>BTCW01000001.1:12500-10012500 GCA_033239725.1 Echinochloa phyllopogon
TAAATAAATGGTCAACTCTTATTATTTTCTCATGGTGGCCTTAGTGCAACACCATACAGAAACAAACATTAGCATTACACAGGAAACTATTAAAGAGACAAGATATATAGCACTAACACTACACGCAGAATCAACTTACTATATACAGATATTGTCAAGTGAACTATATCTTGACGCATGATCCAATGGTCTAAAATTTGACAGATTTTTGTGCCCCCTTAACCCCAGGTGGACGCCCTTAACCCTAAAAGACCCCCTTAACCCTAGGGGGACTCCCTTAACCCTAAAACACCCCCTTAACCCAAGGTGGACGCTCTTAACCCTAAAAGACCCCTTTAACCCCAGGTGGACGCCCTTAACCCTAAAAGACTCCCTTAACCCGGGGGAGCCCCCTTAACCCCAGGTGGACGCCCTTAACCTTAAAAGACCCTCTTAACCCTAGGTGGACGCCCTTAACCCTTAACCCTAGGTGGACGCCCTTAACCCTAAAAGACCCCCTTAACCCTAAAACAAGGCCTTAACCCGCCCTAAACGCCCTTAACCCTATAGACCCTGGGCCTATAGCCCGATCGGGCGGCGTCCACAGCCTTTGCTTCCCCTAAAAAAACTATAATTTTATTATTATATATTTTATTATTTTTATGTAATCATAATTTAATTTAAAAAGCTATAGTTTTTTTATAAAACTATCCCAAATCTAACACTAAAAAAAGAAAAAGAATCCCTCTCGTATCGGACAAAAAGAAGGTAAAAAGAAACCGACAAATGTAAATCGAATTGAAAAGGAGTTTTTATCGAATAAACAAGCTATCTAGCAAAGAATACTCCGTAGAAGAGAAAGAATTCAAGTAAAAAAGAACTCTAAAGCTACGGCAAAACAAGAACATGATCATACCGAACACGCTCAGCTCGCCTTGGCCTGGGCATTCGGTAAATACCGAACCGATCGGTTCGGTTCCTCGGTACCTCGGTAAATTCGGTTCCTCAAAAACTAGTACCGATCGGTTCTTTAAAAAAATTGGTACCGTGGAAATTCGGTATCGGTAAATTCGGTTCGGTTCCGGTATTTACCGAAGAGTACCGAACTGATCACTTAGAAGATGTAACAGTAAGTTTAAAAACTAATTTTGACATGATTTCATAGATAATAATAGTATAAAATACATATACATATAAAACTCCACAAGATTTGGTACTTTCGGTTCGGTTCTCGGTAATTTCGGTTCGGTTCTCGGTTCTTGGTATTTTGTGCCCAGATTGAGCTGAGCGCACATAGGCACTGTCAAGATGGATCACGCGGCGTCGTCGTGGCCCCAAGACCACTCGTGCAGGTGGAGCCGCTCTACGCCGAGGAGGACACCTAGAAATGTAAATGTTCCAGGCGTGTTGGTATTAGTTATACTTATGTCAGCACCGTAGCTTAGGGCCTTGACCCAACACTTCCAGACCGAGGAGGACATGCTCTATGTTAGTTCCCAAGGCACTGAGAGGAGGTCACACGCCGAGAGGTCATCATTGAAGTCGATCAGGTTGTATCCTGCCCACATTTTGTGTACCAAGGCTAAATGGCATCTCAGAGTGGTGATGCTGATGACTTGCCTCCACCACCTCCTTTGGTTGCTGGTGTTGAATCACTTATCATCATCATCGTTGTCGTCCTCCTCGTCGTCATCGTCGGAGCAGTGGTAGGCGTCGTCGTTGTAGAAGTCGCCATCATCACTACACTCAGGACTACGCAGCTCCATATCATCGCTACCCTTGAGATCAAAGTCACAGTCATCGTCACTACCCTCAAGCTCCACATCGTCGCTATCCTTGAGATCAAAGTTACATTCATCGCCACTACCCTCGAGACTACTCCACTCCATATAGTCGCTACCCTCGAGATCAGAGTCAATATCAGAGTCACAGTCAGTGGTATAGCCATCACTATCATACCCTCCCATTTTCTCCTACTCACCGGCAAGCTAAGAGAGAGATTTATATAGTGGGGGCTCATTGTATGTATGGATCAATGTGGGTGATGTAACAAACCACAATTTCTACACACCAAAAATATCAACTACAAAATTTTTCTAAATAAATCTATGAATGTTGGGTGCCATTTAGGAAACCAAACCCTAGAATAGGTGTACTAACAACACACTAACTAACATAGAGCATGTCATTGCATTTTGCTCTGGCTCCAAAAGGTGTCTGGAGTATCATATCAAGATTCTTGTTTGATATTCAGCCAGAGTTTGTGGATTCGAAGTACTTTTGTGTTGCTGCAAGGAAAAGAGGTTATATACACAATGTGCCACTTGAGAACAGGACAACTCTCCTCCTCAAACCTCCTAGGACAATATCCGGAGCATTTCCTCATACCAAGAGGTGGTGGCCATCATGGGACCAAAGAACATAGTTCAATTGCATCCAGACTTGTGTGTCTAGTGCAACACTCTTAGAGAAGATTCGTGTAACCCTTACAAACAGTTCAGTTCCACCTCCTCCAAGAGTTAGAAGAAGGTGTTGGAGGAGTGTAGGAAATGGAATCTTGCTTGGGTTGGCAAAAACAAGGTCGCTCCTCTAGAGCCTGATGAGATGGAATTTCTATGTTCGCGGAGGGGTCCCTGTTCATCCCCTTCCCGTTTGCAAGCTCTTTATGTAGCTGTGATTTCCGAGAAAACGATTGAGCCGTAAGAAGTACATCAGCTTCCCGAAACAGAGCGACTTCTTCGTCATGGGTCCATATGTGTGTCACCCTAAATATAAAATATAAATAGAACAAACATATGCGGATGACAACACGTTGTCCACTCAAATACAATAGCAAAAGGCAGGAAAATACATGAAAAAATGGAGTGTAGATAAGGATTAAGCAAAATGAAATACGGACAACACAAATTTTATTATAACAATGATTACTTGGTTGGATCTATAGCAATAATTTGAAAAAACAATTTGAAAAATAACCATAGCAGCCACTGGATAGTTTGTTTTTTCACACTATGGTTATTTTTCTTTATGCCGATTAGCTGAACAATTTGGCTGTGCAGGAATTGTGAATTGTGAGCCGCGGGCGATGGCTTCTACGAGCTCCTCCACTACTGTCTCGTCGTACAACAATAACAGACCTCCACTGCCATTAGACGAACAGTTTTACAGTCCGTTTCCGAGCACCTGCAATTGCCCGGATCAGAAGGAGACGGTCCAGCATGTCTCGTGGAAGCCTACAAACCCACTTAGAAGATTTACCGTCTGTCCTAACAGATTCAAGGATGTGAAGGAACTTCAGAAATGCAAACTTTGCAAATGTTCCCTTTTTGAGTGGAATGACACTCCATTAACTGATTTTAGGAAGAGCATGTGGTTTCGGTTGAAGGACATGGTTCAGAGTTTGGAGAACCAGGTTCAGAGTTTGGAGGACCAGGTTGCGAGGTTGGAAGCAGAAGCAGCTCTGATGGTAGACTTGCAGCAGCAAAAGGATAAGATTATTGCTAAGTTGGAAGCAACAGTAGCTGACAAGCCTAAGGAGAAGGCGAAGAAGGTGAAGAAGGTGAAGAAAATTTGCTGCTTCCCCATTTCAGTAGTGGTTTTTTCATTGGGGGTATTTCTGATTGCTTGGTGGCTTAAGCTCAATGGCTCTCCTTGTTGGCGCTCCCTTAAAGCCCAAGGGCTCATGCTGAGCCCCTAGACAGGCATTACTTGGCTTTTGTGAGGCTGATGGACTTGGTGGTGGTGTTATTGTACTTGTCTGTAGTGATGCTAGTGGCTGGACTTTGTGAGGCTGATGGCTGCTATATCCTTGCTGTTTCATTGTGGAGGAATTAGGTGTAATTTATGTTATGATTGTCATAAGGTTTCTATTCCGGTGTGTTGAAGTCCCAGATCATTACTATTCCAAAGTGCAAATATGACTATAAGTGTCCTAACTCTAGAATCCCCCAACTCTAATGCATCTAGGAAAAAAAGCTGTCTATTCTGTAGAATCGCGAGCATAATAAAGCGGCTATAATATTGTGGATTCTGAGACTCTTCCTGACCCGTTAATATAGGACCAACTATCGCTAGGAGTCTCAATTGATTGTACGTGTTCGTTAGTGGATTCATTGCCAATGGAAGCCTGTTCAGACTACTTTATTAATCTAAGTGCGTTTCCTATCAAATCGTATACCCGGAATATGTATTACCCTTCACTGTCTCGTCCTATCAGGAATAGGCCTGCTTCAACAACTGCTTAACTGAGCGAGGAGAACCATCCCTAATGCCACAATTGTTTAGAATCCACTCATACGATGATTTAAAACTAACTGGTGTTTTCTAATGAGCGTAGGTGGCTGAAGCTAGGATGTTCAATGTCTCTTGATTAACCTCACGGTCTCTTTTATCCCCTTTTCACGTGATTATCCAACCAGGTTTATTGTGACGAAAAGAGAATCAGACTTCTAGCTAAATCTCGTTCATGGAAGTGAAGAAAGCCGGTACGGTAAATTCTTCCCCGGAAGTAAACGAAGGCAGGGAACCATAGCTCATACCCATCAAAAGAGCAATATTGATTAGAAACTCTTCATAGCGTGCACGTTGTTTAGCCAAGATATCTAGGTTGGTTAAAAACTATCATATCATGCGCGCCCGCAAGACAACAACTTTTCTCTTTGTTAGTGGATCGTATAAGGAAGGGGATTTCAATCAGCAAGGAATGCCTCGGCATTAGCATGCCACTCGCCTGAAATCTTGAATGACTGACTCGCACCAATTGAGTGTTTCCTACGAAGGGGACCTTAAGAAGTGCACTTATCACATACGTTGGTTGGCCTGATTGAAAACTGAAAACGATGTGCTTTCTTTCCTTCCTTTGAAGTCAACACCCTATGCTAGATGGTTTCTTCCAAGAAGGAGTTTCATGAGAACAGTAGCAGCCTCAGATTGTATATTTTCGTGCGTTACTTTTCCAGCAACAAGATCGCTTTGAGTCTTTTCTTGCCTCGACCAGTTCCTTCTCTAAACCTCGTACTGGCTGGCTATCCCATCTGCCTTTGTTCAATGGAGATTGGGTGCTTGCTTGCTTAGGAGCTCATGTAATAAGGGTTGGCTAAGAGATAGATGAAAAAACAGTATTTAATGCTTCATCGTGAACAACCTACCTACGTATTTGAACCGAAGACCTACCCGTGCATTTCCTCTCTTCCCAGAAGAAAAAGCGGAAAAGTATTTCTCGCTCGTCAAAGTGGCTTATCTAATCCTTATTGTAATATCAAAGCTTAGAATATGGCTCGGTATATTTCATATGGGGGGAAGGAATGAATCGGGCATCAAGTGGTGCGAAGCAAGGAAAGTCTGACTTGAGGAAAGGAATATGGCGTGGACACCCTGATACGATACCTATGGTATGAGATTCTAAGGAGGACTGAAACGAAGACTTCTAGTGGTCATAGCTCCTAGTATGAGTAGTTGTGATGGGATGCAACCTTGAGGGGGTGACGAGCCTTTAGCATCCAGATTGGGCAATACGAGATAGATTGATTTACTTCGAGGATAGTCTTTCTTTTCCAAGCGAGAAAGTGCAAGTGTTTCTATTTTCACAAGTGAAGATATTGAAAAGCATATCCGAAAGCAAACAAATATTACCTGGACGTTTGGTGTATTGAATACATATTTGAAGTTCTCTTCTATGTCGTCGGATAGGCGGTAGGTTTCTGAGGTTGTTTTTCATCCTCTGTAGCCGGAATAGCCAGGAAACGGTGCCACGACATAGGAAACGGTGCCTCTGTCGATGGCGGCGGCAGCGGTTTAGATCCTGGCGGCGGTCGAGGAGGACCCAAGGTTTGTTCTCTTTCTCTTTCTCTGTGGGCAGGGGGCGACGGCGAGCAAGGGTCGCCGGTCCCCCGCCGTCGTACCTTGCAACAGCTGATGTCTTCTCATGGAAGAATACATATTGGAGCCTCCCAAGAATCATTAACCAAGAGAAAAGGAAGCAAAAATGTTCAAGAACAAGAACAAGATATGGTTTGTTCCCTTTTTTCAACTTTACTGTTTTGAGTTTTCCTAAATATATGTCAACAAATTCTTTTAACAAAAATCTGTCAAATTTTAGACCATTGGATCATGCGTCAAGATATAGTTCACTTGACAATATCTGTATATAGTAAGTTGATTCTGCGTGTAGTGTTAGTGCTATATATCTTGTCTCTTTAATAGTTTCCTGTGTAATGCTAATGTTTGTTTCTGTATGGTGTTGCACTAAGGCCACCATGAGAAAATAATAAGAGTTGACCATTTATTTATTGGTATGTTGCCTAAAATTGTCCTTATTATATTTTTGCTCTGAAAAGTTTGGCTCCTAGGCTTAAAGTGTGGTTGACTAGCACAATTGTCTCTGATTCTCTATATAATGCATGCCCTCTTATGATCCTTCTATTTCTTTTTTTTTGTTTTTGTAACTGTGTATGGTGAGTTGTTATTGCTATAGATCCAACCAAGTAATCATTGTTATAATAAAATTTGTGTTGTCCGTATTTCATTTTGCTTAATCCTTATCTACACTCCATTTTTTCATGTATTTTCCTGCCTTTTGCTATTGTATTTGAGTGGACAACGTGTTGTCATCCGCGTATGTTTGTTCTATTTATATTTTATATTTAGGGTGACACACATATGGACCCATGACGAAGAAGTCGCTCTGTTTCGGGAAGCTGATGTACTTCTTACGGCTCAATCGTTTTCTCGGAAATCACAGCTACATAAAGAGCTTGCAAACGGGAAGGGGATGAACAGGGACCCCTCCGCGAACATAGAAATTCCATCTCATCAGGCTCTAGAGGAGCGACCTTGTTTTTGCCAACCCAAGCAAGATTCCATTTCCTACACTCCTCCAACACCTTCTTCTAACTCTTGGAGGAGGTGGAACTGAACTGTTTGTAAGGGTTACACGAATCTTCTCTAAGAGTGTTGCACTAGACACACAAGTCTGGATGCAATTGAACTATGTTCTTTGGTCCCATGATGGCCACCACCTCTTGGTATGAGGAAATGCTCCGGATATTGTCCTAGGAGGTTTGAGGAGGAGAGTTGTCCTGTTCTCAAGTGGCACATTGTGTATATAACCTCTTTTCCTTGCAGCAACACAAAAGTACTTCGAATCCACAAACTCTGGCTGAATATCAAACAAGAATCTTGATATGATACTCCAGACACCTTTTGGAGCCAGAGCAAAATGCAATGACATGCTCTATGTTAGTTAGTGTGTTGTTAGTACACCTATTCTAGGGTTTGGTTTCCTAAATGGCACCCAACATTCATAGATTTATTTAGAAAAATTTTGTAGTTGATATTTTTGGTGTGTAGAAATTGTGGTTTGTTACATCACCCACATTGATCCATACATACAATGAGCCCCCACTATATAAATCTCTCTCTTAGCTTGCCGGTGAGTAGGAGAAAATGGGAGGGTATGATAGTGATGGCTATACCACTGACTGTGACTCTGATATTGACTCTGATCTCGAGGGTAGCGACTATATGGAGTGGAGTAGTCTCGAGGGTAGTGGCGATGAATGTAACTTTGATCTCGAGGATAGCGACGATGTGGAGCTTGAGGGTAGTGACGATGACTGTGACTTTGATCTCAAGGGTAGCGATGATATGGAGCTGCGTAGTCCTGAGTGTAGTGATGATGGCGACTTCTACAACGACGACGCCTACCACTGCTCCGACGATGACGACGAGGAGGACGACAACGATGATGATGATAAGTGATTCAACACCAGCAACCAAAGGAGGTGGTGGAGGAAAGTCATCAGCATCACCACTCTGAGATGCCATTTAGCCTTGGTACACAAAATGTGGGCAGGATACAACCTGATCGACTTCAATGATGACCTCTCGGCGTGTGACCTCCTCTCAGTGCCTTGGGAACTAACATAGAGCATGTCCTCCTCGGTCTGGAAGTGTTGGGTCAAGGCCCTAAGCTACGGTGCTGACATAAGTATAACTAATACCAACACGCCTGGAACATTTACATTTCTAGGTGTCCTCCTCGGCGTAGAGCGGCTCCACCTGCACGAGTGGTCTTGGGGCCACGACGACGCCGCGTGATCCATCTTGACAGTGCCTATGTGCGCTCAGCTCAATCTGGGCACAAAATACCAAGAACCGAGAACCGAACCGAAATTACCGAGAACCGAACCGAAAGTACCAAATCTTGTGGAGTTTTATATGTATATGTATTTTATACTATTATTATCTATGAAATCATGTCAAAATTAGTTTTTAAACTTACTGTTACATCTTCTAAGTGATCAGTTCGGTACTCTTCGGTAAATACCGGAACCGAACCGAATTTACCGATACCGAATTTCCACGGTACCGATTTTTTTAAAGAACCGATCGGTACTAGTTTTTGAGGAACCGAATTTACCGAGGTACCGAGGAACCGAACCGATCGGTTCGGTATTTACCGAATGCCGAGGCTAACGCTCAGCTCGCCTTGGCCTGGGGTACAAGACCGGTGCCTATTTATGATCATGTTCTTGTTTGGCCGTAGCTTTAGAGTTCTTTTTTACTTGAATTCTTTCTCTTCTACGGAGTATTCTTTGCTAGATAGCTTGTTTATTCGATAAAAACTCCTTTTCAATTCGATTTACATTTGTCGGTTTCTTTTTACCTTCTTTTTGTCCGATACGGGAGGGATTCTTTTTCTTTTTTTAGTGTTCGATTTGGGATAGTTTTATAAAAAAACTATAGCTTTTTAAATTAAATTATGATTACATAAAAATAATAAAATATATAATAATAAAATTATAGTTTTTTTTAGGGGAAGCAAAGGCTGTGGACGCCGCCCGATCGGGCTATAGGCCCAGGGTCTAGGGTTAAGGGCGTCCACCTGGGGTTAAGGGTTTAGGGTTTAGGGCGGGTTAAGGCCCTGTTTTAGGGTTAAGGGGGTCTTTTAGGGTTAAGGGCGTCCACCTAGGGTTAAGGGTTAAGGGCGTCCACCTAGGGTTAAGAGGGTCTTTTAAGGTTAAGGGCGTCCACCTGGGGTTAAGGGGGTCCCCCCGGGTTAAGGCCCTGTTTTAGGGTTAAGGGAGTCTTTTAGGGTTAAGGGCGTCCACCTGGGGTTAAAGGGGTCTTTTAGGGTTAAGAGCGTCCACCTTGGGTTAAGGGGGTGTTTTAGGGTTAAGGGAGTCCCCCTAGGGTTAAGGGGGTCTTTTAGGGTTAAGGGCGTCCACCTGGGGTTAAGGGGGCACAAAAATCTGTCAAATTTAATTTTAGACCATTGGATCATGCGTCAAGATATAGTTCACTTGACAATATCTGTATATAGTAAGTTGATTCTGCGTGTAGTGTTAGTGCTATATATCTTGTCTCTTTAATAGTTTCCTGTATAATTAGGGTTTAGGGTTTAGAGTTTAGGGTTTAGGGCATTGTCTTACAAGTATGTACCAATGATACTGAATTGTTACGATGAATAATTATTGTCAAATGGGTCATTTAGTAATTTGAATAAATTTAAGTACTCCCAAATTACAGCTAATATCAAACATGATATGCAAAAGCCAAATTATAAAGCAATGTGAAAAATTAATTATAATTCTTTAAAGCGATCTCTAAAGGACACACATGGCAGGGTATACTACTAACAAGGAATAGAAGAAGATGGCACGAACAATTACATGGCTGAGTAAACAAGACAGTAAGTATGTGAGGGCATTAAGTGGATCCACGAGTCCTTTTCACTACTGGGCTGGCATTATTATTGATTCACCACCACAACAAACCAGTCAAAGATTGCATACATCAATTTTATTGTCCAGTACAGAAAAATACAAACAAAATATAGTTTACCAAGTCAGACAAGGCTATGCAGTTTTTGTTGTAGCTTCAAAATTAGATGCAGACAGTTTATCCTTGTAGCAAGAAAAAACAAGAACACTGACACTTCGGACAGAATGCCTCTAACATCCTGAAAGAATGAAGAAAAAGATCCAAGCAATCATTGTCTAACAGAACTAGTTGATCAGTATGCATTACTGCAGTAAGCATCATCAACCATTCTTTTCTTCTTATTGGAAGACTAGAAAAACATAATATCACACCAACAAATAGGCCAAAATGTTGTTAAAGTGAGGTGTTCTCCAAATAAAGGCTAAGACAAGATTATACTTAAATCTGAATTTTAAGTTACCACTTAATGCAACCGCATTCATAATTTAGAACAAATCTATAGCTAAGACTCTTTACCACACCAGCAGGCAAGAATGAATCAGACATTCAGACCAGATCAGACAGGAAGGGGGGAGAGGGAGGGAATGGCACAGGCTCCATTATTTGAAGAGGTATAGGGAGGGGTGGTAGGGAATCATTTGACGGAGCCTATGCCCATTAGATACCAAGGTTATGCATAAAGATAACTTAACAAATATCCACATCTGGTGCAGAATTCATATTTTACAAAATCAAAGATATTGTAAACTAGTGTACAGGGTACGCACAAAAAATTATTTTGTTTCCTAAACATGGTAGTGAAACAAACACAGCAAAGATACATGAGTGAGATGGAAAAGAGAGGATTGCAGAAATACAAACCTTCCTGTATCACTAGGTTGATTGATATTTTGCCTCTATCAAGTATCGTGATCTGTAGTATCATAAACCTTCCATTAGACCTTCCTGTATCACTAGGTTGATCGAGCGACCAGAGATAGAATTGGCTACTCCATGATCAACTAAGAAGCCAGTGTTGCCATGACCTTCAGATAAGGTTTTGTACTATCAACAATAGGCAATCACAACAGAGGAGTAGAGAAGTATATTTCACTCTAAAAAATTATATTTGAATTTGGATAGCATAAAGCACAACGATAAGCCACCAATATAACAGCAAAAGGCTAGGGACCACAACCAGTAGATAGATGCCACCAACAGCAAAAATTATGGAGCCCAGTGTACGTCCAGTGAAGACATATTCACAAATTAGCATGTTAGGAGACAACTCTTACCATTGACAGTAACTTAGAACCATTCTTTTGCCATGCTCTCAAAGTCGCTGCTCCTGCTGAGGCTGACATAAATTTCTGCAGAGTAAAAGTCCAACTAAAGATTCAGCTTGCAAGGTTGCTGAATGCGAAAACCATCTAGACATCTCGCAAAAACACTACATAACAAATAAACAACATATTAGGGTAAAGCACTTGAATAAGCATGGATAGTTTCAGGTAAGCCACAAGGAATTTCTGATGAACACAACACAATCAGTTATGCTAACTAAAGGATATGAATGTTGGGAATCCCAACACAATTTGCTAAGTTTTTGTCAATAACATAATTTCATTTAGATAAACCTCACACTGCTGAGGGCCTTCTTGGTCATGCATAAACTGAAATCTTAAAAAAAGGCTTTATCCAATACAAAGGTGTGTTTTTTAATGAAAACAATGGATTTAGGAACTCAAATCATCAAATATATCTTGCCACCCATTGTATACAATAAAACACAAATATTTTTCGTGCACATACTATGTTATTAGAGCATGAAAGGATTGTCTTGAGCGCCTGGGAGGTCTTCTCAATGAACTGGCTGCGACTGCCTGCGAGCGAGTGAGGACCATCACCTGACGGTGGTGCCGACGAGGACAAGAGGCGATGGTTACATGGTGGTGCGGTTGCCGCTTGCCCCTCGTCTGGGTGGGCACGACCATGCGGACGACTGAAGAGAAGCAACCTGCAAGGTAGCTTCATATGTCAGAGAGGAAATTAGAAAAGCACTGATCAGCAATGTAACATCTCATAATATTGAGCTCCCAAATAGTGGGGGAGAAGTCATCTTCCCATTTCTTCAGTGAACTTGACTAAATTGGACAGAAACACTATGTTACATCCGTTAGGCATTGAAGTATAAGATTCCAATAAGCAACCACAGGGAAGAACTTCAGTGATGTTTCCAGCTACATTCCAATAAAGATCCATGATGAGGAAGCATGGAGTGCCGCCAATGTAGCATGGATGAGATCTGGTCTTTGCATTGCAGATAGGACATATAGACATAGCTCATTAATGAGACAGAACTCATTGAACAAAGAAAATTTGGTTGCAAAGTTAAAACATAAGTATTACTGCTGACATAAAACTACGTAAAAATTCTTCCTGGATAACTATACTTGGGAGCTGTAAGTGGAAAATATAGAAATTGACAACAAATCCAACCTATGAATTGAAGACTTCAGTTCTTTAATCTTTTGTTGTGTCATTTGACTCATTTTACCTCTTGAGAAGTAAAAAATTTCTATACTTAGGAGCTGTAAGTGGATAATTGAATAGTCAATAACCATTCTGGAATGTGTAATTTGAGCATTCAAGAAAAAGATAAAAAATGAAAAAAATACACAAGACTTGCCTTAAATATAGCACAGCAATTTTCACATTACTGTAATACTACTCTATACAGCTGCAACAAGATCAGATATGAAGGATGACCACCTGGTGGGCCATTCACGTTTAAGGACCTATTAAATTGCAAGCACGCACCGTGGAAAAAAAATACAGATCACAAAGCATCACAGTTGGTAAAAAAAGAAGACCAATTTCAGAAGATGAGTTAGAGGACCTGGTAAATTACATGACAAGACGATTTAATATTGAGTTTATTGATATAAAGCCTCTACTGTTCTTGAGCAAAAAAAGAAACTGATAGGTGACAGCATAATTTTTTCACAAAAAAGATAGAAACTGGTCCTTGCCTGCACAATAACATCGAATACATAATTCTTAATGCCATCACATTGTTCAACAAGCAATGGGTCCCACATGTACTTGATAACACTTTCAAGCACCCAATGTCCAAAGTCCTCATAATATCATATACCTTAGGTATCCCAAAGAAAGTTGGAGGAATTCATCAGCCAGGAAGCAATTTTTTTTGGATATTGCAAATATTATTTCAGAAAGCTTGAGACCAACAGCTTCAATCAAACCCATTACATATAACTCACTAAACAATGCTTCGTCACATAACAAACCCACTTTATGTATATATCTAGACTAAAATGAAGCCAGGTTGATAGTTTCTTATTAAGAGAGGAAATACATACATGGTACCTGTACAAGGAAATGTGCAATCCAAACAATAAACTCCACAAAAGAACATTAAATTGATTCAAATAACATGGCCGAAGAATTGGTCATCTCATCTGTACAATAACGAATTTCTATGAACATATCACAGAAAAGAAAACTGGATGCATATAAAATATTCCAGGAGCCCCTGACACCCCACCCCCCACCCCCAAGCAGCAGGCACCCAAAATGCTCTGCTCCAGCACCAAATCATGTATATAGCACAAGTTTATACCCATGGATCTACAAAGCTACCGTTCACTCAAGGACGGACAGTACAGCATAAGCTTCCTTTCGAGAATGAGCAAACCATCCAAGAATCAGCGACTCGTACCTGGCCTACCGCGCATCTGATTGAAATCAGAACCAGATCGCGTAAGAAGAAGGGCAAAGGGACAGGGCGGTCTGGACCTTCTCGGAGTCGCTGCACTTGTGCATTGCTCTAGAGCTCGTCCTAGGATGCCTGCGTCACCCAAGTGCTTGTAGTTCTTGGTGTTGTCGCCTTCTGCACAGACAGCATCTTGTCAAGAACCCGAATCGCACACCGGCTGCGGGATCTTGAACGACAACCTGTAGTGGCCCGGGCGATGTTGAACGGCGATGGCGCTGAGGGCCGGAGCCCCACGACTCTGCCGGGCTCTGTTCCCCGGGTGGCCTCGCCGGCAAGGGGAGGGGGCGCTGCATTTTGAAGAGAGAACGCAGGGGCTGGGTTGCGAAACTGAAGAAATGCAGCGGAGGAGACTCGAGAGGGCGGCTCATTGATATCTGCTCCCACCGCATACTGTAGACTCCTCGGTAACTGCTGCTCCCACCGCAACGGGGCCCACCGCATGGACTCCTCGGTAACTGCAGCGGAGGAGACTCGAGAGGGCAGCAGTAAAGGCGGAAGATGAAGTGACACGGCTCATCGATGGCTGTGTTTTCCACCTCAAATCATCAAATTTCTCAAAATTCTCTCTTCAAAATTCACTATTTATTTGTCACGTCAAATTTCTCTCCTCGGGCATGGAACACTAAACATGGATAAATAAAAATACTAATTGCATGGTTTTGATGTACACGACGAAACGAATCTTTTGAGCCTAGTTAGGTCATGGTAGGACAATGTTTATCACAAACAAACGAAAAGTACTACAGTGCGCTATAGTGTCGAATGTGACATTTTTCGCCAAACTTTTTCTATCTCTTTTTGAGCGGTGTTCATTTCCCTTCAAATCCAAAACTTCCCCCAAACTTTCTCTCTCTAAACTTCACTATTCACTATCACCTCAAATCTCTCTCCTCATGCATGGAGCATTAAATATAGGTAAATAAAAAAACTAGGTAGATGATTTTGATGTACACGACGAGACGAATCTTTTAATCCTAGTTAGGTCATGGTAGGATAATGATTACCACAAACAAACGAAAAATGTTATAGTGCACTATGGTAGGTGAACACCGCCTTTAAACTAAACACATCCGATATCTCCCACCGCACCGCGTGGACTCCTCGGTAACTGTTGCTCCCACCGAACGGACTCTACTCGCAACGGGGCCCACCGCATGGACTCCTGACTGTCTCCAACAGACGACCGAAACGGCGACCCAAACCCGATGCATCGCTACGGGCACCTACAACGCCCGTCCAAGCCGACGATTTTAAAAAAATCCCCACCCTCACCGAGTGACGCCCCGTCGTGGTCTCGTGAAAGGACGACGGGGGCTCGTGCTCCCAGACTTTATCGGCGAGCCTTAGCACCGTTGCAAGCTGACGAAATATGGCGCCAAAAATCGATCCATCCGTGGCGCGAGAGAGAAAGTGGGCAACATCGGCAAACCTGCGCGAGCGGACGGCATCGGCGGAGGGAGGACAGCCTTCGTGCCCGAACTAAGCTCCACTGGGCCTCGCCGGCAGCGCCGCTCGCCGCGGGCCCCGCCGGCCGACGGGGCCCGCGGGCCCTGTCGGCCGCGAGCGCAGCATGGCCGCCACCCGTCGCGAGCCTTGCCGTCCGACGCCGGCCGCACGTCACAGCCTCGTCGTCCGCCGCCGGCTCCGCCGCGGGGCCTCGCCGGCCCTACAGCCCCGCCCGCCGCAGCGCCAGGGTCGCCGCCCCTCGCTGGAGAGAGAGGGAGAGAGAGGAGGAGGAGGGGGAAGAGCTTGCGGTGGTCGGGTGGAGACTGGGAGACGGTACAGAGACAGAGAGGAACGGGAAGATAAGGTTGGGAACTTGGGTCCCACTTATCAGCCACATATTTTGCATGTTTTTGTATCATCTGATGTATATATTTAGTAGATCCTCATTAGTTTTTCTGTCATATGGTGAATTAATCATCATGTAGACAGCCAAACAGACAGCCCATTGTACAAGTTGTCTGTTAAGCTGTCTGTTTATGCTAAAAAGACATCAATTATCTGCACCGTTGTACCTGCCCTACGTACGGTAGTTTTGGGTCTCCATTTTGCCCTCCGACCGACGACCCAAACGCGGGACGCATTTTGCATCGCGCGTCTCCTGCGAGGCAAAGCTGCGTCGCCCTCCCACCGCAACCCATTCCTCTGGAGACCGTGGTGGTGGGCCCGCGACAGGTGCGGCGCGAGGCGGGAGCGCGGCGGAGCGAGCAGGCGGCTCCGCGGAGGACGACGGCGAGGCGGGCCTGCAGACGACGACGACGGCGAGCAGGCCAGCGGCAGTCGCGCGCGGACGGAGGCGGGGCCGGCGCTGCCACGACCGCCTCCCGAGCGACGCGGAGGAGCAGGGCAGGCCAGGCCTTCCTCCTCTCCGGTGGATCCGCGGCGGCGCGACGAGGTGCTCACCAGCACCACGGCTCCGCTCGCCCCGCTCGCCGCCTCCGACTCCTTCGAGTCCTCCGTCGGCGTCGAGGAGGAGGAGGTCGACGCCGCCGCCGCGTCGGGCTCCCGCGCCGCTGCCGCAGGCGGGATGAGAGAGCAAGGCAAGCCAGGAGAGAGAGCCGCTAGCACGCGTCCCCGTGCCGGTGGGTGCAAACTGCAAACGAGGCGAAGCGGCCGAGCAGGGAGAGAAGCAGTGGCGCAACGCGGCCGGCACAACAGGGCGGAGGAGCTCACCGCGGGGAAGCCAGAGGCGTGGCCGCCACCAACGTGGAGATCCGGCGAGCGGGACACAGATCGGGTGCAGTGATAACTACCACTGTAAGTTAAGCAGTAGCATCATCTCAGCCATCCAATGGAGAAGCAATGGTCAGCCTTGTTTTCTCGGCTTCTGGTACCAGCCACAGGATATGGCGCACAACGCGGGAAACAGACTTAGATTGGCGCCATTTCTTCTTTTCAGCAGACTGAAGCGGCGGCGATCGTGAGGGAGCCCGGCGACCTGCCGTGGTAACCTGCCACGGCCATGAAAAATCCGGTGTTGTCTCCTCCATCTACATGCCACGCTCCCTCTGATTCACCCCGATGCCACCAAGCAGGCCATGGCATCGCAGGAGTCAACGCTCCTCTAGTGCCTGCTCCTGCTGCTCGTGGAGGCGTCGTTGCTCCCCCTGCGCAGGCCGGAGTAGATGTTGCCCACCAGTCTCATCCCAACGCCCCTGGAGGCACCATGGTGCCATGGAAGACGCCCAGCAGGTGCTCGAGGAATTGCCTACAAGGTCTGTGCCACATCTGAAACATTTCTTATTTGGTGAACATTAAGCTATTACCTGAAAGATACATTTTGAAGCAATGGACTCGAGCTGCAAGGTCAGGGATTATCCAAGATATGCATGGGAGGGATATAGTGGAAAATCCTAAGCTGGATGCTACACTTCGGTACAAAAATCTCTGCCAAATATTTCTTCCACTAGTGATGGGCGCGCGCCCTGCGCGCGGCCGGTTGACAGTTGCACATGAACATAGACAAATCTGTATACATACGATACATGTAGTAATATTATTCTAGATAATCTGGTACCACTAAATTTAATAATACTTAATACAAACTTAGATAATTACAGGATTATTAAGTTTGTTGATAATCAGCTTGGAGAAAATCAGCACCGATACGACATGATTTCTTATCTCGACTGCTTTGGTTCATGAAGCAAGCACTTGATTAGCATTTCTATTTCTATGCTTTGGGTTTATAATCAGAGTCTACAGATATATAAATTTGTAAGACATAACAAATAGTAGTAACGTGGAGTTTAAGCAAAAATGAAACATCATATAAATTTGTTTGTAACCGCTGCACTGTAATCATTGTGATTATCGTTGGAGTGTACTCAGAGTGGTGGATGCTATTCTTTGTGGTGGTATTTGGCATGTCTTTTAGGTCTTTATGTGATGAATGGGATGCAAAAGTGAATGAAACCAACAAAATCTAGTCTAGAACTTTAGTAGGTACATACAAGCTGAATTTAAATCGACAAGAGAATTGTGATACAACGATCGTTACCTTCATTTGGATTTGAAAAGCCTCTTGAACTGCATCTGGATTTTCAAGTAGTTCTATTGTTCATATTACATGAAAGTATTGTTAATTGTAATAAGCTATGAAATTATGATATATAGGTGGGAGGAATATTGATGCCTTTTTTATCACCTGGATCTCGATTTTCTAAAGAAATACCAATATCAGTGCATATAGATAGGTGGGAAAAAAAGGAGCAGTATAAAAAGGAAACGGAAGTACCAAAAAGAAAAGAAAACAAGAAGAAACCAGCCCTAGCTATAAGTTATCATGTAATAGTATAAGGGATTAGCAATAACAGGAATTTGCAATAATAAATCTTAGATGAATTAGGCGTCTATATATTATTCTAGGGTAGGCATGAACAAAATATAGGAGCACAAATATGAGTATGACTTGGTGCTACTCTAAAAATAAATAACAAGCAGTGCTCAATCCGAGTAGAAATGCTCCAGTAACAGCATAAGAACAAAGCATGCAACATGTACTACTCTCAAAACACAATAATGCATCAGTCGCAGTGAAAGGGAGCAGAAAATAGAAAATACACATACCATGTTGTTATAGCAATATCATTGCGAGTGCATAACAACATCTCAGAAAGCCACTTGATAACTGTTGATCTGGGGAAATCAATAAAAATGTTAAAGTGATATACAGATCATTATAAAGACGAGTAAAGAAAAAAAATGCAAAATAGATATTGTAACATAGTGCAGACATGAAGAGCTTTTGTAACATTAATACACTGTTGAACGGAAAGCATATACAAGGTTTCATAGGAATGCAAATCACCATGTTAACAGCTTGAAAACACACATATGAAAAAGGGAACCATCACCACATATCTATGTAACTCTAAGTAGAGGGGGTAGACATGAATAAAACCTGCAAGCATAGGTATTTGGTCCCTACATATTAAACTGAAACTTATAGTGGAGACCTTTAGGTGCATGGTATGATCTTAATGTAAAACTACATAACCAGCATGTATGCAGTATGTTATGGGTGAAGCAGGACAATGCATATATTAACGAACACAAAAGGGATAAGGAGGTAAAAAAACACACAACAGAAAGCTGACCAAAATCCTTACTTGGAAGCACACACAGCTCGTCATCAAGATAAACAAAGGAAAAAAATGCAAAACATATAGGAACATATATCCAAGTGTAATACAGATATGGAGAACTATTCTTCCATTGAAACACCACTGAATTGAAAGCATCTACAATACCTCATAGATAAAGCTCAAATTATCATGTAGATGCAAACAGGCTGAACCAACCTAAACATAAATAGGCAAGAGCATCATCACACGTCTTTGCAACTCTAATAGAAATGCTTCTACCAATGAAGCAAGCAGCACCAGTGTGGAAGTAACCAACTTTAACAATCAAACTTATGAGATTATTGCTTTCTGGACGGGACCAATCTCAGGAACAGGGAACTCCCTACAGTAGAATGTCTCTAGCACAAACGCAAAAGGGTTAGCAGATGCAGGAACAGCATGAATATTCCAGATGTTACATATAACAATTTAGTCAGCACTATAATTAAGTGTGAGGATATTAATTAATTAGGATAGAAAAAAACTAATCAAAATCCGGTGGAAGGAGAGAAGAAAATTACCCCCCTCGTGAGCAGACTGAGATGTCCCTCTCATTCAGCACATTCGATCAAAAGAGGCAATAATTATATTCTAATGTCAAGAAGCAGGGGAAAACATCAAGGGAAGGGAGACGAACTAAGTTCCAAAGCTTGTAGCAAGTAGCAACATTATCCCTTAACGACAGATGATCAAGCCATAGAAGAAATTGGAACACTAACACTAAATATGAAAATCTGATAAATCGCAATCAAACCTGACGGATGCGGACGCGATGACTCCGCCATTAAGGCATCTTCGGGCCAGAGAGGCACAGGGACGCGGAAGCGGCGAAACCGCCGGCAGCGCACGACCAGCCCTTGAATAGACTCGCCGCTCAGCCGCTCAGGTCCACCTACGCCGCCGCAACGATCTGCATTCGGAAGAGATGCCACCACGATGGACAGATCGTAGAGGAGCTGCGCCGTCAAGGGAGAGGCATCTGGAGCAGTGGGGGAAGTGTAGGATGCGATGAGCACGAACGCACGGGGCGGAGCGGCGCTGGGCGGCGACGGAGTGGAGGAGGAGGCGACTCCGAGAGGCCGCGCCGTCTTTTTTTTTTACTCGGAGCGCCGGCCCTCGATGGTTCGCGGAGGTGGGCGATGTAGTTTTTTTTTACTGAAGCGTGGACCAGTTTGTTCGGTGGTGAGAGAGTAGATTGATTAACCATGGGATACAAATCCAACGGTTCAGACGTTTTTTACTGACGTGGCTAATATGGTTGGCTGCCGCACCCGCCCACTTTCATAACGTTCATTGGCTTCATGAGCTGCTGATTTTGAAGACAACTACTTGTTTTTGGAGGAGTTACTTCATAGTGTGACGAAGCAAGTGGAAGAAAAAATTTAGAGAAACTCCTAACATTGATCCTGAAAAGTCTACTGTCGAAACACCATTCAGCTTAGCTGAACAATTTGCAAATGTATCTGATTTGAAGAAAAAAGAAAGGCAAAAGGGTGGATCAAAATGAAAGAAAAATTGGGTTGACAAATTCCAGAAGAAAAAGAGGAACAATGTAAACGAGAACAATGCAAAGAAGGAGAATAGGATATCAATGCAAAGAAGAAAAAGGAAAATCTATGCAACTTGAAAAAAGTGGAAGTCTTGCGCCTGACCAAGCATATGAGAGAAACATAGAACCTACTGAATATCAAGGCTATGAATCACTTAATACTTTTAATGAACTTCTTATGGTATACTGACATATTTTTTTTACCTAAAAATGGATTCCAAAATTTGACCATGCTAATTACTTATCTCCCTTTTCAGAGTTCAAGTTTTATTCAAGGTGTCAGTAATCCTCACTCTTTTGGAGGGACAGATGATTGGCACTTTTAGTAGGACTGAAAATGTAAGTCTATGTGAATTATGCATATTGAATTGAATCAAGAAATCATCATCTCTGAATTACTTTTCTATGCAGGCCAAGTACTGAAGGCATGATAAAACTCTTCTTTTGAGTGGTACAGGCTTTTGTATATGAAAGTAGGAGTAACACAGAGTTCAGACTCCCTTAAAAATTTTGCGTGGAGAAATTTGTGTTCAGACTCCCTTAAAAAATTAATGATCACTTTATTCAAGTTAATAATTCCTGCTCTGTAGTACAGATCACTCCATATCTGATTTTTTTGCTTGAAAAATACTTTTCCTTTGTCAGGTTGCTGAGCGTGCCTTGTTCTTGTGGAACAATGATCACATTGTAAGCTTGAAGTACCTTAGCAGCTTTCCTTCAGGTTTTACAGTCAATCGAGTGTTTTTGCTGCTTGCTCTGCTCTACAATTTGTGGACGCTAAATAGTTTCAGAGATGACTGGTTTTCCTTACTTGCTTCTGTCCATTTATCTATTCAGCAATTTTCGGTATGTGTTCCTTATTGGGCTGACAAAACTTCGGCACCTTTGCTTCTTGGGAAGACTCTAGTTTGATTGAGGAGAGGAGGCGGCACCGCCCAGTCAAACTGACTGAGGTGAGGTACATCCACTGCCGCGAGATGGATATCCTCTCGCTGATGGCAGGCGTGGCGCTGGAGCTCCACAAGATCAAGCATGATCTGTATCCCCTCCTCGTTTCTCAGGAGGCCAAGCTGGATTGGGGCTTCCTGAAAAACTTCCTACTCCTGAGGAACTCAGCAGTTAAGCTCGTATGTCTGGCCAAGGACGCTAAGAAAACAATCCAAGGATGTGAGGAGGATGAGCTGATCTGGAGGACGCTAGGAAAAGTTAAAGAGCTTGGCGAAGCGGTAGAGAAAACCGCTGATCTGGTCCTGGAAGGTACTCAGAACATTGCCTGGCTTCAGGCACGTCTCCCGTTCGTGCTCGATCCGGTCGACCGTCTGTTGTCGACCCCGGTTCTTCTCCCTGGGTAGACTATCAGCAGCTGTTTCTTGCCAGCTCTCGACTGTTGTGATGAGTATTTTTTAGGGGCGTACGTGGCAAACAGCTTACAACTGTAGGTAGGGGTAGTTTGCACAGGTCTCAAATGTTGCGATGTTTACTTCTTGGAGTGGCAACACCCTTTATGTTTGGATGATGTTAATGGATTTTAAATGATTTGTATTATGGTGCTGTTTTCTCATTCTGTGCTAGCAACTTGCAATTACTTTCAGTTAGGATGATTCTGTGAAATGGCAGCTCCACAAATATTACAGAAAAAATCATTACGGAAACACTTTTTTGTACAGTCACATCATGGAGGTATTCTCTCTTTTGGGGAAATTAACTCTTAACAAAGATGTAGAGTTCCCTCAACTTTCACCCCAGCTACATCACTGAAATTAATTTTGGCCGCCGGATCCTCCCATGAATGGCCGCGACAGCATCTTGCTACTGTCCAGATTTTTGTAATGCTTCTGTTCCGTTAAGGTCATAAGCCTGGTTGCTTTATTAGTAATGTTAACTGAGTCTCATATCCAATTGTCGCCATCATCGTCTAATGTAATTTCAGATAGGTTTTTTTAAGAATCCCTACCTTGATTTTTGATTTTTCAACACCTAATAATTATTTTGGCTTTACACCTCGTACTATCCATGGTACCGTTATATCAGGATGGGAGATCATGGCCATTTTGTCAACATGTGCTCAGAGCTGTTTGCATTTGATCTCCTTTTAAATGCCCTGCTCGTACCTAGAGCAGGATTAGTTTGTGTATATGTTTCCATCCGAAGGTGCATCTACATTCCATGTTGTCTCTTGGGATTGTTTAGATGTAAAAAGTGTTCTTAACAGTATGTTCATCTATTAAGAGGCCCTGTAATGTTATGTACTGGTTTTGTTTCATGATTATCTGCTACGTAAAGAATGGAATATGGAATTGCCTTTTTCTGTAAGGAAAAAGTTCACTTTACTCCCCCCACCTATTTACTTTGTTCATCCCACCCCCTAACCAAAATATTGGCTTACTTTAATCCCTCATCCTAATCATAGTGGGTCAAATTAGCCCCTAACCACAAATTCCATCTAAATTTGCCTACTTGTCATTACGTTCCTGAGTGTTTCAGATCATGTTCCTGAGTGTTTAAGATCAAATTAGCCCCTAATTGGACCAAGCAATAATATGCACACAACTGGTGACTGAGATTTTTTCCAGATCATGTTCCTGAGTGTTTCTACTGGGACTCGTGTTTTTACATTATTCAGCATAGTGAATGTGCTAAGTGATGTACACAGGGATGCCTAGCTAAGTGATGTACTCGTTTTCGTTGATGTGAAGTTGACAAATGGCACTTGTACTGTCGTGTGAAGTTCTTCACACTTATCATGATGGGAGTACAGTCTGGATGTTTTAGTTCTGTACTGGCCACGGTCTTTTGTTTTGATTCAAATTAACGAGACGAGCAGCACCAAATGTATGTGTTTTGGTTCAAATTGATAGATGAGCAACACTAGATATGTGTGTTCAGTCCGCAGCTGCAAACCAGGCGGAGGGCTCGGGAGATTCACGCAGAGCTATGGTCAAAACAGTGCCACGTCAGCAAAATGGGGGCTAAATATTGACTAGGGGCTAATTTGATCCATTATGATTAGAATGAGGGATTAAAGTAAGCTAATATTTTGGTTAGGGGGTGGGATGGACAAAGTAAATAGGTGGAGGGAGGAAAGTGGACTTTTTCCTTTCTGTAATATGTTATCTGGTGCATTGTTGCGCCTTGCAGCATATGAGATTCTCTGATAAAGAGAACTGGAAAAACTATGACCTCTATGGGGATGACAAGAACAACCCTGGATTTGATGGTGGAAATTTTGGAAATTGAGAGGGTATACATAGTTCACTGGCAGTGGCCCTGGGAAAGTGTTTTCTTATAAATGGTTTGCGCTCTTTTTTAGGTCCAAGAGGAGGCAACAATGCATTAAACTCCACAATGTACTGGACATCAGGGCTGAATTCAGAAGGTACTTTCCTGCTCAAAGATCTTTCAATATTATGTTTCTTTTTTGCAATAGTCATATAGTTAACATTGGCGTGATATGACTGACAAAAGTGGAAACATTCTTCCAGGTTAGTGTTTTATCTTTCAAATCTTGTGATTAAAGATAATGTGTCTGCATTGCACTCAAATTAATGAATATATAAGTTTGACAACCTTTCGCATTCTCTCTTATCACTTTCACAAAGTATTAGTATTTTCTAGGATTTTCTGTAAACAGCTAAATGTAGCTAACATTTTGTACCTATCAGGTTGTGGGACTGACTATACATGTTTGAGCTATATATGCCTGCAAACTGAAGATTCATTCAGATGGAAGTGGACAACTGATGGATAATACCCTGCAAGTTCACTTATCTTGCGCTGCACCAAGGTTCAATAAGATTGTCTGGCCCTGACCTCGTTTGGAAAACCTGGGCTCCCCTTCGGGTTAAAATGTTTCTTTGGCTCGCTGTCAAAAGGCACAATCGGACTGGGGGGCAACATATATGGCATGGATCATAAGCTTCAGAGACATGTACACTTTGTTGATCTGGAAGCCGTAATCGTCTGACCATATCTCTACAGATTTGATGGGCAATGCTATTAGACTATGCTTCAGGACCGCATGATGTGAGCTACATTTGGATGCAAGATTGGTGGATCAACCTTTGGATGCAATTCTCTAATTGCTCTGGTCACATGGCATTTGTAGAAGGAAAGCAATGCACATGTCTTCTGGAATTGTTTTCTGAATAATAATAGAGTAGGCATAGCAGACTCCTCTAGGTTTATTTCTTGATGCAATATACATCCCGGCTCTGTGCGCGAGTGCTTTGGCTCGGTTTACTTTTTTCTCAATACAAACATGCAAGATGCACAGCTATCATTGGTATTTGAGAGAAAAAGAGTGCGAACTTTGGTGGAGAAATAAAAGAAATTCTGTATAATCTACTGGTTAGAAAGAAAATAATAGATACAATCTCATCTGATTCAGGAAAGCGTGGAGCACATCGTGGATGTGATTAGCTTGCCTGTTCGCAAAAATGCCATGATGTGCTTAGCAAAAATGCCCGTGTCATCAGAAACACTCAAGGACAACACATAATTGTATTTTATTTTATTTCAATGTCATCAACATTAAACTATAAATATTTATATGTTATTTGTGATAAATATTTTGTTGCCCTAGTAAATGGTAACAAAACACACTCAAGAGCTTTGCAGCTCAACCAGTGATCAACTCAAAACCACGTACTCTCGAGCATCAGAATCGCGCACCATGCATACACAAACCACAAACAATCAGACACCCTCTTTTCCACCACCACATAAGCATTCCATAATTCAGCACCAAGTGACATGTAGAAGAACGAAACCGCTGTCATACTACACATGAACAATTCATTCCCTGCATGTCTGCTACTCGTAGCTAATAACAGATGTGAGTATCCCCACCGAGCCCATTAGTGTTTTCATAATCATCACAAGCTCAACGCACCCCCAGATGCACCCAAAAAAACATCCACTCATGTTCTTCATCACAAGCTAAGCGCACCCCCAGATGCACAAAAAGGAAACACCTGTTGACTGTCCAACAAGCCAGCCTTTGCTTGCTGCCCACAAAGCCTGACTGGCACACAAACCTTCACTGGGACCCATTGAACTTGGCCATCATCTTTGCTATGATAGGGCCCACCTTGGGGTTCGCTTGGTGCCTAGCGAAGTTGGCAGGATTGTTCATCACTGCAAACAAGGATTAAAACACTCGAATCAAATCACGGAACACGTATGTAAACTCTATAAGCAAGGAAAACAGGCGGCCTGACATGTCTCAACATACTACTCTTAGTTCGATTTCATCTGGACATGCTTCCCTAGCTATATCTACTTGGCGCTTGAATGGGAACTGTTATCCTAATATTTAGATCGTGCAAAGCATCATGGACTGTAAAAACTTCAAGCCGCGGCCGCTAACTGGTACTGTTTACCAGTAGAGGAAGGCCATACATAACATTCTTCTCAAGTCACAACCAAACCAATCATTGACTTGCACTACCAACAGCCCTTGTTAGCACTAGCTATTCTGATGTCTTGAAGCTAAAACTAGTAATATGTAACATTAAGATGACCCCCATAGCACCAGAATTGACCAAGACAACTAATCTTACTTGGATACCATAGAAAATAGAAAGCTGAACTTAACAGTAAACTAGCATCACAAGATCTGTGCAGGAAGGCAGAATAGTACCATCTTGTAGAGCCGCCATGACCTCTGGGTCACTGAATGCTGCCATCAGGTCAGGGTCCTGGTATACAGAGAAAGCATATCATTGCACAAGGTTCATATGCTACAAAAAGTGGATCAACAATGAACATAAATGAGGGAGTCAGAAAGCTGTTAAGCACTTACATTCAGGATTTTACTCATATCGACATTACCAGGACCACCTCCAGGGAAACCCCCCGGCATGGCACCTCCAGGGAAACCCCCGGGCATCGCTTCAGGGAAACCCCCGGGCATACCTCCAGGGAAACCCCCCCCGGGCATCCCTCCAGGGAAACCTCCCCCGGGCATCCCTCCAGGGAAACCTCCTGATGAGCGGCTTGA
Source organism: Echinochloa phyllopogon (assembly GCA_033239725.1). Classification (NCBI taxonomy): domain Eukaryota; kingdom Viridiplantae; phylum Streptophyta; class Magnoliopsida; order Poales; family Poaceae; genus Echinochloa; species Echinochloa phyllopogon. Next base: position 38,660 of record BTCW01000001.1, read on the forward strand.
GGATTGCTCCTTCCTCTTGGCCTTTTCATAAGCAGCCTGGTAAAGTAACACACAAGGCATTAGTTAAGATGCAAGTAGTATCCTTCAGAAAATCAGAAGTAAATGCCTGAAGGCCTGCCTTAGTGTGAATTACCTGTGCCTCAGCACGACGACGAAGCCGATCACGCTCAGCTCTCTTTTCCTCCCTCTCTTTTCTCAGCCTGTCATACTTCCTGCGATGCTCCACAATCTTGTGTGCATTGGGCTCCACCTTCAAAATTACAAAATGCAAGATAATGAGCCTATAATCTTGCCAAGTAAATTAATAACCTAGTTCCAAAACCATTTTTGGCAGCCCTGCTATTGGCTAAACAAGGATTTATTCCAAAGAAAATCACCTTCTTCAGCACAGCGTTGATCTCCTCATCATAATCCATGTTAGATGCTGTGTGCAGATCACGAGCAGCTTCCTCCCATTTGCCAAGCATGGCATAAGCCATTCCACGAGTTTTATAGCCTTTTGCGGAGTCTGGGTTAATCTTGGGGGGGGGGGGGGGGGGGGGGGGGGGGGCAAATAAAATGACATGTTAGGTGCATCGTGTCCAGTATATTTCACAGAATGAATGCTTTAAACTTTTGTCTCAATTCTGCCTCTTGAAATCTTCTAAAGCACGCATCACATAGCATTTTTCTTGCGCAAAATAATAAATACACAGATGAGAAAAAGTGATCACCTCAAGAGCAGCATTTGCATCACGAATGGCAGCAGCTGGTTTCTTCATTTTTATAAACACAGATGCTGGATCAACATAAGGATTAGTACCTATCACAAGAGTACTTCATCAAGCATAGGGGATTTGATATGTATGGGCTGCCGCTTACCTCTGGTACCATACATGATTGCTGAGAGCGGATTCAGCACTATTGCATTGGTAAGATGTTCAATAGCATCGTCGAGATTTCCTGTGATAACAAGATCAGTAATGACATGGATTGGAGAATCAAACATGATCCAGGTGGCAAGGCAAGAAAAGGATCAGTGTGTGTGTGTGTGTGGGGGGGGGGGGGGGAGGGGGGGAGGGGAGGACAAGAGTACCTTCTGACATAGCTTCCATAGCCTTGCCTTTTGCTTCTTGAGAGGCATCACGATTTTCCTCAGTCACCTCAACTGAAGGATCTCCCATCTGCCACAGGAAACACGGGCTTAACACATCTCATTTGTGGCTGAGGATCCAACAAAGGGAAAGGGAAAATGGTGATGGCAAGAGAATCAGATAGAGCCTATACCTTCTGTGGTGGGTCATCATGGTCAGACTGTACAATGTCTCCTTCAAGCTCAAGATCAGACTCAACAATCTCTTCATCGAGCTCATCTGGCTCAGGAGTGGGATCCCGCATATCCAGATCGTCATCGTCATCGTCGTCATCATCATCAATGTCATCCATGGAAGATCCCTGCAGCGCACAATTGCATATTAAGCAACAAAGACTAAAGAAGGGACCTTGGAACGGGGAGCACAAGACAAGGGCACTGGAAAGAGCCATATAGACTGCCACATGCCACAGAATGGGAAAAGCAATTCAGCCATCCCGCGGTCTAGTAATTTCACCTTCAACTTCAACTAAGAGGAGATGCAGCAGATTCTACTTTTTATTTTTTTTCTTTTCAAGAAACAGAAGGATCGGAGCAGGTGTGGTAGGGTTTATACGTGGAGCGGAATCAGAGAATGATATATAAGAGATGTTTACCTTGGGCTTGTCGGAGGCGGCGGCGGCCTTGGCGGTGGGTGCGGGGATCTTGGCACCCAAACTGCGAAACAAATAAAAAAAGGGGCCTCAGATCACAAGGAAGACGCGAGGCATACAGATCGAAAGAAACGAAAAGGAGAGAGTGACCTTTGGAGGTAGTCCCTGAAGAAGGCGAGGTTGGGGTCGGCGAGGAGGGAAGGGTCCTTCTTGCACGCCTCCACGAACTCCCGGAGCTCGCGGGCCTTGGAGGCATCCATCGGCTTCGTCCTGCGCTTCCCTTTCGTTTCCTTGTTGGATGGATTGGAGTATTGGATTGGAGCTAGGGTTTTGAGGGAGGGAGAGGGGAAGAACTGAGGGAAGAAGTTCTACTTCTAGTGCCTTCCTTCTTCACCAGTCCGTGGGCTTAGTTGGGCCAGTTGCGGCATTGGGCTTGTTTGCGGCGGCGTTGACAGGCAGGAATGAGTTGACTAATAAAAACTGGACCCGAGCCGATAAAAACGGAGGGGCAGTGATGACTTGAGGGGGTGAGTCATTCAACTCCCCTGGCTGGATCTCTCCCTCCTCCTCTCTCAAGCCAAAAAAAAAAAAAAAAAAAACCATGTCCCCTCGATCTCTCGCCGTCGTCCTGCTGCTGCTCCTCCTCGCCGCCGCCGCCTCCGCCTCCCCATCCGCCCGCGCCGCCACCAGTAGCAACAAGGATGAGGAGGAGGACCTCCAGTACCTCATCGATAACGCCGACGACATCTCCGACACGGACACCGACGGATGGCTCCCTGACCCTGAGAGCGGCGGCGACGACGACGACGACCTCCTCTTCCAGGATCAGGACCAGGACCAGGATCTCGCAGGCCAGCAGCCCCAGATTGACGAGACCCACGTCGTGATCCTCACCGCCGCAAACTTCTCCTCCTTCCTCGCCGCCACCCGCCACGTCATGGTCGAGTTCTACGCCCCCTGGTGCGGCCACTGCCAGGAGCTCGCCCCGGACTACGCCTCCGCCGCGTCCCACCTCGCAGCCCACCACGGCCAGGCCCACCTCGCCCTCGCCAAGGTCGACGCCACCGACGACACCGACCTCGCCCAGAAGTACGACGTCCAGGGATTCCCCACCATCCTATTCTTCATCGACGGCGTCCCCAAGGACTACAACGGCGCGAGGACCAAGGACGCCATCGTCGACTGGGTCAACAAGAAGCTCGGCCCGGGGGTGCAAAACATCACCGCCGTCGACGATGCCCAGAGGATACTCACCGGGGACGACAAGGCCGTCCTTGCATTCCTCGACTCGCTATCTGTAAGGACCAATTTCTGCTCTAGTGTCGCATATCAAAATCTCTCAATTTATGGGGCCCAATTCAACCTGGACAAATGCTATGCAAAATTCCTACACCTTGAGGCAGCAAATCCTTCAGTTTAACCGACATGCTCAACTCTGTTGCCATCTTTTCAAATTATATAGGGTGGTCACAGTGATGAGCTTTCTGCTGCTTCAAGGCTGGAAGATAGCGTCAACTTTTATCAGACTTCAAGTCCCGATGTTGCCAAGCTTTTCCACATTGACCCAGCAACAAAGCGCCCATCCCTAGTACTGCTGAAGAAAGAGGAGGAGAAGTTGACCTTCTTTGGTAGGTGTCTTCATCTCTAAGTTGTTCTGTGACAGCCTTCTGTTCCAATTTTTGTGCAGGCATTGACAGTTATAAATAATCCAATATGTGTGTCATGCAGATGGGGAGTTTAAGGCATCAGCTATTGCTGATTTTGTGTCTGCAAACAAGCTTCCTTTGGTTACCACACTAACTCAGGAAACCTCCCCTTCTATTTTTGGCAATCCAATCAAGAAGCAGGCACGTCATGATTCCTACAATCAGATCTCTTTTCTGCATTCTGATATACATTTTTATCCATCTGCTGTTCCGTTACTGAGGCTCCGTATTATTTTGCAAATCAGATTTTACTATTTGCTGTTGCAAGTGAGTCTTCGAAACTTCTGCCCATCTTTAAGGAAGCAGCAAAATCATTCAAGGGAAAGGTAGTTCTTTCTGCTGACCCATCCAATTTTGTTTGAACTTCTATCCTTTTCTTTGTTCCGTGTGGTATATTCAAATTCTTGTCGAACTCATCAGTTGTTTTCCTTGTACTCCCTCCGTTCTTAAATAAATGACATTTAGGACAAGCTAATTAGTTCAAACCAAAAGATGGCTTTTGGTTTGAACTAATTAGCTTGTACTAAACGTCATTTATATAAGAACTGAGGGATTTTTTTTGTTTCTTATTACTTCTTGGTGTTTGTGTGTTTACTAATCACTGATGAGGTGTCCTGACTTGTGTGTAGCTATTATTTGTCTTTGTGGAGCGAGACAATGAGGAAGTTGGTGAACCAGTTGCCAACTACTTTGGTATTACTGGACTAAAGACCACAGTAATGCCTTGTGTTTCTTCTGGCACCATTGATTTTGATTTCATGTGTTTTTGTGATCATTTTGTAAATTCCAATTGCATGGATGTGCAGGTTCTTGCTTACACTGGGAATGAAGATGCTAGGAAATTTTTCCTCGACGGTGAGGTGTCACTGGATGCCATTAAGGTAATTGCTGAATTATGCCTAGGCATTATGCATTGTATTAGAATTAATAATTCATAGGATTATTGCTAATGATTAAATGTGTTCTAACTTGTGTGTTTTGCTAATCATTACTTGACTTAGGCTTTCTTATCCATGTGTTTATCTATTGAGTAAAATTCATGGACAGTCCTTGAACCTGTCTCATGGTGTCATTTAGATCCCTAAACTCTTGTAATGCAGATTTGGCCCCTATTAATAAGCATGCAACATTTAATAACCCTATTACGTGTGGACCCATATCAATTTTGAAGAGTGTGCAGTAGGTATTTTATTGAGAGCCAAGAGCATGCTTATCTACTGAGCTTAGGGCATGTTTGGAGAGAATTAACTAGGGTAGGGTGGTCATTTTATTTACCTCTGTTCTTGTGCCCAAGGCTAAAACAAAAAGTATCGTTAATCGGAGGGAGTAGCTAGTAACTATCTACAACTGTCGGAGGTGCTCTTAATAAACATGTACTTGACTATGTGGCAAGCCAGAAATGCCCTCTCTGATACGCAGGTGCATGCTTAAGAATCAATGGGCATTTAATACTTGTCTATTAGTGTTGTATTATATTAATGCATCCAGTAACATGTGAATACTCTCATAAACAGATTTTGATACGTTTTTAAACAAAACTAGAACTTCACTGTAGGAGGTTTTTTTATTCAGTCAGCCAATGACATTTCAGTATTTTGCCACTGGTGATGTGGAATTCTGCTAGTGCTAGGGAGTCAATGATATATTTTTTTTAAGAAACCTCATCTACTTATACCTTCAGTTTTTTTGGCTCTTGCACAGGACTTTGCTGAAGGTTTCTTGGCAGACAAGCTCACACCATTCTACAAGTCTGAACCAGTACCTGAATCTGTGAGTCTCGAGAACTATCTAATATCCCCTGTCTTCACTCAGTATACTTCACTTAAACATCATACATTTTGTTCCCATACAGAATGATGGAGATGTCAAAATTGTTGTTGGGAAGAACCTGGATATGATAGTTTTGGATGAATCAAAAGATGTCCTTCTGGAGGTATGTTCTTGGCAGACATTTAAGAAAGGGCCATTTGCATGGTTGCCCCCACATTGAGGGCTGATTATGAATTTGTCCTCCTTTTCACTTTGCACCATTGCCCCTAATTTGCTTACAGACCAGGGGCAATTCTGCAAGGTGGAAAAGGGAGGGTAAACTCATAGTTAGGCCGCGAAGAGGGGACAACCATGCGACTACGGGACTTGCTTGTTGTCTATAATGTGTAATGACATGCCTTTTTGGTTGCAGATATATGCACCGTGGTGTGGGCATTGTCAATCACTGGAACCTACTTACAATAAACTTGCCAAGCATCTACGTGGCATTAACTCCCTTGTGATAGCCAAAATGGATGGTACTACCAATGAGCATCCACGTGCCAAGGTCTGTAATACCCCCTATGGTGATTGATTTTGGCTGACCATCCATTTTCTTAAAGTGGTTATTGCTTCCCTCTTTTGTTTATATTTAGCGTTTATCTTTCTGTGGTATCTGAGATGGGATGGACCTTTACGTTTGATTTATCATGGCTTTGTGGTTGTTACTTCACTAGGCTTTATAAAAATTGTAATACTGCAAATGTGTTTTAATGACTATCTATAGCCAACTTAATACAGTAACTCTGAACATACTGATGGTAACAGTTTGTAATGTTTAGAAAAGAACAGGGGAAGCTTAAGTTTGGGAGGCGCTGCAATGTCCAAACTCTGTCGGCTATGCCATCAGTAGTGTCATGAAATCTGTGCATGTAGAATAGAGTTATCAGACACATGAAGTTGCATTTGCCTTTCTAAGTTTCTCTTCCTCAAAGTTGCACTGTCTTATGGTGCACAAAACAAAAGAGTATGGATCTGTCTGCTGCTGTATGCATGTCAGAGTGTATTTACTATTTACCTCTGTGCCATGGTATATGTGAATTATTTTATTAACTTGTCGCCACTAAGGATTTAGACCTATGATGCAATGTATCTCCTTCACTTGCCATTCCATATATGAAAGTTTTAAGCGAGGTTCTTATTGTAGACATAATTTGCTACAGTTTCATTAGGTTGTTTTCTTGAATCTCAATGCATGGGAAATGCGATCAACCAGTTGTCCATATGCATCATGTTCAATACCATACATATTTTGCACGATATAGAATTGACACTTGCTTTTTGTTACAGCCTGATGGATACCCCACAATTGTCTTCTATCCAGCAGGGAAAAAAAGCTTTGAACCTGTAAGTGCTTAACTCTATTGTTTCGCTTGTTGCTGTGATCTCATTGTTCTCAGTAGTGCTATCTTTATGCTTGGGACTGTCCCGAGCTGCTTATACTCTAGAACTGAAACGCCTGTCTTTGGTGCAATATAAAGCTGGCCTCTTGTTTTACACGATTCCTGCATTTACAATCTTGCATGCCTGCTATTCATGATTTATTGTAGAGGTTATTCTTGTTTACGCCTACAGTACCTCCGAGGTTGAAAATTCAGCTGGGGAATGTGAGATCCAGTATATTACCAGTCAAGAATGAACGAGGAGCTGGAAATGGCCACGAAACGCAATGGCCCATAGTCAGTAAAATAGTTTAATTGTTTGTCTCGTAGTCCCTAGCTTCTCTGATAAGCCCAGTTTTTGTGTTTTTTTGGATTAGCTTAGTTCTCCTGAACTGGGTATTAATTGATGAGGCAACATGAAAATATTTGATGTCGTGTCTCCTAAGATATGAGCTTTGACTGATTCAGTGTGTCGGTTTGTTTTTTGGCTATACCTTTCAGATCACTTTTGAGGGGGACCGGACTGTGGTAGAGATGTACAAATTCATCAAGAAGCATTCTAGCATCCCGTTCAAGTTGAAGCGCCAAGACTCATCAACTAGGAGAACTGAGAGCACCGAGACGGAGGGTGTGAAGATCTCTGGTACAAACCTGAAGGACGAATTGTAGGGCATTGAAGTATCAAATAGCTTAGTGCTGTCTGTTAGTTTTGAGGTGGATCGCTTTCCGCAATCTTCCATTTGTGGAGGAGATATCGGGTCAGGTTGAGGACAAGTGAGATTGGAACAGAGGGGGATATAATCGAATAATCATTTACTTTATTGTTTGGTTTGGAGTATTTGCTTTTCTTTTCAGTTTTGGAGAAAGATGGCACTGTCTTGGATTAATACCATGGAAAGGATGGTTCATTTATACAACGAGGTCTCGGAAAACAAGGGATGGAGGTATATACAAAGTCAAACACAGCTAGCTGGAGGTCGAGTGAGCTGCGCTGAGCTGAACTAAACAAAGATGATTGGGAGGTAGTGAAGCGAGCTATGGAGGCGGCAGAGCAAGCTCAAGGTCTACCGCTGATGGCTCCCTCGAACCATGGCCTTGTTCTCCAGCTGTGGTTGTGGTCGGCGATGCCACATGGTGCCTGGCCCTCCATCTGAGGATCTGGAGGAGGAAGTAGTTGGTGCAGATGGCCACGCTGAAGCCGGCGAAGGTGGAGAGGATGATGGCGATCACAGCTTGCATCCGCACCTGGTTCATCATTCAGTAGAGTGTTGTTACTTACAGGTATGATAATGTTTGGGTGATGTGACCACGCAGAGGGTAAGTTTATATTAGGAGATGAGGATCTTACATATCTGTAGAAGAGGTGGGTGAAGAGCACAATGAAGAGGAATTGCAGCGCAGCGTAGATCCAGACATATCTCCTGGACACCATTTTTGTTATGGTTAGAGAGGAGAAGAGGCCGAGGACACAGGCGAAGGGCAAGGAGATGGCCAGAGCCGCCGTGCCGTGGTCGCCGACCTGCATGCATGTATATATGTAGTTGGAATGCAATGCAATGGCCACTGCAGGTAATGTAAATCGATCAGAGGAGCGAGCAAGCAGGCAGGCACTACCAGCAGCTGTTCCAGGAAGCAGAAGTAGGCGAGCATGCTGATGATGACGAGGATGGGCGTGCCGTGCCACATTATTCTGTATCGACGGCTGGCGGCGGCGGCGGCGGCATCATCAGCAGCATGCTGCTGCTGCTGCTGCTGAGCACCCTGAGCCTGAGCCTGAGCCACCGCCGCCTGAATGGAGGACAGGCGGCGCAGGGTGACCGGGAGGTTGAGCACCTCCTGGCCGCAGACGTCGCAGGTGCCGTTGCCCTTGATGCTGAACCACTTGATGGCGCAGCCCCTGTGCGCCAGGGCCAGCTCGCCCTTGCAGCAGCACTCCAGCTTGAGCACCGCCTCCTCCGACAGCGCCACCATGCAGATGCGGCACACCGCCTCCTCCGCCGCAATGTCTTCTTCTTCTTCTTCTCCGGTAGGAGCCAGCACGGCGGCCTCCGTCGTCGGATGAGGATCAACAAGATCCGGCACCACTCTGAGCCGCCAGTGGGAGCTGCTGGTGGAGTCCGCCGCCACTACTCTCCTCAGTCGCCTGACGCTCGTAGGCACAGACAGCGATCGGCACACCTGCTTCAGCTCCAGCTCCTTGGTATCCTCCTTCTCCTTGTGGATGAATGAATCAACAAAATTAATTAAGGATGGATCGATCGATTGGCAGACGCAAAGATCGCATGCAGCTGGGGATCGAGTACGTGCTTACTAGAGTTAGAGCGGAGGAGTTGCTTGCATCATGATCAAGTATAGAATCTGAGCCTCTCGAGAGCGATGACAGCGCCCTCGCCATTCTGAAGCTCAAGAGCTTGGAGAAGGACAGCGACCGGATGCCGAGATCGCCTCCTTGGACTTGAGCAACAGGGACAGGGACAACAATGGCCGAAGCTGTTGATCTCAGGCTGCGTGCTGGCAGCAGGCAGCTCGTCATCGACGGTGGTTTCGTCTGGTCCTCTGCAGACAATGTGCCGCCATGTTGGATTATTGCAAGCTCCTCCTCGTCTTCCATGCGCAAATTCGCAGAGCCGCCGCTGCTGCTAGTGTCCGACCCCTGCATGCGCACGCACAGATAGAAAAAAAAATAATCGATAGCCAAACAAACATGGAGCTGATCGATGATGTTGCGGAGAGAGGAGGAAGGCGATGATGATGAATGACCTGTGTTTGTTTGTGATGAGCCATGGCCATGGGGGCAATCTCTGGCGGCGACGCTCGCTGCTTTCTGCGGTTTCCATGGTTGGCTAACTGTCATATATGCGTTGCTATTTGGTAGCGACGGATCAGACTGATGATCGACACTAATAATTACTAAGCTGTAGCTGATTGGAGGGACTACTACTGAATGGTGAGTTGAGGTGAGGTGGGAACGGGAGAAACAAGGAGCTCTCTGCTCACCACTTGACGCCGTGTTTATTTTGACAGCGAGATCACACGCGACTGATGCGATGATTGACCTGCTAACTGCAACTACCACCTCAGATCACATAGTTGCAGTCCTCACGAATTGTTTCTGCCTTGGCATGTATCGGAGGTAGAATTCCTTTTGTTTTTTCGAAACGGTTTGGAAGTAGAATTACAAAAATACATTTGCGATGTGAACCAGACGATACAAGGGCAAGTCATTATCGAGCTATCAACCACGAGGAAGAAATGTGTCTGCAAGCAGCGATGGACCAAGCACAGGCAGCCAAGCAGGCTTTGCAACCATTCGTAAGGGCAAAACAAACTAAGTTTCTTGCCAGCATTAATTTTCCTTGATATTTTCTCCGCGCCACCGGTAGTGATTTGGAGTCACGTTGCTGTTGCTTCGTGGATCATTTTACCTGCGCTACTATAACCCACCACACACGCAGATATGATTTTTCCTACATGATCATTTTAGGCAAAATAGCCCCCAGAACTCTCCACAAGGGTTAATCTAGTCTCTTAACTCTTACTTTTTAATCAAACGTGCATGTGGTGCTGCAGGGTGATACGAGTCGAAGAAAAAATGCACGTTTTGCCTTTATCTCTTGCATCATGATAGGTGGGACCCATATCTTAGGTTTTTTTTCTTTTATTCCTCAGGAGTATTTTTTTCTTTTACTCCTCGGGGGTAAAAGAAAAGAAAAAACCTAACATATGGATCCCACCTGAAATTATGCAAGAGATAACGACAAAAATGACATTTCACCTTTGGCTCATGCCACCCGATAGCGTCACATCAGCGTCTCACAGAAAATTTGGAAAAAAAATTACCACTAAACATTAAGATCTTCTTTAATATTTCTAGATCAATCATTTAAGCCGCGAAAAATATCCCAAAAATTCAAAAAAAATCTTAGAGATGGAGCTAGATATGAGGAACCCAAACAAACTATTTGGAGCTCATAAAAAGGATTTTGACATGTTCAAAAAATTAGACTTTGCTGCAGAACAACAGGAATAGGTCCCAGAAAAATCTAGAAAGTTCCCAAAAAAACTTATAACGCTTCTAAATGTGTTTTGAAAATGTTGCACATTAAATACACTAGTTGCAATCGGCATAAATGCAAGACACACAATATTAAACATATGTTGTATCATCATCTTTTTTCCAGTTGGTTGCTCTGCATCACAGTTAATATTTCTGTTCTATGTAGATATATTAAAGATCTTGGTAGGACCCTGGAAGAACTCACTGATAACGTATTAAGTGGTAGTATGCAATTGCAGGTTTTTCATGAATGCATTGTAGACCTACATGAGATAGATGGTGTATAAGATACTGCTATGTTATTTTAAGTTGGTTGTTAATGTAGATGATATTATGTAATATTATGGATATTATGTTTAGGGCGCCTCGGGCGCCGAGGTACGCGCGTTCTTCGTAGGTGAGTTATGCCTCTTATTTCTATGAATCTCTGAACTTAGAAACAAACGACGACGGGTTCGCGTGGGCCAGCACATGAGATGAAATTCCGTACCATCCGTTGCCATCAGCAACTCCTAGGCTTGTTTGCGCATCAAGCTGATTTTCTTGAGATAGATTTAGTTAGACTAGGTCCAGTACATACGGCTACAGCAGCTTATAACGTGCTTTGTTAGTTAATACGTCCTTGAAATTGGACATGCCCTCTGAGGGATATTGTAGAACAATTTTCTTCTTTGGCTAGCTCTTTAATTCGTATTCAAAATCAGCTTTTAGATGTAGTTCTACTTTCAAATGCATTGGATAACAATGTCGTTCATGCACCGATTGAAATAAAAACCGAAGGGTAGAGGATGCAAACTGTCGGCGTGATTATGGGTCCGGTTAAGGGTAAAGCGGGGTTTCTGAAGGGTACCAGTAAGGCTTATGTTCTTTTTAAATATATTAAAGATCTTGGTGGGACCCTAGAATTACTCATTGATAGTAACTTATTAAGTGGTAATACGCAATTGCATGTTTTTCAAGGAGTCATTGTAGACCTACACGAGGAGATAGATGGTGTATTAGATAGTGATATGGTATTTTAAGTTGGTTGTTACTGTAGATGATATTATGTAATATTATGAATATTATGTATTCGTGTGATAATTGTAAAGCTAGATCTTATTATATTCTATGAATTCATGGATCTTGTCCGGTTCATTTGCATTCTAGATCTTCCAACATTGTGGCAAAAAAAGAAAGAACTTCCTAGCATTTGTAGACGGATCAAGAAAAATCGTCACAGCCCACAAAGTATAGTGCATCTGGGGTGCGCTTAACTTGTGATGAAGAACATGAGTGGATGTTTTTTTTGAGCTTGTGATGACTATGAAAACACTAATGGGCTCGGTGGGAATACTCACTCACATCTGTTATTAGCTACGAGTAGCAGACATGCAGGGAATAATTGTTCATGGGTGGTATGACAATGGTTTCGTTCTTCTACCTGCCACTTAGTGTTGAATTATGGAATGCTTATGTGGTGGTGGAAAAGAGGGTGTCTGATTGTTTGTGGTTTGTGTATGCATGGTGCGCGATTCTGATGCTTGGAAGTATGTGGTTTTGAGTTGATCACTGGTTGAGCTGCAAAGCTCTTGAGGCTATTTTGTTACCATTTATTTGGGTTTAGGTAAATGGTGGGAAACATGCAAAGCCGGTATCGCTTGGAGTTTTCTGCTGGTGAGAAGTGCAAAGCCTCAAATTCTCAATAATAATGATGGATCCAGAGCCATAAAGCTGCTGACATCCTCTTTTTCTTTTGGTAAAGATGAGGCCTTTGTACGTCCTTGTGAATGCGATGGAGCATATATGTTTTCACCTCAAGTGCATGCATATCCCTAGAGATTAGCGAACATACTCCTGTTATACAACACAAGTAGCAGTATAGTTGGCTGGTGTTTTGGGCCTATATAAGATGCATCCGTTCGTGTTCCCATGGAAAGCAGCAATGGAATCTTGAGGAGGAAAGCAAACTTAGTTTATTTGACTGAAATTCTCTACTACAGAGTATATCATCGATGGAGGGATCAATAAATAACAGATTCGTAGTAGTAGTAGATAGATAGATAGATAGATAGATAGATAGATGGGAATAAAGAGGGGTGAATGTTCTGGATGGATTCCACTAGCTTTGTCTTAGCGTTGGTTGTGCGTATGTGCTTTGCCTTCTTTTTTTTTACTTGACTGACTGGCCATATTATCCCTGCACCCAATTCACCCCCAACAAATATACAAGGAATCCAGCTTTTTGAAAAGAAAGATCCTTGTATCTTGACTTTGTTTACGCATCTTCCATGTGATCTTTCTTCTTCTTCTTGAGAGAGAGAGAGAGCAAAAAGAGGAGCTGCAGGATCGAGCAGCGAAGGGATGTCCCTGATCAGTGGTGATCCTGAGCACTCCCCCAGGGACTGCTCCAGGGCCGCCAGGACGAAGCAGCAGCAGCGCCGACGAGGGGCGCTCATCATCGCCGCGTCGGTGGCGTCGTCGTCGCTTGTTGCAGTCATCATCCTGTGGTTGTGGCTCACCGCCCTCCGCCCTTCCAGCCCACGCTTCTCCCTGCTCGCCGCCACGGTCACGGTCACCACCGCCGCGGACAGCAGCAGCAGCAGCAACATCATCGTGGACGCCGCCGTCAGCGCCCACAACCCCAACGCCCACGCCACCGCCCTCTACGACCAGCTCCGAGCGAGCGCCTCCTACGCCGGCGTGCCCCTCGGCGGCGGCGCGCGGCTGATGCTGCCGCCCTTGTTGGAGCAACAACCGGATCAGGGCGAGGCGGTGCTGTCGGCCCTGCTCACGTCGACATCGCCCAGCTGGAGGTCTGGCGGCGGGCGGGCTGCGGCGCTGCTGCTGAGGGTGCGCATCGAGGGGCAGCTCCGCTGGAAGGTGGCCGCCTGGGTGTCCGGCAGGCATGGGCTCACCGTGGACTGCGTCGCCGCCGTGGTGGCGGTGCCGTCGCCGTCGTCGTCTGCAGGGACATCACAACAGGGGCAGCTGGGATCATCGTCGTCATTCCCCTCCCAGTGCGCCACCCACATCTAATGATGATCCATCATTCGATCATCGGCATGATTATTTCTGCTAGCTAGGTGCAGTGCCTCACCTTGATCACCTCACCTCAGTAATATATGCAATCAATCCATATTATATGTATATCTCATCTAGAACATACATACATCTAACAATGTAAGCTACTTACTACTGAAGTACGGACGGAGTATATGGTGTCAATACTGCTATTTGTCTGCGTATGTACGTATATATGCTTTCTTTTTCTTTTTTCTTTGGGATTTTTTTCTTTTCGCGTTGGGCGGCCCAGAAGTGAAGAGAGATCGAGCTCTCGGGCGGCGGTTCGTTCCTTTTGTAGCCCATGCATGTATGGGCCGGGCCTTGTGGGGTGGGTCGTTGAGGCTGGCTTTCGCAGTCACGCGCGGGTCGCTGGCGGCTCGTGCTGCCTGCAAGGCTGCAACCAACAAATCCACCCACCGGTCTTGTGCTTCTTCTCGATCTGGATGATGCATGGACTGTCAGGTCAGACAAGCGAGCAAATACGTATATAAATTCTGTGTGGCGAATTGGCGATCTATCTATCTATCTATCCATCGAGGAGGATCTTCCGAGCAAGCAAAGCAATGCAAGGGACGATGTCTGCGCGCGTGGAGGCGCTGAGCCAGAGCGGGCTGTCCTCCATCCCTCCCGAGTACGTCCGCCCCGCCGACGAGCGAGCCGACCTCGGAGACGCCTTCGACCACCTGCAGCAGGTGCTGTCGGATGCGATCCCCGTCGTCGACATCTCCCCATTCATCTGCTTCGTGGACGATGACACCAGGAGCAGCAAGCGGCGGGACGCGTGCGTGGAGGCCGTCCGCGCCGCCGCCGCCGACTGGGGCGTGATGCACGTCGCCGGCCACGGCATCCCCGGCGAGCTCATGGACCGGGTGCGCGCCGCGGGCACCGGCTTCTTCGCCCTCCCCATCCACGCCAAGGAGGCCTACGCCAACGACCCCGCCGCCGGGCGCCTGCAGGGCTACGGCAGCCGCCTCGCCACCAACGCCAGCGGCCAGCGGGAGTGGCAGGACTACCTCTTCCACCAGCTGCATCCTGTCGACGTCGACGGCAGCAGCAGCGGGTGCCCGTGGCCCGCGCAGCCGCCCGACTACGCCGCCGCCACGCTCGAATTCGGCCGCCGCATCCGCGAGGTGGCCTCCACGCTGCTCGCCATCCTCTCCGTGGGCCTCCTGGGCCCGGCCCGCCGCGACGCCCTCGAGAAGGAGGCGCTCCAGAACGGCCTCGTCCTGCAGCTCAAGATCAACTACTACCCGCCGTGCCCGCAGCCGGAGCTGGCCCTCGGCGTCGAGGCCCACACCGACGTCAGCGCCCTCTCCTTCATCCTCCACAACGGCGTGCCGGGCCTCCAGGTGCGCCACGCCGGCCGCTGGGTCACGGCCCGCGACGAGCCGGGCACGCTCGTCGTCCACGTCGGCGACGCCCTCGAGATCCTCAGCAACGGCCGCTACACCAGCGTGCTGCACCGGGGCCTCGTCAACCGCGACGCCCTCCGCGTCTCCTGGGTCGTCTTCTGCGAGCCGCCGCCCGACGCCGTGCTGCTGCGCCCGCTGCCGGACCTCGTCACCGCAGACACACCCGCCAGGTTCAAGCCGCGCACATTCAGGCAGCACCTCGACCGCAAGCTCTTCAAGAAGAAACAGCTTTCTCTTCTTCCAGAACAAGATGATGACGATGAGCTAGCCCGACCACCTGCAGCTGCAGAATGATGACGACCAGCACACCAACCGATCAATTACAGTTGGTGTAATCACGTACTCCGTACTACTGTATTGTGCTACCTATTAATTACATTACAGTCCACCAATCATCCGCCCACGCATTAAATAAATAATAAAAAACCATGTAATCGTCGGTCACATATACTATATATACATACTCCGTATTTACTTCTCATTTGCTTGCCGACAAGACATCTTCCATCTTTTTTCTCAGCTCGCCTCAGTGGGTAATACGAGCCCACTATCTGTGTATTGCCTTTACTGGTCAGAATACGCCTACAGAACCAAAAGGAATGTACTGCAAATGTCAAGAACACAGTCTACACAGACAAGGGGCGGCTAAAAACACTAGCTGGTCCATCGAATGGAATCAGGATCGTGCAGCTGGGTAACACTTGATCATTGCAATGAGCTACAACACTGAAAGTCGGTATGGCAGCTAAAAAAATGCAAAATGATTTTGTCAAACTCCATAACCAATCAAACAAAACGAAACCAAACTTTCCTTAATACTAAAAGGCAAATGATCCAACCCACAAAACTGAAGCCCAGTGGATTGCTGGTGGGCAGAGCACAAATCTAGAACACAACAGTTTTAACACATAGAAAATCATCAATTCAGGACCAATCAGAAAGAGCGAAGCACCCAACAAACAGCGACGGGTTCGCTAGAAGATACTGCCAGCAACTCCTAGAATCTACAAATATACATGGCAACTTTACCCGAAAGCTAAGTGGCATGCCAAGATACCTACATCTTAGCTTGCAGTCAGTTACGAGCAGCACTTGGTATTAATTGTTCAATTTCAGCAGAGTTTCCTCACTAGCCATGAGCCCATGATGGATTGGATTGACAGCAATTTATTCTGTCTTCAGCATACACAGTACTAAAAGAATGGGGAGATATACCATGCTAGTTTACAATTTTGAGGTACTTTATAATTACTGATTAAACTACAAACTGCTTAACCAACCAGTTGAGCACTTATCATCAGTGTCGATGTCTTTGGGCAGCAAAGAAACCAGCAGCAAACCTGCGGTGGTGGTTCTTGTGTGCCGTGCTCCTGGTGCTGCTGCTCCTGAAAGGAGTGAAACCAGCATCCACAATGCTGGTAGGTGAAGAATAGTGAACACTGCGGCTGCGGCGGAGCCATCGCAGCCTGTCCTTGAGCCGAGGCCGGCAATGTCCAGCAGAATCACCGGGGAGCGATATCTCAGAGGAGTCCATGCCATTCCCAGCCGAAGACATGGAGCGGCTGCCGTTGAGGCGAATACCTTGCGACTGCGACGAGGAGGACCTTGCAATGGCGCCGCTGCCGGGTTGGAGGGCGTACCTTGACCTGGAGGACTCGGAGAAGGACCTGCTGAGCAGAGGGTTGGCGGCGAGGAGGCCCTTGATTGCCCACAACTGGTTCCACCTGAGGCTCCCCGTCCTCCTGTCGACCATATTGCTCCTCGCAGAAGCAGCGGCATCGTCGGGGTGGGGATTAGCGGCGGGCGCCGCACCAGCAGCTGCGGCGGAGGTGGTGGAGGAGGCATCAAGGGACTGTCGGGAGGGTAGGCAGGAGGAGTGGTTGGCAGCGGTGGAGGCGTCGCAGCAGGCGATCCATTCGCTGCAGGAGTGACGAAGGGACCGCTTGCGCTGCAGGTGTGGCGGCGGATCTTGGCCGTCGCCGGCGCCGCTGGTCGAGGGCGCCGCGTTGGTGTCCTCCTCCTCCTCCCGCTCCACGACCTCTCCTTGGTCCTCTAGCTCCACGACCTCTCCTTGGTCCTCTAGCTGGAAGAGGCGAAGGAGCGTGGTCCGCCCCGCCCCTATCCTCGTCCCCGCTGTCTCTATGGAGCAAGGAGCTAGAGGAGGCGGCGGCTCCTCCAGGTGGAGGGGAAGGGGAGGACGAAGAGGGGGCTGGGACGCGGTGGGGGAGGCCACACCAATTAGATTGGTGGCGTGGAGCCTGTCGAGGAGACAGGCAGAGCAGAAGCCGGTGAAGGGCGGCTCCGACTGGTGCTTGGGGCACCTCCTCCCCCCCGTCCCCAACGCAGCATCGCCGTTGGCCATCCGGATGGGGATGGATTGGGTTCCTGGACTAGCGAGAGGGTGAATTGGTGGCTCGATTCGGAGATCCCAGGCTGCCCGGGGAGGTTTGACCGGCGAAGGCTAGGGTTTTGACCGCCGATCTGGTCGGGGAGGGGAATGGGGAACGGGCAGCACGAGGAAGAAGACGAAGAGATTTTTTTTTGAACGGAAGAAGACGAAGAGATTAGCCGTTGGGTTGGGCTCGCATCGCCCCGCTCCTCTCCTCTCCAGCCCACTCCACCTCCTCCGTTGGATCTCATCGCGCTGCCAGCCACCAATCCAATCCGCATTAAAACAATTTGCCTCCACGAAATGTGGTTTACCGGACTTTAAACCCACGTGCAAGCTAGGTTTTTTTTCAAAAAAGTCACTTTCTCATACTTCATCACTATGCAAGATTTTTTTGACATCTCAATACCCATGTGGGCTATTTTTAGAAAAAGTTTGAGCCTTTCTTAGATAATTAAACTTAGTAAAATACGCATCGATGAGATGTCTTAGAGGACGATGCATGTCTCATCCAAAACTGTGTATAAGGGTTTGAAACAAGAGACCTAGTTAAATAATACATGCTACTATATTTTACTATGTACAAATAGTAATTATCTTAACTTCTAGATTACTCTTTCTTTCCGTCTATTTGTTTGGACTTTGGAGCCTGAACAACTCAAATCTACAGGCATAGGCCTAAGCAACCTTACACAACACTCACCTCATCATCCTGTCAAGCTCGCGACCGATAAGACTCTATCTACAATGACAACCACATGCTATAGGGCAATTATGATTATAGAGAAGTCAAAATAACATTTTTTATGAGAAAAGAGATACGGAGTTTTAATGGATGAGAATGGAGTTTCATCCATACGAAACCTATATGTCTCAGTCATCTAGACTCAGTCTAAATAAGTGTGTAATAGAACTCTCAACTAAAACTGGTCTAGCGAACACGCCCGTGAGCCACATGGTTAGTAGATGCCTTCGTAGCATCGGTCTCCCCTAAAGGTCTTGAGTTCGATCCCGGTGGGGATGAATTTTCCAAAATTTATTCCTACACTGTATTGGTCTTTATGGGAATTGGTGTCCGAGATCATCTCTTTAAGGCCAGTCTCAGTGCAAGATTTCACTACACGGTTATCTAGAGTAGAAACTAGGTAACTGTGCCAAAAGAGTTTAATACCGTGAAACTCTACCTTCTCTCTCATACGCCACATCAGCACATTTAATACCATGAAACCCCCACTAAGACTGGCCTAAGGCGTGCCTGTACTTCCCTAAAGACATGTGGCTAAGGCTGCTGGCACCGGGCTCCCCTACCGCTTCCCTCATGAGCGTTTAGGGGAAAAAACCCCTGCAACGGGCTCTTGCACCGCCTCCCCTACGGGAGCGGAGGGACTCGAATCCCCCAAGCCTAGGGGAGGTGGAGGAGCTCCCCTACGCAGCCATGCTGGCGCCAGTCCCACCGCGCCCAACCACCGCCGACACGCTCCTCCCCGCCAGCAGGTGCTCGCCGCCGCGCGGTCGCCATCAACAGCCGGCACGCTCCTCTCCGCCGTCCGCCATGTCCGCCACCGCCGCTTGACCCCACTCCTTCTCCTCCGTCCGCCGTGCCCGCCGTCGCCGCTTGAACCCACCCCGCTCGGCCGCCGTCGCGCCGCGCGATGGAGAGGAGGGAGGGAGCAAGAGAGAGGAGGGCCCGCCTGCTCCCGCCCTCGCGGCCTTCGCCATCGCCCTCCATGGAGCCGGCCCGAGCTTGTTCACACGACCGGCGAGGCCCCGCTTCCCCACACCCGCCGCCTCCTCGACCCGTGCCGCCGCCGCAGCAGCAGCAAGACCGCGCCACCTTGCCGTCGTCGGGCCGCCGCTCTTGGAGCAGAGGAGCCACCGCCGCCGCCTGTTGTGGCGAGGCCCGCTCCCCCGCGATCCGCCCGCCCGCCTCCGCGTGGGGAGCTCCGCGGGCCGCCGCGCACGCCGCAGAGCTGATGGCGGCGCCCGCGATGCAGCCCGGGAGGGTGAGGAGGAGGCGGCGGCGCGGGTGAGAGGAGGGAGGAGCCGGCGATGGCGCGAGTGTAGAGAGAGAGGAAGATGATAGAGGAGTATGGTAGTTGGGATAGGGGAAGATGATAGAGGAGAGATGTGTGCGGGAGAAATTGTGATAGAGGAAGGAATCTCGATGATCAGGACAGAATATTCTGTTTAGGGGAGAGAAATAGGGAAATACGAGTGGGAACAGCCTAATCCCGAACGGGATCTGTTGTCCGCCCGAAATGAAAACGGCTAGCGCGTGCCTTCCTCTTGGGTTCCCGCAGCCGACTCGAGCGTGTCTGTCAGTCTGGGCAAGCGCCAGCGGCCCAGCACCCAACAGGCCGGATACGCAGCCGCTAGCTGGGCCGGTTACCAGGCCTGCGGACCAGGCAACTGCGGCAGTTGGGACAGGCCAAGCCGCTACGGTAAATAGGCCAGCGCGCAACTTCAATCCAAGCTGTCGGCCGACGTGATTTCTCACTACTCAATACAGTACTACCACTTTTTTTTTGCAATTTAATCGTTCATCAGAAAAGGTAAATCAATATAAAAACCAAAAATACATATAATTTGGAACGGGTAGAGTAAATTCTAACGGTCAAGCTCGTAAAAATCTGCATGTAGCCTGGCAAATTTTGTCCAGATTGCCTACAGCAGGCGCCGGATGCGTGGTGATGAACTGGTGATTGTAGATATAATATGATCAGGTCACCAAGCTAGCCACAAGCAGTAATTAACGTCCCTAATAATATATAAATTTTAATTTTGTACATCACCAACACATGGCACACATGACTACATACTCTGCAGAGACGATGTACGTACATTCGTTTTCCGGACTACACATTAGCCATCTACTAGGTAATTAAGGTAGCTAGGTAGACATAATTAAATACATAGGTGAATTAATTAAGGAAACTAAACTAGCTGTTGATGACCAAAATTGGCAGTTGTCTATCAGATCAGGGCAACCGGTCAGACCGGTTCTAGGAAGCGGTCAGACCGGTTTTACTGTAGCTGATCTGGCAACAGCTAAACCGGTCTGACCGGTTCCTAGAAGCGGTCTGACCGGTTTCTGTCGTGATGGAGTAGGTTTAGAACTTTAGAGTTTTATCCCATATTGTAAACCAACTCGACGGGGAAGACCATCCCACCCTATAAATATAAAGGGTCATGGCCGATTGAGAGGATCCATCCAACAATCCAATCCAATCGAATCTATCAAATTTATCTTTTATCGTTTTTCCTTTACTTTTATCTTTCCATGTTCTGCATTACCTTTATCTCCAAACCCTAGCTCTTCCAACCCTTGTATCTTCTGTTCTTCTCTCGTCTCGATGGCGTTTGAGGACGTTCTAGGTGGCCTGCCGACCCTAGAACAACCCTAGACTCTCAAGCTCCGACGGGGTCCCTCCCGAGCTCGAGATTTTAGGTTTTCACCATCGCCCCATCAAAAGCGGTCTGACCGGTTTCATAAAGCGGTCTGACCGGTTTAGCTCCAGGAAAGCGGTCTGACCGGTTTCATCAAGCGGTCTGACCGGTTTCGCTCCAAGGCATCGGCGACTTCGTTGGCGCGGTTTCGTGTCAACATATTTTTGGCGACTCCGCTGGGGACGAAAGCAAAGGGATCTGTTACTATGGTTAATCTACCAAAACCTAGTGATGTTGATTCTGCTAATATTGTTAAGCCGATTGTTGATGAATTATCGGCCGAGGATCGTCAAGCTTATGAGGCCTTCATGAAGGACCGTGAGGAGAAGGAAGCCCGACGCAAAGCAGCAGAAGATGAAAAAGCCACTCAGTGGTTTTTATCTCACTTCTCCAAGAATCGGAAGGGTGGCATCTCCAAGGACAAGGAGATAGTCTTCGTTTCGAGCGAAGACGAACGTGACGAAGAAAAAGACACTGTGAGTACTACAGCACCACCTGTTACTTTGGAGCAAATTAATCAATTATTAGTCAATGGTCAAAGACAAATGTTTGCTACTGTCCAAAACATGATTGATAGTTCGTTAGGCAAGCAACCTTTGATCAATGATAGTAATGCTCCTAAGTTTGATGTTGCTAGTACTTCACAAAATCATGTCATGCCTCCTGAATCATCGGCAACACCCACGCCTCAATTTGGCATGCCGATGAACTATTTTGAAGGTCAAACAACTCCAGAACCACACTGTCTGAACAATGCGGTCAGACCGGTTTTACAAACCGGTCAGACCGGTTCTGGTAGACCGGTTCAAACCGGTCAGACCGGTTCTGGTGCTGTAGTTGCTTATTAATCATCTCCTGAACCAATTGCTAGTATACCTTATGTTCAGGCTGATCCTAGCCAAACAAATGGATTTGCTGGTAATTTTGTTCCTCAATATGCAACTACATATTATCCTATACCTCCCCAGAGTTCAGGTTATTCATACGGTACAGTGCCAAACAATGTTTATTCGCAACAAGTGTCGTATGTACAGCCGAACCAGGTACCACTTCATACACCGAATACTAATACTTCTAGTGTACAAAGGCCAAATGATCCTTATCATGATCAGTTTCTTGAAAATTATAAAAGGGATTTGGCCATTATGTTTAAAGAGACTTTCGGTGTAGAACTTAAAGACAAAACTCTAGTGTGTCGAAAACCATATCCTGAGAGTTTTGATGCCATACCATATCCTCACAATTTCAAGGAACCCGAATTTGTTAAATTCACTGGGGAGGATAGTAGAACTACATGGGAGCATGTTAGCCAATTTAATGCACAAATGGGTATTCATGGTAATCTTGATCATTTAAAAATCCGAATGTTCCCTTTGTCATTATCTGGTACTGCTTTCTCATGGTTTTCAACATTATCCTCTAATTCCATTCATACATGGTCTCAATTAGAGAAGAAATTTCATGAACACTTTTACAATAGTGATAATGAATTGAGACTTTCTCACTTAACATCGGTTAGGCAAAAGAGTGATGAGCCTGTTTCTGAATATATTAGAAGATTTAGAGATACAAAAAACCGATGTTATAGTTTGGTTATTTCTGAAAAGGATCTTGCTGAATTATGTCTTAATGGTTTGAGATCTCATATCAAAGAGAGATTAGAAGGCTATGAGTTTCTAACCATTAATCAAGTGATGCAACGAGCTTTGGCTCAGGAAAGCCGAAGTAAGGATTCTAAGCCTAAACCCGATCGTCTTGGTGTGCATACCATCAATTATGATTCTTCAGACGATGAGGGTAAAGAGGTTTATGCTGCTGAATTTGTATGGTCATCTAAAGATAATCCTAGCACTTGTTCTTCTCTCAAGCCGATTCAGAAAAATCGGCACGAAGAAGTAAAATTTACCTTTGATGTAACCAAGTGTGATAGGATCTTTGATGAGCTTGCAAAAGCTGGGAACTGAAATTTTCTCATACTATACCGCCGAATGATGAGTTGAAACGGCGAGCTTATTGCAAGTTTCATAATACTTATTCTCATGCTACCAATGATTGCAATGTTTTCCGTAGACAAATACAATTGGCCATCAATCAAGGACGATTGTCGATTAATGTAATGAAGGTTGATGAGAATCCTTTTCCTATACACACGCTTGAATTGGTGAATCCGCAAGTGTTGATTCGGCCGCATCAAGCCGAAAAAGCTAAAGGAAAAAATGTGATCATTGATGAAGAAATACCTGTGAATTCAGCAAAGATGTCATCAAAAAAGACCCCTCGGTTCAAGTCGAAGACTCAAACACTCGGGGGGCAAAACAAGAGCAAAGACGCCGGTCCTGCACAAACCGGTCTAACCGTTTCCAGAACCGGTCTGACCGGTTTACGTGGAAAAGGCAGAAACAAAGCAAGGCCGAGCTTTGAAGAGCTCTTGGTCAAATATAAGAAGATAGGGGCTGCTCAGGAACAAAAGAAGCTTCAGAACAAAGTCAGAAGTGTGAAACCATGTCAGAAGCAGTCAATGAACAAGCAAGAATCAGTGGAGCAACTTGCAAAGGTGGAACCAGCAAGATCAGCAACAATCAAGCAGGTATGGAAGCCGAAACAAGTTGTTTCATCATCAACTTGAGCTAAAGCAAGGTATGGCCGATAATATGTTTATCGCCCTTAGAGCTTATATATGGCCGATGTATTGTTCATCATCGTCTTTAGATAATTTTGGTCCAGAAGCTTATTTTTTAGCACGCAAGCTTTGCTAAAAAACAGGGGGGCATGTGTTGATGACCAAAATTGGCAGTTGCCTATCAGATCAGGGCAACCGGTCAGACCGGTTCTAGGAAGCGGTCAGACCGGTTTTACTGTAGCTGATCTGGCAACAGCCAAACCGGTCTGACCGGTTCCTAGAAGCGGTCTGACCGGTTTCTGTCGTGATGGAGTAGGTTTAGAACTTTAGAGTTTTATCCCATATTGTAAACCAACTCGACGGGGAAGACCATCCCACCCTATAAATATAAAGGGTCATGGCCGATTGAGAGGATCCATCCAACAATCCAATCCAATCGAATCTATCAAATTTATCTTTTATCGTTTTTCCTTTACTTTTATCTTTCCATGTTCTGCATTACCTTTATCTCCAAACCCTAGCTCTTCCAACCCTTGTATCTTCTGTTCTTCTCTCGTCTCGACGGCGTTTGAGGACGTTCTAGGTGGCCTGCCGACCCTAGAACAACCCTAGACTCTCAAGCTCCGACGGGGTCCCTCCCGAGCTCGAGATTTTAGGTTTTCACCGTCGCCCCATCAAAAGCGGTCTGACCGGTTTCATAAAGCGGTCTGACCGGTTTAGCTCCAGGAAAGCGGTCTGACCGGTTTCATCAAGGGGTCTGACCGGTTTCGCTCCAAGGCATTGGCGACTTCGTTGGCGCGGTTTCGTGTCAACATATTTTTGACACCCAAAAGTGGCACAACAGTGCAAACCGGTCTGACCGGTGTGCACAAACCGGTCAGACCGGTTTTGGTAAAAGTGTCAAAATGCAAATTGGACTTCACCATTGTGTAGCTCTCGTCGAGACGATCAAGATGCATATGTGGAACGCCTATTTTGGACTCCGGATGAGAGAGTTATGACTTCGGGAAAATTCTTCACCTGGGAAAACCGGTCAGACCGGTGTCCCAAACCGGTCTGACCGGTTTGGACCTGTAATTTGAGTAGGATTAGGACTCTATTTTGTCCCATATTGTAAACCGACTCAACGGGGTAAGACCATCCCACCCTATAAATATAAAGGGCCAAGGCCGATTGAGGGGACATCAGATCCAATCGAATCAAACATTACCTTTACTTTTTCCTTCAAACCCTAATCTCTTCCAACCTCTATGCTTCTCATCCGCTGATCTCCACGACCAGAGATGACGTCCTAAGGCTCGTTGGTCGACCTAGGGCACGCCGGCGACGTCCACGCCCTGATGGGGTCCCTCCCGGGCGAGAACTTCAACGGCCTTTGCTAGTTTGCTCGTAAACTAGTCGTTCTTCGCCACGTAAGTGCGTTGTTTATCTCTTTACTAGTTTGCTCGTAAACCTAATCGTTCTCCAGCACGTAAGCTTGGTAGTTATCCTCACGGACAGTCGATTCTAGCGAAACCCTAGGAAACCGGTCTGACCGCTTTGCTAAACCGGTCTGACCGCTTTGTTCCCTGAAACCGGTCTGACCGCTTCTCTGAACCGGTCTGACCGCTTTGTGCGGTTCTGCTGCTATTCGGCCTGTTCGCGACCCGCGCGTCAAGCGCTCTCTCGTGTGTTGACCGAGATTTGCGTCAACACACTTTTGGCGACTCCGCTGGGGAAAGTTAATTCTGGTTGTTACAACCGAATTTTTCTACCCTAGCCTTATACTTAATTGATCTATTATTTTGATTCGCCGCTATAGTTGCATCTGGTCTTTTTGGACCGATTGCACCTATACCTGTGACTTTGCATCAGGTTGATCAAACCGATTGCATTGTGTTTTGCTTGCTACTTCATATTGAAGATTAAAGTAGAAGCAAAGTCTTGGTCATTGATTGCTTGGATTATCTTGAATATCTGGATTTATCACAAGACTGGGAGCATCAAGACCTATTATGGCGGGTTATTCATATGCACCGCAACAATATTACTACGCCACGCCTAAGGTACAGCATGCAAGCACATCATATGTTTCTAATGATTATTTTGCTCGTACCACAAATTCTCATGTTGATGTTGCTAGATATGATACTAGTAGGCATATTGCATCGGCTAGTAATTGTTCAGATGGAGTTTCTTATGTAAACTATAATAAACCTGAATTTTATAAACTAGAGCTATTGCCAAATAATATGCATGCTTTAAATTTTAATGCTACTAGCAACATACAACATTATCCTAACACATCGGCTGCAGAACAAGTTCACATGCCGATGAACAATTATCAAGGCCAAACTAACATGGGTTCGGCCAATCTTTATGAGACACCATGTGCTAATAATTTTAATACTATTCAGCAAAGTGTTTCATATAATTATTCATCGGCAACAAATTCAGAATATTTGACTCGAAGTATGCCGATGAATGAGAAAATTAGCCATACTGATTTCAGTTATCCGGCCAATTATTCTCAACCATTATATGCTAGAGTGGAAGATGAATGTATAAATTCAGTATCATATACAAATGCTAATACTCATATTTTGGTTCCAGATATTTACAATACTTATAGCCGAATTAATGAGAATTCAGCAAGATCATATTCATCTCCACAAATTAATCATTCATGTGTTTCATCTCATGCATCATCACATATTTTCGGTACTACTCATTCTTCGTTACCGAAAGTTCATGCTAGTGATTTTGCACAAAAGGCTACACCAAACAGTGTTTCTACTAAATTGCTAAAGCCAAATACTTTGTGGGATGCAAAATGTGCTGAGCTTAAGAATGACATGATTAAAAAGTTCAACGATGGTAAACAGTTTGAGGGTGAGCTTAGCAAATTTGTAGAAACACAAATGAGATTGTATAAATCTTGTTTCCAAGAAACAGAGCAAGGATTGGTTCAAGTAATAGAACCACCATCCATTGATGATATATTCAAGGAAATGAGATTTGCAACTACAAAACCGGTTACATCATCGATTGATGCTAAGAAGAAGAACGATTCAGATTTGATTAATAGTTCAGTAATTACAACAACCGAACGGTCTGGATCTGTTCAAACGAAAGAAACAAGCTTGGCTATACAAAACCTTGTCAGTAGCAAGAAAACAGCTATGCTTGAAATCCCAGATGAAGTTGTGCATTTGTCTAGCGATTATTTTATTATCAATAAATGCCAACTCTCAGCTGGAAAAAGTTCATCCAACCAAAATGATGAAGACCATGGCGTTGGAGGCAAAAAGGAGACATTCACATATCGCGACTTGGTAATTTCCAGCGAACCTGGGAAAACCGGTCTGACCGATTTTACAATCCGGTCAGACCGGTTACAAAGCGGTCAGACCGGTTCAAATCGGTCACACCGGTTTGTCCAAAGCGGTCAGACCGGTTGCTTAAACCGGTCAGACCGGTTTCTTCGGACAGTGGCTGTTGTTGGCTGTCATCAGGAGAAATACGACACCATCTACATCAAGGTTCCACGCTTCTCCAAAAATTTCAGCAAGGTATGCTTTGCAAGTAACTCCCAATCAGATCATGCATTTTTTAATTCACCTACTAGTGATGATATTATGAATATTTCTAAAAGATCGATTGAGGATGGTAATTTACTTGCTAGTAGTGTCATACCTTCAGATTTTGTCGGCCATTGTAATGTAAAAGTTAGAAAGGCCGATAACAGCAAGATTTTGACATTTAAAATCTCTCCATCATCATTGTCAAAATTTTTCTCTAAATGGTTTACTTATGGTCATTCTGGGATTAAAAATAAGAAACCAAAACCGAAAAGCATTGTGAAATCCGATGATGATATAGTGATGGACTCTAAAGCATCGGATGTGAGAAGGACACAAAGTAGCATAGCCGAATGGGTTAATGAAAAATTTGAACCATTCGTTTGCTTGGCCTTAAAACCTTCTCCACAAAAGCATCGGTTAGAGAAAGTAAAATATACCTTTGATTTAATTTTGTGTGATGATTTATTTGATATCTTGCTAGAGAACAATCTTATTAAATTATCTGATCACAAAGTTATTCCATCACCTCTTGAATTAGAACAGCGAAAGTATTGCAAGTGGCATAATTCTTTTGATCATAATACAAGTGATTGCAATATGTTTTGCCAATTTATCCAATCGGCCATTAATATCGGACGATTGAGATTTTCTCAAACACAAGAGGATAACCAATTACCTACAATTGGTTTTGATGCCAAAGGATCATTAAATCGGTTAGCATTGACCGATTTGTCTAAAAATCCAAGTTTAATTGCCAAAGAGGAAGATTATAAGCCCTCAAGTGGTATAGAAGAGATCGTCCAAGTTGAAGACGTGTCAGAGGACGATGAGCTTAATCTGGAAAACACTGGGGGGCAAACAATTTCTTCACAATCGGAACAAGAACCGGTTGCTCCTGCTGTGCTGGCCAAACCGGTCACACCGGTTTGCTTAACCGGTCAGACCGGTTCCAAAGCGGTCAGACCGGTTGTGCAAACCGGTCAGACCGGTTCTGACCAAGGACGCCCAAAAATATTAAAATCAGAGCGTCCTAAGATGGATGGAGGTAAAGATCGTGTTAAGCACAATGGTAAAAGGCCGAAGCTCACTTTTGATGAACTTCTGGCTAAATATCAAAAAGAAAATGAGGCCAAGCGTGCTAATCGGTCAAATGGAGCTAAATCATCAAGATCACCTCCTAAACATAATTCTGGGAATTGGAATTGGCAATGGAAGAATTTTAATTCAGCAGCACCATATTCTCATTTTGGTCCATCAGTGTCAGTTCCACGTGCTCCACATCCCACTAATTTTCATTTTTACTCATCACGGGGTTGGAATAATTCATGGGCACATACTCCTTCATGTTTTAGGCCATATTGTATAGAGTATGCAGCTCCACAAGAATCATCATATGCAAGACAATCTTATGTTAAAAATGACCGTTTTGAGTATAAAGATCGGTCTAGAGTTCAAAATAAGAAAAAGATTGTCAAGCAGATTTATGTAGTGAAAAAAGATGGTCGCAAAGCTACAAGTTCAGATCTGAATACAATTGCTGAAAAGCGATTAATGTGTTGAAGACTTCGGCTATTAATGGCAATGAAGAGAAAAATTCAGCTATTGATGTTCCAAATACTAAATCTGGGCAAAAGAGGTTAAAGGAGCCAAAAATCAAGAAAGAGTTGTCGCTGTCCAAAGCTCAAGCACAGCCGAAGCATTTATTCGGTTCGTCAGATTGGCAAAAGAAGAAGCTCCAGAGACTTAGTGCCCAAGAGCTAAAAGAAAAAGGCATGGCATGGGTTCCTAAAAGAAGTATTCAAGACACGGGTGACAATCAAACAAAAGGTGCAACACAGTTGAAGGAGGATAGAAGATGTGAGAGTCAAAGGTTTGCACCAAATCATCGAAATTATTGGTCTTCACCTAAATCATTTACTTCACCAATGCCACATATGCCTATGTGTTGGATTATATCTTTAGGTGTGTTTATATCCTTCATGGTCTTATTTTGGTCCTTGGTTCCACATGGATCTGTTTATCATGGAGGGTTATCACAATAGCCGAAATATTTAGTTCTTAGAGATAATTTTAATTTCTGAATTAATATATCTCTAAACTTTTATTTCGGCTGTGCATGCTTTATGGATGATAATTTGTTATCGTTCTTGGCAATGTATATATTCGTATGCACCTAAAATTGGTCGTTGCTGATCAGGCTGGACAAACCGGTCCGACCGGTTTACTGGGTCGGTCAGACCGGTTGTCCTGTAGCCGATTTGGCAACGGCCACACCGGTCTGACCGGTGTGACAAACCGGTCTGACCGGTTTATCTCGAGTCCGAGTAAAATTAAGGAATCCTATTGTTTTTCGAGTTGTTAAAGGATTTCTTAACTTTTATTTCGGTTGTGCATGATCTTGTGAATGGATTTCTCGTGGATAATAATTTATTATTATCATCTTTGGCAACATGTATGGCCGATGAATGTCTTTGATCATCGTCCTAAAGTGTTAGAATTCCTGATAAAATATCACCTAATTATTTTAATGCCCGGGGGGCAAAAATAATTCATCAAGGGAGAGTCGATCAGCTGATCAGGCGAAACCGGTCTGACCGGTTTCCCAAACCGGTCAGACCGGTTTGTACCAGGATTATTAGTACAATGAGCATTTTTCCTTATGGACTTGGTACTTTATTTGGATCGGCTTGAGAGAGTGCTGAAGGTACTGGTGCTAATTTTTGTTACATCAGGAATATGAGCGTCACAGTGAATCCGTCGTCTTGAAGACCAAGATATATGGACAATTTGGTTTCTTCATTATTAGAGACAAGATGTGATTGATGTACGGGTGCGTATCATTGTTTCAGTGCAATTTTTTGGCTTGAAGAAATGTTTCTTGCTACGCAAGCTTTACCAAGAAACAGGGGGGCATGTGTTGACACCCAAAAGTGGCACAACAGTGCAAACCGGTCTGACCGGTGTGCACAAACCGGTCTGACCGGTTTTGGTAAAAGTGTCAAAATGCAAATTGGACTTCACCATTGTGTAGCTCTCGTCGAGACGATCAAGATGCATACGTGGAACGCCTATTTTGGACTCCGGATGAGAGAGTTATGACTTCGGGAAAATTCTTCACCTGGGAAAACCGGTCAGACCGGTGTCCCAAACCGGTCTGACCGGTTTGGACCTGTAATTTGAGTAGGATTAGGACTCTATTTTGTCCCATATTGTAAACCGACTCAACGGGGTAAGACCATCCCACCCTATAAATATAAAGGGCCAAGGCCCCCTATTGGCAGTCGCGGTAGAGATAGTGTCTGACCGGTTTCGTGTCAACACTAGCATTATATATATTATGTTAGTTATGCAGCCGAAGATGTATATGGATCGATGGATGCACAGGCGGATGCTTTTTGTCGTGCGGGTACATGCATCGATCCACCGTGCTCGATCATGCATGGCCGGCCAGCTAGCAGCAGGATGATGCATGGGATCAAGAGACGCCGAGCCTAAGCTCAAGGTCGAGGCCGCCGCCATGACCATCGCCTGGAGTTGGAGGAGTAGTAATGGCTGCCGCACTAGTAGTGCTGCTGCACACCACTCCAACCCCCAACTCCAAGCTCGCCGCCGGGCGCTTGCTGTCATCGTGGCCATGCTGCTGCTTCTCGATGCTGGTGGCGGCGCGATGACGACGATGGTCGTCGTCGTAGTAGTGTGGCGGCGGCGGATAGTTGAGGTTGGGGATGATCATCGTCGCCGGCGCCGGTGCCCTGATAGTAGGCGGCGGGCAAGGGCCTGCGGCGGCGGCCGGAGGAGGGGACGACGAGCCGTGGCCGTGGCCATGCCTGATGAGCCTGGCCCTGGCCCTGTCCCTCCTGTGGACATTCATGTGGCCTCCGAGGGCCTGTGCGGACCTGAACTCTCTCCTGCAGAAACTGCAGGGGTAGGATCTCGGCGGCCAAGTGAGGAAGCCGCAGCTCATCATCCATGGCTGCTGCTGCTTGCTCTCCCTCGAGCTCTCCATGGTTGCTAGCCTGCTGGGGAGACGCAATGGTAGTGACTAGCTAGTGTGAGTGGGAAACACAATATGCATGGTAGTGGCAGCTCGATCTCCTATTTGTACTGCAGCTAGCGGGCGCCAGCCTCTCTATCAGCTTTATTCATTTGGTACGTACCTACTGTGGTTTTAATTCATTACTCATGCATATACTATCATGCATGCATTCATCAGAGATGGGCAACTACATAGTATGTAACTGTGCAGTGCTATCATGGCGTTGGACTTGCAGTATTGACTTCTCTCAACACTCTCGACACGACAGACAGAGTGCATGCGAGAGAGTCCGGGCCGAGAGCAGAGACGACGGCACTGTAGATCAAGCATTCACTCATGTAGCAGTTGCGTTTCACTGTTTTGTGCTGGACTGGGACTAGAGATCGACGCATTATATTTCTTGTCATCCTGATCGAAATAGCTTCCTCGGTATCCTCGTCTCTCGTTTGTCAAACTGCCATATGGCCAGGCCAGGGCAGCCGGCAGCAGGGCAGGCTAGCTGCTGCTGCATGACTCCCCTCCACTTAACTCCAGTCCTCTGCTAGCTTTTGACCACGTACTTGGATCGGTATGATCCACTCCAGTGTGATGCATGAGAGTTGGCTGCAGAGACCAGCACGAACTGGGGAAACCAAATGCATTCCGGCCAATTCATTCCCAAAAAATGGACGATGGATCGCAACATGCTGCAGATGCAGTCAAACCATGCACACTGCTACATGATGCCTTGCCCGGCCGGTCTTGTCAAAGATACATGCATGTGTGTGCAGTAGTGCCAATTGATGACAGTGGTTGTGTTTAGTTCTACGAAGAGGAAGAGAAAGTTTGGTAAAAATGTCACATCGGACAGACGGACACTGTAGCGCACTGTAGCACTTTTCGTTTGTTTGTGATAAACATTGTCCTATCATGACTTAACTAGGCTCAAAAGATTCGTCTCGTCGTGTACATCAAAACTATGTACTTAGTTTTTTTATTTACCCACGTTCAGTGTTCCATGCATGAAGAGAGAGATTTGATGTGATAGATGGATAGTGAAGTTTGAAGAGGGAATTTTTAGGTTTTTAGTGTAACTAAACAGGGCCACAGCCAAGATTCTACAAGCAGGCCAGTATCACCCCGTTGTCGGCAACACTGATTGACGTATAGGAGCAACGTGTGCAGAGGCTTTTTTTCATTTCCTCCAGCGCGCAGTGCAAAAACATCATCCATGCATGTATATGGGACGCGACGTCCGGGGGAGCCAAAGCCACTGCAACCCAAACCTGGCCTTGAAGCATCGATGAGTGGTAGACGAGTGTGAAGCATCGATGGCCCAACCCAAACCCTAAATAGAGCCCTCCTCTCTTGCCATGACATTCATCCATGAGCATGGTAAATGAGTGTGATGCATGGTAGAAGTAAAGGGTGAGCTAGGCTAGCCACTAAAGAGAGTGTTGAACACTCTTGTGTGATACTCCCTCCGTCCAATAAAAACTGCACTTCTGATGTTCTCCTAGCATTTAGACAACTAAGTTATCATCAACGCTCTGAAAATAAGGCGCCAAATAATATTTTTAACACCAACACTCTTTCATATGCATCATTAACTGCATGTTGCTCCTGAAAACGAGGCGCTGGCCACTAAAACCGATATGCTAACCAGCTCAAATTAATGTAATCCTTCAATTATTAAGGGGTACCATGGTCATTTGTCACTTCCACTAATTTGTCTGAAAACATGTAAAAGTGCAATCTTGATGGGACGGAGAGAGTATATTGTTGCAATAAAGTTTTGTTCTTGTAAGTGTCAGTCTCCCGGTTAAGCCATATAAGTTTCTAAGTACTTAGTGCATAAATTGTGATACATCAAAGGTTGACTTTATCACCGGAGATCACAAAGGGTCTGGACTTCATTGTAGGTTGGCTCTGCCACCCGGAGATCAGCTTCGTTTGTTGGTAGGCACTGCTGCCTGGAAGTGAGAATGTGGATCTGCTGCCAAAAGGACTCGTAGCACTAAGTAATGAGAAATTAAAAAGGGCTGGCCGACTCGAGTGAGTTGGTGTTCTAGGTGTAGGTAATCACCTTAGTGGGTATTAGGCCCACCTCAATCTCCAACAATCTCTAAGAGGCACTACACGAGTTTCTCCACCCCCTCTCCAACAATGGGATGTACCAATGGCCTATGATCATTCAAAAATCTTTATGTCTCTTTAGAGATTACAACGAGTGTTTTCCTCATGTGGTTTCTAAGGTTGCAACGAACAAATCATTGGTGCTGAAGTATTAGTGAATTTTGTTCATCTCTTTCTATCAGTTTTAAGGTTTTGGATTGAACTTGTTAAGACATTATATTCAACTCAATAAATTGGCCTAGATTACCGATCCAAATTGTATTCTCCATGCAATTTGAGATTTGAATTTCTTGTAAAAATTATTGGCCGGCTGGATTCGATGGCAGTGCATGATATATAGCTTTTTATGCGTATGAATGGCACACAATAAAGAACTACTCTGTGAATGTTGTATATTAGCTAGTTATAATTTGCTGCCATATATGGCTATATATGGCTAGTGAGGACGGGTTTGGGATGGATAAATAAATAAATTGAGGTAGCCATTAACTGTATGCCAAGGATATATATAGGCCTAGGAAAAAAAATAGAAAAAGGTTTCGAAATGCCGTCAAATTTGAACCGAAGTAGGTTGGTAGTAGCAGTAATATCTTTATTAGGTAGTAATTATTCACTGCCAGCAAAATTAGATGTGGACGCAAAAATACATGAACGAAGGCAGGTTGGTATGAATCCGTTTGAAACCATATGCACACCGGCCGGGCTAGCTGTTGTTTTCCCGCGCCCTCCTTTCCCTATTTTGCTTGCTTGCGCGGCTGTCAGTAACGGAACAAAGAATGCAATGCCCCAAATGCGAAACCGATGGATGCAACCAAATGGCGGCGGCGCCGCCGGCCGGGTACAAATACATACCACGCCGGCCGCCTAGCTGCACCGGCCTGCAGCTCGATCTATCATTCGTCGACATTCTTCCCATCATCATTAGAGCTAGCTCTCGCTCGGTATCGCTAGCTAGCTAGCAATGGCGCCGACGACGGTGCGCGACGTGCTCTACTTTTACTGCGACGCCCGCAACGTGTACGAGCGGTTCGTCTCCATGGGCAGCCACCCGGAGCAGGCACGCAACGCCGTGGCGCTCCTCCTGTGGCTGGACCCTGCTCGCCACCAGGCCATCCGCCACCTGCCAAGCCTCAACCCCTCCGCCATCGCCATCGTCGCCGCCGAGGCCAACTCCATCCTCGACTGCCTGCGCCAGCATCAACAGCAGAGCCAGAGCCTCATCCCGCCCATCCCCTTCATCGCCGCGCTCTGCCAGGAGGGCGGCATCGGGGCCGTCGACGCCGCATTCCTCGCCTTCAATCAGGACCTCGTCGTGCGCGGCGTCGCCGACATCCTCGACGGCGCCGGCGCACTCATCTTCGACGACCGCCTCTACCGCCTGCTCCGCCGCTACCAGACGGGGCTCGTCGGCCGCCTGCAGGAGCTCGAGGCGCCCTACACCTGCCGCCCCGTCACCGTGCCCGAGGACTGCCGCTCCATGTTCGTCACCTTCTCCAAGGGCCAGCCCATCGAGCGCCAAGAGATATTCGACTACTTCAGGCAGTAAGAAGATCGATCGAGTTCCCTTTAATTTTCGACTGCTTCGTTCTATATGTATATACAATTATACATACATATGTATATATATATAAATAATAAGTACTATACGTGCAGGAAGTGGGGCGACTGCATCGTCCGCGTTCTGATGGAGAAGACCACGGGTGGCGCGCCCCCCATGTACGGCAGGATCATCTTCAAGAGCGAGGCGTTCGTGAGCCTGGTGCTCAACGGCGAGCCGCTCGTCAAGATCACCATTGGACACCGCCAGATCTGGCTGCGCAAGTACATCCCGCGACCGCACAACATCGTCTGAATGTCTGATACATACATGCATACATCATCGATCTCTCAGTTCAGCTCATCATCAATTGATACCGGCCTATGCTATCAGAGACGTCCGCCCGTCGACGTCGCAGCTACCAGATCGATCAACTAGTCCTCTCTACTTAGTTTAATTTGGACGATCCAGTTTCCTTAATTTGTAGTAATGTACCAGCTGATATGGTTGTATCCATGCAATCCAACCTGCTCGTTCTGCACACTCTCAATATACTGCATTAATGACAGTTGGTTCTGTAGTAAGGCGCAATGGTGGAGTGGAGTTTAAATTTCTCTCTCAGGTGATGTGCCGTGCGCTGCCTGGTGTGTGCGAGCAGGATATATGTGTGCATGGTGGATTCATTTTTCTCTCCTTTTCTTGTAAAAGAAATTGAAATTTCCACAAGAAACATGCCATCAAACCATAAAAATGACAACACCAAGCCCTTGTTTAGTCCCCAAAAAGCATCCCCAAAGTTCACTATGCAAAAAAAAGCATCAAAATGTCATAGCATGCATGGGGTACTAAACCTAGATGAAATCAAAAACTAAGTGGCACAGTTTTGTTGTACTCTGCGAGACGGACATTTTGAGCCTAATTAATCAGTTTTTCACACAACCTCCCCTATTTCGCCATCTAGACAAGGGCCAAATCAACTTGATATTTTGCGCGCCAAACCATAAATATTGTTATTTATGCATGATACAACCTAAGCTAAAAGCCTTGATACACATGTTGTGCAGGCATTGACATGCCACACATTTATTATACATCAACTTGACTAAATTGCTGGGCAAAATTTTGTATCGTATATGCTTGGCTCATATCACGCACACATGAGCTTGTTGGGTAACTGTATGTATATGGAGGAAGGCAGGAACGACTGGAAACATGTGCACTCAGGTGTAGTTCTGGATTATCTTGGACAGGGATGAGTATGTCCCCACACATGCACAGGAAACTCCAACCGCGATGATGAACGAACAAGCTGCTACCTGTGAATCAAAGCAGATCCGGTACATGAGGGGCTTGGATTAATGAGACTGAATACTACCCTGTTTCAAAGAAAATCATATTCATATCTTCTACTTGATTTTTATGCTGTTTCATTAAGGATACCAACAATTCATCTTATATAATCATGAAATGATGCAACACTGGTAATATTTGCATATGTTCGTACCTGGTGCCAAGTCACCTTTCTCTTAAGGATTGCCAAAAAGCACGCGCAAGGTAGAATATAGGTCTACAGTGAAAACATATTTTAGACTCGCCCATTGGTGAGCAAGGAATCATTTAATATCTCTTGAGGTGAACATAAACATATCCCTTACCACAAGCATCGTGAGCAAAGAACCAACCAAAGCCATCACAAGTCCTGTCAAAGCTCAAAAACAGAGGTTGGTGGATGGTGTTGTGACTGAGCCTTATGATACTACTAAACATGTACATTAACTTACCAAAGAAGGGTACAGATAGAGAAATGAGTAGGGTAGACACCACCAGGGCTGATCTAAGCATGATTATGTTTGAGTACTTCTGTTGATTTGGTGGCAGCAACTCCTCCAAACTCATAGCCAGTGGGATTATGGTTAATGCATATGTGGTTATTCGTTAAGGACATTAAGTTTGAGAACGTGATAAAGCATGCATGGTATCCTAAGAAAGAAAGAACCAGTATGTATTTAGGAGAATCCTTGTTTTGATCTAGCCAAACATAGCTGCATAAAAGAATGCTCTGAAATCTACTGAGCAGAAGGCTACAGAAACACACTTCCTCTGCTCCATTTTGGGACTAGACCACTTTCAAGAAAATAAATGACAAACCAAGGATATTTGGTTATAGGATTTGCCACCTGCAATCAAAATAGAGAGATGATATTATTGGCGGGGTTGAGCATGATGGCATCAAAAGTTATTGCAGATGAAAACGGCTCAAATCAGATAAAAGGACCTAATATCCTGGCCAAAGAAAGAGAGATAAAATGTCCTAATAAGACTGGTTTAGACAAGTTTTATCGTGGCATAACTTTAGGTCGTACCAGACAAAAACATGTTTTTACTTGGAATTTGGAAACAGATAGAAGCACCTTCAGCATGGAAACAGATTATCCCATACACTAAGCAAACCAAACGGTACGTCAAATGGTTTAGGCAGCAATAATTACCGTGGTCCAAACTGCAACCTTTGAAACCACTAAATTCTCTGGTAAGTTGAGTGTGAACTGAGACTGTGTGGCTTCACCAAACATTTTGTATCCCGTCACCGCAGCACCAGCATACAAAACGGTAGACAGCCCAATGCTGACAAGAAAATATACCAATATGAGTGCTACATTTCAGATAAAAGATATGGAATATGGATAAGGTAATTACCAAGTAAAAAGGATTGAAGGGAACTGGTTGCGATTCTTCAGAGATGAATAGATGTTCGGAAACACCCCATGCCCTGAGTAGCAAAAACCAAACAATCCAATTGCAATAGGGACTCCAGGGAGATTCACCACAGTTCCTTTGTTCTCAAAGCCGACATTATCAACAGCCCCTGCCCAGAATAAGCAGATGACTCCAAGGATTGATGCAATGACGCCTCCAGCTACAGACACATCAACAGCATTATGAGAAGCAAATATGTGGTACATACAGAGGGTAGAATGCATATCTGAACTAAATGCAGAGCATACACACAGACTGTGCGGCATGCAATAGCCAAACAAAATGCAGAGCAACATGCAAATGCAGACCTGACAGGTAGCTCAGGCAGCTAAGGTCACGGAGCCAAGTGGTCGGCATGACTATGATGGTAGTCAAGATTGCGAAAAATACATGGGAGTTCAGTGTCAAGCTCCCAATGGTCAGGTGTGCATTGGGGAATAATTTTGATAAATTGTCGCTCTCCAATATCAGATACTCGATGCAACAGGCCTGCACAACAGATTAGTTACTGTTCAGAAAGCAGGAAATACAATGTCTCAGTTGCAACCCCAGAAAATTAAACCCTAAACCTGCTCTCTGTATTTTATTTTACTGAAAGAATGAAAAGTTTCAGGCATGCGAAGTCAATTGTGCCCTTCAGACACTGCCCCAAGTCCCCAACTTATGTCAGCTCTACATTACATGGTCTTACAAGTGTCTAAAAGGTTGGCATTATTTTGATTCTCGTCTAATACTAGCGATTTCAACTTGAACTATCACATCATATGAACTAGCATGCGTATGACCTCATCGAACCACAGCTGATCCTTTTGTTTTCTTGTGAAGGGAGTTCTTTATTTATTTTTCTTTGAAAGATAACACTATAGTTGAGCTTGTTGTCTGGTAGCCTCAGTGTTCATAGCTTTGATCTTCTTTCTTTTGTTTTTGTATAGGATATTCAAGTTGTTGGTGCAGATTGTTTCATTGAACTACTTGGGTAGGCTAATTCTGTTTGAGATAGATGGTTGGCAATAAGCACTTACATACAGTTCCACATACAGGATTATCTGCAACAGGGAAGCCACAAACAAGGAAAAAGGTAAGTTAGCACAAGCAATCCTCCATTATACATTATACTGAAAATGTGCAGAAATTGAGTCACATCCATTATTATAATCGGAATGGTATTATTACCGAGATGGCTATACGACCAGTGGTGCCAAAGGCGGCATGGCCAATATCTGGGTATGTCTCAAGGCCCTCCTTGCTGTCCAGGCAACGGCGCAGGAGCACACCAGTATACCATGCGAGAAGAGCAAATAAACAGAGTATCACCAGTCCAAGCCAACCACCTTGTTTGATGGCATAAGGCGTTGATAGGATTCCCACGCCACATAGAACATTTATTCCTGCATAAAAGCATAGTACAAGCTCAACGGAAAAACAAGAGAAATTTCTCAGTAATAGATGTAGTAAGACTTATCCATTACAGCATTCAGGATAAATATACACTTATTACCAAAATTTCAAACAACAACAGAGCCTTTGAGTCGCAAGCAAATTGGAGTAGGCTGGAGGCAAAACCCAACATGAACCACCACTAGAATGAAATAACTCAAATAAACTATTGTATATGAAGTATAAAATGGCATTAATGTTGATAAAAAGCCAACCAAAATTTTAAACTAGACCTTTCAAACAAAACTAATCTGCTTATGACATTAGTGATTAACTTAAATAAATTATATGTAGTAAAACCTCATAATGGTAACTCCTTTGATAAAAAGCGATAAGAACTAGCCATCAGTTTGTTCAATTTTTTTCTTTCGCTTTGCACCATTGTCCATTGTTTGTATACAAAGTAGAGGCAATGGTACAAAAAATTAAAACAGTAGGAGCAATAGTGCAAAGTGAAAGTGTGACGGCAGTCTAAATCCTTCAAAATTCCAGGGGCCTTGTTACTCGTGCATGTGTAAGCTAGACATCAGAAAGTACCAGGACAATACTACACCAAGTGCAAATGTCTAGATAATGCATGAGTCTAGGTTCAGTAAATCTGGTATTGAACAATGGCACATCAGAAGAACAATTCATGCTGGGTTCAGAAAACAAGCAAAATAACTTGAGGTGAGCCAGATATATATAGATGCACGCAGTTAACAGTTAGATTATCGATGGCTTAAACCTAACATCAATACAACAGGTGGCAATTAATTTCACGTTTAGAAATGGACAGAGGTCTGTGTGGCAAACATAATAAATGAGCCAGTTGTATAGGTGCTTACCGTTGACGACTGCCTGGGTGTAAGAGCATTTTTTATAAGAAGACAGCTCATGAGCAACTAGCAGTGGCTTTTGATCCTCAGGAATTTGTTGCAAAGATGGTTTTCTCGAGGGCAGAAGGTACTGGGAGCTCTTTTGTGCCTCTTGGCGTTGCTGCTGCTGTTGGTCATCACTTGTGGTAGGGCGCAGAAGTGGCTTGACAAGATTAGAGATGATTTCAGGGGTCTTACCCCGAAAAGAGTTGGTGATGAAAGAGTTGGAGAGTCTGCTTAGAGTTGGGGTCCCTAAGAAGCTCAGATTTGGCGACTGCACGCTACTAAGTATGTCGATGGATTGCCTGTTAGATAGAAGGAGAGCGAGAGATTAAAAAAAATACTGTATGTGATTGAATTGAAGTGAGTTAAAACAAGATGATATAATATAAGGGGGCGACTAGAGGGAGAGCCCTCTCCCGATAACCTTATCGCGAGAGCCCCCCCCCCCACTCGTCTCGCTCCCGTGCTGCCCCACCGCCGCCCGCCTCCACCACCCCCCACGGCCGGCGGCGACCCTCGCCGCCGCGCCGCCGCCCACCGCCCACCCCTCCCCTTCCACCCCGCCCTCCACTAACTAGTACAACAGCTCGCCCCCGCCGTCCACCGCCGCCGGATCCGCCGTCGCCGCCACCCGCCCCCTCGCCGGCGTCGCCGCCGGCGAGCACCGCCCACCATCCACCCCTCCCCCTCCTCCCCTCCCCTCTCCTTTGCTCAGATCTGGCCGGTGAGCTGCCCCCGCCCCGACCCCGCCCACCGGTTGTCCACCACAACCTGGCCGGCGGCGCCCCCGCCGCCCGGCCTCGCCGCCCACAATCCGCCACCTCCGCCAGGCCGGCCCGCTCCCCCCCTGACCTCCCTCTAAGCCCGCCGGCCATGGAAATCCCCCACCCCCAAACCCAGAAACCCTAACCCCTAACCTCGCCGCCGTCCTCGTCGTCTTCTTCAAGTCCGGCGAGCTGCGCCCAACCCCGTCGTCGACTTCATCAAGCATCGGCTCCAAGCTCCCCTACCACGCTAATCTCTTGAGAGGAAGTTACTTTTCTCTCTGATGTTGTTTTCTGTGGAGGATGTAACTTGGGGGCTCTCGATTTAGAGCTAAATCGAGAGCCCTCTCCGTTTAGATTTTTTGATAATATAAACATCCCCTGTGATGTTGAACAAAAATAAAATCCAGCAGCAGCACTAAAAAGGAAGCAAATTAATGATGAATTCCAGTGATGCATGCTAGCA
Organism: Echinochloa phyllopogon; assembly: GCA_033239725.1. Classification (NCBI taxonomy): domain Eukaryota; kingdom Viridiplantae; phylum Streptophyta; class Magnoliopsida; order Poales; family Poaceae; genus Echinochloa; species Echinochloa phyllopogon. Next base: position 79,787 of record BTCW01000001.1, read on the forward strand.
ATTCAGTCAGTATTATTGGTACAAGACACTATAGAAGTATTGTTTGCAGACAGACAGACAGAGACAGATTCATTGAATGATTGATGTATGTGATGTGATGTAATGCAATGAACTGAATGAAGCAAGCAAAAGATCGTGGACCTGTAGCTCTGCGGCCATTGCTGGGTGTAGGAGGAGGCTGTGGCCGGGACGCGCGGGGTGGCGCAGGGGGAGGACGAGTCGGAGCCGGAGCCGGAGCCGGAGTCGGAGTCAGAGCCGGAGCCAGATCGTCTTCTTCTTGCTCGGGAGGCGGCGGCGGCGGCGGATGGCTGGGATTGGGGATGGTCGTCGTCGTCGTCGTCGCTCTCGATTATGAGGCTGCGCTCAGACACGGAGTTCCTCATCTTCGGCTGGGGCAACTGCTGCTGTGCTGGTTGGTCTGCGTTTTCGTCTTCGTCTTCGTGGGCACCACACCACTCCACTCCACCTCAAGCAGCCTCCACTCCCGGAATTGAAGAAGCTGGTTGGCTCATCTCTCTTTAAAATAACGGCCACCTCACCACCCATTTGGCCTTTGACACCTCAATCATTCATTTTTTACCGGGGGAGGAGCCCAGGCGATCTGATCTGAATATCTCATCATGCATTCTCAGCTGATCTGATTCCATTATTCTCATCCCTCCAAAAAAAAGGATCCGGCTGGGCTGGATCTGAAATCTCAAGCCAAAGGTAAGACAAACACTGTAGCTGCTTGCTAAGGCATGGGTTAGTTTCAGATTCAGATTTGTTGCTTCTTCTGCTTCTAGCCTAGCCTACTATGGTAGTATAATACTGTATTAAATTAGCGAGCGCGTGGAAAATTTGTCTTTCTTGCTTCCCTGGCTTAATATTCACACAAGTATGCACATGGTGTGGTGTTGTGTCAATCATTCACATTCAGCAGGCAATTTCAATGCATGCTCCACTGGGCCCAACAATACAGATTAGGCCGGATTTTTCTACCTAGACCGCAGCCCAAGAACATACATGGATTGGGTTCTACATCATCATGCGCCGGCCCAGCCCCCTCCTCCTCGCTGCCGCTGGTCCAACAAGGACCGCGGGCCAGATAAACACATCATGCTTTTGGCCCACGTCGTCAGCTGTCAGCTGCGCGTTCCGGCTTCCTGACATCCGCGAGGCTGGCTGGCGATGGCGCGGGAGACGCTATCGGATGCAGATTTCGCAAGAGTGGCGGTAACTTTGTGGGCTATCTGGTATGTGCGAAGGAAGGCTATTCATGAGAACTCGTTCCAAAGTCCATTGCCGGAGGGGTCGATTAAGATAAATGTTGACAGTGCCATCTTGAAAAATTCAGGAAGGGCATCAGCAGCAGCGGTTGCTAGGAATGGGGATGGTACTTTTGTTGGGGCTTCAGTTCTAGTAGTTGAAGGTTGTACCGAACCAGAGGTAATGGAAGCTATAGTGTGTCGGGAAGGGTTGGCTTTGGCCAGCGATCTAACACTGCGGAAAATCAAGTTGGCTTCAGACAACAGCAATGTTGTGAGAAGCATTCTTGGGACGGGTCTGGGTCCTTATAGCCAAATTGTTCACGAGATTAGGTCTAGATCACGAGTGTTCGAACTCTGTGAGTTTGTTCATGAAGTCAGAGCATCGAATGTTGATGCACATAATTTAGCTAAGTCGTCGTTTTCTTTTGATACTGGAAGAAATGTTTGGTTGTTAGATCCTTCAGCAGGAATTTGTAATCATGTACCACTGATTTAGTTAATAAAGGTGGTGGTGTGCTCAAAAAAATATTATTATTGCTTTGTGTATGCGTTGGTTCCGGGTATCTTCCGGTTTTGTTTTTTTCTTCTTCTTTCTTTTGTTTCTTTTTCTTATTTCTATCTAAATTACTTTTATTCTTACCTATTGTCCTTTTTTCTGTTTTTGCTTCTATACCAACATTATACCCTAAAATGCTTAAATTCTCTCTTTTTATTTCTGATGATGCTATTCGTATAGAGAAGATATTCTCCTTAAATCGTACACTACTAGTCTACTACTAACCTGAGCTTTATCAAGTGCATATTAGGTTACCATAATGCTTGTTGAGTTTTTTATGGTCTGCATGCTTTGCTGGTTCCTCGGTGATGTTTGCAATTATTTCATTATAAATATCTCGCTATTTTTTAAATACTTTTTACACTTATTTTTTAAATATTGGAACGTTATTTCCCGAAAGTTAGAACAATTTAATCTAAAGCTAAAGCAATTTGATCGGCTCAATTTTGGCTCCACATGGAACAAACATTTTGACTAATAACTAGAATACCTTTTCCTTCTTGGCATACCAATTTCTTTCTAGATGAAACAGTCTTCCAGTTCTCTGGAATAAGGGCAAGACGGAACATTTGTTCCAAGAGATAAAGATTTTTTGTTGTAAAGTGATATAAGTTTTTTGTTCCATTTAATATATATGCAATCGTTCCATTAGTTAAAATCATTTTGTTCCAGGTGAAATAAAACATTTTCTTCCATGTGATACAAGTTCTTTTCCTACACAATTGTTAAATGAATTAAAAGCAATTGTCCAAGTGAGCAAACATTTTGTTCTTTGTGATATGAGTATTTTTTCCACATGATATCTAAATTTATTCTATCGATCTAACAACACATTTGTTCTAGATGAAAATAATATTTTATTCCCCAAATATAAGTCTCTTTTTCACTAATATGTTTAATTGTTCCATTAGTTAACAATATTTGTCTAGGTGAATAAATTTTTTCCCCACAATTAAGTATTTGTTCCATGTGAACTAATTATTTCCCCCACAATATAAGTATTTCTTCTACATGATACCTACAATTGTTTAGTCAGATTAAAATATTTTCTGAAAACATCAAACATTTTTTCCCCGGTAATACAAGTGTTTTGTTTCACTTATATATGTAATTGCTCCAAGTAATGTAAATCTTGTTCTACTTGGTTTTAGGATTTGTTAACCATCAAACATATATTTTTTTTTCAAAAAAATACACGTTCCTGGGCACGTATATCTCCGCTAGTTTTAGAATGAGAAATTGAAGAGCTTGAACTCTTGAAGTGTCTGTCTAGAAAAAAAAGAGCTTGAAGTGATGACTAGCTGTACAAGCATGACCGATGATATATGAGTCTTCTCGATCAGTTTCATCAAAAAGATGAATGAATAATCTTTGATTAGATTATTACTCCGATCCTACTCCCAAGTCCTATCTGGAGATGGATGAATATTTATACTATGCATGCAGTATGAAGTGAAAATGTAAGGACAAGAATATATACTCCATGTCTCCATATAGTAAAATTCCAGGTAATTAACGGCCTCCCAAGCGGGGTTTCGTGATGATTTATGGTTTGATTGTTTTTTGAGGGCATGTGCATGGTTTGGCTTGAGAAGGAAGAGATGAGCGAGATAGTAGTAGTGTGCTGGAAGTACCTTTTTTTGTTTTGAAATGTTTGCAGGACAATTGCATTGTCATTTAAGAAGAGGAGCAGGCAAAGTTCTTGCAAGTTTGCTATTACATAAAACTGAAAAAGTGTAACACCCAAAAATGCTCAATTCAAAATTTTTGGCATTTAATCAATTAATTAGAGCTTGCTCCCATTTATTATAGGCTAAATAATAATTTTCTAAAAATTAAAATCAAATATAAGTGATAGAAACATTTATTGTTGCATTCATGCTGCTGCATTTATTTTTGTATTGCTTGTGATTCAAACAAGAATTTAAATTTATTTAAATTTAAATTTGAACCACCTTGTTTGGAGCTCTAGAAAAGTTGTTAGGCTCATAGTTCGATTTCGCTCCCTGAACTATTTTCCCGGTTTATTTCTGCCCCCTCTTCTTTCTCTCTGGTTCGGCCCGGCTCCTCCCCGCTCTACTTTCGGCCCAGCCGGCCCATCTCCCCCTCTTTTTTCTTTTTCCCTCGGCCCAGCTCACCCCGCTCCGTCTACCCTGCCCTGCCTCGCGCACGGCCCAGCAGCTCCGCCGGCCCAACTCGCGACTTCCCCATCTTCTCTCACTGCCAGTCGGGCCCCACCTGTCAGGCGCTGACGCCAGCGCTGACGCCACCTTCCTTTCTTCCTCCTCTTTCCCCTTCCTTCCCCGACGCCCCGTTGATGGCGCGCTTGCCGGATTTCTCGCACGCCGAGGCCCACCGCACCCCCGCGCCTTCTTAATTCGGCCGCGACGCCGCCCCGCTCCCCTCACCCCCATCGCCCCAACCCTAGCTCCGCCACAGCCTCCAGTCGAGCCGCTCCCGAGCCGCCGCTTCCAAGTTCGCCGGCCGACGACGTTCCGCCGCTCCGGTGCCCCGCTGCCCCGGCCGACTCATGGCGCACCACCGACGAGCTGCCAGGAGCACGCCAAGCTACCCCGAGCTTGCCCTCGTGCCGTGCTGCTGCCTCGCCGACGTACACCGACGGCCGACGCCCGCCGCTCGTCGACGACCCGCCGCCCCGGTGCTCCCCTGCCCCGCCTGACCACTCCAGCAGCTTCGCACCGAGGTACCGAAGCTCCCGAGCTACTTCTAGCCCGCTCGCACGCACCGTAGCATTCCCCCTGCACTACACCGGAGCTCCGCTCCGCCGCCCGACGCCGTCCGACCCCCTCGTCGGCCAAAGCTCGTCGTGATCCCCCTAGATCGACTCGCCATCTTCTCCTGAAGCCATAGGACCAGATCTCGTCGAGAACCGAGCACCCTAGCTCGAGTTATCCCCGACTCCGGCGAACTCTCGCCTCGGCCCGAGCGGCGCCGTCGCGGGATCGTCTTCCCCGGCGAGCCCTCGCACAGCGCCGTCCGATCTCAGATCGACGGTCACGATTAGATCGGCCGATACCCCTTCGCGTTTTAAATCTCAGCCGTCCAGATCAGATCCGACGGCTGCCACGCGTCCGGGCCGAGTCAATCCCGGTCAGCGCTGGTCTTTTTGCTAAAGAGCCCCTGTCTTTTTACCAAAATCAACCTGCGGTCCTTTTCAATTCAAAAATAATTACAGATAGGTCCTGTTTTATTCGTTTTAGCCCCTGAAAATTTTAAAACTTTGCCAGCAAGCCCCCGAACCTTAGAAACGGTATAACTTTCACGTTTTAGCTCCGATTAGTGTGATTTTCGCGCTCACGTGTTCGTAGCAACGCGTAGATTATTTCTAGCTCCTGTTTTTGTACTGTTTTCACTGTTTGGTGTACTGTTCTAATATAATCGCTTTGTTTGCATGTAATGATTGTTTTGGATGCGTGCGTGATGTTCGTGTCCAGTCGGCGAGCCCGTAGCTTTGGACTTCGAGTACGTTGAGGACGTGCCGGAGCAGGACTCGCAGCAGCAGCCGTACTCCGAGGAAGGCAAGTATTAGCACAGACAATCCTTGCTACCTATCTCACTTTTAATACACTGTTCATTACATACGCATGTGTCTAATACTGTTTACCATTGAGGTTGTACCTAGCATTTATTTCCCTGTCCTTGTATTCCTATGGGTTTTTGCATATGGGTAGTATTTTGCTAGGCGCAACTACTGTCACCTTTGCTTAACTGTTAAACTTGTATTAATGGTCCACTTCAACCTTAACGTTAAAACTTGCTTTTTAGCAACTTGGATCAGGGAGCTGGGGCTCGTGTGTTTTGCCTGGCCCCAGTGTCTCTCCCTAAGGACTGGTTCGTAAAAGCGGCAACCTGGGAGCCTGTCGCCGCCACCGGAACTATAATGGCTCTGGTCTTGGTTGAGTAGCTTGTACGTCTCTAGCTAGGCAGTGGTTACCGAGTGGCCTACGGCGTTGTAGGAGGCAAGGCACGGGGTGATTTCGGATTCCACCGAGGACGGTAGCCCCGTCGGCTAGGTCCCGTTAGACCCAGTCCCGTGTTGGGAGCCTCCGTGAGTGCGGGGAGCTCCGCACGTTGCGCCGTTTACTTGTTGGCATGATTTGCCGGCGCGTGGACGCCATTGACCCCCTCACGTTGCGCCCTGAGGGTCAATCAATCTCGGTGCCTAGGTTCTCACCACCTTGTAGTACTCCAGCGGCTACTGTCTTGTTAGGGTGTCTTGTGAAAGCCTCGTAGCGTCCCTATGCAGTCACACCTCGGAAGTGTCGATGTGCGTGGTTGGGTGCATAGTTCTTCTGAACTTTTACGCGACTGGTGGGAAAAGGGCGAAACCTCTGCAGAGTGTACGATCTATCATGATAGCCCGGCTCAGGGTCACGAGCAGCCTGGATCCTTTTATGATTAGAAGATGATATTTATTACTGCTTAATGTTGACTTACATTAATTAATTTGGGATACAACTGGGATTCATCTAATGTAGTAGTTATGATAAAAATGAACCAACTAAAAGTGCTAAAGCAGTTAAGCCAGTGTCAAGCCTCTTTTGCCTCATCACCCGTGCTATACTTGCTAAGTAATTCTGTTACTTACACTTGCTGTTATTACTAATTTTGGGCAAAATCCCGGACGGGTAATAGATTGGAGTCAGGCTGATTATGCTGTGGAGTTTCCAGAGGATTTGCCGTACTTCTGAGCTCGCGTTCTCCCAGTCAGAGTCCCTGTGGGATTGCGGCTATGCTAGAGAGTTGTATTAGTCTTCCGCTGTCCATGTATTTCGTTTTTGAAGCACTCTGATGTAAACGCTACGATATGATGAGAATTAAGCATTGTACTCTGATTTTTACCATATTTGTTCGCTATATGTGTCTGTGGACTTCCTGGGCACACATATGGCCACATTCGGATTTTGCGTAAATCCGGGTGTGACAAAAAGTCTCCGGCAACTAAAATCAGACAATAACGTAAGGAAACTAAGGCACCTCCGGTGTGTCACAAACTTGCTTTCTTAAGGCCATGTCCTCCTTTATAAATGCTAACACTTGTATGCTGCACTACCTTCCCCTCAAAGACAGGTCGATTTCGTTCTTTCCATAAATGCCAAGCGGTATACATGAGGACTGCTGTTACCACTCTCTGCTGGAGTTTTAGTACCCCGGCGACTGAGGTCGTCTGCCACCAATCCTCAATGCCAACCATTGTATGGAACACTGATTACATTCCCACACCGGCTTTCGAACACCAAACTTAGAGTGGCTCACTACTAGAGAAACTATCATCCGTTCCCCTTATATGCCTCGGCACACTCAAGATCCGGTGCTAATGCAATATTAGCACCGGGTGCAAATAAAAAGGCATTTTTCAAGCAGTGTATGCACTAGAGAGACAAATGTGCTGCCGTTTTCTGATGCTGCTTGCACATAGCACGCGCATCGGGTTTTGCAGGGTCAATTTCTTACGATGAGCTTGTATGCCGTCAGGATCTTACTTTGAACCAACAACCATGCAAAGAACCTATGTTTACCCTCTGCATGAGCTCGTCCTCAAAGGTGGAGAGTAAGCTCTGTTGAATTGCTTTTCATATGCCGACTTGACAGTGTAGGTAGGTGTAAGCACCATTTATCGTTCAACGCCAAATTAACAATGGTGTCCGGCTGGAAGTACTAAGGCGCCGACAATATTCGTGGTCGTGGTCCATTACAGGTAATGGCTTTGCTGTTGCATTGCATGATATGGGTCATGAGTCCAGTGACTGTGGCTTTGCTTGGCCAACCAGCTATAGCAGTACAAATGTGCAGTCGGTGGCATAGAATGCATTGCATTTACTCCTATCCCAGGCCGGCCGCAGGCTAGGCTGCCTAGCAACTGTGTGTGGATTGGACACTGGACGACTTGGAGGAGCATGCACTGTGCTCTGTACAGGTACATGCACCAGGGAGACAGAGAGGCCGGCCGGCAACGGCGTAACGAGCTGATCTAGTACGTACTGCATGCATAATATCATGCAGATCGAGCAGTGGTCATTGGACCGTGTGGTGCGTAGCTTGCTTAATTACATGCAGTGCATACGGCTGCAGCAGTTGGTGCCCTAGCCGCTTGGTATGTTATTAGGCAGGGAGTACAAACTGTCACGCCTCGTTAAATTAAAGCCTCCGATCCGATCCTCCGGCCTTTCAATTGGATGGAGAATGTACTCCGATCCGATCCCGGCCCTCCGTGTCGTCGTCCACTGATGGATGATCTGGTCCTGCAGTGGCTAATGGCCAATGCCCATATGACATGCTTATTGGCAAGCAAGTAGTACGTGGGTATCATACATGCATGCATCTACTGCAACCACAATAATAATAGGTATAAATGGACTAAACCAAAAAATATATATTAAGATATATGTTCGAGCTATAATTTTCTTTTATAGAGTTTCGCTCGATGAAGTCATTGTTTGATTAACAGATGCTTTCTTTTATATGAAAACTTAATGACGAAGTTAAAATTTATTTGAGCACATGCCACACTACTCTTGTAGTCTTGTATATACGCGCTATTAGCAATAGGTGTATATATATATGATCAGTTTTTTACCGACCAGCGTATATCTATCAATCTTTAATTTGGTGGTGCCCTGGTTCCTGACTTCCTACCTAGGTCCTGTTCGGCTGGCCCAATGAACAGTGCTCGGCTGGCTTATTACGGCTTATTCCCTCTCATAGAATATTATTCATTCGTCAGCCGAGCACTATTTATTCTACCAGCCGAACGGGGGCTAGCAAGCAGAAGACGTGCATATATACGCGCGCGTGCAGTGCGCGCAGCTTCTACAGATGTACGTACATACTGCTGGCGGAGTTACCAGTAGTAGTTGCGGGCCGGGCCGCGGCGCTTGGCTCTGCCTACTCATGCATGCATGCATTTAATTTACTACCAGCTAGAAGCAAAATGGCAATGTGTGCATTAAGGCAGGCGCGTGCGTGGATCGTACGGTACAATAGCTAGCTAGCGACGCAGGCAGAGGCAGAGGCAGGTCGCCAACATGGCAGGCATTGCATTTACTCAGCCCATGTGACAAAGACCATCGATCCATCGTCCTAGATATGCATGCTATTAATTACTTACTGTACGCTAGCTTTTCTTTAAAATCCAAAGCGGGAGCACCTCTGTCCTCTGCTACGTTGTTATATTAATAATAAGGAGAGAGTTTAAAAATTACAAAGAGCATGACTCCATCAACTCGAAAAAAAGAAACATTACTTAATGTATGTGCTAGCTAGCGATCTACTACTAGCTAGTACGTCGTCAATACATACGTACGTACATACATAATCCGGCGTCGAGCGAACTGAGCTAGGATGCCAACACAGTACGTCGGCAATGCATACAACAGGTACGTAGTCCATGTATCAAAAAAAGAAAGAAAAAAGAAGAGGCCAAAGTCCGGCGCGGCGACGGCGGCGGACCATTGCCAAATGCCAAGCCAGCGGCGCATCCAGCACCACACCGTCCACCACACTAGCTACTGGCACTCGATCCATGACTACTACGGAGTAGGCTGCAGCTAGCCGAATGAATGGAAGCAGCGCATTTACGGCCATAAATCAAACCCACCGTTTTCTTCTCCCCTTGTAACCTGCCGGCCACCACGCAATAGCTAGCGCTGCTGCCCTACCGTACCACTCCGATATATATACGCACCCAGCAGGTGCAGCTCTGAACAGTTGAGGCAGATCGAGCCACCAATCCATTTCCCTTTCATATCAGTAGTGTCGTCGACTTACACAACGTACACAGATCGATATGATGATGATGCAGATGATGAGCTACCTCTTTTTGCTGGTGCTCTTGTTCATGACGATCCCTACCAATTGTAGCGCCAGGGCCGCCGCCGCAATTGCGAAAAACGCCACTAGATCGTCCTCTTCCTCTTCAGCCGCCACGGCGGCGGGCAGCATGATGCCGCAGCAGCAGCACCATAATAAGCAGCCGCAGGTGCCTGCCCTCATCGTCTTCGGCGACTCCATCGTCGACCCCGGCAACAACAACGACATCAACACCATCATCAAGGCCGACTTCCCGCCCTACGGCCACGACTTCGTCAACCACAAACCCACCGGGAGGTTCTGCAACGGCAGGATACCGACAGACTTCATTGCCTCCCGTCTTGGCCTCAAGGACCTCCTGCCAGCGTACCTGTCCTCTGAGCCGCTGGATAAGCACGACCTCCTCACCGGCGTCAGCTTCGCCTCCGGCGGCACCGGCTTCGACCCGCTCACCCCCAGGCTGGCCTCCGTCATCTCGCTCCCCGACCAGCTCACCATGTTCCAGGAGTACCTGGGCAAGGTCCGCGCCGCCGCCGGCGACGCCAAGGCCGCGGAGATCCTGTCCCACGGCGTGTTCGCCATCTGCGCCGGCAGCGACGACATCGCCAACACCTACTTCACCATGCGCGCCCGCAGCGACTACGACCACGCGTCGTACGCGGCGCTGCTGGTGCGCCACGCCTCCTCCTTCGTGGAGGAGCTCATCCGCGCCGGCGCCCGCCGCGTGGCCTTCATCGGCATCCCGCCCATCGGCTGCGTCCCCTCGCAACGCACCATGTCGGGGGGCCTCGACCGCGGCTGCTCCCAGGGCCACAACGACGTCGCCGTCGCCTACAACGCCGGCATGGAGGCGGAGCTGGCGGCGCTCCGGCAAAAGTACCCGGGCACGCTGCTCGTCTTCATGGACATCTACGGCTTCCTCTACGACATGATGATGCACCCCAGGAGCTACGGCTTCACGCAGTCCACCAGGGGATGCTGCGGCACCGGGCTCCTCGAGGTCTCCGTCCTCTGCAACGGCGTCACCTCCTCCGTCTGCGACCCCGTCGGAGACTACCTCTTCTGGGACAGCTACCACCCGACGGAGAAGGCATACAAGGTCCTCGCGGACTTCGTCTACGACAACTACGTCAAGCTCATCATCTGATCGATCGTCTCTTATCATCCATCATCCATTCCCTGCTTGCTTAGCTTGCTCACCTCTTTCTTTCTTTCTTTACTAAATATATATTATTATTTATATAAATATAAATTGACGATGAGATCTCTACTAGCTCATCGTTCTTCATGTTTATTTGCTAGCTACATAAACATTCCTTAATTTGGATATGTTGTACTAGAGATCGATCTCTGTTTAATTAGTTTGGTCATTGATCTATATATATATATATATATATATATATATATATTGTTCTTGATGTGTCACTGTAATATATAGCTACTGGCATGGCAAGCGGAGGGAGGGAAACTGCAGCGCGCTTTGCTACCTGGTCGATCGGTGCTGTGTCGGCCCAGTTTGTATGGCCCGGTAGTGGTTCATTAGGGCGGGATGCACATGTTTAGTACCACATTGCTAGTTGAGCAAGGGTGGAGGCAACTTATAAGCTTTTGTCTTCCAGCCATAGCACCTTCGGGTTAACCCTTTTACACGAAGCGAGGACGAAAGTGTAAGTAGGGTGCTATGTGTACGCGTGCGCGCCCCTCGGAAGGGCTGTGCGGGGTGGCTCGTGAAAGGCGGGTGTTACAAATGGTATCAGAGCACATGGCGCGTATGGCCCGGGTAGGGCATACGGCATGGACTATGGCGCCGGCACTGGACGTACGGTCGTGCGCTAAGGGGGAACGTTCCTGTACATTTGCCCGGGTGGGTGAGTTGCGCCGACGAGGACGTCGGGTTCTTTGAGGGGGAGTGTATGTCACACCCGGCCCAGTTTGTATGGCCCGGTAGTGGCCCATTAGTGCGGGATGCACATGTTTAGTGCCACATAGCTAGTTGAGCAAGGGTGGAGTCAACTTATAAGCCTTTGTCTTCCAGCCATAGCACCTTCGGGTTAACCCTTTTACACGAAGCTGTGCGGGGCGGCTCGTGAAAGGCGGGGTGTTACATGTACTGGTTGTGGCTCAGTGCTTGCCTTTAATTTCGACGTACATACTCGTCACACGAAACCATTGCAAGATCGACCAGCATACATACATGATGGCATGATGCTAAGGAGGGGTCAAAATTTAAGGTGTCGTGGAGCTGCTTGTTATTGTTACCGGACCGGAACCCAAGCTAGCTGCATCTATCTATATATAGTATATACTAATTTATTAAGCTCGAGCACGATGATATATGGAAGTTCGATCTGACTGCGTATCTGCATGCTCTGCGGCAGTTGCTCATGCTCAGTCAGGATCTTCACATCTTCAATTATTCACTTGTAGCTAGCTAGCAACACACAACGTAGAACGTAGCCGTTGGCCCCTAAAGCTTTGCAGATGGCAGGCCTGCAACACATATACATGTGTAGTTATATTAGTTATCAAATACAGTATCCAGTGAGATGGCAAATACAGTATAATGAGGAAATTAATAGCCATATGCACATGTAGCTACTTGTCCAAGCATATACGTAAATGTATGTTTGGACGAGACAGATTAAAGATGCATATGAATGCTTGGCAAAAACACATGAGGAATGAATAATGCAGTAGTAGTAAGAGATGTCATTGATTAGCCGGGTAAAGTTGATGGGAGGGTCACCAACCAAGTTGTTTGGCATTAACGATGCTTGGGCAAGCAGGTGGTGGCGTCGCGTTCTCGTTCAAGAAGGGCTCCACCTGATTGGGGTTTCCCCAGATAGGGTATCCCTTGATCTTACCCTGTTTTTTGTTAGAGAGCCAATTGATCTCCATCAGTAAATTGTACGTTCATGTGCATATATATGGACACAAATCAGGCTACCACAACTAGTGGCTACTGCAGAGTGCAGAGTGCAGAGCAGCAGACTTACAAGAACATTGAGAGCAGCCAGTGTTGCCATTCCTTCACGTGTCCACTGAAGGAACAAAAAGATTAATTAAATTGGTGTCAGTAGCTAGCTAGTAGTACGTTGTGTTATGTTTATATATCTTCTTCTCAAAAGAAAACAAAAACAAAAAGAAGACACTAAAACTTGACAGCCATCGTCGTTCCTCTACCTTGGAGGCTGATGCAATGTGTGGTACAACGACGGCGTTCTTCATGTCAGCCAGTCCAGGTTTCATGTAAGGCTCATCCTGTTGAGTACATGTATAGCACATTGCAGATTGAGCATATGCATGGTGATACATGGATGACCCCAACCATGCGGTCCATGCATGCAACTGATACTATTTTTACCTCAAAGACATCGAGCCCAACGCGGAACATGGGATTGGCCTTGAGGTGCTCCACCAAGGCAACTTCATCGATGACAGGCCCTCGGCTTGCATTGACAAGAACCGCCTCCTTCTTCATGATGGCCAGCCTTTCAGGGTTTATCAGATGGTAAGTGGTCTTGTCCAGCACCGGATGCAGACTTATCTGCGGCACGCCCACAACATTGAGAAATATCATGTCAGATAGCTAGACACGTGCGTGTGTGTATGGCAGAGTACACTTAAATTTGTGTGCAATTTATATAATATATAAAAAGATATAAATTGCAAGGGCGGATGGTATGATGAATCCGACCACATCAGCCTCCCTGAGGACATCCTCCATGGTGGCGGCCCTCTTCCAGGTGACAGGCTGCTCGCCGTTGGCTTTGAGGAACTGCCCATACGCTGGAATAATGCACAAGGCAAGCAGACTAGTAATAAATATGTATGTATAAGAAATGACATATATATTTTTATGACGGAACAAGTGACATATATATATATATTATGTATATATATAGTTATCATCAAGTGACTAGGTAGGTGGTACCTGTGACGAACTTCTCCAGGCGTGTGGCCTGATAGAGGTCGTAGTAGATGAGGTTCATCTTGAAGCCCTCGACCATCATGCGTGCATAAGCGGAGCCAATGCGGCCAGCTCCGATGACTCCAACAGTCTGACCCTTGAGCAGGTTGCCAACGAAGCTGCAGGAAGCATCCATGGTTAATGATGAATAATGAATACATGTCAATATGTATGCATATATATCTAATAAATAAAGCATGCATGTTAATTATATGGGTTGATCGAGGAAGGAAGCAGAGACAGACAGGTGCGGTAGCCATCCGTCGTAGAGGCCAGCCCTCATGAACTGGTCCGCCTCGACGATCCTCCTGGCTGCCGCCAGCGAGAGGGAGGCGGCGAGCTCGGCCGTGGTCTCGGTGAGAACTCCCGGCGTGTTGCCGACGGCGATGCCATTCCTGTTGGCAGCCTCGACGTCGACGTTGTTGTAGCCGACGGCCATGTTGCAGAAGGCCGTCCCTCCGGCGCGCTTGAGAGCCGAGAAGAGCACCTCCCCCCAGTCCTCGGTGAGCTGGCCGATCACGCCGTCGCAGCGATCGCCGATGAGAGCCAGGATGTCGTCCACGGAGAGGATGGTCTTGGGGTCGGTGCAAATCTACATACAGTAGTTTGAATGAATGATTGACCTCTGATCTGATGAGTGAGGAGGAGAGCAATGAACAAGACAAGAGCAGAGCAATGAACAATACAAGAGCAGAGCAATGAACAATACAAGAGCAGAGCAGAACAATACAAGAGCAATGGACAACTGACCTCGACGCGGCAGTCGTTGTCGGTGAGCAGGCGGATCCATCTGGTGCCTGGCATGGACTTGGTGCTCACCACCCGGTACTTGCCGCTGGGGTTCCAAACCTCGATGGAGATGGGCTTCGCCATGGCAGTTGGCAGCTTCCCAAACAAAGTGTAGGAGAGACTCAAAAGAGGGTGGCCTTCCTTCTTGAGCCTGAGCCTGAGCCTGAGCCTGTGTCTTATCGTATTCGGATAGATGGGTGATGCACAAGCAGAGTTACATTAGTGGACATCCAAGGGCGGCACAGGACAGGCACCCATCAAATCCAAGGCTACAGGCCATCACCATCCAGACTGCCCGCCTTATCTCATTCACAACCACATACACAGTAAGTGGAAAAACCAAGCAGCACAGCAAGCGAGCAATCTTAATTCTCATCAGACATGTGTGCAGCACACCAGGCGGCTGCTAACCCACAACCATGAACGGATCATCACCAGAATTAAAAAAAAAACAAAGGGTAGGGGCAAATCACCATCCACTAAATTGAGACACAGTATTAACTCGCTGCAGATAATCCAGACGCACTACTAGGTTTAATCTCCATCCAAACCAAACCATAACCACCTAGGGTTCACACCAAATGTAATTACAGCCATTACGACCACATAATACTAATAGAATAGCACTAGTAAGTAGGCGACTGCCACATCACTCGAAAGCCCACTGGTTCTCCCTGCGGATCTCCTCTTCCTCTTCAGCGGTGAAGTCATTCTTGATGTTGAACGTCTTGCGGATCTCCTCCGGAGTCTTGCCCTTGATCATGTCAGCCACTGTCTGGCAGGTCAGGTCCAGCAATGCCTTGATGTTCAGATAGTTGGCAGCCTGAAACGAGATCACCGTGTCAGCAACTGCTGGTTGGCATACATGAAACAATAGCTAACTGAAGATGTTCATCAATTGCTAACTACAAATGTTAGCCACATGTGCAATGACAACTATTATCTCTCTACCCAGAGGGTAAGTGTGCAATGCCACAATTCAAAATCATCTGTCCGCTAACTACTACAGTAGGTAAAACTTAACAAGTTCTTACATGAAACCCACTAGGCAACTTTGGTCAATTTCTAAGATGCTAACCACATCTCAGAAACAGCATGTCAACAATAAAATGAGCACATTACATCCAGATAGGTAGCATACATGAAAAAGCTAACTAAAAATGTTAGCCACAGCTGAGAGGCACCAAACATGGCAACTATATGTGCAGGCTACATTCAGATGACAACAATTATCTCTACCTAGAGGGATACATACTTTTGCTTAATAAAATTATCAGGTAAGGCAATCACCATGCCAACAACAGCTAGGCTTTAAACTTAAATAGTACTTACCACTGCATTTAGCATACATGAAACCCACAGGAAACTTTGGAAAATTGCTAACCCAGAGATGTTAAACACAAATCTCAGACACAACATGTCAACAATTAAATGAGTATATTACATCCAGATAAGGGTAAGGTTATGCAATGCCACACTAAGATCATCTTTCCGCTAACTACTACATGCTACAGCAGAATAAGAGTCACATGCTTCAATGCTGATTTGCATAACTAGTACTCCTACCATGCAGAGTCAAGTCATGGCTAATCCCATAAGTTATGGTGACAAAAACAACAAGCGCTAACAGATAGAAACACAATCATAGGGGAAACAGCTTGTTCATACAAGTCTGGCCATGTGGATATAATATAATCATTATAATAACATCTTATTTGTTTGTTATCTTATATCAATGCGAACATGATCATCACCAACTGTAAGTAACAGGGAAAAAAAGCAACATTGATACGGGCAGAAAGAATTTTAATTGCGTTAATCAACTAGCAATGGCATCAACTGTTTTACTCCGACAAAAGGGGAAATCCTGCAAAGCACAATCGAACCATCTACCGCATAAATAATCGAGGAATCTACAGCACAATCAATCAATCAATCTAGGTATATTCCCCTCTAAGAGCAACCTGCAGCAACCTATAGTAGTAGATAGATCTAAACCTAAACCTAAATCGGAGAGGGAAGTTAAATCGGAGATGGGGGTGACGGGGAGCGTACCAGGATGAGGTCGAAGAGCGTGGCCTGGTCGACCTTGACAAAGTCGGCGTCCCAGTTCTTGAGGTCCTCGGCGCCGCCAGAGGCATCAGTGGTGGCGGCGGCGGCGCCTGCATCGTCCGCCGGCTTGGCTGCGTGGACGTGCTTGTTGCAGTACTCTATCACCTTGGATAGGATCTTGCCGTTGACGTTGGGGACCGGGATGCCGTTGTCGGCGCAGTCGTCCTCGATCATGTGGCGGATGGTCTGCGACTCCATCGCCACCGCCTCCTCCACCTCGAACTCCTCGCCGTCGGAGCTCCTGAGCGTGATCATCTTCTTCTCGCCCTCGCCGGACGCCATCGAAACCCTAGCTGATGATGATGCGGCGAGGGGCGGATCGGATCGGATCGAATCCAAAGGGGATGGCGATGGCGATGGCGATGGGGATGAGATGGATTTGGGGGGCGGCCCTGCCTTTTGTTTTCCCTTTCCCACCACCTCTCGGCACCCTTGTTTATAAAGGCCCAGCCCCAACACACGTTGGCTTTCCGATTCGAATAACAACAATTAACTGTACTACTCCAAATACTACCTTCGGTTTCAAATTACTTTTTCTTTTAACCGTTCATCTTAGTAAATTTTATTAAATATATAGTTAAATTTTTATCAATAATTATACAAAATTTTGAATGAGACAAGCAGTCAAACGGAGGTACACATTTTTACTTTTATTTTTATTCTTATATCTGGGAGGATAGGAAGCCAAGATCAATTTCTTGAAAAAACAACTTTCCTCGAAAGACTTTCTAAAAAATATTTCATGATCAAGATACTTTGTCGGATAAAAAATTTAGAAAAATTTATGAAGAAACTTTTATATATTTTTTATATAACTAGCAATAACACATATGTGACGCATTTAATAAAAATAAAATTATATAACACTCAACGAGATCAAAGTACGCTATTTAATATGCAGAAGATACATAAAATCTTATAATTATCTTTTAAGATACAGTGTCAAAAGAGAATTGTAATTGGGGGCTTGGCAGGGACAACCTAGAGCTAGGTAACGCCAACCGTGGCCTGGTCAGGACGTTTTCTAGCCGGCTGTGGGAAAGAAAGGTGTGTATTGTGGGCATAAAAGGATGAGACATATACGATGAGAGAAGTCTTGGTAATAAGGATGTACCGGCAGCAGTGTGCGCAAAAGACCTATCCTTTCCATACCATGTCAAGCAAAAGTGTGAAACCATGCACACCTAAGCTCATGACTCGAGACCACCCGCAGAGATAGCAAGATCATATATACAATATGTGCATTACGATTAGTAAGATCTAATGCTAGTGAAATACATGTGTATTTTTAAGAAATACACCTTTGTATCCATTTTGAAAACTACTTCTAGCTTTAATGCTGTAAGATTAGGAGAGAGTATAATGTATACTCCACTCTAGGTAGCAGGTTTCTTCATGACAAGTTATGTTGGCACCGCTACGCCGCCGATCATGGACAGTCGACATTAAATGATCAACATCAAAATGGCTGATGAACTCCATTCTTGTTGAGTAGCGAGCAGTGAGACGAGTCCAAAGCTCCGTTGTCCTAGGCGATGCATACATGTAGGATGATAATGCAAGCAAGCTTGGAAGAAAGTTAGCGTCCAACTACTCAAATTTATAGGCCAAAGTCACACATGCACCGTTCGTTTTCTCGTAAGTAGCGCCACGTACACATGTTACCACACCAGGTGTACGCTACCAGCATTGTCAAGAACAAGAACGTAATCGCTTATGCCATCGGGCAAGAAACTACAAGGAGGGATCACGCACACTACCCGCCATTCGCGAAGTTAGGAGCCAAGCCTTGTTGTTGTTGTAACTTCTTCTTTCCTCTTAATGAAATACGGCCGCGAAAAAAAAAATCTGGTTGTTGCTTCACATGTCTAAATGTGGCTTGTATGGTAGGATGTGAAGAGATTTATGATGAGTTTGGCAACCTCAAAAAGAAATTCCATCCTAAAACACAACATAATAAAAGTGCAGACTCTTCATTCTTTTCATGATACTAGATAGATGGGCATGCTAACGCCACGCCTACATATATGCTTACAGGAATGTTTGTAGATTTAACTTTTATATGCGTATATTATATAGAAACTTTTGCACCGGTGCCTATACAAAGAAGGGAGGCTGAACCAGAATATTTGAGCCAAGAGAAACAAAATGGGCCTAATATTTTCGACGGAGACGAAGGATGAGCCCAGGAGAGAAGCTAGAGGCCAAGACAGGAGGCCAGCAGCTCTCCAATGGCGGGCGACACACGACAAACAGGACCAACGTATACGCGGGAGGACGCCGATGATCTTCCGGGGCACGGCATCATTCAGCGACCTCAATTCTCTTTTCTTTCTTTTTTGGTTACCAAAACCTCAATTCTCTTTTCCCCACTGTGAAATGACATCAGTAGACGATATCATCCACCACGCTTGTGTTTTTGGATTGGCGAACGTGGCAGTAATAAAAAAGAAAAGGGTACACCGCACCACATTTATTATGAGTCAGTCATCATACATGTACAGGTTTTTGTTAATACAGATTACAATTCTGGATCGACACGACAAGGTACCAATTCTGAAACAAAAATTCCTTTTTATTTACATGCACAGGAAAAACAACGAGCTTTCTGTTCTTGTTGGTGCACTCCTCAAGGGGCTACAGCCTATCCTTGCCCACTGCAAAAAAATCAAACAGGAACCAAAACATATTAAACTTCAATGATAAATCTGCTAATCCATAATAGGTGACAAGGACAACTCTTTCTACGAAAAGTGCATGTATATATAAAAAGGAATCCTAGGAGAATATATATATATAGATGAACAACAGTAAGAACTAAGAAGAAAATAAGTCGAGAAATAGATAGCAGCACCTGCATCCTAGTGAGGGCATGGTTCTCGCCCTTGAAGCTGTCTGTTGGGTGGCTAGTAACCTCAACCTATGTTATAGGGGACCAATCAAGAAACTAATACTGCAAGATAAAAATTGACCCCTGTATGTTAGTTCGGATATTATATTTATGAAAGATCAAATGATCCTCGGCCTTCCAGGATTGCATAAAGCAGCTTCTTGCGCATGATTTCCTGTCCAAACAGCATCAACCACCAGTCAGCAGGAATCATCAGAATGTCAACTACTTTTTATAGAGAAAAAAACAGCAAGGAGACAAGGACCAAAGAACAAAGGGCACCATACTTTTGTTGAGTACGGGGGCAACTTTAGATAATTAGCGCATGTCATCACGCTAGGCAAATCATCATCTGCAGATTCCGTGGCCCCAATTGAATTTGAAGTATTCACCGCACTTGATGGGTGCTGGTAACAATAAAAAGTAACAGCAAGTTACCCCCACAATACAACATTGAATAACTGTACACAAGTTCCAATAGAAAATATCATGATAAACAATGAAAAGTACCTTCCTAACAATAGTAAGCTTGGGACTAAGGGCCGCCAAACCACCTGGTGGAAGGCGAGGAGCACCAGTTACAAACTGGCAGAATGCATGCTGCTGCTCAGGGGTGAATTCTGCCATAATCTCAAGTAGCTACAGACAAGAGCAAAGAATCAAGGGGATGCACTCGTTCGACCACAATTGGATGTAAGGGATGTAACATGTAAGTACAGATGCACTTACATTCACGATCGCAGGACTTTTAGATGTAAACCCATGATCAAATTTTATGTTATCGACCAGGGATTCAGGCTGCAGAAACCAAGATTTATTCAGTGGAATACTTAATATACTATAACTTGGATAAAGAGGACAGAGCATCACCTCCCAAATTTCTTGTCGGCCACATATTAGATAGTCAAGTTCTTGAGGTGAAAATATGTGGAGGGATGAAATGTCAAATACCTGAAGTATCAAAATAAACAATAATTATTGGAGTATGCCCAATAAATATCAGAACAGCTATTGAAATGATTATAAAAATCTAAAGCAATGTCAATGAGGCTGTACCTGATTAAACCCTGCTCTAAATGCCTCAACCTGTCGCTTTATCCCTGACTTAACTGTAGCATCCACTACCGAAGTAATATACTCTTCCAAGTTGTAAATGTTAACCTGTGAGTTATCAATTGCACTTATAATATATGAAAAAAAATACAGAGCGTAATCACCAAAATATAAAAGCCAAGATGGACTTCATCTCTTACAATTGTACTTCCTTCACCCTCTTTTAGAACATAATCAGGATAACCTGGAAGAGTAAAATCTAAACACAAATCTTCAATATCAGCGCCATGGAAACGTAGGTCTGCAACTTCTAACTGATTCTCGCCAGGAGTGGACTCAAGGAACTTCTTTCGTTCAACAAGAACTCGAAGTTCTTGCAATGTCTTCCCAAACTCAGAATCAAATGAGACTATGTCAAACAAATCAAGCTCCTGGCAATGGAAATGCTAAGTCAAGAAATATAATACAACACAGCATTATAGCAAATTAAACAAAGCAAAGCAAAATGAAAACAAACACACTGCATCTGGGAATAAAGCTTCTCTGTACATACCTGTCCAAGTATAAGCTTATAAAATGCTGTTGATAAAGGCAAATCTAAAAGTCTACCATCTTGCAAGACTTTTGCCATGACTTGACCGATTAAGCGGAAATGCTCCAAAACTTTGAAGAATCTGCTACCTTTTGAAGCATCAGCTTTAGGTGGCCAAGGCTGAGGAAACAATCCGAGAGGAGCCTGAATCAAATTCCTGCCATCACCTGGTAAATCTGATTTGGGTCCTTTTCCTGACAAGCCATCTTCAGGGTCTAAATTAACCACATGATTCCTATCAATTTGCAATCCTGAATCATATGTAGAAGTAGATCTCCATAATCCCAGCTGAGCACTTTGTAGTTCATGGCTTAAGAGAGTATAAAACTCCAAAGTAGGCCCCAGCCCAGTTCCAACTTCACCAAAGTATTCCACCTCAAGAACAGCTCTCTGACTGGAGAACATCTCCATAACTTTAGCAGCAGAATCCAGAATACGGTTTCGGGAAACACGAACTTTCTGGCGTTGCAACCTGCCAAACCGGACCTCTCTTTCACCACCAGAGCTGTGATTGTCAATCTGCTGTTGCTGAAGTCGATTCAATGCTCGTGACAACCCAAAGGCTGTGGAGTAGAAGTACTGCCTCCTTGTCTCAAAAGGAAACAGAAATGGACAGGCCTTGGTCATTTGATAACACCAAGAAGGTAAATTGCCACTACATAGTGCAAGAACATCCTGCATTTGCCGAGCAAGCTTTGGCGTCAACTTACTATTGACAAACTCTTCGGAAGGTACCTTGGCTCCAGTTCTATATAGCTCATCCAGGGTCCTGATTTTTCCCTCAGCAAAATCATCAGATGCTCCCTGTGCTCTTAAACGAGAGGATAACTGATTAAGCCCCTCCAGTACACGTAATAGTGCTAAAATGTTGTAAGTTGAGTTTGTTCTCTCAAGATCACAAGGGAGTTCTCCTTGTAAGATGCTATCAAGAAGAGAAACCCCTTGCACTTCAGAGATGGCCCTGCAAGAATCTGCTTTTGAATTTGATGAAGTGGAGGAACCCCCTTGGGGTCCCTTATCAGCTTGGTTATCAGCTTTCTGGTACGTTATTGTGAACACATCACCCCAGAAGCGGTTTCCATCATTCGGTAAATCAGATCCATTGAACCTTTCTTCATCATCCTCATCAAGCATCAGTTGGCGTTGGATAGCTTGATATACAGTCAAATGTTTGCTGAGCTGCTTCCCACCAGCAGTGAATATGAGTTTATTCTGATCATTCATGCTACCTCCAAGTGACAAACCACGTCGATCTCGGCTACCTCTAACACTGCGACCACCAACAGAAGCCAGCCCAGCCATCGTTGCAGCAACAAATGACATTGCACCTCGTGACCCGAATGTGCTTGCACTTCGAAATTCAGAAGAATCTAGTCCCCTGCTAGATGTGTTTCTAGCAATGGAACCAGATGATGGCTGCGCCTGGCTAAAACTAGCTGAGCCAATGTTAGACTCATCAGCATCACCCAATTTCACGTCATGCACACCATCTTGAGAACATATAGGAAGAGACCCTTCTTGGAGAACCTAAAAGTATGAATAGGTTATTTAATTGGTCAGAAAGGAGAAATATAAGCCTAACTCAACAATTGGTGATTGCAACAAAGAAAAATTAAGGGGGTACTCCATTTACAAACAGTTACCTCGTGATCGTCATCGTCATCCTCTGAAATGTCATCATCATCGATCATTAAAGCATCATCAATCTCAAGAGGAGATGCGTCGAGCTCTTCATCCTGAATATACCATCGTAGAATGCATTACTTATCAGTTACTATGCTTCCACTCCCAACTAAAAATGAGAACAAAAACATAACTTCTGGAACATTATCATAAGATCTTTTTAAATTGTCACACAGTCAATTTAAACATTCAAAATCCATGCTTACATCTTATAAGGGTAGTCTAATTAAACATTCAAAATCCATGCTTACATCTTATAAGGGTAGTCTAAATTAAGACATAGCTGCACAGCCAAAATTAGCATGTTTATTTGGTGCCCAAGACATGAGCTATATAGGTTACACTAGTGATCCTAGAGTAGAAGTAGAGCCATTGAGTAGGGCTCCTAGCTAGCTAGAATTGGAAAAGGTTCCTTTTTAACAGCGAATCAAACAAACCAGGCATGTAAACAAAATAATACCTCAGAGCTGCTGTGACCATGCGCCCGCTTCATTTCCGAATCTTTCTCTGAAGCAGACTTTTGACGGGTAGCATTCCTTGTATTAGGTCCTTTTGATTCATCTGAGTTTGGTTTTATAATAGCTTTGCCTTTTCCTTTGGCAGTACTAGTGCTTTCATCATGGCCATCCTTTTTAGATGTACCACTACTTGCAGCAGATGACTTTGATCTTGTAGTTGGACGCCGACCAGCTTGAGTTGTTGCAGCTGTTAATGATGCACCAGCTGTGGTGCCCGGAACCCCAGATTCAGAATTATTTCCAGATGGAACTATAGGCTTCGAAGCAACCTCACTGCGCTGAATTCTGGGCCAAAGGAATTCTTCAACAGCTGATAGACTGGCAAATGGGTCGATAAGCACAATATTTGATGAATAATCCCTAAGTGATTTTTCGCCTTGAGCTCGGGACAGACGCAACTTGAAGGGCTGAGCCAGAGCACTAAGACCTGAGGTCAGACGGGAGCCTCCAATACCAATCCTGCTAGACTGACTGAGCACAACAGGGAAACGTTCTAACGAAGACAATGCACTCTGTAGTTTTTGAACCAACAGTGCCATGGGAGTTTCATCCCTTCCATGATCAATAGAAAGGGCAACAGATATGAAGGACTTGTATCGCCTAAGGGCCTGTTTACAAAGCTGTGGTAGGTTTCCTTCAGATACCTTTTCCTTCCCAAATGTTCCACAAGACAAATAGTCAAGCAATGTTGTGACAACTCCACTTCTAATGAACTCAAATGTGGAAACACCATTAACTTTGCTAAGCTCAGTGAGCATTTCAGATATTACTTGGTCCAATTGTTCTTCTACATCAATTGAGATGTCAAAACAATTAGCACTTATAGCTTTTGATTTCCCTTTGGCTTTTGTTTTGACATTCTCAATTGCAGTATTAAACTTTGCGCAGAGTGCTCTCAGTTTAAGAAGGTCATCAGTAACTCCAATATCACTTGAATCAGTGTCCGTCGGGAAATATTTATCTTTGAAAGATTTTGCACGATCGCTAACTGCAAAACGCAGGCTGGTGTTTGGAACTTCCGAAGTGCTTGTTGTTGAGCTAGCAACCCCGATATTGGAACTGTTTGATTCATCTAATGAACTGTTTTCTGCTGGCACAGCACCCCCACGCCTGCGTTGACGTCTAGAACGTGATGGCATGGCGGAATTATTATCTTTATCCTGTGGTGGTACCTGAGAAGGCAGTGTATTGGAGGGCTCTGAACATATAAGTGATTCCACAGCATGAACAACACCTTCCCTCACAAACAACTTAGAAAATGTCTCCGGAAGCTTTTCCATCATTATTTCTGCTATCTGAAGAGCAGGAATCAACACTTGAGGATCTTTCCATGCAAGAATGCCTGCAAGGAAGCTGCAGATGGAAACCAAATACCTTAGAATGGATCAGAGAAGAAGTACATATCCATTGAGTACAAGAAGTTTAACATCCAGTGTTCTGAAACCATTCTCTACGCAAAAGGAACTAGGCTTTCAAAGAACTAGGATTAAAACCTGGATATGTTTGTTGTGCCAAGGAGAGACTGGATTGTTTCAGCGGAGCTGTAGTACATTAACTTCCCGATAATCGATAAGCACTTGTGACGTATCGGTGCATTTACACTAGAACCATACACCTGAATGAGCACACAGGCTATTAAGTAACCAAAGGAAAAACAAAAATAGCGATTGAAATTGGTCATCAGGAGAAGAATTTTGGCAGTGACCTGTGTCATTGTGGGTAACAAATCAATACCAAACTGCTGTAGGAGCTCAGGTTGCTCACGCAATAGCCTCTCACGGCCA
This sequence comes from Echinochloa phyllopogon, assembly GCA_033239725.1. Taxonomy (NCBI): domain Eukaryota; kingdom Viridiplantae; phylum Streptophyta; class Magnoliopsida; order Poales; family Poaceae; genus Echinochloa; species Echinochloa phyllopogon. The sequence continues at coordinate 104,814 of BTCW01000001.1, forward strand.
GACCTTTCATTTTCTGTTGAACCAGCACCATCTTGCTTGACGGAAGAAGATTTCTTTGTTGAAGAGCTTTTATATGCATGGTAGTATGTTGGTAAGTTAATGATTCTCGCAGGCATATGTGGAAGCAAATCATCAGCAAGGCTCACTATCTCAAACATCTGCAGAATTAGAAGTAAACAAATGAAAATCATTTGGGGAACAAGACGCACACAAGTGTATGAAACTCATGGAGCAAACAGTACGGATTTAAATAAGTAATGTTTCAGTAGCTAAATGACAGAACAACAAGCAGCAGCTGCAGACGAGAGACGACACTATATGTTTGTACTCATCAATGCCAGACTCATTTGTATATGTACCATATATGATTTCAGCAGCTAAGCAAGAGAGCAACAAGCAGCAGCTGCAGACAACAATATACATCCATGATCAACAAATGACGCTTGTTTGTACCACATATGGCTTATCAAACACGCAATTTACTTGCACACTAGGAAGGAAATAAGATGGCAAGAATTGCATCAGCTACTTGATCCTGATGAGCAATGACAGATTTTCTTTGCCATGTTACAAACGAGATTTGTGCTCCCCTGTGTGCCTTAAATCAACACATCCTGCCTCATTAGAACATCCCAAAAGACATACGCCGGTATGTCAACCATATAAATCAAGGATGCATGGCTTTGATACTTGGTTCTGGGCAAGGAAGAAGTATTTTGAATGGGCTTTTGCTCATGCTCAAAACAGCAAAGGATGCAAGTCTTTTAACAGATAGTTCTCTTTTGAATGATTGTTTGCTTGGTTTATGAAGACAAGCACAGACTAGCTCACTATACTTCAGCACCTATGTTCAATGCTCAAGAAGACTACCCAAGCAATAGCTCGATGGTATATACAATTACGAACATGTGATGTGACCTTTAAAGTTCTCAAAATCTGTCCAGGTAGATGCAATAGATGTAATTTTAGAAGAAGAAAAAAAGAGATGCATAAGCCTGATAGTTTTTCAATGTTAAATCAGAATCTGATTGAATACAATCGAGCCGCACGCTACATGGACATAAAAGATGGCTAGATTGGCCAAAGAGCTAGCGCTAGCAGCACAGTGAAATCAGAAGTGACAAATATTCACCTGATCGGCAGGTCTTGTCAGAGCAGGGGAGACTGATGTTCCAGGAATCAAACCAGAGCCAGAAAGGATTTCTTTAAGAGTGCCGCTGATCCCAAGAAGAAGAAGTGTTTTAACCACCAGCAGAGATCCACTTGCACATATTGACAGAAGACGGATTAAGCCCTGAAAAAACGTACAACCTAATCTTAGCACAAAAGTGTGATAGAGGGAACACAGCAAACGCTAAGAAAGGATATCAAAACAAATTGGTTCATACTGTATATGTGGATGTACTCAGGGATGCCTGGCCAGAGGAGTTGCCAACAGATACCAAGCTAGCAGCTTGAGCAACCAATCCGTGATTGCAGAGCTCATCAAGTTTCTCTGGGTAAGAGGCGAAAGCTTCGGCAATGCGTGTCAAACAAACAGAAGCATGCTCTAGTACCTGCAATGCGCATAATAAAGAGTTGGGATTGCATGCTATAACCGAACAGGGTGGATAGAATAGATAGGTGAGATGAAAAGTCAGAGGTCCTAGCTAGCACCTTGGAATCATGGTGGTTGAGGAGATTCGTGAGCAAAGGGACAGCTTCCATGACAAACTCGGAAGCATCGGACGGCAGCTTCCTGCAGATATTTGCTGCGGTAGACAATGCTACTCTCTACAGCACAAACATCCCCCACCATGTGGGGGAACAGGTATAAGTAAGTAGAGGGAAGCAAACCCCAGTGCACAACAACATATGAAGGTCCATAGGGCTATCTATCAGAAGAGTATGTATACCTGAACCCCAGTGGAGAAGAAGTCGAGATATGATAGAACGGCCATTAGCGCCCCAGCTCGCAGGCAGGCGGTTGGGTGCTCGAGAGAGATCTTCTTAAGAGCTTGTAGAGACTGCTCGGCGAGGTCCATGTACTCAATGGTCAGCAGTCGTGCACAGAAACACTGTATGGCCCCGTAGTGCACGACCGCGGAGCAGGAGGATGGGAGGACGTCGACGAGGTTGGCGAGGGCTCGTGCGGCGAGCAGCATGACGTCGGGGCTGGCTCCGGCGGTGGCAGGCTCGTCCTCGCGGCCCAGCATTCCGACGAGGATGGGGACGAAGGCGTCGACGGGGAAGGCGGCGAGCGAGTCCTCGGTGCCGATGGAGAGCATCTCGCAGAGCTGCATGAGGGACTGGAGCTGGCGGGACTCGTCGCCGTGGGCCTGGAGGCCGGCGAGGATCCTCTTGAGGTGCGCGGAGGTGGCGGAGGACGGGGCGGAGGAGGAGGACGGGAGGAGGTCGTCGAGGCCAGCGCCGAGCCTGCGGAGGAGGCCCTGGAGGGCGGTGCTGGCGGAGGTGAAGGACTGGGGGAAGGGGGCGTCGGAGTCATCGTCGGGGGCGGGGGGAGAGGGGTCGGAGGAGGAGGGGTCGGGGTCCTTGCCCTTGTCGGCGGCGGCGCGGGAGCGGCGGCGGGAGGACGGCGAGGGCTCCATGGCGGGGGGTGTTGGAGCCGGAGTGGAGGAGGAGGAGTTGCGGCGGGTGTTGGGGCGGGAGCGCTTGGAGGCTGAAGAGGAGGCGGAGGCGGATGCGGCGGCGGCGGCGGCGGCTGCGCGCTTGCGGCTGCTGCTGCGTGTTTCCATACAAGGCAAGGCGCGCGAGGAGAGGGGGGCGGCGGCCGGCCGGCCGGCCGTGACTAGGCGGCGGCCAGCGGCGGCGTGGATCGATCTGCGGGTGCGATTCGAGCGAATTGGATTGGATTGGATTCCTTCCTCTCGATCTTGCCTTGCCAGTCAAGAGGAGAGGAGGGGATTTGCTGGGGGATCGGAGAGGGGGGGGGGATTTGTTGGATTCGATGTGGATTTATTTGCCGGATCGATCTCTATCTCTCTATCTATCTAGGGGGGCGGGGGGCGGGGGGTGAGGAGGGGAACAAGCAGGGACTCTCCAGGAGAGAGAAGGGAGGGGTCGATTCGATCGATGGGAGGTGGAAGAAGACGCGAGTGTGCCTTCCCTTCTCCAGGCAGTGACAGACACCCAGCCCCAGCCCGACGACGTGGCTTTCTCCCGGCGGTCCGGCAACCACTGGGCCGTCCCTTCATGGGCTGGGCTGGGCTGGGCTGGCTTTGTAGCATCCACGACCATGATGTTGCCGGGGCTGTCTAGCAAGCCCAGAGCTTCGGCGGTTTCCTGAACCCACCACCATCACCTGCCATTGAGATGATCCATCATAGCCCTCTTAACACATATCAATACAGCTTCTCATTCTCAAAAAAAAAAATCAATACAGCTTCTGAGCGCAAAAACATAAAAGTCTTTTCCATGCGCAAATTATCACTGAAAAGGCCCAGTGATGATCCAGAGACAAACAAGGCAGAGGTTGTAACAGAACCATTTCTTGCCTTTACCGACATGCATCACACCAGCTAAAATAATAAAAATGGCAATATGACAATCCGGAAACAACCAACCAGACGCACGCTCCATCTTGCCTCTTCTCCACAGAAAAAATAAATAGGTCAGCGACCCGCAGCCGAATCTGATCTCAAATATCTATTGTCCTTCCTATATGTACCCAACCCAACTGAAACATCCTGAACATGCATAATCAGAGCATTTCACAAGGCTTGGTTGGTTGCGCTGCTCATCTTTTGATGATCAAGACATCTATCGACGCACTACGCAATGAATATGTAAAGCCAATTTGCCATCTTTGCACATCTCATCAAGGCAATAATAGCATTGCTTATCCTTACTGTTTCAAAACTTGATGCACCATGACCAGCATACGTATGTCATTGCATCGACTGCCTCCTAGTAGATGCAAAGAGCGAGGCGAGTGCAAACCCACCCGTGATACATACAATATCCAGTTCATGCTACTCATAGGCTAGGCCTAAACAGATTGCTGGCTACAACCAAATACTGCACCGTGATTATTTGCCTACGCTCTACAGACTGGACGGCCTTTCAGAAGTCGAATCAGCGTATCTGATTTCCCAGGTGCCACGCTGGATGATGATTTGCCTCTTTCTTCCTGCAATAACCACCAAACCACCCCCAGGTCAAGAACCGTATTCTGCATTCCAATGCTACTGATACCATTTATTTACAGCATACATACCCTTTTCGTATCAACATTCAGGTCAGCACCAGTGAATTCCTTGAGCATCATAGATGCAGCTGGTTGCAGCCTCCTGCTCAACAAAAACCAGACCCAATCAGTTGGTGCACGATCACAATTTCTCTCTCTACTTTGACACACAGCAACATAATCCTGCACTCACCTCCTAGTTTTCTTCGTATCCTGAGGCCTAGATGAGCAAGCCTCTTCCTTTTTATCAGCAGTTTTTGCTGCCTGACTGACCTTAATTGGAGCCTAGTGGGAACAAATGCACAATCACAAGCAACACAACACTATATCAGGAAAAGAAAAAAGGCAAGAAATTTCCCAGCGCGATTCTATACTGTTTCAATGATACGTTATAATTAGGCACCAAGTATATAAAGCACTTCAAACCCAATTGATACTGCAGATAGAACAAGCATCTTACCTTTGAAGCCTTCACTGGGGAAGTTATTTCCTTCAGCAAACATGGAACCATGCCTCCACAATCTCTCATTTGCTCTGGAGCATGACTCTGGCCTATACAAATATTATACATTTATAATTAGGTAATAACTCCACCGAAAAGAATTGCAAGGATCCGGACAGTCATACAAAACAACTTGCCTACATCAACAGCATGCAAAACATATTACCTATACCATATTCCACAGTAGCCTTTTCAATTCCAGGTTCACATCTTTCAGGTTCCGGGTCCACTTCCTCATGTTTCTTTTGAGCAACCTAAACAAGATAGGTGCAGCCATTTTTACCATGTAAATTAGAACGACATCTAGGACACAGCTGATGTGGCTCATGAAATAAAACTGGGCACCAAATGGCACTCAGCCTCACCACTCTCAAATGGCTTCCATGCTGCCAAACCACACAAGGCAAATCAAAAGTGAAAATTGAAAAAAACACTAGCTCCAATGTGTTCCCAGTCATGTAGGGAGACTGGCAGGTCAGGTATTGCAAAAAGTAAAAGAAAAAGGAAATGAAAAAAGAATGAAGAAAAATAGAAACCACAACTGCAAAATTGATTGGTGCATGCAACCACAAAATTCAGCTCAGAATAATACAAAAATATTGATGTAAACTACTCTTAAGTTTGTTTGGGAATAAAATGAATAATTCAGTACAGACCATTCCTTGAAACTCTAAGGAAGATTGGCTGGAGCTGACATCTTCTGTGTCAGAGTTCACTTGCTGAGAAGAGCTCAGGTAATCAGGATGCTTTAATTCTGTTCAAAGATCCAATGAAACTGTGACAGATCTGTATAATAGCAAGGAAACAACAAACATAAATAGAAAACTGGCCTCTTATATTGATATCATGTTGAATATCCTCAACCGTTATCTTGCTTAACGCTTCTGTTTCTTCTTCAGTTTGCTCTATGGTAGCTTTCTTACTACAACTAGTGAACTGTGGAGACAGGCTGGCCCTTTCGATCTTCGGACACGGAAGTGTATGATGTTCTGCAGAAAAGAAATATGATTCCTAACTTCCTGCAGGTTGCCATGAAAAATTACTTCGGGGAAAAAGGAAACATATAGGAATACAAGAAACCTGTCAAGCTTTGATCTGACTGATTATCTGAATGACTGGATGAAGGCGTTACACCACCAGTGTTTGCAGACGCTTCCTCAGTAAAACTTTCAGATGCATCTAATTTCTTATGAATAGCTTGCACCTCTACCTAAAAGAACAAAAAATTAAGGATGGCATTGAGTTCTTTTTGTTCTGGTTAAAATATTTGGTTCTTTTGCCTATTTGGTCTAGTAGACACTCCTGAAAATCTTGCCACAAGTTCTACTAACAACGACAAAGCCTATTAGTTCCAAGCAAGATGGGGTAGGCTATAAGTACTACAGGTTTTTCTTAAAATTAAAATAAAACACTCATAAACATGCAACTAGAGAACGGAATTGTGTGTGAGAGAGACCTGGGTACAAAAAGCATCAGGACAACATGGTTTCTCTAGATTAAAAAGGAAGATGTTGTGCAAAATGCAGCAATTTTCCTCAGCATTAGGTGGTATCACTATAAGTTAATATGTGAAATTCCAAAAATTCTGCTCATGAGGGTGCACAAAATACACAGGGTAAGCATCAAACCTTAAGACCTCTGGAGCTCAGTTCTTGTTCATCTATCAAAGAAATAGACGAAGTATCACAACTGACAGATTCCCCTGTTACAAAAAAAAATGGATTCAGAACTGAAAACGACATTTAAAGATGCCACATCTGATATGTCTATTTTCGATATATTTAACCTTTCAGGCTACAAAGAGCTGAAGAATTTTCAGGGCCATGGCACGTGAATTCTTTTGAGACCTCTTCAACTAGTAACTGCAGGGAGGCAGGGAAGTTTAATCAGTGCTCTTAGTGTATACAAAACAAAATCACATCATAGAAAAGTCTAACAGCATCTGTATATACTTATGGCAATGATATGGCTTAAAAATATACAACTGGCAGCAATTTATACAATATTAAGATGCCAACAAAACAAAGGACATATGCTGCTCCTCACTTGGACATAAGTAGTAGACAGTAGATAGAGAAAAGTACAAGACACAGAACAAAGGAGGGGGGAGGGGCATAAAAGATGAACTGACAGTAGCCTTCAAAGTTCCAAAATAACAATAGCCAAACTGAAGCAAGCAGAGTGAGCTTTACCACGTATTACCATCCTGGTTCTCCCAGAAGAACCAAGCAGATAAACGGAGTGATTGATAAAACAGGTTTTGTGCATTAAAGTTTCTTTTACTTACATGGGAATTATCTGCTGAAGCATCATAAGATCCTGCTGAAGCATCATAAGATCCCAGGTCAGGTTCATTCGATAGAGAAACCAAACTTGGACCAGCTTGACCAGATGATACAGGATCATCTAGGTCAACAGAGGCGTCTTCAGTGACCGGAACATTTTTGCATGAACAGCGAGAGTTTAGAACCTCCAGCTCCTTTTTCAACTCCATAATTTGGATGTCTTGATCTCTAATCAATTCTTTCATGCCCTTAGCAGCATTCTCGGACTCCTATAAGCAACACATGGATTAAGACAGCATAAAAGGAAAATACGTAGGGCGGTTTCTTTAATGACAAATAACATATAAAAGCATTCAAAGTCCAAGGAGATATCAGCCACCCAGAAAACCTGTCACATTGAAGAGATGTTCAACAAACCATGGTATCATACTCAGAAGAAAAAGTATGCACTGCAAATTACCAAAAGTTTTAGTTTATACTGCTTCAATACAGTCCACAAAGCCCTGGCAAAGTTTGTCATTATTGCTTCACTTCTCGATACCCTTCGCAACTCTGAGTTGAGAAACTTGTGATGTGCCTTATCTATACACATTTCAAATGTTATTGCAATATTGAAAGTTAATCAATTCACTGGTACCACAGATAACTTGTGCCAAAAATAAAGCATGTGAATTGAAATAAAACAAATATTAGTGCAAGTAAATAGAACCTTTTTCAGAAACTTTAGCAGTATTCTCGGAATCAATGCTTCCCTTTCGTTCAACCTGCATAAACATAAGATATGATTACACACTCCCACTAAGAACAAAATGCATTGCCCTGCAAATATTAAGATATGCTTGTTATGCATTGCAACACAATCAAACACATGATATGAGAACAGAAAAGAGAAGTTGTCAAGCTTAGCACATACAACGTACAAATTGTATTCGTGAACACAAATGACAACACTACATTGATCATTCGATAGATACAAGGACAAGAAAGTGTCTACAGAACAACAAAATCCAACTTCTAAACAAGAGTAGTGCTTTTAACCAGATAGGGAATTTGCTGATCAACCAAAAAAATGTGATTTAAGACAGAAAGATATAGCCATTGAGTCCATAGGTGCAACAGTCCAAGCCATATGATATGTATGTGAACTGAAACTGCGAGATCAACATGCTTCAGCACCTTTCAACTCAGAAGATGGTAATACATGAAAGGTATCAACAGTATAGCTAAACAGACTAAAAACACTGGAAGCTAAACAGCAATTTGTACCACAGGGACTTCGGGCTTCCGAACCTTCCTCTTTTTCTTGTTCTCTTGGCAAATCAAGGAACCATTGCTTCTCTTTTGGGAAACCAAGTCAGAAGAATCCTCGAGGCTGGTGTACCTGAGGAAACAAATAAATAGAAAAACGGGTAAATATGCATGTGAGCCATAAGATTGTCCAGTTATGAATATGAATAGCACAGGGTTAACAGATGACTTACAAAGATATTATCCTAAATGGAATGTTTATCCTTTTGTCTAAGACAAAATTTCATAGAAAAGCTACTCGATTTTACTAAGTGATCACTGTTGCCGCTTACCTCATTGCATTTCCTTTTCTGGAGCTACAACCTATGATATTTCCATATTAGCAACATCTATGAATATAGATGTCAACTATAAACCTACTACATAGTGATATTGTCAGCATAACCCATTAGCTACATAATGTTCTTCTCAATAAGAGCAAAAGAGAGGAAAGCAAAAGACAATTTTTCAATGAAATAGTAAGGAGAGTAGTGGTACTTTATTTTCATGTAAGGAGATGCTTGTCTGAGCAAAAATGATGCATCCAGATAATCATCATCTGCGGGCTTCACATTCAAAATCTGAAAAAATAAGGGATGATATTTAAAATAAAAAATAAGTTATACGATAATCAATGTGTAGACCACAGAACATACCAGAGTCATTTTCTTCCTTCCTTCTAGGTAATCCCTTAAGTACCTTGTCAACTATCAAAATGACAAAAGATTCCGAAGGTAGCAATAAGATATTTCAATTCTAATACTGTATTATGTACTACTACTTTAAGTGAATTAGGAAAGGAAACATCTTATGCAGTTCAAGAAAATAAATAGGTTGTTAGAACTGATCAGCAATAGCACATTAATTTAATCTTTGTATCAATAAAATAGTGGTGTATATATGAAGGGATCCAAGTTGCACAAGTTAACATAGCAAATATAGAAAATCAATACCCCCTATGATTGCAAATCTAGGTTGTTTTAGCCTTCTGATCTTTTCTCTAAATGTAAGTCATCCTAGAACTTCTATGCATCTTTCACGTTTTCTTCCCTCCTTGTCCCTGCCTTAATAAATGGTACTACTCTCGCAAATAAATGAGACATCTTTTTCAAATGCAGATAAATGAAGGGCACAAAGGTAATTTGATCTACTTTCTTGATACCCGTACTCGAGTCTAAAAAACCTACACTTGGAATCAGAAGGAGTACAGTAGATCGGTTAACATGGTTTGGACTTGCCCGCAGGCACAACAAAAGGAACAAAAGAAGTGAGATCCGAAACTCACCATTGAGTTCTTGAAATGCTTTTCCAAGGGTTTCTTCTTCTTCTGATGTTCCAGCAAAGACTGCAATTCGAAAAAAATGAAAGAGAACATGATCAGCCAAGCATATCTTCCATTGATGACGTATTTTTTGCAAGAAGGTTGCTGTACAAGAAAAGGAGCTAAGCCATTTGGCAGTACCCTCAAACAGAGACCGAAAACCATGGATGTATTGTTGATGAAGTTACTTTCTAACAACCTTGAACCCTGCAAATGAATAGTTAATCAGTTTTGAGAAATTAATCGTCATAACATGTTACAGTGTAACATTGACCGAGAAACAGACTTGATTTCCTGTTTTCCTTTCCCGCTCTGCCCCAGCAAGGTCTGCTATGGTCAGAACAGCACTGCTAAGTATATGCTCAGTGTTGGTGTCACTGCTTTTATGAACACCTCGTATAGTAATGATGCACTGTGATCGGCTGTAATACAAAATGAAGTTCACGTTAAAATCACATTGATAACCACAATTTAAAAGGTTCTTTTAAAAATCTAGAATGGAAGTAAAGAAATAATGGCGCTCAGTAGGATAACACTGCATCTATTATGAACAAAAAACATTCCTTCAAGGTACAAAGATATATTCTGGATAAAAATTCCGTTACTAAAGACCAAGGGAATGTAATTGTAAGGAGGCATGCCTTGACTTGTCGTTAGCATTTGTTGCAGCCGTGCTGCGCTTCAGCATACCACGTGAGACTAAGCTCTCAGCATCTGCGACATTTGAAAGGGCCACCTGCAGATCAAATTAAAGCTAACAACTCATTGTGTGATGCCAAGCATATTAGTCTCATCCTCAACGCAATTCAAATGGCATGTGCTGTTCCAACTTCTGAGACATCAATGTGATCAGAAATCAAGACTTGCACAGCACAGTCCCACCAATGTTCACTTCATTCTGACTATCAAATTGGAATTCTCAGAAGACACGGTTGAAACTGTAATCAACAGTCAATGGATGCCCATTGCTATCTTACTATTACTAATTGGAGGCTCCTTTCGAAGCCTCCACGTTAATTCTCACGAGACGTGCTAGAAAAAAAGATAAATCCTAAAAATTCTCACAAAAATCAGAAACATCCGTCCATTGATCTGGTGGACTCTAATTAACATAAAAGATAATGACCATTGGATCTATTTTATTTTCCAAAAAATTACCCACCTATGCCATTATGAAAAGTAATCTAAAATAACCCCCTATATTTATATCTAATTTACCCACATATGCCATTATAAAATAAAATAATTGTCAATATATTTATCTACTCATTCTATCTTATGAAACGGAGGAGGTAGCAGTATCACGTTAACTAGAGATCGATAGAAAAAATATCAAGCCATGTATCCACGCGTGCAGGTCAAATTAACTAGGGCTCATATTTTAGCATATTCCTGATTGTTCCTGTGACCTGTGTCACACGTATCTTCTCATGCCTCACATATCTCTGTATCTGTTCGTTCCGCCGCACCCACCGAGTCTGAGAGACGAGAGACCGAGAATAACGTCGATCTCAAAACGAGACGCATAATCGTTTCCCTCCTCAAACCCTAGAAGTTCAAGCTTTGGTGCAGATGGACGAGCAATCACAGAAAGAACACTGGGGTGAGTCACGGAGGATTCATGTGGTTCAATGCCTCATCCGTCTTGCCACTCTTCGTCTCAATATGTATGCTCTTTTGAATCCCCATGTTTGTTTTGTTGAGATTGTAAAATTAAGATATGAGCAGGTGAGTTCGTTATTGAAGTGTTCGGTCCATTACTTAATTCCATTAATATGAAGTGCGCTTCCCTCTTGCACAGATGCACCTCCTGATATACTGTGCCCTACCCTTCCTCTAATTAATTAATCTTATCCCCTGCTAATATAGGATAGATGACTAGATGAGGATGCGCAGAAAACTAGAAAAGCAAGAAGTGCATATTTCAGCTGTTCCCCATATGAATTCAAGGATACAAAATCATTGTTCTTAGATTTTCCCCCCTCAATCATAGAGCCCAGTTTATTAAAAGAACTCTGTATGTTCAAAACTCAGTTTCTGCATTAGTTATAACCCAATTATTTCCCTTTATTTTAAGAAAATCCTTATGTTTAGAACTCAGCATGTCCATTAATGATAACTAGCAATTCAAGTTCCCTCGATGAGAGTGGCTTTGGCTTAGGCGATGTAGCTGGCTCTATAGTAAATAGTATTGGCTGTGTTTGTAACTTATTATGACCTGATTTGGTGAGGCTCACCATGGTTGAGAACTTAGGCCAATCTCAGTGGGAGTTTCATGGGTAATAAATTGACTGCCATGTCAGCATTTTTTGATGATGTGGCACTATATTAATGAAGAGAGAGGTGAAATGAGTTTCATGGTGATGAAACCCCATCTACACAGTTACCTAGACAGCTTGTGTCTTGCATGTGACCTAGGAAACAACAATTGATGAAATTATGCATTGAGAGGGAGGTGTTTCATCCTAATTTCAAACACTTTTAGATGATGAATCACTCTAGGTAATTGTGTCCATGAAACTTCTATTGAGACTGGCCTTAGAAAAGAGACCAACGTATAGACTCCGAAAACCGAGCTGCATTATGAAAATAAGCAGATGCACTCAGTCAAGCAGATGCTGGTATGCATTAACTTATTATGGTTGAGCTGCATTATTAATGCTGCTTGTGATGCTATTTGAGAACTTAATAAAGTGCTGATTGGCTGATTGCCTAATCCATGTGCATGGACATGGCACCATTGATGGTAGCAGATTTACAGTTCTTCTTACCAGTTGCCGAAGCACGAGTCACGTTCATCAGGAAATTTCCAAATACGCTTAAAGGTATTCTGTGACCATTGCTGATTAGGTGGACAACATACACTGGAAAGAATGCTGGTATGAACCCATTGTATTCAAGACCGGTATTTTCTTCTTCACATATTCCTTAATCATTGCTAATTATATTAATAGTAGCTTATAAGTAGATTGTTGGTATTATAATGGAGCCAAAGTAAGCAACAACAAACGTGTGTGAAGTTCACCGATTTGGGAATAAAATAATAGATGTATTCAGTTATCCATTATCTCTTTCAATATTTAAAACATATAGTTAGTGTGTTCATCTACATGACAAAAATATTTTCCTACGTTTTCTATTTCATATTAAATAGTTAAAGTTATATAACAGTGCAATTGTTTAGTTATATTGATTTGAATATGAGGTTTACCATTACTCTAATTGATATGACTAAAATATGGTTGTAGTGGCTGGATTTGGGCATACGATTTTTATACAATCCCAATTTCTTGAATTAAATAAATGTGCACTTATGTATGCTATTTAATTTCTAACTTTGGTGATATTGAAAAGGTAAGATCTGATTTTGTGTGGTTTTCAAGTGTAAGGAGTAAGAATACCAAGTAATATGCATTAATAAAAAAATAGCATGCAGGTAGACATACAACAGATTGGGAAGCAGCAATAATACTACATCCGTCTAACTCAAATTCTAACACTACTACAGAAATAAACATCACAAACGGCCAACCACAAACGGTTTTCAAAAACCGTTTATGATACCCCTCATCACAAACGGTTTTAACAAAACCGTTTGTGATGTGGGGCATCAACTTGATGGCTTGGATGGCTGGTGGCCTTCCCACATTGGAAGAAATTTTTTTTGCTATTGTTTTCCTATTTTTGGGGGTTTTTTGTGGACGCAGAAAATCACAAACGGTTCGTGTTTTGGAACCGTTTGTGATGGTTCTTGGAGTAGTGTAAATTAATAGGCATTTGAAAGTACAATATATGAAACTGTACGGTGACTTCTTTTTGCATTACATTATTCTTGCGCTACTACTTTACCTGATTCCATGTAATAATTCATTAATATTAAGCGCCTATTCCAAGATTCTAAAGCCATTACACTATGAGTTTCTACAAAATAAAAAAAATCATATATAGTTAAGTAATATCGTATAGTCTAAGCTAGCCCGTGTGGATACACGGGTTGGTGGCTAGTCAACTATAAAGATTCGAGAGTATTAAAGTGTTTGTTTTAGAGCTAGCTACCTCTTGGAGACCTCTAATCCCCGACTGCTGAAGAACACACTCTGCAGCATCAGACAGTAGATCAAGAATGCGTTCTCCTTTCCCCTCAGAAAGTATCTCAAACATGGACAAGGAAAATGATCTGTAATCATAGAATGAAAAAATGGCAAGATATAAGCTGGGTTCTAGATAGATTCTATCCTTAGCTCGCAAATGTAACAAGGGATTGCGTGTGAAGTAGCACCTTGCCGGTTGGCTGGCAACCTTGTTTTCATTGAGGATTTGGCGTAGCGTGAGCGGTAGTATACCGGGATTCCTGGGAGAACCGAAGATGGTATGCGTCTTCCCAGACCCTGTCGGGCCCATAGCAACCAGAAGGCCGCTCTTTCCTCCCAAAAAGTCGTCCACTAGCGGCTTCATCACTTGCGCGAAGATATCAAGCTGTGAGGGGGAAAGTGGTCAATCCATCGTGTAGAGGTGCCAAATGCAGGCGCAGCTAATTGGGCATGAAAATGCATCGCGGTAGGGAGAGAAATGCAGGTACCTGGGTGGAGTCGGGCGAGAAAACGGCGGAGAAGCCGTCGAAGACCTCAGTGCGGCCTCTCTTGGGATCGACTAGCTTGGAGTGCGGGACGGTGAGCGCGACGGAGTTGGGTCCGGTGGGCACGAGGCAGAGCTCCCCGCCCCCAGCCTGCTTGGGCTTCCGGCGCGGGTCCTTGGCGGGCATCGGGCGGGTGAGGGCCTTGCTGCATCGGTCCTGCACCGGGACCGGGAGGGGGCGGATGCGGAGGAACACCTTGAGGCAGTCCTCCTGCAGCTGTGGGGAGGAGGAAGGAGGTGGTGGAATGGAGGCTGCTGCTGCTGCTGCTTCGTCGTCGAGCAAGCGGGAGAGGTAAGAGGGCTTGGGGGTGGGGGGAGGCCTCGCACGGCGGGGTGGGTTCCGGCGGACGGTGGTCGGAGGAGGCGGGGAGGCGGCCGGCTCCATCGCCGATCGATCGACGGATTGCCTTCCCTCCCTCTCCCTCTCCCTCTCCCTCAGTATTTTTCGATCGAAATTGAGAAATTGAAAAGTGGCGGCGCGGGGGCCGACACAAAATGTGAAAGCTAGCAGATCCCCCCGGCAGTTTTTCGAATTTGTATTGCATTTTTTTTCTTCACAAAACCCATCTTATTTGCCAACAATTCAACCAGCAATGCAGTTAGGTCCCTGCTGCATGGTTGAGGCCTTGAGGGCTAGTAAAAAATAACTGATCCGTGCAAAGAAAACATGAAATTCGCTCTAATTTTGTTATATAACTAGCAAGAACGCATGTGTCTCATGTTTTATAGAAAATACGGAGACATTGCTGGTTACAAACTTGATGATTATATTAGAGGGTTTTCGTAAAATTACAACGTATTAAAAGACCGTGGGTTAATTTTAATAAACATTAGGATGGTTTTGTAAAATTATGATGGTTTTATGGAAGTGATTTTGTTGAACATCAAAATAGAAGGGAGCAAGAAGGAAGGCGATTTCTTTTTTGACGTGGTGTACGTGGACAGGAAGGAAAGTGATTCATGTTGATCGTGAAAATAAAAGGGACCGACAAGGAAGGTGATTTTATTTTGGATGTGATGTACGTGGTAATGGCCAGGAAATCGCTGATCAGTAAGAAAGGAAAGTGATTTTAAATTCACGTGATGAACGCGGTGGCCGCGGAAATCACAAAGCAGCGGGAAAAAAAGTGAAATTATGTTTCACGTAATTGATGCGATGTCATCGAAGATCGCAGAGAAGCAAAGAAGGAAGGTGATTACATCATGGACGTTGGGGTCATGGAAAATCGCAGCGATTTTTTTTTTGACGGGCAGGTACACTGAGTGGGTAACAAGCCACGACGGTGAAAAAAGAAAGAGGGGAAACGCAAAAACATCTCAAAAGGTGCTCTTTTTCTCTCACACCGAAAACTTTTGCCTATTCAGGACTGACAGGTGGGGACGCTGTGAGAGGTACATGGAACTTTTATTGGTGAAAAACGTTTTCAAAAGTTTTCGTTCTTTACAGTGTGGATAGATAAATAGATAGATAAGAGGGTTACTTATGTTTTACACGAGCATATCAACAGCATTTTTCAGATGTCAAAAATTCCACTTGCACCATGTCGCTACAAATTCATCACGTCCTTAATTTTTCATCACCGAACGGCAACCTCGCTTTATTGAAAACTTGCACTTGATGCTCGAATCCAAAAGTAAGAAAAACTTTGGTTTCAACACGAAATCATCATATCATACAAAATTATGTTTTGACTCCTCACTACATATTTCTCTCAACATGCAAGCTTGCCACGTCATGCATCCACTAGGACTATCCATTTATGTCATCCATCGATCTTCTATGACCAATATCATCCATGGTCTTTGCGAGTGCAATGCTACAAAATTCGCACGATGGATGTCATCCACCGGTCTTCTATTACCAATAGTATCCATGGTCTTTACAAGTACAATGCTACAAAATTCGTACGGTAGAAATATATAGATGATCAATCATTAAGAGTCGTTCTTTCTCAACAAAATGAATGTTTGCAAAAGAATATTGCCATACAATTACCTTAATGTTTCTATTTTCAAATTTAATCTTAAATCATGTATAATGTCGTTTGCAAAAAAATATTGCTATGCAATTAATTTAGTGTTTTTAAATATTATTTAAGAAATTTCCGCGGCATCGCGCGGGGCACCACCTAGTAAAACTTAGTTTTGGCTCATTTCTCTCATCTCTCATGAAGCCACATCATCACCTCCCACTAAGATGCATTAAAACCCACTAAGATATGTTAATTGATATTTCTCTCATGTGCACATCATCTTGAATTTTCAAACGTGAATTGATTTTTACCTCACTTGCATAGTTAGTTGACATTGTAATATAAATACAAGTATGATTCATTGTTTATCGAAAACATTTTTAAATCCCGCAGCAACGCGCGGGGAACCACCTAGTATATATATTCTAGTTGGAGTTTGAGCCCCTTTGTACTGGATAGGCCATCAATCAATATGTTTGGTTGCCGGGATTGGGACATGACTTGGCGAATTGGAACGGTTGAGGTAATTCTACTGTATCTGTTTTAATTAGGATGAGCAAAGCGCTCGAATCCATGCTCCAATTTGTACTTGCTGCTGGAATCCAAATGTAAAATAATAATAATAAAAAACTCTGCATGCTTTACTGGGTGGCGCGGTAATTGTACTGTAGTTGTTTAATTGTGGATGAGCAAAGCAGCTCGAATCCATTGAGCTACCTCCAATTTGTACTTGCTGTTCAAATCCAAAACTCTGGGCTGCATGCTTTACGGGCTGGTGCGGTTCGTTAGAGTTGAAATTGATATCAGAGCCTGATTTAAATAAAACCAGTCGATGGAGCTCATTTGTAATTACATTCAGAGCTCATTTGTAATTACATTCAGAGCTCCGGCGTGTGCCCCGCCGTCCGCTAATTGGAACTGGATGAATTCAGCCTACAAAATAAATAAATCTGGAATAGTAACCTGTATGGGGCCCTCCTGCCTGATAACTCTTGGCATGCTGCTAATAAGGTGGGTGTGTCCCTTCCCTTGGCATGAGGAGGTAGCGATGGAAGAGGCCGGCTTAATAAATGAATACATACATATAGATGTTGGCGTATGTTCCGCGTCACACAAAGCTAGCTAGCACAGCAGCAGCAGGTATCGTACTGTACGTGTGGTATATATACCTGGGCTAGGCGGCTAGCTGCACTGCAGGGATCGAAATCTCTTGGAAGAAGAAAATGCAGATGACCAAGAGCGTACCCAACACCAGGAGAGCCGCCTGCAGCTAATTAGGAATTAGGAGGGCCATCCCCATCTATCCATCAACAACCATAATTAACCGGCCATCCATCCATCAACAACCATAATTAACCGGCCATCCATCCATCCATCACAAGCAAGGACACGATGGTGGTGGTGGTGATCTTGATGGTGCTGCTGCTATTTGCTGCGTCGGCGGCGGAGGGGACGGCGCCGGCCAGCACGGTGGTCGCCGGGATGGTGTTCTGCGACCAGTGCAAGGACGGCGCACGGGGCCTCTTCGACTACCCGCTCTACGGTATGCATGCTCTTGCCTCTGCCCACCTAACCCATACCATCACGAACTCGACGTGCTAGCTGCATTGCATGCCGGCTTAATCCATCAACAATTAACTGGCAGGCATTTGCATTATTTCTTCCCATGCATCTTCGATCCCAATCCAATCCAATGAATATATGTAATCCATGGGGGGCATGGCAGGCGCCCGCGTGGCGATCCAGTGCGGCGGCGGCGACACCCCTCTGACGGTGAGCGAGAGCAACACCAACTGGTTCGGCGGCTTCTCCATCCGCATGGACGGCTCCCCGGACATGAACCGCTGCACCGCCCGCGTCGTCCAGGCCACGGGCCACTGCGGCGGCGCCACCGCCGGCGCGCCGCGCGAGCTCACCCTCGCCTTCAGGATGCTCGGCCTCGCGCTCTACACCGTCCAGCCGCTGCTCTCGCAGCCCGAGGAGCCCATGGACTTCTGCCCCGGCCGCCACGACATCAACAGGCCGCCGTCGCCGCCTGCCTCATCTTCACAACAGCAGCCACCGGCGCCCGCTCCTCCGCTCCCACCCTTCTGGCGCCGCAGGCGCCTGCCGCCCATCTGGCGCAAGCCGCCAACGTTGCCGCAGGAGCAGCCGTCGGAGCCGCCACAGCAGGTGCCGCCGCCTCCTCCTTCTCCTCCGGCGCCAGCAGCACAGGGATCGGCCTGCACCTACGAGTACGCGCGTTGTCATACATACAATCGATCGATCGATCGATCGATGTCATCATTAATTTGTTATATGTACATAATATCGATAACCGACGACGACGCTGGTGGTGGATGCGCGCATGCAGCCAGTGGGCGTCGCCGGAGCACCGCTGCCACTGGCGGGTGGTGACCCCGAACACGACGGTGGCCATGGCGTTCGGGCCCCTGGCGGCGCAGCGCTACGGGTCGGAGCTGACGCTGCGGGAGGCGCTGGAGGGGCGCGGCGACATGTACCGGACGCTGCTCCGGGAGGCCACGGCGGCGCTGCTCAACGCCTACTACAACGCCCCCGGCGGGCCCTTCCTGTACCCGACCACGGCCAGCGTGATCGACCACATCAACGGCGCCCTGCTCAGCTCCACGCAGAGGGTCCTCATCGAGGGCGCGCGCTTCCGCAGGGCCAACGCCGGCGGCGGAGGCCCGGCTGGACGGACAAGGCTGCCCTGCGACTTCACGCCATGTGCGGCGGCGGCGGCACCGCCGCTAGCCACCTAATGATCGACACTCCGGCCTAGCTACTAGCAAAGCACGCAGCATGAAGTACCATACACAGTCACACACACACCATGACCGATCATGGTGAAGCAAGTAGTAGTAATTGTGATGGACGACACGCGCAATCCATACCAAGCAACTCGGTCATAACCGTACAGTAGAATACGGCATCGCAGCTCTTACTACAATTATTACTAGCCGATTGATTTGCTGTTCGTTTAAATTGTCAGATGATTTGGAAATCCATTGTCATATATTCGATCATCAGACTGTCACTGTTGTGTTGGTTCCTGGATGTCAATGACCCAAGAATACCCGCCATATTATTCTCTGTTATTAGTTCCTGGATGTCGATGACCCAAGAATGTCATATTATTCTAGAATGATGATAATCTTTGGAGTTTTCTGAAAGGATCCTTTCTGAAATTGAACCTGAAATTAATCTCAGAGTATTAAAGGGAGCAGCTGCTTTCGAGTCAAAAGCCACCGCAAACCATTCAGCATTTGAATCGGTGGACAAGGTGAGGGCACTGCTGATGAATCATCATCGACTAGGCCCGCCTGATTACAACTACTACTGGTCTGATTCTGATCTCCCAATTAAGACGGGTGAAACTTGCACTAATTCCAGTTGGGCGGGTAGTCTGGGATGGGAATAAACCTGAACCTGAATGGGCTGCTGCGTCATGAATGATGGTCGATCAGGAGCAGATTGGGCAGAGGACGAGGCCGTTCTCGTTGCACTCCCCGCAGCGCACCACCACCGTCCGCCGCCTGCTGCAGTTCCACCCCTGCTGCTGCTGCTGCTTGCTGTTGTCGGCGGCGGGGATACTAGAAGACGACAGAAGCAGCTTGCGGCTCCCCGAGCAGTCGAAGCAGGGGAGGAACCTCATGCCGCCGCAGCCGTCGCAGCAGTAGGTGCCTCCGCGCGCCCTGGGCAGGCCCTCCAGCAGCGGCGCCAGCAGGCCCTGCTCGTCCAGCCGCAGCACCTCCTCCGCGCCGCCGACGTGCCGCCCCCGCACGAACAGCCTGGGGAGCGACGGCACCTTCCTCTTCGTTGTGGTGGTGCTGGTGCTGCCGCTGCCGCTGCCGCTGCCGCAGGCGTAGGAGGAGGGAGAGAGCAGCAGGTCCCTGAGCTCCTCCCTGAAGCCGCGGTCCATGGAGACGTCGCGCTCCCGGAAGGCGACGCCGTGGGCCTGGAGCGCCGCGCGGACGGCGTTGCAGGCCTCGAAGGTGGAGCGCACCCCGCGGAGGGAGGTGGTGTAGAGCACGGCAGCCGCAGAGGGAGCAGGGCTTGGCCTTGCGTTGCCGTCGATTGGGCGGAGAGGGAAGCGGATGCGGCGGCGGCGGGAAGACGGGGTGGGAGGCAAGGGAGGCCTGCCCGGGGTGGAGGGGTCGAGGAGGCCGGCCATGAGCTCCCAGGAGTTGATGACCTCCTCCGGCTCCGGCTCCGGCTCCTGCTGCTGCTGCTGGGGACCGGATTTGATGAGATTTGTTGGGGGAGGCGGGGGAGGCGGCGGCGGAGGAGGCAGAGAGGCTGCCGTTGGTAGTGGTGGCGGGCCAATCGGCGGCGGCGGCGATGCGGAAGAGCAGGAGGGGTAGTTGAGGATCCCGTAGGTGGAGGAGGTGAGGGAGACGATGTGGTGGTGGGAGATGATGCGGCGGCGGCCGTCCTCCTCGGCGCCTTCCTCCAGGAACGCCGACGACACGCACCCCATCTGCTCCTCCTCCTCGATCTACTAGTCTAGGAATGGAATCGTGGTTGGGTGCAAGGGGAAGATCGAAGAAATCAATGGCAATGGAAAAGGAATGAATGAAATGAATGGGGTGGCCGCTGGCCGGGCCGGGTAGGCGATTCAAAATTTCAAATGCGGCTGGCTCGCAACGCACCCCCAACGCAAGGGCAGCAGCAGGGCCCACAAGGCAGTCGGCAGGCAGGCCATTTCAAAAGGGTCTCGATTTCCTCTCCCTCCACCTCGACGAACGGTTACGAGTCAAAAGTCAAAGCCACCTGGACTTGTCTTCTTCTCTCGCTGGGCTTCGAGTGGGCCTCATGGCCCAGGCCGCTGTGGCCTTTTCTTCGTCGCCCAG
The DNA here is from genome assembly GCA_033239725.1 of Echinochloa phyllopogon. NCBI lineage: Eukaryota > Viridiplantae > Streptophyta > Magnoliopsida > Poales > Poaceae > Echinochloa > Echinochloa phyllopogon. The sequence continues at coordinate 125,856 of BTCW01000001.1, forward strand.
GCCGCGCCTACTACTATGCTACTGTATATGACTGACACCCGCTACCGACTGACACCGACGTTTTCCATGAACAAGAGACATGTTTCGATCTACTACTATTATGCTCTCGTTGACAACCAAAATTGGCACGGCTGTGCAAAACGGTCTGACCGGTATGCACAACCCTATCAGACCGGTTTAGAAAACTTTGTCAAAATGTAAATTGGACTTGACCATTGCGTAGCTCTCGTCGAGACAATCAAGATGCATATGTGGAATGCCTAATTTGGACTCCGGATGAGAGAGTTATGACTTCGACAAGATCCGCACTCGGGAAAAGAGGTCAGACCGGTTTGCAAAACCGATCAGACCGGTTCTTACGCTGTAATTCGAGTTCGTTTAGGATTCCGAGTTTTGTCCCATATTGTAACCGACTCATGAGGGGTAAGACTTCCCCGGCCTATAAATATAAAGGTTAAAAGGCCGATTGAGATATCCCCAATCGAATCTATCAAATCTACCTTTTATCGTTTTGTCTTTACTTTTATCTCTTTACCCTTCTCGTCCAACCCTACAATGCTGTTCTTCTTTCATCTCCGCGATGTCTGAGGACGCCCTAGCTGGCCTGCCGAGCCTAGGGCAAACCAAGGTGCGCCTGCCCCGACGGGGTCCCTCCCGGGCGGGCGTTCGTTGGTCTCTCGCCGGGCGCCGCCGACGAGACCGGTCTGACCGGCTATCAATACCGGTCTGACCGACCTGCGTGGAGAAGCAGCAAGGAGCCCCTCCGGGCGCCGCACGTTCAAGTGCGATTCGTGTGTTGGCCCGAAATTGACGTCAACAGCTCTGTTGCCTCCAATTTGCCTCAAAACATAACCATAACAAACTGCATATACATATGCTTATGTAATCGCAAAAGCATTAAACCAACTCGACATCATCTTATCTATCAACAAGTTTCTTACAACTCACTTCTAGTGCTGCTCGTCCTTTTGATCTCCACGTACCACCACCCAATGTCGTTCATGGGGAGGAAGTCTTGGAGGGGAATGACACAAGTGGTGGAAGTACGACCCGACATTTGATTGGATGACACCAACAACAAGCAAAACGCCGACACAATAGAGGCGCCGGAGATGAATACTCACCAAACCATGGCAGCTGTCATCCATCAATGCCAAACACACCCAGTCGATGAGCAAGCTGCAAAGACATCCATAAATAGGGCCTAAAGGTAGGTTGTGACATCTGTGATGTCATTGCTGCCCGTTCGGTAAAATCGAAGTAGGGTTTTCACCCGGAGGTCTCCCAGGTTGCGGGAGGAGAGGAGCACGACGACGCGTTCAAGGAGGTGCACCGGGTGCCAAAGGCATCGTGTCCGTCAGCCCGAACAATTGGGCATAGCTTTCGCTAAGCTCCTCTTTGTTGGCACATCGCAAGTGCTGGCATCGTGCGTCAACAGGCAGGACCTCTATAGCCTGAGCCCTCAATGGCTCACATGAGCTGTGAGTAGCACCACATTAATGCCCATGACACTCCCCATTGGTGCCCTGCGATGCACCAAGTTCGTAGCCCTCACCATGGAACCACTAGATCCAACGACAAGTGCCCTTCGACGAGCACTGCCCTAGGCAGCAGGCTGTTGGATTCGGCCAGTGGACGCCAGATCTCGTGGCTAGCCACCACTAGAACCACGAATCAAGAGTTGTTGACGCCCATGACTCCCATCGGCGCCTCCTCACAAGAACCGCCCCCAACAGGTGGAGTAGCGCTGGATCCGGTGTGTAAGGGCCGGATCTGACCGCCGCTACTCCATGGCCATGGCCAAGAGTCGCTGCCGCTTCCTCCATCCATGAGGACATCGTCGATCTTGCTGTCTAGGAAAGAGAGAAGAAGAGGGATGTGAAATCTTGGCCATCGCCTTCCTTGTCGCCCCAGAGTTTCGACCTCAAGCTCGGGCGACGGTGGGGAGGAAGGGGGATTCGGAGGTGGCCTGGCGGTGCTACGAGCGGGTAGCCACGTGAGTCACCTGGGGGCGGCGCCTGAAAGCCAATCATTGTAACCCAATTCTTAAGTGACACTGCAAAATACACATTAGTCATAACGGTCGTATTGTCATTGACCACTGAAACTGAAATAGGGCTTGATGCTCCTTTTACCGGTGCATATAAATGGTACAGTGCATGGAACATCTCCTATATGGTAATTTCGCTTACACATGCAGTGTGTTGCCGACCCTAGATTATAGGCGTGAAGAGGATATTCGATGGTGAGGTTGATGTCTCATACAAGATGGCACGACATCAGATATTTTTTCTTGAGAAAACTACTAGATGTATATATTAATATGAGAAAAAGGAAAAAGTGCACAAGAGCAAAGGAATAATGAAGAGAGGAAAAAAGATTTAAAGTTAAAAATAGGCTACACTATGGTATATGAAGAAAAAATACAACTTGAATTGGTTGACACATTTATGGTGTATGAAGAAGGGAACTTTCTTCACTTGGGGATGAAGATTCAAGATTATCTAACATTCCCGTGCAAAACTGCAATAGTGGAGAAAAATGTATGGTGCTCCGATGATTCTTGTGATTATTCGAAGGCCGCCAAGCGGAATATACGGTCATATTAGATTAATTGGAGTTGCATGTTCCTTCTCTTGGATTATATCGGTAGCAAGTGAGTAATAAGATTTTATATGGTGGGTTTAACAAACAAATAAATAAAGTGATGATCTGTCTAGAGAAAGGAATTTTAGTTTAAACGAGTTAATCACAACGACATATACAACTACATAAATGTATCTGAAACAAGTGACTAGGAATCCTTATCCAGAGAGGAAAGATATCGTTGATAGATGTAAGAAGAGTAAGAGGTGAGATCTGGCCAGGCCAGCAGGTCGGGGAACGGATCAGGGGACGACGCAATGCAAGTTGACAAAGTGAAAGCGAAACTTGATGAAGTATATATATATAGAGAGACTAGAGAGAGTGTTATATATATGCTACGTTAGTTAGTGATATTCATTCATACGCTATACACATGTCTAGCCGTTTCAGAAAAGAAAAAACTTACACACATGTCTATGAATATGATCAGCCGTTATAACGTCGTCGAATATATAATTTAACGCTCAGCGCAGAATCCCGGCCGGCTCCTTAATTCTGTTGCAGCTAATTAACTAGCCAGTAGTAGCTAGCGATCGATGATGGATCATCAGTGTGCAGTCAGGGATGCAAGTATTTATGTTTTTGGGTCGTTGGGTCGACCCAAAACTTAAAAAAATGAACTAGAATGGCATGACATGCCATGTAAATAATTTAGAAGATGAAATGAACTAGAGTGGCTAACCCAAAAAACCAATTGGTTACCCACTTGCATCCCTATCCCTATGTGCATGCAGTGGATGGACAGATGGATGCAAGGACAGATGCTAGCTTAGGTACCAGAGATATATGGTGGTGGGTGATCAGTACCGGTCGTTCGGATAGAAGATCATATATATATATCGAGATAGCTAGATGATATATATATATATATATATATATATATATATATATACCGATGATGGGATCAGCTGGATAAGCCAGCGCGCGGATGAGATCGAAGAGAAGATCGAGATGATGAACCCGCGCATGATTGACTGATAGAGATCGAGATCGGCCGGCCTGCTGCTGTTGGCTGGATGCGATCCTTTTCATGTCCAGTACGTATATGGCGTCGCAGCATTGGCCGGCCGGGGCGACGTCTCGCCATCATCCAGGAAGGCTTATCACCGCGCGCGCCAGGCGGCCATTGATCGATCGATCCATCCATCCATCAGTCGCTATCGAGATCCCCATCCATTATATGTTGGAGTGGATGCATATATGGACCATGCAATGGTTTGGTACCTGATGCATGCATGTATGCATGCGCTAGGCTAGCTAGCTGCTTATCCACGCAGCGTATCCATAATCGCATTGTGCAGTATATAATACTTCCTCCGTTTCAAATTATAAGTCGTTTTGGCAAATCTAACATACTACTAACTATGAATCTAGATTTGTCAAAACGACCAATAATTTAGAACGGAGAGAGTAAATTATTAAAGCAGCTACTGTAGTAGATAGGAGATGCTGCGATCATCGATGCCCCGGTCCAGTCCATCCACGACGACACGCCGCGCGCGCTCCACGTATATATATATATATATTATATATATATCGCCTCCAGGTAGGATTAGGATTGGGAATCGAAGAATATGGAATGTGTAGAATCAAATATAATCCATATATATCATCGATTAATTATATTTGTGTTGATGTATAATAATATATATGTACTCATGCATCATGTATGTTTGTTTACATTTGAGAAGCTGTCTGCCTAGTAGGCATGCAGTAGCAGCGAGGGATGATAGATGCCGAATATAATGCATGCTAGCTCTATCTATGTGTTGCCGCATCAGCATGGCTATCCACCCAATATTATTACCTATATACATCCCAGCTATCTATCTATCCACATCCACCGTATATTTACCTAGCTACCTACCTACCTACCCACCCACTGCACCCGGAGTACTATATATCTGCATTATTGTGGATACATATAATTTCCATGTTCCAAAAGTGTACTCAGCCACCAAGATAGATACTACTTAACCATTAACTTTCTTTTTACTCACTCTATTTCTTTACATGTGTTATCAGTTTACATGTCACATTTAGCTACACATGGTACAATACGCATCTTAAAATATTTAGAAAATACGTAGTCATACATTGAGTAAGTGGACACATTTATTTTTACACACGAGTATAATCATAACATATTTAGAAAATAGGGTTGCTTCTGCAATTTTTCGCTTTGGAGTATTTTAGAATTATTAGTATATAAACATACTTGATAAATGAGTATCTAGATATATGCATAATGTTATTGATAAATAAATAGGATGACAAATATCAACAATTTGTTAAAGGCCGTTTCTTTTATTCTCAAATATATCTTATTGATATAGCAATTTTTAGTGGTAGACGAGGCTGGTTCCGACACCTAAAATAACATTGTCAATCTTATTAAAATCCACCACCGGTCCGGTACGACTCCGATAAGCTTTTTACAACTTAGGCTGTTCGCGGTGGTCTCCCGAAAAGGTTCCTGAAGGAACCGTTTACAGGAAAACCAGCTGCAGCGGTCTCCTGCACAGCCTCAGGAAAAGTGCCGGAGGCCCGACTCTCCGCCATCTGTGGCGAGATGGCGAAGCTCCTGGACGAGCCGACGTGGCGTGGGGCCCCGCGCCTTCCCAACCGACGCTCCTCCGCTGGCATCCCAGCGCGCTCCCACCGGCGACAGCCCGCCCAACACCGAACGCCGCGCTTGAGCTGCTGCAGCTGGCCACCGAACGGCCCAGGGAGAGGAGCAGCTGCAAGTTGCCCGCCGCCGCCTTGGCCTGCCCGAGGACGAGAGAGGGGCGGCGCGGAGGAGAGGGAGAGGGAGCCGAGGACGAGGACGACGGCGAGGAACAGAAGGAGCTCCGCTCGACCGCCGTCGCACCGCCGCCTTGGCCTGCCCGGCCGCCTCCGAGCTCGAGTCCGCGGTGGCTCGGCGCAAGGGAGGAGGACGACCGCGAGCTCGAATCAGCCGTTGCCGAGCATGCGGCCCGCGTCGACACCGCCATTGAAAGTCCTTGTTTGGTTTTGGTAATTGAGTGACAACTTAGGTGGACTAATATGTGTTTAAGTGAAATACACAGGTGATTAGTCCACATGTGATTATGTGATGAAGGAGCTCACTGCATATGGGACATGGCATGGAGTCATGTGACTAAGTGGAGAAGATCAAGACAAGACTTGGTTTGATGGACCGGTTGCATGTGTGAAGGGCAAGTTAGAGGCTAAGCGCTGGACCGCATGGCGGGATGCTTGAGCAATGACTTGGCGCCGATGGACCGTTGCAACGGTGAAGAGCAAGTGGAGTCAAGATCGATGAACCAATGAGTCGCATAATGATATGAAGTGGATCATATCATTTGTGATGATGTTGGTGCATGTGTTGCATCAACAATGGAGAAGATGGAATGGAATGCACAAGGCAAAGGTATAACCAATAGGCATTTCATTTAACCGGTCATAGGTGAGTAGAGAAGTTTATGACCGGATTTAGGATAGATGGCCGTACTATCAAGAGGGACAAACTTGTTTACATATCGGTCATCAAGTGCCACTTGAGCGATCTAACATTGCGATGTTGCTAGGATAGAGTGGCGACTAACTTTGTGAAAGGACGTTGTTGAATATCTTGAGGAACTCTGTTTGACTAAGTGGGTCGGACTGTCCGTGGTCATGGCTCGGACAGTCCGTGGCTTTTGAGTTGAAAAAGAAAATAGATTTCATGGGAAATTTCGTTCGGACGTGTTCGATCGTCCCTCGGACTGTCTGTGGCTTGGATCGGACAGTCCGGGAAAACCGAGCTAGCTGTGATGATAGCCATGGTTGAGTGATCAAATTTACTTGGATTGGCTTGAAATTTGGTATACATGTTCTACACTTATGATATTAGTTGCTGCAAAAATCTAATGAGTATTGGATAAAAGATACTTCGCTTGGAGTGCATCTTGTCAACACGTGTGCAGCAGTTTTCAGCATGTAGCAGTTTGAGAAGTATAAAATCTGGTAGTAATTGAGATGTCAAATGAAGCTCAACTCTTTATAATCTTCAAGATGACTTAGTGAAGCACATCTCCACCAAATTTCGTGATCATTGGAGCTGTACATTGGGAGTTATGGATTATTCTTTAGAGTGTACAGAATCTGCCACAAAAGTGACATTTATTTGATAAATCAAAAGTCACTTTGATTGAAAGGTCCTCAAGTTGGAATCATGCTTATAAAAAATTGAGGCACCTGAGTTTGGTTTTGGATTAAGGGAGAAGCTTGACAAGCAAAGAGTACAAGGGAGATGGTGATTTGAGGTTGAAGAAGAAGAAGACTAGAAGAGGTGGCAAAGCAAGAGCAAAGCATCAAGCTTCAAATCAAGCCACCCGAATAATGAGCAAGAATCAAGACTCAAAAGATTATGCTCAAATCAAGTGCAAAGAAGACACTTTGCCTCGAAGTGTCCTATCAAGCTTGAGAAGAAGATTCAAGCAAAATTGAAGGGGCAAGGCAATGAGAAGCAACACATGAGCAAGGAAGAAATGGCTCAATCAAAGAGAGTTTGCTACTCATGCCGGGAAAGGGGACACATGGCTAATTCATGTCCCCTAGGTAACAATTCTAAGCCTATTTCAATTGTTGATGATATTATGCTTAGAAAGGATTGTAATGGTACCTCCAAGGTTGCTATTGCAAAACATCCCGCTATCCATACTAAGGCTATGCCTAAGTATGTTGCACCTAACTTGAGAGAACCCAAACTAATTTGGGTACCATCAAAGAGTGGATGAATGTGTGTAGGTACCATGGCATTGGAGACTTGATTCAATTGATTTCATATTGTTCATCATGTTATTGAGTCAGGTTTTGAAGCTTAATGCTATCTCCATCTCAATGCCAAGTCATGACAAGTGAAGTCCAAGTGCTATCAACATACAAATGCAATAATCCTAGTTGTGGTGATTTATTGGAAATATTGGATGTCTTGCATATATTTGAGTTGAAGCTTGCTATTGGATGATCATGTGCTACAAAGGTATATTCTTAGTTGATCACATTCATTTGGGTGCATATGAGATGATTGAATTGGAATTATATGCAAATGTTGTTTGCTATGAGATGATTGAATGGATTCAATGCTTAGTAGTCAAATTTGAGTCGGTTTGGATGGATATATTCATGAGATGACTTTTAGTATGTGAAATCAATAGATATATGTCTTGTGATAGTATTCAAACAAGTTGGTATCAAGTTTGATTCAAATTGATGATGCATAGCTCAATTGCTCAAATCTGTCCTATATTGCAAAAACCGAGCTAGCTGTGATGATAGCCATGGTTGAGTGATCAAATTTACTTGGATTGACTTGAAATTTGGTATACATGTTCTACACTTATGATATTAGTTGCTGCAAAAATCTAATGAGTATTGGATAAAAGATACTTCGCTTTTGGAGTGCATCTTGTCAACACGTGTGCAGCAGTTTTCAGCATGTAGCAGTTTGAGAAGTATAAAATCTGGTAGTAATTGAGATGTCAAATGAAGCTCAACTCTTTATAATCTTCAAGATGACTTAGTGAAGCACATCTCCACCAAATTTCGTGATCATTGGAGCTGTACATTGGGAGTTATGGATTATTCTTTAGAGTGTACAGAATCTGCCACAAAAGTGACATTTATTGGATAAATCAAAAGTCACTTTGATTGAAAGGTCCTCAAGTTGGAATCATGCTTATAAAAAATTGAGGCACCTGAGTTTGGTTTTGGATTAAGGGAGAAGCTTGACAAGCAAAGAGTACAAGGTCATTTGATTAAAAAGTGTGCATAACACACATTTGGTACTTAACCTAGAGATCAAGACCAAGCTCAAAATTAGAACGGAGTTTAGGAGATCTTTTGGTAAAAAGAAAAGTGCTCAAACAAATATTCAAAGCTATCCATTAAGATAAGTCAATCATATGGATCAATCAAACAAAGATATTTCAAGTGAGTATCAAGAATGGCTCTTGGAGTAGTCACTTCTCCCTTGAGAGGGGCGAGCCGCCTAATGGTGGGATTGACAAGCACGGTGCTTGGAAGGCCAACATGGAAGTGGTGATCTAAGGGCATTCAAGATGTTTATTTGAATCAATCAAAAGGGTTGATCAAGAAAGCAAGCAACACCCAAAAGAGAGCTAGTAATCGGATTTCAAGTGGTATTCTAAGTAGTTCTCTCATGCAAGCATTGATCAAATGAAGAAGCAAGCCAACCACAACATGAAGAGTGCACTTGATTATTAGTGGTTCTCAAATCATATGGGTGAAGGATGGAATTCATATTGGTATTCACTGATCTTCACCAAGCTATTAATTGGACTTCACATTGCTATTATGGAATTGGAATCTTATTGACTATCCTCTACTCCAATATATCAAAGGTATCATTGTAATGTGCATTGATCATTTTTCATCCCTTACTAGTATGTGGTTAGTGCATATAGTACATGCTTATAGGATCATGCATTACAAATGAAGTTTTGACATTCATAGCCTACCACTATTGCTTGAATGATTATTTGATCTAGTGGTAAGTATATGAGTTTGTTCATGAGCTAGTAAACCCAAGTACTTGATATATTTTGGATTTCCTATGAGTGACAAGCATTACCTTGATAAGATAATCACTTCATGCTTGTCGGAAGCTTAGAAAGGTTTTGAACCAAATTTGAAAAGCTTAGGCAAATCAATTTGTTCAAGTCCAAGTTAAGAAGCTCATGGGAACAATCTAGTTCAAGAACAAGACAACAATGCAAATGGTTATCAAGTTTCATCCTACTAGTGGTTTCATAAAAAAAATGCTCTCCTTGGTCACTTGGTTGATTGCACTATCTTTCCCTACAAGAGAATTGATGTTACTTATCTTGTATCTAAGGAAGTGTTAGTGGGAGTGGAAATATGGATGCTATTTGTGAAGCATTATTAGAATGTCATAAACTATATCATGTCCTTGATCAAGTCAAAAAGAGGGTTCAATGGTCCTTGTGAGGTTCATCATGAACTTTATCAATCATTCTTCAAGTGGTATTTCTTCAGTGGTACGGTATGAATTGGTATTCCTTCATGTGGTATTTCTTGGGATTTCTTCAAGTGGTATACTTTCAATTGCTATTCAAAATTGGTGTCTATATCAAGATTGCAAGTGATATCCTACAAATTGGTACAAGTTTACAAGTGATCCTCAACTTTAAGTGATCATCAAGAGAAGAATGCATCCCTCACATATAAGAGCTAAAGTTGATCAAGTTGAATGACCAAATATTTGACATGAGAAGGTGCCCCACATACCGGTATCAAGGTCAAAAGATCCTTCATGAGACATTCCAAGAAAACTATAAGTGGTATCTTTCCTTTGGCATCCAACAAATGATATCATTTCTACATATGTGATAGTGTCCATCAAAAATTAAGATTCGAGTATCACATAAAGGGGAGAGAGTATCACCCAACCCTTAGTGTCAAATGAGCATACCTTTATGGAAATTGATGACAAAGGGGGAGAGAGTGGTACAAAGATATGAAATATTGCAAAAGATGGAATGAGAATGAGAGTGGTATAATGAAATGAGAGTGAAGGATATGAAATATTGGTGCCACTATGAATTTGGACATGGACTTGGGCATAGTCAAGAAAGAGCAAAAAGGATCATAATTCTTGGACAAAGGAAAGCACACAAGTAGGGGGAGCAAGCTCATGAACTTGATTGATTGCATTTGATATGTGCATATTCATGTGCTTGCTTGCATTTTTGCATAAGTTCTAAATTCAATATGCATGCTTGAATTGTGAATGCTAGTTAGAGGATTTGGATGATGAAATGTCAACTAGCATTTTCATATGTTGGTAGCTAGATATGTTTTATTTTTCATATACACCTAGAACCTTGCCTATAATGTTGATGACATGAGGTATCTAGTGTGTTTCTTGTGATATCTAGCTAATCATGATGCTAAGGATGGTCTTTAATATGCAAGCTTAATTGGTATCACGCTACAAAGGTTTATCCTATATACCTTAGCATCATCATGTAGTGTTAACTTTCCCAAAATTTCATATCTATGCATATGTGTAAGCTTGAAAACAAAACATTTGAGCACATATGTAGGGGGAGTTATCACTACCTATTCGGATTTTGTGGTGCTTATCCAAATTATAACATAGAGCTGAAATGTTGGATAAGGAGCATAAAATCCAAACAAACTTAATTTCCATATCTTTATAGAGTTGTCATCAATTACCAAAAAGGGGGAGATTGAAAGTCCTTGTTTGGTTTTGGTAATTGAGTGACAACTTAGGTGGACTAATATGTGTTTAAGTGAAATACACAGGTGATTAGTCCGCAGGTGATTATGTGATGAAGGAGCTCATTGCATATGGGACATGACATGGAGTCATGTGACTAAGTTGAGAAGATCAAGACAAGACTTGGTTTGATGGACCGGTTGCAAGTGTGAAGGGCAAGTTAGAGGCTAAGCGCTGGATCGCGTGGCGGGATGCTTGAGCAATGACTTGGCGCCGATGGACCGTTGCAACGGTGAAGAGCAAGTGGAGTCAAGATCGATGAACCAATGAGTCGCATAATGATATGAAGTGGATCATATCATTTGTGATGATGTTGGTGCATGTGTTGCATCAACAATGGAGAAGATGGACTGGAATGTGCAAGGCAAAGGTATAACCAATAGGCATTTCATTTAACCGGTCATAGGTGAGTAGAGAAGTTTATGACCGGATTTAGGATAGATGGCCGTACTATCAAGAGGGGCAAACTTGTTTACATATCGGTCATCTAGTGCCACTTGAGCGATCTAACATTGCGATGTTGCTAGGATAGAGTGGCGACTAACTTTGTGAAAGGGCGTTGTTGAATATCTTGAGGAACTCTGTCTACTAAGTGGGTCGGACTGTCCGTGGTCATGGCTCGGACAGTCCGTGGCTTTTGAGTTGAAAAAGAAAATAGATTTCATGGGAAATTCCGTTCGGACGTGTCCGATCGTCCCTCAGACTGTCTGTGGCTTGGATCGGATAGTCCGTGGTTTGTGCACTATGAGAGGATCCACTCTGTCGATCTCTTGAGCGTTGTGATGTTGCTAAGATCGAGTGGCGTGGTGAAGGGAGTGAAAAAACCCTTTGAGAAATGTTCGTGAAAATGCTAACTCATTCACACATAAGGTGGAACACTTATGGAGTTGGCACATTGCAAAGGGGTTGAAGTTCGGATGTTGGTACTTATGGCTTGGTGTGATCTTGGTTTGCTTTTCTGCTTTGATCCAAAGTGTTTTGGGTCAAGTATTCAGTTGGGTTGGATAGCCCTCTGAATGAGCTTTCCATAGAGTCCAAGATCACCTAATTTGGACATCGGAGCTAAAAGTTATGGACGTTTTACCGAGTGTCGGCTGTGCTGAAAATTCACTTTTCGCGAACTAAACACAGCGTGGTGAATGTATGTTTCTCTGTGTACTATGTTTTGAAAAAAAAGGTGGGATGTCAAATGTTTTTTTTCTTTATGGGATCGATGAAGAGGAAAAGGCGGAGTTGATGACTCTGTCAGATACAGTTAATTGGAGTACTATTGTTTAGTAGTGGCTACACATGTGAGTGCCTGGCTGTCCGGCCTGTAGACAGAAACGAAAGCGATGAAAATGGCTGGTGCAACAAGGACGCGGCTAATCGTGCAGCATATATGTTATATATGGTATGAAAAGTAAAGAACAGAGGGTGACGCGCGTTCCCACTGGCCGGCCGGCGATTGCACCTGTCCCCATCTCACCCCAATATATTGTTATCCATTCAGTCCAGCTGCCAGAGCATCGATCCGGTCCTCTTCTTCCTCCTCCTCCTCCTGGATGGATCATATCGATAGGAGGGCCGCAACTAGCTAGCTATATAGCTGCCTGCTGCTATAAATAACACTCGGCGATCTGATAATAACCTTAACCTGCAGAAAATCAAAGCGATTGCAAAAGCCTCTAGTGCTCTCATCCCAATCCAACACAAGTGCTCAACATCTGTCATCTGATCCATCAGCTTGCAAGGCTAGGATAGCCACAGCCCACAGATAGATCGATAATTAAGATAGATACACACATGGGCTCTCTGAGAAGCGGCAGCGGCAGCGGCATGGAGGAGGCAAGGCTTCCGACGGTGGACGCGGACGAGGCATGCGCCCTCCTCAGCGCGGCCACGCACCAGTATCTCGATGTCAGGTTTGGCTTCTCTTCGATTCGATCTCCGGCGGCCATATATGTGCTTCAATTCGAACTCCATGCTGAATTCGATCCGTCCATGCATCTCGATCCCTTCTTGTATGTAATATATATACGTATCTGTGTCCATCAGTCTGAATATCTGATGATGATCGAGCTGCCTGCCCGCCCCTGCAGGATGTGGGAGGACTTTGACAAGGGCCATGTCGCCGGTGCTCGAAATGTTCCCTACTACCTCTCCGTCACTCCACACGGTACATAAGCTAGCTGCGCGTGCATGCTCCGATTCATTGGTTTCTTAATCATAGTTTCTGATCGACGATTATATGTACGCAGCGAAGGAGAAGAATCCCTACTTTGCAGAGCAGGTGTCTGCGCTCTATCCCAAGGATCAACGATTGATTGTGGTAATACATTGTTCGATCCTAGGAGGATATATATATGCTATATATATATATATATGTATATGTTTCTGATGGATGGCGAGGATCGATGAGATTTACAGCTGCAGCGCACTTCTCTGATGCACTTCCCTGCATGCAGGGCTGCCGCTCCGGCATTCGGTCCAAGCTCGCCACGGCGGACCTGATCAGCGCGGTAAATACATGCATATATATATATATAATTACGTTCGATCAACGTAGCTCTATATATAATCAAAATTAAACTTGCAATTATATATGCGCATATGCATTTGCAGGGCTTCAAAAATGTGAGGAACCTAGAAGGCGGATACCTCTCCTTGCTCCGAAGCACAAATCAGCACCGCCACCACCCAGCTGCTGCTTAATTCATTCATCCATTAACCGCCCACTACCATATATAGTACATATGATGATCGAGCATGCATACATACATATTTATTTTCCCCTCGCTACCTCTCGATCGCCATCGATAACTGTAATATTATATGAAATAAAGATCCAGGAGGAAGAACAATGCAACAAGATACATAAAGGCATATATGCTTCTACTACTTGATAATGAATTTGAAGCTTCTCCGATCCATGCTATATACACCGGCCTGCATCTCTTGATCATTCCATCACTACTACAAAACTCATTTTGGATGTATTCTTCCTTATGGATTGGATCTTTTTTAAAATCATCTTATCTTACTCCTTACTATTACTAATTGGAGGCTCCTTTCATATTAATCCACACCAAAAGCGCTAGTAAAAAACATAAATTCTCACAAAAATCAGAAACATTCAGCCATCCTAGCCATTGAATTTATTATAGTTCTTAAAATTTTTACTATTACTAATTGGAGGCTTCTTTTGGAACCATCATGTTAATCCACAACAGAACCGCTAGAAAAAAAAGATAAATTCTAGAAATTCATAGCCATCAATAGGTTCTAATCATCTACCCATTAGATTTATTATATTTTCTAAAAATTACCCATCTATACCGTTATGAAATTAGGCACCTCTATCATTATGAAAGTAACTTAATATACCTAATTTTTTGTTTATAAATCGCCAATATGTGCCAAATTGGAAAAGCCCATTATTCTTTCAAGGAAAAAAATGCCATGACATCACTTATTTCCACCTCTTGATGAGCTCTATCGTGGACATAAGCTAAGATAAAAATCTAAAATCAATACTCCCTATACAAAAAACTTGATTATGATTGGTCAATAGCTTATATTGTTATTCTTGAACAATCGTATCATCCTGTTCTATGCAGCAATTACTGATCTAGTAATTGCATTTGAGCCGGTGGCTTGATACATGAAAAATCATATCAGTGAGCCTGCGATTCAAGAGACAAGAGCATCTTCTCCTCACGCAAGTCTTGCACGATGCTAGCTGTGATAGGTGTTAACGGTCACTAAACGATGAAATTCGACCGTCAGTTGTCTCAGAAACAAAGAAGAACACAACATTCTTACACATACTTTGTTTCAATAACATAGTTTCACTTGTACTAGAGAAATATTTTAATGCAGACACCGACCGGCAAAAAACAGGATCAAATTGGGCCCATTGCCACATTGGCTGACGACCCACATCGCTGACCTATGGTGGGGCCCAATGAAGGCCACTTTCTTCCTTGCCATACTTTTCTGGCTCCAAACATTATAATTCCTCCTCTGGCAAACAATACATGTCAGTAGTGTTTCACAAAGTACTACACAGAGTTTACTCCAATGAATGGATATGTAGAGCAACACAAATTAAAGCTTGATATTACTACAATGGATAAAACTTTTAATCTCAGATATATTCTTTTGTATGCTCTTGATTTATTTATACACGTGCGCACATATGCATTTGCTAGTTTTCTGAAATAATGTTGCCAAATAATGTAACCAATCATCCTATATATATTAATAAATTTAATTGTTAGCTCTTGCATTTTTTTTACGATTGGCCAATTCATGGTTACAGCAGCGTGGGCTTAGGGTAACTTGTGCATAAGTAAAAGCGTGATCTTTGGATCCCATCGATACATTTCCATGATTCTCATGATGGTCTATGATTGTATCAAACTTATATACATGGAAATAGTTTTATGATAAATAAAAGTGGCATAAATTCAATTTATCACCTTGATCTTGATATCCACGAACCAGGAGAATAGAACTTTTATGTGCAAAAAAAAAAGTTTGAACTCAAAACCTTTTATGTTGAATCCAAACATCATGCTTTTACTTTGGAAGCTTCTTTCAACTCATTAATTAGTTCCATTTGGAATCCGTGGAGAGAGAGATCTAAAAGGATAATCATACACTGTCGCCATGTAGCCCATATGTGCCCAAATAATGGTGCATGATGCCATAGGTGACGCCATTCACGTGCCGTTGATTTTCTGTGGTCAGAAGCCACAAGACCTAAGGACTCTAGTTAGTTGCCTAATAACAAAGTTGATTTGAGTCTATATATAGTTATATATTGTCGATGACCGATATAATGTGTATAAATATGGGAAATGACGTGTATGTATAACTATATCTATACTATAATCCAATAGAATTATTCAGTAAATAATTTCTATCTAAATTTTTTCTAACCACCCTTCACTGCACAAAGGACTCACATGAGGGAGTGTGTTGATAAATTTGCGACGTTAAAAGAAAGAAAACACTTTACAAAGGGTTTTTATTGTTTTCCGTCATCTTTCTTCACACGGTGAAATTCTTACTCGTCTTATGAACCCACCCCGACTAGCCCATGCAAAAAACACCCAATATACAGCACGCACGGGCCACCTTGCTAGTATCATTAAGGCTATGAACAGTAGACCATTCTTTATTTTTGAAAGGGGTATTTTTGGAGAGGTTATTAGTAGAGTGGTTGTAACGTACTCATCTTGCTCGTTTAGCGATCAAATCGTTTGACGTAGCTATCTCTATATATGGGCGATAGATGAAGCTTTATTTTGTGGTGACTTGTCAAAATATGTTGCGGCCTGCAGGTCTCTTTCTTGTAGGCTTTGATTGCCACAGAAGTGCACTACACATATATTTCATCACTATATATAAGTTGCGGGGATTGGGGTATTTAGGCTTTGAGCTATATATTGAGATCAGTTAGTGCTGGAAGAAAAGGTTGATGAGGTTATTAGGCCTGCCTGGCACCAATACTAGAGAGCACCGTATAAACCTGATGGATGAAGAACTAGCCAGCTACCCTGCCTTAAAGTACATAGAGTAGCACTGGCCAATGTTTGGCTCCAACAGTTCAAGGTAAATAAAATGTTAGTTCAAAGTTGACATATATGTCACATTCACCTTAATAAGCAAGCCGATCATAGGTTAGATGGTAAGATTTTTTATGGTGGAACTTGTCCACTAAATCTCGAGTTTTTGAAGATTTAACTGACTCTATTCTTTCAGTGGTATATTTTAACAGCTGGTGGTTCAATTTTTTGA
Source organism: Echinochloa phyllopogon (assembly GCA_033239725.1). Classification (NCBI taxonomy): domain Eukaryota; kingdom Viridiplantae; phylum Streptophyta; class Magnoliopsida; order Poales; family Poaceae; genus Echinochloa; species Echinochloa phyllopogon. The sequence continues at coordinate 142,600 of BTCW01000001.1, forward strand.
AGGTACTCATAAAAGTAGCGTTTGCGTGTGTGTATTTATAGGAGTGAACGTGCGTGCGTTGCTAGTGTATGTGTCTATACTGGTCTTAAAAATAAAACAATATAAAAGTTACTTTACGAGGGACCTAGTTTTTACACGCTACCAAATTTAAAGAGTCTTAAAAACGAAAAAGGTGATTGAACAAAATACAAATGCTGACACACCACACACTGAGGTGAATCTTACTACTCGCTCCATTTTTGTTTGTAAGGCATATACCCATATCAAAATTTAATTTTATGATTTTGGTCAATAATTTATCTAATAACTTTTATAATTTTTATAAAATAAATTTGAAATAGTTACATTTGTATTATAATTTTATAACAATAAAAGATATAATATAAAATAAATATGAGTTAGAGAACCGTGTACAAGTCTGACCGGACTAAATATCTAGTACATGTGGCCATGTGGAGTTATATTGTTGGAGGTGTCCTAGTGGCCTACAGTCGTACACTAGTGCCCAACATGCACTGGAGTATTATTGGTGAGGACGTGAGGTGACCACAGGGGCAGGCAGGCTTTTAAATTTGGTTCCCATCCAGCAGGCCAGCTGGGGGCAGGGCAGCCAGAAGCAGGCCGGATTGCGCTCTTGGCTGTTGCTGCTCATATCAGTCGACAATCGAAGATTATTGATGATACCCCAAACTAGCAGCTAATAATCCGTAGCGCTAGCTCTTGGCTAGCTGTTGATCAACCAAACCAGTATCATCATGGCGCCTCCCCACCAGACGGAGAGCTGCGGGTATGAATCGATCGTCTACAGTATTTCTTGCTTGATTGCTGCTGCTGCTGCTGCTCCGATCTTCTTTTGTTTTGTTTCCATCGATTACTAATTCAAGTCCTCCATTCGAGCGAGCGAGCGAGCTGGAGCATTATATTATATTAGTCAGTCGGCACGGTCATGGTTGTTGCAGGTCGGAGGCAGCTGCGGCGGCGGCGGCCGTGGTGACGGTGGACGTGACGGCGGCGAGGGACCTGCTGCTTATGGCGCCTGGCGGCGGCCATCGGTACCTGGATGTGAGGACGGAGGAGGAACTGACCAAGCTGGGGCATCTGGTGGAGCTGGATAGGTCAATCAACGTGCCCTACATGTTTATCACCCCGCAAGGCATGCAAATCATCCACTTTTATATATTACATACTATATCAATCTGTTGATCGATGCATGTTCCCGTGAAGCCGTCCGTATACATCAATCATGAATAATGAACTGTATATGATGTGACGACGAACAGGGAGCCGGGTGAAGAATGCTCAGTTCGTGGAGCAGGTCGCGTCGCTCTTCACCAAAGAGGAACACGTGCTAGTGGTCTGCGCTACGCGCCTACGCTACAAATATATATATGCTATTTTTATTATATATAATAAATATACATTTATATTCCTGCTCACAAATATATATATATATATGCAGGGGTGCCAAAGCGGCAAGAGGTCGGAGCTAGCATGCGTTGATCTCCTAGCAGCAGTACGTATATATACTCTACTGACCAAGCAACAACAGATCGACTGTTGCCAAATGATCTTCTGAATGTATATGTATTCATACCCCGTATTAATATACGCAGGGATTCAAGAACGTCAAGAACATGGGAGGAGGCTACCTTGCCTGGCTCGACCATGGCTTCCCTGTCCACCACACCAACCAACCACCACCAGGCGGCGCCTAGACGGCAACAACTCAAAGCATCCAAATTCCAAATTAAAAGCCGATGACTCTTTTCACGTATCATCTCCAGCAGCAAGCAAGCCGCCTGCCTCCATCGATCCACAATATATATTCTCCGCATTACGGCCCTCGATCGCTAGCAAAATAATTCACTGCACGCCTTGTTCTTGATACTACTTATTATTACCGTCGATCTCCATTATTGTATTGTATTGCATTATCAGCACAGTCGGATAAGACACGTTCTGGAACCCTCAAATATGTCCCCTTTAGATTTTCATTTACACAAGAACCCTCAAATGTCTCCCTGACTTCATTCAGTTCTAAGGCCCCGTTTGGCAGAACTTTCGAAGTCATTGGCTCAAACAAACAAACAAACAGTCATAAGCTCAAACAAACACAGCTTCTCAACATGAAGAGTCATAAGCAAACACAACTTCTCAACATGAAGAGTCATAAGCTCAAACAAACAGTGAACTTCTCATACCGCTTTCGAAAAGCTAAAAGCTGAGTTTATATGAGAAGTTGAAAAGCTCAATTTTGTGAACTTTTTTAGCTTTCTGAGCTCAAAAAGCTAAAACATGATGTAATAGCTACTATTGGTTTTTCAGAAAAAATAAACTACAAAGTTTTTTTAGAAAAACTACAAAAGCCGCCTCTCAAACAAACAAGCTACATCCTGTAAAAGCTATTATTAACTTTTCATGACCAAAGCCTGCAACAGGTTTTTGTAAGAAGTTTCAAAAGTTGCAGCTCAAACAGGGATGCCCTTAGTCTTTCCACGCCGAAGCCAGCAAGACTCTAGGCCTGTTTGTTTGAGCCGTAGTTTTTGGAGCTTTTATGAAAAGTCGATGCATGCTTTTGGTTCTGAAAAAGCCAACAGTAGCTTTCACACGATGCTTTTAGCTTCCTGAGCTCAGGAAGCTACGAAAAGGATATAAACTTAGTTTTTCTGAGCTTTTAGCTTTCCGGAAGCTGCGCGAGAATTTCACTGTTTGTTTCAGCTTTAGGCCCTCTGCTGGCCTAACCTCCTCCAAACAAACCAGGAAAGGACAGCAAACCTTTTCTTTACAATGAAAGAAAGACACCTTTGACTCGCCGTTGCTGAAACCAGGCAAGGACAGCACAGTTTCAACAGTCCTACCAGCAGCAGACATTCCACTTTTCATCGGTCCAGGTCAGATGTATATCTTAAGGTACACAAGCGGCCATCAGGAGGCTCTACTGAAACCTGTTCAGGTGCAATTGGTGCTGCCATAGCCTCAACTTCAGGGTGAGGTGCCGGAATTTCGGGTGGGTCAGGGCTCATCACAGAATTTGGAGCTGAACTCGGCTTGGTGACACTCAAAAGGTTTTGCTTCTCCTCTGGTGAAGCTGGGAGTGGAGTGCTATTTTCAGGACCAACTACAGGGTTTCCGGATCCATTCTATCTGCTCTCAAGTGATTAAGCTGCTCATCAGGCTTGTGTGTGGCTGAGAAACAGTTATGTGTGCTACCAGCAGTGTCAGTCACAACCAGATTATCAATTTTCAAGTGAATGGTCTGATCATCAGGCTCTAAAGTTCTATCCACAATAGTATCTGAATGAACTGGTAAAGGAGGAGTAGAGCTGGGAGCATTATAGACCTGCTCCTGGGAGGAAGTTGGTGCATCCAGAATTTCACCCTCCTCTGGTTCCTCAGGCCTTCCAGACCGTAGTGGCCCCGTCGGTGGTGACACCGGGCTCCAGCCCGTAGTAGCCTTGGTCAGCATCTCCCTGATACGGTCATCCAGCGTGGAGATGCCTGCAGATGAATGAGGGGTAAGGGCTTCCAGTAACATTGGGTCCTCCCAGAGAAAATGGTCATTGCAACTCAAAATCATGGGGGAGCAGACAGGATCCCGTGAAACTAGAGGCTCACCCACAATCCCCATTGGGATGACATCTGGAGCAGGTGAAGCAGTGGCCTTCTTGACCATAGGTGTTGGCGTGCACACCTGGACCAGGGGTGAGGCGAAGGAGACGTGCTTGCCATGATGCTTCTTGCGCGGTTCAGGGATGCTGGCGTGCTCGGTCTTGCTTCGCTTGTTGCCGTCATCATACATCCCACGCCCCCAGCCCCTCCAGGAAGGTGGAGTGGCGTCTCTGCTGCGGTGGGGGGGTGTGGGAAGCATCTCTCCCGCGGAGACGCTGTGTGGAGCTGTAGCAGTCATCCACCAGTCCACGGCAGCGCGAGGAACGGCCCCAGGCAGACTGGCTGCGGTGGCGTCTGGTCCCCCTCCTGTGATCTTCGTCGTCCCGCCTGGGCCTGGGAGGGTGGTCACCCCCACCATGCCCCTCCAGTGGGTGCTCACGTCTCCTCCCCAGCGAATCCTCCACACCGTAGTGCCAGAGGAAATCGATGCGCCTGTCCCTGCTGGAGTGAGGGAGAGACAGGTCCTCCAGGACATCCAAGTGGATGAACAGCTTGTAGGTGAGGCCATGCTTGACCCCCACCGGCCTCTCATGATGAATGTACACCAGTGGGCGTGGGATGTCGGTGGAGGGCAGCTCCCTGTCAGGATCAGACACCGTTAGCCATACCTTCTTTGCGATGGCCGAAGGGTTGGTGCACCAGGCCCACAGGTCGTAGGTGCGGGTGCGCTGCCGGCGTCGGGAGTTCTCCTCCACGAAGTGGATCGCACAATGGCGACCGATGACTAGCGCCGCGACGTCTTCCCGCAGAGCATGGACCGGGATTCCTTCGATGCGGAGCCTGACGTGGAACTTCAGCACGGACTGTGTGGCGTAGTTCTGTTTAGACCAGGGGGCAAAGCGGAAGGTTTTGCCCCTGTTCTGCAGACACGACAGGCTGAGCACCCGCTGTGCGTCGCGCCGGTGCTCGAAGATGGCCAGGTACTGCTCCGGTTGGTGCTTGACCACCTGCATGTCGTCGAGGTGGATGCCGAGCTGGTTGGTGAGCGCATCGGTGAGGTGGTAAATCTCGGACTCATGGCTGTTGCCGTTGAGGGAGCACACGACTGTCTTGCCGATGAGGTTGTCTCTTTCCCGCTTGATGGCGCCAGTGGCCGTGATTGCACAGAGCTCTTCAGCCGGCCTGGCCCTCGGGTCCCCCGGGTAAGCTGCCATGGGGGAAGGTTTGCCGGTCACCGCTTGCAGGTAAGTTTTTGGTTGCTGGTAGGTGGTTGCTGGTGGGGGGCGTTGGGGGTGGAGCTGCCTGTTGGTGGTTCTTCTTTATGGGAATGAGGCTGCAGCCGAGGAGTAACTGCAGAGTTCCTAAGCGAAGGGCAATCCTTGGCCTGATGCTTGTCCTTGAGACATCTCCAGCATTTAGTCCTCCTACCACTACGCACAGTCCACACCGTAACACAGAAGAAGTCACCGCGCCAATTAACGATATAGATGCCTTTATCGATTACATTTCAGGCACGGTTTCCCCTCCTCTCCTACAACATACACCACAAATTAACCCTGTCAGGAAGTCCACACATGGGTTAGAAAACTCCTTAGCCACCCCGAGCACAACCCAGAGGAAAAGTTTAAGGCTGGCTAACAAAGCAAAGCTCAACCCAGGTAGAGGTTGCATCCAAATGGCTCAGGACATTCTCACTAGCAAATTGGGTGAATTATCCGCTAATGATCCTGTCTCTACTTCGTTGCATACTGATGACAACCCTTATGCACAGCATGTGCAGCAGCCACTTACCAACCTGAAGATGGAGGCAATCAAGATCCTGGTCGAGCAAGGCAATCGGACCAAGACCAAGAAGAAGGCAAGAATTGCCCCGGCGCAACAAGCTCCAGCAGCAGTGGCTCAGGAAGGTTAGGGGAGGATATCCCACCGGTAGACGGGCAGCCCAGATTAGTTGTGATTTGTTTCATTTATGTTAACTATGAACCTTCAGAACTCTAGGATGTTTGTAATTTGAACTATTGGGCCGGCAATTTGGCCCTGCGGCTTCAGCGGTGACTGGAGCAGACGATGCTCAGCACCGACGTCCACGAAGTGCGCAAGAACCTCAGCGGGCCGCCCTCTACGGCTGATGTATCAGTGTTAGGATCGTTTGGCTTTGTATCTGGCCGCAGCGCCAAGCCTCGATGTTATCCTAACCCCACCAGATTGGTCATCAAACTTCAGTTGTTTGCTCAGTTTTCATAATGTCGCAAAAGAATTGTAATGTGCTTTGCTGGAATGTGAGAGGCCTAAACGCTCTGGACAAAAGGGCGAGTGTCCGCCAAACAGTGATCACTTCCGGAGCTACCATCGTCTGTCTCCAGGAAACAAAAATAGCGAACTGGACTGCCAGACTAGTCACGGATACTTTGGGAAAGAGTTTTGCAAACAACTTCGTGGCACTGCCGGCTCAAGGCACTCGAGGGGGAATCCTCTTAGCAGCATCAGAAACCTTTTTTCGCCTATCCAACACGCACCTGACTACAAACACAATCTCAACGAGCATAATCATGAAAGCGGACAACACAGCCTGGACGCTAACAGGCGTCTATGGGCCACAAGATGATAACGCCAAGTTGGCCTTCCTAGCCGAATTAAAGGATCTGAAACCGATTGCTCTACCAAGCTGGCTAATTGTAGGTGACTTTAACCTTATTTACAAGGTTGAGGATAAGAGCAATGGTAGATTAAATAGGCTTATGATGAGCAATTTCAAACAAGCTATTGCTGACCTCCAAATTATCGAAATTGACCTCAGGGGAAGACGATTCACATGGAGCAATGAGCAAAATAATCCAACGTTCACTAGAATTGATCGATTCTTTGGTTCACCGGAGTGGCATATGCTCTTCCCCAACCTGGATCTCCAGGCCCTCTCCACAAAAGGCTCAGACCATTGTCCTCTTTTCCTGACCGGAGATGTCACCAGGCAAAACTTTAAGGGTTTCCGTTTTGAATCCTTTTGGGTGGATATGCCGGGATTCACCGAGTTAGTCCAAAATACATGGAGCAAACCAGTCAACACACAGGATGCCCTACTCCGGTTGCATGTTAAGTTACTTCGAACTGCAAAAGCTCTCAAACTATGGCGACGGCAGAATCTAGGAAATTTAGACCTGCGTCTAGCAATCGCTAATGAAGCCCTTCTCCTCCTAGATGCGGCACAAGAGCAGCGGCCGCTCACAGCAGATGAGCTAGAATTTCGAAAGTACCTGAAAGACATATCGGTGGGACTAGCAGTCATCAAAAGAACGAGAGCACGACAGCATTCGAGGCTGACATGGATACGTAAAGGCGACGCTTGCACTAAATTCTTCATGCTGCATGCTAACATGAGGAAACGAAAACTTTTTATCCCATCTCTAAACACTGCTAGGGGGATAATTACTAACCATCAAGAAAAGGAGGAGGAGATTTATGAACACTTTGTTCAGTTGCTCGGCACAACACAAGACCGCACCTCTCATTTAAATTGGCACAACCTGGGGTATCACCCTCATGACCTAGCCGACCTTGAGGAGCCCTTCGATGAAGAGGAGATTAAATCAGTAGTGAGGCACCTACCAACTGAGAAATCGCCAGGCCCAGATGGTTTCATCGGACTCTTCTACAAAAAATGTTGGCACATTGTGAGCAGCGACCTAATGGAGGCCCTGAGTGCATTCCATCACCTGCGTACCAGGAGATTGGACTTGATTAATGAAGCCAACATCATTCTAATCCCAAAGAAAGAGGGCGCGGATTCGATCACTGATTTCAGACCCATCAGCCTCATAAATAGTCTTGCCAAGATAATTACCAAGGTGTTGGCTGATAGGTTGGCCCCGAAGCTCAATGATTTAGTCTCCAGCTGCCAGAATGCCTTCATGAAAAAGAGATGCATCCATGATAATTTTATTTACGTACAGAGCGTTATTCAGGCTTTGCACAAGAGCAAGAGGCCGGCATTATTCATTAAACTGGACATCTCCAAGGCGTTTGATTCCTTAAGTTGGGTTTCCCTTCTTGAAGCGTTGCAGGCCTTGGGTTTTGGCCAAAAATGGAGAGATTGGATAACAACACTATTGGCCACTGCGTCATCCCGTGTATTGCTCAATGGTATTCCGGGGAAAAAGTTCAAACATGCAAGAGGGCTACGGCAGGGTGACCCACTATCACCGATGCTATTCATCCTAGCAATGACCCACTACACAAACTCATTGAGCGGGCAGCGCAACACAACATTATCAAACCGATTCTTCCAAAGGCAGCCAAGCTCCGCTGCTCATTGTATGCTGACGATGCGGCGGTATTTGCCAACCCAGACAGGACAGAACTTCAACATCTAGCACGTCTATTACAGTTCTTTGGCAACTGTTCGGGCCTAAAGGTTAACCTAAACAAGACGGAGATCTTCCCTATTAGATGCACACCGGACACTCTAACAGATACACTTGCTGACCTTCCGGGTAGGATTTGCGCCTTTCCAGGAAAGTATCTTGGTCTCCCCCTACACTTCCGCAAATTACGAAGATTAGACGTGATGCCTCTCATTGAGAAGATTGGGGCGCGGCTGCCCGGTTGGAAGGGGCGCTTACTCTCAACGGCAGGAAAAGAAACTCTAGTTAAATCCGTCCTTTCCTCACAACCAATTTACCACCTCACTGTTTTCCCAGCGCAGAAATGGCTACTCAAACATATTGACAAACTGCGACAGAGTTTTCTGTGGAAAGGAGACGAACCAGAGAGAGTAAATGGCGGTCACTGCTTAGTGAGATGGCCTACTGTTTGTTCCCCCAAGGAGTTAGGAGGGCTGTGAAGCGTCCCCTCGAGAGAGAGAACTTAATGTGATGGCAACACTAGTCCCAGGAGGCTGGTTCACATTATTACAACAGATGGTTCAGTACATAAACAACTTCACGAGTAGCGGTGGCACTGGATAGCTGCTAGGAACAGAACTAAAGCTATACTCCAGATAACAACATTAAGGACAAAGATGTCATCATCAGAGTGGAGCGCCATACGGTCTTCAAGCGGGTGTCCTATACACACAGGCCGGGTTGGGAAGCAGCATGTAACCCTACTCAACTTCCTCCGGCACGAAGTCTGGGTCTCCCTCTGTATAAAAATTACAACAAGGGTGAGTACAAACGTACTCAGCAAGCACAACCACATCCATGGAGGGAATATAACAGATAAATGCATATGATACAACAAGGATAGGTTTAAGGTTCATTTGCAGTAAAGCTGGAATTTATTCATGCAGGGGTTTATTTAATAAAAGGAATTTTAGCAAACTTTATTCTTTGATAACTGGAATGATTCAAGCTGATTTGACTCACACTGAGTCCTCACTTTTCTGCTACCGGACTTCCCGTCCGTCATAGCCATAGTCAAAGCTTTCCAAAACAACACACGCCACAACTTAAATTAAAACCAGAACTAAAGGACTAGTGAAGTGACCAAGCCGTAACTCGACCAATACCGTGGTCACGGCTATCCGGATAGGTTTCAACTCTGCAGAGGTGTACACAACCACAAGTAGGGTACCATAACATGAACACCGTAGTGCCAGTACAGATCCTTCAAAGCCATTACCCACCATAGCTAAACTGACTAGTCACCACAGAACAACCAGGGGGTCAGCAACCTACCAACGAGGTTCTACCCAGGGCATAACTCACAAAGATCGTATCCCTGTCTCCATGGTTTTCTGTTGCTCACCAGCCACCTGACAACTAACAGCTTAACTAGTGGGGTTTATGCTAAGTCGTTGCCTCATACAATGGTCGAGTGGTGGTACTAAAAAGTGGGTTAGGCTAGATGACACATCAACATCATCCAAAACATTTGAAAGAGAGGGCATCTCCCATCAGGCTCAACCACACAGGTTCGAGCTCACCTCGGTGTATCACACAAGAAACACCGCATGCCCCATTACACACTATTACCACAAATTTTGTAAACCACTTTTCTTTCTGAAGTACACACACCAGTACTTTGTAAATACATGTGAGAATAAAATACTAAGAGTAAAAGTAACCAGGTCCTAAGCATTTCTAGTAGTGATTAATATTTAAATAGAGCAACGTCATATTTAAATATTAATCTAGGTGGTCAAGGAAATAGTCATGACAATCAAGGGATGGCTGCTCAATCAGGGTTTAGCAGTAAAATATGCAAGATTTATAAAGCAGGCCAATAGGGTGTGTTTATAAAACTGGGATAAGTATGCATCAAAGGATGGGGTTGAACTTGCCGTTCTCACAACCCTCGGGGAGTTCCTGCCCGGGGTATTGGTCTTCGGGCTCCTGTTCGTGGTACTGCTCTTCTCCGAGTCCCTCCTCGTTTACGGCGTATTCTATCGTACACATACACGAACAAGCATACAATAAATACAAGCAAACAGAGTCTTTTGCTGAGCTCGTAAAAGAATAGAGCGCGAAAGGAAAGTGATGAAGAAAGAACTATCACAGAAGATAAACTGAATTGGCTTGATGGGTGCACTGTAAGGAAGGTCGTGGTGGAATTTGGGGTCAAACCGGATTAAAATGACGCATAAAATGACGCGTCATTAGAGAACGGAAAGATATTTAATCAGGAGCTGGACTGATTTGAAAGGGACTTATCATAAACCGAGGCTAAACTGAATATAGGGGTTTATCTGTGGTAGTTTATTATGTTGGAGGGGCCTATTTGTGAATACCAAAAGTTGGTGGGGTTTTGGGTATAAAAGAAAAAGGTTTAGGGGCTGTTTTAAAGAGGCAGGGACTTATTTGTAAATATTGAAAAGATCGGGGGGGGGGGGCTTCTAGTAAACAACTAGAGAGAGAGAGGGAATAGGACGGCTGGACTGGGGGTTAATAACTCGGAAGTGCAGGGGGTTATGGGCAAAATGCCCTTCTTCTCCCTCGCGAACAGAACAGGGGAGGGATGGCCGGCGGCCGGCGGCGATGCAATCGCCGGCGATGGGGGCGATAGCGGTGGACGAGAACCGGGGCAAAAGAGAGAGGAGGGTATGGCGAGTCTACCACTGTGCTCACCTCGAACCGAGACGCGGTGAGGCGAGCTGCCCACGGCAGTGAGCGGCGGCGGTGGCAGAGAGCGATGGCGATGGCGTGGCGGTGGGCGAGGTGGTGAGCTGGGTGGTCGGCGAGCTTGTGGTGGTGGTAGAGGAGCTGGGCGGCCTATATATAGGCGTGGAGGGCGGTTGTGGTGGCGGATCGACACGAGGGGGAGGATAGGCTTGGCGGCCGGCGGCGCTGTGCGGTCAAGCGGCCGGGATTCGCGGCCGCGATAAGACGACGGTGAACTGTTGCTGCACAGGGCCGGCTTGAGCTGGCGGCGCTATGCTTGGCGCGGCGTGAGTGGCAGGGCGCGGTGCGTGTGCGAGCCCGGGAGCGGCACGTGTGGTGATCGCGCGGGCGCTCGGTCACGGGGGCGGCGTGCGTCGCAATGCGGCGTGCACGCGCGGCGATGGCAAAGCGGCGGTGTGACACGTTGGCAGGGCGGTAGGCGAGGCGTGGCAGCGGCGCTCGGCGGCGTGGTGACACCGCGACGAGCAGAGTGGCGGCCGACGCGTAGGCGGCGGGGAACGGCGGCGCTGCGAGGAAAACGGCGGCGCTGGCAACGGCGGCCACGGCGAGCACTGAGCCTGGGCAGGGTCACGGGTGTGCAGCGCGGTTGCGGCTCTGGTGGCGAGCGGCCTGTCGGCGAGGGCGGCGTCGTGTGTGCGGGCACGGGGGCGGCGAAGGCAGAGGCAGCAGCGGTGAGCTCGGCGAAGCAGTGGGCGCGCGTGGGCGGTAGCGGCGATGGTTTGGCGGAGCCTGGGCAACGAAGAACGGCGGCGCAGGCGAGGACGACGGCGCGCTGGGGAGAACGGCGGCGCGTCGGGACTGTGGGCGCCGAGCGCCGGGTAGAGGTCACGGGCGAAGGGAAGGGGATGAACGGGAGGAGAACAGGGGAGGGAGAGGAGAAAAAAAAGAAAAGAAAGAAAAGAAAGAAAGGAAAGAAAAAGGGAAAAAGAAAAAAAAAAGGGGAGGGAAAAAGAAAAGGAGGGGAAAACATCATGATGGTGTCGACGACGGCTGAACGCGGGCGGTCGACCCGAGAGCGGGTGAAGCAGGACGGGACGGAACAGAGAAGCGGTGAAAGATTCGGATAGATTTTGGGAGCTCAGTCAGTAAAGATTTTAAAAGCGAAAATTTTACTGGGTGATAAAGCAGGAGATAAAAAGGAAGTTAAAATGCGGGTGTTACAGGCTGGGTGTCCTTGAAAAGCTTGCGAGGGCACTACGTTTACGGTGGTGCTGGTTCCGGTGGCAACAAGAGGATCGGCCCTGGGCAGGAATGGACATTCCCTGTGACAAATCAGACAAGGACCTCTTCCATGCTTCAACAATTGTAAAGGTGGGTAAAGGTGATAAAGCTAAGTTCTGGTATGACAGTTGGATAAATGGACAAGCTCCAAAAAATTTGGCGCCACATGTTTTCATCAAGTCCCGGTGGAAGAATTTCACGGTCCAACGAGCATTACGCGACCATTTTTGGATCCGCCAGCTTAATAACCTAAACACCGCGGAAGAAATTACAGAGTATACCGAGCTGTGGGAACAAATTCACCTCCTTGAGAGAGTACCGGGAGCAGCAGACGAGATCAAATGGAGATGGACACAAGATGGGAAATATTCAACAAAAAGTGCATACCGTATTCAGTTTACAGGGCACATCCCCAGGCCTAGTTTTGCGCCAATCTGGAAAGCCAGAACGGAACCCAAATGTCGCTTCTTTGCTTGGCTACTATTGCACAGGAAAATTTTAACAGACAACAACCTTGAGAAGAGGGGATGGCCCCATGGTACTCAGCGTAGGCTCTGTAACTTGGAGCAGGAGACTCCTACCCACCTCTGCAAGAACTGCACCTTCACCGGTGCGGTATGGGATAGGATAACGAGTTGGCTTGATTTGCGGCATCTCCCAGGACCATCCTCAGCAACATCACTCAACGCTTGGTGGAAGAAAGCCCGGAGACGAGTGGCCAAAGAAAACAAAAGAGATTTCGATGGTCTAATGATCTACTTCTGGTGGAATGTTTGGAAAGAGAGAAACCGTCGCACTTTCAACCAAGAAGTGAAGACTTTTGAAGACGTAGCTTTCCTGATAAAGGAAGACCTATTTCAGTATAGAAGTGCTGCGGTCCCGGAGGGGGCTGCTTAGTCGTTCTTTTAGTTTGCTGTTTCTGAGTTGTTGTTGTTTTTTTTAGCTGCGGTTGCCGAGTTGAGTTGTTTTGGTGCCCCTTTTTGTATTTGTTTCGTTTTTTCTTTCGTCTAATAAAAATTACGGCAAAACTTTTACCGTTCCGTTCAAAAAAAAAGCGGCCATCAGGTTCACCAGAGTTACCACAGCACGGTTGTAAGAGTGGTTCGGTATTTCTCCCTTTGTTTTTTCATATTTGGCCTAGATAGCATGAGCAATTGTGTGATCCTCGTATGGCTCCATGCAGTGGAGATCCTGGAAGCATTTCTCATGTGCCTGATGAAAACAAAAGAAGACACTTGCTGTCAGAGCTGGATGTCATGGTTGACTCATCTTCTATCCCCAAATGAAGCATGAAAGCGGCTGGTGAACCATCAAGCATATAAGAGAAACATACAGTATTTCCAACGCCCAGGATTCTCTATGACTATATTTCACAAGCCCATAGTGGGTAACCAAATCTGCCTTAACAGCACCAAAATGCTGTATGTTTCACTCTAGCAGAGGGCAAAAGATAGTTAGCGGGGACGGGGAGTCCAATGAAGTCTAGATGGGCTTTTACTTAGTTAGTACGTACTCGATTGAGCCCATGGGCCGGCATTATCGACAATATCCTGAAGTCCTGGTCGTGTCGTGTCGGCCCGGGGCAATTCCGTCCACAAACAATAATAGCGAGTAGAAGCAGGGCGGCCGGAGGGAGAGAAGAGGAGGGGAACCCAATTCCTTTTCCGATTGAGCTAGCTAGGGTTTGCTTTGCTTGCTCATCGCCGCCTCCCTCCCTCCCTCCCTCCCTCCCTCCTCGAAGAGATCGGCAAGGGCAAGGACAAGGGCTAGCTATGATCCCCAACTCGTCGTCCCCTCCCTTGCTCATCCTCTGAATCTGCTTCGCGATCGAATTCGGATTCGATTCGATTGAGAAGAGAAGAGGGGGAACAAAACAAATCCACCACCAGGCGCCCACATACTATGGTGCACGCCCATCGCCGCCCATCGCCGCCGCTGTCGTCCTCATCGCCGATGCTCCACAAGAACCTCCGCGCGCTCGGCCCCGGCTTGAATCCCTTCGCTCCCTTCGGCATGGGCAACTACTCCCTCGCTTCTTCCTCCCGCTAATCGCCTCCTCCAACCCCCCCTCTCTCCTCCGATTCCGATCTCTGTCCCAATTGCTGCTGCTGCTAAATCCGATCCCGTTCGCGAATCGCGATCATCTCCGCTCCTTAATCCCGCTTGCTCCATCGAGATTTTTTTGGATCTGAAGCCACCTCCGCAGCTGCCACGACGCGGTGCAACAACAAGACTAGCATGGTTCTGCAGGTGCGCAGGTCGCTCAGCATGAGCCGCCTCCGGGGCTGCCACGACGCTGATGACCGTGGCTGGAACCCGCTCCATGTTGCCGCTCGCAAGGGAGACATCAAGGAGGTACTCTACCTATCCAATCCTGCCCTCCCTCCCTCCCTTTTTCATTCACTTGTTCTCCCTTTTTTCATTCACTTGTTGCATGCATGCTATACCATACTTTTCCCTTTTGAAAATAAAATGCTATACCAAACTAGAATGCATGCATACCCATTACTGGTGCTACTTCTAGCTACCTGCCAAAAACCTTGGAAACAACCTGCAGTTATATTCACTTAGTGCACAAAGGAAAACAAACGTGTCATGATGAATGGCCAGTTATACCAACGTGGGCAGCCTACCACATACATATGTTTGCAGAATACATTGGTTAACATGACTTGCACGCACATCACACGCAAATACCAAAAAGCAATAAAAATTCCAGTCAAGTCAGAGATAAATTCCTCTGTTGCTTCCGTTGATATCAAAATTTTGCGCCCTTGGTTAGCCTATATACGTTCTACCTCGTATGCAGTTATCCATGCCTTCCTGTGTCACCTGCTGATCCGTCCGATTCTCAAGCCTAGGCCTCAAGTGTTTTGCTAGCGTTCAATCTTTGACTCGCTATTCTTATGTTTCTAGATTTTATTCCTTGATGTCGTGTGCTTATCAGCTAGCAATAAACATACCGGGTGAATGCGTATTTGGCAATTGCTGTAGATAAACTTGGATATTCAAACTTTTGGTGTTCCTTTTTATTCCTGTTGCCTGTTGCACCTAGTGCTAATTGTTTTTTATACAATCACCAAATGAGATGATAAATATGGTCTTCTCTTTCTGCCTAGGTCCGACGTCTCCTGGATGATGGGATGGACGTCAATGCACCTGCATGGGGACCGAAAACTCCTGGTGCTACCGCACTCCATCTGGCTGCTCAGGGTGGGCATGTTAAAATCATGGATGAACTACTGGAGCGTGGTGCAAATATTGATGCTCGAACAAAAGGGGCCTGCGGCTGTAAGTTCACATCTCCTCTTGACTCATTGCCATTGCTGTAAATACAGTAGAGTTGTTTAGGATGTGAATTTTCTTTCATCATGCTTTTGTTGGAGTTGATGCTGTTTCATGAGCATACTTTGCAACATGTCATCTGGCTTGCTGCTGTAGCTACTGTTTCTTTTGCTTTCTATGGACTTGCACTTTTCCCTTGTACTACAATTACAGGTTTGTGCATAAATATGCAATAGGGAGGCCTTCTTGCTTATTCTGGGTCCAATATCCAAAAAATTTCACTGGAAATTGCATGGGGATGATAACATAGTTTGAGGTCATACCTGGAATGACATACATGGTCTTGTTTGAAAGAAATCATTTCTTGATTGAATTCTATGCTTCTACTTCTCTAGTGGTAGCGTGGGGAAATTTATTGTAACATGCTTACTGAATAATTACAATATGATTGGACTTGTTCTTTTGTCTTGGAGACTGATCTTCTCTTGCTTGAACTCAGGGACGCCCCTACACATTGCTGCCAAGGAAAGGAACAAGAAGGCTGTGAGATTCCTGATTGAGAATGGCGCATTCCTGCCCCCCGAGATGAATGACCACAGGTTCAATCCTCCCCTCCATTACTGCTCTGGATTAGAATGGGCGTATGAGATGAAGCGCATGCAAGACGAGAGCGACTCGCCTGGCGAAACTTCCTTGAGCTCTGATAACTAGAGGGGTGGTGCACTGAGAGGATGCAGTTTGAGAAGATGGAGAAGTTACTGTTGAATTGTATTTGCGTCATAGGAACTGCCTCGTGCCCATGCTGGCAGTACAATGCTTGTACTCGTTTGCTGCTTTGAATGATTGTTGGTTGATACCGTACACATGTACTCTGCTGGAAGAGTCATGTACACTGACTGCACCCTATTCTTGTTCAATATATCTTGTGTTGGGACACGCATTTCAGCACCGAATTCTTGTATCGTGTGTTGGGATACCATTTTATCATCGGGTCTGGGTAATCATATTTTTTGATCGGTTACATGCTCTGCAAGCTGTGACGATTTTGTTCTGGGAATAACTGATGCAGCAGCTCCCGTCAGTTGTCCTAAAAGACAAACATGTTTACGGGAGATTGGTAGCTGACTCAATTCAATAATTTAGCAGACGAATTATTCTTGGCTCCATTGAAATTTCAATTCAATAATTTAGCAGACGAATTGTTCTTGGCTCCATTGAAATTTCAATTGATCTCGGTTGGACTTCATCGTGGCCGACGACATCATCAACGTCGTCAACTCGTCATACCGAATGTACCAGGGCACAAGCCCTCTACTGAAAAGTAACCAAGATCATAAGCTAGCAGCCAGTGGGAGGGATATGGAGAAGTAACGCATTCCTAACCGCTACAAGTAGCAGTACTCCATACATCCAAACCACACCCTCAATAGCATCATTAGTAGGGCTGCATTTGGGTACCCAATCCCGTTCAATTTGGTTCCACTTTTCTGACTTTGAAACCTGGGTTTAGTTCAGTCGGATGAGTTTTTGGGTCAACACAGTGACACAAAGAAAACAAAACTTGCATCTCTAGTATAGTCTTCTCATGCTTAAACCTAACACCACACTCAAGAGTAATACACCACTGGTCAAAGGTACCAAAGTCATGCATCCATTCTGTAAACACAAACTACTGCAGAGATACACATAAGCTACCTTACAAGCATGGCTGCCCAAGCAAAGTTTTTTATAACCGAGGCGCAAATTTGATCTGCCAGATAGTAGACAGATCTACCTCCTCACAGGGGGTGCACCGCCCCGTCCAACAGGACCACCACCACGACCGGCAGCAGCCTACACAAAAATTGGTTGGCAAAAGGTTAGGAAGCACAGATAACACAATCAAAGGTACAAACAAATAGCAGGATCGAAATATCAGAGGTACACAGAGATAACTTCACTGCAGATGGAAGTCAATTCTAAAGCCGACACTACAATGATGCTTCAAATTGCCATATAAATGGGTGTCAATTTGTACGGTGAATGCAATTTATGACTTGGAGCAATTTATAATGCTATGATCAAAGTCAGAACGGTTTATACTTTCTTGTGCAAATTTAGGTAAGCGCTAGCCACATTTTGATGCGAAAAAGTAGAATTGTTCTGAATTTCACGGTGCATCATTATAAACTCTCGCATTTTACTTCTGGAGAGGAAGAATTTCAAGATGAAATGATGAAAAGAAAAGGGTAACTTTGACAGAGTTCCAGTATAATGCACAAGCTAGAGAGAAACTAAAAACTGAAAACTGCTACCTGTCTTGAAGAGGAAGCGATAATGTCACTTGCAAGGAGGACATTTGGTAGTGATTGGACATGAAACATATAAACATGTGTCTTAAAAGTTAACATGAGTGCAATTACAGGTCGAAATTCTTGTTTACAGGCTCAAGGGACTTTCTAGCAAAAACACATCTCAAGCTGCTGGCTCTGGTGTAATGATAATGCCAAGAATGAGTGGGGGGAAAACATTATATAGGAAACCACTGTTGTGACATGTGACTATGTGAGTATTGTGGCATTGCAAAGGAATGGGTTTGAGCAAAGCCGTCAAAGGCCAGTCTAGGTAGGGAGGACTGCATTAGGATTTTCTGTGATTTAGTTAAAAGTTTGGATCCCAATCCATCTACGAAAACAGGGACTAGGATCTGTTGCTATTTGGATAATGAAGCATGTATTTGGACTAGTGAAGCAATAGCAGTTGAAGACTATTCGCAGTAGCTATGAATCTTGTGAATTTGAAACTTATTCAGTTACTGAAGGAATAAAATCGTTCCAGATTAACAAGTGAAGCTTGTGGTGAGAAAGCAAGGGGTGATTTACCCGAGCACGCATGGCTACCGCGCGGCCACGGCCGACCCCGACAGCTGAGCCTTTACCCTGCAGGAAGAGGATGGTTTGGTTAGTTAGGAATCAATCACGAAGTATTTGACTAGAAATTGCAGCGGGCGGCATGAGAAAGAGAGGAGAGGGATGAGGAGCTGACCCTGATCCTGGCCTCGAGGCGCTTGAACATCGGGGCGTTCTTGAGCATGTCGGGTATAATCATGAACCTGACCCTGCTCCCCCTGATGAAGACGTGCTCCAGCTGCGACACCTTGCCGTCCTGGAATCGATTCATCCATCCATCCATCGGTTAACCAGTCATGGAGAAGGGGATAAGTTAGTGGATCAAGCTAACCTTTGCCGTGAAGGTGATGTTTTCGAGCTGGCAGTTCCAGTTGTCCTCGCACTCCACCATGGCGCCGCGGTAGACCTCGCCGGTCTTGAGCTCGACCGTGACGACGTGGCCCGCCGCCTCGTGCAGCAGCTTCACCGGGATCCCGAGGCTGCGGCTCATCCTGGAACGCGGGCGGCTGTGACTCTGGTGGGAGCAGAGAGTCGAGTCGGACGGAGGTAGAAGAAGGGGGAGGAGGCGGCGGCGAGGGTTTCTGCTCCGCCTCCAACTCTGCTTTGCTTTGCGTTGCTTGGGCTGGTGGGCTCAATTGGGCCGGGCCGCCTGCCTCTCTGTCTGTTTGCTATTCGGCGGGTCAGTTTTTTTTTTGGATTGGGGAGGGTCGGGGTTGAGATGGAAGGGAAGAGGAGGAGAAAAAAAAATTAAAATGCGAGAGTGAGAGTGAGAGGGATCGTCGGAGGAGGAGGCCGCGGAGAGGAGAGCATGGCGGGCGGGCGCGCGCGTCTCTCGCCGCGCCCCTCCCCTCCCTTCCCCTCCTCCCCCTTCGTCCTCCGATCCTCCCGTATCGCTGCATACCATCCATCCATCCAATGATGCATGCATTATTCGCATTCCTCTCCATGGATACGATGCTAGTTAGTCGATGGGCCTCCGGCGATCCCTTATTGCATTGATTGATCTAATCTATCGCAGCAGTCGAAACAACGAACGGCATGCACAACATGCTCGGCTCGTCGGCGTCCAGGCGGGAGGCCAGAAGCGGCGAGCTCCCCAAGGCCGCCACCATTTCCTTCCGGGATGCCGTCTCCAAGATCAGCGCCGTCGACACGCCCAATAATAAGCAGCAGCAGCAGGCGTCCTCCAACAACAACATGGCCGCCGTCAGGGAGGCCGCCGCCGCCGCCGTGCGCCACGAGGGCTGGATGGTGCGATACGGCCGCAGGAAGATCGGCAGGTCCTTCTTCCACACGCGCTACTTCGTCCTCGACAGCAAGCTCCTCGCATACTACAAGAAGAAACCAAAGGACAACATGGTACCTGCCTACCTCCTGTTACTCCTCCAGCGCTCTATTATTATTATTATTTCTAATATCTTAATTACTACTTATTCCTACATATATACCGCATCGTACTCGAGCTGCATTCATATGAATGATGATGCAATTTCACATCATCCGATTTCTATTATCCGCCCAATAACCTTAACGAATGATGCAACATGTGGGTATATATATTATGTTCATCCAGGTGCCGCTCAAGTCGCTGCTAATAGATGGGAATTGCAGGGTGGAGGATAGAGGTCTCAAAACACATCATGGCCAAGTGAGTTTCTTCTTCGGTTCTTGATTAGTTTCTGAAAATTCTCACCCCTCCTGACTTCACTTTTATTCCTTTCAGATGATTTATGTACTGTGCATTTATAACAAGAAAGAAAAGGAGCACCAGATAACGGTCTGTTCTAGACTCTAGATATAGCGCAGCCCTTCGAATTCGAATTTATTGCATCTGTGCCTATTTTGTCTGGCTTCACATCACAAATTATATTTGATTCACAGATGGGTGCATATGAAATTGAGGATGCAATGGCATGGAAAAAGAAGATAGAACTGATCATTGATCAGGTGTGGTAATTAAGTCCATGCTTCAGTCAGTTTTTACAAATATGCCACAGTTGCTCCAAACATGTCAACAAACCACAGAATTGGAATGTAGTTTTATCAAATATCATTTTTTTCCCTCATTCTTGCAGCAACAGGACTCTATGACAGCTAAAAACCGCAAGGCCTTCGCTTCAATGGACTTTGACATGGATCTTGGAGGACAGTTTTCGTTTTCGGACCATGATAGTGCGTAAGTTGCATTCCATCTGTCAGGTTATCTTCTGCTAGATATTTAATTTGCTGAACTAGCAAGAACCTTCTTTATAATTCTAGAGCTGAAGATGACGAGGAACGGCCTACTTTGACTCGTAGGACAACTATAGGGAACGGTAAACAGTTGCATTAACTATCACAAGTGAAGTGGAGTACTTATCTTAAGCAACATTTTATTTCCAGTTTTGCACTAGCTAGGAATTCATCATGTCATTTCTGCTGCTAGGCCCCCCTGATTCAATACATGACTGGACCAATGAGCCTGACATTGGTGTGTCCAATCAGAACGATCCCAATCAAGTTCACTCCAAGAAGAATTGGCGACTACTTAGATGCCAAAATGGCAAGTATGCCTTCATCTCCTTACTTGATATATTGAATTCGAATTTGCTGATTGTTTCGGTACTGCAGGACTTCGCATCTTTGAAGAACTCCTGGAAGTTGATTACCTTGTATGTTCCAACAATCCAATTGCTTTGTTTTTTATTCGTACAGATGTTTGAAAAGCTGAATTGATGATACATATTACTTTCATGTGCTGTATGTAGGCAAGAAGCTGCAGCCGAGCTATGAGGGCTGTTGGTGTAGTGGAGGCCACTTGTGAAGCCATTTTTGGTTTGGTGATGAGCATGGATGTAACAAGATATGAGTAAGCATATGGCTTTCTAACTTTCTATTTTGTTTTTCAAATATGCAGGAGAGTTGCGTGTCTTTGTTTTATCGAAAGGAAAAGAGGCCATGTACATTACCAACTAATGCCGGCACCATACTTTCTATTTCCCTAATGACTTTGATGATCTCTTAATATTTATTTCCCATTTTATAGGTGGGACTGTAGCTTTCGTCATGGTAGTTTAGTTGAAGAGATTGATGGTCACACTGCAATACTATATCATAGGTTGCAGCTCCACTGGTGTCCAATGTAACTGCAATTCTCATAGATGGACAAGTCCTTATTATTTGACTTTTCTTCTAACTGTTGCTGACGGATTTTTTATCAACATTAACTATGCAGGTTAGTTTGGTCTCGGGATCTTTGTTATGCTCGGTATTGGCGTCGTAACGATGATGGAAGTTATGGTAATCGTTTGATTCTTCATTTTTTCTATCACCTTTTTGTGTCTTGCAATGCCTTACGTTTGATACAATGTGTGTAAACGTGCAGTTGTGCTGTTTCGATCGATAGATCATCCGAACTGTGGTCGGCAACGAGGATTTGTGAGGGCTTTCATTGAAAGTAATTTTCCGTTGGCCATATTAAATCTTCATCTCCCTTAGAGTAGACACTCCAAATATAAGCAAAACAAAAAACGGCAATTTCTGGTCCTGTGTATTTTTTTTTCTGAATTTGTGCTCGTACTAGTACAGGTGGGGGTTTCAAGATTTCTCCTCTCAAGTGTCGTAATGGAAGACCTCGTACTCAGGTTCAACACCTTATGCAGATTGACCTGAAGGGATGGTTCCTGAACTACTCTCTCTCCTTTCAGTATCATTCTCTACTGCAGATACTAAACTGTGTTGCAGGTATTGAAAATACTATTATTTTTATGCCAACAACATTGAATGACTCCTTAAAATGAAACTCAGAAACTAATTTTGTTGAATTGACGGCTTAGTGTTGTTGTCCCACCAATTAATTTTTGCTCTTATGTTTGGCACCAAATTCCAGGACTGCGAGAATATTTTTCCCAAACAGATGAAATCCATATAATCCCAAGGATTCCTGTAATGGAAACCATGGTTGATGTGGATTCAGGGCCAAAAAGTCATAGGCTTCAAGAAGTAGACACCAAGACTAAACCGGTAGACCAAGGGCAAGCTGAAAATAAAAACATGGGAATGATTGACGAAGAGTCGGATGATGATGATGAGTATCAAGTTCCTGAAGCTGATCTAGAGGTGCCTACTGTACATCACACTACAAAAGCAGACTTTTATTATAAATTTACTTAGTACAAGTTGGGGCAATTCATATAACTCAATAGAGTGGCAATTCACATGAAGCATACTAACCTTGATCAAAACTAATCTACAGGCAGACTCGAACAAATCCGACAATGATGCTAAGCGCGCAGGTTTGGTTCCCCTGTTGCTCTACATGCTTGTATTGTCATATCTTCTATGAAGTTCCCAGTACACGTTTCATTATTGTTAATTGCTGCAACTGTGATAGTGTAATAATTACTGCAGACGAGCCTCCAGAAAAAATCGATTTATCTTGCTTTTCGGGGATTCTTCACCGTGATGCTGATGAGAAAAGCCGCAACTGTTGGACTGTACCCGATAGCAAGATATTTAAAGTTCGTAGCAAGAACTTCCCACAGGACAAATCAAAGGTCTAAATCTTCTGCCTTGTGCTTTATTGCTTTTGAAGCATTTGCATTCTAGATGGTGTCCACTGTCCAGAACCTGATTTCTTTTTCTAGAGAGAAACAATATTAACACAGTCGTATCCAAGTTACAGATACCTGCAGCAAGTTATTTGATGGAGCTAGCAGCTATCGACTGGTTTAAGGACACGAAGCGCATGGATAATGTTGCCAGGCAGAAAGGTTGTGTTGCCCAGGTAAACTGAAAGCCTCATGAATGTGAACAATTTTTGGTTTCTTATTGTCTAATATTACACGTCCTCATTGGAATAGGGGGCAACATATATAATGTTTACTCTAATTTTGGCACTTTGTTAATTAGGTTGCTGCTGAGAAAGGGATGCATACATTTGTTGTCAACATACAGGTAAATTGTAGGGAATATACATCCTCATTTATTATTGATGTGTGTATTTGAGCAAAGGATCTTGTTGAAGCTTGCTACTGTCCGATCCTGTTGAATTGTAGATTCCTGGATCAACTCAGTATAGCTTGGTCATGTATTTTGTGACGAGTTCCTTGAAGAAGGGATCACTACTACAGCGTTTCTTTGACGGTGATGATGAGTTCCGCAATAGCAGGCTAAAGCTTATACCATCTGTTCCCAAGGTCTAGTAGTAATAATACACAGAAAGTAGTTTATTTACGGTGCAGCAGTATAATAACATCATAAAAAAATAAATGAATTGTATGTACAGGGTTCTTGGATAGTGCGGCAGAGTGTCGGAAGCACCCCTTGTTTGTTGGGAAAAGCTGTAGATTGTAGCTACGTTCGTGGTCCTGGATACTTGGAGGTACATATCGGAATGAGAATCTTTTGATTGATCGAGTCTGCCCTGTCTCATTTTTTTTATCATATATTTATATATTGTACTTGATTTCTTCTTAGGTGGACGTTGACATTGGATCCTCGGCGGTAGCAAATGGAGTTTTGGGCCTCGTCTTTGGTGTAGTGACTACATTAGTAGTTGACATGGCCTTCCTAATACAGGTAATTTGTTACAAAGGATACTTTAATTTGTTTCATTCTTGGAACCACCCGACCTGATGATGTAGATGACTGTATTTTTTTAATTATTAGGCGAATACATACGAGGAGCTCCCAGAGCAGGTGATCGGCGCAGCTCGGCTCGCACACGTGGAACCGGCCACGGCAGTCGTTCCTGACCTGGGCAACATAACAGCTGAGAATGATGAGAGCAGTTCCTCGGAAGATGATGTGTCCAAGAAAACGAATTGAGATTTTGGCCTGTCTCTCTCTTTTTTTAATTATTGTTTCCTTTTTTTTCTCTCTTTTAGTACAAAAATACAACATATTAGGAGTTAGGTAGGTAGTGTCTTGAGTTGTAATTCAGCTCCAAATTTGTTAACTACTGGCAAATATAATGATGGTGATAGTGTGCTTGGCCTATAATGAAACTATTCTTGGAAGAATCTACTGGTATTTATTCAGAAATGATTCTCGAATGTCGACCTAGCGCAATGTTAGTCTCCTATTCTATGTGCCACGCAGTCGGTGAAGTAATTGCGATGCGCCTATGCACCTGTGCTTGTGTTCTTGGTCAGATGAGATAATTCAGAATTTCAGATGCAATCCCTTTAACTTATGATTTTGGTCACCGTTTCATGGTGCTGTTGTATTTTTGTATACTGAAGCAGTCAAGCTGCAATTTGCTTGCTCTGAGTGAGGATTGCAATGCAGAGGGGGTTACCCTGGCCTGGCCTTAAGAAGATGAAGATGGAGGGGGTCGGAGAGGAGAGGAGAGGATGATGGAGAAAGAAAAAGGAGACGACTGGTCGGTCTATGCTTCTTTGCCTTTCCCTCGCCTTCAAGCAAGGCATATATATATGTCTCTCTTTATTACTCGAGAAAAAGGAAAAAAAGCAAGGCAAATATTTCCTTCTTTTTCTTTCTTCGTTTTGAATGAACTGGCACTGACGCGAAGGAAGAAGATGATGGATGATGCAGTGCAAGAAGCAGGCATGGCAATCTTCTGGATGCTTCTTCCACCTGTCAACTCACCACTCGGGTGGGCCCGGGCCCATTTGGCAGTGAGATACGGACGGGGTGGGTGCTGGGTGGCTTTTCCATCCTTCCTTTCGTATATTAAATAAATATACTTACTGTCTCTTCCTCCTCCTCCGTGTTAAAGAAAGAGCGCTGCCCGATCGATCCGCCCGCCGTCATCCTTCCTTAAACCCTAGACTAGACTAGAGTAGAACCAACAAGAGGAGAGCAATCAAATCCATTGATCCCCTCCCGTGACCTGCTCTCAACGACCTACTACTCAAGCAATCGCGCCGGTTAAGTGCAATCCAGAGACAGGTACGTATGATGGATGAATCAAATCAACCAATCTGCGCTGTGTGTCCCTTACTTATCAGTTCCTTCCTTCATCTGCTTTCCGACACGCCCAACCCGACAGATCCATCCATCAATCTTCTTCTTCTGTGCATGGCTTGCTGCTTTCAATCTCACTGAAATCACCACCCCCTGTTACATCCATATATATATATATATATTTGTTAATTTGTGTTTGATGCATTGCTGCTATCCTGCTGGTCAGACTTAATTGTGTGTTACCTGAACTGCACACTGCAGCAAGTAAACGATACTTTAATTCCTCCGTTCTACTGCTGATGCATTCACCTGCTCTGCTCTGCTCAGTTTAGTAGCCATGCAAATGGCTTCAGCATTCGGGACATGTGGCCTCAACAAGCCAGCACCTGCTGCCTTTGCGACAAACAAGCACCGTCCCCTCCTCTCCACGCCCTCGGTTGTTTCCCTCCCACGGAAACTCAAAATGAGGCCCCAGAGGAAATGCAATTTCACAGTATGTGCAGCAAAGGAGCTCTACTTCAACAAGGACGGCTCTGCCATTAGGAAGCTTCAGGTCAAATCTCACATAATCACTCTTCAAACACCTACCTCTGCTTCTATTAAATCATCTCTTGTCCCTTTTTTTTAATTTCTTTTGAGGTGCCACTGCCACTTCCTGACTTGGTTTCTTTCTCAGAATGGCGTCAATAAGCTTGCAGATCTCGTCGGAGTTACACTTGGACCAAAAGGACGAAATGTAGTCCTTGAGAGCAAGTATGGCTCACCTAAAATCGTCAATGATGGTGTCACTGTGGCAAAGGAGGTCTGTTTGTCTCACAATTCACATTACTGATTTGAGATTTACCATCATTTGTTCACACTATAACTTAAAATGGCCAAATAAGCTTTTTTTCTTATAAATAAATGGCTCTGACCACCAGGTTGAGCTGGAGGACCCTGTTGAAAATATTGGTGCTAAATTGGTCCGCCAAGCTGCTGCTAAAACAAATGATTTGGCTGGTGATGGGACGACCACTTCGGTCGTCCTTGCTCAAGGAATGATTACTGAGGGTGTAAAGGTACATCAACGCAAAAACCTCATGTCTCGTGCTTATATCATAGCTGTTTGCTCACTCATGAAGGCTAAAATTTCGCTACTTTTCACAGATTGTAGCTGCTGGTGCTAATCCAGTGCAGATCACCCGTGGTATTGAGAAAACAGCCAAAGCACTAGTCCATGAACTCCAAAAGATGTCCAAGGAGGTAACTTCTGATTATCATCTTATTCTGTTCTGGACTTAGTACTGTTTTTCTTTTCTTTACCTCTGAACAATCATGTTACTACAACACAATCACATCTTGCATCTGTGGATGTCTAATGATTTAGCACAATGCACCAACTACAAGCTACAGAACGGATGGTTGGCTGACCGTAATTACTTGTTATAAGTCTACTTCAATGCAGACTTCATGTTGAACATGGCTTTCCCCATGTGTAAAGTCATATCAATGTACTATGGTATGATGCCACCATGTTTCAGTGTAATATGCTACACCAGCACATCCAATTTGCCTTCTTTTCAGTGATATGTTGTATGCTCTGTACTTTCTTTTTTTCATCTCGAAATCTTCTCCCACAGTAGTTTTGCATGGTGTATGTTGAACTGCGCAGTGCTACAAACTTACTGTTTCTTGTTACAGTCAGGTATAGCTGGGAGCATAAAGTCCAGTCTGTGAATTGCTCATTTCAACTCTGTAGAGCGTTATCTGTTTAATATATGAACACGTCAGGGTTGCATTTGTGGCTACAGGTTGAGGATAGTGAGCTTGCTGATGTTGCTGCAGTAAGTGCTGGAAATAACTATGAAATTGGGAATATTATAGCTGAGGCTATGAGCAAGGTTGGACGGCAGGGGGTGGTCACCCTTGAAGAAGGAAAGAGTGCCGAAAATAATCTCCATATTGTTGAGGGAATGCAGTTTGATCGTGGCTATATTTCTCCCTACTTTGTGACTGACAGTGAAAAGATGACAGTGGAGTATGAGAATTGCAAGGTTTGGTGCCCCCTAACTCCTGCACTGAAAATGTTGTAGTATCTCGTTCTAGTACTAGCAGTCTCCGTGACTTGTTTACGCTTGTGCTGATTTTAATTCTATCACCAGCTGCTCCTTGTGGACAAGAAAATTAACAATGCAAGAGATCTTATCACCATTCTGGAGGACGCTATTAGAGGTGGATATCCAATTCTAATAGTCGCAGAAGATATTGAGCAGGAAGCTCTTGCAACCCTTGTGGTTAATAGGCTTAGAGGTGCATTGAAGATTGCTGCTATCAAGGCCCCTGGTTTTGGAGAGCGCAAGAGTCAATACTTGGATGACATTGCTACTCTTACTGGAGGTAAACTTTATCATTAGTTATGATCTGATATGTCTTTTTTGCACCTGTTGGTTATTTACATCAGCCAGCCTTCTTACAGGTACTGTCATCAGAGATGAGGTTGGGTTGTCGCTAGACAAGGCAGACAGCGAGGTTCTAGGAACGGCTGCCAAGGTTGTAGTTACTAAGGATTCAACAACAATAGTTGGAGATGGTACTAAACAGGAGGAAGTAAACAAAAGGGTGGCTCAAATCAAGAACCAGATTGAGGTTTGGATTCTGGAAGATTTTTAAATTCTGTGTTCCTCTGCTATTTGTCAAATCATCTTTGTTTTGTCTTTTGTTGTGGTTCTGTTCTGTTTTTCAAGTTGCTGTTGGCAGCCCTGATTCTCCCAGAGAGATTGCACTCTCTTGCCTTCCATTTCTGTGGTAGTCACTTCTGGTCTGGGCAGAAATTCTTAAGGTCTTTTTCCGAAACATTCATTTTTCAGGCTACCGATCAAGAATATGAGAAAGAAAAGCTCAACGAGAGGGTTGCTAAACTGTCTGGCGGCGTTGCTGTTATTCAGGTGACCCAGATCTTGAACTTTAAGCATTCGAGTTGGTGCAGCAATGGCACAAGGGCGCTTGGTGTATTATGTATGCTTAGCATAAGAAAACATTACAAAGTGATGTCTTGCTTTGTAGGTGGGAGCTCAGACAGAGACTGAGCTTAAGGAGAAGAAACTGAGGGTTGAAGATGCCCTTAACGCTACAAAGGTAAATGCTAGTTCTTGTTGCTTAAGTCAATTTGTTCCCTTTTTGGGATAGTATATACTTGTATATTCTTGTTCACATAGCCTTCATTGTGTTGACCATAGTTTTATATTAAATCCATCTGTTTTCATTTCTTGTTAGCTGATAATTCACTCTATCGTGGCAGGCAGCAGTTGAGGAAGGTATTGTTGTTGGTGGTGGCTGTACCCTTTTAAGGCTTGCATCAAAAGTTGACGCCATTATAGAAACCCTTGAGAATGATGAACAGAGGGTAGGTCCCAAAGGTTTTTCATGTTACCTTAGTTTAAGGTGCTATTTTGTATACCATCAATGATGAACTTATTGTCCTTTTCTTTCTTTCTTTCTTTTTTTCCTTTGTCAAGGTTGGGGCTGAAATTGTAAGGAAGTCCTTGAGCTATCCACTTAAATTGATTGCGAAGAATGCGGGAGTTAATGGCAGTGTGGTTACTGAGAAGGTTCGTGGTCAGAATTTTGTCCTGTATGACTTCGCAGCTTTGCAGCTTGTGTGTATAACAAGTTTAACTTGTCGACGTTCAGGTTCTTGCGAATGAGAACTTCAGGTATGGTTACAATGCAGCTACAGGGAAGTACGAGGATTTGATGGCTGCTGGTATTATTGATCCCACCAAGGTATTCTTTTACTCCCACTGCAGCCAAAGATTTCTATGTTCCTGTTAGTTCATGTGAGAAGTTATTTTTTGCAAAATCAGGTTGTGAGGTGTTGCTTGGAGCATGCTGCTTCGGTGGCGAAAACTTTCATCACTTCTGATGCTGTTGTGGTTGACATCAAGGTTCCCGAACAAGCACCTGCTGTAAACCCAATGGGTGGTGGCTCAGGTAAATACGGGGACAATACAATGCTCACGGCAGTTTAACTTTCGAGTAGTAGGAAGTTAATAATTTGTATTTGTTGTGTTCAGGTTTTGGGTTCTAGAAAAAAAATCTGGGGATGAGCTTCCACTTCCTTTCCGGTGGCATGGCACCTTACTTTTGAGAAGGAATGTCATTTCGCTATTATTACAGCGTTGAAACAGCAGCAAATCTGCTATGAATGATATTGTCCAA
Organism: Echinochloa phyllopogon; assembly: GCA_033239725.1. NCBI lineage: Eukaryota > Viridiplantae > Streptophyta > Magnoliopsida > Poales > Poaceae > Echinochloa > Echinochloa phyllopogon. The sequence continues at coordinate 171,824 of BTCW01000001.1, forward strand.
AAAAACCGACTGCATGTAACTGTTGCCAGAACAGATGAACTGCTTCTTATTGATGAGTGGTTGTTCCAGAGTCTTGGAAAAAATGTTGTTAAAGGATTAGTTTGGTGGTTGTTTAGTAGGCACATACGCAGACATATTTCTGATATGTGCTCCACCGGGAGCACACGCGCAGTTGCAGTAAATTAGTCAAGCGAATGAAATTCTTTTGATCCATAGCATTTTATTTGTATTTTCTTTGAAGGCAAGTATGAGCAACAAGACATGCTGACGAATTCTCTCTGGCTGTAACGGATGCAGAATTTATTCGCCAAGATGAAAATTTATCACCTGACTACTTTGGAGCAGCACACAATGCAAGTTGTGATGAAAGCATATGCAGTCTGCATGGAAACCGAGTGCATGTAGTTGATCAAAATCTCATGATCTCATCCCATGCAAACACATCTTTTCTTTCGGCTGGGGAAAATGAGTTAGTACATACAGTGCAGCAACACCAACAGATTCTCATCTCTCTTACCAACATACACAACCAATTATGATCGGGAATAAGCTGTAGCAGAATCAATTCAATTAATTAATATACACCGTTAATGATGATTCCTATATGTACCACACCAAATCAGCTCAAATCACCAAAGAAGCTACCAACTCATTCCGCTCTGATGAACGGAGAGGAGCTCATCTCAGTGGTGCTGTAGAATGATTCCTCCTGGTAGTAGTTCTCGTCCTTCTCCTCTTCCCACTTGAGAACCTCCCTTATGTACTTGAAGGCTTCATCCACCGTTTGACGATCACGCGCCCGAGCCTGCCACACGAAAATCTTTCGGTTCGTGTGCGCAAAGTACAGGTCCTTGAACTTCATCGCGATGTAGTAGTATGCCTGGTGAGCCAGTGACTGGTTGTTGTGGTGCGTCCGAACTGGGCAGAAGTCGTTGAACCACTCACAGCTTGAGAGGGGTGCACGGTTGATCTTCTCCTCGAAAAGGTCATACTTATTCAGAACCAGAACAAATGGGGTGTCACAGAAGCAAGGTTGCCTGCTCAAACAGAAATTCAAATTTTACAATTCAAAGGTTTGCTGACTTGAGAAAGTCTCAGACATCTGCTTCCCACAAGTACACAGTTGCTTATTCTGTCCTCATAAAAGGTAAAGATTTCAGATGGAAAGGACTAGCATACCGGATTGTAGCCTCGAACAACTCTTTGCTTTGCATCATCTTGTTCGTAAGAGGCCGACCGCTGCCATTTACAGGGGGGCCCAATTGGTCATAGTCACTGAGTGCTATGCAGAATATCACCATGCGGACATCTTCAAACATTTCCACCCATTTGCAGCCATCATTCATGCCCTTTGCACTAACTCTGATCAGCTGATATCTGATGAAGAAAAGGAATACATGAGCATTTAGCGCATGATTCAAGTGCTATTTTACACACCGGCCAGAAAGAAGTCAAGAGATTACTTGGTGAGAGGTTGGGAATGTGCCTCAGGGTTGTCGATATAAGGTTCAGACATCGGGCTGCGATCATCAAGTGTGAACTCAATGAAGGCCAGTCCATTTCCCTGCGTTACTCCTTCTGCAAAGATAACATCTTTCTCTGAAGGTTCATACTCATTGCTTGATACCTCAATGGCCTGCAATAATATGGCAATAGTAGTCCAAAAAAGAATTTAAAAAATTGAAAAAAAATCAGCTCTACACAATACAAATTAGTTGATCAAGGCTAGGGTTATATTAATTCAAAAAGCTCTAGGATTATACCCTGCTCAAGAAGTGCTCAGCCACATCAGGGAGAAAATGCAGCTCTTCCTTTCTTTTGAATGTTGCTTGTATGGCGGGATCCTTCCACATCTCATCAACAAATGGAGCATATTCGCGCGTTGCAGCAGGGAAGAATGCATCTAGATCACCCATTGCTATGATATCCAAAAGCCAATCTGAAAATTTCTTCAGCCTCGCATTTATGGAGTATACACAAGAATTTGCACCATTGGCTTTGTTTTCATCTGCATCTGGAAAAAAAACAGCTCAGTAATACTGCGCCTGTGTCTGGAGTCTGGACAAAAAAGCACAGATCAAATGAGTTGACCATATTACCATCCTGAGTTTCTTCGCCTTCTGAAACTGTGCAGTTCATTCTAGACAAAGCCTCTTCCTCAAAGCGCTCACGGCCCTCTAGCAAAATCCCGAGATACTTGAACATATTGCTTTGGATCATCAGTTTGATACTTTCAAGTTCTTCTTGGGTGAACCTATTCCCATACAAGTACTTAGCCTAAGACACATTAAAATAAGATCAGCATGAAACAAACAAGAACAAATGCAGATACAAAATTCGAACACTGCTGGACACAACAAAGATCCTGACTGTGAACCATCATTTCTATAACTCTCAGTCTCAAGAATTTAAGTTTTCTGCTTCATGGATACAATACTGATGGTTATGTGATAGAAAATGCTAGTGCAATCTCTCACATAGGACAAGTTACATAGAGTTACATTGCAATACTTGTGATAGAGCCAGGCATCAGCAAAAGGAATCAGAAAATACCTGCTTAAAAATAGTGCTTGTACCAGCACCAGGCGGTCCAAGAAGAAGAAGTTTTTGGATCCTTTTTTGGTCCAAATAATCAGGGACTGTTCTTGCTGAATAGGGAACTTCATCTCTGGTTCCATTTGAATTCCCAGGAGGAACCGGCAGCGAAAACAACGCACATGCAAAACGTGTCAGAGCCTGGCCATGGTAGGAAAAAGGATCATCAGCAATAAGCATACCAAACTTAATTTTTCAGAGAAATAACAGTGTTATAGAATTCCTTTTAACAAAGATACATACAGACTCCCATATTTTCCCTTTGATATTGTTTTGTCCTTCTTCCTCATAACGACCATCATCATAAACCCAAAAATGAGTGTCACGGGGGCACTGAACATTTGCAACCTGCAAGCACAATGCAAGTGATGAGACAAAAGAAAAAAAAAACTCTTACAGTGCGTTTCTGTAGGTAAAGGACTCTTGGAATCTTGTCTATGAACTGAAAGGCTCATTTTCGAGCTAAAAGAAAGCAAAGCTGATGGTTGCAATATGCTAGTCCTGAATACAAAAGGGAAGTTCCGTTTGATGAATTAATATCTTGATACCCATAATGGCAAAACTATTGGATTAGGAAAACTTCCTAATGTGCAGCAAACTGGAGAATCAGAAAAAAAAAAGGAACAACAATTTTGAGCCATTGTATGCATGTCAAATTCCATAACGATCCACTTGCACAGTTACACCAGAAGTGCTAATGATCAACATCTAAAATTGGATGAGACTGAATCTTTTCAATTTGCCGTGGTCACCATTCAAAGAATGGAGCACACAATTTGAGTATTGAAAAAAGGCAGAAAAAGCATATTTCAAGTCAAGTTATGTACTGGAACTCAAATTAACAGGATAGTTGATAAAGTTTTGCTAGAAACGACAAAATGGCTGACATCACGTGGTATCAGAATTCATTAAAGCATAAAAGTAGAATTGATAATCTGTTGGATAAGATATCATTATTTGCCTTAAATGGTTTAGAACAATCTATTATTAAAAGTCATATGAAATAATAGCTGAAACAATAATGAGAACTTAGTGCGATAGAGGAATACTTATAGTTGGTGAAATTCAAGCATTCTACAAGCAAATGCAATGCTAACTTTGGGTCAAAAGTAGAAAATAAATGTAGTAGCCAGGTACAGTCCAATAGCTAAAGAAGTACAGTACCCCATACAAATGAGGTTAGACCAAAGGGACTCAACAGCCGGCCTCCCTCACAATACCCACCAGCGACCATCGGAAAACAGCTCTAGAAGAGCAAATCGTGCTTGGCAAAAAGCAATATATGATTCTATTGTAGAGCAAAATATATGGTGACTGTTACCTTAAGAACTTTCAGCTCAACCTTGGTTATCTCCCTCCCATTTATATAAACCTGGGTGTTTCCATTACTAGCACTGGCTTGAAGCTTCCCAGTAAAATTGAGGTTGGAGCTAATAATCCTGTCTGGTTTTTCTCCCTCCTACCAGAACAAAATGGCAGTTTTGTTAGCAGAAACTCGGTTAATTTTATACATTAGCTTTGTTCTTAATAGATTTACCTTTCCCCATAATCCGGACTCCTTGTCATACCAATACTTTCCAGGCTTTAGCTTCTGAGGAGGCCTAGAACAACTTAGCAGGTCTGTCAACTCTTCCGGCCTCAATGGGCAACCATTCACAATAAGCTGCTCAGGCCGCAGCTGGTTCGCTTGGCACTCCTTCTCAGCTTTCAAGATTTGCCTTACTTCCAACGGGCTGAGCAACCGCGATAGCGTCCTTGAGTTCTTCCCCAGCTTCGATCTCTTGGACTCATCAATTGGCTGGCCGATGCAGGTGACACACTTGCGGCCTTCTGGCATCGATCCCATCATCCTAAGCACACAGTAGCCACAGTACCTTGCATCGCAAACAAGGCACGACTCCTTGCTCTCCCATTTCCTCTTCCCACAGCGATAGCATGCCCTTCTCCTCTTCTCCTTCTTTGTGACAGCCACATACTGCTCGGACATCTCCTCAAACTCTTTGCTCTCATACTTGCTGTCAGGCGTGAACCCGAAGGTGACCACGGGCGCTCTCCTGCCCTCCTGCATTTCAGGCCTATTCTGTGGCCCAGGTGAGCTCTGCGCTGAACCGTGTGACTGCGAGCGGGACTCGTCGTCGTCGTCATTGTCATCATCGAATTCCTGATTGTGCAGGACCGACTCAGAGCTGCCACCAACCTGTGTAGACACCGGATCTGCGCATCGGGCGATCCTGGAGACCGGGAGGCGGATGGGCTCAACAACCGGCGCCACCGGGAGCCCTCCGAGCACATGGGGGCCGGACACTGGCTCCGCCGTCGGGATTGCGGGGATCTCGACGGGGTCTACCCTGGGGAGGTCGTAGGGCACCGGCGGGCCATCGTACTCGAGGGCGATGGAGTAGTCGAGGTTGGGCGGCGCCTCGGGAATGGGAGTGCCCGGGGGGAGGATCCTCCTCATCATGTCCTCCCAGGTGCTCCCATCCATGGCCTCCGCCATCTCCGTGCTTGTCTTCCTCTACCCGCCCTGCACTGGCTGCCTGTCAACCACCTGCCTTCTACGTCGTCATCGCCCACAGAGCTGACTGGTGAAGTTTGACTCCTTGCTTATTCTGTAGCACCGAAATGGATGCTCGGAACTAACCAACCTCCAATTAAATCTTGCTGTTCACAACTAGACAGTAGCGGCGGATGCTCGGATCGAATTCCGCCTGGAGCCCAGCAGTCGAGCGCCGAAAGCAGAGATCTTTACCGCGAGGAACTGTGGCTCGCTCGATCCTCCTCCCCACGAGATGGAATCAAAATCCAATCTTCCCACCACCACCGAACTGAGCTTTCCCGAAGGAAGGAGATCTCGGCCACCTCTGCTCGAAATTGGATCGGACGGGGTCAGGAGGAAAGAATGAATCGAATCTTGGGAAGGTAGTAGTAACAAGTGCAAGGACGCCGCAGCCAGCCGCACGGCGAGGGAGAGGAGAGGGGGCTGACCTGTGTTGCTTTTTTGGACAGAGGAGGAAAGCGACGGCAACAGGAACCCAAACGAGGAAGACGATCCATCCACCCGATAACACCCACTATAACGACTCTTTTTTTATTGTCCCTTTCCATTTTGTTCTACTGATAACTAATTACTCTATTTATGTGCATGTGTTTAGATCTAGGAACTAGTTATTTTCATTTAATCACTCATAGGCATTCTAATTAATATATTCTCCATTGTAAATAAATATTTCTAATCATACAAATAGTGTTATGTGATTTTTTTAACCTATAGTTTCTAGCATACCTGGGGTGTGTTTAGTTAGGGGAAGAGAAAGTTTGGTGAAAATGTCACATCGGACATTGTAGCGCACTGTAGCACTTTTCGTTTGTTTGTGGTAAACATTGTTCTACCATGACCTAACTAGACTCAAAAGATTCGTCTCGCCGTGTACATCAAAACCATGTAACTAGTTTTTTTATTTACCCACGTTTAGTGCTCCATGCATGATGAGAGAGATTTGATGTAATAGGTGAATAGTGAAGTTTGGAGAGAGAATTTTAGAAAATTTTGGGGAACTAAACACACCCCTGGTTTTCTCACCAACAGTGTATGCAAATGTTATTCGTTTGATTATTTCATCTATCTATATTATTTTAGACATCTCGCGGTGGCTCAACAGTCGACGATGCATTGCTTGGTTAGCATGTCGATGAAGTGCATCGTAAGTCGATCCGGCACGTTAATTAGCGTGATCCACTACCGCTAAAAAGAGACGGTGTTTAGTTGTCTATACGAAAAAAAATGATATATACAGCATGAGATTAAAAAGCTAACGTGTCCCTCGGCCTCCCTCGCATCGTCTCTCTCGCGAGGGGACTCGAGGGCCCCAACCTCCCGCCGTCGAGCCCCCGTCCACCCCTCCTTCTCTCGGCCGCCGCCGCCGTCGGAACACCACCGTGGCGGCGGCGGCCAGCGGCGCGCGTCAAATTTGGATCGCTCGTGTCCCCTTCCTCCCTCCAAACCTCACTGGCTACGGCTCGCCTCCGGCACCACCCGCTTCACCCTTGGGCTACCCCAACCCTGCCCCAGATCCAGCGGCCCCCGTCGTTGCCGGCCGCGACCGGCACGGATCGGGCGGCTCCCGCTGCCGCCGGCCGCTCCCCGCCCGGATTCGGCGGTTCCTGCCGCCGCCAGGCGTGTCCGGCCCGGATCCGGGACTCCCCGACCGCGTCCTGCCCAGATCCGTTGGCTGCCGGCCGCAACCCGTCCGAATTGACCAGATCCGGCGACCACCGCCACACCCCGCTCGGGGAGTGGGAGAGCCCGTACCATGATGAACCTAGGCGCGGGGGAGACTCGACGTTGTGTCGGGGCTGGTGGAGCTGCAGCGTCGCAGCCACCGCCACTGTGACGTGCACTGGTCCCCTCCCCCTGCGATGTCGTTGTTCTAGGCCCTGGGCCTCGTCATCGGCGGGGGAATTCGGTGACACCGGGAACTCGTCGGGAGAAATCCTAGCCCTTCCTTGTGCCATGGCCGTCAACGACGACACTGTCAGGTGCCGTCCCCTCCTTGGAGGCGTTGATTCGAGGCATTCTCGGCCACTTGTTGGTGTTTTTAAAGTACTAGTTGTCTAGGGAAGGTCTTAGTTAGGAGAAATCATCGCCCGACATTGAGCCGTGCTGTCGACGGCGACGCCCTCGGGTGCCGCTGTCCTCGTTGGAGGCGTCGATGAGTGACTGCATGCTTCTTCTGCCTCTTCTCCCCCTATACTCTATCATGAGGCGCCGCGCTTGCCTCGAGTCTGTAACACCGTTTAATTGAATCAGTGGCTCCTAGCCCCCCCCCAGGTTCCCTCAAAAAAATAGATCGATTAAAAAGCAAACAGAAAAATATTATTTTTGACTATTAGGTTCTGTAACATATTACCCTTCCACTGACAGTACGATTCTGGACTGCATGCATTCTACATATTATTTATTTCTAAAACACAGTTTAGGATTGCAGGCAGCTACATCAATGCCAGGGCCGGACAAACAGCTCGGGCGCGTGATTATAATAAGAAAAGAAATTGATCCGGCCATTCAAGCGAGTCGTTGTAGTATAGTGGTGAGTATTCCCGCCTGTCACGCGGGTGACCCGGGTTCGATCCCCGGCAACGGCGTACTTTTTTGTCTTTTTCGTTTTTCTTTCTCCTTTTCGGTTGGGTGTTAAAACTCACATGGACATTACACAGGCGGGCCGGGCCTAATGAGAAAGCAAAAGGTCGATATGGGCTGAAATCCAATCCAGCGGCCCAAGAAGGTCCATACGGCAACCGACCTCGGCCGATTAGAAAGAGGAGGAGAAGAGAAGGAAGCGGCGGCGCTCCCCTCCCCCCGCCGCCGGCCTCGCTCTCCTCCTAAACCCCGGCGGCGCCGCTCCTAAACCCTTCATCCGCCGCCATGACCGTGGTCCCCGCGGACGACGAGCGCGACGGCGCGGCCAAAAAGGAGGAGGTGCCGCCGCCGCCGTCCTACCGCTCTCTGGCCGCGCCGGTCGCCAGCCCCGTCGACAAGTTCGCGCTCCTCCCCGCATTCCTCAAGGTTCGGGGGCTTGTCAAAGAGCACATCGATTCCTTCAACTACTTCATCACCAGGGCAATCAGGAACATCGTCGACGCAAACAATCGGATTGAGGCGCGCAATGACCCAAACATTTACCTTAGGTACCTACTGCCTGCAATCTACTACTGTGTACCATTGCTTTCCTTTTGCTTGCTACTAGCCCACGTTCATTTAGATAGTAGACATATATTTTAAACTAAGGAGAGTATTCCTTCCTTTGATGCAGGTACACAAGCGTCCATGTTGGCACGCCCTCAGTTCAAGTGGATTACAAAGTCGAAAATATCACGCCGCACTTTTGCCGCCTTACTGACCGCACGTAAGCCTCCCTCATTTCAATCCACTTCCTTCTGCTATGCATATGCTGGAGATCCACATGTAACTTATCTGCTCAATAACCCATCTGTAACTTCATATACATAATCTGATTTGGTCAAACAGACAGTCAACATATGCTGCTACTGTGGCAGGGCTATCTTCTTGGCACATGTTTCTCAGTTTTATGACCGCACTAACATTTTTCATTTATTCCTTCAGTTATTCTGCTCCTGTTACAGTTGATATTGAATATACCGTAGGGAGGCAGCATGAGCTAAAGTGGAAGGTATCCCATTAGTCTGATTCAAGTGCCTTTTACATGCATGATGCAAACAAGAAAAGAAAATAACTACTCACATTATTTTCCTTCTCCTCAGAAGAACGTTCTGATCGGGTACATGCCCGTTATGCTTAGAAGTTATGCATGTATCCTGCATGGAAAGGACGAAGCTGAACTAGCAAGACTCGGTTAGTCTATTTCTGGAATTCTTCATCGTAGAAACATCTTTTCTATACGGTATTACTGTGTTATCTTACTGGTTATTCTGATGGTTTCACCACCATTTTCCTAGGTGAGTGCCCTCTTGATCCTGGTGGCTACTTCATTGTCAAAGGAACTGAGAAGGTAACTCAAAAAATGTTACATCTTTTTCTTGCATCATTTCTTGCTCGACCTAATCAAAGCCATTAGCAGGGCTAACTGCAAGTGCTTTTGGTTTTGTTGCACAACACAAGTTTCTAGTGCTCGTTTGTGAATTGATAATCTTGTGATATGTTCATTTTCAGGTCATTCTAATACAAGAACAACTATCAAAGAATCGTATTATTATCGACACCGATAGTAAAGGAAGGTCATACTCATTACAGACCTATTTATTCATGAACTTCCTCAAATATTTTAAACTCTGTATTCTCCTCCAACAAACAAGTATTGAAGTGTCCCAATTTTCATAAAGCTGCCTAGATTTTGTCCTCAATTTAGTGTCATGTAATTTCTCAGCATCTTTCTGAGCGACTTTCCATCTCGTAACTGTAGTTTGATTAAGGTTGGTTTAGAAATTGCAAGGAAATTCTAGTTCCAAACATCATGGTTAATACCTGGCTTTGAGTTCCATTGGCCACTCATTGCTGAAATAACTTCTTTCATTGCTAGCTCATTGGTCCTACAGGTTTAGCACCATTTGTGAAGTGGGTCACTATTCGACATCTTATGTGAGTCACCTGTAATTTTTTGTCAATTAGGGTGATTGCATCTGTTACCAGCAGCACACATGAAATTAAGAGCAAGACAGTGATTACTTTGGATAAGGAGAAGGTCTATCTACAGCTGAATCAATTCACGAAACCGGTATGCATAACAAATCCTGTTAGCTTGTTAAGTACTCTTCCATTTCATTACATTAGGGACACTTCTATTGTTTTGTACAAAATCTTGAGACAGGGAACACATCAAAACCAAATGTTTACTTAATGGGATTTTCTTTTTTGTTGAATACGCAGGAGAGCTGCGTATCATTGCATTAACGAGGTTTTCTGCACTTGTATATTATTCCTTATTATTGCTATGTAATAATTTTTTTCGTGGGTGTGATTGGTGATGTAGTTCAGTAGTAGATTCAGGATGTTTCGTTTCTTTTAGAAGCACAGAAGGAGCAAGCTAGAAAATAAGTTTTGAGTGGTAAAAGCTCCTTGTTCATTGAAAGTGTTAGATGCATATATATATATATATATAGGAAAATTCCTTTCTACCATCGCTGGTAGCTACCATCACCTGTGTATCTCATGTTAAAAGATGTGTATGACCCAACAAAGAGTATGTACATGTAGTATATGATGATACTTGACTATCTAGATGGTATGTAGGTTGAGTATGTAAGGGTACTTTGAGTATGTGGACATACTAATTTCTATATATTAGTATAGTGGTATTATCATAATAAATTTTAAAAATAGGGTTGCTTCTGAATTTTTTCGTGCAACTCGCTTTGGAGTATCTTAGAATTAGTATACGGACATACTCAAACTGATAAATGAGTATGTGAACATATACACAATGGTATATTGATGGTGATGGTAGCTACAAGCGTTGGTAGATAAAACTCGTCCTATATATATATATAAAATATATATATATCTTGTATTTCCCCATTCTACAAGGGGTTTTGTGCATATTTGCTTATACCTGTACCTGAATATATTTGGGCCTAGAGCCCCCATAGCCCAGTAGGGCCTACAGAACATATAAACGCTAACAAGAGCTTGTCTAGCTATCGTTCCTGCGTGTGTGCACTTGCACGCAAAATCCACCACTGTTCGTCAATTTTTTTTCGCCGTTTCTCGTCGCTGTTCTTTGTTCTGAACAAGCGGCTCCTCACGGCTTGATTCTTCTTTGTTTGCCTACTCGCTTTACGCTGGCACAATTTCCCATGTTTGTAACACAAATTAAGTTAGTATAGTAGTTTTCTTGTTTAATAGGAACACCATGATCTAAATCTCCTTCCTGATTCTGTACCTGAGCACCTTATTCAAAGCTCACAAGCTCATTGGGTCTTATGTTATGACATGGAGGGAGTAAGTTGACAATTCATGACTTTGTTTCTGATTTCTGAGCTTTAAAATTTACAGATTCCAATAATAGTGGTAATGAAAGCTATGGGAATGGAAAGTGATCAAGAGGTTGTACAAATGGTTGGTAGAGATCCAAGATACGGAGACCTCCTATTCCCATCTATTCAGGTAATTTTTCTTGACGATAAAATGGAGATCCTCTCAATGACTGTATAATTGGATCTTGAATTGTGCTAAGTTTCAAATATTTCTTTTGCACCGGTTTTTCTTGTTATTCTCCACTGTACATTATATCTTCTATGTTTTAGGCTATTTAAATGTTTTCTGTTTTTTCAGGAATGTGCCTCAGAGAGAGTGTATACGCAAGAGCAAGCCTTGCAGTACATGGATGAGAAGGTGAAATTTTGAACTAAAGAACATAATTTAAAATCATCACTCAATTAAACCGTTCATTGTGTTTCTATAATTATGCCAAACAGATCACAACGCGCAAAATGTTGCATGATGTGCATTGTAAGCTTTGCAAAAGTACTTCAAATTTGGCTAGTGTTTTGCCATATCTGGCTTGCTAAAATTATCTTAGGCATCCGGCCCACTTTTTTTGGCTTTCTAATGATCCTGGGCACGCTTGAAATGAGCCAAATTTGAAGTACCATTCATTTTGTATTCAAGGATGCAATGAGAACTTTTCAGGTAAAAGTCGTGCAAAGAAAATTATCCCATATGCCCAGGATTTAATTGCTTCAATGTTCACACCATTTGAAGAACTAGTAGAATCTAAAATTTCTACATAAGTTTGCAACAGTTAGCCCTAAAGAATTATCTTTTAGAGATTTGTCAGTCATGCCTGCTTCATTTTTCACTTACATGACTCTAAATTTTCTGTTCTAATTGCATTTTTGTATCAAGTGTGACATCTTTTCTAGTCCTGATGCTGAGATTCTTTTGGGCAGGTCACATATCCTGGTGCAGGAAATCAGAAGGTAATTAATAGCAGCTCAATCATCTTTCTTTTCATTTAAGAACTTTTGGTCATCAAATATATGCCAGCTACAAGCTTCCATATATTTACATTCTAAAAACTGATCAGAGTAGGAACCAATGACAAGCTGTAAACTTATTTTCTCACTACACTTCACGTTACTACAGCCGGTGCATATTCCAACATATGTGTTCAGAACAGCATAAGTCACATTCTTGAATACAATCTTCTGGCCTCTGATGTGCCTCTCTTTTCATTTTAACTTTCAGGAGGGTCGGTCAAAATCAATCCTACGTGATGTGTTTATTGCACATGTGCCGGTGAGAGAATTGTTTTCACCCAATTTTTGCTTGCAATCTACTGTTCTCATATTCATGTCAATCTCTCCTGTAGATTAAGAATGGGAACTTCCGACAAAAGTGTATATACACTGGCGTAATGCTAAGGCGCATGATGGATGCAATCTTGAATGCTGACACCTTTGATGATAAGGCAAGTTCAAATCTGGCATATGCATTGCTTTAGGGAATGACTCTACAAAAATTCCATTTGCAAAAAGTCGTCATCTTCTGTGCCTTACCAATGCAGCTTAAGAAGTGAAACTCCATTCAAATTCAGTGTTTTTTTGAAAGAAGGACCAAATCCCCGCCTTTGTAACCAGAGCTCCAACCGTAGATCACTGGCTCCTGGTCCCAGTTCTCCAGCCTTGCAACTGTGCTGTCCACTAATTCAATGTGGAATTAACTTAATATCATTAGTTACACCACCATCTTAAATTGGAGTTATGATGTCAGATTTTTTGGAACTTCAAATTTGGCTAGTGTTTTGCCACATATCTGGCTTGCTAAAATTATCTTAGGCATCCGACCCACTTTTTTTTTTCTCGAACACGTAGGAGAGCTGCGTATCAATATATTATTAAGAAGAATGAAGGGTGTAGACACCCAAAGAAATACACAGGTTTGCTAATAAATCTGCACCCAACACACAAACTTCCTATTACACTTTCCTTCTAAATAGACCTGACCCAGACTTAACCAGAACAACATCCAGCCCACTCCCGCACACTCATTTTTTTTCTTTGCCATAGTTATGGATGCAATTTTTTTGCCATGAGAAGTTTGGCACTCTAGATTACCACATTTTTAATTTAGGAAGTGTGTGGCTGTCAGCCAATTGTGCTATGTTGATCTGATGCCCGATGCCAAAACAGCTATGCAAAACCACTCCTTTTTCGTTTTTCTTAGGTTAGACATCTTAGATAAATTTGCTATTAAGAATTTGCACATTCCATTTGGTTGCAGTCAATTAGAATGGTACTAGATTGAAACAAGTAACAATATTCCTCAATTTGGGTAATGCAATGTGATAGGGTCCGTTTATGGTATATATAGTCCAAGCAATTAGATGGCTTCACGGAATATAAATACATTGTAAGTAAGTAGTGGAATGGCATTGCTGTTTATATGAAATTTCTCTTCTTGAATATGAGTTTTGAAAACCAAGAAAGCTTGTAAAAGAACAATATGAAATCTTTTCTGCTTATAAATTTATTTGAATCTATGTTTACCACCCTGTTGACATTTTTTATTGAACATATTTCAGGATTATGTAGGCAATAAGAGGCTGGAGCTGTCTGGTCAACTAATATCCCTGCTTTTTGAGGTATTTTCTGTTATTATTTCTGTAAATTATGTTTATGCCTCTTATTCTGTTTATTTGTTTTGAAGGATTTGTTCAAAACAATGAATTCCCAAGCTGTAGAGCTCATGAACAAAAATAGTGACAAGACTCGTTCTAGTCCTTCAGATTTTAGCCAGGTAATGAAAATGGAATTTATATTTCTTGGTCTTCATTTGATCCCCCTTTTTCATTTAAGAAAATTGAAGGGTCGCTTGACTAGCTAATGCTGCTGTTGTGTCACACGTTAACAGTGCACCCAATTCTTGTTGTATATTTTCTCTGATCGCTTTTTCTGTGTTGTACTCAGTTTTCTATAAAAGTTGTAACTAAGTGAGCAAACCTGCATGAAAAAAGAAGTATCTTTGGTGCCTCTCCTCCTCAGCAGGGAGCAGAGCTTAATCTGCTTTATCACTTATTGCTCCTCTCCCAAATCTGAGAACATAAAGAATCTTCTTGATCATTTAGACACAACAACTTGGCTGTTGTTGAAATGCAGTCTTCATTCAGTTAGTAGAATATGGAACTTGATAGGGGAGGTGCTGAGGTTGGCTACATTTTTCGGCCGTGCATTTATCCATCTTGCTCTGCACATAACACTGTGGAGAGATGTTACTGTGCTTGGGAGGGTTTCCATAGCTGTTGTTTTGTTCCGATGGTCAAAAAATAGTAAGGCCCCCACTAAAATGTACTTAAGCTGTGAACCGTTACTGTAAACTGTACTAAGTGCCAATTTCAATATTAAGTTTGAAGGGACTAGAGCTTGGATCAGGCTGTATTCTTTGGATGTATATAAGCGCCTTCATGTAATCAAAACCCATGTGCGTGTGCCCGGCATGGGGCCTACATTGTAAGAACTTTCTAATTCTTCTTAATGCAAATCAAAGATGTGCAGCTCTCCTGCATATTCTTGAAAAAAAAAGAAGGGTAGAAAGTTGTTTGGCCAATAGATGTTTTGGTTTCTGGTTGTGTTTCTCTCTCTTTAGTGAGTCCTCATGTAACTAAACTTAGCCCTACTGGCCATGTTTTTCTCCTATCAAATTTGAGAGGACTGCATAGTACTAGAAGATTGGTAATCAAAGTTTATCCTTGTATTCATTAGTGGGGATGATTGATCTATTCTGGCTGCGTAGATTCAGTACTTGGAACCATCTGTTTTTCTCCTGATTCGCCACTACTGTGGCCTTAGTATGCAAATGGGGGAACTTAGTTTTGAGAGTAGCAGGGACTGGGAGTCAGGAGGGTTGTCCCTTGTAGGAGAAGGGGAGGCAGTGCAAGGGGCAATTGCCAGTCAGTATTTTGAGAGGCATCACTGAAGGCTAGATGGAATCTGAGATGACCGTTTCTTACAGGATAGGGGGACAGTTAACTCAAAAGAACAATTACAAAACTGCCCACATTTAGAAAATTCATGTTGCCATTTATGATCAAGGATCCATATATTCTGGAGGGAAGGTACCTTGGGTACCTCCCAACATCTCCTCAATATGATGTAACTGCTAGAGGATAATCATTGGTTGTATTCCTCCAAACCCTAATGGGTGGGTGATATAGTATCTGTACATGGGCCTCTAGATGGGCCTAACACAAGGGCCCTATGGGCTACATATCTACACACCAACACCCCCCGCAGTCTGAACTACCGGCGCAATGGAGTTCAAGACTGGACAACAAAGAAAGCAACAACACACACAGGGCCCCCCGCAGCCACAACTAGCCACATGTTATGTTGAGGCTGGAGCGAAACTCCTAAAACGTCGAGGAGGGCAGACCCTTCGTGAAGATGTCGGCAAATTGGGAGGTGGTCGGGACATGGAGAACCCGAACGTCTCCAATGGCAACCCGGTCACGAACGAAGTGTAAGTCAATCTCCACATGCTTCGTCCGCTCGTGCTGAACCGGGTTGGTGGAGAGGTACACGACGCTGACGTTGTCGCAGTAGACGAGCGTGCTCTTGGCGAGCGGGCTGTGAAGCTCCGCCAAGAGCTGTCGAAGCCAGGACACCTCCGCCACGTCGTTAGCGACAGCCCGGTACTCCGCCTCGGCACTGGAGCGGGAGACAACCGGCTGCCGCTTGGATGACCAAGAGACGAGGTTGCCGCCTAGGAAGACGGCGTAGCCTGAGGTAGAGCGACGAGTGTCTGGGCATCCAGCCCAGTCAGCGTCAGTGTAGACCACCAGCTCAGCCGGGGGAGACTGGTGGATGACCAACCCGAAATCAACCGTGCCACAGACATAGCGAAGAAGGCGCTTCAACGCAGCAAGGTGTGACTCACGGGGATCATGCATATGGAGACAGACCTGTTGAACGGCATATGCAAGGTCCGGCCTGGTGAATGTGAGGTACTGCAAAGCACCCGCAAGACTCCGGAAGGCAGTAGGGTCAGCCACAGGAGCACCCGAGTCAGCAGTCAACTTCGACTGAGTATCAACAGGAGTAGAACAGGGCTTGCAATCTGACATGCCAGCCCGCTCCAAGATATCAAGAGCATACTGCCGCTGGTGAAGGAAGAGGCCGGAAGGACGAGTCTCCACAGTGACTCCCAAGAAGTGGTGGAGCTGACCCAGATCCTTCATGGCAAACTCCTGCTGCAGAGACGAGATGATACGCCGAAGCAACTGCTGACTGGAGGCGGTGAGAATAATATCATCAACATATAGCAGAAGATAAGCAGTCTCATCCCCATGCCGGTAGACAAACAGAGAAGTGTCGGACTTGGCCTCCGTGAACCCCAAGGTCATCAAGAACGTGGAAAACCGGGAGTACCAAGCCCGAGGAGCCTGCTTCAGACCATAGAGAGACTTGTTGAGCCGACAGACCAGCTCCGGACGACTGGAATCCACAAAACCCGCTGGCTGGCTGCAATAGACAGTCTCGGACAGAGTGCCGTGGAGGAATGCATTCTTCACATCCAGCTGGTGCACAGGCCACGAACGAGAGAGAGCAATCGAGATGACCGTGCGCACTGTAGCAGGCTTCACCACTGGACTGAAGGTCTCATCATAGTCCACTCCAGGCCGCTGAGTGAAACCCCGGAGAACCCACCGAGCCTTGTAGCGCTCCAGAGTAGCATCGGCCCGACGCTTATGTGTCCAGATCAACTTGCTGGTCACCACATTGCAACCAGACGGACGCGGCACGAGGTCCCACGTCTGGTTGGCAAGAAGAGCCTCGTACTCCTCTTCCATCGCGCGACGCCAGTTGGGATCCGCCAGGGCGTCGCGGACAGAGGAGGGCACCGGAGAGGTCCGCGGCTCACTCTCGATGGCGGAGAGAGCCGCGGGTCGGAGAACACCAGCCGCCTGCCGAGTCACCATGGGGTGCACATGGCGAGGGTCCCGATGGACTATCGGCGGGTGGTACATGGCCAGCTCGACACGGGAGCGAGGCGGCGGCGGTGGCGGTGGTGGAGGTGGCGGTGACGGCTCCGGTGGAGGTGTCGGTGGAGACGGAGCTGTTGGCCGGCGCTCGAAGACGCGCACAGGGTGCGCGTAGCGAGCAGGGGCCTCCGGGCCCGGAGCCGGAGAGCCGGGCTCCGGTCCCAGCACCGAGCGACGCTGGTACACCTGGACCGGCTCGGCGAAGCGCGCCGGGGCGCCGGGGCCCGGAGCCGGAGAACCGGACGTGGGTCCCAGCACCGAGCGACGCCGGTACACCTGAACCGGCTCGGCGAAGCGCGCCGGGGCGCCGGGGGCCGTGCACGGCGCGGCGGGGCGCGCCGGGGCGCCGGAGGCCGCGCACGGCGCGACGGGGGGCGCCGGGGCGCGCTCGGCGAGGCGGGGGGGCGCCGGGGCCGCGCACGGCGCCGGTACACCACGGAGACCTGCGGGAGGAGGACAAAAAGGAATAGGTGGCTGAACCACCAGGTCAGGAAACATAGACACCAACTCAGGATCCGGAGAAGGCGAGGTAGAGGTGGAGTAGGGGAAATCCGACTCATCAAAGACGACGTGTCGGGAGATGAGGACTCACAACGTGTCGAACGGGGCGCCAGCTTATGAGGAGCAGTGGCGGAGATGTTAGGGTAACATGCACACCCGAAGACACGGAGGTGATCGTAGTCCGGAGGGGTACCGAAGAGAGCGTGGTGTGGGGTGGGAGCAGGACAAGCAGTGGAAGGGAGACGGTTGAGGAAGTAGGTGGCGGTGTGAAGACTCTCAACCCAGAAGCGCGGGGGTAGAGAGGCTTGAATCAGAAGGGTGCGTATGACGTCGTTCGTCGTGCGGATCATCCGCTCAGCCTTGCCGTTCTGAGAAGAAGTATACGGACAAGACATACGCAGCTGAACACCCTGAGAAAGAAAGAAAGAGCGGGAAGCGTTGTTATCAAACTCGCGCCCGTTGTCACACTGAACGGCCTTGATGGTGAGACCGAACTGAGTGGACACCCAGGCAAAGAAGTGAACAAGAGTGGGAAATGTATCAGACTTGGCGCACAAAGGAAAAGTCCAGGAGTAGTGAGAAAAATCAAGTATCACAAGATAGTATTTCTTTCTAGAGATGCTTGATACAGGAGAGGTCCACAGATCACAATGAACAAGATCAAAAACATGCGCCGCTCGCGACGAAGAAGAAGAAAAAGGTAATCAAACATGATGACCTAACTGACACGCATGACAGAAATGCTCAGTAGCAGTCTTAGTACAAGTGATAGCTGCACTACGACTCAGCTGAGCCAAAATGTCCCGGCCGGGATGGCTAAGACGGCGGTGCCAGGTGGTGGAGGGAGTCGCGACCAAGGCAGCTGACGAGGAAGACGAAGACGAGGCAGCGGAAGACGGGAGGCGAAGAGTGTAAAGGGGGCCAGTACTGTCACACCGAAGCAGCGGACGCCGACTAGTGAAATCCTTCACAGTAAGACCAAAAGTGTCAAATTCAACGGAACAAGAATTGTCAGCTGTAAATTGACGAATTGAAAGAAGATTGTGGACCATGCGAGGAGCTTGGTGCTAAAGGTCTGCGCCAGGGCGGCCTGGTCCCACGCCATAGGCCAAGGCTGAGCGGGTGGAGTCCATGCCGGCGCGAAGGGGCCAACAGAGAGCATGGCGGCCGGCTGGTGGTGCTGAGGACGAGGACCCCCACCCTGACCCTGAAAGGGCCACATGGAGATGCGCCCTGACCAGGGGTTGGCGAAGGACGGCCAGGGCACACCACCGGGAGGATGGGCAGGGGCGGGAGCAGGAGCGTTAGGAGACGCACCTCGGCGCCCCCCACCAGCACCACCACCACCACCACCACCACGGCCTCGCTCGCGTCGGCCTCGGTTACCCCGCCCCTGGCGGCCCCCTCCACCCCCGCTCGGCCCGGGGGGAGGAGCACCAGGGAGAGAGCTGGAGGGCGAGGTAGAGGAGGTCGGTGGTGTAGCTGCAAGCGCCGTGGAGGAGGTCGACGAGGACGAAGACGACCTGGCGGCCGGACCCCCGAGTGTGATCTCCTTCAGGAGAAGATCTTCCCGGACTTGGTGGAAGGTCGGGAACGGCTTCTGGCGGTTGATGAAGTCGCGCAGGTGCTCATATGTGTTGTTGAGGCCTCGCAGCACATTGAGCACCAAGATCTTGTCGTCGATCGGGTACCCAAGATCCCGAAGACCATCGGCCTTGCGCTTCATCTGGCGGCAGAACTCTCCCACAGAGAGGTCCCCTTGCTCGAAGGTGCGGAACGAAGCGTCGAGCTGGAGGGCCCGGGCCTCGGCATTGCCGAGGAACTGCTCCTCAAGCAACACCCAGGCCTCTCGAGCGGTGCCACCTGGAGCACGTATGATGTCCTGAAGATCATGGGAGATAGTCCCACAAATCCAGGACATCACGATGCTGTCGTGGCGCAGCCAGCCCAGGTCCTGCGCCTCGATCGGCGTGTCGACGAGGATGTGGCCGTCGAGGGCGTAGCGGCAAAGCACGAGGATGACCTGGTCGCGCCAGCGAGCGTAGGTGGTGGAGTCCGAGTCGAGAACGACCGAGACGAGGTTCTTGATGTGCGGGACCCCGGCTGCCTGGAGGTGAAGGTAGGGAGCCATGAGGTCGACCTGGGCAGGCCAGGGTCCAGCACTCGCTGGAGCAGGAGCAGGGCCGCGGTCGGTGGAGCAGGCGGCGGCGCCTGGTGGGAGGAAGAAGCGACGTGCTCGATGAGGGGAGGAGCGGGCTGCTGGTTGAGGTAGCGCTCCGCCTCGGCGATCTGGCGAGCGATAGCGTCAGCAGCAGTCCGCTCGCGCTCCCAGGTGAGGGCCGCCGCGCGGACCCGCTCCTGGGCCGCGGCAGCCTTCATCTTGGCAGCCGCAAGGGCCGCAGTGAGGGCCCCGTCGACGGTGGCGTCGTCCGCAGCAGCAGCGGCGGCGACAAGGGGCTGTTTCCCCTTGAGGAAGACAGCCGCCGTGAGAGGGGCGTCCCGTGGAGGCATGCCCAAGCCACCGAAGAGGAGCGGAGCCTCGGTTGGAGCATGGAAGAGGCTGGCGCGCCCCTGGCAGCGGCGGCGGCAGCAGAGGCCGCGTCCAGGCCGCCCGCGCCCAGGGCGGCGGCGAGATCCGCCGCCCGCGGGTCGGCCGCGCCAAGGTCAGCGGCGCAGGCCGTCCGCGCCCAGGGCAGCGGCGGCGGCGGCAGCGGCCGGATCCAGGCCCGGATCCGCGCGCGGGCCGAGTAGAGTCGGCGACGGCGGCGGCGGAGGGGGCGGCGGAGGGAGAGGAGGCGCGTCGGCGGCGCCCGGCGCAGAGGAGGCAGCCAGGGCGCGCGCGCGCGAGGAGGGCGGCGCCAGCGCGTCCGCGTAGGAGAGGGGGAAGAAGGAGGAGAGGGAGGGAGGTGGCGGCGGCGGCCGGCCGGCCATGGCCCGGCGGCGGCGGCGCTACAGGAACCAGGAGAGGGAGGGAGGGAGAGAGGCTAGTGATACCATGCTAGAGGATAATCATTGGTTGTATTCCTCCAAACCCTAATGGATGGGTGATATAGTATCTGTACATGGGCCTCTAGATGGGCCTAACACAAGGGCCCTATGGGCTACATATCTACACACCAACAGTAACATCTTTAATTATAATTGTTAATCACTTTGAGATGCACAGATACCTTAGTTATTAAACTTTCTCCCTCTTTTGCAGTTGATAAAGCATGAAACCATAACCTCTGGTTTGGAGAGGGCTATTTCTACAGGAAATTGGGATATTAAACGGTTTCGGATGCATAGGAAAGGTGTATCACAGGTACCAACTCATCATACCTAATGGTTGCCCCCCTTCTGTACTGTTACCTCTTTTGAGGTTCTTTCTTCTTCCCTTTTGCCTTTATGTAGGTTCTTTCTAGGCTGTCGTACATGGCATCATTAGGCTACATGACACGGATAACACCACAGTTTGAGAAGACCCGGAAAACAAGTGGGCCACGTGCTTTGCAACCAAGTCAGGTGAGATAGCAATGTTAGCAGTGTTTCTAAGTTTCAAATGAAAAGGCTTTGGATAGGATAGAGCTTTTGCAAGAATTCTTAAAGATGTTGCCAGCGAAGTGAATTGTATTCAAAATGGAAGAGATAGAGGTCCTTCATGTTTGCCCAAATAGGATTTTCTCATTTCTCAGCAACAATACATGGCAGGTTTGGGGTTATATATAGCCACTGTGGCACATTTTCATCTAGCCCCCTTGACTATTAACTAATGACACACTAAAGACTTAGTTGCTGAAAATATATTATATGCACCAACTACTAATACTAGTAGATACATACACACACAAGACTTATGCTAACACTTCATCAATTTAAATAAGAGAGCAAGATAAATAAATGTGGGTCTTTATGATATCATTAACCTCCACACAAAAATTAGCTGTCATTTAAATCATTTTAATTTGTGTTAGGGAGAGCGACAGTTAAATTATGCATAACCAAGTACAAAAATTAAACAAAGCGGCAGTGATCATCATATTCCAAATATCATTACTATTAAGCGTAATCATAAATAGAAACCAGATGTTTGTGAAAACTAAGAACATTAAAAACTTCTGCTGATATACTGCTCAACAATGTATCAATTTTATTGTAACAGTGGGGTATGCTTTGCCCTTGTGATACTCCTGAAGGAGAAGCTTGTGGATTGACAAAAAATTTAGCTCTATTGACTCACGTTACAACAGATCAAGAGGAAGGCCCGTTGATGAATCTGGTTCGTTTCTTTTCCTGTTTACCTTTTGACTAGAACACTTGGTGCCTATTAATTTATGTGCAATCTTTATCTGTTATTTTGTATTCATTCTTTACAATAGTGTAAAAGTCTTGGTGTGGAAGATTTATCGCTTCTGTCTGGAGAAGAAATACATGCACCAGGTTCATTTTTGGTGATGTTCAATGGATTGATACTGGGGAAACACAGGCAGCCTCAGGTATGATAGAACTTAAATTGGTTTTTAACTTGTTTGTCTTTCGTTATTTTCATCAAGTTGTCCATATTGCTTTCAGACATTTGCTAATGCTATGAGAGAGTTGCGTCGATCAGGAAGAATTGGAGAGTTTGTAAGCATTTTTGTAAATGAGAAACAGGTATAATTTTCTCTTGATCGCTACTAACTTGTAATGATTCGTAGCATCATGCAATGATGTTTGTCCCTGATAACTGATTATGAATAAAAATATGTCTTCACTTTTGACAGCTGTAAACTCAAACTTTCTGGTGGCAGTGGACTTAATAAAACTTCTGTAGTTAAAGCTTATTACTGATAACTTATAGACCATGAATAGTTTAGACCCTCGAGGTCTACGATTGGAAGTAGCTTTGTTGTTAGTGCCACTTACTGTGACATTTGAAGTAAGTCAGCTTGTGTTCATGGTTACTCCCCATTTGGATTCATGAGACTGAAAGGACATAGAGGGCTAAGTTGAACCTTCTAGGAAGGAAAGTTTAGTTAGGTGGCTTTGCTATTTTTTATCTCAAACTGGCAGGAGAGCTGCCCGCCATTATTATTAAGAAGAAATAATCTGTGAACCAAGGTACACCGATAACCAAATTGATGCACCCACCAGCAAAAATATATTTTTTTTAAAAAATACACTCCTGGAGGAGCAGGATGCCCAACCAATCCTACTGCGTACAGGCATGTGCCACTAAGATCATGCAAACAACTCCTGCAAGATCGGCATGCCACGATCCGTAGCGTGTCCTTGTTGTCTCTTTGAATTCTGGCTAACCTCTCAATACTTCCATTTTCCAATAATACTTTGATATCATCATGGCACCTCTTGCTGAGTTGACCCTTTTGTCTTCAAAAGGGAAAGGGGGAAAAGGCTCATACTACTGGCTGATATCATGGAGGTTTCTCTGAATCTTGTATTTGGTTCCATATTCTTTGCTCGTTTAATACCAATTTTGGATTCAGATATGGTGTGTTGCTAGGAGGCTTACGCCCCAACCATTTTATGAGTTTCATCTCCATAAGAGTGGCCATATTTTTTCTTTGGCTAGCCAGGCGTATCACAACCCTCTCCTCCTTTACCTGTGTTGAATCAACATAGGAGGAGTTTGCTTCCATAAGCGTTGTGGTCATATTCTCTTGTTATTACTATTTAGGTCTCACGAGTCAGTACTATGAATGTACCTTATGAAACTACAGTGATACAAAGGATACAACTTGAATGTGGTTTGCTATGGGTCCAGAAAGTATGGTTTCGTTTACTGACTATCTGTGACCTGCATCTATTTTTGTTTTGCAATTTTTCTGAGATACTTCATTGCTCTGTTCTACAAGAAATGCTGGAGACACTGACCTTGTGACTTTTCTAGCACTGTATTCACATTGCCTCTGATGGTGGCCGTGTATGTCGCCCACTTGTAATTGCTGATAAAGGGGTATCAAGGGTCAAAGAGCGTCATATGAAAGAACTGAGGGTTAGCAATACACTTTTCATGATTTATTGACTCATTTCATTTGTTTATTATCTGTCTAACAAAAAAAGTAAAATTGTCTTCTAGGATGGTATTCGTTCTTTCGATGATTTTCTGCGTGATGGACTGATCGAATATCTTGACGTCAATGAAGAGAACAATGCATTGGTATATCATGATCTGTTTGTCTTTTCTTGTGTGGTTTATTGTTTATTTGTTTTGTTTATATTGTGATAGTGTTTTAATTTGATTCGAA
Source organism: Echinochloa phyllopogon (assembly GCA_033239725.1). Lineage (NCBI taxonomy): Eukaryota > Viridiplantae > Streptophyta > Magnoliopsida > Poales > Poaceae > Echinochloa > Echinochloa phyllopogon. Next base: position 195,660 of record BTCW01000001.1, read on the forward strand.
CAGATTGCATTGTATGAGCATGTGGATCAAGATGATGTTGAAAGAAGCAACATCACACACATCGAAATAGAGCCATTGTCTATCTTAGGAGTTGTATCTGGACTTATTCCTTATCCACACCATAACCAATCTCCACGTAATACTTATCAGGCAAGGATACAAGTTATTGATGATATGCCCCATTGATTTCGGGTTGCTTTCTATTGATATTTCCCTTTTTCAGTGTGCGATGGGTAAGCAAGCGATGGGAAATATTGCATATAATCAGGCAAGGAACCACTTTGTTTCTCTTTTAATCCGTTAAATATGTAAATACGTAGGAAACTCTAGATGGCAGTGTTGAAGCAACCACAACAAGGTTCTGGGGAAGCACAAGTTATCTAAACACAATTTCGAAAGAGTACAAGTGATCATCACTCTTACAACCTTACTCCCCTTTAGGATTCTTTGATTTTTGTCCTATACAAGAATCTAGTGCTATAGAATTATCCAAGCCTAATCTGATTGTGTTGATTGGTGATGGTTTGATGACCCCTATGGCCTCCAACCCCCTGCTTCGCAGGAGAGCTGCTTATCACTATATTAAGAAGCAAAAGAGGGTAACAACCCTTATAACACCCACACACACTCCCACTCATAGGTCCAATATGACAATATGATTCCAGGAGGTGGTGTTTTTTTCAATTCACTTTATTATTAATTTCCTTTGTATGTGTTAGAGTGTTAGACTTTATGATATTCTTGTTGTGTGTCGATTTCAGCTTTCCTTTTTGAGGTGAAGGTGATGTTTCTTTATTATGTGTTGCAGTTGTTCAGAGCAGATTCACTGCTCTACTTACTAGTGTACGCACAACGGCCTTTGCTAACAACAAAAACAATTGAGTTGGTTCGTCTCTGACCTCAAGACTGTCTTAGACTTAATGTACCAGATATTTTACTAGAATTCGTTTCAGGTTGGATACGACAAGCTTGGTGCTGGGCAGAATGCCACTGTTGCTGTCATGGGTTATAGTGGATATGATATTGAAGATGCAATTGTAATGAATAAATCATCCCTTGATCGAGGTTTTGGTCGTTGCATAGCAATGAAAAAGTAATTCTATACTTCAATTGACACCTCTCTTTCATTTAGTTTGAGGAATTGCTTGGGATCATGCCCTAAATGCCACTGTACTGGTTTCTGGAGTGACTATTTTATTATCTTCTTGCAGGTACACAGTTACGAAGGAGAAACACGGAGATGGTGTGTCGGATAGGATTGCTAAACCACAAAGAGATAAAGATGGTGCTTTGGTAAAGCAGAATATGCGGGTAAAGAATAGGACTAATCTTCATTATTATGCAACTAATTTACAAAATCCTTGTGTTGTCCTCAGTAGGATGGTTTTGTTTTAGTAGTGTTCAGAAAAGTGAGTCCAACCATGAAATGTGGGGAATAAATTAAGAAACTTCTGTAGGTTGTGAAGGTCCAAGTTAATTGCTCTCGAGCTGTTTGAACTATAGGGATCATAATTTTCATAGAACATAATCCAATTCATTGACTTATAGGGGAATACATAAAGGAAGTTGAATTTGAAGGGAAGCTATGTAGTGGTGTGCTCAAGTTTGTAGAACCTTTCTATGTAGTGATGTGCTCAAGTTTGTAGAACCTGTTCATTAGTTTCTTGACTTTGTTCTGGAAGCCACCTAATTTCAGCCTCAGCTGTGTTCTGTGATATTATATGTAGTGTCATCCGAGAATATTCTTGTTCTGTTAAACATTGAGTGTACATTCAAATTGGTGTAACCTTGAGTTCCAACTTTTATGAATAACCTTGAGATCTGCATGTCTTTGTATTCAAGAGAAAGAGATAGCATCCATTTTTTTCTTGTTGTGTGTTCTTGTTTGGTGCTTCGTCTGGCTCTCTCTTTTTCTGTTGTCCAACGTAACTTATTCACAGGCACTGGATGAAGATGGTATTGCTGCACCTGGCCAAATAATTCGCAATCATGATGTCTATGTGAACAAGCAAGTTCCCAATATCACAAATAGAAGAGGTGCTGGTGCACCGTTGAAAGACAGGTGAGCATTCGCTCATATTATATTTTCCTTCTTTTTTTTTGTTTTGTTCTATCCCCCCCCCCCCTATTTTGTACCTCAGAAGTCCTGATCTTGTTGAATGAGTGTTATATGTTACATGTGCTTTATGGTCTTAAAATCCACCACTTAGGGACTACAAGGACTCACCAGCCATTTACAAAGGTGTTGATGGCGAGACTACTGTTGTAGACCGTGTAATGCTTTGTTCAGATACAAATGACAAGCTGTCGATTAAGTGCATTATCCGCCATACAAGGAGGCCAGAGGTATGACTTATGTGCTGCATTCACTTGATTTTAACTATAGACAGGTGGGTTTAAATTTGTCTGTCCTGTTTGTGAGCCAGGTTGGTGATAAATTTAGTAGCAGACATGGGCAAAAAGGTGTATGTGGTACCATTGTTCAACAGGAGGATTTCCCCTTCTCTGAGAGAGGAATATGCCCTGATTTAATTATGAATCCACATGGATTCCCTAGGTTTGATATTATCTTTGTTATATTTTGTACTTGTTTTATCTCATTAATTTCCGTAACTTGCTATCTCGTAATTTGTCTATGAAAAAGTTCCTTCTCCCGTGAACATGGATGTGCCTTTGAATACAATATCTGTATTTAGTGTAACATTTTAATTATGGAATGTTTTTTCATGTCTCATCCAGCTCTGTGGTCGGTCCTTTGCTTGAAATGATCTGTTTTAGAAATTGAACTTGCTGTATTGTTTCTTTTTTTTTTGTTTCATTTGGGTATCTAGTAAGTGGTAAGAGTTGGAGATATTGATACCATATGTTTAGTGGACTCCTGGCATCTTAAGATGAGTTAAATGCATCATTGATACACAAACTTGGCGAGTGGGTGCGTTTAGATACATTATCTTTCTAATTGCTCATTTAGGAGCAACAACTTGGCATCTGGGTGCAAATAGGTCACCGACATGACACATGGGCAAAAAAACATCATGTAGACAGCATATGTGTACATTTGATGTTATTTTATTGTTTATTAGGACTCATTTTGACATATACCAGTTTTGACGGACATCAAGTGTTTATGATGCTGATACAAGATGACCAATATATCAGCACAACACAACAAGTTGAGGATTTATATTACCACTCAAGATTTGTTGAGAGACAGGGACTGTAAACTAATGTACGAATCAAAAAGTCAAAATTTTCCACTTATATGATGCCTCTTGTTTGTTATTTTATTTCATTTCACCTAGCCAAAAATAACTATTTTTCATAAAATATATGATTTTTAAATATTTTATAATATTCTTTGTCTAAATGTTGCTACAAACAAAATCTAAAAAGGATACTACTAAACTAACCTAAATTGCATAATTTATAAGAAGTTTTGCAAAAAAAAATGGTTAACACATCGCTGCGACACTGCCTACATGTCAATCCATGGGTATACCAAGAAGTAAAAAAAGTAGTCCCTTTAATGTTTTTTGTCATGTGTCGTCGTGATGACCTATTTGCACCTACATGCCAAGTTGTTGTTCCTAAACGAGCAATTCGAGAGATGATGTACCTAAATGCACCCACTCACCAAGTTTATGTACTAATGATGCATTTAACTCTTAAGATTATACCATACTCAGTTTGGCATGCTCTTAATGTTGACTCAAGCTAAAAAATCAGTATATGTTTTGTACAATTTGAGACTCATGGCAGAAAAATAAAGATATCGACTTAATTCATTTGGTCTGGTTATTTCGTAAATTTTGCATCCCATCCCATGTGACTCATTTTTTTCTTTTCCTTTTTGCTTGATCAGTCGTATGACTATAGGTAAAATGATTGAACTTCTTGGTGGAAAGGCTGGTCTGTCTTGTGGTCGATTCCATTATGGCAGTGCATTTGGTGAACCAAGTGGGAACGCTGATAAAGTTGAAGACATAAGGTATGCTTGTGTCCCATTAACACCTCAAGGGTGTCAAATCGATTATTTTAACACTGTTTTTCCTTTCATACCAGCAATACTCTAATCAAGCACGGCTTCAGCTATAATGGAAAAGATTTCTTGTACTCAGGTGCATTCTAATATCAACTATTTGATTACTTTCTGTAATCACGCTTAAAATTTTCTTGTTGTGCCCTGTGTTGCTAGGGCTAGAATGCGAATTCAAGTTAGATGCAAATCAATGTACACTCAATCAATGAAAAATAATATCACAAATGCTGATTGTTACTTCTTGCAATTAAGTGTACATGTCGCATATGATATTGATGAGGTCTAGAAGGTGAAACTTTGACCAACAATTTCTAGAAAAATGTCATTTCGAATAAAGTTACCTGAATATTTTGAAAACACTTTTCATGGTGAATCTAGTATTGTGCACTAGTCGCCTAACAGTAGAGCTCGCACTGGTAGTCAAACTATTCAAAGGCGTGCATGTGAAACTTAATGCAGTGATGAGCAGTTCTCCTGTGTGTTTGAGAAAAAAATCTTGAACATCATTGGTTACCAAACTATGTATTTCTTCATATATTGATGGTCAAAGTTAAAAAGTAAGATATATTTTAGTTAACAAACTATCTAGTTCTTCATATATTGATGGTCAAAGTTCAATGACAATTAACCTGCAGACTTTCAAATCTGAGGGCGTATTTTATAAACATGCACAATATGTGAAGCTATCCAATAGATACGGGAGAGAGACTTAGGAAACCTACCTACAGCTTCATAGCTGTTTTCCATTATTCTAATCATGCTCGTTTCTGTGGTAAAACATATTTCCAATTTCTTTAATAAAGAATAAATGATTTTTAGTGCATGGTGTGCATCTTCACTACTTGGGTCTGCCATGGTTCTTCAGAGCTGATTTTTGGGTCCCCCCATTTCAGGCATTCTAGGTCATCCTCTGGAGGCATACATCTTCATGGGGCCAATATACTATCAGAAACTGAAGCACATGGTAGGGATAGTTTTTCTGTATTGTTCCATTTTGGTTGGCCTTGATTGAGGCTGTGATTGCTAATTCTGCCATATGTCATGCTGTACCCTAAGTTCACGAAAGAGTGTTGTTCTGGGACTTGTCTAGTCTAACTCTTTAAACTTTGGCTATAGCTATGTCCTTGAGTAATAGAGCCAAACATATGAAAATGTCATTTACATTCTCACTGAAAAGTATTCACATAACTGTATAATTTAGTAGGTTTATAAATACATTATTAAGAGATGGTGGTCATTGCACAAGTGACGTTGAAAATAACAAGGAGTATGACCTTAGGGAGTAATGTGGAATGAATTGGTCTTGGTAGCAGTATGTGGAAGGTGGATATGAAAGGAAGGAAAGTGCTACCTTCTTCCAGGTGGAATTGTTTGTAACAATATCATGATTTATGGATATATACTAAGATGGTTTGTAGTTCAGTAACGAGAAGCAGTTGTTTAATCAAAAAAAGAGAAGCGGCTATAGTATAGAGAAAAGGTACTTCATAATTTAGTTTATAAAACTTTATGTATGGGCTGGCTTAGCTTAACTCGTGACCTACCCTGTTGACACCATTTCTGTTGATCTAATTAATTTTGGTTTTTAAGGCATTAGCGCATAGCACTGACTAAACTTTGTTTAAAAACTTGAGAGAAGATTTCTAGAATTTGAATATTTATTCTTATTTTTTTTTTTGTTTTCTGGATTGTTTAAGCTACTGGGTTCCTATTGCAGCATGTTCATCTTGATTGGATTCCAGTTGAATTGGTTTTTAATTAAACAATTTTATTAAAATGTGGATTCTCCAGGTTCTTGATAAGATGCATGCTAGAGCTAGTGGACCACGGGTGTTGTTGACTAGGCAGCCAACTGAAGGGCGGAGTCGTGATGGAGGTTTTGCAACCCTATATTCTGCATTTTACGACTATGGCTTGGTACTCTTTCTTGTTGATTTATCTTGATGCCCTTGTTTAATGTTCCTTTTTTTATATAGGTCTGCGTCTTGGTGAAATGGAGCGTGATTGTTTGATTGCATATGGTGCTAGCATGCTGATCTTTGAACGTCTACTTCTATCCAGTGATCCATATCAAGTCCAGGTGATTTTCATATTAGTTTGTGAATTTCTTTTTGGCAGAGGCTGGAATTGTGCAAGGAGCATAACTGTGCATGCTGATGTATACGGTTATGAAACCTTCCTTTCCTTGCTACTCAATAGATGCTCATCCTCGTGTTGGTAAACAGGTCTTAAAGTTGGTAGTATTTTATAAAGCTTTTAATCATGCAGTAACAAAAGAGTAAATGTCATATCAGGTGGCTAAGCATTTAAGCCTCTGTCCTTCAGGAAAATGAATTGATATATTAGGTTTTATATTCTGTTAAAGGTTGAGTATTTCAAAAGAGCTAACTTAGCCCTATTGACATTGTTTGCAACATGGTAAGATTTTAGGTTTAGTGGACCAGAGCAAACATGAAGCACTAGTATGCGTTTGGGCTTACCTTGTTTATGGATTTGAATGTTGGGCAGGTTTGCAGAAAATGTGGCTTGTTGGGGTACTACAATCATAAGCTGAAGACATCGTACTGTTCAATGTGCAAGAACGGGGAAAATATGGCCAAGATGAGGCTGCCATATGCCTGCAAGCTTTTGTTCCAGGTAGCGCACAACTTGCTCGGGTTTCTAGTGCAACTTTGTATTAATATTATAAGCCATTATATTTACAGCTAATCTCTTGTGGTCCTCTTGTTGGGCTCCAGGAATTGCATGCAATGAATGTTGTTCCACGATTAAAGCTAACCGAAGGATAACTCAAGACTGTGAAGGGATTGATGTCCGTTATCTTGGTAGAGCGGATTGCTGCCCCGTGCAAGTAAAGGTTTTGCGGCAACAAGGAAAGGCTGCACAATGCATCCTTTTGCTCAACTATCGAGAGCATGGGACTGTTCGCTCTTGTCTGGTTTATCCGTGTAATATATATGTGACACATAATAATCCATGTATATATAAAGCGAGAGACCTTAGGCAGGAGAATATAGAAATTAGCGTCAGTGCATGAACACTCTACACCAGTGGAGATTATTTGCTTCTGTATTGCAACTCTCTCTTGGTGTATGCTTGCACCAGACGATGGGATGATGTGAATGCGATGGAGGCAGCAACTTGGGTTTTGGAACAATATATATACATATTATTAGTAATATCATACATCATAGTAGGGAGATGATGCCGAGGGAGATGACCGCCTGCTGAAACAGGTGTTTGCTGTCTTCTTTCATGGGTGGCTCTATGCCCTGCTCCTCGAACTCATCCTCGCAGGTCACCGGCGCATCAATGGCGGCGCTCATCGACGTCTTGGCATCCCCATACCTTGTATCACCGATCGCTGCGATGCAACTGTCGAGGTCGTAGATGGAGTTGTGGTACACGGCCACACATGCCTCGAGACAGGACCTTGTGGGAGACCATGGCCTCTCCTTCCTGCTGAGCTCACTCATCATGGCCTCCATGGTCAGAGCACCTGACATCACCAGCTTTGCGGAGATCATGGCGAGTCCGTGGAGGTCGGCCTGCCTGCTCTCGGGGTTCTCTGAAAGAGATGAGACGCAGAGGGTGTAGTTCACCTTTGGGTCGCCCCTGCTGCATCTCTCGCAGGTATCGGCTACGATATCAGTTGCCAAGGGGCGGCACTGCTGATGCTGAATCAACAAGACCAGTAGCAGCAGCAAGAATTTTGATGATGTGAGGCAGCAGCGATGATCGTACCACAAAGGTGCCATACTGCTGGTTGCTGCTCTTTGTTTAATTAATTATTAGTCCCTCATTGGTTGCACTTGCACATATATAGTGGCGGAGTTTGGCAAGTCGGTCTAATTCTTGCATTGTGACGTGTACCAAGCGATAACGAAAGGAAACGGCTTCCTTCCTCATTTGCACTTGCCGTGTCGATTTGGATCGGTTTGATTTCAACCTATCTTACTTCCATCGTCCATTAATTATTGCTATGATGAATATATGCAATGGTTTCAAGAATCCATCCGTCAGCTTGAACATGCGCATGGTGCTTTGTCCAATTGTCCTAGCCCCACCTCAGGTGGCTCAAGCGTGCAAGCAATAATCAGTCGATCGGATCGCAACTGAATTCTAAGTTTGTTCAAATGTCGTTCGAGCTGAAAGTATTTTTGTTTTCCAGTCAATTGATCATGCCTATTTTTATCCCCTTTTTTCTATTGTGGCAGACCCAGATTATTCAGAAAATAGATTATCTAGTTGGTTCTGCCATTATTCATAATCTTTACATTTTATTATAAGCGGTATATGCATTTTTTTCAACATAAAACTCTATTTCCTTGGCCAAGTTTGATTTCTAGTATGTAGCTAGAGATGTTTTCCTTTATTTTTTTTTCTTCACTGGGAGAGTGCTGAAATACCATGCATGCACATCATACATGTTCTTGTGAAGAGCAAACAAATAGATTAAAACTGAGACAAATTAAATAAGTAATCAGATATGCAGAGTAAATTAATAAGCCTTTTATTCATTCTTTCCCCTTCATGCAGGTGATGAAGCCCTACAATATATGTAATGCAACCAACAACAACAACACACACACACACACACACACACACACGAAAAATAAAACATACAATAAAGGACTAGCAGACAATTAATCAATGAATACTATGGGTGGGTGCATTGGATGCCATATATCATGCAACTCAACACCTCGATCTCGATCTCCTAATAATAATATAACGTAGTACAGAAGATTTAAAAATCATATCGAATTAACATGCATGGAAATGGAAATCGATCATTAATTTGGAGTGAGATGATGAATGGATATAAGGATCGATATCTGATGGATGGATGGATGGATGGATGGATGGATGATGAGTTGGTTGATGCATGGATGCATATATGAGTGGTGATCGATCATGCTGCGGCGTGGGTGAATCCGAGCGCGATGTGCGCCATCCGGCCGTACTCCCTGTCGTGCTGGGCGACGGGGATGCTGTCTTCTCCCTTCCAGGCGTCCTCGCAGCTCTCGGAGGCGCCGAGCGCCGCCGCCAGCTGCTCCATGGCCTTGCCGTAGATCTTGGCCTTGAGGTTGTCGAGGGCGTCGCGGAGGAGGTCGGCGGCGCCGCCGTACTGGTCGAGGCAGTGGTTGAAGCGGGCGCGCGCGTGCGGCGAATCCTCCAGCTCCGACAGGTCCTCGATCTTGGACTCGGTGGTGGCGGCGTGGTCGATGGCCATCTTCGTCGCCAGCATCGCCAGCCCGTGCATGTTGCCGGCCGCCTCCTTGTCCTTGCTGCGGGGGTCCGCGCCCAGCGACGCCACGCAGTGGTCGTAGTCGACGCCGGCGTGCGTGTCCGACGCGCCGCGGCAGGCCTCCTCCACGCTCACCGGGTTCGCGCACGACGACGACGGCGACGGCGAAGATTCATCCTGATCTTCTTCTGGCATCATCGCCGGCACCAACTCCAGCTCCAACTCAGCCGCCTGCGCCGCCGGTGGTGCTGCGCTGATGCTTATTGCCAAGAGGAGGAGGAGGAGGCAGGACGAGAGCGTCAACCCACTCATCATCTCCATTGCTTCAATTCCTAGCTGGTATGCTTCGATCTCTCTTCTTCCTCTTCTTGTGTATATATATATATATATATATATATATATATATATATATATATATATATATGTATATGTATATCTATATATTAGCAAAAGTTCAGGTGGCAGAGCATCGATCGGAGCCTGGCAAGGGAGAGGAGGGGAGCAAGGATCGGCGGATCGCTATATATATGTATATATTTGTCCACGCACGACGAGTTGCATTGATCGAGCGCGCGAGAAGGAAGAGGAGATGCATGGTGGAGACCACTTCTTCTTCTCCCTCCATCTCCATCGAGAGGCAGAGGCCTCTTCTGCTCCATCGGTTGAATGCTTCAACATGCATGCATGCATCATCTGTCCATGGATCAACCACGTACTGCTAGCCAGCTGCTACGTACACAACCCACAGAAAATTGAACTATTATTAAAGTTCAGCTGCTATTTTATGTAACACCCAAAAATGCTTAATTTAAAACTTTTGGCATTTAATTAAATATTTAATGCTTTCACCTATTTTATAAAGGCTAAATAATAATTTTCTAAAATTTAAAATCAAATATAAGTGATAGAAACATTTATTGTTGCATTCATGCTGCCGCATTTATTTTTGTATTGCTTGTGATTCAAACAAGAATTTAAATTCATTTAAATTCAAATTTGAATCACTTTGTTTGGAGCTCTAGAAAAGTTGTTAGGCCCATAGTTCGTTTTTGCTCCCCGAACTCTTTTCCCGGTTTATTTCTGCCCCCTCTTCTTTCTCCCTGGTTCGGCCCGGCTCCTCCCCGCTCTACTTTCGGCCCAGCCGGCCCACTCCTCCTCCCCTCTCCTCTTTCCTTCCTCCGCTCGGCCCAGCAGCTTCGCCCCGGCCCACCAGCCCTCACGGCCCAAGCCGGCCCGCACCGCGCCCCGCTTCCGCCCGCGACGCGCAGCGCTGCCGCCGCCGTGATTCCCGCCGCCGCGATCCCCGCCGCTGCGCCACCACCTTCCTTGGCGAGCACGCCCTGCCCCGGCGTCCGCGCCCCTTTAAGCCGCGCGCAGCCGAGCCCACCCCGATGCCCTAGCCGCCTTCTCTTCTCTCTGCACAGAGCGCCGCCACCACCATTGCTCCTCGGAGCCAAGCCGTCGTCGTCGATTCCTCGAGCGCCGGCGTCACTAGCCCTCCCCGGCCGCCGGTGAGCATCTTCCTGAGATCCCCTCGATCCTATCTCCCTCTTGCGCTACCCCCCTGCCATCCCCTCTGACCGCAGCGCCGGCACCGTCATTCGCAGAGCCGCCGGACGTCCACGGGAGCGCCGCCGCCGGTCTGTTCGTCGCCGATTCGCCGCCTCCGTCCCCGATCCGAGCAAATCAACACCACCCCGGGCTTCCTCGCACCAAGCTGCACCTCTACCACGGGATCTCGTCGCCGGATTGCTGCCGGAGTTTGCCGCCCGCGTGAAGCCGTCGCCGCCGGCTGCCCCTTTTGTCGCCGGCCAAACCCCGACCATCGTTTCCCTCGGTGAGCACCTCCCCATGATCCCTGCGACCCCCTCTACCTCCCGAACTCTTCCCCGCACGCTCCCTCGCACCCACGTCTGCCTCACCGGAGCTCCGCCTCCGCCGGCCGCCGCCGCACCTTACACACACCGCCTCCCCACCGCCGAGACCTCCCTAGGTGAACTCGCCGCACCACCAGCTCTCTCCCCGACCAAGCCCCGTGGCCAACCGAGCTTCCTAGCCCTGGTTTGGCTCCGCTCCGGCGAAGCACCGCCGCAAGAGCGGGCGGCGCCCCCCCCCCCCCCCCCCCCCGTCTTCCCCCGCCGGCCACCACCGCCCGAGCCGATCTGGGCCATCAGATCGTGATCTGACGGCCCACGATCGACCAAGCCTCAGGTCAAATCTGAGGGTACCGGTCAACTCCGGGCCATTTTACAAAAGAACCCTCCAACTTTTCCCAAATTAACCCGAGGTCCATCCCAGTTCAAAAATAATTACAGATGGGTCCTGTTTTATTCGTTTCAACCCCTGGAAATTTTAAAACTTTGCCAGCAAGCCCCTGAACCGTAGAAACGCTATAACTTTCACGTTTTAGCTCCGATTAGCGTGATTTTCGCGCTCATGTGTTTGTAGCGACGCGTAGATTATTTCTAGCTCCTGTTTTTGTACTGTTTTCACTGTTTGGTATATTGTTCTAATAGAATTACTTTATTTGCATGTAATGATTGTTTTGGATGCGTGCGTGATGTTCGTGTCCAGTCGGCGAGCCCGTAGCTTTGGACTTCGAGTACGTTGAGGACGTGCCGGAGCAGGACTCGCAGCAGCAGCCGTACTCCGAGGAAGGCAAGTTATAGCACGGACAATCCTTGCTACCTATCTCACTTTTAATACACTGTTCATTACATACGCATGTGTCTAATATTGTTTACCATTAAGGTTCTTCCTAGCATTTATTTTCCCTGTCCTTGTATTCCTATGGGTTTTTGCATAAGGGTAGCATTTTGCTAGGCGCAACTACTGTCACCTTTACTTAAATGTTAATATTGACTAAATGGTCCACTTCAACTTTAATGTTAAAACTTGCTTTTTAGCAACATGGATCAGGGGGCTAGAGCATGTGCTGTGTGCTTTGCTCTAGTGTCTCCCTCTAAGGACCGGTTCTTAAAGCGGCAACCCAGGAGCCTGTCGCCACCGCCGGAACTATAATGGCTCTGGTCTTGGTCAAGTAGCTTGTACGTCTCTAGCTTGGCAGTGGTTACCGAGGGGCCAACGGCGTTGTGGGAGGTACGGCCCTGGGTGATCTCCGATTCCACCGAGGACGGTAGCCCCGTCGGCTAGGTCACGTTAGACCCAGTCCCGTGTAGGAGTCTCAGCGATTGAGAACTCTGCACGTTGCGCAGTATGGGTGCGATACCCACGCTCCGGACGCCATCGACCCCCTCACGGTGTGACTCCGTGGGCGTACGTCGATCTCGGTGCCTAAGTTTTCACCACCGTATAGTACTCCAGCGGCTACTGACTTGTTAGGGTGTCTTGTGAAAGCCTCGTAGCGTCCCTATGCAGTCACACCTCGGAAGTGTTGATGTGCGTGGTTGGGTGCAAAGTTCCTTTGAACTTTTACGCGACTGGTGGGTAAAGGGCGAAAGCTCTGCAGAGTGTACGATCTATCATGATAGCCTTGCTCAGGGTCACGAGCGGCCTGGATCCTTTTTGATTAGAATATGGTATTTATTACTGCTTAATGACACTTACACTATTTAATTGGGTTACAACTGGGTTCTCATTCACTTGTAGTAACTTGGATAAAGTTAAAACGAACCAACTAAAAGTGCTAATGCAGTTAAGCCAGTGTCTAGCCTTTTTGAGCCTTCATAACCCGTGCTATACTTGCTAAGTAATTTCCATTACTTACACTCGCTGTATTTACTATTTTTGGGCAAAATCCCGGACGGGTAACAGATTGGAGTCCGGCTAACTATGAGGTGGAGTTTCCTGAGGATTTGCCATACTTCTGAGCTGGCGTTCTCCCAGTCAGAGTCCCTGTGGGATTGCGGCTACACTTAGAGAGAGTTTATTAGTCTTCCGCTGTCCATGTACTTCATTTATGCAAAACTCTGATGTAATCGCTACTTTATGTTGAATAATGAAGCATTGTACTCTGAATTTTTACCATATTTGTTCGCTATATGTGTCTGTGGACTTCCTGGGCACACATATGGCCACATCTGGGTTTTGTGTAATTCCGGGTGTGACAGATTGGTATCAGAGCCGTGCTGACTGTAGGAACGTAGCCTAGACAGTACGTATGACAAATTACTAGGAGACCCCCATGTTCTTTTCAAAAAAATCTAACAGTCGAGTCTTGTGTGAGTTTATGCCTTTACCTGCTTGTTATTATTGTTATTATGCATATGTTTGATTTGGTTCTTTGTAATGATTGTGATGTGCGTAGACACCTGTCTGCAACCATCTAGATGTTGGAATAAGGTTCAAGGATTTTATTGTTTAGATAGCAGGGGTATATATATATTTTCTCGTACTAATCATCTGACATCTGACCTTTGTTATTATAGATGGCTCACCCCGGGGGCAATGCGGGCGGACAGCCTCCGCACCAGAATCCGCCCCCGAACCTGAATCCGAATCATCAGATCCCCACCATTGAGAAGCTGATGTATGCTCAAGTTCAGATGATGCAGCAGATGGCAGAGACCATGAGGCTGATCCAGCAGAACCAACACCACCCCCAGGCAACTGCTCCGCCCAGAGACAAGAGGGGCGAGTTTCTGAAGGGACGCCCGCCGACCTTCAGCAAGGCCAGCGACCCCCTTGAGGCAGATGACTGGCTCAAGGCAGTGGAGAGACAGTTGGACATCGCCAGTGCGATGACAAGGAGAAGGTACTGTACGCCGGAGGACAGCTTCAGGGGCCGGCGTTGGATTGGTGGGATTCGTACCAGTCCTCACGCCCGGCCGATACTCAGATCACTTGGCAACAGTTCTGCAGCAGCTTTCGTGCACACCACGTGCCAGAGGCTTTGATGACTTTGAAGAAGAAGGAGTTCCTGGCACTGAAGCAGGAAGGGATGAGTGTCACAGCGTATCGTGACAGGTTCGTCGCGTTGGCCCGTTATGCTCCAGAAGACGTGGCCACCGACCAGAAGAAGCAGGCCAGGTTCCGTGACGGTCTGCAGGATGCTCTCCAGTACCAGCTGATGTGCACCAAGTTCCCGACCTTTCACGAGCTGGTGGATGGCGCTCTGATGTTAGAGCACAAGCGCCGTGTGATGGAGGACAAGAAGAGGAAGCTCCAGGGACAGCAGGTGGGCAGCAGCAGTCGTCCACGCTTCGCACCTCCACAGGGTCAGCAGGTGGGAGGCCAGCAGCGCTTCCAGGGCCAGTCCGGCATGCTCAGTCGTGGCCAGTACCAGCAGCAGCGTCCTCAGTTTCCTCGGGCGCCACAGCAGCAGCGTCCTCAGGGTCAGCCACAGATGGGTCCAGCTCAGCGCAGCCAGGTGCAGCCGAGTCCAGTCCAGCGCATCAGTCCAGTCAACACTACACCGGTGGGTCCGAGGGTGTGCTATCACTGTGGCGAGCAGGGACACTTCGCCAACCTCTGCCCCAAGAAGACCCAAAACGCTGTCGGACAGAACCAGTGCTCAGAGAGTTGGGCAGCCGCAGGGTCAGCAGCAGGGGGGTCATGTACCGCAGACTCTGGTCCGGGGCAAGCTCAACCACACCGGTGCAGAGACAGCAGAGACAACTACTGATGTCATCGTGGGTACGTTCCTCGTCAATTCGACCCCCGCCACTATTTTATTTGATTCTGGAGCTTCGCACGCTTTCATTTCCGCTGTTTTTGTGAAGAAGAATTTATTAGCTCTGAAACCCATGAAGAACACTATGCTAGTAAGCTCACCAGGGGGTGAGCAGCGGGCTACTCTACGATGCCCCCATGTTCCCATCATAATAAGGGGGGTAGAGTTCCGGGCAGGTCCGATAGTCCTGGAGACCCTTGGATTTGATATGATCCTGGGTATGAGCTGGATGACCAGATATGATGCAGTGATCAGGTGTGCTACGAGGACCATCCAGCTGACAGCAGAGTCCGGTGACAAGGTGGAGTACCAGGCAGCCAGTTCCTCAGAGCAAGGCCAAGCAAATCAAGCTGAAGGGACGACAACTGAAGATATCAGGGTGGTGAGCCAGTTCCCGGATGTGTTCCCTGACGAGTTGCCAGGTATGCCTCCAGAACGAGATGTTGAATTCGTTATTGAACTAAAACCTGGCACTGCACCTATAGCCAAGAGGCCGTATAGGATGGGAGCGAAGGAGCTGGAGAAGCTCAAGCAGGAGTTGGACGAATTATTGTCCAAGGGGTACATTCGTCCGAGTTCTTCGCCGTGGGGAGCACCGGTATTGTTCGTCGACAAGAAGGATGGTACACAGAGGTTGTGCGTGGACTATCGAGCCCTCAACGAAGTGACCATCAAGAACAAGTACCCGCTGCCAAGGATTGATGATCTGTTCGATCAGCTGAGAGGAGCTTGTGTGTTCTCCAAGATAGATCTCCGGTCGGGTTATCATCAGATGAGGATCCGACAGTCGGATATTCCTAAGACCGCTTTCACTACTCGGTACGGGTTGTACGAGTTCTTGGTCATGTCTTTTGGATTGACCAACGCTCCTGCATACTTCATGTATCTGATGAACAGCGTGTTCATGGATTACCTTGACAAGTTTGTGGTGGTATTCATTGATGACATTCTGATCTTCTCCAAGACTGAGGAGGAACATGAAGAACATCTGAGATTGGTGCTGCAGAGACTTCAGGAACATCAGTTGTACGCCAAGTTGAGCAAGTGCGAGTTCTGGCTGAAGGAAGTGGCATTTCTGGGACACGTGTTGTCCAATGGAGGAGTGGCAGTGGATCCGAAGAAAGTCAGCGATGTGTTGAGCTAGAATCCACCACGGGATGTGAGCGAGATCAGGAGTTTCCTCGGGATGGCCGGATACTACAGACGGTTCATTGAAGGATTCTCCAAGATTGCTAAGCCGCTGACTGCTTTGCTAGAGAAGAATGCCCCGTTTGTGTGGACAGAGGCTTGCCAGGTCAGCTTCGAAGAGTTGAAGAAGAGGTTGACTACAGCCCCAGTGCTAGTATTGCCAGATTTGGCTAAGAGCTTCTCCATCTACTGCGATGCATCCCGTCTAGGACTGGGTTGCGTCCTTATGCAAGAGGGAAGAGTCGTGTCTTATGCGTCCCGGCAGCTGAGGAAGCATGAGCAGAACTATCCGACGCACGACTTGGAGTTGGCAGCTGTAGTACACGCCCTGAAGATCTGGAGACATTACTTGATTGGGCACAGGTGTGACATCTACACTGATCATAAGAGCCTCAAGTATGTCTTCACTCAGTCGGATCTGAACATGAGACAGCGCAGATGGTTAGAGCTGATCAAGGATTATGAACTGGAGATTCACTATCACCCAGGGAAGGCCAACTTGGTGGCAGATGCTCTGAGCAGGAGGAGTTATGTGAACAGAATCACTGGTCATTGTTTGCCTGAAGAGCTCAGCCGAGAGTTTGAGAGGATGAGTCTGGGATTCGTCACCAGCATCACAGAGATGGCAGTGGAGCCCACACTCGAGCAGGAGATCCGGAGAGGTCAGCTGCAGGATGAGAAGATCAGAGAGATTGTGGGGAATGTTGCACTGGGAAAGGCCCCTGGATTCCGAGTCGATGATCAGGGAACTCTATGGCATGGAAAGAGGATATGTGTGCCGGACATAGCACAGATCAGAGAGATGATTCTGAGAGAGGCACATGACTCAGCTTATTCGATCCACCCAGGCTGCACTAAGATGTATCAGGACATCAAGGAGAGATTCTGGTGGTACGGATTGAAACGTGATGTGGCGACTCACGTGGCATTGTGCGACACATGTCAGCGAGTCAAGGCAGAACATCAGAGGCCAGCTGGATTACTTCAGCCGTTGAAGATCCCGGAGTGGAAATGGGAAGAAGTTGGCATGGACTTCATCACTGGTCTGCCCCGCACTCAGAGAGGTTTTGACTCCATTTGGGTGATTGTTGATTGTCTGACCGAGGTGGCCCACTTTCTGCCAGTGAAGACCACCTACACAGGCGCCAGACTTGCAGAGTTATACATGGAGCGGATTGTGTGCTTACACGGAGTGCCGAAGAAGATCGTGTCAGATCGTGGTACTCAGTTCACCTCACACTTCTGGCGGAAGTTACATGAGTCCATGGACACGAAGCTGCACTTCAGCTCAGCTTATCATCCGCAGGCAGATGGTCAGACAGAGCGGACCAATCAGATACTAGAGGATATGTTGAGGGCTTGTGCATTACAGTACGGAGTCAGCTGGGATAAGAGTTTGCCGTATGCGGAGTTCTCCTACAAATAACAGCTACCAGAAGAGTCTGCAGATGGCACCGTTCGAGGCATTGTATGGCAGGAAGTGCCGGACCCCATTGTTCTGGAATCAGACTAGAGAGAGTCAGGTCTTTGGTCCGGAGATACTCAGAGATGCAGAGCGGCAGGTGCAGGTGATCAGAGAGAACATGAAGGTGGCCCAGTCCAGACAGAAGAGTTACGCCGATGTCAGACGGAGGGACCTCAGCTTCAGAGTTGATGACTTTGTGTACCTTAAGGTGTCACCCATGAGAGGTGTAAAGCGGTTCAATGTCAAAGGCAAGTTGGCGCCTCGTTACATCGGACCGTTCAGGATACAGGAACGGATGGGCGAAGTGGCATATCGGCTAGATCTGCCTGAGAGACTAGCCGGAGTACACGATGTGTTCCATGTGTCCCAGTTGAAGAAGTGCTTGCGGGTGCCAGAATAGCAGATCCCGATTGAGGAGTTGAATGTTCAGGAGGACCTCACATACGAGGAGTATCCGATCAGAATCCTGGAGGTGTCAGAGAGAGTGCTGAGGAACAAGACCATTCGGATGTGCAAGGTGCAGTGGAGCCGGCATTCAGCAGATGAAGCGACTTGGGAGCGGGAAGAAGATCTCAAGTCCGAGTACCCACAGCTCTTCGCTTCTACATCCGAATCTCGAGGACGAGATTCACCTTAAGGGGGGTAGGTTTGTAACACCCAAAAATGCTTAATTTAAAACTTTTGGCATTTAATTAAATATTTAATGCTTTCACCTATTTTATAAAGGCTAAATAATAATTTTCTAAAATTTAAAATCAAATATAAGTGATAGAAACATTTATTGTTGCATTCATGCTGCCGCATTTATTTTTGTATTGCTTGTGATTCAAACAAGAATTTAAATTCATTTAAATTCAAATTTGAATCACTTTGTTTGGAGCTCTAGAAAAGTTGTTAGGCCCATAGTTCGTTTTTGCTCCCCGAACTCTTTTCCCGGTTTATTTCTGCCCCCTCTTCTTTCTCCCTGGTTCGGCCCGGCTCCTCCCCGCTCTACTTTCGGCCCAGCCGGCCCACTCCTCCTCCCCTCTCCTCTTTCCTTCCTCCGCTCGGCCCAGCAGCTTCACCCCGGCCCACCAGCCCTCACGGCCCAAGCCGGCCCGCACCACGCCCCGCTTCCGCCCGCGACGCGCAGCGCCGCCGCCGCCGTGATTCCCGCCGCCGCGATCCCCGCCGCTGCGCCACCACCTTCCTTGGCGAGCACGCCCTGCCCCGGCGTCCGCGCCCCTTTAAGCCGCGCGCAGCCAAGCCCACCCCGATGCCCTTGCCGCCTTCTCTCCTCTCTGCACAGAGCGCCGCCACCACCATTGCTCCTCGGAGCCAAGCCGCCGTCGTCGATTCCTCGAGCGCCGGCGTCACTAGCCCTCCCCGGCCGCCGGTGAGCATCTTCCTGAGATCCCCTCGATCCTATCTCCCTCTTGCGCTACCCCCCTGCCATCCCCTCTGACCGCAGCGCCGGCACCGTCATCCGCAGAGCCGCCGGACGTCCACGGGAGCGCCGCCGCCGGTCTGTTCGTCGCCGATTCGCCGCCTCCGTCCCCGATCCGAGCAAATCAACACCACCCCGGGCTTCCTCGCACCAAGCTGCACCTCTACCACGGGATCTCGTCGCCGGATTGCTGCCGGAGTTTGCCGCCCGCGTGAAGCCGTCGCCGCCGGCTGCCCCTTTCGTCGCCGGCCAAACCCCGACCATCGTTTCCCTCGGTGAGCACCTCCCCATGATCCCTGCGACCCCCTCTACCTCCCGAACTCTTCCCCGCACGCTCCCTCGCACCCACGTCCGCCTCACCGGAGCTCCGCCTCCGCCGGCCGCCGCCGCACCTTACACACACCGCCTCCCCACCACCGAGACCTCCCTTGGTGAACTCGCCGCACCACCAGCTCTCTCCCCGACCAAGCCCCGTGGCCAACCGAGCTTCCTAGCCCTGGTTTGGCTCCGCTCCGGCGAAGCACCGCCGCAAGAGCGGGCAGCGCCGCCCCCCCCCCCCCCCCCCCCCCGTCTTCCCCCGCCGGCCACCACCGCCCGAGCCGATCTGGGCCATCAGATCGTGATCTGACGGCCCACGATCGACCAAGCCTCAGGTCAAATCTGAGGGTACCGGTCAACTCCGGGCCATTTTACAAAAGAACCCTCCAACTTTTCCCAAATTAACCCGAGGTCCATCCCAGTTCAAAAATAATTACAGATGGGTCCTGTTTTATTCGTTTTAACCCCTGGAAATTTTAAAACTTTGCCAGCAAGCCCCTGAACCTTAGAAACGCTATAACTTTCACGTTTTAGCTCCGATTAGCGTGATTTTCGCGCTCATGTGTTCGTAGCGAAGCGTAGATTATTTCTAGCTCCTGTTTTTGTACTGTTTTTACTGTTGGTGTACTGTTTCTAATAGAATTAATTGCTTGCATGTAATGATTGCTTTGGAATGCGTGCGTGATGATCGTGTCCAGTCGGCGAGCCCGTAGCTTTGGACTTCGAGTACGTTGAGGACGTGCCAGAGCAGGATTTGCAGCAGCAGCCGTACTCCGAGGAAGGCAAGTTATAGCACGGACAATCCTTGCTACCTATCTCACTTTTAATACACTGTTCATTACATACGCATGTGTCTAATATTGTTTACCATTAAGGTTATTCCTAGCATTTATTTTCCCTGTCCTTGTATTCCTATGGGTTTTTGCATAAGGGTAGCTGTCACACCCGGATTTACACAAAACCCGAATGTGGCCATATGTGTGCCCAGGAAGTCCACCGACACATATAGCGAACAAATATGGTAAAAATCAGAGTACAATGCTTTATTCTCATCATAAAGTAGCGATTACATCAGAGTTTTGCATAAATGAAATACATGGACAGCGGAAGACTAATAAACTCTCTCTAAGTGTAGCCGCATCCCACAGGGACTCTGACTGGGAGAACGCCAACTCAGAAGTACGGCAAATCCTCTGGAAACTCCACAGCATAATCAGCCTGACTCCAATCTGTTACCCGTCCGGGATTTTGCCCAAAAATAGTAATAACAGCAAGTGTAAGTAATGGAAATTACTTAGCAAGTATAGCACGGGTTATGAAGGCTCAAAAAGGCTAGTCTCGGCTTAACAGCATTAGCATTTTTAGTTGGTTCGTTTTATCATTGCCCAAGTTACTACATGTGAATGAATACCCGGTTGTAACCCAATTAAGAGTGTAAGTGACATTAAACAGGAATAAATACCATATTCTAATAAAAAAGGATCTAGGCCGCTCGTGACCCTGAGCAAGGCTATCATGATAGATCGTACACTCTGATAATAACCCGACCGAAGGTCTATCTTGGAGAACACACAAGCTCCTCTCAACTGATCGAACAGATCATCAATCCTCGGCAGCGGGTACTTGTTCTTGATGGTCACTTCGTTGAGGGCTCGATAGTCCACACACAACCTCTGAGTACCATCCTTCTTGTCGACGAACAAAACCGGTGCTCCCCACGGCGAAGCACTCGGACGAATGTACCCCTTGGCCAACAATTCATCCAACTCCTTCTTGAGCTGCTCCAGCTCCTTCGCTCCCATCCTATACGGCCTCTTGGCTATAGGTGCAGTGCCAGGTTTTAGTTCAATAACGAATTCAACATCTCGTTCTGGAGGCATACCTGACAACTCGTCTGGGAACACATCCGGGAACTGGCTCACCACCCTGATATCTTCAGTCGTCGTCCCTTCAGCTTGATTGATTTGGCCTTGCTCTGAGGAACTGGCGGCCTGGTACTCCACCTTGTCACCGGACTCTGCTGTCAGCTGAATGGTCCTCGTAGCACACCTGATCACTGCATCATATCTGGTCATCCAGCTCATACCCAGGATCAAATCAAATCCAAGGGTCTCCAGTACTATCGGACCTGCCTTGAACTCTACCCCCCTTATTATGATGGGAACATGGGGGCATCGTAGAGTAGCCCGCTGTTCACCCCCTGGTGAGCTTACTAGCATAGTGTTCATCATGGGTTTCAGGGCCAATAAATTCTTCTTTACAAAAGTAGCAGAAATGAAAGCATGCGAAGCTCCGGAATCAAATAAAACAGTGGCGGGGGTCGAATTGACGAGGAACGTACCCACGATGACATCAGTAGCTGTCTCTGCTGTCTCTGCACTGGTGTGGTTGACCTTGCCCCGAACGAGAGTCTGCGGAGCACGACCTCCCTGCTGCTGACCCTGCGGCTGCCCAACTCTCTGAGTACTGCCCTGCTGGTTTTGTCCGACGGCGTTCTGATTCTTCTTGGGGCAGACATTGGCGAAGTGTCCCTGCTCGCCACAGTGGTAGCACACCCTCGGACCCACCGGTGTAGTGTTGACTGGACTGATGCACTAGACTGGACCTGGCTGCACCTGGCTGCGCTGAACTGGACCCATCTGTGGCTGACCCTGAGGACGCTGCTGCTGTGGCGCCCGAGGAAACTGAGGACGCTGCTGCTGGTACTGGCCACGACTGAACATGCCGGACTGACCCTGGAAGCGCTGCTGGCCTCCCACCTGCTGACTCTGGGGAGGTGTGAAGCGTGGACGACTGCTGCTGCCCACCTGCTGTCCCTGGAGCTTCCTCTTCTTGTCCTCCATCTCATGGCGCTTGTGCTCCAACATCAGAGCGCCGTCCACCAGCTCGTGAAAGGTCGGGAACTTGATGCACATGAGCTGGTACTGGAGAGCATCCTACAGACCATCACGGAACCTGGCCTGCTTCTTCTGGTCGGTGGCCACGTCTTCTGGAGCATAACGGGCCAACGCGACGAACTTGTCACGATAAGCCGTGACACTCATCCCTTCCTGCTTCAGAGCCAGGAACTCCTTCTTCTTCAGAATCATCAAAGCCTCCGGCACGTGGTGTGCACGAAAGCTGCTGCAGAACTGCTGCCAGGTGATCTGAGTACCGGCCGGGCGTGAGGACTGGTATGAATCCCACCAATCCAACGCCGGCCCCTGAAGCTACCCTCCGGCGTACAGTACCTTCTCTCTGTCATCGCACTGGGCGATGTCCAACTGCCTCTCCACTGCCTTGAGCCAGTCATCTGCCTCAAGGGGGTCGCTGGCCTTGCTGAAAGTCGGCGGGCGTCCCTTCAGAAACTCGCCCCTCTTGTCTCTGGGCGGTGCAGCTGCCTGGGGGTGATGTTGGTTCTGCTGGATCAGCCTCATAGTCTCAGCCATCTGCTGCATCATCTGAACTTGAGCATACATCAGCTGCTCAATGGTGGGGATCTGATGGTTCGGATTCAGGTTCGGGGGCGGGTTCTGGTGCGGAGGCTGTCCGCCCGCATTGCCCCCGGGGTGAGCCATCTATAATCACAAAGGTCAGATGTCAGAGGATTAGTACGAGAAAATACATATATACCCCTGCTATCTAAACAATAAAGTCCTTAAGCCTTATTCCAACATCTAGATGGTTGCAGACAGGTGTCTACGCCCATCACAATCATTACAAAGAACCAAATCAAACATATGCATAATAACAATAAATACAAACAGGTGAAGGCATAATCTCACACAAGACTTGACTGTTAGATTTTTTTGAAAAGAACATGGGGGTCTCCTAGTAATTTGTCCACCGTACTATCTAGGCTGCGTTCCTACAGTCAGCACGGCTCTGATACCAATCTGTCACACCCGGATTTACACAAAACCCAAATGTGGCCATATGTGTGCCCAGGAAGTCCACCGACACATATAGCGAACAAATATGGTAAAAATCAGAGTACAATGCTTTATTCTCAGCATAAAGTAGCGATTACATCAGAGTTTTGCATAAATGAAATACATGGACAGCGGAAGACTAATAAACTCTCTCTAAGTGTAGCCGCATCCCACAGGGACTCTGACTGGGAGAACGCCAACTCAGAAGTACGGCAAATCCTCTGGAAACTCCACAGCATAATCAGCCTGACTCCAATCTGTTACCCGTCCGGGATTTTGCCCAAAAATAGTAATAACAGCAAGTGTAAGTAATGGAAATTACTTAGCAAGTATAGCACGGGTTATGAAGGCTCAAAAAGGCTAGTCTCGGCTTAACAGCATTAGCATTTTTAGTTGGTTCGTTTTATCATTGCCCAAGTTACTACATGTGAATGAATACCCGGTTGTAACCCAATTAAGAGTGTAAGTGACATTAAACAGGAATAAATACCATATTCTAATCAAAAAGGATCCAGACCGCTCGTGACCCTGAGCAAGGCTATCATGATAGATCGTACACTCTGCAGAGGTTTCGCCCTTTACCCACCAGTCGCGTAAAAGTTCAAAAGAACTTTGCACCCAACCACGCACATCAACACTTCCGAGGTGTGACTGCATAGGGACGCTACGAGGCTTTCACAAGACACCCTAACAAGTTAGTAGCCGCTGGAGTACTATACGGCGGTGAAAACTTAGGCACCGAGATCGACGTACGCCCACGGAGTCACACCGTGAGGGGGTCGATGGCGTCCGGAGCGCGGGTATCGCACCCATACTGCGCAACGTGCAGAGTTCTCAATCGCTGAGACTCCTACACGGGACTGGGTCTAACGTGACCTAGCCGACGGGGCTACCGTCCTCGGTGGAATCGGAGAACACCCAGCACCGTACCTCCCACAACGCCATCGGCCCCTCGGTAACTACTGCCAAGCTAGAGACGTACAAGCTACTTGACAAAGACTAGAGCCATTATAGTTCCGGCGGTGGCGACAGGCTCCTGGGTTGCCGCTTTAAGAACCGGTCCTTAGAGGGAGACACTAGAGCAAAGCACACAGCACATGCTTTAGCCCCCTTAACCATGTTACTAAAAAGCAAGTTTTAATCGTTAGAGTTGAAGTGGACCATTAAGTCAATATTAACAGTTAAGTAAAGGTGACAGTAGTTGCGCCTAGCAAAATGCTACCCATATGCAAAAACCCATAGGAATACAAGGACAGGGAAAATAAATGCTAGGAATAACCTTAATGGTAAACAATATTAGACACATGCGTATGTAATGAACAGTGTATTAAAAGAGTGAGTAGGTAGCAAGGATTGTCCGTGCTATAACTTGCCTTCCTCGGAGTACGGCTGCTGCTGCAAATCCTGCTCCGGCACGTCCTCAACGTACTCGATGTCCAAAGCTACGGGCTCGCCGACTGGACACGATCATCACGCACGCATTCCAAAGCAATCATTACATGCAAGCAATTAATTCTATTAGAAACAGTACACCAACAGTAAAAACAGTACAAAAACAGGAGCTAGAAATAATCTACGCTTCGCTACGAACACGTGAACGCGAAAATCACGCAAATCGGAGCTAAAACGTGAAAGTTATAGCGTTTCTAAGATTCGGGGGCCTGCTGGCAAAGTTTTAAAATTTCCAGGGGCTAAAACGAATAAAACAGGACCTATCTGCAATTATTTTTGAATTAAAAAGGACCGCGGGTTAATTACCAGAAAGTCCAGGGACTCTTTAGCAAATTCGCCAGCGCTGACCGGTACGCGGGGTTTGACTCGCGACGTGGCGCGACGTGAGCCGTTGGATCTGGATCGGGCGGCTGGGATTTAAAACGCGAAGGGGTACGCTGGGTTCTAATCTCGCGCGTTGATCTCGGATCGGACGGCCGGGGCTCGGAGCTCGCCGGGGACGAAGCCCGCACGGCGGCGCTGCCGGCTCCCGCGGCGGGGCTCGCCGGAGTTGGGTCAAGCAGGTGCTACGGGGCTCCATTTACTGCGGGGTTTGGTCCTACGAGCTCGGGGGAGAGAGGCGAGTTCACCCAGGGGGTTCATGTCGGCCTTTCGCCGGCGAGGGGGGTCGGGCGGCGGTGCGCGGCGGAGCGGGGCTCCGGTGAACCGCGGGAAGGGGGTTCTGGGTGGTTTTGGGATCGGATTTTTGGTGCTGGAGTTGCTGGGGAGGTTAACAAGTGCAACCGTGGTGATCAATTGCAGCATGGTGCGGTGTATTGGCCGGACGGCTGTGACCGGCGGTGGATCGCCGTCGGCGGCCGTGGAGAATCGAGCTACGACGCGGGGATGCCCAAATTAGAGGGTGGGAACGCTTCAGTACCTCGAGGCGAAGCTCCTGGTGGCGCTGGATTGGAGCGACAGGGTCCCGACGGGGGTGCTCGTCGAAGCCCGGTGCTCGGCGGTGGCGCTGCGCGGGGAAGGAGGTGCTTCGGCAGCGGGTCGGCGATGAGAAGCGGCGGCGAAGCTCCGCCTTGGCACGGGGAAACTCAGAGAGGCCTTGGCTTCGCTCGTCGTTGACCGAGTCGGTGAAATGGCCGGCAATGGCGCCGGCGGAGCGGAAGAAGATGGTGGGGAGGCTCGGGAGCGCTTGGCGGCGCTGCTAGGGTTGGGGCGACGGGGGTGAGGGGAGCAGGGTGCGGCGCGGGCCGAGTTAAGAAGGCGTGTGGGGAAAAGGAATCCTCGGCGCGCGGCGAATCCGGCGAGCGCCATCTCCGGCGACCGGGAAAAGGAAGGGGAGGAGGAGGAAGAAGGGAAAGTAACGTCAGCGCTGGCGTCAGCGACTGACAGGTGGGGCACGCGTTGTCAGCGACACAGGGAGGAGGCGGGGCGCGCGCGCGGGCGAGCTGGGCCGCGTTGCTGGGCCGGGTTGGAAAGAGGAAAAGAGGAGGGGCTGGGCCGAACCGGGAGAAAAGAAGAGGGGGCAAAGTTGGACTTGAGAAAAAGTTCAGGGAGTGAAATCGAATTATGGGCTTAACAACTTTTCTAGAGCTCCAAACAAAGTGATCCAAATTTGAATTTAAATATATTTAAATTCTTGTTTGAATCACAAGCAATACAAAAATAAATGCAGCAGCATGAATGCAACAATAAATGTTTCTACCACTTATATTTGATTTTAAACTTTAGAAAATTATTATTTAACCTTTATAAAATAGGTGAGAGCATTAAATAATTAATTAAATGCCAAAAATTTTAAATTTGAGTGTTTTGGGTGTTACAAACCTACCCCCCTTAAGGTGAATCTCGTCCTTAAGATTCGGATGTAGAAGCGAAGAGCTGTGGGTACTCGGACTTGAGGTCTTCTTCCCGCTCCCAAGTCGCTTCATCTTCTGAATGCCGGCTCCACTGCACCTTGCACATCCGAATGGTCTTGTTCCTCAGCACTCTCTCTGACACCTCCAGGATCCTGATCGGATACTCCTCATATGTGAGGTCCTCCTGAACATTCAACTCATCAATCGGGATCTGCTCTTCTGGCACCCGCAAGCACTTCTTCAACTGGGACACATGGAACACATCGTGTACTCCGGCTAGTTTCTCAGGCAGGTCTAGCCGGTATGCCACTTCGCCCATCCGTTCCTGTATCCTGAACGGTCCGATGTATCGAGGCGCCAACTTGCCTTTGACACTGAACCGCTTTACACCTCTCATGGGTGACACCTTGAGGTACACAAAATCATCTACCCTGAAGCTGAGGTCCCTCCGTCTGACATCGGCGTAACTCTTCTGTCTAGACTGGGCCACCTTCAGGTTCTCTCTGATCACCTGCACCTGCCGCTCTGCATCTCTGAGTATCTCCGGACCAAAGACCTGACTCTCTCCAGTCTGATTCCAGAACAATGGGGTCCGGCACTTCCTGCCATACAATGCCTCGAACGGTGCCATCTGCAAACTCTTCTGATAGCTGTTATTGTAGGCGAACTCTGCATACGACAAACTCTTATCCCAGCTGACACCGTACTGTAATGCACAAGCCCTCAACATATCCTCTAGTATCTGATTAGTCCGCTCCGTCTGACCATCTGTCTGCGGATGATAAGCCGAGCTGAAATGCAGCTTCGTGTCCATGGACTCATGTAACTTCCGCCAGAAGTGTGAGGTGAACTGAGTACCACGATCTGACACAATCTTCTTTGGCACTCCGTGTAAGCACACAATCCGCTCCATGTACAACTCTGCTAGTCTGGCGCCTGTGTAGGTGGTCTTCACTGCCAGAAAGTGGGCCACCTTGGTCAGACGATCAACAATCACCCAAATGGAGTCAAAACCTCTCTGAGTGCGGGGCAGACCAGTGATGAAGTCCATGCCAACTTCTTCCCATTTCCACTCCGGGATCTTCAACGGCTGAAGCAATCCAGCTGGCCTCTGATGTTCTGCCTTGACTCGCTGACATGTGTCGCACAATGCCACGTGAGTCGCCACATCACGCTTCAGTCCGTACCACCAGAATCTCTCCTTGATGTCCTGGTACATCTTAGTGCTGCCTGGGTGGATCGAATAAGCTGAGTCATGTGCCTCTCTCAGAATCATCTCTCTGATCTGCGCTATGTCTGGCACACATATCCTCTTCCCATGCCATAGAGTTCCCTGATCATCAACTCTGAATCCAGGGGCCTTTCCCAGTGCAACATTCCCCACAATCTCTCTGATCTTCTCATCCTGCAGCTGACCTCTCCGGATCTCCTGCTCCAGTGTGGGCTCCACTGCCATCTCTGTGATACTGGTGACGAATCCCAGACTCATCCTCTCAAACTCTCGGCTGAGCTCTTCAGGCAAACAATGACCAGTGATTCTGTTCACATAACTCCTCCTGCTCAGCGCATCTGCCACCAAGTTGGCCTTCCCTGGGTGATAGTGAATCTCCAGTTCATAATCCTTGATCAGCTCTAACCATCTGCGCTGTCTCATGTTCAGATCTGACTGAGTGAAGACATACTTGAGGCTCTTATGATCAGTGTAGATGTCACATCTGTGCCCAATCAAGTAATGTCTCCAGATCTTCAGAGCATGTACAACAGCTGCCAACTCCAAGTCGTGTGTCGGATAGTTCTGCTCATGCTTCCTCAGCTGCCTGGACGCATAGGACACGACTCTGCCCTCCTGCATAAGGACGCAACCCAGTCCTAGACGGGATGCATCGCAGTAGATGGAGAAACTCTTAGCCAAATCTGGCAATACTAGCACTGGGGCTGTAGTCAACCTCTTCTTCAACTCTTCGAAGCTGACCTGGCACGCCTCTGTCCACACAAACGGGGCATTCTTCTCCAGCAAAGCAGTCAACGGCTTAGCGATCTTGGAGAATCCTTCAATGAACCGTCTGTAATAACCGGCCATCCCAAGGAAACTCCTGATCTCGCTCACATCCCGTGGCGGATTCCAGCTCAACACATCGCTGACTTTCTTCGGATCAACTGCCACTCCTCCATTGGACAACACGTGTCCCAGAAATGCCACTTCCTTCAGCCAGAACTCACACTTGCTCAGCTTGGCATACAACCGATGTTCCCGAAGTCTCTGCAGCACCAACCTCAGATGTTCTTCGTGTTCTTCCTCATTCTTGGAGAAGACCAGAATGTCATCAATGAATACCACCACGAACTTGTCCAGATAGTCCATGAACACGCTGTTCATCAGGTACATGAAGAATGCAGGAGCGTTGGTCAATCCAAAAGACATGACCAAGAACTCGTACAACCCATACCGAGTAGTGAAAGCGGTCTTAGGAATATCCGACTGTCAGATCCTCATCTGATAATAACCCGACCGAAGGTCTATCTTGGAGAACACACAAGCTCCTCTCAACTGATCGAACAGATCATCAATCCTCGGCAGCGGGTACTTGTTCTTGATGGTCACTTCGTTGAGGGCTCGATAGTCCACACACAACCTCTGAGTACCATCCTTCTTGTCGACGAACAAAACCGGTGCTCCCCACGGCGAAGCACTCGGACGAATGTACCCCTTGGCCAACAATTCATCCAACTCCTTCTTGAGCTGCTCCAGCTCCTTCGCTCCCATCCTATACGGCCTCTTGGCTATAGGTGCAGTGCCAGGTTTTAGTTCAATAACGAATTCAACATCTCGTTCTGGAGGCATACCTGACAACTCGTCTGGGAACACATCCGGGAACTGGCTCACCACCCTGATATCTTCAGTCGTCGTCCCTTCAGCTTGATTGATTTGGCCTTGCTCTGAGGAACTGGCGGCCTGGTACTCCACCTTGTCACCGGACTCTGCTGTCAGCTGAATGGTCCTCGTAGCACACCTGATCACTGCATCATATCTGGTCATCCAGCTCATACCCAGGATCAAATCAAATCCAAGGGTCTCCAGTACTATCGGACCTGCCTTGAACTCTACCCCCCTTATTATGATGGGAACATGGGGGCATCGTAGAGTAGCCCGCTGTTCACCCCCTGGTGAGCTTACTAGCATAGTGTTCATCATGGGTTTCAGGGCCAATAAATTCTTCTTTACAAAAGTAGCAGAAATGAAAGCATGCGAAGCTCCGGAATCAAATAAAACAGTGGCGGGGGTCGAATTGACGAGGAACGTACCCACGATGACATCAGTAGCTGTCTCTGCTGTCTCTGCACTGGTGTGGTTGACCTTGCCCCGAACGAGAGTCTGCGGAGCACGACCTCCCTGCTGCTGACCCTGCGGCTGCCCAACTCTCTGAGTACTGCCCTGCTGGTTTTGTCCGACGGCGTTCTGATTCTTCTTGGGGCAGACATTGGCGAAGTGTCCCTGCTCGCCACAGTGGTAGCACACCCTCGGACCCACCGGTGTAGTGTTGACTGGACTGATGCACTAGACTGGACCTGGCTGCACCTGGCTGCGCTGAACTGGACCCATCTGTGGCTGACCCTGAGGACGCTGCTGCTGTGGCGCCCGAGGAAACTGAGGACGCTGCTGCTGGTACTGGCCACGACTGAACATGCCGGACTGACCCTGGAAGCGCTGCTGGCCTCCCACCTGCTGACTCTGGGGAGGTGTGAAGCGTGGACGACTGCTGCTGCCCACCTGCTGTCCCTGGAGCTTCCTCTTCTTGTCCTCCATCTCATGGCGCTTGTGCTCCAACATCAGAGCGCCGTCCACCAGCTCGTGAAAGGTCGGGAACTTGATGCACATGAGCTGGTACTGGAGAGCATCCTACAGACCATCACGGAACCTGGCCTGCTTCTTCTGGTCGGTGGCCACGTCTTCTGGAGCATAACGGGCCAACGCGACGAACTTGTCACGATAAGCCGTGACACTCATCCCTTCCTGCTTCAGAGCCAGGAACTCCTTCTTCTTCAGAATCATCAAAGCCTCCGGCACGTGGTGTGCACGAAAGCTGCTGCAGAACTGCTGCCAGGTGATCTGAGTACCGGCCGGGCGTGAGGACTGGTATGAATCCCACCAATCCAACGCCGGCCCCTGAAGCTACCCTCCGGCGTACAGTACCTTCTCTCTGTCATCGCACTGGGCGATGTCCAACTGCCTCTCCACTGCCTTGAGCCAGTCATCTGCCTCAAGGGGGTCGCTGGCCTTGCTGAAAGTCGGCGGGCGTCCCTTCAGAAACTCGCCCCTCTTGTCTCTGGGCGGTGCAGCTGCCTGGGGGTGATGTTGGTTCTGCTGGATCAGCCTCATAGTCTCAGCCATCTGCTGCATCATCTGAACTTGAGCATACATCAGCTGCTCAATGGTGGGGATCTGATGGTTCGGATTCAGGTTCGGGGGCGGGTTCTGGTGCGGAGGCTGTCCGCCCGCATTGCCCCCGGGGTGAGCCATCTATAATCACAAAGGTCAGATGTCAGAGGATTAGTACGAGAAAATACATATATACCCCTGCTATCTAAACAATAAAGTCCTTAAGCCTTATTCCAACATCTAGATGGTTGCAGACAGGTGTCTACGCCCATCACAATCATTACAAAGAACCAAATCAAACATATGCATAATAACAATAAATACAAACAGGTGAAGGCATAATCTCACACAAGACTTGACTGTTAGATTTTTTTGAAAAGAACATGGGGGTCTCCTAGTAATTTGTCCACCGTACTATCTAGGCTGCGTTCCTACAGTCAGCACGGCTCTGATACCAATCTGTCACACCCGGATTTACACAAAACCCAAATGTGGCCATATGTGTGCCCAGGAAGTCCACCGACACATATAGCGAACAAATATGGTAAAAATCAGAGTACAATGCTTTATTCTCAGCATAAAGTAGCGATTACATCAGAGTTTTGCATAAATGAAATACATGGACAGCGGAAGACTAATAAACTCTCTCTAAGTGTAGCCGCATCCCACAGGGACTCTGACTGGGAGAACGCCAACTCAGAAGTACGGCAAATCCTCTGGAAACTCCACAGCATAATCAGCCTGACTCCAATCTGTTACCCGTCCGGGATTTTGCCCAAAAATAGTAATAACAGCAAGTGTAAGTAATGGAAATTACTTAGCAAGTATAGCACGGGTTATGAAGGCTCAAAAAGGCTAGTCTCGGCTTAACAGCATTAGCATTTTTAGTTGGTTCGTTTTATCATTGCCCAAGTTACTACATGTGAATGAATACCCGGTTGTAACCCAATTAAGAGTGTAAGTGACATTAAACAGGAATAAATACCATATTCTAATCAAAAAGGATCCAGACCGCTCGTGACCCTGAGCAAGGCTATCATGATAGATCGTACACTCTGCAGAGGTTTCGCCCTTTACCCACCAGTCGCGTAAAAGTTCAAAAGAACTTTGCACCCAACCACGCACATCAACACTTCCGAGGTGTGACTGCATAGGGACGCTACGAGGCTTTCACAAGACACCCTAACAAGTTAGTAGCCGCTGGAGTACTATACGGCGGTGAAAACTTAGGCACCGAGATCGACGTACGCCCACGGAGTCACACCGTGAGGGGGTCGATGGCGTCCGGAGCGCGGGTATCGCACCCATACTGCGCAACGTGCAGAGTTCTCAATCGCTGAGACTCCTACACGGGACTGGGTCTAACGTGACCTAGCCGACGGGGCTACCGTCCTCGGTGGAATCGGAGAACACCCAGCACCGTACCTCCCACAACGCCATCGGCCCCTCGGTAACTACTGCCAAGCTAGAGACGTACAAGCTACTTGACAAAGACTAGAGCCATTATAGTTCCGGCGGTGGCGACAGGCTCCTGGGTTGCCGCTTTAAGAACCGGTCCTTAGAGGGAGACACTAGAGCAAAGCACACAGCACATGCTTTAGCCCCCTTAACCATGTTACTAAAAAGCAAGTTTTAATCGTTAGAGTTGAAGTGGACCATTAAGTCAATATTAACAGTTAAGTAAAGGTGACAGTAGTTGCGCCTAGCAAAATGCTACCCATATGCAAAAACCCATAGGAATACAAGGACAGGGAAAATAAATGCTAGGAATAACCTTAATGGTAAACAATATTAGACACATGCGTATGTAATGAACAGTGTATTAAAAGAGTGAGTAGGTAGCAAGGATTGTCCGTGCTATAACTTGCCTTCCTCGGAGTACGGCTGCTGCTGCAAATCCTGCTCCGGCACGTCCTCAACGTACTCGATGTCCAAAGCTACGGGCTCGCCGACTGGACACGATCATCACGCACGCATTCCAAAGCAATCATTACATGCAAGCAATTAATTCTATTAGAAACAGTACACCAACAGTAAAAACAGTACAAAAACAGGAGCTAGAAATAATCTACGCTTCGCTACGAACACGTGAACGCGAAAATCACGCAAATCGGAGCTAAAACGTGAAAGTTATAGCGTTTCTAAGATTCGGGGGCCTGCTGGCAAAGTTTTAAAATTTCCAGGGGCTAAAACGAATAAAACAGGACCTATCTGCAATTATTTTTGAATTAAAAAGGACCGCGGGTTAATTACCAGAAAGTCCAGGGACTCTTTAGCAAATTCGCCAGCGCTGACCGGTACGCGGGGTTTGACTCGCGACGTGGCGCGACGTGAGCCGTTGGATCTGGATCGGGCGGCTGGGATTTAAAACGCGAAGGGGTACGCTGGGTTCTAATCTCGCGCGTTGATCTCGGATCGGACGGCCGGGGCTCGGAGCTCGCCGGGGACGAAGCCCGCACGGCGGCGCTGCCGGCTCCCGCGGCGGGGCTCGCCGGAGTTGGGTCAAGCAGGTGCTACGGGGCTCCATTTACTGCGGGGTTTGGTCCTACGAGCTCGGGGGAGAGAGGCGAGTTCACCCAGGGGGTTCATGTCGGCCTTTCGCCGGCGAGGGGGGTCGGGCGGCGGTGCGCGGCGGAGCGGGGCTCCGGTGAACCGCGGGAAGGGGGTTCTGGGTGGTTTTGGGATCGGATTTTTGGTGCTGGAGTTGCTGGGGAGGTTAACAAGTGCAACCGTGGTGATCAATTGCAGCATGGTGCGGTGTATTGGCCGGACGGCTGTGACCGGCGGTGGATCGCCGTCGGCGGCCGTGGAGAATCGAGCTACGACGCGGGGATGCCCAAATTAGAGGGTGGGAACGCTTCAGTACCTCGAGGCGAAGCTCCTGGTGGCGCTGGATTGGAGCGACAGGGTCCCGACGGGGGTGCTCGTCGAAGCCCGGTGCTCGGCGGTGGCGCTGCGCGGGGAAGGAGGTGCTTCGGCAGCGGGTCGGCGATGAGAAGCGGCGGCGAAGCTCCGCCTTGGCACGGGTGTAACACCCCGCCCTCCAAAGCCGCACCGCACAACCCTTCCGAGGGGCGTGCACGCGTACACATAGCACCCTGCTTACACTTTCGTCCTCGCTTCGTGTAAAAGGGTTAACCCGAAGGTGCTATGGCTGGAAGACAAAGGCTTATAAGTTGCCTCCACCCTTGCTCAACTAGCAATGTGGCACTAAACATGTGCATCCCGCACTCATGGGCCACTACTGGGCCATACAAACTGGGCCGGGTGTGACATACACCCCCCTCAAAGAACCCGACGTCCTCGTCGGCGCACGACCGTACGTCCAGTGCCGGCGCCATAGTCCATGCCGTATGCCCTACCCGGGCCATACGCGCCATGCGCCCTATGCCCGCACACTGCGCCCGTACGCGCAACCGCGAGGGTCCTCGTCGGCGCAACTCACCCACACGGGCAAACGTCCAGGAACGTTCCCCCTTGGCGCACGACCGTACGTCTAGTGCCGGCGCCATAGTCCATGCCGTATGCCCTACCCGGGCCATACGCGCCATGCGCCCTATGCCCGCACACTACGCCCGTACGCGCAACCGCGAGGGTCGGCTCTGATACCACCTGTAACACCCCGCCCTCCAAAGCCGCACCGCACAGCCCTTCCGAGGGGCGTGCACGCGTACACATAGCACCCTGCTTACACTTTCGTCCTCGCTTCGTGTAAAAGGGTTAACCCGAAGGTGCTATGGCTGGAAGACAAAGGCTTATAAGTTGCCTCCACCCTTGCTCAACTAGCAATGTGGCACTAAACATGTGCATCCTGCACTCATGGGCCACTACTGGGCCATACAAACTAGGCCGGGTGGGTCTGCAGGATGCTCTCCAGTACCAGCTCATGTGCACCAAGTTCCCGACCTTTCACGAGCTGGTAGACGGCGCGCTGATGTTGGAGCACAAGCGCCGTGAGATGGAGGACAAGAAGAGGAAGCTCCAGGGACAGCAGGTGGGCAGCAGCAGTCGTCCACGCTTCACACCTCCCCAGAGTCAGCAGGTGGGAGGCCAGCAGCGCTTCCAGGGCCAGTCTGGGTTGCTCAGTCGTGGCCAGAACCAGCAGCAGCGTCCTCAGTTTCCTCGGGCGCCACAGCAGCAGCGTCCTCAGGGTCAGCCACAGATGGGTCCAGCTCAGCGTCCCCAGGTGCCACCCAGACCAGTTCAGCGTCCGGGTCCAGTCAGTCCAGCTGTTACAGGATAGAGGTGCTTCCACTGTGACGAGCCGGGGCACTATGCCAATGCTTGTCCTCGCAGAGTTCAGGGTGTCCCTGGTCAGAGCGGCACTCAGAGAGTTGGGCAGCCGCAGGGTCAGCAGCAGGGAGGTCGTGCTCCGCAGGCTCCGGTTCGGGGCAAGCTCAACCACACCGGTGCAGAGACAGCAGAGACAGCCACTGATGTTGTCGTGGGTACGTTCCTCGTCAATTCGACCCCCGCTACTTTTTTTTGATTCTGGAGCTTCGCATGCTTTTATTTCTGCTGCTTTTGTGAAGAAGCATCAAGTTGCATTGCTGCCGATGAGGAGTGCTATGCTAGTAAGCTCACCAGATGGGGAGCAACGCGCCACTTTACGATGCCCCAGTATCACCCTCACCATAAGGGGGGTAGATTTCGAGGCACGTCCGATAGTGCTGGAGACCCTGGGATTTGATCTGATCTTGGGTATGAGCTGGATGACCAGATATGATGCAGTGATCAGGTGTGCTACGAGGACCTTCCAGCTCACAGCAGAGTCCGGTGACAAGGTGGAGTACCAGGCAGCCAGTTCCTCAGAGCAAGGCCAAGCAAATCAAGCTGAAGGGACATTGATTGAAGATATCAGGGTGGTGAGCCAGTTCCCGGATGTGTTCCCAGACGAGTTGCCAGGTATGCCCCCAGAACGAGATGTTGAATTCGTTATTGAACTAAAACCTGGCACTGCACCTATAGCCAAGAGGCCGTATAGGATGGGAGCGAAGGAGCTGGAGCAGCTCAAGAAGGAGTTGGACGAATTGTTGGCCAAGGGGTACATTCGTCCAAGTGCTTCGCCATGGGGAGCACCGGTATTGTTTGTCGACAAGAAGGATGGTACTCAGAGGTTGTGTGTGGACTATCGAGCCCTCAACGAAGTGACCATCAGGAACAAGTACCCGCTGCCGAGGATTGATGATCTGTTCGATCAGTTGAGAGGAGCATGTGTGTTCTCCAAGATTGATCTTCGTTCGGGCTACTATCAGATGAGGATCCGCCCATCAGATGTGCCTAAGACCGCTTTCACCACCCGGTACGGGTTGTACGAGTTCTTGGTCATGTCTTTTGGATTGACCAACGCTCCTGCATACTTCATGTACTTGATGAACAGCGTGTTCATGGACTATCTGGACAAGTTCGTGGTGGTATTCATTGATGACATTCTGGTCTTCTCCAAGAATGAGGAAGAACATGAGGAACACTTGAGACTGGTGCTGCAGAGACTCCGGGAACATCAGTTGTATGCCAAGCTGAGCAAGTGTGAGTTCTGGCTGAAGGAAGTGGCATTTCTGGGACATGTGTTGTCCAATGGAGGAGTGGCAGTTGATCCGAAGAAAGTCAGCGATGTGTTGAGCTGGAATCCGCCACGGGATGTGAGCGAGATCAGGAGTTTCCTTGGGATGGCCAGTTATTACAGACGGTTCATTGAAGGATTCTCCAAGATCGCTAAGCCGCTGACTGCTTTGCTAGAGAAGAATGCCCCGTTTGTGTGGACAGAGGCATGCCAGGTCAGCTTCGAAGAATTGAAGAAGAGGTTGACTACAGCCCCAGTGCTAGTATTGCCAGATTTGGCTAAGAGTTTCTCCATCTACTTCGATGCATCTCGTCTAGGACTGGGTTGTGTCCTTATGCAGGAGGGCAGAGTCGTGTCTTATGCATCCAGGCAGTTGAGGAAGCATGAGCAGAACTATCCGACGCACGACTTGGAGTTGGCAGTTGTAGTACATGCTCTGAAGATCTGGAGACATTACTTGATTGGACACAGATGTGACATCTACACTGATCATAAGAGCCTCAAGTATGTCTTCACTCAGTCGGATCTGAACTTGAGACAGCGCAGATGGTTAGAGCTGATCAAGGATTATGATCTGGAGATTCATTATCATCCAGGAAAGGCCAACTTGGTGGCAGATGCTCTGAGCAGGAGGAGTTATGTGAACAGGATCACTGGACACTGTTTGCCTGAGGAGCTCAGCCGAGAGTTTGAGAGGATGAGTCTGGGATTCGTCACCAGCATCACAGAGATGGCAGTGGAGCCCACACTTGAGCAGGAAATCCGGAAAGGTCAGCTGCAGGATGAGAAGATCCGAGAGATTTTGGGGAATGTTGCACTAGGAAAGGCCCCTGGATTCAGAGTTGATGGTCAGGGAACTCTATGGCATGGAAAGAGGATATGTGTGCCAGACATAGCGCAGATCAGAGAGATGATTCTGAGAGAGGCACATGACTCAGCTTATTCGATCCACCCAGGCAGCACTAAGATGTACCAGGACATCAAGGAGAGATTCTGGTGGTATGGACTGAAACGTGATGTGGCGACTCACGTGGCATTGTGCGACACATGTCAGCGAGTCAAGGCAGAACATCAGAGGCCAGCTGGATTGCTTCAGCCGTTGAAGATCCCGGAGTGCAAATGGGAAGAAGTTGGTATGGACTTCATCACTGGTCTGCCCCGCACTCAGAGAGGATTCGACTCCATCTGGGTGATTGTTGATCGTCTGACCAAGGTGGCTCACTTTCTACCAGTGAAGACCACCTACACAGGCGCCATACTAGCAGAGTTGTACATGGAGCGGATTGTGTGCTTACACGGGGTGCCGAAGAAGATTGTGTCAGATCGTGGTACTCAGTTCACTTCACACTTCTGGCGGAAGTTGCATGAGTCCATGGACACGAAGCTGCACTTCAGCTCAGCTTATCACCCGCAGACAGATGGTCAGACAGAGCGGACCAATCAGATACTAGAGGATATGTTGAGGGCTTGTGCATTGCAGTATGGAGTCAGCTGGGATAAGAGTTTGCCGTATGCAGAGTTCTCCTACAATAACAGCTACCAGAAGAGTTTGCAGATGGCACCGTTCGAGGCATTGTATGGCAGGAAGTGCCGGACCCCATTGTTCTGGAATCAGACTGGAGAGAGTCAGGTCTTTGGTCCGGAGATACTCAGAGATGCAGAGCGGCAGGTGCAGGTGATCCGAGAGAACCTGAAGGTGGCCCAGTCCAGACAGAAGAGTTATGCCGATGTCAGACGGAGGGACCTCAGCTTCAGAGTTGATGATTTTGTGTACCTGAAGGTGTCACCCATGAGAGGTGTAAAGCGGTTCAATGTCAAAGGCAAGTTGGCGCCTCGTTACATCGGACCATTCAGGATACAGGAACGGATGGGCGAAGTGGCATATCGGCTAGACCTGCCTGAGAGACTAGCCGGAGTACACGATGTGTTCCATGTGTCCCAGTTGAAGAAGTGCTTGCGGGTGCCAGAAGAGCAGATCCTGATTGAGGAGTTGAATGTTCAGGAGGACCTCACATATGAGGAGTATCCGATCAGGATTCTGGAGGAGTCAGAGAGAGTGCTGAGGAACAAGACCATTCGGATGTGCAAGGTGCAGTGGAGCCGGCATTCAGCACATGAAGCGACTTGGGAACGGGAAGAAGATCTCAAGTCCGAGTACCCACAGCTCTTCGCTTCTACATCCGAATCTCGAGGACGAGATTCATCCTAAGGGGGGTAGGTTTGTAACACCCAAAAATACTCAATTTTAAAATTTTTGGCATTTAATTAATTATTTAATGCTCTCACCTATTTTATAAAGGCTAAATAATAATTTTCTAAAATTTAAAATCAAATATAGGTAATAGAAACATTTATTGATGCATTCATGCTGCTGCATTTATTTTTATATTGCTTGTGATTCAAACAAGAATTTAAATTTATTTAAATTCGAATTTGAATCACTTTGTTTGGAGCTCTAGAAT
Organism: Echinochloa phyllopogon; assembly: GCA_033239725.1. Lineage (NCBI taxonomy): Eukaryota > Viridiplantae > Streptophyta > Magnoliopsida > Poales > Poaceae > Echinochloa > Echinochloa phyllopogon. The sequence continues at coordinate 234,598 of BTCW01000001.1, forward strand.
AGTTGTTAGACCCACAGTTCGGTTCTGCTCCCTGGATTCTTTTTCCGGTCTGCTTTTGCCCCCTCTACTTCCTTCCCAGCTCGCCCTCCCCTCCCCTCTCTCCCCCCACTGACAGCCGACCCCGCTTGTCGTCTTCCACCTCCCACCTTCTTTTTCCTCCCGACGCCGTGCAGCAGCACAGGTCACCCCGCCGGCGTGCGCCGCCGACGACCCCGCCGTCGCACCAGCACGGCCTCACCAAGACACACCAGCTCGGCCGGGCCCTCATTCCCGAGCGCCGAACGCGCCAACACCGCAGCCACGCGCGCCCCGCACTCGCCGCCCGAGACCGCCGCGCCATTCCCGTGCGCGCTTTCCATACCGAGCACCCCAAGGCCCCAGGCAGCTTCCACGAAGCTTCGCGCACCTTCCCCTTCCTTTTTCACCCGTCCCCAGTAAGGAAACCGAGCTCGCCCGGTTTGGAAAGTACCCGCCGCCGCCGCGGACCTTCCATAAACGCCGGCGAACGCGTTCCCGTCGCCCTAGACCTTCCCAAGCTCTTTCTTAAGGCGCCTGCGCACCACCGAGCCGTGCCTGACCTCGCCATCGCACCACAAGACCACCCGAGCCACTCCATCGCCCTGTCCACGCGCCGCCGAGCTTGCGCAGCGCCGCCGCACGCCGCCAGGCTGCTCCGGCGTGTCTCCCGGCCGGCCATCACCGCCAAGCTGTCCGCCAGGAGGTACTGAAGCTCCCCAAATACCTCTCGTCCTCTCTTATGCCTTGACCGTGGCTAATTGCTTCCCGACGCCCGCAGCGCCGCCGTGGAGGATTCGCCGCCGTTCCTGTCGACCGAGCCGTCTCCGGTCGATTCCTTGCATCCAACCCTTCCTCAGAAGGTAACAAGTCCACCAGCCCTCTCAATTCGAGCTGTAGTGCGCCGTAGCAGCACCCCCGCGATCACCGTCATCGGCCGATTGCCGGTCGTCGTCGTCTGGTCGGTTCACTGCACGGAGTTTCACTTGAGCACCTCAGCAGCACTCACCATCGTTCTCTGACGCTCCAGAGCAAGAAACCCGACCTCGAAACCACCCAAAACCCCTACCCCGCGGCTCACCGGAGCGCAGCTCCGCCGCCCATCGTCGTTGGCACGATTCGCCGGCCGATGCTCGTCATGGACCCCCTAGATCGACTCGCCATCTTCTCCTGAAGCCGTAGGACCAAACCCCGTCGAAAACCGAGCACCCTAGCCCGAGTCGCTACCCAGCTCCGCCTCGCTCGAGGGTCGTGAACCCCCTCGAACGGGCAAGCCAAACTCCGCCTCACTCGAGGGTCGTGAACACCCTCGAACAGGCACAGCAACCCCTGCCTCACTCGAGGGTCGTGAATCCCCTCGAGCGGACGAGCCGTCTCCGCCTCGCTTACGGGCGCCTTCCCGGGAGGCTACTGTTATCTACGTATAGGTCCCTGGTTTTTCGCAGTTTAGCCCCTGGAAGTTTCAGAGACTTTGCCAGCAAGCCCACGGATCTTAAAAACCTCTTAACTTTCGCGTTTTAGCTCCGATTTGCGTGATTTTCGCGCTCATGTGTTCGTAGCGAAGTGTAGATTATTTCTAGCTCCTGTTTTTGTACTGTTTTCACTGTTTGGTGTACTGTTCTAATAGATTAATTTTGTTTGCATGTAAGGATTGCTTTTGGATGCGTGCGTGATGATCGTGTCCAGTCGGTGAGCCCGTAGCTTTGGACTTCGAGTACGTTGAGGACGTGCCGGAGCAGGATTTGCAGCTGTAGCCGTACTCCGAGGAAGGCAAGTTATAGCACGGACAATCCTTGCTACCTATCTCACATTTAATACACTGTTCATTACATACGCATGTGTCTAATATTGATTACCATTAAGGTTATTTCCTAGCATTTATTTCCCTGTCCTTGTATTCCTATGGGTTTATGCATTTGGGTAGTACTTTGCTAGGCGCAATTACTGTCACAATACTTAATTGATAATATTGACTTAATGGTCCATTTCAACATTAATGATAAAACTTGCTTTTTAGCAACTTGGATTAGGGGGCTAGAGCATGTGCTGTGTGCTTTGCTCTAGTGTCTCCCTATAAGGACCGGTTCTTAAAGCGGCAACCCAGGAGCCTGTCGCCACCGCCGGAACTATATGGGCTCTGGTCTTGGTTGAGTAGCTTGTACGTCTCTAGCTTGGCAGTGGTTACCGAGTGGCCTACGGCGTTGTGGGAGGCAAAGCACGGGGTGATTTCGGATTCCACCGAGGACGGTAGCCCCGTCGGCTAGGTCCCGTTAGACCCAGTCCCGTGTTGGGAGCCCCCGTGAGTGCGGGAGCTCCGCACGTTGCACCATTTACTTTCTTGTTGGCATGATTTGCCGGTGCGTGGATGCCATTGACCCCCTCACGTTGCGCCCTGAGGGTCAGTCAATCTCGGTGCCTAGGTTCTCACCACTTTGTAGTACTCCAGCGGCTACTGTCTTGTTAGGGTGTCTTGTGAAAGCCTCGTAGCGTCCCTATGCAGTCACACCTCGGTAGTGTTGATGTGCGTGGTTGGGTGCAAAGTTCTTTTGAACTTTTACGCGACTGGTGGGTAAAGGGCGAAACCTCTGCAGAGTGTACGATCTATCATGATAGCCTTGCTCAGGGTCACGAGTGGCCTGGATCCTTTTTGATTAGAATATGGTATTTATTCATGCTTAATGTCTTCCACTATTAATTTTGGTTACAACTGGGCTCTCATTCACTTGTAGTAACTCGGATAAAGTTAAAACGAACCAACTAAAAGTGCTAATGCAGTTAAGCCAGTGTCTAGCCTTTTTGAGCCTTCATAACCCGTGCTATACTTGCTAAGTAATTCCATTACTTACACTTGCTATTATCATCATTTTTGGGCAAAATCCCGGACGGGTAACAGATTGGAGTCAGGCTAACCATGAGGTGGAGTTTCCGGAGGATTTGCCGTACTTCTGAGTTGGCGTTCCCCCAGTCAGAATCCCTGTGGGATTGCGGCTACGCTTAGAGAGATGTATTAGTCTTCCGCTGTCCATGTATTTCATTTATGCAAAACTCTGATGTAATCGCTACTTTATGTTGATTAATGAAGCATTGTACTCTGATTTTTACCATATTTGTTTGCTATATGTGTCGGTGGACTTCCTGGGCACACATATGGCCACATTCGGGTTTTGAGTAAATCCGGGTGTGACAACGGGGAAACTCAGAGCGGCCTTGGCTTCGCTCGTCGTTGACCGAGTCGGTGAAATGGCCGGCAATGGCGCCGGCGGAGCGGAAGAAGATGGTGGGGAGGCTCGGGAGCGCTTGGCGGCGCTGCTAGGGTTGGGGCGACGGGGGTGAGGGGAGCAGGGTGCGGCGCGGGCCGAGTTAAGAAGGCGTGTGGGGAAAAGGAATCCTCGGCGCGCGGCGAATCCGGCGAGCGCCATCTCCGGCGACCGGGAAAAGGAAGGGGAGGAGGAGGAAGAAGGGAAAGTAACGTCAGCGCTGGCGTCAGCGACTGACAGGTGGGGCCCGCATTGTCAGCGACACAGGGAGGAGGCGGGGCGCGCGCGCGGGCGAGCTGGGCCGCGTTGCTGGGCCGGGTTGGAAAGAGGAAAAGAGGAGGGGCTGGGCCGAACCGGGAGAAAAGAAGAGGGGGCAAAGTTGGACTTGAGAAAAAGTTCAGGGAGTGAAATCGAACTATGGGCTTAACAACTTTTCTAGAGCTCCAAACAAAATGATCCAAATTTGAATTTAAATATATTTAAATTCTTGTTTGAATCACAAGCAATACAAAAATAAATGCAGCAACATGAATGCAACAATAAATGTTTCTACCACTTATATTTGATTTTAAACTTTAGAAAATTATTATTTAACCTTTATAAAATAGGTGAGAGCATTAAATAATTAATTAAATGCCAAAAATTTTAAATTTGAGTGTTTTGGGTGTTACAGTAGCATTTTGCTAGGCGCAACTACTGTCACCTTTACTTAAATGTTAATATTGACTAAATGGTCCACTTCAACTTTAATGTTAAAACTTGCTTTTTAGCAACATGGATCAGGGGGCTAGAGCATGTGCTGTGTGCTTTGCTCTAGTGTCTCCCTCTAAGGACCGGTTCTTAAAGCGGCAACCCAGGAGCCTGTCGCCACCGCCGGAACTATAATGGCTCTGGTCTTGGTCAAGTAGCTTGTACGTCTCTAGCTTGGCAGTGGTTACCGAGGGGCCAACGGCGTTGTGGGAGGTACAGCGCTGGGTGATCTCCGATTCCACCGAGGACGGTAGCCCCGTCGGCTAGATCACGTTAGACCAGTCCCGTGTAGGAGTCTCAGCGATTGAGAACTCTGCACGTTGCGCAGTATGGGTGCGATACCCGCGCTCCGTACGCCATCGACCCCCTCACGGTGTGACTCCGTGGGCGTACGTCGATCTCGGTGCCTAAGTTTTCACCACCGTATAGTACTCCAGCGGCTACTGACTTGTTAGGGTGTCTTGTGAAAGCCTCGTAGCGTCCCTATGCAGTCACACCTCGGAAGTGTTGATGTGCGTGGTTGGGTGCAAAGTTCCTTTGAACTTTTACGCGACTGGTGGGTAAAGGGCGAAACCTCTGCAGAGTGTACAATCTATCATGATAGCCTTGCTCAGGGTCACGAGCGGCCTGGATCCTTTTTGATTAGAATATGGTATTTATTACTGCTTAATGACACTTACACTATTTAATTGGGTTACAACTGGGTTCTCATTCACTTGTAGTAACTTGGATAAAGTTAAAACGAACCAACTAAAAGTGCTAATGCAGTTAAGCCAGTGTCTAGCCTTTTTGAGCCTTCATAACCCGTGCTATACTTGCTAAGTAATTTCCATTACTTACACTCGTTGTATTTACTATTTTTGGGCAAAATCCCGGACGGGTAACAGATTGGAGTCCGGCTAACTATGAGGTGGAGTTTCCTGAGGATTTGCCATACTTCTGAGCTGGCGTTCTCCCAGTCAGAGTCCCTGTGGGATTGCGGCTACACTTAGAGAGAGTTTATTAGTCTTCCGCTGTCCATGTACTTCATTTATGCAAAACTCTGATGTAATCGCTACTTTATGTTGAATAATGAAGCATTGTACTCTGAATTTTTACCATATTTGTTCGCTATATGTGTCTGTGGACTTCCTGGGCACACATATGGCCACATCCGGGTTTTGTGTAATTCCGGGTGTGACATTTTAATTTGGTCTCCCTTTTAGAAAATGGAATCAGTTCTAGATGGTGTGTCTTCAGATCGTGCCATTCAGTTGCATGCTGAAAAAAAAATCTTGAGGGAAACTCTAATGAATTGCATCTCTCTTCTGTATACGTCGTCATGAAGAATAATACCACTTTTTCATAAGTAGCAATATAGAATTGCGTGGACTAATAGCATAGAATAATTGCATGGGCTATGGCGCATGGAATAAAGTTCCCAGAAACTATTATCATTCAAAATGAGCATCCATCACTTCTGAATATTATCCTGGTAGAGATCCCTTCCGCACTATCTGTCTTTCGTTTTCAGCATGCATGCAGATGCACCTACTGTAGAGCACTGGATGCTAGCAGCCTGGTAGCTAGTGGTCAATTAATTTGGAAAACAGCATATGGTCGTAGGTTTTCTTTTTGTGCCAGGACCGATCATATCAGACCATGCATAAAGGATAACACCACGTACTGCTAACAGGTGCGAACGGAACCAGCATTATTCTCTGTGTTCACTGCAAAACCCAAAAGGAAATAAAAAGGATGGTATTTCGACATGCACATGTCCACACCAACCACAAATAAAACACAATTTGACCAATGCAATATGATTTCAGAACATAACAATAAGACTGGAGAATACTATATAGAAGTTCTTTTGGTAACAAATCTAAACACCAAAAGATTCTGTAAGCTCGATAATCAAAACTGCAGTATTCAATTTTGATTTGAAATCTCCAAAATGTGTCTTATTTCTTATACTAATTAGGAGTGGGCAGGCTGCACATGGTATTCCATATGCATATAGTACTGCCCACCGGCTAGGAAAAATGAGGGGGAAAGCTATTTATATTTTGAGATGCATGCAGTGGTAGATACTGTATACACATTGTCTATAGAGAAGAGAATTAGAGATTCCTTATTATTATGATTTCACTGCTTGTTGCTCCTCGTTGTCGGCCTCTTCATCCACTTGTTTGTTATCTGTACAACATGCCGAAGCATCCTTCTTCTTTCCCCACAGCAAAAGATATAGCCCAAATATCATCAGCCCAGAACCCAGAACGCTGTTATTTCAACCCACCAAAAAAAGGAAACTATATCATCAGCAAAAGATATATATGTTGATGAAGACTCGACTACATACAACTGATCGATATATGTTGAACAAGAAAAGAGTTTCAATTACCTGCCAAGATAGATCTGCTCGTGGAGGAAGAAGAAATCGATGATAGCTACCATTATCTGGATGATGGGGATGAAGGCTGCAGTGAAAACTGGACCCCTCTTGTGAACACACCAGGTCATTATCAGGAAGCCTGCTGCAGAGGCCATGATGCCCTAACACCATATGCAACCAAGTATTAATGTATTATATATACCTGTTATGTCTCAAAGAGAGATTCTATTTTCTCAGGCTGATTTCTCTGAAAAACAGCCTGCATAATCCATACAAGGTTCATTTCTCTACAACATTATTTATCCCGCCTCCCGGCCTGGAATATAATCTGACAGTCAGACCATGTAAATATTTGTTCCAGAGAAAATTGATAATGCTACGAGAACAGATGGAGCCAGAGGAAGACAGTTTTGAGCTTATCCAGACAATCCAGTTGCAATATCGAATTTTCTTTTTAAAAAAAGTTCAGTGGAAGCACTAATAATAAGGACAAAAGTTTTGCTAGTAGTTTCTCCTTTTGGGCAAACTGCGCTCAAGCTATGCTACCATTTCTGTGGCACTCAGGGTTTGTTGCTGCAATTACCGCTTTCCGAAAGCTACTTTGAGGTTATTAGTTTGTTATCGTAGCAGTGGATCGTGTCATCCAATAAGACTAGTTAGGGATACTAACTGGAGCCTTCTTCATGCCTAAGCAAGTAGCCGAGCAGTATAAACTGTAAAGATGGGATGGTATATCTTACTGAATACAAGATTGTGAGGATCTCCAGCCTCCTTGTCACAATCCACACTGATGAGTGCCTCTCTATCGTCACCGTCAGTGCTCCGGCCTGCAATGTGCTGATGAAGAACATGATGGCGGTGCTAGAGTAGAGCGCCGGGTATTTCTTTGTCAGCCGGCTTTGAAGCAGCAGCCACAAGGAGAAGAAGAGGCAGTTTGCCAGTAATGATACAGTTCCCAGCATCCAGGTCTTCTTGTCGGTACCAACTTGAGAGGGAGATGCAGGTGCTGCTGCTGCATGGTGAGCTGAGCTCAGTGCTGCTGCGGTATTCTGGTGTGTCACAGCAACACCCTTGTAGAGACTCAGTAGCAGCGCTCCTCCAAAGGACATGAGTGTCCCGAGGATCTTTGCAGATCCTGCTTTGCTCTTCATGTTGAGTGATTCCACCCTGAATCGAAGGACGACATATGTATAGATCCATTTTATGACTGGGGTGTCCAGAGATGTAGAAGATGATTGGTAAAATTGATTTGATCATAAGGACGTATAGTACATACCGCAGAGCGATGGCGATCAGGAAGGTGAGGACAGGAGCCATGTTGGCGAATGTTATGGCAAAAGTTGCGGTCGTGTACTTGAGCCCATAGAAGAAGGTGTACTGTGAGAGTGCAGCACTGCAGGTCAAGAACACGAACCAGCTGGTGTATGAGCCGAGGGTCATTATATTCTTGAAAGAAAAAAAGAAGGCAAATATATCACTGCAGATATATAAGTCAATAATGTTATGTTCAAGTGTTGTACCCAAGGACTGCACTGAAGAAGTGGTACACAAAGATCTCCGGCGTGAACTTAGGCCTTGTGTTCCTGGAAAGAAAGAAAGATAAAGAATAGCATATCATCAGTTACTTGAATCCACCATGCAGAGATCATCAAGTACGTACCGTTCTTTGAAGTAGGCTATTGGAGCTAGGAAGACGGTGGCTACCAACTGACGGAGAGTGATGAGGACCAGACTGTTGAGCCCTTGTTCGAGCGCCTCCTTCACCAACGCCGTCATCACAGCAGAGATGAGGTTGAAGACCAGCATTGCCACCACCGGCCTCCACTCATCCATGTGTGCCATTCCCCACATTGCAATTGTCACCCTGCAGTCAATGTGTTGCAATAAGATGATCTAGCTAGGTTGATCGATATATGCCAACTAAAGGTCTGGTCAGGGACTATATATGTATATATATAGGACTGCCCTTCCACTAGCTGATGTCCCGGGAAAAGCGACGGCTCTGGTTCATTCTGAGGGATAAAGATAAAGCAAGTGCTGTGAGCATACATATATAGTTGCTCTCCAGTGGAAGGTCAACAGTGAAAATGCATATGGAAATTACAGGACAAATGTGGAATTGTCAAGTCATGATTAAGTCGCAGCACTGGCATTTCCTTTTTTAGTGCCCCAAATATCTGCGTAATAAGATGTGTAGAAAAGCTGGATGCACTCAGCTTACAAAAAGTCCAGAGAAAGCTCTTTGCACAGTCAGCTGGTAGTGAGAAGAGGACACCTACTAGCTACTGACAACTACTCTTTTGCCTCACAGATATACACCCTTGGATCCTTCACGTGCATATATATTTATACTCGGTTGCACCAGGACAAACTAGGGAGATTGCCCTCCCTGGTACGCTTCAGAATTAGTAACTTGCTTCCCTGATTTTCTTGTTAATTGTTCCACCACTGCTTCTGGTTTGGTTGAGAAAACAGCATCCCTGCGCTTTTCCCCCGGAGGAGGTGTATGGAGGCCTCCTGTGACAAGAGCAGCACCAACCGCACTGAAAGACACCACAAGAGTAACTTTTTGATGTGTCCCATTTTTGGTCGGGGAAGTGATATATATGTCTTGAGATAAAGTTGTCTTTTGGCTCATAGTTGTTTACACTTAAGAACTTTCAGCAGAATATGTCAATCTATAGCTAGCCCATTGTTCAGATAATGATTTCAGTTCTACTATTTTCCCCTCTTATTTTCTCACTAGATGAGATCCACCGATCTTCATATTTTGTTTTCATCAATGATGTCTTGTAAAAGGAAATATCAAGAAAATCAAGTGTAGGATCGGAGCAAATAGTATATAAATCAACAGCTACCTTCCAAGCAAGGTACAGCTGGATGAATATGTCAATGACGGCAGCAATATGATGTGGACGAGTGGCATGATCGAATGCACAAGGTGGGTCGTCAGCGCATACCCTATCCCTGATACACCACCAGCTCCCTGCACAGACACCAAGTCAAAAGTGCAAAGTAAGCAAGCTCTCTAGTGCTTGCAATCCCTGGATCTGATACATTAACCGGTGCATTTTCCGGTACCAATGCATTGCAAGTCCTGTTGTCGCCTTACTGAGCTTAGTCTTTGTCATCTGATGTATGATTTGTGTTAGCCACTATCGATCTACCACCTATCTACAGAGTCATGAGCAGAGGAGAGCATCCTACCAGGGGTCTCACCGGCAGCGTCGTTGCTTGTGTATGCAAAGGTTGTCGGGTTTTAGAACGTTGCAAGTGGTGTGTGCACCACCGCCCAGTTAGGAGTCATGCACTGGCACTGGCATATGAGTGTTCCTGTCCAGATTCCGGGGTTGGATATTCTTATCCAGATTATTATTCTGGCATAGGAACAACAGATAGATAAGCGTGCGCGTTGGCTGCTGTGATTCAAATTATATATATTGCCGGTGAATGAAATGGAGTTCTAGCCCTTCACCTCTTTCAGTCAATACTGCTCTGCAGCGACGATGAGTATCATTTCATTTTAGGCGAGTGGTCATGGGAAGTGTCTTCTGTTTGCTTCACGTCCATGTTACTGTCTTCTGTTTGCTTCACGTCCACACATTGACCAGGCATCACGGGAGTCTATCTATTCTGCGCTAGACAGGACGGGAGCTTTCGTTTTGCCTATCAACGACCATCACGTACTTTGCCTATCTAAAAAGTCTACATTCATAGCTTTTGTAAAGAAAAGAAAATCAGCAAATAATTCAGTCTGATATCCAGCTCTTTCAACCAGGAATGGAATTTGTATGTGGCGAACATGAACACATAAGCATACCCTCACAAATAATGCTGGCAGCATAGAAGCGCCTCCACCAATCACGTCCTAAAACAGTACAAAACTGATGAACCTGTGAAGTTGTAATTGTCTTACTCAAAAACACAGCACAAAAAGGATGACCCCCAAAGTCTCTAACACATCTTTCCCTAGCAGCAACAAAGAGCTCACACTACTCCTCAGCAATGGGACCCTTGTCGCTCACATAGATACCATCCAAGAACTTCCTGATATCCTTGTTCTTCACATGGCATTTCTGTTCACAACCAAAACAGAAAAACTCGGCTTAGGATGGTATATCAGGACAACTCGTAAGATGCATCTTCAATAACAAGATCATTCCACTAAACATGATACAGTAGTCAAGTTTGCAGTTTGTAATGCAGAGAGATTGCTCGTCACGCAAAGGCAGATACCCCAGAATATATAATCAAGCCAAGCTAAGCTATTAGATTGATATACACCTCATAGTTATCGTATTGGGCTGAAATACAAAGAACGTTTATGGAAACACACGCGGTCCAAAATTAACATTCAGTCTAAACAATATGGTTGGGAACAAGTTGCTAACAGAATGTTTATGGAAACATACGTGGTCCAAAATTAGCATTCAGTCTAAACAATATGGTTAGGAACAAGTTGCTGAAGTCAACAGGTCAAAGGCAAAATCGATGTATATTTACACAACACGATGCAGTAAAAACAGAGGATGCAAGGACTCCAACCTGGTTTATGAGAGCAGCGGAGCGAGAAACAAGCTCGATATCATTGCCATCAAGAACGAGCTCATCCTTGACCTTCTCAGAACGCAGGATGGTCACACCTTCAAGCATGTCAACCTTCCTCACCTATGTGCGCAAGGAAACACAAAACATCAGAACATTGAATCAATTCAAGGCATGCTACACAAGATACAGATCACATGTAGGGGAAATGCACACTGAGGTAAAGAAAGGGCAGAAAGACACAGGAGGTCGTCCACCAGTATCAAGTATCTAAAGAAAGCAACTAGGCCAGACTATCTGAACATTCATCAAGCCAGAGGTCAACTATCAATCGTCAGATATAGTTGGGCACCCAGTAGCAGCGAATGTGATTCACATAATAATGGTTTAACAACAGCACTAGCATCTTAAAACATGATCCCAACCCTATTGAGTTTAAGGACATCCGTATATAGCATTACTACATGTCAATTCACGGGTGGGTTGGCAACAACAGTATATATATGCTATAGCGCGCAAAGAAGAAGGAGAAATAAAAAATGGTACCTTCTTCTCTCCGAGGAAGTTCCTGATCTCGATGGCGGTGTTGGCGTTGGTGATGGAGGCGTTGATGGGGAAGTGAGCGTAGACGAAGCGCATCTTGTAGCGGTAGCCCTTGGTGACGCCGGTGATGAGGTTCTGGACGTGGGAGATGGCGGTGCGGATGGCGGCCATGGTGCGGCGGGTGCCGAACCAGGCGTCCACCTTGAGCTTGCGGCCGCCCTCCTGGAGCTGGAAGTCGAGGTTGAGGTGCTTGAAGTTGCGGGTCAGCTTGCCGCGCGGCCCCTCTACCGTCACCACCTTGGCCGCCACCTTCACGGACACCTCCTCGGGGATGTCCATGGTCTCGGAAGCCAGGATGGTCTTCATCTTCTTCTTCTTCTTTTTCAGTCGCCGGAGCTGCGCGGGGGAGGATTCGGCGGCGGCGGCGGAGGGGAAGACGCGAGAGAGACGAGCTCGGCTTTTATACGGGAAGGAAGGGCGTACCCTAGCTTTTTAGAGGTGATCGGAGGGGAGGAGAAGGGTGCTCTGTCCTGGGCCGGGCTCATTCATCTTATTTCAAACCCAATGGGCCGTTATTAATTATTGGGCCCAACTTGCAGCACAGCCCAGACCAGCCCAGGAGGATTTTATTGACTCAGAAAAAATAACTAACAATCGATCGACAACGATTTTTTTTAATAAATATGTATATGTACTGCTGTACATGGATCGACGACCGGACCAACCAACGATTGGATCGGATTGGTCAGGTCAACGTACTCATCACCTGATCGATACCTGAGCGAGCTTGCACAACAAAACCATGGATATATATATGTGTATGCATGATAGATGTAGTATGAATGAGAACAAGCTGGCCGGCCAATCAATCAGCTAGTAGACTTCGACGTTCCATTGCTCTCCCTTCTTGAGCTGCTTCTTGTAGTCGAACCAGTCGATGCCGTCCTTGGCCGCGAGGTCCACCATGATTTCGTCGATGCCCTTCTCCATGCCCTTGAGCCCACACATGTACACGTACGTGTTGTCCTTCTTGAGCAGCTCCCACAGCTCCTCCTTGTACTCCGCCATCCTCGTCTGGATGTACATCTTCTCCCCCGCCGCGTTCGTCTGCTCCCGGCTCACCGCAAAGTCCAGCCTCAAGTTCTCCGGCGCAATCTCCTGCATCTTCTCAAGCTCCTCCTTGTACAGAAGGGTGTCGCTCGTCGGAACTCCCAAGAACAGCCAAGCAAGGCCATTGTACTGCGGGCATTATATATTGTTCATTCATGGCGATATGATTGAGCAATGATGCGATATGCTGCCAATGTTACATAGGAGCTAGCACACTGCTACATGTATACAGTACCTTGTAGTCGTCGTGCTTCTCGAAGAACATCTTCCACAAGAAGGAGCGGAAGGGAGCGATACCCGTACCTGTGGCGAGCTGCGTGCAATTCATATATACAGAGCATGTATGATGATCAGGATTCAGGACATGCATACAAAATACTGTATGTATGTTGGTAGTGGTTTTAATTTGCAATGCAATCAGCTAGCATCTCGATCAGTCAAAAACGTACTCACCATAATGATTGTTGCGTTGGGGTCTTTGGGCATGAGCATCTCCTTGCCCACTGGCCCTGTGATCTTCACCTCAGCGCCGGGCTTCAGGTCACCTGCAAATTAATTAATAATCCCATTTCATATATGTGTATATGTACCACGTCAACAGTACGTACAGGATGATGGCACATCAAGCAACAAAGTACTATATATTGATGAAGACCATGACTACTGTCTGCTGAAGTGACGAAGCTAATAAAATAAAAAGAGAAGGAAGGAAGGAATGAATTTGACGATCGACGACTGACATAGGAAGTTTGAGCAGACTCCCTTGACGATCTCCCCTTGATCGTTGGTGTAGACGAGCCTCTTCACGCACAGCGACACCTACGGGTACACAGATCATCGATGCTGATGATATTAATAATTATATACAGATCGAAAACATACAAAGCTAGCTAGGTTGCTGTAATATAAATATATAATAATAATAATAACAGCAAACAGCAGATCGATGTGATGTGATGTGATAAACAAGTGGTGTAATATAAATGTACTACTTACTGTCTTGGAGTCCCCGAAATCCCCGAGTGCGCTGCTGGCGATGGAGTAGAGCCTGACCTTGTGCGGCTTGCCGTTCTTGTCGACTCCGTCAGCGATGACGCCGATGGACTGCCCCTCTCTGTAGGGGACCTCGCCTGCAGCACGGACAACAAGGTAACGTATGTAACCACCATTCATGTCCTGAATTGAAGCAGGAACACACGAGAACAGATCGAGCAGACCGACGTACCTTCCGTGCTGAATACCATGTGCCACGTCTCCCCCGGCGCGTCGTCGCCGGTGATCCTGGTGTTGAGCAGGCACCGCCCCACGTAGGGCTCCTTGGGCTTGTACTTGTTGGTCACCACCCCCTCGTCCTGCTTCTTGGAGACCTTCTCCTTCTTCACCGGCGCCGCCTCCGCCTCAGCGGCGGTCTCCGTCGTCGACACCTGCACGCGCAGCGCACGGGCGGCGGCGCTCCGCCGCGGGTACGCCAGGAAGTGGTGATGATGGGTGCATGGCGACGGGGACGGCGCAGCGGCCTTGGCCTTGGCAGGGGAGGAGGAAGACAGAGAGACGGCCGCGGCGGTCACGGCGGCCATGGACCTGCCCCTGCCCTGCTGACAGAGATTCGATGATTGGGTGGGTGGAGGGGAAAAGAAGAGAGCTAGACGAGAGGCGGGGAAGGGATTGGGTTTGTAACTTTGTATTGGTGACAGTACAGATTTGAGTGGAAGGGAGACGAGGTGGAGGACCAAGTGGTTGGTTGCTTGGTTGCTGTCTGTCCCTGCCCTGCCTCGCCCTCTCTCTCACTGCCGCTTCGGGCCCCCATCACCAGTCAACCCAGTCAACTAACGGTTCAGGGTGCCTTTACCAGCTGCCCAATAACATGCTGCCATGTGGCCATCGAAATCCCAACTCCTTGTCTTTTTTGAGTTTAATCAAAATCCCCACTCCTGCAGGCAGGCACACAGGGAGGAGCCAAAAAAACCCCAGACTTGAGCCCACTACTTCAGTCCATTCTTCCATGTCAGCCCATGTAGTAGACAATCAAAGGCAAAGCTACTTACAAAGCACCGGTGCAAAGGCACCCATGTGAAAAAACGAAAACTACTTGTTGCAATCAAATTTCCACCGCTTGTGCACCCCCAAACTAAAAGCAGTGCTAATGGTGCACCCTTATGTGTTCGATCTAACTTCATCCATGTAGATAATTATCTATTTTAAGAAAATAGACATGTAGTTATGGATAGATTTGTATTCTTTTAATCTTAAAATTGTACTTTTCGTGGGATGGAAGATGCAAAAAAAAGTAGATCGAGTGAAAGATCAAAACTAAGGAGATCTTAAAATAGCAAACCAAAGTGCGAAACATGAACATTTATTTCTCGAAGTTCAGAAAGTGTCCCTATGGCTCCATTGAGGAAGCTCTCAAGGGACTTAGGGTTTGTTTCAACTGTTTTCCTCTCTCTCTCTCTACTATTAGGCTTCTTTCCTCCAACTCATCACCCCAGTTTTAAAGATAAACTGATAACTTTCACACTTCTCTAAATAGAGTTCCCTGCTAGTCGCTTAGCCTGTAAAGAAGCTTCATGATGTTAAAGCGTGCTTATGTATCCTTCCTTGCCACATTTTTTAGAAAAGATAATATTTATTAATATCCCAGCCGTTGCGTCAATCAATACATATAGTTATCCATTGCTACACACTTATATCCTTCCTTGCCATATTGTCCACTTAGCCTCTAAACAGGCTCCTTGATGTCAAAGCATATGTCCTGCCTCATCCTGGGCCCAACACACGAAGCACTTGCAGGGGGCTCACCTTGACTTGGTCAAGAATGTGTTCATCATCTTATTTTCTTTTACTTCATGCCTCTTGCAAGCTCCATGAGAACGATTCAGATCGCCTATAGCTTCGCCCAACCTATCTTTGGTGTATCAGTGCCTCAAGCCTCCCATATGGCCTTCATCAGTGCAGGCCACCTTAGCGTTGACTATCACATTGTATCCATACACGTACACAACATGAGCCAAAAGGCATGTCATGTTTTTTTGTCACCCTTACCTTAACTACATTACCAAATCTGGTTAGCGATTAACATATGCATGCATTACTGAAATGAAACATGCTTATGTAACATAGTAGAAAACTTCGAACCACTTTAACAACCACCAATCAGTCATCGCATCAAGATATATAGACATTGCACAGCTCGACTTGATCTCTCGCTCTTTTTAGGATCGTCGTGTTAAGCATTCTTGAATGGATGGATTATGCTGACCACGATTGATGAACTGACAAAGGGTGTATTCTCCCAATACATGCTAAATGCAATCAGCAAGCATCATGGAAACATCTCGTAGTGGATAGATATGACAGATAGAGCCTAACTCAACTGGTGTGGGAGTTACAACATACATCTCTCTCTGCCATTCGAATCATTAGAATACTTAACAAGTTCATTATTTTCTTCATTCCAAACAAAAATATATTCTCCAGAAACCCATTTGATTGTAGTATTAACTTTAAAGGCCTAGTCAATATCGGCAACTATAGCCAATCAAAACTTGCGAGAGCACTACGCACACACACAATTTTGCCAAAGTTGAGATTAAATTTCCACAAACAATAAAAATCAATTTGGTATTTTAGACTATTCAATTTAATTTTCATGATGTGCGTAAAATTAATTACGCCATACACCTTTCTAGCAACGGGTACAATAATGTTTTATTTTTGGTGGAAAAAGGAAAATAATGATGAAATGTAGCTCTACCTTGCATGTCTGGCTGCTCATCAAATGATTTGATTCGATTCCAAGGAATTGAATTGAATTATATATGAGAGAAGGATCGAATGCCCACCGCTATACATTTGTGCATTGCTTTGCTAAGCATGCATTTCTGGTGTCGGTAAAGGCATCAATTCTTTAGTTTGGTGCTAGCTTCCTAGCTAATTTGCAAATGCATGAATAACAATATATTATTATTACATATAAAATATAAAATATATATAATTCTATAGCTATCTGCTTGCGTCCGTCAGGGTCGGGAGCATCAGATTTGCAGGGCACCAGCGGAAAGCTATATAGGTAGCGCTAATGACCGTTGCATTGACAAAGGATGCATGATCCTCGACGCATGCACGCCTTTGCTTTTAATTTCTCTCCCTCTCTCTCTTTTAATACTGCATTCACTTTTAGTCAGAGCTGAGATGCTGCGTGTTTAGTTTTGGCTGTCGTCCTGCCCAACCACTGAATATCAATCGATGTGCACACTTGACCTCTGCTACGACCTCGACACGACTGCATGCCCATAGATCTCATCTTAGATTACCTGTTTGTTTCTTGTCGTACATATACATGCACGTACGTACACTTGTTGGATGGGATCGGATCAGGAGCATAAAATCAGAATAGATGTAAGCTAGTATATGATCACTCTATCTATGTATATATATATATATATCAATCTACTATATGACTGATCGATGGATGATTTGACGTCTCGATCGCTGCTTGACGACCAGCCGATCGATGCAGGAAAAAATCAGTTGAGAAATAAAAAAGAAATAGATGATCGATAGATAGATCCTTGTCTTGGTTTGTCTATAGCTGGTCGCCCATGTGCTGAATCGATCAGATCAGGTGGAAGAAAGAACTGGGTGGAGAGAAAAGGCATTAGATGCTGTGTGTGCATGCTTTTCAACAAGAGGGCCCAGCCGCCCAGCCATGCACGTATATATATATTGCGTCCGCAGCTTCATGATTCCTTGCCTTTCTTTTATTGCCATTTTTTAACTCTACAATATGCTTGTTTTTTGTGTGTGTATGCTTATTTCTCCCTTCTTTGGTTATCGGATAGACATAATTTTATACATGAGAAACCATTTTCTTCTCTAATCTTACTATTTCTCTTACCACCTAATCAAACTGATTAGGGCTTGTATGTTCGCTTGGCTTATGCTGATTCGTTGTGAGAGAAAAATAATGTTTGCTGATGACTTATGCTGATTCGTTGTGAGAGAAAAATACTGTTGGCTGATAAGTATAAGTCAAGCGAACAGGAAAAAAATATCCCAGGTATGTTATTAAATGTCATGGAATCAGATTGCTTAGGACTAATAATAATAGTCGTACATGTAAGGAACAGTTCCTCAATGAATATATGAAGAAATTTTTTAAGCTTAGCTTTTCCGAAGCATCCCGACTTCTGTGTCCTCTTTAATTTTAGCATAAAGCTAGTTACACGCACAAAATTATTCTCCCGTCAAATTCTTCTGTCATGCATGATAGGTTCCTTTCCATATGGATGGCCTAGAAAAATGTCCATGGGCCAGCTGCAAACATATATTATCTTAATCGATGGTATCATTCTTGAGTGCACATAAAGCAAACTAGCTATACCTGGCTATTTTCTTGCTTGATTGCTTGCTGGAGGCCATGGCCAATTGGCCATTGTATAAATAGCCTCCTTCAGGGATGTGGTGAGATGTGATTGGAGCCGGAGTGCTTATTAGAGAGAGCCTCTATTTTAGCCCGGCCTGCCCGCAGCAGCGCTATTTGTTAGCATCATCGTCATTAATTGCATTTGGCTTGCAACCGAGCAGAGATCGAGACATGGGCCGTTATGCTTGGAGTGATTGTAAGCCTACGGCAACAATGCTGGCGGTTGTTGTTGTGTTTGCTGTGCTGAATACACTGACAAAGATGGCTTTCAACCAAGGCATGCACACCACTGTCCTCATCACACTTCGCCAGCTCACTGCCTTCCTCTTCCTCGCCCCCATCGCCTACTTCCGAGAGAGGTATGGTATATATGCGATAACTGCATCCATATACGTATAGTCTCCCCCACAATCCTCCCTTTTGATTGCTACAGTAGTACATGTACCTGAATCCTGATGAGGGTGTGTGTTCGTTAATTTGTCTTTGAATGAAAAAGTTGGAATGAAATTGTAGTCCCAGAAAAAAGTATATGCATCTTAGCTTGCTGGTTTTCTCACATATATGTATGATCGATGATGATGCGCGTGTAGGAAGACAAGGCCTAAGATGACACTAGAGATATTTGTGTATCTCTTCTTCAGTGCAGTGCTTGGGTAAGTACGTTGTGAATTATGATCAGTACGTACGTAGTGCTGCATCTCTCGGTCATTATATTAATTGGTGATGCATGCTTTAATTTTGACTTGTGCTAATCTACTATCGGCGGCCCCCTTCCTTGCTTCTTGTCATATATATGCATGCATGCAGCGCCTCGCTTACCCAATGGCTATTCTTCGTGGGGCTACGATACACTACAGCAACATTTGCATGTGCGTTCATCAACATGACTCCCATGTTCACTTTCGTTGTGGCACTTCCTTTTGGGTAATATATCCTTATTAACTTCTTTGCTTATTCAGTTGTTTTTTCACTTCGCGCGGTTGTGTTATATATATGTGCACAACAGAAGAAGGTAATATGCCGATATATATACATGAGAGTATGATGTACCATGTTGCTGTAACTGCTACTACATACTATATGCAGGATGGAAAAACTGGACGTGAAGTCTGGAGCCGGCATAGCAAAGGTGATTGGCACAGCAGTAGGGTTCACAGGGGCAATCATCCTTGCACTCTACCAAGGCCCATCACTGACCAAATCCTCACCTGCACCACCCCAAGCAATGGGTGTGGGCCATGGTGCACATAGATGGGTGCTTGGGTCTGTAGCCCTACTTGCTGGCGCGGCATGTTGGTCCTTTTGGTTCATCCTCCAGTCAAGGCTGGGGAAGAAGTACCCAGCACTCTACTCTGGAAATGCCTTGATGTTCTTGCTCAGCTTCCTTCAGATGGCTGTTGTAGGGCTGGCTACAGAGAGAGACCTGTCAGTCTGGATCCTCAGAACCAAGCTTCAGATCCTCACTGTGCTCTTTGTGGTAAACAATAATTAACTTTTCACTCAATTAATATATATATATATATATATATATATATATACAATCAGAAGAGAACCTTGACACTTGTGTTCTTTTATAGGGGATAATGGGGTCTGGAATTGGTTTTCTGGCCATGTCTTGGTGCATCGAGCAAAGAGGTCCAGTCTTCACCACGGCCTTCACACCTCTGATACAACTCATAGCAGGTGCTATCAACATCGTCGCTCTCCATGAGCAGCTCCACGTTGGAAGGTAATCACCCTCGTTTGATTACTCCATGTTGGATTATTCATCCTTCTCAAAGGTAATTAATAATACGATCGATCATTGTGCTTAATTATTTGATTCGATTCTCCAGCGCGCTGGGCTCTGCTCTTGTAATTGTTGGGTTATACTTCGTCCTCTGGGCAAAGACCAAAGAAGCATCATCAGATGCTGCTGCTCCATCAGGCAATGTACTGCAGGAACAAAAATCCAAGCTACCAACACGGCAAGCAGAGGATGCATGAAAAAGGAGGAAGTCTGAGTCTCTGCGCGTGTGGACCGAAGACACTACGCAGAATATTTGTTTTGATCTCCTCCGTTTCCGGCCGGAAACAAGAGGGGAATCAATTATTCTCGAGAAATGAGACGAGTTGCATGCATGTACTGCGTGCAGACCGCACTACTACTCCACCTGCATGTAAAGAATGACTCCCAATGCAAGTGTCCATTCGCTGTGGGCAAACGAATTCCCTATTATTGTCTCAAAAAAAAAACGAATCCCCCAATAGGACCCGTAAGTTCGTTTCAAAAAAAAAGGACCCGTATGATGGAAATTCCGTTTAATAGTCCAGCTTGATCTCCGACTTGGAAGTTTCCTCTAGAAAAAATAAATATTCCAACTCATATTCAGCAGCTGATTTTTTTTTTTGAAAAGTTAGCAGGAGTACTGTCATATCATTTAAGAAAGAGGAGCAAGCAAGCAAGTGTTACATAAGTGTTACATAATTTAATTCCCACTCGAAGATACCCTTTTAATCTATACGGCCTACTATAAGACTAAAAGTTTCAAAGGTGCTGTATGTCTATGTATACACGCCTGCGCTTGATCGCATTTCATTTTAACCACTCATTACGTTGACAAAACAACTATATATAGGATATTGGTTGCCTCCTTCGGCCGTGACGTCGATGTTCTGGACCCCTTGACGGGCTGTAACACCCAAATTGCTCAATTTTAAAATTTTTGGCAATTAATTAATTATTTAATGCTTTCACCTATTCTATAAAGGCTAAATAATAATTTTTACAAATTTAAAATCCAATATAGGTGATAGAAACATTTATTGTTGCATTCATGCTGCTGCATTTATTTTGTATTGCTTGTGATTCAAACAAGAATTTAAATATATTTAAATTCGAATTTGAATCACTATGTTTGGAGCTCTAGAATAGTTGTTAGACCCACAGTTCGGTTCTGCTCCCTGGATTCTTTTCCGGTCTGCTTTTGCCCCCTCTACTTCCTTCCCAGCTCGGCCCAACCCCCTCCCCTCTCTCCCCCCACTGACAGCCGACCCCGCTTGTCGTCTTCCACCTCCCACCTTCTTTTTCCTCCCGACGCCGTGCAGCAGCACAGGTCACCCCGCCGGCGTGCGCCGCCGACGACCCCGCCGTCGCACCAGCACGGCCTCACCAAGACACACCAGCTCGGCCAGGCCCTCCTTCCCTCGCGCCGAACGCGCCAACACCGCAGCCACGCGCGCCCCGCACTCGCCGCCCGAGACCGCCGCGCCATTCCCGCGCGCGTTTTCCATACCGAGCACCCCAAGGCCCCAGGCAGCTTCCACGAAGCTTCGCGCGCCTTCCCCTTCCTTTTCACCCGTCCCCAGTAAGGAAACCGAGCTCGCCCGGTTTGGAAAGTACCCGCCGCCGCCGCGGACCTTCCATAAACGCCGGCGAACGCGTTCCCGTCGCCCTAGACCTTCCCAAGCTCTTTCTTAAGGCGCCTGCGCACCACCGAGCCGTGCCTGACCTCGCCATCGCACCACAAGACCACCCGAGCCACTCCTTCGCCCTGACCACGCGCCGCCGAGCTTGCGCAGCGCCGCCGCACGCCGCCAGGCTGCTCCGGCGTGTCTCCCGGCCGGCCATCACCGCCAAGCTGTCCGCCAGGAGGTACTGAAGCTCCCCAAATACCTCTCGTCCTCTCTTATGCCTTGACCGTGGCTAATTGCTTCCCGACGCCCGCAGCGCCGCCGTGGAGGATTCGCCGCCGTTCCTGTCGACCGAGCCGTCTCCGGTCGATTCCTTGCGTCCAACCCTTCCTCAGAAGGTAACAAGTCCACCAGCCCTCTCAATTCGAGCTGTAGTGCGCCGTAGCAGCACCCCCGCGATCACCGTCGTAAGCCGATCGCCGGTCGTCGTCGTCTGGTCGGTTCACTGCACGGAGTTTCACTTGAGCACCTCAGCAGCACTCACCATCGTTCTCTGACGCTCCAGAGCAAGAAACCCGACCTCGAAACCACCCAAAACCCCTACCCCGCGGCTCACCGGAGCGCAGCTCCGCCGCCCATCGTCGTTGGCACGATTCGCCGGCCGATGCTCGTCATGGACCCCCTAGATCGACTCGCCATCTTCTCCTGAAGCCGTAGGACCAAACCCCGTCGAAAACCGAGCACCCTAGCCCGAGTCGCTACCCAGCTCCGCCTCGCTCGAGGGTCGTGAACCCCCTCGAACGGGCAAGCCAAACTCCGCCTCACTCGAGGGTCGTGAACACCCTCGAACAGGCACAGCAACCCCTGCCTCACTCGAGGGTCGTGAATCCCCTCGAGCGGACGAGCCGTCTCCGCCTCGCTTACGGGCGCCTTCCCGGGAGGCTACTGTTATCTACGTATAGGTCCCTGGTTTTTCGCAGTTTAGCCCCTGGAAGTTTCAGAGACTTTGCCAGCAAGCCCACGGATCTTAAAAACCTCTTAACTTTCGCGTTTTAGCTCCGATTTGCGTGATTTTCGCGCTCATGTGTTCGTAGCGAAGCGTAGATTATTTCTAGCTCCTGTTTTTGTACTGTTTTCACTGTTTGGTGTACTGTTCTAATAGATTAATTTTGTTTGCATGTAATGATTGCTTTTGGATGCGTGCGTGATGATCGTGTCCAGTCGGTGAGCCCGTAGCTTTGGACTTCGAGTACGTTGAGGACGTGCTGGAGCAGGATTTGCAGCTGCAGCCGTACTCCGAGGAAGGCAAGTTATAGCACGGACAATCCTTGCTACCTATCTCACATTTAATACACTGTTCATTACATACGCATGTGTCTAATATTGATTACCATTAAGGTTATTTCCTAGCATTTATTTCCCTGTCCTTGTATTCCTATGGGTTTATGCATTTGGGTAGTACTTTGCTAGGCGCAATTACTGTCACAATACTTAATTGATAATATTGACTTAATGGTCCATTTCAACATTAATGATAAAACTTGCTTTTTAGCAACTTGGATTAGGGGGCTAGAGCATGTGCTGTGTGCTTGCTCTAGTGTCTCCCTATAAGGACCGGTTCTTAAAGCGGCAACCCAGGAGCCTGTCGCCACCGCCGGAACTATATGGGCTCTGGTCTTGGTTGAGTAGCTTGTACGTCTCTAGCTTGGCAGTGGTTACCGAGTGGCCTACGGCGTTGTGGGAGGCAAAGCACGGGGTGATTTCGGATTCCACCGAGGACGGTAGCCCCGTCGGCTAGGTCCCGTTAGACCCAGTCCCGTGTTGGCAGCCCCCGTGAGTGCGGGAGCTCCGCACGTTGCACCATTTACTTTCTTGTTGGCATGATTTGCCGGTGCGTGGATGCCATTGACCCCCTCACGTTGCGCCCTGAGGGTCAGTCAATCTCGGTGCCTAGGTTCTCACCACTTTGTAGTACTCCAGCGGCTACTGTCTTGTTAGGGTGTCTTGTGAAAGCCTCGTAGCGTCCCTATGCAGTCACACCTCGGTAGTGTTGATGTGCGTGGTTGGGTGCAAAGTTCTTTTGAACTTTTACGCGACTGGTGGGTAAAGGGCGAAACCTCTGCAGAGTGTACGATCTATCATGATAGCCTTGCTCAGGGTCACAAGCGGCCTGGATCCTTTTTGATTAGAATATGGTATTTTTTTCCGGTTTATTGTCACTTACACCATTAATTGGGTTACAACTGGGTTCTTATTCACTTGTAGTAACTGGGATAAAGTTAAAACGAACTAACTAAAAGTGCTAATGCAGTTAAGCCAGTGTCTAGCCTTTTTGAGCCTTCATAACCCGTGCTATACTTGCTAAGTAATTTCCATTACTTACACTTGCTGCTATTACTATTTTTGGGCAAAATCCCGGACGGGTAACAGATTGGAGACAGGCTGACTACGAGGTGGAGTTTCCGGAGGATTTGCCGTACTTCTGAGTTGGCGTTCTCCCAGTCAGAGTCCCTGTGGGATTGCGGCTACGCTTAGAGAGAGTTTATTAGTCTTCCGCTGTCCATGTATTTCATTTGTGCAAAACTCTGATGTAAGCGCTACTTTATGATGAATAAATGAAGCATTGTACTCTGATTTTTTTTACCGTATTTGTTCGCTATATGTGTCTGAGGACTTCCTGGGCACACATATGGCCACATTCGGGTTTTGTGTAAATCCGGGTGTGACACGGGCCGATCTTGCAAGTTCTGTAATAGAGTTATGCGTTGTAAGTTCTCCTGCTAGAGTTGCCCTGGGTTGTCTCCGATGTGTCGCCTAGAAGGCACTGTTGCGAGTTTGTAAGTAGTCGGTGTGGTCTTGGGACCTGTACTTCACTGTAAAACTGGTAACCCCAGTTCCCTTGCTTTATCTATAAAGCTGTCGTAAAGGCTTCTGGGGATATTGGTTGGCTCCATCAATGTTTTAATTTGCACGTGTGTTGTCTTAATATAAACACCACGTGAATCTTTTGCACCCGTGTTATTGAGATGTAAGCTTTATATACCATGCTGCGGAGTGCGGCATGTTTTTGCACTGACTCTAGGCATCAGCTTGCATTGGCCGATGGCCCGACCTCAGTACGGCTAACGTAAATCACGGTGGCGGTCAATGGCCAACGGTCACCCGTATGCATGGGCACCCTAAGCAGCTTGGTGAGGCACCTTTGGTGTGTTTCTGCTAATGATGCTGTTGGCATGGATGAGGTGCTGCTCTCAGCATGGTGGTCTAGTGGAGGTTGGGGGCGAAAAACTGGTCGCAATGCTTGAGGGTGTTGTTTTCTCCTTGGAGGCGACTTCTTACGTCTCCTTGCACTCTCGTGGTTGGATTCTCTAGGTGTAAACTTTGCCTAATACTTGGGCCAGCAATAACAGAGCCATTGGCATCATGGTTGTAACACCCAAAATACTCAAATTTAAAATTTTTGGCAATTAATTAACTATTTATTGCTTCCACCTATTTTATAAGGGCTAAATAATAATTTTCTAAAATTTAAAATTAAATATAAGTATTAGAAACATTTATTGTTGCATTCATGCTGCTGCATTTGTTTTTGTATTGCTTGTGATTCAAACAAGAATTTAAATATATTTAAATTCGAATTTGAATCACTTTGTTTGGAGCTCTAGAATAGTTGTTAGACCCACAGTTCGGTTCTGCTCCCTGGATTCTTTTTCCGGTCTGCTTTTGCCCCCTCTACTTCCTTCCCAGCTCGGCCCAACCCCCTCCTCTCTCCCCCCATTGACAGCCAGCCCCGCTTGTCGTCTTCCACCTCCCACCTTCTTTTTCCTCCCGACGCCGTGCAGCAGCACAGGTCACCCCGCCGGCGTGCGCCGCCGACGACCCCGCCGTCGCACCAGCACGGCCTCACCAAGACACACCAGCTCGGCCGGGCCCTCATTCCCTCACGCCGAACGCGCCAACACCGCAGCCACGCGCGCCCCGCACCCGTCGCCCGAGACCGCCGCGCCATTCCCGCGCGCGCTTTCCATACCGAGCACCCCAAGGCCCCAGGCAGCTTCCACGAAGCTTCGCGCGCCTTCACCTTCCTTTTTCACCCGTCCCCAGTAAGGAAACCGAGCTCGCCCGGTCTGGAAAGTACCCGCCGCCGCCGCAGACCTTCCATAAACGCCGGCGAATGCGTTCCCGTCGCCCTAGACCTTCCCAAGCTCTTTCTTAAGGCGCCTGCGCACCACCGAGCCGTGCCTGACCTCGCCATCGCACCACAAGACCACCCGAGCCACTCCATCACCCTGTCCATGCGCCGCCGAGCTTGCGCAGCGCCGCCGCACGCCGCCAGGCTGCTCCGACGTGTCTTCCGGCCGGCCATCACCGCCAAGCTGTCCGCCAGGAGCGCCGCCGTGGAGGATTCGCCACCGTTCCTGTCGACCGAGCCGTCTCCGGTCGATTCCTTGCGTCCAACTCTTCCTCAGAAGGTAACAAGTCCACCAGCCCTCTCAATTCGAGCTGTAGTGCGCCGTAGCAGCCCCCCCCCCCCCCCCCCCGCGATCACCGTCGTCGGCCGATCGCCGGTCGTCGTCGTCTGGTCGGTTCACTGCACGGAGTTTCACTTGAGCACCTCAGCAGCACTCACCATCGTTCTCTGACGCTCCAGAGCAAGAAACCCGACCTCGAAACCACCCAAAACCCCTACCCCGCGGCTCACCGGAGCGCAGCTCCGCCGCCCATCGTCGTTGGCACGATTCGCCGGCCGATGCTCGTCATGAACCCCCTAGATCGACTCGCCATCTTCTCCTGAAGCCGTAGGACCAAACCCCGTCGAAAACCGAGCACCCTAGCCCGAGTCGCTACCCAGCTCCGCCTCGCTCGAGGGTCGTGAACCCCCTCGAACGGGCAAACCAAACTCCGCCTCGCTCGAGGGTCGCGAACCCCCTCGAACAGGCACAGCAACCCCTGCCTCACTCGAGGGTCGTGAATTCCCTCGAGCGGACGAGCCGTCTCCGCCTCGCTTACGGGCGCCTTCCCTGGTGGCTACTGTTATTTACGTATAGGTCCCTGGTTTTTCGCAGTTTAGCCCCTGGAAGTTTCAGAAACTTTGCCAGAAAGCCCCCGAACCTTAGAAACGCTATAACTTTCACGTTTTAGCTCCGATTTGCGTGATTTTCGCACTCATGTGTTCGTAGCGAAGCGTAGATTATTTCTAGCTCCTGTTTTTATACTGTTTTTACTGTTTGGTGTACTGTTCTAATAGATTAATTTTGTTTGCATGTGATGATTGTTTTGGAATGCGTGTGTGATGTTCGTGTCCAGTCGGTGAGCCCGTAGCGTTGGACTACGAGTACGTTGAGGACGTGCCGGAGCAGGATTTGCAGCTGCAGCCGTACTCCGAGGAAGGCAAGATATAGCACGGACAATCCTTGCTACCTATCTCACATTTTAATACACTGTTCATTACATACGCATGTGTCTAATATTGTTTACCAATAAGGTTATTTCCTAGCATTTATTTCCCTGTCCTTGTATTCCTATGGGTTTATGCATATGGGTAGTATTTTGCTAGGCGCAGCTACTGTCACCATTATTTAACTGTTAAACTTGTATTAATGGTCCACTTCAACTTTAATGTTAAAACTGGCTTTTTAGCAACATGGATTAGGGGGCTAGAGCATGTGCTGCGTGCTTTGCTCTAGTGTCTCCCTATAAGGACCGGTTCTTAAAGCGGCAACCCAGGAGCCTGTCGCCACCGCCGGAACTATATGGGCTCTGGTCTTGGTCAAGTAGCTTGTACGTCTCTAGCTTGGCAGTAGTTACCGAGGGGCCAACGGCGTTGTGGGAGGTACGGTGCTGGGTGTTCTCCGATTCCACCGAGGACGGTAGCCCCGTTGGCTAGGTCACGTTAGACCCAGTCCCGTGTAGGAGTCTCAGCGATTGAGAACTCTGCACGTTGCGCAGTATGGGTGCGATACCCGCGCTCCGGACGCCATCGACCCCCTCACGGTGTGACTCCGTGGGCGTACGTCGATCTCGGTGCCTAAGTTTTCACCGCCGTATAGTACTCCAGCGGCTACTGACTTGTTAGGGTGTCTTGTGAAAGCCTCGTAGCGTCCCTATGCAGTCACACCTCGGAAGTGTTGATCTGTCTGGTTGGGTGCAAAGTTCCTTTGAACTTTTACGCGACTGGTGGGTAAAGGGCGAAACCTCTGCAGAGTGTACGATCTATCATGATAGCCTTGCTCAGGGTCACGAGCGGCCTGGATCCTTTTTGATTAGAATATGGTATTTATTCATGCTTTAATGTCACTTACACTATTAATTGGGTAACAACCGGGTACTCATTCACATGTAGTAACTTGGATAAAGTTAAAACGAACCAACTAAAAGTGCTAATGCAGTTAAGCCAGTGCCTAGCCTTTTTGAGCCTTCATAACCCGTGCTATACTTGCTAAGTAATTCTGTTACTTACACTTGCTATTATTATCATTTTGGGCAAAATCCCGGACGGGTAACAGATTGGAGTCAGGCTGACTATGCTGTGGAGTTTTCGGAGGATTTGCCGTACTTCTGAGTTGGCGTTCCCCCAGTCAGAGTCCCTGTGGGATTGCGGCTTCGCTTAGAGAGATGTATTAGTCTTCCGCTGTCCATGTATTTCATTTGTGCAAAACTCTGATGTAAGCGCTACTTTATGATGAATAAATGAAGCATTATACTCTGATTTTTACCGTATTTGTTCGCTATATGTGTCTGAGGACTTCCTGGGCACACATATGGCCACATTCGGGTTTTGTGTAAATCCGGGTGTGACAGATTGGTATCAGAGCTATGCTGACTGTAGGAACGCAGCCTAGACAGTACGGTTGACAAATTACTAGGAGACCCCCATGTTTTAAAAAAAAATTTAAAAAAAAATCTCTAACAGTCGAGTCTTGTGTGAGCTTATGCCTTTACCTGCTTGTATTTATTGTTATTATGCATATGTTTGATTCGGTTCTTTGTAATGATTGTGATGGGCGCAGACACCTGTCTGCTACCATCTAGATATAGGTATAAGGCTTAAGGACTTTGTTGCTTAGATAGCAGGGGTATCTATATTTTTCTCGTACTAATCCACTGACATCTGACCCTTGTGATTTTAGATGGCTCACCCCGGGGGCAATGCGGGCGGACAGCCTCCGCACCAGAACCCGCCCCCGAATCTGAATCCGAACCATCAGATCCCCACCATTGAGCAGCTGATGTATGCTCAAGTGCAGATGATGCAGCAGATGGCCGAGACGATGAGGCTGATCCAGCAGAACCAGCATCACCCCCAGGCAGCTGCACCGCCCAGAGACAAGAGGGGCGAGTTTCTGAAGGGACGCCCGCCGACTTTCAGCAAGGCCAGCGACCCTCTTGAGGCAGATGACTGGCTCAAGGCAGTCGAGAGGCAGTTGGACATCGCCAAGTGCGATGACAGGGAGAAGGTACTGTACGCCGGAGGACAGCTTCAGGGGCCGGCGTTGGATTGGTGGGATTCATACCAGTCTTCACGCCCGGCCGGTACTCAGATCACTTGGCAGCAGTTCTGCAGCAGCTTTCGTGCACACCACGTGCCGGAGGCCTTGATGGTTCTGAAGAAGAAGGAGTTCCTGGCACTGAAGCAGGAAGTGATGAGTGTCACGACGTATCGTGACAAGTTCGTCTCGTTGGCCCGTTACGCTCCAGAGGACGTGGCCACTGATCAGAAGAAGCAGGCCAGGTTCCGTGACAGTCTGCAGGATGCTCTCCAGTACCAGCTCATGTGCACCAAGTTCCCGACTTTTCACGAGCTGGTGGACGGCGCTCTGATGTTGGAGCACAAGCGCCGTGAGATGGAGGACAAGAAGAGGAAGCTTCAGGGACAGCAGGTGGGCAGCAGCAGTCGTCCACGCTTCACACCTCCCCAGAGTCAGCAGGCGGGAGGCCAGCAGCGCTTCCAGGGACAGTCCGGCTTGCTCAGTCGTGGCCAGTACCAGCAGCAGCGTCCCCAGTTTCCTCGGGCGCCACAGCAGCAGCGTCCTCAGGGTCAGCCACAGATGGGTCCAGTTCAGCGCAGCCAGGTGCAGCCGAGTCCAGTCCAGCGCATCAGTCCAGTCAACACCACACCGGTGGGACCGAGGGTGTGCTACCACTGTGGCGAGCAGGGACACTTCGCCAATGCCTGCCCCAAGAAGATCCAGAACACCGCCGGACAGAACCAGCAGGGCAGTACTCAGAGAGTTGGGCAGCCGCAGGGTCAGCAACAGGGAGGTCGTGCTCCGCAGGCTCCTGTTCGGGGCAAGCTCAACCACACCGGTGCAGAGACAGCAGAGGCCTCTACAGATGTGGTCGTGGGTACGTTCCTCGTCAATTCGACCCCCGCCACTGTTTTATTTGATTCTGGAGCTTCGCATGCTTTCATTTCCGCTGCTTTTGTAAAGAAGAATTTATTAGCTCTGAAACCCATGATGAACACTATGCTAGTAAGCTCACCAGGAGGTGAACAGCGGGCTACTCTACGATGCCCCCATGTTCCCATCATAATAAGGGGGGTAGAGTTCAAGGCAGGTCCGATAGTCCTGGAGACCCTGGGATTTGATCTGATCTTGGGTATGAGCTGGATGACCAGATATGATGCAGTGATCAGGTGTGCTACGAAGACCATCCAGCTGACAGCAGAGTCCGGTGACAAGGTGGAGTATCAGGCAGCCAGTTCCTCAGAGCAAGGCCAAGCAAATCAAGCTGAAGGGACATTGATTGAAGATATCATGGTGGTGAGCCAGTTCCCGGATGTGTTCCCAGACGAGTTGCCAGGTATGCCTCCAGAACGAGATGTTGAATTCGTTATTGAACTAAAACCTGGCACTGCACCTATAGCCAAGAGGCCGTATAGGATGGGAGCGAAGGAGCTGGAGCAGCTCAAGAAGGAGTTGGACGAATTGTTGGCCAAGGGGTACATTCGTCCGAGTGCTTCGCCATGGGGAGCACCGGTATTGTTCGTCGACAAGAAGGATGGTACTCAGAGGTTGTGTGTGGACTATCGAGCCCTCAATGAAGTGACCATCAAGAACAAGTACCCACTGCCGAGGATGGACGATCTGTTCGATCAGTTGAGGGGAGCTTGTGTGTTCTCCAAGATTGATCTTCGTTCGGGCTACTACCAGATGAGGATCCGTCCGTCAGATGTACCCAAGACCGCTTTCACCACTCGGTACGGGTTGTATGAGTTCTTGGTCATGTCTTTTGGATTGACCAACGCTCCTGCATACTTCATGTACCTAATGAACAGCGTGTTCATGGATTATCTGGACAAGTTCGTGGTGGTATTCATTGATGACATTCTGGTCTTCTCCAAGAATGAGGAAGAACATGAGGAACACTTGAGACTGGTGCTGCAGAGACTTCGGGAACATCAGTTGTACGCCAAGTTGAGCAAGTGTGAGTTCTGGCTGAAGGAAGTAGCATTTCTGGGACACGTGTTGTCCAATGGAGGAGTGGCAGTTGATCCGAAGAAAGTCAGCTATGTGTTGAGCTGGAATCCGCCACGGGATGTGAGCGAGATCAGGAGTTTCCTTGGGATGGCCGGTTATTACAGACGGTTCATTGAGGGATTCTCCAAGATCGCTAAGCCGTTGACTGCTTTGCTAGAGAAGAATGCCCCGTTTGTGTGGACAGAGGCGTGCCAGGTCAGCTTCGAAGAGTTGAAGAAGAGGTTGACTACAGCCCCAGTGCTAGTATTGCCAGATTTGGCTAAGAGTTTCTCCATCTACTGCGATGCATCCCGTCTAGGACTGGGTTGCGTCCTTTTGCAGGAGGGCAGAGTCGTGTCTTATGCGTCCAGGCAGCTGAGGAAGCATGAGCAGAACTATCCGACGCACGACTTGGAGTTGGCAGCTGTTGTACATGCCCTGAAGATCTAGAGACATTACTTGATTGGGCACAGGTGTGACATCTACACTGATCATAAGAGCCTCAAGTATGTCTTCACTCAGTCAGATCTGAACATGAGACAGCGCAGATGGTTAGAGCTGATCAAGGATTATGATCTGGAGATTCATTATCACCCAGGGAAGGCCAACTTGGTGGCAGATGCTCTGAGCAGGAGGAGTTATGTGAACAGGATCACTGGACACTGTTTGCCTGAGGAGCTCAGCCGAGAGTTTGAGAGGATGAGTCTAGGATTCGTCTCCAGCATCACAGAAATGGCAGTGGAGCCCACACTTGAGCAGGAAATCCGGAAAGGTCAGCTGCAGGATGAGAAGATCCGAGAGATTGTGGGGAATGTTGCACTAGGAAAGGCCCCTGGATTCCGGGTTGATGATCAGGGAACTCTATGGCATGGAAAGAGGATATGTGTGCCAGACATAGCGCAGATCAGAGAGATGATTCTGAGAGAGGCACATGACTCAGCTTATTCGATCCACCCAGGTAGCACAAAGATGTATCAGGACATCAAGGAGAGATTCTGGTGGTATGGACTGAAACGTGATGTGGCGACTCATGTGGCATTGTGCGACACATGTCAGCGAGTCAAGGCAGAACATCAGAGGCCAGCTGGATTGCTTCAGCCGTTGAAGATCCCGGAGTGGAAATGGGAAGAAGTTGGCATGGATTTCATCACTGGTCTGCCCCGCACTCAGAGAGGATTCGACTCCATTTGGGTGATTATTGATCGTCTGACCAAGGTGGCCCACTTTCTGCCAGTGAAGACCACCTACACAGGCGCCAGACTAGCAGAGTTGTACATGGAGCGGATTGTGTGCTTACACGGGGTGCCGAAGAAGATTGTGTCAGATCGTGGTACTCAGTTCACCTCACACTTCTGGCGGAAGTTACATGAGTCCATGGACACGAAGCTGCACTTCAGCTCAGCTTATCACCCGCAGACAGATGGTCAGACAGAGCGGACCAATCAGATACTAGAGGATATGTTGAGAGCTTGTGCA
Source organism: Echinochloa phyllopogon (assembly GCA_033239725.1). Classification (NCBI taxonomy): domain Eukaryota; kingdom Viridiplantae; phylum Streptophyta; class Magnoliopsida; order Poales; family Poaceae; genus Echinochloa; species Echinochloa phyllopogon. The sequence continues at coordinate 266,947 of BTCW01000001.1, forward strand.
TTATAGTATGGTGTCAGTTGGGATAAGAGTTTGCCGTATGCAGAGTTCTCCTACAACAACAGCTACCAGAAGAGTTTGCAGATGGCACCGTTCGAGGCATTGTATGGCAGGAAGTGCCGGACCCCATTGTTCTGGAATCAGACTGGAGAGAGTCAGGTCTTTGGTCCGGAGATACTCAGAGATGCAGAGCGGCAGGTGCAGAGGATTAGAGAGAACCTGAAGGTGGCCCTGTCCAGATAGAAGAGTTACGCCGATGTCAGACGGAGGGATCTCAGCTTCAGAGTTGATGACTTTGTGTACCTTAAGGTGTCACCCATGAGAGGTGTAAAGCGGTTCAATGTCAAGGGCAAGTTGGCGCCTCGTTACATCGGACCGTTCAGGATACAGGAACGGATGGGCGAAGTGGCATATCGGCTAGACCTGCCTGAGAGACTAGTCGGAGTACACGATGTGTTCCATGTGTCCCAGTTGAAGAAGTGCTTGCGGGTGCCAGAAGAGCAGATCCCGATCGAGGAGTTGAACGTTCAGGAGGACCTCACATATGAGGAGCATCCGATCAGGATCCTGGAGGTGTCAGAGAGAGTGCTGAGGAACAAGACCATTCTGATGTGCAAGGTGCAGTGGAGCCGGCATTCAGAAGATGAAGCGACTTGGGAGCGGGAAGAAGATCTCAAGTCCGAGTACCCACAGCTCTTCGCTTCTACATCCGAATCTCGAGGACGAGATTCACCTTAAGGGGGGGTAGGTTTGTAACACCCAAAATACTCAAATTTAAAATTTTTGGCAATTAATTAACTATTTATTGCTTCCACCTATTTTATAAGGGCTAAATAATAATTTTCTAAAATTTAAAATTAAATATAAGTATTAGAAACATTTATTGTTGCATTCATGCTGCTGCATTTGTTTTTGTATTGCTTGTGATTCAAACAAGAATTTAAATATATTTAAATTCGAATTTGAATCACTTTGTTTGGAGCTCTAGAATAGTTGTTAGACCCACAGTTCGGTTCTGCTCCCTGGATTCTTTTTCTGGTCTGCTTTTGCCCCCTCTACTTCCTTCCCAGCTCGGCCCAACCCCCTCCTCTCTCCCCCCACTGACAGCCAGCCCCGCTTGTCGTCTTCCACCTCCCACCTTCTTTTTCCTCCCGACGCCGTGCAGCAGCACAGGTCACCCCGCCGGTGTGCGCCGCCGACGACCCCGCCGTCGCACCAGCACGGCCTCACCAAGACACACCAGCTCGGCCGGGCCCTCATTCCCTCGCGCCGAACGCGCCAACACCGCAGCCACGCGCGCCCCGCACCCGTCGCCCGAGACCGCCGCGCCATTCCCGCGCGCGCTTTCCATACCGAGCACCCCAAGGCCCCAGGCAGCTTCCACGAAGCTTCGCGCGCCTTCCCCTTCCTTTTTCACCCGTCCCCAGTAAGGAAACCGAGCTCGCCCGGTCTGGAAAGTACCCGCCGCCGCCGCAGACCTTCCATAAACGCCGGCGAATGCGTTCCCGTCGCCCTAGACCTTCCCAAGCTCTTTCTTAAGGCGCCTGCGCACCACCGAGCCGTGCCTGACCTCGCCATCGCACCACAAGACCACCCGAGCCACTCCATCACCCTGTCCACGCGCCGCCGAGCTTGCGCAGCGCCGCCGCACGCCGCCAGGCTGCTCCGACGTGTCTTCCGGCCGGCCATCACCGCCAAGCTGTCCGCCAGGAGCGCCGCCGTGGAGGATTCGCCACCGTTCCTGTCGACCGAGCCGTCTCCGGTCGATTCCTTGCGTCCAACTCTTCCTCAGAAGGTAACAAGTCCACCAGCCCTCTCAATTCGAGCTGTAGTGCGCCGTAGCAGCCCCCCCCCCCCCCCCCCCCCCCGCGATCACCGTCGTCGGCCGATCGCCGGTCGTCGTCGTCTGGTCGGTTCACTGCACGGAGTTTCACTTGAGCACCTCAGCAGCACTCACCATCGTTCTCTGACGCTCCAGAGCAAGAAACCCGACCTCGAAACCACCCAAAACCCCTACCCCGCGGCTCACCGGAGCGCAGCTCCGCCGCCCATCGTCGTTGGCACGATTCGCCGGCCGATGCTCGTCATGAACCCCCTAGATCGACTCGCCATCTTCTCCTGAAGCCGTAGGACCAAACCCCGTCGAAAACCGAGCACCCTAGCCCGAGTCGCTACCCAGCTCCGCCTCGCTCGAGGGTCGTGAACCCCCTCGAACGGGCAAACCAAACTCCGCCTCGCTCGAGGGTCGCGAACCCCCTCGAACAGGCACAGCAACCCCTGCCTCACTCGAGGGTCGTGAATTCCCTCGAGCGGACGAGCCATCTCCGCCTCGCTTACGGGCGCCTTCCCTGGTGGCTACTGTTATTTACGTATAGGTCCCTGGTTTTTCGCAGTTTAGCCCCTGGAAGTTTCAGAAACTTTGCCAGAAAGCCCCCGAACCTTAGAAACGCTATAACTTTCACGTTTTAGCTCCGATTTGCGTGATTTTCGCACTCATGTGTTCGTAGCGAAGCGTAGATTATTTCTAGCTCCTGTTTTTGTACTGTTTTTACTGTTTGGTGTACTGTTCTAATAGATTAATTTTGTTTGCATGTGATGATTGTTTTGGAATGCGTGCGTGATGTTCGTGTCCAGTCGGTGAGCCCGTAGCGTTGGACTACGAGTACGTTGAGGACGTGCCGGAGCAGGATTTGCAGCTGCAGCCGTACTCCGAGGAAGGCAAGATATAGCACAGACAATCCTTGCTACCTATCTCACATTTTAATACACTGTTCATTACATACGCATGTGTCTAATATTGTTTACCAATAAGGTTATTTCCTAGCATTTATTTCCCTGTCCTTGTATTCCTATGGGTTTATGCATATGGGTAGTATTTTGCTAGGCGCAGCTACTGTCACCATTATTTAACTGTTAAACTTGTATTAATGGTCCACTTCAACTTTAATGTTAAAACTAGCTTTTTAGCAACATGGATTAGGGGGCTAGAGCATGTGCTGCGTGCTTTGCTCTAGTGTCTCCCTATAAGGACCGGTTCTTAAAGCGGCAACCCAGGAGCCTGTCGCCACCGCCGGAACTATATGGGCTCTGGTCTTGGTCAAGTAGCTTGTACGTCTCTAGCTTGGCAGTAGTTACCGAGGGGCCAACGGCGTTGTGGGAGGTACGGTGCTGGGTGTTCTCCGATTCCACCGAGGACGGTAGCCCCGTCGGCTAGGTCACGTTAGACCCAGTCCCGTGTAGGAGTCTCAGCGATTGAGAACTCTGCACGTTGCGCAGTATGGGTGCGATACCCGCGCTCCGGACGCCATCGACCCCCTCACGGTGTGACTCCGTGGGCGTACGTCGATCTCGGTGCCTAAGTTTTCACCGCCGTATAGTACTCCAGCGGCTACTGACTTGTTAGGGTGTCTTGTGAAAGCCTCGTAGCGTCCCTATGCAGTCACACCTCGGAAGTGTTGATCTGTCTGGTTGGGTGCAAAGTTCCTTTGAACTTTTACGCGACTGGTGGGTAAAGGGCGAAACCTCTGCAGAGTGTACGATCTATCATGATAGCCTTGCTCAGGGTCACGAGCGGCCTGGATCCTTTTTGATTAGAATATGGTATTTATTCATGCTTTAATGTCACTTACACTATTAATTGGGTAACAACCGGGTACTCATTCACATGTAGTAACTTGGATAAAGTTAAAACGAACCAACTAAAAGTGCTAATGCAGTTAAGCCAGTGCCTAGCCTTTTTGAGCCTTCATAACCCGTGCTATACTTGCTAAGTAATTCTGTTACTTACACTTGCTATTATTATCATTTTGGGCAAAATCCCGGACGGGTAACAGATTGGAGTCAGGCTGACTATGCTGTGGAGTTTTCGGAGGATTTGCCGTACTTCTGAGTTGGCGTTCCCCCAGTCAGAGTCCCTGTGGGATTGCGGCTTCGCTTAGAGAGATGTATTAGTCTTCCGCTGTCCATGTATTTCATTTGTGCAAAACTCTGATGTAAGCGCTACTTTATGATGAATAAATGAAGCATTATACTCTGATTTTTACCGTATTTGTTCGCTATATGTGTCTGAGGACTTCCTGGGCACACATATGGCCACATTCGGGTTTTGTGTAAATCCGGGTGTGACAATGGTCCTTTCTGAAGGTGTCATCGTGGAAATCCATCTAGTGTCTTCACATTTCTCGTTTGGCTGAGGCACTCATATATGAGTGGTCTTTGGGATGTCAAAGTTGTTGTGTCAAGGTATATGGCGATCTTCATCTTTGCAGGTAATCTTCAGGGGAACGCACTGGATCAGATTCTGGTCCCTGCTTCAGAAGGAGGAGGATCGCCTGGCTATGAAGATAGCATGTAGCCAAATTGAGGCAATAACAATGGGGGTCTTCGCCAGATTCGGCTGGCGATTTAGCAACAAAATTTTAGATTGAGTCATTCTTTCCGTCTTTTTTATCAATGATAGTTTATCAGAACTTTATCTTTGTTATTCCTTGGTGTGCTGAACCTTATTTTAGTTTGTAATAAGATACAACTTTATGCATTGATCGATGCAGCGGCTGGAATATTAATATATTCCCTTTTCTAAAAAAAGGTATATGGCGATCTCAGCAACGCTACAAATCCAATTTCAATTCCACCAAAGGACATTGATGGTATTTTCAATGCCGTTCCGAATTAGAGGTAACCTTAGGGAAACATATTGTCTAGATTATAGATATTGTTGGCGTGTTAAGTCATGATGAAGATCGTCTATTTGGCGAGCAAAGCATTGGTGGCTTTGAACATTTTTGTCAAGAATAGATGGGTAATCTAAAAGACGTTGCTTATGATTACTTGCACAGTTGCACTATGTTTGTGTGCCCTTTTTCTTTTCATTTTATGATCAGCTATTGAGCTGAAAATAATGTAAGAACTTAGGCCGTATGGGGTTGCAGGGACCGGATATTTTTTCTATTTTCTAGAAAAATATACCATGTTGCAATATATTTATTTATATATAAATTTATATACTTAATTTGTTGCTCTAAGACTATCAGCAAACAAACCCAAAATAAATTCCATTGGTTACCTTGTTACAGTAACTTATTACAATGACATCCTCTTCTCTGTTGCATGCATTGCATTTCGTTGCCATCGCACATGTCACATGTGTTTATTCCTAACCGCCACCCTTTCCGTGCCTCCTCTAGTTCATAACTGCAAAAAAAGTCATAGGCTGAAATTTCCCATGTTTCACTCGATCCTTGCTTGCTATATATGCAATCTGAATTCTGAACTCCCGACCGTGTGTATCGGAAATGCAAATTAAACCCCACATGCACAAGACCTGGTCATATAGCATGGTTTTCCATGTGCTCCAAATCTGACCATGTTTCTCGGTCTCCAACAAACTGACTAACGTCCATATGTATGTGTGCATGGTCAACAGAGCACACATATAGCATCCATCCGTTTCTTCTTTGTCTTCCTAGCCTTTCCTTCAATTCCTTCCGTCATCTTTAGTTATACTATGCTTGTCATCATCCGTGGAAAAAGCCAAAGGTTTTGCTTCTTCCTCTTCTTGATTCCCTAGCTAGCTACTAAAACATGCATGTGGCAAACGGATATGATTTCATCAAACCATAATGCATGCTGTCTTCATATCAATTCCAACTCCACAGCAGTCTCCGATGCAGAGGGATTGTTCAAGAGATTAATGGTAAGTTGTCCTCGATCAAATTGTCTGGTCAATTATTTGATTCATGCCCCCATTTCTTGACTTTTTGCAGCGTTACGTCTGCATACATATATAACCTGACTCCACATTATGTATATATAGGTAAATCGATGAAGGTAGAGGAACCGGTCAAGGTGATGATTAATGGTGAGACTTTGGAACATAGTACCGGCTGATCATCGATTTGAGCCTGCCTATGACAGCAACATCAACATCCACGGTAATAACTAGATTCATGCATGGTATCAAATACTTGTACTAATATGCAATTCATCGGGGGCATACTACAATTTGCAACTTTAATTTACATGTGCATATAGAAAGAGGGAGAAATATAATGATGGGAAGAAACATTATCATAATTTGCAACTTTATAATCTATATGTGGCCGGCTGTAACATCCAACAGCCCATGACGTACTCTAGCTGAACTTTACGAAAGAGGAATAATATAAATAAAATAATTGGCGGCCTGATTTATAACTAGTGTCAGTCTGAAACAAGTACAATCAATTGTCACACCCGGATTTACACAAAACCCGAATGTGGCCATATGTGTGCCCAGGAAGTCCACAGACACATATAGCGAACAAATATGGTAAAAATCAGAGTACAATGCTTTATTCTCATCATAAAGTAGCGATTACATCAGAGTTTTGCATAAATGAAATACATGGACAGCGGAAGACTAATACATCTCTCTAGCGAAGCCGCAATCCCACAGGGACTCTGACTGGGAGAACGCGAACTCAGAAGTACGGCAAATCCTCCGGAAACTCCACAGCATAATCAGCCTGACTCCAATCTGTTACCCGTCCGGGATTTTGCCAAAAAATGGTAATAACAGCAAGTGTAAGTAATGGAAGTTACTTAGCAAGTATAGCACGGGTTATGAAGGCTCAAAAAGGCTAGACTCGGCTTAACTGCATTAGCACTTTTAGTTGGTTCGTTTTATCATTGTCCAAGTTACTACATGTGAATGAGTACCCGGTTGCAACCCAATTAATAAAGTGTAAGTGACATTAAGCATGAATAAATATCAAGTTCTAATCAAAAAGGATCCAGGCCGCTCGTGACCCTGAGCAAGGCTATCATGATAGATCGTACACTCTGCAGAGGTTTCGCCCTTTACCCACCAGTCGCGTAAAAGTTCAAGGAACTTTGCACCCAACCACGCACATCGACACTTCCGAGGTGTGACTGCATAGGGACGCTACGAGGCTTTCACAAGACACCCTAACAAGTCAGTAGCCGCTGGAGTACTATACGGCGGTGAAAACTTAGGCACCGAGATCGACGTACGCCCACGGAGTCACACCGTGAGGGGGTCGATGGCGTCCGGAGCGCGGGTATCGCACCCATACTGCGCAACGTGCAGAGTTCTCAATCGCTGAGACTCCTACACGGGACTGGGTCTAACGTGACCTAGCCGACGGGGCTACCGTCCTCGGTGGAATCGGAGAACACCCAGCACCGTACCTCCCACAACGCCGTTGGCCCCTCGGTAACTACTGCCAAGCTAGAGACGTACAAGCTACTTGACCAAGACCAGAGCCCATATAGTTCCGGCGGTGGCGACAGGCTCCTGGGTTGCCGCTTTAAGAACCGGTCCTTAGAGGGAGACACTAGAGCAAAGCACACAGCACATGCTCTAGCTCCCTAATCCATGTTGCTAAAAAGCAAGTTTTAACATTAAAGTTGAAGTGGACCATTAAATCAATATTAACATTTAAGTAAAGGTGACAGTAGTTGCGCCTAGCAAAATACTACCCATATGCAAAAACCCATAGGAATACAAGGACAGGGAAATAAATGCTAGGAATAACCTTAATGGTAAACAGTATTAGACACATGCGTATGAAATGAACTGTGTAATAAAAGAGTGAGTAGGTAGCAAGGATTGTCCGTGCTATAACTTGCCTTCCTCGGAGTACGGCTGCTGCTGCAAATCCTGCTCCGGCACGTCCTCAACGTACTCGAAGTCCAACGCTACGGGCTTACCGACTGGACACGAACATCACGCACGCATTCCAAAGCAATCATTACATGCAAACAAATTAAATCTATTAGAAACAGTACACCAACAGTATAAACAGTACAAAAACAGGAGCTAGTAAAATTCTACGCTTTGCTACGAACACGTGAGCGCGAGAATCACTAAAATCAGAGTTAAAACGAGAAAGTTATAGCGTTTCTAAGATTCGGGGGCTTAAATGAATAAAACGGGATTTTTCTGAATTTGTTTTTGAATTAAAATGGACCTCGGAGTAATTTCCAGAAAGTCCAGGGGCTCTTTAGCAAAAACGCCAGCGCTGACCGAAGTTCACCGGTACGCGGCCGTCGGATCGAGATCGGGCGGCCAGGATTTAAAACGCGAAGGGGTATGGTTGGATCTAATCGTGGCCGTTGATTTTAGATCGGACGGCCCTGGATCTCGGGCTCGCCGGGGACGACGGCTCTGCGGCGGCGCTGCTCGGCCGTGGCGAGGGCTCGCCGGACTTGGGGTTTCCTCGCGCTACAGGGGTCCAAACTCGACGTGGGTTGGCCCTACGGACTCAGGGAGACATGACGAGTCGACCAGGGGTGAACAAGTCGAGCGTCGGCCGGCACGGCGGGCTGACGACGACGAGCGGCGGAGGTGTGCTTCGGTGTGCAGCGGGGGCTCAGTTCGGGGGGGTTTAAGGCCCGGATTCTTGGCTTAGGAGCTACTGGGGAGTGCCACAAGTGCAACCGTGGTGAAAAAGCAGTGCATTGAGGGGTGAATCGGCCGGACGACGACGGGCGGCGGACGACCGACGGCGGCGATCGAGGAAGCGAGTGCTACGGTGCTTAGAAGCTGAAATTGGATGGGGGAGGAGTTTCGTTACCACCTGGCGACGCTCCTGGGGTGTCGAATTGGAGGAAGAAGCATCGGCGAGGAGAGTTCGTCGGTGAGCGGCGGTCGGCGGTGCTGGTGCGAGCCGGCGACGGTGCTCCGGAACGCGAGAGCGGGCGTGCAGAAGCTCAACAGGGTCCTCGTGGAGCGGAGAAACAGCTCCGAGGGTCGACTGGGGCGGAGCTGCTCCGGAGTGGCGGAGACGACGGCGACCGGCAGAGCAGGGGCTTGGCGGCTCGGGAAATTTGCGGTGGAGGTGCGGCGGAGGCGCTAGGGTTGGGGGCGACAGGTTGAGGGGAACGGGGTGCGGCGCTCGGCCGAAATAAGAAGGCGAGGGGGTGCTGTGGGCCTCGGCGTGCGAGAATCCCGGCGAGCGCGCCATCGCCGGGGCGCCGGGGAAGGAAGGTGCGCGGGGGAGAAGAAGGAAGGTGACGTCGGCGGTGGCGTCATCGCCTGACATGCGGGGCCGGGCTGTCAGCGACTCAGGGGGAGGGCGGGGCAAGCGGCTGCGTCTGGGCCGAGCGGGGATTGGGCCTGCGCGCGAGCTGGGCCGAGCGGAGCTGCCGGGCCGTGGAAAAAGAAAAGGAGAGGAGGGGCTGGGCCGGGGAAGGAAAGAGAAAAGAGGGAGTTGGGCCGGACTGGAAAGAGAGTAGAGGGAGGAAAAGTGGACCAAGGAAAGAGTCCAGGGAGCAGAAGTGAACTATGGGCCTAACAACTTTTCTAGAGCTCCAAACAAAGTGATTCAAATTTGAATTTAAATAAATTTAAATTCTTGTTTGAATCACAAGCAATACAAAAATAAATGCAGCAGCATGAATGCAACAATAAATGTTTCTATTACTTATATTTGATTTTAAATTTTAGAAAATTATTATTTAGCCTTTATAAAATAGGTGAGAGCATTAAATAATTAATTAAATGCCAAAAATTTTAAATTTGAGTATTTTGGGTGTTACAAACCTACCCCCCTTAAGGTGAATCTCGTCCTCGAGATTCGGATGTAGAAGCGAAGAGCTGTGGGTACTCGGACTTGAGGTCTTCTTCCCGCTCCCAAGTCGCTTCATCTTCGGAATGCCGGCTCCACTGCACCTTGTGTTAACACCAAAATTTAGCACCAGGAAGAGGCTGACGTGTGGGCCGGATTTGATGGAAGGATACCATTCGGCTAAGGGGCTTTCTCTGAAGTATTCGGCAATAACGCTCTGCGGTCGGGAACGCGTCGTCATTCGGCAGAAGCATAGTTCCGCAGGTAAAAGCGGTAGCATTCGGGAAGGCGTGATGACATGGAAAAACATAAGGAAAAGGCCGGTTCGAACAAGGAACGCAATATGGGCACGAAGATTCGTCATTTATTTTTAGAAACAAGTATTGTAGTCGTGTCCGACTAGGAGTTGTATCAAGACCTGGGTATAAATATAAACCCATGGCAGCTGTAATATAGAACAATCGAATCAATCATACAACAAACCGGCCCCGTGCCAACATCGAGTCCTTTAGTCGAGTCGTCGAGTTCTTCGAGAGGAGTCATCGATCCGTCGACCTCCGTAAGTACCGGCAACCCTGCATCATGCCTAGTATCATGCGGTGGATTTAGGCCTTGGTTCAGGAAGGTTCCATTGCTAGATCATGAGCCATGCGGTGGGCTAAGTTTTAGCTTGGAACAAGTTATCGGCTCTATTGGATTTTGGCAAGATCTGATAGATTCATTAAGTTACCATGTGTTGCTCTGGATTTTACCTTCGTGTTCGATTCATTACAACACTCCTTTGCCCAGTCTAGGTTGATTAGAATCGGCTCCAGCTCACGATGCTCTGCTTTTCATAGCCGAATTCGAAGTCAATCTAGATTGCCACGTGTTGCGGGTTCAGGCTCGTTGGTCTTGCGTAGATCTTGACAGAACCGGGTATCATGCGGTAGATGCAGGTTTTTGGGTCGTCTTAGAGCTAATCATCCGGTGGATTAGAATTCGATTCGATCTGATAGATTTATCATCATCGACGAAGCATGTTCCTTCTCCACGGAACCCGATTCGGCTATATAGCTGAATTCGGCAGTATCGTCACGAGTGAAACACGTCCACGGTTTTGTTTTTAAATAAAGAATGCTTTTAGCCTTCCATGTTTAGGGCGTATCATGCGGTGGATTGTCCTATTCTTGGTTGGTGGTGTGATTCCAAGCAAGTCGTATCATGCGGTGGATTAACTTGTTTGTTTTCATGCCTGACGGGTTGGAAAGTACCTAGACATGCGGTAGACTAGTGCTTTTAATCTATGCATTCTTGTTTATTATGAAATTATGGTCATGCTTTCGCCCTTTTATTTATCTATCATGCTTTGTTTCTCGTTAATCGGCTATGAGTATGCGTTTCAATGTTCATTCGGCTGAAAGCCGATCTTTCGTCATGCTTACGTCACGCATTCGGCAGTGCGCTCCCCGCGTGCCTTGCCGATTGCCGAATGAGGCTTTAACTGCCGACAGATAGCTTCTCTGTAGCTATGTGTCGTTCGAAACTGGCTCCGTAGCTGCAAATATGGAACTGACTGGTATTGCCCGGTACGTTCCAGGTGTTATCTAAACATCTTTTCTCCCTTTGTCAGTTTCAGGAAAATTGACTGGCACGCTTTCGGATTCAAACGCTCGTGCTGCGTGTGAAGCCAGCTAATTCGGCTTGCTGTGTGCTTGGCGTGGGGTGCGGATTTTACGTCAACACACTTTTTGGCACGCCCGGTGGGACACGACAAGTTTCGAAGATGCCTGAATTAAAAGACATTCTGGATGTCACTTTCGAAGAATTATCTGATGAACATCAACAGATGGTGAAGATTGCTGCAGATCAGTTCATCAAGAAGTGCTTGCTGTCTTTTGCTAAGAACAGGAGTGGTGCGCCGTTTCTCAAGTCAGATCTGCCAAGAGTTCTTTTGCCGGGACAATCTGATCTTACTGAAGATGAAGAAAGGGAGAAGCTTTCTAGCTTGTTGTACAAGGCTTTGGGAGAAACAATGACCAATCATAATGCTGCATTCCTGAACAGTTTTCGGCTCATACTGGTCAACATCTTTGGTCAGCATGTGGATAAGCCTTTTGAGCAAGTGCATGGGCAACTTGGTGGACCAACATATTTCAATATTCAAGCATCGGTTCCGAAACGTCATGGTAAAGGTACTGAAGAAACTGAAGCTTCTGGAACCAAAGACGCGAATGGACAGCCGATTCAGCAAGAGCCTCAGCATGCATTGCCGAAACCTCGTACATATGGTGATATGGCATTCGGCACCACGGGAAATCCACCTGCTTCTGCTTATAAGATATCCCCTCTGAACAACAGGCTGCAAAGGGACATGTATGGAAACGGATATTCAGAGTTTATGGATTACAATGCTATCGACGCTCTCCCGAATCCTGGGTATGTTGGTACTGCAGGCATGCTTGCTGGAAGACCAGGGAATCAAGATACCAGTATTGACCTCATGGTGCAAAAAATGACCGATGTATTGCAAAATCAATTCGGTCTGAAGCCTAAAAATCAGGGGTACATGTACTCGTCTCCTTTCCCGGAATGGTACCAAAGGGTATCATTGCCGAATAGAGTCAAGGTGCCTACAGAGTTTACTAAATTCTCAGGACAAGATGATACTAGCACTGTGGAGCATATAGCTCGATATCTGATGCAGCTTGGAGAAGCTTCGGCAGATGAAGCTTTCAGAATCAGATACTTTCCTTTGTCACTGACGGGTCCAGCTTTTACATGGTTTGCTTCTTTGCCTGCTTAGTCGATTTGTACTTGGAAAGACCTGGAGCAGAAATTCCATGCTCATTACTACATTGGCAGTACCGAGAAAAAGTTGGTTGATTTGACCAGCTTAAGGCAGAGGAATAATGAAACACCTACGGAGTTCCTCAGGAGATTTAGGGAAACAAAGAGCATGTGCTTTTCTCTGAACATACCTGATGACCAGCTGGCTGGTATGGCTGTAGCTGGCATGCTGCCTGCCATTCGGGAGAAGCTATTCGGGATGGAGTTTGATGATCTGGGCCAGTTGTCACACAGATTGGCCTTGATGAGTAACCAGGCATATAGTTTCAAGAAAGATGTCAGATTTGCTAAAAATAATGATGTAGCTGACATCTATAACCAATTCCTTGAAAGAGCAGATCAAGAAGATGAGTATGAAGATAGCGAGGAGATAGCCGCAGCAGAGATAGTGTGGAGTAAAGAACCAGTCATGGTGAATCAGAGGTGGATTAAACAGAATAAGGGCACCTATGATTTTGATGTAACTAAGGCAGATAAATTATTTGATTATCTTGTAAAGGAAGGCCGGATCAAGTTACCAGAGGGGCATTCTATGCTTCGGCCTGATGGAGTGAAAGATAAAAGGTACTGTGGATTCCATGATAGAAATTCTCATTCCATCAATGAATGCAGGGTTTTTAGAGTGAGGATTCAGAAAGCTATCCAAGAAGGGCACCTGAAATTCGACAATAAGATGAAGTTGGACAGTAACCCGTTTCCTCAGAACATGGTTGGGTTCTCAATCAATATGGTAAGTACTGCCGAGTCTGGAGAAAAGGAAAAAATGAGAGTCCTGACGTCAAAGAAAGCGAAGCAGAGTGGCTCAGTAGATCCTAATCGGCAAATCACGATCGAACAGATTCGCGAGGAGAGACCTCGCTTCCCGAATAGCCAATTTGAAATTGGGAATTCTTCTAAACCCAGAGTCACATTGCGTATTCTCCTCAATAAGTGGCAGCGTCAGCAAGAAAAAGAGCGCTACCAGAGATGTGAGTATGAGGAGGAGAAAAGAAGGCGCGAAGAAGAAAGGTATGAGGAAGAACAAGAGGCATATGCCCGAGAACGAGAACGTGCACATTGGGATTGTGCTTTCTTCAGACACTGTTGGAACGAAGGTTTAAAGCTGCCTACATGGAATAACTGTCCTGAATGCAATAATAGATTTATTGAATATAGGCAAAATGGTGCCACTCGCCGATCCGTCCACGAAAGAATTGGAAGGGTACATCCTAGTGATGATCGGCGTCTAAAAATATATAAGAATGATGATCAACCAATGAAAAGACGTGCTGATTATAGATGGATTGATCATGAGGAAGAAGATCGTGAGTATGTTTGGCAGAAAGGACAGTGGTGTCCACCTGGTTTAAGAAGGAGCCAGAAGAGAAGAGTCCAACGCCTGAGGAATCAAGAATTGAAGCAAGCAGGAACCAGGATGAAATCGATATGGCGTCCGAAAGACAGGCCTGACGAATCGGGTCATTCGGCTCCTACATGCATGGTATGTTTCTTGCCGAATGAATTCATGGCTCCAGCTAATCAAATTGTACAGGAAGAGATATTGTCAGAAGTGGATGAAGCCGAACAATATGGGTTAATGGCACAATTGGTATTGAATAAACAAGCTATTTTCGAGAAGCCAGTCCAGAATCGGCACATGAAGCCACTGTACTTGAGAGGATATGTCAACGGGAAGCCACTAACGAAGATGTTTGTTGATGGTGGGGCTGCTGTTAATGTGATGCCATACAATACATTCAGGAAACTTGGCATGAGCCCTGGAGATTTAACGCCAACAAGCATAGTGTTGAATGATTTTGCTGGAAATCCTTCGGACACCAAAGGATGTGTACATGTAGATCTGATGATTGGGTCCAAGATTCTGCTTACAACCTTCTTTGTTATTGAAGGCAAAGGGGCATACAGCTTGCTACTTGGAAGGGATTGGATTCATGCGAATTGCTGTATTCCATCTACTATGCATCAACAGCTTATTCAGTGGATAGATGATGAAGTGGAAATTGTCCCAGCAGATGATTCAATTAGCGTGGCTAATGTGGAACCGGCCTTCTGGGAATATCAAGGCATAGATTGCTTCTCAGGTAAGGACTGGGGAGAAGGTCCTGTTGAGCCAGTCAGCAGTGATCAACAGCCGATCAAAGCAGTCGGCTCTTTTAGTAATTTTTAATGGATAATCCAATCGATGGGACTGATGGGAAGCTAGGACGAGGATTTGTGTCGGCTGATAAATTAGAAGAAGTAGACATTGGAGACGGTGACAAACCAAGGCCGATATTCATCAGTGCTAGCTTAGATTCAGTTTTCAGAGAAAAGTTGATTGAGTTGTTAAAAGAATACACAGATTGCTTTGCTTGGGGTTATTCGGAGATGCCTGGTTTAGATCGTTCCATTGTTGAGCATCGATTGCCGATTAAGCCTGGTTATAAACCTTACAAGCAACCACCCCGGAAAATCTACAAAGATGAAGTGTTGGCCGATGTGAAGAAGGAAGTGGAAAGATTAATAGCAGCAAATTTTATTCGGCCATGCAGATATGCAGAATGGATCTCTAATATTGTTCCTGTGTACAAGAAAAATGGGAAGATGAGAGTTTGCATAGATTTTAGAGATCTGAACAGAGCTACACCCATGGATGGATATCCAATGCCTGTTGCTGACTCGTTGGTTGATGCTGCTGCTGGATATAAAGTGATTAGTTTCATGGATGGTAATGCAGGGTACAATCAAATTTTTATGGCATTGGAAGATATAGCGAAAACGGCTTTCAGATGTCCAGGACATATAGGGTTGTTTGAATGGGTTGTCATGACGTTTGGTTTGAAGAATGCTGGTGCAACTTATCAGAGAGCTATGAATTATATTTTTCATGAGTTGATCGGCAAGATTGTGGAGATATATATCGATGATATCGTGATTAAGTCATTGGATCATGAAGCACATTTGGCCGACATAAGGAAAACTCTAGAATGCACTAGGAAACATGGGCTCAAAATGAACCCAAATAAATGTGCTTTTGGAGTTTCGGCAGGAGAATTTCTGGGATTTCTGGTGCATGAAGGAGGAATAGGAGTTGGCAGGAAAAGTATGAAAGCCATTGATGAAGTTGTTCCTCCAACTAATCTTAAGGAATTGCAGTCACTGCTTGGTAAGATCAATTTTGTAAGAAGATTCATATCAAACTTATCACAAAAGATGTTGCCTTTCTCTTCACTGTTAAAGGTCAAGAAGGATCAGAAGTTTGTATGGGGCGACGAACAACAGAAGGCTTTCGATGAGATCAAGGAATACATGAAAGAACCACCAGTATTGGTACCTCCACAGCTAAACAAGCCTTTTAAGTTGTACGTGGCGGCCGATGCCCAAACTATTGGATCGGCCCTCATACAAGAATTCGAGGGAAAGGAAAGGGTAGTTGCATACCTTAGCCGAAAGTTGCTTGATCCCGAAACGAGGTATTCGGCTACTGAGAAGCTTTGTTTATGTGTTTACTACTCCTGTACAAAATTTCGGCACTACTTACTACATGCCGAATGCATTGTGTATTCAAAGTTTGATGTGATAAAACACATGTTGTCTATGCCGATTTTGAACGGAAGGATTGGCAAATGGATTTTAGCTTTGTCTGAATTTGAGTTAAGGTTTGAATCGGCAAAGGCTGTTAAAGGACAGATTATTGCTGATTTCATTACTGAGCATCGCGATTTATCAGTTAATTCGCTTGAAATTGCTCCTTGGGTATTATTCTTCGATGGCTCTTCATGTGACAAAGGTGGTGGAGTAGGTATTTTGTTAATTTCACCAAGAGGAGAGGTATTTGAATTTGCTATTCCTATTCAACCTACTGTCACTAATAATCAAGCTGAGTATGAAGCGTTGCTCAGAGGACTTCAATACTTGAGAGAAGCAAAGGCCATTGCAGTTGAAATTTTTGGAGATTCAGAATTAGTCATAAGGCAACTGAATGGCGAATATGAGTGCAGAAACGATGTCTTAAGGAATTACTATGAAGAATGCAAGCAAATCTTAAAGGAGTTTCAGTCGGTAAATCTGCAGCATATTCCTAGGAGAGACAATGAAGAGGCAAACAGATTAGCTCAAGGTGCTTCGGGTTATAAAGAGCTTCGAGAAGTTTTTGCTAATGATGTACATGCTTTCGGGAGTAATCTGGCAGAAGATGATTGGAGAAAAGAGATTGCCGATTATTTGGAGAATCCATCCCAGAAGGTTTCTAGAAGACTCAGGTATAAAGCTATAAAGTTTGTTCTTCTTGATAAAGATTTATATTATAAATCCCTGGACGGAGTATTATTACGTTGCTTAAATCAAGAAGAAGCAAAGAAGTTAATGAGTGAAGTGCATGATGGATTATGTGGAGCACATCAGTCAGCTTACCGAATGAAGTGGGTTATTAGAAGAACTGGATATTACTGGCCGACAATGTTGGAAGATTGCTTTGAATATTATAAGGGATGTCAAGACTGTCAGAGATTTGGAAACATTCAGAGAGTTCCAGCATCGGCTTTGAATCCCATTATCAAGCCATGGCCATTCAGAGGATGGGGAATAGATTTGATTGGCCAAATAAATCCTCCATCGAGCAAGGGGCATAAGTTTGTACTTTTAGCAACAGATTATTTTACCAAGTGGGTTGAGGCGATTCCATTGAAAAAGGTAGCATCAGAAGATATGATTGAATTTGTCAAAGAGCACATCATTTACAGATTTGGAATTCCTCAGACAATTACCACAGATCAAGGGTCTCAATTTACATCTTCAGAGTTCAGAGATTTTGCTGAAAGTATGGGGATAAAATTACTGAATTCTTCTCCTTATTATGCTCAAGCCAATGGACAGGCAGAAGCTTCCAACAAGATCATGATTAAAATCATACAGAAGAAAATTGATCAAAAGCCAAGGAGGTGGCATTCGGTACTCAATGAAGCATTGTGGGCTTACCGAATGGCTCCTCATGGGGCTACAAAAACGTCTCCTTATGAACTAGTGTATGGACATCATGCCATTTTGCCATGGGAATTACAAACAGAGTCAAGGAGAATACAGTTGCAGAAAGATTTAAGTTCTAAAGATTACAGTAACTTGATGATGGACGAATTGGAAGATTTGCATATGATTCGTCTCAAAGCATTGGAAAATATTGAGAAAAATAAGATGCGAGTTGCCAAATATTACAACAAGAAGGTAAAAGTCAGGCGATTTGCAGAAGGTGATCTAGTTTGGAAAGCAATATTGCCGATTGGTACTAAATACAGTACATTCGGTAAGTGGTCACCAAATTGGGAAGGTCCTTTCAGAGTGGTTAGATGCGTGCCTGGAAATGCATATATTTTGAAGACATTATTGGGAGAAGAATTTGCTTCTGCTATAAATGGAAGATATTTGAAGAGGTATTATCCCAGTATTGAAATCGATCGGTGATTGATATATTAAATTGCCGAACAGCCGATATTCGGGAAGAAATCGTCTTTAGAAGGAAATTGACAGAGACATTGGAGGAAAAGAAAAATGGCCAGTACTGAATGTATTGCCCTTAGCACAAAATATATTGCATCAGGAGTTCATACAAGATCACAAAAGATAAGTTTTATTGCCGAACCCCTAGTACAAACTACTGGAAGAGCCTGTTCAAAACAGACTGGGGATGAATGGAATCGGCAATGGCAGCACCATGGCCGTCGAGACGATCAATAGAGACGTCAATGTCATCGATGTCTTCTGGGTTGCTGTTGGCGAAACCAACCGGCATCCTGGAATAGTCAGTGCCGGTGTGTGTCGACATGGCAACGAGACCCACAGCGACGCCTAGGCGAACGCCATGGAGAGCCACCTCGTCGACGCGGCCTGCCACCGCGCCAAGGCGAGCCTCGGGTATGTCTCCTTGGGCGTTCACTTTGTTCGCCAGCTCATCCACCAGCGCCTTCAGCCGATTGAGCTCGTCATCGCGTTCTGCAAGATTACAAAATGGAGGTAGATCAATAATGACTAGAGATGGGATTAGGATTGAACAAGTTATGGAAATTACCATCGATGACTTCGAGCAGTTGCTTGCGCTCGGCCTGCCATTCGAGGTCCGCAATCCCGGCTTGCTTGGAAATGACCTCCAGTTCGCGACGAGAGTCGTCGCGCTCCGCCTTGAATCGGCGAGCATCGCCGTCTGAGTAGCGGGAGTCGTCCGATGAGAGAGTCCGATTGGACGAACTCGAAGAGCTGGACGCCGCAGGAGCAGCGGCTGGAGCCGCAACTGGCGCACCAGCGGCGACAATCCATTGGATTACCCTGAAAAAACAAAGAGATTCGTCAAGGAGAGGGCAAATCTCGAGAAGAACAGAGAGAAGCAAGCAGCCAATCACCTGCGGCGAGCGCCGGCGCGACTTCCTTCGGGCTCGTCGGCAGCCGGTCGCCTTCCATTCGTCATTGGGGTTTTCTTGAGTTTACTGTGCTTGGGAAAAAGAAGAGTTCGAGGAAGGCAAAAGACTTGGTGAGGAGATAGCGGCATTCGGTATGTTTATTTATAGAACCCGCAGAGGAAATCGTGGCCAAAGATCGTGGCGCGTATCCCGAAAATTCGGAAGGTGGAAAGGATTCTCAAAACCGAACGGTTTCGGTGTCGTTTGGAATTCATGCTGATGTCACATTCGGCTATACTAAGCTTTTCGAGATTGATACTGCAGAAGCCAACGTTGCCGAATAAGTTATGCACCACGAAACAAAGCCGGAATAAAGATGATGGAAAATGTAGAATTGATCAGGCATTCGGCTATCAAACTATTTGACACAATTTACACACCCAAGTACTTTGAAATTACATTTTTGGCATTCAAGATCATGTTGCTGATATTCTCTAATAGCTGCTTGTCAGCTTCTTGAGTTTTGGCCAGGGCAGAAAGTTTGGCTTTGAGTTGCTTCTCTTCATTCAGAGCTGCTGAAGCCTCCTTGAGCAACTTTTCTGTCAGACCAGGAATTTCGGCTATCTTCTTTTTATCAGCTTCAATTTCAGCCGATAAGTTTTTCAATTCAGCCTCTAAATCGGCTTTTCTGGTCTCTTTTGATTTAAGTGCAGCCTGTAGGCCAGCTAACAGTTCCTTATTGCTCTGAGTTCTAGAGTGCAAATCTTTTACAGATTGCTTGGCCAATGTTCTTCTTTGCTCCAAGGCTGGTTGAGCAGATTGATTCTTCAGAGCTTGCTTCACTGCAATAAAATGATCGTCCAATCTAGAAACTGGATCTAAAGAAATCTTGATATCGGCAGGAAGATCTTGATCAAATGATTCAAGCAAGTCTCTTAAGAGATCAGCATTGTTGACTTGATCTCGAGTGTCCTTATGCAGAAAGGAGAAGATTTCCTTCAGTTTTGCTTGGTTCTCCTCTGATAAGGCTTGACCAGAGGAAGTTTCTTCTCCTTGTTCGGCAACAAGATCGTCCAAAGCAAATGAGTAGCTGGGTGATGAAATTGTTTTATCCTGGAAAAGAATTGTTGCCGAATTAATGATGGTCTATTGGATAAAAGCTGGGAGAACTGGGTAATCATCTCTACCTCATTCCTGACCTCTTGGATGGAGAGAGAGGGCAGCTCAAGCTCAGGCAAAGATTCTTGTATGTCATGCTGAGGAGAGCTTGGAAGGTTCTTTGGTGGAGATGAGGCTTCTGGCTGAGGTACATCAGGTAGAGCTGAAGCTGGTTCTTGATGAAAAGAGGAGCTCTCCGAAATTGGATCCATTGAAGCTTGCTCTGTGACTGAAAGAAAGTTAGTGCCGATGAAAAAGAGTTTTAAAGGACAAGATGGTGAGAAATTTTACTAATCACTGAAGCATCGGCAGGTTCTGTGCTAATGGCCAATTGCTGTGATTTGGCCTGAAATCATAAAGGAACAGAAATGAGCAGAATGAAATTAGCATTTTTACTCGAGGAAGGAGAAATTTGACCTGTGCAATTCTTTTGCTGCTTGTTCTTTTCTTCTTTATAGCTGAAGGGGCAGTTAGAGAAGAAATCTTTCTCTTGGTAGAAGGTGGTGCAGCAAGAGTTGGATCCAGACTGGCAGGCCTGGACATTATTTGAGCCAAAGAAGGAGAGAGATGCCCCAGAATAGATATTGGGCCAGCGATATTATATACAATTGCTCTAGCCAGAGGGGCAGGGACTGTGTCCTGCAGAATAACAGAATCAAAAGTCGATGAAAGAGGGTGTTATTGGAAAAACAGATGGATTATAAGCATGTTTACCTCTGAATTCGGCTGATAACCAGGCATTAACTCAAGGCAAAGAGGGTGAACTGGTGTATTGAAGATATGATCATGGAATTCTTGCCACCAAAGGGTGAAGGAAGGATGAATGAGTGCTGTTGGCACAAAGGGATCGAGTTGATAGATGGCTGCACAGCACTTGTAATCAAAGACCCTTCTTGTTTCTGTGGAGTCTTTGATGATCTGCCTCGGCTTGAGGAATTCATGGATAAATAATCTTGGGGACACTTGGCCACACCCTAGTTGCCTGGCAACTATGTTCGGCTGATAATATTCATATGAACTTTGAACCAGCCTTCCTCCGCAAAATTCGGTTGGTAAGATGCAAGGCCGAATGAAAGCGTTAAAAATTGCTGTGGACTCTGCATCTATGCATCCAGTCTCGAAGCTGAATTCACAAGGGAAAGTGAGATTGTCATTGTCCATGTATGGGAACCAGAGGGGATTGGCAAAGCCTTTGAAGAAAAGTTCAAACAGTTCTCCAATGCTCTTGTTGATAGCAATAGTGGAGGCTGCTTCCCCATAGGTTTGACAGCCTTTGGTGCTCTGGGCTTCTGCTTCCTGGTAATTGACCGAGGGGAAATGTCGGCTGTTGAGGTCAATGGAGACAATTTGGTGCATGTACAATTGCAGCCACATCTGGACGAACCACCAGGGACCATTAACGCAGGAAATTTTCTTGTTGGTGTGCATCTGATAAATGGTCTGATGGAGCATGTGATAGACACTTCCCAGGAGATATTTCTCGAGAGGGATAAGTGTGCCTGCAGCCAGGTCTTCGGCCATTACTATGTGATTCAGAGTTGGCTCATTGGCTTTACCACAGAAAACAAATCTGCACAGCCACATATTCAGAAAGGCCCTGTATTCAACGTCAATCAGAGGACCATCATGTATGTAAGTCTGGATGTATCTTTTATAGCCGACTCCAGTCTTCACCCCTGTCTGTTTGGAAGAACCTTTGTACCTGTATGGGTGTGTAATCCCTGTGATGTTCAGGCCGGTTATCATGTAGACATCGGCCAGGGTTGGAGTCATTGGTCCGTGACCAAAGAGAAAAGCATTCATGCCATTGGACCAGAAGTGACAAGCTGCAATCAGGAGATTTTCATTCTTGGGTGTTCCGGCTAGAGATAGCTCCAAGCAGTGAGAAATACGAAGACTGTCCCAATTCTGTGTCTGAGGACTTTTATCTTCAAGAATCCTTTTGTACCAGTTTCTCCAGCCAGCGATTGGGGGCAGAGGCCAGTTCTTGAATGCATCTTGCCATTCGTGAGGTCTCATCAGAGAAGTTTTGAAAGGAATCCTCTGAGACTCGGCCGCAATAATTTCGGAGGGATCTGGATTCCCTGAGGGGCCGAGGAAGAAAGATGCGGATTGTTCTTCAGTGGGGGTCAAGATTTCGGTGGCCAGAGCCTATCAAGGGCAGAGGAAGAGCAAATCGGAGATTCAAAATGCAGCTCGAAAAGAGTAATGCCGAATGTGATTGAGGGAAACAAAACTTACTTGAAGAATTTGATCCTGGTTCGCCATTTGAAGAATGGAGCTTGAGAGATTCGACGAACTAGGGTTTTGAGTTTGGAAACGCACTCTGAGGATTTGGAAGCGGAAAATGGATATCAAAGCGGATTCAGCCTGGAGATATTGGGGATTCCTGGTCAATTCCGAGATAAAAGCATCTTTTATCCCGAAATTGAAGGGGCATGTGTTAACACCAAAATTTAGCACCAGGAA
Source organism: Echinochloa phyllopogon (assembly GCA_033239725.1). Taxonomy (NCBI): domain Eukaryota; kingdom Viridiplantae; phylum Streptophyta; class Magnoliopsida; order Poales; family Poaceae; genus Echinochloa; species Echinochloa phyllopogon. The sequence goes on from BTCW01000001.1 coordinate 289,337, forward strand.
GAGGCTGACGTGTGGGCCGGATTTGATGGAAGGATACCATTCGGCTAAGGGGCTTTCTCTGAAGTATTCGGCAATAACGCTCTGCGGTCGGGAACGCGTCGTCATTCGGCAGAAGCATAGTTCCGCAGGTAAAAGCGGTAGCATTCGGGAAGGCGTGATGACATGGAAAAACATAAGGAAAAGGCCGGTTCGAACAAGGAACGCAATATGGGCACGAAGATTCGTCATTTATTTTTAGAAACAAGTATTGTAGTCGTGTCCGACTAGGAGTTGTATCAAGACCTGGGTATAAATATAAACCCATGGCAGCTGTAATATAGAACAATCGAATCAATCATACAACAAACCGGCCCCGTGCCAACATCGAGTCCTTTAGTCGAGTCGTCGAGTTCTTCGAGAGGAGTCATCGATCCGTCGACCTCCGTAAGTACCGGCAACCCTGCATCATGCCTAGTATCATGCGGTGGATTTAGGCCTTGGTTCAGGAAGGTTCCATTGCTAGATCATGAGCCATGCGGTGGGCTAAGTTTTAGCTTGGAACAAGTTATCGGCTCTATTGGATTTTGGCAAGATCTGATAGATTCATTAAGTTACCATGTGTTGCTCTGGATTTTACCTTCGTGTTCGATTCATTACAACACTCCTTTGCCCAGTCTAGGTTGATTAGAATCGGCTCCAGCTCACGATGCTCTGCTTTTCATAGCCGAATTCGAAGTCAATCTAGATTGCCACGTGTTGCGGGTTCAGGCTCGTTGGTCTTGCGTAGATCTTGACAGAACCGGGTATCATGCGGTAGATGCAGGTTTTTGGGTCGTCTTAGAGCTAATCATCCGGTGGATTAGAATTCGATTCGATCTGATAGATTTATCATCATCGACGAAGCATGTTCCTTCTCCACGGAACCCGATTCGGCTATATAGCTGAATTCGGCAGTATCGTCACGAGTGAAACACGTCCACGGTTTTGTTTTTAAATAAAGAATGCTTTTAGCCTTCCATGTTTAGGGCGTATCATACGGTGGATTGTCCTATTCTTGGTTGGTGGTGTGATTCCAAGCAAGTCGTATCATGCGGTGGATTAACTTGTTTGTTTTCATGCCTGACGGGTTGGAAAGTACCTAGACATGCGGTAGACTAGTGCTTTTAATCTATGCATTCTTGTTTATTATGAAATTATGGTCATGCTTTCGCCCTTTTATTTATCTATCATGCTTTGTTTCTCGTTAATCGGCTATGAGTATGCGTTTCAATGTTCATTCGGCTGAAAGCCGATCTTTCGTCATGCTTACGTCACGCATTCGGCAGTGCGCTCCCCGCGTGCCTTGCCGATTGCCGAATGAGGCTTTAACTGCCGACAGATAGCTTCTCTGTAGCTATGTGTCGTTCGAAACTGGCTCCGTAGCCGCAAATATGGAACTGACTGGTATTGCCCGGTACGTTCCAGGTGTTATCTAAACATCTTTTCTCCCTTTGTCAGTTTCAGGAAAATTGACTGGCACGCTTTCGGATTCAAACGCTCGTGTTGCGTGTGAAGCCAGCTAATTCGGCTTGCTGTGTGCTTGGCGTGGGGTGCGGATTTTACGTCAACACCTTGCACATCCGAATGGTCTTGTTCCTCAGCACTCTCTCTGACACCTCCAGGATCCTGATCGGATACTCCTCGTATGTGAGGTCCTCCTGAACATTCAACTCCTCAATCGGGATCTGCTCTTCTGGCACCCGCAAACACTTCTTCAACTGGGACACATGGAACACATCGTGTACTCCGGCCAGTCTCTCAGGTAGGTCTAGCCGATATGCCACTTCGCCCATCCGTTCCTGTATCCTGAATGGTCCAATGTAACGAGGCGCCAACTTGCCTTTGACATTGAACCGCTTTACACCTCTCATGGGTGACACCTTCAGGTACACAAAATCATCAACTCTGAAGCTGAGGTCCCTCCGTCTGACATCGGCATAACTCTTCTGTCTGGACTGGGCTACCTTCAGGTTCTCCCTGATCACCTGCACCTGCCGCTCTGCATCTCTGAGTATCTCCGGACCAAAGACCTGACTCTCTCCAGTCTGGTTCCAGAACAATGGGGTCCGGCACTTCCTGCCATACAATGCCTCGAACGGTGCCATCTGCAAACTCTTCTGATAGCTGTTATTGTAGGAGAACTTTGCATACGGCAAACTCTTATCCCAGCTGACACCATACTGCAATGCACAAGCCCTCAACATATCCTCCAGTATCTGATTGGTCCGCTCTGTCTGACCATCTGTCTGCGGGTGATAAGCTGAGCTGAAGTGCAGCTTCGTGTCCATGGACTCATGTAACTTCCGCCAGAAGTGTGAGGTGAACTGAGTACCACGATCTGACACAATCTTCTTCGGCACCCCGTGTAAGCACACAATCCGCTCCATGTACAACTCTGCTAGCCTAGCGCCTGTATAGGTGGTCTTCACTGGCAGAAAGTGGGCCACCTTGGTCAGACGATCAACAATCACCCAAATGGAGTCGAATCCTCTCTGAGTGCGGGGCAGACCAGTGATGAAGTCCATGCCAACTTCTTCCCATTTCCACTCCAGGATCTTCAACGGCTGTAGCAATCCAGCTGGCCTCTGATGTTCTGCCTTGACTCGCTGACATGTGTCGCACAATGCCACGTGAGTCGCTACATCACGCTTCAGCCCGTACCACCAGAATCTCTCCTTGATGTCCTGATACATCTTTGTGCTGCCTGGGTGGATCGAATAAGCTGAGTCATGTGCCTCTCTCAGAATCATCTCTCTGATCTGCGCTATGTCTGGCACACATATCCTCTTTCCATGCCACAGAGTTCCCTGATCATCAACTCTGAATCCAGGGGCCTTTCCCAATGCAACATTCCCCACAATCTCTCTGATCTTCTCATCCTGCAGCTGACCTCTCCGGATCTCCTGCTCGAGTGTGGGCTCTACTGCCATCTCTGTGATGCTGGTGACGAATCCCAGACTCATCCTCTCAAACTCTCGGCTGAGCTCCTCAGGCAAACAGTGTCCAGTGATCCTGTTCACATAACTCCTCCTGCTCAGAGCATCTGCCACCAAGTTGGCCTTCCCTGGGTGATAATGAATCTCCAGATCATAGTCCTTGATCAGCTCTAACCATTTGCACTGTCTCATGTTCAGATCCGACTGAGTGAAGACATACTTGAGGCTCTTATGATCAGTGTAGATGTCACACCTGTGCCCAATCAAATAATGCCTCCAGATCTTCAGAGCATGTACAACAGCTGCCAACTCCAAGTCGTGTGTTGGATAGTTCTGCTCATGCTTCCTCAGCTGCCTGGACGCATAAAACACGACTCTGCCCTCCTGCATAAGGACGCAACCCAGTCCTAGACGGGATGCATCGCAGTAGATGGAGAAACTCTTAGCCAAATCTGGCAATACTAGCACTGGGGCTGTAGTCAACCTCTTCTTCAACTCTTCGAAGCTGACCTGGCATGCCTCTGTCCACACAAACGGGGCATTCTTCTCTAGCAAAGCAGTCAGCGGCTTAGCGATCTTGGAGAATCCTTCAATGAACCGTCTGTAATAACCGGCCATCCCAAGGAAACTCCTGATCTCGCTCACATCCCGTGGCGGATTCCAGCTCAACACATCGCTGACTTTCTTCGGATCAACTGCCACTCCACCATTGGACAACACGTGTCCCAGAAATGCCACTTCCTTCAGCCAGAACTCACACTTGCTCAGCTTGGCATACAACTGATGCTCCCGGAGTCTCTGCAGTACCAACCTCAGGTGTTCCTCATGTTCTTCCTCATTCTTGGAGAAGACCAGAATGTCATCAATAAATACCACCACGAACTTATCAAGATAATCCATGAACACGCTGTTCATTAGGTACATGAAGTATGCAGGAGCGTTGGTCAATCCAAAAGACATGACCAAGAACTCATACAACCCGTACCGAGTGGTGAAAGCGGTCTTAGGCACATCTGACGCACGGATCCTCATCTGATAGTAGCCCGAACGAAGATCAATCTTGGAGAACACGCAAGCTCCTCTCAACTGATCGAACAGATCCTCAATCCTCGGCAGCGGGTACTTGTTCTTGATGGTCACTTCGTTGAGGGCTCGATAGTCCACACACAACCTCTGAGTACCATCCTTCTTGTCGACGAACAATACCGGTGCTCCCCATGGTGAAGCACTCGGACGAATGTACCCCTTGGCCAACAACTCGTCCAACTCTTTCTTGAGCTGCTCCAGCTCCTTCGCTCCCATCCTATACGGCCTCTTGGCTATAGGTGCAGTGCCAGGTTTTAGTTCAATAACGAATTCAACATCTCGTTCTGGAGGCATACCTGGCAACTCGTCTGGGAACACATCCGGGAACTGGCTCACCACCCTGATATCTTCAGTCATTGTCCCTTCAGCTTGATTTGCTTGGCCTTGCTCTGAGGAACTGGCTGCCTGGTACTCCACCTTGTCACCGGACTCTGCTGTCAGCTGGATGGTCCTCGTAGCACACCTGATCACTGCATCATATCTGGTCATCCAGCTCATACCCAAGATCAGATCAAATCCCAGGGTCTCCAGTACTATCGGACCTGCCTTGAACTCTACCCCCCTTATTAAGATGGGAACATGGGGGCATCGTAGAGTAGCCCGCTGTTCACCTCCTGGTGAGCTTACTAGCATAGTGTTCATCATGGGTTTCAGAGCTAATAAATTCTTCTTTACAAAAGCAGCGGAAATGAAAGCATGCGAAGCTCCAGAATCAAATAAAATAGTGGCGGGGGTCGAATTGACGAGGAACGTACCCACGACCACATCTGTAGAGGCCTCTGCTGTCTCTGCACCGGTGTGGTTGAGCTTGCCCCGAACCGGAGCCTGCGGAACACGGCCTCCCTGCTGCTGACCCTGCGGCTGCCCAACTCTCTGAGTACTGCCCTGCTGGTTTTGTCCGGCGGCGTTCTGGATCTTCTTGGGGCAGGCATTGGCGAAGTGTCCCTGCTCGCCACAGTGGTAGCACACCCTCAGACCCACCGGCGTAGTGTTGACTGGACTGATGCATTGGACTAGACCTGGTTGCACCTGGCTGCGCTGAACTGGACCCATCTGTGGCTGACCCTGAGGACGCTGCTGCTGTGGCGCCCGAGGAGACTGGGGACGCTGCTGCTGGCACTGGCCACGACTGAGCAAGCCGGACTGACCCTGGAAGCGCTGCTGGCCTCCCACCTGCTGACTCTGGGGAGGTGTGAAGCGTGGACGACTGCTGCTGCCCATCTGCTGCCCTTGAAGCCTCCTCTTCTTGTCCTCCATCTCACGGCGCTTGTGCTCCAACATCAGCGCACCGTCCACCAGCTCGTGGAAGGTCGGGAACTTGGTGCACATGAGCTGGTACTGGAGAGCATCCTGCAGTCCGTCACGGAACCTGGCCTGCTTCTTCTGATCAGTGGCCACGTCCTCTGGAGCGTAACGGGCCAACGAGACGAACTTGTCACGATACACCGTGACACTCATCCCTTCCTGCTTCAGTGCCAGGAACTCCTTCTTCTTCAGAACCATCAAGGCCTCCGGCACGTGGTGTGCATGAAAGCTGCTGCAGAACTGCTGCCAAGTGATCTGAGTACCGGCCGGACGAGAGGACTGGTATGAATCCCACCAATCCAACGCCGGCCCCTGAAGCTGTCCTCCGGCGTACAGTACCTTCTCCCTGTCATCGCACTGGGCGATGTCCAACTGCCTCTCGACTGCCTTGAGCCAGTCATCTGCCTCAAGAGGGTCGCTGGCCTTGCTGAAAGTCTGCGGGCGTCCCTTCAGAAACTCGCCCCTCTTGTCTCTGGGCGGTGCAGCTGCCTGGGGGTGATGCTGGTTCTGCTGGATCAGCCTCATCGTCTCGGCCATCTGCTGCATCATTTGCACTTGAGCATACATCAGCTGCTCAATGGTGGGGATCTGATGGTTCGGATTCAGATTTGGGGGCGGGCTCTGGTGCGGAGGCTGTCCGCCCGCATTGCCCCCGGGGTGAGCCATCTATAATCACAAAGGTTAGCTATTAGAGGGTTAGTACGAGAAAATATATATATTTACCCCTGCTATCTAAACAATAAAGTCCTTAAACCTTATTCCTACATCTGGATGGTTGCAGTCAGGTGTCTACGCCCATCACAAACATTACAAAGAACCAAATCAAACATATGCACAATAACAATAAGTACAAGCAGGTAAAGGCATAAACTCACACAAGACTCGACTGTTAGAGATTTTTTAAAAAAAAAAAATTAAAACATGGGGGTCTCCTAGTAATTTGTCAACCGTACTGTCTAGGCTGCGTTCCTACAGTCAGCACAGCTCTGATACCAATCTGTCACACCCGGATTTACACAAAACCCGAATGTGGCCATATGTGTGCCCAGGAAGTCCACAGACACATATAGCGAACAAATATGGTAAAAATCAGAGTACAATGCTTTATTCTCATCATAAAGTAGCGATTACATCAGAGTTTTGCATAAATGAAATACATGGACAGCGGAAGACTAATACATCTCTCTAGCGAAGCCGCAATCCCACAAGGACTCTGACTGGGAGAACGCGAACTCAGAAGTACGGCAAATCCTCCGGAAACTCCACAGCATAATCAGCCTGACTCCAATCTGTTACCCGTCCGGGATTTTGCCAAAAAATGGTAATAACAGCAAGTGTAAGTAATGGAAGTTACTTAGCAAGTATAGCACGGGTTATGAAGGCTCAAAAAGGCTAGACTCGGCTTAACTGCATTAGCACTTTTAGTTGGTTCGTTTTATCATTGTCCAAGTTACTACATGTGAATGAATACCCGGTTGCAACCCAATTAATAAAGTGTAAGTGACATTAAGCATGAATAAATATCAAGTTCTAATCAAAAAGGATCCAGGCCGCTCGTGACCCTGAGCAAGGCTATCATGATAGATCGTACACTCTGCAGAGGTTTCGCCCTTTACCCACCAGTCGCGTAAAAGTTCAAGGAACTTTGCACCCAACCACGCACATCGACACTTCCGAGGTGTGACTGCATAGGGACGCTACGAGGCTTTCACAAGACACCCTAACAAGTCAGTAGCCGCTGGAGTACTATACGGCGGTGAAAACTTAGGCACCGAGATCGACGTACGCCCACGGAGTCACACCGTGAGGGGGTCGATGGCGTCCGGAGCGCGGGTATCGCACCCATACTGCGCAACGTGCAGAGTTCTCAATCGCTGAGACTCCTACACGGGACTGGGTCTAACGTGACCTAGCCGACGGGGCTACCGTCCTCGGTGGAATCGGAGAACACCCAGCACCGTACCTCCCACAACGCCGTTGGCCCCTCGGTAGCTACTGCCAAGCTAGAGACGTACAAGCTACTTGACCAAGACCAGAGCCCATATAGTTCCGGCGGTGGCGACAGGCTCCTGGGTTGCCGCTTTAAGAACCGGTCCTTAGAGGGAGACACTAGAGCAAAGCACACAGCACATGCTCTAGCTCCCTAATCCATGTTGCTAAAAAGCAAGTTTTAACATTAAAGTTGAAGTGGACCATTAAATCAATATTAACAATTAAGTAAAGGTGAGAGTAGTTGCGCCTAGCAAAATACTACCCATATGCAAAAACCCATAGGAATACAAGGACAGGGAAATAAATGCTAGGAATAACCTTAATGGTAAACAGTATTAGACACATGCGTATGAAATGAACTGTGTAATAAAAGAGTGAGTAGGTAGCAAGGATTGTCCGTGCTATAACTTGCCTTCCTCGGAGTACGGCTGCTGCTGCAAATCCTGCTCCGGCACGTCCTCAACGTACTCGAAGTCCAACACTACGGGCTTACCGACTGGACACGAACATCACGCACGCATTCCAAAGCAATCATTACATGCAAACAAATTAAATCTATTAGAAACAGTACACCAACAGTATAAACAGTACAAAAACAGGAGCTAGTAAAATTCTACGCTTCGCTACGAACACGTGAGCGCGAGAATCACTAAAATCGGAGTTAAAACGAGAAAGTTATAGCGTTTCTAAGATTCGGGGGCTTAAATGAATAAAACGGAATTTTTCTGAATTTGTTTTTGAATTAAAATGGACCTCGGAGTAATTTCCAGAAAGTCCAGGGGCTCTTTAGCAAAAACGCCAGCGCTGACCGGAGTTGACCGGTACGCGGCCGTCGGATCGAGATCGGGCGGCCAGGATTTAAAACGCGAAGGGGTATGGTTGGATCTAATCGTGGCCGTTGATTTTAGATCGGACGGCCCTGGATCTCGGGCTCGCCGGGGACGACGGCTCCGCGGCGGCGCCGCTCGGCCACGGCGAGGGCTCGCCGGACTTGGGGTTTCCTCGCGCTACAGGGGTCCAAACTCGACGTGGGTTGGCCCTACGGACTCAGGGAGACATGGCGAGTCGACCAGGGGTGAACAAGTCGAGCGTCGGCCGGCACGGCGGGCTGACGACGACGAGCGGCGGAGGTGTGCTTCGGTGTGCAGCGGGGGCTCGGTTCGGGGGGGTTTCAGGCCCGGATTCTTGGCCTAGGAGCTACTGGGGAGTGCCACAAGTGCAACCGTGGTGAAAAAGCAGTGCATTGAGGGGTGAATCGGCCGGACGACGACGGGCGGCGGACGACCGACGGCGGCGATCGAGGAAGCGAGTGCTACGGTGCTTAGAAGCTGAAATTGGATGGGGGAGGAGTTTCGTTACCACCTGGCGACGCTCCTGGGGTGTCGAATTGGAGGAAGAAGCGTCGGCGAGGAGAGTTCGTCGGTGAGCGGCGGTCGGCGGTGCTGGTGCGAGCCGGCGACGGTGCTCCGGAACGCGAGAGCGGGCGTGCAGAAGCTCAACAGGGTCCTCGTGGAGCGGAGAAACAGCTCCGATGGTCGACTGGGGCGGAGCTGCTCCGGAGTGGCGGAGACGACGGCGACCGGCAGAGCAGGGGCTTGGCGGCTCGGGAAATTTGCGGTGGAGGTGCGGCGGAGGCGCTAGGGTTGGGGGCGACAGGTTGAGGGGAACGGGGTGCGGCGCTCGGCCGAAATAAGAAGGCGAGGGGGTGTTGTGGGCCTCGGCGTGCGAGAATCCCGGCGAGCGCGCCATCGCCGGGGCGCCGGGGAAGGAAGGTGCGCGGGGGAGAAGAAGGAAGGTGACGTCGGCGGTGGCGTCATCGCCTGACATGCGGGGCCGGGCTGTCAGCGACTCAGGGGGAGGGCGGGGCAAGCGGCTGCGTCTGGGCCGAGCGGGGATTGGGCCTGCGCGCGAGCTGGGCCGAGCGGAGCTGCCGGGCCGTGGAAAAAGAAAAGGAGAGGAGGGGCTGGGCCGGGGAAGGAAAGAGAAAAGAGGGAGTTGGGCCGGACTGGAAAGAGAGTAGAGGGAGGAAAAGTGGACCAAGGAAAGAGTCCAGGGAGCAGAAGTGAACTATGGGCCTAACAACTTTTCTAGAGCTCCAAACAAAGTGATTCAAATTTGAATTTAAATAAATTTAAATTCTTGTTTGAATCACAAGCAATACAAAAATAAATGCAGCAGCATGAATGCAACAATAAATGTTTCTATTACTTATATTTGATTTTAAATTTTAGAAAATTATTATTTAGCCTTTATAAAATAGGTGAGAGCATTAAATAATTAATTAAATGCCAAAAATTTTAAATTTGAGTATTTTGGGTGTTACATCAATAGTATATACTATGCTAGCAGTTCAAATACTGTAATGCCGTTGCGTTCACTCATAAGCAAAGTTTTGTCAGCATGCATTATATATATATAATTCGCACATGTTACATACGGATGTGATTGAGCGAGCGATGTGTACAGCACTTAATTCTTGTTCTTGACCGTATGTACCACATCACCACCTAACAAAAGATGCCTGCGCGACTGAGATCAGCAAATTAACTCAAGTTTGAAAAGGCTACGTACTATTTGGTCTTCATTCTTCGTCCCCTAATTTTTAGCTCGATCGCTAGCTAGAGTAATTTAATACTGCCTAGCCAAGACCAGTGCGTCAATATAATTAATTCTAACAAATTGCATGCATGCTGCATATATAATAATAATTTAATCTTGGGTTAGCTAGCTCTTCTTCATGCGAAAGCTATGACGGTAGTACGATGCGTATTATTCTATCAATCTCGATCATGTATATATATTAGAATAAATCGACATCGATCATGCAACAAGTACTTGCCTACATACATCGCCAAGCTCAAGCTAGCGTCAATCGTCGGCCGGTCGTCTGTTGTCAAAATAACTTGCGTGCACAACTGGATTTCAGCTACTAGCTAGCTAGCTTTTTTGAATGACTTGCTCTTTTTGACATGCTTGGTTGTGTATGTTGCCCAACCCAGACCAAACTCCGGTGGATGGTGGTCCTGTACGTGGCCGGCCGATAGACGACGATGATGCAACTTGTAAAAATGTGGTATATGATGGTAATATAAAGAGCGAAAGCAGATGGAGAGTTTTCCTGCTTGGACATGCATGCATGTTATTGATCGATGAATGAATGATATATAGATGGATCCATCGAGTATATACACATGGGCTAATTAGATTGCCATGGGCTTACGCAAGTGCTATTCTCAGGTACTAGCTGTCACTGCATCGATCGATACGATGGGTATGTACGTAAACAAGGCAGTTGAGCGAGCTCGCTATATATGTATATGGCCAGTATTGTTTGTATTATTGTTGCATCTATCATACACAGTATATATCATAATCGATCGGAGACGACGGCGGCTTTAATTATATTGCAGGGCCAGGGAGACGGCGGCGGGGGATCAGCAGCGGCAGCAGGAGGCTTGATCATCATGGTGGAGGCGGCCGAGAGGAAGAAGACGCCGACGATGGCGGGAGCGGCGTCGGCGTCGTCGTGGTCCATGGAGGCGGTGATGCTGCCGGCGAGCATGGTGCTGGTGCAGGCCTTCACCATGGGCGCGCTCCTCCTGTCGAAGCTGGCGCTGAACGTGGGCATGGAGCCCTTCGTCCTCCTCGCCTACCGCAACCTCATCGGCGCCATCATCGTCGCTCCTTTCGCCTTCTACTTGGACAGGTAATTAAACGTACTCTTTGTTACCATTAACTAACTTCTTAATTTGTTTGTTAGATCGATAGATGAGCGAATTTTGCGGACTAGCTTGTTCATACACTCCGCCTCGATCGGAATTCAGTTAAAACAACATTCCGATCACCCGATCCTTGTGCATAACTGCATATATATAATAAAAAATTGCTCTGTCTAGTTTAATATCTGCTGATATTTTTCGCATGTACATATACTGTATGTGTTGTGCATATGTATACAGCATATAACACCGTACCATGCATCGACCGACCGACCAGGCGTTGCATCAGCTAGCGTTATGTTATGCCGGCAGTGTTGCTTGCGTTATCATCCCTGCCTGCCTGCCTTGTCTTGAGAAGCTAGCTAGCTAGCTAGCTAGTAAAAGGCATTTTAGATTCATTCACGTGCAAATGCCTAAAATATTTTGGAAGAACCTAACTGATCGATCGATTGGTTACGTAGCACGTCGTCATCATCGGTGAGTGAATCTGAAGAAGCAAGCAAGGCTAACAAACGAATGAATGCAGGGGCATGGTGCGGAAGGTGACCCTGAAGGTGTTGGGTTGGGTGTCGATCAGCGCTCTGTTCGGGATCGTTCTGGCGATGGGCCTCCACTACTACGGCCTTCGCGCCACCAACCCGGCCTACTCCGTCAACTTCCTCAACCTGATCCCCGTGGTGACCTTCGCCATCGCCGTGCTGCTCCGCTTGGAGCCCCTGGCGGCGGGCACCTGGGCCGGCCGGACGAAGATGGCGGGCACGGCCATCTGCGTGGGCGGCACCATGGTGTCGAGCCTCTACAGGGGCCCGCTCCTCCACCCAGCGTGGCCCACGCACCTGCTCAGGCACCACGCGGCCGCCCCGGCCCACCACAGCATGGGCCTGGGCACGCTGTACCTGTGCGGCAGCTGCCTGGCCTACGCGCTGTGGTTCATCGTGCAGGCCCGCGTGGGCCGGGAGTTCCCCTGCAAGTACATGTCCACGCTGCTGGCCTGCGTCTCCGGCACGGCCCAGGCGACGCTCATCGGCGCCGCCGCTACTGCCGGCCGCGGTCGATCATCCTGGGCGCTGGCGTGGGACCTGCAGCTGCTGGCCGTCGTCTACTCGGGCGTCTTCAACACGGCGGCCACCTTCTGCCTCGTCTCGTGGGCCATCGCCAGGCGGGGGCCCATCTACCCGTCCATGTTCAACTCGCTGGCGCTGGTGGCCACCACCGTGCTGGACTCGCTGCTGCTGGGCACCGACGTCTCCGTCGGGAGCCTGCTCGGCACGCTGCTCATCGTCCTCGGACTCTACGCCTTCCTGTGGGGAAAAGGCAAGGAGCTTATTAGTATACGACACGAGCAGCAGCCTGTCGTCGCCGCTGTCGGCGATCCTCTTCGCCGCCACAGTAGCGCCACCACCGCCGCTCCTCCGCCTGCAGCAGCTAACGCCGCCGACGAACGCGTCTAGTAGGACGTCGATCAGGAGAACATACATACATATATATATATATATATTATCATGCAGCATGCAGGTTATTAACAGGTATATCCTACATACATACATAGTAGACACAGAGACAGACAGACGGAGCCAAATTGATGAGTGCAGTACGTGCAGCAGCAAGTTACATATTGTAGCATCTTGTACTAGCTCCATCATGTGTATTGGGTGTGTTTAGTTTGAAAAAGAGGAATATAAAGTTTGGTGAAAATGTCACATCAGTCACTGTAGCGCACTGTAGCACTTTTCGTTTGTTTATGGTAAACATTGTCCTATCACGATCTAACTAGGCTTAAAAGATTCGTCTCATCGTGTACATCAAAACTATGTACTTAGTTTTTTATTTACCCACGTTTAGTGTTACATGCATAAAGAAAGAGATTTGAACTAATTTGATGTGATAGGTTTTGGAGAGAGAATTTCTCGTGGGCCGTGCAATGCAGACCCACCGCGTGGGCGTCGCGGTCCCCACCTCGTTCCTGCTGCTGTCGTGGTCGTCGTGGAGCCCGCCCATCCACGTGTCTCCCGCTGGCTGGATCCTCCGTACACTTGGTCCCGTCGCCCCGTACGCTGGTGGGTCCCACGCACAAGCAATAGCCTCCTGGCACGTCGGCGCTCCCCGACCGACGCACTCCTTATTTTGGTACGTACACCAAACAAACTTTACTTAATTATTACTACTGTAGTATACATGACCATTGGGAGGCCATAAATTTAGCTCCACAAATATTTCCTTCTCGGTCAAATTTGGTATTAACCGGAACCCCTTTTCTTTTCTCAAAGAAACATCCAACCCCACATATGCCACTAGAAAATGGAAGAAAAAATGCCACTCTCTTATTTCTCATCTCCACAATCCACATCTCATTTTCTGTATAAACAGAATGTATCTCTCTTGGCCTACGAAATTTTATGTTGGAAAAAGTAAGTTGTATGTAGACATAATGCCACTTGTGGTGATAAATAAATGCCTCATAGAGGTATAATACTTTTTTTTTCTTTGCAGGTATAGAGGTATAATATGAGCCCCACTCATATAACCTTTGGTACATGCATAAGAAAAGAAGAGACTAAATCAGTACGTATTGACTTTCCGAAGAAAAATAAGTACATACTCCGTATTTGCCTAGTGGGGCCTTGAAGTGGCAGTGTGCTAGGTTGTGTTTAGATCCGGCGAAAAAGGGTGGTTGAAAAGTCACATCGAACATTGTAGCGCATTTTACCATTTTTCGTTCGTTTATGGTAATTGTTGTCCTACCATGACCTAACTAGGCTCAAAAGATTCGTCTCGTCCTGTACATCAAAACTATGCAATTAGTTTTTTTATTTACCTATATTTAATGCTCCATGCATGCGTCATTTGCTATATTTAATGTTTCGATGTGATGTCGATGTGATGGAAAGTTTAGAAAGTTGGGAAGAACTAAACACAGCCTACCTTTTGGCTGCTGCCAAGGGTGCCTAATTGCTTTTCCTTTTCTATTTCGAGACAGATGCCAAACAAAGGTAAGCTCTATTTTAGCTAGGCAAGGTACTGGCACCTCAGCCCAGTTCTCAAGTGGCTCTCCCATCCCATCCTTATCATCACGTCAATCACTGGCCTAATGGTCATGGTTATTAGATCATATCATTGGACACGTCACATATGATGTTTCCTTGTCTTTTGATATCTAGTACCACATGGTCATGGAATTTGTTTCCTCGCTCAAGATCTTTGGATCAACCAACACCTCATCCAAATAAAATAATTTAGATCTCAAAACAACAAAAAGGAGAACAAAATGCCCTAAGGTTGTATGGGATTCTGGATTCACTCACAAGACAAACACCTACGGAGTACTTGCGTTCCAATTCCAACATCCAACCATATGCCACGCTCACTGTGCACATTTTCCATGTATTTCCGGAGAGTGAACATTTTCCATGTGTTTAGGGATAGTGATGGACCATGTGGATCATACAACAATTTGCGTGTTGCATGGGCATGGCCCTACCAAATACCATATAATTCCTTTCTTTCCAATTCAGCGGTGCTCATGCCACATATAATAAAGATACAAAACCATACAAATCTTGGGACCAAATAAATCTAACACACACACACTAGAGCACTCGCAACACAAGCCTTCGCCATCTAAAACTTGAGAATAATGTGGGACATGCTAAGGGGAAATCTAGAACAAGAGGTTAAAACACATACTTACTTGTCAGTAGCAGTCACCATCGCCTATAAATAATAGTGGTTGTAATCGCAAGCAAAATAAAGTCTTTATTATTCCTGTGGCCTAGGAATGGAGAGCTTTGAACATCTCATTCGTCTAGCTACGACCATGTATATGCATGCCCTACAAAATCCGACTCTACATCATAACGATACGCTAGACACGTACGGGTCGATTAATTTGGTGATGAAGCACATAATTAGCAGAGCTGTAGCACGAAAATAAAACCTTAGAGCATCTCCAAAAGACTCTTTATATCTTTATTAACTTACAGAAATAGTGATTTTGGTGGAAAAAACACACTCCAACAGCCTCTTCAATTGGATATCCAAATATAGATATCATCTATTCAGAATTTCTCGCTAGCCAAAAATAGAGAGCAAGATGACTCTCTAGATTGCGCAAAGATATAAAAAATTGTTGGAAAGTATAAAGATATAAAAATAATTTTTTACTCAAATGACTCTCCAAATGATAATTTAGAGATCGAGTATATTTTAGATAGAGCTCTTGCAGATGCTCTTAGTACTATGTACTTACTCAAAATCTATAGAATAACAATACAGTACGTAGCGTGTATTTGGAAGAATAATTAGGCAGGGGAACGAGTGTCAATATATGGGATCCCATCCCATTTAGACGAAAGAGGAAAGAGAGAATCAGTATATAATGGTAGATGATGCGCAGGGCACTGTAGTACTAGTCAACAAGCTAGTGATATGATTTTGGTTGGTGGTGGTGGTAGTGCGGGGCTGGCCAGCCAGGTGTTGCCAATTGTGGCTCCTCCGACCCTTTCCTTTCTAAGTAACAAAAACCACCCCTTGGTTCTTTTCCCTTCTACTCCAAAAATCGCATCCCTACAAATAATAATCCCCCTGCCGAATGCTCCAACAACTGCCAGATTAAGCCCGGCCGGCCGGCGCAGCGCAGCGCGCACTCCCATCCCATCCCATCCCATCCTTCCGGCCTATCGATTCGCCCTCCTCTCTCTCTACGTACGGCGCGGCGCAGCAGATCAGATCCGATGGTGGCCACGGCGCCGCCGCCGCCGCCCGACGGAAACGACGGGCAGATCGTGCCGGCGGCTGACGCCGGCAAGAAGAAGGGGCGGCGCGGCCGGCGCGAGATGCGCCGGATCGAGGACACGACGAGCCGCCAGGTGACCTTCTCGAAGCGGCGGAGCGGCCTCCTGAAGAAGGCGTACGAGCTCTCCGTGCTGTGCGACGCTGAGGTCGGGCTCATCGTCTTCTCCCCGCGCGGCCGCCTCTGGCAGTTCGCCTCCGCCACCGAGTACGTCACCTAACTCCCTTCGCCATTCGCCTGCAGCACTAGCCCTAGCAGCCCTGCTGCAACCAATTCAGGCCCTCTCTTCTTCTTTCTTTGCTTGAATTGCCCCATTCATCATATATCAACTGTACGTCCGCTTCCCGGCCATATAGAGAGAGCTCCTGTTGATTAATTCCAAGATTAATCGACCCATCAGTACATGAAATAAAATGCGTCTATGCTCACTGTGGATTATATATTCTCGTCTCTTGTTTTTTCTTTAATTTTTCCAAGTATATATGTACGTATCTATATGCTGGTAGATAGATCCGCATACATACATATTATTTCTTGGACTCCACGTACATATGTATCTACTTACTGGCCGGGAAGGAAGATGCTTACTTAGAAAATAGCTGGTTGTGGTTTCGCTTCTATTTTTCTCGCTTGATTCCCAATTTCACCCACTTTTCAAGGTTAAATAAAACATATATATAAACCCAAGAAATTAAACACCTCCAGCTGCGTTAACTGTGTACTTGTCTGAAACGTCTGTGTCAAACCAGCTACATATTTGTACCATTACTTTACTTGTCAATCATGGGTTCATTCGTACAGTATGGTTTGTACCATTTGGCAGTGGCCAGCCACATGCTTTGACTGCTTGCCTCTGCGAATGCAAAAGACCATATAAATCCTATTAGTTAACCTCCATTTCGATCTGTAGTTAACTAGTTGCAATTCATGAGTGTAACTAGACCACTATATATGCATAATAAGCATGCATGGAACAACTTGCAGGTCTCCAGGAGTACATGAAATACAGTCAAGAAACACTGTCTCACTCATGCCTTTGTTCTCTTTTGTGTCATCCCATTATTGTGCAAAGATCTTTTAACTACAGTGCACAATAATTCCACTCTGTCAAGAAGAAAAGGAATGTATGGAAGACAGAAATAATAGCCAGGGCATACGTAAGTAGGATGATGACGCCCAGTTAACAGATGTATGTATATACATACCAAAAATCTTAGCACAATATGATTAACTTCTTTTTTGTTCACTCGCTGCTGTGGAACAGTCGTAATCCACTGACGAACATCAAGTATCACACACTTAGTCTTAGCGGAAACTTGAGAGGAAAAAAGGAACATGGTGCAAAGTTCAGTTTTGAACTGCTGAACCTATTTAACATTATCTTTCTAATATAATTCGTAATTCTCAATATCCATGAACTGGACAGCGCCAATCAAGTTATCTATATTCAAACAAGAAATGTCTATCTTTCCTGTTGGATCAAAACCTTGAGAAGATCTATTTTTAATAAAGAACATGTGGAAGAATTCGCACTGCACATATCCGTAGAGGCTAGGATGCATGCATTATCATGCTTTATTTTGCTCGAATGGTTATCATGCTTTTATATGTGGGGGTCACTAATGACTCATGCACCATAGATATTGTGTTCTCAATTCTTGTATTTTCCGACTTTCATGCATACTGCGACAGCCATGTTCCAATCGAAGAGAAAACTTTAACATTAATAGGTTCATATAGAAAGGTGACATCCACTCACTCAGAGCTCACATTTTTCTTAAATAATCACATCTGCAGATTAGTGTTTGAAATGGTGAATTCACCATAAAATGGCTGAAGAAAATCAGCATATTATCTGAAAATCATGAGAAAAAGTCAAATATATATCAATCTAGTTACTGCTTAATTTTCTTTTTCTGTAAGGATATATTAAATAATTATATTTGCTTAGCCCTAAGAATCATTTTGTCAAAACAATTTGAATATGCATACCATGCATTATTTTAATTGTTTTGGCTTTATTCATAGGAACATGAATATGGCCATAATTAGTTAAGTACCATCAACCACTTGTACTTTACATTTATCTGATAATGTATAACATTTATACATTATATATATAATATGATAGCATGTTAAGTACCTAATTAAGGGACATACATTTACACATATCGGTAAATCCTGCATTATTAGGTGAAAACATGCCAAAGAAGCATATTGGTGATAATGTGTAGCATATATATACCTAATAAAAATAAACACATCTGTACTCATGATTATTTCATATGAGTTTGGGTTCTCTCACATACTGTCTGATCATATAAAGATATTTTTCACTTATATATTTGTTTTGTATTTTTTAATTAATATTGAGAGTATGTCATGTAGTGTGGGATTTAATGATTAATGCATGAACTCTGAAGTTAGAAACATAAATGCTTTTGGTTATTTGTTGACAAATTTTAACATAATCTTTTAAGAGATTGAACGAAATAAAGGTGCATATTATATATTTTTGTATTTGAAGACATTTTTGCTGTTATTATATAAAGCAATAAAATCAACAGAAGCTTGAATCTTACATCGTAAGCGTTCATTTGGTGGGAGGTAGAGTATCCTCACCTAGGCATGTTTCCCTTTAACTTGAATAGCGGTGTGTCTATTATATTTCCTCTTATCTATAGAACACATAGTTCCTCCTAGATTTTTCAAGTTATTATTTATTTACAGGAGACATGTATACCTACATGACTGAAACTCGGTTCCATGTATTCCAAAAGATATGACGTGATCCTTTTGATGATGGTGTAGTTTACTGGTCAACTACAACGTTGTAGCATGTAGCTGCTTCATAGTATGTGCCAACGCTACACTGATAGAGGACTTTTAAAATCGATCAAGTATAGACCCTTAAATCAATCTGATTTACAAATACTACACAGTTATTGACTTGTATAGGCAAGTGGTGGTACATGAAGTTCTCTTTTATTGATCTAATTAATGATAATACCTAATAACACCTGGAAAAACCTCAGTTTGCAGAATACAATTGATCGCTACCTGAATCACACAAAGGGCACATCCACAAATGAGAAAGTTGGTGAGCCAGGCGTAGAGGTACTCCCAATTTATTTGTTTCCCTCCCTTATCTATATTATACTCGCATAACATGTCTCATATATGTTTGCTTGGTTGTTAATCTTATCAAGCATCAAATCAACCTTTTTACATGTAATGCATAAATATCCCAAAAATACCATGTTGTTGCATGTATATAATATCTCCCCCCCCCCCCCCCCAAATATATACACATATACAATTCTCAGTCGCTGATCAAATTTGTGTGCTTGCGATGTTTATATATATGTACTCAGAAGTGGAAATATGAGGCTACAACCTTGGGACAGAAGATAGATGTTATTGAGGCACACAAGAGGTGATGACAGATGACTTATCTCTTTCTTTTTTTGTTACTATACAAATGAGAAGGAAAATCAAATATATGTCTTGTCAAATTGATGTTAGGAATTGTATAAGCAATTTTATTCATTTTTGTGTGCAGGAAGCTGCTTGGGGAGAGCCTTGAAACTTGTTCGATGCAGGAGCTACAAGAGCTGGAGTTGCAGTTGGAGAAGAGCCTAAGCAGCATCAGGCAAAGGAAGGCAAGGAAAGCAAAATTATTTTCCTAGCTATTCCTAGTACTAATATGTGCTGCACATTGCATGACCTCATACCATTGTTACTCACTAGTAGAAAGGGCTATATTAGTCCCGGATACAAAACCCATTTAGTCTCGGGAACCGGGACTACGAATCCAGTACATATACAACCACTGATCTTTATTCAATTTTTCTTTTTCTTTATCTATATATGGATGCTGAGCAGCAAAAGAAGCTGATGGATCAGATTTTCGAGTTGAGGGAGAAGGTATGTATGTATGCTATTAAGCATGTGCATGCTCTGACCGCACCGAATGCCTGAGATACAAAACTAATAAGAAACCATTTCTGTATGCAGGAGCAGAAACTCTCGAAGGAGAATGCAATGCTCCGTGAGCAGGTATAGAACAGTGACGCAACAATCGACAACATCCTTTAGAGTATCTCCAAGAGTGCCTAAAAATTAAAAGTCCTAAAAAGTGGGTTTTGGTACCTTACCAAAAATTATTGGGAGAAAAAATTATCCCTCCAACCAACAGTTCCCAAAAGAATTGGTCCCAAAAAGATTTAATTGCTCTGCTACATCATCCATCCATGGGCCCAAAATCTGATTTTTTTACCCCCACCGTGAATAGTAGCCCACGGCATTTTTCTCTCCCGCATTTGTTGTGGGATTGAAAGCCTAAATTTGACTCAGGATGGAGTCAATATTGGACATACAGGAAAAATTGAAAACTAGATGAGACAAATGTTGGAACTTGTTTTTACATCTGGTTTCTATAATTAGTTATTAGGAGTGATTATTATTAGGCACTTTTGGATATGTTCTTAACGAAGAAAACGAAGTTAGTAAATTGATTTGTGGAACTAAAGAATTAGTTAGTCCGACTTGTGGAGTCTACTAGGTAAGGTCATTGACTGATCCATTGTGTATACTTTGATGTGTCTGTACCAGCAGTGTAAGGCCCTGCCTCTGCTAGACCTGAATGATAATAAGAGCCGTATGGATGGTGCTGCTGGAGGCGGGGAAGAAGAAGAAGGGGATGATGGGCGCATGGAGGACGTGGAGACAGAGTTGGCTATCGGAATTGGAAGAAGGAAGTAATAGCGGTGTCGTTGCCGAGCCGCAGCATGGTTCGATGAGTGCGTGATACGATCGATGTCTAATGTACAGCAGGTAGCTTAATTAGCTAGCCTCTCGACAACGGAAGTCCTGTGCTCTTGGATTAAATATATGCATGTTGTGGCTCAGATCAAGATACAAACGTGTGTCCATACAGAAAGAAAAAACATGGTCTCTGGTCGCGATGAATAACATATATACAATGCATGTTAAGGCTAGCTTCCGGATGCAGTCATGTGCCTATATCTTTATTTGGTATCAAAATCAATTGAAGGATCGCAGTAGAAATTAAGTGGGTGGGAATTCAGGTGCTGGGTTGTTAACATGCTGCATGCACTTGTGTCTCCATCCATTGTCTTCATCGATCTGTGGTGTTTTTGCAGCCATCAGCCATATGTAAATCTGTTTGCTGCTTGTGCAGAAATATTTACAGCTCCACTGTTTGTTCATGCATCTTTATTAATTCTCTACTTTGGGCGCCCCAATGCAAGATGTTGGTATTCTCAAAAAAAAAATGCAAGATGTTGGTACATACCGTATACGGAGTATATGCCAATCAGTTTAATCCAGAAACCTGTGTGGCAAGGATATTTTCGGCAGCTGCTAATTCTTGCGAGGCAGCACGCGTTGAGCCTTGGCACCAAAGTTTGTCTAGGTGACCTAAGGCAACAGTCATAACGTCTCTCGATCACACTGATGTCAATCAGCACGTACGCTTGGCATCATAAATGGCTATAGATGTAGAGAGCGGGAGGAGGGAGCGAGGCTCGATCCGATCCTTTGTTGCCCAGAGATGTCTTGGCAGAAGTGCGTTGGTCGTCCAAGATGTTGCTACCTGCCAATCAATTTGATCAAAAAAACACACGCTCACTCACTCTCCATCTCTGGGGCATGCATATCACGTGCGAGCCTTGCATTGGGTATATTTGTCATTAGTGTATGTTTTTGTACGACACCTCCTTTGATGATGTTTCTCATTAGATAGTTACACATATTGGTTTCTATGTTTGGAAATTAGAAAGCTATATTGATCGTTTGATGGTAAGTGTTTGAAGAGTAAGTATAGTTTGATGAAAATAAAAGGAGGCGGTTTGGTGTTGGTGGCCGAAATTAAGGCCCAGTGTTGGTGGCGGCGGGCCGCGGAAAGCATGTGTGTGGGCTCTCTCTTTCAATCAGCACGTGCTGTGCGGTGCGGTGGCCATCTCATCTCATCCATCACGCGCCTCGCACGTGAAAGTCGTCTCCCTCTCTCTGATCCGCATCTGGGCTGGCCCACCGGACAGTCACAGATAGAAAGGCAAGGGGAAATCCGCCTCGATTTCCTCGACGCCAAGCAACCGCCCCCTTCCTTCCTTCCTTCCTCCGTCCCCCTGCCGGTGCCGGTGCTCCTCCTCATCCTGCCTGCTCCCTCCCTCCCCAGAAGAGACGACGAATCAATCGCCCAGATCCCAGGCCGGCGGTCACCCACACCCCTCCCCCGGCCTCAAAGCAGGTATTCAATTCCGCCGGATCTGCTTCTTCCCCGCATCCGATTTAGGCCCGGTTCCGTCCTCTTCCTCTTAGCTCTGCGAAATTCCACCGTACGGGGGTCGTCTGATTCCATCTCTCGTTGGCGCACCCCCACAGATTTGCTTACCCCAATTCTGTCGCTATACCCCCCAATTCTATTTGATTTGGTCAATTGCTGTCCAATTGCTTGATTTCATCTGGCTGCCAATTCTATTGGATTTGGTGTCCAATCGCTTGATTTCATCTGCCTACCACACCCCCCTGCCTTAATTCCATCATTCATCACCACGAATTCGCCCCTACCAACGCCTACCAAATTGTTTTTATTATTTACGATCCATAGGAACGCTTGGACAATTAATTAATTAGTTGCTCTGCTGCGAAATTCGCGCTTCCTGGACTGGCTACCTAGTACAATAGAAACAACAATCTGCAAGGGGGGATCTGTTACCGCTCTCAGATCCCTTCCTTTACTGGACCAATCTGTCACTGCGCAACTTAATTGTTCACACTCTTAATTACAATCACTCACTCAATTCCTATACTATTACGTGATGATGAATTTCTAGTCCGGGTACCTGCTTACAATAAATTCTTGATTAGTTTCTCACCATACGAGCGCGCACACTTATACTGTGTTCTAATTTTAGTATTTTACTAGATGTAGCAATTTTCTTCATTCCAAATGCTATAGATTCGGACTCGGATTGCTGGGTTTTTTTTTTGATAAATTGGGACTCGAGTTCTTATGTATGCATGCAAGTATGATTTACATGTCATGATGTCAAGTCATTTTTTTCCTTCTATGTTACGCCATTATGCTTCCATTTCATGATTAGCTTCTTAAGTTTATCACAATAACAGGACACAGATACCATGATCTAATTTTAGTATTTTTTTATTACTAGACTAGATGTAGCAATTATCTTCATTCTCAATGCTTGCTATAAGTAAATTCAGACCTGGGTTGCTCGAGAAAATAACTAAATTCTGGTGTAGGATTTACAATTTTTTGCTGTCAAGTTGTTTGGTTCGTACTATTTTACGTCATTATGCTTCTACATTCATTGATCTCCCGCTTCATTTTTCTGCAACTGCTGGCTGCTGCCCTTTCTCACCACCTAACCTAATTAGTTTATCCTCTCTTGGTACAGTGAACGAACCTTATGAGCTGGTTGGCTGGGGCTCTACTCCAATTCTGGTGCTACTAAGATGGGTCAGGACCTGCTCAGCAACAAGTTTGGGACAAGACTAACCGTAGATGAAATAGCAGGCGCCTACCATTTCTCGCTCCTGCTCTCCCCTGTCGTTTCCTTCTGGGATTGCATCTTCCGCAAGATAAGATACTCATTCAGACCCGAGTGGGTGTAGCATCCTGCTCTCACCCCCCCCCCCCCCCCCCCCCCCCTCCTTTTAGCGCTAGTTGGTTTGCAAATAAATCTTAGGAAACCACCTAGCAGCAAGGAGTCCAAAAGAATGAGCTTTGAACATTTTGTCTTTCCCTAATTATATATAGTTGGTAGAGGAGTTTAGCTGAGATAGTAAATAGCAGGCACAGTTGACATGGACAAGGCTATCATGAGCAATCAGGCAGGCAAAGTCCTCAAGAAAGGAAAAAAGAAACAGGCCAAGGATGAACTGGATCGCCAGAAGCAGGCTGAGAAGAAGAGGCGGCGCCTAGAGAAAGCGCTGGCAAACTCGGCTGCCATCATCTCAGAGCTGGAAAAGAAGAAGCAGAAGAAGAAAGAAGAACAACAAAGGCTGGATGAGGAAGGTGCTGCGATAGCTGAAGCAGTCGCTCTTCATGTTCTCATAGGTGAAGACTCCGATGAACCCTGCCACTTGATGCTAAACAAGCACAGAAGGTGCAACCATTGGGATCCCTCAGCTGGTTTTGAATTCGCAGTGGACGCACAAGCCACTGATATTTATCCTTCTGATGGACTGATTTGTGCCAGCCATGCATATGCTCCCAAAGGGAGGTGGGCTGATTGGGGGATTGGCCAGCCATTGCCATCTTGGGAAGAAGTGAGAGACCTCCAAGGTCCGTACTATCATGGAACGTTGCATCAGTCAGTTAACTGCCCTGGTTTCATAGCAGCCCAAGCAGTGTCGTCGTTGCAGATCAGAGAAGACTCATCAGAAATCACCTCACCAAGCCAAGGAGCGGCAGCTGCTACCGTGGTTGACAGGATGCTTGGTGGCACCAACAGGCTCAACCTTTACAGAGAGATATAAAAATACACTGTCATAGCATTGTATATAGTCACCGAAAAATGTGTTGACTACGTTGCCTGCAATATATAGTCTTCTGGTTTCAAAAGAAATGGATAGAACATCTTGTTTGCTCTTTTGTGAGTCTAAAAAGGATATTTTGTATCAGTTAACATTGGTATTGTAATGAACGTAAATGGCTTTGATTCATGTTGCTTATCTTGCAGAGCGTTTGAGATTTGGATTGCTGCTGTATTGTTTTGGTGTTGTACTAGTCTCTCTATTTGCTTATCTCGAGCACGTTATGAGTAAGCATGTTTAGATGTACATTGCTTTCGGCATGGGAGAAGGTATCGATTTGCTTGCCCTCCTATATTTTCCTGTTCCTGTCTGCTTGATCAAAAAGATTTGCCTGCAGAGTATGGGCCTGATAACTGTATGCGAAAATTGCCTTACTATGAATTATTGCTCCATGCTTATTTGTGAGAATCGAAGTACCACATCAAATTTTGGAGAAGAGGGAGTTGCTCCCTGAGATGAGATGGCGGCCCTGCAACAAACAAGCTCCAGATTGAAGTCAAATATTTCCTTGTCAAATGTCAAGAATAGCATAGTTGTTCAGTTGTCCTGTGACTGAGTGCAGTTGCACATTTTACGTTTGTATTGGGTGTGGTTGCAATGAAGCAAGCTCATGTCAGCTTCATCTGGTAGCCACGTAGGCGTGATGTTGAAATGGTGATCTAAAGCAGAGGGCCCTCAGGTTATTTTTGCCTTGCCTGTACTAATAATATTGCCCCTGCTATTAATATACACTGAGATGGCAGAAGGGCAATTTCATTCATATCGGAGAACGTCGCACTAAATGAAAGAGGGGAGGCCAGGTGGTGGTTGCTCCTCAGCTCGTCCTCAATGTTGACCTCGAATCATATGATCCTGCCCTTGTGCCATTCTTAGGGTTTCCATATTTTTACCTGCAGACTGCAGTAGAGTAGCATGCTGCATTGTTGGTGACAATTGACAGTAGAGAGACAGAGGATGCATCGGCCAACTGAGTAGTCGAGTGCTTGACTGCTTGAGAATTGCATGCTATAGTACCTAGCTAGGCTTCCGGCAGTGCTATGGGTATGGGGCAGGCTCCTGCATTATTGGCCTCCTCTTAACAGGACTGATGCATTATTGGTTTTCCTTTCCCATTACTAGCATTCAGCAATGCATACGCACATACCGTACCGTTTTGTACAAACAATGGTGATGTCCCAAAATCAAAACCGTATAATATAATGCCCCCCTCTCGAGTTAATGATGACAACAAGGCCCCCACTCGCCAACAAGGTTACAAAAAAAATAATACCATGTGCTTAACAGTGAAATCATAGTGCCTTAGCCTGGTCAGTTTTTGACCTGGATATATGCCTAACCGCATATACATAATCGTCTCGAGGTAACTTAACTGGGATTCGCAATATGTTTTAGCTTATGAGGACGGCATTCCCCTATTCTTTTTTTTTAAAAAAAATACAAGGCGTGTTTTATTTTGACCTTTCTTCAAAGCAAAAATTTGACCATTGCTTTCTTACACCAATATAGTGTGAAAGATAGCTTGAAATTTGAATTTAATTATATGATTTGTGCTTATGCGCTAAACAAGCTTAATTATAATTGGTAGTTGTTGGTCAAAATATTATTCGAGGTTTTGATTTGTCTAAGACAAAAGAGCCTTTGTATATTGACAAAAAGGGTATAGTCCGTGGTTTAGCGAGAGGATGGCATCTTTCTCCAACTTCCCGCTCTCATGCATACCTATATACTCGTGACAATAATAACACTTGAAATGGCCCGTAAGAGACAGTTGCTATATATGGATTGTTTGACTTTATCCGAGCTCTTTGTATGTTGATATGTTTATATCCATACATGAGCATGAGCTCTTCTTTTGCCCATATAATTATAAAGGATTTCGAAAAAAATGATTATAAACGGTGCTCCTGCTAATTTGTCCAAAGACCAAAATAATATGCAGATCGACCGTTGATTCTGTTTAGTAGCTCCAAGCTGTAGGTTGTGTCCGGTAATGCTACACTAGCTGCGCTACTGCCAATAAATGCCAAGTGTCAATGACAATATGCGAGGTCAATTGAATAGTATTCCTTCCTAGGACAGGACAGTATACATCACAACTATTGGGTGTGTTTAATTCCAAAAAGAGATAGAAAAAGTTGGTGAAAATGTCACATCCGACGCTGTAGCGTACTGTAGCATTTTTTGTTTGTTTGTGGTAAACATTGTCCTACCATGACCTAATTAGGCTTAAAAGATTCGTCTCGTCGTGTACATCAAAACCATGTAATTAGTTTTTTTATTTATCCACGTTTAGTGTTCCATGCACGAGGAGAGAGATTTGATGTGATAGGTGAATAGTGAAGTTTGTAGAGAGAATTTTGAAAAGTTTGGTGATTTGACGGGGAACTAAACACACCCAATTGTATGCTTCACTGGCCTGCATATGCTTGCAGGTTGCCATCAGCCCGATGAGCAGTCGTCTTCGGGAGCCGATGAGCAGTCGTCTTCGGGAGATGGGATTCCTCCGTTGGATCGGTATCGATGGCCAGCAGACTTTGGTGGTGTTTAGATGTTAGAATTGAGAGGTTGAATTTGGGAGTAAGATGTCATTTCGTAATCATTATGCTATTGTAGCATTTCGTTTGTATTTGTGAAAAATTATCCAAAAATTGATTAATTAGGCTCAAAATGTTCGTCTCGCAGAGTACAACAAAACTGTGTAATTAATTTTTGATTTCATCTGCATTTAATATTCCATGCATGTTATGACATTTTGATGTGACGGGGTAATTGGGAGTTGCTTTTTTGAACTGAACAGGCCCTTCATAAAAAAAGTCTCCATTCAGCCCAGGTCAATTATGCATGTATGCATGCTATATACATAACATAATTATGTCTAGCGTTGTTCTCGTCCCCCACATTTGCATTAAAAATCTATTTTGTGTTATAAATATTGATATTTTCTTATAAATTTGATCAAAATTTAAATGATTTGACTTAAAATAAAACTGAAATAGCATTTTATGTAAGACCTATATATATGTGTTGCACCTTCCTTCCTCGTATAGTCTAGTGCATTGTCAATCTCCAATGCCCACTAGTGTGTCGTACCATGTGGTGGCTGCCCATCGTATCCTGTACGTGTGATGTCCAGATATGTTGTTGTATAAGGCAGCACGTACAGCTACAATTATAAATAAAATGACTTATTTAAATGCCCCCGATGTATCTTTTAAAGCTACCAATATCTATCTCATTCGCAATGATCCTAGATATCTGCAATTGACAATAAACAAGATCGATGACAAGGTTTGCATTGCTTGGTAGTGCTGGGATGCATGGGGTTGATGAGCTACGACTAGCTGTCTAGCTGTGGAGAGGCGACAAGAGGACTAGAGGGGAATGGGGGCACGTACGTATTGGCGTACGTGTGCGGACAATGCAAGTTTGGCCGTGTGTACATGTCCTGCATTTTTTTTTTTGAAAAAAAATGTCCTGCACGCCAGCCAGCCAGCTGCATGTCGTCTCCCTGTGCGTGTGGGCCTGCATGCATGGCCGGCCTAGCTAATCTCCGTGCGTGGTCCCACGTGTCGGGAGACTACTAGGCGAGTGAGACACCGATAGATATCATCGATCGTGTCATCATGCTCATCTATCATCAATACCAAAAATTCAATTCAAAGCATGCATGCAAATAAAATGATGGATGGATGGATTATAGTATATGATTAGATTGGTGTCGCTCTCCTGATGAGCCAATTAATGTCGCGTGCCATTGCAACTAAGGAACTGTTTGGTTCAGAATTTGCAAGGGTAACGCAAACGTAATTAGAAAGCACCGGTAATCATTACAAAGCAACGGATTCTAGAAATTGTTTGGTTACAAGTACAACCATGTATCGGTAACAGAGGCGGCACTTTCTTCCTTGCTCTGCCCAGGCAGGCATCTCTGTGGCGCAGGCCGGCCGGGATTCGGCAGCCAGGGCCCAGGGGGGAGCTGCAGGCCTGGCGCGAGGCAGGCACGGCGGCCCACGGACGAGGCGCAGGCAGGCTGGGCGCCGGCGGACGGCAGGAGAAGCGCGGCGGCGGCCAACCGTGGAGTCGGGCACGGGGCAGCGGCCGTGCGTTGCTACGGGTACGATACACGGAGTAAGATAAATCGATTATATAAAAAATTTAATTTTGACGGCGGTAGGATCGCACCGCTGTCAATAAAAATCAGTACTTTTATTTTTCACAATTGTATGGATGGTGGACTACAAAACCGTGGTTGATTATGTTGCATGTGTTATGACTCTATTAATTTATATAGTGCAAACTATTAATTGAACGGTGGCGGGGCAGCTCGATTGGGTGGACGTGATTCAGGTTTATTCAGCAACTTGGGGAGGATCTAAATTAACAGATGTCCTTCGCCTTTTTGTATGCCATAATAATACATTAATTTCTCCATCTACTTCAGAGTATATCCTCCCTCTTTTTATCAAGGATCTCACAACACTTCTTCTTCCTTTCCTGACTCTCATCTCCGACAGCTTTGGTAAAATCGGATACCTAAAACTTCTTTTAGGTATAGGAGAGAGAAGATTTTCAGAACAAAATTTTGCTCTTCTTCAACAGTTTTGGTAAAATTGAATACCTAAACTTTTTCCAAGGATAAATTCACGAACAAAATCCTTCTTCCAGGGAATAATATACAAACTTCTCTCCCCTCTCCACGAGCTCGGCCATTTGGGCCACCGGCTACAAAGGCGAGCGGGGTAGTGGAGCTTACCCGGGGCCCCGGGCCACCATGGCAGCCCTCGCCCACGCCTACACGCGGCGCTCGTTTGGGCCTTCTTAGGATCAACATGTGCCCACCATCTAGCTTCATTTTCATTATCTTTGGCAGAGCATCTTTGATCATTGTTCGAGTCATAAGTTTGCCGCTGTCTGTAGCGTTGGACAGGTCTCCAAAAGGAGATCTACCACACATTTTTCTTGCTGAGTTCACCTTTGCTGTTATGCACGCGTAACATTCACAATCACTGCCCAACATAAATTTAGAAATAGATGATCCTTAAATTACAGTTATACCTCCTAACATAAGAATTGACTGAACCAAATTAAGGACTAAAATTTTGAAATAGAACAAATGCTGGCACATGTAACCGTTACTGCCCACAACCATCAATTGGATATAAAAAATCCCCATGATGCTATCAATCTCAGGCATTTGTAACTATTACTGCCCACAACTGTAACACCCCGCCCTCCAAAGCCGCACCGCACAGCCCTTCCGAGGGGCGTGCACGCGTACACATAGCACCCTGCTTACACTTTCGTCCTCGCTTCGTGTAAAAGGGTTAACCCGAAGGTGCTATGGCTGGAAGACAAAGGCTTATAAATTGCCTCCACCCTTGCTCAACTAGCAATGTGGCACTAAACATGTGCATCCCGCACTAATGGGCCACTACCGGGCCATACAAATTGGGCCGGGTGTGACATACACCCCCCCTCAAAGAACCCGACGTCCTCGTCGGCGCACGACCGTACGTCCAGTGCCGGCGCCATAGTCCATGCCGTATGCCCTACCCGGGCCATACGTGCCATGCGCCCTATGCCCGCACACTGCGCCCGTACGCGCAACCGCGAGGGTCGGCTCTGATACCACCTGTAACACCCCGCCCTCCAAAGCCGCACCGCACAGCCCTTCCGAGGGGCGTGCACGCGTACACATAGCACCCTGCTTACACTTTCGTCCTCGCTTCGTGTAAAAGGGTTAACCCGAAGGTGCTATGGCTGGAAGACAAAGGCTTATAAATTGCCTCCACCCTTGCTCAACTAGCAATGTGGCACTAAACATGTGCATCCCGCACTAATGGGCCACTACCGGGCCATACAAACTGGGCCGGGTGTGACAACAACCAACAATTGATATGCGAGCATACCTTTCAATGGAGCATACCGGAAACGTGTATTACCACTGAACGTGTATGCGTTCCCATCGGGATGGAACATGGGACCTCACACATGCCCGTTCACATGATACATAGCTCTTTAATAAGCAAATTTTGGCTAAAGAACACACTAACAGAATGATCTATTCTGGATATTGAAGAAAGAAGCGATGAGGAGAATAACATCAGAGAAGCATGCATGTCACATAAATATCAGAGAAGCACTAGCCAACTTCAGTCTGAATGTGCTGTGCTCTTGACAATCTGTCACTGAAATCCTTGGAAATAAGTGCTTCCACGATTTCAGAAGAGAAGAGTCAGCTTTTCACCTGGCACCAAACGCAGCTGTACCTCTTCCTTATTCCTGCCAGTAAGCACCAAATAGATCAGCCACACAGCTAGCCTTTTCTCTCCAATAGCAGCAGCACGCTAATTCCATCCAAAATCCCCAAGCTCCAACATCACCATCATGACCTCATCTCTCTCCATCGATGCTTACTGCAGCTCCAACCAATGCACGCCATCTCTCAAAAAGAAAGAAAGAAAGAAAGAAGGAGGATGGGTTTCTTAATATATCAGTGAGCAGAGGAACATATCATTTAAGCAAGAATTGTACTGAACTGTATTCACCTATTACAGAAGAACCACGATGTAGAAGCTGTATTCACCAAAGGGTCCAAAACCAGAAGAATGCTAGACTGATCTCTTGCAAATGCTACCAAAATATTATCACTAATTCAGAGCATCCAGACCTGAATGACGCGGAATAAACAAGGGATCTCAATAAACAAACAAACACCACGTAGTAAGTTGAGAACCAAGGGAACAGAGTAACGTTTGAGAGTGTTATTCACTATTTCGTGAAAAGATCATTCCGAATATTAAAACGCGAGCTTCTAATAAGTACCGAGAGCGCTTGATCAAGCAAGAGAATTGTACGAATACACCACCAACAGATTTCTAAATATTGCAAATGGAATTGAAAGATTTCTAAATATTGCAAATGGAATGGCAGAAGCAACTCATGTCACTGTCAAGAAATTGAGTGATGTCTTTTAAATCAATTATAGAAGCAACCCTGACCTTGAATTGAGATAAATAAACCATGGAAAATAATTGCTACAAGAGAAAATCTTGCATTCAGACAGTTGTGTGTGGCCATAACCAGCTATGCCTCAAACAACTGTTTATGCAGTTCAGTTAGGATCATCAATGTTACAATGTATAACACACTCTTTTCTTTTCTTTTCTAGCCACTGTCTAAATATTGCTCATTTAGAAATATTTAGACAGTATAAAGGTTCAGAAATTTAGAACTGACATGAGCCTACCTCAATTTGGCTTCAAATTTGGATTTCTGGCAACTCCCATCCCGGAACCTTCACCTCCTCCATCATCTGCAGCATTACACAACCAATAAGGTTCTCCATCTGATACTTTAACCTTGCAACATTTGACAAAAAGTCTATGCATATAAAATTTCTGTCCTATATGCCACCAACGCAATCCTCGCTGCCGGCCTCAATATATTTTCATGTTAATTTTATAGCTTCTCAAGAAATTTAACAAAATGAAACTCATAACTTTAGCAACAGTTTTTTGCAATTATCTGTAATCCCCTCCTGTGACCAAATTTAATGAAGCTCGAACAACTCTCCAGATAAATCATATCAGTTTTAACATTTTTACCAACGAAGAAGTGCACTGCACCTTTGGTGTTATCATTGCTAATGAGAAATTCCATGATGATTAGCTCCAACTACCAGGTTGCACTGCAAAGAAAAACGAGAGGATTCTTGAGATACATTACGTCCAAATCTCCACATGGTAATAAATACTCAAAACAAAGATAAAAAACAGAAATCAGCACACCAGGTCATGAAAATAAACAGCTAGATTGGAGTCAGTCCATTGCAGCGTCAATATGATAGCCGAACAATTTACTTTGCTCAAACATCTAAGAAATGGAAGCTGCGATTGTATTTGTAAGTAAATTAAATCCTTCCACATATGGACCTGCTAAAGTGAGAAGCACAAATTATGTGTGAGATTTTTTTTACTGAATATATGGCCCCTTGCGGCATGGCAACAGAACTGCATTACATACAATTGTGTATCAGATTTGCTCGATTTGACCTGAAAAAAAAAAATAGGTCAGGGAAGGAAAGCATTTCAACATTGAGAGATAGATTAACCTGATATCAATAGCCTGCACATAAATAGATAATTGCCAGTCAAGATCTGGGTAGCCAGGGATGTTCGCGATCAGATGCTAAATCCAGGACTTTGGGATGGATGGTTCGGAAAGAGCGCTTCCTTCCCTGGATAGATGCCTTGGCGGAATCAAGATACTGATCAGTGGCTTGGTCAGAAGCCCAAAGACCTGCATGATCAGAAAATAATTGTTCAGAACCAGGTCAAGAACAAAATCTTCTATTGTCCATGTTCTTATGTTTGGTACCTTTCTCGTGGTAACCTGTGGGCATTGGAGTTTGAGAAGGCAGTTACAATTGTGCTGAAAAGATTTGACAGTGATTGTGCTGGTGATCATGATTTCATTGCTAGGTTGCTGGGTATGGCCTGAGATAAAAGTATGAATGGCTGACAGATGAACCCTTAGTGTCCCAGGATTTTTTAATCAGGAACATAAACAAGAGAAGCAAAGAAAACTAATCTTACAAGCAAGACACCTAGACACCTGCATGTTTCTTGTCAGAAATGAGAACATGTCATGGGAATAAATTGGGGCTCAATATTTTTTTTTGAAATAAAATTGGGGCTCAATATATACTACATAGTTAATGGAGAAATGAAGATTTTTCTTGAAAGAATCATCTATAAAGTGCTGTAAATTCCTAAACCACATGTATATTTTCTGGACATAACATGAGTTTAAGATATGCTCATATAACATGTTTTGACTTACAAATCCTGGTGCAGAAACTATTTTGCAGGTGTTAATAAATAGTGGTAAATAACAACTATACTCGATCGTTCTCAAGTTTTAACCTTTGCAAAAAAAAATTAACCTGAAAAGATGAGAACAGA
This sequence comes from Echinochloa phyllopogon, assembly GCA_033239725.1. Taxonomy (NCBI): domain Eukaryota; kingdom Viridiplantae; phylum Streptophyta; class Magnoliopsida; order Poales; family Poaceae; genus Echinochloa; species Echinochloa phyllopogon. The sequence goes on from BTCW01000001.1 coordinate 322,734, forward strand.
TAAGAAAACATGTTTCGGACTATTCTTGAGAGCAAGGCATGCAGTTCTAGCCATACACATCGGGAAACATGCAGTGTCTGTGTGTGTGTTTTGGATGTGGTTAGGAGTGGACACCAAAAACTGCTTGATACATTACAGTGTGTGTTTTGGATGTGGTTAGGAGTGGACACCAAAAACTGCTTGATACATTACAGTGTCTCATGGTGCATACCAACTACAACTAAAGCAATATTTTGTGAGTTAAAAATAATAAGAATGTCATGAGGAAATTACATGCACCATAATCACCAGGGCATTTCAACAAATGGTTGGTGTGCAGGATGAGCAGATCACCAACCCTGACTAATTGACGTGCACAGAACAATGAGAAGGGACACAAACTCAATGCGCATCCCACTAACACTGCTACATTCCATCAAACAGATCCTAATTTTCTCTCAAATGTACCGATGCCAAGATCCTAGAATCCTGCACGGCCAGGCCACCGGCGGCCACGGCCAGCCTTCTGCAGGGGAGGAGTCCTCCGATCCGCGTCGCCGTCGATCGTCCTCCGATCCGTGTCGCCGTCGATCTGGTCCTCGCCGATCCGTGTCGCCGTCGCCGCCGCCGCCGATCTGCTCCTCGCGGATGGGGAGGGGCGCGTCGCGTGGGGAGGGGGCGCGACGCGGGGCCGATCCGTGTCACCGTCGCCGCCGCCGCCGATCTGCTCCTCGCAACGCGTGGGGAGGGGCGCGACGCGGGGGATGAGGCGCGCGGGGCCGCGGGGGCCAGCGTCGTCGTCGGATTTGCTTTCTACGGTGGAAAATTGATCGCACGAGGATAGGAGGAGGGGCAGATGGATTGGTCGCACGGTCGCCGTTTCCAGCACAGTCTTTTTAGGAGTAGAGAAAAGCCCGGGCACCATTCATTTGTGTGCGTGAAAATATTTAAGCGCTAACCAGGTGTGACAGTGTCTCCAGCTCCAGTATGGCTGCCTGATGATTGGGTAAGAAAAGGAAGAAAATAATACTTCCAAAAAGGAGATCACCGTTCCTCAAACAAAAAAAAAGGAGATCACCATGGTTTTGATGGCCATTATATGCAATGTTTATGAGAAGATACATGTGTTAGACATACACGTATTTGGAGCAGTATGTAATGATGCCATCGAATTGGTACTCTTGTTCCTCATCATAATACAATTCAAGATGGCAACGGGTAGAAACCCGTCGGGTAGTGCCATTCCATACCCGTACCCGTCAACTCTAACTCTACCCGCTAAAAAACCCATACCCGCATGCGGGTACAAGTTCTTACCCATACTCGCACGGGTTTTTTTACCCATCGGGTAACCCGTACCCGGTAGCATACCAATTGTAAAACTAATATAATTGAGAACATAACACATGATAAAGCGCATATTCCAGTAAATTTGAATAAATAAAAAAAGATAAATAACAATTCATAACCAATTAATAGTCTAACAAACATAAAATTTTTTGTTAGTTATCAATATTAAATTATCCTTTACTAACAATGTGCAATTTTACAAGTTTATCACAAATTGTAGACGGGTATATCTTACCCGCGGGTATGCGGGTATGGGTTGTATGTACCCGCACCCGCACCCGCTTACCCGATGGGTACATGATGTTGCCCATTTATGTACCCGCGGGTAGAAATATGATTCCATACCTGTCTCTTTATCGGGTAAAACCCATCGGGTACCCATTGCCATCTTGAAATACAATACACACACAATACATACGCCGGCGGGCCCATATATATAATGGGCCAAGGAAGCTAAGGAGGGGGCCCATAGTGGTGGTGGGTGTGGACCAAATGCGTGGCGACTTGTAGTGAATGTTTAAATCTGCTTTTGTACGGTGTGCATGAATGCGTTGGCAATTTGTGCGTGACCATCCATCGCCCCCTGCCTCTGCTCCTCCTCCAAATCATCATTCATTTTTTTTCCTGCGGGGTCCAGCAGGTGGCCTGGTCGACGTGCATGCCTTTGGATCATATCATATCTCCTCCGGAAATAATGCATCATCACTTGCATATATTGTTCTTCAAGCCTTTGGTTGGGTTTCTAAAATTTCCAGATAAGACATGCAAGCAGTCCAATTTGTTAGTTTCACAAACAAATTGACAATTCCAAAAAATCTTGCCAACACGTACATAGGGGCACAGCTGGAAACAAGTAAATATATCCTAGTGCAGTGATGAGCCCACCAAGCACATACATACGTGACAGTGTGCTGATTGATCTACAATGCATATGTAGTATATATGCTGTATGTATATATAGATGGATCCGGCCAATCCAATCATTTTGGGCGTAGCGTATGTGGTAACAGGATCCATGCATGCATGCATGGTCCTGCAATTCCTTCCAACATATGGGGACACGTACGAATGAAATAGCGATGGCATGTATATCGGTGGGTCCATCCAAAATTCAAGTGCCTCACCCGTATACATGCATGTCAATTATATATGCTAGCTCATGCATCACGCATGAGAGCGAGGCATATAGAGATCGACCAGTTGAGATACACTATAGGACAAGAACACATTTAAGAAGAGATAGAGAGAAATAGAGAGGGAAAAAGAAAGACATATGCTCCATTCAACAATTTGCATTGAGAATTCTCAAACATCCACGACACTGTTCTAGTGTTATGTCAAAAGTGCAAAAAACTCAAACATTGAAACTTTCATATGCATGGTGATTTCAATTCATCCTGATCAATGATCAAACATAAGCCATACCTTGTCTTCTATTTCCCAAATTCAATTTAGTAAATTAATTTGGTGCATTTAAGATAGAACATGTTACATGGTTAAGTTGGGCTCATAAACCAAAACATATAGAAAACCTAACCACAAATCCTTAAACCACCTTGGCCCAAAACCCAGCCGAAGAATACACCGCTAACCTCTCCCTCCATCTCACCGACACATGGGCCCCATACCGTTATCACCATGGCCACGTATATTGTTGTTTTTAGAAGTCGTTGCGCGAGGCAATGCACTGCCATGGCCTCAATCTTCACCGGTGGCCACTCGCTCCTAGATTTGGTTGATCGAGCAACCCTAAACCCTAAACCTTACCGTTCCTATCACCCTAGTTGCCCCCCATCTAAAACCCTACCGACTAGCGTGAGGGTATATAAATTAATCCCTAGCCACCTTGTTGATCATCGTCTACGTCTTTGCCACTACAAGGAAGAAAACTCTCATCTCCACACTTCTTCCTTGTCAATCCCCGGCATCTTTTCTCTGGTTGGTGAAGATAAGCCGCCACAAGCGTTTGAAGAGTGTATCTTTTATTGATCTTTCTCTGGTTGGTGAAGATGAGCCGCCGTATGCATTTGAAGAGTGTATATTTTGTGTGGATCAAGATGTCAACACAGGCAAATGCAAACCCTAGGGCGATTTTGATGAATGTTTTGGTGCCTAAAAGTGGAGAGATCTTTCTGGATGGAGACGCGTAGGAGGAGCAAAGAAAAGGTTGCATTTGAAGAGGGGAGAAAAGAAAGGTGCACAAAAAGCCAAAGAAATGGGGGAGAAAAGATGGAGGAAGAAAACGAGGGGGGCGGATGGGAAACAAGCAACAAGACGATGCTGCTGCATGCTATGCTATGCTGTGTGCTGTGATGTGCTGTGCTGGTGGTGGTCCTTGTTGGGCGCTGCTCGAGCCCTGACATGTCCAACGATGGGGGCCCACAACCCGTCCTTCACTGACGTCACACTTTTGGACTGCACTGATAGTACTGTACAAACCTCTGTCGACACGTCTCACACACACTCTCTCTTTCTTTCCTCTCGATCTAGCAGGATGACAGCCTCTCTCCCTCCCTCCCTCCCTCTAGAAGTGGAGAATTCTCTAGCAAACAAATCTATGGTATTATGCAATGCATCGAGATTCGGTGTCCTTTATTATATAAATCAAAACCTGTCAAGTGCAGCTGCAGGGAAGGGAGATAAACATAGTAAGATAATAAGCCCAGATTGATACGGACAGACAAAATAATCGCATACAGTAATCTGTGTGTGGTTACACTAGTACATTACAGCAGCAGCATGCACCACCACCACCACCTGGCATTATTTTCTATGCTTGGACACATGCTCACACGTACGTGCGCGCGTAATCAAATGCAGCCTTCCTCTCGGGCTGTGGCCGTGCCTGCCTACCTTGTTCACAAGTTTCCACAAAGGAAAAAAGGATTATGAATGAATATGATTCCACCAAAAGATGCTTTTGTTATCAAAATTTGTTCTTCCAAATTCCTACTACCTGTCTATTTGGTGCTCACTTTTCATGTATCTCTATTCTCTAATTTTCCACCACGCCGGCCTTTGCCACTTTCGCATAATTGAGTCCAAACGTCATTGGAAACACTGCATTTCAATATTATCGCAAGGGATTGTTGGTTTCTTCTTTTTTTTTGCACATATACTCTCTCTGTTCTTAAATAATTGTCTCCAAAAATTCGTGTTTCTCTCGCAAACACGTTTTTCGGATGACCTATATTAAGTATTAAGGGACGATGGGAGTATGTACTACTATGAAGCAAGTATAGCTTCCGGCACGTACATTAACTAGGGATCAGATCATCAGCCATAGTAAAGGATCACTGATACTTGTCCGTATATGTAGCTTATACAATCTAAGTTAGTTGAAATATTATTTCTCAACTCGATCTAGTAGTATGTGTTTCCCAGTTGAAGATACAAAAGATGCATATAAATAGATTTGATCTGTAGACACATTTTCATGGGAAAGATCGCTGATATGCATACCTTTGTCCAAAAGCACAGGTACTATATTTTGTTTATGATGGACAGAGGCCAGAGTGTGGATTTGTTTTATAGGTGTTGTGGTCAAAGGAGCATGCATATGGTGGCCGCCCAAAATTGACAATTGGTTGGGTGGACCGGATTGAAGCGAACCCAAGACGACGGCAAGACCCGTGCATACGCCTAAATTTCTCATATATACAGGACCAGCTACTACACATATGTAGCGATGCCCCTACTAGCTCGATGGAATTTCATTTTTCATTTATGTATAGGCTACCATACCAGCTTGTTGAAGCTATCAGGTACGTAGTACTCTATGTGCTAGACTACTAGGTCAACAAGACTGTATTAATTATGAGCAAGTATGATCAAGGGCTTCGCACGTTAAATTATCATATTGTGAATAATCCAGACCGACGCCGTCCATCTGCAGATACAAGTTGACAATGCAATGCAATGAGAGGAGTTAACACATGCAGCTTGTAGTGCTCATCGATCACCATGGCCTGGGTTAATTGGCTGCTGCAACTAACACAATCATCATTGAACGAAAATTTTCAGTGCAAACACGGTGCACATTTGCTTCCCTGATTTAATTTCGGTGACAAATCCTTAATAATATAACACAGTGTAGTACAGCATGGAGTAGCGGTGATTATATTGCTGTACAATATAACTAATGGCGTCATTACGTACCAGAATTGTGCAGTATTATGAATGTATGATAGTAGAAAGAACGCCTGATAGGGTTAGGTACCATATGCATCTGCTGTGTGCAACACTTGTGATCATTGAGGAGAGCCGTACCATCCCTACGAGTATCAATGTATCATGCACACTACGGACGGTCAAACACGGCTTACCTACAGTTTGCTAACTTTCTGTTTAGATTCCAATAAGCTGCAACTGTAGCTAACATTTGCATTTGTGATGAGTGAAGCTGAGGGAGAATAGGCCCTGTTTAGTTCCCTTCAAAACACAAAAATTCTCTCTCCAAACTTCACTATTCACCTATCACATCAAATCATATCAAATCTCTCTCATCATGCATGGAACACTAAACGTGGGTAAATAAAAAAACTAAGTACATGGTTTTGATGTAAACGACGAGACGAATCTTTTGAGCCTAATTAGGTCCTGATAGGACAACGATTACCACAAACAAACGAAAAGTACTACAGTGCGCTACAGTGTTCGATGTGACATTTTTACCAAACTTCACCTTCACTTTTCGGAAACTAAACACCTCCAATATAAATAAACTATTGGATGCAGATATCTGCATGCCGACACATCTTCTGACATTGACTCCAAGGACAAATTAAAAACATGGATCGAGGACCTATGTGTATATCAGCTTCAGCTATGAGAGGATGTAGCTAGCTAGATGACCATCATATTAATTCATATATATAACAAGTAGTAGTAGCAAGTAGTAACAGGACCTAATTAACAATAAAGAAAGAAAAAACAAAAGATTAATAACCAAATTAACTTGCATTGGTCTAATTCTCTGGCATAGCATAGCATCGCATCGCATCCATGGCAATGCAATGCATACAGCTACTTCCAAGTTAGAGAGAGAGCATCGATCGAGCTCATCAGCTAGCTACTCCTCATCATGGCCATGGCTCTCCACCTCGTCGTCCTGATCGTCGTCGTCGCCTCTCCCCTTTGCGCCGCCCTCCTCCTCCCCATCGCCGCCATCGTCGTTCCCAGCATCCTCAGCAGCGCCGGCGTCGTCTTCACCGCCGCCGCCGCCGGAGAGAGCCGCCTTGTTCTGTTGCTGCTCCCTGCTGTCGAACATGAACCCCGGCGGGACGTCGGGATACTTGACCACCACCGCGTCGAGCAGCTCGGAGCTCGCCTTGCCGGCATCGGCGGCGGCATTGGCATTGGCATTGGTGGTGCGGGAGTAGAGGCGGTCGAGCTCGTCGAAGTAGGGGCAGGTCTTGGCGTGGGCGGGGCGCTTCTTTCCGCTCTCCTTGGCCTTGCGGAAGTACTTGTTGATGTTCTCCCACTTCTCCTTGCACCTCTTGGCGTTCCGGCCGTACCCCGCCGCCGCCATGCGCGAGCTCACCTCCTCCCACAGCGGGCCCTTGAGCCCCGGCTCCTGGAACCGCCCCTCCAGCCCCGTCCGCACCCGGATCAGCGCCTCCACCTCGTGCTTCGGCCACCGCGACGTGCTGCTCATCAGCTGCAGCTGCTGCGACCCACCGGACACCGGATCCGCCGCCGTGTCGCCGCCGCCGCCGTCGTAGGGCACCAGCTCCTTGCCCGCCGCGTCATGCTGCTGGTTTGTGTCGTCCCCGGACGGCGCAGGCGGCGGGAGGGTGATGGACTCGCCGGAGATCTTCTCCAGGTAGGCGATGATGGCGGCCTCGCGCGCGGCGGCGCTGGCGCGGTCCTGTGCGCGCGCGGCGGCCTCGCGGGCGAACTTGTCGGCCTCCTGGCGCCGCCAGGCCTCGTCGCGGGCGGCGCGCTCCCGCTCGCGGCGCTCCATGGCGTCCAGGAACTGGCGGTGGAGGCTCTCCTGGTGCTCCATGAGCCGCTGCACCAGCCGCTCGAAGAAGGACGCCGACGCGCTCAGCTGCTCCTGCTGCCGCCGCCGCTTCCGCTTGCGCGCCGGCGCCTGCGCCTGCGGCGGCGGCTGAACCACCGCGGGGGCCGCGTCCTCCCCGGCCGACGTCTCCGACGTGTTGAGCTGCGGGGCGTCCGCGGCCGCCACGCCAGGGAGGTCGGCCATGGCCGGCTCCAGCATGCCGTTGTCGTCGCCGGTGAGGCCGGAGCCGGAGCCCGTCTGAGCGCCGCCGCTCCCCGGCTTGTAGATGGCCTCCAGCTCGCTGAACAGCTTGTAGTTGCCGCCGGCTGCAGCATTGGCGGCGGCGGCGGCTGCTGCTGCATTGTTGTCGTCGCCTTTCTGCTTGAAGTAATTGGCCGGCGCCGGGGACTCTGGGGTGGCCACCTTCTCCTTCCCCGGCGGCGCCCTCTTGCTGCTGCTCGTGCTGTGCAAGTAGTCGATGTCCAGAGGACGCCTGCAGAACAAGACCAACAATGGTGAGGATGTGAGATCGATCGACCGATGGAGAAAGGCGCGACATTTTCCTTCATTTTGATGGAGTACTCTACAACTAACTACATGCTGCATGCAAGAAGAAGAAGAACAAGATGCTTTCTTTCTCCATGTCACCCGACCTTTTTGGGTCGGGTGAGGTAATCATCCATCCATGGTAGAAAAAGGGGCTGAAAAGTAGGTGCTCGAGTGAGAATGGAGTCCGTTGGAGTTGGGGAGAGCAGGGGGATGAAGGAATCGATCGCCACGGCCTGACGGCCATGCCCATCAGCATCAGCAGCAGCAGGAGCAGTAGCTCTTTCTCAATCATGCCACTATTATTATTGGCCGTCCTCTGCTCCCTCCCCACGAGCATCCAAAGCAGAGCAACCAAACAAGATGCAAATATGCAATGCGAGTCCCCCTTTTTTTAATTTCCCTTCCGCCAAGAACTATTGGAGTGGGGTGGGGGGAAGCAAATCGGCGAGGAATTGCGAGATTTGAGGGAGGCAGCCTACCAGGTGGGTTCTTTGATGGAGGTCTCCTCGTCGCCGGCCCACCGCCGGAGCCGGCTCTCGGTGGCCGCCTCGTCGTCCCCGCCGCCGCCGCCGACGTGGAGCATCATGCCGCTGCCCGCGCCGCCGCCTCCGTCGTTGAGGGCGTCGTCGGTGCCCCCCGTGGCGCCGCTGCCGCCGCCGGCGTCGACCGCCAGCTTGAAGTTCATGGCGGCTGCCAGGAACGGGGGGACGCCAGGCGGGGCGGCGCCGCCCGAGGCCGCGCTCCCGGCGCCCGCCCCGGAGCTCTCCGGCACGGCGGCCTCGACATCGAAGCCCAGATGGTGGTGGTGGTGGTGGTGGTGCGGCTGCTGGTGGTGGTGCTGCTGCTGCGGAGCCCATCTGGCCGGCGACGGCTGCTGCGGCTGGTGCTGCTGCTGCTGCTGCTGCGGCGGCGGCTGGGGTTTGTGGTGGTGGTGGTGCTGCTGCTGCTCGTGGAAGAGCTGGAGGTGGTGCTGGGCGGCGGCGGCCTGGTGGAGCAGCTGCTGCGTGAAGGGTATCCCGGCCGGCGCCGGCGGGGCGGCGGCTCCGAAGTGGGCGAAGTGCGGCAGCATGTGCGGCGCGTGGTGGTGGTGCTGCGGCGGCAGGGCGTGGTGGTGGAGCGGCTGGTACCTGAAGGGCCCGCCGAGCTCCTGGGCGGCGGCGGGCTGGGGCGGTGGCTGCTGCGGCGGCGGCGCGGACATGGCGAAGCCGCCGTCCATGATGAACTGCTGGAACTCGGAGACGCCGCCGTAACCGGACTGCATGGCTGCTGCCTACCTTAAGCTAGCTAGTACACTGAATGAGAGTGAGTGAGGTGGCCGGTGATGGCGGTCAATTACTGGTAGTATCTACCATTGCAAATTTGCAATGACCTGACCTTATTGCTTGGCTTTTGACATGTTGCTGTTGGGCAGCAGCAACTAACAAATTAAGCACCTCACCTGAATTGCAAATTGGAATGCACAGCAGCAGTAGTGTGGCCAGTGTGTGTGGGAAGGGAGGGGAGATGGATGGGGATGGGGATGGAGGATGGGGGAGGAAGAAGGGTGGGATGGGGATGGCCTTGTCTTAATGGAGGGGAGGGTAGGCAAGGCAAGCACAGGACCAGAGGGCAGCAGGCTCAGCCTCAGCCTCAGCAGCTCATCCACAAGGGCAGCGGCAGCAGCTGAGCTAGGTCTGTTTGGTTTCCATTTTGCTTCTGGGTGCCCCAGCTTTATCTTCTGACAGTTTTCGAAAGCAACCCTTGGGCATGCCCTTATTTGTACATCTATACCTCGGGTGCCCTTCATGCTTCTCCGCCGGTCCTTGTCCCGGTTTGAATGGACTCTTCCTCTTTCCGGCAACTAAAAGGGCTCTCTTTCACTTGTGCTTCATCCTTGTGTTTATGTGTGTATCAGTGTCATCTTGTTTCCTTCATTAGTAGGTGCCTCAAATGGTGACATTTGGATGCTTTGTCTTTGGCTTTTTATGTATCCAACAAGATACTACTCCATCTAGTCATATATGGCTTCTTGATTAGACAATGTCCCCCCAAAACGCTATGTGTTTGAAATTAATCGATATTTTGAAGTTGAGCTTTTCAAAAGACATGCTAGTTTTTTTCTAGGAGAAACCATCAAAACACACTCGCGAGGAAAATATATATATGAGGCCAAAAGGAGTTGACTCTAAGTAGTTATCGATTTTTTTCATTAATTAAATGAGTAGATGGAGATCTCCATGGTTTATAAACCTCCTTTGATAGGCGGTTCTAATCCCACCTTGACTCTCTTGTATAAAAAGTTGATTAGGACCGATTGACTGCATTCCTCCTCCACAATAACTAGTCTAAGGACTTACACTTACCATCAAATACACTACACAAAGAAAAAAACATCTTTGTTCACTTAACTAATGATAGCATACTAGAGCTTGTGTTGCAGAGGTGGGGAGAAAGGAAACTATAGCTTTCGTATGGGAAAAGTAGTAGCCTTAGAAAAGACCTTAGGATCAAATATAATACACAAGAAAATAGAAGCATTGCTGTTTTTATGCAAATAACAAGTGAGAGCGCGAAATAACATTGATGGACTAGAGAAAACAAATTTCGACTAGCTTGTAGTGCGAAAGGGGACAAAAATAAAAAAGAAAATGCAGCTGCCTTTGATGATGCATACGTACTAGAGGACAGGTAGCTGTTCAATGAGAGATATAGAGTCACAGAGAGCAGTCCAATGTCCAAAACAAAAACGAAGGTTTTGACCAAGCCAAGAATAAGAAGGTCCTCTCTCTCTTGTGGATCGTGATCGACATTGCCCTGCATTCTTTGTTGGTGTATAGTGTAAACAAAGTGAGGGGTGGATTGCAAGTGAAAAGGACCTGTACATAAAAGGCAAAGAGCAAAAAAGAAAATAGCAAAAGAAAAGAAAAAGGGAGGGGCCGCTGACGTCAGCTCCCTCGGGGGACCCCGCCCATTCCCCAGCGACCGGCATGGCACCGCCACCGGCGCCACACACGTGCCCTGCACGTGTGGAGAGAAAGAAGATTTTGTTACTCGTGCATCGGGAAGTGCAGCTAATTAGTATTTAATCAGTCATGCCTGATGCCTGATTTATTTGGTAATTACTCGTACTGGTTTAGGCTTGTTCGGACGCTACGGACTACTTGTTCCGTGCTCCAAACTAAATGTTGATAAAACTACTTGTTGTGCTGGAATCTTTTCTCGATTGAACACAGGACGTTCGATCTGTAATCGGTGCTTTCGACTCAATATGAATGTCCGTATCTTTTTGAATTTTTTTTAGTGATTTTATGGCTCTATATTTTAGCGTGAGCGACGTATAAATCTCGACATTGATGTGTCTGTGATAACATTTTCAATATTCATTTTTGTAGAGAAGAATTGTGTCGGGTTTGAAAGATGAAACTTGACAACTATTATAGGACATGTTGTAGGGGTGCTGGTGTGGGTGCATGAGGCTTATAGAGCTTCAGTGGCTGAGGCATGTATTACGTGTGAAGTTTTGGAGTCTATAGTTTGTGAGGAAGGAAATGTCGGCAACAAGCAAAGACTGTTGTGCCGCCCGTTAATTGCTGTACGTGCTTCCGCAGGTTGCAAGCGTTCTCCAATAGGTGATGCTTTCTATGTCTAGAAAATTGTATCAAGAGGTATGTTTTTCATCAATTGAGAGTCAGATACTAGCTCAAGAGGTCTATAAAACCCCATGCGTTAGCCTTACATGCATAATCTAGAGTTGAGCGTATAAGATTATCTCTCAAATAAAAATTGTTTATTTTTTCTTTTTTTTATAAAAAAGCTGATGTGGCACCACCGTAAGGTAGCCTCCGTCCTTTCTACAGGTATCGCCAATGCTGTGTATATCGCCGTAGTAGCTATTGGGTAGATCAGCTAGCCAATGTCCATTGATCGTACGTCAAGAGGCAGGCAGGCAGACGTACATGTGGAGTACTCGACGTATGTGAAGATGATCACGGAGGAGGGAACGGGACCCGTTGCCCGCTGCGGGACGTGTCCTGCCTTCATTGGACAAGAGGGTTGACCGCCGTACTCCTGAGGGCCCGATTGCTCGCCCTCCCTCCCGAGAGAGACCCAACAATTAAGCAGGTATTCTGTCAATGTTTGATGAGATAGATGGCTGATCAATCCAAGGATATGTAGGTTTTACTGCCTAGACCAAGCAACATGGATATTAGCACTAAGTAGAGAAATCCATATCCATCCCCTTGAAGATTTAGCATGGCCAAATACATCGTGCTGGCAATATTTGAACTATATGTGTATTGATTTCCTAAGTTGCTGTATTAGATCAAGTATTCCTTTTTTTTAAAAAAATAGACTATACCAAGCTATGGACGCATGGTGGATGTAATTTGCTAAATGCGCAGCAGGCCCACAAGGGAGAAAATTGAAAAAAAAAGTACGAGGGAGAGGAAGGACGGGGTCCTGGTGGGGGGCCACAAGGCTTGGAGGTAAATGCAGTAGGCCCACAGACAAGCAGCCTGAGCCGGCCGTTACTGTCAAAGGACAGACGAGGTCCGATCCCTCCCTACGCTCGGCCGGCCCCTACTGCACGTATGTACGAGTACTCCTCAGGTGGCATGGAGTGGATTCAAGAGACAGAGAGCCTCTGCATGCTGACCGATCGATCGATTGATTATTGCTCCTCCGTCGATCATCGGCCTCACCTCCAATCCTCGGTTTCTCTTGCTCCTCTCCAATTCCGCATCATCCAATCTTACTGGGTCAGAGTTTTGTACAAGAAACTAACTTTGTGCAGCCTTGGGCTGGGCCTCCATTTTCCCGCGCGGGCCACATGCTCCAACAAGAAGATATTACTACTCTTTTGGATAGCAAAACGAGAGTGACAGATAGAGCAGGCAGCAGTTAGCGTCCATGGCGTCGCCGCACCTCCCTTTCCTCTCCTTCCCCAAAACCCTGCCACCGCTCTCCGCTCCTCCCAAGCCCCTCACCCTCCACCGCCCCCTCTCGCTCCCCTCAACCAGCCCGCGCTCCGCCACCGCTGCTCCCCCGCCCCCCACTCCTCCTCCCGACGGCGTGGGCCCCGCCGCGCCCACCCGGGGGGACCGCTTCCTCGGCCGCCAGCTCGCCACCGAGGCCGCCGCGCGCGTGCTCGCCCCCGACGACGCCGACAGGCGCCGCCGCCGGAAGGAGAAGCGCCGGGCCCTGGCGCGGAAGCCGTCCGGCCTCGCCTCATGCTACGGCTGCGGCGCGCCGCTGCAGACGGCGGAGGACGCCGCGCCGGGATACGTCGACACCGAAACGTACGAGCTGGTATGCCAACGTCTTCCCGTTCCTTTGCCTCACCAACGTAGCTGCCAGCCAATCTGATGACACGATCGACAGATTTTTCATTTCATTTCGTTTCTCCTGCCTGTGAGTGACCAGAAAAAGAGGCACCATCAGCTGAGAACAGTTCTGTGTGGGAGATGCAAGCTGCTGTCTCATGGCCATATGGTCACTGCTGTCGGAGGTCACGGTGGTTACCCTGGGGGCAAGCAATTCGTCTCGGCGGAAGATCTCAGGGAGAAGCTGTCGTATCTGCGGCATGAGAAAGCACTCATAGTCAAATTGGTAAACATGCACCTTGCCCCATCAACCTTATTACTGGATTGCTTCACTCTACCCTTGTTTCTGATCACTCATTCTGTCTTTCATGCAGGTTGACATCGTTGACTTCAATGGGAGTTTCCTGGCACGAGTACGTGACTTTGCTGGTGCTAATCCTATTATACTTGTCATAACAAAGGTGCTTGCTTGTTTCATTCACTTATTTTTTTTAATTTTTTTTACCAATGCTGTTGCCGGCCAGTCAACCAAACCTACTTCTTTTCTAGGTTGATCTCCTCCCTAGAGACACTGATTTGAACTGCATAGGCGACTGGGTTGTCGAGTCAGTTGTCAAGAAGAAGCTTAAGTAGGAATCTTCTCCTTTCCGCCCCTTCTTCCTCGCTACTTTCATGAAATGCTTTTGCTCATTCAAAATGGCATCTGTTACTTGTTTTTTCCAGCGTCCTTAGTGTCCATTTGACAAGCTCAAAGTCATTGGTCGGCATCACAGGGGTTATATCAGAGATTCAGCAGGAAAAGAAGGTCAGCATGTCTTCTTCTTCTTTTTTGGGGGGTTATTGTTGCACTTAGATTACCCATTTATAGGCCATACTCTAATTGTCATGCCTACATTTCAGAATCCTGACCTATGTTTCTTTTCATATTAGGGCCGAGATGTATATATACTGGTAAGCACTCCTCACTTCCATTTTTGCCTTGTGTGTTTACTTCTTCAACGGCGGAAAAAAATATGAGTGCCATTGCTGTTGGGAGATATGCGCATTGTATTGTATGCAATTGCATATTTATAGAAACTTAACTTCACCAATTCAGGCAATAGAATCATGAAGAATTACAAGTGATATTTCTGCTTACAGGCCACTGTAGTTACGTTTGACCTATATTATACTCTATTACAGGGCTCTGCGAATGTCGGGAAATCTGCATTTATCAGTGCTTTGCTAAGTATGCCTTTCGTATCATTGATACTTGTCTTCCATCCATTTATGTGGCTCTTACCATATAAACAATGTTGCTCATTCTTTTCATTGTCGTGCTAATCGTTGGTGATTCTGCTTTTGTAGGAACAATGGCATATAAAGATCCTGTGGCAGCTGCAGCCCAAAAATACAAGCCAATACAGTCTGCTGTTCCTGGAACAACCCTTGGCCCTATTCAAATTGAAGCATTCTTAGGAGGAGGGGTATGATTCCATTTGGTCCTTCTGATTTTCTGAGAGCATATATGGATATAGCTGTATGGACAATAAATTTAATATCTTGTCCTCACTGACAATTCTTAAATGAAGTTTTTTTCAGTAACTAATATAGATGTGTCTATACTTCTCAAAGTGCATCTTACCATGACCCTTCTAATATGAAATGCACCGACATATGTGCTCTCTCTGATTGCATCCTTATATATATATTTTTTATCTGGTACTAAGAGATCCAGTAAGAACTCTACTGACATCCTTGAATCTTTGCACAACAGAAATTATATGATACACCTGGTGTCCATCTTCACCATAGGCAAGCAGCAGTTATACATGCTGATGATCTGCCTTCCCTCGCACCACAAAGTCGTCTAAAGGGGCGATGTTTTCCTGTATGTATATTTCATCCTCTGGAACACATGTTCCTTTCTCCAAACTTTCACACTAATCTTTTTCTTCAGAACTTGATGTTATGTTCAGGCTAATGATACAGATGTTGAATTGAGTGGGAATTCTTTATTCTGGGCTGGGCTTGTCCGCATTGATGTTGTCAAGGTGCCTAAATGTGCTCTATTTCATCTTTGAGATTTTTCTTGTCATGTTCTAATTCTCCCTTGCCAAGTAGTAAGCTGTAACTGACTATCAATGAATGGCATAGGCTCTTCCACGCACGCGGCTGACATTCTATGGACCCAAGAAGCTAAAGGTTAATGTGGTCCCAACAACAGAAGCAGATCAATTTTACAAGGTATGCATATGCTACTTGGTACGACCATTAGAAACAGAGACTTGCTTCCCTTTCTCCTCCTGCTGTTCCACTTCCCCCTTCCATTCTTCTCCCCCTCTTTCAGACCACAGCCCTGAATTCTGTCCTGCAACATTCATGTTTTATGTTTTAACCTTGCTCTTGATAAATGTATTCACATTTCTGCCGTGCGGACATGCCTTCCACTTTTGATGTTTACATGGAATTTGTATTCATGTATCAAATTGAGGCTCATATGAAATTATGTGTGCTTTCATTTTTAACCCGGCCGTTCTTTTCACTTTCAGACTGAAGTTGGAGTGACATTGACTCCACCAACTGGTAAGGAGAGAGCTGAAGGATGGGCAGGGCTGCAAGGTATTCGTGAGTTGAAGATAAAGTATGAAGAACGTGATAGGTAAAGTTTGCAACTAAGTAATAGCTTCACCCATCAGTAGTTTATTGGCTGCTTAGCTTTGTTCTTCCACCGCGAAGACGGAGTACTATTTTAGAAGCTGGTTCATTGATTACTGAGCTTGAGGACCTGACCTGTAACAATGTCTTATACAGGCCTGCTTGTGACATAGCGATCTCTGGACTTGGGTGGATTTCTGTGGAGCCATCAGGTGTGCCATCAAACAGCCCAGATGACAACGTTGAGGAAGAATATGATGACGGTGAGCTGCATTTGATGGTTCATGTACCCAAGCCGGTTGAGGTCTTCGTCCGTCCCCCATTGCCCGTCGGTAAAGCAGCATCGCAATGGTATCGGTATCAGGAGCTGACAGAGGAAGAAGAGGAGTTGAGACCTAAATGGCATTACTGATGCTGCTCCCCCTCTCCTCTTCTTGTAGCTGTAATTGAGTGTGCTAGTACAATTTTGTGTAATCCAAATACGGCAAAAAGTTATGCTCTCAGGTGATGTTGGGATGAGTGGTGTTAGGGTAAAGCTGATAAAAAGGATCGAGCTTACATTGGGTGTAGCTGGAGAGATTTTGAGCTTGACATTAAGTTCGCTTTCCATCCTTCAGAAAACCATATTATTGCTGAAAAAAACACGAGCTTGAAAGGAAGTGGCGTTTTGGTTTCCGTGCCTGGAATACGTATCCGAAGTCAGGAAGCGTGTTTTCGAGCATTACGCCAACGTTTCTCATTGTTCGTATTCCTCGTTGATTTGTTGAGTTTGGTCCATTGGATCCGTCCGACGCACACCACCATGGCCGACGCGCCCACCAGCTCCGGCGATTCGCCGCCCCCGCCTGCCCCGCCGCCGGCACAGCCAGAGAGCGGCTCCATCTCCTCCATGGTCGCCTCCTCTGCCGCCTCCGCCGCGGCCGCGGCCGCAGATTTCACCCGCTGGGCCGAGACCTTCGGCACCGAGAAGGCCGACGCCGCCAAGGCTGCCCTAGCCTCTGCCACCACCTTAGCCACCTCATCCGCCTCCGCAGCGGCTTCCGCTTCCTCCACGGCCGCGTCCTCCGCCTACGCGGCCGCCTCCGACCTCACCCTCGTCGCAAAGGTGACGACGTCCTCTTGATCTTGGATTCTTGGCCCATTCCCCTCTCTTCAATCTAGGTAAAATTTTGTAAAGCTCAAACCTTTCATTGTCCACAGGAGGAGTTGGATTGGATAAAGATGGAGTACTCCGTTCATGAGCAGATGGTGTTTGGCAAGATCAAAGGTACCATTTTGCCAAGCAAAGATCAGATACTTGTGGATTTTAGTGTAGATGTCTCGTAGATGGCGGTTCTTCTCTGCTGGTGAAATTATGCTATTCCTTTCATTTTGTTCAAGCATTGAATGTGTAGTTACTGGTTACAGAGGGTGTCATCATGGCGATAACACATCCAGGCATTGCTGCAGGCTCTGCAACCCTTGCAGGGATGGTGCTGTTCAAAAGTAATATGTTTTCCTTGCAACTTTCTTTGCTTTGCGGTGCTATATTGAATTAGAGACAACCCTTGCAACATCTGTTTGCATTAGAGACTCTCATTTGTTCTATTTGCTATGCACAAAGTAATTTGGTATTTGCATGTGTAATTCTACACACACCGCAGTTGAAGAACATAAAGCCTTTTTTTTACGAAACAACATAAAGTCATTATTACCACATGCCAATCCAGATTGTTTCTATAATTCAAATGGACTTTTGAAATTCCATTGTTGATTTGTTACTATGTTCCTTACATTTGATTTAAATGTCTGGACTTTGGTGAGTCAATGTATTGCATCTTCTTAGAATATGATGTAGATACCTTTGTCTGGTTGGTCTAAGATATTTGAATACATTAGTTTGATATTTTCGGGTTTTATTAAATTTATTAAAGCCATTGTGAATTCCAGTTGAAACTATACGCCCCGTACTTGTCTGCCTAGTATTTAATGGAAAACAGTTACAATGTAGTAAACTTGTGATTCAGTGGAAAGTTGTTCCAATATTAATATTATTTCAAGAAGGCTGAATGTTGGGCCTTTCTATACTATTAAAATTAATATGGATGAATCCTTGCAGGGCCAAGGAGCTATCTTATCCAACGAGTACGGCGCATGTTTGTTAGCAAGGAGGTACGCACTCTACGCCAGTTATTTGATAAATTCGTACTCTTCAAAGATAATTCACCATCTTGCTTAGAATTTGTCATCCTCTTACGAGATGACTGTCTATGTACATATGACTACATGCTTTATAATTTTAGTGTTCAGATACATTTTTCTGTTGTTTCACTGCAAATTTGAACACAAGTTAATGAAGTTCATGTAGGGAGTCAAAATAAAATCAAATAAGATGCTTGCAAGATTGTTTTTTTTCTTATATACATGGTAAGAATTATATTGATTGTCTAACATAAGTTTCCATATTGTAGACCCTACTTTCTGGCATACAAGCTGAAGTGAATGACATGCGGCAAACTGTGAATCTTGTGTCCAATGAAAGCCAGAAACTTATGGTAAATTTTTTATTTGAATATAATCGAACCATTTGTTACAATATCTTCTTGCAATTTAACCTCTGATGCTATTCATGCTGATTTTTATGCATATGGAATCCAGGATAGAGCTGCAACAGCAAAGAAAAGGTTTCAGAAAGGATGGAATACACTCAGGCATCTCTCTCTCTCTCAACCCTTCTATCATTTATTTCCTTTCTTATTACTCTAATATAACAGGGGAACACTTTCTGCTTTATCAGGGAGGAAGGGCGTGCCATTCAGCATGAGTTGAGTGAGATTAATGATATTGAAAAACAAGCAGTAGGTGTGTAATAATTTCTCTAGATATTACTATTTTGTGTCGTGACATTTGACTTCTGGTATGGTTCATTTTATCTTGAGTTTTACATTGGATGAGTTGTGTCTTGTTAGGTCTGAAGGGCATTCTCGATCAGCTTACCAGAGCACATGCATCTGAATTTCGATCAGAGGTTAGTAAATCTGCCTGTGTCTTTGGACATGGTAATGTTCATTGGAACCGATGCGAGGCTTTTTTGCTAATTATAGTTTTTAATGGCACGTGTCTCCTAGATCTGCATTCTAAAATATAAAAGAGCTTAAACATTTTTCATTTATATATGGAATGCATATTGTTGTTGGACCTCAGAATCTCTTGTAGAGAATTACATATAGTTTTCTGAAGGACATCTTTGTTATCTTCACCTACACTGTTGCAGCTAAAGTTGCATTTAGTATCAAACAATTCCTTTGGGCTTCAGAATATACACTTGCGAACATATACATAGCAATTTATGTTCACGGAAGACCCTCACTTTTTGTTACATCTCATATATTGGGTGATTAGCTAAAAACTGTACACGGTGGTATTTCTATTGCTAATGGATTCTAGACGCACCTTGTCCTATAGAATACACAGGAATTTATGAAGGATAGCAGCGTGCGTAGTTTGTATATCTGTGCATGAGGTTCCTCTCCGCAACAAATTGTGCATATCCTAGAGATGGATGGTCATGATCTAAACTCACAGCAGAGATTTTTTTCTGTGTCTTGCAGATATCTAGCCTAGCTTCTCAGGTTAAGAAGAAGCGAGTTCTTAACGCCGCCCTCTCGAAGATTGTGAACTACGGCGTCCCCATCTAACTGCCTCTCTAGTTTGTTCTGAGGATACATTGTATCGGATTTTTGTGAAGGAAGAAAAGCCATGTCAATGGTGAATGCTATACTGCCCACTTGGTTCTGGAGAAAGGGGGAAACAATAAGTTTTGTCGCTCGCTGAGGCCTGTAAATTTTGCAGCAGCAGCATTAAAACCTTTTAGTAACAGAAGACAATTTTGCAATGCTTTGCCTATCGACATGTTCAGTTGTTCACTGCCATCAGCTGGCTTATGTATTCTTTTTTCGACGTTTCCGGTGGATGACAGAAAAAGTGTAATGCTTTGTTGCTTCGTCCGTGATGTCGAATCAAAACTTACTTTTTGAATTACTAATCGAAGTATTTTTTTTGTTTTTTGCGTCGTCTGTGAATTTGTGACCTAACGACGGCTGATGAGACGCGGAAACAATTCAATTCTTCTTTTCGTCATCGCCTTTTAGCTCTTGCCGTCCTTAACTTTGCTGATAATAAACACATTCCCCGGTTAAAGAAGAAGGGAAGGATTTTGCACGGCCGAGTTTGATTTGTACAAATTTTGCTGAAACCGCAAGAATTACGCCGTCAAGCTTTTGCCCTCCATTGAGCGCGGGCCTGAATTACTCCTTCCGCCGCCTCCTCTCCGGTCAGCTCCCGCAGCGCCGCCGCCCTGACCTGAGCTGAGGCGTCTCTTCGATCATCGGCGGGAGAGATGCCGCGCGACCGCGACGAGCCGCCCGCCGTGCGCGTCTACACCGTCTGCGACGAGTCCAAGTAGCGCCACCATCCATCCCTAACCCTGCCTACTTCCTCCCCCTTCTTCTTCTTCTCTGCGTGATCCCGTTGCTTGGTCCCGCAGGTATCTGGTGGTGCGCAACGTGCCGTCACTCGGATGCGGCGACGAGCTCGCCAATCTCTTCGGGACGTACGGCCCAGTGGAGGAGTCAGTCTCGCCTCTGCTGCTCCTTTTCTTTCTCCTCCCGCTCCCGCATCGTATATTCCTAACGCCTGCTTCTTTCTTTCTTTCAGGTGCAAGCCCATGGATGCCGAGGATTGTGAGCCCTACACTGACGTCTTCTTCATCAAGTTCTCACAGGTCAGCAACGCCAGGTGACTGATTTCATACAACCATCTCTATCCATTGCCATTCCTTTCGACCCATGTCCATCTGTGATGCATCATGCTTTTATCAATTGTACTCCACATATTCTTCAACTGTAATGAAATTATTATGTTCTCGATGACCTAAATGTTAGTAGTGTGTCATCTTTGTTCACCATGCTTCAAAAGAAAAAGGAAATACTTCGTGTCTCATCCAAACATGAAATTTGTTGGCTGGCGCTGGCTTTTTATGCACATAAAATCCACATACTTACTGGAAATTGTAGCTATCGATATTTTGAACGAAAGGTTGATTAGCTTCACCTCAAGGGGTCCAGTTGCTAGCTTTAAAGCTCAAGGCAATCGGCTGCCAACTATCAATATATTTACTTGCAGTAAAGTTCAGAATTAGCTGCTTCCATTTGAAATGCGGAATTGGTACTCTGATGATGCAGGTTTGCAAAGAGGAAGCTTGATGAGTCCGTGTTTCTTGGTAACCGGCTGCAGGTGACCTATGCGCCTCATTTTGAGAGTCTTCTTGATACCAAGGAGAAACTGGAAGTTAGGAGAAAAGAAGTCCTTGGCCGAATAAAATGTGTGGCTCCAGTTCAACTCTTTGGTCTTTACAGATTTGCATTTAATATTATGATGGCAACACATAAATGATATTTTCGTGTATTATGAGCATTGCTAAGTTACCTACCCTGATAACTTGGATTGAGATTTGCTTCCATTTTCAGCATCTGCTGGCAAACCGGAAGGGACTTCTCGGTATTCTCTAGCTCAGGGATCATCTAGTGGAAGCCACCATCAGATGAACTCCAATAAGAGGTTAGCATTCCAGACATTGTTTTACTGATTTCAATATAACTTTGAGCAATTACGCTGTTGAAATTACGGAACAACAATGGTTGGTTAAACCCTTACAGTTTGGCTGTTCTATGAGACAAGGGTAAAACCATTAGATTGACTGTGCTTTTAAGGCCGAATTCATTCATCTTCAGGGAGTATGGAAAGACAGTTCATGCTTCTTATGTCGAAGATCCTCGTTTCAGTCACGTACCCTCTAACAAGGTATGTTGTAAAATGATGTTTAATCTGATTAACCAGAAATAATTTCTTATGAAGTTTGACCATACTCTAAGGATACTACATAATGCTAGCGAATCAACTTTGATCAACTAAGGTATATGTATGTAATAGTAGAACAAACATCTTTGCGTTAGCTCATTTTAGCAAAGTACCTGGTAAGGACCAAACCTGTAACCTTAGTGGATATTCTGCTATGCTAATATGCATTGCATACCTGTTGGCCCTGCCACTCTAGTAGTTTTGTCCTTTTTCTTTTTGCCGGTCTTGCCCTAAGTTGAATACTACTTTACCAAGAAAAATACATTTTGTCTGTAGGATTATTTTCCATCCGAGTCAATGAACGCAACTGTAAAGCTAGTCAGAGAGAAGCTTGATGAGGTAAAGACTATCCTTGCAGTCTATCATTTGTCATACACCAATTATTATGATAACTAAAAGTTTGCTCCTTGAAAAATACCAGATACGATCTGGTGGTGATCACTCCAATGCTTCAGCTGCATCCAAGAAACCAAGGGTAGATAACCGCAGACGAATTTGATATTACTGGAAACTGCAGAACACAGTGAAAGTTTTGGCTTATCTGTTTGTCTTTATTCTGTCCATTTTCTACCTCATTAGTAGGCTGTTAGCTATCTGTGTTTCAGGGGAGTGTTGTACTAGTATATGGTTAGTTAACAGAGGTGTCATTAACGAAGTTATAATGCTCTGCTTTTAGGCTTTTCCAGCTGTAATGTTAGCATTTTGTGTGATAATCGATTGTATGAAATATCTGGGTTTTCTTTCTTTTGGTGACCAATTACATCATATAATTGCCATTATCTATTAAATTACAACGAGACATGATCTTGAGAGTTGCGACATGCTTGGTGTTGGGTATTGCTCTTCTATTCAATTTTACCGTTTCCAATTTCACATGTTATTTGCAGACAATGTTTTTGGTGTGCGATTCAGAGTTGGAAGGACGTCCTGTGCTGATACTGATTACCGTTGGTTGAAATTTAAGTGACGGCAAAGTTGGACGAGAAATTGATATGCTTATTATTTGCTTGTGATGTGAATGCCTCTATTTCGTGTTGGATGTTTGATCTTGGAAACAAAGCTTCGGCTAAGTGCATACCGCCCGGTCCATATTATTCTCATTTGGTAGGGTTACACCTTATTCTAATTCTCTATAAAAACTTGTTCTCTAAGATAAGTTATTTTATAGCAGAAAGTGACTATCTACGTTGACTTTTGTGAAAAAAAAGGATTTTGCACGAGAAGTGAATCACAACAAAGTATGTTTTCAGTTTGCATGCTCATAGCTCATTTTAGAGAATCATTTTACATAATCATAATAGGATCATTTCTCTTTAAAAAAATGTTTCTCTTTGTAAAGTGTTTGTCAGAATTTCTTCCGCATGCAAGCTACTTTGGGAGCTCTGCCAAAGAGAGAGCCACGCTTATGTACTCGAGTAGGCATCTGATCAAAGATTGGAAACCATCGGTAAAAAACCGAGTAACTACCTTTCTACTAATCTATTCTATCTATACTAATACAAAACTTTCAAGGTCGATGGACCCACAAATCAGCCACAATAGAATTTTTTCGAACCCACGATCCTCGTCGGACTCTTTAGTCACACTTTTAAAGAAATCATAAAACGTTACGCCTCATCACGAAAAAAAAACACGCGCTTGCGTGGAATCCTCGAGTTCATAACCAATACGGTCTCTGACCAACTATCTATTATATAATCTTATTTTCTATTAAATGTGATATTTATAATATAGATTTTCTAGTAAACGTGCGTGTTGCACGTGCGTTCTTGCTAGTATAAATATAATTATAATAAATCATGTAATTTTCTAAAATGACAAATATTTATAATATTCAAGGAAGTATATGCGGCTGTTTTAAATTCAATTTTAGACCGTTGGATCTTTATAAACATTTTATCCGTTTAACGACCTTTTACATCTTGTCTCTTCCCCCCTCAGTAGGCTAGTAGCACCCTTGACGCTGTTCTCCCCGTGTGGTCCTTGGTCTCAGATGGCTTCCAACATCGAGATTGTCATTTTTTCGTGTTAGAGCTTGATGCTTACACTTTTCTCTACCATCACACTGGTAAAGTCGCTGTATCCTCACTGCCTTGCCGCTAGGACATACTACTCCCCATTTCAAGTATAGTTCGCTTTAGTTTTGTCTCCGATGGCTTCCAACTACTCATATTAATTTCATTCAATCTACTATGAAATAAATTTTGCTAGTATATATTTATATATTGTTATTGATGTTAGTATATTTGTTCATAAACTTTATTAAAGTTAGATAAATTTAACTTAGTATAAATCTAAAATTACCTTACTTAGATATTGTCAGGATGGTGGAGAGCAAGGCAAAATTTACTGGAGTTAAAAAACTGTCTTTTTGTGAGAATAGCAAATCGTAGCCAGAAAGACAGTGACGGTGTAGATTGTCATCAGCAGGTATGGTATAAAACCAAACCACCACAAAAGTTCCTACGGAGTACTAAGAATGTAAAGTTGTTGTTTTTTCATACTCAAACCTGAGAAAAATTGCCGGGACGAGACGAAACGGAACGAAACGGGCACACACCAAGCATAGCATAGCATACGCAATAACGCGGAGCGCAAGCCAAGAGAAGAGAAGAGAGAGAAGAGGAGAGAGAGAGAGAGGGTGGCGCGATGCGACGTCGGCTGTCGTGGTCGTGACCGCAACCGCTCCTCCTCCTGCTGCGATCCCGATCCGCCTCGCCGCCGGTGAGCCTCCGCCTCCGCGTCTGCCTGCCGCCCATTTCATTTCAATTAACAGCCTGAGCCCGGCGGAACCCACCCACCCAGCCGAGCCAACCAACCCTAGATCCACCCCCCACCGCTGCCCACGCAGAGATCCAATTCCTCCCGAATGGCCTCCTCCTTCGCCCCCGACGACCAGACCGACGCCGACTTCTTCGACAACCTCGTCGACGACGACGACGCCGGCCCCGCCAGCGACGCCCAAGCCGCCGCCTTGCCTGCTCCAGACGTCTCCGACATCAGCCTCGCCGACGACGACGACCCACCTGCCCCGCCGCCCGCCACGGAGACGGCAGCTCCGGAGGGCGGCTCACCGGGCTCCGCCAAGGCCGGCGTCCACACCACGGTCAAGCAGGTGCAGTGGGCCTCCTTCGGAGGTGGACCGGACGATGGCGCTGATCCATTTGCTGATCTCTCGGGACCCGCCGGCGACGACAGCTTCCTCGGGAGCCAGACCCTGGAGGCCTCCGCCGGGACCTCGGATCACGACTTCTTCTCTGGGAATCAGAATCAGAGCTTGCCTGCTCAGGTGACGGATCAGGACTTCTTCGGGGGGGCATCCACCTCCACCTCCACCTCCAATCAGAATGCCGACGGGCAGCTCCAGAGCACCGGCAGTGGTGCTGTGGATTCAACAGATCCCAAGTATTTGGAGACCATGTACCCTGGATGGAAGTACGATGAGGCGACACAGCAATGGTATCAGGTTGATACAGCCGGGAATGCAGCTCAGGTGGTGGACGATAGCAGTCAGGATCTACAGCAGCAGCAGCAACAGCAGCTTGACGCATCGTACCTGCAGAATTCAGCACATGCAGGGCTTGAGTCGATTGCTGAGGAGGGCACTGCCACAGCCGGCGCCTCAAGCTGGGGGCAGGGGGGCGCCTCAGAGTACCCACCCAACATGCTCTTCTATGCAGAATACCCGGGTTGGTACTTTGATACCAACACCCAGCAGTGGCACTCGCTCGAGTCATACCAGCAGGCCGCCATGCAGGCTGGAACAGCAAGTTCGGTTCAGGCTGTTGCAAACGATGGTGCTGTTGCAAAGTCCGGTGGGACAGGCTATAATTCCCAACAATCTGAAGACCTTGCTGTACACAATCAGGTCACCCAACATAACTCAGTTACGAATAGTTTTACACATCAGAGCCAATGGCAGACGACATTTGGTAGCACTATGCAATCTGAAAGTGCTACAGATAACAGCCTGACAGGTAGTTTCTATGGTTTTGATCAACACGCAAATGCTGAGACTATCAGCTCCTCGACAAGCCAACATGTTGGTTTTAACACAGCTGAAACCATCACGGATCACTATGGTGGACACAAGGGCTTTGAAGCGTCAAGTCTTCAGAGTGGTGGTTATA
Source organism: Echinochloa phyllopogon (assembly GCA_033239725.1). Lineage (NCBI taxonomy): Eukaryota > Viridiplantae > Streptophyta > Magnoliopsida > Poales > Poaceae > Echinochloa > Echinochloa phyllopogon. The sequence continues at coordinate 348,584 of BTCW01000001.1, forward strand.
GCTCCTCCGACAGTCAACAATCTAGTTACAAGGCGTTTGAACCTTCCGCAGGTTATCAGGCCGGTTATAAAGCGTTTGAACCCACCATGGGTCACCAGACCAGTCACAAGGCGTTTGAACCTTCCATGACTAACCAGAGTGGTTACAAGGCATTTGAACCTTCCACGGGTCACCATAGTGCTTCCAAGGGATTCGTGCCTTCCACTGGTCACCAGGCTGGTTACAAGGGATCCGAAGCTTCCACAGTTCACCAGGCAAGTTACAAAGAATTTGAAACTTCTACAGGTCACAATACCAGTTTCAAGGTATTTGAACCCTCTTCATCCCAACATACTGGTTACATGGGTTCGCAACCTTCTTCAGGTCATCAACCAAACCACATGGGATTTGACACTTTTGCAAACCACCAGGGTTATCCTGATGTCAATGGTGCTGCGAATACTCAAGGCTTTGTCCCAATGCAAAGCACATATCATGTCCAGAACCAAGCAAACGCAAACCCACAACGCCACCTGCCAAACAGCTATTTGGGTACTGAGAACTCCATGAACTTTAATCAGCAACAACTTCTGGGTGCAAATGCCTCAAATTTGCAGTTCGGCTACTCCCCTCATGAAGGGAGGTCATCGGCTGGACGACCACCACATGCCCTCATTGCTTTTGGGTTTGGAGGGAAGCTGGTAGTTATGAAAGAAACCAGCTCAATGTCCACAAGCTTTAACAGTGGGAATCAGGTAACCCAATAGTTTCCTTTGTAACACATTTTTGTAACAAAGCAACACCACATATTTTTGAGGCGACTAAAATATTTCTTTCTTTTTTCTTCTTCTTGAAATTCAAGGGGAACTCTAGTGGCACAGTGTCAGTTCTTAATTTATCGGAGGTGGTTTTTGATAAAGTTGATCCTTCTAGCATCACTAATGGCACTGCACTTGGTTACTTCAATGCTTTATGCCGTCAACCTGTTCCTGGTCCTCTAGTTGGTGGAAGTGCTGCATCAAAGGATGTGAATAAGTGGCTTGATGAGATGATTGCATGGTATGCACGTTCCTCTGATGAATTCCAGAGAGGTGATACTCGCAAGTTGCTTATTTCATTGCTGAAGATACTATGTCAGCACTATGGAAAACTTCGTTCACCTTTTGGGTCTGATCCATCACAAGAGGTACTTCCACTTGACTCTAATCTGTAACAGCTATATTGTTACTTTAAATACCTTCTCTATTTTCTGGCCTGTTCATCTTTACTGTCCTTGTTGATTTTGACAACCTACATCAGAAGAATTAAACATTGTATTATGATAATTTTTGCATATCAATTGCACTGACCCATACTAGTTTTGAGTTGTTGGATGGTGTAAGCCAACACTAAAGTTAGACAAGGAACTAAACCTACAGATTTATATATGTTCGTATGATCTGGAATTTGCTTATGAGCATATCCAACCTGTAAAGTTATAAATGCCTAACACTAGTATTATCAGATGGAACTTTGGTTGACTTCATCTTTTTTCAGGTTCCATTGTAGGGAGAATTCAACTACTTTCGAATTTCTGCAGTTTAATATAAATCGTACCTAACTTTTATATGAATTCTTAATAGGAGACAGATGGTCCAGAAATGGCAGTAACTAAGCTATTTTCTTCATGTAAGAGAAGTAGTATTCATATGGGGGATTATGGATCCATTGTTCAATGCATGAAAAATATTCCCTCAGAAGGTCAGATGCAGGTAAGTTTTGTTTGAACTCGGTATTCTTGTTTTTTGGGGGGCAAATGTCCGTTCCTAAGACAATTACTATCCTTTTTAGGCTGTTGCACAAGAGGTCCAAAATCTTCTAGTTTCTGGGAGAAGAAAAGAAGCCCTTCAGTGTGCCCAGGGAGGTCAACTTTGGGGACCTGCAATCATACTGGCTTTACAGCTTGGTGATCAGGTCTGTTTGACTTAAAATGACTCCCTTTTTGTAGTCTAGCACATTACTTGAATTTCTTGTCTGGTTTTCATTTCCAAGTCAGTTTCATTTTTTTTTGGACTGGTGGTACAGTTTTACGTGGATACAGTGAAGAAAATGGCTCACTCCCATTTTGTATCTGGGTCACCTCTGCGAACGCTATGCCTTCTCATTGCTGGACAACCTGCAGATGTTTTTAATGTAGAGAACAATGTCAACAGCGACTATGGCACATCCCATCAACCTATGGAGGTACTTGCACAGTTAATGAGTTTTCCAGCTGTTAGGCATCTTATTATTTCGACCATCAAGTACTGATTATATAGTTCAAAGTTATATAGAAAAGTCTCTTGAACTTTTTGTCGTCATTGCTGGCCTCCTGTGCGATTAATGATATGCTATCATGTCTTGTTAGTCTGCCTTCTGGGTATCGCTTATCAATAATTTTCATGGCTTTCTATGTACTTTGCAACTATGTTCACAATTTTTTTGTTTCTGAAACAGCCTGGTCCTAATGGTATGTTGGATGATTGGGAGGAGAATTTGGCTATTATTACTGCAAACAGGACAAAAGGTGATGATCTTGTAATTACCCATCTTGGTGATTGCCTTTGGAAAGAGAAACTTGAGGTTTGTATCATATGTATTCATAGATCCAGTTTTCATACTTTTCTGTATGTGTGATCAAGAACCTTACACAATGGATACAGGTTGCAGCTGCTCATTCATGCTATTTAGTTGCTGAACTAAATATTGATTCATACTCGGAAAGTGCAAGGTTATGCCTCATTGGTGCGGACCATTTGAAGTGCCCTCGAACGTTTGCAAGCCCTGAAGCCATCCAGGTTGGGTACTGTCTGTTTTACCTGAAAAATGTGTATATGAAATAGGCGTTTACTTAAACCTCTTTCATTTAGTTCTTTTTGTCAAAGATATCCTAACATGACATGTTTTAAACAATCATGGATGGATTGGCAGGATTGTGCTTAGTCAATTCTTGGTTTATTTTCCATTGCCATTCTCTGTCTGATATCTTTAAAATGCAAATAACAGAGGACAGAGGTATATGAATACGCGAAGGTGCTTGGTAATTCTCAGTATATCCTGCTACCCTTTCAGCCATATAAGCTTGTATATGCATACATGCTTGCGGAAGTGGGGAAGATTTCTGATTCTTTGAGGTAGGTTGTTGACTTGTCCATAACAAGCAAACGAATCAGTGCTTTCCCTAGGCCGTACTTTGTACATTATGACCCAGTTGAATATTAACTTCTCCAGGTATTGCCAAGCATCTATGAAGGTGCTGAAAGCCTCTGGTCGTGCCCCTGAATTGGAGGCATGGAAACAATTATTTTCTTCGCTAGAGGAGAGGATACGCACTCACCAGCAGGTTGGACCATGCCATTTAGTATATTGCAACTCTTTTCTTGCATTATATCTTACTTCTGATGCTCTCTTCCTTGGTTCTTTTACCACTAACCCATTCTCTTTGCTTTTTTTTTTCTGTAGGGTGGATATGGTACAAATCTTGCCCCAGGAAAACTAGTAGGGAAGATTTTTACCTCGCTTGATAAATCTATATCCCGCATGATGGGTACACCATCTGCACCACTTCCACCGCTGCCACATGGATCTGTTAGTGATAAAGAGAGTCACTCTGTGCCCGGAGCTGCAAAATTTGTAAATAGCCAATCAGTAATGGCCATGTCATCATTAATGCCATCCGCTTCAATGCAGTCTATGACTGAGATAGCAGATAATAGTGGTGGCGCTAGCAGGAAAATTGCACACAACAGAAGTGTTTCTGAGCCAGACTTTGGCAGAACATCAAAACAGGTTACTTACGAAGAGAAACTTTAAGAAGGATTAGCTTCTGATTTGTTTATGTTTGAGTTTGAAGGATCTGTCCCCTCATTCAGTTTTAAAATCCCGACAGGGCGCTGGAACAGATGGCACACAGAGCAGTGCATCGGGATCGGGCAGTTCTCGGTTTGGTTGGTTAGGCTCCACACTGCAGAAGACTATGGAATTAGTGTCGAAGTCCCACCGCCAGGTATTTGCTGACTACTGACTTATGAAACTTGAGCATCTCCACTTCTTTGTTCATCTTGTCTCCTCTATATGCAACACTAACCCTAAGATCCTATTTCCATTCTGAAGGCGAAATTAGGGGACCAGAACAAGTTTTACTATGATGAGAAGTTGAAGCGGTGGGTGGAAGAAGGTGCTGCAATTCCTGCCGAGGAGCCTCCTCTACCTCCACCTCCAACAAAACCAACGTTCCAGAATGGTATGCCAGACCATAAATTGAATGGCCCCATGAGTGGAAGCTATGCTCCCAATGGAGTCACAGAATGGAAATCCTCGAATTCTTCGGATCAAGGCTTGGGGATGCCGCCAATTCCACCTAGCCAAAACCAGTTTTCTGCTCGTGGACGGATGGGTGTCCGGTCCAGGTAATTCAATAGTATTATTATTGTCCTTTACTCTGGATTATTTTTCTATATTGCCATCTAAGGTATTAATAGGGGAACTAATGGCTTTTCTGTTCTTCAATTTAGATATGTGGACACGTTCAATAAGTCTGGCGCATCTGGAGCAGTGCCATCGTATAACAAACCGGCTGCTCCATCTGTGACACCGCCAGCAGGTGCCAAGTTCTTCATGCCGACTGCAGCAGCTGCTGCAGATCAGATGATGCCACACCAAGCAGCAGAGATACACACTGAAACCATCCATCAGGACGAGCGGTCAGCCTCACCGCCAGCAGAAACATCATTTTCCTCGCCCCCACCATCGACACAATTTTCAGCACCAATGGCATCAACGATTCATCGCCAATCGAGTATGGAAAACATCTCCACCCCTTACCAGGGTTCTGCAGTGTCATCATTAAGCAACAACAGCTCATTCTCACGATCACGAGCCGCGTCCTGGAGTGGAACATACTCTGATCAGTTTAGTGCTTTCGGGGGCACTAGATCACCCAAGGGACAGACCGTGCCTTCACCACTCATGCCCGGCAAGCCATCGCACAGTCGTTCCAACAGCAATTCATCTGTGCAGCTCAATGGATTGACAGAGGATCTTCATGAGGTCGAGCTCTGATTGTCAACTGCTCAGCATGACCATTTTTTTCCCCACAGAGACAACCATGGCAACCCCTGATCGTTCCAGAAACCAAGCAGTTGAAAGAGAAAGGAGTTTCCCTAATATGCTGATCAATGGGATGCCGTTGCAAGTGGAACCGACACTGTTCGAGGTTGCACGAGACTCTGGAGCCCCCCGCACTGCACTGAAGCACCGAGGTGTATCAGACCTGTACTACTAGAAATGCTGGGGTTTTGATTATTTTGTAGCTATATATGTTTGTTTATGTTTTAGAGAGAAGGGAAAGAGTTGGGTGGCCCTTGTTTACAGGTGAGAAGAGAAGCAGCATGCAGATGCCCTTGTACAGATAATCTGCCCCTACCCAATTGTTTGAAACGCAAGCAAATTCACACCCCCACTCCATTTTTGTTTTTGTTTTTTGGAGAAGGATAGGAGAAGAGCAAGTGTGTTCTAGTGTAAGAAGACATGTCTAAGTAGAGTGTTGTTGTTATAGTGTATTGTACTTGCCCATACCGTATATTATCACTGTTTATTCTTTGGATACGAATCGATTCTTTCATCTTAAAACAATTGTGTACTCAGTGTTGCATCGTGGTGTTTCCTTTGGATCCTGGCTGATGCAATTGCCCTGTCTATGATGTCGACATGTTCTTGAGATCAGATCTTGGATGTGCTGTGACGGGTGTATGTTTGAGCACCCCACTACCCTAGCACGTGCATGCCGACCCATTATTTCTGATAATGTTGTCAACGCGCATTGTGCGCACAGGATATTGTCTTGCTCTGTTGTGAAAAGCGCAAGTTGCAGCAGCTGGAAAGTGTTTGTGCGACGTTGCACAGGTTGGTGCGTTGGGCTTGCGCTACGATAGATTGTTAAGTTTTTTTGGCGTATTATGTTTTGGAAGAGACAAGGGGGAAAGGAGTACGTCTTTTATGTATGCGTGAGAAGAGAAGCGGATAATCTGCCCAGCACAGTTGTATAGTGCAATAAGAGAAGGTGTGTTACAGTGCAAGCTAGAAGACATTGCTAAAAAAAAGATAGTGCAAGAAGACAGAGCTATTGGCTACTGCCCCCGTACCATATTTACCATATATCATCAGTGTCTATTCTCTAGAGATGAACCAAAGTTCTTTTCATCTTAGAACTTTACGTGATCAGTTTTCTACTGATGCAGTGGACCGGTGGTTGATGTAATCTACTGCATGGTGGATGTGTTGTTCTTGAGAGGCCTCATAATCTACTATCTTACGTTTGGTTTTGGACGAATCTCGGCATCCTTCACGAAGGACACAGAAATGCTTGGGTCGTCTAAGTTTGTTCTAAATCAACCTCATTTAACTCTTACGAGTTTTTACAGAAAACATATAAAATATATTCTTTTTAGATAATGGATTAATAAAATCCGGTCAAGGTTTCATTAAATCAACGCTGAAATATGGCTTGATAGTGTATTTTTACCTGCTAAGTAGCCTTGAGAATTTTGGTAGAAAATCTCCAAAATAATGGCAAGCTCAGTCTCTACAGTCGAGAACAAATCCTAGCTTGTTATTCAATTGGACGATCGAGGAAAAAAAAACGGGGATGATTCTACCTTCAAAAATCAGATTCAAAGAAAAAACAGTCTACATTTCCAAATACTGTTGGGTAGATGCGTGGATGATGATCATTGGTTGGTTGACTAGAATTAGCAAGGAATATTGAGGTAGTACAATAGAAAGATGGAGGCCAAGCCCAAGTTGGCCTGGTCCCCCGAAGGGCAGGAGGCCCACCTCTAACTAAACAACATATACCCTGACGTCACGATCCCCCCCCCCACCCCGCTGCCTCCTCCGCATCCCATCCCATCTCCCCCACCATTCTCTTCCTCCGATCTCCTCCGCCGCATCCCATCCGGTAGGACCCCAAACCCTAGAGCCCACCCGCGCCTCCGGTCGCCATGTCCGCCGCCCAGCTGCTCCGTCACTCCCGCAAGGTCTGTCTCGCACCCTCCGCTCCTCTCTTTCTCTCTGCATCTCTCTGTATCTGACCGCACGCGCTTCCCCGAATTTTGGGAAATCCGTTAGCCATCGTCTTCCGATCTGTTCGATCCGCCGTTCCTGTTGGTAAATTGCTGGGGCTGGTGGATTGGGCAACAAAGGGGTAGGGATTAATCTGCGGATTCTCATCGCTGACTGATTAACAAACTGGCCATCAAGTCAGGTCGCTAATCTCTCTCTCGTGGGTGTGGGCTTTCCGCTCGAATGCATGCTAGCAGTTTGGTGCGGCATGTTTGTATGATTCCATCCAGATGATCGAATTGGACGGATGCTACAATTCGTCGGGTGGTTTAATAGTTAGTCTCGCAGGCTATTGTGTGTGATGAGTTGGAGGTTACATTATTGTTTCTCTAGACGAAATTTGGTTGGAGGATGATGTTTGGGTTCTACAAGTGGACGTGTTGCAACTTTAGTGACATTGACTGCACTTGATGTGATCCAAACCTATGCTTTATCTTCTGTTAGGTACATGCAGTAGGGATTTATGGGCCTGGCTTTGCTACAGATAGATTGCTTTCGTATTGACTAGTATAGCATTCATCTCTTGTTTCCCTAGATTTCATGTACTCTGTTTGGTGTTTTACTCATTGAGCTATGTATGTAGTAATCCACTATTATACCTAACACTGCTGTCTTTGTATACTTCTACAGCTGCGGAGTTTGCAAAATGCTGTAGACTGCGAGCGTTCTAGTCTTGTTCGCTATTTCTCTAGCAGTTCTGGCTCCTTTATCGTCAAGGAAAATGGTATGCGCTATCATTCTCTCTTTTCTTTCTTTTGTTTAATATCCTTTTCGATGACACATTTCTCAAATGGTCCATTGCTTTGTACATCTATGCTTTGTTCTGGTTGCTCAACCCTGTTAATAGCTGTTGGGAAAAGAACCGGATGCACCAGATTTTCCAGGCATAGCCAGCCTGCGAAAGAGCTTGAGGCATTCTCACTGGGAGTAAACAAAAGTTACACTTGGACAAGAGCATGCAACAGCCGTATCCCAAGTGCTGTTTGCGGTCTCAATGGTTCATTCTCGTGGTATGTGCTTTTTATTCTGTTATTCTAAGCTCATACAATTGTATTGGAGCACATCAAATGTAAACCGCATTAGAATATGAATTGAAAACTAGAAATGTTGACTAGGACCTGATCTTTCTTTTTAAACCATCGAAATCCATTTTTAGATCTTTAAAAGTTTAGCTGAATGAATTATTCCATTATACTTCCTCCCAATTTACAGTTTAGAGAACACGCAAATGGTAATATGCTCTGCTTTATAACTGAGGTACTAGTAGTTCAAGAAAAAATATTAACTAGGGTACTAAACCTAATCTAATGAATGGGATTTCAAGTTCACACTGTTCATTATTAAGAGTAATTCTGCTAGTAATGCCCTGACCTTGATGTTTTTCCAATCAGGTCTTGGTAATACTGAGTTTATTTTTGACATGTACATTTTGGTTGTTTATTGGCAGTGGACAGGTGGCTTCAGCACGGCCATTCTCAAGTAGTGCAGGTACTGCCCATTTGCTGTGCATTTTTATGCCTTTTAATTTGGAGACCTTCATATGTAGCTAAGTAGATCAAGTCCCTTCTTTTAAAATTATCTATGAAAATTCAGGATTCCCTGAATTGCTTATTCTTTCATTCCATATGTAGCTGATGAAATCTGTTTTATTCTTTCGCTACTAATTTCCTCCTCTTATGTATCCCGGATTTTGTCATTTTTTTTTGTCTATGCACGCACATGTCAAACTATATCCTGGACAGCTTTCTGTCCTGTGAACAAAGCTTTAGTTTGCTTGCTATCTGTTGGCAAGGTTTACTATCTTTCAATATTGTGCTGTTATAGTGTTATATCCACCATTTGTTTTAGTTTCCTTATTCCAAGTACAAAAATTCCATTAGCAAAAGCATGGTCCTTTGTTATCCATAATAACATATTGTGCTAATTCCAGACCTGCCACCACACCAAGAAATCGGGATGCCATCACTTTCGCCTACAATGACTGAGGTATATTTGTTACCCAAATATCATTGCTATGAACTCAATATTAGCTGAACTGAAATAACGATTGCTGCTTGTCTTTATTTCGTAATTCATTGTAGGGAAACATTGCCAAGTGGCTTAAGAAGGAAGGAGACAAGGTCTCCCCTGGTGAGGTTCTGTGCGAAGTGGAAACTGTAAGTTTTCTAGTCTGTTTTAAATGTACATCACATTTTGTTTAGTTTTTTCTTTACTTCAGATTCAGTAGAACGAAATAACCTTTGAGTGGGTTCCTGGTGATCAGGATAAAGCCACTGTGGAAATGGAGTGCATGGAAGAGGGTTATCTTGCTAAGATTATTCATGGAGATGGTGCCAAGGAGATTAAAGTTGGCGAGGTACATACTGACTAAAGAGTACATATTTATTTGATCTATTGTTTATCGCTGTAGATATTAATAGTGAATGTTTATTTTTCTGACGTAACCTGGGTTTAATAATTTGACACATGCTGTGCCCTTAGATAATTGCTGTAACTGTTGAAGAAGAGGGTGACCTTGAGAAGTTTAAGGATTATAAGCCATCATCTTCAGCTGAACCTGCAGCTCCTGCCGAATCAAAGGCTCAACCTGAACCTTCACAGCCAAAGGTGGAGGAGAAAGTGCCAACTAAGACCCCTGAGCCCAAGGCCCCCAAAACCGAAGAAGTTTCTCAGTCTGGAGATCGCATATTTGCCAGCCCTCTTGCCCGGAAACTGGCTGAAGATAACAATGTGAGCTCTTGTTGTCTCAACTGTATTGGTAGTTCTGATGAATACAGTAGTTCATGAAATGAAGATTGTATTCCTTGAAACAGGTCCCACTGTCAAGTGTGAAAGGTACGGGTCCTGATGGGCGTATTTTGAAGGCAGACATTGAAGATTACTTGGGTGAGTTACTACTACTCTTATTGCAATCATTACACCTCTTCTAAGATATGCATTCATGCTGTAAAGTTAATTTAGATGTCTTTCCCATGTAAATACTCACAGTTGTGTGTTTAAGTTCCATGAGTTTTTTTCTTGAGGTCACAGGATGTATTCCCCTTGCAAACTACCATCATTGATCGTTGAACAATGGTGTGTTCTAATCGACTCAGATTCTTTAGTATATTAGAACCTTTAGTGGTTAATACGTAGTACTGAACATTTTGTACTTCGCAAGCCTAAGGCTCCAATTTTGGCTCACTTGCTGGAAACACTGCTTTAGTATTTGGTTAACTGATTTTGAAACCGTGAATAGCTGGAACATGATTTAGTTATTAAAGAAAAATATATACAAAAGTTAGATTGATTGGCCATTTGACGACTGATTTCACTAAACTTTAATCTGACTTGCCAAAAATGGTGCTATATTTCATGACTGCATTTCCACAGCAGACTGAAAATTAAGGTCAACTCAACTGCAAACTCGCCCTAAATAGAGCCATCACATCTTTTTGTTTCTCTGCAGCGTTGTGTTAGTTAGATCATGTGGAGGACAGTTCATTTCTTTATGATGTCACCCTGGATACTTGCTATATTTCTAGTTACTGCATAGTCATATGGATTTTTTCTTATATAATTAGGCTTGCTATGACATGATTGGTGCATCTTATTCACTTTTTGATAATAATTTGCATGATTTGGCACTTTGGCTTTTATTTAGCTGAATCGACTGCAATTTAACGTTCTGCTTCCCTCCTCTTTGCGTTAATGATGCTTCTGTAGCCAAGGGTGGACAGAGGGAGGATTTTGCAGCTCCAGGGTTAGGTTATATTGATATTCCAAATGCACAGATAAGAAAGGTAAATTTTGATGACCCAGAATCTAGGCAAGATTTTCCTATTAAAGTTATGAACTGATAATGTGTTGACTTTTAATTGTCTTCAGGTTACCGCAAACCGCCTGCTAGCATCTAAACAGACCATTCCACATTACTACTTGACAGTTGATGCACGTGTTGACAAACTTGTCAAGTATGTTCCTAATCTATCTGTAATTTAAAGCATTATTTTCATCGGTGAAACGGCACATATGCTTTCATTACTTCTAATTATGACTTCCAATTTTCATTCTAATCCAGGTTGCGAGGTGAACTGAATCCGCTGCAGGATGCCGCTGGTGGAAAGAAAATATCTATCAATGATCTTGTCATCAAGGTAATTACTAGTTCCACCTTTTAGGTTTGGTTTTCTATTGTCCCACCTAGGTTTTGCGAGGATTTGGTACGCCTTTTTTTTCCCGTAGTCCCCATTAATACCCTGTGTCGTGCAGTATTGAATATGTCTTTATTTAATATATGCAGGCTGCGGCTTTGGCTCTTCGAAAGGTCCCTCAGTGTAACAGCTCATGGATGAATGATTTTATTCGCCAGTAAGTTCTGATGGTTCATTTTTACTGGGAAAATGTTTTATTAACTTGAAGTCTGGAACAGTTAATATGACACTTATTTCTGATACAGATACCACAATGTGAACATCAATGTCGCCGTACAGACCGAGCATGGATTGTTTGTTCCAGTAATTAGGGTAAGTTGCTCTAATGTTGTTGCACGCTTTCTGTTTCTAACTTGTACTTCTTTGGGAGAAAATTCTGACTTTTGCACTGCAGGATGCAGACAAGAAGGGACTTGGTACAATTGCGGAGGAGGTGAAGCAGTTGGCTCTAAAAGCAAGGGATAACAGCTTAAAACCAGCAGATTACGAGGTATGGAGCACATAGTAGATGCTTTATTTGGTGCTTATTAATAGCTCAAAAGGCAGGAATGGGCAAATCTGTGACATTTGGTGCTTTATCTATCTTCAGGGTGGCACCTTCACTGTATCAAACTTGGGAGGTCCCTTTGGAATTAAACAATTCTGTGCCATCATAAATCCTCCTCAGTCTGCAATTTTGGCCATTGGTTCTGGTAATAGTTCTTGACATTTCTGATTGTGTGCTGTTTTTTGGTCATGTGTATAAGTAACAGTACATTATTATGCATTTACAGCACCTTTCTGTTGATTTGAAAACCGTACTTTCTTATTTGTGCCAATCTGACTAAGAAATCCATACATAGCCTTGTATGCAGCACTGCTGGCTGATGAGAAATTTCAGCTCTGTAAACATGGGTTTAGAACATTTAAGTTTATTAGGTGGTTTATGTTTCATTTCTGCACTGCATTCAAATGATAGATGGCTCCATGTTTTGCTGGATGTGCCTGATGTTGTGGAATTGCTAATCACCCCTTTTTTTTCCTTGAGCAGCTGAGAAGAGGGTGATACCTGGTTCAGCTGATGGTCAGTATGAGTTTGGTTCATTCATGTCAGCTACCCTGAGCTGTGACCACAGGGTGATCGATGGTAAGTTTTTCTTTAATCTGTCTTCGATGTATACATTGACTGGCGCGCTGGTTGGGAACCTAACCCTTTGTTGTTGATGGAAACCGTGTTTCAGGTGCAATTGGTGCAGAGTTTCTGAAAGCGTTCAAGGGCTACATCGAGAACCCAACCTCGATGCTGCTGTGAGATGTAGGATGTCCAACAAGACAATTCTTGTGAAGTTAGCTGTCGAATAACTCGGCCCCAAAAAGTGGTGCCTCCATTTTGTATAATCTCATGATGGTCTCAGGGAGGACCTGGAAACCAAGAGCACGCAACCAACACAGAATGACATGATTTTCCGTTTACCGTTTTTTTGATGCTGCCAGTGTTAGGCTGGATAAGTAGGATCATCTTACAAAGCCTCATTGAGCTCATTTTTTTTTCTGAGTGGTTTTACCCCTGGGCACTCCCGGAGAAGTATTCAGGATAGACTTTTGCATTTTCTATGCACAGGTAAATTGGTTGGAATAAAAGAAGTCGATGATCTGGGAAGAATATAGCCTCGTTTTTTTTTGGCCTTGTGCAATACGGGCGTCGTGTTCAAGCAATGCTACTATGCTAGGCATGCGTGATTTTATCTGATGCGGTTTGTTGATGAATGATGCTCCTGGTTGAGCTGTTCTCGTATAGAAACAGAGGTGAATGGTCGAATAAACACAGTGGGAAGAAGGGGAGGACAGTTGTTGGTCAGAGGTTTTTGGCCCAAAATGTACGTTCTGGAGGCACAAAGTCATCATTCGATTCATCCAGATGGAGTGGAGGGGAGGGTAGGTGTTTCTTGGCCTCCTCTCCAAGGAAGAAACGGTCGGTCAATGGTAAGGGCGACCAAGTCCTCGTGGCTGCTGTCTGTTTGACGTTGACGATACGAGACCGACCTGTCGGAGTTTCCAACGCACAGCAATTCTAGATGGCCTATTTCCAAGCAAGCATCCCCCTCCTGATTTGCGCTTCCCCGGTTTTTGACCCATACAGTGCTTACCTTACATGTTAATTAATAACTGGCTGACTTCCAGATCTGATAATAATCTAATAACCTGCCCTTTTCTGTACGTGCATACACGTCACTATCTGTCTCAGTGCTTCATTACCTGCTTCAGTTTGAAACTAGTGTCCGAATAGTTCCCAGCATGTAGTAGTATTTCAACTAATTAGTAGGTTTTAGTTCGCCCAAGGATCTGATTCTGATCTGACGGGGGAATCCGATTCCCTGGCCCAAAAAAACACCCCTACCTTGGTTGCAAAGATCGTACAATTTGGTGGCGTCCTATTCCTTTCTTCCCCTCACATATATGCATCGTATCCTCTGAAACGCACGCAGCATAGATAGAGATGTTGGACACGATAGCATTGGCATATATGCGCGCTGTCTTGTGACAGCAGCAACATCTTTTTTTTTCAATCATATATCAATTCCGATCATCTTTCAACCAAAAAAAAAATCAATTTCCATCTACACCAATACTGCATAGATTACTACTATACGCTTGCAACATTAATTAAACTCTAGTAAACTCTTTTGTTTAACTAGTAGTGCCGCCTTGATCACACCACGCGGCTAACAAAACCACCACCTGCCCTTTGTTTGCATTCCATGGTGCATCGTTCATCCCGTAGACAAGTAATTAAACACAGTATTTATATCTATAAAAGTTGCACGGATTGATGATATCCGTGTCAGGTCAAGCCAGCTTTTGCAGCAAGCCGCGCTCAAAAGAAAAGAATTTGATCTGTTTTTTTTTCAATTAAAGCCAGCACCTAGTGAGTGGTATGGAACCATGGTGGTAAGCGGTTTTCAGCCATCTCTGTTTACCATCCTATCTTTATAAGCAGCAGGAGCCCCGGGATATTCCATCCATCCAGGACCCGATCCATTCCTCCCGTAACATTCAATCCTCCCTAATCACCCAATCAGATCCCCAAAACTAAGCTAGTTTTTGTATATATATAAAGCCTCTCTAATCACCAAATAAAGCAAGCCACTCTCCATTACTAATCCATCCGTCCGATCCGCAAGACAGCAACAACAAAACAAGAAGATGAAGAAGGCTTCGTCGCTGTCGGAGCTTGGCTTCGACGCCGGCGACGCGTCCTCGGGCTTCTTCCGCCCCGTGGTCGACGGCGGCGCCACCCCCACCGCGCGCCGCCGGCTGACCAAGGTCTCCGTCATCGGCGCCGGCAACGTGGGCATGGCCATCGCGCAGACGATCCTGACGCGCGACCTCGCCGACGAGATCGCGCTTGTCGACGCGCTCCCCGACAAGCTCCGCGGCGAGATGCTCGACCTGCAGCACGCGGCGGCGTTCCTCCCCCGCACGCGCCTCGTCTCCGACACGGATCTGGCCGTGACCCGCGGCTCCGACCTCGCCATCGTCACCGCCGGCGCCCGGCAGATCCCCGGGGAGACGAGGCTGAACCTGCTGCAGCGGAACGTGGCGCTGTTCAGGAAGATCGTGCCGGCGCTGGCGGAGCACTCGCCGGACGCGCTGCTGCTCATCGTCTCCAACCCCGTCGACATCCTCACCTACGTCGCGTGGAAGCTGTCGGGGTTCCCGGCCGGCCGCGTCATCGGATCCGGCACCAACCTCGACTCGTCCAGGTTCAGGTTCCTCCTCGCCGAGCACCTCGACGTCAACGCGCAGGATGTGCAGGTCCGTTCCCTTTTTCCTTGAACATTGTCAGTCAGTAGTGACATGACACGTGGGCCCCGGACATTGGCAGTGGCGTCGTGTCATGTCGTGGGACCATGTGCGCCACTGACCTATCGGAGTACTAGCTTCATTATCATATATAAATAATAAAAAAAGAACTTTTCAAAAATAAATAAAAAAGGTAAGAAATTATTTAGTAGCAGTGGCCCTATGGTGGTGCTCTCTATCAGTCAGCTCAGCTCACTTTGCTTACAGAGGATGGATCAGTGATCACATCACAAAAATCGGATCCATTCCAGGCTTTGATTTCATCCATAACTACGCAATATAGTATGCTGATGCTAGTGACAATTAATATCTGTTCCAGGTTAATCGCTTCTTTGGTTTACATTGGATTTACCACAATTAGGAAGACCGGTAGACTAGCAAACGTCCATCTTCTTCGCTCAATAGCTGTCACCTTGTCATATACCATCATATCACCCGTCATCAGGTTTTTCATTTGACAATTCATCAACTCACATATTCCCTACCAAAAGAAGCACTCTGATAGTGATTAGTAACTTCTACTTTCATACATATATGTATATATAGTTGTGTGCTTGGTAACTGAATTGAAATTGGAACGATGATGATGATTGAATTGGCATCGATCAGGCTTACATGGTGGGCGAGCACGGCGACAGCTCGGTGGCGGTGTGGTCGAGCGTGAGCGTTGCGGGGATGTCGGTGCTCAAGTCTCTGCAGGAGAGCCACCGGTGCTTCGACGAGGAAGCCCTGGAGGGCATCCGCCGCGCCGTCGTCGACAGCGCCTACGAGGTGATCAGCCTCAAGGGCTACACCTCGTGGGCCATCGGCTACTCCGTCGCGAGCCTCGTCGCCACGCTCCTCCGCGACCAGCGCCGCATCCACCCCGTCTCCGTCCTCGCCAGAGGCTTCCATGGCATCCCCGCCGAGACCGACGTCTTCCTCAGCCTGCCCGCAAGGCTCGGCCGCGGCGGCGTGCTCGGCGTCGCCGAGATGGAGCTCACCGAGGAGGAGGCCAAGAGGCTCCGACGCTCAGCCAAGACGCTCTGGGAGAACTGCCAGCAGCTCGACCTCTGACGACTCATTCGTTTGTTAACATTTATCAGACACTCTTTGATTCGTTCGCATCCATATACTTCCTTGTGTTTTGGATTGCCATCATGCATGTTCAAGCGGTTTATGTATGCAGATTCGCACATCTTCCTACCCTACGCTAAGTGTTGTTGCTTTTTCTTCAATTCAATACAAGACTTGCTTGCTTCGTGTGCTTTTTGTGTTTTCAGTCTTTCTCCGGATTATTCCTAGCTATGAATGGAGTGCTGATGATGTATTATATTACCTCAAAGAAGTGAGGCCATTTGGCACAGATCAACTTAGCATCATAATGATGTGATAGTGAATCATGCAATCAAACATATATACTAGAAGTTAGCAAGAACAAAATTTAATTTATTTGAAATATATCAGTTGTTTCTCATTATTTACAAGTGTTGTCTTGCTGATAATAATAAGTACATTCTAATCTTATTTCCACATGCCTCATTTGAGAAAGCTAAAGAAAGTGTGTGATAACAAAAAAAAACAACATGATGACAAGGACTATAGATTATAGAAGACACCAAGGCACAGAGAAAGGATACTTCAATGATGCATACCTGTGCAATGCTTAAATTTTCATGTTCCTCATTGTTGCTTTCACACTGCTACAGAGTAAGCATGTACTGACGGTTCCAAAGCATCATTTCCGACGGAAAATGAACCGTCGGTACCAAAGCGACGGTACAAATACCCTTTTCTACCGGCGGAACACATACCGACGGTACTAATCTTTTATCCGCATCGGTTCCTACATAAAACAGATGTTAAAAATGGAGTTCTACTGCCGGCCTATTCACCGATTGTACAACCATTTCGAAGACCGACAGTAAAAATTAATACCAAACAGGAACCCGGGGGTGGGGTGGGGTGGGGTGGGCGGGGGGGGGGGGTATTGGCGAAACAAATATATTATCTGAGAGGCAAGTACATCCATAATTACTACTTATAATGGAGCCGTTACATACAAAAAGGCCGTGTACAATCGTCACATAACGTGCAATAATTAAAAACATCGCGGTAGCACCCCCCTCTACCGTACTGATCAAGCTTTTTTAGGAAGAAACCCTTAGGTTTGGTTAAAAACCCTACTTAAAAAAGATGAACTGGTCCTACGTTTTCTCTTTCACAAACACCACCTGCTAAGCATGTACCCCTACTGATTTCTTGTTGAAACAGAATACACGTACGTGACGCTGACAAATCCAACAAAAAAGTGCCTCCATGCAGTGCATCCTGCAAAAAATGAATTGAAGGCCAGGTCCGGGCACATTACTGAGCTATCTGTGGCACATGTAAAGCATTGCATATGCACATTGAAACACAACATGACAAATAAGAAGTACAGATCGATTACCTTTAGACCAAACAGGACATCAAGAAAGGTATCAACAAGGAAACCCCTGCTCTAATTTAGGTTGTATTGGCTGCAAAGCTGAAGTGCCATCCATCTCACCCTCTGTGATCAGAAACTTAAGCACAACTTTTTGCAATAATGAGCCAGAGAAACTAACAACTGAGGTTATGGGTCAGAAGGAGCTGAAGTCGCTATCCCTGTTGGAAAGAAGGACATGATCATGAAAAAAACATCTGATAAAAATGATGCAATTATAAACCCCTACAAATGAAGCCCAGAAAGTGACAGTGTCTTTGAGGGCCGGTTCCAGACTTTACTTTTTTGCTCTACCTTTTTATGTGAACAATTTGTTTAATTACCAGCTATGGGTCTGTAATATGCATTATTGCTGCTTGCACCTTATGCCTCTCTGGTTTTATGCCTGCTGATTTCTTATTGGTCTATTTTGTTGCTCTTGCTACGTGATCTGTATGCATGGTGCTCATGTCATACCTTCATCAAAATGATTTTTTGTTCATCCACGACACACAACCATATATATCAAATATAACTTTGCTTAATTTTAGGACTGAATTAAAAACACGGCATGATCCATATGTGAGGATGGCAATCCATTATGGTGCAGCTCTAACGACGTCTACTGTACCTCGATCTGAGTTTATGCATGCTGCCCCAATTTGCCGCAGCGTCGAACATGTTGGACTTGCTTTCCAGCGACACCTAATACAAGCATTGCAAAAGGCCCCGTCACCATGTCATCTCATCCCCAAATTTAACCCATCTCTCTGTATTGTGTTGTTTCCAGTATATCGATATGTTCGTTTCCAGGAGTTTGGATAGATGATCGATGTTCCTTACCAAGTTTTCTGAATTTGCTTTCAGGCCTGCTGAACAGGTCCTTATTTTTGCTGCTCTAATTTGGGTTGTATTGGTTGCAAAGCTGAAGTGTCATCCATCTCACCCTCTGTTATCAGGAACATAAGCACAACTTTTTGCAATATTGAGCCAGGGAAACTAACAACTGAGGTTCTGGGTAAGAAGAAGCTGCAGTCTGCTATCCCTGGTGGAAAGAAGGACGACAAGCATGAAGAAGGAAAAAACATCTGATAAATAAAATAAAATAATGCAAATTAAGAAACCCCCTACAAAATGAAGCCCAGAAAGTGACAGTGTATCTGAGGGCCCGCTCCAGACTTTACTTTTGTGCTCTATCTTTTATGTGAACAATTTATCTAATTACCAGCTTTGGGTCTGTAATATGCATTATTTGCTGATTTGCACCTTATATATGCCTCTTATGGCAGCACATTATATATAGTGCACCTCTAACGACGACATCGACTGTACCTCGATCTGAGCTTATGCATGCTGCCCCAATTTGCTTACAAAAGGCCCTGTCACCATGTCATCTCATCCCCAAATTTAACCTATCTCGCTGTATTATGAGCTGTCTCCGTCCAGTATAGTCTTGTGGCTTCCAAGAGTTTAATTGGATAGATATGATGGCTTAATGCGCAATGGAAGCCACAAAATACAGAGTCGAGGTGTCAGATAAGTAGGAGTGTACAGGCGGTGTATATATCCAAATCCACCAAGAGTAGCTAGACAGATTTCTGAACACAGAAGATTGATCTAGCTTCGAATTCCAAACAGGATTTTAAAGCGACGAGCGACGTCACCTCGATCAGTTCAAGGACGGGGGCCCTTGGGTGGAAATGTGGGATCATCGCTAGAGGCATATGATAGTCAATCTGCACTTGAACATCTTGAGCGATATGGACACCACTTTCGTTCCCAACTTATGCATCTGAATTAGCATCAGCACCTTCAGAGCGCAGGATGGCGGGGGCGTCCAAGTTTTCAGCAGCAGACATTTCCATATCAGTATTGACGGTTGTTGTTATTCGATCAGGCATCTCAGGACCCATTGCTTCATCTGAACCCATCACCACCAGCATCATCTGATGAATCCCTCCAAGTCCCTTCCATCGATCTTGACGCATCCAATGGGACTGGGTGTAAAGGGCAATTTGGTGGAAAGGCATCATCATCAGTCATCACCCATTCTGGGCTCAGTAGGAATGATTTGGTCTTTGACAAAGCTCCTATGAAAACTCATTTGCAGGTACTTTTCAGAGGAACATACTGGCTCCGCTTCTGGGCTCAATTACAGCGGCATGACCAGGATAGGCAAGCAAGAATCGGCGCATGTCAAGCGTTGGAGGTTCTAACAATGCGCCTCTTCGCTCACCACGGCTGGAGATTTAGTAATAGAATTGCATACTAATCCCGCAAAATTGGTGGTGTTTTATTTTGCTGCGTGAGAACGTTCGGGTGTGATGCTGTTTTGTAAACATTGGCTGTAGCCTCTTGGCCAAGACCGGAATTATTTCCATTATCTAAAAAAAATCAGTCATCACCCATTCACGTACACCAGCTATTTTCTGCACAAACACCCGGACTAAAAAAATATAATATAAGCTAAGTTTTCATTTCCAGATACAGGCATACAGCCGTGCCTCTGTAACTGGATCAACGCCCATATTTAGAGTTCATGGGCCGTGTAGCTGTATGATCAAGGCCCATATAAAAGCGCTGGAAGGCCTATTACCGGACCAAGGCCCATGTACACAAGCACTGCAGGCCACAGGCTCTGTGCAAATTGAACCCAAGCCCAAAGTGTAAATACCGATGGTTAGTACGAACAGTGCACTCGTACAGGTTTAACTGCGTATGCCGATTTAAACCGACAGTGTAAATTAATTACGTACCGTCGGCTTGGTCCCAAACCCGTCGTTCACATTATCACCGTCAGTGTGTTATTCGCAACGTCGGTATACGTCAAATTCTATACCGTCGGCGCATACCAATATGCGCCACAATAATGTTTTCCGTCGGTGGATAAATAATAACCGACGGTGTATGGCTTCCATTGCCAACGGTTATATGTTGCGTTTACGGTTCCGTCAGATTATAATCTTTTGCCCGACGGTATATAGGATTTATACCCTCGTTTTGTTTGCATCGACGACAACATTTACTTTGGAACCGACGGTATATTAAGTAATCTGTAGTAGTGTCAATATCTCCCGCTTATACATTCAGTTTAATATATATGCATATACTGATATACCACCCAAATATACCACGAAGGTGGCGCAACGCTTCAATAATCGATAGAAACATGAATACAATATTATATTTGAGTGAAACAGAGCTGGTTCATTGCGTTTCAAACATGGAACAATAACAGATGCCACGACATATAGAAAGAAACTTGAAAACAGATGGATCACAATGATCTACGGCGGCCTAACTCTCTAATGGCCTTCCTCCTCCTCCACCTCAATCACTGCGTAGCCCTTCTGGTTGTACTGCTCTAGGATATCGGCGTCCATGTCATGGATCTTGTTAGACAAGGCGACACAGGCGGCATGCTCGGCTCGCCACGTCTCCACCTCGTCGGGATCATCCAATAGCTCCGCAAGGAGGTCGACGAGAGTAGGTCCCGGAGAGCAGGCATCACAGCGGCAGCCCTCGCGTTTGCTGGGGCGTAACAGCAGTCGGTTGATAGTACCTGGATCCACCTTCACCAGCTTCGTCCGCCGCCGGCGCTGTTGTGTCTCCAGATTGCCACTCGCCGACAACGGCGCAACTTTGGCCCTGTTTAGGTTCCTTGAAAAGAGAAAAATTCTCTCTCTAAACTTCACTATTCATCTATCCCATCAAATCTCTCTCCTCATGCATGGAACACTAAACGTGGATAAATAAAAAAAACTAAGTACATGGTTTTGATGTACACGACGAGACGAATCTTTTGAGAGTCATGGTAGGACAACGATTACCACAAACAAACGAAAAGTGCTACAGTGCACGATGTGACATTTTCATCAAACTTCGCACTCCCTTTTTCCAAGCTAAACACCGCCTTTGCTACTACCCCGCTCCATCGCCGTACGTTGTGATCGATCTACAATTCGATCAATGGCCTGTTTCTCCTCAATAATCGAACCCTGTATCTATCCATCTATCTATATATATATATATAATATATGCGAGCGACGGGAGGACGGCCGGGTTACCTTGGCGCGCGGCGTCAGACTCGGACTCTCCCTACATATATTATATTATATATATACAATCCGACTCCGAGCGAGGCCGATGATGGATGGATCGACTCCGATCCCATCGATCATCCGAAGCCTGCTTGCATTAACTGCTAGTGGCTATCTCCTCGTTGGAAGATCGAGGATCCGGACACCTAGTTGGGCCACTAGTATATGGGCCACATGATCGGTTGCGCTTGCACCAGCTCGTCTTCGTTTCTTTCCAAACCTACAAAAATAAAGTTGTGACGGTGGTCACTAGTACTGTATATGGCACCACACCGGCCAACCACCAATGTTTACATCCAAACTTTGGCCCTTTAGTTCCCAAATTTCACCGCAAAGTTCACTATGAAAAGAAGATTTTCATCGCATCAAAATATCGGTACATGCATGGAGTACTAAAATGTTGATGAAATTAAAAACTAATTGTACAGTTTTGTTGTACCCTGCGCGCGAGACGAACATTTTGAGTCTAATTAATCAATTTTTATACAATGTTTCCTTTGGGTTTACGAAGGGTACTGTTACCGTAGCATCACCTGCCGTAGTGAGTGATGGACGAGGCTCCGATCACAGGCCCGTTCGCTTGGTTAATCACTATATTTCTGGATGCTATATGTTCTTTTTTTTTGTACCAGCACGCTACGGTGGTTTATTCATGTTTTCAGTAACAAGACACTCGTACAAATTGAACCAGTATCAAAACTCCAGAAGAAATGATTACTCCCTCCAAAAAAACAAATCAATGATTACACATCGCATGATGAACGAAATGCTTCATCAGATTATCATGTTACACCACAATTTTTTGTACTAAGGAAATTATTAACAAGTGCAATCAACTATAAAACTGTCATTAGGTCGCGAATCACACAACCCACACAGTATGAAACCACATTGAGCTGTAGTAGTTAATTGATTTAGAGGCCGAGGTGCTAGATCTGTTAAGTCGCTAATACATTGTAGATGTGTATCTGGGTGTGTGTGTTCATGCATATGTGTTGTGCGTTGTATGTGAAGGAGAGGGGATCGAGTTCATACCGTCCCCGCCGGTCGTGGCAGCTCCTGTCGCCATTGCCGGTTCTGTTGGTGGAGATCTGCACAAGGCAGCGTCGCGCAGTGTAGTTGTAGGGGTGCGTCGCGGTTGGAGATCCCGCCGGCCTTCGGGTCGCCACCGGCACTGGCCTGGAACGGCGACGGAGTCCGGCGTGGACGTCGTGGCGGAGGTGGCGGGTCTTCCCGTCACTGCCCGCGCTAACCCTAGATCGGATTGGTGTTTTGGTGGTTTAGACGGCTCCGTTCAACCTCGTGACTCGAGCCGGTATCTGCCACCTCTATTTATGGCGTGGGGTGACAGGGGCCCTCCAACCAATGTTAGGTTGGGCGCCCCCGATCAGGGCGCGGATCAAGTCCACGGCCTTTGGGCCATGTGGACCGAGAGATCATCCCAACAATCTCCCCTTTGATCTCACAATCGCTATTCTTTTACCTTTTACAATTTTCCTCATCTCATCCTAGATTTGTGTATAGAGCATATTTCATCGTCACGATCAATTATCGATAGAATCAATAGCTACAATACACGCCTCTATTCAGAAATAGATTCTTTATTCCTTTTGGGCCTTGTGAATCCAGAGATCATAGGCAATACCTTAGCCCCATGCCGGCCACGTGTTCCTTGAACACGTTGGGTGGTAAGCCTTTCGTTAGCGGATCCGCGAGCATCTTCTCTGTTTTAATATGCTCGAGACTTATGGTGTGATCCTGGATTCTGTCTTTAACAGAATAAAATCTTATCTTTATCGACTTGGTAGCCGTACTTTTCTTATTATTATGAGCATAGAACACTGCTGGCTGGTTATCGCAGTACATCTTTAGTGGTCTTTCTATACTGTCTACCACTCTCAATCCTGGTACGAATTTCTTTAGCCATTCAACTTGGCAGGATGCCTCGTAACATGCTATAAATTCAGCATACATCGTAGATGTTGCTGTCACTGTTTGCTTGGAGCTTCTCCACGATATAGCTCCCCTTGCGAGAGTAAAGATGTAGCCTGTCGTGGATTTACTATCATCTCCATCTCCCGCAAAGTCTGAGTCTGAATACCCTTCAATCTCAAGGGAATCAGTTCTTTTATATGTTAACATGAGGCCTTTTGTGCCTTGCACATACCGTAAAGCTTTCTTCACTAATTTCCAGTGCTCGAGGCCTGGATCTTTCTGATATCTGCCAAGTACGTTGGTAACAAATGCTAGGTCAGGGCGTGTGCACACTTGTGCATACTGTAAGCTTCCAACAGCTGAAGCATATGGAACTGTCTTCATTTGTTCCCTTTCATAACTGTTCTGAGGACTCTGAAAATCCCCAAATCTATCGCCCTTGACTATTGGCGCAGGAGTAGGCTTACTCCTCTGCATACAGAACTTTTCTAGAACCTTTTCCAGGTACGTCTGTTGAGATAATCCTAATACCCCATCTGATCTATCTCGGTGAATTTCGATTCCCAAAACGAATGAGGCTTCACCAAGGTCTTTCATATCAAAGTTCGAGGACAGGAACTTCTTTGTTTCCAATAATAGGTTGACATTGCTACTTGCCAGTAGAATGTCATCCACATAAAGGATGAGGAAAATGTAACTGCCTTTCTGGAATTTTGCATAAATGCAATTGTCCTCAACATTTTCATTAAACCCGAAACTCTTTATCGTTTCGTTGAACTTCAAGTACCACTGTCTCGAAGCTTGTTTTAACCCATAAATGGATTTCTTTAGGTGACATCCCATGTGTTCTTTTCCTTCCACGACAAAACCTTTGGGTTGAGCCATGTAAACTTTTTCTTCAAGATCCCCATTAAGGAATGCCGTCTTTACATCCATCTGGTGCAATTCGAGATTGAAATGCGCCACCAATGCCATTATGATTCTGAAGGAGTCCTTACATGAGACCGGAGAAAAAGTCTCATTGTAATCTATTCCTTCCTTTTGTGTAAAACCCTTCGCCACAAGACGCGCTTTAAATCTTTCAACATTCCCTTTGGAGTCACGTTTAGTCTTGTAGACCCATTTGCAGCCTACTGTTTTGGCTCCTTTAGGAATTTCTTCTAAGTCCCAAACACGGTTGGTACTCATCGATTTCATTTCATCTTCCATGGCCTCAAGCCACTTGGATGAGTTTTCGCTTCTCATGGCTTGTTCGAATGAAATAGGATCATCCTCCATTCGAAACTCTTCTGTGTTATACACTTCATAATCATCAGGAATTGCTGACTTTCTTGCTCTTTGAGACCTTCTAGGGGCCTCTACATTTGGAACATTTTCTATTGGAGACTGTTGATGCTCCCCCTGATCTGCAGTAACATTTTCTATAGGATCCTGAGGGACAGGTTCCACATTTGCATTCGGTGGTGCCACAGGAGGAAACACCACAGGAGCTGGAGCTGCAGTGTCTGGCACCGTCGGCGTAGGCTCAACAGGTAGTTTGAAGAATGGCTCCTGAATCATTGGATTGGGTGCGCACACCCGCCTCTCCTCAAGATCAATCTTTCGAGCTTCCATGCTCCCCCGCATCATCTCTTCTTCAAGAAAAGCAGCATGTCTCGTTTCCACAAACTTTGTGACTTTGTCAGAACAGTAGAAACGATATCCTTTTGATTTCTCTGTGTAGCCAATAAAATGGCAACTCACTGTAGCCAATGGTCGGGTTGAATATCTTTGCCTCAGCAGGGCTCCCCCACACCCGTAGGTGATTCAATGAGGGTACTCTGCCTGTCCACAGTTCATACGGTGTTTTTGGCACCGCTTTACTGGGAACTCTGTTGAGAATATAGGTGGCGGTTTTTAAAGCCTCCATCCATAAGCTCACTGGTAGTGTAGAGTAGCTGATCATGCTTCGCACCATATCCATAAGGGTACGGTTACGTCTTTCAGCGACTCCATTCTGCTGAGGATCGCCCGGCATAGAGTACTGGGCAACTATACCTTGTTCCCTTAGGTACCTCGCGAAAGGTCCTGGAACTTGGCCATATGGGGTGTGCCGACCATAGTATTCCCCTCCACGGTCGGAACGTACTATCTTTATCTTTAAATTATGTTGATTCTCAACTTCAGCCTTGAATATTTTAAACTTATCCAACGCTTCTGATTTTTCTTTTATTGGATAAATATATCCATAACGGGAATGATCATCGGTAAAAGTAATGAACGAGTCAAAACCATCTATGCTTTTAACTGGAAACGGACCACAGATGTCTGTGTGAATTAACTCTAAAACACTTGCGGTATGTTCAACATTTTTCTTTGTAATCTTTATGTATTTTCCTTTTATGCAATCAACGCATTTATCTAAGTCTGAGAACTCTAGAGGAGGAAGAATGTCATTCTTAACCAGCCTTTCTATTCTCCCCCTCGAAATATGGCCTAAGAGACAATGCCATAATTTCGACGACGTATCTTGAGTTCTCTTTCATTTTCTATTATGAGCTGTAGGTGGGGATACAAGTGTATTCACATCACATACGGAATTCACACTTTCACGTAGCGATAATAAATAAAGATCATTTTTCTTAAAAGCAATAGTAGTAACTGTATCTTTAAATTCTATCACACACATGCCATTTCCAAAATGACATCCATATCCATCATCATCTAGACGAGATACACTTATTAAGTTCCTCTGTAAACTAGGCACAAAGAAAACATCTCTAAGAAATAAATCAAATCCGGTGTCGAGCTCTAAGAGAAGGTCGCCCACCGCCTTCACTTCTGCTTCGACTCCGTTCGCGACTTTAATTCGCCTTTCGTTTCTTTGAGTAGTTCTCGTCGAACGGAATCCCTGTAAAGAGTTTGCAACATGAATTGTTGCTCCCGAGTCAATCCACCAAGTAGATGTGGAATAATCTATATACAGAGATTCATTTACGAATGAAATAACATTCTCACCTTTCCTTTCCATGATCATCTTTAAGTAGGCGGCACAATTTTTCTTGTAGTGCCCCTTCTCCTTACAGTATAGACACTGATCTTTCTCCACTGTGGTTTGCCCATCCTTAGGCCTGTGCTGCTGGGAGTGCTGAATGCCTTTGCCCTTAGAGGAGGGATTTCCTTTTGCGTTGTTAGACACATTGTTGTTATTTTTCTTCTTTTGCACGTGGTTAACATTGTTTCCACGTGCTATCTTTATCCTTTCCTCCTCTTGAGCCAACATCGCTATGGTCTTTTCTATGTCCCATTTCTCAGAACTAACATTGTAGTTAACAACGAAGTTCTCAAACTCATCTGGCAATGAAGCAAAAACCAAATGTATGATGGTACTCTCTTTCAAGTCCTCATCCATTGGCTTGAGCTTATTGTTTATGTGAATTAAGCGATGTATGTGCTCTCTGATGCCGCCTGTGTACTTGGCGTTGATCAACTGCTTGATCAACTGAGAGGCGTAGGTCTTTGAAGAGCCAGTGTACTGACTCTTTAACTTCGCCAAGTACTCAACGACATTATGACAATCTTTAATTGCCCCAAAAACAGAAGGCTCTATGGTGTTCTTGACCACTGCCAAACATTTCTTGTTAGCTGTAATCCATTTGGCATTCTCTGTGTCAAATTTCTGTTTGCTGACCGTGTAGGCCTGCTCTGTCTGCTGCCAAACAGCATCTGTCACATCAGCCCCTCTGACCGGCTTCTCAGGTTCAACTGGAACCGGTGCAGTGAGGACCCAGTCCAGCTCTGTCATGGTAAAAAAGAAGTCCACCTTCTTATACCATTCATTATAATTATCTCCTTTAAGAATGGGAATGTCCTTGATGGAAACCATCATGGAACCCGCAGCTGAAATTAATTCATATTAAGTGAGAACATTATAACATAATGACAATGCCTTATTACATTAAACTTCATCACCTTTGGGCAGAAAAAGTAATAATGCAATAATCAACATCTATAAAATGATAATATTGTTATTATCAACTTTGGTCAGAAATATAACAATATCATAATTTTCTGAAATTTTATCTGTGGCTTGAAATTAAATTATCCCTTTGGTTCAAATTTAAATACAAGTCAAAATTAACCATCTAGCAGCGGAAACTTTAAATAAAATCACATGGACAGTAGCAAAATACTCTATTTACCCTCTGAAAATTATCCCTTTGGTTCAAATTTAAACAGGGGCAAATTCTATTCAAATTTCTATTCAAATTGAGCAAAAATTTGACTGAAATCAATTCAAATAAATGCGAAAAGCTACTGTGCAGAACTGTTTCTGTTGGGCCAAAATGCAGCTCGCGGCTGCGGCCCAATACTGTTTCGGCCTGCTGAGCAAACCCCTCGCGCGCGCGGGCCGCAACCTGGGCCTGGGCCGCCAATTGAGCCCAGCGCCGCAGCCGCGCCCCCGCCCGCGTCAATCTCGGCCGTTCATCAAATCCGACGGTCGAGAGCGAAAGTAGGAGGTATAAAAGCCCGCCGGTCGAGCGTCGCCCAAAACCCTAGCGCATTTCTCTCCTCCGCGCCGCAGCGCTCCTCTCTCTCTCTCGCTGGCGAAAACGGCGCTCAGCGCCGCGCCGCCGCGCTTCGCCATGGCCGGCGGCCACACGCCGCCGTGCCGCAGTCCTTGCTCCGCCTCGCCATGGCCTATGAGCCATGGCCAGCGGCGCTCCATCTCCTCTCTGTACCCCTCTCTGTGCTAGCTGTAGCTAGGTCTACGCGCGTGCGCGCGCGTCGTCGGTGGCCTACCGGCGGCGCGCCGCCGGAGCTCCGCCGCCACCATGGCCGGCGAACTCCGTGCGCTCATAGCTGTGCGCGCGAAAACGGCATCGTCATGTCGTCGCCGCCGCTCTGCGCCCTTGCGGGCCTCCTCGCCGGAGTCGCGTGCGTCTCGCGCGCGGCTCCGTCGAGGAGATCTGTAGGGGTGATGAGAGTGGTGGTGATGCCGCCCGTGGACGGCATACCGAGGTAAGTTGACTCTGGATCTATGGTTAGGGTTAGGGTTTGGGTTCGATTTGATTTCTTTTTCTCAGATTTCTCGTGTTTCCCGAGTGGATCTACTAACTCATGGCTAAACTGATACCATTGCTAGATCTGTTAAGTCGCTAATACATTGTAGATGTGTATCTGGGTGTGTGTGTTCATGCATATGTGCTGTGCGTTGTATGTGAAGGAGAGGGGATCGAGTTCATACCGTCCCCGCCGGTCGTGGCAGCTCCTGTCGCCATTGCCGGTTCTGTTGGTGGAGATCTGCACAAGGCAGCGTCGCGCAGTGTAGTTGTAGGGGTGCGTCGCGGTTGGAGATCCCGCCGGCCTTCGGGTCGCCACCGGCACTGGCCTGGAACGGCGACGGAGTCCGGCGTGGACGTCGTGGCGGAGGTGGCGGGTCTTCCCGTCACTGCCCGCGCTAACCCTAGATCGGATTGGTGTTTTGGTGGTTTAGACGGCTCCGTTCAACCTCGTGACTCGAGCCGGTATCTGCCACCTCTATTTATGGCGCGGGGTGACAGGGGCCCTCCAACCAATGTTAGGTTGGGCGCCCCCGATCAGGGCGCGGATCAAGTCCACGGCCTTTGGGCCATGTGGACCGAGAGATCATCCCAACACGAGGAGCTGGCTGTTCTACCATAGCGTCTTGGCTGAACGCCTGAGCCTCTTGGCCTCCTCCTCGGTGAGCTCCATATCGGCCACTCCGAGGACACCACCACGGCCGAGCCTAGCAGGGAGGCTGAGAAACACCTCGTGATCATCCGCTATGCCATGGAACCCGGTGGCGAGCACCGACACCGGGTGGATGCGGCGTTGATCACGGAGGATGGAAGCCACAAGGTTTGCCACCGAGTAGCCGATTGCCCATGAGGTGTAGCCTTTGAGGTTGATCACCTCATAGGCGCTGTTCACCACGGCGCGCCGGATGCCCTCCAGAGCTTCCTCGTCGAAGCTGCGCCGCGTGCTGCAGGTCAAGCATCTCGCCGCGGAGCTTGTCCGGCAGCGCGTCCACCAGCGCGATCTCGTCGGCGAGGTCGCGCGTCAGGATGGTCTGCGCGATGGCCATGCCAACGTTGCCGGCGCCGATCACCGACACCTTGGTCAGCCGGCGGCGGTGCGACGACGTCGGCGTGCAAAGTCCGTTGTCGTCGGCCACCGGGCGGAAGAAGCCCGACGACGCGCCGTTGGCGTCGAAGCCCAGCTCGGACAGAGACGAAGCCTTCTTCATGGATATTGTTGATGTGTTCTCTCTACTGGCCGGAGGAGCATTGTGAAATGTTTGGGGGTATTACGTACTACTTGGCTGGTGTACGTTT
Source organism: Echinochloa phyllopogon (assembly GCA_033239725.1). NCBI lineage: Eukaryota > Viridiplantae > Streptophyta > Magnoliopsida > Poales > Poaceae > Echinochloa > Echinochloa phyllopogon. The sequence goes on from BTCW01000001.1 coordinate 378,558, forward strand.
GGGGGACGTTGAGAGAGAGAGAGAGAGATAGGTGATGGATGGTGAGATGATAAGGGCGCGGCTGCTGCTATTTATAAGCTAAGAGCCCCCTGAAAAGCTTACCCCCTGCACCACGTTATTGATCAATGGGTGCCCTTTTCTTAGCTTTTTGGAAAGATGATATATAAAAAATGCGTCGTGTTCAAAGAAAACGACTTGATTCCAAAGAGGAGAAGAAGAAATGAAATTATTATTGCGTGAGCAGTATTGGCAAAACGTACAATGGGTTTAATTTGACCAGTAATATATGTAGCAAATAAAACATGAAATTAAGGCGCAGTCCCTTGCACATTAGCAAGGAGCAAGGGTAGCTACACATGTACGAGTATAAAGTTGGTTGTGCGTACGCATGTACGGCAGGTTATCAGATACGAGAGAGAACGTATATGTATGGCGTGTCCAAACCACAATAATGTAGTAGTGCAGTAGTTGTGTGATATGATCACAGACAGACAGCAGAAAGCAAAAGAAAGGTGGTGTGGCGCTGCGCTGCTCAAGTATATGCAAATCAGTGGGCATGTCATGCAGGATTAATAATTTGTTGGATCTCCACTAGATACGCAGGTATAGGTCGTTGTCGCCGTCGCAAACAAATGCATGTTGCAATGCAAAAGAAGGAAATGTGAGATCACTTTTCAACTCAAAAGTGGATACGATGATCATAGTATTAGATTAGGGGACCATTGGTGCATTTCGGATTTCCATGGATTGGTGGAGCTAGTGAGGGAAGGCATGCAGCCGGCATCACGCCGGTGTAATAAAGTAGTAAAATCCTAATCCTGGATGCAGCAAACTATTAATTAAGCCCGGCCCCCCGGATGGGATGGACGGCGTGGCCGCCGGTTTTTCATCGATCCATATGCAATCACTTTGTTCAGTGGCAAATAAATCTCCGATCCGATCCGTACATAGTGGATGAATTTTATGATCCATGGAAGTTTCTTGGAGGGAGATGATATATGGATGGACTCGATCGATCATCCCCTTGAAATCAAATTTCTTTGGGTGCAATGCCCGCATGGACGTCGTCAAACGCACGCACGCACGCACCGCCCGTCTTCCTCTTCCCTTCCCCTGTTCCTTAATTTGCAAGCCTCCAGCACGTTGACCGTTGTCCCATCCAACATCTAGACATATATATGCACCTGAAAGAGAGACCAGATCGGCCATCTTCACATTTTTCACACACCTAGCTAGCTTATTAGCAGGTGTGTACAGTTTGGGGCCATGCATGCCATATGCGTCTGTCTAGTTGTGACGCTTTTCTTTTGGAAGAAAAGAAGAAAATGGCCATTTTTTTCCTCGTAAGATCCGTTCAAAATAAGATGCATGCATGATATATGGTACATGACTTTCTTTCATTCTTTGCGTCATGTACGTCCGACCCCGGCCTGGCGGCAAGCCAGCCGTTATATTTATTTGGATCTTGCTTGCGATGGAGAGGAGACGTACGTACGTACGTTGAATTGAAACTGCCGATGGAGAGGAGGCCAATCCTGGAGGTCATCCAGCACTGCACCCAACTTTCTCAGGAGTACGTACGTCCGGACTCCGGAGTGATTCTCATAATCTCCGTACTACTCATCTCTAGTACGTATTCCAATTTGCGTTACCAGATGATGTATATAAAAAATTTTCTATGCAACATAGCCTGTGTCGATATACGTATATAAAAGAAATCATTATAATAACTAGAATAAAGAAAGGAAGGAGACGACGGCCGCGACCGTCAAACGCGTCTTGTTCCTTTCCATCTTTGCTAGCAGCTCTCCAATTTAGGCGCCGGCCAGCCGGTTTTGACCGGATGGATGGAAATATTTCTCCATATATTCCGTTCAGTTCTGTCCTCTTATTGGTCTATTCTTCCATGGGTCATGCAGTGCCAGTTGTCATGCACCTGGGGTGTTTAGTTCCCGAAAAGGGAATGTGAAGTTTGGTAAAAATGTCGCATCGGACACTGTAGCGCACTGCAGCACTTTTCGTTCGTTCGTGGTAATCGTTGTCACCTAACTAGGCTCAAAAGATTCGTCTCGTCGTGTACATCAAAACCATGTACTTAATTTTTTTATTTACCCACGTTTAGTGTTTCATACATGAGGAGAGAGATTTGATGTGATAGGTGAATAGTGATGTTTGGAGAGAATTTTTGGCTTTTGAAGGGAACTAAACAGGGCCGTAGTCGTACGATCAATTCCGTGCGTGCAGTGCGCTTAATAATTTGATTGACGATGGTGCCCCCAAAGATCGAAAACATCACACTAGCTAGAGTGTACAGAGTAGTATATATTTGCACTGACTCGATCGATGATCGTGATAAGTTGCCGGCCAGCTGAATGAAAACCGGCGGCGGCTCCGACGATCCATCCGGCGGGCTGCCGCCGGCCTCCAGGATTGTATTGGTGCATGGCCACTTTCTTTCAATGCCTTCAATTAATTCCTCTCCAAGCAAAGCAAGATCCAGAATGACCGGCCGGGGTAGGTCAGACACCATGGCATGCACGATGCTGCCGCGCGCCTACCCAGCCGCCTCCTGCCTGCACTACTGAACATTTTGTTTACTTTTTTCCAAAGACCACGACGGCCAGATGCATATAGTCAAGGATCCAATGCAAATTCCCATATTATATAGTATCAAGATGCAACTTGTTCTTCTTTTTCTGCATTCGTGATTCTCTCTCTCTCGCTCCCTCCCTCCAATGGTTTTGACCTATATTCGTCATCTCCGGAATCTGATAGCCTGCATAAGCACATGCACCTATACATATATATGTATATACGTGTGTACGTGTAAGCAGAACGAGAGTTCCTTTTTTATTTAATTGCAATATATATATATATATATATATAATATACCACGAAATGTATTCGAATTCCAGGAATGTAGTCATGTTCTGAAGCATTATTATTACATATATGGATTACACACACGTATCAAAAGTAAGCAAATGAAACCGGGAGCCAATATAATGCATGCCTCTGTTTTGAAGTTCTGATAGATGCATCATATTACTGTTGTGAGAACCATCAATTGTTTTCACTAATAATATAATTAATCCTTCTTGCTCATACTTTTTGTCATCTTCTTTCAAACGGATGGCACAAGCAAGAAAAAGGTTATTCTTTTCTTTGCAAACAAAAAAGAAAAAAAAATCTAATTTACACCCTCCAATCATCACAGAAGTTTGATTTTCAACCTTTTACTATAAACCAAGACATGATAGTCTATATACAACTTTCAAAACCATGTAAATTTGGACCATTGGATGGTTTCAGAGGTGGTTTTTCTATTTTTAATATTTATAAATATTTAATATTATAAAATCATGACTAATTTACTTTAATTAAAAATATAACATATATATTGGTGCTCTGTTGGGAGCTATTTGGATCTTATTTATTCTTGTTCCTCGTATTTACTATTTCTAGTCATACTTATTATTTATTTAAATTATCGTTTTACAATAGAGAGCCAACATACATGTTACCCTTTAGAATTTTTTGGGAACCGGTAGCAACCCAACTTACCTTGATGTTGTTGGGACACTTGTAAAAGATCTGGCCATATGATTTCTCCTGCTTACTCCTGATCGAGATAACAGGGATGCCACATTTGGAGCAGTCAACGAAAGAGAGCTGCGTACCCTTGGCACTACACGCAGATCTTGACCCCGATGCTGACCTGCCACTCGCCTTCATCCCTGACATGCCGCAGCCAATGCTCCAGGAAGAGGAGGATGACGCTGCCGTCGCCGCCACACTCAGAGAAGATGGGGACGGGAACGAGAGGAAGACGACGAGGAAGAAGGGGTCGGTAGTACGGAGGGAGAGGCACCGGTCTTATCCACCCGAGCAAGGGTAAAATTGGACATACCGAAGTACGTTTGCCTGCTGTTGGGGCCAAGGACGTCGCAGGCGTACAAAATGACATGGGCCGGGTAGCGTCACAATTGTAATGGCATGGTTCCAATTTCGCGAATAGTAATGGTAGTTCTCAGAATCGTGCCAATTGTAATGGCATATATCAAATTAACCCTTTAAAATAACTTAGTTTAGATTTTTTAAAAAGATTCAACCATTATTTTAGAAAATCTAGAAAATCAAAAAACACCTTTGAAACCACTAAAAGGTCCAAATTTACATGGTTTTGATAGTTGGGCGGCCTATGGTGTCAGATTTTATTTTAAAGGATTAAAAATCAGACTTTTATGACGATTGGGGTGCACATTAGACTTTAAAAAAAACGTGTCATCGGTATGCAAACGTACGTGATACAGTGATAAGCGCAGCAATCCATCATCTCTATATATACCTGCCCCTGGCCCATCCCCGGCCAAAACACCTGCCAATAAGAATAAGCAGTCAAGCTCGCTCCCTCTAACCACCCACAAACGCTACTTGCCGTGGTCAGTCCATACACGAAACCATGTATGTATAGCGCGCGTGAATAATTCTACTTTGACGTCGTCGCCAACGTACGGCGCGTCGTTGGCCCGCTGGCCGCCGGTCCTTACTTGTGCCAAATGCAAATGTGCACACATATATCATATGCATGGAAGACGCATTGTGTGACCCAAGCATGGAAGAATGGACCAATAATCGGACCATATTATTGAACGGTATATACAACGTGTTTCTTTGTTTCTTGATTTTTTTTCCGGAGAATCTTCAATGCATGGAATATTAAATAAAGTCTATTTGCAAAACAGGATGAGTGTAACTTTGTGGTGAATCTAATAAGCCTAATTAATCCATGATTTACTATAGTAATGCTACAGTAACCATCCTTTAATCGTGCGATCAAAGGCCTTATTAGATAGGTCTCGCGGATTAACCCGGGGTTCTGTACGTAGTTTGTAAACTGACTTTATTTAATATCTTTAATTAGTGGTCAAATGTGTGTAAAATTTTTCACAAACTAAAGAAACACGCCCATATATATGGAGAATGAAGTATATATAATATAGGACGAGAACATCGCGCGACTCGCCGTGCTGTGAGCGAACGGCGCGCCCCGCGTCCTCCTCGTTTCCTCCGCCCCCTCCTCCGTCCCCGGCTCCGGCGGCCGAACCGCCTTTGCCGCCGCCCACCGCCTGCCTCTACGCTAATCCCTCCTCCGCCCATCTCCTCTTCCGACGTCTCCGCCTCCACCGTCAGCACCGCCCGACAGGCGGCGTCGTCATCGCCCGTTGCCCCCAATCCCTCCTTCTAGGTCCGCCTGCGGTGGATTTCCCCCGGCAACTCCTGGCCCCTAACCCTGGGCCGCTAACCAGACCAGCGGCGGCGCGCGTAAGTTGCCCGCTCGGTGCGGAGCTCGACCCGTCGCCTGATAGACTTAACGATAACGATAATATAATAATAATACTTGGGTGTGTATGTATGGTACGGTGTGGACCGTGGAAAAGGTGATGATACGCTGGTGATGATCTCTGGATCTAGCTGGGATGCACGTACATACATACGCATGGGATGGTCAAAGAAAAAAGCGCGGCTTCGTGGAGTAGTGCGTGCCTGATGCAAAGGATCGGAGGACAGGCCGGTCGGAATAGCTTGCTAGCGTAGGTCTCAGATGGATTCGTGTACGTACGTCAGCTGGGAGGAAGAAGAAAAAGAAGGAGACGAAGAAGAAGAAAGAGAAGAAAACGACTGACGACGACAAGAGGAAATAACGTCGATCGGACGCGTGCGTGCATGCGTTTGAGGTTTGACGTTTGACGACGACGGTTGCAGTGACCCGGTGGCCTACGGAAATTTTTGCATCGACCTCCAATGCAAGAAACTCCGACAGCAGCCGGCCGCTCCATCTATCCGATCCAGATCGGGGGCTCGATCTACACACGGCGGCCTCGCTGCATGCACCTCGCTCGCTCTAGCTCCTCCAAGGAAATACTCTACAACCTTCTACGAGTTTCAATATTCATATGAACGGCCGGCCGGGGCCATCGCATCGTCGATATATATATATATATATATATATATATATATATATATATATATATATATATATATATATATATATATATATATAAATTCCTTTCTACCGTCGGTGGTAGCTACCTTCACCCGTGTATCTCATGTTAGAAGACGTATATGACCCAATGAAGAGTATGTACATGTAGTATATGATGATACTAGACTATCTGGGTGGTATGTAGGTTGAGTATGTAAGCATACTTTGAGTATGTGGACATACTAATTTCTATATACTAATATAATGATATAATCATAATAAAATTAAAAAATAGAGTTGTTTCTGAATTTTTTCGTGCAAGTCGCTTTGGAGTATCTTAGAATTAGTATACGAACATACTCAAACTGGTAAATGAGTATGTAAACATACACATACACACAATGGTATATTGATGGTGATGGTAGCTACAAGCGATGGTAGATAAAACTCATCCTATATATATATAGCCGCGTGGAACCCAGCACCGGTAATTCCACTAGCCGCGTGGGCCCTTCAGTCCGGAGTGTCATTATCTATTTGCAGATCGCACCCAGCCCTCGTCCCATTTCAAATTCATTTGAATCGATGTTTTCTCTCTCCTCTCCCCTCCTCTCATCTCTCTGCACCCAGCAGCGGCGGCGCTCCGGCGGTGCGCCGGCGTCCGAGCAGTGAGAGGCGTCCATATATATATGATGATGATGAGCTTCCGCACGCCTGCCTGCCGCACTACAACTTGAGTATATATATAGCCGATCCATCAATTAATCATCCACTTGAGTCGAAAAGTCTCACATTTAATTTACTTCTTGGCAACACTTACTTGCGACGGCTATAATTAACGTCATGTATGTATACGTGTAGTGGAAGATCCAAATTAATCCTGCCCTGCCCCTGATTTGCATACTACATTCAGCTGCGGCACACCTTCAATTCCTTCTGCTTTATGCAGTCTCTATCCATCGCCTCTACATTTATTTGTTTAATTCATTCTGTGAGGCTCACAGTAGTATCCTAGGCTATGTGGAAAACAAGAAACAATGGTAAAATCTCCTACTAAGGACTAAGGTTGTTTTCCTCCCTATAGTGTTTCATCTATCCCTTACTGGGCAGGTTTACAAAAACCGGAGAACCACAATATTGTCACACCCCAAAATTTTCGGATTTTGGGATGTGAATTTTCAACGCAATTAATACAATATTTTTCTCAATTTTCTAAAATTTTTCAAGCTTTATAAAATTTACAGGGATTTTAGTAAAGGAAAAATTGTTTTTCTAAATTAAATTAAATCAATATAGGTTTAAATTTCGAGTGTGTTGCATTCATGCTGGCTGCATCGAGTTTTCTTTGTGCGTAGTTCGAATAAGAATTTAAATCTAATTTAAATTCGTGTTTGAACTGTGTTTGTTTAACCCGTAGAAAAGTTGTTTTGGTCTGAGTTCGATTTTGCCCCTCCAACTTTTCCCCGGCCTGTTTTCCCCCCTTCAACTCTGCCTCCCAGCCCAGCCCGGCTGCTCCCTCGTTTTTCCCTTGCGCGGCCCATCCAGCCCAGCTCCCGCTTCCGCCCGCACGGCCCACCATCCCCTCTCCCGCCCAGCCAGGCCGGCCCAACAGCTCCGCTCGGCCCCGCTCGCGCACGGCCCAAGCCGCTCGCCGCCGGCTCCCGCTCTCCCCGCGGCAAGCAGCGCCGTCGCCGCCGTAATTCTCGCCGCCGCGTCGCTGCCTTCCTTTCACCTCGGCATCCGAGCTCCGCCCGCGCTCCTTCGGCCCTACATAAGCCGCTGGCCGCCATCGCTTCTCGGCATCCGCACCCCTGCCCTCTCCTCCCCACACAGCGCCGCCCATCGCTACTCCTCGGAGCCGAGCCCCGCCGCCGACACCATTGCCTGCGACTCGTCGAGCATCGTCGCCCTCGGAGGAAGCCGAGGCCATCACGGGATGTTCCGCGTCGAGCCGCATCTTCCCCGCCCCTCCCCGTCGCCACCTCGTCGCTGGAGGAACGCGCCCGCGGAAGGACCTCGCCATCGGCCGCTCCCTTCGTCGCCGGCCAAATCCCGGCCGAGCCTGTCCGTCTCCGGCTGCGGAAGGGGCATCCCCACAATCTCCTCGTCGAACCGCGTCTTGTCGTCCGGTCTGCGTCGCCCCGCCATCGCCGGAGCTCGCCGCCCACGCGAGCACCTCGTCGCCGGCCGCCTGCTCCGCCGCGGACGCGAGTCCGGCCGTCTCCTCGCGTCTCCGCCACGGGTGAGCAGCTCCGCGTGATCCCCTCGCCCTCCTCTACCTCCCGCGCTAACCCCCGTCGTCCTTGGTCACCGGAACGCCGGCGCGCAGGACGATTAGAGCCGCCATCGGCCATTGTCGCCGGCCGTCGTCACCTCGATTCGCCGCCGTTGAGCTCCCTCAGGAGGAGCTGTGACCGCCTCGAGGTTCTCCGCGCCGAACCGTACCTGCGCCACATGCTCTCGTCGCCAATCCGTCGCGGGAGCACCATCGCCCGCGTGAGGCGCCGCCGCCGCCGGCCACTGTCTTCCGCCGCGGACCAAATCCGGCCGCCTCCGTATGTCCTCCGCCGCCGGTGAGCACCTCCACGACTTCACCCCGACCCCTCCTTCCCATGCGCTAGTTCCCCGTCGTCCTAGACAACCGCATCGCCGGCGAGCCGAGCCGCCCAAGCGCCGGCGAGCTCCTCCCCTGCCTGTGCAAACGAATGGGGACGGTAGTTTTGCATTTAGGCCCCTGAAGAATCCTATAACCTTTAGCATATTTCCTGTGTCTTGGCGATCTTGCAGAAAACCCCTTGTAAACATTAGATCCCAGCACTTAAACCCAGCCGAGCCCCTTTTGCAAATCCAACCCTGTTGTTTACCCTTTTCGCGAGCACTGTTGTGTGTGCCTTGCGAATCTTCTGAGTAAACCCCTGCCATCTACGTTATTCGCGTTTAGGTCCCTGCAACCTTGATTTAAGCATATCTTCCATGTTTTAGATACGATTCGATCCGTTCTTGTTGCGTTAGACTCTTATCAACTCAAACTACGTTTTAGTACTGTTATTTACCAGGTGACATATTTCTGAATTTTATTTAATATTAATTTGATAAAATGTTACCTAAATGTCTTTTCTTAACTAAAATTTAATTAAGGTTATACGGTTTTTCATATTAATGTTAACTTGGTTAATAATTATTCATTATTTTTCTGAATAAAATACACTCAAGTTTCACTTCGGTTTTTCAGAAAATAAATTGATTAATGCTTATTATTTAACTAGCTTTTCCAAATTAAAAGCAAATTAGAGTTACAAATCAAGTTTTCATAAATAATCATCAACATTGATTAATAACAATATAAATGTGTTTCTATCATAATATTGATTAGTTCAACATGGTTCATAAAGTTATTCGATTAGTTGCTCTCACATGCTTCTTTTCAAGTTAATGTTTTAAATTAAATAAATTACACTTGAATATTGATAATTAAAATATGACTAAGTTTACTTCGTATTTTCTAAAGATTAAAACATAAATTGTATTCATAAATTATACATGGTTTTATTTAATTAAAATAAATGAAGCACCTAGTCTTCCATTAAGCACAAATCTTCCTTTAGCGGTATCTTTCCAACCGCTGCTCCATTTTTAGCAACTCCTGCGCCCACGTGACCATCGAACCAAGCCCTATCCTTTAGCGCGCTCTTTTAAAGCTTTTCCTCTGATTGGTGTATTGTTCTTAGTTGTATTGTTTGCTTGCTTGTTTAGCTATGATTGATGCGAGTAGATGGGTGCCATCAAGAGATTTCAAGGAGAAGAGTTTGACGATCAAGAGCCGAAGACTGAGTGATTGTACTGGATTTGAGGCAAGTTATAGCACGGACAATCCTTGCTACCTATCTCACTTTTAATACACTGTTCATTACATACGCATGTGTCTAATATTGTTTACCATTAAGGTTATTCCTAGCATTTATTTCCCTGTCCTTGTATTCCTATGGGTTTTTGCATATGGGTAGTATTTTGCTAGGCGCAGCTACTGTCACCATTATTTAACTGTTAAACTTGTATTAATGGTCCACTTCAACGTAATGTTAAAACTTGCTTTTTAGCAACATGGATTAGGGAGTTAGGGCATGTGCTGTGTGCTTTGCTCTAATGTCTCCCTCTAAGGACCGGTTCTTAAAGCGGCAACCCAGGAGCCTGTCGCCACCGCCGGAACTATAATGGCTCTGGTCTTGGTCAAGTAGCTTGTACGGCTCTAGCTTGACAGTGGTTACCGAGGGGCCAGCGGCGTTGTGGGAGGCAAGGCACGGGGTGTTTTCCCGATTCCACCGAGGACGGTAGCCCCGTCGGCTAGGTCTCGTCAGACCCAGTCCCGTGTTGGGAGTCTCAGCGATTGAGAACTCCACACGTTGCGCATTGTTGGGGTGGATACCCGCGCTCTGGACGCCATCGACCCCCTCATGGTGTGACTCCGTGGGCGTACGTCGATCTCAGTGCCTAAGGACTCACCACCTTGTATTACCGCAGCGGCTACTATCTTGTTAGGGTGTCTTGTGAAAGCCTCATAGCGTCCCTATGCAGTCACACCTCGGAAGTGTTGATGTGCGTGGTTGGGTGCAAAGTTCCTTTGAACTTTTACGCGACTGGTGGGTAAAGGGCGAAACCTCTGCAGAGTGTACGATCTATCATGATAGCCTTGCTCAGGGTCACGAGCGGCCTGGATCCTTTTTGATTAGAATATGGTATTTATTCCTGTTTAATGTCACTTACACTATTAATTGGGTTACAACTGGGTTCTCATTCACTTGTAGTAACTTGGATAAAGTTAAAACGAACCAACTAAAAGTGCTAATGCAGTTAAGCCGAGTCTAGCCTTTTGAGCCTTCATAACCCGTGCTATACTTGCTAAGTAATTCTGTTACTTACACTTGCTGTTATTACTATTTTTGGGCAAAATCCCGGACGGGTAACAGATTGGAGTCAGGCTGATTATGCTGTGGAGTTTCCGGAGGATTTGCCGTACTTCTGAGTTAGCGTTCTCCCAGTCAGAGTCCCTGTGGGATTTGCGGCTACACTTAGAGAGAGTTTATTAGTCTTCCGCTGTCCATGTATCTCATTTATGCAAAACTCTGACGTAAACGCTACTATATGATGAGAATAAAGCATTGTACTTTGATTTTTACCATATTTGTTCGCTGTATGTGTCTGTGGACTTCCTGGACACACATATGGCCGCATTCGGGTTTTGTGTAAATCCGGGTGTGACAAATATCACCGTTTAAGGAAGGCGCGGAAGTACCGAAGGCGGCGCTCTTTGTCCTACCATAAGCAAACTTCTAGTGGCGACCAACAACGGCTGATCGATGATGTCCACGGGAGAGAAAGATCTGCTGTCCCCGCACATTTTGCCAAGAAACGTGGTCATGATAAACCTCTCTAATTAGATGTAACATCCCATATTTTTATGGAATGTTGCATGTGCCAAATTGTGGAATTTCAAAAACTTTCGGTAATTTTACTGCTAGTTAGAAAAAAAAGAGGAATGTCTTCTTGTGCTCTATCCTAAATTTCTAAAAAATAAAATATTAAACCAAATTGCTAAGATCAATTTTTCTTTTATTGTGAAGTTTGGATTTTATTTGGTTTTATTTAGATTTTCATTGAGTGGTTTGTATTTGAATTATTAATTCAAATATAAACTAAAAATCTAAACTATTTCCTAAACTAACCAAGCCTAACTAAATACCCAATCTAACCAACGCCCAACTCAACATATACCTAGCCCAACCCACTAACGACCCTTCCACTAGTGAAGGATTTACACCCGGTACTAAAGGTTATTTTTCCAGTAGTGAAGAAAAAAATATTAATCATAAACCAACAGTCATGCAAGATTGTTACATGTGATGGAAATAAACTCTAATAATAATTTGTAGTGATTTAGATGGAAGGAATTGTATGTGGGCACGGGAATGTTGGGAGGCCAGAAAAGATGGGTGCAGTGATTGCAAGAGTATAACTTTAGGTAAGAATTGACCTCAATTTCTAATTTCTTTACAATATATATATATATATATTATATTTGAAATCAAGATCGATGCACACGGCAAACTTTAATCATGTTCAAAATATTAATTGTTACATACAAATTACACTGGAGTGCAATCATATCTCAAACTAAGACGAATGTAAACAACCAATTAAGGGTTTGTTTGGTTATCGGCCATAGATCGCCACGCCATCCATGTGGCGGCGCCACAACTGCGGCGTCAATTTTCGACGCCACACTTGCGGCGGGGAAATGAACTGGCTGCAAGCTAGAAATCTATGACGCGCCGCAGTCTATTAATCATCCAAGTAGCGGCCCGGTTTTTATGGTGCCACCTAACCCAAGGCATGGCGGGGAACCAAGCAGGGCCTAAATCATTTATTTTGAAATTCTGATCATCGCGGAACGTGCCCATTGTTTCACTAATAGTAATACTACGATGCAAAACATATCACCGCGAATGAAAACCGCAAACCATGGGCTAATAAGCAGGTAGCCAAGTCGTCAAGACAAAACGAAGAAGATTCTTCTCCTTTTTGCACAAGGAAAACGTCACTACCACACAGACGCACATACAGTTAAGCAGTAACGTGGTGCAGTGGTAACCAGCAATTGGTTTCAGTTGTGGGTTTAAATAGCACATTATATTATTGTGTGGCTAGTGTCATTGATCATGTCACCATCATCACAGCGTACATGGCCAAGTAAGCAGCCAAGCTCCCTAAGCACCGACAGACTTATTTATTAGCACTTGCCGTTGCTCCACCGTGTACGTACTACTGCCAATGTATATGACAGGATCGGAAGGAGGATTGGACGCCGACGGACCCGGTAGGCCGGCCGGTACGCACCACATATATATATATATATATATATATATATATATATATATATATATATATGAATGAACATACAGTATACAGTTAATAATTAATCTCTAAAATTAATCTAATGAAATATGAGCACCCTCAAGTACACAACATAGCCATTCAACAACGGGAGATTATTACTTCGATCATCCATTATATTACTCCTAATGGAAGTACTACGTACGTACGGAGATTTGCTGGTGCATGTGCATGGATGAAAACCGGTGGGCAGCTCCATATCCAGGGGGCTGTGGCCTCCAGGATTTTACCAGCGTGCTGCTGCGCCCATCCATCTACTTTATTAACTTTTCAACGCCGCCTCCTCAAAGAACGACATTAAAGTTTAATTGCATTGGACGGCCGGGGTCATCGACATGAATTACTTAATGGAGGAGTATATACACCAACACACTACTGTCTGCTGAACTTACCACTCACACTCGAGAATGAATCAATATAATCCAGCTGACCAGATAGTGCTTTATTTGTTATGCCTAATCTATATGATATGATAATCGACCATCATCAACTTGAGTTGAAAAGTGCATGATCTCACTCATTTCCTCCTCGACCTCTACCACGACAATGACATATAAGTACATATAATGGGTGGTTCAAATTGATCCTGCGCTAGCTTCCCCCTGATTTGGGTGCACACCTTATCTAATACTTGGTAATCTATGCCATGTCTGTGTACTCACCTCACAATTCTTTCTATTAATGGGCGACACACTATTGCACCTTTAGTTTCATTTTTGTGGAGTACATTATAAAACATGCGTCAGATGGAGATCCAATGTTAATGTGACAATCAAGTTGATTCCTATGCATGCATCATCATGCTACATACAACACTGCACTAAGAGCGGTGCAGTAGTTTCGAAGCAAATAAAATCGCCACACCGTTATATTTTGCCTCTGTTTTCAAGTCTTAATTTGGTATTTGGTACTAGTGTACATACGTACTGTTAGTTGACGGTTTTATATCCACGCATGAAACCAATAAACTACCCATTGTTTCAGTAATACTACTGCTTACCATTTAGTTTTTATTTTATTCTTCTTGTCTTTCTAGATGAGTCAAAGTCATTTTCTTTGAACACAGGGCATTTTCTATAGAGAGTTTTCTTTCCAAAATGAAAAGGACACCCATCGATCCATCAGCAACGTGTGGTGCAGGGTAGGTAACCATGACTGGCAATCGCTTTCAGCGTTTCAGGGGGCTTCCTTATAAATAGCAACAGCCCTTATCATCTCACCATCCATCACCTATCTCTCTCTCTCTCAAGTCCTGAAGTCCCCCAAACACCAGCCAAATAAGCAATCAAAGCACCCACAAACACTTGACCTGACAAGCTGGTGGACGCGCTGCCGGACAAGCTCCGCGGCGAGATGCTTGACCTGCAGCACGCGGCGGCGTTCCTGCCGCGCACGCGCCTCGTCTCCGACACCGACATCGCCGTGACCCGGGGCTCCGACCTCGCCATCGTCACCGCCGGCGCCCGGCAGATCCCCGGGGAGACGAGGCTGAACCTGCTGCAGAGGAACGTGGCGCTGTTCAGGAAGATCGTGCCGGCGCTGGCGGAGCACTCGCCGGACGCCATCCTGCTCATCGTCTCCAACCCCGTCGACATCCTCACCTACGTCGCGTGGAAGCTGTCAGGATTCCCGGTCAACCGTGTCATCGGATCCGGCACCAACCTTGACTCCTCCAGGTTCCGTTTCCTCCTGGCCGAGCACCTCGACGTCAACGCACAAGACGTGCAGGTGGGTCAATTATTCATATTTGCTGCTATATATATTCACAAATCACAAGTATGTAATGCATTTTTATTGACGAGCGCAAGTACATGTGTGTGCACACACAGGCTTACATGGTAGGCGAGCACGGTGACAGCTCTGTGGCCATCTGGTCGACGGTGAGCGTGGCTGGGATGCCGGTGCTCAAGTCACTGCAGGAGAGCCACAGCAGCTTCAACGAGGAAGCTCTGGAGGGCATCCGGCGCGCCGTGGTGAACAGCGCCTATGAAGTGATCAACCTCAAAGGCTATACCTCATGGGCCATCGGCTACTCTGTTGCAAATCTTGTGGCTACCATCCTCCGTGACCAGCGCCGTATCCACCCGGTGTCGGTGCTCGCCACCGGGTTCCATGGCATAGCGGATGATCACGAGGTGTTTCTCAGCCTCCCTGCTAGGCTCGGCCGCGGCGGGGTCCTCGGAGTGGCTGACATGGAGCTCACCGAGGAGGAGGCCAGGAGGCTCAGGCGCTCGGCCAAGACGTTATGGGAGAACAGCCAGCTCCTAGGCCTCTAAATTAATTACTAATGCATCGTATCTCGATGTATATATATCATGGTAGGTCGTGTGATTCGCGAGCTTATACCAATATTGTTCTCTAGTAATTAACACCTGTTAATATGTTCGTTAATGCTAAAAATTTTGTGTTGTAATAATTTGGAGCATCTGGTTCGTCGTGGGATGTAATCACTCACTTGCTCTAGAGTTATTGATACTTGTTAATATGTTCCTTAATATTAAGATTTTGTGTTGTAATAATTAGGACCATATGGTTCATCATCAAATGTAATCCATTCACTTGCTGTTGAGTCTCAACTGTGTTGTGCTTTCTATGGCTCTATTTTGTGAGGACGCGTTTGGTTTTGGGTTAATTCTAGCCTGGCTAGACTCTGGAGCGAGGCTAGCCTAAGCCTGGGCAATCCTATGCATTTGGCCTGTGTTTGGTTGCTTGGATTACAGTGCTTGGCCCTGTGATATAATTCGTTTGGCTGCCTGCATAAGAGGCTGGCCTGGCCTGAGGGAGTTTGGAGGCATGTTTTTGGTTGGTTGCATATCCACTAGTTTGGCTACCACTTGGATATATCATCGGTGACTTTACTGGTTCCAGTAGCCACGGAACAATATATGGAGCTTGAAACTCTAGCAGTCATCGCCCATTCATTCATTTTTAGTGAGTTTTCTCTTTAATTCTAAAAAAAAGTGAGTTTTCTCTTTTCCCGTTCTTTGGCTACCGAAAGGTGATGGCGGGCAATGGACGTGGAGGGAAGGAGACAAGCCTCGCAAGCAGCTCCAGCTCAAGCAACGTGCACGGATCCAATGAGGTCAGCTCTCCAGCCTAAGCATCCTTTCCTCATTGCACGACTGAGCATCCATGCCTCGGCTGCATCAAGTACAAGGCATTGAAAGCGGCAAAGGAGGGCGCATGATCCACTGATAGTAGGGAGAGGTTGGTCCCTTGCCCCCCCAACGGCTCCCTCTCCTCCTTATCCAACACCTTGTACATCTTCGTCGGTGAGGAAGGCTTAACGGCAAGGCCTAGGCCCACTAGGCACGGTGCAGAGGTGGTGCATCATTAGTGTCTGGTGACTCAGAGGACTCTTCTAGCGATTGATCTACCCATGGTGGAAGAGAAATATCTACAATATGTCATCGTTCCTATTGCTTTGGGATCGATTTCCATTAGATGCAGTGACAGATTGATTACATGAGATTTCGTTTAGATCCTACATTCGTAGTGGTAGAACCTTTAAGCAATTCCATGCTACGTAAAAGGTACATACCTGGAAAAACGAGCCCTTTTTATCCTTAAAAGGTACGTGAACACATTAGGTGTTATTGGAGTTATAGATGAAATTGAGATTATTCTGATGTTGCTTGTCTTTGGCTGTCATGGATTCATAGGTGAATGGAAGTCTAGATGTTCGTTGGTGCCTTAAGCTAAGCAGCCAAGTGCATAAAACAACCACAAATGATGCACCCTTTCAGATCAAATGGTGATGTCTAATAGTAGGATCCATATCTAGAAGGTACAAGAATAGGCACAGTCAGGAATTAAGGCAATTTAGAGGAACAATTTGTGCTGGTACTGCAAAATTACATCATGGGTAACATAAATTTGGCACGACTACAACATCAGACGATGCACCTCCTAGTGCCACACATTGTCATAGACCTTAACTACAGCTCATAAATTCAAGATTCATCATCATAGATAATACATACTAGTAGATCTAGCGAACTATAACTCGCATCAAATATTACTCGAAGAGTAGTAATACAAGATCTATTGAATCGCACCACAAACAAGCATATCCGCTACTTCATCTATTGAATCACAAGCAGATCTACTAAGGCACATACCACATGAAACCACAAACCTTAGGCATGACAATAGCCATTGAATCTGCACAGAGACATGTACATATACTAGGCAAGAATAACCATGAATCGTTGGCCACAGATGATGGAATCAGAAATCAAAGTACGGATTGAATGGTGAGGGAGAACCGGAGAAGAGGAAGAGGAAGGAGATCATTGAGGGATCTCCCACCACCAACCTTCGGTCGCGACATGACAGCGGCGGCGACATCATGTTCATCATGAGACATAATCATTTGCTCTCAAGTCTTGACGGTGTTATGTTTTCAACGTGTTCAATTCTATATGTTCTGCCATCGTGAACACGAATAAACCATACCGTAGTTTCCAAGCTTCCTTCTCAAAAGGTAAGGTATGATTTGTAAGTGTTATAATAGAGTATTTATGAAACATAAAATTTGGCATGACGTGAAAATGTTTATACAAATAAAAAAATAAAGACGTTAGAATTTTCCAGTATAATGTAGTAACTAAGATTAAAGTTTTTCGTGTAGAAAGTATTGGCTAAAGTTGAAATGTTTACGTCTTACATTTTGAGAAAGAAGCAGTACTGTTACCTGTTGATTGTGGTGGGCTTGCATGCATTATTTTTGGGAGGATTCCTTTGCATTATTGTGCGTCGGGTCGAGGAGATGGGTTGGACCTGTTGAGGAGGACGGCCCATATATGTTGCAGGATGGGTCGAGCCGGCCTGAAGGAGCAATTTTTTCTATTTCTTTGTGATAACTGGAATCCAGCGAGATTAGGCGATGCCATTGCCGCTGACCGCTGGTGATGCGCCTGGGCTGGACATGTGAGCAAGCATGTCACATGGCGGCCACTGCCACAAACACCCAAAAGCAAAGCGCCTTGGGATTCCCCCTGTTCGTTCATCCTCCCTACTTTTCAGTTTGGGTATGGGTACCCACAAAGACCAAGACAAAGACAGTGAGCGGAAAGAAAGATTGGACTTTGGAGCATTTGTGCGCGTGTCTCGCGGTCGGTTGGATCGATCTTGTTCATCGCGCACGCCGCAGCGGTTTCTTTTCTTTTCGCGGCTCATGGAATAGTAATTTGGTTTTACCCCCATCCCAACGGCAACGAGCGGGGGCAGAGCAGTCACTTCCCATCCACCTCCGTCTTCTTCAGTTCTTCCCTGCCTGTCTGTCCTCATCGCCGTCCTCCCTTCGAATCCAGGAGAACATCTCGCCACCCGCGGCGGTCTCCACTCCCCACTCCCCATACCATACCATCTGCCGCCGCCGCCACCATGAGCCGCGATCACTTCCTCCGCCTCCTCGACCTCCACGCCGACGAAGACCCCTTCTTCCCATTCCCCACCGCCCCCTTCTCCTCATCCTGCCCATTCTCCTCCTCCACCTCCTCCTACCACCGCTTCCTCCTCGACGACCACCCCTCCTGCCCCCTCGGCTTCACCTCCCCGATCGACACCTTCCACCTCGACCTCGACCTCGACCTCGACCTCGACCTCCTCCTCCCGCCCCACGCCGTCGCGCCCCCCTCGTGCCCCGCCTTCGCCGACCCCTTCCTCCTCGACGCGCTCGGCCACCGCGTCTCCGCCCTCGAGCGCGCCCTCGCGCCGCCGCCCCCCGCGCCGCGCCGCAAGTACACCTACGCCACCGAGTCTCAGGGCAGGAAGCTCAAGTGGGTCGCCGAGGACAGGCCCGCCGGCGGGAGGAACTACAAGTGGGAGGCCGAGCTCAGGACCCCCAACGACGACGGGTTCGACCGCAAGTGGAAGTGGGAGTCCAAGGCCTCCGCCGCCGGCACCACCAAGGTCAAGTGGGCAAAGGAGATCAAGGGCAAGGGCTGGCTCGAGCCATGGTCCAACTCGTACTCCGTCGAGGAGACCTACGGCGACGACGACAACGATTACGAACACAAGGAGAAGAAGACCGCAGCCGCCCCAGCCGTCACCACCAAAGTCAAAGAGGAGAAGAAGAAGAAGGCCAACGTCGAGATCGTTGAGATCGAGGACAACACCGCCGGATGTGTCGCCATCAGGAGGGTGAGACCTAACCTTTGTTTGTACACTACTGCTTCTGCTTCTGATTGGTAGGTTAGGTGCATTATAATTGCACTAGATTTGGTCGGTCAAATGTACAGCAGCAAAGGTTGGGTTTTTAGGGGAGTTCCTGCTGCGACTTGGTGAGATCTGAGAGAAATATGATCTTTTGAATCTTAGGAATTCCCATGGTTTAGATTCGATTTGGTGCTTATACTGTTAAAAAAATTGTGGAGGATTTTGGGTGCTGAAGTTACTGAAAGTTGGGGTTTCAGTTCAACCTTGTTGCATTCTTATGTTAAAATAAAAAAAAACTTGTTGCATTCTTCTGTTCAAAAACAGAAAAAAAAACTTGTTGCATTCTTAGCTAGCACATAATTCAGTTTGTTGGCCATTTCAACCTGCACTGACATCGGATCATTCTCCTCTCCTAAGGCTTTTGAAATGAACCACGCCAAGGGAAAGAAGAAGGAACTATCCCCAGAAGACGCTGCGTTGCTGATACAGATGAGCTTCAGGTCGCATCTGGCCCATCGCTCCCAGGTGCTCCGATGCCTTCGCGACCTTGCTGTGGCCAAAGCCAAGCTCAAGGAGATCAGGTCCCTCTTCTACAACATCTCGTACCGCCGCCGTATTGCACATGATTCTGAAGAGCGCCAGAGGTTCGCTGAGAAAATCATTGTGCTGCTCTTGACTGTTGATGCCCTTGAGGTAAATTCTTGACCCCGTCTGATGCTACTTCACGGTTCCATGTCAATATAAACTTGCATTCCCAGTATGTTCAGAATGCGCAGTTGTTCATTTTCAATTTCAGTTCTGACAACTGCTGTGCTGTTTATTATGGTTAATTTACACAATAATCTGTCAGCTCTATGCAATATTGTTTAGAGTGCTGGAAGTTGCTACCTTTTACTATTAGTGATGAAAGCCATGCTAACATGCTCTGCAGCATTGTCGCTATGATCTCTTACGGGAAATGTGCGTATTAATAGCTTAGCTTAAAAAAACATGAAACATGTAGTGGAGTTGACTTCTTGTTTGCATAGTTGATGTTTTAATATGATTATCAGTGTAGTATACATTTTATGCTATGCTATGTCGGACAGATGACTGCCTATGGATGGCAACGGGGCGGGGCGGGGCCGGGGGAGCGTCCCCCGTCCCCGCCCCGATCCCCGATCGGCAGTCCCCGCCCCGTCCCTGAAATGGTTGTCGGGGGAAAAACTTGCCCTGTCCCCGTCACCGTCGGTGCCCCGAACCCCGGCGGGGTCCCTGTGGGGATCAACCACCCAGAAACAAAAATGAACAAATCACAAATCAAGACAAACTAAAAACCATCAAGAAGCAACACGCCAATAATTCTTCAAGCAAACGAAGTACCAGTTTACTAGCCTAGCCTATTACAATAATGTTCAAATACAACAAAGGTCGAGCAAATATTGGTTCTCTGAAACTTCTGAAGAAACCCGTGTGCATGTGCATCTTCAGAGACAAGTAAAACTAGCAGATCAAGGACACGAGCTAGCAGATCGAGCACAAGTACTAATACTAGCAGCTCGCTAATACTCCCAGCGGAATCTTGCGAATGGTCGCGGCGAGCCGATGTTGGATGCTGCTTGCTGGACAGCGTGGGCGGGGCAGTCGCCGGCGTCAACGACACCTCCGCGTCCTTGGCTTGCAGCTTGGGGCCTTGGCCTCGTCGTACTTGTGCTGATGCACGGGGAGACGAGAGACGGAGAGAGTGAAGACTGAGGAACGAGATCTGGGGAGTGGAGAGTGGCTGGCGGCCGCCGCCACCCTGCTGCTGTGCCGCGGGAGGGTGGAATAGGATAAGGTTAGGGTTTAGATGGAGGGATTATCGGTTTATATACGCGCAAGGGCTGCTGAAATGTATTGGGCCAGACTACTATCGTTGATGGGCCTTGGTATTTCGGGGGCCCGCTGGTGCCCCGCGGGGGAAACTGAATCCCCGCCTCCGTCCCTGTTTTATTTCGGGGCCCCGCCCCGGTATCCCCGCGGGGGGATTTTCTCCCCCCCCCCCCCCCCCCCCGTCCTTGCCCCGTTCGGGTCGGGGATCCGCCCCTGCAGGGAAAATTGCCATCCATATGACTGCCTTCCTCGGGCATCAACAATATGATTCATTAAGGTTTATTGGTATGGGTGTTAGCCTTTAGGCTTTTAATTTATCTGGTCAGTACACTTTTCACACTATCAGTCTAGTTATTTGTGTTTGCTGCTGTAGCCTCTATTTCGCCACCTGACAACTCCATGCCATATTGCCATATATTTACACAGCCGTGAAGAATTCCTAGTTGTATGACCTGCAAAAAGAAAAAAAAAGAATCTCCTATTTATGTCCGTAGTTTAAGGTCTTTTTCTGAATATGTGAAATGTGAAATCTCAAACTACATCGCCGTACTGCAGGAAAACAATTCTCTGTTCCTGTTTTCTATCTGATTTCCTGTTGTTTTTTCTAGCAAATGATCCTGAAAAAAATCAAGAAACAATTTAAATGATAGAATCCCCTTATGTTCCTGTTTCATCTGTCAATGTATTACTCTGTGGTTTCCAGGGACCGGACTACATGGTTCGCAACGCCAAGAGATCCATGCTTGAGGAACTTGAGGGGATGCTGGAGATCGTGGATCCTCAGCCACCAGGGAAGCCAAGGACACTTAGCCGCAGGAAGTTTGATCTCCCAGAAGGTGGAGCCATCCCTAAGGAGATGAGGGATGGTGTCAAAAATGTCGTCAGGATCGTCGAGGAGGGCAAGTAAAATGCATCAGTGGTGGCATGTTTGTAGTGGTATGCCATGGGGACTATAGAGTTTGTTCAGCTGCTGAGGACACCCCTGATCAGATGTTTGCTAGAACCTTATGTTGTATGTACTACTAGAATGCTGTGCTAGCAGTATGATCCATGTTATGTTCGGACCTGTTCCTAGTTATTTCCTTATTCCCAGATGTCGGAGATGTGTGTAAACTAATTCATCATCCATCATGGGGTGGTGAAACTCTAATAAATTGGCATCAATTCAGCACCGTGGTGTTTTGCCTTTCACCAGCTGCTTGTGCTAAGGTTTGGCGTTCAGCTGTTAAAAAATTGGTATGCTAACATTTGGGCTATCATCTTTTTTAGAGTTTGTTCGCCACGCCAAAGTTCGGCGTGCCACACCTTCAGAGGCCTGTGTTTGGTCTGTGACTAACGTTCGGCTGCCGCAACTTGCTACACTTGCTTAGTACAGAACGCTCGCCTCAACTCGCCAGAAGCGCGGCGAACGATTCGTTCGCCACACTTGCGGCGCGCCGGAGTTTAGCTTGGCTGAGGTAATAAGCCAAACGCGCTACTCTTTGTTGCCCCATCTTTATCCTGGCATCTTATTTGGTTTTGGGAAAAATTGTCATCCTTAAAAACATATATGTAGGGCCTCTTTGGAACAAAGTATTCTCAAAACATAGGAATAGGAAAACCATAGGAACTTAGGTGCATGTAACTTGCAATTCTATAGGATTTGAAAACATAGAAAATTTTGTTACATAGTGTTTGGATGCAACATAGGAAAAACACAAGAATGTGAAGAGAGAGATAGACACAAAGGAAAGTTTCCAAGAGGTTGGACCTCATGTTAGATTTCCTCCAAAAATGCAATGGATTGGGCCATTCCATAGGAATTTTAATCCTACATGATTGCTCCAGGATTGTTCCAAAGGGCTACATAGGAAAAATTCCTATAGGATTTCAATCCTACAAAATTCCTCCATAAATCCTATGTTCCAAAGGAGGCCGTATTGTCGTTGAATAGCGGACAGGCCCAACGGTCTGGCCCAGTGATATTAAGCATCTACTCTATTCATCTCGAGCAATTTGAGTTTTCTGTTTATACAATAATTTCTCAGGTTGAACGAGTCCTTTTTTTTATAAATGGCTAGTATAACCACCAGTACCTGATTTGAGCTAGACCACAGCTGTGTGTCGCTGTGTCCATTGTTCTTCTCTTCCACTTGCTGCTACTTTTTTATTTACAAAGTACGGTATTACTTGATAAAAAGAAAAGGGAACAAGATACTATTGTATTGACCCATCTAATTCAGATGGGATAATTTCCTCTCCCTCTTTGTTGGGGGAAAAATTATATCCATGGTCATATACATAAAACTTGCCTAAATTCAAACAGAGGGCTTGTTTCTGGTGACTTCCCCCTCAAATGTAATGGTGCTTCAGCGTCCAGTTTAATCACGGGTCGCTGCAGAAAGGGTGGTTTGAGACCCTTGAGATAGCATATTTTCAAAAAGAGACGTGAGAGAACAAGTGGAGAGAAGAGACACTGTTGAGATCCACCACTTGTCCACAGGTGCTGTGACAGACTAACAGAAAAACAATGTCCTTACACCAGGGCCGCCAGCTAGTGTTTGTCTTTGTGATTTGCTTGCTTGCTTGCTTTCATGTGCTGCTCATGTGCTGGTGGTGGTGTTCTCTTGTGCAATCATTGCCTGAATACTAGTGTCGGGGACAGACCCAGGGGGTCCCCTAACCATCGGGGTAACCACCCTCAAAAAACGTTAACCATAGAAGGGCCGAATCACCAGCAGCCCGAAAGGGCCACCAAGGCAACGCGGCCCGCCACAACTTACGGCCCAAATATAGCCGTCCGAACTCGCCTGACAAGGGGACCCAAGTGACGACCTCCGTCTCCGCCTCGCTCGAGGGCCGCGTACCCCCTCGAGCAGGCAAACCGACTTCGCCTCGCTCGGGGGCACCCCTCTACTCGACGCGGCGCGCCCCGGCGCCCTGTCCGACAACGGCATTTAATGTCCGCCCCATCAGGCGGGCGCCAAAGTCAAAAGGCGATCTCTCCCCACGCCGCGCCGCTGACACCACAGAGCTCGCTGTTCCACCTGCTCCGGTCACTATGCGTCCTCACCGCCGCTGTGCGGACGTATGCGGCACTGCGCAAGGCCCTGTGCGGACTTGCAGGCATCATTCCGCACCACTATTCCATCCACTCCCGTCCTTTCCCCCGGGTGCAAGCCCTCGAATGGGCGTGGAGAACCCTCGAACGAATATACGAGCAGCGACCGAGTACGGACTCCGATCAGGCGCGGCCCGGTGATGACGAACACCGGGTCAAATCCACCAACTCTCGGCCATTCCCCGGTAAGCCGGGCACGCCGCGCACTGTGGTCGACAGCAACCACCATGCCGACCCCTGTGCCGCCAACTCCCGTCCTTCCCCACCTGCCACGCCCTCGAATCAACCAGCGGCGGGCAGCTGGGCACGGATTACGGCAACGGCACCCCTCGAAACCACTCCAGGACAAGCACAGGGACGGCCACGACGCCCGCAGAAGCCGGAGCTCGCCATAAATCCCCTGCCAGGGTCAAGGACGGTCGCATGCCCGGCGCCATGCTCTCCAGTGCGTACCCCTGTAGCACACACTATACTTGTACTTGTAAGCCCCTCCCCCCTCTCTCCTTGACCTATAAAAGGAGGAAGGGAGCGACACAGGCGGGGGGGGAGAAGGACAACGACGAACACACACACGATCACCGCCTCACGCGATATTGGCACCCGCCTCAATCACCCTCTCACTCATCTTCAGGGACCTAGAGACTCCTTCTCCTCTCCCACCTTGCTTGTAGCCCCCCACTGCAAGCACTCCGGTGCAAGATAGTACAGCGCCCCGAGCGCACTCTGCTGGACGTACGACCTCACGGTCGGAACCAGGATAAACCCTTGTCTCACCGTGCTAGCTCTTGCATCAACCGTCAGGGGACGACGGGACACAGCGCATTCTGTGTGGCGCTGAGGATTGACCGCCCAATCCCAGCACCGACAGTGGCGCGCCAAGTAGGGGGGTTGCGCTGTGATCAACCCACTTCACCCGATCAGTTCCCTTGACGGCAAGCCACGCCAAGGCCATGTCGCCACGATCCGCCCCGGGGTCCCCCGGCCCGCTTCCGCGCGGATACCGGATCATGTTTGGGAGCTTGGAGTTCGAAGCGACCGGTGAGGGCCTCCTCATGCGGCTCGCCTCCAGGACGCCCGCCATGATAGCTATTACCCCGGCGCCGCCAACGCCACCCAACCTCAGGAGACGTCGAAGACTGCACGAGCTGCAGATTCGCGTGGAATGGCGCGTTGCCCCACGCGTCGTCCTCCCTGATTGGGACGCACACCCGTGGCTCCGGCCCGCTGCCGCATTACAGGGGGGCGCACCCCCACCAGCAGCTCCCGCGGAGGGAGCGCGCTGGGAAAATGTGGCCGAGTCGGCGCCGCCCCCGCACGGAATGAGCAACACAGCCGCGAGCTACTCCGCGGCAATCAGCGCCAACCTGAACGCGCAAGAGGATTCGCCGGGTCACCAGCTGGGTTCGTTCCGCAGCCTCGACATTTCCTCGCCAGGCGGGTCCCAGCCCGAGTCGGACGACGGGGAAAGCGTGCACGGACAGGAGCACCCGAGCCTGGACTACTCCGTGCTACGCGCCCGCGAAGGCCTTACCACCTTCCAGGCCATTGCGGACTTCTGCCTCACCTGTTCTGACGATTCCAGCGAAGGGGAATATGACCCCACGCGGGAATGCTTCGTCCTCGACGGCGAAGTAGAGTCCGTAGGAGAGGATGAAGAAACGCGCGACGGGGCCGGACACGACGAACCACCGCCAGCGCCCGCCGAGCCATCGGGCGAAGCCGCACTCGCGCAGGCACAGCTCGTGCAGGTGCAGGAGCTGGAAGCCAGGCTCCAACAGGAGCGCCAGCAGGTACAGGAGCTACGCGCAGCTCTGGAATCCCGGCGGCCCGAGCGCGGCGAACGTGCGCAAGCTGCCGGACGCATCGCTCAAGCGCGCATCATGGGTGATGGCAACGACGCCAGCCCCGCCATGCCGCCGCGGGCAAGCCAGAAGCTTGTCGCCGCAGTAACCCTGATTCGGGCCATGCCCGAACCATCAACACCAGAGGCGCGCGACATGCGGCGCCAGGTGCAGGCCCATGTCGAAGAAGCGGCCGTTCAACAAGCGGAAAGTTCCGCCTCCCGCATGCGCCACCAGGCCAGTTCGAGAGCCGGAGGAAGCAAGCGGGATAAGGAACAATCCATCCATACCCCGCCTAGGGGCGCATGGACGCCTCACCGACCAACGAACGACGGGAAGGCGCTCATGACCGGCGACCGAGAAACGAGGAGGTTCGCGAAGGACCGACTCGTGGACACACGAGGCGCCATCGACGACGGTGACGCGCGCAACGTCCTGAACAAGAAGAAGCAGGACGCGGCGCCTCCCTGCAGTAGGCACCCCCGACGAGGGGGTCGCTACGACAGCGAGGAGGACAAAAGCCCGACGCCGGAACCCCCGGGAACCCCTGTGTTCAGCCGGAAAATCCGTTCGGCCACCATCCCGCCGCGCTTTCGTCAACCGACCACCATTACCAAGTATTCGGGCGAGACGAAACCCGAAACGTGGCTCAACGACTACCGCCTGGCTTGGCAGTTGGGCGGGGCCACCGACGACGCTATGATCATTCGCAACCTTCCGCTTCACCTCGCGGACTCGGCGCGGACATGGCTCGAACACCTACCCGCGAACCAGATCCACGACTGGGACGACCTGGTCAGGATGTTCGTGGGTAACTTCCAGGGCACGTACGTGCGCCCCGGAAACTCCTGGGACCTGCACGGGTGCCGGCAGGCGGCCGACGAACCGCTGAGAGACTTCATCCACCGCTTCTCCAAGCGCTGCACCGAGCTACCGAGCGTGGGTGACTCCGAGATCATCCACGCCTTCCTCGAAGGCACGACTTGTCGGGAGCTGGTGCGCGAGCTGGGGCGAAACCATCCCACCAGCGTCAACGCGCTGTTTGACATCGCTACCAACTTCGCCTCCGGGGAGGAGGCTGTTGGGGCGATTTTCGACGGCAAGACCAAGGGGAAGCGCGCGGAGGAGCTGCCCGCAGAGGGCAGCAAGTCCAAGGGAAAGGCCAAAAAGCAGAAATGAGGCGGCAAGGGCAGGAAGCCTCGGCAAGCCGCGCAGAAGCAGCAGCAACAGGGCGAGGACTCTGACGAGGCCCTCGTGGTCGAGCGAGGCCGCAAAGGCTCTCGACGCCCCCCTCAGGGGGGAGGCCTGTTCGGCGAGATGCTGAAGAAGCCATGCCCGTACCATAAGGGCCCTGTCACCCACACCCTCGAACAATGTGGGATGATCAAGGGTTACTTCAGGCGCGCCTCCGCGAAGGAGGATGACCCGAAGAAGGGTGCGGGTGATGGCGGCAACGACGAGTTCCCCCATGTGGAGAATGTCTTCTTCATCGTAGGGGGGCCCACAGTGAACGCGACGTCCCGGGAGCAAAGACGTGAACGCCGAGAGGTCTTCTCCCTTCACCCCGCGACGCCAACCTACCTCGCCTGGTCGGACGAGACCATCTCCTTCGGCCGCGAGGACCACCCGGACTATGTCCCGAATCCGGGGCGATATCCGCTTGTCGTCGACCCCGTCATCGGCAACACACGATTCTCTAAGGTGCTGATGGACGGGGGCAGCAGCCTCAACATCCTCTACGTCCGCACCTTAGAGCTCATGGGCATCGGCATGAACCAGCTGAGGCCAAGCAAGGCGCCGTTCCACGGCATCGCGCCGGGAAAACGGGTCCAACCCCTCGGGCAGATCGACCTACCCGTTTGCTTCGGCACTCCTGACAACTTTCGGAGGGAGACCCTCACCTTCGAGGTGGTGGGATTCCCAGGAGTATACCACGCCATGCTCGGGCGTCCGTGCTACACCAAGTTCATGGCGGTCCCCAACTACGCATACCTCAAGATGAAGATGTCGGGGCCAAAGGGCGTCATCACCGTGGGATCGTCGTACGAGCATGCTTACGCGTGTGACGTCGAGTGCGTCGAGGGCGCGGAAGCGCTCGCCTACAGCGAGACCCTGGTGGCGGACTTGGAGAAGATGGCGAACGAGGCCGTCGACTCCGCCAAGAGGCACGCAGGCACCTTCGAGGCGGCAGAGCACGCCAAGGCGGTGCCCCTCGACCCCAATGCCCCCGAGGGCAAGGCGTTGAGGGTCAGCACCACCCCAAATAGGAAGCAGTGCTCGTCGACTTCCTCCGCGCCAACGCCGACATCTTCGCGTGGAGACCCTCGGACATGCCGGGTATTCCGAGGGAGGTCGCCGAGCACAGTCTCGACATCCAGCCTCACTCCAAGCCGGTGGTACAGCGACTGCGGCGGTTCGACGAGGAAAAGCGCCGCGCCATCGGGGAGGAGGTGCACAAGCTTCTGCAGGCCGGGTTCATCAAAGAGGTATTTCACCCGACCTGGCTTGCTAATCCTGTTCTAGTTAAGAAGAAAAACGGAAAATGGCGCATGTGCATAGATTATACCGGTTTAAACAAAGCATGACCTAAGGTTCCGTTCCCTTCGCCTCGAATAGATCAGATAGTAGACTCCACTGCTGGGTGCGAATTGTTATGCTTTCTTGATGCTTATTCCGGTTATCATCAGATTAAGATGAAAGAGTCCGACCAGCTCGCGACTTCTTTCATCACCCCGTTTGGCATGTTTTGCTACGTCACTATGCCGTTCGGCCTCCGAAACACTGGAGCTACATACCAGCGATGTATGCAACACGTTTTCGGAAGCCACATCGGGCGGACCGTTGAGGCATATATAGACGATATCGTTGTAAAAACCAGAAATGCGGACGATCTGGTAAACGATTTGCAAATCGCATTCGGTTGCCTCCAGGCAAACGGGGTAAAATTAAATCCGGAGAAATGCGTATTTGGGGTGCCACGGGGCATGCTATTGGGTTTCATCGTCTCCCAATGAGGCATCGAACCCAACCCCGAAAAAGTCTCTGCCCTGGAACGAATGGGGCCAATTCGGGACCTTAAGGCGGTGCAAAAGGTACTGGGCTGCCTCGCGGCTCTCAGCCGTTTCATCTCTCGACTTGGTGAAAAGGGCTTACCTTTGTACCGGCTCCTAAAAAGGCACGAACGCTTTTCATGGACCCCCGAAGCTCAAAAAGCCCTCGACAGGCTAAAAGCGTCGCTCGTACGCGCACCGATCCTCACGCCGCCGCAGAACGGCGAGCCCCTCTACCTATACGTGGTTGCGACAACGCAAGTTGTCAGCGCCGTCATCGTTGTGGAAAGGACAGAGGAGGGTCACGCTCTGCCGGTCCAGAGGCCGGTGTACTACGTCACTGAGGTGCTGACCGAAACCAAGGCACGGTACCCATAGATCCAGAAGCTAATCTACGCTGTAGTGCTCGCGCGACGAAAGCTGCGACACTACTTCGAGGCCCACCTGGTCACCGTGGTCTCATCTTTCCCTCTGGGGGAGATAGTCCGCAACCCGGACGTCTTGAGTAGAATAGCGAAGTGGTCGATGGAGCTTGTGGGAGAAACTCTCTCCTATGCGCCGTGAAAAGCAATAAAGTCGCAAATCTTAGCGGATTTCGTCGCTGAGTGGACCGACGTCCAACTTCCACCACCACAGATCCAAGCCGAATGCTGGACCATGTACTTCGACGGGTCGGTGATAAAAACTGGGGCAGGCGCGGGCCTCCTCTTCGTTTCACCCCTCGGGGAGCACATCCGGTACGTGGTTCGCTTGCACTTCCCGGCGTCGAACAACATGGCGGAGTATGAAGCCCTCCTCGCCGGGCTCCGCATCGCCATCGACCTCGGCGTCAAACGCCTCGACGTCCGGGGAGATTCTCAGTTGGTCATCGACCAAGTGATGAAGAACGCAAGCTGCCGCGATGAAAAGATGGAGGCGTATTGCAACGAGGTTCGCCGCCTCGAGGACAAATTCCATGGCCTCAAGCTAAACCATATCATGCGCAAATACAACGAGGAAGCGGATCAGCTGGCCAAGATCTCGTCAGAGCGAATCACCGTCCCTCCAAACGTCTTCGCCCGCGACCTCGACCAACCCTCCGTCAACTTCGAGCAAAGGGCCGAGGCCCTCAGGACGCCCTCGGGGGCTGAGGGGGTCGAGCCCATGAAAGAGGACCCCTCGAAAGAGGGGCTCGAAGCCCTCGACGTCGAAAATTCTTCGGCCGAGGCCATGGAAATCGATGTGGACACACGACCGCAAGACTGGCGCAGCCCATACCTCGCGTGGATCGACCGCGGGGAGCTGCCCTCGGACCGGACCGAGGGACGCCGCATCGCCAGAAGGTCCAAGACCTTTGTCTCGGTCGGCGGCGCGCTGTACAAACGCAGCGCCTCAGGGATTCTGCAGCGATGCATCCCCATCCCCGAGGGAAAGCAGTTGATCCGCGACATCCACGTCGGGGTGTGCGGACACCACGCGGCGCCACGTACCCTCGTGGGTAACGCGTTTCGGCAAGGCTTTTACTGGCCTACCGCTGTATCCGACGCGAATGAAGTCGTGCGCACCTGCGAAGGGTGCCAATTTTACGCACGAAAGACGCATCTCCCGGCGCACGCCCTGCAGACCATCCCTGTAACATGGCCTTTCGCGGTCTGGGGGTTGGATCTCGTGGGGCCTTTCCGCCCAGCGCCCAGGGGCTTCACCCACTTGTTGGTGGCCATCGACAAGTTCTCGAAGTGGATCGAGGTCCGGGCCATCACCAGCATCAGATCCGAGCAGGCCGTGTTGTTTTTCACCGACATCATCCATCGATTCGGGGTACCCAACTCGATCATCACCGACAACGGCACCCAGTTCACCGGCAAGAAATTCTTGGAGTTCTGTGACGACCATCACATTCGCGTGGATTGGTCGGCCGTAGCACATCCACAAACGAACGGCCAAGTAGAACGTGCCAACGGCATGATATTACAAGGCCTGAAGCCAAGAATCTTCAACAAGCTAAACAAGTTTGGCCGGAAATGGGTAGCTGAGCTGCCATCGGTAATTTGGAGTCTCAGGACAACCCCAAGCAGGGCCACAGGCTTCAGCCCGTTCTTCCTCATCTACGGCGCCGAAGCCGTCCTCCCAACCGACTTGGAGTACGGGTCTCCGAGGCTCGAGGCCTACCAAGAAGAACAAAACCAGCGGAACCGCGAGAATTCGCTGGACCAGGTGGATGAGGCTCGAGACGTAGCGTTGCTCCACTCGGCACGCTACCAGCAATCACTCCGGCGGTATCAAGCTCAGAAGGTGCGGCGTCGAGACCTCCACGAAGGGGACCTGATGCTGAGGTTGCGCCAGGACAATCGAGAGCGCCACAAGCTCACTCCGCCATGGGAAGGACCATTCATCATCGCCAAGGTCCTCAAGCCTGGCACTTACAAGCTGGCGAACGAGAAGGGCGAGGTCTTCACCAACGCCTGGAACATCCAACAGCTACGTCGCTTCTATCCTTAAAACTCTCAGTATTTCTTGTAAATACTTCATGTTCTTAGCCAACAACGATGAAAAGTTTGCGAAAAACATGGAAATATTGTTACTAACAACAATAAAACAGGGTGACTCGCCTTTACCCTCGAAGCTAATTCGAGGTAAAAATGAGCCTCCCTCGGGGGCTACCGGGGGACCGACCCCCCAACCGTTCCAACCCTTTTTTTTTCATGCGCTTCTTTTTGAAAAACATGTTGCCAAACCTTTCCTCCTTAAGTCCAGAAAGATGTAAGCAAGGCACGGGTCTACCGCGGCTGAGAGCCGGTAGAGTCGTGGGACCGCTTACGCCCCCGAAGGCCACGACATCCCCCTCACCACTCGACGCCAAAGTTACTGGTGTTCCTCTGCCGAAACCGATCTCGAGTTAAGAGGAAGGCACGGCACGCCAGACAAATGAAACCTCGGTTGCAAAACCCTAACTAAATCCAAACGTCCTTATTTATCATACTGCTAACCGCGAAAATACGGGACCAAACTCCCGGAATCACTGCAGGAACTCACGGAGACGGACTCGGCATCCCAGAGATCGCGAGAGGGGTCTGATTTTCCTTCGGTCGAAACCTAGAAAGCGTTATTAATCCTTTCCCCTCAAAGATCTAGGAAGACTAAAAACAAGGCGTGAGTTACTACAGAGGACAGTTGGCCGAGTCGTGGGACTGCTTACGCCCTCGAAAGGCTACGGCATCCCCCTCGTCGCACGACGCTCAAGTCACTCACGAAAACGAACTCCTTGGCAAAAGTCATTCCTAAATCATGTGAAAAGGCACAATTTCGCACAGAAATCTTTCAATACAAATACGAGATCGTGCTAACCCACGAAAGGGTTAGACACGATCATGATTCGTTCCTTACACGCCACGAACGGCGAGATTACGATAAGAAACTACGCTCGGCCATAGGCCGTTTTAAAGATACAAAGACTGGAGCCACCCTAACGGGGCTCTTGTACTACTTCAGCTAGCCGGCCAGCACACTATCACGAGAAGCAGTTTCCACAGCTTTCTGGTCGATTTTCCTCTGGCACCCAGCTAACCAAAGAACCTGGTGGTCGGGCGGCTGCGGAACGGAGGACG
This sequence comes from Echinochloa phyllopogon, assembly GCA_033239725.1. Lineage (NCBI taxonomy): Eukaryota > Viridiplantae > Streptophyta > Magnoliopsida > Poales > Poaceae > Echinochloa > Echinochloa phyllopogon. The sequence goes on from BTCW01000001.1 coordinate 411,080, forward strand.
TTGGACCACTTGACCGCCCAACAGGGCCTGGCTTCGCGCCCTGCCGTCGATGAGTGCCCTCGCAAGGATGACGGACGGCGAACGTCATCTGCTAGTTTCCTAGCGAACGAAGCGCCCGCCGCAACATCCTTGCAGCGCCTCGCCACCGGCAAGGTCACCGCCTCCCCGATGAGGAGCGCGATGCCCTGCACCTTTCCCGCAGCATGCCCACCACCTCTCGTCGAATTTCTTCTGGCATCAATGGCGCGCGCCAAGGCCGAAACCCCGGACCACTCTACTCCCACTCTCGAACCCATCGGGAGGATGAAGTTCATGACTCTGCATACTTGACAAGCTATACAAGAACCCGGTGATGATCTTCTCCCCCGCCCGGACGCCTGCTTTTATAGGCACCCAGGGGTCGCGATTGTTACTCCCGTGGATACATAATCGCGACATTCTCGCGCGGATGCGAACCGCCGGCCGTATCAAGCGGGCAGCCTTAATCACCTCTTTGACTCAGCCTGCCCACTTTACGGTTCTTGCGCTCACCAACCCACGAGCGAATCAGCCGCGGCCCAGGTGGACGGACCGGGACAAAGGAAGTCACCCGAAAGCACCTAGACGGGGAAGCCAGCTCAAGCCACTGATAATCGGGCCCGACCGCGTGAAAAACCATCCCAAGGCGGGCAACCACGTTTATCCAGTGTGCAGCAAGGTGAGTCGGCGCGCCAGACGTCCAGATCGTCGCGTCGCCTCAGACCTTACCCGTACATGACGTTTCGTCACAAAAGACACGCCCGTTCAACCGCGCCATCAACAGCGGCCTGACCGCCCGGTCCGGGGAACGCACGCGTCAAGTGCGGCCGTGGACTGGGCCGCTGACACATGGGCCAGGCGCGCGTGGCGCGTCGATGACAACCGGGGGCCCCTCTCCTTTTCCCGGGGAACGGCACGCGTGAGCAGCGGCATTTACTGCGGCACGGTAAAACGAAACGACGCGGCAGCAGCGCCTGACCGCCCGTCGCCTCGCCTCTCCCCGGCGCACGCCAACTCCGCCTAAAAAGGCGCGCCCACTACGCCCACCTCGCCCACTCCGCACCACGTCAGCCACGACCACGCCCGCCAGCGGTCGTGTGCAGGCCCGCAAACCGAAACGTCAAACCACCCTACCGTTGGATTCCTTCCAAGGTAAGACAACTCCCCCCTCCCCCCCGAGGCGCAGGGTGATACTAATCAGGGGCTCAAAGCCCAGGCCTCGAAAGGATTCGATGGACGCCCCAGATTAAGCGATGCGAAGGCTGCCGGTCACACTCAACCAACCCTCGAGCCCGTGGCTCGAAGGCGACCTGCACCTTTCGCAAGGCCCCACTGATCAGGAGTACGAAGCCTGGCCCGCGAAAGGGTTCGACAGGCTCTCCGGATCAACAGAGTCAGGGACGATTCGGGCGTGTTCAACGGACTTTACCCCGAACGCGAAGTTTGGGGACGCCTTTGTTGTGTTCAAGGCCAGACATAGGCAGCTAGACGAGGGATCCCATCGAGGGAGAGCTTCCGCGCCCTCGGCCCCCATCGAAAGGGGCCGAGCCCTACCTAGCAAACCTTTGCAAGCGCTCTTATGGACGAGTCTCCGGACCACGAGCCGACCCCTAGCAAACGGGGCACGGGCGTCCACTTGAACTACCCGCTAACAGCTCACCGAGGCATCCGTGTACGCTGCCCAATTCGAGGGTTGCACGAATGACCTCACCCCTCTCCCTCGCGAAGGGGAAGCGAGGGTCGCAACTCAAAGACAAGAAGCCCCTCCGACCGCCTCCGCTCGGGCCAGGGGCTCGGGGGCTCCTTGCAGCATATCCTCTTCCTCTTATGCGCGAAACACGTCGAAGCCGTGCAGGGTCCGCCCCCCGAATTCCGTATAAATCAGTATCATCCCCGCAATGCACTACGTCGAACAGGGAGCGACTAACACAACCTTCGGGAATCAAAGCCCTTGCACGAGTGAACTCACTCCTCCAAGGGCTCAGGGGCTACACCCGCGGGTGCGCTCGCGCGCCCCCACGGAAGAAACGTGCATAATCAAGAAGGAGTAATCCCCGCAGAATGCCCGGGAACGATCCCGCGAACCATCAGCCTCTGCCCGACTGACCCTTAGTCCGGCAGAGACTCGGGGGCTACTGTCGGGGACAGACCCAGGGGGTCCCCTAACCATCGAGGTAATCACCCTCAAAAAACTTTAACCACAGAAGGACCGAATCACCAGCAGCCCGAAAGGGCCACCAAGGCAACGCGGCCCGCCACAGCTTACGGCCCAAATATAGCCGTCCGAACTCGCCTGACAAGGAGACCCAAGTGACGACCTCCGTCTCCGCCTCGCTCGAGGGCCGCGTACCCCCTCGAGCAGGCAAACCGACTCCGCCTCGCTCGGGGGCACCCCTCTACTCGACGCGGCGCGCCCCGGCGCCCTGTCCGACAACGACATTTAATGCCCGCCCCATTAGGCGGGCGCCAAAGTCAAAAGGCGATCTCTCCCCACGCCGCGCCGCTGACACCACAGAGCTCGCTGTTCCACCTGCTCCGGTCACTATGCGTCCTCACCGCCGCTGTGCGGACGTATGCGGCACTGCGCAAGGCCCTGTGCGGACTTGCAGGCATCATTCCGCACCACTATTCCATCCACTCCCGTCCTTTCCCCCGGGTGCAAGCCCTCGAATGGGCGTGGAGAACCCTCGAACGAATATACGAGCAGCGACCGAGTACGGACTCCGATCAGGCGCGGCCCGGTGATGACGAACACCGGGTCAAATCCACCAACTCTCGGCCATTCCCCGGTAAGCCGGGCACGCCGCGCACTGTGGTCGACAGCATCCACCATGCCGACCCCTGTGCCGCCAACTCTCGTCCTTCCCCACCTGCCACGCCCTCGAATCAACCAGCGGCGGGCAGCTGGGCACGGATTACGGCAACGGCACCCCTCGAAACCACTCCAGGACAAGCACAGGGACGGCCACGACGCCCGCAGAAGCCGGAGCTCGCCATAAATCCCCTGCCAGGGTCAAGGACGATCCCCTGCCATGCTCTCCAGTGCGTACCCCTGTAGCACACACTATACTTGTACTTGTAAGCCCCTCCCCCCTCTCTCCTTGACCTATAAAAGGAGGAAGGGAGCGACACGGGCGGGGGAGAGAAGGACAACGACGAACACACACACACGATCACCGCCTCACGCGATATTGGCACCCGCCTCAATCACCCTCTCACTCATCTTCAGGGACCTGGAGACTCCTTCTCCTCTCCCACCTTGCTTGTAGCCCCCCACTGCAAGCACTCCGGTGCAAGATAGTACAGCGCCCCGAGCGCACTCTGCTGGACGTACGACCTCACGGTCGGAACCAGGATAAACCCTTGTCTCACCGTGCTAGCTCTTGCATCAACCGTCAGGGGACGGGACACAGCGCATTCTGTGTGGCGCTGAGGATTGACCGTCCAATCCCAGCACCGACAACTGGTATAATACTGATGTTGGCTTTGCCCTCAAGATCGGGCTCAGGAATGGTTAAACAAGTGAATTATTGTGAGGGATTAATCAATTATTTGATTGAGAATCAACACACACACACGTTCATTGGAAGCAGCTTAATAAAGAACTGTAATTATTGGAGACTGCACTCATTATTCCAGACCTGATGATGCCATGCCAATGACACTCATGCAGGTGTCAAAGAGAAACGTCCATCCATGAGCATAGCAGAAAGAGCAGCGTCGCATCTGAATTTGGTCGGAGATGAACTGAATCTCATGCATTTGAGCTGGCAGGTCATGTGAAGCTGCTGGTGGTGCAGACTGCAGAGGGATTGGATTGGATTCTGCTAGCTTCTGCATCTTCCCAACCGGAAGGGCCACCGGATGGAATTATTGGAGCGGGCCCGCACGTAATGTCGCTTTTGCCATTGCTGACATGGCAGCAATAATGTGGATCGGTCGTGTGCTCCAAGCTGAAGATGGAGAGCCTCAAGTGAAAATGAGGTCAGGATTCGATATGCATTATTATTAGGTGGATGAAGTTGTTGAATAACCTCAGCAGGCAGCTTCATCGTCACCGGTGAAATGTTGAAGTCACGGCTGGTCGATCTAGTGGCTGTCATTATAGTGCAGCAATTATATTTTATTTAAAATTAGGCAACAATGATTCTTCACAGTGACAGGGTTGTTGTTCTTGTGCGCAAAATGACACAATTTTCCATGCTTTTAGCATGTCAGAAAAGAAACGGGTGAAAGAAGAAACCTGAATTTTCAAACACCAAAACCTGAAACTAAAGCCTGAAACAAATTTTCTCAATGGAGAAAAAGGGAATTACGTGAGGCTGAGCGCAGATAAGCTGAATGCTGCATGTCGGCATCAGTATCCAGAATCTCGGCCGGGTCCATGATCCACGTGGAGTTTATACGCGCCATGAAATGGTAATGCATCCGGACAAAGCTTGTTCCATCGACGTGATCATCACAAGCAAAGAAGCAGACGACGATCGAGAAACAGATTAATTAATTAAATAAAAAGCGGTGACTTTTTCTCTAGCCGCATGAATAAAACGCGCGCGTACGTGCAGTAGTTAACGAGGCGTTGGCATCGATCCACGCGTCATGAAGGCGAAATGTATCTATCATATTGCCAGCATAATTGGAGAGGACGGCACTATTCAGGATTATGCATGTCGTTCAATTCGATCATCCTGACTACTCGATCTACTCTCATGTCCTATTACAGTACTAGACTGCAATGTGCAACCCAACATCAAGATTCATTCATCACGATATGGCCTTGTCAGCATCGTCGATCGTGCAGTGTAAAATTAATCTGCTTCAGTACATGCGGTCCAATCCAATCAGAAGAGAAAAAGAAAATGAGGCCTGTGGGTGGCCGTGCAAAAAATTAAAGTGTCGACGTGTCTCTGGCGGAGAGTACATGCACAGTGAAAGATGAAGTTTCAGTACCGTGACGTGGCGCCCACACACACCCGCCGGAAGGACACAGCGTAGCGTAGGATGGAACGGGACAAGCTAGCAGTTGCTCGCTCTCGTGTCGTCCTTCTTGCTCCATCCATATACGTATAATTTTCGGTGCAAAGGAAAAGAAATGATGGATATATAGGTACCATGGGTCGTCGTCGCTTCCCCTGCATTATTGTACTCCATGATGACCCTGCACTGATGATGACTCAGCGCAACAGGAGGAAATTGCCTGCCCTCTCTGCTACACCATCCATCTATGGCTGGTTTATTTTGTTCGGCCCCGCCGGCTGGAATAATCTATTGCGTGTCTGCTCACCAAATGTGGCATGCATGAGCATGACCAAGCAATCAAGCAACAACCATGTATCATTCATGTTTTCTAGTAGGCCACAAGTCATGATCGATCTGCTGATGGCGAGAATTCAGGTCCTCTGGTTTCGTCCGGTGGGCCATCGTACCCATGCGCTGACGAGGCTGCTGCATCTTCTTGTATATATTGCTAACGAGGCAGCTGGCAGGTAACACTGCACTACAGCAAGTAGAAAGTTGGAAACCATCGGCGTCCATTTGCTCTATATATTATTTGTGGGCCATAGAATCTCCGCCCACCGATATATCCTTTGTATATGCTGTACAAATAAAATCCTTTTTTTCTGGAAAGAATACAAATCTAGTATGCAGCAGGATCATGCCTATATACATATATACTAGTAGATCGAGTAGTATATATACTTCGATCAGTATTCACACTAGATAGTTGTTGTCGGTACGGTGCTGCATTTCAACAACAGAGGCATATATATGAAAATACGGGAACGAATGAAGACAAATGTAGCTAAAATGTGGTGGCCACCGTTGTTTATGTGTTTTTGGTCGCAGAATGTGTCAGGACGTTTGGTTTGGACAGGTCTTTTTGATGCTAGTGATTTGGAGCTAATGATGGTGGTAGCTGCTCCTTTTTCCTAGGCCTGCGTGTTATTAGGATTGATTAATGATAGTTGTATGCATCTTTTAGATGCAGAGGCTGGAATATCAATATATTTCCTTTTCTAAAAAAATCATCAAGGAGAGGTAGCCGAGCCAGGGATTGGTTCCTTGTATCCCATCTGTATACGTACATAGCAGTGTGCCAGGCGAATGATCTGATCGACATTCCCCTCCGGCCCATATGCATGGCCATCTATATGATATTATGATGAACACTGATCAAATAAATGCAAGAACAATTAATATATGAAGCCGACATGCATGCATTGCTGAACCTACCCGGGGTAAATAGTCATGGCAGGTAGCCCCCCACACGTACGTACGTGTCAGCGCGGATCGAGCAAGGGAACCATGACATGACAACTACACACAGGAACAAATGAAACCTTTTTTTTGCGATCAGAACAAATTAAACCTAACAACAGAAAGCAGCTATAACAACAATTAATTCACGTACAACGGCGGGGGTCGCTAACAAAAAACAAAGCTGAACCATTGATAAATTTTCTGGTACAAAGTATAATATAGTATGAAGGATTATTACAAATTAATAGAGAGAGATATATAATGGGACTCGATCGGATAGAGATAGCCTGTGTGTACTGTGGCCACTAGTTAGTTTGTTTCCATACATTCCTCAACTGACGGCGACAAGCTTGAGGAACCCAAGCAGCCACGAGATGAGCTACCGGCTGCCATCGTGAATGCATCATGGCCGGATCGAGAGCTCAATCATATATCCGTCTGTGTTCATCTCTATCAGATTCAGATCCATCCGTCCATCGGCCTAATTCATCGCCAGATCGAGAGAGCTCCAACGCATGCAATGGATGACAATTCACATGGCCGGCCGGGCAGCTAGCGGCACGGGAGAGCATATGCATGTGTCGTGCCACTGCCCCCCGATATCGATATGATCATCCCCTAGCTCCCTGTACGTGTATCAGATTATGATCGATATGCCTACCAAATTAAAGCTCCTAATAGGTAGTCATCTTACCACCGACCGATCAAGTAGCAAGCCATCCACCAAATCGTGTCGATCGTGCTTAATTACTTGCTCTCTCGGCCAGTCAAAAGGTCAATTCTTCTTGTAAAAAATGATCGATATATGTGGCGTGTACGAGTAGGACGAGGAGTACACGTACAAGCTAGCCCGCAAGAGATCGAGGTGATCGGATCGTCCCCGGCTGGCCAACAGCAGCAGCTTCCATCCTATAAATACCACCTCGCCGAGCGCTTAGCCCTCCACTCGCCGAGATACATCCTCTTCTTCTTCTCGTCAATAATAGAAAACTAGAAGAAGCCGGGGCACGAGATCGGCGACAAGGCCGTCCGCCCCGCCGCGCCATTAATCTTCCATCTTCTTCTTCTAGCAATCCACAGATCGATCGAGAGATAACAACAATGGAGACCCGGGACAGCAGTAGTATCCCCTCGACGACGCCGCTCCCCTACTTCTACTCGCCGCTGCCGGCCGCCGACGCCGAGGTCTCCGGCGCCGCCCGCCGGAGGCCCCTCTTCGCCGCCGCGCTGGTCCTGTCCGCCGCGCTGCTGCTCGCCGTCGCGGCGCTGGCCGGCGTTGTCCGTGTCGCGCCACCGCGCGGCGGCCGCCCCGTCGTCATGCATGGCGGCGGAGTGGGAGAGCCGGCGGCGCCGACTCCCCATAGGAGCATCCGCAGCAGGGGCCCCGATGCCGGCGTGTCGGAGAAGACGTCCGGCGCCGCGTCGGGGATGCTGCAGGGCGGCGGCAACGCGTTCCCGTGGAGCAACGCGATGCTGCAATGGCAGCGCACGGGATTCCACTTCCAGCCGCAGAAGAACTGGATGAACGACCCGAATGGTAAGCCGACATACCCGGGGTCTCGTTGCCGCCGCATTGCATGCATATACGTATATTAATTCATCCCCCTTAATTTTAGTTAATTTCTAGCTGCAGATTTCTTTCACCTAGCTTATATATATATATATATATATATATATATACATTGCGTCATTCGACTAGTCAATTAAGAAGTAGCTTGGTAATTCGACCGGAAACTATTAAACCAGGGAGTACGTGCAAGCTGCTAATTCATATATATACATATATATAGTGCAAGCTAGAGACAATGATCTGTCACACGTGCTTCTTCCTCCTCCTAGTGCTCGCTTGCATGTGGTGGGGGAGGTTACTAGCTCAAACCAACCCAACCGTTCGTTACCCATGCTAGCTGTTCCAACTAGGAGGATAGATGCAATTATGTAATTGTAAATTGCGTTGTTGTTACAGCAGTAGTATACTAATAATCGTTGAAATACATCATCGCTGCAGGCCCCGTGTACTACAAGGGGTGGTACCACCTGTTCTACCAGTACAACCCGGACGGCGCCATCTGGGGCAACAAGATCGCGTGGGGCCACGCGGCGTCCCGCGACCTGGTCCACTGGCGCCACCTCCCTCTGGCCATGGTCCCCGACCAGTGGTACGACACCAACGGCGTCTGGACGGGCTCCGCCACCACGCTCCCCGACGGCCGCCTCGCCATGCTCTACACGGGCTCCACCAACGAGTCGGTGCAGGTCCAGTGCCTCGCCTTCCCCTCCGACCCCTCCGACCCGCTGCTCACCAACTGGACCAAGTACTCCGGCAACCCCGTGCTGTACCCGCCGCCGGCGATCGGCCCCAAGGACTTCCGCGACCCGACCACCGCCTGGTTCGACCCCTCGGACCGCACCTGGCGCATCGTCATCGGCTCCAAGGACGACGACGGCCACGCCGGCATCGCCGTCACCTACCGGACCAAGGACCTCGTGCGCTTCGAGCTCCTGCCGGGCCTCCTCCACCGCGTCGCCGGCACCGGCATGTGGGAGTGCATCGACTTCTACCCCGTCGGCACCAGTAGCAGGTCGTCGGAGAAGGGCATCGACATGTCCGACGCCATCTCGGAGAACGGCGTGGTGGCCGGGGACGTGGTGCACGTCATGAAGGCCAGCATGGACGACGACCGCCACGACTACTACGCTCTGGGAAGGTACGACGCCGCCGCCAACGAGTGGACGCCGCTCGACGCCGGCAGCGACGTCGGCACCGGGCTGCGCTACGACTGGGGCAAGTTCTACGCGTCCAAGACCTTCTATGACCCGGCCAAGAAGCGCCGCGTGCTCTGGGGATGGGTGGGGGAGACTGACTCGGAGAGAGCCGACGTCGCCAAGGGATGGGCGTCCCTGCAGGTACCTACCCTTCGTATTCTTCTTCGCATCGTACATTCTTTTTGTCCTGTATATTTATGCATATACACGTATACTGTACACGTCATGCATCTCTTTTACTAGTTAGTACTGTATCCGTGCGTGCATGCATGCATTATTTGTTGTTGTGCGCGCGCTTTTTGGTCTGGGCTGGGGACCAGACACGTAGGAATGGGACGACAAACAATAATCAATCATGCAGCAGTCGACATGATGCATGCTGTCTTGGGGGGTTACACTTGCACCATCATCTCCATGCTGCTGTCAACGGCGCGTACTGTCTCGCTTTGCTGGTCCGTCCTGGCGATCGATTGATCGAGCTGTATGTATGTTGAGATACCTACACAACACCCACGTACACTAATGGAGCTGCTTGCTAGTACTGTTCAATTCACGGGACATGCATGCGTATGTGGTCGCTCACATGTGCAGCCATGTGCATATGCAGTAGTTGAGAGCTTGCAGCACTGGCACTGCTGCCTACAACCAATTAAACTGATCTGGGATTACAGTATTACACAAGAAAAGGGGTGTCTTGTCTGCTGCCTACAGGGCATGCATGTTGTCTGCTGCTCTCGGCTGTCATCTAGTAGAAAACTTGAGATGACATGTGGGACAGCCCAACTCGATCATATGCACCATGCATCCATATGCAGCATGTTCTATCTTACTGAAAAACATTATTAAACTACTCATACTCCAACAGGCCGGCTTGCTTAATTTCAATTTTAGATCATCAGTATACTAGTACATCATATTACTAGCTAGTTACATGCATACTAGTACAACTCAGCACTACTAATTCCTGATCGATAATATGGCTTGCAGTCGATCCCCCGTACGGTGCTGTTCGACACCAAGACGGGCAGCAACCTCCTGCAGTGGCCCGTGGAGGAGATCGAGACGCTGCGCACCAACTCCACCGACCTCAGCGGCATCACCATCGACCACGGCTCCGTGTTCCCGCTCAACCTCCACCGCGCCACCCAGCTCGACATCCTCGCCGACTTCGAGCTCGACCGCCGCGCCGTCATGTCCCTCAACGAGGCCGACGTCGGCTACAACTGCAGCACCAGCGGCGGCGCCGCCGCCCGCGGCGCGCTCGGCCCCTTCGGCCTCCTCGTCCTCGCCGACAAGCAGCGCCTCCGCGAGCAGACCGCCGTCTACTTCTACGTCGCCAAGGGCCTCGACGGCGGCCTCACCACGCACTTCTGCCACGACGAGTCGAGGTCCTCGAGCGCCAACGACATCGTCAAGCGCGTCGTCGGCAGCGCCGTGCCCGTGCTCGACGACGAGGCGGCCACGCTCTCGCTGCGGGTGCTCGTCGACCACTCCATCGTCGAGAGCTTCGCCATGGGAGGGAGGTCCACCGCCACCTCCAGGGTCTACCCCACGGAGGCCATCTACGCCAACGCCGGCGTCTACCTCTTCAACAACGCCACGGCGGCGAGGGTCACGGCCAAGAAGCTCGTCGTGCACGAGATGGACTCCTCCTACAACCACGACTACGTCGTCGCCGACCTCTAGCTCTCATCGATCAATCATCATGCATCGACGACAATCCATTTTTGATATGATGAGCTAGCTTAGCCATCATATATATTGTTTAGCGCGCAAAGCATATAGTTATCTTTGATTTCTTCGATCGATAGATCTGCTTGTACTTATCGATTCCGGCCGATCTCAATTTTTGTTTCCCTTTTTTACATCTTTATTTTTTTCTAATTATATTATTCTCTATATATCGATATGTCCATCGATATCTCGAGGCCTTCTTCCAATTGTATACTGTACTACCTAGTGGAAGGAAGAAGACGCCACGATGCAAGGCTACATGATGATCGATAGCCGCGCCGGCCTCTAGTTGTAAATCCATGCATGTATCAACACCCACCCCATGAGAGTCAATGTTGGTCTACATAGACTTGAATTTTGTCCCAAATATTCGGTGTGCACCAACATCAGAAACATGCTAACATTCCGGTTCCCAACATTATTTATTTCGCTAAAGTTAACATGGAATATATATAGCTGGTTCAGATGATGGTATTGAATGTTAGATATTGCGTCGAATATTTGTACGAGTCCGGTTACAACGGGATTTGAAGTTGTATTTAGCAGTATAGGGTATAATTCGTGTCAAAGTCAAACTCTATAACCTGGGCCTCCTAATATGAGAGGGTCCGGGGGCTGCTATTGTAACCATGATGATAGGCTCGCAAGGGAAGGTGGCACGTTGCCGGGACCGCGGAGCTACCGGTGCTGCGGTTTAGGGAGGAGTGCCCGTAGTCGTGCCCCGGGGATGTGGGCTTGGACTGAACCTCGTTAACAAAGATCGTGTCTTCGATATAATCTTGCAGGTCGTATCGGTAGATCCAATCGGCGCTTTCACTGGAGAAGATTAGGGGGCGGCTCGTCGTCATGAGAGCTAATTTTTTAACAGAGAAGGTAACGGACAGAACAGATATTCTGGTGTTGGTTCCAGCGAGCAGTGACAATGTTTTGAGCTGGTCAGCTAGTTTCTATAGCATTACATAGAGTTGCAAAAAAAATCTGATGTAGCAGTATAGTTAACGAGGATTGAGAGAAAAAGAATAGAGGACACCGTTTCTTGATCGAGAAACTGCGTCGACCAATGCGCGAAGAAACGGCGAGACCCGCCCTCCCTGGGGCTAGCATCGTTTCTTCCCCACGGGGGCCAGCCCTCGCTCGTCGAGGCCTGGACTTCGCATGTCCTGCTGCGTGTCCTCCTCGCCCCGCTGCCCGCACGGAACATCAAGCTCACACCCAACCCAAAGCTGCAGCCTAGAGCTGTTGCTGCTGGACCTTGAGAAAGTTCGTTTTGTTCATGGATAGCATGCTAAGGCGAATTTCAGGGACTCTCATGTCAAATTGCAAGTGGCTCACGGCGATGCTGAGCGGGTGCCGCGGAAGACGGCGTGCATCGCAGGACAAGTGGCGTGTGTCGCCGATGAAGAAGGAGGTTGTTGTCGCGTCACGACGGGAGGCCGTAGCGGCGGCCGTGGTGACGTCGACGAAGAGCTGGTGTTTCTGTGAAGAGAAGTGCAGACCATGTCAAGCTTAGGGGGGTGATTGTTAGCCATAAGCTCGACATGGTCGCATGCAGTGGCGGACAGAAATTATTTTGACGTCTAGGGCCACTTGTCAAAGCGACTGGACTACCAAAATTTCAAGTAGGCTTGTCATTATACAAGAGCATCAGAGGATGAAGTAAATTTCTGGACAGACATAAGGAAACAGTCCCTGAATCCTGACTTAATTTACCTATACGAGCTCACCTGATGATCTTTTTCCCAAGTCCAGCACCAGCATCCACCGAGTACACCTGCAGCTCTGCATCACAACGACGTCAGTTACAAACTGTAGTTCCATCTCACCTGGCTGTCACGTGAGCTGCGCCGACAGTCAGCACGAAGCAGCTCCATCTTCCTATGGCCAACACACAGGCAATCAAATCATCCAAAATCCCAATCAGTGTGGCAAGCATGCATGTCTATATCATCTGATGCTACAACTACTGAAATGCACTTCTATGGAATAAATGTTTTATCTCCATCTGGGCTATACATGATGTTCTTCTCTTTTCTAACTGGCCAGTTTCAGAAATAGCAAAGGGAGGTTATATAACAGGATAACATGATGATATGCTTCCGAATGAAATATTGTGTCGTTCTAAGCTAGCTATGTACTTAGTCACAATTTTCTTTCAGAAATATTTTGTATTTTACAGGCATGTATAATATGTGTGCAATACAAATACTACTAACTGACAGTGTTATACTATGTACATGATCTTTGTCAACAAAAAAATATATATTTATCTGCAATATTACCTGCAAACAAGTGATGTGGGCATGATTTTCAGTATTATCATCCAGCAGACATAAAGATGCCATTAAGAGACCACCAATAGTCCTTTATAAAGGTAGTGATTGTCTATTTGAACTCTGCAAGAAGTCAGTCTACACTAATATTGGAGTATTGGACAGCCAGATGGATAAAACTTCTTGAAGCATATGCTCCTTGGTGTGGCAAGACTATATAGACAGAACCATCATGATGATAACAGGTTTCCAGCAAAACCATTTAAAGGAGAAAAGAGGAATGCTTGAATAGCTGTAAGCAGCATTCAAATCAGCAAATTTGGTCTGCTGACATTCTCTTTTTCTTGGATGAGTGTCCTACCAATGACACTCAAAACTAACATAGAAGTATCATTAAACACTCAGCATTAGGAGGATGTGAATTAGTCCTGTGAAAGCAACAAATAGACAGTAAGATACACATTTCAGCTTGCAACGCAGCAGGCTCATTATCTTCAGTAAGCTGAGATTCTAACTCAGTCCCTCTAGTTCTTCAAGTTCCTCTTCTATAAGCTTTGACATGGAAGTGTGAAACTGAATGGCACATCTGTATAAAATAAAGCTATGTTTCATATAACTAAACTGAAGCATATAACCAAGCTAAAATTACGACCTATTGCACTTCCATGGTTCAGTTTCTATGTGGATTGTCCACAATTGAAACAGCCAGACAGATGCAAGAGCAAGACTATAACAAGTCATGAGGTAACTAATCTCACATTATGGTCAACTCTTCAACAATTCAAACAGCAGCTCCAGCCAATCCCATATTATGCCTACTTCATGATTCATACAGTCGTTCTAAAAGGTAGCGATGCATGCCCAGGGAAAGAAATACCGTAGACTCCTACCTTCATGATTCATACTGTAGCTCTATAAACAACATAGAGGAAATGGTTGTAGACAATTGCAGCAATCCTTACAGTCAACTACATTCGTACACAACACTAACCAAATGTGTTTTATGAGCCCATCATTTAGTCAAATTTCTTTTTCTTAAACTACTTTTTCTATGGGCTCATTGACAAGCATACCTCTTTCCTCCGTACTGGGTACACTACGAAGCTTAGGTAGGCGAACTATTCACATTAGCCAATATAAATGACAGGACAAAGTAACCTGCCACTACAACACTCTACAGCATGAGCCTGACAAAACTGTTTGAACCCCGTGTTCTGATGCAGCATGCTTCATAAATGTTCAGTTAGTCCAAATAGGAAATAAAAATGATTGCAATAGCACTAAATTATTGAAGATTGTTAATGAGACAGAGCATGAAGAGAATAAGAGGAGACTGCCTTCCACTAGTTCTTTAGTTCTCTGAGTTGGAAATGCTGACAATGTGCAGGTTACCTACACCACCAATGGAGCTTCTTGGAACCCTGCGGACATCATAGCAGCCACCATATGAGAGCAAAGCAGCTGGTGCCGGTATTCCGATTTCGGTCCTGGGCAAACAGGCAGGTGTCGATTGATAGTTTGCAGGAGATTCATCTGTGGTTGTGAAGAAAAAATAGTGCAGACAATATATTGTCATATGTTTTCCATTATTTATTGTTTTGCTAATCAAATATGTATGGAATGTAAAGGACAAATGCAATTAAATGGTTTGTTCAAAACATCTCATTTGCTTAACACAGTAGAGGAATGGTTAGCAATCCAACAGAACGCTAGCAGCAAGGAACATGGTAGGCTATTAATTTCAGCTTTTGTGCACAACATCAAACAAATCCCGCAAAGTCAACCGATGTATTAGTTAAAAAGAACATAAAGCCAGCTGTGGCCACAGTATGCAATCCATGTTTGGCTTCACTCAACCATTTGTCTCCGTTTGCTCATGAACAATTCCCTGTCAAACTTCACACTTGGATGAATGGTCAGAATCAGAAAGATTGACATCACCAGAAGTCTCCACAAGAGCATACACCATTGCTGAACATGTGGAATCTGACAGAATCCCTCACAAGAATATCACGGCCAGTTATCTTAGATATGAACTTGGTAGCATTGTGACAATCTACACAAACCCGTAGATTCTTGACGATACGAATTGGCATTTCCTGTGGGACAAATATTAATCCAAAGGCAATTGCAAGCTTTTCGCTGTGATGGCTGAGCATGTGAACCTTATCAGCATCTGCCACATCATGCAGCACTGAACTCACATCAGGTTTGTATCCTTCTTCAACCATCTTGGTGTTGAGCCACTCAAGCTTTTCATAAATCCCCTTGGAGAAGGGGTGAGACTGGTCGTCAGCTGAAAAGATGTGAACTTTATTCTTATACTTGATCCAGCTACAACCTGGTTCCTTCTTCACTTGCCTGTCTCTCATTCCACGCCTTAGCTGGGCAACCTCATTCCATTGACCTTTAGAAGCATGCATGCTGCAGAGCAACACGTAGCTAGCTGGGTTCTGGGGATCAATTTCTAAGAGATTCTCAGCAGCCCATTTGCCGATTTCCATGTCACCACGCAACCTACAAGCGCTCAGCAATGTGCCCCATCCAATTGCATCAGGGCGCATTGGCATTTGCTTTATGAACTCCTCAGCTTCTTTTAACCTCCCCGATCTGCTATACAAGTCAATCATACAGGTGTAGTGATCATCTATGGGCACGATACCATGGTCCTTCCGCATGGAATAAAAGTAGCTGCGGCCTTTCTCTACGAACCCAGCACGGCTACAGGCAGAAAGGACGCCAATAAATGTTACTCCATCAGGCTTCACACCCTTAGACAACATCTTCTCAAACAAATCTATAGTTTCTCTTGCCTTCCCAAACTGAGCATACCCAGAGACAAGAGCTGTCCATGAGACCTGGTCGTGAAATGGCATCTCATCAAACAATCTGTGTGCATCCTCAATGTTGCCACACTTCCCATACAAGGTAACTAATGCATTGGACACTGTGATATATGGCTTCAATCCCGATACAAGCGCCAGGCAGTGGAACTGGGCACCTTCCTCCAGGCTTGCTAGGTTAGCGCAAGAACTTATTACACTTCCAAGGGTGAAATCATCAGGATCAACAGCATCTTTCTGCATCTCAGAGAACGCCCTGATAGCCTCCTCGTAGCATCCATTTTGTCCATATCCAACAATCATTGCGGTCCATGAGATGATGTTTCTAAACGTCATCCTGCTGAAAGCAGTTTCTGCCAGTCTGATGATCCTGCATTTTGAGTACATGTCAACAAGCGCGCTCCCGACAAAGACATTATCATCGTAGCAAGTCCTGATTGTGTAGGTATGGATCTGTTTCCCCTGTTCCAAGGCTGAAAGGGCTCCACAGGCCGTAAGGGTGCTTCCGAAGGTGTACTGATCAATGGCGATGCCCTGTACCCTCATCCTCCTGAAAACGTCCAGTGCCTCAGACTCCAACCCATTCTGCGTCAAACCCGTAACCATGGTGGTCCAAGTGATGGAATCCCTGTCTGCCATCGCCTCAAACAACCGCTTTGCTTCCTGGACCATCTTGCACCGGAGTAGGCCAGTGATCATGGTGTTATACATGACCACATTCTTGCCCTCCTCCAGTTCATCGAAGACCCTCTTGGCATCCACAATGAGGCCCATCTTGGCATACATATCTACCAGCGGGCTCCCAAGAAAAGCATACGCCCCGAACCCAAGGCGGAGAATCTGGCAATGGAACTGCTTACCGAGCGCACGGTCGCCCAAGGCCGACGCTGCCCTGACCATGGCCGACATGGTGATCCTGCTAGGCCTTACGCCGCCCCGGACCAACGCGCGGTACGCCCCGGCCGCCCTCGCGGGCTCGCCGGCGCCGGAGAAGCCGGCCATGAGCGCGTTGTAGGAGACGACGTCGCGCTCCGGCATGGACGCGAAGAGCGCCTCCATGGCGTCGAGGAGCCTGGCGTGCGCGAGCGTGGAGAGCAGCGCGTTGTAGGTGAAGAGGTTCGGGTGGGGCACGGCGTCGAACAGGCGGCGCGCGCGCGCGTGGCGGCCGGCCTTGCCATAGGCGGTGAGCAGGTGGTTGAGGAGGTGGGTGGGCGGCGGGTGCGGCAGGGTCCTGAGGATGCGGCAGTGGACTGCGCCGGCCACGTGCGCGCCGCTCCGGGCGGCGGCGGCGGAGGAGGAGGAGGAGAGGAGGGCGACGTACTGGCTGCTGCTGCTGCAGAGCGCGCGGGTCATGGCGCGCCGTCGCCGAACGAGTGAGTGAATCGGGCCGCCGCGAAGCAACAACAACTGGAATGGCACTGCATAATGGGCCTGCGTGCATTGGTTGGCCCAAATGTTCAGTCGCCCGGGCCAGGTGGAGTTTGGAGAAGAAGCCGCCACGGGCCCACGGGCATTGGAGACGGCGGCAGCAGGGGCGACGAGGACGAAGCTGGTGAAGATCAATCAAGGTGGAGCAGCTGCTCGCCATGGTGGAGGTGGACGATAATGAGGGCCATTAGTTAGGGGAAGTTATTTGCTACTGTAGCAAGTTTTCACCATGATTTGCACCATGATTTGTCATCCCTGGTTGAGGGAGAAAATGGGAGTTGTTCATTTGCAGGTACGGTACGGTACGGCAGACAGTAATAATATAATTATTATTATAAGGGACCGGACCGGATGATTACGTGGGCCATGCCAATTGCCATTGCATATGGGCATGGGGCCCCGAAAATGACATGTCGAGGACGAGGAGTATATGCTGCATGTTAGCTACTGATGATCAAGTGGCAGCGTACGCCGTTACTACAGTAACGTATTGAGAGAGATGGAACTGGACCCTAGCTAGCTAGCTTCTTGGACCACCTGATCACCTCACCTGACTGAATGCCTCAGTAACAATTGATTGATGTATTACTAATACGGAGTAGTAGACGATGACCACCGCTGTCAATTCCCACCCTCTGCTTGAGTTACTCTCTCGTGCATGCCTAATCGATCCTAACGGCGCGCTGTTCCAAACTGAACGATTTCAGTTATGCTATGTTTGTTTCCATTCTCTGCAGCTGGCTGCAACTCATTCCAAACAAGCAAGCAATGGCAATACTGCAGACAAGCAAGGGAGCGAGGCAGCTACCGAGATTAACTGGCATCCATCAATGTGAACGATGTGTGATGAACAAAACAGCCATCCACACTACGGACAAGTAAGGAAGGGAAATCAAACCAAATCATCCATCCACTTCAATTTCCTCTCTCCATCTCATCTGCTTGCTATGCTGAGTAAATAATATATATTTACACAAGGGAATCGGGGTAAAAAAAAAAACAAGCAACACCTGCAACAACATTACAACAGGAACAGGGGCGCGCCAATTAACCTGCTGGGCGAATCCGTTCATCAAGATGATGATGCGGCGGCGGTGGCTTCAGGAGGCTGTGCCGCACCTGCTGCTGCTGGTGCTGTTCCGGCGTCGGCGGCGGCCTCAGCAGGCTGTGCCGCACCTGCTGGCGCTGTTCCGGCGCCGGCGGCGGCCTCAGCAGGCTGTGCCGCCGCAGGTGCTGCTGTTCCGGCGGCCAGCGGCGCGCGGCACGTCGGGCAGGAGGAGCGGCGGCCACACGCGAGCCATCGCTCGATGCAGCGCGCGTGGAAGCCGTGCCCGCATGCCGGCATGACGCGCACGGCGTCCCCGTCGACGAACTCCGCCAGGCAGATGGCGCACTCCGCCGCGGCGCCCGCCAGCTTCGTCCCGGCCGCGGAGTACACCAGGGATGGCGGCGGCGTCGGCGGGGGCGTGGCCGCCTTCTCTAGGTCCACCGGGACCGCGTCCGGGGCCGGCTCCGACCCGCCGGCCCGGCGGCCGCGGCGGAGCAGGTAGCGCACGGCGGCGTTGAGCGCGAGGGCGAGGGCGAGCGCGGCGAGCAGGGCGGCGAGGATGACGGCCATGTTGCTGGCGAAGTCGCCGGCGCCCGAGTAGGGGCCCCAGCGGTTGGTGGCGGTGGGCGTCGGGCGCGGGCCATGCTCGTACTCCTGACCCTGCGGCGCCATCGCCATGGCCGCCCGGCTTTGGTACCTACTGCCTACTGAATGCTGTGAGTGAGGTATCAAGTAGCGGCAGGTCGCTGAATTGCTTTGCTTTCGTCAGTTCAGTTTATACAGCCGGATCGGACGGGATGACCTGGCGGGTCGTGCATGCGTGATCAGGTCAGGTGATGAATGGTTGGATGGTGGTGCAGGTGAATGAAATGAAACCAACCAAGTGATGATGATTTGGAGAGATTGCTCTTGCTCGGGAACTAGCTAGGTACGGTGTATGATGTGGCACGCAGCCTTTTACATGTGGGCTGCTGCACCTTTTCCTAACCGTCTCTGCTTGTCCTCACTCACTCACAGGTCACCCAACATTCAGTCTGATTCTGATACCATTTCAGACGATGTTCCATTCAATATGTAATGACGAGACCAATTGATGATTTGTTAATCCATCATTTCAGCAATGGTGAGCGAGTATGATGGGTCTAGTGATACTTCTGCACATATGTATTCCGTGTGTATCTCACAGGTGGGTTTAAAACACAATCTTTCAATTAACTTGTATCACAGGTGCGGTAGTTAGCGAGAAATTAAATTCATTCAGTGTAATGTATTAGTGCATCGGTAGTTAGAAATATATAATCTCGTTATGGGATGATAAGAACATAATTAATCATGTCTCGCATGCTTCTGCAAATAAGCGTGTTAGAATTATTTCTACAAGGCCAGTAATATATATACTACTCTAGGGGAATTAGTAAAAACGTACTTCTGCTACAAAGAAAAACAGAACCGCTCCATTTTCCATGCATGGATCAATATTAACACGGATGAATATGTAGTGATGTTCTTCTTCGATACCAATTTCTTGAATCTACGGCTTTACAGTATATAGCACCTCTTCTCTATGTTTTGTTTCTTTGTCAATTCCATTTCATTTGCTGGGGGAGAAAGGAATGCGACGTGACGTGCATGCTAGGACCGCTCGAGAAAAAAGGTGGTAGCTACCCGCTTAGGTTGTGGCTGTTGAGATAAGAATGTGTTGGGCAGATGGCCTCTGGATATGTTTTGTGATGGGGTGCAATCATCTTTTCATTGTGGCCCGGCCCCCTCTGACCCGCCTTTTTCAGTTGGCATCTAGCTACCCAATTCTTCTTTCATGTTGCAAGTATTTTTTGTCAGCCATCAGTTCATCATCAGACGTGTTATTCATAACTTCCACGGTGATTCTCTACGTATGTTTTTTTCTATAATATAAAGATAATTTTCTATCTTTATATTATTATATTAAGATAGAAGTTTGAACGTGATTATGAAATTTTAACTAATCCTATTTTTAGTCCCATTTATTTATTATTGTTATACCTTTCTATATTCTAGATATATACTCCGTAGAAAGAACGAAGAATCTCGATTTGTATGCTTCGTTCTTTAGATGGCTGGAGAAAAGCTTGAAATCAAAATTGTCATTTTCAAGCACCTAATATAAAACCTGCTAGGAAGTGTGTAACGGATATAATCGACCGTACATGCTGGAATTTTCACCGTTTACCTTAGCATAACAAAATAAACGGAGTTAAAAGAAGTCAATCGTGCATTATGATGATCTATTAACAACTAACATCCTCCCTGAATCGTGCAAAGAGACTAGATCCATTAGCTATATCCGTACACACAACACTGTAACAGCTGATTACTCAGCTAGGCGCGTGTATCCAAACTTGCTTCTAGCCTAACACCCGGATCGGACGTTATTGAAGCACAGTGCAATTTAATTTATGATGAAAGGGAAAGAGAAAAGGAAGAAATCTGGTGGGCGGCATAAGTCCAAATCCGATGGATGATCCTGTGGGCAGGGCAGGCGATGGATCCCTTTCCCTTTGATGGATCGTGTTTGTGTTGCGTAGTCCGCCGCTTAATTATGATGAAGGACCCGCTTGTCCTTAACTAGCAGGCAGTGCTCGTCAAGGCGTTGCACGCAAAGCAACCATCATCAAGGTGTACGTACGGTCCCGATGGATGCCAACAACGACCGGGGGTGTGTTTAGTTCCTCGCAGATTCTCAAAATTCTCTCTCCAAACTTTACTATTCACCTGTCACATCAAATCTCTCACTTCATGCATGGAGCACTAAACGTAGGTAAATAAAAAAACTAATTACATGGTTTTGATATACACGACGAGACGAATCTTTTAAGCCTAGTTAGGTCATGGTAGGACAATATTTACCACAAACAAACGAAAAGTGCTACAGTGCGCTACGGTGTCCAATGTGACTTTTTTACCAAACTTTCACTCCCACTTTTTGGAACTAAACACAGCCCGGATAGTACAGATCAGCCGGGACCACGAGGATGATATTTTGATATATCAATCAATCATAGAGCAGAGCAGGGTTTTTTTTTGCTTTTGCACGGCGGTGTTCACTTAGCTTCAAATCTAAAACTTCCCCAAACTTTCTCTCTCTAAACTCCACTATTCACTGTCACATCAAATCTCTCTCCTCATGCATGGAGCATTAGATGTAGGTAAATAAAAAAACTAAGTACATGGCTTTGATGTACACGACGAGACGAATTTTTTGAGCCTAGTTAGGTCATAGTAGGACAATGATTACTACAAACAAACGAAAAGTGCTACAATGTGCTACAGTGTTCAATGTGACATTTTCACCCAAATTCACATTCTCTTTTCAGGGAGTGAACACCGCTTATGCTTATGGAAAGAATATATATCAACTGAAATTCGTCAATAATAATAAAGTCCAGTCGCATCCGCATCGCATAGCATAGCAGGGGGGCAGTCACCACATGCAATGCATTGCATATGGAGCTAGCTACTCCTATTGGAAGTGGAACCCGCCCCGCCCACAGATGAGATGACACCGTAGGCATCGTTCGTCAGCATCGTAAGTACTACTGCGGCCTTCCGCTGATTGATTGCAAGCGTGGAACACTGATGCACGTAATTGTAACCGGTTTGTTTTATGTTTATATGAATGCAACAAACTCGTTGCAAACTTGCCGACATTTTGTTCGATCTATACGGTATCAGTACGTACATTACATTGTCATGTCTCAACTCTCAAGTGAGATGCCTACATTATCTATAGTGTAAACAGTACACGCCTGTAAGGAGTATTCGTTAATAATTAACATACTAGAATGGGTTGTTCAATAGTTGCCACGCTCGTGCGCCGTCAATGCATCAATCAAACAGGCCAGCAGCACCCGAACGAACATGAAGGATCCACGTAGCAACAACTGCAGGTGCCGTATGCATCCGGGAAGCCAACACCACCAAAATTTTGTAACGGACCTCATCTCTCTCGATCCATGCTGTGACAGTGACACCACGACACGCATATACGTATGACAGTATTATGTACGTATGAACAGAATGAATGACGTAGCGGCGCCGCCCCAATTAATCGCCCACAAGGTGCACTAGTGTTCAGAGATCAGGTCGATCGAAAAGTTGCAACCAACCCAGCAAACAGACACATCCATGCAATGCAATGCACTGCACGCGGGACTCATGGCTGCCAACATTTATACCCAATACGAATAGCCAACACAGATGAAGCAACTCGATGGTAGTTTAGCTCGTTTGACCAGAGAGTGAACCTACCAAGGCTGCCACTTTCAATGGACCGCAAAAAATATTCCTATCACATTTTAATTTCCTGGTGACCCTCGCTGCACGATCTTGGTCAAATCATGAGCAGACCCATTTACCCGCACACACTATATATGCAGGGTAAATGAGATACAAACTTGCACCAATGCCCATCCTTTAAATTATTGGCAAGTTTTCCACCTGAACAAGAAGAAATGTATTATATTTGTAACTAAATTGATACACTGCAAGGTAAGCTAGTCTTTTTAGCACTGTAAGCACAACTGAAAACAATAGCACCGTTTATAACATAAGGTCCAACATGGCTGATTGGCCCAGTCATGACCATTTTTTTTCCATTGGGGCATTGGGCCTCTGGCCCAGGCTTCTCATCAGCCACCAGCCATCAGTACTTTTCTCTCAGAATAAAGCCACCAACCACCAGTCAACAGTATTATTCTCCCAGAACAAATCAGTACCGGCCACCACCAGCCAGACGATCAGGCCGCAAGATTGCACTGCGCAAGTGCGCATAGCACTGCATTTCCCAACAGTTAGCTAGTTTGCTGGCAACAGGGGCAGCATACCAGGTATAAGTGCAAAGGTTAATTCCAGAAAATTACTAGGTTGTTTTGCTAATGGCAGAAATTTGGATAGTATTTATCCCAAAGTTGTATTTTTGCAATTGTACTAGTCATACATAAGCATACAAGAAGCTATAAACATGTGACTCACCTATTCAATACATGCTTCCTTTGCAAGGGAGCGAAGGAACCTCAGAAGTGGTTTCTTTACTTTGGAAAGCTTCCTGTTTGATTCTTCCTCGCCATCTTTCATTCGTGTGCTTTCTTCAACCATGTGGACACTCCTCACGAGCTTCCGCAGTTCCTGTCGGCTAAATGTTAGAGCAGCTGAGGGGCACCAAATGTGAGGTGTAATAATGCGGTTGACTTTACACTAAGTTTTTAAGCTAACTTTCTTCGCCACATTTTTTATGGCAAGGGACACTCTGCCTAACCTGGTTCTGGCAAAGTTATTGACCGATTGAACATAAATGTTCTCCCACTCTTTATTTAATAATGATATTTTTACATCAAAACATGTTTGGTTGGGCCGCATGAGAATTATATGACATTAAAACTTCTAGGACTGATGCATTAATTTGATGAAGTAAACCATTTGGAACTTCACTGGGATTAATGTGCCTGAGCCGTGATCTTTGCTTTCTTTTCTGCTTTCCTCTAACTCTTTTTCTGTTTTTTTTTTGACTTTTTGGGTTTCACCTCTAGCCTACCCCAACTAGCTTGGGACAAAAGGCTATGTTGTTGTTGTTGTTGAACAAAAACTCAACCAGAGGGAGAAGTCCCTCTAGTTTCATCTTAAAGAAGAGTGCCCCGGCTTCAAATCTAGGCCGTTTACAGGGGTTTCATCGAACCCGGAGTTCATCGATCTACTGTTGCACCTTGAGAAGCTTTGGTAACAGTCAATAACATCTATTTTTTTTAAAAAAAACACATTATGATGATAAACCGGTTCTCATTATTATCATATCCAATTGTCCATTATTATTAATCTCTTCACCGTCGAATCAACTCATAAACGAATACTCTAGTCATGTTGTTGAATGAAATATTAAATGTAAGCACAGAGAATACCTGACGATCAAATTCAACATTATGGATAGCATAAACTTCTTTAGTAACTGAAATATCTTTGCAAAGGAGACCATCAAACCATCTATCTGCAATTTTCATATACTCTTCATCGTCCTATTCAAATGCTAAACAGTTAGTTCACTGTTTGCTAGATGAAAAATCTTGTTATGTTGACCAAATAAGCTACCTCTTCTTCATCAGCTTTGTCCTCCACTTCCTCCTCTTCCACCAACAATGTGTTTTCACTCAGCAAGGCATGTATCTTGCTATCATCTCCATTGTTGGAAGCCTGTATTAGAGTATCCATCAATTCTGGTTGGGCATCGCGCAGAAGTCTTCCTGGTTGAATGTCATCACTTACTAACATTAGATGACTAGCTGATATATGAGAAAATATAACCTTAATAATTGATTCCTTGTTCTCTTTTCCTAAAGGGCTTACATCTTATTACTTTAGCTTCCATTGATCGACATGTTTTAGGTAACTTTTACATAATAAGTTTAGTTTTATGAATACAAAACCATATAGCCATCAACAAGGATTTCAAACTTAGGGTCCACCAAATGTTCTGTTTTCTATAATCTTGAGGGCGCTAGTCACCATAATAGTAATCTGAACAGCTAGTTCGAACAGCTTGCGAAAACCCATACACTAAACCCATACCACCATGCTTTAACCCAAACCTAAGAAGTTCAAACTTGTGCAGAACCATCTTGTATGGTGCTCCGTTGTCTAAAAGGAGAATGACTGTGCCAACAGTGCTCACAAACTTAGCGCAAAACATATCAGAAATGTCAGCAAACCGCCAACATATGTGTATTGATGGATGCTAAGCATTATTCCTCAACATTAGAAATGTCCTAACTTCCATACTGAAATTCCGCAAGTGAACTACAGTGGTAACTTAGCAGGGGATTGGTTAATCAGCTGAATGTTAATGAACAGAAGTGGTGAGCTGCATCCATATCACCAACAAACAAACTGAAATATCCTGGAGTTGGATTGCAAAGTTGATGCAATTCAAATGAACAGAAACAGCCACACTAGCTCAAGTTTTTAAAAAAAATCCCAAGTTGATGGAATCCCTTAAATAATCAGCCATACATCCGAATGACACAAGAATGCGGCCACTCAACTGAAATGGATGGTTGTATACATAGGAGCAGTAGAGAAAGAGACAGACCGATGTAATTGAACTGCCTCCTCTTTCCTTCCCGCACATCCGGCCCAAATCTCTGCAAACCATGAATTGCACATGAATGCCGCGATCCCGTGATCCAACACAACCATTTCATTACCGAAACGAAACGAATCGAGACGAACGAACGGATGTAGTAGCTACCTTGACGAGCATGAGAGCGTCGAACACCTCGGTTTCGAGCGACGCGGCCCTTAGGATGCGCTTGATCTGTTGAGGCGGGAACTTGGCGAGTTCCATGCCCCACTGCACGGCGCGGCGGGCCTCCCGCTTGAGCGCGTTGCGGCTCTTGCCGAATGGCACGGACCCGGTGTCTGGATTCTCGTCGGTGTCCTCGAAATCGGAGGGCAAAGGGCCTGTGGGTCGGAGGGCGCGCGGGTGCCGGACATGGCCACGCGAGGGGGAAGCAAGGGAGGATAGGAGGCGAGCCGGCTTGAGGGAGAGGAGGAGCGGGCGACGCAGCGGCGCGACGGCGGCATTCGCCATGGCAGCGGCGGGCGGGATGAGGCAGTCAGTCGCGGGATGAGGCCGAGTTGGGCCAGTAGTCCATCCATACCAAAAACTTTTTGGGTAGTTGGGCCACGGTTTTTCCTTGGAAGCCCATGGCACGCAACAGCCCATACAAAAGGCCCAAGCTGTCCGTCCCGACGACGACGTCTCCCGCAGCCCGCGCCGCGCGGTCGCTTCCCAAATTCTCCAATCCTCGCTCCAGCCGCCGCTCGCCGGGGCCGGGGCAGCGCCGCCGTCCGTCATCCCCTCCCGCGCGCCGCACCAGCCGTTACTCGCTCCTCTCTCCGGTCGGGCGGAGTGTCTCTCTTCCTGTGTTTGCCTTGCTAACTCGACGGCGTTGGAGAAGCTCTGCGCCCCTGCTAGCCAGCCCACTCACCAGTTGCTAGGTATGGGTATACGCTTCTCTCTGTCTCTATTTCGCTGTAATGTCAATCATGTCCTACCCTGCCGGATGTGAGTCCTTTCCAACCAAACATGCAACTGTGCAAAATTAGCTAGGTCGATTAACGATTAGTAATTAATATGCTTGCTCCACCACTCGGATCGGTGCTTAAATGCTGATCATCGCACGATCCAGTGCGTTCTGGTTGGTTAAACGGATAATCCAATGCTACATACTTCATGGCCCGCTTCAAAACAGACAACTATCTCCTTTGCGTGCGTTCACCGCATTTGCTAGCCTTAAATCCATGTGCAATTTGAACTCTTCGTCACCACTAGGAGATTTGCTTTACTTTTGGACAGCTTTTCAATCATATTTGGTGTTCACGTCTGAGCCTATATCACACTCATTGTTCACTACGGCCTATGAGATCATCAGTAGCAGGATCAGGGAATGTCTTTCACAGGCGCTGTGGCATGCAAATACTTAAAGCCCAATACGTTCCCATCACATCAGCACATATTGACATATACGGAGTATACGATAATAAAGCCCAATAAGTTTCTTTCCTTTGCTCGTGGTATCATAAGTATGTATGTCTATGTAAGAGATATTCTCAACAATTTCTTATATTGCCTTATTTATTTGACTTCTCAAATGCAGAGCTCTTTACCACCTTTGTTTCCTACAGTAGGACAGGAGAAGTATTACTGCGGAGATGATCTCATCCTGTCCTGTCTGCAATATACAAGTTCTTACAGTTGAGCTGGAACAGTAATGACCGATTCTTCTCTGTGCTTCTAAAATTGGACCTCTCCTTTTTTTTTTCGGCAGTATACACTGCCTACCACTATCTTATGCAAAATTTTCCCTGATCATTTGTAGGCATGCCAATAGCCACTTTGAGGATGATGATCAACTCCAAAGGGACATGGAATTGGCACATCAGATGGCACTTGCTGAATCGAGTGCAGATATCATGGTAGTAAGATTGTTTTTCCCCAATAATAATAGCTGTGGGTAGCAGTTGCTGAATTCAGTAAATATAACATGGCAATGTTCCACTGACGTTTTTCTAAGGATAATAGAAGCAGGTCATTGTTCATTTCAAAAGTAGAAGTTCTTCCATGTGTGTGGGGGTGTCACATGTCTGTGGAAGATGCACATGTTTGGTTGTTGGTTTTGTTATTATTGAAACTTTGTAAAAATATGCCTGTACTTCAATAGCAGTGAAATACTGTTCTTTTATCCTAGTATTTGCTCCACTGGCCCAGAAAGGCAGAAACCCTTTGGGACTTGGTGTTTTGCATTCCTTCTTATGGCAAAGTTACCAATGCAGCTGTTATTTATTTGTAGAATGGTCCTGAACGCTGCACGGGATCATTGAACAGTGACTCTAATGCTCAAGGGGCCTCATCAAGTCATAGTGGATACCCACATCATTATGGAGAGATATTGGATGAACAGATTTCTTGCTTGGTCGGAGCACAAATTCGAAGTAAAGTTCAAGAAGTAGAAGGCGGTATTATGAGCTTGTTGAGGAGCTGCCTGGAGTCAGAAGGTGGTTCTTCAACAAGTTTGATATCAGGTTATATTGACCATCATCAGAGTCTTTCATCAGAAGATAAGGGATGGGGCTGTGGATGGAGAAATATTCAGATGCTGAGCTCTCACCTGTTGAAGCAAAGACCAGAAGCTAGAGAAGTATTATTTGGTGGTTCTGGATTTGTTCCTGACATCCCATATCTCCAGAGGTGGCTTGAGATTGCTTGGGATAAAAATTTTGATACTATTGGCTCGAACCACTTTCATAACAATGTTTATGGTGCCAAGAAATGGATAGGAACTACAGAATGCGCTACCCTCTTCCGCTCTTTTGGCCTCCGTGCAAGGATTGTAGATTTTGACAGCACAGAATCATCTGGCCTCCAAAGTAAGAATGGAAAACGTGCAGTGAGTCAAATACAAGGGCCTATGGACAAGTTCTTGATAAAGAATGGTCCTCCAAAATCATCTTCTGAACTTTGTCAGGAGGATGCTGAAAGTATGAGAGGCCAGCAGGTCCTTGTTGACTGGGTTTGGAACTATTTTGCGAGTGAGCAATCTGATAGATTTACCACCCCGCGTGTCACTGTCAGCAATAAAACGTAAGAGCTTCTGTCTCCATTTTGAGAAATGTTCTATCGCACAATCCAAAATGCTTACATTTTCTAGAAATATCTCTTATGATTATTATAGACTAACTAAGGAGGTGCCATTCACAGCCCACTGTATTTCCAACATCAAGGCCATTCAAGGACAATAGTTGGAATTCAAAAGAAAAAGGGCAATCGTGGATCTCAGGACCAATATACCCTTTTGATTTTAGATCCTGGCCATGTAAGTTACAGTTATCATTCCTTCTGTTAATCTGAACTATTTTCCCTTCAGTTTGTCAGTTATTTACGACGTAGTTTGAGTCTATTTGAAGGCCACCTTCTGGTGTTAGTTTGTTAGTTTCAAAGCTCTGCAAGTGTCAGGCTATTCGCTAATTTCATGTTTCACACTATTCGCTTGAACAATCACTTTGAAGACCACCAACCTAAACTGTGAATGAATGCTTAGTGTGCATCTATTCTTTACACTATAGAGAAGTTTCAGAACATCTTGCTTTCATGTGAACGGATTCTTGTGACAGATTGAGAAAGCAGCCACTAGACTTCAAAAGGCACCTGCCCACATTATTCCTTGTACCCTGTCATCGTTTTGATGTCTTGCAACATATTGTGGATCATATTTTGTTTTCCTTTGGTTCCTTTGCTTTGTAAATAAACATAATCCATTTTGAAACTGTTAGTCTAGGCTTTGGATAAATGTTTTCTGTGTCAATATGTTATTAAAATGTTTTGTCTTTAATGGCCATAGAGAACAGCAGATCTAGAAAGGTCTCTCAGAAGCAAAAAAGGATGGCAGAGGCTGGTGAAAAGAGGTGTCCACACCCTCAGGAAGCCACAATATCAGGTACATCATGGCCAAAATACATATGAATTAAAGAAGGGTTACAGGCATGTGATACACCTATATAATACATGATCTGTTGTTTATGTCATGTTATCAGCTGTGTTATGTGGATCCTGGAATTGCTAATTCAGAAGAGATGGAGCAACTCAAGACTTTTGATAATGATGGTATACTAGTCAGGTTTTAGATTCCTGGTAAGTATGAAAAGCTAATTGCCTTTCTTTGATGTGTTGATAGGTAATTTGAACCATTACCCATTTTTTTTGTGTACCATTCAGAATTTCAGATGATAGTGTAGGATTAACAAAATGATTGAAAATTTATGGAAAATCCATTTTATTGACCCCTTGATATCCATTGTTCAGATGATACAGTAAGATAAACAAAATGAGTGATTCAATTTATGTAAAATTATGGCTGAAGAACTATTGGTTTGCACACCACCATTTTATGGACCCTTTGATATCAGCTACTTTGATTTAGCTTGATCTTATATTTGTGCAGTATTACTTTGATATTTCGAAGCATGTTTCTAATGGCTTAACATAAAATGGACGAGGATCATTTGTATTGTGCATACAGGGCTCTCTTCCTGGTTTGAAGAAATAGTAATACATTGTCGATCTCTCCAATTGGCTGCGCCATGTATGAATGACATAGCATTATGGCTCTGCAGAAAAGTATGTTTTTCCCTATGCCCATACCTGTTAAAAAAATGCACAAAGATTAAGGTTTGATATTGGTATATGGTACCCTTGATTTCTGAGGTCTTAATGATATCTGTTCAACTTCTTCATTGAATATTTGACACTATGTCCACTCTATACAAAAGATAAAATCAATGCAATTTGGGATGGCAATATATCTTGAATGTGGTCCTGACAAAACATGCTTGACTCACGTGAAATGCTAAGAAGCATGCTGCTTATCTGTTACTTAGGTTGCAGGATCTTTGAAGCGGCCTGACCGCCTGACTGATTGCTTACTGATTCTGCGGCTGTTTGCAGGACCTTTGAAGCAGCCTGACTGTTTCCCGACTGTATCTGCCAGTTGACAGTGGTTGCATCTGCATCTGTGCTGTAGGTCTTTCATGGCCACCTTATGAGAGACCGTCAGTCTGTCAGTGGGGAATCGTCGTTTGTACATATATAAATATCTTGCGGAATATTACTAGTTTACTACGCTTGGATCCCAAACGGTTAACCTTTGCAATGCATCTGATGCTGCGCACTCAGCTCAGCTGAATAGAAGTCTAGAATATTGACTTGAGCATTGTATTCTGCGTGAGTTGGAATCTGGAAATGGTTGCGGCTTCTTTCAGGTGCAGGATCAAGTTCCTGAAGCAAGCACATCCAAGTGGGTTTGTCTGAAACTCGTTGGTTCGTGGGGCCTCATAGTTTTTTTTCCTTTTTGAACTGGTAGGTTCATATTGATCTTGTAGCTGTTTCTAAAAGGTCTTGCCCGTTTGGGCGCTTTGCCGTATAAAAAAAAGGGTCTTGTGGATTTTTTGAGAGTATATTCGTTGATACACTGCGCGTGGATTGCCTGAAGCTTAACATTTGTAGTATGGTACTAGGTGACTCGGTGGCGGTTATCTGTTGTGTCATGCCTTACCTCCTGACGTGGTACGCGAAAGTAGTGTTTTTGAATGCTATATACGTGCAGATGTTACATGAATCGCTCGGTTTGTTGGATGTTGGGTGGTGAGCCATCCTTTTTCCAATGAGAATTGCACGTCTCTGAACAAACTTTGCTACCGCTTTTTTTCTGTGTCAGAAGATGAAAAGCTGCTATCCAGAAAAAACAATATTACAGATACGCGTGCGTGTGCTTGCAACGACACGAACGAGCGTACGGACGGGGTCAAGGAATTGCATCAATCAATCGAGCGTACTGTCAGGTTGAAGTCCAGTCCAGGTTTTGTAGCGGTGGAATACTGGCGTAGAATAGAATAATCCCGTTAGCTTATGACCGGTCTAACAGCGTGATAGGACAATAGTAATGGATGGATGCCAGCTAATTTTGTCATTAGTTTTTGTTAAGCACGGTAGCGGATGCGTATCGATTATTAATTATGTAGCGCAACTCTCTAGACCAGATTTTGCTTGGCGATCGCGATGGTCAACTGAAACTGTACATCCTATCCTCTTTTCCTTTAGGCGGGGCCCCACCCGCCAGTGAGTAGGCGAGGGTGACGTGTAAGGCGCCCGCACCCGCACCGCACGGCAGGCAGCGAAAAGAGAAGACTATCTCATTATTCTCATCTGGTGGTCTGTGTTGTTGTTGTTGGATTGAAGAGAAATCCAAAATTTGCAATCCATCGCGAGCCTGCTGCCTCCCTGCATCGAGGTCGGAGGCCCTGCCTGCTCCTCCCTCCTCCGCTGGTCCCCCGCCGCGCCAGCCAATGTCCGGCGACGGCGACGGCGACGCCCGCGGCCTCGAGGCAGAGGCGGCGGCCGCGGCCGAGGCGGCGCGGGAGCTGAGGGAGGCGGCCGCGGCACTCGTCGCCACCCGCGCGGCCGAGGAGGACGCGCTGCGCCGCCGCGCCGTGGCGCTCGACGCCGACGTCAGGCGCCTCCAGGGCTCGCTACCCGCAGCCCTCGACCAATCCGCGGTCGACAAGGTCCGTCCTTCTCCTTTACCCCATCTGCCTCCTCCCGATTACCTCATCGCCGTGCCGGGTGCCTTCCAAGTTTGAACCACGCTTGCTTCCTACTGTTTGAGATTTCAGATCGCGATTAGCGTGCCAAACTTTCTGGTGCCCACCATGCGTGGGGCCAGGAGCCGTACGGCGGGGATATCATCAAAGTCTGGGCCGCGATCCCCCATTGTTTGCTTATACATCGAGATGTCCGCCTGGGGGATTAATTAGTTTCCGAATTTCTTATTTGCTCCTCCTTGTATGCGAGTTTGGGGCACAGGCGTCCTCCAGATGCTGGATGCTCTCGAATTGTTACATCCCTCATACAAGCACAGTCCACGTTTAGGAATGCCTAGTAGCTTGTCGTCCCACAAATTGTGAGGAGTTGTCAGTAAGTCAGCTTAGTATGTTCCTGTGTGAATTCAAGCTAATTATCTTTTGGGCCTAGTGGGTTCTCATTGTTGGAAAATTACATGAGTGGTGGATCGTATTTGGGTAAACTGGAAATTTCTTGCCTTGCATTTTGTATCATCTCCCACCCATTGCAACCATATGCAGATCATATGTGTTCTGCTTGCTCTTTCAACTTACAGGTCAATTTGTGGGTCTGCGTTCAATAACCTCTTCCATCTAGCAATTGCTTGCTGAATTTAGCGAAATAAAAAGTCTCCATGTGCCCACCAGATGGTTTTTGTACACGTAGGATGCAAACTCTTATTTTCTTTTTCCTACCGTAATGAAATTACAAGCAGCTCTCCTGTGTAGTTTGAAAAAAACTCAGTTCCTTTTTTTTCAGTTAGGAAGTTGACATGGTTTTGGATCTTAGTAGTAGTTATATGTAATACAGTCTGCCAGATATAATCGGATCGTACCAATGAATTGTTTTAGGAGGTTACTACTGCTGAAAACGTGAAACAGCACCTGTAAAACCCTAAACATGTTCTTACAGATTAAGACCTTGCAGCACTTAAGCTCTATCGATGTGTGCATATACTATGTATTTGTTTGCTGGGACATCAGCTAAATCTGACATTTGTACTAGCTGCAGATCGAGGAGGAATTGGAGCGTGCCAGGGTAGCCATCACAGATAGTGATGTGGCTTCATTTCTCCCCAGCAAGCGAAATGGTTAGATATCTTTCCTTTCATTTCATACACCACCTTTTGCTTAGGCTGAAGTTTAATTGTTATCCATGAATCATAATGATTTGCGAATCTTGATGTACGTATGTTCTTCTGATCATGCAGGGAAGTTCCTTAAGATGTTGCTAGGCCCTGTGAATGTGCGGGTTGCCAGGAAGGAAGATAAGCTCAAAATCAAGGATGAGTACAACAATTATAGGGTACGCTTAAGATACTTCCTCAATGTCCTTTGAAAGAGTATACAGATTTTTTTCGGACATGATATCGGGAGCTGAATTAACAATATTGTTTGCTTAAGCTTTTGACCTTTTGTAGTTATAACTTATGGATTCTAATGATTGCTCCTATTGGCATAAAGTTTTATTTCTGTTGGCATTATGACAGAAACTCATATAACATATGTCACCTTTTAATCTGTCACTGCTTACAAAAAATTAAGAGAATTTGAAATCATCAGGATTAACATGGCAAATTCAGAAAGCATTCCAGTGAAACATCTAGCCTCTTCTGTGTGATACAGTTTTGTTTTGTAAGCCTTTAGTTACTACAGAAACACATGATACATGGCTGTATGATAAATATTTTGTGAAGTTATGTAAAAATATATGTTTTGGATTTGGAATTCAAATAATCCTGAATGAATTGATCTTTGGGCTGAACAATTGCATTTTGTAAACTGTACGAATTCCTGAAGCCAACGGTGTTGATGTTTTAACCTTTTCTATTGGCAGGACAGGACTGCCTATAAGTTTCTGCTGTTTCCATCTATCCTCCTCCTACTGAGATGGTGGATATGGGATGGATGCCTTCCAGCGTGGGCAGTTCAGATGTACCAGGTATTTTGTTGATAATATCATACCCCTTGAATATTTTTACCCTGCTAATCACTGCATTTTCCAATAAGAACAGTCTAAATAGTGTCTTCCCATTTATCAGGCTTGGTTACTCTTCCTGTACGCAAGCTTTGCTTTGCGGGAGAATGTATTGATTGCAAATGGAAGTGACATTCGTCCATGGTAAGGGATCATCACTCCCAAACTTTTATTGCTTAAGAAATTTTTGAAACTTTTGACTGCAGCATATAAGCGTTTGCACATCCATTTTTAACACGTGTATGGTTAAGTTTTCTCAAGCCAAATCTTTTGTTGGCAGTGGGAGGGACTTTTATCAACATTTAAAGACTTATTTAGTGTATTCTCTGGTTAAATTTCTTCTCCGATGCATGTTCCTTTTATCATGATTCACTGCTATTTTCAGGTGGATATATCACCACTATCTAGCAATGGTAATGGCTCTCATTAGCCTTACGTGGGAGATAAAGGGACAGCCTGATTGTTCTAGTAAGCAGGTATATTGCTCTTCTTCCTTTTTGCTTGGAAGAAGCAACAAAGCAGGCATTATTTGGCCGCACTCCCATATATCTTCTAATGCTGCACTTAAACACTGATCTTTTACAGAGAGGGGTGCAACTCTTCCTGCGTTGGGCAATCATGCAAGGGATTGCGATGCATCTACAGAACAGATACCAGCGTCAAAGATTACGCACTCGCATAGCTCTAGGAAAGGTAAAATCTTGTTGTAATTCAAGAAACAGAAGTAATCAATATACATATACTCTGTAGCTTTGTAATTTTCTGAAACTGGACTCAAAGGATGGTACATTGTAGTGCTCCAGAACATTTCGCTAACCGGAACTAAAAAGGTTCCTGGATATGATCAAACTTAGGCAAGGGTATCTTTAGTTGGGTGTTTATGAAGACCAATTCAATCTATTTGATGTTTTTCTTAGTTTTACATTTAAGCTATAGTGATCTGTGGTTAAAAAACAAAATAAAACTTGGGGGCAGTGGTTTGGTTTCTGCTAGATTGTGAACCAACAATCAATTTTATCTGATATCATTATGGAAAAATAGCTTTTTTAAGCTCAACCTAACTTTCTTCACAACGTGCAGGCAAAAAGAATGGATGTTGTCGCTGGAGAAACAGCCGGTGTGGAGGGGCAGCTCTTGCTGCTATATCCTGTCCTTTTTATATTACAGGTATGTGGTGTGAATTCAAACATGGCAGTTCCTAGTAACTACTCATCTTGAACCCTTCAGAATGTATGGTCGGACCTTTGTACATAAATCATGTCTAATAGGACAGATAACACTGATGCACTTAATCCTTGATACTCCATGTCTGCAGGGTTTTGAGGCGTATGTTGGAGTTTTGCTTCTTCAGACAGCTTTGCACGGGCTTGCCTCCGAATGGCAGGCAAGCATAATTCAACAGTTTTTTCTATTGGCACTTGAATGTCAGATACTCAGATATATTAGATTGTCCAGTTGTCCTTGTCTGAATTTATTGCTTTCGGAATTTATTGTCCCAATATTTGAAAAAACAATATAAAAAATCAAGGTGGTTATGAAGTGATAGGTCAAACTGTCCTGAATACATGTTGGTTGGTATGGCACTTTGTCATGTACTGATTTTTTTTCTTCGAATTTGCCAGGTTGTAGTTTGTGGAATCCTGCTGGTGGTAATGGCTGTTGGCAACTTTGTCAACACTGTGGAGACACTGATATTGAAGTTGAGGTTCAAAGCAAAGATGAAGAGGGCAAAGGGCAGGCAGGACCGCCCGCATCAAAATTAACAGAAGCAGAATGCTAACACCATCTCTTTTGTAAATCCTTTGACCCGTAAAACATTTTTGGCTGCTTGTAATTCCCTGTTTTGGTAATTGGTCCTGTAACATTGAAGTTGATACCATACGGAACACGACCAAAGATGCAAATATTTCCTCTCAGATGAAAATTATGAGTTTGCATGTATGCTTCAGAATCTTTTTAAGTTTTGACAGAGATAGAAATGTATCTAAAGTTGTGTATCATAGAACAAAGTATTAGACAGTTCCTGCTCTACATAAATGGGCCACAGGCTTCTAGCGCTTGGTGTTGTCATGGCTTGTTTAAACAGGTTAGTGTGGTTGATGATGATGAGTACAGATCGAAGTATTGTGCTGCAGTTACTTGTAACTTGATAGTCCATTATATAGAAGGGAATCTTTTGATGCAGAAAGTAGTGTGACCTGAGTTTTTTTCCTATCTAGCATATGTTTATTACTGGCAATAAGTATCTCACAGGGTCGCATTAGGAGTGTACATGCTCATGGGACTGACTGACTTCATCCTCCTCAAATAACAGCATCCCCCATCAGCATGTACACTCGTAATGGTCAATCATAGTTCCAGGTGCATCCCATCAGCATGTATACTCGTAATGGTCAATCATAGTTCCAGGTGCATCTTGGGCGTGTTTGGTACCTTTGCTCGGTACTGTGTCTCCTTGCTGAGCTAGGCTGTACAGTAAGCACGAAGGTTTGGTTCTTTCACCCAGACGCCTCGGAGTTTGGGCAGGCTGTACAGTAAGCACGAAGGCTGTACAGTAAGCACGAAGGTTTGGTTCTTTCACCTAGACGCCTCGGAGTTTGGACTGGCAAGATTTTGCTTGCTGCCGTGAGAAAGCTGAATCGGCTCTCCTGCTCGAGCAAGCGTCTCGTTGCTCGTGCCAGCAAGGCAAGGCGAGGCGAGCAGATAAGCAGAACCAAACGTGCCCTTATTCCAGTTCAAATAAATCGTGGTGTTTTTTGGATGGCATGGTCCTGCAAATTGTGCTGCTATGTCATCTGCCAGCATTAAATTACCCAACAGCATCTGGAGGAGGAGGACCAGGCTTGGAGAATCCAATCCCGCTACAAACGGAGCAAAGCCATAGATATCACTATGATTGGGATGATTGCAGCTGCTCTCGTACGTCCCCCAAATATTTCAACAATCAACTGCTGCGTGCTGCCGCTTTCGTCCAAAAAAAAAAATCTTGAATGCTCCCCTGCTTCGTGTGCTTGTTGCACATCAAATCAAATCATCACGGAATCATTGAGCTACCTAGGCGGTGTTTACTTCCCTGGAAAGGGAATATGAATTTGGGTGAAAATGTCACATCGAACACTGTAGTGTACTGTAACACTTTTCGTTTGTTTGTGGTAATCATTGTCCTACCATGACCTAACTAGGCTCAAAAGATTCGTCTCATCGTGTACATCAAAACCATGTACTTAGTTTTTTTATTTACCTACATTTAATGCTCCATGCACGAGGAGAGAGATTTGATGTGACAGTGAATAGTGAAGTTTAGAGAAAGAAAGTTTGGGGAAAGTTTTGGATTTCAATGGAAGTGAACACCGCCCTAGCACCGATACACATTTCTAGACAAAATTCATATTGGGGGTGTTTAGTTCTGGGAAAGAGGTGAAAAAGAGAGGTGAAAAAGTCACACCGGACACTGTAGCACTTTTCGTTTGTTTGTGGTAATCTTTGTCCTATCATGACCTAACTAGGCTCAAAAGATTCGTCTCGTCGTGTACATCAAAACCATGTACTTAGTTTTTTATTTACCCACGTTTAGTTCCATGCACGAGGAGAGAGATTTGATGCGATTTGATGTGATAGGTGGATAGTGAAGTTTGGAGAGAGAATTTTTTGGATTTCATGGGAACAGGGCCATTGTCTACCTGTAGCTGGTGGAGAGCTGGGCCATACAATACAAGCTTTCACTCTCCTTAACGGAAAAGGAAAACGCAAGACAAATTTTCCATCCATATTTACATTCCACTCTGGTCAACCTCAAGTCCTCTCCAATGCAGAGTCATCTTCTTACAATCCTAAGTAAGTTTTCAACATCATTTGTACTCGCCTACTACTACTAGACAACAAGAACCACAACACGCTACAACAACACACACAAAAAGGGAAGCTAAGACATACATCTTAACTCCATCTAAACAACAAATGAGGAAAAATGGGAAGCAAGCAAGCAAGCCCATAATTAACGAACGACTGAATCATGTGAGCTCCAACAGCTTGCTGAGCTGAATATGGTGGCGACCGGAATCCGCCTTGGCAATGGACCTCGCCGCCGTCTCCGCGATGGCCGCCCGCACCTGCGCCATCGCCGGCCGGAGCCCCGGCTGCGCCGCCACGCACTCCACGGCGATCCTCGCCACGCCGGCGGCCTCCTCCTCGTCGGCGTCCCCTACTAGGCTGCTGTCCACGAGCCCCTCCACCCCGCGCTCCCTGACGCGCGGCAGGATCCGCGCCGCCAGGTGCTGCTGCTCCGACCCCGGCTCGCCGGCGGCCGGCAGGCCGGTGACGGCCTCGAGCAGCAGCACGCCGAAGCTGTAGACGTCGGACTTGTTGGAGACGATGCCGGTGCGGAGGAAGAAGGGGTCGGCGTAGCCCGGCGAGCCCACGGCGGCGCGCGTGGGCGCCACGGCGGCGGAGAAGCCCTCGCAGGCGGAGCCCAGGTCGCAGAGCCGCGCGCCGCCGAGCCCGCCGTCGAGGAGCACGTTGGACGCCGACACGTCGCCGTGCACCACGGGCGGCGCGCCGCCGTGCAGGTGCTCCAGGGCGCAGGCCACGTCGTGGACGATGCGCATGCGCTGGGGCCACGGCAGAGGAGGGGCCGTGACGCCGCCGCCGCCGTGGAGCCGGTCGGCCAGCGTGCCGCCGGCCAGGTACTCGAGGACCAGCGCGCCACCTTCCTCTGCACGCAGACAACATTTAATTATGTTTCTGAGTATTACCATTGTCATTTGTTCAACGGTATAGAACACTGTGCAGCACTGTAATTATGTTTTGACCGCGAAGTGAAAAGACTGGAAGTGAGAATGGAATCGGCAGCGACGACCAAGCTGCAGGTGTCTTCTTTGACGAAAGGGGGAGAGAGATAGGCGGTGTTTAGTTGATTAAAAAGTGAAAGTGAAGTTGAGTAAAAATATTACATCGAACACTGTAGCGCACTGTAACATTTTTTGTTTGTTTGTGGTAATCATTGTCCTACCATGATCTAGATAGGCTCAAAAGATTCGTCTCGTTGTGTACATCAAAACCATATACTTAGTTTTTTTATTTACCTATATTTAATGCTCCATGCATGAGGAGAGAGATTTGATGCGATAGTGAAGGTTAGAGAGAGAAAGTTCGAGGAAAGTCTTGGAAGTGCACACCGCCCACGGTAAAAAAAATAAATACGCGGGAGCCGAGCTGCTGCAGCGGTGTAGCCGTTGCTCTCGTTAGGTAGGGAGTAAAGTGATGTCACGCGCGCACTATATAAATTTATTACTCATCCTGTAGCAACTATTTTTAATTTCCAATTTTCTTTTCTTTTTCACCAGCAAATTGAAAGCATTTCTATTTGTTGCAGTTGCAGTGCTTTATTTTCTTTATTGACCAGCACTGCCCAAGTCTAGAGCATAAGCATGACTTTGTCAAATAAAGTGTGAGCAAAGTCAATGCATGCATGTCATAAATAAATAATCCAAATGAGCCTATTGTTTTGCCAACATGTAAGAAAACTCGCCGATCAGGAGGAGCTAGCAGGGATTAAAATGGAAAGGAAGAAAACTACTCCATGTGTTGAATAAAGTGTGTATCAGATATTCAGAGATGTAAAGATCAAATGATGAAAAAGAAGCAACAGGGACAGTTTGTTCGAAGCAGAAATATGTAGCGTAAGCGTAGGGTCAAAGCTTCAATCATCAATTCTTTACGAGCAGAAAAAAAAGCGATCGAGAGGAGAAAATAAACTAACGGAGCGAGGGAGAAAAATTAAATAAAAATGATTTGTAAATAAACCAGAAAAAGACGAAGGAGAAGGAGCAGGAAGACGCGGACGCACCGTGGTCGTCGGAGTAGGCGAGGAGCGCGACGATGCGGCGGTGGCGGAGGCGGCGGAGCAGGTCGAGCTCCTGCCGGAACGCGCGCAGCCGCCGCTCGCCGCCGCACCAGCGGTGCACCTTGACGGCGACGGGCGAGCCGTCGAGGAGCCTGGCGAGGTAGACGGTGCTGGAGCCGCCGCGCCCCACCACGGCCGCCTCGTCGAAGCCGCCGGTCAGCGCCTCCACCTCCCGCCATGTCAGCCGCCGCGGCGCCTCCTTGCTGTCGTCGGCCGCTTGCTGCTGCTTGGCCGCCGCCGCAGCAGCCGCCGGCCCCACCACCGCTTGCTGCGCCTCGGGGTCGGGCTTCTTGCGGCGGCGGCGGACGGCGGCGAGGCAGTGGCGGATGAGGAGGGAGGCGATGGCGGCGGAGGAGAGGAGGAGGACGCAGAGGAAGGCGATGGCGAGCGCCACGGCCAGGTCCATGGCCGCGTCGCTCGCGGTTCGCGTAGCAGCTGCTGGCCTGCTGCTAGCAGAGTACTTGAGCTTGGCTTGCTTCAGTGTGGGGAAAAGAAAAGAAATGGAAGGGAAGCATCAGTTGGAGCAGGAAATGGGGAAGTGAAGGCAATGGTATATACATGTATGTATGTATATATATATATATATATATAAATAAATAAATATATAATACTGGGCAATAGTAGTAGGAAGGGGAAATTGGAATTAAAAGTGGTGGCAAGTTAAAAGGGAGGGAGAGCTTGATATGTATGCACCACCAGCAAGCTAACCTGCTGCTTCGTCTCAGCTGCTTTCATTCACTCCATCGGTTGTTGAAGAGGGCCACTCAGAAGTGGGAAAAGGAAAAGTGGAGGACTAGATTTTAAAAAAGGGCACAGCGTGATAAACAATGCAGGCTTTGCTCTACTAGCTTCAAAGGCCCATAATTAATATAACAGTGTGCAAATAATGCTCAATATTTGTTTACTCTATGCAAAAATACACCTCAATTGCTATATATGATCAAGTATGAGAAAAAAAAGAGTACTCTTAATACCATGATGTGTGCAGGGAGTATTTTCTAAAATAAAATCTACTGTAGTTACAATCCTGCGAGACAAGTGCATGGAACAAGTATTTACACATGTACGTACGGCTGGTTAATACAAGTATTTTTCGAGGTTTGCAAGTGCGTGGAGAGTAGACAGAGGGAATTAAAGATCGTTGACACGCCTTGGAGTTTGATTCCCTATTTACAATCAGTAGCAATGCGGTGCAGACCAATGCAACCTTGTGACGACTTGCGACTATCCCCTGTTCGGTTGGGTCAGCGGGTGGTCGGTGGCTGGCGCTGGTTTT
Source organism: Echinochloa phyllopogon (assembly GCA_033239725.1). Lineage (NCBI taxonomy): Eukaryota > Viridiplantae > Streptophyta > Magnoliopsida > Poales > Poaceae > Echinochloa > Echinochloa phyllopogon. Next base: position 452,302 of record BTCW01000001.1, read on the forward strand.
TGCTGAGAGAAAACATTGTTGGCTGGTGGCTGATAATCCAATCGAACAGGGCGTATCCAAATGGATACTACATGATGGGAACCCGCTGGGGTTTGCGCCCGATCTTTCGATGAGAGGCGTGAGGGATAACTCGATTGGAGGTGACGACGTTCACGGCCCGACTACAACCTTTCAAAGACTGCGCCTTAGCGACCGATACACCACCTCCTATGGATGCCGCGATCTTGTAGGAGCGCGTCACCCGACCTGTTCTGCAAGCAATCGAAGAACTAGCAAGAACAAGTGTGATACACCTACTGAATTTACTAGATGGAATTGAAGTGTCTCAATCTCAAACTCAATCACCAACAAAGTGGGGTTCCGTAGACTCGAAGACGGGCGGCTGGACCAGCACGCGCGCTTACATGCAAGTAGCAATGACTAAACTTGATCTAAACAAAACTCAATCTGTTTGTGGCGGCTATGGAGGTATAAAAGAGGGTGGAGGACGACCAGGACGAGGTTGGGGTCGTCCTACAACCCTAGGACGCGCCCCTAATGGACCCAACTTGATACATGGCCCATTGGCCCAAAATAAGGTGACGCAACACCGTGGGCAGAAAAGGTATCGGTAGTAACTCGATGATTGCGACCGCATCCGAAGAGATACGAAGGTGAATCCGGATCCATCTGAAAGTAGACTTGATAAGCTTTCCATCAAGTACTTAAACGCCCAAAACGGAGTCCGGATGAAATCGTGGCGGCCATCGCAAGTCAGCACTTTCCTGCAGTCCGAATCTAGACTTTCCAAAACGTGTTGGATTTGGTCTCTTTCCTTCCCTGGTCCAATGTGACGTGGTGGCCTGATGGGGAACGTGGGAATACTTAGAATTGGTCCCCAATCAACTTCTTTGGTCCTCCATGCCTTCCATACGTCTCTAGCACTCTTTTTAATCCATGTATGTATTTCTGAAAATGACAATGAACACACATCATGGCGCAGCATCAATTCATCGAATGTACCAACAATAATTGTGATATAGGATTGATTCACCTTTGGTTTGCAAACCATTAATATGGTCGTATCTAAGCCGGTGATGTCCTCATCATTCTCCCCTTCTTGGCTGCAAGTCATCCTCGACTTGCTTTGGTGGCATTGTAAAGTGATTCCTTTGTTGTTTGTGCACGGAAATACATCCATGTTGCACGACCACAACTGATGCTCCCCTTCTTTGGGCTGACCTTGTTGCTTAAGAGAAAAACTAGCAAAACTTTGCAAGACATTATTAGTGTTAGTGCAGCCCCCTATTTGATCATGGTATTGCAGCCCAAAAGGAGAATTCAGATTAGAGCAAATATAAACTTTATGCACCAAATACTCTCCTTTGCAACTATACTTGCCAATAAAGTGATATGTAGTCCACCAAATATGATACAAATTTTAAAATCATGGAAGTATTCTTTAATAGACCACCCTGCTTCAATTTGTCTAATTTTGCAAGCAAATAATCCACAAAATATTCAGGAACATATTCATCTCGAAAAAGCATTTTGAAATCCTTCCAAGTTTGTGGAACTTTGTTGTGCCTACAAATGTGTTTCCATGTAATCAAAGCATATTTTGTTAAAGCACTAGAAGTAGCAAAAATCATTTCATGTTCAGACAAATCATAACTATCAAATTCTGCATCTACCTTAAGCTCCCAATCAATATAATCTTCAGGATCAAACATACCGGCATATAATGGCAAATGTTGAATGACATCTTGAAGATGAGGGTCTAGTTTCAACTGCTCAAAACTCTCTGTATCACCTGCCATGATTAGTTGACAACAAGAAACACACAGATAAGATGTATCCTCCTGTCAACTACTAGATGTGCTGGTTGTAACTCTCTCAAATTATCCTTGTTCAAACAAGCTCTTACAAGTTCTTACCAAGCCAAACAGGAGGTGACGGCAACCAACAAGACAACAACCTCAAAGATAGTGTATCGGTGCCGCAGCAACAAGACCTGTCAAGCTGTAGTCGGATATGTGGAGCTATAGGTGGGCTGAAACAAGGAATAACTAGCACCACGTTAATTAAAAAGCAAGCTGAATACTCGTTCAACGGCGGTACTGTGCTGGTCCTAGCCTAGACCGTGCTAGAGACGCGAGCCTCGACAGAAGGGAAGTTACAACGCACCACCGAAAACAGTAGATACTCACGATGAACAGATCAACCCCTTTCTTTCTTTCTTTCTTTTTCTTTTTTTCTTCTCTTTTTTTTTCTTTTTTTTTCTTTTCCTCTTCTTTTTGGGGACTAAAATCTTTTGATTGATGCTGTGATAACCAAAACAAATTGCATCATACAACCCCTAACAAAATAGATTTACAATTCTTATTTCAGCTAACCAGATATGCAAATCTCAAAGGCGATTGCGGAGTGCTCAGAAGGAAGTTTTGACCAAGGTCAGATCCGTTGGAAAGAGCACGAGTTAAACTTTCCAGATTGTGCTACAACACTAGATTTGGAGATTGGACGTGGAAACTGCAACCGTTTTCTTCTCGTGCTATACAGGAACTCCGAAACAAAAAGTGACAAGAACTCAAAACTCTAAAGGACTAAACTAAGACCAGCAACTCGACGCAACCGTTGCAACCAAAAACTCAACAAGCCCTAACTAAGCAGTACTAGTAAAGGATTAGAGGGTATATAGGATTGCGGTAAAACTAATCTACTATTTTTTTTGGCTTTTCTGGACTGTAGGAAATTAAAATCAGCAAAGGATTGATAATCTCTCACCGATAAACCTCGCTCTGATTACCAACTGATGTGAACCCGCTGGGGTTTGCGCCCGATCTTTCGATGAGAGGCGTGGGGGATAACTCGATTGGAGTAGACGACGTTCATGGCCCGACTACAACCTTTCAAAGACTGCGCCTTAGCGACCGATACACCACCTCATATGGATGTCGCGATCTTGTGGGAGCGCGTCACCCGACCTGTTCTGCAAGCAATCGAAGAACTAGCAAGAACAAGTGTGATACAAGTACTGAATTTACTAGATGGAATTGAAGTGTCTCAATCTCAAACTCAATCACCAATGAAGTGGGGTTCCGTAGACTCGAAGACGGGCGGCTGGACCAGCACGCACACTTACAAGCAAGTAGCAATGGCTAAACTTGATCTAAACAAAACACAATCTGTTGTGGCGGCTATGGAGGTATAAAAGAGGGTGGAGGACGACCAGGACGAGGTTGGGGTCGTCCTACAACCCTAGGACGCGCCCCTAATTGAAGCGTCCCCTCGAAAGAGAGAACTTAATGTGATACAAATACCAGTCCCAGGATGCTGGTTCACATTATTACAACAGATAGTTCAGTACATAAACGACATTACGGGAGACGGTGGCACTGCAGGGCCACAACAAACATAACTAACGCTAGACTCCAGATAAAAAGGTTGATAACATAGAGGTCTTCATCAGAGTGGAAATCCATGCAGCTTCAAACGGGTGACCCTAACACACAGGCAAAGGTTGGGTGCAGAACGAACCCCTCTAAACGACGTCCTCAGGCACAAAGTCCGGGTCTGCCTCTGTAACAAATTAAGCAAGGGTGAGTACATACGTACTCAGCAAGCACAATTACAACCACGGACAGGATACCACAGAAATATGCAAAGGATAATAACAAGGATGGCTCATGGTTTATTTAGCAGCAAAGCAATTTTTATTACACATGCAAAGGGTTGGTTTTCGTAATGGGTTTTCACAAATATTTCTTTTAATAGGATCAATAAACGTGACACTTTGACACCCAAGATTTTAATGCTACCAGATTTCCCATCTGTCGTAGCCCAAGTCAAAACTTTTCTCAGCTTAACAAAACACCAACACTTTCTTACACCAAAGCAGGGGACTAGTGAGGTGACCAAGCCGTAACTCGCCCAATACCGTGGACACGGCTATCCGGATAGGTTTTAACTCTGCAGAGGTGTACACAACCACAAGTAGGCTACCACAACATGGACACCTTAGTGCCAGTGCAGCTCCTATCAAAGCCATTACCCACCATAGCTAAACTGACAAGTTATCACAGACGCGACCAGGGGGGGTTAGCAACCTACCAACGAGGTTCCACCCAGGGGCATACCTCACATAGCTCGTATCCCCGGCTCCATGGCCCTCTGTTGCTCACCAGCACACCACATAACCAACAGCTTAACTAGTGGGATTTATGCTAGGCCGTTGCCACATACAACGGTCGAGTGGTGGTACAATAAAATGGGTTAGGCTAGATGACACATCAACATCATCCCAAAAATTGTGATAGGATAGACAACTCCCACCATGCTCAACCACACAGGTTCGAGCTCACCTCGGTATTTCACACAAGAAGCACCGTCTGTCTCATCCCACACGGATACTCATTTTATTCACAAAATACATCTCTTTTATTTTAAAGCATGCACACGGTTGCTTTTGTAAACACCAAGTGATTGTAATGGGGTGTATAACAGTAAAACATTCCTAAGCATTTCTAACAGTGACTAATATTCAAACAGAGCATTGTCATATTCAAACATTAATCTAGGTTGTCAAGGAAGCAGTCATAGCAATCAAGGAATGGCTATCCAACCGGGTTTAGCAGTAAAACCATGCAAGTTTTATAAAAAAGGCCATGGGTTGTGTTTATAAAATCTAGGACAAAAGTATGCATCAAAGGGTGGAATTGCACTTGCCGTTCTCCCAACCCTCGGGGGATTCCTGCCCGGGGTCTTGGTCTCCAAGCTCCTGCTCGTAACCCTGCTCCTCCTCGAGCCCTTCCTCGTTCACAGCAGAGTCTACGGTACACACAAACAAATATACAATAAATAAAAGAAAAGTTTTTGCTGAGCTCCGAAAGAAAGAACAGAGAATGAGAGTGATGGTGATGACATGATTATTTTTGGGCATGGACTGGATGGATTGGCGGAAGTATACTGGTGATTATTGTGGTGGAGTTTGGGGTCAAACGGGATTAAAAAGACGCATGAAATGACGCGTCGTTGGGTTATGGTGGGTGTCTTAACAGGAAAAAGATCTCATTTGGAAGCTACTGTAAATGGCTAGGGGTTTATTTGAAAGGTGTAGGGGTATAGTCGTGATATTTCTGGGTGCTGGGAGGGATCTATGTGTGAATATATAGAAGGTGGAGGGCTTTGGTGGAAAAAGAAAGGAGATTAGGGGGGTTTAGGGGTTGTTTTTAATGAATAAGGGCCTATCTGTAAATACCGAAAAGACTGAGGGCCTCTGGCGAAACTAACAGAGAGAGGTGGAATAGTGCTGGTGGACTGCGGGTTGATTCGGTTAAAGCTTAGGGGGTTATGTGCAAACGTGCCAGAGAGAGAGGGTTTATGTTCATTGGACCGCGGGTTAGAATAGGGAGAAAGCCAGGGGGTTACGCGCAAATGTCCCTTCTTCTTTCCCCCGGCAGAGAGAAACAGGGAGGGGGATCGGCGGCGGCGGCCGTGGAATTGCCGGCGATTGGGGTGGCGGCGGTGGACGGGGACAGGGGGAAAAGAGAGAGTGAAACATGGCAAGTTCACTTGTGGTCCTACCTCGGACGGAGGTGGTCAGTGGCTAGCTGCCCACGAGAGTCAGTAGCGGCGGCGGTAATGGCGAGTGGGCGGTGGCGCTACGGCGGTGGTGGAGGCGATTGGAGGTGCGTGCGAGCGGGAGGTGGTGAAGGAGAGGTCGTCGGGCCCTTTTATAGGCGCGGAGGAGGCTCGAGTAGGCGGGCCGACGAGAGGGTGGTTGAGCGGCGCTCGGCGGGTGGCTGTGGTGGCCGGCGGTGAAATTGAAGGCAGCCGGGATTCGCGCGGCGATTGGTACGGTCGGCTTGGTCGGTGCTGTGGCGGAGCAGTGCGTGTGTGTACGGGTGGCGCTGCCGTGCTTGGCGTGTTGCGGCGGCCTGTCGTCTGGGAACGCGGCGACGGAGCGGCGGCGGGGCCGGGCGGTGGCGTGGGTGGTGCAGCGGGACTGCGCAGTGGTACGGTGGTGCAGCGGTGGTCGGTGCGGCTAGTGCGGCTCGGCGAGGTCGGTGCCCAGCGGTGGCATGACCGTGCGGATGGGCGGTGGCGTGCGAGCAGGCGGCTAGCGGTGCGGCGTTGGGGGAAAGGCGAGCGGGAGGCGGTGTGCTCCGGTGGACGGCGTGGTTTGGCGACGACGGTGGCGGGGTCACGGTGGAGGGCGGCACGGCTGCTGCGTACGGCGGTCGGCGCGGCTTGCGTGCGGTGCCGGCACGGCGGGGCAGAGCAGAGTGCGCGCGACAGAGCCGGGCGGTGGCGTGCAGGTGGAGCAGTGGTGGCAGCGGGGCAGCGACGGCGAGCGCGACGAGCAGAGCGGATGGGTGGTGCAGCGGAAAGGCCGGCGGCGAGCCGAGCAGAGGGGTGGTGGGGCCGGCCGGGGCACGGGGTGGTCGGCGACGGGCGGGGCAGGGCGCACGGGGCAGAGGAAACAGGGGAGGGGAAGGGAAGGGAAGAGAAGAAAAAGAAAGGAAAAGAGGAAAGAAAGAAAGGAAGAAAAAGAAAAGAAGGGAGAAAAAAGAAAAGGGAAAAGGGAAAAAGGAGAGAGGAGGACGGCGGGATTCGCGGCGGAAAGACGACGGGCGGTCGGCCAGCGACGGGTGGGCCCGGCGGTCGACCCGAGAGCGGGTGACCCGGGATGGGACGGAAAGGAGGGGTGGTGACAACGAGGCGAGCAGGAAAGGGGGGCGGTGATATCAAAGCGGACATCGTTTTGGCGGAAGCGGGAGCTCGGGCGGTAAAACATTTTTGAAAAGTTTTCACCGGTGATTTATTTAGGTGATTTTTCCCAGAGATTAAAAACGCGGGCGTTACACTAATGGACCCAACTTGATACATGGCCCATTGTCCCAAAATAAGGTGACGCAACACCGTGGGCAGAAAAGGTCTCGGTAGTAACTCGATGATTGCGACCGCATCCAAAGAGGTACGAAGGTGAGTCCAGATCCATCTGAAAGTAGACTTGATAAGCTTTCCATCAAGTACTTAAACGCCCAAAACGGAGTCCGGATGAAATCGTGGCGGCCATCGCAAGTCAGCACTTTCCTGCAGTCCGAATCTAGACTTTCCAAAACGTGTTGGATTTGGTCTCTTTCCTTCCTTGGGCCAATGTGACGTGGTGGCCTGACGGGGAACGTGGGAATACTTAGAATTGGTCCCCAATCAACTTCTTTGGTCCTCCATACCTTCCATATGTCTCTAGCACTCTTTTTAATCCATATATGTATTTCTGAAAATGACAATGAACACACATCATGGCGCAGCATCAATTCATCGAATATACCAACAATAATTGTGATATAGGATTGATTCACCTTTGGTTTGCAAGGCATTAATATGGTCGTATATAAGCCGGTGATGTCCTCGTCACTACAAATAATGTTTAGAGAGCCGTACTCTTTCTTAATGAGGATGATTAATTGTTTAGCACGTACAGGAGTACGTACTTGAGAGGCACGTACTACAATATTTTGCGTGGACGGCGCAACGATACTATTATGTATTTATGTATCAAGTCCAGTCCACAGTCGCGTGCGTATCTAAGTACGTGTACTATGTATACGTACATGGCCCCTCCTAGAAAGCGCCAATTCCTATTGTCGTAGGATCGGAGTACGTACTGTACATTTTAATTTACACGGTTAACGAACTCTATGACAAAAAAATTAAAAAAATGGGACCGAGATGAGTACGTGTATAGATTAAAAATTACTTCTCGTGTCTAGCATTGGTAAAACACCCTGTACACGTGGTACACGAAATTTGGTGCGAATCGGTCGATGACGTCACGAGCGGTGGTTCCGATGTCTGAATTACTGTAAACACAGAGGTAAGATCGGCTAGTTTAACCGCGTAGTAGGTTGGCTCAGCTGTCTGAAACTGTGAAGTGTGAAGTAAATCCTCAAAAAAACAAAAACAAAAAACAAAGAAAACTCTGAAGTAGCTACCCTAGCGGCGTCTAGCAGCTAGGTGCAACAGTTAGCTTATTACAGTAGCGTGCATATACCTGCTGCAGCACCAAACTGTGCACTACGGATCGATGCAGTACACTACTCTTAATGCAGGTAATTGTAATATAATTAGCTACCGAGCGAGATCGATCGATCGATCAGCGTACGTGTGTGTTAAACGTACGTCGAATAAAGAATTAGAATTATTTGTTGCTTTAATTTACTTTTCTTGCGATCGAGACAAATTAAACTGCAGATAACAGTAGCAGCAGCAGGCCAGCAGCAGTGCTTGTAATATAATTGAAGCGGCGCGGCACAGGGTTTCCTATTGATCGATGGAGATGTGACATGGTCGTATGTACTTTGAATGTGTGGGCAGTTGTTAGTATCTTCGACGGATCAGCATGCATGCATATGTACTGTATAACACAAAACAATAAAATATAATAATCAGAAGCCGGTGCGCGTAGCAAACCACTTTATTTGTACTCCGATCCTGCTAGCTTATGGAGTTATGGGTGCACTGGTTGTTTCTCAACAAGTTAGTTAACCCTGGTACGGGAGCAACATGTTTAGTATATTATTTTATAAAGTAACAGGTTTATAATTTGGCTGCGTCAGATAGGACAAGAAGAGGCAAGCAGCAGCCAGGATGCACTACCAGAATCCTTCGCATCCGCCCGCCTCCTCCGCCTCGGCCATTTTTGGACCCGGTGCTGATGGGGCTTCAGCACCGGGTCCAACGGCCAGGAGCGGGGGGGGGCGCGTGGATGTGTCAGGGCGGACACATTAGCACCGGGTCGTGGCAAGATCCGGTGCTAATGCGCCCCCTTTAGCACTGGGTGCAGCCACGACCCGGTGCTAAAGGCCCTGCTAGAGGCGCTGCGGGGCAGGCCCTTTAGCACCGGGTCGTGGCTGCACCCGGTGCTAAAGGGGTACCCCTTTAGCCTCGGATTAGTTGCACCGGGTGGGAAACCCGGTGCTAAAGGGCTTTCCCACCCGGTGCAGATGTTGATCATTCTAGTAGTGATGAAATTTTGGCGTTCAGTCCAGAGACTGCATGCATGCAGCAGCTGTAGGACTCTGAAGTCATTCATGCATGCATCGAGCATGTGGGCAAGAGAGTGCAGACAAATCAATATAAATCGGAAACAAGGAAGGAAGGCATATGCATTTAGACTTAATTTAGACCGACGACGCCCGAGCTGCTGCTTGCCGGTGATCTTGGTCGAGGTCAACCATCCTCTCTTAGTCTCTTTCTTGCATTCATACTGAAAAAATAATGTCAGCTCGAAGCAAGCAAGGACCACACTTGGAGAGGCCGCTCGATCCGGCCCTTGTAACTAAGGGTATATTTAGTTGGAGCTTAACACTGCTATATTATATGCTGCTTAAAGTTAGTCTAGCCATAGATTATTTTTGGCTTGGTTGGTTACCATAACCATAGCAAGCTACATCTCTTTAGCCTCCTGACCCACTCGTCGTCAAGTCGTCATACACTCTGTTTTTGACTAACAACTTTTGCTTCGCAAGCCACGTTTTATCTAACCTTTGTGGCACAAATAGTGTACGTGTAGCCAAACATGTCCTATTACTTGATGTTCGCGTCATATGCTCCATACATATATATATATATATACATATATATATACATATATATATATACATATATATATATGTGTGTGTGTGTGTGTCTACGTGCTCATCATCTTAGCTTCGCTAATGTTCGTTCTAAAACAATGAAGGGCTTCGATGAATCAGCTGATATATATCAGGTCAGTGGTCAGATATACTTTCATCATATATATAGGTGTTCATGATAAAGTGTTAAGTGGTTGAGATCCACTGCACTACCTAATCATCTTTAACTGAGATCTAGCTGCTGATGATTAGACTCATTATGCGCAGCAGTCAGTGTGATGTCATCCATTATATATATATGTTCCTGCTACTCTCATTGTCATACCGGCTACACTATTAGCTTGAGTGCTCAATATACATATTTCTTCGCACCAGATTCAAATTCTCTAGTTGGTACTGTACGTCAAAAGAAATTAAATTAAAGGTGACGAAAGCTTGTGAGTGCTAGCTAGTATATACATATTATCGATACACGCAACTGCTACTTTATATATACCACGCATCATCAACCATGCTGATGCCAAAAGATACTGTGTCAAGAGCAAGCATGCAGACAGTTTGCGTTGCCACCAGCACTCAAATCTTCTTTTCATTCCTTGATGAGGCCGGCCTAAAAAGTATTCGTTTTTCTTTCAGGAATTGGAACTTGAAATTCATTATCAATCTAGCAGCTAATATATATTGTCATGCATAAACAAACGAAAAAGTAATAAATCTAATAACAAATAAAGAAATTAATTAAATGAAAAAAACACGAGGGAATAGCTACGCAACACCGACTCTCTCCATTGCCACAAGTTCCTTTTCCAGTACTGGCGCTGCTAAACTAGCTTTCACGTACCGACATCAATCGCAAGCACCACCAATTAAAAATAATACTGAAAACCGACGGGGGCTAAAAGTGACACCCCATCGCCCAAATAAACCAAACGTGCAGTGCGTGCAACAACCTCGAATCTATATATCAAAATCAAGCCAAATTAATTAATATGATGACGATTTTGAACCTAATCATCATATACTATATAGCTAGCTAGACTCGTAGCTCCAACCAAATTAGTTATGGTTGGGTCTTGCTCTTGCATTTAAGAAAGAATTTGCTCACCGTCCGATTCCTGAGCTACCAGCACTGTATGCTTGAAAAAAGGAATGGCTGTGGTCGTAACAAAAGCGAGGAGAACCCACTCTCGTACGCACAACAGGGTTCATCTGTTAACTGCTGATATACATATTCATTTTTATTTGTTCATTCTTCAGGTCGCCAATGCATGATGGGGTTGCAAGCATGCAACCACCAAATTAAGTGGCTAACAGATACTATGGATATTAGTTCAATTATCTTTTTTCCTTTTTGCAACTAAAGAATATATATAGTTCTTTTAATATCTTTTTTTATTATTTAAATTGGTTTTTATTAGGGTATTATGTGTGTTTTTTAATATGAGGTCATTTTAGGTCTCTTGTTAGTTTTCGTGCACTGAGATATATCACTACTGCATCATTACTTCATGTATATAGCTAGCATAGAGTTGAGAGTGTAGGTAGTTAATTTAATCATATATGTAACGTTATCTTGAATATATGACTCGTTTTTTTTAAGCTCTTACATATACATGTATGTAGACTTTATCCCAATGAACACATATTAGTCAGATCGTCAAATTGGGGAGAGGTAACTATATGCACCTCACAGTTGACAAGCCATGCCGCTTACTACTTTTTTCTCTCTCCTAAAATGTGGGTGCCCCTATTTCGTTATTAAGAGATGGAGGAGTTTGTTATAACAATAAAAATATGAGCACCGTAGTAAATGAGAGAGACTCAAATCCTAGAATATGAGTACCGCTCCATCTTGAATCTGATTAAATCCTGCGTGCTACACTACAAAGTTAAGAGGAAACAAATACATATATTTAACTGTTGCAAGGACAGCTTTAGCTATCCGTCACATCGACGACGTACGCTAGCAAGGGCAGGGCGAGCAACATATAATGCATGGTGGACAAGGGAGCATATACGAACTGGCTACTCCTATCGCATCTGTTTTGCATTTGCATGCACCATACGGCACTGCCCCCGCAGCAAATTATTAGTGCCTTCTGCCTCACCTAGCTACATCAAGGACCACATCTCTGTCTACTCCTAATAAGACTGTGCTGGGGAACCAGCTTCTGCCGAAAAGCGAGATCATCATTTTTATAAAATAAGTGCCGTACTTTTTTTATAAATAATTTACCATGTAGATTAATATTCATAGTTCCAGCTTAAGCAAACCAAGTACAAAAATGGACCATTCGTATTTTATGTTTCTAAACTCCAGTACAATTATTTTCATGCAGTACAAGAATTTGTATTACCAAGAACTCATGTTTAAACTGCAACTTTTGTTTTCACATTTATTACTAATTAGTTTAACAGCTGCCTTGTTTATTTGTATGTATATACAGTTTAAGAACCTTCAGCCCTTCAGGCGTATGCCAGCATCATCAATGGTCTTCCAATTGTCAGACAAAATACCATGCATCTCTGGTGTTGTCGTTGCTCTTTTGGGAGAGGTGTGTTTCTATTGACTATTCAAACTCATGCATTACTCGAGCTTAGCTTTTGATTTCTGTTTTGAAGACCCTTTGTTGCAAGAGATGTTATATGTGAGAACAAATGTTTATTTTTGTTTTAATAATAAGGGAACATGATTGGTTTCTTTGTAATATATGTTTATTTTTATTTTTTTGTATTACCCATGTGCCTGGTTGCAGGTTAGTCTTCATGGTGGTAATTGCATCTTCACCTGATTGGATTCTCCAGTATCTGGGCTTGATTTGGGAATACCTGCTGATATTTCATCAGTTGATGTTGTACTCATACTTGTAATTGCAGGAGCTATTCTCACCGGAGTTTGCAGAGGATGCTTATTGCATTGCCCTTGATGATAGTAAGAAGTCAATTTTTTTAGGATAATCTTTGTAAGTTGGTCCTTTCTTCCTATCAACTAACACTTTTAAGCAAGAGTGGAAGAAATATACATGAATTCCTCGATGTATAAATAAACATATGATAAGCTGATATAAGATTATTGCAAACGAAAGAGTAGTGTATGGTGATAATTACTCAAATTTGGCTTCTTAACTGACAAGTGTACTCTGTAGTGCTGTTCATTGCATATTTTCAGTCATCGACATGTAGAACTTGACATCATGTTGTTTGGTCATAGTTTGCTCCTTTTATCAAGTTCTCAGGAATGTATACCGTGAAATACATCGAAGTCATTATCATTTCCCCCCGTTTGAGTAAGTCAACAGTTCCTTCTTTGTGAAAAGTTGCATGGCTCTTTTTTTTTCAGGTCAGCAACCTGATCACAATAGTGATCACAATTCAAAGCAGAATTTTGTTAGTTTTTGTTTGCTATGCAAAACTGTGAAAACTGAAGCCTTTCTAAGTGAAAACTCACTGCACGACTGCAAGAAATCACTCTCTTGAGACGCCCTCGGGCCTTCAACCAAATCAGATACAAAGAGTGCAAGGAGCTCGAATTCACTTGCCCTAGACTTCTTATATGGTATGACTGAATCGATCATTCTGGCATTTCTAAGCCTAAAGAACGTGTTGTTGAGGAATTGCATATTCAACCTTGCATTATAGTTAGCTCCTAGCAGTCCGATGAGTTTACAAGGTACCATGAGTTTACAGTCCTGTTTCACAACACATAAAGAGTGAGGGTTATTTTTCACCTTTGATCCTCTACTTTCCCTTTAACGCTGTCGTTGAGAACCAATTAGAATAATTCACTTAACTGTGCTTGCTATACTCGCAGTGTTGTGTCTGGACAAATTTCTGAAAAAATGAACCTGTAGCTTGACATATTACTTGACATATTATTTTGTTCATAAAGTGACATATCCAGTAGTGTCTTTCTTTGAATGCATCTCGACCACCATCTGACGCTTAGAAAAAATCAGTAGTCATCTTTGCGGTCATTATTTTTCAATTCAAAACTTGCTCATTTTAGATGCTTTTGTGAAAAACAAAAATACTAACTTGCATGGACTTTGGTGCGACGACCCTACAACCGCCAAAATTGAATTTTTCATGTGATCTATTTATCTTTGCTCCATGTATCATACTCGTAGCAACACACAGGCACTTACCTAGTATATCTTAATCGCACCTTTTGTTGTTCTTTTTAATTTAATTTCAAAATTTTAAATTATCCATTATTATTAAAATTTTACTCCATCCACTTAATAAAATTATTAAATATAAAATAGACTCTTAGATTTGTGCTGAGGGTTTTGGAGTTTGACGGCCGAAGCCAAACCACGGCTATAGTTGATGGTCAAAAATGGATTTCTTTCTTGACTAAACTTATGTTTCTACAGATGAGAGGAGGACGCAGGCATGCTGGTTGTTACCAGAGGAGAGTTACTAGCATGGTAGAATGGCAGATTCGGAGGAGGTGACTACTAAGGTGTGCAATTGAAATTTTGTTTGGATTCACGGCAGAATTTCCAATATGTATTGAAGTTGGAGATTGGAGAACATGCGTTGGATAGACTGTTCAAATTGGTTACAATGCAAAATAGTTGCCTACCCAAACTTTTAATATCCGTTGAAATTATATTAAATGTCTTATTGTATTTAGTGGGAAATGAATTTTCTATTGTTAGAAGGCAATTTATCTCAGTACTAAGCCAAGACATTGTTATGTCACACAGTGGCGGAGCGTGCAGTCGATGCAAGGGGGGCCGGTGCTACAGTAACAACAGCGGCAGTGGTGGGTTGTCTCTGTAAATGGGCCAGCAGCTGGCTATTGTCTAGTATAAGGTCTCAGCCCATGTTAGAGCCCATAAACAGTGGCCCCAAAAAACGGTTCACCATCTATCTTCTTCCGCAGCTGCCTCCAGATGGCATGGCAGATGCTTGGGAGAGGGACAGTCGATTGGGCGCTTCGTTCTCCACAAACTTTCCTGAGCAGAGGGGGGGGGGGGGGGGGGCGGAGCCCAGTATGGCCCCAACGTAGCTCCGCCAGTGATGTCACAGGCCATATGACACCATACAACTGAAGACTGGGTAGTGCAGATTGCTTGCTCTGCCGTTGCTCTCATTTTCAGAGCATGCATTTAGAATTATTCGATTGCATATTTATATTTGTTGGTGATTGCTTTGTAGTTCAGTTCTTTCTTTGTTCACACTGATAATCTGAGTACACTTGCATGAATGGTGGTTAGTCGTAATTATCTAGTCTACGATGTAAAATGTGTTGGTTTATTGTTAGCAAATTGCGCTGGTTCATATGGCTTATCATTGCTTGTCTGTTACAAATTTTCAGTAACTTCATACTGATGCTCTCCAATATGTGAATGGCAGTTTATGTATTTCTGTTGGCTATCAAAAGATGAATGTACTACCATTTTAAATCGGATGCGAATTGATTGTTGTAGTTGCAATGCCTCAACATGTTTTAGGCATGCATGCAGTCTTAAACTATAAATGGTATTGTGACATGTAGATGCTCATTTGGTTACATGTAGTGCTTTATGTTGTATTTTATTAAGTGCATGCAGTCTTAAATATGCAGTTATGCAGTAGAAAGTCAGCAAGGATATGGAGTAATGGAGTTTAGACCCAAAAGGCAACCTTTTTACATAGGCAATTTGGATACAAAAGGTAACCAGCATCTCAGATAATGCACGGACCATTTGGATCACCGAGCAAGGTCCTCTTCTTACTATCAAACATTGGGAGAAAAGGTGTTCCCATGGTGGACCAAGTGACCTTTGCCGCTACCTTGAACATCTTGCCCAGAACAATAGCCCCCTTGCTACTCCTGTGCCTCTGTGCTGTGAATATGAGCTCGTGGGATGTTTTCCTGTCATGCCTACCAAGCCCCCACACACATTCTTCATCCTCTCTACTGATCTCAAATCGAAGCTTAAGATGACAACCAAGTTCCACAGCTACCACCGCTTGCGCCACGGCCACCGTTGATGACGACAAGCCGCCACCATCCTTTGTTGCCATAGGGGCTCGACAAGGTGCATACCTGTCATATAGTGTTATCTCGTCTGAGCATCCGCAAGTTGTCGCAGCAACCAAGCTAAGGTTGTAGCCTAGCATGGCCCTCTTGACCTTCACCTCAATGGTTGCCTCCACGGCGAACTTCATGCACACAAAGCCGATGTCAAGCGGTCCAAGCGGACTGAATAGCCGCACTTTGTGATTTGAAATATCCCACATAGTGTCAAATTTGAACATGAAGCACCCATCTATGAGCTCTTCATCTTTTGTGTCGTCACCACCATTGCCTTTAACCTTGAGATCGTATTCAACAATCACATAAAAAGGCGCTGATATCCCTCGAGTTGGGGGATTGAACAATTGATCAGGCGAATCCTGTTTCATCAACAGAAAGTTAGCTACGTTGCTCCATCATTAAAAAAAACTTTTGCAATATTAATCTTGCATAAATCAGCATTTGCGTTAGTAACCTCAACGCCCATGGGTATGCAATATCTGTTGTCAGCTGTTACAGTTTTAAGGAAAAATATCAATTTTTGACCTTGAAAAGCAGTGCACACTAATATGCTAAAACAATATAATTATAGAGCCATTTTTATTTTCCTATTCAGAAAATAGAGCATTATCTGTGCCATAGGATTGATCATGGTCAGATGACAAGTGGAGCTGATATTGAAATTTCAGTTCATGTGCTGACCTATATCTAGACATGATCCTATTTATATTTGGTTGCATATAGAAGTGAAAACAGACTAGTTTTTGGAACATGGAAATCTTTAAGTCTGAGCATCAAGTCAACATGAAAAAGGGCCTTCTTTTTTTCAACCATTCAACCTCAAGATCGATGGCTCAGCTGTAATTTCAAAAAACTGAAGAAATACCTTAAATTTGCAAAATGTAACCAAGGCATACACAAAAAAATAGGTGTGGAGACGCTACAAAACACTTGAATTTTCCTTGCCCCAAGGTTACACAAGGCGCCAGGCACACTCTAGGCGGTGACCCTCCGTGTAGAGCCTAGACACGCCTAGGCGAGCCAAGACGTTTCCAAAGCGGTATCGTACCCATACATATATTCAGAGTTAGAAGAAGAGGAAAAAAACACAGGACATCAGTGGGCCTGAAATTAAAAAAAGGCCTATTGAAGCAGCCAAGCCCAATTCTGAACAGCCCACCTTATCAATTTGAGAGCAACGACTGCTCCACCTTATCCCCATCCCCCACCCGATCACTCCGGTCGCTGCCGCCTGCCCACGGTTGGCGCCGCCCGACGACCCCTCCCCTGCTGCCACCCAATGCCCCTACCCCACCACCGACGACCCCTAACGCCCCCGTCTCCTCCATGCTTCCCTGCCTGGGCGGATTTGCATGTGGCGGGACACTCTCCTTTGGACAATGACGTGCGGGCTCCGGCTCCTAAAGGGAGTGCTTGACTATAGACGTTAAACAGGAAAGGTCAAAAATCTGATATTCAAAATTGAATTCTCTTAGCTCATGTTATATTTTATACTTGAAAATTGAAACCTGTACACTTCAGTTGTTGATTATCTCGGAAAACTAATTAGTGTATACATTTCTCTTGTTTGTTCCATTTCAGTAGTCTCTGATTATTTTACGTTCCATGATACCACGATTGAAGAATATAAAAACACCATTTCATTATGAATACGAGGCCATTGACAATCTGGCTGGTATATATACACACAAATCGTAAGAGTGTAGCACCTAGTGGTTACTTACTAACAAACAATCAAACAGATACTAAAGCAATGCAGCATAATATTGACCAAGAAAACTGTTGAGAACGGCTTATAACCATGAAGTAAAGGAAAATGTAACTTGCAAACAAGATCAAACAGATACTAACCTGAGTAATTTCTTGGGCGTGCTCCCGTGGACGGTTGAAGATATAGTTCCGCAATTTATCCACCTCATCTCGCACGGCGATGAAGCCATAAATGCTCATCCTTTGACCATGTGAGAAATCACCAGCAAACCTCATTGAAAAGAATTGAAGAAGTTCCGATGATGCATATTCATAAGAAGAACCAGGCTGTGTAAAGCGCATACTGCCCACCGGAGCTAAGAGTAGCAGTAGGAGATAGGAATAATGAGGACCAAACTTAAAAGGATTTTAGTTATAATAATTCAGATAAAATAAGAAAAAGACAGTTTACACGAGCCATTACTAGGGTTTGTGTTTGTCATTCGGAACTCGCGATGCCACGCATATAAGCACCTAGGAGAAGGAGACCGTGGAAGGATGACGACAGGACTGAATTGATAAGTGGGACTGTTAGGATCCTCAAACTCCTCGGTTCTCTTGCGGTAGTCCCTGCATTCCTTTCTATATTCAGCATTGTTCTTCAAAGCATCATCTAAAGGAAAAAAAATAAAATAAAAGATCATGAGCAATACTGCAATAGGTAAAAGAAAGATGCCCGAGACACAAACCAACCTGATGAATTGTTTGTGCTAGTATACAAGTGTATGACGTTGTACAAAGTTCAGAAACAATTAATCATGTACAAAATGCCTGAGGAACAAACCAACCAGATTAATGTTTATGCTAGTAACACAAGTGTATGGCGTTGTACAATACAAAGTTTAGAAACATTTAATCATGAGCTTAAGAACAAAATGCCTGAGGAACAAACCAACCTGATTAATATTTATACTAGTCGCACAAGTGTATGTCATCAGTTAAAACCAAAGTGCATCACACAAAGTTCAGAAATATTGAATCATGAGCAGTGCGTAAAATAAGATGCATGAGGAACAATCCAGCCTGAAAAATGTGATGCTGGTATACAAGAATACAACATGTGCTGGTTACCATCAAAATCCATTGTATTACTTAAGTTCAATAATATGTGACAACATAAAATAAAATGGAGGTCCCAACTAAACAGACTTTTTAGTGGGAAGGAACATCGTGACATTAGGAAGCCTTGCAAATGATGCAGTGAAATGTAAAACATTTTCAGATTTCTTATTGTTTCGAAAACAGGGGAAACACGATCATCAGTGTGCATCATAAGGTAAGTCTTGGATCAAGTTTCCTGAGAAGGCTTATACCAACAAAACTTTTGTAACATTCTGACACGTTATCTGCAGTCCAATTCCAACGGTATGGATGTACTCCAAGAATTTCCTCCCAGAACGCCACATGTGCCATGTACTCTTGTTCATCTGACAATAAAATCTTTGAGGGATCAGTGTAGATGCATTTTTATGCATTGTTATCGAAAAATTGTGTTTGCCTAATGCTTCCACCCCTTATTGTACGAAAAATGAAAAAGAAAAAGAAAATTACAATGTTTCACACAAATTTCATGGGATTCCTACAGGTGCACTGTTGCATGAAAAATTAATGGGCTTAAATAAACAATGAATCTAGGGGGAAACCACTATGTTCTCAGGATCTTCAAATCGATTGGACGGAACGGAACCAAGGTGGAAATCGAGAAGGGACGAACCAGGATCCTGAGGCGGCGGAATCCCCTTGCGCTTTGCCCACTCGACGTCGATACGAACGATTCTCGGCCCGCAGGTCTGAGATGACTTCGTCTACCCGCCGTCAGGCTCCATCGGGGCTCAACCCAAGCTCGGCGGCGCTTCGCTACTTTTTTTTTTATGGATGTCCACCAATAACTTCACTACGTACTTACCCTTTTTAGTCCGTTTATTTCTTTTCTTCAAACAGCAGTATCCGTCCAGGATTCTTCGACTGCCAGCGACGCGGAGGAACAATGATGTTTGTGAAAGATCAAGAGCAATTTAATTATACTAAGCAACATATAAGTATGTTTTATGGGCAAAATGGATAGAACAACAACTCTTGTGCTGAAAATCAAAGTCGACCCTAATCAAATTCATGGTCAAAGTTTAGTCAAACTTCTGCTGTATATAGTAATATAACTGAACCTTGTTTCAGTGGTTTTTCACCAACTCTAGGCTTTCCTATCGTTCAATTTTAATGAACATCATATGCTGATTTTTTGGCCAACTATGAAAGCCCTATGTTTGATATGCATGTTTGATAACTTATGGTTTGGAAATTCGAATTCGAACCAATTTAATTTTGCACCCAAATTCGGACAAACCACATCAGAAACTCTGAATCTGTATATTGCAGGTTCAGATAGCAGTGAAAATGCCCCAAACTTTGCATCTTTGTATCTCTCAACCTGTCAAGTTTTGAACCAAACACCCTTAGTGACTTTTGTAGCCCTTTCAACCCTCTCCAAGTTTGTTATATGCATCTTGGTTGAGTTATGTACAATTTTGGGAGTTTATGCCACTCAAACATGCCTGCCCTGACCGCCCAGCCCTTAACTGAATCGACTATTCAGTTTCGTCAGGAAACTGAACCGGGCGCCGGTCAGTACTATTCAGTCATAATCTTGAAACTGATTATGAGCATGTGTCATTCATTTGTTGATATTGAAAATTTTATCAAAATTTCCCAGAGGTCAAGACAGTTTGATCAAGACAAGATGATTCAATTATGATTCTCCCAACCTAACTTCATAAAACATCTGGATTATTTTCCACAAAGCGGTACAAATGTAGAACTACAGCCATGCCAAAGCTTGAGCCAGCAGAGGGCTAGGTCCTGTCAAGAGATGTTACAACCTCCAGAAGGCTAGGTCCTGTCAAGAGATGTTATAACCTCCATGTCCTCAGCAGATATATTAAAATCAAATAGATCTGTGAGAAAATCCTTCAGCAGATCCACCCTGGAGATCTCAGGAACCACCGCCATGTTCCTTTGGAGGCCCCACCGGAGGACCACCTGAGCAGGAGTCTTGGTGTACTTCTTAGCCAAATGCTGTGAATCAATGATGACAGCAAGTTGAGAAAGTGTCATCACAAGAACAGCAAAACTCAAATACCAAAATGCACAAATGGAACTCAATTGCATGTTTCAGTTGTTACCTTGATGACAGAGTCTTTGAGGAATGACTCCAAGCCATCGCAGTCTGGGTTATGAGCCATGACACACATCTCGTGCTTCTGGCAGAACTTGACAAGCGGATCCTGCTGCAAGTAAGGGTGTACCTTGATTTGGCTAACAGCAGGCCATATCTTAGCGTAGGACGACAAGTCCCTAATGAGAAGGATGTCACAGTTACTGCAAAAATGACTCTAATTAGATGCGATGTCAAGCAATTTTCAGATGCCAACATTCCCAATTTTAGATGGAAAAAACACAATCATTTATAAATTATACCTAATCCCTATGCTCTTAACGAGACCCATTGACACTAGTTCTTCCATCGCAGTCCATGTTCTTTCCAGTAGAATAGTGCCACCTGTAGTCATTTGAAGAAATTCTCATATTTTGAGAGGTATGCATCTTCCTAAATATTATGTAAAATAAGAATGAAGCAATTACCTGCATGTGGGACATTAACCAGATAAAGATCCACATAATCTAGCTGCAAATTCCTCAATGTACGCTTGCAAGTTTCAATCGGATTGACAGGATTTTTATAGGGTAGCTACAATCACAAATAAGAGAAGGAACTTTCAGTCACATGATATTCAGGAAGATGAAAAATAAGACTAGGTGTTTTATAACATCTCATTATATTGCATTTGTCCTTCTCTAAAAGGTTAACCCCACAAATTATCAATAATAATGACCCTTATCCAAAAAATTTGCTTTCCAGAGTACAAAAGAAAAGGAGAAATAGTAACCTTGATTGTTATAAACACATCCTCGCGCTTGACAAGTTGTGACTGGCGTGCTTCTGTGAGTGCCTTGCCAATTTCCATTTCAGTATCAAAATCAGCTACAAGCAACGAAACAAGCACAAAGCAAATCATCAAGTTCAGCGACAAGAAATCTAACACATATATGGCAGACATGACAATAGACACAAGGACCCAAGACCAACCAACACAAAAGAACAAGGATTACGATATCAGTGCATGAGGCTTACATGTACAGTCAAAGTGACCGTAGCCCATGGCAAGAAGAGTGTTCATGAGGTCACAGATGCCATGCTGCTTCGTCTCACCCACCATCTGCCACATGCTAAGCCCCACAACTGGCATTCTGTGCCCGCTGCTCAGCATTACAGTCGGCTCCACATCCTTTGCTGCCAACCCCGACTGCTGATGCATCTGTTCACTTAGATCATCTTCGCTATAGAAGGGGTCCTTCGTAGACAGATCCATGGCCATCTCAAAGCTCAATGGGCTACTGCAGTCCCTGACCAATAGTCGTGGGCTCTCGCTGGCCCTGTCTGAGGAACCAAGATCACACAATTTCTCCCATACAGCATCAATTTTGGTCAGGCATTCTGGAGACAGAATAATGACCATCGCTTCAAGAACACTTGCATTGCCAAAAAGAAACTTGAGGAATGCAAGCTCACTCCTTTCTCCTCGGAAGTTGTGAATAAATATTTTTCTAATGTGTTCATCCACACAAGTGATGTCACCACACAAGTTCTGCCAAGACGCCAAACTGAGCCTGCCATTGGGCTCATTGGTTTCGGTAGACTGCAGAAAGAAATACAAGTGGTGGTGTTATTCACTAGCAATTTCACATACTGATCACAGAGCAAATGCAATAGCAATGTCTTCAACTAGTAACAGAGCAAATGCAAAATAAATGGAAGATAGGTTGGCAATGGCAATGTTACCTCAATATGTAGAGTATCAACATTAGGGAAACATCTGAGAAACGCCGGGAGCAGCCTTGACCGCCGCTTATCTCCAAATGGGACTCTCAAGCCCAGAACCTGCACATTTGGAACCATGGTGCGTGGCGTTGTCTTTGTCCCAGGCTTTGATTGCAACATATACAAAAAAAAGGCAAAGAATCAGCACAAATACAATTACCGCATACATACATCAAGCCAATAAACTGGGTGTAAGCAAACTACCTGTATCACACTGTCACCAATCACCAAGTTGTGCACCCCTGGCTCCAAGTAGCCCAACACCCGCAAATTAGGAGCGCGCTCTATCCTGATATTCATTCTAGAATCAGTACTGGTAACGTTCCACAGAATAACGCGTTCCACATGCTCTGAATTCTGGATGCAGACCTCCTTGACCACGGACGACCAGATGACAATGCAGCGGAGTTTCTTGTGGCCATGGACACCAACACATTCTGTCGACCCATAGCCAGCCACTACGGATAGTTTCTCGAGCCGAGGCGAGTGGCGCAGCATGTAGGAGAGGTCATGAGATGCCATTACCACACAGTAGAGCCCAAGCTCCGTGAGCTCTCCGAACACGGCGGCGGCAAGATGCCCGCTTGTGCTTGGGAAGGAGAAGAAACCAAGGTGCAGACGCCTCAAGGACGTGCAGCGCAAGATGTCGACGGGCAAGGCAATTTCCACCGGCAACGGCCGGTTGACCAAGACGAGCTCCTCGACGGACTTGCTGGCGAGAAGAGAGACCCAGAGGCGGAGCGCGGCGGGACGGTGGTCGAAGCATGTGAAGACGAGCCGAGCACACCGGAACGGCCCCGGGTGCGCAAGAAGAATCCTGGACAGTCGCTGTATGCGCTGCTCCTCCGGGAGGAGGTGGCCATCGTCGATGTGGAGCGGAGTGGAGATCCAATCGTGGAGCCAGTGAGTGGACAGTACCTTGGTTCTGACGGCGTCCCTGATCGGGAGCCGCGACACGATGTTGCGGCGCAGGTCGTCGGGGAGGAAGCTGATTCTGTCCTCTCTTTCGTTCCTCCTCCCAACGGAAGACACCTCTGTCTCCGCCTCCTTGATGTGCCCGGAATCGGATGCGTCGCCGCCACCGCAGGGGAGGTCGGATCCCGGGAAGCTAGGTGGAGGGAGGCACTGGTATACGGTGCGTAACACCACCTGCATGATGTGGCGGAAGCGGATGCGCCGGCGGAAGCAAGCGCGGGAATCTGGGAGCTGCAGCGGCGGCGGCGACCCACGCGGAGAGGTGGGGAGCGGAACGTGTGGGGTTTTACTGTTTTAGGAAGGAAAATATTATACAGTCTGAGTTTCTACTTTATATATGGAGGAGATATCTATATCTATATATATACTATATAATAAAGATCCAAAACTTTCGAGGCCGACGGGTCCACAAATCAGCCACAGTAAAAAATTTTTGAATCCACGATTTTCGTCGGGCTCTTTAGTCACACTTTTAAAGAAATCATACAACGTTACGGCTCGTCACGGGAAAAAAAACACGCGCTTACGTGGAATCGTCGAGTTCGTAACCAATACGGTCTCTGGCCATCTATCGTTATATAATCTTATTTTCTATTAAACGTGCGTGTCGCACGTGCATTCTTGCTAGTATATATATATATATATATATAAACAGGGAAAATCCATTAAATTTCTATCTTTTCTTCACCCCAGATCGAGTCGAGCTCCGTGATGGAGTTCTACGCATCGGACACGCGGCTGTTCTTCAAAAATTGGCGACAAAATAGAAAAAAAGAAAGTGGAAAGGGAATGGATGGTCATGCGACTTTTAAGTACCGACTAGTGTCCTGACTTATACTAAAATAGCTATAAAAAGGTAAGTGATAGATAATGCATTCCATGGTCACTATATGAATAAAAATAAAGATTCTGATTAAAACGGCAGATTATGTTACATCACCGAAATCAATACAAGCTCTATTCAAAAGGGCACGGACCCGATGGATCGCCGAGCAAGGCCCTATTATCACTATGGAAAATGGGATGAAAACGTCTCCCCATGGTGGACCAGGTGACCTTAGCAGCTACTCCGTACCTTAAACATCCTGCCTATCACAATGGCCCCCTTGTTACTTCTGTGTCTCTGTGCCGTGAATAAGAGCTCGTGGGAGCTTGTCCTGACATGCCTACCATGCAGGGGCGAATCTAGCGGTGGGACGGGCGGGGCTCGAGCCCCCCCTACCCTCTTGCAACCCATGGAGCCCCCCCTAAGCCCCCCTACAATTTTCAACCATGGGTGAAGAGGAAGAAGGAAGAAGGAAGGAGGAGGAAGAAGAAGAGGAGGAAGAAGGGGATTTCAGCCCCCCATACCTTGAATCCTGGATTCGCCACTGCTACCATGCCCACACCTAGGTTCTTCCTTCTCTCTACTGATTTCAAATCGCAGCTTTAGATTGCAACCAAGTTCCACAGCCACGACTGCATGTGCCACGGCGACTGCTGACAACGACAATTCCCCACTATCCTTCTCCCGTGGTGCCATGGGTGATGGACAGGGTGCATCAGACCTACAGTCATAGAGTGTTATCTCATCCAAGTATCCGCATGTTGATGCAGTAACCATGCTAAGGCGGTAGTCTGCCATGGCCCTCTTGACCTTCACCTCTATGGTTGCCTCCACAGCGAACCTCATGAACACAAAGTGGATGTCGAGCGGTCCAAGCGGGCTGAATAGCCGCACTTTGCGCATGAGAACGTCATTGTTAATTGACTCCTCGAACATGAAGCATCCGTCGATGAGCTCGATGTCATGTTTCGGGTCATCACCACCACCATTGCCTTTAACGTTGAGACTGTATTCAACAATCACATCATGAGGCGCGGCTATTCCTCGAGCAGGGGAGATAAAGGATAGATTAGGTGAATCCTACTTCGGCCCTGTTTGGATCCACCAGCTAAACTTTAGCAGCTAAAAACTTTAGCTGCTAGGGATCCAAACGGGGGCAGGTAAAACTCAGCTAAACTTTAGTTGCATGTCAAAAGGTACACGATTCCTTTAGCTGATTGAGCCTAGCTAAACGCAGCTAAACGAGTTTAAAGACCAAAATACCCCAACATATTTATGGAATTTTCCCACCGTCACATGATTATGTCCATAATTAATGAAGGTTAGGATAGTCCAATTAATTCAATTAGCTGATGGATCCAAACACTCCCAGCTAAAGTTTAGGTAGGTACTCTTTAGCTAGCTAAAATAAATCACTACAAATTAGCTAGCTAAACTTTAGTTCCTTCATAAAAAAAGAGAGAGAGAGAAGTTAACTACGAGTAGGCTGCTATAAACACATAACATTAAACATTATTAGGAAACTTTTGCAATACCGATTCAATATAAATGAGCTCCCATGTACCTGTGCTATAGCATTTCTTACACATCCTTTAATTATTAAGGGAAAATAGCAGTTTTGGACCTTGAAAACAGTGCCCACCAATAAAAGAAAAGAAAACAATGAACTTTGATACACATTATCCTATTTATGCATTAATAAATAAACTAACCACAGTAATCTCTTGGGCGTGCTCCCGGGAACTGTTGAAGATATAGTTCCGTAGCCTGTCCACCTCATCCCGCACTGCCATGAAGCCATAAATGCTTATCGTTTGTCCATGTGAGAAATCACCAGCAAACCTCATTGAAAAGAACTGAAGAAGTTCCGATGACACATATTCATAAGCAGCAGGCTCTGTAAAGCGCCTACTCCCTGCTGAAGCTAAGAGAAACAAAAGGAGGCAAAATTCATGAGGATCAAACTATTGGTTTAGGAATAGTTCAGATAAGAAAAGGGACAGGTAACCAAGGCATTACTAGGGTTAGTGTTTGTCATTCGAAAATCCCGATGCCACGAATGGAAGCACCTAGGAGAAGGACAACGTGGCAGGATGTCGACAAAACTAAATGGACCCATGCCCATAGCATTCAACTGCTTGATTCTCTTGTAGTAGTCGTCACCTTCCTTCTTATACTTGGCAGCATTCTTCAAAGCATCCTCTAAAAGAAAATAAATATTAAATTATGAGCAGTAAATTAAAAAAAACAACATGAGGAACAAATGAACCTGATGAGAACCTATATGCTAGTCATACAGGTGAACATGTTGCTTTACACGGTTCAGAAACATTTAATCATGATTCATGAACAGTAGGTAAAATCAAAGGTGCATGAGGAACAAACAGACCTGATATGCTAGTCATAGAAGTATAAATCATCTTTAGGTTATCATCAAAATCACAAACATTGAATCGCGATCAGTTGGTAACACAGAATGCATGAGGTACACAAACCACAATCAGTTGGTAACACTCTAGTCTAGTTGAGACAATCCAAATTATCAATTGGGATGGAATAAAATCTTCTATTTTTACTCTTTGAGAAAAAAGGAGCACAACACACTGCCTAAAAAGATCAAAGTTGATAACTTAAGTTCCCAGGATACCCAACCATAATGCTTGATACTGGTATGCTTGGAGTTTGGTGAGAAGGCTTACCAAGCAAACTTGTGTTGGATTCTGACACCTTATCTGTATTCCCTCTCCAATGGTGTGGATCTACTCCAAGTATTGCTTCCCAGAACGCTATTTGTGCCATGTACTCTTGCTCATCTGACATGGTTGGATAGATCAGCATGAAGAATTTGTATATATAGATATATCTGTATGGAGGATTCTTAGTGAACAATAAATCTAGCCCTAAAAAAGTGAACAATAAATCTCCCCCGCTTGACTGTGTTATCAGAAACTGCTAATTATCGATTGGATGGAACTGAACCAATTAAGGTTGCGAGCGACGAACTAACCAGGATCCTCGGGCGGCGGAATCTTCTTGAGCCCTGCCAAGAACTCGGCGTCGAGGTGAACCAATTTGGGTCTCATCTGAGATCGTTTCTCGCCGTCACGCTCCATCGGGAGCAAGTCGATCTAGGTTGGCGGCAGAATAGGCGGGTTTCGATCCGAACAGGGTGTTGGGGAAAGTTTGCTACCGAGATCTCGTGTTCTTTTTTGTCTGCGTATATATATTGCAGTGATCGTCCGAGTTGATTTAGGATTTAGGGTTACAGAAACAAAAAAAGAGAAAGCTGATATAATCCCTTCCTAATGCAGTTCACAATCCCTTCCTGACGCTGATGCAGGCACGAAGCGGGTGTTTCATGACGGTGGTGAAGTCGAGCGCCTCCGCCATGTCCACCGCGCCGCCGTCCGCCGGCGGCCGCCACTCCATCTCCCTCACCATCCTGGCCACGAAGTACTCGGCGTGGTGCATCCCCACCACGTACCCCGGGCACATCCTCCTCCCGGCGCCGAACGGCATCATCCTGATCTCCCTGCTCCCCGTGATGTCCACGCCGCACCCCTCGCCGCCGTCCACGAACCTCTCCGGCCGGAACTCCCGCGCCGCCGTCCACACCGCCTCGTCCCGCGCCATCTCCGCCACCAGGAAGTTCACCTCCGCGCCCCGAGGCACCGCGTACCCGCCGATCTCCGCCGCGTCGCCCCGCACGCCGTGCGGGAGCACGAAGTGCCCCGGCGGGTGCAGCCGGAGGCCCTCCAGCACCACCGCCTTCAGGTACGGCGACGGCGGCGCCGCCTGGGCGCCGTCGACCTCCCTCACGTCCTCGTCGTGCAGCTTGGCCTGCACGTCCGGGTGGTTCACGAGCTCCGCCATGATCCACTCCACCAGCGTCACCGTCGTGTCCGTCCCGCCGTTGAGGAACTCCGAGCAGAGGCTCACCATCTCGGCGTCCGTGAGCGGCCGGTCTCCGTCTCCGCCGTCGTCGGGCACCCGCAGCGAACGCAGGGACTCGGCGTAGCACGGCGGGCCACCACCATCTCCGCCCGCGCCATGGATGAGCGGCACGAACACCTCGTCCTGCCTCCGGCGTACTGCCACGTTCGCCTCCCACCGCCGGCGGAAGAGCCTCTTGGTGATCGCCGGGAAGAAGGCGAAGACCGGGAAGCTGGTGACGGAGAGGAGCGCCTGGTGCTGCAGCCGCTCGATCTCGTCGAGCTCGTCATGGCGGAGCCGCGCGCCGAAGCACATGTACACGAGGAGCTCGAACATGGCGCGCCGGAGGAGCGGCCTCAGCGTTACTACGGCCTTCTCGCCGGCGGCGGCGCGCGCGCGGAGGGTGGTGACGAGGCCGTCGCAGGCCCAGCGCCTGGCGGGCGCGAAGAGGGCGACGCGGGCGGGCTGGAGCGCCTCGCCGGCGAGGTTGCGGCGGACGAGGCGCCAGTAGGCGCCGTAGGGGGAGGAGCTGATGTCGCGGCCGCCGGCGGTGAAGAGGCGGCCTGGGTCGGCGGGCGGCGGGCGGTCGGCGAAGGTGGCGCCGCCCTGGACGAGGGCGCGGTGCGCGAGGCGGCGGTCGGCGACGAAGACGAGGAGCGTGCGGGCGAGGCGGAGGGAGATGACGGGGCCGTAGCGCGCGTGCATGTCGCGGAGGAGAGGCCCGAGGTCGAAGATGGAGCGCCGGAGCGCCAGGAACTTGACGAGGAACACCACCGCCGGCGGCCCCGGAGGGAGCCGGAGCCTGGTGGTGCTCTTTCGAGCATGGCCATGGCCATGGCGAAGCGAGAGGAGGACGGAGGCTGCTACGACCACTGCTGCTACGAGGAGGACCAGAGGCAAATCCATTGCTGCAGAGGAAGCGAAGCGAGCTGCGGTTGGACTTTCTGCGTTTATTTATCAATTGATTTCTGCGACGTTATCGGAGTTCAAATGGTAGCACTATACTTATAAAAGCTGCATTTGATGAACACTCTGCAATGCAATGCACCGTCAAATAGAGAGAAAAAATTTGAGTGGTGGAGCACAGAGACGTGAGTGTGTGCTGCAGTGCAGAGCCGATACAGGCTAGAGAAGATTGGACCATGAAATGGACAGGAGAGATATTTAGTCTTTGAGAGCAACTGCAACAGCCTAGCTAAATTATATTCTCTATATTTTTATTTAGCTAGCCATTTAGCTAAGATTCACTCTCTAAATTACAGTCAATTCCAACAGTCTAGCCAAATCATACTTCAGATTATATACAACCTTTGATGGGTCCCACATGTCATTCTCACTACAGTCATCTTCCTCCCATCCTCCGTCTCCTACGCACGAGCTCCTCTGCTCCGGCGTCCGTGGGGGCCGTCCCGCCTCTGCTCCGGCCGGCGAGCTCCTCCTCCGGCCGCGAGGAGCTGCAGCAGCGAGGGGAACTCCGTTTTTTTCCTACAATCTTTTTTCCTTCGATCTTTTTTTCCCTACCAACAGGCGTGCGTGGTTGGAGCTTGACGGAGAAGAAGCAGAAGAGTCCATGAGCTTCACGGGAGGCGGGCTGGCCTCGTACCTGCGCTCCACTATCGCGTCCTTCTCCTCCAACTTCCCGTCCTGCGGCAGGTCCTGCTTCAACCACCGCAACAAGGCCCATCGTCTCCATCGTCCCGTCGGAGGACAACAGCGGGACGAGCAGGAGGAAGCGGTCAGCCGGACGCCGGAGCCGACGTCGCCCAAGGTGTCTTGCATCAGCCAAATCAAGCGGAGCGACTCCAGGCACCAGAAGAAGGTCAACCCGTCGTCCCTCGGTGGCTCGTGTGCCCGCTCCCGTCGCGGCCTCCGGCGGCGGAGGTGAAGGGGAGTGGCGGCGGCGGCGCCATGGCGGCGCTAACGAGAAGGGGCGGGCGTGGCGTTTCAAGACTTCGACTGGCGGGAGGAGGGGAGGGCGCAGGAAGGTGCGGGAGGAGGGAGATAGCGACGCGGGCGCGCTCGGAATCTTTCCCGAGCGAAGGGGACGGGATGCCGAGTCGGATACAGTAGCGTTTGTTGTATTTTTCTTTTTTTATAGATAGAAATAGATTTGAAGAGGCTGTTGGAGTTGCTCTGACAATGCGGACTTGAAAACCCCTTGAAAACGATCCTTTGTCTGCGGCTGGCACTCGTCGATCTGGTAAAGAGAGAAATAAGTCGGAGCCGTCGTTGGTTTGGAGTGGGACTCGATCTGGGATCGATCGTAAGGAAAATTGAACGGGATATATATACGATGGGCAGAACACGCATGATCGAATCAAAGATTAACTCCACTCCGTACGTGCTTCAGATTAGGGAGAAATAGAAATAGGATTATATGCTCGATCAGCCCAAATATATAGCAGGCAGGAAGGAGACATCTATCGTCGCCTAGCTATTTTCTCGGAATCGGAAGGAGCGAACCCCTAACCCGTGTACGTCGGAAGAAGAAGAGCCGAAGCCCCTGATCGAGAGATATATATCTGTGCCGGCCGCCAACGATACGATAATGAAACCCCATGGCGATCATCAAATCGGGCCCAAAGTCGTCATTCATCTTGACATCGATTTCTCAAGCCGCCCGGAAACTCCGCCAACGCCTAGGGATCTTGGTTAGTTCTATACTCCATATAATAACTTCGTTGCTTGGTACTACCTGATTGCTAGCTTAATTTCAGAACAGCTTGTGTATGTGTCATGCCTAGTTACCAGGATGTACGTATATATATATATATATATATCAAAGTTTTCTACTACTGTATATAGCAGTATGACACTGTTAATTCGATATGCGGTTTCTGATCAGCAGGAGAGGGTGATTTTGCACTCGTATTTGTTATATACGAATTAGAGTAGTATACGGAGTAGTATTCTTTAAATATATCCATCTATATTCAAATTGCTCATACTGATCCCCCAACTAACACTCCATCTATCATCCTGTTATCACCAGAGGAAGAAGAGTACATTGCTCATGTATCATTCTGGGAAGCTCTACTTGGAGAGCACCCGAGTCGTTGGACCGGGAAAACGGATAAGGTGTCCGAGTCCAACAGACCCTTGCTTGGTAAGCCTTCGCAGCAAACTCGATCCTGTTACAGCATGCTTGCATCTACACGAATACGCATGGGGGATACTACTTAACTAGGCATATGGGGAGAGTTGTCAACTTCACCTAATGTTTTTCAGGCACCATGTGTTCCTCTTTTTCAACAAATAATACTAGCAGATTTTTTTATCCCATGTACTAATTAATTTTTGGGTTTTTTCTGAATAGATCAAAGATTTCAGCCAACTTTTTATTCCATACTGATTTCATACTGACTATTGATACTTCCAATCTTTGTTTTCATGTACATTTGAACTTCTAGTTTCGTTTCTGTTTTATTCTCAAACTTTGTACTACAGATTTTGGTAGTAAGCAATGTTGTATATATACTTATAGGACTAACATGGACATTCATTGGATTTGTTTATTCGTCGTTTATCTTAATTTTTAGCAAGTGCATGATGCGATATTTTTTCTCCGTACAGATGAAGCTTTGAAGAATGAAGACAAATATCAAAAGGATATCCACGACTACTATGATAAAATTGATGAGTTGAATGACACCTTGGGGAGGCAATTTAGTTACGTGGCCATTAGGCCACGTTGTCCTTCTCCTAGGTGCTTTCATTTGTGGCATAAGGAATTCCAAATGACAAACACTAACCCTAGTAATGCCTTCTACTGCTGACTTTGTCCCTTCCCTTTTTTTCCCCCTAAACTATATCAGTTTGGTCCTCATGAATCTACTTTTGCTTAATTATCTTAGCTTCTTTGGGGAGCAAGCGCTTCACGGAACCCTCTGCATATGAATATGTATCGTCGGATCTTCTTCAATTCTTTTCAATGAGGTTTATTGGTGATTTCTTTCATGGTGAGAAGATGAGCATTTATGGTTTCGTCGCAGTGCGGGATGATATTGATCACCTACGGAATTATATCTTTAACCGATCGTCGGATCATGCCCAAGAGATTACTCCGGTTAGTATTGAGATCTTGTTTGGGACACCAGTAACGTGCATGTCTATCATCATAATGTTCTAATCCTATTAGTTTGCAGTAATGCATTACGTGTATGTATCATATAGATGGACTTGTATACTAAACAATGGCCCAACAAAAGACTGGAACGTATTTCTTGCAAAATTATAGAAAAATTCTTTGCACAAATATATGCGTATACTATGTATGGCACATAAATAATGGGCTTGTTTTATTTGCAAAATATTCAGCTTTGCATACCAAAAAGGTGCTTTTCAAGTAGCAAAAGTGGTTTTCATGCCATGAAGGAAGCACATATTAATCCAGCGTCAAATAGGGAATTCTCCTTAATTATTTGTAACATTCATTTAGTATGTCGTAGCAAAAAAAAACTTTCTGAAACTGTTTCATTTCAAAATATCTTTATTAATGCTGTTTTTGGTAACAGGATGCTCGTGATCTAGTGTTGATACCTCCAGCTCGAGGGATATCGGCCCCTTTTAGTGTTGTAGTTGAATACTGCCTCAAGGTTAAAACCAGTGGTTGTGATGTCTCTGAGGAGGACGGTGTGCTCATTGATGGGTGCTTTCAATTCAGGCAGTCGCCAATGGCTGGGAAAGTCCAGCTGCACAAAGTTCGTCTGTTTGGCCCTCTTGGGCCGCTGCTTGACATCCGCTTTGCTCTCTTCAGGTTTGCCGTGGAGGCGACCATAGATGTCAAAGTCAAGAGGGCTATCGCAGGACACAGCCTGAGTAAGGTTACAGCATGTACTTGTGGATTCTTTGACGAGATAGTGCTATATGACGCATCTGCACCTTCACTATCTTCTGCCAACTTGAAGAAAGATGCCTTGCTTGTCATCATCTGAGGTAGCTGTGGCATCTGCAGTGGTGGCCGTGGAACTAGGTTGCAAGTTGAAGCTAAGATTTGAGATAGTATCGGAGGAACTTGGGTGTGGGCTTGGTAGGCATGTCAGGAAGAGCTCGCATGAGCTCTTTTTCACCTCCCAGAAGCACAAGAGTAGGAAGGGGGCAATTGTGATGGGCAGGATGTTTAAGTTGGCTGCAAAGGTTACTTGGTCCACCATGGGGGACAAGTATTCACAGCTTTTTCATTCGAATACGAGCTTGCTTGGTCATCAGGATGGTCCGTGCATCTTTTAAACAAGACCTTGCATCATTACGCATGAGGTGGTAGAGAGGGCAGTATAAATACTAAGAATTGGATTTTTGGTTTAGTTATAGTTTTTTTACTGTGAAATAGACATTATTCTTCATGGCACTTGTTGTAGACCAACTGAGTCGAGAGTTGGAGCCATTGTATTGTCTGGATCGTCAATGTTGTCTTCTCCACTTGTCAATAGATTTGAGTCAATACACCATTATATGTCATATGCAAGAGCATACATTCAGGGAAATATTTACCCTATTTGATCTCACTGATTTCTTTGAAATTAGTATACACGCGGTGGGAGAGGGGGCTCGCTAGAGAAGGCAAGGGGTGTTACCTCCTTCCAATGTCTATTAATGGATCTTAACAAAGTCCAGATTGATTCCAGAACCACATAAAAGACCTAGTACAGACTGACAGATACAGTCCATGCCGAGTACATTCAGTTTCAGGAAGGATCTTTTTTAAGATCACACTCTGAAAAATTTTCAGGGGTCGCCTTGTGTAGGTTGGTACTTTGCTGCTGCTTGATTGGGGAAAGTTGAATATTGTAGGTATTTGAACAAAAGAACGATAAATAGTTATATTTAGCATTCCAGCACAATCAATGATATCTGGACTGCCATACAAAATAATTGTTTTAGAGGACAACGCTACTAAAGCAGCAAAGCTGGTTGTTGCAACTTGAGTCCTTTGGTCAGGATTAGCTAAGCACATGAATGCATTACCGTGCAATGCAATGCCTAGGTATTGTGCGGTTCACCTACTGATGATCGGAGGTAATGAGTACTGCATCTGAGTTCTGCTTAGCTTTAGAATTATAGAACCGGATGAAGCACTATTAATTAATGGCCAACTTGTAAATATATGTGCACTACAGATAACATGGAACATGTGATGAAAAAGATGGGTGACAGGGCAG
This sequence comes from Echinochloa phyllopogon, assembly GCA_033239725.1. Taxonomy (NCBI): domain Eukaryota; kingdom Viridiplantae; phylum Streptophyta; class Magnoliopsida; order Poales; family Poaceae; genus Echinochloa; species Echinochloa phyllopogon. Next base: position 486,530 of record BTCW01000001.1, read on the forward strand.
TAAGGTAGGGCTCATGTATAGGCAATGATGTGCACTTAGTTAGAGCTTTCCTTTTGCTGTTTGGGACTTGAAAGTAGCCACGCCATGCTCCTAACCATGCTGATGGTATTTTAGGAAACTTGTATGTGGTAATTGCATGAGGCTTTTATAGCTAGCGAGGCTGCATACCGAGCCTGGCTAAGGCTGCTGAAAATTAGTCAGAATCAAATATTTCACTCCATTGTGGTTTGATCAGTTGCAGAAAAAGATTTGTCAGGGAGCAAAGGAGCTGCACACTATAATGTGGTTTGATCAGTGCACTTCATTTTTTTTTTGGGATATGCAAACGAGCTGCACACTATTACAAGAAATCAGACTGCAGTTCATGGGTCTCTTTGACAGTTGAACTCAACTTTTTGATCCTGTATATGAGTACCAATAGCTTAGGAGGAAGATTCCATTCCTTGCTGGAACTAGAGATCCCTATTAGCAGCTAGGACGGCATCATCCAGTCTATCCTTGCTTTTCAAAAGGAACAAGGAGAAGAATCTTTACAGCTGCAGGAATGCTGGAAGATTGATTAGTCATAGAATATCATTTACCAATATTGTGATCGTTTATACAATTGTCATATGAGTAGGGAGTAGGGACAAATGAGTTGAACTAGTCTCAAGATAGAGGAGGAGGAGGAGGCGGTGACAATTGACAAAAGTGCCAAGGTCTCACAGCTACGCCCAGCTCAGCCCGTGCTGTCCCCTTTGTGGCCTGCACATCCCTGGCCATGGAAATCTTGGTCAGTCAACCGCCTGTTCGATTCAACTGCATGCATCAAAGAATTATCAGCAACATATATACACTTTGGTTTTATCCACTGATCTTCACCAACCCCAAATGGCTGCCATGGGTCCACCGACACCGACTAGGCCGTCTTTGCAAGCAAAAGCAACCGGAGAAAGCTTTGGTCAATCCCAAGTTGCTAGTATTTGCCCCCACTGACCTGAATGAATTGGGCGAAAAGATTCAGTCAGCAAAGCACACGGCCTGTCTGGTCAACTGCAAGCGGCAACTGGTTCAATTGCTTTGTTGGTTGGTTCACAGTTAGTTGTTGCAGACATTCATCAATCAGAGTTTGTTGATCGAGGGCACCGGCAGCAGTACATGATCAGAGAAAACCAGTCAAGATTCAACACCAGATGCTAACTAGTTCATACAACAAGAATCCCTTCTCCTATGCTCTTCAGCACTGACACCAATACAAGTTACACACTAATCCAAACAGAGAACAAACAAGATGTTAGTTTTTACAGGCTCATCATCTACAGGACGTACAGGACACCCAAACACACCCTTCAGCTGTGGCAATTTTACAAATCAAAGAATGGTACAGTACAGGGCATTGGGGAAAGAAAGAAATAATCTTCTTTTTTGACCCCAAAGCAAGCAATCCATCAGAAGGAGTGCTGGTGCTGCGGCGGCAGGCCGGACGCGGACGCCACCGCATTGGCGGCGGCGGCGGCGGCGCGCGAGCTGTGCTCGATGCAGCAGACGACCTCGCCGCGGCACGCCACGACGCGGTGGAACACCGCGCGCACCTGCCGCTCCAGCGGCGCCAGCCCGTCCTCCAGCGCCCGGCACGCCGCCGCCAGCTCCTCGGCGCGCTCCGTCACCTCCCGCGCGCGCGCCTCGCCGACGATCCCGTAGTCCTCCTCCTCTTCCTCCTCCTCGGCGATCTCCTCGAGCAGGCTGTTGAGGTCGCGCGCGGCGCGCTCCACGGCCTGCGTCTCCGCGAGGAGCCCCGCCGTGGGCGCCGGCCCCGAGGAAGACCCCCTCTTCTCCCTCCGCCTCCACTCCTCGGCGATCCGCTCCTGGAGCGCCGACATGGGCGCCGCCCACTGCGCCTGCTTGGGCGGCGCGACGGGGGGATTGCTGCCGGTGGCGGCCGCCCGTTCCTGGCACGGCACCGCGGCGGCGAGCGCCCACATGGCGAACACGAGAACGGAGCTCATGGTGTAGAGCGCCAGGCCGAGCCCGCAGCCCGCGCCGGCCGCGGCAGCCGCGGGCGGCGCCTGCGGCGGCGGCGCGAGGTGCGCCGCCATGGCGTTCATGTGGTGCCGCCCCGCGGACCAGTTCTTGGAGACGCTCAGGGAGAGCGCCCGCATGGTGCGGGATGAGGGCGAGGGCGCGGAGCCGCCGCCGCCGGCGCCGTGCTTGGCGTCGTCGGGGAAGAGCCTGGCGATGGCCCTGCGCGCGCGGGCGAGGTGCGCGCGGTGGAGCGCGGGGGCGAGGAGGAGGCAGGTGGCGGCGGCGAGCGCGGCGCGGTGCGCGGCCCGGAGCGAGGCGAGCGTGAGGGAGGCGGCGTTGAGGACGTCGAGCGCCTTGACGGCGCGGTCGAGGAGGTCGGCGGCGAGGCGGTCGGCGGGGGGCCTGGCGAGGGCGGCGGCGACGGGGCCGACGGCGAGGACGCCGCGGAAGGCGGCGTCGGAGGAGAGGACGGCGTCGAGGAGCTTGGAGAGGAAGGGGAGGGAGAGGGCCGGGGAGGCGGGGGAGGAGGCGTGGGCAGAGAGGGCCTCGAGGCGGTCGGCGACGTGGGCCTGGAGGGCGTCGAGCGCGAGGAGCTCGTCGTCCTGCGCGGGGTCGAAGGAGGCGACGGCGGTGGCGCTGCGGCGGAAGCTGAGCATGCCGAAGAAGCCCGTGCCGGAGGGCGGCGGCGGCTCGGCGGCGGCCATGGCCTCCGGGGGGATTCCCTTCGTTATCGGGCTCGGGCTGGTGGGCCTGGGCTTGGTTGGGTTTGGTTGTCTCGGAGGAGGTGGTCGCCGGAGAAAAAGAGTGGAGGGGAGGGAATGGTGGGGAACCCAGGCTTGTGCGTGTCCACCATTTATACCCACACGGCCGGCAGGCTGGACTGGGCACGCGGCCTCAGGGGCCTAGGTGTCGTTGACATGTGGGGTCGGAGGCCGACGGGACCCACGCGTCAGTGAAGGTTAGGAGAAAAGGCCGTGGTGACATTTCGAGTGGTGGACTGGTTCGTTGCTGACTTGGTTGGCTGCCACTACTAGTGTGTGCGTGTATGGCCTGCTGACTCGGCACGCCGCCGGGGGCATTGCTGACCATTTCCTCTCTTCTTTTTTTTCTTTTTGCCTTTCATTCATTGTGATTTGATATCCTCTTCTTTTTATTAGATGGATGATGAGTCCTTATATTTGTGTCTTTTCTATGTTCCTATATAAGTGTGGGCGTGTGGCTGGTTTCTCTCCTTTTGTTCCCTCTCTAATCTCTCTATATATGCCCTTGTGCACTTTTTAATCAATTATTTGGTCTATGATGTCTTTATTTATTTTCTTTGCTTTATTAAGAAAAAAAAAGACTCTGTACAAATATATGCTCAGATGAAAGGACATCGAACAGACTGTGGATGGACTGTGCATAATTGGATAGTACTGTGTATAATTGATAAGAAAACAGTTATACTCCTGGAAACATTATAGTAGTTAAACCATTCAGACGAGGTACTAGCGAGACTGGCCCCAAGTTCAGAAGGGGAGGGTGCGAGGAAAAAAAATGTCGCCTCTCGCCCCTCGCGAGCTGCGCGACTCCGCCGCTGGCGCACCTGCCGCCGGCGCCGTCCGCCACCACCACTCCTCCGCGCTCTACGCCCGCCCGTCACCGTCGACGCGCCCCGGACCGCTGCTCGCGTCCGCCGCCGCCGTCGGTCAGCGTCCCAGGCCGGGAGCTCTCCACCCACGCCGCTGCCGTCCCCCCATCCCGCTGCCGGCCACCCGCGTGGTCGTCAACGCGGTCCCTTTCTCCCCCCGCCCCCATCCACCACGCCCACGCCGCCACCAACACCTCTCAACCTTCCTCCTTTCACTGCTGCCTTCGAGTCGCTGCATATGCTCCCTTCGTCAAGCTCTGGGCCGGCCTTCGCGGTGCAGGAACCGGAGCCGGCGATGCCGCTGCCTGAGCCGGAAGACCCGTACTTCCTGGGGGATCTTTTCCGTGAGCCCGCGGACAAGGGCAAGGGGGTCTTGAGGGCTCCCAGCGTCGCGCGTACCTGCCAGATCCCGAAGGCTCGCGACATCCGGATGGTTGGGCGTGCCCCCTCTCCGGCCCCCAGCAGCCCGTCCCTGACGGACGGGGGTCGCTCCGCACGCTCACCACCTTCCCCGGCAGCACCCATTCCTGTGGCGGTGCCGGGAGGCGGAGACGCTGCAAGTGAAGATGGTCTCCCTGCAACGGCGTCCAACTCCGACGAAGAAGGGGCCCTCTCGGGCCGCAGGGAGGCAGAGCTGGACGAGGAGGAAGAGTTCTCCGTCGAAAGTGACGACCTCGACGACGGGCCAGAATACGTTGAAGTCTGGGTCCCGGAGGGAGACTGGGATCGAGCTGCGAGGTACGCGTTCGTGGAGCTGGAGCCGGTGACCGCCGCGGCTAACCCAGCACCCATCATCCGCGGTGCGCTGCTCCCGTCTGCCCATGGTGTTGCACTACTTCACTTCAGTACTGCTGCTGGGCGGGAGACTGCCATGGCACTCCAGCCGGTTGAGCACCACGGTGTGACGGTCAAGCTGGGGCGGATTGAGCAGACAGACGACCGGTTTGTGAGAGAGCCAGAGTGGCTGGCCATGGTTGTTTGCTGGAACTTCCCGGAAGAGCACTGGGATGAGGCGAGAGTCCGTCGGCTATACAAGTGCATGGGCACAGTGAAGGAGATTGATCCGGACTGCATCCCGGGGAAGGACCGCTCCTGCCTCCGCTTCGTGATCGAGCTGCAGCCGGGGTCCACCCTCGGCAGAGGCATCATCCTGCGCCAACAAGCTCTGCGCTTCTGGCCGCGTGCTCAACAGTTCGACGATGCTGGGAACTGGATCCCGTTCTTTGGGCCCGCGCCACCACCACCCGGTGACGGGCCGCACGATGGGCCCGCTCACCTTGAGCCTGCCCCGCCGGCTTTTTGCCCACCGCTGCCGCCAGCCCAACCAGGAGCCGATGCGCCGCCTCCCATCCACCCAGGCGCCTTCCTCGGTGCCTCGATTCTTTGCTTCGGCTTCATCAACAGCTTTCCACTGCCAAAAATGCCCGCGTGGCCGATCGTCGTGTGCGCCACGCCCACTGCTCCAGCTACTAGCAGCCGCGCCCAGCTCTGCTCCTCACCTCCACGCCAGCGGCGACGCACTGCGCTACACCAGAGCTGCCACTGTCGCCACCCGCCCTTGCATACCCTCCTCCATCCCCCAACAGCTCTGTCCCTCCACCTCCCCGGGGCCGGCGCCGGCTCGCTGCAGCGGCGACTACAGTGGGGACGCGCAACAGCAAGCGCCTCGCAGACCGAGAAAGCAGCTCAACTGAAGGCTCTCCAGAACAGCCTTGCCCAACGTGTTACTCTGTTGGCTTGCTGTTCCTCAACGTGTTCTGTAATCCCCATACCCTGTAACCCGGTGCTGATTACTTCCAAATGAATGCAAGCTCTGTTTCCTTCTCGCTAGTGTCCTGGAACGTTCGGGGATTGGGGGATGCGGCCAAATGCAAGGTGGTCCGCGACGCGCTGACCTCCGCTAACCTTGAGGTAGCCTGTCTTCAGGAGACCAAGCTGGTCTCCACCTCCAGTCACAAAGCTAAATCTTTCCTCCCCTCTCGTCTCGCTGATTTCCAGTGCGTGGACGCGACGGCCACTCGCGGCGGACTCATGACTGCTTGGAACGCGAGCGTGCTCCAGATGACCTCTTTCATCTCGCGGCGCCGCTCCCTGACTACCTTTTTCTCCTCCACTGCCACTGACTCGGCTTTCGCGGTCACTAATGTGTACGCCCCCTCCGACCACCGCGACTCTATCTCCTTCCTCTCGGACCTTGAGGAAGTGGCTGGGCACATCACTGGGCGTTGGATCGTTGCTGGGGATTTTAATCTCACTCGTGGGGTTGCTGACAATAGCAACGGGAACGCAAACACAGCGCTGGTGGAAGCGTTCAATGACTGCATTCACAAGCTTGGGCTCATTGATCTCCCTCTTCTAGATCGGCTGTTCACCTGGTCTAACCAGCGTGCGCTTCCCACCCTGGCTCGCATCGACCGAGTCTTCTTCAACGCCTCGATGAGTCTCTCCTTCCCTAACTCCTCCCTGACCTCCCTCCCCAAACCAACCTCCGACCACACTCCTATCCTCCTACGCTTCGCCACTACAATTCCCAAACCCAACCTCTTCCGTTTCGAGAACGCGTGGCTCAAACACCAGGACTACCTGGTCTCAGTTCTGCCGGCCTGGGATGCTGGTACAGGTGGCGGCGCGACGGCCGCCTTGGTCGGCTCCCTGAAAGCAGTCCGGTGTGCGTCAAAGGTGTGGGCTCGGCGCAGGCGTGCCCCCCCTCCTCCACCAAAATTGCAAGTTTGTTATCTACCTGTTTGATGTGCTCGAGGAAGGCCGTGCTCTTTCTGCAGGAGAACGTTTTCTGCGGCAAGCTTGCCAAGACCGCCTGGCTCTGTCTCTACGGGAGCAGGCTGCGTACTGGAAGCAACGGGGGAAACGCCGAGCCATCCGGGAAGGCGACGCGAACACCCGGTTCTTCCACGCGCACGCGAGCGCCCGGCTCCGGCGCAACAATATCCGGGCGCTCCAGGTTGACGGCGTGCTGGTGTCCTCCCATGAAGACAAGACGAAGGCGCTGACGCACCACCTCAGTGCTCTCCTGGGAGCCCAAGTACCATCGACGGTGGCGCGGGTGGACCTCGCCGCGCTCTACGCCGGGGCGCCGACCGTGAACCCGGCCACGCTGATATATTGCCCCGTTCACTCACCAGGAGGCGCGGGCAGCCGTGCGTGCGATGAACCGGAACAGCTCGCCTGGCCCGGACGGCTTTGGCCCCGGTTTCTATGCTGCCGCCTGGGACACCGTCGCTGCGGCTGTCATGGCCATGGCGGCGGACTTCCACGCCGGCACGGCGGAGCTGGAGCGCCTAAACCGTGCCTATGTCGTCATGATCCCCAAGACGCAGCATGCAATCAAGCCGGGGGACTACCGCCCCATCTGCCTCCAGAACTGCTCGTTGAAGATTGCTGCCAAGATGCTCACGTCCCGCCTGCAGCAGGAAATCCCGAAGCTGATCGATGTCGACCAGACTGGTTTCCTGCGCGGGCGATCCATCTCGGAAACCTTCATCTATGCCCTGGAACTAATTCAGTGCTGCAACCGTCGCAAGCTTCCCACACTCGTGCTCAAGCTGGACTTTGCCAAAGCATTTGACACAGTCAGCTGGGATTGCCTGCAAGCGACGATGGGAGCCCGTGGCTTCCCTGATGAGTGGCGACGGTGGATCAGCTCCATTCTTTCGTCGTCTAAGCTGGCAGTCCTGGTCAACGGCTGCCCCGGCCCGTGGTTCTCCTGCAAGAGGGGAGTACGGCAGGGCGACCCCCTCTCCCCGTATCTCTTCCTGTTGGTGGCAGACGTTCTCCAGCAAATGATCAAGAGTGATGGGCGCATTGGGCACCCTGCTGCTCCTGGCCTTCCATGCCCGGTGTTGCAATATGCGGACGATACGCTTGTCCTGCTCAGGGCGGATCAACAGGACCTCAGAGCTTTGAAGGAAAGGTTGGATGCTTTCTCGGATTTCTCTGGCTTGAAGATCAATTACGACAAGAGCACGATGACTCCGATGCACACGGCGACCTCGGACATCGCTGCTCTCCAAGAGATCTTGGGCTGCCAGGTCGGAACCTTCCCCCAAACTTACCTTGGCCTTCCGCTGTCTGACGGGAAGCTGAGGCTCTCAGCTTTCGCACCTCTCATCGCCAAAGCGGACAAATACCTCAGCGGCTGGCAGGCTACGCTGCTCAACCCCATGGGCAGGCTTGTCCTGGTGAACTCCGTGCTGGACAGTCAGATCATTCACACCATGTCCGCGCTGCTGCTACCTCAGGGGACCATCGAGGCGCTCGACAAACGCCGCCGCTCCTTCCTGTGGTCCGGCGAGGATCGAGTCAGCGGCGCTCAATGCCTGGTGGCGTGGGAACAGGTCTGCCTCCCGAAAGAGCAAGGAGGGCTGGGTGTCGAGAACACTGCTGCGCAAAACAAATGCCTGCTTCTGAAGCTTCTCCACCGGCTATATAACCCTGGAGAGTCCGCCTGGGCTTCCTGGGTGCGCAGCAAGATCGACATGGTCACCCTACATGGGGAGGTGGCCGGGGCGCATTGGCAAGACCTGGAGCAACTTCTCCCGCTTTACCGAGCTGTGTGACAGTCAGTGAGGTGAGGGACGGCGAGTCCACGTGTTTCTGGCTGGACCGGTGGCTTTCCATCGGGCGACTGTCGGACGCTTTCCCTCTAATCTTCACCCACGCCCGGAGCCTGGAAGTCTCAGTGTCAGACATCATCCGAGATGGCCTTCGGCGACACTTGGCTCCATGCATCGCGCCGGCGGCGCGCCCAGAGCTCGCCAAACTCCAGGGCCTGATAAGCCGGGTGGTGCTCCGGGGCGGGGCTGATCGCCGAAGCTCGCCGCTCTCTGACCAGGCTAACGCAGTACGCGCTGGACCAGTTTACAAGCTGCTGATGGGAGCCCTTGGGCCTTCCGCACCTGCTTTCACGAAGTTCGTCTGGGGGAACAGAGCGCCTCCCCGTGTCCAATTCTTTGCTTGGCTGCTGGTTCAGGAAAGAATACACTGCCGGGCCAACCTGCACAAGAAAGGCGTAGTCGACGAGGCTACCTGTGAGCTCTGTACTGCAGAGGAGGACACTGATCACATCATCTTTGGCTGCCCCTTCGCTGCGAGTATATGGTCTTCTATGAACATTGATATAGCAAACTGCCGGGCCAAAACCCTATGGACTCTACCCCGTCCGGCAATGTTCCCGGCGAAGCACTTCGATTCCTTCATCCTCCTGATCTGTTGGCATCTGTGGAAACACCGGAACGACGTCGTCTTCGAGCGTTCCACACCCTCCCGCCTCCGGTTTTGGGCCTCCTGCAAGGAAGACGCAAGGCTCTGGTGCTACCGTTGGCCGGTCGCCGACCGAGCCATCGCAGAGCAATGGTGCTCCCTGTTCCCCCATATGTAGAACCGAAACAGCTAGTTGTTGTTTTCCCCTCCCTCCCCTGATGTTTTTCTGACTGCTGAAAATACTCCAGATGTAATGCTGTTGGCTGCCATAAGCCCATGATAATGAATCAGGTGGGGGATGCTCCCCCCCCCCCCCCCCCCCCCCCCGTTGACCCTCAAAAAAAATTATAGTAGTTAAAAGGTTTATGTCCCTATCCGAAGTGAAAAATGTGGCTACAGCTAAAGGATGCCAGCAATATGTCTAAATAGCGCCAGCTGACTTAAAACCGCGGAAAATTAAGCTGTTGTTTCACGCTTTCAGCTGGCCCAAATGCAAGATACTACAAGTTTAATTGGAGGAGCAGACCATGTAAAGTATTGTGAGGAATGGAGAGCACGACATAGATATGTAGCTGTAGCTCCTTGGTACTACTAGAGTATGCTTTTCTTACAGGTGTTGTGGATTACTCCATTCAATATATAATACGCATCATCCGGCCGGTTAGTTGGGACTTAATTTGATTTTGGCAGCAATGAATATGATGCAGCCTTGAGCAACAGTAGGGCATCTGATAATGCCATGGCTCATGGTGGAGGAGCTAGCGGACAATCCAAAAACCAAAAGCCAAAAAAATTGGTATGGTAGGGATGACATGCATACCCTTTGCCAAAAAACCTAGTAGCATGCATCCCCTTTTGGTGGGGCATGCAATGGCCGGTAGCCAACGGTGTCTGGTGAAAACACATGTGCCCATCAGCAGCCAACCGCCGTTTGTCGTATCACAGCATCGTTGGACTTCATCAGTACATACTATTACAGCACTTGTGAGTGAATGAATGAAAATCAATCCCCTTGGCTGTGCAATCGCACCGCGAGACACGTGATGCAATGGAATGTGTGTATGTAGCAGTCTCCTTCAGAATTCAAAGCACTTGCATGTGCAAATATCGACCTCTGCAACTGATCGATGATGAAATTGAGTCTCATTCTAGATCAGAAGGAAGAAAATATTTTTTTTAAAAAGGGTGCAAATGGAATCACGTGCGAGAACATATCACCCAAAACATTTTGCAAATTTTCATGTCCTGTTCTCTCCCGCTTTATTGGGTGCAAATGGAATCACGGGCGCTAGCTTGTCACCTGCGTATAAATATGAAACAGGACATTACCAGCTAGCATTTTACAAATTTTCAGGTCCTATTTTCTACCGCTTTGTAGGAGCTTCACTCGTAGCTAGACTCTAGCCATACTCCCCCACCACTGCTGACAATTTGCATAGATCCGGACATCCGGTGTCACCGCCGACGTGGCGGTCTTCTATAGTTGCGTGCCGGCCATTGAACCCACTACAATTCTTATCCCTAACCTCTAAACAAGCAGTAGTGACGACGGAGGGAGAAAGAAGACGCGTAGGTGTGAGTGTGACGGCAAATATCATTCATACATAGGCCTTTCACAACTACAGTATTTCATTTGAATCCCAGACTAAAGTGACATGCTTTCAGCATGCATATTTTGTTTTCCAAATGCAAGCTTGCTAGACGCCGTATATACTCAACACATCATGGGAAATACAGAGTTACAGACAGAGGCTGGATTTCCAAAGGACGTAGGGTGGTAAAGTAATTGTATTTTTTCTAGGATGGAGATAAGTTAGTTTTTTCTTGCATAGGAAAGATGCGGTTTACGGGTCACACACTCTCCTTAGCAATAGCTACCATATATATAGATCGATACATGCACTAGCTTCGCTTGAGCGTGGAGAGTACGTTGGACCCGGCCACCAGCCACCGTGTGATGTGTGTCTTTTGTTGGTATAAGCAAACGTACGTGTACGCGCTGAACTGGCCAAGGGTCACTTTTTTTGTTTATTTCACCCATGTATAAGCGTACGGCCGGCTGTAAACAAGTCTTTACCTATCCTTGTTCTTATTCGTTTTTCCATGAAAATAGATTAGGACCCAGCTAAATTACGGCCGGCCGTATTATTAGCTTACCGGCCGCTTTCTTTTCGGAAAGGAGACAAAACGTGGACTACCAGCTTACTTTTTCTGGAACGTCTGGTTCCTTGTCCCCCGTATACACGAAAAAGAGCATTAAGGTACATCGGTTCGCACATAAAAATGCTAATCAGTAGGCCTTTTTCTCATGAGCTACCATGTAACCCAATTATCATCATTTTATACACTGATAATCCAGCTCAACAAATACAATAAGCAACTTTGTGTTAACCCATAAGCAAATATTTGAAACAATTATGAGCAAATTAGAACATAGACAATAGCATTTACAATCAGGGAATGGCATCTAAACATACATAAAACAATCTTCACGCTTAATCCTCTAGAACCAAGGCCATGAAACATGTGTGGCATTGGCTTTCAAACAACAAGCAGAAAAAATATACAGATCTTCAAGAACTCATGAATTGCTAAAATCAGAACCCAAAAAAGGTTGTATGTGAGCAAGAATTGCACAACATATCAGTATTTTCTACAACGTGGTATTGATTTTCCAAACTGCAAAAAAAGAGCAACAATCAGATAACATGTAGCAGACTAAAATATGTCAAGAATCACATTACTAGTTAACAACCATATAACAAGAAAAGAGAGGTTTGCACTGATCAGAATCGAAAAGCTGCCACTAATCAAGACTAATTCTGGCACCACCAGAACCACATTATTACTAGATCACAGGGTCCTACTGCAAGGTGTGCCTATAGCTGCACCATCTCATCCTAATCTACAAGAAAATGCTTTAGTTGGTACTTCGACGGGAAAGATGAATCTACCAAAGAACAGTAGTTAGAGAACACAAGAAAAAGTGAAGAACACACACCAATGGAATGAATGCAGAATAAAAAAAGAGAAATATATCCAATATACAACTATGTATTGCTAGCAATTGTCAAACCTATGCTGAAATAAAATAAAGTAAAAATACTAACCTAAAATGAATAATTTTCTTGCTGATTTTGCATTACTTGCCTACAAATGAATTTCACAAGTTGATCAGTAGACCAAAAATGGTTGATCAACAAAGAAAATGCACTGATTGGCCTAATCCAGAATAAATATTATTGCTTAATCAAAACCGTATTATTGCCTAATGCGGTATATTGTTTTGCCTATTTCAGAATCATATTATTGCCTATTCAGTAAACCATATTTTTGCCTAATCAAAACCATATTATTGCCTAATGCCATATATTGTTTTGCCTATTTCAGAATCATATTATTGCCTATTCATTAAACCATATTTTTGCCTAATCAAAACCATATTCTTGCTTAATGCGATATATTGTTTTGCCTATTTCTGAATCATATTATAGCATGTTCAGTAAACCATATTTTGCCTAATGAGATACACTGCAAAGAAAGTTTTGTACTGTTGCAGCATGTTAGAGGCACTATATTTGCGCATTGACCAGTATAACAATACGTTTTTCTGGTAGTGCTACATGACCTACTGTTGAAGACATGCAGCCAAAGAAACAAGAAAATTGTCACTAGAATTTTAAAATGCGCAAATTACATTGCATAATGAAGTACAATATTTTATCTAATTTATACTAGATATATGTTAGTTAGGGAACTACAGATTGCTTGTGTGAATCTGTGTTGGGAATTGCATATTGCAGACTACATGGCTTTCGGATTCAATGCCACTCAGTTCACCATCAACCTAACATAAAAAATAGACTATATTATTGCCTACCAGGGATAGCACTCATCGTCTATTAAAAATTTTAGAAAGTGAAGCACAAAGGGAAACAAACCAACATTAAATAGTAAGCATCTTACAGGCTGCATTGGCACACAAAGGTAAAAAAAGAGGCAAACGCTAAAATTAGCTTATGTAGTTTCACCATCAACCTAACATAAAAAATAGACTATATTATTGCCTACCAGGGATAGCACTCATCGTCTATTAAAAATTTTAGAAAGTGAAGCACAAAGGGAAACAAACTAACATTAAATAGTAAGCATCTTACAGGCTGCATTGGCACACAAAGGTACAAAAAAAGAGGCAAACGCTAAAATTAGCTTATGTAGTTTGAAACAAGCGCTGGTGTATTTAGATAGAAAACAGAGAACCATACCATAGTTTTGTCTATTTCAGAACAATATCATTGCCTAATCAGAACCATATTTTGCCTAATTTGTGTCCATACATACACTAGACAAAGTGAAGAATGAGAGAAATGACGAGCTATCGCTGCAAGGATGTATATTTGTGTCTATAGGTAAAAAACAGCAAGGGCATCAGCAGCGACAGTAAAAAAAGGAAATGGACACGAACAACTATTAATGAGAGAAAACAGGGTTAAGCTAACAGAATACACCAAATAACGGATCTCATGGTGATTCTATATGATCAATAAAAATGATATACTTCTGTATCCTAGTAGCAATGATGGTGTCTTTGCATAGAAAACTGAGAAACATAGATTTGCCTATATCACAACTATATTATTGCCTAATCAGATCTATAATATTGCCTAATAGAAACCATAGTATTGCCTACTTGAGAATCATAATACCCAGACAACAAGTAGTGGTAGTAGTAATACATATTATTGCCTAATCAGATTTATGATATTGCCTAATAGAAACCATAGTATTGCCTATCTTTGTGTTTTTATAGGTATAAAAAGCAGTAAGGGACCTGGCGGAGTGGTAGAGACTCTCCACTTGTGGCATGGAGGTCTTGGATTAGAACCAGCCTATTTGCAGAGATGGGATGCTATGTTGCCACATTATCAATATATGTTGTCTATAAATGGGCTAACATCAAGTAATTTAGTAGCCAATCTATAGTACTCAGCACCCATCCGCCCAGTAGAGTGTACCTACTATTTCAAAAATTAGACTATCCTCTGAAGAGGCAATGAGGACATTGATCAAGTTCTGAGTGGTAACAATCATTCAATCAAGCTGCTACTGGTTATATACTAGTTCATAGTATTCTAAAGCAGAGTGTACCTACTAACAGTAAGTCTTTTAATGAAAAATGCATAGCACCTGTCCAAGGTTCCTAAAAAAATTCTAACAGTAACTCTGAACCAAACAAAAGTCCCTGCTCCAAATTGTAGCTCTTAAACACCTACGGCACCATGCAATTCAACAACATAGGATACATACATGTTGATTCACCATATGATTTGCAACATAATCGGAAGCGAGGTGGAGGGAAATCGACAAATTGTTGAGCAAACCTGCATGAGTCAGCGAGAGGGATCCAGCGCCGGTACTGCAGCATGCCGCACCATGAGATGCGCGGCAAGGCACCACGAGATGTGCGGCGCCCTCGCCGAGAGCATGGAGCCACTTGGCAACGGTCTCCCCTGTCCAACCACATCCTGTGAACATGAGCATCGATTAGCCGATCGATTGAGAAAACCAATCAATTGAGAAACCCACCGCTTTTGTTAGGCTAGCGTCTTGCGGATCGTACAGTTAGGCTGTCGGCGAGCAGGACGGGGTCGTGGGAGAGGCGGAGGAACAGCCCCTTATCGATGCCTGAGCGGGGCCGGAGAGCTACCGTCGGCAAGCGGCGGCAGGTCACGGGGCATGAAGCAGGCCCAGACAGCGTCGGAATCTGCGACGGCGCGGAAGTCCCGGGAGATCGCGGCGATGCGGCAGGCGTCCAGCGGCGTGGTGAAGGAGAGCGCCGCCGATATGAGCTCCTCCGGCAGCCAGGCGATCTCGCAGGCATCCGCCGCCTCCATCGATTACACCATCAGCCAGAGCTAGGGGGACTCCCGAGCCCTCCACCAGATCTGAGAGATAGCAGGGGTGGAGATGCCCTCGTCGTCCTCGGCCGCCGCACGCAGTGCTACGCGTCAATGGGAAGTCCTCCACTGGTGGCACGTGCGCTGGGGCTTCTTCGCCATCGGCGCCGCACGCTGGGAGCTCCCGCTGCCGCCCCCCTCGCATGGGGAAGCTCCGCCGTCGCACGGCCATGGGGACTCCGCTGCAGCCCCGTGCACCGGGAGGTTCTCCTTCGCCGCCGCCGCCGCCGCCGGGAAGAAGCTCCTGGCCGTGCGCGGGTTGAGCTATGGAGCTCTACCGCCGGGGCATCTGAGATCTGACGCTCGTCGGGGGAGACATCGGGAGATGTGAGGAGTAGAGCTCACGGGTGAATAGGAAACCGAAAAAAAGAGAATGGGAAATGGAAAGAAAATGGAGGAGTACCGCTGGCATACGAAACCTGCGGTGACCGGAAGCGGCCGTTCCGGTGGATAAGCGTACGGCCGGCTGTAAACAAGTCTTTACCTATATATATATATATATATATATATATAAATTAAATATCTGGAGGGCGTGGACCTGGTCGTGCAGGCACACGCACAGTGAATCCGCATGGACAGGGCCATCCGTCCGTCCGTTGTACTGCGCGGACAGATCGCAACCGCCAACTATGGCGCCCTCACGGATTGTCTACGGACTTGCTTTGAAGGCTATTTGTGTGTGCCTCGCTCGTCGTCTACGAAAAGGGCCGTGCGTGTCAAGATCATCTTGTGATGAATCCACGGTCTGAGACGTTGACGTGCATCGCTAGAGAAAAATGAAAAGAAACCGTAAATGATGATGATTACATGCATATTGTCGTTGCTTTGAATTGGACGGGAGTATAGTTTGTCCATGTGAGGTCCGGTCGTCCAGTTTTGTCGTGTGTCAATGGCCGTGCACTCTTACACGCACATTAACTCTTACAAATACATGTATATAAATTTTATTTTTAACACGATATTATAGATTGGTATAAATTTGCTAGTGACTATTTATTGTCTACATCTGAATCTCTCTACGGGGTGATGCATCACGTTATTACCTAATAATATTAAAAAAACAAAAATCAAGCAGAAGAGATTGTATTTGATAAAGAAAAGGACCTAGAATGAACAAACAACCCCATGAAAAGATTGACAACGGAAGAAAACAACAGTTATAACTACAACTAATTATGGCAAATTCCACTAACAAATAACTTCGCTTACATCAACCGCAGATATCTCTGCCAACAACGGGTCCCAGAAGGCACGGGCGGATGAATGAATGAATGAATGAACGAATTTATTTTTGTATTGATAACTGATATGATGCCATGGACATGAATGACTCTCCTCTCCCCAGCTGCTTATTATCGATCCGCTACTGGATGGGTACGTGCTTTGACTACACGTCTTTTACCAGGACCAGGACCCAATATATGCATGTACGTATTGATGGATGGATCGTCTCCAATCCGTAAATGCATGTATCCGCCTATATATCACCCGAGACCTGACGAATAAACCTGAATGTGAAAATGTCGAGCCATCTTGCGCTGGCCTCCCGTATACATTAGCCGATATCCCCGCGGGGAAGAGCGCTGCTTCCCCGGGAAGCGCGCCCGACCAAGGCAGGTGGGGCGGCTTTCCCGAAAAAGTTGCTGCGGGGCAGCGTGCTGTCAAACTAGCCCTAATTATACATATATGTCTCGATCTCTATATATACATATATCGTCTGGGGCCGGCAGCGATGTCGCCGTCACGGCCGTCGCGCGCACGCGTACGTCTCCAATCCGGCGACAACATATATGCACACATGTACCCAGGTAGGGCGACTTGGTGCCAAATTCAAGGCGAGCCAGCCAGAGCAAATAATCCGCTCCAAATAAAACACGCGCACTGACCTGACCGAGTCAGGACCGGGGCTCCAGCAACCTCGATCACTTGCAGGTCCTATATGCATCTTTTGCAACATTTAGAGCAGAAACGTACACGTTTAGCATGAAGACCACAATACTCTTCAATTCAAATCATCTAGCATAAAGCCACGCGCCTTGCTAAATAATACTCCGTATAAATGACTGTGCAACCATATAAAGCTTGATAGGATCGACTAAACCTGCGAAAACAACGAGTAAGTCATCCTCTGCTGCATGAATCTCAAAGGTATCAATTTTCAAGTTGATCCTTTTCAAAGGTGAGAATGAATCTCAAAAACCAATTTTGTATGGTAGCCACACCATATATACCCCCTCCCCTTGAATCATGATGGAAATGTGCATTCATGTTTTATTTCTATATTAGCAAATAAAGCTCCAAGGAAATATATCCTTGATAATCATTTCGCTTGCAATCCCACAAGTAATGTGTGCACTGTAGCTAGGCACTCCTAATTTAGACTCTTGACTCCCGATTGGATGGTGACAATGACAAAGCCGCACGAGTTGAGCGCATGCATGGAGGGCGCTAGTGTTGTGCTGTAAGGATCGACGACTCTCCTCTCCCTGGATGGTATCAAGTGCTAATTGAGTGATGGGTGCTTGACTACATGTCTTTTGCTATGACCAACTTAATGATGTATCAAATTCACATATGTGTGGGTGGTCATGATCAATGAGCATGTTTTTGGTAACTTTATCCAATTGCCGGCCCAACTCGGGGTGCACAAGCCCGTGTTTGGGAGGCTAAAGAGGTAGTTGGGCCACTCACAAACTCTTTAAAGTGATCGAGAACCAAGCGGTACCTCAGGCGGGCCCACGGCCCCACGCAGGAGAAGTGGAACCTCTAGGGTTACCTCCCACTCCCAATCGCCGCGTCATAAAAGGGCAATTTTGCGCCGCCTTCTTTCTTCCTCACAGCTGTTGAGCCATTTGTGAAAGCACTCACACCTCTCCAAAATCTCTTCACCGCCGGAGGCGGCACGAAGGGGCTCGGGTAGCGTAGGCGGTGGCGGTGCACGTCGGCTTTTGCTTGGAGCTGCGTTCAAGTTCTACTTCCTCTCTGGCAAGGGTGGTGAGGGCATTGGAGGTCTTCATCGGCTACGGTATGCGGTATGCTTCCTCTTGGGCTCAGCGGTGGTGATATGCTTCCTCTTCTTCCTCCTACAGGTGGGGTTTGAATTCTGCTCGGTGGTGCGGGTCAGCTACATTTCATTTCGTCAATCT
The DNA here is from genome assembly GCA_033239725.1 of Echinochloa phyllopogon. Taxonomy (NCBI): domain Eukaryota; kingdom Viridiplantae; phylum Streptophyta; class Magnoliopsida; order Poales; family Poaceae; genus Echinochloa; species Echinochloa phyllopogon. The sequence goes on from BTCW01000001.1 coordinate 504,481, forward strand.
CTCACCTTCCTCGTCCTCATCTAGCAAGGTACAATTTCAGATATGACAGATGCCAAGGTGTTGTAGATTAGGATGCTATGGTGATTAGGTTCTAGCACGGCACCATGCCAACCAGCCCCCACATCGAGCTCGCAGGATGGCAATGCCCACATATGCGATCCTGAGCTCTCTCCCTGACAGAGGAATTTGGTGAGGCAAAGAGGGAGGGTGCTCTCCACTCAACCCTCCTCTCCTCTTACTGCACGTGGCGGCGGTAGCACCCTGCCACGCCGCTCCGCCCCTGTCTTCTCTCCTGCCCTTCCTAACGTCTTCTGTGGGTAACCCTGCAGGTGCCGGTGTGACCTGATGGCATCAGGAGAGAGCATGCATAGGAGTTTTACATATAGGATACAGCCCTTGGGTCAAGGAATCCAATCCCGTTTGCTATTGAGGCAATGGAAGATAGTGGCAGCACTCAAGTGCAAATTATCCGACTATGGCAAAATTCACCTTTAGTTAGACAGGATAATAAGTCCAGCTAGCTAGTCTATTTAATATAAGTCGAGTTGAATTTTGCTGCAGCCAAATTCGGTTGCTGTGTACACGTCTTTTACCAGGACCGGGTATTGTTGATGGATCAGCCGAGGCGCCGATTAAACCCACATGTCGCGTCTCCACATATCCAGGGGGGGTCTCACCTTGACGACCCAGCACACGCGCACTGACCACCTCCAGCAAACATTCAACAGGTTATGCAGGCAACAAGCCGGCCGCCAACACTCAGCAGCACAGCGCGAGGACAATGTACAAGTCAAGTACTGTAACATAAACATCATCAAGATATGTGTGGATGACTACATCGACTGAGAAAAGATCAACGGCTGGCCACTCCAACACATGATGAGCAGTGCACCAAAATTGATTCCTATAATACAAAGCTACAACAGAGCCCTAATGGCATGCTGGCGGTGGCAGGCTACCGACCTAAACCAAAACACCACAAAGCCATATCCGGTGTTAATAACGCAACGACAGCAAAAATCAGTCCACCAGATGCGGCCAGGGGCACCACCTGAGCTAGCGCTACACTTCACCAGCTCATTCCTCTTCCTCCTTTTGTTTAAGCTCCTCCTCGTCCTCCATCTTTTGTTCAGGCTCCTGCCCATCCTCCTTTCGTTCAGGCTCCTCCCTCTTGTTTACGCTGCTCCTCCCTCTCCCTCCGCCTCTTCCTCTTCCTCCGCCTCTTCCTCTTCCTCCACCTCTGCCTCTTTTGTTTGCGCGCTCCTCTTCACTCTTTACGCTGCAGCCACATAAAATGATTAGGAACATCAATCTTTTGTTTGTTGTGCGCAGAGCAAACTGATCAGACATTACAAACAAGTCGGTGCACCAACCTTTCCATGCAATCCTTTCCAGTCATGTCCTCAATGGCTCGGTTGAGTGCATGCAGAGCTATCTTCTTAACCTGGGGGTTCAGTTTCACAGGACAAGCAAATAATATTTGTTAAAATGTGGCTTCAAAGTAGAGCTAGCTAAGAATATCATACAGCTCTGGCTTGAGCTATTATACTATGCAAGTGACTGGTTCCTATATGACCAGAATAAATCATGTTCGTAAACAAAAGTATACAAAAGCATGCTGGACACAAGGGACAAATTATTGGCAGACCTCTAGTTTATCTTCATTCACCCTATGCCCCTTTGGAAGCAGACGGAATTCTTCTGTCAATCTGATGCACTCTTGCACATTTTCCGGAGAAACAAAGTCAAGTGCGACCTTTATACATGACTGCACAGAAACAAAACAAGTGCAATGATATATAAATTCATCCAACTCAGAAGCATGTCACAAGGTCACACTTGTTTCCATCTCTGTCCTACCGTACCTTCAAATTTCTGACTTGGTGAGGACATCCAGCTGGGATAAACACTGCCTCACCAAGTTTCTGTTCAAATGTCCAGGGTTCAATTCCTGCATGCATAGTTAATGAAAACAAATAATCAATAAGGGGGGAATTTATACAAAGATCCAAAATATGCAAGCATTCTTTACTGACCATATTCTTCCTTAAGCTTTCTCTTGTGCTCATTTGTAAGATAGAAGCATTGATCATGTATAGGGTGAGCAACCTGTCAACATAGGACGGTTATGCAACCGACAAAATAAACAGATGTCATATAGCACTTGATGGTCAAATAGTAAGGGGAAACAATCACCTGCTTCACTGGTTCGTAATTATAATGTCTGAACTCCTCTGCATGCTTCATCAGATAATCATGTAGTTTACTGACATCTTCCCGTCTGAAGATATCCCACAATGCACCACCCTCTGACTGGTTCCCCTCTGCAAATGGGGCTTTATCATCTTTTGGCTCAAGTGATATGGCAATTTCACCCACCTTTGGTTCGAAATTTTCCTCTGCATCACTTGAAGACTCAATTTTATCATCATTGCTGAAAACATTTTCCAACTTCTCTCCCCCATTAGTTGTGCAGAGAGCAACTTCCGTTTTCACTGCTGAAGTCATATGATCTGCATCGCTTTGATCAGACAGTTGTCCATTTGCCTTCATCAAGTTTCCCTCAGCGTGAACAGCATCTACAACAGTTTCCTGCTCCTCTGAAGCAACATCTAGTGCTGGCTGCTGAATGTTTGAGCCACGTCCCAAACCTTTATGTCTTGGCCCAATGGTTGATTCAAGATCTGTTTGTGAACCTTGGATATTACCACTCTCTTCATTTTTCTTTAGACTGTCCTTCTTTTTCTCAATTGCTTCAATCCTTTCGGGTTTGAGCTTTATTTCATCAGTATGTGTGAGGATATTGACCTGTATAAACAATAGGAACATGATATCAGTTCATAAAACTGTACAAAATTGTGCAACCAAAGAAAAGAAACCAAACTGAGGAAATAAAGCAGTGATATAGCTGTGAACAGAGTGCAGCAATTATCACATGAAACTTCCATAGATGATCTATAATTTAAATATTTTATGAAGTGTTCAAAACTTAAGTCCATATTAAAGTTGTTTGCATTTCTATCACATAAGTAGATACTGGCAAGTTTCATAATTAGAGTCAAGAAAAAGTTCGATAAGTAGAATGGTGGGGTGCACACTGCACAGTACCATAAGTTTAGGATAAACACTCCAGAAAGGGATAGATACTTATAAACAAATCTTTTATATACAAATGCTACAAAGCACAAGCAGTATAAGCATATTTACCGCATCAGACATGTCACAATGAAGCTTGGTAACAGAGTCACCAATTCCCAACTCTTGGGCAACACCATAAGCAATGTAAGTCTTTGGACCAAGGTCTGGCTTTATAACACTTTTTGGCAGCTTCACTGCCAGATTGAGAGGGCCATTTTTAGGGTCTGTGTATGCCCGAAATGGCAAAGCAGACAGGAATTCAGAATTATGCCGTGGTAGACGCTCCTCAAAGGAACTATGCTGTGGCCAATCTTTCAGCTTAAGTAACACGGGTAAATCCTCTGCACCAACGGCTCCACGGGAATACCCATCAAAAAACATATGAATATTAAAATCGACCTGCATTTGGGGTGACGGAAGAAACGTTATTTTGCAATACAGATGATTTAAATGGAAAGGGCCAAATATTTGTCCAAAAGAGGTAGCCACACACCCTACAGTTATAAAATGTCACAGAGTTAATTAAGTTGCAAGCCCTGAAAATATTAAATATGTATATATTTTGATTCCAAAAGAAGGTTATCACACTTACTAGAACCAGGATTTGAAATTGGCCAAGTATTTGTTACTTGAGATATCCATTTTCCCACAATCATGGGAAAACATCATGGTGGTACGTCAACTTAATAAATAGATAACCTTTTTTTATTACAACATATGGAATTCAACAAAGGCACAAAGTTCTCAGCCCGGACAGAAACAGACTCAACAGCATTTGCTAACTGATGAAGATAATCTACACATCTAAGCATCTAGCAGTCCTTAACAATGCTTAAATACAAATAACAGCCAAAAATAATGTCATATACCTCAAACCATGTTAGACATTCAAGAGCAATAACCGAGAGACGCTCGTCAGTTTTCTTATCTCTCTTTTCTCTTAAGGCCCGCCACATAACCATTGGTTCCCAGCTCAAACCAGAAGTCAATGCAAGTGTATCACGGACAATAACAGGCTGACCCTTCAACCAGTGCTCCTGGAAATGATCCAAACTTTCGTTTTGAACATCTCTAGCAGTTGGACAATAGATGTAGTTATCATGGGAATTCTCTCTACAAGCTGATTTACGTGATGTTCCATTGTCTATTCCAGTGGATCCAGTGAAGCAGGAACAATTTGAACCACCCAACTCCAGCACTGTTACATCTTTGACCAGTGATTTGGCTTTCTCCAGTAAGTCAGCAATAAACCTCTCCCCAGACAAGCACTTTAGCTCAAGAAGGGAACTTCCACAGCCACCAAATTCAGTCGGTGGACAAGGTATGCTCCCATTATTATTTACCCTCCATTGTCTCAAACTAGGATTGCGGTCTTCAGAAGAAACTGCGCTATCTGTTAAGATATCATTCTGTCCATCAGAAGGCTCTTGACTTGCAACTTTGCAATGATTACTTCCCTGTTGCAAATCTTCCTTGCCTCCAGCATCAGGTAGACTAGTAGCCCTGTCACTACTGACATCACCAACTGGATTAAGGCCTCGACGAAGCTCCCGGCAGCAGCTGAGGCAGATATCATAGGAACATTTGTTGCAGCTTCGGTGGAAGTCAACAATGGATGTCCTGCAGTTGTCACTATTACAAGTAAAACAATGATTAGAGAAACAGATAGTTTACATATGCTTGGTAACTGGTAAGTGAAGCAAAACCAACCAGTATATCCGTTCATCACTTCCACACTCAGCTAGAGGAACCTCCATATTGCACGGATCAATCCCTGCAATAAACACAGCATTAGGAGTAGCAGAACCAAAGAGAGAAATGAGTAGCATTAACGCTCTTATGCTAGAAACACCAGAGCTGATGATACAATCATATTACCACTGATTGAAGCGTCAATACTTTTCTCTAGCATCTGCTCTTGATGAAATTCTCTGAGCCAAGGGAGCAAAAAGCGCACAATATGCGTGGAGAGTTTAATTTTATCTTCTTCAGGTACACTACATTCGTCAGCCTGTGAAAAAAAAATTATATGAGCAAATAGATAAATAATACAACACGTTGGGCCAGGGGACAACAGAAATGTAGCAAGAAAAGGGCATAGACAACAGAAATGTAGCAAGAAAAGGGCATACCTTTTCCTGAGACCTGTTATACGTCCTGGAGCCGACACTGGATATGTCTCCCCGCAGACAACTCTTACAATTGCAGTTTTTGCGACAAACTGGGCAATTTGTCGCAAAATCATCCTCTGACATATGTGGATACCTGATTGAGTCATGACAAAACACAAACAGTGAATATCATAATAGCAAACTCTATACATAAGTTAAAAAAGGCACCAATATGGTGACTGAAAGTAACATACTACAAAATTATAGATCAGAGAATCCAAAGTAAGAACTGCTCAAAAGCAGACAGTCAAACAAATGCAATCTCAGGTGATCAACACAAATGCTTTTAGAAGGGCACAAACCAGCGCTTAATGCACTTCACGCAGTATCTGAATTTCTTTTTTCGTTCAACGCAACCCTGGCACCGTACAACTCTTCCATTATCGTTTCTCTGGCACTGATGGCACATATTGGAATCGTTATCAATCTTTCTTTTCTTCTGCAAAGTTCAGCAAACAAAGCATATCAGGCATGCACATATAGGAAACAGTATAGAGTACAGGTGGAGCAAATGACCCAATATGTAAGCCTTTATGACATATTGCGTATATATTTAATTTCTGTACCTTAAGACATTGCATACACGGTGTATATAGCTATATACTTTTCATTCCGTGTCGTATTCTGAGTGCATACAGCTATAAGATGTGGAGCAAGTATGTGAATCAAATGCAGAAGACACATAAGCAAATCCGGCGCAAGCACTCGTCAGCTTAGTTTCTATTAAAAAACATTCCAGTATTGCTGATAGCTCAATGCAGAAGGTCAATGAGAAAGATCAGAATCTCCACCTTAGGTTGTACTGCTGGAACATTCCGCCTGTGCCGAAGTCGCCCGGAACCACTAAGCTCAAGGGAGGATGGGTCCGCAACAGGATCATTCCTGCGCCTTTTGGATGATTTTGAGACCACGGCCACCCCTTCCATGCCATTCTTCTATAACAGCGACAAAGGATTGATACAAGAGCCAGCAATGTTAAATGTGGCATCTTTCAAGACAAAATCAAGCAGGAAAATAGTAACCTCAGCAGAAGACTGCAGCATCTCCCCCTCGAAATTTCCCTCGCTGTTTTCCTGCAGATGGTGACAACAAAGATAAGCACATCACCAAAGAAATCTACTTGTTAAGAAGGAAAAAAAACTAAAATCAGAGCAAGTAAGACAGGAAGCATTAGGAGAGTGTTTATGCTTAAACTTGTGTACTCGCTACCCTGCCGCTGTGCATTCTAACAGGAGATGAAGCTAGTGTACTAGTTAACAACCTCAACTCAACCGCCTAGCTCTGACAGACATACTATAAGTTTCAAAGCCCTATAAGCTTGTACGAGGAAAATCAAAGGGATTGCTGAAATGGCAATGTTTACATCCTAAATTTGTTTCCCCTTGCCTTTTCTGTAAACTACATCCAACAAGCTACCGACTGACCTTTGCAGAATCATGTGCCTGAGGCATCTCCTCGTCACCCTTGTTCTCACCGTTTTCCTGAAACAATACAAAACCTATGATTAAGCACATATATATGATAGAAATAGCTGCAAGACATTTATAGTAAAAAAAATATTGCCAGTTTTATTATTTTAGCAAAAAAGGAATTAGAGGCAAGCTCATGAAACCAGGAAGGAATTCCTAGAGTGCAGACGCCTGGATATTTATAAGGAAAACAAATGGAGTAAATGGAACCCTAGAGGAGTCCCGAAACCCCTGGAGAAGCCTGCGCGAGCAAAATCAGAGCGATCGCTTGCAGATGTGAGCAAATAATCCGAATGGATGCAGATGTGAGCTGCAACAGTTCCATCCATGGTGTGGCGCCCTTTGCGTCCGCGAAGAAGGATGAGACAAGCGGCACGGGCAGCCAAAAAGAAAAGAAGAAAAAAAGCGGCGCAGCGCCCCCCCCCCCCCCCCCCCCCCCCCCGAATCAGCACGCAGAGCCTTGCTCGGCAGATTGGGGCGAGCAAGCAAATCCGATGAATAATAATCCAGGGAAACGCAGCACGGAGCAGCGATTGGAGCGCGCCGCGGGGCCGGGGGCTGACTGAGGCCGTGGACCGGAGAGAAGAAGGAAGCGAAGCGAGAATCTACCTAGCAACCGCTGCGGTTGGGATTAAAATTTTACCTCCTCGGTTGTGGCGGCGTGCGCGGGGTTCTTCCTTGGCCTCCCGCGGCCGGCGCCGCGCTTGCCCTTGGGCGGCATAGTGCGAATTGGCGGCGGGCGGCGAGGGAAGGGAGGAGGCGGTGGTGTGGCTTTTACTCGAGTCGAACCGGAAGAGGTGGTGCTACTTTATTATGGTGGAGGGGCAGTTGGGTGGCCCACGCGTCAGTGGCTGCCGCGGCGCAGGCGGGGGCCCACAGATCAGTGAGGCGCGCACGTGTGCCGAGGACTAGGAGGGCGCGACGCCCACCATTGGCTTGCTCGCATCGCATCGTGCAGTTTGGATTGGTTGGTGTTCTTTTGGGGTTTCGCGGGTCGCTTCCCAACTTTTCGATTTGAATCGCGCGGCCGGCTGCTGGGGAGCTTTGGCGGTAAAAACCTTTTTCTTTTTTTTTACTGGATGGGGTTGCTGCTTTCACCGCCGTGTCGTGTTCTACTCTATCTTGGGAGACAGACTACTGTTTGCGCTCTGCTCCGGCGCCGGCGACAATATGTTTTCTTTTCACCCAGTATATGCCACTTGTCTTGTATCCACCTATATATATCTACGGCGCACAAACATTCTTTACTGTGAGCAAGCTGCATATATAATCTTTTTGTCTCTGTTTTTTTTCCGAGTAATTTTTTGCTTTGATGGATTTCTGAGAGCATTTTTTGGATATATTTCCGAGAGAATCCCGTAAAAAAAAATATTTCGGAGATGTCACAACTCTCTCGGTCGTGTACACGACGAAGAAGTTGCGGCTGAATGTGGCAAGAGGAGATGGCCCACACCTCTCTCCACCCGCGTCCATCGGCCCAATTCGGATTGGTTTTAGGCCTGCTTGGGCCTCCGTGGTCGTCAACTTCCGGTTGTGTTCCCGTTTCCCTCCAAGCACGTCTCAACTCTAAAGAGCCTGACGACGTGCGTACAACACTGCAACTGCAAAGTGCTGGGATAGCATTACGCAATCGTGTATAGACATGTATGCACTGCAGAAGATTACTCGATGACGGCAAGCCGTTGAGCAGAGCAGGGACGACGGCAGGGTCTGTCGTCTGTGTGACTGTATTATCATCATCAGTGTCCAAGAGCTAAAAAAAAAGCATCACAATGTGCATGGAAACGTCAACTTAACCTTGTAGGTCAAGGTCATGCTCATACATGTTGCACAGCTAACACGTCACCCAAATGAAACCAACGCCATCTCTGATGATTTGATTCGTCATTGGTCCCAACTCACCAACCGATGCCGATGCGGCTCCAAACACAGGTCCATTTACCTCACCTGCTGAAAGCGCGAGTTGCCGGTATCAGGCAAGCAGGCAGAGGCCCCAGTCCCAGGCCATATTATGCTCCAACAGGAAATAGGAATAAGTCAGATCTGATCACAACATCGTGCTGGAGGCCTTAATTTCCTTTTTCAGTGTTGTATCATATTGGATTGGTGCCCCTCAAACATGTCATGCATCGCAAGACAAAGGAACAAACAAGGACAGCATTTGAGTTGCAGGGATTCAATCAATGGACCATGCAATGTACTAGTAACAAACAAATCACAGGTATTCATCGCCCACCACCACCACCAGGAACAATATTCTCTTCTCCGGATACAAAAGCACCCAGTTAATAATACTCATGAAAAGAAAATGAAAACCCCTGAAATTAATGCAAGTAACACACACAACAACAACAACAGCAATACATGTGCCAAACACAATCATCATCATCTTCCTAATGAACCTACAGCAACATCTTTACACATGCCTTCTCTTTCTTGTCCCACTCCCGCCCCCTTTATCTTACAAAGGCCACCCTGCCAGGCGATGAAGGTCCTCCTCAGCTCCTGAACCCGAAGTTGGACCACCTCCTCCCGGCCTCCTTCTTCACCCGCGCCGAGTTGGTCACGAAAAGGTTCTCCAGCGATTTCTGCTTCCGGTTCCGGGACCGCCCCGCCTCTTTCAGGAGCTCCGCCAGACGCTTCTTCTCGTCCTCCACGTCCGGGTTTGCTGTACCCAGCTTCTCTTCCCTCACCTTCAGGACGTGCTCCAGGATCTCAATGGCATCCTCCACTCTGAGCATGACAATTATATTAGTAGTTATTATTAAACAGCAACAGAAATGGTTCATCTATTGCGCATTAGGAACCTGTAATTCGTATGCTATTATAAGATCTAGTGCCACACCAGAAAAGTGTAGCAATGCCTGACATACTGTGACTAATTGCAAATGTCTTGGTTGGTTTGGAAAGCATGCATAAATGGGCATAGAGTCTATCTGGAATATGGATCGGGTTTTGCTACTTCTGCAACTACACAAAAGTTGGGTAAAGAACATGTGGGGCAACATTGATGATGGACCACTAAAACCAAATTATGACATCACATGGTCGAAATGATCAGCTGGCAAGAAACTCATCAAGCCATCTACACTGCGTACTAATTGTTACCAAAATTCAAATCAAGCAATCTTACACAAGATAACCTAAAGAAGATCGGCCACACCCACAACCCACAAACACACGCAAACCCACGCATGTTGGCAGGCATTAGATTTACAACTGGAACCCAACAAGTTCACCCCTTCAGATAGCATTAAAAACTCATGAGCACAACTGCTTACGGTTGTAGATGATGAGACAAAGATACCATTATGAGTGTATCAAAAACACCTAGATGTCAAAGTGTGTGGATGTTTATTAAATATGTAATCGCAATGTCAAGACATGAGTATCACTGAATTCTGAATAAGATGACAGCAGTCTGCAAAAGAACCCAGGTTGTGTTATTGACACATACCTTCCCATGGCGTCATAGATTGCAGCAAGATTGCTGTAGACACCAAGAGTATCCGGATGAGAGGCGCCACACTCCTGCTCTAGAACAGCCCTTGCCTCTTCAAACAACTGTGCAGCCTCATCTATCTTGAAGAGTTGCACGCAAGCTAGCCCCATTTGGTTCAACAGAACACCAAAAAATGCCGACTTCCTCTCACCGCTAGCCCTCAACTTGGCAACCGCACTCTCAAATGAGTTCCTTGAATCTGCATACCTCCCTACCATGTAGTACAGAACACCCATCTGTGCCTCAATGCCAGCAACTGTGCTCCACTGCCCTGGTGAGTCCTCCAGCAACTTAAGTGCTCTCTGAAGAAGCTTTAGGGCCTCATCGAGATCGCCGAGTGACTCATTGATGGCAGCAATCTCCATTAAGCCTCCGGCGATTTCATCAGGGGCAGCACCAGGCGCGGGCTTGCCATAAACACGCAAGGCATTCTCGCAGTAGGATTTAGACTCACGGAGCCTGCCTGTCCGGTGGTAAAGGTCAGCAAGGCGGACATAGACTGACGCAACCGTAGGATGGTCATCGCCGCGGGCTGATTTGAGAACAGTCAACGCCTTCTGGTAGGAGAAGACAGCCTCATCGAAGCGTGCGAGGGCGAGATAGGTGTTGCCTATCGAGACATCAATTGTGGCCACCTCGATGTCACGCCCGTTGGCAACCATTGTCATTGAGGCGAGCACGAGGTGCTCGAGGGCACCATCATAGTCACCCTTGGCATCAAGGATGAGGGCCATCAGGCGGCGGTCCGAGGCCTCCTCGAGCGATGCCGGAGCGCTATGCTCCCGGTGGATCTCGAGGGCTTTGCGGCAGAGCTTCTCTGCTTCGTCGAATTGCAGAGCTTGAACGTGCGCTTCGGCCAAGTACCTGCCAATTATCCAAAAGAATGACATCAGTCGAATTATTTGGCGTGTCTGCAAGCAATTAACCAGTTTTAATGCTAATTCCATCGAGATCCGCAGTTTTCTAAACACCAGTTAGATGAGAGGAGAGGTGGGAAAAATCTCTTCTTTGGCTTTGGAGAATTTGGAGGTGCTTGTACAAAATGGCGCCTTTTTGGAAGGGAAAGATGAGATCTAGATCGAGAAACAGCACAGAAGAGAATTGGTGATCACCTGCAGGTCTCGGCGACGCGGGGATCGCGCTCGCCTAGTGCGGCCATCTGGATCTCGAGCCCCTTGCCGTAGCAGGCGATGGACTCGTCCATGCGGCCGAGCATGGCGTGCGTGTCGCCGAGCTGCATCCATCCGGAGAAAGCGGCGAGCGACCACTCCTCGCCCCTCTGGTCGGCGGCCTCGGGCTGCTGCTCCAGCTGCTGCTGCTGCTCGTCGGCCTCGCCCTCGGCAGGTGCCGGCGGCGTGACGACGGCGACGGCGCGCTCGAGTACGGGTATGGCGTCGGCGTGCCGGCCCAGGCCGCAGTGGATCGCGGCGGCGACGTGGAGGCTCATGGCGAGCTCGAGCTCGGCGCCCTCCCCGCGGCGCTCGAGCGCCCGCGCGGCGCGCTCGGCGAACTCGAGCGCGCGCGCGGCGCCGCCGCCCTCCCCGGAGACCATGGCGTCGCGCGCCTGCTTGAGGAGGAAGGGCCCCAGATCCGGGTTGTCGAGGGACTCGTCGGCCTCGGGCTGCGCGGCGGACGGCTTCCTGCTGGGCTTGGCGCGCGAGGAGGTGGACGGGGACGGCGAGGGCGGCGCCCGCCGGGGCAGCGGCGACGAGAGGCGGCGCGGCGGCGGGGCCGCCGCCGGGGGCGAGTTGTCGTTGGCGGCGAGGCCCGGCATGGCGGGCGGGCTGGCGAAGTTAGGTGTCGAGGCGGGAGAGCTTTAGCTGGGAGGTCCGCGGAGGGATGAGAGGTTGGCGACGACTAGAGAGAGAGAGAGAGAGAGAGAGAGAGAGAGAGAGCATTCGGGGAAGGGAAGGTGAGGGCAGGCAGGAAGGGAGAAGGGGGGTGGGCTGAGGAGCTGAGCTGCCCCTTGCAGCTGGGATTGCTTGCTTGCAAGGGAACCCTGCTGCTTCTGCAGGGCAGAGCTTGCTGCTGCCCGCCACGGCGCGGCGCGCGTCTGGTCTCGTGTCTGTCGTGATGGCAACGGCCGGATTGCCTGGCGTCGTAATGACTGCAAATCAACGGAATGGAGGGAGTATTTAATTACGATGATCAACGTAAGATGTGGTTAAGCTGGCATTAAAGGCTTGCTTGTGAAACGTCGAGCCCTGTCAGTGCTCGGCAACGCAGTTAAGGTGCTCTCGTACTTGTACCGACGCCCATTCGCCTCATTTTCTGCTCCAAAGTCTTTCGGACTAGAGTATCTCTCGTCCCGAATCCGATATGTGTACGTACTCCACGTACTTGTTGACCTGCTGCTTGCAATTCCAGTACTCGTATATCCCTCTCTTCTCTGTGTATAGCACATATACGTACGAGTAGAGTATTGGTATGATTTGGCAGGGTGTGTGGAGTCGAGCTGTCCTTTCCGTGTGCTGTTTGTCTGCCTGGCACTGCCACTGCCACTATGATTGAGGATGCAAGTAGTAGCGCCCCCAATTAGCATAGCACCACCACACAGACAGACAGATTAGCACCAGCAGGCGATATTGATGGAGGTAAGAATAGAGGAAGGTATAGATTCGTTGAACAAAAAGATAGCTCAATAATAAGGTCATCGTTCTTGTATGTATCCAGCAAATGAGATGAGAATAGCTGAAATGGGCATAGTGGTAGTGGACAAGACTTCACTCGCGTTGTGTGTTGTGTTCTAGTCTTGATAAGCTTTCCGAGTTATGAATGGCTTCTGCCAATGCGTGGAGCAAATCGACCAAGCCTATGAAGCAACACTGTAATAATCAAAATTTCAATCGGCTAAATCGAGCTTTGTAATGCCACCATTGAGATCTCCACCGGCGGAATGGAGCTGTAGTCGCTGACGTTGAAGTAGCAGGTGAGCAAATCGAGCTTCGTGTAATGGAGCTTGAACAAAATCCAACATTAGATCTCCAACCTCGAATTTAGGTCCCCCAAATTGAGCTTCCCATCCATCGTCGTGTTTGAGCTCTATGCCGTAAAAATGAACTTGCCGCTGGAATTTTGTTCTTCATTCCATGCGCTACAGTGCCGAGCATTGAACAACGGCTCCTTTGATTGCCTTGCTTCTTTGTCAAGTTAAATTATCCTAGGCTCGAGAATGCCCCAATTTCAGCGACTATAGCTGCAGCCATTGTTGGAGGAAACGTCATGTCGAGGCTGCCAGTCGTCATGCATCAGGGTAGGGTTTATGGCCACGCGGTTACCGCACACTCTCAATTTGTTCCTTGGGCAAGGATGACTCCTCTGGTTGCGCCTGTTTTCCACCGCGAAGGAGACACAGCTTTTGTGGTCGAGTCCATGACAGGCGTCCAAGTTTTATTCGCGTACATGCCACGCGTTGAGCGAGCACTGTACCACCAGCATAGCCGGTCTGGTTTGTCATCTACTCACCATGCAGTAGATTTTATTTATTGATGTGTACAGTAACTTGATGGCCTCCCTTTTCTTCCCGTTCCCGGATAAGAAGTTATTAGTTATTATTATATCCCTTTGCAACGAAATAATAATGTTCCCCGTGCGATTATATTATCGCTGAAAATGTAACGCATCTGGTTCCTTCCATCCCTGTGGGGTTTTGTTACTCTGAAAACAACAGGCACTGCACGTTTAATTTGGGGTCTCCAGAAGCAAGTCCAAAAGTGATTCCATTTGTTGGTTGACCTGGCTCGTCTTTGGTCGGCACTGACTGAGTGACTGGTGAATGCGACGCTGGGTGTGTTTAGTTGTAAATGCGGTGTTTAGATGTTAGAATTGAGAGGTTGAATTTGGGAGTAAGATGTCATTTCGTAATCATTTCGCTGCTGTAGCATTTTGTTCGTATTTATGAAAAATTATCCAAAAATTGATTAATTAGGCTCAAAATGTTCGTCTCGCAGAGTACAACAAAATCGTGTAATTAGTTTTTGATTTCATCTACATTTAATACTCCATGCATGTTATGACATTTTGATGTGACGGAGAATCTTCTTTTTGCATAGTGTATTTGGGAGTTGCTTTTTGGAACTAAACAGACCCTTAAGAATATAATTTGGTCGAAAAGTCACATCGGACACTGTAGCGTACCGTAGCACTTTTCGTTTGTTTGTGGTAAACATTGTCCTATCATGACCTAATTAGGCTCAAAAGATTCGTCTCGTCGTGTACATCAAAACTATGCAACTAGTTTTTTTAATTTATCCACGTTTAGTGTTTCATGCATGAGGAGAGAGATTTGATGTGGTAGGTGAATAGTGAAGTTTGGAAAGAGAATTTTGGGTTTTTTTGTGAAACTGAACAGGGCCGCTATTGCCTTGTTACCCTCCAAGTCAAAAGTCATCTCCAGTCGGTCTCTCTAATGCAATGATCAAGTAGGCCAAATACAAAAAAGAAGAAAGACACCATATATTCCCTCGTTGCAAGTTGTAATAACCAGTGTAGTCACTGATGATGAGTCGTGTGCAATGGATTGATCAGGCGGCGAGGCGATGCTCAACTGACCACACAGCCAGCCTGGTGCATCACGAGCGCCTTCAGAATCATTCGCGCTAACTACTGTTTCGACGTGACTATCGACGGATCGGAGATTGATTCGGCTTATAATTCGTTCATATTCCTGTGGAGCCCGTTGAGTGTAGAAAATCTTGCACAACTTGAGCTACACCAGAAGAGAGAGACACACACTACAGGGAGAAGAACGAATGGCGTGGGTTATATAAGAGGCGATTATATGTAGCTTTTCTCCATTGGGATCAAATCCTAGCAGGATTATCTTCGGCTCATTTCCTCTGCCGTTGCTGCGTTTCATTACTAGACGTAGATGAAATGCTTTTCAACGATGAGTCGCTCAAGGTGGCTTTGTCAATCCCAGCAAAAAATATAAGTACGGAGTACGTACTCATCTCGAGTCGTTAGCACGGTAATTACCATATCTCTTGCTTGGTCTTGTTTCTTGGATTCGATTCGAGTTTCGAGACTCGATGTTGCTCTTCCTCCAAAGCGTCACGAGCAGCACGTGACCGACCCCACCAAAGCAATCGTACAGCAACGCGTAGCTGTCGGCAGTCTGTCTGACGTGTGTATAATACGTGCACCGCCATATACGTACGCCGATTCCTTCTACATGGGCCGCGTGTCGGCCCACTTTTATCAACGGGCAAGCTTAAGAAGATACTAGTTCCAACGGCCCTGACTGTGTGGGCCGTCCAGTCCACTTCTCGGGCTGGGCCAATTGTCGACGAGGTCCATAAACCTCAAAACCTCCGGGCCCATCCGTCGTCTCGTCGTTGTCGCCTCCGGCAAAATCCACCGGAAATGCCGTCCCTCCTCCTCCGCGCCGCTCCTCCCTCGCCGCGCTTCCCCTCCCCGCGCCGCCGCTGCCTCGCCTCCCCCTCCCTCGGCAGAACAACCCGCGCCGCTCGCCTCCACCCTCTGCGCCTGGCCCCCGCGGCCCGCCTCCCGCCACCGCCCGCGCCGTGGACGCGGGCGACGCCGGTGCCGGCGCCCACATCCCGATCGCGCGCTGCTACGAGGGCCGCCTCGCGCGGCTCGAGCTCGCGGGCGCCGCGCGGCGGGAGCAGGCGGTGGCCGCAGCGGCCGCGGCTGATGGAGGGGCGGCGGCGGAGGCGCACCTCGCCGCCGGCGCCGAGGCAATGGTCGTCGAGGCGTTCCTACCCGGAACCGGTGGCGGCGGGACAAGCGCGGCTTCCACGCGAGTGGTGAGTGACCGACCCCTCCGGCTTTTCCACGCGTCACCGGGCTTCTGTGTTTGGTTCTGCCTCTGCACTGCACTGTGCTTGCTGCCCCCGTAGGTGGAGGAAAGATAGATTTGCAATCCGTTACTACTAGTGACTACTGAGTGGAAGCAACAGTATATTTCTGTGCCCATTCAGATTGATTGTTTTGGATTTTGTTCAGCTATATACTAAAGCATTCATTCCAATCTCCACTATCCACTCCATTGCGCCTTTTTCTTAGACGCGCCCACATTAGGCCAAACGTGATTCTTATGCACAAAAATGCAGACGGGTCAAACAATTAGACACATTGAAATTTCACCATTCACATTCCTCTCACTAATAGATATGGTTGGGGTTTAACCACACAACAAGTCTATCCGCGTTTCATTGTATGGCGCCCTAGGAGGAACCTACTGCTATACTTGAGTATGCAAATAATTGCAGCAGCCTGTTTGTCTGTCGTCTTGTGCTGGATCATCAATAAGTTTTGGCAATTTCTGTAGATTTTGCAAGCTAAGAAAGTTAAAGACAAGGCCAGTAAGATAAAGAAACAATTCGGATCGGAATTTTTCTCTGAAAGTGAACCTGATTCAGAGACTATGTTGGCTATGGCCATTAAGCAAGTTGTAATGCAACGGCTTTCAAACTTTCGGCTTGAGGTCTTCTACCCAGGTTCGGAGAGAGACATGCAAGATTTGGGCAAACCACGAAAGGTGCAAATTCGAAAGCTTGGGATATTTTGATTTCCCCCCCTCGCCTTACTTCTTGCTAAATGTTGATTTGTGAATGTACAACAGGTGTCTATGCATTTTAGTGTCATCTCATCAGATGAAAAACTTCTGGCTTCTCTAGCCGAAGCCATATTCTCCTGTGTCATCGAGGATGCCAGCAACAGTCACCTCGGGGGCACGGGCAGTTTGTTTCAGAAGCGACAGTTCAACTGCTCAATTGATTCCTCTGTTTGCATACACAAAATTTCTGAGGCAGAAATAGTGGGAAATGCTAAGAGATGCCTGGAGAGTTTTAATCTAATGAAGTCTCCTCATAGTGTGCACAAAACGAAGAATGGATGGTGGCCAGCGCCAAATTGTGAAAGTCTGGTGAAGATCGGAGGTTCTGAGTTTGTCCTCTGGGCTAATGAGTACATTCCTACTTATAAACTGCAAATAAATGCCAAAGCATTTGAGAATACGAATCTTGAAGGTCATCACGAGTTAGAAAGTAATAGGTGGGAAGTTCTGTTAACCCACTCCCAACTGGTACAATGTTATCCCCTCCCTTTCCTTCAAAGAACACGTTCGTGTTCTAGAAATAATAATAAGTTATTAACATAACCCAGCTAATATGAAATTTGATTTTGGTCTTTTGTGTTTGTCTTCTAACTTGTTTATGTTCACTGCCACCATTTGTAGGCAGAACTAGGGAACGTTATAGACATGTACTTTGAAGATCAATTCACATTACCAGGCAAAACTTTCCATACTCACTGGAATTCAGATCCATCAAAGATTAAGAAGAACAATGTATGCTGATATTTTCCAGGTCAAAATTTACTTGCATTCAATATGTATTTACCAAACTCTGTTCATCGACAAATTTTGTTTTATGCAGGGCTATTTGAACAGCATTTTTACTTTCTTGGCTGGTAGCTGTATTATTCTTTCTGTCACCGTCTTTGCCCAGCTATGCTGGCCTCTATCTCTTAGAGACAAAAGGCTATTCAACGGAAGTCCAAATGTCTCATCACCCCAGAGCTATTGTTCTGATATCAGCTCCCTTGATAGCAGTGAGGTACTTATCTAGTACTTGTGAATCTGTCATTTGTCCAAGGGAGGTTAATGCTCAGCTTTAGTAATCGATTCCTTTTTTGTGATACCCCAATACCATTCGCGTAGCATCAATTCACTACAATACTGTAACATTTGAACTAATTACCTGAAGTAAAATTCCTCATGCCATTTTATTAGATAGTTATTAATTTTTTTACTTGTACGTACTTATAGCAATGAATGAAGAAAAACTAACTGTACTTATCCTCTGTAGTACTTGGGAATAACTCTGGCAGGCTGCATTTCATATGTTCTAATTAGCAGCTGCCACTCTAAAATCAGTAATTTTAGGAAGTGATCCTTTGATATCTCTTCCTTTTTCAAAGATTAACTAAGTTGAGTTCTAGGCAAACTTGTTATATGTGTGTCAGTAAGACTGAACTGAATTAACATGCTTGCCTCCATAACAGGATCATCATAGCATAACTACTCTATCGGCCATTATATCAGTTTATTATATGTGCTGCATATTTTGTCTGATTTACTCCTCTTCTCAGATACAAGCTTATTGCACGTCTCTTATTAAGAAAATGAAAGACTCATATGGCTGCCCCGATGATATAATGGTTGATGCACGTATTGGAGCTTGGGTTGGAGAACTGCCTGACTGCTTTAAGGGAAACGATAGCGAGGATAACAATGCTTCTGGTTATGTTCAGCATCCCGGCACTTTTAGCCAAGAAAATCGATCCCAGTTTGTGCCAATTAATATTAAGATGTCCGATTTGGAGCAAAATGATAAAACTCAGGAATCTCTTCAGAATATTGCTAGTTTTCAGGTACCTCGCCTGACTTACATAAAGGGAGTTCTCTTTGCAGTAGTTGTCCCTTTTTTTTTCTTTTTGCAATGATCATGTATCTAATGAGTCTAATATCTATGATCAACTCCTTTCGCTTTTTCCTTGGGGTTGTTGGAAATATCAAAATCATTCCATAGGCATATTGGTTATCATGTCATGTATTGTGGCATACCTGCTAAAGTAGAAGTGTAGAAACACACCCTCTTGTTGCCATCTGGTAACACTTTTTTACCATGTAATTGTTCTTTGGCTACATCTGATGAGAAAGAGACCACATTTTCCCTTTTCTTTTTGTTGGTGTAGCAGTTGTTTTATTTCTTTATGCTAAGGTTGTATTAAAACCTTTTCTTTCTTTTCTCTATGTTAAGATAGTAGAGTGGGAAATGGTATTGTTTTAGGCTTTCTAAAAAACAAGCTTTATGTGTGGGGTTTACTCAGTTTTCCTCTAAGCTGAGTTGCTCGTGGCATCCAAATATCCAATGCTAGTTTTGTATTTCATTTTAAATTATATGATAGCAAAAATTCCATGCATAAGAATTTTATGTAAGCAACTTCTACTTTTTTTTTCAAAAGTTAATCTCTTCAGGTCATCAGCTCACACTTACACCCTATTGCTTGATTCTCTTATTTGTAGGTGGTCATGTCAGAAGAAGGTAAGGTAGTAGGATTTCAGCCAACGAACCGCCCAGCTGTGAACCATTGGGCAACAAACCCACTAGCAGCACTTCTGTATCAGGGGCGGTCGCTTTCTCCAGGTAGAATAATGGAATTTATTCTTGGATGTATGAGCACTGAATATCAAATTTATTTAATACCTACTGTGGGTTAAAATGGATATTGTCAGGTATTCTGGAACCAAGGCTTAAAATTTCTCGTCCAGCTAAGGCTCTCCCAGTTGAGTTATTGATGTCAGTGAATCAAGAATCCTTTTTTGCTTTAGCCAGGCCTATTCAAGACCCATGGTAGTAGAGGTGCTATACTGCTATACCATATTTTGTTTCTCCTCTACTTGCTGTATATCGAGCTGTTTCCTTTTTTAAATATGATTTATTTTAATTAATTTTACTCCCTAGTTGTGCAAAAGCTTGTAGCTGTCCACTTCTCGTATTGAGGCTTTTACAGTCTTACTCTTTGTAGCACTGTGCCTTTTTTTTTGTCACCTGATCCTGATCTTAGTTTGCCTTATTTTGTTGCTTTCCATATAAGATTGACATGGTCCATGAAATTTAAATTGTTCTATTTAAGGTTGACATGGACCTAGGGAATGTTGTAGACATGTACTTTGAAGATTAATTCAAATTGCCAGTCAAAACTTTCCATTCTCACTGGAATTCGGATCCACTAAAGATTAAACTAACACTGTATGCTGATATTTTTCCAGTTGAAGTTTCCTCGCATTCAATGTTTATCAAGCTTTGTTTAGCATTTGTCAGAAGCTTTTGTTGTACGCAGGTCTATTTGAACAACCCTTTTCCTTTCTTGGCTGGTGAGTGGTAACTGCATCATTCTTTACGTTGGTGTCCTTGCTCAGTTATGCTGGCTTCAATCTCGAGGCCAAATATTGTCTCATCGTCACAACGGTATTGTTTGGATATGCATTTTGTGGATGAAAGTGAGGTAGTTACCACCCTTCTAATATTTTGTTTGTTCAATGGAGAATACTGCTTTGTTTAGTGATGGATTTTTGTGTGTGTCTTTTACTGTTTTCTGGGCCTTTGCATGATATCCACTTACCATTTGACAGAACATTGGTTCATCACTTGCCTTTGTATATTTCATATATGATGTACTTGGGATTGACTGTAGGTATCTTGCAACATCGTCATCCGACCAAGATTTGGAATGCTGATGGCTTCAAGTTGTAAAGAATTTTAATTGGTAATTTCTCAGCTTTTCTCTCTCTAAACATTCAATAAAGAAGAGTGAAAAATCTCTAGGTGAGATCATGAAATAAGCAGCCAAATTCTCACATCATTTTCGTTGTCTGGGACTGCATTCTCAGTAGACAGTGCTCATTGGTAAATGATGGCTGCAGACATCATGCTGTTGCTTGTAATTCATTAGTCACTGAAAAAATTGTTCTTGGCTTGCAGCTTCCTCTGATTGTACTGCAAAATTGTGGACAGTATCAACTGTACAGGGCGTCAGGGACATCACAAAGCACCCATCTGCTGCAGTCTCCATGATGGCACTGAATCAGTGTCCGCATGAGAGCAACCTTGTCCATTAGGTGATTTGAACACAAATTGTAACCGGGGGTGTTTCTGCAGAACTTTAGTAATATGTTACTGCCCTAATTCCTTGTATACATTTTTAGGCGCGCTGTTTCTGTACATACAGTATGTTTCAGGTGCAAATGTGTTGGGGGCTCGGGGCTGCCAGTTAGATTTGGTGAATACTGAATATATATTGATAACTATCATACTGAATCAACCCACGCTAAGTACCTAAGCATGGATAATCATCATACAGCAGGAAGGAGAAAGCGGACATTATACAAACAAATGACGTTGGAAGTTTTTACAATGGTTTATAATAAACGTAGTAGTAAAGTGCAAGTTTTTTTTTTGAGAATTTTAGTAAAGTGCAAGTTGCGGTTGGTAGGAAAGAACTTTCTGTATACAAATATAGTGGTGTTTGGCTGCATGTTGGAGGCAGCAGCACTTGACGCTGGGGGCGTGCGTGTGATGGACACATACTGAAACTGAAGTCAGAAGGCAGAGAAGTGAATAGAATAGCAGTGAATAGAATAACATGGTGAAAAATCAAGAGCGATGGCAAAAATTGTGTGACATCGGTCGCTTCGCACACCCGTCTCAATAATGCACGCTGTTTTATTTGAAAGTTGGCAAATTAAACATGAAAAAGAAATGGTACACAACCAACTAAATGTTCGATCGAGTATGAAGAGAAGAATTTAAGGAAACAACATCTAGAAGCTAGCAGCTCCAAATATGGGAGCATGAACAAGATGCGATCATCATTACCATTATTATTCCACTACAACTTTGATCTGGTTGGAGTTGAGGAGTTTCTCGTTCTCCTCCTTGAGCTGCTGCAGTGCATTTTCCAGCGACATGATGCGTTTCCAACCACCGAGCTTCACCTCTCCTCTTTAAGGTTCTTCAAGTTGCCAAGACCGACAACGCTCATATCCTTGTAAGTACACAAACTCAATCGAAGCGTCTCGAGCTTCGTCATTGATCCTGGCTCAAACTCGACTGCTTGGAGATAAGTTTCCGAGTGTAACAGATCCTGAGCGCTGGAAACTTGTGCTTGGTGCGTGCAATCAGCTCTTGGTTGCAGGCTGGGCAACTCACACAAGGAATCAAGTAGGTGATCGCCAGCAAACTCGGCGCACACCACGGAGAACTCGGCGAGGTGTTTGAGTGATGAGATCCAGTCAGGTAATCGACTAATGCGCCCAGACATACGAAGGCACCGGAGGAGTGGTGGCGGTGAGGAGACGTGAAGCAGAAACTCCATCGCATGAGCGTGAGGAGTGGTATCCAGCAGGAGCGTTGGGAGGGCGTATGTCTTGCTCAGGGAGGAGGCAAGCGCATGCAGAAACTCCTCACCCTTGTAGCCCTCCTCCATGTCCTCGCCAAATTCGATACGTCGCACCTGCAACTCCAGGTCCTCGCCAAATTCGATCTCTCGGGCAACCTGAACGTCGTTGCCTTGGAGAACGGCCGAATCCACCTCGCGCAGCGCCTTCATTTTCCCTAGCCCCCGTGGAAGAAGCCACCACTGTGGCACCCTCAAGTTTGCTCAGCTTTGTCACAGTTGGCGGCATCTCGATGGAGATATCCGTCTCCACAACATCTAGACTCTCCAAACACTCGAGGTCGCCGATTTCGCGAGGCATCACACTGATTCGTGTGCCTCTCAAGCCCAAAAACCTGAGAAGGTACAGCCGGCAGACATCTCTCATATGCTTGTTTCGCAGGGCCTTGCACCCTTCCAGGTCAAGTACCCTAAGCAATCTGAATTCGCCTAGTCGATCCAGCAGCTTATTGCCGAGGCCGCCTTCCACCTGAAATGTACTCAGTGATCGGACATGTTGTAGCTTCATCGCCTCAATGCCGCCATGCCTCGCACGATGACGATGGCTGCTGCTGCTGCTAATACTACTATGATCCTCGCTGTCTTCATCATTGCCGCCATGGAGAGAGAGGCGGCCAATCCTCCTCCGTATTGCCGCCCTACCAAGCAAACGAAGTTAGCCTCCTGGGATTTCGACACCATCACCTCAAGCATCATATCGTGCACCCGGCACGCTTCCCCAAGCATCACAAGTTTGTCTGGTTGGATCATGGTCCTGCTTACCAGCTCGTTCAAGTACTCTTCTGCCACATCAAACAAAGTCAGACCCCGCTTCTCAGCAACTAAACCTTCGGCAATCCATCTGTACAGCAGCCTATCCTTGGCAATCACATAATCCTCAGGGAAAATGCTCAGATACAGCATACAAGCCTTTAGATGATGAGGCAGGTAGCTATAGCTGAGTGCAATCACTTGCCTCATCCCTTCCAGTGTGGGGTGCCTCTCCATCTGAGAACCAATTGAGTCGGAAAGTCTTATCCACATTTCTACACACTCAACCGAATTGTAGCTTGCTAGAATGCTGGCAATTTTAACAATAGCCAATGGCAATCCACCACACTTCTTCAAAATCTTTCTCATTGTATCTTCCAATCCACCGGGGCAAGTACCCTTGGAGCCAAATACTCTCCTGACGAACAGTTCCTCACTGGCCTCTGTTTCTAGGGGCTCCATATCATGGACAAAGCCCCCTGAAACACTGCTTGCCTTGGCCACAGTCTCTATCCGAGTCGTCACAATTATTCTGCTGCCGCAATTATTCTCTGGCAATCTGATGCGGATAGCTTCCCATGCTGGCAGGCTCCATACATCATCGATCACAATGAGGTACCTGGTTTAATTGCACATACCATACATGCTTGGAGTTAGAAAATGCGTGATGTTCAAACTAGCTAAAAGAAGAATTAGAAAGATTTATTCAAAGACTAAATTTCTCTTCAAATAGCATATATCCAAGGTGGTGGTGATGGCAGGTGATGGCATGCGATGGCAGCATGCATGTGCGTATTAGGCGAAAGCCTAGCTCAACATTGTGTCGAGCTGACAACAGTGACGCTCTGAGCGCCGCTCTTCCTGTTGGGGACATTGTCATTTTGGAAGCCCATGCCAAATGGGGCATGACCTCGCTGGTCAAGCCGGCATCGGTTTGACGACGGTGACGCCTACGGGCGCCACTTCCCTCGCTGGAGGCGTCGTCGTGGCACCGGCCGGCCCTCTCTCCTTCATCGCGCATTTGCATTGCCGGCTGTGAGATGGCGGGGAAGTTTGCTTAAGCTTGTGTTTGAGATCGACTTAGTGCGGTTTCACGAGGTAGATCGTCAGGCATAGATGATTGTTGGCAGCATGATTCAACATCAAGTTTCTAAGTAGACAAATGATGTGAAGGGAGGCTGCTATACGAAGATAAAAGAACAAGTTGAAGCAAAGACATTGAAGAAGTTTGAAGCTTAGGCTTTCTAGCTTTCTTTTATAGTCTTTTAGCTGTCTATCTTGTCTCTCTTGGTCTGAGTTTTTTAGTCTAAGAACTCATGTAATGATTGGCTATGTATATCCACGATATAGATGCCAGATTTATATCCCTTGTCTAAAAAAATCCAAGATTTTTTTTGTCTACGCGCTTGCTAAGGATGCCAGATTTATATCCCTTTACTAAAATGTTTCCACTTTCGTGAAATTGTACACGTATAAAGAACAAAAAAATCATTTAGCTGCAAATTTTTTTTTCAAATATGTTATTTCTATCCTTTTTAAGCTGTTTAGGTTGCTCAGAACTGATGAAATGTGACAACATCTGATATGCAGCAATTACTTGGGCTCTAAGCCCTTATAGCAAGTCTTGAGGAAAGTTGGGAGGTTTATGCTTTTAGGGTAGCCTTATGATGATCAATCGAGATTTCCTTGGGTTCCGAAAGATGGCACAATAACCTAACATAACCTATGCCTAGTCCAATAAACAGGGAAAGGCCATCCTAGCCAAGCTAGATGGAATATTGGTAACTCCAAGTTGGGTTGATGGGGGCTTTTCGGGTTGACTCACAAATGGACCAATGTGAGGCTGGCACGAGTCTAGCCTGGCCC
Source organism: Echinochloa phyllopogon (assembly GCA_033239725.1). Lineage (NCBI taxonomy): Eukaryota > Viridiplantae > Streptophyta > Magnoliopsida > Poales > Poaceae > Echinochloa > Echinochloa phyllopogon. The sequence continues at coordinate 529,362 of BTCW01000001.1, forward strand.
AGTCTAAGACTAAGACATTCTCCAATGGTGTATAAGCTGGTACCTAGCTTCTAATGATCTGTCTCTTTAACACATACTCCGTAACTCATAATATGAATGACCTCACATGTTATCCCCATGTAACTCATAATATTGATCAAGAGACAGCCCTTATCTCTTCTATTAAAATACGAGAAAGTATTCTATGAACTAGTTAGACACTAACCTAATTGACTAGATCTGACCCGAACGGCATGGACCAACCGTGTCATTCCATGTGGCATCCCGCTTATGTGCTAATATTTCCCACATGTGCCACTTCAGCAAGTCAGCCCATGCAATGACATCAGCACGACATTTGTCATTTCCATATTAATCCCATAAAAGTAATAATTATTGATTGTATTTTTTTATTTTCTAAAAAAGAATTGATTTGTTTTAAATTTTTAAATTTTGTGATCGACTAACTTATTTTAGGTCAGCAAAACATGAAATTTATTTGTAGGAAGAAAATAATCTAAAATGTAAGATATCTATTGGTGCAACTGCTGGGATTATTTGGCTCTTATTTATTTCTGTTCTTTGGAGTTTCCGTATGGTATAGTTTTGCTTATTTATCTCGTTGTTGTGTCATTCGAGCTAAGGTTGGACCCTGAGGAGTTGTACACCCTGATGATGTGACGGGAGTGCATCTTTAGGGCAGTTCCAACCCAATCATTAGGATGGTGTTCATAGAATTAAATCAGATATCATCTAGGATAAAAGATGATGTGGCAAGCGATTAAATGAAGAAAGAGAAGAAAATCAGGTCTTACACGAGACATGATTTCTACACAACATGCAAGACAAGATGTGCGATGAGTAGCATTAGATTTAAGTATGGAAGAGAGGTGTTTGCATTGGGAGAATAGTGTCTATGGTGCTAGTTTTTTGATGATGTGAAGACTATATAAACTATGTTTAGTGTTTTGGGATGGGACTAGCCTTAGGCGAGCATGATCACTAGTATAAGTGTATCCTTGCGTTCATATATTTATATAAAGGTTCTGTTGATTAGAGTGAAAAAATAATTTGAATGCGCACATATGTATTACTCCCATGTTTATGAATTCAGAAGATGATGTTGCGCAGAGAGAGAATTCTATTTGAAGAAGGTAGGGTACATAGATATTGTACCTCTTTTCCTCGAGGAGCTCGTTGAGCTTGCTGGACAGGTCTTCCAAACCCATCTCCTCGATTTTAAGTTGGTTGGCGTTGGTTCCACCCGTGGCCTCCACCTCTTCCGTGATGCACCCCTGCTTGTTGGTTTGCTTATCATCTTGTTGGCGTTTGACGATCTGTGGGAGCAGTCGGGCGAGCAGTCCCCTCATGTCCTTGTTGCCGCCATCGAACGCTTGTGACACGGACACCACCGCCTGGCGCTGGAAGTCGGATTCCAGCTGCCGGCACAGCTCCACGGCGAGGGTTGTCTTCCCCAGCCCTCCGAACCCCACGATGGACAACACCTTCAGCCGCCTGCCGTTGTCATCTTCAGCATCATCGATGGCCTTGATCCTCTTGGCCAGGTCGTTGGCCTGTTCCTTGATGCCGACAAACTGGCCGTCATCAGGGTCATCGGCACGCTGGAGGGCATTCTCCGACGAAGACGCCGCCGCCGAGGCAGCAGGGGCGAACCATGGAGACCTGGGTAGCGCCGCCAGGTCGACGTGGTAGCGAGCCCGGCGCTCGCTGACGGCGCAGGTACGTGCCAGAAGGGCCTTGACGTCGGCGGCGAGGGTGCGTTGCAGCCGCAGCTTCTCCAGCTGGTACTTGGGCCACTTGAAGATGCAAGACAGGAGAGGGATGGGGCGGCAGATGCGGAGGCGGTACACGTCGGCGCAGTCCTCGGCGTCGTAGGCGAGCTCACGCACCTGATTCTCCCACTCCCTGACGAGGTGGTTGGCGGCGGCGCTCTCGTCCGCCTCGGAGAGCACGCGGAGCGCGGCGTTCATGGTGGCAAGCTCGTCCGTCAGCTGGACAACCTTGTCGCCGACGCCGCGGATCTCCTGGAGCTCGTCCAGCAGCATCTGCCCCACCTTGCTCACCACCGATTGCGCCGCGCTCTCCATTCTCTCTGTCGTCTCAGCAACAGCAAGGCGCGCCGATGATTGGGCGCTAGCTCTTGGCTACTGTGAGAGGGTGACTGACGACCGGCTTACTATTTTGCCAAGCTGCATTGTTCTACGTGGGAGAGAGCAAATATATATATAATGCCAAGAGTAAAGTTCATCAAAGGTCCTTCAACTTATCACGCCGTGTCATTCCAGTCCTTGAATTGACGAATATACCAATTGCAGTTTTGACTTTCTAAACTTCGATTCGGGTGTTGTCTCGGTCTTTGAACTCACAAATTTAAGATTCGACCACCTAAACTTAGCTTCGTCTGTCAACCTGATCCCCGAACTCGTAAATATACACCTTCAAAGTATATCAATTAACATGTGTATATATGTTCAACAAAACTAAAATACATTGTGTAATTATGTCAATATTGATTAATAGAATGTGGCCAAATGTATGACAAATTGTGAAGTTCTGATACTTAATTATGTAGTTTCGATATATTTATAATTGAATCGATGGCACATGTATTATTCATTGATCTCAAAAAATAATATTTAATTTATTTAAAAACCTAGAGTAGCTAACAAAATAATGGAGGCATGAAAGAATCCAAGTTTAACCCTTTATATTATGGGATATTGATACCCCGTTGTTTAGTTGAAATTTCTTTTGAAAAGAATAATGAGAGTTTTTTACTTAAATATGTACCAACATATAAGTTTAGGGTTTATATACACATTAAATATGTATTAATATACTCTAGTCTAAGGACTGGAATGACACCGAAAACTATGTTTAGGAAGTTGAATTAGTAGTTTGATATGTAAGATTTGGGGTGACATCCAAAGCCCAAATTTAGGAAGTTGTATAAGTACTTTGTGACTTTAAGGATTAGAATGATAAAATGCGACAAGTTAGAGAATCGTTGTTGGACTTTACTCTAAAGCCAAATATGAGAACCTTGGTAAACTGATGAGATACATAGCTTTACTTAATTATAATAAATGTAAGGTGTGATTAATGGTGTCTAATAATAAATAGCTGGCCGAGTCAAAATCTGGCATGAAGAGAGGAAGAAGAGGAGAGAAGACTAGATAAAGACGAGTAAATAGTCTGTTAATTTCTCACGGATGGAAAAGGTGTGAAACCGAAGAATTCCAATAACTTGCGAGGCCTAACAACCGTCAACAAAGATGCAAAATCATCTATCATCATCAATACTAAAAGGATCGAGTTCTTTTGAAAACTTTTTCTACCAACAAAAGCCTCATGTACCCCTCACGCTGGACCCACGTTGTAGGAAAAAAAGGAAATATTGCGGAAGCTTTTTTTAGAGCGAAAAACTCCATGTGAGTTCACTCTAGCCCCTTTTTTTTCTCACCGATGTTTTTTGTACCTACCTTTTTTTTTTGAAAGGAAGTTTTTCGTACCCACCTTTTTTTAAAGGAAAAAATTCATGTAAACCATACCTCCGAACTGTGCAAAAAAAAATACGACATCCTCCTTATTTTTCTTTCGTCCGGCAAAAAAACGTCGTTATCCCTTCCTCCGAATTGTTCTTCTCCTCCGTATTTTTGTTTCTTGCGGAAAAAAAACCCTAATACGGCGTCCTCCATATTTTTCTTTTCTTTTTTTTTTTGGAAAAAAATCAACCTCCTCTCAGCCATTTTTTTAACCATGTCTATACACAATTATCTCGTATTGCTAATAGACATAGATTGGGGAGTTTTTCTTTATATAAATAAAGACTAACTATATCAAAAATAATGTGCCTCTAGATTCGAGAATAGCTAAAGCTGTCTATACATGAGAGAGCGAATATAAAATGTTTTTTATTAAAAGCGCTTCACGCGACTGGTCTGTTGTTTATCATGACTCACTCAAGTGATACTGTTTTAGTACCTATGTGTCATCAATAAACGTGTGTGCCGCACATGAGTTCTCGCTAGTATTTTCTATGTCTCTCGTATTCAAATAAACTGATGAGCCCTAAGCTGCTATTAATGTCTTGCCCTAGGTGCGGAGGTGCCCAGGGCCGCCGGATCCGCGCCCTGTTGACTCGGACGTGGATGACAAGTGGACCATGCTGCTGTTTGGGCCAGAGGAAGTGAATTTTATTCTTTAGCATCAATAATGCACTGTCATCTTTCTGATGTTGATTACGAGTAATATAGTAACTAGCATACAGTAATCGGCACGCTTGGTCTTGTTGCTTTGGATCCGACGCGCCAGCCTCGAGTCGTGTGAACATCAGGAGCAGCATGTGTGTGGGTGTGCGCAAAAGAAAGAGACCCCTGGCGTTGTCCTTGAGCGCATGTACAGCGCGTCGTCACATTTGCAAAAAAAAAAACCCTGCGCCTCCCTACCGACGCCGAGTCGACGAGCATCCACGGGTTGTACAAGTCGTCTCCTCCAAGCGGCGGCGGCCAAAAGCTCGCGCCGCACATCTGCTTCCCCCACCAAAAGCTCGCGCGCGCATCTCTTCCCCCGTCTCCGCTCCTCCACCAGCAGCCGCCGTTGAGGAAAGGGATGTCGGAGCGATGGCCGCCGTCGAGGGAAAGGAGGCCGGACGGTCTTTAGATGGAGTGGCGAGGAGCTCACCCTCTTCGGTCTTGGTCCCCGACCGTCGACGGGTCGCTTGAGCGAGGATGCTTCAATCATCCGCATCCATCCATGCTTCGCCGTCCACGCCGCAGCATGGCCCGCCGCGGCATCCACTGCCCGCCGAGGAAGGTCCAGCGGTGGAGATATTTTTCCTTTTCTGTTTGGCTCCGTGTGTGTGGACGAGAAGCAACCGACACCGATGCTTTGCATTTGTTTTACATTCACGTGCAACCAACATCAGTCCGATTGGATCTAAGACGTCAATCTCATATTCAACGGTTAAAAAAAATCGAGTGCCACAACCAAACACACAACACTCACACATCTTGTAGACATCTTCAAAATAGCCACACAATAATATACACAAATTCATTTGTAGTTGATCTTAAGCTTCATGTAAAGTATTAAATAGCTTATAGACGGTCTCTCTGTTGTCTGTACATCTGTCTATATACGCAGTTCGAGGTTCTGCAGACGACCCATCGTCTAAGGGCTGTGCATGCCCTAACAATGTCTATCTCGCTTGGTCCTCGTCCTTTTCCTTTGGACTCGACGCGGCTGCCTCGACACTCGTATACGCCCTCCCCCGGAACAACCCACGCCCCTCGATACCCTAAAAGCCTAAACTAGGACTAGTCAAAATCCAAAATTTATTGCTAATTACTCTAATATTTTATTAATTATTTTAGTAAATAGAACACTCAATTTTATAAACTTCTTCAAGCTCTAACACCTTTCAAATAGCCTACTAGGATATTATAGCCTCAATACAAAGAACTAGTTGTTACATAGCCATGTCATTTTACTATAGACACGATGATCCATGATAGGAATCACCATGTCAATCGGTGATACACGTACAGATGCATGTCTCGCAAATGACATAAATATACAACAATATTTTGGCACCTAAACAGTTTACATTCAAAAACTTTTCAACTACAAAGTTGTAGATCGCGTTGAGGGCTATAATTTTAATATAAAGTTTGTCTTATCTCGAGTTTGTATGAAAAAAGTATGAATTATTTTTTGATATAAAGTTTTTAGATCACCCTGTGTTGGCCCAGATGAGATTCAAAATCAAGTTTGAGGACCGATGTGATACAACCGAACAAGTTTGAGAACTTGAACGGACGATTTGCAAGTTTAGGGACCAAAATGACACAGGCGAACAACTTTGAAGACCTAAACGGTCAATTTGAGAGTTTAGGGACCAGGATGACACACCCGTGATAGTTTAGGGACCGGCCATACACTTTACTTTTTTTTTTTAACTTCAACCGAGTTGAATGATTCCTCCACACGAACTGGGCGAACAGGCACTCCTCGACCGAGTTGACGGGTGCCTTGTAGAGCCTCCCTAGCTGTTGAGATCGCTCTTCCTGGCGCTGAGAATAGGCAGCGGCGACTTTCTTCATGCATACTGTAAGGGTGATCATATCAGGACATGTTCCAGCTCATCGCGTTCGCGGCGAGCCTGAGCGGTCAGGCGAGTGGCAAGGTAGGCATCGATCCCTTGAGTCATGAGTGATTGTGTCGTGCACCGAAGCACCCTGGCACACAATATGTGGCTGAAGAGTGCTGGCCGGGTATGCTCTGTCGTTCCAGAAGGACGTCGTCCGGCAGTTCTCGACCGTACATTGGGTGACATGTGTTTGATATTTGATTAATGTAATGATGTTAATGTAACAATTTGTACAGCCTTTGGATTTGTGTGCAGATAGCATTCCATTTCCCGGGGTGATGGTGGTTATTTCTGCACAACCTTAGTAATCTGTTAATTACTGCCCTACTTCTTCCTTGTATGCATTATTAGGCGCGCTGTTTCTGGACATACTATAGGTTTCAGGTGGAAATATGTTGGGCGCTCGGGGCTGCCAGTTAGATTTGGTGAATACTGAATGTCTGTTTGATAAATATAATCCTGAATCAATTATTCTGTAGCCACCAAAAGCCATCGCCTGGACCTGGCAACCCACGCCAAGAACCTAATTAATAAGCATGATACTCATACAGCCGGAAGGAGAAGGCAGGCATACAATTAGACGAGCAATTTGTTTACAGGCTAGACACTGGAAGTTTTTATAACGGATCTACTGGTGTTTGGCTGCAAGTTGGAGGCAGCAGCACTTACGCTGGGGGCGTGTGAAGTTATACGAAATACTGCACGGACACTGAAGTGAATTGAACAGCAGCTAGCACTGTCAATATAATTGAAGTAACATGGTCAAAATATTAAGAGCGATATGCATGATGGCCAAACTGCTTGTGTGACATCAGACGCACACCCCGACTCAATGATGCACGACGTCTTGTTTGAAAGTTAACAAATTAAACATGAAAAAAAGAGGGTACACAACCAAATAAATATTCGATCCAGTATATGAACAAAAAAGGGGGGATTGGAAGCACGGTCGCAGTAGGAAACAACAGCCAGCATAGCACAGCAGTTCCAAATCAAAGATGGGAGGGAAAACAATTAAGATGTGATCACCAGTATTCCACTACAAGTTTGACCTGGTTGGACTTGGGGCGATTCTCGTTCTCGTCCTTGAGCTTCTTCAGCGCACGTTCCAGTGACGGGTGGCCTGTCCGATCACGGAGCTTCACCTCTTTAAGGTTCTTCAAGTTGCCAATGCCGACAACACTCCTCTCCTCAGGAGCATAGAAATTCAATCGAAGCGTCTCAAGCTTCGCCATCGATCCTTGCTCAAATTTGATTACTACGGGGTATTCTTCCAGGCGGGACAGATCCAGGATCCTGAGCGCTGGAAACTTGTGCTTGCTGCGCGCAACCAGCTCTCGGTCTCGGCAGCTTTGGTGCCCCAGTGTGAGGCTCTGCAGGCTGGGCAACTCACACAAGGAATCAAGTAGGTGATCGCCAGCAAGCTTGACATACGCCACAGAAAACTCGGCGAGGTGTTTGAGTGATGAGATCCAGTCAGGAAATCGGTTAATGGGCCCTGACATGTCAAGGCACCGGAGGAGTGGCGGCGGCGAGGAGACGTGAAACAGAAACTCCATCCCGTTATGGTTGGCTAACAGCTGCAGCCTTCGGAGGGCGTACGTCTTGCTCAGGGAGGAGGCAAGCGCATGCAAAAACTCATCTCTGGCCTCGTTGGCCTCCTCCAGCTTCTCCTGTCTCCATGCGATACACAATACCTGCAACTGGTGCAGTTCACCGATCTCTCGAGCAACCTGAACGTCGCCATTGCCTTCGAGAACGGCCAAAGCCACCTCGCGCAGTGCCTTCATGTTCCCTACACCCCGTGGCAGAGTCCACCAGCGCGCCCTCAGGCGCTCAAGTTTGGTCAGCTTTGTCACACTTGGTGGGATGTTGTAGATCTTCGTCTTGTCAACATCGAGACTCTCCAAATACTCCAGGTCACCGATTTTGCTAGGCATCACACTGATTCGTGTACCTCTCAAGCCCAAGAACCTGAGAAGGTACAGCCGGCAGACATCTCTCATATGCTTGTCTTGCAGGGCCTTGCAGCTTTCCAGGTCAAGTACCCTCAGCAATCTGAATTCACCTAGTCGATCCAACAGCTTGCTGAGGCCTTCGACCTGAAAGGTAGTAAGTGATCGGACATGTTGTAGCTTCATCGCCTCAATGCCACCATGCCCCGCACGAGGACGATGACTACTACTATTATGATCATTGTCGTCTTCATCATTGCCGCCATGGACAGAGAGGCGGCGAACCTTGCCATGGGCCAATCCTCCTCCATATTGCCGCCCTACCAAGCAAACAAAGTTAGCCTCCTGGGATTTCAACACCATCACCTCAAGCATCATATCGTGCACCCGGCACACTTCCACCATTTCTCCAAACATAGGATGTTTGTCTGATTGAATCATGTTCCTGCTTATCAGCTCATTGAAGTACTCTTCTGCCACATCAAATAAAGTCAGACCCCGCTTCCCAGAAACCAAACCTTCAGCAATCCATCTGTACACCAACCTGTCCTTGGCAATCACATAATCCTCAGGGAAAATGCTTAAATACATCATACAAGCCTTCAGATGATGAGGCAAGTAGCCATAGCTGAGTGTAATCACTTGCCTCATCCCCTCGAGGGTGGGGTGGTTCTCCATCTGAGAACCAATTGAGTTTGAAACCCTTCTCCACATTTCTACGCTCTCAATCGAATTGTAGCTAGCTAGAATGCTGGCGATTTTGACAATTGCTAATGGCAATCCACCACACTTTTTCAGAATCTTGCTCATTGTATCTTTCAATCCATCGGGGCAAGTACCCTTGGAGCCAAATACTCTCCTGACGAACAGTTCCTCACTGGCCTCTGCTTCTAGGGGCTTCATATGATGGACAAAATCATCTGAAACACTGCTTGCCTTGGCCACGGCCTCAATCCGAGTCGTCACAATAATTCTGCTGCCGCAATTATTATCCGGCAATCTGATGCGGATAGCTTCCCATGCTGGCAAGCTCCATACATCATCGATCACGATGAGGTACCTGGTTTAATTGGGCATATGGTACATGCTTGGAGTTAGAAAATGCATGGACTAAAAGAAGAATTAGAAAGATCTCTTCGTAAATTTCTCAGGAAATGGCACCCAACAGGGCCTTTTGTCCCCGCGCGTGCAGAGGATGTTGAAGCCCAAAAACATGGATACTTCAAGTACTATGGAGCGGCCTTTACTAAAATGTTTCCGCTTTCAGTGAAACGGAACACGCATTTAATTTAATTATATAACCGCACAGATAAATTCCAAAATGCGGAAACTGAATTTTGTGAGACCCCAAGCAATTATCATTGCAAGTGAAACAGCAAGCAGTTATCATTACAAATCACTGAATCAATACTAGTACTGAGGAATCAGCACGATACCTGCACGCTTGGTGGGGAGCTTCTGCTCACGGCCGCCTGATGGACACGGACAGGCAGCCGTATTGGGCCTCCCCTCCAGGAATCGCCGTGCGGCTGGGTCAGCAGTAGCAGCCCCTAGGCGGGCTAGGCCGCCGGCGTTGGCGCATCGCGGGATAGGGTTTCTCACTCCCCTCGCCGGCCGCCGCAGAGAAACCGGCGGCTCCTCGGGTCAGAACGGCCGGGGCTGTTTACTGGGCTAAATCAATAAATGGGCTGTCGACGGGCCAATACTACGTACGGACGCAAAAAAGAAGAAAAAAACGCCGCTTTCAAGGCGCTCGAGCTCGGACTGGGCAGCAGTGGCGAGTGGGACACGGGCAGGCCCAGCCCAACTACTACCCGGCACGACAATCATGCAGGAGACAAGGAAGAAGATGAAAGGAAGAAAACAAGCAAGGTATTTATAAAGTGGAACCTATGATTAGTTGGTCTACATCAGCAACACAGTCCACCTCTGCAAAATGCATATATGTCCATTAAAGTTGGTTTTAGGTGTCATTGAGTTCCCTATATTCTCAAAATAAAGTATTATCCCATCAATAAAAGCATATATACCTAAGCATTTTTTGCCCGGACAGGGTCACCCATAGCTGTAGTGGAACTGGGCATGGACCATGGACAGATGAAACCAAGCCCAAAAAATTTCGGGCCGACCCGAGCCCATCCAGTTGATTTAATTGAATTATTTTCCAAACATTGTGCTTAGAATGTTATGTTCATTGCGTCCTTTTCTAGCCGGCTTTCTTACCTTTTAGCTTCTCCGTATTTAATAGAGTACGCGCTACCATGCACACCTAACAAGCTAATATATTGTTTCTAAAGGAAAACATATGTCATCAAACTTAAAAGATTTATACTCATATATCAATATTCTATCTGTTAAGCTGAAATTTACTTTATTTAACTATAATTAAGTTCTATCATAAATATTAACTTTTATCAATTTAATTGAGATGACATTGCATTTTGAGAGTATGCATACCTATATGACACCCGAAGCCAAGTTTAAAGGGTTAATATCTATATTTTAAGGGTATAAGAACCTAAATGACAAACTCGAGATTAAGTTTAAAGAGTCAGATATACAATTAGAGAGTATAAGGATCTAAATGACATAAATAGATGAATTTAAGGACCACTCATATATTTTACTCAAAGTATAGCATAATCAAAAAGATGGTAACGGGGTTAGCTAGCTTGACTCGAGGTTGGACTAAAGTTATATTGTTGTATAAACATTATACTACCCTCTCATCAAAGGGATATTTTTTAGGCACAGACATTACAATAGGATGATGTCATCCTTCTTCTAGAGTTCCATTACCACGTGGGATTTTTTACTTAATTGGAAGAGAAAATACTACCTTCCTTAGCTGATTAAAGGATGATCCCAAAGATCTTAAGAGAAGACTATTTTGTCCATTGCGCCATGTCTTATCTTAGAAACACAACCTTTTTTTACGGGATTAGAAACACAACTTTATTTGTACTAAAATTTGATTAATATATATGGGTATGTTAATAACAGATAATGTGTTGTACAATTAATATGTTTTTACTGTAATTTTTTAGACGCATGATGTGAAAGGCCAAGGGAGGGCTGCCTGGTGCCTCCCTTTGTTTCCACCGTCCAAATTCTCGAAACAGATGACTCTAATTAATCTCAAGTATTTTAAAATTTCTCTATAACTATTGCCTCCGATTCAGGATACAGCTATGTTTAACTCTTTTCAGACAATTTAAGAAGAATGGTAAAAGAGGTCTCAAATGCTCTTCACTAGACATGTTTGCGTTGTATCCACGTGATATTAATACACGCATAATTTATGCATGATAATATTACCTTTCACTATTTCTTTGTTAAAAAAAAGGTTTGTGCAAGCACATTACAAAAACTTCCATTTCTAATGTGTGTATATATATATATAAACATATGTACCTCTTTTCCTTGAGCAGATCCTTGAGCTTGGTGGACAGCTCTTCCACATCGTCGACTTTAAGTTCTTCCGTCTTATCATCTTGTTTCAGTTTCGCGATCTGCAAGATCAGTCGGGCCAGCAGTCCGTTGATGTCCTTGCCGCCATCGAATGCTTGTGATACGGACACCATCGCCTGGCGCTGGAAGTCTGACTCCAGCTGCCGGCACAGCTCCACGGCGAGGGTTGTCTTCCCCAACCCTCCGAACACAACAATGGACAACACCTTCAGCCGCCTGCCCCTGCTGCTGTCATCTTCAGCATCATCGATGCCCTTGATCCTCTCGGCCAGTGTGTCGACCTGTTCCTTGATGCCGACAAACTGGTCCTCATCATTAGGGTCGTCGTCATCAGCACGGCGCCGCCGGAGGGCGGTCCCGGACAGCGAGGCAGCAGGGGCGAACCAGGGAGACCTGGGCAGCGCCGCCAGGTCCTGGTGGTACCGAGCGCGGCGCTCGCCGACGGCGATGGCGCGCGCCAGAAGGGCCTTCACGTCGGCGGCGAGGGTCCGTCGCAGCCACAGCTTCTCCAACCGGTGGTACTTGGGGCGGCTGCTGACCCACGTTTTAAATAGCGGGCTATGACAAATAGCGGCAACTTTTTTCTAGCAGCTATAAGGCTATAGCGCAGCTATGACCAAATAGCGGTTTTATAAAAAAAATAAAAATACCAATTACTGATGCACAAAAACATGGTAATTAAGAATTTTGATGGACACATAGGGGTTACAGAAGTCCAAAATAGCAGCACAGATCATGACAACAGACAACAACTTGCATAGTTCTACAATTTTGTTCACTAGTTCAATGACCAGAATGAAAGGGCTTAACATAAACATACTAGATAAAGACTACTACATTGGCACTGCAGTAATGCAAATGCAATCTATTCATACGACATGGAGTTCTCAGATTCAGAGTTAGAAGAAGGATCATGTGGCCTATCCATGTCATGATCATCAGCTTCTGTGTCGGAAGACGAAGCAATTTCAGGCTCAACTTCATTGCCTTCAGTAATATCTATGATCCTTCTCACCCTCCTCCTGACAGGACGGACAACTCTCCTCCTTTTGCGTGATTCAGTACCTCCATCTCGTTCTTTCTCACATTCAACTTCAGTAATATCTTGGTCTTGTGCTTGTTCAGCAGTGGCTACAACTCCAGTGATAAATTCATTCTCACCATCTTCTAGAATATCAACAACTTTTTTCTCTAAGGGATCTCTGGCTTTGCTATGTCTTTTTTGCTTGAGCAGGCAGTTAAATTTGACAAACACTAGGTCCCTCATCCTATCATGAAGCAATTTATTCCTTCTCTTTGAGTGAACCTGTGTAGCCAATTTGAATGCCATCAAATCCAAAATAAAGGTTGCAGCAGTAGACATCTAAACAATAGGCACTAAAATGATTCTTACCTGCTCAAAGCAACTCCAATTCCTCTCACAAGCTGAAGAGCTGCAAGTCAGGCCCAAAATTCTTATTGCCAACTTCCTAAGATTTGGACAACTTGCCAGCCAGATGCAAGGGGGTTTTCAACTTACTGTCCCACCTCTTGTCGATGATGTCCCAAACAGCTTTGAAACGCTGCTCGTCATTGTCAAATCTGTTGGCAATATCTTTCTCTGCATCCAATAAACAACCATATAAGAAACCCATGCCCGGTACATCACTGTCCATCCTTCTAAGAACATTAGCAAGTGGCTCAAAGAAGTTGACAGCACTGTCAACATTTTTCCAAAATGTTTCAGACCGAACCACTTTGCTAGCTTTCTTCCCTTTATCCTTTTTTAAGTACCCCATTTCATTTAACTCATCTGACCTGAACAACCTTGCTAGCTCTTTCTTATTGTCCATCAAGCTCTTCAAATTCAAATAGGCTGTAGCAAAGCGTGTAACACCTGAACGCACTAGATCCTTGCCAAGGAAAGTCCTCATGAGCGCCAACACCCTTGTATGAGAATAGAGGAATGTAGTCAAAGACCTTGCTTTCACAATTGTTTCATCAATTTGCTGAATCTTGCCTATATCCTCCAGCATCAGATCAATAGTGTGGGCAGCACAACCATTCCAAAAAATTGAAGGTCTCTTTGCTTTTAGAAAGGCTGCTGCTGCTATATTAACACTAGCATTGTCGGTTACCACTTGAACAACATTTTTCTCTCCTATTTCATCAATGTATCTGTCAACAAGATCAAAGATGTATTTGCCATTTTTCATGACAGATGAGCAGTCCACTGAATCCACGAAACAGACCCCAAAAGAACTATGAACTACAAGATTCATTACTCCCCTGGATTTCTTATCTGTCCATGCATCTGTCATGACTGAACAGCCTGTGAGTGCCCACTGTTCCTTATGGCTCTTGAATATATGTACTCTCCACTTTTCTCTTAGCTTTCTGCAAAAATGGATTACTCATCTCATGTGCACTAGGCCCATCCAAATTTCTGCCAAAATCTCCAATTGCTTCAAGCATGAGAGCAAAGCTAGGAAGTGTTACTGCATGGTGTGGAATGCCGGCTTCATAAAAGAACTGACAAATGTACTCACAGGCTTGATCTCTCCTCTCTTCTCTTTTCTGAGTTGACAACTTGGTTTGCACCTTCTTGCTAAGGCTTGTTCCGTTCTTTGCAGCAATAGATTCTTCAGGTGTGGGCTTGTACAACCTCTCAATAGGACCACCTCTGGAGCTACCTGCACTGGTTGTCCTTGGGTTGAGCACAACAACAGAATTGCCACCCTCTTCACTCGATGCTTCTCCCTCTGAATGATTCAAGTTAACTTCAGCTCTAACCCTATGTAATTCTCTGGTTTTACTTTCCTTAGTAGCATTACTCTTCGTGAGCAGTTCAATCATTGCTTCCTTCACATCAGTTGGAACTTTTTCACACTTGAGAACATTGCATTTACGAACATTGGCTAGATGGCACTTGAGCCTTGTAATGCCACCTGAGCAGATCTTGTCACAGAACTTGCACTTGAGTTGATGCTTCTTCAACTTATCTGGAATTGTACAATATTTCCAAGCAGGGTCTGTTCTTGAATTAGATTCAGGTTCTGCAATTTGACATGTTGGGGCAGAGGCAGTGCTTGAGGCACCAACACCTGAACCTATGCAACAAAATAAAAAAATTGACAAATGTAAATTGACAATGTCATGATAGTGCTACAGATCGATGACATTTGGTGGTTCTTGACTTCTTGTTTTGAGTAATTTTAATTAACCTACTTACAGGAATGCAAAGAACACTAGTTTTTTAGTGTAAAAACAAATATGGCACAAGATCCATTGAGCAATGCACGCATAGAGAAGTGGAAGGCAAAGGAAGTGCAAAATCTAATTGACTCCAAAGTCCAAATTAGAACGAATAGTACAGACTCCATAGATATCTACTCGGAGAGGGCTAGGGTACGTGAGAGGAACTTGCCTGGCTGCGTTTGGGACATGACGAGATGGCCGGCTTTGGTCACAGGAGGGCGAAGACGGACGCCTAGTTAGCGCCTGTAGCTGCGGTAGCGTCACAATCACAAGTATCGTAGCGTCTGCCCTTCCAAAACGCTATAGCGCCGGCGCTATAGCGAGGCTATAGCCCGCTATTTAAATCGTGGCTGCTGACGCGGAGGCGGTACACGTCGGCGCAGTCCTCGGCGTCGTAGGCGAGCTCGCGCACCTGATTCTCCCACTCCCTGAGGAGGTGGTCGACGGCGGCGCTCTCGTCCGCCTCGGAGACCACGCGGAGCACGGCGTTCATGGTGGCAAGCTCGTCGGTCAGCTGGACCACCTTGTCGCCGACGCCGCGGATCTCCTGGAGCTCCTCCACCAGCAGCTGCCCCAGCTTGCTCGCGACCGATTGCGCCGCGCTCTCCATTATTATTCTCTCTCGATCTGTCGTCTCAGCAACAGCAATAATTCGGATGATTTGCGAGCTCTTGGCTATGGGGTAACTAACGGATCACTATTTTGCCAAGCTGCATTGTACGCGGGAGATCGAGGAGAGAGCAAATGTAATGGCAATGTGGGAAAGTAAAGCAAACGTCTATGCTGGGAAGAAAAGTAGCCGTCCATGTTACGTTAAGTGTATATATATATATATATATATTCAATTCGACGGAAATTCGTGACGTCTATGCTAGGTTTCGTATGTATTCGAAATTTCGAATTAAGTGGTGTACGCTCCTATACAGACACTTTTTTTTTCTTACAATATAAAAGTAAATCTGTTATATACAACCAAATCAAGATTTTAGGCCATTATTAGTACTATTATTACTAGCCCACCAATCCATGCTTCTACACAGGATAGTAAATTCAGGAGATCTAAGTACTAAAATATATTATATGAAAAAAATAAGAGTACATGACTAATTAAAATTGATTGTCTTTACTCTTTCTAGCTCATATTTCATTGTTAGTTTAGTTTTTCTCTAATAATTGCAGAGGTGGGAAATTTATTTTCAAATTTGGAGGTTTTCTTTCGATTCCTTTTTATAATGCCAGGTTCGACATTTAGATGGAGCTGATGGGGGCATGAATAGATTATTCTTTATAATAAGAGAGATGGGCAATTCAGCTATAGATTTACCAGTTACTTTAAATAATTTTTATGGTGGTAGTGATGGGAAAATTTATAGAAAAGAAAATAGATGCAATGATTTTTACTATCAAATATGATTATATCCAGGTAAATTATGGCCACATGTTCCTGGTTTTTGTGATAATTCCTATTATTTATCTTTTCTAAGATTTTATAAGATAACATGCTTAGTATGCTTGTGAAAAAAGAACAAATATAACAAGGTACAAATGCGCAAGCTAACTGCTATCATTTATTAACAATCCCAAATTCAAATAGAAATAATGTGGTCCAAGTGCTAATCCAGCTAAAAACGTCCTTGAAAAAAATACTATCAAAACATTCCGCGGAAAAAAGAACACTCAGCTATTTCCTCACAAAAAACACTCATCTAAAATTATAGCTAACCACCCGAGAAAAAGAAAAGGGAACTAAAAAACTAAAGCCTCAAATCTATCTGCACAACGAAACAAAGACTAGAAACTAGCTAGGAATTGAATTTAATTTGTAGGCTGATCATCGCCATGCTGTGTAGATTGATCCTCGCCTTGAATGCCACTGCCGCTGGCCGCCTTTGCAAATCTGCCCTTCACTCGGTTTCGTGTATCTGCTCGTACCTTCCGTGATACATACATGATCTGCTTGCCAAACCTGCAAATCCAGTCGAAAAAACTCCACATCACATATGAAAAAACGATGAATCCGGTAAACAATGCAAAGCTATTTATTGTTTTCATATAGCCATCTTTAATTTTAGACTAAAATTTCATGTTTAAGGAATAGATAGATTGAATAATAACATGATCGGTGAACTGATCGAGCAACAGTAGCCTCCTACTTACCTCCTGTTCTTCTTCTTGTCCTTGTATCTCTGCTTAGCCTCCTGCCTCTTCTCCTGCTGCTTGGTTCTTGCTTCCATATCATGGCTTGATGCTTGTTGCTCATGGGCCGACGACGCCAGCAGGGCCACCTCTTGATCTTGGTAGCTACCAATCGGGCTGCTTACTGCCACCAGGGCAGGTGGCTTCACCTCTAAGCCGAAGTTTGTACTTGGGAACTCATCTCCGGTCAACATCGGCGCCATACCGCTGGCATAGAACGTGTTGCCATGAGGAAGAAGCTCCGAGGAGCCGCCCACATTGCCGCTCATGTTTGCAGTAGTGGCCACTGAACTGAACTGATGATAAGCTGCATTGTTACTGGCCAGAGATTCCAGAACAGCATCAGTCGACGCAATAATGGGTTCCGAACATGATGCGATTAACGGGTGATCATAACCCAACGATGTCGATGCCTGACATTACCGAACAAATCTATGAGCAGTATGGTACCAGCAAATGTGAATGACTTATTATGCAATTTAACATAATATATATACAGGGGATGTTTGGCAAAAAAAAAAGCTAGCTCAAGAATTTTGGATCTATGTATGTCAATTTGGGTTGAACGTACTGTACAGATTTACACCGCTTTATATCGACTGCTTAATCATTCAAACTCCAAAAATTCTCCATGGGTCTTGAAGCTTATACTAACTGATCATTCTAATTCTAATTCATGCATGCAATGGTGAACTTGATCGAAAATTCAGGATATGGGATCGTTGCCAATACCTCTAAAGTGCCTCCTCTTTGACCCGTCAAATTGATGGAGTTCGTCGTCAGGTTATCGGAGTCGTGCATTATGAAGTTGAAGTCATCGAGCCCTGCATCGTCGAGGTTGGGCCAGTCTTCGTTCATGAAGAGCTCATCATCGCCATCACCGATCTGCAAGGCTCCTGATGATCCGGCCACCGGACCTTCAAAGTTGCCTCCGGATAGTAACTATGCATCAAACACAAATGGAAAAAACAAGTGCACGAGGACCTATCTGTTGCCTAATATTAGGCAGATGGCACCCGCGAGGGGAGGAAAAAAACATGAAAAAAAGAAACGAATCAGCATTGCTTTTCACCATTGTATGTACCTTTCATTCTGATTGAAATGAAGGCAATTTTTATATGATCGAGCGCGTGCCATGCGCAAATAATAATAAAATTCATCAAACGATAGCTAGATCGATGACGAATAATGGATATATATACCTCACTGGTGATATTTCCATCGCGCCAAGAAGATGAGCTGCTGCTGGGCAGCAAGTCCGGGAGCAGTTCGATGTTGACTAGGTCGGGGACCCACGTGTCAGGAGGCGGCTCCGGCAAAGGCGGCGACAGAGACGGCGGCGCCGGCGGCGGGGTTGCGTCGGCGGCGTCCCAGGACAGGATGCGCGCCAGCTCCGCGGGCGCCGGGCAGCCGGTGTAGGCCTGCGCCGGGCGCGTGGCGTGGCCGTCGGCGTCGCAGCCGGCGGCGCGGCAGCACGGCGCGCAGAGCAAGGCCCGGTGGCGGTGGTCGGCGCAGCGCGCGGCGGCGGGCGCGGCGTGGCAGCGGTCGCAGAGTGGGGTGCGCTCGTGGCCGTGGCCGTGTCGTCCCGGCGCGGCGGCGGCGTGCAGGCGGAGGTCGCAGGGCAGGCAGAGGCGCGCGCCGCCGTGCTGGGCGCAGTGGAGCAGCGCGCGCTGCCTGGAGCAGTAGGCGCAGGGGACGTCGTCGTCCTCCGCGTCGGCGGCCGCCATGTCCGGTGGCGTGTGCGTGTCGTCGGCGGCGAGGCTGGCGTTGGTCGTGCCTGTTGTCGTGACAGCAGTGGATCGAGAAGATCAAATGAGGAGGGGTTGGTGCGGCCGTACCGTCGTCGATCTTGATGGTGATCGACGGTGGCCGGCGGCGGCGGAAGGGGATTAGGTGCAGGCAGAGGCGGAGTATATATAGGTAGCTACTAGTTGACGTGCGGCTCACAGCCGTCGCAACGTGCCGGAAATAGAAAAAGCCTGCGCCATATCCGGTCGCCCAGAGTACGTAGTTTATGGAGAAATAGCAGGCGCCGCCGTTAATTATCACATTTTATTTATTTGGAGTGAATATCAATATGCATGGATCATATTCCTTCGATCGTGTGTGCCATCATCAGCCCATCACAACGCAACTTCTTGTGGACGCAATTTATCACAGCCAAGCGATTAAACGCGTGCATAACGCTGCCTTGTTTAGGGTTTATTAGTTAGTTCCATGGCGGTTAATTAGCACCGGCTAGGTCCCATGACCTCATTTTTGTGTTCCTAAGCTATTAACCATTGTAGCACGATCAGAGGGCAACGCGTGTTAGTCGGTGGAAGATATTTTTTAGTAAACAAAAAATCATTCCATTAACTCACAAACGTGAGGGATTCGTTAGTCACGTGGCTTTTTTTAGATTTATAAAAGGTGGGTTTAGGTTATTCGTAGTGGCTAGTTTTACCCACAAGTCGTCCCGGGCAGAACCATACCGTACCATAAATGAAATAACACATACAATGCAAAATTTAATTTCATTATTTTCAAGATTAGCCATTGTTTAACTTATAATTGATGTGTGCATTTTTAATTAGGCAAGAGATATGATGTAACGAAAATCTAGCTCCCAATAAATATGTTTAAGTGTTTCATAAAATATTTGTTAGCAAAAAAAATATCGTCCCATTAACTCATAAACGTGAGGGATTCATTAGACACAATCGTGGGCCTTTATTGGATTCATTAACTCATAAATATATTTTTTTAAAGTATATTAATACATATTTAATATGTATATAAATCAATCTCGCAAAAAAATATATTTAACTAGCGAATTCTCACAACTTCATAAAAGTCTGATTTCATTAGCATGTCATGTTCATTTAAAACATAACAGTATTGGAGCTTTATTCTGTATAGAGTAGGTCATGCCCCTTTTTATATTTTTGCATTTCTACGTAGGATCCTAGTGTATGTATGTGTATTTAATTAAATAAGCTTCAAAATGTGAGGCGGCCCAGTGCATGGGCAGACTAGCAACCAGGGAGCAGCTATGCCTCACTATGGGGGAGCCGCGTAGTTGGCCTGGTGCACGGTGCGGTCCGGGTTCTGCGCCGCTCGATACACGTGTCGGTGGAGACTCCCCAGGGCCATCGACAACCTGCATCGAAAGAAGAAACGGAAACGGAACAAATGAGAGAAATATAAAAGAATAAGCGACAAACAGAAACAGAAAAGATATAAAAGCGAACAGGACGATAAAAACGGACGGGCGACTATTTTGATTTTTACATATATTTTAATTTTAATTTTAATTGGGTTGGAGTAGCTACGTCCCCACACCGGGGCGCCGCCACCACGAGCTCTACCTAGCGCGCCGCACGAACGGTCCACCCGATCGGAGCCGCTAAAGGACACACAAGAGAACACACATGAATAATTGAAAGTAGTAACCTATATATGACTAAAGGTTGGTTAACCATTTGTAACGCCCGCGTTTAACCTCTGGGAAAATCACCTAATAATCCACCCGGTGAAAACTATTTCAAATGTTTTACCGCCCGAGCTCCCGCTCCCGCCAACCCCGTCCGCCTTGTTTTCCCTCCCCTCCTTTTCCTGTCCGCATCTCGATCACTGCCGTCTCCTTTCCGTCCCATCCCGCGTCGTCCGCCTTTGGGTCGACCGCCGGACCCTATCAACCTTGGCCGACCGTCTCTGACCGACCAACCCCGACGCCGTCGGCTTTCCGCCACGATTCCCGCCGTCCCCTCCCCTTTCTTTTCCTCTCTCCCCCTTCCTTTTTCCCTTCTTTTCTTTTTTCTCTTTTCTTCTTTTTCCTTCTTCCCTCTCTTTCCCTCCCTCCTCTGTTTCCTCTGCTCCTCCTCCCCGACACCGCCGCGGCCGCTCTGCTCTGCCCCACTCCGCCCGTCGCCGACCACCCGTACCCGGCCGGCTCCACTTCCCCGACCGGCTACGCCGCCCGCAGTCGCGCCATCGCCGCCGTGCACGCCGCCGACTGCCCCCTCGCTCACTCACCTCGCACCGCTGCCGTGCCGCCCTCACCCGGCCACCGTACGGCCTGCGCCCAGCGCCACCGGAGCCCGCCGTCCTCCACCCCAGCGTGCACGTCACCCCTGCACCACCACGCCGACCGCCTCCGCTCGCCGCTGCACGCACGCACGTCAATCCTACAGACCCGACCGCCGCCGTGCTCTCGTCCGCACTCAGCCCCACCCGCACGCCACTGCCAAGCTTGGCCGCGCGCGCTCTGCTCGGGCCGCCGGCAATCACCGAGCCGACCACCGCTCTACCGCTTTCGCCGCGCACGCTATCGCCGCCGACTGTCTCCACCACCGCCCGAACGCGCCGACCGCCGCAGCACGCCCTGCGCGCGCGTGCACGCCACCACCGGCCCCGCAGCTGTCCTTTCACCACCAGGCCGCGCGCACGCCGCGTCGCGACGAGCACAGCAGTGCGCACCGCCGCTGGCCCGCCCCCGAACCATCCCGTCCGTCGCAAGCCAAGCCGACGCCATCAATTTCCACCGCCGGCCATTCCTACCGCCCGCCAAACCCCTCTATCGTCGGCCCACCTCCTCGCCGCTCATCCCCGCCTATAAATAGGCCGGTCGGCCTCTCCTCCGCCACCTCGCGCTCACCCACCCCCGCAATCGCCCCCTCCACCGCCATAGCACCGCCGACCTCACTGCCAGCGCCGCCGCCGCCCCTGGCCCTCGTGGGCAGCCCTCCCCACTGCACCTCCGGCCGTGGTAAGCCCACTGGTGGACTTGTCGTACACCCCTCTCTCTTTTCCCCCTGTTCCCGTCCACCGCCGCCGCTCCAGTCGCCGGCAATCGCGCCGCCGTCGGCCGCCGGCCCTCCCTGTTTCCCCTCCCTCTCTCTGTTAAAACGTTGAAGACGGCCGTTTTACGAAGAACCCCCTACCCTTCCTGCTAATCAACCCGCCGTCCAAATAACTAAAGCCCCTCTCTCTTGCACGTTTACACATGACCCCCTGGGCTTTTGCCAAATTAACCCGCAGCCCTTCGGTCACTATTCTCTCTCTCTCTGTTTATTTCACCAGAGGCCCCTGAACTTTTCCATATTGACAAAAAGGTCCTTTTCCTTTAAAACAGCCCCTAAACCCCACTAAACTCGTCATTTCATGCGCCAAATTAATCCCGTTTGACCCCAAACTCCACCATAATTTTCACCAATATATTCCAGCCAAATCCAACCCGTCCCTACTCAAAAATAATCATGTCATTATCTTTCGCTCTCATTTTCCGTTCTTTCTTCTGGAGCTCAATAAAAGCTTTTTCTTTTATTTATTGGGTGTTTGCTTGTGTGTGACGTAGACTCCGCCGTGAACGAGGAAGGACTCGAAGAGGAGCCGTGCTACGAGCAGGAACTTGGAGACCAAGACCCCGGGCAGGAATCCCCCGAGGGTTGGGAGAACGGCAAGTGCAATCCCACCCTTTGATGCATACTGTTGTCCCAGTTTTTATAAACACAACCCATGGCCTGTTTTATGAAACTTGCATGATTTTACTGCTAAACCCGGTTGGATAGCCATTCCTTGATTGCTATGACTACTTCCTTGACAACCCAGATTAATGTTTAAATATGACAATGCCCTGTTTGAATATTGGTCACTGCTAGAAATGCTTAGGAACTTTTTATCATTATACCCCCCCCATAACAAATACTTGGTGTTTACAAAAGCAACCGTGTGCGTGCTTTAAAATAAAAGAGATGATTTGTGTAAATAAAATGGGTACCCCGTGTGGGATAAGACAGACGGTATTTCCACGTGAAATACCGAGGTGAGCTCGAACCGGTGTGGTTGAGCATGGTGGGAGTTGTCTATCCTATCACAAGTTTTGGGATGATGTTGATGTGTCATCTAGCCTAACCCATTCTTCTTGTACCACCACTCGACCGTTGTATGTGGCAACGGCCTAGCATAAACCCCACTAGTTGAGCTGCTGGTTATGTGGTGTGCTGGTGAGCAACAGAGGACCCTGGAGCCGGGGATACGGTCTATGTGAGGTATGCCCCTGGGTAGAACCTCGCTGGTAGGTTGCTTACCCCCTGGTCGCGTCTGTGATAACTTGTCAGTTTAGCTATGGTGGGTAATGGCTTTGATAGGAGCTGCACTGGCACTAAGGTGTTCTTGTTGTGGTAGCCTACTTGTGGTTGTGTACACCTCTGCAGAGTTAAAACCTATCCGGATAGCCGTGTCCACGGTATTGGGCGAGTTACGGCTTGGTCACTTCACTAGTCCCCTGTTTTGGTGTAAGAAAATGTTGGTATTTGATCGAGCTGAGAAATGTTTTGGACATGGGCTACGACAGATGGGGAATCTGGTAGCAACAATATCTTGTACGAAAAATGTTACATTTACTGTTCATTTTAAAAGTAATATTTGTGAAAACCCATTGTGAAAACCAACCCCTTGCATGTGTAATAAAATTTGCTTTGCTGCTAAATGAAACATGAGCCTTCCTTGTTACAATTCTTGCATACTTCTGTTACTCCCTCCGTGGTTGTGGTTGCGCTTGCTGAGTACGTATGTACTCACCCTTGCCTAATCTGTTGCAGAGGCAGACCCGGACTTTGTGCCCGAGGATATCGTCTAGTGGGGTTCGTTCTGCACCCAACCTTTGCCTGTGTGTTAGGGTCACCCGCTGGAAGCCGCATGCGTTGCCACTATGATGAAGACCTCTATGTTATCAACCTTTTTATCTGGAGCTTAGTGTTAGTTCTGTTTGTCGTGGCCCTGCAATGCCACCGTCTCCCGTAATGTTGTCTTTGTACTGAACTATCTGTTGTAATAATGTGAACCAGCATCCTGGGACTGGTATTTGTATCACATTAAGTTCTCTCTTTCGAGGGGACGCTTCAGGTGGTATCAGAGCCGATAGGTTGGCCGTAGGACGTACCCCTAGGATCTTGACCCTACCTAGTCTCCTCTCACCAGTTTGTTCTTGCCTAATCCTTTTCCCCCACACAAGTACTCACCGACGGCTTTTTGACTTGTTCCAGATGGCCCAGCCGGCTGACGAGGGTTGGGGCGAAGGAGTCTGCCCCGCAGAACCTGGCCTCCCCAAGTTGCTGCTGCTCAGCCTGGAGCACGTTGGAGTCACAGAGACCCCCGAGTTTTTTTTTCGGGAGTTCACCACCAATGGTACCCGTCGGTGCCGGATGTTCATCTTTGTGGGGAGAAGCTCGCTGTACAAGGAAGTGGCACCTTGGTTTGTACACGCCACCGGCTACGACCGTCCTAATGCCTACCGCAAAGCCGCAAGAAGAGCCTTGATGTGCCTCCGCGAACTCTACAGGCAGTACCTCGTGGGAACAGCACTAGGATTTGCCCCACCCCTGGAAAGTGGAGGACGCGAATGGATTGCCCAGATGAGGAACCTTGGGAGAGATGAAGATATGGAGGACACTGTATCCCACTTGTCCATTTACCTCACTGGCTTAGACAGGCTGTACCGGGAGACATCGGGACAGCTAAGGCATCAGATCCGTAGAGCCGAGAGGGAAGAGAAGGAGCTAGAAGAGGTAAAGAGAGAGCTAGGAGAAATGAAGGAAGAACTGGAGGTACAGAAGGCGACGGCCACACAGGCTGTCAGTTCTCTAGCCACTCACCAGGCTAGATGCCAGGCCTACTATGAGTATATGGATAACCTGGAAGCGTACAGGAGAGAAAGAGGGTTGTTGGAAGATGAACCAGAAATGACTCATGTGGACGCAGGCACTCAGACCGAAGAAGAAGTGCTAGAATACCAGCTTCCCCTGAAGAAACGTTGTGTCTGTCTAGAGTAGAGTCCTCAGAGTAGACCAGCACCTAGTCTAGCTCCTCCTTGAGTAAAGTCTGTATCCAGTTAGCACCAATAGCTTAGCCTCGATGTATCCATGATCTTTGTACCCACCATGTCATGCAATAAAGGTCATCTTTTATCCTGCACCTGTTCAGTTGTTGTTTTCCCCTGATTTCAGATGGCAGAACAAGGATGGACCCAGGGAGTTTGCCCAGTCACACCGAGCTTCGCTAGCCTGTTGATTCCCGCGCTGGAACACCTCGGTGTACCAGAACGTCCGAGGTACTACAGCAGGGAGTATGAGCACCATGGGACCCAACGCTGCAGAGTGGTCATAGTTGTCGCCAAGAGTGACCTCCACCCTGTCGAAGCATGGCGTACGACCGCCACAGGATTCAGGCACCAGGACACCTACCCCTTGGCTCTCAGGAAAGCCCTCCGCTTCATGTGCGGAATCTTCGAAAGGCACCTGGTCCCCACTCCAATGAGGTACTTTCCGCCGATCGTCAGAAGTGCAGTCTGGCGAGCCCGCATAAGGAACTTGGAGCAGCGCCGTCAAGAGGAACCCCTTTTGCACCAGGTAGTCACCTACCTCAGTTCCTTGGACCAACTCTTTGACGAGCAGGCCGAACGCCTGAGAGAACAGACTGCCCGGGCTGAACAAGCAGAATTCTCAGTCCGCATGCACCAAGTCCAGGTGGCCCAAGCTGAAGCAAGAGCCGCTGCTGCCATCAGCAACGAGGCAGTCGCCCAAGAAAGCCTCCGGCAGGCTCGGGACCTGCGTATCCAGGATTGGACCAGAAGTGGAACGCCTGTTCCGGCAATTGGAGAACCCCATGTCCTACTTGGGACACCGATCATGGCATGGGGAGAAATTGTGGGAAACCCACTGGCACTGTCGGGAACTCCGGCGGAATCACCGCCCGCTGAAGAAGGACCATCTGAGCCGCCTCGGGAGAATGGGACCCTGACCGAGGCTGAACAGGCCCGACTTGCACCGCCGGAGGAGAGCTCGCCTCGCGAGTAGGCACAGAGTCAAGCACTCAGATGGGAATGAAGCCAGCTTGGTCCGGAGAACTCTTGTATCCCTAGCAGTAGTTTCCCTACCTTGTCCTGTACCCCGCCCTGAAGTGCGAGCCTTGTTGTAACCCCCCCAAGTGTTGTAACCTTCAGCTGTTGGAATGAAACCTTGTGTGTTTGCTTGTTAGCTTGTGTGCTGTTCTGCCTTTTTAAAATGCGAACTAATCAACTTAAACATCATTTTAACCCAATCTCATGAAGGCCTTGCTCAACCTGCAGATGGTGAACACTCGTGCTAGCGCCTCTCAGAGACGCGCCCCTCCTGCTGGAGGAGAGCAACCAGAAGGAAGAAGAGAGAACCCTGAGAACCAGGAAGTGGATCAGCAGGATCCTATGGGAGAGAACCAGCCTGAAGGACAAGCGCCTGTAAGAGGCGGACCAGAAGCAAGCCATCCCAGAAGTCAGAATGAGGGATCTTTTGTTATGCCTCCACTCCCACCAGATTTCAACTTGGCACAAGCCTTGTACCACCACACCTTGTTCATGCAAAAGGTGTGGAATGCCAGCCGCCGTCAGGAGACAGCCCGTAGACCCAATGCGGGAGACAAGTTGACCAATTTTCTGAGAACCAGGCCGCCCACCTTTGGAGGGTCCAGCAACCCCTTGGAAGCAGATGACTGGCTGAGAACTATCAAGAGAAAGCTGGAACCATTTGGATGTGGAGACCGTGACAAAGTTCTTCTGACCTCCCACCAGCTCACTGGAACTGCCTTAGCTTGGTGGGATGCTTACTGTGCAGCTTCCTTGAACGAGTCTGCAATCACCTGGAAAGAGTTTGAAGAAGAGTTCCGTCGCTACCACATCCCCGACGCCACCATGAGGCGCAAGGCTGATGAGTTCCGTGCACTTAAGCAAGGAAACAAGTCTGTGGAAGAGTACACCCATGAGTTCACCGAACTAGCCCGTTATGCACCTGATGAGGTGAAAACAGATGCAAAGAGACAGGATGCTTTCATCAGAGGACTGCACCCAGATCTTCGAGCCCTGATAGTCACCCACAGTTTCCCTGACTTCAATACACTGATGAACAAGGCCATTGTCACAGAAAAGGCCAGAATGGAGGCAAGGCAAGAGAACAAGCGCAAGTTCTTGGAAAGCAAGAACCGTCAGATGGACCGCTCGCAGAAACCCAGGAGCTCCGGTTATGCTGCACCTAGACCCCAGGCTCCCATATAGTACAGAACCCAGTTTCAGGCTACGAGCTCCCAGGCTCCAAACAACCAGTTCAAGAGCCAGACCACCTCAAAGCCACCACAGAGCAAGGTCAGTCAGGCCACAGCCAGCAACAGCAATGCGAGAGCCTGTTTCAACTGCCGTGAGACCGGGCACTACATCGCCGATTGCCCGTATCCTAGGAGCAAGCCTGCGATATCAGTCTACTCCAACTCGGTGAATGGACCCAAGCCACTAGTGTCCAGCCGTGTACCCGTCCGCAGCACCAACACCGGCAGCAACAACAATAGCAACACCCAGCAGTCATATGGACGAGCCCGCGTCAACCACATCGACGCGCAGGAAGCTCAAGGAGCACAAGGAGTAGTACTCGGTGAGTACCTAGTCAGTTTAGTTTTGGCAACAATATTATTTGATTCTGGGGCATCACATTCTTTTATATCATCAAGTTTTGTGGAAAAGCACAAAATACCTACAGTACTACTAAAGACACCCCTACTAACCCGAACACCTGGAGGTGATATTAAGTGCCAGTTAGGTTGTTCGCGGGTACGGATCCTTTTAAGTGGGGTAGAGTTTCTAGCAGACCTAGTGGTACTAGAATCCAAAGGAATAGATGTGATCCTTGGAATGGATTGGTTAGGCAAACACAATGGTCTCATAGGTTGTGCTGACAAGGTAGTGCACCTAACCAACCCAGATGGAATGCAAGTGGCCTGTCACACCAAAGGGAGTGGACCAGACCCTATGATCTTTAGTATGGAAACAACGACCATAGAAGAAGTCCCAGTAATCAGAGAATATCCTGATGTTTTCCCTGAAGTTCTACCGGGAATGCCACCAGATAGGGACATAGAGTTTGCCATTGAACTTGTCCCTGGAACCTCTCCTATAGCCAAGAGACCCTATAGGATGGCAGCCTCAGAGTTAGCAGAGCTAAAGAAACAACTAGAAGAGTTGCAGCAGATGGGCTTTATCAGGCCCAGCACGTCCCCTTGGGGAGCCCCCGTACTCTTTGTAAGGAAGAAAGATGGGAGTATGAGATTGTGCATCGACTATCGTGCACTAAATGATGTCACTATCAAGAATAAATACCCACTCCCCAGAATTGATGATCTCTTTGATCAGCTGAAAGGAGCCAAGTACTTTTCCAAGATTGACTTAAGGACTGGGTATCACCAACTGAAGATTAAGGGGAGTGACACCTCAAAGACCGCATTTGTCACCCGTTATGGGCAGTATGAGTTCACAGTGATGCCATTTGGACTCACCAATGCACCGGCTTACTTCATGAACCTTATGAACAAGGTGTTTATGGATGAGTTGGACAAGTTTGTCGTAGTCTTTATTGATGACATACTCATCTACTCCAAGAGTGCCGAAGAGCATGAGCAACACTTGCGGGTAGTGTTGGAAAAATTGAGAGCACACCAACTCTATGCCAAATTTAGCAAGTGTGAATTTTGGCTGGAAAAAGTAGCTTTCCTGGGTCACATTTTGACCGTAGAAGGAGTAGCAGTAGACCCTGAGAAGGTAGAGGCAGTCTCAAATTGGCAACAACCAACCAATGTGGGCGAGATCAGAAGTTTTCTGGGTTTAGCTGGGTATTACCGGAGATTTATTGAAGGATTTTCCAAGATAGCTAGACCCATGACAGAATTGCTTAAGAAAGAGAAGAAATTTGTTTGGACCGAGTCATGCGAAAAGAGTTTCCAAGAGCTGAAGAAAAAGCTGACCGCTGCCCCAGTTTTAACCCTACCAGATATTCACCGGGATTTCGTCGTTTACTGTGACGCGTCCCGCCAAGGATTAGGGTGTGTCCTTATGCAAGATGGGAAGGTTGTGGCTTATGCCTCCCGACAACTTAGACCCCATGAGCAGAATTACCCAACGCATGACTTAGAGTTTGCAGCCGTGGTGCACGCACTCAAGATCTGGAGACACTATCTAATTGGGAACAAGTGTGAAATATACACGGATCATAAGAGCTTAAAGTATATTTTCACCCAACCGGACCTGAACCTCAGACAGAGAAGATGGTTAGAATTGGTTAAAGATTATAATGTGGAAATTCATTACCACCCTGGCAAGGCCAATGTAGTGGCAGATGCCCTAAGCCGAAAATCTTACCGACCGAAGAGTGCCCACCTGCAAGAAGAAATGGCACGGTTAAATGTGCACATTGTCCCCCAGAATGCTAGCCATCAACTGACGATCCAGTCCACTCTGGAGGATCGGATCAGAGAGGCCCAGAGAACAGACAAGGATTTAGTGCAGATCTACAAGCATACCGGAGAAAATAAGGCACCAGACCTTAGAGTCGACAGTAAAGGAACGCTGTGGTATAAAGATAGGATTTGTGTGCCTAAGGAAGGAGACTTTAGACAAATAATTATGGACGAGGCCCACAACTCGCCATATTCCATTCACCCAGGATCCACCAAAATGTATTTGGATTTAAAGCAGAACTATTGGTGGAAAGGAATGAAAGCTGACATAGCCCAGTTTGTCGCTCAGTGTGATACCTGCCAAAGGATTAAGGCCGAACACCAGAAACCCGCAGGTTTATTACAACCCTTGCCTATTCCAGTTTGGAAATGGGATGAGATAGGAATGGATTTTGTGGTAGGTCTACTCAGAACACAGAAGGGGCATGATTCTATATGGGTAATAGTGGACCGACTCACTAAAGTCGCTCACTTTTTACCTGTACGGACGAATTATGGTGGAGAGAAACTGGCCAAGCTTTATGTGGAGAACATAGTAAAGTTGCATGGAGTGCCCAGTAGAATTGTTTCGGACCGAGGGACCCAGTTCACCTCGAGATTTTGGAAAAGTTTGCATAAAGCTATGGGCACCAAGTTGGATTTTAGCTCCGCGTATCACCCTCAGACCGATGGCCAGACAGAACGAGTAAATCAAATAATGGAAGATATGCTGAGAGCGTGTGTCCTTACCTATGGTAAAGATTGTGAACAGAGTTTACCCTATGCAGAATTCTCTTACAACAATGGTTACCAGGCAAGTTTGGGCATGTCCCCGTTTGAAGCCCTCTACGGGAGAAAGTGCAGGACTCCTTTGATGTGGTCAGAAGTAGGAGAGCGTACACTAGTGGGACCCGCGCTTATAAAAGAAGCCGAGGAGAAGGTAGCTGAAATTAGGGAGAAGTTGAAAGCAGCTCAGTCCAGACAGAAAAGCTACGCTGACAAGAAGAGACGAGAACTAGAATTTAATCCAGGAGATTTTGTTTATCTCAAAGTTTCACCCATCCGGGGAACTCGTAGATTTCAGGTCCATGGAAAGTTAGCCCCTCGGTATATCGGACCATACCCGGTGCAAAAGAAAGTTGGAAAGGTAGCCTACCGATTGGAGTTACCCGAAGCAATGTCAGATATACACCCGGTATTCCATGTCTCACAGTTGAGAAAATGCCTGAGAGTACCTGAAGAAGAACACATACCAGAAGAAAAGATAGACCTACAGACAGATCTGCGATATCAGGAAGTACCGGTCAAAATTTTGGACACCGTCACCAAGAGAACCAGAAACTCCGAAGTACGGATATGCAGAGTACAGTGGAGCAGACACAGTGTAAAGGAAGCTACGTGGGAAAAAGAAGATGCCTTGAAGAAAGAGTTCCCCCACCTTTTTAGGAACCAGCCAAATCTCGAGGACGAGATTTCTTTAAGTGGGGTAGGTTTGTAACGCCCGCGTTTAACCTCTGGGAAAATCACCTAATAATCCACCCGGTGAAAACTATTTCAAATGTTTTACCGCCCGAGCTCCCGCTCCCGCCAACCCCGTCCGCCTTGTTTTCCCTCCCCTCCTTTTCCTGTCCGCATCTCGATCACTGCCGTCTCCTTTCCGTCCCATCCCGCGTCGTCCGCCCTTGGGTCGACCGCCGGACCCTATCAACCTTGGCCGACCGTCTCTGACCGACCAACCCCGACGCCGTCGGCTTTCCGCCACGATTCCCGCCGTCCCCTCCCCTTTCTTTTCCTCTCTCCCCCTTCCTTTTTCCCTTCTTTTCTTTTTTCTCTTTTCTTCTTTTTCCTTCTTCCCTCTCTTTCCCTCCCTCCTCTGTTTCCTCTGCTCCTCCTCCCCGACACCGCCGCGGCCGCTCTGCTCTGCCCCACTCCGCCCGTCGCCGACCACCCGTACCCGGCCGGCTCCACTTCCCCGACCGGCTACGCCGCCTGCAGTCGCGCCATCGCCGCCGTGCACGCCGCCGACTGCCCCCTCGCTCACTCACCTCGCACCGCTGCCGTGCCGCCCTCACCCGGCCACCGTACGGCCTGCGCCCAGCGCCACCGGAGCCCGCCGTCCTCCACCCCAGCGTGCACGTCACCCCTGCACCACCACGCCGACCGCCTCCGCTCGCCGCTGCACGCACGCACGCCAATCCTACAGACCCGACCGCCGCCGTGCTCTCGTCCGCACTCAGCCCCACCCGCACGCCACTGCCAAGCTTGGCCGCGCGCGCTCTGCTCGGGCCGCCGGCAATCACCGAGCCGACCACCGCTCTACCGCTTTCGCCGCGCACGCTATCGCCGCCGACTGTCTCCACCACCGCCCGAACGCGCCGACCGCCGCAGCACGCCCTGCGCGCGCGTGCACGCCACCACCGGCCCCGCAGCTGTCCTTTCACCACCAGGCCGCGCGCACGCCGCGTCGCGACGAGCACAGCAGCGCGCACCGCCGCTGGCCCGCCCCCGAACCATCCCGTCCGTCGCAAGCCAAGCCGACGCCATCAATTTCCACCGCCGGCCATTCCTACCGCCCGCCAAACCCCTCTATCGTCGGCCCACCTCCTCGCCGCTCATCCCCGCCTATAAATAGGCCGGTCGGCCTCTCCTCCGCCACCTCGCGCTCACCCACCCCCGCAATCGCCCCCTCCACCGCCATAGCACCGCCGACCTCACTGCCAGCGCCGCCGCCGCCCCTGGCCCTCGTGGGCAGCCCTCCCCACTGCACCTCCGGCCGTGGTAAGCCCACTGGTGGACTTGTCGTACACCCCTCTCTCTTTTCCCCCTGTTCCCGTCCACCGCCGCCGCTCCAGTCGCCGGCAATCGCGCCGCCGTCGGCCGCCGGCCCTCCCTGTTTCCCCTCCCTCTCTCTGTTAAAACGTTGAAGACGGCCGTTTTACGAAGAACCCCCTACCCTTCCTGCTAATCAACCCGCCGTCCAAATAACTAAAGCCCCTCTCTCTTGCACGTTTACACATGACCCCCTGGGCTTTTGCCAAATTAACCCGCAGCCCTTCGGTCACTATTCTCTCTCTCTCTGTTTATTTCACCAGAGGCCCCTGAACTTTTCCATATTGACAAAAAGGTCCTTTTCCTTTAAAACAGCCCCTAAACCCCACTAAACTCGTCATTTCATGCGCCAAATTAATCCCGTTTGACCCCAAACTCCACCATAATTTTCACCAATATATTCCAGCCAAATCCAACCCGTCCCTACTCAAAAATAATCATGTCATTATCTTTCGCTCTCATTTTCCGTTCTTTCTTCTGGAGCTCAATAAAAGCTTTTTCTTTTATTTATTGGGTGTTTGCTTGTGTGTGACGTAGACTCCGCCGTGAACGAGGAAGGACTCGAAGAGGAGCCGTGCTACGAGCAGGAACTTGGAGACCAAGACCCCGGGCAGGAATCCCCCGAGGGTTGGGAGAACGGCAAGTGCAATCCCACCCTTTGATGCATACTGTTGTCCCAGTTTTTATAAACACAACCCATGGCCTGTTTTATGAAACTTGCATGATTTTACTGCTAAACCCGGTTGGATAGCCATTCCTTGATTGCTATGACTACTTCCTTGACAACCCAGATTAATGTTTAAATATGACAATGCCCTGTTTGAATATTGGTCACTGCTAGAAATGCTTAGGAACTTTTTATCATTATACCCCCCCCATAACAAATACTTGGTGTTTACAAAAGCAACCGTGTGCGTGCTTTAAAATAAAAGAGATGATTTGTGTAAATAAAATGGGTACCCCGTGTGGGATAAGACAGACGGTATTTCCGCGTGAAATACCGAGGTGTGCTCGAACCGGTGTGGTTGAGCATGGTGGGAGTTGTCTATCCTATCACAAGTTTTGGGATGATGTTGATGTGTCATCTAGCCTAACCCATTCTTCTTGTACCACCACTCGACCGTTGTATGTGGCAACGGCCTAGCATAAACCCCACTAGTTGAGCTGCTGGTTATGTGGTGTGCTGGTGAGCAACAGAGGGCCCTGGAGCCGGGGATACGGTCTATGTGAGGTATGCCCCAGGGTAGAACCTCGCTGGTAGGTTGCTTACCCCCTGGTCGCGTCTGTGATAACTTGTCAGTTTAGCTATGGTGGGTAATGGCTTTGATAGGAGCTGCACTGGCACTAAGGTGTTCTTGTTGTGGTAGCCTACTTGTGGTTGTGTACACCTCTGCAGAGTTAAAACCTATCCGGATAGCCGTGTCCACGGTATTGGGCGAGTTACGGCTTGGTCACTTCACTAGTCCCCTGTTTTGGTGTAAGAAAATGTTGGTATTTGATCGAGCTGAGAAATGTTTTGGACATGGGCTACGACAGATGGGGAATCTGGTAGCAACAATATCTTGTACGAAAAATGTTACATTTACTGTTCATTTTAAAAGTAATATTTGTGAAAACCCATTGTGAAAACCAACCCCTTGCACGTGTAATAAAATTTGCTTTGCTGCTAAATGAACCATGAGCCTTCCTTGTTACAATTCTTGCATACTTCTGTTACTCCCTCCGTGGTTGTGGTTGCGCTTGCTGAGTACGTATGTACTCACCCTTGCCTAATCTGTTGCAGAGGCAGACCCGGACTTTGTGCCCGAGGATATCGTCTAGTGGGGTTCGTTCTGCACCCAACCTTTGCCTGTGTGTTAGGGTCACCCGCTGGAAGCCGCATGCGTTGCCACTCTGACGAAGACCTCTATGTTATCAACCTTTTTATCTGGAGCTTAGTGTTAGTTCTGTTTGTCGTGGCCCTGCAATGCCACCGTCTCCCGTAATGTTGTCTTTGTACTGAACTATCTGTTGTAATAATGTGAACCAGCATCCTGGGACTGGTATTTGTATCACATTAAGTTCTCTCTTTCGAGGGGACGCTTCACCATTCTCCAAAGGCCATTTAGCATGTCATACAAAAATATGTCGCTTTCTTTTTCCCCGAACTTCTGATTTTTATGCGAATCCTATATAAGAATGGTAAATATCCTAATCCTGAGGCATGGTAAATATACCTTGTGTTGTACGGGTTGTTGCGATGTACTTTACAAAATTTCTTTATTTAACGCATAAATTAAGGGACATGGTATTACTATATGACAGACAAAACAATAACATATTATACATGTTATCTGGTAAATCGTCTTAAGATTACGTGTCAATATACGAGATTAACTATCCTATGACCAGGCCTGGGCGTTCGGGTTACCCGATTTTTTCGGGTCGGGTAATTCAAAATTCGGGTAATGAGAATAGCTACCCGATATTAGTCTCGAAAAAACATTACCTGAAATTTCGGGTACCCGATAATTCGGGTTCGGGTATACCCGTATCACCCAAATTTTTTAAAAAACAACAAAATACACAAAATTTTAATAGCAATTTATACATAATTTCACCAACAATTTGTGTAGTATTTGAACAACAATTTATGGAGAACAATATATTATACTCACTTGTTCAAACCGAGCGAATTATATTCTAATAAAGTGAAAAGTTCAAGTCTTCAACTAACAACACATGATAAAATACAAAGAGGATGGCAAACTTCGGGCAGTTCGGGTAATTCGGGTACCGGAGTCTATTACCCGAATTACCTAAACTAATTTCGGGTAATCAAAATCGCTACCCGAATTTAGGATCGGGTACCTCGGATTCGGGTAATTCGGGTCCGGATTCGGGTAGTTCGGGTACGGGTATCGGGTATCGGGTATTTTGCCCAAGGCTACCTATGACAAAGGCTAATCAAAATGAAATGATGTTTGAAACTACCATTCCAATGCAAGTTGTTTCATAAATATCATGTTGCATTTAATTTTATGACTTATACTATAGTTTTGGTAACTGTGTCAAACGAGTTTCACCCTGATGAAATTTTTTCTCTATTTTTTTTCATAATTATCATATTATGTCATTATGATCGTTGATGTGTCACATTGCGATGCTTTGTGTTATGCATGAAACTTCCACTCGCAAGGAGGCGACCACGCTAAGACCATTGCCTCCGTCCGGCTTGGACGAATCAGATTGCTCCGTAGCATCTTGACCGGGCCCACATTATCCGTAGACTGGCAGTGGCCCCGTCGGCACAGCACAATATATGCCCCCATTCCTGCTCGATCTGGGTCTCGTGTCACACACGCGCGTTGTCGCCTTCCCTGCGCTGCCCACACCAGTACAGCATCAATCAATCAAGCCCCGCAGCACTTCTCACTCTACAGCTTATTAACGACGAACAAGTGTGGTGACGATCGAGCTCAGCTCACCACCACCACACACGGGAGATAACATGCTTCCGATCTTCTCGCCGACGGCGAGCGCCTCGGCGGCGCCGCCCCCGCCGCGGCCGATACCGGGCAGCTACGGCCCTCCGCTGATCGGCCCTCTCCGCGACCGCCTCGACTACTTCTGGTTCCAGAGCCAGGACGAGTTCTTCCGGCGCCGCGCCGCCGCCAACCGGAGCACCGTGTTCCGCACCAACATCCCGCCGACGTTCCCCTTCTTCGTCGGCGTGAACCCCCGCGTGGTGGCCATCGTCGACGCCGCCGCCTTCACGGCGCTCTTCGACCCCGCCCTCGTCGACAAGCGCGACATCCTCATCGGCCCCTACAACCCCGGCGCCGGCTTCACCGGCGGCACCCGCGTCGGCGTCTACCTCGACACGCAGGAGCCCGAGCACTCCCGCGTCAAGAGCTTCGCCATGGCAGCCCTCCACCGCAGCGCGCAGAGGTGGGCCACCGAGTTCCGCGCCAGCGTCGACGCCATGCTCGACGCCGTCGAGGCCGACCTCGCCGCCAAGCAGCAGTCCGCCGCCGGCGCCGGCGACGACAGCAAGCCCTCCGCCAACTACATCGTGCCGCTGCAGCAATGCATCTTCCGGTTCCTCTGCAAGGCCCTCGTCGGCGCCGACCCCTCCGCCGACTGGATCATCGACAGGTTCGGCTTCACCATCCTCGACGTGTGGCTGGCGCTGCAGATCCTCCCCACGCAGAAGATCGGGCTCATCCAGCCGCTGGAGGAGCTCCTCATCCACTCCTTCCCGCTGCCGTCGTTCCTCATCTGGCCGGGATACTACCTGCTCTACAAGTTCGTCGAGAAGCACGGCGCCGCGGCGGTGGCGTACGCGGCGGAGGAGCACGGGATAGGCAAAAAGGACGCCATCAACAACATCCTCTTCGTGCTGGGCTTCAACGCGTTCGGCGGCTTCTCGGTGTTCCTGCCGTTCCTGGTGGCGAAGGTCGGCGACCCGGCGGACCCGACGGGGCTCCGGCCGCGGCTGCGGGAGGAGGTCCGGGCGGTAATGGCGAAGCAGGAGCAGGGCGGCAATGGCGGCGGCGAGTTCGGGTTCAAGGCGGCGCGGGAGATGCCGCTGGTGAGGTCGACGGTGTACGAGATGCTCCGGATGCAGCCGCCGGTGCCGCTGCAGTTCGGGCGGGCGCGGCGGGACTTCGTGCTGCGGACGCACGGCGGCGAGGGGTTCCAGGTGGCGGAGGGGGAGGTGCTGTGCGGGTACCAGCCGCTGGCGATGAGGGACCCGCAGGTGTTCGACCGGCCGGAGGAGTTCGTGCCGGAGAGGTTCCTCGGCGACGAGGGCCGGGCGCTGCTGCGGCACCTCTTCTGGTCCAACGGCCCGGAGACGGAGCAGCCGGCGCCGGGGAACAAGCAGTGCGCCGCCAAGGAGGTGGTCGTGGACACCGCGTGCATGCTGATCGCCGAGCTCTTCCGCCGGTACGACGACTTCGAGGTCGAGGGCACGGCGTTCACAAAGCTCGTCAAGAGGCAGCAGCCGGCGCCGACGACCATGTC
Source organism: Echinochloa phyllopogon (assembly GCA_033239725.1). Lineage (NCBI taxonomy): Eukaryota > Viridiplantae > Streptophyta > Magnoliopsida > Poales > Poaceae > Echinochloa > Echinochloa phyllopogon. The sequence continues at coordinate 566,478 of BTCW01000001.1, forward strand.
GTCCGCCGCCGCCACCGCTGGAGGAGCCAAGTGAGAGGATCGATGACTTCGCCGACGTCACATTCCATTCCATGTCGATCTTCCGGCCGTCGATAATAATAAACACTTGTGCAATTGCAAAGTGGATAGATACACGTACACTTTGTATATTATACGTAGTAACGTACTAATGCAGACGAACGACCATCATCGATCTCCCCAATTATATTGTTGGTATAATTGTACCGTACCCTCCCTCTCTGGTTATAGACACTTGAAGTTGCGAACTGCTATACTACTCGAGTAACTATTTTTAAAAGATTTTTGTTTAAAAGACTACTCGGGTAACTATAGTTAGTTAGAAAGAGTATTTACCAATAGATCTAGCAGTGGAATTGAAGCAAGGAACACGAGGCGAGAAAGAACCAAAGAAGCAACAGTCCGGCAGCCTGATTGTGTCCGTCGCTTGCGATTGGCAATGTCAACATGAGAGGGACGCGTCATGCATGGACAGTGACCCGTGTTCGGCCCCGTTTGAGACGCGGGAATATCGTTTGAATATCCATCTGTATGCAAAATTCAACTTCATTTTTGCAGCAAAGAGAGAGTACATATAGCACGTTGATCTGATGTGGGGAGTGTGGGTAGGGGTGGTAACGGATCATGACCCGTTTGTTCCTTCCCAATCTAACTTGGCCCTAACAAAATTTAGCTCAAAAACTAGTATTATTTTAGCCCGGACCTAATCCGGCCCGATCCGTACAAAAGTGATGGCCCTTTACCACCCCTAAGTGTGGGGAGCTAATCCATCCAAATTCCAACCAGGCTGACAGGGCATGTGTGCCAGCGACAAACCTATACCGTGTTCAGCCCGTGCTGCTGCGAGGGGTCCATTTCAGCAGTGCTACATAGCAATACTTATTCGAAATACCTTGTGAAACTGTGGTGGAGAATCAAGATGCAAGGTCCAAATTCATCTCGGACAATAGAATGCTAAATATATCTTGATATCATCTTCAGTCACTGACAAGGTACATGTGACAATTTGAATAGAAAACACAATTCCCCCTGTATGCAATCAAGCACCACGGTACGACTTATTGTGATGGAGATGAACGAGAGCAAGAATGAGCCACATCACCCAGGGGATGCAGAGAAATATCTCCCTTGACAATACAATTAATTCCCATCTCACTAAAAAGTGGAAGAAATCCAATTCCCAAAATGAACGAAGCTATGGAGGTGATGATCAAAACCAAGTTTCAGAGAACCAAAGAGCTGAAAGAGTCAGAGACACTGCAGGCCGGGCGGGCCGTGCCAACAAAACTGATAGCTGAAAAGAGCCACGAGACAATAGTGCCACTACAAGGCTGCATTCTGAATGCGACAATGACAGTGATGTAAATAGGATTTTTTTTTAAAAAAAAAAAACTAGTAGTCCTGAGAGAGGAAGCCAGGAAGGGCAAGCCTTGGAACCACACGTGTCTCACGCAATATATGACAGAGGGAAAATAGCTATCAAGCTCAAGCTTGGTACTGCCCGGAACTGGATCCTGAAATGGCTGTAAACTTGCAGCCACTGTAACCATGGCCCATTCTTTGTTTACTACTCGGACTCTAGGATGACAAAAAAAAAGAACAGATAAAAAGCATGGTAAGATAACATGACCGCATCTATACAATTGAAAGAAAGGACTTTAAAAACAGACATGGCCGGGGCAAACCATATAGTTGAATGCTACATCCATGGAAGTCTCATATTTCTGCAATCACACATTCAGCTAAACTCGCACACACACACAAAGACGACAACAATTCAATTACATATACCCAGCAGACAACCATCACCAACAAAGAAGTAATACTACAGCACAAGCTGAAATTAACCCGAGCTCATAACTTGAAATGGCCAAAATGTGAATGATGCTCCCACAAGTTGCTAGGCGCACCAATGGGACCTTTTTTCGCGTATTTCATTAAGAGGAATGCGCACCAATGGTACCTAGTCCTAGCAAAGTTGCTAGGCTGGAATATAACAACAACAGTATGACTGGAAGTGTTGCGGCGCCGCTACGTGGTCTCCGAGGTCGTCCCCGTCATCGGCACCGACCACGCCGGCCTCCGCTGCTACGCCTCCGACGCCGGCGCGTGGGTCAGCAAGAGCCTACACTACCCGCTCCCGGCGCCGCTCCGCACGCTCGCGCACCACGGCCGGCTCTGGTGGTCAGTGGTTCTCACCAAACTACTGATACTGTGTTCAGTGTATGGTGTACAATAGAACAACTGTGTTGAAGCAGCAGCAGGAAGAAGGATCTTGGGAAGCATGGTCTCCCAACAATGTGTCATGCTCAAGTTTGGGAAAGCAAATTATCTCTATCTTTATGTGGTTTACAATTTGTATCTCCAAATATAAAGATATTTGAAATGTAGCCTAAAAATACATTGAACTGGCTTGCTTGTCACCAAACTACTGATATTGTGTTTACCCAATGTGTGTTATGTTTGACTGTATTGCTACAGCAGCTAGAATGTTCAGGTCGAGAGGCTGCCAGTTCATGCCTCATTGCTTCAGTGGCTTGTGCGCATTGTTGTTGCTTTACAAAATATTTGAGCTCGTCAGAGCAATTGTGTCCAGTCATTTTGGGACACCACTGGTAAAAATTCAGTGCTTCAGTACACTGCTACATGTGAAAGCACATGTCATTTGCTTGCAAGTAACAGATAAGCGGTTCATTGAAACTGATACTACTAAGCCAGCAAACTCGATCAACAATGCCATACCTGGCATACCTGAATCTCAAAAGGCCTGAATATTTCATACATGATACTACTATGTCTGTCCAAATCAAACTCAACAATGCCATACCAGGCGCCAAGCGGCATCCAGTACAGGGCATTAAAATGGGCATCCAGTACAGATTAAACTGATAAGCGGCATCCAGATTCTTCTCAACTATCAACAATATGGGCACTCAAGAGAAGAACTACCAGATGATGTCATTCAGAAACATTGAGCAGGTTACACACTCAGATCAAAATATCTGAGAGCCACAGAAGGGATGCCAACACATATCGGTTACACTTCAAATTTTTAGGCAACCTCAGTAATTCAGCAAACTCAGTACTTCTCATACTAAATGTATATGTCTTGATTCACTAAACCAAAGATTCAGTAATTCAGCAATTAGGCAACAGAACCAGTATGACTAGGCTCAGAACCAAAGATTCAGTAAGAGCTCAAAACCTGAAATAGCCAAAAAAAAACTAGGCTGAAACAGTACGACTGGAAGTGCAATCTTTACAAATTTTGCACTTTGAAGTTAGGTGGAAAATCAAGAATCAAAGATAAACAATTGAACAGCAAAATGATGAATAGGTTCAAATTAACAGGTCACTTGTTCAGCAACCATGCAATAGAACAAAGGAGATGCAGATACACTAAACTTTAGGCCCATGCCGAAACTAAGGTTTTAGAGACTGTTTTCTGGTACAGCGACTAAAAAACCAGCAGCACTACGGTATGTTATGTAATAAATGCTAAATTTTGCAACAAAATTCATAACATGAGATACATCTTTGCTATTATTGCGCATGTTTCTTCTCCAAGACAAACAAATCAGGGATTCTCCAAACAGAAAGTAAATGTACCTGCTTCTAGTCACATAGGATGAAAAACCCCACTCGACAAACAGCTCAAGAAGCATTGATGAAATGAAAGACATCGCATCTTTCTTCAAGTCAAAAAGAAAAAATGGATAGTTTGCACAAGGTGGCAGACCTTGCCTAAGCACCCATGGCAACCCTCTTGCCCCTCTTGGACGTTGATGGTGCATTCTCCGCCAAGATCCTAGACAAAATATCTGCTTGCTTTGAGTACCCTTCAGATTTTAAGCTGTCCATCAAAGCATCGCAACCTTTCTGGTCGATAACACCTCCTTTGTTCTTGATCTTGCAAAGCATGGAGTAAGCAGGCAATGTCTTCTCCTCAGTGTACAGGGCCTCCAGAACTCTGTCATAGGTTGAAAAGCTAACATCAAAGTCCCTGTCCAACGCGAAATCAGCCAGCTTCTGCGCCTCCATCACCCTGTCATTCTCACAAAGGCCAACCAATAACTTATCTAGATCAGGCGTACAGCCATTTTCCACCATCAGATTGACACGACCGATTGCCTCCTCCACATGGCCCCTCCTGAAGAGAGCTTCCAGTATCTTATGTGCCATGTCCATGTTCTCAGTAACCCCCTTCTCAATCATACTCTTCAGGACCCTGCTTGCAGTCTGAACCCGACCATCATCGAAGAGCGCCTCCATGACAGACTTGAAAAGAGCTGGGCTCGGCAGGTGACCATGTTGCATCATGCTGTCCAATGCTGTCTTTGCATCAGCTGGCTCATTCTTCTTCAGGAAGCTATCAACTAGCAGCGCATGTGATTCAGGGTCAGTTGGGACATCTCGGCGTGTCATAATGGCGAGAATCTCCTGCGCTGCCTCCGGCACACCTTCTTTAGCATGGCCGCGGATAAGACTATTGAATGCAGCCTTGTCATCCACACCTTTCTTCATCAGCTGCCTGAAGAATGTCTCAGCCTTGGTGGTGCTGCCATCGTTGCACAGATACTCGATCACCGGGTTATAAGCTGGTGCTTCAAGCACAGGACTCTTTGGGCTCAGCAGTGTGCCCTTCTCCATAAGCTCATCTAGCACCTCGACAGCCTTGTCACACTTTCCGCCTGCACAAAGACCTTCCATCAACACTCCGTACTGTCTTGGATCCACAAGAACATGCTTGAACTGCCCGCTCTTCCGGTGCACCTCCAACGCCCCATCCAAGTCCCCAGCGCTGCACAGCGTCGTCACAAGCCTCAGAAACACCGACTTGTCCTTTGGTGTCAGCCGACGCTCTGCCATGTCGTCCACTGCCTTCCGGGCCTCCGCCACCCTCCCCTGATCCTCGCAAAGCCCTGGCATCAACGCAGCAAATGTCTTCTCACTCAACCTCAAACCTTTTTCACCCATCTCCGTGAACAATGCCACAGCCTCCTCAACCTTTTTGGCTTCCACATACCCCTTGATCATGACATTGTACGAGACGGAGTTGCGCTCAATCCCCTCCCCAGTCATTTCATCGAACACCTTGCGTGCACTCTCCAGATCACCCGCCCTCACCCAAGAATTGAGCAGGGTGTTGTAAGTGGTGGCATCAGGCGTGACCCCATGGCCCTTCATGTCGCCAAACACCCTGACAGCGGCCTCCATCTTCTTGCAGAGACCGAACCCCCAGATCAGTGTGTTGTAGGTGGACAAGTCCGGCGCGACGCCCTCAGCGATCATGGCGTTGTAGATCCGCCTGGCCATGGCCTCGCGGCCGCGGCAGAGAATGGCCTTGAGGACGGCGTTGTAGGAGAGCGCGGTGCGCGGGATGCCGAGGTCGGGCATGATCCGGAACAGCTTGACGGCCTCCTGCGGGATGGCGGCCTTCCCGTAGGCGGCGATGAGCGCGGCGAGGGTGGGCTCGTCGGGCGCGACGGAGAAGGACGGCATGGTGTCGAGGACGAGGCAGCGCGCGTGGTTGAGCATGCGGCGGGAGGCGAGCGCCGGGACGAGGAGCGCGAAGGTGTCGCGGCCGGGGCGGAAGCCGGCGCGGCGGTAGGCGAAGCGGAAGAACTGGAGCGCGAGGTCGGCGCGCCCCGCCTCGGCGGCGCCGGAGATGACGCCGTGGACCAGCGGCGCGTCGAGGGTGGGCGAGAGCAGGCGGATCGAGTTCTCGAGGCGCGTGGTCCACTGGCGGCGCCGGATCATGTGCAGGATCGTCTCGTGGAGGGGCTCCTCGCGGCGGGGCGGGTTGACCACCGGCGCCGCCGGCGGCGGGGAAGGAGCCGTCGCGCCCTCCGCCGGGGCCTCCGCCGGCGCCTCGGCGGCGGGGGCGTCGAGGGTTGGGGAGGTGCATAGCGCGCGGCGGGCGAGAGGGGTGGACACGCGGGGGGTGCGGGAGAGGAGCGGGAGGTGGTGGGGGAGGTGGCGGCGCGCCATGGCTGATGCGGAGGGAGGTTTGGGGAGATGCGGTGCGGGTAGGAGACGAGGGTTTAGCCGAGCCGACCTGTTACGGAACGGTGGAGGGCATGCCATTAAGAAAGAAGACGTCGGTTACTGCAAAGTTTGCAGAGCGATTGACCGAACTTTCTTTTACCTACACGCAATTCTGGATGGATGGAAGGTAACGGTGTTAAATAGAGGCGTGAAAAGACAGTTTTGCCCTTGGTATTAAAAATATGACAAAAATGAATTTTAAACAGTAGGAAAATATGAAAAATCGGTAAATAATTTTAAAAATGACAGAAATAATTTAAATCAGAAAATAAGTAATAAAATTCGTAATTAAATTATAAAATATCTCGAAAATTCAGGAAAATGCAAAAAAATCAGGAAAATTCGTAAATAAATAAAAAAATCACAAAAAATCAGGTTAATTCATAAAAAAAAATCAAAAAATGCCCAAATTAATCAGAAAAATTATCAAATTAAATCAGAAAATTATGAGAATAGAAGAGAAAAAATACATGACATTACTACTAAATTACTTGGGTCTTATATCAACATTCATGCAAATGGATCATATCATCAACATTCAACCATAATATAAGTGCCAACTTATATGAGCATTACAAAAAATATCAGGGGTAGGTTTTTCACACAACAAGTGTATGCAATTAACATGTTCATTACAAAAAGCATCGTAGCAAAAGAAGTAGTTAAATCAAACTACTCGCAAAATAACACTCAACGATCACAAGTTATTTCATCCGTAGTTTCTTGTTGCTTCTGGTATTTGAAGCTGGGCCCTCTGGAGTGGCTATCTCAACTGGAGCATGGGTAATGAAAGTGCACCATGAAAGGCAACGAATAAACTCCTGAATTCGGCATCTCTTTATCTTCTTCAAGAACTTTAAGAATCTTCTTTCCCTCTGTTTAAGATTTTTGCTTCTGAGCCACTCCCATCTTGTTATCCTATGGGCGATTTTGGCGTTCTCTCACATCTTCCACATCGATCTGCGTGAGTTCATTAACTTATTTAGCAAAGAATGTTACAGGGCTCAGAACATGCAGCATAACAGTAAACACGCTCAATGAAGAAAAAGTAGCAGACAGCACTACAGATCACAGATCAGAGAGAGAGGGAGGAGAAACGGTGTCGTCTGTACCTCGGGACGTGGTCTGCTCGGGGCCGCGGCGGCCTGGCGCTCGCCCGCATAAGGGCGCGGCGGCCTGGCGGGGACGGCCCGCACGGGGCCGCGGCGGCCTGGCGCGGCACGCCCGCGCAGGGGCGCGGCGGCGGCCTGGCGCGCTCGCCCGCACGGGGGCGCTGCGGCCCGGCGCGGCGCGGCGCAGAGGGAGGGTGGGGGCCGGCGGGGAGGGGCGCAGGCGCGAGGGAAGGCTGGGGGCCGGCGGACCGGCGGCAGAGCGGCGACGGCAAACGGAAGAAGATGAGTCCCGATCCGTTCTGGAGAGAGAAAGAGAGGAGACAGTGTTCAACTTCTCTCAGGGGTAAAATGGTCTTTTTACTATGTGGGGTCCACATGTCAGATGCAACAATGTAACAGAATATAGACGGAATGGCGTGTAGGTAAAAAAAAGTTCGGTCGATGGCATACACATGTTTACAAACTTTCTAATGGCACACAGGTAACCGACATCTTTTATAATGGCATACGGTTAAAAGACTCGGAGCGGTGTGTGGTGGGCTCGGCTTTGTTTGGGCCATTTGTATGGCCCAAGAAGAATGGGGCAGGTAAGCCCACCACGTTGTGGGATAGGCCTAGGACCCTGGCCGATGCAGGCCCACCACAGTAGCCTACCGCGTGGGTGTGAATAGTGTGATGAACACGACATTTTCGCGCGGCGATGGCAGACGAGGCGATGAACAGTGTAGAAGATGGCCTCAATAACATTTTTTTTCCTTTCTTCTCAATCTAAATGCGTTTGCCTGTGTACTGTACATTCATTATTGCTACTACGTAAATGGCACTGCCGCTTCACTAGTCGTAATCTCCTACCAACGATGTAATCCGTTGGATGGATCATCTGAACACGGCCGGCTGCGTGAACGCCTCCATCCGGGGCTCCGTCAGGTCCACCGCCTCCTCCTCGTCGCCCGGCGGCGGCCGCCTGCTCCGCCCGTGGCCGTGGGGGCTCATCAGCCGCGCCGCCCCGTTCACCAGCTCGCCCGACGCCACCGCGCCCTTGTTCCTGTCGCCGGGCCACGACGCGCGCCCCGGTGGCAGCGGCGGCGACGTCGGCGGCGCGCGCCGCTCCTGTTGCCACTGGACGGGCGCCGCCGCCGTCGAGCACTCTTGTGGCCTCTCGATGTCGGCGGGCTCCGGATCGCATCTCCCGACGTGCGCCGGCGCCGGCTGCAGAATTGACAGTTCATTGAGATTGCAGTGCCGAACACCTCCGTGCTGTGCATGGCAATGGCATGACATGTTCAGATTCTGATCGAGGTTCGGGAACACTTGTGACTGACTGACCATGAGGTTGAATGTGGCGGCGGCGGCGGGGAGGTTCCGTCGCTTGTGGACGGGGGCGATGGTGGAGAGCATCTGGACGACCTCGCTCATGGTGGGCCTGGCCTCGGGGTCCCACTGCAGGCACTCCCTGGCCAGGTGCGCCATGATCTGCATCTCCTCCGCCGGGAACTTGCCCCGCAGCGCCGGGTCCGGCAGCTCCGCCACCACCAGCCGGCTGTCCCGCAGCCGCGGCGTCGCCCACATGACGAGGCTCTCGTCGGGCCTGGCGGACGACGGCGACGACCTGTGGATGGGCGGCCGGCCGGTGACGAGCTCCAGCACCACCACGCCGAAGCTGAACACGTCCGACTTGAGCGACGCCTTGCCCACGATGGCGTACTCCGGCGCGAAGTAGCCGAAGGTTCCCAGCATCCGCGCCGGCGAGCTCGAGCAGCTCGTCACGCCGTCGTTCATCAGGCACTTGGCCATGCCGAGGTCGGTGATCTTGGCCCTGAACTTTTCGTCCAGGAGGATGTTGGTGGACTTGATGTCGCGGTGCAGGATGCGCGGCGCCGCCGCCTCGTGCAGGTACTCCAGGCCCCTGGCGGCGCCGAGGGCGACGCTCACACGGGTCGCCCAGTCCATGGGCTTCCTGCCTTGCTTCAGGTCCAGGCAGTCCCTCAGGTTGCCGTTGGACATGCACTCGAACACCAGCAGCCTCTCCAGCTGCCGGCCCTGGATCTCCGAGCAGTACCCCAGCAATGGCACCACGTGGCAGTGGTTCAGCCTCGACAGCAGCTCGATCTGTTTTGTTTATTCATCACGCATGAGAAATGACTGAGTGAGGAAATTGCATTGCAATGGTCGGTCCATGCAAAGAATACCTAAGATTGCTTGCATACCTCTGACAGGAACTCGAAGTCTTCGTCTGCGCCTCCTAGGGGCCTAAGCTTCTTCACGGCAACAACTCTGCCATCGCTAAGCTGGCCTCGGTATACCTTGCTTGATCCGCCAACTCCGATAAGATGCTCGTCTGAGAATCTCCCAGTTGCTTCCTCCAGCTCTGCGTACGAAAACCGGATGATAACACCCGGGAACGTGCCACTTTCACCCCTAAAAATGATAGGGCAGCTACACAGAAACTCTGCAGCCAGGAGGACACAGAGTGTCAATTTTCAGGCAATTCAGTTAATTAGAACTTCCAAATTGCAGGCAGGGAAGAAGCTTGCCTTTGAGAACACTGAGCCTCGGCTTCGGTTTCAGTTGGGGAAGAGGAGATGATCTCTGGCTGACAAGGTTTGATCTGCTGCTCCAGCTAGTGTATTTATCAAAGGAGTATATCTGCGAACGAGGAGAGAGCGCGTCCTTGCGGCGGAAGTAGTATACAGTGGTGACAAGGAAAGCAGTAGTGGTGAGGATCACACACACTAGGAGCGTAATTATGACTGTTTTACTGGAGACATGCCTTTTCCCTTCCTCTGAACTTCCTGAAGATATTTAGCAGACCAATTTCACTTGAACATTCAGTTTTATATCTGAAATTCTGAATCGTTAAGCAAGAAAATTTTGCATACCAGATGTGCAGTTACAGGAAGTGAAGCAACCCCTATCGTGTAACACAGCATGTTTTTCTTTCTGAAGGGTCTTGTCAGAGGCACATGTGCAGTTCCATGACCCTGTGCCACCATTCTCATCTGCAGCAATCCCCAATTCAGGTACCATATTTTTGGTATACTAAAATGGTGAAATGTTGAGAGGATATAAGATTGTCTGGCCTTACCTTGTTGGCAATGGCAGGACGAAGAGCAATTGGACAATGGGCTGCTGTTAGAGTTAGATTCACCTAGCGGATGAGCTGCACATACACACGTCCAATTTGTTGTTTCAGTTTCACCCGTGGTTCCATCTGTATAACAACTAGTATATCAGATATTGTCTTCTTTCGTCAGCCATCCAAATTTTAAGTTAATTTTGCAAGCATTTGCCCCAACAGCTACAGGGAAAAAAGGTACAAGTCTGCAACTTACCACATGATGCTGCTTGCACCAGAAAAACATAGCTGAGGAAGGCCAGGAGAAATTTCATGTGGAGATCCATCAACTAGCTCCCAAGTAGAGAAAGGGGAAAACATCAAATGTATCCCATCCAGTGAAAGCTCTGAAAAATAATGACGGAAAAATAAGTATCAATATGTTTGAAACTATTTCTTGTTGACCAAAAAGAAACAGAAAACATCACCCGAATACATGCAGAGCACAATGAACAAGTCTCATCACGTTTTGAAATTAAACAAGTAAATGGTTGACTGACTGTATCATATACCACAACATGTCTAGGAGAATATGCAAAACAGAAGACAGAATAAGTAGAAATTTATAAAACTTGGAAGATCATTACTTGCGATAAAGTAATACATTACCACAACTGCACGAGTATGTGCAACTCATTGTTAACAAAACAACAAGTCCTATTGGATGATCAATCATGGTTAACAAATGACAGCTACAAGGAAAATGGATGCAGAATCTTAGGCTTTGAATCAACTATGTTGATGCTAATCAGATCCATAATTCTTGCAAACATACAACATATGATTTCCAAAAACAGCTGAAATACAAGGAAATACCTATTTAAATTGTCTCTGACAAAAGCAATAAGTATCCTTGTCAAAAAGTAGAACCAAAGAGGCAGGAAAGATGAAAGGTGGGGAGAGATGAAGTTTTTAAGAAATGATAGACAAAGAGAGGCAGCTTATATTCAATGCACGAAATTGTAATGAAGTGGCAGAAGCTATCGATGATAGTCTGACAAATATATGTTTGCCTTTAAAGAAATATATTAGCTCACTCAGTGCACAAGCTTGCAAGACAGGAGACATCTCAACCTACAGCACTATATCTATAGTAGTAGGCCTAAAAGGCTAAAACGAGACTGCCTGCATTTAGGTGCGATGTTCTAATAGGGGCATGGAACACTGGATTATAACTTAAAACGACATCTGGCCTGTAATGTCGGGTATGACAGATGCCAAGCCTGGAGGTGATTAGAGATCTCAGGCTGGAACAGACTTCTGAAAGCCAGCCTGTGCAAGAAGGTGGCAGATTGTTCACAGCAAGTTTTGAATGATGGCACAGATTATTCCTGAGGCTCAACTTGTCTTATGCTTTCTGACACTAACATGCTGTCTTAACAGTGTCCAAAAAAATCAATCAGAACGAGGCAGATTTTGAAAACTTGATAGGCTGATAGAGTGATAGTAACCTACTAGTAGAAATCTGCAAGCAATAATGATTTTTACTAAGAATCACAATCATAAGATGTAAACTCAATTTCAGCCACTGGATTCTGTCGGCCAAGAACAAGAGAGGTTTCTTGGAGTAATCAATTGTCCATTTCAAAATCTCGCCTAGTTTGATAGTTGCATCCAATCCCTAAATGCATGCTTATGGATGTGCCCTCTGCAACTACCAATGCAGCCTGGGGCTTAAAATATGCTGCTATCTTGGTAGTGTCTTGATCATTGCTCCTAATTTAAAATTCTTTTGGTGGTGCGATCCATCCAAAAAATCGTTGAATGCTAAATTAGTTGCAAGATACACATCAATGTTCATTGTATCTTAGAGATATCATAACACAGGATTCCTCATGTATCCAGTGCTTGGATAAATTATTGGGTTATAGAAGATTGACCAAGGAGTTGGGCCTCCATGATCTGATCTCTGTGCCTGAAATTCCCCTCCTTTCCCAGAAAGCAATGCCTTACGCGAATGTAACCGTCAAGCATATTTATATTTGAGGACAATGAAGAGCGCTATCTTCAGATGCAACAAAATGTTAAGCTGCGTTTGCGGCCACGTGTCATTGCAAAGAATATATTAACATAAAGCTCCTACTAATCTAGCACTTTGTTAATCTGGGGCCGTGACGGTTAAGCACGGTAGGTGAAGATGAGCAATGCTGCAAGAAAATGATAATGTAACAACGAAATCGTTGGCATGTGCGGCTACCTGACAAAAGTTTGTTTTCTCTTTCAAACGGGGGAACCTTTTTTACACTGGAAAAAGGGACGTGCTACCTGACACATACATGCCACATCAAATTATTTTGGGGATAATCTTGAAAATCAACAGCAGAATTGAAGATCCGCTACGCCATGTATATTTCAGCTTAGGTGGAAGTGGAGGCAGGACGGAATGAAGCGTGGCTGGCCCTGGCCCAGCTATCTCTTTCCATCCTCCAGCATCACTAGAATTTGGTAAGCTGAAATAGAAATGGAGAATACCTTTGGTTCCCTTTTCCTAACTACTGGCATTATAGTACTGAAACTAATATTCCTTTTGCTTTTTTATCTTTCGGAAAGGAGCATGATGATGATCGCTAAAGAGAATTTGGGTGAAAATGTCACATCGAACACTGTAGCGCACTGTAGCACTTTTCGTTTGTTTGTGGTAATCATTGTCCTACCATGACCTAACTAGGCTCAAAAGATTCGTCTCATCGTGTACATCAAAATCATGTACTTAGTTTTTTTATTTACCTATATTTAATGCTCCATGCATGAGGAGAGAGATTTGATGTGACAGTGAAGTTTAGAGAGAGAAAGTTTGGAAAAGTTTTAGAACCGAAGGGAAGTGAACACCGCGGAAATGTGCATGTTTCTGAAACGAGGGGGAGAGAGACAGACACTCATCCATCATGGACCAGTGAATGAAGTGCATCGATGGGACTGAGTAGACCATCCATGTGCTGATCCTAGATTCCTAGTCAATCCTGGGCGGTGAAACATGTGGGCCCTTCCCTTCAAAAGACAAAGTTTCTCTCTCTAAACTTCACTATTCACCTATCACATCAAATCACATCAAATCTCTCTCCTCGTGTATTCCTCATGTATGGAACACTAAATGTGGGTAAATAAAAAAAACTAAGTACATGGTTTTGATGTACACGACGAGACAAATCTTTTGAGCCTAGTTAGATCATGGTAGGACAACAATTAACACAAACAAACGAAAAGTGCTACAGTGTGCTACAGTGTCCGATACGACATTTTCAGCCAACTTCATTCTCTCTGGACCGGAACTAAACACCGCCGTGAAAGCAAATGCAGTCACCTGACCTGCGAGTGAGTGGCCGCATTGGAGGGGTAAAAAGATGAAGAAAAAAATTATTTAGGCGTCCTCTTCGGCACTAAAGAAAGGAGGGATGGTTAAGCTCCCGGTGAAGGAGTCAATCTCAAGGTTTGAAAAAAAAAGTTACCCCATCTCATGTCCTCGAAGCGATTAAACTAGTAGGCGCTGCAGAGGGCGAACGAACGAATGATTCTGTTCGATCTGCAGCAGGGAGGGAGGGAAGGGAAGGGAAGAGGCCAAGGCAAACGAGCATCATTCTGTCAGAAACAAAACGCGGAAAAGGCTTAGCTTAATCACCCACCCAATCCAGCCGTCGGTTCCTAAATATGCGGGCGAGATGGAATCTGGAAGCATCATCAAGCAAGCAGCAGTATGATATGATGTGATATGATGGTGTCCGTGTATTGGGAAGGGGAAATGGTGAGAAACGGACGTGCTTCCTCATGCATGAGTTTGGCTTGGCTGATGATGAATTGGGGGAGGTGAGGCAGACATGAGTGATGGCTTGCAGTGGAGTGCGGTGGGTCCAGCGATGTGCAAGAGCTACCAACCAGATCAGTGGTGAAAGCTACAGGAAGGGGTGGCAATGCATTGCATTGGTGTGCGAAATTCAGACAGCTTGTCTGCACTAGCTGAGGGGCAGAGAGAGTCCAGGAGTGGTAGGATTGTTCCCAAAACGGATGCATACACGAGCACACTCGGGGACTGACGAGAAGTGCTGAGGAGGAGGAACGGCACAAAGGTGTGATACGCAATTTTGATGTTGGAGGTTCAGGAATGTCTTGGGCAAACTAGTAATACTTGCACTGTATTGTATTGTACTGAACAATTTGCAGTTGCTCCCGAAGGGGGGAAGAGAAATAATCAGAATTGAGCATGAGCTCCTGTTGGAGTCAGAGCTTGGTTGATTTGCTTCTTCCTAGAGAGCAGCGCAGGGGTATGAGAGGGGAGAAGAAGAAATGGAGGGCCGGAGAGGTGCGTACCTCAGCTCAGGGTGAGGGAGTGAAGCAAGATGGTCGTCTTCCACGGGGGCGGCGCTCCGTCTCCGTCTCCATGGGTTCACGTCAAGTCCTTGCTTGGATTGGAGATTGCTCGTCTCCCTCCCTGACGCCGCCCGTCCGTTTTTCTTTCTAGAGAGAGAGAAGAGAGAGGGAGGGACTCGAGAGAGAGAAAGATTGCGCTGGGAGCTGGGACCCTCCCTGCCTTGTTCTTTCCTGGACCTGGAGCGTGAGAGAGAGAGAGAGTCTCCAGGGCCTTGAATGCACTGTGGACAGCGGGGGAGAGGGAGGGATCACTCAAATCATTCAATCCTCCATTCCTCCTCCAAGTAATAACGGGAGAGGTGCAAGGAGCGTGAGCCTTCCCGTGCACCGCACCGTGCTGTGCAATACCCGTAAATGGCCCTGTTTAGTTTCAATCTTTTCTCCCTAAATTTCACTGTTCACTTGTCACATCAAATCTCTCTCCACATGCATGGAGCATCAAACCTG
This sequence comes from Echinochloa phyllopogon, assembly GCA_033239725.1. Taxonomy (NCBI): domain Eukaryota; kingdom Viridiplantae; phylum Streptophyta; class Magnoliopsida; order Poales; family Poaceae; genus Echinochloa; species Echinochloa phyllopogon. The sequence goes on from BTCW01000001.1 coordinate 581,580, forward strand.
TGTGTCCCGTGAATGGCCATGTTTAGTTTCAAACTTTCTCTCTCCAAACTTCACTGCTCACTTGTCACATCAAATCTCTCTCCTCGTACATGGAGCATCAAACCTGTGTGTGCCGTGAATGGCAATGTTTAGTTTCAAACTTTCTCTCTCCAAACTTCACTGTTCATTTGTCACATCAAATCTCTCTCCTCATACATGGAGCATCAAACGTGGGTAAATAAAAAAACTAAGTGCATGGTTTGGATGTATACGACGAGACGAATCTTTTTAGCCTAGTTAGATCATGGTAGGACAACGATTATCACAAACAAACGAAAAATGTTACAGTACGCTACAGTGTCTGATGTGATATTTTCATCAAATTTTACCATCTCATTTTTAGAACTAAGAACAGCCAATGAATGAATGAATGGTAAGGGAGGATGACGTGAGCTAGCATCAAACCAGACCCACCGGCACCGAACCGGCCCGACTCCCTTAAATCGCACACGCACCGCACCGCTCAATCAGAATCACACACACCGCAGCCACCATCCACCACACGCCCAAAAGTCGTCTACAGCTGCTGCGCACCCCCAGTCTCGTCTGTCTCACCCAGCACGTACAGTACGCGCAAAACATTGATGACTTGGCATTCCAATTCCTCCACCACATGCCCAGACCCCGACGACTTGCGCTTGTGCTTTCGATCGGATCGGTTCCCTAACATTCATCGCCATGTGCACTGCAGTCGGCATGTGGCCTCCACAAACATGCCACTCTCTTCCTGCACTGCACAGATCCGCCTTGCCAAATACTAGTACTCTACAATACTGCAGGTTACGGCGAGATCCGATCCAAGCCCAATGCAGCACGCAACAAACATATTCAACGCACACCATCAACGAATTCTCACACGCAGACAATGACACGCCAGATAACAATCAGACACAAACATCCACCAATGTACAAGACTATCTGTCTATGGTGTTCACTTCTCTACCATCTGCGCTGCTCTGCTCTACACTGCTCTGCTGCCCCCAAAATGCCTGGTGATGCACTCACCAGCGCCATCCCTCTGCTACCACGGATGCTGCTAGGGTCCCGTCAGATATCACCTTCCTCTAATACAAACCAATGCCTCACAAACTAACCCACGCATCACACATCCACTGCTACTGCTGCTACGAATCGTCGTCAGATAGGCACACCACTTCTTGCCTCGCGCCTCCCTGGCCGGCCCCAGTACTAGCAGGGCCACTAGTCTGCCCGCCAATCCTGCCAGCCGACCACAAAGCCAGACCAGGTGAAGGTTGATTGGCAACTGCTGGGAGAGCTCCACCATGCCAAACTCCTCCTGCTGCTGCTGCTGCGTGCTGTGGACCTACTGCCACCACATTGCCAAAAGCAGCTGGATTCTGACTCAATGCTTGCTGAGAAGCCATGAGATACTGACTAGCTGAGGCCGCCGCGAGACCTGGATGTGAGTTCGATACCGATGCAACCGTTTGCTGGACTGAGCTTTGATGTGGCACGGCATGGGGCCACTGTCGTTGGAAGTGCAGCAGCGCCTCTCGACTGCGTTCAGGTGCAGCCTGACTCGTACCTGCTACGTGACCTCCAGCGTGCCAAACTCCTGCTGCCCCGCCATTCAGTGGACCGCCTGGCACGTGGTGCAAACCTGGGATCAGGCTTGATCCTTGCTGGGCTACCATGTTAATTGGGATTGTGCGAGGAGGCTGCACAAAATTCGCCATTAGCTCTGGAGACAGACCTTGTAGCAGCGAGGACGCTGGGAGAGATGGAAGTGAGTTTGCTGCTGATGGCATCTCCAGTGGCAGTGCACTGGAAGATGGAAAGCTTCCCAACAAACCATGGGCATACTGTCTGGACGATGTAATCCCTGGATTGATATTGCCAAGTTGCTGCTGATCTCCGCCACCCATAGCAGATAGTGCCGGCATCTGGAGCTGCTGGAGAAGAGGAACAGATGCGCGTCCTTGTGTTCCAGCAGCTACGAAGCTTCCATTTCGCAGAGGCATTGAACCAACAGGTGATGGTGCTGCTCTATAAAGATTTCCAGGTAAGACCGATTGCTGTTCGATAGCACCAGATGCTAATGCACGAACCACCTGTGAAGGTTGGACACAAGGTCCTGCTGAATACAATGAGGCCAACCCTGGTGGTGGAGTGGCTAATGGTGAGGCAACAGGTAATGATGATGTAGTCTGAGTTGCTTGTGCTTGCGGAAAAGGCTGAGGTGCCTGCCGAATTCCGGGGCTCGCAGATCTCTCTGTAGAACACAAGGAAGAAGCAAACCGTTACTCACATGTTCCTAGGAATGAGAAACATTAAAGTCGACAACAATATCAGATCTAAATTTGCAGATGGTTGTAAGTAATACAACTAGCCCATGCAGGCATAGCATGTAGCATTACTGCACAAGAAATGGGTAAGGTATGGTACTAGCTAGAACAGAAATCCTCGCAATCTACGACACAGGCCATCAGTCCACCATAAAAAAAAAAGTATAAACAGGATGCAGGTCAACTCAAAAGCATGTAGACTGGAAGAGCTGCATTGGATATAGACCTCACAAAGAGCTAAAACACCAAAACAGAAACTTGGTCTCAGGGTTTTGCACTGAAGGACTAATTACAACCCTAAAACATCATTTAGGAAGACCAAGTTACACTGGTATTGGGTACCTTGAGCTGGAGTTGATTTCATAAACCTCTCCCGAAAATTCTCAGCTAAAGACTGCTGCATAAAGAGTTTCCTGTAGAAATCATTAAGCCCTGTGGTCCATTGATGATGCTTGTAATTTTCCTGTTGAAGTAACAACTCATATTTTTTCATTATCTTCTCCACTTCCTGGTTGCGCAGTGTTTGAAGTAGTGATTTCTGTCCATGCAGAGAAGACATGAAAAGTCTCAAGATATATGCAATCTAAAAGGGAAAAAGAACACATATAGAAGTAAAGATGCAAACCTTCTTTTCATACTCATTACTAAGCACACCCTTCACGTATTTCAGTCTTTCCAACTCATTTCTCATCGGTTCAGAACTAGATGACAAATTATGAGATGCTGCAGATGCCTCTGTAAAGAGTTGGGTGAGCTGCTCAGGACCCAATGCCATGTTTGGCTGAAGATCTATTTGAACCATTTCATCAGGGTGTGTTCTCTCAGGCTGGAAATGCTGAACTGAGGTTGATGATTGTGTTTCAGGCTGCAAATTCTGAGCCACAATGGCAACCGATGTACCTGCCCCTTCCCTTTCTGCAGGTTGATCCTGCATTAGAGACGGTGGTTGTACTTCCAGGCGCAAATCTGGAGATGACAGCATACCTAAAGTATCTGCTTGTTCTGCATGTCCCCGTGTAGGTTCTACATTTTCCCTCTCACGGACGGCTGTGCTTTGTGTCACAGGCATACCAGACAGATCAATTCTTTCAAGTCGAACATCCTGTGTTGTGATTGACGGTTGCATTCCATGTTGCAGATCCCGATCTGTTGCAGCGCACGACATATCAGCCCTTCCTGCTTCCTCAGAGAGAATCGAGGTTGGTGGCTGCAGATCAACTGGAAGCTGCGAAGTTGCTAAACTATGTTGTGCATGGGGACTTCTGATTTCCTGAGCAGGCATACTTGATTCACTATTCTCAGTTTCAGCTTCCCTGGACAATGGTAAGGTGGCCAGATTGCATGTAGCACGAGTTAGATGTTCAGTTTCACCTTCCTCTGACAAATCAGTTGCTCCATCTGGTTGACAGCTTGTTTGACTCGCCTCATCCAGGAACATCCTTCCAAGTGGTACACCCAACAATGAGGTGGATGGTCGCATGTCAGGATGCAAATCCGGTTCCACCTGTGTGTCCTGTGTGTCCAACATACCTGGGAATTCTGCCACTGCAGGTGGATGCCTTGAAGGTGCATCACTGCTTTGCAAGGAAGATGTACTTGATAGATTAGCAGGAGTTCCAACCTCTGAAGAAAATGGAAACATAGCTGGGATTTGAGGGGCAGCAGAAATTGATGATTCTGTGCAGATTCGATGTGCGGAAACAGTGCCATTATTAACTACATCAAACCCCATCCTGTCATCAACCAAATGGTGACGTGTAGTTCCCAGCCGACACGTTGTCTGAGAGCTGTCAGCATCCAATATTGAGCATGATGATTGGATATCAGGCTGCAAACTATAGGCAGCCTCCTTGTCCAGATTACCTGATGATTCTGCTTCTGCTGGTGGATGTCCTGAAATTGCTAAGTTCTGTCGGGCAGGTACACTTGTACTATGTTGTGCAGGCATACTTGACTGATCAGTGTGAGTTTCAACTTCCAAAGCATCTGGTAAGACAGCTAGGTTGTGTGGAGCAATATAAGAATGATTTTCTAAATTCAATGGATCTGCAGCGACAGAGTCTACATTTTTATCTTTAACTATCGTACTGGAATCACCTAAACAGTCAGAAGTTGTCCCTTCCTGAAACATTCCAGCTGCAAGGTTCATTTCCCTCGAATCATCAGGGCACGTCCTCCGACTTTGAGCATCTAATGTCGGGCATGATGTTTGCATATCCTGAGCATCCGTTGCAAGCAATGCATCAGCTGGTTCTGCTTCTGCAGGTGGATGCTGCAAGGTCATGAGGTTTTGGGGAGAAACCAAGATAGATGATTCTAAGTGGTCTGGATTTGCTGCAACAGTACCAACATCGTTATCTGCATTAATTCCCATAACAATAGAAGTTGCGCTTCCTGGCAACATACTTGGATTAGCAATAATTTCTCCCCTGGCATGTTCAGTACTCCTGGCCTCACCAGTCGAAGATTCCTAAATATAAGGAGGGTATTAACGATTAAAAGTAGAAAGGCATCACTAAAACATAAACAGTGACAATCAACACAAATAATAAGCCGAGTGTTCAAGAAAACACACAAAACAAAAGCATTAAATGCTACCTGAAGTACCAACAGTAAAATAGTGGCATGAAATGGCACGGGTTTTATGTGATTTTCAACAGACAAGATTATTAAGTCACGCGCAAACAGTTTAGCAAAGGCGGATAATTCACTTATACTTAAACAAAGATAAGCGCTCAAAAGATTCTTTTGTGTAGAAAGATAATATAACAAATTTGATAGGCTTCAAACACAATAAAAACATAGCAAACAAAAGTCTTGTTGTGTGATACATAGCAAAAGAAAGAAAAACTTAGTAATACCTGATCGTTTGAATCATGACTTGCAGGAATAGTGTTTGCAGAACAGGCTCTTTGTAAGTCAATTCCATCAGAACCGCAGTGAACATTGTCATCTGGAAGATCTACATATTCTGATGCTGCTCCCGCGCCAGAGCTCATATGACCTTCTGTAGGCTCATTTCTCGCTGCAGGTATAGAAAAAGCCTCTGATGGAACTGAACTTCGTATAAGAGTAATTTCCATCAATCTGTCATCCAAAAGCCGGTCACAGCCCAATGCCAAAATGTTGTCAACATGATTAAGACCATTTTGTTTCTTAAAATGGATGAATTCCTCAACGACGAAATCGGAATCTGGTAGAGTATCACAGAGATCAAGGAATTGATCTAATTGGCCTGATAATACTACCTGTTTGAGTTTTTCCTTCATCAGTTTCTCTTCAACCCATGTTTTCGATTGCAGTGCGTCAAGTTTAGCAAGCTGGAGCCTCATGTGCACCAAAAATGCATGCCTGAGCATAGTGAACCACTGAATCACTAGCTCTATTTGGTCATTTCTGATCTCTTCATCGATGTCACTTATCCGAATGTGTTGAACAACTGCATGGCATACCTTCTGCAGTTTCATCACTTGACTATCTCTTTGTTTTCTTAAATTTGATATCTCAAGTTGTTGTTTCTCAATGATATTCTTCTCTCTTAAGGAAAAAGCAATGTTAAACAAATCTATTCTTTTTGCTGCGGGTCTACCAGGGGGTTCTTCACTTGACAAATGCAATTCTCTGTCAGCTTCTGGAGCAGATACCAACTCTTGCCCATCTGAAACCATCTGCTCAGGAGCAGAAGGGCTCTCTTGAGTGCCATTTGTGAGGTTAGCATGAAGATCCCTTGCCTGCTTCGGGAAAATGTGGTCACTTCTCAAGTTAGTAGATGAGCTCTCGTGTGGTGAAGAGCTGTCATTTTGTATCTTGTTCCTGCTCGGACTTTGTTTATGTCCAAACTTTTCTTTCAGTATCCCTAATTTTTCATAGAAAAAACCAGAGAGCTCTTCGCTGCATTCATAGTTCAAGCATTCTGTAGCAAGGGCAAGTGATTCTCTATGATCCAACATGCCGTAATTCAGAACAGAAGCAGCACACCAACACTGAAGCAAGTATTAGAAAACTTATCATATTAGATAAAACCAGTGTAATTTAAACTATGTAAAACTCGTGGGCACCTATCTTACCAAGGCTATGTTGAACGCATGCAGTATGCCCTGTGGCTCCCGCACTACTAGATGATTCTTTAAAAGATACTCAAGGAACTGCTTGGCCTGAAAGCATACATCATCCTGCAGTTGTGATTCATGTGAGATGACAATTAAATCTAGGAAGAACAAAAGTAGTCCAAAACCAATGGAACAGACATTTCTACAAATAATGAGATTAGTATGACACTAAATGTGACAAGAAGTGCAGAGAAAGGAAGGAAAAAACTCAAGCAGCAATCTTTTTCCATGTTAAAGCATAACAAACGGTAGTACATCACTGTTTCATACATGCATCAGGAACATATAACCATCAGGCATATCACAGAAAGTCCTAAAAGGAGCAGAAGAGCAACTTCGAAAAGCAGACACAATCCATGTTTCTACTTTAGAGCAAAAGAAAAACTACAGAAGAGCATACATAATACATACCGGTAGTTTTAAAACCTGAATTAGCTTTGATAACCCGTGCTTAAGTTCAGCATGAAGACTTTTGGGTGTGCTCAGGTTTTCCAACCCTTCAGAATGAACTGTATTAGAACAATGTAATATGTACATCTACAGAACAGAAAATACTACTATTTCTAATCATTTTACCTGTCTCAGGAAGTAGATGAAAATCAGTACATGATGAGCCAGCAATTTCACCTGTTTTGCTAAGCTTCCTTCTGGCTTCGTTAGTTTCTTCAGTGGGGGCTTCAGTTCGTTTATAGCGTTGACAACGGGATTTCTTTTCCAGCAAATTCAACCAGAATATAGGTGGATCTCCATCCAGTGAAGACACTCCCTCTCTCTCACCTACCAGAGTAATATTTCTTGAATAAAACTCACCACTCATACAAGCTTTTGATATGATTGCACTATTCATTTTGCAGCTATCTTCAATATCTGTCGACAGTTCTGTTAAGAATTCCGAGATTACTTTATCCATCATAACTTTACTAGCACAGTTATGTTGCTGAAGCTCGTCAACTCTGCTTACGAGGAATGATGCGCCCCAGCTTAGCAAGCAATGGCTTGTACTAGACAACATATCTTGGCCGTTGCTATCAACAATCATGCTTTGCTTTGAAAGCACAAGACCCTTTTCCTCCACTGTGAAAGGAGAATATAAGCGGAAAACACGAACATACTTCAGTTGTGACTCTATCTTGATCTTTCGAAGAGCTTTCAGGTCATTAAGTGGATTCAGGTCACTACCATAAATGATAATGGTATCAACAGATGACAGCTTTATGCTGGAGTGGCATGCGCGACTATCAATCAGAAAAACAAATCGCCCTTTGCTTGTGTCATTGAACATATTCATTGCTTCTTGTTTCGTTGAAAATGCCGAACGGTTTTGAACACGTTCGTATGACTCGGGGCCAAATCTGTGGCGTATGAGTTCTTCTAAGATGTTACCCATTCTATCTCCAACTGCTCCTTCAGACTGCCACAGTACAACAAGAGAAAGTTCAAATCATGCTGAACTCATAAACTAAGGCACGCCCTCGATGCATGCTGACTGCAGAGGGCTCGCATTACAGCCTCTGAGATTTTATGCAGTACTCATGACTTTGTTACCAAGAAAAATGTAAAACCCAAAGCCAATGCCCATAACAGAGACTAGCACAGTTACAGTCTATTGATAAATTCTTCAAGTTCATTATAGTTAGAATTATCCAATTCCTACATAATGCTTTTGCTGACTAGCATTGGAGTTAACCAACATATAGCTTGAAACTTTTTAAGATGATAAATCGATAAATGAGTTAACCAACATATGTAAATGAAGGAAAAGCCAGGCGTTACTCACTTGAAAAAGAACAATGACTCTTAACCTCTTGTTCCTGATCTCTTTAAGCATTTTTTCAAGCAGCAGTAATTTCCCACTCTCATGCACGCTATCATCTGTGGATTCAGGTACATTACAAGCGTTGACAAGCGAATGTTGTAGGCCAACCAGGCAAGGGTGATTGCAGCACTGTTACATAAAACAAAGCAGAGATCAGAGCCACTAGAAGTGTCAATAAGTTCACAGAAAATGTACCACACGCACGCAGATTGTAAACAAATGGATTTTCTGAGAGCAAACCTTCCAAAGACACATAACAATGTCACGAAGAGCTCCAATGTTGTCAGTCGCCGTTTGTGACTGGAGGGTAGATGAGTTTGCAAGCAACATAGAATAATATAGTTTTAGCTGTGCTTGTGAAAGGTAAGCAGGAACCCAATACTCCAAAAAATTTGAAGAATTCACTTTTCGCTCATATGCAATATGACGTGTAAATCTTGCTCTCAACATAGCAAGTGCATCAGCATCAACATAATCTCCATTATCTTCTTGTTCCGAGTTAAGGAAAGCTAGCAGATTCTTGTACTCGAGAAGATTATCCTACAAAATAGAAAGATTTGACATGGATATATTTGTCGGTGCATACAAGCAAAGCTATAGTTTAGAGCTGATGAAAGGTACCTTCAGTGGAGAGCTCAAAAGCACCATCCTAAAATCTGTTGGAAGTTGCTTGAGTTGTTTGAGATGATTCATAACTGAGCTTTGACAATAGTCAACGATAACTGCCTCCCAACCAATGCACTCTATATTTTTAATGTTCTGTGTCATGGCAAACAGGCAGAAATATGGTTAAGAATTTGCTCGGTGTAATAATGGCAACATCAAGGTGTAAAGGAGTCATTTATGCGCCGTAACCAATAAGGAACATTAATAGGGCTGAGAAGGTCATTACAAATTACCTCTAAGATAGCATCAGGATGAGCTAGGAGAACATATAACATTGTGTCTCGTCCATTTTCATGCAACTCCAGATGTTGAACTAGTTTGTGCACATCTTTGTCGCCGTCATACACAACAACGTTGATACATGGCGCAAAGCGACTGAACTCAGCCTCCCATAAGGGTAGAGAAGCAGTTGTCAGAAGCAGAAAAGGTTTGCAGACATCATGTAAAACTGACAATATGAATAAGATGGTCTTCATTATATGCTCCTGCATTATACATGAGTCAAATAAATTTTCTTTCATTTGTACGGAGGGGAAAGATCTAAAAAATTTAAATATAACTGCAAAGATTTGCATGCAAAAATAAAACATTATATTTGCATAGAAGAATGCCATTGAACATTTAACAATACCAATACTAATAGAAACCAACAGACCAGAAAATGTGGAAGTAGGTGTCCAAATATGTTGTTTATGGGTGCAAGACTGTAATGCTGCTAAATTACTTGCATAGTTCCTACCTTATCATCAACAAAGACAGCACCTTGAGACTTGTGCCAAAACTCACGGAGCTTATTCACAGAACACAAATGATCATTGTCAAAATCAGGATGGCACCCATCTGGCAATCTCTGAAGTTTCTGAAATGGACTTTCCTTAACCTGCAAAGAGAATATTGTGTATTTCAGTACTGAAAGCAATGACTTAGTACCAGGATCTAATGAAAATCCAAGTTCAGTGTCTAACATGGCTCTGGATTACACCATGTAATCCAAGCACTAGGACAGATGTGGGATTCCTGTGGGTCATACACAACTATTCATTGGACAATTTGGGACAGAAGACATATGGATGATATAATAGATGAGACAGCGCGCTAGGCAAAAAGAAACTGCACAGGCCGCAGGGGACCATACGGTGCAGTAAAATGCGCACAAACACATCAAGTTAGAATTAGCAGGATAGTTTCGGTTACTAAAATTTCGGTGGATACTATCAAGATTAATCATCTTAACAAACTAACAAGTAAGTACCCAAACATCAAAACAGTTAGGCCATATTGCATATCTGAAAGGGGTGGAGCTGAAAACATTAATTGTAGATAAGATTAAGAATAATACCTTGTTTGTTTTTGTGGGAATAGATGATTGCTCCGATCTAACAACTACAGCTGCAAAATAAGACACAAATCAGATATGCTAACGTATTTGCATGAGACTGAGGCATCCTAAACAGCCCAGAGTGGTTATCATGTTTTTCCTTTCCTACTGAATCCAGTGTGGATGTTTGCACATAAATGCCAGTTTGCATAATCGCATCTATTCGCGCCACATAAAGTTTTTGGTAAAACTTCCATATTTTTTCCTTCCATGCAACAATTTGACAATTTCTGTAAATTCTGAATTGTGTCTACCCCATAGGTATCTACTCTACTTTTGAATTGTGTCTACCCCATAAATTTTGAATTGTGTCTAGCCCATAACATTGCTTAACTCTGTATAAACCACAAAAACAGCATGTCCCTCGTGAATTCATGATGGCACCATGTGAACTAAGTGGATAAATTATGAATGGTGAGGACATCAAGTACCTGCAGCTTCCCCCTTGCTGGACGTCTTGAATAGTGATAAGTAGTTGCCTGTCCGCATACATTTTCGCCTCTTTTGTGAACTCCTAGCATTCCCAGCCATGGCTTGCTCACTCAATCGCCCTTTCGCGCCATCCTTGGAGCTATAGGTTCTGTTTGGATCTCTCGGCGTCAGAGGAGCTGAATCACTGGTATTGGCTGCTTTCGAAATTCCACGGGGCGCTTCCTTCTCTGGTGCCTTCCGCTTCTTCTCATAAGGCCCGGACGCCTCACTGCCCAACCTCATGGGAGGAGGATGTCCCCCGTAAGGATTGGTTGTATTCCGACTTGACCTCCTTGCAGTCGGAAAGCTTGACAGTTGATGTGACCTCAAGTGTGGAGTGTTGATCATACTCCGGTCGCCATTTCTGCTCGCTGTGGTGCTTACAGATGCTCCATCAATCAATGATCCTGCTGGAGTGTTCGCCATTGCCCCTCTCTAGTAATAGCATCATTCAAACAAACTTTTCGTCAATCACAAATTCACAGGGCAAAAAAAATGTGGGAAACACACACGCACTGAAACCCCACCCCCACAAAAAAAAAAACGCAAACTAGTAGCCAACGGAGGAGCACAGCGAAGTTGCTCTTACGACCGAGGGACAAAACCCTAAATGCTGAGCATTCCTCGATAATACGATCAAAATTCCGCAAAAGGTAAGAAGCGCTGAAGCGAGACACGGGCGGGTGGGGGAAGACGAGCGGGCGGGTGTGGCTGAAATCGTACCTTCGGGGAGCAAGCCCGGCGGGGAATGCCGCGGCGAGGTGGAGGGAGAGGGACGGGGGCGGTGGGCGGGGGAGGGGGCCCTCCTCCTTTCGTGTCCTGCCCTCCGTCGCCTTCTTTATTCCTCCCTCTCCTTGGGTCACTTCTTCGCCTACCGCCGACTCTCCGCTTCACTGCTCCCCAGCGCTGCCCAAGCATCAACGAATGCGTGTAAAAAAAAGTAATGAATGAATGAAGTAGTATACTACGAGTAATAATGAAAAAAATATTTATTGAATCTTACCACACAAGAATTCATGTTTTGGATCCGAGGTGCCATCGACTTCAACGGAATACAATCAACTTTACTGTCAAAAATAATGTGATAAAAAATAAGAGAGTAGAAAATAGTGGTTTCGGCAAACGAGATCCGCCAGAAAAAATTAAGACAAATTTTTCCGAAATTGAAAATATAATGTGAGAAAAAATAAGAGAGTTGAAAATGCCACTGTCAATGACTCTGGTGGCCCCTATATGGTGACACACCGATGGCATATTTCCGAAATTTAAAAATTGTAATGGTATTAATCCAACTAACCCAAAAATTAATGGTAGAGGAGCTATACCTCGGAGACGCGTCGAAGTAAGTAGAGAGAGGCAGTAGATCGCCGCCGCCAAGTAGACTACGAGAAAATCACCAAAAAGAAATTCAATTATTAAATCTTACTATATAAGGATTCAACAATATACTGTCAATATTACCACTAGTTGTCGGCTATACCATAAACATTGGACCCATCGCGCGTTAAGGCGACCGCGCGACCCCGTCTCCCCTTCCTTCCGCTCCCACCGCATCGTCTTCTCCCCCGCCGGCAGCCGCCGCCGAACCCGTCGGCATCCTTCGCCCCCGCTACCTCCTCCGCCCGCGGCTCCGGCGGCGCCCCGCCGCCTCCGCCGCCGCCCGCCGACCGCCACCACGCTAATTCGTCGTCGCTGCCGCCGTCTCCTCTTCCTCGTCTCCACCCCCGCTGCATGTACCACCCACCGGGGGTCCCCCACCGCCCGGCCCTCCGCCCGGCTTCCGTCGCCGCCCAGGGCACCTTTTCTACAGCCGGTGGAGCTCACCGACCCCGGGAACCCCGGGCCCCTAACCCCGGGCCGCTAACCTAGCCGCCGCCGGCATGCGTGGGTCGCGCGGTCGGCGCTCCACGAATGAGATCCGCCGGAAATGGAAAAAAAAAGTCGAAGATAGAGGAGCTGTACCGAAAAGGCGCGTCGAAAATCAGCAGAGGGACACCCCGTGGATCCCGTCGCCACCGCCACTGCCGCCGCCGCCGCCAGAAGCGCGCTCGATGGTTTGGGGTGGCTTGGTGACTGGCTAGGGTTAGCGGTGGTAGGAATTTATAGAGCGTGAGCTGGCATCATTTAAAACCATAAAAATACGGTAAAAATAAGGAAATTTGATGTAATGGCTTCAACGAATGAGATCTGTCAGAAATGGAAACAAAGAGGCCGAAGACAAATGAGTTGTACCGGAGAGGTGCGTCGAAAATCAGCAGAGCGACACCCGTGGATCCCGTCGTCGTTGCCACTGCGGTCGCCGCCGCCGCCGCCGCCAAGAAGAGCGCTCGATGGTTTGGGGTGGGTTGGTGGCTGGCTAGGGTTAGCAATGGTAGGATTTTATATAGCGTGAGCTGGCATTGAATTCTCTAGGAGCGTTATGACTTGGTCACTAATATGTGGGACCATAAATAATGGGTCGGGAAGGAGATCTTTCTGGTCCTAAATAAATATTCTGGTATATAAATGGACCGTCCACAAAACTCCGGCCCACATCACTTTGGGCCATTATACCATAGAGGCGCGTCGAAAATCAACAGAGGTACACCCCCGTGGATCACCGCCGCCAAGAAGAGCGCTCGATGGTTTGGGGTGGGTTGGTGGCTGGCTAGGGTTAGCAGTAGTAGGATTTTACTGAGCTGGCATCATTTAAAGTAGTGGGCCCGATTTGAATTCTCTAGGAGGGTTATGACTTGGTCACTGATACGTGGGACCATAGATAATGGGTCGGAAAGGAGATCTTTCTTGCCATAAATAAATATTTTAGTATAAATATCTATTGGACCGGCACACAAAACATGGGCCCACGTCACTTTGGGCCATTGTACCGGAGAGGCGCGTTGAAAATCAGCAGATGTATACCCTCGTGGATCTCCGCCGCCGCCGCCAAGAAGAGCGCTCGATGGTTGGGGGTGGGTTGGTGGCTGGCTAGGGTTAGCAGTGGTAGGATTTTACGTAGCGTGAGCTAGAATAGTTGTGCCGATTTGAATTCTATTACGTGTTATGACTTGGTCTGATATGTAGGATCATGGGCAATGGGTCGGGATGGAGATTTTCCTGAATTGACCCGCAATACCCAAAATAAATATTCTGGTGTAAATACTCATCGGGCTAGCCCACAGAACTCTGGCATAGTGTAGTGAACGTCACTTTGGGTCACTGGGTGTCTGGGTAACCCGATCGGCTAATCCAACTCAGCCACCGCCCTCACGCCGCCAGTCGTCGATTGTGCATTTTCCCTTCCATCGTGCAACAGTTCGTGCAGCCACCACGGGTTGTGGTGTCGTCCACACGTGCTAAGGTTAGTGTGTGCTATGAACGCCGGAGCAAAAGTGCGGCTGACATTTGCGTTGTAAGCTATGCAATTGGAATAGGAAAGTGTCACCCATACGGAACTAATTTCTTCTCGAGGAAGTTTTTTCTCTTCATTTTCATATTTCTTTAGGAACCTAGCCTAGTGCCATTTGCAAAGTATAGTTTTGGATAACCCACTGATTTTCAGGTACCTTGTGCTTATTTTTGGGTCAACACGTTATTTGGGTTCTTCATGTTGGGTTGAGTGGGTTGGTCGACCCACTTACGCATTATGAGTAATAGGCACATATTTAACGACCAAGTTATAATGATAAAGTTGTAAAAGAATAGAAAAGAATAAAATATTTACTAAAATCGATTGAGTAACGTCTTAGACTCGTTGCATAGCGTGGTCCTTGATTTCACCGTGCTCCTTATTTGAATTTTGGCAGACAATAATATTTTCTTCTAATATGTGTAAGACATATGTGACAAATCGATTGTTTGAACTACTTATCTTATTACCTTTTTTTTGACCGGAGTCAGTAGGGGAAGCCCCTACCTATTTTTTTTTAATTTTCTTTATTCCAAACCTAGTTAATTCGCTCCCACAGGGAGTCGAACCTGGGTCTGCAGGGTGCTACTCAGGTGCTCTAACCACTAGGCTAGAGGCCCTTTCACTACTTATCTTATTACCTTATTTTTATTAATTATTGTGTCCTTAAACATAAGATCAGCTGAAATTACTCATGAAAAAGAATCAATCATTATTGGTTGTAGAAATATGGTATTTAGATTATGTTGTTAGTCAGGATACACACTGAAATATCTTTTTACAAAAAGTAAATAAATTTACACTTCAGGTTTACCTCATGGTTTGTATTGCTCCGGCTTCATCTTCAAAATAATTGATTTTGTTTCAATGTAACTTGGTTTATTAACAAACCTACACATGTGTCCATATACATCAAGTAGATTATATGATGAGAAAAAGAGAAATGATGCTTGATGGTTGAGCAATTGATTGAGGACTAGATAGAGATGACAATAGATGAAACATGGAGCAAGGTTTAGGAAAACAAGACCAGAGGAAAAAGAATAAACATAATTTATTATCTAGAAAAGAGGAAATACAGTAAGACTAGTCTATTGCGCTACTATGTACTATCTAACATTCTAGATCTCTCAGCTATATATGGCATCCTTGTTGTTTCTTTCTTGACTCTTCTTTGACTTGCAAGCTTTCTATAACAACTATTTCTTTTTTAATACTTCTACATATTATAATAAGTTAGTTTGCGACTATTTATATATTATAATTAGTTATTTTTTGATAGCCTTTTATTAGTGGTCTATTTATCTAATTAAATTGATACATTCGAAACTCTCATTAGGACTTACGGATAGGACTTACGGATAAAATGCCATTTTTTGAGGTTATAACATGTAGAAGTGGCCTCAATTACACAGCTCGATTGTGCAATCTTTGCTATTCACATTTTTCGAGGTTTGATTTCAGGTTTATTGTCGTAGTTTTTTTTTGTTTTGAGCACGGGTTTATTGTTGTAGTTTGATGGCTAATATGTGTAACCCACGTAACCACCCCATCCCAATGTAACTCAGCCCATTAACCCATACTTGCCGAATCGATCGCAACGGAACAGAGGCTCGGCCCGAGCCGAGCTCGAGCTTCAACCGAGCCGACCTCGGGGTAGCCTCTGTGCCTCCTCCAAGGCGAAGCAAGCTCGTTGGAGCCTGGGCACCTGGCTGGGCTCGCTCAAGCTCGGCTTCGGCTCGTTGGCAGCTTGGATTCCGATCCCCCTCGCTCCCTCCCTCTGGCGGGCCTCTGTCGCCGGCAGCGAGGGAGAAACGGAACGGAAACAGGAAGCGCGCGGCGCGATGAGCCAACGCAGACGACCTCGCGCCGCCGGCTCGCCGCCCGGCGACGCCGACTCAACGCCTTCGCCGGGGAAGGCGGGGCGGATCCAGCCGTGGGCGGCGCCGGGATCGGATCGGAGTGTGCTGGCGCTCGCGCTGGCGTTCCGCGCGGCCAACGCGCTGCTGGTCCGCACCTACTTCAACCCCGACGAGCACTGGCAGTGCCTCGAGGTCGCACACCGCATCGCCTTCGGGTACCGTCGCCTCGCCTCCACTCCCCGCTGCTCCGTTGCTTCTCTGGTGTTTGTTTGTCAGAGTGCGCGATCCGTTTGTCCCGCGGCTCAGCTAAAGGGGGGTGCGATGGTTTCCTTGCGAAGAGGAGAGCGTGAGACCTTATTCCTCATGGAAATTTCTAACGCATTTTGATTTTTTCGCGGTTGGTTGCAGGTATGGCCACCTTACTTGGGAGTGGGAGCGGGGTCTGCGAAGTTACCTCCACCCGTTGATCTTTGCTGCTCTCTACAAGATTCTGGCGCTACTCCACCTGGATACCCCATGGTTTATGGTAATAGTCTAACCAATTCCTGGCAAGTCTAGCAGAATATCAATTGTGTGTTTTGTTAGGAGCTCGTGGTGCTTGAATTGTACTGGTAGTTTACAATACAGTAGTGCTGGGAACAGAATTTCTAATACGGATTATCACTTTTTGAAAAAAGAACCAAGAAATTTTTAGCTGACATATGATTTGGAACTGGGTTTTGAACTATCCTGTTCGTTTTGCGATACCAGCTTCTTCAGGAACATCCAGACTCTAGTTTAATCTCATTTCGAAAATGCCAAGTTACAAACTTAATATGAACAACAGATTGCCATGAGAACCATGTCTACCATTACTTTGGTGGTCATTAGTTACCTCCCCATCAGCTTCATCCTTTTCACATTCTGAGAGGGAGCATTTTCTCATCTGTTTATTTTGTTTTCATGTAGGTGATGGCTCCACGTCTCCTGCAATCTGTGTTTGCAGCTTTTGGAGATCTATACTTGTATAAACTTTCCAAACTTATTTTCAATGGTCAGGTTGCCCAGTGGACTGTATCCTTAAAACACGTCTATGTATATATACGATTTCCTTCATGAGTATATAACTCCAGTGACCTATTGGATGTCAACCTTAACAAACTGTTTGCAGTTATTTTCCCAGTTGGTTAACTGGTTCATGTTTTTCTGTATCACAAGGACCCTATCAAACAGCTTGGAGACGGTCTTGACTGTGGCTGGACTCTATTATTGGTTTACTGCAATAGAGTCTTCCAAGGGAACCTCAGTTGTTTCAAAGCAGCAGGCTGTCAGTAAACAAAGTCCCCCATCAAGAAAAATGGCTCTTCTGATAGCAGCCTTATCTTGTGCCATTCGGCCAACAAGTGCTGTAACATGGCTTTATGTCGGTCTTTTGGATTTTATTCAGATGAAATCCAAATGTCGTTTTGTCTTTCTTGAGGTCATTCCAGTAGGGTAAGTCATTGTTAAAATTCACGTCGAACTTTCAATCTTTTATTGTTTAGGTTTTGTGAATTTCGCTATGCTGTCTTATCTTTATTGTTTCTTGATTTCTTGCACTGGACATACACACAATATTAAGTTCCTCTTCCCTGTTCCATTCTGTTTTGTTTTCCCCCCTCTGTGTTTGTTCTTTCCATTGTGTTGCTCATCTGTTCTGATGTCATTTTTGCTCTTTTTCGACCGATGAATATTCTATATAAACTATTTGTTTAATCTTTCTGCAGGGCCATTGTCCTTGCAGTAACAACACTTCTTGATTGGTGGATGTATGGTTCGCAGGTCATAGTGCCACTTAATTTTTTGAAATTCAACCTCTTCTCTTCAGGAGGAGACTACTATGGAACACATGTCTTCCACTGGTACTTTACACAGGGTTTTCCATCCATGATCTGGACATTCTTACCGTTTGCAATGTGTGGAATTGTAAAGTCTCGGGAATGGAGGATTTCAGGTCTAATCGCTTGGGTATTAGGGGTTTACAGCATACTTGGACACAAAGAATTCAGGTATTCACCTCGTCCTGCAAGTGTACAGCATGTAACCAAGTAACCTCTTCTCACTGTACACATGATATAATACAAATGGATTGACTACTGCAGATTTGTTCTTCCGGTGCTACCTTTAGCATTGATGTTCTCGGGATACTGCTTAGCTGCAATGTCACAATTCAAGGGCAAAAATCTGCATGGGAAAAGATGCCTTTCAAGGTTGCAACTTTCTGTTATTCTTCTCATCATAACAAATGTTCCCATGGCCTTATATATGTCCTTATTCCATCAAGTAAGTTTTCTCTAGTCAGTGTTTTTCTTACTGTTGCTTGATGGGTTATTTTTGTTGCTTCTCCGTTACTTCCACTTAAACTCATATGCAACACTCATTGTCGCAGAGAGGAACGGAGGATGTTATGTATTATTTGTCAAAAGAAGCCCATGGTGGAAGAGTGAAGAATGTCCTCTTTCTCATGCCTTGTCATTCAACACCTTACTACTCTACCTTACATTACAACCTACCTATGCGCTTTTTGGACTGCACTCCTAGGTGGTTATTTTCTTTGTTCTTCTCTCATGTCACTATACTTGTGCCTGCACATGGATCACCGCTGACTTATTTCAATGCACTCAGTGATAAAAAAGGGACCTTGGATGAGTCGGATCGTTTCCTTACAAGCCCATCTGGGTTTGTGGGTGAGGTTTTCAGAAATTTATCTTCATTCAGTCACATTGTATTATTTGAATCCGAAGAAAGACATATTCTCCCCTTGCTTCTGCGCAATTCCTTTCTTGAGGTATGCCATAGTGCCGTTGACATCATGTGTTTTTTCACTTCATGGTTCAATAGACACACATTAGCTACTGTTCTCCAGTGTCTGGAATTACGTTCCAAGCAATATCTGTTAAACTATTACTAACTAGTGTAGGAATGATCACTACTCTAGGAATTTCCAGAAACATGCTTTTGATCGCCCTGCTATTTTTCTCTTTGCCGCTGGGGGTCAGGTTGGACTCCAGTGGACTAATAATAACATTTGAGTGGACACTGCAATTGTAGTCTTGCTCCTTAGCAGAATAATAGTGTCCCAGAAATTGGCCTAGCAATTTTGTGGCTTCCTATCGTTTGAGATCAGCTGGGAAGGTTGTATGTATAATATGAATCCCGCATTGCTTGCACTTGCTAAGCATCTTTGGGCCAAAGCAAACAAATTTCATCTCTAAATCAAAATGTTAAATACAATAAAATTTTATTCGTGCACTTGCGATAGTTGTGTTCCTTTTTTTTTGCATTTACCACTTAACACTCCAGCTCTACTGCATGTCCAAGAAAAGTTCGTGCACTTCAAACAGTTAGTAGTTTATTTCAATTACAATTTACAATTTCTTCTAATGAGATACATGAGCATCACTCCTTTGCAAGATGGTGTTGTATACTACCCTGCTTCTTTGTATATGGTGTATTTTGTTGGAACGAATATAAGGAGCATATGGGATCAAGGCAATGATACAGAGAAATGGGAAAATTGCCATGATATTAATGTCTTTGGGAATAAAAGGGAGAACAACTGGGGTGTGGGTGGGTGCGTGGGTGTGGTGGTGGTGGTGGTGGTGGTGGGGGGGGTGAGAGATGATTTCATTAAAAACTAAACACACCTTGTATTTCGAAACAAGATGGCAAAAAAATATGCCATGTACTGGAGTGTGCACATGCAATAATGATAGGATTTCTTGTTTCATAATAGTAGTACTCAAACTCATTAACAATTTTATGCTTGGCAGGTCAGGAGATTTTTCCACTCCCATTTCAAGGTTGACAGAGACCTTCAATCTTCTGTTGTTGTTTACTCACAGAAGGATGTGTTATGATTTAGTATTTCTGTGGCAGAAAAGGCCTGTTATCTGCTCTAACAATGTCCACATGGTTTACTTTTTCATTGAGAAATGAGCTGTACCACTATTGGATACTTCTGATATCTTGACCCCTCGAAACGAGATATTCTATTACTTTACGGTGCTTTGCTACTGCATAATAATACACAACTTGCGTTGAGCCTTTATGTCCATGGTCTGCTCTTCTAAAATAGATTTGTAGCTTTACGGATTCCCTGATAGTCCAGTCTGTAAGCTTTTGTTAGGTAGAACAAGATCCACCATCTTCACTGGTATATCCAGTCTCATTTCTTTGTGAATTTACTCCAAACTGTGTTATATACTTATATGGCATGTTTCGTATCCGTACAACAAATATATGGCATCTTTCATATCAGTACAACAAATTATCTGTTGCTTCTACTCTCTTCTAGTCGAAATAGATAAATGAACAAGTTAACTTGTTGACTCACCTGATAAAGTAACAGTGAGTTGAGGGGCCTTGCTTTCACCTTTTATGATGTTGCAATAGACCTAATCTTATTGCTTGGTAAGTTACCTGTATGACCAAATGCAGGTTTTATCTGGCTAAGTGTGATATGACCAGGTCTCAAAACACCCTAGCATTTCATTTATTTGTATAGTTGATTACTAGTTTCTTGTCAGTCAGTAGATATTACAAGGATAATTCTTTGACAGACAGGAGTTTCACTTTTTTCGTTCTCTATGATAAGGTACTGACAGTTTGACTTTAACTGATCTATCTTTATTGATTGTTAACTGTTAAGTTTTCTATCAGTATACACTGTCCTCTTATTCCTGCCTTGCGTTGATCATACATAAAATCATTTATACTGTTATTAATACCTATGTATCAACTTATGAGCTAGCTTCTATTTCTCAAAGCTTGTTCCAAGGTAGAGTGTGCATAGTTTGAGTTTATTGACGTCACTGGTATAATGCTGTATGGTTAGTTCATTAAGGAGTACCATTAAAGTGTGACAAGTTTGCCATCCACATTCAGAAGCTTGATGCCAAAAGCAAATGTTACATGTTACAGGGTATTTATGTCAGGAAACCTGAATTCATTCTGTTCCGATCTATAATTCTAGCACTTACATTTTATCATCTACCAATTTCTAAATCTAGTGCCATCAAACTTCCATGCCGTCCAGTACTAGAAGGGTCATAGTTAGATTGGTTTTCAAGCAAACATTCAGTTTCTTCACCAGCATTCTCAGTCAACTGTTCTCGCCAGGTTCTCCGTATAAATCTCAATCTTTCAGCCACTTCTGACATTAGTGGCCGTTCTTCCCCCTTCATACTCAAGCAGCATCTTGCAAGTTGAGCAACTTCTTGGAGCAGCTCCATTCCGACACCCAATATATTTCTGTCCAAGATAGATCGAAGTCTGCTCTCTTTCAGTGCCAGAAGAAAGGATGATGCCAGGCTTTTCTTTTCTTCAGTACCATCAGAATAAATCGCTGTCTTCCTTGTAATTAGTTCTAGAAGCACAACTCCAAAACTATAAACATCACTCTTCTCTGTTAGCTGACGCTCTTGTAAGTATTCAGGGTCTAGATAACCCAGAGTTCCTTGCACCATTGTCATAAATTGTATTTCATCCTTTGGAAGCATTCTTGATGCCCCAAAATCAGTTACTTTTGCTATGTAGTTGTCACCTAGGAGAATGTTTGGAGATTTTACATCTCCATGAACTATGGGAGGATCTGCTGATGAGTGCAGATATGCCAGTGCTTCTGCAGATTCCTGGGCAATCCTGAGGCGAGCATCCAATGAAACGGATTGGCTACGGTACTTGACATGTATCAGATCGAATAGAGTGCCGTTTGGCATGAATTCATAGACTAGCATGGGAACTTCAACTTCTAAGCAACAACCAAGAAGCTTGACTACATTTCTGTGGTTGATCTGTGAAAGTATAATCATCTCCTGCACAAAATCATCTTTCTGAACCATGTTCATGATCTTTGAGCGTTTTATTGCTATTACTCTGTTGTCTTTGAGAATTCCCTTGTAAACAGTGCCATAGCTACCTCTCCCTACTTCTCTGCTTGAATCAAAATTGTTTGTTGCCTGCTCTAGTTCTTCTGTTGTGAATATTCTCACAGTGTCAACTTGCTTAGATCTGATTTGCTCATATAACAGGAGACCCCCATTTTGTTGGAAGAATCTCTCCTTTTCTTTCATCAGCCTTTTCTTCTGGCATTCAATCAGCAGTGCAGAAATGCAGATAAGCAGAAATATAGCACATGATGAAATACCTGCCAAGAAAAACATATTTTTGTTATTTGAAATCTAAAGTGGCATGTTCTTTTTGGGTACCTAACCACTTGGTTAAGAACACTACTCTTTGTGAGGCACAATTGTGAACAGGAAAATAAAATTGGTGATGTGATGGTTTATGGAGCATCTGTGAACAGGATCAATAATGCTTGTTCAAGTAACATGTGTGTAGAAACTCTGTTTTTCTTTCTTTTTTTTGGGGCATTGATTACAAAGTTTGCTGCACTTTTTGTATCTTGACGATTTGATATGTTATATTTATATACATATAATTTACCAGCTGCGCTTTTTAATTTGTTAACTAAGATTTATGGTTCTGCACATTAGATTTATCCTGACATGAACAGCATTGTCTTCAAACATTATCAGAATTGCATATCTTTGTGATTTGTTTATGCATATTGCTACCGTACCCATTTGAATTAGTATGATGTTCCCACAATCTTTCACCCACTTTCAATGAGATGACTAAGTAGGGCTGAAATATATTCTCAATTAAAGAACTGTTTATGCAAATCATAGAAATAATCAGCTGTTAATTTTGTGTGTGAAAGGGATCTATACAAAGTTAAGTCTGGTAAGTTCTAGATTTGTGTTTTGTTTTTACCGAGTGTCTTTTCTTAGGTGGACTTTTCTGGTGGCAATCTTTTGTGACATCTTTTGTTGACATGTTCTTCTGTGGACTATAATGCTTACAATACCCTATCACCCCATTTCATTTTGCTCTGGCCACTAGCTAACTGAAAAGATGGAAAGTTGAAATGGAAGTGTAGAGAAATTACCTATAAACAGTTTCGTTAACTGAGCCTTTTCTGAAGCTGCATTAGGACTGCAGGCTGAGATCTTTGGATCTATGCTGTGAGTCCCAGATGGGCAGGAACAAGTGTAATCACCAATTGTATTGCTGCAAATTCCAAAGCACGTATACTGATCTGATTTTTGGCATTCATTGATATCTGCAAACATCAAACAAGAGTTGACAATAACTGGAGTTCAGTGAACAGGTAACTTGAGGTCTAAAGAAGAAAGTGAATTATGGAGAGTACCTTGGCACCCATCCTCAAGGTAGGGATTCCCTTGGAAGCCATTGCTGCAATTACAGAGGTACCCTGTAGCATTTGGTGAGTTGACACACTGGCTGTTCTTGCTAATGCAGGCATATGACGATATGTTCTTGACTGCTTCATCACAAGATTGATTTCCAGCAACCCAGTCAAGCACTGTAGGAACTCCATCCTTGAACTTCTCTGCGAACTTGTTACCCTCTAGGTAAGAATCCTCAAACCTGAACCAATCCTGCTCGGCGACAAAGGCATAGCTGCATGGATCGAAATCCTGTACCTCAGAATTGCTGTACCCCGAATCAAAGGTTATGTTCAAGGAAGTGAGGTTTGGTGCAATGGATGTCTGGCAACAGCCCATACCAGAGCACTGGCCACTCTTATCCACGCTCTGCTTGTCCAGGCACATTGATAAGCAGCCAGTTCCAGTTCTGTGCTTATTGTAGCCTCCCAAGTATGCAAGAGTGTAGCATCCAATGGCCGTTAACTTGTTGGCCTTGCTAGATATTGTGAACAACCGAGCAGTATGGGTCGAGGCCCATCCACCTGTGGCGTTGTAGCACTTGGAGGCAATAGAAGTGCTGACTCGAATCTGCCCTTGTAGCAACCTGATGTCGGAGATTTCTAGGTGGCTGCTTTTGTTATGTATGAAAGGGCGGTTATCCTCGCAAGAAACATCGAATCCCTTACTGTAGAAGCAACCTGGACCGATGCCGAAGGGGTAGGGAATGGTGAGGTTACCGCAAGTTTCTGTGCAGCCAAGCTTTGCCGTCCTGGACGCTGTGCTGCTCTTGATGGTTGCTAGCAGAAGAGTGGCTGCTATGGCCAGCCATGGTAGCACTCGAGCCATCTCTCTGTGTTTTTCTGCCTCAACCGGCTTTGGCCTATGATCCAGGTTTGCTTTTGGGAACTAAACTGCTATGCTTATATAATGGTCTGGACCTACTATGTCGCACTGTGACCGGTCAGAGCAGAGACTCGGTCAAAAGAAACTTCATCAGCCATGATTGCTGCTTGATGAGCCAAATGTCAAATTGCAATCTGGAGTCTACGAGAAATGTTGAGGCAGTTTCATCTCGGAGGATAGCGCCCGTAGATTTGGCCACTATGATGTATTATTCTTTGTATTGTACTTGGCTCATCTAAAATAGATCCTAGAGGATGATTTTCTTTTCCAGCTTTCTTTTGTGGTCAGGTCCTGCAAGAGTTCTGAAACAAATTCCTTTCTCCTTTTCAGCTGCGATGTCGTATTCAGCCAACATGTGCAGACGTTGATGCGTCGATTTTGCTCCTTTGTCTGATCTG
Organism: Echinochloa phyllopogon; assembly: GCA_033239725.1. Lineage (NCBI taxonomy): Eukaryota > Viridiplantae > Streptophyta > Magnoliopsida > Poales > Poaceae > Echinochloa > Echinochloa phyllopogon. The sequence goes on from BTCW01000001.1 coordinate 606,169, forward strand.
TGAGCAGTGTGCCATGAAGCATCACATCGTGGTTATAGAACCTAGTTCCGAAGAATTGGTCCATCCATCTTGTTTAGTCTGACTTGTTCTTCTAATTCTTGTGTTGCCGGAAGAGATTATTCAGGAGAAGCATGCGTGATTGTATCAATTTGTATGTAGACGAAAAATCAATCAGTCGCAAACAAAACAAGAAGCACAAACTCAAGAAACTCGTGGCACCTACACATGGAAACAGCCACACGCAGCAGCACCAGCAGAGCAAGGGGCAGAGGACGTACTTGTTCGTTGACTTGGGTTGAAGGAAGACCCGACCGGGAGTCAACAGAGAGTGAGTCAAGCTCTGCCGTTTCTCCTACGCTGCGCCGGAGACAACCAACTTCTTCACAACGCAAACGTGGCTTGGTCTCTTCCCATCGTGTCAAAGTCTTTGGTATCCATTGTCGCCGGAACCCTTCCCCTCGTCTCCTCTGCTGACGTTGTGACCACAGGATACGGCTGCTGATGCTTCCCAGCTTCTAATGGCGATGGCAATGCTCATGTGCTTGCTTCATGGTTCAGTTTTAGGATCAGGATAAGCCGTGGGTTGGTCAAGATGATTTTTCACAACAAAAATGAAAGCGCCATACTTAAGTACGTCCATATACCATATGATTCAAAACGGAAGTACAAGGTACAAAGAGCCTTCCGCACTTAATGATAAATCATAAATGCCGCAAAAAAAAAGATACATGCAGCACAAAGCTGCTTCTCATAAACGTTTTCCATATACGTTTTCATAAACGTTTTCCATAAACGTTTTCCATATACTGCTTCACTTAATATACTGCTATTATGGAGTACATTAAATATTTGACAAGTTTTCCATAAACGTTTACAGGATATTTGTACCCGGAAATACTAACTTCAAATCATGTCTCGATCTAAATATTTCGTACTTGTATATTTATCATCTGCCAATTTCTAAATCTAGTGGCATCAAACTTCCATGCCGTCCAGTACTAGAAGGGTCATAGTGTGACGAGTTTTCAAGCACACATTCAGTTTCATTACTAGCATGGTTGGTAAATTCTTCGTCCCAGGTTCTTCTTATAAACCTCAACCTTTCAGACACTTCTGACATTAATGGCCTTTTTTCCCCCTTCATACTTAAGCAACCCTTTGCAAGCTGAGCCACTTCTTGAAGCAGCTCCATTCCGACACCCAATATACTTCTGTCTAAGATGGATTGAAGTCTGCTCTCTTTCAGTGCCAGAAGGAAGGATGATGCCAGGCTTTTCTTTTCTGCAGTACCCTCAGAATAAATCGCTGTCTTCCTTGTAATTAGTTCTAGAAGCACAACTCCAAAACTATAAACATCACTCTTCTCTGTTAACTGACGCTCTTGTAAGTATTCAGGGTCTAGATAACCCAGAGTTCCTTGCACCATTGTCATAAACTGTATTTCATCCTTTGGAAGCATTCTTGATGCTCCAAAATCAGTGACTTTTGCTATGTAGTTGTCACCTAAGAGAATGTTTGGAGATTTTACATCTCCATGAACTATGGGAGGATCTGCTGATGAGTGCAGATATGCCAGTGCTTCTGCAGATTCCTGGGCAATCCTGAGACGAGCATCCAATGAAACGGATTGGCTATGGTAATTGACATGTATCAGGTCGAATACAGTGCCATTTGGCATGAATTCATAGACTAGCATGGGAACTTCAACTTCCAAGCAACAACCGAGAAGCCTGACTACACTTCTATGGTTGATCTGTGAAAGTATAATCATCTCTTGCACAAAATCATCTTTCTGAACCATGTTCATGATCTTTGAGCGTTTTATGGCTACTACTCTGTTGTCTTTGAGAATTCCCTTGTAAACAGTGCCATAGCTACCTCTCCCTACTTCTCTGCTTGGATCAAAATTGTTTGTTGCTTGCTCTAGTTCTTCTGTTGTGAATATTCTCACAGTGTCAACTTGCTTAGATCTGATTTGCTCATATAACAGGAGACCCCCATTTTGTTGGAAGAATCTCTCCTTTTCTTTGATCAGCCTTTTCTTCTGGCATTCAATCAGCAGTGCAGAAATGCAGATAAGAAGAAATATAGCACATGATGAAATGCCTGCCAAGAAAAACATATTTTTGTTATTTGAAATCTAAAGTGACATATTCCTTTTGGGTACCTAACCATTTGGTTAAGAACACTATTCTTTGTGAGGCACAATTGCGAACAGGAAAAAAAAATTGGTGATGTGATGGTCTATGGAGCATCTGCGAACGGGATCAATAATGCTTGTTCAAGTAACATGTGTGCAGGAACACTGTTTTTCTTTCTTTTTTTTATGGCATTGATTACACAAAATAGTTTGCTGGCCTTGTTGTATCTTGACGATTCGATATGTTATATTTATATGCATATAATTTACCAGCTGCGCTTTCTAATTTGTTTACTAAGATTTATGGTTCTTCACATTAGATTTATCCTGATATGAACAGCATCGTCTTCAAACATTATCTGAATTCACATATCTTTGCAAGTGAGCACAATTTATTTTGTCATTTGTTTATGCATATTGCTACCATACCCATATGAATTAGTATGATGTTCCAACAATCTTTCACCCACTTTCAATGAGATGACTAAGTAGGGCTGAAATTTATTCTCAATTAAAGAATTGTTTACGCAAATCATAGAAATAGTCAGTTGTTAATTTTGTTTGTGAAAGGGATCTATACAAAGTCAAGTCTGGTAAGTTCTATATTTGTGTTTTGTTTTTATAGAGTGTCTTTTCTTAGGTGGACTTTTATGGTGGCAGTCTCTTGTGCCATATTTTGTACTAACTATAATATGGAGGTGAAGATTGCAGGAGATAATTTTGTTGTTACAAGGACCACAAATTGCACATGTTGGCACGAATATGAAAATTTTGAAATGAATGCTTACAATACCCTATCACCCCATTTCATTTTGCTCTGGTCATTAGCTAACCGAAAAGATGGAAAGTTGAGGAAGTTTCTATCAAGTTTTAGGAGTCTATTTCATGTCACTTATGCCTGGATGTATCTGCTACATCAGGGAGACTTATCCATGCTATTCTGATAACTCTGTAGAAATCTGTCATAGGCAGTCGGCTAGGCCGACTGGTTCTATTGGGCCCGACCCATTAGGATTCGGTTAGGGTTAAGTAAGCCTCGCTCTATATAAAGAGGGTTAGCCCTTTCTATTCCTGCCCTTGTGGTCCGGCTGCCGCCTAATTGCGAGGTTGGGCTGCTGGGGTTCAGGATCAATCGGATCGCTGTACATGACAAAATCATTGAAGTGTAGGGAAATTACCTATAAACAGTTTCGTTAACTGAGCCTTTTCTGAAGCTGTATTAGGACTGCAGGCTGTGGTCTTTGGATCTATGCTGTGAGTCCCAGATGGGCAGGAACAAGAGTAACCCCCAATTGTATTGCTGCAAATTCCAAAGCACCTATACTGATCTGATTTTTGGCATTCATTGATATCTGCAAACATCAACAAGAGTAGACAATAACTGGAGTTCAGTGAACAGGCAACCTGAGGTCTAAAGAAGAAAGTGAATTCTGCATAGTTGCTGACCTTGGCACCCATCTGCAAGGTAGGGGTTCCCTTCGAAGCCATCGGTGCAGTTGCAGAGGTAACCTGTAGCATTTGGTGAGTCGACACACTGGCTGTTCTTGCTAATGCAGGCATATGACGATCTGTTCTTAACAGCTTCAACACAAGATTGATTTCCAGCGACCCAGTCAAGCACTGTGGGAACTCCATCCTTGAACTTCTCTCTGAACTTGTTACCCTCTAGGTAAGAATTTTCAAACCTGAACCAATCCTGCTCGGCGACAAAGGCGTAGCTGCACGGGTCGAAATCCTGCACCACAGAATTGGTGTACCTCGTATCGAAGGTTATGCTGATGTAAGTGAGGTTTGGTGCAATGGATGTCTGGCAACAGCCCACGCCAGAGCATTGGCCACTCTGATCCACGCTCTGCATGTCCGGGCACATCGATAAGCAGCCAGTTCCAATATTGTGCTTATTGTAGCCTCCCATGTATGCAAGAGTGTAGCATCCAATGGCCGTCAACTTGTTGGCCTTGCTGGATATTGTGAACAACCGAGGAGTACCCGTCCAGACCAATGAATTTGGGGTGGTGCCATCCTTGTTGGAGCACATGTAGGCAATCAAGGTGCTGACTCGAGCCTGCCCTCCTAGCAGGCTGATGTTGTAGATCTCCATTAGGCTGCTTGAGTTATGCACGAAAGTGCGGTTACCCTCGCATGAAACATCGAATCCTTGGGTGTAATAGCAACCATTCCCTATGCCGAAGGGATAGGGAATGGTGAGGTTGCCGCAAGTTTCTCTGCAGCCAGGCTTTGGCATCATCATGGACGCTGTGCTTCTCTGGATGGTTGCTATTAGCAGAAGAGTGGTCGCTATGGTCAGATGACACTTTAAAACTCGAGCCATCTCTATGAGTTTTTCTGCCACTATGATACAGGTTTAATTTGCTTTTGGGAACCGATCGAGCTATGCTTATATAATGGTCCGGACCTCATTCTGGCTAGACCCAGCCTGCGATCTTGTTGCAGAAGGTCAAATGTGTAGCCAAATAACAAGATCGTAGCCTTGTTTCTAACCTGTTATTGTAATATATATTATGATGTAATCGTAATAGACAATCGGCTTAGAAAGTACGGAGTATGATTTTTTCCACGCATACGCATGTGACGTTTACACCCTGGAGTTGGGATGGAGGCTTCTGTGATGTCGCCATGAAATTTCGTAGACATAGCGCATAATTATCTCCATTCTAGCTTGAGCAGACCCGGTCAGGAAAATAAATAGCAGATTATCAGCTTCATATTGCACTTGGTCCTAGAGGAGTAGAGGATCTTTTTTTCAGTTTTCTTTTGTTGTCATATCCTTCGAGAGGTCTGAAATTAGCCCTCAGCTCGATCTCTCCTATTCAGTTGTGTCATTTTTCAGCCGGCCGTGATAGCATTTTTTTTAGATATATGGGAAGCCGGCCGTGATAGCATAATTGTTCTGTTTGATCATTCAGCTGTAACATTCCAGCTTGCTTAGTCTGACTTGTTCTTCAAATACATGTTGGGCTATCCCTCCACATGGAGGATAATTTGGAGCCCAGCAACTTCAAGAAAACAGTCCACAAGCCCAGTGCTTGTGTACCGTTGATTGGGTGCCTTAATCAATGGTTGGGGTTACTTTAAGATGGAGTGAGAAGGCACAAGAAAATCCTAGCCTCCTCTCAGCCCTGTAGAGGACGTCACTTGTGAGAGTGAGGAGCAGAGCACACACAACACAACTTGAGAGAAGAGAGAAAGAAGAAGGAGAAGGGGGTCTGCCCAAATCTGGTTGCTGTGAACCGATCTGCCCAAATCTGGTTGTTGTGAACCGATCTGCTTCAAATCAGCGATTGGAGGCTCAAACGTGCTTGGATTTGCGCCAAACTTGGTGAGCTCGTTCTACACTTAAAGTACTTCGATCTGGTCAGTTGGTTTGAGGATTGGTTGAGTAAAGCATCAGATTTGATAGAGGTTTTGTCAGTTCCGGTGACTGCAGTTTCAGGACAGAGCAGTTTCGGTAGATTATTTATTTGGGTGGTAAAACAGTGTCCGATTGAGCTGAAATTTTGTCAGTAGTCTGGGAACTCGTAGATCTATCTGCCTAACAAAATTTGTGCACAGTGGAGCTGTGGTTTGTGAGATACGAACTGATTACGGAAGGGGACAGATTCTGTGATTTCTCTGTTTGATAGTTGTCATACCTCTTATTAGAAGTTGTTGTCGTTGATGCCAAGTTGCATCACAGTGAATGTGTTGCTGCTGGTGTAATCCTCTAGAGGTCCTAGAGAAGACTCCTTGTAACCCACTTGTTGATTGTTGATTATAGTGGAAGCTTGGAGTGGACCGTTCGGTCCGGTGGGTTTTTACTTCTCACCTTGAGGAGGTTTTTCCATGTTAAATCTTTGTGTCTTGTGCAAGTGATTTATATTATTCCGCTGCATATCTTTTGGTAGATGTTATCCGCATTGGTCATCACAAAATGAGGGATTAATTGGTATTGTTGTTGCCATTTATCCCAACAATACAAACACATCTGTTCGGTACAAATCTGAACTTTATGGGGGTGAAAGGTACCTTAACGAAATGTCAAACAGCACGCTCTAGGTAAACCAGCAAGAGTATCGTAAATACGTAATTACATGATGAATCGCTTCATGACGTTACGCCCGTCTTTGAAACAATGAAGGTAAACAGACTTTTCTCTTGTCTTGCCGCAAGAGATTCAGATTATTCAAGATCAGAGAACTACGCGTGTCCACTGTATCGAGTAAATGAAAAATGCAGCACAAAGTCAAGGAAAATAAAAATAAATGCAGCGTTAGTTTTTTGCATGTACAATAATTCAATACTGAACATTCGTGCCACTTACATTTTGAAACGACCACAAACATTAGCTGTCGCCAGTCAGCAGGAGAGTTCCACACGGCCGGTCTTGGCAATGTCGCCATGCCCAAATTGCCCATCCACACAAGGAGAAGATGCCTCTAGTATTTCTGGGAGTAGTGATGGGTGGGATCTTTGCAAGATCGCGCAACCTATTGGCACCAATGGTGCTGCATAGCGTGTGGAACGGCTTTGTGTTCTTGGATTTGATGAAGTGAGCTGTGACGATATTGTCGTTTAAGTTCAGAGTTGGGCATCTTAGGTGGAGTTTTACTGAGAAAATGATTTTGCGTCACACAGGGAGAAGATGGAAGCTATTTTTCAGGATTATTAAAAAATAAAGTCCTGTAAAATGCAGTGGCCAAATAGAAGAAGAGATCATGCAGTCTGAAGAGAAGAGGGAACAGCTGGTGCAGAGACAAACAGAAGAATGTTCTTTCGAGGGTTTTGTGTGTAATGATTCATTACCTCTGGTAGTGTAACCTTTTTTTTGTAAATTATGTAGGCGGTTTGCATCGTGTATATAATTCATGGTCCATACTCCATATCAATATCAAGCCCCTTATTCGATTCTTTGGGAGTTCAAATTATGCATTTAACCGTGAATGGACATTTGATAAGTTAGATGTTATGCATTTAACCGTGAATGGACATTTGATAAGTTAGATGGTTTCCTTGTTATATCACACGAAAACAACAATTTTCACCGTCTTCTCAGTTTCACGTTTTCATACTGTCTTTGCACTTTTAATGAAGAACCAAACGAATAGGTTTAATCCCAAGAGACAAGACAGTTTAGATTCCACATAAATCTATTCAGAGGCCGGCAACAACGAGTCTTGGGCCTTGTTTAGTTCCCTTGAAAAAGAAAAAATTCTCTCTCCAAACTTCACTGTTCACCTATCCCATCAAATCACATCAAACCTCTCTCCTCATGTATAGAGCACTAAACGTGGGTAAATAAAAAACTAGTTGCATGATTTTGATGTACACGACGAGACGAATCTTTTGAGCCTAGTTAGGTTATGATAGGATAATGTTTATCACAAACAAACGAAAAGTGCTATAGTGCGCTACAGCGTCCGATGTGACATTTTCACCTTCCCTTCTCACCCATTTTCAGGAACTAAACACCCCCTTGATTCAATCAAGAAAGTAATTATACATCGACTGCAGTGCAGAAAAGAAGAGCCATCCCATCCCATGGTTCGGAAAAAAATGCTAATCAACGTCGACGAAATCGATTTGAATGAAGACTGATGTGGTCGTGGATGAAGACGGGGTCGTGGATGAAGGCTTCCCATGTCTTGCACACGCACTTGCACCTTAAGAGGGCTTTAACTGGCAGCCGGAGCAGGATCTCCCTCACGATGGCCATCTCCTCCATCACCAGCTTCTTCTTCTTCTTCATCTTTTTCTTCGAAACATTCTTCTTCTTCATCTTCAGGTCCATGGCGGCGATGGGATCCGGCCATATGCACGAGAGAGAGGCTTCCTTCCGTGCCGGAATAGGAGATGACACGGGCTACCGTGTCGGTATCGGCTTGTGTTGTTGGGGCCTATCCACCGATAGCCCAGCCCATGTAGTGATACCATCATTCATCCATCATCATCAAGGAAGGCCCGCATCCGCCTGCCTCTATAAAGCCCAGCCATCACGGCCCATTTGACGACCAAAAGCCCAGCCACTGGCTCCGCGTCCGCCTGCCGCTATAAAGGTCTAGGGTTTTACTCCTCTCCTCCCCCACGCCGCCACTCTCCCCAACCCGACCGCGCGCCTCCGCCGCCGCAAACCCTAGCCCAGCGGAGCAACGAAGGAATGGTACGTGCTCCCCCGCCGCCGACTCCCCCCCCCCCCCCCCCCGTCCGTGCCTTCTCCTCCTCGGCCTAACGTCTCCTGTGATTTTTGCAGGGGAAGGGTACGGGCAGCTTCGGCAAGCGCCGGAACAAGACGCACACGCTCTGCATCCGCTGCGGCCGCCGGAGCTTCCACCTCCAGAAGAGCACCTGCTCCTCCTGCGGATACCCCGCCGCCCGCATCCGCAAGTGTAAGATCCGCCGTCGCGCTTACTCTCTCTCGCTTTCCCCGGTTCCCCTGCAGCTAGATCTACCTAGGTTTAGTGTTTCCCTCTGCGAGAGTGCGATGATTTGCGCTACTGGCTATGTTGTTCCGTGGTAAATATGCTTGCGGATTGCTGCTAGTTGTGTTGTTCCGTGGTAAATATGCTTGCGGATTGCTGTGAGATGAGGAACCGTGTGATGTGGTATTGAGCTTGTAGGATGCAATTGTTACTAGTTAGGGATGCATGGTAGTATGCACATTTTTCCTGTTTTTGCGACTTGCTCGTTTGATTTATGTTTTACTATTTGACGAATGTTTAAGATTGCGGGAAACGATGAAGAAAACATTGGTCCGTGTTTCTGATTATCCATGACCGACAACAATGTTTTTCAAACTGATCCCTCTGCTAAATGTCCATTCTGTGGCACTGTAGAATCATGTTATGTTTGTGCCTTTCTTGTTTGCCCAATATTCACTTTTCTGTATCTGTTTGCCCCCTGGATTTGTTGACTTCCAACCAAAAGCTATGATGAATCATGAAATATATTCGCATGTCAGACTTCAGAGATGCAATTGCATTGATGAGAAGATGCTTCATGTTCTGAGCAGCATTTTGCTGCTTTTATATTGATTATCCACTGGTTTCATGTTTATGTTCTCTTTTCGATGGTCGTGTAGCTTTGCATAGTATTTATCTGCATGAGCTTGCAATGCATCTAGGTACCTTTCTTAACTGCATCCACTGTCTGAGGGCCAAGTGATGAGTAATAAACTGCAACAATATGATGGGAGCAATGCTCCTATGATTCCCAAGTATTTAAGTCTCTGATGATCCCTCTTTTATCCTGTTGAATTCTTTGTTTTGGATCAGAATTATTTTCCTTCTTGACTTAGGATCATTAGTGAGTGTGAAAAGATAAGTAATGTCTGGAATCATATTACTTGATTATGCTTATCACTGTTACTCTCTTGTAATTTCTATCATTTAATATATTTGAGCCTCATGTGCTGCTTATTAGATATCCTTTTGCTCTATTTTTGTGCAATGCTTTTTGTGTTTTGCATTCTTCCACTGTCAAATGATGAGCATTAAACTGCAACAATGTGATGGGAGCAATACTCCTATGATTCCCAAGTATTTAAGTCTCTGATGATACCTGAACACCCTTTTGGATTCTATTTGCAATCTCTGTTGTGGAATAACCTTACCCTCTTGTCACTTTACAATTGTGCCTTTACATGTTTTTGCTTCATGTGTTCATCTGATGAGTTTAGGCTTGCATACTAGTTGATTTCTAAGCATTAAAACTGAAGCCTTTCTAATTCTGTTGATAATGGTACATTGTCTGAAAATCATGTAAATGGAAACTTAGCTTTTGGATTAAGCCTTTTGGTTCATCTAGTTAGTTTCCAAACCTGTATGAACTTGATGTTAACATTCTGTTCATCATTCCAGATAACTGGAGTGTGAAGGCTATCAGGCGCAAGACCACTGGAACCGGAAGGATGAGGTACATGCGACACGTGCCTCGCCGCTTCAAGAGCAACTTCAGAGAAGGTACCTGAATTGTGCAGGAGTTGATCCTTGCAATTGGGCATGGGAGATCTCATATTTCTTTGGTGAACATGAGTGCTGAGAATTAATAACTTGTTTACCTCTCAATTCTCAGGTACTGAGGCTGCCCCCAAGAAGAGTGCTGCTGCTGCCAACTAAGTCTGGATGTTGCCATCGAGGACCTCTGAAGCTAGAAGTTGGAAACTTTTTGGTTGAATGTACTCTGCCTGAATTATTTAGTCGTAATACTATGAAAGCACTGGTTTGCCGTACTTTAAATTCATATGAGACGAACATCTGAGTTCTTGTTCCGTCCGTTGTTTGATGTGTCATTTTGGTAAGCGCATGATGTGTTACTGGCAAATTGCTGTGCTCGTTCAACCTTTTCATAAATGTTGTGGCTATGCTCGTTTGCAGTCTATTGATATCGGGCTGGTCTTCTCGTCTTGATCTGTCATTTCGAATGGGTTTCATTTGTACTCCGTAAATTGTAGCCGGATGTTTGTTAGCTTGGGTTGATGGAGGTAGATGTTCCCTGGAGCTCTCATTAAGCCGCAGTTGAAAATTGTTTACCTCCCACACACTAGCAGTTTGATTAATTTGCTTCAACGATCAAGCTTTCCCATAGTTTATAATCCAGTATATATAATCAACAGCGTAAACAAATATTCCTCAAGTTAATTATAGAAACCTTCATTTTATACTACTAAATGTTTTACAACGAGTTTACAACAAAATATCTGAATTAAACAATTCACAACCATGAAACCTTTGGTCAGTTTTGGTACGTTCTTGAATTATTGTTAAGCATACATTTTCCTATAAAGGTACGTACTACGTACATATAGAAATGTCACAAATTGCACAGGCACACTGTTAATTTCTTTCATCATAACATTTTTCAGTGGAATTAGTGTGATACAGCTAGGAACATCAAGGTGCTCAAAGCGGACAGTTCCTTTTATGTCAAGCGATGATAATAACATTGTTGTTAGATACTTGGATCAAACATTGTCGTAGACGGTAGTTACAAAACGACGACACAAATGGGGAGAGAAAAAAAATGATCGTTCTATGCTTCGCCAGGAACCCTTCCTTGGCCACGCATAATTCTGAAGCTGTGATCAAACATTAGCGTTGACGAGATGGATCCATCAGTGGCCGCCGGCCACCGTGTCCTTGACGGCGGCCGCCGCGCTCTGTGCCGTGCTTGACACCTGATCGGCAGCCTGCGCACCCGCACGAATGGGGAATCAGAGGATTTGATCGGCCGGCGCCCTATTGCCAATGGAATTACCCGGCGATCAGACGACATTTTACCTGCTGAACGGTGTCGGCGGCGCGGTGCTGCTGCTGCTGCGCGCTGTCGGCGGCGGCGCCGGCGGCGTCCTTCACGGACTGCGCCGCGTGCTCCGCCTGGCACTGCACACACGGATCAAATCATGGCCTTGGATAAACTCCAAGCATGGTTATGTGATCAAATTGAGCAAGCATGCAGTTGCTCACCTCGCCCTCGGCTTGCGCCTTGCCGGCCTGGAAGGATTGCGCAATGTTCGACATCGCCGGTGATGCGCTGTCAAAATTACAACCTGATGATAATCAGGCAATTTAGCCGTGGTTTATATAGAGCCTATCAGAAGCTGCAGTCTCGACAAGTGTCAGGCTAATTTTGAGGGGGTGAAATAGAAGCGGGTAAATCGCTAGTTGTTGGATATGTTCCAAATTCCACATCCACGACATAGGCCGGGCTTCTGCCGAAGCGCAGCGGAGGCCCGTCGCCCGTCGCCCCCATGTTGACGCGTAAAGGGGGGTACGGGGGGCGAAGCCCCCCGTGGTACAGTATATATACCCTTGCTAGGGTTTCGTGGAGACATTATTCTCTTGTAAGCTGCCATAGGCGTTGTAACCCGACTCTTGAGATATAGTGAGATTGTGCTGGCTGGTGCCCGTGGTTTTTCCCCTTCGCATTGGAGGGGTTTCCACGTTAAATCTTGTGTCCCGCTGTGTTTGATTACTTCGTTATTCGCCGACGTTCATAACACTAGTTACTGCAAGCCAAATTTAGAGTGTCCACAATTTGGTGAGAGTTTTTTTTTCTTTTGAAGAGAATTTGGTGAGAGTCCGAAGCATCAGTTCATCACATATAAGTGAGAAGAAAGCAAATACATGGTCGTTTGAGTGATTTGATTTTGTTTTCATTTCTTTATACCTGAATGAAAATATCGAGATTATTCACCTGCTTACATCAATAATCTACATGATCTATGGCTGGCTAGTTAATCTTCACAGCAAACATCTTTTTGGTTACAGGCTCAAAAGTAACCCCGCATCAAAATCTACGTACATCATGAACGAATCATTAACAGGCACAGAAACTGAAAGAAACAAAAGAAAAAAACAGAGCCTCTCTCTATGCGTAGTCGGAGTCCGGCGTGGTGCTGAACACCGGCTTGTCCTTGTCGACCACGACGGCGGGCACGGCGACCGTGGGGCCGCCGCCGCCGTCCTTCCCGCCGGCGGCGCCGCCGCTGCTCCCGCTCTTCCGCCGCGGCTTGGCCTCGCCGAGCATGGTGATGACGTCGCGCATGGACGGCCTGTCCCTCGGCGCCCTGGCCGTGCAGAGCACGGCGATGCGCAGCACCAGCAGCATCTCCTCCCTGACGTGCGCGCACCGGCCGCCGACGCTGACGTCCAGGTGCTCCTCCACCGTGTTGCTCCGGATCTTCTCCCTCACCCACCCCACTATGTCCTGCCCTTCCCCGAACGCCGCCTCCACCGCCCGCCGCCCGGTGATCAGCTCCATCAGCACCACTCCATAGCTGTAGATGTCGCTCTTCTGATCCACCTTCAGCGTGTACCCGTACTCTGCATTTTCCATTTTTCACATCGCATCGATCGATCAGCGAATTCTATGTCTGGGCAACTTAAGATTGAATGAAATGCGAAAGGGTAGCGACGATGGTAGGTACCTGGCGCGATGTAGCCGTAGGATCCGGCGACGACGGAGAGGGACTCGTTGGAGCGGGCCATGGCGCGGGCGAGGCCGAAGTCGGCGATGCGGGCCTCCATGTTGGCGTCGAGGAGGATGTTGTTGGACTTGATGTCGCGGTGGATGACCGGCGGGTGGCAGTCGTGGTGGAGGTAGGCGAGCCCCTGCGCGACGCCGGCGGCGACGTCGTAGCGCGACACCCAGTCCGCCAGCGCCCTCTTCTCCGGCGGGCCGTGCAGCGCCTCCCACAGGCTGCCGTTGGGCATGAACTCGTACAGCATCATCGCGTCCATGTCGTTGTGCACGTACCCCAGCAGCCGCACGATGTTCCGGTGCCGGAGCCGCCCCAGGAGCGCCACCTCCTTGAGCACGTCGGCGGTCAGCTCGTTGTTCCCGGCGTCGCCGTCCGCCGCCGCCGCCGCCGGCCGCCAGAGCTTCTTCACGGCGATCACGGCGCGCGCGCGCGGGAGCTCCGCCCTGTACACCACCCCGGTGGCGCCCATCCCCACCACGTTCGCCTCCTTGACGCACGCCACCACGTCGGCGCTCGTGAACCCCAGCCGCTGGAACGCCGTCAGCCGCCACGGCCACGGCCCCGCCGCCCCCGCGCCGCCGAGGCCGTCCTCGCCGGCGCCGTCCACGTACCACCGCCGGTACGCGTACCGCCCGCCGACCGCCGCCGCGAACGCCGCCACCACGGCGAGCATCCCCGCCAGCCACCCCACCGCGATGCGCCTCAGCCGCGCGCCGCCGCGGGGGCGCGCCGCGGCGCCCGTGTCGCGGCTGCCGTAGCACGGCGGGAGCACGCCGCCGCACAGCCCGGCGTTGCCGGCCAGCTCGTCGGGGTTGATCGTTCGCAGCACGCCGTTCCCCGGCACCGGACCGGTGAGGTTGTTGTACGCGAGGTTGAGCGTCTCCAACGCCGGCGAGCTCCCGAAATTCTGCGGTATGCCGCCGGTCAGGGAGTTGCTCGACAGGTCAAGGATGGCCATCGCCGGCATCATGGCGAGCGCCCTCGGTATCTCGCCGGTGAGCCGGTTGTGCCTGAGGTTGAGCTTGACGAGCCTCTGGCACGACGCCAGGCTGGACGGGATCGCGCCGGCGAGCCGGTTGTTGGACAGGTCCAGCGCCGCCAGCGCCGGGCAGTCCTGGAACTGGTCGGGGAGCTCGCCGGAGATGAAGTTGTCCGACGCCAGGAAGCTCTGCAGTGTCGGGATCGTGAAGAGGCTCGACGGCAGCGAGTACTGGAGATGGTTGTGGGAGAGGTCGATGAACGACAGCGACGTCGACGACGCGAGGTCGCCGGGGATCTCGCCGGAGAGGTCGTTGCCGGCGAGCTCGAGCCGCTGCAGCGAGGGGAGCTTGCCGAACCCGACGGGGACGGTGCCGGTGAGCCGGTTGCCCTGCATGCGCACGCGCACCAGCGACGCGCACGACGCGAGCCCCGCCGGGATCCCGCCGGTGAAGCCGTTGTTGAACATGATGAGCTTGGCGAGCGCCTTGCCGTCGCAGATCCCGGCCGGCACGGCGCCGGTGAAGGAGTTGGACGACACGTCCACCCACTGCAGCGGCGAGCTCTTGCCGAGCGCCGCTGGGAGCTGCCCCGTCAGGGAGTTGTTCCAGAGCTCGAGCACCTCCAGGCTCGGCATGTCGCCGATCGCCGCCGGCACGGTGCCGTCGAGGTGGTTGCACATGAGGTTGAGCAGCCGGAGGTGGCTCAGCTGCGCCACCTCGTCGGGGATCGGGCCCGTCAGCAGGTTGTCGGAGAGGTCGAGGAAGACGAGCGTGGAGACGTTGCCGAGCTCCGGCGGTATCTTGCCTTCGAGGTTGTTCTTGTAGAGGTACAGCGCGGTGAGCGCCGGGAGCCTGCCGAGCTCCGCCGGGATGGGCCCGTCGAGGTTGCCGACGGCGAGGTCGAGGTATTGGAGGTTGGCGAGGTTGCCGAGCTCCGGCGGGATGCCTCCCTCGAGCACATTGTACCCGATGATGAGGCTCTCGAGGGACTCGAGCTCGCCGAGCTCCGGCGGGATCTTGCCGGTGATGTTGTTGCCGGAGAGGCCGAGGAACTTGAGCTTGGTGAGGCTCCGGTACGCCGCCGGGATGTCGCCGCCGAAGAAGCTGCCCCTGAGGTCGACGGTCTCGAGGGACGTGGCATTGGCGAGGTCAGCGGGGAGGACGCCGGCGAAGTTGTTGCCGGAGGCGTTGACGGTGACGAGGTCGGCGCAGGAGCCGAGGCCCGCCGGGAACGCGCCCTCGAAGGAGTTCTGGCTCACGTCGAACACCTGGAGACTGGACAGCGGCGCCAAGGACTTGGGCAGCGCGACGGCGAAGGCATTGGAGGAGAGGTTGAGGACGGTGAGCGACGGCAGCCGGAGCACGTCGTCGGTGACCTTGCCGCTCAGGTTCTTCCCGGAGAGGTCAAGCCGGTCGACGAGGCCGGCGGCGTTGCACCCGACGCCGCTCCAGCGGCAATGCGACGTGTCTTTCCAGTCGGAGAGCGCGCCCAGCGAGTCAACGAAGCCGGCCTTGAGCGCGAGCAGCGCCGCCCGTTCGTCGCCGGCGGCGGCCGCGCCATCGCCGGTGGACAAGACCAAGGACAGTGTCACTAGCAGGACCTGCAGCACTGGCGCTCTGGCTTCCATTAGAATGTTCTAGTACTTTCCTGGAGGCACTTTTGGTAGCTGAAATGAAGAAATCAGCTGCTTCTAGTTCTAGCACCTAGGAGTATTCCTGGCTGCAGTGCCTCTGCTGCTTCTAGTGCTGCGCCATGTCAGAGACACTGTCTGGCTTGCCTAGCTATTTCACTGACACAGCATCTGCAGGAGGAGCAGAGGCTGCAGCTAAGCTAGAAGATGAAGATGGCAGAAAAGGCTTTATATCATTCTCACTAGAAGATTGGTTAAGAGAATGTAATAATATAATGAATCTTCTTGGCATTTCTTAACATGTCACCACGCTGTTTGTTTAGTCCCTCGACACCTCACACAATGAACGAATGTGAGCTGGGTTTTGGAGCTGGAGGTGAGAGAGAGAGGGAATGGAAACATGAGAACATGGAACATGGAGGGAATGTGTTTTAAAGTCATGGCTTTCCCAACCTGCTTTTGAGCAATGTGGCATTGTTTAATCTTTTACTTTGCGCCTGCCCCCATCAGATCAGAGTAGATTAATTGCATGTCTAATTTACATTCTCTGTCATTGCAGACAGTAGATTAGCTGCACTAGCTTTCAGGGTCTGATTACTAGTACTAATCAGAGACCAGCCTGCTGTAAACTGGGTGTTCGTACGGCCTTTTCTTTGGAAGCTTCTGTTGTGAAACTATATGAAACAGATCTACTACTTCATTTCTGTGTAGATGCTGGCCTAACATTTCAACTGATCCTGATCTAAAGAGTGCCCTGTAGAAGCTATTTCCTACTCACTGCAGTACACAGACAAGGTACCAGGACAAGAACAGTTACTGTAATCTTGAGCAAAAAGTACTAATCCTATATATATGTCATTTATCAGTCAGTTGAACAAGATGCTTCCATTGCAGAACAGAGTTAACCCGAAGGGATGCAAGGGGTATGTTCTTGGCGTTGTCCTGATGCAAGCACCCCTAGTTAAGATCTGGACACATGTCCTGCATAAAAATTAAAGAAAGTTTACCCGGCGTCGTGAAGGATATGTACTGTGGCGCATGTGTTAGGCCTGGCCAAGTTGACCTTGTTAAAATAAAATTTATGCTAATCATTCCTGTGACAGTGAGCAGTAGCAGCTGCTGGTAGGCCTGTTACTGCTGTTTTCTGACAAGGGGATTGTTGGAACATTGCTTGGCACATGTCCCCAGTAGAATGTCACCACAACTGCATCATATGGAACGCAACATAGGCACTAGCAGAGTAATTAAATGGGTTAATTAGAAAGCAGAGTTGACACATTCAGAAGGCTGCTAAAGCCGCCAGAGCAAGAATCACAAGTGATTAGTAAAGTTGGCTTGCAAGGCTGCCATATGCACTTGTTCATATCTGATCAAGTCATTGCAACAGTAGCATGATTATGCACAAGGAAAGGAAGCATTAGAACATATAACAGACTGGAAATTCTTTCCAATAAGAAAACATGGAACTGTCATCACAAGAATTGAACTATAGAACTTTCCTTCTGCCACCAGAGTAACAGATTAAGTGTAATTAATTGATCGTAATGTAAAAAAAACAGTGAAAATAGGTCTGGTGGTTCATATATACTGAGTAAGGCAAAAGTGCAAACAAACAGTTCACAGAAAAGAACACCACCACCACAATATAATTACTGTCTCTCAAGTATCAAGCTGATTTCATGGTCCTTGTCTAACAAGTGGGACTAGGGATAGTATCAACCAGCTATCCGCCAGCTTTATCTGATGTAAAGTCTAGTATAGGACTGTAAGCCCTAGCTTGTCCTCTACAAAAATCTGTCAATCTTGTGCTTTCGGAGCTATGTATATAGCATAGGCCCTAGAATGTCAACACTATGAGAATATTGAAATGTTTGTTATGCTTATAGGCATTTTGAAGTTAACAAACATCTAAATGTAATAAAAAAAATCTAGTATAGAAACTGGTTCATCTTTTCAGTGACTAGTAACTTAAAAACTGTGCCAATGTACTATTGGTAATCAAAAGCGAAGAACCTAGAATACAATAGGCAAACAAGAAGCAGAAGAATGTTGATCTCCGGGGGAATGCGAAAAGGAAGAAGAACAATCAAGGACACAATATACTTGTTCTTGTTTAATTGCACTATTCTGGAGTTTGAATGTCTTGCATGGGTAGGTCTTTTTTTCATTTGCTCGTTTTCTTGAAAAAAGGAAATAAACAAAGAAAGAGAAAACAGGATAAGTTAGGCTTAACCTCCCGATTCTTCTGCAAATTATACAATCATACCTTTATGTATCGCTTTGTAATGTCGAATTGGGAACAATAAATATGAAGTTTGCACCGTGGAGGAATGCCAAATTGACTAATAACAAGCGCTCATTGGACAATTGAGAAGGCACAGAAGTAACATTATGATTTACATGACCCTGAAGGTATCTGAACTTGTGTTTCTACTCCACTTTGATGTACGTGGCACAAATCAGAATGGCATTATCCAAAGTAATGTGCCACAGCACACCAAAACGGCTAGAAACACATCTTGATCACAAGGGCTGCAAATATAAAAGCTTGATGATCAGCTAGGGAGAATAGGGAACCAAAACCAAACCAATTTATAGGGCCTAATGCATGCCCTATTCAAAGGTGTTTGCTTTTCAGCTAGCTATGCAGACTTCAATTTGCATGATGTGTAGCTAGCTAGAGGTGCAGGGTAACGTACTCAAGATGGAGTTGATCAGGGTCATGCAATGGCGTGCGGTGCTATTTAAGCAACTGTTGGCACCAACCAAACTTAATCATGCAGACATGAGTTCTGTGTTGGAGAGAAAAAAAAGTGGCAGGAAAAAAGATCCCCAAAGTTGGCTATGCTAGCCTGTGATGACATTTTCTCATCATTAGCTACCTTCTTTGCTTCCATGTAATATCCATGCATGCAACACTCAATCATTTTGCACCGACTTGTTGCGAAATGATTCAAGTTTTATAAGTTTCATGCATGTTTAAGGCTATGATATGTCGAGTTGTCATGTCGTCTCTGCTCATGTAAGTTTTCACTGTACATAGCAAGCACTCTGTTATGCTAGGAATATAGTTTTCACGTAGATAAGCAATTGACTTGAGTGTTAAGCTTGTACTACTGGATAAATAGTCTGTGCATGTTTAACCGACAGGAGGGCAATATAAACACGATGTCTCAACAAGGAGATATCACTGTCTTTAGCGCAACTCGAGGAGTTTTCCACAGCACAAAGCTTCCCCTTCCATCCATCCATGACTCCTGTCCTATCATCCTCGGATTAAAAAGTCAAAACCCAAAGATAATTAAACAAGAGGAAATCCCTGAACTTTTCATTCCCTGCTTGCTTGTTTCTACCTCATCTTCTTTGGCAACTATTCTCTCACCAATCATTCAGAAGCAGTATCAAATTAAGGACAGATCGAACAGGCTAGGCGGCCCTAATTTAACCCTTAATAAATAAACAAAGCTCTCTCTCTCTCTCTATCTTATGAATTATGGATGATTAGTTGGGTTGCATGTTGCCAGTGGGAGATCACTTGTGAGAATTTGGCCACCCTTGCGTTGGCATGAGAATCTCCCCATGTTATGTACGTTTGTTGCTGCTTCATGCAGGAGAAGGGTTAGTTTGGGTGGAACATATAACATCTCATCTTTGGTGTCCGTCAGCTTTATTAGGTTAAGGTTCCCTTGCATATATACATCAAAGTTGAAATTGGGGTACATGAACACGAGCAAAAAAAAGTTCCTGTATAGCATTATTAGGAAAAAAAAAGATGAGAATGTACTCTTTATTTTATTTTGAAAAAATATCCCCAAGCAAATTAAATAATATTCATTGATAATTACGTACTTCCCCAAATCAATTAATGAAACTTAGCAGATCTTATATGGCAACGGAAAAGTACATATTTATTTGAGTAGATGGATTTTACATGTGGAATGAAGGAGCTCTAGCAAAAGTCGAAGAAATATCGGAATCATTTAACATGGGGAAGTTAGTAATCATGGAGAGAAACATGCAGCTGATCGATTAATCATGGAGAGGGAGGGGGAATAATATTCGATCAGTTGGCTTAACAGCCTCACCACCCTAGCTAGGCTAGGAAAGGCACATGCCCACATGTGGCCCATCGAGGGATTAGATAGAGGCAACAACGATAAACTGAGGCTGGCCACCATGTGAAACCCTCTTGCTAAGCAGCTTCCAAAGTATACATGTATGTGCTTTAGGTACTAGTGATCTATTTTTAACTCAGGAATTCTAGTATACTTACATCACATGCATGTCACCCACTTCCATGTGGGGCCAACTGGGCTGGTTCCCTTCTTGTCAGTGTGATATGGGATATCAGATATGTGTGCATCCAAGAACGGGGAGATATCATATAAGCCCCCCATCCCACCATTATCAAGCATGAACCTGGGTGCTTAGTTAACATGGCCGGGCTGATGAGTCCAGCTCAAGGATTAATCATGCAAAATATATTCCAATCTCCTCCTCCTTCCCATGGATCTAAAATATACAATAAAATCCTATCAACCTTTCCCTTGTGCATATGGTTTGGGCGTTTGGTGAGAGCTAGCAGCTAGGCAGCATATGCATGTGGGATGACATTTCCATCCATGGATCGATGTACCTTTTTGGGAGAGTTGGGATCGAGTTGGAACCCAAAATGCAAATCGATCGATCGATGAATCAATCATTCACCGGCGGCAGGTGGCGGCCGGCAACATGCAACAACAATCTGCAAACACGCAATTGCAAGACACGCCATGACGACGAAACAAAGCTGCCATATTCTGTCGATCAAGTGTGCATATACTATGGACATTCATCGTCGACCTGCAGGAAACGCGTACCAGACGGCGGAAACTCTGGCACACTTTACTTCGAAGCTCCAGGTTTAAGCAACATCATCAGAAAATTCAGATATCAATGGTAGTCTATGGAGTAGTAGCATTGTAGAGGTCGGGCAAAATTGGAAGTTGAGATAGATACTGTCAATGCCAAATCCATGAGCGGCAAATAAAATCCCATGAATCATACCATGTATATGACGACGTAGCTACTGCTTCTATGACGTTAGACTTCTCGTCAGGTTTTTTATTCGCCCACGCGACGATCAGCGCAGTAATCCGACACTGTCTCATCGTTGCCTATGACGACGATCGCTCGGGCTCAAATTGTTTTACCAATTCAGGCACAATTAACTTGCTCCGATCCTCCGGGTTTAAGTGAAGTCATCAGAAAATTCAGAGATAACCCTGCAAGCTGCAATCCATGAAGCACAAGCACCGCCTATGATATGATGGAGTCCAACACAATTTGATTTTCCATTTTATGATTTTTCTGTGATTTATTATGATTTTTTAAAACTGCTTTAGGGGGTGACTTGTCCGGTTTTAAAAAATTCAGAGGGTAAAAAATCTATTTTCATAGATGGGGGGTGATGTGTTCCACCCCTCATAGGTTAGGGGGTGAAGTAGACTTTTTCCCAATAATTATTTTGCAATGAAACGATCAAAATGCACTCGAAGAGCTATCTAAGACTTTGGTACAACATTTCTGTAGTATTCTTTGTAAGAGAAAAATGGAAAAACATATTTCAGAAAACATAAAGTGCTAAGTATTCTGAAAGAAGTACTGGTAAAATGGCGTGTAAGATTGTCAGGTAGTTTGGCGAAAAAAAAAAGTGTCAAGTAGAACGGAGGTCCATTTTAGTAGTGTCATGTATACCTGATCATTTGCCGGGTGAGGTTTGCTCAGGTTTTAGATAAAAAAAAATTAGCTCGTGCCAAACCAAAGCTAAGCTAACCGGGTTGAAATATTTGGTTCGCACCCGATCCGATGTTTGGTCGGACTGCATCGGGCCAAACTCGTGTTTCTGTGTAATTTTCAGGTTTTTTTTAGATAGGTGTAATTTTCAGGTTAAGTCGGGATTTTTGGATTTTGAGTAAAAAGAATTTAGCCCGTGTCTGACCCATGATTTAAATCGGGCTATAGATTTTTTTTTTAGAATGAAATCGGGCTATAGATTGGGACCCAAGACCGCGCGTTGGGGAGGAAGCCCAAGGAGTCTCTCTTTCGTCAGCCTTTTTGTAATTCTGGGCCACGCGACCACCCAGCACAGTAATCTGACAAATGCCGGACGGGGCCCATGATAACCCGCAGAAATTTGGATTAATCTCGATCCAACCGGGCCCGTCTAAAAGATGGACCCACAAGGCCACAACACGTCCCAGGAAACCCGGCCTGTCACGCCCACGCTCAGGAGGGCTCAAATTGGTTTTCGGCCGCAGACACTCCCTTGGGCCCAGCACTGAGCTGTGAAAGCTTCTCGGCCTCCTGCCTGCAGCCCATGAGCTCCCTGACAGCAAGTGGGCCGTCCTAGCCGGGTCCGACTCTTACTCGGGCCTTTGTTTCCGCTCGGACTCCGGCTCCGTGTCGAACACACCACTATCGCCGGCCCAACAAATTCAGACGACGGGCGGAAGGAAAGCCACCGCGATCTCGCCTGCGATTCGCGCGCTCCGTCGGGCCTCCTTTCCCTTGCCTTCCTCATCGCCGGCGGCGGCAATGGTGGCGGGCAAAGAGCAGCGCGCGGTGTTTCTCCCGGTGCGCGCGCTCGACGGCCGCACCACGACCGCCCGCCTCCCGGCCGGCGCCACCGTGCGGGACCTCAAGGCGGTGCTCCTGAAATCCTTCCCGCCGGCGCAGGCCGCGCCGTCCTTCCACCTCTTCCTCCGCGGCGGCAAGCTCCTCCCCGACGCCAAGCTCACCTCCCTCTCCCTCGCCCGCGGGGAGTTCGTCTCCCTCATCTCCTTCTCCACCACCAAGCCGCCCTTGCCGCCGCCGCAGACCACGCCGGCGCCGACCACTCCGACGCCGAGCGCCGCCGCCGCTCCGAACCCACGGCCGGCGGCGGCCCCACGCTCCACGGCGTTCGCGGCGGCGAGGAAGAGGAAATTCTTCGAGTCGTCGTGGCGCGGCGAGGACATCTACGCCAAGGTCGCCGGGGTGCCCAACAACAACCCGGCCTCGCCGGCGTTCTACTGCCACGGCGAGCAGCCGCTGGGCGCCGCCGAGATGGTGGAGCACCTCAGGCAAGGGCTCGGGAGGCACGGCCAGATCCGGCACGTCCAGGAGATCCCCGGAAGGGAGGCATCCTTCTGCGCTCTCCCTCCCCACCTCTCCCAGCCCACGCGCGACGCCCTCGACGCCATCGGCGTCACCAAGCTCTACAGCCACCAGGCGGAGGCCATCGGCGCCGCCGCCGCCGGCAAGCACGTCGTCGTCTCCACCTCCACCTCCAGCGGCAAGTCCCTCTGCTACAACATCCCCGTGCTCGAGTCCATCTCGCGCCCGGGATCCGCGTCGTGCGCGCTCTACATCTTCCCCACCAAGGCGCTCGCGCAGGACCAGCTCAGGACGCTACTCGAGATGATGAAGCACGGCGGCGGCGTCAGCATCTACGACGGCGACACGCCGATGAGGGACCGCGCCAAGATCAGGGGCGGCGCGCGGCTGCTCATCACCAACCCGGACATGCTCCACATGTCCATCCTGCCGTGCCACGCCCAGTTCAAGCGCATCCTATCCAACCTCGAGTTCGTCGTCGTCGACGAGGCGCACTCCTACAAGGGCGCCTTCGGCTGCCACACGGCGCTCATCCTCAGGAGGCTCAAGCGCATCTGCGCCGAGGTCTACGGCAGCCGGCCGGCGTTCATATCCTGCACGGCGACATTGGCCAACCCCAGGGAGCACGTCATGGAGCTCGCCAACCTCGCCGGCGGCGGCGTCGAGCTCGTCCACAACGACGGGAGCCGGTGCGGGTCCAAATATTTCCTGCTGTGGAACCCGTCGGTGGCGAGGGGGAAGGAGCGGCGCCCGAGCCCGGTGCAGGAGGCCTCCTACCTGTTCGCCGAAATGGTCCAGCACGGGCTGCGCTGCATCGCCTTCTGCAAGACGAAGAAGCTCTGCGAGACGGTGCTGGCGCGCACACGCGAGATCCTCGAGGAGACCTCGCCGGAGCTCGCTGACTCCATCTGCGTCTACCGCGGCGGCTACGTCGCCGAGGATAGGAGGAGGATCGAGGCCGACCTCTTCGGGGGAAAGCTCCGCGGCGTCGCGGCGACGAACGCGCTCGAGCTCGGGATCGACGTCGGCAACATCGATGCCACACTGCACCTCGGATTTCCCGGGAGCATTGCGAGCTTCTGGCAGCAGGCTGGGAGATCTGGACGGAGATCGAAGGAGTCCATTGCTGTTTATATCGGCTTCGAGGGTGC
Source organism: Echinochloa phyllopogon (assembly GCA_033239725.1). Lineage (NCBI taxonomy): Eukaryota > Viridiplantae > Streptophyta > Magnoliopsida > Poales > Poaceae > Echinochloa > Echinochloa phyllopogon. The sequence goes on from BTCW01000001.1 coordinate 630,183, forward strand.
TCTGGATCAGTACTTCATGAACTTCCCACAGAAGCTGTTTGGCAAGCCGGTTGAGCATTGCAAGGTCGATTCGCGGAACCACAAGGTCATGGGGCAGCATCTTGCCTGTGCTGCTTTCGAGAAGCCGTTGTGTCCGGAGCAGGATGTGAGGTACTTTGGTGCTGGTATGAACGATGTGATGGTGACTCTGAAAGAGGAAGGATGTCTGACTCTGATGAAAGATTCAGATTCAGACGTGTGGAAGTATGTTGGGACTGATAATAAGAGCCCGGCTCGTACAGTGAGCATACGAGCAATCGAGCATGATCGGTACAAGGTGATCGACAGCCAAGGTTATCGGGTGCTCGAGGAGATTGAGGAGAGCAAGGCTTTTTTTCAGGTGTATGAAGGCGCTGTTTACATGCATCAAGGCTGCACTTATTTGGTTGAGAGGCTTGATCTCTCCTCGAGGACAGCTTACTGTAGAGTGGCTAATAATCTCAAGTACTACACCAAGGTTCAAGATCACACCGAGATCAATGTCCTCGAAGGTGATATCGATTTGCCTCCTACTACTGAAGAATCATCTAAAACTGGCATAGTCAGGACGACTGCTCAAGCAAGCAATTGCAAGGTGACGACCCAATGGACCGGCTTTGATCGCATTTGGAAATCAAACAATGTGCTATCTAACACCATTGAGCTCAACTTGCCTCCATACACCTTCCATGCTCAAGCTGCTTGAGTTAGTGTTCCCAGATCGGTCAGGGCAGCCGTTTTGCAAAGGAAATTAGGATTTCAAGGCGGTGTCCACGCCGCGTCGCATGCTATACTCAGTATAATACCTCTGCATATGATGTGCAGCGCTTCTGATCTTGGGACTCAGTGTGCTGACCCTCAACACACATCTAAAACCCCTGACAGAATTCTGTTGTACGACAAACACCCCGGTGGCATCGGCTTGCATCACAGGTCAAGCTGCTCTTTGGGGAGCTGCTGGTTGCTGCTTTACAACTTATTTCAACATGCAGCTGCACCAACTTGGATGGTTGTCCGAATTGCATCCAGTCCTTCGCTTGTGGCGGATACAACAAGAATCTGGATAAGGCGGCGGCAGTTTTGATTCTCAAAGGAGTAATTGAAAATGAAAGATTGTTTTTTCATGGCAAAGATGGCTCTCATCAGAAGAGCTGAAGGTGACCTGATGTGCAAGAGAGCTGGCAGACTGTTGTTCTCTTCATAAGGATTACTCTAGTGATGTAACATAACTAGAAGTAGCATGTCAGGATATAGAATTTCAAATGACAAAAAGATGAGCTAGTTTTGTGTTGAAGTAGGACTGAATCCAAACAAATTTGCATACGTGCCTCTGTTTTATTGATACATGATGATGTGTTTCTGTCTTTATTTACTGATGCATGTTTTTTTCATATGCCTTAAGGATATCAACCTATGTCTATTGAAAAGGAGTCTGAAAGAAAGAGCTGTATTTTATTTGAAAAAATGGTTATATATCAAATTTGGCAGCCACACGCAATTCCTAATCGTGGTTACTGTACAGTATCCGGCAACATCCAAGAGCAATATAAAGGGCAAGGGGATACCCATTCCACTTCACTTGGGAATTTTTTTTACAGAAATGGAGGGGAAATGTTATCCCCACCTGATGGATTGCATCGGAGGGGCAAGCAATACAGATTGCCGCTCAAAAGTTTTTTCTTTTACAGCAGTGTAATTTGGGATATACTAGGCCATAATGGAAACAAAGAAAATACACCACTGTTTAACTTCTCGAGATGAGCATCTCTATCTGGTAACACCACATGATTGCAGCTTCCCTTCGTTTCTTCTTTCACTGGAATGGCAGGCAGGCTTACTGCAACTTTGTCAGGAAGGCCTTAAAATTTAAGAGAAGCTTTCAACGGGAATATAACTGAAAAAAAAGACAAATTAGATGAGTTCATATGTGTTGTCCAAGTTTTACTACGGTACTCCCAAGTAATTGTGGACCGTTGATAAACATTTTTTTATCACATAATATTATCTCCTAGGAGGTAATAGGATAAATATTTATTTATTTTAGAAAACACAAAAAATAGGCAAAATATTTTTTGAGAATAAATAGGAAAAATATTAGGCAATATATATTTTGATTATATCTTAACATGCATGCTAGTGCAGATCCAAATGTATAGCGGTTTCTGTTTTAAAAATGGAATGTGCATGCTCCATGGATACACATGTGGCGTAACCCTTTTTTCTGAATGTAACGCTGCACAAATACGCACGTATAGGACGGTGTTAACATCTTATGGATGGTGTTGGGACCGGGCTATCGCGCGACCCGCCGCCTTGGCCGCCGCAGCCCCCGCCGCCCCCACCTCCTCCGACTCCGGCGGCTTCCGCCGCCTCCGCCGCCGTCCACCTCCACGGCTCAACGCTAATCCGTCGGGCGCGTTCGCTGCCGCGCCCTCCGCCCCCGCCGCCCACACCTCCCCCGGCTCTGGCGGCCTCCGCTGCCGCCGTGGCCGACGCTAACTCGCCGGTCGTCGCGCCCTCCGCCACTATCTCCGCCCCCGCCGCCGGCACCGTCCACCGGGGTTCCTCCACCGCCCGGCCGGCAGCGCCATCGCCGCCCGGCCCGCCGCCCGTCGCCCCCGCCGGGATGACCGCCGCCCCGGGCACCTCCTTCTAGGTCCACCAGCGGTGATCTCCCCCAGCAACCCCAGGGCCCTAACCTCCGGGCCGCTAACCCGGCTGGCGGCGGCGGACGTCGGCGACGCAAGGCGGCGGCGCGCGGTCGCGCAGTCGGCGCTGCGCGGGACCGGACGCGGCTTAAACTTAACGATGGTGTTGATATCCTTTTATGGAACGTATATACATGCAAAAGCGTGATGAGTAGAGCGTAACATTCTTTTGAAGAAAAACGTGCACGGCTCATGGATCGATCAGGTGCATCTGCTGATGTGGGGCCAAACCCAAACGTGCGTTGGCTCACTGATGAGTCAGTGACTAGTCAGCATGTAGGGGGATAGGAGGACGTACAGGGCTCCGATCCCCAAGTCTTACTTGCGTATATAGTTGACTTACGCTTGCAACTTGTTGCGAATCTTGTAGTATTACGTAGTACAATTAATCTGTTTGTATTTTAGCCGAGATCTCTAATCTGGCGTTAATTAGGTACCCGGCCGGGATTATGGATCTGTTATTAATCGTCTGCTTTGGACGGCCAGGTTCTGCGCGACCAAATGAATACACTATTAGTAATGCATGAAGCACTTTCTAGGATGCTTCATATCTAGGATGGATGGATTAAGAAATATTCCATCCGTTCCAATTTGTAGGTCGTTTTAGCATTTCAAGATTCATAGTTAGTAGTATGTATTTAGACATAAGTATATATGTAGATACATACTACTGACTATGAATCTAGATTTGTCAAAACGATTTACAATTTGGAACGGAGGAAGTACAACTCATATATAATTAGTTGGCCGTAAAGGTGATCGAGTGTTTTGAGGCCTACTGGCAGATGAATTCTTAGGCTCTTGGTGGTTCCATCTTTGACCTAACGTTGATCGATCTGCATCAACCGCAACCCGTATAATGTCAGCCGTATCGTTTCCAACCTCCGTCACATGTAACGCTGGTCTTTCTCCGACAGCACCACCGTCTTCTGATCTCTCTCCGCCACATGTAACGCTGGTCAGCTATTCCTAACGAGTTGTCCTCCTGCCTCCTCCCTGGTGTATGATATACTGCCTTTTACGGTACAGACACGGACACCCACATATAGGTATGCATATTTGTCTATGGAAATGTATGCACACAACGTACTTTATTTCTTTAAGCACAATCTCTAAGATATAGACAAAGTCATCATAGGTGCACATTGTCTAGCACACAATAAAAAAATGCGAGCACCCATGCCGAGTCGAGGACTTTCTAAGCATACAAGTTCCACCACAAAAAATGTGCCAAACTACGATAAATCGGTTTTAGTAACTCCCCCCCCCCCCCACCTCAACCTTTGTATCGTGAATCTGTATATATATTGATGGTTAAATATAAAGATGTTTGACTTAGAGCGAATCGAAGATATAGACTAGCTTATATATAAAGTCGAAGGAATGGAGCGTGCCAAAAATCCTCCAAAACCTCGGCGTGAGATCATATCTTTGGGTGCACCGTACCTATATATATCCATGAAAACACACATCTCTATATTATGTTTGCTTGTGCCTAACCGTACAACTAATTTGAATATGGACAGTAGTTAAGCGGTTGATGGTGGTTGCTGTACGTACGTACGTACGTACGTTCGTTCGCATATACTCCTGGGTGTGCATGTGTTGTTGTGCTCAAGCAAGGTCAAAAGTACTCCGTACGTCGTAAACAAGCAACGGCTACACGTGCGTGGAGGTTAAGGAAAAATATATAATATCGGGACGTACAGCGTTGAATGAAGAAGCACAGGCCGGCCGGGCGAATCCGAAATTAAAAAGATCGAATAGTATATATTTTAAAGCGCGATAGCCTATCGTGCATGCATATAACAGGGTTGGCAGCCCAGATAAGTTATCTTTTTATTAGCTAGTCGCTTGTCAACGGAGAGTGCTCGTTAGCTCGGTTTTTTTTACTCGTCGTTTATTTATTTATCTGGGTCATATGACTACCTCGGTGACCTGTTTTCGATCGAGGAGCTAGCCGTCAACTTTGCCACTACTAATATAAGGAGGATGAAAGAGTGAAATACGTGAAATCAGGAATCAAGGGGCCGGGTAAGAGTTTAGGCGGCATTTCTCCATCATCATCCTTATTATTTTCGGCTGGCTGGTGGCTAGTGCTGATTTTTGCTGAGAGAAAAACACTGCTGGCTGATGCTGGTTTTGCTGAGAGAAAAACTCCGCTGGCTGGTGGCTGAGAAGCCAAACGAACAGGCCTCAAAGTACCGGTATTTTCTACTTCTTCAATCTTGGGCCTTAAAATGTAGATCATTTAATTTTTTCTAGATACATTAGAGAAGGGTAACTCTTAACTTATCTCACTGGAGTATACTCCGTACGTATTTTGGTCAAATTAAGATGATCGAGAGGCCTCCAGATCGACGCTCTCGCTGGGCTAGCAACAACCTAATATAATCATATGGTTGTTGGGAGCATATACACGATTTCCCGTCCGTTTAATTAGAAAAAAAAACTAAGGTGTGCAGCAGTGTACGTCTCCCGGCAAAATGTCAACTTATCAGTTGTCGCTTTGTTAATAGGAAACCTCGCTTTCGCTAATATAGGATTCCATCTCCAGTACGTAGTCCAGTTAGCACTTAGCAGTAGGAGCAGGCGTACTTAATCAGTAGGACGGTTTCGTTGAAACCTCGCTTTCACATGCATCGGTAAAAAAGTCAACCCCAAATGCTAATCACTGGGCAGCCGTACGGAAGCCAACTGCAAAGCAACGCGCCCACCTACTACGCCTAGGCAACTTTTACTGTTTTACGACCCATCCAAAATCTATAGAAAAAATATAATAACATGTACACTATCAAACATATATATGCACTAAGCATATTGGTGGATTGAGCAAAAACAATTTTGTATTAGATTATATATACTCTGTAGATGTTTTTATATTTTTCTATTACGCAAATTTTAACTTAAGACAAAATAAATGTGATAGGTAAAAAAGAACAGAGAGAGTAGTCACTAACTGTAACGAGTTCATGATAAATTAGGTAGCAATCAGATAAAATTGACCTTTGAACCAAGGTAACAGAGAGCCGTATATTCGGACACTTGAGTCAGTCTCATGAATCACAAGGTTTCAAATGGCCCTTCTTGTAAGTTTAGCATCATCGGAAAAAAAAGTTCAGCAGTTTTAGAGCGATTTTTTTTACAGTTGTACGGTACGGATGCATGGAGTACCAACTAGCAACGACACAGAAGCAAGGCGACTTTGATCAGACTCATGCATTTATATTTGTCTGCTCACTCAGGCCAAATAAATATATAATTAAGCAATGCTGATGCGTCAATGTCGAGAACGAATATTCGGACACTCAAGCATCATCAGAGATCTAGAAAAAGCCCAAGCTATTTTTACGCGTAATAGGGTTCACCAGCCCAGATAAAACGTGGACTACGTACTGCAGTTCCTCAAAATTTGATTTGACAAAACTGGATGGAAGACACAAAAGATTTTAGACAAAAGCATGCATTCTTCACAAACTCCCAAGTACTGCCAGGTGATTCAGTTACACAAAGTACAGTAACGGCATGATATGCGCACCATTTTATAAATATATAAATATTGGCACTTCTCAAACAAGGTATGTAGGAGCATTTCCTTTTGTTTATGGCATGCACATTGCACTTGTTTTTGGGCAGATTAAAACATGCATGAGTACCCTTTCTTTGTTACCGCTACATGCATGATTATTATCTCAATTCCTTCTCTCTGCCCGTAACTTAATTTGACATTGTATCTAATAACTCCTTTGCCAGCTCAAAACTTAAGATGCTAATAAAAAAACATTATGATAAGTTGAAGAAAAAAATATTGTACGTCTTGTAAACTGTCATCAGCTCATTGAAGGTGATTTTTGTAGTTTACTCGCTCTTGTGAAATATTTTTATTGCACAACGCATTATCAAACAATATTCACGAGAATTCCGTGGAAAGGAATATGCTGATCGATATAGGTATATACACCCGCTTATATATGTAGATAGCATGCCTACGTGTAGCCACATATCTTGCTAAAAATGTATTCTCCTGTTTGTCAGCGAATTTTGGCGATTGATCAGTATACTATAAGATAATCTTAACACTCGATCATACGTGTCTCATCACATTGAGTCGTCTCGATCATCACGGCGCCAATATGACTCCTATACGATGCTACTGAGGTGAAAAATGAACCAACTTTTGAAAATCGTATACGCAAATTCTTAGAAAGTTTTTTTTTCTCGAACGCACAGGAGAGCCGCGCATCATTTCATTAAGAAGAGAAAGTTCGAGAACAACACGAAAACACAACGCAAAACAAAAAGAAAGAACAAGGAACCAACGAACTAAGGCAACTACTCGCAAAACAGAACACGAAGCCTACTAGCGCCGGCCAGCACCCAAAGCTCTACATCTTGCTTGATTCGCGCCAAGATCTCCGAAACTGTCAAGGCGCAACCCTCGAACAGCCTTCCATTCCGCTCTTTCCAAATGTTCCAGCCGATGATCATGAAGAGGCTGCTGACGCCCCTTCGCTTGTTCGATGCCTGGGCGGAGACGAGGAGCTCCCACCATTCCTGGACTGACTGTACGTTGCATGTACAAGTCTTGAGGAAATCTATAGCGAATTCTAAACACCAATTCCTTTCATTCACGAAAAGATACGAATTGACGTAGTGTACTAGAGCAGCACTGTCCAACATAAAAAAAAGGTGCTCATTAACTACTGGCAGTTTGCATTATATATTGCCTACTCATATATATCTGTGAAGACCGATGCACAATGAACAAATTAAGGGGAACTATGTCTTGAAAGCTATAGCAAACACTGACTTTGGAGATGTACTTATTACAGTTTACTAACTTTGAACTCATATATATAGTTGAGTAATATACACTAGCGGTCCTCAAACTTGTCCCGAGATGTCATTTAGGTCCCTGAACTCTCAAAATGAATATTTGAGTCACTGAACTTGTTAAATTGTGTCATCTAGGTCCAAAGTTCCAAAAATACCCCCATGCATGATGAAATGGCTGCCAATTAAGCATGAAATTTTATACTATTTCTGTAACCAAATCAATTGTTTCCATCACAATAATTAAAGAACTTTATTTGATTATACCATATCGATAATTATAGATCAAGAGATGGACAAACATCAGTAACATAGGGGTATTTTTGGAACTTTGGACCTAGATGACACAGTTTACCAAGTTTAGGGACTCAAATATGCATTTTGAGAGTTCAGGGACCTAGATGACACTTCGAGACAAGTTTGAGTACCGCTGGTGTATTTTACTCTATATAGTTTGCTTATCAAAAATATTATGAGAATGAAGTCGTATTATTGTTCAACAAACCTGCTATACGGAGGTAAATAACAATTTGAAGTTTGAACCAACTTGCATATATATAGTAGTACACTAAAGCTTTAATTTGCAGCGAGGTAAATTGTGGAAACTTCGAATGAACTTATAATTTTGTACACCGAGGTAAACTTGAGCACATGCACGATGCCTCTTTGCACGCAGTCGTTAAACAGAAAAATTGAGAAGCTGCTCATATATATGCTGCGACGACGTCGCTTTCACCTGGTGCAAAGTCAGAAACGACCGACCGTGTGAGGCTCACCAGCAAAGCACATGCTGGGAGTGCACCGTGCACGCCATCCGATGCAGCTGGGGACTCGTTTTTCACTTCGTCAGGCAATGTCAACTTCTTCTTCAGATCCACACGTACTACTCTGCTAATAGTCTGCTTATCATCAGGAAGCCCTAATATAAAATGTGAGCTCGATCGCCACCCCAGGCCCCACCCCATCCATCGATGCTGGAAATCCCCACTCCATTCCAAGCTCGAGCTGAAGCACACACACCCTGCACCCTGCAGGCAGCAAAGAGCTGATTCAGGTTCAGGTGTAGCAGCTAGCAAGTGATTCAGGGAACGAAGGTTGAGGAAGAAGAGAGCTGAGGGCCATGGCCAGTAGTGACGCGCCGATGGGTAGCTCGCTGCACGGGGTGACGGCGCGCGAGCCGGCGTTCCCCTTCTCCACGGAGGCGGCGGCGTCGGCATCGGCGGGACGCGCCGCCGGTCGGGAGGAGGAGGAGGTCACGGCCGGCGCGGCGGCGCCGCGCATGTTCGACCTGCCGGTGGACTCGGAGCACAAGGCGAAGAGCATCAAGATCCTGTCCATGGCGAACCCCCACATGCGCACCTTCCACCTCTCGTGGATGTCCTTCTTCACCTGCGTCGTCTCCACCTTCGCCGCCGCGCCGCTGATCCCCATCATCCGCGACAACCTCGACCTCACCAAGGCCGACATCGGCAACGCCGGCGTGGCCTCCGTCTCCGGCGCCATCTTCTCCCGCCTCGCCATGGGCGCCATCTGCGACCTCCTCGGCCCGCGCTACGGCTGCGCCTTCGTCATGATGCTCGCCGCGCCCGCCGTCTTCTGCATGGCCGTCATCGACAGCGCCGCCGGCTACATCACCATCCGGTTCCTCATCGGCTTCTCCCTCGCGACCTTCGTGTCGTGCCAGTACTGGACCAGCACCATGTTCAGCATCAAGATCATCGGCACGGTGAACGCGCTGGCCTCCGGCTGGGGCGACGTCGGCGGCGGCGCCACGCAGCTCATCATGCCCTTCGTCTACGAGGGCATCCTCAAGTGCGGCGTGTCGCCGTTCGAGGCCTGGCGCGTCGCCTACTTCGTGCCCGGGCTCATGCACGTGGCCATGGGCATCCTCGTGCTCACCGCCGGCCAGGACCTCCCCGACGGCAACCTCCGCAGCCTCCAGAAGCAGGGCGGTGCCGCCCGCGACGACTTCCCCAGGGTGCTCCGCCACGCCGTCGCCAACTACCGCACCTGGGTCTTCGTCTTCGTCTACGGCTACAGCATGGGCGTGCAGCTCACCACCAACAACATCATCGCCGAGTACTACTACGACCAGTTCGGCCTCGACATCCGCGTCGCCGGCATCATCGCCGCCTGCTTCGGCATGGCCAACGTCGTGTCGCGGCCGCTCGGCGGCGTCCTCTCCGACGCCGGCGCGAGGTACTGGGGCATGCGCGCGCGGCTCTGGAACATCTGGATCCTCCAGACCGCCGGCGGCGCCTTCTGCCTCTGGCTCGGCCGCGCCGGCGAGCTCCCGGCGTCCGTCACCGCCATGGTGCTCTTCTCCCTCTGCGCGCAGGCGGCGTGCGGCGCCACGTTCGGGGTCATCCCGTTCGTCTCCCGGCGGTCGCTGGGGATCATCTCCGGCATGACCGGCGCCGGCGGGAACGTGGGCGCCTGCGTGACGCAGCTCGTCTTCTTCACCCTGTCGAGCTACTCGACGGGGAAGGGGATCCAGAACATGGGGATCATGACCATGGTGTGCACGCTGCCGCTGGTGCTCGTGCACTTCCCGCAGTGGGGGTCCATGCTCCTGCCGGCGAGCGACGGCGCCGACGAGGAGGATTACTACGCGTCGGAGTGGAGCGAGGAGGAGAAGAGCGTCGGCCGGCACAGCGCAAGCCTCAAGTTCGCCGAGAACTGCCGGTCGGAGCGCGGCAGGCGGAACGCCGTCCTCGCCGCGGCAGCCACGCCGCCGGGGAATACGCCGGAGCACGTATAATGATGATATTATTGCGCGCCCATTTTATAGATCGACAGATATATAAATACACATGCATGCATTTGTACGTACGAATGCTGCTCATGTATGTGCAGATTTTTATTAGTTGGATTATAATTAAGGTCTTGAGAGGGGCATATATCTCTTCATCGATCTTTAGCATCCAAATTAAACGTCCTAGCTAGCATTGCATCGGCCAATGCTTTGACCATGCATGCATGTGATATTCGTAGCATCAACTACATACTGTCTAAGTGTCTACAATCTGATCGATATGATACTCGTAGCTTATAACAAATTAAACACCTGTTTCAACGTATAAACATTCCTCTACTGCTCTACAACAATGCAACAAACTTAGTTTATGTATGGGTGTTGATATATTCTCTACAACAATGCAATGGCACATGCTTGATTGCGCACGCAAATTGGAGCCATGGAGGCAAGCCCGACCTCGGTTTGTGGCAGATGAAACGAGAAAAAAGGCTGAGGGCTTGGCTGGTCTGATTCGGCCCAGGAGGAGAAGGAGAGCCACATGGTGGGAACTTGGGCTGCAGTGCCCGGTTTTGGCCCAGGAAGGTAGGAGACAAAAATGAGAGGAAAAAGTCAATTCCACGGCCCTCATCTATCGTCGTAGTTCGATTAAGGACCTCCATTCATGAAACCAGGTACCGGGGCACCCGAACTATTGAAACCGTGTATTTTACGACCCTGGTGGTTTTGATGGCGGTTTTGGCGCTACATGCACGTCCGACGTGGAGTCAATCCGAGTCAGCGCTGCCGCGTTGGCGCCCTGCCATAGCCCCCTCCCTCTCCCGTCCGTTTCTTCCCCGATAGCTGCACCTCCTCCGGCCTCTCCCATGGCGCGCATCCACTCGTGGCCGTGGCCATGGCCGTCCTCTTCACCGTCGCAACGGCGCAGGCCCCCAGCGCGTCCCCGACGCCCGCGCCCAGGTCGTAGCCCCGCCACCGCTGCCGCCTCCCCGGCGCCGGCCCCGGTGTCTCCCCCCGCGCAGGCCCCGGCGACGCCACCCCCGGCCTCCGGCGGCGCGCGTGTGCGTGAGCACCCGCGCATGCCTGCCTGCCGCTCGATTCCTCCGTCGTCAATAGCTGACGAGCCGGCCTGTTCCCGAGCCGCAGTCGCCGGTGTCGCTCCACGCCGCGGCCGGCGTGTCCTGGAACAGCTCGGCCGTCAGCACGACGTGGGCCGGCGGCGGCGTGGTGGGCGTGCTCGCCGCGGGGTCCGCGTCCGAGTCGAGCGCGTCGTCCTCGCCCGGCGACGCGGCCTGCTCCGGCGAGTCGTTCAGCTTCAAGAATCGCCCACCGGGGGAGCCAAGCAAGGACTCGCCCAGCCACAGGGAGTCCGGCGGATTTGACGACGAGGACCACGACCCAGCCGCAGGGAGTCTTGTTGGAGTCCGCGCTCCCGTAGGGAGTTTTGTTGGAGTCCGCGCGCGGCCGGCGACAGGAGCAGCCGACGCCGGCGTCTTCCTCTCTACTCGTTCCTCTGTATATTTTGCAGCCGCGGTTGCAGCCGATGATAAATTAGCCCAATCTGCTCTTCAGCCGGCGTCTTAGTTTTCTTGGAGATTGGGCCCGGAGAATTTTTAAAATGTTTGAAATTTTGAAACTTAATTCTGCAATTAGATTCAAACCTGTTTTTGAAACTTAATTTCAAAACAGGATTTTTGAAACTAGAATAACTGTATAAAAACTATTTGTTCGGCATCGAAGATGAAAGTCGTAAGTAAGTTTGAGTATTGTAAAGTTGATATGCTTAGAGATGAGTAAAGTTGTGCATTGGGCAACAGCATAATGGCTATAGCATTAGCTAAATAGCTGTTCGTATCAACATTTTCCATTGATTACTGAACATTTTATCTAGAAAGTCAACATAGGTGGGTTTCCTCAATATCTAAGGTAAAGAGGTAGAGGTACAGAGGAGACAGGGACCACTAAAAGAAATTGCATAGTTTCCTCAAAAATCATGAGGCCGCCTGCAGTCAACCCATTTGTATAGAAGAAAAAAAAGGGCCCGTAAATCGTAGTCGTAGCATCCTGGCCACGATGGCCTTCCTGCGCTCCGCCATCATCTCCGGCGAGCCCTCGCCGCTCTGATCAGGCTCCGGCTCCTCCTGGATGACGGGAAGGACGACCACTCTGCAGCCTGCTGTGCTGGCTAATCAACAGCAGCAGGACCACTGCATGCGGCCATGCCCCATTCTAATTCAGAGTTGGAAGCTGTGTGTGTTCTTCTCTTGCGCTCGATCGACCAGGACGTACACGTCGTCAGTCCTGGCTGCCTACATGCTTATTTTAGTTATAATTCCAGCTTTGGATGGGATCTTTATCTATCTATCTATCTCTCTCGGCAGGAAATCAAACTTAGTCTAATCTAGTCTACACTTGGCGACACCACATGAAGGTCGGCCGACCTGTCCATCATATATCATTTGCATCCATGTTCGATCTCCCCTTGCAGAAACAGAATCTTGTGGAGCAGTTTGTTACTCATCAGTAGAGGTTCAGAAATGGAACACGTAAGCTACCAATCCGAGCCTGCAGATCTGGTTTGTCTGCATGCTTGTTTAGCTGATACCAAGACTGATTATTAAGAGGAGGAAGGAGGCTAGCTGGATCGGCTAATTGCAGTTCTTGTCGTTAGTCGCAACACTTGGATCAGATATATTGGAGGGGCCTGTTTAATCACCTAATCAATGATCTAGCTAGCATGAGGACACATTGGTTAATACTAGTGACAATCGGAGCTAGGGAGATGCTCTGACTGAACACTAACTCATATGAAACGCATGGATCTCCACGCTTCGTTGGCCATGTGATGCAGCAGCCACGAAAGAGATACTACCTCCATATCTTTATATATGACGTTGAGACAACAGTTTTTAGCCTACCGCTAGCTTGTTTTGTTGGTCGGAAACGTCAACTATTCTAGAACGGAGGTAGTAATTAACAATGCAGATGCAGGTAATAACAATAAATTGTTGGCCCGCCTCCTCCAATCTCTATCGCTACTACGTAAATTGAACGTGGCATAAGCGGAGGGGCGTAAGCAGCTTGTTCATGATCGTCGGGTGGCACATTTGGAAAGAACGGAACGCGAGGCTGTTCGAGGGACGCGCTGCGACTGTCACGACGGTGGTGGCGCGGATCAAGCAGGAGGTTGAGCTTTGGATAGTGGCTGGCGCTACTAAATTTGGTGTTTTGTTTTGTGAGTAGTCGCTTTAGTCGCTTTGTTTTTCTTGTTTTCTTCTTTGTGCGTTTCCGTGTTTATTTCTCGAATTTTCTCTTATTAATGAAATGATGCGCAGCTCTCCTGTATATTCGAGAAAAAAAATGAACGTAAGAGGGATCATATCGTTCACACCCCGTCCCTGTAAACCTCCCCTGTTGATGACTTTAGCAAGCATAGGGAGGTTTCGACTTCCCAACACTAAGGGTTCAAATCCCTGGTGCTTACGAGTTAGACTTACAAATACAGGTGCTTTTCATGCCTTTATTTTGTATTTGTTTGATAAGAGGGACATGCTCGGGTGTGGTGTGCATATGCTGTGACACACATGTGTGCATCATCTTTGTAATAATCTATACTATAAAGATCCAAAACTTTCAAGGCCGACCGACCCACAAATCAGCCACAGTAGAATTTTTTAAACTCACGATTTTCATCGGACTCTTTAGTCACACTTTTGAAGAAATCATAAAACGTTACGCCTCATCACGCGTTTTCTTTTTTTGCGTGGAATTGCCGAGTTCGTAACCAATACAGTCTCTAGACAACTATCGTTATATAATCTTATTTTCTATTAAATGTGTGTTTTTATTAAACGTGTGTGTCGTGCGTGCGTTCTTGCTAGTAATTAAAAAGAAACAAAGGTTGACAATGGGAACGGGATATGATATCCTCTTGGTGACCGGGCTAGCCTAACCGAATTGATACTGTCTAAGAAAAATATTGTTGTTTACAAAACAATTATCATCTTAAAGTTTGGCTTGAGAAACACTCGAACATTTTCTTAACTTCATTTTCCTAGACAATAGAGGTTTTTGCAAAGCTACATGTACAATTGTACATCAAGGGCCACCCCCATCCCCCTCTGGGTCATCCCCAAGGCCCGAAAAGCTTGAAAAATATGTTATTAAATTGATGCTTAAAAATAAATAAATTTATACAATAGGCAACTACATAGTAATATTATACTGATGGAACTTCGTGATTTTTCTTCAAACCCTTCCACTCATCAATCAAATAAATGTCATATCATTAGCTAATTAACTAATGCCACATAATTTTCTTATGGGAAGAGGAGGCCATAAACCCTATAGCCCTTACTGATTATATTATATTCATATGAAAAAAGTACAAGAGAAAAGAAGAGTGAAAGAGCCACAACATAGCTTACTTGTTCATATCAACATTTTCCATTGATTACTGGACACTTTTTCCAGTACTAGTCAAACATGAGTCGATTTCATAACATCTAAAGTAATTCTAAGAGATACACAGGAGAGAGAGGAACCACTAAAAGAAATTACAGAATTTCCTCAAAGATCATGAGGCTGCAGTAAGTGTGCTACGGCCCATTCGGCGAGGACGAATTAGACAAGACGGGCCTCCAAGAGCCCGAGATTGATGGCCTCCTCTCTCGCTCTCGAGCGCGGCATGAGATGATGATCGGCGGCTGCTTGATTCTGGATGCACACAGGTCTGCGCGTCTGCAACGAAATTAATCTCCTTGTTGATGCGCATCTCCAATTCCCCATCTCGCTAGAGCTCCAACACGACAACTGAAGAAAATTGTTGAAACAATTCAGATGATCAGTGAACAGATATATATATTAGCCTTTCCTCCTTTTGTTTCTCTGAAGATCGAGTGAGTTGCCAATTTTGTGGACATGACATGATGACAGGTACTTACAGTCGGAATCCGTGGTGACCCAGTGAGCCATCCTCATGTCGTCATCCTCGGACCATGAGCTGCTGCTGCTGGTACAGGACAGCCGCAGCACGCTGGTCGCTGGCGAGGACATCTGCCGCTGATCCGCCGTCGTCTCGGCTTGCCCTGTGGATACGAACGCCGGCCACAGCAGCGGCGAACGCCCAGACGCTGAGCAGCAGCTCTCTGCGGCGGTGGCGGCGGCGTCCCAGCTGAAGCTGCTCTGGCTGGAGATGGACGATGACGAGCTCAGCATGCCGTCTTCCTGCTGCAGACCGGCCGCTTGTTCATGATTCTTGCCCCTCCTCTGGATTCGGCCCACGGCTCTCTGATAAAAAAAAAGATCGACGGGCATAATTAAATTCAAAACTATATTAGCAAACATGTACTGTACCTAGTAATCAGAAAGTAGTAAGCAGGAAGGATATGTGATTCAGACAGTTGCGTGAACTCTATTAGTCAGTAGCTTCCATTTCTTGGCTGTGGCGACGGTGGAGCGGCGGAGCTTGGAGTGCGCCGACTGCGCGGCGGCGGCCCGGCTGAGGAGCTCCCGCATCCTGGCCACGATGGCCTTCCTGCGCTCCGCCAGCTTCACCATCTCCGGCGAGCCTTCGCCGTATGGCTCCGGCTCCTCCTCCTCGATGACGGGAAGTACTCTGCAGCCTGGCTGATCAACCACCACAGCAGGACCACTGCCATGCCCCATTTCTGAATCAAAATGTATGTTTGTGCCAATTGCCAAACAGAGTTGGAAGCTGCTAATCTTGTGCTCGATCAGGACACGTCTTCAGTCCTGGCTATATATACATATGCCATGGTTGATGATGGTTCGTCGTAGTATAACAACCGAAACCGATGGATGGTGTGCAAATTAATGATGATGCCAGCTTGGAGGGATCTAGCCGATCGATCATTTGCAGTTGCACCCATGTTCTCGATCTCCTCCTTGCAGAGAATCTCTTGTGGAGTTTGTTACTCACTTGCTCGAGGGTCAGGAACGGAACACGTAAGCTGCCGATCGGGGACTGCAGATGTGTTTTGTCTGCAGCTTCATTAGCTGATCGAGGGGCTGAAGAGCATCAGAGGAATCAAAGAGGAGGTTATAGCTGGATCAGTTAATTGCAGTTGTTGTCGTTAGTCGCCACACTTGGATTAGATTGGAGGTGCAGGTAGTGCTAATGCAATCAACTAACCAATCGATTCAGGTAGCAGGACACATTGATTAATAACAAACAATCGGAGATGCTCTCTGACAACAGAGGGGATTAAGAGAGAGAGGAACTAAACTAACCCATGGAATGCATGCTTCGTTGGCCATGTGATGTAGCCATGAAAGAGACGAACAATGCAGCAGGGTCAATTTTGGGCCAGAAAAGAACCATCTGAAAAAGCTCCGGGCCCATGTATCTAAACCCACAAAGAGCTGAGGCCACGCAAATAGAAAGCATTCGGCCCAAGAGTACAAGGAAGTGTTTGGAAAACAAGCCCAAAAAGTTGCATTGCTGCTAAAGCCTCGTGGAGGAAGAAGAATGGGTCAATTCCCGGGATTCCTATATGGCTTCCGGAAACTTTTTGAACTAGTTGGCTTCCAATGTTTGAGATTCGTGCAAGTAATATAGACCACAGGATCCCTTCATCTTCCACCTCGAGACGGCCGGCGGCGGCGCCGCGGAGGGGCGCGACGGCCGGCGGAGGGGCGAGAGGTGGGTGGGGGCGGCTCGGCGGCGAGGGCGCCGCCGGCCGTGGGTGGTGGGCGAGGCCGGCGGCTGTGGCGGCGGCGGCGGCGGCAGGCGGGGTTAGGGTTAGGGCTTCGGGTTGCCGGGGGGAGGCTCCAATGGCCGCCGGCCGTAGAAAAGGAGGTGGGGGCCGGAGGGAAGGTCCGGCGGCGGCGGCGGAGGCGAGGCGGCGCGGGAGCGCCGCCGGCCGGGTAGGGACGGACGAGCGGTGGGCGGGGACCGGCGGCGGGCGGGGTTAGGGTTAGGGCTTCGGGGTTCCGGGGTGGAGGCTCCAATGGCTGCCGGCCGTAGAAAAGGAGGTGGGGGGCCGGAGGGAAGGTCCGGCGGCGGCGGCGGCTCGTCCGGCGGCAGAGGCGAGGCGGCGTGGGAGCGCCGCCGGCCGGGCAGGGACGGACGGGCGGTGGGCGGGGACCGGCGGCGCGGGACGACGAGGCCGTCGGGTTAGGAAGGGCGGGGCGGCGCGGCGGCGCGGCAGCCGCCGGCCGGGGCGGCGGCGGAAGGGGCGGGGGCGGCGGTGGTGCGGTATGAGGAGAGAGGAAGAAGAAGCCGGCGCCGCGGTGATGGGCTGTTGTTGGGCCCTAAGCTGACTCCTTATCTGGTAAATAGAAGCCAGATAGGGAGCTCCGTCAATTCCATCAGATGGCTTCAGTTTTTTTTTGTTCAATATTATACTTTCTGAAAGAGCGACTTCTCTACAATATTCAAGGACAGATTTGTAGACCTTGCCCCCTTGTACGGCTCCAGTACGAAAGCCAAGACAGTTTGATTTGATTATTAGCGGTGCAATTATTTGTCTGTATGCTTAAGTCAATAAACACCTACTCATCAAGTATGCAATATGTACAAAGAAATGCGTGTCAATGGCTCTCTTAATTATAACTTATCGTGGAAAGGCATGTATAACAGGGTCGGCAGCCCAGATAAGTTCCAAGGGCCACTATACTTCTTTCTTCAACAACAATGAAAAAAAAATAAACTGTTGCATTTTTCTTTAAATTCTTCTTTTCTTTTTCCTAATATAAAAGCTATAAGGTGCCAGTTGATGATTAACTATTCCGGTTATTGATGCTTAACTTAATAACAATGGCCTACTCCGACGGTGTGTACGTGTAGGAGAGAGAGACACAGAGACAAATTAGAGAAGACTTTTGATGCATACATGCATACTCCCTCTGGTTTGGTAAAAAAAGTCGTTTTGGACAAGGTTTGAGTCAGACATTGGGAATATAAATCATGAATAACATTTAAGTCCTTGAGTTTAGAAATATGAAAATTATATAGATTGGTCTTGAAAAATATATATATAACTTTTCAAGAAATATTTTTATACAAAAGAGAAGTCAAAGTTGTGCTTTGGTGACCGTGTCGCTGTCCTGACGGCTTCTTTTATCAAACCGGAAGGAATATGCATATATATGCAGTGAGGGTATATATTTCAGGGAATCAGGGAATGAAGAGGATTGCATTGGTAGGTGGTTTCCGAGAGCGCAAGAGGGCATTTGTCCCCTTGTGTATTCCCTGTACATGTTCGGCGATGAGAGTACAGCTTGTTGATACCTGCCGTCAGGTGACACTCACACGGTTGGTTGCAGCAAAACGAGCTGATCCAGGACCTCGCAAGATGTCGCCTGTCAGGATCGGCTTACGCAATCGTGCGCCGCTATATGCCTGTCCAAAGTCAGACACATTACTCACGCCGGTACCGTGCTTCTTGCAATTAATCATATACAGACATACAGATACAACGTCATCGTCGTCTTCTTCCCTCGCAGCATGCTGTTGTAATTGTGGCCGTTCGGTTTCGGTAGCGGCCAGAGAGATGATGTGTTCTTCTAGGCCCCTAGCTAGCTAGCCGTATATCGACTCTGAAATTCTGAATTCCCTGAATGATCGACTGAACTCTATCTCGACTTGCATGCTCAAAGCCTGACAGTCTGAAACCAGCATTATGCAAGTGCAACTGATAGAATTTCATGTGCGGCAACAGGATGAAGAACAAATGAAGACACGCATGGCGCGTTAAGCTGAAAAGGATAGGGTACGATACTACACGACGACCTTGTCTAGATTTGCGCGATGCCGATCCCGGCCGAGCAGGCTGTGGGCCCGGCCTGTACTGATCCTTGGAGAATCCCAAGGCCATGGGAAGCATCAAGGATTCAAGGATGCCTTCTCACTGTCCCCAAGCTGCAGCGTCTCTGGAGATGCGGCGCGCAGGTTATCCTCGCAAGCTCTGACTTGATTTAATTTAATTTCTTTTTCTCCCCTCACCTCTTGCCTCTTCTGTCTTTCCTGTCGGCAGTGTCAACGCTCCAGCTTGATCATCAGCGGGCAGCCTGTTCCCTCAGATATATCAATATATGTAGTTGTTGCTGTTCCATTCCATTATATACTAACAAGTCCATACAATAATCAGCAGGTTATCGATCGATCCTGTCGTCTCAGCCCTATAGCCGACCGTACTTATCCACGAACCCCAAAGGCCAAGCAACCAAGCTAGGATCGATTCCGCCATCACTGACTGATCGATCCGGCATGTGTGCAGAATGTCAACTCCGCGAGCTATAAATACTGCCCCGTCGATCGATGCTGGACAAGCCAAGCCCCAGTGATCGAGCAGCTTCAGCTCACCCACCGGTCGAGTCGAGGAAAGAGAGAGATCGATCGAGAGATGGCGGACATGGAGGTCGGCGCTCCTGGGAGCTCGCTCCATGGCGTCACGGGGCGCGAGCCTGCCTTCGCCTTCTCCACGGAGGCCGCCGCCGTTGACGCGGCGGCGAGCAAGTTCGACCTGCCGGTGGACTCGGAGCACAAGGCGAAGAGCATCCGGCTCTTCTCCTTCGCCAACCCGCACATGCGCACCTTCCACCTCTCGTGGATCTCCTTCTTCACCTGCTTCGTCTCCACCTTCGCGGCGGCGCCGCTGGTCCCCATCATCCGCGACAACCTCAACCTCACCAAGGCCGACATCGGCAACGCCGGCGTCGCATCGGTGTCAGGTTCAATATTTTCGCGTCTCGCCATGGGCGCGGTGTGTGATCTCCTCGGCCCAAGATACGGCTGCGCGTTCCTCATCATGCTCGCGGCGCCCACCGTGTTCTGCATGTCGCTCATCGACGACGCCGCCGGCTACATCGTGGTCAGGTTCCTCATCGGCTTCTCGCTGGCGACGTTCGTGTCGTGCCAGTACTGGATGAGCACCATGTTCAACAGCAAGATCATCGGCACCGTGAACGGGCTCGCCGCCGGCTGGGGCAACATGGGCGGCGGCGCCACGCAGCTCATCATGCCGCTGGTCTACGATGTCATCCGCAAGTGCGGCGCGACGCCGTTCACGGCGTGGCGCTTGGCATACTTCGTGCCGGGCACGCTGCACGTGCTCATGGGCGTCCTGGTGCTCACCCTCGGCCAGGACCTCCCCGACGGCAACCTCAGGAGCCTGCAGAAGAAGGGCAACGTCAACAAGGACAAGTTCTCCAAGGTGATGTGGTACGCCATTACCAACTACCGGACATGGATCTTCGTCCTGCTCTACGGCTACTGCATGGGCGTCGAGCTCACCACCGACAACGTCATCGCCGAGTACATGTACGACCGGTTCGACCTGGACCTCCGCGTCGCCGGCACCATCGCCGCCTGCTTCGGCATGGCCAACATCGTGGCGAGGCCCATGGGCGGCATCCTCTCCGACATGGGCGCGCGCTACTGGGGCATGCGAGCTCGGCTCTGGAACATCTGGATCCTCCAGACCGCCGGCGGCGCCTTCTGCCTCTGGCTCGGCCGCGCCAGCACCCTCCCCGTCTCCGTCGTCGCCATGGTGCTCTTCTCCTTCTGCGCCCAGGCGGCGTGCGGCGCCATCTTCGGCGTCATCCCCTTCGTCTCCCGGCGATCCCTCGGCATCATCTCCGGCATGACCGGCGCCGGCGGCAACTTCGGCGCGGGGCTCACGCAGCTGCTCTTCTTCACGTCCTCGAAGTATTCTACGGGCACTGGGCTGGAGTACATGGGCATCATGATCATGGCGTGCACGCTGCCGGTGGTGTTCGTGCACTTCCCGCAGTGGGGATCAATGTTCTTCCCTCCCAGCGCCGGCGCCGCCGAGGAGCACTACTACGGATCGGAGTGGAGCGAGGAGGAGAAGAGCAAGGGCCTTCACAGCGCCAGCCTCAAGTTCGCCGAGAACAGCCGCTCCGAGCGCGGCAAGCGCAGAAACGCCATCGAGGCCACGGCCACCACGCCGCCAAACACCACGCCGGAGCACGTCTGATAATCGACGTATGCGGATGCTGTTACGTTTGTGGGCATGCATATATACATCGATCATCCGAGTTCCGACAACGACCGAGGGTAGTACATGCCTGAATCTGCCAGCTATTCAATAAGGTCGTCAGGCACATGTACGTATGTACTATACTATAGCGAGTACGAAACTTACATTTTGTTGTGTAATACGTAAAACATTATTGCTGCTGTACACACGAAATTAATGTTGTGGCACGCGTCATACCTACGTATATGTGGTATATGACAAAAGTCTTGGAAAATATTTTCATGATGATATCACATATACTACAATGTTGATAAAAGTGAGACATCATATGTAAGTACTTTCAAATAGTAACCAAATGAGATATCGAAACTGCGTGTCTACGCCTTATAAACCAGGAGAATGACCATCTTATAAGCACTTTGAATGTAAATCATCAACTAATGAAACTTTTACACTATAAACAAATATGTACGAATTTTTGGCTAAAACTTATGGTGCATTGACAATTCAAATGTATCTACTAATGTACTCTCTGACGATTTTAGTTGCACTCTTCTAAGTACCCGCTGTCATTTACATGATCATGTTGGATTTAATTGGGTTTGATCTAGTACTGCACCGACGTGAGATGTTTGTTGTGTACTTGTAACCGATTGCCTCGAATCAAATACACACATTTTATCTTACTACGAGATTTTTATTTGAAGCATCAACGTTAATCTGCACAAGAAATTTCATCCTACAAGAACAACACAAAAATTTGTAAAAACCCTAAAACATTTGTATTGTAGATTCTGTCATTGTTAATGACACCCAATAGCCAGTGAATTTATTTTGCTCCCACTAGATTGTAGACTCCTATCATTACTAGCCTTTGAAGTGCAGGAGGCGTGAATATGCTCACTGTAGAGCGAGAGAAGAAAAAAGATACTCTGTATAAGTAAATGTGCTGAAAAGGTCGTCTTCTT
This sequence comes from Echinochloa phyllopogon, assembly GCA_033239725.1. Taxonomy (NCBI): domain Eukaryota; kingdom Viridiplantae; phylum Streptophyta; class Magnoliopsida; order Poales; family Poaceae; genus Echinochloa; species Echinochloa phyllopogon. Next base: position 652,432 of record BTCW01000001.1, read on the forward strand.
TGTATATGTAACCAAGTAGAGAAGCACTAAACTAATTTTGGCTTATCAAAATAATTGAACAACCTACAATATTGCTTGTTACGTCAGTGCATCATCCGTACACACCTACACGGAAGTCTCAATTTTGTTGGTACAAAAAGCTAGTTTAATATGGACACACCTTGTGCTCATGGACGTCGACCAGGGGAGTTGACATTTGGGCATTGCGATGCCTTGGCATTGGTGCAAGTCTCTAAATGGGAGAGAGGGCCATGGAGTTTTGCTGAATTATTATTAGGTCTGACGGAATCATGGCAAGAACGAGAGAAAATTAAGAAAAAAAGGATTCCTCGGCGCCGCATCACTGGAACTGGAGTGACCATTGAAGCAGCCAAGGATCAGCATCTGCGGGTGCATGTCCAGAATCGAGCAGCACATGCCCGCCCTGCTCTGGTCGGCACCAGCAGAAAATAAAATAAAATGGTTATGCATACCTGATGCAATTGGGGTTTTGGAAATGCCCTCGATCGCCTAATAACCTGTCGTCCCAATGCCCAGTCTTCATTTCATCCACCAGTACCAAAAAAAAAACTTCAGTTCATCTCTACCAGCAGTTGTGCTGCAACAGTTGCAGATCAGTGTCACATAATTATTTTATATTTTCTTTTTTCTCAAATTATGTTCTTTTTATGTTGATTATTCAAGCCAAAATACACCTGCATGCTCTGTTTTAGTAGGTGTACACGGGGCCGACTTGTTTCAAATTAACCCTGCATCTTTTGCAGCAATCCAACGGCCAGAGCAACAATTCGATTACCCACACAGCTGACGCATGCATCCTTTATTTGCATCACATTGGTCAACTTCTATATATATGAATGAAACACGAAAGAGAAAATTTGTCTGATGACTCTACAAGTTGATTAGTTGGTTGAAGTTAGCACTTGCAGAGTTGCATTTGTCAATGACGCTGACAGATGACCAGTTAACTTGGCCTCTTCAGGTTACGAATCACCATAACACGTTTCAACCAATTTGATCGTTAACTTGGCAGATGACCAGTTAACTTGGCCTCTTCAAATACAGTTTTTTTGTTCTGTTGCAATATTGTAGTAATTGCCACACACTACATCATTGCATTAGAGAATATTGCAACTTTCGATGTTGTGGCAGTATAATGTATTGCCACACAAGTAGGCATTGCTATATTATTTATTTGCAATGGATTGACCCTGTGGCAATATGTTATTTGGCCATGACAAACATGGTGGCAATAGGATATATTACCACACATATTTTATGTTGTGATATAGCTTATAGCCACACAACTGTTTTCGTGGCAATAGTTTATATTGCCATGGGTACATGTTTGATGACAATAATTTATTTTGCAACCAGAAATATTTAGAAGCGAGAAAAGATATGGCCATGGATACACGTTTGGTGGCAATAATTCATTTTGCAACAGAAAATATTTAGAAGCAAGAAAATATGTCGCAACAAAATATCCTTCAAGGTTATTAAGTATTATAGCATCATTTTTTCTTTTGTGGCAATAAGTTGTTTTGCAACAGAACATGTATAGAGGCAAGAAAAGATATTGCAACCAAATATAGGTTGTGGCAAAAATTGTTTGCAACGATATACAATTGTGGCATTAACTTGTAGCAACCAACTAGAATTGTTGCATTTATTTACTTTTGCAACAGGAAGATGTATCTCGCAACACATACTGCATTTTTTCACCAAAATATGAATTGTATCACCATTGGTATAAAATCAAGCCATCATTTCACCAAAATATGAATTGTATCACCATTGGTATAAAATCAAGCCATCCTGACAATCATCGAGTTAAAGTGCCAAATACATTCTCCAAATCAGAAATTGTTCATAACTAGTGTTGGATTACCAACAGTACTAAATCTATCTTATGGAGGCTACAGCGAGCATTCTCTAACATTGACTTTCCGTGTGTGGACCATGGCATGACTCCGAGTCCGTGTGATCCATTCAAGATGAATGTTCTTGCTGAACAAAAGAATGCAGTGCATCAGCAAAATTCATGAGTAAGTCACAGCCACATATGCTGTCACAGCAAAAGCAAAGGTAGATAGAACACTGATTTCAATAATGCTGATTTCAAAATAATGCAATAATGCAGATCAACAAACTTTATGCAGAAGGAAAAACAAGTGATGCAATACATGCACTTTCTCAAGGACCAGATCATCGAGCACGTGTTTTTAATAGGTGCTTCATCAATGGATTTCTGTTCAGAACAGCTCAAGTGGAGAAGAATCTGATTACACAAAATAGTGGTGTAGTTGTGAAAGGTGATGTTACTACTGGCAACATCGACTGGTATGGTGTAGTGAAAAAAATCTACGCGCTTGATTTCCCTACAAGAAAGGAAGTCATCCTGTTTGATTGTGACTGGTAGGACGTACCTTAGTAGGAGCAAAGGTACAGGATTCAAGAGTGGCAGTGGGAAATCAGAATAATTTGCCAATAGGAAGACCATGGCATGACTCCGAGTCCGTGTGATCCATTCAAGATGAATGTTCTTGCTGAACAAAAGAATGCAGTGCATCAGCAAAATTCATGAGTAAGTCACAGCCACATATGCTGTCACAGCAAAAGCAAAGGTAGATAGAACACTGATTTCAATAATGCTGATTTCAAAATAATGCAATAATGCAGATCAACAAACTTTATGCAGAAGGAAAAACAAGTGATGCAATACATGCACTTTCTCAAGGACCAGATCATCGAGCACGTGTTTTTAATAGGTGCTTCATCAATGGATTTCTGTTCAGAACAGCTCAAGTGGAGAAGAATCTGATTACACAAAATAGTGGTGTAGTTGTGAAAGGTGATGTTACTACTGGCAACATCGACTGGTATGGTGTAGTGAAAAAAATCTACGCGCTTGATTTCCCTACAAGAAAGGAAGTCATCCTGTTTGATTGTGACTGGTAGGACGTACCTTAGTAGGAGCAAAGGTACAGGATTCAAGAGTGGCAGTGGGAAATCAGAATAATTTGCCAATAGGAAGACCATGGCATGACTCCGAGTCCGTGTGATCCATTCAAGATGAATGTTCTTGCTGAACAAAAGAATGCAGTGCATCAGCAAAATTCATGAGTAAGTCACAGCCACATATGCTGTCACAGCAAAAGCAAAGGTAGATAGAACACTGATTTCAATAATGCTGATTTCAAAATAATGCAATAATGCAGATCAACAAACTTTATGCAGAAGGAAAAACAAGTGATGCAATACATGCACTTTCTCAAGGACCAGATCATCGAGCACGTGTTTTTAATAGGTGCTTCATCAATGGATTTCTGTTCAGAACAGCTCAAGTGGAGAAGAATCTGATTACACAAAATAGTGGTGTAGTTGTGAAAGGTGATGTTACTACTGGCAACATCGACTGGTATGGTGTAGTGAAAAAAATCTACGCGCTTGATTTTCCTACAAGAAAGGAAGTCATCCTGTTTGATTGTGACTGGTAGGACGTACCTTAGTAGGAGCAAAGGTACAGGATTCAAGAGTGGCAGTGGGAAATCAGAATAATTTGCCAATAGGAAGACCGCTAAGATGCCCCCTCCTATGCAGCTCCAACTGGACCACAGGAAGAACCAAAGGATACCTTAACCTTGCCACTCTTTCTGAACCTTGGGCAGTGAAGGCCAGGTTGTTTGGATTTGCAAGGGCAAAGGTACGATTTTTGGGATTCGCAGTCCACTCCTGGTAACAGTCCATTCTGTGGGATGTTCTGTGGCGCATGAACTCGAACATCTTCAAAGCACGAAACTGCCGGATCTGAAGTGGGGTCAACTGTGTCTGGCCTGGCATTTGAGCTAGCTCCAACTGCTCAAGAGCTCTAAGCTGGTACATGTTGAGCCGGTTCTGTCGATGATGGCCATATGGCACATTATAATTTTTGTGGTCCAGGACAATAGTTAGAAGCGAATTTGTCCTTGCCTCATTTTGCCAATTAAGAACATGGGGAACTTCGGCATGGATGATAGAGAGGATGTCACGCATGTCATCTTTGGGAATGACATACCTGGTATGGTCATAGATTTCCTTGAGAACAGAGGGATAAGCTGCGGTGGGAACCAGCCCTGCATGATTGGGAAAAATAGCTCTGACTCCAAAATCATTCCTCATCAGGTCAATCAGATGCCGAAGATCTGCTGGAATTACCATATCATAGAAGACCTCAATAACAGTAGCAGCTGACAGATAATTGCCTCTCAGGCCTTGCTCGAGTAAACCCGCATCAAGATTGAACAGGATTGTAACTCCAAACAGCTTCACATTCCCAGTTGGAGATATGCGAACATGTGTTGCATTGAAAGGACTGAGACAACCACCTTCATCTTCAACACTCTTAAGAATCTGCAGGAGGCCTCTTACTACTTTAAGACTGATATCTGTTGCAATTTCCCATGTCTTCCAGAGATCTTGTTCACCAGGGAGTAAAGGAATTTGATTGACCAATGTACTGCCAGTAACAGTCAAGATCGTGTCATGGAGCGCCTTGAAAGCAGCCATAGTCATGCCATCATCAGTGAAAACCTCTTGGTTACCACCAGGATGGACCCTAACATACTGGTCATAGACCAGATAGGGCCGAGCTGCGAAAAGGAAAAAAACAGCATTATATTAATTTGCGAAGGAAGCTGTATGTTCCAGTGAATGACAGGTAATTCATAATAAAGTTAAGGAACCATATCCAACCAATGCAAAGTGTGATTAACCAATTGTTTTTTCACAGTTTACAGTACTCCAAGTCAATCAGAAGAAACAACAGTGCAACACCTTCAGCAGAAAGTCAATGATGTAAAGTACACTATGTTACAAACAACAAGGCACCATCTATCTGATTTGAACAAAGTCTCCTTTTTCTTCCTAGGAATTGTTGACTTCATGAGCCAAGAAAAAGAAAACCTTGAATTCAAATAAACACCACTAGCAAGCCTTAAGTACATTTTCCACAGAAAAAAAACAACATAATCAATCATATTATGTTGAAGACTCTACAACTGTATTGCAAAAAGAATATAAATAAGTATTGACTGATTGCAACCTAGCACACAATTCTTATCAATATAAAAAGAGGCATTCTCACACTATGGTCTAGTTCCACTTCAGTGCTACAAACATAGACAATAGAATGGCCAACCAGAATATTTTAAAGAATGATAAAATTTACTCTAAACAATGGAACTTGTCCAAAAGAACAAGCAGCAGGAGCATGGTACCAATGTTCATTAAACACATTGTACAGCACAAACCAACACTAACACGAAATTACCTCGAGGCTGAGGAGGTTCCGCCATAGCACGCAAATGGCCCAAACAAACAAAGCCCTGCAAAATAGTTAAAATTATATAATTAGAAATAATTAAAAAAACAAAGCTTAGCCTGGAACAAAAGGTACAATGTCTAATCATTTTAATCATAAAATGTCAGATCAACCAGGGCTAAAAGAAACAATTAATGGAAACGTCAACTACAGCTAGCTTGGCAGCTCCAGTGTTGCAAAAACCAGGGTGCCTAACACTGTGGATGCCCAAGAAGCTCAGCCCCTGCAAGTAGCTTACAGTACTGCAAGAAGCACCAGAGCATCGTGACCCCAGCTTCACAGACTCTACAACTAGTAACTGCAACTATTTCTCACTGTGCTCTTGCTGGACTGCAGCTGAGGCAGTAGCCCTGGGGCAGCTGCAGCTGCAGGCCCTGCAAAAAAGTCAGCCGAAAAGCTAACAAACTACCAGATTCAACTTCACAGCTACAACAAGAAACCATTTTATCACCTCCGCATATACACAAACTACCAGATTCGATTCACCCTAACAACTACAACAAATGGATAGGAACATGGGTAACAACTACAACAAATGGATAGGAACATGGGTAGGAGAGGGAAAGAGAAGCGTGTCGTATTGGAGCAAATACCTGGAAGGAACTCCGATGCGGACGGCGGGGGAGCGGAGGGGTGTAGTCGACCGGAGACTCGCGGTGCGCAGCAGCCCGGCGTCTCCTCTAGCGGCGCAGGGCCTCCCGTTCCGCCTTCCTCTTCTCCGGCGGCGGAGGAAGAAGAATAAACCCCAAGGAACCCTAGCCTAGGGTTCAGAGGGTTACATGCGGCGGCGGCATCGCCTGTGAAGGCCAACCAGCCCCGCGTAGGCGGCCCGGCGCCGGACCAGCAGCTGCACGACCCACGGCCCATCTCGGGCCCTCGCATCCGGCCCAGCGCCGCATGAACTGCAGTGCGGTTCGGGGCCGGATAAGCCGAGGACGGCCCAATCACCCGCTAAAGTTTCACTTCAGTCGGCCGAAGCACCCCATCTCAGCCCGGCGGGTGGCCTGAGATTTCCTAGAGGAATCAGTATAAAAAAATCATTAAACCAAACAGATGATCTGGATCGACACAAATAACGGACGAATGGAGTGAAATCCACAATGAAAAAAATCATCACACTAAGAAAATAGATCGGATAAAAAAAAATCAAGATCTACCGATGTTTCATGGACAGACGGTAGTTGCATGTGGCGGCCACTTGACGCCGAGTTGGCCAAGGGAGACGCCGCTGTCGCCTTAAGACGGACGACGGAGCACCCATCGGATGCAAAGGGGAACAGCGGCCTCGCCGACGGGAGATATAGCCTTCTCCTACCCTAATGAGAGGTGTTTTTTTTGTTGGTGAGGAGGGCCGTGAATATGAAGCGGGGAGTTGGGGGCGGGCGGCGTTTTAAAGGAGGGGCATGGGGGGTCCCTGGCACGGCCCGGCGTAGATCGCGCCGATAATTAAAGACGGACGGCCAGGCCATGCGGCGGGACCGCGTGAGACAGCAACCACACATTCACACGCCTCGTGTTGCCCACTAGTCCACTACGAAAACAACAATCAATCACACGCCTCGTATTGCCCACCACGTAAACAACAATCAATCACAAGCCTCGTGTTGCCCACTACGTAGTACTCCGTAAACAACAGTCAATAACATACAGAATCTGTAAGGACAGTTCAACTTAGTCCAGTCCCAGTGCAAGGTTTTATACAGTTTCGTGCATGTTAAATAGGGTGCCAACTCAGCATTTCAAATGATGTGACAGGGAGTTAATGAGGAGAGAGATGAAATGGATTTCATCCAGATGAAACTCTGTATACACGGTTTCCAACTAGTTTGTGTCTTGCATGCATTGCCTATGAAACACCAAAATGAAACAATGCAGTGCATGGACCATTTCATCCATAAATTAATTGTCTACTTGCTTATGTGTCACTCTTGGAAACACAAAAATGAAATCCCCACTGGGACTAGCCTTAGGAGATGTTGAATTTGAGATGTTGCATAGTAAATTTGAGAGTTGCTTTTGGGATCTGAACAAGGTCCTCAATCTAAAATTTCACTATATAAAAAGAAGATTTTCATCACATCAAAATGTCATAACATGAATGGACTACTAAATGTAGATGAAATCAAAAACTAATTCACAGTTTTTGTTGTGCTCTGCGAGACGAACATTTTGAGCCTAATTAATCAATATTTAGACAACTTTTTACAAATACATATGAAATGCTACATTAACACAATGATTACAAAGTAACACCATACTACCAAATCTCTACTCCTAACAAGACTGTGCTGGAGAACTGCGACCGCCCCTCCTTCCGTCTACCATCTAATCTCCACCTGCGATCCTCTATCCGTCGAAATCCGATCCTACGGCTGCAACCTAACTCCCAGTCCACCCTCCTGCCCCGTCGCCCTCCCTCGCCCGGTCGCCCTCCGCAAATCACCCGGCCCAACGCTCCCGTCGCCCTTCCATGAAAAAAAAACGCTCCCGTCGCCCTCCGCCCCAACGCCCACCGCGTGGATCGCCGCCGCCGCTCTCCTCTCCAACGCTGCCGCCGCCGCCGCGTGGATCGCGGGGATCTCCGATGCCGTCACGCCGCTGCCGCCCCTCCTCCATGAGATCCGACGCCGGACCTCCCATGCGAGCAAGCCCGCTCCCCCTGACTGCCGCTAGGAAACCTGCCGCCACGGCCACGAGATCACAAACCCTAGCCCCTCGAGCTCTCCCCTTTCGCCCCTGACTTGCCCCGTCGCGATCTTGGTCCACAGGTCCAGCCGATGTGCTCCCTGTCTCCATCGCCCCGTCCAGTCGCCTACACCGAGCGCGCCGCCGCCGCCGTCACGCGCACCATCGTGGAGGTCGTCCAGGTGAGCGACGACCCATGCTTTTTTTATGAGAAGCCTCTTTTGATCTTGCTCAAGTTGTTCTACTTGCTTGAACTGAATGCTATTTTGATGAATTGGTGGTGATTGGGCATTAGATAGAGTTGATGAATTTGGTCAATTTGACGAACATGAAGCGTGCTAGCTTTCAGCTAAAGCTAAGGATAATCTTCCATGCGAAATTCAATGGTTGTTAAACCTTTTGGATAGTTTGATGTTGGTAATGAATGTTTAATCAGATTGTAGTAATTTGGCTTTGAGGAGTTATATTAGTATCCTAATTCCTAATTGTACTCATACTGTCCTACTCACGATGGGTCTAGGACAAACATTGGCGATGTTGTGTCATTTATTCTAACTGTATTTCTTCCATTATTCTGTTGTCTATGACATGAATCCTTGTTCTTTCTATGGTGAAGATGTGCCACAGGCATGGCGTCATGCACCGAGACCTTAAACCAGATAACTTCTTATTTGCAAACAAGAAGGAGAGTTCCCCTTTGAAAGCAATTGATTTTGGGTTGTCCATGTTCTTTAGGACTGGTAAGTTTTGCTAATAACTGATAAACAATCAATTAATGTTTGAATAAATGGCACTTGTTGTGCCTACATAAACTAAGAAACCAAGGAGTCTAGAAGTAATTTTCCATCGTCAATGCATTTTATTGAAAATACGCTACACATGTTTCATACAGAAAAGCTGAATAGTTATTTATGACTTCTTTTGGCTTCTATATGCAGGTAAGCGATTCACCAAAATTGTAGGCAGTCCATACTACATGGCTCCAGAGGTTTTAAAGCGAAACTATGGCCCTGAAGTTGATGTCTGGAGTGCTGGAGTGATACTTGACATACTTCTTTGTGGTGTGCCACCATTTTGGGCAGGTATGTTCACTATCTTGTCTAGAATGTGCACATTTTTAATGGTAAGTTAGAGCACCATCATAATCCCATACTCATGATGCTGTGCGGAAACTGAACAGGGAGTAGCACAGGCAATTATACGATCTGTGGTAGATTTCAAAAGAGAACCATGACCCAGAGTATCTGAGCCTGCTAAAGATCTTGATAGGAGGATGCTGGACCCAAATCCAAACACACGGTTTACTGCAGCACAAGTACTTGGTAAGCATCACCATCATCTGTTCCCCATTGCATAGCAGGCTACAGAATACTATGTCTCTCTGATTGTTATGGAAAATCATATCTTAATTGGTGATGTGTCTGCATTGTGTATTGGCTGATATGAACCCTCATTCTGGGAGTTACACAGAAGGTCTAGATGACTATGCGAGTTTGTTTGTGTGTTGAAAAGTGTTAATATAACATACTTCTATCTTTCTATCACTCTTATGTTGTCGAATATGATGCTTGAAATTGGTCACGAGTTTACTAGAGTATGCTTGAAATTATTTCGCCATTGCTTTTCTGACAATGTCAATTGAATGGGCAGAACATCCATGGTTACATGACTCTAAGAAGATGCCAGGCGTTCCTCTTGGTGATGCTGTCTGAGCGAGGCTGCAGCAATTTCCTGCGATGAACATGTTAAAGAAGAAAGCACTAAGGGTAGGATTTGCTACTTGATAACAAAAATAGTTTGCTTCGTTGTTAGAATTTTTTGCATATAAGGTGCATGTTAAATACAAGATGGATGGGCAGAATCATCTAGCCAAAATAACTTAATTTTATTCTTAAACATCTGCAGGTGATGGCCGAGCATCTGTCTGTTGAGGAAGCAGCTGACATAAAGCTAACATTTGAAGAATTCAAGGCTGGTCTTCGTAAACTTGGAAACAAATGCCTGATTTAGACCTTCAGATACTGATGGATGCTGTGAGTTGCTTACAGAAGATGCTCTGCCCTATTGCAAAAATATCTCGAACAAACTAGCCCGTCCCTCTTGTACGTCGTCATCCCGCAGCCTGCCCTGTAGGTATCACGTTATGCAAGTTTTCCTTGTTGCAGCTATCCTAGGTGTTGTTTGCATCAGTTCCTTTTTGGCATGGCAGCATGCTTTCTATCAAGCATCGACACATGTCTGGTATGTATGCTTGCGTAGGGCCTCCTTGAGTTGCTGACTTATTTGATAAGGTTCTTGTTGAAAGTATGTTGTGGTATAACCATTGAACTGTTTCAGTATGCCTAAATCGCTTGGTTCATTCTGTTGGTTTGATTTATGACAGCTAAGGCGAGGCAATAGGCAATGTAGAGCTCCTGCTAGCTGGACTGCCTAGGATGATATGAAGTTGATACAAGGTTTTCATCTGATGGTGGAGAGAAGTAGTCTGTGTATATTGGTCATGCATTTTCTGCTTGTGGCATTTCATTTTTTTACCGGTGTGCATAAAGTGACCCTTACTAAAAATCTAGAGATAATTATTATCTATTGATGTGCCTCCATTTTTGAGAGGGTTTGTTTTCAAGGTGTCTAATTATAGATTTTTTTGCCACTATTGTTAGTGAAGTATTTCAACTGGCTGTTCAACCATATTATCTTTATTCAAGAAGAGTTTTTTAAAGTCTGTAGGGCATATTTTCTATATAAATTAATAGTCATAGCATATGCGGCAGAATTAACTATGATTTTTGTAGCCCATCATCCATGACTTTGTGAAAAATAAAAGTAGTAACTTTCATGGACTTCGGTGTGATTGCTCTATGTATCCCGTAGCAACGCACGGGCACTTACCTGGTTTAACATCTAAATAAACAAGGCCCTGATGCGTCTCAGATGAAATATTCCGCCACTACCCACGGAGTACTACATGCCATATTCTATTTATAATATATTCTTTTATTTTAGAATCATATCTCTTCTGTCATGATAAGGCCTCTGCAGCGTAGAACTTGCCCTTGTTAAGATCCCAAGTTTGCACCCCAAATTCACTATATAAAAAGAAGATTTTCATCACATCAAAATGTCGGTACATACATGAAATACTAAATGTTGATAAAATAAAAAACTAAGTACATTGTTTTGTTGTACTCTACGAGACGAACATTTTGAGCCTAATTAATCTATTTTTGAACAATTTTTCACAGATACAAACGAAATGCTATAGTGACGCAATGATTACGAAGTGACCATAAATCACCGCCCTCTATTTTACATCTAAAACAAGGCCAAAAAGATGGAGCTCACCGGCAAGATGTCAGGGCACGTGTGATACGTTCAATGTATTGCCTGTTCAAGGGCCTGTTTAGTTTCGAAAAGCAACTCTCAGACACACTATGCAAAAAAAAGATTTCTCGTCACATCGAAATTCTAACATCTAAACACTACCCAAGCTCTCAAGGCCGGAGACGTCGGTCACCTTGGAGCTTCATCGAGGGAATCGATTTAATGGTTCATTGATTCAATTCGGTCGGACCACCGGTTCCATCGGTTTAAAAAGATGTATATTTCACCATAGACACAAACATTAAAGTGGCCTGATGGTAGTGAACGAACATGGGAAACAACATATATTGGGTTCGAACCCCCTTTGGCCATGGCACGCGATCGGACCGCGGCTCATAAGTCCGGTTTTCACTAAAAACCGGGCGGTTTCAAACCCCTCGAGCCATTCTTTTTAGCGCCAAACAGGGCGGTTTCAAACCCCCTCTAGCCATTCTTTTTAGCGACAAACAGGGCGGTTTGGAACCCTCTCAGGCCATTCTTTTTAGCGCCTTTATTCGTGTGCCAGCGGTCGTCGGTTTTATACCGGTTTTCACTAATAAACGACGGTTTCGAAGCCCCTCTGGCCATTCTTTTTAGCGCCTTTATTCGCGTGCCAGCGGTCGGACCACGGCTCAGAAGTCTGGTTTTATTCCGGTTTTCACTAAAAACCAGGCGGTTCGATCGGTTTATTCCGGTTCAAGTACACAGGCGATCTTTTATATGGATCTAATCGCTGAGGCCTCCGGTTCCCGGTTCAACCGGTTGGACTGACAGGTCTGGCCCGGTTCGCATATCTAGGCGTACACCTCCGGCGCTACAGTTCCTCCTCAGTCAACTCGCCACCGATTCGCATAACTAGGCCTTGTTTAATTCTCAAATTTGCACCCTAAATTCACTATGTAAAAAGAAGATTTTCATCACATCAAAATGTCGGCACATGGATGAAGTACTAAATGTAGATGAAATAAAAAACTAAGTGCACAGTTTTATTGTACTTTGCGAGACGAACATTTTAAGCCTAATTAATTAGTTTTTAGATAATTTTTCACACATACAAACGAAATGCTACAGTGGCGCAATGATTGTGAGGTGACTCAAAACCCCCAAATTTACACCGCCTATTTTGCATCTAAACAAGGGCTAGGTCTACACTCCGGCGCTACAATTCCTCCTCAATCAACTCGCCGGAGATGTCGGTCGTGTGTAGGCTCGATGGACTCACCTTAACCTCAACTCTCTGAAGCAGGAAGCCTTTTCCATCTTGGCATGTTTAGTTCACACAAACTTTCTAAAATTCTCTCTCCAAACTTCACTATTCACATATCACATCAAATCTCTCTCCTCATGCATGGAGCATTAAATGTAGGTAGATAAAAAAACTAAATACATGATTTTAATGTACACGACGAGACGAATCTTTTGAGCCTAGTTAGATCATGATAGAACAACGATTACTACAAACAAATGAAAAGTGCTATAGTACGCTACAGGGTTCGATTTGACTTTTCAATCAATTTTTACCATTTTTACAATTAAACACACCCCTTGACGTTCTCGTCGGTGCCGGTCAACGACGAGGAGCTCACCCGCGTTCCCGTGGTCAACCTCGAGTTTCTGTGCTGCGACACTTACTCCTATTGTTCTTTTCCGTGCTGCCGCGTGTTGGCATACGTGGTTCAGGCGTGCGTACGTGTTCTTATGGTGTTTGGTTTATTCTCAACGCCTTCCTAAAAAGTGAACTTGTATTCGCTGCTTTATTATCTCTATCTAATTATAAAGTAAGGATTATTTACGGAATACGTTATAATTTTATAAAAATCCCCTGAAATTTTTGCAGGCATAGTAAGCTGTAGAATACCTCCCTCCGTTCTTCATGTTCTTCGAGATTCGTTTTGCTCGTTGCATCGATTGAGATGCAGAGAATAGATACGTGCATACACAATGGCGGTGTTCACTTCCCTTCAAATCCAAAACTTTCCCAAAACTTTCTCTCTCTAAACTTCACTATTCACTATCACATCAATCTCTCTCCTCATGCATAGAGCATTAAATGTAGGTAAATAAAAAAACTAAGTACATGGTTTTGATGCACACGACGAGATGAATCTTTTGAGCCTAGTGAGGTCATGGTAGGACAACAATTATCACAAACAAACGAAAAGTGCTACAGTACGCTATAGAATTCGATGTGACATTTTCACCCAAATTCACATTCCCTTTTCAGGGAAGTGAACACCGTCAATGGTTGATTGCAAGTTGTAATTTGTTGAATGATACTGGGGTGTGCCAGTAGCCAACAGCGAGGCAGGGACTGCAGGTTGGCAGCCAGTTGGCTTGTGGGTGATGATTAAGCAGGAAGCGGATTCAAAGGATGCATTATTGATGCTTATGTATGTAGCAGTAGCCAAGGATCTGCAGCAGGTTATGATCCCGGATGAACTGATTTAAATACAAATAGATGGTTTCAGTTTGAGTGTTCTTTATTAGATAGTCTCAATTGTAGATTAATGCCTTGTTTTTTGTGGTACCTTATTTTAGATTTCAAAGAAATATGACAATGCCATGAGTGATAGAGCCTTCTGTGAGGTCCTTCAATTCGGGCTTGAGCAGGTAAGCTGACTAAATACAAAAAGTGACAGTATTCTATCGTACAGGAATTAGTATAGTACAGTATCTGTAGTTGTACGTAGCAGGGACCTTAGACAGAGGGGCAATCTGACACTATAAACTAATTATGTTAAAACTTCAAACTAAGTGTTGTACCATTTTCCTTTTTCTCTAAATATCTGGAGAAGATACGGAGCTAGAATGTCATGTTTCTGAATATATTTTTATGTTTTTTTTAAAAATCATACGGGTTAGAGACCTTTTCCCTAACTGCAAATGACATTCAGCCCGTCTTATCTTTTGAAGAAAATAGTTATTATCCATTCAAGTTCATGGGGTATTTATTGCAAGATAGTTATGTGTTGTCCGGTTCTTTTTATTGCATACCAACAACAGAACCTTTCAGGAATAGTGCTGGGTTTTTTATTCTCTTAATTTATACAGAAAATCATATTGCTTTTCAAAATGATTTCACAGATATTTTCCATCACCTTTGTGTGTTCTGAAATGATCAGCTCAATGGCTCTGCTTCTAATGTGCTGTTGTCCAAGGCTCCTGCCACCGTACATTAGTGAGTACAGGTACTTAATTATACCACCTATAGATGCTACAAAACCAGACATGAAAAAACTGTGTGTTACTAAAAATAACATGTACTGATTATAGGACGCAAAAGATTTACAGTTTGATTCTAAATTATACTCTATTCAAGTGCTTCTCATGGGTTGGGCTTACAAAGGGTACAACAACAATAGTTAGTGATAGTAGCAAACATGAAAGATTCTCTCTAGGATCATAATGTATTGATCAACATTATATTTGGAGCTTAAAAGTTAAGAAAACACCATATCTGAAGTATGGTACGTCTAGTCGATGTGCAAAAGACGTGTAGTGCTGGTGTGAATGTGTGTATGTGTAATGTCATGTATGTACATACATTTAGATACTACAAATATACCTTAGGAGTCTAAGCTAAAAAAGACATCTGAAGCAAATAGTTGGTTGATTTCACTGATCATGCATTGTCCAGTATATGGTATTTGAGTTAATAGGTTCCTCTGAACTCTATTAATTCTTCTATTGTTTGGTTCAGTGGTTGCTTGGTCATCTGACATTCTTCTTAGTTATACTAGGTGATACCCCGCGCGATGCTGTGTGTATGTGTAATGTCATGTATGTACATACATTTAGATACTACAAATATACCTTAGGAGTCTAAGCTAAAAAAGACATCTGAAGCAAATAGTTGGTTGATTTCACTGATCATGCATTGTCGAGTATATGGTATTTGAGTTAATAGGTTCCTTTGAACTCTATTAATTCTTCTATTGTTTGGTTCAGTGGTTGCTTGGTCATCTGACATTCTTCTTAGTTATACTAGGTGATACCCCGCGTGATGCCGTATGTATGTGTAATGTCATGTATGTACATACATTTAGATACTACAAATATACCTTAGGAGTCTAAGCTAAAAAAGACATCTGAAGCAAATAGTTGGTTGATTTCACTGATCATGCATTGTCGAGTATATGGTATTTGAGTTAATAGGTTCCTCTGAACTCTATTAATTCTTCTATTGTTTGGTTCAGTGGTTGCTTGGTCATCTGACATTCTTCTTAGTTATACTAGGTGATATCCCGCGCGATGCTGCGGGGATTTTTTAAAC
The DNA here is from genome assembly GCA_033239725.1 of Echinochloa phyllopogon. Taxonomy (NCBI): domain Eukaryota; kingdom Viridiplantae; phylum Streptophyta; class Magnoliopsida; order Poales; family Poaceae; genus Echinochloa; species Echinochloa phyllopogon. The sequence continues at coordinate 668,112 of BTCW01000001.1, forward strand.
AAAATTTTAAGGTGAAATTTGAAAAACAGAAATATTAATGTGATAGTTTCATTATACATGATTTTAAAGTGTCCGGCAAAAGTTGCATACCAACCAAAGAAATATCTTATAGATGAAAAAATTCTTTTATCTGACATCCACTAATCTCTGAGAAGGAAGCAGGAAATTTATTGGTTTTGTAAGCAGCAATGGTGACCCCTTGAGTTTCATGTCATAAACGATGATGATGTAAACAAATTAGGTGTTGACGTGAGCGATGTACCAAACAATCATTGCTCTATTATTCTATATATACTATAAAGATCTAAGGAAATTGAAACACTTCTCACAAAAAAACTTTTCCACCCCTCACATCGGGCCCAACTGACAGGGTCCATCTAAAAATAAGGAGGTAGAAAGCGGGAGTTTGTGGGGAAGGAGGATGCCACCGGATGAAATGTTTTTTTTTTGTACCGCGGCCAATTCTTACCTGCCCGTCGTACCCACATCCAACCCCACCTCCATACGCGTCCTCTCTCCCTTTTCTTTCCTTCTCCGCACCGTCCCTCCTCTCTCGAGCCGCCACCGCCCCTTCCCTATCCGCGCGCCCGCCGCCCCTCCCATCTTCTCGTGGTGGAGTCCACACCCCGCCATCCACCACCATGTGGCGCCGCCCTGCGCCGGGCCGCCACCGCCGCCGCATCCACCCCGTGGTGCCCATCGGGGGGTGGATGCCCATCGAACCTCGGTGATGAGGATAGGAACGGCCCGGAGCATCCATAGCGGCAGCACGGAGCTCCAGATGGTGGCCTCGCCTATGGTGCCCTACCCTCGACTCGTTCTTGGGTGCGGAGCCGTGCATCCACAGGCGTCGCCGGATTTTCTCGCGTCTAGGACAGGACGACCACCAGCTTTCTCCCCATGCTGAACCACGGCCGGAACTCGCGTGGGAGGATTCGCGGCTGGACGGTGGCATTGGAAGCGGGTGGGATCTGGCTGCGGATGGAGCTCCTGCTCAGCTGGCTCCCTCTCGAATCCGGCGTGTGAAGGTGGGGATGGCTGCTTGGTCTATTTCTTGAGCCTACAAATCAAAGTTTTTTTTGCATTGATGTAGTGCTGATGAGAGATACGGTGGGCTTAGGGGCGCGGCGCACCTCGAAGCAGGAGGAATCCTGGCCGTGTGGCAGCGGTGGAGGAGGAGCGAGGGATGATGGGGTGTCTGTTCGTCTGCTTCCGCGCGTCCGGCAGCGATGACGGTGTGTTGAAGGGCCGCATCGATGCCAGGCACCGCGTGCCTCCGTCCCTGGACCCTGCGGCGAGCCACAAGGTCGGTTTGCTGAACCCACTGGTTTCCACTCCCGTGATGTTCGATGCGGTGGATATGAGGTCTGGATTTGTGTAAGCCGCGGTCACTTAACTCTGCCTGTTTCTCTGTTTCTGTTTCTGTTCGTCAGGATGGTACCGGGAGGAGGACGACGCTGCCGTCAAGTAACGCGCTCTCTGCCGTGTTCCAGCCACGAAGGTGCCCACCCCCAGCCCCTCAATTCGTGGTTCCGTGGTTTTCGGTGTTGCTGACTTCTGTTGTTGGATGAATATGAGGGATCGAGGGCGGAGAAGACGGCGGCCTCCTGGGCCGACCAGAATGATTGGATGAAGGTTATGGATCAAGAGCTTGAGCCCCACGTACGGTGAAAATCTGTCTTGACGCTGATTTGCCCTTTTTATTATTTATTTCTCAATGTGCTTGGTTGTTGGTGCTGTAACTCGTGGCTTCAGTTAGCTGAATCTACATGACTAGAACCAGTATATACAGTAGGTCAGTAGGACATCATTTGGTTAAATATGGGTCAGTCGTGTGTTCTGTACCTTTTGAAGCAGTTTTATTAGCATTATTATGAATTTTATTGTGCAGTGCCTCGAGTTGGATGACAGAACAGATGCACTTGTGTGAAAAGACTCAATGGTGCGGCTCTTAATATTGTGGAAGTTGTAGCTTATTACACTCTATATTGTGGATGCCATGTCTTCTATACATGTTTCCCTGTGTACCATATATATATGGCTTTCTAACCCTGTGAAGATGTCTTCCTTGTTTTTCGTGATATAGTCCTTTTATCTCCTGGTGCCGGTGCCGCAATCACATTTGGGATGGTCAAGTCATCGTCGTCCAGGGATGCATCCTAAATGCACACATTCAATTCAAATTGTGTTATCCTCTTGTAAAATTATATTGTCCAAATGTGCTATTTCCATGGATATTATTATGTCTATTAAGTGTGACTTATTTGAAGTTGAGTAGATACTAGATAATCTAAATTCAATACCGGTGTGTAATTATAAACTATCTGATTGGGTGGCGTGGGATTTATTTGGGAGGCCTAGGTGGTACAAGATTTTTTTTTGGAGGGCTGGGTGATGCATGATGATCAGCAACAGCACTGACTGCATTGGACATTTCATTTTCATGCACGTGTTGAAATTTTTGCTTTATTCACTAAGTGAATTGATGAGCTACAACTGAATAGTTATTACTTTCTTCAATCAAAGAACAATTATTTATGTTTTTGATTTATTATATGAAGTGAAGAATTACAAGACCGTAATGTCGTGTGTAGCAACTTCATTTTGATGTCATTGTGCCATTGTTAGTTATACTTATTATTTTGAGAAGAACCATAATGTTGGTGTCTAGCATCTTCATAGTGATGCCATTGATCTATTTACAGCAAGTATGCACTAATGAGATCAAAATTTTCTGTTCTTATTATATATGGCAGAAATCTTTTGTTATTATTTCTAGAATTTTCCATACTGAATTTTTGATTCCTCTTTGCACTACCGGTTGTATGCGCTGGGGTCTTAGATTTTTGGCTGATCCACTAATAAATTTTGTATGATGTGATGCAGGCGAGAAGAAACTTGGGGAAAACAACAAGAATGAGCTCCTCTCCAAAGGGAACTGGTCAGTTGTCTGCTCAACCTTCTTTCCCCATTCTGCACCTACACCAATTCATTTTGATTGATTGGTCGGGTGGGTGGGTGAGTTGATTGCTTCCGTGATGAACTGATCAGTGAATTAGACACGAATTGCTCAAGTAGAGGGGATGCACCAGAGTTAATATTTCGCCACAATAAGTTTAGCTAATTGGTGCTGTCCAGCCTCTAGAGATATCTATTTTAGTTTATCCAAAATTTTCAAACATATCTGATTTAGTATACCATTATTCCTATGCCAAAATTATGACATCCCATATCTTAGAAAACATTTATTACATTCCAAGTAGTTGGTTAGATTCTTACTGTTATGCTGGTTTGGTTCGTCCATTTATTTGAAACTTGTTGTCATATTAAAATTTTGCAGATCCCTCAAAGTACAGGCTTATCAAATTTTGCATAAAATTTCTGAGGACAGACTACCTTTGCGGCATGGATTCATTGCTGTATCTAATTTTCAGTTATTTACTTTTATCAGTTTTGGTTTCTGATAAATGTTCGTATAGGCTCATTTATCTCCGGGACCAGATTCAATTTTCACAAGTAAATCAAGAGGTCTCACTGGAGGATGTTTTCAAGACAGTTGTTGGCATTAGCTAAAGAAGCCTGATAATCTTGCTTGTGTAATTATACATTCATAATTCACATACTACTCAGACATTTCTAAGTGGTTCTTTCATTTTCTTGATACATGAAAATACGAGTCACAAAATGTGTTAATGGTAGGTGTTCTTTTCTTTATTTGCGTTTTAGTCAAAGAATAATCAGGACATTCATAGCTATAGATCTTTGTATAAATAACATCCAAATATATTATTCTGTTTTTTCTAATGGCTTCTTTCATCTTCCTGGTAACATGATGACTCATTTGTAACACCCAACTATTTGTTCAGTCCACATTTATGGGCCTCTGCTCTGGCTGTCATGCTCTTAAATGTTCATGGTACGCCATTATCTTATTTCCTAATACTACCAGAATAGTTGTTATTGGCACCGGGTTTATTGGCACCGGGTGGAAAAGCCCTTTAGCACCGAGTTTCCCACCCGGTGCTAAATATCCGAGGCTAAAGGGTGACCCCTTTAGCACCGGGTGGAATAACCGGTGCTAAAGAGTCCATTTAGCACCGGTTGCAAACACCAACCGGTGCTAAAGGGCCTGCCACCGCAGCGGGGATGGCAGGGCCTTTAGCATCGGTTGGTGTCTGGAACCGGTGCTAAAGTCCCCGGATTTTTTTTTGCTTTTTCCAGTAGCCATGCATGCTCGTTTATATACGTGTGTGTATATATATATTCTAATCTAATACGTGTATATCAAATATTCAGCCGACTCTATATTCATATTAGCTGTATATCAAATAGAAGACATATATTACAAAATATATATCGGACTCGAGTTATTGTTTAAACTGTATTTACAACTTAAGATGATGCTTGACTTGGTGGACTTTCCGGCATGTCCTCCAATATTGGGAAGTGGTATTCTCCTCGGGGATTGACGACCTCGTCCCAGATCCATCCGACGAGCTGTTTGGAAATTGCGTCGATTCTTTCATGCTCTAGACAGTCTTCTTTCAGCTTCAACATCTATAATTTACAAATAATTGAAAGATATTTCAACCGTCGAATTGGAGACAATAATTGTGCACTTAATAATAATAGAAATGTGTTTATTATTACGTAGCATAATATCATGCTGTGTAATCTTTTTATATCCCCAATTTCACATGTAATTGCAAACATAGTATGCACATAAATTATTTCCCTTCCCCTGTTTGGCACACTGTCGACCAAAAGAAATTAAGTAAAATGCATATAATATATTAGTCGAGGCCTACATGTATAAATTACTTGCTTACCGGAAAGCCAATCTTCCATGTCAGTGTTTCATGTTCAATACCCGGGTGTTCTTTACGAAATTGAACCCACGCCCTGCGAACAAAAAAAATTGAGTTAAGTCATTGCGAGTGTAAGGGGTGAATTAATTAGGGGAAAATATACATCACCTTGTCATCATGTCAATGATGTTCTGTAGTTTTTCTCTTGGAGTGTGCAACGAATCAAAGACGTTGACGACACCCGAGTCAGGACACAATATGAGTAGGAACCAGTGGAATCTGTATACATGTATACATTATAATCAGAAATGAAATAGTACACAGACAGTATAAGAATAAGCGTGTATATGTACTCACTCGATGTTGTAGGGTATTAGTATGGAGCTGCAATAATGTTGTTTGTCAATATACTTGTATAGGTTTCTATATGTTTCCTCAGGATTGTGCAGTATCATTGCTTCACTTATCCTTCGAGGATCCACGAAATCAACGTCATATATTCCTTCTCCCCGACATCTTTGAATCTCCATTCTGCATATGTTAAGCAATAAATAAAGCCCGCGTCAGCATAGATTGGAATTATTATTATTGTTTTCAAACTGTGAAATGTAAGCAACATAAAGTACCTACAGTGTCCAACATGCGATCAAATCCACGTCCATGGCGTCGCGGTGGTACAACTCATATATATCCTTAAACCTCACCCAGACAAAATCGTCGTCGTCATTGTAGAAATCATGGTCGTTCATGCCTACTTTGATCATGCGCCTTTTCCTTTTTGATTCTTTCAAGTACCACTCATGGAATCGGCGCATCCTTGTCTGTAGCTTGCTCTCCATTTTAGGAGGGACCATAGGCTTGCCAAGCCTAAACAGCCACTTTAACGTTGTGCTTACAGGGACATCTTCTCCCCCAGGAGTTGCGCTCTGGATAGTCCAGTCTCGGCCTCAAATTGTCGGATCTGTAGCTCGTGCAGAGATGGCAATGGAGCCAAGGGCCGCTGAGGTTGCTTGCCGAGCTGAGGAACCTTTTTGGATGGGCCCACCTCGTCCTTATCTGCTGTCTTCCGCTTACGGCGAGATTTCAGTAATGAGCGGTCATAGTCTGTTATCGGTACTTCATTCTGTTGACCCTTGCTCAAACTATTGAAGAATGACTCGACGACAGTGGGGTCAAGCTTCGGCTTCGGCTCCGTTTTTTTCCTCCACCCAGCCATTTGCCTCTTCGTGTCTGCTTTCACCCAGGCTTCGAGCTCTTCTGGACTCTTCTCAGCCGCTTTTTTCTCTGGTGGATGCTTCTCTTTGGCTTTCCGCACCTTCTTCCCTGGTGGAGTGGGGGCGGAGGCTTTAGTGCGGCGCTGCCTCTTCGGCGGAGGGGACGGAGACCTCCACGACGGACTTGCATCAGGAGCTCCCGGAGAATTGTCATCATCCGGTGGATCTCTTGGAGATGGGGGAGGGGTCGGAGGCTTGTTGGTGGCCGCTGGTGTACCGGTTATGACGACGTCTGCCTTGCTCCATAGAATGATGCAGTGAGAACACTAACCGAGTTTTGTTTCTCCGTCACCTCCGGGGATGTCAAGTTCCAAGTCTTCCCACTTGGCAACAACTTGCTCCACTTCAACCGGTACGTAACCATGTGGAATGTCATTGCAATGCAATTTTTGCCCTTCTTAACACGCTTGGTCATACCGTATGCGACCTGATAATTTAGTAGTCACAGAGAAAGTTAGTAAATGAATGGTATTTACGTTGAAATGTATTGAGTACGAACTAAAGTCTCATACGTACCACCACGGCTAAGTTCTTCTGCCTGATGACAAGCTCGCACGAGGTCCGTTGAGTTATTTCATCCACGGGGTAACGGACTGGTTCGGCGGCATGTGTGGAAGTGTGACTGCTTTGATATTGTTGTGGAGGGCTAATAAGGGCCGCATCATTAGGCTCTTGGAGAGGTGCATGCTCTGTGGAACCGGTCCCGCCTGCGGCTTGTTGGAGAGGAGCATGCTCTGTGGAACCGGTCCCGTCTGTGGCTTGTTGTATCTGCAGCCATGCTATCTTCATCCGCCTCTCCATCTCTGACTCCATTTCGTGGATCCTTGAGCCCTGTGCGGCAACCGTTTGCTCTAGGTCCCTCGCCCTCTGCTCATATTCGGCCTTCTTCCTCGAACGGCTCCTATAGGTGGCGGCGTGCTCCTGGAAACCTTTCTTCCATGAGATTGATGTGCCTACGCCGCGCGTCCGTCCAGGATGCTCCTTGTTCCCTAAGACATAGGTTAGCTCATCTCTGTCTCTATCAGCAACAAATTCTTCCCTCTTAGATGCCCTGAGGATCTCGAGGAGACGCTGAGCTAGTTCTCGCAGGTCGTCGGGAAAAACTAACGAGCCATCGATTGGGCTTAGGGTGCCTCCATGACCATAGTACCAATGCTTGGACCGTGTGGGCCAGTCATGTGTCGCTGGAGTGATGCCTCTAGCATATAGATCTTCTTCCATCTTTTCCCATTTAGGGATGCTTCCCTTGTAACCTCCCGAACCCATCTTATGGGAGTACTTATTTGAGGCGTTGCCAGCGTTTCTAGCGCAAGCCGTTGCCCCCTCTTCGGAGGTTTTGTACTCCAGGAATGCTTCCCAATCCTAAGTAGTGATCTTCTTATACTTCTCAGGATCCGGGCCCTCTCCGGTTTTCAGAAAATGCGAGTACAATTTCTTCTTGTGATCCTGAAACAGAACTGCCATCTTCTTCATTGTCCAATCCCTCAGTTGCTGTTCATGAGTGTTAGGCCACTCGAATATTCCCTGTAATTCCCTCCATAACATCTCCTTCTCTGTATTGGGCAGCAGGTATGGCTCATCGGGGTCCGTGGACTTCCATTTTCTGATGCTAATGGGCACATTATCCCGTACAACTACCCCGCACTGAGATACAAATTTCTTGGCCACTTTGGGGGGCTCAACTGGCTCCCCGTCGTCCTCCACTCTAGTGATGTGAAACTTGACATCCTTCAGCTTCTTCGTGGCCAATCGTTTGGATTTCTTAGCTCGGCTTGTAGAAGCAGAGGCGGCCTACACAAATTACATATATACGATACATATTTATGTTAGAAATAGAGATGATATAGATAATTGACATATACAGTACAAATTTATGTTATATATGCACACCTGACTAGACGAGGGCTCGTTACCGGCCCCTTCAGCAGTGCTGCCCTGGACACGTTCGCCCTGGACATTCTCGGCCCCTTCAACAACATTGTCGCCTTGGACACGTTGAGTTGGATTGTCGGCCTTGTCAAACGCCCCCAACATTTCATCCATGGTTAGGGGTCCAATAATAGCATCAAAAAGTTGATTCGCCAAGAACGTGTCGTCCTCTGGCACGGGTGAGCGAGGGTTGTTGTTGTCCGCCATCTATAGAATTAAAAACAATTGATAAGAAATATTTACAAAACATAGATATCTAACATATTCGCTAAGGGATTCGCTAAGGGGTTCGGTGCGCTTAGCGAACGTATTCGCTAAGGGGTTCGGTGCGCGACGCGAACAGATTCGCTAAGGGGTTCGGCACGCGACGCGAACGGATTCGCTAAGGGATTCGCTAAGGGGTTCGGTGTGCTTAGCGAACGGATTCACTAAGGGGTTCGGTGCGCGACGCGAACAGATTCGCTAAGGGGTTCGGTACGCGACGCGAACAGATTCGCTAAGGGGTTTGCGAAGGGTTCGGGTTTGCGATACGGTTGTGCGACACGAAGGGGTTTGCGAAAGGGTCGCGAAGGGTTCGGGTTCGGGTTCGCTAAGAGTTCGAGGGTTAGGGTAGGGGGTTCGCGAAGGGTGGGTGCGCGCGACGCGAACGGGTTCGCTAGGGATTCAGGTTCGTAATCGAATTTTCTATATTAAACATAAATATTAATGGCATTTCTAATATCAAACATAAATATTTGAAAACATATTTACAATGTATTTTTATATATTTTTACAAAGCATTCCAATACATAAATAGCAATACATCAAACAAATACATAAATAACAATATTCCAATCATATATATTCCATGCATTTCTACAACATATTCCAAGCATACATAAATTTTTTTACAACATATATATTCCATGCATTTCTACAACATATTCCAAGCATTTCTACAACACATGCACGAATATATTCCCTGCACATAATATTTCACAACACATTCACAAATATAACATATATATATCACATATGCACATATATACGAATAAACAGAGAGAATTTGAAAAAAAGGAGAGAGTGAGCGGTGGCCGGACCGGCGGCGAGGGGACGGTGACGTCGGCGCAGCGCGCGGACGACGGTCGGCGGCGGCGAACCCACGGAGCGGTGGGCACGAGCAGGTCGGCGGCGGTGGACCCTCGGAGCGGCGGGCACGAGCAGGTCAAGGCCGGGCGGCGCGGACAGGGCTAGGGCGGCGGCGGACTTCGGGGGCGCCGGGCGGCACGGATGTCGGCGCTGGGGCGGCGCGGAAGTCGGGGACGGGGCAGCGCGGACGTCGGGGCTGGGGCGGTGCGGAAGTCGGGGCCGGGGCGGCGCGGCAGGGGTCGACGGCGGCGCGGACGGGGCCGGGGCGGCGCGGGGTCGACGAGCGGACGGCGCGGCAGAGCAGCGGCAGTGGTGGCTTGGGCGGGCGGCGTGGACGGCGATGCGGCGGCGGAGACGAAGGGGCGCCGGCGGTTCTTTGGGCGATGCGGCGGGCGGAGACGAAGGGGAGAATGAGGAAGAGCCGGCTGCGCTTGCTTATATAGATGGGCCGGGGCCTTTAGCACTGGGTGGGAAGGAGACCCGGTGCTAAAGGGCCTTTAGCACCGGGTCTCTGCCAGCCCAACAGGCGCCAAACGAAATTTTGGGGGCCTTTAGCACCGGATTTTTGATCTACCCGGTGCTAAAGGCCCCCATTTTCGTTTGGCGCTAGTTCTCAAACCGGCCTTTAGCACGGGAGCTACTATTTGTAATATTAAATGGATTTATATTTATACTACCTATTAATACTTGTTTTAAATCTAGTTATTTATATTTATACTACCTATTAATACTTGTTTTAATTTATAGTTATTAATTCTATACCTATTAAAAATATATATTAAATAAGAAAATTAGTACGAAATCCTACAAAATTAATAGAAAATCTTATAAATTAATAGAAAATCAATATAAAATGCTAGAATTAATAAAAAATCCTACAAAATTAATAGAAAATCTTATAAATTAATAGAAAATCTTATAAATTAATAAAAAATCAATATAAAATGCTAGAATTAATAAAAACAATCTTATAAATCAATAGAAAATGCTAGATTTAATAAAAAATCCTATAAAATTAATAGAAAATCTTACAAATTAATAGAAAATAAATATAAAATGCTAGAATTAATAAAAACAATCTTATAAATCAATAGAAAATCTTAGAACATAGGTGGAACATAAATGCAAGTATAGTCATTACAACATAGGTGGAACATAGTGCAATGAAATTACATGGCATCATCGTTTACTCGGACACTGATAAACTTCCTCTTTACAAAAGTTCCTTGATTGTGATCACGCCGTCGATACGGTGTCTCCTCCGCCGCTAATAGTTTGGTTGGGTCATCATCACCCACTGAGAATGGAGGCAGGCCATCGAGCATATCATAATCTTCATTTGTCTTGTCCTCAACTCCTACGATTTTTCTCTTTCCAGGAAGGACTATATGACGCTTTGGCTCGTCTTGTGATGGGTCCAATTGCTTACCCCCACCTTTCTTATCTGCCCCTTTCTTCGGTCTGCTAGCCATGTCCTTCACATAAAAAACTTGTGTGACAGCTTTGGCCAGGATGAACGGTTCGTCTAGAAAGCCAATCTTGTTTAGGTCCACTAACGTCATTCCATAGTCATCAACTTTAACACCTCCTCTAGTCAGCTTCACCCATTGGCACTTGAACAGTGGGATCTTCAAAAGTCCATACTCTAGTTCCCATATCTCCTCTATGACTCCATAGTATGAGTTTGTATTGCCATTGGTGTCTGTCGCGTCGATCTGGACACCACTGTTTTGGTTAGTGCTTTTCTTGTCCTGGGCTCTTGTGTAAAATGTATACCCATTGATGTCGTATCCTTGGAATGTCAAAATCGTGCTCGATGGACCCCTAGCTACAAAAGCTAGCTGCGCATCAATGCCCTCGACACCCATAAGACGTTTTCACAACCAATCGGCGAAAGTACTATTGTGCAGACGCTGAATGAAGGCCGCAGACTTTGTTGAGTTTTCGTCCCAGAGAATCTGCATGTGCTCCTCGATGTACGGAGCAACTAAGGTTGATTGTTGCAAAACTATGAGGTGCGCTTTACGAAATGTCTCAACGTCCTTGATCACCATCGATCTTCTCCCTAGTGTGCCCTTTCTACCAAGTCTACCCTCGTGATGTGATTCGGGCACACCAATCGGCATAAGATCATCGACAAAGTCAACACAGAATTCAATGACCTCCTCTGTTTCGTATCCCTTAGCAATGCATCCTTCTGGACGAGAACGATTACGGACATACTTCTTTAGGACAACGAAGAACCTCCCAAAAGGGAACATGTTGTGTAGAAATACTGGGCCCAGTATACGAATCTCTTTGACGAGGTGAACCAATAGATGTGTCATGATATTGAAGAAGGATGGTGGAAATATCATCTCAAAGCTGACAAGACATTGCACCACGTCGTTCTGTAGCTGATCTAAATGGTCTAGATTGATCACCTTCTGAGAAATTGCATTTAGGAATGCACATAGCTTCACAATGGCTTTCCGCACGTTAACTGGTAGCACACCCCTGAGTATGACGGGAAGCAGCTGTGTCATCAACACATGGCAGTCGTGAGACTTCAGGTTTGTGAACTTCTTCTCTTTCATATTTATTATTCCCTTAATATTGGAGGAGTAGCCAGACGGAACCTTGATACTGTTCAAGCATTCAAACATGCTTGCCTTCTCTTCTTTGCTGAGAGTGAAGCTGGCAGGACGCAAGTACTGGCGTCCTTTGTCTCTCTTTTCTGGATGTAGATCAGTCCGTTGCTTCAATCGTTTCAGCTCCTGACGTGCTTCCAGTGTATCTTTTGGCTTCCCATAAGTACCCAGGAAGCTTATCAAGTTCACGCATAGATTCTTCGTCAGATGCATCACATCAATCACGTTACGGACCTCTAAAAATTGCCAATAAGGTAGCTCCTAGAAGATAGACTTCTTCTTCCACATCGCGGCACGACCATCCTCGCCCGTCGGAGCATCCTGGCTTCCGTCTCCCTTGCCAAACACCACGTGTAGGTCCTTCACCAAATAGCTCTTGTCCACTCCGGTGTCTCGGCTTTGTACGGTGGTCAGCATTCCCGCCAAAATGCGCACATTTCTTTCGTAGCTCATGCTTCGTTGGAAGGAATCGACGATGACCCATATACACAACCTTCCTACAATGTTTTAAATACATGCTTTAGGTTTCCTCTAAACAGTGAGTGCATGCTTTATATCCTTTGTTTGATTGTCCTGATAGGTTACTTAGTGCAGGCCAGTCGTTGATGCTTATGAAAAGCAGTGCTCGAAGGGCAAACTGCTCCTGCTTGTCCTCATCCCACATGCTAACACCTTCATCCTTCCACAGCTGCAAAAGTTCGTCAACCAATGGTCTTAGGTACACATCGATGTCATTGCCAGGTTGCTTCGGCCCTTCAATGAGCACTGGCATCATAATGAACTTCCGCTTCATGCAGAGCCGGGGGGTAGGTTGTAGATACAAACAGTCACGAGCCAAGTGCTATGACTACTGCTCATTTAACCAAAAGGGTTCATGTCATCGGTACTTAAACCAAGCCTAACATTCCTCGCATCAGTATCAAACTCTGGGAATGCTCTGTCGATGTTCCTCCACTGGGATCCATCGGCGGGGTGTCTCAACATGCCATCCTGCTTACGTTCTTCTTTGTGCCAGCGCATCAGTTTGGCATGGTCCTTGTTCCTGAACAAACACTTCAAATGGGGTATCAGAGGGAAATACCACATCACCTTTGCAGGAATTTTCTTCTTAGAACGCTCCCCCCAATCTCACCAGGGTCGTCCCGCCTGATCTTGTATCGTGCACAACTGCAAACCGGACAACGATCCAAGTGTTCGTACTGTCCGCGATAGAGGATACAGTCATTAGGACACGCATGTATCTTCTGCACCTCCAAACCGAGAGGGCAAACAACCCGTTTTGCTTCGTACGTCGTCGATGGCAATTCGTTACCCTCTGGCAGAATCTTCTTCACGAGTTTCAGTAGATCCTCGAAACCCTTATCAGTAACGCCATTTGCTGCCTTCCACTTCAGAAGTTCAAGTGTGTTACCCAACTTCTTAAGCCCCTCTTTGCAATCTGGGTACAAGTCAGTCTTGTGGTCCTGCAACATGCGCTTTATCTTTTTCAGTTCCTTGTCATTGTCGCAGTCTTTCTCAGCATCACGCAACATTTGCCCAAGTCCATCAGTAGGGTCATTTTCCTGAGGAACATCTTCCTGAGCATCACCTTCCCGAGCAACATCTTCCTCATCGGCATCATCCATTGCAGCATCTGCAAAGGAACCGTAGTATTGAGCCAATACCAGAATGTCGTCATCGGCCTCGTCTTCTTCATCTTCATCCATTAGAATTCCTCTTTCACCGTGCTTCGTCCAAACAGAATAATTCCTCATGAAACCGTGCCTCATCAAATGCACCTGAAGACAACCTCTTTGTTTGTAGAATTGTATATTTTTACAATTGGTGCATGGGCAGAACATGAAACCGGACGGCGTCCTGTTAGCCTCGGCGGCATCGAGAAACGCCCTGAGGCCATCACGGAACGCCTGAGCGTGGGGGTCCCCGTACATCCATTGTCTATTCATCTGCATTATTAACCAATAACAAATATATAATACAATTTAAAGCTAATAAAAATTTAATATATAAATAAATACAAATTATAATATATATTCCATTATATAAACAAATTTCTAAAACTACATTGCTATATTCATTAAATAAATAAATATACCTTCCGTTAAATAAATAAATAACTATTCTACCTTTTAATAAATAACTAATCATATATATTCCATGGAATTACTATATTCCTTTTCTAAAAAGAAATATACCTTCCATTAAATTAATAAATAACAATTCCAACTTTTAATAAATAACTAATAAAATATATTCGATTGAATTACTATATTCATTTTCTAAAAACAAATATACATTCCATTAAATTAATAAATAACTATTCCAACTTTTAATAAATAACTAATAAATAATATACATAAGCCTTATAACTATTCACAAGTCATACAAAACAAAATACTAACTAGCTTGCCTTCTCTCTCTATTTAAAACACAACATGAACACTCTCTCTCCACCATGAACTCAAGCTCCCCTCTCTCTCCTCCATGAACACAAGCTCTCTAGCTAGCTTTATTTGATTCACGAATTCCTCGATTTCTAAAGCATAGAAGGATTACAAGCTAAATAAAACATTAGAGAATGAAAGAGTGTACCTTATAGCGCTCCTTAGATGAGTGGAATCTTCACAAATTTTGAAAAAAAAGGGCAGCACCTCCCCTTCTTCTTCTGGCCAAGCCAGCATGAACACAGCGCCAAGTGTTCAGCTGGCTCGGTCGGGGGAGGAAGAAGCTACTTTATACAAACACATTAGCACCGGGTCGTGGGAGGACCCGGTGCTAATGTTCCCCTTTTAGCACCGGTTGCAGCCAGCAACCGGTGCTAAATGGCCTCGGGCACATTAGCACCGGTTGCTGGCTGCAACCGGTGCTAAAAGGGGTGCATTAGCATCGGATCTTCCCACGACCCGGTGCTAATGTGCTCGCCCCGATGTCCCCGCGCCCCCCCCGCTCATAAGGTAGATATGTGTTCATTTGGCAGATATGTGTACTGTGTTTATGCTTTACGATGTTGTCACACCCGGTTTTAAAGGCAAAACCAGGTGCATCTCATATGTGCGCCAGGATCAGTTTACACACATATGGTAGACGTCACAAGTGAATATCCATAACCATGCATAACGAAAGAGTATTATAGTACGACTATTACAATACCAGAGTTGACTCAAATGTCATAGCGGAAGACTTAAGTAAACATTTATCTAACGAAGCGAAAGTGACTCCATCTCCACAGGCATTGACTGGGGGAGACTCGCCTAGAACTCCTCAAAATCAGTAGTGAAATCCTCAAAATTCTCCCAATCTGAGCAGCATTCCGGTGTAGTTGATGAAATAAAAGAAAGAAAAGCAACAAGTATGAGCACATACGTACTCAGCAAATGTAATATGACATACAAGGCTGAGGCAAAAAGGTTGGCTGACCATACTGCAGTAAGCACTTTTAGTTGGTCAAGTTTTATTAAGCAACTATTTACTAACAAATGAAAGTATATACCACCCACAAATTAATGAATGTCATATTCCCAACATATTCAAGTAACCACGATTTAGATCATGTTCAAGTATGATTATCATGTAAGGGTCCAGGCCGCTCTTGACCGTGAGCACGGCTGATATATCAGTTTTACACTCTGCAGAGGTTGTACACTTTCACCATAAGCCGTGATTCCCATTGCCGAAGCATTGTACCCTTCCCACACCATGTGGACCGAATACTAGGTTTCACTATGAGACCTTTACAAAAGCACTCTAATAAATGATAGCCCGCTAAGGTTTCCGGTTCAGAAGCAAAGCATAACCCTCCCTAATGAGGTCTGTCTCTTACCAAAGCCCACAGCTCAAAAGGACCGAGCTATACCCCGTCAACCGCCGCCCCCATGCCCCTTTCGAGTAAAGCTACCATAAACCAGAGCACCTAATTAGTCAGTCAAAGCCAGAGCCATATGACACTCATGGTTGTACTGTTTTCCTGGGTGGTTCTCCATGTTCCAATTAAAAATATACGATCTTGTCCATTAATTGATTAAAAAGGTAGTAATGGAACATAGAGTAGGGGTTCATTAACCAATCCCAGTTGAGCAAGTTAAGCATCATCTACCATCAAAATTAATTAAGTAACCCAGTTTCAGGGACAGGAAAAATATAGTGGCTAGGCAAATCCTTAAATAGGAACCCATCAAATTAAGACACATGCATGGGTGGTGAAATTAATAATTACTAGGACATTTGCATGACATAATACACTTGCCTTCTTCCCAACTCGGTTGCTGCTCAAATCCTTCTCCAACAGTTGGTTCTTCAGAGAAATCCTCGAACCGGTCGTTTCCTAATCGCATCACACATTCACATGCAAGGAAACAATACAACAAATAAGAAACAGTACACCAAACAATTCCAACAGGAGAAAACAACAGCACAAAACTAATCTACACGTTACAACGAACGCGTGAGCGCGAGAATCACTAAAATCGGAGTTAAAACGCAAAAGATATGGCTTTTCTAAGATTCAGGGACTTGCTGGCAAAGTTTTAAAAGTTCCAGGGGCTAAAACAAAAGAAAAAGGACCTATTTGGAATTATTTTCAAACTAAACTGGACCGCGGGTTAATTTTAGAAAACTTCAGGGGCTCTTATGCAAAATCGCCAGGGCTGACCGGTATTCCCTGGTTTGACTCGGGTTAGATCTAATACGGGCCGTTGGATGAAGATCGGGCGGTCAGGAGCGGCTCGGGCTCTCGGCCGACGGCGACGACGGCCGGGACGGCGGCGCCACCCGATTCCGCGGCGGACCTTCGCCGGAGAGCGATCGATCTACGGCTACGGTGCTCGGTTCGCGACGAGACCAAGTGCTATGGACGCGGCGCGAAGCAACGAGTGCAACTCGACCGATCTGGGAGGCTGGGACGGTGCACAGACGGTGGCCGACGACGGCGGCGCCATGCGCGGCTTGGTGGAGCTTCGGGCGGCGACGAACTCGACGCTACGATGCACGAGCTTCGACGGGTCTTGGACGGAAAGAGAGAGAAGACGATGGCGAACTCACCAGGAACGATCTCGGCGAAGACCGACCGGCGACGGCGACGAACGACGGCGAACCGACGCGGCGGCGGATCTCAAGCAGCGGCGCTAGGGTTTGGGAGCTCGCAGCTTCGACTTCCTGATGGGAAGGACGGCGGGCGGTGCGCGCTTAAGTAGGGCGGGGACCAGGGCTCGGCAGGCGTGCGGCGGACGGAGTCGGAGGCGGCGGCGGCTCGGACTCGGGCTCGAGTCCCGGTCGGCCACAGGAGGAAGATGACGGCCTGACAGCCGGGCCCCACTGCCAGAGAGTGCGAGAGAGAAACAGCGGGGAGAGTCGGGACGGGCCGGTAACGGGCCGAAAGTGGAAGAGGCCGGGCGGAGTCGGAGAAAAAGAATTGGGCCGGGAAAGGAAAAAGCGCGGGGAGAAGAAGCGAACGAGAGAAAAAGTTCAGGGGGCGAACTTGGACCGGGCCAAGAGTTCGAGGGGCGAAACCGAACTCGGCTGTTTAAACTTTTCTAAAACTCAAACAAAAGCAAATCAAATTCGAATTTAAACAGAATTTAAATTCCAACTTAATTTACTAGCAACCAAAAATATATGCAACAGCATGAATGCAACAAAAACTTATTTTGACTAAAATAATTATTTAATGTGATATTTAAATTAATAAAAGGCTAGAAATTCCAATTAATTCCTAGAAAATTTATTTAAGCCTTAATAAATCCTAGAAAAATTAAAATGGTTGCTACAATTTAAATGTGATGAATTTTAGGGTGTTACAGATGTCCATGCTTACTAATTCCATTGTTTAACTATCTATACTTAAAGGATCCAGTTCTTTTGAAAACTTTTCCTACCAACGAAAGCCTCGTGTACCCCTCACGCTGGACCCACCTGGACCCACGTTGCAGGGAAAAAAGGAAATATCGTGGAAGTTTTTTTGGTACAGCGAAAAAATACATGTGAGTTCACCTTTCACCCCCCGTTTTTTTTCACCCATATATTTTCTACCCACCCATCGTACCCACCGTGGTGTCCTATATAAACACAGCCTGCGAACGAAAAAAATACACGCATTTTCAATTGTCGGCAAGATGCAAGCTCCTCCGACGCGAGATCGATCCTGAACCCGGCCCGGGTCCGAACGCCCCCTCCTCCCTCGTCGGCGGCGGCACGAGGGCGAAGGAGACACGGAAGCGCCGGTGGAGGTGCACGAGAGTCTGCCAGGGTCCTGCCGTCGCTGTCGCCGAGGAGGCAACGAGACGGCTTACTGGCCGGCTGTCGTCTGTGGCCTCGTGCTGATCCGATGCAGTCGCTGGCTGGCCCTGGCCTCAGCTCTCTCTCTCTCTCGCTCTGTGTCTCTCTGCATGCAACGCATGCATCTCTACGTGCATGCATGCAGGATACCACTATACCACTACGCCCGCTCTGTCATCCATGCATGCATGGTCTCTTCCTCCGCGCGCGTATTAGAAGCCTGACCCAAGGTTGTTAGACGCCATGGAGGCTGGATACACGAGATCACAGATCCAGGATCGCCGCCGAGCCCGGGTGCACTGCCCAGAACAGATCGTTCCATCCGGCGCCAACGCCGAGAGGCGCGAATGTGTCCAGAAGGCCGCGCTCGACGCTGCCGCCGATGAGTAGGGAGCGCCTCCTTTGTGGAGATGACGCCGACATAGCCGCTATGCATAAGGTTCGTGGTGATCACGCTTCCGGAGTCCGGCACGATGGCCTGCGCCGCGGACACGAGCTCGAAAAGGCCGGGGCGGCGGCGCTCGACGGAGGTCAGGGGCTCGGCGCCGACGATGACGGCCCCACGGAAGCATGAACCACTGCGTGAAAAACCAAGATTTGTAACGGGCGTAGATGGCCATATGTATTACTAATAGTCGGTCAAGGATAACGGGCAATTTGCCCGTTATGAACGACCAAAACCTGTAACCCGCACTTCACAACGACCGTTACCAATATAAGCAATCAGTAACCTAAACTTGCGATTTTTGTGGGCCCACAGATCAATTTCGTAATGCGCACAGACCAACGACCGTTACCAAAACAATACATTTGTAACGGGCTTTACTTAAGAACCGTAACGAAACCACAACACTTGTAACGGTCTTTACGTAACAACCGTTACTAAAACGCAAACCTTGTAACGGGCTTGACTTAAGAACCGTTACGACGGCGCATTGACCAGTCTTCTCTCCGGTCCCACCGGTGAGTACTTGTAACGAGCATTACTTAACAGCCGTTACGGTCTCGCATTGATCGGTCTCATTTCTGGACCCACGGGTCAGTGCTTGTAACGGGCATTCCTTAACAACCGTTATGGTGGTGCATTGACCAGTCTCCTTTCTGGACCCACCGATCAGACCCTGTAACGGGCGTTACGTAACAACCGCTACTGATACTTTGTGTAGGTAACGATTCTTACTTGATGCCCGTTACCTTTGTGTTCAATTGTAACGTTCTATAAATGTCCCCGTTACCTTTTGTTGTTCCACCACCACAGAATCTGGCCTGGTTCTGGCAGCATCCTGGAACCAGCCAGGATTTGGCAGTGTGGGACCAGGATCCCTAGGGCTACTCATTCAAGGGATTAAACTACTCGACAGGGAATGTTTGATCCGACTACTTCAAACTAGTCGGCTTTGGTGCAAGACGGCATAGTTGATTAGGTAGACTAGTCGTATACTGGTAGGAGACTCCCCAAAGTATTCTGTTGTAGTACTCCGGGTCGTATACGACTAGGATATTGTAACCGACTTGTAACTCTGCTCCTCCAGACTATATAAGGCGGAGCAGGGACCCCTCCAAAAAAGGAAGCCTAACAGGCAATGTACAACTAGACACCCTCACGGATAATACAATCAGCCATACAGGACGTAGGGTATTACGCTACTCGCAGCCCGAACCTGTCTAAATTGTCTTGTTCGTGCACTATCGTTCCTAGAACTCGGCGAGACCCACACAAATCTACTCGCTGGGGTATCCCCGGTTAGACGTGCTCGACATAATTCGTCGACACTTGGCGCCCACCATGGAGCTCTCTCGTCCAAGTTCACGACTTGGCGCGATGGGATCAACTTTCAAAGCTCAAAGCGTCGAGGAAGGCGCAACTTTCGTCATCGGAGCATGGACTTTCGCATCTGATGGCGAAGGTGGTTTCGAGTCATTTTTTTTGGCTCGACCAGGCCCGTACTCGGCGACCTCACCATCAGCACCGTTCTCAGGTTCAAATTCAAGTTCGATTTCTGTTTCGGATTCGATTCTGATCTCACTTTCAGATGAAGCATCAACTGCCGATTCGGTTTCAATTCCGATCTCGATTCCGACTCGGACTCCGATCGGGGCTCAGCAAGTCGTGTCTGGATACAACTCTTTTCCAAACATGGAGAGAGTCGGGGACTCCAAGCTGGCTACGCCATCGGATAACCACCCAGATCGACTCCCGTTCGGCCTCTCCAATTCCGCGGCTATATATCAAGAGATGTACGCCGCGAAGCAAGACAACAACACAAACTCATCGCATAGTCAGATCGTGGGACGTTGTAAGGACTCTGAGCTGGTCTCCGGACCATCAGAGGACGAAGACGGAGACGATTTCATGCTCTTACTAAGCGACTCGCCAGACAACGTGGCGCGATTCAATTGCAGCACTTACTACAAGACCGACATCATCCTCGAACAACCACTCGTTCGGCTCCCTTCAGGACTAGTCGTGACCAATTCGCCAGGAGGACTCCTTGTTCACTAGCCTGGCGCGATTCCTGTGGACTCTGTGGGACCAGGATCCCTGAGGCCATTCATATAAAGGATTGAACTACTCGTGAGGGAATGTTTGATCCAACTACTTCAAACTAGTCGGCTATGGTGCAAGACGGCGTAGTCGACTAGGTAGACTAGTCGTATACTGATAGGAGACTCCCCAAAGTATTCTACTGTAGTACTCCAAGTTGTATACGACTAGGATATTGTAACCGACTTGTAACTTTGCTCCCCCAGACAATATAAGGCGGAGCAGAGACCCCTCCAGATCGGACTTGATGATGCCGAACAGGACATCAGACAACCTCACAGATAATACAATCAGCCATACAGGACGAACGGTATTACGCGATTCGCGGCCCGAACCTATCTAAATTGTCTTGTTCGTGCACTATCGTTCCTAGAACTCGGCGAGACCCACACAAATCTACTCGCTGGGGTATCCCCGGTCAGACGTGCTCGACATAATTCGTCGACACTTGGCGCCCACCGTGGGGCCCTCTCGTCCAAGTTCACGAGTAGGAGCGATGTGATCAACTTTCAAAGCTCAAGGTGTCGAAGAGGGAGCGACTTTCGTCATCGGATCATGGACTTTCGTCTCTGATGGCGAAGGTGGCTTCGATTCGTTTCTGGCGGATCGACCAGGCCCGTACTCGGCGACTTCATCGTCAACGATGAATTCAGGTTCAAACTCAGTTTCAATTTCCGTTTCGGATTCGATTTCGATCTCAATTTCAGATGAAGCATCCACTGCCGACTCGTTTTCAATCTCGACTTCGATTCCGACTCGGACTCCGATCGGGGCTCAACAAGTCGTGTCCAGGTACAACTCTTCTCCAAACATGGAAAGAGTCGGGAACTCTGAGTTGGCTACGCCATCAGACAACCCCCCAGATCGACTCCCGTTCGGCTTTCATAATTCCGCGGCTATATATCAGCAGATGTATGCCGCGATGCAAGACAACAATACAAGCTCATCGCCTAGTGAGATTGCGGGATGTTGTAAGGATTCTGAGCTGGTCTCAGGACCATCAAGCCACGATGACGACGATTTCACGCTCTTACTAAGCGACTCACCAGACAACGTGGCGCAATTCAACTGCAGCACTTACTACAAGTCTGACATCATCCTCGAACAACCACTCGTCTAGCTCCCTTCAGGACTAGTCGTGACCAATTCACCTGGAGGACTTCTTGTTCACTGGCCTGGTTCGATTCCTGTGGACTCCGGTTGTGGCAACGTGTCGAGGCTGAGCGCTGCAATACTGGAGGACCTGCCATATCAAAACGGCAGGACTGCTTCTATCACTTCTTCTTCCGATTCAGCGGGGGACAACTTCTCTGGCGCTCTCAGCCTGCAACTGCGCGATCCAAGCAGGCACGTCTATATGGCAGGCGTGCCAGGACAAGGACACCAATATGAGCGAGAGCTCATGGGCGATATCTCTGACGAAGAGCTGACGGCACCCAATGAGACTGATCAGCAGAAGGCGGCCAGGCGATTGAGGAACGTGAAGCGCAGACAAAGGCATGTCAATGCAGCAAGGCGCGCCGCTGCCACACGAAACCTCGATCACGACTTTCAGATGGTTGGAGATCAACCCGTTCTACCCGATGCTCCAACGAACCTGACCGTGGCTGCTGAGATGATCAGAGCTATGCCCAACACACCGCAGATGCAACAAGTACTCACCTTGTTGGCGACGGTCCAGCCCCACCTCACTGGCGGACCAGGGACGACTCAGAGGACTCCAGGCTCAAGACCCCATGCCAGTCTCTCTGTCTCATCCCCTCATCCAAGCCGGGGTCAGCATGGAGCGGCAGGACAACTTGCCATCCATGATGCAGCAGCAACTCAACAAGGGGGTAACAGAGTCAACAATCCCCCTGCTGCTGACCTTCGCGAGACAATCAACGCCAGTCGAGACGCTCGTTCTCAGATTGACGCATGACGAGCTGAGCGCATCTCATCAGAGATCCGCAGACGAGCCGATTTCGACCGACAATACGGTCCAGTCAATGCTGATCAGGAACAGCCACAACCCAGGGACAACCTACCGCGTGAAACCACTCATCGGCAGAGACGCGATCCACCGCGCGAAGGCAGCCGTCAGCACGATCGGCGCCCACGTGGCAGGGACAATCAACCCGATAACGACCCTTCAGGCGACGACGACGACAATGATCACCCTCCACGTGGCCGTGACCGCAACTATCAAGGCGGCCGAGGTCGCCAAGACCCCGAACCGAGTGGTTCTCCAAGCCACCACTCAAGCCGCCGCGACGATCACAATGACGCCACCCGCAGGCGACGCAGCCAGTCTCCAGCAGACAATTATGATGGCTTCCCAGCTTTCTCCAGCCGTATCAATAAGGTTCTTCTGCCCCAGAAGTTCAAGACGACTGGAATAGAGAAGTTCACAGGCAAGCAAGACCCAGAGCAGTGGCTGCGCGTCTACTCGACAACGATCACTATGGCGGGCGGCGACAACGATGTCAAAGTCACGTATTTCCCAATTATGATGGATACTGCTCCACTGACTTGGCTTGAAGGTCTCCGTCCCGGATCCATCGACACCTGGAAACAACTCACGCGCAAGTTCACAGCCAACTTCCAGGGAACCTGGGCTCGGCCCGGAACCCGATTTGAATTGGCATCCTGCAAACAACAGAAGGGTGAAACTCTGCGCAAGTACATCAAGAGGTTCTTTGAGAAAAGGGCCACCATTATCGACGTATCAGACAGAGAGATCATCGACTGCTTTTATGACGACTTGTGGGCACGCGAGTTGCATCGCGAGTTCGGGAGGCGACGCCCAGAAACCATTGCGGAACTCAGACGCATGGCTGCTGATTGGGTAGATCAAGACGATCGCGAACGCGAACGATTCGACAAGCGTAAAGACAGCAACAGTCCAAGTGGCGGCAACGACTACGACAAGAGTAGTCCTGATCGCCGCAACAACAACAAAAGGCGTGATTTCAACTGCAATAACAAGCGCAAGCCAGACAACACAGTCGCGGCAGTCGAGCGCTCTACGCGGAAAAAAGCACCCCTGATCTGGACACAGTCATGAACACCTGAAGAAATTCTACCCGTAATTGGGTCTCCAGGTTTCCGTATTCTTTATAATCATCAGATTAATAAAGTTATTTATCCATTTTGTCAAGTATTTACTTGCAATGATTATATTTTATTCTCATCAGAGAACCCTGTGTCATGCTTTTGCTTTCATAGCTTTTGCCCAGGGTGATTTTTTACATAAAACCAGTCAATAGAATCCAGGACTGCTTTCTTTCATGCGGCACCAAGCCTCATAAGTCCTGTTGTATTACCTGACAGATATTTCAATTCAATCTTTGCCTTTGGGTTGTGTGTCTTACATACAGCCAGTACTTTGCTCATGCAGCATTTCAGGATGGCTTTACAGCAGTCATCGACTAGTTCTAGCATTTGACATACCCGTTCTGGCGGCAAAGTTTCAGCTCAGACATGCGAGAACCAACTAGTAAACTAGTCGTTTCAAGATTTCATCGCCGATGGTTTTCATGCAACCTTCGTGCGACTTCTCCAACAGGAGAAATGGCCATTTCAAGCGTGGTCACCTTTCTCAACAGAGAACCCTGTGTTCAGCTTTTGAATCGTCATGAGATTCAAAAGACCAGGGATAGTCGTCATGACTACTAGGACTAGTAAACTAGTCATTTCCAGATTTCATCGCCGATGGTTTTCATGCAACCCTCGTGCGACTTCTCCAACAGGAGAATTGACCATTACATGCGTGGTCACCCTTCTCAACAGAGAACCCTGTGTTCAGCTTTTGAATTGTCATGAGATTCAAAAGACCAGGGATAGTCGCCATGACTATTTAGACTAGTAAACTAGTCGTTTCAAGACTTCATCGCCGATGGTTTTCATGCAACCTTCGTGCGACTTCTCCAACAGGAGAAATGACCATTTCAAGCGTGGTCACCTTTCTCAACAGAGAACCCTGTGTTCAGCTTTTGAATTGTCATGAGATTCAAAAGACCAGGGATAGTCGCCATGACTATTTAGACTAGTAAACTAGTCGTTTCAAGATTTCATCGCCGATGGTTTTCATGCAACCTTCGTGCGACTTCTCCAACAGGAGAAATGACCATTTCAAGCATGGTCACCTTTCTCAACAGAGAACCCTATGTTCAGCTTTTGAATCGTCATGAGATTGAAAAGACTAGGGATAGTCGTCATGACTACTGGGACTAGTAAACTAGTCATTTCCAGATTTCATCGCCGATGGTTTTCATGCAACCCTCGTGCGACTTCTCCAACAGGAGAATTGACCATTTCAAGCGTGGTCACCTTTCTCAACAGAGAACCCTTTGTTCAGCTTTTGAATCGTCATGAGATTCAAAAGACCAGGGATAGTCGCCATGACTATTACGACTAGTAAACTAGTCGTTTCCAGACTCTATCGCCGACGGTTGTCATGAGACCCTCGTGCGAGTTCTCCAACAGGAGCAATGACCATTTCATGCGTGGTCACCCTTCTCAACAGAGAACCCTGTGTTCAGCTTTTGAGTCGTCATGAGATTCAAAAGACCAGGGATAGTTGGTCATCCAACTAAGTCAAAAGAAGCTGAGACTATTCTCATCAGAGGGTGGCGTCAAGCCTCAGAAGTCTTGGTAGAGGAACACCAACCTACACACGGTTGCAGCAGTCTACCTCGTTTCTTTTGATGTTTTTTACAAGGATGCGCTGCTCTGTGTCTTGCGCAGACTACATCAGGCTCCTTTATAGCAAGAGCTTATTCAAGTCTCTGCTTTAGCATACGCCAGTATTGCTTTTCATTCGTACGAAACTAAGTACTCCCACTATATGTGGCACTCTGGCTCTGCATAAGCAACCATCTACAGTCTTCAACAGACTAGTTTTGATGAACTTTTGTTCTAACAAGATCAAGTTCACAAGCTTTTTTCGACCTATGGTCTGCGCGCTCGAGTACTTTCGCACGAAATATACTACATCAATAGTTTTCAATTGCCTAGCCTGCTTGATCTACACATGATCTTTGCGCTTTTTAATATAAGTTCATATGGCTATGCTTTCTAGTATTACAAGTACTTGATTTTGCTTCAACAGCAACTCATTCAACACAGCAGTGTATACAACGACTAGCCTATACACGGCACAAGTCACAATCTAGCACTGTTTCATTACAACAATGTTTACTCTACAGAACATTTCATCAGACTACTTGGCAATACAAGACCTCACCAGAGTTTCATTCTTGTTTTTGCACACCATACATCAGTATTGCTTTGATTATTTTCTCATGCAGACTACTTCATGGCTCTGCATCAGCAACCAGATGGGTCTTAGCAGAGACTTGTCTAGACAATATTCTTTCATTACAGATTATTGTTCTACACCACTTCTGCCCCGATGAGTTCACAAACTCCTCAGCTAATGGCTCAGTTTCAGCTACTCAAGCATCATACTGCTCTACTGTCAATCCAGTCGGCAGGAATTTTAACTGGGCATCATCAGGTTTTTCAATCACATCTACCAAGGCCTGCACAACAAGACATTATTCTATGCAAGCAATGCATGAATTACAAGTTATGAGACTCACCAGAGCTCTACTCAAGTAGTCGCGGATCAGAGCATTCTCGCTCTCCGACTCCTCCGCGGTAACGTCAACCTGTACATCAAGTTACTGGTTACTTCTACAATCATATCTTGCAAATTCATTTTCGTAGACTACTTACAGTTTTCAGCTTGTTATTACTTGTTTCTGCAAGAGTAACACCAACTTCAGTGTCTCTAGCGCTGGGTGTTGGCATTTCTATTCTTTGTGTTTCCTTGCAGTATACAATCAGAATCAATACTAGTACTATAATCAAAGGAACACAGAATACAAAGTTGGTCAAGCATGGCATACCTGAGCAGCTGAGTGGCTGACTACATCAGTAGTCGGCGCGGCAATATCAACTTGTCCAGCGTCTGGGAGCACGCCTTCATTAACTTGTATTGGTGACTCCTCCGCTGGCACATCTTCTTCAGCAGCAGCTGGAGAGTCAGCAACCCCTCCGCTGTCACATCTTCTTCAGCAGCAGCTGGAGAGTCAGCGACTACTTCTGGTACCACAGCGGTGGCAACTTCTTCAGTGGCGGCAGGGTTTTTCTAAGCTTTATCCAGCGGTGGCAACCAAGACATTATCAATACTACTTACAATTGGGGGATTCTCAGCAGAGTATTCCCCGACGATGGTGGGCTTTTCGTTCACACCAGTGAACAAATAGTTTAGCCACATCGTCACCGCAACGTCGGAGATCTCCTCTGGCACCATGCGGGAACCATCCGAAGGGCCTTTACACGAATTACATGGTTCACATCTGAGTACTCACACCAGTGAGACTTGGCACCACTTCACCTCTTCGTGACGCTGCAGAGCTGATCGGGTACTTATACTAGTCGGTGCTCACATGCTGAGATCTTCGATTAGTCGCTTGAAGCTCGGGGGCTACACAGCACAAGCCAAAGACATGGAGACGAGTACTGGAACTAGTCAGTACTCAAATGGCGTGGACCTCCACTGCCAGCTGAGTACTTTACACTAGTCGGTGGTCGCATATTACGACAACTCAAAGATTAACCGAGTACTGGCATCAGCCGATATTCGGATATCATATCAGGTTTGCTACAGCAAACTAGTGGACGTTAACACGACCACAACTATGATACTACAAGCACTCAACACAGAAGCTACTTTGAAGATTATGTTCTTGACCCTCGGACCGAATGCAAATCATTCGCTTCGAGGCTCGGAGAGCTGCTGCAAAAACATTAAAAGATATGATTCATATCCCACAAGATTGGAGCTGACTGCTTATAAGTGATCAAGACTCTTACTGGCTGGCGGCACACTGACATCCGAGTCCTCCACGGCCTCTAATTCAGCGTCAGTTGTGCCGAGATCTCTATCATTGACGGCTTTTGCTAA
Organism: Echinochloa phyllopogon; assembly: GCA_033239725.1. Lineage (NCBI taxonomy): Eukaryota > Viridiplantae > Streptophyta > Magnoliopsida > Poales > Poaceae > Echinochloa > Echinochloa phyllopogon. The sequence goes on from BTCW01000001.1 coordinate 695,652, forward strand.
AGTGCTGCGAGCTGATATCTCCCAGTCTTTAGCAGTGATAGGATCCTTCGAATGATCCTGATTCAAGTCGAGAAACAACTCGGGTTATATTCAAGATTCCATATCAAGAGTGGAGACGATATTTGCAACAAATTGCAGAAGATTTATCCTGATCTTTAAACCAAAGATATTTGCTTTAAAGCTCGGGGGCTGCTAACGGATAATCCGGGATTTGATTTCTGAAATTTAAGGAGTAATTATTTACAGACCTTCGATTAGTTTTCATGCAACTACTCGAAGCTCGGGGGCTACACCCAATGGGTGCACCTATTCGGCGCACACCATTGAACTACTCGAGATGAAGACAAGAAGACTGCTTTTGAACCTCCAACTAGTTTTCATGCAACTACTCGGAGGCTCGGGGGCTACACCCATTGGGTGCATCAACAGATGCACTCCAATGTAAACTACTCATCAGAGAGGGCTTGAGCGTCTTGTGCTTAGCTCCAACTACTCGAAGACAGATTCAAGACTTGAAGCAAAGGCGCAAGATGCTCGGGGGCTTGTGGGACCCGGATCCCTGGGGCCATTCATATAAAGGATTGAACTACTCGTCAGAGAATGTTTGATCCAACTACTTCAAACTAGTTGGCTATGGTGCAAGACGACGTAGTCGACTAGGTAGACTAGTCGTATACTGATAGGAGACTCCCCAATGTATTCTGTTGTAGTACTCCAAGTTGTATACGACTAGGATATTGTAACCGACTTGTAACTCTGCTCCCCAGACAATATAAGGCGGAGCAGAGACGCCTCCAGATCGGACTGGATGATGCCCAACAGGACATCAGACAACCTCACGGATAATACAATCAGCCATACAGGACGTAGGGTATTATGCGATTCGCGGCCCGAACCTTTCTAAATTGTCTTGTTCGTGCACTATCGTTCCTAGAACTCAGCGAGACCCACACAAATCTACTCGCTGGGGTATCCCCGGTCAGACGTGCTCGACATAATTCGTCGACAGACTCCTGTTGGGGCAACGAGTCGAGACTAAGTGCTGCAATACTGGAGGACCTGCCTTATCAAGACGGCAGGACCGCTTCTATTACTTCGTCTTCCGATTCAGCGGGGGACAACTTCTCTGGCGCTCTCAGTCTGCAACTGCGCGATCCAAGCAGGCAAGTCTACATGGCAGGCGCGTCAGGACAAGGGCACCAATATGAGCGAGAGTTTTTGGCCAATATCTTTGATGAAGAGCTGACTGCACCCAATGAGACTGATTAGCAGAAGACGGCCAGGCGATTGGGGAACGTGAAGCGCATGCAAAGGCGCGTCAATGCTGCAAGGCGCGCTGCCACTACACGAAATCTCGATCACGACTTCCAAATGGTCGGGGTTCAACCCGTTCTACCTGACGCTCCAACCAATCTGACTGTGGCCGCTGAGATAGTCAGAGCTACGCCCAGCACACCGCAGATACAACAAGTATCTCCTTGTTGGCGGCGGTCCAGCCCCATCTCACTAATGGACCAGGGATGACTCAGATGACTCTAAACCCAAGGTCTCATGCCAGTCTCTCCGTATCGTCCCCCCACCCATGTCGGGCTCAGCAAGGAAGCGCAGGACAACTCGTGATCCACGATGCAGCTGCAACTCATCAATGGGGTAACAGAACCAACAATCCTCCTACTCGTGATCTTCGCGAGACGATCAACGCCAGTCGAGACGCTCGTTCTCAGATTGACGCACGAAGAGCTGAGCGCATCTCAACAGAGATTCGCAGACGAGCCGATATTGAACGACAATACGGTCCAGTCCATGCTGATCAGGAACAGCCACAACCCAGGGACAACCCGCCGCGCGAAACCACTCGCCAGCAAGGACGTGATGCACCTCGCGAAGGCAGCCTCCATCGCGACCAGCGACCACACGGCAGAGGCAACCAGCCTGACAATGATCCTCCGGGCGACGACAGCAATGGTGATCGCCCCCCGCGTGGTCGTGACCACAACTATCAAGGCGGTCGAGGTCGCCAAGACCCCGAACCGAGTGGTTCTCCAAGCCACCACTCGAACCGCCGCGACGATCACGATGATGATGCCAACCGCAGGCGACGTAGCCGGTCTCCAGCAGACAAATATGACAGTTTCCCAGCCTTCTCCACTCGCATCAAGAAAGTCCTGCTACCCCAGAAGTTCAAGACCACTGGAATTGAGAAGTTCACAGGCAAGCAAGACCCAGAACAGTGGTTGCGCGTCTACTCAACAGCGATCACCATGGCGGGGGGCAGCAACGACATCAAAGTCAGGTATTTTCCAATCATGATGGATACTGCTCCACTGACATGGCTTGAAGGTCTCCGTCCTGGATCCATCGACACCTGGGAACAACTCACGCGCAAATTCACCGGCAACTTCCAGGGAACCTGGGCTCGGCCCGGAGCCCGATTTGAATTATCAGCTTGCAAACAAGAGAAGGGTGAAACCTTGCGCAACTACATCAAGAGGTTCTTTGAGAAAAGGGCCACTATCATTGACGTGTCAGATAGAGAGATCATCGACTGCTTTCACGACGGTTTGTGGGCACGCGAACTGCATCGCGAGTTCGGAAGACGACGTCCAGAAACCATTGCGGAGCTCAGACGCATGGCTGCCGATTGGGCAGATCAAGATGATCGCGAACGCGAACGATTCGACAAGCGCAAGGATAGCAACAGTGATGGAAATAACTACTCCAAGGGTAGTCCTGATCGCCGCAACAACAACAACAACAGGCATGATTTCAACCGCAATAATAAGCGCAAGCCAGACAACACAGTCGCGGCGGTCGAGCGCCCTACGTGGAAGAAAACCACCCCTGATCTGGATACAATCATGAATATCCCTTGCCCATACCACCCGCATGGCAAGCACACGATGGCTCAATGCATCCATATCAAGAAGGAGTTTGACAAGCGGGAATTGCCTGAGAAAAGGAAGCCACCGCGCAAGAAAAAAGACGACGACAACGACGACCCGAACAATGGTTTTCCGCAAGTGAACAACGTCGTTGCAGTACTGTTCAGTGGTGAAAGCCTTACTCAGTCAAAGCGATCCAAGAAGCTATCTCTCCGTGAGATCATGGCAATCGAACCAGCTACTCCCACGTATCTCAAGTGGTCTGAGGTCCCTGTCGATGAATTATGTCGAGCACGTCTAACCGGGGATACCCCAGCGAGTAGATTTGTGTGGGTCTCGCCGAGTTCTAGGAACGATAGTGCACGAACAAGACAATTTAGACAGGTTCAGGCCGCGAATCACGTAATACCCTATGTCCTGTATGGCTGATTGTATTATCCGTGAGGTTGTCTGATTGTACAATGCCTGTTGGCCTTGATCTAGCCTGTTCGGCCCTGCTTTGGCGGGGTCCCTGCTCCGCCTTATATTGTCTGGAGGAGCAGAGTTACAAGTCGTTTACAATACCCTAGTCGTATACAACCTGAAGTACTACAACAGAACACTTTGGGGAGTCTCCTATCAGTATACGACTAGTCTTCCTAGTCGACTACACTGCCTTGCACCATAGCCGACTAGTTTGAAGTAGTCGGATCAAACATTCCCTGACGAGTAGTTCAATCATTTATATGAATGGCCCTAGGGATCCTGGTCCCACAAGCCCCCGAGCATCTTGCGCCTTTGCTTCAAGTCTTGAATCTGTCTTCGAGTAGTTGGAGCTAAGCACAAGACGCTCAAGCTTTCTCTGACGATTAGTCTACATTGGAGTGCATCTGTTGATGCACCCAATGGGTGTAGCCCCCGAGCCTCCGAGTAGTTGCATGAAAACTAGTCGGAGGTTCAAAAGCAGTCTTCTTGTCCTCATCTCGAGTAGTTCAATGGTGTGCACCGAATAGGTGCACCCATTGGGTGTAGCTCCCGAGCTTCGAGTAGTTGCATGAAAACTAGTCGAAGGTCTGCGAGTAGTTATTCCTTAAATTTCGGAAATCAAATCCCGGATTATCCGCTAGCAGCCCCCGAGCTTTAAAGCAAATATCTTTGTTTTAAAGATCAGGATAAATCTTCGAGAATCTTCTGTGATCAGTAATTTCCGAGATTAACGCCGCCGCAAATCTGTTTGTTAGGCTTGTTCCGAAAAAATCGGCGGGAAAACGGAATGTGACGCGCCGCCGCCCCTGTGGCTGTACTGTAGCCCTAATCTTGAAAGGTTATAAATCTGGGTCTGCCTTCGTTGAGAATCACCACAGCCAACGCCTCGCGTCGCAAACACTCTGAGCCTGAGCCCCCGAGTTTTTGCGAATCCAGCCTCCAAGCCCCCGAGCTCGCATCGTCCTTGCGAGGTCGAGCCACTGCTTTCAGTGCTCACCTTACTGAGTGCACAAGATTCAACGATGGGCCAGAAGAAGTCAGCAAGGAAGCCTGTCGCCGCTGGCGCTGAGGGTGCCGAAGGACCCCGCAGATCTGGGAAGCGGGGCGCAGTGAAGGATACGACGACGAAGCCGGCGTATGATAAGCCACCGTTGCCGCCGGTTGCGTGGAAGGAGTGTACCGCCACTGAAGACGACCTCAAGCTTCTCGTGGAGCAAGGTTTGTTGCTCAGCCAGACCATTCTTCAGTGGAAGTCTTGTGAGAAGTAGCATTGGCCAACTGAAGATAGCCAGGAGATCCCTCTGTTTGTATCTTTCTGTGAGCATGGAGTCGGGTTGCCAATTTCCTCCTTTTTAAAGGAGTTTCTGTCTTTTTACAAACTCCAACTCCATCATCTGAACCCGAACGGGATCCTATACTTGTCTGTTTTTGTTCATGCCTGTGAGGCATTCCTCGGCGTCAAGCCCAGTCTTCTACAATTCCGAACCTTATACCACATTAAGCCACAGCCCACGCACCAACAGACTGAAGTAGTCGGTGGGGCTGGCATCCAATTCCGCCAAGGCATGAGAGCAAAGTGGTTTGACATGCCCGTCATGGACTCTTGTGGAAACTGGAAGAGCAAGTGGTTCACCATCGGTAAGTGTACTCAACGCTAGACTTGTAGTCCTTTGATGTCGACTTGTTTTGTCTTGCTAACATCTTGCCATGTTTTGTAATATAGCAGGAAATCACTCCCTGAGCTGTCCAGAAAAAGACAACTGGTACCCGAGGGATCTGAGCAACTGGAACCGTCGCCCGTCTGCTGAAGAGGCAAAGGATGTGCCCGCTATGATGGAGCGGGTCACATGGTTGAAGGAGAAAGGGCTCACTGGAGTCGGCATCGCTTTCAGCTTCATGAAGCGGAGAGTGTAGCCACTCCAGGAGCACGCCCACCTCGGGTATGAATATGAGGGCTCTTTGGATGGGTCCCGCATGACGGCAGAGGAGATCTCCGACGTCGCGGTGATGATGTGGCTGAGCCGAACGTTTACTGATGTAAACGAGAAGCCCACCATCGTCGGGGAGTACTCTGCTGAGACTCCCCCACTTGTAAGTAGTCATAAATCTCAAATCTGACTTGTTTCATTCTTGATTTATCTTGACAATGTCGTGGTTGTATAGCCTGTAGAGCCCGCGCGATCTCCACTCACTGAAAAAGAGTGGAAAGATCTGGAGGAGGAGGACTCTGAGAGGACTCCAAGCGCGGAGGGACTGGCCGGAGCTGGACAAGTCACTGTGACCCAGGACTCGGAGCCAGAAGAAGTAGAATCGCCCGCTCGAGGTCAAGGTAACCACTCGCTGAGCACTTCATCCTTTCTTGTATGAGCATAGTAGTCTTATGCAACTGTTGTTGTACTTGCTGTAGTACCAGATGTACCTCGCACGGCGAGGAAGAAGCGGACGAGCACAAGTCGGAGTGACAACACCGTGCCGAGCGTAGAGCCTAACAAGCGTATCCACTTGTCTTTAATGTTGACGTCGCCGCAGCTGTCCTCGAGCAGCAGTGCCATGGCTAGTACTGCCACAGGCAGTACTACAAGCGCGAAGCAGGTAAAGCCTCTGATGAGGTTCAACTTCAAGCCTCTTGCTGCGCCAGCACCACCACAACTGTAAGTAGTCGCCTACTCACATCGTCTTGTAGTAGTAAATGTGTGCTTGCATGATAGATATATGTCTTGATATGTCAGGCCAAATCCGGAGCTTGCGCCAGAGGAGGCCCTGAGTGGCACTGCAGGGGAGATGATGGAGACCCTGGCCGCCACCGAAGAAACTGCCACCACAGAAGTGCCAGAAGTAGTCACTGTCCCTCCAGCTGCTGCTGAAGAAGACGCGCCACTGGAGAAGCCGCCACTACAAGTCGAAGAAGGCGCACTCCCAAGTGCCGGGCCAAGCGACGTTGTCGCGCCGACTACTGATGTAGTCGAGCACCCAGCCACTCAGGTATGCCATGCATAACCAACTTGTAGCCTAGTTCCTTTGATTATAGTACTGGTACTAATTCCAGTTGTGTGCTGCAAGAAAACACAGAAAGTAGACTTGCCGACACCCAGCGCTGAGGGCACTGAAGTCGGAGTTAATCTTGCGGAAACAAGTGGTACCCAGCTAAACACTGTAAGTAGTCTATGAACTTGTAAATAAATTCGCAAGAGATAACTGTATAATGAATCAATAACTTGATATACAGGTTGATGTTACCGCAACGAGGTCGGGGAACGATGGCGATCTGCTCCGCGACTACTTGCACAAGGCTCTGGTGAGTCTTATAACCTGTAAGTCATGCATTGGCTGCATAGAGTAGTGTATAATGCCTTGTTGTGCAGGCCTTGATTGAAATTGCTGAGAAGCCTGGTGACGCCCAGCTCAGCGCACGGATCCGAGAGCTTTCCGCAGACTTTGCCGGAAAGTGCGAAGAGCTAGAGAGAGCAAAAGAGGACATCAAAGACCGTCTGGATGGACGAGTCATCAATTTGACCAAAGAACATAGCAGTAAGTTGTTTCTCCTGCCGCATCCATTGTACTGCTGCTAGACAAGTGTATTGAGTAACTCTGGATATGTCTTATGTAGGCTTGAAGAAGAAACTGAAAGAAGCCAAGGACGACTCCACCAGCTGGTACAATCTTGCACAGCGTCGAACTGACGAAAATGCTAAGCTCCAAGAAGAAGTCGTCAAAGAGCGCCAGATCCGTGCAGACTGGGAAAAGCAGATCGAGATGCATCTGAAGCTGGTGCAAGACAAGCAGCTGGAAGTGAACAACCTGATGGCTGCACAAAAAGAGCTGAAAGAAGCCGTAGAGCCCATCTTGGAGATGCGCGCTCCAGAAAGCCAAGCTGCACAGAGCCAATCATTCCTCGACCGCCTCCGCCAAGTACCAGAACAAGTCATAGACTTCTACAAGGCCTCATTGAAAGAATGCGTGAACAAACTCTTGGCGCTATTCAAGGCGCACAACCTGACAACCAAGCTAGAACTGAAATATCTGCCGACTGGAGTCACAACAGAGCAGTATGAAGGCCTGGTAGCTGAAACAGAACCACTCGCTGAAGAGTTTGTTAACTCGTTAGAGCAGTAGGAGTCTGATGACTTGTAATGAATACAATGATTGTAATGAAAACAATTATGTAAACCTATGTGTTACTTGATTGAAGCAACTTGTTGAACATGACTTGTGCTATGTGTAAGCTAGTCATTTTATACACTGATGTGTTTGATGAGTTGCTATTGAAGCATAACCAAGTACTTGAAGTACTAAGAAACATAGCCATATGAACTTATAATAAAAAGCGCAAGGATCATGTGTAGATCAAGAAGGCTAGGCAATGAAAAACTACTGATGTAGTATATTTCGTGCGAAAGTACTCGAGCGCGCAGACCATAGGTCAAAAAAAGCTTGTGAACTTGATCTTGTTAGAACAAAAGTTCATCAAAACTAGTCTGTTGAAGACTGTAGGTGGTTGCTGATGCAGAGCCAAAGTGCCACATAAAGTGGGAGTACTTAGTTTCGAACGAATTAAAAGCAATACTGGCGTATGCTAAAGCAGAGACTTGAATAAGCTCTTGCTATAAAGGAGCCTGATGTAGTCTGCACAAGACACAGAGCAACGCATCCTTGTAAAAAAAAGCATCAAAAGAAACGAGGTGAACTGCTGCAACCGCGTGTAGGTTGGCGTTCCTCTTCCAAGACTTCTGAGGCTTGGCGCCACCCTCTGATGAGAGTAGTCTTGGCTTCTTTTGACTTAGTTGGATGACCAACTAGCCCTGGTCTTTTGAATCTCATGACGACTCAAAAGCTGAACATATGGTTCTCTGTTGAGAAGGGTGACCACGCTTGAAATGATCATTTCTCCTGTTGGAGAAGTCGCACGAAGGTCGCATGAAAACCATCAGCGATAGAAATATTGAAATGACTAGTTTACTAGTCTAAATAGTCATGGTGACTATCCCTAGTCTTTTGAATCTCGTGATGATTCAAAAGCTGAACACAGGGTTCTCTGTTGAGAAAGGTGACCACGCTTGAAATGGTCATTTCTCCTGCTGGAGAAATTGCACGAGGGTCTCATGATAACCGTCGACGATAGAAATCTTGAAACGACTAGTTTACAAGTCTAAATAGTCATGGCGACTATCCCTGGTCTTTTGAATCTCATGACGATTCAAAAGCTAAACACAGGGTTCTCTGTTGAGAAAAGGTGACCACGCTTGAAATGGTCATTTCTCCTGTTGGAGAAGTCGCACGAAGGTCGCATGAAAACCATCGGCGATAGAATCTTGAAACGACTAGTTTACTAGTCGGTGCTCGCATGTCTGAGCTGAAACTTTGCCGCCAGAACGGGTATGTCGAATGCCAGAACTAGTCGATGACCGCTGTAAAGCCATCCTGAAATGCTGCATGAGCAAAGTACTGGCTGTATGTAAGACACACAACCCAAAGGCAAAGATTGAATTGAAATATCTGTCAGGTAATACAACAGGACTTATGAGGCTTGGTGCCGCATGAAAGAAAGCAGTCCTGGATTCTATTGACTGGTTTTATGTAAAAAACCACCCTGGGCAAAAGCTATATAGCCGTGAAGAAGTCAACAAGGAAGCCTGTCGCCGCTGGCACTGAGGGTGCCGAAGGATCCTGCAGATCTGGGAAGCGGGGCGCAGTAAAAGATACCACGACCAAGCCGGCATATGACACGCCGCCGATGCCACGAGTCACCTGGAAGGAGTGCGCCGCCACTGAAGACGACCTCAAGCTTCTCGTGGAGCAAGGTTTGTTGCTCTCCCAAACCATCCTTCAGTGGAAGTCGTGCTTGAAACAACTCTGGCCAACTGAAGATAGGCGAGAAATCCCTTTGTTTGTCTCTTTCTATGAGCGTGGGGTGGGTTTGCCTATCTCTTCCTTTTTCAAGGAATTTCTGTATTTTTACAAACTCCAACTCCACCACCTGAACCCGAACGGAATCTTGTACCTATCCGTCTTTGTCCACGCGTGTGAGACATTCCTTGGCATCAAGCCCAGCATTCCACTGTTCCGATCTCTGTACCACATCAAACCACAGCCCACACACCAACAAACTGCGGTAGTCGGTGGGGCTGGCATCCAATTCCGCCAAGGCATAAGGGCAAAGTGGTTTGACATGCCCGTCATGGACTCTTGTGGAAATTGGAAGAACAAGTGGTTCACCATCGGTAAGTGTACTCAACGCTAGACTTGTAATCTTGTAATGTCGACTTGTTTGTATTGTTGAAATCTTTCCCTGTGTTGGAATATAGCAGGAAACCACTCGATGAGCTGTCCAAAGAGGGACAATTGGTACCCGAGGGACTTAAGCAACTGGAACCGTCGCCCGTCTGCTGACGAAGTGAAAGACGTGCCCGCACTGATGGAGCGGGTTGCGTGGCTGAAGAGCAAAGGCCTCACCAGAGTCGGCATCACCTTCAGCTTCATGAAGCGGAGAATACAGCCACTCCAAGAGCGTGCCCATCTCGGATACGAGTATGAGGGCACGTTGGATGGCTCCCGCATGACAGCAGAGGAGATATCTGTCGACGCGGTGATGATGCGGCTAAGCTGAATGTTCACTGGTGTGAACGAGAAACCGGTCATCATTGGAGATTACTCTGCTGAGAACCCCCCACTTGTAAGTAGTCGTAAAACTCAAATCTGACTTGTTTGATTCTTGATTTGTCTTGACAATGTCGTGGTTGTATAGCCTGTAGAGCCCGCGCGATCTCCACTCACTGAAAAAGAGTGGAGAGATCTGGAGGAGGACTCTGAGAGGACTCCAAGCGCGGAGGGACTGGCCGGAGCTGGACAAGTCGCTGTGACCCAGGACTCGGAGCCAGAAGAAGAAGTAGAATCGCCCGCTCGAGGTCAAGGTAACCACTCTCTGAGCACTTTGTCTTGTCTTGTATGAGCATTGTAGTCTTTTACAGCTGTTGCTGTACTTGTTGCAGTGCCAGATGTGCCTCACACAACTAGAAAGAGGCGTTCGGGTGTAAGCCGCAGCGACAACACTGTCCCAAGCGGAAAACCCAACAAGCGCTTCCTCCTGTCATAGATGTTGACGTCGCCACAGATGTCTTCTACTAGCAGTGCGATGGCGAGTACTGCCACAGGCAGTACGAGCTCTAAGCGGGTGAAGCCTCTGTGAGGTTCAACTTCAAGCCTCTTGCTGCGCCAGCACCACCACACCTGTAAGTAGTCGCCTACTCACATCGTCTTGTAGTTGTAAATGTGAGCTTTCATGATAGATATATGTCTTGATATGTCAGGCCAAATCTGGAGCTTGCGCCAGAGGAGGCCCCAAGTGGCACTGCATGGGAGATGATGGAGACCCCGGCCGCCACCGAAGAAACTGCCACCACAGAAGTGCCAGAAGTAGTCGCTGTCCCTCCACCTGCTGCTGAAGAAGACGCGCCACTGGAGAAGCTGCCAGTACAAGTCGAAGAAGGCGCACTCCCAAGTGCCGGGCCAAGCGACGTTGTCGCGCCGACTACTGATGTAGTCGAGCACCCAGCCACTCAGGTATGCCATGCATAACCAACTTGTAGCCTAGGTTCCTTTGATTATAGTACTGGTACTGATTCCAGTTGTGTGCTGCAAGGAAACACAGAAAGTAGACTTGCCGACACCCAACGCTGAGGGCGCTGAAGTCGGAGTTAATCTTGCGGAAACAAGTGGTACCCAGCTAAACACTGTAAGTAGTCTATGAACTTGTAAATAAATTCACAAGAAATAACTGTATAATGAATCAATAACTTGATATACAGGTTGATGTTACCGCAACGAGGTCGGGGAACGATGGTGATCTGCTCCGCGACTACTTGCACAAGGCTCTGGTGAGTCTTACAACCTGTAAGTCATGCATTGGCTGCATAGAGTAGTGTATAATGCCTTGTTGTGCAGGCCTTGATTGAAATTGTTGTGAAGCCTGGTGACGCCCAGCTCAGCGCACGGATCCGAGAGCTTTCCGCAGACTTTGCCGGAAAGTGCGAAGAGCTGGAGAGAGCAAAAGAGGAGATTGACTACCTCAGACATCAGCTCACCAGTATGGAGGACATCAAAGACCGTCTGGATGGATGAGTCATCAATTTGACCAAAGAAAATAGCAGTAAGTTGTTTCTCCTGCTGCATCCATTTTACTGCTGCTAGACAAGTGTATTGAGTAACTCTGGATATGTCTTATGCAGGCTTGAAGAAGAAGCTGAAAGAAGCTGAGGACGACTCCACCAGCTGGTACAATCTTGCACAGCGCCGAACTGACGAAAATGCCAAGCTCCAAGAAGAAGTCGCCAAAGAGCGCAAGATCCGTGCAGACTGGGAAAAGCAGATTGAGATGCATCTGAAGCTGGCGCAAGACAAGCAGCTGGAAGTGAACAACCTGATGGCTGCACAAAAAGAGCTAAAAGAAGCCGTAGAGCCCATCTTGGAGATGCTCGCTCCAGAAAGCCAAGCTGCACAGAGCCAATCATTCCTCGACCGCCTCCGCCAAGTACCAGAACAAGTCACAGACTTCTGCAAGGCCTCATTGAAAGAATGCGTGAGCAAACTCTTGGCGCTATTCAAGGCGCACAACCTGACAACCAAGCTAGAACTGAAATATCTGCCGACTGGAGTCACAACAGAGCAGTATGAAGGCCTGGTAGCTGAAACAGAACCACTCGCTGAAGAGTTTGTTAACTCGTTAGAGCAGTAGGAGTCTGATGACTTGTAATGAATACAATGATTGTAATGAAAACAATTATGTAAACATATGTGTTACTTGATTGAAGCAACTTGTTGAACATGACTTGTGCTATGTGTAAGCTAGTCATTTTATACACTGATGTGTTTGATGAGTTGCTATTGAAGCATAACCAAGTACTTGAAGTACTAAGAAACATAGCCATATGAACTTATAATAAAAAGCGCAAGGATCATGTGTAGATCAAGCAGGCTAGGCAATGAAAAACTACTGATGTAGTATATTTCGTGCGAAAGTACTCGAGCGCGCAGACCATAGGTCAAAAAAAGCTTGTGAACTTGATCTTGTTAGAACAAAAGTTCATCAAAACTAGTCTGTTGAAGACTGTCGGTGGTTGTTGATGCAGAGCCAAAGTGCCACATAAAGTGGGAGTACTTAGTTTCGAACGAATTAAAAGCAATACTGGCGTATGCTAAAGCAGAGACTTGAATAAGCTCTTGCTATAAAGGAGCCTGATGTAGTCTGCGCAAGACACAGAGCAGCGCATCCTTGTAAAAAAAAACATCAAAAGAAACGAGGTGAACTGCTGCAACCGTGTGTAGGTTGGCGTTCCTCTTCCAAGACTTCTGAGGCTTGGCACCACCTACTGATAAGAGTAGTCTTGGCTTCTTATGACTTAGTTGGATGGCCAATGTTGACACTTCTTACGGTCCACTATTAGGATTGCCAATCCCAGTAATGGTGCAAGTAGTGTTCATTGGTATTCTTACGATACAGATATAAATCTGCAAACGCACGGATACCGATGTAGCATTTTACCCGGGAGTATTCCTAGGTATCGTATTTATATTTCCGCAGGGAAACATTGGATAAAGAGTATCGACTATTGACAAGGATGTAACTACTAATTAAAGTACCGGCTAACAAGGCGGGGGTAAAGGATAGGATAGGAGTGATATTCAGTTGACACACACAAGGAGAAGTTCAGGATAGAGATAGAAGAGCGGTCTAGCTAGTGGGAGAACAACGAGACAGGAAAGGATTCCTATATACTTCCACTGGCCTTGAGATACCTCTGGCAAGGGTTACGGCTAGCATGAAGAATGGCATCTATGGTTCTCTTCCTAGTTCTATTATCTCAACATCGGGGACGGAGCCCGTGACACACAGAAAGGGATGAGAAGGGGTGCCACAAACTCCGTGCTCTTACGGGGTGCCTGTAGACCGGAACTAACGTGATGGACTACGAAGACCGAAAGGGCTGTCACCACCTCACGGCTACCACCTCCGTTGCGACGGGGACAAACCAAGGTTACCATCTAGACTAGGTACCACACCTACGCTAGGCAGTAACTACTCACTCTTCTAGAAAGAGCAAGCAATCATGTCAATACCCCAGTGACAATTCACCGCAAGTATTGAGCAGAAACGAGGAACCAGCTAAGACAAAGGACTAAGAGAGAACTTATAGAACAAAACTACACCAGCTTATAACCAAGGCTAGACATTCCACAATTACTCGCGAAATAAATGCAAAACAAATAGCTCAAGTAAATGCAGAGGAAATATATTGATTACTCAGAGTCGAACATAAAGAAAAGGAAAAGATACAAGAGCTTTACCAGAACTCCAGAAGACGACTCCGGAACCCTGAGCGAAGCTCGACCCTGACTCTAACTCCCAACTGGACTAGCCTAACTCTACATCTTGAAAGTGGAGAATTGGAGACTTGCTCCCAAGTGGTGTGTGTGAAACCGGGCATTGGACACTTGTATTTATAGCTAAACAGGTCGGTAGAGCTTGAGTAGCAGCCAAGGGATTGAGGAGGCGGTGCCCGGCCAATTCGGCCGAATCCTCCGGTTCGGCCGAACTGCCCAATTCGGCCGAACCGTGGGATGCACCGTCCTTTGCTCCCACGGCCTAGATGCACCCCTGGGAGGCGGTTGTGCACTGGGGGCAGTTCGGGCGAACCCCCCAGTTCGGCCGAACTGGGCTGGGAGCCCAGGCCCGTCCCCCTGCACCGCCTTTGCTCTGTGAGCCTTCTGGGTTGCCTCCTGGTGATTGGCTTCGCGTTGATTTGGCCCAGGATGACGTGTTGGTGCTCCGGGATGAGTTATCGGTCGCCCACGTGTCATGTGATGTGTTCGCTTGGTCATTGTTGACGTGGACGACTCCCGGTGGTCTGTACGGCTAAGGGGGGTAACCGGCCGAACGGAGTCGTTCGGCCGATTCGGTCATTTTCGGCCCCAATAGCACATATTTGTCGTAGTTGTACCTGCACAAGTGACACTCACCAAAACTTGTGGAACTTTATTAGAAATAAAACCTAAGTACATGGAATGTTGCATATAACCTCGTTTATTCCCGAGTATTGGTGGTCGGATTTGGGCTGTAACGACCGCCAACAAGCTCCCCCAAGCTTAGCTCTTTGCTCGTCCTCGAGCAAAGATATAAACTTAGGCTCGGTGGATCAGGAGTTGCTACAATGTCATCCTAACAACTAATATGGCTTTTTGTGTGGCTTAGGGACAAAGGATGAAGGCATGCATGCATCTTATATTTTGCTAAGTCAAAGACCGGATCTCTGAGGAGACAAATCACATCTTAAGATTGAGACGTGCAAGTGTGTGGATATGAATGGAGTGGAATATGGTGGAGTGGTGGAATGGAATATGGTGGAACTCCTTGGATGAAACTCCCTCTCCTTGATTTATTTTTGAGAACATGGGCTATCTTTTATTCTCATATTTTTGCCATGCCACTTGGCATGCTTTTCTTTTTCTCTTATTTTTGCCATGCTTCTTTGGCATGCTTTTATTTTTGCATAGCCTATGTCTCTATCAAGAATATTTGGAGAGTGAGATCATAGAACATGGAGCATTTATTTTTGTGGATGGATGATGGAAAATGTCTGCTAACTCCTAGTGTAGGAATTGCAAGTGAGAGGTGGTGAGTGTACGTGGGTCTCGATCTTTAAGAATATGAAAGCTTCACTCAAAGGTCACAACAATTTGACAAAGCTCACTAAGATAACAAACAGCATATGAGTAGAAATTTTCAACTAAGCCTATCATATGGCTCTGGTAGGTATTTTGACCAATGAGGAACTTGTTTCATTTTGAAAGCATAAATTTCCGAGATTTTCCCCGTACTAAGAGCAGAGTGGAACTTAACCAAACTCTCACTATATCAATCCCCACAACAACTTAGACTTGGAATAAAGCATGTGCTCCCACAAGGTTTTCAGGATCATTTTTACTCATGCCAAATAACTCAAGCACAATCTAGCAGCTAGTTGAAGCAAAGTACTTGAAAAATTAATGACAGAGCAACTATTCATCATTTCCAAGGTGAGAGGCATATGATTCATTCCATGCATAGTTGGGAGTTATTTTATTCAAGGGAAATATTGTTTAAGGGAAATATTTTTGGTATTTTCATTTTTTTTAAATGCAAGTTAACATGAAGGGAAATAAAAAGGGAAATTAAATGATCAAAGTGCTGGATAAATCGGGACATACCTGATGGGGGTCCTCCCCCAAGCTTGGACTCTTCACTGGTAGGGATTGAGCCTTGAGAGGTACTGGCTCAACTGTTCCGCTTGTTCGTGGACGTCATGCTGGATAGACGCCACCATCCCGCTATTCTCTTGATGGTACTGAGAATGGCGGGCTAGCGTGTCTTGAATCTCTCGGGTACGGTCGTCGATGAGCTCGACTCGGTCGGAGATGTAGGACATCTCCCGGCCGTAGTCGAAGCGTGCAGACTGTGAGTATCCGGGGTAGTATGGCTGGGAAGCACTGTCGTAACCCCCTCCATACCGGCTCCCTAACCACTCAGAGTCCGTATCCTGGCCGTAGTCCCAGCGTCCTGAGGTGAAGTGGTTCGGCTCCTGATGCTGCCCGGAGCCTCCTGCTTCGGACGTCCCAGCGCCGGTGTACATGTCGTAGGTGGCCTCAAAAGCGGAAGTGTGTCGGTGCGACATTTGTGGTGCATCTTCCGGTTCCTGTGAGGTGGCGAGCCCAGCATCACGCCTGGCTCGTCCCCTCGTGACGGGTCCGTCACCTGCAACGCTGTGCCGAGCGGGCTCTCTCCAAGGTGGAGAATCGTCCGACTCGGTCCTCAACTGAAGAGTTAGTTTCGGCGTTGTATACAACCTTAGTGCTGCACAAGGCAAAGGCACTTCAGTTGTATAGCCACGGTAAATCATTGCCAGCGTCGCGTCAGGCGTCCGCCGTATCATGTGGGCTTGCACGAAGTGCTCGGCATCCACGACGGAACGCGCTGTCTCGATGTACGTGAGCCGGGCGCCTTGAAGGACGCCCAGGTGGTTAGCGAGGCGAGTGACTAGAGAAGTCATCGCCATGCTACCCGTACGAGAAATATGAGACAGCCAGTGACCAACTATATCTTTCACAGGTGAATAGGGAATCTGCTTGACCATGGCAAAAAGAACCCGCAACTCGATGGTGTTGACAGGGCGCAAATCTGCCCGGGGGAATACCGTCACAGACACCCAACGATGCATGAAACACAAAGTGGGGTTATGTATGCTGTTCGTGCGTGGCGCATGACAGTTGGTATCCCCCGAAATCTTTTTCCAAAATGCCACCCGGTTAAATCTTTTAAGCGCTTTGTTTGGGTCTAATGAACAACGGTTTGAAAATCCGAGACCCGAACTAAAATCCCTCCAAGAGCAGAAGAACTCTTGGTTGAAGAACTGTTGACGTAAAATCCGCACCTCACGCCAAGCACACAGCAAGCCGAATTAGCTGGCTTCACACGTGTGCCGGGCTTTTGAATCCGGAAGCGTGCCAGTCAGTTTGCCTGAAAACTAACAAAGGGACAAAAAACGTTTAGATCAAAACCTGGAACGTGCCGGGTGAGACCAGACAGTTCCATATTTGCGGCACTGAAGCCAAACTCGAGAGACATATAGCTACGGACAAGCTATCTGTCGTTACTCAGAATACCATTCGGCAATCGGTAGAAGCATGCAAGAATCACACTGCCGAACGCACAACATCAGCATGACGTAAGATCGGTCTTTAAATGAATAAAGAGAGCAAAGCATATCCATGACCGATTAACGAAGACAAGCGTGTTATGAAAATAAATAAAGGGTGAAGCATGATCATGAATCCGCAGCAAACAGGAATGCATAGGCCGAAAGCAGCACCCGTCAAGCATGACAACGAACAAGTTAATCCACCGCATGATACGACTTGTTCGAAGCCACACCATCGATCAGATTAGATTAATCCACCGCATGATACAACCTAATCGTGAAAGGCTAAAAGCATTCAGTGTTTAATGCGTACCCACGATCATGTTCACTCGTGAGAGTACTGCCGAATCCGGCTGTTTAGCCGAATCAGGGTTCACGGCAAATAAATAGAGGGTGAGACGCTATCGCGAATTTACATTGAAACAAGAATGCATAGGCCGAAAGCAGCACCCGTCAAGCATGGCAACAAACAAGTTAATCCACCGCATGATACAACTCGTTTGAGGCCACACCACCAATCAGATTAGATCAATCCACCGCATGATACGATCTAATCGTGAAAGGCTAAAAGCATTCTTTGTCCGCTGCAAACCCACGAACACGTTCACTCGTGAGAGCACTGCCGAATGCGGCTGCTTAGCCGAATCGGGGTCCGTGGCGAAGGAATAAACTTAATCGATAAAGATAAATCTATCAGATTGAATCGAATTCTAATCCACCGGATGATTAGCTCTAAGACAACCCAAAAACCTGCATCTACCGCATGATACCCGGTTCTGTCAAGATCTACACAATAACAATAAGTTCGAACCCGCGACACGTGGCAACCTAGATCGGTTTCGGTCTCGGCTATGAGAGGATAAGTCATCGTATCATGAAGTGGAGCCGATTCTAGCCGATCTAGATTGGGCAAAGGAGTGTTGCATGAATTAAGAACAGAGTAAAAACGAAGCAACACGGGATAACTTAATGAATCTGTTAGATCTTGCCGAAATCTAACAGAGCCGATAACTTGGTCCATACTAGATCTTAGCCCACCGCATGGCTCATGACCTAACAGAGGAACCTTCTTGAGACCACTACTTAAATCCACCGGATGATACTAAGCATGGTAACAAGACTACTTGCATCAAAGCTTAAATCCACCGCATGATACTAAGCATGATACAAGGTTGCCGGTACTTACGGAGGTCGACGGATCGATGACTCCTCTCGAAGAACTCGACGACTCGACTAAAGGACTCGATGTTGGCACGGGGCCGGTTTGTTGTGTGAATGATTCGATCCTTTTCTACAGCTACCATGGGTTTATATTTATACCCAGGTCTTGATACAACTCCTAGTCGGACACGACTACAACACTTGTTTCTAAAAATAAATGACAAATCTTCGTGCCCATATTGCGTTCCTTATTCGAACCGGCCTTTTCCTTATGTTTTTCCACGTCATCACGCCTTCCCGAATGCTACCGCTTTCGCCTGCGGAACCATGCCTCTGCCGAATGACGACGCGTTCCCGACCGCAGAACGTCCTTGCCGAATGACGATGCGTTCCCGACCGCAGAACGTCCTTGCCGAATGCTCTTGGGGAAAAACTCGTTTGCCGAATGATACCTTTTCAACAAATCTGGCCCACATGTCAGCCTCTTCCTGGTGCCAATTTTTGGTGTCAACACATGCCCCTTCAATTTCGGGATAAGAGGTAACTTTATCTCGGAATTGACCGGAAGCACTCAACATCCCCAAGCTAGTTCTGCTCGGCACCCGCTTCTCCTTTCCGAATCTTCAGAGCTCTCATCCGGATCCGAACCCTAGGCCATCGACTCCCAAGATTCAATCTTCAAATGGCGAACCAAGATTTTGCTCTCCAGGTAAGCTTCAATCCCCTCAAGCACATTCGGCATTCTTCTTTCGATTTGCATCTTAAATTTCTTCTCATCCCCTTCCATTCTTGATAGGCCCTAGCTGCCGAAATCTTTATCCCCGTTGAGGAAAAGGCTCCATCCTATTTTCTCGGCCCCGTAGGGAATTCAGACCCTTCTGAAATCATCGCGGCCGAATCCCAGAGGGTCCCCTTCAAGACTTCGTTGACAAAACCTCATGAGTGGCAAGATGCCTTCAAGAACTGGCCTTTGCCCCCAATCGCCGGCTGGAGAAATTGGTATAAAAGGGTATCCGATGATAAAAGCCCCCAAACGCAGAACTGGGATCAACTGCGCATTTCTCATTGCTTGGAGCTGTCACTAGCTGAAACACCAAAGAATGAGAACCTTTTGATTGCAGCTTGCCACTTTTGGTCCAATGGCGCAAACGCTTTTCTCTTTGGTCATGGTCCAATGTCTCCTACCTTAGCCGATGTTTACATGATGACCGGCCTGAGCATTACAGGAACTGTGTATCCATATGATCACAAAGGTTCCTCCAAGCAAACAGGAGTAAAGACAGGGGTTGGATACAAAAGATACATTCAGAACCACATGTCTGATGGCCCTCTGACCGATGTCGAATACCGGGCTTTCCTGAATATGTGGCTATGCAGATCAGTCTTCTGTGGCAAAGCCAATGAGCCAACCCTGAACCGTATCATGATGGCTGAAGAGCTGGCTGCCGGAAAGCTCATTCCCCTTGGGAAATACCTCCTGGGAAGTGTCTACCACATGCTCAATCAAACTACCCAACTGATGTACACCAGCAAGAAAATTCCTTGTGTAAATGGCCCTTGGTGGTTTGTCCAAATGTGGCTGCAGTTGTACATGCATCAAATCGTAGCCATTGATCTCAACAGCCGAGATTTCCCTTCAATTAATTACAAAGAAGGAGAAACTCGGAGAACCAAAGGTTGTCAAACCTATGGAGAAGCTGCCTCCACCGTATCTATCAATAAGAACATCAGTGAACTATTTGAGCTCTTCTTCAAAGGTTTTGCTCACCCCCTTTGGTTCCCATATTTGGACAATGATAATCTTACTCTCCCTTGTGAATTCAGCTTTGAAACTGGATGCATTGATGTACAATCCATAGCGATCTTTAATGCTTTCATCCAGCCTTGCATCTTGCCAGCCGAATTCTGTGGAGGAAGGTTAGTCCAAAGTACTTATGAGTACTACCAGCCAAACATGATGGCTAGACAGTTGGGATGTGGCCAAGTGCCCCCAAGGCTATTTCTTCATGAATTTCTCAAGCCTAGGGAGATTGTCAAAGATTCCACAGAGACAAGAAGGATCTTCACTTATAAATGCTGTGGAACTATCTATGCACCTGAGCCATTTGTGCCAATAACATCTGCCCATTCCTCTTTCACCCTTTGGTGGCAAGAACTCCACGATCATATTTTCAACATGCCAATTCATCCCTTCTGTCTCGAGTTAATGCCTGATTATCAGCCAACTTCAGAGGTAATGTACTCATTTCTTCATCTATCTCAATAATATTATCCCCAATTGATTCCGATTCTGTCATTTTTACAGGATATGACACCTGCCCCTCTTGCTAGGACAATCTTGTACAAAACTGCAGGTCCAATATCTGCTTTGGGGCACCAATCCCCTACCTTGGCTCAGCTGATGTCCAGGCCTGCCAGTCTGGATGCAACTCTTGCTGCACCACTTTCTTCCAAGAGAAAGATTTCTTCTCCAACTGCTCCTTCGGCTATAAAGAAGAAAAGAATAAGCAGCAAGAAAATTGCACAGGTCAAATTTCTCCTTCCCTGAATAAAAATGCTAATTTCATTCTGCTCATTTTTATTCCTTTATGATTTCAGGCCAAATCTCAACAATTGGCCATCAACACAGAACCTGCCGATGCTTCAGTGATTGGTAAAATTCCTCACTATTGTGTCTTTAAAGTTCTTCTCCATCGGCATTGATTCTTTTTCAGTTTCAGAGCAAATCTCAATGGACCCAATCCTGGAGAGCTCTTCTTCTCATCAAGAACCAGCTTCAGCTTTACCTGATGTTCCTCAACCAGAAGCCTCTTCCCCATCAAAAGATCTTCTAAGCTCTCCTCAGCATGACATACAAGAACCTTTGCCTGAGCTTGAACTGCCTTCTCTCTCCATCCAAGAGGTCAGGAACGAGGTAGAGATAATTACCCAATCTTCCCAGTCCTTTATTTAATGGATAATCATTAATTCGGCAATATCTCTTTTCAGGAGAAAACAAATCCATCACCCAGCTACTCATTTCCTTTGGATGATCTTGTTGCCGAACAAATAGAGGAAATTTCTTCTAATCAGGCTTTATCAGAAGAAATCCAGGCAAAACTAAAGGAAATCTTTTCCTTTCTGCAAAAAGACATCCAGGATCAAGTCAAGGATGCTGATCTTCTGAGAGATATGCTCGAGCCCATCGAACACAGCCTCCCGGTTGACATTCAAGCTTCTTTGGAACCAATCTCTCAATTGGATCAACAATATGCTGCAGTCAGGCAGGCTCTGAAAAGTCAATCCTTACAACCAGCTTTAGAACAGAAAAGAGCCATAGCTAAGCAATCCTTGAAAGATCTGTATATTCAAGCTCAGAGTAATAAAGAATTGTCAGCCAGACTGCAGCCAGCACTTGACCTGAAGAAGATCAGAAAAGCTGAACTAGAAGCTGAATTGAGGACTCTGTCAGCCGAAATCGAAGCTGATGAGAAGAAGCTAGCCGAACTCCCTGATCTGACAGAGAAGATACGAAAGGAAGCATCGGCAATTCTAGCTGAAGATCAACAGCTCAAAACGAAGCTCTCTGCTCTGATAAAAACCCAAGAAGCAGGCAAAAATCTTTTGGAGACCATTAATAGAATGATATCTGATGCCAAAGATGTAATCTCCAAGTACTTGGGTGTGTAGTTGCATTGAACATTTAATTAGCCGAATGCCTTACCAACTTTGTAGTCTCACCAATCTTTTGCTTTTCTCCTCGCTTTATAATGAACAACACATTCGGCAAAGCTTAGTCATAACAGTGTCAGACCCGAAAAACGACCTAACAAAATACAGCCGAATCCAATTCAGTAGGAACCGAACCCGATTCGGCATGAATCCCAAACGACACGGCAACCGCTCGGTTCGTGGGGCTTTCCACCTCCCGAAATTTTGGGACGCGCGCCACGATCCCCGACCACGATTTCCTCTGCGGATTCTATAAATAAACATACCAAGTACCGCTATCTCTTCACCAAGTCTTTCGCCTTCCTCGAACTCTTCTTTTCCCCAAGTACAGTAAACTCAAGAAAACCTCAATGGCGAATGGAAGGCGACCGGCCGCCGATGAGCCCGAAGGAAGTCGCGCCAGCGCTCGCCGCAGGTGATTGGCTGCTAGCTTCTCTCTATTTCTCTCGAGATCTGCCCTCTCCTTGACGAATCTCTTTGTTTCTTCAGGGTAATCCAATGGATTGCCGCCGCTGGTGCGCCAGTCGCGGCTCCAGCCGCTGCTCCTGCGGCGTCCGACTCTTCGAGTTCGTCCAATCGAACTCACTCATCGGACGATTCCCGCTATTCAGATGGCGATGCTCGCCGATTCAAGGCGGAGCGCGACGACTCTCGTCGCGAGCTGGAGGTCATCTCCAAGCAAGCCGGGATTGCGGATCTCGAACGGCAGCACGAGCGCAAACAGTTGCTCGAAGTCATCGACGGTGAGTCCTGCAATCTGCTCAATTTCAATCTTGTCCTCCAAATGACATTAATCTGCTATCCCCTTGTAACCTTGCAGCACGTGATGCTGAACTTGATCGACTAAAGACGCTGGTGGAGGAGCTGGCGGACAAGGTGAACGCCCAAGGGGACACACCCGAGGCACGCCTTGGTGCGGTGGCAAGCCGTATCGACGAGGTGGCCTCCCATGGTGTTCGCCTTGGCGTTGCTACAGGTCTCGTTGCCATGTCGACGCACACCGGCACCGACTATTCCAGGATGCCGGTAGGTTTCGCCAACAGCAACCCAGAAGACATCGATGACATTGACGCCTCCATTGATAGCCTTGATGCTCATGGCGTTGTCATTGCCGATTCAATCCATCCCCAGTCTGTCTTGAACAAGCTGCTTGATTAGTTTATACTAGGGATGATTGAATGTAAATAGTAGCTTCCGCAACAATCGAAATTCTTTCCGTCACGTTTGGATTTCTGCGGAAGCATCGATGACCTTGGACACCTTGATTGCCGATTCAGTTCATTCCCAGTCTGTCTTGAACAATTTGTCTCAGTAGTTTGTACTAAGGATTACTGAACTTCGGCAATAAAGCTTATCTTTTGCGATCCTTCTGTGATGTCTTCACTGAATTGATGATGTATATTATTTTGTGCTAAGGGCAATACATTCAGTACTGGCCATTTTTCTTTTATCGGAAATTTTGTTCTGAAGGCGGCTTCTTCCCGAATGCCGGCTGTTCCAATTGCTCTGACATTGAATACTTCAATCAACGATCAACCTCAACGCTAGGATAGTATTTCTTCAAATATCTTCCATTTATAGCAGCTGCGAATTCTTCTCCTAGTAAAGTTTTCAGGATATATGCATTCCCAGGCACGCATCTGGCCACTCTGAAAGGACCTTCCCAGTTTGGAGACCACTTGCCGAATGCACTATATTTAGTCCCAATCGGCAATATTGCTTTCCAAAGCAATTCTCCTTCTGCAAATTGCTTAATTTTCACCTTCTTGTTGTAATATTTAGCAACTCGCATTTTATTTTTCTCAACATTTTCCAAGGCCCTGAGACGAATCATATGCAAATCTTCTAATTCGTCCATCATTAAATCATTATAATCTTTAGAACTCAAGTCCTTTTGCAATCTTATTCTCCTTGAGTCTAATTGTATCTCCCATGGCAAAATAGCATGATGTCCATACACTAACTCATAAGGGGACGTCTGTGTAGCCCCATGTGGAGCCATTCGGTAAGCCCATAAAGCCTCATTGAGTACCGAATGCCACTTTCTCGGCCTCTGATCAATCTTTTTCTGTATAATTCTAATCATAATCTTGTTAGAAGCCTCTGCTTGACCATTAGCTTGGGCATAATAAGGAGAAGAATTCAACAATTTGACGCCCATACTCTCAGCAAAACTTCTGAACTCTGAAGATGTAAACTGAGTTCCTTGATCTGTGGTGATTGTTTGAGGAATTCCAAATCTGTAAATGATATGTTCTTTAACAAACTCAACCATATTCTCTGATGTCACCTTCTTTAATGGAATCGCCTCAACCCACTTAGTAAAATAATCGGTCGCCAAAAGCACAAACTTATGCCCCTTGCTAGATGGAGGATTTATTTGGCCAATCAAATCTATTCCCCATCCTCTGAATGTCCATGGCTTAATAATAGGATTCAGGACCGATGCTGGAACTCTTTGAATGTTTCCAAATCTTTGGCAATCTTGGCATCCCTTGTAATATTCAAAGCAGTCTTCTAGCATTGTGGGCCAATAATATCCAGTTCTTCTAATAACCCATTTCATTCGGTAGGCCGATTGATGTGCTCCACACAGCCCATCATGTATTTCACTCATCAGCCTTTTTGCTTCTTCTTGATTCAAGCAATGTAACAGCACCCCATCCAAGGATTTATAATATAAATTATTATCAAGAAGAACAAACTTTAAAGCTTTATACCTGAGCTTTCTAGAAACCTTTCGGGATGGATCCTCCAGATAATCAGCAATCTCTTTTCTCCAATCATCTTCCGCCAGATCACTCCCGAAAGCATATACATCATTAGCAAAGACTTCTTGAAGCTCTTTATAACCCGAAGCACTTTGAGCTAATCTGTTCGCCTCTTTATTATCCCCCCTAGGGATATGCCGCAGAATTACTGATTGAAACTCCTTTAAGATTTGCTTGCATTCTTCATAGTAATTCCTTAAGACATCGTTTCTGCACTCATACTCGCCATTTAATTGCTTTATGACCAATTCTGAATCTCCAAAGATTTCAACTGTAATGGCTTTTGCTTCTCTCAAGTATTGAAGTCCTCTGAGCAACGCTTCATACTCGGCTTGATTATTAGTGACAGTAGGTTGAATAGGAATAGCAAATTCAAATACTTCTCTTCTTGGCGAAATTAACAAAATACCTATTCCACCACCTTTGTCACATGAAGATCCATCGAAGAATAATACCCAAGGAGTAATTTCAAGCAAATTAATTGATGAATCGCGATGCTCAGTAATGAAGTCAGCAATAATCTGTCCCTTGACAGCCTTTGCCGATTCAAACCTTAACTCAAATTCAGACAAAGCTAAAATCCATTTGCCAATCCTTCCGTTCAAAATTGGCATAGACAACATGTGCTTTATCACATCAAACTTTGAATATATAATGCATTCGGCATGCAACAAGTAGTGCCGAAATTTTGTACAGGAGTAGTAAACACATAAACAAAGTTTCTCGGTAGCCGAATACCTCGTTTCGGGATCAAGCAATTTTCGGCTAAGGTATGCAACTACCCTTTCCTGTCCCTCAAATTCTTGTATGAGGGCCGATCCAATAGTCTGGGTATCGGCCGCCACGTACAACTTAAAAGGCTTGTTCAACTGTGGAGGCACCAATACTGGTGGCTCTTTCATGTATTCCCTGATCTCATCAAAAGCCTTTTGTTGTTCGTCACCCCATACAAATTTCTGATCCTTCTTGACTTTTAGCAGTGAAGAGAAAGGTAACACCTTTTGCGATAAATTTGATATGAATCTTCTCACGAAATTAATCTTACCAAGCAATGACTGTAATTCCTTAAGGTTAGTTGGAGGGGCAACTTCATCAATGGCTTTCATACTTTTCTTGCCAACTCCTATTCCTCCTTCATGCACCAGAAATTCTCCTGCTGAAACTCCAAAGGCACATTTATTCGGGTTCATCTTGAGCCCATGTTTCCTAGTGCATTCTAGAGTTTTCCTTATGTCGGCCAAATGTGCTTCATGATCTAATGACTTAATCACAACATCATCAATATATATTTCCACAATCTTGCCGATCAACCCATGAAAAATATAATTCATGGCTCTCTGATAGGTTGCACCAGCATTTTTCAAACCAAACGTCATGACAACCCATTCAAACAACCCTATATGCCCTGGACACCTGAAAGCTGTTTTTGCTATATCTTCCAATGCCATAAAAATTTGATTGTACCCTGCATTACCATCCATGAAACTAATCACTTTATAACCAGCAGCAGCGTCAACCAACGAGTCAGCAATAGGCATTGGATATCCATCCATGGGTGTAGCTCTGTTCAGATCTCTAAAGTCTATGCAAACTCTCATCTTCCCATTTTTCTTGTACACAGGAACAATATTAGAAATCCATTCTGCATATCTGCATGGCCGAATAAAATTTGCTGCTATTAATCTTTCCACTTCCTTCTTTACATCGGCCAACACTTCATCTTTGTAAATTTTCCGGGGTGGTTGCTTGTAAGGTTTATAACCAGGCTTGATCGGCAACCGATGCTCAACAATGGAACGATCCAAACCAGGCATCTCCGAATAATCCCAAGCAAAGCAATCTTTGTATTCTTTTAACAACTCAATCAACCTTTCTCTGAAAACCGAATCTAAGCTAGCACTGATGAATACCGGCCTTGGTTTGTCACCGTCTCCAATGTCTACTTCTTCTAATTTATCAGCCGATACAAATCCATGTCCTAGCTTCCCATCAGTCCCATCAATTGGATTATCCATTAAAAATTACTAAAAGAGCCGACTGCTTTGATCGGCTGTTGATCACTGCTGACTGGCTCAACAGGACCTTCTCCCCAGTCTTTACCTGAGAAGCAATCTATGCCTTGATATTCCCAGAAGGCTGGTTCCACATTAGCCACGCTAATTGAATCATCTGCTGGGACAATTAACACTTCATCATCTATCCACTGAATGAGCTGCTGATGCATAGTAGATGGAATGCAGCAATTCGCATGAATCCAATCCCTTCCAAGTAGCAAGCTGTAAGCCCCTTTGCCTTCGATAACAAAGAAGGTTGTAAGCAGAATTTTGGATCCAATCATCAGATCTACATGTACACATCCTTTGGTGTCCGAAGGATTTCCAGCAAAATCATTCAAAACGATGCTTGTCGGCGTTAAATCTCCAGGGCTCATGCCAAGTTTCCTGAATGTGTTATATGGCATCACATTAACAGCAGCTCCACCATCAACAAACATCTTCGTCAGTGGCTTTCCGTTGACATATCCTCTTAAGTACAGTGGCTTCATGTGCCGATTCTGGGTTGGCTTCTCGAAGATAGCTTGTTTATTCAATACCAATTGTGCCATTAACCCACATTGCTCGGCTTCATCCACTTCCGACAATATCTCTTCCTGTACAATTTGATTAGCTGGAGCCATGAATTCATTCGGCAAAAAACATACCATGCATGTAGGAGCCGAATGACCCGATTCATCAGGTTTGTCTTTTGGACGCCATATTGATCTCAACCTGGGCCTTGCTTGCTTTAACTCTTGATTCCTCAGGCGTTGGACTCTTCTCTTCTGGCTCTTTCTTAAACCAGGTGGACACCACTGTCCTTTTTGCCAGACATACTCACGATCTTCTTCTTCATGATCAACCCATTTATGATCAGCACGTCTTTTCATTGGTTGATTATCACTCTCATATATTTTTAGACGCCGATCATCACTAGGATATATCCTCCCAATTCTTTCGTGGACGGATCGGCGATTGGCAACGTTTTGCCTATATTCGATAAATCCATTATTGCATTCAGGACAGTTATTCCATGTCGGTAGCTTTAAACCCTCGTTCCAACAGTGTCTAAAGAAGGCACAATCCCAATGTGCACGTTCTTGTTCTCGGGCATATTCTTCTTGTTCTTCCTCATATCTTTCTTCTTCGCGCCTCCTTCTATCTTCCTCGTACTCACGTCTCTTGTAATGCTCTTTTTCTTGTTGACGCTGCCACTTATTGAGGAGAATACGCGATGTGACTCTGGATTTAGAAGAGTTCCCAACTTCAAATCGGCTATTCGGGAAGCACGACTTCTCCTGCCGAATCTGTTCGACCGTGATTTGCCGATTAGGATCGACTGAGCCATTCTGTTTTGCTTTCTTCGACGTCAGGACTCTCATCTTTCCTTTTTCTCCCTATTCGGCAATATTCACCATATTGATTGAGAACCCGATCATGTTCTGAGGAAACGGGTTACTGTCCAACTTCATCTTATTGTCGAATTTCAAATGCCCTTCTTGGATAGCTTTCTGAATCCTCACTCTAAAAACCCTGCATTCATTGATGGAATGAGAATTTCTATCATGGAATCCACAGTACCTCTTATCTTTTACTCCATCAGGCCGAAGCATAGAATGCCCTTCTGGTAGCTTGATTCGGCCTTCCTTTACAAGATAATCAAATAATTTATCTGCCTTAGTTACATCAAAATCATAGGTGCCCTTATTCTGCTTGATCCACCTCTGATTCACCATGACTGGTTCTTTACTCCATACTATCTCTGCTGCAGCTACTTCCTCACTATCTTCATACTCATCTTCTTGATCTGCTCTTTCGAGGAATTGGTTATAGATATCAGCTACATCATTGTGTTTAGCAAATCTGGCATCTTTCTTGAAACCATATGCCTGGTTACTCATCAAGGCCAATCTGTGTGACAACTGACCCAAATCATCAAACTCCATCCCGAATAGCTTTTCCCGAATGGCAGGCAGCATGCCAGCTACAGCCATACCAGCTAGCTGGTCATCAGGTATGTTCAGAGAAAAGCACATGCTCTTTGTTTCCCTAAATCTCCTGAGGAACTCCGTAGGTGTTTCATTATTCCTCTGCCTTAAGCTGGTCAAATCAACCAACTTTTTCTCGGTACTGCCAATGTAGTAATGAGCATGGAATTTCTGCTCCAGGTCTTTCCAAGTACAAATCGACTGAGCAGGCAAAGAAGCAAACCATGTAAAAGCTGGACCCGTCAGTGACAAAGGAAAGTATCTGATTCTGAAAGCCTCATCTGCCGAAGCTTCTCCAAGCTGCATCAGATATCGAGCTATATGCTCCACGGTGCTAGTATCATCTTGTCCTGAGAATTTAGTAAACTCTGTAGGCACCTTGACTCTATTCGGCAATGATACCCTTTGGTACCATTCTGGGAAAGGAGACGAGTACATGTACCCCTGATTTTTAGGCTTCAGACCGAATTGATTTTGCAATACATCGGTCATTTTTTGCACCATAAGGTCAATATTGGTATCTTGATTTCCTGGCCTTCCAGCAAGCATCCCTGCGGTACCAACATACCCAGGATTCGGGAGAGCGTCGATAGCATTGTAATCCATAAACTCCGAATATCCATTCCCATACATGTCCCTTTGCAGCCTATTGTTCAAAGGAGATATCTTGTAAGCAGATGCAGGCGGATTCCCTGTGGTGCCGAATGCCATATCACCGTATGTGCGAGTTTTCGGCAGTGCAGGCTGAGGATCTTGCCGAATCGGTTGACCATTTGTATCTTTAGTACCAGAACCCCCAGTTTCATCAGCATTTCCTTTACCATGTGGCCTCTGAGCTTGCGCTTGGACATTGAAATATGTCGGGCCGCCTAATTGCCCATGTATCTGCTCGAAAGGTTTATCCACATGCTGACCGAAAATGCTTACCATTATATGCCGAAAGCTGTTCAAGAACGCAGCATTGTGATTGGTCATTGCTTCCCCCAAAGCTTTGTATAACAAGCCCGAGAATCTCTCCCTTTCTTCTTCTTCAGTGAAATCAGACTGCCCAGGAAGGAGAACTCTCGGCAAATCGGATTTGAGAAACGGTGCACCACTCCTGTTCTTGGCGAAAGACAGTAAACATTTGTTAATGAATTGGTTAGCAGCAGCCTTTACCATCTGTTGATGCTCTTCAGACAATTCTTCCAAAGTGACGTCCATGATGTCGCTCAACTCAGGCATCTTGAAAACTTGTGTTTGTCCCACCGGGCGTGCCAAAAAGTGTGTTGACGTAAAATCCGCACCTCACGCCAAGCACACAGCAAGCCGAATTAGCTGGCTTCACACGTGTGCCGGGCTTTTGAATCCGGAAGCGTGCCAGTCAGTTTGCCTGAAAACTAACAAAGGGACAAAAAACGTTTAGATCAAAACCTGGAACGTGCCGGGTGAGACCAGACAGTTCCATATTTGCGGCACTGAAGCCAAACTCGAGAGACATATAGCTACGGACAAGCTATCTGTCGTTACTCAGAATACCATTCGGCAATCGGTAGAAGCATGCAAGAATCACACTGCCGAACGCACAACATCAGCATGACGTAAGATCGGTCTTTAAATGAATAAAGAGAGCAAAGCATATCCATGACCGATTAACGAAGACAAGCGTGTTATGAAAATAAATAAAGGGTGAAGCATGATCATGAATCCGCAGCAAACAGGAATGCATAGGCCGAAAGCAGCACCCGTCAAGCATGACAACGAACAAGTTAATCCACCGCATGATACGACTTGTTCGAAGCCACACCACCGATCAGATTAGATTAATCCACCGCATGATACAACCTAATCGTGAAAGGCTAAAAGCATTCAGTGTTTAATGCGTACCCACGATCATGTTCACTCGTGAGAGTACTGCCGAATCCGGCTGTTTAGCCGAATCAGGGTTCACGGCAAATAAATAGAGGGTGAGACGCTATCGCGAATTTACATTGAAACAAGAATGCATAGGCCGAAAGCAGCACCCGTCAAGCATGGCAACAAACAAGTTAATCCACCGCATGATACAACTCGTTTGAGGCCACACCACCAATCAGATTAGATCAATCCACCGCATGATACGATCTAATCGTGAAAGGCTAAAAGCATTCTTTGTCCGCTGCAAACCCACGAACACGTTCACTCGTGAGAGCACTGCCGAATGCGGCTGCTTAGCCGAATCGGGGTCCGTGGCGAAGGAATAAACTTAATCGATAAAGATAAATCTATCAGATTGAATCGAATTCTAATCCACCGGATGATTAGCTCTAAGACAACCCAAAAACCTGCATCTACCGCATGATACCCGGTTCTGTCAAGATCTACACAATAACAATAAGTTCGAACCCGCGACACGTGGCAACCTAGATCGGTTTCGGTCTCGGCTATGAGAGGATAAGTCATCGTATCATGAAGTGGAGCCGATTCTAGCCGATCTAGATTGGGCAAAGGAGTGTTGCATGAATTAAGAACAGAGTAAAAACGAAGCAACACGGGATAACTTAATGAATCTGTTAGATCTTGCCGAAATCTAACAGAGCCGATAACTTGGTCCATACTAGATCTTAGCCCACCGCATGGCTCATGACCTAACAGAGGAACCTTCTTGAGACCACAACTTAAATCCACCGGATGATACTAAGCATGGTAACAAGACTACTTGCATCAAAGCTTAAATCCACCGCATGATACTAAGCATGATACAAGGTTGCCGGTACTTACGGAGGTCGACGGATCGATGACTCCTCTCGAAGAACTCGACGACTCGACTAAAGGACTCGATGTTGGCACGGGGCCGGTTTGTTGTGTGAATGATTCGATCCTTTTCTACAGCTACCATGGGTTTATATTTATACCCAGGTCTTGATACAACTCCTAGTCGGACACGACTACAACACTTGTTTCTAAAAATAAATGACAAATCTTCGTGCCCATATTGCGTTCCTTATTCGAACCGGCCTTTTCCTTATGTTTTTCCACGTCATCACGCCTTCCCGAATGCTACCGCTTTCGCCTGCGGAACCATGCCTCTGCCGAATGACGACGCGTTCCCGACCGCAGAACGTCCTTGCCGAATGACGATGCGTTCCCGACCGCAGAACGTCCTTGCCGAATGCTCTTGGGGAAAAACTCGTTTGCCGAATGATACCTTTTCAACAAATCTGGCCCACATGTCAGCCTCTTCCTGGTGCCAATTTTTGGTGTCAACAAGAACCGAAAACGAATCCCCCCAGTTTCAGAAACCAAAGTCGAGAGGAATTCAAGGGTGAGCAGGTACAAACCTTCTTCATTGATGTGCCAGAGATTCTCCCAGCCAATGGCCTGGAAAATTTCCGTGAACTCTACGTCCATCCCCGTGTCCCTGAGCAAGTCTTGCTCAAACACACGGGTGTGCTCGAACTCCTTCAGCCGAAGCTCGTTGAAGGTGTTCCGCTCCCTTTCTGTTCTAAGGTTGATGTCACTCTCGCTCAGGAGCTGCCTGGCAGGGGGCGTGGCATGGCCCCATCCCGAGCCGGCTGCTCCGTGCTCGTCCATGTCCATCCAGCTCGAGCCTCGAGACGGAGCTGGGGAACTCCCAGCATCGTCCGATCGTCGGCCTAGCCGGGCGGAACGACGGAGCGAAGTGAAAAACTTCGACATGATTCCTGCAAAAGGTTAGTGCAACAACAACTACCCGAAGGACTGAATATATATGGTTAGCACAAGAAAATCAAGTCAGTCGTTCAAGATAGTTAGTCGTTCTTGCGGGGATGAAAACCACCACAAAAGGTTAGTCGTTCTTGTGGGTGTCGGTGACCACCACAAAATCGTCCAAAAATTCAGCACAAAGATCACAACAAAAGCAAAATATTTTTGGGATTTTCTAGTGATGCAAGTGAACCAAAACTTGAACAAGATCTTGGGAAGAACTTGAGCAAGCACTAGAGCAAAGAACTTGAGAGGGAGAGAGCTCCTAGCAGAATTTTTTTCAGAGTGTATGAGTGTGTGAGGAGCTCACAAGCTTGCACCAGCATTTATAGGCCGAGGGGAGGCAGGTCCCTGGTTCGGCCGAACTGGGTGGTTCGGGCGAACCAGGCCCTGGTGGCCAGGCCACTCCTCCCTAAGTGGAGCACCTCCCCTTGCTTTGATTCCACAAAATTTTATGTGGCCAACAATTCCCAAGGTCATGTGAGTGGTTTTTAGTGGTAGGTGAGATGCAAACTTGACATGACCAAAGTTGGTTTTAGTGGAGTCACCCCCATGCTGCCATGTTTGTGATAATTGGTGAGTGTGCAGCCATTTTTAGTGGGGTAGACATGTTTGGTGCTGGTTGGTGGTGATGGTGAATAATTGGAGATGTTCTAGAGGGGATGAAAATGATAAAGGTTACCAATTACATCCACCCTAGGTAAAATTTCAGCATGTGTCCAATTATTTCTAACCAAGCTTGCAAAATTTTCTACTCTCTCTCAAATTAATTACTCAAGTGGTTCATTTATTTTGAAAAGGGAAACATGCAAATGCAATTGAAAAATTAAAAATTGGAAGGGAAATATGGGATACATACCGGTTTTCCTCGCGGCGAGAGCTCAGCTTTTAAGTCCGCGAGCAGGACTTCTCCTGTCTTCAGTTGCTTTTGTCATCGTCCGGTCCCGCAGAGAATGCCTCGGACGATGCAACTTCCTGTTCCAGGTTATTTGTAATCGTACTAGAAAGTGTGCATACCTGGGAACATTATTCCACCCTGGGCTTCAAATATATCAATGGTCGTGGCTCATCCCCGATGTGAAGCAGATTTGGGGGACTTCCCATTCAAATTTGATGATTTTTCTGAAGGGGTTAGTCCACACATGCGACCAATATCTATACAAGTATTGCTCTAAAGGTTCATTAATCACACTTGACATCAAGCCTAATTTGATTAAAGCAAGCTAATTAACCTAAGCACCTTGCTTAATTTAAAGAGCTCATGAAATGTATTGTAGCTAGCAACACATTCAAATCAGAGCAAACCACAATAGATGAAGGGAGCATGAAAGCATCGAGAGATATTCACATAGAGGTAAGCATATGGAAACTGGTGAACTTTGCTTTGATTAAGGTAAAAACAAAACCTTTTCACGTACCTGAGTGTGCCCACCGTTGGCATCTGATGATGAAGACTTTTGGAACTGATGCCACGGTGATAGCACTACGCCGACGTGACTCCACGTAGTTGGCTGAATCCTCCTCCATGTTGATGTTGCCGTGTAGGGATACATGGTCGTGGGTGTGGCAAAGGGGATCGGCTCTCAAACATGCCAACTAGTGGGATGCCGCGGAGCTAGCTTGGGTGTAGACAATATGTTGCAATAATGAGTTCCAAACCAGGCTAGTGGAGCGGCAAAGGAGCGGAGGCGTAGATTATGTCTCCTCTCTTGCGCAACAGCGCAAAGAACGAGCAAAAACTGGCCAGACCAGGTGAAATTTGGCCACTAACCTTGGATCAAGGCTTGCAGACATACGGACACCTTGGCCTAAAACCAGTGATCGCTGGATATTTATTTTGATTTTTTTTTAGTTTTTTTTCAATGCAAAACGATGGTGGGGCGAATGAATGCAAATGCATGAATGGGAAACATGCAGTGGATTGGAAAAAAAATGGGATGATAAAATGCATGAATTTCTAAGCCTGGCGTTTCTCATGGCGCAAACTGATCATCCATTTCTAAGGTGTGATCGGAGACAGTCCCATTTAACCCTATAGACGGTGAACCAACCACACTTGGGAATCACCAACACAAAATAGGGGCTACCATGAGTTGGACTAAGAACATCAAATAAATAGGCAGCAAAAGGGCTTCACTACCTATCTAGACTAGGCGCAGTTACCCGAATACAGTTCAAAGTCGAGGAGCCACCCATTCAAAAAGAAGGCATATAAATTGAATGATTGAAAGCAAACATGCAGTGGATAATGCAAAAATTGAAAGGATAATGCATAGGTTACCTCCTAGCAGGTACTCAAAATTTAAAGTCTATGAGTAGGACTATCTCACATACCTTGAATTTTCTTCGCCATTACCGACAATTTGAGATGGAATTGCGGTGATGCAACGTCGTTCGTCCGTCACATTTGATTTTGATTTTTCTCAAGGACGACGATCTTCCCTCCAGGCTGCACATGATTATGATAGTATATATGTATATTTTTCTAATATAAACACATACCTGTGGGAATTTCTTTTCGTTTCGAAACTTGCGCGCATATTGCAGTAGACAGGGGCAAAGATTCATAAATCCTGCATGATCGGGCACCCTGGGCTCTCTGCTTCCTCCTGTTTGAAACATACTCAAGCAAACAGGGGTGATCCCGCTAATGCTAGCGGTAAATTAAGTTAGTAGACACCAATGTCAGTCATCAATATCTTTCGCCAATTGCGTCCCCGGCAACGGCGCCAGAAATGCTTGTTGACACTTCTTACGGTCCACTATTAGGATTGCCAATCCCAGTAATGGTGCAAGTAATGTTCATTGGTATTCTTACGATACAGATATAAATCCGCAAGCGCACGGATACCGATGTAGCATTTCACCCGGGAGTATTCCTAGGTATCGTATTTATATTTCCGCAGGGAAGCATTGGATAAAGAGTATCGACTATTGACAAGGATGTAACTACTAATTAAAGTACCGGCTAACAAGGCGGGGGTAAAGGATAGGATAGGAGTGATATTCAGTTGACACACACAAGGAGAAGTTTAGGATAGAGATAGAAGAGCGGTCTAGCTAGTGGGAGAACAACGAGACAGGAAAGGATTCCTATATACTTCCACTGGCCTTGAGATACCTCTGGCAAGGGTTACGGCTAGCATCAAGAATGGAATCTATGGTTCTCTTCCTAGTTCTATTATCTCAACATCGGGGACGGAGCCCGTGACACACAGAAAGGGATGAGAAGGGGTGCCACAAACTCCGTGCTCTTACGGGGTGCCTGCAGACCGGAACTAACGTGATGGACTACAAAGACCGAAAGGGCTGTCACCACCTCACGGCTACCACCTCCATTGCGACGGGGACAAACCAAGGTTACCATCTAGACTAGGTACCACACCTACGCTAGGCAGTAACTACTCACTCTTCTAGAAAGAGCAAGCAATCATGTCAATACCCCAGTGACAATTCACTGCAAGTATTGAGCAGAAACGAGGAACCAGCTAAGACAAAGGACTAAGAGAGAACTTATAGAACCAGACTACAACAGCTTATAACCAAGGCTAGACATTCCACAATTACTCGTGAAATAAATGCAGAACAAATAGCTCAAGTAAATGCAGATGAAATATATTGATTACTCAGAGTCGAACATAAAGAAAAGGAAAAGATACAAGAGCTTTACCAGAATTCCAGAAGACGACTCCGGAACCCCGAGCGAAGCTCGACCCTGACTCTAACTCCCAACTGGACTAGCCTAACTCTACATCTTGAAAGTGGAGAATTGGAGACTTGCTCCCAAGTGGTGTGTGTGAAACCGGGCATTGGACACTTGTATATATAGCTAAACAGGTCGGTGGAGCTTGAGTAGCAGCCAAGGGATTGAGGAGGCGGTGCCTGGCCAATTCGGCCAAATCCTCCGGTTCGGCCGAACTGCCCAATTCGGCCGAACCGTGGGATGCACCGTCCTTTGCTCCCACGGCCTAGATGCGCCCCTGGGAGGCGGTTGTGCACTGGGGGCGGTTCGGGCGAACCCCCGAGTTCGGCCGAACTGGGCTGGGAGCCCAGTCCCGTCCCCCTACACCGCCTTTGCTCTGTGGGCCTTCTGGGCTGCCTCCTGGTGATTGGCTTCGCGTTGATTTGGCCCAGGATGACGTGTTGGTGCTCCGGGATGAGTTGTCGGTCGCCCACATGTCATGTGATGTGTTCGCTTGGTCATTGTTGACGTGGACGACTCCCGGTGGTCTGTACGGCTAAGGGGGGTAACCGGCCGAACGGAGTCGTTCGGCCGATTCGGTCATTTTCGGCCCCAGTAGCACATATTTGTCATAGTTGTACCTGCACAAGTGACACTCACCAAAACTTGTGGAACTTTATTAGAAATAAAACCTAAGTACATGGAATGTTGCATATAACCTCGTTTATTCCCGAGTATTGGTGGTCGGATTTGGGCTGTAACGACCGCCAACAGCCAACTATCCCTAGTCTTTTGAATCTCATGACGACTCAAAAGCTAAACATAGGGTTCTCTGTTGAGAAGGGTGACCACGCATGTAATGGTCAATTCTCCTGTTGGAGAAGTCGCACGAAGGTTGCATGAAAACCATCGGCGATGAAATCTTGAAACGACTAGTTTACTAGTCTAAATAGTCATGGCGACTATCCCTGGTCTTTTGAATCTCATGACGATTCAAAAGCTGAACACAGGGTTCTCTATTGAGAAAGGTGACCACGCTTGAAATGGTCATTTCTCCTGTTGGAGAAGTCGCACGAAGGTTGCATGAAAACCATCGGCGATGAAATCTTGAAACGAATAGTTTACTAGTCGGTGCTCGCATGTCTGAGCTGAAACTTTGCTGCCAGAACGGATATGTTGAATGCCAGAACTAGTCGATGACTGCTGTAAAGCCATCCTGAAATGCTGCATGAGCAAAGTACTGGCTGTATGTAAGACACACAACCCAAAGGCAAAGATTGAATTGAAATATCTGTCAGGTAATACAACAGGACTTATGAGGCTTGCTGTCGCATGAAAGAAAGCAGTCCTATATTCTATTGACTGGTTTTATGTAAAAAACCACCCTGGGCAAAAGCTATGAAAGCAAAAGCATGACACAGGGTTCTCTGATGAGAATAAAATATAATCATTGCAAGTAAATACTTGACAAAATGGATAAATAACTTTATTGATCTGATGATTATAAAGAATACGGAAACCTGGAGACCCAATTACGGGTAGAATTTCTTCAGGTGTTCAATGTTCCACACATTGGGCAACTCGTCACCTTCTTGAGTTTGGAGACGATAAGTTCCGGGCCCAATGACTTGTTTCACCAGGAACGGGCCTTCCCATCTTGACATGAGCTTATGTAGGCCGTCTGTTTTCTGTGCGCGCCGAAGAACCAAGTCTCCTATGATGAAGGAGCGAGGCTGGACAGAGCGCTGATGGTAGCGCCGTAGCCCTTCGAGATAGCGTGTGTTCTGAATGAGAGCCGCCACTCGAGCTTCTTCGACACCGTCAATGTCTTGGAATCGTTCTTGTTGAGCGACTTGTTCATCGTAGTTTTCCAGTCGAGGGGCGGTCCAGAGGAGATCAGCAGGCAATACTGCTTCCGACCCATAGACTAGAAAATACTGAGTCTGTCCGGTTGCACGACTTGGTTGCGTGCGAAGCCCCCAAAGCACCGCTGGCAATTCCTGAGCCCACTTGCCGCCGTATTGCTGCATATGATCTTACTTTTGCTCCACAGACGGCAATCAAGTCTCAAGCCCTAGCTGATTTCACAGTTGAGTGGTTGGAAACTCAATATTCCAGATCAACTACTCGCCCAGAACACTGGGTCATGTACTTTGATGGATCATTGAAGCTAGAAGGCGGTGGTGCAGGAGTGCTCTTAATTTCTCCTAAAGGTGAACAACTCAAGTATGTTCTCCAAATCCTCTTCCAAGTCACCAATAACGAAGCAGAGTATGAGGCCATGCTGCACGGTCTTCGTTTGGCAGCTTCACTCGGAATCAAACGTCTCTGTGTATATGGAGACTCGGCAGTAGCCATAAATCAAGTCAACAAGGATTGGGATGCGACCAAGGAATCAATGGATGCATGTGTCAAAGAGGTTCGCAAGCTTGAACGTCACTTCATCGGTTTGGAATTTCATCATGTCGTCCGTGATTACAATGTAGCCGCCGACGTTTTATCCAAACTGGGCTCACAAAGAGCAGACGTCCCGGCAGAGATCTTCGTCCACGAGTTACATCATCCATCTATCAAAGAACCAGTCCTTGCAGATAATACTTCAGAACAACGACGGCCTGACCTCCAGGTCATGGTCATCGACACCGACTGG
Organism: Echinochloa phyllopogon; assembly: GCA_033239725.1. NCBI lineage: Eukaryota > Viridiplantae > Streptophyta > Magnoliopsida > Poales > Poaceae > Echinochloa > Echinochloa phyllopogon. The sequence continues at coordinate 734,427 of BTCW01000001.1, forward strand.
ATGACTCCATTCATCGAGTACTTACGAGATCATAAAGTACCAGATGACAAACGAGAACAAGCTCGTCTCCAGCGCAGGGCCGCACACTACATGGTGGTCAACAATACACTGTATCGACGTGGGGCATCTGTCAACGTTTTGATGGAGTGTATCACAGCTGATCAAGGCATAAAATTACTTGAAGAGATTCATAGTGGCGTTTGTGGCAATCACGCTGCCTCGCGCACACTAGTTGGGAAAGCTTACCGAGCAGGATTTTTCTGGCCATCAGCGAAGAAAGATGCTGAAGATATCGTCAAGAGATGTCAGGGCTGTCAATTTTTCGCCCGCCAGCCTCATGTACCTGCACACGAACTTCGCATGATTCCACTATCTTGGCCCTTCGCATGTTGGGGTCTTGATCTTGTTGGTCCTTTAACAAAATCTCCTGGTGGTTTCGAGTGGCTTATCGTAGCCATCGACAAGTTAACAAGTGGATTGAAGCTCAGCCGTTGGTTAACCCGCGAGCGGAGAACTTGATCAAATTCTTTGATGGGATCATCCAGCGATTTGGTTTACCTCACGAGATCATTACAGACCTCGGATCGGTATTTACAAGCGACGCATTTCAGACATACTGCTATCAATATTCAATTGAACTCCATTATGCCTCGGTTGCTCACCCGCGAGCAAATGGACAAGTCGAGAAGGCTAATGGACTACTATTGCAAGGCTTAAAGCCCCGATTATATGATCCCTTGAAGAAATACGGCGGCAAGTGGGCTCAAGAATTGCCAGCGGTGGTTTGGGGCCTGCGCACACAATCAAGTCGTGCAACCGGACAGACCCCGTATTTCCTAGTCTATGGGTCGGAAGCAGTCTTGCCTGCTGATCTCCTCTGGAACGCCCCACGACTCGAACAATATGATGAACAAGTCACTCAGCAAGAACGATTCCAGGATATCGATGGCGTCGAAGAAGCTCGAGTGGCGGCTCTCATTCAGAATACACGCTATCTCGAAGGGTTACGGCGATACCATCAGCGCTCTGTCCAGCCTCGCTCCTTCCTCATAGGAGACTTGGTGCTTCGGCGCGTGCAGAAGACAGATGGCCTACATAAACTCATGTCAAGATGGGAAGGCCCGTTCCTGGTAAAACAAGTCATTGGGCCTGGCACTTATCGTCTCCAATCTCAAGAAGGCGAAGAGTTGCCCAATGTCTGGAACGTTGAACACCTGAAGAAATTCTACCCGTAATTTGGTCTCCAGGTTCTTGTATTTTTTATAATCATCAGATTAATAAGGTTATTTATTCATCCTGTCAGTATTTACTTGCAGTGATTACATTTATTCTTATCAGAGAACCCTGTGTCATGCCTTTGCGTTCACAGCTTTCGCCCAGGGTGGTTTTTTACATAAAATCAATTAATAGAAATTAGGACTGCTTTCTTTTTTCAGAAGCGGCGCCAAGCCTCATAAGTCCTGTTGAACTAACTGGCTGATATTTCAATTCAATCTTTGCCTTTGGATTATGTGCCTTACACAAGGCCAGCACCTTGCTTATGCAGTCTTTCAGGGTGGCAGTACAGGGGTCATCGACTAGTTCTGGCACTTGGCATACCCGCTCTAGCGGCACAGCCTTCAGCTTAGCTATGAGAGCATCGACTCGTAAACCAATCATTTCAAGTTTCTATCGCCGATGGTTATCATGAGACCCTCGTGCGACTTCTCCAACAGGAGCAAGAGACCATCTCATGAGTGGTCATCTTCTCAACAGAGAACCCTGTGTTCAACTTTTGAATTTTCATGAGATTCAAAAGACCAGGGATAGTTGGTTATCCAACTAATTCAAAAGAAGTCAAGACTACTCTCATCAGAGGGTGGCACTACGCCTCAGAAGTCTTGATAGAGGAACGCCAGCCTACACACGGTTGCAGCAGCTCACCTCGTTTCTTTTGATGATTTACAAGGATGCGCTGCTCTGTGTCTTGCGCCGACTACATCAGGCTCCTTTACAGCAAGAGTTTTTTCAAATCTCTGCTTTAGCATACGCCAGTATTGCTTTCAACTTCGTGCGAAACTAAGTACACCGACTCTATGTGGTACTCCGGCTCTGCATCAGCAACCACCTAAAGTCTTTAACAGACTAGCTTTGATGAACTTCTGTTCTAACAAGATCATGTTCACAAGCTTTTTAGACCTATGGTCTGCGCACTCGAGTACTTTTCGCACAACATATACTACATCAGTAGTTCTCAATTGCTTAGCCCGCTTGATCTACACACGATCTTTGCGTTTTTTACTACAAGTAAATACGACTATGCCTTATAGTACTACAAGTACTTGATTATGCTTCAACAGTAACTCATCAAACATAACAGTGTATAAAACGACTAGCTTACACATGGCACAAGTCACAATCCAGCAAGTTACTTCAAGCAAGTAGCACAAATATTTACACAATTGTTTCATTGCAGTACTGTATTCAAATATAACATTTTATTGCTCTAATGCGTTAACAAACTCTTCAGCTAATGGCTCTGTTTCAGTCACCAGGGCTTCATATTGCTCCACTGTTACTCCAGCCGGCAAGTACTTCAATTCCAGCTTGGCTGTCGAGTTTAGTCCAGCTGTTTCTCTTGCGCCAACTACAGATGCTGCTCGATCTGCTTCTCCCAGTCCATGCGGATCTGGCGCTCCTTGGCGACTTCTTCAGTTCGGCGCTGTGCGAGATTATACCAGCTGGTGGAATCGTTTTCGGCTTCTTCCAGTTTCTTTTTCAAGCCTGCATAAGATATATCAAGAGTTATTCAATACACTTGTCTAGCAGCAGTACAATAGATGCAGCAGGAGTAACAACTTACTGCTATTTTCCTTGGTCAAGTTGACAACTCGTCCATCTTGGCGGTCCTTGATGTCTGCCATACTGGTGAGTTGATGGCTGAGGTAGTTGTTGGCACTTCTTACGATCCAATATCAGAATTGAGAATCCAAGTACTGGGGTAAGGAGTGTTTCAGTGGTTTTCCTTATGGCTTAGTAAAATATAGAAATATTCTGCAAGCGCACAGAATCACCGCTGTAGCACTTCACCTGGGAGTATCCCGAGGTATCGTAATTTATATTTCCGCAGGGAAGCTTTGGCAAGATTACTAGTGAATAGATATTTGAGACTATCAGAGAAGGGTACACGACTAGACAAGACAGGGGATAACGGTATTGGATAGGAGTGGATATACCGGACACACAGCTCAAGGGATACTCAGGTAAGCGAGAGAAGAGATAGATAGCTGGGAGGACAACGAGAAGAGATAGAGGACTCCTAGATACTTTATCTACCTATGTCACTCTAGCTTAGAGATACAGCAGCTACAGAGCCAGCACTAGGAGATCTGGGATAACTCTAATGTCTTAGCATCGGGACAAGGGAACCGGTGGACACGCAGAAAGGGATGAGAAGGGGTGCCACTATTTCCCAACTGGGGGATCCTACGGACCGAAACTAACGTGATGGGCTACGAAGACCGAAAGGGCTGTCACCACCTCCCGGCTACCACCTCCATTGCGACGGGAATAAACTAAGGCCACCGACTAGTCTAGGAACCACTCCTACACTAGGCAACGACTACTTACTCTGCTAGCAAGAGCAAGCAACCTTGTCAATACTCTTGGTGACAATTCACCTCCAGTATCAAGCAAGATCGAAGAACCAGCCAAGACAAAGACTTAAACAAGACTACAAGCACTAGAACTATAACTGACTATAGTCTAAACAAGATATATGCTGCAACTAGGATAAAGTAGAAGCAAGATATAAATGACAAAGGCAAAGTGATAAAGATAACTATATAGATACTCAAAGTCTTGCAAAAGGAAAAGGTAAAAGATACAAGAGCTTATACCAGAGCTTCTGAAGACGACTCCGGAACCTCCGAGGCACAGCTCGACTCAACTCTAACTCCCAACTAAACTATCCTAACTCTACTAGAATGAAAGTGGAAATGAGCTTCTTGGCTTGGTGTGTGTTTACAAGTGGGGGTATGGGGTCCTATTTATAGTTGCATAGGACGGTTGGGGCTGGAGTAGCCGCCAAGGGACCAGGGGGTACCCCCTGGGATTTCGGCCGGGGACGTCGGTTCGGCCGAACCCTGGCGTTCGGCCGAACGCAGGATCCACCGCTAGCTGCACCAAGGGCCGAGATAGAGTGCTGGGAGTCGGTTGGCGACTGGGGGCGGTTCGGGCGAACCCCCCAGTTCGGCCGAACTGGGCTGGGAGCCCAGGCCCACCCCCTTGCACCGCCTCTGCTGTGTGGTGCTCCTGGGCCGGCCTCTGATGCGTGGGATTGAATTGTGTGGGGCCCAGGATGACTTGGCATGGGTCCGGGTTGAGTTGGCGGTCGTCCACTTGTCATATGTTGTGTCTGCTTGGTCATCGGTGATGTGGACGGCTTCCGGCGGCCTGTACGGCTAAGGGGGATAACCGGCCGAACGGACTCGTTCGGCCGATTTGGTCATTTCCGGCCCCAATAGCACATATTTGTCGTAGTTGTACCTGCACAAGTGACACTCACCAAAACTCGTGAAACTTTATTAGAAATAAAACCTAAGTGCATGGAATGTTGCATATAACCTCATTTATTCCTGAGTATTGGTGGTCGGATTTGGGCTGTAACGACCGCCAACAGTAGTCGAGTTCTTTCTTGTGCTCCTCTCTCGCCCTCTCCAGCTCTTTGCACTTTCCGGCAAAGTCTGCGGAAAGCTCTCAGATCCGTGCTCTGAGCTGGGCGTCACCAGGCTTCTCGACAATTTCAACCAAGGCCTACACAACAGGACATTATAGTCTACTGTATGTAGCCAATGCATGAATTACAGGTTATACGACTCACCAGAGCCTTATACAAGTAGTCGCGAAGTTGAGCTCTTTCATCTTCTGGCTCCTTCGCGGTAACATCAACCTGTATATTACATTATTGATTCATTTTACAATCATATCTTGTGAATTCATTCTCAATTTCGTAGATTACTTATGGTCTTCAGCTGGTTATCACTTGTTTCCGCAAGATTAACACCAACTTCAGTGCCTCCAGCGCTGGGTGTTGGCATTTCTATTCTCTGCGTTTCCTTGCAGTGCACAATCAGCATCAATACTACTTCTACATTCAAAGGAACGCAGACTACAAAGTTGGTTTTGCATGGCTTACCTGCGCAGCTGGGTGGCCGACTACATCAGTAGTCGGCGCGACAACATCATCCTGCCCAGTGCTTGGGAGCATGCCTTCATCACTCTGTATTGGCGACTTCTCCACGGGCGCGTCTCCTTCAGCAGCAGCTGGAGAGTCAGCGACTACTCCTGGCACCACAGTGGTGGCGACTTCTTTGGTGGCGGCAGCAGCACCACACGAAGCCTCCTCTGTCATAACCTCTGGGATTGGCCTGACAATATCAAGACATACATTTATCATTCAAGTTCAATTACAAATAACAAGGCGGTATGGGTCGGCGACTACTTACACTGGTGGTGGTGCTGGCGCAACGATGGCCGGAAGTTGAACCTCACCAAAGGCTTTACCCGCTTCGCGCTCGTAGTACTTCCTGTGGCAGCACTCGCCATCGCACTGCTAGTCGACGACACTTGTGGCGACGTCAACATCGACGACAAGCGAAAGCGCTTGTTGGGCTTTGTCGACGAATTATGTCGAGCACGTCTAACCGGGGATACCCCAGCGAGTAGATTTGTGTGGGTCTCGCCGAGTTCTGGAAGCGATAGTGCACGAACAAGACAATTTAGACAGGTTCGGGCCGCGAATCGCGTAATACCCTACGTCTTGTATGGCTAGATTGTATTATCCACGAGGTTTGTACTGGTGTACAGATGATTCTGATGTCCTGTTGGGCATCTTCCAGTTTCTAAGGGGTCCCTGCTCCGCCTTATATTGTCCGGGGAGCAGAGTTACAAGTCGGTTATTTGTCCTAGTCATATACAACTCGGAGTACTACAATAGAATACTTTGGGGAGTCTCCTATCAGTATACGACTAGTCTACCCTAGTCGACTACGCCGTCTTGCACCATAGCCGACTAGTTTGAAGTAGTCGGACCAAGCACTCTCCTGCCGAGTGGTTTAATCCTCTGTATGAATGGCCCTAGGGATCCTGGTCCCACAAGCCCCCGAGCATCTTGCGCCTTCACTTCAAGTCTTGAATCATGCCTTCGTGTAGTTGGAGCTAAGCACAAGACGCTCATGTCTTGTCTGACGAGTAGTTTACATTGGTGTGCATCTGTTGATGCACCCAATGGGTGTAGCCCCCGAGCCTCCGAGTAGTTGCATGAAAACTAGTCGGAGGATCAAAAGCAATCTTCTTGTCTTCATCTCGAGTAGTTCAATGGTGTGCGCCGAATAGGTGCACCCATTGGGTGTAGCCCCCGAGCTTCGAGTAGTTGTCTTGAAAACCAGTCGAAGTTCCAAAAATACTTATTCCTTAAATTTCGGAAATCAAATCCTGGATTATCCGCTAGCAGCCCCCAAGCTTTAAAGCAAATATCTTTGGTTTAAAGATCAGGATAAATCTTGCCATTTGTTGCTCAACTGAAATCCGGATATCGCTCTGTTATCCCGAATAAATCAGCGGAAAAAATAGAATGTACCGCGCTGACGCACCTGACTTTACTGTAACCCTAACCCTGAAGGGTTATAAATCCAGATCTGCCTTGGTTAGAATTCACCAAGCCATTACAGCCCACGCCTCGCGCCGCAAACGCTCTGAGCCTGAGCCCCCGAGCCCTGCAGTTCCAATCTTCCAAGCCTCCGAGCTCGCCTCTGTTCCTGTGAGGTCGAGCCCCTGCTTCCCTTATTCCTCTCGTTAAGTTGTCTGTCTTCTCAATGATGGGCAAGAAGGAAGGAGCAAGGAAGAATGCCGGCGCTGGCGCTGAGACTGCTGAGGGGTCACGCAGATCCGAGAAGCGAAGCCTAGCGAGGGACACCACGACCAAGCCGGTGTACAACTCGCCGCCGCTGCCGATGCTCGCCTGGAAGGAATGTACCGCCACTGAAGCGGAGCTTGACCATCTCGTGACTCAAGGTTTGCTTCTCTCCCAAGATGCCTTGGGGTGGAAATCTTGCGAGAAACAACTCTGGCCCACCGAGAATAATCAAGAAATCCCCTTATTCCTTTCTTTCTGTGAGCGTGGAGTGGGTTTGCCAATTTCTTCCTTCTTCAAGGAATTTCTTGCTTTCTACAAACTCTAACTCCACCATCTGAACCCCAATGGGATTCTCAATCTGTCTGTCTTCGTCCACGCCTGTGAAGCGTTCATAGGAATCAAGCCTAGTCTTCCACTATTCCGTTGCTTGTATCACTTGAAACCTCAGCCTACACACCAACAAACAGAAGTAGTCGGCGGGGCTGGCATCCAGTTCCGCCAGGGCATGAGGGCAAAGTTGTTCGACATGCCCGTCATGGACTCCTGTGGAGCGTGGAAGAGCAAGTGGTTCACAATCGGTAAGTGTACTCATACTAGACTTGTTTTCTTGTTCTGTCGACTTGTTTGTCGTTGATTGAATATTGTCTTGTGTTGATTTGTAGCAGGAAACCACTCATTGAGCTGTCCCGAGAAGGACAATTGGTAACCGCGCGATTTCAGCAACTGGAATCGTCGCCCCTCTGCTGCTGAAACAAGAGATGTGCCCGTGTACATGGAGCGAGTCGAATGGCTGAAGAGCAAGGGCCTCACTAGGGTCGGCATCGCCTTCAGCTTCTTGAAGTGGAGAATCCAGCCACTCCAAGACCGCGCTCATCTCGGATTTGAGTATGAGGGCCCGTCAGATGGCTCCCGCATGTCGGCTGAAGAGATCTCCGACAACGAAGTGATGAGGCGGCTAAGCAAGATGTTCACTGGTGTGAACCAGAAGCCAATCATCATTGGAGAGTTCTCTGCTGAGAACATCCCACTCGTAAGTAGTCGTGAAACCCAGCTCTGACTTGTTTTTGATTTGATGTGTCTTGATCTGTCTTGAAATATCTTGATTGTGTAGCCTGTACAACCCGCACGCTCTCCACTCACTGCTGAAGAGTGGAAAGACTTGGAAGAGGAGGACTCTGAAAGAACTCCCAGTGCGGAAGGACTGTCCGAGGGCGCACGAGTCGCTGAAATCCAGGACTCGGAGCCAGAAGAAGAAGTCGAGTCACCTGTGCGGATACAAGGTAACCACTCTCTAAATACTTCATCCTGTCCTTTATGATCATTGTAGTCGTATACAACTGTTGTTGTACTTGTTGCAGTGCCAGATGTGCCTCGCACTACGAAGAAGAAGCGGACAACAAGCCGGAGCGACAACATTGTGCCAAGCGGAGAAGCTAACAAGCGCATCCGCTTGTCATCAATGATAACGTCGCCGCAGCCATCCTCAAGTAGCAGCGCCATGGCGAGTACTGCCACTGGCAGTACTACCAGCGCTAAGCGAGTTAAGCCTCTGATGAGGATTAACTTCAAGCCGCTTGCTGCGCCAGCGCCACCACAACTGTAAGTAGTCGCCTACCCACATTGCCTTGTTGCATGTCGATGTCAAATTGAATGATAGATATATGTCTTGATATGCAGGCCCAATCCAGAGCCTGTGCCAGAAGTGGCCCCAAGTGGCGCTGCAGAGGAATCCATGGAAACCCCGGCCGCCACGGAAGAAGTTGCCACCATGGACGCGCCAGAAGTCATTGCCGACGCTCCAGCTGTTGCTGAAGAGGACGCGCCCCTAGAGAAGCCGCCACTACAAGCCATGGCAGGCGATCTCCCAAGTGCCAGGCCAAGCGACATCAACGCGCCGACTACTGATGTAGTCGAGGCCCCGACTACTCAGGTATGCCGTGCATAGCTGACTTGTAGTTCGCATTCTTTTGATTATGGTACGAGTACTGACTCTAGTTTGTGTGCTGAAAGAAAACACAGGAAACAAACCAGCCGACACCCAGCACTGAAGGCGCTGAAGTCGGCATTAATCTTGCGGGAACAAGCGACACTCAGCTGGATACTGTAAGTAGTCTATGAACTTGTATATAAATTCGCAAGAAATAACTGTATAATGAATCAATGACTTGATATACAGGCTGAGGTTACCGCAGTGAAGCCAGGGAACGATGGTGATCAGCTCCGCGACCACTTGCTTAAAGCTCTGGTGAGTCTTATAACCCCTAACTCATGCATTGGCTGCATAGAGTAATTTATGATGCCTTGTTGTGCAGGCTCTGGTGGATGTTGTCAAAAAGCCCGGTGATGCCCAGCTTCGAGCGCGCATTCAAGAGTTGTCGGTGTTGGCACTTCTTACGATCCAATATCAGAATTGAGAATCCTGGTACTGGGGTAAGGAGTGTTTCAGTGGTTTTCCTTATGGTTTAGTAAAATATAGAAATATTCTGCAAGCGCACAGAATCACCGCTGTAGCACTTCACCTGGGAGTATCCCGAGGTATCGTAATTTATATTTCCGCAGGGAAGCTTTGGCAAGATTACTAGTGAACAGATATTCGAGACTATCAGAGAGGGGTACACGACTAGACAAGACAGGGGATAACGGTATTGGATAGGAGTGGATATACCGGACACACAGCTCAAGGGATACTCAGGTAAGGGAGAGAAGAGATAGATAGCTGGGAGGACAACGAGAAGAGATAGAGGACTCCTAGATACTTTATCTACCTATGTCACTCTAGCTTAGAGATACAACGGCTACAGAGCCGGCACTAGGAGATCTGGGATAACTCTAATGTCTTAGCATCGGGACAAGGGAACCGGTGAACACACAGAAAGGGATGAGAAGGGGTGCCACTATTTCCCAACTGGGGAATCCTACGGACCGGAACTAACGTGATGGGATACAAAGACCGAAAGGGCTGTCACCACCTCCCGGCTACCACCTCCGTTGCGACGGGAATAAACTAAGGCCACCGACTAGTCTAGGAACCACTCCTACACTAGGCAACGACTACTTACTCTGCTAGCAAGAGCAAGCAACCTTGTCAATACTCTTGGTGACAATTCACCTCCGGTATCAAGCAAGATCGAAGAACTAGCCAAGACAAAGACTTAAACAAGACTACAAGCACTAGAACTATAACTGACTATAGTCTAAACAAGATATATGCTGCAACTAGGATAAAGTAGAAGCAAGATATAAATGACAAAGGCAAAGTGATAAAGATAACTATATTGATACTCAAAGTCTTGCAAAAGGAAAAGGTAAAAGATACAAGAGCTTATACCAGAGCTTCTGAAGATGACTCCGGAACCTCCGAGGCAAAGCTCGACTCAACTCTAACTCCCAACTAAACTATCCTAACTCTACTAGAATGAAAGTGGAAATGAGCTCCTTGGCTTGGTGTGTGTTTACAAGTGAAAGTGACCCTCTATTTATAGTTGCACAGGTCGGTTTGGGGTAGGGTAACGGCCAAGGCAGCCAGGGAGGCGGTGCCGGGCCTTCGGCCGAATTTCCCGGTTCGGTCGAACTGTCCAGTTCGGCCGAACCGTGGGATCTGCCGCCTCTGGCTCCCACGGCCAGGATCCACCCCTGGAAGGCGGTTGTGCACTGGGGGAGGTTCGGGCGAACCCCCCAGTTCGGCCGAACTGGGCTGGGAGCCCAGGCCCGTCCCCCTGCACCGCCTTTGCTCTATGGGCCTTCTGGGCTGCCTCCTGGTGATTGGCTTCGTGTGTTTATGGCCCAGAGGTGATGTGGTTGTGGCCTGGGAAGAGATGGCTGCCGTCCTCATGTCGTGTTCGCTTGATATTCGTTGGACGACTCCCGGTGACGTGCACGGCTAAGGGGGGTTAATCGGCCGAACGGAGTCGTTCGGTCGATTCGGTCATTTTTTGCCCCAATAGCGTGTATTTGTCATAGATGTACCTGCACAGGTGTCACTCACCAAAACTCGTGGAACTTTGTTAGAAATAAAACCTAAGTACATGGAATGTTGCATAAAACCTCATTTATTCCCGAGTATTGGTGGTCGGATTTGGGCTGTAACGACTGCCAACAAGCTCCCCCAAGCTTAGCTCTTTGCTCGTCCTCGAGCAAAGATATAAACTTAGGCTCGGTGGATCAGGAGTTGCTATAATGACATTTCTTTTGCAGGTAACTTATACACAACTAGTCTTCAAAAATACTTGAATCATAGGCAAAGTTTCAAATCACCTTTTTACCTATGGGGCTTATATCAATCTCCTTATCTTGGGCGGTTGAAAGGACGAACAGCTTAAAACTCAGTTTTATTCCACTCTACTCTTTTCAGGATCTCATCTCGGAGTTTTTCATAAGTTTTGAAAACTACAAATTGTTCCTCATTGGCACACTCAATCACTCGAGTGTATTTGAATCCTCACCAAAGGCTTGTGCCTTCTTTTCATCCTAACATCTAATATGGCTTTTTGTGTGGCTCAGGGACAAAGGATGAAGGCATGCATGCATCTTATATTTTGCTAAGTCAAAGACTGGATCTCTGAGGAGACAAATCACATATTAAGATCGAGATGTGCAAGTGTGTGGATATGAATGGAGTGGGATATGGTGGAGTAGTGGAATGGAATATGGTGGAATGGAATATGGTGGAACTCCTTGGATGCATTTCCCTCTCCTTGATTTATTTTCGAGAACATGGGCTATCTTTTATTCTTATATTTTTGCCATGCCACTTGGCATGCTTTTCTTTTTCTTCTTCTCTTTGCCATGCTCTTCGGCATGCTTTTCTTTTTCTCTTATTTTTGCCATGCTTCTTTGGCATGCTTTTCTTTTTGCATAGCCCATGTCTCTATCAAGAATATTTGTAGAGGGAAATCATAGAACATGGAGCATTTATTTTTGTGGATGGATGATGGAAAATGTTTGCTAACTCCCAGTGTAGGAATTGCAAGTGAGAGGTGGTGTGTGTACGTGGGTCTCGATCTTTAAGAATATGAAAGCTTCACTCAAAGGTCACAACAATTTGACAAAGCTCACTAAGATAACAAGCAGCATATGAGTAGAAATTTTCAACTAAGCTTATCATATGGCTCTGGTAGGTATTTTGACTAATGAGGAACTTGTTTTATTTTGAAAGCATAAATTTCCGAGATTTTCCCCATACTAAAAGTAGAATAGAACTTAACTAAATTCTCACTATACCAATCCCCACAACAACTTAGACTTGGAATAAAGCATGTGCTCCCACAAGGTTTTCAGGATCATTTTTACTCATGCCAAATAACTCAATCACAATCTAGCAACTAGTTGAAACAGAGTACTTGCAAAATTAATGACAGAGCAACTATTCATCATTTCCAAGGTGAGAGGCATATGATTCATTCCATGCATAGTTGGGAGTTATTTTATTCAAGGGAAATATTGTTTTAAGGGAAATATTTTTGGTATTTTCATTTTTTTTAAATGCAAATTATCATGAAGGGAAATGAAAGGAAAATTTAAAGATCAATAGTGCTAGATAAATCGGGACATACCTGGTGGGGTCCTCCCCCAAGCTTGGACTCTTCACTGGTAGGGGTTGAGCCTTGAGAGGTACTGGCTCAGCTGTTCCGCTTGTTCGTGGACGTCGTGCTGGATAGATGCCACCATCGCGCTATTCTCTTGATGGTACTGAGAATGGTGGGCTAGCGTGTCTTGGATCTCTCGGGTACGGTCGTCGATAAGCTCGACTCGGTCGGAGATGTAGGACAACTCCCGGCCGTAGTCGAAGCGTGCGGACTGTGAGTATCCGGGGTAGTATGGTTGGGAGGCACTGTCGTATCCTCCTCCATACCGACTCCCGGACCACTCAGAGTCCGTGTCCTGGCCGTAGTCCCAGCGTCCTGAGGTGAAGTAGTTCGGCTCCTGATGCCGCCCAGAGCCTCCTGCTCCGGACGTCCCAGCGCCGGTGTACATGTCATAGGTGGCCTCAAAAGCGGAAGTGTGTCGGTGCGGCATTTGTGGTGCATCTTCCGGCTCCTGTGAGGTGGCGAGCCCAGCATCACGCCTGGCTCGTCCCCTCGTGACGGGTCCGTCACCTACATCGCTGTGCCGAGTGGGCTCTCTCCAAGGTGGAGAATCGTCCGACTCGGTCCTCAACTGAAGGGTTAGTTTCGGCGTGGTATACAACCTTAGTGCTACACAGGGCAAAGGCACTTCAGTTGTATATCCACGGTAAATCATTGCCAGCGTTGCGTCAGGCGTCCGCCGTATCATGTGGGCTTGCACGAAGTGCTCGGCATCCACGACGGAACGCGCTGTCTCGATGTACATGAGCCGAGCGCCTTGGAGGACGCCCAGGTGGTTAGCGAGGCGAGGGACTAGAGAAGTCATCGCCATGCTACCCGCACGAGAAATATGAGACAGCCAGTGACCAACCATGTCTTTCACAGGTGAATAGGGAATCTGATTGACCATGGCAAAAAGAACCCGCAACTCGATGGTGTTGACAGGGCGCAAATCTGCCCGGGAGAATACCGTCATAGACACCCAACGATGCATGAAACGCAAAGTGGGGTTATGAATGCTATTCGTGTGTGGTGCATGACAGTTGGTATCCCCCGAAATCTTTTTCCAAAATGCCACCCGGTCAAATCTTCTAAGCGCTTTGTTCGGGTCTAATGAACAACGGCTTGAAAATCCGAGACCCGAACTAAAATCCCTCCAAGAGCAGAAGAACTCTTGGTTGAAGAACCGAAAAGGAATCCCCCCAGTTTCAGAAACCAAAGTCGAGAGGAATTCAAGGGTGAGCAGGTACGAACCTTCTTCGTTGATGCGCCAGAAATTCTCCCAGCCAATGGCCTGGAAAATTTCCGTGAACTCTACGTCCATCCCCGTGTCCCTGAGCAAATCTTGCTCAAACACACGGGTATGCTCGAACTCCTTCAGCCGAAGCTCGTTGAAGGTGTTCCGCTCCCTTTCTGTTCTAAGGTTGATGTCACTCTCGCTCAGGAGCTGCCTGGCTGGGGGCGTGGCATGGCCCCATCCCGAGCCAGCTGCTCCGTGCTCGTCCGTGTCCATCCGGCTCGAGCCTCGAGACGGAGTTGGGGAACTCCCAGCATCGTCTGATCGTCGGCCTAGCCGGGCGGAACGACGAAGCGAAGTGAAGAACTTCGACATGATTCCTGCAAAAAGTTAGTGCAACAACAACTACCCGAAGGACTAAATATATATATAGTTAGCACAAGAAAATCAAGTCAGTCGTTCGAGATAGTTAGTCGTCCTTGCGGGGATGAAAACCACCACAAAAGGTTAGTCGTTCTTGTGGGTGTCGGTGACCACCACAAAATCGTCCAAAATTTCAGCACAAAGATCACAACAAGAGCAAAATATTTTTGGGATTTTCTCGTGATGCAAGTGAACCAAAACTTGAACAAGATCTCGGGAAGAACTTGAGCAAGCACTAGAGCAAAGGACTTGAGAAAGAGAGAGAGCTCCTAGCATAAATTTTCAGAATGGGAGAGTGAGTGAATGGTGCAAGGAGAAGCAAGCAGCAAGGGCAGCATTTATAGGCCGAGGGGAGGCACCCTTGGCCGTTCGGCCGAAGGGCCTGGTTCGCCCGAACCAGGTCTGGTGGCCAGCCCACCCCCATGTGGGTGCGGCACCCTCCTTCGCTTTGATTCCACGCCAAAATGTGTGGCCACAAAATTTTTAGGTCATGTGAGTGGAGTTTAGTGGTAGGTGAGATGGAAAATTTGACATGACCGAAGTGAATTTTAGTGGAGTCACCCCCATGCTGCCATGTTGATGATAATTGGTGAGTGTGCAGCCATTTTTAGTGGGGTAGACATGTTTGTTGCTGGTTGGTGGTGATGGTAAATAATTGGAGATGTTCTAGAAGGGATGAAAATGATAAAAGTTACCAATACATCCACCCTAGTTAAAATTTCAGCATGTGTCCAATTATTTCTAACCAAGCTTGCAAAATTTTCTACTCTCTCTCAAATTAATTACTCAAGTGGTTCATTTTATTTGAAAAGGGAAACATGCAAATGCAATTGGAAATTTAAAAATTGGAAGGGAAATATGGGATACATACCGGTTTTCCTCGCGGCGAGAGCTCAGCTTTTAAGTCCGCGAGCGGGACTTCTCCTGTCTTCAGTTGTTCTTGTCATCGTCCGGTCCTGGAGTGGATGACTCGGACGATGCAACCTTCTTCCACCACATTTTCTTGTTCTTCTTCTTCGGTGTCGGTGGCGGTGGGATCGGTGTCTCTGGAGAATTCCAGAGGGCTTGTTCTTCCTCGTATTTCTTTACGAGGAAATCCATTTCTTCTGCACCCGTCAGCTTAGTCGGCTCGTTCCACTTGAGCTGCTCACCACCGAGTATTTCCAGCTCTCCATTAATGAGAGCCTTAAGGAAACACTCGGCGCTCCTCTGCTCCGGTGTGAGTGGCTCTGTCTTCTTCTCTTCCCGGGGTTGAAACTTGAAGTAAGTCAACCTTCCGTCGACACGGAACGAGATTTCTCTCGCATCCATATCGATCCTAGCCCGGGTGTTTTTCAAGAATGGTCGGCCCAACACAAGGGGAAACGAATGCTCGTTCCCCGTGTCGAGGACAACAAAGTCCACAGGGACATATCGTCCCCAGATCCGGACCGGTACATTCTCGATCACCCCCTCGGGGTAGCGGATGGTTGAGTCCGCAAGCTGTACCTGGGCAGTAGTAGGCGACAAAGTAGGGTAGCATAATTTCTTAAATAATACCTTAGACATGATGTTGACGCTTGCCCCCAGATCACAGAGTGCATCATCAATGCAACGATTCCAGATCGCGCACTGAATGATGGGCACTCCGGGATCTTCCTTCCTGTCCGGAGAGGTCTTGATGATCGCCCTTTTTGCAGCTCTCAGCAGGTAGGTCCATCTTGGTGTCAGCATTTGGATGCGTGCGACCTTCCCTACGTGGTTAGTTCGGAGGACACTGTGAGGCATCTTACCATGCCTGGTAGTGATGGAATTCACTGTCTCGATGGAAGGTTCGGGTTGCACCGGAATCTTCCCCGATTCAGTGACGGGAACAGCAGCAGCTAACTGAGCGACTTGAGTTTCTATCATTTTATTAAAGCTCAGTTGACTTTTCATAGTAGAAGAAAATGATTCCATCCTAGAGTCTATGCTTTCCAGAGTTTTATCATTAGCAGCAAGCTTTTTATTGATGTTTTTAGTTATTTTCATCTGGCCAAAGAAAAGATCTCTAAGAGATGGCTGATTATTGAAGTTGCTGGAATTGAAATTGTTACCTTGTTGATGCCTCTCAAAAGGGAGGTTTGAGCGCGGATTCCAGCCTTGGTTGCCGTTGTTGTTCGGTCGGTACCCGTTGTTGTTGGAGTTGTTGACGTAGTGGGCATCTTCTCGCGTTTCGGGGCAGTCATTCCCCGAATGGCCAGTGTTGCCACACACTTCGCAGGTCATGCGAGCGTCCATGGCTTGCACCGTATCTTGAGCAGGGGCCTCCAGTTTCTTCATCAGGAGGTCCATCTTGGCAGCGAGCATGTCCAGAGCTTCAACTTGGTGAACTCCTCGGGTCTTTGGTTGAGTCCGGTCATCGGACCAACCTTGGTTCTCGACCATCTTCTCTATGAGGGCCTTCGCACGACTCTCCTCAAGAGAGAAGAACGAGCCTCCAGCGGCAGCATCCAGGTACTCACGGGCAGAATTTCTCGGCCCGTGATAGAAAGTTTGGATTATGAACTAACTCTGCATACCATGGTGAGGACAAGCAGAAATATAGTCCTGGAGGCGATCCCATACCTCCGGGACTGTTTCATCTTTCAGCTGCTGGAAACTAGCTATTTTGTTTCGGAGGGCGTTGGTTTTCCCAACCGGAAAGAATTTTAGCAAGAAAGCGCTAGTGCATTTATCCCAGGTATCTATTGCTTCGCGGTTAGCATAAAACCATTGTTTCACCTTGCCTAATAATGAGAATGGAAATAAACGAAGGCGAATGGCATCGATACTTACTCCGCGGATGGTGAAGGTGTTGCAAATCTCCAGGAAATGCTGGAGATGAGCATTGGCATCTTCATGTGGCTTGCCGCAAAATGGGCTAGCCTGAACCATGTTGATGAGAGCTGGCTTCAGCTCGAAGCTACCATCTCCGACTGGCAGAGCTGGTCCGACACGTACGTTCTCGCTTGATGGAGCGGAGAACTCACGGATCGTCTTGGTTGCCATCCTCGATGTAGCCTGGTCAACGATGGGAAGGACTGGATTCGTCGGAAGGAGTTGCTTCTGAGGAGGCACAACACGGGGTCGTACTTTCCTCACAAATGACTCCAGATTTTCTTGGAAGTTTGACGGTAGTTGGAAACCAGTCATGCACTGCTCTGTTCCATAAAGACCAACGAACAGAGCAAGGATAAACCCGCTTGAGTAGCGGTACTCAACTAAGATAGCTCAAGATAAAAGTTCAAAAATAATCTAGCCAAAGACTTCCCCGGCAACGGCGCCAGAAATGCTTGTTGGCACTTCTTGTTAGCGCCAGAAATGCTTGTTGGCGCCAGAAAAGTACCAGGATTCTCAATTCTGATATTGGATCGTAAGAAGTACCAACAAGCATTTCTGGCGCCGTTGCCGGGGAAGTCTTTGGCTAGATTATTTTTGAACTTTTATCTTGAGCTATCTTAGTTGAGTACCGCTACTCAAGCGGGTTTATCCTTGCTCTGTTCATTGGTCCTTGTGGAACAGAGCAGTGCATGACTGGTTTCCAACTACCGTCAAACTTCCAAGAAAATCCGGAGTCACTTGTGAGGACAGTACGACCCCGTGTTGTACCTCCTTAGAAGCAACTCCTTCCGACGAACCCAGTCCTTCCCGTCGTTGACCAGGCTACATCGAGGATGGCAACCAAGACGATCCGTGAGTTCTCCACTCCATCAAGCGAGAACGTACGTATCGGACCAGCTCCGCCAGTCGGAGATGGTAGCTTCGAGCTGAAGCCAGCCCTCATCAACATGGTACAGGCTAGCCCATTCTGCGGCAAGCCACACGAAGATGCCAATGCTCATCTCCAGCATTTCCTGGAGATATGCAACACCTTCACCATCCGCGGAGTAAGTATCGATGCCATTCGCCTTCGTTTATTTCCATTCTCATTATTATGCAAGGTGAAACAATGGTTTTATGCTAACCGCGAAGCAATAGACACCTGGGATAAATGCACTAGCGCGTTCTTGCTAAAATTCTTTCCGGTTGGGAAAACCAACGCCCTCCGGAACAAAATAGCTAGTTTCCAGCAGCTAAAAGATGAAACAGTCCCGGAGGTATGGGATCGCCTCCAGGACTATATTTCTGCTTGTCCTCACCATGGTATGCAGAGTTGGTTCATAATCCAAACTTTCTATCACGGGCCGAGAAATTCTGCCCGTGAGTACCTGGATGCTGCCGCTGGAGGCTTGTTCTTCTCTCTTGAGGAGAGTCGTGCGAAGGCCCTCATAGAGAAGATGGTCGAGAACCAAGGTTGGTCCGACGACCGGACTCAACCAAAGACCCGAGGAGTTCACCAAGTTGAAGCTCTGGACATGCTCGCTGCCAAGATGGACCTCCTGATGAAGAAACTGGAGGCCCCTGCTCAAGAAACGGTGCAAGCCATGGACGCTCGCATGACCTGCGAAGTTTGTGGCAACACTGGCCATTCGGGGAATGACTGCCCCGAGACGCGAGAAGATGCCCACTACGTCAACAACTCCAACAACAACGGGTACCGACCAAACAACTACGGCAACCAAGGCTGGAATCCGCGCCCAAACCTCCCTTTTGAGAGGCCTCAACAAGGTAACAATTTCAATTCCAGCAACTTCAATAATCAGCCGTCCCTTAGTGATCTTGTGTTTGGCCAGATGAAAATAACTGAAAACATCAATAAAAAGCTTGCTGCTAATGATAAAACTCTGGAAAGCATAGACTCTAGGATGGAATCATTTTCTTCTGCTATGAAAAGTCAACTGAGCTTTAATAAAATGATAGAAACTCAAGTCGCTCAGTTAGCTGCTGCTGTTCCTGTCACTGAATCGGGGAAGATTCCGGGGCAACCCGAGCCTTCCATCGAGACAGTAAATTCCATCACTACCAGGCAGGGTAAGATGCCTCGTAGTGTATTCCGCACTAACCACGCAGGGAAGGTCGCACGTATCCAAGTGCTGACACCAAGATGTACCTACCTGCCGAGAGCTGCAAAAAGGGCAATCATCAAGACCTCTCCAGACAGGAAGGAAGATCCCGGAGTGCCTATCATTCAGTGCTCGATCTAGAATCGTCGCATTGATGATGCACTCTGTGATCTAGGGGCAAGCGTCAACATCATGTCTAAGGTATTATTTAAGAAATTACGCTACCCTACTTTGTCACCTACTACTGCCCAGGTACAGCTTGCGGACTCAACCATCCGCTACCCCGAGGGGGTGATCGAGAATGTACCGGTCCGAATCTGGGGACGATATGTCCCTGTGGACTTTGTTGTCCTCGACACGGGGAACGAGCATTCGTTTCCCCTTGTGTTGGGCCGACCATTCTTGAACACCACCCGGGCTAGGATCAATATGGATGCGAGAGAAATCTCGTTCCGTATCGACGGAAGGTTGACTTACTTCAAGTTTCAACCCCGGGAAGAGAAGAAGACAGAGCCACTCACACCGGAGCAGAGAAGCGCCGAGTGTTTCCTTAAGGCTCTCATTAATAGAGAGCTGGAAATACTCGGTGGTGAGCAGCTCAAGCGGAACAAGGCGATAAAACCGACAAGTGCAGAAGAAATGGATTTCCTCGTAAAGAAATACGAGGAAGAACAAGCCCTCTGGAATTCTCCAGAGACACCGATCCCACCGCCACCAACACCGAAGAAGAAGAACAAGAAAATGTGGCGGAAGAAGGTTGCATCGTCCGAGTCATTCACTCTGGGACCGGACGATGACAAGAACAACTAAAGACAGGAGAAGTCCCGCTCGCGGACTTAAAAGCTGAGCTCTCGCCGCGAAGAAAACCGGTATGTATCCCATATTTCCCTTCCAATTTTTAAATTTCTAATTGCATTTGCATGTTTCCCTTTTCAAAATACTTAACCACTTGAGTAATTAATTTGAGAAAGAGTAGAAAATTTTGCAAGTTTGGTTTAAATAATTGGACACATGCTGAAATTTTAACTAGGGTGGATGTAATTGGTAATTTTCATCATTTTCATCCCTTCTGGATCATTTCCAATTATTTACCATCACCACCAACCAGCAACAAACATGTCTACCCCACCAAAAATGGCTGCATACTCACCAATTATCACAAACATGGCAGCATGGGGGTGACTCCACTAATTTCCACTTTGGTCATATCAAATTTCCATCTCACCTACCACTAAAATCCACTAGAAATGTCCTTGGAAATTGTTGGCTACACAAAATTTCGTGAATCAAAGCAAGGGGAAGTGCTCCACTCAGGGAGGAGTGCCCTGGCCACCAGGGCCTGGTTCGCCCGAACCACCCAGTTCGGCCGAACCAGGGACCTGCCTCCCCTCGGCCTATAAATGCTGGTGCAGGCTTGAGAGCTCCTCACACATTCATTCACTCAGAAAATTTCTACTAGGAGCTCTCTCTCTCTCTCCCTCTCAAGTTCTTTGCTCTAGTGCTTGCTCAAGTTCTCCCCAAGTTCTTGCTCAAGTTTTGGTTCACATGCATCACTAGAAAATCCCAAAAATATTTTGTTGCGATCTTTGTGCTGAATTTCTGGACGATTTTGTGGTGGTCACCGACACCCACAAGAATGACTAACCTTTTGTGGTGGTCTTCATCCCCGCAAGAATGACTAACTATCTCGAACGACTGACTTTTCTTGTGCTAACCATATATATATTCAGTCCTTCGGGTAGTTGTTGTTGCACTAACCTTTTGCAGGAATCATGTCGAAGTTCTTCACTTCGCTCCGTCGTTCCGCCGGCTAGGCCGACGATCGGACGATGCTGGGAGTTCCCCAGCTCCGTCCCGAGGCTCAAGCCAGATGGACACAGACGAGCATGGAGCAGCCGGCTCGGGATGGGGCCATGCCATGCCCCCAGCCAGGCAGCTCCTGAGCGAGAGTGACATCAACCTTAGAACAGAAAGGGAGCGGAACACCTTCAATGAGCTTCGACTGAAGGAGTTCGAGCATACCCGTGTGTTTGAGCAAGATTTGCTCAGGGACACGGGGATGGACGTAGAGTTCACGGAAATTTTCCAGGCCATTGGCTGGGAGAATTTCTGGCACATCAACGAAGAAGGTTCGTACCTGCTCGCCCTTGAATTCCTCTCGACTTTGGTTTCTGAAACTGAGGGTATTCGTTTTCGGTTCTTCAACCAAGAGTTCTTCTGCTCTTGGAGGGATTTTAGTTCGGGTCTTGGATTTTCAAGCCGTTGTTCCTTAGACCCGAACAAAGCGCTTAAAAGATTTGACCGGGTGGCATTTTGGAAAAAGATTTCGGGGGATACCAACTGTCATGCGCCACGCACGAACAGCATTAAAAACCCCACTTTGCGTTTCATGCATCGTTGGGTGTCTATGACGGTATTCCCCCGGGCAAATTTGCGCCCTGTCAACACCATCGACTTGCGGGTTCTTTTTGCCATGGTCAAGCAGATTCCCTATTCACCTGTGAAAGACATGGTTGGTCACTGGCTGTCTCATATTTCTCATACAGGTGGCATGGCGATGACTTCTCTAGTCACTCGCCTCGCTAACCACCTGGGCGTCCTCCAAGGCGCCCGGCTCACGTACATCGAGACAGCGCGTTCCGTCGTGGATGCCGAGCACTTCGTGCAAGCCCACATGATACGACGGACGCCTGACGCAATGCTGGCAATGATTTATCGTGGCTATACAAATGAAGTGCCTTTGCCTTGTGCAGCACTAAGGTTGTATACCACGCCGAAACTAACTCTTCAGTTGAGGACCGAGTCGGACGACTCTCCACCTTGGACAGAGCCCGCTCGGCACAGCGTTGCAGGTGACAGACCCGTCACGAGGGGACTAGCCAGGCGTGATGCTGGGCTCGCCACCTCACAGGAGCCGGAAGATGCACCACAAATGCCGCATCGACACACTTCCGCTTTTGAGGCCACCTACGACATGTACACCGGCGCTGGGACGTCCGGAGCAGGAGGCTCCGGGCAACACCAGGAGCCGAACTACTTCACCTCAGGACGCTGGGACTACGGCCAGGACACGGACTCTGAGTGGTCCGGGAGTCGGTATGGAGGGGGATACGACAGTGCCTCCCAGCCATACTACCCCGGGTACTCACAGTCCGCACGCTTCGACTACGGCCGGGAGTTGTCCTACATCTCCGACCGAGTCGAGCTCATCGACAAACGTACCCGAGAGATCCAGGACACACTAGCCTGCCATTCTCAGTACCATCAAGAGAATAGCGGGATGGTGTCGTCCATGAACAAGCGGAACAGCTGAGCCAGTACCTCTCAAGGCTCAACCCCTACCAGTGAAGAGTCCAAGCTTGGGGGAGGACCCCCACCAGGTATGTCCCGATTTACCCAGCACTTTGATCATTTAATTTCCCTTTCATTTCCCTTCAAGTTAGTTTGCATTTAAAAATGAAAATACCAAAAAAAATATTTCCCTTAAACAAAATTTCCCTTGAATTAAATAACTCCCAACTATGCATGAAATGAATCATATGCCTCTCACCTTGGAAATGATTGTAACACCCTAAAAATGCCTATTTTAAAATTTTAGTAATTAATTTATTTTTATTTAATTCTATGCTCATATTTATCTAGGAAAAATAAATTATTTATGAGAAATAAAATTTAATTTAAGGTTAGAAACATTTTTGTTGCATTCATGCTGGCTGCATTGAGTTTTGTTTGTGTGTGGTTCAATTGGAATTTAAATTCTGTTTAAATTCGAATTTGAATCGCTGCGTTTAGAGCTCTAGAAAAGTTTCTGCGGCCCGAGTCCACTTTTCCTCCCTCAACTATTTTTCTCGGCCGATTCTTGCCCTCCAACTCTTTTCCAGCAGCAGCCCAGCTCCAGCGCTTCCACTTTTGGCCCGCCACTGGCCCACTCCGTTTTTCCCCGCCGGCCTGCTCCTTTCGGCTTTGCAGCCCGCCCCGCTCGGCCCGCCTAGCGGCCCAGCAAGCCAGGCTGGCCAGCCCACGCCGCAGCGCCCCCTCCCCTCTCCACGCCGCTGACGCCCGGGTCCCACTGGTCAGCCGTCTCCCTCCTCTCGCCGAGTCCGGCTCGGACCCGACCGCCGGAGTCCCGCCCGGCCACGTCGTCGTCGTCGAGGGCCCGGTCTCTCCTCGGCCGGCCTATAAAACGCGCCGTCCTCGACTCCTCCGCCCCGCGACCCTCAAGCCCCGCCCTCGCTCTCGCTTCCTGCGCAGCCGCCGCCGATTCTTCCGCCGCCCGAGAACCCGCCGCCGTCGATCTGCCGTTTCGCCGTCGCTCCGACCAAATCGACCGCCCGGGAAGCTTTTCGTGGTGGTAAGGATGCTCCCACACCCCTCCTTGTTCTCTCCCTCCCCCTGCTGCGAGCTCCCCGACGCCACCCGAGCGCCGCCGCCGCCATGGGACGTCGCGCGCCACCGTCGTTGCTTCGCCGCCGACGAGAGCCACCCAGTTGAGTTTGTCGCGTCGCCCCGGTCCTTTAGAGCCAGCCCGCGCTCGAAACCGTGCTCCGCAGTGCGTTTTCGTGCAACGCCGGCGAAGCGCCGCCGTCGCCATCCAACGCCGCCGCTCGCCGCGCCGCCGTCGCCGAACCCCCTCCCCTGGATCTAATCTGGATCGTTGGATCCTAATCCTACGGCCCAGATCGAAAGCCAACCTGAGTCAACCCGGGTCAATACCGGTCAACCCCCAGTCAGCCGAGCCGTTTTTCAAAAGAGCCCCTGCCCTTTTTCAAAATTAACCCGCAGTCCAAAACTATTCAAAAATAATTACAATTAAGTCCTGATTTTTACAGAAAACCCCCTATCTTATTTAAAAATAGTACCCGAGGTCCTGTTTTGGTTAATTTGCAAATAAACCCTCCTATTTTTATATAAAATTATGTTTTAGCCCCTGAATTTTTGCAAATAAGCCCCTGGAACTTTTAAAACTTTGCCAGCAAGTCCCCGAACCTTAGAAAAGCCATAACTTCTTCGTTTTAGCTCCGATTTGAGTGATTTTCGCGCTCACGTGTTCGTAGCGAAGCGTAGATTAGTTTCTAAGCCTTCTTTTGTTCTGTTTTTATTGTTTGGTGTACTGTTCTAATAGATTAATATTGTTTGCATGTGCTGGCTTGTATGGATGCTTGTGTGTTGATGTATGAGTCCAGTCGGTGAGCCGTACGCGTTTGAGTTCGAGGGTTACGAGGAGCAAGACCAACAGCAGCAGCAAGAGCAACAGCAGCAGTTGGACGAAGGCAAGTACAGCACGGACAATCCTTGCTACCTAAACACACCTTTACACTATTTACTGCATATGCATGTGTCTAAATTGTTCCCATTAAGGTTATTCCTAGTTTTGTTTATCCTATACCTTGATTACCCTGGGTTATTGCATTTGGGTAGAACTTTGCTAGGCGCAACTACTGTCACCAATGTTTAACTGTTAAACTTGACTTAATGGTTCACTTCAATGTTAATGGTAAAACTTGCTTTTTAGCAACATGGATCAGGGAGCTAGGGCGTACATACTTGGCCCTAGTGTCTCTCCGTAAGGACTGGTTCTTAAAGCGGCAACCCAGGAACCTGTCGCCACCACCGGAACTATAATGGCTCTGGTCTTGGACGAGTAGCATGTACGGCTCTAGCTTGACAGTAGTTACCGACGGGCCGACGGCGTTATGGGAAGCATGGGTGAGAGTATGGTTTGATCCACCGAGGACGGAGTATCCGTTGGCTATGTCCCCGTGAGGCACAGTCCCGTGTGGGAGCTTCCGTATGGCGGGGGTTCTACACGTTGCGCTATTTAATTCCGTTTTTGCATTACTTTTCTGCGATTGGACGCCATTGACCCCCTCGTGCTGCGGCACGGGCGTAAGTCAGTCTCGGTGCCTCGGGTCATGCTGCCTAGGTTGTACCATAATGGCTACTGTTTTGTTAGGGTGTCTTGTGAAAAGCCTCGTAGCGTCCCTATGCAGTCACACCTCGGAAGTGTTGATGTGCGTGGTTGGGTGCAAAGTTCCTTTGAACTTTTACGCGACTGGTGGGTAAAGGGCGAAACCTCTGCAGAGTGTATAATCTATCATGATAGCCTTGCTCAGGGTCAGGAGCGGCCTGGATCCTTTTTGATTAGAAGTTGATGTTTATTATTGTTTAAAGAATACTTCTACTTTATTAATTTGGGTTGCAACTGGGATTCACATAATTGTAGTAATCTTGGTTTATGTTAAAAAGAATCAACTAAAATTGCTAATGCAGTACAGCCGTGTCAAGCCTTTCTTTTAAGCCTTCATTACCCGTGTTGTATTTGCTAAGTAAGACAATTACTTACACTTGCCATTCAACAAAATCCCGGATGGGTAACAGATGGATTAGATGGTACTGCTGCTATTGAATTTCCTGAAGATCTGCCATTCTACTAGCTGTGCTCAACCAGTCAGAGTCCCCGTGGATTATGGATTTCGGCTTCGTCTTCGTCTTCGTTTAGAGAGAGTTAATAAATAGTCTTCCGCTGTGTTATTTTAGTTATTTTAGTCAAACTCTGATGTAAAACCATTTTATTCGAGCATATGTACTCTGTTTATCATATTTGTTATCTATATGTGTTCTGTGGACTTCCTGGGCACACATATAGAAGCATTCGGGTTTCTGCGTAAATCCGGGTGTGACAGATTGGTATCAGAGCCGTGCTGACTGTAGGAACGCAGCCTAGTTAGAACGGTTGAAAAATCACTAGGAGACCACCATGATTTTCGTTCGGATCATTTAGACGCGTTTTTCAAAACCAGTGCCGTCGAGTCTTGTGTGAATCATGCCTTTGGATGCTTGATTTTACTGTTATTATGCTTATGTTTGATTTGGATCTTTGTAATGATTGTGATGGTCATAGACGCAAGTCTATCTCCATCTAGAGATAGGACTAAGGTTTAAGGAATATTAGTGAATAAATAGTTTGGGTTATCCATCTCCTTTGCACTTCCTCAGTCTTACTCCTTATCATATCTTTCCAAGTACTGCTATCCTCTCATACACCATCTGCAAGCCTGGGTTATCTAATACCAGTTGGCGGTAATACTGATGGGAGATTTCTTGTTATGGTAGATGGTTAACACCAGAAGCAACCCCGGAGGCAGTGGGAGCAACCAGAATCAGAATCAGAATCCACCACCTCCACCACCGCCACTCACCATGGAGCAGATGATGCAGATGCAACTCCAGCTGACACAACAGATGGCGCAAACCATAGCACTGATGCAGCAGAATCAGCAGAACCCGCCCCAACAGCACTACGTGCAACCCCGAGATAAAAGGGGCGAGTTTATGAAGGGACGCCCTCCTACCTTCAGCAAGTCTAGCGACCCAATGCAAGCAGAGGACTGGCTCAAGGCAGTGGAACGACAGCTGGACATCGCACAGTGCAACGACCGGGAGAAGGTGTTGTATGGAAGTGGACAGCTCCAGGGAGCAGCTTTGGATTGGTGGGATGCGTACCAATATGCTCATCCCAATCGTGATCAGATCACTTGGCAGGAGTTCCGCGACAGCTTCCGTTCTCACCACGTGCCGGAAGCGCTGATGACCTTGAAGAAGAAGGAGTTCCTGGCATTGAAGCAAGAAGGTATGAGTGTCACCGCTTATCGTGACAAGTTCATTGAGTTAGCCCGTTATGCTCCAGAGGACGTAAATACAGATAAGAAGAAGCAGACCCGATTCCGTGATGGCCTACATGACACACTCCAGTACCAGCTCCTGTGCTCTAAGTTCGCCACATTTCAAGAACTGGTGGATAGCGCACTACTGCTAGAGCACAAGCGCCGTGAGATGGAAGAAAAGAAGAGGAAGCTTCAAGGCATACCGTCAGGAAGCAATGTTCGCCCTCGCTTCAATCCTCAGCAAGGAAACCAGCAGATGGTGACTCCACAGCGTTTCCAGGGACAGTCTGGTCTGATGAACCGCAACCAGTATCAGCAACGTCCCCAGTACCAGCCACGTCCCCAGTACCCCTCAGCACTACCTCAGCAGCGTCCTCAGAACCAGCCACAGAATGGTCCTGTCCAACGCCCCAATCCGACCAACAATGCACCTACGGCTCCGAGGTGTTTTGGTTGTGGTGAGCTGGGACATTATGCCAGCGCTTGTCCTCGCAAGGCTCAGAACACCGTTGGTCAGAACAACAATCCGAGGATTGGACAACCGCAGCACCAGAACGGGAATCAGCAGCAGAACCCAGCGAGAGGAAAGGTCAACCACATGGGTGCGGAAACCACAGAAGGAGCAACGGATGTCGTTGTGGGTACGTTTCCTGTCAACTCATCTCTCGCAACTGTTTTGTTTGATACTGGAGCTTCGCATGCTTTCATATCTGCTGCTTTCGTGAAAAAGAACATGATGATCTTGCAACCTATGGGAAACCCCATGGTAGTTAGTTCACCTGGGGGAGAACAGCGTGCCACTTTACGTTGCCCCTGTATCACCATCACAATAAGGGGGGTAGACTTTGTGGTGAACCCGATAGTCCTAGAAACTCTTGGGTTTGACTTGATTCTGGGTATGAGCTGGTTAGCCAGATACGATGGGGTGATTCAATGCTCCAAAAGAACAGTGCAGCTGACAGCAAAGACTGGCGAGAAAGTGGAGTACCAAGCAGCTAGTCCCGTGGGACACAATCAGATCTACCAAGCCGAAGGTGTAGCACTGGAAGACATCAGAGTGGTGTGCGAATTCCCAGACGTGTTTCCAGACGAGTTACCAGGTATGCCCCCAGACCGCGAAGTTGAATTTGTTATTGATCTTAAGCCTGGTACTGCACCTATAGCTAAGAGGCCATATAGAATGGGAGTAAAAGAACTAGAGAAACTTAAGGAGGAATTAAGGGCATTGTTAGCAAAAGGGTATATTCGTCCTAGTTCGTCCCCTTGGGGAGCACCGGTTTTGTTTGTGGATAAGAAAGATGGGACTCAGAGATTGTGTGTGGATTATCGAGCTTTGAATGAAGTGACCATCAAGAACAAGTACCCGTTGCCAAGGATTGATGATCTCTTCGACCAGTTGAAAGGAGCGTGTGTGTTCTCTAAGATCGATCTCCGATCCGGTTACCATCAGATGAGGATACGAGTGACTGACATCCCCAAAACAGCCTTCACAACCCGATATGGTCTATATGAGTTCACTGTCATGTCTTTTGGTTTGACAAATGCACCGGCATACTTCATGTATTTGATGAACAGTGTGTTCATGGACTATCTTGACAAGTTCGTGGTAGTGTTCATTGATGACATTCTGGTTTTCTCCAAGAACGAGGAAGAACATGAAGAACATCTGAGGTTGGTGATGCAGAGACTTCGTGAGCATCAGTTGTATGCCAAGCTGAGCAAGTGTGAGTTTTGGTTGAAGGAAGTAGCATTCTTGGGACACGTACTGTCCAACGGTGGAGTGGCAGTTGATCCGAAGAAGGTTAGTGATGTGTTGAGTTGGAATCCGCCTAAGGATGTGAGTGAAATCAGAAGTTTCCTTGGAATGGCTGGATACTATCGGAGGTTTATTGAAGGATTCTCCAAGATTGCTAAACCTCTGACGGCGTTATTGGAGAAAAATGCCAAGTTTGTCTGGACTGAAGAGTGTCAGGCTAGCTTTGAGGAATTGAAGAAGAGGTTAACAACGGCACCCGTGCTAGTGTTGCCGGATATAACCAAGAGCTTCTCTATCTACTGCGATGCATCTCGTCTAGGATTGGGATGTGTGCTCATGCAGGAAGGCAGAGTAGTAGCATATGCATCAAGGCAATTGAGGAAACATGAGCAGAACTACCCGACACACGATCTGGAGTTAGCAGCTGTAGTGCATGCCTTGAAAATTTGGAGGCATTACTTGATTGGACATAAGTGTGATATTTACACTGACCACAAGAGTCTCAAGTATGTGTTCACACAGTCAGATCTGAATATGAGACAACGTCGTTGGTTAGAACTGATCAAGGACTACGATCTGGAGATTCATTATCATCCAGGGAAGGCCAACTTGGTGGCAGATGCTCTGAGTAGAAGGAGTTACGTGAATAAGATCACGGGACATTGCTTACCGGAGGAACTCAGTCTAGAGTTTGAAAGGATGAGTCTGGGATTTGTGACTAGCGTCACCGAGATGGCAGTAGAACCGACCTTGGAACAAGAAATCCGAAAAGGACAGCTCACAGATGAGAAGATCAAGGAGATCGTGGAACTGGTGGCATTAGGAAAAGCCCCTGGTTTTCGAGTGGATAACCAAGGAACATTGTGGTATGAGAAGAGAATCTGTGTACCAGATATAGTGCAGATCAGAGATGCAATTCTCAGGGAAGCCCATGAATCGGCGTATTCGATACACCCAGGTAGTACCAAGATGTACCAGGATATCAAAGAGAGATTTTGGTGGTACGGATTGAAGAGAGATGTGGCCACATACGTAGCTCTATGTGACACGTGTCAGAGAGTCAAGGCTGAACATCAGAGGCCAGCAGGTTTACTCCAGCCCCTGAAGGTACCTGAATGGAAGTGGGAAGAAGTCGGTATGGATTTCATCACTGGCTTACCTCGCACTCAGAGAGGATTTGACTCAATCTGGGTAATCGTGGATCGTCTGACCAAGGTGGCGCATTTCTTACCAGTAAAGACCACCTACTCGGGAGCCAGACTAGCAGAGTTGTATATGGAGAGGATTGTGTGTTTGCATGGGGTACCAAAAAGAATAGTGTCAGATCGAGGTACCCAGTTCACATCGCACTTTTGGCGACAATTGCATGAGTCTATGGACACTAAGCTACAATTCAGTTCAGCTTACCATCCGCAGACAGATGGGCAGACAGAACGGACAAATCAGATATTGGAGGATATGTTGAGGGCATGTGCTCTACAATATGGTGCCAGTTGGGATAAGAGTTTACCGTACGCGGAATTCTCGTACAACAACAGCTATCAGAAGAGTTTGCAAATGGCCCCATTTGAGGCTTTGTACGGCAGAAAGTGTAGGACACCACTATTCTGGAATCAGACGGGAGAAAGTCAGGTATTTGGACCTGAGATACTAAGAGAAGCAGAGCGACAAGTACAGATAATCAGACAGAATCTGAAAGTGGCACAATCCAGACAGAAGAGCTATGCGGATAACCGACGGAGAGATCTCAGTTTCAAAGTTGGAGACTTCGTGTATCTCAAGGTGTCACCCATGAGAGGCGTGAAGAGGTTCAACGTTAAGGGCAAGTTAGCACCTCGATACATTGGACCGTTCAAGGTACTTGGTCGGAAAGGTGAGGTGGCATATCAGTTGGAGCTACCAGGGAAGTTAGCGGGAGTACATGATGTGTTTCATGTGTCTCAGTTGAAAAAGTGCTTGCGAGTACCTGAGGAACAGATTCCGATTGATGAGCTGAATGTGGAGGAAGATCTTACCTATACTGAGCATCCTGTCAGAATTTTGGAAGAGTCAGAAAGAGTCACCAGAAATAAAGTGATCCGGATGTGCAAGGTACAGTGGAGCCGTCATTCAGTGGATGAAGCAACTTGGGAAAGAGAAGAAGATCTCAGAGCAGAGTATCCACAGTTATTCCCATCCACGTCCGAATCTCGAGGACGAGATTCATCTTAAGGGGGGTAGGTTTGTAACACCCTAAAAATGCCTATTTTAAAATTTTAGTAATTAATTTATTTTTATTTAATTCTATGCTCATATTTATCTAGGAAAAATAAATTATTTATGAGAAATAAAATTTAATTTAAGGTTAGAAACATTTTTGTTGCATTCATGCTGGCTGCATTGAGTTTTGTTTGTGTGTGGTTCAATTGGAATTTAAATTCTGTTTAAATTCGAATTTGAATCGCTGCGTTTAGAGCTCTAGAAAAGTTTCTGCGGCCCGAGTCCACTTTTCCTCCCTCAACTATTTTTCTCGGCCGATTCTTGCCCTCCAACTCTTTTCCAGCAGCAGCCCAGCTCCAGCGCTTCCACTTTTGGCCCGCCACTGGCCCACTCCGTTTTTCCCCGCCGGCCTGCTCCTTTCGGCTTTGCAGCCCGCCCCGCTCGGCCCGCCTAGCGGCCCAGCAAGCCAGGCTGGCCAGCCCACGCCGCAGCGCCCCCTCCCCTCTCCACGCCGCTGACGCCCGGGTCCCACTGGTCAGCCGTCTCCCTCCTCTCGCCGAGTCCGGCTCGGACCCGACCGCCGGAGTCCCGCCCGGCCACGTCGTCGTCGTCGAGGGCCCGGTCTCTCCTCGGCCGGCCTATAAAACGCGCCGTCCTCGACTCCTCCGCCCCGCGACCCTCAAGCCCCGCCCTCGCTCTCGCTTCCTGCGCAGCCGCCGCCGATTCTTCCGCCGCCCGAGAACCCGCCGCCGTCGATCTGCCGTTTCGCCGTCGCTCCGACCAAATCGACCGCCCGGGAAGCTTTTCGTGGTGGTAAGGATGCTCCCACACCCCTCCTTGTTCTCTCCCTCCCCCTGCTGCGAGCTCCCCGACGCCACCCGAGCGCCGCCGCCGCCATGGGACGTCGCGCGCCACCGTCGTTGCTTCGCCGCCGACGAGAGCCACCCAGTTGAGTTTGTCGCGTCGCCCCGGTCCTTTAGAGCCAGCCCGCGCTCGAAACCGTGCTCCGCAGTGCGTTTTCGTGCAACGCCGGCGAAGCGCCGCCGTCGCCATCCAACGCCGCCGCTCGCCGCGCCGCCGTCGCCGAACCCCCTCCCCTGGATCTAATCTGGATCGTTGGATCCTAATCCTACGGCCCAGATCGAAAGCCAACCTGAGTCAACCCGGGTCAATACCGGTCAACCCCCAGTCAGCCGAGCCGTTTTTCAAAAGAGCCCCTGCCCTTTTTCAAAATTAACCCGCAGTCCAAAACTATTCAAAAATAATTACAATTAAGTCCTGATTTTTACAGAAAACCCCCTATCTTATTTAAAAATAGTACCCGAGGTCCTGTTTTGGTTAATTTGCAAATAAACCCTCCTGTTTTTATATAAAATTATGTTTTAGCCCCTGAATTTTTGCAAATAAGCCCCTGGAACTTTTAAAACTTTGCCAGCAAGTCCCCGAACCTTAGAAAAGCCATAACTTCTTCGTTTTAGCTCCGATTTGAGTGATTTTCGCGCTCACGTGTTCGTAGCGAAGCGTAGATTAGTTTCTAAGCCTTCTTTTGTTCTGTTTTTATTGTTTGGTGTACTGTTCTAATAGATTAATATTGTTTGCATGTGCTGGCTTGTATGGATGCTTGTGTGTTGATGTATGAGTCCAGTCGGTGAGCCGTACGCGTTTGAGTTCGAGGGTTACGAGGAGCAAGACCAACAGCAGCAGCAAGAGCAACAGCAGCAGTTGGACGAAGGCAAGTACAGCACGGACAATCCTTGCTACCTAAACACACCTTTACACTATTTACTGCATATGCATGTGTCTAAATTGTTCCCATTAAGGTTATTCCTAGTTTTGTTTATCCTATACCTTGATTACCCTGGGTTATTGCATTTGGGTAGAACTTTGCTAGGCGCAACTACTGTCACCAATGTTTAACTGTTAAACTTGACTTAATGGTTCACTTCAATGTTAATGGTAAAACTTGCTTTTTAGCAACATGGATCAGGGAGCTAGGGCGTACATACTTGGCCCTAGTGTCTCTCCGTAAGGACTGGTTCTTAAAGCGGCAACCCAGGAACCTGTCGCCACCACCGGAACTATAATGGCTCTGGTCTTGGACGAGTAGCATGTACGGCTCTAGCTTGACAGTAGTTACCGACGGGCCGACGGCGTTATGGGAAGCATGGGTGAGAGTATGGTTTGATCCACCGAGGACGGAGTATCCGTTGGCTATGTCCCCGTGAGGCACAGTCCCGTGTGGGAGCTTCCGTATGGCGGGGGTTCTACACGTTGCGCTATTTAATTCCGTTTTTGCATTACTTTTCTGCGATTGGACGCCATTGACCCCCTCGTGCTGCGGCACGGGCGTAAGTCAGTCTCGGTGCCTCGGGTCATGCTGCCTAGGTTGTACCATAATGGCTACTGTTTTGTTAGGGTGTCTTGTGAAAAGCCTCGTAGCGTCCCTATGCAGTCACACCTCGGAAGTGTTGATGTGCGTGGTTGGGTGCAAAGTTCCTTTGAACTTTTACGCGACTGGTGGGTAAAGGGCGAAACCTCTGCAGAGTGTATAATCTATCATGATAGCCTTGCTCAGGGTCAGGAGCGGCCTGGATCCTTTTTGATTAGAAGTTGATGTTTATTATTGTTTAAAGAATACTTCTACTTTATTAATTTGGGTTGCAACTGGGATTCACATAATTGTAGTAATCTTGGTTTATGTTAAAAAGAATCAACTAAAATTGCTAATGCAGTACAGCCGTGTCAAGCCTTTCTTTTAAGCCTTCATTACCCGTGTTGTATTTGCTAAGTAAGACAATTACTTACACTTGCCATTCAACAAAATCCCGGATGGGTAACAGATGGATTAGATGGTACTGCTGCTATTGAATTTCCTGAAGATCTGCCATTCTACTAGCTGTGCTCAACCAGTCAGAGTCCCCGTGGATTATGGATTTCGGCTTCGTCTTCGTCTTCGTTTAGAGAGAGTTAATAAATAGTCTTCCGCTGTGTTATTTTAGTTATTTTAGTCAAACTCTGATGTAAAACCATTTTATTCGAGCATATGTACTCTGTTTATCATATTTGTTATCTATATGTGTTCTGTGGACTTCCTGGGCACACATATAGAAGCATTCGGGTTTCTGCGTAAATCCGGGTGTGACAATGATGAATAGTTGCTCTGTCATTAATTTTGCAAGTACCTTGTTTCAACTAGTTGCTAGATTGTGCTTGAGTTATTTGGCATAAGTAAAAATGATCCTGAAAACCTTGTGGGAGCATATGCTTTATTCCAAGTCTAAGTTGTTGTGGGGATTGATGTAGTGAGAATTTGGTTAAGTTATATTCTGCTCTTAGTACGGGGAAAATCTCGGAAATTTATGCTTTCAAAATAAAACAAGTTCCTCATTGGTCGAAATACCTACCAGAGCCATATGATAAGCTTAGTTGAAAATGTCTACTCATATGCTGCTTGTTATCTTAGTGAGCTTTGTCAAATTGTTGTGACCTTTGAGTGAAGCTTTCATATTCTTAAAGATCGAGACCCACTGTCACACCCGGCCCAGTTTGTATGGCCCGGTAGTGGCCCATTAGTGCGGGATGCACATGTTTAGTGCCACATTGCTAGTTGAGCAAGGGTGGAGGCAACTTATAAGCCTTTGTCTTCCAGCCATAGCACCTTCGGGTTAACCCTTTTACACGAAGCGAGGACGAAAGTGTAAGCAGGGTGCTATGTGTACGCGTGCACGCCCCTCGGAAGGGCTGTGCGGGGCGGCTCGTGGAGGGCAGGGTGTTACAAATGGTATCAGAGCCGACCCTCGCGGTTGCGCGTAGGGTCAGTGTGCGGGCATAGGGCGCATGGCGCGTATGGCCCGGGTAGGGCATACGGCATGGACTATGGCGCCGGCACTGGACGTACGGTCGTGCGCTAAGGGGGAACGTTCCTGTACATTTGCCCTGGTGGGTGAGTTGCGCCGACGAGGACGTCGGGTTCTTTGAGGGGGGGTGTATGTCACACCCGGCCCAGTTTGTATGGCCCGGTAGTGGCCCATTAGTGCGGGATGCACATGTTTAGTGCCAGATTGCTAGTTGAGCAAGGGTGGAGGCAACTTATAAGCCTTTGTCTTCCAGCCATAGCACCTTCGGGTTAACCCTTCTACACGAAGCGAGGACGAAAGTGTAAGCAGGGTGCTATGTGTACGCGTGCATGCCCCTCGGAAGGGCTGTGCGGTGCGGCTTTGGAGGGCGGGGTGTTACACCCACGTACACACACCACCTCTCACTTGCAATTCCTACATTGGGAGTTAGCAAATATTTTCCATCATCCATCCACAAAAATAAATGCTCCATGTTCTATGATTCCCCTCTACAAATATTCTTGATAGAGACATGGGCTATACAAAAAGCATGCCAAAGAAGCATGGCAAAAATAAGAGAAAAAAAGAAAAGCATGCCAAAAAGCATGGCAAAAAGAAAAGCATGCCAAGTGGCATGGCAAAAATATGAGAAGTAAAAGATAGCCCATGTTCTCGAAAATAAATCAAGGAGAGGGACATTCATCCAAGGAGTTCCACCATATTCCATTTCACCATTCCACCCTATTCCATTCCACCATATTCCACTCCATTCATACCCACACACTTGCATGTCTCGATCTTAAGATGTGATTTGTCTCCTCAGAGATCCGGTCTTTGACTTAGCAAAATATAAGATGCATGTATGCCTTCATCCTTTGTCCCTAAGCCACACAAAAAGCCATATTAGATGTTAGGATGAAAAAGAAGGCACAAGCCTTTGGTGAGGATTCAAATACACTTGAGTGATTGAGTGTGCCAATGAGGAACAATTTGTAGTTTTCAAAACTTATGAAAAACTCCGAGATGGGATCCTGAAAAGAGTAGAGTGGAATAAAACTAAGTTTAAACTGTTCATCCTTTCAACCGCCCAAGATAAGGAGATTGCTATAAGCCCCATAGGTAAAAAGGTGATTTGAAACTTTGCCTATGATTCAAGTATTTTTGAAGACTAATTGTTTATAAAGTTACCTGCAAAAGAAATGACATTGTAGCAACTCCTGATCCACCGAGCCTCAGTTTATATCTTTGCTCGAGGACGAGCAAAGAGCTAAGCTTGGGGGAGCTTGTTGGCGGTCGTTACAGCCCAAATCCGACCACCAATACTCGGGAATAAATGAGGTTATATGCAACATTCCATGTACTTAGGTTTTATTTCTAATAAAGTTCCACGAGTTTTGGTGAGTGTCACTTGTGCAGGTACAACTACGACAAATATGTGCTATTGGGGCAGGAAATGACCGAATCGGCCGAACGAGTCCGTTCGGCCGGTTATCCCCCTTAGCCGTACAGGCCGCCAGAAGCCGTCCACATCACCGATGACCAAGCGGTGTCACACCCGGATTTGCACAGAAACCCGAGATGCGGCCATATGTGCTCCCAGGAAGTCATTACACATATAGCAAACAAATATGATAATAGAACACAATGCTCGTTTAATATAAAAGGGTTTTACATCAGAGTTTGACTCAAACTTAAGGAAATTTTACAGCGGAAGACTCAAAGACTAATCTCTCTCTCTAATCTAAACGAAGCCGAAGTCCATAATCCACAGGGACACTGACTGGTTGAACACAGCTAGTAGAAAGGCAGATCTTCAGGAAACTCGACAGCAGCAGGACCTTCTAATCCATCTGTTACCCATCCGGGATTTTGCCCAAAAATAATAACAACAACAAGTGTAAGTAACAAAGTTACTTAGCAAATACAGCACAGTTAATGAAGGCTAAAAAGTAAGGTTTGACTCGGCTGAACTGCATTAGCAAATTTTAGTTGGCTGATTTTAGTCTGTTTCGAGGGTACCATCGAAGGATGATCTCGAGGGTAGCATCGAAAGTGATTCCGAGGGTCTCTTCGAGAGTATTCGAGGGAGTCTCGGATGTAGTCGGAGATAACTCGAGGGTATAACATTTAGGTGAATCCCGGTTAAATTTTCCCAATTAGTAAAGTAGAGGTAGACATTAAACAGCAATAATAAACATCATTTTCTAATAAAAAAGGATCCAGGCCGCTCGTGACCCTGAGCAAGGCTATCATGATAGATTATACACTCTGCAGAGGTTTCGCCCTTTACCCACCGGTCGCGTAAAAGTTCAAAGAAACTTTGCACCCAACCACGCACATCAACACTTCCGAGGTGTGACTGCATAGGGACGCTACGAGGCTTTTCACAAGACACTTTAACAGAACAGCAGCTGTTATGGTACAACCTAGGCAGCATGACCCGAGGCACCGAGACTGACTTACGCCCGTGCCGCAGCACGAGGGGGTCAATGGCGTCCAATCGCAGAAAAGTAAAGCAAAAGCAGAATTAAATAGCGCAACGTGTAGAACCCCCGCCATACGGAAGTTCCCACACGGGACTGTGCCTCACGGGGACATAGCCAACGGATACTCCGTCCTCGGTGGATCAAACCATACTCTCACCCATGCTTCCCATAACGCCGGTGGCCCCTCGGTAACTACTGTTAAATTAAAGCCGTACAAGTTACTTGTCCAAGACCAGAACCATTATAGTTCCGGCGGTGACGACAGGCTCCTGGGTTGCCGCTTTAAGAACCAGTCCTTACGGAGAGACACTAGGGCCAGGCTCGAAGCATACGCCCTAGTTCCCTGATCCAAGTTGCTAAAAAGCAAATTTTACCATTAACATTGAAGTGAACCATTAAGTCATGATTAATAGTAAAATAATTGTGACAGTAGCTACGCCTAGCAAATTTCTACCCAAATGCAAATAAACCCAAGGTAATCAAGGTAAAGGATAAACAGACTAGGTACAACCTTAATAGGATCAAAATTAGACACATGCATATGCCGTAATTAATGGGTAAAGGTGTTTAGGTAGCAAGGATTGTCCGTGCTGTACTTGCCTTCTACAAACTGCTGCTGTTGATCCTGATGCTGCTGATACCCGGACCCCTCGAACTCGAGCGCGCACTGCTCACCAACTTGACTCTCGAAGAAACACACAAGCAACCGAACAAGCCAGTACATGCAAACAATATTGATCTATTAGAATAGTACACCAAACAATAAAGAACAAAAGAAAGCTTCGGAACTATTCTATGCTTCGCTACGAGCACAAGAACGCGAAAATCACTCAAATCGAGGCTAAGACGGGGAAAATATGGCGTTTCTACTGTTCGGGGCTAAACTGCGAAAGTTTCGAGGGTCAAAACATAATTTTATTTTGAAGATTCGAGGGTTTTACTTTAAAAGACAAAACCGAGCCTCGGGCGCAACTTTTAGAAGCTTGCAGGGTCTAAAACAAAAGAAAAAGGATTCAATCGAAAATACTTTTGAACTAGGTTGGACTGCGGGTTGATTTTGAAAACGTGAAGGCTTCTTTTGCAAAACAGTCAGTTTCGAAGGCATCCTCCGGTTCGAGCAGGGCCTCGAACTGACGCGGCGACATTGGATCTAGATCTAATGGTTCAAAACAAAACGGCTTTTCGAAGGGTATGCTGGCTACGAGGCTTGACGCTAGCGACGCTCGAACACAGCGGCGGAGAAACTACTGGGACGACGGCGGATCAAAATTAGCGTAGAGTACGGCAAGAACCGGAGCAAGAATGCTATGGATAGCTTCGGGTTTTCAAGGCGAACCTCCTGGAATGCTTCCCGATGAGTGCGAAGCTCCGACGGCAAAGATCGAGGGTGGGTCTCGAGCGAGGCGGAACTTCTTCCGACGAGAACGGTCTCGAGCGAGGCGGAACTTCTCGGCGAGAACGGCATCTAGGGTTGTGGCTCGATTGGACAGATTGAAAGGAAGATCAAGACGGCGACTATAAAAAGATCAAAGTCCGGCCTCAGGCCCAAGTCTTGGCGTTCGTGTCAAGGAAGGATTCGGCGACGGCGGTAGTGACGGAGTCGGTCTCGAGACAGAGTCCTAGTCGAAGTCGAGGGTCTAGGAAGGAAACGGCTCGGCGCCAGAAAAGGAAATTAGAGGGCAAGCCTAAAAGCAAAACTTGAAATTGGATTTTAAAATCCGATTCGAACTTCAAACAAACAAAACTCAATGCAGCCAGCATGAATGCATCAAAAGTGTTTCTAGCCTTATCTTTGATTTTATTTCTCATAAATAATTGTTTTCACTAGATAAATATGAGCATAAAATAAATAAAAGCGATTTAATTACTAAATTTCAAAATGGGCATTTTTAGGGTGTTACAAACCTACCCCCCTTAAGATGAATCTCGTCCTCGAGATTCGGATGTGGATTGGAATAACTGTGGATATTCTGCTTTGAGATCTTCTTCTCTTTCCCAAGTCGCTTCATCCACTGAATGACGACTCCACTGAACCTTGCACATCTTGATCACCTTGTTCCTGGTGACTCTCTCTGATTCTTCCAAAATTCTGACAGGATGCTCAGTATAGGTAAGATCTTCCTCTACATTCAGCTCATCAATCGGAATTTGTTCCTCAGGTACTCGCAAGCACTTTTTCAATTGAGATACATGGAACACATCGTGTACTCCTGCTAACTTCTCTGGTAGCTCTAACTGATATGCCACCTCTCCTTTCCGTCCAAGTACCTCGAATGGTCCAATATATCGAGGTGCTAACTTGCCCTTCATGTTGAACCTCTTCACACCTCTCATTGGAGACACCTTGAGATACACGAAGTCTCCCACCTCGAAATTGAGGTCCCTTCGTCGGTTATCCGCATAACTCTTCTGTCTGGATTGTGCCACTTTCAAATTCTGCCTGACTATCTGCACTTGCCGTTCGGCCTCTCTTAGTACCTCAGGTCCAAACACCTGACTTTCTCCAGTCTGATTCCAGAACAGTGGTGTCCTACACTTTCTGCCATACAGGGCCTCGAATGGCGCCATCTGCAAACTCTTCTGATAACTGTTGTTGTATGAAAACTCTGCGTATGGTAAACTCTTGTCCCAACTGACACCATATTGTAGAGCACATGCCCTCAACATATCCTCCAATATCTGATTCGTACGTTCTGTCTACCCATCTGTCTGCGGATGGTAAGCTGAACTGAACTGTAGCTTAGTGTCCATAGACTCATGCAATTGTCGCCAAAAATGTGATGTGAATTGGGTACCTCGATCTGACACTATTCTTTTCGGTACCCCGTGCAAACACACAATCCTCTCCATATACAACTCCGCTAGTCTGGCTCCCGAGTAGGTGGTCTTCACTGGTAGGAAATGTGCCACCTTGGTCAGACGATCCACGATTACCCAAATTGAGTCAAATCCCCTCTGAGTGCGAGGTAAGCCAGTGATGAAATCCATACCGACTTCTTCCCACTTCCATTCAGGTACCTTCAGGGGCTGGAGCAATCCTGCTGGCCTCTGATGTTCAGCCTTGACTCTCTGACACGTGTCACATAGAGCTACGTATGTGGCCACATCTCTCTTCAAACCGTACCACCAAAATCTCTCTTTGATATCTTGATACATCTTGGTACTACCTGGGTCTATCGAATAAGCCGATTCGTGGGCTTCCCGGAGAATTGCATTCCTGGTCTGTACTATATCTGTTACACAGATCCTCTTCTCATACCACAATGTTCCTTGGTCATCCACTCGAAAACCAGGGGCTTTTCCTAATGCCACTAGTTCCACGATCTCCTTGATCTTCTTATCTGTGAGCTGTCCTTTTCGGATCTCTTGTTCCAAGGTCGGTTCTACTGCCATCTCGGTGACGCTGGTCACAAATCCCAGACTCATCCTTTCGAACTCTGAACTGAGTTCCTCCGGTAAGCAATGTCCTGTGATCTTATTCACGTAACTCCTTCTACTAAGGGCATCGGCCACCAGATTGGCCTTTCCTGGATGATAATGAATCTCCAGATCGTAGTCCTTAATCAACTCTAACCAACGACGTTGCCTCATATTCAGGTCTGACTGTGTGAACACATACTTGAGACTCTTGTGGTCAGTGTAAATATCACACTTATGACCAATCAAGTAATGCCTCCAAATCTTCAAAGCATGCACCACAGCTGCTAACTCCAGATCGTGGGTCGGGTAATTCTGTTCATGCTTTCTCAACTGCCTCGAAGCATAGGCCACTACTCTGCCTTCTTGCGTGAGTACACATCCCAATCCTAGACGAGATGCATCGCAGTAGATAGAGAAGCTCTTGGTAATATCTGGCAACACAAGCACAGGTGCTGTTGTCAGCCTCGTCTTCAGACCCTCGAAGCTGGCTTGACATGCCTCGGTCCAGACAAACTTGGTGTTTTTCTCTAGTAACGCCATCAGGGGTTTAGCAATTTTGGAGAATCCTTCAATGAACCGTCGATAGTATCCGGCCATTCCCAGGAAACTTCTGATTTCACTCACATCCTTAGGCGGATTCCAACTCAACACATCACTAACCTTTTTCGGATCAACTGCCACTCCACCATTGGACAATACGTGTCCCAAGAATGCTACTTCCTTCAACCAAAACTCACACTTGCTCAGCTTGGCATACAACTGATGCTCACGAAGTCTCTGCATCACCAACCTCAGATGTTCTTCATGCTCTTCCTCATTCTTGGAGAAAACTAGAATGTCATCAATGAACACTACCACGAATTTATCAAGATAGTCCATGAACACACTGTTCATCAGATACATGAAGTATGCCGGTGCATTTGTCAAACCGAAGGACATGACAGTGAACTCATATAAACCATATCGGGTTGTGAAAGCTGTCTTGGGGATGTCAGACACTCGTATCCTCATCTGATGGTAACCGGATCGGAGATCGATCTTAGAGAACACACATGCTCCTTTCAACTGGTCGAAGAGGTCGTCAATCCTTGGCAACAGGTACTTGTTCTTGATGGTCACTTCATTCAAAGCTCGATAATCCACACACAATCTCTGAGTCCCATCTTTCTTATCCACAAACAAAACTGGTGCTCCCCATGGGGACGAACTAGGACGAATATACCCTTTTGCTAACAATGCCGTTAACTCCTCCTTAAGTTTTTCTAGTTCTTTTACTCCCATTCTATATGGCCTCTTAGCTATGGGTGCAGTACCAGGCTTAAGATCAATAACAAATTCAACTTCGCGGTCTGGGGGCATACCTGGTAACTCATCTGGGAACACATCTGGG
This sequence comes from Echinochloa phyllopogon, assembly GCA_033239725.1. NCBI lineage: Eukaryota > Viridiplantae > Streptophyta > Magnoliopsida > Poales > Poaceae > Echinochloa > Echinochloa phyllopogon. The sequence goes on from BTCW01000001.1 coordinate 776,240, forward strand.
AACTCGCACACCACTCTGATGTCTTCCAGTGCTACACCTTCGGCTTGGTAGATCTGATTGTGTCCCACGGGGCTAGCTGCTTGGTACTCCACTTTCTCACCAGTCTTTGCTGTAAGCTGCACTGTTCTTTTGGAGCATTGAATCACTCCATCATATCTGGCTAACCAGCTCATACCCAAAATCAAGTCAAACCCAAGTGTTTCTAGAACTATTGGGTTTGCCACAAAGTCTACCCCCCTTATTGTGATGGTGATACAGGGGCAACGTAAAGTGGCTCGCTGTTCTCCCCCAGGTGAACTAATTACCATAGGGTTCCCCATAGGTTGCAAGATCATCATATTCTTTTTCATGAAAGCAGCAGATATGAAAGCATGCGAAGCTCCAGTATCAAATAAAACAGTTGCGAGGGTCGAGTTGACAGGGAATGTACCCACAACGACATCTGTGGCTCCTTCGAGGGTCTCAGCTCCCATGTGGTTGACCTTGCCCCTTGCTGGATTCTGCTGCTGATTTCCAATCTGGTTCTGCGGTTGTCCAACCCTCGAATTACTGTTCTGTTCGACGGTGTTTTGAGCCTTTCGAGGGCAGGCGCTGGCATAGTGTCCCAGATCACCACATCCGAAACACCTTGGTGCTGTAGGTGTATTGCCGGCCGGATTGGGGCGTTGAACAGGACCATTCTGTGGCTGGTTCGAGGGTCGCTGCTGAGGTGGTGCTGGTAGGTACGAGGGACGCTGATGATACTGGGGTCGTAGCTGATACTGGTTGCGGTTCATCAAACCGGACTGTCCTTGGAAACGCTGCGGAGTTACCGTCTGCTGGTTTCCTTGCTGAGGATTGAAACAGGGTCAAACATAGCTTCCTGACGGTGTGCCTTGCAGCTTTCTCTTCTTTTCCTCCATCTCGCGGCGCTTGTGCTCCAACAGTAGTGCGCTATCCACCAATTCTTGAAAAGTGGCGAACTTGGAACACAGGAGCTGGTACTGGAGTGTATCATGCAGGCCATCTCGGAATCGAGTCTGCTTCTTCCTATCCGTATTCACGTCCTCTGGAGCATAACGGGCCAACTCAATGAACTTGTCACGATAAGCGGTGACACTCATACCTTCCTGCTTCAATGCCAGGAATTCCTTCTTCTTCAGGGTCATCAGCGCTTCCGGCACGTGGTGAGAACGGAAACTGTCGCTGAACTCCTGCCAGGTGATCTGATCACGATTGGGGTGAGCATATTGGTACGCATCCCACCAATCCAAAGCTGCTCCCTGGAGCTGTCCACTTCCATACAACACCTTCTCCCGGTCGTTGCACTGTGCGATGTCCAGCTGTCGTTCCACTGCCTTGAGCCAGTCCTCTGCTTGCATTGGGTCGCTAGACTTGTTGAAGGTAGGAGGGCGTCCCTTCAAAAACTCGCCCCTTTTATCTCTGGGCTGCATGTAGTGCTGTTGAGGCGGGTTTTGCTGATTCTGCTGCATCAGTGCTATGGTTTGCGCCATATGCTGAGTCAGCTGAAGTTGCATCTGCATCATCTGCTCCATGGTAAGTGGCGGTGGTGGAGGTGGTGGGTTCTGGTTCTGGTTGCTTCCACTGCCTCCGGGGTTGCCTCTGGTGTTAACCATCTATCATAGCAAAACATCTCCCATCAGTATTCTTGTCCCTCGGTAATAGATATCCCATGCTTGCAGATGGTGTATGGGAAGATAGCAATTCTTGGAAAGATAAGATAAAGAGTAAGACAGAGGAAGTGCAGAGGAGAAAGGTAACCCAACTATTTATTCACTAGTATTCCTTAAACCTTAGTCCTATATCTAAATGGAGATAGCCTTGCGTCTATGACCATCACAATCATTACAAAAATCCAAATCAAACATAAGCATAATAACAGCAAAAATCAAGCACCCAAAGACATGATTCACACAAGACTCGACAGCACTGGTTTTGAAAAAACGTGACTAAATGATCTTGAAACAAAATCATGGTGGTCTCCTAATGATTCATCAACCGTTCTAACTAGGCTGTGATCCTACAGTCAGCACGGCTCTGATACCAATCTGTCACACCCGGATTTACACAGAAACCCGAGATGCGGCCATATGTGCTCCCAGGAAGTCATTACACATATAGCAAACAAATATGATAATAGAACACAATGCTCGTTTAATATAAAAGGGTTTTACATCAGAGTTTGACTCAAACTTAAGGAAATTTTACAGCGGAAGACTCAAAGACTAATCTCTCTCTCTAATCTAAACGAAGCCGAAGTCCATAATCCACAGGGACACTGACTGGTTGAACACAGCTAGTAGAAAGGCAGATCTTCAGGAAACTCGACAGCAGCAGGACCTTCTAATCCATCTGTTACCCATCCGGGATTTTGCCCAAAAATAATAACAACAGCAAGTGTAAGTAACAAAGTTACTTAGCAAATACAGCACAGTTAATGAAGGCTAAAAAGTAAGGTTTGACTCGGCTGAACTGCATTAGCAAATTTTAGTTGGCTGATTTTAGTCTGTTTCGAGGGTACCATTGAAGGATGATCTCGAGGGTAGCATCGAAACTGATTCCGAGGGTCTCTTCGAGAGTATTCGAGGGAGTCTCGGATGTAGTCGGAGATAACTCGAGGGTATAACATTTAGGTGAAACCCGGTTAAATTTCCCAATTAGTAAAGTAGAGGTAGATATTAAACAGCAATAATAAACATCATTTTCTAATCAAAAAGGATCCAGGCCGCTCGTGACCCTGAGCAAGGCTATCATGATAGATTATACACTCTGCACAGGTTTCGCCCTTTACCCACCGGTCGCGTAAAAGTTCAAAGAAACTTTGCACCCAACCACGCACATCAACACTTCCGAGGTGTGACTGCATAGGGACGCTACGAGGCTTTTCACAAGACACTTTAACAGAATAGCAGCCGTTATGGTACAACCTAGGCAGCATGACCCGAGGCACCGAGACTGACTGACGCCCGTGCCGCAGCACGAGGGGGTCAATGGCGTCCAATCGCAGAAAAGTAAAGCAAAAGCAGAATTAAATAGCGCAACGTGTAGAACCCCCGCCATACGGAAGTTCCCACACGGGACTGTGCCTCACGGGGACATAGCCAACGGATACTCCGTCCTCGGTGGATCAAACCATACTCTCACCCATGCTTCCCATAACGCCGGTGGCCCCTCGGTAACTACTGTTAAATTAAAGCCGTACAAGTTACTTGTCCAAGACCAGAACCATTATAGTTCCGGCGGTGACGACAGGCTCCTGGGTTGCCGCTTTAAGAACCAGTCCTTACGGAGAGACACTAGGGCCAGGCTCGAAGCATACGCCCTAGTTCCCTGATCCAAGTTGCTAAAAAGCAAATTGAAAGGAAGATCATTGAAAGGAAGATCAAGATTAGCGTAGAGTACGGCAAGAACCGGAGCAAGAATGCTATGGATAGCTTCGGGTTTTCAAGGCGAACCTCCTGGAATGCTTCCCGACGAGTGCGAAGCTCCGACGGCGAAGATCGAGGGTGGGTCTCGAGCGAGGCGGAACTTCTTCCGACGAGAACGGTCTCGAGCGAGGCGGAACTTCTCGGCGAGAACGGCAGCTAGGGTTGTGGCTCGATTGGACAGATTGAAAGGAAGATCAAGACGGCGACTATAAAAAGATCAAAGTCCGGCCTCAGGCCCAAGTCTTGGCATTCGTGTCAAGGAAGGATTCGGCGACGGCGGTAGTGACGGAGTCGGTCTCGAGACAGAGTCCTAGTCGAAGTCGAGGGTCTAGGAAGGAAACGGCTCGGCGCCAGAAAAGGAAATTAGAGGGCAAGCCTAAAAGCAAAACTTGAAATTGGATTTTAAAATCCGATTCGAACTTCAAACAAACAAAACTCAATGCAGCCAGCATGAATGCATCAAAAGTGTTTCTAGCCTTATCTTTGATTTTATTTCTCATAAATAATTGTTTTCACTAGATAAATATGAGCATAAAATAAATAAAAGCGATTTAATTACTAAATTTCAAAATGGGCATTTTTAGGGTGTTACAAGCGGACACAACATATGACAAGTGGACGACCGCCAACTCAACCCGGACCCATGTCAAGTCATCCTGGGCCCCACACGACTCAATCCCACGCATCAGAGGCCAGTCCAGGAGCACCACACAGCAGAGGCGGTGCTGGGGGGTGGGCCTGGGCTCCCAGCCCAGTTCGGCCGAACTGGGGGGTTCGCCCGAACCGCCCCCAGTCGCCAAACCGACTCCCAGCACTGCATCTCGGCCCTTGGTGCGGATGGCGGTGGATCCTGCGTTCGGCCGAACGCCAGGGTTCGGCCGAACCAACGTCCCCGGCCGAAATCCCAGGGGGTACCCCCTGGTCCCTTGGCGGCTACTCCAGCCCCAACCGTCCTATGCAGCTATAAATAGGACCCCTTACCTCACTTGTAAACACACACCAAGCCAAGGAGCTCATTTCCACTTTCATTCTAGTAGAGTTAGGATAGTTTAGTTGGGAGTTAGAGTTGAGTCGAGCTGTGCCTCGGAGGTTCCGGAGTCATCTTCAGAAGCTCTGGTATAAGCTCTTGTATCTTTTACCTTTTCCTTTTGCAAGACTTTGAGTATCAATATAGTTATCTTTATCACTTTGCCTTTGTCATTTATATCTTGCTTCTACTTTATCCTAGTTGCAGCATATATCTTGTTTAGACTATAGTCAATTATAGTTCTAGTGCTTGTAGTCTTGTTTAAGTCTTTGTCTTGGCTGGTTCTTCGATCTTGCTTGATACTGGAGGTAAATTGTCACCAAGAGTATTGACAAGGTTGCTTGCTCTTGCTAGCAGAGTAAGTAGTCGTTGCCTAGTGTAGGAGTGGTTCCTAGACTAGTCGGTGGCCTTAGTTTATTCCCGTCGCAACGGAGGTGGTAGCCGGGAGGTGGTGACAGCCCTTTCGGTCTTCGTAGCCCATCACGTTAGTTTCGGTCCGTAGGATCCCCCAGTTGGGAAATAGTGGCACCCCTTCTCATCCCTTTCTGCGCGTCCACCGGTTCCCTTGTCCCGATGCTATGACATTAGAGTTATCCCAGATCTCCTAGTGCTGGCTCTGTAGCCGCTGTATCTCTAAGCTAGAGTGACATAGGTAGATAAAGTATCCAGGAGTCCTCTATCTCTTCTCGTTGTCCTCCCAGCTATCTATCTCTTCTCTCCCTTACCTGAGTATCCCTTGAGCTGTGTGTCTGGTATATCCACTCCTATCCAATACCGTTATCCCCTGTCTTGTCTAGTCGTGTACCCTTCTCTGATAGTCTCGAATATCTGTTCACTAGTAATCTTGCCAAAGCTTCCCTGCGGAAATATAAATTACGATACCTCGGGATACTCCCAGGTGAAGTGCTACAGCGGTGATTCTGTGCGCTTGCAGAATATTTCTATATTTTACTAAGCCATAAGGAAAACCACTGAAACACTCCTTACCCCAGTACCAGCATTCTCAATTCTGATATTGGATCGTAAGAAGTGCCAACAACTACGAAGACCGAAAGGGCTGTCACCACCTCCCGGCTACCACATCCGTTGCGACGGGAATAAACTAAGGCCACCGACTAGTATAGGAACCACTCCTACACTAGGCAACGACTACTTACTCTGCTAGCAAGAGCAAGCAACCTTGTCAATACTCTTGGTGACAATTCACCTCCAGTATCAAGCAAGATCGAAGAACCAGCCAAGACAAAGAATTAAACAAGACTACAAGCACTAGAACTATAACTGACTATAGTCTAAACAAGATATATGCTGCAACTAGGATAAAGTAGAAGCAAGATATAAATGACAAAGGCAAAGTGATAAAGATAACTATATTGATACTCAAAGTCTTGCAAAAGGAAAAGGTAAAAGATACAAGAGCTTATACCAGAGCTTCTGAAGACGACTCCGGAACCTCCGAGGCAAAGCTCGACTCAACTCTAACTCCCAACTAAACTATCCTAACTCTACTAGAATGAAAGTGGAAATGAGCTCCTTGGCTTGGTGTGTGTTTACAAGTGAAAGTGACCCTCTATTTATAGATGCACAGGTCGGTTTGGGGTAGGGTAACGGCCAAGGCAGCCAGGGAGGCGGTGCCGAGCCTTCAGCCGAATTTCCCGGTTCGGCCGAACTGGCCAGTTCGGCCGAACCGTGGGATCTGCCGCCTCTGGCACCCACGGCCAGGATCCACCCCTGGAAGGCGGTTGTGCATTGGGGGCGGTTCGGGCGAACCCCCCAGTTCGGCCGAACTGGGCTGGGACCCCAGGCCCGTCCCCCTGCACCGCCTTTGCTCTGTGGGCCTTCTGGGCTGCCTCCTGGTGATTGGCTTCGTGTGTTTATGGCCCAGAGGTGATGTGGTTGTGGCCCGAGAAGAAATGGCTGCCGTCGTCATGTCGTGTTCGCTTGATATTCGTTGGACGACTCCCGGTGACGTGCACGGCTAAGGGGGGTTAACCGGCCGAACGGAGTCGTTCGGCCGATTCGGTCATTTTCGGCCCCAATAGCGTGTATTTGTCGTAGATGTACCTGCACAGGTGTCACTCACCAAAACTCGTGGAACTTTATTAGAAATAAAACCTAAGTACATGGAATGTTGCATAAAACCTCATTTATTCCCGAGTATTAGTGGTCGGATTTGGGCTGTAACGACCGCCAACAGTCGGCTGACTTTGCCGAGAAGTGCGCAAAGCTGGAGAGAGTAAAGGAGGAGCACAAGAAACAACTCGACTCCCTCAATGATCAGCTCACCGGCCTCGAGGACATCAAGGACTGCCTGGATGGTCGAGTCATCAACTTGTCAAAGGAAAACAGCGGTAAGTTGTTACTTCCACTATCCATGATCTAGCTGCTGCTAGACTTGTTCTTGTAATGAAGCCTGATCTTGTCATGTGCAGGCTTGAAAAAGAATTTGATAGACACCAAAAGCGACTCCACAAGCTGGTACAACTTGGCGCAGCGGAAGATCGAGGAGAATGCCAAGCTCCAAGAAGAAGTCACCAAAGAACGCCAAATCCGCCAGGACATGGAGAAGCTGTTAACACCAAAATTTAGCACCAGGAAGAGGCTGACGTGTGGGCCGGATTTGGTGGAAGGATACCATTCGGCTAAGGGACTTTCTCTGAAGTATTCGGCAATAACGCTCTGCGGTCGGGAACGCGTCGTCATTCGGCAGAGGCATAGTTCCGCAGGCAAAAGCGGTGGCATTCGGGAAGGCGTGATGACGTGGAAAAACATAAGGAAAAGGCCGGTTCGAACAAGGAACGCAATATGGGCACGAAGATTCGTCATTTATTTTTAGAAACGAGTATTGTAGTCGTGTCCGACTAGGAGTTGTATCAAGACCTGGGTATAAATATAAACCCATGGCAGCTGTAATAGGATCATCCAATCAATCATACAACAAACCGGCCCCGTGCCAACATCGAGTCCTTTAGTCGAGTCGTCGAGTTCTTCGAGAGGAGTCATCGATCCGTTGACCTCCGTAAGTACCGGCAACCCTGCATCATGCCTAGTATCATGCGGTGGATTTAGGCCTTGGTTCAGGAAGGTTCCATTGCTAGATCATGAGCCATGCGGTGGGCTAAGTTTTAGCTTGGAACAAGTTATCGGCTCTATTGGATTTTGGCAAGATCTGATAGATTCATTAAGTTACCATGTGTTGCTCTGGATTTTACCTTGTTCGATTCATTACAACACTCCTTTGCCCAGTCTAGGCTGATTAGAATCGGCTCCAGCTCACGATGCTCTGCTTTTCATAGCCGAATTCGAAGTCAATCTAGATTGCCACGTGTTGCGGGTTCAGGCTCGTTGGTCTTGCGTAGATCTTGACAGAACCGGGTATCATGCGGTAGATGCAGGTTTTTGGGTCGTCTTAGAGCTAATCATCCAGTGGATTAGAATTCGATTCGATCTGATGGATCTATCATCATCGACGAAGCATGTTCCTTCTCCACGGAACCCGATTCGGCTATATAGCTGAATTCGGCAGTATCGTCACGAGTGAAACACGTCCACGGTTTTGTTTTTAAATAAAGAATGCTTTTAGCCTTCCGTGTTTAGGGCGTATCATGCGGTGGATTGCCCTATTCTTGGTTGGTGGTGTGATTCCAAGCAAGTCGTATCATGCGGTGGATTAACTTGTTTGTTATTACGCTTGACGGGTGCTGCTTTCGGCCTATGCATTTTTGTTTATTATGAAATTGTGGTCATGCTTTCGCCCTTTTATTTATCTATCATGCTTCGTTTCTCGTTAATCGGCTATGAGTATGCGTTACAATGTTCATCCAGCTGAAAGCCGATCTTTCGTCATGCTTACGTCACGCATTCGGCAGTGCGCTCCCTGCGAGTCCTGCCGATTGCCGAATGAGGCTTTAACTGCCGACAGATAGCTTCTCTGTAGCTATGTGTCGTTCGAAGCTGGCTCCGTAGCCGCAAATATGGAACTGACTGGTATTGCCCGGTACGTTCCAGGTGTTATCTGAACATCTTTTCTCCCTTTGTCAGTTTCAGGAAAATTGACTGGCACGCTTTCGGATTCAAACGCTCGGGCCACGTGTGAAGCCAGCTAATTCGGCTTGCTGTGTGCTTGGCGTGAAGTGCGGATTTTACGTCAACACACTTTTTGGCACGCCCGGTGGGACACGACAAGTTTCGAAGATGCCTGAATTAAAAGACATTCTGGATGTCACTTTCGAAGAATTATCTGATGAACATCAACAGATGGTGAAGATTGCTGCAGATCAGTTCATCAAGAAGTGCTTGCTGTCTTTTGCTAAGAACAGGAGTGGTGCGCCGTTTATCAAGTCAGATCTGCCAAGAGTTCTTTTGCCGGGACAATCTGATCTTACTGAAGATGAAGAAAGGGAGAAACTTTCTAGCTTGTTGTACAAGGCTTTGGGAGAAACAATGACCAATCATAATGTTGCATTCCTGAACAGTTTTCGGCTCATACTGGTCAACATCTTTGGTCAGCACGTGGATAAGCCTTTTGAGCAAGTGCATGGGCAACTTGGTGGACCAACATATTTCAATGTTCAAGCATCGGTTCCGAAACGTCATGGTAAAGGTACTGAAGAAACTGAAGCTTCTGGAACCAAAGACGCGAATGGACAGCCGATTCAGCAAGAGCTTCAGCATGCATTGCCGAAACCTCGTACATATGGTGATATGGCATTCGGCACCACGGGAAATCCACCTGCTTCTGCTTATAAGATATCCCCTCTGAACAACAGGCTGCATAAGGACATGTATGGAAACGGATATTCAGAGTTTATGGATTACAATGCTATCGACGCTCTCCCGAATCCTGGGTATGTTGGTACTGCAGGCATGCTTGCTGGAAGACCGGGAAATCAAGATACCAATATTGACCTCATGGTGCAAAGGATGACCGATGTATTGCAAAATCAATTCGGTCTGAAGCCTAAGAATCAGGGGTACATGTACTCGTCTCCTTTCCCAGAATGGTACCAAAGGGTATCATTGCCGAATAGAGTCAAGGTGCCTACAGAGTTCACTAAGTTCTCAGGACAAGATGATACCAGCACTGTGGAACATATAGCTCGATATTTGATGCAGCTGGGAGAAGCTTCAGCAGATGAAGCTTTCAGAATCAGATACTTTCCTTTGTCGCTGACGGGTCCAGCTTTTACATGGTTTGCTTCTTTGCCTGCTCAGTCAATTTGTACTTGGAAAGACCTTGAGCAGAAATTCCATGCTCATTACTACATTGGCAGTACCGAGAAAAAGTTGGTTGATTTGACCAGCTTAAGGCAGAGGAATAATGAGACACCTACGGAGTTCCTCAGGAGATTTAGGGAAACAAAGAGCATGTGCTTTTCTCTGAACATACCTGATGACCAGCTAGCTGGTATGGCTGTAGCTGGCATGCTGCCTGCCATTCGGGAAAAGCTATTCGGGATGGAGTTTGATGATTTGGGCCAATTGTCACACAGATTGGCCTTGATGAGTAACCAGGCATATGGTTTCAAGAAAGATGCCAGATTTGCTAAAAATAATGATGTAGCTGACATCTATAACCAATTCCTTGAAAGAGCAGATCAAGAAGATGAGTATGAAGATAGCGAGGAGATAGCCGCAGCAGAGATAGTATGGAGTAAAGAACCAGTCATGGTGAATCAGAGGTGGATTAAACAGAATAAGGGCACCTATGATTTTGATGTAACTAAGGCAGATAAATTATTTGATTATCTTGTAAAGGAAGGCCGAATCAAGCTACCAGAGGGGCATTCTATGCTTCGGCCTGATGGAGTGAAAGATAAGAAGTACTGTGGATTCCATGATAGAAATTCTCATTCCATCAATGAATGCAGGGTTTTTAGAGTGAGGATTCAGAAAGCTATCCAAGAAGGGCATTTGAAATTCGACAATAAGATGAAGTTGGACAGTAACCCGTTTCCTCAGAACATGGTCGGGTTCTCAATCAATATGGTGAATGTTGCCGAATCAGGAGAAAAAGGAAAGATGAGAGTCCTGACATCGAAAAAAGCAAAGCAGAATGGCTCTGTCGATTCTAATCGGCAAATCACGATCGAACAGATTCGCGAGGAAAAGCCTCATTTCCCGGATAGCCGATTTGAAATTGGGAAATCTTCTAAGCCCAGAGTCACATCGCGCATTCTCCTCAATAAGTGGCAGCATCAGCAAGAAAAAGAGCACTACCAGAGACGTGAGTACGAGGAGGAGAAGAGGAGGTGCGAAGAAAGAAGGTATGAGGAAGAACAAGAGGCATATGCCCGAGAACAAGAACGTGCACATTGGGATTGTGCTTTCTTTAGACACTGTTGGAACGAGGGTTTAAAGCTGCCTACGTTGAATAACTGTCCTGAATGCAATAATGGATATGTCGAACATAGGCAAAATGTTGCCACTCGCCGATCCGTCCACGAAAGAATTGGAAGGGTACATCCTAGTGATGATCGGCGTCTAAAAATATATAAGAATGATGATCAACCAATGAAAAGACGTGCTGATTATAGATGGATTGATCATGAGGAAGAAGATCGTGAGTATGTTTGGCAGAAAGGACAGTGGTGTCCACCTGGTTTAAGAAGGAGCCAGAAGAGAAGAGTCCAACGCCTGAGGAATCAAGAGTTGAAGCAAGCAGGAACCAGGTTGAGATCAATATGGCGTCCAAAAGACAAACCCGACGAATCGGGTCATTCGGCTCCTACATGCATGGTATGTTTTTTGCCGAATGAATTTATGGCTCCAGCTAATCAAATTGTACAGGAAGAGATATTGTCAGAAGTGGATGAAGCCGAACAATATGGGTTAATGGCACAATTGGTATTGAATAAACAAGCTATTTTCGAGAAGCCAGTACAGAATCGGCACATGAAGCCACTGTACTTAAGAGGATATGTCAACGGGAAGCCACTAACGAAGATGTTTGTTGATGGTGGAGCTGCTGTTAATGTGATGCCATACAATACATTCAGGAAACTTGGCATGAGCCCTGGAGATTTAACGCCAACAAGCATAGTGTTGAATGATTTTGCTGGAAATCCTTCGGACACCAAAGGATGTGTACATGTAGATCTGATGATTGGGTCCAAAATTCTGCTTACAACCTTCTTTGTTATTGAAGGCAAAGGGGCATACAGCTTGCTACTTGGAAGGGATTGGATTCATGCGAATTGCTGTATTCCATCTATTATGCATCAACAGCTTATTCAGTGGATAGATGATGAAGTGGAAATTGTCCCAGCAGATGATTCAATTAGCGTGGCTAATGTGGAACCGGCCTTCTGGGAATATCAAGGCATAGATTGTTTCTCAGGTAAGGACTGGGGAGAAGGTCCTGTTGAGCCAGTCAGCAGTAATCAACAGCCGATCAAAGCAGTCGGCTCTTTTAGTAATTTTTAATGGATAATCCAATCGATGGGACTGATGGGAAGCTAGGACGAGGATTTGTGTCGGCTGATAAATTAGAAGAAGTAGACATTGGAGACGGTGACAAACCAAGGCCGATATTCATCAGTGCTAGCTTAGATTCAGTTTTCAGAGAAAAGTTGATTGAGTTGTTAAAAGAATACAAAGATTGCTTTGCTTGGGGTTATTCGGAGATGCCTGGTTTAGATCGTTCCATTGTTGAGCATCGATTGCCGATTAAGCCTGGTTATAAACCTTACAAGCAACCACCCCGGAAAATTTACAAAGATGAAGTATTGGCCGATGTAAAGAAAGAAGTGGAAAGATTAATAGCAGCAAATTTTATTCGGCCATGCAGATATGCAGAATGGATCTCTAATATTGTTCCTGTGTACAAGAAAAATGGGAAGATGAGAGTTTGCATAGACTTTAGAGATCTGAACAGAGCTACACCCATGGATGGATATCCAATGCCTATTGCTGATTCGTTGGTTGATGCTGCTGCTGGATATAAGGTGATTAGTTTCATGGATGGTAATGCAGGATACAATCAAATTTTTATGGCATTGGAAGATATAGCAAAAACAGCTTTCAGATGTCCAGGACATATAGGGTTGTTTGAATGGGTTGTCATGACTTTTGGTTTAAAGAATGCTGGTGCAACTTATCAGAGAGCCATGAATTATATTTTTCATGAGTTGATCAGCAAGATTGTGGAAATATATATTGATGATGTTGTGATTAAATCATTGGATCATGAAGCACATTTGGCCGACATAAGGAAAACTCTAGAGTGCACTAGGAAACATGGGCTCAAGATGAACCCAAATAAATGTGCTTTTGGAGTTTCGGCAGGAGAATTTCTGGGATTTCTGGTGCATGAAGGAGGAATAGGAGTTGGCAAGAAAAGTATGAAAGCCATTGATGAAGTTGCCCCTCCAACTAATCTTAAGGAATTACAGTCATTGCTTGGTAAGATTAATTTCGTGAGAAGATTCATATCAAATTTATCGCAAAGGGTGTTGCCTTTCTCTTCACTGCTAAAAGTCAAGAAGGATCAGAAATTTGTATGGGGTGACGAACAACAAAAGGCTTTTGATGAGATCAAGGAATACATGAAAGAACCACCAGTATTGGTACCTCCACAGTTGAACAAGCCTTTTAAGTTGTACGTGGCGGCCGATACCCAAACTATTGGATCGGCCCTCATACAAGAATTTGAGGGACAGGAAAGGGTAGTTGCATACCTTAGCCGAAAATTGCTTGATCCCGAAACGAGGTATTCGGCTACCGAGAAACTTTGTTTATGTGTTTACTACTCCTGTACAAAATTTCGGCACTACTTGCTACATGCCGAATGCATTGTGTATTCCAGATTTGATGTGATAAAGCACATGTTATCTATGCCAATTTTGAACGGAAGGATTGGCAAATGGATTTTAGCTTTGTCTGAATTTGAGTTGGGGTTTGAATCGGCAAAAGCTGTTAAAGGACAGGTTATTGCTGACTTCATTACTGAACATCGTGATTCATCAACTAATTTGCTTGAAATTACTCCTTGGATATTATTCTTTGATGGATCTTCATGTGACAAAGGTGGTGGAGTAGGTATTTTGTTAATTTCGCCAAGAGGAGAGGTATTTGAATTTGCTATTCCTATTCAACCTACTGTCACTAATAATCAAGCCGAGTATGAGGCGTTGCTCAGAGGACTTCAATACTTAAGAGAAGCAAAGGCCATTACAGTTGAAATTTTTGGAGATTCAGAATTAGTCATAAGGCAACTAAATGGCGAATATAAGTGTAAAAACGATATCTTGAGGAATTACTATGAAGAATGCAAGCAAATCCTGAAGGAGTTTCAGTCAGTAATTCTACGGCATATTCCTAGGAAAGACAATGGAGAGGCGAACAGACTAGCTCAAAGTGCTTCAGGTTATAGAGAGCTTCAAGAAGTTTTTTCCAATGATGTATATGCTTTCGGGAGTAATCTGGCAGAAGGTGATTGGAGAAAAGAAGTTATTGATTATCTGGAGAATCCATCCCGAAAGGTTTCTAGAAAGCTCTGGTATAAAGCTTTAAAGTTTGTTCTTCTTGATGATAATTTATATTATAAATCCTTGGATGGAGTGCTGTTACATTGCTTGAGTCAAGAAGAAGCAAAAAAGCTGATAAGTGAAGTGCATGATGGGCTGTGTGGAGCGCATCAATCGGCTTACCGAATGAAATGGGTTATTAGGAGAACTGGGTACTATTGGCCCACAATGCTAGAAGACTGCTTTGAATATTACAAAGGATGTCAAGATTGCCAGAGATTTGGAAACATTCAGAGAGTTCCAGCATCAGTCCTAAATCCTATTATCAAGCCATGGCCATTCAGAGGATGGGGAATAGATTTGATTGGCCAGATAAATCCTCCATCCAGCAAGGGGCATAAGTTTGTGCTTTTAGCAACCGATTATTTTACTAAGTGGGTTGAGGCGATTCCATTAAAGAAAGTGACATTAGAGAATATGGTTGAATTTATTAAAGAACATATCATTTACAGATTTGGAATTCCTCAAACAATCACCACAGATCAAGGGACTCAATTCACATCTTCAGAGTTCAAAGATTTTGCTGAAAGTATAGGCATCAAATTGTTGAATTCTTCTCCTTATTATGCCCAAGCTAATGGTCAGGCAGAGGCTTCTAACAAGATTATGATTAAAATTATACAGAAGAAGATTGATCAGAAGCCAAGAAAGTGGCATTCGGTATTAAATGAGGCTTTATGGGCTTACCGAATGGCTCCACATGGAGCTACACAGACGTCTCCTTATGAATTGGTATATGGACATCATGCTATCTTGCCCTGGGAAATGCAGTTAGGCTCAAGGAGGATAGAGTTGCAAAAGGATTTAAGTTCTAAAAATTATAATGATTTAATGATGGACGAATTAGAAGATTTGCATATGATTCGTCTTAGGGCCTTGGAAAATGTTGAGAAGAATAAAATGCGAGTTGCTAAATATTACAACAAGAAGGTAAAAGTCAAGCAATTTGCAGAAGGAGATTTGGTTTGGAAAGCAATATTGCCGATTGGAACTAAATACAGTGCATTCGGTAAATGGTCTCCAAACTGGGAAGGTCCTTTCAGAGTGGTCAGATGCGTGCCTGGAAATGCATATGTCCTGAAAACTTTGCTAGGAGAAGAGTTTACCGCTGCTATCAATGGGAGATACTTGAAGAAATATTATCCTAGTGTTGAAGTTGATCGCTGATTGAAATGTTCAATGCCAGGACAATTGAAACAGCCGGCATTCGGGAAGGAGCCGTCTTCAGAACAAAATATTGACAAAAGAAAAATGGCCAGTACTGAATGTATTGCCCTTAGCACAAAATATATTACATCAAGAGTTCATGCAAGATCACAAAAGATAAGTTTTATTGCCGAAATTCCATGAATCCCTAGTACAAACTACTGGAAGAGCCTGTTCAAGACAGACTGGGGATGAATGGAATCGGCAATGGCAGCACCATGGCCATCAAGACGATCAATGGAGGCGTCAATGTCATCGATGTCTTCTGGGTGGCTATTGGCGAAACCAACCGGCATCCTGGAATAGTCGGTGCCGGTGTGTGTTGACATGGCAACGAGACCCACAGCGACGCCTAGGCAAACGCCATGGAGAGCCACCTCGTCGACGCGGCCTGCCACCGCGCCAAGGCGAGCCTCGGGTATGTCTCCTTGAGCGTTCACTTTGTTCGCCAGCTCATCCACCAGCGCCTTCAGCCGATTGAGCTCGTCATCGCGTTCTGCAAGATTACAAAATGGAGGTAGATCAATAATGATTAGAGATGGGATTAGGATTGAACAAGTTATGGGAATTACCATCGATGACTTCAAGCAGTTGCTTGCGCTCGGCCTACCATTCGAGGTCCGCAATCCCGACTTGCTTGGAAATGACCTCCAGTTCGTGACGAGAGTCGTCGCGCTCCGCCTTGAATCGGCGAGCATCGCCGTCTGAGTAGCGGAAGTCGTCCGATGAGAGAGTCCGATTGGACGAACTCGAAGAGCTGGACGCCGCAGGAGCAGCGGCTGGAGCCGCAACTGGCGCACCAGCGGCGACAATCCATTGGATTACCTTGAAAAGACAAAGAGATTCGTCAAAGAGAGGGCAAATCTCGAGAAGAACAGAGAGAAGCAAGCAGCCAATCACCTGCGGCGAGCGCCGGCGCGACTTCCTTCGGGCTCGTCGGCGGCCGGTCGCCTTCCATTCGCCATTAGGGTTTTCTTGAGTTTACTGTGCTTGGGGAAAAAAGAGTTCGAGGAAGGCAAAAGACTTGGTGAAGAGATAGCGGCACTCGGTATGTTTATTTATAGAATCCGCAAAGGAAATCGTGGCCAAAAATCGTGGCGCGTATCCCAAAAAATTCAAAAGGTGGAAGGATTCCCAAAAACCGAACGGTTTCGGTGTCGTTTGGAATTCATGCTGATGTCACATTCGGCTATACTAAGCTTTTCGAGATTGAAACATGCAGAAGCCAACGTTGCCGAATAAGTTATGCACCACGAAACAAAGCCGGATTAAGGATGATGGAAAATGCAAAATTGATCAGGCGTTCGGCTATCAAACTATTTGATACAATTTACACACCCAAGTACTTTGAGATTACATTTTTGGCATTCAGGATCATGTTGCTGATATTCTCTAATAACTGCTCGTCAGCTTCTTGGGTTTTGGCCAGAGCAGAAAGTTTGTCTTTGAGTTGCTTCTCTTCATTCAGAGCTGCTGAAGCCTCCTTGCGCAACTTTTCTGTCAAACCAGGAATTTCGGCTATCTTCTTTTTATCAGCTTCAATTTCAGCCGATAAGTTTTTCAATTCAACCTCTAATTCGGCTTTCCTGGTCTCTTTTGATTCAAGTGCAGACTGTAGGCCAGCTAACAGTTCCTTATTGCTCTGAGTTCTAGAGTGCAAATCTTTTACAGATTGTTTGGCCAAAGTTCTTCTTCGCTCCAAGGCAAGTTGAGCAGATTTATTCTTCAGAGCTTGCTTCACTGCAATAAAATGATCGTCCAATCTAGAAACTGGATCTAAAGAAATCTTGATATCGGCAGGAAGGTCTTGATCAAATGATTCAAGCAAGTCTCTTAAAAGATCAGCATTGTTAACTTGATCTCGAGTGTCCTTATGCAGAAAGGAGAGGATTTCCTTCAGTTTTGCTTGGTTCTCCTCTGATAAGGCTTGGCCAGAGGAAGTTTCTTCTCCTTGTTCGGCAACAAGATCGTCCAAAGCAAATGAGTAGCTGGATGATGAAATTGTTTTATCCTGAAAAGGGATTGTTGCCGAATTAATGATGGTCTATTGAATAAAAGCTGGGAGAACTGGGTAATCATCTCTACCTCATTCCTGACCTCTTGGATGGAGAGAGAGGGCAGCTCAAGCTCAGGCAAAGATTCTTGTATGCCATGCTGAGGAGAGCTTGGAAGGTTCTTTGGTGGAGATGAGGCTTCTGGCTGAGGTACATCAGGTAGGGCTGAAGCTGGTTCTTGATGAAAAGAAGAGCTCTCCGAAATTGGATCCATTGAAGCTTGCTCTGTGACTGAAAGAAAGTCAGTGCCGATGGAAAAGAGTTGTAAAGAACAAGATGGTGAGAAATTTTACTAATCACTGAAGCATCGGCGAGTTCTGTGCTAATGGCCAATTGCTGTGATTTGGCCTGAAATCATAAAGGAACAGAAATGAGCAGAATGAAATTAGCATTTTAGTCAAGGAAGGAGAAATTTGACCTGTGCAATTCTTTTGCTGCTTGTTCTTTTCTTCTTTATAGCCGAAGGGGCAGTTAGAGAAGAAATCTTTCTCTTGGTAGAAGGTGGTGCAGCAAGAGTTGGATCCAGACTGGCAGGCCTGGACATTATTTGAGCCAAAGAAGGAGAGAGATGCCCCAGAATAGATATTGGACCAGCGATGTTATATACAATTGCTCTAGCCAGAGGGGCAGGGACTGTGTCCTGCAAGAATAGCAGAATCAAAAGTCGATGAAAGAGGGTGTTATTGGAAAAACAGATAGATTATAAGCATATTTACCTCTGAATTCGGCTGATAATCAGGCATTAACTTAAGGCAAAGAGGGTGAACTGGTGCATTGAAGATATGATCATGGAATTCTTGCCACCAAAGGGTGAAGGAAGGATGAATGAGTGTTGTTGGCACAAAGGGATCGAGTTGATAGATGGCTGCACAGCACTTGTAATCAAAGACCCTTCTTGTTTCTGTGGAATCTTTGATGATCTGCCTCGGCTTGAGGAATTCATGGAGAAATAATCTTGGGGGCACTTGGCCACACCCTAGTTGCCTGGCAACTGTGTTCGGCTGGTAATACTCATATGAACTTTGAACCAGCCTTCCTCCACAAAATTCGGCTGGTAAGATGCAAGGCCGAATGAAAGTGTTAAAAATTGATGTGGACTCTGTATCTATGCATCCAGTCTCGAAGCTGAATTCACAAGGGAAAGTAAGATTGTCATTGTCCATGTATGGGAACCAGAGGGGATTGGCAAAGCCTTTGAAGAAAAGTTCAAACAGTTCTCCAATGTTCTTGTTGATAGCAATAGTGGAGGCTGCTTCCCCATAGGTTTGACAGCCTTTGGTGCTCTGGACCTCTGCTTCCTGGTAATTGACCGAGGGGAAATATCGGCTGTTGAAGTCAATGGAGACAATTTGGTGCATGTACAATTGCAGCCACATCTGGACAAACCACCAGGGACCATTGACGCAGGAAATTTTCTTGTTGGTGTGCATCTGATAGGTGGTCTGATGGAGCATATGATAGACACTTCCCAGAAGATATTTCCCGAGAGGAATAAGTGTGCCTGCAGCCAGGTCTTCAGCCATCACAATGTGATTTAGAGTTGGCTCATTAGCTTTGCCACAGAAAACAAATCTACACAGCCACATATTTAGAAAAGCTCTGTATTCGACATTGGTCAGGGGGCCATCATGCATGTGAATCTGGATATATCTCTTGTAACCGACTCCTGTCTTCACCCCTGTCTGCTTGGATGAGCCTTTGTACTCATATGGATGTGTAGTCCCTGTGATATTCAGGCCGGTTATCATGTAGACATCGGCCAGGGTTGGGGTCATTGGTCCATGACCAAAAAGGAAAGCATTCATGCCATTAGACCAGAAGTGACAAGCTGCAATCAGGAGATTCTCATTCTTGGGTGTTTCGGCTAGAGATAGCTCCAAGCAGTGAGAAATACGAAGACTGTCCCAATTCTGTGTCTGAGGACTTTTATCTTCAAGAATCCTTTTGTACCAGTTTCTCCAGCCAGCGATTGGGGGTAGAGGCCAGTTCTTGAATGCATCTTGCCATTCATGAGGTCTCATCAGAGAAGTTTTGAAAGGAATCCTCTGAGACTCGGCCGCAATAATTTCGGAGGGATCTGGATTCCCTGAGGGGCCGAGGAAGAAAGATGCGGATTGTTCTTCAGTGGGGGTCAAGATTTCGGTGGCCAGAGCCTATCAAGGGCAGAGGAAGAGCAAATCGGAGATTCAAAATGCAGCTCGAAAAGAGTAATGCCGAATGTGATTGAGGGAAACAAAACTTACTTGAAGAATTTGATCCTGGTTCGCCATTTGAAGATTGGAGCTTGAGAGATTCGACGAACTAGGGTTTTGAGTTTGGAAACGCACTCTGAGGATTTGGAAGCGGAAAACGGATATCAAAGCGAACTCAGCCTGGAGATGTTGGGGATTCCTGGTCAATTCCGAGATAAAAGCATCTTTTATCCCGAAATTGAAGGGGCATGTGTTAACACCAAAATTTAGCACCAGGAAGAGGCTGACGTGTGGGCCGGATTTGGTGGAAGGATACCATTCGGCTAAGGGACTTTCTCTGAAGTATTCGGCAATAACGCTCTGCGGTCGGGAACGCGTCGTCATTCGGCAGAGGCATAGTTCCGTAGGCAAAAGCGGTGGCATTCGGGAAGGCGTGATGACGTGGAAAAACATAAGGAAAAGGCCGGTTCGAACAAGGAACGCAATATGGGCACGAAGATTCGTCATTTATTTTTAGAAACGAGTATTGTAGTCGTGTCCGACTAGGAGTTGTATCAAGACCTGGGTATAAATATAAACCCATGGCAGCTGTAATAGGATCATCCAATCAATCATACAACAAACCGGCCCCGTGCCAACATCGAGTCCTTTAGTCGAGTCGTCGAGTTCTTCGAGAGGAGTCATCGATCCGTCGACCTCCGTAAGTACCGGCAACCCTGCATCATGCCTAGTATCATGCGGTGGATTTAGGCCTTGGTTCAGGAAGGTTCCATTGCTAGATCATGAGCCATGCGGTGGGCTAAGTTTTAGCTTGGAACAAGTTATCGGCTCTATTGGATTTTGGCAAGATCTGATAGATTCATTAAGTTACCATGTGTTGCTCTGGATTTTACCTTGTTCGATTCATTACAACACTCCTTTGCCCAGTCTAGGCTGATTAGAATCGGCTCCAGCTCACGATGCTCTGCTTTTCATAGCCGAATTCGAAGTCAATCTAGATTGCCACGTGTTGCGGGTTCAGGCTCGTTGGTCTTGCGTAGATCTTGACAGAACCGGGTATCATGCGGTAGATGCAGGTTTTTGGGTCGTCTTAGAGCTAATCATCCGGTGGATTAGAATTCGATTCGATCTGATGGATCTATCATCATCGACGAAGCATGTTCCTTCTCCACGGAACCCGATTCGGCTATATAGCTGAATTCGGCAGTATCGTCACGAGTGAAACACGTCCACGGTTTTGTTTTTAAATAAAGAATGCTTTTAGCCTTCCGTGTTTAGGGCGTATCATGCGGTGGATTGCCCTATTCTTGGTTGGTGGTGTGATTCCAAGCAAGTCGTATCATGCGGTGGATTAACTTGTTTGTTATTACGCTTGACGGGTGCTGCTTTCGGCCTATGCATTTTTGTTTATTATGAAATTGTGGTCATGCTTTCGCCCTTTTATTTATCTATCATGCTTCGTTTCTCGTTAATCGGCTATGAGTATGCGTTACAATGTTCATCCAGCTGAAAGCCGATCTTTCGTCATGCTTACGTCACGCATTCGGCAGTGCGCTCCCTGCGAGTCCTGCCGATTGCCGAATGAGGCTTTAACTGCCGACAGATAGCTTCTCTGTAGCTATGTGTCGTTCGAAGCTGGCTCCGTAGCCGCAAATATGGAACTGACTGGTATTGCCCGGTACGTTCCAGGTGTTATCTGAACATCTTTTCTCCCTTTGTCAGTTTCAGGAAAATTGACTGGCACGCTTTCGGATTCAAACGCTCGGGCCACGTGTGAAGCCAGCTAATTCGGCTTGCTGTGTGCTTGGCGTGAAGTGCGGATTTTACGTCAACAGAAGCAGATCGAGACAAGTCTGAAGCTGGCTCAAGACAAGTAACTCGAAGTGAACAACCTGATGGCTGCACGAAGAGAGCTAGAAGAAGCTGTTGAACCCATCCTAGAGATTCTCACACCAGAAGGCCAAGCTGCTCCAAGCCAGTCACTTCTCGATCGCCTCCGCCAAGTACCAGAGCAGTTCACCGACTACTGCAAGGCATCCCTGAAGGAATGCGTCAACAAGCTCCTGGCGCTGTTCAAAGCACACAACCCATCAGCCACACTAGAATTGAAGTATCTGCCTGCTGGAGTCACCACAGAGCAATATGATAGCCTTGTAACTGAAACAGAGCAACTCGCTAAAGAGTTTGTAAACTCGTTAGAGCAGTAGAGTCTTGGTGAACTTGTAATGAGTACAATGAATTGTATTGAAAACAATGCTTATGCAACATTGTAAAGTACTTGAGCAATGCAACTTTATTTGACTATGACTTGTGCTATGTGTAAGCTAGTCGTATATACACTGATGTGTTTGATGAGTTGCAATTGAAGCATAATCAAGTACTTGCAGCATAGCCATAATAACTTATAGCAATAAGCGCAAAGATCATGTGTAGATCAAGCAAGCTAGTGATTGAAAACTACTGGTGTAGTATAATTCATGCGAAAGTACTCGGGTGCGCAGACCATAGGTCGAAAAAAGTTTGTGAACTTGGTCTTGTCAGAATAAAAGTTCATCAAAACTAGTCTGCTGAAGACTTGAAATCGTTGCTGATGCAGAGCCAAGGTGCCACATATAGTGGGAGTACTTAGCTTCACACAAATAGAACGCAATACTGACGTATGCGAAAAACAGAGGCTTGAATAAGCACCCGCTAAAAGGAGCCTGATGTAGTCCTGCGCAAGACACAGAGCAGCGCATCCTTATAAAAAACGTCAAAAGAAACGATGTTGAACTGCTGCAACCATGTGTAGGTTGGCGTTCCTCTACCAAGACTTCTGAGGCTTGACGCCACCCTCTGGTGAGAGTAGTCTTGGCTTCTTTTGACTTAGTTGGATAACCAACTGTCCCTGGTCTTTTGAATCTCATGACGAATCAAAAGCTGAACACAGGGTCTCTGTTGAGAAAAGTGACCATTCTTGACATGGTCTTTCTCTAGTTGGAGAAGTCGCACAAGGGTTTCATGACAACCATCGGCGATAAATGACTAGTTTACTAGTCGGAGTAGTCATGATGACTATCCCTGGTCTTTTGAATTTCATGCCAATTCAAAATCTGAACACAGGGTTCTCTGTTGAGAAAGGTGACCATTCTTGACATGGTCTTTCTCCTGTCGGAGAAGTCGCACAGGGGTCTCATGACAACCACTGGCGATAAAAGGAGCCTGATGTAGTCCTGCGCAAGACACAGAGCAGCGCATCCTTATAAAAAACGTCAAAAGAAACGATGTTGAACTGCTGCAACCATGTGTAGGTTGGCGTTCCTCTACCAAGACTTCTGAGGCTTGACGCCACCCTCTGGTGAGAGTAGTCTTGGCTTCTTTTGACTTAGTTGGATAACCAACTGTCCCTGGTCTTTTGAATCTCATGACGAATCAAAAGCTGAACACAGGGTCTCTGTTGAGAAAAGTGACCATTCTTGACATGGTCTTTCTCTAGTTGGAGAAGTCGCACAAGGGTTTCATGACAACCATCGGCGATAAATGACTAGTTTACTAGTCGGAGTAGTCATGATGACTATCCCTGGTCTTTTGAATTTCATGCCAATTCAAAATCTGAACACAGGGTTCTCTGTTGAGAAAGGTGACCATTCTTGACATGGTCTTTCTCCTGTCGGAGAAGTCGCACAGGGGTCTCATGACAACCACTGGCGATAAAAGGAGCCTGATGTAGTCCTGCGCAAGACACAGAGCAGCGCATCCTTATAAAAAACGTCAAAAGAAACGATGTTGAACTGCTGCAACCATGTGTAGGTTGGCGTTCCTCTACCAAGACTTCTGAGGCTTGACGCCACCCTCTGGTGAGAGTAGTCTTGGCTTCTTTTGACTTAGTTGGATAACCAACTGTCCCTGGTCTTTTGAATGTCATGACGAATCAAAAGCTGAACACAGGGTCTCTGTTGAGAAAAGTGACCATTCTTGACATGGTCTTTCTCCAGTTGGAGAAGTCGCACAAGGGTTTCATGACAACCATCGGCGATAAATGACTAGTTTACTAGTCGGAGTAGTCATGATGACTATCCCTGGTCTTTTGAATTTCATGCCAATTCAAAAGCTGAACTCAGGGTTCTCTGTTGAGAAAGGTGACCATTCTTGACATGGTCTTTCTCCTGTCGGAGAAGTCGCACAGGGGTCTCATGACAACCACTGGCGATAAAAGGAGCCTGATGTAGTCCTGCGCAAGACACAGAGCAGCGCATCCTTATAAAAAAGTCAAAAGAAACGATGTTGAACTGCTGCAACCATGTGTAGGTTGGCGTTCCTCTACCAAGACTTCTGAGGCTTGACGCCACCCTCTGGTGAGAGTAGTCTTGGCTTCTTTTGACTTAGTTGGATAACCAACTGTCCCTGGTCTTTTGAATCTCATGACGAATCAAAAGCTGAACACAGGGTCTCTGTTGAGAAAAGTGACCATTCTTGACATGGTCTTTCTTCAGTTGGAGAAGTCGCACAAGGGTTTCATGACAACCATCGGCGATAAATGACTAGTTTACTAGTCGGAGTAGTCATGATGACTATCCCTGGTCTTTTGAATTTCATGCCAATTCAAAAGCTGAACACAGGGTTCTCTGTTGAGAAAGGTGACCATTCTTGACATGGTCTTTCTCCTGTCGGAGAAGTCGCACAGGGGTCTCATGACAACCACTGGCGATAAAAGGAGCCTGATGTAGTCCTGCGCAAGACACAGAGCAGCGCATCCTTATAAAAAACGTCAAAAGAAACGATGTTGAACTGCTGCAACCATGTGTAGGTTGGCGTTCCTCTACCAAGACTTCTGAGGCTTGACGCCACCCTCTGGTGAGAGTAGTCTTGGCTTCTTTTGACTTAGTTGGATAACCAACTGTCCCTGGTCTTTTGAATGTCATGACGAATCAAAAGCTGAACACAGGGTCTCTGTTGAGAAAAGTGACCATTCTTGACATGGTCTTTCTCCAGTTGGAGAAGTCGCACAAGGGTTTCATGACAACCATCGGCGATAAATGACTAGTTTACTAGTCGGAGTAGTCATGATGACTATCCCTGGTCTTTTGAATTTCATGCCAATTCAAAAGCTGAACACAGGGTTCTCTGTTGAGAAAGGTGACCATTCTTGACATGGTCTTTCTCCTGTCGGAGAAGTCGCACAGGGGTCTCATGACAACCACTGGCGATAAAAGGAGCCTGATGTAGTCCTGCGCAAGACACAGAGCAGCGCATCCTTATAAAAAAGTCAAAAGAAACGATGTTGAACTGCTGCAACCATGTGTAGGTTGGCGTTCCTCTACCAAGACTTCTGAGGCTTGACGCCACCCTCTGGTGAGAGTAGTCTTGGCTTCTTTTGACTTAGTTGGATAACCAACTGTCCCTGGTCTTTTGAATCTCATGACGAATCAAAAGCTGAACACAGGGTCTCTGTTGAGAAAAGTGACCATTCTTGACATGGTCTTTCTTCAGTTGGAGAAGTCGCACAAGGGTTTCATGACAACCATCGGCGATAAATGACTAGTTTACTAGTCGGAGTAGTCATGATGACTATCCCTGGTCTTTTGAATTTCATGCCAATTCAAAAGCTGAACACAGGGTTCTCTGTTGAGAAAGGTGACCATTCTTGACATGGTCTTTCTCCTGTCGGAGAAGTCGCACAGGGGTCTCATGACAACCACTGGCGATAAAAGGAGCCTGATGTAGTCCTGCGCAAGACACAGAGCAGCGCATCCTTATAAAAAACGTCAAAAGAAACGATGTTGAACTGCTGCAACCATGTGTAGGTTGGCGTTCCTCTACCAAGACTTCTGAGGCTTGACGCCACCCTCTGGTGAGAGTAGTCTTGGCTTCTTTTGACTTAGTTGGATAACCAACTGTCCCTGGTCTTTTGAATCTCATGACGAATCAAAAGCTGAACACAGGGTCTCTGTTGAGAAAAGTGACCATTCTTGACATGGTCTTTCTCTAGTTGGAGAAGTCGCACAAGGGTTTCATGACAACCATCGGCGATAAATGACTAGTTTACTAGTCGGAGTAGTCATGATGACTATCCCTGGTCTTTTGAATTTCATGCCAATTCAAAATCTGAACACAGGGTTCTCTGTTGAGAAAGGTGACCATTCTTGACATGGTCTTTCTCCTGTCGGAGAAGTCGCACAGGGGTCTCATGACAACCACTGGCGATAAAAGGAGCCTGATGTAGTCCTGCGCAAGACACAGAGCAGCGCATCCTTATAAAAAACGTCAAAAGAAACGATGTTGAACTGCTGCAACCATGTGTAGGTTGGCGTTCCTCTACCAAGACTTCTGAGGCTTGACGCCACCCTCTGGTGAGAGTAGTCTTGGCTTCTTTTGACTTAGTTGGATAACCAACTGTCCCTGGTCTTTTGAATGTCATGACGAATCAAAAGCTGAACACAGGGTCTCTGTTGAGAAAAGTGACCATTCTTGACATGGTCTTTCTCCAGTTGGAGAAGTCGCACAAGGGTTTCATGACAACCATCGGCGATAAATGACTAGTTTACTAGTCGGAGTAGTCATGATGACTATCCCTGGTCTTTTGAATTTCATGCCAATTCAAAAGCTGAACTCAGGGTTCTCTGTTGAGAAAGGTGACCATTCTTGACATGGTCTTTCTCCTGTCGGAGAAGTCGCACAGGGGTCTCATGACAACCACTGGCGATAAAAGGAGCCTGATGTAGTCCTGCGCAAGACACAGAGCAGCGCATCCTTATAAAAAAGTCAAAAGAAACGATGTTGAACTGCTGCAACCATGTGTAGGTTGGCGTTCCTCTACCAAGACTTCTGAGGCTTGACGCCACCCTCTGGTGAGAGTAGTCTTGGCTTCTTTTGACTTAGTTGGATAACCAACTGTCCCTGGTCTTTTGAATCTCATGACGAATCAAAAGCTGAACACAGGGTCTCTGTTGAGAAAAGTGACCATTCTTGACATGGTCTTTCTTCAGTTGGAGAAGTCGCACAAGGGTTTCATGACAACCATCGGCGATAAATGACTAGTTTACTAGTCGGAGTAGTCATGATGACTATCCCTGGTCTTTTGAATTTCATGCCAATTCAAAAGCTGAACACAGGGTTCTCTGTTGAGAAAGGTGACCATTCTTGACATGGTCTTTCTCCTGTCGGAGAAGTCGCACAGGGGTCTCATGACAACCACTGGCGATAAAAGGAGCCTGATGTAGTCCTGCGCAAGACACAGAGCAGCGCATCCTTATAAAAAACGTCAAAAGAAACGATGTTGAACTGCTGCAACCATGTGTAGGTTGGCGTTCCTCTACCAAGACTTCTGAGGCTTGACGCCACCCTCTGGTGAGAGTAGTCTTGGCTTCTTTTGACTTAGTTGGATAACCAACTGTCCCTGGTCTTTTGAATGTCATGACGAATCAAAAGCTGAACACAGGGTCTCTGTTGAGAAAAGTGACCATTCTTGACATGGTCTTTCTCCAGTTGGAGAAGTCGCACAAGGGTTTCATGACAACCATCGGCGATAAATGACTAGTTTACTAGTCGGAGTAGTCATGATGACTATCCCTGGTCTTTTGAATTTCATGCCAATTCAAAAGCTGAACACAGGGTTCTCTGTTGAGAAAGGTGACCATTCTTGACATGGTCTTTCTCCTGTCGGAGAAGTCGCACAGGGGTCTCATGACAACCACTGGCGATAAAAGGAGCCTGATGTAGTCCTGCGCAAGACACAGAGCAGCGCATCCTTATAAAAAAGTCAAAAGAAACGATGTTGAACTGCTGCAACCATGTGTAGGTTGGCGTTCCTCTACCAAGACTTCTGAGGCTTGACGCCACCCTCTGGTGAGAGTAGTCTTGGCTTCTTTTGACTTAGTTGGATAACCAACTGTCCCTGGTCTTTTGAATCTCATGACGAATCAAAAGCTGAACACAGGGTCTCTGTTGAGAAAAGTGACCATTCTTGACATGGTCTTTCTTCAGTTGGAGAAGTCGCACAAGGGTTTCATGACAACCATCGGCGATAAATGACTAGTTTACTAGTCGGAGTAGTCATGATGACTATCCCTGGTCTTTTGAATTTCATGCCAATTCAAAAGCTGAACACAGGGTTCTCTGTTGAGAAAGGTGACCATTCTTGACATGGTCTTTCTCCTGTCGGAGAAGTCGCACAGGGGTCTCATGACAACCACTGGCGATAAAAGGAGCCTGATGTAGTCCTGCGCAAGACACAGAGCAGCGCATCCTTATAAAAAAGTCAAAAGAAACGATGTTGAACTGCTGCAACCATGTGTAGGTTGGCGTTCCTCTACCAAGACTTCTGAGGCTTGACGCCACCCTCTGGTGAGAGTAGTCTTGGCTTCTTTTGACTTAGTTGGATAACCAACTGTCCCTGGTCTTTTGAATCTCATGACGAATCAAAAGCTGAACACAGGGTCTCTGTTGAGAAAAGTGACCATTCTTGACATGGTCTTTCTCTAGTTGGAGAAGTCGCACAAGGGTTTCATGACAACCATCGGCGATAAATGACTAGTTTACTAGTCGGAGTAGTCATGATGACTATCCCTGGTCTTTTGAATTTCATGCCAATTCAAAATCTGAACACAGGGTTCTCTGTTGAGAAAGGTGACCATTCTTGACATGGTCTTTCTCCTGTCGGAGAAGTCGCACAGGGGTCTCATGACAACCACTGGCGATAAAAGGAGCCTGATGTAGTCCTGCGCAAGACACAGAGCAGCGCATCCTTATAAAAAACGTCAAAAGAAACGATGTTGAACTGCTGCAACCATGTGTAGGTTGGCGTTCCTCTACCAAGACTTCTGAGGCTTGACGCCACCCTCTGGTGAGAGTAGTCTTGGCTTCTTTTGACTTAGTTGGATAACCAACTGTCCCTGGTCTTTTGAATCTCATGACGAATCAAAAGCTGAACACAGGGTCTCTGTTGAGAAAAGTGACCATTCTTGACATGGTCTTTCTCTAGTTGGAGAAGTCGCACAAGGGTTTCATGACAACCATCGGCGATAAATGACTAGTTTACTAGTCGGAGTAGTCATGATGACTATCCCTGGTCTTTTGAATTTCATGCCAATTCAAAATCTGAACACAGGGTTCTCTGTTGAGAAAGGTGACCATTCTTGACATGGTCTTTCTCCTGTCGGAGAAGTCGCACAGGGGTCTCATGACAACCACTGGCGATAAAAGGAGCCTGATGTAGTCCTGCGCAAGACACAGAGCAGCGCATCCTTATAAAAAACGTCAAAAGAAACGATGTTGAACTGCTGCAACCATGTGTAGGTTGGCGTTCCTCTACCAAGACTTCTGAGGCTTGACGCCACCCTCTGGTGAGAGTAGTCTTGGCTTCTTTTGACTTAGTTGGATAACCAACTGTCCCTGGTCTTTTGAATGTCATGACGAATCAAAAGCTGAACACAGGGTCTCTGTTGAGAAAAGTGACCATTCTTGACATGGTCTTTCTCCAGTTGGAGAAGTCGCACAAGGGTTTCATGACAACCATCGGCGATAAATGACTAGTTTACTAGTCGGAGTAGTCATGATGACTATCCCTGGTCTTTTGAATTTCATGCCAATTCAAAAGCTGAACTCAGGGTTCTCTGTTGAGAAAGGTGACCATTCTTGACATGGTCTTTCTCCTGTCGGAGAAGTCGCACAGGGGTCTCATGACAACCACTGGCGATAAAAGGAGCCTGATGTAGTCCTGCGCAAGACACAGAGCAGCGCATCCTTATAAAAAAGTCAAAAGAAACGATGTTGAACTGCTGCAACCATGTGTAGGTTGGCGTTCCTCTACCAAGACTTCTGAGGCTTGACGCCACCCTCTGGTGAGAGTAGTCTTGGCTTCTTTTGACTTAGTTGGATAACCAACTGTCCCTGGTCTTTTGAATCTCATGACGAATCAAAAGCTGAACACAGGGTCTCTGTTGAGAAAAGTGACCATTCTTGACATGGTCTTTCTTCAGTTGGAGAAGTCGCACAAGGGTTTCATGACAACCATCGGCGATAAATGACTAGTTTACTAGTCGGAGTAGTCATGATGACTATCCCTGGTCTTTTGAATTTCATGCCAATTCAAAAGCTGAACACAGGGTTCTCTGTTGAGAAAGGTGACCATTCTTGACATGGTCTTTCTCCTGTCGGAGAAGTCGCACAGGGGTCTCATGACAACCACTGGCGATAAAAGGAGCCTGATGTAGTCCTGCGCAAGACACAGAGCAGCGCATCCTTATAAAAAACGTCAAAAGAAACGATGTTGAACTGCTGCAACCATGTGTAGGTTGGCGTTCCTCTACCAAGACTTCTGAGGCTTGACGCCACCCTCTGGTGAGAGTAGTCTTGGCTTCTTTTGACTTAGTTGGATAACCAACTGTCCCTGGTCTTTTGAATGTCATGACGAATCAAAAGCTGAACACAGGGTCTCTGTTGAGAAAAGTGACCATTCTTGACATGGTCTTTCTCCAGTTGGAGAAGTCGCACAAGGGTTTCATGACAACCATCGGCGATAAATGACTAGTTTACTAGTCGGAGTAGTCATGATGACTATCCCTGGTCTTTTGAATTTCATGCCAATTCAAAAGCTGAACACAGGGTTCTCTGTTGAGAAAGGTGACCATTCTTGACATGGTCTTTCTCCTGTCGGAGAAGTCGCACAGGGGTCTCATGACAACCACTGGCGATAAAAGGAGCCTGATGTAGTCCTGCGCAAGACACAGAGCAGCGCATCCTTATAAAAAAGTCAAAAGAAACGATGTTGAACTGCTGCAACCATGTGTAGGTTGGCGTTCCTCTACCAAGACTTCTGAGGCTTGACGCCACCCTCTGGTGAGAGTAGTCTTGGCTTCTTTTGACTTAGTTGGATAACCAACTGTCCCTGGTCTTTTGAATCTCATGACGAATCAAAAGCTGAACACAGGGTCTCTGTTGAGAAAAGTGACCATTCTTGACATGGTCTTTCTTCAGTTGGAGAAGTCGCACAAGGGTTTCATGACAACCATCGGCGATAAATGACTAGTTTACTAGTCGGAGTAGTCATGATGACTATCCCTGGTCTTTTGAATTTCATGCCAATTCAAAAGCTGAACACAGGGTTCTCTGTTGAGAAAGGTGACCATTCTTGACATGGTCTTTCTCCTGTCGGAGAAGTCGCACAGGGGTCTCATGACAACCACTGGCGATAAAAGGAGCCTGATGTAGTCCTGCGCAAGACACAGAGCAGCGCATCCTTATAAAAAACGTCAAAAGAAACGATGTTGAACTGCTGCAACCATGTGTAGGTTGGCGTTCCTCTACCAAGACTTCTGAGGCTTGACGCCACCCTCTGGTGAGAGTAGTCTTGGCTTCTTTTGACTTAGTTGGATAACCAACTGTCCCTGGTCTTTTGAATCTCATGACGAATCAAAAGCTGAACACAGGGTCTCTGTTGAGAAAAGTGACCATTCTTGACATGGTCTTTCTCCAGTTGGAGAAGTCGCACAAGGGTTTCATGACAACCATCGGCGATAAATGACTAGTTTACTAGTCGGAGTAGTCATGATGACGATCCCTGGTCTTTTGAATTTCATGCCAATTCAAAAGCTGAACACAGG
Source organism: Echinochloa phyllopogon (assembly GCA_033239725.1). Taxonomy (NCBI): domain Eukaryota; kingdom Viridiplantae; phylum Streptophyta; class Magnoliopsida; order Poales; family Poaceae; genus Echinochloa; species Echinochloa phyllopogon. The sequence goes on from BTCW01000001.1 coordinate 807,253, forward strand.
GTTCTCTGTTGAGAAAGGTGACCATTCTTGACATGGTCTTTCTCCTGTCGGAGAAGTCGTACAGGGGTCTCATGACAACCACTGGCGATAAAAGGAGCCTGATGTAGTCCTGCGCAAGACACAGAGCAGCGCATCCTTATAAAAAACGTCAAAAGAAACGATGTTGAACTGCTGCAACCATGTGTAGGTTGGCGTTCCTCTACCAAGACTTCTGAGGCTTGGCGCCACCCTCTGGTGAGAGTAGTCTTGGCTTCTTTTGACTTAGTTGGATAACCAACTGTCCCTGGTCTTTTGAATTTCATGCCAATTCAAAAGCTGAACACAGGGTTCTCTGTTGAGAAAGGTGACCATTCTTGATGTGGCCTTTCTACTGTTGGAGAAGTCGCACAAGGGTCTCATGACGACCACTGGCGATAAATGACTAGTTTACTAGTCGGAGTAGTCATGATGACTATCCCTGGTCTTTTGAATTTCATGCCAATTCAAAAGCTGAACACAGGGTTCTCTGTTGAGAAAGTGGACCACGTGTGTGATGGTCGGATCTCCTGTTGGAGAAGTCGCACGAGGGTTTCATGACAACCACTGGCGATAAAAGGAGCCTGATGTAGTCCTGCGCAAGACACAGAGCAGCGCATCCTTATAAAAAAGTCAAAAGAAACGATGTTGAACTGCTGCAACCATGTGTAGGTTGGCGTTCCTCTACCAAGACTTCTGAGGCTTGACGCCACCCTCTGGTGAGAGTAGTCTTGGCTTCTTTTGACTTAGTTGGATAACCAACTGTCCCTGGTCTTTTGAATCTCATGACGAATCAAAAGCTGAACACAGGGTCTCTGTTGAGAAAAGTGACCATTCTTGACATGGTCTTTCTCCAGTTGGAGAAGTCGCACAAGGGTTTCATGACAACCATCGGCGATAAATGACTAGTTTACTAGTCGGAGTAGTCATGATGACTATCCCTGGTCTTTTGAATTTCATGCCAATTCAAAAGCTGAACACAGGGTTCTCTGTTGAGAAAGGTGACCATTCTTGACATGGTCTTTCTCCTGTCGGAGAAGTCGCACAGGGGTCTCATGACAACCACTGGCGATAAAAGGAGCCTGATGTAGTCCTGCGCAAGACACAGAGCAGCGCATCCTTATAAAAAACGTCAAAAGAAACGATGTTGAACTGCTGCAACCATGTGTAGGTTGGCGTTCCTCTACCAAGACTTCTGAGGCTTGACGCCACCCTCTGGTGAGAGTAGTCTTGGCTTCTTTTGACTTAGTTGGATAACCAACTGTCCCTGGTCTTTTGAATCTCATGACGAATCAAAAGCTGAACACAGGGTCTCTGTTGAGAAAAGTGACCATTCTTGACATGGTCTTTCTCCAGTTGGAGAAGTCGCACAAGGGTTTCATGACAACCATCGGCGATAAATGACTAGTTTACTAGTCGGAGTAGTCATGATGACGATCCCTGGTCTTTTGAATTTCATGCCAATTCAAAAGCTGAACACAGGGTTCTCTGTTGAGAAAGGTGACCATTCTTGACATGGTCTTTCTCCTGTCGGAGAAGTCATACAGGGGTCTCATGACAACCACTGGCGATAAAAGGAGCCTGATGTAGTCCTGCGCAAGACACAGAGCAGCGCATCCTTATAAAAAACGTCAAAAGAAACGATGTTGAACTGCTGCAACCATGTGTAGGTTGGCGTTCCTCTACCAAGACTTCTGAGGCTTGGCGCCACCCTCTGGTGAGAGTAGTCTTGGCTTCTTTTGACTTAGTTGGATAACCAACTGTCCCTGGTCTTTTGAATTTCATGCCAATTCAAAAGCTGAACACAGGGTTCTCTGTTGAGAAAGGTGACCATTCTTGATGTGGCCTTTCTACTGTTGGAGAAGTCGCACAAGGGTCTCATGACGACCACTGGCGATAAATGACTAGTTTACTAGTCGGAGTAGTCATGATGACTATCCCTGGTCTTTTGAATTTCATGCCAATTCAAAAGCTGAACACAGGGTTCTCTGTTGAGAAAGTGGACCACGTGTGTGATGGTCGGATCTCCTGTTGGAGAAGTCGCACGAGGGTTTCATGACAACCACTGGCGATAAAAGGAGCCTGATGTAGTCCTGCGCAAGACACAGAGCAGCGCATCCTTATAAAAAAGTCAAAAGAAACGATGTTGAACTGCTGCAACCATGTGTAGGTTGGCGTTCCTCTACCAAGACTTCTGAGGCTTGACGCCACCCTCTGGTGAGAGTAGTCTTGGCTTCTTTTGACTTAGTTGGATAACCAACTGTCCCTGGTCTTTTGAATCTCATGACGAATCAAAAGCTGAACACAGGGTCTCTGTTGAGAAAAGTGACCATTCTTGACATGGTCTTTCTCCAGTTGGAGAAGTCGCACAAGGGTTTCATGACAACCATCGGCGATAAATGACAAGTTTACTAGTCGGAGTAGTCATGATGACTATCCCTGGTCTTTTGAATTTCATGCCAATTCAAAAGCTGAACACAGGGTTCTCTGTTGAGAAAGGTGACCATTCTTGACATGGTCTTTCTCCTGTCGGAGAAGTCGCACAGGGGTCTCATGACAACCACTGGCGATAAAAGGAGCCTGATGTAGTCCTGCGCAAGACACAGAGCAGCGCATCCTTATAAAAAACGTCAAAAGAAACGATGTTGAACTGCTGCAACCATGTGTAGGTTGGCGTTCCTCTACCAAGACTTCTGAGGCTTGACGCCACCCTCTGGTGAGAGTAGTCTTGGCTTCTTTTGACTTAGTTGGATAACCAACTGTCCCTGGTCTTTTGAATCTCATGACGAATCAAAAGCTGAACACAGGGTCTCTGTTGAGAAAAGTGACCATTCTTGACATGGTCTTTCTTCAGTTGGAGAAGTCGCACAAGGGTTTCATGACAACCATCGGCGATAAATGACTAGTTTACTAGTCGGAGTAGTCATGATGACTATCCCTGGTCTTTTGAATTTCATGCCAATTCAAAAGCTGAACACAGGGTTCTCTGTTGAGAAAGGTGACCATTCTTGACATGGTCTTTCTCCTGTCGGAGAAGTCGCACAGGGGTCTCATGACAACCACTGGCGATAAAAGGAGCCTGATGTAGTCCTGCGCAAGACACAGAGCAGCGCATCCTTATAAAAAACGTCAAAAGAAACGATGTTGAACTGCTGCAACCATGTGTAGGTTGGCGTTCCTCTACCAAGACTTCTGAGGCTTGACGCCACCCTCTGGTGAGAGTAGTCTTGGCTTCTTTTGACTTAGTTGGATAACCAACTGTCCCTGGTCTTTTGAATGTCATGACGAATCAAAAGCTGAACACAGGGTCTCTGTTGAGAAAAGTGACCATTCTTGACATGGTCTTTCTTCAGTTGGAGAAGTCGCACAAGGGTTTCATGACAACCATCGGCGATAAATGACTAGTTTACTAGTCGGAGTAGTCATGATGACTATCCCTGGTCTTTTGAATTTCATGCCAATTCAAAAGCTGAACACAGGGTTCTCTGTTGAGAAAGGTGACCATTCTTGACATGGTCTTTCTCCTGTCGGAGAAGTCGCACAGGGGTCTCATGACAACCACTGGCGATAAAAGGAGCCTGATGTAGTCCTGCGCAAGACACAGAGCAGCGCATCCTTATAAAAAACGTCAAAAGAAACGATGTTGAACTGCTGCAACCATGTGTAGGTTGGCGTTCCTCTACCAAGACTTCTGAGGCTTGACGCCACCCTCTGGTGAGAGTAGTCTTGGCTTCTTTTGACTTAGTTGGATAACCAACTGTCCCTGGTCTTTTGAATCTCATGACGAATCAAAAGCTGAACACAGGGTCTCTGTTGAGAAAAGTGACCATTCTTGACATGGTCTTTCTCCAGTTGGAGAAGTCGCACAAGGGTTTCATGACAACCATCGGCGATAAATGACTAGTTTACTAGTCGGAGTAGTCATGATGACGATCCCTGGTCTTTTGAATTTCATGCCAATTCAAAAGCTGAACACAGGGTTCTCTGTTGAGAAAGGTGACCATTCTTGACATGGTCTTTCTCCTGTCGGAGAAGTCGTACAGGGGTCTCATGACAACCACTGGCGATAAAAGGAGCCTGATGTAGTCCTGCGCAAGACACAGAGCAGCGCATCCTTATAAAAAAGTCAAAAGAAACGATGTTGAACTGCTGCAACCATGTGTAGGTTGGCGTTCCTCTACCAAGACTTCTGAGGCTTGACGCCACCCTCTGGTGAGAGTAGTCTTGGCTTCTTTTGACTTAGTTGGATAACCAACTGTCCCTGGTCTTTTGAATCTCATGACGAATCAAAAGCTGAACACAGGGTCTCTGTTGAGAAAAGTGACCATTCTTGACATGGTCTTTCTCCAGTTGGAGAAGTCGCACAAGGGTTTCATGACAACCATCGGCGATAAATGACAAGTTTACTAGTCGGAGTAGTCATGATGACTATCCCTGGTCTTTTGAATTTCATGCCAATTCAAAAGCTGAACACAGGGTTCTCTGTTGAGAAAGGTGACCATTCTTGACATGGTCTTTCTCCTGTCGGAGAAGTCGCACAGGGGTCTCATGACAACCACTGGCGATAAAAGGAGCCTGATGTAGTCCTGCGCAAGACACAGAGCAGCGCATCCTTATAAAAAACGTCAAAAGAAACGATGTTGAACTGCTGCAACCATGTGTAGGTTGGCGTTCCTCTACCAAGACTTCTGAGGCTTGACGCCACCCTCTGGTGAGAGTAGTCTTGGCTTCTTTTGACTTAGTTGGATAACCAACTGTCCCTGGTCTTTTGAATCTCATGACGAATCAAAAGCTGAACACAGGGTCTCTGTTGAGAAAAGTGACCATTCTTGACATGGTCTTTCTTCAGTTGGAGAAGTCGCACAAGGGTTTCATGACAACCATCGGCGATAAATGACTAGTTTACTAGTCGGAGTAGTCATGATGACTATCCCTGGTCTTTTGAATTTCATGCCAATTCAAAAGCTGAACACAGGGTTCTCTGTTGAGAAAGGTGACCATTCTTGACATGGTCTTTCTCCTGTCGGAGAAGTCGCACAGGGGTCTCATGACAACCACTGGCGATAAAAGGAGCCTGATGTAGTCCTGCGCAAGACACAGAGCAGCGCATCCTTATAAAAAACGTCAAAAGAAACGATGTTGAACTGCTGCAACCATGTGTAGGTTGGCGTTCCTCTACCAAGACTTCTGAGGCTTGACGCCACCCTCTGGTGAGAGTAGTCTTGGCTTCTTTTGACTTAGTTGGATAACCAACTGTCCCTGGTCTTTTGAATGTCATGACGAATCAAAAGCTGAACACAGGGTCTCTGTTGAGAAAAGTGACCATTCTTGACATGGTCTTTCTTCAGTTGGAGAAGTCGCACAAGGGTTTCATGACAACCATCGGCGATAAATGACTAGTTTACTAGTCGGAGTAGTCATGATGACTATCCCTGATCTTTTGAATTTCATGCCAATTCAAAAGCTGAACACAGGGTTCTCTGTTGAGAAAGGTGACCATTCTTGACATGGTCTTTCTCCTGTCGGAGAAGTCGCACAGGGGTCTCATGACAACCACTGGCGATAAAAGGAGCCTGATGTAGTCCTGCGCAAGACACAGAGCAGCGCATCCTTATAAAAAACGTCAAAAGAAACGATGTTGAACTGCTGCAACCATGTGTAGGTTGGCGTTCCTCTACCAAGACTTCTGAGGCTTGACGCCACCCTCTGGTGAGAGTAGTCTTGGCTTCTTTTGACTTAGTTGGATAACCAACTGTCCCTGGTCTTTTGAATCTCATGACGAATCAAAAGCTGAACACAGGGTCTCTGTTGAGAAAAGTGACCATTCTTGACATGGTCTTTCTCCAGTTGGAGAAGTCGCACAAGGGTTTCATGACAACCATCGGCGATAAATGACTAGTTTACTAGTCGGAGTAGTCATGATGACGATCCCTGGTCTTTTGAATTTCATGCCAATTCAAAAGCTGAACACAGGGTTCTCTGTTGAGAAAGGTGACCATTCTTGACATGGTCTTTCTCCTGTCGGAGAAGTCGTACAGGGGTCTCATGACAACCACTGGCGATAAAAGGAGCCTGATGTAGTCCTGCGCAAGACACAGAGCAGCGCATCCTTATAAAAAACGTCAAAAGAAACGATGTTGAACTGCTGCAACCATGTGTAGGTTGGCGTTCCTCTACCAAGACTTCTGAGGCTTGGCGCCACCCTCTGGTGAGAGTAGTCTTGGCTTCTTTTGACTTAGTTGGATAACCAACTGTCCCTGGTCTTTTGAATTTCATGCCAATTCAAAAGCTGAACACAGGGTTCTCTGTTGAGAAAGGTGACCATTCTTGATGTGGCCTTTCTACTGTTGGAGAAGTCGCACAAGGGTCTCATGACGACCACTGGCGATAAATGACTAGTTTACTAGTCGGAGTAGTCATGATGACTATCCCTGGTCTTTTGAATTTCATGCCAATTCAAAAGCTGAACACAGGGTTCTCTGTTGAGAAAGTGGACCACGTGTGTGATGGTCGGATCTCCTGTTGGAGAAGTCGCACGAGGGTTTCATGACAACCACTGGCGATAAAAGGAGCCTGATGTAGTCCTGCGCAAGACACAGAGCAGCGCATCCTTATAAAAAAGTCAAAAGAAACGATGTTGAACTGCTGCAACCATGTGTAGGTTGGCGTTCCTCTACCAAGACTTCTGAGGCTTGACGCCACCCTCTGGTGAGAGTAGTCTTGGCTTCTTTTGACTTAGTTGGATAACCAACTGTCCCTGGTCTTTTGAATCTCATGACGAATCAAAAGCTGAACACAGGGTCTCTGTTGAGAAAAGTGACCATTCTTGACATGGTCTTTCTCCAGTTGGAGAAGTCGCACAAGGGTTTCATGACAACCATCGGCGATAAATGACTAGTTTACTAGTCGGAGTAGTCATGATGACTATCCCTGGTCTTTTGAATTTCATGCCAATTCAAAAGCTGAACACAGGGTTCTCTGTTGAGAAAGGTGACCATTCTTGACATGGTCTTTCTCCTGTCGGAGAAGTCGCACAGGGGTCTCATGACAACCACTGGCGATAAAAGGAGCCTGATGTAGTCCTGCGCAAGACACAGAGCAGCGCATCCTTATAAAAAACGTCAAAAGAAACGATGTTGAACTGCTGCAACCATGTGTAGGTTGGCGTTCCTCTACCAAGACTTCTGAGGCTTGACGCCACCCTCTGGTGAGAGTAGTCTTGGCTTCTTTTGACTTAGTTGGATAACCAACTGTCCCTGGTCTTTTGAATCTCATGACGAATCAAAAGCTGAACACAGGGTCTCTGTTGAGAAAAGTGACCATTCTTGACATGGTCTTTCTCCAGTTGGAGAAGTCGCACAAGGGTTTCATGACAACCATCGGCGATAAATGACTAGTTTACTAGTCGGAGTAGTCATGATGACGATCCCTGGTCTTTTGAATTTCATGCCAATTCAAAAGCTGAACACAGGGTTCTCTGTTGAGAAAGGTGACCATTCTTGACATGGTCTTTCTCCTGTCGGAGAAGTCATACAGGGGTCTCATGACAACCACTGGCGATAAAAGGAGCCTGATGTAGTCCTGCGCAAGACACAGAGCAGCGCATCCTTATAAAAAACGTCAAAAGAAACGATGTTGAACTGCTGCAACCATGTGTAGGTTGGCGTTCCTCTACCAAGACTTCTGAGGCTTGGCGCCACCCTCTGGTGAGAGTAGTCTTGGCTTCTTTTGACTTAGTTGGATAACCAACTGTCCCTGGTCTTTTGAATTTCATGCCAATTCAAAAGCTGAACACAGGGTTCTCTGTTGAGAAAGGTGACCATTCTTGATGTGGCCTTTCTACTGTTGGAGAAGTCGCACAAGGGTCTCATGACGACCACTGGCGATAAATGACTAGTTTACTAGTCGGAGTAGTCATGATGACTATCCCTGGTCTTTTGAATTTCATGCCAATTCAAAAGCTGAACACAGGGTTCTCTGTTGAGAAAGTGGACCACGTGTGTGATGGTCGGATCTCCTGTTGGAGAAGTCGCACGAGGGTTTCATGACAACCACTGGCGATAAAAGGAGCCTGATGTAGTCCTGCGCAAGACACAGAGCAGCGCATCCTTATAAAAAAGTCAAAAGAAACGATGTTGAACTGCTGCAACCATGTGTAGGTTGGCGTTCCTCTACCAAGACTTCTGAGGCTTGACGCCACCCTCTAGTGAGAGTAGTCTTGGCTTCTTTTGACTTAGTTGGATAACCAACTGTCCCTGGTCTTTTGAATCTCATGACGAATCAAAAGCTGAACACAGGGTCTCTGTTGAGAAAAGTGACCATTCTTGACATGGTCTTTCTCCAGTTGGAGAAGTCGCACAAGGGTTTCATGACAACCATCGGCGATAAATGACTAGTTTACTAGTCGGAGTAGTCATGATGACTATCCCTGGTCTTTTGAATTTCATGCCAATTCAAAAGCTGAACACAGGGTTCTCTGTTGAGAAAGGTGACCATTCTTGACATGGTCTTTCTCCTGTCGGAGAAGTCGCACAGGGGTCTCATGACAACCACTGGCGATAAAAGGAGCCTGATGTAGTCCTGCGCAAGACACAGAGCAGCGCATCCTTATAAAAAACGTCAAAAGAAACGATGTTGAACTGCTGCAACCATGTGTAGGTTGGCGTTCCTCTACCAAGACTTCTGAGGCTTGACGCCACCCTCTGGTGAGAGTAGTCTTGGCTTCTTTTGACTTAGTTGGATAACCAACTGTCCCTGGTCTTTTGAATCTCATGACGAATCAAAAGCTGAACACAGGGTCTCTGTTGAGAAAAGTGACCATTCTTGACATGGTCTTTCTCCAGTTGGAGAAGTCGCACAAGGGTTTCATGACAACCATCGGCGATAAATGACTAGTTTACTAGTCGGAGTAGTCATGATGACGATCCCTGGTCTTTTGAATTTCATGCCAATTCAAAAGCTGAACACAGGGTTCTCTGTTGAGAAAGGTGACCATTCTTGACATGGTCTTTCTCCTGTCGGAGAAGTCGTACAGGGGTCTCATGACAACCACTGGCGATAAAAGGAGCCTGATGTAGTCCTGCGCAAGACACAGAGCAGCGCATCCTTATAAAAAACGTCAAAAGAAACGATGTTGAACTGCTGCAACCATGTGTAGGTTGGCGTTCCTCTACCAAGACTTCTGAGGCTTGGCGCCACCCTCTGGTGAGAGTAGTCTTGGCTTCTTTTGACTTAGTTGGATAACCAACTGTCCCTGGTCTTTTGAATTTCATGCCAATTCAAAAGCTGAACACAGGGTTCTCTGTTGAGAAAGGTGACCATTCTTGATGTGGCCTTTCTACTGTTGGAGAAGTCGCACAAGGGTCTCATGACGACCACTGGCGATAAATGACTAGTTTACTAGTCGGAGTAGTCATGATGACTATCCCTGGTCTTTTGAATTTCATGCCAATTCAAAAGCTGAACACAGGGTTCTCTGTTGAGAAAGTGGACCACGTGTGTGATGGTCGGATCTCCTGTTGGAGAAGTCGCACGAGGGTTTCATGACAACCATCGGCGAAAAATGACTAGTTTACTAGTCGGAGCTCGCATGTCTGAGCTAAAACTTTGCCGCCGGAGTGGGTGTGTCGAGCGCCAGAACTAGTCGGTGGCCACCGAAAGCCATCTCAAAAAGCTGCTTGAGCAAAATGCTGGCTATATGCAAAACACATTACTCAAAGGCAAAAATTGAATTGAAATATATGTCATGAAATACAGCAGGACTTATGAGGCTTGGCGCCGCTTGAAGGAAAGCAGTCCTGGTTTCTATCGACTGGTTTATGTAAAAACCACCCTGGGCAAAAGCTATGAAAGCAAAAGCATGACACAGGGATCTCTGATGAGAATAAAATATTACCATTGCAAGTAAAACTTGACAAAAATGGATGATGACTTTATTAATCTGATGATTATAAAGAATATAAGAACCTGGAGACCCTTTACGGGTAGAATTTCTTCAGGTGTTCAATGTTCCACAAGTTGGGCAACTCGTCGCCTTCTTGAGTTTGGAGACGATAAGTACCAGCACCAATGACTTGTTTTACCAGGAACGGGCCTTCCCATCTTGACATGAGCTTATGTAGGCCATCTGTCTTCTGAACGCGCCGAAGAACCAAGTCTCCAATGACAAAGGAGCGAGGTTGGACAGAACGCTGATGGTAGCGTCGTAGCCCTTCGAGATAGCGTGTGTTCTGAATGAGCGCCGCAACTCGAGCTTCTTCGACACTATCAATGTCTTGAAATCGTTCTTTCTGAGCGACTTGTTCATCGTAGTTTTCCAGTCATGGGGCGTTCCAGAGGAGATCAGCGGGCAAGACTGCTTCTGCCCCATAGACCAGAAAATACGGAGTCTGTCCGGTTGCACGACTTGGTTGCGTGCGAAGCCCCCAGAGTACCGCTGGCAATTCTTGAGCCCACTTGCCACCGTACTTCTTCAAGGGTTCATATAACCGAGGCTTTAAGCCTTGTAATAGCAGTCCATTAGCTTTCTCGACTTGTCCATTTGCTCGAGGGTGAGCAACCGAGGCATAATGGAGCTCAATTGAATATTGATCACAATATCTCTGAAAGGCGTCGCTTGTAAACACTGATCCGAGGTCTGTAATGATCTCGTGTGGTAAACCAAATCGCTGAATGACTCCATCGAAGAACTTGATCAAGTTTTCCACCCGCGGGTGTTCCAATGGCTGTGCTTCAATCCACTTGGTAAACTTGTCGATGGCTACAATAAGCCACTCGAAACCACCAGGGGCTTTTGTCAGAGGACCAACAAGATCAAGACCCCAACATGCAAAAGGCCAGGACAATGGAATCATGCGTAGTTCGTGAGCTGGGACATGAGGCTGGCGGGCGAAAAATTGACAGCCCTGACATCTCTTGACGATATCTTCAGCATCTTTCTTCGCTGATGGCCAAAAAAACCCTGCTCTGTATGCTTTGCCGACTAGTGTGCGTGAGGCAGCGTGATTGCCACAAACGCCACTATGGATTTCTTCAAGTAACTGTCTGCCTTGATCGGCAGTGATACACTTCATCAAGACGTTGACTTATGCCCCACGTCGATAAAGTGTATTGTCAACCACCACATAGTGTGCGGCTCTTCGTTTGATACGGACTTGTTCACTTTCCTCTTTTGGCAGAGTGTGATCCCGTAAGTACTCGATGAACGGTGTCATCCAGTCGGTGTCGATGACCATGACCTAGAGGTCAAGCCTTGTTTGATCTGGAGTGTTCTCCGCAAGGACTGGTTCTTGGATAGATGGATGATGCAATTCATGGACAAAGATCTCGGCCGGGACGTCTGCTCTTTGGTAGCCCAGTTTGGATAAAGCGTCGGCGGCTACATTGTAGTCGCGGACAACATGATGAAATTCCAAACCAATGAAGTGACGTTCAAGATTGCGAACTTCTTTGACATATGAATCCATCGTCTCCTTTGTGGCATCCCAATCCTTGTTGACTTGGTTTATGGCTACCGCTGAGTCCCCATAAACGCAGAGACGTTTGATACCCAGCGAAGCCGCTAAACGAAGACCATGCAGCATAGCTTCATACTCGGCTTCGTTATTGGTGACTTGAAATAAGATCTGAAGAACGTATTTGAGTTGTTCTCCTTTGGGTGAAATCAATAGAACTCCCGCACCACCGCCTTCTAGCTTCAATGATCCATCAAAGTACATGACCCAGTGTTCTGGGCGAGTAGTTGATCTGGAATATTGAGTTTCCAACCACTCGACTGTGAAATCAGCTAGGGCTTGCGACTTGATTGCCGTCTGTGGAGCAAAAGTAAGATCATATGCGGCAATTTCCGCTTTCCATTTGCTTATCCGTCTGTGGAGAGAAGGGTTGAATGGCCCTAGGGATCCTGGTCCCATAGGCTTTCCGCTTGGGACGGTGTTGTCGCTGCAGCTTGCGCCCGAACGCCTCTTCCTCGCTGTGCGAGGCACATCTAGAATTGTATCAAGTACAACAACAGTTGTATAAGAATTCAATGCTCATACAAGACAAGACGAAGTCCTTTAGAGTTCTTACCTTGAACTCGTGAAGGCGACTCCACTTCTTCGGGCTATGTGTTTTCGATCACATCGACTTGTTGAGCTCCAACCAGTTCTTCCGCGCTTGGAGTTCTCTCTGAGTCCTCCTCAAGATCCTTCCAATCTTTTTCAGTGAGCGGAGGTCGTGCGGGCCCTACAGGCTACACAACCAAGCAATTATCAAGAAAATTCAAGGATAAACAAGTCAAGTTCAAGATTTACGACTACTTACAATTGGGGGATTCTCAGCAGAGTACTCCCCGATGATGGTGGGCTTCTCGTTTACACCAGTGAACATTCGGCTCAGCCGCACCATCACCGCGACGTCAGAGATTTCCTCTGCCGTCGTGCGGGAACTATCCGAAGGGCCTTCATACTCGTACCCAAGGTGGGCACGCTCCTGGAGTGGCTGTACCCTCCGCTTCATGAAGCTGAAAGCAATGCCGACTCCACTGAGCCCTTTCCCCCTCAACCAGGCGACCCGCTCCATCAATGCGGGCACATCCTTCGCCTCTTCAGCAAATGGGCGACGATTCTAGTTGCTGAGATCCCTCGGGTACCAGTTGTCTTTCTCTGGACAGCTCAGGGAGTGGTTTCCTGCTATATTCCAACACATGGCAAGATTTTAGCAAGACAAAACAAGTCGACATTAAAAGACTACAAGTCTAGCGTTGAGTACACTTACCGATGATGAACCATTTGCTCTTCTAGTTTCCACACGAGTCCATGACAGGCATGTCAAACCACTTTGCCCTCATACCTTGGCGGAATTGGATGCCAGCCCCACCGACTACTTCAGTTTGTTGGTGCGTGGGCTGTGGCTTAATATGGTATAAGGTTCGGAAAAGTGGAAGACGGGGCTTGATGCCAAGGAATGCCTCACAGGCATGAACAAAAACAGACAAGTACAAGATCCCGTTCGGATTCAGATGATGGAGTTGGAGTTTGTAAAAGGACAGAAATTCCTTAAAAAAGGAGGAGATTGGCAACCCGACTCCACGCTCACAGAACAATACGAACAAAGGGATCTCCTGACTATCCTCGGTAGGCCAGAGTTGTTTCTCACATGATTTCCATTAAAGAATGGTTTGGCAGAGCAGCAAACCTTGCTCCACGAGAAGCTTGAGGTCGTCCTCGGTGGCGGTACACTCCTTCCAAGCAACTCGCGGCATCGGCGGCGTATCATACGCCGGCTTGGTCGTCGTATCTTTCACCGCGCCTCGCGTCCCAGATCTGCGGGACCCCTCAGCACTTTCCGCACCAGCAGCGGCAGGCTTCCTCCCTGATTTCTTCTGGCCCATCGTTGAGAAGCGCGCGGTCTCCTTCAAAGTCTCGCGCACTCGACGAGCGGAACACCGGAGGCAAGGGCTCGACCTCGCAGGGATGCGAGTTTGGGGACTCGGGGGCTGGATTCGCAAAGCTCGGGGGCTCAGGCTCAGAGTGGTTACGGTGTGAAACAATGGCTGTGGTGGCTTTCAACGAAAGCAGATCCAGATTTATAACGTTTCAAGGTTAGGGCTACAGTACAGCTACAGGGGTGGCGGCGCGTCACATTCCGTTTTCCCGCCGATTTTTTCGGATAAGCCTAACAAACAGATTTGCGGCAGCGTCAAACTCGGAGACTACTGATCACAGAAGATTTTCGAAGATTTATCCTGATCTTTAAATCAAAGATATTTGCTTTAAAGCCCGGGGGCTGCTAGCGGACAATCCGGGATTTGATTTCCGAAATTTAAGGAATAAGTACTCGCAGACCTTCGACTAGTTTTCATGAGACTACTCGAAGCACGAGGGCTATAGTCGAGATCGGCATCATCGACTCGGCATACGACTATTTCGACTATTCTCGACTAGTTAAAACTAGTCGAGAGCGGCTACGACTTCAACAACAACCGTCGTGGCTCCATCAAAGACCGCCACGGCTTCATCGATAATCGTCTGCGAACAAAGGGTTCACAGCTGAGTACTCACACCAGTGAGACTTGGCACCACTTCACCTCTCCATGACGCTGCGGAGCTGATCGAGCACTTATATTAGTCGGTGCTCACATTCTGAGTACTACAACTAGTCGCTTGAAGCTCGGGGGCTACACATTGCAAGCCAAGGCATGGAGGCGAGTACTGGAACTAGTCGGTACTCAAACGGCGCGGCCCTACAATGCCAGCCGAGTACTTTACACTAGTCGGTGCTTGCATATTACGATAACTCGAAGACTAACCGAGTACCGGCATCAGTCGATACTCGGATATCATATCATGTTTGCTACAACAGACTAGTGGTCGTTACCACGACCACGGGCGATGGTACTACAAGATTATGTTCTTGACCCTCGGACCGAATGTAAACCATTCGCTTCGAGGCTCGGGGGCTACACTCAAGGGGTGCATATTTTTTTGTGCCTACTGCTGATCAATTCAAGACCCTCGACTAGTTTTCATGAAACTACTTGAAGCTTGGGGGCTACACCCAATGGGTGCACCTATTCGGCGCACACCATTGGACTAGTCAAGATGAAGACAGAAGATTGCTTTTTGAACCTCCGACTACTTCAAGAGTACTCGGAGGCTCGGGGGCTACACCCATTGGGTGCATCAACAGATGCACTCCCATGTAAAACTACTCGTCAGAGAGGATCAGAGCGTCTTGGGCTTTACTACAATTATTAGAAGATTCAAGGCTTGGAGTAAAGACACAAGATGCTCGGGGGCTTGTGGGACCAGGATCCCTAGGGCCACTCATTCAAGGGATTAAACTACTCGACAGGGAATGTTTGATCCGACTACTTCAAACTAGTCGGCTTTGGTGCAAGACGGCATAGTTGATTAGGTAGACTAGTCGTATACTGGTAGGAGACTCCCCAAAGTATTCTGTTGTAGTACTCCGGGTTGTATACGACTAGGATATTGTAACCGACTTGTAACTCTGCTCCTCTAGACTATATAAGGCGGAGAAGGGACCCCTCCAAAAAAGGAAGTGTTGACGTAAAATCCGCACCTCACGCCAAGCACACAGCAAGCCGAATTAGCTGGCTTCACACGTGCCTCGGGCTTTTGAATCCGGAAGCGTGCCAGTCAGTTTGCCTGAAAACTAACAAAGGGACAAAAGCGTTTAGATCAAAACCTGGAACATGCCGGGTGAGACCAGACAGTTCCATATTTACGGCATTGAAGCCAAACTCGAGAGACATATAGCTACGGACAAGCTATCTGTCGTTACTCAGAATATCATTCGGCAATCGGTAGAAGCATGTAGGAATCGCACTGCCGAACGCACAACATCAGCATGACGTAAGATCGGTCTTTAAATAAACAAAGAGAGCAAAGCATATCCATGACCGATCAACGAAGACTGGCGTGTTATGAAAATAAATAAAGGGTGAAGCATGATCATAAACCCGCAGTAAACAGGAATGCATTAGGCCGAAAGCAGCACCCGTCAAGCATGATAACGAACAAGTTAATCCACCGCATGATACGACTTGTTCAAGACCACACCACCGATCAAATTAGATTAATCCACCGCATGATACAACCTAATCGTGAAAGGCTAAAAGCATTCAGTGTTTAATACGTGCCTACGATCACGTTCACTCGTGAGAGTACTGCCGAATCCGGCTGTTCAGCCGAATCAGGGTTCACGGCAAATAAACAGAGGGTGAGACGCTATCGCGAATTTACATTGAAACAAGAATGCATAGGCCGAAAGCAGCACCCGTCAAGCATGGCAACAAACAAGTTAATCCACCGCATGATACAACTCGTTTGAGGACACGCCACCAATCAGATTAGATCAATCCACCGCATGATACAATCTAATCGTGAAAGGTTAAAAGCATTCTTTGTCCACTGCAAACCCACGAACACGTTCACTCGTGAGAGCACTGCCGAATGCGGCTGCTTAGCCGAATCGGGGTCCGTGACGAAGGAATAAACTTAATCGATAAAGATAAATCTATCAGATTGAATCGAATTCTAATCCACCGGATGATTAGCTCTAAGACAACCCAAAAACCTGCATCTACCGCATGATACCCGGTTCTGTCAAGATCTACACGATAACGATAAGTTCGAACCCGCGACACGTAGGAACCTAGATCGGTTTCGGACTCGGCTATGAGAGGATAAGTCGTCGCATCGTGAAGTGGAGCCGATTCTAGCCGATCTAGATTGGGCAAAGGAGTGTTGCATGAATTAAGAACAGAGTAAAAACGAAGCAACACGGGATAACTTAATGAATCTGTTAGATCTTGCCGAAATCTAACAGAGCCGATAACTTGGTCCATACTAGGTCTTAGCCCACCGCATGGCTCATGACCTAACAGAGGAACCTTCTTGAGACCACAACTTAAATCCACCGGATGATACTAAGCATGGTAACAAGACTACTTGCATCAAAGCTTAAATC
This sequence comes from Echinochloa phyllopogon, assembly GCA_033239725.1. Classification (NCBI taxonomy): domain Eukaryota; kingdom Viridiplantae; phylum Streptophyta; class Magnoliopsida; order Poales; family Poaceae; genus Echinochloa; species Echinochloa phyllopogon. The sequence goes on from BTCW01000001.1 coordinate 823,744, forward strand.
CACCGCATGATACTAAGCATGATACAAGGTTGCCGGTACTTACGGAGGTCGACGGATCGATGACTCCTCTCGAAGAACTCGACGACTCGACTAAAGGACTCGATGTTGGCACGGGGCCGGTTTGTTGTGTGAATGATTCGATCCTTTTCTACAGCTACCATGGGTTTATATTTGTACCTAGGTCTTGATACAACTCCTAGTCGGACACGACTACAATACTTGTTTCTAAAAATAAATGACAAATCTTCGTGCCCATATTGCGTTCCTTATTCGAACCGGCCTTTTCCTTATGTTTTTCCACGTCATCACGCCTTCCCGAATGCTATCGCTTTCGCCTGCGGAACCATGCCTCTGCCGAATGACGACGCGTTCCCGACCGCAGAACGTTCTTGCCGAATGACGATGCGTTCCCGACCGCAGAACGTCCTTGCCGAATGCTCTTTGGAAAAAACCCATTTGCCGAATGATACCTTTTCAACAAATCTGGCCCACATGTCAGCCTCTTCCTGGTGCCAATTTTTGGTGTCAACACATGCCCCTTCAATTTCGGGATAAGAGGTAACTTTATCTCGGAATTGACCGGAAGCACTCAACATCCCCAAGCTAGTTCTGCTCGGCACCCGCTTCTCCTTTCCGAATTTTCAGAGCTCTCATCCGGATCCGAACCCTAGGTCATCGACTCCCAAGATTCAATCTTCAAATGGCGAACCAAGATTTTGCTCTCCAGGTAAGCTTCAATCCTCTCAAGCACATTCGGCATTCTTCTTTCGATTTGCATCTTAAATTTCTTCTCATCCCCTTCCATTCTTGATAGGCCCTAGCTGCCGAAATCCTTATCCCCGTTGAGGAAAAGGCTCCATCCTACTTTCTCGGCCCCGTAGGGAATTCAGACCCTTCTGAAATCATCGCGGCCGAATCCCAGAGGGTCCCCTTCAAGACTTCGTTGACAAAACCTCACGAGTGGCAAGATGCCTTCAAGAACTGGCCTTTGCCCCCAATCGCCGGCTGGAGAAATTGGTATAAAAGGGTATCCGATGATAAAAGCCCCCAAACGCAGAACTGGGATCAACTGCGCATTTCTCATTGCTTGGAGCTGTCACTAGCTGAAACACCAAAGAATGAGAACCTTTTGATTGCAGCTTGCCACTTTTGGTCCAATGGCGCAAACGCTTTTCTCTTCGGCCATGGTCCAATGTCTCCTACCTTAGCCGATGTCTACATGATGACCGGCCTGAGCATTACAGGAACTGTGTATCCATATGATCACAAAGGTTCCTCCAAGCAAACAGGAGTAAAGACAGGGGTTGGATACAAAAGATACATCCAGAATCATATGTCTGATGGCCCTCTGACCGATGTCGAATACCGGGCCTTCCTGAATATGTGGCTATGCAGATCAGTCTTCTGTGGCAAAGCCAATGAGCCAACCCTGAACCATATTGTGATGGCTGAAGAGCTGGCTGCCGGAAAGCTCATTCCCCTTGGGAAATACCTCCTGGGCAGTGTCTACCACATGCTCAATCAAACTACCCAACTGATGTACACCAGCAAGAAAATTCCTTGTGTAAATGGCCCTTGGTGGTTTGTCCAAATGTGGCTGCAGTTGTACATGCATCAAATCGTAGCCATTGATCTCAACAGCCGAGATTTCCCTTCAATTAATTACAAAGAAGGAGAAACTCGGAGAACCAAAGGTTGTCAAACCTATGGAGAAGCTGCCTCCACCGTATCTATCAATAAGAACATCAGTGAACTATTTGAGCTCTTCTTCAAAGGTTTTGCTCACCCCCTTTGGTTCCCATATTTGGACAATGATAATCTTACTCTCCCTTGTGAATTCAGCTTTGAAACTGGATGCATTGATGTACAATCCATAGCGATCTTTAATGCTTTCATCCAGCCTTGCATCTTGCCAGCCGAATTCTGTGGAGGAAGGTTAGTCCAAAGTACTTATGAGTACTACCAGCCAAACATGATGGCTAGACAGCTGGGATGTGGCCAAGTGCCCCCAAGGCTATTTCTTCATGAATTTCTCAAGCCTAGGGAGATTGTCAAAGATTCCACAGAGACAAGAAGGATCTTCACTTATAAATGTTGTGGAACTATCTATGCACCTGAGCCATTTGTGCCAATAATATCTGCTCATTCCTCTTTCATCCTTTGGTGGCAAGAATTCCATGATCATATTTTCAACACGCCAACCCATCCCTTCTGCCTTGAATTAATGCCTGATTATCAGCCAACTGCAGAGGTAACATGCTCATCCCTTATTTCGTCTTAGTAACATTAACCCCAATTGATTCTAACTCTGTCATCTTGCAGGACATAACACCTGCCCCTCTTGCCAGGGCGATCTCATACAAAGCTGCAGGCCCAATATCTGCTCTGGGGCACCAATCTCCTACTTTGGCTCAACTGATGGCTAGACAGTCTTCTCTAGATCCAACACTTACCAGACCATCAGTTGTCAAAAGAAAAACCCTCCTTTTAGCTGCTCCCTCAGCTGTAAAGAAGAAAAGAACAAGTAGCAAAATCAAGGTCAGAGCCTTCTTTCTTTGACTATAATGCTTTTGGTATTCTGCTCAACTTTATTTCTTCTTGATTTCAGGCCAGAGAACAGCAGCTAGCAACCAGTACAGATTTTGCCGATGCTCCAATGACTGGTAAAATTCTACCACCTCATTCTTCAAAGTTCCTCTCCATCGGCATTGATTCTTTTTTCAGTTTCAGAGCAAATCTCAATGGATCCAATCTTGGAGAGCTCTTCTTCTCATCATGATTCATCCTTAGCTTTGCAACTTCTCCCCCAATTAGAAGCATTACCTCCACCAAGAAGTCTCCCAGTTTCTCCTCAACAAGATACACAGAATCCTCCAATTGAACCTGAAAGGCTCCCCTCTCCCATTCAGGAAGTCAGGAATGAGGTAAACATAATCATTTAACTTTCTCTATTCTTTTATTTCAGCAGACCATTACTAATTCGGCAAGAACCGTCCTTCAGGAGAAAACCATTTCATCACCCAGTTATTCCTTTGCTGTGGACGACTTGGTTGCCGAACAAGGGGAAGAAACATCTTCTGGCCAAACTCTATCAGAAGAAAATCAGACAAAGCTGAAAGATATCCTTGCTTTGCTGCACAAGAGCATCCAAGATCAAGTCAAAGATGCTGATCTTTTAAGGGATGTACTGGAATCCATTGACCAAGAACTCCCTGATGATATTAAAGTTTCTTTGGAACCAGTCTCTCATTTGGATCAACAATATGCCGCAGTAAAGCAGGCTTTGAAAAACCAATCTTCTCAACCAGCTTTAGAACAGAGGAGATCCACAGTCAAACATTCTGTGAAAGACCTGCATACTCAAGCTCAGAATAGCAAGGAATTACTGATCAAATTGGAATCTGAACTTGAAATGAAGGAGGCCAGAAAAGCTGCCCTTGAAGCCGAACTGAGAGATTTATCGGCTGAAATCGAAGCTGATAAGAAGAAGATAGTAGAGCTTCCCAAGTTAACAGAAAAGATGCGAAAGGAAGCCTCAGCAGCTCTAAACGAAGACAAACAACTCAAGGCAAAGCTTGCTGCTCTGGCTAGAACCCAAGAAGCTGACAAAAACTTATTAGAGAACATTAGCAACATGATATCAAATGCTAAAAATGTAATCTCACAGTTCTTGGGTTTGTAACTGTAGCAAACAGTTGATCAGCCGAATGTTTATCAATCCTGTAATCTTGCCTTTTCTTAACTCTGTCTTTCTCCATTGTGAATAACTCATTCGGCAAAGTTGGCTTCAACAGTGTCAGACCCGAAAACGCCTCAAACGACATAGCCGAATCCAATTCAGTAGAACCGAACCCGATTCGGCATGAATCCCAAACGACACGGCAACCGCTCGGTTCGTGGGGCTTTCCACCTCCTGAAATTTTGGGACGCGCGCCACGATCCCCGATCACGATCTCCTCTGCGGATTCTATAAATAAACATACCGAGTGCCGCTATCTCTTCACCAAGTCTTTCGCCTTCCTTGAACTCTTCTTTTCCCCAAGCACAGTAAACTCAAGAAAACCCCAATGGCGAATGGAAGGCGACCGGCCGCCGACGAGCCCGAAGGAAGCCGCGCCGGCGCTCGCCGCAGGTGATTGGCTGCTTACTTCTCTCTGTTCTTCTCGAGATTTGCCTTCTCCTTGACGAATCTCTTTATTTTTTCAGGGTAATCCAATGGATTGCCGCCGCTGGTGCGCCAGTTGCGGCTTCAGCCGCTGCTCCTGCAGTGCCCAACTCTTCGAGTTCATCCAATCGATCTCTCGAATCGGACGACTCCCGCTACACGGACGGCGATGCTCGCCGATTCAAAGCGGAGCGTGACGACACCCGCCGCGAGTTGGAGGTCATCTCCAAACAAGCCGGGATTGCAGATCTCGAATGGCAGCACGAGCGCAAACAGTTGCTCGAAGTCATCGATGGTGAGTCCTGCAATCTGCTCAATCTCAATCTCGTCCTCCAAATGACTTTAATCCGTTATCCCCTTGTAATCTTGCAGCACGTGATGCTGAACTTGATCGATTGAAGGCGCTGGTGGAGGAGCTGGCGGACAAGGTGAACGCCCAAGGGGACACACCCGAGGCACGCCTTGGTGCGGTGGCAAACCGTGTCGACGAGGTGGCCTCTCATGGCGTTCGCCTGGGTGTTGCTACGGGCCTCGTCGCCATGTCGACACACACCGGCACTGACTATTCCAGGATGCCGGTTGGTTTCGCCAACAGCAACCCAGAAGACATCGAAGACATTGACGCCTCCATTGATCGTCTCGATGGCCATGGTGCTGCCGTTGCCGATTCCGTTCATCCCCAGTCTGTTTTGAACAGGCTTTTCCAGTAGTTTGTACTAAGGATTTATGGAATTTCGGCAATAAAACTTATCTTTTGTGATCTTGCATGAATCCTTGATGTAATATATTTTGTGCTAAGGGCAATACACTCTGGCACTGGCCATTGCTTCTTCTGTCAATATTTTTTTGTTCTGAAGACGGCTCCTTCCCGAATGCCGGCTGTTTCAGTTATTCTGGCACTGAACTTTCAATCACCAATCAATCTCAACGCTAGGATAGTATTTCTTCAAATATCTTCCGTTTATAGCAGCAGTGAATTCTTCTCCTAGTAAAGTTTTCAGGATATATGCATTCCCAGACACGCATCTGGCCAATCTGAAAGGACCTTCCCAATTTGGAGACCACTTGCCGAATGCACTATATTTAGTTCCAATCGGCAATATTGCTTTCCAAACCAATTCTCCTTCTGCAAATTGCTTGATTTTCACCTTCTTGTTGTAATATTTAGCAACTCGCATTTTATTTTTCTCAACATTTTCCAAGGCCCTGAGACGAATCATATGCAAATCCTCTAATTCGTCCATCATTAAATCATTATAATCTTTAGAACTCAAATCTTTTTGCAACTTTATCCTCCTTGAGTCTAATTGTATCTCCCATGGCAAAATAGCATGATGCCCATATACCAACTCATAAGGAGACGTCTGTGTAGCCCCATGCGGAGCCATTCGGTAAGCCCATAAAGCCTCATTGAGTACCGAATGCCACTTTCTTGGCTTCTGATCAATCTTCTTCTGTATAATTCTAATCATAATCTTGTTAGAAGCCTCTGCCTGACCATTAGCTTGGGCATAATAAGGAGAAGAATGCAACAATTTGATGCCCATACTTTCAGCAAAATCTCTAAATTTTGAAGATGTAAATTGAGTCCCTTGATCTGTGGTGACTGTTTGAGGAATCCCAAATCTGTAAATAATATGTTCTTTAACAAATTCAACCATACACTCTGATGTCACTTTCTTTAATGGAATCGCCTCAACCCACTTGGTAAAATAATCGGTCGCCAAAAGCACAAACTTATGCCCCTTGTTAGATGGAGGATTTATTTGGCCAATCAAATCTATTCCCCATCCTCTGAATGGCCATGGCTTGATAATAGGATTCAGGACCGATGCTGGAACTCTTTGAATGTTTCCAAATCTTTGGCAATCTTGGCATCCCTTGTAATATTCAAAGCAGTCTTCTAGCATTGTGGGCCAATAATACCCAGTTCTCCTAATAACCCATTTCATTCGGTAGGCCGATTGATGTGCTCCACACAGCCCATCATGTATTTCACTCATCAGCCTTTTTGCTTCTTCTTGATTCAAGCAATGTAACAGCACCCCATCCAAGGATTTATAATATAAATTATCATCAAGAAGAACAAACTTTAAAGCTTTGTACCTGAGCTTTCTAGAAACCTTTCGGGATGGATTCTCCAGATAATCAGCAATCTCTTTTCTCCAATCATCTTCTGCCAGATCACTCCCGAAAGCATATACATCATTAGCAAAAACTTCTTGAAGCTCTTTATAACCTGAAGCACTTTGAGCTAATCTGTTCGCCTCTTTATTATCCCCCCTAGGGATATGCCGCAGAGTTACTGATTGAAACTCCTTTAAGATTTGCTTGCATTCTTCATAGTAATTCCTCAAGACATCGTTTCTGCACTCATATTCGCCATTTAATTGCTTTATGACTAATTCCGAATCTCCAAAGATTTCAACTGTGATGGCTTTTGCTTCTCTCAAGTATTGAAGTCCTCTGAGCAACGCTTCATACTCGGCTTGATTATTAGTGACAGTAGGTTGAATAGGAATAGCAAATTCAAATACCTCCCCTTTCGGCGAAATTAACAAAATACCTACTCCACCACCTTTGTCACATGAAGATCCATCGAAGAATAATATCCAAGGGGTAATTTCAAGCAAATTGGCTGATGGATCACGATGTTCAGTAATGAAATCAGCAATAATCTGTCCTTTAACAGCCTTTGCCGATTCAAACCTTAATTCAAATTCAGACAAAGCTAAAATCCATTTGCCAATCCTTCCGTTCAAAATTGGCATAGACAACATGTGCTTTATCACATCAAACTTTGAATATACAATGCATTCGGCATGCAACAAGTAGTGCCAAAATTTTGTACAGGAGTAGTAAACACATAAACAAAGTTTCTCGATAGCCGAATACCTCGTTTCGGGATCAAGCAATTTTCGGCTAAGGTATGCAACTACCCTTTCCTGTCCCTCAAATTCTTGTATGAGGGCCGATCCAATAGTCTGGGTATCGGCCGCCACGTACAACTTAAAAGGCTTGTTCAACTGTGGAGGCACCAATACTGGTGGTTCTTTCATGTATTCCCTGATCTCATCAAAAGCCTTTTGTTGTTCGTCACCCCATACAAATTTCTGATCCTTCTTGACTTTTAGCAGTGAAGAGAAAGGTAACACCTTTTGCGATAAATTTGATATGAATCTTCTCACGAAACTAATCTTACCAAGCAATGACTGTAATTCCTTAAGGTTAGTTGGAGGGGCAACTTCATCAATGGCTTTCATACTTTTCTTGCCAACTCCTATTCCTCCTTCATGCACCAGAAATCCCAGAAATTCTCCTGCCGAAACTCCAAAGGCACATTTATTCGGGTTCATCTTGAGCCCATGTTTCCTAGTGCATTCTAGAGTTTTCCTTATGTCGGCCAAATGTGCTTCATGATCTAATGACTTAATCACAACATCATCAATATATATTTCCACAATCTTGCCGATCAACCCATGAAAAATATAATTCATGGCTCTCTGATAAGTTGCACCAGCATTTTTCAAACCAAACGTCATGACAACCCATTCAAACAACCCTATATGCCCTGGACACCTGAAAGCTGTTTTTGCTATATCTTCCAATGCCATAAAAATTTGATTGTACCCTGCATTACCATCCATGAAACTAATCACTTTATAACCAGCAGCAGCGTCAACCAACGAGTCAGCAATAGGCATTGGATATCCATCCATGGGTGTAGCTCTGTTCAGATCTCTAAAGTCTATGCAAACTCTCATCTTCCCATTTTTCTTGTACACAGGAACAATATTAGAAATCCATTCTGCATATCTGCATGGCCGAATAAAATTTGCTGCTATTAATCTTTCCACTTCCTTCTTTACATCGGCCAACACTTCATCTTTGTAAATTTTCCGGGGTGGTTGCTTGTAAGGTTTATAACCAGGCTTGATCGGCAACCGATGCTCAACAATGGAACGATCCAAACCAGGCATCTCCGAATAATCCCAAGCAAAGCAATCTTTGTATTCTTTTAACAACTCAATCAACCTTTTTCTAAAAACTGAATCTAAGCTAGCACTGATGAATATCGGCCTTGGTTTGTCACCGTCTCCAATGTCTACTTCTTCTAATTTATCAGCCGATACAAATCCATGTCCTAGCTTCCCATCAGTCCCATCAATTGGATTATCCATTAAAAATTACTAAAAGAGCCGACTGCTTTGATCGGCTGTTGATCACTGCTGGCTGGCTCAACAGGACCTTCTCCCCAGTCCCTACCTGAGAAGCAGTCTATGCCTTGATATTCCCAGAAGGCTGGTTCCACATTGGCCACGCTAATTGAATCATCTGCTGGGACAATTTCCACTTCATCATCTATCCACTGAATGAGCTGCTGATGCATAGTAGATGGAATGCAGCAATTCGCATGAATCCAATCCCTTCCAAGTAGCAAGCTGTATGCCCCTTTGCCTTCGATAACAAAGAAGGTTGTAAGCAGAATTTTGGATCCAATCATCAGATCTACATGTACACATCCTTTGGTGTCCGAAGGATTTCCAGCAAAATCATTCAAGACGATGCTTGTCGGCGTTAAATCTCCAGGGCTCATGCCAAGTTTCCTGAATGTGTTGTATGGCATCACATTAACAGCAGCTCCACCATCAACAAACATCTTCGTCAGTGGTTTTCCGTTGACATATCCTCTTAAGTACAGTGGCTTCATGTGCCGATTCTGGACTGGCTTCTCGAAAATAGCTTGTTTATTCAATACCAATTGTGCCATTAACCCACATTGCTCGGCTTCATCCACTTCCGACAATATCTCCTCCTGTACAATTTGATTAGCTGGAGCCATGAATTCATTCGGCAAGAAACATACCATGCATGTAGGAGCCGAATGACCCGATTCATCAGGTTTGTCTTTCGGACGCCATATTGATCTCAACCTGGGCCCTGCTTGCTTTAACTCTTGATTCCTTAGGCGTTGGACTCTTCTCTTCTGGCTTCTTCTTAAACCAGGTGGACACCACTGTCCTTTTTGCCAGACATACTCATGATCTTCTTCTTTATGATCAACCCATCTATGATCAGCACGTCTTTTCATTGGTTGATCATCACTTTCATATATTTTTAGACGCCGATCATCACTAGGATGTATCCTCCCAATTCTTTCGTGGACGGATCGGCGATTGGCAACATTTTGCCTATATTCGATAAATCCATTATTGCATTCAGGACAGTTATCCCATGTCGGTAGCTTTAAACCCTCGTTCCAACAATGTCTGAAGAAGGCACAATCCCAATGTGCACGTTCTTGTTCTCGGGCATATTCTTCTTGTTCTTCCTCATATCTTTCTTCTTCGCGCCTCCTTCTATCTTCCTCGTACTCACGTCTCTTGTAATGCTCTTTTTCTTGCTGACGCTGCCACTTATTGAGGAGAATACGCGATGTGACTCTGGATTTGGAAGAGTTCCCAACTTCAAATCGGCTATTCGGGAAGCACGACTTCTCCTGCCGAATCTGTTCGACCGTGATTTGCCGATTAGGATCGACTGAGCCATTCTGTTTTGCTTTCTTCGACGTCAGGACTCTCATCTTTCCTTTTCCTCCCGATTCGGCAATATTCACCATATTGATTGAGAACCCGATCATGTTCTGAGGAAACGGGTTACTGTCCAACTTCATCTTATTGTCGAATTTCAAATGCCCTTCTTGGATAGCTTTCTGAATCCTCACTCTAAAAACCCTGCATTCATTGATGGAATGAGAATTTCTATCATGGAATCCACAGTATTTCTTATCTTTCACTCCATCAGGCCGAAGCATAGAATGCCCTTCTGGTAGCTTGATTCGGCCTTCCTTTACAAGATAATTAAATAATTTATCTGCCTTAGTTACATCAAAATCATAGGTGCCCTTATTCTGCTTGATCCACCTCTGATTCACCATGACTGGTTCTTTACTCCATACTATCTCTGCTGCAGCTACTTCCTCACTATCTTCATACTCATCTTCTTGATCTGCTCTTTCGAGGAATTGGTTATAGATATCAGCTACATCATTGTGTTTAGCAAATCTGGCATCTTTCTTGAAACCATATGTCTGGTTACTCATCAAGGCCAATCTGTGTGACAACTGGCCCAAATCATCAAACTCCATCCCGAATAGCTTTTCCCGAATGGCAGGCAGCATGCCAGCTACAGCCATACCAGCTAGCTGGTCATCAGGTATGTTCAGAGAAAAGCACATGCTCTTCGTTTCCCTAAATCTCCTGAGGAACTCCGTAGGTGTTTCATTATTCCTCTGCCTTAAGCTGGTCAAATCAACCAACTTTTTCTCGGTACTGCCAATGTAGTAATGAGCATGGAATTTCTGTTCCAGGTCTTTCCAAGTACAAATCGACTGAGCAGGCAAAGAAGCAAACCATGTAAAAGTTGGACCCGTCAGTGACAAAGGAAAGTATCTGATTCTGAAAGCCTCATCTGCCGAAGCTTCTCCAAGCTGCATCAGATATCGAGCTATATGCTCCACGGTGCTAGTATCATCTTGTCCTGAGAATTTAGTAAACTCTGTAGGCACCTTGACTCTATTCGGCAATGATACCCTTTGGTACCATTCTGGGAAAGGAGACGAGTATATGTACCCCTGATTTTTAGGCTTCAGACCGAATTGATTTTGCAATACATCGGTCATTTTTTGCACCATAAGGTCAATATTGGTATCTTGATTTCCTGGCCTTCCAGCAAGCATCCCTGCGGTACCAACATACCCAGGATTCGGGAGAGCGTCGATAGCATTGTAATCCATAAACTCCGAATATCCATTCCCATACATGTCCCTTTGCAGCCTATTGTTCAAAGGAGATATCTTGTAAGCAGATGCAGGCGGATTCCCTGTGGTGCCGAATGCCATATCACCGTATGTGCGAGTTTTCGGCAGTGCAGGCTGAGGATCTTGCCGAATCGGTTGACCATTTGTATCTTCAGTACCAGAACCCCCAGTTTCATCAGCATTTCCTTTACCATGTGGCCTCTGAGCTTGCGCTTGGACATTGAAATATGTCGGGCCGCCTAATTGCCCATGTATCTGCTCGAAAGGTTTATCCACATGCTGACCAAAAATGCTTACCATTATATGCCGAAAGCTGTTCAAGAACGCAGCATTGTGATTGGTCATTGCTTCCCCCAAAGCTTTGTATAACAAGCCCGAGAATCTCTCCCTTTCTTCTTCTTCAGTAAAATCAGACTGCCCAGGAAGGAGAACTCTCGGCAAATCGGATTTGAGAAACGGTGCACCACTCCTGTTCTTGGCGAAAGACAGTAAACATTTGTTAATGAATTGGTTAGCAGCAGCCTTTACCATCTGTTGATGCTCTTCAGACAATTCTTCCAAAGTAACGTCCATGATGTCGCTCAACTCAGGCATCTTGAAAACTTGTGTTTGTCCCACCGGGCGTGCCAAAAAGTGTGTTGACGTAAAATCCGCACCTCACGCCAAGCACACAGCAAGCCGAATTAGCTGGCTTCACACGTGCCTCGGGCTTTTGAATCCGGAAGCGTGCCAGTCAGTTTGCCTGAAAACTAACAAAGGGACAAAAGCGTTTAGATCAAAACCTGGAACATGCCGGGTGAGACCAGACAGTTCCATATTTACGGCATTGAAGCCAAACTCGAGAGACATATAGCTACGGACAAGCTATCTGTCGTTACTCAGAATATCATTCGGCAATCGGTAGAAGCATGTAGGAATCGCACTGCCGAACGCACAACATCAGCATGACGTAAGATCGGTCTTTAAATAAACAAAGAGAGCAAAGCATATCCATGACCGATCAACGAAGACTGGCGTGTTATGAAAATAAATAAAGGGTGAAGCATGATCATAAACCCGCAGTAAACAGGAATGCATTAGGCCGAAAGCAGCACCCGTCAAGCATGATAACGAACAAGTTAATCCACCGCATGATACGACTTGTTCAAGACCACACCACCGATCAAATTAGATTAATCCACCGCATGATACAACCTAATCGTGAAAGGCTAAAAGCATTCAGTGTTTAATACGTGCCTACGATCACGTTCACTCGTGAGAGTACTGCCGAATCCGGCTGTTCAGCCGAATCAGGGTTCACGGCAAATAAACAGAGGGTGAGACGCTATCGCGAATTTACATTGAAACAAGAATGCATAGGCCGAAAGCAGCACCCGTCAAGCATGGCAACAAACAAGTTAATCCACCGCATGATACAACTCGTTTGAGGACACGCCACCAATCAGATTAGATCAATCCACCGCATGATACAATCTAATCGTGAAAGGTTAAAAGCATTCTTTGTCCACTGCAAACCCACGAACACGTTCACTCGTGAGAGCACTGCCGAATGCGGCTGCTTAGCCGAATCGGGGTCCGTGACGAAGGAATAAACTTAATCGATAAAGATAAATCTATCAGATTGAATCGAATTCTAATCCACCGGATGATTAGCTCTACGACAACCCAAAAACCTGCATCTACCGCATGATACCCGGTTCTGTCAAGATCTACACGATAACGATAAGTTCGAACCCGCGACACGTAGCAACCTAGATCGGTTTCGGACTCGGCTATGAGAGGATAAGTCGTCGCATCGTGAAGTGGAGCCGATTCTAGCCGATCTAGATTGGGCAAAGGAGTGTTGCATGAATTAAGAACAGAGTAAAAACGAAGCAACACGGGATAACTTAATGAATCTGTTAGATCTTGCCGAAATCTAACAGAGCCGATAACTTGGTCCATACTAGGTCTTAGCCCACCGCATGGCTCATGACCTAACAGAGGAACCTTCTTGAGACCACAACTTAAATCCACCGGATGATACTAAGCATGGTAACAAGACTACTTGCATCAAAGCTTAAATCCACCGCATGATACTAAGCATGATACAAGGTTGCCGGTACTTACGGAGGTCGACGGATCGATGACTCCTCTCGAAGAACTCGACGACTCGACTAAAGGACTCGATGTTGGCACGGGGCCGGTTTGTTGTGTGAATGATTCGATCCTTTTCTACAGCTACCATGGGTTTATATTTATACCCAGGTCTTGATACAACTCCTAGTCGGACACGACTACAATACTTGTTTCTAAAAATAAATGACAAATCTTCGTGCCCATATTGCGTTCCTTATTCGAACCGGCCTTTTCCTTATGTTTTTCCACGTCATCACGCCTTCCCGAATGCTATCGCTTTCGCCTGCGGAACCATGCCTCTGCCGAATGACGACGCGTTCCCGACCGCAGAACGTTCTTGCCGAATGACGATGCGTTCCCGACCGCAGAACGTCCTTGCCGAATGCTCTTTGGAAAAAACCCATTTGCCGAATGATACCTTTTCAACAAATCTGGCCCACATGTCAGCCTCTTCCTGGTGCCAATTTTTGGTGTCAACAGGAAGCCTAACAGGCAATGTACAACTAGACACCCTCATAGATAATACAATCAGCCATACAGGACGTAGGGTATTACGCTACTCGCGGCCCGAACCTGTCTAAATTGTCTTGTTCGTGCACTATCGTTCCTAGAACTCGGCGAGACCCACACAAATCTACTTGCTGGGGTATCCCCGGTTAGATGCTCGACATAATTCGTCGACAGGCAGCCCCCAGGTTATTCACATCACATACAGATTGAGATACACATCACATATATACACAAGTACACATCAAGTTTGTATCTTATCATACACATGCAATAAGTTTCAAGTTGGATGAATATTATCCCCTACTGGGATAGGCAGACTGATCATGTAAACTACAAGTTTAATTATGAGAGGAAAGACCATAAACATCATCAAGTTTCATTCAGGTCTACAAGTTTCAAGTAGTACCACCTGCTGGAACTTGATCACCTTCTGGACCTTGATCACCTGCTGGAACTTGATCACCTTCTGGACCTTGATCACCTACTGGTTGTGGATTATCATTACGGAATTCGCCCTCTGGATCGATGATCTCGTTACGAATGAAATCGCACATCATCTCCTGGACCACCCTTAGTCTTTTTGGATTAATTGGTGCTTTGGTAAGCTTGAAATCCTGCATAATACAATTTTTAGGAGAATACAGGGTAAAAGTCGATCAGTTTCTAAAAACAAATGGAGAAGGCTGAGCAGTATACTTACAGAAGCCCTTTTCAATGGGGTCATTTCAGAGATTACATCCTGATGAGTTAGCCTGCATAGATGATATATCAGTTTGTCAGTACAGAAATATAAGCAGGGATGGAAATGTGAACAAAATTATTATTAGCTACTATTACACTAGAAATCAATATAGGTCCTAAATAAAATCAGCATATACAACATATACACATAGAATTGATAGTTTACTTAGCATACTGGTTGGGGATAGGTACTAACCATATTTAGACAGGCCGAAGAAATGAGATCCTATATCAAAGCAGCTCTGTTGTTCCTTCAACTGCTTCCTTGTGCGATGCTTATATACCAATTCTTAGATACCAAAGCATCATTGAAGTGTACATTACATTAGGCAGGTACATGAAAGAAGAGGACAAAGCAACAGTTAGTAAAATACACTAGGATTATATGATTCTACACAAGATTAACATACTAAGAAGAACTAACAATTGTAGCAGTACATAGTCCAGAACAATTGATAGATAATTTGCAATTTCAACATAAACAAGGCAGATACAGTAAGAACATATATATGATAAAGGCAGATTCACAAGGCAGATTAAATGCTTGTTGATGAACAAGCACTAAGAGCAAGCACTAGGATTATATGATTCTACACAAGATTAACATACTAACAAGAACTAATGGAAAAATGCAGAAGGAAAAAGATAACTTGGCAGCAGCCACGGCAAGATCTGTGTCCATGACATACAGATCGAGTTTCCTTTGAACAAATAAAAATAGGAAAGGAACAACAGCCAGAGCAGGATCTGTATTCATGACATATAGATCGAGCCAAATCTAGTCAAGGTGAACGGAGCCTAAACAACAGCAAAGTAACAGGAAGATTGGTGCACCCAGCGTAGTAGGCACAGCAGCATCAGATGCAGCATCGCACAGTAGTATGGGGTTGGAGGAGCACTGACCTGCGCCGCAGAGGAAGCAGTCCTGCTCGCCGTCGTCGTTGCCGGAGGGGTGGATCCGCGTCGCCACGTTGCTTGAGGTGGCCGGGTCCACGTCGCCGTCGCAGGGCCGGGTCCTGGGTTCTTGGGCGGAGATGCCGCGCCGCCGGGGTGGATGCAGCCGCGCCGTGCCGCCGCTAGGGTTTGGTGGTTGGGGAAGCCGCGCGCGCCGGGGTGGATGCAGCCGCGCCGTGCCGCCGCTAGGGTTTGGTGGTTGGGGAAGCCGCGCGCGCCGGGGTGGATGCCGCCGCGCCGCCGCTAGGGTTTGGTGGTTGGGGATGCCGCGCGCGCCGGGGTGGATGCCGTCGGGGATGGATGCCGCCGCTAGGGTTTGGTGGAAATGACGCGGGATCGGGGGGGGGGGGGAATGGTGCGGGGTCGGTGGAAATATGCAAATTTTGGGTGCGGGGTCGGGGGGGAATGGCGCGGGGTCGGGGGAAATATACAAAATACAGTTGTTGCGTAATTTTAGACCATATGCACCGTATTATGTAACTTAATGTATCGTATCGCTACATTTGCAACTTGTTGGGCCAAAGTGACATAGTAATGCAACTCATGTATGGTGAATGCACTTTACTCATAAAGTTTCATACAATTCATAAAGTTCATACTCCCTCCGTTCTAAAGTGTAGGCCGTTTGACTTTTTTTGACCCAAAGTTGACCGCTCGTACTATTCAAAGTTGTGCGCAAGTTATCATATTTTTTGTGGTGACTTGCTTTATTAATATAAAGTCTACATAAATGACTTAAATTTGACCATATTTTCACAAATTTTTTGAATAAGACGAGCGGTCAACGTTGGGGTCAAAAAAGTCAAACTCCATACATGTTACAACGGAGGGAGTATGAACTTTCATAAAGTTCATATATTTTTTGAAAATTCTCATCCAACTTTTTGAGATCCACACATTGCAAAATGGGGAACTCCATCTTAGTACATATCATGACACAAAATACAACGTACTGTTGCGTAATTTTAGACCATACAAACCGCATTATGTAACTTAATGTATAGTATTGCTACATTTGTAACTTGTTGGACCAAAGTGACACAATAATGCAACTCTATGTATGGTGGGTGCACTTTACTCATAACACAAACACACATGAAGTTCATATATCACAAAGTCGAAGCTTGACACAAAGATTGACACAAAGATGATAAAAGTGCAGATGATGATAACAGAAGACCAATGCAATCTTGATAACTCCATCGTCAGTCGACATGGATCAGTTGCACGTATGGATGAGCACGGGAAACGAGGTAACCAAAGGAAAGGTCACTCGGTTTTGACTGACTCTGCTTCACACATATTCGTAACGGGCACATTTCTAAAGCCCGTTACTGAAATAGAATTCGTAACGGCATTTGACGGACTCTGCTCGTACATATGTAACGGGCACTTTCAGAATGTCCGTTACTTATATCAATTTGTAACGGTCACTGACACAACCCCCGTTACCGATGGGGATGGGTGACGGAGGAACGCCTCACATTTGTAACGGTCACTTCGAAAAAGCCCGTTACGGATAGGGATGAAGACGACACGGCATTTGCAGGTTGACATATAAGCGTATATGTGTTGACTGAAATCCCTAACTCGCAAAAATCTCCATTCTCCGCTAAGCTCCGGCCGCCCGTCGCCGCCACGCATCCCGTCGCCCGTCGCCGCCACACATCCCGCGCACAACTCATGGCTCCAACGCAGCCAACATCGAGCTCGTCAACGACACAAAGTGCGCGCAAGCGACCACATCTGCCACTGATTATCTGCAATGACTGCGGACGGTACACCATTCGTGAGCTTGAGGTCAAGAAAGAAGACAGTGGGAATCTTGGGCGCATCTTCTACAAGTGCCCTGGCCGCAAGGTTCTGCTTCTAGTGCCCTGCTTCATATTCAGTGTTAGATTTGTTTGAATGACATCAAAAATTTGGGTTTGCCTTTGCAGAATGATGGCAGTGGTTGTGGCTTTTGGTATTGGGAGGAAGAGTACGTTGAAGTGCTGAACAAGATCAAGGTTGACAGTGCCACTGTGAGAGAAGACAAGCTGATGAACAAGATTAAGGAAACAGAAGATGAAGCACTAGTATGGGTGTCTGATGTTAAAGCACTAGTATGCATTGGAAAGGAAATTGTAGTCCTTTTGAAGTGTTTTCTAGTAGTGTTTGTGTGTAGCCTGTTGTTGGCTGGATATGTTACCTTTCACTAGGTGAACATGAATGAAATGTATTGATCTTCCAAGATGTACTGGTGATCTATGAAATGGAATGATCTATGATATGTTGGCTGCACAAATTTCTGTCTGTTTCATTATCAGTAATGGGCACTTTGGAACTGATAGTGAAATAGAGTCTGAGACAGAGTCTGAAATGCAAACTCAGTACAAATTGCACTTCTGATCATAAAATTCAGTTCAAAATTTTAGGACACATATATTACAAGTTCCATATATTACAAATTCCAGGACACATATATTAAAAATTCCTTGATTTTTTCTTCCTTGATTTTTGGACATGGATTGTTTCCTGATGGCCGGTTCGCAAGTATGGTGTTTTATCAGCTGCCGAGAGTCGGGGCATGTGTGAAGTGTCAAAGGTCAGAATTTCGTCGAACTGATTGTATTCCTCCTCAACAACAACATTTTCAACCCCTACAACCCTCTTTTTTCCAGGCATAACCACGTGCCAGTTCTTCTTTGCCAGGTCGGGTACGTAGAACACTTGCTGAACATTCTTAGCAAAGACAAACGGTTCGTCTTTGTTGCCAGAGGACCGTAGATCAACACTGACAAACCCATATGTGTCCTTGGTCACACCTCTGTTCCCATTGACCCATTGGCACCAAAACAAGGCTACCTTGAAGCCTACATAGTCAAGCTCCCAGATCTCCTCGATTTGTCCATAATATGTGCATGTCTCCTTGTCGTTGCTGACGGCATCTATACGCACACCACTGTTTTGATATATGCTCTTGCCATCTTGGGCTGTGGTGTAGAATGTGTATCCATTGATATCATATGCTTGGTATGTTGTAATAGTGAATAATGGCCCCGCTCCTAGTTTTGGTATCAGCTCACCAGTTATAACAGGGTTGGCATTATGGACATGATCTCGGAACCAAGTGTTAAACCCTTGCATGTGCTTCTTTGCAACCCAATTCTCACTACGGTTAGGATCAGCTTCACGTAGGTGTTGCATGTGCTCATTTACATACGGTGTAACTACTGAGGTGTGTTGTAGCACGGTGAAATGAACCTTGGAGAAGGAATCTTGATCCGGAGTGATTGACTTTTTGCCCAATGTCCCAACACCTGCAAGCCTACCTTCATGCCGTGAACGAGGCACACCAATGGGCTTTTGGGGGTCCATATAACCCATGGCCCACTCCACTGCTTCGATGGTACTGTAGCCACGAACCATGGCTCCCTCCGGAAATGTCCGGTTATGTACCAATGATTTGAGGAAGCCATAGAACCTCTCATATGGAAACATCTGATGAAGATAAGACGGCCCAAGGTAGAAGATCTCCCTTGCAAGATGTGTTGTTAGATGGACCATGAGATCAAAGAATGATGGTGGGAAAGTAGCTTCAAGCATGCATAGGGTCTCGTAATGCCTTTTCTGTATCTCAACATGTGCAACCTCATCAATCACCTTCCGTTCTATTGCATTGAAGAAAAAAAGCACAAGCTCATGACAGCCTCGCGAACCTTTACTGTCTTGATGCCTCTAAGTGGAACAGGAAGAATTGCCGTCATCAACACATGACAATCATGAGATTTCATCAGGTTGAAATTCATTTTCATGTCCTTCACCGACACTAGCCTCTTGAAGTTGGATGAGTAGCCCGAAGGTACTTTCAAACCATGCAAAAACTCATAGAATTGTTTTCTCTCCGTCTTAGACAATGTGGTTGCAGCTACGGGAAGATCCGTCCCCGTGTCAGTTTGCTTTGCATAGAGCTCCGGCCTAATGCCCATCTCTTTAAGATCCTCCCTTGCATTTTCGTGATCTTTTCCCTTCCCCTTCTATTGTAACAGTGTTCCACACATGCTCTCACACACGTTCTTCTTGACATGCATGTTGTCAATTGAATGACGCACATCCAACACCTCCCAATACTGTAGCTCCCATAGTATTGACTTCTTAGTCCATATCCCTTGCACATTTTCTTCTTCACAATCTCTCTTCTTTCTCTTGCCCGGGATGGTCTTCTTTGGTAACTCCTCGATAGTTTTGATGCCTTGGACTTGCAAGTACTCACACTTGAACTCATCCCAAACATCCGCCACACCAGGCCACCAAAGTTTCTTCAGGTCGTCAACCAATGGCCTCAGGTACACATCAATACGGTCACCGGGTTGCTTTGGCCCGGAGACCAAGATTGACAACATCAGGTACTTCTGTTTCTTGCATAGCCAAGGTGGAAGGTTCAGCACTGACAGCACAACAGGCCAGGTGCTATGCGTTGAACTTTGGTTACCAAATGGGTTCACGCCGTCGGTGCTCATAGCGAACCGGATGTTCCTGCAATCGTTGGCAAACCAACCATAGTGGGCATCAATGTTACCCCACTGTGCCGCATCTGCGGGGTGCCTAATCTTGCCATCTCCCTTGTTTTTTCGCCCTTCGCTATGCCAACGTAAGAGTTGGGCCTCCTTTGGTGTGGCAAACATGCGTCTCAAGCGGGAAATAATGGGGAAATACCATGCCACCCTCACAGGACCGCCTCGGTTACCCTTCCTGCCCTTCCTGCCTCTGATCTGCACAGGCTCGTTCCCATCATCGGCATCATCGTCTCCACCATCTTTTTTCCTCTTGTACCGATCGTACCCACACTTCGGGCACTTGTCAAGGTCCTCATATTCTCCCCGAAACAACACACAGCTGTTCTTACATGCATGGATTTTCTCAACCTCTAGACCCAAAAGACAGATTATCTTTTTGGCCTCGTAGATAGACCCAGCCACTTGGTTTCCCTCTGGTAGCATGTCTTTTAAAAGATCCAATAGTTTTTTGAAACTTCTGTCGGTCCAACCATGGCCTGCCTTAAGCTGTAGAAGTTTGAGATCTCCAGAAAGGCGAGAGTACTTCTGACAACCAGGGTAGAGGGGTTTCTTTGAATCTTCGACAAATTGTTTCAGCCTCGCTAATTCAGAAGTTGAGTACACGCCTTGAAACTCAATGTCTCTCAACATTTGATCAACATTGTTTACTTGAGGCAGCACATCATCATCGAAGCCCGTAACTTCCTGGTCAGTCATATCCTCAGGCCACATCACATCGGGTGAGAATGCTTCATCTTCCTCAGAGTTATTTCCGCATCCTCCCCCTGCAATAATAATGTGAAATCAAAGAGTTAAGACATTCCGCTCTACCCTGGAACAACGAGAAATCAATGAGTTAGTTAAGGCATTATGCACTCATGCATTTCACCTTCATTAAGACCACCTTGAGCATCATGTCGCGCTTCACTTTCATTAAGACGACCTTGAGCATCATGCCGCGCTTCACCTTCATTAAGAGCTCCTTCTTCGCCTTCATTAAGGCCTTCCTCACCATGCTTGTTCCAACACGTGTAATTCTTTGTGAATCCACGTGTGACTAGATGATATAAAAGGTTATCCGTTTGTGCGAACTTTTTTTGGTTGGCACAATCAACACATGGGCACCACATTGTAGTCACACCCCGGTTTCTCATGTCCGCCTCCGCTTGACCAAGAAAACCTTTAACCTGTCTTACGAACAGCCCCAAATCTCGAGGTGGTATATACATCCAAGCCCGATCAGCCGCCATCATCTACACAACTTCGATTAAAATAGATGTTTTTTAATTAAAAATTACATATATCACATCAAAATCGATCATGATGATGATCGAGCTAGGAATCACGACGGAGGCGACGACGAGTGGGGCAAAATCCATACCGGCGAGCTGCGGAGGACGGGGCGCGCGGGCTGCCGGCGCGTCGGCGTCGCGGAGCTGCTAGCTAGCTAGCGGCTGGCCGGGCGGCAAGCAGGCGCGGTCGCGCGCGGTCGCTCGCGCGGCGACGACGAGTCGAAGAGCGGGAGAGAGAACGGGCGGGCGCCAGGACGGCGGCGTAGTGGACGTCGCCCGCCGCCGGCTGCTGCTCTGCGCCGACAGCAGCAGCGGGGTGGAAGACGACACACTGTAGCTACTGTAGCTTATGCAAATAATAATTGAGCTCCGACACTAGTAACGGGCGTTAACTGGCCAAACCTAACATCGTTACCACTAGTCAAAGATACGTAACGGGCTTTAAGTGCCTAATACAACTACCATTACTACTAGTCCCAGCCTGTAACGGACATTAAGCGACCGTTACGGATGATAGTATTATTGGTAACGGTTGTGTGTAATGTCCGTTACAAGAAATACTAGTAACGGTCGCGAACAACGACCGTTACCAGAAATCATTATTAGTAACGGGCGTTGTTGTGCAGGGGCTGGGCCCGGTCCTGACACGCTTATTGGTAACGGTTGTTGTTTCCGCCCGTTACTGATGTCGCACCTTGTAACGGGGTTCGTGAGTCCGTTACCAATCCCGCGTTACCTATTCGAGGTTTTCACGTAGTGAACGCATGAAGATGTCTAAAGTTATTTGCAAATAGTGCTTACAAACTCTCTTGAACTTATCCTTGAGGCCGTCGAGGTGCTCGCATTTGGTGACACGGAAGTAGAAGCCCAGTTTGGGGGGTTTGCGGTGCCGATGGCGAGCATGACCGCAGGGCTTTCGGCACGCTGCGCGGGCCACATGCCCACATCTCATGGACGATGGCCGGAACACGAACGCTTGCAGTTCCCATGGTTGACTTTGTTGCGTTCGCTAACACTCACTACCAGCAGTCAAAGAGTTGTTGCTGTCTCAGGTTGCTTGGTGCTGTTGCTAAAAGGCATGGACGTGGCACGTCTATATATACTAGCAAATATGCCGTCGCGCGACACGCACATGCTATGAGGATTATTTTAGACTATTTTATTGGTGAGTACATGAGGTGGGTAAACAAATTCTATGGTGAGAAAAGTAATGTCAAAACGGCAAAAACTTTCTAGAAACATTGTTTTTTTCTCGTTTGTGAAAACTTTCCACGTCTTTTCCACCTTTAAACCTGACATGTGGGTTCTTACGAGGGGTTTCTTCCCCTGATGATTAAGGGGTTCAGCAAATTGAGGTGAGGTGAGATGAGATGAGTGAGGACATAATTACGGTGTTGTTTCATGATTATTCCGTCACACATATATGGAAAATTTGATATTTAAAATACTTTGGATACTCTGTTTTGAAAATTTTCAAATGTAAGAATGTAAAATTCAATCTAATTAAAAAAATAAAATTCTTATTTACTATGTTTTTCTAATACACGTGTGTGTCGCGCGTGCACCCTACTAGTCTGTAAAATGTATTGCTTTTAGCATGTTTAAAAAAGTAAGAGCTTCTCTATGCATGTGTGACTGTGGTTAATTTTCTTGTTGTGCAATCTAAGAGAAAAAAAGTGGAAATTTTGATAGGCCAAGCTAAATTTAGGAGTAGAGAATTACATCCTCTGTACATAAGGAAATATTGATACGCCAAGCTAAAATGGCATCTCAGCTTGTGTGGGCAAAAGGCAAATTCGTAATAGCATAATAGTGGATTCTCTAATTTATCATGTCATCATCTATTGATAGTTTGAAAATTTTTCAGGTTGGACACTATTCCATCGGCATTTTTTTGGATTGAAAAACTACTCGGAAAAATAGCCAAAGAGGCCAACAGGGTGCAGGTACATGTATTACTTGTATTGTTCAAAGGGAGCATAATTGTATTGTTGAAACCGGCAAGCATTATTGTGCTGCACCTTCTGTGGGGCTCTAATTAGTTACATAATAATAGCAGTAGCTTGATGCGTTTCAGGTTGCATATGAAAACAAGTTTAGGCTTCGTTACTTTTCAAGATAGATGTTGTAATTATTATTTCCTATTTATCACATTATTTTGCATTTTATAATCTCTCAAGTCTTACACAAGTGTCCATAGTATTTGACGTTAATTCTAATTCTTCGGTTGTTCATAATTGCCGGATTTGTTAGTTGTTGAAAGCTTGAGTATGAAGGACATTTACGTCTTAGGCCGCGACAACTGCTTCCATTGCAAATTTACCTAAACGGCGGCGTCCTCGTCGACCGGCGGCGACGACGGTGCGGGTGCGCACGTCCACGGATACGTCGATCACGGCCTCCCCAACGGCGACTTCTACACGCATGTATGAGGGGGAGTGGCCGTCGGGCGCCACCAACGAGGGCGAGTTCAAGGATGGGTTCATGGACGGCTCCAGCACCTACACCGGCGCAGCGCCGCGCCGCCGGGGACACCTACCGGGGGTCCTGGTCCATAAACCTCAAGCACGGCAACGGCAACAAGAGCTACGCCAACGGGGACCAGTACGACAGCGAGTGGCGCGCCGGGCTGCAGGACGGCGCCGGCCGCTACACCTGGCGCAACGGCACCGAGTGCACGGGGCAGGGGCGCGCGGGGCTCATCCACGGCTGCGGCGGTAAGGCAACGTCGTCCTATGCTTGTCCCGTGTTCGTGATTCTTAGCGGTAGCATGATATTTATCTCTCGCGTTTGTGTTTGTTAATGGTAGCTTGACATCTTGGTGTTCGGGCCAGGTTACCCATGCTGTCCACCGCTTCTCGCGTTCCGCGGCTGATCTCAATCTGCATACTTTAGGAATTCCGCTTTAATGCAGTTTGTCTGCTGCTATTTCGTGCATGCAGGTCATTTGTTTCGGGCCATTGCACTCAAGGTACTAACGAAATTGTATTGTACAATATAATTTTTTTTTGGTGTCAGGATCATTAGTTTCTCATAGGCTCCTACGCGTATGGATGGCTCCCTTGGTAAGATAAATTACAACAAGGTCACTACCTAAAATAAATTAGGAGGCAGGCTTTATTGATTTGAAATAAAATAAACTCATTCGATCAGTGAGTTATGTCATTTACTTTCCTAATGTCCAAATTATAGTAAAAGATATTATTTTTTCTTTTTTTATTTACCTATGTACTGAGCAATCTTGCCTATATTTCTTTGTATTGGATCTATAAACTACATGTTTGTTTTGTTTCATACTGTTCATCCATTAAATTACTATCATGTTTCATTAGAATTTTAAAGAAACTATAAATTTGTAGAATCACTACCAGAATGATCGACATCCGCCCGCCCCCTCCGCCTCGGCCATTTTTGTACCCGGTGCTGATGGGGCTTCAGCACCGGGTCCAACGGCTAGGAGCGGGGGCGGCGCTGCGGGGTGTTAGGGCGGACACATTAGCACCGGGTCATGGCGAGACCCGGTACTAATGCTCCCCCTTTAGCACCGGTTGCAGCCAGCAACCGGTGCTAATGTGCCCGAGGCCATTTAGCACCGGTTGCTGGCTGCAACCGGTGCTAATTGGTGCACATTAGCACCGGGTCTTGCCACGACCCGGTGCTAATGTCTTTTGTATATAGCACCTTCTTCCTCCCCCGGCCGAGCCAGCTGAACACTTGGCGCTGTGTTCATGCTGCTCGGCCGTGGGAGGGGAGGTGCTGCCCAAATTTTTTTCAAAATTTGTGAAGATTTCACTCATCTAAGGAGCACTACAAGGTACACTTTTTCATTCTCTAATGTTTTCTTTAGCTTGTAATCCTTCTATGATTTAGAAATAGAGGGATTTGTGAATCAAAGTTAAGCTAGCTAGAGAGAGCTTGTGTTCATGGAGGAGAGAGAGGAGAGAGCTTGAGTTCATGGTGGAGAGAGAGTGTTCATGTTGTGTTTTAAATGGAGAGAGAAGACAAGCTAGTTAGTATTTTATTTTGTATGACTTGTGAATAGTTATAAGGCTTATGTATTTTATTTATTAGAGAGGTTTATTTATTAAAAGTTGGAATAGTTATTTATTAATTTAATGGAATGTATATTTGTTTTTAGAAAATGAATATAGTATTTCAATGGAATATATTTTATTAGTTATTTATTAAAAGTTGGAATATAGTAATTTAATGGAATATAGTTTTAGAAATTTGTTTATATAATGGAATATATATTATAAATTGTATTGTAATTGTATTGTATTGTAATGTAGTTGTAGAAATTTATTTGTTTATATAATGGAATATATATAATGGAATATAGTAATGTATTTATTTATATATTAAATTTTTTTATCTTTAAATTGTATTGTATATTTGTTATTGGTTAATAATGCAGATGAATAGACAATGGATGTATGGGGACCCCCACGCTCAGGCGTTCCGTGATGGCCTCAGGGCGTTTCTCGATGCCACCGAGGCTAACAGGACGCCGTCCGGTTTCATGTTCTGCCCATGCACCCATTGTAAAAATATACAATCGTACAAACAAAGAGGTTGTCTTCAGGTGCATTTGATGAGGCACAGTTTCATGAGGAATTATTCTGTTTGGACGAAGCACAGTGAAAGAGGAATTCTAATGGATGAAGATGAAGAAGACGAGGCCGATGACGACATTCCGGTATTGGCTCAATACTACGGTTCCTTTGCAGATGCTGCAATGGGTGATGCCGATAAGGAAGATGTTGCTCGGGAAGGCGATGCTCAGGAAGATGTTGCTCGGGAAGGCGATGCTCAGGAAGATGTTGCTCAGGAAAATGAACCTACTGATGGACTCGGGCAAATGTTGCGTGATGCTGAGAAAGACTGCGGCAATGATAAGGAACTGAAAAAGATACAACGCATGTTGCAGGACCACAAGACTGACCTGTACCCAGATTGCAAAGAGAGGTTTAAGAAGTTGGGTAGCACACTTGAACTTCTGCAGTGGAAGGCAGCAAATGGCGTTACTGATAAGGGTTTCGAGGATCTACTGAAACTCGTGAAGAAGATTCTGCCAGAGGGTAACGAATTGCCATCGACGACGTACGAAGCAAAACGGGTTGTTTGCCCTCTCGGTTTGGAGGTGCAGAAGATACATGCGTGTCCTAATGATTGTATCCTCTATCGCGGACAGTACGAACACTTGGATCGTTGTCCGGTTTGCAGCTGCGCACGATACAAGATCAGGCGGGACGACCCTGGTGAGGTTGGGGGAGCGTTCTAAGAAGAAAATTCCTGCGAAGGTGATGTGGTATTTCCCTCTGATACCCCGTCTGAAGTGTTTGTTCAGGAACAAGGACCATGCCAAACTGATGCGCTGGCACAAAGAAGAACGTAAGCAGGATGGCATGTTGAGACACCCCGCCGATGGATCCCAGTGGAGGAACATCGACAGAGTATTCCCAGGGTTTGATACTGATGCGAGGAATGTTAGGCTTGGTTGAAGTACCAATGGCATGAACCCTTTTGGTTAAATGAGCAGTAGTCATAGCACTTGGCCCATGACTGTTTGTATCTACAACCTACCCCCCTGGCTCTGCATGAAGCGGAAGTTCATTATGATGCCAGTGCTCATCGAAGGGCCGAAGCAACCTGGCAACGACATCGATGTGTACCTAAGACCATTGGTTGACGAACTTTTGCAGCTGTGGAAGGATGAAGGTGTTAGCATGTGGGATGAGGACAAGCAGGAGCAGTTTGCCCTTCGAGCACTGCTTTTCATAAGCATCAACGACTGGCCTCCACTAAGTAACCTATCAGGACAATCAAACAAAGGATATAAAGCATGCACTCACTGTTTGGAGGAAACCTAAAGCATGTATTTAAAACATTGTAGGAAGGTTGTGTACATGGGTCATCGTCGATTCCTTCCAACGAAGCATGAGCTACGAAAGTGTAACGCCCGCGTTTTAATCTCTGGAAAATCACTAAATAACACACCCGGTAAAAATGTTTTCAAAATCTTTACCGCCCGAGCTCCCGGTTCCGCCAACCCTCTCCGCCTGTCGTTTCCCCCTTCTCTTCCTGTCCGCATCGCATCACCGCCTCCTTTCCATCCCATCCCGCGTCGCCCGCTCTCGGGTCGACCGCCGGGTCCATCTCTCGATGGCCGACCGTCGTCGACCGCCATCGGCTTTCCGCCGCGAATCCCGCCGGCTCTCCCCTCTCTTTTCCCCTCCCTTCTCCCCTTTTCTCTTTTCTTTTTCCCCTTTCTTTTTCTCTCTTTCCCTTCCTCTCTTTCTTTCTTTTCTTTCCCTTTTTCCCCTTCCTCTGCTTCTCTACCCGAGCACCCTGCTCCGCTCGCCGCCGTCGCGCCAACACGCCACCGGCCGAACCCCACCCGCTGCTCATCTCGTCGTCGCCATCCCGCTACCCCGCCGTGCCGGCCGCACGCACACGCCAACGCTCCGCCACGGCAGCCACTCTCGCGCACGCCTTCGCCGCCGCCGCCCCACGTGCTCACCGCGCACACGCTCCCGGGCCGGCCCCGCCGCAGCGCTGCCCTGCCACCAGCCACCCGACCATCGTATAGGCAGCCGTGCCGCCCTCCACCGTGGCCCCGCCACCACCATCGCCGAGCCACGTCGTCCGCCCAAGCACGCTGCATCGCGCACGCCACTCCGACCGCCGCCTACCCCTCTCGTCGGCCCACCTCCTCGCCGCCTCTCCGCCCCTATAAAAGGGCCCTCGGGCACCACCTCCACCTCCATCAGCTTGCGCGCCGCCCAATTCGCCCCCTCCGCCACCGCAACGCCGCCGCCCACTGCATTGCCACCGCCGCCGCCGCCGCTCCCGTGGGCAGCACTGCTCAGGCCACCTCCGCCCGAGGTAAAGGCCTTGGTGAACTCGCCATGTCCCGCACGATCTTTCCCCCCTGTTCCCGTTCACCGCCGCCGCCGCCCCAATCGCCGGCGATTTGGCCGGATAGCACCACCGCCGTCGCTCCCCCCTGGCACTGTTTCGCGAGAAAGAAGAAGGGCATTTTGCCCATAACCCCCTAGCGTTCTTCATATTCAAACCCGCGGTCCATATGAACATGAACCCCCTCTCTCCGACATGTTTACACATAACCCCCTGCACTTTTACCAAATCAACCCGCAGTCCACCAAACACTATTCCCCCTCTCTCTGTTATATTCGTCAGAGGCCCCTGAACTTTTCCATAATTACAGAAAGGTCCTTATTCTTTATAAACAGCCCCAAAAACTCCACTAAACTCGTCATTTCATGCGCCAAATTAATCCCGTTTGACCCCAAATTCCACCACAATATTCACCAATATATTCTCGCCAAATCCAACCAGTCCATACTCAAAAATAATCGTGTCATCATCATCCGCTCTCTTTTTTTTCGTTCTTTCTTTCGGAGCTCAATAAAGCTTTTTCTTTTATTTATTGGGTGCTTGTTTGTGTGTGCCGTAGACTCCGCTGTGAACGAGGAAGGACTCGAGGAGGAGCAGGTCTACGAGCAGGAGTTTGGAGACCAAGACCCCGGGCAGGAATCCCCCGAGGGTTGGGAGAACGGCAAGTGCAATCCCACCCTTTGATGCATACTGTTGTCCTAGTTTTTATAAACACACCCCATGGCCTGATTTATAAAACTTGCATAATTTTACTGCTGAACCCGATTGGATAGCCATACCTTGATTGCTATGACTGATTCCTTGACAACCTAGATTAATATTTAAATATGACAATGTTCTATTTGAATATTAGTCACTGCTAGAAATGCTTAGGGACATTCTACCATTATACCCCCATGACGAATACTTGGTGTTTACAAAAACAACCGTGTGCGTACTTTAAAATAAAAGAGATGATTTATGTAAATAAAATGAGTACCCGTGTGGGATGAGACAGACGGTATTTCCGCGTGAAATACCGAGGTGAGCTTGAACCAGTGTGGTTGAGCATGGTGGGAGCTGTCTATCCTATCACAAGTTTTGGGATGATGTTGATGTGTCATCTAGCCTAACCCATTTTTACTGTACCACCACTCGACCGTTGTATGTGGCAACGGCCTAGCATAAACCCCACTAGTTGAGCTGCTGGTTATATGGTGTGCTGGTGAGCAACAGAGGGCCATGGAGCCGGGGATACGGTCTATGTGAGGTATGCCCCTGGGTAGAACCTCGTTGGTAGGTTGCTTACCCCCTAGTCGCGTCTGTGATAACTTGTCAGTCTAGCTATGGTGGGTAATGGCTTTGATAGGAGTTGCACTGACACTAAGGTGTTCTTGTTGTGGTAGCCTACTTGTGGTTGTGTACACCTCTGCAGAGTTAAAACCTATCCGGATAGCCGTGTCCACGGCATTGGGCGAGTTACGGCTTGGTCACTTCACTAGTCCCCTGTTTTGGGTGTCAGAAAGTGCTGGAATTTGATCGAGCTGAGAAATGTTTTGACATAGGCTACGACAGATGGGAAATCTGGTAGCAACAAAATCTGGCATGAAAGAATATTACATTTACTGTTCCTTTTAAAAGTAATTTTTGTGAAAACCCATTGCGAAAAACCAACCCACTTGCATGAGTAATAAAATTTGCTTGCTGCTAAACAAACCATAAACCTTCCTTGTTGCTATCCTGTGCATACTTCTGTTATACCCCTCCGTGGTTGTGGTTGTGCTTGCTGAGTACGTATGTACTCACCCTTGCTTAATCTGTTGCAGAGGCAGACCCGGACTTTGTGCCTGAGGACGTCGTTTAGGGGGGTTCGTTCTGCACCCAACCTTTGCCTGTGTGTTAGGGTCACCCGCTGGAAGCCGCATGCGTTGCCACTCTGATGAAGACCTCTATGTTATCAACCTCTTTATCTGGAGCTTAGTGTTAGTTCTATTTGTTGTGGCCCTGCAATGCCACCGTCTCCCGTAATGTTGTTTTTGTACTGAACTATCTGTTGTAATAATGTGAACCAGCATCCTGGGACTGGTATTTGCATCACATTAAGTTCTCTCTTTCGAGAGGACGCTTCAGGTGGTATCAGAGCCGATAGGTTGGCCGTAGGACGTACCCCTAGGATCTTGACCCTAGTTTGTTCATGACAAACCCTTTTCCCCCACACAAGTACTCACCGTCGGCTTTGACTTGTTCCAGATGGCCCAGCCGGCTGACGAGGGTTGGGGCGAAGGAGTCTGCCCCGCAGAACCTGGCCTCCCCAAGTTGCTGCTGCTCAGCCTGGAGCACGTTGGAGTCACAGAGACCCCCGAATACTTTTGCCGGGAGTTCACCACCAATGGTACCCGTCGGTGCCGGATGTTCATCTTCGTGGGGAGGAGCTCGCTGTACAAGGAAGTGGCACCTTGGTTCGTCCACGCCACCGGCTACGACCGCCCCAATGCCTACCGCAAAGCCGCAAGAAGAGCCCTGGTGTGCCTCCACACACTCTACAGGCGGTACCTCGTGGGAACAGCACTAGGTTTTACCCCACCTCTGGTGAGTGGAGGACGCGAGTGGATTGCCCAGATGAGGAACCTTGGGAGAGATGAAGATATGGAGGATACTGTATCCCACTTGTCCATTTACCTCACTGGCTTGGACAGGCTGTACCGAGAGACATCGGGACAGCTGAGGCACCAGATCCGCAGAGCCGAGAAGGCAGAAAAGGAGTTGGAAGAAGTAAAAAGAGAGCTGGAGATACAAAAGGTGACAGCCACTCAGGCTGTCAGCTCCCTAGCCGCTCAACACGCTAGATGCCAGGCTTACTCCGAGTACATGGATAGGCTTGAGGCCTACAGGAGGGAGAATGGGCTGTTGGAAGGAGAGCCCGAGATGACCCACATGGATGCAGGCACACAGACCGAAGATGAAGTGCCAGAGTATCAACTCCCCCTGAAGAAACATCGAGTCTGCCTTGAGTAGAGTCCTAGTTTAGACTAGCGCTTAGTCTAGTTTCTCCTTAAGTAGAGTCTGTTGTACCTAGTTAGCGCTACCGGCTTAGCATCGATGTACCCAAGATCCTTGTACCCCGCCATGTTATGCAATAAAGATCACCTTTTATCCTACATCTGTTCAATCTTTGTTTTTCCCCTGGTTTCAGATGGCGGAACAAGGATGGACCCAGGGAGTTTGCCCAGTCACACCGGGCTTCGCTAGCCTGTTGATCCCCGCGCTGGAACGCCTCGGTGTGCCCGAACGCCCGAGGTACTACAACAGGGAGTATGAGCACCATGGGACCCAACGCTGCAGAGTGGTCATAGTTGTCGCCAAGAGTGACCTCCACCCTGTCGAAGCATGGCGTACGACCGCCACAGGATTCAGGCACCAGGACACCTACCCCTTGGCTCTCAGGAAAGCCCTCCGCTTCATGTGCGGAATCTTTGAAAGGCACCTGGTCCCCACCCCAATGAGGTACTTTCCGCCGGTCGTCAGAAGTGCAGTCTGGCGAGCCTGCATAAGGAACTTGGAGCAGTGCCGTCAGGAGGAACCCATTTTGTACCAAGTGGTCACCTACCTCAATTCCTTGGACCAACTCTTTGACGAGCAGGCTGAACGCCTGAGAGAACAGACCTCACGGGCTGAACAAGCAGAATTCTCGGTCCGCATGCACCAAGTCCAGGTGGCTCAAGCTGAAGCAAGAGCTGCTGCTGCCATCAGCAATGAGGCGGTCGCCCAAGAAAGCCTCCGGCAGGCTCGGGACCTGCGTATCCAGGATTGGACCAGAAGTGGAACGCCTGTTCCGGCAATTGGAGAACCCCATGTCCTACTTGGGACACCGATCATGGCATGGGGAGAAATTGTGGGAAACCCTCAGGCACTGTCGGGAACCCCAGCAGGATCACCGCCCGCCGAAGAAGGACCGTCTGAGCCGCCTCGAGAGAATGGGACCTTGACCGAGGCTGAGCAGGCACGGCTTGCACAGCCAGAGGAGCACGCCAACCCAGAGGAGAGCTCGCCTCGCGAGTAGGCACAGAGTCAAGCGCTCAGATGGGAATGAAGCCAGCTTGGTCCGAAGAACCCTTGTATCCCTAGCAGTAGTTTCCCTACCTTGTCTTGTGCCCCGCCCTGAAGTGCGAGCCTTGTTGTAACCCCCTCCCCCCCAAGTGTTGTAGCCGCAGCTGTTGGAATGAAACCTTGTGTGTTTGTTTGTTGGCTTGTGTGATGTTTCTGCCTTTTCAAAAATGCGAACTAATCAACTTAAACATCATTTAACCTAATCTCACGAAGGCCTTGCTCCAACTGCAGATGGTGAACACTCGTGCTAGCGCCTCGCAGAGACGCGCCCCTCCTGCTGGGGGAGAACAACCAGAAGGAAGAAGAGAGAACCCTGAGAACCAGGAAGTGGATCAGCAGGATCCTATGGGAGAGAACCAGCCTGAAGGACAAGCGCCTGTCGGAGGCGGACCAGAAGCGAGTCATCCCAGAAGTCAGAATGAGGGATCTTTTGTTATGCCCCCACTCCCACCAGATTTCAACCTGGCACAAGCTTTGTACCACCACACCCTGTTCATGCAAAATGTGTGGAATGCCAGCCGCCGTCAGGAGACAGCCCGTAGACCCAATGCGGGTGATAAGTTGACCAACTTTCTGAGAACCAGGCCACCCACCTTTGGAGGGTCTAGCAACCCCTTGGAAGCAGATGACTGGCTGAGAACCATTAAGAGGAAGCTAAAACCGTTTGGATGTGGAGATCGTGACAAAGTCCTCCTGACTTCCCACCAACTCACTGGAACTGCCTTGGCATGGTGGGATGCTTATTGTGCGGCTTCCCCGAATGAGTCCGCAATCACCTGGAAAGAGTTTGAAGAAGAATTCCGTCGCTACCACATCCCCGACGCCACCATGAGGCGCAAGGCTGATGAGTTCCGTGCACTGAAGCAAGGGAACAAGACCGTGGAAGAGTACACCCACGAGTTCACTGAGCTAGCCCGTTATGCACCAGATGAAGTGAAGACAGATGCAAAGAGACAGGACGCTTTCATCAGGGGTTTGCACCCAGATCTTCGAGCCCTGATAGTCTCCCACAGTTTCCCCGATTTCAATACGCTGATGAACAAGGCCATTGTCACAGAAAAGGCCAGAATGGAGGCAAGGCAAGAGAACAAGCGCAAGTTCCTGGAGAGCAAGAACCGTCAGCTGGATCGCTCGCAGAAACCCAGGAGCTCCGGTTATGCTGCACCTAGACCCCAGGCTCCCATGCAGTACAGAACCCAGTTTCAGGCTACGAGCTCCCAGGCTCCCAACAACCAGTTCAAGAGCCAGACCACCTCGAAGCCACCACAGAGCAAGGTCAGTCAGGCCACAGCCAGCAACAGCAATGCGAGAGCCTGCTTCAACTGCCGTGAGACCGGGCACTACATCGCCGATTGCCCGTATCCTAGGAGCAAGCCTGCGATATCAATCTACTCCAACTCGGTGAATGGACCCAAGCCACCAGTGTCTGGAGCCAACCGTGTACCCGTCCGCAGCACCAACACCGGCAGCAACAACAATAGCAACACCCAGCAGTCATATGGACGAGCCCGCGTCAACCACATCGACGCGCAGGAAGCTCAAGGAGCACAAGGAGTAGTACTCGGTGAGTACCTAGTCAGTTCAGTTTTGGCAACAATATTATTTGATTCTGGGGCATCGAACTCTTTCATATCATCAAGTTTTGTGGAAAAGCACAAAATACCTACAGTACTACTAAAGACACCCCTACTAACCCGAACACCTGGAGGTGATATTAAGTGCCAATTAGGTTGTTCGCGGGTACGGATTCTTTTAAGTGGGGTAGAGTTTCTAGCAGACCTAGTGGTACTAGAATCCAAAGGAATAGATGTGATCCTTGGAATGGATTGGTTAGGCAAACACAATGGTCTCATAGGTTGTGCTGACAAGGTAGTGCACCTAACCAACCCAGATGGAATACAAGTAGCCTGTCACACCAAAGGAAGTGGACCAGATCCTATGATCTTTAGTATGGAAACAAAAACCATAGAAGAAGTCCCGGTAATCAGAGAATATCCTGATGTTTTCCCTGAAGTTCTACCCGGGATGCCACCGGATAGGGACATAGAGTTTGCTATTGAACTTGTCCCTGGAACCTCTGCTATAGCCAAGAGACCCTATAGGATGGCAGCATCAGAGTTAGCAGAGTTAAAGAAACAATTAGAAGAGTTGCAACAGATGGGATTTATCAGACCCAGCACATCCCCTTGGGGAGCCCCGGTACTCTTTGTAAGGAAGAAAGATGGAAGCATGAGGTTGTGCATCGACTACCGTGCACTAAATGACGTCACTATCAAGAATAAATACCCACTCCCTAGAATTGATGATCTCTTTGATCAGTTGAAAGGAGCCAAATACTTCTCCAAGATTGACTTAAGGACGGGGTATCACCAACTGAAGATTAGGGGGAGTGACACCTCAAAGACTGCATTTGTCACCCGTTATGGGTAGTATGAGTTCACCGTAATGCCATTTGGGCTCACCAATGCGCCAGCTTACTTCATGAGTCTTATGAACAAAGTATTTATGAATGAGTTAGACAAGTTTGTCGTAGTCTTCATTGATGACATACTTATCTACTCTAAGAGCGCCGAAGAACATGAACAGCACCTGCGGGTAGTGTTGGAAAAGTTGAGAGTACACCAGCTCTATGCCAAATTTAGCAAGTGTGAATTTTGGCTGGAAAAAGTAGCTTTCCTTGGTCACATTTTGACCGCAGAAGGAGTAGCAGTAGACCCCGAGAAGGTAGAGGCAGTCTCGAACTGGCAACAACCAACCAATGTGAGTGAGATCAGAAGTTTTCTGGGTTTAGCTGGGTATTACCGGAGGTTTATTGAAGGATTTTCCAAGATAGCTAGACCCATGACAGAATTGGTTAAGAAAGAAAAGAAATTTGTTTGGACCGAATCGTGCGAAAAGAGTTACCAAGAGCTGAAGAAAAAGCTGACCGCTGCCCCAGTTTTAACCCTACCAGACATTCACAGGGATTTCGTCGTTTACTGCGACGCATCCCGCCAAGGATTAGGGTGTGTCCTCATGCAAAATGGGAAGGTTGTGGCATATGCCTCCCGCCAACTTAGACCTCATGAGCAGAATTACCCAACGCATGACTTGGAATTTGCAGCCGTAGTGCACGCACTCAAAATCTGGAGACACTATCTAATTGGGAATAAGTGTGAAATATACACGGATCATAAGAGCTTAAAGTATATTTTCACCCAACCAGATCTGAACCTCAAATAGAGAAGGTGGTTAGAACTGGTTAAAGATTATAATGTGGAAATTCATTACCACCCTGGCAAGGCTAATGTAGTGGCAGATGCCCTGAGCCGGAAATTTTACAAACCCAGGAGTGCCCACCTGCAAGAAGAAATGGCACGATTAAATGTGCACATCGTCCCTCAGAATAATAGCCACCAACTGACAATCCAGCCCACTCTGGAGGATCGGATCAGAGAAGCCTAGGGAACAGACAAGGATTTAGTGCAGATCTGCAAACATACCGGAGAAAATAAGGCACCAGACTTTAGAGTCGACAGTAAAGGAACGCTGTGGTATAAAGATAGGATTTGTGTGCCTAAGGAAGGAGACTTTAGACAAATAATCATGGACGAGGCTCACAACTCGCCATATTCCATTCACCCGGGATCCACCAAAATGTATTTGGACTTAAAGCAGAACTATTGGTGGAAAAGAATGAAAGCTGACATAGCTCAATTTGTCGCCCATTGTGACACCTGCCAAAGAATTAAGGCCGAACACCAGAAACCCGCAGGTTTATTACAACCCCTGCCTATTCCAGTTTGGAAATGGGATGAGATAGGAATGGACTTCGTGGTAGGTCTACCCAGAACACAGAAGGGACATGACTCTATATGGGTAATAGTGGACCGACTCACTAAAGTCGCTCACTTTTTACCTGTACGGACGAATTATGGTGGAGAGAAACTAGCCAAGCTGTATGTGGAGAACATAGTAAAGTTGCATGGAGTGCCCAGTAGAATTGTTTCAGACCGAGGGACCCAGTTCACCTCGAGATTTTGGAAAAGCTTACATAAAGCTATGGGCACCAAGTTGGACTTTAGCTCCGCGTATCACCCTCAGACCGATGGCCAGACAGAACGAGTAAATCAAATTATGGAAGATATGCTGAGAGCGTGTGTCCTTACCTATGGTAAAGATTGGGAACAGAGTTTACCCTATGTAGAGTTCTCCTACAACAATGGTTACCAGGCAAGTTTGGGTATGTCCCCGTTCGAAGCCCTCTACGGGAGAAAGTGCAGGACTTCTTTAATGTGGTCAGAAGTAGGAGAGCGTACACTAGTGGGACCCGCACTCATAAAAGAAGCCAAAGAAAAAGTGGCTGAAATTAGAGAGAAGTTGAGAGCAGCTCAGTCCAGACAGAAAAGCTACGCAGACAAGAAGAGACGAGAACTGGAATTTAATCCAGGAGATTTTGTTTATCTCAAAGTTTCACCCATCCGGGGAACCCGTAGATTTCAAGTCCATGGAAAGTTAGCCCCCCCAGTATATCGGACCATACCCGGTGCAAAAGAAAGTTGGAGAGGTGGCCTACCGATTGGAGTTACCCGAAGCAATGTCAGATATACACCCAGTGTTCCATGTCTCACAGTTAAGAAAATGCGTGAGGGTACCTGAGGAAGAGCATATACCCGAAGAAGAAATAGACCTACAAACGGACTTGCGGTATCAAGAAGTACCAGTCAAAATTTTGGACACCGTCACCAAGAGAACCAGGAACTCCGAAGTGCGAATATGCAGAGTACAGTGGAGCAGACACAGCGTAAAGGAAGCTACGGGGGAAAGAGAAGATGCCCTGAAGAAAGAGTTCCCCCACCTTTTTAGGAGCCAGCCGAATCTCGAGGACGAGATTCCTTTTAAGTGGGGTAGGTTTGTAACGCCCGCGTTTTAATCTCTGGAAAATCACTAAATAACACACCCGGTAAAAACGTTTTCAAAATCTTTACCGCCCGAGCTCCTGGTTCCGCCAACCCTCTCCGCCTGTCGTTTCCCCCTTCTCTTCCTGTCCGCATCGCATCACCGCCTCTTTTCCATCCCATCCCGCGTCGCCCGCTCTCGGGTCGACCGCCGGGTCCATCTCTCGATGGCCGACCGTCGTCGACCGCCATCGGCTTTCCGCCGCGAATCCCGCCGGCTCTCCCCTCTCTTTTCCCCTTCCTTCTCCCCTTTTCTCTTTTCTTTTTCCCCTTTCTTTTTCTCTCTTTCCCTTCCTCTCTTTCTTTCTTTTCTTTCCCTTTTTCCCCTTCCTCTGCTTCTCTACCCGAGCACCCTGCTCCGCTCGCCGCCGTCGCGCCAACACGCCGCCGGCCGAACCCCACCCGCTGCTCATCTCGTCGTCGCCATCCCGCTACCCCGCCGTGCCGACCGCACGCACACGCCAACGCTCCGTCACGGCAGCCACTCTCGCGCACGCCTTCGCCGCCGCCGCCCCACGTGCTCACCGCGCACACGCTCCCGGGCCGGCCCCGCCGCAGCGCTGCCCCGCCACCGGCCACCCGACCATTGTACAGGCAGCCGTGCCGCACTCCACCGTGGCCCCGCCACCACCATCGCCGAGCCACGTCGTCCGCCCAAGCACGCTGCATCGCGCACGCCACTCCGATCGCCGCCGACCCCTCTCATCGGCCCACCTCCTCGCCGCCTCTCCGCCCCTATAAAAGGGCCCTCGGGCACCACCTCCACCTCCATCAGCTTGCGCGCCGCCCAATTCGCCCCCTCCGCCACCGCAGCGCCGCCGCCCACTGCATTGCCACCGCCGCCGCCGCCACTCCCGTGGGCAGCACTGCTCAGGCCACCTCCGCCCGAGGTAAAGGCCTTGGTGAACTCGCCATGTCCCGCACGATCTTTCCCCCCTGTTCCCGTTCACCGCCGCCGCCCCAATCGCCGGCGATTTGGCCGGACAGCACCGCCGCCGTCGCTCCCCCCTGGCACTGTTTCGCGAGAAAGAAGAAGGGCATTTTGCCCATAACCCCCTGGAGTTCTTCATATTCAAACCCGCGGTCCATATGAACATGAACCCCCTCTCTCCGACATGTTTACACATAACCCCCTGCACTTTTACCAAATCAACCCGCAGTCCACCAAACACTATTCCTCCTCTCTCTGTTATATTCGTCAGAGGCCCCTGAACTTTTCCATAATTACAGAAAGGTCCTTATTCTTTATAAACAGCCCCAAAAACTCCACTAAACTCGTCATTTCATGCGCCAAATTAATCCCGTTTGACCCCAAATTCCACCACAATATTCACCAATATATTCTCGCCAAATCCAACCAGTCCATACTCAAAAATAATCGTGTCATCATCATCCGCTCTCTCTTTTTTCGTTCTTTCTTTCGGAGCTCAATAAAGCCTTTTCTTTTATTTATTGGGTGCTTGTTTGTGTGTGTCGTAGACTCCGCTGTGAACGAGGAAGGACTCGAGGAGGAGCAGGTCTACGAGCAGGAGTTTGGAGACCAAGACCCCAGGCAGGAATCCCCTGAGGGTTGGGAGAACGGCAAGTGCAATCCCACCCTTTGATGCATACTGTTGTCCTAGTTTTTATAAACACACCCCATGGCCTGATTTATAAAACTTGCATAATTTTACTGCTGAACCCGGTTGGATAGCCATACCTTGATTGCTATGACTGATTCCTTGACAACCTAGATTAATATTTAAATATGACAATGTTCTATTTGAATATTAGTCACTGCTAGAAATGCTTAGGGACATTCTACCATTATACCCCCATGACGAATACTTGGTGTTTACAAAAACAACCGTGTGCGTACTTTAAAATAAAAGAGATGATTTGTGTAAATAAAATGAGTACCCGTGTGGGATGAGACAGACGGTATTTCCGCGTGAAATACCGAGGTGAGCTCGAACCAGTGTGGTTGAGCATGGTGGGAGCTGTCTATCCTATCACAAGTTTTGGGATGATGTTGATGTGTCATCTAGCCTAACCCATTTTTACTGTACCACCACTCGACCGTTGTATGTGGCAACGGCCTAGCATAAACCCCACTAGTTGAGCTGCTGGTTATATGGTGTGCTGGTGAGCAACAGAGGGCCATGGAGCCGGGGATACGGTCTATGTGAGGTATGCCCCTGGGTAGAACCTCGTTGGTAGGTTGCTTACCCCCTAGTCGCGTCTGTGATAACTTGTCAGTCTAGCTATGGTGGGTAATGGCTTTGATAGGAGCTGCACTGACACTAAGGTGTTCTTGTTGTGGTAGCCTACTTGTGGTTGTGTACACCTCTGCAGAGTTAAAACCTATCCGGATAGCCGTGTCCACGGCATTGGGCGAGTTACGGCTTGGTCACTTCACTATTCCCCTGTTTTGGGTGTCAGAAAGTGTTGGAATTTGATCGAGCTGAGAAATGTTTTGACATAGGCTACGACAGATGGGAAATCTGGTAGCAACAAAATCTGGCATGAAAGAATATTACATTTACTGTTCCTTTTAAAAGTAATTTTTGTGAAAACCCATTGCGAAAAACCAACCCACTTGCATGAGTAATAAAATTTGCTTGCTGCTAAACAAACCATAAACCTTCCTTGTTGCTAACCTGTGCATACTTCTGTTATACCCCTCCGTGGTTGTGGTTGCGCTTGCTGAGTACGTATGTACTCACCCTTACTTAATCTGTTGCAGAGGCAGACCCGGACTTTGTGCCTGAGGACGTCGTTTAGGGGGGTTCGTTCTGCACCCAACCTTTGCCTGTGTGTTAGGGTCACCCGCTGGAAGCCGCATGCGTTGCCACTCTGATGAAGACCTCTATGTTATCAACCTCTTTATCTGGAGCTTAGTGTTAGTTCTATTTGTTGTGGCCCTGCAATGTCACCGTCTCCCGTAATGTTGTTTTTGCACTGAACTATCTGTTGTAATAATGTGAACCAGCATCCTGGGACTGGTATTTGCATCACATTAAGTTCTCTCTTTCGAGGGGACGCTTCAGAAAGAAATGTGCGCATTTTGGCGGGAATGCTGACCACCGTACAAAGCCGAGACACCGGAGTGGAGAAGAGCTATTTGATATGGTGAAGGACCTACACGTGGTGTTTGGCAAGGGAGACGGAAGCCAGGCTGCTCCGACGGGCGAGGATGGCCGTGCCGCGATGTGGGAGAAGAAGTCTATCTTCTGGGAGCTACCTTATTGGCAATTTTTAGAGGTCCGTAACGCGATTGATGTGATGCATCTGACGAAGAATCTGTGCGTGAACTTGATAAGCTTCCTGGGTACTTATGGGAAGCCAAAAGATACACTGGAAGCACGTCAGGAGCTGAAACGATTGAAGCAACGGACTGATCTACATCCAGAAAAGAGAGATAAAGGACGCCAGTACTTGCGTCCTGTCAGCTTCACTCTCAGCAAAGAAGAGAAGGCAAGCATGTTTGAATGCTTGAACAGTATCAAGGTTCCATCTGGCTATTCCTCCAATATTAAGGGAATAATAAATATGAAAGAGAAGAAGTTCACAAACCTGAAGTCTCACGACTTCCACGTGTTGATGACACAGCTGCTTCCCGTCATACTCAGGGGTGTGCTACCAGTTAACGTGCGGAAAGCCATTGTGAAGCTATGTGCATTCCTAAATGCAATTTCTCAGAAGGTGATCAATCCAGACCATTTAGATCAGCTACAGAACGACGTGGTGCAATGTCTTGTCAGCTTTGAGATGATATTTCCACCATCCTTCTTCAATATCATGACACATCTATTGGTTCACCTCGTCAAAGAGATTCGTATACTGGGCCCAGTATTTCTACACAACATGTTCCCTTTTGGGAGGTTCTTCGCTGTCCTAAAGAAGTATGTCCGTAATCGTTCTCGTCCAGAAGGATGCATTGCTAAGGGATACGAAACAGAGGAGGTCATTGAATTCTGTGTTGACTTTGTCGACGATCTTATGCCGATTGGTGTTCCCGAATCACATCACGAGGGTAGACGTGGAAAGGGCACACTAGGGAGAAGATCGATGGTGATCAAGGACGTTGAGACATTTCGTAAAGCGCACCTCATAGTTTTGCAACAATCAACCTTAGTTGCTCCGTACATCGAGGAGCACATGCAGATTCTCTGGGACGAAAACTCAACAAAGTCTGCGGCCTTCATTCAGCATCTGCACAATAGTACTTTCGCCGATTGGTTGCGAAAACGTCTTATGGGTGTCGAGGGCATTGATGCGCAGCTAGCTTTTGTAGCTAGGGGTCCATCGAGCACGATTTTGACATTCCAAGGATACGACATCAATGGGTATACATTTTACACAAGAGCCCAGGACAAGAAAAGCACCAACCAAAACAGTGGTGTCCGGATCGACGCGACAGACACCAATGGCAATACAAACTCATACTATGGAGTCATAGAGGAGATACGGGAACTAGAGTACGGACCTTTGAAGATCCCACTGTTCAAGTGCCAATGGGTGAAGCTGACTGGAGGAGGTGTTAGAGTTGAAGCGGACTATGGAATGACGTTAGTGGACCTAAACAAGATTGGCTTTCTAGACGAACCGTTCGTCCTGGCCAAAGTTGTCACACAAGTTTTTTATGTGAAGGACATGGCTAGCAGACCGAAGAAAGGGGCGGATAAGAAAGGTGGGGGTAAGCAATTGGACCCATCACAAGACGAGCCAAAACGTCATATAGTTCTTCCTGGAAAGAGAAAAATCGTAGGAGTTGAGGACAAGACGGATGAAGATTATGATATGCTCGATGGTCGGCCTCCATTCTCAGTGGCTGATGACCCAAGCATCCTGTTAGCGGCGGAGGAGACACCGTATCTACGGCGTGATCACAATCAAGGAACATTTGTAAAGAGGAAGTTTATTAGTGTCCGAGTAAACGATGATGCCATGTAACTTAATTGCACTATGTTCCACCCAATTTGTAATGACTATATTTGCATTTATGTTCCACCTATGTTCTAAGATTTTCTATTGATTTATAAGATTGTTTTTATTAATTCTAGCATTTTATATTGATTTTCTATTAATTTATAAGATTTTTCTATTAATTTATAAGATTTTCTATTAATTTATAAGATTTTCTATTAATTTATAAGATTTTCTATTAATTTATAAGATTTTCTATTAATTTATAAGATTTTCTATTAATTTATAAGATTTTCTATTAATTTTGTAGGATTTTTCATTAATTCTAGCATTTTATATTTATTTTCTATTAATTTATAAGATTTTCTATTAATTTTGTAGGATTTGTTATTAATTCTAGCATTTTATATTGATTTTATATTAATTTCTATGATTTTCTTATTTAATATATATTTTTAATAGGTATAGCATTAATAACTGAATTAAAACAAGTATTAATAGCTATATATTAAAAACTATATTTATCATATGTAATAGGTAGAAAAGAATATAATAAATAGAAATGAAAAAAAATGCCAAATAGTAGCCACCGGTGCTAAAGACCGGTTTGGAAACTGGCGCCAAACGAAAATTGGGGGCCTTCTACCCCCAATTTTCGTTTGGCGCCAGTTACGGCCTTTAGCACCGGCTGTAGAAGACCCGGTGCTAAAGGGGGGGGCCTTTAGCACCGGGTGCTGTATAGACCCGGTGCTAAAGGGCCTCTAGCACCGGGTCATGGCTGCACCCGGTGCTAAAGACGGGGGACCTATATAGGCCGGGGACTTCTCTCCCCTCCCTCACTTCGCCCTCATCTCCTCAGCCGCCGCCCGACGTCCCCGCCGCCGCCCGTCGACCTAGGCCCGCGCCATCGCCGCCGCCCGTCGCCGCAGCCGCGCCTCCGTCCACTGTCGTCACCCGCGTCGTCCCCGGCCGCGCCGACGCCGCCGCCCATCGTCGTCCCCGCGGCCGGCCACACCGCCGCCGCCGTCGCCCGTCGCCGCGGCCTCGCCTCCGTCGACGCTCGCCGCCGCCGCCACCCGTGGTCCCCGCGCCCACGACGCCGCCGCCTGTCGTCCCCACGCCCACGTCGTGCCGCCGCCCTCGTCCCGGGCCGCGCCGCTGTCGTCGTCCCCGCCGCCGTCGTCGTCCCCGCGCCGGCACCCCTCGTCCCCGCGCCGAACGTCGTCCCCGTGCCGGCGCCACCCCTCGTCCCCGCGCCGCCGTCGGCCCGCCGCCCGTCGCGGTGAGCCCTCTGTGAAGCCGGCCTTCGTGCCGTGCAAGCATGTTTGTGAGCCGGCCTTCGTGCCGTGTGTACGTGTTTGTGTGTGCAGGTACCTGTTGCATGGCCGAACACGTTCGGCCATACACATTTGCTTTTG
Organism: Echinochloa phyllopogon; assembly: GCA_033239725.1. Taxonomy (NCBI): domain Eukaryota; kingdom Viridiplantae; phylum Streptophyta; class Magnoliopsida; order Poales; family Poaceae; genus Echinochloa; species Echinochloa phyllopogon. The sequence continues at coordinate 867,152 of BTCW01000001.1, forward strand.
AACGTGTTCGGCCATGCGTATTTGGTTAGTGAACGCGTTCGCTAACCCATGCATTGGAAATGCATTGTATTGGAAATCTTAGAAATATATATGCTTCATATGTATTGGAAATGTTAGAAAATATTAGAAATTTATTTTATTGGAAATGTGTTGTATTGGAAATATTAGAAATATATATGCTTTATATGTATTAGAAATTTAAATGTATATATGCTTCATTTAAATGTATGTTGGAAATTCTATGTATATTAGAAATATATGTGCTTCATTGAAATGTATATTGGAAATGTTATATGTTTGTATAATGTATAATATCAAAAATGTTTAATATCGGAAATTCTATTGCAAACCTGAATCCCTTAGCGAACCACTTCGTTACGTGCACCCGAACCCTTAACGAACCACTTCGCGTCGCGTACCTGAACCCACTGCGCACCCGAACCCCTTAGCGAATCCGTTTTTCGCGCACCGACCCCCTTAGCGAACCCGTTCGCGTCACGCACCCGAACCCTTAACAAACCACTTCGCGTCGCGTACCCGAACCCTTAGCGAATCAATTCACACCGCGCACCCGAACCCCTTAGCGAATCCGTTTTTCGCGCACCGACCCCCTTAGCGAAAATGTTAGAAATATTGGGAATATGTATGCTTTGTATATATTTCTTATCAATTATTTTTAATTCTATAGATGGCGGACAACAACAACCCTGTCCCACCCATGCAAGAGGACAACAACAGCCATGTCACACCCATGCAAGAGGACAACGACACGTTCTTTGCGAATCAACTTTTTAATATTGTAACCCAACCAATGTCCATGGATGAAGTGTTGGGGATCATTGGAATGGACGACAATATCCAGGGCGACAATGTTGCAAGGCCCGAAAATGTTGAAGGGGCCGCCAATGTCCAGGGCGAACGTGTCCAGGGCTGCACTATTGAAGGGGCTGGTAACGAGCCCTCGTCTAGTCAGGTATGTCTATATAACATAAATTTGTACTGTATATATCAATTATCTATATCATCTCTATATCTAACATAAATATGTATCGTATATATGTAATTTGTGTAGGCCACCTCTGCTTCTACAAGTCGAGCTAAGAAATCAAAACGATCGACCACGAAGAAGCTGAAGGATGTCAAGTTTCACATCACTAGAGTGGAGGATGACGGGGAGCCAGTTGAGCCCCCAAAAGTGGCCAAGAAATTTGTATCTCAGTGCGGGGTAATTGTACGGGACAATGTGCCCATTAGCATTAGAAAATGGAAGTCCACGGACACCTCTGAGGAGTATGTGCTCCCCGATACAGAGAAGGAGATGCTATGGAGGGAATTAAAGGCAATATTCGACTGGCCTAGCACTCAAGAAGCGGAACTGAGGGATTGGACAATGAAGAAGATGGCAGTTCTGTTTCAGGATTTCAAGAAGAAGTTGTACTCGCATTTTCTCAAAACCGGAGAGGCCCCGGATCCTGAGAAGTATCAGAAGATCACTGCTGACGAGTCGGAAGCATTCCTAGAGTACAAAACCTCCGAAGAGGGTGCAACGGCTAGCGCTAGAAACGCTGGAAACGCCGCAAATAAGAAGTACTCTCATAAGATGGGTTCGGGAGGTTACAAGGGAAGCATCCCTAAATGGGAGAAGATGGAAGAAGACCTATATGCTAGAGGCATCACTCCAGCGACACATGACTAACCCACAAGGACCAAGCATTGGTAATATGGTCATGGAGGCACCCTAAGCCCAATCGACGGCTCCTTAGTTTTTCCCGAGGACTTGCGAGAACTAGCTCAGCGTCTCCTCGATATCCTCAGGGCATCTGAGAGGGTAGAATTTGTTGCTGATAGAGACAGAGATGAGCTAACCTATGCCTTAGGGAACAAGGAGCATCCTGGACGGACGCGCGGCGTAGGCACAAGCATCTCATGGAAGAAAGGTTTCCAAGAGCACGCCGCCACCTATAGGAGCCGTTCGAGGAAGAAGGCCGAATATGAGCAGAGGGTGAGGGACCTAGAGCAAACGGTTGCCGCCCACGGCTCAAAGCTCCAAGAAATGGAGTCAGAGATGGAGCGGCGGATGAAGGTAGCATGGCTGCAGATACAACAAGCCACAGGAGGGACCGGTTCCACAGAGCATGCACCTCTCCAAGATGCCAATGATACGGCCCTTATTAGCCCTCCACAACAATATCAAAGCAGTCACGCTTCCACACAGGCCGCCGAACCGGTCCGTTACCCCGTGGATGAAATAACTCAATGGACCGCGTGCGAGCTTGTCGTCAGACAGAAGAACTTAGCTGTGGTGGTACGTATGCGACCTTAGTTCATACTGCATACATTTCACCGTAAATACCATTCATTTACTAACTTTCTTTGTGACTACTAAATTATTAGGTCGCATACGGTATGACCAAACGTGTGGAAGAAGGGCAAAAATGGCATTGCAATGACATTCCATATGGTTACGTACCGGTTGAGGTGGAGCAAGTCGTTGCCAACTGGGAAGACTTGGAACTTGACATCCCCGGAGGTGACGGAGAAACAAAACTCGGTCAGTGTTCTCACTGCGTCATTCTATGGAGCAAGGCAGACGTCGTCATACCCGGTACACCTGTGGCTACCAACAAGCCTCCGTCACCTCCCCCGTCTCCAAGAGATCCACCGGATCATGACGATTCTCCGGGAGCTCCTGATGCAAGCCCGTCTCCTCCGCCGCGGAGGTCTCCGCCCCCTCCGCCGAAGAGGGGACGCCGCACTAAAGCCTCTGCCCCCACTCCACCAGGGAAGAAGGTGCGGAAAACCAGAGAGAAGCCCGCACCAGAGAAAAGAGCGGGTGAGAAGACTCTAGAAGAGCTCGAAGCCTTGGTCAAAGCAGACACAAAGAGGCAAATGGCCGAGTGGAGGAAAAACCCGGAGCCGGAGCCGAAGCTTGACCCCAGTGTCGTCAAGTCATTCCTCGGTAATTTGAGCAAGGGTCAACAGAAGGAAGTACTAATAACATACTATGACCGCTCATTACTAAAATCTCGCCGGAAGCGGAAGGCTGCAGATAAGGAGGCGGGCCCATCCAATAAGGTTCCTCAGCTCGGCTAGCAACCTCAGCGGCCCTTGGCTCCATTGCCAACTCCGCACAAGCTACAGATCCAACAATTTGAGGCCGAGACTGGACTATCCAGAGTGCAACTCCTGGGGGAAGAAGATGTCCCTGTAAGCACAACCTTGAAGTGGTCGTTTAAGCTTGGCGAGCCTATGGTCCCTCCTGAAATGGAGAGCAAGCTACAGACGAAGATGCGCCGATTCCATGAGTGGTACTTGGAAGAATCAAGAAGGAATAAACGGCGCATGATCAAAGTAGGCGTGAAGGACCATGATTTCTACAATGGCGACTTGGATTGGGTCTGGCTGAGGTTTAAGGATATATATGAGTTGTACCACCACGACGCCATGGACGTGGATTTGATCACCTGTTGGACACTGTAAGTACTTTGTTGTTGTTTACAATGCACAGTTTGAAAACAATAATTCCAATCTATGCTGACGCGAGCTTTATTTATTGCTTAACATATGCAGAATGGAGATTCAAAAATGTCGGAGAGACAGTATATATGACGTTGGTTTCGTGGATCCTCGAAGGATAAGTGAAGCAATGATACTGCTCAATCCTGAGGAAACATATGGAAACCTATACAAGTTTATTGACAAACAACATTATTGCGAGTCCATACTAATACCGTACAACATCGAGTGAGTACATACACACGCTTCTTCTTATACTGTCTGTGTACTATTTCATTTCTGATTATAATGTATACATGTGCACAGATTCCACTGGTTCCTACTCATATTGTGTCCTGACCGGGGTGTCGTCAACGTCTTTGATTCGTTGCACACTCCAAGACATAAACTACAGAACATCATTAACATGATGACAAGGTGATATATATTTTCCCCTAATTAATTCACCCCTTACACTCGCAATGGCTTAACTCAATTTTTTTGTTCGCAGGGTGTGGGTTCAATTTCGTAAAGACCACCCTGGTATTGAACATGAAACACTGAAATGGAACATTGGCTTTCCGGTAAGCAAGTAATTTGTACATGTAGGCCTCGGCTAATATATTATATGAATTTTACTCAATTTCTTTTGGTCGACAGTGTGCCAATAGGGGCCGATAAATAATTTATGTGCATACTATGTTTGCGATTACATGTGGAATTGGGGGCATAAAAAGATTACACAGCATGATATTATGGTACGTACACATTTCCATTATTATTAAGTGCACAATTATTGTCTCCAATTCGGCGGATGAAATATCTTTCAATTATTGGTAAATTATAGATGGTGAAGCTGAACGAAGAGTGTCTAGAGAAAGAAAGAATCGACGCAATTTCAGAACAGCTCGTCGGATGGATCTGGGACGAGGTCGTCAATCCCCGAGGAGAATACCACGTATCTAAATTGGAGGACATGCCGGATAGCTCACAAAGTCAGGCAGCATCCTAAGTTGTAAATACAGTTTAAACAATAACTCGAGTGCGATATATATTTTGTAATATATATGTCTTATATTTGTAATATATATGTCTTCTATTTGATATACAGCTAATATGAATATAGAGTCGGCCGAATACGCATTAGAATACACGTATTAGAATATATGCGTATATACACGTATATAAACGTGCATGCATGGCTACTAAAAAAATCTGGGGCCTTTAGCACCGGTTGAAGACAGAAACCGGTGCTAAATGCCCTGCTAAAGGCGCTGCGGGGGCAGGCCCTTTAGCACCGGTTTGTGTCTGCAACCGGTGCTAAAGGGACCCTTTAGCACCGGTTATTCAACCCGGTGTTAAAGGGGTACCCCTTTAGCCCCGGAAGATCTACACCGGTTGGGATACCCGGTGCTAAAGGCACTTCCCAACCGGTACAGATGTCGAACATTCTGGTAGTGAATTTAACTCATTTAAAATGCTTAGGATATTCTGTTTTAAAATATTTGTAACGTAAGAACGTGAAATTCAATCCAATTTGAAAAGATAACATTCTTGTTTATTATATTTTTCTAATACACGCGCCGGGTGCAAAGAAACTGTGCTTTCTGAAAACCTAGCAAATTTCATCTAAGGCTCTGGTGGAAATTTTAAGACAGGTTATGGATTTCCTAATGAATATCAAGGTGCATTTTGTTTCCCTGCAGATTAACAAGGTCAATGGAAAACTATTGGATGCAGCTTATACTGGTCTTATTTCTCGGTACATGCTTAGCAGGTTGGGACCTCCAATTATATCCTTATTTTCTGCACATTTTTGTTATTTCTTTTATAGGCCAACTGCTTATGTTGACACCGAATTGTTATGCTCTGTCTACTGTCAGTGTTATACATTAATTTTGCTCTTTTTTTAATATTCTGACACTCTGGTTTCTCATCCGCTTGTATAGATTTGGACTGTGGTTTATCTACTGTTGCTATTTTCTAAATATTGAAGTCCTGAAATCATACATAATTTGTCATTTCCTTGCTTTTACAGAAAGACTGTTAACCAGTTTCTTGCTTTTATAGATATGGACCGCCAGGTTTGTTGTATGAAAAGTTACTGAATAGTCTCTATAAATTATAACCATTCTCGGTGCATAGAATAGAACTGTATAGGAATGTTTGGGCTCCGTAGAGAAGTCCAATCATGAGGGCACTGAAGGGAAACGAGGAGGCTACGCTAGCACATACAAAAACTCGTTTACCCGAAAACAGGAACAGCAGTTATAGATCACGGATCGTTACCACTAGACGCGCAGTTGCAGCGGAAGCCGTCTCGATGTAGACGAACGCGTCGAAGTGGCAGTGCAGTGCAGTTGCTCACGTCCGTCTGGTCCTGCACGTGCGGTTCGTCCTTGTGCTCCAAGCACAGCACCTCCGAGGTATCCACACGTACGAGGATGGAAACGTCGCGCACCGGACTGCTAGGTCCGCGAGGACGATGGGGAGAAAAACAACTATTGCTCGTAAGTCTTATCTTTCTCAGGAGGGGTTTGGTCTATATTTATTTGGATGAAATTCTCCACACCATATTCCATTAGCAATATGGGACTAATAAATAATGTACCCCTTCCCCTGGTAATGGGCTTCACAATATTTGTGGCCCATTAAGACTAGTGGATCGAATCCAGTTGGCTCTTGGACATATTCCCAACAGTCTCCCACTTGCACTAGAGACAATCTCATAAGCAAGTTTTCAGTGTTCCAAACCTCTTAAGTGTGTGACCCTATGGGTTCACGTACACATAGACATCCATCTGCCATATCTCATAATCGAAATACGCAGCTATTGCTAGAATGATCCGGATAGATTTAAGCATCGCTACTGGAGAGAATGTCTCGTCGTAGTCAACTCCTTGAACTTGTCGAAAACCTTTTGCAACAAGTCATGCTTTGTAGACGTTAACATTTCCGTCTACATCTCTCTTTCTCTTAAAGATCCATTTGCACTCGATGGGTCTCACACCATCAGGCGGGTCAACTAAGTTCCAAACTTGATTTTGCCCCATGGAATCTATCTCGGATCTCATGGCACTTTGCCATTTCTCGGAATCTGGGTCTATCATAGCTTCCGCATAGGTCCTAGGCTCATCGTTGTCCATCAACAATATGTCGCGCTCTCCCGTAACTAGGAGATTCATTTTCTGTGTTGCGCGACGTGGCCTTTCCGACCTTCGTGGTTGTGGCGGTTCTCTTACCACAGGTGCCTCAACTCGTTCTGCTATATTAGCATCACTCGTAAAGTCTTGCCTCATAGGCTCATCTCGAATTTCTTCAAGATACACCTTCTGTCTATTTTTCTCGCTTTTGAGAAACTCTTTCTCCAAGAAAACACCGTTCCTAGCGACAAACACTTTGCCCTCTGATCGGTTGTAGAAATAATATCGAATTGTTTCCTTTGGATATCCCACGAATATGCACTTGTGTCACACCCGGTTTTCAAAGGAAAACCAAGTGCGTCTCATATGTGCGCCAGGATCATGTTTACACACATATGGTAGACAAAAGAGTGTAATATCGAAACACAGTGTTCTAAATTACAAGAGATTTACTATAATATTCATATTACACTCTCGGGAGACATGAAGGTCTTTATCGCAGAACAAGCGAAAGCTAAACGAAGCGTCTTCAGCTTCCATCTTCCACAGACATCTTGACTGGGGGAAACGCAAGCCTCAGAACTCATCGTAGTCGCTGTAGTATTCTTCTCCATTTCCTTCTTCTGATTCAGCAATGGCAAGTGTGAGTACACCTAACTAGGTACTCAGCAAGCGGGGTGAAAATGCAAGGCCACAAGGATAGGCTAAGGTTCACAGCAGTGAGCTCTTTAGGGTTGATCAAGTTTTATTAGCAATTTCCTATTTACTAGATGTAAGTTTATACCATCCCACTTAAGCATTTAAAAGAACACCTTTTTCCAAAACCCACGAGTAAAACCACGATTTATATTCCATCTTTAAGTTTAATTATCATGTGAGGGTCCAAGCCGCTCTTGACCGTGAGCACGGCTGATATATCAGTTTTACACTCTGCAGAGGTTGCACACTTTCACCATGGCTCGTGTTCCCCATGTCGCCCGGGTTGGCCAAACCCTTAAACACTTCCGAGGTGAGTGGCTAGGGGTCCACTACGAAGCCTTTACAAAGGCATGCAAAAGACCAACGACCCGCATAGTTACAGACTAGGGCGGTCCACAAACCTCCCTAATGGTCAGCACCTTAGCAAAGGCTGCTACCCCAAGAGGACCGGGTTGTGACCCCTGCAACCCCAATCCCCCTATGCTCCTCACAGGCGGATAAGGCCATCAGTGCGATCACACACCTAATTAATTGGCTAAGGTCAGAGCCCATTAACACCATGGTTGCGCTGTTTTCTTGGGTGGTCACTCCATGTTCCGATTAAAGAATTGTTCTCTTGTATTAACCATCGTTTCACCAACAGAGTTGTCATGATCATATTTTATAAAGATTCAGTTTTAACCATTCCCATAGTGTAGCAAAGCTAAGCATATCTAACCCAAAACATTATTTAAACCGGGGTTGATTCAAGGGATCATGGTAAAAGACTAGGTAAATCCTTAAGAAGGTATTCCCATCATATTAATGCAATTAAAAGTAAACTTTAGTTGTCATGCAATTATTATAGGACAAAAAGAGTATGCGGGGAGGGCCACTTGCCTTGGTCTATAGAAAGATCTTCTCCTTCTTCGTAGAACTGTTCTTGATCCACGTCGACGGGCGACTTGGTTGCAACTGGCACGAGGTCTACGATCAACACAATAAAACAATAAGAAAACAGTACATCAAACATTTCTAACCAACTAAAAAAAAGCATCTAAAACTAACAAGCTCGGAAAGACAAACGCTTGGACACCAAGAACGCTAAAAACGGAGCTAGGATGGAAAAGATATGGCCAAAACAAGTTTTAGGGACTTGTTGGCAAGAAAACTAAAGTTACAGGGGCTAAACTGAAGAAAACCAGGGGCTAAAACATAAATACGCATTAAACCTGAGGGCTAACGCGCAAAAGAACAGGGGCTGGACTTCGGGTGTGATTTGTGGAAAAGACAGGGGCTTAAACGATAAAAACAGGACCTAATTGTAAAGGTTTTCACTGGTGGAAGGACCGGCTTGTGATATATAAAGAACTGGGGGTTCTTTTTGCAAATCGGCCAGCGCTGACCGTTATTCAACCGGTTGACTTCGGTCAGATTGAACGTGGGCCGTCGGATCAAGATCGGATGGCTGACATAGAGGGGGGGTGACTCGGGCGGCGGCGGGAACGCCGGCGAGCGGCGGCGCCGGGCCGGGAACACGCCGGCGATGCTCGATCTCGAGCTACGAGCCTCGGTTTGGAGCGCGAATTGGTGCTATGGCTTCAGAACAGAAGGGCGAACAAGGCTAGGGGGTTCAAGACGAGAGTTGCGCGGCTAGGGCGGCGGTTCGTCGTCGGACAGAGGCGGGCGGCGGTGAACTCGCCGGAGTTCACCCGAACTCGGGGTTCCGGCCACGATTTCGACCGCGGAAAGGTCCTGGGTGTGGCTAGGAAGTTAGCGAGCGTGTTCAGGGGCTCTAGTCATTCAACTCGCTACGGTGGCAGTGCTCAACGGCGGACGGCGGCGGCGGAGCGCCGGTGAGGGCCGTCGGGGTGCTAGGAGTGCGAAACTGAGAGCGAGAAGAGGATGAAGAGCAATGTTACCCCGATGCGATGCGTTCGGTGCAGTCGGACGGGGTGAAGCAGTGCCGGAGCGACGGATCGACGACGTGGCGGCGCTCGGGCGGCGGCGGCGGCGTGAAATTGAAGCTGCTATGGGGAAATTGGGTGGCTCGAGGGATCGAAGAGGGTTCCTGGGGGCTTGGCCGGGGTATAAGTAGGGCAAAGAGGAGAGGGGGAGGGCTCGGTGCCGAGGGGAAAGGATGGGCCGGCCATTAATGGCGCTCGGCGGTGGAGAGCTTGGTGGAGAGGCCGTTTCGGTGGGGGAGCGAGGGGTTGGAGTGGTGCGGCCGTTTCTCGGGCTCGGTGGACGGGGAGAGGAAGAGGCGCGGGAGAGGGAGCGGCGCGGGGGAGGCCGAGCGGCTCGAACGGCGGCGAGACAGGGGAGGGCGTCGGGAGGAAGAGGAAGAGGGGAGGGGCTGACGGCCGGGGCCCGCCTGCCAGTGACGCGAGGGAGGGAGGAGGCGCTCGGGCCGCTGCTGGGCCGAAAGTGGCGAGCAGGCCGGCGGAGCGGGGGAAAAAGAGAGGGGAGAGAAAGGAGTGGGCCGCGAGGGAAGGTTGGCCGTGCGCGCGCTAACGGGCCGAAGGAAAGAGAGAGGGAGAGATGGGCTGGGCCGGGAGAGAAAGAGGGATTGAGAGAAAGTTTAGGGGCAGATTCTGGACTTTTTCATGGTTTTGAAATTCACACACAAATCAAACAAAAGACATGCAAACCAAAAATGATGCACATGCACTTATTGCTCCAAAATTATTTAAATGATGTTTAAATATTTTTAGGCTCAAATTAAATTAAAAATTTAATTAAGTCCTTAGAAAATTAAATTAAACCAAGTTGCTATGATTTATTTGTGATGGAATTTTAGGGTGTTACAAATCCTACCCCCCTTAAAGAGAATCTCGTCCCGAGATTCAGGAAGATTCGGAGAACAGCTGAGGAAACTCTTCCATAAGTTCTTCTGTTTCCCAAGTGGCCTCATTTTCTGAGTGATTGCTCCATTGAACTTTGCACATTTTTATTATCTTGCTTCGTGTGACTCTCTGTGACTTGTCTAAGATCTTGATAGGATACTCCTTATAAGTCAAGTCATCCTTTACTTCTAAATCCTCCAGTGGTAAGTGCTCCACTCTAATCTCACTTGAGCACTTCTTCAGTTGTGATACATGGAACACATCATGAACTCCTGATAATCGAGCCGGTAATTCCAACCTATATGCCACTTCTCCTTTTCTTTCCAATATTTTAAAAGGTCCGATAAAGCGAGGTGATAACTTTCCTCTAACATTAAATCTTCGCAGTCCTCTGATAGGTGATACTCTGAGATAAGCATAATCTCCTTCCTCGAATACCACTTCTCTTCTCTTAGGGTCAGCGTAACTCTTTTGGCGTGACTGTGCGGTTTTAAGATTGTCCCGAATTGTCTCAACTTGTCTTTCTGCTTCCTTTATAATTTCTGGTCCGAAGAGTTGACTTTCACCCGTTTGATTCCAGTACAAGGGTGTTCTGCATTTTCTTCCGTACAAGGCTTCAAACGGTGCCATCTTGAGACTAGATTGATAACTGTTGTTGTAAGCAAACTCCGCATATGGTAAACTTTTGTCCCAACTACCTCCATGCCTTAAAGCACAAGCCCTTAACATATCTTCCAATATCTGATTCGTCCTTTCAGTTTGACCATCGGTTTGTGGATGGTATGCTGAGCTGAAATTCAATTTCGTATCCATTGACTCATGTAGCTTCTTCCAAAAACGTGATGTAAACTGAGTGCCTCGATCTGACACTATCTTTTTAGGAACTCCATGCAAACACACAATTCGTGACATGTACAACTCTGCTAGCCTGGCTCCTGAGTAAGTGGTTTTAACTGGTATAAAATGTGCAACTTTGGTTAACCTGTCCACGATAACCCATATGGAATCATAACCATCGCGTGTACGAGGTAAACCTACAATGAAATCCATACCAATTTCTTCTCATTTCCACTCAGGTACTTTCAGTGGTTGCAGCAAACCGGCTGGTCTCTGATGTTCTGCTTTTACCCTTTGACATATGTCACACAAGGCGACATGAGCTGCGACATCTCTTTTCATTCCGTACCACCAGTATTTCTGTTTTAGATCTTGGTACATCTTGGTGCTACCAGGGTGAATAGAGTATGCCGAATCATGAGCTTCTTTCAGTATAGTCTCACGTAGGCGATCATCTTCTGGCACACATATCCTGTTTCTGAACCATATGGTTCCCTGATCATCTTTCTTAAAATCGGGAACTTTTCCTGAATCAATCAGCTTTTCGTATTCCTTGATCTTTTCATCTGTCAACTGCCCTTTTCTGATTTCCTGTTCAAGTGTTGATTCGACCTCCAAGGTCATAGATTCACTCTGGGCTACGATTCCTAAGTTGAGCCGTGCCATTTCCCAACATAACTCTTGCGGTTTCAACTGAGCTATAAGCATGTTTGCCTGACTCTTCCGACTCAAAGCATCTGCCACAACATTAGCTTTACCGGGGTGATACTGAATCTCCAATTCGTAATCCTTGATTAATTCCAGCCATCTGCGTTGTCTAAGATTGATATCCTTCTGAGTGAAGATATACTTCAAGCTCTTATGGTCGGTAAAGATCTGACACTTGTTACCAATCATGTAATGTCTCCAGATTTTCAGCGCGTGTACAACGGCGGCCAATTCTAGATCATGTGTTGGATAATTTTGTTCATGTTTCCTCAGTTGTCTGGAAGCATAAGCCACTACTTTTCCTTCTTGCATTAGAACACAACCAAGGCCTTGACGCGAAGCATCACAATATACATCGAACCCTTTGTGTATGTCTGGCATTATCAGCACAGGAGCAGTAGTCAATCTTTTCTTCAATTCTTCGAAACTAGCTTGGCATTTATCATTCCATTTGAATTCTTTTCCTTTCTCCAGCAAGGTTGTAAGCGGTTTCACGATCTTCGAGAAGCCTTCAATAAACCTGCGGTAGTAACCTGCCAATCCGAGAAAACTCCTGATCTCAGACACATTCTTCGGAGGGCTCCAGTTCAACACATCCTGAACTTTACTCGGATCCACTGCTATTCCTCCGTCAGTGATAACATGACCAAGAAATGAAACTTCCTTTAACCAAAAGTCACACTTGCTGAACTTAGCATACAACTGATGTTCTTGAAGTCTCTGTAATACGAGTCTTAAATGCTCCTCATGTTCTTCCTCATTCTGAGAGAATATCAGAATGTCGTCAATGAACACTACTACAAACTTGTCCAAATAATCCATGAACACCTTGTTCATCAGATACATGAAGTATGCCGGGGCATTCGTCAATCCAAATGACATGACAGTAAATTCGTACAACCCATATCTGGACGTGAAAGCTGTCTTGGGAATGTCTTCCGGACGAATTCTCAATTGATGATATCCCGATCGCAGATCTATCTTAGAAAACACTTTTGCACCTCTCATCTGATCAAACAGATCCTCGATCCTAGGCAAGGGATATTTGTTTTTGATGGTGACTTCATTAAGAGATCGATAGTCTACACACATCCTTCTAGAGCCATCTTTCTTGTCTACGAAGAGAGTGGGGGCTCCCCAGGGTGACGAACTAGGACGGATAAACCCTTTACTTAACAATTCTTCTATTTGTTTCTTAAGTTCTGCCAAGTCTTTGACATCCATTCTATATGGCCTCTTAGATATGGGAGCAGTACCAGGTAAAAGTTCAATGCTAAATTCAATATCTCGGTCAGGTGGCATACCTGGTAAATCATCTGGAAATACATCCGGATATTCGTTCACTATTTTGATATCTTCCAGAGTCTTGCCTTCCATAGAATTTACTGTTCCGCCTTCTGTCGATGAGGGAGTTGCCACATACTCAATTCTGTCTCCATTAGGGCTGGTTAAGAGTACTGACTTCTTTCGGCACTAAATAGATCCATCCCACTGGTGTAACCAATCCATTCCCAGAATTATATCTATTCCCCAAGATTTTAGAACTACCAGATCAGCTGGGAAATCTACTCCCATGATGTTAAGAGTCACTTGTGGGCACAATAAACTGGCTTGCATTTCTCCGCCGGGAGTACTAACTAATAATTGCTTTTTCATAGCTCTCATGTTCATGTCATGTTTTGCCACAAATTGTTCAGTAATAAATGAATGCGTTGCTCCAGAATCGAATAAAATTGTTGCAGGTATGGAATTGACAAGGAACGTACCAAGTACAACTCCTGGGGCTTCCTGGGCTTGTTCGGCGGTCACATGGTTCACCCTTCCACGAACAAAATTCCGCTGAGCCCTGTTGCCTTGTGCACTTGAGCTTCCTGGACGAACTTGTGACGATGGTTTCTCAGTCCTCTGTTCATTGCCTCTCTGTGGAGTGTGCATCCCACGCTGAGGACAGTTGTTAGCATAGTGTCCCAATTCTCCACATTTGAAGCATCCATTTGGCTGTACTGGAGCATTGTTTCTCACAGGAGCGCCTGTGGCATTGTTTGGGCGAAGAGTAGCTGAGTTGTTGTTCGTCCGATTCTGCTAAGGATTCGGAGTGCGTGGTGATTGCTGATTAAAGCGTTGTGGCTGCTGAAATGATCGTTGCAACTGCATGTTCTGAGGATAACCTCCATTCTGTCCACTAGAGCGGAAGTAAGAACCCTGAGAGGAATTGTAGCGGGGGCGAGTGTTACTGCTAGATTGTCCCTGGAACTTCCGTTTGTGTTCACCAATTTCCTTGCGCTTGCTTTCCAGGCCAATAGCTTTATTCAGAAGGGTCTGGAAATCTGGGAAGATGTGACTCTGCAACTGATAATTGAGCGGCCCTATAAGACCATCCAGAAATTGTTCTTGTCTCTTGGCATCAGTGTTGACCTCCTCAGGTGTATAGCGGGATAACTGGGTGAATTTGTCCAGGTACTCGCTGACTGACATGTTGCCTTGCTTCAGTGCGAGGAACTCCTTCTGCTTTAACTTCATAACTCCAGAGGGAATGTGGTAAGCTCTGAAGCTATCCCTGAACTCCTGCCAGGTGATGTTCTGTGGTGCGGCATGTGAAGCAGTGTATGCGTCCCACCAGTCAGCTGCTGGTCCTTCAAGTCTGCCTGCAGCATATAGCACCATTTCACGATCAGTGCACTGTGTCATTTCCAGTTTTCTGGTGACAACCTTTAGCCAGTCATCAGCATCCAATGGATCTGATGAGTGAGAGTAAGTGGGCGGACGGTGGCTCATGAATTCCTTATGCTTGTCTCTGGGCGGTGGTGGTGCTGGTGCTGGTTGTGGTGGCTGGTTTTGTTGTGCTTGCAGGTTTTGCACTGTTGCGGCGAGAGTCTGCAGCAGCTGAGTCTGAGCAGCCAGAAACTGTTGCATAGCTGGATCCATTGGTGGGTTTGGTGGGGGAGGTGGTGCTTGATTCCCCTGACTTGCAATATGAGCGCGTATTACTGGTGGAATATCTTGTCCTCCTCCTGACCTGGTGTTTACCATCTGAGTGTTAGGGAAAAATGTCTCAGGCAAGAACTGAACAAATAAAGACGAGTAAAGTAAAAGAATAAGGGGGCTAAGATTTAATTAAACTAATTATTTCATTAATGCATTTGTGGCCATCACTCCACAAAAGCATCCATCCATCACAAAGATCCAACTCAAGCATGTTTTCAACCATCTACCACTATTACATCGCATCGTCCTCGCAGGAACGGAATTATTAACAAAAGAAAAAGGGGTAGACATCTAAAAACTCCTAACCAAGACTGGTGGTAGCTCCTGGGGTGCCGTAGCGAAGCCTCTTGCGCGGAGGAGAGGACGTGGTGCAGTGCTGAACCATCTCCTCAGGGGGTGCCTGTCCTGCAAGCTGAGCCTCGAGCTGTGCGATCTTGGCCTGAGAGTCCTGGAGCTTCCCGTGCAGTCCCTCGATCTTGGAGGTGGCTCCCTCCAAGTCGGTGTTGAGTGCAGCAGTGACCCGAGCAAGGACGTCCACACGGTCATCTCCGGTCTGAGAAGCGGGTACCACCGTGTCCTCAGTGCCAACCGGTCGGCTGGGTACGTGGCGGAAGTCGGAGTAGTACAGCTGGTCGCGGAAACGGTAGCTGTAGGAGTAGAGTGCTCTCCTGGCGGCGTCGTTGGTGGCGGCGTCCTCGGTGGAGAAGGGAACACAGCTGTAGTGCGTCGAACGGATCCTCCATCCGGAAGCCTCTGGCTGAGGTACCCGGATGTGTACCTGAGCTGTGTAGTAGTCCTCCAGGCCGGGCTCCTCGAAGTGCTCGACCACGTACTGAGGCTTTAGAGTGAACTCTAAAAACCCCAGTAGCTCCTCCAGCAGTCTGCAGAACTGCCCGGTACCACCCAGCGAAGCGTGAAGGTGGTACTCCGGACCACGCTGGCGGGGCTCCTCTGGATCCTCCTCGTCGTTGTTGTCGTTCTCCTGGTCGTCCACCTCCATGTCAGGGTCATCCCCGTCACTGGGCTCCTCCTCGTCGCTGTCGTCCCCAGAGTCGTCTGGGTCACCTCCAGCAGCGTCCGGTGCAGCGTCGCCGGCAGCAGGAGCAGCTGGTGGAATCACCATGTCTCCGTCGGCGTCCACCTCGAGCACAGTGCCGTCGTAGAGCTGAGGTGGCTCCTCCTCATGTGCCTCTGCCTGTGCCTCTGCCTGTGCCTCAGGCAGTACCTGAACCGGGACCTCCTCAGCAGGTGCCTCCACAGGGTGCTGGGGAACTGACGGTCCAGCAGGGCGTGAACCTCCGGTGACAGCACGAGCGGTCTGAAACTCACGAACCATCTGACAAGGAAAAGAAAACTGACTCAGTATAGAATAAATCAAAATGATGAGGCCTTTTAACAAAAAGAAATAATATAAATTAGATTTTTATGCGAAAATAGGGGAATTTTGAAAGATGACATGGCTTTCTAGATGTTGAGTCCTTAATTTCCGACCAGTTCTAACTTAAGGCTGCGTCCTACAGTCAACACTGCTCTGATACCACTCCTGTCACACCCGGTTTTCAAAGGAAAACCAAGTGCGTCTCATATGTGCGCCAGGATCATGTTTACACACATATGGTAGACAAAAGAGTGTAATATCGAAACACAGTGTTCTAAATTACAAGAGATTAACTATAATATTCATATTACACTCTCGGGAGACACGAAGGTCTTTATCGCAGAACAAGCGAAAGCTAAACGAAGCGTCTTCAGCTTCCATCTTCCACAGGCATCTTGACTGGGGGAAACGCAAGCCTCAGAACTCATCGTAGTCGCTGTAGTATTCTTCTCCATTTCCTTCTTCTGATTCAGCAATGGCAAGTGTGAGTACACCTAACTAGGTACTCAGCAAGCGGGGTGAAAATGCAAGGCCACAAGGATAGGCTAAGGTTCACAGCAGTGAGCTCTTTAGGGTTGATCAAGTTTTATTAGCAATTTCCTATTTACTAGATGTAAGTTTATACCATCCCACTTAAGCATTTAAAAGAACACCTTTTTCCAAAACCCACGAGTAAAACCACGATTTATATTCCATCTTTAAGTTTAATTATCATGTGAGGGTCCAAGCCGCTCTTGACCGTGAGCACGGCTGATATATCAGTTTTACACTCTGCAGAGGTTGCACACTTTCACCATGGCTCGTGTTCCCCATGTCGCCCGGGTTGGCCAAACCCTTAAACACTTCCGAGGTGAGTGGCTAGGGGTCCACTACGAAGCCTTTACAAAGGCATGCAAAAGACCAATGACCCGCATAGTTACAGACTAGGGCGGTCCACAAACCTCCCTAATGGTCAGCACCTTAGCAAAGGCTGCTACCCCAAGAGGACCGGGTTGTGACCCCTGCAACCCCAATCCCCCTATGCTCCTCGCAGGCGGATAAGGCCATCAGTGCGATCACACACCTAATTAATTGGCTAAGGTCAGAGCCCATTAACACCATGGTTGCGCTGTTTTCTTGGGTGGTCACTCCATGTTCCGATTAAAGAATTGTTCTCTTGTATTAACCATCGTTTCACCAACAGAGTTGTCATGATCATATTTTATAAAGATTCAGTTTTAACCATTCCCATAGTGTAGCAAAGCTAAGCATATCTAACCCAAAACATTATTTAAACCGGGGTTGATTCAAGGGATCATGGTAAAAGACTAGGTAAATCCTTAAGAAGGTATTCCCATCATATTAATGCAATTAAAAGTAAACTTTAGTTGTCATGCAATTATTATAGGACAAAAAGAGTATGCGGGGAGGGCCACTTGCCTTGGTCTATAGAAAGATCTTCTCCTTCTTCGTAGAACTGTTCTTGATCCACGTCGACGGGCGACTTGGTTGCAACTGGCACGAGGTCTACGATCAACACAATAAAACAATAAGAAAACAGTACATCAAACATTTCTAACCAACTAAAAAAAAGCATCTAAAACTAACAAGCTCGGAAAGACAAACGCTTGGACACCAAGAACGCTAAAAACGGAGCTAGGATGGAAAAGATATGGCCAAAACAAGTTTTAGGGACTTGTTGGCAAGAAAACTAAAGTTACAGGGGCTAAACTGAAGAAAACCAGGGGCTAAAACATAAATACGCATTAAACCTGAGGGCTAACGCGCAAAAGAACAGGGGCTGGACTTCGGGTGTGATTTGTGGAAAAGACAGGGGCTTAAACGATAAAAACAGGACCTAATTGTAAAGGTTTTCACTGGTGGAAGGACCGGCTTGTGATATATAAAGAACTGGGGGTTCTTTTTGCAAATCGGCCAGCGCTGACCGTTATTCAACCGGTTGACTTCGGTCAGATTGAACGTGGGCCGTCGGATCAAGATCGGATGGCTGACAGAGAGGGGGGTGACTCGGGCGGCGGCGGGAACGCCGGCGAGCGGCGGCGCCGGGCCGGGAACACGCCGGCGATGCTCGATCTCGAGCTACGAGCCTCGGTTTGGAGCGCGAATTGGTGCTATGGCTTCAGAACAGAAGGGCGAACAAGGCTAGGGGGTTCAAGACGAGAGTTGCGCGGCTAGGGCGGCGGTTCGTCGTCGGACAGAGGCGGGCGGCGGTGAACTCGCCGGAGTTCACCCGAACTCGGGGTTCCGGCCACGATTTCGACCGCGGAAAGGTCCTGGGTGTGGCTAGGAAGTTAGCGAGCGTGTTCAGGGGCTCTAGTCATTCAACTCGCTACGGTGGCAGTGCTCAACGGCGGACGGCGGCGGCGGAGCGCCGGTGAGGGCCGTCGGGGTGCTAGGAGTGCGAAACTGAGAGCGAGAAGAGGATGAAGAGCAATGTTACCCCGATGCGATGCGTTCGGTGCAGTCGGACGGGGTGAAGCAGTGCCGGAGCGACGGATCGACGACGTGGCGGCGCTCGGGCGGCGGCGGCGGCGTGAAATTGAAGCTGCTCTGGGGAAATTGGGTGGCTCGAGGGATCGAAGAGGGTTCCTGGGGGCTTGGCCGGGGTATAAGTAGGGCAAAGAGGAGAGGGGGAGGGCTCGGTGCCGAGGGGAAAGGATGGGCCGGCCATTAATGGCGCTCGGCGGTGGAGAGCTTGGTGGAGAGGCCGTTTCGGTGGGGGAGCGAGGGGTTGGAGTGGTGCGGCCGTTTCTCGGGCTCGGTGGACGGGGAGAGGAAGAGGCGCGGGAGAGGGAGCGGCGCGGGGGAGGCCGAGCGGCTCGGACGGCGGCGAGACAGGGGAGGGCGTCGGGAGGAAGAGGAAGAGGGGAGGGGCTGACGGCCGGGGCCCGCCTGCCAGTGACGCGAGGGAGGGAGGAGGCGCTCGGGCCGCTGCTGGGCCGAAAGTGGCGAGCAGGCCGGCGGAGCGGGGGAAAAAGAGAGGGGAGAGAAAGGAGTGGGCCGCGAGGGAAGTTGGGCCGTGCGCGCGCTAACGGGCCGAAGGAAAGAGAGAGGGAGAGATGGGCTGGGCCGGGAGAGAAAGAGGGATTGAGAGAAAGTTTAGGGGCGGATTCTGGACTTTTTCATGGTTTTGAAATTCACACACAAATCAAACAAAAGACATGCAAACCAAAAATGATGCACATGCACTTATTGCTCCAAAATTATTTAAATGATGTTTAAATATTTTTAGGCTCAAATTAAATTAAAAATTTAATTAAGTCCTTAGAAAATTAAATTAAACCAAGTTGCTATGATTTATTTGTGATGGAATTTTAGGGTGTTACAACTTGTCCAATTTTGGTGTAAGCTTGTCCGACTGAAGTCACTTGACATATACGTCACAACCCCAAATTTTCAGAACAGACAAACCGGGAGTCTTGCCAGTCCATATCTCATATGGTGTCTTCTCCACGGACTTAGATGGTACCCTATTTAGTGTGAAAGCTGCTGTTTCTAGAGCGTAACCCCAAAATGATAACGGTAGGTCTCACTGGCTCATCATTGATCGCACCATGTCTAACAAGGTTCGATTACGTCGCTCGGACACACCGTTCCTTTGAGGTGTTCCAGGTGGCGTTAGCTGTGGAACAATTCCGCAACTCTTTAGATGAGTGCTAAACTCGTGGCTCAAATACTCGCCTCCATGATCTGATCGCAAGGCTTTAATTTTCTTACCACGCTGATTTTCAACTTCATTCTGAAACTCTTTGAACTTTTCAAAAGTCTCTGACTTGTGCTTCATTAAGTAGACATAGTCATATCTACTAAAATCATCAGTGAAAGTTATGAAGTACTGAAATCCACCTCGAGTTGTCGTGCTCATTGGTCCACATACATCAGTATATATGAGTTCCAACAAGTCTTGCGCCCTCTCAGGAAAACCTGTGAAAGGTGCCTTGGTCAACTTGCCTAGCAAACAAGCTTCGCACGTCTCGTATGATTCAAAATCAAACGAAGTTAAAAGTCCATCAAAATGGAGCTTCTTCATGCGCTTCTCACTTATATGACCCAAATGACAATGCCACATATAGGTAGGATTCAAATCATCTAGCCGAGGCCTTTTAGCAATTATATTACATATAGGTGAATCATCAAGATTTAAAATGAACAACCCATTCACAATGGATGCAAGAGCAACAAACATGCCATTCTTTGAGATCACACAACCATTGTCTTTACTCGCGAATGTATAACCATCCTTCATCAAACATTTGGGAGATACAATGTTTCGACTCAAACTAGGAACAAAATAACAATTATTCAATTCCATGATAAATCCTGACGGAAGGTGGAGTTGCATCGTCCCGACGGTCAAAGCAGCAACTCTTGCATTATTGCCCACGCGGAAATCAACTTCGCCTCTTCCCACGCTTCTACTTCTTACTAATCCCTGCATCGAATTGCAAATATGAGCAACCGATCCGGTATCAAATACCCAGGAATTAATAGAAGAATCAGCGAGAAAAATGTCTGTAATATTAATGTCAAGTGTACCTGATGCGGAAGTACTCTTACTGCCGCCTTTCTTCAGAGAAGCCAGGTACTGCTTGCAATTCCTCTTCCAGTGACCAAGTTCCTTACAATAAAAGCACTCCTCTTCTTCTGCAGCTGGTCCAGACTTAGTCTGGGGCGTTGGGTTTGGCTGAGAGATCACATCTTTAGCCTTGCCCTTCTTCTTCCAAGATTTGCCCTTCTTCTTGAAGTTAGGCCTGTTTTGGATCGCCATTACATGGGTGCTGCTAGCGCTTTTCTTAATGTCAGCCTCTGCTGTCTTGAGCATGCCACACAACTCATTCAAGCCCCTCTCCGCCCCATGCATATGGTAGTTCGAGATGAAGTTCCCAAAGCTAGGCGGAAGTGATGCTAGAATAAAATCAGTGGCCAACTCTGGGCCAAGTGGGAAGCCCAGCTTCTCCAACCTCTGGGTGTAACCAACCAACTTGATCACATGCGGCCCTACAGCGGCGCCTTCTGCTAGCTTGGTTTCCACAAAGGCCTTTGAGACATTGAACCTTTCAGTCCTGGCCTGAGTTTGGAACATGTCCTTAAGCGCCTCGATCATATCGTGCGCCTCATGGTTTGTCTCAAACTGCATCTGCAGCTCGAGTTCCATGCAAGCAAGCATAAGGCAACTCACTTCAAGATTGACATCACATGCCTTCTTGTAAGCAAGTTTGTCAGCAACAGTTGCGTTATCATCAGGCTCATCTGGTAATGGGGTGTCTAGAACTTCTTCCTTTTTCTCAGCCCTGAGAACAATTCTCAGGTTGCGGATCCAATCCGCATAGTTTGTTCCATTCAAATTATCTTTCTCAAGTATCGAACGCAAAGAAAACGGTGTGCTAGGTGCCATTGATCTACAACAGAAATAATGCAAAATACTAAGACAACATATCTATGATAGAGTAAAATACATTAAACAATTTAACAAAATCTACTCCCACTAAAATCAATATCCCTCCATTGATACTTAGCGATTCAGGATCCACAACTAACAAGTCAACTAGTGAGCTTTAGCATCACCGCTAGAAGACATGGTAGATTGGTAAGCAACCCTTTGCTAATCATATCACATATGACTCTTGTTGTTGGGTGACATCTCTATGTCTCGGCGCCCAACCTTCATGCCCCAAGGTCCTTAACCGTTAAGATAACCTTGTCTAAGTTAACCAACCCTTTATGCGAGTAAGTATCCGATACGAACCCATCTAGTCAAGGAAAACTAGTGGCACTCTAATTTCATAGACCCACCACTAATTGTACAAGACATGTGACGGTGCAAGATTTAGTTGGGAGGGCATTCAAAACTTAAACATTGCAGAG
Organism: Echinochloa phyllopogon; assembly: GCA_033239725.1. Lineage (NCBI taxonomy): Eukaryota > Viridiplantae > Streptophyta > Magnoliopsida > Poales > Poaceae > Echinochloa > Echinochloa phyllopogon. Next base: position 889,087 of record BTCW01000001.1, read on the forward strand.
GGATCGTTCTACTTCTACCGTCGCATGCAGAAAAATAACCATTATCGTCGCATATGTAGAAGTAAAACAATAAGAACGGCATTCACATAGTAATGACACGGTATGACCCATTAACATATGGTGATCTCCATCTCCATTGTATTGTCCATCATGATGATCTCCATCTCCATGATTCATGTATGCCATCCTCCAGTGATGAGTCCTCCAAGAACTATCTAACGTATGATAGTAAAATAAATTACATAACCGCGCATTAGATCATCACAAGTTGGCACGCAGGCCATTACATCAAATTGACAATACATATGGCTCCAGCCGTATTGTCGTACTCACGACACGCAGGTCATGATTAATTACATACATGCATCACATACACATAGGGCCATACCGATCACATGAATCTGCAAAAACAAGTTAGCCGATTTCGACGTCCAAACTTAAATCGCCGAAAACTCGATCTTCCGAGCCTTTTTTCGCAAATCTAAATTCAGCGAAACCGCGCTGGCGGTCGGAATCATGTGTAAAATTTTCTGTAGATGAATTTTCATATAAAAATCGTCTCAATCCGAGGTCGTATGCAAAAGTTATGGCTGTTTTATGAACAACCTGATTTTCGCGCATAACCCGGCCCGGTAATAGATCCAATCCACACCGCCGCGCATCGCCATGCGCCCGGCCATTGACCTAAGTTCGATTCGACCAATCCAATTGATCTACATCTTACCATGCCTGGGTTTACGTGTATCACTTAGCTCCGATGGCGGAATTCCGACCGGTAGGAGCAATTCGTTACACGACCATCATAGTAAAGACAACGAACCGATCAGAGACTCATCTACATCCAAGCATATCTCCATATGCACACATCCGAACCTATAACGAAACAGCTACGACTCTGATACCACTGAAGGGAAACGAGGAGGCTACGCTAGCACATACAAAAACTCGTTTACCCGAAAACAGGAACAGCAGCAGTTATAGATCACGGATCGTTACCACTAGACGCGCAGTTGCAGCGGAAGCCGTCTCGATGTAGACGAACGCGTCAAAGTGGCAGTGCAGTGCAGTTGCTCACGTCCGTCTGGTCCTGCACGTGCGGTTCGTCCTTGTGCTCCAAGCGCAGCACCTCCGAGGTATCCACACGTACGAGGATGGAAACGTCGCGCACCGGACTGCTAGGTCCGCGAGCACGATGGGGGAGAAAAACAAATATTGCTCGTAAGTCTTATCTTTCTCATGAGGGGTTTGGTCTCTATTTATTTGGATGAAATTCTCCACACCATATTCCATTAGCAATATGAGACTAATAAATAATGTACCCCTTCCCCTGGTAATGGGCTTCACAACATTTGTGGCCCATTAAGACTAGTGGATCGAATCCAGTTAGCTCTTGGGCATATTCCCAACAGGCACATGAGCTAAATGTTCCTGGTGTCATAGAGGAAATATTAGGCTTACATGCATGTCTTCTTTTTTTTTCCTCGCTGCTGTTATTGAGAAGTCCAATGATTAGGGCACATGAGCTGTTGATTTATGATTTTTTCCAACTATAAATACATGAGCTGTTGCATCATGCTGATGGAGCAACTAGCCAACAGTCAATTTTATATTTCTGGAAAATCCCTCGACAGCTTAAGCTTAAGCTATTCTTGAGTTTAGCTGAGGAAAATGGAAAGCATTTAATTTTTATTTTGGGCTCACCAAAACTTATAGCAAGAACGCTAGGAAAATAATTCCCAACTAGCATTTAATTTTCATTTTGGGCTCATTCTTGCATGTCAAATCTGATTTATGTGGACACCTGACATATTAGTATGTGGTTTTCTATAGGAGAAGGAAGGGTGCAATAGTTCCTGGGGGGTCTATCGACTTGATGAGAGAGAATGAGCTCCAAAGATCATGCCGCAAAGATCACAGCTTGCTTCATGATTTGCAGGTGGAGTTTGTGATAAGTCGATGCTTGGCTGCTTAGTTAAGAACTTGTTACATTCAGTGTTCCTGTTCGATGTTCGATTGGATTATAGCAGTAATTTTTTTAAAAAAGTTAATTCTTCTGCATATTAGTTGCACAATTTCTTTTAAGATAGCTCATTGTGATAAAAAAAACTTTGGTCTCAGGACAATACCTGATCACAACTATTGGGAGGAGCCAATGAAATAGAAACATGGTATGAATCTAAATAACACCATGATGGTAGTGATTTCTACGTTGATTTCTGAAAGCAGTTAGACCATATGAGAGTTATTAAAGATTCTTGTTACAGACCATAAGACCGTATGACAGTTATTAAAGATTCTTGTTACAGACCAAATTCCAAATGGTCGCACATGAATCCCAAACTGCCCCAGTTTTTGACAGAACAACATCTGATTTATCCTTAGCTACCTATCTGTCCAACTATTTCCCTGTTGTAGAATGGCTCGTGTATATTAATTTTTCTTGAATGCTGCCACACAGGAGATGTGGCCAATCAACTTTATATGTCAGTGATGTGTTTCATGTATTTCAAGTTTCTTGCATGCACGCACTGTAATGCTGCTAAAGTCGTATTGAGCTTCACATTACAGCGAATATGATGTATCCGTTTTCTACACTTACTTTTGATTGCTATCTATATTTTGATTTTTTTTTTGCCTTTCGAGGAGATTGATTTGGGTAAATAGTTGCCAGTGGATACAACCTGGTAGCATACTTTTGTGTTGTACTGATCTGCATTAATTCAATTTTGGTTCACCTTCACATGACAGGCGGTGGAAATTCAACAAGTGCCTGTCTGATGCTGTCTGTGCCATGGCACGCAGTATGTTAGATGGTGAGAGTCGTGCAACAGCCCTAATCCATTCTGGCAATGAGATTTTGGAGACAGCCAGATATTCTTCTGAAGCCAGGTTATTTTCCTCTGCTACTCTAGCCCAGGTTATTTTCCTCTGCCACTCTACCATTTTCTTGGGATATCATCTGTATCAGATATACTGTCATGTTATGTTCATGACATTCTACGAGGTCAAACAAGGTATGGGAGTTTTTTTTTCATATAACAGTAGGACCATTTTCACGAGATTCAACTACATGATCTTAACTTTGCTGGTTGACTTTTATAGATTCTTTTTCCCAATTATGCTTATTGACAATTAGAATCTCACTTTAGTGTTTGCTGGTAAACATCCACATTTTAGGAGTTAGAGGTTGAAGTCACTTGAGAGATGGAAGCAGTTCAGTGGAGATGGAGACACTTGCAATGTGTTGACACCAAAAATTGGCACCAGGAGGAAGCTGACATGTGGGCCGGATTCGTTGAAAGGATATCATTCGGCAAAGGAGTTTTTCCCCAGAGCATTCGGTAGAGACGTTCTGCGGTCGGGAACGCATCGTCATTCGGCAAGAAAGCTGTTCCGCAGGAGGCATTCGGGAGTGCGTGATGACGTGGATCAAGTATAAGGAAAAGGCTGGTTTAACTTGGAATGCAAGACGGATACGGTGCCCCGGCGTTTATCTTTTTTAGGAAATAAATAATGTAATCGTAATCGATTAGGAGTCGTGTCGAAAACCTGGGTATAAATATAAACCCATGGTGATTGTAAAAGGGGGTTCAATCAATCATACAACAAACCGGCCCCGTGCCAACTTCGAGTCCTTTAGTCGAGTCGTCGAGTTCTTCGAGAGGAATCATCGATCCGTCGACCTCCGTAAGTACCGGCAACCCTGCACCACGCCTAGTATCATGCGGTGGATTTAGGCTTTGGTTCAGGAAGGTTCCATTGTTAGATCATGAGCCATGCGGTGGGCTAAGTTTTAGCGTGGAACAAGTTATCGGCTCTATTGGATTTTGGCAAGATCTAGTAGATTCATTAAGTTACCGTGTTGTTCTGGGTTTTACCTTTGTGTTTAATTCATTACAGCACTCTTTTGCCCAGTCTAGATTGATTAGATTCGGTTCTAGCTCGTGATGCACAGTGTTTCCATAGCCGAATTCGAAGTCGATCTAGATTGCCACGTGTCGCGGGTTCAAGCTCGTTGGTCTTGTGTAGATCTTGACAGAACCGGGTATCATGCGGTAGATGCAGGTTTTTGGGTCGTCTTAGAGCTAATCATCCGGTGGATTAGAATTCGATTCGATCTGATAGATCTATCCTCATCGACGAAGCATGTTCCTTCTTCACGGAACCCGATTCGGCTATATAGCTGTATTCGGTAGTATCGCCACGAGCGAAACGTGTCAATGGTTTTGTTTTAAATAAAGAATGCTTTTAGCCTTCCATGTTTAGAATCGTATCATGCGGTGGATTGATCTATTCTTGGTTGGTGGTATGATTCCAAGCAAGTCGTATCATGCGGTGGATTAACTTGCTTGTTTCATGCTCGACGGGTTGAAAAGTACCTAGACATGCGGTAGACTAGTGCTTTTAATCTATGCATTCTTGTTTATTATGAAATTATGGTCATGTTTTCGCCCTTTTATTTATCTATCATGCTCTGTTCCCCGTTAATCGGTTACGAATATACGTTACAATGTTCATTCAAGTCAATTACCGATCTTTCGTCATGCTTACGTCACGCATTCGGCAGTGCGCTTCCTGCGTGCTTTTGCCGATTGCCCTACCGATCTTTCGTCATTGCTTACGTCACGCATTCGGCAGTGCGCTTCCTGCACGCTTTGCCGATTGCCGAATGATGCCTTGACTGCTGACAGATAGCTTCTCTGTAGCTATATGTCGTTCGAAGCTGGCTCCGTAGCCACAAATATGGAACTGTCTGGTATCACCCGGCACGTTCCAGGTGTTATCTAAACATCTTTTCTCCCTTTGTCAGTTTCAGGAAAATTGACTGGCACGCTTTCGGATTCAAACGCTCGGGCCACGTGTGAAGCTAGCTAATTCGGCTTGCTGTGTGCTTGGCGTGAAGTGCGGATTTTACGTCAACACACTTTTTGGCACGCCCAGTGGGACCACAAGCTTCGAAGATGCCTGAATTAAAAGACATTCTGGATGTCACTTTTGAAGAATTGTCTGATGAACATCAACAAATGGTGAAGACTGCTGCAGATCAGTTCATCAAGAAATGCTTGCTGTCTTTTGCTAAGAACAGGAGTGGTGCACCGTTTCTCAAGTCAGATCTGCCAAGAGTTCTTTTGCCGGGACAATCTGATCTTACTGAAGATGAAGAAAGGGAGAAGTTCTCTAGCTTGTTGTACAAGGCTTTAGGAGAAACAATGACCAATCATAATGCTGCATTCCTGAACAGTTTTCGGCTCATACTGGTCAACATCTTTGGTCAACACGTGGATAAACCTTTTGAGCAAGCGCATGGACAACTTGGTGGACCAACATATTTCAATATTCAAGCATCGGTCCCAAAACGTCATGGTAAAGGTATTGAAGAAACTGAAGTTTCTGGAACCAAAGATGCAAGTGGACAGCCGATTCAGCAAGAGCTTCAGCATGCATTGCCGAAACCTCGTACATACGGTGATATGGCATTCGGCACCACGGGAAATCCACCTGCTTCTGCTTACAAGATATCCCCTCTGAACAACAGGCTACAAAGGGATGTGTATGGAAACGGATATTCAGAGTTCATGGATTACAATGCTATCGACGCTCTCCCGAATCCCGGGTATGTTGGTACTACAGGGATGCCTGATGGGAGACCAGGGAATCAAGATACCAATATTGACCTCATGGTGCAAAAAATGACCGATGTATTACAAAATCAATTCGGTCTGAAGCCTAAAAGTCAGGGGTACATGTACTCGTCTCCTTTCCCAGAATGGTACCAAAGGGTATCATTGCCGAATAGAGTCAAGGTGCCTACAGAGTTCACTAAGTTCTCAGGACAAGATGATACTAGCACTGTGGAACATATAGCTCGATATCTGATGCAGCTTGGAGAAGCCTCAGCAGATGAAGCTTTCAGAATCAGATACTTTCCTTTGTCACTGACGGGTCCAGCTTTTACATGGTTTGCTTCTTTGCCTGCTCAGTCAATTTGTACTTGGAAAGACCTGGAGCAGAAATTCCATGCTCATTACTACATTGGCAGTACCGAGAAAAAGTTGGTTGATTTGACCAGCTTAAGGCAGAGGAATAATGAGACACCTACGGAGTTCCTCAGGAGATTTAGGGAAACAAGGAGCATGTGCTTTTCTCTAAACATACCCGATGATCAGCTAGCTGGTATGGCTGTAGCTGGCATGCTGCCTGCCATTCGGGAAAAGCTATTCGGAATGGAATTCGATGATCTGGGCCAGTTGTCACACAGATTGGCCTTAATGAGCAACCAGGCATATGCTTTCAAGAAAGATGCCAGATTTGCTAAACACAATGAGGTAGCTGACATCTATAACCAATTCCTTGAAAGAGCAGATCAAGGAGATGAGTATGAAGATAGTGAGGAGATAGCTGCAGCAGAGATAGTATGGGGCAGAGAGCCAGTCATGGTGAATCAGAGGTGGATTAAACAGAATAAGGGCACCTATGATTTTGATGTAACGAAAGCAGATAAATTGTTTGACTATCTTGTAAAAGAAGGCCGGATCAAGCTACCAGAGGGGCATTCTATGCTTCGGCCTGATGGAGTGAAAGATAAAAGGTACTGTGGATTCCATGATAGAAATTCTCATTCCATCAATGAATGCAGGGTCTTTAGAGTGAGGATTCAGAAAGCTATCCAAGAAGGGCATCTGAAATTTGACAATAAGATGAAGTTGGACAATAACCCGTTTCCTCAGAACATGATTGGGTTCTCAATCAACATGGTGAATGTTGCCGAATCTGGAGAAAAGGGAAAGATGAGAGTCCTGACGTCGAAGAAAGCGAAGCAGAATGGCTCAGTCGATCCTAATCGGCAAATCACGATCGAACAGATTCGCGAGGAAAAGCCTCGCTTCCCGAATAGCCGATTTGAAATTGGAAAATCTTCTAAACCCAGAGTCACATCGCGCATTCTCCTCAATAAATGGCAGCGTCAGCAGGAAAAAGAGCGCTATCAGAGATGTGAGTACGAGGAGGAGAAGAGGAGGTGCGAAGAAAGAAGGTATGAGGAAGAACAAGAGGAATATATCCGAGAACGAGAACGTGCACATTGGGATTGTGTCTTCTTCAGACACTGTTGGAACGAAAGTTTAAAGCTGCCTACATGGAATAACTGTCCTGAATGCAATAATGGATATGTCGAACATAGGCAAACTGGTGTCAGTCGCCGATCTGTCCACGAAAGAATTGGAAGAATACATCCTGGTGATGATCGGCGTCTAAAAATATATAAGAATGATGATCAACCAAGGAAAAGACATGCTGATCGTAGATGGATTGATCATGAAGAAGAAGATCGTGAGTATGTGTGGCAGAAAGGACAGTGGTGTCCACCTGGTTTAAGAAGGAGCCAGAAGAGAAGAGTCCAACGCCTGAGGAATCAAGAGTTGAAGCAAGCAAGAACCAGGTTGAGATCGATATGGCGTCCAAAAGACAAACCCGACGAATCGGGTCATTCGGCTCCTACATGCATGGTATGTTTCTTGCCGAATGAATTCATGGCTCCAGCTAATCAAATTGTACAGGAAGAGATATTGTCAGAAGTGGATGAAGCCGAGCAATGTGGGTTAATGGCACAATTGGTATTGAATAAGCAAGCTATTTTCGAGAAGCCAGTCCAGAATCGGCACATGAAGCCATTGTACTTAAGAGGATATGTCAACGGAAAGCCACTGACGAAGATGTTTGTTGATGGTGGAGCTGCTGTTAATGTGATGCCATACAATACATTCAGGAAACTTGGCATGAGCCCTGAAGATTTAACGCCAACAAGCATAATTTTGAATGATTTTGCTGGAAATCCTTCGGACACCAAAGGATGTGTACATGTAGATCTGATGATTGGATCTAAGATTCTGCTTACAACCTTCTTTGTTATTGAAGGCAAAGGGGCATACAGCTTGCTACTTGGAAGGGATTGGATCCATGCGAATTGCTGTATTCCGTCTACTATGCATCAGCAGCTTATTCAGTGGATAGATGATGAAGTGGAAATTGTCCCGGCAGATGATTCAATTAGCGTGGCTAATGTGGAAACAGCCTTCTGGGAATATCAAGGCATAGATTGTTTCTCAGGTAAGGACTGGGGAGAAGGTCCTGTTGAGCCAGTCAGCAGTGATCAACAGCCGATCAAAGCAGTCGGCTCTTTTAGTAATTTTTAATGGATAATCCGATCGATGGGACTGACGGGAAGCTAGGACATGGATTTGTGTCGGCTGATAAATTAGAAGAAGTAGACATTGGAGACGGTGACGAATCAAGGCCGATATTCATCAGTGCTAGCTTGGATTCGGTTTTCAGAGAAAAGTTGATTGAGTTGTTAAAAGAATACAAAGATTGCTTTGCTTGGGATTATTCGGAGATGCCTGGTTTAGATCGTTCCATTGTTGAGCATCGATTGCCGATCAAGCCTGGTTATAAACCTTACAAGCAACCACCCCGGAAAATCTACAAAGATGAAGTGTTGGCCGATGTAAAGAAAGTAGTGGAAAGATTAATAGCAGCAAATTTTATTCGGCCATGCAGATATGCAGAATGGATCTCTAATATTGTTCCTGTGTACAAGAAAAATGGGAAGATGAGAGTTTGCATAGACTTTAGAGATCTGAACAAAGCTACACCCATGGATGGGTATCCAATGCCTATTGCTGACTCGTTGGTTGATGCTGCTGCTGGATATAAAGTGATTAGTTTTATGGATGGTAATGCAGGGTACAATCAAATTTTTATGGCATTGGAAGATATAGCAAAAACAGCTTTCAGATGTCCAGGACATATAGGGTTGTTTGAATGGGTTGTCATGACGTTTGGTTTGAAGAATGCTGGTGCAACTTATCAGAGAGCCATGAATTATATTTTTCATGAGTTGATCGGCAAGATTGTGGAGATATATATTGATGATGTTGTGATTAAGTCATTGGATCATGAAGCACATTTGGCCGACATAAGGAGAACTCTAGAGTGCACTAGGAAACATGGGCTCAAGATGAACCCGAATAAATGTGCTTTTGGGGTTTCGGCAGGAGAATTTCTGGGATTTCTGGTGCATGAAGGAGGAATAGGAGTTGGCGAGAAAAGTATGAAAACCATTGAAGAAGTTGTTCCTCCAACTAATCATAAGGAATTACAGTCATTACTTGGCAAGATCAATTTCGTAAGAAGATTCATATCAAACTTATCACAGAAGGTGTTGCCTTTCTCTTCACTGCTAAAAATCAGGAAGGATCAGAAGTTTGTATGGGGTGACGAACAACAAAAGGCTTTCGATGAGATCAAGGAATACATGAAAAAACCACCAGTATTGGTACCTCCACAGCTAAACAAGCCTTTTAAGTTGTACGTGGCGGCCGATGCCCAAACTATTGGATCGGCCCTCATACAAGAATTTGAGGGAAAGGAAAGGGTAGTTGCATACCTTAGCCGGAAATTGCTTGATCCCGAAACGAGGTATTCGGCTACCGAGAAACTTTGTTTGTGTGTTTACTACTCTTGTACAAAATTTCGGCACTACTTGCTACATGCCGAATGCATTGTGTATTCAAAATTTGATGTGATAAAGAACATGTTGTCTATGCCAATTTTGAATGGAAGGATTGGCAAGTGGATTTTAGCTTTGTCTGAATTTGAGTTAAGGTTTGAATCGGCAAAAGCTGTTAAAGGACAGATTATTGCTGACTTCATTACTGAACATCGCGATTCATCAACTAATTTGCTTGAAATTACTCCTTGGGTATTATTCTTAGATGGATCTTCATGTGACAAAGGTGGTGGAGTAGGTATTTTGTTAATTTCGCCAAGAGGAGAGGTATTTGAATTTGCTATTCCTATTCAACCTACTGTCACTAATAATCAAGCCGAGTATGAGGCGTTGCTCAGAGGACTTCAATACTTGAGAGAAGCAAAGGCCATTGCAGTTGAAATTTTTGGGGATTCAGAATTAGTCATAAGGCAACTAAATGGCGAATATGAGTGCAGAAACGATATCTTAAGGAATTACTATGAGGAATGCAAGCAAATCTTAAAGGGGTTTCAGTGAGTATTTCTACGGCATATTCCTAGGAAAGACAATGAAGAGGCAAACAGATTAGCTCAAAGTGCTTCAGGTTATAAAGAGCTTCGAGAAGTTTTTGCTCATGATGTATATGCTTTCGGGAGTAATCTGGCGGAAGATGATTGGAGAAAAGAAATTGTTGATTATCTGGAGAATCCATCCCGAAAGGTTTCTAGAAAGCTCAGGTATAAAGCTTTAAAGTTTGTTCTTCTTGATGATAATTTATATTATAAATCCTTGGATGGGGTTCTGTTACATTGCTTAAATCAAGAAGAAGCAAAAAGGCTGATAAATGAAGTGCATAATGGGCTGTGTGGAGCACATCAATCGGTTTACCGAATGAAGTGGGTTATTAGGAGAACTGGGTACTATTGGCCCACAATGCTAGAAGACTGCTTTGAATATTACAAGGGATGCCAGGATTGCCAGAGATTTGGAAACATTCAGAGAGTTCCAGCATCAGTTCTGAACCCTATTATCAAGCCATGGCCATTCAGAGGGTGGGGAATAGATTTGATTGGCCAAATAAATCCTCCATCTAGCAAGGGGCATAAGTTTGTGCTTTTGGCAACCGATTATTTTACTAAGTGGGTTGAGGCAATTCCATTAAAGAAGGTGACATCAGAGAATATGGTTCAATTTGTTAAAGAACATATCATTTACAGATTTGGAATTCCTCAAACAATCACCACAGATCAAGGGACTCAATTTACATCTTCAGAGTTCAGAGATTTTGCTGAAAGTATGGGCATCAAATTGTTGAATTCTTCTCCTTATTATGCTCAAGCTAATGGTCAGGCAGAGGCTTCTAACAAGATTATGATTAAAATTATACAGAAGAAGATTGATCAGAAGCCAAGAAAGTGGCATTCGGTACTCAATGAGGCTTTATGGGCTTACCGAATGGCTCCACATGGAGCTACACAGACGTCTCCTTATGAATTGGTATATGGGCATCATGCTATCTTGCCATGGGAGATGCAGTCAGACTCGAGGAGAATTAAGTTGCAAAAAGATTTAAGTTCAAAAGATTATAATGATTTAATGATGGACGAATTAGAAGATTTGCATATGATTCGTCTCAGGGCTTTGGAAAATGTTGAGAAAAATAAGATGCGAGTTGCTAAATATTACAACAAGAAGGTGAAGGTCAAGCAATTTGCAGAAGGAGATTTGGTTTGGAAAGCAATATTGCCGATCGGAACTAAGTACAGTGCATTCGATAAGTGGTCTCCAAACTGGGAAGGTCCTTTCAGAGTGGTCAGATGCGTGCCTGGAAATGCATATATCCTGGAAACTTTACTAGGAGAAGAGTTTACTGCCGCTATCAATGGGAGATACTTGAAGAAATATTATCCTAGTATTGAGATTGATCGCTGATTGAAATATTTAATGTCAAAACGATTGAAACAGCCGGTATTCGGGAAGGAGCCGTCTTCAGAACAAAAATATTGACAGAAGAAGAAATGGCCAATACCAGAGCGTATTGCCCTTAGTGCAAATATATTACAAAAAATAAGTTTGACCAAATTATCACAGAAAGGGCTGCAAAAGATAAGTTTTATTGCCGAAATTCCAAAAGATAAGGATCGGCTAGACGACTCCGAAGAATCACCCGCTGCAGCCGGAACCGCAGTAACGGGGTTCCATTGGATGAGCCTGAAAACACAAAGAAAGTTGAGAATAAAGCAAAAATCTGGAGGAAAGGATAAGGAGAAGCGGACAGTCATCACCTCCGACGAGCACCGGCGCGGCTCCCTTCGGCTTCATCGACGGCCGGGCGTCTTCCGTTGTTGTTGGCCATTGGGATTTTCTGGAGATTACTGTGCTGGAAGAGGAAGAGACTCAGGCTAGCAGAAAGCTCGAGTTGAAAGATTTGATGGAAGATTGGGAGCGCTCAAGGTTCTTATTTTTGGAACTAACGAAGAGATCGTGGCCGAAGATTATGGTGCATATCCCGAAGAGTTCGGGAGGTGGAAAGGGTTTTCCAACCGATCGATTTCCATGTCATTTGGGATTCTTGCCAAGTCGTATTCGGTTTTGGCTGAATGAGATTCGGCTATGTCGTGTTTGAAGCGTTTTCGGGTCTGACACTGTTATAGCCAGCTTTGCCGAATGAGTTGTCCATAATAAAAAAGGGGGGAGATAAGAAATGGCAAAGATTGCAGGATTGATAAAGCATTCGGCTATCGACTGTTGTTACAATTACAAGCCCAAGTATTTTGAGATTACATTTTTAGCATCTGATATCATATTGCTAATACTCTCTAATAAGTTTTTATCAGCTTCTTGGGTTCTAGCCAGAGCAGCAAGCTTTGCCTTGAGTTGTTTTTCTTCGTTCAGAGCTGCTGAAGCTTCCTTTCGTATCTTCTCTGTTAATTTGGGAAGCTCAACTATCTTCTTCTCATCAGCTTCAATTTCGGCCGATAGATCCCTCAATTCGGCTTCAAGTGCAGCTTTTCTGACCTTCTTCATGTCAAGTTCAGATTCCAATTTGGTCAGTAATTCTTTGCTGTTCTGAGCTTGAGTATGCAGGTCTTTCACAGATTGTTTGGCTGTGGATCTCCTCTGTTCTAGAGCTGGTTGAGAAGATTGGTTTTTTAGGGCCTGCTTTACTGCAGCGTATTGTTGATCCAAATGAGAAACTGGTTCCAATGAAGTTTTGATATCGGCAGGGAGTTCTTGGTCAATGGATTCCAGTACATCCCTTAAGAGATCAGCATCTTTGACTTGATCCTGGATACTCTTGTGCAGCAAAGCAAGGATATCTTTCAGCTTTGTTTGATTTTCTTCTGACAGAGTTTGGCCAGAAGATGTTTCTTCCCCTTGTTCGGCAACCAAGTCATCCACAGCAAAAGAATAGCTGGATGATGAAATGGATTTCTCCTGAAAGATAGTTCTTGCCGAATTAGTAATAATCTGCTGAATAAAAGAGTAGAGAAAGTTGAGTGATTTTGTTTACCTCGTTCCTGACTTCCTGAATAGGGGAAGGAAGCCTCTCAGGCTCAATGGAAAGATTCTGTGTATCTTGCTGAGGAGAAACTGGAAGATTTCTTGGTGAAGATAATGCTTCTGATTGGGGAAGAAGTTGCAAAGCTAAAGATGAATCGTGATGAGAAGAAGGGTTTTCCGAGATTGGATCCATTGAAGATTGTTCTGCAGTTAACAAAGAATGAGTGCTGATGAAAAAGAAGTTAAGAGGATAAAGTGGTGGAATATTACCAGTCAATGAAGCATCGGCAAGATCTGTACTGATTGCTAGTTGCTGTTCTCTGACCTGAAACCAAGAAGAGATAAAGCTGAGCAAAAATACCAATGGCATTATGGTCAAAGGAAGAAGGCTCTGACCTTGATAACTTTTTTGCTGCTTGTTCTTTTCTTCTTTACGACTAAGGGAGCAGTTAAAGAAAGAGTTTTTCTCTTGACAGATGATGGTCTAGTAAGTATTGGATCTAGAGAAGCCTGTCTAGCCATCAGTTGAGCCAAGGTAGGAGATTGGTGCCCCAAAGCAGATATTGGGCCTGCAGCTTTGTACAAAATCGCCCTGGCAAGAGGAGCAGGTGTTATGTCCTGCAAGATAACAGAATCAGAATCAATTGGGGTTAATATTATTGAGATAGATGAGGGATGAGAATATTACCTCTGAAGTTGGCTGATAATCAGGCATTAACTCGAGGCAGAAGGGATGGATTGGCATGTTGAAGATATGATCATGGAGTTCTTGCCACCATAGAGTGAAAGAAGGATGGGCAGATATTATTGGCACAAAAGGCTCAGGTGCATAGATGGTTTCGCAGCATTTATAAGTAAAAATTCTTCTTGTCTCTGTGGAATCCTTGACAATCTCCCTAGGCTTGAGAAATTCGTGAAAAAATAGCCTAGGGGGCACTTGGCCACATCCCAACTGTCTAGCCATCATGTTTGGCTGATAATATTCGTAAGTGCTTTGAACCAGCCTTCCTCCACAGAATTCGGCTGGCAAGATGTAGGGCTGGATGAAGGCATTGAAGATTGCTATAGATTGTACATCAATGCATCCAGTTTCAAAGCTGAATTCGCAAGGGAGAGTGAGATTGTCATTGTCCAGATATGGGAACCAAAGAGGATGGGCAAAGCCTTTGAAGAAGAGTTCGAACAGTTCACCGATGTTCTTGTTGATAGATACAGTAGAGGCAGCTTCTCCATAGGTTTGACAACCTTTGGTTCTCCGGTTTTCTCCTTCTTTGTAATTGATTGAAGGGAAGTCTCGGCTGTTGAGATCAATGGCAATGATTTGATGCATGTACAACTGCAGCCACATTTGGACAAACCACCAAGGACCATTGACACAGGGAATTTTCTTGCTGGTATGCATCAGGTGGGTAGTTTGATTGAGCATGTGGTAGACACTTCCCAGGAGGTATTTCCCAAGTGGGATGAGTTTTCCAACAGCCAGCTCTTCAGCCATCACGATATGATTCAGGGTTGGCTCATTGGCTTTGCCACAGAAGACTGATCTGCATAGCCACATGTTTAGGAAGGCTCTATATTCGACATCGGTCAGAGGGCCATCAGACATGTGGTTCTGGATGTATCTCTTGTATCCAACTCCTGTTCTTACTCCTGTCTGCTTGGAGGAACCTTTGTGGTCATATGGATATACAGTTCCTGTAACACTCAGGCCGGTCATCATGTAGACATCGGCCAAAGTGGGAGACATTGGGCCATGACCTAAGAGAGAAGCATTTGCGCCATTGGACCAAAAGTGGCAAGCTGCAATCAGAAGGTTTTCGTTCTTTGGTGTTTCGGCTAATGACAGCTCCAGGCAATGAGAAATACGCAAATGGTCCCAGTTCTGTGTTTGGGGGCTTTTGTCATCAGATATCCTTTTATACCAATTCCTCCAGCCGGCAATTGGGGGCAAAGGCCAGTTCTTGAAGGCGTCTTGCCACTCATGAGGTTTTGTCAATGAGATCTTGAAAGGCATCCTCTGAGATTCGGCCGCAATGAGCTCGGAAGGGTCTGAATTCCCTACAGGGCCGAGGAAGTAGGATGGAGCTTTTTCCTCAACGGGGATGAGGATTTCGGCAGCTAGGGCCTATCAAGAATGGAAAGAGGTGAGAAGAAATTTAAGATGCAAATCGAAAGAAGAATACCGAATGTGCTTGAGGGGATTAAGGCTTACCTGGAGGGCAAAATCTTGGTTCGCCATTTGAAGATTGAATCTTGGAAGACGATGACCTAGGGTTCGGATCCGGACGAGAGCTCTAAAGATTCAAAAGGTGAAGCGGGTGTCGAGCAGAACTAACTTGGGAATGTTGAGTGCTTCTGGTCAATTCCGAGATAAAATTATCTTTTATCCCGAAATTGAAGGGGCATGTGTTGACACCAAAAATTGGGACCAGGAGGAAGCTGACATGTGGGCCGGATTCGTTGAAAGGATATCATTCGGCAAAGGAGTTTTTCCCCAGAGCATTCGGTAGAGACGTTCTGCGGTCGGGAACGCATCGTCATTCGGCAAGAAAGTTGTTCCGCAGGAGGCATTCGGGAGTGCGTGATGACGTGGATCAAGTATAAGGAAAAGGCTGGTTTAACTTGGAATGCAAGACGGATACAGTGCCCCGGCGTTTATCTTTTTTAGGAAATAAATAATGTAATCGTAATCGATTAGGAGTCATGTCGAAAACCTGGGTATAAATATAAACCCATGGTGATTGTAAAAGGGGGTTCAATCAATCATACAACAAACCGGCCCCGTGCCAACTTCGAGTCCTTTAGTCGAGTCGTCGAGTTCTTCGAGAGGAATCATCGATCCGTCGACCTCCGTAAGTACCGGCAACCCTGCACCACGCCTAGTATCATGCGGTGGATTTAGGCTTTGGTTCAGGAAGGTTCCATTGTTAGATCATGAGCCATGCGGTGGGCTAAGTTTTAGCGTGGAACAAGTTATCGGCTCTATTGGATTTTGGCAAGATCTAGTAGATTCATTAAGTTACCGTGTTGTTCTGGGTTTTACCTTTGTGTTTAATTCATTACAGCACTCTTTTGCCCAGTCTAGATTGATTAGATTCGGTTCTAGCTCGTGATGCACAGTGTTTCCATAGCCGAATTCGAAGTCGATCTAGATTGCCACGTGTCGCGGGTTCAAGCTCGTTGGTCTTGTGTAGATCTTGACAGAACCGGGTATCATGCGGTAGATGCAGGTTTTTGGGTCGTCTTAGAGCTAATCATCCGGTGGATTAGAATTCGATTCGATCTGATAGATCTATCCTCATCGACGAAGCATGTTCCTTCTTCACGGAACCCGATTCGGCTATATAGCTGTATTCGGTAGTATCGCCACGAGCGAAACGTGTCAATGGTTTTGTTTTAAATAAAGAATGCTTTTAGCCTTCCATGTTTAGAATCGTATCATGCGGTGGATTGATCTATTCTTGGTTGGTGGTATGATTCCAAGCAAGTCGTATCATGCGGTGGATTAACTTGCTTGTTTCATGCTCGACGGGTTGAAAAGTACCTAGACATGCGGTAGACTAGTGCTTTTAATCTATGCATTCTTGTTTATTATGAAATTATGGTCATGTTTTCGCCCTTTTATTTATCTATCATGCTCTGTTCCCCGTTAATCGGTTACGAATATACGTTACAATGTTCATTCAAGTCAATTACCGATCTTTCGTCATGCTTACGTCACGCATTCGGCAGTGCGCTTCCTGCGTGCTTTTGCCGATTGCCCTACCGATCTTTCGTCATTGCTTACGTCACGCATTCGGCAGTGCGCTTCCTGCACGCATTGCCGATTGCCGAATGATGCCTTGACTGCTGACAGATAGCTTCTCTGTAGCTATATGTCGTTCGAAGCTGGCTCCGTAGCCACAAATATGGAACTGTCTGGTATCACCCGGCACGTTCCAGGTGTTATCTAAACATCTTTTCTCCCTTTGTCAGTTTCAGGAAAATTGACTGGCACGCTTTCGGATTCAAACGCTCGGGCCACGTGTGAAGCTAGCTAATTCGGCTTGCTGTGTGCTTGGCGTGAAGTGCGGATTTTACGTCAACACAAAGACATCTTTACTTGTCTTTGGTATTTCCCTAGCTCTAATGAACAGTAAGTATAAGTTCTTTACATTGTCCCTAAAGCATTTCAAACAAAAAAATGAGCAGTGCACGGTCTTTTGTGCACAATTTTGTAGGTTACTGATTCCTTTCATTTTTATGAGCTGATCTGTTCCAGTTTGTAGAGAAGGCAAGCAGGAGACTCAACAAGTATTGTTGATATGAATTTCTGGTGGAGCAATGTGCATTTTCTTTCTGTGTGCATCTTTCTCTTGAGAAGCAATAAGCAGCTCTGATTTAAAATTGTATTCGTGGCTAGCTATATCCCTTTTATTGATGCTTTGTTGGATTAGAATATAGAAACATTACAATTTATCTGTTTTTGATGGGAGGTGACAGCATTTGCTACCAATAGATATTGATGAGTACACAATTTAATTTTGTTACAGTCTGGTTCTTAGTATTTCAAGCTTTTGTTTTAATATTCTGTACATGTTACCGGTCGTGCCTCTCGTCTTTGTGCCGTCGGAGGAGCAGCATGAGGTGGACCTGGCCTTCGCGCCGGCTGCGCCGCAGCACAAGCGGCGGGCGGCGGAGCGGCTCAAGCGGCCTTCTCCCCTACCAGTCCCCTCTGCCGAAGCGGACGCGGAGGCGGTGCCGCCTGCGAGATTCACGGGCGCCCGCGACTGCACCGGCCATGGGGAGAAGCGAGGGCCCTTAACCACTCGATCAAGCAAGCTGTTGAGCTAGAAAAGATTTTATATGCTGAGAGTTTCTATATAGATTTCCTGCTACAGCTCATATGACATGGTGTTGGCACTTCTTACGATCCAATATCAGAATTGAGAATCCTGGTACTGGGGTAAGAAGTGTTTCAGTGGTTTTTCTTATGGCTTAGTAAAATATAGAAATATTCTGTAAACGCACAAAATCACCGATGTAGCACTTCACCTAGGAGTATCCCGAGGTATTGTAATTTATATTTCCGCAGGGAAGCTTTGGCAAGAATACTAGTGAACAGATATTCGAGACTATCAGAGAAGGGTACACGACTAGACATGACAGTGGATAACGGTAGTGGATAGGAGTGGATATACCGGACACACAGCTCAAGGGATACTCAGGTAAGGGAGAGAAGAGATAGATAGCTGGGAGGACAACGAGAAGAGATAGAAGACTCTGGATACTTTATCTACCTATGTCACTCTAGCTTAGAGATACAGCGGCTACAGAGCCAGCACTAGAAGATCTAGGTTAACTCAATTGTCTTAGCTTCGGGACAAAGGAACCCGTGACACACAGAAAGGGATGAGAAGGGGTGCCACCAATTCCTCACTGAGGGATCCTACAGACCGGAACTAACGTGATGGGCTACAAAGACCGGAAGGGCTGTCACCACCTTACGGCTACCACCTCCGTTGCGACGGGGGCAAACTAAGGCCACTGGCTAGTCTAGGAACCACTCCTACACTAGTCAACAACTACTTACTCTGCTAGCAAGAGCAAGCAACCTTGTCAATACTCTTGATGGCAATTCACCTCCAATATCAAGCAAGATCGAAGAATCAGCCAAGACAAAGACTTAAACAAGAACTACAAGCACTAGAACTATAACTGACTATAGTCTAAACAAGATATAGATCGATGCAACTAGAATAAAGTAGAAGCAAGCTATAAATGACAAATGCAAGTGATAAAGATAACTATATTGATAACTCAAAGTCTTACAAAAGGAAAAGTAAAAGATGCAAGAGTGTTGACACGAAAACACGCCAACACACTTGAGATCGATCGAACGCGCAGCACGGCCGTCACAACGGCCAACTCCTGACTTCCCCGGGCAAACCGGTCTGACCGGTTACAAGAACCGGTCTGACCGCTTTGAAGCGTTGAGACCGGTCTGACCGCTTCGATAAGCCGGTCTGACCGCTTTTCGTCGGGAAATCGTGAAGACCTAGAAACTCAAGCTCGGGAGGGACCCCGTCGGAGCTCGAATAGATCTAGGGTTGCTCTAGGGTCGGCAGGCCACCTAGAACGTCCTTGAACGCCGTAGAGACGAGCAAAGAACAGAATATGGGGGTTGGAAAAGATTAGGGTTTGAGAGATACACAAAATAGAAGATAAAAGTATTTGATTCGATTGGGAATACCTCAATCGGCCGTCTAGCCTTTATATTTATAGGCCGGGGAAGTCTTACCCCTTTCGAATAGGTTACAATATGGAATTAAACTCGGAATCCTAATCCTACTCGAATTACAGAACGAAACCGGTCAGACCGGTTTGGCAAACCGGTCAGACCGGTTTGGCCATCGGCCCAATTTGAGCGTCAACACATGCCCCCCTGCGTTTTTAGTGAACTTGAGAACTAAAAAGCAAGTAAATATAACTCAGGAGCTAAAAATTTATACTAAGGGCGATATTTAACAATATATCGGCCATTTGATCTTTACGCATCTTGCCAAACACTTGGATAGAATTTCTTCAGATATCTCCCGTTGATAGCTTTAGGCAAAGGATCTCCCTTCAGTGTCTCCAACATGTAAGAATTCCCAAAGATGACTTTGACAACTCTATAAGGCCCTTCCCAACTTGGCGACCATTTACCAAACTTGTTGCTTTTTGCTCCAATAGGCAAGATCGTCTTCCAAACAAGCTCACCAACTTGAAAATATTTGCCTCGTACCTTCTTGTTGTAAGCTTTAGCAACCCGAAGCTTATCCTTCTCAATCTCCTTCAAAGCCTTCAATCTTTTGTCGGTTACCTCATCAATATTGTCCAACATCAAATTGTGGTAATCAACAGCATCAAGGTCATTTTGCTTAGCCAATCTATAAGCGTCCAGATTCACCTCAACAGGTAAAACGGCCTCTTGACCATAAACAAGCTCAAAAGGAGTAACCTTAGTAGCACCATGTCTAGATATACGATGAGCCCATAATGCTTCGGATAAAACTACATGCCATCTCTTAGGATTTTCTGCTATCTTTTTCTTGATCAATTTAATCAAAGTTTTATTACTCGACTCGGCTTGTCCATTAGCCTGAGCGTAATATGGAGATGAATTGACCAACTTAATTCTATAGGATTCGGTAAATTCACGTACCTCCTTAGACATAAAAGAAGTACCTTGATCCGTTGTCAAAGTTTGAGGAATACCGAATCTATGAATAATATTTTGTGTAACAAACTCAATTACCTCTCGATGTGTCATATTCTTCAAAGGAATCGCTTCAGTCCACTTAGTAAAATAATCCGTAGCAACCAATATGAAACGATGTCCTTTTGATGATGGAGGATTAATTTGTCCAATAAAATCCAATCCCCAACCTCGGAACGGCCATGGCTTAATGATAGGATGCATCAATGCAGCAGGAACAAGTTGCAAATTACCAAATTTCTGACATTCCTCACATCCTTTGTAATATTTAAAACAATCTGCCGTCATAGTAGGCCAATAAAACCCGGCCCGTCTAAGTAACCACTTCATCTTTGGAGCCGATTGATGTGTACCACAAATACCTTCATGGACCTCAGCCATGGCAACTTTGGCCTGATCCGAGTCAAGACATTTTAACAACAAATCTTCGGCGTTTCGACGATAAAGTTCATCGCAAAGCAAAATATACTTAAATGATATTCGCCGAATATTTTTATCTGCACCACGACCAGGATCTTTCAAATAAGCAATAATAGGCACTCTCCAATCCTGATCTTTAACTTTGGATTGATTAGCATTATCCAAAGTATTTTCGCTTCTGTCAGGGGACAAAGCGGTCTGACCGCTTTCAGAACCGGTCAGACCGGTTCTGGCAGTACAACCGGTCTGACCGGTTTCTGAAACCGGTGTGACCGGTTCGTCCAGAACCAGAACCTCGGCTTTGGTTCGCATCGGTTTTTGGAGATAGAAATATTTCTTTGCAACCATATAACCAGATGCTTTCTGAGCCAGAGTATTTGCTTTACCATTATCTTCTCTCGGAATATGTCTTATAGTAAATTCATCAAAAGAAGCAATGATATCGAGACATCTATCAAGATACGCATTTAATGAACCATTATAACATTGGCATACCTTTGATACTTGATGTACCACCAGGAGCGAATCACCAAAAGCTTCTACATGCTTTACTCCCATGTCTTGCAAAAATTCCAAGCCAAATAGAAGAGCTTCATATTCAACTTGATTATTGGTTCGCTTTTCTTCCAATCGGTTTGAGAACTCAAAAACAGCGCCACTTGGAGAAATCAAAACAGCACCAATTCCTTGCCCATCATTGCAAACCGATCCATCAAAGTATAGCTTCCATGGTGTACAAGTAACATAGCCGACGTCGAATTCACAAGTATCATTAATCCGATGTTCAACAATAAAATCGGCTACAATTTGACCTCTCATTGATTTCAAAGGTTCACAAGTCAAATCATACTCAACTAAAGCATAAGCCCACTTGCCGACTCTTCCACTAGATATCGGCTTTTGCAACATATGTTTAATCACATCGGTTTGACACAACACGATGCAAGTACTAGATAGTAGATAATGCCGCAATTGAGTACAAGCATGATACAAGGATAAACATAGCTTCTCAATGAAAGTATACCTTGTTTCTGCATCAATGAGCCGTCGGCTTACATAAGCAATCACATACTCCTTATCGTCGATTTCTTGAGTCAAAACAGCTCCAATAGTTCTATCTTCAGCCGCCACATAAAGTCTGAATGAAACCCCTCTCTTAGGCGCCCTAAGCACCGGTGGTGAAGACAAGTATTCTTTGATCTTCTCAAAAGCTTCTTGCTGTTTTGCTCCCCAAGTAAAATCGGCTTCATCTTTCAACCGAAGTAAAGGAGTAAAAGCATCAACCTTTCCAGACAAGTTAATTATAAATCTTCTCAAGAAATTTACCTTGCCTAGAAACTTTTGCAAGTCCTTCTTGCAAGTAGGAGCTTCGACTTTCTTCATAGCTTCAATTCTCTTGGGATCAACTTCTATGCCGTTCTCATGAATAACAAACCCAAGAAACTTTCCAGCCGAAACACCAAAAGCACATTGGAGTGGATTCATCTTTAAACCATACCGTCGCATCCTTTCAAGAGCAAGTCTTAAATCGGCTAAATGAGAATCCAAGCCATCCGATTTAACTACAATATCATCAATATACACTTCCACAATAACACCAAGTAAATCATGAAAGATTAAATTCATAGCTCTTTGATAAGTTGCACCGGCATTCTTTAATCCAAAGGTCATAACTACCCACTCAAATAAACCAATAAATCCCGGACATTGAAAGGCCGTTTTGTGCATATCCTCTTCGGCCATGAAGATTTGATTATATCCGGCATTACCATCAAGGAAACTAACAACACGATGTCCAGAAGCTTCATTGATTAAGACATCGGCTATAGGCATGGGATATGAATCTTTTGGAGTGGCTTTATTAAGATCTCTAAAATCAATGCAAACTCTAAGTTTTCCCGAATCTTTCTTTTCAACGGGAACAATATTAGAAATCCACTCCGCATAACGACAAGTCCGAATAAAACCAGCATCTAATAAACGATTAATCTCTTCTTTTATTCGGTCATAAATAGCGGGATTAAAACGTCTAGCCGATTGTTTAAAAGGTCTAAAACCGGCTTTTATTGGTAAACGATGCTCAACTAAGTCACGACTTAAACCAGGCATCTCACGGTACTCCCAAGCAAAACAATCGACATACTCTTTCAACAAATTTATTAATTCGGCTTTAAACTCAGCCGATAAATTCTTGTTTACAAAAGTAGGCCTAGGAATAGTACCATCACCAATATCTATTTTTTCTAAAGGATCAGCTGATGTAAAACCCTGACCCAATTTGTCCATATCACCAAGATCTTCAATGGCTTCGAACGTACCGGCCGAATGTTCTCGATAATGATCAATTCGGTCTTGAAGCCATTGTCCAGACGCAGACCGGTCTGACCGGTTCCCAGAAGCGGTCTGACCGGTTTGGCTCGATCGGCGCTGTTCAGATTCAAACCGGTCTGACCGGTTTCCAGAAGCGGTCTGACCGGTTTGTCTCTGTTGATTTTGTTGCTCCATTAATTACAGCAAGTAATTCAACCGATTTTCCATCGGCTTTAATGTAGCAGGAACAAAACCATCCTTAGTGCAACTGATCAACTCATAGTCGGTCAAATCCATGCCCGACAAACATTGGACCTTCTCATTTGCACTAAGAGAGTCGGAATCGGCCGTTGCAACAAAGGAAGAATTGTCACCAAGGACAATCTCAACTTCGTCGCCGATCCACTGAATGAGATATTGATGCAAGGTAGATGGAACACATTTATTTGCATGAATCCAATCTCGACCAAGGATTAAACTGAAATTACCTTGCACCTCGGAGACGAAGAAAGCCGTAGCAATAGTCTTGCTCCCGACAGTCAACTCCATAGAAGCCACCCCCTTGGCACCAATGGGATCACCTCCACCAACTCCACTGACCGTCATGTTCGTCTTGATCAGTTCTTCGTCCTTCCCGCCAATCTTCTTGTAGAGAGAGTATGGCATGAGATTCACAATGGCTCCACCATCAACCAACATACGAGAAATTGGCTTCCCGTTGATGTGCCCTCTCATATACAAAGCCTTGAGATGATTTTCTGATTCACTAGGCTTCTGAAACACAGCATCTCGAGGCCCAAGTTGAAGATGAGAAATTTCCTCCTCCGGCACGACATAATAATCAGAAGATAAATAGACAACATTAATTTCCATGTTGTCACGTTCTGGAGAAGGCTCAAAATCAACTAACTCTTCATCTTCAACCACTGGAGGAATTGGCGGATTAACATCAATGGTTGAAGTAGTTTTGGCCCCTGCCTCTGTCGACAAACCGGTCTGACCGGTTCCAGAAACCGGTCTGACCGCTTCTGCAGCGGTGGGCTGATCAGAACCGGTCTGACCGGTTTCTGAAACCGGTCTGACCGGTTGTGCTGTTGGCTGCACAACTCGCCAGGTCTTGGTCTGAGGAATCATGGGCCTATATTTGTTGAAATGTTCATCCCTCAGCTTCTCGGCTTCCTGTTCCCTCTTCTCTTTGTTCCGTAAACGCTGTAGCTTCCGCTTTTGCGTGTGAGTTAAGCCGGAAGGACACCACCTTGGCTGAAAGATCTTCTTCACGCCCTTGCTACTGCTAGCTTCATGATCATTAACCATGATCGGCTTCTTGACTGGAACAGGAGCCGAATCTCCAATGACTATCAGCTTTTTACCCAAGTCTTGCATAGCCACTGGAATATCACCAATTTTTATGAATTTATTGGCTTGGGCTTGTACATCCCCCTTCTTTTCCTTGACACGGTATTCTTGCTTAGGAGGAGCTTGAAAATTTGGCTCAGACCGAAACCGGTCTGACCGGTTCACAGAACCGGTCTGACCGCTTTGAAAAGCGGTCAAGCGACCTGGTTGATACGAGCTTAATCGGTTATGCACCGAATTTCCAGTAACACCACCACGACGTTTATAATCTGTAGGACTATTCCAACGTTGTGGTGACCTCTGTCTCTTTTTTGTCGGCCGATCAACTTGAACGGCCTTTGTGTACTTGTTCATGAGTTGCGAAAAAGTAGGTCCTTGCTTCAGAACCTTCCCTTGAATCTTTGGCTCATTGAATTTCCAAGTACCCACTTCCGGGCGCTTAGGCTTGAAACTTCTTGGACGGTCTGGGGACAAACCGGTCTGACCGGTTTGGGAAACCGGTCTGACCGGTTTCGCCTGGCTAGCGGACCGATTATCTTCCAAAGAACTTCCTTGCCCCCCGGGCCTTGATGTATTAATTGTAATTTTCAGAGACTCTTTTCCATCAAGAGTCCTTCCAATCATCACTGTTCTGGCCGGAACTTTGTCATTAACTATTTCCGGCCTCGGATCTCCAATCACCACGTTCTTCCCTTTAGCTCCATCGGCTTGTTCCGGCCGAATCAGCATCTTGGTGTTCACATCCAAGGTATGAACAGGGAAAGGAGCCTTGTCAACTTGCATTTCAGCGAGCACCAATCGACCTTCATTAAGGGCCGATTGTACCTGTCGTCGAAAAACATTGCAATCATTCGTTGCGTGAGAAAAAGAATTATGCCACTTACAATATGCACGATTTTTCAATTGATCGGCTGGTGGAATTGCATGAGAAAGTTTAACAAAGCCATTCTTAAGCAATTCATCAAAAACACGATCACATTTGGCTACATCGAAAGTAAATTTTTCTTCTTGCCGATTTTTCTGAATCGGCTTCAATGAAGGACAAGAACCAGGTTTACTTTTTGATGACCAAACAAATTCAGCAGCATAAATTTCTTTATCATCGTCCGAACTATCAGAATCATTATCAATAATATGCACATTCGAACGATGAGGTTTAGCAGATTCTTTTGCATTTTTAAATTTTAATTCTAGACTCATGGCCTTCATTTGCAAGTGATTAATAGTGAGAAAATCAGAGCCTTCTAATTTTTCTTTGTAATGAGACCGTAAGCCTACAAAAGCCAAATCTGCTAAATCCTTTTCAGAAACAGTTATATTGAAGCATCGGTTCTTAACATCTTTAAATCTTTTAAAATAATCGAGAACCGATTCTTCTCGGCTTTGCTTAACCGATGTTAAATCAGACAATTTAGCTTCGTTTTCTCCGCTAAAGAAATGATCATGAAATTTACGCTCCAATTGAGTCCAATTTTGAATAGAGTTAGGAGCAAGCGAAGAAAACCATGAAAAGGCAGTTCCAGTTAAAGATAATGAGAACAACCGTATACGCAATGCCTCATAAAATGATGCCTCTCCTAATTGCAAAACATATTGACTAATGTGTTCCCAAGGAGTTCTATTATCTTCACCACTGAATTTAATAAAATCAGGAACACGCCAACCATTAGGATAAGGAACCAAATCAAATTCAGGCGAATAC
Organism: Echinochloa phyllopogon; assembly: GCA_033239725.1. Classification (NCBI taxonomy): domain Eukaryota; kingdom Viridiplantae; phylum Streptophyta; class Magnoliopsida; order Poales; family Poaceae; genus Echinochloa; species Echinochloa phyllopogon. The sequence goes on from BTCW01000001.1 coordinate 915,148, forward strand.
GGTTTCTGATATAAGCGTGAACTACCCAATTCAAGCCCGAGCCTTGTTCTAAGTGTATTTGCTATGTCTTCTTTGAACTTAGCTAACTCGGCTTGATAGTTCCCATCACCTCTGTTTTGTGGAATACGGGGAACATGGTACATTGAACTTTGGGAAGTACTCGGAATCGGCCCGTGAGACGCGCCAGATCCGTGGGGTATACTTCCAACAACTGCAGGACGTGGAATAGTATAAACAGGACCAGAAGCAACCGTATTAGATAAAACCATCGCACCGGATGCTCCTGTACCCATAGAACCGGTCTGACCACCAGAGGGGGCCAAACCGGTCTGACCGGTTGTACAAACCGGTCTGACCGGTTCGTGGACCGAACTAGGGTAAGGTGTTTGTCCCGCGTAAAAATTCACCGGCATGCTCAAATTAGGATCTAAAACATGTTCTGGCATGCCTGATGAGCTAGGATTTGAATTAGGCAATTCATTAAATTCTAAATTATTTTTACCCTTATCAGAATTACCCGACATATTAGCAATCAACTCACTAGTAACAGTTTGTGCAGCAAGTAATTTATCATCCATCATGCGAGTAATTTGCTGCATCAAATCAGAGGATTCGCCAGTTACCTTAGGAAGTTCTTCAACTTGGTCGTTTGCCAGCTTGAAAGCCGGCATGACGAATTCCTCTACCCTCTTGACAAGGCCACCGCGATCTTTCTTGAAGCCCTTCAGGAATTGCGTCCTGAAGTGCTCCTCAGCGATCAGGTACCGCTTCCGCTCCTCGTCTGTGAGCTCTTCCATCGTCGCGGCGATGATGTTGTCCTTGTCGAGGTCGCACGTCGATCCAGACATATTCGGAGTAGATTGAATCGGTCTTGGCACCAGATTAATCTTCCCCAGCGGAGTCGCCAAAAAGTATGTTGACACGAAAACACGCCAACACACTTGAGATCGATCGAACGCGCAGCACGGCCGTCACAACGGCCAACTCCTGACTTCCCCGGGCAAACCGGTCTGACCGCTTTGAAGCGTTGAGACCGGTCTGACCGCTTCGATAAGCCGGTCTGACCGCTTTTCGTCGGGAAATCGTGAAGACCTAGAAACTCAAGCTCGGGAGGGACCCCGTCGGAGCTCGAATAGATCTAGGGTTGCTCTAGGGTCGGCAGGCCACCTAGAACGTCCTTGAACGCCGTAGAGACGAGCAAAGAATAGAATATGGGGGTTGGAAAAGATTAGGGTTTGAGAGATACACAAAATAGAAGATAAAAGTATTTGATTCGATTGGGAATACCTCAATCGGCCGTCTAGCCTTTATATTTATAGGCCGGGGAAGTCTTACCCCTTTCGAATAGGTTACAATATGGAATTAAACTCGGAATCCTAATCCTACTCGAATTACAGAACGAAACCGGTCTGACCGGTTTGGCAAACCGGTCAGACCGGTTTGGCCATCGGCCCAATTTGAGCGTCAACAAAGAGCTTATACCAGAGCTTCTGAAGATGACTCTGGAACCTCCGAGGCAAGCTCGACTCAACTCTAACTCCCAATTAAACTATCATAACTCTTCTACAACAAGTGGAATGAGAGAGCACCTTGGCTTGGTGTGTGTTGAATGAACAGCCTACCCCTGCATTTATAGGTGTCCAAGGTCGGTTTGGCAGTTGGGTAACCGCCAAGGCACCTAGGGTCGGTTCGGCCGAAGGCCCTTTGACGCACCGCCTTGCTCTGGATGCCTGTGATTGCTTCTGAGGGTCGGTTGGATGCTGGGGGCGGTTCGGCCGAACGGGCCTATTCGGCCGAACGGGCCTGGAAGCCCGGGCCTGCCCCCCTGCACCGCCTCTGCTCTGTGGACCTCCTGGGCCGGCCTCTGGTGATGTGTTTCGTGATGTGTAGGCCTAGGTTGACGTGGCGGTGCTCCGGGATGAGTTGGTGGTCGTCCACGTGTCATCTGTTGTGTCGCTTGGTCATCGTTGTCTTGGACGGCTCCCGGTTGCTTGTACGGCTAAGGGGGATAACCGGCCGAACGTGTCGTTCAGCCGATTCGGTCATTTTCGGCCCCAATAGCGCGTATTTGTCGTAGTTGTACCTGCACAAGTGACACTCACCAAAACTCGTGGAACTTTATTATAAATAAAACCTAAGTAGATAGAATGTTGTATAAAACCTCATTTATTTCCGAGTATTGATGGTCGGATTTGGGTTGTAACGACCGCCAGCGCATGGCACCTAAGGGCACGTACAACGGCTTGTCGAGAGCCGTAGACATGCAGTGAAAGTTTGCAGAAAGCCCCCTCCGCGACGGCAGGAAGCGCGCCCTCGTCGTCTCGTTCGTCTACTACGGAAGCGCGTGCTCCGAGGTCGGACCAACGACTCGGAGCCCGTTGTAGGAGCTGCTGCGGGGAGACGCCGGAAGCTTGGATCCACTGCGCTCAGGGACAGGGGGGCCCGACCGGAACAGCTGCGCTGCGTCGAAGCGGTCGCCGCAGAGCACGAAGAGGCTCACGGCGGCGTCGATGGAGAGCAGCTCGGTGTCCGGTACTCCCGCGTCCGCCCCACCCGCAGCGCCTGCCGGCCCGCCGCTGCCGCCGCGCCCCGCATCCGTGATGGTGACCGTCGCTGGCTGCGGGGGAGGTCAACATCGACGGCGAGCGCGGACGCCACCCCTGGCTCTCGACAGTAAAAACAGCGAGCGCAGAACCGCGCCCCTTGCGCGAGGCTGCTTCTTCCACAACTACGCAGTGGCATCCTCTCTCTCCCCGAGGACCATTTCCCATGGAGGAGGGCGACGCCATGGACCTCACGCGGATCCTCACAGGCAACGGCAGCGCTGAGCTGGGGCCGACCCCGCCATCTACCTCCTGTCGCTGGTGAGCTCCGGCGGCGAGGCAGTAGCCTGGTGCCCGCTGCTCCATGAGGTGTGCAGTCCGCTGGTTCCCCGGTGGAAAATTGGATCTTGGGCAAGCGGTTTGCGTTCGCACTGGCCTTGGATGCAGGTTACCTGTTTGGGGTAATGCATCACTAGTTGTACCCATTCTTCCAAATCCTTCTTGCAGATTCATTTTCTTTGTTCGAGTATAAATCCTTTCTTGTTGTCAATTTGATTCTGATTTTGTCTCACCGCCCTGATGGAGAGTTCACAGGCTCCTGTTGTACGCTGATTTTAATTGGGCACAAATCACAAGCTTCGGATTTCTTTTCTTTTTTTTTGAAATAATATGCGGAATATTTGAATGTATTATGTGTCTCATGTATGCGACAAAATGACTACAAAGATCAAGTATGCACTAGATCATCATGATTTATGTGTCAAATGATGAATTAAACACCCTGCGGACAGCCAAACACAGACAACACATTATACAAGCTGTTTGTTTAAGATGTCTGTTTGGGTAAAAAGACAGCAAGCTGTCTACACGGTTGTCGAGGACAAACCCAGGGGGTCCCCTAACCATCGGGGTAATCACCCTCTGGAAACGAAAACAAACTCCGCCTCGCTCGAGGGGAGCGAACCCCCTCGAGCGGGCAAAACAAACTCCGCCTCGCTCGAGGGTAGCGCACCCCCCCCAAGCAGGCGAAACGAGCTCCGCCTCGCTCAAGGGTCGCGAGCCCCCACGAGCGGGCAAGGCAGCCTCCGCCCGATGCACTCCGGCGCGCCACCCGACGAAGGCAGTTAATGCCCGCCCCATCAGCCAAGCGCCGAAGTCAAAAGGCAATCTTGCCCCCATACCGCGCCGGACATCAACAGTGCCCACTGCTCCACCTGCTCCGGTCGCCATCCGCCCTCACCGCCACTGTGAAAGCGCACGCGGCGGTACAGAGCACTGTACGGACTCTCAGGGGTCAATCCGCGCCCCTGTTCCACCAACTCCCGGTCAGGTGATGGCAAGCGACAGGTCGAGTCCGCCAACTCTAGGCCATCCCCTGGCGAACGAAGCACGCCGCGCACTGTGGCCGACGACGATGACCACGCCGGGCCCTGTGCTACCGACTCTCGTCCTTCCTCCACCTGCCCCACCCTCGAGGTCAATCAGCGAAGGGCAGCTGGACATGGACTATGACGGCAGCACCCCTCGAAGCCGCTCCAGAATGAGCACAGGGACGGCCACGACGCCCGCAGAAGACAGCGCTCGACATAAGTCCTCCGCCAGGGTCAAGGACGATGGTAGGCCCGGCGCCATACTCTCCAGGGCGCACCCCTGTAGCACACGTCACACTCGCACTTGTAAACTCCGCCCTCCCTTCTCTCCTTGATCTATAAAAGGGGGAAGGGAGCGGACCGAGAAGGGGGGGGAGAGATCACGACACACGGGACAGACGTTCGACTACATCCCAACACTCGCTCTCAGGGACTTGGAGAAATCTCCTCTCCCGCCTTGCTTGTAGCCCCCCTTCCGCAAGCACTCCGGTGCAAGATAGTACAGCGCCCTTGAGCGCACTCTGCTGGACGTACGACCCCCACGGTCGGAACCAGGATAAACACCGCCTCATTGTACTAAGCTCTTGCATCAACCGTCAAGGGACGGGACACAGCGCATTCTGTCTAGGCGCCGGGGATTGACCGACCAATTCCGGCACTGACAGTGGCGCGCCAGGTAGGGGAGCGCGCTGTGATCGATCACACCCGACAAGTTCCCTTGACGGCAAGTCGCGACGAGACCATGCCACCTTGATCCGCCACGGGGTCCCCCGGTCCGCTTCCACGCGGATACCGGATCACGTTTGGGAGCCTGGAGTTTGAAGCGACCGGTGAGGGCCTCCTCATGCGGTTCGCCTCCAGGCCACCCAGCGTGACGCCCGACGCCCCGACATCACCGACGCCGGTCCAGCTCAGGCGACGGCGGAGACTTCGCGAGATTCAGATTAATACGGAGCAGCGCGTCGCTCCGCGCGTCGTCCTTCCCGATTGGGACGCCCACCTGCTGCTTCAGCCCGCGGCCACATTGCAGGGGGGCGGACTCCCACCGGCAGTTCCCGCGGAGGGAACGCACCGGGAAAACGTGGCCAGGCTAGCGCGCCTCCCGTTCGGGATGAGCAACGCGGCCGCAAGCCACTCCACGGCGATCAGCACCATTCTGGGCACGCGTGGAAACTCGCCAAGACATCGGTAGGCCCCAATCCGCGACCTCGGCGCTTCTTCGCCCGGTGGGCTCCACTCCGAGTCAGCGGACGAAGAAGACGTGCGCGGCCAGGAACACCCGGACCTGGATTACACCGAGTTGCGCAACCGCAAAAGCCTCATCGCCTTCCAGGCCGCCGCGGACTTCTGCCTCACCTGCTCCGACGACTCCAGCGACGGGGAATACGACCCCTCGCGGGAATGCTTCGTCCTCGACGGCGAAGTAGAGTCCGTGGGAGAGGACGAAGAGACGCACGACGAAGCCGGACACGCCGAACCAGCACCAGCGCCCGCCGAGGCAGCGAGCGATGCCGCACTCGCGCAGGCACAGCTTGCGCAGGTGCAAGAGCTGGAAACCAAGCTCCAACAGGAGCGCCGACAGGTACAGGAGCTGCGCGCAGCCCTGGAGGGACAGCAGCCCAAACGCGGCGAACGCGCACGAGCTGCTGGGCGTATTGCTCAAGCGCGCATCTTGGGTGACGGCGACGACGCCGGTCCTGCCATGCCGCCACGAGCAAGCCAGAAGCTCGTCGCCGCAGCAACCCTGATTCGGGCCATGCCCGAACCATCGACACCAGAAGCACGCAGCATGCGGCGCCAAGTGCAGGCCCTTGTCGAAGAAGCGGCCGTGCAACAAGCGGAAAGTTCCGCCTCCCGCATGCGCCACCAAAACAGCTCAAGAGCTGGAGGCGGCAAGTGGGATAGGGAGCAATCCGTCCACACCCCGCCCAGGGGCGCGTGGACGCCTCACCGTCCAACGAACGACGGAAGGGCGCTCGTGGCCGGCGATGGCGAAACAAGGAGGTCCGCGAAGGACCGACTTGTGGACACGCGGGGCGCCATCGACGATGGCGACACGCGCAACATCCTGAACAGGAAGAGGCGGGACGCGGCGCCTCCCCGCAGCAGGCACCACCGACGGGGAGGCCGCTATGACAGCGAGGAGGACAGAAGCCCGACGCCGGAACCCCCGGGAACCCCGGTGTTCAGCCGGAAGATCCGTTCGGCCGCCATCCCGCCGCGTTTTCGCCAGCCAACCACCATCGCCAAGTATTCGGGTGAGACGAAACCCGAAACGTGGCTCAACGACTATCGCCTAGCCTGCCAGTTGGGCGGGGCCACCGACGATGCCATGATCATCCGCAACCTTCCGCTTCATCTCGCGGACTCGGCGCGGACGTGGCTCGAACACCTACCCGCGAACCAAATCCACGACTGGGACGACCTGGTCAAGATGTTCGTGGGTAACTTTCAGGGCACGTACGTGCGCCCCGGAAACTCCTGGGACCTGCGCGGGTGCCGGCAGGCGGCCGGCGAGCCGCTGAGGGACTTCATCCGCCGTTTCTCCAAGCGCTGCACCGACCTCCCGAGCGTGGGTGACTCCGAAATCATCCACGCCTTCCTCGAAGGCACGACCTGTCGAGAGCTGGTGCGCGAGCTGGGGCGAAACCATCCCACCAGTGTCAACGCTCTGTTCGACATCGCCACCAACTTTGCCTCTGGCGAGGAGGCTGTCGGGACGATCTTCGACGGCAAGGCCAAGGGGAAGCGCGCGGAGGAGCTGCCCGCGGAGGGCAGCAAACCCAAGGCCAGGACCAAAAAGCAGAAACGGGGCAATAAAGGCAAGGGGCCCCGGCAAGCCGCGTAGCAGCAGCGGCAGGGCGAAGACTCTGACGACGCCCTCGTGGTCGAGCGAGGCCGCAAGGGCCCTCGGGGCCCCCCTCAGGGGGGAGGCCTGTTCGACGAAATGCTAAAGAAGCCGTGCCCGTACCACAAGGGCCCTGTCACCCACACCCTCGAACAGTGTGGGATGATCAAGGGCTACTTCAGGCGCACCTCCGCGAAGGAGGATGGCCCGAAGAAGGATACGGGCGATGGCGGCAACGACGAGTTCCCTCATGTGGAGAATGTATTCTTCATCATAGGGGGGCCCGCGGCGAACGCAACGCCCCGGGAACAGAAGCGTGAACGTCGAGAGGTCTTCTCCGTTCACCCCGCAACGCCAGCTTACCTCGCCTGGTCGGAAGAGACCATCTCTTTCAGCCGCGAGGATCACCCAGATTACGTCCCGAACCCGGGGCGGTATCCGCTCGTCGTCGACCCCGTCATCGGCAACACGCGGTTCTCCAAGGTACTAATGGACGGAGGCAGCAGCCTCAACATCCTCTACGTCCACACCTTGGAGCTCATGGGTATTGGCGTAAACCAGCTGAGGCCAAGCAAGGCACCGTTCCATGGCATCACGCCGGGAAAACGGGTCCAACCCCTCGGGCAGATCGACCTGCCCGTTTGCTTCGGTACTCCCGAGAACTTCCGGAGGGAGACCCTCACCTTCGAGGTGGTGGGATTCCCAGGAGCATACCACGCCATTTTCGGGCGACCATGCTACGCCAAGTTCATGGCGGTCCCCAACTACGCCTACCTCAAGATGAAGATGCCAGGGCCAAAGGGCGTCATCACCGTGGGATCGTCGTACGAGCACGCCTATACGTGCGACGTCGAGTGCGTCGAGGGCGCGGAAGCGCTCGCCTACAGCGAGACCCTGGTGGCGGATTTGGAGAAGGTGGCGAACGAGGCCATTGACTCCACCAAAAGGCACACGGGCACCTTCGAGGCTGCGGAACACACCAAGGCGGTGCCCCTCGACCCCGCTGCCCCCGAGGGCAAGGCATTGAGGGTCAGCACCACCCTCGACCCCAAATAGGAAGCAGTGCTCGTCGACTTTCTCCGCGCCAACGCCGACATTTTCGCGTGGAGACCCTCGGACATGCCGGGGATCCCGAGGGAGGTCGCCGAGCACAGCCTCGACATCAAGCCACACTCCAAGCCGGTGGTACAGCGACTGCGGCGGTTCGACGAGGAAAGGCGCCGCGCCATCGGGGAGGAGGTGCACAAACTCCTGCAAGCCGGATTCATCAAAGAGGTATTTCACCCAACCTGGCTTGCTAATCCTGTTCTAGTTAAGAAGAAAAGCGGAAAATGGCGCATGTGTGTAGATTATACCGGTTTAAATAAAGCATGCCCTAAGGTTCCATTTCCTCTGCCTAGAATAGATCAAATAGTAGACTCCACCGCTGGGTGTGAATTGCTATGCTTTCTTGATGCTTATTCCGGTTATCATCAAATCAAGATGAAAGAGTCCGACCAGCTCGTGACTTCTTTCATCACCCCGTTTGGCATGTTTTGCTACGTCACTATGCCGTTCGGCCTCCGAAACGCTGGAGCTACATACCAGCGATGTATGCAACACGTTTTCGGAAGCCACATCGGGCGGACCGTTGAGGCATATGTTGACGATATCGTTGTGAAAACCAGAGAGGCGAACGATCTGGTCAACGATTTGCAAATCACGTTCAGTTGCCTCCGGGCGAACGGGGTAAAGTTGAATCCGGAAAAATGCGTATTCGGGGTGCCGAGAGGCATGCTGTTGGGTTTCATCGTCTCCCAACGAGGCATCGAGCCCAACCCCGAAAAAGTCTCGGCCCTAGAGCGAATGGGGCCGATTCGGGACCTAAAGGGGGTACAAAGGGTACTGGGCTGCCTGGCAGCCCTCAGCCGCTTCATCTCTCGACTGGGTGAAAAGGGCCTGCCTTTGTACCGACTCCTAAAAAAGCACGAACGCTTTTCATGGACCCCTGAAGCCCAAAAAGCCCTCGACGGGCTAAAAACATCGCTCGCACGCGCACCTATACTCACGCCGCCGCAGAACGGCGAGCCACTCTACCTCTATGTGGCTGCAACAACGCAAGTGGTCAGCTCCATCGTTGTTGTGGAAAGGATGGAGGAGGGCCACGCCCTGCCGGCCCAGAGGCCGGTGTACTATGTCAGCGAAGTGCTGACCGAAACCAAGACACGATACCCACAGATCCAGAAGCTGATTTATGCCGTAGTGCTCGCGCGTCGAAAGCTGCGGCACTACTTCGAGGCTCACCCGGTCACCGTGGTCTCATCCTTCCCCTTGGGGGAGATAGTCCGCAACCCGGACGTCTCGGGCAGAATAGCAAAGTGGTCTATGGAGCTCGTGGGGGAAACTCTCTCCTATGCACCACGAAGGGCGATCAAGTCGCAAACCTTGGCTGACTTCGTTGCCGAGTGGACCGACGTCCAACTTCCGCCGCCGCAGATTCAAGCCGAATGCTGGACCATGTACTTCGACGGGTCGGTGATGAAAACCGGAGCAGGCGCGGGACTCCTCTTCGTCTCGCCCCTCGGAGAACATGTCCGGTACGTGGTTCGCTTGCACTTTCCGGCGTCAAACAACATGGCGGAATACGAAGCCCTTCTCGCTGGGCTCCGCATCGCCATCGACCTCGGCGTCAAGCGCCTCGATGTCCGGGGAGATTCTCAGTTGGTCATCGACCAAGTGATGAAGAACGCAAGCTGCCGCGACGAAAAGATGGAGGCGTATTGCGATGAGGTTCGTCGCCTCGAGGACAAATTCTATGGCCTCGAGCTGAACCATATCGTTCGCAAGTACAACGAGGAAGCAGATCAGCTGGCCAAGATCGCGTCAGAGCGAATCACCGTTCCTCCGAACGTCTTCGCCCGCGACCTCGACCGCCCCTCCGTCAGCTTCGAATCAAAGGCCAAAGCCCACGGGAAACCCTCGGGGGCTGCGGGAACCGAGCCCATGGAAGAGGACCCCTCGAAAGAGGGGCTCGAAGCCCTCGACGCCGAAATCTCTTTGGCCGAGGCCATGGAGATCGACACAGATACGCAACCACAAGACTGGCGTGCTCCGTACCTCGCGTGGATTGATCGCGGAGAGCTACCCTCGGACCGAACCGAGGGACGCCGTATCGCCAGGAGGGCCAAGACCTTCGTCTCGATCGGCGGCCAGCTGTACAAACGCAGTGCTTCGGGGATCTTGCAGCGATGCATCCCCATCCCCGAGGGAAGGCAGTTGATCCGCGACATCCACGCCGGGGCGTGCGGACACCACGCAGCGCCGCGCACCCTCGTGGGTAACGCATTCCGGCAAGGCTTTTACTGGCCCACCGCCGTGTCCGACGCAAACGAGGTCGTGCGCACCTGCGAAGGGTGCCAGTTCTACGCACGAAAGACGCATCTCCCGGCGCACGCCCTGTAGACCATCCCTGTAACATGGCCTTTCGCGGTCTGGGGGTTGGATCTCGTGGGGCCCTTCCGCCCGGCGCCCGGGGGCTTCACCCACTTGTTGGTAGCCGTCGACAAGTTCTCAAAGTGGATCGAGGTCCGGGCCATCACCAGCATCAGGTCCGAGCAGGCCGTTTTGTTCTTCACCGACATCATCCACCGGTTCGGGGTACCTAACTCGATCATCACCGACAATGGCACCCAATTCACCGGCAAGAAATTCTTGGAGTTTTGTGACAACCATCACATTCGCATTGATTGGTCGGCCGTCGCGCACCCGCAAACAAACGGCCAGGTAGAACGTGCCAATGGCATGATACTACAGGGCCTCAAGCCAAGGATCTTCAACAAGCTGAACAAGTTCGGCCGGAGATGGGTTGGGGAGCTACCATCAGTAATCTGGAGTCTCAGGACAACTCCGAGCAGGGCCACGGGCTTCAGCCCGTTCTTCCTCGTCTATGGCGCCGAAGCCATCCTCCCGACTGACTTGGAATACGGGTCCCCGAGGCTCAACGCCTACCAAGAGGAACGAAACCAGAGGAACCGCGAGGATTCACTGGACCAGGCGGACGAGGCTCGCGACATAGCGCTACTTCACTCTGCGCGCTACCAACAATCGCTCCGGCGACACCAAACTCGGAAGATTCGGCGTCGGGACCTCCACGAAGGGGACCTGGTGCTAAGGCTGCGACAGGACAATCGAGGGCGCCACAAGCTCACTCCTCCGTGGGAAGGGCCGTTCATCATCGCCAAGGTCCTCAAGCCGGGCACCTACAAGCTGTCGAACGAGAAGGGCGAGCTCCTCACCAACGCCTGGAACATTCAACAGCTACGTCGCTTCTACCCTTAAAACTCTCAGTATTTCTTGCAAATACTTCATGTTCTTAGTTAACAATAATGAAAAGTCCGCGAAAAACTTGAAAACATTGTTACTGAAAACATGGTCGGGGGGACTTGGCTCTATTCTTCAATAAAGCCCAAACACCCCTCGGGGGCTGCCAGGGGGTTTACCCCCACCCCCCAATCATCCTGTTTTCGCTTCCATTGCACTGTAACTCAAGGCACCTGAGAAAAATACGGGGCGCAAGCCAATTAAAGCTGGAGCCGGTTGAGTCGTGGGACCGCCTACGCCCGCGAAGGGATACGGCATCTCCCTCTCCACTCCACGCATTAGTTGCTCGCGAATTCGAAATACCCGGCCAAAATCTCTCTAAAGCCAAGAGCAGCACATCGGAGTGAAAACAGGGTGCCAAGCTTTTCCTCCTTAAATCAAGAAAGGTGAACGCAGGGCACAAGTCTACTGCGGCCAAGAGGCGGCAGAGTCGTGGGACCACCTACGCCCGCGAAGGGCTATGGTATCCCCCTCGCCACTCGGCGCCAAAGTTACTAGTGTCCACCTGCCAAAACCAATCTCTAGTTAAGGGGAAAGCGCGGCACACCAAACAAACGAAACCTCCCCTTGGCCCAATCATTGTGCTGGTGGTCATCCTGTGGCCCAGGTACAGACGCCCCCTGGACTGGACCGGCGCGAAACGTCCGCACCGCCACGTGAAAGGCCGCTCGTCATCGCCAAGGACCCCGAGCCCGGCGCCTACGAGCGGGCGAGCGAAAGGGGCGAAGCCTCCGATAGCACCCGAAACGGCGAACAACTACGTTATTCCTATCCCTAAATCTCTCAGTATTTCTCATAAATACTTTATGTTCTTAGTCAACAACGATGAAAAGTTTGCGAAAAACATGGAAACATTGTTGCTAACAACATAACTAAGGGGACCTTGGTTTTATTTTTTAATAAAACCAAGCCCCCCTCGGGGGCTGCAGGGGGGTTAACCCCCCTAATCGTCCCGGTTTTTTTTCGAAAGTTGTGCTAAAACTCGAAACGCTTAGAGAGAGGCGGGGCGTGAGCTAGTCAAAGCTGGAGCCGGTCGAGTCGTGAGACTGCTTACGCCCGCGAAAGGCTACAGCACCTCCCTCACCACCCCACGCTTTAATTACTCACGAATCCGAAATACCCGGCCACAATCTTTCGAAGAGCTAAGAGTAGCACATCAGAACAACCAAACAAGTGCGAAATAGGCAATCGACTTTTAAACTTAGTTTTTATATGTATATAAGATACATTTGAAGCCCGAACTCTTCAGGCTCCATCCCCCTGCGAGGGCTTGATGGACTCAGCAGCAATGGTCGAGGGGACAGACGAGAGCGCCCCGGGACCACTCTCCTCGCCGCTCACCGAAGCAATGTCGTTCTCAAGGGCCGCCACGGCGTCGGCCTCCGGGTCAGCCTCGTCTTCAGCAGCGGTCGCGGTCCCTGGCTCGGCGTCGGCGGGCGCATCTTCCTCCTCCTCGGGGAAAAGGTCGTACCGGAACTTGAGGGTCAAGGCCGTCGCGGCGCTCTCGGCACCGTCGTCAGCCTCCTCGAGGGCGGCGAGGGCGGCGTCATCATCCAGGTCGGCGTCGATGAAGTACCCGCGCCCCACCGCCGCGAGGTCGATGTCGTAGTGCGTCGACACCACCCCAAGTGCCTTCTTCACCCCGAGGTGAAGCGCGTTTTCGAGACGCTCCGCCACGCAGCCCTTCAGGGAGCTCAGGCGGCTGGACAGCAACGACCCCGACTGCACGTCGACGCACTGGACGTCGCGGCACGCCATGACGGCCGCAGCCTTCAGCGCCTCGAGCTCCCCCTGGGCCGCGGAGTAGGCAGCCTGGAGGGCCGTCACCTCGTCCGCCTTCTGGGCCTCGGACCTCCGCAACCCTGACGAAAAGCTCGGGCAGGTCAGAGAGCAGTTTTCGACACAAGGAAAAGTCGAAGGAAACATGAAGTCTTACCGTCCACCAGCGCTCTCGCCTCGTTGAGCAGGCCGTCCGTGGTCGCCAGCGCGGCCTCCTTCTCGCGGAGCGCGCGGCTCAGTTGCTCGGCCTCCCGGGCCTTCTGCTCCGCTTGAACCAACGCCTCTGCGAGCTGGGACTGCGCGGCCTCACGAGCCCGGCGCTCGAGCTCAAACCGCTCTAACGCCGCGGACGAGGTCCGGGCCTCTCGCTCCGTCGCGGCATCGCACTCCTTCTCCGCGCGCGCCTTGGCCTCCTCGTGCGCTCGGGCCGCCGCCTCCGCCTCCCTGGCTCGGACGGTGAGCCGGGTCACGTCCGTGCCCAAGTCGGCGTTCGCCTGACGGAGCCGGCGGAGGTCGGTGTGCAAGCCCGCAATGCATGCGGTCTTGTCGGCCGCCTCTCGCCGAAGAACCTACCCGAAAAGTCACCAAGGTCAAGCCTTGAAACCAAAAACGTCTCGAAATACTAAAGATGAAAGCGAGAATACCTCGAAAACCTCCAGCGCTTGCCTGGAGTGGAGGTCGGCGGCGGCCGAGATGGCCCGCTCCAGATCCGTCCCGATCCGCTCGGCCTGGGCCCATATCTCGTTTTCCTCGGCCGCGCTTCGCCAGACCTGAGCGGGGACGCCGGGCCCCTTCGGCCACTCGCTCGGCACGCGCCGATCCTGGAGCTGCGCCGCCTCGGCAGCATCCCACTCGGGCGTCCCTCGGACCGCGGGCATCTGCGGCGGCCCCTGAGACAGGAACCACGCCGCCGACACCTCGGCAGCAGAGGCCCCGGTGAGGGAAGCACGCCGGCTGCCGCCTAGAGTTGGCGGGGCGACCGCCTCCTGCCCTCGACCGGCAGGAACCGAAGAGGTGGCATGGCTCCCACGATCGCCCGCCTCCGCCGCCGGGGTGCCAAGCCTCGGCCCCGCCTCGACAACCGGGGCACCTTGCTCCGGCTCCGTCGTTGGCGGCGACCTCTCCCCCCCCCCCCCCCCCGCCGGTCCGGAGCCTTGCGCCCCCGGCGTCGGTTCCACCGGCGTCGCCTCGAGCACCGCTGCGGGACGCGGAGCCCCGCGCGAACGCGCCTCCGCGGCGTGAGGGGAATCTGACCCCCCAACCTTCAGCGCCTTCTTAGGCGCAAGATTAGGGGGAGCCTTGGTGACGTCCCGAGCGCTGGACCAAGAAAAGGGAAACATAGGTCAAAAGAGAAACCGTATGGAAAAACGAAATCGAAAGAAATTCGAGGAAGAGCTCACCGGATGCAGCCTCGCAGCTTCCGCTTCGAGCCGCTCGAAGAAGGGGCCCTCCTCGAACTCGAGGACCCCCTCGGGTCGCTCGGGGGCTGCGCACCCCCCGAACCCTCGACGCCTGGGCGCGACGCCGCGCGCTGAGCCGGCGCGGCCGTCGCCCGCATCGCCGCTGGCGCGACGTTGCTGCGGACCGCCATGGCCACATCCGGCGGCGGCGCGGCCACCTCTATTGCCTCGACGGCGGGTCCGCCCCCGCCGCCGGCAATCTCCTCCTCGCTTTCCTCCTCACCATCTTCCCCGCTTGGAGAGTCCTCGGGGGTCGACGGCGTCTCCCCACCGTCCCTCCTCCACCGGCGAAGCGCTGCTTCGTGCGCGTCCCGCCGGGCCTGCCTCCTATGACTGCTGGCCCTTTTCGCCTCCTTCGCCTCCCTCTCGCGGTCGCGGCGGGCGCGATTCGCGGCCCGCACCTCCGGAGTTGGCGCTACGGAGCGGTAGAGGCCGCAGTCCACCCCCTGAAATCGCGACGAAATCAAAGAGAAGTTCCAAAAAAGACGACAAAGAGGAGAAAGGAGGACTCACCGACAGGATGTGGCCCTCGTCGGGGCGTAGCCGGAACGACCGGAGGTCGCTCGGCATGGTATCGGGGTGGACCGCCGTCCGCACCCGCGTGACGACGTACTCCTCGAGGAGCGGCTCCGCCAGCATGCGCGACGCCGCCAGCGCCGCCGGGTCCGCTCCCTCCGTCATCCTGAACAGAGGGAGTGGCCTCTCCATGAGAGGGACCACACGGCGGCGGTGGCAGTGCGCAAGCACGTGCGCCACGGTCAATCCTGACCCCTCCAGGGAGCGGAGAACGTCGACGACCGGGCGGAGCCTCTGCCGCTGGGCATCGCCGGAGACGCCGTAGCTCCAGGAGTCGGCCTTCTCCGTCAGGACCTTGCCGGTGTACTCCGGCAGCCCCAGGCCGTCGTTGCGAAGGTAGAACCACCCTTTGGCCCACCCGCTGTTGTTGGTTGTCATCTTGCAGCCCGGGTAGATGCGCTTCCTGGACTCCACCGGCGCAAGCGTGAGGCCACCCGCGCACGAAGAACGGCGCACCCCCCTCCCCGCGCCGGACGTGCTGAGCTCGGCGCGGAAGAGGTGGACCCATAGGTCCCAGTGCGCCTCGACCCCCAGGACAGCCTCGCAGACGCCGACGAACGCCACCGCTTGCGAGATTGCGTTGGGGGAGAAGTTGTGGAGCTCCACGCCGTAGTAATGGCAGAGCCCCGGCATGAACTGGCTCGCGGGCGCGTTGAAGCCCCGCTCGTGGAAGCGAATAAAGCTCACCACGTAGCCCGCCGGCGGATTCGGCGCCCTGGCCGCCAGCGCCGGAACGATCCACGCAGGCCGCGCTGAATCGCCCCGGGGCGATAGTTGCCCGCCATTCACCAAGCCCTCCAGGAGGTGCTCGGTGGCGGTCGATGGAGTCCACTCCGTGGCACCCTCAAGGACAACCATGGCGAGAAGAGGAACTTAGGCGCGGGGCGAAGGTGGCGAGATGCGAGCGGAGCACGACGCGCAGGCTGGAGGCAAGCACTAGGCACGGGCGAAAGCTGGAGCGAGAAATGGCAAAGGTAAAAAATCCCCTTCCACTGCTCCCCTTTTATAGGGAACGGGCTCTCCCCGGCCGCACCACGCCAGCCCGCGCGTGCTGCCACCGAACCCGCGCGCTAAGCGCGGCGGCATGCGGGGTCACTGACACCCGGGCCAGGCGCACGATGAGGATCGCCAAACAACCGGCGCGTGTGAGCGGCGGCATTTATTACGGCACGGTAAGCGGAAACAGCGCGCCTGTGATGCATTAACTACCCGTCGCCTCACCTCTCCCGCGCGTGCGCCGAGTCCGCCTAAAAAGGCGCGCCCACTACGCCCATCTCGCCCACTCCGCGACGCGTCAGCCACGCCCACGCCCGCCAGCGGTCGTGCGCGGGCCCGCGGAGCCGAAACGACCCAACCATTGGGTTCCCCCCAGATAAAGCTGCGACGCTCCTCCTTCCCGAGGCACGGACGCAACTAATCAGGGATTCGAAGCCCGAACCTCGAAAAGGTTCAAAGGGTGCCCCAGATCGAATAAAGCGAAGACCGCCAATCGCGCTCGGCCAAGCCTCGAGCCCGTTGCTCGGGAGCAACCCGCATCTTACGCAAGGCCCTACTGATCAGGAGTACGAAGCCTGGCCCTCGAAAGGGTTCGACAGGCGCTCCAGATCAACAGAGTCAGGGACGATTCGGGCGTGTCAAACGGACTTTACCCCGAACGCGAAGTTTGGGGACGCTCCTATCGTGTTCAAGGCCAGACAAAGGCAGCTAGTCGGGGGGATCCCAACGAGGGAGAGCTTTCGCTCCCTCGGTCCCTACGAAAAGGACCGAGCCCCACCTAGCAAACCTTTGCGAGCGCTACATGGACGTGTCTCCGGACCACGAGCCGATCCCTAGCGAACGGGGCACGGACGTCCACTTGAACTACCCGCTAACAGCTCACTGAGGTATCCGCGTACGTTGCCCGATTCGAGGGTTGCACGGATGACCTCACCCCTCTCCCCCGCGAAAGGGGTAGCGAGGGTCGAAAATCAAAGACAGGTAGCCCCTCCGATCGCCTCCACACGGGCCAGGAGCTCGGGGGCTCCCTGCAACATATCCCCCTATGCGCAAAACGCTTCGAAACCGTGCAGGGTCCGCCCCTCGAATTCGGCATAGCTCGGTCTCATCCCCACCGCGTGGGAAGTAGAGCGACCGACACAAAATAAAGCCCTTACACGAGTGAATCCACTCCTCTAAGGGCTCGGGGGCTACACCCGCGGGTGCGCTCACGCGCCCCCACGGAAGAACGTGCATAATCAGAAAGGGATAAATCCCCACAGGAGGCCCAGGAACGACCCTGCGAAACCATCAGCCTCTGCCCGACTGAACCTCAGTCCGCCAAAGGCTCGGGGGCTACTGTCGAGGACAAACCCAGGGGGTCCCCTAACCATCGGGGTAATCACCCTCTGGAAACGAAAACAAACTCCGCCTCGCTCGAGGGGAGCGAACCCCCTCGAGCGGGCAAAAAAAACTCCGCCTCGCTCGAGGGTAGCGAACCCCCTCGAGCGGGCAAAACAAACTCCGCCTCGCTCGAGGGTAGCGAACCCCCTCGAGCGGGCAAAACAAACTCCGCCTCGCTCAAGGGTAGCGCACCCCCCCTCCCAAGCAGGCGAAACGAGCTCCGCCTCGCTCAAGGGTCGCGAGCCCCCACGAGCGGGCAAGGCAGCCTCCGCCCGATGCACTCCGGCGCGCCACCCGACGAAGGCAGTTAATGCCCGCCCCATCAGCCAAGCGCCGAAGTCAAAAGGCAATCTTGCCCCCATACCGCGCCGGACATCAACAGTGCCCACTGCTCCACCTGCTCCGGTCGCCATCCGCCCTCACCGCCACTGTGAAAGCGCACGCGGCGGTACAGAGCACTGTACGGACTCTCAGGGGTCAATCCGCGCCCTTGTTCCACCAACTCCCGGTCAGGTGATGGCAAGCGACAGGTCGAGTCCGCCAACTCTAGGCCATCCCCTGGCGAACGAAGCACGCCGCGCACTGTGGCCGACGACGACGACCACGCCGGGCCCTGTGCTACCGACTCTCGTCCTTCCTCCACCTGCCCCACCCTCGAGGTCAATCAGCGAAGGGCAGCTGGACATGGACTACGACGGCAGCACCCCTCGAAGCCGCTCCAGAACGAGCACAGGGACGGCCACGACGCCCGCAGAAGACAGCGCTCGACATAAGTCCTCCGCCAGGGTCAAGGACGATGGTAGGCCCGGCGCCATACTCTCCAGGGCGCACCCCTGTAGCACACGTCACACTCGCACTTGTAAACTCCGCCCTCCCTTCTCTCCTTGATCTATAAAAGGGGGAAGGGAGCGGACCGAGAAGGGGGGGAGAGATCACGACACACGGGACAGACGTTCGACTACATCCCAACACTCGCTCTCAGGGACTTGGAGAAATCTCCTCTCCCGCCTTGCTTGTAGCCCCCCTTCCGCAAGCACTCCGGTGCAAGATAGTACAGCGCCCTTGAGCGCACTCTGCTGGACGTACGACCCCCACGGTCGGAACCAGGATAAACACCGCCTCATTGTACTAAGCTCTTGCATCAACCTTCAAGGGACGGGACACAGCGCATTCTGTCTAGGCGCCGGGGATTGACCGACCAATTCCGGCACTGACAACGGTTGTACTTGCCCTAATTATCTCATTATTTCAGAAACTTGCCAATATGGCCATTTTTATAGTTGAGGGGCCAAGGGGTAAGGGTAGAAATAGAATTTTATAACCGCAATGAATGAGATGCTGACTGGGACGATGATGAGGAAGACAACATGGCGCTCCACGTCAGCCCAAGGATGAAAATGAGCCGGTTGCGAAAGTTTGAGGACGAGAACGACCGTTTTCATAGTTGAGGGACGAAAATGAGCTTTCGACGATAGTTGGAGGACGATTTTGGCTATTCCGCCTAATTTTTTTCAGATACATCATGTGATCTAATGTAAAGTAAAATTATTGTAAAATAGATAAATGTTATGTTTTTTTATACACGTGCGTGTCGCACGTGCACGCTACTATAGATATATAAAGATTGGGTAAAGAAAGAAGTACAGATAGAGATAGATGGAAGATGAAGGGCTGGATTACAAATTCTCCTTATCCATGCGACGGGAGAAGGGCCCGACAGTCAGATAAGAAGAGGCAAGGGTTACATGCCCTAATTTTCGCAAAATGCAGCAGCATATGGAAGAGAGAGCGGACCTTGCTGCCGCATCAGCCCATGAGCCATCAGCCCATGGGCTGGCCGATTTGTGGTAACGTCTATTTAGGAAAGCCCCTTATACCGCCAACCCCCTACGGCCCCACCTATTTTGGTAACCCTAAATCCCCTTCGTCTCTGGATCTGGACTTGTGGAGGAGTCTGGAAGCCGCCGCTCGGCCGCTCTCGCCGCCTCCGCCGCCTCCGCCTCCTCTTTCCTTGCCGGCCGCTGGTCTCCTCCGTCGTCTCGTCGGTAAGGCACCTCAACTTACAACTACCCCGATTCGTCCGCGCTGAGATTCACCTTAATTTCCCAATCTGTCTGTCTCAAGGTCGCCATGGGCTTCCCCAACTGGGTGATGCTGGAGCCCTTCGTCTTCCGCAGGGACGACGACGATTCCTTCCCCGACAAGAGCAAGGCCCCCATCAGGGCCTCCGGCACCACCTCCTGGGGCGCCACCTTCACCATCGCCTTCTCCATCGCCGAGCCCCCCGGCATCTCCCGCCTCTACGCGCAGCTGCCGGTCCCGGGATTTCCAGATCCCAGGAGGGGAAGGCCCTTAGCCATCCTGGCGACCCACCGCCATCTTGCTCTGTTTCGCCTCGCCACCGAGACCTCTGCACTGGTTACAGTGCAGGACTTCTTCATCTACAGTGCTGACGAGCATCCTTCCTCCTCGCTCAAAGCGCTCCCCCCTTGTACCCAGCCGCCCTTTGATTATACCCGCAGCGATGGCCGCCAACGTCGTCGTCCTCCTCCTTATCCTCCCCGCCTGCTATCAGTCCAATCCATGGGCCTCTTGTGCCGACGCAAAGAGTTCGTTGTTGCAGAGCTGACTCTTTACAAACCCAGCCGCTCTAAAGTCTTCGCTGACATCTGCTTGCTCCAGTCCTGCACACCAGCCGACAAACTTGGTGGCACATGGAAATCCATGCGCGTCGATATCTTGTGCAGTGACAACCCAGATGATGTCTGGCAACTCTGCTGCTGGGAAACCGACACCGTCATCCCATTTGACAAATCGCTGTGCTGGATCGACTACTGCCGAGGCATCCTGTTCTGCGATGTGTTCAAAGCAGAGTCCACCACCCCTACCGTCTACTTCCTCAGGTTCCCTTTGGACAACTTCCCTTCTACCAACATTCGCAGCACCACATTAAGCCATTTTTACCGTTGCGTGTCGGTTGTCAACCATGGCCGTACGCTCAAGTTCGTCAATGTCGCCCGCCATGATGGCATTGCCTTTGGCGCACTCAAACCAGGCACTGGCTTTACCATCACCTGCCATACTCTCAAGTTAGATGGCAGTGGCACCATGACATGGGAGAAGGACCACAATATCGACTCCAAGGATCTCTGGAATGCCAACCTCCACCTCCCACATGGCATTCTCATGTTCCCTCAAGTTGACGTTAACAGGCCACATGTAGTGCACCTCCTTTACATTGAGTTTGGATATGCGAAGAAGAAGATGTGGGTGGTCTCCATTGACATGACAACCATGGCAGTGGAGCCATTGTCTCTGTATATCAATGGGCATGAGGGCCTTCAAACTGACGACGCTGACTTGATCAGAGATAAGTCCATGACTCCCACGGCCTTCCTCCCTTGTGAGTTCACCAAGTTCCACTATTTCTCAAGGTAATATTGCTTCTGCCCTTTTATCCATCACCGATGACTCGATAGATTTCTGTTTGTTCCATATTTGAATATTGCTGCATATATATGCAAGTTGTCCATCGCTTTAATCTTGCACTGTTGGCATTTCATATGTTGTGGTGTAGCCTCTTTCTCCAACCAGAATAGTAGTGTAGCCTGCAGGATACTAAACATTTGAGACTTGAAGCATATCATGATAAGGGCTGCCAATATATACCATCTTTCATATGCTGTTGTAGTTTACTAGCAGTTGAAACTGAAGTATATTGCTTTCTGCCTTAGATCTCGGTTGTTTTTGTATATTGCTTTTTACCTTAAATCTCGGTTGTTTTTGGCAATTCGCTCCCAAGCAAACAACAACCTTACTACGCCTTTGCATGCTAGCCTTCTCTCTATAACAGTACAGATATTTATTTATTGCAGGAAGAGGAAAGATATGGAATGAGTCTCGTCTGCCGACTGTCATGGTCCTGCTGAACCATTTTGCTGTCTTCTGAATATTCGATGGTGCCACACGACTTCTGTCGTGCTTGTCAACGGAATTGAAGGAGCTATTTCGTGTTGTGACCTAGGAAGCATCTATCTTATTGTCTATTTTAATGCTGTATGAACGGATAAGTTATATCAAATTTATCGGGTGTCCTGTAGGTTCGTCAAAAAAAACAAGTTTGTCGTGTGCCCAGCTTTTTTAAGTATAATCTTCAAATTGTCATTGTGTGGATGTGTCATTAAGACCTTGAACTTGCCTGTGTTATACCAAGTTTGAATGTGAATTTAATCTGTAAGTTTGCATGCGTTTTTCCACGCACGGACAACAGAAATTAGTTTGCGATCAGTTGCTGCAAATTATTAGCTTGTTGCGCCGTCGTCGATCGGTGGGATCTCTTGCAATGGAAGGGGCTCGTGCTGACGCTGCTGACTGAATGCACCAGTTGCCTTTATTGATGATGCTTCCTCACTGGAAGATCTTCAGATTTGCTATAAATGACTTTATATCCTTCTACAACATGTAAATGACTTTACATCCTTAATTTTTTTTGCTTTGTAACATTTATTTGTGACTGGTTGCAAGGTTTTCAATGTATTGTCCAGAATAAATGATGGCAGCAACAATCGGCCCAACTCTCTTCATGATAAAACTATTTAGTGGAATGATATTTTCTTCTGATTGATATGGTCACACAACACAGTTTTTAAAAGATGCCAATTAATCCCTTGATATGCTTTTACATTTACTTTTTCCTGTGCTAATGGATTATATTATTTTTTGGCTGGCCCGGGAAGCTTCCGGCTATCTGTGAATCGCAATTTCATTACTGAGACACTCCTATCAATTACGGAGTATGTTGTAAATATTTCTTCAGACATGCAGATATTACAGTCATGAAATGTACAAATGTTGTATAATAGGGTTTATATTGAATATCAAGATTTATTATTTCTGGAGATTTGTATAATAGCCGTGCCAAATGCTTTTTTTCCTTGAAAAGAAACTATGTGTTGACACCCAAAATTGGCAGGGCTGTGCAAACCGGTCTGACCGGTGTGCACAAATCGGTTAGACCGGTTTTGATAATATTGTTAAAATGCAGATTGAACTTCACCATTGCGTAGCTCTCGTCGAGACGATCAAGATGCATATGTAGGACACCTAATTTGGACTCTGGATGAGAGAGTTATGACTTCGGCAAGATCTGCACTCGGCAAAAGAGGTTAGACCGGTTTGTAATCCGGTCAGACCGGTTTTAAGCTGTAATTCGAGTAGGTTTAGGTTTTCTGATGTAATCCTATATTGTAACCGACTCATGAGGGGTAAGACTTCCCCGACCTATAAATATAAAGGCTAGAAGGCCGATTGAGATGTTCCCAATCGAACCAACACACTTCTACCTTACTTTTTTTTATCCCTCAAACCCTAATCTCTTCCAAACCCTATATCTCTATTCTTTGTTCGTCTCTACGGCGTTCAAGGGCGTCCCGGGTGGCCTGCCGACCCCAGAACAACCCTAGACCCTCAAGCTCCAATGGGTCTATTCTTTCTATTTCTCAAAGCCTGTTTCAAGGGTAGAGTATGCATAGTTTGGGTTTATTGTTGTCACTAGTATAATGTTGTATGGTTATTTCATATAAGATGACGCAACAGTCTAAGTAAAATTAAGTCCCAACTTCCATGGATGTAACACCCTAAAATTCATCACAATTAAATTGTAGCAACCCTTTGAATTTTTCTAGGATTTATTAAGGCTTAAATAAGTTTTCTAGAATTTAATTGGAATTTCTAGCCTTTTATCAATTTAAATATCACATTAAATAATTATTTTAGTCAAAATAAGTTTTTGTTGAATTCATGCTGTTGCATATATTTTTGGTTGCTAGTAAATCAAGTTGGAATTTAAATTCTGTTTAAATTCAAATTTGATTTGCTTTTGTTTGAGTTTTAGAAAAGTTAAAAAAGCCGAGTTCGTTTTCGCCCCTCGAACTCTTGGCCCAGTCCAAGTTTGCCCCCTCTACTCTTTCTTTTCCCGCCCGGCCGATTCCTTTTCTTTTCCCTCGGCCCGTTCCACTTTAGGCCCAGCACCGGCCCGCTCTTCTTCTCCCCCGCCGCTCTTTCTCTCTCTGTCACTGACGCGTGGGGCCCGGCTGTCAGCATCTTCGTCTCCGACTGGGACTCTGTCCCGAGCCTGATCCGGAGCGCCGCCGTCTCCAACTGCAAGTCCCGCCACCGCACGCCTTTCCAAGTCCCGGTCCCCGGCCTACTTAAAGCGCCCGCCGCCCGCAGTCTTTCCCATCGAGTCGAGCCGCAAGCCGAGCAACCCTAGCGCCGCCGCCGCCGAGTTCGAGCCGCCATAGCCGCCGCCCGCCATTGCCGACGATTCGCCGCCATCGTTGCTCGTGGTGGAAGACCGAGACCGCCAGGAGTTTCCCCTCGTCATTGCACGTCGATCCCGCCACTTCTCGTCGTGGTTCGGCCGCCGGATTCACTAGTTCGTGTGAAGCCGAGCACCGCCGTCCGCCGTCGATCGTCGCCGGCTGCCGTCGTTGCTCTCCCCTCACCAAGATTGCCCCTGGTGAGTTCGCCATCGCCTTCTCATCCTTCCTGTCTAGTTCTTGTCGCGAATTGCAGCCCCTATCCTCGCGTCCGCGTCGCACCCGAGAGCTCCGCCGCCGCCCATGGCGCCGCCGTCGTGGTCCGTCGTCGGTGTGTGTCCCTAGTCGTCCAGAGCCCCCTAGGTGAACTCGTCGTGGTCCAGTGAGTCCGTAGGACCAAGTCCCGTCGTGAACCGAGCCGCGTAGCGCGTTTTCGAAGGTCGCCGGCGAAGCTCCGCCGCGGGAGCAAGCGGCACCGCGCGTCCGTGGTCGCCGGCGTTCCCCCCTCGGCCGATCTGATTTGGACCGTCCGAACGTGATCCAACGGCCTAGATTAGATCCAGCCCGAGTCAAACCTGCTAAATAACGGTCAGCGTGGCAATTTTTCTAAAGAGCCCCTGAAGTTTTCGGAAATCAACCCGCGGTCCTAGTTAATTCAAAAATAATAACGTTTAGGTCTTTTTTCTTCTGTTTTAGCCCCTGCAAGATTTAAAATTATGCCTGAGGTCCTGTTTTGGTCTTTTTACTCGTAAGCCCTCGAGTTTTTATACAAAATTATGTTTTAGCCCTTGGTTTTTCGCAGTTAAGCCCCTGAAACTTTTAAAACTTTGCCAGCAAGCCCCTGAACCTTAGAAAAGCCATATCTTTTGCGTTTTAACTCCGATTTTAGTGATTCTCGCGCTCACGCGTTCGTTGTACCGCGTAGATTAGTTTTGTGCTCTTGTTTTCTCCTGTTGGAATTGTTTGGTGGACTGTTTCTTATTTGTTGTATGTAACACCCTAAAATTCATCACATTTAAATCATAGCAAACATTTGAATTTTTCTAGGATTTATTAAGGCTTAAATAAATTTTCTAGGAATTAATTGGAATTTATAGCCTTTTTAATAATTTAAATATCACATTAAATAATTATTTTAGTTAAAATAAGTTTTTGTTGCATTCATGTTGTTGCATATATTTTTGGTTGCTAGTAAATCAAGTTGGAATTTAAATTCTGTTTAAATTCGAATTTGATTTGCTTTTGTTTGAGTTTTAGAAAAGTTAAAACTGTTAGAGTTCGATTTCGGCCCTTCTAGTCTCGGCCCAGTCCATATTTGCCCCCTCAACTATTCTGTTCGGCCTGCTTCCTTACCGAGCCGGCCCGTTCCTTTTTCCCTCGGCCCGTTTCTCTTTTGGCCCATCTCCGGCCCAATCTCCTTCCCCCGCTTCTCTCTCTTCTCTGTGTCGCCGACCGGTGGGGTCCCCGTGTCGGACTCATCTTCTTCCCCGTCCGAGCTGGATTCTCCTCCGACGCCGCGCCGAGTTCCGAACGCCGCCGCCTCCGTCTTCGACTCCGGGTCTCGTACGCCTCGTCCAAGCCCGGGCTCCGCACCTATTTAAGCAAGCGCGCACCGCCCACAAATTTCCCATCGAACCGAGCCTCGAAACCAAAGTAACCCGAGCCGCCATTGTTAGCTTCGCGCCGCCGTCGTTGACTCGCGCCATCGTCGCCTCTTCTTCGACCAGATCAACACCAGGAGGTGCGCCTTGAAGCTCCGAACCCCTTCTTCGTGTTCTTGCTCGGATAATAGCCACGTTTTCGTGCTAATCGAGCTCATCGCCGTCTCCAACGCCGTCGGCCGCCATTCGTCGTCGCCCGACATCCCTGTCGCAAGGTTCTCGTCGAGATCACCCGGGGTGAGTTCGTCATCATCCCCTCTTGCTTCCCGGCCAATTCTCGTTGAGTTTAGTGCGCCGTAGCCCCGGATCGAGTCTTCTCCGGCGACCCTCCACCGCGAACTCGGGCGGCGCCGCCACTGTTTCTTTTCCCCGCCGGCGACCCCTCGGTAGATCTGTTTTTGATCGTTGGATCAAGATCCAACGGTCCGGGTTAATTTCAACCCGAGTCAAACCGACCCGTAACGGTCAGCGATGGAGTTTTTACAAAGAAGCCCCTGAAGTTTTTCCAAATTAACCCGCAGTCCAATTTTATTCGAAAATAATTACAAATAGGTCCTTTTCTTTTATTTTATCCCCTGGAACTTTTAAAACTTTGCCAGTAAGCCCCTAAAACTTAGAAAAGCCATATCTTTTGCGTTTTAGCTCCGATTTTAGTGATTCTCGCGCTCACGCGTTCGTTGTAACGTGTAGATTAGTTTTGTGATGTTGTTTTCTTCTGTTGGAATTGTTTAGTGTACTGTTTCTTATTTGTTGTATTGTTTCCTTGCATGTGTATGTGTGATGCGCTTAGGAAACGAGCAATTTGAGGATTTCTCTGAAGATCCAAGTTTTGGAGAAGGATTTGAGCAGCAACCGAGTTGGGAAGAAGGCAAGTGTATTATGTCATGCAAATGTCCTAATAATTATTAATTTCACCACCCATGCATGTGTCTTAATTTGATGGGTTCCTATTTAAGGATTTACCTAGCCACTATATTTTTCCTGTCCCTGAAACTGGGTTACTTAATTAATTTTGATGGTAGAAGATGCTTAGCTTGCTCAACTGGGATTGGTTAATTGAACCCATACTCTATGTTCCATTACTACCTTTTTAATCAATTAATTGGCAAGATCATATCTTTTCAATCGGAACATGGAGAACCACCCAGGAAAACAGTACAACCATGAGTGCCATATGGCTCTGGCTTTGACTGACTAATTCGGTGCTCTGGTTTATGGTAGCTTTACTCGAAAGGGGCATGGGGGGGCGGCGGTTGACGGGGTATAGCTCGGTCCTTTTGAGCTGTGGGCTTTGGTAAGAGACAGACCTCATTAGGGAGGGTTATGCTTTGTTTCTGAACCGGAAACCTTAGCGGGCTATCATTTATTAGAGTGCTTTTGTAAAGGTCTCATAGTGAAACCCAGTATTCGGTCCACGTGGTGTGGGAAGGGTACAATGCTTCGGCAATGGGAATCACGGCTTATGGTGAAAGTGTACAACCTCTGCAGAGTGTAAAACTGTTATAACAGTCGTGCTCACGGTCAAGAGCGGCCTGGACCCTTACATGATAATCATACTTGAACATGATCTAAATCGTGGTTACTTGAATACGTTGGGAATATGACATTCATTAATTTGTGGGTGGTATATACGTTCATTTGCTAGTAAATAGTTGCTTAATAAAACTTGACCAACTAAAAGTGCTTACTGCAGTATGGTCAGCCAACCTTTTTGCCTCAGCCTTGTATGTCATATTACATTTGCTGAGTACGTATGTGCTCATACTTGTTGCTTTTCTTTCTTTTATTGCATCAACTACACCGGAATGCTGCTCAGATTGGGAGAATTTTGAGGATTTCACCACTGATTTTGAGGAGTTCTAGGCGAGTCTCCCCCAGTTAATGCCTGTGGACATGGAGTCACTTTTGCTTCGTTAGATTAACGTTTATTTAAGTCTTCCGCTATGACTTTTGAGTCAACTCTGGTATTGTAATAATTGCACTATAATACTCTTTCGTTATGCATGGTTATGGATATTCACTTGTGACGTCTACCATATGTGTGTAAACTGATCCTGGCGCACATATGAGATGCACCTGGTTTTGCCTTTAAAACCGGGTGTGACAGAGGTGGTATCAGAGCTATGTTGACTGTAGGACGCAAGCCTAGATAGCAATGTTCATTCTTTAAGGATTATTTTACTTAACTACTCTTGGTCTATCTATTCTTGATTTAATTTGCTATTAATCCAGGTCATTGATAATTGTCTCCTCCTTGATTTTGCTTTTCTTCTCTCTCTTTTCTCCATCTCATCTGGTTTTAATGTCTTTAGAACTGTTCTCACCCCTTTTCTTGCTTAAACCATAGATGGTGCTGACAAGGCAAGGTGCTCGTAGATTGGCAAGCACTCTTTCCTCGTTTGCGTTGCATTCAGTGAAAGAAGAGGAACCGGAACCCGAAGAGATGGAAGTAATGGTTGAAGAAGTTAACTCTGGAGGGAATGCTCCAGCTGGATCTGAAGGAAGTGAAGGACCCTCTCCGCCGCCTGACATGTGGGTAGTGACTATTCATCACCACGACGGAGGCAACAGTGGGTTTCCTATGATGCTTCGAATGCTCTTCGAGCGTCTGAACTACCCAGTGGAGATAGAATATTGTGGAAGGAGGAGGACACATCCAGATCACCCAGAGGACTGGGAAGTCGCTGTATACATCAGGGAGCTTGATTATGAGTTTGGAGGAACCAAAGAGGCTGCAGTGCATCATGCCATCGCCATCAGATCAACTTTTGAAGCTGGAATTCAGGATGCAGCCAGGAGGGCACTTTCTATGTTTTGTCATGAAGAGGCTGCTGAAGTAAGCCACACTGCTTGGGCATATCTTCCTCGAAGGCAGCAAGGCACTCCAACTGGGGTTGTGCCACAACCGCCAGGCTTAGACTCTACACTCAACGTCCAGGTGGCATTCACTCAGATGCTCAACGTGCACGCCGATGACACCT
Organism: Echinochloa phyllopogon; assembly: GCA_033239725.1. NCBI lineage: Eukaryota > Viridiplantae > Streptophyta > Magnoliopsida > Poales > Poaceae > Echinochloa > Echinochloa phyllopogon. Next base: position 943,424 of record BTCW01000001.1, read on the forward strand.
CAAGAGAACTACAAGAAGTGCGTGAAGAACTCGTTGCTGAACGAAGGAAGAACAAAAGGCTGATAGCCGAACTCAAGGGAGAAGCACTTCCGCCATTGGATGAAGATGTAGAAGGATCATTGGGACATTCACCGCCTCGCTAGACAGTGCTTGGTGGATCGTCTAGTTGCTTCACCCATACCTATTAAGATAGGATACCCTTTATTTTGTTAGTTCTGTATGTTTAGAATCGTTGAGGCTCGTGCGTAACATGTGTTTTAGTTCTGTTTAGGAGTGTATGCTTCATGTTTGCTTTTGTGCAAAGTGTATGATTTGGATCTTTGTAATGATTGAACTTAATTGTGGAGTGATGACCACAATTGAGTAAATATTAAATAAATAAATTTAGTTAGTTTTGGGTTATCTTGGTCTCTGATCTTAGCCCTTAACTATCTCTTTATCCATAGAATCGTACCCCTCTTAAAAATCATGTTATGCAACAATCTGTTCTCGCTGCTACATGATATCCTGGTACTGTCCGAATTGTTTCGGGAGCTTCAGAACTCCGTTTGACGTAAATCCAGTTGGGTTGGATTAAGGACTTGATAATCTAGGTTCTGGGAATTTTTCGTGATTTTTGGAGGTTCTGGCAGAGAGGTTCTGGCAGAGAGATATAATGGTTTTATTGGAGCAACCAGAATCTGTCCCGTGGTCCTGACACAGCTGTCTTGTTTATTTTATATCTCGAGCTACAAAATTCCGATTAAGGTGATTCAAGTTGGGTTAGTTTCAGAATTTGATAATCTACGTTCTGACAAAAGATCATGATTTTTGGATAAACAGAATGAGAGTTACAACTGTTTAATTAGGACGAACAGAATCTGTTTCAGAATTTGGATTGGCCGACGTTGGAAACTCATCTACATTAACTCTTATCTGTTTATGATTTGAGTTATATCTTTTTACCACTCTCTGAATCTCATGTTCTAACCACCAGATGGTAAACACCAGGTCTGGAAGTGGAGTGGATCAACCACCGGTAAATCGTCAAGGACGTGCCAACCCCAATCCAAATCCTCCGCCGAATCAAGCATCCGTAGCAATGGATCAGATCCTCGCCAACCAGACTCAGATTCTACAGGGCATGGCTAATACCTTGGCAGCCATGCAAGCACAGAACAACAGCAACAACAACAACAACAACCAGCAGAGGGACAAGCACCGGGAGTTCATGAGTCACAAACCCCCTACCTACTCCCACTCAGCAGATCCACTTGATGCTGATGATTGGCTGAAGACTGTTGAGAAGAAGCTGGATATGGCTCAGAGCAATGACAGGGAGAAGGTCCTGTATGCCTCAGGACGCTTGGAAGGATCAGCTTCAGATTGCTGGGATGCTTATCTTGCTGCTCATGCCACCCCTGATGCTATCACCTGGCAGGAGTTTAGGACCAGCTTCAGGAGCCACCATATTCCTGCTGGTGTCATGAAGCTGAAGAAGGAGTTCCTCTCACTTAAGCAAGGTGGGATGACCGTCAGTGAGTACCGGGATAAGTTTATCCAGTTGTCCCGTTACGCCCCAGATGAGGTGAAGGATGATGAGCAGAAGCAGGAGCGATTTCTGGAAGGATTGATCCCGCCGCTCCAATATCAACTCATGTCTCATACCTTCCCAACATTTCAGAAGCTGCTGGATAAGGCTATTGGCTTGGAGAGTAAGCGCCGTGAGTTGGGAGAGCAAAAGAGGAAGTTCATGTCCTTAGGACAGTCAAGCAGTAACACCCGCCCTCGTTTCCAGCAACCTCAGCAGAACATGCCCGCTCGTTTTGGTGGGCAAGGGAGTAACTTTGTGCAGAGTCAGGGTCAGCGGTCAGCACCTCCACCGCAGCATTCAGCATTTCAGCAGAACCGCCAGACCACCCCGACTCAGACTCCAGTGAAGACACCTGCACCAGGCAGTGCTCCTACTCCTCGTTCCTGCTACATTTGCGGAAATCCCGGCCACTATGCCCACAACTGTCCTAAGAAAAATGCTCAGACCCCTCAGCACCAGAGTGGCAGTGCACCTAGACAGAATACACCTCAGCAGCAGAATAGGAATGTGAACCAGACGCCCCAGAGCAACAAGAGCCAGCAGAATCAGATGCGGGGCAAGGTGAACCATGTTGCTGCAGAGTCCGCGCAGGAGGCCCAGGATGTGGTACTTGGTATGTTCCTCGTCAACTCAGCCCCTGCATCGGTTTTATTCGACTCTGGAGCATCTCATTCTTTTATTACTGCTCAGTACGTAGCTAAGTATAATATATTTATGGTCCCTATGAGAAATTCCATGCTAGTTAGCTCACCCGGTGGAAACATGAAAGCTAACTTTATCTGTCCCCGAGTTAATTTGAAAATAGTTGGGGTAGATTTTCCTGCTGATTTGATAGTTATGAACTCTGAGGGAATCGATGTCATACTTGGAATGGGATGGTTAGCTGCTTTTGATGCGGTGATTCAGTGTGCCAAGAGGTCCGTGTTGTTGACTAGCCCTCAGGGAGAGAAGATTGAATTCGGAGCCACACAACCCTCAGCTTCAACTTACTCAGTGAATCAGGCCAGTGGTGTTCCTTTGGAGGATATCAGAGTTGTTTGTGAGTTTCCAGATGTCTTCCCAGATGATTTGCCAGGTATGCCACCCGAACGAGACATTGAGTTTATTATTGAGCTTTTACCTGGTACTGCTCCTATTTCTAAAAGACCCTATAGAATGGCTGTTAATGAACTAGAAGAACTTAAGAAACAACTTAAGGAATTGTTGGATAAAGGTTACATTCGTCCTAGTTCATCACCTTGGGGAGCACCTGTAATTTTTGTGGGTAAAAAGGATGGTACTCTGAGGATGTGTGTGGATTATCGTTCATTGAATGAGGTAACCATCAAGAATAAGTATCCATTGCCCAGAATTGAAGACTTATTTGATCAGCTGAAAGGAGCTAAGGTTTTCTCCAAGATTGACTTGAGATCTGGCTACCATCAGTTGAGGATCAGACGTTCCGACATTCCTAAAGCAGCATTCACCACCAGGTATGGATTATATGAGTATACGGTGATGTCGTTTGGATTGACAAATGCACCCGCCTACTTTATGTACCTGATGAACAAGGTATTCATGGAGTACTTGGATAAGTTTGTGGTGGTGTTTATTGATGATATTCTGGTTTACTCGAAGAATGAGGAAGAGCACGAAGAACATTTGAGGTTGGTGTTGCAGACTCTTCGAGAGAACCAGTTGTATGCCAAGTTTAGTAAATGTGAGTTCTGGCTGAATCAAGTGTCTTTTCTTGGTCATGTGGTTACGGATGGAGGTATTGCAGTGGATCCAAGTAAAGTCAAGGATGTGTTGGAATGGGAACCTCCTACCACAGTCTCTGAGATCAGAAGCTTTCTGGGATTAGCTGGATATTACAGGAGATTCATTGAAGGCTTTTCTAAAATAGCGAAACCTCTTACTTCGCTATTAGAGAAGGGCAAGGAGTTTGTTTGGTCAGAAGAGTGTCAGGCCAGTTTTGAAGAATTGAGAAGGAAGTTGACTACAGCACCAGTGCTTGCTATGCTAGATATTCACAAGAACTTTGATATATATTGTGATGCTTCTCGTAGAGGTCTTGGATGTGTGCTCATGCAGGAAGGCAGAGTTATAGCCTATGCATCCAGGCAGTTGAGAAAACACGAGCTGAACTATCCTACTCATGATCTGGAGCTTGCAGCTGTTGTTCATGCCTTGAAGATCTGGAGGCACTATATTTTAGGTAACAGATGTGAGCTGTATACTGATCACAAAAGCCTGAAGTACATATTTACTCAGAAGGATCTGAATTTGAGGCAGAGAAGATGGTTGGAGTTGATCAAAGATTATGATCTGGGAATCAACTATCATCCTGGCAAGGCTAATTTGGTTGCTGATGCGTTGAGTAGGAAGTCACAAGTAAATGCAATGTTTGGTCGTCAGTTACCAGCTGAGTTGCTTGCAGAGATGGAAAAGCAGAACTTAGGATTCCTGAATCAAACAGAAGGTGTGACAATGGAAGTTGAGTCTACACTGGAACAGGAAATTCGGAAAGGTCAGCTTACTGATGAGAAGATAAAGGAAATCAAGGAAACCATGTTAGCTGGGAAAGCACCCGATTTCACCGAAGATGATCAAGGTATGATTTGGTTTAGAAAGAGGATATGTGTACCAGATATTGAGTCTCTCAGAGAGCAGATATTGAGGGAAGCTCATGATTCCGCATATTCCATTCATCCTGGAAGCACCAAGATGTACCAAGATCTGAAGCAAAGGTATTGGTGGTATGGACTAAAAAGGGATGTGGCTGCCCATGTGGCATTGTGCGATGTTTGTCAGAGAGTTAAAGCTGAACACCAGAGACCAGCCGGTTTACTTCAACCACTCAAGGTGCCTGAATGGAAGTGGGAAGAAATCAGTATGGATTTCATTGTTGGATTACCTCGCACTCGAGGAGGATATGACTCCATATGGGTTATTGTGGACAGATTAACTAAGGTAGCTCACTTCATACCCGTTAATACTACATATACCAGTGCTAAGTTAGCAGAGTTATACATGTCCAGAATTGTTTGTCTCCATGGTGTACCTAAAAAGATAGTGTCTGATAGAGGTACTCAGTTTACATCTAGATTCTGGCAGAAGTTGCATGAGTCTATGGATACAAAGTTGAATTTCAGTTCGGCATATCATCCTCAGACAGATGGTCAGACAGAGAGGACTAATCAGATTTTGGAGGATATGTTGAGAGCTTGTGCTTTGAAGCATGGAGGCAGTTGGGACAAGAGTCTTCCATATGCAGAGTTCTCATATAACAACAGTTATCAGACTAGTCTAAAGATGGCACCGTTCGAAGCGCTTCATGGTAGAAAGTGCAGAACACCGTTGTATTGGAGTGAAACTGGTGAGAGTCAGTTGTTTGGTCCAGAGATTTTGCAGGAAGCAGAAAGACAGGTTCAGATTATCAGAGAGAATTTAAGAACGGCTCAGTCCAGGCAGAAGAGCTATGCAGATACAAGAAGGAGAGAATTAACTTTCGAAGTAGGTGATTATGTGTATCTGAAAGTATCTCCTATTCGAGGCTTGAGAAGGTTTAAGGTAAAAGGAAAATTATCTCCTCGTTTCATTGGACCTTTCAAGATTGTTGATAGAAAAGGTGAGGTTGCTTATCAATTGGAGTTGCCAGCCAGACTGTCAGATGTACATGATGTGTTCCATATCTCTCAGTTGAAAAAGTGTCTTCGAGTTCCTGAGGAAGAATTACCATTGGATGAGTTGGATGTGCAAGATGATTTGACTTACAAGGAATACCCGGCTAAGATTTTGGAAACTGCTGAAAGAGTTACTAGGAGTAAAGTGATTAAGATGTGCAAAGTTCAGTGGAGTCACCATGCGGAAAGTGAGGCAACTTGGGAAAGAGAAGATGAGTTGATGGCAGAGTTCCCTAAGATTTTCTCTAATCCATCCGAATCTCGAGGACGAGATTCTCTTTAAGGGGGGTAGGTTTGTAACACCCTAAAATTCATCACATTTAAATCATAGCAACCATTTGAATTTTTCTAGGATTTATTAAGGCTTAAATAAATTTTCTAGGAATTAATTGGAATTTCTAGCCTTTTTAATAATTTAAATATCACATTAAATAATTATTTTAGTCAAAATAAGTTTTTGTTGCATTCATGCTGTTGCATATATTTTTGGTTGCTAGTAAATCAAGTTGGAATTTAAATTCTGTTTAAATTCGAATTTGATTTGCTTTTGTTTGAGTTTTAGAAAAGTTAAAACTGTTAGAGTTCGATTTCGGCCCTTCTAGTCTCGGCCCAGTCCATATTTGCCCCCTCAACTATTCTGTTCGGCCTGCTTCCTTACCGAGCCGGCCCATTCCTTTTTCCCTCGGCCCGTTTCTCTTTTGGCCCATCTCCGGCCCAATCTCCTTCCCCCGCTTCTCTCTCTTCACTGTGTCGCCGACCGGTGGGGTCCCCGTGTCGGACTCATCTTCTTCCCCGTCCGAGCCGGATTCTCCTCCGACGCCGCGCCGAGTTCCGAACGCCGCCGCCTCCGTCTTCGACTCCGGGTCTCGTACGCCTCGTCCAAGCCCGGGCTCCGCACCTATTTAAGCAAGCGCGCACCGCCCACAAATTTCCCATCGAACCGAGCCTCGAAACCAAAGTAACCCGAGCCGCCATTGTTAGCTTCGCGCCGCCGTCGTTGACTCGCGCCATCGTCGCCTCTTCTTCGACCAGATCAACACCAGGAGGTGCGCCTTGAAGCTCCGAACCCCTTCTTCGTGTTCTTGCTCGGATAATTGCCACGTTTTCGTGCTAATCGAGCTCATCGCCGTCTCCAGCGCCGCCGGCCGCCATTCGTCGTCGCCCGACGTCCCTGTCGCAAGGTTCTCGTCGAGATCACCCGGGGTGAGTTCGTCATCATCCCCTCTTGCTTCCCGGCCAATTCTCGTTGAGTTTAGTGCGCCGTAGCCCCGGATCGAGTCTTCTCCGGCGACCCTCCGCCGCGAACTCGGGCGGCGCCGCCACTGTTTCTTTTCCCCGCCGGCGACCCCTCGGTAGATCTGTTTTTGATCGTTAGATCAAGATCCAACGGTCCGGGTTAATTTCAACCCGAGTCAAACCGACCCGTAACGGTCAGCGATGGAGTTTTTACAAAGAAGCCCCTGAAGTTTTTCCAAATTAACCCGCAGTCCAATTTTATTCGAAAATAATTACAAATAGGTCCTTTTTCTTTTATTTTAGCCCCTGGAACTTTTAAAACTTTGCCAGTAAGCCCCTAAAACTTAGAAAAGCCATATCTTTTGCGTTTTAGCTCCGATTTTAGTGATTCTCGCGCTCACGCGTTCGTTATAACGTGTAGATTAGTTTTGTGCTGTTGTTTTCTTCTGTTGGAATTGTTTGGTGTACTGTTTCTTATTTGTTGTATTGTTTCCTTGCATGTGTATGTGTGATGCGCTTAGGAAACGAGCAATTTGAGGATTTCTCTGAAGATCCAAGTTTTGGAGAAGGATTTGAGCAGCAATCGAGTTGGGAAGAAGGCAAGTGTATTATGTCATGCAAATGTCCTAATAATTATTAATTTCACCACCCATGCATGTGTCTTAATTTGATGGGTTCCTATTTAAGGATTTACCTAGCCACTATATTTTTCCTGTCCCTGAAACTGGGTTACTTAATTAATTTTGATGGTAGAAGATGCTTAGCTTGCTCAACTGGGATTGGTTAATTGAACCCATACTCTATGTTCCATTACTATCTTTTTAATCAATTAATTGGCAAGATCATATCTTTTCAATCGGAACATGGAGAACCACCCAGGAAAACAGTACAACCATGAGTGCCATATGGCTCTGGCTTTGACTGACTAATTAGGTGCTCTGGTTTATGGTAGCTTTACTCGAAAGGGGCATGGGGGGCGGCGGTTGACGGGGTATAGCTCGGTCCTTTTGAGCTGTGGGCTTTGGTAAGAGACAGACCTCATTAGGGAGGGTTATGCTTTGTTTCTGAACCGGAAACCTTAGCGGGCTATCATTTATTAGAGTGCTTTTGTAAAGGTCTCATAGTGAAACCCACTATTCGGTCCACGTGGTGTGGGAAGGGTACAATGCTTCGGCAATGGGAATCACGGCTTATGGTGAAAGTGTACAACCTCTGCAGAGTGTAAAACTGTTATAACAGCCGTGCTCACGGTCAAGAGCGGCCTGGACCCTTACATGATAATCATACTTGAACATGATCTAAATCGTGGTTACTTGAATACGTTGGGAATATGACATTCATTAATTTGTGGGTGGTATATACGTTCATTTGCTAGTAAATAGTTGCTTAATAAAACTTGACCAACTAAAAGTGCTTACTGCAGTATGGTCAGCCAACCTTTTTGCCTCAGCCTTGTATGTCATATTACATTTGCTGAGTACGTATGTGCTCATACTTGTTGCTTTTCTTTCTTTTATTGCATCAACTACACCGGAATGCTGCTCAGATTGGGAGAATTTTGAGGATTTCACCACTGATTTTGAGGAGTTCTAGGCGAGTCTCCCCCAGTCAATGCCTGTGGAGATGGAGTCACTTTTGCTTCGTTAGATTAACGTTTATTTAAGTCTTCCGCTATGACTTTTGAGTCAACTCTGGTATTGTAATAATTGCACTATAATACTCTTTCGTTATGCATGGTTATGGATATTCACTTGTGACGTCTACCATATGTGTGTAAACTGATCCTGGCGCACATATGAGATGCACCTGGTTTTGCCTTTAAAACCGGGTGTGACATTGTATTGTTTCCTTGCATGTGAATGTGTGATGCGATTAGGAAACGACCAGTTCGAGGATTTCTCTGAAGAACCAAGTTTTGGAGAAGGATTTGAGCAGCAACAGAGTTGGGAAGAAGGCAAGTGTATTATGTCATGCAAATGTCCTAATAATTATTAATTTCACCACCCATGCATGTGTCTTAATTTGATGGGTTCCTATTTAAGGATTTGCCTAGCCACTATATTTTCCTGTCCCTGAAACTGGGTTATTTAATTAACTTTGATGGTAGATGATGCTTAGCTTGCTCAACTGGGATTCGTTAAATGAACCCCTACTCTATGTTCCAAATACTCTTTTAATTAATTAATTGGCAAGATCATATCTTTTTAATTGGAACATGGAGAACCACCCAGAAAAACAGTACAACCATGAGTGTCATGTGGCTCTGGCTTTGACTGACTAATTAGGTGCTCTGGTTTATGGTAGCTTTACTCGAAAGGGGCATGGGGGGCGGCGGTTGACGGGGTATAGCTCGGTCCTTTTGAGCTGTGGGCTTTGGTAAGAGACAGACCTCATTAGGGAGGGTTATGCTTTGCTTCTGAACCGGAAACCTTAGCGGGCTATCATTTATTAGAGTGCTTTTGTAAAGGTCTCATAGTGAAACCCACTATTCGGTCCACGTGGTGTGGGAAGGGTACAATGCTTCGGCAATGGGAATCACGGCTTATGGTGAAAGTGTACAACCTCTGCAGAGTGTAAAACTGTTATAACAGCCGTGCTCACGGTCAAGAGCGGCCTGGACCCTTACATGATAATCATACTTGAACATGATCTAAATCGTGGTTACTTGAATATGTTGGGAATATGACATTCATTAATTTGTGGGTGGTATATACTATCATTTGCTAGTAAATAGTTGCTTAATAAAACTTGACCAACTAAAAGTGCTTACTGCAGTATGGTCAGCCAACCTTTTTGCCTCAGCCTTGTATGTCATATTACATTTGCTGAGTACGTTATGTGCTCATACTTGTTGTTTTTCTTTCCTTTACTGCATCTACTACAACCGGAATGCTGCTCAGATTGGGAGAATTTTGAGGATTTCACTTCTGATTTTGAGGAGTTCTAGGCGAGTCTCCCCCAGTCAATGCCTGTGGAGTTGGAGTCACTTTTGCTTCGTTAGATGAACGTTTAATTAAGTCTTCCGCTATGACATTTGAGTCAACTCTGATATTGTAATAATTGCACTATAATACTCTTTCGTTACGCATGGTTATGGATATTCACTTGTGACGTCTACCATATGTGTGTAAACTGATCCTGACGCACATATGAGATGCACCTGGTTTTGCCTTTAAAACCGGGTGTGACAATGGAGTGAATTGTACTATTTATGTGTTGCTCAACATATTGCTATACTACTATTTTGGAGTACCATTAAAATCTGACAACTTTTCCATTCATATTGAGAAGCTTGTTGCCAAAAGCAAGTTACATGTTACAGGGTATTTATGTCAGGAAAAGTGAACTTCAAATTCTGTTCCGATCTATAATTTGGGTACTAGAACATTTATCACCTACCAATTTCTAAATCTAGTATCATCAAGCTTCCATGCCGTCCAATACTAGAAGGATCTAGTTAGATGGGTTTTCAAGCAAACATTCAGTTTCTTCAATAGCATTCTCAGTCAACTGTTCTTGCCAGGTTCTCCGTAAAAATCTCAACCTTTCAGCCACCTCTGACATTACTAGCCGTCCTTCGTACTCAAGCAACATTTTGCAAGTTGAGCAACTTCTTGGAGCAGCTCCATTCTGACACCCGATATATTTGTGTCCAAGATAGATTGAAGTCTGCTCTGTTTCAACGCCAGAAGGAAGTATGATGTCTTCCTTGTAATTAGCTCTAGAGGCACAACACCAAAACTATAAACAGGAGACCCCATTTTGTTGGAAGAATCTCTCCTTTTCTTTCACAAGCCTTTTCTTCTGGCATTGAATCAGTAGGGCAAAAATGCAGAAAAGCAGAAATATAGCACATGATGAAATACTTGCCAAGAAAAACATATTTTTGTTAAATCTGAAGTGACATGTTCTTTTTGGGTACCTAACCACTTTATTGAGAACAGTACACTTTTGGGAGGCACAATTGAGAACACAAAAATATCCAACTGCCTGTTTCTTTTCATTAATCATTAAAATAGAAATGGTGATATGATGGTTTATGGAGCATCAGGATCAACAATGCTTCGTCAAGTAACATGTATGCATGAACTCTGTTTTTTTTTTCTTTTTTCTGGCATTGATTAGACAAAATGGCTGTGGCTGGCTGCACTTTGTATCTTGACGCTTTGATATGTTACCCCATAATTTACCAGCTGCGACAATTTGTCAGACTAAAATTTATGGTTCTGTGCATTAGATTTGTCCTGATGTGAACATCGTCTTGAGACAGTATTAGAATATACATATTTCTACAAGTGGGCATAATTTATTTTGTCATTTGTTTATAAAAAATCTCACCACGGTTGTCATTTGTTTATGCATATGGCTACCATACCCGTATGATGTTCCCACAATCTGTCACACAGTTTCAATGAGGTGACTAAGTAGGGCTGAAACCTATTCTCAATTAAAGAAGTTTGTGTAAAATTTAAAGGAAAAAGTCCATTTTACTCCCCTCACCTATTTGCTTTGTCCATCCCACACCCCAGTCAAAATAATGCCACGGAAGCAATTTCGGGTGAAAATCCCTAATTAGGGACTAATTTAATCTACTTTGAATAGGATGAGGGAGTAAATTAAGCCGACATTTTGGTTGGGGTGTGGGATGGACAAAGTGAATAGGTGAGGGGAGTAAAATGGACTTTTTCCTTATAGAAATAAATAATCAGTTGTTGATTTAGTGTGTGAAAGGGATCTATAGAATGTCAAGTCTGATCGGTTCTATATTTTTGTTTTCTTTTTATCGGGTGTATTTTCTTAGATGGACTTTCCTGGCGGGCTGGTGGCAGTCTCTTGTGCCATTTGTTGTACTTAACTATAATACAGAGATGAAGATTGCAATAGATAATTTTTTGTTACAACGACCACGAATTGCACACGCTGGCATGAATATGAAAATTTTGAAATGAATCCTTCGATCTATGCAAGAGATACTTTGAAATGAAAACCCTGTCGGCCCATTTCATTTTGCTCTGGCCACTAGCAAGGTGAAAAGATAAGAAAGTTCAGGTGAAAGTTTCTATTAAGTTCAGGTGAAATTGCAGTTACAGAGGTACCCCGTAGCATTCAGTGATTTCACAGTGGCTGTTATGATGTTGTGTTCTTAACCGTCTCATCGCAGGATTCTCTTCCACTACCCAGTAAATCACAGCAGGAACCCCGTTCTTGAATGTCTCTGTTAACTTGATACCCTAAGATAAGAAGGCTCAAACCTGAACCAATCCCGCTCTGTAATACCCAAGTTGAAGGAAGTGGGGCTTGGCGCAATGGATGTTTGGCAGCAGCTCATGCTCGCAATGGATGTTTGGCAGCAGCTCATGCCAGAGCACTGGCCAGCTCCAGCTAGCCGCCCTGCATCCAACCGCTGTTAACCTGTTTGCCCATCCATCTAACCTGATTGGTGAACAGTTCAGCAGTAGTTGCTGGCTCCCTCCATTCCGATGAGACAAGGGTAGGGACTGGTGGGGCGCATTCAGCTATGTATCTTCGTAAACCATAAGGTAACAGCTAATGCAACTTGTTTGGAACAAACATACAGATCGCGTACAAAAAATAAACCGACTACCCTGCACCAGCAGCACGAGGGAAATCAAATTCCCGTTCCATCCATACTATTTCATTAATGAGGATACAAGTTAAGCGGTTCATACAATTCAGCTTAACATAAGCCCATAAACTTTGATCACATATAAAGATAAATCTTACTCAAAAGATGCATGAGGAGCAACAGCTACTTATCTAGCATAAGAGTTCCAAAACCTTAACAAAGGGCGAAAGGTGCTACAGCTCTAACAAGGATATCATCAACCTCATAGAAGAGACTTATAAAACAGAGCTAACTTCTGAAGAAGGCATTTAACAGGATTCGTTACAGAAGGAAATGTGCTAAAGCTTCAAGTAGAGAACACCGAACTGAACTGAAGCCACAGCTGACACAACTGAACTGACTGAGATGAACCTTGTTCTCTGGAACACAGCTGACAGAACATACCAAAAAGGCTTTGAAGTGGCAAGTGCTACAGAAGGAAATGCACCAAAGCTTCAGGTAGAGAACACCCAACTTAACTGAAGAAGCTACAACTGACACAGTGTGACATGCCATCCACTCAAAAGAAGTCACCAAGATCAAGGTTGTTAAGAACACCGAACCAACGGAGCCACAACTGAATTATAGGAAGTACAATGTCAAACCTCACGCAAGTAACGAGATCAGCACCTTGAGCATCAGAGGCGACCAGGTGAGTCTGTATCCACTGTCTCAGCGGCTCCATCTTGTGTGCACCTTTGTTCCTCAGGAAGTCCAACAAGTTAAGGGCCATAATCAAGGCTATTTGCTGAGGGGTTAATGACACCTGATTTGGCAACTGCGCTAACTCCAACTTAGCCAGAGCATTGACTTGATGATTGTTCAGAGCTTGCTGGTTCAGATCATCATTGGGACTTGGTATCGGTTAGGGCCACTGTAGTTCAGCGTGATCTCAAGAAGTTCATTTGTCTGCACTAATGCTTGCCATTGATCAACATTAGGCAGAGAAGCAAGGATTTGACACAGCTGATGTTTAGGAAGGATAAACCTTGCATAGTTGTACACTTCCTTAAACAAGGACGTGTACGTTGACAGTGGGCAGAGTGCGGAATGTATGTGAAAAAGCTCTCTAGCACCAAAGTCATGCCTAAGCAAGTCGATCAGATGTTGCATGTCAGCAGGGATACTCTGTCCACCAAAGAAACTCATAATTATATCAGCTGCTATGTTGTAGTGGTCATGGAGATGTTGAAGCAGGACAAAATGAGGAAGGTTATGAATTACGACTCCACTGAATTTTACTTTTCCATTGGGATAGAATCGAACACTGTGAGGACCGAAGTTGTACAAACAACACCCAAGCAATTCGAGCTTCCTGAGCTTCTCGAGCAAGGACCTCGATGCCTTCTTGCACAGCTCACTGGAGACAACATAGTCTGTGTTGTAAATCTCACCAGGCAACATGGGAAGATTCATTGCAATACTATGGCGGTTGACAACCATCCTCAACTGATAGCCGAACACAAAGTCCTGCAGAGTCATGCCCTCATCTCTGAAGTGATGGTTGCCGTAGCCATCGCCATTGTCTAGGACATACCAATCATAAGCAATGTGTGAAGCAGCTGTGAAAACAGGAGTTAAGATTAATCATCAAGGAAACGTGCATTGTTGGTTCTATCTAAGCCAAAACATATATCAGGGATCAGAACAGAAATATATCAACTTTAAACAAAAGACAGGATCCAAGATAAAACAAGCAAACAACGATGCCACTGAGAGTATCTCATGACACGGTAGCTATATTAAATTTGTTGATGCACCTAAGGCATGACATGATCTCCATAAGTGTGCTTTTGTTTCCAAACATTATCAATTTATGAAGCACCTTAAGACCAAGCCCTTGATATAAACATATCACCAAGGCCAAGGATCCAACAGAACTTTTCATATAAGTTCCACATTACTCAGAGGAAAATGCATGCACTCTTGTATTTCTTGACAAGCTGACACCAATAGATTTTCCTTTGCAAGCTTGCAGTGCATTATTATATTTATGTTTTCAGTATCTTACTAAATTGTTTAGTTAGAACATATATCAAGGATAAAATAGGAGAGTTGATTAATCATCAAGGAAACATGCATTGTTGGTTCTATCTAAGCCAAAACATATATCAAGAATAAAATAGGAGAGTTAAGATTAATCATCAAGGATCCAATGCATTGTTGGTTCTATCTAAGCCAAAACATATATCAGGGATAAGAACAGATATATATCAACTTTAAACAAAAGACGGGCTTACCGACGGGTATCTCCTGCCCGACGGCCATTCCCCTTCCGGCGGGAGGAGGACGGAAGGCCATTCCCCTTCCGGCGGGAGGAGGACGGAAGGCCATTCCCCTTCCGGCGGGACGAAGTCATCGCCGCACCGGCGAGGCCGGAGCAGCTTTCCTCCTCCTGACTAATGAGATGGGCTTGTTTCTGTGAAACCGAGCCGCCGGGGGCGACCGGGTGAGGTGTTGCCCTGCCAGTTTTATACAGGGGATGGGATCAAAATGACGCGTGGGATCATCAGATCCAAATGACTGGTCAAAAATAAATAAATCTTTTTTTGACACGAATAAATAAATGTCCTGTGCCGGCGTGAATGCGTGGTCGGTCTCACGCGCTGCCGCCTCGTCGCCTTTATTGTTGTCACGGTCCGGCCTGCTCCCTCCATCTCCGTCTCTGTATACTTGTAAAGCAAGAATTGTTTCTACGGTACGTCATAATTTTATAAAATCCCTCTAATTTATTTCTAATTCTAAAGCACATAAGTCCCTTAGAGCTAAATAACATCGATCTCCGTGTCCAGATCGAATCTGCTTTGGTAAGTCCCAAACCTTCTTAACATCGGAGATCGGACGCCACACGCGGTCGTCTTTTTGTGTGAGGGCCCTTAAAACACAACCGGGGCGGCCACTTGCAAGAGAGTAAAACGTTGTGTGCTAAAACATATACCCACAGAAACCGGAGGCACTGCCCGTCTCGCGGCGCGAGCCAACAGAGCTCTGCCGCTCGATTCGCACGCAGACATGGCCCAATTGGCAGGCACCTCACTGAGATCAAGCTAGAGGCCTAGAGGAGGTCGTCGTCGTCGCCGCCGCCGATGTTACAATCCGATTGGGCGGAGGGGCTCGCATTCTGCAGGCGAGATTGCGGTGCCGCTAATAAGCAGCGGCGAAGAAGATGCAGCCGGTTGGGCAGTAGGTAGCGGAGTGGCTGACAGCCGCAGGCGCAGCTACGTTGTTGCTAGCCGGAGCCGACGAGGATACGACAAGCATTCCTCAAGCAGTCAAGCGAGGGTGTAGCTAGCGCGGCCGGGCGGTGGCGAGGAGGGTGGCAGCTGGAGAGCTACGAAGAGGTTCACCGGCGGCTACGCGCAGTCAGGTGCATGTAAGCGGCTTGCCGACGGGTAGACGCAATGTTTGCTGAGAACCTCTTCTTTATCGTGCTTCTCATCAGATGCGAAATTGTCGGCATCTATAGCTCCCGCGCGTCTTCGCTCGTGAAGTGTCATCAATCCGTAGCAACGCACGGGCACATTTGCCGGTCCCTTATTAAATGTCGTTGTTGGTTTCCGTACCACGATTTAGATTCGATAAAAAATACATCACATTTGCCGGTCCCTTATTAAATTTACTATGAAAAAGAAGATTCTCCATCACATCAAAATATCATAACATGCATGGCGTACTAAATGTAGATGAAATAAAAAAACTAATTATACAGTTTTGTTGTGCTCTGCGAGACGAACATCTTGAGCCTAATTAGTCAATTTTTGGATAATTTTTCACAAATACAAACGAAGTGACATCAAACTTTCAAATTCGACCTCCCAAATTCAACATTAAAACAAGGCGTAAGCATCATGCTCGCACTTTTTTGAATGAGCTCTCAGTCGCTCTCTCCCCTGCTCTTCAAGTTCCACGTCAAAGAAACACTGCCTTTTATGGTTTCTTTGCTCCACGTTAACCGACGATTTAGTCTTCACGCTAGACCATTAAAAGAGTTCTCTCAAAATACTTAGAGGTGTTTGGATCTCTAGTACTAAAATAAAAGTTCTAAAATAAAGGTCCTAAAGTTTAGCACCACAGTTTGGTTCCTAGTGCTAAAAAGGACTAATGAATCATTAATAGAGCAACCAAAGAACATTCTACCCCTCGGGTGGAGAGAGAGTAACCAGGGGCAGGGAGGCGGGGGAGTAACGAGGGAGCGAAAACAAGACCACTTTAGTCCCTTTTAGCACCAAATTTGATGTTAGAGCTCCTAAAGAAGTTTAGTCCCTGTTAGTCCTATTAGTTTGGATCTTTAGATCCTTTTAGTCCTAAATTTAGCTTTTTTTGGTTTTAGTCCTTTGATCCAAATACCCCCTTAGAGCTAGATATCGTAATATTTGAGCATCCCACAATGATCAAGGGCAACAAGTGTGGTTAGGGCAGTCCCAATCCATCATGTCCATAGATAATGTCCATGATGCCATGTTAGTAAGACACTACTTTAGATATTGTGTTCTCCAACCCATGATTTCTTAGTTTTCT
This sequence comes from Echinochloa phyllopogon, assembly GCA_033239725.1. Taxonomy (NCBI): domain Eukaryota; kingdom Viridiplantae; phylum Streptophyta; class Magnoliopsida; order Poales; family Poaceae; genus Echinochloa; species Echinochloa phyllopogon. The sequence goes on from BTCW01000001.1 coordinate 960,042, forward strand.
TAATAAATTCATCATATCTCCTCTCCACCAATCATATTTATTTTTTTATCTATAATGAAGACATTATCATCTCTCAACCCAAACTTGATAGTATATAGTTTTGTGTGATTAAAGATTTACCAAAAAGAGGGTAAAAAGTAGCATACTTCCAAGTTCCAACTGCTAATAATTTCCAACAACATATATACTAATACTACTATGAAAGAAGGCATTGACAGCTCTATCATGCCCAAGAAGCTTGAAAGATCAAATTAATATTAAGTAGCCTGCAGTCTACATTCTGGTTGGAGAAAGGGGCTGCTCTCCCAGTGGCCAGTAGTGGAATACAAAACAAGATTACAGAGATGAACAACTTTGCATATATGCAGAAATAAAGTATGCAACCGGCAAAAATCTATGGAGTAGCTAGGCGATAGAAAAAAAACAGCAGCAATAATATTATCTTGAGAAAGCAGGGAGGAACTTGGAGAACTCACAGGGGACATGTTGGGTAAAAATATGGTGCGGGTTTAGAAAAAATTGAGTTGGTGGTTAATTCAGGGTACATGATATGGCTAGTTGATTGAGATAGATAGATCGGCAGCAGAGGCAGACCTAACTCGCCCTCACGAGGAGGCTCTGAGTTTAAAGGTTTTACTCCTGCTTAAAGTTCACGGTTACACCAATGCAAGTATATATAGACTTGCCAATTGCCTAATACAAGAGCTAATAAACTTGGAAACTAACAAACCGAACAGAAAGAATCCTAACAAACTATGGCGCCGAATCCTTTTGCTTCCTTTGATATCTCTTTCCAAAGAATGCGTCCATAACACTTCCGCCGTCCTGACAAAAAAGCTCGTCCTCGAGCTTGAAAGAAGGATAAGCCTCACGAAATTGATCCAGCGCCATCCAAGTAGCTTCAGCAGGTCCACGATCCTCTCATTGCACCAGCAAGTCCCATGAAGACACTGTTGGACGAACACGAACCACCTTAGAGGGCATAGGCACCACCCGACCATGAACAATCGGAGGAAGAACAGCATCAACCGAAGGAGGAACACCATGATACCGCTTAAGGAACACCACATGAAACACATCATGAATGCGAGCGCAGGGAGGAAGGCGAAGACGATATGCCAACGATCCAACACGCTCCAGCACCTGAAATGGGCCATAATAACGAGGCGCCAGCTTGGAATGAGACTGATGTGTAATCGTCAAAGCTGAACGCCGATGCAAACGTAACCAGACCCAATCACCAACAGCAAATTCCAAATCACGATGAGCCTTATCATACGCAACTTTCATAGTGTCTTGAGCCAGCAACAACCTATCTCGAACTTCCTGTAAAAATTCATCACGCTGCTGCAACTGCCGATCCAATGCCACAACATGAGCCACCCCAGGCTGATAGGAAAGCAAAGAAGGTGGATCCCTGCCATACACAACTCTGAAAGGAGTAGTCTGTAGAGCCGTCTGATACGAAGTATTATAGCAGTATTCTGCCCAAGGTAACCAACAAAGCCAACTGCGAGGGCGGTCACCGGCCAAACAGCGCAAATAAACCCCCAAGACACGATTAGTAACCTCAGACTGTCCATCCGTTTGAGGGCGAAAAGCAGAACTCAAACGTAGCTTCACACCAGCCAAAGTGAATAATTCCTTCCAAAGAGTGCTAGTGAACACAGGATCTCGGTCACTGACTATCGAACATGGAAAACCATGAAGCTTCACAATATGATCAAAAAAAGCCTGGGCAACAGAAAGAGCTGTGTACGGGTGTCCCAAAGGAATGAAGTGAGCCATCTTAGAAAAACGGTCGACCACAGTAAGCACAACGGACTTGCCACTGACCTTAGGAAAACCCTCAACAAAATCCATACCAATGTCACTCCAAACAGTATTAGGGACATCCAAGGGCTGGAGAAGTCCGGCAGGATGAAGATGTTCAGTCTTATTTTGCTGACAGACCAACTCTGAACGTGATCACGAACCAACTTGGAAGCATGAGGATTATAAAATGATACACGAAGACGATGAAGAGACTTTTGCACACCCTCATGACCAACACCATGAGCGGAAGCCAGCAGATCAGGCCACAAAGAAGAGGCATCCGGGACGAAAATACGGCCACGGTGCATGACAAAACCATCAACCAAAGACCAAGCCGCGCCAGCTGTTCCATCTGCAATGGCTGCTTTCTTAGCCTGTATCTCGGCCAAACCATCAGATTCACGCCTTAAGGCATCGAACAACTCAAACTCCAGACGCGAAACAGCACACACCTTTGGATCATGCTCATGTTCATCTCGACGCGAGAGAGCATCGGCAGCAACATTCAAACACCCGGGCTTGTACTCCACACGAAAACTATACCCAAACAACTTACTGACCCAAGTGTGCTGAGGGATTGTAGAAAGACGCTGATCCAACAAATGTTTCAGGCTGCAATGATCAGTGCGAACTACAAATTCGTGAGTCCACAGATAAGGCCGCCAACGACGGACAGCGCGAACCAAACCAATGAGCTCCCTCTCATAAGCAGCAAGTTTAGCATGTTGAGGAGCCACCATCCGACTGAAAAATGCAATAGGGCCGCTACCCTGATGAAGAACAACACCAAAACCAGAACCCGACGCATCACAATCAACAATAAAAGGCTTCTCAAAATTCGGCAACTGCAGCACTGGCGCCGATGTTAAGGCACGTTGAAGGGCTTGGAAAGCATCAGTGGCAGCTTGCGTCCATACAAAGGCATCACGCTTAAGAAGAGCAGTAAGAGGCGCTACAATCAGACCATAGTTATGAATAAACTTACGATAGTAACCCGTAAGCCCCAAGAATCCACGCAAAGCTCGAACAGACTTTGGACGCGGCCACGCTTGTACTGCCAGAACTTTATCTTCATCCATAGCAACAGTATCATTGGCAATGACATGACCCAAATAATGCATACGTTGTTCACCAAACAAACACTTGGAACGTTTAAGAGCGAGGCCATGCTCACGAAGAACCGAGAAAACGGCGCGAAGGTGCTGAAGATGCTCGGCCCAAGTCCTGCTGAAGATGAGAATGTCATCAAAGAATACGAGCACGCAACGACGCAAGAAAGGATGCAGAACGGAGTTCATCAAGGCCTGAAATGTGGACGGCGCGTTAGTCAGACCAAAAGGCATGACTAAGAACTCGAAGTGCCCATGGTGTGTACGAAAAGCCGTCTTCTCCACATCATCTGGGTGCATCCGAACCTGGTGATAACCACTCCGTAAATCCAACTTGGAAAAGAACCGGGCGCCCTTTAGCTCATCAAGAAGTTCATCCACAATGGGAATAGGGAACTTGTCACGCACAGTCTTTGAATTGAGAGCACGGTAGTCTACACAAAAACGCCAAGAACCATCACGCTTGCAAACGAGCAACATAGGTGATGAGAATGGCTGAAGTACTCGGCCTGATAATCCCCTGGGCCAACATGGCTGCACATTGTGCCTAAATCTCATCCTTTAGCAGCTGAGGGTAACGATATGGCCAAACGGCAATCGATGTCGTGTCCGGCAGAAGGTGAATGCGATGATCAAACAGTCGGGCAGGAGGTAATCCCTTGGGTTCAGCAAACTCAGTCAGCAAAAGAGACAACAAATTAGATACCTCCACAACAGCTAGCTGTCTTTGCGGCGCCGACGACACGCCCAGCCACTGGACTTTATGATCATGGCGCTAGAAAGTCATGGCCAGTCGGTCCAAATCCCACAAAATCGGACCCAGGGAACGGAGCCAATCACAGCCTAGCACAACATCGTAACCTTCGAGAGGAATCACGTAGAGGTCGAGGATGAAGCGCTCCGAATCAATGTCCATGGTGACCCCAGGACAAACACCGATCAGAGGAACGCGGTCACCATTAGCCACACCGACCGTCGCTCCCGGACGAGCCACCGGCTGCAAGGCCAAACGCTGGGCCACCGAGGCCGAGATGAACGAGTGTGTAGAGCCAGAATCAACAAATGCAATGACAGCGGCGCCCTGAATCACCGCAACGAGCTAAAGCGTGGACGCCGAGGGAGTGCATGTGATGGCGTTGAGGGATATGTTCACGTCTTCCACAGGAATATCGTCATCAGATCCATCCTCAGGGCTCATATCAATCAAGTATATGCCCTTCGTCGTGCACACCTTGAGATGTTCGCGAGAGAATTTAGCAGGGCAGTTGAAACACAACCCTTCAAGCCGACGGCGCGCCATCTCTTCCGGCGAGAGCTTCGTGAAACGACCTGGTGGAGGAGCCGCCTTGACTGGAGCGGCTGGTGTAGAAGCTGAAGATCCCGCCGAAGTTGCCGGCTGGGGTGTCCGCGGTGAAGCTGTTACCGATGCGCTGGAACGCCAGGAGGTGCGCGGCGTCGATCGAGACGCTGATGGTGGCGCGTCATCCGTCAGAGACGCGCGGCGTTTGTAAGAACGGGCCAGTGCCATCGCGTCCTCCAAGGTAGTAGGATTGTGCAACTCGACGTCGATGTTCAGAGGCTTACCCAAGCCCGAGGTGAAGATGTCGATCTGCTGCTTCTCAGTAACACCTTCGCAATGAACCAGCAGATTCAAAAAGGCCTCCTGGTATGCTTCCACCGTGCCCGTGCGGTGAAGTTGGGTCAGCTCGCCGAGCGGATTACTTCGGAGGGGAGGGCCGAAGCGCTGGTTGATGCCTTTCACGAAGTCGGGCCATGTTGGGGCAACCCCGTTGCGGTTCTGCTCGAGCCGGTAGTACCATTGGCTGGCGGCCCCTTCAAGGTACCAAGCGGCAGTCCAGACCTTCTGGTCCTCCGGTGTGCCATATGTCCGGAAGAATTGATCGCCCTTGTGCAGCCACGTGATGGGATCTTCAGAGCCACCATACTTGGGAAACTTGAGTTTGTGAGTTGTCGAATCATCCACAGTTTTGCCCTTACCAGATGATGATGAGGAATCAAACTGGCCTTGAGTTTCAAGAAGCTGAGTCTGAACATTGGAGACGGACGTGCGCACAGTCGAGACTTCCTTGTCAATCTTGGCGCTCAGATCGCCGATCTTCTTGACGATCTTGTCCATGGCCTCCTTGAAGTCTTCGGCCTTCACGAACTGATCGCCCATCGTGGCGACGAAGACAGGCGAAGGTTTTGCGGTGGAGCAGTGGGGTTGGCGACGCGCCGAGGAAGACGGGGAGGGAACGTCGAAGGGAGATCGATCCGTGGCACAGGAAAGTCCTAGCTGATACCAAAGATGATATGGTTAGTTGATTGAGATAGATAGATCGGCAGCAGAGGCAGACCTAACTCGCCCTCACGAGGAGGCTCTGAGTTTAAAGGTTTTACTCTTGCTTAAAGTTCACGGTTACACCAATGCAAGTATATATAGACTTGCCAATTGCCTAATACAAGAGCTAATAAACTTGGAAACTAACAAACCGAACAGAAAGAATCCTAACAAACTATGGCGCCGAAACCTTTTGCTTCCTTTGATATCTCTTTCCAAAGAATGCGTCCATAACAGTACAAATAGAGAGTAGAGATAGAGATGCTTCACAACAACAATATTGGCAAAGCTTGGAGGTTTATTGAGTTACCATTTTAGACCGCATTTTAAACATGCAAGGAGGAGCCAGCTCAACCTCTACATCATTTCATTATCTCGCGTGGCACCACACGACGATCGCGCAACCAGATAATTTGCGCGCAGCAGCTGACCACAAACAAGGCCAGTTTCTAGTGCTCGTGCGTGGTAAAACACATGCAAACTCAAGAGATTAAATTTCACATATAAACTTGGTATAACACAGGCAAGTTCAAGAACCAATGCAAGTGACACATCCACACAATGATACGATTAAAAGATTTGTAGCTGGCCAACACGACAAACTTCTTTTTAGACAAATCTGGCATAACTTAACAGCTCATTACAGCATAAAGATAGACCCTAAGATAGATGATTCCTAGGCCACAACATGAAATGAAATAGCTCCTTCAATTTTGTTGACAAGCACAACAGAAGCCTTTCTTGTGGGACCATTGGATCTTCAGAAGAACGCGAAAATGCCTCATTCCATACCCTTACTCTTCCTGCAATGCATAACAAATTACTGTGACAAACTAAAAATGATGTTCAGATTAAGCTTGCTTCTGTACTGTTACAGAAAGACGGCTAGCACATGCACAGGCGGTGCTTGGTAAAGTATAGTATTGTTTACTTGGGAAAGAATTGCAAAAAACAGATGACATCGAAGGTAAAAATTTGAGTTCCAACTGCTAGTAATTTCCAATAACATATGAAAGAAGGTATTGGCAGCTCTAAGCTCTTATCATCATAAGCTTCACGGCTCAAATTAATGTTTGGTATAGCCTGCAGGCTACACTACAACATATGAAATGCCAACAATGCAAGATTAATAATATTCAAATATGGAACCGACAGGAAGAAATCTATCGAGTAATAGGTGATAGAGATAAAAAAAAGGGCGGCGGCAGCAGCAGCAATATTACCTTGACAAGTGGAGGAACTTGGGGAATTCACAAGGGAGGAAGGGCATTGGAGCCATGGACTTGTGTCTGATCAAGTCTTCGTTGTCAGTGCGAAGGCCCTCCCACCCATTGATATACAGAGAATACGACTCCACGATCTTGGTGCTCATGTCAATGGAGACCACCCACATCTTCTTCTGGGAACATCCCCACTGGATGTAAAGGAAGTGCACCACATGTGGCCTGTCAATGTCGACTTGAGGGTGCATGAGAATGTCACGTGGGAGGCGGTCAGGGTGGTTTGCACGCCAGAGCTCATCGGAGGTGACCTGGTAGTCCACCTTCCACGCCATGCCGCCGCCGGCGTCGTGTGACATCAGGAGGGTGTGGCAGGTTATGGTGAAGCCAGTGCCGGGTTTGAGTGCTCCGAGGGGAATTCCATCATGGCGGGCAATATTGACGAACTTGAGCGCACGCCCGTTGTCGACGACGAACGCGCCACGGTAGAAGGAGCTGCGTGTGTTGATGCGAATGTTGTGGGAAGGGAACTCATCCAGGGGGAGCCTGAGGAAGGAGACACTAGGGTTGGGGTCTCTGAACAAGTCACAGAATAGGATGCCTCGGTAGTAGTCGATCCAGCACAGCCATTTTTGGAATGGGATGATGGTGTCGGTGTCCCAGAAGTAGAGTAAATCATCGTGGCTGTCAGTGTCAGTGTCACTGCACAGGACATCCAGCCGCATGTTCTTCCATCTGCCGCCGACAAGCTGATCTCCAGGGCCGAGAGCTGGTGGGGAGCAGGGGCGCAGCAAGCATATGTCAGCAAAGACCTTTGTGCGGCTGGGTCTGTAGAGATTGAGCTGTGCCACCGCAAACTCTTCTTCGCCTCGGCACAAGAGGCCCGTGTGTCTGGTAGTAAGCGGGCGCCGCTTCGGAGGAGCAGAAGGAGGATGATGACTTAGGCGGCCATCGGAGCGGAAATAATCAAATTTCGGCTCGGTACAAGGGGGGAGCGCTCTGAGCGAGGAGGTAGGGTTCTCCGTCTTGTCGGCGCTGTAGACGAACAAGTCCTGCAACGGGACCATTGTAGTAGAAGTCTGGTCGACGACCTCAAACAAGGAGAGATGTCGGTGGGTCGCCACGATGGTTAAGGGCGTATACACGCTGGGATATGTAAATTGTGGCAGCTGCGCGTAGAGACGGGAGATGCGCGGGGGCTTGGCGAGCGAGAAGGCGATGGTGAAGGTGGCGCCCCAGGAGGTGGTGCCGGAGGCCCTGATGGGGGCCCTGCTCTCGTCGGGGAAGGAATCGTCGCCGTACCTGCGGGAGACGAAGGGCTCCAGCATCACCCAGTTGGGTAAGGGCATGGCGACCTAGAGACAGACAGATTGGGAAATTAAGGGGAATCTCTGCGGGGACAAATCGGGGGAGCTGTAAGTTGAAGTGCCTTACCGACGAAGAAGGAGACCCGCGGCCGGCAAGGCGAGAGTAGGCGGAGGCGGACGCGGCCGGCAAGGCGAGAGTAGGCGGAGGCGGAGGCGGAGGCGGACGCGGCGGCGGTGCGGACCAAATGGATTTAGGGTTACCGAATTGGCTTCCTCTGCGTCAATGGGGCATCAGTTACCGATGGAAACAAAAAGAATCAAGTCGGTCAGCCCACGGCCTGCGACAGGCCTAATTCGTTTCCTCGCGGCCCAAATCGTTGACCCATGCACGTCGGGCCCAAATCAAATCGGCCTGCCGCTCTCTCCCTTTCCTCCAGGCTTCAGCCAGCTTAAGCCCGGTTTTCTAGAGAGAAGCGTTTCTCCGCTGATTCTGTGAAGTGATTCTCTGAAATGAACTAGGGGCTGGGAGATGAAAAAAAGTAGCTTCTTAGTGATTCTCCATCCTGATTTTGAGAGTTTATGATAGAGAATCAGAGAATCAGCTCCATAGAGAATCAGAATCAGGTGGAGCTCTACGCCCTTAGTTTCCACAACAACCCAAAAAATGATCCAACTACTGAACTATAGCAGCAGCAGCAGCAACAAAAGAACAATGAATTGAGCTTACATGGAGATTGTTCCACGACCAAAAAAAAATTGTTCCAAGATTCCAACAAACAAAATAAATTGCTCTAGACATACAAAATATTCGCCACTTATTGTTTGATTATCATGTTGTAAAGTTTGTTTGTGTTGGAGAGCCCTAGGCTTTATGTTATAGAATATTAGCCTGTATCATGGTGTAGAATCATTGGGAAAACATGTACGGTAGCCTAATGGCGTAGGCTTTGCCATAGAAAAATAATTTCCATACCAATATGATGAAATCCAGAGCTGACTGGCAAGCCGAAGACAAGAATAGAGAAACCTTGGACCATCATTTCCATCAAACAAGAGCTCGCTATCACCAGGATCCCATGGTGTCTGCAGGAAGCCACCAGCACCACCCATCAAGAGACCAGTGCAAATCAATAGAAAATTGTGTTCACTGATAGCTGCTAGAATTTCCACTTGCAACCTATCTTTCCCTATGGCCAGCTGTTGGGGTGAAAATGGTCGCTGCTGGTAATTGAGCACCACACAACACGGTGCACAATCTCTAGTGAATGTTGCATCAATCTTGACCATCATTGTATTTTGAGTGTCTGCGCGCTCTATGCAACAGGAATAACTGAATTGCACATAAGTGAGGGAAGAGCTTTTTGTAATTTTCTTGAAGCCAAGAAAGAATAAGCGACAACTTAGAAACCTTCTTCTGATGTTTTTTGGTTTGAAATGAAGGTCACTTATCTGCAGTTCATTGTGAAAGGCTTCCATATAGCAAAGCTTGAGAGCTTGGAAATTGCTCAAAAACAACATATGCTCCAAGGCTCTATGATCCCATGTAATACTTGACAGTAGACAAAATGATAAGATGATATCCCAAGAGCTTCCATTTTCTTCTATACTTGTCGACATTGCCTGAATAGATAAGTCTGGATGTGCTAGTCTGAGCAGTTTGTTAGCAAGCTTGTACACTGTGTTGGCAGAACAGGAACCCTCACATGACAGTGAAAATGTGAAACCTAAGCCATCTGCGTCGCAAAATGATTGCACCTCACTTCTGCTAGTCAAGAACCCATCATCGAGTCTCTCTAGAGGAAACATAATGGTGTGAGACAACAACACAGGTGCAGAATTTGTCACTCCACCAAAGAATATTGCTGCTCTATAATTCCAGTATATCAACCATGAAAGTCCTCTTGGCAAGATTGAGCACTTGCATGTACATGGGTGCTATCAGCCTGGGAGAACATCATATGCATATAGCACTCGGAATCAAGTTTTGTTCTCATTTGAATAGTAATCAGAAGAATTGCACTGAGAATCATGCATTTCAATGATTGCAGCATTTCAGCTTGCACAATTGTGAAATTTTGTTGAGTTGAGGTGACCATGGTGGCTTTAGCTTTATGACTCCAGCAATTATGTCCCGCCTGCAAACTCTAATATGATCTGATTTAGCACACCTGCATGGTACTCCAAAGTGATTGCAGCCAAAGGATGGCCATGGCATCGGTCGCAGATCAGTATCACCAAATGCAAGTTCCCGTTGTGTAGGCGGCGGCCATGGCTGCTACTCGGCCCACTTCATCAGCAATGACCACAAAACCACTGTACTCTTCCCATGCATAATCACCGGCACACATTCCTCGAGCAACTCATAGCTGTTGATATTGTAGCCATTGAGCAAGTACTTGCAAGGAGATTTCACTGGCATATCCAAACCAATACCAATGCATTAGTGCCAGGCAACATTTCCTCAAACAACTGGTCAGCACCCAGGATGGCATGCACCAGTGAGGTCGAACTCAACGTCACAACCTTGAGGGTGGGGACACCAAGAGTTATAGACATTGGCGATAATGTTGGAGCAACCTTTGGAACATTGGTGGGCACTGGAACGCCCATGCTAGAGAGCTCGCATTTCATCGAACGATTGGAAGACATATCAAAATCCATGTCACTGGTGGTGGAGTCCATGGCCAATGGTGATACAGTTGAAAGGACGAGATTGGTGACGGACTCCTGGCATGTGGTAGGCACATAGGAACCTTGAAGCATCATTGATGGTGAGGTTGTCGCCATGCTACCATCACTTGCCACCTCAACAGCAACCTCTTGCGCAAAGCATACTGGATGATTAACTGTCAGCAACTATCGTAAATATTCCGTTCGTGTAAACTCCCATACGCTTCTGCAGCTTCATGCTTTGACCGGAACACAACCTGAGCCTTTACATGATTTGATCCCCCTATCACCTGCACATGTTGCACCTCTCCAAATGGATCAAACACGAGATGGAGAACCTTCTCAGTGATTGGATAATATGCCCGGTGAATGGAGACCTCCAAAACACGGCTAGGTGACCTCCAATCGCTTGCAGCCATTTCATCGAACAGGTTGTAGGCACCACTGTTGTAGTCACCATTGTTGTAGAAGACCGGTCCCAAGTCACTCTTGTTCACTTGTTCCGTCCATGCCATCTCTAGATCGAAAGGGGAAAAATCCAAGGATTCGAATGGCTCCGAATACTAATAGTTAACAACCCACTCAATCCACCACCAACATTTACTTTACTATTGGCCGGATCCCATCCCACTTGCGCCGGGAGTGAGGGGTGGGAGGAGAGGAGGGAAGGACGGAGGCGGCGGCGAGGAGTGACAGGCGGTGCCCGAGAAAATGTGAATAGGGAGGGTGAAATGAGAGGAGCTAGGGTACCGGGACCGGAGGCGCGACTCGGCTGCGGGCGACACTGGGGGGATAGGAAACAGGGTCGGTGGCACGTTCCACGACCGGGAACGTCATCCCAATTCATGGGTCGGGGTCAAGGATCATCGTCTCCACCCCGTAGGATCATAAACTCTGGATCAAGGTCCTAGAGGTCGTCATGGAGAAGCTCCAACACGAGCCAGACATGATGTTGCAACATAGATTGGGCAATGAATATGCGTGAGGGCTTTAGCACAGCGGAGGAGGTGTTGTTGCGGAAGGATTGGATAGTGGATTTGTGCGGAGGAGGAAGAAATAAATGCTGCAGGTGGCCTCGTGTGTCTATTAGACGAGGCTAAAGCAAGGCGGGGGGGGGGGGGGGCTGTAAAGCACAGTAATTGGAAACCCATCTAGCCCCCTTTTTTTTCTTTTTCTCCCTTTTCTTCGTTTTCCTTGACTCTTCTATATCACGTTCCGGATCATCGACCCGATACTCCTTGGTTCACGCACTATGTTGTGAATTTTCGTCTCAGGGGTATACCCCCTCCGTACCACAATTTTATAAAGCATTGACCTTGATCCCGTTCTTCTCGCAAAATCGATAGCGGGCGTGTATCTGCAAAAAAGATGCGAAATCCCAATTTTCTCTTGTTCGTGTCAAAATATTCTACGGAATAGGGTTGTTTTTGAAAACATAACTTATGCGGTTACTGTTCATAGAGGACCTCCCTGTACCGCGGGTTGATTCTCTTATAACCAGAGGGTGTTTTTGCAAAACTTTACGCGCATGCAGGGCCGATTTGAGCAGGGCCATCGGTTATCGACGCATCGCTCTCTACAGGGCTGCCAGCACAGCATATAGACAACACAAACGGTGACGATCAATCTTTAACGCACTACCCAAGACAAACGTGGGCCCCACGTATTTCCCTTCTTCTCAATCGCATTCGGTACAGAGGAAGAAAGGTAACCGGCGGTCCGCACCACCGGTGCCTGGCCTCCACCCGCGCCCAGCCTCCACAGCGCAGCGCAGGCCCTGCCTCCAGCTGTAGCCGCGACCGTTCCTCGGCGCACCGCGGCAGCGAGCCTCGCCTCCGCCGCGACCGCGAGCCCAGTCTCAACAGGATCAACTCAACAGGGTGCCAAAATGAAGCGAATCGGCCCCCGCCACCAATGTTGTCCATGCTTCACAGGTAGGCCGTGCCTGAGAATGTACACCGCGAAGCAAAGAGTCCTCACAAATGGCTCGGACGCCTCTTGCCGGTGTCAGTCCTCTGTCGCTTGGCTGGCTTTGCCCATTGGATGTCTCCAATGCCGGGTGCCGAGGAACTTCCCCCCTGATCCGAGTGGGCACCCCACATGGTGGAATGCATAGACTGCTGAGATGGATGTGCATCCCTTTGGAATGGCGTCCTGGCACCCCTAGGTGAGGGCACTGGGCCCGGCCGCCCAGGGTTGGTTGGTGAGAGCGGCCCAGCTCGGCCTGAGCTAGACGGTGACCCAATGCTGCTCCTTGCCCGATCTTGTCTTTTCTTCTTAACAATGAACATATCGCTAGGATGTAACAACCCAGCACCGGCACCATCTGGGAGCTGATCCCTGCTGCCCGATCCAGAATGCCTCGAGTCTCTCTCTGATCTGGAACTGTGGGGCCGGCTAGGAACCTCGCTAGGCTGATTATGCCTGCTATGTCCCGAGCCATGCTGCTCTGCTTCACCGGTGCTAGAACAACGTTTATGGCCCAAAGCAGCATGTTTTGTCGATGACCCAGCTGTGCCACCTGCAGCTCCTCCAGGATTCGAAAATGACATAGCACTCTTAGCTTCACTGAAGTCCGAGTCTGGGAACGCAATCTTCATTATGTTGAAAAATAAGTTATGGAGAGTCTCAGCTTCTATCCGGACCTGCGTTTAATTGGAGTAAATTAACATTTTATTAGGCTGCAACACTAGCCACAAGTTCAGAATTGGTAGAAGCATAGACGGCAATACAATAGATATAGCCAGTGTTTGATACAGAACAGTAGGACTACCTCGTGCCTATAGCTGAAATGCTGAACCACACTCTTCAACATCTGTTGCATGTCCGCTATGAACTCAGTTACAGCGCTATACTCGAATCCATCAACTCGCTGTTCAATTTTCTGTAGGTCAAGCGTGCTACCAGCAGGACCTCTGAATGAGGAATTTTCATTCCTCCGCCACCAAGAGGATATATTAGGTATGATTTGATGACCCTCTTTGTCAATCCTCCTCCAAAGCTTGCTTATCACATTCTTGCACTGCAGGTATTCAAGAACAGCTTCAGTTCAGCCATATGAGATAAGAATATATAACAACACAGGGTAAAACAAAATGATACATATCAAAAGCCAAAGGAACAAAAGAATCCCAGATCACAAAATAATTAACACAAAAACAACTTCACTGCATGCAACCAGATGCTAAAGTATGCAGCACATTAAGCATAAGTTGTGAAACTAAAACTACTTTGCAGCAATGGTGCTTTCAGATGAAACTAAAACACTTTAACAGCAATGGTGCTTTCAGATGAAAATAAACACTTTTAACAGCAACGGTGCTTTCATATGAAAATAAACACCTGTAACAGCAATGGTGCTCTTAGATGATAAAGCATTTCAATTCTAAGAAAAAAAAATCCTCCACAGAGACATTAAATATCCTTTTGAAGAAGGGTCAATAGAACAAATCGCACTAAATGCATTATTGTGCAAAGAGCTTAGGTACCTTTCTTTGCATACTGTCAGACATCTTTGTGCCACGGAACTCTGGGGTAGCAGAGTCAATGGCCTTACTGCTCCGATTTTCCTTGGAGCGTTCAGCAGATCCTTCGCCAGAGCCAGACAAGTAAGTCAATTTTCCTGTCCTAGAAGCAGGCGAAACCTTCCTAGATGGGGCGTTGCGCTTCTGTTTGACTATAGGATGAACTGTGTCTTGCTGCCTGGCAGCTGGATCAGCAAAAACATGGGATCCTAGGTCAGACTCAAATTGTGAAATATAATCACCATCTCCTTGAAATGCAAGATGAGTACCACGCTGAGGGAAGACCCCTTCTCCGCCAGATCTATCTTCCTGCTTTTCTGCATTAGGTCTTGGACGAATACGAATACTCCGTTTGCGTTTTATTTTTGGCTGCAACACCTGTTCATCCTCACCGTCATCACGTTCGTGATTCCAGCTCCCTGACTGCTGCAGGTCCATATGTGAGTCCCCTGACATTGCAATCTCACCTTCTTCTAGGTCATCCGTCTGCAAATCACCAGTTCAAAGCATGATCTATTTAATTAACATAGAAAATCAAACGAAAAACAGAAGACATAACAATATGTCAACACATACAGTTCTCCTTGATAAAGAACCAGAGCGGCCATCTAATGCAGACAGAGACCGCAATTTTTTTGATGATGAAGAAGGTGCAGGTGGCGGTAATCTCCTACTCCCAGAAGAAGAGCCTGTGGAACCAGCTTCTTCCATCCTATTAGCTTTTCTGCTTCCTAATCCATCAGTAAAATTGTACCCATCATTTTGAGGCTCTTCTTCATCTGATTCGTCCTTGTTATCAGGTACCGAATCATCATTGTCCTCTTCATCTTCAAATTCCCCTATTTCCCCTTCTTCAGGCAGGGGTGTGGTATTCCTTTCTTCGGAATCTTCATCAGATTCTTCAAGATCTTCATCGTCAATCTCCCTGTAGATTGAGTACTTGCCAGTACCCTTTGGTCGCCCCCTTCTCTTCTCAGGTGTTTCATTAGTGTCTAAAGCAATGCCACCAGACGACATATTTCTCGACGGCTTTTTGGATAGACTTGCCACAACGCCATCTACTTCAGTGGAGCTAACACGAAGCCACTTTGGAACCTGATGATGTTTCGTCATATCCCCTGTCCAATCAAAGTCCTCATCCATCTGATCAAAAAGTTCAACTTCACGTTCAGTCCTAGCAATCATTCGGTTCACTTCCTGTAATGAAGGCACATCATGAACAGTTTCTTGATATCTCTCATCATCATGCAGGAGTGTCTCCAAAGTCATCCGCCTTTCCTCATGGGTTGTTCTTTGATCAAAACGACCAGCGTTAATGACCTCATCTGCCATATCAATTTTGTATTGTTGGATATTGTTGCGGATGAGACTTTCAATTGACCCCATGTACCTGTCTTTCCCAGCAAGATCATCCTCCAAATCTCCACTCCCTCCATTTCTCAACTCATCCTCTTTCTGATAACTTGATATGTTATCAACAACAGCCTCCATGTAAATAACCTTTACCTCCCTAGTCTGCCCTATACGATGCGCTCTAGCAACTGCTTGCTCTTCGTTCTGTGGATTTGGATCAGGGTCATATATTACAACAGTATCCGCGCTCTGAAGATTCAGACCCCTACCAGCAGCACGAATACTAAGCAAGAATATGAAACAATCAGAACCAGGCCTGTTGAAGTCAACAATTGCCGACTCTCGATCTTCCAAGCTTGTTGTTCCATCAATTCGCCTGTAAACAAGTCGCCTCCATTGCAAATAATCTTCCATGATGTCAAGAAGTTTTGTCATTGTGCTAAAAAGAAGAACACGATGGCCTGCCTTATGAAGCTTGATTAAAATTCTATCAAGATTCCACAACTTCCCGCAAGATCTGATCATAAAATCTTTACCATGATTCAAGAATGGATATGACAGAAGAGGATGGTTACAAACTTTTCTTAGCTCCATGCACTTGTTGTTGAGATTCTTGTATGTCTTGACCTGGTACATGGGATTCCTTTGTGCACGTTTTTTCTCATCTTCTGGATCAACTCTAATAGTACCAGTTGATTTGATCCAATCATATATAGCTCCTTGAATAGCAGACATTCTGCACCTCAAAACAATGGAATCCTGCAACAACATGCCAGATTAATAATGTTGCAAACTTGCAGAACAACTCAACCAACTAGTGCTAGTGACAAGCAAAAAAAAAGTAAAGCACCTTCCGTGGAAGTGAGCCTTCAACATCTTCCACGCGCCTGCGGAGCATGAAAGGCTCCAAAATCTGATGCAGCCTGTGAATGATTATTACTTTCTTCTCTGTCTCAAGCCAATCATCTTCTTCTTCACTATGTGTCGGACCATCCCTCTGAAACGGCTTAGAGAACCAATCTTGAAATGCCTTACTACTGTCAAATACTTCTGGAAGCAACAGATTCAAGAGGGACCAAAGTTCCTTGAGATCATTCTGTAATCAATTTCCAGGCATTAAATAACGACAAGAAACAGTATACACCAAAAAAGGGCGCATTAGTCACATGAAAAAATAGCTATACTGGCAAAAAACAGAAGGGTCTCCTATCATCACTAAAAAAGAAGAGGCTCCCTCGAACTATCACAATTCTTGACGTTTACTCCCTCCATCCCTCCAGTTTCATAATTCCTTGATGTTTTGTACAAAATATCAAATACCAAGGACTGTTTAATTTGGATGCTAGATTCCTCTTCTACCCTTAGTAAATACAGTACATGGAAGTCCCATACTTCATCAGTAAATGCTTGCAGTTTTATATGGTTAGTTCCTTGACATTTGGGTTCAGAAACCCAGGTTTGAATCCTCATCATGTTTTTTGACTTCTGTATTTTCCTCTCTTTTTTTGCTACGTATTTCAGTGACATGTTTCATTTTGGCTCGGAGCTTTTGTGCCTGTTTGCCACTAACCGCATTTGTTTTTTTTCTGCTCACACTTGTTCTGCCACTAAAGAAATGCAGACAACACTGCTACATGAGTATTTATACGCAGCTGCTGTAGCTAAGTCATTTCGGAGAGTTAGACGGGAAGACAGAGATGCATGCATGGGGGCTTTGGATTGGAATTGGACAGGAAGACAAAGTAATTACTGCATGCATGACGTGGGGTAACTGTCCTCGTTACATGCAGCGGCAGCGGCTGCTTTGGAGACATGCCCCGGTTGCTACAGCAGGGGTGAACTTGTCCCAGACTCGTACTCAATTCTCCAATGACAGACATTTGCAAACAACGTGTACAACACTCCAGAGTTAAGTAATATATGAAACCGGAGGGAATATTTGGTTTACCTGTAGAGGAGTGCCAGTGAGAAGGAGGCGTCGTTGGCAACGATAGCGATCAAGATCACGCGCCAAGACTGAGTCTCTGTCCTTCATCCGCTGCGCCTCATCAATTATAATGTACTTCCAGTCAATCCTTGAAAGTTTGGAACGGTCAAACATAACAAATTCATATGTTGTTACGAGAACATTAAATTTCATGGCCAAAACCTCCTGCAAGACAAGTAAAAATTAGAAGGGAAATTTCTACAAGAGCTAAATGCAAGAAAGTCCACAGGTATTTGCTATCAAATAGCTTATCAACACAAAATAACGGAATGTTGTAAACATTACTTTCAGTCTATTAAACAGGGATCAACTGTTAAGAGCAGCCATTCAACTAAGAAAATGCTACCCCTATACTGCACAAAACATACACCTGTACAGGGATTGATGCAGACTAATCTAGAAAACTAAAATAGTATGTGTACAGCACAACTTAATTCACTCCAAATAATTTAAAGCGTGTTTGCTGATATGTTGTTATCTTTTGTTCAACAGATGACATCAAAACAAATCCAATAAAAGAAAAGCATTGCATGCACTGTGAGGGTGCTGATGCTGAATTACTGATTAGTAAGCAGGTGGCTCCTTCAAAATTAAACAGTGCATGATTATACCCCATCCCCTCATAGAGTGTTTTCAAACTAGGAGGGCAGGGTCAAGTGATCGGGGTTGATTGTGTTTGTTCACAACAAACAATGTATCAGAAACCTTGCTAATTTAAAATTTGCAATGTAAGTACAGGGCCTAACATATGTAAAGCTAGTGGAAGAACGGCAGCTTACTTGAGAGAACAGTCTCTGCCTTTGGTCCTTTGCACCAACATAAAAGATGCAAGATGCAGATGGCAACCAATTTAGCAGTTCACTCTGAACCAAGAACAGATATCACAGCAAAATGTAAGTTTCTATAACAAATACTGCATCAAAAAATGGAAACTAAAAAATATATTCTCAGAGCAAGAAATGGCATGGAAGACGCACCTTCCAATTGACCAAGACAGCATTTGGCACTATTATGAGATGTGGGCCATAATTCCCTTTAAACTCCATCAGGTATGCGATCAATGCCATAACCTGTTATAACAAATATTGCAGCCATACAAATAAATTATAGCAGCTTGGATTGAATGAAAAGATGGACCACAGCAAGCAAGCCAGAATAATAAATGGATGCTACACACCTGCACAGTCTTGCCAAGACCCATCTCATCAGCCAAAATACCATTCAACTTATTATTGTACAAAGAAAGCATCCACTGTAGGCCCACCTAGATAACAAATAAAATGAATTTTAAAGATTCCGTGACAGGACAAAACTGCAATGAAAATGAATGTTACTTCAGTTAAAAGTAGACATCCTACCAGTTGGTAGTCCCTCAACGTTCCAGCTCGCAACAGCGATGGCTGCTTTGTAACTCTCTCACTCACAGCATGAGCTAAAGTATAGTACCTGAAAATACACAAGAAGTAAAAAACCTTATTAAGAGTGATGAAAAGTATGTTTGGAAGCCGATCTGACAAACCCTACCTCAAATGACAAATGGAAAAAAATGCAGGCTCCAAAAATGCAACAGAAATTTCTAAAGTAAAGAAATAGCAACATGGAAAAAAAATCCTGATACAAAGTACATTTTCAATTTAGTCAATTTCTTACTTGTTAACAGATGTATTTTCCCTTGGTGCATTCATCTCCGAGAATGTGTTCCTTATCATAACCTCCTGACCAGCACATTGTGCAGCAGCCTTCACTTCTTCCTCAGATAGGCCCTGTTAAACAAGCAGAATGTTCATGTATACGACTAGCAACAAGTAACCTGGTTACATGCAGCAACGATGATAAACCACGAATGCTTGAGCTACTGTCTACAGAAAGCTTCACTATCCAACAATAAAAAACCAAAAAGTGAGGGGGTAGGTGACAAGCCAGTTTCACTAGCCCAAAGCAAAGAGCGTCAAAATACCTGTGCCCGTGCAGCTGCTGCAGCAGCATTTGCTGCTTCTTCTACCTGTTGCTGACTCTTGGCAGCAGTTATTTTTCCTCCAAGCTTATAAAGGTACTCTTCAGTCTGCGTCAGGAAAGAAGATAGAACAGTATATCTTTGAGCTGCATCACCAGGAACACTGGTTTGCTGTTCCAACAGAATTTGACGGTATCTTTCCACATCATTGTTTTTCAAAGCCTCCATCCTTTTGTTCCTATCATCATCTTTCCTCTTTGAGAATTCGCGTAACATCCTTTCATGGTACTTGGCCACCCCTCGATTACGAGTTATTCGAGCATCACGAATGGCCCAATGTGCCTCCAAAAGCTTCTTGCGCCACTGGAAGATGGATTTCAGCTGCTTCTCTCTCGAGGCTTTCTGCATCTGCTGAACCTGTCTTACAAGCTCAAAACGTTGACGTTCACATTGTCTGACAAACTTTCTGTATATCCTATCAGGCATTGCCATTATTTCTTGTTGCTCATGCTCAACTTCATCCCTTAGCCGAGCCTGATGCTCTAGGAGTTTGAGCTTCTTTTCTTCAATCTGTAGCCTCAAGACTAGATCAGGTCGGATCCTTTTCCTCTCTAGGTTAATTGCAAGCAAACCGCTTATCTTTTTTAAGTTATCCTCACGTTTCTTACCAAGAACAATCATCCCTTCCTGAGCTAATAAATCTTTCACATCATAACCTAGTGACAGAGTACTGTTGTAATTTGCAGGTCCCAGGGAATCATGCCTCCTAGTGAAGGACGGGAAATCGAATAGTGGACCATGGTATTTTCTGGGAACATCTCTTGGAGCTGGGGCACTGCTTGTGGAACCAGCCCTTTTGGCTTGCTCAGCGTCTGCTGAGCCACTTTCTGCTGGTACAAATTTACCCCTATCAGCATTGTAATCGCTTCTCCCAGGTGTTCTCTGGATACTCCGTTCTAGATCCTGCTCAGATTTAATCACAGTAGTGTTGTTATTATGCTCTGGTGCTGAAACTGGTCCAATTTTAAGAGGCTCTTTCGGTGAAGCTTTCATCACTTGCATGGGACCAGGACCACTAGCAGGACTGGCTTTGTCTTCCGATGCAGAAACCTCCACCTTTGGTAAACAGGGTCCCTTCAACAGTGGAGGTTTTTCAGGAGCTTTATCACTACTCTCCATGTGCCTTCCATGTTCATCAGTGCTGCTTACACCAGGCCTTTCGCGGTTATTCGTTGCCTGAGGTCCAGAAATCTGCTGCCCTTGTGAATCAGGCGCACGCCCAGACACAATCAATTCAAGAACTTCTGGCGGGAGTGTGCGATCGCCACGCTGATAAAGGAATGCAATAAAAGGAGGGAAAAAGAAAACCACAACAGTATTAGATTGATCAGGTGAACCACATCTTAAAATTACGGGTAGGATCTGATAAACACAAACAAAAATAGACTTGAAGTTTCATCTTTCCTGTACCTTTAAACGCCGAAAAGCTAATATCTGAGCTTTGAGTACATGAAGTTGATTTTTTGTGAAACCCGTTTGCCCTGTTTGCGGCCGAGCACTTGGAGTTGGGGCCTGCGATCCACCTGTTTCACCAGGGGATGATGTGGGGGCAGCAGCTTGGTTAAGCTGCTGCATCTGTCTCGCATGCTGCATCTGCATCGCTTCTGAATTTGCGAGGACATTTTTTGGATTGGATTGTTCAGGAACCTTGTTCACATGTCCAGAGCTTTGCGGGATATGCATCGCCTGTGCACCATTGCCCATTGTCATAGGTGACCTCACGGCCCTTTCATTTGAGCCATCCCTATTATGGCCAGATAACTGTTGTTGCATCTGCAAGTTGCTCGAATTCACTACCTTGGTCTCTTCTCCACCAGAAACTGAGTTTGGGGGAAGGGGCTGACGGGGTTTCATTGGGGCACCCTGACCGGGAACATTACCCTGCCCTGGGGTATCACTGTTCGCTTGTGAGGACGTTGCTTGCTGCTGCGCAGACATACTTGCCTCATTCTGCTTCTGCATGGCTGCCATCCTGCTTGACTGCCAGATTGGCAGGAGTTGAGAAATTGCACTCATGTTTGCAGGATTAGACAGGTCAAAATTGTTCTCTTTTGCCCAGGCTTGGATGGCTTGAAACTGCAACGGCGTTAATGGGCCACCACCGGCGCTGCCCATACCCACCTGGCCTTGCATTGGCTGCATGGGCCTCATCATACCCACCGACGGCATCTGCTGTCCAGGGACTCCGGGAGGAGGCATAGGAGGCCTCATATCACCACTTTTTTGTTCATTACTGCTTGGTTGTCCCTGTTCTTTCTGCTTCTCCACCTGCTGAAGATGTTCAGCCTGCCGCTTAAACATCTGTGCCTGATGAAGGGCCATAAGCTCCTGCATCTTGGCAGGGTTGTTAACCATATCTTGGTCTCTTGACGATGACCCCGGCATATTCATCTTGGCCTGCTGCTGGAGGAGCATCCCATGGGCCGCCTTCTGCTGCTGCTGCATCGCAAGCTTTAGGTATTGTTGCTGCATTGCAACCTGGTTGTGCACCTGACCTCCAATCATGCCCTGTGGTCCACCAGATAGCTGCAGGCTCCTCTGACCCTGGAACTGCGGCATTGGGCCTGATGACTGAGGGAAGCTACTGCCGCCGCCTGGCCCCATCATGCCATGTGGCACACCAGGTTGGTATGCTTGCTGTTGTTCGTGGTGATGCATCATTCCCTGCAGCAGAATGTGACCCATTCAGAACTCTAAAACCTCACAAAACCAGGAACCAAAAAAAAAGGAACGGTTGTAGCATTGCATCAAGACAACAAGCAGACAACCGATTGAAGGGTTCAGATTCTCTAAACGCAATCAAAAGACTGCATCATGCCATCAACCACACTAAAGAACAGCTCATCCAAAACAATTGGATAAACCAAACCGAATTGAGACGGGGCCAGAATCAGACAGCAATTCCAAATTGAAACCGCGACTACACGAAATCCCACGCTGAGGAAACTGGACACACACACACAACACATGCAAAACCAATCGTACGTAACCCTGCCAGCGGAAGAACAGAACACCAAGGGGCAAGACAAGACAACCAACCAGACGCACTGACACTCCTCCACTGCGGGGAGGGAGGCGACCTCGTTACCGTTTGCGGCAGCCAGCGTAAAGACGGCGCCTTTTTCGCCACGCCCCGCCAGATTTTTTTCCCGAATCCCAACAACCACACGCGCGCGCAGGCGCACGGTTCCCCACCAATCACATCCATCGCCCCCGAGAGGGGAGAAAAAAATACACCACCCAAAATAAATTCGAATCCCACAGGGCGCGGCGGTGGTGGGGCAGACAAGGCAAGGCCTACCTGGCTCCTAAACCCTAGCTGGGACTGCTGCTGGGACTGCGCCGACGTCGGGGTCCCCGGCTGCTCCGGCCGCGGCGACGTCGCCGGCGAGCTCCGCGAGCTGCCGGAGGGGCCCCCGCTGGGCTGCATGGCGGCAGGCCCGGGGATCCCTTGAGGCGCCGGAAGCTTTCTAGATCTGGCCGATTCGGGTTCCCCTCATGCGTTCGCGTCAGATCTAGGTCGATCGGGCCCGCG
The DNA here is from genome assembly GCA_033239725.1 of Echinochloa phyllopogon. Taxonomy (NCBI): domain Eukaryota; kingdom Viridiplantae; phylum Streptophyta; class Magnoliopsida; order Poales; family Poaceae; genus Echinochloa; species Echinochloa phyllopogon. Next base: position 982,917 of record BTCW01000001.1, read on the forward strand.
CGGCGCCGGATGGCCGCCGGAGATGGCCGCCGGGCACGGGCTGCGGGGCTCCGGTGGGGGTTTGGGAATGGAGATTTCTGTCTCGTTTGTTTCTGCGGGTTTTTTAATGCGAAGAAAGCCGGGGAAGGAGTAGGAAGGAGAGACCCAGGTTGGGTTGGGTGCCGTCCCGAAATCTTAAATTGTATCGAGTTGGAGGGCCTTTACGTTAAAATAGGAGATAGAGGGGTATTTGCATGGGAGCCCTCCAAATTTTTTATATTTGCAGTATAGTCTTGTGACTGCGATCCATAAAATGGACATTGAGCATACAGTAGTGTTGGGTTAAATTTACATCTATGGTTTGGTTGGGAATTAAGATGAGTGTGGAATGATATGCGCGCGGCGACACGAAAATGGTTAGGATCTGGATTTTTGCGAATTGACCGACGTTGTACTTTGCAGATGTTAAAGCTCGGATGATAGTGAGTTCGAGTAGTAGATTGGAGTGCTAGAAATTCCATTTACTACGACAGTTATTATCCATTTACTCGTTACTCCATTTTGACTTTATTTGAGATTGAGCTAATAAGCTAGTACGTACAGCTGAATATATGGTGTTCTAAATACTCCGTACTTGTATATTTATGGAGACTAATGCAATTCTTTGGGTGAGAAATGGAGTCTACATTGGCCTGTTGAAAAAACCCATTTAGTATGGCATTTGTTCATTACTCAATTTTGGAACCGCGCGCTGTGGACGTTAGAGTTTTAAGGCGAGGGATATATTTCCATGTGAAGATTTCCATTTATATCCTTATGCTTAATACTAGGTCATATGATTATGGCAAGCAAATAATTAATTAAGCTAGCTATTATAGGAGGAGAATAAACACATACAGTACGTAATGTACACGTAGGCCTTTTGTTTCTGTTTTTTTACAGAAAGGATCCTAGCCCTCCGAATTTGTCATCACGTACAGTCCTCCTTAATTGACACATACTTCTAGGAAAATGCAAGACGAATGTTTCAGCTGCTAGCTGTACATCGCCAACGGATTGGCGCAGTTCTTGCTTCAGACTCTCAGCACCTTTTTTCAGTTATAATTGTCTCATCATGCCATTAACTGCCGCTTGGCCTGGCACAGAAAAACAAGCTAGCTAGCTGTTCCAACAGGCCTAAACTGACAGCGGATGCTTCGTTTTCAGAACCTGAAGCTGTTTCGCTCGATCAGAGTTCAGACTAGCCACAGTTGATCTAATGACTGACTGAGAACTGATGAACTGACCTTGATTCCAGAAAAAAGCTCCCAGCTTTTCTTTGATTCTTGTTACCGCCACAACTATTCTCAAACTGTCGTTCTTCCACCATCTAAATTGATGGTTTGCCCACCTAGATCGATTTACAGCACCGAACAGCTATTTGACAGAATTCGGGTGAACAAAATTGTATCTTCAGAAACCATAAGGAAGAAAGATCACATGTTCACAGCTGAAGCAACACTGAATTGTATTTGTTCGGAACAAAAAACAAACATACAGGTATACTATGTCACTCAACGTGTACTACATGCCAAAGGATTCGACTTGCCCTGCACAATCAAGAGAGGAGCTACGGATCATCAGAGACTTCCCTTCCTCCCTCGCTCCAGCGCCCCCGCCAGCTCCCTCGAGCTATCCGACATGGGCAGCTCAAGGCCGGCCATGCCATGCATTGCCGCCGCCGGCGACGACATGGATCCAGAGCGCCGATCCACGAGCTTCAGACCCAGAGCAGCATTGCCATGTCGATCAGGATCTCTCTACCTCTCATGCCTTGATCCAGATCGAGGCGTATACTGAATTTATAGACGATGACGATGATGAGATTTGGGCAGATAGATAGACACGAGTCCAGGAGGGAGCGATACGGGCGCATCTGCTTGGGCGGCATCTTCCATGGATATGCTCGTTCAGAGCGAAATAAATGCTTCACAGTTCACTCCACCTCCTCCCCCTGCTTGAATCCCGATGCTGCTTTTCTTTTCTTTCTCTCGTGCCGGCGGGTGGTGTTCGATTCTTGGGTTTGGGTGGGGTGTTTGCTTTTGTTTCTTTCTCCTCTTGGGGCCCTCTCTCTCCCTCTTGGACACCACAGTACTAGAGCGCAGTGCTCATTGGTTAGCGCTCTTCCTTGGTGTAGCCTCTTTCTCCAACCAGAATAGTAGTGTAGCCTGCAGGATACTAAACATTGGAGCCTTGAAGCATACGATGATAAGAGCTGCCAATATATACCATATTTCATATGCTGTTGTAAATTACTAGCAGTTGAAACTGAAGTATACTGCTTTTTACCTTAAATGTCTGTTGTTTTTGGCGATTCGTTCCCAAGCAAACAACAACCTTACTACGCCTTTGCATGCGCCTTCTCTCTATAACAGTACATATATTTATTTATTGCAGGAAGAGGAAAGATATGGAATGAGTCTCGTGTGCCGTCGCCATGGTCCCGCCGAACCATTTTGCTGTCTTCTGAATATTCGATGGTTCCACGGGAAAGAATTCTGCCGTGCTTGTCAACGGAATTGAAGGAGCTATTTCGTGTTGTGACCTAGGAAGCATCTATCTTATTGTCTATTTTAATGATGTATGAACGGATAACACTACCAGAATCCTTCACATCCGCCCGCCTCCTCCGCCTCGGTCATTTTTGGACCCGGTGCTGATGGGGCTTCAGCACCGGGTCCAACGGCTAGGAGCGGGGGCGGCGCGGAGGTGTGTCCGGGCGGACACATTAGCACGGGGTCGTGGCAAGACCCGGTGCTAATGTTCACACTTTAGCACCGGGTGCAGCCACGACCCGGTGCTAAAGGCCTCGGGCACATTAGCACCGGGTCGTGGCTGCACCCGGTGCTAAAGGGTGAACATTAGCACCGGGTCTTGCCACGACCCGGTGCTAATGTGTTTGAATATAGGGGCTTCCCCTCCCCCGCCCGAGCCAGCTGAACACTTAGGCGCTGTGTTCATGCTGCTCGGCCGTGGGAGGGGAGGTGCTGCCCAAATTTTTTTCAAAATTTGTGAAGAATCTACTCATCTAAGGAGCACTACAAGGTACACTCTTTCATTCTCTAATGTTTTATTTAGCTTGTAATCCTTCTATGATTTAGAAATAGAGGGATTTGTGAATCAAAGTAAAGCTAGCTAGAGAGAGATTGTGTTCTTGGAGGAGAGAGAGGAGAGAGCTTGAGTTCATGGTGGAGAGAGTGTTCATGCATGTTGTGTTTTAAATGGAGAGAGAAGGCAAGCTAGTTAGTATTTTGTTTTGTATGACTTGTGAATAGTTGTAAGGCTTATAGTAATGTGGTTTTAGAAATTACTAGAAAATCAATATAAAATGCTAGAAAATCTTATAAATTACTAGAAAATCTTATAAATTACTAGAAAATCTTATAAATTACTAGAAAATCAATATAAAATGCTAGAAAATCTTATAAATTAATAGAAAATCTTATAAATTACTAGAAAATCAATATAAAATGCTAGAAAATCTTATAAATTAATAGAAAATCTTATAAATTAATAGAAAATCTTATAAATTACTAGAAAATCAATATAAAATGCTAGAAAATCTTATAAATTACTAGAAAATCAATATAAAATGCTAGAAAATCTTATAAATTAATAGAAAATCTTATAAATTAATAGAAAATCTTATAAATTACTAGAAAATCAATATAAAATGCTAGAAAATCTTATAAATTAATAGAAAATCTTATAAATCTTATAAATCTTATAAGGCTTATAGTAATGTTATATTTAATGAATATAGTAATGTAGTTTTAGAAATTTATTTATATAATGGAATATATATTATAATTTGTATTTATTTATATATTAAATTTTTTTATCTTTAAATTGTATTGTATATTTGTTATTGGTTAATAATGCAGATGAATAGACAATGGATGTACGGGGACCCCCACGCTCAGGCCTTCCGTGATGGCCTTAGGACGTTTCTCGATGCCGCCGAGGCTAACAGGACGCCGTCCGGTTTCATGTTCTGCCCATGCACCCATTGTAAAAATATACAATCGTACAAACAAAGAGGTTGTCTTCAAGTGCATTTGATGAGGCACGGTTTCATGAGGAATTATTCTGTTTGGACGAAGCACGGTGAAAGAGGAATTCTAATGGATGAAGATGAAGAAGACGAGGCCGATGACGACATTCCGTTATTGGCTCAATACTACGGTTCCTTTGCATATGCTGCAATGGGTGATGCCGATGAGGAAGATGTTGCTCGGGAAGGCGATGCTCAGGAAGATGTTGCTCAGGAAAATGAACCTACTGATGGGCTCGGGCAAATGTTGCGTGATGCCGAGAAAGACTGCGGCAATGATAAGGAACTAAAAAAGATACAGCGCATGTTGCAGGACCACAAGACTGACCTGTACCCAGATTGCAAAGAGGGGCTAAAGAAGTTGGGTAGCACACTTGAACTTCTGCAGTGGAAGGCAGCAAATGGTGTTACTGATAAGGGTTTCGAGGAGCTACTGAAACTCGTAAAGAAGATTCTTCCAGAGGGTAACACATTGCCATCGACAACGTATCAAGCAAAACGTGTTGTTTGCCCTCTCGGTTTGGAGGTGCAGAAGATACATGTGTGTCCTAATGACTGTATCCTCTATCGCGCACAGTACGAACACTTGGATCGTTGTCCGGTTTGCACCTGCGCGCGATACAAGATCAGGCGGGACGACCCTGGTGATGTTGGGGGAGAGCGTTCTAAGAAAAAAATCCCTGCGAAGGTGATGTGGTATTTCCCTCTGATACCCCGTCTGAAGCGTTTGTTCAGGAACAAAGACCATGCCAAACTGATGCGCTGGCACAAAGAAGAACGTAAGCAGGATGGCATGTTGAGACACCCCGCCGATGGATCCCAGTGGAGGAACATCGACAGAGCATTCCCAGAGTTTGATGCTGATGCGAGGAATGTTAGGCTTGGTTTAAGTACCGATGGCATGAACCCTTTTGGTGAAATGAGCAGTAGTCATAGCACTTGGCCCGTGACTGTTTGTATCTACAACCTACCCCCCTGGCTCTGCATGAAGCGGAAGTTCATTATGATGCCAGTGCTCATCGAAGGCCCAAAGCAACCTGGCAACGACATTGATGTGTACCTAAGACCATTGGTTGACGAACTTTTGCAGCTGTGGAAGAATGAAGGTGTTAGCGTGTGGGATGAGGACAAGCAGGAGCAGTTTGACCTTCGAGCACTGCTTTTCATAAGCATCAACGACTGGCCTGCACTAAGTAACCTATCAGGACAATCAAACAAAGGATATAAAGCATGCACTCACTGTTTAGAGGAAACCGAAAGCATGTATTTGAAACATTGTCGTAAAGTTGTGTACATGGGTCACCGTCGATTCCTTCCGGCGAAGCATGAGCTACGAAAGAAATGTGCGCATTTTGGCGGGAATGCTGACCGCCGTACAAAGCCGAGACACCGGAGTGGAGAAGAGCTATTTGATATGGTGAAGGACCTACACGTGGTGTTTGGCAAGGGAGACGGAAGCCAGGCTGCTCCGACGGGCGAGGATGGTCGTGCCGCGATGTGGAAGAAGAAGTCTATCTTTTGGGAGCTACCTTATTGGCAACGTTTAGAGGTCCGTAACGCGATTGATGTGATGCATCTGACGAAGAATCTTTGCGTGAACTTGATAAGCTTCCTGGGTACTTATGGGAAGCCAAAAGATACACTGGAAGCACGTCAGGATCTGAAACGATTGAAGCAACGGACTGATCTACATCCAGAAAAGAGAGACAAAGGACGCCAGTACTTGCATCCTGCCAGCTTCACTCTCAGCAAAGAAGAGAAGGCAAGCATGTTTGAATGCTTGAACAGTATCAAGGTTCCGTCTGGCTACTCCTCCAATATTAAGGGAATAATAAATATGAAAGAGAAGAAGTTCACAAACCTGAAGTCTCACGACTGCCATGTGTTGATGACACAGCTGCTTCCCGTCATACTCAGGGGTGTGCTACCAGTAAACGTGCGGAAAGCCATTGTGAAGCTATGTGCATTCCTCAATGCAATTTCTCAGAAGGTGATCAATCCAGACCACTTAGATCAGCTACAGAACTACGTGGTGCAATGTCTTGTCAGCTTTGAGATGATATTTCCACCATCCTTCTTCAATATCATGACACATCTATTGGTTCACCTCGTCAAAGAGATTCGTATATTGGGCCCAGTATTTCTACACAACATGTTCCCATTTGAGAGGTTCTTCGCAGTCATAAAGAAGTATGTCCGTAATCGTTCTCGTCCAGAAGGATGCATTGCTAAGGGATACGAAACGGAGGAGGTCATTGAATTCTGTGTTGACTTTGTCGACGATCTTATGCCGATTGGTGTGCCCGAATCCCATCACGAGGGGAGACTTGGTGGAAATGGCACACTAGGGAGAAGATCGATGGTGATCAAGGACGTTGAGACATTTCGTAAAGCGCACCTCACAGTTTTGCAACAATCAACCTTAGTTGCTTCGTACATCGAGGAGCACATGCAGATTCTCAGGGACGAAAACTCAACAAAGTCTGCGGCCTTCATTCAGCGTCTGCACAATAGTACTTTCGCCGATTGGTTGCGAAGACGTCTTATGGGTGTCGAGGGCATTGATGCGCAGCTAGCTTTTGTAGCTAGAGGTCCATCGAGCACGATCTTGACATTCCAAGGATACGACATCAATGGGTATACATTTTACACAAGAGCCCAGGACAAGAAAAGCACCAACCAAAACAGTGGTGTCCGGATCGACGCGACAGACACCAATGGCAATACAAACTCATACTATGGAATCATAGAGGAGATATGGGAACTAGAGTACGGACCTTTGAAGATCCCACTGTTCAAGTGCCAATGGGTGAAGCTGACTGGAGGAGGTGTTAAAGTTGAAGCGGACTATGGAATGACGTTAGTGGACCTAAGCAAGATTGGCTTTCTAGACGAACCGTTCGTCCTGGGCAAAGCTGTCACACAAGTTTTTTATGTGAAGGACATGGCTAGCAGACCGAAGAAAGGGGCCGATAAGAAAGGTGGGGGTAAGCAATTGGACCCATCACAAGACGAGCCAAAGCGTCATATAGTTCTTCCAAGAAAGAGAAAAATCGTAGGAGTTGAGGACAAGACGGATGAAGATTATGATATGCTCGATGGCCGGCCTCCATTCTCAGTGGCTGATGACCCAAGCATCCTGTTAGCGGCGGAGGAGACACCGTATCTACGGCGTGATCACAATCAAGGAACATTTGTAAAGAGGAAGTTTATTAGTGTCCGAGTAAACGATGATGCCATGTAATTTCTATTGATTTTCTATTAATTTATAAGAGTTTCTATTAATTTATAAGATTTTCTAGCATTTTATATTGATTTTCTAGTAATTTATAAGATTTTCTAGTAATTTATAAGATTTTCTAGCATTTTATATTGATTTTCTAGCATTTTATATTGATTTTCTATTAATTTATAAGAGTTTCTATTAATTTATAAGATTTTCTAGCATTTTATATTGATTTTCTAGTAATTTATAAGATTTTCTATTAATTTATAAGATTTTCTATTAATTTATAAGATTTTCTAGCATTTTATATTGATTTTCTATTAATTTATAAGATTTAGGCCTTTAGCACCGGGTCGTGGCTGCACCCGGTGCTAAAGGCAACGACCGCGGCTGGCCACGTCACCGGGCGCACACGAGCCACGTCACTGGCCCGGTCGTGGCCTTTAGCACCGGGTCGTGGCTGCACCCGGTGCTAAAGGCCACGACCGGGCCGCGGGGGCCGTGCGGCGGCCGGCCACGTCACCGGCGCACGCGAGCCACGTCACTGGCCCGGTCGTGGCCTTTAGCACCGGGTCGTGGCTGCACCCGGTGCTAAAGGCCACGCTGCGGCGGGGCCAAAGACCGGCCTGGCCACGGAGGCCGTGCGAGAGCTGGCCACGTCACCGGGCCACGTCACTGGATGAACAAGAACAATTTTTCTTTTTAATCTCTGTATAAAAGTTGTAACTAGTCGTTCTCCCTCGTACAAACTTCAAAAAAGATCATTTTTCTTCCTAAAAATTCCTAAAATCATACTCTATCAAGTTATGAAACATATTAATGTTATTATTTTGAAAAATCTTCTCGTGTTTGAACAATCCAAATTTTGAATTAAAAATGACACCTACAACCAAGGTTTTTTTCACACTAGGTGATGTCAAATGAAAAAGTGATGAATACCAAAGTTTCATATTTCATCATTATCTACAATCTTTATTTAGGTCATTTTGTCATTTTCAAAATGGGTAATAACATGTAGTAGAAATTTGACAAGTCTCTAACAAAGTTTTGGAAACTATGCGAGTGAATCTAGGATTAATGAACAATGTACACTACCACTTTCTCAAATGCAAAAATGACTTAAATAAAGATTGTAGATCTTGATGAGATATGAAATTTTGGTATTCATGACTTTTTCATCTGAGACCGTTTAATGTTCCAAAATCTTTCATTTAGTTATCAATTTTTGTAATTTATAAGATTTTCTAGTAATTTATAAGATTTTCTAGTAATTTATAAGATTTTCGAGTAAGTTATAAGATTTTCTAGTAATTTATAAGATTTTCTATTAATTTATAAGATTTTCTATTAATTTACAGGATTTTCTACTAATTTATAAGATTTTCTAGTAATTTATAAGATTTTCTAGCATTTTATATTGATTTTCTAGTAATTTATAAGATTTTATTTTTTAATATATATTTTTAATAGGTATTAATAACTGAATTAAAACAAGTATTAATAACTATACATTAAAAACTATATTTATAAGATTCCCAAATAGTAGCCCCCGGTGCTAAAGGCCCGTTTGGAAACTGGGCGCCAAACGAAAAGTTGGGGCCTTTAGCACCGGGTTGATCTAAAATCCGGTGCTAAAGGCCCCCAATTTTCGTTTGGCGCCAGTTACGGGGCCTTTAGCACCGGGTGTAGAAGACCCGGTGCGAAAGGGGGGCCTTTAGCACCGGGTGGTGGCTGCACCCGGTGCTAAAGGCCTCAGTCTGGCGCACAGTTACGGCCTTTCGCACCGGGTGTAGAAGACCCGGTGCTAAAGGGCCTTTTGCACCGGGTGGTGGGAAGACCCGGTGCGAAAGGGGAGGCCGTTAGCACCGGGTCTTCCCACCACCCGGTGCGAAAGGGCCTTTAGCACCGGGTCGTGGCTGCACCCGGTGCTAAATGCCCCGGACCTATATAGGCCGGGGACTTCTCTCCCCTCCCTCACTTCGCCCTCAATCCTCACAGAAACCGCCGCCTCGTCTCCTCAGCCGCTGCCGCCCGTCGTCCCCGCCGCCGTCGTCGTCCTCGCGCCCACGCCGCCGCCGCCCGTGGTCCTCGCGCCCACGCCGCCGCCACCCGTGGTCCTCGCGCCCACGCCGCCGCCGCCCGTCGTCCCCGCCGCGCCGTCGTCGTCCCCGCGCCCGTCGTCCCCGCGCTCCGACACCCACGCCGCCGCCGCCCGTCGTCCCCGCGCCGGTGCCCCTCGTCCCGCGCCGCTCAAAATTAATGTTCGTCTCGTAGAGTACAACCAATCCATGCAATTAGTTTTTGATTTTATCTACATTTAGTAGTCCATACATGCTATGATATTTTGATGTGATGACAATCTTCTTTTTGCATTGTAAACTTTGAGGGTGAAATTTGTGATCTAAACGGTGCTAAATGGAAGTGAAATTCCAGGTTTCAGGGCTTGCAACTGATGAACTTTGGGATAATTTAAGTGAGTGTATGGGTTGGGAATGGTTGTTTTGCAATGAACAGGGAAACAGTGGCTGTAGGATTGGGATTGCTTTGGGTTTTATACCTAATACTAGTATGAAATTTATATTGGAAAATGCTTCATTTAAATGTATTGGAGATATTTACATTGAAATGTATATTGGAAATGTTATATGTTTGAAATGTATATTGGAAATGTTATATGTTTGAAATGTATATTGGAAAATGCTTCATTTAAATGTGTTGGAGATATTTACATTGAAATGTATATTGGAAATGTTATATGATTGAAATGTGTATTGGAGATATTTACATTGAAATGTATATTGGAAATGTTATATGTTTGAAATGTATATTGGAAAATGCTTCATTTAAATGTATTGGAGATATTTAGATTGAAATGTATATTGGAAATGTTATATGTTTGAAATGTATATTGGAAAATGCTTCATTGAAATGTATATTGGAAATTCTATGTATATTAGAAATATATGTGCTTCATTTAAATGTATATTGGAAATGTTATATGTTTGTATAATGTATACTATCGAAAATGTTTATTATCGGAAATTCTATGGCGTACCCGAACCCATCGCGCACCCGAACCCCTTAGCGAATCCGTTTTTCGCGCACCGACCCCCTTAGCGAACCCTTAGCGAATCAATTCTTACCAATTATTTTTAATTCTATAGATGGCGGACAACAACAACAACGTCCCACCCATGCAAAAGGACAACAACACCCTTGTCCCACCCATGCAAGAGGACAACAACACCCTTGTCCCACCCATGCAAGAGGACAACGACACGTTCTTTGCGAATCAACTTTTCAATATTGTAACCCAACCAATGTCGATGGATGATGTGTTGGGCATCATTGGAAGGGCCGCAAATGTCTAGGGCGACAATGTTGCAAGGGCCGAAGATGTTGAAGGGGCCGCAAATGTCCAGGTCGACAATGTTGCAAGGGCCGAAACTATTGAAGGAGCCGGTAGCGCGCCCTCGTCTAGTCAGGTGTGTATATAGATAACATAAATGTGTACTGTACATGTCAATTATGTATACCATCTCTATATCATCTCGTATATATGTAATTTGTGTAGGCCGCCTCTGCTAAGAAATCAAAACGATCGACCACGAAGAAGCTGAAGGATGTCAAGTTACACATCACCCGAGTGGAGGATGACGGGGAGCCAGTTGAGCCCCCAAAAGTGGCCAAGAAATTTGTATCTCAGTGCGGGGTAATTGTACGGGACAATGTGCCCATTAGTATCAGAAAATGGAAGTCCACGGACCCCACTGAGGAGTACGTGCTCCCCGATACAGAGAAGGAGATGCTATGGAGGGAATTAAAGGCAATATTCGACTGGCCTAGCACTCATGAAGCAGAACTGAGGGATTGGACAATGAAGAAGATGGCAGTTCTGTTTCAGGATTTCAAGAAGAAGTTGTACTCGCAATTTCTCAAAACCGGAGAGGCCCCGGATCCTGAGAAGTATAAGAAGATCACCAATGACGAGTGGGAAGCATTCATTGAGTACAAAACCTCCGAAGAGGGTGCAACGGCTAGCGCTAGAAACGCTGGAAACGCCGCAAATAAGAAGTACTCGCATAAGATGGGTTCGGGAGGTTACAAGGCAAGCATCGCTAAATGGGAGAAGATGGAAGAAGATCTATATGCTAGAGGCATCACTCCAGCGACACATGACTGGCCCACAAGGACCAAGCATTGGTACTATGGTCATGGAGGCACCCTGAGCCCAATCGACGGCTCCTTAGTTTTTCCCGAGGACTTGCGAGAACTAGCTCAGCGTCTCCTCGATATCCTCAGGGCATCTGATAGGGGAGAATTTGTTGCCGATAGAGACAGAGATGAGCTAACCTATGCCTTAGGGAACAAGGAGCATCCTGGACGGACGCGCGGCGTAGGCACAAGCGTCTCATGGAAGAAAGGTTTCCAAGAGCACGCCACCACCTATAGGAGCCGTTCGAGGAAGAAGGCCGAATATGAGCAGAGGGTAAGGGACCTAGAGCAAACGGTTGCCGCCCAGGGCTCAAAGCTCCAAGAAATGGAGTCAGAGATGGAGCGACGGATGAAGGTAGCATGGCTGCAGATACAACAAGCCACAGGCGGGACCGGTTCCACAGAGCCTGCACCTCTCCAACAAGCCACAGGCGGGACCGGTTCCACAGAGCATGCACCTCTCCAAGATGCGGCCCTTATTAGCCCTCCACAGCAATATCAAAGCAGTCACGCTTCCACACAGGCCGCCGAAGCGGTCCGTTACACCGTGGATGAAATAACTCAACGGACCGCGTGCGAGCTTGTCGTCAGGCAGAAGAACTTAGCTGTGGTGGTACGTATGCGACCTTAGTTCATACTGCATACATTTCACCGTAAATACCATTCATTTACTAACTTTCTTTGTGACTACTAACTTATCAGGTCGCATACGGTATGACCAAACGTGTGGAAGAAGGGCAAAAATGGCACTGCAATGACATTCCACATGGTTACGTACCTGTTGAGGTGGAGCAAGTCGTCACCAGCTGGGAAGACTTGGAACTTGACATCCCCGGAGGTGACGGAGAAACAAAACTCGGTCAGTGTTCTCACTGCATCATTCTATGGAGCAAGGCAGACATCGTTATACCCGATACACCTGCGGCTACCAACAAGCCCCCGTCACCTCCAAGAGATCCACAGGATCATGACGATTCTCCGGGAGCTCCTGATGCAAGCCCGTCTCCTCCGCCAAAGAGGTCTCCGTCTCCTCCGCCGAAGAGGTCTCCGTCTCCTCCACCGAAGAGGGGACGCCGCACTAAAGCCTCTGCCCCCACTCCACCAGCGAAGAAGGCGCGAAAAACTAGAGAGAAGCCCGCACCAGAGAAAAGAGCTGGCGAGAAGACTCTAGAGGAGCTCGAAGCCTCGGTAAAAGCAGACACAAAGAGGCAAATGGCCGAGTGGAGGAGAAAACCTGAGCCGGAGCCGAAGCTTGATCCCACCATCGTGAAGTCATTCCTCGGTAATTTGAGCAAGGGTCAACAGAAGGAAGTAATAGTAACAGACTATGACCGCTCATTACTGAAATCTCGCCGGAAACGGAAGGCTGCGGATAAGGAGGCGGGCCCATCCAAAAAGGTTCCTCAACTCGGCCAGCAACCTCAGCGTCCCTTGGGTCCATTGCCATCTCTGGACGAGCTTAACATTCAACGAGTAATGGCCGAGACTGGACTAACCAGAGCGCAAGTCCTGGGGGAAGCAGATGTGCCAGTAAACACAACGCTGAAGTGGCCGTTTAAGCTTGGCGAGCCTATGGTCCCTCCTGAAATGGAGAGGAAGCTACAAACGAAGATGCGCCGATTCCATGACTGGTATTTGGAAGAATCAAGAAGGAATAAACGACGCATGATAAAAGTAGGCGTGAAGGACCAAGACTTCTACAATGGTGACGCGGATTTTGTCTGGCTCAGGTTTAATGATATATATGAGCTGTACCACCGCGACGCCATGGACGTGGATTTGATCACATGTTGGACATTGTAAGTACTTTGTTGTTGCTTATAATTCACAGTTTGAAAACAATAATTCCAATCTATGTTGACGCGGGCTTTATTTATTGCTTAACATATGCAGAATGGAGATTCAAAAATGTCGCAGAGACAATATATATGACGTTGGTTTCGTTGACCCTCGAAGGATAAGTGAAGCAATGATAATGCACAATCCTGAGAAAACATATTTAAACCTATACAAATATATCAAGAAACAAAATTACTGTGACTCCATACTAATCCCGTACAACATCGAGTGAGTACATTCACAGCCTTCTTCTTATACTGTCTGTGTAACAATTCATTTCTGATTATAATGTATACATGTGCACAGATTCCACTGGTTCCTAATTATATTGTGTCCTGATCGGGGTGTCGTGAACGTCTTTGATTCATTGCACACCCCAAAAGAAAAACTACAGAACATCATGGACATGATGGCAAGGTGATGTATATTTTCCCCTACTTAATCCACCCCTTCCACTCGCAATGACTTAACTCAATTTTTTTGTTCGCAGGGCCTGGATTCAATTTCGTACAGAACACACGGGTATACAACATGAAACACTAAAATGGAACATTGGCTTTCCGGTAAGCAAGTAATTTGTACATGTAGGCATCGACTAATATATTATATGAATTTTACTAGATTTCTTTTGGTCGACAGTGTGCCAAACAGGGACCGGGAAATAATTTATGTGCATACTATGTGTGCGACTACATGTGGAATTGGGGACATAAAAAGCTCACACAACGCGATATTATGGTACGTAATAATAAACACATTTCCATTATTATTAAGTGCACAATTATTGTCTCCAACTCGACGGATTAAATGTCTTTCAAATATTTTTAAATTATAGATGTTCAACCTGAAGGAAGAGTCCCTAGAGATAGAAAGAATTGACGCAATTGCAGAACAGCTCGTCGGATGGATCTGGGATGAGGTCGTCAATCCCCGAGGAGAATTCCACTCGCCAATACTGGAGGACGTGCCGGACAGTCCAACGAGAGCTAGCTAGTCGTCAATCTTAATTATGTAGAAAATACAGTTTAAATATATATAACTCGAGTTGACATGCATGAATATCTACTTTTGTAATATATATGTCTTCTATTTTGATGAAATGTCAGCTAGTATGAATATAGAGTCGGCCGAATACGCATTAGAATACACGTATTAGAATATATACGTATATAGACGTGCACGCATGGCTACTGAAAAAAGCAAAAAAAAAAAAGAAATCCGGGGACTTTAGCACCGGTTTCAGGCAGCAACCGGTGCTAAAGGCAGGCCCTTTAGCACCGGGTGCAGCCACGACCCGGTGCTAAAGGCCCTGCTACCGGCGCTGCGGGGCAGGCCCTTTAGCACCGGGTCGTGGCTGCACCCGGTGCTAAAGGGCCCCTTTAGCACCGGTTATTCAACCCGGTGCTAAAGGGGTACCCCTTTAGCCTCGGATTAGTTGCACCGGGTGGGAAACCCGGTGCTAAAGGCATTTCCAACCCGGTGCAGATGTCGATCATTCTGGTAGTGTAAGTTTATCAAGTTTATCGCGTGTCCTGTAGGTTCGTAAAAAAAAAGAAGATATAGATCGATGCAACTAGAATAAAGCAGAAGCAAGCTATAAATGACAAATGCAAGTGATAAAGATAACTATATTGATAACTCAAAGTCTTACAAAAGGAAAAGTAGAAGATACAAGAGCTTATACCAGAGCTTCTGAAGATGACTCCGGAACCTCCGAGACAAGCTCGACTCAACTCTAACTCCCAATTAAACTATCCTAACTCTACTAGAACAAGTGGAATGAGAGAGCTCCTTGGCTTGGTGTGTGTTGAATGAGCAGCCTACCCCTGCATTTATAGGTGTCCAAGGTCGGTTTGGCAGTTGGGTAACCGCCAAGGCACCTAGGGTCGGTTCGGCCGAAGGCCCTTTGATGCACCGCCTTGCTCTGGACGCCTGTGATTGCTTCTGGGGGTCGGTTTGCTGCTGGGGGCGGTTCGGCCGAACGGGCCTGGAAGCCCGGGCCTACCCCCTGCACCGCCTCTGCTCTGTGGACCTCCTGGGCCGGCCTCTGGTGATGTGCTTCGTGATGTGTAGGCCCGGGTTGACGTGGCGGTGCTCCGGGATGAGTTGGTGGTCGTCCACGTGTCATCTGTTGTGTCGCTTGGTCATCGTTGTCTTGGACGGCTCCCGGTTGCTTGTACGGCTAAGGGGGATAACCGGCCGAACGTGTCGTTCGGCCGATTCGGTCATTTTCGGCCCCAATAGCGCGTATTTGTCGTAGTTGTACCTGCACAAGTGACACTCACCAAAACTCGTGGAACTTTATTATAAATAAAACATAAGTAGATAGAATGTTGCATAAAACCTCATTTATTCCCGAGTATTGATGGTCGGATTTGGGTTGTAACGACCGCCAGCGCATGGCACCTAAGGGCACGTACAACGGCTTGTCGAGAGCCGTAGACATGCAGTGAAAGTTTGCAGAAAGCCCCCTCCGCGACGGCGAAGCGCGCCCTCGTCGTCTCGTTCGTCTACTACGGAAGCGCGTGCTCCGAGGTCGGACCGACGACTCGGAGCCCGTTGTAGGAGCTGCTGCGGGGAGACGGCGGAAGCTTGGATCCACTGCGCTCAGGGACAGGGGGGCCCGACCGGAACAGCTGCGCTGCGTCGAAGCGGTCGCCGCAGAGCACGAAGAGGCTCATGGCGGCGTCGATGGAGAGCAGCTCGGTGTCCGGTACTCCCGCGTCCGCCCTACCCGCAGCGCCTGCCGGCCCGCCGCTGCCGCCGCGCCCCGCATCCGTGATGGTGACCGTCGCTGGCTGCGGGGGAGGTCAACATCGACGGCGAGCGCGGACGCCACCCCTGGCTCTCGACAGTAAAAACAGCGAGCGCAGAACCGCGCCCCTTGCGCGATGCTGCTTCTTCCACAACTACGCAGTGGCATCCTCTCTCTCCCCGAGGACCATTTCCCATGGGGGAGGGCGACGCCATGGACCTCACGCGGATCCTCACAGGCAACGGCAGCGCTGAGCTGGGGCCGACCCCGCCATCTACCTCTTGTCGCTGGTGAGCTCCGGCGGCGAGGCAGTAGCCTGGTGCCCGCTGCTCCATGAGGTGTGCGGTCCGCTGGTTCCCCGGTGGAAAATTGGATCTTGGGCAAGCGGTTTGCGTTCGCACTGGCCTTGGATGCAGGTTACCTGTTTGGGGTAATGCATCACTAGCTGTACCCATTCTTCCAAATCCTTCTTGCAGATTCATTTTCTTTGTTCGAGTATAAATCCTTTCTTGTTGTCAATTTGATTCTGATTTTGTCTCACCGCCCTGATGGAGAGTTCACAGGCTCCTGTTGTACGCTGATTTTAATTGGGCACAAATCACAAGCTTCAGATTTCTTTTCTTTTTTTTGAAATAATATGCGGAATATTTGAATGTATTATGTGTCTCATGTATGCAACAAAATGACTATAAAGATCAAGTATGCACTAGATCATCATGATTTATGTGTCAAATGATGAATTAAACACCCTGCGGACAGCCAAACACAGACAACACATTGTACAAGTTGTTTGTTTAAGATGTCTGTTTGGGTAAAAAGACAGCAAGCTGTCTACACGGTTGTACTTGCCCTAATTATCTCATTATTTCAGAAACTTGCCAATATGGCCATTTTTATAGTTGAGGGGCCAAGGGGTAAGGGTAGAAATAGAATTTTATAACCGTAATGAATGAGATGCTGACTGGGACGATGATGAGGAAGACAACATGGCGCTCCACGTCAGCCCAAGGATGAAAATGAGCCGGTTGCGAAAGTTTGAGGACGAGAACGACCGTTTTCATAGTTGAGGGACGAAAATGAGCTTTCGACGATAGTTGGAGGACGATTTTGGCTATTCCACCTAATTTTTTTCAGATACATCATGTGATCTAATGTAAAGTAAAATTATTGTAAAATAGATAAATGTTATGTTTTTTTATACACGTGCGACACGCACGTGCACGCTACTATAGATATATAAAGATTGGGTAAAGAAAGAAGCACAGATAGAGATAGATGGAAGATGAAGGGCTGGATTACAAATTCTCCTTATCCATGCGACGGGAGAAGGGCCCGACAGTCAGATAAGAAGAGGCAAGGGTTACATGCCCTAATTTTCGCAAAATGCAGCAGCATATGGAAGAGAGAGCGGACCTTGCTGCCGCATCAGCCCATGAGCCCATCATCATTTGTCGGACCTTGTGGGTCGACAATATAGGCCGCGAGGAAACGAGTTGGGCTTGGCGCAGGCTGTGGGCTGGCCGATTTGTGGTAACGTACATATACGGAGTACTAGGATCTGGACTTGTGGAGGAGTCTGGAAGCCGCCGCTCGGCCGCTCTCGCCGCCTCCGCCGCCTCCGCCTCCTCTTTCCTTGCCGGCCGCTGGTCTCCTCCGTCGTCTCGTCGGTAAGGCACCTCAACTTACAACTACCCCGATTCGTCCGCGCAGAGATTCACCTTAATTTCCCAATCTGTCTGTCTCAAGGTCGCCATGCGCTTCCCCAACTGGGTGATGCTGGAGCCCTTCGTCTTCCGCAGGGACGACGACGAGTCCTTCCCCGACGAGAGCAAGGCGCCCGTCAGGGCCTCCGGCACCACCTCCTGGGGCGCCACCTTCAACATCGCCTTCTCCCTCGCCGAGCCCCCGCTCGTCTCCCGCCTCTACGCGCAGCTGCCGGTCCCGGGATTTCCAGATCCCAGGAGGGGAAGGCCCTTAGCCATCCTGGCGACCCACCGCCATCTTGCTCTGTTTCGCCTCGCCACCGAGACCTCTGCACTGGTTACAGTGCAGGACTTCTTCATCTACAGTGCTGACGAGCATCCTTCCTCCTCGCTCAAAGCGCTCCCCCCTTGTACCCAGCCGCCCTTTGATTATACCCGCAGCGATGGCCGCCAACGTCGTCGTCCTCCTCCTTATCCTCCCCGCCTGCTATCAGTCCAATCCATGGGCCTCTTGTGCCGACGCAAAGAGTTCGTTGTTGCAGAGCTGACTCTTTACAAACCCAGCCGCTCTAAAGTCTTCGCTGACATCTGCTTGCTCCAGTCCTGCACACCAGCCGACAAACTTGGTGGCACGTGGAAATCCATGCGCGTCGATATCTTGTGCAGTGACAACCCAGATGATGTCTGGCAACTCTGCTGCTGGGAAACCGACACCGTCATCCCATTTGACAAATCGCTGTGCTGGATCGACTACTGCCGAGGCATCCTGTTCTGCGATGTGTTCAAAGCAGAGTCCACCACCCCTACCGTCTACTTCCTCAGGTTCCCTTTGGACAACTTCCCTTCTACCAACATTCGCAGCACCACATTAAGCCATTTTTACCGTTGCGTGTCGGTTGTCAACCATGGCCGTACGCTCAAGTTCGTCAATGTCGCCCGCCATGATGGCATTGCCTTTGGCGCACTCAAACCAGGCACTGGCTTTACCATCACCTGCCATACTCTCAAGTTAGATGGCAGTGGCACCATGACATGGGAGAAGGACCACAATATCGACTCCAAGGATCTCTGGAATGCCAACCTCCACCTCCCACATGGCATTCTCATGTTCCCTCAAGTTGACGTTAACAGGCCACATGTAGTGCACCTCCTTTACATTGAGTTTGGATATGCGTATAATAAGATGTGGGTGGTCTCCATTGACATGACAACCATGGCAGTGGAGCCATTGTCTCTGTATATCAATGGGAATGAGGGCCTTCAAACTGACGACGCTGACTTGATCAGGGATAAGTCCACGACTCCCACGGCCTTCCTCCCTTGTGAGTTCACCAAGTTCCACTATTTCTCAAGGTAATATTGCTTCTGCCCTTTTATCCATCACCGATGACTCGATAGATTTCTGTTTGTTCCATATTTGAATATTGCTGCATATATATGCAAGTTGTCCATCGCTTTAATCTTGCACTGTTGGCATTTCATATGTTGTGGTGTAGCCTCTTTCTCCAACCAGAATAGTAGTGTAGCCTGCAGGATACTAAACATTTGAGCCTTGAAGCATATCATGATAAGGGCTGCCAATATATACCATCTTTTATATGCTGTTGTAGTTTACTAGCAGTTGAAACTGAAGTATATTGCTTTCTACCTTAGATCTCGGTTGTTTTTGTATATTGCTTTTTACCTTAAATCTCGGTTGTTTTTGGCAATTCGCTCCCAAGCAAACAACAACCTTACTACGCCTTTGCATGCTAGCCTTCTCTCTATAACAGTACAGATATTTATTTATTGCAGGAAGAGGAAAGATATGGAATGAGTCTCGTCTGCCGACTGTCATGGTCCTGCTGAACCATTTTGCTGTCTTCTGAATATTCGATGGTGCCACACGACTTCTGTCGTGCTTGTCAACGGAATTGAAGGAGCTATTTCGTGTTGTGACCTAGGAAGCATCTATCTTATTGTCTATTTTAATGCTGTATGAACGGATAAGTTATATCAAATTTATCGTGTGTCCTGTAGGTTCGTAAAAAAAACAAGTTTGTCGTGTGCCCAACTTTTTTAAGTATAATCTTCAAATTGTCATTGTGTGGATGTGTCATTAAGACCTTGAACTTGCCTGTGTTATACCAAGTTTGAATGTGAATTTAATCTGTAAGTTCGCATGCGTTTTTCCACGCACGGACAACAGAAATTGGTTTGCGATCAGTTGCTGCAAATTATTAGCTTGTTGCGCCGTCGTCGATCGGTGGGATCTCTTGCAATGGAAGGGGCTCGTGCTGACGCTGCTGACTGAATGCACCAGTTGCCTTTATTGATGATGCTTCCTCACTGGAAGATCTTCAGATTTGCTATAAATGACTTTATATCCTTCTACAACATGTAAATGACTTTACATCCTTAATTTTTTTTGCTTTGTAACATTTATTTGTGACTGGTTGCAAGGTTTTCAATGTATTGTCCAGAATAAATGATGGCAGCAACAATCGGCCCAACTCTCTTCATGATAAAACTATTTAGTGGAATGATATTTTCTTCTGATTGATATGGTCACACAACACAGTTTTTAAAAGATGCCAATTAATCCCTTGATATGCTTTTACATTTACTTTTTCCTGTGCTAATGGATTATATTATTTTTTGGCTGGCCCGGGAAGCTTCCGGCTATCTGTGAATCGCAATTTCATTA
The DNA here is from genome assembly GCA_033239725.1 of Echinochloa phyllopogon. Classification (NCBI taxonomy): domain Eukaryota; kingdom Viridiplantae; phylum Streptophyta; class Magnoliopsida; order Poales; family Poaceae; genus Echinochloa; species Echinochloa phyllopogon. Next base: position 1,003,413 of record BTCW01000001.1, read on the forward strand.
CTGAGACACTCCTATCAATTACGGAGTATGTTGTAAATATTTCTTCAGACATGCAGATATTACAGTCATGAAATGTACAAATGTTGTATAATAGGGTTTATATTGAATATCAAGATTTATTATTTCTGGAGATTTGTATAATAGCCGTGCCAAATGCTTTTTTTCCTTGAAAAGAAACTATGTGTTGACACCCAAAATTGGCAGGGCTGTGCAAACCGGTCTGACCGGTGTGCACAAATCGGTTAGACCGGTTTTGATAATATTGTTAAAATGCAGATTGGACTTCACCATTGCGTAGCTCTCGTCGAGACGATCAAGATGCATATGTAGGACACCTAATTTGGACTCCGGATGAGAGAGTTATGACTTCGGCAAGATCTGCACTCGGGAAAAGAGGTCAAACCGGTTTGTAATCCGGTCAGACCGGTTTTAAGCTGTAATTCGAGTAGGTTTAGGTTTTCTGATGTAATCCTATATTGTAACCGACTCATGAGGGGTAAGACTTCCCCGGCGTATAAATATAAAGGCTAGAAGGCCGATTGAGATGTTCCCAATCGAACCAACACACTTCTACCTTACTTTTTATCCCTCAAACCCTAATCTCTTCCAAACCCTATATCTCTATTCTTTGTTCGTCTCTACGGCGTTCAAGGGCGTGCTGGGTGGCCTGCCGACCCCAGAACAACCCTATACCCTCAAGCTCCAACGGGGTCCCTCCCGAGCTCGAGTTCTAGGTTTTCGCCGTTTCCCTGCCAAAAGAGGTCTGACCGGTTTTGCTCAGGGCAGCGGCGGCGTGGATCGTATCGACGATCGTGCGGCGTGTTCTAGCACAATCTCGTGTGTTGGCTGAGATTTGCGTCAACACATTTTGACGACTCCGCTGGGGAAAAAGATCTTGGTTTAAAAACCGATCTAGTTTTCTCCAAAGAAGATGGGCTCTATCTCCGATTCCGACAATGACAACATCATCGCACCGACAATGGAGGAGCTCACTGAAGCGGAGCGCAAGGAGTACCTGATCGCCACGGAGCACTTCAAGGCACAATTCTTGAAGGGTTTCAAGAAAGATCGTGATGGCTCCATTAGAAGGGTCAAAGAATTCGTCATGTCGTCTTTCAAAGTGACTAATAGTCAAGTTGAAGGATTTCCCAAGGTAAATAACGACCCATCTGATCTCATGAAGCAATTATCACTTATGATGGATGAAAAATTTTCAGAAGCAAATATTATTGGTGATAAACTTGCTTCTTTATCCGATGAATTAAGTACATTAAAAAAGAATAAATATATTGTAGATGATTCTTTTTCATCGGATGATGTAAAATTTAGTTCGTCAGGTATGCTAGAAAATATTTTAGATTCAAATTTGGGCATACCGGCAAATTTCTTTGCTGAACAGACATCACATGCAACGTCGGCCAGCAAACCGGTCAGACCGGTCTGCCCAGTTTCACAGCTGGTCAAGCCGTCTTTGTGGTTGGGAGTTCATTGTCTTCAGCAATGCCTAGTTCGGCTGCTTCTGGTCGAACTAATGAGATTGGTATAGGTAATTCATGTTTATATCAAAAACCATATCCTCAGGAATTTGATCTTGTTCCAATCCTGCTGGTTGGTGTGTTCCCGAGTTCACTAAATTTAATGGTGTTGATACTCGTACAACTTGGGATCATGTGAGTCAATACATTTTACAGTTAGGAGTAGCGGGCTTTTACGAGGCTTTGTGTGTGCGCTTATTCTCATTATCTCTTACTGGAAAGGCTTTTGCTTGGTTCTCTTCGCTCGCTCCGAATTCTATACAAACATGGAGTCAATTAGAGCGTAGATTACAAGATCACTTCTTTAATATCGGTTACGCAAGGCCGCGATGAATCGGCCATTGATTATTTTAGAATTAAGAATTGATGTTTAGGTTTGACAATTTCCTAGAAGGATTTAGCTAATTTGGCTTTTGCGGGTTTACAACCTCATTTGAAGGAAAAGATAGAAAGTTTTAATTCTATTAATCTGTTCCAAATGATGGTTATAAATTTAGAGTATAGATTAAGAAATACAAAAGAACCCGTTAAAACTCATCAGTCCAATGTGCGTATCGTTGATCGTGATTCTAATAGTTCAGACGACGAGGGTAAAGAAATTTGTGCCGCTGAGTTTGTTTGGCCAACAAAGGCCGAACCATGTTCTTGCCCTTCACTTGACCCGATGCAGAAAAATCGGCAAGGTGAAGTGAAATTTACTTTTGATGTTGCCAAATGTGAACATATTTTTGATGAATTGCTTAAGAGAGACAACATTCGATTGTGTCATGCTATACCATCGTCGGAGGACCTGAAAGGGCATGCATATTATAAGTGGCATAATTCTTTTTTGCATGCAACTAATGATTGTAATATTTTCCGTCGACGGATACAATCGGCCATTAATGAAGGATGATTGTTATTAGCTGAGACACAAATAGATGAAGCTATTTTATTTGTTCATACTTTGAATTTGAATAATCCCAAAATACTTATTCGGCCGGAACAAGCCGAACGAACCAAAGGGAAAAATATGATCATTAGAGAACCAAGGCCGAATAATGCCAATGACAAAATTTCAGCTAGAAAGGTGATGATTGGAAAGACTTTGGATGGAAAAGAGTATCTGAAGATTACTATTGAAACATCTAAGTCGGGGGGGGGGGGCAAGAGAGTTCACCTAAAGAAGGTCGGTCCGCTGATCAGGCAAAACCGGTCAGACCGGTTTCTCAAACCGGTCAGACCGGTTTGTCCCAGGATCGACCAAGAACTCTCAAACCTAGGCACTCGGAAGTGGGTACTTGTAAGGTGGATGATCAGTTCCTGAACGAGTACGCAAAGGCCGTTCAAGTTGATCGGCCAAAAAAAAGGAATCAAAAGCAACACCACGTTGGAATAATTCTACAGCTCCAAGAGGGAATAGCAAGCACCAAGGTGATGTTATTACTATGTTTCCCCCACAAAAATTGTATGCTAGTATGCCATGGGTATTTCCCGCATTAAATTCTCAATATCTGACGTGGGATCAAGGGGTGGATGCAATACTTCCCTATGCCACAACCACCTCAGGATTATATGGAGAAAAGTCCTAGGACTCCAGTGCATGACCGATTGAGTTCATACCAATTAGGTCCGGTGCCAGTGACTAAAGCGGTCAAACCGGTTTCAGCAAACCGGTCAGACCAGTTTCGGTCTGATCAAAAGCCGCGTATTCCTCCTAAGCAAGAATAGTGTGTCAAGAAGAAGGAGGATGTGCAGCCTGTAGTTGGTTCAAAGAAGATTAAAGTTGATGGGTTTGCGACAGTTGGTGATATTCCAGTAATTATGCAAGATTTGGATAAAGAGCCAATTGTTATTGGAGATTCGGTTGCTTTGCAAATAAAGGACCTGTCAAGACAGATGATCATGAAGCTAGCAGTAGCAAGCTTGCAAAAAAGTACTATCAACCCAGATGGTGTCCATCGGGTTTGAATCATACGCAGAAAAGGAAATTGCAACGCTTGCGCAATAAAGAGAAAAGGGAGCAGGAAACAGAGATGTTGAGGAATGAAAAACTCAACAATTACAAACACGTGATTCCTCAAGGCAAGGAGTGGCGAGTCAAGATGGTTGGTCAGCCAAAAGCCAAAGAGGTCAGACCGGTTTTACAAACCGGTCAGACCGGTTTCATTGAGCCTAATATAAAGCAACCAGCCGAATCAGTAGTACCTGTTTTGGTTCCTGATGACTCTGTAATACCAGAGGAAGAAATTTCTTGTCTTCACTTTGGGCCTCATGATGCTGTGTTCCATAAATCCAAAGAATCGGTTGATCATTTGGAAGCTTTATATATGAAAGGATATGTCAATGGAAAGCCGATTTCGCGGATCCTAGTTGATGGAGGGGCTGTTGTGAACCTCATGCCCTACACTCTTTTCAAGGAACTTGGCGGGAAAGATGAAGAGCTGATCAAGACAAACGCGAAGATTACCGGCGTGGGAGAAGATAATCTTATAAATATAAAGGGAATTGCTTCCATAGAATTGGCTGTTGGAAGCAAGACGCTCGCTACAGTTTTCTTCATTGCAAAGGTGCAAGGTAAATTTAGTTTAATTCTTGGGCGCGATTGGCTTCATGCAAATCAATGTGTTCCATCTACCTTGCATCAATTACTTATTCAGTGGATCGGTGATGAGACTGAGGTGGTGCATGGTGATAATTATTTTTCCAATGATCGATCTTGATCTTCTTGATGCACATGATAAAACATTAAGGGCTTATCGGGCTTGTCTGTCCGATTAAGAATTATTCAGTTGCAACATATATGTTTTGTCCTTGCTATGTTAAAACCGATGAAAAATCGGCTTCGTTTGCTATGATCAATGGCTCATGCAAGTGAGTCGCCTAAAACCGGTCAGACCGGATTTGGAACCGGTCAGACCGGTTTGCTCAGATCATTCGAATTTAGAGCAGCTCCAGCAGCAAATCGATCACTATCGGACGTATATGAACGATATGTGTAAGATCATTAAAGCAAGAGAAGAGTTCATGAGTAATCTGGATATTATCAGTGTTATTTTCATTCTTTAGGCTGATTGCTCATTTTTTGTGATCAAAATGATTCATGGATGCAATATTGAATTAATTTATCATTCTTCAATTCTCAAGTTGAGAAGTATTTCAAAGACCAATTAACATTTAAAGTAATTTGGTCCTTTTATGCATCCGTGATGGCTTACAAGTGTGAAGATAGTTTTGTTTAAGAATTTCATAAGTTGGATCTTGACGATAATTTGATATTGGCCATTTTCGTCGTGATTGCGGCATATTCATTAATGAGGCCGGTTGAAATATTTTGCACTAACAAGCAAGTTGGGTATGGTTCTTTTACTTCGGCTAAAGGTTTATGATTCAAGGATATGAGGCTGGTGGATGCTATATACATTTTCAGTTTTGATTATAGAAGACAAAAGTCCAATTGCTATTCATTGTAATTGGGTCAAGTTGTGCATCCATGGTCATTTGAAGTACGAGGAATATGAGCAGTATGGTGAAGCCATCATCTTGAGCCAAATCAAGATATCTTGATAATTGGACTCCATCATTGGAGACAAGATTTGACAGATGTACATGTGCTTATCATTATTTCAGTGCAATTTTGGCTTGGAGAAGTGTTTCTTGCTACGCAAGCTTTACTAAGAAACAGGGGGGCATATGTTGACACCCAAAATTGGCAGGGCTGTGCAAACCGGTCTGACCAGTGTGCACAAACCGGTTAGACCGGTTTTGATAATATTGTTAAAATGCATATTGGACTTCACCATTGCGTAGCTCTCGTCAAGACGATCAAGATGCATATGTAGAACACCTAATTTGGACTCCGGATGAGAGAGTTATGACTTCGGCAAGATCTGCACTCACGAAAAGAGGTTAGACCGGTTTGTAATCCGGTCAGACCGGTTTTAACCTGTAATTCAAGTAGGTTTAGGTTTTCTGATGTAATCCCATATTGTAACCGACTCATGAGGGGTAAGACTTCCCCGGCCTATAAATATAAAGGCTAGAAGGCCAATTGAGATGTTCCCAATCGAACCAACACACTTGTACCTTACTTTTTATCCCTCAAACCCTAATCTCTTCCAAACCCTATATCTCTGTTCTTTGTTCGTCTCTACGGCGTTCAAGGGCGTCCCGGGTGGCCTGCCGACCCCAGAACAACCCTAGACCCTCAAGCTCCAACGGGGTCCCTCCCGAGCTCGAGTTCTAGGTTTTTCACCGTTTCCCTGCCAAAAGAGGTCTTACCGGTTTCGGAAACCGGCCTGACCGGTTTTGCTCAGGGCAGCGGCGGTGTGGATCGTATCGACGATCGTGCGGCCTGTTCTAGCACAATCTCGTGTGTTGGCCGAGATTTGCGTCAACACTATGCCATAATGGATCATTTATCTTTTTATTCGGTTGCAATCCTTTCCGCCAGATGACTTCTATGGCGTTATATGTTGAGATAATTAGTTAGAATTGCCATGCTCTAAACCCCTGCTCTAAACAACCTTATAAGATATATAATATATTTGGTGAACATTTATGTTTTTATTGTATGGCGCACTACGGATGTGTGTGGTTGAGGGTCAAGGTTGGATGGGATCATTCCATCCATGCTATCTGGGATGAGTTCATCCCTATCACGTGTTTGGTTCGAGGGACAGTGCCATCCATGTTTTCTATTTGATTGGAGGGATGAAATATAGATGGGATCATCCCATCCTTTGTTTGGTTGGATGGATGAATATGTACAACAAAGATATGATCATCTCTTTGTATAATTGGTGAGGTTACCCAAAGAGAAATATGTCATGGATGGTGCAACATTGTAAAGCAAAATAACTTGTTTTTAAGAAAATAACTACCTTTTCAAAATGACAGTAAGGTTGGACAAATATACCATTATCAAATCTTACTCCCATACATACTTATCAAGTCTTGCATAAATACATAATTATGAAGTCTTACACACACATAATTACCAAGTCTTACACACATACATGGAGCAAACAAAGAGGTCCTGTGGGGAAAAGTCCCATGAACTTGCTGTTCCTCACATTGCATTTTGACAATCTACTATTAACTCCCCATAAATTGAGACTCTCATTTTTTTATGCAGCTTCTTTTTTTTCTTAACAAAATTGCCTGCTCAAGCTGTATTTCTTTGGGAGATGTCGTTCTTTCACTACTCAATCATCAGCGTATGTCGAGGGATTGGTTGATTCATATCCATTGCATTGTTGCTTCTTTATGCTGTGGCCTTTTCATGGTTGAGTTGAGGAACAATCACTATACCACAGCCCCAAGATAGCGACTTCGTTGTGGTCGGTATAAACCGTTTAAGCGTTCAACCATCGGTCGGTATAAAGTTATAACGACCGCAACTATTAGTCGCTGTAAGTGGCGCCGACCGATAGTTAGACGTCCCCTTGGAGATATTACCGACCAATGGTTCAACGAGATCATTTAAATAGAACAAAAAAAAGAGAGAAACCCAATTTAACCATATCAGGGACCACATTCAAGCATACAAACATTCATCAAGACATTAATTCATTTATGTAGTGCAACTCCAGAATATCAAATTATACAGTATCCCAGTAAATAATATATTATACAGATCCTATATACACATCCTATGTACAAGTACTATATGAACATGGCTCATTGGCATCCATCAGCAGCTCAACACTTTGACTGCCTTAGTTTCTACCTAGCACCCCTACTAGAAGTTCCTGAAAAATCAAAACTGGCGTGCAATCAGTGACATCTTATAAACCTCCAATCTCAATGCATAGAAACAAAGATAAAATAAGATGCATGATAATAAGGGTTTTTTTGCACTAACCAGATCAGTTCAATCTCAGTATACAAAGACAACTGCATAGCATAATTTTGTTGACACTCATACAAGCCCTAGCGAAGTTCCAAAAACAGACCTACTGATTTATTTCTCATCTTGCTACAAGGTAGTTAACAAGTGGATCTTATCTCTTATTGCTTTTACAATTTACTTCTTAAAGCAATTCCTAACATGAATTTTGGCACCTAGTCAACATCTGTGTCTACTTAACACTCATGCAAATTAAGTTAGAGCTGTAGTTATTAATACCATATCAAACAACAAGAACACAGTTTTAATTAATTAATTTCCTCTATCAGAAGGTCTTTCTTTCTGGGTAAAACATCTCAGATGATGCAATGCCGTACTCAAAAACATATGGAACTTTCAGAGAATTACGTTTAACATGGTAAACAAGCAAACATTTTCCAGTACAAGAATCAACTATACAAGAATCAACAAGCAACAATACCTTGAGCTTGCAAATTAGGTTAGGCCCGTTCCTTGCAAAGTCATGAAATTTGCATGAATGCAATCAGCTGCAAATTAAATATCACATTCTTTTAGAAAGGCAATGACAGAAACAAAAGGGCAATTTACTCGAACTTTTGCACCCCTATAGTGACACATTTAGAAATACACATACAGAAGGCCCAGAAAATTCACTATATACTGCCCGATGATCTTCACTTACCAATAAGTACAAGTTTTCAAATTCCAGATGCAATTATCATAGAAAAATAATCCCACTAGTGTGTGTGTGTAACTAATATATCACACTGATGGAGGCTGTGCTATATTTTATTTATTTCAGAATTGACACACACCTTAAATTATGATTCCAGGCTGCTAGTCTTGTTTCAGAAAGGAAGTGATTATACTTCCAGAATCCCAGCTTAAATTAAGCTATGTCTCAGAATATATATACTACAATCACTAACTCCAAGTTACTGAAATATTTCAAATATGCATAATCGCAGTATGAACATCATATTGCCAACAATGGACAAAGGGTACCATGTGTACCGTGGAGTTACAGGAAGCAATTGCAGCTACCGTAATTTTGAACAACAAAATCACAAACATCCATCGAGAAAAAGCAGTACCATCCGGCCAACACTCGACCAACAAAAAAAACCTATGATGTGGATCTAAGGATAGGGGAGGAGAACTGGAGAAGTAATACCTTGATGTGAGTCTGCAGAGACCCCAGCGGCGGCGTGAGGCTGGACCTCCGGATTCGTTGGGGCTGCAGCGAGATGGGATTCCAGCCCGCCATGGAGAGCTCGAGCCACTCCGGCACGGCGAGCTCGAGTAGATCTGGCGATGTGGCTCTCCGGTGCTCCAACAGATCGATAGGATGAGGTCGGGTGTGGTGCTGCACCTTAGTTGGGAGGCAGTGGCGTCTTGGTAGGGGTCGACGGCATCCTGCTCCGGCCAGTGTTGGGGGAGACGGCTGGCGTCGCCGCGTCGGGGCGGCGGCGGCACCACGATTCTAAGGGCCGGCGTCACGAGCGTGTGATTTGGGGAGAGGAGGGTGGGACTGACGGAGGGGAAACAGAAGCTAGGGTTTGATATCTACTGGGCCGCGTTTTGGGCCTCCCACGTGCAGCGGCTGCGGCCCAAATCTTGTAATTTTCAGCCCACACTTATTACGACCGATGGTTGGCCGAAGTTCTATAGATAAAGCGACCGATGCTCAGTTGTGATACGTTGTAGGTAAATACCGACCGATGATTGGTTCATGAAAACGGTTTCAGCGACTAATAGTTCGATGCTATGATATACCGACTAACGTTTCAACGCTATTTTTCGATTTATACCAACCAACAACCGTCGTTATTGTAGGGTTGTGGTATAGTGAATTGCGCTGTCCTGCCCGCTTCCCTGGGCTCAACGCCTCAACGCAACGATACGGCCAAACAGCAAGCAGATGAAGATGGACAGAGATTCAGATGCCATGCATTTACTAGTTCAGTGCAGATCGCCGGCGGCAACGCGCACGCGGTGCCGGAGCCGGAGCCGATGGATCTCCCGCCGCTCTACCACCAGCACTCTTCGCAGCTGTCCAATGCGCCCACGTGGCCGCTGTCCTCGCGCTCCTGGCTGACGCCGAGGCCTCGGCCCGGGGGCACCTCCCTGGCCGCGCTCGCCGCCGTGCGGACGGACGCCGGGGAGATCGTGGCCGCCGAGGCCGGGAGCGAGGAGGTCGTCCGCGTCCTCCTCTCGCTCGTCGGCCCGGGCACGGCGCGGCGCGCGGCTCGGCGTCCGCTCGCTGGGCGCGGGCATGGCGCGACGCTCGGCGTCCTCCGGTCGCCGGATCCAGGCGGGACGGCGGCGCCCAATCCAGCCGTGGTGAGGGGTGAGTGGAGAGGGAGTCGGGGTAGGGGCGGTAAGCGAGGGGGAGCACGACAGGGAATCGCCTACAGCAGAGCTCGCCGGGGCGGCGGCGGCGGATCCAGAGAGGCTCGCCGGGGACGGAGAGGCTCGTGGACGGAGTTGGCGACGACCGGCGGGAATAGGGTGCGACGGCGGCGGGGTGGGGGCGGCGGGCGGTGAGCCGGATGGAGGTGGCGGTGAGCGGAGAGAGTGGAGGGACGGGGGTGTCGCGAGAGGGATGACGCTGCCACCCACGTCCCTAGGCCTCGGCGTTCGGGTTACACAATTATTTCGGGTCGGTTAATTCGGGTAATTTAAAATTCGGGTAATAGAAATAGCTACCCGATATTAGTCCTGAAAAATCATTATCCGATAATTCGGGTTCGGATATACCCGATCTACCCGAATTTAAGAAAACAATAAAATACACAAAATTTAAGTAGCAATTTATACATAATTTCACCAACAATTTGTGTAGAATTTCAACAACAATTTGTGGACAACAATATATTATAGTCATTTGTTCAAACCAAGAGAATTATATTATATTAAAATAATAATTTCAAGTGTTCAACTAACAACACGTGATAAAATACAAAGAGGATGGCAAACTTCGAGTAGTTCGGGTAATTCGGGTACCGGAGTGTATTACCCGAATTACCTAAACTAATTTCGGGTAATCAAAATCACTACCCGAATTTGGGATCGGGTACCTCGGGTTCGGGTAATTCGGGTAGTTCGGGTACGGGTATCGGGTATTTTGCCCAGGCCTACACGTCCCTCCGATTTGGAGGGATGGCTCCATCCGGCATCTTTAAAGAACATATTATCAGTGTCAAGACTATCCATCCAACCAAACACCTCAAAAATATGGATGAACTCATCCCATCCCATCCGCTCAACCAAACGCACCCTACGTGCGCCAAATGTTCTAATCTTGGGCTTCAATGGTGCAAAGTGGAAAAGTATGAAACTTCCTCACATACAGTGGGACTGTAGTGGAGGTCAAACTGGGCTCCGGCCCCCTTCCAGGGGCGGAGCTCCAACTAGGGCCTCCCAGGCCGAGGCCGTAGTCGTGGTCCATAAAAACCCACATACCTCCAATAATTTTTGACCTAAAAATCATGTCTTTGAGGAATTTATCACTAAAAAATTATTTTTGTATGTTCTAATGCATGCATACAGTTCTCAGCTATTATATCACATTAGTAAATAATTATAGTTTTTTGTCAATTTAGACTATTTACTGCATATTTTACTATTAATTTATATCATGTCATATACAAGACCTTTTTAGCGACTGAATCTGGCCCTAGTCATGAGCAAAATCGGGCTCCGCCACTGCCCCCTTCCTCCATGCACTGGCCACTGCAGATGTTGCCTCAGTGCTCGCCACTTTGATTGTTTGCATGGCGTGCCCTGGAGAATCCTCCCACTGCTCACGTAACCAGGATGGAAAAGCTAAACCTTTCAAACAAGTAAGCCCATAACTGTCCGTTCATCGAGCACATGACCAGGATGCAGTGTCAGAATTTTTGCCTATTGTATACTTCATAGAAAAGCTTTCTCGTTTTCTCTTTATTGGCTTGGTTTCTTATATTATGCATAGACATAATCTGAAACTGTAAACTTCTGCTTCTGAAACGTCCATTTGCTACTTTCATTGCTGAAGAACTTACCGAACGTGAGTCCTGTTTTACATACCATGTTTCTTTGGTTGCATCTTGAGAAGAGACCATTCTCAAATACAAGAATTGTGTTTTGATGTATATTTTGCAGGTGAAATGAGAAGCCAAACAGAGTGTTCTAAGTGCTTCCGGTCAAAGCATTTTTCGTCCGTCTGTCATACTGTTCGTACTATTGTGCAAATTTCGTGTTGATAGACTGATTTAGGTTGCGCGTCTCCTTTTTTTTATCTGTTATTATATCCCCAACCTGAACAATATTGATATTATGCCTATGTGAAGTGTTTTTTTGGGGCGCCTATGTTTTTTTTAGCGACCGTGCCTTAGCACGTATTTCATTAAGAGTAGAAGAAATGATTACACCCTAGAGCCGAACGTCATCGGAGCTGATGACGAGGGCATAGTCAATGTATTTTGTATTACATAGCCATTGGTTGGCGACCCGACATAATTCCTAAAGCCGAAGCAACAGGGGCTAAAGAACAGAAATGCGCCTCGACCCACCGAGCTATCTCCTCTTTAATCTCTTGTATGAGTTGATCGGCTGTCTTGTTTATGTGGTTGAACGTACGTGCATTACGCTCCAGCCATAGCGACCATGCTACCAAGATTATGAGTGAATCGAAGCTCCTGCGTTCAGCTTTTGAAATTTTTTTCCTTGCTAACCTCCACCAGTCTTCCAGGGATCGTTCAGCTGGTATAGGCAGGAGCTGTTGCCAGCCACAGGCTGATAGGAAGAAGAACCAAACCTGTCTGCTATAAGAGCAAGTTACAAGCAAATGAGTGATAGTTTCTGACTCTTGATTGCAGAGAATGCAGTCATCCCTATCTTGCAAACGGTGTCTCATCCTGCGGTTGCCTGTCCAGCAGCGACCATAGAGTGCCAGCCAAACAAAGAATTTGCATCTGCCTGGGGCTCTTGCCTTATGCAAAATTTGTGTCCCTGGCCAAGCGTACTGACCAATGAAGAAAGCACGGTAGTCTGAGGAGGTAGTGAAAACGCCGTCAGGAGTCCATCGCCAGATAGGCTTATCAACCGCCGATGTGTCCAATTGAATTTCCTCCATTTTCTCCCAAATGTCAAGGTATTCAAGAATTACCTGAACGGTAAGGGCGCCTGTGATATCCCTCGCCCATCGATGATCCAGTAGCCCTTGGGCAACCGTCCTTGTTTTCTGGATGCGTGTGGATACAGCTTGAAGAAGGCAAGGGGCTATTTCAGCGATGCAATGCCCATCAATCCAACGATCGGTCCAGAAAAGCGTGTTCGACCCATTACCTACTGCCATTGTGGTGGAATAATGGAATAGCCCTTGTACTTGGTCTTCAACTGAATCAGGGAGATTGGACCAAGCACCTTCAGGATTACACTTCTTGAGCCACAGCCATTTCATTCTCAAGGCATATCCAAAGATCTTTAAATCAACAAAACCCAGACCCCCTAGATCAGGGGGGCGGCATACCTTTGGCCAAGCAAGAAGGCAACGCCCCCCTGTCACCGATTCAGTTCCTTGCCAAAGAAAGGCTCTCTGGCGTTTGTCAATGCTTGCGATGACCCAAGGTGAAAGAGCCACTGCAATCGCTGTGTGAATGGGGACTGCCGACATCTTAACCTTGACAAGGACACTACGGCCAGCGCGACTCATTAGCTTTGCCTGCCATGTGGGGAGTCCCTTTGAGACGCGATCAACAAGTGGTTGCAGATTGCCCTTTTTTAGCTTGTAAATGCTTAGGGGGATGCCAAGATATTTGCACGGGAAAGGTTCCAAACGCCCTGGGAGGAAACGTAGCATGGTGACTGTCTCCTCGAGGCCACATTGTATTGGAGAAATAGCACATTTGCCTAAATTGCTGTGCAGCCCTGTCGCTCGGCCAAAGATGTCGAGGATGGTCGTTGTTGCCACCAAGTCTTGCTGTTCAGGCATTATAAACAGAACGACGTCATCAGCATATAGAAAGGTCCTCTTCTTGATCTGTCTAGGGCCCAAAGGTTTTAGCAAACCTGTTTGATCCGCTTTTTGAATCAGTGCGTTTAGTGCCTCCATTACCAGAACGAAAAGCATGGGTGATAATGGGTCGCCTTGGCGTAAGCCACGAGCATGGCAGACTCATCTTCCTGGTGAACCATTGAGTACCACCTTGGTGCTGGCTGTTGAGAGTAGGGCACTGGATGAGAAAAGCCCATGTGTTGGAGCACCGCAATCAGGAATGGCCAGCTGACCGTATCGAAGGCCTTGGCGATGTCGATTTTCACCAGAGCACTTGGGGTTTTGGTACGGTGGAGCAGCTTAGACGACAGTTGGACAGCTTTGAAGTTCTCATGTATTTGTCGACCCCTTATGAAAGCGCTCTGGTTTTCTTGAACAAGCTTGTGCAGATGAGGTGTTAATCGACGCGCCAGAACTTTGGTAAACAATTTGGCGAAGCTGTGTATCAAACTGATTGGTCGGTAGTCAGAAATAAGAGTAGCATCAGGCTTCTTGCGTAGCAGCACCATGTAGGCTTGATTAACGAGGTACAAGCTTCTACTGTCGAGCGACCAAAGTGCCTGAAAAGCCCTCATGACATCTCCTTTGATGATGGGCCAGGCTGTGCGGTAGAAAAGACCGGTGAAACCGTCTGGGCCCGGAGCCTTGTCAATTGGCATTTCCTGTATGGCTTGCCAAACCTCTTCTTCAGAAAAGCAATGATCTAATGCGGACAACTCGATGGTTGGCAGGCCAAGGCGCTGGAAGTCGAGAGAGATTGTGTTCGGCTGTCCAGTGCCGAGAACTGAATCAAAGTGATTGAAGATCGCATCAGCTTTGGCTTCCTCATTTACCACCACCAAATCATCAACCGTCAGCTGACTTATCTGGCTCTTCTTGTTGCGGTGGCATGCTTGAAGATGAAAGAACCTTGTATTCGCATCTCCTTCGGCCATGTATGTGATGCGGGAGCGCTGCCTAGTGATAGTCCGCTGCAGGGATGCCAACCCCAAGCATCTGCATTTCATTTTGTTTCTCAACTCTCGTTCATGAGCAGCCAATTGCCTGTGTTCTTGTGCCTGATCAAAACGGAAAACCACCTCTTTCGCGATGGCCAGTTGCAATCGGATGGACCCAACATGCTTCGCGCTCCACTTTTTAAGCTCCGTTGCGACATTGCGTAGTTTGTAGTCCAACACCCTGAATGGGTTAGCAGCCGGCCAAGGGCAGTGCCACGCCGCAGAAACCGTGTCCATAAAACCCTCGATGCGTGGCCATATGTTCTCAAACTTAAAACGTTTGAAGGATGTAAAGACACAATTCGTGCGCAAAAGTAGTGGTGCATGGTCTGACCCTTCTGAAGATAGCGCCGTCAGAGTGTGGTCTGGAAAAAAATCAGCCCAGTCATAAGTGACAAAGGCTCTGTCAATGCGCTCGAGCGTTGGATTCTCACGTTCGTTACTCCAAGTGAATAAGCGACCATGGAGGTGAAGTTCTAGAAGCTCCAAGTCCTCCAGGAGCCGGCGAAAGTGGTTCATCATACGACGATTGACATTTGCATTATTTTTGTCCTCGGATTTGTAGATCATGTTGAAATCTCCACAGAGTAGCCACATACCCACACACGCAGCTCGTAACGAGCGCATTTCTTCAAGAAAGAGCAGCTTCTCTTGGTCGTGCTGAGGGCCGTAGACACAGGTAATCCACCATTCTTCAGATGAAGAGTTATGTTTTACCTTGGCAGTAAGGGTGTAGTTCTTGAGAGATGGGCATGAAAGCGACCAGACCTCTGTCTTCCAGGCCAGTAGAATACCACCCCGGGTATTATCAGCCGGTAAGGCAAAAAAATCAAAACCTGCTCCCAAAGTTTCCCCCACCAGGGAAGCATCACAATTAGCTAGCTTAGTCTCCTGTAACGTTACCAGAGAAATTCGCTCCTGACCAATCAATTCCCGAACCATGCATCGTTTGGCTCTAGCATTCAATCCCCTCACGTTCCAAATTAAGATGTTTTCACAATTCATAGGAAACAAATTTGCGACATGAACAAAAGACGACCACACAGATCACGACAGGAGCTAGCTCAAGGCTCAGTTTCCGACCTAGCTGCCTGGAACATCAGCTTCAATTCAGGACAAAGAATGGCCATGGCTTCACATTGCGATGGTGTCATGGTTGCAGCAAAAACCTCTAGGAATCTTTGGAAAGCAGTGGCGTCGGGGGGTCCTGCGGTGGTTATGTCCATCTAGGAATCTTGCACTCCGCCTGATTCTTGGTGCATGCGATGCTGGGAGGAGTTTTTGCACGCCGTCTTGGGGCGCAACGTACCAGGCGTCACTGGTCTGCAAAATTCCGAAGCGAATTGGGCGACATTAGTTTTAACCGGGGTGCAAGCTTCATCGCTGATGTGTAGCGGTAAAGCTGTACGTGAGCCTCTAGTCATGGTGATAAAGCGACTGTGTGTAGGCGAATTGTGTAATTCGACCTGGGCATCATTGAAACGTTACGTACCACCTCGAGGCTCGAAGTGGGCTTCTTCTTCCGGTCCCGGCGGCCACCCTCCCCCACCGGCAACCACCCCTGGTTCCGGCGGCCAGCCCCACCCGCTACGACGGCCGGATCTGATGGGAACGGTGAAGAAGGGGATGAGCATCCGTCGCTCCCGCCGCTGGCTGCTGCGGCAGCCTCAACGTACCTCGCAGCAGCCTCCTCTCCAGCCGGCGTCCCCGCTCTCCCTGCCCCGCAGCGAGCCACCCGAAGGTACTCCGGTACTCTGCCTCCTCCGGGTCCGAAGGACTGTTGTCCCAAAGGTCCTCAGAGGGTCGCCCATGTCGCAATGGGAAGGAGGTCGCTCATGTTTCCCTCCAGGAGGGCCTGGCTCCTCTGGTGGACGCTCGCCGGGCCGGACCTGTACCTTCGGCGAGGCCGGACCGCCCCGTCGAGCCGCGTCCAACCCTTGCTGCTCCGGCCGATGAGGAGGGCTGGGAGGTCGCCCGTAGTCATCGTCAGCGTCGTCAACCTCATGGTCGCCCGGCTCCGCCTCCGGCGAGGCCGGTCCCTGCTTCAACTGCCTAGCGACCGACCATGTGGCCGCGGCATACAGGAACTTGCCTTCGCTGCGGGCGCGAGGGTCACAGATCCCGCCAGTGCCGTCGCGGTCGCTCCCCTCCACGTCGGGCCACTCATCGCCGGCCGCCACCTGCGCTACGATCTGGCCGCAGGGAGTCGGGGTCGTCGGGAGACACAAGATCTGCACGCTCCCAGTCCACAGGCCGCGACTTCTCTCCACCGGCGATTTGTGCGCCATCTCCACCTCAGCCTCCTGAAGAGCCAAGGTCACCCCCACCTCCACCATCGCCAGGTCTCCCTGAGCGCCCGCAGTCGGATATGGTGTTCATTCCACGCTCCCGGGAGATCGATGAAGCTGAAGCTCGGCTCTCGTCGCGTGCTCTAGTCGCCATTGTGGCTGGAACCCGCCCTCTGGTTAGCACAGCACAGGTCGCTCGGCTGCTGGAAGACTTTTATGTGCTGCTGTCTGATGACTTCAAGATCCAGAGGTTCGAGCCTGAAGACTTCCTGGTAGAGTTCACGAACCCAGCATCTGCTGACCGGGTTCTCCATCCCCACCCGCCTTCAGAAGCTCCCATTCAGTTGATTTGGAGAAGGTGGCGACAGTCCATGACGACCCTCCGCTACAAGGTTCTGCTCGAGCTTTCTGGCATCCCGGCTCATGCTCGCAATATCACCACTGCAACCTACATACTGAGCCCGGCCTGCTCAGAGCTGATCGAGGCTCCGGCAAATGTGGAGCCACGCCGTTACTTTGTTGCTGCTTGGTGTCTGGACCCAGGACTCATCCCTACGGAGATGTCCTTGTTCATCCCGGAGCCACCATGCTTGGTGACCGGCGGTCCTCCCTTATTCCTCAGGCCTGAGGAGATCATTCATCACGAGCACAAGGGGATGTGGTACAAGGTGAAGGTGGCCACATTGGAAGTTCAAGACTGGCGCGATGACTCGTCGGATGACAGCTCTGAGGACGATGACTATCCGGGCTTTCGTCAACGACATCGTCGGCATCCATGGCCGAGGACGACCCGGTATGGTGCGGACGGCTCAGTTCTTCAGGGCCCTGCACCGGTGGGGCGGCCATCCTTGGGGCCGGGCTGGGGCCCAACTTTTGTCTCCTCCGCGTCCGGCATCTCGGGGCGGACATGGAGTCTCCCCACCCCCCTGCGCTTCGATGGTCGCAAATCGCCGGCCTCCACGATGGCGCCGGCACCACCATCTGGGTCGCCGGCGGAGGTCGCTGCTTCCCTGGCTCAGGAGGGGCCGGGCACGGTGGACCCTGCGGTCATCTGCGGGGCCGGTCTCACGGACTTCCGCGCGACGGTGGCCCCCGCTTTGCACGACCCGATGCAAGACGAGACCTGCCGCGGCACGGGGCTTAGGGCGCCTATGTGACGACCAATTTGGAGAAGCTGTGACCTATAAATTGGCATGCATCACCCATGTCTCAGCATCGATCACCCAGCAACCAGCTTCAGCAGCCTTTCTCTAGCAGAGCTAGTGACCAGCTGCCGCGAGCACATCAAGCAGACCACCCATGGCTTCCGGCTCAGCTCCCTTTGCCGTGGCGCTCGTCATGGCGCTCATGCTCGCGGGCAGCACCACACGAGCCACGCCACGCGCCGCCTCGCGAACACGGCGCCGGCCGCTGCTCCGGCGGCCGTCCCGGGCATTCCCGCCGTGCCGAAGCCGCCGGTGCCGGCCGTGCCCGCGGTCGCTCTGCCACCGATGCCCGCCATGCCGCCGGTCCCCGCGGCGACCTTGCCACCCATGCCGGCGATGCCCACTACCATGCCGAACGCGGCGTTGCCCCCCATGCCGTTCCTCGAGAGATAGGGGTAATCAAATGCAAAAGTTACTAATCGAGTATAGATACACGTGAAAGATCGAATAGAGGAAAGAAATTGACCCTCACATCCAGCTCTAAGCTTTTTGCCTCTTCTTCGTTTAATTTACAGCGAACGTGTGCGGCCTGTGGCACCATGCTGACACTCGATCGTCATTGTCTTGATTTGTTCTGCTTCTGCACACGCTGTCATGATTCTTGCATTCTTCTTTTTTTATCATCTGGAAAACTCCACCAACCAGTATTATCACTTTAGTTTAGACCAACATGTAATTTGGAAATTTATGCTATACACATAATAATAACCAATGATAATATGTTTCTTTGTCCATAAATAATTACTAGGAGTAGCAATGCACCTTATGATCCGATCCATGCTAATCTTGTGTAACATGGTATTTAGTTTTAACACTCATACGGAGCCTCCAGTCTTGCAAATTACTCTGTACATGTATATAGATCCCTACAGCTTGGTATTTCATATGTATGTTTTATTTTTTAGGAATATGTAAATTTTTTTACCTTGCTTTTTCATTACGTGCTCAATTTGATCTAGTTATTTCAAATTAAGTTCCGGTGCAATATGTATAATAGTGTTGCTGTTTGTTGTCATAAATATAGATAAGATAGGCGGTGCGAAAATATATACTCCCTCTGTATCGAAATATTTGTCGCCATTGACTTTTTTCTACAACTTTGACCATTCGTCTTATTCAAAATATTATGCAAGTACCATCCATTTTGTTTGTCATATGCTTTACTATTGTAGGTATTTAAAGCTTGACTTACCCTTTTACATATTTGCGATAATTTTTTGAATAAGACGAATGGTCAAAGTTGTAAGAAAAAGTCAACGGCGACAAATATTTCGATACGGAGGGAGCATGTGAGTATGTATCTAACTCTTTGAACTTATCGGGGTTGCCGCAATTTATAAGATAAGCTAGCTATGATCAATACTGTCAAAGTGCATGCATGATTGCTTGTCGATGATGCTCTTCCTTGGTTCTTGGTTCGCCCACAAATTAACAAGGTGACATGTCGGTAGCAGTTGCTTTCAGGGGCATTTGACTCGACCAATTAAAAGGCCGCCTAACTAATACATGTTCATATTTGGTTTAGCAGTCATGTGTTGTTTATGATACCTTTAATCTGGTCCGTCCAAGTTTTGCAGTTAAACTTGGTTGACAGGTATTTGTACCCCTTTTTACTTATACAAGTTGGCTGTGCGTACAGTCAGACGTTCATATTGCGAACACGGCACCGTTGTTAACCGTCCAATTTGTAAATACATTACATTATCCTCACATTTGGGAAGGAAACGAAACAGTGCGACTGCTGCTGTATCGATGCATTTAACTGACAACTCCGAATTGTAGAGCACCAACATGGATACAAAGTGAAGGAAATAATCGTGGAAACGCAGAGTACCATCGCCGTTAGGAAAGGGTTACGTTTGGCTTTTCAATGGAGGCAGAGGGGTGTATTCTCCAAAGCTTTTTTTAATGTTATATTATATATATACACGCCAGTTTGCTCCATTCCCGGAAGCTGGGAGCTCACGACGTCTCACTCACCTCCAGTCACAAGAGATTTTGACGTCAACTAGACGGCAGCCAGCAGGCGCTTGCTGTCTTGCTCGTTGCAGCAACCCTGTACGCAGTTGTCTAGTCAGCCCCAGGAACAATATGCAAATACAGATAAATCAAAGGCATCATATTCATCCATACACCTAGCAAGGGAAGTACAGTACCTATTTGCTACAAATGTGACATGTATTGTAACCCTGTATGCAGTCGGGACGCCTGAATATCAATATAATGGCACCTGTCCTCTGTTCGTAGCCACGAGCCCACGACATTGGATGATCACGGTGCTGACAGGCGTTCTGTACACAAATAGCCAAAGAGTTACCAAAAGAGTTGCCAGAGGGCAACATACTTGCTGGCTTGCCCCCGACGCGATGATACCAAACTCGCAGAATTCACTCCATTACTGAGCCATAGAATATGGAATAAATAACTAATTTATTATCAAGGCCCACCGATGCTATATCTTCAACGCCACGTTAATGCCTTTTCTAATTGCACCACACCACCATAAGAGTCCCCCTTTACAGAATGATTGATGAACCTAACACATACAAGAAAAACAAATAACCCTACCACCTCATTTCTTCATGCCCACAACAACAGAAGGCCAGCACGGCAGTCATTATATGCAAAGGATCAACTCAACAGGGTGCCAAAATGAAGCGAATCGGCCCCCGCCACCAATGTTGTCCATGCTTCACAGGTAGGCCAATCAAGGGTGCCTGAGAATGTACACCGCGAAGCAAAGAATCCTCACAAATGGCTCGGACGCCTCTTGCCGGTGTCAGTCCTCTGTCGCTTGGCTGGCTTTGCCCATTGGATGTCTCCAATGCCAGGTGCCGAGGAACTTCCCCCCTGATCCGAGTGGGCACCCCACATGGTGGAATGCATAGACTGCTGAGAAGGATGTGCTTCCCTTTGGAATGGCGTCCTGGCACCCCTAGGTGAGGGCACTGGGCCCGGCCGCCCAGGGTTGGTTGGTGAAAGCGGCCCAGCTCGGCCTGAGCTAGACGGTGACCCAATGCTGCTCCTTGCCCGATCTTGTCTTTTCTTCTTAACAATGAACATATCGCTAGGATGTAACAACCCAGCACCGGCACCATCTGGGAGCTGATCCCTGCTGCCCGATCCAGAATGCCTCGAGTCTCTCTCTGATCTGGAACTGTGGGGCCGGCTAGGAACCTCGCTAGGCTGATTATGCCTGCTATGTCCCGAGCCATGCTGCTCTGCTTCACCGGTGCTAGAACAACGTTTATGGCCCAAAGCAGCATGTTTTGTCGACGACCCAGCTGTGCCACCTGCAGCTCCTCCAGGATTCGAAAATGACATAGCACTCTTAGCTTCACTGAAGTCCGAGTCTGGGAACGCAATCTTCATTATGTTGAAAAATAAGTTATGGAGAGTCTCAGCTTCTATCCGGACCTGCGTTTAATTGGAGTAAATTAACATTTTATTAGGCTGCAACACTAGCCACAAGTTCAGAATTGGTAGAAGCATAGACGGCAATACAATAGATATAGCCAGTGTTTGATACAGAACAGTAGGACTACCTCGTGCCTATAGCTGAAATGCTGAACCACACTCTTCAACATCTGTTGCATGTCCGCTATGAACTCAGTTACAGCGCTATACTCGAATCCATCAACTCGCTGTTCAATTTTCTGTAGGTCAAGCGTGCTACCAGCAGGACCTCTGAATGAGGAATTTTCATTCCTCCGCCACCAAGAGGATATATTAGGTATGATTTGATGACCCTCTTTGTCAATCCTCCTCCAAAGCTTGCTTATCACATTCTTGCACTGCAGGTATTCAAGAACAGCTTCAGTTCAGCCATATGAGAAAAGAATATATAACACAGGGTAAAACAAAATGATACATATCAAAAGCCAAAGGAACAAAAGAATACCAGATCACAAAATAATGTTAATCTTAATTTCCAATTCCATATGTATACAGCTAACACAAACAACTTCAGTGCATGCAACCCAGATGCTAAAATATGCAGCAGATTAAGCATAAGTTGTGAAACTAAAACTACTTTGCAGCAATGGTGCTTTCAGATGAAACTAAAACACTTTTAACAGCAATGGTGCTTTCAGATGAAAATAAACACTTCTAACAGCAACGGTGCTTTCATATGAAAATAAACACCTGTAAAAGCAATGGTGCTCTTAGATGATAAAGCATTTCAATTCTAAGAAAAAAGTTCTCCAGAGAGTCACTTCAATATCCTTTTGAAGAAGGGTCAATAGAACAAATCACACTAAATGCATTATTGCGCAAAGAGCTTAGGTACCTTTCTTTGCATACTGTCAGACATCTTTGTGCCACGGAACTCTGGGGTAGCAGAGTCAATGGCCTTACTGCTCCAATTTTCCTTGGAGCGTTCAGCAGATCCTTCGCCAGAGCCAGACAAGTAAGTCAATTTTCCTGTCCTAGAAGCAGGCGAAACCTTCCTAGATGGGGCGTTGCGCTTCTGTTTGACTATAGGATGAACTGCGTCTTGCTGCCTGGCAGCTGGATCAGCAAAAACATGGGCATCTAGGTCAGACTCAAATTGTGAAATATAATCACCATCTCCTTGAAATGCAAGATGAGTACCACACTGAGGGAAGACCCCTTCTCCGCCAGATCTATCTTCCTGCTTTTCTGCATTAGGTCTTGGACGAATACGAATACTCCGTTTGCGTTTTATTTTTGACTGCAACACCTGTTCATCCTCACCGTCATCACGTTCATGATTCCAGCTCCCTGACTGCTGCAGGTCCATATGTGAGTCCCCTGACATTGCAATCTCACCTTCTTCAAGGTCATCCATCTGCAAATCACCAGTTCAAAGCATGATGATCTATTTAATTAATATAGAAAATCAAACAAAAAACAGAAGAAATAACAATATGTCAACACATACAGTTCTCCTTGATAAAGAACCAGAGCGGCCATCTAATGCAGACAGAGACCGCAATTTTTTTGATGATGAAGAAGGTGCAGGTGGCGGTAATCTCCTACTCCCAGAAGAAGAGCCTGTGGAACCAGCTTCTTCCATCCTATTAGCTTTTCTGCTTCCTAATCCATCAGTAAAATTGTACCCATCATCATTTATAGGCTCTTCTTCCTCTGATTCGTCCTTGTTATCAGGTACCGAATCATCATTGTCCTCTTCATCTTCGAATTCCCCTATTTCCCCTTCTTCAGGCAGGGGTGTGGTATTCCTTTCTTCGGAATCTTCATCAGATTCTTCAAGATCTTCATCATCAATCTCCCTGTAGATTGAGTACTTGCCAGTACCCTTTGGTCGCCCCCTTCTCTTCTCAGGTGTTTCATTAGTGTCTAAAGCAATGCCACCAGACGACATATTTCTCGACGGCTTTTTGGATAGACTTGCCACAACGCCATCTACTTCAGTGGAGCTAACACGAAGCCACTTTGGAACCTGATGATGTTTCGTCATATCCCCTGTCCAATCAAAGTCCTCATCCATCTGATCAAAAAGTTCAACTTCACGTTCAGTCCTAGCAATCATTCGGTTCACTTCCTGTAATGAAGGCACATCATGAACAGTTTCTTGATATCTCTCATCATCATGCAGGAGTGTCTCCAAAGTCATCCGCCTTTCCTCATGGGTTGTTCTTTGATCAAAACGACCAGCGTTAATGACCTCATCTGCCATATCAATTTTGTATTGTTGGATATTGTTGCGGATGAGACTTTCAATTGACCCCATGTACCTATCTTTCCCAGCAAGATCATCCTCCAAATCTCCACTCCCTCCATTTCTCAACTCATCCTCTTTCTGATAACTTGATATGTTATCAACAACAGCCTCCATGTAAATAACCTTTACCTCCCTAGTCTGCCCTATACGATGCGCTCTAGCAACTGCTTGCTCTTCGTTTTGTGGATTTGGATCAGGGTCATATATTACAACAGTATCCGCGCTCTGAAGATTCAGACCCCTACCAGCAGCACGAATACTAAGCAAGAATATAAAACAATCAGAACCAGGCCTGTTGAAGTCAACAATTGCCGACTCTCGATCTTCCAAGCTTGTTGTTCCATCAATTCGCCTGTAAACAAGTCGCCTCCATTGCAAATAATCTTCCATAATGTCAAGAAGTTTTGTCATTGTGCTAAAAAGGAGAACACGATGGCCTGCCTTATGAAGCTTGATTAAAATTCTATCAAGATTCCACAACTTCCCGCAAGATCTGATCATAAAATATTTCCCATGATTCAAGAATGGATATGACAGAAGAGGATGGTTACAAACTTTCCTTAGCTCCATGCACTTGTTGTTGAGATTCTTGTATGTCTTGACCTGGTACATGGGATTCCTTTGTGCACGTTTTTTCTCATCTTCTGGATCAACTCTAATAGTACCAGTGGATTTGATCCAATCATATATAGCTCCTTGAATAGCAGACATTCTGCACCTCAAAACAATGGAATCCTGCAACAACATGCCAGATTAATAATGTTGCAAACTTACAGAACAACTCGACCAACTAGTGACAAGCAAAAAAAAGTAAAGCACCTTCCGTGGAAGTGAGCCTTCAACATCTTCCACACGCCTGCGGAGCATGAAAGGCTCCAAAATCTGATGCAGCCTGTGAATTATTATTACTTTCTTCTCTGTCTCAAGCCAATCATCTTCTTCTTCATTATGTGTCTGACCATCCCTCTGAAACGGCTTAGAGAACCAATCTTGAAATGCCTTACTACTGTCAAATACTTCTGGAAGCAACAGATTCAAGAGGGACCAAAGTTCCTTGAGATCATTCTGTAATCAATTTCCAAAGGCATTAAATAACGACAAAAAATGGTATACACCAAAAAAGGGTGCATTAATGACATGATAAAATAGCTATACTGGCAAAAAACAGAAGGGGCTCCTATCATCACTAAAAAAGAAGAGGCTCCCTCGAACTATCACAATTCTTGACGTTTACTCCCTCCATCCCTCCCGTTTCATAATTCCTTGACATTTTGTACAAAATATCAAATACCAAGGAATGTTTAATTCAGGTGCTAGTTTCCTCTTCTACCCATACTTCATCAGTAAATGCTTGCAGTTTTATATGGTTAGTTCCTTGACCTTTGGGTTCAGAAACCCAGGTTTGAATCCTCATGTTTTTTGACTTCTGTATTTTCCTCTCCTTTTTTGCTACGCATTTCAGTGACATGTTTCATTTTGGCTTGGAGCTTCTGTGCCTGTTTCCCACTAACCGCATTTGTTTTTTTCTGCTCACGCTTGTTCTGCCGCTAAAGAAACGCAGACACTGCTACGATGAGTATTTATACGCAACTGCTGTAGCATAGAGTCATCTCGGAGAGTTAGACGGGAAGACAGAGATGCATGCATGGGGGCTTTGGATTGGAATTGGACAGGAAGACAAAGTAAATACTGCATGCATGCCGTGGGGTAACTGTCCTCATTACATGCAGCAGCAGCTGCTGCTTTGGAGACATGCCCTGGTTGCTACAGCAGGGGTAAACTTGTCCCAGACTCGTACTCAACTCTCCAATGACAGACTCTTTCGCCAAAAAAAAAACTCTCCAATGACAGATATTTGCAAACAACTTGTACAACGCTCCAGAGTTAAGTAATATATGAAACCGGAGGGAGTATTTGGTTTACCTGTAGAGGAGTGCCAGTGAGAAGGAGGCGTCGTTGGCAACGATAGCGATCAAGATCACGCGCCAAGACTGAGTCTCTGTCCTTCATCCGCTGCGCCTCATCAATTATAATGTACTTCCAGTCAATCCTTGAAAGTTTGGAACGGTCAAACATAACAAATTCATATGTTGTTACGAGAACATTAAATTTCATGGCCAAAACCTCCTGCAAGACAAGTAAAAATTAGAAGGGAAATTTCTGCAAGAGCTAAATGCAAGAAAGTCCACAGGTATTTGCTACCAAATAGCTTATCAATGCAAAATAACGGAATGTAGTAAACATTACTTTCAGTCTATTAAACTAAGAGCAGCCATTCAACTAAGAAAATGCTACCCCTATACTGCACAAAACATACACCTGTACAGGGATTGATGCAGACTAATCTAGAAAACTAAAATAGTATGTGTACAGCACAACTTAATTCACTCCAAATAATTTAAAGCGTGTTTGCTGATATGTTGTTATCTTTTGTTCAACAGATGACATGAAAACAAATCCAAAAAAAAGAAAAGCATTGCATGCACTGTGAGGGTGCTGATACTGATTAGTAAGCAGGTGGCTCCTTCAAAATTAGACAGTGCATGATTACCCCTGTACAGGGATTGATGCAGACTAATCTAGAAAACTAAAATAGTATGTGTACAGCACAACTTAATTCACTCCAAATAATTTAAAGCGTGTTTGCTGATATGTTGTTATCTTTTGTTCAACAGATGACATGAAAACAAATCCAAAAAAAAGAAAAGCATTGCATGCACTGTGAGGGTGCTGATACTGATTAGTAAGCAGGTGGCTCCTTCAAAATTAGACAGTGCATGATTACCCCATCCCCTCATAGAGTGTTTTCAAACTAGGAGGGCAGGGTCAAGTGATCGGGGTTGATTGTGTTTGTTCACAACAAACAATGTATCAGCAACTTTGCTAAATTAAAATTTGCAATGTAAGTACAGGGCCTAACATATGTAAAGCTAGTGGAAGAATGGGCAGCTTACTTGAGAGAACAGTCTCTGCCTTTGGTCCTTTGCACCAACATAAAAGATGCAAGATGCAGATGGCAACCAATTTAGCAGTTCACTCTGAACCAAGAACAGATATCACAGCAAAATGTAAGTTTCTATAACAAATACTGCATCAAAAAATGGAAACTAAAAAATAGATTCTCAGAGCAAGAAATGGCATGGAAGACGCACCTTCCAATTGACCAAGACAGCATTTGGCACTATTATCAGATGTGGGCCATAATTCCCTTTAAACTCCATCAGGTATGCGATCAATGCCATAACCTGTTATAACAAATATCGCAGCCATACAAATAAATTATAGCAGCTTGGATTGAATAAAAAGATGGACCATTGATGACAAGAAAAATATCATGATATAACAGGAGTACAGCAAGCAAGCCAGAATAAGAAATGGATGCTACAAACCTGCACAGTCTTGCCGAGACCCATCTCATCAGCCAAAATACCATTCAACTTATTATTGTACAAAGAAAGCATCCACTGTAGGCCCACCTAGATAACAAATAAAATGAATTTAAAGATCCCATGACAGGACAAAACTGCAATGAAAATAAATGTTACTTCAGTTAAAAGTATACATCCTACCAGTTGGTAGTCCCTCAACGTTCCAGCTCGCAACAGCGATGGCTGCTTTGTAACTCTCTCACTCACAGCATGGGCTAAAGTATAGTACCTGAAAATACACAAGTAAAAGTCCTTATTAAGAGTGATGAAAAGCATGTTTGGAAGCCGATCTGACAAACCCTACCTCAGATTACAAATGGAAAAAAATGCTGGCTCAAAAAATGCAACAGAAATTTACTCCAGGTGCATATCTAAAGTAACTAAAGAGCAACATGGAAAAAAAATCCTGATACAGAGTACATTTTCAATTTAGTCGATTTCTTACTTGTTAACAGATGTATTTTCCCTTGGTGCATTCATCTCAGAGAATGTGTTCCTTATCATAACCTCCTGACCAGCACATTGTGCAGCAGCCTTCACTTCTTCCTCAGATAGCCCCTGTTAAACAAGCAGCATGTTCATGTATACGACTAGCAGAAAGTAACCTGATTACATGCAGCAACGATGATAAACCACGAATGCTTGAGCTACTGTCTACAGAAAGCTTCGCTATCCAACAATAGAAAACCAAAAAGGGAGGGGGTAGGTGACAAGCCAGTTTCACTAGTCCAGAGCAAAGAGCGTCAAAATACCTGTGCCCGTGCAGCTGCAGCAGCAGCATTTGCTGCTTCTTCTACCTGTTGCTGACTCTTGGTAGCAGTTATTTTTCCTCCAAGCTTATAAAGGTACTCTTCAGTCTGGGTCAGGAAAGAAGATAGAACAGTATATCTTTGAGCTGCATCACCAGGAACACTGGTTTGCTGTTCCAACAGAATTTGACGGTATCTTTCCACATCATTGTTTTTCAAAGCCTCCATCCTTTTGTTCCTATCATCATCTTTTCTCTTCGAGAATTCGCGCAACATCCTTTCATGGTACTTGGCCACCCCTCGATTACGAGTTATTCGAGCATCACGAATGGCCCAATGTGCCTCCAAAAGCTTCTTGCGCCACTGGAAGATGGATTTCAGCTGCTTCTCTCTCGAGGCTTTCTGCATCTGCTGAACCTGTCTTACAAGCTCAAAACGTTGACGTTCACATTGTCTGACAAACTTTCTGTATATCCTATCAGGCATTGCCATTATTTCTTGTTGCTCATGCTCAACTTCATCCCTTAGCCGAGCCTGATGCTCTAGGAGTTTGAGCTTCTTTTCTTCAATCTGTAGCCTCAAGACAAGATCAGGTCGGATCCTTTTCCTCTCTAGGTTAATTGCAAGCAAACCGCTTATCTTTTTTAAGCTATCCTCACGTTTCTTACCAAGAACAATCATCCCTTCCTGAGCTAATAAATCTTTCACATCATAACCTAGTGACAGAGTACTGTTGTAATTTGCAGGTCCCAGGGAATCATGCCTCCTAGTGAAGGACGGGAAATCGAATAGCGGACCATGGTATTTTCTGGGAACATCTCTTGGAGCTGGGGCACTGCTTGTGGAACCTGCCCTTTTGGCTTGCTCAGCGTCTGCTGAGCCACTTTCTGCTGGTAAAGATTTACCCCTATCAGCATTGTAATCGCTTCTCCCAGGTGTTCTCTGGATACTCCGCTCTAGATCCTGCTCAGATTTAATCACAGTAGTGTTGTTATTATGCTCCGGTGCTGAAACTGGTCCAATTTTAAGAGGCTCTTTCGGTGAAGCTTTCATCACTTGCATGGGACCAGGACCACTAGCAGGACTAGCTTTGTCTTCTGATGCAGAAACCTCCACCTTTGGTAAACAGGGTCCCTTCAACAGTGGAGGTTTTTCAGGAGCTTTATCACTACTCTCCATGTGCCTTCCCTGTTCATCAGTGCTGCTTACACCAGGCCTCTCGCGGTTATTCGTTGCCTGAGGTCCAGAAATCTGCTGCCCTTGTGAATCAGGCGCACGCCCAGACACAATCAATTCAAGAACTTCTGGCGGGAGTGTGCGATCGCCACGCTGATAAAGAAATGCAATCAAAGGAGGAAAAAAGAAAACCACAACAGTATTAGATTGATCAGGTGAACCACATCTTAAAATTACGGGTAGGATCTGATAAACACAAACAAAGTAGACTTTAAGTTTCATCTTTCCTGTACCTTTAAACGCCGAAAAGCTAATATCTGAGCTTTGAGTACATGAAGTTGATTTTTTGTGAAACCCGTTTGCCATGTTTTCGGCCGAGCACTTGGAGTTGGGGCCTGCAATCCTCCTGTTTCACCAGGGGATGCTGCGGGGGCAGCAGCTTGGTTAAGCTGCTGCATCTGTCTCGCATGCTGCATCTGCATCGCTTCTGAATTTGCGAGGACATTTTTTGGATTGGATTGCTCAGGAACCTTGTTCACATGTCCAGAGCTTTGCGGGATATGCATCGCCTGTGCACCATTGCCCATTGTCATAGGTGACCTCACAGCCCTTTCATTTGAGCCATCCCTATTATGGCCAGATAACTGTTGTTGCATCTGCAAGTTGCTCGAATTCACTACCTTGGTCTCTTCTCCTCCAGAAACTGAGCTTGGGGGAAGGGGCTGACGGGGTTTCAAAGGGGCACCCTGACCGGGAACATTACCATGCCCTGAGGTATCGCTGTTCGCTTGAGAGGGCGTTGCTTGCTGCTGCGCAGACATACTTGCCTCATTCTGCTTCTGCATGGCTGCCATCCTGCTTGACTGCCAGATTGGCAGGAGTTGAGAAATTGCACTCATGTTTGCAGGATTAGACAGGTCAAAATTGTTCTCTTTTGCCCAGGCTTGGATGGCTTGAAACTGCAACGGCGTTAATGGGCCACCACCGGCGCTGCCCATGCCCACCTGGCCTTGCATTGGCTGCATGGGCCTCATCATACCCACCGACGGCATCTGCTGTCCAGGGACTCCGGGAGGAGGCATAGGAGGCCTCATATCACCACTTCTTTGTTCATTACTGCTTGGTTGTCCCTGTTCTTTCTGCTTCTCCACCTGGTGAAGATGTTCAGCCTGCCGCTTAAACATCTGTGCCTGATGAAGGGCCATAAGCTCCTGCATCTTGGCAGGGTTGTTAACCATATCTTGGTCTCTTGACGATGACCCCGGCATATTCATCTTGGCCTGCTGCTGGAGGAGCATCCCTTGGGCCGCCTTCTGCTGCT
Organism: Echinochloa phyllopogon; assembly: GCA_033239725.1. Classification (NCBI taxonomy): domain Eukaryota; kingdom Viridiplantae; phylum Streptophyta; class Magnoliopsida; order Poales; family Poaceae; genus Echinochloa; species Echinochloa phyllopogon. The sequence continues at coordinate 1,033,714 of BTCW01000001.1, forward strand.
GCTGCTGCATCGCAAGCTTTAGGTACTGCTGCTGCATTGCAACCTGGTTGTGCACCTGACCTCCAATCATGCCCTGTGGTCCGCCAGATAGCTGCAGGTTCCTCTGACCCTGGAACTGCGGCATTGGGCCTGACTGAGGGAAGCTACTGCCGCCGCCTGGCCCCATCATGCCATGTGGCACACCAGGTTGGTATCCTTGCTGTTGTTCGTGGTGATGCATCATTCCCTGCAGCAGAATGTGACCCATTCAGAACTCTAAAACCTCACAAAACCAGGAACCAAAAAAAAAGGAACGGTTGTACCATTGCATCAAGACAACAAGCAGACAAAACCGATTGAAGGGTTCAGATTCTCTAAACGCAATCAAAAGACTGCATCATGCCATCAACCACACTAAAGAAGAGCTCATCCAAAACAATTGGATAAAACAAATCGAATTGAGACGGGGCCAGAATCAGACAGCAATTCCAAATTGACACCGGGACAACACGAAATCCCACGCTGAGGAAACTGGAGACACACACACAACACATGCAGAACCAATCGTACGTAACCCGGCCAGCGGAAGAACACCAAGCGGCAAGACAAGTCAAGACAAACAACCAGACGCACTGACAATCCTCCACTGCGGGGAGGGAGGAGACCTCGTTACCGTTTGCGGCAGCCAACGTAAAGACGGCGCCTTTTTCGCCACGCCCCGCCAGATTTTTTTTCCCGAATCCCAACAACCACACGCGCGCGCAGGCGCACGGTTCCCCACCAATCACATCGCCGCCCCCGAGAGAGAGAAAAAAAACACCACCCAAAATAAATTCGAATCCCACAGGGCGCGGTGGTGGGGTGGGGCAGACAAGGCAAGGCCTACCTGGCTCCTAAACCCTAGCTGCTGCTGCTGCTGCTGCTGCGCCGACGCCGGGGTCCCCGGCTGCTCCGGCCTTGGCGAGGTCGCCGGCGAGCTCCGCGAGCTGCCGGAGGGGCCCCCGCTGGGCTGCATGGCGGCAGGCCCGGGGGTCCCTTGAGGCGCCGGAAGCTTTCTAGATCTGGCCGATTCGGGTTCCCCTCATGCGTTCGCGTCAGATCTAGGTCGATCGGGCCCGCGCGGCGCCGGATCGCCGCCGGAGATGGCCGCCGGGCACGGGCTGCGGGGCTCCGGTGGGGGTTTGGGAATGGAGATTTCTGTCTCGTTTGTTTCTGCGGGTTTTTTAATGCGAAGAAAGCCGGGGAAGGAGGAGTAGGAAGGAGAGACCCAGGTTGGGTTGGGTGCCGTCCCGAAATCTTAAATTGTATCGAGTTGGAGGGCCTTTACGTTAAAATATAGGAGATAGAGGGAAGCTAGAGGGTTCAACGTCAAGGGCAAGCTAGCACCTCGATTACATTGGACCGTTCAAGGTACTTGAGCGGAAAGGTGAGGTAGCATATCAGTTAGAGCTACCTGAGAAGTTGGCAGGAGTACACGATGTGTTTCATGTGTCTCAGTTGAAGAAGTGCTTGCGGGTACCGGAGGAACAGATCCCGATAGACGATCTGAATGTGCAAGAAGATCTTACCTACGCTGAGCACCCTGTCAAGATTTTGGAGGAGTCAGAAAGAGTCACCAGATCTAAAGTGATCCGTATATGTAAGGTGCAATGGAGCCGTCACTCCGAGGATGAAGCGACTTGGGAAAGAGAAGAGGATCTCAGAGCAGAGTATCCACAGTTATTCCCATCCACATCCGAATCTCGAGGACGAGATTCATCTTATGGGGGTAGGTTTGTAACACCCTAAATTAGGCCTATTTAAAATTTTAGTAATTAATGTGCTTTTTATTAAAGTTCCCATGCTCAACATAGGGTAAATAAATAATTTTTGGCAAAATAAAATCAAATATAAGGTTAGAAACATTTTTGTTGCATCCATGCTGCTGCATTGAGTTTTGGTTGCTTGTGAATTAGATTGGAATTTAAATCCTCTTTAAATTCGAATTTGATTCGCATTGTTTGGAGCTCTAGAAAAGTTATTTCGGCCCTGGTCCACTTTCCCTCCCTAAACTTTTCCCTCGGCCGAACTTGCCCCCTCTTCTTTTCTCTCCAGCCCAGCCCAGCTCCCCGCTCTCCCCCGCTTGCGGCCCAGCCCGAGGCCTGCCCCGCTTCCCCTCCAGCCTGTTTCCTCTCCCGCTCCCGCGCCAGCCCGCCTCGCCCGCTCGCGGCCCAGTCCGGCCCAGCAGCCAGCCCGCAGCGCCCCGCCTCCAGCCGCTGACGCGCGGGACCCGCGTGTCATGGCCGTCCCCGACCTCCCGACCGAGCCGGACTCTGGCTCGAGTCCGACCGGGGCCCACCAGCACGCACGCCGAGGTCCACCGGGACTCCCCTCAACCGCCCTATTTAAGCCGCCGCCCTGCGCCACGACCCCCCATCGAATCGTAGCCGCCTCCGCTCGAGCTCTCCGCGCAGCCGCCGCCATAGCCGCCACCGCCGAGCTCTGCGCCGTCGTCGATCCGCCGGTCCAGCGCCGCTCCGCCGCCGTCGACCGCCAGGAAAGCTTCGCGTGGAGGTAAGGGATCTCCCGAGCCCCTCCCCGTCCTCCCCCGTGCTCTGTAGCGCCGCCACCGCGTCGAGCCGCCGTCGCCGAGCCTCGCCACCGCCATCGCTCGTCGCTCGTCGCCCCCGCTGCACCGCCGTCGTCTTGAACCCCCTGGACGCGTTTGCCGTCGTGCCTCGAAGCCGTAGGTGCAAACCGCTCCCAAAACCGAGCTCCGCAGCCCCAGTTCGAAGCCACGCCGGTGATGCGCCGCCGCCTCCGACCCCGCGCCGCCGCCCCCAGCGCCGCCGCCGGCGACACCCCGCCCAGATCTGTTCCTAGCCCCAAGATCTTGATCCAACGACTTAGATCGAAACCAGCCCGGGTCAATACCGGTCAACCCGAGTCAGCGCCTCGCGTTTTGCAAAAGAGCCCCTGACCTTTTTGTAAATTAACCCGCGGTCCAGATCTATTCAAAAGTATTTACAGTTAGGTCCTGATTTTTACAGAAAACCCCCTGTCCTTTTTAAAAATAGCACCCGAGGTCCTGTCTTGGTTAATTTGCGATTAAACCCTCCTGTTTTAATATAAAATTATGTTTTAGCCCCTGAGTTTTTGCAAATAAGCCCCTGGAACTTTTAAAACTTTGCCAGCAAGCCCCCGAACCATAGAAACGCCATAACTTCTCCGTTTTAGCTCCGATTTGAGTGATTTTCGCGCTCACGTGTTCGTAGCGAAGCGTAGATTAGTTTCTAAGCCTTCTTTTGTTCTGTTTTTACTGTTTGGTGTACTGTTCTAATAAAATAATATTATTTGCATGTACTGGCTTGTGTGGATGCTTGTGTGTTGCTTCGAGAGTCCAGTCGGTGAGCCGTACGCGCTTGAGTTCGAGGGTTACGAGGAGCAGGAGCAGGACCACCAGCAGCAGCATCAGTTTGAGGAAGGCAAGTATAGCACGGACAATCCTTGCTACCTAAACACACCCCTTACATTATTTACTGCATATGCATGTGTCTAAATTGTTACCCTTTTAAGGTTGTACCTAGCTTTGTTTATCCTATACCTTGATTACCTTGGGTTATTGCATTTGGGTAGAACTTTGCTAGGCGCAGCTACTGTCACCTTCGCTTAACTGTTAATCTTGACTTAACGGTTCACTTCAATGTTAATGGTAAAACTTGCTTTTTAGCAACATGGATCGGGGAGCTAGGGCGTACGCTTCGTGCTTGGCCCTAGTGTCTCTCCGTAAGGACTGGTTCTTAAAGCGGCAACCCAGGAGCCTGTCGCCACCGCTGGAACTATAATGGCTCTGGTCTTGGACAAGTAACATGTACGGCTCTAGCTTGACAGTAGTTACCGACGGGCCGACGGCGTTATGGGAAGCATGGGTGAGAGTATGGTTTGATCCACCGAGGACGGAGTATCCGTCGGCTATGTCCCCGTGAGGCACAGTCCCGTGCTGGAAGCCACCATATGGCGGGGGTTCCACACGTTGCGCTATTTATTTTGTTGTTGATATTCTTTGCCGCGCTTGGACGCCATTGACCCTCCTATTCGGAGAGCCCTGGGAGTCAGTCAATCTCGGTGCCTTGGGTCATGCTGCCTAGGTTGTACCATAACGGCTACTGTTTCGTTAGGGTGTCTTGTGAAAAGCCTCGTAGCGTCCCTATGCGGTCACACCTCGGAAGTGTGATTTGTGAGGTCTGATCCACCTCCGCGTGGTTGGGTGCAAAGTTCCTTTGAACTTTTACGCAACTAGTGGGTAAAGGGCGAAACCTCTGCAGAGTGTATAATCTATCATGATAGCCTTGCTCAGGGTCACGAGCGGCCTGGATCCTTTATGATTAGAAGATGCTGTTAGTTGTTATCATTTAATGCTCACTTCTACTAAATTAATTGGGTTACAACTGGGATTCATGTAAATATAGTGATTATGATGATGTTAAAATGAAACAACTAAAATTGCTAATGCAGTACAGCTGTGTCAAGCCTTTCTTTTAAGCCTTCATTATCCGTGTTGTACTTACTAAGTAAGACATTTACTTACACTTGCTATTCAACAAAATCCCGGATGGGTAACAGATGGATTAGATGGTACTGCTGCTGTTGAATTTCCTGAGGATCTGTCGTTCTACTAGTTGTGCTCAACCAATCGGTGTCCCCGTGGGTTATCGGCTTCATTTTTGTTTAGAGAGAATTAATAATGAGACTTCCGCTGTTTTATTCATTTATTTGAGTCAAACTCTGATGTAAAACCATTTATTTTATTCGAGCACTGTATTCTATTATCATATTTGTTCACTATATGTGTAATGACTTCCTGGGAACACATATGGCCGCATTTTGGGTTTCTGTGTAAATCCGGGTGTGACACTAGACTAGAAGTAAAATGTTGTATCTTATTCTTTTTGTGTGAGTTTTTCAAAACATTTGATCTTGTGATCATTGGATCATTCCTTGTCTCTTATTGATCATAGTTATGTAATGATGTTTGTTGCTGATCAATTTTGAGACAAGTTTCCTACATGTCCATAGGCTATATCTCTCAAAATCATCAATCGTATCTCATCTAGAAAATCTCTTTTCTTGCTGGAATCTGCTGCCCCGGATCTTCCGACACACCATCGGAACTTACCCCAATAAGTTCCGGGGGGCTGTGTCTCGACTCTCCAACTCTAATCTATCTTCGGATCTTCTGGGTGCCGGATCATCCGACGGACGTTCGGATCTTCCGGGTCTTGTACAAGCTAGAACTTCTGCAGCATCCTCCGATATCTCCCAGGTCCGGAACTTCCGGTACTTCCTCGGAACTTCCGGCCTGTGCGCAGACTATATATACAGGCACTTAACCGTTATCTCCTCTTGTTCTTTCTCTCCACCGTCGCCCTCTCTCTCTACCACTCCACCCCGTGCGGCGATTTCCAAGCTTGTCCGTGGGATTGTTGATCTTTGGACTTTATTTGATTTCCCAAGACTCCAAGACTCGATCTCCATCGGATCTTCCGGAGTTTTCGCGGGAAATCTCAAAGGTATTGATTCAAAATCTCCATCGCCCGATCTCTCAATGTAGGAGGTTCTAGTGGTTTTCCCTTGGTGAATCATCTCCTATACATGCCTAGAACACTTCCCTATGATCTCATGACGTTTGGTGGGCTAGAAGTTCGATTCCGCAATTTCTAGGGTTTGCCCGACCCTGTCGGATCATCCGACTATGAGTCGGAAGTTCCGGATGCCGGAACTTCCGACCCACAGCCGGGAGATCCGACTGGACTGGGTGTTGTCCTGTTAATTGTAATTGCACTTCTTGTTCCATGTTTTGACTCCCACCTTCCTGTATGCTTCTAGATGGTTCGTGAGAAGGTTTCTGATAAGAAGAAGAGTGTTTTGCAAGCTAGACCAAGCCATGGCAAGAACATTGGTTCACCTTCTGATTCAGGGACAAATTCAGATGAGGAGATCAGAAAGCAAGGAAGAGGCAAACGCTCAAAGAAGCAAGCTGCTGCAAGGGCAGTCAGAGGAAGGGGATCTTCTAGTGGTCAAGGGCGTGGCAAGGAAACCTAGTCTTCTTCTCCTCCACGTCCAAGAACCAAGAGAGCAGCTCGCCAAGATGTTACAAACATTCTGTACAATGATGACATTGATCTGTCCTCTCTTGCTCAACACTGCCTAACCACTATCATCCCTTTTCGTGCTCTGGAAGATGGATCTCTGTTGAATTTCAAGTCCGCTCAAAACAGCATGAAGCATTTGCGGTTCAGTGAGTACGAGGATCCTAGAATCATCACCTACAAGCAATTCAAGGGTGATCCTCACTTTTGGCTCCCACATCAAGCGGATTGGTATGAATCGGTCATTCTCTCCATGAACCGACCGTGCACTCCAATGTATTGGATTGATTGGGAGTACTTGAAGACACTGCCACCACCTCTCAAGCCAATTGTTGATGATGTCTATACAAGATGTGTGGAAATGGATATGGACAAGATTATGGCATTTCAATGTCCATAGAATGAGGAGGTTGTCGCTCAGTTCTACGCCACTTTATGGGTAGATGAGGAGAGGGATGAGATGCATTGGACACTGAGTGGCAAGCGTCTCTCTATCACCTTGCATGCTTTTGCAGGGTTATTTGGACTTGCTGAGGACACAGCCTATTCTCACACAAGGAATGATAACAGCAAGGTAGATCTTCACAGTGGACTTGAGCTGTACTTCTTCAGAGGGCTTGAAATTCATATTCGTAGACTTCTTAGCAGGGACTTCTGCGCCTTCTTCCTTCAGAGGGCTTGACGAGGGCAAGGACCTCCATCATCTGTGTGGGGACTTGCGAGACTGCTGCAAATTCGACGGCTTCTACGTCGCAGTCGTGTGAAATCTTGAGGTCTCCTTTGAGGGAAAGAACTCCATTGGGAGCTGGCATCTTGAGAACGAGGTACACATAGTGCGGGATCGCCATGAACTTGGCGAGGGCTGGACGCCCGAGGATTGCATGATACAAAGTCTCGAAGTCTGCCACCTCGAACTTGATGTACTCAGTTCTGAAATTGGACGCTGTGCCGAAGGTGACTGGTAGGGTGACTTGTCCCAGGGGAATTGCAGCTTTGCCTGGGACAATGCCGTAGAATGGGGATTCCATGGGCTTCATATATCTGGTGATATCAAGTCCCATCTTGGTGAAAGTTTTGGCGAAGATAATATTGAGTCCACTACCACCATCAATAAGCACCCTGGTCAGTCTGTCTTGTGCCACGACAGGGTCCAAAACTAGCGGGTATCTGCCTGGATTGGCAAAGTTGGTCCACTGGTCCGTCCTGGAGAAGGTAATTGGGACCTCAGACCACTTGAGGTATGTGGGAGTAGCTGGTTCTATTGCCATGATCTCGCGAAGAGATAGTTTTTTGGATCGCTTGGATAGGGTGAGGGTGTCACCGCTGAAAAGCACAACAACGACGTTGTCGACTTGAGGGAAACCATTGTTGGGATCCTCACCGTCATTGTCTTTCTTTTTGTCTTCTGATTCCTTCTTCTCAGGCAGTTCACGTTTGTCGAACTCCTTCTTGATGTGGATGCATTGGGCCATCGTGTGCTTGCCATGAGGGTGGTAAGGGCAAGGAACATTCATGATTTTGCCTAAATCAGGATTGGTCTTCTTCCGCTGAGCACGCTCGACTGCCGCGACTGTGTTGTTGCGGTTGAAGTCATGCCTATTATTGTTGCGGTGTTCAGGACTGCTCTTGTTGTAGTTGTTGCCACCATTGGAGTTGTTGTTATCCTTGCGTATGTCGAAGCGTTCGCGTTCACGATCATCTTGACCTGCCCAATCAGCGGCCATGCGTCTGAGCTCTGCAATAGTCTCTGGGCGACGTCTCCCAAACTCGCGATGCAACTCGCGTGCCCATAGACCATCGTGGAAGCAGTCAATGATCTCCCTGTCCGACACGTCTATGATTGTGGCCCTTTTCTCGAAGAACCTCTTGATGTACTTGCGCAAAGTTTCGCCCTTTTCTTGCTTGCAAGCTGATAATTCAAAGCGGGTTCCGGGCCGTGCCCATGTTCCCTGAAAGTTGGCGGTGAACTTGCGTGTGAGTTGTTCCCAGGTGTCGATGGAGCCAGGGCGGAGACCTTCAAGCCATGTTAGTGGTGTAGTATCCATCATGATTGGAAAGTATCTGACTTTGACGTCATTGCTGCCACCTGCCATGGTGATTGTTGTCGAGTAGACGCGCAACCACTGCTCCGGATCTTGCTTCCCGGTGAACTTCTCAATCCCAGTAGTCTTGAATTTTTGGGGTAACAGGACCTTCTTGATTCGACTGGAAAAAGCGGGAAATCCATCATATTTGTCAGATGGGGATGGAGTTCGTCTTCTTCGGTTATCGTCCTCCCTTCGGTCGTCATCTCGGTTGCCTGAGTGGTGGCTAGGGGAACCACTCGGTTCAGGGTCGTGACGGCCCCTGCTGCCTCCATGATTGCGATCGCGGCCTCGGGGAGGGCGATCATCATTGCCATCGTCGCCTGGGGGATCATTGTCAGGATGGTTATCTCTGCCGCGATGTCGTGTGTCGCGGTGGCGATCACCATCGCGTGGAGGGTCTTGCCTATGCTGGCGAGTGGTCGCGCGAGGTGGGTCGTGCTGGCGAGTGGAGTAGTTTCGCGTGGTGGGTCCTACCCACGAGTGCAATTGGTGTTGCGTGGCGGGTCTTGCTCCCGTGTGCGATTGGTATCGCGGGGTGGGGTGTTATCAGGCTGTTCTTGATCAGCTGGGATTGGACCGTAAAGTTGTTCAAAATTGGCACGCCTACGAATCTCGGATGCAATGCGCTCGGCTCTTCGTGCATCAATCTGAGAACGAGCATCTCGACTTGCATTGAGCGTGGCCCGGAGGTCGGCGGCGGGGGGATTGTTAGTCCTGTTGCCACCCTGATGAGTAGCCGCCGTGTCATGGAGGACGAGCTGTCTTGAATTCGCCGGAGCGGCTCGGCTTGGATGTGGAGATTGGATAGTGCCTCTGCTACCCTGGGGTCACGGTGACGGTCGGTATTGACTTGCTGCTGCGCCACCATTGATGTCTTGTCGTACTGTTTCCAGGAGGGTGATAACCTGCCTCAGCGCCGGAGTATTGGGTAGGGCTTTGATGATCTCCGTAGCGACAGTGAGGTTTTCCGGAGTTCCCTAGAGCACTGGCTGGTCCCCAACCATCTGGAAGGCTTGATGAAGATTCCGGGTGGCAGAGGCTCGTATAGCTGCGCTGACTCGCCGTTCCCTGCGCTTCGCGTTTCTTGATTGCCTTGATGTCTTCTGCTGGTCGGTTTCTCCTGCCACCGAGTTTTCTTCGTCGGAGATATCAGCCAAGAGTTCGCGATCATACTGTCCGCCTTGACCTGATGCTCCCGCCATGTATACCTGCCTGCTGGGATCAGGCAGCAACAGAGTCGGGGCGCTGGAAAAATTATCTCCCGTCGAATCAGATGAGGAGGTGATCGAGGCTGTCTTGCCGTCTTGGTAGGGCAAGTCTTCCAAGATCGCAGCGCTCAACCTCAACTTGTTATCTTGTCGGGAGTCGGCGGGGATCGCACCAGGCCAGTGGACAAGGAGTCCCCCTGGAGAATTGGTGACGATGAGTCCTGACGGTAGCCGAACAAGTGGTTGCTCGAGGTCAAAATCGGTCTTGAAGTATGCGCTGCAGCTGAGGCGTGCAACGTTGTCTGGAGAGTCGCTCAGCAAGATCGTGAAGTCGTCTTCGTCGTCGTCCTCTGATGGCCCAGGGGCCGGCTCAGAGTCCTCACAACAAGTCGTGATCTGGCTGGGCACTGTTATTGCATGGTTGTCTTGCTTTGCAGCGTACATCTGGTGATATAGTGCCGTAGTATTGGAGAGACCGAACAGGAGTTGGACTGGGGGGTTGTCCGATGGCGTAGCCGGCTCGGAGTTCCCGGCTCGTCCCGTGATTGGGAAAGAGTTGTACCCAGACTCAACTTGATGAATCCCGATCGGAGTCCGAGTCGATATCGGAGTGGAAGTCGAAGTTGAAGTTGAATCCGAAGAACTTGTTGAGATCTGATTCTCGACGAGATCATGAAACGGTTCCATTGGAGACGTCGGCGTCGAGTAAGGCCCGGGTCGATCTGCAAGGAACGACTCGAAGCCGCGCCTGCCATCGGAGACGAAAATCCATGCGCCGATGACAAAAGTCGCGCCTTCCTCGATGCCGCTTGCCTTGAAGGTTGATCCCATCGTGCCTAACGTCGAGCTTCGGTGAGAGGGCCCCTGTCACACCCGGGTTTACACAGAAACCCGAATGCTGCCATATGTGTGCCCAGGATGTCCACAGAACACATATAGCTTACAAATATGGAAAACAGAGTACATATGCTCGAATAAAACGGTTTTACATCAGAGTTTACCTAAAACACAGCGGAAGTCTATTAATTATCTCGACGGGTAGAGCCTCAAGTCCACAGGGACACCGACTGGTTGACCACGGCTCTGTAGTACGGAAGATCCTCAAGAAACTTCATCTGTTACCCATCCGGGATTTTGTTGAATAATGGAAAGCGTAAGTAAATGTCCTACTTAGCAAGTATAACACGGGTATATGAAGGCTAAAAATAAGGCTTGACACGGCTGAACTGCATTAGCATTTTTAGTTGATTCATTTTAGCATAATCCAAATTACTACAATAATATGAATCCCAGTTGAAAACCCAATTAATAAAGTAGAAGTGAACATTAAACAATAATAAATATCACCAGCTTCTAATAAAAAAGGATCCAGGCCGCTCGTGACCCTGAGCAAGGCTATCATGATAGATTGTACACTCTGCAGAGGTTTCGCCCTTTACCCACCAGTCGCGTAAAAGTTCAAACGAACTTTAAACCCAACCATGCCGAGGTGGCCAAACCTCTTAAACCACACTTCCAAGGTGTGATCGCATAGGGACGCTACGAGGCTTTTCACAAGACACCCTAACAAAACAGTAGCCGCTACGGTAATACAAGGTGGTGAGACTCTAGGCACCGAGATTGACTTACGCTCATGTAGCGACATGAAGGGGTCAATGGCGTCCATGCGCAGCAAAGAATAACAACAACAAAATAAATAGCGCAACGTGTGGAGCCCCCGCCATACGGTGGCTCCCAACACGGGACTGGGTCTAACGAGACCTAGCCGACGGGGCTACCGTCCTCGGTGGAATCAAGAAAACACCCCGTGCCTTGCCTCCCATAACGCCGTCGGCCTGTCGGTAACCACTGTCAAGCTAGAGCCATACATGCTACTTGTCCAAGATCAGAGCCATTATAGTTCTGGCGGTGGCGACAGGCTCCTGGGTTGCCGCTTTAAGAACCGGACTTTAAGGAGAGACACTGGAACAAAATAAGAAGCACATGTTCCAGCTCCCTGAACCATGTTGCTAAAAAGCAAGTTTTACAATTACATTGATGTGGACCATTAAGTCAAATTCAACAGTTAAGCAAAGTGGCAGTAGCAGCGCCTAGCAAAATAACTACCCATATGCATAAACCCGGGGTAATCAAGGTATAGGATAATCAAAACTAGGTACAACCTTAATAGGGAACAATTTAGACGCATGCATATGAAGTAAATAAAATAATTACAGGGGGGTATTTGGGTAGCAAGGATTGTCCATGATATACTTGCCTCAAATCCAATATAATCACTCATAGTCTTCAGCTCTTGATCTTCAAGCTCTTCTCCTCGAAATCTCTTGATGACACTCCTCTACTCGCGGCAATCATTGGCACAAACATACGAGCAAACAAACAAGAATAACTAAGAACAATACACCATACAATAGAAACAGAACAAAAGAAGGCTTTAAAACTAATCTACGCTTCGCTACGAACACGCGAGCGCGAGAATCACTCTAATCGGAGTTAAAACGGAGAAGTTATGGGGTTTTTAAGATCCAGGGGCTAATCTGTGAAAAACCGAGGACCTATACGTAATTAAACATATAACTACGAGGGCTAGCTCGAAAAAGTCAACAGACAGGACCGCGGGTTCTATTTTCCAAAAGCTCAGGGGGTTTTCCACAAAAATCAGGACCTAAACCTAAATATTTTTCCACGGATGTGGACGGCGGGTTGACGGCAGGTTGATTATGGGAAAGCCGAGGGGCTCTTATGAAAAAGATGCAGCGCTGACCGGTACGTAGGGGGGTTTGACCTGAGGCTTGGGGCGCTGACGGCCGTCGGATCGGGATCGGACGAGCCTAGACAGATCGGGCGAAAGGGGTCACTGGCGGTGGTGGGAACGCGGCGGCACCGCCGTGCTCCGCGGCGGAGGGCTCGCCGGCAAAGCTCGAAAACGAGCTGGGGGGCTCGGTTTGTGGTGCGGTTTGGTGCTACGGGTTCGGGGAAGAGCGGCGAACGCGTCTATGGGGTTCACGTCGACCGAAACGCAACGACGGCGGCTGGCGTCGACGGGCGGCGGAGAGGTACGACGGCGAGCAGCGGCGGTGAGGTTTCGTGGCGCGGGAGCGAGAGGAGAAAGCTGGGGTGTTCCTTACCTCCATGTGAAGCCCGTGGCGGGGTTAGGCGGGACGGAGCGCCCTCGGAGAGGTAGATCGACAGCGGCGGGGCTTCAAGGGCGGCGGCGGCGCTGAGCTCATGCGGACGAGGCGCCCCGGCGGCGAGATGGAGACTACAACCGGCGGCGGAGGTCCGGCTTGGTGTCGGGGTTCCCGTCGTGGTGGTGGTTCGTCTCGAAGATGAGTGAGTCGGCCGGAATTTGCTGACAACGGCGCTGGCTCGGACCTTCGCGGGGCGGGGCTTCTCCGCCGGCCGATCAACGACGAGAAGGGGTGGAGAATTCTTTTTATACAGTGAATTTGGGAGTTCCTTTTTGAACTAAACAAGGCCACGCTCTCCTGCTCTCCCTCTCTTCTCTCGGCAAGGAAAAGGGCCGGCGTCAGGGAGGGAGACGAGACGAGCAATCTCTCTCTAATCCAAAAGATAGGAGGTCAGGTGAGGTGAATCCATGGAGGAGACGGAGCCTCGCCACCGCCCCCGTGTAAGACGACCATCTAGCTCCACTCCCTCACCCTGAGCTGAGGTACGCACCTCTCCCCCTCTCCTTCTTCTTCTCCCCTCTCTCTCATAACCGCTTCGCTCCGCTGCGCTGCGCTCTAGGAAGAAGCAAAGAAACCAAGCTCTGCCTGCAATAGCAACAGCAACAGAGGCCCAGTGACCCACCCCCATTGCTCATGTTCAATTCTGATGATTCCTCTTCCCCCTTCTGGAGCAACTCTGCAAATTATACAGTACAATACAATACATTGCTGCTCCTCTAGTTTGCTTTCTTTTCTTTCAAAGTATTACTATTAGTTTGCTCAAGACACTCCTGAACATCCAACAGCAAAATTGCGTATGCTCAGCCACACCCCCTCCTCCTCCTCACTCCTCAGCACTTCTTGTCAGTCAGCAAGTGCTCGTGTACTCGTTTGGGAAACAATCCTACCACTCCTGGACTCTCTCTGCCTCTCAGCTAGTCCAGACAAGCTGTCTGAATTTCGCACACCAATGCCATGCCACTCTCTTCCTGTAGCTTTCACCACTGATCTGGTTGGTAGCTCTTGCCCATCGCAGGACCCACTCCACCCCACTACACTACAAGACATCACTCATGTCTGCCTCACCTCTCCCAATTCATCATCAGCCAAACTCATGGCAGAGCCCAGAGGGGCCATTTCTCCCCGTTTCCCCTTCTTCCCAATACACGGACACCATCATATCACATCATACTGCTGCTTGCTGGATGATGCTTCGAGATTCCATCTCGCACGCATATTTAGAAACCGACGGCTGGATTGGGTGGGTGATTCAGCTAAGCCAACCTTGTAGCTGCACAGCACGGAGGAGATGCCTTTTCGGCAACTAGTTTAATCCCTTCGAGGACATGAGATGGGGTAACTTTTTCTTTTTTTCAAACCTTGAGATTGACTCCTTCACCGGGAGCTTAACCATCCTTCCTTTCTTTAGTGCCAAAGAGGACAGCTAGACAATTTTTTTCTTCATCTTTTTACCTCTCCAATGCGGCCACTCACTCGCAGTTCAGGTGACTGCGTTTGCTTTCACATGTTTCACCGCCCAAGATTGACTAGGATTCTAGGATCAGCACATGGATGGTCTACTATAGATCGGGGAATTAAGTTCTCTCCCATCGATGCACCCATGGTCCATGGATGATGAGTGTCTCTCCCCCTCGTTTCAGAAACAATGCACATTTCATCTCTCTTTAGCGATAATCGTCATGCTCCTTTCTGAAAGATAAAAAAGCAAAAGGAATATTAGTTTCAGTACTCTAATGCCAGTAGTTAGGAAAAGGGAACCAAAGGTATTCTCCATTTCTATTTCAGCTCACCAAATTCTAGTGATACTCGAGGATGGAAAGAGATAGCTGGGCCAGGGCCAGCCACGCTTCATGCCGTCCTGCCTCCTTCCACCTAAGCTGAAATATACATGGCGTAGCGGATCTTCAATTCTGCTGTTGATTTTCAAGATTATCCCCAAAATAAATTCATGTTGCCTGTATGTGTCAGGTAGCACGTCCCTTTTTTCCAGTGTAAAAAGGTTCCCCCGTTTGAAAGAGAAAACAAACTTTTGTCAGGTAGCCGCACATGCCAACGATTTCGTTGTTACATTATCATTTTCTTGCAGCATTGCTCATCTTCACCTACCGTGCTTAACCGTCACGGCCCCAGATAAACAAAGTGTTAGATTAGTAGGAGCTTTATGTTAATATATTCTTTGCAATGACACGTGGCCACAAAAGCAGCTTAACATTTTGTTGCATCTGAAGATAGCGCTCTTCATTGTCCTCAAATATAAATATGCTTGACAGTTTACATTCGTGTAAAGCATTGCGTTCTGGGAAAGGAGGGGAATTTCAGGCACAGAGATCAGATCATGGAGGCCCAACTCCTTGGTCAATCTACTACTCGTGTGCCCCCGGCCGATGCTCTTCTGCTTGCCCATGTTGGTAAGCTTCATCTGCGGCAAGCCTGATGGCGATGGAGGTCCAAGGGTGTTTGTCGGCGGCGAGGAAAGGTCTCGGGGACCTGTGTGT
The DNA here is from genome assembly GCA_033239725.1 of Echinochloa phyllopogon. Classification (NCBI taxonomy): domain Eukaryota; kingdom Viridiplantae; phylum Streptophyta; class Magnoliopsida; order Poales; family Poaceae; genus Echinochloa; species Echinochloa phyllopogon. The sequence goes on from BTCW01000001.1 coordinate 1,048,802, forward strand.
AATTTCTGTTTTTCTTAGGAACCTTTGTGTAATTGGTCTACAAAAAGGACTCCCTCCCACCACCCTCTGCCTCCGCCGTCGATTCGAAAGCAACCCCGCTCGCAAAACCCTAGCAGCACCTCCAGCCACCACCATGACGGGCAAGGCCGACACCTCCAATAAGGATGAGGGCGGGTAGGATAGGATCCATCTCCGCGCCGGAACGATGGTTCCTCTTTTCCTTGTGATGGCTAGACGGGTTAAGCTTTTGTGCGGTTTCTGTTGTTGTTGCAGGCTCCGGGCCCGCGCCGCCGCCGGCAAGCGCAAGAAGGCGGCCGCCGCCGGCGAGCGCAAGAAGGTGGCCGCCGCCACCGGCGAGCCCAAGCGCCCGCCCTCCGCCTTCGTCGTCTTCATGTGAGTTCTCGCTGCCTCCGCGAGTCATTTTACTCCCATTATTGAGCGTGCTGTGGCGTTTGTTTGCTTTTCAGGACTGAATTCAGGCAGGAGTACAATGCGCAGCACCCTGACGACAAGAGCGAATTGGCCGTGAGTCACCTTGCACGCTGTTGTCTTATGTATTTTTTTCTGTGCGTTTGCAAATGTCTTATTTTTCGTGTTGCATTGTTGGATCAGGTGAACAAGGCAGCGGCGGCGAAGTGGCGTGATATGTCAGAGCAAGTGAGTAGATCTCTCGAATACTCAGATCGACTTTGTGTTCTAGATTTAGATTCCTATGTATCTGATGATTGTGTGTGCCCTTAATAGTTGTTTTTAGCTCGACATGGGTGATTATGCACAATGTTGTGGTTTATTTGGTTGGATAGATCTAGCGTTACCTTTCGTAACAAGAAAAGAAAACGGAGTAGAGTTATGACTGGAGTTGAATTAAATGCCCAAATTGAATTGTCAAAGTAATGGATACCATATCTCTCAAAGCACACACTCTTTTTTTCAGTGACTAATGTGTATGTTGTTCTGCAACAATCAATCATTAGGAGAAACAACCATTTGTCGACCAAGCCGATCAGAAGAAGAAGCAGTACTTTGATGAGCACGAGGTACAGAAAATTAATCTATTTTCTGGATGACTTGTCTTCATTGCCAACGATATTTGCCTATTTAGTTATTATTCTGTTTGATTTACTCTCTGCAAGCCCAAGCGCCCGCCCTCCGCCTTCTTCCTCTTTGTGTGAGTTCTCGCTGCCTCCGCGAGTCATTTTACTCGGATCTCTAGATCTATTCTGTTTTTTTATTGCTAAGAATCTGTGGATTCCCTCCCATTATTGAGCGTGCTGTGGCGTCTGTTTGCTTTTCAGGACTGAATTCAGGCAGGAGTACAAAGCACAACAGCCTATCAAGAGCGAGTTGGCCGTGAGTCACCTTACACGCTGTTGTCCTATGTACTTTTTTTTTCTGTGCGTTTGCAGATGTCTTATTTTTCGTGTTGCATTGTTGGATCAGGTGATCGAGGCAGCGACGGAGAAGTGGCGTCATATGTCAGAGCAAGTGAGTAGATCTCTCGAATACCCAGATCGACTGTGTTCTAGATTTAGATTTATATGTATCTGATGATTGTGCGTGCCCTTAATAGTTGTTTTTAGCTCGACATGGGTGATTATGCACAATGTTGTGGTTTATTTGGTTGGATAGATCTAGCGTTACCTTTCGTAACAAGAAAAGAACGGAGTAGAGGTCCAGTTATGACTGGAGTTGAATTAAATGCCCATATTGAATTGTCAAAGTAATGGATACCATATCTCTCAAAGCACACGCTCTTTTTTCAGTGACTAATGTGTATGTTGTTCTGCAACAATCAATCATTAGGAGAAACAACCATATGTAGACCAAGCCAATCAGAATTAGCAGGACTTTGAGGTGGACGAGGAGGATGACGAGGTACAGAAAATTAATCTATTTTCTGGATGACTTGTCTTCATTGCCAACGATATTTGCCTATTTAGTTATTATTCTGTTTGATTTACTCTCTGCAGGAGAATGATGATGATGAGTAAATAATGTCTCCGTGGTCATGAGATAGCAACCCAATTAGCTTACCGGTTTGCTATCTTTAATGTTAAGTTGTTTGGAACATATGTTCATTAAGAGGATCTGTTAGTTTCGTGAGGTTGTTAGTTTAGTGCATTAGCAAAGAAAAAGCCGAATGCTGCTAGCTGTTCTGTTGCTTTTCTTTTGCTAACCACTTGTGCCACAACTTTCTGTACCTGTCTCATTTGACTAATCTAGTGACTAGTCAGTTATTGGTTTAATGTTTGGTTTTGGTTTTATATATTTCTTTCTTTGTTGCATTGTGTGCCCTATGGAAGTTGAGGTGATCTGTTGCGTATGACTGCTTGTGTCTTGTTTCATTTCAGTGAGTTTGTTTGCGACTATGTTAATTTGTATGATGTTCAACTGTATCATGTTAAACTGCTGAAAGTTTGTTGTCGTTTCTGAGATAATCGGATTCACTTGTTTCTTCATGTACTGCTGGAAGTGAATGTATAGGCCGCCACACTCGTTTGCCGCGTATGGCCAGTGTACATTTTGCTTGCAGTGCGGATGGCCTCCATTTTTTTGTGTCTACTATGCTGTTTTTAGTAAATCGAAGCATTGGAAATGGTATCAGTTGTCGGATTGTTGATCAACTGAGATAGGGTAACATTACTGAGGTAGGGAAATATTGTGGATGGCAGGAAATTCTTAACGCAGCATATGAACTGAAATATTCTGTCTTGTTTGAATTGTTTTTTTGCTAAGGGAAAAAGGGGTACCTGTGTTTCAGTATGCTTCTCTGAGGTATCCCAAGCATTGTAATTATTTGGAATAGTATTAGATGCAGGGGAAGTAGGATATGAGTGGGAAACAGTAACAATATACTTAGACTGTTGGTCTACGTCCATGTCTTGTATATCTGTGAATTGAGGAGTGTATGATAATGATCCCTGCAACAAGTCTATAATTAGTACTAATAGCTGTAATTAAACATGGAGTAAACAATAAATTTTCTTTTGGTATACCTGCTCGATCTTCTTTGATGATATTGTTACCAGTGGTGGAAGATCATCAGTAGATACATTGTCTACGATATTTGAAAATGCTGCTTGTTTTCCATGTCTCTCTTTGATCATCACTACTTCAAAAGAAGGCTCCATGTTTTTTATACTTTTTTTAAATAGCACTTAGACTACGAAAGTGAATTTATGTGTAATCCATTGTGATATCTCAGGTGGAATAGAGCTTGGATCATACTGTTTCCTTAGGGTCTCTGCACTTTTTCCAATGAGTTCTACCCCTTTTTTTTTCAAAAAACATGAACTGAAGTCTGAAAGTGTCATCAGCTCCTATGAAACAAACTTTGTACCTGAAGCTTATAGAAAATACAGTTAAAGAATTGGTAAAGGCTAATAAATGAATGTAAGTTACAGGTTAGTCATGGAGGAATTTTCTTACTGCCAATCATATTGCTTGCATGAGCAGCCATCTATCTTTGGCCAATGTAAAGAGAGACTTAGGCAACTGCTATTAGTATATATCAATGAATTGGTTTTTACCTTGTCAGTCAAAGGATCTATCTGTTTCAGGTCAAACAGAGTCTTTTCTTCAACACCTTCAAAATTGAAATTATACCCTCTTTGAAATGTCCTCATTGCTGTAATATCATTTTCATTAATATACCACCGACATGCCGAAGTGCCACTGAGAAATTTGTAGTTTTGTCGATATATTTTCATGTGTGCGCACAAATATAGTATTACTAGAAACGTGGGCGCGGCACGCCGCCTGGATTGGGCCAGTGTAGATTTTGGAGTTTATCTCTTTTTTTTAAAGATTGTATGCAGGACCTGCTTCTACCTCAATGAATTATTATCACATCAATTGACACCTGAAACCTGCTTCACAAGCCACGCCTGGATTGGGCCGGTGTAGATTTATCTCTTGGTTTTAAAGATTGTATGAAGTTCCTGCTTGTACACTCGAACACTTTTCTTTCTATAGCAAAGTACATAACCATAAGGCATACATTGGAAATGTTGTCAGAAATTGAAGTTAATAAGAAAGAAAAAAAAGGAAGTATATGTGGCTTAAATGCATTTAATTTCACTAAGAATACTGCAAAGACTTAATTACAACTCTGGGAGAACAAAGAGTGCCAGTATCTTAGGTTGTTACTGCTTACAGGTCTCTATATTGCTCAAAATTCCCTGTCTTGCAGAACGAAGGTGAGCACACACCTCCCATAAAGCTCTAGCATGTTAAATTAAAAGTTGTATAATTGTTCTCTGTGTTGTATCTTGGCTGCCACTCCTTCGTGGCAGTAGATAGAAACTGAGATGGCCATTGTCTCAATATGAGTATTCATCTGCTATTCTGGCTGAAGCCGCCAGCTAATTTCCTGTGATTTTTCTTGGTTCATGGGAAATTCCTACATAACTCATTTTATCAGTGAACTGAAATGGTAAGAATGATAATATCAGTTCAAGTTATCATAACATGGCTTCATTTAGCACCGATATGAAGTTGGAATTTTCTAATGCATCCTAATTGAAGTAAAAAAAATAGTATATAGTAGCACAAATAGTACCAATTACTACAGCGCATGCCATTATCAGGATTCATATGGTACTCTGGTCTGTAGCTCAAGCTGATCTGCATTTGCAAACCCACTTTGGAATGATAGAAGCAGATTTGCTTGTAAAACTATATAAAATCTCAAACGATAGAAGCAGATTTGCTTGTAAAACTATATAAAATCTCATGTAGTAGATTGTGAATGCACGCACCAGTGCACGCTTCACGGCATATGCGGCAACAACTTCGGTTGCTGGCTTGCTGCGCACCCGTCCGTTTTGCATAAATTCTGCTCAGTTCCATGTCAATTAAAAAATTCCCGTTCTCACACTCACCCTAAAAGTCTTTGGTGACCTTAAAATCCAAAGGTGCCTGAATAAGTACTGTACATTCTCAAGCTCAAGGAAGCCACATGGATTCCCCATCTGTTTCGCGCAGCATGAGTACCATGAACGCAGAGGATCACCGTGAGGACTGAGGCGCCGGTCGACTAGGCAGCAGAATCAAAACTTGGAGATTCTACAGATATGCTTGTTGGAAATTGAGAAAAAGAAGATGCCATGGTAGGTAGCACCTACGAGAAACAAAACCAACGTGAAACAACCATATGCTCAGATTGAAGATCTGATTGAATGCCGCATTGGCATAAACTCAATAGCATGGATCTCGAATGCCAAGCACGCCCATGAAGAAATACATCCTGCTATGACATCTTACTAGCAGTCAGGAAATTGAAAGACAGAATTGGAAAAAAAAAGGACATCTACGAAAAGGTAGAACAACACCAGCCACACTACAAGGGCATAGAAAAGAGATAGGAATTAGGAACATTTGATAATGCTTGCCGCACGTGTTTAAAAGAGATCACATGTCTTAGAAAATCATTAATTAATAAATTAAGATAAAATAGATAAGAAAACAGAAACGTCCATAATAATATGAGAACATATGGTAGCACATATTATACTATACCACTGCCTATATTGAACCAACTAATCTCAGCTAAAACATAGGTTAGCATGTATTCAAATGATAGGAACTTTAGAAAGAATCGAATTGGTAGGAAAGAGTCAGGGCTGCTAAGACGAAATTCAGTCTCTGTGGGAGCTTTCCCTCCTCCCTCAACAACCGATAAGCATCACAGACTTTGTAGTGCTTTTCGTGCTTTAGAGTTTAAGATTGCGATCAACAATTCAAGAATGCCTCCGCCTGCTTCGCTTGACAACCTCGACCTTCTCCTCCGCCACCAGGTCGCAGCCCCGCTTATTCTGTTGCCGCCACCGCCTCTTCCATGTTTCTCAGCTGCTCCACCCTTGGCCGCCACAACCGGTTTCGTGCTGTCACTGTCCTCCATGGTCTTGGCCTTAGCATTGTCTTCGTCGGTGTCATCGGCCTTGAGGTGCTTCTGCAGCCGTCCCCTCTTGTAGGGTGGCATCACAGCCTCCTCGTTGCCACTGGTGGCATTGGCATCGGCGTCGACACAGTCAATCACACAACTGCAAATAATAGGCACAGAATAAAACAGAACTGGTTCAAGCCATTTTGATTCAGAGTTTCAGACGCACGTTAATATGGAGTTTGGAAAACAAAGAACGAAGAAACCCCGTTGTCGCTTTTTCTCATTACCCACTGAAATTGTGCTTCTAAATGTAGCTCCCCAAGGAAGTATCTGAATGGTGAAAAGTCAAGGCGCTCAACTTCTGCAATAACGGAATGGTTGAAAAGAAGTATGAATATGCATATCTGGGGCTTGTAAACTCATATGCAATAGCCACTCGAACTAAATCTAGAATAGAACCTATTGCTGCAATGAAAATTGGTCCACTAACTCAATTATTCTGTTTTATGGTCAGACCTCCCAACTTTAGTCAGGCATAAAGAATACATCAAGAATGTAACTCAAAGCAAAATAGAACAATTAGTATTCCAGAGTTTGCTATCTTTACAGCCCAATGTTTCAACTATATGATGCAACAAAATTCATAAGCATCCCATTTTACTTTGTTCAGATAATAGAAAATGGAGCAAAATCATTTTTAAGCATTTGCTTACAATGTGTTCTGTAACTTCACGACAGGTGAAAGGACTATTACATTATCCAATAAAAAGCAAGTGGTTTTGCAGAACTTTAAGTGAGCAACAAGATCTATACCTGCGAGAATGTTGATGTTCTCCCTCATGTACTTCTCCCAGTCCAGCGACTCCTCCTTCTCCAGCTTCTTCACGCCCCCATTTGCCTCAGGCCGCCACATCCGCCACCACTGCAGTGGCCGCAGCGCTCTCCTGCGTGCTGCTGCCGCAGCTGCTAGCCCCGTCAAGTCATATGAAGCAGAAATACAATTTGAATACTACAATTCATTCACAAGAAAATTCACCATATCCAACAAATCATATGAAGGAGAGAGACACATGTACCCCATTGAGATGAACACACACAAATAGTTTCAGGTAACCATAGTTTCAGAGTACTGGCAGAGACGAAATCACTTGAGCTTCCAATTCAGGACCTACATCCTAACTGCACACAGAAGCTAATCTTGACTCATGATTAGGGGCTCACATGTGTGTTGACAGGATTATGCAAAGAAAATATTCTATGACTAAATCTGAAGAACTTTCAGCTAATTAACTATCTACAAGTATTAACACAATCGCCAATTAACAATGGTAATAAGACCTCCTCTAAAGCTTCTCAAGCAATCCGAATTGTTGGGTTGAGGGAAGAGAAATAATGTTAAAAATTAAAATATTAGCCAACAAATTTATGTTCAGGAGAGTTTCAAATGCTCTGCATCTACATAACTTTTGTATCGGGGCTTAACTCTGAATAAATAAAGGAGATAGGAAAACTTAGTTGGTTGCAAGCATATGACTACATTAACAGAGAAGTATGTCAGAACTCTCTGTTATAGACTGTCTACTCAGCAGTATATGTAAGAGTTGAAGGTTACTTTGTCCTCCCTACTCTAAAGAAAATGCCAGCATCATGCCTTTCCAAGTAGAACCCTGAAATATGGCAATCCACCAGTTATGGCATGACCACATCAAAATATGCAGACATATGCAATAAAAATAAGCTAACATAGAATTATTTTTTCTACCAACCTTATTAGAGAAGAGATTGTAAATAAAAGGCCATATTCAGGAGGGGCAACAGGAAAATACCTACCACACTACATGATCAAGGACATATTTACGGGATCCTATCACAAGCATACTTTATAGTACGGGATCCCATCCGTCATCCATCCGTCATTTCTTGGCATATGTCCACGTCTTGCATCCTAGCCATTAAACAATGTATTTCCACTCCAACAACAATCTTTTTTATATTCAATAGATTTCACCCTAGACAAGCTGGTGAAATAGGTGGCCTGCACCCTGGACATTTCGTCAAATAGGAGCTCTACACTACAGAGCCAACATTCTTGCTTCAAGAATTTGCAGAAAAATTCTAAGAACAAAAAGAAGCACTACAGAGGGCAACGATATTGGATGGGAGGGGAGGAAGGATCGATCTTACTTCAGCGCATCCATCAAATTCATCCACGAAGAACTGGCAGTTGGGGCACATCTTCCAATTGTTTCCCTTGGCCAGCAGCATATCATGTCCTCCCTGCCCCTATCCCCTTGGCGAGCCGCTGGTACTCCTCGCAGGTCACACCACTGTGCCACGGCGCCACGCAGCACCGCACGCAGAACAACCGCCTGCAAGAACATCCACGCCATGCACATAAGATCATCTCATCTTTAACACCATTTCCCAAACGATATGTGAGGCCCATCATCCCCTCATGTGTGTGTGTATAGCAGTTTAGCCCTCTAACCCAGTAGCATCAGCTCAGAAATACCACGCAACAAACTGAGCACATACATAATTCAGTGTTATGATTCTGCTGGCTAGCTGCTGCCATTGCCAGGAACACCACCACCATCCAAAACGAAAACCAAAATGTTAGAACTGGCTCTGGCCCAAACCATTCCCAGGATGAATGGTAGCTTTAGCTTTTTCTAAAATATCCCCAATTCTAATCAGCAGAATCAAAGTAAGCTCCCTCATGGTCATCATATGAAATTGTAAGCATATGTAGGAGAACTGGAACAGAGACAAAAAATTTAACTTCTACCTCTTGTTGTGTCGAAGGCATACTGTCCCTTCCATTGTGGCCAGAAGCTTCTACTTTCTCAATAAGAAGCACACTGTCCCTTCCATTGTGGCCAGAAGCTTCTACTTTCTCAATAAGAAATATCTCCGTCAGGCCTCACATCAAAAGTTGCAGCATCAACCAGTTGAGAACATCTAATTGCAGGTTTTTTAAATATATCAGAGTTCACTCACCTGAATTCTGTAGAGCATATTTGAAGACATCAAATCAAACAGATTTGAGTACACAATGCGGATCATCTTCGGTAGGAGATATTTCGGTACAGCTGCCTGAACCGACAATACCAATATTGTTACTTGTGCTGGTTTGAATTTGTTTTGATATAAACTTTATCAGGAGTCAAACTGGAGGTAAAACTGCTCAATACAAAGTACATAACATTTTTTTGTAACACACCAGGATACCGGCGATGAAACTTCCTGCCTCCCTGCATTCGGACAATCCTGATCATTCAAACTAGAGGTTGGATGCATTCGGACCATTTATACTGGAACTTCGGAATGCGAAAAGTGAAGGATCCACAAATATACCCGTTTGTCAAGGCATCATGATATATAAATATACCTGTGTTAGAGGAGTACGCCATGGGCCTATTGGGCCATGGCCTGTTAGTATTAGGGTTAATTAGCCGCTTGCTTAGGGGCCAAGTAACTCCTCTCTATATAATGAGGCCAATCACTCAATGTATGTGCTACTCAAACATGGATAACATTTTTCAGTTATGTCAACACTAACAGCTGCAGCGGTTGTTAAACATCACTCACTCGGTAGACTATATGAAGAAAAACTAATAACACAACAATAGGTGAGTTTTAACTGAAAGAGGAATTACCTACCAACCAACTATATTCAGGTTTGACAAGCTCAAAATCAACCTCAATACAAAAACAAGAATGCATGAAACCATTCACATACCGAATAAGCTAAACATGTGCTATACATATATATAAGCCCGAGAATGATGAGCAAATTTATTTATTTGTACAGGAAAGGTTACTGATAAAATATTTTTTAGAAAATAAGGGACACAGAAAGAAGCTTACATGGTCTGTACCTAGGTCAATGATTTTTTGAAGGGTTTTAAAGGCTCTATAAGTAAGGCTTATCTAATAGTTTATTAGTTAGTGAAATGTAAAGGAACCAGAGACTGTGTTTTGAGGTAGAATGGCACTTCACCATCAGTTATCAGGCAGCTGTTGACTACAACCAATCAAGTGGCATGAGTATCTGTAGGAGCATGTGCGCATATATTTGGACTACATTTTTAACTCAGGCAGCGCGACCACGCCGTAACACGACGGCCACACTACAAGGGCATAGGAAAGAGATAGGAATTAGGAACATTTGATAGTGCTTTTTTAACCAAAAGGGATTAAATCCCACGCTCATGCCATCAGCAGGTACGGAGGTCACTTAAAATCCATTAGCATCATCCAAACATAATGGGTGTTGCCACTCCAAGTAGTACACATCACAACATTTGAGAGCTGTGCAAGCTACCCCTACACCCCCTACAGTCTAAGCTGTTTGCCCCTAGCACAAATAGGCAGGAAGTCAACCTAGTGCTAACAGGAGTATACAAGGTGAACTAGCTCAAGTAACAATCACTCAACATGCCAAAGACGAACCTAAAACTTGCATTTGCACATTTTATCACATCGTCAATATTTTCCAATAATTAGTCAAACATGTGAGTGCGAGAGGTTGTAAGCATTGTCAAGTCTTAACTTTGCAACCGAGTCCAGCCTATGCAAAGAAAGCAATCAGAAGCTGAAGACATCGGTTTCGATCATCCACTACACTGTTCAAGTTCATTTCAATGTGCAAAGAAAAGCAGTCTCGATACAGTGATGTGGTGACAAAAGCAAACCCGTCTCGATCTTTTCTTTTCAGATTCACTTATCTTTAATCAAATTTTAGCATAGTATTATTTTGACAAGACAGTGAGCAAAGTGAACAAGAGGCATAGCAACCTAGCATACTAGTGATAGCATCGGAACTTCACAAAACCTACATATGCTAGTTGCCAAATTCAGTGGTGAACACAAGTTTTTCAGATTAACCATTTAGTTAATTTGTGTTCAATTTGAAAACAATAAGGCTCACAAGATGTGGCAAATGATCAATAAAAGCCTACAGCTAGCACAAGTGTCAAGCTGGACATATAACAAGACTACTCAGAGCACAATCTCATTCTAGATTACTATACAAATGAAGCTCAACAACTAATACAAAGTATGATACAGAACACAAGATATGATACAAGATGCTATGCAAGACAATATCGTACAAATGTAAAAGCAAAATGCACATGATATACATACAGTAATCAACTCAAAATAACATATCACTATCCAATAGGAACTCGATTTCCTCATGAATGTTTACAATACCTAGATGGAAAACCTGTAACTGTGTACTAGAACTTAATACGTTATGACTGACTTCTACTATGTTCTTACCAAGAGATCTGATATAGAGGCAAAGAGCAGAACGCTTTGGGATACCCTTCAGAAAGGAAGATCTACTCAAGCCTGTGTTCTGCTTCAGTCTTCATTTCAATCAATGCCTGGACGACATTGTCGTCCAGTGCATTTGACAAGAGAACTACAGTTATAAGTTGATCTTGAATGCGAAGTAAAGACGTAGCCAGTGAAGAGAAATGCTCTACGGTATCCCGTAGAGGACACGTCCAATTTCGAGGACGTGTTAAACCAACAAGTGTTCTATAAACTGATGTCGCCGTACGTATGGGACCTAATCTAACTAGGTGTAACTCAAGAAAACCAGCTTGATACGGGAACAAGTCTATGAGTTCCTGATGGGAATTGATGGCTAGAACATCCATCTTGATTCAGAGAAAGAATAAGCAGAGCTCACCTACCAAGAACACGCGGAGCTCCCGAGGTCCGCCTCGGCCCCCGAGGTGCACCTCGGCCCCAGGCGCGCACGCGAGAAGCCGCGGGTGGGTCCCGCCCTAATCCGCCTCCGCCCACGGTGGTGCCGGACGCCGCCCCTGATCTCCGCCTCCGGCCCGTGCCGCGCCGCTCCTGCGAGCTCAGCCGCGCCCTCACCCCCTGCCCTGAGGCGCGCAAGCCGTCGAGCTGGGGAGCTGGGACCGCCGGGCGGAGCTCCGCTCGAGGTGCGCGCGCGCCGCCGTATCCCGTGAGGCGCTGCGCCGCTCCCGCCGCGGGGCGAACTCGGCCTCGCGGCCGCCTCCGGCTCCGAGGCGCACGGACCGCCGGCTGAGGGAGCAGGAACGCCCGGCGCACCTCCGCTGCCGATCTGCGCGCCGCCCGATTTCCGCCCTGGGCTTGCGTTCTTGGGACGAGAGAACGGAAGGGAAAGGGAGGCGTCGGCGGCGGATGTGAGAGGTTGCGAGGAGGTAGCAGCGCGCGGGCAGGGGAGGGAGCAGAACGCGATGAGCGGCGGCGGCGGATTTGGGGAGGAGGGGAGAGCGTAGGAGAGATGACGGGAGAATTAGGGTTATTGGTGGTTTAATATGCTGGGGAAGCGATCACACCCGTTCGATCGGTGATAAACGGCCAGAAATTATTGGGCCGTTTGGGCCAAATGGGCCTACGGTTACCCTGTCACAACAGTCAAGCCATTCAGGTCTCTCCAGCTACATCCAGAATTCCTGATCAAAAGTATTTCGATCTCAACCAATTTATGCACAACTCCCATCATGTTATGTTAGCGTGCCTGGTGACTTGTTTAAAAACACATAAATATGCAGGTGCAGAGCTGATCCAGCTGCTGGTGTTTTGTCTTTCTTGCCTGCTGACATTCTTGCATCTCAAACTACCTAGCTGGAGATGCAGAGGGAATGCCAAATCCTGTTGTTGGTCCTACACGATTCTCCGGACGCCTACTGCATCGCACGCCTAGCAGAGTACCATCTCTGTTTTCTGAAGGGGTGATCATGCAGTGACACCTCAAAAGCCTTTTCTTCATGTGAGCCAGCAGGCTAATCCTGTTTTTGCCTGTGGTTAGTTGGTGAATGAGATCTGCGCTGATCCCAAGAAAGTTCCAACTTTTCAGCAGTGTGCCTCTTTTAAAAATTTCTGAATGTGCGAATGCGAGAGGGACACAATGTTGGCAAACTCAACAGCAGGGCAAATCTAAGGACCACCTCTTTTTCAGATAAGTTATGCCGCTCAAAACTAACAAGCAACGCCGCGACAGAGTTGGGGGAACAAAAGATGAGCATTGCACGTGAGTTCCAGTCAGGAGATTTTTACCTGTGTGTCATTAAGATTAAGATAAAGAGCTCATACCCGTGTGTCACAAATTTTTCACTTGATACCCGTGTGCCCTCCACCTTTAACCTGTTTACCCATGTGTCATTCTGTCCACAATCTGTTAGTTCTTAATAGAACCATAGTCCTGACACGTGGGACCCACAAAGTGAAATGACCATTTTGCCCCCGAGTCTATCTCTCTTTCCCTCTGCTCTCCTCTCCCTGTCCCGTGCGCGAGGCTTCTCTGCCGATCGGGGGAGCGGGCCGAAACCCTAGCCCCGCCGCCGCCTGGGCCCAGCCTCGCCGTCGGCGAGTCCCTGCGCCGCCACCGCCCGGGCCTTGCCCCGCCGCCGCCAGGGGCCTGCTATGCCGCCGCCGCCAGGGGCCCTACGCCGCCGCGGCCGCCTAGTCTGTGCCCCGCCGCCGGCCAGACTGTGCCCCGCCGCCGCCCTGGCCCTGCCCTGCCGCCGCCCGGGCCCTGCCCCGCTGCCGCCGGGTCCTGCCACGCGTGGCCGCCGAGCCGACCATGGCCGTGTGGGCTCCGGCGAGCCGTGCCACGGCCCCGGCGGCGCCCCTCGTCGTGCCGGCCGAGCGCCATGGCCCCTCACTATGCCGGCCGAGCACCATGACTACCGGAGAGGAGAAGAGAGAAATTAAAAAGAGTCAGTGACAGGTGGGCCCCACATGTAAGGGAGAAGGGCAAAAATGACATTTCACAGCTCCGTTTGACACTGTAAGTCTCCATCCATCCAGAATGGCACACGGGTAAGGCTCCATCCATCCAGAATGGCACACGGGTAACCAAAACAAAAGTGCATGGCACACATGTGTCTCGGAAAAATTTTGTGGTACGTAGTTATGAGACACTTAACTTAATGGCACACAGGTAAAAATCTCTCCAATCAGTGAGCGTGCGGATCAGAAATCACCAAGAGGATTAGGACAGAAACTAGCCAACGAATTTTTTTTCCTTTTTTTATCGTTTTCTTTCTGGATCAAAGGATGTATACATGAGATGCTTTATAAGATCAGCAGACAAGGTTTTGACCATTGTCCCTTTCGTGTATTTGATTTTTTTCCATCAATACAATACATGACTGGGACTGTAGTTACATTGCAGGGCAAAGTTATTATCAGGGGTATATTAAGCTCACACCGTGGATAAGATAAATGAAAACAAGGAGCTTCAGCGACACACTCCTTGGGATGACACCTCAGACTACCTAGCAAGCAATTCTGGTCAGGTCAATCACATGGCTGCCTTAAAAACCATCGATTCAGGTAGCGATTCCTTCAGTTTTCCTTGGGTAAATCTCCTCAGCATTTCCAGGGAAGCTTTTGGCTGGTCCATTGGAACCATGTGGCCGGCATTGTGAACCTGCATTTACATGAGTATAACTTCTCAGTTTGTTTAAACTTTGAGATGCACTACATATGTTTGCTCTTTTCCGATGTTGATCTTATGTGTGAAAGGATTCTAAAGCGTCAGACAGTCAGGTTGAGTGCCCTTTCATAGGATGCAGTTATCACAAGATTTTACTAGTTTATCTTGGCACATTTTATAAACTTCTTAATTTTTGCCAGAAGTTTGCCAACATGAAGCATTTACTTTTGGGGAAAGAAGCGAGTACTAGGCAACAGGGCAAAGTAAAAAAGAGTGATTATATCACGACCTTGAGGAAGCTGAGCGCTCCGTGGCTTTTCAAAACTCCAGCTTTGTCACCATCTACTACAAAGGATGCCTCGTCAGAGGCTACAAAGTCTTTCTGGCCAGACCATTCCATAGAGTGTACCCACCTCGAGTTTCCTGTTCGAAGAGAAAAAAATTCAGAGACCTTAAATAAAAATAAAAACTAGTAAAACAATATGATGACACAGATGTAAGACAGTTAACAATAGAGCTCCGCCACAACTGAAAGTTTGCAACTTGCTGTTGACCTGACAGGCATTAACATTTTGTACCTTTTCCAAAGGGAAGATGTACATCTGAGATTCTGAGGTAACCGTGTCTTTTCGGTCTCACAAGTCAGAACAACAAGACAAAAAACCCTACATTGTTGTTCCCCCTATTACTTCAGAAAGGAACATTTGGCATCAAAATGTTTCACATTTTTTTTTCTTTTGCAAAATGACAAGTGAACCAATTTGATATCATTAGTTTCCATTATTTTCAAACATGATCATTCTAGATGGTCCACATTTATCTGCAGTGGTAATGATTTCTTTCTTCTTTCATCCACAAGCAGGCAGACACCAGACAGAAAATTGCTTGTCAGCTGGACTGAGTGTGCTTATTATGTCTTCAAAAGTGGGGAGGGGGCACAGTGGCAAAAGCCATATACAAAGAAGAAATATTACTGTGCTAACCAAATACTGATTGATTAAAAGAGTAATTATCAGATCTGATGGATATCAGTGCTACAGTTATTTTGAATTTACTGCTCATAGCCTCCGAGCGATATACTGATATGGCTCCACATTAATTAATATGCTCAACAAAAGATTGATCTATGTGCAGCTACTTCCACAGAGAAGGCATTTCCATAATTATGATGCAACAATAGATTAAAGACTGCAAGAAAAAAATGAATAGATAAATAAAATTGTGGAGCATGCTGTATCCTTACCGAGCCAATTGCATATAAGGTCATACTCCCCAGCATATATAAGGACATTAATCCCATCCTCAAGTAGAGCTGGGATGCCGACTTCCAAATTCCTCATCCAGTCTGTCAGCATTGCTTCATAAACCGTAGTACTGCAGGAGACGAATTCAATATCACCAACTCCAAGTGCCTCTTTGACCGCTTTATCACCAAAGAACTTCTCCAAGTTTGAGAAGTCATAGCAAAGTTTCCCTTCACATTCCTTCCTAACGTCATAGTACTACAAAGAAGCCACTAGTGTTAAGGTTTCTCCACCTTAGTGAACTGCAACTGTAATTAATATAGAAGGATAAAAGGGTGTTTCTTACTTACATTCTTTGTCCCAACAAGTTTCATGATGGAGCTGAAAATATTATTGCAGACCATATAAGCTGCCATGCATGATGCTTTCCCGTCGGTACCTGAATCATTAGCTTAGTATGGATACTTTTAATACGGAGTTAAACCTCAGGATGTAACTCTAATGAAAATTTTAAGTACTAAACACTAATCCTCTTCTCTTAGATTCAGGAAGGTCGCCATATATTGAAATAAAAGATTTTCGATAACCAGCAAATAATGCCCATTTTCTTGATTTAATGATGATTACCGAAAAGTAAAGTATTGTGAAATGTCTCAAAGGCTTCTATGTAGTACTCACCACACATCTTAATTGCAAATTCACATGGTGGGATGAACCTGTTGATCCTTTGATAGTCAGATTTCTCAATTAGGTTCATTTCCAATGCATAGTCTGTGTAGGCTTTGTATTGGATTGCTGGATCTGTGAGGCCGTTACCGATAGCAAAACCCTAGAAGAAAATAGTTAAGAAATTGCATAAGTTAACGAAAAGGGAACTGAGAATGAAAGTTGATGCATAGAGGACAAATCAAACCTTTAAGTTTATATGAATGCCCTCGTTTGCTTTGTTTCCTTGGTGAACTCTGCTTGCAAATGCTGGAATGTAGTGCCCAGCATAAGATTCTCCAGTTATAAAGAAGTCATTCTTTGCAAATTCTGGGTGCTTCTTAAAGAAAACCTGAAATGGCAATTCAAAACAATTAGCTGAACCCATGAATGTTCTGTTTTACTCAATTCAACTCAACGCTATCAAGTCATATACCGCCGCATAGGCCAATATATGACTCTGCTACAGAGGAATCCCTGGTTCCAAGTTAAAATTTCAGGTATATCCCTGGTCCCCTAACAATATCTATGCAGAAATATCTGCATTACCAGGGCAAACATATATTCATACAACATACACCGAAAGCATTGATATCCAAAAACTCAGTCTTGCAAGTACTTAAGGGCACCGATCTGCACAATGGACATGTTGAAGAGAATATAGGATTATGCATATATGCCTCCACTGTTGGTGCCTTAGTAGTTATCCTTCCCTTTATAAATAACATTTTTTAAAAAACTAGCTCAGCAAATTTCCAAATCTGACGCATTAGCCAGGCATGGACCGTGGTATGGCCAAATCCTTGTTAGCTGGTGCAGTAGCCCATTTGGGCACCATGTGAAGGCCTATGATGTGGCCACTGGCCAAAAAAGGTCACATTCGGAATCTAGTGGGTTAAGATTTATTATTTGGATAAAAAAGGTTTTTTAAAAAAATCCTGAGTGTGTTCATTCTTTTCTGAAATCAAGAACAGAGTTTCCCTTGTCTCTTTTAGCAATGTAAATATGTTATGCTTCCTTATGCTAGATAACATTTTAGTTTTTATTTCTGTCCATAAATACTCTTCAAAAAATAAACTGACTCAACTTATATGGTGGATTTGAGCAATAAAAGAAAGAAAGCACAACAACTGCAAATAACTGATACAAAAGTAGCACCTGGAGAAAGTCATATAGATCACTGCTAACACCATTCTCGTCATGACGAGTATCACGATCATCAGAGCTGTAGCTAAAGCCAGTTCCAGTCGGTTGATCAACAAATATGATATTTGAGATCTGCAGAAATCAAGTCATATCAGATAGACAGATACAGAAGAGGCAAGCGAACCTATAGCAATGTTACTGGCGTGATCAATACTTCAATATTAATTCAATGTATGGTGGGAGCTGCGCATCAATCAGCATGTCCTATAACAATATACTGAATTTAGTACATGTCTGTTTCTGGAAATGGAGAAACATCCCTCTGAATAGTCAAGCTGTGGTACTAAGCATACTTGCTGCTGCTGTGCTTGTATTTGTAACTAAGTATAAAGATAGCAAACATGGTGAGTTGGTTCTAACCGTTACCTAAAGTTAGTAAATAGTAGATAACAAAATTGAAGATTCCGATTCATGGATAAGAAAAGCTTTTTTCCCCCACAAAAGCGATCGAGATACTACAAAATTGGCCTTATTTCCACTAATAGCTTACTGTTGGTACTCCAATCAACATAGGATGAAGTAGTTAAGGATTAACATCTTTGGCGGTGTTCACTTCCCTTCAAATCCAAAACTTCCCCCAGACTTTCTCTCTCTAAACTTCACTATTCACTGTCACATCAAATCTCTCTACTCATGCATTGAGCATTAAATGTAGGAAATAAAAAAACTAAGTACATGATTTTGATGTACACGACGAGACGAATCTTTTGAGCCTAGTTTGGTCATGCAGGACAATGATTACCACAAACAAACGAAAAGTGCTACAGTGCGCTACAGTGTTCGATGTGACATTTTCACCCAAATTCACATTCCCTTTTCAGGGAAGTGAACACCGCCTTTATCGAATTTGGTTCCAAAAAAACTGGAATATTCAGTTTGGCACTTTGAGTTGTTACGTGATAAGGTCGATTTCCCCTGACGCGACAGAGATCACAAGAGACGTATGAAATCATTACTTACAGTGTCCCAACCGAATTTGTTCCAAGCAAGCGACATGTTCTTTGCAATGGTGAAGGGTCCGTTCTCGTAGAAGACGGCCAACTCGCTGCTGCAACCAGGCCCTCCAGTGAGCCAGATTACGACGGGGTCCTCCTTCTTGCCCCTCGATTCGAAGAAGAAGTAGAACATCCTGCAGCACCACCCAGGCACACAAGCACAAGCGCTCAATTCAAAAATTACAATTTTTCCTCACCGTATCTTTCTACAGCTAGTAGTATTTCACTCTGTGAATTTGTTCTCCTCTAGAGAGCCGTTACCGTTACAGAGCTTGGCAAATTTAATTCCACAAAAAACAACGCCAAATTCCCAACCAAAGATCGAAGCTTGAGCAGCCAAGAGCCAATTAGACTGCCGTTACAAATTAAGTTGGAGATTTAAATTCATCCAGAAAAAAAGAAGCAAAATGTTGTGCTTTCAAGATCGAAGCTTTAGAACTCACAAGGAGCGCGGGATTCTGCTAATCGCTAGGAGTCAACGGGCAATGCGGCCTCGCTCACCTGGCGTCGTGCGTGTGTGGCAGGCGGAAGTAACCGGCGTGGTGGCCGAGGTCTCCGACCCCGTCGGGCGCGCCGGGCAGCCTCACCCGCCGCTCCAGGAGCTCCCCGGGCGCCACGCTGCGGCCATCGCCGGAGCCGGCCGGGCCTGACTCCTTGGGCAGGAGGTTGAGCGCGCGGATGAGCCGCTCCGCCTGCGCCGCCGGGAAGCTGGCGTCGCGGGGAAGACGGAGCGTCTCTTCTCCGGCGGCCGCCACCGCAACAACGGCGGCGGCAGCAGCGAAGAGGCAGAGGAAAACTCGGAGGCGGGAGGTTGCCATTGGAGGATGAGGAGGAGTTCGTGGGAGGATTGGAGCGGGGAGCGGGGACCGCCGCCTCCTCATGCTCGTGCGCTGGTGGCCGTGCGCTCTTCACCGTTGCCTGGAGCTGGAGCTAGAAGAGAAGCTGTACCAAACGGGATTTTTTGGGAGCGAGAGTGGTTGGGAGTGGGAGCAGGGAGAAGCAAGGAGCGGAGCGGAGTGGAGCTGAGTGGGAGTGCTGCCAAACGCAGCCTATATAGCTAGCGTGCGTTGAATCGAGTTGGCGTTTGAAACGGACTAGTGCTCTTTCTTCTTCTCGTCAGGTTTGGTGGTTTCAGAATTCAGAGTGACTTCAGACTTTGCTTGCAAGCAGAGACCAGAGAGATTCCTTTGGGCCTTTTCCTAGTGCTTTTTTTTCGCATTCAAATATTATTTATGTCGTTGTGAAACATTGGTGGATTAATCATCTTGTAACATATTATAAACTGTATTACTAGCATTTGTCTCCCATATGGCCATATCGTCGCGGTGAAGAACAAAATAAGGGAGAAAAAAACAGGGGCTTGAACCCCAAAACTATAAAACAAACAATAAGACTTAATGTTTACACATGAATGCGTCAATGTACACCGTTGTTACGATCGACAGAGAAATCTTCATGGTAATTGTCGAGTTATTCATGTCAGTTCCACTGCTGTCATCAGTTTCGCGGGGATCAAGCAGGAATCATCAGGTTACACACCACTGTGAGAGAGAGCTCTGATGCAGCGGCAGCATGGCTGATTGCTTTCCGCCATGCTTTCTGATTTCAGTTATACTAAAAACTGAATTTGCGGCACCGTTTGAGTTGAGGTCAGGCCACCCCACAACCCATAACGGTGGTGAGACTGAATGCAACTGAATCTTTGCTCAGCTGTAGTACATGCACTCTTCTCGTGAAATGTCTGTTGTGCAGCTTAGCTTGACTGAATCTGATAGATACTGTCACTGTCATCTTGCATTGGCCTTGCCTTGTTGGGCTTCTCTCCGGCTCTCTTTGAGAGCTTGAAAAAGGCAATACCTTGATCCTTGGCGTGTATCACGCGTGCCCTGACATCTTGCTGGTGTGAGCTCGATCCATTCTCTACAGAATCTCAAGTTGTGAACCTATTTCCTACTATCTGTCAGTCACTAGTTAGCATCTGGAGTATTATTATCTGTCTGAAGGCTCAATCAAGGCTCTGGTTGGCTTGGAAGGCTGGCCTAGAAGGTGATGTGATGCCTCACTCACTCTCTGCATCCGCCCGTGGTGTACAAGAGACTTGTTTCAGTACATGGTTTATCGGACAGATAGATGTGTTTGCCAAGATTAGCAAGCGGATCGATGGATAGCGTGTGACTGACACCGACTGACTTGTGTAAGGCAACGCAAAGCAAGCGCGTACGTATAATCAATCGATTGGTCATGCATCTATCGCGTACCTAATCTATGTGCATCCCGTCACGCAAGGCAAATGGTTCGTGATCGACTCGGCAACAGCATGTTGTTTGTCCCGCAACCTAGGCAGCATGCAGGCAGATCATCAGATCCCTGAGACGAGACCTGGGCATGCATGTTGCTTGCACGCAGCAGCTAGATAGCAGCGATACATCACTGATCAATCAATTTGGTCTTAGGAAAAGAAACTAAAGCTGCTGCAGCAGGTTGCTTTGCTTGGTGCTCCATCGATCTCGGACGGATCGGATCGGAGGATATATGTGGTTGATTGGTTTGGACGGTTTGCTTCGCTTCTGCTGCTAGCAAACACTAGTGGGCAGTGGCAACCCTGAAAAAACGCAGCAGCTCCCAGCATACATCCAGATCCAGGGAACAACACAACCAATCATCTCAAATGCATTGTCTTTCTTTCCAGACGACGTCAGCCCGATCGCAGTTGCTTGCTCGCTCGCTTCACGAATATACTACATCTACTGAAGGTCCAGGTTTTGCTGAAATCTTAGGGGGCCTAAGTTACTGTAGCACTTTGTCACCCAATTTTAACATGGAAATCGCTCTGTTTCTTTTCTTTTCTAGTCCATATTTCCCATATTCCGGCCTATTACGTGGCCATTGGTTTCGGTTTTTTCAGGTGCCGTTTTCCACTTTTTTTCCCAGACTATTTACCTTTTCTCTTCTTTCTTCCATTGTCTTTTCCTTCGTTTTTTTGTCCTTTGTTTCCCGTACATCCTTTATTCTTTTCTTTCTTTCTCTTTGTTTAGCTCCTTTATTTTATTTCTTGTGCGTGTTTCTTTATCCAGTTCAAAACATTTGTTGGACGTGATCAGATTAAAAACATCTATTCCATATATGGCCAGATGTTTAGTTCCATATAAAATCTATTTTTATGAAGCTAGAATAATCTTTATTTATTTATAAAGTTAGAACAATGGTTTTATTTTCACAATCAAATTGTTGGAGTATGTTACCAAACGACTAGATGCAAGTTGTGTACAAGAGACTTGTGCTAGCTAGTATAATGCACGTTGATCATCTTACTTCCGTAGGGGCCACATTTTTCAGGTCTTTGGGCTTCTCCTCTTCGATAGTTTATTATTTCAGATTGAAATGGAGAACAGGAGGTTGTTGCTACAGTATCGCACAGTTAACTTGTCAGCCGGAGCTGAAGCCAGCACAGCGAAGCAAAATATGTATTAACTAATCAACAAGAGCTAGGGTTCATGGTTGTGACATATGGTTAAGCAGACATATAGGAGTATACCTCAATAGCTGAGCACAAACACTTCCAACTTAGTACATATCATATGGTTCAAATTAAAGGAATGCAAATAACATGCATGTGTACAAACTAAGATACTAGCTTCTTGCAGCACAAGCTGCTGCTTTTTTTAGGCAACAGGAGGGGGTGTAAAAAAGGAAAGGAAAAAGATCAAGAAAATTACAAAAGTGCCCATGAAGAAATCTGAGCTTTTTTTATCTCATTTGCTCTAAGCTGAACCCGAACAAGACTTTCTGTGAAGGGCTTGACACTGAAGACGAAGGCATTTTTCAACTTGCGTGCCCGCTGGTACCTCAAGCGACGCAAATCACATAATATCTTCCGCTCCCAATTATCAAAATCATAGCCGTATATAGTTTTCCCTTGCCACAATATGATTCCAGTATCATCATCGTCGCCGGGCGGAGGAATAGCCAAGGTATGGCAAAGACCCGGGAACAGGATGGAGTATCGCCACTCCCACATCGTGTTCAATCCCTCATCTGCTATAGGCACCGTCCATATGCTCAATATTCTCCGCTCACTGTCACTCGCCGTCAGGCATAGATCCCGGCCGTGCCGCAGCACGTCCAGCATGAACTCATCGTCAGGGCCCAGCGCATACGGCAGCCCGGCGATGCCGAATTCCTCTTCTTCAAGGCTGAGATAGAGGATGCCGCTCACTTCACACTCCATGTGGCGATCGGCGAGGCGCCAGAACATGAACCCACTGACAGCCACAGCTGTCTGGAATTTCTTGGCAGGGTACGGAGGATCACTGCTAATCTCCCTCCAACGACCGTCGCCGGCGACGGTGAACACCTCCATCCCCATGTTTGTCCCCTTTCTTGTCACAGGATCCAATGACCTGTAGAAGGCTTGGACAACCTTGTACTTACCGGTACGTGGATCTAGGCCTAGACCTGCACAATAGCAGCGGGTTCTTCCACCTGCTCGTAGATTGTTGCGGGGGCTATCTGGTAGCGTGATGGCATCCCTAGTGGCCGGGTTGAAGAGGTAGAGGCTGGTGTTGGTGGGAGCAAACACCAGGCCGTCGCAGTGGGTGACGTAGCGCAGCGACCTGAACTGGTGGCTGAAGCTCTTGGCGTCCAAGAACGTGGCCACATTATTGTTTTTGCTGTTGTTGGGAGTAGGTTGCAGCTGCCATTGGTAGAAGCTGAAGTGGTTGGAGAATGTGGTTGGCCAGCCCTCGTCAGGGATGACACTGTCGAGGGTGTGAGGGATGATGAGGAGACATGGGTCCTGCTCGCATTTGGAGGCAGAATGGCGTAGGTGAGCTCGGATGAACTTGGGGTCGTTGATGATGGCTCGCCAGGCCTTGCAGACGGACTGGAACCGCGCGAGGGACTTGACAGGCAAGCGCACAAGGATCTCCATGAACATGATTTCTTCCATCAGCGGCCTTGGTTCGATCTTCATCTTCTTTGTGCCCGTCATCTTCATGTCATACATGCAGAGAAACTTGTGATTAAAGACAGACTCGACATTATGTGGGCGGGGCATATAAAGGATCTCCAAGAGGCCGAGAGGGACACCCACCGTATCCGTCTCGAGAAGGAACACCCACCGTATCCGTCTAGGAGTCGACAACTCGCGTCTACGATTTCTTTGCAACCGCCAAACGTCCAACTAGGTATCAGAAGATACGTATTATTCTAAAAAAAGGAATTCCGGATATCAGAACAAATGATGTTTTTTGAACTGACAAAAGCTGTGATTTTTTTTAAGATCTAGTTTATCTGGGGACGATTGGGGGTGACTTACATCAGTAAAGGATCTGCCTTTCGCAAGGGGGGACGCGAGGGTGATGCAGATCGAGCTCCATCCGTTCCGTTCTCCTCCAGTGTCAGATGTCGTTGAGATCCCGCGGCGATGTCGCGGACAAAAGGGCAGCAGATCCGGTGACCTCACTCACGTTGCGTCCCCACCAACAGGCGGCGGGGTGGAGCACTAAGGACGACGCGCTCTAATTGTCGGCCACCTCCTCCGTGCAGTCCTTGGGCCGCCGGCCGGACCTCGTCGGCTAGTTGTACCCTATATCTAGCCGCCAGGGTACCCCTACCAGTTGCCGGCGGCGCCCGCCTAGATAAACAGCCTGCTGAGCTGCCTCGCCGTGGATGGGAAAAGGGAGAGCGAGGACCAGTTGAAGAGAAATCAGGGTTGGGAGAGAGAAGGGGAGGATGGATGGGTAGGAGAGGAGGACGACGGCGGCGGCTGGGCTGCGTCGCATCGGTTTCTTTCCTTCTTTCTTTTTTTGAGAATTCGGTTTCTTTCCTTCTCGGCGATTTTTTTGCTTCATTACCAAGCGATTCGGTGCGGTCTTTTTCGGCGGCGACTTGGGCCGGGCTCCCGTTTTCTTTCTTGTTTAGGCCGGGAATGGTGACCAGACGGCCCAGTACGAACCAAGCCTTCTTCTCTTTATTTTCCTTCCCCTCCTTGGCCGCCGAGCTGGGGAACGAGATCCTCCGCAGTAGCTGTAACTACCTTCGAGGACGTCCGACGCGCATCGCCGTTCCTGCAGCATCCAACGGCAAGCGTAAACACACGCTGGCACCAACACCGAGCAAGCAAGGGCCATTATTCTCTCACCCTTTCGCCAAATAAAAAATGGTGCTCTTGATTTCAGTTGGAGATTTTAATTGATGTGAATTGACAGTGGAGTTCAGTGAACCATGTGACTGAAAGTTAAATTGAGGCTGTAATTGGCACTGTAACTCGTGAATGTGCACCACCACTGAGAAAATTGCTATTATAGGACTCCAAACAATGGGCTTCACTATTATAGGACTTCCAAACATTAACTTCGCTAAAACGACCTCTGAAATATGAGCATACATGACATTTGGGATATTTTCTCTCTTTTTCTCATCTATAAACACATGTATTTGAGACCTAAAAAGACTATTTTGCCCTTCTTTTGTTTTGTTTTGAAGGCATACTGGCTCGCTCGCTGGCCAATGAGAAGCATATGTTGCTTCGGTGTGTACTTTCACACCATTGTTTTGATAGCGAAGCTCATTGTTTGAAGTTCTATAATAGTAATTTTCTCCTCACCACTAGGCACTAACTATTATCAAATTGACATACTGAATTGTGTCATCAGACTGACAAAATCAGTGATCTGTTCTCGAATTGATGTTAATACTGCTGAAACCAAGTAATTTGAAGAAATGCTATCTTCCCTTATCTGAAAGCCTGTATGGACACCTCTTGCTTAGAGGCAGCGGGCTTGGCAACAGCAGCTACGCGAGGGCACCAAGGTGGTGTTTAGATGTTAGAATTGAGAGGTTAAATTTAGGAGTAAGATGTCACTTCGTAATCATTACGCTACTGTAGCGTTTCGTTTGTATTTGTGAAAAAATTATCCAAAAATTGATTAATTAGGCTCAAAATGTTTGTCTCGTAGAGTATAACAAAACTACGCAATTAGTTTTTGATTTCATCTACATTTAATACTTCATACATGTTATGATATTTTGATGTGATAAAATTTTCTCTTTACACAGTGTATTTGGGAGAAGCTTTTTGAACAGACCCCAGGTCTATCACGACGATGTCCTCAAACCAGGACCCGCGGGAACCGTCATCATCGCCCTCAACCACCACTACGTTGGATTGACTTCGGGGAGGTGGTGTCAGGTCTCATCTGTCGGCAGTGGCGAAGAGCTGTCGTCGTCGCTGGTGCATTCTGCCGTCTGGCCAAACGACGCCCAATATATGGCTGTGTTTAGTTCCCATCAAATCATCAAACTTCTCAAAATTCTCTCTCCAAACTTCACTATCCACCTGTCACATCAAATCTCTCTCCTCATGCATGGGACAATAAACATGGGTAAATAAAAAAACTAATTACATAGTTTTGATGTACACGACGAGACTAATCTTTTGAGCCTAGTTAGGTCATGGTAGGACGATGTTTACCACAAACAAATGAAAAGTGCTACAGTGCGTTACAGTGTCGGATGTGACATTTTCACCAAACTTTTCCTACCTCTTTTTGGAACTAAACACACCCATACTCATCATTGCGGTGCGGTAGGGAGTTCCTCGGTACGGCCGGCATCATCAGCCTGTTCGGTGTTCGTTTGGATGGTGACTGATTTGAGAGAAAAATACTGCTGACTGGTGGCTGATAAGTCAGACAAACGGGGTGGTAGCACACGTTCGTGATATCCCCTAGCCTCTAATCTCGCACGCTTTCTTTATTCTTCTTCTCGTAATTCCTTTTGTTCCAATCTGCATGCAATTTACCATTGCTACCCCTAAAAAAAAATTTACCATTGCACAAGGTAACAGGCATTGCCGATCAATTAAATATCGTGGCCTGTCCACGAAAGTGGATATCTCGTCAGTCCAAACGGAGCAACTATAAACGTTAATGACTCTGCCTTGCAGGTTTCTGTAGAGATATGATTCAAGAATTGACTAGGTAAATATCCGTGTTGTTATGAGAATTAAAATAATTTTGAACGCAATAAAAGAAACTTGAAGATATGTGCTACGTCGACGTCCTCCGCGGGCACTCCTTAATCCTTATCCCGTGATGCTGATGGTGGCTGGATGGATCACGCCAGAGAGGCTGTGGATCGCCCATGGCCATGGTGGCTAGGCTGCCGGATCACGCCGCAGATGAAAGCGTTACGGGATGGAAGGGGTATAGATCGTAAACATCGATAACATTTTGGACGATGAAAGCGTCGCTTCCTTCGCGTAGCAGGGCAGAGCGATGCGGGTTTCCAGCGGATGATCACAGGCGTAAGGATTGAGCAGTCACGTAATCCTTATCCATTTCAAGAAATTGTAGAGTGCTATTTTGCCAACTGCCCGGATAGGCTCTCTTGCGATTGGTACATCAGCATTTCCAGCATATTCACACAGCTCAGTTACTGGTAGAAAAAACATCCAGTATTTAGAAAAATGATGGTAACCAACGAGTAGAAACCTAGAAAATTATAGCTGGAAGTTGGATATTCGGGTATACCAATTTCATAGGTGTTGCTTTCATTCATTTGCTATAGCAGTCAACATCTCAAGTTTCAGCTTCTTCACATATGACGGATCACTAAGAAACTTTTGTAGTCGGATGAAAATAACATTGGAGCACGTATAACCAGAAGATGTAGATGACACAACACAGAGTATGACTGTTCAGGACTCCCAGCACCCGCTAAAGTAAGCAAGGGTGCTTTTATACGCTCATAAACCTAATAGAATAGAAACAGAGATTAGAAGATTTCCAATCAAAGCCTAATAATGAGATAATAAAGTCCACGGAACACAAGAATAAGACCATTTAACATATAAACATGAGAAATCCAAATATACTCTTCTCACGGTTAAGAATTTAAGATATTTACAGACTACATGAACTTGGCGACTTGCAAATAACAGCATTATGTAGGGAATGTAAACAGGCTATTACTGTATTACCCATATTTCAGTCAATTTATGGTTTTGCTGTGCTGCACCGTTGTCCATTACAGGAATCTTTACGAATCCTAATATGACTATTCTGTTATGGATCCTAAAAAGGTGATCTAGGAAGAAATTGTTTTGCTTTGAAAAGCCACAGCGAGTCAACTAGTGCCGAAGCAGCATAACAATGCTATATGACCAAGAATACATCTCTGGTAACAACATGTGCACCTGTTGATGAACATCAGTCATAGAGATTGTCAAATGAACTAATGAACTAATGTAGAAAAACTTTAATAGTCGACAAAACAACAGCTCCATTTGCATGCTGAGGGCTATCCTCCAGCAGGTTCATTATGTCAAAAATTTTGTTACTATCAGATGGTAGGAACTTCTATGCCAGCTCAAGAACAAGGCACTGTGCCCACTCACTGAACTCTTTGATCCTGCACATATAAAAAAATATAAGAAATAAAGTTCACATTGGGATATTGCCAAAAAGGTGTCAAAGAAAGGTCGAAACTCACTTGTTTAGCAGGTAAAATACCACTGGCTTGCTGTATAATGTCTCGATCTCCCTTGTTGCTGCCTCTGGATTTAGGGTCCAGATTTCCTGCAACGCGTGCAGGCAATTGGCAACTACCTGCAATTTCACCTGTGTAATCGGCTTATCTTAGAAAAGACAGCATTTCACAAGATAACATCCAATAATTAATCAGTTGAACTAATCCCCAAACGGAATAGCTTCAAAGTAAGAACATCAACAAGGCAGCATCTCATAGGTTCAAACTGAAACACACAACATCCTTTTAATGGAAACCATAAAGCAAACATAAGCTGCATCAAGCAATTGAATTTTGATGTTCCAGAACAGAATAACAATTGACTGGTAAACTTAGTGGTTTACAGGCAAATTCGAAAGTATTCTAGCATTGAATTTCAAACTCAGTTGGTCTGGCAACAAATGATCCAGACATGGAAACAGAACACTGTCAAGGAAGATCTCTAGTGCTCCCAATAACAATATCTAGGGAGAACTGCTCATGGATAACAGTTCATGTCACAAGTACCACAGCTAAGATCTCTATAAGCATTGGCTAAATTTAAGTGGAAATACGACCTGCACTGTGTTTCTTTCAGGAGCACGCGAATCCATATTCAAGAACAAAAGACAACAGTGTTGTAAGCACTGTGGAAAAAATAAGGAGAACAGTGCCACTTGCTGTTCAAAATGTACTGGATGAGTCAAAATCTAGCTTTCATTTGATTCAGCGAGGGTAGTTGTATGCCAGCTTCAACTGATTGTAATATCCAAAGTGTGTTTACTTTGAGTAAGTTTAGATGGTACTTCTCCAATCACAAATATATGGCATTTTGGCCAAGCTTTCCATTCAAACTTTTGAAGATTGCCCATCAGTATCTTCAAAATTATAGATTGGAAACATGAAACAACTACGAGTATCAGAGTATGTTTCTCTTGAAATGCGCTTGCATGATATCAGTCTTTTTATATTTTGTAATAGTGGTCAAAGCTAAAATCTAAATTCTGAAGACACTGGCGTTGTAAAAAATGTCATTATTTCTGACTGGAGGTGTAGGGAGTATTACTTTGTAATACCTTATTCCAAAAGAAGAACCCATGATGGAAAAATATCAATGCGAGCATAATAAGGCATATCAGGATCGAGATGATAGCAAAACAGTGATTCAAATTTGACAGGATGTGGTGTCACCATAAGCTCTTATAATTTGTTATGCAAGTCAATATGAATTCAAGCAAAATCCTTGGGCTATTAACAAACCAATTGGTGAAAATGTAAAACTAACAGCACAGGTTATAAGATTAGTGTACCAGCGTGCCTTGCACTGCTTGGCGGACTTGCGGACGAGCAGCGACGAGATGCGCGCCCACTGGTTCTTGCCGTACTTCATCTCGTCCTCTGTGTTCTTCCACACGCCGCCCTTTATCATGATCCTCATCTTGCCGCCCTCCTTCGCAGGCAAGATAAATAGACCACACAAAGGGCGGCATTCTCCTGGCTCTGCCCGTTGTCGATATGGAAGACGCTCTGGAGATCATCCTCCCAGAAATTTCTCTGCTGAAAAAACAAACGTAAAGCAACAATTTTAGGATAAGGTACCTAATAAGTTCTTTCATTCAGTTCAGCATCTTCAGGATCAATCAATCACCTGCAAGTTTGCGCTGGCCATTCCATCCTGAAACACATACTGGGCGTTGGTTGCCTGAGACAGAGCCAGGTCCAGCTGGTTCAGCCCGCACTGGTTCTCCAAGCCGTTCTGAACGAAAGATTGGAAGACGTCTCCTTGATCGCTAAACGGAAAACCTAAGCTGGAACTTTCGAGGGAGAAGGCTGAACTCGCTGAAGGGCCACAGGCTTGGAACATCTGGAAATTTTACGGCCACGTATGTAAGTAGCTAGTCGTTTGGTGGACCATCACAGGCCACGTTCAGAAGGGGAAAGTTTAAACTTACATCTTTCTGCAGGAGGGTAGGCAGGTTACTGAAGTTGAGTGGATTCACAGTTGCAAGCTTCATTGAGAGGAACTGAAACCACAGGACAGCACAATTGATCAGAATTCTGAAGGCTGGATCCCATGGCAACAGATGATTCAGATATTTGAGTATGCCTGCAGCTTACCTCGACTTGCTGTTGCAGTGATTGTACGTAGTTTATGATTTCATCAAGCATGAGTGCCTTGCCAATCACCTAAGCAAGCAACATTTCAACAAAAAAATTCAGTAACCTTGAGGCTAAGGGCTGTCAACTACCGTACTTAAACTCGCAGGAATTCATTCTGAAACCACCAATTGATACCTTGTTGCATCCTGGCACCAGGTCCTGGAGAACCTTCATCCTCTGGCTGATCCTCTCTCTTCTTACTTGTTAATCACACAGGATGAGTCAACACGCCATGATCGAATTGGACAAGCTGGGAGGGAGCATGGCAGTGAAATGATTATACCCTCCTGGCCCGGACATGGACGTAGTCCTTGGGGGGGGGGGGGGGGGGGGGGGGGGGGCTATGCCATGATCTTTTAAAATATTGTTCATATTATTTTGTAATTGTTTGTTTTATATTGTTATTTTCACACAACAATATAAGAATAATATAACAAAAAGTGATAAAATAGTATAAATAATATTTTAAAAGATAAAGCTCACCGTTGTGAACATGTGACCGCAAGAAAAGTAATAATTATTTTAAGATCTAAGGACTAAATTGTAAATAGAAAAAAAATAAAACCACATATCAAAACCGCCCGATGGCCAAATTTGAACGGTTTTGATGTTTGGATGGTCAAAGATACCCGGTTTTGGAGTTTGATGGCCAAAACCAAACCGAGGCGAGAGTCGGATGGTTAAAAATGGACTTTTTCCTATTTCAAAAAGAACATTGAAGATGCATTATAAGTTAATAAATTTAAAATATCAATGGGTAGCATCACTGAGCAAGTCAATAAAAATGTTAAATGCTAAATTTCCGATTTCAAAGACAAATATTATGCATTTCAATTAACAAAAAAAATCTATGTGATTCTATTTTTCACTTTCCACTTACTTTTTGGGGCTAAGATAAACTTTATATTATTCCCTTTTGATGGTAAATTCTCTTTTTGTTGCTCTTGAATGAAATTGGGTATCATTGAATCATGATTCCTTTTACTAATATATGTATTAAAATTAATTTTGAAGGCAAATGACAGTGACACCTGGTGGGCTTATCTCATTTGCTGCACAGTTATATCCTTTGCTTCAGGTATGGCTAGGCTTGATATGCCTGTTTTGTACTCTATATGGGGCCTGACAAAACACTAAGACTTCATAGTTTTAGAGGAGTTACTAAATGTTTTGAATGTTGCAAACTGTTGATTGTAGAATTATGTTGTGTACTTGTAAATTAATAATATTATTAATAATATATACTGATACAATGTGGTCACTTGTAGATATATGCCACCTCTTTTTTGCAATACCATTATTTAGATGGCTTCTGCACATATATGTTTACTTTCTAAGGAGGTCTTATGTAATTCATTTCCTAAATTTTGATGACCTTGCACATAATGATAAACTTACTTCCATAACCTTGGGTCAGAGTTGTAGGCTCTTTTCCTTGTATTGGTGTAACTACGATCTTGATAATATACTTATTTCATATTTATATTTGTTTTCACATTATTATTGTAATGTTTATTCCGATGTGTATCGCAATATAAATATTTTGTTGCTCGTAGCAACGCACGGGCACGATCCTAGTAAGTTAATAAATTTTAAATATCAATGGGTAGCATCACTGAGCAAGTCAATAAAAATGTTAAATGCTAATTTCCGATTTCAAAGACAAATATTATGCATTTCAATTAACAAAAAATAATTTGTGACTTCCAGACGTGCAAACAATTGTGGATTAATCTGACACGTTATTATTTACTGACATGGTAGCGAAAAGCCCGGACGGCTAGACTTATTACCCAAAGCCGGATGTAGATGAGAACGAGCTGTTCTTAGCTCTGCCCGGCGTGCTTGCTCTTATCCTCCACCATGCATGAGTACTTCCATCTAAGATGCAGCAGCACTTGTGCATCCAAATAAATCTGAAAAGGAAAAGCATAAAAAATAATTAAAAACTTCATTCCAGATTTGTCACAATTATCATACTGTACAAATGGATCAATTTGGAGCATAATGCTTAACAGAAAGTTATATATTCGATGGAGCTGGTGAACCACGCAAATAAGCCACAAGTGTTTAGGATCCTAGTATTCTAATAGCAAATAGTGGCATGTGTGATCACAAAAACCTCAATTTTCTGTTGTACAGCATAAGTCACGTTTCCTAGTTTTAAATAATTGGGATCGTAACAGCAAAAAATTCAATCTTACAAGTACTTTATTGGTGGTACAAGAATGGAGTAAATAGACCACAGGTATTTGCAATTCTAGTGTCCTAGGGAGTTACAAAATCACACATCCATGTGCAAGCATCATAGGTGCTGGTCTGGGATGGCGACTCAGCAACTTGGCTGGCTGCACTGGAATCCATAGGACCAGACTAAATTTCATCAAAGAGGCCCTGGTCTGACAGACCATGACAAGACATCACAGGTTCGGGCATCCACATGGATCAGCAATACATTAAGCATCATTTTCAATACCAGTTAATTGGTTATAAAAAGAAAAATAGGGCATACCAACAATTGAAACGAAAGTATATTTCACATTCACACCTTCAGATGATGGATTGTCAAATGAAAATGAATTAAACTGGGAAACACAGCTAACTGATAGATAGCTTTCTATGGTGCCACCATATACTGAAAGACAACCAACAACCATGGCAAAGTGTGATTAATATATCTCTGTACGTACCTCTAAAGGCAGAAGGCTCTAGATCAATTGTGCACAATATTAGTCCATCGAAACATACAGCTAATAATACATTATTAGTTGCACAGATCCAACAAAAAAAATATATATGACCTGAACCTAAATGTTAATGTACGCAAGACTGACAGGATTTCAGAAAACTAAGGAAAGGTGGCATCCTACAATGAAAACAGAGAAATGCTTGTATTTGGATTAAATCCTGATAACTACTAGCAACCTAACACAAACCTCTTTTCTTATAAAAATTTCATATACATACTTTTAATTATATTGGTAAAGGAAAAAATCAGTGTATAATCTGCAGATGAGTGGTGCTATATATCCAATGGATTCATCCAACTCACACATGACCAACACGGCATGCCTCATACAGTGCAGCGGCTGGGTTCAACACAGGCGACTCAACTGGTGGCTATCACCTCTGATTTATGCATGTAGATCAAAATATAAAGAATAAATGACAGGAACCAGAGAGAGATTGTACAGATCAGGTAATTTTCATTGACAGCGGCTCAAGTGGCCATATGACCACATTGAATTAATATTCACGCAAAGCATAACAAACACTGCTAACGATGGACTAGAATACAATTTCTACATTACTGTGAGATTTCATCGGAGCATTGCAATTGGACTAGCTAGGATGTATACTAGTCTAAGAAAACATAAGTGTGCATCTATATTGAATCATTTGCACCATCACAGAACATATTAGTTTTAATGAATTAAGTGAGACCCAGAAAAAAAAAGAGGTTTGAAACCAAATATTTTGTCATCAATTGAAAATTGCAGGTTATAGAAACAAAGCTTTGGTACCCACCGATGGTGCAAATTATCAAGAGAGCAACAAAAATCGAATGTCGATTATGGTTCTGACCAAACTAACCACACATAAATATACAGTCCAGTGTAGAGAGAGAAGAACAGGGGAAGGGGAATGGGCACAGTTCAGCGATATCACCATTTCTCTGATGAGAAGACGCCCAGTGAGGAGATCGTAGCAGGGAGCTGCAAAACCTGCCCAAACTGAATCCGCACGAGATCCAGCCATCGATCTAGCTGAGGGAGCAGCGCACATGACCTAGGGGGAGGGGACAAGGATGCACAGTTGGAGCCATGGCGCCACCGCCAGAAAGAGTTCCCACCGTCCAGCACTCGCCATCGCGCCGCCACCTGGAGCTGCTCCCGGCCGGAGGAGGGATGGGGCCAGTGAGCTGTGAGCGACGGCCGAGGCGGGTCAGGGATCAAGGAAAACATCAGGCACAAACTGACCGTGAAGCTGGCGGTCAGAGCCCAATCCGGCGGCACCGTTCTTCCAACGCCAAATTGAAAACAATGGCATCTGGGCGAGCTTACAGCTCGATGCGGATGCCCTGGCCGGCGGCGGCTGCGGGGCGCGTGGCGGCCGAGGGACAGAGAAGACGTAGTCCTAGTGCGCGTCGGGGACGGAGAAGAAGGGCGTCTCCGACGGCACATCCCAATAGGTGAAGAGCGCGCCGTCTCCGGCGGTGAGCAGCTGGAGGCCTGGAACTTCTCCCCGCCGGCGAGCATATGGAGCTCCTACGACCGGTTACGGGACGACGCATATCATCCATATAGTGCGGAGCACGGAAATTGCATGTATGTACTCAGATGACCATCAATCGACGTGATCAAAGCACGGTTGACGGTAGATGCAAGTCACAAATACATCATGCACACCAAGCATTTATAAGCACGAGTACATATCAACCACCTCTGCCCATTGCAAGCTCACCAGCTGCTCATCCAAAAATACTGACACAAAGACTGACAGCACCTTAGGACTTACAGCCTAACAAATGGTGGAGACTAAGACTAGTGACCAAGGCCCTCGGATCACTGCTGATACGAGGCCACTCGACCACTGCACAGCACAGCCTCACCTTCCGCAGCTACTTCCAATGCAATGGCCAAAACAATCGCATCAATGCCTGCAAAGAACTGAAGAAAAAGAATCAGCAGCAACGTCAGACACTTACACTTATATCTAACCAATCAAGCTAACATAAATAAGTAATAATGAATTGCTCCCAACCTACTTTCTAAATGAAAAATGCTTTATTCATATGCAGATTACAACTCTCACACTAAACTTTTTTCTCGAATAACTCTCACATTAAACTTATTTTCAACCAAATAGAAGCATTGACGAGTAGCACACAACCTTACCCTATTCCCAGCATTTTTCCTCTGTGAAGGCTACTTGATGACTCCTCAGCTGCGAAAGAGAGACAGAAAAAGGTTAGGTAAAGCGAAGTACACAATAGAGGTATACAGAACTAGTCAAAAGTACCTTTATCAATATCAATTCTCTGGCCACCAGCATCTTACTAAATTCCCCAGAGATTACCACGGCCTTTTGGCCCACAAAATCCTTTCTTCTAGGAAGAGTAACCTAAAAAACAGTTCGTGTTGAACACCAAAAACAACAATCCATTAGTGATAGTAGACTAATTTAGGTGAATCTAACAATGCGTTGATAAGATTCGAGAAAGATGATAATAACAACTTCAACGAACCTCAGTATGGGTATCTGTCTCCTTACGTATGCTTGAAATTGTCTTGCCATGAACCCCTATGATTAATCCAGCCTTGTCTTCAGGTATATATATGAAATGTTTCGTTTCTGATGAAACCTGAAGAAGATGTTTTTTTTTTGAAAAAAAAACATAAAGCACCCAAAATGCCAAGTAAAAGGTTAAGGTACACCATACCTTTTTAACAAAATCTTCAATAAGCTTCATAGCTTTTTGCTTGTCTTCAATAGTGTCACCAGTTATCAACACTTGATAGCCATGCCCCCGTCAAACGACCGCAATAAACACCCTTCTCCTTAATGCTTGTTTTATATGTGTTAAGGCTTGATTTCTATGTTCACTAAGTCGAGCAGCCTAAAATGATTTAGAGTTTGTTAAACTTCCCTCTAACCATATAGATTAGGAAAAAGTTAATTTTACTGCCCCCTTATTCCAAAACAGTCCATGTCTTCCAGTATCATTCCCTAATCTAACCACCTCAATACACCCGTCCCCTTGGACTGGTTTTGAACCCAGACGATATGGATAATGATTCTTACACATGGCCAGACACATCTTTTTTCCTACTCACCCCTTGGACAGGTTTTGCAACCCACTTTTGATGACATGGACAAAGATTACCCATGGCCTGGCACATCATTTCCAAGTCATCTGTCTTCCGACTCAGCTGTCTGACCCTAATTGAAAAGACATGACATGCACAGCTACAGCTCATGCTTCAGAACCAGCTGCTCAGCCCAATCCGTAAGCACCACAGGCTCCGATACCTGTGCACTCCCCAATGTTTGTCCTCTCATTGCTATCAACCTTCTGTGCTCCCTCGCATTCAACCCTGGCCCAATGCCTTGTGCCCATCCATGGCAAGGCAGCAAAGTCCTAGATGTCACCATCCACCCTGCTACCCACCTCCAACTGCTCCTAGTGCAAGAACATTGTACACTGCCGGCAAGAGAGATGCTCTGGGCAGGACAATTACCATGGAGTTAGAAATTTGGCGGGACAACTAACTACTTCCTGTGTATTTTTTTACACTGTTCCAATAATAATCCTAACTAGTTCCGTAATTACACGTACTGTTCCAATATTTCCTTTATAGAAACAGTAAAGAAATATTTATCTGCGAGCTACACCGTCATGCATGGAGAGGCGGATGGAGAGGCGGTACGTGTGGCGGACGAGGCGCACGGGGATCATGAGGTTGAAGAAGACGCGGAAGAGCGGGAGGAGGAAGCCGAACGGGAGGTAGGCGAGGGCGAAGAGCGCGTGCGCCGGGTCCGGGCGGCGGACGAGGCGGCCGTCGTGGAAGATGGCGCGCGACAGCAGCGAGTCGGCGGCGGCGCGCGGGGCCCGGCGGTCTGGAGGCACCATGTAAGCTTCCTGCATGCACATCAATCACCAGTGATTCAGTGCCAGACTGTCAGTAAGTTTTAACTGATTTTGACAGTGGATTACTAGCTGATAGTTTAATTG
The DNA here is from genome assembly GCA_033239725.1 of Echinochloa phyllopogon. Taxonomy (NCBI): domain Eukaryota; kingdom Viridiplantae; phylum Streptophyta; class Magnoliopsida; order Poales; family Poaceae; genus Echinochloa; species Echinochloa phyllopogon. Next base: position 1,085,700 of record BTCW01000001.1, read on the forward strand.
ACCACCATCACTTTTAATTACAAAATATCAACCATTTTTTTTCTCCCAGATACGTAGATGTTTTCTTCTTGATGAAAGAAAGGTTTGCAACCACACAAGAAGATGTGACTTTCCATGGATTCACAGACGTGATTGCTTATTTACTTTCTCACTCAAAAGAAGGAGAGGATCGACCAAAGTCGTGATTAATTGTTAATTAAAGTTGACAACAAACAAAGTTCACTTCATTTTTTATATATTATAAGCAAAAAAAAAAGAGGGACGGACGGGTAGGCAGTTGAACCAACCTTGCAGATGGCCATGAAGTCGTGGTCGCTCTCGCGGTCGCCGAGCCCGACGTCGGGCATGTCGCCGGCGGGGAACATCCTCTCCACAACCTCCCTCTTCCTCTCCCCGACGAGCACGGCCTTGATCCTCCCGGTGAACCTCGTCCCGCCGGCGCACGTCTCGAGCTCGGTCCCGGCGACCTCGGCGCCGAGGAACTCCCGCACGAACTCGCCCACCATGACCGCCGGCGACGCGGTGACGACGACGCGGCGTCGCTCGCAGCCGCGGAACACGGCCCAGGTGTCGGCGCGCACCCCGGCGGCGTAGTGCCGGGGCAGGACGCCGCGCGCCACGGCCTCGACGTCGCGGGAACCGGGGGCAGCCCGGGGGAGGCGGTGGTGCTGGTTCCGCCGCGGCGGTGTGGGGCGGCGCGGCCATGGGCGATGCGGCGGTGGTTGGGTGTACGGATTGGAGAGATCCCTGCCCCGTGGAGTGGGTGTTTGCTTTCTTTGCCGCGTGCTGTATTGCCTCGCCGAACAACAGGAAACATAGGCGTTCGGCTCCCTTGTCTGGACGCCTCGGGGCCTGTGCGGGCGAGATTTGGCTTGCTAGCGTGGGAGAGCAAACATGCCCTTGGTGAGAGGAGGAGGTCAGGAGGGCGTGCCGCATGTGTATGCAGAAAGTAAAGAAAACACGGGTGTCTGGCCTCAGAAGAATGTCAGTGACAAATTAGTCGTCGTGTCTTGTGTTGAGACTTGACAACGTGCAGTGTATGTAGGGGCGATCAAATTAGTCGTCGATCTGTTTGAGTGTTTGTGCGTGATTCTTCTTTCGTGTTGACCGGCGTGGATTGGAGGGAACATATATGTGATTTTCAGGAGGAGGGAGATCGAGCAATGAAGTCAGTGACGTGGACTGATACCGACTTGGATGGATCGGGAGGTGGTGGTGGTGGCCGACTCGACCCACCCGGTTGACGCTACATTGATTGGATGCTCGTGTTGATGGCGGTGGTTCAACCAAATGTACGTCCACCGCGCTAGACTACACACAACGTACACAAATGGCAGGCATTCCAAACAGAGGTGGGGTGGAACACATACGACCCAGCGTCCCAGCCATTGCCATGCGTCAGTAATACCACTTGCTCCTGCTTCCTTAGGGATGGCAATGGGTCGGGTCGGATGCGGGTGGAGCAAAACCCGACCCATTACAAGACCCGTCACATTTAGCCACACCCGCCCATTATGAGATCCACGGGTGAATTTCAGCACCCGCGGGGTGGCGGGTGTCCATTGAGTTTTGTACATGACAAACAAAAATAACATATACCGACACATAAGTAAGTAAAATAAGTTCTAAATGTCCACATCATATTAAATTGTAGTTCCGCCAAAGAACACCCAACATAATAATAGTCATAGTATATTATTGTAGATAAAAAACACAATCACACAGGTTGCATCTTGGATTTTAGTTGGGCCAGACTGATTCTAATATGCATAAAGTTACGGGCCTTTTAAGAAAACTAGAGATGTCTTATTATCATGGGGCCCATGGGTCACCCATGCATGGAATTCTAGACCCGCACCCACACCCGCCTTAGTACGGGTCGGGTCGGGTCGGGTGTAAACCCACGAGTGAGATTTTGCACCCACCTCCACCCGCACCCGTGGGTCCGACTGTCATCCCACCACCTGAAAATGTGCTCAAAGAAAGAAAGAAACGATCACTGTCGTTTTACTCGGATTTAATTTGTTCGCCTGCCTACCACGACCCACCCCATCGCAGACTTCGCTCTAGTAGGGCAGAAAGAACTCTGTCTTGTAGCGGACTTCGCCAAACAGACCGTCAGTTTCACGTTTCTAGAGACGAGAAACAGCACGCGGTTTCCAGTAGGGCCGCTGATAGTGTATCAACGCGGTTTTTTGGACTCTATGTCCTCAGCAGTGTTTATCTCGACGGCCAGGAGCGCTCAGACGTGGGAGGGCGCCATCGAGATTGTCAGGTGCTGTCAGGTGGGTATTTCCACCCTTCCACATATACTCTAGAGTATATATTGAATATACATACAGTGTATACCTATACGTCTTCCCCTCCGCTGCGTTATTATCCTTTTCTCCGTCTCCACATCTGGCCTCCTCGCCTCCTTGCTCCCTCTGCCGCCGCCATTCACTCCCCTTGCGCCGCCCCTGCTCCTCTCAACCACTGCCGCCGCGTCCTCTGCGCTCCTCTCCGCTCGCATCCGCCGCCGCCGCCATCGGTCCTCTACGCCGCCTCGCTCTCGCTTCGCCGCCATCTCCTCTACGCCGCCACTAGCTCCACTTGCCGCCGCCGTCGCTCCCGCCTGCTTGGTTCAACCCATTCTACTCCGATTGCCGCCACCACCCATGCATCTGTCTGCTCCCCTCTCCTCACCATCTCCTCTGCCCAGACACTTGCCGCCTGCTTGCCTGAATCCATCTGCTCCGCTTACCACCTCCACGCCACACATCCATCTGCTCCCCTGCTCCGCCACCTCCATCGTGTAGCAGCTGCACCCGCCCATTTGCCGGACCTGGTTGATCATTTTCTTCTAAGATATGTTTGTAAGATTTATTTGTTATACACAGCATTTCGCCTCCAGTATTAAGCATGATAGAAATCTGCACTAGACTAATACTTCATGTTTCTTCATGCTTTTGGTCTATCATAACATCATTCAGCAAATTACAGTCCCCAAAACCTTTAGATGATAATCAGTCATGTTCTCAGTAGATGGCGCCAACTGATACAAATTATGTTTGCTTGAAACAGCACTTCCAGTTAAGGTGCAGACCATATCGAACAGGATACTTGTGCACATCACTGAACAATGCTTGTAATGGCCCGCTGTCCCTTATATTCCCGTTTCAAGTCCTCCGACTATATGAGCTATATGTGTTTATGTTCCATTGATCTGTTGTGATTTTGTCCTGAAAAAGTTGACACCGTGCATTAGAGGGGAGGTTCCCCAAATCGCTCTGGATGTAATACAAGATCCCATGTATACGAAACACTCCAAGCAAACGAAAATATTACATGAGCCGCATTGGTGAATTGGTGATCGGAAAATGATATCCGAGTTATTGTTTTAGGGCATCCCGTACTTATACAGAATAACGTCTGCTTCAGCTTCGGCTACGACTCTTGGTCCTGCTGCGAGATCGCCCATCAGTTTCACCATAGTCATGCCTGTCAGAATCACCAAAAAAAAAAGTAAGGGTCGGCATTTGAACTGAAGGAATCACAAATCAATAAAACAATAAAGCATGCTTCAGATGTTGTACTCTTGATACTAATTCGAAATCATTATCTCAAATAAGTATTGCGAGTTCTTGTGGAAGTTTACCTGCGACGGCCACCATAATCATCCCTTCCATGGCTGCCACGTGGTGATCTCCCAGACAAAAAAAAATCCACAAAGGCACAAACAAAGTGAAGAAACTAGTCTCACATAGCTACAGTTCAATACATGAACAATGCAACAGCCAACAGGTAACATATTCGCAGCCACTTCGCAGTTTACTATGAGGAACATCAAGCTTTCTCGATTGGAGGTAGTCATAAGCCTATATTATATAACTATGATGAACAAAGTGTACATTTCAAAACATTGATGCAAAATGATTTGGATCAGTATATTTTTGTGGAAAATATAATGGATTACCAATTAAAATAACCAATGTCTAATGTTGATGACTGACACATAGGCACACATTGACATTTTGCAATAATACATGCAGTGTGAAAGCAAATTTGTGTTTCCATGATTCCTTCATAGCATGACATTACAAATCAAGACATACAAACATGCCTACAGTATATTTTTTAATGTGCTAGATAATCCCTCCAGATAAAACTGATGCGTGTTACTAAAAATACAGATTGTTAATGCACTAGCTAATGCATCCAGATAATCTACCATGGTATACTATAATCCCATTTTTTTTTAAGCCAGGCCGACAACAATGTATGGATGCTATCACACAAGATTTTGAATGACAGTTAGACACCAGTATATGGATGGTAACTTACATCGCAGTTTATGAATTTCCGCAGATAACTTACGAAGCTGGGTAGGGTCGCGCCGCCATGAACTTTAGCCGCCTGCTCTTCCAAGCATTGTTGCTCCACGAATACCTGTGAACTGATATGTTGAACAGACAAGCAAAAGACACGATGGAGATATGAATGCTTACTGAAGGAGCGGAGCAGATCCGTGAACCTTTTGTCTATGCCGGATCTGTAACAAGGATAACAGGAACGGAGAAATTGGGCAACGCTGAACCGGAGGGGGACGCCGGTGGATGCGACTGCGGAGGCCGCGGCGATGCCGGCGGCGCAGGCGGCAACGACGGGGGGAGGCACAGGCACAGGCGGAAGCGGAGCCGGCGACGCAACAGGAGGGGAGGCGGAGGCGGAAGAGGACTCCGAGGGCGAGGGGGAATAATACAAACATGCAGTAAAACGTACCTGCTCTGCCCAGAGAATCCAGCAAACACGGATAAACTACAAAATCAGGGCGTCCATGCTATGGCAAACTCAAGGTCTTCAACCACATTAGAAACTGCATAATATTTATAGTCTGGTGATACATATTTACTGATCAGTTTGTGTGAAGAAGCTCAAAGCCCTCACAAACTGGCATGACCCGCCAAAATTTGGTGTACACAACTCTCGCTCGCAGCGTATCAGAAGAAATCACTAGGCTTTCCTACCCTGATGTTCTGCTCCTGCAAGTAACTTGTGACAGCATTCTTTTGCCAGCCCTTGAAGCTCCTACAAAGCAAACGCAAAAAACGATTAGCAATGCCAAACTCAACTGGTTTCAGGTTATTTTCCTCGCTGTAATAATCATTCTCAGAGCAGGGGTTTGCAGTTTTGACGACTTGCTATACATCAGCATCGAATACCACCACAGAAAAATGCATTGACACACGTAAAAAAGATTCAGGTGCTGGCACCAGGCATATGCCAATTTATGGAACTGGCATTATTAAACTCAAATTATGAGCAAGTGGTTTGCAATCCGAAACTACGGTGACTACATAAGATTAGATGCACCAAACTGGTTAAGAAACTTACTTGTGATCAAGATGTGCGATAACTTCACCACCAGGAAATCCTGCCTTTGTGGCTTCATAGGAAACTTTGATGGAGTGCTTCCACATTCCAGCAACCTCTCCAGAGGTCTTTCCATTTACTTGGGATGGTGCGTCCATCGGCAAGGAGTAACCAGAGAGTAAATGACCCACCCATACACCATCTTTGCTGAAATATTGAGAATGTGTCTATTAGAACATAGGTATTCCTCAAGTACATTAAAATACTCATTTTTCCATTAGATCAAAAGTCTAAAAAATAAAGATAGATCACAGGTTTTTCTATATCTAATATCACATGCCATAAAGAAAACAGATTTACATTGTAATAATTTTTTCATTAGCACTAGCATATATGGTTCTATACTACAGACCTGTGATACCTCCATACTTATTTTAGTGCAATACTATAGTAATAAACAAGCGGTGCTTCTCCTGACAACACCTTCTAGGGACAGACAAGACCTTCTGGTAAACTCATGCAAATTAATTTTTTTATTTCATCAAAAGAGCTGGGACTAGCTGGAGTATTTCATCAGAATTTGGTTTTCCTCTCACTTGCAGAAATGAACATATACAGGGGATACAACATATAATTAGAAATTGCCTTCAAGAATAACTTTAGCTCAGTGCTTACTTGACAATATCCATGTGACGAGGAGCATAGTGACCACCTCCTATACCTAGTAGAACCTTTTCACCATTCCTGCATAACAAGAAATGTGTTTTCATGTGTTTAAACGATGTTCTCCAAAATTCAGACTCAAATCTCAGTTGATCCAGTCACTACTTTTGCCTACTTCACCAAGGAAGAGAATCTATTTGTGAACCCTTGTTCGCCTAATGAGTTCAGTTAAACAGTTATAGATGGAACTAAAGAAGGGAATTCATAATTTCAATTTGTAATCCATCTTCACACAAAAGAAGTTCAATTTCCCAATGATATATAATGACACTGACTCAAGTTCACTGGTGTCTGGTCAGTGTGCTAATATCACTAATGCATTCTTGTGGCAATGTGCACTTGTGCAGTACCTAGGCTCTATCCTACATTCCATCAATGCCAATACTTAGTATAAACCTGATCTGAAAAATTCCCAATCGATGCCAATGTATATCCCACAAGGGGGGAGAAATGCTTATTGACATACCCCTGCCAATTTCCAACAGCATTTCCGTCCTCCAGACCAAGACCTTTCCAAAGTACCTGCAAGTATTCAAAAACTCAATTGCATGTTTTTGACAAAAGTTGCATTTAAGGAGAACAGTTAAAGGCTAACATTCTAACTAAAAAAGGCGACAGTAAGAGTAATATTTAGTTGGCCACATATCACATGAAAACCATCGCCTTTTAACACTTTGAAATGTTTGACTGTGCTCTTCGATTGTCAACTGAGGACCACAATGAGACCCAACACAAAGGTACATCCTTTTCGCAATATGCCCCTTGTGCACTTACTATTTAGCCGATGCCCCTGGCTCTTCCTGGGAGCCCACATCCAAAATCTTTCTATCAGCCCCTCCCAACCATCACTTAGTCCCAATCAATAGGACAAGTATGATTACTGATTCCTGTTAATCTTGAATCATATGGTTGTAGCCAAGGTGTACCACTGGAACATGGGCATACTAATCTAACACAGCAATACAATTATTTTGTGGTGTTACAAAATACTTATTGCCACACGTGTCAGATTCATGAATATCAATATAATGGTTGGATTCATCCTTATCTTTCCTGAAAAGATAGTACAGGTAAAGCATGCGTGCTGCGCCAGAAATGTGGGTTCCTGGCCTTGGGATAAATGGGGATACTAGGATAATCGAGGTCGTACAAGTGCTGAAGAAGTTCAAATGTGATCCTTGTCCACACTACATGATCTAATAGCACAAGATGTAAGTTTCCAATAGACACTAGCTGCAATGTTTTCACTTTCCACCTAATATGTGCCCTCATTTGACTGCGGCCAATGAACCATATTGAATATAAAAGTTTTGCTGTATAAGATCTGCTTTCAACCTCTACATGTTATATGATCTTGACATCCCATCAAGGAAAACAGAGGGAGGGAGGGAACTCACCAGAGCAACTGCCTGCGCAGCATCTTGTCTGCCCCAGTATTCTTCTGTACTTCCTGGATATTCATACCAGTCAAAATATTGAAGTTAGCAATTCCAGATCTGACATATACATTGATGGTAGTGCAGAACATAATATTTGATATGCATATTAATTCAGTTGCAGGATTGGTGCTCTGAACTATATTGAGTTGAGTTCACATAAACTCCAGCTCAACTAGTTGGAGCACAACAGACTGGTTGCTTGCATCTTGTTCATCCTGTCCATGTTATCAGCACCATCTATTTCCAAAACTTCACATGTTTAAGTTAAACTACCTTTTATTTGTGATTTTTTTGAGGATGTGACCGCATTTATGTTACCTAAATCTGTATATGTACATTATGAAGCAACTAACTCTTCCAGCTCAAAAAACAAATAACACAGTTAATATTAGCACGTGCAAACCATATAAATGTTTGTTTTCACACATCTAAAAGAAAAGAGTGAGCTTGAAAAATCTGTGTTCTGTATATAAATGTCATTCAAATTAGAATTTGGTTGTAAATAGATGTCGTTTCGGTTTTCCAAGGCAGGATTTTCTAATAGACAGCCCTATATTTTGCATGTTGGCAATGACTCTGGAGCTATTGGCACACAGTCAATAGGGCAGATTGCATTAGAAAGCAAAGTGTGGGAATATACAAAACAAAAGGTAGTTTAAAACTTCTGATTTGCAAGTATGGGACTAAAACAAAAGGTAGTTTAACTACAGGGAGTATACACTAGCTTGCAAAGTAAACTCAACAAGGAAATACCAAAAAAGGGATACCTACCCGCCCACGAGTATAGTATGGTCCCAGATTTCAGATATGCTACTAACACTGGTTCCAACTTAATCAAACAATATGTTGCACAGGTTCCTATTGATTACAGCATACATGTACACTTCCAACTTCAAAGCATAGAATTCACTCTACTTGTAGCATGTAAATACGAGTTGAGGATGATGCCATGTACGAAGCAAAGAGGATAGAACTAATTTGTGACAGATTAACAGGTCCAAGAGGTCGCTAGGCTAATTGTATGGCTTTTCTGGAAAAGGTAGAAAAAATTTCAAGAGGGGCCATAGCAAAAGAAAAAAAAATCAGAAGTTAGACGATACTGACATGCAAGAAACAAAAATCGTAAGGATGGACATAAGCTTGTACCTATCTCAACAAACAAGGTGGGTGTGCTGGTAACTGGTCCATGGTGAGTAGCCTCAAGCGTAATCTTCACAAGCAATCATACTATAAAATCAGTTCGACTCAGAGAAAGATATTGGACACTGACGGAGAGCAAACTACCTCAAACTCTGGAACAAGACCTTGTTCTGCAGCAATCTTTTGCATCAACCGGAGCCAAGGGCCAATTCGAGGATTTGGGATTGCTGCCCATCCAGGAGTCCCTCCTTGGGGTGGGGTTTCATCCTCCCTCAGATGTGGTACACCTTTAAATGTGTGTTTACCAGTAAGGAGACAAGCACATTATCAAGCAAATCGACAGTTGATAAAATGAAAATCTGAACAAACCAACATATGTCTATGCATGTCGTGCTATTACTAGCAAACAAAACATGGTGCTATAATTAGTAAACAAAACAATAACAAATACATGTCAGGCTATTACAGAGTATATTGGATTGTGCTGTTCCAAACAAAAGCAACATAAAAAATTGCCTGTATGCTATAACTAACACAGTTCACTATCCTTTTGGATTTATTGAACACATATATATGAGATATCTTGTGAAGCAAATGGTGTTCATCAAAAAAATCAAGCATTTGACCTTTCCATTGGGGTAAATGAAGGCACATATGAAAGAAGAACGGACCAATTGGATGCACTGTGAGTGCTGGACGGTTGGAGACTGCAGTGTGCTTGCTGAGGAATATAACCTCAGAAACAGGCTCTCCAGTGGCTTCCTGCCATCGCTGATCAAGGTCATCCTCTTCAATAATGCTGCGTTCATGCTTCAATAACCGAACATTCCCATTCGCAAAACTCTCCATCCCCTCCTACGAAACAAATTTGGGCAAAAATTAATTGGGAACCATGGTAGAGTACTAAATCATTTAGAGAACTGCAAAATGTCAACTAGCACAGGTTGGATGCCTTCATTAACACAAATATTGAAAAGGGATAAATTTTGAAAAACTTAAATGACTCCAGAGTCTTTGGAACATAATACATCTGCACATATTACATGATCTGAGATCTCAGTCTCAATATATGACCGAAAATGCAGTTTATGCAGCTTTAGAATAATAAACTCACGAGGTCACTGAACTTTACATTTCTAAAGAAGAAAAATGCAGTGAAGTACAGCATACTTGTCATAGAACAAGGAGCCTTGGAGTAATACCTACAACACACAAACTCGTTAAGTCAAGTTTGATTGAATATCACAGGACAAGACCACGGGGAATTTCTAATCTCCTTGCTCTAGCGCCAGCTAATGGGTGAGCTCTTATCCAGTGGTCTAGGGTCAAGTCTTTATTCTGGAGAGAGAGTCGTATTGCTAATGTAAAAGGGTGTGGGTATGTGTGTGTAAGGTTGCACGGGGTTTCTAAACCCACTGCTTTATTCTTCTTAATATAATGATGCGCAGTTCTCCTGCGTGTTCGAGAGAGAAAAAAAAACAATAATGTATTGCCTTGCGCTGCTCATTTTCCTCTAGCAGTGTGTTATTGCCTCACACCGCTAAGACAGGGTATCCCTATGGAACAGAACTTTGGTTGAGCCAATGTGTATCGTGGTTGTTAGGTAGGTCATGTGTTAGTGTGGGTAAGGTCAAAATTCACCATACCAACTTGGATTTCAGTGTCTACATGAAAATCATAGTGCGCCAAGCAGCCATTCATACTTGCAAAAAGTATAAGATGGTCGTCCAAATCCATAGGATAGCCACCTAATTTTTTACTTCACAGTTCACACTACAAACAGGCATCCCAAGGGACCACCACAACTCCTCGCCACTGGTACTGATGGATTACCTTTTTTTTTTACCTTTTAAGTGAGGTGCCATCACTAGGGAACAAATCAAGCATGGTAATGGATTGCAAATTAATACTTCGTTGGTTTCACAGTAATTTGTCCAGTCCGGTATGTATATTAGGCAGCTTAACAGTAGAGTGATACATAGACTTTGCTCTTTAGATGTATAGATAGATAGATCGATCGATCAATACTCCATGTATCTAGTGAAATCAAGGAGGAACCAATTCCGTTAAAACTTACTCAGCTTCGTGCCGCTAGCATATGACATGAGATCGCGCATGGCAACACACACCAAAAACCCGGATGGACTAATCGGGGGGGGGGGGGGGGGGGGGGGGGTGTTCTTACTGCGATGGGCGGGCCGGGGGACCATCCGAGCATGGCGAGGAAGGCAGCGGCGGGGCCGATGGACGCCGGGTCCGAAGTGGTGGCCACCACCAGCACCACCATCTTAGCTTCCTCCGACCTGAGACACTCTACGAGAGGGAAGGGCGAGGGCAGTAGGAGGATTGAGATTTGGTGGCACAGCACAGGCCCTCCTCGTTTAAATGCGGCGGAGGAGTCCCAATCTGTGGGCGGCCGGCGCCGCCACGCCCACGCACCTGGGTCGGTTCGGTGGGCGGCGGTACTCAAGCTCAACAGACGAAGAGGAAGCAAATTGGATCAGTGACGCCTGTCGTCTCCAAAGTCCAAACAGGCTGGCACATGGCAAATCCTCGTCCAGATGCTTCGACTTAACAGCCTAATAAATTTTGTATTGCTCCTCCATCACAAACATCAGAGTGGCGCAGCGGAAGCGTGGTGGGCCCATAACCCACAGGTCCCAGGATCGAAACCTGGCTCTGATATGTTTTTAGATTTTTTTTGTTACCAATTGCATCCGCATCATCTATGCGTTCATGTTTTTTTTTGTACATTTCGTATATTTTTCGTTTTTTTTCTAAATTTCGTATATTTTTTTTGTTACCAATTGCATCAGCATGACGGCATGACCGCATCATCATCTATGCGTTCATGGTACATCGCCCTTATGGCTCTGCCTACGCATTTACCTCTGCTTCCGCATTTGCAACTCACAAATATCAACACTTCTTTTCTTCCGGATTTGCAAGCTCAGATGCTGCATTCAAATTTTATTACAAAAATGAAAATGTGTCCGGACACTTATGTGCCATAAAATATGTAAGCATATTAATGTGAAGTTACCATCGCCATCACGGCATCACTGCTGGAATAGCATCAGCATATATATTACCAAAAAGCCAGTCATCGGATATAAACATCGACATCAGAGTCATTTATAAGTATAACGGCAGTATGCTCAACAAACAACCTCAGATGTTTTCTTACAGCAGGCAGTCGACAAAGAGCACAAGACTACAGAATAGCCAAAATAAATCCAACTAGTTACAAACTGTATGGTGTCAGGCCTTATTGAATTCACAGTATATGTGCATCAATCATCCCAGTTGCCCAAAACTATGGCCAACAAGGATGGAAACAGGCAGTAAGTTATACTCAGCATCAAGCTCAGATGGTGATAACCATGGACCTCTCTGGAGACAGGTCCTGCTCCACCAATGGAGCAGAGGAAGAGGCAACCAAGAACCCATCCACTCTGGTCGCTGCATCCAGATCAACCGCTACTACACTCAGCCCTCTTCCAATCACGTAGATCTTCCTGTCGATGGCCACGAGCTCGCACGGTGGCCTTGTCACCTTGTCCGAGAGTCTGCCAAGCATGACCCACTCCTTGGTGTCCTTCTGCCACATCATCAGCGTTGTGCCAAGCTTCTGCTCCAGCATGTACAGTGTCCCATCCACGACAACTGTTGGGCTGGAGAAACAGCGTGCAATCTCGTTTTCTGTGCCCCTCCAGGTGCGGTCCAACGGATCATATATGCCAGCAAAGTACATTCTGTTCCAGGCAGCCTGGTGAATGGTCACCAGCTCCTCATCCAATGCAACAAATTTCACTATGTCAGGGGTGAGCATGGGGTTCTTGTGCGCGCACCACGAATCTGTGGCCGGGTCATAGATGTCCCAGGAATTTGGTGACTTGTCTGTCAAACCATGTCCACCAGTTATGTATATTTTCTCACTAAGAGATGCAGACACAAAAAAGCACCTGAAAATGAAACAACAGTGCATCAGCAAATGCCCCCCCCCCAGTTAGTAAGCAATGCTATGTATACCACTGATAAAACATGAGTATACTTACTGCTAAATAAAACATGTGATGGCATATATAGTACTTAAGGTAAAACATTAGATAGTATATGCATTATATGCCAATGGTACTGCTTATGGTAAACATGAGATGCCATATATAGATACTGACTAAGGGAAAACATTATATGCCAATGAACATTGCACTAGAAGTACCTGGCTGTAGGCATTGGAGCTGCTGTGCTCCAGCGATTTGAGGATGCATCATAACAGTAAACTTCATCCGTGGCATCATTTTGCCAACTACAACCACCCAGAAGAAATAGCCTCTTGTCTAATGCCTCAATGGTAACACCTTGCCTCCTTGAGCATGGGGGCTCAATGACATGCATGACTCTCAAGGACCGACTTGAAGGATCTGGAGCCAATACATAGCATTTGATGCCTGTTTCTCTACAGATTACAAAGATCCAGGACTCGTCCAAGTTGTTTCTCTTGCGGCAAGAGTGCCATTCGTCACTGCATAGCAGTTCTCTCCATCTCTTTGACACACACCTAAGAACATTATGAAACCGCCAAGGAACCCTTGCTAAGCAAATGAGAGCAATTTCATCAGGAAGGCCATGTATCAGAGGGGTATGACCAGGAGCAGATTCCATGACTCTAGTGGACACCTTTCAAGATCACTATTTTGGTGGTGATTGACCATCCTGTCAGAATATTTAAGAATGTCAAGAATATGCCGTGCTAGCATAAAAATTAAAAATCAAATCAAAGTCAAATTCCAACAAGTGGAAAGCATCATCCCAACTAATATATACAATTCTAGGGTGCTAGGTATGATTAGTATAAATGGCTAAGTAAGAACAATTCAGAATATCTCAATGCTCTAAGAATTAACATCTGATATGCAATGCAAGTTGAACTCACACAGGATTCCATAATGAATTGAACGTACAGGAAAACAAGGATGATATGAAAGGATAAATGAAGCATAGAAGAAATTGTTGCAACACAGTATTTCACAGAAGGCCAACTGCGACAGCCTGCTTTATAACTTTCTAAAATTAAACTCAAATTCCTTGTCAGTTTGGATGTAATAATTGGAGGAAGGCTGTTTCCAGTACAACCTCACTGAGATACCATCCTTGAGGAACTCAGATACAGAACCAGCACGACTCAAGAGGAAAGAAGATGGCAAACTGGGAGTGGAAATAGAAAAGGGCTAACCCAATGCAATTAGGTCAAACAAAAAGGTTAAGCCATCAATTGGGTTCTTTGATGGCACAGATGGATTTGCTCAGAAACCATCAGTATTGGTATAATCAGAAGGGATGCACTTATAAGTCACACCCCTCAGATACCGTCCTAATAGGAGTCATCAAGGCAAATACACAGAAAGCATAACCCGAAAGAGGATACAAAAGGAAATAGAAAAGGGGTGCTATAATATTGTTTGTATTGGCCATTGGGAAAGCGAAGATTACAATAACATCAGTCAGGTCAAACAAAAAGGGTAAACCATCTATTTGGTTCTTTGGTGGTAATGGTTGAATCTGCTCAGAAACCATATTCAGATTTGGTATAATCAGAAGGGACGCGCTTAAGAGCACCCTTCATATACCGTCCTAATAGGAGTCATCACAGCAAATACACAGAAAGCAAAACCCAAAAGAGGATACAAAAAGAAATAGAAAATGGGTACTATAATAATGTTGGCAATGGCCACCAGGAATGTGAAGAATATAATTACATCAATCAGGTCGAACAAAAGGGGCAAACAATCTATTGAGTTCTTTGGTAGTAATGGCTGGATTTGCTCAGAAACCATATTCAGTTTTGGTATAATCAGAAGGGATGCACTTAAAAGTCACCCCTTTCAGATACCGTCCTAATAGGAGTCATCATGGCAAATAAAGCATGACCAAAAAGTAGAAAGGAAATAGATAACAGATGCTATAATAATTTTGGCATTGGAAAAGTGACAAACATAATGTTAATCAGGGTAAATCCATGATCAGGTTCTTTGGTAGTATGCCTGAATTTGCTCAGAAACCATATTCAGTATTTGTATAATCAGATGGAGTGCAACAAAAGCATCCCCTTCAGATACCGTCCTAATAGGAGTCATCACAGCAATCATCCATAGACAATCATTACATGCACAGTACTACAAAACAGTTACATATTTCTAAGAGGGGAAGAATAGCTTGAGTATAAAAAAGATCAGATTGACAAATAAAGTTTCGTTGAGAAGTCATTCAGTTTTGGATGCAAACAAAGAAAGCAGATCTACCACAAGTACACATAAACCAGGTAGACGTAATCAGCTGCAAAACATTCAACGAGGATCACAAAAACAAAAGCAGCAAAAAGCCTTGACAAAGCTAGATGGAACAATAAGCATGAACCTTCATGTTCTGTTGGCATATTTAAGTTTGCTCAGATATCAGTCTCAGTTATGGTTGTAATCATGCAAGGAATGGCCTTTCAAGAGCCAGCTCGCTAAGATACCGTCCTTGTAGGTCATCACAGCAAACGGAGGATGGAATAAAACAAATAAAATCTGAAAACTGCATAGCACCCATGCTGAACAGCTACAGGGAGTATAATAAGTATGAGTGATAGCATTTTGCTCAGAATCTCATTCAGATTGGATGTAATCACTGAAGGGGCACCTTCAAAAGGGCCCCCTTACTCAGATACCGTCCTTGTTATGTCATCACAGCAAACAAGGAAACAGGAAAACACGAAATTTCCCCAGACCATTTGAAATCAAACAAGCAAATACAGTAAAGTAGTCGGATAGATTAATCTTGCTCAGACATTTTGTCTCAGATCAGGTATAATCATGCGAGGATAGCCTCGCTCAGATACCGTCCTTGGTAAGTCATCACAGCAATTCTATTCTAGCGCAAAACGAACAAACAAATAAGCCTACACCTCACTAGCCCTAACTCAAGCTTCTCAGTACAGTACGGCCACTAGTTCGTACTCGAAATTAGTTCATAAACGAATCAGGCTACCGTAACAAGACAATCGCGACAACGAATGGAAAAGAGCACACCATCTACCGATTAGGACACAATACAGTAACATAAAAAAAACGCAGGATGCCCACCAAATCTGAAATAGAAGCGTGCAGGCTGGATGCGGCGGATTTGGGCGGGAGAACGGCAGAGCTACGGTGACTGGGAGGCGGATCGGGGGATAAGAAAAGCCTGGATCTGGTAAGGCAGGCGGCGGCGGCGGCGGCGGCGGCTTGGGGAGAGGCCGCGAGGGGATTAGGGTTTCGGCCGCTGGCGGAGGCAAGAGCCAGGCCAGATGCGGAGGCCGAGAAGGGGAGTGACGCCGCGAGGGGGCGCTCTTCTTTATGCGCGCCGAGGTGAGGAGGATGGTGATCTTTTCACTAATCGCCTCTTTAACTTTGCGATATTCTAATCAGGCCCAGCCGTTGCTACTGTCCTGCTTTGCCACGCAGAGATTACCGAATTAAACAGTAGATAGAGTACTGAAACGTAAAACAGCTAGCATATTTAGCGCGGCCCATCCCGCGGGAATACTAAACCACAAAACCCAAGGGGGGAAACAGAAAAGTGAGCCCCCAAACCCTAGACCCCATGGAAGCGTGGCCGCCTCTCGCCCCCGCGCCCGCCGCCACCTCCGCCGCCGCGGCCGCTGCCTCCGACGATGGGCCGGTCCCTCCGGCCCCTCCCGCCACCGGGGTGTGGGGAGCCGCGGCGACGGCGCAGAGGAAGGCCGTGACGGAGGAGTCGGCGGCGCAGGCGGTGAGCCGGCTCGTGGCGAGCTGCGCCAACTCCGGCGGCGTGGCCGTGGCCGTGGTGGACGCCAACGCCGTCATCGCCGGCGGCTCCGCGCTCTCCACCACCGCCGGGCGCCTCGTCACTGTGCCGGAGGTGCTCGACGAGGTGCGCGACGCGTCGGCGCGGCGGCGCCTGGCGCTCCTCCCCGTCCCCGTAGAGACTGTTGAGCCCCCGCCGGAGTTCGTCAAGAAAGGTCGTGCTTTCGTAGCTCAAATACCTTTCTCTTTTCAGCATTAAGAATCTGAGATAAATTTCTCACGGGTTTATTTGCACTGTTTTGGCGCAAGTAGTTGTTTGTCAGGTCCCTTCAGTGAACTAGTACTATTCCATTTTGATTGTCTTAGTAATCTATCGTTCGTTCTGCGTTACTGGCTGGCTGGTGTTATTGTTTCTTGCTTTTTTTCTTTTTACTACAATGTGTTTTTCATTGGTAAACTGCGAATTGCATTTATATGATTTGTCTTCTTTAACAATTTTTCCTGGTTTGAGCACTGTGTATTCATATAGGAGACTGACTTAACTTGTGTATCCTTATTGCTTGCAGTTACCAAATTTGCCAGGGAGACAGGAGACATCCAAACCCTTTCAGATGTTGATATCAAGATTATTGCTTTGGCTTACATGTTAGAAGCCGAGATCCATGGGACTAGCCATTTGCGGGAGCACCCTCCTCCTCTGCGTGAGGTGAATGTCAGAAAACTGTCGGAAGCTCCACTTCCTGGTTGGGGCTCTAATGTGCCTAACCTGAAAGAGTGGGAAGAGTTGGATCAGATGTCTGAAGCAGGTGGAGGTATCAGTTCTCGTATACTTCCACTGAAGGATCTTGAGAATCAAGATATCCCCATGAGTGAGACCAACAGTGTTTGTGAGGCACAAGAGGATGCAGGACACCAGCCTTCAAGCAAAGATGCAGGCACTGCATGGGAAGATGACGAGAATAACGAAGGTTGGACTCCTGCTGTTAGCCGCAGCACACACAGAAGATATCTGCGGAGGAAGGCAAGGCGTGATGCCCTTAAGGAATCTGGACAGAGTCTTGAGACAAGTTCTGTTGCTCCATCAATTGATGCTGATAAAGCTCTCTCTGAAAATGGCGAATTTGAGCATGATTTGACTCCAGCAGAGGGCCCTTCTGTTCCAGAGAAAATCAATTCAAATACTGATGGTTTGGAAGCAGAGAATGAAACTGAAATTGCTGGAGAAAATTCGCGTTCTGATCAACTAGTCAATGATGATGATACTGATGCATGCACTAAAGAATTGGATAACCTAGACATAAAAAGTGAGACTGAGGGAGGTGATGATGCACATTCTGTGGATGATGAAAGCAGTGAGCAGAGTTGGGCCCTGAGGTCCTTATCTGAATCTACTGTAGCATGTGTTACTAGTGACTATGCCATGCAAAATGTCATTCTGCAGATTGGCCTCCGTCTCTTGGCACCAGGTGGCATGCAAATACGTCAGATGCATAGGTATGTGGATTTAACATGTTCAGACCTGTTTGGTTACACTGGAGCCTTTCAAGTCCATGTTGTTTTTTGTAGGCCTCTTAACATGTGTTTGGATTTTTATGTGACAGGTGGGTTTTGAGGTGTCATGCTTGCTCCAAGGTGACCCAAGAGGTTGGCAAAATATTTTGTCCAAAATGTGGCAATGGAGGAACCTTAAGGAAGGTTTCAGTAACGGTTGGTGAAAATGGAATCACCATGGCCTCACGACGCCCACGTGTTGCACTTAGAGGCACAAAAGTGAGTGTAGTTGCACAATTATGCTGCTTTTCTTTCATGTGGCCTAGATAAGTTGCTCATATGTGAGGGTGGTTGATTACTTGATTGCTTTCTGTATCGCACATAACTTGCGGAATTTTTTTTTGTGCATCTAATGTCAATGACATTCAGTAGTGCCATAGTGAAGAGTAGTTCCCAACTTGTGAAGAATAATTGGAAATCTACTGTGATACTGGCAGACGCATATTTACCTTGCAGTATGATATCTTTGGTTAGTTTAAATCTTTAATTGTAATTGTCTTTCCATGTGTCCACCTGATCATTTTACAGAACTAATTCATGTAGTGATGCTGAAGATGTTTACTGTAACAGTTTGCCTCTTCACTTGCAGTTTTCTCTCCCAATGCCCCAAGGTGGAAGAGATGCCATTACTAAGAACCCCATTTTGCGAGAAGACCAACTTCCTCAGAAGGTTCTTCATCCTAAATCAAAGAAGTCCAGCAAGCTGGTTAGTGCTTTAAGTTTATGGACACAAAGAAGTTTCTTATGCTATCATGTGGTCTTTCTAGTACTTGTATATTATATATCATAGTTGTGAAGAAGTGGGTGCATATGACTTCTCCTGTATATCGAATGCCACTCTGACAATTGACATTCACTACAGGAGGACGATTTCTTGGGCGTTGATGACATATTTTCACACAGTGGTGACAAGAAGGCATCGCTGAAACCTCCAGTGAGGAAGGCGCTTGCAGTGTTTAGTGGAAAAAGAAATCCAAACGACAACCACTTTTCACGCAAGAAGCACTAAGATGAAGCTTTCATCTGCCTTTTTGTTCTTTTTCACCTAATACCTTAGCCCCAATATGTGAGTTGAAGCAAATTATGTCGTCCGGATTTTCTTTTTCATTGTTGTGGAGAAAGTCTGTCATGCAGACATAAGCATGTAAGCTATGCAGTTTTGCTACACCTTTGTAAGGTTCTTGCGCTACTACTACAGTACTACATATTTCAGCTGGAATGAGTTTTAATTAGTTCACTTGAGTGTGGAGATGTCTCTGACTCTGAGGAACAAATGATTTCCATTTATCTTATACATCTGCGTAAGGTCTATCGATTTCCCTGTCTATTTCCATTCAGAACAAGCACTACCTGCAGAACTCTTTGGAAGTAATTGAATAACGACGTCTTTACACTGGCAAATTTTGTCAGGAGTATACAGAGACTAACTCACATTTACACTTGCACAAACAGATTGATACGCGTTTTTATTGTAGAAAGAAACCAAAGAATTATGTCCAGCCTAGGGTGTGTTCTTCTCTACATCACAATTAATTCTTACAAAAGAAGAAGAATCAAATGGAACAAGTATACCGGGCATTTCATGCTTACACTCTGCACAACACAAACACTGTTCACATTACACCTCCCACACCACCATCATCAGTTCAGAAGAGCAGATCATCGTTCGTCGAGCTGAATCCGCCGTAGATGTCTCCCATGTTGAGCAGATCGAAGTACCCGCCGCCGGCAATGCCGGTGGCCGCGCCATGAGCGGCGCCGCCGGTCTGGTGGTCCTGGTGCGGCGGCAGCGCGCCGTAGCTGCCGCTCATCTGGTCCCCGAACGCGCCGCCGTGCGACGGCGTCACGTTGCCGGAGCTCGCCGTGGAAGCCGGCCAGTGGGCGGACACGGAGTAGCTCTCCGGCGCCGGCACCCAGTCGGAGAAGACGAAGTTCTTGGACTGCTGCTGCTGGGCATGGTGATCGAACGGCTGCTGGGCCAGAGGCGCAGCAGGGGCTGAGAGGGCATGGCTGCCGCCATTGCTGCTGATGTTGGCGTCTTGGTCGTGCGACGTCGTGGTGCTGCCGCTGCTGTTCTTGACGTGGTGATGGTGGTGCATGGACATGGACATGGACAGCTCGGTGGTGCTCATGGAGGTGAGCTCGGCTGGGCTCTTGGGGTTGGAGACGCCCTGGGCCTGCATCACCCTCTTCTTCAGGTAAGAGTTCCAGTAGTTCTTCACCTCGTTGTCAGTTCTCCCAGGCAGATGCATCGCAATCTGAGACCACCTGAGATCCCAATTCGTCAGCAGCATGGACATGGTATGAACTGTGAATTCTTCTTGTTTTTTCTTTAACAGAAAAGTTTTTTGTTTTTTGGCGGTTATTTAGCAAATTTTATCTCAGCGTTGTAAAGGGTAGACGGCTCAAAAGAAGTACTGATTAGTTTGCTTTTGAATTATCAGGATTCTGTCATTGATTTTTTTTTCCTTTGCAATGTATGTGCATTAGGAAATGATCCAAAAGGCATTAATTTGGGAGAGAATTACTTGTTGCCCAGCTTTGCTTGAAGGTTGATGACGACGTCTTCCTCCTCCTGAGAGAACATTCCACGCTTCAAACCAGGCCGCAAGTAGTTGATCCAACGCAGGCGGCAGCTCTTGCCGTTTCTCTGGAGACCTGACGAACCAAATCCAAATTGCATTCCAAAAGGATAAAGGAAAGTTAGAAATAATGCTAGAATTTTCAGTCGAGAATATGAATTGCTATTGTCTTCCTACTCAAACATGTGGAATTTCAAAAGAAAGCACCCAGCCAAATTTGAACAAATTTTCATGGTGTTGCAGGAAGACTACATGCTGATTGCAGACAAGGCTAGAATTTAGCATCAACAGCAGGCTGCTCTGCATGGAAAGCAGCAATGTGCATAGAAAGATAACAGAAATCAGAGCATCTTCTCACCAGCCTTTGCAGGGACAGCACTCCAGCAGCCAAGGCCATGCTTGAGGATGTAGTCCCTGAGCCTCTGGTCCTCCTCAGGTGACCACAGCCCCTTCCGGTAGTTCATCTTGGGCTTCTCGCAGGACCGGCACCCCATAGCCGTCGTCGTCGTCTTCTTCTTCCTCTTCTTCCTTGTTCAAGGCTTCAAGCTTGTTCTTGTGCCTCTTGGGGTCTCTGAAGATGAGCTATTGCAGTAGTAGCAGTCCCTCGGCACCATGTGCCCCTTGTGATTTAAAGGGCTGTCACATTTTTCTTCTCGGTTTAGTTTAATTGAGGGGAATTGAGTAGGTGGCTGCCTGCACATGCTTGAGATTATGAGGGGGGAGCTTGGTCAGAGGATGTCACCTCTATCTCGCCATTACACAAGGAAGATTCTCAGAGTACCTCACTAAACTTTGGCTTCGTTCTAATGATGGTATCAAATATGAATGCTTGCTGGCACTAGGATCACATACTGTTTTGTTTCAGCAATCAGAACACTGTCTTAGTCGTAACTGGTGGCGGTATTGGTTATGCTGTTCAGAGTTGTCTGAGTTTTAGGCAGTTCAGAGACAGTATTTTCAGAGACCGTAAGTCTGAAGATTATAGTTTCAGGTGAAGTGATTAGGGACTAGCATAATGTACGATCCAATATCTTTAGTGAAATGCGCCGTTATCCAATAATCAGCGAGATGAAGGTCAGACTGTCTCCACCAATGATGAACGGGGAGCATTGACATGAGCTGTTCTTGCAATGAACCGGACACTTGGATTGGCAATGACAGGGCCTGCCTGGCTAATCCATCCCTCTTATGATAGCAATCATTGGGAGGCATATGCCTAGAGTAGGACAAGGATGAATCGGAGAGCCATGGGCACAAGAAACGACAGCCTAGTTGGGATCCACAGAAGTATTTGCGTTGCAAGGATGGTGAAATGCGCCTGGGCCCTTGGGTATACGCATAAACAATGACCTCTGGAAGCACATACCCAACAATGATGGGGAGCTTGGATGCCAGCCATGGTGCTGTTTTCATCCAATGTCAGAGCAATCGAGTTGGCAGAATTGCTTGTTTAGAGCTCCTTATCAGGTCGGTTTACGTGTTTTTTCTGTGTTCATAACTTCATATGTGTAGTGCATAAACCGGTGTCCCTTTCCTCGTGGTGATACATTGGCATATTTCAAGAACTTGGCTTGAGTACTGGTAAGTGATGATGTGATGCTCAATTGCAGATAACTAATGGTTTCAGTCTGACAACTTAGACATAATGAATTCTTGATGTTCTTGTCCTTTCCTGGCAGTAGTTGTTTTCAAATCTAAGTGCAGGCACTACCTTTTCTCTTTCCTCCTCCTTAGTAGGAAAAATAAAAGACCTTCTCTACAACGACAGATGAACCTATTCCAAGTCTGCTACATGATAAAGTTCAATGCTACGACCTGTAAATCTTTATATTTGGAGGTTCTGTATGTTCTTACACTGCTGGCATTCATGATCCATCATTCAGAGGGGTGATTGCAGATTTCGGCTAGATTTTGAAGGTCAATGTTTACACCAATGTCTGGTAACTATTTGCTGCAGTAACAGCCTACGGAAAACTGCAGAAGGTTGTTCCGTATTTGGGAGTTTTCCGTAGGCTGTTCTGTTGCAGAATGGCACAAATTAATAGAATATTCTGAAGGTTAGCCCAGTTGAATCCGATCAGAAATTCAGAACACTCTAGCAGTCTCCTTTCCTACTGCACGGTCAAAATCATATTACATTGCCAGCAGCAATCAAGTGTCACATCTATACTGGTATAGTAAGCTTCAACAAGTGCATATACCTGGCAACTACACTCTCTGAAAGACTGAAACCAATAGGAGCCAATATGCACTGAAGCTCGCGAGGCACGCGAATCGAAAACAAAGCGGCGTGATCCAAGGCGTAGCTATATATTTTACCCCATAAGAGAGAGAGAGACATATATTAGCAGAGTTTGTTATCCCCTTAGAAAGAAATTAGAGGTAGCTAATTATATGCCATGAGGGAGGGGTCCTATCATGCTTGATATCTCTGTCCTATTTTAATACGCAACTATGTCCTACAAGAGAGGACAATTCCATGTGATCTCAACTCAAGGGGCGTCCTAATCCCCTCTTCTTCCCTGCCCCAGCATCAAACACGGCGATTCGCTTACGAGAAAAATCAAAACAATTCTTTCTCAAGTTCTCAACATTAGCCGACAGCTATAAACTAGTAGGAGCAATGCAAAAATATATTTGTTCGCAAATTGACTTGGGCACAGCTGCATGTGGACAAACACCTAATCGTCATACAAATTCGCATCTTGCACTATAAAATTATGAGCAACTGCTTAAACTATCTCCATTGCTCTGAATGGAGGGATGATAAAAGGAATCTTTTGTCTGAATGGGAGCCCTCTGAAGAGTCTGAACTCCACACCCCAGTTAACAACTTGCTGAGCACCAAGACTTTTTGTTCTTCTTTGTCACATCCATCCATCTAGAGAACGCAATGTAAATATGAGAAAGGATTTAAATAAAATCATAACCGACGATTAAAAGAACACGGAAACGATGACGATGTGCAAAATATGCTGCCGATTAAACAATGGCGCTACGAACATGCACTAGGGCTCATCTGTACTTGCAATGATGGGATGCAAGTCAATGTCTTCTTGCTAGAGAATTATAATCCACAGAGGGACAGGCGAGATGGGGGCATTGTATACGCGGGTCCAGCTCATACGAGGACATACGCGCCGAATAATCAAGGGCAGCCCTCACTGCAAATTGTCAGTATATCTTTGCAGAATTAAGTAGGGGGGCTGGAAAAACTATGTCATCTTGCTAAGCATGTACGCTAAAATAAGTTAGACCGTGTTGTGGCTTTTGAGTGGAGGGCTAAGTGGAGATCTGTGCTCAAATACGGATCGTGGTGATTTTGTGCTTGGATGATGAAGAACAAGTGGCATTGCAATGACAGTTTGGTGTTGTGTTCCTCAAAAAAATATATTTGATAAAAAACATGTTTATGCATACATAGTACTACAAAAAATAGAGGAAAATAACATGCAAAATTTCATGGAGAAAGAACAGAAAA
This sequence comes from Echinochloa phyllopogon, assembly GCA_033239725.1. Taxonomy (NCBI): domain Eukaryota; kingdom Viridiplantae; phylum Streptophyta; class Magnoliopsida; order Poales; family Poaceae; genus Echinochloa; species Echinochloa phyllopogon. Next base: position 1,109,776 of record BTCW01000001.1, read on the forward strand.
TTAGGAAATTTTGCCCAGGTAGATGGTATTTCAAATACAGTATGAAGTGATTCCCATTGATCCTGTGATTTTCGTGCATCGAATGCTGGAGCATAGTAACTAGAAAATAGCACAATGACATCGCCTTGGTGATTATGCCTTTGCAAGAATGTCATGCTTCTGGTCTCACTATTAAAAAAAAATTGTCATGATTATGCACGGACCAAATATGTAGAGCTGTCCTGCATTGCATAGCAAGCAAGCAAAGAAAAGCTTATCTATGTAGGTGCATTATCCCAGCATGCCTCCCTGTGCTAGGGGCGGTGCCCAAAGGCCAAAGTGGGGGAGATGAGGCCATCCATGTCTGAGCAGGCTCCATTACTCACGAGTTCTCAAGCCAGTGTGAAGCCAACGCAGATCACATAAATCTACTTGTTATATATATCTGAGAACAAAGGGGATATCAGGATGTCATAGACTATTATTCAGTACCCACACGAGTGCTCTGATTGTGCGTCAGTCATGACGAACGAGTTTTACATCTTTTGGAATCAGGAATTCAGGATTCAAAGAAGTCTGATGAACTTGAGTTCATCAAACTCGCCCTAGCAGAGCACAGACAACATAGGGAAGTGACTCCAACAGACAACGCTAGAAGAAGATTCAGAAACCAACCAACCCTGATCCAGCCAGTTTCACCGGTGACAACTTAGATAATTTGCAGGCGGTGATGTAGATTGATGTGGGGTCCCATTGAATCGTTGATGTGGTACAACCAAATCGATTTGGCAATAATAACCACCTCTACTACATTGACCTTTCAGTGACGGTGCAAGTTCGGATGCAGTTATACATTGACCTTGCAGGCTAACGCTGCTGTACCTTGATATCCACCTAAAATTGCGACTCTTAAAGGGCCTGGGCACACACCGTTCTCTGCAATTAGGTTACAAGACAGCCTCAGCAAATGTTAAAGCACTACAACATACAAAGTCCATCTAGACAGGATGATAAGCAGAAGGATCTAGCTGTACTGATTTCCAATTATTTCATCATCATTGCGTTTAGATGTCGAAGACCCATCCTGCTAGTATTGCAAAAAGTAACTACTAGTGTCAACAATTTTCACATTGACTGTTGAACAGCATACAGAAGTTTATTGAGAAAAAAAAAGGATTGAAACAGTGGAGTCTGAAATGACTGCAGTACAGCCTGGCAACACGATGCCCTGCAAGCTGCAAATCGATAGCTTGTTCAGTTCCTGTCCAAACTCATACAAGAGAAAATTTGCTTGCCCATGGTGGCCTAAGATTGACATGAAATTCCAAAGCTGTAAGCCGGTTACACAGACCAACTAGTACCGATGGCTGGATATTAGAAACTAGTCACCAAAGGCAAATCGGTTCTGCTCCTTGACATCACGATTACTTTGCTGGGATGCTGACCCTTAACTGATGACTTATTTGGATGTTGGGCAGAGTAAATCGAACAGGACAACAAGCAAGGCAATGCCAACATAAGTAGAACAAACATCTCCATATGCATAAGCAGTACAGATTTCCTATTGGAAGTTCGCTGTGAAAGAGCCAGGTTCTACATTCTGTTGGGAATGTCATGTTGTATATCTGTCATTATCCAACATGACTCCCTAGGGTAAAACAACTTCTTAGACCTAGAAAATCAATCTCACAGGGTAGAAGAGCCTAGTTCATCCTCTTGATGAGCTCGTTGATGTAGTTCTCACGGTTACCGGCATCACCACCCTCAACGTAGTGGTTCCTCTTCTTCTTCAGACCACCAAGCGGTGCCTTCAGCTTGAATGGCCACAGGAAGTTGTTGGCCTCCTTGAAGTGAGGGCCAACAGTCATGACCTCATGGACAAGATCCTCGATGCAGATGATGTTGTGTTTACCGAGCCCCTGACAGGCAGCAAGTAGAGAAAAAATGAATTCAATTCAAACTGAAATGCATATATCACCAGAATCTGCATAAAGGCAAAAGATTGGCTAACCTCCTCAATGACATTGTTGTTGCTCAGAGGAATCCTCTGCTTGTTCAGCTTCCCATAACCCCTCTTGTAGATCAATTCCCTCACACTCTTCAGGTTCGGGTACCTGAAGATAAAATCAATAGATGTTTCAGGCTACATATATAGAAGTATAAAAGACCATTGACACCTAAAATACAGAGGAACCGAAACATGTACACACTATGACAACTGTAATCTAGTGCTATTCCTGCCTCTGGTGACTCAGCATTACTATCCAGCAGTTAAAGCATGTAATAAGAACTGGATTTGGGCACAATTGGGCTGAGTCATGTCACATTATGAGTAGCCAATCTAACTCTTGGAAGAGTGTACAAATATCATGTCAATGTGCCAGTTAAAGATAGCAAGGTAGTAGTCCAATAAAGGAGTTGTGACTGAACAATTATTTTTCTACATCTTTGAAATGTGCCACATTCCTACATGTATAGAGTTTGACACAGCTAAATTTGGTAACATAATACACTCAGTAATGGAAGCTAAACAGATTTGAACTTGCCCATATGCAACATAAGGCTCCACCCTGCGCAGCATGTTGATGGTGGCCTTGTTAACCTTTAGAAAAACACCATTGAAGATCTGCCTCAGACGCATGAGCTGCAAGATCTTGCGGGTCTTGGGGTGCATGGCGTTGATACTACACAGCAAATTCACCAGAAATTAGCAATTTAGCACGGCTAGCAATTAGTAAATGATATGAGACCATACCCACGGATGCGGATCACAAACAGAAGCTTGGCCTCGGGGCTCACATAGAACCCACCCTTCAACCGGGCCTCACGCTTGAGCTGCACAAGCTCCTTTTCCTGCAGAAAAAGCAGGAGCCATCAGGACAGGTTGACAAAAAATCAGCAAGTCCCAGTCAAGAATTATAAACAAAGTCTAATTAATAATTGGTCCAAATATCAGCAAGTCCCAGTCAAGAATGGGCATTCCGACTTTAAATCATAGCACTTGTAATCAACAAGGCGTTCACCAAATCATCGAAAACAAAACTGAAACCAAACAAACCGCTAAATTTACACCAACAGACTTTAGACAACGGCATCTACCAGCCTACTTCTCTCTTGTACAAACATGTTAGACAAAACCAACATATATAGTAGGGACGGACTGACGGGCAATGAGATCGTAGTCATCTCATTTTTCACCCTGCACAGAGGGCATCACAAATCTGCAACAACTCGCAGCCGCTGCACTATCGGATCAAATCGGTCGGACCGAGGCGGGGGAGTGGGGGGAAAATCGCTCACCTGCGCGTCGTACTCCTGCGCGTACTGCTTGGCGCGCGCGAAGATGGTCTTGCGGTTCTCGAGCGCCTTCTTCCTGTCGGCGAGCGCCTTCTCCTTCTTGTCCGCCGCCCACTGCTCTTCGCGCTTGCGCTTCCGCAGCACCGACTCCGGCACCACCGCCGCCTTCGCCTCCGCCGCCGACATCTGCGCAGGAGGGAGGTGGAGCTCACGTGCCCGCGCGCGCGCGATAGGGTTTGGGAGGACGCGGGCGCAGTAAGGTTACCTCGATGACCTGCGTGGAGGAGAGGAGAGGCCGCCGCCGAGGTGGGAGAGTGAGAGGTCGCGGCGGGGAGGGATGGCGAGCCTTAGGGTTTTGAGCTTGGGCCTAGTCTGATGGATGGATGCTGCGCGGGCCCAAGGCGGCAGATTGGGCCCAATATTTCGAATGCGTACAGAACAGAACAGCAGGACTAGTGACCATAGATCAAATGGAAGAAGTCTACATGACCCCCAGCTATTGGCCCTGAAACACTTTACCCCCAAACTGCAAAACCGGATAACCAGCCTCCAAAAGTTTGAAAAACGGTGCACATAACCCCCCAAGGTGGTTTTCTTGGGTGGTTTTGCAAACAGTTTTACAAAAAACACCCTAGAAGAATTAAACTTTCGCAAACAAACCCTTCCTCGCCTAATCTAATTCCGACGGCGGACGGCCGGCCCGATCTCGCCGGCGGTGAGGTATCCGGCGACGAGAGGCACACCTACTGCATCGCCTCATCACGACGAGCACTCCCATGGGTCTAACTCCTAGCAACGGCGACCGGACGGTGACGCGCGATGATGGCGGGGGCGGCGCTCCGCTCCGGCTTGTCGGTCGGCTAAACGGCGGCGAGTCCGGCGACTGGAAGAGGTGCAATAGCTTCTCCGTGAACTCCTCTACACGATCCACTAGCAGAAAGTCGTGCCCCATGGCCGGAGCATAGCTCCCCTCGATAGCTCCGGGCGGCGGCGCCTCGGGCGGCTCCGGCAAGCGGGCGCCGGCGTCTTGCAGGGCCGGAGGAGCTCGGGGAAGTGGTCGGGGAGCTTCACGGGGCGATGGAGAGTGCAGAGGTGGCTTCGGTTTGGGCGGCGGTGGAGCAATCTCGGCTGCCCACGTGGAGGCGGCGGACGACGGCGCCGGTGGACGACTACGCTGCTCGGGAAGACGTCGGGAGTCTCGGCGATGGTCATGTAGTTGCACGGGGGCACGTGGAGTACATTGGTGTGCTCAATTTGGCTCCTCGCCGTCCCTGTCGCCCTCCTCCACGTCCATCACCCACGGCGGCAGCTCCGATCCGGGGTCACCGCCGCCGCCGCCCGCCCGCCCATGCGGTTGTTTCCTAGTCGTGGGGCATGGTGCAGTGGCGTGATGCTGCGGAGGCGCTTGTGCATGGCGAGGAGGTTGCTGACCAGCTGCGTGAGCTGCACCATGGCCGCCTCGACGCGGCGCAGCAGGCGGCTGTCCCTCGACGCAAGTGTCCTGGTTGCCCAGCGCCGCGCTGAGCCACGCGTGGACGTCGTCCTCCGCGCAACGTGCCGCCGCCGCAGTGTCCAGTGCGTCTAGCTCGAGGCTGTCGCGTACCGCCATCTCCTCGCGCGCGTGGTTGGATAGCGAGGCCAGCGCCCCGACGGCGCCCGCGGCGTCGACGGCCTGGTCGAGCGTATCGCGGAGCGCGGCATGGGCCCGCTGCCAGCGCCGCTGCGCGGCGTGTCGAGCCGGGTGCGGGACTTGGGCTTGGAGATGGAGGAGCGACGGCGGAGGAGCGCTGGCGGCAGCGGCGGACGGCGACGAATCAGCGGCGACGGCGATTGAACATGCGTAAGGCAGGGAAAAGAGAGATGGGAAGGATCTATTTGCGATACTTTAATTCTTCTAGGGTTTTTTTTGTAAAATTGTTTGCAAAACCACCCAAGAAAACCACCCTAGAGGGTTATGTGCGCCGGTTTTCAAACTTTAGGGGGCTGGTTATCCGGTTTTGCAGTTTGGGGGGTAAAGTGTTCCAAGGCCAATAGTTGGGGGGTATGTAGACTTCTTCCTAGATCAAATCGCAGAGCCCAGCCATGAGATCAGATATGAATATTGCAATTGAATACAAAGTCCATAAACTATTTGAAATAGATATGAATGTGATGCTCAACGTACCCATGAGCTATTTTGCAATAGTCAACGTACCCATGGATACAATCAATATGAACTATTGAGAGGTTTGATGAATATGAAAGTTTGGTGTTCGATATGCAGGGTAGAAACAAATAAACCACACTTGTTCATCCACATCTGCCTCTTCTACAAGATGCTCCAAATGTTTCGAAAACGTCAAATGCATCTTCTTCAAATGATCGATGGGCTCCGCTTTCCTAGTTAAGCCGCAGACCATAATTTACCATCACATCAACATGAGAACATCAAGTTGTATCTGATCAGAAGGAAGTGATTTTCGAGCACGATTTATCTTTTGTATATTTGCGCTAAATTTTTAGATAAAGGTTAAATGAGTGAAAAGGACCGTGAAAATATATAGCAAATCAACAAATCTTTTAGCACTAAAATATGTGTTATGACATAGACAAGCAAGTGGGGGTGACATTCATGGAGAATAGTACCACAAAGCCCCCATACATATGCTATTATAGGCTTGACGTACAGTAGATTATAAACAATATAACAATGAGAGACACAAAACCAACTATAAACACAAATTAATAGGTAGTCCTCTCGTCTGTTCTACGACAATTAGATTGCATTATAGTTTTAAGAATCCACACAGACAAAGAGACAAGAATCCACAGAGACAACAAGAGGAACTCAGGGCCTGCTTGGTTCCCTGCCATACCACTGTAGCATGGCGAGAGGAATCAGCGTCACACTCCTGTGGCGTGGCTGGGTGTGGCCACCAACCAAGCATGCCCTTATTGTCATGACTCATGGTATGGGGATTGCCAATAACACACATATAACCCCAAAGAGAATTTCGAAAGAAACGAACACAACAGGACGTCTATATCGCGAAAAAAATCTTTTAATGAAGGCAATATCAATTTATTGAAGGTGAAATTCTCTACTTTAGCTCATATATAGCCATACAACTAGTTCTCATACGGAGTTATTCCTAGGCTTGGGAAGTGTCATAATCACACTGCATTTGTCTTAGGGGGAATCGATGAATGCTAAAGTAAAAAATTTGGAAGCACATCTTTGAAACTAATGAAGCTTTGCGGGCTTGGCGGGACATGTGATATGTTGTGAAGATGAATACGACATGTAGGATATCTCTATGGATGAAAGCGATCGGAAATTACCCAATTTGCTTTCAATTCACTTTTTTCATAAAAACAAAATTGAGTGTGATATAGCTAGAAATGAATATATCATCGGCACGGGGAAATAAACAATAAAATCATCGGGTATCCATATCATTTGGGAATCGATAATTTCAGTAGATATATCAGATTGTATCAACAGACCATCATAAGAACGACCGAATCAATACTTCACGAATCATGTATTTTGTTTGACCATTCTTCTTATCATTGTTAACCTTTTCTCATAACGTTTGGACATTCATCCTATTTAAAAAATCATGCAAGTGTCATTTATTTTGTTTATAACTTATTTTATTATCACATATATTTTAATTATGACTTGTTTTCGTATATTTGGACTAATTTTTCGAATAAGATAAATGGTCAAACGTTATGTAAAAAAGTTAGGTAGTAAGATTTTAGGTTTTCTCTTTTATTGCCATATAGGTCCCAGTGAAAACATATGTTGATTGAAACTTAGTCACCTTAGTGGAGCGCAGCAAAGTCAAGCTCGAGTTGATATTTGTGAAAAGTGGAAACCAAATATGCTTAAACACTCGAACGCCCGATGTATTGGTTGATAGTCTATGTAAGAAAGGCTAGGATCAATGTTTTTCTCGATTCTTGCATGTTTCAGCTGTTTTCATAAAATTCATGTAGTGGTTCCAAAAAATCGTCCACTCAAAATTTCTAAACATTTCCCCTTTCAAATTCAAATCGTCCCTCCCTCTCTTCCGATATAACTAACTAACCGACCTTGGACCTTGCCTGCGGCTTTCACAATTTGCACCCTGAGCCCTCGTTATCCGCGAAAATTTTCCTCCCCACTCGAGGGCCCAGATTCGACAGACCTCGCCGCCTCGCCTGGTCTCTCGCCGCCATCGCCGCCCACGCTTCCCCCCTTCCTCCCGCCTGCCTGCTCACTTCCCTCCGCGGTATGCCGCTCGCGCTCCGCCTCATCGCGACCAAACCCTAGCCGTCGCCGCCGCCGCAGCAGCAGTAGCAGCAACAGCGGCAGCGGGGTCGGCTCCTACCTTCCGGCGCCAACCTGAATAAAGGCAGGGTCCCTTCTAGGGATCTCTTCTACCTCCGTCCGAGCCAGCAACCTAGCAGCCGCCGCCGCGCCATTCACTCATCCAGGAGGGCTGACGGAGCTCGGAAACTCACAAGAGAAGAAGGGGAGGTACTCGTGCAATTCCAGATCTAGCTGGGGCAGTCGCCCCAGCTCGCCCCAACATGGATCCGCCAGTGGGCATCGTAGAGGCCGATCTCGACGCGACGATGACCACCCTGGGCCCGGAGGACGACACGTCACAGGGGCTGATTCTGCCGAACAAGGTCATGTACCGGCCGCAGACGGGGAAATCCGTCCTAGGTATGAATCTGGCGCTTCTGCAGTGTGCGTTTACTGAATACTTAGGCACAGTATGGACCTGTGTTGCTTGGTGGTTTGCTTTGCCCCGATTTATAGCACACAGCTTCTGAACTGATTAATTGCATTCCTGTTGTGGCCATAGAGTTTCACTGAGCTAACTCTAGGTCTGTGCTTTGGCAGGTCTTGACGATCTTGCCCGCAAGAAACGTGGTTCGGAAGGTGACAATGTGTTTAAGCCACCCCCTCCCAAGGTAGCTGTTGCTGCCAGTTCCATCGATGAAGATGAGAAGCCAGGAGCTGCAGAAAATGATGCAACGAGCCTGTCCACAGCAGGTCGAAGTAATTCATCACGACGCTATCGAGGAAGCGGTTCTGACGATAGAATATCTTTGAATGGTGCGTCTTAAATTATCTAATCACAACTCCTATAGCGCAGAGAACTGAAAATGCCCAAACTTTGAGTTGACCACCATCCTTGATGTTAGTTGTAAGTGGAGGGTTGTTTTTTGGGTTTGAGGATCCGGTAGCCGTGGTTCTTAGAGGAATGCTCATGGTGGCAGCTGCACCAGCAGTGTTGTGGTGCAGCGAGGTGCTGCCGGCATCATTGGTGTGTGTGTTGGGGGGGGGGGGGTGGGGGGGTTGCTAACACCAAGTGGTTAGAAAGGGAACAGTGGCCGCGGTGAACCTGGCGGTGGGTTAACCGCGGGGGACGTGAGGATGAGGGGGTGCGGGTGGAGGGGAGCTCATTGGCATTGGTTTGTTTAGAGAGGAAGAAGTGCTCACACGTGCTTCTTGAAGTAGATGAAAGTGCCTGTCAAGGCTTTCTTGTGAAGGTCTTATCAGGAAAGAGTAACCTGACGTATAGTGCTTCCCTTAGCTGACGTATAAGCCCTTATCGTGCTATGTTTTTAAGGTAATTCATTTTCACTCATCTGTAAGTTGCAACTAAATATTTCTGTTTGTTTTTGAAACCAACAGTTGCTGATGAGGATGAAAGGGTTCCAACACCTAGCCGCCGGGATGAAGCCCGTCGGCAAGAGGTCAGTATCAAATGGATAATACACTCCCTGCTTGCTTGTTTTGGAAATTATTACATCTTGTTGTTTTATCTTGACCTTACTAATAACAAGTCAAAATTCTATGCCTGTTGTCTTACAGACCCACATCTCTAGAAGCTCTCAAGGTTCTCGTGCTCATGATACCCCTCGTAGTTATGACTACCACGATGATAGAGGATCCCGCGATAAACGTGGTGACCGGGACAGATCTGCATCCATTGGTTATAGTAGCAGTGGAAGGCGAAGATATCATGATGATAGGGAATCTCATACTAGGCGTGATGAGCGTGAGAGATCTGCATCCATCGAATATACTAACAAGAGAAGTCGACATGATTATGGTTCGAGAAGCTCAAGAACACCTGGTATCTTTTTGACTTGGCATTCTTTTTTACTCTTAACTCAAGGCCTTGAAAGTTTACTGATACGAGTACAATTGCCGTTGCAAATGTTAGCAAGATCTGATTGGGATGATGGACGTTGGGAATGGGAAGATACACCTCGTCGAGATTACCGTGATGATCGACCTGGCTCTCGAAGGCAGCATCCAACACGATCTCCTATGCTTGCTGCTGCATCCCCAGATGCACGCTTGGTGTCTCCATGGTTAGGTGGGAATACGCCTCGTTCAGCAGGTAAATCAAGTTCAGCTACAACATCTGGGAGACTGCTTTGTTTCCATGAAGCAAATATACCCTTTACATGATCTCAGTCACTTGAATAAAAATCACTAAACTAATCATACTGTGTTGTTGTGAATGCCCAGCATCGCCATGGGATAATGTATCCCCTTCACCTGCCCCCATACGCGCTTCTGGTTCCTCAAGAGGGTCTTCTTATTCGGGTTCCAATGGAAAATCACACCAGCTTACCTTTTCGTCGACAACTGGTTCTAATGTAAGCTAGAATATGATTTTATACAACATACTTCTGTTTCATACTATAAAATGTGAATTTGAATTCTATTTTCTACCACATAATTTATCAACCATAGTCACTCAGTTTTATAGTGTTTTATCAACGGTCGGTGGCTACTTCAAGATGCCTGTAATGGGAGGGTCTATGTGATATATTTATTGTTTGGCTGAACATTTATACCTCATTGCCTGCTTTACGCTGCACCTCTTTCTTTAGGCTGATTTATATTAGTGCAGTCATGAGCTAGGATTATCGTTTAGTAGGTGTGTTAATTATTATCTAAACAGCTGTATATTAATATATGTTTTATGATAGCTTATTCTCGCTTTATGAATCAATCTTTGTTTTTCTGCATAGTCATTTAGTCAATCAACATTGTGAATTTTTATTATGTATAGTAATTCAACATACTAATAGCAACCTGGTGAGTTGATGATCTTTGAATCCCATGCTTCTTATGTTTATCTTTTAGACTCTTAAAAAGTTCTTGTACTTCCTGATCATGCTGTTATTGTTAGAAGCTACAAGTCTATAACTCCTAACTTGTCATACCAGGTTATTGATGCTGATAGAAGCCCCTCCAATCCTGATAGGAACTATGAGATAACCGAGGAAATGATGCAGGAGATGGATTATAATGCTGACCGTGCATGGTAATTTTCCTTACAAACTTTTCTTAGTGTTTTTACAGGAGGTCAATATGACAATATTACATGTATTGTATTATATTTGTTGACACTGCAAACATATAAGCAAAAGCTTTCCAATTCTGTATGGCAACATTTGCTTCCTAAAAATACAGTAATGGCATCTGCCTTGAAGTGGCAAAGTATACTTTCTATATATTTATTGAATTAAATTTTGAAATCCTGAATGGACATGTTCTGCATGTATTTAACATGCAATCCCAAGTTCTTGTATCTTAGCGTGCTTTCTTCAAAGTTCTAGACTCTAGTGCAGGAGAGTGAACACAATGCCTGGACACTCTTATAGTCATAGAACACCAAATATAATTAACCACTCCTCTAACCTTTGTGAATTCTTCAGGTATGATTGTGAAGAACACACCACCATGTTTGATGGCGATAACTCTATGTACCTTGGAGATGACAGTTCGTACAAAAAGAAGGAAGCACAGATGCCGAAGAAGCTGGTAAGTTCCTTGTTTACCTATAAGATGCTCCCAAGTACTTCATCATAACCTTCACAGTTCTGATGCTTTAATCTTTATGTGTTGGACTTATTACTATAAGGACATAGAACTGTGCAGATATGAGCACCGATGATAAATATATAAAGAGAAGAATAATGTCGTGCTTCTAGCTAGAGTTGGGTCTACTGAAACTGCTATGTACTTTGGCTACACATTTGATGTAGCCACCTAGTTGTCTACTAGCTAAATGCCATCAAAGTAGGGTATAAAAATTAATAATACAACTGCAATTACACATGCTTTGTTTGGCTTGGTCTTATTCTCTGACTTCCTATCTTCTAGCTACATATTGGGTTTTACCCCCTACTAAATTCATGATCCTGACGTGATGTATGTCATATACTCATGAGGTGCACAATCACAAAGAAAATTGTATTCAACTTACTGTTTGATTCATAATTTCATATAACTTCTTTTCAGTATAGTCAAACTGTGGGGGCAGAAATTATATGCTAACCCAAGATTTTTCTAATGTTTAAATTTTTCCAGTAAAGATTGTAGTCTAATATAGTTTTTGTAGTTTAACTTTTGCAGTATATGTTATGCACCTGTACTCTGTTTGTGACAGCTAGTTCTCTTGGTTGCAGACTCGTAGAGATGGTAGTCTGATGACCCTTGCTCAGAGCAAAAAACTGTCACAGATGACTGCTGATAATGCTCAGTGGGAGGATAGACAATTGTTGAGATCTGGAGCTGTTAAAGGAACAGAAGTCCAGACTGAATTTGATGACGAGGATGAGAGGAAAGTAATACTTCTTGTGCATGGTATGTTCTTTGCCTATCAAGGCTTCCTTCTAGCTTTTGTTCTTGTTGTTTGAGATTTGCGATTCAGTAAAAGCTTCTGAATCATGCCACACATGTTAAAAAACATTCCTTGGTTTCTCATGGAAGGTTTCAATGAATGCAAACATTTCCTGTGAAAATCATTCAGTATGTTGGTGCTGGGATATCACCAGCACAGTGCTATTTTGCTTATCTTTTTGGAGCTGTTTGCCTCTGTGTTAGTTGGTATTATGGCTAGTAGAAGCTGCTCCTTGTGACCCTTCATTTCACTTGATATACCGCCACAAATGTTGAACAGCTTGAGAGCAATTTAATGTGGCTGTTGTTAACATTTATGGGATAAATTGCACGCAAATTTTAAGTACACATGTTTCGATTGTTCCTATTTACTTGAAACTTATACTATATCTTAATCTGGGCCCCCCTATATTTCCCTTGCCATTATTTGTACATAAGAATATAAGATTCCTGTTAACTTGAAACTTATACTATCTCCTATCCTGGGGCTCCTCTATATTTTTTGTCACTATCTGCACACAGGACAAAAAGATAAAATAACATGTGTAAACGTATTATTCGTTTACTTGTTGACAAGGCTTTCTGCCTATCTACAGTATCCTGATTCCTGATGCAGTTGAAGTTGACAAGCTGATGGCTTAACTTTTGGCAGACACAAAGCCTCCGTTCTTGGATGGACGGGTTGTATTCACAAAGCAAGCAGAACCTGTAATGCCACTGAAGGATCCTACATCTGATATGGCTATCATTTCACGCAAAGGTTCTACTCTGGTTAGGGAAATCCGTGAAAAGCAGAGCATGAATAAATCAAGGCAGCGTTTCTGGGAGCTTGCTGGATCTAAACTTGGGAACATCTTGGGTGTTGAGAAAACAGCTGAACAGGTAGCTTATTTCCACATGTATCTATGTGTTTTGAAAAACACAGTTTGTTGTCCTTGTATCTTACCTTTGAAAATTCAGGTTGATGCAGATACTGCTGTTGTTGGCGACCAAGGAGAGATTAATTTTAAAGAAGAAGCAAAGTTTTCTCAACATTTGAAGGAAAAAGCAGAAGCTGTCAGTGATTTTGCCAAATCAAAATCTCTCGCTCAACAAAGACAGTATCTTCCCATATACACTGTCAGGGATGATCTGCTACAGGTTTGTACTTGGGTTTGTAAATTTGGCTGGAGCTTTTTAGTTGTGTCATGATTTCCATCTTACTTCCCTCTACTGCATAGAATTTAGTATATCTGAAAGCTGTACCGTAAGTTCTGTATACTGTAATTTTTCATCATCCAAGAGGATCAGAACTTTGGGCTATGTCTTTGATGAATGAAGAAACACCTATGCATAAGGAGAAAGGACAAGATGCAGATTGTTGCCCTTTCATATATAGAACTTCAATAATTTTATGCTAAACATCCTTTGGAATTCCTTGTGTATGCATTATGCTTGAGGCGACTGCTTTAATTTTTGTATTTAATTTCTTTGAAATGATAGTAGCCCATTTGGTAATAACCTAGTCTTATATGTTATTGAGCAGGTTGTACGTGAAAATCAAGTAGTTGTGGTCGTTGGTGAAACTGGTTCTGGGAAGACTACTCAACTTACTCAGTATCTGCATGAGGGTGGATATACTACCACAGGAGTGGTTGGCTGTACCCAACCAAGGCGTGTGGCCGCCATGAGTGTTGCTAAGCGAGTCAGTGAGGAAATGGAGACTGAGCTGGGAGAAAAAGTTGGATATGCCATACGGTTTGAGGATGTCACTGGTCCAAACACTATAATAAAGGTAAACTGCTAGTGACTTCTTGTTTATAGGCTAAAGTTAAGGGACGTTTAGACCTTTCTCCTTTTATCTCAGGTTTAATGTTCTTTATCGTTATTATGTGTTTATGTACTGCATGTGTTTCTGCCCACATACAATCTTGTAGGGGCTTATTATAGGTCTTATAAGCTAAGCACTATCATTTGTGATCGCATATGACTAGTTGGCTGAAACTTGGGTCAGATTCCATTGTAAATTGAGTGACTTTAACTTTGGTCAAGTTTTAGTTGCTTAAGTATATTTTCCTTGCCTTTTTCCTTGACAATTAACTAAAATTAATTGTTGGTCGATTTGCAGTATATGACCGATGGAGTGTTGCTCCGTGAAACCTTAAAAGATGCTGACCTTGACAAGTATCGGTATGATGCTAACTTCTCCCTTTCTCAGTATTTGATAGAGCTTGGAATGGTCTGAGTATGGATTTACCATACTAAATGTTTTTTTCCTCTCCACTCTTTTGTAGTGTTATTGTCATGGATGAAGCACATGAGAGGTCACTCAACACTGATGTTTTATTTGGTATATTGAAGAAGGTTGTTTCACGCAGACGGGATTTTAAACTAATCGTCACATCTGCAACCCTAAATGCAGACAAGTTCTCCAAGTTCTTTGGAGGGTAAGATAATCTGATAGTTTATTCCAAGTATAAATTTGGTCATGCTTATATGTGCAACTGTGCAAGCCTGCTAACTCTTTTCTTTGCTTTCAGTGTGCCTGTATTCCATATCCCAGGCAGGACATTCCCAGTTAACATTATGTTCAGCAAAACACCATGTGAGGACTATGTGGAAGCGGCAGTGAAGCAGGCAATGACTATTCACATCACCAGTGGCCCTGGTGATATTCTCATCTTCATGACTGGACAGGAGGAAATTGAGGCTACCTGCTATGCTCTTGCTGAACGCATGGAGCAGCTGATATCATCATCCACCAAGACTGTGCCTAAGCTGGAGATTCTGCCTATCTACTCACAGTTGCCAGCTGACTTGCAAGCCAAGATCTTTCAGAAGGCTGAAGAGGGTGCTCGCAAATGTATTGTTGCTACCAATATTGCTGAGACCTCATTGACAGTTGATGGTATCTTCTACGTCATCGATACTGGATATGGGAAGATGAAGGTGTACAACCCACGGATGGGTATGGATGCACTCCAGGTTTTCCCCGTCAGTCGGGCAGCTGCTGATCAGCGTGCAGGTCGAGCAGGAAGAACTGGCCCTGGCACCTGCTACAGGCTGTTCACAGAATCAGCGTACCAGAATGAGATGCTCCCTAACCCTGTGCCAGAGATCCAAAGGACCAACCTGGGGAATGTGGTGCTTTTACTGAAATCCCTGAAAGTTGAAAATTTGCTCGATTTTGATTTCATGGACCCCCCTCCTCAGGAGAATATCCTCAACTCCATGTATCAACTCTGGGTGTTGGGTGCCTTGAACAATGTTGGCGGTCTTACAGAAATTGGCTGGAAGATGGTGGAGTTCCCGTTGGACCCTACTCTAGCCAAGATGCTCCTGATGGGGGAACAGCTAGAGTGCCTTGATGAGGTGCTGACCATTGTTTCCATGCTATCAGTACCCTCAGTCTTTTTCCGGCCCAAAGATCGAGCTGAGGAGAGTGATGCAGCACGGGAGAAGTTCTTTGTCCCAGAATCTGACCATCTAACACTCCTGAACGTGTATCTTCAGTGGAAGTCTAACCAGTATCGAGGAGACTGGTGCAATGACCACTTCCTTCATGTCAAGGGTCTCCGTAAGGCTCGGGAAGTGAGATCTCAGCTACTGGACATATTGAAAACCCTGAGGATCCCCCTGACATCATGCCATATGGAATGGGACGTGGTGAGGAAAGCAATCTGCTCTGCTTACTTTCACAACTCCGCACGATTGAAGGGTGTTGGGGAGTATGTCAACTGCCGCAACGGGATGCCTTGCCACCTGCACCCCAGCAGTGCACTCTATGGCCTTGGCTACACTCCCGACTACGTTGTCTACCATGAGCTCGTCCTGACCACCAAGGAGTACATGCAGTGTGTCACTGCGGTTGACCCACAATGGCTAGCGGAGATGGGCCCCATGTTCTTCTCGGTGAAGGAGACGGACACCTCCCTTCTAGACCACAAGAAGAGGCAGAAGGAAGAGAAGACAGCGATGGAGGAGGAGATGGAGAAGCTGAGGCAAGAGCAAGCTGAAGCAGCGCGGATCGAGAAGGAGAAGGAGCGGGAGAAGAGAGCTAAGCAGCAGCAGCAGGTTGCCATGCCCGGCCTGAAGAAAGGCGCGACGTATCTGAGGCCCAGAAAGATGGGTTTGTAGATAGCTCAAGGAAGCTTTAACAGGAACTGTGATTTTGTTGCTAGGCTGAGATCACTTGTACAATAGCCTTTCTGGTCCACGAGGTAATGTAGCCTGTGGCTGGATCTCGGGGTTTCGATGCGAATTTGCGCTTCTTTGGCTGCGTGGATCTGCGAGCGGAGGGTGGGTGGGGGGTGTTGGAGCTTCGAACCATGGGCTGATTTCTCAGAGGATGGATAGGGGTTGCAGCTCATTGATTCCATTGGCCACCGGGCAGGGGGTGGAGTGGATAAGATTTTGTGTTTGGAGTAGGCACTGAATTCAGACTTGCAATTCCAGTGTCAGCCAAGTCATCCTTGTACAAGTCATGGGCTGTATGGATTAGAGAGTCCATACCTGATGGAAGCTCTGTAAAGACGAATTAGGTGATTATATGGTTGAAGCGTGCATGCTGATTTGATTTCTGTGAGTAGTTATGTGGAATGTGTCCCTTCTGTAAGTGAAGATTCAGTATCTCAACCTGCTTGGAACTGAGGTGGCATGTTTGCATTAGGAATCGAATATGCCTATTTTGTAAATATGTATGCAAAACCTTCGATCCTGTGTCTTTGGCAGTCTGATTGACATCATATTCACCCAGATATACAGGAATACCATGCCTAGCTTTGGGTGACGATGAACAGCTGTTTCTTGCAATTGTTTCTGTGTACTGATTGTATTCCTAGTAGACACGGTTTGTATTGTAATTTGCCTGCACTATAGTTTTCTCTTGTACTTGGAGAATCATGTGTTCTAATAACAGCATTTTTTTCCTTGTTGTCTATCTGTACTTACTATCCATAATGGTATCGATCGAAAAGCTGCCATGCCAATACATATGGAGTTGACTACTTGCAGAATATTTTGCTTTTTTAGTAGTTCATTTTCCAACTCTTTTTTGTTTGTTAATTAAAAATGCCGTCATGCCACCACATATGATTACTGCTAGTATATTGTTACTTGTTGCGCCATGCTTATAAATCTGAAGCGGTTTGATGAAAGAGGGTATTCTATAGTTTGATTATGATTATGTGTAGTTTACTCAAGATCATCACTCAATTGAGGCAACAACTACAAATTTTGTGGATGCAATGTTTACTGGTGCTTTAAGGTTAATTCTTTCCTTGCTTACATTTTGTGATTTTAAAATTTCAGGCTGTTACAAAGCAGTTCAGTACTACTGGTTATGAGCGCTCTGATTCCGTTGTAATTGATGAGGTCGAACTACAGAGACATCAACAGCTCGAGAAATTATATAGCTCTACTCGTTCTGGAAGGGTAAGACTGGGAGATTCAGATAGTCATAAGACCTATATATGTGATGTCAACGTGTGGCCAAAATTGATGTTGCATAGCATTGTTCATTATAGAATGCTAGGCTTAATGAACTTTAACCATCTGTACTACAGCACATGTAATTTTCTTGTATATTCAATGCAGTAGACAATTCTTTTTTAAGTCATTGGATACATGAGTGGAAATTAAATGATTGCAGTATATGCTTTACTGAGTTTTATGATGGTAGTTGCTGAATTTATCTGATGTATACACACTAACAGGATTTCCAGAAGGACATAGTTAGAGCTGGTGAAGGTTTGGTATCTATTGGAAACAAACATATTGAAGTGGGTGTGTGCCTATGTGGTTGATGTCAATTATCCTTGGTTTATTCTATCAGGTTGACATTCCCTCACACACAGAACAGAAGAAACAATATTGTTATTTTCTGTTGTCTTGTTTACACTTTCCCACATGGTAGAGCCATTAGTTAGTGTTAGAAATAGGATGTCCACCCTCCAGAATTTAGTTAGTAGAGGCTATGAGCTAGAATGATAACTTCAGCCAGCTATCTAGGATGGTACACCCTCCATTTCAAAATATAGGGTGTATTAGGATTCAAACTTTACTCCTGTTTAGTATACATACAGAAGATGTATTGTTATATTTGTATTTCAAATATCTTTGAATAATATTTGGTTCCTATAAATTGATAATATATCATAAGAGAAATTAATGGTAAAAGTATATTTGGAAAGACTTTCCTCATATCCTAATGTGCTTTATAAAAGGAAATGGAGGGAGTATATTGCTATGCCCTTGCTAACTTGAGATCGAGAAGAATCGCTCATAGTTATCGCCAGTATATTCATAAAGGAAGCTTAGGTTGAAAGTTCGTATGAGCTCAAACAGGGCCTAATGTTTCTTTGTTACTTGCTTTCTTTGGCACTGCATGATATTACACTAGTGAAGCGGTTTGTGAAACAGTTGTGTCTGTTCTTTCTTTTGGTTACAGGAACAAAATTTTCGGAGGACTGCTATAGATATGGAGGTGAAAATAATGCAAGCGATGAAGCCCTTGCAAAAGCAGCATCACTATACGGAGGTGCTTTGAGAAATATTGAGAAAGAGTATGAAGATTTCAACAGAACTTTATCTTCCCAGGTAGCTGTTGTTTGTTCTTTGAGTTAATTTCCCACACAGGCCCTCTTTGGTTGCAAGAATTTTTTGGGGAATTTAGAGGTAGGGGCTTTTAAAGTCTCTTGTTTGATTGCCCGTTTAGTGGGCAGGAACTTTAGGTGGGATGAGGAATGTGTATTCGAGGATACAGCTACCATGTTTTGATATCTATGCGTAGGGGATTGCTAATTGTAGTGGAATCAAATAGCTTTTTAATGGGAGATGGATGCATCTCAGCCCTCAAAAGTGACTTGTTTTTAGCATGGCTTTACTTTGTGCAAATTCTAGAATTTTTCCATTGATGGATGTATTTTGTTATGGAAGTTGCCATTGGCAATCAGACATTGTACTGACGGCCCAGAATATTCCCCCAATAAAGTTTTCCCTCAAGCATAAGTTCATAAGTGGGTCATCTGTTTCCATTGTGAAGTGCTTCCTGGTAGCAAATTACATTCCACAGTTTGGCATCAGGGGAGCTGTAAGCCTGTATGTAATTTGTGACCGGTTTGATGCTTGTATCTTGTAGATCTTATATTCTTGTGGTGGTGTAGACTTTAGAGAAGACCTGTCTGCGGCACTGTGCCTGCGCGCACACCGAAGATGTCGCTTTGCATATGCATAACTATTTTCGATGTATCTATATGTGCTCGCAGCAGCATATAGGTCTTAGATTGAGCTTGTCCCTTCTGCCACTGACGCCTTTTGAATGTAAAGTGATTCTTGCTCTAATTTATTTTGCCTATTATGTCATGTATCGGTGGTTAGCTCTTCAAGTTTTTTTTAATTGATGCATATGGCAACCCAAGCTGCAGATCATTGGGTGGCCAACAGAATATTCCCCGAAATGGCAATATGGGAAATCGAACTCCTGTCTCCAACAAGCGAACCCAAATACGAGACCCATTAGTGGGTTTGGGTTGCGTACTGGAGAGAGCTCACGTGGTTGTGTTTAGTTCCCATCAAATCACCAAACTTTTTAAAATTATCTCTCCAAACTTCACTATTTATCTGTCACATCAAATCTC
Source organism: Echinochloa phyllopogon (assembly GCA_033239725.1). NCBI lineage: Eukaryota > Viridiplantae > Streptophyta > Magnoliopsida > Poales > Poaceae > Echinochloa > Echinochloa phyllopogon. Next base: position 1,129,357 of record BTCW01000001.1, read on the forward strand.
TCTCCTCATGCATGGAACACTAAATGTGGGTAAATAAAAAAACTAATTACATGGTTTTGATGTACACGACGAGACGAATCTTTTGAGCCTAGTTAGGCCATGATAGGACAATGTTTACCACAAACAAACGAAAAGTGCTACGGTGCGCTGCAGTGTCGGATGTGACATTTTCACCAAACTTTCCCTTACTCTTTTTGGAACTAAACACACCGAAACGGCTCTCTATTATCCCACAAAGGTTTAACTTAAAACACAGCTTGTGTATGGAGAAACAAAACAACTCTTGTGAAGGGGTAGATTGGATCAATTGAGAAAGTTATGGGTGCAATATGAACCAAAACATACTTTAGGGGGTTATCCGGACTTTGTCTATACTTGAGGGTAGTAATTTAGACTTTTTTCGAGTGGTACAAAGTAGTACCAGACCGGGGATAGAGAGAAATTTTGGGTTCAGGCTTCGGTCCAATTGCCCAATGTATACATGTACCAGAGAAACTAAGCCTAGCTCAGCTGCTGAGAGATGCCGGTGTACACCCCCACCAGCTAGGTACGAGTGAAATTTAGGTGACTTTCTTCTTGTTCACAATGCCACCAAGTTTCTCATTGGTTAGTCAAATTTGAAACTATACATATACCAGGGCAATGTAAGTCCATAAGTGCACTAACAAAATATGCACATACTCCGTATGTGTGTACATGAAGAGCCATATCAAGGTATTCAATCAGTAATAAATAAACAATAGTGTCATCATGTATTTCTTATTATTCATTAAAAAATAGATCAGTACATTGTCAGGGATGCATCCTCGCGAAGGGAAAAAAACAAAAAAAGGAAAAAAAATCATCTTCCCACGTCATCAATCTCTCCCTTTCAATTACCCTTGTTGTGTAATTCGTCTTTTCTTTTTTGCTGAAAGAAAAGGGAAAACATAAATAATAAAAAAGGAAAAACGAAGCAAGTAGTACGTAGTACAATAGAGCGCGGCAATCAAGCAGGAAAAGCCAGCGATGCTCAAAGTCACAGCAGAAGAGAAGAAGCGTCATCGCCGTCCGCCGCCTTCCTCCGCTGGCACGTGAACACCTTGAGCACGCCGTCCGACCCGCCGGCGACCAGCGCGCCGCCGTCGTGGTCGCCGCTGCCCTGTCGCCACGCCACCGCGCTGACGAACCCACCAGCAGCAGCAGCAGCAGAGGCCACTTGGTGGTCGCTGCCGGTGACCGGGCCGTGGGCCCCGCCGACGAACGGGTGCACCCAGATGGGCTTGGCCCACCGGAGGTCGTAGACGAAGACGTGGTTGGACTCGGATCCACTGGCGACGAGGCCCGCGGCCCGCCACACCCCCATCCCCACGAAGCTCCGCGCGCTCGCGTGGCCGCTGTACGACCGCACCTCCCGCGCCGCCGCCGCCGCCGTGCCCCCCCACTCCCACAGCCGGTGCGTCCCGTCCGCCGCCGACGTCACCACCCGCCGCGCCGGCGCCGGCGCCGGCGCCGCCCCGGACCCCGCCCACCGCACGTACGTCACCGCGCGGCCGTGCCCGTCCATCCACGCCACGGCGCCGCGGCCCAGCGCGCGGACGTCGTACACGACGGCGCGCCGGTCGGCGGACCCCACGGCCAGCTGCGGCCCGCCGGCGGGGTCGAACTCCACGCACAGCACGGCGCCGCCGGCGCGCGCGGTTGCCCAGCCCGCCGACGGCGCGCGCGGGTCCCACACGTGCGCCGTGCGGTCGTCGGACCCGGACGCCGCCGCGCCCGCCGCCGCGCCGCCGGGCGGGGCGTAGTCCAGCGACCACACGCGCCGCCCCGCGTGCTCGTCGCGCTCCCACGCCGCCACGCCGCGCTCCACGTCGTACTCCGTCACCACGCCGTCGTAGTCGCCGCAGCCCACCGCCGGCGGCGGCGCCGCCGCGCCGGGCCGCCACCGCACGCTGCTCAGCTTCGCCGGCACGCAGATGCACGCCGCGGGTCCGGCGGCGGCGCGGTTGTTATCCCCGCCATCCAGCAGGGAGGCCACGTCGTACATCCGGATCCGCCGGGCGATGCCGCCTGTGGCGAGGAGGCGGCCGGTGGGGTCGAAGTCGACGCTGCCGATGGCGTCGGACGCCCCCGCCAGGGCGGTGGACGGCACGGTGGCCGCCAGCCGGAACTCCCATTCGCACCGCGGAGGCGACAGCTCGGCGGCGGCCTTGATGTCCTTGTCGTCGTCGTCGGGAAGGGTAATGCCGGCGGCGGCTAGCTCTTGTTGCTGCTGGGAGGTCGTCGTGTCTTGGTGCTGTGCGGCGGCGCTGCTGGATGGAGAGGCCGGAGAAGAGGGGTTGCTCATGGACTAGCTAGAGCTCCTCATAGCCGGGCATTGCAGACAGCTGGATTATATTGCTTGTGTATACCTAGCTAGCTACCAGCAGCAGCTCGGCTTCCTCGCCATGATGGTTTGTGTTTGTTGTTCTTCTGATGATGTGCTACTAGAAAAAAGCTGATGAATAATGCATGGGAAAGTTTGGTTTTTTCTTGGTTTTGGCTTGGTGCCTCTTGTTAGTTTGGGGGCTAGACCAGGGCTAATCGATCTTGCTTTAATTACTTGAGTACTAGGCACTTGCCCACAGATTAGAGAGAGAGAGAGAGAGAGAGGGAGGGAAGAACATGGACAGAGAGGTAGAGAAAGAAAGGCAGAGATGTGTGGTGGTGTGGGCAGCCACAGGAGCTAGACAGCCAATGGGAGGATCGGAGAGGTTTTGGGAGGTTGGATGGTTTCTGTGGTGGTCCGTGGTCATGTCATGGCTGCAAATTGCAAACAGTAGCGGCAAACCAAGTGGAGAGGAAGAAGAGCTACAGCTGCATCTGCCGTACGTGGCGCGCTGTTTAGTTATCATATAAAACTATGTTTGTGCTCCCCACTACCTGATTTCTCTCAGCCCACAGCTTGCCACGTCATCCTCCACCCCCGTCGACACCCCTCGCCTGCCCATCATCGCCCCCCTCGCCTCCCACCCACCGGCCGCCTCCCCACCGCGCCACCACGCCGACGCCCCTCGCATGGCCACCACCACCCCCTCGCCTCCCACGCACCCACCTGCCGCCTCCCCACCGCGCTACCCCTCACCTTCTCCACCCGACGCGCCTCACCTCCTCCTCCTCCACCTTGCCCGCCTCTATAAATCGCCCGATGCGCCGACGGCTCCGGCCCAAGAGAGAGGGCACAAGCACCGCCGAGCGGGCTGCTGCTCGAGCCTTGGCAGACGCGCAGCAGGAGCGGTCGAGATCTGCCGCCCACCGAAGCATCCGCCGCCGACGCACCATCCCCCTACTCTCTGCATCTTCAAATCCGGAACGAGGAGGAAGCGCAGATTAGCCGGCGGCCACCAGCCAGGAGCTCCCAGAAGAGGGCAAGCAGCACCGGCGGCCACCACCCAGGAGCTCCCAGAAGAGGGCAAGCACGCGAGCAGCACCTGAATTCCGTCAAGACGCGCGCGCGGCGCGAGGATGAAGCCATGGCCGCAAGGTAGGCCGGGGCAAGGCAGGCCGGGGTGGCGCAGCAGCTCTGGGCCACGAGGCCATCTCGAGCGGTGAGGCTGCGTGGTGCGCCGGCGGCAGAGCCGCCGGCGGCGCTGCCGGCGCAGGCCGGTAGTGGAGAGGAGAGGGGCTAGGCGCGGCTGCACGAAAGAGAAATGAGAGATTAGGGTTTTTCTGCTGGTTGGAGCTTTTATCCACCCCGATCCGTGCGGACAGCCGTCCGATCTAGATGGATGGCTGAGATCGCGTCGCGGGTGGGGGAGGAAATCCTAGGCGCGAGCTGGGCCGTTGTGCCGGGCCACGAACGGGCTGAGCAAAGGCGCTGCGAGCGGGCCGTTGGGCCGCGCAACAGAGCCGCGAGCGAGCAGGCCTGCGGGCCGAGAGTACGAGTTGGGCGCGGGAGAGAGAAAATGGGCTGCGCCGCGAGCGACCAGGCCTGCGGGCCGAGAGTGCGAGTTGTGGGCCGAATTTGAAAAGAAAAGTATAGTAGCAAAATTTGATCATATTTTGCAATAGTGTTTACTAAAGAACGTTACAATACAATCACTTTAGTGTTTATATTTTCACATTTCACTTTAAAATTTTGTTTAACAAATTCCCGACGCAACGCGCGGGGTATCACCTAGTTTACTACAGGTTATTAGACACAAGGCACAAGAATTAAGAATTTGTGTGCTCCCAGTAATATGGGATCATTAATATCAGTAAAGAACTAGTGGTGGTTTTGATTAAGATTAATCTCTGGCTCCTGCATATTGAAGATTTCAAGACAGACAAGGGAAGCAGGCAAAAAGATACAGACCCTTTTAGCATGATAAATTGTATTGTCTATTTGTTTGATAACAAGGGCTTGAGCTAACGATGCAACCAACCAAACTAATTCCGTAAACTCCGGTGATAATTAAATGAACAATGTCTTTAATGCCCCTAAAATGACTTATATTTTGAGAATAAATTTAAATCTTTCGCCATGCTGAATTACAAGATGGAGAGAGTATATATATTTGTGGCATTTGGATTCATCTCTTAGAAGATCAATGTATGAAAGGACATATATACGCTTTTTCATTAATATGAACATGAGATAAACTTTTGAGAGAATAAAGGAACAAGTGAAAACCCATCATATAATATTGACCGGCCTTTAGCTGATTATGAGAGGTAATTTTTTTTTCAAAAAATGAAGGGATATCTTATGTTAACTAGGATAAAGTGTGCATGCTGCATGCACATCATATTTAAGGGATTAATAACAATATAATAGAATAGGCTCTTTCTTTAGATTTTAGGAAAAAATAGTAGCTTTTGGAGCTCATGAATAATCTAGTTGTACAAATTAATCAAGGTAATTGATTTATATTTTATTTTGTATGTACAAGACATCCACACGTAGGACATAAATATGGTTGAATTGCGTTTAGATATGAGATCCGAATGCGTCCAAGTGTTTGAGTGGTGACACCCTTTTTTTTATATACTTGGTGGTGACGACACTGTTGACAGGTACGTACGGCGCCAAGTGGATGTATGGCGATTTGTTGGTACCATATACATCCTTTTTATTTAGACTTTTATGGTTTGTGAGCGACACTAGTTACTTGTGGATTTGGAGAGATGATGATCAAGGATTTTATACTTATCCAATTACTGTCTTAATCAATACATATTTACCACATCTGATCTCTGGATAAGCTTTATCGTATTTTATATATATACAAAATGAAAAATCATACGTAATTAAGCCTCGTTCTCGATGTCACAGACATAGTAGGAAGAGTAGTATTTTTTTTGGAAAAGGAAGAGTAGTAATTAAGCATGTAGGCAATTGAATTGATGATGCAGAGTGGATAAGAAGGGATAGGATTACTCGCAAAAAAAAAGAAGGGATAGGATCGAAGCTAGGAAGTGGGCTACTGGCTGTGGCCCACAACACGGACACCAGCCAGCTGATGAAGGAGAAAAGCTGTGCAAGATTCGATGAGAGTAGGGGACATGCATGCAGCATGGATCCACGTCGAATAATCCCTCCTGCCAATTGATGCAAAAGATCGAATCGACGCAGATGCTGATGAATGTTATTCATGCATGCATGTTTGCTATAGTCATAAGCCAATGACCGTGCATATTTGATACACTGCATATATACAAATATATTATATGTGTCGTCACCCATCGACCGTACGTGCGGGTTTATCAGCTTTATTTGCATGGACTGAAGATTAATGTAGAAACAGAGACATACAAATTAAAGCGAAAGAGAGCAAGAATTAATGAATTGATTAGACAGCAAATGAATAGTGTGGAATGGAAGGAGAGGAGGAGAGGTGGTCAGCAGTGTGGTTACGTGTGCTCACGTACGCCTCTCATGCATGCGCCCCGGCCAATGTGCGAGGATCTCCAACTAGCTCACCGATCCCCTGTGCCCACAAACTCTGTGGCCAACCCTTACATTACACATACTCCTATATGATGGTATGAATGCAGGCCTCCTACATTTTAATATTTGCTCCATCTGCGCGAGTTTAATATAATAATTTACTAATCTGGCAGTGTCATGTTTAATCTCTCTCACCTAAATCCAGAGTCCCAAACTATGAACTATCCACCTGCTAGCTTTCATTGTACTGATATTGCTTTTTCATGCATTTCTACTAGTAATGTTAAAAGCCACGCTGTACGTGCTAGAGGCATAATCGAGTCGATGTCATCCACAACAAATAAGTCAGTGATCAACAGGGGCGGATACCAGTCTAGGGCCACTAGGGCCATGGACCTAGGCGTGGCCCAAAAAATCCTTCATAGCCTCTTCAATTTTTCTTGGCCCAGCCCAGCTATGCTTTATCTAAATTGGCCCTACTCTTCAACCTAAATTGACACGGCCCAGCGGCTAGCGCCATCTCTCATTCTCTCCGGACTCCCTTGCGGCCTGCCGAGTGACGGCCTCGTTCTTTCCTCCCCCGACCTGCCGAGTCGCGACCGTCCGTCCCTGAGCTCGCCCACCGCCGCCTAACCCTAGCGTCGGCGCGCCGCCGCCCGCCGCCGCCGCACGCCCGCAGTCCTGCTAGTGCCAGCCCGGCTGCGCGCCTGTGCCGTCGCGGCACCGCCCGCCGGGTGCCTGCGCCCCTACTGCGCTGCGCCGCTACGCACCTACGCTGCAGGCCGGCCAGCCGCCACACCTGCCTGCGCCACGGTCGTGAAAGTGCATCTAGGCATTTAATCTATTTTGGTGATTAATGGCAATAGAAATTCGGATATGATGTTGTGCTTGAGTTGTGCAGGGATAAAATGAAATAAAGAGAAAGATAGCACAAAAGGAAGCACCCCAATTCTTTTTGATATGGTGGAAGACTCAATTGGAAATTTAAATTCTATTTTCCTTTTTGAAATTGAGTATAGGACCACCGTACTATCAAGGGGGACGTAGTTGATGAATTCTAGTTGCTCAAAGTGCTTTGCTTGAGATGACAAATTCTTTAAAGCCACAAAAACACTTCACAAACTCCTTTCCTGCTCTGCCGGAACTTAGGCCGGAAGATCCGACCGGAAGCTCCGGGCCGCTCGGCCTTGGAATTTTTCCTGGCCGGAAGATCCGACCCTGGTCGGAACTTACATGACTTGGTCGTTTTTCAGCCTCTGAAGTGTCCTGCGTACATGTTCCGGGCCCTGGCCGGATGATCCGACAGCAAGTTCCGGCTGGCTCTGTCTTGAGATTTCTTTGGGCCGGAAGTTCCGGGGTCGCCCGGAAGATCCGACATCTGGTCGGAAGATCCGGCCCCCGGAACTTACCTGGAGTTTTTGTTACTCGGTTCTGTTGCTTATCGGAAGATCCGACCTATTGTCGGAAGATCCGGTACCCCTTCGCAGTAAACATAACGGTCATATTTTGGGGGTTGGTATATATACCCCTCACCCCTTTCATTTACAGAAGCTGTTCACTCTGACCTAACACGAGACAAACTCCCACTTGAGCATTCACTCCACCTCTCTACTCCCTTCCAAGGTTTGATTCTTCCAAGATTCACCTAGGGTTTGAGTGAGAGAGAAGATTTGAGGTGTGAAACCTAGTGCCATCTTGAGCTTCCTCAAATAGTTCATCTCTCAAGCACTTGAAGCACTTGGATTCGTCGATTCACGTTTGTTACTCTTGGAGCTTTCTCCTAGACGGTTAGAGGTGCCGGTGAACTCCCATTCTCTTGTGGTCTGAGTCCCGGAAGTTTGTATTACCCTCTCTCTTCGTGGGAGCACATATAGTAAGTAACTCAATCCTCCTTTGTGGTTGATTGGGAGAGACTTGGGGTTAGTGTGACAGCCCGGCTCTTTGTGAGCATCTCAACGGAGACGTAGCTCCTTTGTGGAGTGAACTTCGGAAGAAAATCCTTTGTCTCCACTTTCATTCTTGTTCATATTGTTTCTATATCTTGATTTGTCCCGATCTACTTATCTGTGGCTATACTCTGATATTGATCATATATAGAAGGTTCCTTACATCAATTGTGAGCTTTGTATTCAAGTGGAATTGTTAAAAGGTCATTAGTTTTCAAATCTCGAAGTTTACTTGAATTGCCTGTCGGAAGATCCGGCTTTCCTTCGGATCTTCCGGGTTTCTGTCCCAGTCGGAAGATCCTGTACAGTGTCGGATCTTCCTGGCCGGAAGATCCGAGACTGTGTCGGATCATCCGACTTTCTGACAGTTTTTCGGAGAATTTTTTGCAGGAATTTTTAAACAGGCCTATTCACCCCCCCTCTAGGCCTAGTGTTGGTCCTTTCAGGTCGCCGCTCGCCTGGGCGCCTGGCTGCTGCTGTATGCTGAAGTCTGAAGAGCCTGAAGTCTGAAGAGGTGCAGTAGAGCATGATGAAGGGTCAGAGCAAGAAGAGATGCAGGACGAGGACGAGGATTAACAAAATTGACACTAGTTAGGTAATGCATTACTTTTCTGAATTTTTTTTATAAATTTCATTGTATGCTTCAACTTTGAATTGAGATATACTCAAAATCATGGTTTTAGTTGCCTTTGTACGCTATCGTACGGTATTACCGTTATATTTTCATGTGTGAGGGTTTTGGTAGTCTAGTCGCTTTGGCAAGTGGCCCTAGGCGTCAAAATGATTTCTGTCTGCTACTGGTGATCAATGATGGCGGAATAAAGCATCCAACGGTCTCCTTCTCTTTATATTTGCGTTTTTTTCCTAAACTCATGCTGATAAAATCTGATATGGGTACTCTCAATGATCTTTCAAGGTGGAACAAACATAAGTTTCCTCGTGTGCTTTTGAGCTGCTATTACTGTCAATAATTTCATTTAAAGGGTATTACGGATCAATGGTCGACACGATTTTAGAATAATGTTTATATGCAGAAGAATCTGTAGTCAACGATTCAAAAAAAAAAAGAAAGACAAGAGGAGAGGAGAGACGACGTAGATTGCACACTAGACTACCTGGTTGTTCTTCGCTTTGCTGCTGTGCACGTGCCACAAAGTGGACCACACGTTCATTCTCACCTCAGAAGGATCGAAGCAGGGGCAAAAAGGGAAAAGAAAAAGAAAGAAGATGGGCCAACCAACAGCGCGTCCTTCCAATAAAGTTGGACACAGCAGGTTAGGAGTGTCAACATCTGTACTGTACTCTAATTAGGCTTTGCATGCCGTCAGGCCACAAATATCAGACCATCAGCAATTTACGTGCCACTGCAACTGCAACAGCCTAATAATATACTGTATACACCGCGCGCGGCTAACGGGTCCACGTCGCCCGTTAACGCACCAGCCGTTGGATCGGCCGAGCAAGCGACGGAAGCCGTTCGATGTGGGTCGTCGCGGGTGTCTCGCCCGTTAATCTGCAGAGTGTCTCGACGGAGAGCCTTATCCTCATTCCTCTCCCCGCCTAGCGTGCCTCCCACGCTGCTCACCGTCCGCCGCGTCGCCAGCCAGGGACACCACGCGACCGAGATCCAGCGCGTGGCAGGGAAAGGTCTCGAGGCGCAGCACAGCGGAGCTCGGCTGCCTCGCCGCCGGGGCGGCCCTCCACCATGCTTCTTGCCGCCACCGCCCGCACCTCCCTCCGCCTGCCGCGCCGCCCGCCGCACTCCGGCGGTAGCTCCAAGTCTGAGGCCACAACGCAGCTCCAGAGGCTCAAGCGCTCAGCCCTGCGTCTCCAGCTCTCCGCCTGCGTTGCCCTCCGCGCCTTTCTTTGCCTGCGGCTTGTCTCCTAACTCGCTGCCATGGCCGTTGTCTAAGAACGAAGTTATAGCCCAGAGCATCTTTCTTCGACCTGAGACGACGAGGGACAAGGGGACAGGCGCAGCGGCGGGTGTCCATGAGAAGAGCAAGGCACATCCTCTGTTCGTGGGTGTGATGCCCCCATGATGTTCGATGAAATGGCCATTTCAGAACGATATAATCAACAGCTTCCTCCTTGTCTCCCAGCGCTTACTCTTGCTTGAACAAATGCTGCAGCAGATGAGGTATTGTATTGTAGGCTCTAGTATTCCTGGTACGCTGCTCAAGTGCTCATTGGATGAAAGAAGGAGAATCATGGTGAAATGTTTATCTATGATTGAAGGTTGGAGAGAAGAAGAACCATATGGCTAAATGATCTGACCATATTGTCCTTTTCAAAGCATTCCGGGTGTTATTAGTTCAAGAATCACTTTATCACTCCAAACTCTGTCTTTCGGTTGCTATTTATGTATTTATTGTAACTATATTTCCCTGCATACATTAGGGCCGTTTCAGCAGATGAATAATTCACTACGAATACCTATGTTCAAGAATAAAAATGGTGGTATACAAATTATTATTCTTTTGCATATATAATAATAATACTTGTGATATGCTCACACATGTATAATCTCTAATAGTTATGTCAGATCTGGTCTGAAATAATTCAGAAGGCATAAATGAAGGAATGGATATGAATGGTTGTGTGGTGAAGCAGCATGTATAAATCAAGGAACTTCATAGCATCAGAACTTGTAGAAGCACCGGGATGAAAATGTCAATTATTTTTGTGCAAACCATACTACACTGTCATGCTGCTACTTTTGATGCATTTTTAGAAGTTCTACGAGAAGGTAACATGTTGGTGGTTAAACAGTTCTTCCAGAGCTACTCACAATATATATTGTTCGGTTGATCCTTTAATTTGTCATGAACTCATGATACTACGGAGTGATTGATCACCTGGAATTCATAAGACCAGCTACAACTTTGTCTCCACATGCTAATCTCTGTCCGGCTTGCTAACTGCCTGCCTCTGTGGATATTTGTATGTGTGAGATTCTATTAACCAAGCTGGCTAAATGGGCTCCGGGAATGCTTATATAGGTGCAATGATTATCAAGGCTTAGCAGCTATTAGAATGCCCCCTAATCTAGATGTCAGCATTCCATACTAGCACCAACTAAGATTTGCTTATCTGTTTTGGCCAGTGGACATGGTTCAGAGCATAGTTTAAATCAGTTGGATATCTGAATTCTTTTTAGATAAAACAATACAATCAACAAAGTAATGTATTGCTTAATGAAACAGGTATTTGACTAAACCAGGATGATAAAACAACTGAAATTATTGATGCACAGCATCAAAAGTAATAGTATCTTTCCCACCAGTCACCACGAGGTTTTGGACATAACTAAATGTTCTTGCTGTGACTATGCATTCCTAAAGATGCTCCTATGCCTACATGTATGTCCATGAATTTACAGCTACTTTATCTTAGTGCCAACTCACAGTATGCAGGCCAAAACAATAATGGCCTGTGTGCTGTTACTGTCCTTGTTTGTTGTAATTTCTCTAACCATATGGTCTTGTCTCCAGACAACATGTCATTGGGGAACATGCACTTCAAATGTCCTTGAACAATTGCACACTGATAATTCTACTTCATTGGTTGTTAGCAAAAACAGTAATGATGTCTACTTATATATTTTTGTTCTTTGCAGCGACTTCCACAGCTACAGAATTGCTTTATTTGATGACATTTAACAAAGTGTGATAAGAGCGTTTCCCGTGAAATCCATTACAATGAGACTATCAAAATATGGACAGTTTGCATAATAATATCAGCATTCTCAAAACGGAATATACAGCTATTTGAACACTTCAATTTTTATTGGGTAATTAGCACATCTTACCTTAATTTCTTATTAAGTTTGCAAGGGGCAGGCTCTTCAAAGCTTAAAAGTATAAAATCTGTTAATTAGCTTTGTTTGCAGAGGCATGGAGATAATCTATAATCAACCAGAGCTCGCCCTGTGGTACTGCAAAATAATCTGTAAGCAGCAAAGGACCAAAGCTTTTCAATACTCACTAATGCACTGATTAATTACAGATAATACTCATAAGAGTTTTCACTACAACTAGATTCACTGGCCTAGCAAAGGGCATGTCGCGGCATTCGGTTTTTCTAGTGAACACAGTAAACGTGTTCGGCTGGATGGTTACCAGCTAGCCAGCAGTGTTTTTCTCTCGGCAAAAACCAGCACCAGCCACCGGCCACCAACCAGCCAGCAATATTTTTCTCTCAGCAAAACCAGCACCAGCCACCAGGCATAATTGCTGACTTGTCTTCATGCCGACAATTTAATTTATTTATATTGGCGTGGCGTGTGCATATATATGTGACCATGGCATTGCCACATATGGAAATTAAACTGGTAGCAGGCCTTTTGCAAATGAGTATGACTACTCCTCTTTTTTTCCTTTTAATATAATTTTCTTTGCCCCTGCTACGCTATATATGCTGTGTTGGAAAAGTATGACTAGTAAGCCTAAAACCTACCTACTGGTCGGGTCTATATATCTCTGGACGTGCGAGATGTGTATGAGTATTACCGCATACATCACGATTTATTTACGGTCATGTGTGCAGTACAATATATGTTCCAGTACATTAATTGTTAATAGAAAAAAAATTGATTTTCAAGTCTCTACTCGTGATGGAGTAATATATGCGCGCAGTAGTCTCTTCAACGCTAGTAGCTGGTAAATAAATAAAGAAAAAAAAACCCTTCAGCTAGATCTTGCGCGCGGCGCCGGTGGGCCGCGGAGAAGTCACGATACGATGAACAGTGACATGGGCTGCAAGCGTGGATGGGCCGGTGCCACGTATGCAACACGCGCGAATCAAACCGGCCACAGCTCGCCGTTGTCGGGCGGAGCTAGCAGGCTATTAATTAATTAGATATTTAATTATCTAATTAATTAATAAATACTAGTAATATAACCTCTGCATTCTCAAAAAAAAAAGTAATATAACCTCCGGGCCGGCGATCCCGACTCCGGTCGCCGCACAGCAGCTTGCTCGCCGTCGGCATCCAGTACACATACCCTGCTGTACGTGCACGCGGCTGACGGCAAACTTGCATTGGTTGTGTTTTTCGTCTCTGAACCATAGATAGACCGGGCCGAGATTATGCAACACAACTTCCATTTCATTATGTACAAGTTTTTTTAAAAAAAAACACAAAACATGTGACCGATCGGCGAGTGATGTTGTTGAGAATTTCCATTATTTTTTCTCGTCTATTCATTGCCGAAATCCTTACCCGCTGTACGTAACCCCCAACCCGCTCCCATAAAACATGGCCAACTTACGCGCGTGCCACTTGCTAGTTATCGAAAGAGGGAGAGTACGTGCATTGTAATTTTGACACGTCACTAATTTCGTTTTAAATTATGGTTTATTTTAATTTTTCTATATACCATATTTTTAAATATATATAGAAAATATAATAAGAGTGATCATAACTCAGACATATGGAGCAGCTTTTAAGCATTCGGACCTTTGTTAACACTTTTTCCAGCAAAAGGAAAAACCTTTGTTTACCCATCGGACGGCCCCGATGCTGCCACGTTCCCTAAATCTAGCCGTCGACGCGACATCAGCCCACCCCGAAAGGCTTTATCCGTTACGGCTTCCATTTCCGCTAAACCCCCGCTTCGCCCGCCTTTCCTCCCCCACGCCGGCCATGGAAGCCTTCGCCGGCGCCGCCCCCGCGGCCGGCGTCTTCGCGGGCTCCGGGACCGCCGCCGCGCGCCCCTTCATCCTCCGCCGTCGCGGTGGCGCCTCCCGCCCCGGCGCCGGCCGGGTTCGCCTCCTCCGGGCGCGCGCCGCCGGGGACGGAGGGGACCTGCCGCCGCTCGACAAGTGGGACATGATGGAGCTGGACTTCGGACGCTTCCTCGGCGAGGACCCCAAGCTCACCCTCGCGAAGGTCTCCCCCCGTTCCTGTGTATTTCCTATCTCAAATTATCTCATGCCTAGATGATACCACCATGGGCGGGATAAATGTGTTGTCCTGTTCAATCTTTGAATGGAAATTCATCGATGCGTTTGGCATAGGATTTCAGATTGGTCCATTTTCAGTGGAAGGGTCGTTGCTATTACTATGGTAGCAGCATTGATGTACAGTTTAGCGCTCTGATTTAGCTGTGCTCACTATTGCTTCAGTTACTGCCTTGGTAGTAATTAAGAAACCATGCCCATCCAATAAAATATACTGTGCCGTGCATGGTTAAGTTTCTTATGCCTGATCAGTGTATGGATTCCTCATATTGGAATGATTAAATTTCGCCTCACGTGTACTCCAATCAAAAGCTATACTTCCTGAGAAGTTTGTAGCAGCCTATATTTTTTTTTTAAAATTTTCAGCAGTAACTAGTACTAATGTTTATGAATCATCAAAACTAATATACAAGCATAAAATTATAATTAAGATTCTACAGTAAACACAAAGTATCAGTCCAGATTTAACGCCAATTTGCCTGTTTCTAACATGTTGTATATCATGCTATCAAATGTACACCGTGACACCTCCCACTTGATATTGTGTTTAGAATGCATGGTTTATATTGCTTCATTTTTTCTCTCCACAATTAGCATGACTTGCATCTTCTGTTACCATTATTTCAGATTCTGGTTAAGAAGTCAGACCCAGATGCCTCATCCCTTGATGTAGAGAAATTGATTGCCACTAAAAAGGACAAGCTAGATGATATTTTGAGGGAGTTCATGGACGCTAATAAGAAAGATCAGGCTTTCAAAACACCAGAAAGTGTATCCCCGACGAACATGGCACAACCAACAATAAGCAAACCAGTTGAAGGCAAGAGTTCTCTGAATATTTCAAGGCCTGTGATGGGAAAATCGAAACAAGACGGGCCTCCGTTGACTTTACTGCGACCAGCAGGAAGCACACCGAAGCAAGATGAGTCTTCTCTGGCTCAGTTGCGACCAGTTGGAAGCAAGGCAAAGGAAGATATTCCTCCGTTGACCTTGTCACGGCCAATTGGGAGCAAGCCAATAGTACGGGGCGCTCCGGTGCAAGTTAGCTGGCCTAGCAAAGAGAGTTTAGCTGCTGTAACAGAGAACAGTGAGGTGGGGAGCATCTCAGGAACAAGTGATGTGGATGTCACCTTGCGGAAACCCACCGTGTATCAGACTGAAGATGATGATTTGAAGTCAAAGCTGAAAATGAAGCCAAACATTAACCTGAAAATGAGAAAAGATATGAATGAGGACTTAACCAACATTTCTCTTCTTCAAAAGCCAGATGTTGCGAAAGAAGATATTTCTAATCCAGACCAGGACAATGCCTCTGCTAGCTCTGCTGCAATTACTACTGCAGAGGATAACGGTGAATTTGAGCCTGAAACTAATGGTGAGTTGCACTGCCCTGAAATGGTGAGCCAAAAACCAAGCTATCCTTTTGAAGCTGATGCTGTGCATATGTTCAAAATTTCAGGTCTTGGCGCAAAATTAGTGACTGAAGATGTTCATGAATCATCTAGGCTTGATGACGATTCTAGTGCAGGTAAGGAAGACATATGGAAGCTGTAGTTTGTTTCCTTCCAGCTATTATGCTAATATAATGTTAGCGTTTTCAAGGGGTACAGCCATCCGATCAAACTCTCAGTGAAGAAATGAATGCTTCCACTAGTTCAGTGGATAACCAATCAGATACCAGCAACAATTTCTCTATGCAAGCTTTCTTACAAGGAAAACCTAGAAGGTACTTGCTTCTGGAAATGGGACAAAATTATATTTTAGCATATACATTTTATCATTGATATCTGGGTCCTTATTCGAAGCTCACATAGAAATATTACTGATATTATAGTTGAAAAGTAGGGGTTTTTACAGTGGTTACGGAAGTTCTATTTCTTGACTATATATTCTCATCATGGTATCATACTTTTCATAAGGTCACAAAATTATCTAATACCCAATTACCCATGCATCTTGCTATTGTGATGTGAATAACTTTTCTTCTTTTAGGAAGTTGAGATGTTCCTCTTACCCATGCATCCTTCTTATTTGACTAACTTTTCTTTTTTTAGGAAGTCAAGATGTTCCTCACCATGTTTCATGCACATTTAATTGCTTCCTCCCACATAGACTTGCAGTTGAATGATTAGATATGTGATTATAACATGTACATTTGTACCATTTTGATAATATAACGAACATTATGCGGTTGGAATAATCTGAACATTCCTTTGTTCCCTGCTCTTGTGCTTTTGGGAATGTCATATCATAAGGTTTCATGCATGCTGTCACCTTACAACTAACATGGCAATTATAACTTTGTAGAGAAAACCAATCTGCTGAAATATTGCCATCTGAAGCTGATGAAAAGATGAATGCCACTGATAATAGGAATTTTGTTGATGACGGGGGAAATGTCCTACCATCAAAACTAGAGGTAATTTCCTGATATTTTAAATCCAGCATCTCAAGGTTTTACAGGACACAAACTTCTTATAGTGGAAGTAGCTTCAGTGACCAGATGTTCTCCCTATAGGGTTGTACTTGACATTTATATGGAACTGAAGTTACTGAGTCACTAATGCAGGACATCACCGAGAGTGACTGGACTAGGTTGGAGCATTATGCAAGTACTGGGGAAAAGGTTGAGGTGGAGCTGATAAATTGCAGCGGAAAGGGATTTGTTGTAAGTTTTAGCTAGTTTTTGAATATTTGACAATTTTTTTATCAAACTATAGAATTGTTCTAGTCTGAACTCTGTTATGACTTCCTTGCCAGGTGTCACTTGACTCACTGATAGGTTTCTTGCCATACCGTAATCTTGCTACAAAATGGAAATTCTTAGCTTTTGAGACTTGGTTAAGAAGGAAGGGAGGTGATCCTTCCTTGTACAAGCAGAGTCTGGGATTAGAGGATGGTTTTGATGTTCATGACAGGAACATAGAACCAGATTCTAGCACAGTCTCAGAAGTAGCTGGTGAGGATCAAGGATCTCTTCCATCTACGCCGAAGTTTGAAGATCTTCTTCGGGCATACAACCAAGAGAAATCCAAGTTTTTATCTTCATTTATTGGTCAAGTATGCATCTAGATTCATTGTCCTAATATTCTGTTGCATTTATATTATTGTAGTTACCGTGCTCTTGTTTTGCAGAGACTCCGAGTATCAGTTGTCCTGGCTGATAGAAATTCAAAGCGGATATTTTTCTCTATGAAGCCAAGAGAGAGTGAAGAATTGATTCAGAAAAAGAAAAGTTTGATGGTACTTTCCTCTCATTTATATGCCCAACCTTTACGGATATATTTATGCCACTGAACATGAAAAATAAAATGAGCAGCAAAAGTTTCAATTATCTAAGTGCAAAGCACTGATATCCAACAGAAAGTAGGATGGGAATTGAGAAGTCTTTCATGGAATATATAACTCTTTCAGTCTTTCTGCATCATGAGCTCAGGACTGAAATTCATAACATTTTTTAGTCCTACTTGTAGCTGAAATGGAAATACAGTTTCTCTATTATTCTAATTGGTTTGCATGGTTTTCACTGCTTCCTTGTTGTGCAGGCTACGCTTAATGTTGGAGATATTGTTCAATGCACTATCAAGCGATTTGTTTACTTTGGCATATTTGTCGAGGTAGGTCCAGTTCTGTCTGTCATTATATGATCTTTCATCAAGTACTGGTAGCTGACTATTTCGTCTAAAGGTTGAAGGGGTTCCTGCATTGATTCAGCAATGGGAAGTGTCATGGGATGATACCCTAGATCCAGCAGTTTCTTACAAAATTGGTCAGGTAGGCAGTTTGCAGTTGTGGTGCTCCCATTATTGGTCTTCTTCCTTTTTTTCAGTTGTTGACTGTTACCACACATCAATATCTTTTGCTTGGAATTATTGCCTGTGTTCATTTTGAGATATGAGCACTCCTATGTTGATAAAATTTGAGAAGAACTAACATATTTTGTCATATTTTTCTGATTTTATCTTTTGACCTTCAATCTCACAGAAATTGCTTTATTATTTTTTATTTATTACTGCTAAAATGCTCATAATGTTATAGTTTTTGAGATATATTTTTTTCATTTGCAGGTTGTGGATGCTAAAGTTATTCAACTGGACTATAATAATAACCGCATCTTTTTATCTCTTAAAGATGTAAAGGTACTGGGGTCTATCCCTTTATCTCATAAGTTTTCAATATATTGAATTGGTGGTTTCAGATTTTTCTTTTGTTGATTCTTGCCTTTTCCCCTGCTATGTAGCCAAATCCATCGGTAGGTGCTTTGGAAGCAGTCATCGGTGAGGATTTATCGCTTGGTGGAGCTCTTGAACCTGTACAAGCAGATTTCGAGGTTTGCACGAGCTCATCTTTCATTGAACATGGTTTAGATGTGGGGTATTTAATTGCTTGAAATCCTGGCTTGCAAAAACATAATGTGTACCATGAGGACCAAGCCTTCCTTCCTGCAAGGGCACATGCCACTCCATCTCTGTTGCTCCCATCAGCATAGGGCCTGTGTTGCATTTTGTGTGCATATGGGTTTTTTTTTGTGTTGTCCTGGGGACACGTCTGTGAATCCATGGAAAATTTGTTCTATCTGAATTCAAGATGGTCTTTTAAACTTGGGACCTTCCTACTTATGATTCTTGAATCCTGAGTCTAAGAATCTGAGTCCTTTTCTTTGCTTGTCTTCGGTCTATATCAAATCTTCATTTTGGATATTGGTGAACACTGTATTTGTTGAGTGTACCAATGCCTAGATAAATCATATCCTGCAGTTGCAATGGTTGTGTACTTGTATCGTTCTACTTTTGTTCATTTCACATTTCCATTCGCCTTCAATTGCACTTGCTCTGCAAAGTTGGACTTACCCTTTGATGTACGATTGAATTGTTTCTAGTGGCCTGAGGTGGATGCCCTTATCGAGGAGATGCGGAAAATAGAGGATGTAAGGGATGTTTATAAAGGACGATTCTTCCAAAGCCCAGGGTTAGCTCCAACCTTTCAGGTAAGATCTGCAGCTTGGTTCTTTTTTCACCCCTCCACTGAAATATTTTATTTTCTAAATATAAATTGTTTTTTTGCTAGGTTTACATGGCGCCTGTGGTTGGTCCTAAATACAAGCTCCTCGCACGGTATGGGAACAATGTGCAAGAGGTATGGACTTTATTAAATGAACATAATCGCTAAGTAGATTGAAAACAATAGTGTTTTCTTGTTTCCTTTCTTAAGTGGATGTAAATTGAAAATGATAGTTTCTGACACCGTGAATGCGTGTTTTTGTTGCACAGGTGATGGTGGAGACGACACTGGACAAGGAGCGGTTGAAGGAGGCAATTTTGACATGCACAAATAGGGTTAGCTGATTTTGACATGCGTATTGGACGGAACCATTTCGCCCCCCTCCCGAGTTAGTTTGAGAATCTCTCTCGGAGGAATGGCATATACATAGGTCCGTCTGTACAGAAATACTGTACGTGTCTGTTGAGAATGCGTTCATTAGTTTAGGCTATATTACATATGTCCTCTCGTGATTGGCTTATTGTTGTAGAGGCTTTCACCGAATCTTGCAAGTTTGAAGAGCAGGGGCGATCTTGTGAAAACTAGCAAATGTAAAACTGAAACCTTTCTAAAAGATCGATATGAGAATTATGAACATGCATGGATGAACACGGTTGCCAGATTGGAGTTGCATGCATGTCATGTCGGTGGCTTCTTATTTGATTTCGGAGATACTGTACAGTACGGAGTATATACAAACTACGTATTCGGCTCGGTTTCGACTCCCGAGTAATAAGAATCGCGAACGTACGTCCCTAATAATAAACCCTGAACCCCTCCAGCCGACCCTGACAAAGCAATAAGCGAGGCTCAGTCGCCGGCCAGCAATGTCCGCCGCCGCCGCCGCGTTCCCGGCGGCCAGCTGGGTGCTGCTGGAGCCCATCGTCTTCCGCAGGGACGGCGACGACTCTTCCTTCCCCGACGAGACCAAGGCCCCCATCAGGGCCTCCGCCACCACCTCCTGGGGCGCCACCTTCACCATCGCCTTCTCCCTCGCCGATCCGCCGCTCGTCTCCCGCCTCTACGCGCAGCTGCCACAATTCACAGATCCCAGCGTGTACACGCCCTTGACCATCGTGGCCACCCACCGCCATGTCTCCCTGTTCGAGGTCGTCGACCAGACGCCTCCTGCTACAATGGTCCCGTCGCAGGACTTGTTCGTCTACATCGCCGGCGCCGGCGCGAAGGAGAACCCTTATTGCTCCTCGCTCAGAGCGCTTCCCCCTTGCACCGAGCCGTACTTCGATTATTCCCGCCGCGATTGCCGCCTACCTCGCCGTCGTCGTCGTCATCCTGCTGATCCTCCTGAGAAGCGGCGCGTGCTTACTACCAGATCCATGGGGCTCTTGTGCCGAGGCGAAGGAGAAGAGTTTGCGGTGGCAGAGCTGAAGCTTTACAGACCCAGCCGCACAAAGGTCTTTGCTGACATGTGCTTGCTGCGCCCCTGCTCTTCTTCAGCTGCTGACAGCTCGCCGGGAGATCACCAGCTTGTCGGCGGCGGCGGCAGATGGAAGAACATGCGGCTGGATATCCTGTGCAGTGACACTGACAGCCCCGATGGTGATGATTTACTCTACTTCTGGGACACCGACGCCGTCGTCCCCTTCCGAAAATGGCTGTGCTGGATCGACTACGACCGAGGCATCCTCTTCTGTGACGTGTTCAGAGACCCCACCCCTACCGTCTCCTTCCTCCGGCTCCCCTTGTCGGACGACGAGTTCCCTTCCGACAACATTCGCATCAACACACGCAGCTCCTTCTACCGTGGCGTCTCGGTTGTCAACCATGGCCGCGAGCTCAAGTTCGTCAATGTCGCCCGCCATGATGGCGTTCCCATTGGAACGCTCAAACCCGGCACCGGCTTCACCATCACCTGCCACACACTCCTCCTCATGTCAGACGGCGGCGGCATGGCGTGGGAGGAGGACTACAGGGTGACCTCCGACGAGCTCTGGGATGCCAACCTCCCCGAGCACCTCCCACGAGACATCCTCATGTACCCTCAGGTCGACATTGACAGGCCACATGTGGTGCACTTCCTTTACATCCAGTTTGGATACGCCAAGAAGAAGATGTGGGGTGGTCTCCATTGACATGAGCATCAAGGTCGTGGAGTCGTGTTGAAAGTGCATCTAGACACTTGAGTGTTTTGGTGATTTGTATGACAACATGATTTGTAATCTAACTTGTTTGCTTAAGTATATGAGCAGGGATTTATTCTTATGGATATTCATGTAATGTAATTGTTAATAAGAATATGCGCTCTATTGGTTTAATATTGTGAAAGCAAACAAGTGGATGTGATCCCATGTGATCAAGGTGTACATGACAAGTAAATGAAAATGACAAATAAGACAAGAGGTTATGCATATGGATATGTCTCATTTAGAAGAAGCTTGTCAAATAATATTGGGACAATTAAATTGAAGATATTGGATATATCTCGGATAGTTGAAGACGTGGATTTCAATGTGGATTTCATGTGGATGCAAAGCAAAGCTAAACTTAAAGTGGCAAGATAGGATGGAAGAGATCAAACTAGATGGCTAGTGACGAGGTACTAAGCGAAGTGAAGGACAAGAGTCGTCTTGTGGCCGAGGAACTTTGCTAGGGTGAAGAAACTAGTATTGTGGATTGATCCCTAGGCATTAATCAAGCCATAACGAGTGAAGCAATGCAATGCGTTCAATCATTGTTGAAACATATGAAGAAGTGACTTATGAATTGGTATGGATTAGTGATCATACACTTGGAAATTCTAAGTCACTAGCTCAAGTTGGATTTACTCAGCAAGTAAAGGACGTTGAAGCCCTCAAGTTGATATTGGACAATTATGGCATCAATGAAGACATAGAAGCTCAAGTGGAGAGTTTATTTATTATTCGCAATCTTGAGTATAGGAATGCCGTACTATCAAGAGGTGTGCAACATTTAGTTGTTTGACTACACACCAAAAGGTGCTCATAGGTCAACCTATGTGAGATAGCCTTTGAGAGGAGTGTTTTGTGGCTTAGTGTGCTGGCTGGTCCAAAACCGGTCTGACCGGTTTTGGAAACCGGTGTGACCGGTTTGGGAGCTCAGGAGTGTAACGGCTAGTTTCGTTTGAACACCGGTCTGACCGGTTTGGGAAACCGGTTTGACCGGTTTTCCACGGGCATAACGGCTAGTTTTTGTGTGTGGGGTATTTATACCCCCTAGCCCTCACCTTTGAGGGCTGCTGGTTCATTTGGGTCTCTTGGGCGACCAGAAGCAATTCAAGCACCATCAAACTCTCCCCAAGCCTCTCTTTGTGAGAGTTGGTTGTATTTGTTCATATCTTTGGATTGGGTTGAGAGAGATTGGTTGTGTGAGCTTTAGAGAGCTAGAGAGAGCTAGCTAACTCAGTGAGGAGTGAATCCATAGCTTGAGCACTCGCGGTTGAAGTCTAGCAACTCTTTGAAGCATTTGTTACTCTTGGAGGTGAAGCCTCCTAGACAGCTCGGCGTCGCCGGTGAGCCACCAAGGTTGTGGTGTGCCACGGATTGTTTGTGCAGGTGTGGTCTTGCCTTCTTGTAACGCCCACGTTTTAATCTCTGGGAAAATCGCTAAAGAAATCACCCGGTGAAAATCTTTTCAAATCTTTTACCACCCGAGCTCCCGCTCCCGCCAACCCCGTCCGCCTTGTTTTCCCCCCCTCTTTTTCCTGTTCGCTTCGTCGTCGCCATCCTCTTCCCGTCCCATCCCGCGTCGCCCGCTCTCGGGTCGACCGCCGGGTCCATCTCTCGCTGGCCGCCCGTCGTCCTTCCGCCGCGAATCCCGCCGTGTTTCCCCCTCTTTTTCCCCTCTTTATTTTCCCTTTTTCCCTTCCCTTTTTCTTTCTCCCTCCCTTTTTCTTTTCCTCTTTTCTCTTTCCTCCTCCCTCCTCTGTTTTTCCTCTGCCCCGAGCGCCACCACCCGCTCGCCGCCGGCCCCATCCCCGCTCACCCTCGGCTCTGCTCGTCGCCGCCACCCCGCTCCTCGGCCTCGCACCACACTAGCACGCCACCGCGTCCACCGCCGCACCAGCCGGTGGGCCCGGCCACCGTGCTGCTTGCGCCATCCACCGGAGCACGCCGCCGCCGACCACTCGCCTCTTCCCCCAACGCCGCACGCAAGCCGCCCCTGTCCAGAGCTCGTCGTCACTGAGCCGACCGCCGTGCACCGCTGCCGTGCCGCCCTCGCCAAGCCGGCGCCGACCATTGTCGAGCCGCAGACCCACCAACCGCCGCCGTGACCACCCCCGCCGCACTCGCCTGCACGTCACCGCCCGGCCCCGCCGCGGTCGCTTCGACGCGCCACCGCCCACGCACCGTCACCTCACCTCGCGCACGCCTTATCACGACGAGCACAGCGCCGCCGTACCAATCACGAGCGCGGTTCCTGGCCGCCATAACTCCGCCTGCCGGCCATCACCGACCGCCGAGCCCCTCTCTCGTCGGCCCGCCCCCTCGGCTCACCTCCACGCCTATAAATAGGCTCATCCACATCCCCTCCACCTCCACCAGCTCGTGCGCCACTCAATCCGCCTTCCCCACCGCTGCAACGCCGCCACCATCACCTCTAGTGCCGCCGCCGCCGCTCTTGTGGACCGGCCGCCTCACTCCACCTCCGCCCGAGGTAGGACCACGGGTGAACTTGCCATGACCTCCTCTCTCGTTTCCCCGGGTCGATTTGACCCTTTGCCGCAGCCATCGCCGGCAATCCGGCCAGGCAGCACCGCCGCCGCCGCTCCCCCCCTGCACTGTGTCGCGAGGAAGAAAGGCGCTTTTGCGCGTAACCCCCTGCCCTTTTCCTATATCAACCCGCCATCCACTAGCCCTATTCCCTCTCTCTCTGATGAATTCGCCAGAGGCCCTTGAACTTTTCCATAATTACAGAAAGGTCCTTTTTTTTAAACAGCCCCTAAACCTCCAACAAATTCGTCATTTCATGCGCCATTTTAATCCCGTTTGACCCCAAACTCCACCACAATAATCACCAGTATATTTTCGCCAAATCCAACCAGCCCATACTCAAAATAATCATGTCATCATCATTCGCTCCCTTTTTCCATTCTTTCTTCGGAGCTCAATAAAAGCTTTTTCTTTTATTTATTGGGTGTTTGTTTGTGTGTGCCGTAGACTCCGCTGTGAACGAGGAAGGACTCGAGGAGGAGCAGGGCTACGAGCAGGAACTTGGAGACCAAGACCCCGGGCAGGAATCCCCCGAGGGTTGGGAGAATGGCAAGTGCAATCCCACCCTTTGATGCATACTGTTGTCCCAGTTTTTTTTTATAAACACACCCATGACCTGATTTATAAAACTTGCATAATTTTTACTGCTGAACCCGGTTGGATAGCCATACCTTGATTGCAATGACTGATTCCTTGACAACTTAGATTAATATTTAAATATAACAATGTTCTATTTGAATATTAGTCACCGCTAGAAATGCTTAGGAACATTTTACCATTAAACCCCCAGGACAAATACTTGGTGTTTACAAAAGCAACCGTGTGCGTACTTTAAAATAAAAGAGATGATTTGTGTAAATAAAATGAGTACCCGTGTGGGATGAGACAGACGGTATTTCCGTGTGAAATACCGAGGTGAGCTCGAACCGGTATGGTTGAGCATGGTGGGAGTTGTCTATCCTATCACAAGTTTTTGGGGTGTTGTTGATGTGTCATCTAGCCTAACCCATTTTTCTGTACCACCACTCGACCGTTGTATGTGGCAACGGCCTAGCATAAACCCCACTAGTTGAGCTGCTGGTTATGTGGTGTGCTGGTGAGCAACAGAGGGACATGGAGCCGGGGATACGAACTATGTGAGGTATGCCCCTGGGTAGAACCTCGTTGGTAGGTTGCTTACCCCCTGGTCGCTTCTGTGATAACTGGTCAGTCTAGCTATGGTGGGTAATGGCTTTGATAGGAGCTGCGCTGGCACTAAGGTGTTCATGTTGTGGTAGCCTACTTGTGGTTGTACACCTCTGCAGAGTTAAAACCTATCCGGATAGCCGTGTCCACGGTATTGGGCGAGTTACGGCTTGGTCACTTCACTAGTCCCCTGTTTTGGTGTAAGAAAGTGTTGGAACTTGATTGAGCTGAGAAACGTTTTGACTGTGGCTACGACAGATGGGAAATCTGGTAGCAACAAAAGCTTGTATGAGAAAGTATTACACTTACTGTCCCGTTTAAAAGAAATATTTGTGAAAACTCATTGTGAAAACCAACCCACTTGCATGTGTAATAAAATTTGCTTTGCTGCTAATTAAACCATAAGCCATCCTTGTTACAATACTTGCATACTTCTGTTACTCCCTCCGTGGTTGTGGTTGCGCTTGCTGAGTACGTATGTACTCACCCTTGCTTAATCTGTTGCAGAGGCAGACCCGGACTTTGTGCCTGAGGACGTCGCTTAGAGGGGTTCGTTCTGCACCCAACCTTTGCCTGTGTGTTAGGGTCACCCGCTGGAAGCCGCATGTGTTGCCACTCTGATGAAGACCTCTACATTATCAACCTTTTTATCTGGAGCTTAGTGTTAGTTCTGTTTATTGTGGCCCTGCAATGCCACCGTCACCCGTAATGTTGTTTTTATACTGAACTATCTGTTGTAATAATGTGAACCAGCATCCTGGGACTGGTATTTGTATCACATTAAGTTCTCTCTTTCGAGGGGACGCATCACTTCTTCGGGGAAAAGATCAAGTTAGTGGAATCGATGAGATAGCTCGACCTTTGGGTCACTAGGGGCTTCCTCAACGGAGACGTAGGATTCGCTGCGCTTTTGGGCGGCCTTTGGGCAACAGCGAATCTGAACTTCGGGAAACAATTCGCCGCGTCTCCATTTTGGTTTGCCTCACAAATTCCTTTCCAGCACATATATTTGCTTCCGCTTCGATCTACTTGGTTGTGGTTATCTTGTGTGCAGGGACTAGTTGGACCTGCTAGAAATCATCTACACAAGCACTACATCAAGTTGCTGTTGTGCTAGAGGTCGAAAATGGGGTTAATTTACATTCTTGTGTTTCTCAGTCAGAAACCGGTCTGACCGGTTTCCCAAACCGGTCCGACCGGTTTTGGTTCTGACTTAGTCATATTTCCAGCAAAGTTGTATCCGGAGTATCCGGAGGTGTTGCGGAGTCTCCGGTCTTAACCCCGGAGTATCCGGCATACCCTCGGAGTATCCAGAGTTGAACTGACAGTTTGTTTTAGAAATTTACAGAATCACTTATTCACCCCCCCTCTAGGTGACATCACGGTCCTTTCACGTGTTCTCTGTATATCAATGGGTGGGAGGGCCTTCTTCACGCTGACGACGAGACTTGATCGAACAAAAGTCAATGGCTCCCATGCCCTTTCTCCCTTGTGAATTCCCCAAGTTCCTCCAGAAACGCATGACCGCACGTATAAGCGACCGCGGAGCTTATACGTTCGGCCTTGCATGTCGCACTTAAATGTTTTAAATTTTGTTAAAACTTTGCACACATAATAGTATAAAGTAGATGTGAATTATATCAAAAGTTGAGATTCAAACAAATTTTGTATAAATTCATACGAAAAAAAACAAATTTCAGCCGCTAGAGGACAAAATCCAGGATGGCTGAAAATTGTTTTTTTTTTCATATGAATTTTTACAAAAGTTTTTTGAATCTCAACTTTTGGTATAATTCACATCTACTTGATACTATTGTGTGTGCAAAGTTTTAAATTTTTTTAAAACCTCTAACTACAACATGCATAAGTCCTGCGGTCGCTTATACACCCGGTTTTTTCGCTCCGCAAGTTCCTCTCTACTTATTGTCAAGGTAATATTGCTGCTGCGGGCACTTCAATTCCTTGTCAGCGAGTTCAGGTACATGATGAAGAAGATGTGGCCGGCCTGTCGCCATTGACATGAACACCAAGACCGAGTCATATGTTTTCAGTATATCAATGGGAGGGAGGACATGATGAAGAAGTTGTGCTAAAAAGTACTAGTACGATATACGAAGTGCCGTGATGCTTACCTGATTTATGTACAGGCATCTATATTCTATGGTGGTGGTGGATGCACTTGGAGGCTGTAGCATGAGCTAGTACAAAATACGGCATAGACGTATCGGCGTGCCGGCCTAGTAGCCACTGTAATTTGTTCTCCATCGTCGTTTTATTTTGAACAATTAAAATGACCACGATACGATGTACAGCTAGCTAGTACTCCCTCCGTCCTAGAAAACATGCAATTCTCGCTTCCCGAGAAGTCAACCGACTCTAACTTTAACTAAATTTATATAAAAGATTACTAAGTCTTATAATACAAAATTAGTATCAACAGATTCGTGATGGAATATATTTTTATAATAAATATTGTTTGGAATATAAATATTAATATTAATTACTATAAATTTGGTCAAATTTTAGTCAAGTTGACCAGCACGATTCCCATAGTTGCATGTTTTTTGGGACAGAGGTAGTAGTATCGATGGATGGATGGATGGATGCAACGCAACACAATGGAAAAAGTCTACTTCACCTCCCAATCTATAAGGGGTGGAACACATCACCCCCAACATATGAAAATGGATTTTTTACCCCTGAACTTTCTAAAACCGGATAAATCACCCCCTAAAGCAGTTTTCAAAAATCATAATAAATCACAGGAAAATCATAAAATGAAAAATCAAATTGTGTTGGACTCCAAATCAAATTGTCTGTCTCAAGGTCGCCATGCGCTTCCCCAACTGGGTGATGCTGGAGCCCTTCGTCTTCCGCAGGGACGACGACGAGTCCTTCCCGGACGAGAGCAAGGCGCCCGTCAGGGCCTCCGGCACCACCTCCTGGGGCGCCACCTTCAACATCGCCTTCTCCCTCGCCAAGCCCCCGCTCGTCTTCCGCCTCTACGCGCAGCTGCCGGTCCCGGGATTTCCAGATCCCAGGAGGGGGAGGCCCTTAGCCATCCTGGCGACCCACCGCCATCTCGCTCTGCTCCGCGTCGCCACCGAGACCCCTGCACAGGTTACAGTGCAGGACTTCTTCGTCTACGACGCCGGCGAGAAGCCTTCTTCCTCCTCCATCAAAGCGCTCCCCCCTTGTACCGAGCCGCAGCCGCCCTTTGATTATAATTATACCAGCCGCCATTGCCGCCTACCTCGTCGTCGTCCTCCTCTTGATCATTCTCCTCCCCGCCTGCTATCGGTCAAATCCATGGGCCTCTTGTGCCGAGGCCAAGAAGAGTTCGTCGTTGCAGAGCTGACTCTTTACAAGCCCAACCGCTCTAAGGTCTTCGCTGACATCTGCTTGCTCCAGTCCTCGTCCTGCAGCACACCAGCTGCTGATGACAAACTTCTTGGTGGCACATGGAGGTCCATGCGCGTCGACATCTTGTGCAGTGACAACAACCCAGATGATGATGTCTGGCAACTCTGCTGCTGGGAAACCGACGCCGTCGTCCCGTTCAACCAATGGCTGTGCTGGATCGACTACTGCCGAGGCATCCTCTTCTGCGACGTGTTCAGAGACCCCAACCCTAGCGTCTCCTTCCTCAGGTTCCCTCTGGACAGCTTCCCTTCTACCAACATTCGCAGCACCACGTTAAGCCTTTTCTACCGTGGCGTGTCGGTTGTCGACCATGGCCATGGCCGTATGCTCAAGTTCGTCAATGTCGCCCGCCGTGATGGCATTGCCTTTGGCGCACTCAAACCGGGCACTGGCTTTACCATCACCTGCCACACTCTCAAGCTAGGTGGCAGTGGCACCATAACATGGGAGGAGGAACACAGTATCGACTCCAAGGATCTCTGGAATGCCAACCTCCACCTCCCGCGTGGCATTCTCATGTTCCCTCAAGTTGACGTTAACAGGCCACATGTAGTGCACCTCCTTTACATTGAGTTTGGATATGCCAAGAAGAAGATGTGGGTGGTCTCCATTGACATGAGCACCAAGATCGTGGAGTCGTTTTCTCTGTATATCAATGGGCATGAGGGCCTTCAAACTGACGACGCTGACTTGATCAGAGATAAGTCCATGTCTCCCATGGCCTTCCTCCCTTGTGAATTCCCCAAGTACTTGTCAAGGTAATTAATATTGCTGCTGGTGCTGCCTTTGGTTTCATTCTGTCAATGAAATAGATCCAGCTACTCAATATATAGATTTCATTCTGTCGCTTCCATATTTGAATATTAACCGTTGACCCTCAAAAAAAATATTAATCGTTGCATATGTGTCCATTGCTACAATCTGCTTGCATTGTTTGGCATTTCATATGTTGTAGTGCACCCTCTTTCTCCAGAGCCAGAATATTAGTGTAGCCTGCAGGCTGTGCTAAACATTATTTTGAGCCTTGAAGGTTATGATGATAAGAGAGCTTAGAGCTGTCAATACCTTCTTCCATATGTTATTATTGGAAATTACTAGCAGTTGGAACTCAAATTTTTACCTTCAATGTCGTCTGTTTTTGGCAAGTCGATCTTTCCTAAGGAAACAATACTACTTTACAAAGCACACCGCCTGTGCATATGCTAGCCGTCTTTTGGTAACAGTACAAAAGCAAAGCTTAATTTGAACACCATTTTTAGTTTGTCACAGTAATTTGTTATGCATTATTGCAGGAAGAGTAAGGATATGGAATGAGTCACATCTGCTGCCCCCTTGCATTTTTGCGTTCTTCTGGAGATCCAATGGTTCAACAAGAAAGGCTTCGATCTGTTGTGCTTGTCAACAAAATTGAAGGATCTATTTCATTTCATGTTGTTGCCTAGCTAGGAACCATCGATATCTTTATGCTGTATGAACGTTAAGTTATGCAAAGTTGTCTAAAAAGAAGTTTGTCGTGTTGTTGGCCAGCATTTTGAAGTACAAATATAATCTTTAAATAATCGTATCATTGTGTGAATGTGTCACCTGCATTAACTGGTTCTTGAACTTGCCTGTGCTATACCAAGTTTGTATGTGAAATTTAATCTCTGAGTTTGCATGTGTTTTAGCACGCACGAACACCAGAAACTGGCCTGGTTTGTGGTCAGCTGCTGCGCGCAAATTATCTGGTTGCATTGCACTTCCTTGTCAGAGAGTTCAGATACATGAAGAAGATGTGGCCTGTCGCCATTGACATGAACACCAAGACCGTGGAGCATCGATCATGTTTTCAGTATATCAAAATGGGAGGGGGGACATCATTGGAGCTCTGGATATATGCTGACTGACCGAGTACATCACCGGAAAACCAGTTTATACATGCACACGTACATGCATGATCCATGCATTGATGGGAATATATATAGAGTTCATTTCTTTATTAATTTGGTGGAGCAAGCATGCACATTTACACACCCACTCCTTGTAATCTCGTGTCCTCAGCTCGTCACTTTGTTTTGGTTTCTGTATATGACTGACAATTTGGTGCACCAGCATGTCCTGGTTACCTACGGTGCTGATCAACAATGGACGTACGTAACCGGGGTTGAATTGGACACATATCACCAAGGGTTGAATCGGACACATATCACCAATTAGTATACGTGTATTCAGAGGATTCTTTATCTAAAAAAATTCAGAGGATTCTTTATCTAAAAAAATTCAGAGGATTCTTTATAATCCGTCCGATACGTGATGTTCTTCATCAGCCTCGATCAGGAGTCGTGATACTGACGACAACAGACCTAGAACGAAGCCGACACCGAATCATATATCGCCGCGCCTAGCTCCGTCACCGCCTCACCGGCCGGCCAGCCAGCCAGCCATGTCCACCGCCGCCGCCGCGTTCCCCAGCTGGGCGATGCTGGAGCCCTTCGTCTTCCGCAGGGACGACGACTCCTCCTTCCCCGACGAGAGCAAGGCGCCCGTCAGGGCCTCCGGCACCACGTGTCCTGGGGCGCCACCTTCACCATCGCCTTCTCCCTCGCCGATCCCCCGCTCATCTCCCGCATCTACGCGCACCTGCCGGGCTTCCCAGATCGCTTCGAGTGCACCCCCTTAGCCATCATGGCGACCCACCGCCATCTCGCCCTGCTCCGCGTCGGCCGCGAGATGCCTTCTACAAAGCTTCTAGTGCAGGACTTCTTCGTCTACAACGCCGGCGCCGGCGCCGCCGCCGGCGAGGAGGAGGAGAACCACCACCCTTGCTCCTCGCTCAAAGCGCCCCCCCCCCCCCCCCCTTGCACCGAGCCGAAATTCGATTATAATTATACCCGCACCCGCAGCGATCACCGCCTACCTCGTCGTCGTCAACCTCCTGCTCCTGCTTCTGAGGAGGAGAACCACCGGCGGCGCCTGCTGACAATCTTATCCATGGGGCTCTTGTGCCGGGGCGACGAATAGTTCGTGGTGGCAGAGCTGAATCTTTACTGCCCCAGCCGCCGCTCCAAGGTCTGCGCTGACATCTGCTGGCTGCGCTCTTCTTCTTCAGTCGTCGCTGACAGCTCGACCTCGCCGGCGAGAGATCTTCAGCTTGCCGGCGGCGCATGGGACTCCATGCGTGTGGAGATCCAGTGCAGCGACGACAAGCCCGGCCATGTCTGGCGACCCTGCGGCGGCTGGCAAACCAACGCCGTCATCCCCTTCCGGCAATGGCTGTGCTGGGTCGACTACTACCAGGACATCCTCTTCTGCGACGCGTTCAGAGACCCCAGCCCTAGCGTCTTCTCGTCTTCTTCCTCAGGCTCCCTCTGGATGACCACGACTTCCCTGCTTCTCCCAACATTCGCGCCGGCACATCCAGTCACCTGTACCGTGCCGTGTCCGTCGTCGACCATGGCCGTGAGCTCAAGTTCGTCAAGGTCAAACGCCATGATGGCGTTCCCTTTGGAACGCTCAAACCCGGCACTGGCTTCACTATCACCTGCCACACCCTCCTGATCTCAGACGGCGGCGCCGGCGTCGCCGGCGGCGGCATGGCGTGGGAGGAGGAGTACAAGGTGACTTCCGACGAGCTCTGGGATGTAAACCGCCCTGAGCACCTGCCACGAGACATCCTCATGTACCCTCAGGTTGACATTGAGAGGCCACATGTAGTGCACTTCCTTTTCATCAGCCAGTGGAAATATGTGAATAAGAAGATGTGGGTGGTCTCCATTGACATGAGCACCAAGATCGTGGAGTCATGTTCTCTGTATATCGATGGGATGGAGGGCCTTCAAACTGACGACGCTGAATTGATCGAACACAAGTCCATGGCTACCTGGCCCTTCCTCCCTTGTGAGTTCCTCAAGTTCCTCCAGTTGTCAAGGTCAAGGTAAATTAATATTGCTCCTCTGATCTTTATCTGCTAACTCAATAGATTTCAGTCTGTCGGTTCCATATTTGAATATTAATTCATTGTTGCATATATGCAAGTTCTCCAACCAGAATATATACTAGTGTAGCCTGCAGGCTATACTAAACATATATCAATTTGAGCATTATTGAAGCTTATGATGATAAGAGCTTAGTAGAGCTGTCGATACCTTCTTTCATATGTTATTGGAAATTACAAGCAGTTGGAAGTGGGAACTCAAGTATATACTACTTTTCACCTTCCATGTCGTCTGTTTTTGGTAATCCTTTCCTAAGTAAAAAATACTACTTTACAAAGCAACGCCTTTGCATATGCTAACCGTGTCTTTTGGTAAAAATATAATACAGAAGCAAGTTTAATTTCAACAACGTCCATGCACATCATTTTTAATTTGTCACGGTATTTATTATACATTGCAGGAAGAGGAAGGATATGGAATGAATTTTATACGCTCGTGGTGTGTACGTGTTCGGTAGGTTCATCTGTGATGTGTCTAGCTTTTAAGTACACAATTTTATGCCAGAATTGTAGTTACAAAGGGACACTACGGGAAACCCCGTATATGCCGAGTGCCTAGCTTTTTGCCGAGTGTATTTTTTCGGACACTCGGCAAAGAGCTTCTTTACCGAGTGTATATTTCTTGGCACTCGGTAAACAAGAAACACTCGGCAAAGAACATGTTTGCCGAGTGTCAAAAAAATACACTCGGAAAGAAGTTCTTTGCCGAGTGTATTATAACTTGCACTCGGCAAAAAATTGAGTTTTTTTGTTTTTGAACCAAGTGATTCAAATAATAAAATATAAGGAGCAGAAAAATTGTATGCAAGTTGTTTGCCGAGTGTCAAAAAATACACTCGGCAAAGGACATGTTTACCGAGTGTATTATATTCGACACTCGGCAAAGATTTAAGTTTTTTTGTTTTTGAACCGCAAGTGATTCAAATAATAAAATATAAGGAGTAAAAAAAATTGTATGCAAGTTGTTTGCCGAGTGAAAAAAAAATACACTCGGCAAAGAACAAGTAGAAAAATTGTATGCAAGTTATTTTCCGAGTGTCAAATAAAAAACACTCGGCAAAGAGGTCTTTGCCGAGTGTTTTTTATTTGACACTCGGCAAAGACTCGACAAAAAAAATATTTTTCCCTCTTTTTGTCCTAAAACTTTTCCTACTCTCTACATACAACATGTAATACTCAATGTCAAATTTTGGTATTTTTTGTATTTATTTGCTATATTTAACTAATTAGTTCCATTTCAAACAATTTTTTGAAACAAATCAAATTTGAACTACAAGTGATTCAAATAATAATATAAAATGAGTTAGAAAATTATATTCATGTTATATAGCTCAATTTAAGACCTTACCCATGAAATAAAAAAATTGACATATCTTGCTTAAGAAATATGACCATTAACGTGTGTACGAATGATATTTAAATTCTAAAAAAACAAATAAAGTCTGAAAATCATGAAATTTGTCATGATATGGTGGTATCACACGTAGAAGCTACGATAAAAAGTAGAGAATGTTTCGCACAACCTGTCACGTACATTGCTTATAAAATGGAGAATCTCCGAAGAATAACCTTAGAGTTCAAAATGACTTGATAGGATTTGGAGTCAAATAGATTGTCGAATTTGAATTTGACTTCAACTCATTTTGTATAGGTCATAGATTATATAAATTGTGTCATATCAAAATTTGATTATTTTTTAAATTTGTTTGATAATTTGAAATTTATTTTGAAACATGGTGGAAATTTTTTTGCCGAGTGCCAAATAAAACACTCGGCAAAGAGATTCTTTGCCGAGTGTTTTCATGGACACTCGGCAAAGGTTCCAGGTCATCGATCCGTCCCAAACAAATAGTGCTTCCCTATTGGTTAGAAGCTCCCCCTCCGGATCACGGGATCAGCCTCTCTCTCCCCTCCTCTCACAGCCACACAACCCACGAGGACGGATAAGGCCAGAAGCCCCCAGCGCCTCCCTCTCTCTCCCAGCTTCCGCCGCCGCGCCTCTCTCTCTCCGTGTCCTCTCCTCTCCTCTCGTCCTGCTCCTCTCCTCCAGCGCCGCTCTCGCCTCCATCTCCTCTCCTCTCCTCGCGGCGGGCGGCCGGGCGCGGCGGCGAGAGCGGCGGCCCCGGCCATGGCGCGGCGGCGGGAACTGCGTCCCCGGCCATGGCGCGGCGGCGGGAGCTGCGGCCCCAGTAATAGCGCGGCGGCGGCCCCGGCCAGCGGCGGGAGTTGCCTCCCCGGCCATAGCGCGGCGGCGGCCCAAGCCATGGCGCGGCGGCGGGATCTGCGGCCCCAGCAATAGCGCAGCGGCGGGAGCGGCGACCCCGACCATGGCGCCGCGGCAGCAGCGGCGGCCCCAACCAGGCGCGGCGGCTCCAAGGCGGCCCAAGCGCGGCGGCTTCAAGGCGGTGGCCCCTGCGCAGCGCGGGCGGCCAGCCCCTGCGCGGGAGGGACGGCGGCCCCGGCGGCAAGCAGCGCGCGCGGGCGGAGCTGCGGCGGCCGGACGGGCGGGTGGCCAGGCGGCGCGGGCGTGGGGCCAGGTGGCGCAGCGCGGGAGGCGGCCGGCTGGGAGGGGCCTCGACGGCAGGTGGCGGACGTGGCATGGCCGGCGGCGGACGTGGCATGGCCGGCCCCGAGGATTTTTTTTATTTTTGCAAATATTGTTTGCCGAGTGTCTGTATTGGGGCACTCGGCAAAGCCGGTTGAATCTTCGCCGAGTGTCTGTATTTGCACTCGGCAAAGCTTTCACCGAGCGCCCAATAAAAAACACTCGGCAAAAGACGGCTTTGCCGACACCTGATATGCCGAGTGGCTTTTGCCGAGTGTTACACTCGGCAAAGGATTTGCCGAGTGTTTTTCTGGTATTGCCGAGTGCTTGGGACACTCGGCAAATGTCCGGTTTCCCGTAGTGGGAAGGAGGGGGTATGTGTGTTGGTCAAGAAGATAACCATCTACAGCGTCAGATAGTACATCAGGTTCAGAACTAGTTCACCTACTGTGTCTGCAAGAGATCGAACAAGCTAGCTCAAAAACAAGATGCATGTCGGGCAATGCCGGTCGATCACAATTTTTTGAGCTTTATTTCAACTGCCAAAAGCAATCTAGCGATATATACGAGGATTCTGACGGGCCAAAGTCAAACTAAAGACAGAGACAGTATGAATCCAGCAAATATTCAGTAAAGATAGCATACTTCTTCCATTCATGCAGCTCGATTATATTATTACAAATTTTAGAGATAGGATGCTGGAGGATTTCAATTACAAGTATATTGGTCCACATAAAACCTTTTTTTTTGTGAGGGTCCAGATATAAAACCTATGTATCTGTGCCAAATGAGTTCTTCATTATTATTATTATCTCCTATCATGTTTATTTACTGATGATCCAAAGTGCAGTTGGAAGTTAAGAACTACCATTGTCAGATGTGATTAGGCCCTTCACAGCCATGCATGGTGATTAAATAGGACAACAGTAACCAAAATAGCCATACATAGAGAAATGAGATAATATATATTGCTTTCTAGAGAAGTTGAGACGGTGAAGACACTGCCGTCTGATGTTTTCAGAATCAGTTCCCAGAACTAGTTAGTCATCTGCTGTACGTGTACCATATATTATAAAACTTTTATGCATTCTTTGTCTATGCATAGCAGAATCGTTTAATAGACATTTCATATCAGTACTACTTATACAAACTACAAGGATGATTCTGCTGGATGTCAATCAAAAAACTGAAAACCAGATGAACGAACGTATGGAGTTTCATTCAGTTCCTTTCGAACGTTTGAGTTGGACCGCATCAAGGTTAGCGAAAGAGGCCCAGCCCACTCTGCCCAACCCACGTTCCGGACCCAACACGACCAAACTGAAACGCGACAGAGTTCTATACGGGCGCGCGCCTCCTCTCCTTGCCGGCCTCCGGCTCCTCCTTCGTCGGCAAGGCAAGGTCCTCGTCGATCACCACCTTGCAAAAATCCATCACCCGATTCAATTCGTCCTCAGAGCTAGAGACCCCCGTTGCCTAAATCTGTGTCAAGCTCGGGAAGCTCTCGATCACCGCGGCCATGTCCGCCGCCGGCGCGTTCCCCAGCTGGGTGCTGCTGGAGCGCTTCGTCTTCCGGAGGGACGGCGACGAGACCAAGGCGCCCGTCAGGGCCTCCGGCACCACCTCCTGGGGCGCCCCCTTCACCATCGCCAGCTGAGCTCCTCCCACGGGACATCCTCTTGTACCCCCAGGTGAACGTTGACAGGCCACATGTGGTGCAGTTCCTTATCAGCGAGTTCAGATGGGTGATGAAGAAGATGTGGGTGGTCACCATTGACATGAACACCAGGAGGGTGGAGTCGTTTTATGAGTATCTCCATGGGAGGGAGGCCCTTGGGACTGAAGACGCTGACTTCACCAAACACAAGTCCAGGTCTCCCATGCCCTTCTCCTTCCTCCCCTGTGACTTCTCCAGGTTCCTCCCTACTTTGTCAAGGTAATGTTACCTTGATGATAGCGATAGTGGGGCAGTGTTGGAGTTACTAATTGCTGTAATTTACACCGGTGCCTGTAAATCAGGCGTGGCAGTTATTGCCGCACTATACTAGTTACCTAGATTAGTATCTCCTTAAAAATTGAATGCCTTAGTTTATATGGAACGAATTATCTTATTGATCAGTTTCTTGCTCACGAGCACGACGTATAATAACCTGCCAGAAAAAGAGCACAGAACCGAAAATATGTTGAGAGGCCAGACGAGTTGGGCTTGGGCTAACTGGTCAGTCCGGCCCAATTGGCCCAACCAGGTCTCCGCTTGCAACCTTTGGTGGTGACCGTATCCGTATCCGCTTCCTTCCTGATCCTGAGAGGAGATGAAGCGTCTCCTAGTCGGATTCGGATACTTGGACCCAGGCCGAGTCCGACGCCGCCGAGGCCCCGGAGGATCATCCGGAGTTGTTGGAGGAAGTGGAGGTGGCTCGAGCCAATTACGAAGCAGCAGAGGCCATCTTCAAGAAGACACGTGATATGGAAGCTGACATCTTGAGGCAGTACAAGGAGAAGGGGTACGCCATGGTGGAGGTTGACGACGAGGGGAGGGCAGTTATTAATTACTCCCTCCGGTTTGGTAAAACAAGTCGTTTTGGACAAGATTTGAGTCAAATATTGGGAATATAAATCATGAATAACATTTAAGTCGTTGAGTTTGGAAATGTGAAAATTATATAAATAGATTAGTCTTGAAAATTACTTTCATAGAAGTATACATATATAACTTTTCAAAAAATATTTTTATAGAAAAGATAGGTTAAAGTTGCGCTTTGGTGACCGTGTCGCTGTCCTAAACGACTTGTTTTACCAAACCGGAGGGAGTAGTTATTATAGTTACAGGGGATCTGATCTGCCTCTCGTTTCTGCGTGCCAAGTTTAATTTGCATGCAGTATACTTTTATCTATCCATACGTATGTCATGTCGTCTGTACGTAGTTAATTGCTTCTAGTACCGTACTATGCAATCAGGTAATATCCTCGGAGGATGAAATTGTCTTTGCCGAAATTCCATTGTACCATTAAGAGAAAAAAGTAATAAGGGGAAAAAAGAAAAACAAAACAGGTTCGTTTCCTACTTTCCCTGTACGTAGCCCTATACTACTGTTCCGCAATCTGTTGCCCTCGCCGAAAAAAAAAAAGTATCCGCCGCCATGTCCGCCGCCGCCGCGCGCCGCCACCTCCTGGGGCGCTCCCTTCCGCGTCGCCTTCTCCCTCGCGGAGCCGCCGCTCATCTCCCGCCTCTACGCGCAGCTGCCGGGGTTTCCCGTCGGCATCGTCGCCACCCACCGCCACCTCATCCTCTACAACGCCGGCGAGCAGCCGTGCTCGCTCCAAACGCTTCCTCCTTGCACCGAGCCGGACATGGATTACAGCCGCCGCGACGGCAGCCTGCCTCCTCGTAAACATCGTGCTGGCGGCAAGAAGAAGAAACAGCGGCCGCGGCGCCTGCAGATGGTCAGATCCATGGGCATCTTGTGCCGCCGCCGCCGCCGTGGCGAAGGCGAAGGAGAAGACGACCAAGAACAAGAAGAAGAAGAGTTCGCCGTGGTAGAGCTGGACCTTTACAAGCACAGCCTTTCAAAGATCTTTGCTGACATCTACCTGTTGAGATCATCGTCTTCGTCGGCCGGCGAATGGGACTCAATGCGTCTACCCGTCGTCCACAGCGACGGCGACGATGATTCCTTGCAGCTAATCTTATGGATCCCCGTCGGCGATCGCTGGCTTTGCTGGGTTGACTACTACAGAGGCATCCTCTTCCTCGACGTGTTCAGAGACCCCAACCCTACTTCCTGCTGTCGTATGTTGTTGGAAATTATTAGCAGTTGGAAGTGTAGTACTATACTACTAGCTTAATTATCAGTTATCACCTTCAGTGTCTGTTTTTGGCAATTATTTTCTTAAGTAAATATGTATTGACAGAAGAAGGGAGTTTAATCTGAACACTTCATCCATGTAGATGATTTTGTCACGGTATTTATGTATTATTGCAGGATGAGCAAGGATACGGAATGAGCTAGTCACGCGTCAATATCCGTTGGTTCCACGAGAAAGGCTTGATCTGTCGTGTTTGCCAACACATCTCTGGAAGGACAAGTTTCATGCCGTGGCCTATGTAGGATTTATCTTATGGTTTAGTTATGCTGTATGAACCAAAAAGTTGGTGTGTTTCGTAGGCCAATTTGTCAAAAAAAAAAAAAGTTAGTGGCGTGTTTAGCTTTGAAGTACCGGTATTTAAATTGTGTCATTGAGTTGACGAGTCACTTGGTCCTTGAACTTGCCTTTGTTACACAAGTTTGCATGTGAAATTATACTGCACACAGTACACGCAGCATTACAAAATATAATTTGTTGTCATAACATACAAACTATATGAAGGTATATATGGACCAAACATTACAAATTGGAGTGACGATCACATTGTATGGAGGATTATTCCGACGAGCCAAATCAAAACTGGAGGACAGAGACAGTACTATATGCATGCAGCAGAGATGGATTCTTCAGTAAAGATAACATCGTTCTTCCATTCACGCAGGTCGATTAAATCATTGCATCTTTTATTATTTTGCTGAGATCGATAGCTAGCGAGTAATTAAACAGGTAGTGGTCTTAATTAACTGCAGCATAAGCAGTATAGCGAGTTGCACTGGCCGCCGGTGTAGCCCAGGCCCCGGCAGCACCTGCCGCAGGCGCCGCGTTGCAAGCACCTCCCCACACGTACACCTGGGGTATATATGATGATAGAGTGAGTGTGCTGCTGATAATTTTACTCTATACTGGTATCTATTAATTGCTGTAATTACACTAGTGCCTTAAACTAATCAGGTGCCTATTATTGCTGCACCTTAAGTTACCTACCTAGATTAATTAGCATCTCTTTACATAAGGAATAAATATGAATTGTCTTAGTGCTCATTTTATTCCTCCGTAACTTGATTCAGTTAATTACTACTATATTATTGTAACCTGCAGAAAATGAAAAAAAACATAATATATTTTTATTTTTGAGGAAATGAAAGAACATAATAGATGTTCACCCTCGCAAAAAAAGAGAGAACAAAATAGATGGTGTAAAAGAGAGAACAAAATAAATGATGTTGAGAAATTGAGCCCAGTGATGAACAAGAAATTGAGCCCGTGGAGGCCTTCTCGTTGTACAAGTGGTGAATTCGGGAATCTCCAGATCTGCTGGATGCTCAATCCTTCGAAGGTGCTCATAGGATAGGGGTTTGCGTACGTGTATTCATAGGGGTGAGTGTCCGTGCGTGTATGAGTGTCTGCGTTGTACTGTGTAATTCTAAAAAAAAATCGGCGTCGTATGTGTTTGATTAATGCAGCTATTTTGGTAGGTGTCAGTTCGTGGTGGTATGTAGAGATGTGATAACTCCATTACTTTTGTTGCCAGCTGCTTGATCAAGAAATAGTACTACTAGATCGCAATAAGAGTTGTGCATGCTGAAAGTTACACGCACCAATATAATTTGAACACAGCAAAAGGCCATCTTTAGTATTACAGCTAGCGTGTTGCACCAATATAATTTGAAGACGTAGGCACGACTCTAGAAAGTGATGTAATGTAACTCTCGATCGACGATCGATACATTCATGTAGTAGATCGAGTACATGCATGTGACATACTCTATATAGTAGATAGAACCATTTCGCTTGGCTTTGCTACAAATAAACTTGATACATTAATTAACGACGTAACCAATGATATGATAGATGCATGGGCTGAGGAGAGATATAAGTAATTATTATGCAATTAACCTTAGTTCACCATCCCACCCCTCTCTTTTCCACCTCTGTTTGTCGTCGCCTCCGTCGCCGTGGGAGAGAGAGAGGCTGGCGCCGCCGTCGTCGTGGGAGAGAGAGAGGCTGGCGCCACCGTCGTCGTGGGAGAGAGAGAGGCTGGCGTCGCCGTGGCTGGCCTGCGATTGGGCTGGTGCCGTCGTTGTGCGCGGCTAGCCCGTGGCTGGGTGGCGGCGCCGCCGTCCTCACCGGCCGCCGGAGCCAGAGGAAGAGTGGGGAAAATGTGATCATTTTCATAAAATGTTAATCAATATTTTCTTTACACAAATGTTGGTGCAACTTTTCTGAAAAATGTTAGTCAACTTTTTATGAAAAATTTGTTTCAACTTTTTTGTTTGAAAAATGTTGTAACATTTTCGAAAAATATGATTTAATAATCATGAGGTGAGATGACTGGAAACTTACTAACTAGCAATTTTAGGTGAGCTTTGGTGTGGTGAAAGTTTCAACTCTTATCCATCTTCCGATAACTATATAGCCCCCCTCTACCGACTGCAGTGCTCTGTTGGTGAAGACCTGGGCTGTGTTTCTTTCCAATATGGAAAATTTTTTCCAAAGGAAATCTTGCATGCATGTAGTACTAAATGAAGTCTATTTGCAAAACTCATGTACGGATGAGTTTAACTTTGCGCGACGAATCTAAGGAGCCTAATTAATCCATGTTTTGCTACAGTAATGCTACAGTAACCATCCTCTAATCGTGCGGTCAAAGGCCTCATTAGATAGGTCTCGCGAAATAGTTCAATGTTGTGAAGATAATTTTGTAAATTGACTTTATTTAGTACCCTTAATTATTGGTCAAAGGAGGTGGAAAAATATTTCCACCCCAAAAGAAACACGGCCCAGAAGCGCGCAGTATGGAGCACTCACTCGGCAGCCAGTCCTATCCTTGCTCCTTGGCGACCGCAGCAACAAGGATTACGGAGCACTCGGCATCCACTCCTGTCCTTTTCTTTTTTATTTGATTTGATAAAAAGCCACACCTGTCCTTGCTCCTTGGCGACCACAAGGATTAGGACATGCGCAATGTTGAGACAGGCAAATTGGCATTAGTTTAGGGCCCACACGAATTGACATAGCTATGGCTTGGGACACAATGTGCAGTAGCTCGATCAAGTGCTCAACAGGATAGACGGGCCCATTGGATAGCAGCAGCATGCATCTCTATGTGCAGTGACCAAAGACAAAGAAAATCATTCTTTATTTGTTTATGGTGCACATCTTAAGGCTACGGTACACTTTAAGCTAAGGCTCATTATTTCCACAATGGTTATGGTTCATTCTGTCGATACCTGAAGATCACCTTTTCATTACATTGTGGATACGGAGCACTCGGCAGCCACTCCTATCCCTTTTTTTTTGGATAATAAAAAGCCACACCTGTCCTTGCTCCTTGGCGACCACAGCAACAAGGAGCTGAGGCGGCTGCTCCTCTCCACTACCACTGCACCATCACCATCTCACCATGGCCGGCGTTTCTGCTTCCACCTGCAAGGTCATCGACTCCCACCTCCACGTCTGGGCCACGCCACAGCAGGCCAAGGAGGAGTACCCCTACTTCCCAGGCCTGGAACCCACGCTCCGTGGCGACGACGACTTATTGCTCCAGGTCAGTCAGTCAATCAGTCAGACAACTTCGTTCAGAAATGAGTCTGCCCGGCCTTGATTGAGCCTAATAGATAGAGGATGTTCAGACCTGTCTATGATAAGCTCAACACATTATCTTAGGAGGCAAAACACATATATGATAGAACCAGCTCCAAGTGCTCCTCCACATATAGATTGCGGTCTTCAATGTTACTGGTTGCAGTCATGACACTTACAATTGTCCGAACAAAAGCCGCACAATTTGATACCCAACAGGGAGAGGCTGTATGCAAAGCACTACAATACAACAAGAAAACTTATCAGTGTAGGATGATTATCAAAATAAAGTTGGACAAGTGTGTCCTCCCACCAGAGGCAGATTTAAAATGCACAATCAGAATTCCGGGTGAACACTATGCTACAAATAGGGTCCGACTCTAAAAAGGTAGTGGACAGAGAGAAAAAATAATTATATCAATTAACTAGATCTAGCTCCTCAATTAACTAGCCCCTTTATTAATTGGTAAAAAGATGCTGGAGGTTTGGACATTCAGTCACTTTTAATCCTATATTCCTATGTGCTACAAATTGGATCAGAATTGGAGGCCAACAACAGCAGATCAAACAATATTTTGCAGCCGGTTCGGCTCCAGTTTCAGACAAACTATATGATTTCAGACATTCAGAATAGCTATGCCAAGCACGCCTTCCAATCAGACTAACCTTTGAACCTGAAGGCAAAGCTTTCTTGTACCAGATCAAAGAAAAGAGCATGACTTCCAAGCTCAAACAGCAGCCGCTAGCCCACTACTCCGGCTCTCCGGTCACACGCGAGCTGGGCTTCTGAGTCCTTTCTCCCCTGTGCGGCCCATGGGCCAAGTTGCTCACAGTGGAAGGGAATGCTAACACGCCTCAGCCATTGTCGTTGTCTCCAGTCATCAACGCAGGTCGTTCAGTTTTGGCCACACCAAGAAGCCACTGTCGTGCACGACCCAACGCCGACGTGTTGCTGCACCCAAACTGACTGTCCGATGACGTGAAAGCACCAAGTCCGAAGCAACCCAACACGCGGGGGCCTCTCTACTTCCGCCGTTGGACGTCTCTCTCGCGTGCACGGGGACCTCCAACCCGCCACTCAGCACGCCTCTCTCGTGTGCGGGGACCTCCAAACCCGCCACATGGCCCCACGCTCCGGACTCGTTTCAGGAATTGTCGTCGAAGCGGCCAAAAGAGATGACCCGCCCCCCATGAACTGTACCAAGCCGCCAGACCACCGCCATAGTCCGAGATCATCACGTTGCTTCCCCCTCGCCAGCCCCCCACGCCTTCCTGGCACACCACTGCCTTTCGCACGGCCCCCAAGTGCCGCGCGCCCACACCGCGCTTCGCGGCCACCGCTGCTGCCGCACCTCCTCCCGTGCGCAGCCTCCTCACGCACGGCTGTTGCTGCCGTATGCCTCGCCGGCCTCGCGCCCAGGGCCTCCTCCGCCTGCCACACGCCTCGCCAGCCCGCGCGCCTTCGCCGGCCGCACGCCGCGTCGGCCCGTCCGTCTCTGCCGGCCCGCGCCCAGGGCCTCCTCCGCCGGCCGCACACCTCCACCGGCTGCACGCCTCGCTGCGCCCGGGGCCTCCTCCGCCAGCCGCGCACCTCTACCGGCCACACGCCACACCAGCCCGCGCGCCTCCTCCGGCCGCACGCTAGCCGCCCTTTTCGAGCCGTCTCCGCACCGTCGGGCAACGGACCCGGCCACGGGCCAACTGAATCCGGGGGCGGAGAGGCCGGATCTGGCCGTGCACACTGCCGTCGTCGCAAGCTGGTCGCCGGCGACTTTCTCCTGCCGATGGCGTCCGCGCCCGCCGAAAAACGAGGGAGGAAGGAAAGGATGCACCCCGCCGTCGCTATCTCGGGGTCCGTCCGGAATTTCGGCATCGCCCTCCTGCGGCGGTTAGGTGGGGAGGAGCGGGCGGCGGCGGCCGGGGGAGGGGAGTCGCCACCCGAGCCGCCCGACGCGGGGGCCTTAGCATGAGTGAAACCGTCCACCCGAGCCCAATTCTTGATATTGTCGCAAGCCTTTTTGAAAAAGATACATGCTCAGGCACGTTCTTCAAAAAAACATCACAATTGACACCATGGCAGAATGGTGGAAAATGCATAT
Organism: Echinochloa phyllopogon; assembly: GCA_033239725.1. NCBI lineage: Eukaryota > Viridiplantae > Streptophyta > Magnoliopsida > Poales > Poaceae > Echinochloa > Echinochloa phyllopogon. The sequence continues at coordinate 1,173,562 of BTCW01000001.1, forward strand.
GGCATTATGTACCATACGTTAAGAAAAAAAACGGTAATGCTAATTCTAGGGCGTCCGTCTGCACAAAAATATCGGACGCCCCACCGGCCACCACCGCTATCTTTCCTATTTCTTTCGCCCGTCCCCCGTCGTCAGTTTCCAAAAAAAATCTCGCATCCCGCAGCTCCCTGCTCCCGATGCCACCGCCGCCACCGCCCCTCCCCGCTCCTCCACGCGTCGGCGCCGTCGCGGTTCTCCTCGTCGTCCGCTCCCCCGTGCCGCCGCCATCCTCTCCGCTCACACCACCAGCAGTGGAGCTCGTGCCGCCGGGCGTGGGGAAGACGAATACCGAGCTCACGCGCGCCATGGATCCGGCGTCGCCGGCCTGAACCGGCCATGGATCTGCTGGAGCCGTCAATCCTCCGCGTCGAGTTCCTCTGCATCGACCTCCTCCTGCGCTTCGCCGTCCCTCCGCGTCGCCGTTGCCGCCGTCCTCCGTGTCGAGCGGCTTCCCTCGTCTCCTCGCCGCCGCTGACGTCCATTTTCTCCGCGGTCGCCGCTGCCCCCTCCTCCACGCGCCGCCGCCGCGCCGCTCCTCCGCGGCGGCCGTCGCTGCCCATCTCCTCCGCGGCCGCCACCGCGTGCTCCATAGAGTGAACCGTCGCTCCCCTGCGGCCGAGGGACGGGCGAGCCGTGCTTTAGGCCAGGGCGTCCTTCCTCTTTCCTCGCGTGCATGTTGCAGCAATGTTGATTTTAGATTTTGGTGATGAAACCGTATACATAGATGTTGCATTGGTTGCAATTATTTTTTTCAATGTTGCAGCTGCATAATTTTGATATTGCAATACCCTTGTCTTGATGTTGCAATGTTGCAGCTGCATAATTTTGATGTTGCAATAGCCTTGTCTTGATGTTGCATGAACTTTGACTGGATGTTTCATATAAAATTCGATTGGATGTTTCATGAAACATGCTCTGATGTTGCGGCGGGAATTTTTACTCAACTCCTGTAACAACTACATGATATTCGATATTCGATGGTGTGCATTTCTGTACGTGTCTCCGATGTTGCAATCGATGACTTTTCATCTTGCAGATATTGTTCTATGATGTTGCATATGTTATTTTTGAATGTTGCAAAAAATTCATATGTTGCATGCAACATTACATACATGTTGCGGTGGGATTTTTGCATGCTACAGTACCGTCCGATATTTTAACCGCCGTCGGACGTCCGGGCGCTAGTGCTGCCCAAAAAAAAATTCTCATCCGGTGGATTGTTCGGTCGTTTCTCAACACACAGTGGACCTACCCAACCTAATTGTCATCTTAGCGGTGCTTCCTCCTCTATCCCATTGTTATTGGAACTTGCTATTGAAAATTTGGTTTGAGACTGTATTTAATATTATTTGGTCTCACTAAACCACTGTTATCAGTCCTTTATGTTAGTTTCTTTCAAACTCAGAAGACTGTATGCATGGGGAGCTTCTGATTACTGTACTGTTTTGAGAATTTCCTCTTTTCTTTAGTGTATGAGTGAAGCTGGAGTGGATGGGGCTCTCCTTGTTCAACCAAGAAATCATATGTTTGATCATTCTTTGGTAACTAGGTAAGATTTTTTTTCTTGCATTGATCCATTCAAATCTAAGACCACCAGTCATATGACTATATCATTAACTTATTTCATTTTCATTTTTTTCTCTAGTGTGTTGAAGAAATACCCATCCAAGTTTATTGGTTGCTGTCTTGCGAATCCTGCAGACGATGGGAGTGGGATTAAACAACTTGAACACCTGATTGTACAAGTAACCTCTTGGAATTTTCTTCTACATAACAGGAATGATCCATTCTGCTATTTTCTGATATGCTGTCCCTTCGCTTTTATCACCAGGAAAAATTCCGTGCTGTGAGGTTCAACCCAACCTTATGGCCATCTGGTCAAAAGGTATGTAGAGATGAAAATGAGCAACATTGTTCCTCTACTTATTAACTGGGATTGATGATCAATAATGTCGCCTGAAGGGAAAAATGTTTAAACTAAACAGATGACCAATGAGGTCGGAAGGTCATTATTTTCGAAGGCAGGAGAACTTGGAGCGCCAGTTGCAATACAGACAGCAGAGGTAAAAGATGCATTCCTCTCCAAGATGCATCCACAGTTACTTAGGAGTTTGAGATTCTGACAAAAAAAAATTGGGCAATATGTTCACATCCTTAAGAGGAGAAGGGTTCAAATTTGGACAAAGAGTTATTATATATTGTCAGGATGTCAACTAGAGCTAAAATAAATGAGGAAATCAATACCAGAAAAATTCAAACTCCTAACCCTGTTAATTGTACAAGTTGCTGGTCAGATGAGTTTATGAGAACCCCATCTGCATCCTTTTTTTTCAAAACAAATTTGCATGAATGGACTCCTTTAATGTAAAGTAACAGGAATTTAACTATGCTCTTTGTTACTGAGTTTAAGTTACATTACTGTTCATTATTCTTGTTTATGCAGGGAATTGGCCCATATATTCGAGAAATAGAGGAGCTGTGTAGGGATTATCCTGCAACTACTGTTATTCTTGATCATATGGCTTTCTGCAAACCACCAATGTAAGCTTTTGTTTTTGCTTGATCGTAGTTTTGAGGAATGTATTCATATGAAGCTATGGAATGTAGTAGCTTATGTGTTGCACTGACATACAGGAACGATGAAGAAGAGAAGGCATTCTCTTCATTTCTAAATTTATCCAGATTCCCACAGGTAATGTATGAAGTTTTCTTGTTTGTCTGTTAATGGCGTCCATACCTTTAGCAGGAGCATTTGTCTAGGGGGATGTGATTAGGTGTTGTACGTGGCTACATTGATTTAGGGGAGGGAGTTAATTATGCTCTGGAATGTGAGTATTAAGTAATCTGAGACATAAAAAATCCTATAATGATAAATATTGTGAAACGGAGCAGAGTGGTGCACTTCTACTTTGTGCTTTGATACCACTACACTTGATCTAAAGCCATGATGCATTACTTGTACAGGTTTATGTCAAATTCAGTGCTCTTTTCCGCCTCACAAGAGAGGCATATCCATATGAAGACACTGCTCAGCTTCTTTCTCGTGCGATATCTCACTATGGAGCCAGTCGAATCATGTGGGGAAGGTGAATTCACAGATCCACTGATAGTTTAAATTGATCATACACTTTAACAGTGACTGTTTGGGGGAAAACAAGTGTTGAATCACTGCAGAAACCCCAACAGCAGTTAAATACTTGATGCTCCTCACTGAAAGTAAAACATATCTATCTAATATTGAATATAGAAATGATATATGATCCCTTCAGCCTATGGTAGTCTGGTTTGAACACTACTGCCACGGATTAATTATCCTCTGAACATGTCTGCAGCGATTTTCCCTATGTTGTTGCTGAATGTGGCTACAAAGGAATGAGGGAGGCGATTTCTCATGTCGCAGGCAAGATACCTGCTTCCCCGTCAGATTTGGAATGGATATTGGGAAAAACAATAAGCCAACTATTCCAAGGTGCATGGGTTGCTCCATGATCACTGTAGCTGGTAGGACATTGTATTCTGAGCAATATCAAGGGGAATATGTGTCCTATTTTCCAGTGTTTAAATGCACTCCAGCTGTTTCAAATAATATGTTTTATATTTCTAGATACATGGGTTTTACTATGTATCTAGATACATGGGTTTTACTATGTATCTAGATACATATACCTAGGTGTGCAACAAAATCTGCATACCTAGAAAACTCAAGACAACTTATAATTTGTGATGAAGCTTATTGTATAGCATTTTTGAGTGTTCATATTTATTTCGCCAAATAACAACCAAATTTGTCGCTCTTTCATGAAGACTCCTCCTTCTAGCAATAAAATTTGTCATTTGATATGCAACTTAAACATGCAACAATGATATAAAGGTGCAGAAACCACTGCTAGAAACACTCACATCCGCCCCTCTCAAAAGCCTCGGCCACATTTGGACCCCGATGCTAAATATGCATTAGCATCGGGTCCAACGGCTAGGAGCGGGACGGCGCGCGCGCGCTAGCTGCCTTTAGCACCGGTTGCTGACTGCAACCGGTGCTAATGTGCATTAGCACCGGGTCACACGACCCGGTGCTAACTAGCTCCTATACAAATCCTTCTTCCTCCCCCGGCCGAGTCAGCATGAACACTTGAAGCTGTGTGGTCATGTTGTGCTATGAATGAATTGTCTTGGTGATAATTATATCTCTTACTAACTTTATTCATTTAATTACTACTATATATATAGTTATATAATTATAACCACCAGAAAAAAGAACGTAATAGATTTTCTAAAAAAACAGAATAGATGACGTTGAGAAATTGAGTCAACAAGAAATTGAGCCCGTGGAGGCCTGCTCGTCTCGTACAGGCCGAGCCTCCTCCATTTTGCATTGGTCCAAACGAGTTGGGCTAAATGGTTGGTCCTCACGTGATTCTGGATGAGAAATAACCCGGAGGGCGATTGCCGTGGGCGCTGTTTAATTTGGATGTTTTTTTTAATTATACGGTACAACGCAGACGCCCATACACGCATGCACACTCACCCCTATGAATATGCGTACGTAAACTCTACCGTTATGAGCACCTCCGAAGGACTGAGCACCAGACAGATCTGGAGATTTTCGATATCACTATTGATACACTACTACAGAAAGCGTCATCACAAACGGCCTCATCACGAACGGTTTTGAAAAACCGTCTGTGATACCCCCATCACAAACGATTTTTCATTTGTGATGTGGGCCATCACAAATGATTCTTTAAAAACCGTTTGTGATGTGAGGCCATCACAAACGGTTTGTAGCAAAATCTATCATGTGAACATTCAAACTTAGATCACATTTGTCATGACTTTGTCATTTGAAGTTATTTGAATGTTCTCAAATTTGAAATTCAAATTTTGTAAACGGTCTCGGATGAAAAAACGGTCAACATGAAAGTTGCAGGTTTTGAAAAGTTAGGAAACTTTATAGTTCAACACTTTTTGATTTGAAGTCGTTTAGGGCCTCAAACAAGTAATTTAAACTCGGTTTGGTATAATACGATAGGAATCGAAACGGCATATAGTCACAGGTAACGGAGTGGTGCAGTGGTAGAGGAGCTTACGCGCGGGGGAGAGGTCGCCGGTTCGAATCCCGCCGGCCACGTAGCGCGCGATTTATGCGCGAAAAAATGACGTGACTTGCGACTTCATGAAAATAAATTTGTTTCCCTATTGTTTTCGTATTTTTTGGGGTTTATTTCGGACGTAGGAAATCACAAACGATAGGGTAACCTGGATGGTCTTTGGGAACCGTTTGTGATAGGGTAACCTGGAGTAGTGATTTCTCATTGTCGACGGTAACGCCGCTTACCACTTAACGCATAGCACCGGTAAATCCTGAAAAAATCTCAGAAAAAGATGCTAGCACCCAAATAAAAGGCCACGTTTGATACTACAGCTAGCGTAGGCACGACTCAGAAAGCTAGTAATGTAAAGTAACTCGTCGATATACATCATTCAGGTAGTCGAGATCGAGTGTACATGCATGTGACGTCATACTGTATAAAGTAGATAGAACCATTTCGCTTGGCTTGCTACAAACAAACTTGACACATTAACGACGTAACCAATTACGATACATGTGCTGATAGATCGAGGAGATATATCATCATCGTATTACTGTAAGTAATGTGCAGCCTCGTCGTCTTTGTCTTATTGCTGGACAAGGAAAGCTAGGACTCAACAACAACTTGTACACGTCTCGGCCTGCCTGCTGACGATACTCTAGCTGCTGATGGATCGGATCTACCCATCCATCATATGCTGCTGGTGCAGGCCGCAGGACCATGACACTGCACTTTCATCAGTACCTGATCACATGCTTGGCTTCACGTTGAGGCGGGTGGCAATCTTCACCCCCAGCGACGCGTCGCACTGCATGCAATTCAATTTGATGCATATATATACGCATGATTAGTATATATGTTTAATTTTCCACCACCAGATGCATGATACATATATGAAATCAGAAAAAAAAAAGAAGCAGACCTTGGATAGGAGGTCGATCCATATGGACCTGAGCTCCTTGCTGACCTTGGGGTGCCCCAGCTGGTCCGCAAACCTCCTGACAAACCTCTCCTGCCTGTCCGCATCCCACGACCTGTACCTCTCCCCGGGCTGCTGGAAATCGTTCGGCTTCCTGATCGTCGCCTTCTCCCTCCTCCCCACCACCGGCCTCGCCGGCACCGGCACCGGCGGCGCCTGCCGGAGCGGCGCGTGCCTCGACGGGTAGTAGTCCACCTCCTCGTCCCGGTGCATGAAGTTCATGGCGCCGTCGTAGTGGTTGTTGTGGTGCGCGCACCGCGGCGCGTTCACGGGCAGCATCAGGTAGTTGGGCCCCAGCCTGTACCTCTGCGTGTCGGCGTACGCGAACACCCTGCACTGCAGCATCTTGTCGTCGGAGTAGTAGATCCCCGGCACCACCAGCCCGGGCCCGAACGCCAGCTGCTCGTTCTCGTTGAAGAAGTTGTCGACGTTGCGGTCGAGCACCAGCCGCCCCACCGGCCGGAGCGGGAGCAGGTCCTCGGGCCACGTCTTGGTGTCGTCGAGCGGGTCGAAGTCGTAGCGATCTTCGGTGTCTGGGTCCATCACCTGCACGAACAGCTCCCACTCCGGGAAGCTGCCCGCGGCGATCGAGTCGTAGAGGTCCTGCGTGGCGTGGCTGTGGTTGCGCCCGCCGACGAGCGCCGCCTCCTCGTCGGTGAGGATGCAGCGCACGCCGACGGTGGGCTTCCAGTGGAACTTGACGTAGTGGGACTTGCCGGCGGCGTTGACGAAGGTGTAGGTGTTGACGCCGAAGCCCTCCATGTGGCGGTAGTCGGTGGGGACCCCGACGTCGTCGAAGAGGAAGAAGAAGGTGTGGAGGCTCTCCGGGTGGTGCGACAAAAAGTCGAACACCCTCCAGTACTCCTGCACGTGCGACCTCGGGTTGGGCTTGAAGGCGTGGATGACGTCGGGGAACTTGATGCCGTCGCGGATGAAGAAGACGGGGAAGTTGTTGCCGAGGAGGTCCCAGTTGCCCTCGCGGGTGTAGAACTTGACGGCGAACCCGCGCGGGTCGCGGATGGTCTCCGGCGAGCCGCGCTCGTGGATGACGGTGGAGAAGCGGACGATCACCGGCGTGCGCACGCCGGGGGAGCGGAGGAAGTCGGCGGAGGTGAGGTCGGTGACGTCGTGGGTGCACTCGAAGAAGCCCTTGGCGGAGGCGCCGCGGGCGTGGACCACGCGCTCCGGGATGCGCTCCCGGGCGAAGTGGGCCACCTTCTCGATCAGGTGGTAGTCCTCCAGCAGGATCGGCCCGCGGGGGCCCACCGTCAGCGCCTCGTTGTCGTTCCACACCGGCGCGCCCGCGTTCGTCGTCGTCACCGACGTGTCGTGGCTGCTCGAAGGCCGGAACTGCAGGCAGCATATATGCATGTCAGTTCATCCATCATCCTACCAGCTTGCAGTACTTATACATATGCTATATATATATATATTATATATAGTATCTTTATTTATCTTGTTTGTTTGTTTATTTTGCAACTAGCAGCAAGATGATGAGTACTAGTCTTTCTTTGTGCAGCAAGCTAAGACGAACTAGTGTCAACTAACTACGCATGTTCAGGGTATATCTGTTAACAAATCCATGGCAGACATGATGGAGAGGAGAAGATGGGTTGTGCTGACCTTGGTGGGATCCATGGCTGGATGAGATCGAGTGAAGTGAAGCAGGGGCTTGAGATCGAGCAGTGGGAGGAGTGTGGCTTGCTCACTCGATCTCTGCAGCTCGTTAAATAGCGGCGAGGCGAGCGGTGCCTTCACCTCCCGGTGAGCTCGCCGCCTCCTGCCACCACCCACCGCCAGGCGGGCCCGGAGGAACCAGACAACCCAAGAAGACGGGGAGCGGACGATGAGGTGGCAGGGACCCACACCCGTGTGGAAACTTTGGTGCATTGCATCTTTTGATCTGGCGAGTGGGCCCTCCTGAGATCTGGAGCAGATAAGTTTTTTGATAGATAAATTCAGGGGAGTGGAGATGTGGAGTGGCTAATCTAATCTGCCCATGTATGTGTGGTAATTAGCGTACATGCATGATTAGCCCACCAGGCCTGGATTATTGTTAGTGCTTTAGTGACTCACTAATGTTGAACTTTGGCGCTTAAAAACCATTGTTAACTCTTGGGAATAAAAGGACGTAGTACGATAGTTAGGTTTCCCGGCCAAAAATGACGATGCTTGCATTGGTGGCGAAACGGACGTTATTACACCGTACCGTATCACGATCACGACTCTACACAAACAGCTAGCTGATAGGATGAATGAATATCAACGAATTAATCAGTGGCTCCAGCAGCATTGCACCCTTTGATTTGTTGTGCTGTCACTTACACACACTTGTGTGCCATCGTACTGTACTACACACATAATATTATGGAGCCTTTTGAGGCCAGGAGCATCGACCGATCGATATCAGTTCGTCACGTATATGGCAGATTTTGGTTTTGTGGCTGCAAAAGTCACAACATGTACTGATCATGATACGACGCCACATGATTATTTTGATTTTGCTTTCGTTTTTTAATGTCATTTACACGTGTACTCAATACTCCGCCACCATGACTCGATCAATGAGTGAAAATGAGCTAGGGATAGGGTGTTCCACACCCTTAAATTTGGTATGCTGTCATTTACAAACAGATATGTGCTATCGTAGTACTACACAAAGTGGCGCTTTGGGGAGCGCAAGAGTACGTATCGATCGATCGATATCAGATCGTCAAATACTCACATAGGCAAATTTAATATTTGTGGCTCCAAGACACAAGCTGTACTGTTGAAGGTACGGCACCGCATGTCTGAGTTTTGCTTTCGTTGTTAATGTCCTTTCCTATGAGATTTACACTGGATACTCCATGCCTCAGTGTCTCAGTGAGTGAAAGTGAACGCACTGGACTGGACCTAACAGTGCGTGCTGCACTTTCCGTATATATTCAGGCGCACATCGTCGATCACGCAGTAGCTGCTGACCGACGACTAATAATTATCTACTCTCTCCCTCCATCTTAGAAAAAAATAATATGCACTTCTCACTTTTCAACAAACCAACAGATTTTAAGTTTAATCGAATTTATATAAAATAGTACAAGAGCATTCTAGAATTGTGTTCTTTCTATAATAATGGAGCTTCACAGTACAGTAACTTTACTTTACTTGCAGCACAGTGTTAGAGGGTGCTTGGATCCAAGGGACTAAAATTAGTCTCTTTGATAGGCTAAAGTTCCAAGCACCCCTGACTAAAGAGGGGCTAAAACTAGTCTTGAGACTAAAATTCTTTAGTCAGGGAACCCCTACTAAAATGTGGATTAGTCCTCTCTCTCCTCATATAACTCCCCTCATTTAACACACACCATCCCCTCTTATTCGCTGACGCGTGTGGGAATGCGACCTGGGCCATAGAGAATTAGGGGAGAGGGAGGATAATAAATGCTCATTTAGTCTCTTTAGTATTTGGATCTAAGCATGGGTGAGGCTAGCAAGTTTTAGTCCCACTACTTTTAGTCATGTGACTAAAACGAATCCAAGCACCCTCTTAGCGTGGGAGACAAAAAATAATTTATCCAGTATAGTCCCTCTATTTTTAAGTACATTAGCTGGTCTTCAAAAGGCTACGTATATACTGAGATAAAGTTTCGATCCGTCATAATTTGTCCGATTCTGAATTATTATATGAGGAAATTAATTAAAGTGGGCAATCATGCACGAACCCACCTATCATGTACATGCATGTTTCCATCATGCTACAGTGGGAAGATATTTTATTTTTTGCAGTGAAAAGAACGAGGGAGGAATTTGATTGATCTGCACGAAACTAAAGCTAGCTTAGCCAGGAGATCGAGGAGCAGCGCAGTGTGGAGATCGAGCAGCCAGGCTGCACGCACGAGCTTGCAGTGGTAGTAAGTAGGTCCTGTGAGTGTGGCTTTCCAATTGCAAGATATGAGGATCGGAGGTGACGTGAGATTCTGTGTCTGTCCGGTACATGACAAGCCTCGATCGGTCGCTGCTGGCTGCGTGCTGCTATGGCTGGATCGATCCATCGGATAAGATGATGAGGACCAACGAACCAACACAACACCTACACCGCCCCGAAAATATCTCCTAGATAGGGTATTAGCAGCAGCATGCGCCTTAATTAATTAGCTTCTTCATTCATCGATCCGGCCTTACCTGCTAGCTTATGGTGGTAAACAATTCATCCAACGTAGTACTACTCTCGTATATATGCTCCTCGTTTATCCAGTTCCGTTTAAATCAAGGAGGTATATACGAGGAGCATATATACCCTCTCCGTCCTAAAATAAGTGTCTATTTGAAAAATTTAAGATAAATTAGTACTCCGTATTCATGAAATGACCATACTATCTCTTATTGGTACTAGAAAAGTAGCATTAATCTAACTTATTTATTCATGAAATGACCATACTATCTCTTATTGGTACTAGAAAAGTAGCATTAATCTAACTTATTTGATTGGCTCGCTCTATACGTTCTTTATGTATATTTGTATTAATGTGTGCATCTTTAAAAGCTTATTGGACACTTTTTGTGGGGACAAAATTGAATGTTATATGACCATTTATTTTGGAACGGAGGGAGTATAGTTTAGTGGAGGCAGCGGTGGGTATATATAGGTTACTGAATCATTACAGTCCTACAAAGCAATATATACCCGTACTGTTTGGCCTTGTGCAGAGGTCGAGACAACAGACAAGGGCACCCTCCCAGTCCCACCAATGCAATAATACTGGATCGAGTACTATTGCAAGTAATTTTGTTTCCATTCGCTATAGCTTCACGTGAAGATGGATATATCATGTACTCCCTCCGTACTCGTAAAGGAAGTCGTTTAGGACGGTGACACGGTCTTCAAAACACAACTTTGTCTTCTTATTTCTATAAAAATATTTGTCGAAAAGTGATACATGTATACTTTTATGAAAGTATTTTTTAAAATAAATCTATTCATATAGCTTTTATAATTTCAAACTCAACAATTTAAAAATTATTCATGATTTATATTCCCAAAGTTTGACTCAAATTAACCTTGTCCTAAACGACTTCCTTTGCGAGTACGGAGGGAGTAGGTCGTCTATAACGTCCTGCCCGAAAAAGATAGCATTGCAATAGCATAAACAGAAAGGAAAGGACATACTAGGCAGCAGGCCCACGCGGCACCACGCACACTCTCTCCCACCGCTTGATTCCTTGGCTGATCTTGATCGTCAGCTAGTTAGCCACCAGCTGCTAGCGTTGGATTTTGGGTCCAGATCTGCATGAGTGGGATTTTCGATCTGAAGCGGCATGCAATGCAATGCATGCGCATTTCGGTGCTCAACGTGCCCAAAATCAGTACTGTTACAATAGTATAGCGTACTCATACTGGTATATACTATAAGCAAAGCAAGGAGGATCAAAATCTACCTATAGTACGTAATCATACTCATAAAGAACTGAGGGAAAGGACGAAGGATGTGTTTGCCGATGGCCCCGAGTGGCCGGGTTATCAGGGCTTCAAATTAAGTTAAGGGTTAGTAATTACTGAACAATAATGTTTAATCAATGCAACAGCAACATGCATGGCGGCAGCGCGGCACGGTATAAAATGAAATAATCAATAATAATGAACAATAATTCTACTCCACACATATATGCGCGCATAGCAGCCGCGCGTACGGGGCCCACTAGTGTGTTGTCTGTTGCCTAAAGCAGGTGGGTCCGGCCGGCAAGCAGGCAATTGGCCGGGGCATGGATCATCTCCATGAATCAGTACGGTGTACGACGTGGTGCCTGCGCAGGTCGATCAACCAACTCATCAACTCGATCGATCGATCAGGCTACCTAGCTTCTTAATTGCCGATCAAGATGCATGGAGCTGAGATTTCCATGCATGCTTGCTTGCTTGAGTTGGCTAATTTTGGCTTCTCGATGGATGGATTGACATGCATCTCGCTCGGCTCCATGTTATCTCTTGGGTCGTCGATGATGACGACGCACCTAGCTATACTATACGCCGTAGCTCAAGATTTTTCTTCGTTCCCATCGTCTAGATCACGCATGCACATCCGTCATGGCATCATGCAATGTGTTGCTTTGCGATCCGTCCGTCCTGCTAGCTAGTGCAAATCCAAGCTGTACACACAAAAATTTGAAACGACCGTTACGACTCCTCCTAGCCGTCGGATCCGGGGCGATCGAGTGGTCTGGATGAAACGTAACCTCTGGGTCAGGGGGCTCTCCTGAGATTTTGCACGTCCCAGTCGGTGACGGCGTGGCGCTATGGAAGAATGGAGCGCACGGACAAATTAAACCTGTCTCCAACTCGATCTCCATCTCCATCACAAAGAAGACTAGCGCTGATCGGTATCGCTGTCGATCGTGTCTCGATCATTGCCAGACTGCTTGGCTACTCATCACGGATTCCATCGTCACTACTGTGAGATACAGTATATGATGTGTACTGCTGCTACAAGCTGAGGTTTCTTCCATCTCTTGCCTTGCTTATCTCTCAGTCAAACGGTCGATACATCATTCCCGGCATTTTCTTGCGTGTCGGAATCAACAACCGGCCGGCCTCTCCTTTTTTTTTGTCATTCTATTAATACGAGCACTACTACTTACTCCCTCCGTTAAGAATACAAATCTTGCTTCCCGAGAAGTTAAATAACTTTAAATTTATAGTATCAAAATATATAACATGAAATCGTCAATAATGCAGTAGCTGTTGGCTGACTGCTAATGATTTACAGTCAAAGTTTATTTTCTTCCTTTCTTCAAAATGTTAAGTCTCTCTTAACATTTTTAGCATTTAGTCGACAACAATTTTAGAGTTCCTCTCTAAGATCAATCTTCTTCGGGGAAATCTAAAATTGTTGTTGACTAATTAAAGCATTTCAGCTCTCTCGAGTGTGGTTGGTTTGGTGCACACGTGTGTCCCAATATAATTCACACGCTTAGGTATTAGGGCAAGTACATTGATGTCGTCTAATAGTCGGTCTCATGCAGTGACACGTAATCTTGAGACGACTTATGAGATAACCTATACAATAGATTGTTGTTTTTGTTATCTCGTAGTAATATAATATCCCTTAATTTATGGAAAATAGAGAGATATTATTGGTTGCATGGCAATAAAACTCGTACAATGATAGTGGAGTTGTCTCATAGTCCTAAAATTTAGCTCATGAGACGGTTGTTTCACGAAACAATGATCTCATTCTCTCATCTCGCTCTCTCTCCTCCACATCAGCAAAAAACCTAGGTGGCAATGTATGAGACGACCTATCTGACCGCCGACGTGTAGCAATGTACCTGCCCAACTCCGACCAAGTCAGGGTTAGAAATTTCGCTTCTCGGGTTTCAGAGGTTATCAGGCAAGATTATTGGGCCTATGTCTCATTTCTCCTCCTCCTTATCGTCATGGGCTCTCCTCCTTATCTTCATGGGCCACTCTGGGCTACATAAGCGCTAGTCATTTGAGGCCCAGCGCTAGAGCAAGTAGTATATTATTATTTGGGTCAGTTTTGCCCTTTATATATTCTTTTGTTCCTTGTGTATCTTCTAGTACTCTGATTTCTCAATCTCGATCTCCTCTATCCGCTACTGAATCATGGCGACCAGTGTCATCAAGGTTCCCCATAGGCGCAACACAAAAACCGCACGCAAGCATCACGCATAGCGCTGTTCCCCGCGTGCTCGGCCACCATCATTGAGATTTTCTGCACAGATTGCCGACAGGCAAACAAGCAAGGCCCGCTCATGTTTGAATGCCTTTGGGCTTGCTGGCTTTATTTTGTTTGCTTTGATGATGCATGTCTGGATGTTTCGCGGGGCTCGCCTCTAACTCGGTGAGGATGAGCGCAGATCGAAAATGTGGGGAAGAGGAACCACCTCTGACTCGGGGAGGAGGAGCAAAGGAGGAGAAACCGGTGGGCAACTCCGACACGGAGGAGGAGCGAAGCAGGAACCGGTGATGACGTCAGTGAGGGTGTTGATGACATCATCCGACGTACCAACATCACTGGCAATTTTATCAGTGCGTTGTTACGGACCTACGCAACCAAAACCGTGGTATAATTTGTAAGCTTAATCTTTGAGGCCACTGATTATGTACATAGCAGTTGCCTCCATTTTCTATAGTAACACTGTTGTCGGTGTCGGAAATGGCCGGCACCTCCTACGCCGCACAGAAATGCACTGTGTCTCGTCCCTTGATGGTCGATGCGGAAGCTAACACAAGGACATGGGTTTATCCTGGTTCCGGCCGCGGGGCCGTACGTCCAGCAGGGGTGTGCTCGCGCACTCGTATTAGCTTTGCACCGGGGTGCTTGTAGAGAGGGGGCTACAAGTGGATGCGGGAGAAGAGAGGCGGTCTCCAAGTCCCTGTTGTTGGTGGAGATGATTGAGGCGAATGCCAATATCGGACGTGTGTCTGTGTGAGCGGGAGCCAAGGCGATGAACCTTGTGCTGTTGCTCTGTTGTGCTTGTCCCGTACGGGACTCCTCTCTCTCCCTTTTATAGTTCAAGGGAGAGAAGGGTTACAGTTTGCGTGTATACAATGTGTGCTACAGTGTGAGTCGTACGGCGTATCCTTGCCTCGCAGGCCTCGTTGAGATTGCTTCCTGGTCTTGTCTGCTGACGTGGTGTCCCCTAGCTTCCTCTTCGACGGGGTCTCGAGGGGTCGCTTAGTCGTCGAGGTGGCCCGGGTGTTTACTCGAGGGCCCCCTCGAGGGAGCCTCCGACCGCCTCGGGGGCTAGCCCGCTAAGAGGCACGGGGCTAGCATGGCGTAGGCTGCCGCCTCAGTGCCAGACCGTCTGGCATGGCGACAGGATGGACTTGACCTGCCCTACTGTGCCGGTACGACCGGCTTTCGCCCTGGCAAAGGGGGCAGGCCATATTCGTACGGGGCGGCCGTTGCCGGGGTGGCTCAGAGATTTCCCGTATCCACCGCGGGGCCCCCCTCCATTTGAGGACGGGCGTGGGTGATGTAGGGGAGGCGCCGACCTACTCTACAGTGCTCCTCCTACCGCCCGGAGACGTGGTGGGCAAGGGTCAAGGGATCCGTTCCTTGCCTTGCCGGATCAGTAGTCTTTATTTGACCATGGCGGGCCCCTGGTGCCTAGCCATTTTCTACTGATGGGCCCCCGTCGCCCGTTCGAGGGTGTTTCGGCGCGGGGATCGAAGGGGGGCCCCCGGTAGGGCCGTGAGAAGGTACGGCCGTTGTCGGCGGTGTCAGAGGTACAGTGCCGCGCAGGCCCCGCATAGTTTCCGCTTGCCCGTGCCGCAGAGGGCATAGTGCGCCGGATTCTGTCAGAGGCGACGTGCGGGGGAGATCTTCCCTTTGACTCCGGCGCCCGGTGCGGGAGTTGAGACCGTTAATGCCTGTGCTGTAGACGTGGCGTTCATTCGAGGGGTCGGAGCGAGTCTCGGCGAGGCGGAGCGGGGTTTTGTAGCTCGAGGGGGGAGCGAGGGGCCCTGGAGTTTAGTCGTGTCTTCGTGGGCCGTTGTTTGGGCCCTGCCGGGCGGTAGTGGGCTTCGCGGTTTCGCTGGTACGGGCTCATGGGCTTATGGGTGATAGCCTTGTTTTGCGTTTTTTGAGGGTGATTACCCTGGTAGTTAAGGGACCCCTAATTATGGTCCCCGACAGTAGCCCCCGAACCTTTATGGGAGTGATTGCTCCCGTAAAGGGTCAAGACCGAAGCGGTTTCCCGTGGGTGCTCCTTGTCGGGGTTTAATTTGGCATGCGTATGGCTTCCGTGGGGGCGCGCTAGCGCACCCGCGGGTGTAGCCCCCAAGCCTTTGCAGGAGTGGTTTCACTCGTGCAAAGGCTATACCCTCATGCGTCGGGCCTTGGGTTTCGAGGTAACACTACGCGTGGGTCTGAGCTTCGCGCTCGAGGGGGGTTGTGTCGTGGTGCGGGGAGCCCCCGAGCCCTCGGGTTGAGTTCCCCGTCTTTTCGTATGGCGACCCTCGCTTCCCCTTCGAGGGGCTGAGGGGTGAGACGCTTTGCGCTACCCTCGAGCGGGTTCGCGAACGCGGCTGTCTCGTTTGAGCTTTTAGCCAGTAGTCCGAGTGGGCGCCCATGCCCCGTTCGTTGGGGGTCGGCTTGTGGTCTGGAGACGCGTCCATCGATGAGCACTCGCAAAGGTCTGCTAGGCAGGGGCTTGGTCCCGTCCGACCGGGACCAAGGGCGCGGAAGCACTCCCTCGATGGGATCCCTCAACTAGCTGCCTTTGTCCGGCCTCGAACACAACAGGGGCGTCCCCAAACTCCGCGTTCGGGGTAAAGTCATGGTGAGCACGCCCGAATCGTCCCTGACTCTGTCGATCTGGAGCGCCTGTTGAACCCGTTCGAGGGCTAGGCCTCGAACTCCTGATCAGTAAGGCCACGAAGAGGACGTGCGAGCCTCTCCGCTCGAGGGTTGGGCTAGTTGCCCTATCCCCGTTTGTTTCCGATTCGGCCGGGGCGTCCGTTTGAACCCATTCGAGGGTCGGACTTCGAACCTTGGCCTTCGCGGAACGCCTCGAGGCGGTTTGGCTTACCTGGGAAGCCATCGTCGTTCATTGGCTCTTTTGACCAGGGGCGGTTGTCCGCATCTCGCGCGAGTCGTGGCTAACGTGGCGGTGCATCGGCCCGTCGACCGGAATTAGCCATTCGTATCCACACGATCTCGGCTGATGTGGCGCGACACTCCGCGTGGGGGTAGTGGGTGCGCCTTTTTAGGCGGAGTGGCGTGTGCGGGCGGTGGTTGAGGTGACGGGACGCCTAGAGTTACTGCGGCGTCGGTTCGTTTTACCGTGCCGCGGTTAATGCGGCCGCCCACGCCGGGGCGGTTTCCGCTAGTGGGTCCCATGTGTCAGAGGCTTAACCAACTGCTGCGCTTGACGCGTGCCTCCCGGTCCAGGCGGCCAAGCCGTTCCTGGTGGAGTGTTTTGAATGAGCGCGCCCTTCCAGCCGTAATGGCGTGTACGTGTGGGAGCCGAGGCGACGTGACGATCAGAGCGTCAGGCACGCTGATTCGTTTTATCGCGCCCAGGTAGATGTGACCGCTCATTCTGGGGCGGTTTGGCACGCGGCTGGGTCCAGTCGTCAGCGGCCGGAGCTAGCCCCTTTGCCCAGGTGCCATTAGGTTATTTCCTTCCCCCCGGCCCGTCCACCTAGGCCACGGCTGTTTCGCCTGTGAATCGGCCTAGTGTTGGCACTTCTTACGATCCAATATCAGAATTAATAATCCTGGTACTGGGGTAAGGAATGTTTCAGTGGTTTTCCTTATGGCTTAGTAAAATATAGAAATATTCTGCAAGCGCACAGAATCACCGCTGTAGCACTTCACCTGGGAGTATCCCGAGGTATCGTAATTTATATTTCCGCAGGGAAGCTTTGGCAAGATTACTAGTGAACAAATATTCGAGACTATCAGAGAAGGGTACACGACTAGACAAGATAGGAGATAACGGTATTGGATAGGAGTGGATATTCCGGACACACAGCTCAAGGGATACTCAGGTAAGGGAGAGAAGAGATAGCTAGCTGGGAGGACAACGTGAAGAGATAGAGGACTCCTGGATACTTTATCTACCTATGTCACTCTAGCTTAGAGATACAGTGGCTACAGAGCCAGCACTAGGAGATCTGGGATAACTCTATTGTCTTAGCTTCGGGACAAGGGAACCGGTGAACACACAGAAAGGGATGAGAAGGGGTGCCACTATTTCCCAACTGGGGGATCCTACGGACCGGAACTAACGTGATGGGCTACGAAGACCGAAAGGGCTGTCACCACCTCCCGGCTACCACCTCCGTTGCGACGGGAATAAACTAAGGCCACTGACTAGTCTAGGAACCACTCCTACACTAGGCAACGACTACTTACTCTGCTAGCAAGAGCAAGCAACCTTGTCAATACTCTTGGTGACAATTCACCTCCAGTATCAAGCAAGATCGAAGAACCAGCCAAGACAAAGACTTAAACAAGACTACAAGCACTAGAACTATAACTGACTATAGTCTAAACAAGATATAGTTGCAACTAGGATAAAGTAGAAGCAAGATATAAATGACAAAGGCAAAGTGATAAAGATAACTATATTGATACTCAATGTCTTACAAAAGGAAAAGTAAAAGATACAAGAGCTATTACCAGAGCTTCTGAAGACGACTCTGGAACCTCCGAGGCAAAGCTCGACTCAACTCTAACTCCCAACTAAACTATCCTAACTCTACTAGAACAAGTGGAATGAGAGAGCTCCTTGGCTTGGTGTGTGTTTACAAGTGAAGTGTAAGGTCCTATATATAGTGCTCCAGGGTCGGTTCAGGTAGGGTAACGGCCAAGGGAGGGGGCAGAGGCGGTTGCCGGCCGTTTCGGCCGAGAGGGTCGGTTCGGCCGAACCCTGGCGTTCGGCCGAACGTCCGATCCACCGCCTCAGCCACCTACGTCCGAGATGCATCCCCTGGAGTCGGTTGGGCAACTGGGGGCGGTTCGGGCGAACCCCCCACTTCGGCCGAACTGGGCTGGGATCCCAGGCCCACCCCCCTGCACCGCCTTCGGCTCTGGGTCCCTCCTGGGCCGGCCTCTACTGCTTGGACTTGTCTTGATTCGGCCCAGGTTGACGTGTCGGTGCTCCGGGACGTGTTGGCGGTCGTCCACATGTCGTGCATCGTGTTCGCTTGGTCATCGGTGACGTGGACGGCTCCCGGTGGTCTGTACGGCTAAGGGAGGTAACCGGCCGAATGGAGTCGTTCGGCCGATTCGATCATTTTCGGCCCCAATAGCGCGTATTTGTCGTAGTTGTACCTGCACAAGTGACACTCACCAAAACTCGTGGAACTTTATTAGAAATAAAACCTAAGTACATGGAATGTTGCATATAGCCTCATTTATTCCCGAGTATTGGTGGTCGGATTTGGGTTGTAACGACCACCAACACCTAGGTGGTTGGGCGCAGGAATCGTAAGGCGGGCAGGCTGAGTCAAGGAGGCGATTAAGGCTGCCTGTCTGGTACGGCTGGCGATTCGCGTCCGCACGCGAATCTCGCGGTTATCTCCCCGCGGGAGTAACAGTCGCCGCCCCCGGGTGCCTATAAAAGCAGGTGTCCGGGGGGGGGGGGAAGCCGTCGCCGAGCTTCCGTGTAGCTTGACAAGTATGCAGAGTCACAAACTTCATCCTCCCGATGGGTTCGAGAGTGAGAGTAGAGCGATCCAGGGTTTTGTCCTTGGCGTGCGCCATTGATGCCAGAAGAAAGTCGGCGAGAGGCGGCGGGCATGCTGCGGGAAAGGAGCAGGACATCGCGCTCCTTATCGGGGAGGCGGTGACCTTGCCGGTGGTGAGGCGCTGCAAGGATGTCGCGGCGGGTGCTTCATTCGCTAGGAAACTAGCGAATGACGTCCGTCGGCCGCCATCCTTGCAGGGCGCTCATCGACGGTAGGGCGTGAAACCAGGCCCTGTTGGACGGTGAAGTGGTTCAACGTCCTCCGTTCCGTAGCTGCTCGACCGCCAAGTCCTTCGGTTAGCTGGGTGCCAGAGGAAAATCGGCGAGAAAGCTGTGGGAACTGCTTCTCGTGATAGTGTGCTGGCCGGCTAGCCAAAGTAGTTCAAGAGCCTGTTGGATGGGCTCTTTGCCTTTGTATCTCTGAACGGCCTCTGGCCGAGTGTAATTTGTTTTCGTAGATTCGCCGTTCGTGGCGTGTAAGGATTAAATCTTGTTTGTGTCTAACCTTTTCGTGGGTTAGCACGATCTTGTATTTGTATTGAAAAAATTTCAGGCGTGGTATTGTGCTCTTTCTCGTGATTCTGGAATGACTTTCGCAAAGGAGTTCGTTTTCGTGAGCAACTTGAGCGTTGTGCGTTGAGGGGGATGTCGTAGCCCTTCGAGGGCGTAAGCAGTCCCACGACACGGCCAACTGTCCTCTGTAGTAACTCACGCCTTGCTTTCGTCTTCCTTGATCTTTGAAGAGAAGGGACTAACAACGCTTTCTAGGTTTCGACCGAATGAAGGTCGGACCATTCTCGTAATCTTTGGGATGCCGAATCCGTTTCCGTGAGTTCCTGCAGTAATTCCGGGCGTTTGGTCCCGTATTTTCGTGGTTAGTTATGTGACGAATGAGGGTGTAGGAACTTAATTTGGGCGTTGTTTCACGGTCTTATGACCAGATTCGTTTGTCATTCAATGTGCCGCACCTTCTTCTTAGTTCGAGATCGACTTTGGCAGAGGAAACACAAGTAACTTAGGCGTTGAGTGGTGAGGGGGTTGCCTTAGCCTTTCGAGGGTGTAGGCGGTCCCTCGACTCGGCCAACTCTCAGCCGTGGTAGGCTTGCGCCTTGCTTTCGTCTTTCTGAGCTGTCAAGGAAAGGTTTGGTAGCATGTTTTTTATTTTTAAAAAAAGTGGTTTACGTTTATTTATCGTTCGATGTGCTGTGCTTTTCTCTTAGCTCGAGATCGGTTTCGGCGGAGGGATGCAAGTAACCTAGGCATCAAGTGGTGAGGGGGATGCCGTAGCCTTTCGAGGGCGTAAGCAGTCCCTCAACTCGGCCAACCCTTAGCCTTGGTAGGCTTGCGCCTTGCTTTCATCTTTCCGAGCGGTCGAGACAAAGTTTGGCAACACATTTTCGAAAAAGAGGCGCGTGGAAAAAAGTTAGGACTTGTTGGGGGGTTAGTCCCTGTTGGCGGTCGTTACAACCCAAATCCGACCACCAATACTCGGGAATAAATGAGGCTTTATGCAACATTTCATGTACTTAGGTTTTATTTCTAATAAAGTTCCACAAGTTTTGGTGAGTGTCACTTGTGCAGGTACGACTACGACAAATACGTGCTATTGGGGCCGAAATTGACCGAATCGGCCGAATGACTCCGTTCGACCGGTTACCTCCCCTTAGTCGTACACGACGCGAAGTGCAACCGAGGGCCGGCCACGTCAGCAACCATCGTACAAGCCACGTAGGATCGCCGCCACGTCATATCTGGGCCGAACCACACGAAGACCACCTGAATCAAGTCATCCACGAAGCCCAGGTTGCAAAGGCGGTGCAGGGGGCAGGCCTGGGCCTCCGGCCCAAATCGGCCGAATCCATCCATTCGGCCGAACCGCCCCCACTGCACAAACCGACCCACAACCGACTCCACAAGCAAATCAGGGCCGTGGGAAGCATGGCGGTGCAAGATCAATGGTTCGGCCGAACTGGAGGGTTCGGCCGAACTGACCAGTTCGCCTGAACTCCCCGGTTCGGCCGAACTGGCCGGGGTGCACCGCCTTGCGATGCCTTGGCCCCTGCGCTTCCTCCACTGCCTCCAAGTCTCTATAAATGCTGGCCTTCGCCTCCTGGATCAACACACAACACAAGAGTAGAGTGCAGGCGAAGCACTGTTAGTTTTCCACTTGTATCAGTAGAGATAGGGAGAGAGGAGAGGTGAGCGTCCCGGAGAGGAGCCGAAGTGTCGGCCCCTCTTCCCGTTGTACCTCTACGGATGCGACTTCACTTCGAGTAACATCCGGGTCTTGTCTGGTAACTCTTGTATCTCTCTCTGATTAATTGAGCATTCAGTTCTTACTTTTATATGCTTGCTGGTTTTTCGTTCAATGCTTAGTTGATTGGTATAACTGTATACTGGTTGCTTAGCTTGGGTGCTTATCTTTCTATAGGAGATAAGTATTAGTTGATTAGTGTAGGCGTGGTGCCTATACTTGAGACTAACTTAGTTTATTCCTGTCGCAACGGAGGTGGTAGCCGTAAGGTGGTGACATCCCTTCCGGTCTTTGTAGCCCATCACGTTAGTTCCGGTCCGTAGGATTCCCCAGTTGGGAAATAGTGGCACCCCTTCTCATCCCTTTCTGTGTGTCCACCGGTTCCCTTGTCCCGAAGCAAGTATCTATCTGTACCCTCTGATTTGTTCGATCAATCAGTAGAATACCTCTACCAGACTCGTACCCTCTCTACCCTCCTATCACTCCTCTTCTCTCTTTGTTGTTGTCATCCACCTCATCCATACCATTCACTCCATTCTATCTACCTAGGACAACTTAATTTAGAATCAGTCCACTTCTCGTTCTCCGTGGAAATCGATACATTGGAATCCAAGTCCCTGTTGTTGGTGGAGATGATTGAGGCAAATGCCAATATCGGACGTGTGTCTGTGTGAGCGGGAGCCAAGGCGATGAACCTTGTGCTGTTGCTCTGTTGTGCTTGTCCCGTACGGGACTCCTCTCTCTCCATTTTATAGTTCAAGGGAGAGAAGGGTTACAGTTCGCGTGTATACAATGCGTGCTATAGTGTGAGTCGTACGGCGTATCCTTGCCTCGCAGGCCTCGTCGAGATTGCTTCCTGGTCTTGTCTGCTGACGTGGTGTCCCCTAGCTTCCTCTTCGACGGGGTCTCGAGGGGTCGCTTAGTCGTCGAGGTGGCCCGGGTGTTTACTCGAGGGCCCCCCTCGAGGGAGCCTCCGACCACCTCGGGGGCTAGCCCGCTAAGAGGCACGGGGCTAGCATGGCGTAGGCTGCCACCTCAGCACCAGACCGTCTGGCGTGGCGACATGATGGACTTGACCTGCCCTACTGTGCCGGTACGACCGGCTTTCGCCCTAGCAAAGGGGGCAGGCCATATTCGTACGGGGTGGCCGCTGCCGGGGTGGCTCAGAGATTTGCCGTATCCACCACGGGCCCCCCCCTCCATTTGAGGACGGGCGTGGGTGATGTAGGGGAGGCGCCATCCTACTCTACAGTGCTCCTCCTACCGCCCGGAGACGTGGTGGGCAAGGGTCAAGGGATCCGTTCCTTGCCTTGCCGGATCAGTAGTCTTTATTTGACCGTGGCGGCCCCTGGTGCCTGGCCATTTTCTACTGATGGGCCCTCGTCGCCCGTTCGAGGGTGTTTCGGCGCGGGGATCGAAGGGGGCCCCCGGTAGGGCCGTGCGAAGGTACGGCCGGAGTCAGCGGTGTCAGAGGTACAGTGCCGCGCAGGCCCCGCACAGTTTCCGCTTGCCCGTGCCGCAGAGGGCACAGTGCGCCGGATTCTGTCAAAGGCGATGTGCGGGGGAGATCTTCCCTTTGACTCTGGCGCCCGGTGCGGGAGTTGAGGCCGTAAATGCCTGTGTTGTAGACGTGGCGTTCGTTCGAGGGATCGGAGCGAGTCTCGGCGAGGCGGAGCGGGGTTTTGTAGCTCGAGGGGGGAGCGAGGGGCCCTGGAGTTTAGTCGTGTCTTCGTGGGCCGTTGTTTGGGCCCTGCCGGCCGGTAGTGGGCTTCGCGGTTTCGCTGGTACGGGCTCATGGGCTTATGGGTGATAGCCTTGTTTTGCGTTTTTTGAGGGTGATTACCCTGGTAGTTAAGGGACCCCTAATTATGGTCCCCGACAACTGTGGCACCATCTTTCATTTGGGACCTCATTCACACAAGTCAAAAGAGTTTAGGTATAGGTGGAAAACTATATATAGCTGCAAAGAACTCCTTTCCAAATATTTATAAATAGAAATAGGAGAAGAAAGTATAACTGATAATTAATTCCATATAGAACTTGAAACCACAAGCTCGTTATCAATAGAGTTCAATGATTTCCATCAGTAGGGCAATTCAAGGAGGAAAAATAATTATTAGACTTAACTTGAACACTCCAAGGTGGAAAATTTTTCCCAGGTTGATGTAACATGTAAGCGACCGGACTTTGCTAATGAATGAAGGGAGGGGATCAGGTTCCACCGGCATATTTAGCAACGTGATACAAAATTTCAACTGAGGCAACATTTGCCAATGCTTTTCCAGTTGCCCTAACCTGCACTACAAGCAGTTCTAGTGATCAACCTTAATGTTTATGCCAGATTTCATGAGTCCAAGAAATGTCTGAAACAGGATCCACTTCTAAAATCTCTAAAAACTGCTCTATACTTCAGGGACCACATTCAACCCATCACAGCTGTACCGCATCTCTTGTAGCCATTAGAATTACATGAAGCACTGACCATCTGATTGAACCAATTGGC
Source organism: Echinochloa phyllopogon (assembly GCA_033239725.1). Taxonomy (NCBI): domain Eukaryota; kingdom Viridiplantae; phylum Streptophyta; class Magnoliopsida; order Poales; family Poaceae; genus Echinochloa; species Echinochloa phyllopogon. The sequence goes on from BTCW01000001.1 coordinate 1,197,627, forward strand.
TTATGTTAGAAATTCATTATGGTAGATTAACTGGACAACTAAAACATGTAGCATTAGTATAGTATTATGCATTGGAGAAAATGGCAAGATATAAGTAACAAAAAAATACTATGTTCAGGGCTGTCACACTGAACCATATAGTGAATACACGTTTGTGGTGGAACAGTTGAATTTTCTTCTTCTTTTTTTGGGCAAAAGAACAACTAATTCTTCTGATTATCACACATATATACATTGTCACCTTTAAACATCCTCTCAGTGTTTTCCCTGAGCTTTGTAGCCTAGGACAAACCAAACAGATACCAAATTACTACACAAGAATGCAATTCCTGCCTCTTTAATGATGTAAAAGAAAGTGTCACCTCTACCAATTTGAGCAGCATCTAAATGGTTTCACCGGCTGCCTGTTGGCTTAGTAATCTAGAAAAATGTTTTCATCCTTACTGCAACCAAACACCATTCAGCTCAACTAAGAAATACGGGATCCACACATGCAAGGGATGAAAGTATCACGAGCCTTTTAGCATAAGCAGAGCGCGGAGCCCGCACAAGCACAACGCGAGTGAGACCAGAGGTCAACAAAACCTGACGGGCCTTCAACCGCTCTGTTTAGCATATTAGCAGTAGCACCAGCGATGCCGTAGCTTACGCTTCAAGACTGAAGCCTGCAACAAAGAAATCGCTAATCACAGACAACTCCTTCGGAAACGCGAACTGGTGGACTGCAGATCGATACCACCAGGCAGATACCAGAACAGAAATTAAGGGCCAGAGGAGAGGATTTGGGAACAGATTAGCACCTACCAGGGAAGGGACCGATGGATCAGTGAATAAGCTAGTTCCGATGCGGCGGGGAGAGGAGAGGTTGCGCGACCGCGACTTGGCCACCTGCAGGGAACCACCCGCGACTTCCTATTCCTACTCAGGGATGATGGGAATCAAGTGGAGGAGTCATGTTAGGTCACGAGCCTAGTTAGGTCATGGTAGGACAACGATTACCACAAATAAACGAAAAATGTTATAGTACGCTATAACGTCCCAAGTGATTTTTCGACCGCCTTTCGCGGGAACTAAACACACCCCTGGCGGTGCGGCTCAAATAAGGGTGTGCCTCGGCATCCGTGCTTTTTTTAGACTGTTCACCCATCTTTTTTTCACTGTAACAGCCTACACAAGGTTTGCTTTCTACAGAGTACTTCGATTTACTTCACTTATGTGATTTTGGACTATGATACATGTCTTCCTTTATAGGTAGTGTCTCATCTCTTTTTTAAATGAAAAACTAAGGTAAAGAGCAGCCAACGGAATTGGCTACTCGCCATTCCGCAACGAAGCGTGAAGCGCCGTCTGGTTCAATCTTCTTGCCAGCCGGTAGAGGAGGAGGGCCGTCGGGTGGAGCACCGCGGCTCGGCGAGGACGAAGCGGAGAAGGCGAGAGCCCTGTTCGCTTGGCTCCACCAGTCAACAATATTTTTCTCTTAGTAGAAATCAACGCCAGTCATCTTATCAGCCAACCGTATTTTTCTCTCAGCATAAATCACCACCCGTCACCGGCCAAACGAGCAGGCCGGAGGCCGCGGGCGGTCGATTTGTTCGCGAACGCGGACCTGGCCTATGCCTAGAGGCAACGGATGGGCGCCAACGTGACACGCGGCCAGCAATTAGACGTCAAGTATCCGATGGACTTGCTGTGAAGAGTACGAGGGGGAGGCGCCCGCGGCGGATGGTCGGAAGAAGGGTGCACCGAGGAAGGGACTAAGGGCAAGTACAACGGGTCGGCGAGACCCGTCGCCATGCACCGAATATTTGCAAAACCCCCCTCCCACGGCGCACGCTACCTCCCAGTCGGCGTCTCGTTCGTCGACGAGTGTGGCCCGTGCTCCCAGGCGACGCGCCGGCGATGAACACCGTTGTACGAAGCGATGCGAGGAGGCGACGGGGACGCGGGATCAGCTGCGCGGGATCAGCTCGTCAGGTTCGCGCCTTCCTCGCCCGCCAAAATCCCTCTCGCACGCCCCCTGTTCCGCACGCCGCAGCCCCACCGGCCGCCCCTCGCCGGAGATATATATATATATATATATATATATATATAGAGAGAGAGAGAGAGAGAGAGGAGGAGCCCCGCCGGCCGCCCCTCGCCGGAGATGGAGCGAGAGGACAAGGAGCCCCGCCGGCCGCCGCTTGCTGTCCCGCGCGCCGTGGAGGCCGCCGGCCGCGCGCCGCAGCCCGCCGCGGGGGCCTCGCCGACCGCGCGCGGGAGCCCCGCCGCCGGCCGCCCCTCGCGCGTCATATGCAGCTCTGCCGGTCGCCCCTCGCCGAAGATGGGAGGAGAGAGGAGGAGGAGGCGGAGATGGGAGGAGAGAGGAGGAGGCCGGAGACGGGTCGGGTGGGTGGGGGAGGGGGGAGCTGTTGAAGATAAGGTTGGGCATGGACCCACTTGTTATCCACCTATTTGCATGTATACAACAAAAACAGCTACAAAGATCAAGTATGCAGTAGATCACTACGAGTTTGTATGTCAATTGATGAATTAATCGTCATATGAACAGCTAAACAGACAGCTTATTGTACAAACTGTCTATTCAGCCATCTGTTTGTATCAAAAAAACAGCAGATGTCTCTATCGTTGTACTTGCACATTTGGTTGTACCCAGATACACACGGCAGTAAAAACTTAGCTTACCTATATTATATTATAATATTATTATGGGTATACACGGTAAGCTTGGTGACAAAACAAACAAACAAAAAAGATGTACGCAAAACTTTTTGGATCCACGATTATGCAATTTTTGTCCACAGAAGACATGACAGGCGGGAGGTGCGGGAGGGGTTTTCTTCAATAATAACGTACATGATAATAATATTGTCGGTGTTGGAAATGGCCGGCACCTCCTACACCGCAAAGAAATGCGCTGTGTCTCGTCCCTTGATGGTCGATGCGGAAGCTAACACAAGGACACGGATTTATCCTGGTTCCGGCCGCGGGGCCGTACGTCCAGCAGGGGCGTGCTCGCGCACTCGTATTAGCTTTGCACCGGGGTGCTTGTAGAGAGGGGGCTACAAGTGGATGCGAGAGAGGAGAGGCGGTCTCCAAGTCCCTGTTGTTGGTGGAGATGATTGAGGCGAATGCCAATATCGAGCGTGTGTCTGTGTGAGTGGGAGCCAAGGCGATGAACCTTGTGCCGTTGCTCTGTTGTGCTTGTTCCGTACGGGACTCCCCTCTCTCTCTTTTATGGTTCAAGGGAGAGAGGGGTTACAATTCGTGTGTACAGTGTGAGTCGTACGGTGTATCCTTGCCTCACAGGCCTCGTAGAGATTGCTTCCTGGTCTCGTCTGTTGACGCGGTGTCTCCTAGCTTCCTTTTCGATGGGGTCTCGAGGGGTCGCTTAGTCGTCGAGGTGGCCCGGATGTTTACTCGAGGGCACCCTCGAGGGAGCCTCCGACCGTTTCGGGGGCTAGCCGTTAAGAGGCACGGGGCTAGCAGGGCGTAGGCTGTCGCCTCAGCGCCAGACCGTCTGGCGGGGCGACAGGATGGACTTGACCTGCCCTACTGTGTCGGTACGACCGGCTTTCGTCCTGGCAAAGGGGGCAGGCCATATTCGTACGGGGCGGCCGCTGTCGAAGTGGCTCAGAGATTTCCCGTATCCACCGCCCCCCCCCCCCCCCCCCCCGTTTGAGGACGGGCGTGGGTGATGTAGGGGAGGCGCCAGGCTACTCTACAGTGCTCCTCATTCCGCCCGGAGACGTGGGGGGCAAGGGTCAAGGGATCCGTTCCTTGCCTTGCCGGATCAGTAATCGTTACTTGACTGCGGCGGGCCCCTGATGCCTGGCCATTTTCTACTGACGGGCCCCCGTCGCCCGTTGGAGGGCGTTTCAGCGCGGGTCGAAGGGGCCCCCCGGTAGGGCCGTGCAAAGGTACGGCCGGAGTCAGCGGTGTCAGAGGTACAGTGCCGCGCAGGCCCCGCACAGTTTCCGCTTGCCCGTGCCGCAGAGGGCACAGTGCACCGGATTCAGTCAGAGGCGACGTGCGGGGGAGATTTTCCCTTTGACTCCGGCGCCTGGTGCGGGAGTTGCGACCGTCACTGCCTGTGCTGTAGACATGGCATTCGTTCGAGGGGTCGAAGCGAGTCCTAGTGAGGCGGAGCGGGGTTTTGTAGCTCGAGGGGGGAGTGAGGGGCCCTCGAGCGAGGCGGAGTTCAGTCATGTCTTCGTGGGCCGTTGTTTGGGCCCTGCCGGCTGGTAATGGGCTTCGCGGTTTGGCTCATAGGCTTATGGGTAATAGCCTTGTTTCGCGTTTTTAGGGTGATTACCCAGGTAGTTAAGGGACCCCTAATTATGGTCCCCGACAAATATAACTAGCAAGGTGGCCCGCACAAATTTGCGCGCGTAGCTAGTTTTCTATACTAATATTTAGATTTTTTAACTTAAATATAAATTTATTTAAATATATCTTGTTCCACTGTCAATACGGTTCGTCCAAATGTGTCCAAACTAACGTATCATTTTTTATCATCATGTATGTGACACATGGTATGAATTAATGATGCAAGCTTATTTTACTAATTATATTTGATATTGATTATTTGATCAACTTATAATTTCTTTATTTATTTAATTTTAGAATTTAACTATTTATTTACTTTAATCAATGGATTTTAAGGGTTAATATAGATTCTTAGATGTTACAAAAAAACAGCAGTATGTATTATTTTTATTTCAATTACTATGATAAAAGTATTATATTATTAAGATTAACTCCACCAATACCTCCCGCGGCAGCCACCGACGGTCGCACGGCGGCGGTGGAGGGCTCCTACGGCGGCCGCGGACGGCCCCGTGGCGACGGTGGAGGCCTCCTACGGCAGGCAGTACGACTGCGCATCGGCAACGGCGGAGGTCTCCCGCGGCGGCCATGGAGGGGTGGTAGCGACGACGGCGGCGAGGAGTGCCGGTCTCCCCGGCCGGTAGCCTCCAGCCCTGCCAGGCTGTGGCGGCGCGCGGAGCGGCCGGACCCCGATCTCTGAAGAATTTAACTATTTATTTACTTTAATCAATGGACTTTAAGGGTTAATATTGATCTTAAATCTTACAAAAACCAATAGTGTGTATTATTTTTATTTCAATTACTATGGTAATGACATTATATTATTAAGATTAACTCCACCCGCGGCAGCCACCGACGATCGCGCGGCGACGGTGGAGGCCTGCTACGGCGGGCAGTACGACTGCGCGTCAGCAGCGGCGGAGGGCTCCCGCGGCGGCCATGGAGGGGTGGCGGCGATGGCGGCGGCAAGGGGTGCCTGTCTCCCCGGCCGGCTGCCTCCAACCCTACCGGCCTCTGGCGGCGCGTGGAGCAGCCGGACCCCGATCTTCGAAGGTGCGCGGGCGGCTCCCGTGGCTGCCGCGGATGGCTCCCACGGCGACGGCAAGGGGTGCCGGTCTCCCCGGCCGGCTGCCTCCAACCCTACCGGCCTCTAGCGGCGGCGCGTGGAGTGGCAGAACCCCGATCTTCGAAGGTGCGCGGGCGGCTCCCGTGGCGGCCGCGGATGGCTCCCACGGCGGCGGCGACGGATGGCCTGCCAGCGGCGGATGGTCGCGCGGCGACGATGGAAGCCTCGTACGGCCGACACGTACGACTGCGCGGTGGCGGTGGCGGCGGCGAGGGATGCCGGTCTCCCCGGCTGGAAGCCTCCAGCCCTTTCGGCGTCTGGCGGCGTACGGAGCGGCCGGACCCCATATCTCTAAAGATGCGCGGGTGGCTCCCGCGGCGGCAACGGCGGGCGGTCGCCCGGCGACAGCGAAGACTTCCGCGGCAGCCACAGACGGCCACGCGGCAGCGCTAGAGGGCTCCTGTGATGGCCGCTGACGGCTATGCGGTGACGGTGGAGGCTTTCTATGGCAGCCACGGACGGCTGCGTGGCAGCGACGGCGGAGGGCTCCCGCGGCGGCCGCGAATGGCTGCGCTCTGACCGAGGAAGGATAGCGGCAGACTGAATAATATAGACCGTTAGATCTTCATCAAATCCGACGATATAATTTTCTCTTTTTTGGATTATTAATGGAATAATATAGACCGTTAGATTTTCATAAAATCCGACGACATATATATTCTTCTCTTTTTTTGAATTAATGGAATAATATGGATCATTAGATCTTCATAAAATCCGATGGCATATATTTTTCATTTTTTTGGATTAACGGAATAATATGGACTGTTGGATCTTCATAAAATCCGACGGTCCATGCTCTTCTCTTTTTTAGATTAACGTGAGAATTTTTTGTCCCTCTCGGCGAACGTGGTGACTCCTTTTAACTCTGTTGTAATAATATAATAGATAGATATATATAGACATATATGTATAGATATAAGTTTCTAAAGATCTAGTAGCGTCTCGACGGAGCGCCGGTGCCCTCGGGCGAAATCCCATATCTCATTTGAAGTTGCATCCTCTAGTTCCCTCTTCATCAGTACGGGTGGGTGTGAAGCGCCCGTACCGATTGGTGGGTCAGGAACGGGTACACTGGCCAGATCTAGGTTACTACCGGCCCGGCCAGGTCCGGCGAACCCGTCGCCGTCCGCCGGTGGATCCGGCGAGGCGGCGACCAGAGGAGTGCAAGGAGGCGGTGGCCGACTATTAGAGCGCGTCGCCCTCCTTCGCTCTCGGTGTTCCGCGCAGCGGCTGTCGTCTGGACATCCGGCCGGGACGGGCTCGTGGTCTAGGGCACCTGCCGGAGTAGGTGTCCCGCTTGGCGGAGCCCGCTCTCGCCTGCGAACTCGCCGCGGGATGTCGGCCGCCATTAAAGGGCGGCCCTTTAGCAAAGTAAGTCATCTCCAATCGTTCTCAACTATATACTTTGATTGATTCTATCTATCCTGATGATTCCTCGCATCATCAATCAGCCTGGACACAAATCCACCAGTTTCAGATCGCCTGGTTATGCCTCTCGCCGCTGCAGAGCATCCCAGATTGATTTCCTTTTCTTTTTTTATACCACTTGGTATCCATTTGTGCTAGAAAAAAAATCATCTCATATCATAATTAACCCATACATTTTTCGCTCTCGAAATTTTTATGTAGTGGGTCTAAAGAGGGGGAGAGAATCCACCTGATTCATCAATTGGTCCACTCCGGTCCTAATTTTTTTCCTCTCGATTCGTTCTTCAATATTATTATCCATTTTGATTGATGTTGTGAAGAAATTGGGAATACAGGTTCCCTCCTACTCCGAGTAGGACGAATGGCTTGCGTATCGCTGGTGGTTTCCATACGAATACTCTCTGCTCTGCCTCTGCTCCGAGACGGATATGGATTAGGGCTACTCGGATTAGGGCTATATTTTCGGGATTTAATCAGCATAAATAAGGTGGCACGCGGGCCCCAAGACACAAACAACTCCAGCAGACACCTTCTAGCTCACAGTATCTACCTCCCTCCTACAGCAATCAGCAAACATCCACAGCAGCAAGAACATACTCCTGTTGTTTTCCAGTTAAAAATAGGACCAGTCGGGTTTAAGCATATAGTACTAGCTCTCATACATATACATCTCTCTTTCTACTTGCTGCATTTACACCATGATGAAACTGCAGAAGACGGGCATGAAGTGGAAGAGCAGTTCAAGGAGCCCCCCTGATCTGTCGGAGGAGATCATAATAGAGATACTGGTGCGCTTGCCCGTGACGTCCCTCCTGCGTTGCAGAACGGTGTGCAAGGCCTGGCGCGCCATCGTCTTCATCCGCCGCCCGGTGGGAGCATGACCCGGCCCTGATCATCAGCCCCCACACCCTGGACTACGTCGTCCCGGAGGTGCGCTGGCCCAGCACCTTCTCCAACCACATCCGCTTCTACCAATGGCAGCCCTCCAAAAATCAGTCTGCCAAATTCCTCCACGCTAAAAAGTTTCGTGGTGAATTCAGCCGGCTGTGCTTCTTCGCCCACTGCGACGGCCTGGTGCTCGTCCCAACCAACTCCAAGCTCTACCTCTTCAACCCGGCCACCAGGGATGGCATCACACTACCGGACAGTAATAACCGCCGCAACAGCTCAACTCTAGAAGCCTGCCATTGCGCAGGCCTAGGCCTGGATCCACGCACCGGCAGGTACAAGGTGGTGCAGGCCTTCTACCGGTCAGTCGACGCCGCCACCAACACCTGCCGCATGGGGATGGAGGTGTTCACCGTCGGCAGCGGCGGCGGCGCTGTGTGGAGGGAGATGGCGGAGGACCTGCCGTGCCCCATCACGACATGGCAGACTGGCCTCACCGTGAAGGGGCGGTTCCTGTTCTGGCGCGTCGACAGGGCGCGCCACCGGGACCGGAAGGCGGCGGCGCGGGGCCTCGTCCGCCTCGACTTGGCGGAGGAGTCCTTTAGGATCATCGCCCTTCCGGACGCCATGTACGGCGGCGACGCGTGCGTCATCGACGAGCTGCGCGGGGAGCTCTGCCTGACGGCACCCGCCGCCGGGACGGTGACCGTCTGGGCGATGGCGGTGGACGGCGGCGGCCAGCAGTGGGAGCGGCGCTACTCCGTCCGGTTCCAACGCCTCTGCCACCCGATGGCCATCCTTCCCGGCGACAGCAACAGCGACAGCGACGGCAACGGCGGCCGGGTGCTGTTTTGGAATCACCTGGCTCTGTACAGCTACGACGCGGCAACCTGCGAGATGACCACCGTGTGCGACATGGATCGCATGAGGTACCAAGGTCGGAGGGCGCGGAGGTGGAAGAACCTCAACAACTTCAACGTCAGGCCCTATACGGAGAGCCTCGTCCCTGTCAGTCACGGCTGCTTAGATTAGATTAAGCAAGTATGGAGCCTGATCTTGCAAGCAGGCTCCATCCCCGTCGCTTCATTTAATTTGGCTCCACTCCATGGCTGCTGCTGGTGGTGCACAATGAAGCTGCATCGTTGCTGTGTTTATTTGATGATGTGGTGGTAGTTTTCATCTTCAGACTGAATCAATAATGGATCCCGTGCCTTTGGCCAGGCACTGTATTTTACTTCTCTCAACCTTTGGATGATGTACTGTAATTGTAAAAGAATCGATCCATCATTTTTATCGGCGTGTTTTTACTGTTTCGTTTTTCTGTACTGAATCCTGGCAAAGCTGTTGCGGACAATTCAGAACTCAATTCTCCTGCAATACCGATGAAATTTTGAGGTCGCTCCTCTTAACTTTGCTGATGATGATTTGTTACGACTAAGCATTCTGCTTATTTGTTCAGTTTTATTCTTTTCGGATATTACTATTTACTATGTGTTAGTTGCATTCCCTATTGAATCCTAGCATTATTCTTCCGGGCCACTTCTTGTTGGATTCATTTACCAAGTGTCAACCCACTCAAATACACTGCGGAGAAGAGAAGGAACCTGAAAGGCTATAATGATGATTATTAATCCGCATGCTACAATTCCATTTGAGAAATACAAAAAGAAAATGCTTCAGTGCTGAGGGGCCTTTTTTTCACTTTTGACTACGGAGACTCTTGTGTACATGTAGATTACCATTGCTACCTAATAACAAATGGAATCACGTAAAAACACCAGTACACCATCTTCACATGACCATATAATTATTCCAACAACTATTTTGCATCCACATCAGCAATACTACAGAAAACTTCATTACAAACACGTTGTTAACCGGTGGCTAAAACCAACAGCATTTGTATTTCATCAAAAAACTACGAATGAATTATAGCGTTCAACAACAAATTGGGTTCGAACCACAATTAATATGAACCAAATTAAGCAAAATTAGTAGGTAGAGTGGGGGATACGTAGAAGGTACGACAAAGAACCAAATCCACGTAAAAGATGTTCGACGAACCAACCAGATATGAAGGATCTTGTTGGTGGAGCAGTAGGCAGTAGCAGCAGGGGAAGATGAGAGGCATACTCCCTCCGTCCCAAAATAAGTCCACATCTCGCTTCTCGAGGAGTCAAACATTTTTAGATTTGACTACGAATATAGAAAATAATATCAACATTTGTATCTCCAAATGAATTTTGTAGAAAAGTATACCCAATGCCAAATCTAACAATACTTATTATACATCATAAATATAAGTATGTTTTTTATAAAATTTGGTCAAAATTTAAAAGTTTGACTCTTCAAAAAAATGTGATGTCCACCTATTTTGGGACGGAGGGAGTAGTCGCCTTGCAGTTAAAGTGCCTAGATTTGGGCACTCAATTAAGATGGCCACACCAAGTTTCAACTTTCAAGGTTTGGCATTTTTCTGCATCAAGCCCATGTCTCTAGTCTTATGGCTTCGTCCACTTTACTATCAATTCCCTCTTTGTTTTCTAAAGTTTATTTATTAGGATTTCGAAAAGTCTTTATAAACGGTTACTTTGATCACCAAATTCTTTTACAATTTAATGTGAATTGCCATAGAATTGTTGCTATATTGAAATAATAGTGAAATATGAACCTGTTAAAAGAATTTCATATACTTATTAACATATTAGTACTAAGCATGCAGTTAATTTGAATGGTTGATAGTCAAAATTATGCACTTTGATTCTTTTTTTTAAAAAAAAAACGAAGATGACCTATAAATAGAAATAGAGGGAGTTCGTCAAGAGTGAACACTACAGCATTGATAATAGTACAACAAAATTTGAGGACACCATTTTCGTAATTAATTTGAAATATTCTCAAAAATACTGATAATTCAAAGTATAAACATATTACTTCCAAAATGATAGTTACGTGACTGGTGGGAGCAAACGAGAAAGGGCCAAATTAGACCTAAATAAAAAATAAAGACACGACACTTACTTGAGCGCAACCGAATGAGATCATACCATGCTCAACTAGAATGTGGGTGCAACAGAAGTGGTTTCCTTTTGGCAACATCGTAGGCCCTGTTCGCTTGACAACAGAAGTGGTTCTCTTAGCATTTCCTCTAAAAAGCGATTTCTTAGTTTAGGCCCTGTTTGGGGGAGCCTGTGCTTTTCCAAAAGCGCTTCCTGCAAAAGTTTGGAGTGCTGGCCCAGGAAGCTGCTTCCTGGAGAAGCGAAGGCTGCCTGTTTGGCGTCCAGCTTTTGGCCATTGGCTTCTATCCACCATCGAGGAGGAAGGCGACCTCGGGGACGGTGGCTGACATCGTCTAGGAAGGAGAGCACCGCCGGAGCTAGCCTGTGGCGGCCATTGGGGCACCGGTGGAACTCGCGAGGCAGCCCGGGATAGCACCGCGCGGGGCAGCTCGCCGAAGCAGCTCCCGTGGCCGCCCGAATGAGCACCTCGTGGGGCCGCCCTTAGCGGCCGGCGGAGCAGATCCCGCACCGCCTGGAGGAGCTCGTGCTCCTTCACGCCGGCAGGAGCTCGTCCTCCACCGTGCCCCTCTCGCCGGCGGCGCTAATCCTCCTCCTTCGAGCCGGCGGCCGCTCGAGCGTGGTAGGGAGGGGAGGGGCAGCAGTGGCCGGCGCGGTGAGGGGCGGCGGTGGCTGGTGCGGAGGATAGGGGAGGGCGCGAAGGAAGGTGAGAGAGGGGTGGCCGCGTGCGGAGGGGAAAAAAGAATGGGGGAGGGAGCAAAAGCTCGGGAAGCAACTCGCTTCTCCGCTTGCAGTGTAAACGTCGCTTCTGGAGCTTTTCTTTTCGCTGGTTGGAGAAGCGACCCCGTTTGGGGGATTTGGAGCTTCTAGGAGAAGCAAAAGCCCACATGTCAGCTGGGCCCCAGCTGACATGTCAGCTGGCTGGTCGTAGCACGCGCCACGTGGCACGCCTACTCCCGCGTCCCGACCATTCCTAGTCGTCCACCGTGCGAGAGCCGGCCACGCGACCCCAGCCAATCCCACAACTCCGCGCGTGGGGGCGCATCCCAGCCGTCGGATGCGCGGAACGGACGGCCGCGAAGCCCCCAGCACAGAGAGCCCCGCGATTGGCTCCCCGTCCACGCGTCACGCTTCTACTGGTCCACGTCGGACTCGTGACGTCCCGGCCAACGCGACGGGCGCAGCGAGATCCCGAGCCCCGTTCACGCCACCCCACTTTATAAGCCTCCTCCTCCCCTTCTTCTCTCCCCCATCACAAGGCGCAGTTCGATTCGAAACGCGGGATCAAACACCCAACCCCCAGAAGAGAGGAGAAGCTTCCAGAGGAGGAGGAGAGGGAAGGCGGCATCGTTGCTGGTGGTGGCGGTGAGGCCATGGATCGGGCTCGCGGATCCGCGTTCCTGCTCGGCGTCCTGCTCGCAGGTACGATGCAGCGGTTTCTCTGAGGTTTTTGTTCGTTCGAACGTTCTCGTGTGAGATCTGCGAATTGTGTTAGATTTGCTGGCGCTCTGGGGTGGGCTGGCCCGGGCTCGATCTTCCGGGAAACTATGTTTACTACTTATGAATTGGTTGGTTGAGGAAATATGTTTGGAAGTGGGGCTGGTGGATCAGGATTCAGGAAGGGTGGGGGCATTCGAGGTGTAGGAAATGGCTGGTCGGTTTGACAGGACTCCGCGGCATGTTCGTGTGATCTAGTATCTACTAGGGGTTTGGTTGTTTTCGGTGCACTGCCCTTTGATCTGATACTTGCCGGTAGTTCTGTTCCGCGACTCAGTTGCACTGGAACTCACAGAGTAGCTAGCGATTTGATTTCTTCTGATTAAATTGAATTGTTGCCTCGATCTGTGATTGGCTAGATCGGGATCATGGTATAACAAGAGTTTTGGTTGTAATGTTAGGGTATGATTTGATTTCATGACTCGTAAGCATCCAAGGGCATAGAATTTGAATTGCACTAAATATCTCGCTAGTTGATCTCCCCTTAGAGAAGCATTCAGTTTCAGTGGATTAGTTGGAAATTGGAATGTATGTGAATAGGCTTTTTACTGATGTCAGTGTAGTCTCAATTGCATTTCAGCTATAGCTGCTGTACATGTGCTGCTAACATTCAGAGCAATTGGATGAACAATGTCGCTTAATCATTCTTGTTCTGTATGCAGGATCCCTGTTTGCATTCTCAGTTGCAAAGGAGGAGACCAAGAAGCTCGGGACTGTGATCGGTATTGATCTCGGTACCACCTACTCCTGTGTCGGTGTCTACAAGAACGGTCATGTCGAGATCATCGCCAATGACCAGGGTAACCGTATCACACCCTCATGGGTTGCCTTCACCGATAGCGAGAGGCTCATCGGTGAGGCTGCCAAGAACCAGGCAGCTGTCAACCCTGAGAGGACCATCTTTGACGTCAAGCGTCTCATCGGAAGAAAGTAATACATCTCTCTCCACAATCTTTTTGTCGCATTTCTTCTTGCTGTGGATGTCTGGTGTCCTAACTGTAATGCCAATTGTTCAGGTTTCAGGACAAGGAGGTCCAGAGGGACATGAAACTTGTTCCCTACAACATTGTTAACAAGGATGGTAAGCCCTACATTCAGGTCAAGATCAAGGATGGAGAGAACAAGGTCTTCAGCCCTGAGGAGATCAGTGCCATGATTCTTGGCAAGATGAAGGATACTGCTGAGGCATACCTTGGCAAGAAGATCAATGACGCTGTCGTCACTGTTCCTGGTTAGTAACCAACCAATCTGCAGGTTACCTACCTGTAGTGATTGTAATATCAATGTGGTGACTCACTTCTCTGTTGTTCTCTTTTGCAGCGTACTTCAATGATGCGCAGAGGCAGGCAACCAAGGATGCTGGTGTCATTGCTGGTCTCAATGTTGCTAGGATCATCAATGAGCCAACTGCTGCTGCTATTGCCTACGGTTTGGACAAGAAGGGTGGCGAGAAGAACATCCTTGTCTTTGACCTTGGTGGTGGTACTTTCGATGTCAGCATCTTAACCATTGACAACGGTGTGTTTGAGGTGCTTGCCACCAACGGTGACACCCATCTTGGAGGTGAGTGAAATATTCTGTCGTTAGAGCTAGATGACTAGCTAATGCATTTAGGCTATAAAGATGCTGATTACTGTTCTGTCACCTTATTAACAGATGCCAAGTTGACTCCTTGACATAGAATAAAACCATGTTCACAACTTACATTCACAGAATTCTTTGACAATCTAAATGGCTTATACAAGCTATCAATTCTGCATTGAAATTTTGTTGTGATATATGTACTGCTTTGAGATAATTCTCATCAATCATCATCCATAAATGTGGTATCTGCATTGAATGTGTACTGCACCCTTACTTGCAATGAAAATTTGAACACCCATTTGCTTCAGCTATGTGAATTATTGCATTACTAGCTTGTTAGCACCTTTACTGTGAACGTGCATTGTCATGGCTGATACTGAATTTTTATTACCTATTCAGGTGAGGACTTTGACCAGAGGATCATGGAGTACTTCATCAAGTTGATCAAGAAGAAGTACAGCAAGGATATCAGCAAGGACAACCGTGCTCTTGGAAAGCTGAGGAGGGAAGCTGAGCGTGCCAAGAGGGCCCTCAGCAACCAGCACCAGGTCCGTGTTGAGATTGAGTCCCTCTTCGACGGGACCGATTTCTCGGAGCCGCTGACCCGTGCCAGGTTCGAGGAGCTGAACAACGATCTGTTCCGCAAGACCATGGGCCCTGTCAAGAAGGCCATGGAGGATGCTGGCCTTGAGAAGAGCCAGATCCACGAGATTGTCCTTGTTGGTGGAAGCACCAGGATTCCCAAGGTCCAGCAGCTCCTGAGGGACTACTTTGACGGCAAGGAGCCCAACAAGGGTGTGAACCCTGACGAGGCTGTTGCCTATGGTGCTGCGGTGCAGGGAAGCATCTTGAGCGGCGAGGGTGGTGATGAGACCAAAGGTGCATTTCATCTCTCTGTGCTCTCTTTCTGACTGCTATCAGTTTTTTTTTTCAGTTTGTAAGGGACCATCCTGCTTACACAAGTGTGATTTGGCTTTTCTTGCAGATATCCTTCTCCTTGATGTGGCTCCCCTCACCCTTGGTATCGAGACCGTCGGTGGAGTAATGACCAAGCTGATCCCCAGGAACACTGTCATCCCCACCAAGAAGTCACAGGTGTTCACCACCTACCAGGACCAGCAGACCACTGTCTCCATCCAGGTAATGACGAGCATCCTGTTCTCTCCTCTGCTGGAAACTCGAGTGTCAGCTGTGGTCTAGGCAGTAATAACCTGTTTTGTATGTGATCCATACAGGTCTTCGAGGGTGAGCGCAGCATGACCAAGGACTGCCGTCTTCTCGGCAAGTTCGACCTCTCTGGCATTCCACCAGCTCCTAGGTGCGTTGCTGCTATCCGGAGAAGAGATGTTGCCAATAGTCTAGTGAATGAATGAATCCAGTGTTTCCTGACCGATGTTGAAATGTGAATTTTGCAGGGGCACTCCCCAGATCGAGGTGACCTTCGAGGTTGACGCCAACGGTATCCTGAACGTGAAGGCTGAGGACAAGGGCACTGGCAAGTCAGAGAAGATCACCATCACCAACGAGAAGGGCCGCCTGAGCCAGGAGGAGATCGACCGCATGGTCAAGGAGGCTGAAGAGTTCGCGGAGGAGGACAAGAAGGTGAAGGAGAAGATCGACGCCAGGAACCAGCTCGAGACCTATGTGTACAACATGAAGAACACGGTCGGCGACAAGGACAAGCTGGCTGACAAGCTGGAGAGCGAGGAGAAGGAGAAGGTGGAGGAGGCTCTCAAGGAGGCCCTCGAGTGGCTCGACGACAACCAGTCGGCCGAGAAGGAGGACTACGAGGAGAAGCTCAAGGAGGTGGAAGCCGTGTGCAACCCCATCATCTCGGCCGTGTACCAGAGGACCGGCGGTGCCCCAGGTGGTGGCGCTGACGGTGAGGGCGGCGTTGATGACGACCATGACGAGCTGTAGATGATGCCGGGAAGCCAAATTTTGTAATGGTGATTAGGAGGGGGGCAGGGCATATGAATGACTCTTGGGGCCGGCGGTTACGGAGACTAACCTTGTTCGTTCCTCTGAATGGGTGCATTGCATCGCTGCTGTGTCTCTAGTCTGCTGAGTGTAGAACTCTTTGGTTTTTTACTTCCTGTGATTTTTCTTGTTGTTATAGCGGATTCGCATCGGAATTTATGTGAAGAAAAGAAGATGCTTCGGAATTTATCTTTTCTGTTGACTCTGCTAGCTAAAGTAGCAGTGCCACTTTATGAATCTGGAGGAAATGGTGATGTGGCTGAAGTGCAAGTCTTGTTGCTATGTACACAACCACGAACTCGGTAGTTTCAGAATTGCAATAAGATTTTGACAAATCGTAGGTGATTGATAATCACATTACTTCCGCCAAGGGCCATGGCGATTGGCGACCTGACGGTAGTAAGGATGAGCAAGGGGCTACCCAATTTGAAAAGGGAAGTTTAGAACATCTTGAAAATTTAGACAATCGAGTCTAGTGAAGTGGGGCCAATCCATCTTGCTCCGCCTGCACGCGTGATTTGCCGGCAAATAAAACTCAGACAGTTTAGAAGGAGAATAGGGTTTATGAATTATGACCGTCAAAGTCCAATGAGATCGACGGCTGAGGCAAGGCAGGGGGTCACGTTGGGCCTGCAGCTGCAGTTGACTTATGGGCCGAATCTATGTTAACGTTTTGGACTGCTACAAAATAGTCTCAGACCTTCACTGTTTTATGTATTTCATATTTTTTCTTAAGTATTTCATGAATATTTATGTATTTGATTTGTTTTATGTGATGCACTGCTATAATAATGTTAGTTGCCCAAAATTATGCTGTCATTTTGTATTTTATTGTCAATGTTTTGCCTCTGTTTAAAGGGAACCAACAATAATCCATTCAAGAAAACTATGGCGTTCGAATTAGAGATGTGCTATGGATTACTCTTTTGTTAACTTGACGTTGATCCACGAGACATGTTATACCACGATAATTTTCAACTTGTATCGCAACGCATAGGCATTCACATTATTTTGTAGTACCTTGAATATAGTTGTATGGAGTCAATAAACGTCATGGATGGCTTAATAGCAAATATTATCACTAGGAATATAATAGTCAAATTATTTTGGGACAAAAATAAAAATACTATTTATTTACGGCATTCACGAGGTGTGGCTCATAAAATATTTATCACTAGAGAAGATTGTCACAGTACTATGTATTTACTACAAATAGTATAAGTAAAGTAGGAATTATTTTATTAGAACAGTGAGCTCCTAAAACCAAACATGATAAAATATCGACATAGACTTCAAGCATGGGCATATTTCCTACTAATTTATAAAGAGTCATTACATCCCTGCTGCTGTAAATTGACACAAAAAGTGATCTTGATAATTACCATTGCTCAGATGAGTAACATTTATAGCAGGAACAGCTCTAGCAATTTTACTCATGATGTCATCAAATAGTTTTTTTTTCAATCAGAAATGTGACACTGCATAGGCCATTCTCGGAACACAGATGAATCTTACACTGTACTCCCTCCATCCCCAAAAGAACGATGTTTTAGAGTTTTTCGGATAGATTAGAAGAGAATGAAAAAGACGCATGTACCCTTAGTTAGTTGAGTTTATATGCAGAAAAGGGAAATAATCTATTTTTAGTTAATGCATGCATGAGATTAGTTTCCATTTAATCCTACATGCATGCTAAAACATCATTCTTTATGGGACAAATTTTGAATGCTAAAACATCATTCTTTTTGGGACGGAGGGAGTAGGTACAGGGTATTGCATCAATTTTGCAGCTGTGCACATATAGTTCCAACTTCCAAGAGCGAATGCATCAAGTGAACCACCCTAATAATTGTAGATTCAGAAGTCAGAGCAATGTGGATGATATGTCAAGTACCTCTTATTTGGGGATAAATTTTAATGTTCAGTTGAGATTATTTTGGGCGTAAACGTACATTGCTCGCTCTCATGGATTGCTTTTGATGTGACTCGTATATTGCCATTGCAACCCTTGCCTACAGAAGCTTCATTAAGACAAAGCAACAAATATCACAGAAGTATATGTTAACAGCGCAAGTAAAACATTTCATACTGCTAGCCATATGCAATGCTTTTCAAATATTTGTCCGAGCATGGACATGGCTAAATTTGAGATCAACATTAAAGCCATAGATAAATTTAAGATCAATATTAAAGGCACATAAGTTACCAGGATCTAGGAATATGATTTTCGATATTCACACGCAGTCTCAATGAAGTATGTACCTTACCAAAGAAAACTTAAGAAAATAGAAGATTAAAAAAAGACAAAATATCAATGTATCACCAACAAAAGAACATCATAAGCTGATAAGCATTGCCCTTATCGGCACAAATAAAACCCAACAGTTCCTTGGGCATGGATCATCCTTCCAGGCAGGACCAGGTCAATAGAATTGCCCAAATAAAATGCATACACAAGAATTGAAGCACCCCACATGTCAAACAAAACACATATTGTCAGCTATTCTGACCACCATAAGTCCAGTTTATTGTCAAACACCATTATAGCAAAGCTCATACAAAAACACAAAATTAAGATGATCATCGAGTGTGCTTTTGTTCTATCACAATGTTGTCACCTTTTCCAACCTGTAAAAGGCAGACATAGAATGAAATCAGGATTAGCTTCTTTATTTTTGGCAAAGCAAAATATGCACAGGTAGTCAAAAAATCACCTTTCACTGCATGCAAAACCATTTCTTTGGCTTTATCTATTTGTTGTCTACTCCCAGTAATTACAACTGCCTTGTCAGCCAAATTATCTTTTGCATCGATGACCTACAAGAAAAACAAGATTTTCAAGTCTTTTCTTAGGTTTATTAGAGAGCTAAATGTGTTGAAAGCTGAATTTTCATCTACCAACCTCAACATGTGCATCAGAAACATCTCTTATCTTCCCAACAGTTACACCATGACTTCCAATAACTAATCCTGCTTTCTCCCTTTTAATATACATCACTTCCACCTCCGTCTGAAAAGAATATTTCATTTCAAAAATATCCCAAAAGCCAATAATAAGTCCAGAAAGAAATTTTGTTGAAATAAACTAGACCTTGTTAACAATGTCCTGAATGAGCTTCTCAGCTTTTGTGATCTCCTCACTGTAACCTGCCAGGTAAATATCCTCGAAACCAGGACTATTAGTTGTCATAATTTGAACAGTGGTGCATCCTGACGCGCGCTGCACCTCCTTGTTCATCCTTTTGTTTCGGAAAAAGGAGACCTATAAAGATTCCAGCTAATAAGTTTACTGGTTTAATTTCTCTCAAGTAATTAGAGGTAAGAAATGATTCTATTCCATCCCTCTACCTCCCACTACACACTTTAATTCCCCTGTCAATACCCCTCCTTCTCCCTGATGTTCACCTCAACATAATAGAAAAGGGAGAAAAAGAAAACCAGTGTATCTATCTCTCTGTCCAACTAGCATAAGTAGCAACAAGCACAGAATACTTACTAGATGCCTTGGAATTTTTATCTTTGCCTCACTGACTTGTTTTTTAACTGAAGCCTCCTTATCTTCGGGTCCTTATTTAGTGACACCCACAGGAGGGAGATAAGCGTTAGTGAACTATAGGATTTGAGTTCAATTTCAATATTCAATAATACGAACAGAGAATCACCTTTGTTATCAATGTCCTCTGTTAGTCCAAAACAATCCTGGAATACATATCAATTCGAATCAGCTAGACAAAAGTTGTAGCTCATACAGTATAATTAGAGAAAAAATGTAGAGCACAAACAGGATAAAATCCATACGTAATCAAACATATCGCATGCAGCAGCAGCAGCAGCAGAAGTTAGCAAATCTTCTTTCGTTGAAAAAATAACACTATGGTTGGAAACGGCAACCACAGATTCATGATCTTGAACCAGCTGTAGCTCTGTGCTGATGGACCTGAAATGTGTTTATATGAAGAAATTACGAAGTCAATGACAATATTATGCAAGATTAATGCAAAAAAAAGGAAAAAAATGTTTTTACCTATCAAACTCATTGCAGTTGATTTCATCCAGTTGACAGTGGGTTCTTGAAACATCAAAGCCCTGAGGTGGCATGATTAAAACCAAATCTTCCTGTAGTTCAAAAAAATAGTAAACTTCACAAAACTATTGTGCAAATACATGCATTGCAAAGTATTGTTCAAATAGAAGTATCAAACATTATAGAGGTCGAATGATAATTTAGTTTTGTGAAATATTATGCTGATAGAAGTATTTTTTATATTACCAAAACATGTGTTTTCTGTGATATTTTTTCCAAGTTAGAGTTCTCTGAAATTCTCTAACAAAACTTCACACAATCCAAGAGAAAGATACCTGCTTAGTTATAACTCTCTTAATCTGGTTTTCTTCCAGAACAGCGCATGCAGTTCCAACTTTCAATATCTGTATATGAAAAAGAGATGAATTCAAATGCATCACCAGTTGCTGCAATATGGTATATTAAGCTGGCAGGCTAGAAATAGATGAACACAGAAATGTGGCACTCATTACATAAGACGCTTCTTTTACAAGTATCCATCTTGTTGATTGAACATTGCACTGGACTAACCCATAACACTACACAGATGGCACGGATTGATTACATCCGACAGAGATCCAGCACCTTCATTTATTTTATTGGCACAAATGGATTACATCCGACAAATATCCAACACCTTCATTTATTTTATTGGCACAAATGAAAACATCTAAGAAAAAAAATTCAAATGTGTTAGTTCTTACTTGATCCCGGTATATATGCTCTTCAATGGTTCCGGACATGATCAAGCGATACACAATAACATCATCTTTTTGACCAATTCGATAAGCTCGGTCAACAGCCTGACCATCATCACTGTTAACAAGATTAGTGTTAAATAGTTAGTGCTTACATGATTAATGCCGAAATCTGTCTATTTCTCAATAAGATTAGAAACTACCTTGGGTTTTCAGAAGGGTCAAGTATTATAACACGGGTTGCCTTTGTTAGGGTTATTCCCAGCCCACCCACTTTTGTACTCATAAGGAAAATTAGTGGTCCATTGGCACTGGTTTGAAACTCCTACAGAAAAGAAAACATTGATAATTAGAAAAATAAAGTTGTGTAATCTAAAAGGAACTAAAAACAATGATGCTGATGGCAACTATACTGCCTGCAATCATCATATAGTAATCACTAGAACAGCAGAAATAGAAAACAACACACATCAACTAATCTCATTCTCTCTTTTCTTCTTGTCCTTCCATCCATGCGAATCACTTTCTCTTCATCCACTATTTTTGCGAGTTCGCCCTATTTACAATTGAAAATGTTAAACATTTTCTTATGAGTACACCATTAAGGAACAAGATGTAACATCTAGTGACCAATGATAGCAGTAAGTATAGATAAGGTTGGAAATTACCTGAAGGATCTCGAGCATCCTGGGTGATTGTGAAAAGATTAGAATTTTGTGCCCACCTTGAAGCAATTTAGGCTGCAAGAGAAGAAATTTAGGAAGACATTTATAAATAACTATCATATATCAAATAGGAAAACATATGTAAAAGAAACTCGCCACGAGATATAAAACAAAGTTTTATCTGCTTGATGTAAATTCACTATGGTGAACAACATTCAAGGAGAGGAGTTTCTTTCTCAAGTTCTCTTTAAGTTTTACTGAAGTACCGCCTTCATCATATGATTCAGCATGTGGCATCACAAGAAGTGGGTGCCTGCAGATGTCTTGGGCAACCTAGAGGGAGGGAGGGAGGGAGGGAGGGAGGGAGGGATGTACGGACGGAGAGAAGGAGAAACTCAGACACATGGCAGGTCAAAATTCATGCATCAAGAGATGTAAAATCATGTTGACAATGCTTACATGTGATCCAGCAAGGGCTTTGCCACGTGACCTTAGTAACCTATCTTGAACAAGCGCCTTATAAAGCTTTATCTGTACAGATAGATGGAAGTGAAAGGAGTTCAATATACTAAGGAGAATCTACTCAAATCTATAAATAATACCTGAAGTGGGCTTAGATAGATAGAAAGAAATGAAAGTTCAATATACTAAGGTGAATCTATTCAAAGCTATAAATAATACCTGAAGTGGGCTTATCTCCAACCACACTGTAACTTCGAACTTGTTTGACTTAAGCCGGCCAGTGGCCTTAAGTAGCTCCTTACTTCTCCGTAGTATAAAAGGATCAACAATTTTTCTTAACTCCTGGGAAATATATGTAAGAACCAGAAAGCTTATTGTTGTAATATGGAGGATCAAAACTAAAACAAAACTGATTGGGAACTAGAAATGTGGCAAATATTAAACTGGGCAAGATATTTAAGAACCAGAAAGCTTATTGTTGGTAATACTAATATGGAGGATTAAAACACAACTGATTGGAAACTAGAAATGTGGCAAATATTAAAAAAGATATGTGCAATAATAAGAAGGGATCATGGGAACCTGTGATGCCCGCATCGACTCTATTTTATGTTCTAAATCTGAATCTTTGTATTTTCCCCGATCAATTGGTATACTGAAATTCTCCTTAAACAACTCAGAGCTTCCCAGCAAAGTTGGATTGCAGAAGCTCATCAAGGTGTGAAATTCCTGCATCGGGTTTAGCTGGGTTACTTTTTGGTGCGTGCTCTTGTTGAGGGGAAAGAGGGGGGTGGCAGGTTACCATTATATTGTTTTGAATAGGTGTGCCTGTAACCAAGATTTTATGGTCGCACTTGATACGAAGAAGAGCTTTTGTTATTTCTATCTCACTATTCTTAATCACATGTCCTTCATCAGCAATTACATAATCAAATTTACTGGTAACCTCACTCAATATAAATTCCTCATGGATGCAATATAGCTCATAACTTGTGATAAGGACACCACCTTGCTGCAAAGACATATTATTGTTAAGTAATAGCTGACAAGACATCGAGCAATGAAGGGTGTATGAACTGAAAGTAAATAACTGAGACTCACCTTAGCTATATTCTTGAGAGCATTTACATCTTTAGCTTTAGTGAATCTGCAAGAAAGAAATGATATTTGCATAAAAAATAGTGGAATAAACAATAACTAAGCATTGTGAATGATCTAGCTCAAATTAGATAGCTTACTTGCAACTGGCAAGACCAACACCTGCAAGTTCTCGTTCCCACTGATCAATGACAGTTGGTGGGGCAACAATCATGGCTCTGTTTATGATATCCGAATGAAGCAAGCCGCGTAACAAGGCGGAAATCTGGAATATACAGTAGCATTCAACAACCTTAAACAATAAGTATAATAACAAACTTACAGCTAGCCTAAATTCTGCAAATTTACAGCATACCTGTCTTGTTTTACCAAGACCCATGTCATCCGCTAGTATGACTCCCTTGTTTTTGCAATGGATTGACCATAGCCAGGCAATGCCCTCTCGTTGGTGAAGATAGAGGTCATCATATACAGAATAGGGAAGAGAAAAGGTTTTCCTGCTGCAAATTGGCTCCAGAGTAACATCACCAATTCCTTGATTTCTCAGAAGAGAAACACTAATTGCTCTAATTGGACCTACACTGATCTTGTTGCTGCTTGTCACTGTCCCATTCTTCAGTATCAAGCCATCTAGTCCAACTAAGGCAATAATGTTACCACAAGGTACATCCTCAACAGAGACTAAATTATTTCCCATCAAGGTGGCAACTCCTTGAAGACTCTCCACAATATGGTCCATCTCCTGTCCCCAGACATGGTTGGGGCCCATGATACAAACTTTCATGCCTGTGTGAACTGTCCATGAGAAGACTCGACCGTATGCAAGCAATCTACCATTTTCTGGGATTATCTTGGAAACATAAAGTAAAAGAGGACCATCTGGGTCAGAATCTCTAATGGCAGATGCATGGTAATCATTGGGTGCCCCACTGTATAAGTTTTCTACACGGTACTTTTGTGCCTTCAAAGGAGATGGCAGTTTCAGAATCATTGTTCCAAGCGGATTTTCACCAGTTGGTAGCCATGCTTTCATAACACACTTTTTTTTTGAAAGAAATACCCCAAAGGAGACCCCTGAAGTTTAATGTGCCTCACTCAGGATTTGAACCCTGGGTGGGAGCCTTCTAGCTAGTGGCCTTTGCCACTACACCATGAGCTCCTTGGCCTTTCATAACACACTTCAAAAGTGCTTCTCCCTTCAGCTTCTTTTCAGCAGGCTTCATACGAAAACCATCAAGTTCTTTCCACAACTTCTCTTTGGCATCTTCCAAGCAGTACTTCATGATTCGCTGAATTTGACCTAAACAGAACCAAACAAACCCACGCCTGCAGCGTTCAGCACCAGTATGCTGCTTGGTCCACTCCTTCTTATCCATGTCAAAGAAATTTTCACCCCAAAGCAACTCCATCATCTTTGACTCCTGGACATTAAGCTTAGGGGACCACAGCTTAGCAAAGTTTGCCAGGGTAAAGCCCCATCCTCCAGAAAGACACAAGAAAGCAACATTTCCTTTCTCCGGGGAAAAATGGGCATCACTAAGGAGCTTGTCCTTACACTGTTCTACCACTTCGTTGGATTTCTTAATAACACTGGACAAGGCCTGATACACTTCCTCACCAATGTACCGGTAATCATTCATGTTCACTACAATACAAAGAATAGGTACGATCCTCTCACAGAGAGCTTGGCGAAGAAGACATTCAGCACTCGGAGTGACACCCTCATTACAATCAACTACGATAAGAGAACCATCAGCGATGCATAACTCAGTACTGACTTCTTCAGGAGCATCAACATTAATAGGTGCATTGATGACATTGATCAAGAAAATGTTTCCTTCCGTCTGACTCTTGCATGAATTCAAAGTCTCCCTTCCAGCCTTGTAACATAGAGAGAGATCACTGTATCTAGAATGGATACCATCTTCAGCTTCATCTGCACTATTGTCAGTGATGCCAACATCTGCAGCAATTTCTGGATCAATAATCCCAGCAGCTGCCACAAGGGCATCTATGACACCAGACTTGTCTGCAAAGAGTGAATAACACTGAAGAAAAGTGCAAAATGCCATGTACACCCAAATGTACTAAAAAAAAGTAAAGCAAATAGCACAATGCCGGAAACTGGATTAATCCACATATTAAGTGAAAAATGGAGCAAAGAAACTAGTAAAGGTACGTTACATGAATGTATAGACTCTACCCCGACAAAAACTGCAACAACAAGCATAGAACATTAAAAAGCAAGTGGCTAGCTTCCATATTGTGACAATAGCACATCTCACTTGAGGACAGCCTGATAACAACGCGTAAACAATTTCCCTATCCTTTTAAGTCAGAATAGTAATGTTATAAAAAAAATCAGAATAGTAAGGTATTAAGCTATCAAATAAGCTTCCAAGAACCACTATCATAAAAATAGCAGTAAATGATAACATGCTGTTATTTTTTGAGGGGAATGATAACATGTTATTGTCGGCTCAGATTCTATTCTAATTCTGAAAGGGGCAGAGTGTGTAAATTACATATGGAAAGAGATCTACATACCCTGGGCTGAAGTTTTGTTTGGGTGCTGTCAAACCCTCTCCATGTATAAGCAGTATATAAGCATAGCCACGTTGGATTGCGCCACATTATTGTCACCTGGTTTATACGTGTACTCCCTCCGTTTCAAATTATTAGTCGTTTTGGCAAATCTATATTCATAGTTAATAGTATGTATCTAGACATAAGTATATATGTAGATACATACTACTAACTATAAATCTAGATTTGCCAAAACGACTTATAATTTGGAACGGAGCAAGTATTTGTCAAAAAATTCTTCTTCACAATCTCACAAGATGGTATTACTTCAAAACAAGGGGTACAATTCAAAATTTCCAAGAAACAGCACGCAGTACCAAAAACATCCTTGAAATAAGCTGCTTCGTTCTGATTATTAAGACTCCACATTAATTTAAACGATCGAGCGATTGTCATAGATACACTCACGTTAGCACTTCGGAAGACTAGTTGTACAAAAATAATAAGTTTCCTATAGAACTAATAGCTCCCATCTAGCAACGGAGCTGTTGCGCGCGGATCAAGATGGGGTTCTTCTTGTTGACGGTTTGCCAGGCCTTGCAGCATGCGCACCAAGAATCTCCATGAACATGTAAACTGGGTGACACGTCATGATTTATATATAGACCTCGTGTATACTCGCACGGTATTCTTTGCAGCGAGCAGGGCACGGCTTCAGCACCAGCATCGTAGCAGTGAACTACTACTTCTCCCGATTTCTTCAGGGCAAGTCGGCAACAAAATGAATAATATAATGATTCAACCAAGCTGTCAGGAAGCCTCAAAATAAGAAGTTGCGCAACTCAAAAGCAAGAAGTTTACCCACACGCATACGAGAAACACGGTCCGTACCATTTATAAATGGCCGAGTCTCGGAGTAGAAATCAGACTTCCACTATGACAAGGACTCAAGAGGGCTACATTGACTACCACAACCTACATCAAAGACAACAAGTTCCTTCCAAAACTCGTGCACTACTATACTAAGATTAGATCAACTGCATTCATACATACACCACTCTTATCTAACTTTACACCAGCTTACGTAGCCTAACAATACAATACCCATGTACAGAACAGCATCCTTCCCAACATAGCAAATGATTTCGTAGCTACCGAACTTGTCCTGAACCAGCACCACCAGACAGCAACCATTGTAGATACTCCACTCCATCGTCCAAAGACGACACCTCGCCTGGAATGGTCACCCTCTTGCGTGTCAATGTTTCCACCGTCAATACTTTCCTCTTTCGTCCACCTCTCGGTCGTGAGCGCAGCTGCTCATCCATCTCCTCAAAGTCTCCCTGCATGTGGTAAGCTCGTTAACCCAATTCCACATGATTTTGAACACAAAACAAGAGCAAAATATAACGGTTGGGTTATCTACAATTTGAAAAGTATACAGATTGGGTATTTGGACTTACTTCAATATATACATGAGCGCCAGATTTCTCGTGGTTGTCCCTGACATGCTTGTAGGTGAATGCCTTGCCACACCCAGCAACTCGGCATGTGAAAGGTTTCAGTTGGTCATGGCATGCCTTCATATGCTTGGTCAGATTTGATTTCTGCAAAGGAACACAGGAATAATTCAGTTCAAAAACAGCATAAGGGCTAAAGAATTGGGCTGAAAACATTGCCAGAGGTATATCGATATTGCTTACATTGGAAAAGGAGCGATCACAACCCTCAGCAGTGCATTTCATCCTTTCACCAGAGGGCTCCTCAGCATGAGCTTGTAGGTGCCGCTTGATGTTCTTCTTCATGTGCTTTTCCCCACATATCTCACATTGAACATGCTGATGACAAGATTGGTTATGAGCCCTCAGGCATTCAACATTTGTAAACATCTTCATGCATCCTGGTTCACAGCACACTACCTCCACATAGTTCAATTTAACTGCAAGAACATACCATAAAAAGAAACACTTAAATTTAGACATCCTAAAACTGACAAAAAATGCACAAATCTCATGAAGACAAAAATAAAAGCCTTGTTAATCCAATTTAATATCCTAAATGGTAGTACCGACATACCATGTGATTCCTCATGTTTCTTCAACTTTGAGAGATACTTGAAGGCCTTGTTACAGCCCTCCTCTTTGCAAATAAACTGCTGGTTGCTCTTAGTTATGTTTTCATCCTCATGGAATTCCTTAACATGCCGTTGCATATTTGCCTTGATACTGAACCTCCTATCACAACCGTCCACAGTGCAACCAAACAACTTGCCCTGATGCTTAAGCATGTGTCGGTTCAAGTGATCTTTCCTTTTATAGGTGAAGGGGCAGTCTTCAAGTGGGCAAATGAAGAGTCTCTGCAGTAAAGCAAGGACATGTATTAAGAACAAAATATTTCCATGCTAGTTTGTTTGTAATTGTCCTAGGTGCTTCAAACATTTTAACAAATCAATTATCTAAAAAAAACTCAAATTTATAAACATTGTACTGCAGTACTGGATTAAGATTCAGAAACCACACAGGAACTGTTGGCAACATCATTTCACTGTAGCTATTAATATCAAAGGTACCATCATATTCAAAATACCTTCGAGTGAAACACAGAAATTAGAAGAAAAGCTGTTTAAGCAAAATAAAAGGCAAAAAGCATATACTTCTAAACTATGTAACATCGTGTGAAGCAAGCGACAAAAATATAAAGGAAAAAACAACATGTCAAATCTTTGTGACTCCTACTACAACAGGACTATTGTCACCATAGCGAGCTGAGAACCAAAGAATGGCCCTAGCTTTCTGAGACTGACATTTTGATATTGGATCCCCCAACATCTTCTTGAAGCTCCTGCAAGGAAGCCCATGAAGACATGGCAGAATGAAGGGAGGATATTACCACCCTTATCTCCAAAGAATCCATAACCCATCATTAATACTTAAAGCAGTATACCAAGTTCAGCACTTTCACTTCAGTACATTTTTTCCTTGCATGATACCAGAGTACATAATTATTGTCACCATAGCGAGCTGAGAACCAATGAAGAATGGCCGTAGCTTTCTGAGATGACATTTTGATATTGGATCCTCAAGCATCTACTTCAAAGCCCCCATAAGGAAGTCCATGAAGACAGCAGAATTAAGGGAGGTCAATTCCAACCTTATATCTGAAGGATCCATACCCATCTAATACTTAGAGCACTAAAGTGCTTAATGTCAAGGAACAAAAGACTATTTAGTAAACGACCAAGCTTTCTGAGATGATAATTTGATGCTGGGTAGCCAGATTGCCAAAGGTCCCCCAAACTCAAAAGCCCAAAGACATAAATAGAAAACAGGAAAACAAATGAAATGAACTCCCAAATTCACTAACAGTCCTTATCAAAAGGCAGTATACAAATTAGCAGTCAACCAGTAAACAGTAATGTGTGTTAAGAATGAGAATAGAAGTGATTCCTCCATTAAAAATGAAGAGATGTGGTGTTTATCCAATGAGCATCAGGGTTAAAAAAAATGAAATCTTGTATAAAGAATAAACCTACTCAGTGAGCGTGAAGGAGGCAATCTTGTTGAAGCTTCACAGGTGGTCATCCCAACCTGTTACTAGTTCAGGCAAGATGAAAAACTGCCCCATCGCATTTTGGAGTTCTTTAAATGGGATCCAATGCATCACGCTGCTAGCTATTTAATCCCTGCAAAACAACTGAATTTAGTGTACCATATAGTAAAAAATATCAAAGTAGTGCCAACCTCACAAATGCAGATCATATTTTTAAAATATATTCTTAAAAATTAAACCTGCCATGTTTTGGTTGCCCATCAGGGCCAGCACAATTCAAAAAGTCAGTTCATACTGGACTGAGATATGATGAATACCAACCTCATTTGAGTGGCTTTGCATGTGCTGCTTCAGATGAGCTGGTTTCTGGAAACACTCTCCGCACTCTAGGCACCTATGCTCCTCCTCACGAACAATCTTTTCCCCATCTGAGTTATATATTTCTGATTTGTTCAGTTCATCCTGCAGAAACATTTTGGACAAACTCTAGGGATTATTGCAGTGTTCCAAAACAATGGCAGGCATGATAAAGTAAAATGATGCCAGTATGGACCAACACATGGATGTCAATACAGCATTAAGGTGAAAGGCATATACTAGCTCATGCATATACTAAATCACAGAATGCTTATACCTTATGATGTGCAACCATGTGAGCTTGAATCAGACACTTCTTGGACCTGACGACAGTGCAAAATTCACACTGGTAGCGCCTTATATCCTTGAAACTCTTCGGTCCAACACTCACATCTCCATTAATCTCATCTCCAGAACACATCTAAGAAAATAGGAGAATCACAATTAAAAAAATGTGACACGTAATCATGCATCATAATGTAGGAAGCACCTGAATGAAGCATTTCCAATATAGATTACAGTGCAATAAAAAAGCCAAAAATAAGGAGGAATCAATCAGTCAAGTCAATAAAGAAAACAAGCGTATCTAGCTTTCTTGCTCTTCTTTACACAGAGCTCAAGAATAAAAATACATTTATTACATACTCACATACCAAAGAAGAACAGCATATGCTATTTAGAAGAAACTTCTCCAAAATTTTGTGTTTTCAATAGAACATTCAGTAAGTGAAAGCAATCCCAACATATTAAGAATAATGTCTTTCCATCAATTCATACAAGCATTGAATGTCTACAATTTTCATCTAGAGTGACATGGAGACAAATCAATAAGACACCGATTACTATAAGATTATCAAACACGAGGAACAAAAGAGGTTATCACGTGAGAAATGGGCAGTACATGATTCTAGAATCTAGATTATGATTTCTCCATCGACAAAGATGGACGAACCATGTTGTTCCCATGAGTATGATCTAAGATCCATCTTGAACTGCCTAGCAATGTGCTCCAAGGTTTCATAAATTTCCCTCCGAGCATCGTGTGTCCTGTCCTCTACCAAGAATTCATGGACAACACCATCAACTTCTATCCAACTACACCCTGGTTTTTTGAAGATCTTCCTAGTCAACATTTGCTGCCTAATCTCTCGAGCTTCTCTCCATTTATTCGATGAGGCATACATGTTCCAAAGAAGGACATAAACCCCATCATCCCCGGGTTCTCTACTTATAATTTCCTTTCCAGCAATCTCAGCCAACCTATCATTGCCATGAACCAGACACGCACTAAGAAGTGACCTCCATATAACAATGTCAGGTTCCACATTCATATCAGCTATTAGAGCTTCTGCTTCCTCTAGCAGTCCTCCCCGTCCTAACAGATCAATCATGCACCCATAGTGCTCAAGCTGGGGATCAATATTGTATATTTCACGCATTATACTAAACAACTCTCTGCCTTCTTCTATTAATCCAGCATGGCTGCACGCTGACAAAACAGAAATAAAGGTTACCCTGTTTGGAACAACCCCAGACCTAAGCATGTCCCAAAAGAGCTCAAGAGCTTTCCTCCCATCTCCCTGGACAGTGCAACATGAGATCATAGTTGTCCATGTGAAAGCATCCTTCAATTGAACTTCTTGGAACACAGAAAATGCCATCTCGATGCTCCCACTCTTTGCATACATATCCATCAGAGTATTGTTAACAATCATGTTTGAGCTAGCATTACATTTGGTTCCATATCCATGAATTACACGCCCTAGATCCAGAGCACCAATGTCAGCACAAGCTGAGAGCACTCCTACAATTGTGACATGAGTAGGGCGATGGCCCTCCATTACCATCCTACCAAAAAGCTCGAGAGCCCGTACAGGCTGCCTGCCTTGTACATGACCAGTGATCAGTGCCGTCCAAGCGACTGCACTCTTCACAGGCATCTTATCAAAGAATGATAATGCCATATCCACACCAGCACACTTCATATAACCATGCAGCATGCTACCCCAAGTTATCTCATCTTTCAGAACCATTCTATCAAACACAGTTACCGCAGACTCAAACTTCCCACATCGACTATACATATCAACCAATGCATTTCCAACGACCAACTCAGAGTCCAATCCAAGCCGGAAAATCAGGCCATGCACTGCCCTACCAACCCGCTGGTCACAAACCCCACCAGTGGCCGAGAGGGCGCCAACAACAGCAAAGCCATCGGGGCGGTGACCGTCGGCGACAACACGAGAGAACAAGGATACAGCCTCGCGGTGGTGCTCTAACTTGATGTGCAGGGACATGAGGCTAGTAAAGGAGACAAGGTCAGGGCAGGGGATCTCATCAAACAACTTGCGGGCATCAGCAGCACGGCCAAAGTCAGCGTAGCAGCGGAAGATTTTGCAGGAAACGGACTGGTTATGTGGGTGGAGACCATGGGTAATGGCCTGGGCGTGGATTTTCTTGAGCTCTCTTAGCGTTTTGCAGTGGGCGAGAAGGTGATGGCATATGCTTCTATTCATCTACCTCCCTCTCCCTTGAGGGGGGAGATAATCTGTCCAGGGTTACGACCCTTGCTCTCTCGAACAGCGAAACCTGGAATAAGATCTAAAATTACTGGAAACAACACAGGGATGTAGCTACAATGGCTAAAAAAGACGATTTGCAGCATGTTCATAGTTGTTCCACTACCCACAATCAATTTTAACCCCATGGATTCAACGATTGGAAGCCACCTAAATTATTGCTACCAACCACATCAATGAAACACACAACAACACAGACAAACCCGAGACTACTACGACCAATGAGATAGGCGAGACAAGCCAGAGATAAGCGACAGCGCGCAGAGTGATGGAAACACACGAGGTGAAAGGCGCCGGTGATGCTCACCTCGGATTTGGGGGTCGAAGAACACCGTTCGCCTCGCTTGCAGTTTTGCAGCCGCGAGTGAGAATGGAATGGGGGAGGGGGAGCGACGAGAGAAAGCGTGGTGGCGGCGGCGGCGCGAGGGAGAAGGGGAGGCGCTCTTTTTCATAACGTGGTTGGTGGCCTCGAAACCCTAGAGGTCAGATGGGCCTGGGCCATTTTGGGCCGAAAGCCTACCTTTTTAGTCACTTACTACCTCGCCGTGCCGTTTGGCATTTGGGCCCACTTCTGATTCCCTCCCTCCCTCTTGCAAAGCATGAAGCCCACACTAGCCCAGCTACCTCTCGCGCTGGCGTCTCCCCTTTGCCCTCACCGGCGATGCTCGGCGTGGCCGTACGCCGGCAGCGACAGGCGGCGTGCTCTGAACAGTAAGAAAGTCTATCACTCTACCTCTCTCTTTTCATGTCCATTACTTCCATTGCGTTCTCGTTTAGATATGGTCTCAAGGAGCGCGCGCGTTTGTATTCGGGGCGTCGTCACGTCACTAACCAAACCACAGGAGGGGGGAAATCGCAAAACCTAGAAATTTTTCCTCATTTCCCCAGTCCTCGCCGAGACCCCAACCGATGTTGCTTCCCGTTGGTCATCAAATCCTTGCTCTGGATCTAAAAAGGTATACTGTGAACTGTGATAGTCGAGGCGCATGCTATGTATGCAATTTGATTGTACACGGCCCATTTCACATCTGTGGAAAATTATTCAGTATTTTACAACAGCATGTGTGGCTGATAACTACTAACTACAGAGTCTACAGTTAACCTAGTTACAAAACTCGGAGAGAAACAAGAAGGGGGCATTTACATATGGCCAGTAACTACCATTAACCTCACTACAAAAATTGGATAATAGCAAGGAGAAATTGCACAAGGATTGTTTGTGAGGAACTAGAGTTATGACCTTCAGGTAGCTTGTTTTGCTAGGTACGCGTCTACCTTCGCGTTCACACCTGAGTCCAAGAACCTTATGCACATTGGTGCATTGACCTTGTAGATTCCCAACAACGAGTACGGTATTGAAAATATCCCTTCGCCACAGATCATTCCGGATGCCACTACCGGTGCAAGAAGCTTCGCATCGTCAATGTCAGCCATGTTCCATGCCAACAGTATTAAACTGCCGACGCACATGTCTATGGATGTGGTAGGATGTATGAGGAACGCCACTGACATTGCAGTGATGCTCGGGATGTAGTGTTGGATGCTCCAATTCTTATGCGTGGCGATCTCCCTGATAGCGCTTGTGGCTATGGCTGCAATGAAGAAGGGTATGCTGAGTGCAATGGAATATTTTGGTAGTCTGACGAAGCCTCCAGCACCGACCAGGGCTATGATGCGGTGGACCTTGGCAAATGGCGCTGTGTAGCTCCCCGTGGTGTCATGTAGGTAGCAATTATAGAACACCCAGAAAATAATTGGGTTGATAATGCAGCCTATCGCTGTTCCAATCGCCTGAGCTATGAACATAGACCTCGGCGAGGTTAGTGTGAGATAGCCCGTCTTGAGGTCTTGCATGAAGTCCCCAGCTGCGGCGATGATTATCGTCATGATTGCACAAATTACAAGGCCGCCAATCACCCCACCCTTTGCAGCAGTGATCCAGAACCCAAATATCAGGATCACAATCTTTGCGTATTGAGTGTAGAGATTTAGGTCTGTGATACCAGTACCATAGGCATTGCAAAATGCCAGGAGAGGGGCAAATATGTAAGCAACAATCATGTGCTCATATTTTATCTGACTATACATGCATGGAATCGCAATTGTGGAGACAATTGCCAGTATAGTGTAGCCGATGATGGCATAAGAGGAGGGAATATTATCTTTGAGAAATATATGTGTCCTGCGGCGATCATCAAAGCTGAGGCTAGGGCGTCTTACTGTATCCACATTCCTGAAGGCATTGGTTGTTGATACTAACTGCTGTTGTTTCCTACGCAAATCGCTCATTGTTTTGAACGGTATCGCTAGAAGCTGGAATAGGCCATCCCCCAACATCATTGCTACAGAGATCAACACCTGTTCCACACAAATGAATTTGTATGTCCATTAGTAAACATTGAATGCAAGTCCCTGATAGGAAAAGAACTAGTTGGCTGTCAAATTGAAAACAATGCTATATACTATGTTGCTAAGCCTGTGTAAGGTAAGTAACATTTTTTTTGATCAAACAATAAGGTAAGTAACATTATTACCTTGTAACCATAGATGCCCATCATGCTGCTTTCCTTGTAAGATGCATCATACCATACTCCTCTCTTGGATTCAATATAGGGCAACATGATTGCCGAGGAGAGGATGGAGCCAACAAGCATTGAAATATTTACCAGTGTTGGGCAGATTATCCCAACGGCAACGTAAGTTGCAGAGAAATTAAAGTAGAAGCTGCATGGATATAAAAGAGTCATGACTAATTGTCTAATTGGATTTTTTTTCATGTAGATTGTTTGTTACTGGCAGGTATGCCATACGCTTCCCAAAAAAATATGTATGCCCTTAGAGTTTATTATCATTTTTGTTATTGTTTCTACCAGACTACCACGATGTCTTTTAAAGGATCTTTTCTAGTTTATGTTGAACAAAATGCACACATAATTTATAGTTTGCTAGTAATTTTTCTCTCCCTTGTAATTTTTTATTTGTTTACCTATCCCTTACCCTTTTTGGTATGCTTTGAATCCAAATGTAGGGATGGCAGCAAGCCCACAGTTATGTCCACCTGTGTAGAACCATTGAAAAATGTCCCAGCACAGGCTTCCTGCAAAGGATTTAAACATGACAGACACTTGCCTCCTACAACCAGAAAGTGCCGACATGTAAGCGATCTAGTAATATATTTACAAGTTTGTTAGCCGAATTATAGCAGTTAATGCCTCACTTTGCTTGCTGGGCTCCTTCAGGGGTATGGAAGCTGTTGATGAGGTGTGCTGTAGCTGTGCCCGTTGCATATGTTAATCGATGGCGGATGATCATGGTCTAAAATACACGCAAAAATTTAATCAATAATACTGTTAGAGAGGAGCCCAACTGCCAAATTTGTAGCATTGCATGTGTTTACTCGCTACCTGAACTGATGTCAATTTCATTATTTTGTATGAGCTAACATGGTACATGTTATTGCAGTGGCAGTTATTATTACCTTCGCCATGGGAACAATGGCAAACAAGCCAATAAAGCTGATGAGAAAATAGAAGACTATCAGCTTTCCTAGAGTCGGCGCACTGACATTTATGTCATCCACTCCAGTTTTAGTCTGCAACGATTCTCTTGGGCTCATTGAGAGCATGAATGATCCAAAACCACCTGACAACATGTTAGCATACATGTGAGCCATGATCACATCCATTTTCTTTATGTTACTGATGATCACATTCGTGAAAAAAAACTGTTAGAAGCTGTTATCCAGTTTTTCTAATGCATCTATATACTCACCACTGGACACCATGCTGGCACAGGCAACCACACATGTCTGGACGATGGTGTTCTCCTGGCGGGTGAAGGGCTCATGGAACACATCGAATCTCCGTAATATGTGTGTCCATGTCTTGAGGATAAAGAGACTCAGTATGCCTGCTGGGATGTTGAGCGATGGCACCACCCCAGACATGAAGACCAGATTCATGCCCACACTACTTAAGATGGTGCCGAGTAGTATGCTAACCACCACTGATCGGACGGTGACCTGCTCAGTCCATGCCAGAATTGACTCTCCTTCAAATGCGCGCTCTATTGATGGGTCCTCCCTTGAAACACCAACTGACTCCATACTTGCTCCGTCTCCTCTTTCCGACAAATTGCATATGACAACTTGTCAGAGAGAGTTTGATGGGCTGTGTGGAAGGGTGGAAGATTGTCTGTAGACACCAATTGGTCAAGCTAATCTTCAGAATTTTTGATTGGCTAAGAAGGTTTGAGTCTTTATAGGGAGAACAAGGTTGCAGGTTGGGTTGTTGCAGCTAGCGGCATTGAGGGACAATTCCAACCATACAGTGCTGTGGAAACTAGAAGGTAAGAGAGAATTCAATTTAATCGTGCCTCACATGCTCCTCTCTATTTCCCTGCTATTTTTAGTAGCAATCCATCCATTATTGTCATTTTCTTTGCATGGGTAGTTTGTTACGCTTTGTTTTGTCATGTGATGCTAATAATATACGTGTTCTGATGTGTGTTACAGCTTAGTCCCTCAAAGAAGGAAAACACATCCTTGAAAAAGGCAAGCTAAGGTTAGCTAAAAGTCAGCAAAGGCAAACAGACTATATTTAGAAGGAACAATGCTCCAGCCATAATTAACTACCAGGCTCCCTATAAAAGCCTTCTCTCCCCTTCCCTCCCATTGCATCGAGCATTTGATTCTGTGTGTATGTCTTGGTTTATTAATTAATAAACCAAGGCATGCACACAGAATCAAACAAACAATTAGAGCTTATTGTTCCAACAAAAGGAATTAATTGGCCCCCACAATGGAGCATGTCGACGATCCCCAGGAAGGCATCTCAACGGAGCGCGCCTTCGAGGCAGATCCCATACCGTCGCTGTCAGAGACCATCACCCTGCGGTCATTGGTGGTTAGCTTCATCCTTGGTACAGCCCTCAGCGCCATCGCCATGAAGATCAGCCTGAACTCGGGCTTCCTCCCGCCGCTCACCATCCCGGCCGGTCTCATTGGTTTCTACCTCTCCCGTGCACTGATCCGTGTTCTCGATTACTTTAATGTGGCACACCTGCCATTTACCCGCCAGGAGAACACTGTCATCCAAACATGTGTTGCCGCCTGCTCTGCCATTACATTCAGTGGTAAGCATGGCACGCAAAAATTTTGTTAATATACTCTTATCATGCTGCTATCCTGTTACATGGGTTGTTACATTCTTCGGTCTCTTTTTCAGGTGGGTTTGGGACGTACATCCTCGCTATGGGCAAGAAAGCAGCTGGAGAGGACACCAGAGACCAGGAGAATATTGCCGAGCCAAGCATTGGCCGGTTGATCACCTTCCTCTTCCTCGTCAGTTTCTCTGGCCTCTTCATCCTCATGCCCTTCAGGAAGGTCATGATCATTCGACACCAGTTGACATACCCTAGCGGCATGGCCACGGCACAACTTATCAATAGCTTCCATACCCCTCAAGGCGCCAGCAACGCAAGGCACGTATCATCAGCTAGCTGAATGAGTTCAAACGATTAAATGCTTCTGTTGGATCAAAGAAGTATGAACGCTTACCTATTTATGTGGTCGCACTTGCAGGCAACAAGTGCACATGCTGTTCAGATCGTTGGGGGGAACCGTCTTGTGGAATTTCTTCCAGTGGTTTTTCACCGCTGCAAGAGGCTGCGGCTTCAGAGCCTTCCCCATGTTTGGCCTTGAGGCATATAAGCGTGGGTATGCAACAACTACCGCGGCTATATATCAACCAACTAATGATCCAAATGCCCCTCGCTGATGTATTGAAACTAACAATTGTGCAATTCAATTTCATTGATCAGATTCTACTTCGACTTCTGCATGACCAATGTCGCCATCGGCATGCTATGCCCATACGTGATCACTGTCTCCTTGTTCATCGGGAGTGTTATCTCGTGGGGGATCGTCTCGCCGTACCTTGCGACGACGGAGGGTATGTGGTACTCTACCGACGTTAGCTCCACATCCATTGGCAGCATCAAGGGCTATAAGGTTTTCATCGGAGTGTCCATGATACTTGCCGATGGCCTCTTCAACTTCCTGTCCATCATGTTCTGCACATTGCATGCCATGTACAAGAGGCGCAGGCAGCCAATGCAAGGACAACTAGGTAGCGATGAAAGTGATGATTACAGTGAGACGCAGCTGCCGTTCCACTGCCTCAATGCTGCTGAGCAGAAGAAGACGATGCAGAGCTTCGACGACCGCCGCAGGGCGCAGGTGTTTGTCCGGGACCATATACCTAACTCAGTCAGCATCCTCTGCTACATCCTCCTGTCGGTGGTGTCCATCTGCGCCATCCCCTACCTCTACCCTCAGATCAAGGCCCACCATGTCGCTCTCATCTACCTGGCTGCTCCGGTCTTCGCCTTCTGCGACGCCTATGGCTTCGGCGTGACCGACATGAACCTGTCGAGCACCTATGGCAAGCTGGCTATGCTCCTCATCGGCTCACTTGTGGGCCATAAGGACGGCGGTGTGATCGCCGGCCTCGTCTCCTGCGGCATCGTGATGGGGACCATGTCCAACAGCAACAACCTGATGCAGGAGCTCAAGACAGGGTACCTAACCCTGACCTCGCCGCGCGCCGTGTTCATCAGCCAGGCCATCGGCACGGCGCTCGGCTGCATCATCAACCCGCTCATGTTCTGGGTCTTCTACAAGGTGCAGAGTGGCGATGACGACCTCTTCGACGTGCCCTACGCCCGGGTGTACCGCGGCATCGCCATGCTGAGCGCCTGCCAGGAAGGGCTGCCCTTGCAGAAGCTGTGGCTCTGCAAGCTCTTCTTCGTGCTGGCGCTGGTGCTGAGCATGTTCCGGGACGTGGCCACGCGGATGCAGTGGCGCGTCGCCGGGTACCTGCCGAGCACCATCTGCCTCGCCATCGCCTTCGTGGTGCCGGCGCGCATGCCCATCGACATGTTCATGGGGAGCCTGGTGATGTACCTGTGGAGGAGGTCCGACTCCGGCAAGGCGCGGACGTTCTCGGCGGTGGTGGCGTCGGGGATGATCTGTGGCGACGGGCTCGGGGTGCTGCTGTCGTCGGTGGTGGCGCTGACGAACGTGAGGGCGCCAATGTGCATCACGTTCTTGTCTAGCATCGAGAATGTGAAATTAGACGCCTTCCTGGCTACACTGCCAACGACATAGCTTCTTCTTCTCCTCCTAGGGGGATCATGTACGTGTGTAAATTTTCCATAGGGGGACCATATGGGTTAGTTGTTGTGTTGTATCCACTTGTAATCGGGTTTCAGTCTGAATTTACAAGCGAATACAATTCTCATCTGCAGTTCGATCTGCACACATGTTTGGTTTCAGCATTACTGCCTGTTTGCTGATAAGATCAGAATCACAAAACCGCCTTTGATTGATTGCAAGTTACAAATTGTTGTCGGATACTGAAATGAGAAGGCAGAGCACCGGCCATCATGTTCCCCAAAAGATAATTGTTGTTGAATTACTGTTGAGTTGCTGCGTGCTGCTGCTGCCGTAAAAGTTATATTTTTCATGTTTTTGGAGTTACCGTGGTTTGTAAGATTGCATAGTGTTTAAAACTGTAAGGTATTTGAATGTAAGCTTACATAGTAGTAGCATATTCATGGCTAGGACATATATAGAAAGCTAGCTGGCCATGCCTCTCGAAATAGTAAATCGGAAAGAAATAGTAAGCTTGAAATTATACGTCAGATACCACTTGATGAACCTGCGAAGTAAGTAAATCCTTGACCCTGAAACTGAATCTATCTGTAAACATGATATATTAATTCCTCGATCGAGATTCCAATATTCCACCAGCATACAGTAACTCTGTTGTACAAGGATCAATCGAGCACCTTCATTCTACAACACAATTAACTTAGCAAAATGAAGAAGAAACAAAGTATACATATATGCTGTCTGTGTAATTAACCCTACAGGTACATACAAGTACACAATATCAAGTCTAACGAATCAATTAATTAAACATGCTCTACAAATCAAAACTAAACGAGATGAGATGAGAGGTGACGACATGATTATCGAGCAGTAAGTAATTAATTGGCTAGAGTATCTAGCTAGCTATGTTGCTCCTGGGTTCTTGAGCGTGTAGAGGAACTCCTCGACCTGGTAGTTTGTCTCCGCGGAGAAGACCCTGAGGCACATGGGCGGGTTGATGTTGAGCAGCGACAGTATCGACGACGGCAGCGACCAAATCCCGTCGCCGCAGATGAGCCCCGACGCCACCGCCGGCGCGAACATGTGCGCCCTCACCCTGTCGGACTTGCTCCACAGGTAGAGCACCACGCTCCCCACGCACATGTCAATGGTGAAGAAGGACCCCAGGAAGAAGGGCACCGCCATGCCCAGCGCGCTCGGGATGTAGTCCTGCAGCCACCACCCGCGCGCCTTGGCCACCTCCTTGAGCGCGCAGATGGCGATCGCGAGGAGGAAGAAGGCGAGGCAGAACCTCAGGCAGTACTTGGGCAGCTGGTTCCAGCCATTGACGCCCAACAGCGCGATGCCTCTATAGATCTTGGCGTACGGCGCCGGGTACCCTTCCTCCTGCCCGACGTCGTACGCCTTGTAGAAGATCCAGAACACGACGGGGCTGATGATGCAGCCGAGCCCCGTGCCCATGACCTGGCTCACGAACATGGAGCGCGGGGAGGTCAGGGTCAGGTACCCCGTCTTGAAGTCCTGGATGAGGTCGGAGGCGGTGGAGACGATGCCCATCATGAGCCCGCACGCGGCGAGGCCGGCGACGACGCCGCCGTCCTGGGACCCGATGCTGGCGCCGAAGATGAAGATGGCCAGCTTGCCGTAGCTGCTGGAGAGGGACCAGTCGGTGAGCCCCGTGCCATAGGCGTTGCAGAAGGCGAACACGGGAGCCACCACGTACGCCCACACCACGTGCTTCGGCTTCAGCTGCCGGAAGATGTGCGGGATCGCCACCACCGAGATCGCCGCCAGCAGCACGTACGCGCCGGCGGCGATCGACGTCGGGATCTGGTCCTTGAGGAACACCTATATTTGTATAGATATATATTTGTCATCGATCAGTGTATATATTTACATATATAGCAAATATATGTATATATATATATCATCGTCGGCGACGAGACGAGACCTGCGTGCGGCGGCGGTCGTCGAAGCTGAGCGCCTGGCGCTCGCTGATGTCGACGCCGGCGAAGGGCTTGGCGGCGGCCTCGGCGGGCTTGGTGCGCTTGAGGTACATGTCGTAGGAGGTGCGGACGAGGATGGTGACGAAGTTGAAGAGCCCGTCGCCGATGATCATGGCGATGGAGATGAAGATCTGGTAGCCGTTGAGGCCATGGAGGCTGCTCCTGGGCAGCTGGGCGTCGTACCAGAGGCCCCTCTTGCTCTCGATGTACGGCCACATGAGCCCCCACGACACCACCGACCCGAGCAGCAGCGAGAAGTTGATGATGTAGGGGCAGATCATGCCGACGCCGACGTAGGTGGCGGAGAAGTCGAAGAAGAATCGCCGGCGGTAGGCCTCCATGCCGAAGGTCGGGAAGGAGCTGAACCCGCACCCGGGCCCCGCGGAGTAGAACCACTGGAAGAGCGACCAGAGGAAGCTGCCGGCGAAGGACTTGAAGAGGATGCTGACCTGCGTGTAGTAAACATTTTATATTCTCTTTCTTAATTAATTAATGCAAAGATACGCGGCTCTCCTACGGTGTTCTCGAAAATAAAAAAAAATGCTGACCGACCTGCTGCTTGGCCTGGATGGCGCCCTGCGGCGTGTGGAAGCTGTTGATGAGGTGCGCGGTGGCCGAGCCGCTGGGGTAGGTGAGCTTGTAGCTGATGATCATGATCTTGCGGAGGGGAACAATGGAGAAGAGCCCGACGAAGCTGACGAGGAAGAGGAAGGCGATGATGCGCCCCAGCGAGGGCTCCTCGACGTTGATGCTGGTCTTGGCCTCGTCGAAGCCCTGGGCGATGTTGCGGCTCATGCCGAGGATGTAGGTGCCGAAGCCGCCGGAGAAGGCGATGCTGGAGCAGGAGATGACGCAGGTCTGCACGACGGTGTTCTCCTGCCGGGTGAAGGGCTTGGGGAACACGCCGCACCGCTCCAGCGCGCTGGTCCAGGTCTTCATGAGGAAGAAGGCCAGGAGCCCCGCCGACATGTTGAGGGAGGGCACGATGCCCGAGGTGAGGTTCAGCTTCATCACGATGAAGCTCAGGAACAGGCCCAGGAACGTGCTCACCACCATGGACCGCACCGTGATCTGCTCCGACCACGCCGGGAGCTTCTCCCGCTCGAAGGCCTTCTCCGTCGACAGAGCCTCGCGCACCGCCGCCTCCGTCGACGACGACGACGAACCCTCCGTCCCCATCGATCGCGGTCGGTCGGTTCGCCGGCGATCTCTCTATATGTATATATCTACCTACCTACAATGACGAATTGAATTGGCGATCGATGATTTTGCCGAATTGGAATTGGATGATGACACCGGCCGGCCGGACCGGGACGATGATCGAGGAAA
The DNA here is from genome assembly GCA_033239725.1 of Echinochloa phyllopogon. NCBI lineage: Eukaryota > Viridiplantae > Streptophyta > Magnoliopsida > Poales > Poaceae > Echinochloa > Echinochloa phyllopogon. The sequence goes on from BTCW01000001.1 coordinate 1,239,982, forward strand.
GCGGAGGAGGAGAGAAAGGAATGCATGCAAAGGGACGAGATTGGACGATTGGCAGTGGAGTTAATTAGTGGCTGTGAGGAACTGTCTGTCTCTGTGTGTGTGTGCGCGCTCCCTCTCTGATTTCTTTCCTCTGATGATAATGAAGAAAGAAATCAGTAAGTGAAAGTGCGTGAGATCGTTGCAACAAAGGAACAGTGCTGATTATTCTGGAACTCTTCTTCTCATCACTCCGTGTGGTTTTTTTTTCCTTATAAATTTTATTTTAGTGATAATGACGAAGAGTTTCTTGTGGTCATTTTCCACGGAGAGTAAGTGGATGGTTGTCATGCAATCTCGTGCACTGCATGTCTGCATGCCTATAGTTCAGTGGTGAGGTTGCTAATTTTGGTAGGGGTCATGGCTACGTGCCGGATTGGTAGCAGCGACACAAGTTTGCAAGCACAGAGTACAGAAGGACTTCAGAAAAGTTGATCGGAAAAGTTTCGTGGTGTAGTTGGTTATCACGTCAGTCTAACACACTGAAGGTCTCCGGTTTGAGCCCGGGCGAAGCCAATTTTTGTAGTTTTTATCCTTCTGTGTTTTGTCAACCATTATGTCAGAATTGCCGTCTTGTTTTTATTTTTAAAATTTGCCATTTTGGTGAGACACAACACAAATGCCTTTTCGCGAATGCAAGCAGCTTCACGTAATGACAAGTGCAAACCAGCATTCACTCACAGAGTCGGACCAATGATGCATTGTCGAAGAGCCGATGCCTTCGCAGTTGACACACTTTGATTCTTCAGTTTCGCCTGCGCCCAAGTACTACAGTAACAATGCCTTCCACTGCAAAACCTGCATGCCTCTTGAAAATCGGCGATTTTTGTTCAGTATTCTGGACTGGGGGAAGCTATTACAGTTTTTTTTAACAAAAAAGAGAGAATAGAATCAGCACGGTTTATCAGACGTTGAAGACGGTTTATCAAACATTCCAAACACTACTCACGGTTTGAGCATATCCATCTTCCTGGGCCTTCACCTAATCCTTCCCATATGAGACGTTTAAGAATGTGAGTAGTGTTTGGAAGACAACCCTCCTTTGTAAAATTTATTCACTGTGATGCAATGTTCATTTTATGGAAAAAAAATGCCTGACCATCCACAATACTGAATATCACCGAACTATGACATATTGGTTTCATGGGTTGCTTCAGGTTAACAACAATCCTCCAGTAATATGGCAGCGCCGATAAGAGGGTGCACTGCATGTACAAACACACTGGTGTGGTTTTCCTTTTTTGCTGCTTTTTTACCCTGAAGTATTTCTTCTGTTTTTTCAAGCTATTCCCCTTTATTCAGGTTCCTGAAGTCTGGTGTTCCGAAGGCTGGTAGAAAGACGAGATTAGCTTAGTTCTGAAGCTTGCTTTCATTCTGACTATATTTTACCTAAATGTTTTCAAGATCTTTTGGTTGATATTACCTTTAGTTAACGCTGTCAATCGTTTCTTAGGCAAGCATTATCTGATTATTAGAAATGACTTGCTTTTCTAGGATTCAACAAGACTTACCTATCCTAATCGATATTTGTTGTTTTACTTTATCTTGTAATTAACTCTCGACAAGGCAACCAGGCACCTTGGGGAACTGCTGTGCTTGGTTGTCTTCTTTGTTAAGTGGCATACTACTTAGATTGACCAAGGTATCTTTAGTCTGTACTTACTTCCTTTAGTCTGTACTTATAGACTTGTCTAACACATACTACCTGTTGGGGGTCGAATTTCAGAAAGGCCTTACCTCCGACAATGTCACGGCATCGGCAAACATAAAGGTTCAGTATGATGGAGATGTCGGAATTACGATCGAAGGTAATCACGAGATTCAGCGTGTAAAGGAGAAGCAGAGGTGACCTTCGACCTCAGGTTCGCCAAAGTGTAGTTCAGTAAGCTTGCGACGAAGGTAAAGCCATTCTAAAGCGTAAAGGCGAAACCATGGTCAGATGGTGAAGCAAAGAGAAAGAAGGAGAGCGAAGGTCCGGAGGAACTTATTGAAGACCCTTCGATTCGCCTGGCACCTTCGATCGGTGTTTTTAAGGGTATGGACGTGTACACTTAGAGCTTTAGTCAAATCAGAGAATGTAAAGTAAGTTTTAACCTTTGAGATCACAGCTTGTATCCTGTAGTAGTAGTCAAATGACGCATGTCATGTATGTAAAATACCTTCTCTACCCTTGAGGTAAGGCGGTTAGTCAACCCTTGTATTTGAATGATGGTGGGCCTCGAGATGAGGGCAAATATGTATTTTGTAGGACTTGTAACCCCCTATAAAAGGAGGTCCTAGCGCTCCTTTTTAGGGGGGCGACTTTTAGAATTCCTCAATGTGAAGTGGATTTCTTGGTGTCCATCCATGTTAGTACATTACTGTTGGTTTCTGGTTTAAAGGCGAAACCGATACCAACACTACCTCCGTTCCAAATTACTATTCGTTGTTGACTTTTTTCCATGATCTTTGACCATTCATCTTATTCAAAAATTTTCTCCAAATATACAAACCAATAAGTTATACTTGAAGTATATACGATGATAAATCAAGTCACGTACAAAATAAATGATACTTATGAAATTTTTTGAATAAGACGAATGGTCAAACGTTAAACGAAAAAGTCAACAACGTTATCAGCGGTGTGTCATCGGTCTATTTATTTCTTAACTAAGTGTTTTAGAAGAAGTGGTTATCAATGCACGAACTTCCCCTTGTTTTTTTTTATTTGCTACTAAATAAATTGAGTGTCGACAGAAGACATTGCTCTTCTACTTCCCTGTGGTGTCCTTTTGTTATTAAAAAGGGCAACCTTTTATATTTTTCAGCTGTAGTGCACCAGTGGTTGATGCTACGCAAGTTATATGTGCACCCCTGTACATTTGGTGTGATGCTATGACCTGGTGTTGTGAAACTCTTTCCACAAATCCATCCTGATATTTGCTCTAAAAGCATATATCCACTAATTGTGCCCGTCAATAACTGTGGCAATGTCCCAAATTACAGGTGATTTCTCCGTCCCAACAAAAGCTTTCCTAGAAACCACCTCGGCAGGAGTATGTCCAATGACATTGCTGTTTATATCAACATGCAGAACAGAACAACTGGAAATGCTATACAGCACACACAAACTCATTAATTTAACATTAACCGACCACGAAATGGATTAACTAGAGTAATATTGCTGCTGGCTTTCATCAACCACGTACTTAATAGAATTTTGCCGGTTGCATATTTGTTGGTGCATATATGCAAGTTGTTTATTACTTTAATCTTGTTGCCATTTCACTACTGGGACAGCAGCCCTATTTCTCCAACCAGAACAGTAACGTATCCTATTAGTGAAAGATAAGCAATAGGCTTATGAATGTGAGAGTTGTCAATACATTCTTTCATATGTTGCTGGGAATTATATTATTAGCAGTCATGGTTTGTAAGGCGTCGCCTAGGCGATGAGGCGCTCATAGAGGGCAAGGCGTCCCCGACGCCTAGCCAAAAGAGGGAAGGACAGAAGTAGAGGGGCCAGGGGGCACGCTCTCTTTCCTCCTTCCCCATCCTTGCTGACTCGGGTGCCATGGCTAGAGCAGCTCCGCCCACCTATTCTGGAGCAATTGCTGGCGTAAATCTGCCCCTGCTCAGCTCCGGTGGTGGCAGTATGGAAGGCAGCAGCGGCGGGGATCTGTTTGGGTAGGTTGGAGAGTCTGATTCATGGCTGGTGGAGGAGCTTGGGGGCGATGTGCTCGTCCCCTGCTGCTGCGGGATGGTGGTGTCTGGGACGGAAGAGGCGGCGCAGAGGGGAAGGAGCCGGATGGTAGGTAGGGTACATGAGGTGGGAGAGAAGGGTTTCTTATGTGCTGTTGGCTTAGTTGGGCTTTAGTAGGATAGTGGGCTCATTCGTTGTTGTGGTTATGGCCCATTGACAGGTTTATTTTTCCCTTCTTCTCGAATTTCTCTATGAGTATGGTGTCTGCCTTGCCCGCCATACCGCCTCGCCTTAAGCGCCTAGGCGATAAGAGGGGTGGTGGGTCGCCACAGCTCGCCTTAACGCTTTAAGAACCATGTTAGCAGTTGGAAGTGAAGTATACTAGTGTCTGTTTTTGGCAATTTTCTCCTAAGTAAATACCAAGCACCCTCTGCATGCTAGTCTCCTGCTAACAGAAGCATGTTTAATTTCAACATTTGTCACAGTTTTTATATGTATGTAATTGCAGGAAAAGGCTGGAAGTGAGCTCTGTTATTTTGCCTGACTGAGTCAATCCGTTGGTTCCACAAGATTGGAGTGGTGTTTGTCATATGTCGTGTTTGTCAATAAAATTGGAGTGGTTCCACAAGATTGGAGTGGTGTTTGCAAGTTATATGTGCACCCCCGTACATTTGATGTGATGCTATGACCTGGTGTTGTGAAACTCTTTCCAGAAATCCATCCTGATATTTGCTCTAAAAGCATATCCACTAATTGTGCACGTATTCTGATATCAATTAAATGATTTCATGTGACTTATGTCTAATCTTTCTTTCTATTCATAATTCATGATGATGCCCCGTAGCATCAAGAACAATTTAAATGAAATGCCACTTGCTAGCATATTAGGTTGTGGGGCTATGTTGTATATCGTGTACGTATATGCTATAAAGTGTGCGTTTTTAGAAAAAAAAAGTTGATGTACCCCTTAGGATGGCCCCATGTCTCAAGCTCATCTCCCATATTTCTTTTAGAAAAAAAATTAATAACAATAATGTTTTAGAGAATTATAAATGTTATCAATTTATCTATACCTACAAGGATCCAACACTTTTAAAAATACTTTTCACCTAAAAAATTCACATGTCTCTCGCAACGGACCCACCTTTCTTTCGAGGGAAAGAAGACAGTTGAGAACAAAGAAAAAAATTAAAGGAACCACTTCTATAGCACATCGTGCCCCCCACGGCCCGGGTCCTGGATCCGTCCCTGTTTTCGGCTATAGAATCACTTTTCTCGGAGAATCAGATCTCATAAATAAATCAGAATAAGATGTAGCTCTATCAAATATGCCTTGGGGCAGTTTATCAAATCCTAGCTTACATTTCTCGGAGAATCAGATCTCATAAACAAATCAGATTCAGATGTAGCTCTATCAAATATGCTGGGCAGTTTATCAAATCCTAGCTTATATTTCTATAATACATCGTGCCGCGCCGACATTGTCAATGTCATTCGCTCGAACGAGATGAAGGATGAGGACCTGGACATGTTCGCTGGGCGTACTAGAGCAGTAGGGCGCATAAGGTTTGGAAACTCGATCTCAAGGAAAACATCAGACCTGATTTATGTCTTTACAACATGTCAACATACCTCTTAAGGAAAACATCAGACCTTCAGATTATGTATCCTTACAACATATCACCATACGTCGGTAACTGTGGCAAGGAAATGCACTACTATCTCCGTCCCAAATTACATCCCAACAAAAGCTTTTCTAGATACAACCTAGACAGGAGTATGTCCAATGACATTGCTGTTTATATCAACATGCAGAACAGAACAACTGGAAATGCTATACAGCACACACAAACTCATTAATTTAACATTAACCGACCACGAAACTTTTATGTTTCAGCACAAGTTATCACACTGACTGAATGCATATATAGCATTCAATAAAGAGCCACAACGCAGGACACAATCTTTGCACAACTTGATAAAATAAGTGGCGAAACAAGTCTTGCCACGCCACACCATACATAGTGGCTAAAACGTTTGCCAGCATAACTAAACAGGGTTAGCTTAAATAACATTTATTTTCTGCTGACATCCATCACGCAGCACGTTCCTTGTCTTGATCCCTGATGCTAGCCTCATAACGCTCCATGGCAGCCAGGTGTCTCCTATCCCTGGCGAGCACCCTAATATTGCTCTTGACCGCCCAAGCACAGAAGAGCACGCAACCCACCACAGGCAGTTTTTCTGAATAGTGTAGTGACAGGAACCTACACAAGAAGAAATTAATGAACATCAGCAAACATGAAATCAAAAACACATTGCTCCATATCAACATATACAACAGCATCAACTACAATAAAGGTTACAGTCTATCTCAAATGTCCAAGACTCCAGCACTCACCTTTCCACAAGTCCCATGGTGAGATCTTTCAATTTCGCCAGGAACATTGGCCTGTGGCTTCCCGCCTGTGTGCTTCCACTCCCATCACAAAGCATGCGATAAATGTATTGCCCCTGATTTTGCAGACAAATCAAGCAGCAGGTTAGCAAAATGCAGAACAGCTGCTACAGCCTAAAACATTTTTTGCTTTGACACAAGCATCCATATTTCACAAGCACATAAAAGCTTAGATATTGAACAAAGTTCCTTACAATGGCTAAAGGACCCCATTATAGAAAGGAATTTCTTTTCAAGTTTTACAGCAACCCCCAAAACGATGAGGCGGTATCATACATTGTGACCACTACAGAATGTGCTTTAGATGTTGATTCCAGGGGAAATAAAACATGAGAGCATGTCCCAACCAGAGGACCCATGACTGTCATGTTGTTTACGGGCACAAATAATGTTTTAATTACCAGCTCGTATGATCTTAACAAAACAAAGGAGGCGACACGCAATCCACCAGGGCAAAGGAAGACCTGGAATGCATCACACTGAAAATTGACAGTATTTGCCGCCGCTTTCTCAGCCGTTTAGAAGCCCATACATGGCGCATCAAGACGACATATAGTACCCAGGACACACATGAACAAAAGACATATCTCCATGACCCCAATCTGGGACATCACCTCGCCCCGCTTTACACTCATAATAGTTATCGTGCAAATAATCATTATAAAGAAAAAAAAAACAAAGATAGCATTCAGTCCCAGAATGCAAACCATGTATTGAGTTAGCCATCATCTATCCAAGCAAACCCAGCTGGGCAGCACACGGTTTAAAGCAAACGCAATAGAGCCAACAGACAAACTGCTCCATGGCAAATGGTAGAGAAAAGCAATCTATTTTGGACCATCACATATAAATCATCATAGATACGATAGGAGTGAGTGGCCATCTATGACGGATAAGGCAGGGCGAGGAAGGCCTCCAGTTTCCCCTAAGCAAGATTGTACGCAAGGGCATATGAGAAATCCTTTGACGAACTCAACGGCACTTTGTACCAGACCTTATTCCACCGCCTGCCCCCAACCCTAGACGTAATCTATTTGGCCGAACAAATCCTGACCTGACGCGAGTTATTAGGAGGTGGGTGGATAAGAACAAACAAACCTTCTACAAGCTTTGGCCATCCGGCACAAATATCACATATTTTATTCGTGACTTACTTTGTCATCATATACTTTAAGTATGATTTATTTTTTTATATTTGGACAAACCTTTTAAATAACACGAATGGTCAAACGTTTAGCCAAAAAATCAACAACGAATAGTAATTTGAAAAGAAGAAAGTTGCAAATGTGCCCGTGTGATACAATGAGAAAACAAAAATCTTCACGTGCCCTTATATAACCAAAATTTCAGGTGGTAAACTTGATCTTTGTCGATTATCTCTAAATGCTACAACTTCCAATGGAAGAAAAAAGACAATAAACAAAAGACATGGTTTACTGTTAGGATTAGAATCCTAACTGCTATCATTTTTTCTTTGAGCAATATCGGACCTTAGAACATACTGTGAAACCATACATATCAAACAAAATAATTAAATATTGACGTATGTATTCTCCTATCACATATATCGTTTTAAAATGCTTGAATAAACATATTCTCTAGAAATACCACTCAATCTGAATCTGATCAGTTGCACAAAGAGTTCTTTATTCAATGAAATTCTTACTCAGGGTTCTAAGTCAAGTTGCATAACATGCTTTTCCATGATTTCTCTCGGGGCTCAGGATGTCATGTTTGCATAGAGCAAGCTTTGTCAATCACATATTGTTTGCCCTCTACTCGGATTTTAAACTAGCATGCCGTGCCTTAGCATTTGCATGTTTTGCTTCAATTTGCTTAGATATGAATCGTAGTTTCTCTTGCACAAAATTCTCACGCATCTGTCCATAATGTCCTATGTCAATAGGAGTTTTGCTGACAAACTCTACACCACTTTTTTCTAATAATTCATCGTTTTCTTATTCAAACAGTTGTGCATAAGGGTCCTTTTCTCGCTGCCTAGTAGTCATTGATGTCATGGACGTGCCATTACTAATGTTATCGTCATCTAAAGAAATAGATAAATATTTATAGATAATAGTTGACGACAAAGCTCATCCATTAGATCTGCATACCTCAATAAAATCGGTCGTTCAACCACACGGAAAAGCAGCTTGCCGCTAGAGTTTTCTCCGTTCCAACGAACTTGTCCCATGACAGGCGCAAGTGTACGTAAAGACAGACGTTGCATCCCGTTGCTATGCCGCCTTCCGGCAGAGACTGCGCTCCACCTGCCGTGTGGAAACGCCTGTGGGAGCACTGCCATCGCCGCGCTTGTCGTGAAGAGATGCGGTAGCTGCATTGCGAGGAGAGGAGGGACTACGACTGCACGTCGTGTACTATTTCGATCAATTAAAATAAATGTCAAATATTCTTATGACGTGGTCCTTTATGCAAACAAAGATTGAATGGATGGATGAGTTGATATAATCAATGCCTTCCATCCAAAACTCGATAATATACTTCCAACCATAACTCCCAGGCAACACCATAACATTTCTGTACGTTACATCAGAACCACTGTAGGATTCTTCGTGTAGCTATCTTATGCAGTAGTATAACGATAATCTTATAGTGTTCATCTCTAGAACAATAATCTTGTAGCTATCTTATGCTTATATCCAGAACTTGTTCGTATTGTCTAGAGCTTCTCAATGTACTATTTTATAAAAAAAAATGTAATATAATCTATACTGCAATATCTGTATTTTACTAGTATTGTCAAGGTATTTTAAGAGTTCTCTATGAATTTGTGTGTTTAATCCACCTTTTCCGGCAGCAATTTTTTTCTTCATGTTATCTTCTTCTTTACGCCATGTTCAGCTGGATAGTTTCCAGCCGGCCAGCAGTGTTTTTCTCTCAGCAGAAACCACCACCAGCCACCAATCAGCCATCAATGTTTTTCTCTCAGCAAAAACCAGCCACTAACCAAACGAACAGGGCCTAAGCTGCAATAAATTCTTTCTCATATCACCTTCTTTATCTAAATAAAACCGCCGCTGTGTTCGCTTGGCTTATCAACCACTAGTATTTTTCTCTCAGCAAAAAACAACACCTGCCACTAGCCACCAACCAGCTAGCATTATTTTTCTCTCCGTAAAAAACCAGCACCAGCCACCAACCAGCCAGCACTGTTTTTCTCTCGGTAAAAACACCGGCCACTGGCCTGGCCGAACATGCCGTCTGGAAGACTGGAGAGAGAGACCGAGTGACATCCGTCACCTTCCTTATCCAAAACAAATCGCGTCTTGGCCAGATAGAGAGAGCGGCCTTGACTCTTGTACCGCGGCATTGCGATGGTGAGTGCCTGCCAGGACGGGCTGCCTTTGCAGAAGCTGTGGCTCTGCAAGTTCTTCTTCGTGCTGGCGCTGGTGCTAAGCGTGTTCCAGGACGTGGCCGGGCGGATGCGGTGGCGCGTCGCCGAGTACCTGCCGAGCACCATCTGCCTTGCCAAGTTGCCATCACCTTCGTGGTGCCGGCGCGCATGCCCATCGACATGTTCATTGGGAGCCTGGTGATGTACCTATGGAGGAGGTCCGACTCCGGCAAGGCGCGGGCGTTCTCGGCGGTGATGGCATCGGGGATGATCTGCGGCGACAGGCTCGGGGTGCTGCTGTCGTCGGTGGTTGCGCTGACGAACGTGAGGGCGCCCATGTGCATCACGTTCTTGTCTAGCAGCGAGAACGTGAAATTAGACGTCTTCCTGGCCACACTGCCAACGACATAGCTTCTTCTCCTCCTCCTCCTCCTCCTAGGGGGATCATGTGTGTAAATTTTCCATAGGGGGACCATGGGTTAGTTGTTGTGTTGTATCCACTTGTAATCGGGTTTCAGTCTGAATTTACAAGTGAATACAATTTTCATCTGCAGTTCTGCATACATGATATGTTTGGTTTGAGCGCTATGCCCGTTTGGCGTTTGCTGATAAGATCAGAATCAGAACATCGCCTTTGATTTGATTGCAAGTTATAAATTGTTAATGAGAAGGCAGAGCACTGGCCATCATGTTCCCCAAAAGATAATTGCTGCTGCTGCTGCCGTAAAAGTTCTATTTTTCATGTTTTTGGAGTTACTGTAAAAGAGCTCACATTCAAACACCTTACATCCGGTTGTGAAGGCATGAGCAGACCTCAGGGACCGATGGAGGATGGATGAGCATGCCTGTTCGACAAATGCACATGCCACTACACTGACCTAAAAACACATGCAGAATCTGCTACATGACGATTTAGCTATAGCCAATACACGGTTCCACAGGTACTTGAAAAAAACAAAGGTGGTGTTTAGATGTTAGAATTGGGAGGTTGAATTTGGGAGTTGGATGTCTCTTCGTAATCATTGCGCCACTGTATCATTTTCGTTTGTATGTGCAAAAAATTGTCAAAAAATTGATCATTGCGCCACTGTATCATTTTCGTTTGTATGTGCAAAAAATTGTCAAAAAATTGATTAATTAGGCTCAAAATGTTCGTCTCGCAGAGTACAACAAAACTGTGCAATTAGTTTTTTCTTTCATCTACATTTAGTACTCAATGCATGTTACGACATTTTGATGTGATGGGAAATCTTCTTTTTGCATAGTGTATTTGGGAGTAACTTTTTGGGAACTTTTGGGAACTGACAAAGAAACCGAGCTCGGTCGTCCTTTCCTTCTTGAGGGTCTTGAATTATTGGTATATGGTTTGTCACAATGAGCAGTATACCAGTTCCTGAACCAATCGCACCCATGAGATCTGCTAGGACAGTCAATGCACCAATGCATACTCGAAATGCAGCATCAGTTGGGATGTATCATTCAGTTCCTTCTACAAGTTGGTTTCGCGGTGGCATGGCATCACCATTTGTTGTTCCTGTTGAATTTTTTAATGTCAGAGTTTGCAGGCAGCCGTGGCATAATAAATTTGCATTCTTGAACCAGATATAAGCAATAGATTAGCATATTCAAAATTTGTTTCATATTGCAACTACAAATGATAAGCATTAATCTTCCTAGTAAATGCTTGGTGAACCGGATCAAAGCAGCTCCAGCGATAAGAGAAAAGAGGTTTTTTGACAAAACTATAAGCAGTAATATGAAAGGTTTATTCATCTGAAACTAGAAAAAAATTACACCTCAGGCACATGGGAATATTGTAAAAATTGTACATCAGGCATGGGAAAATATTTTAAAATTAAACAGAAAAAGCTTGGTCAACCACAAGCACTACGAGTGTAACAATCAGTTAAGCTGCTCAGCTCATCTTTCTGTTTCCTGACTCCCTGCTACTGGCACTGGAACTGTATTTGACTAGCAAAGCGTCCTAGAGCAAAGGCTGCGGAGCTCAATTTTGATCAGCAATGCATTGCTTTGAGCATCCTACCATGTGCATCCTCTTTAAAAAGGAATCACTACTTTAGTTCATCAATCAGGATTTGTACCACTATTGTGATCTTTTCAGTTTTGATCAAAGCACACCGGATCAGCAATTCGATAGTACAAAATATAAACCACTTGCCACAACATTGTTAGATCTGGCATGCTAAAAATTTTGATAAAGATCCACTGGATGGTTAACTGACTAAACTGAAGGCGCAGACTTTCTGCTGGTGAACTAACTGATGAAACGCAGAGTTCAGAGCCCTGACAATCGGGCACAGTTGTTTCTGGAAGGTATTTAACAAAAAGTTTGGTGTACATTGTGGCAGTTCACAGTCGTCAAATGGTCACTAACGTATTGGTTTGACTTTATTCTTTTCGCGATGGTGGAATTGTCACTTGAAGAGATTGGTCTTAGCCTTAGAGGAATGCATTTTCGATTATTGGACTAGAGATTTGAATTGCAGTATTGCTCTAGTAAATTAACCTTAACCACAAGGGTTTCCTACACAACGAGAGCCTCATATTTCAAACATCCAAATCCTGGGTATGAGACTATCAGGTAGTTCTGTACACATTTAAATCTTTTGTACACATTTAAATCTTTCTGACTGCAAAAATGTTTGATGCAACATGAATTCATAGTCACGTAGGAACCTATACAATGCAATCATGTACTGGCATTATCACAATGCTAACTTGCTAAGTCATATAAATAGTAGTAAAAAATGTCTTCAAATCCCCCCTACCTGCCCACAATGGCAGCAGAAGGCATAAGACACGCACAAGTAAATTTCATCTGTGAGCTCGAAAAATCGCGGGAGAAACACATCTCACTAGTACTAGTACTAGTAAGTTATGCCCGTGACAAACTCGTGCGCGGGGATTCGCCAGCTCGATCATGTGTGTTATGCCTTCTGCTGGAACGTAAATCCTGATTGATGAGTACCTACCCACCTTCGGTAGCATACATACTACTCTCTCCGTTCCAAATTATTGGTTGTTTTGACAAATCTAGATTCATAATAAGTGGTATGTATCTGTCTGTCAAAACGATTTATAATTTGAAACGGAGGAAATATAAGATTTATACATAATAATACTAGCATACTCATGGCCAGGACATACAGTAGAAACTTTTTGCCCCAGGACAGGATGGGGTGGTGGGGCTGGATGGATGGCGGTGGAAAGCAAAGCGCGAAGCGGTGGGCGGGTGGCAGTCAAGCGCTCATCGGTTTCACGTGTCTCGTGTCAGGAGTGCGTGACGTGACGTGACGCGACGCCACGTTCCGTGTTGCTTGCTGGTCCTTTTTGCCCTCGATAGCGTTTCCGCTTGCCCATCCTTTACCACTGTAATTGTTTCTTCTTTTTTTCCTTTTTTATATATATTATTTATACAAAGCTATATGGGGGCCGTCGAAAAAGTGATTGTTGGCACGTCAAAATGTTATTTATGCCTATTCAGGAGAGTTATATTCTAGCTTCATCTAAAATCATTCATATAGCCTGATACCTTTGATTCTAGACAAAATATAGCCCCATAAGCTAATCCCAGGACTCCAATGAAACTTTTTAAAATTTTATTAGCTCTTTGGAAACTAATGTTTTAATTATGACCTCTAACAAAATAATACTTTAGCTCTTTTGTACTTCACTCACCAAACTTTTTTTAGAGGTTATTATTAAAATATAATTTTTAAAAGGGCTAAAATGAAAAAAAATCGTTGAGCCGCATAAACTTTACTAATTTCGTCAGCACCATCCGTTGGTGAGTGCGGGGTACAAAAGGGAATTCCCTCATGTGAGGACAGGAAAGGGATTTCCATTCCATGGGTCGGGGTCGGGGTAGGATTGTCATTTCATCTTCTAGGGCTCCTGCAGGTCTTGATAGTCGTCGTCAAATAGACCCGCAGCAGCCGCCGCCCCTCTCTCCCTCTCGGCGCCGGCGGCGGCGCGTGCATGGAAAGGAATCTTGTCTTGGAGGGTGGGAAGGTTTGCCGAGGCATGCCCAACTCCACCCACAACACCTGTGGTATTGCTTTCTTTATTGAATATATGCTTTTGCATCTTGCGCGTGGCCTTAGCAAGTTTTGATCCCCCGGCTTTCTTTTCGGTGCGTGCATCCGTACGCCGGTCACTGGATCTGCGTCTCCCCGCTCCGTCTCCTCCTCCCTGCATCTGCAGTTCTGCAGTTGCAGAGGCTACGCGCCTCCCTAGCCTCACAGTCTAGTAGCCCCTCAAGAACGATGGGATAGATAATGTAGGTCAATATTTTTTTTTGAATTGTGATGGATAGATGCGTCGTGTTGCCAATCTTTTATTGTCTATATTTGCGGCTGGATTGGTAGATGATTTCTATTTCTTCAAAATTTATCTACTGTTTTCTGGATAGAGGAAGGATAAGTTGATTTTCTTTACATTTTTTTTGTCTTTTCTGCCGCACTTGGAATGGGTCTGTTGCTTTGTGTGACCATTCATTAGATTTCACGATCATTCTTGTTTATTATGAGGATGTTGATTTTAATTGATTGGTTAGGATGGAGTAGAATTTACGCCATGCTTGGATCTACCAATTTTCTACACTCAAGCTTGTAATTCAAACCCTAATCCAACCATTGCAGGATCCAATTAGCTCCCTTAAACCTACCTTCCGTAATTTGGGACGGCTCCAAACATTTGCCTTAGTTCTGCTTTCGCATGCTTAATCTATGTGCTAAAACAGAGGGTCTAAAAATTAGCCATCTAAACTTGAGCTGATTTGAGTCTAATTGGGGCTAATGGGCTCTAACCACCAATTAGCCATTATCTATGCATATAGTTTAGAAACTAGCCCGTGTTTAATCCTTGAATTTAGCATCTAGACAAAGCACTAAAAATTGCTCCAGGATTCAAACGGGCCCTACCCTAGATGGTTCCATGGTTTGATTGATGGGACGTGGACTGTAGCCTGTTTTTGATAATTTAAATTATCAGCCAGTTCACCCTATAAGTTCTCGAGTTTTCTCAGCCAGTACTATTTTAGATGCCCCATCCCATGGAGTAGCATGTACTACCTTTCTGCCTTCCACGACGTCATTGACTGTACGTCCCTGTTTTTTTAACTTAATATGTACGTCCCTGTTATAGGCTATTGTATACCAAGCCCAGCCCAGGCGAGGAGTTTTTCTTTGTAATCTACAAATAAGCTCGTGTACTGAGCTAATAGGTTGTAGTAGCACGGTAATGCAACATGCATCCTTAGGGCATCCTTAGGGCAGTCCCAACTCCATGACTAGAATGATGTCAATAGAATTAAATGACATATCACATAGGCCAATAGATGATGTGTCAAATGAGTTAGTAAAGAAAGAGGAGGAAACCGGGTCTTGCATGAGACATGGTGTCTACACATTATCCAAGACATGGCGAAAGATTAGTGTCATTAAATTTAAGTTTGGAATAATAGTGTTTGGGTTGAAGGGATGGTGTCTTGTACTAGTTTCTTGATGATGTGAAGACTATGGACATCACTACTGATGTCTTGGGTTGGGACTGCCCTTATATGACTGTCAAAAAATAACTTGACCTGTAGGTTATAGCATGCTAGAACCTAATCTGTTGGGTATGGTCTTTTCAATTGTAGGTTTCCTTCTGTTCAAAACATCTAGAGGATTTCCCACTTCACTTGTTGGCAAATAGGTATACATGTGTACTGGATGAGAATGCTGTTTAGCCAGCAACTCCCTTAGGACTCCTGAACTAGTCCTTGGAGGGTTCCATTTGTACGTTCTTTTTCATTTGCGTTTTGTAAAACAGAATTGTGTTATAGGATTATGTCCTGAGTTGAGGATTTATTTTTTTCGTGTAAATTGCTGGGATTATTACTTAAGAACCATTTTGTGGCTAATACGCATCTCATGTCGGTCCTTGTGATCCCCTTTCTACCTGCCTATTCAAACTATTCATATGTTTTCCCTTTTAACAAATCATCTATGTTTCCAGCCTGTTACAAAACACTGCATCTTTTCTTGGAGGGATGTCATATTATAATGCGTACAATCAACCCTTAAGAACTTGCACACAATTTATCTAGTACTTGACAGAACCTGAGCATCATATCAATTGACATTTTCACTAAGGAGTACATGTAAAGTAATGCTGAAAAATGTATGCTCGAGACTCTACTGATTTATTAAAGGTCACAGAAGAATACATGTAATACCAATTAGATGGGCATCTCCATCTGTTCTTAATTAGGACAGCTCATTGAATGCACATGAGCTAACTTTGGTGATTTGATGATACAATCAATTTGGCTTTTGTTTGACTTGGACAGGTGGTTGCTCGATGGCATCTAACCAAAGAGCGGGTCAGATGAGCATTGTTTCAAAGGCGACCCAAGGCTGCGCCTAACTGCTACCCAAGGTGAACTGGGTCTACCCGAACGCCTAGGCGACACCTTTGAAACACTACTGCTGAAAGCTCATAGAAGGTCGTCCTTCATCACCTAAATGCATAAAAGGTAAGTGAAACTAGTCAGAAAACATATTATTTCTTTTCTTAATACTTTTTGTGTACTGTTGGAAACGATGGTCTTGTATTGTTATTGGGGCTATAGTTGTAGTAGGCTATCCATTCAAGTAATTTAATTTATAGTAGGTTTGTTTTATGTCGACATTTTTTTAATCTTTGACCAACAATTTCTATGAAAACAATAGTTTATTTCAAATATAAAAATCGACATGCAATGATAGTTGGCTTTTTTTATGAAATTTTAACATCTTTTTTACGTTATCAATGTTTGTGATATATTCCATGATTTTATAGTCAAGGTTACAAATGTTTGACTTAGGACAAATATATATATATATATTCTGGGATGGTTGACACCTTCGAGACTTTATCCTAACAATTCTTAGATTAGATCATAAAAAGACAGGATTTCAAGATGCATGAAATAATACAGTGATCATTTTATAAGCTTGTACTGAATCATAGAAATATGGACTCCCAGAACCAACTTAAAACAAAAAGGATTTGTGTAGTGTCTTACTTGGGCTTGCCAAGTTGGCCCAACAGGAGCCCAACCAAAACCCCTTGTGCGGCGAGGTCCACTGAGGGTGCCCTTGTGGCTTTAGGCTACATGCCTGTTCTCCCTATCCCACTTATCGATGGCAACGGGGCCCCGATCCCCGATGGGGATTTCATCCATTAGGGGATGAAATTGGGGTCATTTTCACCCCCACGGTGACCTTAACGGGCCAAAACTCATCCCCGTCGGGGAAAGCGGGGGCAGGAACGTTCTCCGTCTCCCCGTCCCCGTTCCCCGTCGGGGACCCCGAGCTTATGCATTTCAGAATACAAAGGCCGAAGAAGCCCAGTAGAACCTGTTGGCCCAGGCCGTTCCCAGGTCCACCAAGGCCCATCACTATCCTGGTATAATATAAAACCCCAAACCCTAACCAGCCGTACCTTATCTCTTCACTCTCCTCCCCCCCCCCCCCCCCCCCCCGCCGCCGCTACCTGTCCCAAAAACCGCCGCTTCGGCACTTCGGCAGGCCTCGGCGCGGCCGCACCCACGGCGTGCCACTCGACGCAGACCTGCTGAAGTGCAAATCCAGATGCTTCTGTCCTTCGCGCCGGTGTGGGCGAGCGAGCAGAAAACCAAGGAGCTGCAGGCTGCAACAGCGCTGATGATTGTGTCCGCGCATGCGAGCGTGTTTTCTAGCAGGTGCAGGGAGCGGCGGCCAGTTAAGGAAGCCGGCGGAGAACTTGCTGCATCGGAGTGAAATCCCTTTCTAATTTTCTATGTAGTGCTCATGGAAAATCAGTTGAGCATGATATTGGCTCGTGTCTGCTAGAAATGTGTATGTGTATAGCAGAACTCTTGCAGTGTTAGGATTTAGGAGCTGATTTATCTTCTGATTTTTGTTCATTCTATTGCTCCTTGTTTTCTATAAATTACGGGGACGGGATCCCCGCGGGGATTAATCCCCGTGCGGGGATGGGGAAAATATGCTCCCCGACAGCGGGGACGGGAACGGGGAGATTTTCACCAGACGGGGGCGGGGATGGGGCGCCATTCCCCGACGGGGATGTCCCCGTTGCCATCCATAATCCCACTCGCTTCACACCTTCTCCAACTTTTTGCTGAACCCTTGTCCTCAATCTTCTAATCCGCGCCCTGCTGCCCACGTCTTTGTTCCAGTGCTTCCCCCACACTTCCCTGTTCACGTGTTTTCCTACCATCAATCCCTGGTTTGTCATTGCGTCAGTTGGCATGGAAAAGGTGCTGCCACCTCCAGTCAGGTTGATGAGATGCTGGAAAACCCAAAACCACTTTCACCTGATCCACCTGATAGAACTACCAGAGAAGGAGAGAGTGGAATTCCAGCCACAAAGTATGGTCATATTCCAGATTTAGCCACCACATTGCAAGCCATGACCATCACACACCAGCCAACCGTTGCCATTGGTTCTCCTCCTATTGCAAATCCCACATCTGGAGCTACGGCCCACAATATTCTCATGAAAGTGGCAGGCTCGGCCGGTACAGCAAGAATCCTTGCTTTCCATGTTGTGCAAACTGCACTTAAGGGAAGAAACTACAGTAGCATTTCAGAGATTGCTCGTAATCTATTCATGGCGCATTTCCAAGATGCTAGAGCACTGCAGCACATCTGGGCAAGGCAACCTTGGACAGTGGGAAAGGAGACGCTGCTGCTATAGTGGGTCAACCTGGATGCTCAAGCCAAACCATTACAGGGCTACAGGTTTGCCAAGCTATATGTTAACAGTTTGTTTCTATTGCATTCCAGTCTATTAGGAAGTCACAAATGCAGTTGATAAAGGTTACTCTACTACATGCTGTTGGGGCTCCTTCTAGCCACTATTATGTCTTAGCTTGTGTTGTACAGAAGACCAGTGTCAGTAGCTTTAATCTAGTGTGTGTGTATGGTGATCCCCGCCATCAGCCGACAGATTCCATTCAGAATGATGTCTTTTCCTTTGTTGTACAAAATCAGGGAAGACCTACTCTGTGTATGGGGGGGATCTAACAACATCATGCATCCTAATGAAAATTCGGGGCCAGGCCCACCTTGTTTATCTTGGATTGACAATTTTTGTGCTCTCATAAAGCAATGTGGTTTGATCGATCTTGGTTATAGTGGGCTTGCATATACTTGGACTAATAAGCGTTTCACTACTAATCCTACCTTTGAGCGTTAGGTGTCTTGGTGATGCAGATTGGTGTCAGGCTTTTCCCTACACTGAAGTATATCACTTGCAATGTTGTACAGCGATCATACTACCATTTTGGTGATTCCAAATCCTAGCTGCCCCAAGCCAAAGAGGAAGTTCAAATTCCAGAACTGGTGGCTGATTGAAACAGACTTCCAAGATGTAGCAATCCAATAATGGACTCAAGCTGCAGGTAAGCCCTTTCATCAACACACTAAAGACTTAAACTATCTCTCTCAAAAAGTGGGTTAAAAAGAAAAAACCTTTGAACCAGCAGCTTCGAGATATAGAACATGAGCTCTCCATTGTGCAGCAAGCCCCTCATCTCATAGATCACACAAAAGAAGGTAGCTTAATTCGGGAACATAATTTGATTCTAGACAAACTAATTGAGCATTATAGACACCTACCTAAAAATATCGGGCAGCAAAAGGTGATAGAAACACCAAGTTCTTTCAGCAAACTTGTACTAGGAGGAGGCAGAAAAATAGAATTCTCTTTGTTCATAGCAGTTCTGGTCTCATGATATCTAATCCACAAGATATTGCTCTTGAGTTCACAAATCTGTTCACTCTTCAGTTCCCATGCAGGATTATAATTTCGTTTATGAAGGGACCATAACTAATGATTTTATTAATTCAGATTATAAAGAGCATGAAACTCAGTGCTTCCCCGGGCCCAGATGGTTTAAATTTGGCCTTGTACCGAGCTGCTTGGCTTTGGATCAACATGGACGTTCACAAACTGGTGGTTGATTTTTACTCATCTGGTAAGTTCCTAGATCTATTAACGGTACTGAAATTATTTTTATCCCGAAGAAAACCCATGCCAGCGCCAAGTCACAGACTCCAGACCTATTAGCCTTACTAATGTAGCCTACTGCTTGATTGCAAAATCTTTAGCGAACTGGCTAAAAGAAGAGTTGCCCAGCTATATTCACCAATCACAGCATGCCTTTATTCAAGGAAGGAGAATCACAGACAATATTGTAGTTGCCCAGGAGATTGTTCATTCTTTTAATCTCAAATCCTTTAAGCAGCAAGTTTTCATGTTGAAAATCGATTTGGCCAAAGCTTTGGATAGGATAGAGTGGCCTTTTGTTCTAAATGCCCTTCGGAATAGAGGGTACCATGGCCATTTCATAAATCTAGTGCATGCTTGCATATCGACCGCGCACTTCTCTGTAAATGTCAATGGAGAATCTTATGGGAACATTCAAACAACCAGAGCCATTCGGCAAGGCTGTCCTTTCTCTCCATATTTATTCATCCTTGCAATAAATGAATAAACAACATTCTCAAAAATTTCTGTGCAATGTCAGGACAAACTCCAAGTTGTCCCAAAATCTTCAATCCTCTTCAGTAAAAAGGCAAGTGAGAAAACTAGAGCTCAAATTAAAACTGTGTTTCCAGTCAACGACTTCAACCCAAACACCATGCACTTGGGCCATCCATTGTCCATTAGCTATAGAGACAAAACTGAAGCCTATGATTTTATTTACCAAAAATTTAAGTCAAGGCTCACTCTCACAAAGGCCAACTGGCTCAATCATGCTGGTTACCTTAACCTTGATACAATTGGTTTTTGCTTCTATTCCTATCTATTATATGGATAACGTGCTCTTTTGCAAGAAATTCTTGGCAAAAATTACAGCTATCGTTCGAACCTTTTTGGTGGCATGGAATACAGAAGGAGCAGCACAAGAAACCTATTCACTTTAGATCTTGGGCGATGCAATTTTCAAAACAAAGAAGGATGGTGGTTTAGGAATAAGAAAGTTGGAGTTGGTCAATAAAAGCTTGCTCATCAATACTGCATGGCACCTAGTTCATTATTCAGATTCCATTGTGGCCAAAATCATAAAAGCCAAATATTTCTTTGTGAACTGCTCCTACCTATGTTCCTAAATGTACCTTTTATGCTTCCCTATGATTCAGATTCCTTTGTGAACATTTTATGCTGGAAGCAGGCATCCAGTGGCACTGTTCCTCCAAAAGTGCATACAGGGCGCTAGCTCTTGAAGAAGCGGCAGACAATCCTCCAGCTAATATCCCTACGCAGGTGCTACAAATTCTTCATAAGGTATGGGCCGACGAATCATTGCAACCACGTGTTAAAACTTTTACTTGGAGATTGCTTATGTTTGCCTTAGGGACAGCCAGCAGAGTGCACAGGAAAATTCGGTCAGTAGATGAAGCCTGCTCCCGATGTGGCAACATAGAGGACTAAAAACATCTCTTTTTTGAATGTAGCTTTGCAAGAGCTGTATGGTTTGCCTCATCGATTGGCATTAGAGCAGATCCCTTCCCTTTCTCAGTCCCTGGCCTTCATATACAGATTGCTACAATTTTGCAGCAAGGGCCATCTGAAGCTACAACAGGTATGATTTTTTTCAATCGTGTGGTCTTTGGAAGGCTCGTAGTGATCTCAGATTCAACAATTTGAACTGGTCGGTTATGAGGCTAGAGCCATTGACAATGCTGGTGTCTTTCAAAACCTGCTCGAAATGTTTCCTCTGCATCCTTTTCCAGGTTGCGATTCCCGGACCTTGGAACCCTTGGAGGCTGAAGCTAGAGCTCTCCTTTTAGGTGCCAAGTTGGCGATTGCGCAGGTTGCAACATTACTCATTGAGTCACTGACAATCAAGTATTGGGCTCTGCAATTCAAGCAAGATGGCCACGCCCCGAGCCCGGCCATTGGTCGACGACCAGCCAATTTTCAGGTCATCAAAATTGGAAGAGAAGCGAACAGGACAGCAGATGCGCTTGCAAAGAAAGCAAGGCCGATTAGTGTACCTAACAATTTTCTCTTTTTTTCCTGTCAAG
This sequence comes from Echinochloa phyllopogon, assembly GCA_033239725.1. Classification (NCBI taxonomy): domain Eukaryota; kingdom Viridiplantae; phylum Streptophyta; class Magnoliopsida; order Poales; family Poaceae; genus Echinochloa; species Echinochloa phyllopogon. The sequence continues at coordinate 1,261,599 of BTCW01000001.1, forward strand.
CCTTAGCTCATTCGTTTCTTTTTTTTCCTTGTCAAGCCTTAGCTCATTCGTTATTATCGTGTAATGTGAGACAGGTGCTTGAACGGTTCGACTGGGGTCTGCTCCATATCCGTACTGTGTTTGTGATCTGAATTGGAAAAGTCTCCAACAGGAGCTCGTGGGCCGCAACTTGTAAAGCCCAGCCCATTTAATCACTCCTACACTTTCTTACCCCAACCCCCTCATAGCTCTCATACCCTACACCCTAGACAGTAGCACTCCCAAAGCCGCCGCACCTCTCCCCTTCCTCGCACTCGACGCCATGTTTCGTCTTGCGTCCCGGAAGGTGGCGGCCCAGCCCCTTCGTCTCGCGTTCCGCAAGATGGCCGTCCAGCCCACATCGGGGGTGAGTTCGACTTTTGCTACGAAGTGCTTGCAATTTGTAGGGTATGAAATGTCCCATCAAAGTACTTCCTGTGTTGTGCGTTTTATATATAGTAGACTTAAAATGAGTACTTCGCTTGGTAGATATCTTCTAGTAAAGCGAGAGAACGATACCAATGTAGTCACAGATCTCGCATTCTTAGGTATGTGAATTTAGAGTTGCAGTTGTCGCTGTGAAGTGCCAGTTTGCTTACCTTAGATCCCGGGTGTATCAGTGTAGAATTCACCAGATATTTGGTGCTTAAACTTAAATAGAAATTAAGAAGGGGGGCAGTTTGATGTGCCCTGGATTATTCTATTGTACAGAAAGGTACTGTTTTAGATATGTTGGTATTCATGTAGAGAAAGGACCAGTTTCACCCATGAGTAAGCATCGGCAAATCATAGAGTTGTATTGACACAAATATGTGTTGGTCTATTGCCATTTGCACGGCATAATTCTTTTGTGCAATCAGTGCAGCTGGGTTTTATTTGTTGAAAATAAAATGCTTAGTTTGTACTCTGCACTTGCGGTATTTGTGGAGCTCAAAGTGGTTTGAACTTTGAAGGTATCCATTGTGTTTGTTTGTTTTACCATCATGGCATCATTTAGTAGTTCTTTGATTCACAGTAGTAATTTACAAAAGAAAAGATGCTTGTTGCTTGTTAAGAAAATGAGATTGTATAATATGGTTGAATGATGGGAGGCACTCCATGTTTATCTTCCAGTGGCTTTCCTCTTCCATACCATGAATATATCTTTAGTATTACGGTCAAAAATATATCTTTAGTTGGAGTAGTGGATATGGAAGTGGTTGCTTGGGAATGAAAATATTGTTCTGCCCCTTTCAATTGTTCTGCTCCTTTCAAAGGGGCTCCGGTTATTAATTGTGCTTGCAAAATTTGCACCCTAAATTTGGCCCTTTATAGTGTGTGTCACTATAGCATTTCATTTGTATTTATGAAAAATTGTTCAAAAATTGATTAATTAGGCTCAAAATGTTCGTCTCGCAGAGTACATTGCAATTAGTTTTTGATTTCATCTACATTTAGTACTCTATGCTCCGCAGTGATGTGATCAATTTTTTTTTTGCTATGACATGTAGTCAGTGACAGCGTACCTCCGGAGTGAGGTGGACAGCGTGAGGACGCAGTCAAAGAAGATGGAGAGAATGTCATCGATCTATTGGTACGCAACTGCCCCCCTTGTAGTAGGTCTGTCATTTGGGGTATACTACTACAGACGCAAGGGAGAGAAATTTGGTGATAGAATCAAAGCCCTCAACCAGACTCTCCAGAAGGTAAATTTTTCCCCCAAGTTTCTTATCCCCAAGTTTCTTATCTATTCTATTATGCTGGAACTGGTAATTTACTGTAATTTACTCTGCACTAGGCCGAGGAGGAGAAGACCGAGGGGGAGAAGAAGCCCCAAGAGGAGTCTGAGAAGCCCGAGGGGGAGCCCGAGAAGAAGCCCGAGAAGGAGTCCGAGAAGAAGCCCGAGGGGGAGTCCGAGAAGAAGTCCGAGGGAGAGACGAAGCCCGAGAAGACTCAGAACTGACTAGAGGCGTTGCCGCGCCATGGCTTTTGCTAGGCCAGTGAATCTGATTGTAGCGTAAAAAGTCATGCTATCTCTTATTACTTAGTATAAGAGTTTTGCTGCTTACAAATTATCTTTAGGTATTTGCAAACTTCAGTGGATTTTAAATGACATTTTGCACTGCCGCGGGGCGAGCTCTGGTTGCTTACACATTATATACTGGCCTTTGCAAGCAACGATAATCAACAGTTTTTTTGTACATTTAATTGGAGAGCTCTGGCCCTTTGCAAACTTAATATGATATAAGACAAGGTACGCTGAACCCAATGAAACGTTGAACTGTTCAAATTGTTTTCGAAAATACTACAAAGTACGGTGTATATTATCTTTTGAGAATGCTGATCCTATCACGCAAATTGTCGTCCATTATAGCTTGAACATTCTCATGCTCACGGGAAGAGTAAACTGGAGCTCTTATCCCGCATTTTTTTAATGCCATCAAATAAAGCAGCTATGTGGCTGTGGAAGTCGCTGCAAAGGACAAAAAATTGTATAAGTAGACACATTATTACTGTTTTTGGCTAACAGCCAATATAGTAGAATTTTTTTTAACTTTAAATATAGTAATAGTAGAATTATCAATGTGCAATTGCTGTGCGGCAATGGAATGGCATGTTCCTCAAAGACACGTTGTAGTAGATACAAGACTATCTGGTTAGAAAAATTAGAACAAGGTAGACCCACTATGAAACTAAATAATTTTAATCATCAAAGTGCACTAAATTCTTAACAAAAAAATAAATGGACATTACAGCACAGAGACTATTATTGTTTTGGCCTGGGATGGATAACACCTAGTACATGCTGAGCTAGAGCATTGCAACATAAAGAGGCAAAGAGCCTCCTACATACTATGAGTTGGCACTGAGATGAAGACTTATGAAGTTATAGGTTGGTGACCTGCCGACCTGCACCATTAGGGAAAATTTTTAAAAAGGTAGCTGTTAGTCCTTTCTATTGGATTTTTTGGTGATATTTGTAGGTTAATCTCCAATCCAAGCAGCTTAAATCTTAAAACCGTTAAGATGGAGTCTTTAGAATGACGGTGCAGATGCATATTCTTGAACATAAGTCCAAATAGGTAGAAAAATGTATTTCAGCTAATTTAATCTACTTCAATTGCTTCATTGTAGTTTGCAATGACTTGCAAAGTATATGCTCTGAACCATGTCCACTGGCCAAGTAGATAAACAATATCGATTGGTGCTAGCTACTCACTCATTCCTCGTTTATAAGGCGCACACGCAAAACGAGATTCAAACTTTACGATCTTTGACCAATAATTTACCCATCAATTTTTTTCATTTTATCATATAAACTTGACATGGTTGGATTTGTAATCAAACGTACTTTCCAATAAGTATAAATTCATAACCATAACTAATATAATATAAAAGAAATAAATAGTCAAAGTATGATTTAGAAGACCGTGTCATGTTATCTCATGCCTTATAAACGTGGAAGGAGGGAGTAGTATGGAATAGTGACATTCAAATTCGAGAAAGCCAAAGCAGAAGCAATCTGGCTACAACAAGGATATTATGTGCAGAAACTAAACCTATGGCTTAAACTAACCTGTTATTCTTTTTATCTATATCACTACCAAATTTGATGAACTCTTGTTCAACCAATTCAATAGTTGCCTCCATGGAACAACAATAGTAGGTTGCATCGTCAACTCAGCCATTAGATGTAATGGTGAACAGTATATCAAAGTAAAAAAATAGAGCTTGCATTTGTTGAGCTGTAGTCTCAGGTATATGCGGTATCTTCAATACACTCATTATTTTATTTGACCAAATGAGAAATAGTGAGGTTGATTTACCTACAAATACTGATTTTAGGGGGACATTATTCTAGATTTCTAGTAGCTGCTAAGCCTTAATAATCGTTGCATGTACGCATTCCTGGAGCCCATCTAGCCAGCCTGATTGATATAATCACACACATACATAATCCACAGAGGCAGGCAGTTAGCAAGCCAGACAAAGACGAGGATTTTGAGCTCATTTACTAATTGACTCGGGCGGCTCCCCCCAGCACAGCCGCCTCCCAACCTCTCCACCGTCCTCCCCGCCTCGCCGTCGCCGGAACAGCGCCCCGGAAGCTCGCGGGCCTGCTGGGAAGGCGACGGCAGGGCTCTTTCGGCCGGCTCCCCCTCCCCCGACCTCGCGCTCCGGCGACCAACCATGGAGGCGCCGGCAGCGACCACCGGCGGCGGCGGATCCGGGGCCCTGGGAACCGGATCCAGCCCTCCCGCGGCCGGATCTACGCGGAGCGGCGGCATCCGGGGCTCGACGGAGCGACGACGGGCGACGGCGGCGGCGGTCGTCGATGCGGCGGCGTTCGTGGCTCGACGAGCGCGGCAACGGCCACGACAGGGGCAGCAGCGCAGTGAGGAGAAGCCTGCGGCGACGGACAGAGCAGCGCGGCGAGGAGAAGCCCGCGGCGGCGGACAGGCAGTCGGCAGGCCGGTGCGGCCGGCGGCGCTCGGGCCGGCGAGGCCAGCGGAGGAAGCCCGGGCCGGGGGAGGCACGCGCGACGGCGTGTGGCCGGCAACGTGTGCGGCCAGCGATGCGGCCGGCGGCGCGCGAGCTGGCGAGGTGCTCGGCCGGCGAGGTAAAGGCCCTGCGTGTGAGGCCGGCGACGAGTCGGTGAGGCGCACGGCCGACGGAGGGGGCTGCAAGCGGGATGACAAAGGAGTGGCATTGCTGCAGCATGCATTGTGGGGAGCGGCGGAGGCGTCGCCCGGTTGGGGATGGCTGGGACGGTGGTGCTATCTCCTGCACCGCGCGCGTGCAACAGGGATGAATGCTCCGGGTGAAAGCCTTCCGACGGCGGTGTTCTCGGACGTCGCTTTCCCTCTTGGGGCGTCTTTATGGAGCTTCATTCCTGTCGCACGAGGTCTCTGGGTGAAAACCCTATCTAGTTTCTAGACGAGCAACGGCGGCGCCTTTGGCGTCGTAACCTCCTTGGAGGCGTTGTCTCTTGAGACCCGCTCGGTTTGCAGCATGGCCGGCCCACTGTCTTTGGCAGCCTTGACCGGTGCTGGCAACTCTGCCGTGGGGCAAGCGAAAGGGTGTGACCACCACACGTCGAGGCGGCTATCTGGGATCAAGGGTCGTCGGGAGACGACTCGGCCTGTAGCGGACCGCGGCGGGTAGGTCAGCATGGCTGAGCCTATTAGGTGCGGTACAACGTCGGAAGACGGCACGAGCGACAATCTTGATCTGCGGCGGCTTCATACGGGAGGAGGTTACGTGTTGAAGTTGAGACCACGGCGACGGTATGTTGTTCTGGTGAAGTTCCTTGGAGGCGGGGCGACTATGCTCGCTGTCTCGACGGCAACATAAGGAACGAGTTCGGAGCATGGAGTTGTGGCGGGCGTGGCGAAACCCCCACGCACGAGAGGAGGCGTCCAACGACGGATGAGGCGAGGCCCCCGCGCGTTTGGTTTGCTCGGACTCGGTATTTTTCATCCTGTCGAATAGGTCCTGCTTTGTTGCAACGCCCAATGAAGGCGTCTGCTTCCATTGTTCCTTCATCAACGCCGGATCACGTCGGAGTTTCGATGGCTGCAAGGACGCGGTATAATTGGCGGAGCTGCGGTTTATTTCTCTCCAATGTCGTCTTCATGTGTAGGGCGGAGGCCGATGTGTGGTTGTGAATGGTACCCCGCGTTGATGTCCCAATCCAACCGGACGAGTACAATTGTTTTTTTTCCTTTTTTGTTTCCCTGTCTACGACCTTACAGGGTCGTGGACTTGTATTTTTTCTGCTATATCAATGAAACACGCACGGTCTTGTGCGGTTCGTTCAAAAAAAACTAAAGTTACCCAGAAATTTGAACACTCTTGGCAAAAGCTCCTCGCTTAATGAAAACGGACACCCTTTGCAAATCCTGTGCAACAATTAGTTTCTTCCATTCATTCCTCTTGAGCTTGATTGCATCTGGCCAGCAATGATTGCTTGGATCTCTCAAATTGAATCTGCCTGATGCCCTGTAGCTTCTTTGCCGCTCTCTGTGATGGGTCCAACTGCCACGTGTGCTATGTGTTGCAACTGATGTCCACAAGTGATACAGAAGCGATGGCTCAGGGACATAACACGCGACTGATTCGAGTATGGCCTGGAAAGGCATTTTGTCAAATACCCGTGATGTGCGCAAGGTCGACAAGAGGGGGAAATTAGTGGAGATAAGGTAAAGGAGAGGAGACGCATTACCGTGTTTCCAAAACGGATTAGCACGGAGTAGAGGGTGCCTTGAGCGACAATGCCAGGCGGATATCGAAGAGGAGGCAGGTGGGAGGTGACTGGATCTGCAGCTTGCGTGGCTCCATGGTGGCGGTGATGGTCTGTAGATTGGATCCATCTATCCAAAGACCAGAGGCTCCAGGCTCAGGAGATGGGGAAGGGGATCTCCTCTTGCGTCTGGACGGCCGTGGAGGCCAAGGGCCCTGCGGCCACAGACTCCAGATTTTTGGTATATTGACCACCAAAACAAGGGGCTTCGGTAAAATGACCATAAATCCGTTGTTCCATACGGTAGAATGACCAAAGGGAGATTTACGATTTTGTAATCTTTTGTTACATTTTTTTCACTAAAACTGACCAAAATACCCTCAACCAGCCCCACCGTCGCCTACCTCGAGCTCACCGCCGCCAAGCTCCTCTCCGAGCCGCACCCACTTCTCGCCCCCTGCGCGACGCCGCCGAGCGCCTCCTCATCGACCGCCTCTTGCTCCCGGACCGGCGCCTCCCCTCCGCCCCCCGCCGCCGGCGCCCCTCCCCACCGGCCCCCGCGCCTCCCCTCCGCCCACCCGCCGCCGGTGCACCCCCTCCGCCCGAGCCGCCGCAGCCGCCACCGCAGCGATGGCCGCCGTCGGCGAGGACGACGCGGCGTGGGAGCGCGCCATCGCCACCGCCACTGAGTCCGCCTCCGGGCCCAAGACCCTCACCCTCGACGGCGCCTCCCCTCCCCGGCCCTCCTCGAGCGCTTCGTCGCCTCCCTCGAGGAGCTCTCCGTCGCGGGGGCTCACTCGCGGGCCTGCCGCGCCTCCCGGCACTCCGCCGCCTCTCGCTCCCCGACAACCGCCTGTCGGGGGCCGCCGCGCACGCCGCCGTCGCCGAGGCCTGCGGCACCGCCTGTCGGGGGTCGCCGCACTCCCACGCTGCGTCGTCCTCGCCAACGGCGGCCATCGTTGCGATGGCGGCGGCACGAGCGGAGGGGTGGTGGGGGAAGGCGGAGGGGCGGGGGCACGCTCCTTGAACGCGGCCGTGAGCTCGTCGGCGGCGCGGCCCTCGGCGCCGAGTCTGTGCCGGCGTTCATGGCGAGGATCTCGCCGAGGACACGCCGCTGGATGGCGCCGGCGTGGGTGGTCAGGTCCTCGGCCAGCTGCAGGCTGCCCGGGCCGTTGTGCGGGTCGCAGGCCAGGATCGTAGGCGGCAGCAACGGCGGCGGCGCCGGTGGTGGCATTGCAGCCGGCGACGCCGGGGAGACGAAGGACGTTGCTGAGGAAGAGGGGAGGAGGTGACCGTGGTCATGGTCGATGGATTGATTGAGGGTATTTTGGTCTGTTCCAGTGGAGAAAATGTAACAAAAGATTACAAAAATTGTAAATCTCTCCTTTGGTCATTCTACCGTATGGAACAACGGGGTCGTGGTCATTTCATCGAAGCTCAATGTACCGTGGTCATTTTAGCGAAGCCCCTTGCTTTCGTGGTCAATATACCAAAAATCTCGACAGACTCTCGGCCTCTCCTCCGGCTTCAGCAGCCGTGGCATGGTGAGCCGCGGATAAAGGGTGGCGCTTGATACGCAGCTTCTTCTCTTCACAGCGGCGTCCGAGCTCGGCCTAGGGGTCCGTGGGAGAGCCAGAGAGCGCACCTCGGACAACAGCGATGTGGATAGTGTGATGGTGGCGGACGCCTCGGCCTTGGCGCCAAGGTAGTCGGGTCCAGGCGGACGAGGTCGGCGGGAGGCGGGGCAGGTGGACGGCGAGCGTGCTGTAGGCGGAGCCGCAGAGGGAAGCACGGCCGCGGTGGTAGTCGCGGAGCAGCGTCAGTGAGCAGGCTGCTGGGGAACGGAGGGGCAGAGCCGCAGATTGCAGCACGCCGGATCCTCGGCAAGGCAGCCGGACGGGCGGGTTCATGAGCATTCGCGAGGACCCGGGATACGGTTTAACGGGCGAGCGACCCGGGAAGACCGGCATCGGACGGTCGACGTCGCTACCTGGGTGGATCCAACGGCTGGAGGGTTAGCGGGCGACGTGGAACCGTTAGCTGCGCACGGTTTGGGTCCAGGATTCGATGCGCGTAGTAGGTGTTTGCTGGTGTTATGTCCACGGGAATTATATATACCGTACTGAGATCTGACAGCAACACCTGAATTTGAAGCTCTTAATCACTGTGCGCATAATCATTTGCTTCTTCTTAATCAAAGGAGTGGAATAATGCGGATAGATTCTTCATCATGCAGTATCTTCGAGTTCTATGATGCTGTAAGCAAAAAGGTCATTGTACGTATCGCTTGTATCGATTGATCAAGTAAAGCTATACTACGGAAAAGGCCACCCTACGCATCAATCGAACGCCCGCGTCGCCCTACTCCTAGGGGTGGCCGCCCTTCCCACCCACGCCTCGCCGCCGCCTGAACAGGGCTTCGGACTCCCGCGCCCTTGCTAGGACGGTGACGGCGGGGTGGTTTCGCCCCGCCCTACCTCCTATTGAGCGGATCTGGGAGGCGAGCTGAGCTCCGGTGGCTGGCCATATGCGGCGACCGCGGCCTGGAGAGGCGACACGACAACGGAGTGGCGCCGGCAGTGGAAGCGGAGGAGCGGCGGCGACCGGGGCGTGCGAGGCCGGTGATGGCCGGGGCGCAGGCGGCTGCCTGGGCCGTGGCCTCCGTGGTGGATCCACGCTGAGAGGTGCGCACCAGCGGCAGGAAGGCGACGTTCGGCTCGTGGGAGCGGAGGTGTCAAGCTGCGATGGCTGGCAGCCGGCGTCGACGTGCAGGGCCAGCGTGGCCGACGGCGCGAGGGGCAGGGCCGCGGCGGCCGGCCAGGCACATGCATGTGGTAACCGGTGGCCTGGATCACATGGGCCAGCGGCAGCGACGACGCGCGAGGGCGGATGGCGTGTGGCCAGCGATGGCCATTGAGCTTGTCGGGGCGGCTGCACGCAACGAGGACGGCCCACGAGGGCGGCAAGGGCGACCGGCGAGTGAGGGCCACTGAGCTCGCCGGCGAGATGGGGTCGCGGCTGCGCATGTGGGATTGCGGTGGAGGTGTCGATCGGGTAGGGTTGCCGTGGCGGTGGTGTCGATTTGCTGTGCCGTGCGCGTGCAGCGTGGGTTGATGCTCTGGATGAAAGCCCTCGCTAGTATCATACCGGTGGATGGCGGCGGCGTGGACATCGCTTTCCCTCTTGGAGGCGTCATTATGAAGCTAAAAACATGTTGCATGAGGTCCATAGGTGAAAACCCTGTCCAGCTCCTGGACGAGCGACGGTGATGCCATTGGCATCGTGCCCTCCTTGAAGGCGTCGTCTCTAGAGATCCTGCTCGGTTGGTAGCATGAGTGGTCCACTTTTATGGCACCCTTGACCGGTGTTGGCAATTCCGCCGTGAAGCATGCAACTACCTCATGCTGAGGCGTCTACTTTCTTGTTGGCGGTCAAGGGTCATCGCTCGATTGTTGTTTGACTGCTCGCAGCGGAGCACGGCGGCTGACATTGCTTAGCAATCGTCAATGCGGTGTGGGACTGCGTCGGAGGACGGCGCTTGCAGCAATGACAATTGGAGATGACTCGTCTTGTAGTGGATCGCGACAGGTGGTTACAATATGGCTGAACTTACCTGGTGCGGTACAACGTCGGAAGACGGCATAGGTGACAACCTTGGTATGCTGGTTTGAAGGCAGCAGCTTCGTGTGGGGGAAGTAACGTGGTGAAGTCGAACCATGACGGCGGTCTGGTTGTTCTGCTAGAGTTCTTTGGAGGTGGGGCAGCTCTGCTCGCTATCTTGACGGCAACATAAGAAACGATTCTGAAACATGAAGATTTGTGGCGGATGTGGCGAGGCCCCCGCACAAGAGAGAGGAGTCCAACGACGAATGAGTCGAGGCCCCCACACGTTGTGTTTGCTCGGACTCGGTGTTTTCATTCCTCGGATGGTTTGCATTGTTGCAGCGGCACTACGGTAAAGGTTCCTGCATAGCGGTGGCTTTCTTGGTGTGGTGGCGTCTACCCCCTTTGATGCTCTAATCGGCGTTGGATCACGTCGGAGGTTCGATGACTGCAAGGGTGCGAAATGTGGGTGGAGCTACGGTTTGTGTTCTTCCCTGCTGTCGTCTTTCGTGTGTAGTGACTAGGTCGTGTTGATGTCTCAATCCAAACCGACCGGTGAGTGTTTTCGAGTGGTACCCCGTGTTGATGTCCCAATCCAACCGGGTGAGTATAGTTGTTTTCTTTATGTTTCCTGTCTATGGCCTTCCAAGGTCGTAGTCTTGTATTTTTTCTGCTATATCAATAGAAACTCATCGAGTGTTGTTCGTTCAAAAAAAAGTAAAGCTATGCTGATGTATGTGTTAACGATCTATGCTTATTACATGTTGGCTCTTGTTTAGTTCCCAAATTTCACTATGCAAAAAAAGATTCCCGTCACATCAAAATATCCATACATGCATGGAGTACTAAATGTAGATGAAATAAAAAACTAGTTTGTAACACCCTAAAATTCATCACATTTAAACTATAGCAACCCTTTGAATTTTTCTAGGATTTATTAAGGCTTAAATAAATTTTCTAGAATTTAATTGGAATTTCTAGCCTTTTTATCAATTTAAATATCACATTAAATAATTATTTTTGTCAAAATAAGTTTTTGTTGCATTCATGCTGTTGCATATATTTTTGGTTGCTAGTGAATCAAGTTGGAATTTAAATTCTGTTTAAATTCGAATTTGATTTGCTTTTGTTTGAGTTTTAGAAAAGTTTAAATAGCCGACTTCGTTTTTGCCCCTCGAACTCTTGGCCCGGTCCAAGTTTGCCCCCTGGACTTCTCTCCTCGCTCGCTTTTCCTCCCCGCGCTTCTTTCCATTTTTCCCGGGCCGAATCCTTTCTCCCCGCCCGGCCATCTCCGCTTTCGGCCCAGCACCGGCCCGTCTTTTTCTCCCCCGCCGCTGTTTTCTCTCACTCTCACTGACGCGGTGGACCCACATGTCAGCTACTCCTTCCTCCTCTCGCCGTGTCCGACCCGAACTCCTCCCCGGGTCCGATTCCGCCGCCGCTCCGACTCCGTCCCCGTCACGCCTGCCGAGGCCCTGATCCGGACCTACTTAAGCGCGCGCACCGCCCGCAGTCCTTCCCATCGAAAATCGAAGCCGCGAGCCCTCAAACCCTAGCGTCGCCGCCGCCTTTGACCGAGCTCGAGCCGCCGTCGTCGTCCCACGCCGTCCCGAGCCTATTCTCACCGAGATCGTTCCTGGTGAGTTCGCCATCGTCCTCTCTCTCTTTCCGTCCAAGTCGCGTCGAAATTCATGCACTGTAGCGCCGGATCCGCCTCCACTCGAGAGCTCCGCCGCCGCGCTTGGCGCCGCCGTCGTCGGCCACCGCGTGCGCGCCTTCTCAGCCACCCAATCCACTCTAGGTGAACTCGTCGTGAGCTCGCGAGCCCGTAGGACCAAGTCCCGTCGTGAACCGAGCTTCGTAGCGCGTTTTTCGATCTTCTCCGGCGATTTTCCGCCGTGGGGACAGGCGGCGCCGCCGTCCCGGCCGTCGCCGGCGTTACCTCCTCGGCCTGATCTGATTCAGATCGTCCGATCGCGATCCAACGGTCCACGACCGTCCGAGCCCCGAGTCAAACAGATCGGTAACGGTCAGCCCTGGCGAATTTTCTAAAGAGCCCCTGTAGTTTTTCAAAATCAACCCGCGATCCTAAGTAGTTCAAAAATAATTCTAAATAGGTCCTTTTTCTTCTGTTTTAGCCCCTGCAAGATTTAAAATTTTGCCCGAGGTCCAAGTTTTGTTATTTTATGGTTTAACCCTCGAGTTTTTATACAAAATTATGTTTTAGCCCTGGTTTTTCACAGTTAAGCCCCTGGAACTTTTAAAACTTTGCCAGCAAGTCCCTGAACCTTAGAAAAGCCATATCTTTTGCGTTTTAACTCCGATTTTAGTGATTCTCGCGCTCACGCGTTCGTTGTAACGTGTAGATTAGTTTTGTGCTGTTGTTTTCTTCTGTTGGAATTGTTTGGTGTACTGTTTCTTATTGGTTGTATTGTTTCCTTGCATGTGAATGTGTGATGCGATTAGGAAACGACCAGTTTGAGGATTTCTCTGAAAAACCAACTGTTGGAGAAGTATTTGAGCAGCAACAGAGTTGGGAAGAAGGCAAGTGTATTATGTCATGCAAATGTCCTAATAATTATTAATTTCACCACCCGTGCATGTGTCTTAATTTGATGGGTTCCTATTTAAGGATTTGCCTAGCCACTATATTTTCCTGTCCCTGAAACTGGGTTACTTAATTAATTTTGATGGTAGATGATGCTTAGTTTGCTCAACTAGGATTGGTTAAATGAACCCCTACTCTATGTTCCATATACTCTTTTAAATAATTAATTGGCAAGATCATATCTTTTTAATTGGAACATGGAGAACCACCCAGGCAAACAGTGCAACCATAAGTACCATATGGCTCTGGTCTTGGCTAACTAATTAGGGACTTTAGTGGATGGTAACCTTACCCGAAAGGGGCAAGAGGTGCGGCGGCTGACGGGGTATAGCTCGGTCCTCTTGAGCTGTGGGCTTTGGTAAGAGACAGATCTCATTAGGGAGGGTTATGCTTTGCTTCTGAACCGGAAACCTTAGCGGGTTACTATTTACTAAGGAATCTTTGTAAAGGCCTCGTAGCGTCCCTATGCGGTCACACCTCGGTAGTGTGATTTAAGAGGATTGGCCCCCTCGGCATGGTTGGGTTTAAAGTTCTTTTGAACTTCTACGTGGCTTATGTTGAAAGTGTACAACCTCTGCAGAGTGTAAAAACTGTTATAACAGCCGTGCTCACGGTCAAGAGCGGCCTGGACCCTTACATGATAATCAAACTTGAACATGATCTAAATTGTGGTTATATGAATATGTTGGGATTATGACATTCATTAATTTGTGGGTGGTATATACTTTCATTTGCTAGTAAATAGTTGCTTAATAAAATTTGACCAACTAAAAGTGCTTACTGCAGTATGGTCAGCCAACCTTTTTGCCTCAGCCTTGTATGTCATATTACAGTTGCTGAGTACGTTATGTGCTCATACTTGTTGTTTTTCTTTCCTTTATTGCATCTACTACACACGGAATGCTGCTCAGATTGGGAGAATTTTGAGGATTTCACTACTGATTTTGAGTAGTTCTAGGGGAGTCTCCCCCAGTCAATGCCTGTGAAGATGGAGTCACTTTTGCTTCGTTAGATGAACGTTTATTTAAGTCTTCCGCTATGACATTTGAGTCAACTCTGAGATTGTAATAAATGCACTTTAATACTCTTTCGTTATGCATGGTTGTGGATATTCACTTGTGACGTCTACCATATGTGTGTAAACTGATCCTGGCGCACATATGAGATGCACCTGGTTTTGCCTTGAAAACCGGGTGTGACAGAGGTGGTATCAGAGCTATGTTGACTTTAGGACGCAAGCCTAGATAGCAATGGTCATTCTCTAAGGATTATTTTGCTTAACTACTCTTGGTCTATCTATTCTTGGTTTAAATTGCTATTAATCCAGGTCATTGATAATTGTCTCCTCCTTGACTTTGTTTTCTGGTCTATCTTTTTCACCATCTCACTTGGTTCTGATATCTTTAGAATTGTTCTCACCCCTTTCTTGCTTAAACCATAGATGGTGCTGACAAGGCAAGGTGCTCGTAGATTGGCAAGCACTCTTTCCTCTTTTTCGTCGCATTCGGTGCAAGAAGAGGAACCGGAACCTGAAGAGATGGAAGTAATGGATGAAGAAGTCAACTCAGTAGGGGATGCTCCAGCTGGATCTGAAGGGTGTGAAGGACCCTCTCCGCCGCCTGACATGTGGGTAGTGACTATTCATCACCACGACAGAGGCAACAGTGAGTTTCCTATGATGCTTCGAATGCTCTTCGAGCGTCTGAACTACCCAGTGGAGATAGAATATTGTGGAAGGAGGAGGACACATTCAGATCACCCAGAGGACTGGGAAGTCGCTGTATACATCAGGGACCCTGATTATGAGTTTGGAGGAACCAAAGAGGCTGCAGTACATCATGCCATCGCCATTAGATCAACTTTCGAAGCTGGAATCCAGGATGCAGCCAGGAGGGCACTTTCTGTGCTTTGTCATGAGGAGGCTGCTGAAGTACGTCACACTGCTTGGGCATATCTTCCTCGAAGGCAGCAAGGCACTCCAACTGGGGTTGTACCACACCCGCCAGGTGTGAACTCTACACTCAACGTCCAGGTGGCGTTCACCCAGATGCTTGACGTGCACGCCGATGACACCTCAAGAGAACTACAAGAAGTGCGTGAGGAACTTGCTGCTGAACGAAGGAAGAATAGAAGGCTGATAGCTGAACTCAAAGGAGAAGCACTTCCGCCCTTGGATGAAGATGTAGAAGGGTTGATGGGACATTCACCGCCCCGCTAGAGAGTGCTTGGTGGATCGTCTAGTTGCTTCACCCATACCTATTAAGATAGGATACCCTCTCTTTTGTTAGTTCAAGTACGTTTAGAATCGTTGAGACTCGTGTGTAGCATGTGTTTTAGTTTGGTTTAAAAGTGTGGTAGAGATGTTTGCTTTTGTGCTAAGTGTGTGATTTGGATCTTTGTAATGATTGAACTTAATTGTGGAGTGATGACCACAATTGAGTACTTATTAAATAAATAAATTTAGTTAGTTGGGTTTATCTTGGTCTCTGATCTTAGCCCTTAACTATCACTTTATCCATATAATCGTACCCCTCATATAAATCATGCTATGCGACAATCTGTTCTCGCTGCTGCATGATACCCTGGTACTGTCCGAATTGTTTCTGGAGCTTCGGAACTCCGTTTGACATAAATCCAATTGGTTTGGATTAAGGACTTGATAACCTAGGTTCTGGGAATTGTTCGTGATTTTTGGAGGTTCTGGCAGAGAGATATAATGGTTTTATTGGAGCAACCAGAATCTGTCCCGTGGTCCTGACACAGCTGTCTTGTTTATTTTATACCTCGAGATACAGAACTCCGATGGAGGTGATTCAAGTTGGGTTAGTTTCAGAATTTTATAGTCTACGTTCAGACAAAAGATCATGATTTTTGGATACACAGAATGAGAGTTACAACTGTTTAATTAGGACGAATAGAATCTGTTTCAGGATTTGATTTGCCCGTCATTGGCAACTCGTTCTACATTAACTCTTATCTATTCATGATTTGAGTTATATCTTTTTACCACCCTCTGAACCTCATATTCTAACCACCAGATGGTAAACACCGGGTCTAGAAGTGGAGTGGATCAACCACCTGTGAATCGTCAAGGACGTGCCAACCCCAATCCAAATCCTCCGCCGAATCAAGCATCCGTAGCAATGGATCAGATCCTCGCCAACCAGACTCAGATTCTACAGGGCATGGCTAATACCTTGGCAGCCATGCAAGCACAGAACAACAACAACAACAACAACCAGCAGAGGGACAAGCACCGGGAGTTTATGAGTCACAAACCTCCTACCTACTCCCACTCTGCCGATCCACTTGATGCTGACGATTGGCTGAAGACTGTTGATAAGAAGCTGGATATGGCTCAGTGCAATGACAGGGAGAAGGTCCTGTATGCCTCAGGGTGCTTGGATGGATCAGCTTCAGATTGGTGGGATGCTTATCTTGCTGCTCATGCCACCCCTGATGCTATCACCTGGCAGGAGTTTAGAACCAACTTCAGGAGCTACCATATTCCTGCTGGTGTCATGAAGCTGAAGAAGAAGGAGTTCCTCTCACTTAAGCAAGGTGGGATGACCGTCAGCGAGTACCGGGATAAGTTTATTCAGTTGTCCCGTTACACCCCAGATGAGGTGAAGGATGATGAGCAGAAGCAGGAGCGATTTCTGGAAGGATTGATTCCGCCGCTCCAATATCAACTCATGTCTCATACCTTCCCAACATTTCAGAAGCTGCTGGACAAGGCTATTGGCTTGGAGAGCAAGCGCCGTGAGTTGGGAGAGCAGAAGAGGAAGTTCATGGCCTCAGGACAGTCAAGCAGTAACACCTGCCCTCGTTTCCAGCAACCTCAACAGAACATGCCCGCTCGTTTTGGTGGGCAAGGGAGTAACTTTGTGCAGAGTCAGGGTCAGCGGTCAGCACCTCCACCTTAGCGTCCAGCATTTCAGCAGAACCGCCAGACCACCCCGACTCAGACTCCAGTGAAGACCCCTGCACCAGGCAGTGCTCCTACTCCCCGTACCTGCTACATTTGTGGAGATCCCAGCCACTTTGCCCACAACTGTCCTAAGAGGAATGCTCAGACCCCACAACATCAGAATGGCAGTGCACCTAGGCAGAATACCCCTCAGCAGCAGAACAGGAATGTGAACCCAACGCCCCAGAGCAACAAGGGTCAGCAGAATCAGATGCGGGGCAAGGTGAACCATGTTGCTGCAGAGTCCACGCAGGAGGCCCAGGATGTGGTACTTGGTATGTTCCTTGTCAACTCAGCCCCTGCATCGGTTTTATTCGACTCTGGAGCATCTCGTTCTTTTATTACTGCTCAGTACGTAGCTAAGTATAATATATCTATGGTCCCTATGAAAAATTCCATGCTGGTTAGCTCTCCCGGTGGAAACATGAAAGCTAATTTTATCTGTCCTCGAGTTAACCTGAAAATAGTTGGGGTAGACTTTCCTGCTGATCTGATAGTCCTGAACTCTGAGGGAATTGATGTCATACTTGGAATGGGATAGTTAGCTGCTTTTGATGCGGTGATTCAGTGTGCCAAGAGGTCCGTGTTGTTGACTAGCCCTCAGGGAGAGAAGATTGAATTCGGAGCCACACAACCCTCAGCTTCAACTTACTCAGTGAATCAGGCCAGCGGTGTTCCTTTGGAGGATATCAGAGTTGTTTGTGAGTTTCCAGATGTCTTCCCAGATGACTTGTCAGGTATGCCACCTGAACGAGACATTGAGTTTATTATTGAGCTTTTACCTGGTACTGCTCCTATTTCTAAAAGACCCTATAGAATGGCTGTTAATGAACTAGAAGAACTTAAGAAACAACTTAAGGAATAGTTGGATAAAGGTTACATTCGTCCTAGTTCTTCACCTTGGGGAGCACCTGTAATTTTTGTTGGTAAAAAGGATGGTACTCTGAGGATGTGTGTGGATTATCGTTCATTGAATGAGGTAACCATCAAGAATAAGTATCCATTGCCCAGAATTGAAGACTTATTTGATCAGCTGAGAGGAGCCAAGGTTTTCTCCAAGATTGATTTGAGATCTGGCTACCATCAGTTGAGGATCAGGCGTTCCGACATTCCTAAAACAGCATTCACCACCAGATATGGATTGTATGAGTATACTGTGATGTCGTTTGGATTGACAAATGCACCCGCCTACTTTATGTACCAGTGCTTGCTATGCCAGATATTCACAAGAACTTTGATATATATTGTGATGCTTCTCGTAGAGGTCTTGGGTGTGTGCTCATGCAGGAAGGCAGAGTTATAGCCTATGCATCCAGGCAATTGAGGAAACACGAGCTGAACTATCCTACTCATGATCTGGAGCTTGCAGCTGTTGTTCATGCCTTGAAGATCTGGAGGCACTATATTCTAGGTAACAGATGTGAGCTGTATACTGATCACAAAAGCCTGAAGTACATATTTACTCAGAAGGATCTGAATTTGAGGCAGAGAAGATGGTTGGAGTTGATCAAGGATTATGATCTGGGAATCAACTATCATCCTGGCAAGGCTAATTTGGTTGCTGATGCGTTGAGTAGGAAGTCACAAGTAAATGCAATGTTTGGTCGCCAGTTACCAGCTGAGTTGCTTGCAGAGATGGAAAAGTTGAACTTGAGATTCCTGAATCAGACAGAAGGTGTGACAATGGAAGTTGAGTCTACACTAGAACAGGAAATTTGGAAGGGTCAGCT
The DNA here is from genome assembly GCA_033239725.1 of Echinochloa phyllopogon. NCBI lineage: Eukaryota > Viridiplantae > Streptophyta > Magnoliopsida > Poales > Poaceae > Echinochloa > Echinochloa phyllopogon. The sequence goes on from BTCW01000001.1 coordinate 1,279,751, forward strand.
TACTGATGAGAAGATAAAGGAAATCAAGGAAACCATGTTAGTAGGGAAAGCTCCCGACTTCACCGAAGATGATCAAGGTACAATTTGGTTTAGAAAGAGGATATGTGTACCCGATATCGAGTCTCTCAGAGAGCAGATATTGAGAGAAGCTCATGATTCCGCGTATTCTATTCATCCTGGAAGCACCAAGATGTACCAGGATCTGAAGCAAAGGTATTGGTGGTATGGACTAAAAAGGGATGTGGCTGCCCATGTGGCATTGTGCGATGTTTGTCAGAGAGTCAAAGCTGAACACCAGAGACCAGCCGGTTTGCTTTAGCCACTCAAGGTACCTGAATGGAAGTGGGAAGAAATCAGCATGGATTTCATTGTTGGATTACCTCGCACTCGAGGAGGATATGACTCTATATGGGTTATTGTGGACAGATTAACTAAGGTAGCTCACTTTATACTCGTTCACACTACTTATACCAGCGCTAAGTTAGCAGAGTTATACATGTCCAGAATTGTTTGTCTCCATGGTGTACCTAAAAAGATAGTGTCTGATAGAGGTACTCAGTTTACATCTAGATTCTGGCAGAAGTTGCATGAGTCTATGGATACAAAGTTGAATTTCAGTTCTGCATATCATCCTCAGACAGATGGTCAGACAGAAAGGACTAATCAGATTTTGGAGGATATGTTGAGAGCTTGTGCTTTGAAGCATGGAGGCAGTTGGGACAAGAGTCTTCCATATGCAGAGTTTTCATACAACAACAGTTATCAGGCAAGTCTAAAGATGGCCCCTTTCGAAGCACTTTATGGTAGAAAGTGTAGGACACCATTGTATTGGAGTGAAACTGGTGAAAGTCAGTTGTTTGGTCCAGAGATACTGCAGGAAGTAGAAAGACAGGTTCAGATTATCAGAGAGAATTTGAGAACGGCTCAGTCCAGACAGAAGAGCTATGCAGACACAAGGAGACGAGAATTAACTTTCGAAGTAGGTGATTATGTGTATCTGAAAGTATCTCCTATTCGAGGCTTGAGAAGGTTTAAGGTGAAAGGAAAATTAGCTCCTCGTTTCATTGGACCTTTCAAGATTGTTGATAGAAAAAGTGAGGTTGCTTATCAATTGGAGTTGCCAGCCAGACTGTCAGATGTGCATGATGTGTTCCATATCTCTCAGTTGAAAAAGTGTCTTCGAGTTCCTGAGGAAGAATTACCTTTGGATGAGTTGGATGTGCAAGATGATTTGACTTATAAGGAATATCCAGCTAAAATTTTGGAAACTGCTGAAAGAGTTACTCGGAGTAAGGTGATAAAGATGTGTAAAGTTCAGTGGAGTCATCATGCGGAAAGTGAGGCAACCTGGGAAAGAGAAGATGAGTTGATGGCAGAGTTCCCTCAGATTTTCTCTAATCCGTCCGAATTTCGAGGACGAGATTCTCTTTAAGGGGGCTCGAGGACGAGATTCTCTTTAAGGGGGGTAGGTTTGTAACACCCTAAAATTCATCACATTTAAACTATAGCAACCCTTTGAATTTTTCTAGGATTTATTAAGGCTTAAATAAATTTTCTAGAATTTAATTGGAATTTCTAGCCTTTTTATCAATTTAAATATCACATTAAATAATTATTTTTGTCAAAATAAGTTTTTGTTGCATTCATGCTGATGCATATATTTTTGGTTGCTAGTGAATCAAGTTGGAATTTAAATTCTGTTTAAATTCGAATTTGATTTGCTTTTGTTTGAGTTTTAGAAAAGTTTAAATAGCCGAGTTCGTTTTTGCCCCTCGAACTCTTGGCCCGGTCCAAGTTTGCCCCCTGGATTTCTCTCCTCGCTCTCTTTTCCTCCCCGCGCTTCTTTCCATTTTTCCCGGGCCGAATCCTTTCTCCCCGCCCGGCCATCTCCGCTTTCGGCCCAGCACCGGCCCGTCTTTTTCTCCCCCGTCGCTGTTTTCTCTCACTCTCACTAACGCGGTGGACCCACATGTCAGCTTCTCCTTCCTCCTCTCGCCGTGTCCGACCCGAACTCCTCCCCGGGTCCGATTCCGCCGCCGCTCCGACTCCGTCCCCGTCACGCCTACCGAGGCCCTGATCCCGGACCTACTGAAGCGCGCGCACCGCCCGCAGTCCTTCCCATCGAAAATCGGAGCCGCGAGCCCTCAAACCCTAGCGTCGCCGCCGCCTTTGACCGAGCTTGAGCCGCCACCGTCGTCCGACGCCGTCCCGAGCCTATTCTCGCCGAGATCGTTCCTGGTGAGTTCGCCATCGTCCTCTCTCTCTTTCCGTCCAAGTCGCGTCGAAATTCATGCACTGTAGCGCCGGATCCGCCTCCGCCCGAGAGCTCCGCCGCCGTCGTCGGCCACCGCGTGCGCGCCTTCTCAGCCACCCAATCCACTCTAGGTGAACTCGTCGTGAGCTCGCGAGCCCGTAGGACCAAGTCCCGTCGTGAACCGAGCTTCGTAGCGCGTTTTTCGATCTTCTCCGGCGATGCTCCGCCGTGGGGACAGGCGGCGCCGCCGTCCCGGCCGTCGCCGGCGTTACCTCCTCGGCCTGATCTGATTCAGATCGTCCGATCGCGATCCAACGGTCCACGACCGTCCGAGCCCCGAGTCAAACAGATCGGTAACGGTCAGCCCTGGCGAATTTGCTAAAGAGCCCCTGTAGTTTTTCAAAATCAACCCGCGATCCTAAGTAGTTCAAAAATAATTCTAAATAGGTCCTTTTTCTTCTGTTTTAGCCCCTGCAAGATTTAAAATTTTGCCCGAGGTCCAAGTTTTGTTATTTTATGGTTTAGCCCTCGAGTTTTTATACAAAATTATGTTTTAGCCCTGGTTTTTCACAGTTAAGCCCCTGGAACTTTTAAAACTTTGCCAGCAAGTCCCTGAACCTTAGAAAAGCCATATCTTTTGCGTTTTAACTCCGATTTTAGTGATTCTCGTGCTCACGCGTTCGTTGTAACGTGTAGATTAGTTTTGTGCTGTTGTTTTCTTCTGTTGGAATTGTTTGGTGTACTATTTCTTATTGGTTGTATTGTTTCCTTGCATGTGAATGTGTGATGCGATTAGGAAACGACCAGTTTGAGGATTTCTCTAAAGAACCAACTGTTGGAGAAGTATTTGAGCAGCAACAGAGTTGGGAAGAAGGAAAGTGTATTATGTCATGCAAATGTCCTAATAATTATTAATTTCACCACCCGTGCATGTGTGTTAATTTGATGGGTTCCTATTTAAGGATTTGCCTAGCCACTATATTTTCCTGTCCCTGAAACTGGGTTACTTAATTAATTTTGATGGTAGATGATGCTTAGTTTGCTCAACTGGGATTGGTTAAATGAACCCCTACTCTATGTTCCATATACTCTTTTAAATAATTAATTGGCAAGATCATATCTTTTTAATTGGAACATGGAGAACCACCCAGGAAAACAGTGCAACCATAAGTACCATATGGCTCTGGTCTTGGCTAACTAATTAGGGACTTTAGTGGATGGTAACCTTACCCGAAAGGGGCAAGAGGTGCGGCGGCTGACGGGGTATAGCTCGGTCCTCTTGAGCTGTGGGCTTTGGTAAGAGACAGATCTCATTAGGGAGGGTTATGCTTTGCTTCTGAACCGGAAACCTTAGCGGGTTACTATTTACTAAGGAATCTTTGTAAAGGCCTCGTAACGTCCCTATGCGGTCACACCTCGGTAGTGTGATTTAAGAGGATTGGCCCCCTCGGCATGGTTGGGTTCAAAGTTCTTTTGAACTTCTACGCGGCTTATGGTGAAAGTGTACAACCTCTGCAGAGTGTAAAAACTGTTATAACAGCCGTGCTCACGGTCAAGAGCGGCCTGGACCCTTACATGATAATCAAACTTGAACATGATCTAAATTGTGGTTATATGAATATGTTGGGATTATGACATTCATTAATTTGTGGGTGGTATATACTTTCATTTGCTAGTAAATAGTTGCTTAATAAAATTTGACCAACTAAAAGTGCTTACTGCAGTATGGTCAGCCAACCTTTTTGCCTCAGCCTTGTATGTCATATTACAGTTGCTGAGTACGTTATGTGCTCATACTTGTTGTTTTTCTTTCCTTTATTGCATCTACTACACCCGGAATGCTGCTCAGATTGGGAGAATTTTGAGGATTTCACTACTGATTTTGAGGAGTTCTAGGGGAGTCTCCCCCAGTCAATGCCTGTGGAGATGGAGTCACTTTTGCTTCGTTAGATGAACGTTTATTTAAGTCTTCCGCTATGACATTTGAGTCAACTCTGAGATTGTAATAAATGCACTTTAATACTCTTTCGTTATGCATGGTTGTGGATATTCACTTGTGACGTCTACCATATGTGTGTAAACTGATCCTGGCGCACATATGAGATGCACCTGGTTTTGCCTTGAAAACCGGGTGTGACATAATTGCACAGTTTTATTGTACTTTACGAGACGAACATTTTGAGCCTAATTAATCAATGTTTGGACAATTATTTATAAATACAAACGAAATGTTACCGTATCGTATTTATTACAAAATGTCAAGTTTGCCTCTCCTAATTTGAGATCTAAACAAGGCCTTGGTTTCTATGTCATGCAACATGGCTTACATTTCTTACGTAGTAGGATCACATTTTTACAGTGTCAGCGGTACGTTACCTCATCAGTACGATCACATTGTTTTTCCAGGAAAGGCCGTAGCCAACTTTATATATAAAGCATCCGAAAGATACTGGGATTACCAGTTTACAATAACGCACACACCGCTAGACGAGCGGCTTCCAACAGATCCTAACAGGGACCCTCTAGGGCACGCGCCAGAGATAGAGAGACTACTCGCGACGAACACCCTAAAAGGCCATGAGACCATAACACCATCTATCGGACCCGACCATCCGCGGAGCCTAAAACACCACCATCAACGGCTACAGGAAGAACTCCAAACAATTCCTTCAGGAAGGCAAAGGCGCAACTGCGCCCGCGTTTGGTTTTCACCACGGAGAGCTTCCACGAACCGCCGTCGGACGAGACCCTGCAAGCAACGCCCTCAAGAGGGAAAAGCAAACGCCGATGCCCGACCCGGCACCCGTATCGAAGCTTACACTTGAGGAATTCCGCCCGATGCGCCGAAAGCACCTGTACCAATCCCACTCGCTTCCATCCACTGCCCACCATCGCCGCCGCCGAAGGTCGCCACTAGATTCTATATGCAACCGCCTAGCAACACCCGACACCCTCGGGAAAGTTGGGGCCATCGATGGCCCCAAGACTACTGTCGTCCCCTCAATGGGACGACACCGTGCCTCACAGGTGAGATAGAAACCGTGAATCCAGCGACGGGGACTTGACGGTACTATGGCAGCTCCTTCGTCTGCGAGGCGAAGAACGGAGGCGGCGCCAACGGCCATGGTGGAGTCTCAGGCGCACCTCCTACCCTCCACGCAATGCCGCCCGGCGGCCGCACAGACGCAGGAGAGTGAGAACGCCCCCCACACCGCCGAGGAACTGGGCCCTAGCCGGTACGCCGCCGCCGTCACGTCGGGCGATAGCTCGGGAGTGCGACGCCGCCAGCCCCCTTCTGCCCGCCGCAGCCACCGACGAGGGCCAGAGAAGGAGGTCGCCAGCTCAGATATGGGAGAGGAGGGGCGTCCCCCCCCCCCCCCGATCCAGTCGTCGGGGCCGGAGCTCCGCCGGCGCGCTGCGAGCGCCGCCGAGCAAGCCCGAGCCCACCCGCCAAGTGTAGACACCACGCGCGGCCTCGAGCGCCGACCACCATGCGCGGCCCCAAGCGCCGGCGTAGTCGCCGGAGAGGGCCAGAGAAGGAGGTCGCCAACTCAGATCCGGGAGAGGAGGGGTGTCTCCCCCCCGATCCAGTTGTCGGTGCCAGGGTAGTCGTGTCCGTCGGCCAGGCAGCCGCCGCGGCATGCCGGAGCTCCGCCGGCGCGCTGCGAGCGCCGCCGGGCAAGCCCGAGCCTAGCCGCCAAGCGCCGACCACCACGTGCGGCCTCGAGCGCCGACCACCATGCGCGGCCCCGAGCGCTGGCGCCATCGTCGGAGAGGGCCAGAGACGGAGGTTGCCAACACAGATCCGGGAGAGGAGGGGCGTCTCCTCCCGATCCAGTCGCCGGCGCTAGGGTAGTCGTGCCCGTCGGCCAGCCATCCGCTCCGGCGCGCCGCGAGCGCCGCCGGGCAAGCCCAAGCCCAGCCGCCAAGCGCCAACCACCACGCGCGGCCTCGAGCGCCGACCACCATGCGCGGCCCCGAGCGCCGGCGTAGTCGACGGATCCGGCCATTGGGGGCCCGGATCCAGCCTCCCCGGCGGCGACGGTGCGCCGCCCGTGGCGAGCACCTCCGCTCTCCAAGCCGGCCGTGACCAACACGAGAGGGGAAGGGGCAGGGAGGGAAAGGCCCCGCCGCCACCATCCCGGTCGGCCGCACGGACTTCTGGCGGCCGGCTCTGGCGGCGGCGCGGCGAGGGGGAGGAGGGATGGAGGGTGACGGCGGCGAAGTGCGGCATTTGCTGTTTGGTCTCTCCGTACGATCACATTGTTCTAATCGCATTGTTCTAATGATCCATACACTTGTTACGTGCTTCAAAACTTTAGTTTTTTTAAGTGCACATAATAAGCATTAGATTTTTCATCTCCAGTCACAACTACTAGTCCCGCTCTATTGTTGGGTGTCCGTCGACGTACGGCAAGGCCGCCGATGAGTCGCCGGCGATGGCGTCGAGCCACTCCACCACCTGCTGCGCCGTGGGCCGCGACTTTGGGTTCTCGCTGACGCACGCGCACGCCACGTCCAGCACCCTCACTGCCTCCTCCCGGTGCCTCCCCTCCCCGGCGCCGCCGCCGTCAATCACCTCCTCCCCCCTCCCCTCCCGCCGCATCCTCACCGCCCACGACGTCACGTCCCGTCCTCCCCCCACCGGCGCCGCCATGTCCACCGGCCGCCGCCCCGTCACGAGCTCCAGTAGCACCACCCCGAGGCTGTACACGTCGCCGCGGTACGTCGCCACCGACGAGTGCCCGTACTCCGGCGGGATGTACCCGAGCGTCCCCACCAGGTCCGTCGTCACGTGCGTGTCCGTCGGCAGCCGCACCAGCCTCGCCAAGCCGAAGTCGGCGAGCCGCGGCTCCAGCCGCGCGTCCAGCAGGATATTGCTCGACTTGATGTCGCGGTGGAGCACCCGCGGCTCCGACGTCGCGTGCAGGTGAGCCAGCCCGCGAGCCGCGCCGCGCGCGATCCCGAGCCGCGCCGGCCACGGCAATAATGGAGCGCCGCCGCCGCCGCCGTGGAGCCAGTGGTCGAGGCTGCCGTTCTCCATGTAGGGGTAGATGAGGAGGCGGTCCTTGCCGGCGCGGCAGTAGCCCTGCAGCGGCACGAGGTTGCGGTGGCGGACGCGCGAGAGCGTCTCCACCTCGGCGCGGAACTCGCGCTCCACCTGCCAGAGGTCGCCGGAGAGGCGTTTCACCGCCGCCTCGCGCCTGCCGGGGAGCGTCGCCCGGTACACCATCCCGAAGCCGCCGCACCCCACGATGCGGGACTCGTCGAAGTTGCAGGTCGCCTTCATCACGTCCTCCACCGTCATCGTCGTCGGCTCGGCGGCGCCGTCGCCGGAGTCGGAGTCGGAGTCGGAGGGGAAGAGTAGCACCGGCGTCGACTTCGCCGCCGCCGACTCGAGGCTGCCGCTGCCGTCGTCGTCGTCGGCAGCCACCCTGGCGTTGTCCTCCTGCCGCCGCTTCGACAGCACCCGCCACGTCACCACCGCGGCCACCGCGACGAGCAGCGCCGTGCCAACGATCATCGCCGCCACCACGCCGGCGCTCCGCTCCCTGCCGCTCCCGACGCCGCCGCCGCCGCCGCCGTCCACCTCCTTCCGCGCGCACCGCGCGACGTGGATGCCGCACAGGAAGGGGTTCCCCTCGAAGTCCGCGCGGGAGAAGGTGGAGAACTGCCCGCCGACGGGGACCTCGCCGGAGAGGTTGTTGTGGGAGACGTCGAAGTGGGAGAGGAAGCTGAGCCGCGTGAGCGTCGCCGGGATGGCGCCGGAGAGCGCGTTGTGCGACAGGTCCAGCGACTCGAGGCTCGCCATCCCCGACAGCTCCGGCGGGATGGGGCCCGACAGCTTGTTCCAGCTCAGGTCAACGATGTGCAGCTTCGTCAACGCCCCCAGCGCCGCCGGCACGCCGCCGGTGAGGTTGTTGCGGCTCAGCACCAGCGACGGCGGGAAGCTGCTCACCTGGTTGTACTGCCGCCCCTGCACCGACGTGTTCCGCCGCATGAAGAACGGGAAGTCCTCCACCTGCGCCTCGTCGGCGGCATCACCGCCGCCGGCGACGAACCCCGGCATCCGCGTCAGGCTACCGGGTATCTCTCCATGGAGGGAATTGTTGGATATGTCGAGGTAGAAGAGGCGATCCAGCTGTCCAATCCACGGCGGGATCGGGCCGGCGAGCCGGTTCCATGACATATCCAGCACTCTGAGCTTCCGAAGTCCAGCGATCCACGACGGGATCGCGCCGTGCAGCTCGCAGTTGGCGATGACCAGCACGTGGATGCTGGGGAAACCGGCGATGCCGGCGGCGTCCGACGGCATCTCCTCGCCGCCGTGGAAGTTCTTGGTGAGCACCAGGCTGGTAAGGTTGGGGAGACCCTGCAGCGTGCGCAGCGCCGACGAGACGTTGGAGAAGGTGTTGCCGGTGAGGGAGAGGAAGGACAGCGAGGTGAACCTCGCGAACGACGGCGGTATCTCGCCGGTGAGCTTGTTCCGGCCGAGATTGAGCGCCGTCATGCCCCTGCACTCGGGAAGGCTCGCCGGAATCGTGCCCGTGAAGCCGTTGACGCCGAGGTCGAGGTACGAAAGGTTGCTGAGCGCGCGGAAGTCGAGGCCGATGTCGCCGGCGAACGAGTTGTTCCGGAGGTTGAGCACGCGGAGGCGGCGGCACTGGGAGAGCGTGGCGGGGAGCTCGCCGGAGAGCCGGTTGGACGGCGCCGAGAGCTCCTGGAGGCCGGTGAGCGCGTCGAACACGTCGGGCAGCGGGCCGGAGAAGGCGTTGAAGGAGAGGTCGAGGCGGACGATGGCGGTGAGGTTGCGCAGGCGAGGCGAGAGCTCGCCGGAGATGGCGTTGGTGTGGAGGCTGAGGAGCTCCAGCGACGCGACGCCGAAGAGGTCATCGGGGAGAGCGCCGCCGATGCCGTTGCCGTCGAGGGAGAGCTCGGCGAGCGACCGGCATTGCCCGAACCCGGCGGGGAACGCGCCGGCGAGCCTGTTCATGGAGAGCCGCAGGACGCGCACCGCCGGGGACTCGCGGCACAGGGCGGCGGCGTCGACGGCGCCCGCGAAGCTGTTCGCCGACGCGTCGTACGCCGTCAGGTTGGCCGCGCCGGCGAGCACCGGGTGGCTGCCGTTGAACGCGTTGGACGAGACGTTGAACACGCGCGCCGCCGGGAGCTCGATCGCCGCGAGCCCGCCGGAGAGCGCGTTGGCGCTGACGTCGAGCACCTCGAGGCGCCGGAGACGGAGAAGACCCCCCGGGATCGCGCCGCGGAGCGCGTTGCCGGAGAGGTTGAGCATCCGGAGCGCGGCGAGGCCGGCCAGCGACGGCGACACCTCCCCCCGCAGCGTCCGGTTGGGCAGCACCACCCCGACGACGTCGGCGGCGGCGGCGGCGCCGCCGCCCCCCGCCGCCGCGTCGCACACCACGCCGGGCCAGTCGCAGCACCCGTCGTCGGACGCGTTGGCCATCGGCCAGCCGTCCACCGCGGCGTCGAGGCCGGCGGAGAAGCCGCGCAGCGCGGCGAGGTCCCCGGCGCCGCAGCGCCGCCGCTGCCGCTGCTGCGCGGCGGCGTTCTGCGACCGCGACGAGAGGATCACACACCACCACACAAGCAGTAGTATCAGTCCTCTGCTCCCGCAGGCCATGGCCGGTGGTTGGTGATCGATCACCCCGTTGGCAGCTAGCTCATGATCATATGATAAGGAAGCACCGAGGACTCACATCTTGGGATCATGGTGTAAACTTTGCCTGCTCATGTTCTTGAATCTTGCTAGCATGGTCTTCTTGTTCCCTTGCAGGAAGAAGCAGGAGAGAGGGAGAAAGGAAGAGAGCAGCTAGAAGCCAACAGCCAGGGGAAGGAGTGAGAAGGAGAGGAGAGAGAAGAAGAGGAGGAGATGGTTAATTACTCTGGGTTTGACTCTGCAGCCTAAGTTTAATACTGCTTGTCCTAATTCTTCAGGTAAGTGATTTTATAAAGTAGATGTCATGATTTGTGACCCATCTCTAGAAATGTTTAGTATATATGTTGAGTGCTTGCTTTGGTCTGGGTTGGCTCTTTTTTGTTGGATGCATTTGGACGCTGCAGCTGACAAATGCAACAACAACAACTGATCTTTCAGTGTGCCATCATCTTCCTCTTTGCTTGTACTATTTCTTGCTAACATTGTTTAGTTTATATAATGCATGGCAGCTGGAGGAGACCTCCTGTAGCCGGTGATTAAGGGGGGCTAATTGAGGTCAACGGCTGCCGGAGTGTGACACGTGGCGGTCAAGCCTGCAGCGGGTGGAGGCATCTCTTGTCTTGCCTGCGCTTGGGCTGGATTAGCATCAGCCGTTGATCACCAAACGGAGGGCTTTGATCCGAGGACACGGTTGACAAAGTCAACACGGAGATGAGCAGATGAGGACAGGACTAGTGGACAAGCGAAGTCAGCAAGTCTACCGCGCATCCCGGAGCCAAGTATAGAAAGTCGTTAGCCAACAAATTTATTACCGGTAGACTACTCGTTTTAGTTTAGCAGTAAATTAAACTACTGTCCACTGGTAACGCTGGTTGATTTCATTTGACTAGATCGGACAAAATTCTACCGTAAAAATTATGACAGATTTTATTATTTGATTATCTTGAAGACTCTCTGAAAGAACCTCTCCTAGAGGCTGGCAAAACATCTTAGATTAGTTGGAGGTCAAACAACGAAAAAGGATTGGTAAAAATCTTGGATTATTGTTTTTATATATACTAATTCTCCAGTTTAATCAAGATTGGTCGATTGGGTTGTTATATTTTGTATGCTGTACGTAGCATCTAGCTATGCAAATAATTTCATCTCTGATCGAGATTAGATATGTCCACGCCACATATACTGACAAACCAATTAAGATATCTTTGATAGTGGAAATTGTAGCAAATAGCTAAATATGAGAAGAGAACAGGTTAAACCAAAAGATATAGAAAAGAGAAATAAAAAGATATAGAAAACTAGCCAATTGTCATCAATCTTTTTTTTTTCTTGGACACGGAAGAGAACTACGTGTCGTCGTTGTATTAATAGATAGAAACGGTCCAATTACATGCCGAATCCATAATGTGGGTTAGTATTTTGTTACAGTTTTTCATCAATCTTGATGACATTGAAATGCTTAGATATCACTACAGAGGAGCAAACCAACACTCCAACAGGCTTATTAGCGAAAGAAATAACCTTGGGCAGTTTTTGTCTGATTTTCAAAGTCAACTTGAAATTTTGAATTTTCTTCTTTTCTTTGAACTTGAAAATTCCACCGGTGCAACTGGCAAACCACTAGCAGAGAACAACTGGCTGTGATGACATTCTCATATTACAAAAGGTTGGTTAGCGGCACATTTCTCATTGCGTGCGTATGATTATATATATATATATCTGCAAGAAGTCAGATGGCATGATGTTGATAGAAGTTTATCGGCAATCTAGCTAGCGTGTTTCCATGTCGGCCAAATTGTTCGTGATACAAGCCGGCCAAGAGCTTCTGGTTCAGGTGAAACCTAAGAATAATAATATAGAGTATGGTTGACCTCTGAATAAACAGAAAGAGAACATTGGAGTAGGTACAATGAACTGTACGGGGTTGGCAACGAGGTTGTTTATACTTTGCATTGGGCTATTCATAATTTATCATGTTCCTGTTTTTTTTAAAAAAATATCAGCAATGTTGTAACTAAAACATCAACTCATTCGTTTTAATCTGTTCCGGAAAAATTATAATTTTCAGTTTCATGTGGAGCAGAAACCCTTTGACATGATTAGCAATAATCTAGAATGTTGAATGGTCAGAAGTCCAAAGCACATGTGTTAGAAAAAAAAAACAGGTCCTAAAGAACAACGATGATTAGGATGAGCAGGTCGGACCTTGCTTGCTGAAGCAACCAAGAGAGGGCAATTGTTCCATTACTATTCAAATGGTAGACAAAAATGAATGCATTTAAAGTCTAAGTCTGAGGAATTGATACACGTTTCTTGTGCAGCATGATTGACCAAAACTAATATACTTTTTAAGCATACTAATTATGAAATGGTCCAATCCAACCATCACAATACGAATTCTTATCCATGAATAATGGACTGTCAATTCAAAAATAAAACATGGATAAATTCTACGGCAATATGTAGAATAGTTTAAGGTCAAATATTTATGGGTACTCGACTACTAAAATCTATGAGCAGTGCTTCAACTACACTTCAAGTTCCGTCTTTAGCAGCAACAAGATCAGTGAGCAGCCAACAGGCACCTTGTTCTAGTGCTGCACAAGTCAATTTCATAAACAGCTGTTTCAGTGTTCTTGGATCACAAGACCAAAAGGCATGCTTCACGACTACTCTGAAAATAAAAAAAAAGGCATGCTTTGCAGCTGACCAACTCACCACAGTAAAGTGGCGGTTACTTATCACCATTTGGCCTCAAGATAGCTGCACTTGGTGTTAACCTTTAGGTAAAACTCCCGCTTTTAACTATCTCTGGTGAAGCTTTATTTTCCACTCGACAAATAATTTCCAGCCACCTTCCTAATATTTTAATGAATAACCATCCATGGATTTGCAGAAGTCATCACATCATACCAAACAGCCAAGTGTAAGACACCGCTGCAAAAAGATGTTTTTTTTTCAACGATATGGTTAAAAATAGCATGATTTTTCAGGGTCAGCCACATCACTGTTGCCATGTAGGGATGAGGTATATATGGATTTCTTTTTTGTGTTTTTTAATATAGGAGTACATCTCTGTGGTGGTTTTTCTTTTTGGGCTCATTAGGGAAGTGGAATGGTGGTGTCTTTTGCTTTGCATCCAAGGATTAGCTTTCTTTAATCTCATGATGAGCATTGGATCAGAAGCAACGGCTCACAGCATGTCAACCATTTGTGCAGGCATAAAATATGTAGGCGGTGGAGGTGGTGGAATCCACTTGTTGTGAATGCTAGAGAGGCAGAGATATCAGAGGATGTTGCAAATCTTCTTGGTCATTTCACAATCTCCTGTCCATGCCTTGTCTTTTATTTCTCAATTTGCTGCAGACTAAAATGCTTGTATTTTATTCAAAGTGTGCCCGTTTCTTTATGAAATATAAATATCTAAAATTTCATTGTATGATTATGGGAAAAAACTGCTCATGTATATTTTTTTTTTGCGAGGACACCGTAATACAATGCTATCGGTAGAGCCTCTTAAGGTCAGCACAGTTAGGGGAAAAGCACTAAATTAGTGTATAAGAGCAAGCTCTTTAGCCTTGAAGTGGACACTCTTTCAAATTATACAGAAAAAAATCTGTAAATTCGTGTTGCGGTGACGCGACGCCATTAGGCCTTGGTAGTGGATCATGCATCTAGTGAGTAGCACCCAGCAATTGATAAATTGCACAGCACATTTCCAGGTGTTTGCAAGCCCTTGCACTCTTGTAGTTGGTGATAAAAAAGGGAGGGGAATCCATCAATTCCATTCCATTCCATTCCATCCATCCATGGAACATTTGCTTTGTGGAATGGGAGGGGTATAGTATAAAGTAGAGGCATGCAGAGAAGGGAATCTGCAGGCAGCACTTGGACTGATGGCAATTTTCTTGAGGGTGAGTGGAGCTGGATGTCTCTCTTTTGTTGTGTGAGTGTTTGTGGATAGTGCATGTAGACAGGCATCAAGTGGAGATGCAAACATATTTGGTTTGGAGGACCGAAAGTCCAAGGCGGTCAGGAAGTTGCTCTCCTTTTTACCAGCCGAATAATCATGGCTCCCGGCAGATTAGGCCCCACTGCTTCTGCCATTCTCTTCTGAGTAGTATATGTTATGTAAGCTGAAGGTCTGAGGCATCTCCTGTAGAAATTCAAACCATATCAGCCAAACATTTATATCCACCCATGTTTTATGCTTGTGCTCTTTGTGGACCCGACAAGTATATGTAGGTGGTTCTAGAAGGAAATTCAACGGACACTGATTTGATAGATAATCAAAACGAAAAATCACTCGAGAGTGAAATAGCAAGATAAATTTTTTGTGTGTCCAAAACACTTTGAAATTTCTAATCATTATATGGAAATTATAAAAAACGTGAATATATTATCACTATGAGAAAAGTTAGCTCCTTTGTTTCTGATATAGTCTCATGACCTGAAAGGGCATTTGTTCCTCTTTGGGAGAAGGAGGGGCAAAGGTAAAATAAAGGCATCTCATTTTGTTTTTTTAGGACAAAAGGGCATCTCATTGGTTTGCATGTCACCGTCACACCTGATTTGGCCTAATGCAAGAAGTAACAGCCCAAAATAGCCGAAGAAAATGGGCTCTGGTAATCAGCCCAAAGATATGTTCAGGAAAGAGAATCGAATCCAGGAGTAGCCCACCACGGACCATCAACACTGTCAAGTCATTGTTGACTCCACATGCTGCTGCCTGTTTGGTCGTGGTCGCCACACGGAGAGCCGGTCCTGGAGGATCTTCCGTGTTCCTCGTATTTGTGGTCCACACTGATGTGCAAAGAGCGTGTTTATTCCACACGCGAAGCCCAAGTGGGAAGTCATGTAGCTTTTCTATTTTAGATTTTTTGTTACATTTTGTTCTCTATATAACCAAAAGTATAACCTATAGAGTGGTAACTTAAATCTCATGCTTCTAGAACATGGCTATCTTTTGGTTGGTTGTAGGTGTAGTATCAATTGAGATAATCATATAAGGATTGCACAAAATGTTACAAAGATGAATCATACTATATTGTGTCGTATCTTATTTGGTACTTTCGTGAAACCAACTTGATCACGGGAAACAAGAAGTTGACCGGAAACAATGAGCATGACCGCATGGCACCGAACGCAGACCATCCACCCACCAACTACAAAAAAGCTGACCGAAAATAATGAGCAAGATCACGTCACACCGCAGGACACCCACCAAGAATTTAAATGTAATAACTTGTGTTGTACCTACATCTCAATTTAGAGTATGCATATCTTTCGTTGTTTAATTTGCTACTAGATGCAATGTCAATTGATGAAAATATACTATATTGGCACAAAAGTATCACGAAGATATGTTGTATCATACCATCCTCTCTTTTTTAGTAACTTTCGTGAAACTAACTTGACAAATAAGGAATTGACTAAAATATTGAGCATAGTAGCACCGAACACAAACTATCCACCAATGTAGCTTTCCTATTCTACAATATTTATTTACAGTGCTCCTATATAACCAAAAGTATAAAGTGATAAATTGAATCTCATGCTTATAGAACATAGCCGTATTCAGTTTTCTCGTAGATGCAATACCAAATGAGATGAGCATGCAACGATGGCACGAAACATTGAAAGATGAGTCACACTACATTTCCATCGTATCTTGTTTTAGCACGAAACAAAGAAGCTGACAAAAAAATAATGAGAATGACCACACGGCACCGAACACAAGCCATCCACCTACACATTATAATGATGAGGCATACCATCATGTCCTATCTTTTTTTAAGTACTTTCATGAAGTCAACTTCATGACGCAAAACTAGTAGCTGACCAAAAGAATGAGCAAGATAATATATCACCAAACATAGGCTATCCACTGACGCACAAAGCTCGAAACAAATTTGTTGAATCTAGATTTCTAATGCAATATTACTACTTATGATCTTTACTTTGTTTATGAAAAAATACGAAAGTAATAGCTTTGGCTCAGTATTTCAATTTAGATCGTGTATATTTTTCGTTCGCTTATTTTGCTACTAAATGTAAATATCAATTGATGCAAATATAAATATTGTCATAATATATCACAGAGATAAAATCATATTAATATCACCATTATATCTTCTTTAGAACTTTCATGAATTGAACTTGATCAAGTGAAATAAAATGAGAAGTAGGACCATGTAGCACCGAATGCAGACCATCCGCCCATCCTTAATTCCTTTTCGTCACGTGATCATCACCCTCTCCTCCATTCCAACCTCTTCCCAAACCCACGAGCTCTCCACCTACTTTGCCGTATCAAGTCCTCCAAATCCCAGAAAATTCCAAGCACGCCCCTCTCCCGCACGCAAGGGGGACCTGTTAACCAGCGAGGCCTCATCCAGGGTGCATTCTGCAAAGCGCGCGGCCCCCAATTCGTTCTCGACCTCTCGCTCGCCCGACCCGCGGAACCCTAGCTAGCCCCGACCGCAGATTCCCCCGGCGACGATGGACGGCTGCGGTGGCAGAGACCCGGTGGAGGATTTCCTCCTCGGCGGCGCCGGCGACGACGGGGATCTCGCCATCTTCTGCGACGGCGTGCCCGCGCTGGCCGGCGATGGAGGGTACGGCGATAGCAGCAGCCGGAACAATTGATTCTTCCTTGTGGTTGTAGTATATATACTAGATTGCAGTAGGTTTATGGGGGCGATGCGTAGATTTTATACTATCGCGGTCGTTGTCGCCGCCGATTGTTTCTTTAGTTTGTGGGCGGTGTTAAATTATATACTTGAGTTGGGTGAAATAGTCTCTAATAACTATGTGCTACTCCATATAGCCTGCAGTCTTGAGCCTTTGCAATTCCGTGACCAAATCTGCTGTCTTGGTTTATGCGAGTTTGGGAAATTTCGGTTGTCCACTTGTCCTTGTGTAGTCTGGGTAGATTGAATTTGATATGTGCATCTGAGGCTTAGATAATTGCAGTGCTAGTTAGTTCATATGTGCATCTAAGCAGATGCTGTGGTAATACCCATGAACGGTGATATGCTACATTACTAGTTAACTCTTGTGGCAAGTCTGTACATTTTATTGCATAATATGCAAGTGCTGGTGCTGTCGTCGTTTCTGGTTTTGCTAGCGATCCGTGAAGCAATCGGCGCTTGTGTGCTAGCTGGGATAGGCTCTTCTGATGTTCATCATGCATTATACCATCGTGGTCGTTGTCGCTGCGGTTTTTTTCTAAAAAAAAAGATTGTGAGTGGTGTTAAATTATATAGTTGATTTGGGTGATGTAGTCTCTAACAACTATGTGCTACTCCATCTGTACATATCATTTTTTCCTCTAAAAAAGAAAGAAGGCCATGATTTGGCAGGAAACAGTTTTTAATCTCTGCAATTCTGTAAGCAAATCTGTTGTCTTAGTTTATGTGAGCTTTGGGAAATTTCGTTTGTCCTTGATTGATTTCAACATGCGGTTCTGAGGCTTAGAGAATTGCAGTGTTAGTTTGTTCATAGGTGCATCTAAGCAAGTTGTGATAATACATGTGAATGGTGATATGCTACATTACTGGTTAACTCTAGTTACAAGTCTGTATATTTTATTGCATATGTGCTTGCTGATGCGGTCGTCATTTCAAGTCTTGCTAGCGATCCATGAAACAATCTGCGTTTGTGTGCTAGCTGGGACAGGCTCTTCCAATGTTCATCGTGTGTTATAGAATATATGTGGAAGTGGTTTGCATAATTATTATCCTAGATGTTTGTCTCCTATCAACTGAAATATTAGCAGCAGAATCTTTTATCAGATACTTGAGCAGCTGCACTGCACCTGCACATGTTCTGTATGTATTATCTGTTGTTGTATTCAGTACTTACCTTGCGATTGTGGCAGGCTTGGGATTGATGGTATCAGCGGAGATGCTTGTGGGTTTGAGCAATCTAATTTGGGGAAAAGGTATGGTTTCTTATCCTTACTCTTGTTTCTGATTTTGAACTTTTTACCATGTAGTTGAATTCTGGCAATTATCTATCCTTTTCTGTTTTGTGTGTGTATTTTTTGGGCCTATTGCCCTTCCATTTCATGGGTTCAATCTCCAAATCTGTAACCAGGCTTCAATGCTTCCAAGCTGTTAAGACTAAGAGTTTGCTAAATTAAGCATGCAAGTCTAGCTAGATACTGAGTGACACTATAGCATAATGCTACAATTTTCTCTTCAAATTGAAATTCCATGCAGTCCAGTATGTTTATTTCTTATGCTTGCCAATGGTATCACTAGCACCACCAACACAGTATCCCACTTGTGCTGTTTTTTCTTTATCCACTTGTAACATAACTACTTTAATTTTGTGCAGGGGTAGAGATAAGCCATCTTCATCTGGTCCGAAATCCAAAGCTTGTCGTGAAAAAATGAGGAGGGACAGGCTGAATGACAGGTACCATGAAACTACACATATCAGTCATTGCTTTAGTGCACATAATTTGCATGTATCTTAGTTCTGATCTATTATTTTGAATTGCAGGTTTCTGGAATTAAGTTCGGTTATGAATCCTGGTAAGCAAGCTAAGTTGGATAAAGCAAACATCTTGAGTGATGCGGCCCATATGTTGGCACAACTTAAAGGTGAGGCAGAAAAGCTTAAAGAATCAAATGAGAAGCTACGAGAGAATATCAAGGACCTGAAGGTATCTTGTTCATACAGTGTTATGCTTCTTACAAATGTTCCTCTGGATTTCAGAACCTTTGATGCCCTCCACATACTTCATGTCATTTTTTTTGTGTGTCTTCATGCCCATCTTGTCTATCCTGCAGCCATTGCTTGGTCCACGAATTATTTTTCTAGATATGATATAATTAATATGCAAGTTTAGTGACCACTGGTCTGACCTCCCATACATAGAGTCTACCAGCCAATTTGTATATTTTAATTTGCGAAATGTTATATTGTTTTTCCAGGAGGAGAAGAACGAGCTCCGGGAAGAGAAAGTGAGACTGAAGGCAGAAAAGGAGAGGCTGGAGCAGCAAGTTAAAGCAATGAGTGTAGCTCCTACAGGATATGTTCCCCATCTCCCTCATCCAGCTGCTTACCATCCCGCTGCTTTTGCTCCATTCGTGCCACCACAGCAAGCTCCAACGAACAAAAGCACTCCAATCCCCGCAGGGTTCCCTGGGATGGCGATGTGGCAGTGGCTGCCTCAGACCGTGGTGGACACAACACAAGATCCAAAGCTCTGGCCACCAAATGCTTAGCTGCAGCTACTGCATAACCTGACTCGTGGCACCGATTCATCCATTGGCCGCAAATCAGAGTATCTGTTAGGTCCCTGGAGAGAGAAAAAAAAAGTTTACAGCTCCGGTCATGTTTTTGCTGTTACTGTTTCCAGCAGTTACCAACTCTTACTTGTTCCATTGAAGGGTGATGTCTGTAATTAATATGGATCTTAACCCTCTAGTTTCAAATATTCCGTGGCAACCTCATCATCTGTGAGCATGATCCCGAAGCTGTGTCTGATCTTTGTTTTCCAAGACTCCGCTTTGAGCATCAGCAATATTTGTATTGGCTTGCATGTGAGCACATGCACGGCAAGAAAATAACGTGATGGGTAAAATCATCTCTGGATCCCTAGCGTATGCCCATATAGCTGATCAGTGAGTTATCTGCGATGCTGCAAAAAGCTTGTTCGCCTGTGAAAATATGTTTGCACTTGGAGCGAGCTCACTGGCAAAGAAATGACTCAAAATATGTATCTGTTAATTCTTGTTTCAAGTATAAAACTAATCAGTGATAAGTATAAAAAAACTAATCAGTGATCACAAATAATTGGGGAAGTGTATTTCTACAACTCTTTACAATATCTTTTTTGCGCAACGCTCCCCCGACCAAACCGAGCAGGGATGCATGGCTGTCTGTTAACAAACTCAGTTTTCTCTCTCTTCCACAGCGTGTTTTCCCCCTTCAAATTCAGGATCTAAACGACACAACGAAGGTGCTCTAATCAAGAACATGACAAAACACCACTAACTGCAAACTAATAGCGGTATAATTCGGATCTGTGTGATATTCTATTCTGCCTCTTGTTGTCCATAACGGCACTGGATCGATTCCCCAGCGATGAGCTTCTCCAGGGCATCTGGCGGAAGGCCAATCATCTCGAGTGTCTTCTCCCAAACCAGCTGCGAAGTTTCGACGTTGTGTGCCTCTTCAGATGCATTCATTGGATTACAATCGTACGAAATGCAAGCACAAACAGGCCAGTCTTCAGACTTCAGCATCTCACAGTATTCTGGAACTTGGGGGTCAGATGCCGCGAATAATGTACTCCTAGAACCTGAATTTCATACAAAACATAATATTTGTGTATATCAGAAGATGTACAGGTTGTTAAATGACAGAAGACGGCAACAGAAGTTCAATACCTTCTTGAGCATCAAATATGAAATAGGGAATCAGATGGTAGGCAGCTACAACAGCCTTAGGAAGATCTCTTGCCTGTGTCACGCAAAGTGTGTCAACATTTAACGAACAAACAGACAAAAGGAAATAAGAATGGGTTGACACATTGTACATGTGAACAAATTATCCAGCAATATATGCACCTTTTCATTAACGTTTTTCACTTTTTCTTCATCTTTCAGGGCTTAGTTACTCAAAAATGATAACATCCAACCCTTTATATATCTCTCAAAATGTGAATGTTCAGTAAACAGACATGTTATGAGAATTCATCTCATGAAACATCAAAAATAATTAGAGAAAATTAACATGGAAATGGAACTCACAACATTTGTGTCGACAATCCCAGGATTAGCGCAAACAACGTTGATGCCAGCTTCTGCAGGAATTCTCTTATGAAGCATGCTGCTAAATTTGACCTGAGAGAGAAACAAGAATAGTTCAGACCTGACTAACATGAATAGCGTGCGTGCATAAGTTAAGAGCGCAGAAGAAAAAACAGTTGAAAACAAAAAGGGAACAACATTTGTTAGCAATCTAAAGCAAATATAGTACCTGCGCCAATTTGCTATTTGAATATCCCAACCAACTTTTATATTTCCGCTTTCTCAAGTTCATATCTTCAGCATCAACAAAACCTACAGTGTGCATCTGTAATTGGAGACATACATGTCAGATGCTGTCAGTGCAGCGCATGAAAAACTGTAGAATTGCAACATAGTCGATTCCAAATCGACATCAGAATTCAAAATACGTGGGTTTGGATAAACAGTTGACTGCATTCATGGTAGAAAACTGCCCACTAGAGCACAACTGGAGAGAGAAAAGAACTCACGATTGAATTAACGTTAACAATTCTGCTGGGAGAACCTCGGAGAAGGGAAGGTATAAGCAACATTGCCAGTAATGCAGGTGCAAGATGGTTTACTTGCATGTGTTCTTCGTGACCATCCTTTGTAAAACGTTGAGGCTCTACATGAAAGTGAAAGAGTTGATTATCTCTGATACAACTTAATTACACCATCTATGCTCAAACGAATCCTAAGAGGTCAAAACCAAAGGATTGTGTTCATAATTAAGCAGACCTCCTATAGCGAAGATTCCAGCATTGTTGATCAACACATGTAGGGGTGCCATACGAGCATTCCAAGCATCAGCAAATTTTACGACTGAATCGAGGGAGACCAGGTCAAGTTCCATCACCTTAAAGAGAAGTTTTAAACATAATCAAATAGTAGACAGGTAAACCAAATCAATAGTTATGAGCTTATAATTTATAAGTGCACATTTTGTCTTTACCAATTAAGATATGCATCTCTTGTGACTGATTATAGATGCCAAGCATGAACATACACATAGGCAATATAAGTAGATAAGCACATACATATTGCTTAATATTCACATATAACTTATCTTAAATCAGTGAATAAGAAGCTCAAACTTATGTTTGTGCATCAGATTGAAAAAGGTCAGTAATATATCTGCAGGCAACAATTAGGGTACGCCGTATCAAATTTAACAAGCATGTTAAAATCCTTCATTCATCAACCACGTCCCCATAACAAGCATCTTCAAACTTACCTCAGCATTCAGTGGTGTTCCTGTTTCTGAACTTTCATTCTGCCATTTCTGAATCAACTCTTGCGCCACCTTGGGTCTCCTAACTGCCATCACAACATGTGCCCCAGCCAGAGCGAGTTGCCTGTTTTGAACATTGAGGTAAAAGGATCCTATTAGTATAATCTTCAGAACAAGATGCAAACCTCTCACATTTGGAGCCTGTTTGCTGATTTATAGTTAAGCAAAACTTCATGTAAAAACTAAAAACTCCCACAGACTAAAGGAAAATGGAAGTTGGCAAGACTACTAGTTTCTCCGAGATGAAATGGAGGTGAGGAAGTGGTGACACATTTGCAGTTGAAAGATTTCTTTTTTCCTTAATTGACTGAACATATCGCAACAAGGTTTTGATTGAATCAACACAACATAGCATTTTAAGCTACCATTGCCAGATGCAGAGATGACATGCTGAGCAAAGTCAGATTATGAAGTTGTATAGAGTATGCATTATCATGAAAACTGGAACCAAATACTTGAGTCGCTAACATGTGCACGAAAGAGGACACATGTATACACTAAAAACTAGAAGTACGCTTTCATTAATTTTTGGTTGCCACAGAAGTCAAATATCAGCTGTACGGCAAGACATCTCGCATGAAGCAATGCATGCTTGATTTCCACAATCCACATGCATCAAAGAATAAGAAAAACTTGTACTTTGAAAAAAAATATGGTCTTTATCGAATTCATTCTTATTTATTCAATCCAAGTGAAGAAACAGCCAAAAGGGAGAAAGCAAACGACAATGGCCGTGTAAGAGATCCAGCAAACCGAAGGAGAAAAAGGAAAGAAGGGGAAGTGTGGACCTGGCGATCTCGAGCCCGATGCCGCTGGTGGCGCCGGTGACGATGATGGATACGCCGTCGAGCGGGGGCAGCTCGAGCGGTTTGGCGAGGTGGCTGGCGGCGATGCGCTGGAAGAGGAACTCCCCCACGATGGACATCCAGCCGCGGCCCCACTCGAGCCACCCCAGCGCCTCCCTCTTCTCCCCCCTCCGCTCCTCCGCCGCCCCCTCGGCCTTGCCGTCTGCGGCGGCGGCCTCGGCAGATGACGCGCCCTCGCCCCCGTCATCCGCCGGCGCGCGGCGGTGGCGCAGTTCGCCGGCCATCGGGGAGGAAGGAGAAGGGATGGGAATCGAATCTTTGGGAGGCGGCGCCGGCGTCGTGGCGAGCTGTGGACTAGGGTGCAGTGGTGGGTCGAGAGAGCAAGATGGCGATCTGTGCTGCTGCTACGCCAGCTGTGCCTTCGTGTCGTTCATGGATGGATGATTAGTAAAATAAATTCTCTTATATCTGGCCGTGCCTTTTGGTTTTCAAGACTCCATTGACTCTGCATCCTCTGCTTCATCCTCTGCATCCGCCCCACAGGCCACAGTCCCACACAATTCCACTCATTAGGAATTTTGTCAAAATTTCCCAATCTTGACACCGCCACATCTAACACCAACAGTGACAGTTTCAGTGTTTCAGATGAGTTTGACAGTGTTTGGAATACGCTGGCACTGAACAACGTAGCATTTTATCCAAAACTGGGATATAGATGTGGACTAATGTTGTAAACATATCTTTGTCAGGGTACAATTTGAAGGGGGGATGAAGATTGGCAACCGTGGCGTACTGGCCTGGTGGTATTGCTGCACTGTCACGCTCAATATAAATTTGCCCAAGCTCTAGCTTTAGTTAGTTAGAAATTTAGTAGCTTTAAAAATGGAAAATAGTGCTAACAGAATGGGGAAATTGACGTCATCTAAACACATGCAGGCACGTTAATTTTACTAGCATTTTTCATGGCCGCTTCACCTTGCTGGCAGCTTAAAATTCTAATATTTCCTATCGTGACTACTACTTATCGATTAGTTAATCTACAATAATAATAATAAGAGTTGCTAGCACCTAGTATAAAGGTGAAGAAGAGTAGGAGTAATGGTCGTTTTTTTTACCAAAGTTAAGTTAAAGCAAATAGTGCTCGCTGACCGCAGCAATTTAAACCGTGAGGGTTCCGGATTATATGGTATTTCTGGTTGAGATTCTAGTTTTTCTTTAGTTTAGTGTGTGTGGGTGATGTATGCTCAAAGCAGTTATAATTAAGCTCGTTATACACTTATTACACTCGTTTCTTTGCTCCTAATAAAATGACGGTATCTCTTCTGCATTATTTGAGGAAAAAAACTAATGTAGACTACAAGTGGAACTTGTGGTATAGCATAAAACCTATCCTGAAAAAAAAAGGCACGGTAGTATGTTAAAATGGAGCGATGGTTGGGAGCTTGAAATCGCGGGAAAAATAAGCGGAAAAAAAACGAAGGTAGAAAATAAAATGGCTGACGAACCGGGAACTGATGATAAGATAAAACCTCCTCCTTTAAACCCGCACTCCACCACCGCTCGCTTCACCGTGCCGCCGGCGATGACGACGAACCAGGCCCTTCTCCTCCTCCTCTGCCGCGCTCCCCGCGCTCCTTCGCCTGTGGCCGCACCCCTCTCGCAGCCTCTCCCTCCTTCCTCCGCGGCCGCCGCCTCCCCATCCATTCCCCATGCGACCCGCCTTGCCACGGCGGGGAGCAGCCGCCGCGGCCGTCTCTCCACAGCAGCGCCGCCGCCGCCACCACCACGTAAGGCACGATTCCCTTGCTTGCTCTTTTCAATTTTTATTAAGCTATATGGTTCAGCTTTTGTCGGGAATCCGGAGTCTATTTCGTGGGAGCGGGTTGGGTTCTGCTTGTGGGCAAGGTGCACACTGAATCGGGGTTGCGCTCGGCATTTGCTTGCTTTTGTGGTGAGATAGCAGTGACCTGGGGCGAGGAACTAGCAATTGTAAGATTCAGATAGCGCTGCAGTTTTTTGCTTTCTTATTAGTCGTATTTAGGGGTGGCAAAGGACCCTCACTTTTGAACTGAAATTGTAAGGATCGGGCCGGATTAGGGCCGGGTCAAAATAATACTAGTTTTGCTAAATTTTGTTAGGGCCAAGTTAGATTGTGAAGGAACAAACGGGCCATGATCCGTTACCACCCCTAGTCGTATTGTAGTTTGGTCAATTCGTGTAGATTATCACAAGTTTGGGTAGGTGTTACCTTAGAGGTGTCGACGAATTGCCGTGATGTGATAGCCCTAGTGTTGAGGAACACTGAATTCGGGCTTGGGTCAGGCTTCGGCTTCGAGATGGAACTATGGGATTCTTGGGGCTAACTATGATATTCCTTCATGGAAAATACATAGTGTTTGAGGGGCGTTTGGATTCACTGGACAAGATTTCATAAGTGGATTTAATTATTGCAACTTATTTTCGTAGATTACCTAATTGTGGATTGGAAGTGAATGTAACTAGGACTAGAAATTTCATAAGAAACGGAGTATCTTATTAACAAAATTCTCTAGGGGCTGATCTTACTGTAATTCAGTCTCATCTTTTAAACTACTAGTGTATGCTTGTTGACCGGACCTTTGTTGAGTTGGATTGTTATCTTATCCTTGTTCCAAAAATACTTGAAGCCTACTTTTGCAATAACACATCTTATCTTCTTGGTCATATACCTCTGTGTGTGTGCGCGTGCGCGCGTGTGTGTGGATGCTGCTGATGCTGAGGTCAACCTTGTGTACCTTAGAAAAGTATGCCTTACTTTTACTTCATCACAAATATTTGTAATCGCAGGCTGTCTAGCCACTTCAATTATTGCTAAAGCCGAAGACCAAAGTGAGCCTGAGGTTGCACTGGGGTACACGATGACTGAAATCTGTAATGAGTTCATTGAGTTCTTCATGCACAAGAAACCAGAAACAAAGGACTGGAGAAAAGTATTGGTGTTTAGAGAGGAGTGGCAAAGGTATAGAAAACACTTCTACAAGCATTGTCAAGTACGCATAGATATGGAGACTGACTCTTCAGTGAAGCAAAAGTTGGTTGTACTTGCTAGAAAAGTGAAGAAGGCAAGTCCTTATTTGCTCTCTCTATGCACCATCATCCAGTGTGTTTTGACGATTCTCAACAATAATCTTTGTTACTGCCCATAATCTTTGTTTCTGTGATTCAGCTATTTGGACTAAACAGTATTTGTTGTAGATTTGTAACCAAGCAGTAGAAATGTTTAGGTGCATTATCTCATAATTTGGTAATATTCTTCATTCTTTTAATTATTTTCTCAGATCGACGATGAAATAGAGAAGCACATGGAACTCTTCACTGAGCTCAGAGACAACCCTGCTGATATTAATGCTATTGTTGCAAGACGACGAAAGGATTTCACTGGGGAGTTCTTCCATCATCTTAATTTCCTTGTGAATGCCTATAATGGCCTTGATGAGCGCGATGGTAACTATTTACCTTCTGCCACTTTTTTTTAATCACATGTTGGGCTTTATTACTTCATTCATGTCAAACTGATTACTAGCATATATTCACATTATGATAACTTGATAAGGATATTGAAACAGACCGAGCTTGAGAACCTGATTCATTGTTTCCTTGGATCATGGAGCATGATTTCTAGTTCAATTCCCAATAGGTCTCAAAAGGTGAATAAAAAGGCTAGATGCACAATAAAGTGGTATCTTTATTTAGTATTCTCTTTTGCTTCATCTGGATGGTCTGTCGACCAGGTCGACATATTATATTGAGCATATCAGTCTAGTTATTACCATCTTCTTTTGGTGCGAATTGGCAAACAAATGAATTGCGTGTTGTTATTGTTCTGGATACCATACTTAATCTTATGGGCTGATTAGTTCTCAATATTATGCAGGAATTGTCAGGCTTGGGGCTAAATGTCTATCTGCTATCCATGCATACGATTGCACACTGGAACAATTGGACATTGAATCTGCTCAGTCAAAGTTTGACGATATACTGAATTCTTCTTCACTAGATGATGCATGTGACAAGATCAAAAGCTTAGCTAAGGCGAAAGAGCTTGATTCATCATTAATTCTTCTCATCAACAGAGCTTGGGCTGCGGCAAAAGACTCTACAACTATGAAGGACAAGGTTGGTCTCAGTGAAATAATCAATGGTGTTGATTTGTCAGTATCAAATAGGGTAGATCATTGAGGCTAGAAATATAGTCATCTAATTGATTTGTGCTTCACCAGATAATTGAGCTGCACTTGAGCTGCTTTTTTTTGCGGGTAAATTTTACCCAACAAGAAATGTGAACAAGATAATTGTAGTATATGGTTAGAGTTAGGCTAGATGACTTAACTAGTCCCCCACATCTCCCTTTTTAATTGCAAAGAGTTGTTGTCTGCAATGTCAGGATTATTTTCCCGGTACTCATAATTTTTTTGCCATATGTCATTATACAATATTCACATATATGTACTAGTCTACTAGACAATTTCTATTTCATATAATGAACAAAGTAGGATAATGTGATTAGGCATGCCTCTTATAAGTACAATGTTGTAATTTAAGATCTTTCCAAATTGTAGCAAAGTAACTTGCAGAATTACATGATATGGGATTTCCAGACTCATGTTAGGTGGTCTCTATTTCCATTTCATATTTGACTTCTGAATCACCAACTTGTTGTATAAAACCACCAACTAAGTTTGACACTCACTAATTATACGTATAGTAGGTATATGCTAATATTTTGACGAGATAAATGTATATACCAGTAACCTTTTCTTATTCATTTGCATGGCATAGGTCAAGGACATAATGTATCGTATTTATACAGCTACAAAGGAAAGCCTCAAGAGCATCTCACCTCCAGAAATGAAGCTTCTTAAGTATCTGCTGAATATTGAAGATCCTGAAGAGAGATTTGGTGCTCTTGCAACTGCTTTCTCTCCAGGAGATGAGGGTGAAGCCAAGGACGAAGATGCTCTTTATACGTAAGAATTTACTGAAAAGAAGTTCATTGTCTGCAAAACTATTTTATGATATGACATATTACTTTTGCCACAGATATAATTTTCCTTGTTCCTTCATTATTTATACGATTATTTGGATTTATTGGATTGATCCATTTAATTAGTTTATCCATACAACTAAGGGTTTTGTTGTATGCTCAAGCAAACTCTCAGCTAATATTATGTAAGTGTCAATATGACTTGTCTAATCATATTCATTACCCCATCTGATAAAACAAAATACTCCCATGTGATAGTCAGCTTTTTTAATGTTTATATAATATTAGGATTGACTGCATAAACCTGTATAATTAATTGTATTGATAGTTTATCAGGTTTTGTCGTAGGTTACCATGAAAGTTGGTCATCAGAGTAATAGATTGAGGACCAGAAATAAATAAAAACGTTCTTGCTATCTTTACCCCCTTTTTGTTTGCTCAACTAGTTATCCTTGAGGAGTGTTTAGTTGCTTGACTGTTTCTTCCTATCAATCCATGAAAAGTAAAAAGTCTAGCACTGTGCACTATGCTATGCATGTTAAATGGTTAAGAGAAACATTGTCTGGACTCCACACTGTGTCAGATAGATTTGAAGAAGAAAAATACCATGTGATGATTTGTGGAGTAATGTCCATACTTGGATACGAGTTTGAAGGCTAGAATATATATAGTGAATTAATTCATATGTTAGAAAACAAGCTGTTGAACTAGACTGTGTAATCTGCTAGCTAAATGAGCATCGTTTTACTTTTGGTTTGAACTGAGGGCTAAGGCGCTTGGTGTGATTAGATATTTTATTACCATGGGTCAGTCAGACATGGGCTTATTTGGCATTATCGATGTGTCCCTTGCATGCAGAACTCCCAACGAGCTCCACAAATGGATCAAAATGATGCTCGATTCATACCATCTGAACAAAGAGGAGACTGATTTTATGGATGCGAGGAAGATGAGTGACCCAGTAATCATCCAGAGATTAACTTTGCTCAAAGAGACAATTGAGGAAGAATACATGAAACAGTATATACATCCCGACGAGCCAGAGTCCATGGATGACGAAGAAGACTGACTGAGCCTATTTACATGTAAGCCGACATGGAACGAACCCATCTGGTGAAGATTGAAGAGGTAACATCTTTCTGCGGCGACAGTCAGCGGCGATGATCAATATATAGGTAGATAGCTGATGCCCTTCTGCTTTTGCGAGGGATGGATGATAATTTGTAGCCTGCTAATGGCATTGTTATAAAGGCACCTTGTGTCAAAGGCCTAAAGCTCAGGTCTTTTGTTGTATGGTTAGTTAGAAATATGATGCTGCCATTTTGAAATACGTGACGCTTAATTTTACCTAGTCAAATGTAACTTTTAACTAGGATAGTAACTGTACTTGTGCAAGTGAGTGAGACATATATGAAGATAGCATTGTAGCAAGGTTCCATGCATGCTCTTGTTGTGTATATTTGCCACCATACCTTCCAAGGTTGCTGATGTGTATGAGGCGAGATGCAAAGTCTGCACGGCAACTGACACAATCTCTATGCATCATCTGAAGTGACCACACAGTTTCATCAACAAATCGTCAGATTTGTTGGAGACGGAATGCTCCATCTCGTCCATTCAGATTGGCTGAAACATGACCCTCTAGCTCTGAACCCTTTGGTACGTTTGCTGGAGCATTGTCAGAGGATAGGTAGACTAATGTTGTAAAAGTAATTTGTAAACACATGTTTGTGAATGCTGGAGGATAGGTAGACTTCTTTTGTATGCTTAGTGATCCAAACTCAAGCCCGATGAAGATTGCAACGGTATTGGCAGCACTTTGAAATTCAAGCATTTTGTGAGCAAAGGGAAAGAAAACGAATTGAGATGCCTGGTGGTTAAGTGCATTCCCCATTATGCCACGTCGAACATATCCACTCCCCAAGCACACGAAAAAAAATAAAAAGAAGACACAAGGCAACGCGTGGTCCAAAACTCTCCTCCCCTCCGCTCGGGGGATACGACGCCGTCCTCAAAGCCAACGCGGCGGCAGCAGCAGCAGCAGCAGCCATGGCCACCTCTTCCTCGCCGCTCGCGGCGCTCCACTCCTCCTACTTCTCCTCCACTCCTCCTCCCTCGCCGTGCCACGCGGCGGCGCTGCCCCGCTGGCGGAGGCCGTACACTCGCATCCGGGCCATCGACCTCGACCAGAACACGGTATGCGCCTGCTACACTACACCATGTCCTCGATTATTCTCCGCTCGCGGAGAGAGTTTGACTTAGTTTCTTTCTTGCAGATTGTGGCCATATCGGTGGGAGTCGTCAGCATCGCCGTCGGGATAGGTGTCCCCATCTTCTACGAGTCCCAAATCGACAATGCCGTGAGTTGGAGACTGACCGTTCGCTCACTCTTTGCAAGCAGCAGTTTTTCAGACCCAATTCGACCATTCCCATTGTTCTTTTTTATGCACGCAGGCAAAGAGGGAGAACACACAGCCGTGCTTCCCCTGCAGCGGCTCTGGCGCGCGTATGTCATGATTCTATTATTCCCCATACAATTCATGTCCTTTCCTCTGTTTTTTTTTTCACTTCAAACATATATGGTTACTGTAATGGGCATCATGGGAACAGGACACACATGTAGCTCAGTGGTACAACACAATTTTGTGGTGGTTACTGTACATAGGTCAGGTGCCTATACTTGGTTAAAGGCAAATATTCAGTCATGGGTTGCATACATTCGTTTCCTCCAATCCTTTTCCTAAATCAGGGGGCGGCTGCATTTAGCTGACATTTGGACTGGCTCAACCATTTCTGCCACAATTCTTTGCAAAACAGCATAATAATGGACTAGGCTAAAAATATCATGTGTCGCACCTGCTGTTTTGGGAAATCAGGAATCATAGTTTTACTTGTGTTTACTACTGGAATTTTCATCTCTCCAACACAGTGTGTCCGTCTATCTTGACGACCATACTTCAAAATTTATGGCATTGGGAAAACAAAAGAAGTGTCATGATGGAAGCCTTAAGCCTTCACCTATTCGAAAATCGCTATAACATTGGAAGCCTTAAGCCGTAAAATTCACGAGCTTCATTGACCTAGTCATGATGGAAGTACCTGCAAACCTTGGGCATGGATTGCACAATACATACGCTACTACCTTGTCGCTGTGCTGTGCTGTTAATCTTATTTTTATTTGTAATAGCATCCATCAGTCCAGAATATTGAACAGAAAATCGTTGATTTTCCAGAGGTATGCAGGTTTTGCAGTGGAAAGGGCATTGTTACGGTAGTACTTGGCGCAGGTGAGACTGAAGAATCAAAGTGTGTCAACTGCGAAGGCATCGGCTCGTTGACATGCACTACATGCCAAGGCACCGGAATC
This sequence comes from Echinochloa phyllopogon, assembly GCA_033239725.1. Classification (NCBI taxonomy): domain Eukaryota; kingdom Viridiplantae; phylum Streptophyta; class Magnoliopsida; order Poales; family Poaceae; genus Echinochloa; species Echinochloa phyllopogon. The sequence continues at coordinate 1,310,960 of BTCW01000001.1, forward strand.
CAACCACGCTATCTTGACCGCAGGTAATACGCTTTTATCCAAAGCTTTTGCATGTAAGCATCTGTGTTCCTTTTATAGTTGATAAACTCATTGCTCGTGCTAACAGCATGTTGAATTACCAAAATGAAATTATGTTTGACATGTATAAATTAGATGAATCATACATTTCTGTCACAAAAAGATGACATCATGCATGAGATGAGGTCCTTTGTGTAGAGGTGGGAAACTTGCTTATCGCACATAGCTCATATTGTTTGAGTAAATGTTAGAACCTGTCGTGTGGGAGATTTCCCCCTTTTCTTTGATGCTTCTTCATAAAAAAAGAATCATAGGATCCTATGACTTCTTTCTTCTATGGTTAAAGTAGACAAGACGAAACTTTGATAAAGAAGATGTGTAACGGTTTTCACTTTTGGCTGGCTAATTAACCAGGGAGTTCAAGGATGACGATTGATTGAAGGTTTTGCTTTACTCTTGTGGTGTTGTGCCGAGGATGTAACATCACTGCCTGACTTGAGGACAGCTTTGCTTATTATTCAGGAGAGGTGTACTTATGAGCCATCAGGATCCCTGCATCCGATTATTTTGTGTTGTCTTATATTTGTACCAGTTCGGTAAATATATGTGGCAGATGCCCCCCACCGGACACCGGAGAAGCTGACTTATGCATGTGTTGGGCATTTTGTGACAGATGGATGCAATATATCGTGTTCCTTCAACTTTTGGGTTTGCATAATTGGTCCAAGTTTCCGTTGTGCTTGTGCTTACATAGTTATATGTAACATGTATACAAATTCGAGTGCATGCTGGATTGCATTTGCTAGTACGTGAAGCTTTGCTTGCATTTGGGGAAAAGGCATTTGCGTCCCACCAAAATGACTTGGCAAAAACAGAGTTCTTTGTAGGTTTATCTAGCGGAATCACTAAACAGGTATTGAATCTTGAAACAATTCTTACATAATGGTTGACAAAAACATAATAAGACATAATGGTTGACTCCTCGCAAAAACAAGAAAAACATAATGGTTCACAGAAAAATAATAATAAGGAAAAACAGACAAAAAATTCGTGTGGCAAGCTGCTTTTCCGTGTGGTTGAACGACCGATTTTATTGAGGTATGCAGATCTAATGGACGAGCTTTGTCGTCAACTATTATCTATAAATATTTATCTATTTCTTTAGATGACGATAACATTAGTAATGGCACGTCCATGACATCAATGACTACTAGGCAGCGAGAAAAGGACCCTTATGCACAACTGTTTGAATAAGAAAACGATGAATTATTAGAAAAAAGTGGTGTAGAGTTTGTCAGCAAAACTCCTATTGACATAGGACATTATGGACAGATGCGTGAGAATTTTGTGCAAGAGAAACTACGATTCATATCTAAGCAAATTGAAGCAAAACATGCAAATGCTAAGGCACGGCATGCTAGTTTAAAATCCGAGTAGAGGGCAAACAATATGTGATTGACAAAGCTTGCTCTATGCAAACATGACATCCTGAGCCCCGAGAGAAATCATGGAAAAGCATGTTATGCAACTTGACTTAGAACCCTGAGTAAGAATTTCATTGAATAAAGAACTCTTTGTGCAACTGATCAGATTCAGATTGAGTGGTATTTCTAGAGAATATGTTTATTCAAGCATTTTAAAACGATATATGTGATAGGAGAATACATACGTCAATATTTAATTATTTTGTTTGATATGTATGGTTTCACAGTATGTTCTAAGGTCCGATATTGCTCAAAGAAAAAATGATAGCAGTTAGGATTCTAATCCTAACAGTAAACCATGTCTTTTGTTTATTGTCTTTTTTCTTCCATTGGAAGTTGTAGCATTTAGAGATAATCGACAAAGATCAAGTTTACCACCTGAAATTTTGGTTATATAAGGGCACGTGAAGATTTTTGTTTTCTCATTGTATCACACGGGCACATTTGCAACTTTCTTCTTTTCAAATTACTATTCGTTGTTGATTTTTTGGCTAAACGTTTGACCATTCGTGTTATTTAAAAGGTTTGTCCAAATATAAAAAAATAAATCATACTTAAAGTATATGATGACAAAGTAAGTCACGAATAAAATATGTGATATTTGTGCCGGATGGCCAAAGCTTGTAGAAGGTTTGTTTGTTCTTATCCACCCACCTCCTAATAACTCGCGTCAGGTCAGGATTTGTTCGGCCAAATAGATTACGTCTAGGGTTGGGGGCAGGCGGTGGAATAAGGTCTGGTACAAAGTGCCGTTGAGTTCGTCAAAGGATTTCTCATATGCCCTTGCGTACAATCTTGCTTAGGGGAAACCGGAGGCCTTCCTCGCCCTGCCTTATCCGTCATAGATGACCACTCACTCCTATCGTATCTATGATGATTTATATGTGATGGTCCAAAATAGATTGCTTTTCTCTACCATTTGCCATGGAGCAGTTTGTCTGTTGGCTCTATTGCGTTTGCTTTAAACCGTGTGCTGCCCAGCTGGGTTTGCTTGGATAGATGATGGCTAACTCAATACATGGTTTGCATTCTGGGACTGAATGCTATCTTTGTTTTTTTTCTTTATAATGATTATTTGCACGATAACTATTATGAGTGTAAAGCGGGGCGAGGTGATGTCCCAGATTGGGGTCATGGAGATATGTCTTTTGTTCATGTGTGTCCTGGGTACTATATGTCGTCTTGATGCGCCATGTATGGGCTTCTAAACGGCTGAGAAAGCGGCGGCAAATACTGTCAATTTTCAGTGTGATGCATTCCAGGTCTTCCTTTGCCCTGGTGGATTGCGTGTCGCCTCCTTTGTTTTGTTAAGATCATATCAGCTCTTTACGAGCTGGTAATTAAAACATTATTTGTGCCCGTAAACAACATGACAGTCATGGGTCCTCTGGTTGGGACATGCTCTCATGTTTTATTTCCCCTGGAATCAACATCTAAAGCACATTCTGTAGTGGTCACAATGTATGATACCGCCTCATCGTTTTGGGGGTTGCTGTAAAACTTGAAAAGAAATTCCTTTCTATAATGGGGTCCTTTAGCCATTGTAAGGAACTTTGTTCAATATCTAAGCTTTTATGTGCTTGTGAAATATGGATGCTTGTTAGTGTCAAAGCAAAAAATGTTTTAGGCTGTAGCAGCCGTTCTGCATTTTGCTAACCTGCTGCTTGATTTGTCTGCAAAATCAGGGGCAGTACATTTATCGCATGCTTTGTGATGGGAGTGGAAGCACACAGGCGGGAAGCCACAGGCCAATGTTCCTGGCAAAATTGAAAGATCTCACCATGGGACTTGTGGAAAGGTGAGTGCTGGAGTCTTGGACATTTGAGATAGACTGTAACCTTTATTGTAGTTGATGCTGTTGTATATGTTGATATGGAGCAATGTGTTTTTGATTTCATGTTTGCCGCTGTTCATTAATTTCTTCTTGTGTAGGTTCCTGTCACTACACTATTCAGAAAAACTGCCCGTGGTAGGTTGCGTGCTCTTCTGTGCTTGGGCGGTCAAGAGCAATATTAAGGTGCTCGCCAGGGATAGGAGACACCTGGCTGCCATGGAGCATTATGAGGCTAGCATCAAGGATCAAGACAAGGAACGTGCTGCGTGATGGATGTCAGCAGAAAATAAATGTTATTTAAGCTAACCCTGTTTAGTTATGAGATGGCAAACGTTTTAGCCACTATGTATGGTGTGGTGTGGCAAGACTTGTTTCGCCACTTATTTTATCAAGTTGCGCAAAGATCGTGTCCTGTGTTGTGGCTCTTTATTGAATGCTATATATGCATTCAGTGTGATAACTTGTGCTGAAACATTAAGTTTCGTGGTTGGTTAAAGTTAAAGTAATGAGTTTGTGTGTGCTGTATAGCATTTCCAGTTGTTCTGTTCTGCATGTTGATATAAACAGCAATGTCATTGGACATACTCCTGTCTAGGTTGTATCTAGAAAAGCTTTTGTTGGGATGTAATTTGGGACGGAGATAGTAGTGCATTTCCTTGCCACAGTTACTGACGTATGGTGATATGTTGTAAGGATACATAATCTGAAGGTCTGATGTTTTCCTTAAGAGGTATGTTGACATGTTGTAAAGACATAAATCAGGTCTGATGTTTTCCTTGAGATCGAGTTTCCAAACCTTATGCGCCCTACTACTCTAGTACGCCCAGCGAACATGTCCAGGTCCTCATCCTTCGTCTCGTTCGAGCGAATGACACTGACAATGTCGGCGCGGCACGATGTATTATAGAAATATAAGCTAGGATTTGATAAACTGCCCAGCATATTTGATAGAGCTACATCTGAATCTGATTTGTTTATGAGATCTGATTCTCCGAGAAATGTAAGCTAGGATTTGATAAACTGCCCCAAGGCATATTTGATAGAGCTACATCTTATTCTGATTTATTTATGAGATCTGATTCTCCGAGAAAAGTGATTCTATAGCCGAAAACAGGGACGGATCCAGGACCCGGGCCGTGGGGGGCACGATGTGCTATAGAAGTGGTTCCTTTAATTTTTTTCTTTGTTCTCAACTGTCTTCTTTCCCCCGAAAGAAAGGTGGGTCCGTTGCGAGAGACATGTGAATTTTTTAGGTGAAAAGTATTTTTAAAAGTGTTGGATCCTTGTAGGTATAGATAAATTGATAACATTTATAATTCTCTAAAACATTATTGTTATTAATTTTTTTTCTAAAAGAAATATGGGAGATGAGCTTGAGACATGGGGCCATCCTAAGGGGTACATCAACTTTTTTTTTCTAAAAACGCACACTTTATAGCATATACGTACACGATATACAACATAGCCCCACAACCTAATATGCTAGCAAGTGGCATTTCATTTAAATTGTTCTTGATGCTACGGGGCATCATCATGAATTATGAATAGAAAGAAAGATTAGACATAAGTCACATGAAATCATTTAATTGATATCAGAATACGTGCACAATTAGTGGATATGCTTTTAGAGCAAATATCAGGATGGATTTCTGGAAAGAGTTTCACAACACCAGGTCATAGCATCACATCAAATGTACGGGGGTGCACATATAACTTGCAAACACCACTCCAATCTTGTGGAACCACTCCAATTTTATTGACAAACACGACATATGACAAACACCACTCCAATCTTGTGGAACCAACGGATTGACTCAGTCAGGCAAAATAACAGAGCTCACTTCCAGCCTTTTCCTGCAATTACATACATATAAAAACTGTGACAAATGTTGAAATTAAACATGCTTCTGTTAGCAGGAGACTAGCATGCAGAGGGTGCTTGGTATTTACTTAGGAGAAAATTGCCAAAAACAGACACTAGTATACTTCACTTCCAACTGCTAACATGGTTCTTAAAGCGTTAAGGCGAGCTGTGGCGACCCACCACCCCTCTTATCGCCTAGGCGCTTAAGGCGAGGCGGTATGGCGGGCAAGGCAGACACCATACTCATAGAGAAATTCGAGAAGAAGGGAAAAATAAACCTGTCAATGGGCCATAACCACAACAACGAATGAGCCCACTATCCTACTAAAGCCCAACTAAGCCAACAGCACATAAGAAACCCTTCTCTCCCACCTCATGTACCCTACCTACCATCCGGCTCCTTCCCCTCTGCGCCGCCTCTTCCGTCCCAGACACCACCATCCCGCAGCAGCAGGGGACGAGCACATCGCCCCCAAGCTCCTCCACCAGCCATGAATCAGACTCTCCAACCTACCCAAACAGATCCCCGCCGCTGCTGCCTTCCATACTGCCACCACCGGAGCTGAGCAGGGGCAGATTTACGCCAGCAATTGCTCCAGAATAGGTGGGCGGAGCTGCTCTAGCCATGGCACCCGAGTCAGCAAGGATGGGGAAGGAGGAAAGAGAGCGTGCCCCCTGGCCCCTCTACTTCTGTCCTTCCCTCTTTTGGCTAGGCGTCGGGGACGCCTTGCCCTCTATGAGCGCCTCATCGCCTAGGCGACGCCTTACAAACCATGACTGCTAATAATATAATTCCCAGCAACATATGAAAGAATGTATTGACAACTCTCACATTCATAAGCCTATTGCTTATCTTTCACTAATAGGATACGTTACTGTTCTGGTTGGAGAAATAGGGCTGCTGTCCCAGTAGTGAAATGGCAACAAGATTAAAGTAATAAACAACTTGCATATATGCACCAACAAATATGCAACCGGCAAAATTCTATTAAGTACGTGGTTGATGAAAGCCAGCAGCAATATTACCTTTTTAAGCGGATGTACTTGGAGAGCTCGCAGGAGAGGAAGGGCATGGGACGGCACGACCTGTATTTGGTCAAGTCAGCGTCCACAGTTCCGGTACTCCCATTGATATACCGAAAGCTTGACTTCAAAGTTTTTGTTTGAAAGTCAATGGTGACCACCCACATATTCTTAAACGCGTATCTGAACTCACTGAGAAGGAAGTGCACTAGATGTGGGTTGTTGATGTCCACTTGGGGGAACATGAGAACCTCGCGCGGGAGGCGCTCAGGGGGGTTGTCAGACCAGAGCGCATCAGAGGTGACTGTGGAGATCTTGTCCCACACCATGGTACTCTGGATGTGGAGGACGTGGGAGGTGATGGTGAATCCAGAACCGGGCTTCAGTGCCCCAAAGCCAATGCCATCATTGCGGGCGACATCGATGAACTGGACTTCGCCAGACCTGGTGTAAGACACACCACGGTACAACCAGCTGCATGCAATGCTGCGAATGTTAGTATCAGGGAACTTGTCCAGAGGGAGCCGGACGAAGGAGACTTTAGGATCATCTTCACAGAAATCACAGAGGAGGATGCCCCGGTAGTAGTCAATCCAGCCCAGACAGTTGCCCATGGGGACGACAGCATCGGTCTGCCAGCAGTAGAGCTGCCAGATATCAGAGTTGTCGCGGCAGTGGATGGGTACACGGTCGAACTTCCATGTGCAGCCAAGTTTGTCTCCATTGTCGGCGGCTGATTTGAGGTAACGGACATCAGCATGTACTTCAATACAGCTGCGCTTGAAAAGCTTCAGCTCTGCCACCACGAACTCTTGTTTGCCATCGTCTGGGCACAAGAGACCCACGGATCTGACTGTCAGCAAGCGCCGCTTGGTTGAGGCTCCCTGACGAGAACGACGAAGGCCGGTATAATCCGGCTCCGGCCCTGTACAAGGGGGGAGCCTTACAAGTGACGAAGCGTTGGCGCTGTAGATGAAGAAATCCTGCAGCATACATAGTTTGGGGTCGTCGGTAGCAACGCGAAACAGGGCGAGATTGTGGTGGCTCCCCAGGATGGCCAAGGGAATCTGTTCATCGGGACCTGGAAAGCCCGGTAACTGCGCGTAGAGGCGGGATATGCGCGGGGGCTTGGCGAAGGAGAAGGCGACTTTGAAGGGGGCTTCCCAGGAGGTTTTGCCGGACGCCCTTACGGGTGCTTCGAGGTCGGCCGGAAAAGATTCCTCGTCGTCCCTGCGGAAGACGAAGGGCTCCAGAATCACCCAGTCGGGGTAGACGGGGACGGCGGACCTGTCGTAGTAGAGGGAGTCGTGCTCGTGGTCGGGGTCGGGGAAGGAGTCGGCGGACATGGCGACCTTTCGACAGATTGGGATCGGAAATTAGGAGGGCCAAGGGGAATTTCTGCAAGGTCAAATCGGGTAATTTAAAGGTGATAAGGCGACCTACCGACGAAGAAGGAGGCGGCGGCTGGCGGAGAGGCGGCGACGGCGGCGGCGGCGGCAAGAGGCGGGCGGCGACGGCACGAGGCGAGCGGGAGCTGCCGTGCGGCGATTCGGCGGCTTGCGACCAAAACGGAATTAGGGTTACGATGTGGGGTGGGTATATCTTACGATGCTTTCGGACATTGGGCTTTTTTTTTGGAGATGACATTGGGCTTTTAGATGGGAGAAAAGGCCGGGATTCTTCTCCGACTCTGACCACATGCGGTCCATTGGGCTAACAGTAGAGAAACAGCCCCGTCTCAACCCGCCGCAGTTTTGACCAGCGTCCGAGGCCACGGCATCCAAGGACGGAACCGGATCAGACCGGACTCGAATTTGGATAGTATTTTAACTTGTGTATTAAATTTATTAGATGTGACAAAATTTTAATTAAAAATTAGAAATAGCCATGCGTGCCACACGTGTTTTGAAAAACCTAGCCATAGTTTTTGATGCCCTTAAAATTTTCATTGTGAAATTCATAAAAACTTTCTCTAGTTTGCCTACCAACTTCCCACCGTCCAACCTTTTTTTCCCTATCATGTTAATCCATTTCTTTTCTTCTTATTTTTCTCAACCTCAGGGGAATGACATTAAAAAAAGATGAATATCTATCCTATTAATCTATTTCTTTTTTTCCTTGTCCATTTATGCGTCGTGCAAGTTTATACGTGTATACAGCCAATGTTGGGCCTGTTTATCGATTCTCATGTTCCAAACACATCCCAAAGTCTTTTCCTTACATCCCTCCCACCAGGCTGTCCCAGAAAGCACAACCGGCTCATCAGACCCCCTCACCAGCCCCCACGCCAGCCATCTCTCACGGGTCACGGGAAACACCAGCCCCCTCGACGCCTTCATTCTCTCCCGATGTCGTTTCTCCCAAATCCCTAAATCGAGAAAATGGAATCGCCAAAAATCAAGAACCCTAGGGTTGGGGGTTGTTGCGCAGATCGAGCAACGAGTGGCGGCGGTCAGGAATTTGGGATCTGCCTGGGCTGGCTGTTCAAATCTGACACGATGTTGTTTACAAGCTTCTTAAATTGGTGCTAGTACTTCCAATTGCTATTGCTAGTGTTGAGAGAATCTTTTCTGCCATGAATTATGTGAAGAATAAATTGAGAAACAAGCTGGGGGATCGATACATAAATGATTGTTTGGTCATATTTATTGAGCGTGAGTTCTTTTTGCAAGTTAAGAAATGTGATATCATTAACTGCTTCCAAGCCATGAAAGAATGCAAAGTTAAAGGTACTCTTCCAAGTCATGAAGAAACAGGAACAGAAAACTAGAGCTCCTTTGTAGTTTTCTTTATTTATATTTTTAACCTCTTTATGTTTTATGGATAATTTAGAGTTGAACAACGTGTATCTTTATTTTTTCACTATAAAATCCTACGTTTCTTTTACTGTTCAACCTACGTTTTCTTTTTGTTACAAGATGGGAATACCCAAGTTTAAAATCCTGGCTCCGCCACTGCTCGGCGGTGACATGGCGGGTGTTGTCGAAGCGGCAGCAGGAGTACAACGCCAGGGTGGCTGCCGCTACCGACGACGGCAGCAGCGGCGGCAGCCTCGTGTCGGCGGTGGCGAAGTTGACGCCGGTGCTGCTCTTCCCCTCCGACTCCGGCGACGGCGGCGGCGCCGCCGAGCCGACGATGACGGTGGAGGACGTGATGAAGGCGACTTGAAACTTCGACGAGTCCCGCGTCATGGGCTGCGGCGGCTTCGGGATGGTGTACCGGGCCACGCTCCCCGGCTGGCGCGAGGCGGCGGTGAACCGCTCCGGCGATCTCTGGCAGGTGGAGCGCGTGTTCCGCGGCCGAGGTGGAGACGCTCTCCCGCGTCCGCCACCGCAACCTCGTGCCGCTGCAGGGCTACTACCGTGCCGGCAAGGACCGCCTCCTCATCTACCCCTACATGGAGAACGGCAGCCTCGACCACTGGCTCCACGGCGGTGGCGGCGCTGCCCTGTTGTGGCCGGCGCGGCTCGCGGGCTGGCTGACCTGAACGCGACATCGGAGCCGCGGGTGCTCCACCGCGACATCAAGTCGAGCAACATCCTCCTGGACGCGTGGCTGGAGCCGCGGCTCGCCGACTTCGGCCTGGCGAGGCTGGTGCGGCTGCCGACGGACACGCACATGACGACGGACCTGGTGGGGACGCTGGGGTACATCCCGCCGAAGTACGGCCACTCGTCGGTGGCCACGTACCGCGGAGACGTGTATAGCCTCCTAGGGGTGCCGCTGGAGCTCGTGACGGGGCGGCAGCCGTTGGACATGGCGGCGCCAATGGGGGGAGGCCGGGACATGACGTCGTGGGCGATGAGGATGCACTACCAGAATACGCTGCTTTAGCACCGGTTGGGAAGCGGCTTTAGCACCGGGTATCCAACCAGTGCTAAATTTTTGAGGCTAAAGGGGTAACCTTTAGCACCGAATAAAATACCCGCCTTTAACACCGGTTGACAACATAATCCGGTGCTAAAGATTTTTTTTGGTAAAAAAGATTAAACGCTTCTTTTACTCCTCATCTCTTTCCCTCTCCTCTCCTCTCTTCTCTGGCTTCCGTCATCTTCTCTGAACTTCAAGAACAAGAACAATAAATTTTTGTTCTTGTTCTCCGAGAACAAAAAAAGAAAGAAGACGAGGACTAGACAAATAAGAGGAGAAAGAAAGAAATTAAGAGTAGAAATAACTCAATTTACATTACAACATCCAAGATCCAACGATTACAACATTCAAGATTCAACAGAGAAATTTAGATTACAATGACTAAGTAGAGAAGAGATATGCAAAGCAATCCCAAGCTCAAGCTATTTCACTTCACCAAATAAATAAATTAACAAAACCACCGTAGATCCAGATACAAACAGTGCAAACCCATCCCCCAATTCGAAATACATAATGCACAGGAGGACAATTGTAGCACAAGCATTTTCCACATCTATGAAATAAAGTCACTAACATGACGATGAGTAACTAGTACCCGCCTGCAAGCTGCTGCAGGCCAGCTGCTCTGCCCGGCGCGCCCGCCAGCCTGCTCCGCACGCCAGCTGCTCCGCCCGGTCGCCTGCGCGCCCGCCCGCCAGCCTGCTAGCAGCACGCCTGCCTGCTCCGTACGCGTGGCTCCGGCAGGCCAGCTGCTCCGCCCGCCCGCCTGCAAGCTGCTCTGCCTGCGCGAGCGCTCCGCTCGCCTGTGCGCCCGCCCGCGCGCGCCGCCGCTCGCCTGGAGAAGAGGAAGAGGAAAAAGATAAGGTTGGAGAGAAGAAGAGAGATAGAAAAAGAGGAAGGAGTGGCTATCGGTGGCTCTCATTAGCACCGGTTGTATCCTTGGAGGAGCTCCTCCTGCCGCACCTGCGCGCCGTTCAGCTCCTATCAATTAGACCTGGTGCTGATGTACCATTTAGCACCGAGCTCAAATGACACCGAGACATTTGAGTGGGGCGGATGTTGGTTTTTATAGTAGTGATGTGGCGGGAGGGGGGAGAGGAGACACCGGGAGGAGGCGAGGAAGGTGCTGGATGTGGCATACGCGTGCGTCAGTGAGAACCCCAAGTCGCAGCCGACGACACAGCAGGTGGTGGAGTGGCTCGACACCATCGCCGGCGACTCATCGACGGCCATGCCGTACGTCGACGGACACCAAACAACACAGCATTAGTAGTTGTAACGGGAGATGAGAAATCTAAAGTTCTAATGCGTTCAGTTGGAGATGTGCACATGTTCTAAAACTAAAGTTTTGTCCGCAGTAACTGCTGCTGCCACTGTAACATCAGTGAATATATACAGGTATAACATAGTGTTCAAACCACACTTGTATGATTCAGGAACTCTTCGAGCAATGGTGCATAGTTAAAAATGCTAAAACACAAACATTAACAATGCTCTACTTGGGAAGAGGCAAATGGAAACGAGTTCCTTAATTTCATTTCTTGCTGTTCTCTTCTAATCATAGTAGACCGTTGTTTCTAGGTTCCAATCTCACTTCTCTGGCTTTTGGCTACCAAGTCTCATTTCAATTGGTTTCCAACAGCAGTGTGAAGGAGGTCAGGAGGTCTGATATATCCATCCACCCTTGGGCTCTTGGCACAAAGGCACTGAAGATTGGTGACTTGGTGTTGGCTTCGCCTTCACTGCAGGCAGTGGCGTAGCCATGAAAAAAATCTAGCTGGGGCGACCTTTTAATGATCGACTGAACCGAAATCAAGCACGTTGCAATTCACATCGCATTAATGCATCCATACATTATAATCACAAAATTTTAATGCGAAGTTGAGATATTACCTCAAATTTAAAGAAAAAATTGATGGTTCTTACACTAATACATGATAAAATCGCTGCCGGAGCTCTAAAAATCACTGGAGAAGAAGGAGATTTATAGGGGCGAGCTGGGGCAGTTGCCCCAGCTTGCCCCAACATAGATCCGCCAGTGACTACAGGCAAAGAATCTGAATTCCCCTTGCGAATAAGGATGCAGCCAGGGCAAGCTGCCAGCAAATTTTCATTTTTTTCATATGTAGTTGGTGTTTTAAGTCAAAATTTTGAGGGATGACAGAGGTACACATAAAATATTTTTAAAAAATATAATATGATTTTTTTCGAAGGGCGGGCTTGGTGCAGCGGTAGAGCCTACCGTTTGTAACCGCAAGGTCCCGTGTTCAAGCCCCGGCCTCTGCACATTTGTGCGGGTAAGGTTTGGGCGCTATTACAACCCTTCCCCAGACCCCGCACGGTGCGGGAAGCCTACGGCACTAGGTACACCCTTATAATATGATTTTTTCATCATTATTCTTTATAAAACTTTATATTAATATGGTTAATTAATTATTACATATCATAGTCTTTCAAAATAACAATGAAAATTTTATATTGTATTTTTTAAGAATACCTTATGTGGTCATCTATCATCCCACAAAAGTTTTAACTTAAAACAATGCTTGTGCATGGAGAAACAAAAAAGACAAATATTACGAATGGATAGATTGGACACGTTAAGATAGTTATGGGTGTAAAATAAACTAAAACATACTTTTGTTGGTTATCTGGACTTTGTCCATACTTGAGAGTAGTAATTTAGACTTTTAATAATAAAAAATAATAATGAAAACCAGATAATAGAACCTGCACATGAATATAAACAAAGCAGACTGATTTAGCGCGAGATACTAATCTAAATAGCATCACAGGGTACCATATCTCCTAAACACAATCCTGACGGGAAAGTAATGACACAAGTACACTGTATCGCAGGGTATTACCAGGAGATCTCCCATCAGCAAGACATGCATACATCGAGGAGGGTTGTTAACAGGTGTGTTCATGCATATTGTGATTAGTTGTGAGTAGATGAGCAGAGAGTTAGTACCGGTTGATCAGTGTCCATGTGGTTGGAGACGAAATCATCATAGAGATCACTGTCATTTTCATCATCTCATGGGGATCACAAGTCTTTTGCCCCGTATTAACCATTTTTTTAGTTAAGAGGGTAATTAAACATATGGGACTGACAATGCAACAACCAAGTGAAATTTTATGTTATTGTCTCAGTCAATTTTTTTCAGGCCAACCAAACATAAGACAAGCCATACATTCTCTGTTATTTTTTAACAAGGTAATTGAGTGAAAAGGAATCATATTTCACACAAATATACAGAACAACAAACTCGGTCAAAATTTATTGAAAATAAGCAACAGCATCACCTATAAATTGTCTGCATCAATAGACATAACTGAAAATCAAGGCCTTTTTTATGCTTCTAAAGATACTTGCTACAAAAATTGTCTGCCTCATCGGGAGGGGAGTCGCCGCGGGGCAGTGTCAACGCGGAGGCAGGGGGATGGAGCTCGGCTAGCGGGCTCCGTCCACGTGGGATGTATTTAGGCTAACAATGGGTTAAATATGGGCAAAGACTGGTTTACTAAGATTTAAGCCTTTTTATTTTTAGAATAATTATTTCTCTGGTAATTAAATAATTCTAGATAAGTCTAGAATTCTTATCGAAACCATGAAAAATATTTCAAATGTCCTAGAAAAAATCCTGGAGATAGAGTTGGATACGAGGAACTCAAATAAAATATCTAGATCTCATGAAAATGATTTTAGCACCTCCAAAGATTGGAATATGCTCTAGAGAAATTAAGAATAAATGCCACAAAAATCTAGAAAATTCCTATTAGGTCTCTAATGAATTTTGGAAGACTTTACACATATAAAGACATTAATTGCAACATATATGAATGCAAAGCACACAATGTAAACCTATGTTGTTTTAAGGAAACAATTTTTTCCTACACTAAATTCCATGAGAAATTATATATGACTTTGAAAATTTTAGAAATTGATAAAATAGCTGTGTTAATTGTTCTACCTATTCATATTCTAAAATTTAGAAATTTTAGGCTGTAACAAAAGCATTTGAGTTTATGGAGAATCTATTCAAGATGATAGGTGGATACAAAACTAAGACAATAGATAGAGCGCTGAAAAACAAAGGTAACAAAGATGCATCACACAGAGTTAGGAAAACTAGCAATTAGAAGATATATCCATAAGAATTATAAAATTAATCCACATAGGAGGACATAGCAATTAGAAGATGTATACATAAGAGTTTTAAGGTTAAACCTAGACATATAAAATTATTCTAGCAGAATAGATAGAAACAGAAACAAGGTTGAGGAACATATGACCTTCTGGAGAGTCATTTCTTGGTTCAGGGCTTTTTTTTTGGGCTGTTGTTTGAAAGTGTTTTGAGTGACAGAAAACTCGCAATATCTGGATCAGAGAAACTTGGCTTCGGCTGGAGTTCTCTGACAAGGTTGTAAAATGTCTCATTTCCCAATTAAAGGAGCCATTTGCTGAACTTCAGTTATTATCTAAGTGTATGAAATCAAATAAAATTGCCTATTGAATTGAGGTGTTTTGCCTTATTCTATCTTAATCTAATTGCCTAGTGGCATAGTGTGATGTTGTATCTTGGTAGTTACACATGTATTTGCAGACAGTGTGCACGAAAAAATGTTCAGAAGCTTTCGTTTGATAGGCCCACGAAATATTTATAAATTGCTTCTGATAAACGTACCTCTGGCAGACTTAGTTTGTCCTTCCATGTTGTGTTATTTTCTGGATGCATGAACCAGTTGTAATTGAGCAGCTTCTATGTGTTGAGCGGTGTGTTGAATGTGTCTTTCTCCTGGAAGTTGTATATTGAGCAGTCATCCCAGCGCTCAGCATATGCAACATGTGAAACCTACAATCATTGGTTGCATTTGTTATTAAAGATATTCAAAGCAAAGGGAAAAGCAATACCATGACAAAACATTCTTCAGTAAGTAATACATGAGCAAAGATAACTGAAATAAATAGAAGCTAATTACAGTAACAAGTAGTAAGGTTAAGTCTGCATAAACATATATGAAAAGATTCTAAATTAATTAGCAGCTGTCCAATGTCAAACAATCACAAGAAAAATGTTGGACAGAGGAGTAGCTAGTGAAGTTAACTCACAAAAAGGAGCCCAATTTCATTTGTCAATCCCCATAATTGATAAAAGAACTACTCCTGACCCTTCGCTCTCACAATTTGTCCACCGTTTGTCTAGCCTATGGAGATGATTTATTGTAAAAGTATGGTTCTGAAAAAGTAGGCAACCATTTTTTTCGTCAGTTAGGCGATAATATGGTTCTCTATTACTCAATACTAATACAACTCTGATTAGGCAAGAAAAAGAGTTTCTGATCATGCAATTGTGACGACTATGAAGTATTGAGCACATAAATCTGCTAGTGCATCTTGCTCTTACTAGGACATTCATATTTCTCAGACCACATTATTGAATTCACATTTTTGAGTTAGGCAACTCTTTTTTTAAAAAAAAAACATAACAGGTTCTTCTTCCTTCTACATAATGGCATACATTGGTTCAGACACCTTTTTATTGTTCCTGTATTCACCCAAGCTTCCTTCGAACAGGGCCAAGTGAATATTTCAGTATTGAATTGAACCCCAAAACAGAGAAAAATAGAAGAATCATCTAACATGACACATGACAGGAGCGGGAATTGAACATGAAAAAGGTGCCGCTGTATCGACAAGTGATGCATAAGACTAACAAAAGAGCACTAATAGAAGATCTAAAAGTATCATGATAGGTGATATTTTTTTATACAATGGGACAACACCTGCATTTTTTATAAAAGTTGCATGATTATTTTGATACCTGCATATTTTTAACTATTCCTACTGAATGTTATTGAATTTCTACCAGAATATCAGTTAAATAACTGCCTATTCGGTATTGTTAAAATGCTCGTGATTGAACATGCATGGAGCTATATCAGCATATGGTTCTTAAATCATGCATTACCTATCTATTAACCATACTATTGCCAAATTCTTAACAAATGTTGCATAATTCATATCACACTAGTGTCCAATTCCTAACATAATAATATGGCAAGGCACAATGTAAGACAAGAAAATAAAAGAGCAGTATACATGCACAAAACTCAGCCGTGGGTACCTGGGACTACAAACCCATTTTCTGAAGCACCTCTAGCAGATAGAGTCAAAGGCTTTTGCAATATCTAGTTTAAGGAAAAGTGTTGGCCTTTTTGTCCTATGTAAATCTCTGATCAGATTTTGTGTATATAGGAAATTGTCATGGATGCTCCTACTTTTGATGAATGCACTCTGATTTCTACACACGAACTGATTGAGGCACCTGGAGAGCCTTGTTGCAAGAATTTTGAAATTAGCTTTGCAATGCTGCTTCTCAAGCTTATAGGTCTGAAGTCTGACTCACTTTTAGCTTCTTTTTTCTTTGGGATTAAAACAATGTGTGCTGAATTCAGGACTTTCATGTGTTGATCATGCAGATCATAGAAGAACTGCACAGCTGTCTTGAGATCTTTTATAATCTCCCAACAAGATTTAAAAAACTTCCCAATGAAACCATCTGGCCCTGGTGCTGACTCTGATTTGAGATCCCTAATAGCTTCCTCAAGACAATCTAAATTGTGTATTTGCAGATTCAGTAAGCTCCAATTCAAGGTTTCTGATCTGTTCTCAACATTGCCCATAACTGTTTGGAAATGGCTCAGCACCTCATGCTCCTTGTCTTCTTGTAAATGAACCATTCCTCTTGGAGTGGCCAAACTCTGTATGAAATTTCTTCTCCTTCTATTGACCCCTAAGAAGAAGAGCTTGGAGTTTGCATCTCCTGCGTTCAGGTATGTCATTCTGGATTGCTGCCTAGCTCGAAGTTTTTCAACTGTTGAAAGAGCAAGGAATCTATTTTTCAAATTCCTTTTCAGCAGAAGCTCATCCTGACTAAGAGTTATATGCTCTTGGACCACATCCAGGATCCAGATCAACTGCCTAGCAGCAATCAACAACAATTTATTATTGCCGATTCTTGACCTTGCCCAAATTATGAGGCTTTCGCTGTTCCCTGCATTTTAGTGTGGAGCCTTAATAAAGGATTCACTTCCTTGTTACGCCTTTTTTTCTCGAATACACAGGAGAGCTGCGCATCTTTATATTAAGAGAATGAAGGATGGTCCAAATATAAAAAACACATGAATACACACTGACACTGGCAGACACACATATCTGATAAATGAAAACACATCAGATCCCACTCTCCAGCTCAACAGCACTGAAGCTGCCAACAGTTTCATCATCCAGCCCAGACATATCACGGAACCCAGTCACTGCCACAAACTGCTCTCTGAACTTTACATGACCTTCCTCAAGTGCTTTCTTCTCCGTATCCAACGTGCCACATTTCTTCACGAGCAATTGGGTTGGCTGCTCCTCCATGGACATGTCAGTTTTGGGCTTACTTGCTAACCTTTTACTCTGCCTTTTGGTTTCCGTTCCTTCCAGATTACTTGCACCATTGTTCTCGTTCCCCCTCGGCTTGCGTGCTGTCTTCTGCGTCACTGGCGTTGTGAGGAGAGGCTGCGGTATTGGGCATGGTGAGAGGCGTTGGCCCGTTTGGTCTATTATTAATTAATGTTGTTCTCTATCTCTATAGATCGTCCGACAACTGAATTGCTAACTTCCTTGGGCCTGGTTCCTTTGATCTGTGGGCCTTCCTGGCCCAGCCCAGTAGCATACTCCGTTGTAGGTGCCGTCACCATCACCGGTGTTCATACCACCAACTGGTAATGAATCACGAGAAGAAGCAGCATGTTCGTGCCTCCGGTAGTACGTCTTGTCTGTCACCTTGGCTGCTGCTGCCAACATAGAAAGCACCTGCTGCATCCACCTTCTTCCTGCATTTCCGTCACCCGGGGCCGGCTTTGCCTCCGAGCCTCTCCTAAATCCAAAGAATGAAACCAGTGCATCGAGCTGGACTGCAAGTCAAACCCAGAGCACGCTCCTCCTCGCATCGCGGGCGGGGCGCGCCGAGCATGCCATGACACACGGTCTGGGCGCTTTTCTCGTGCACTGTTACACGGATCATTCGGCTACTGCAGCATGAACTGACTACCCCCGTGTATAGATAGAACACAGTCACAAAAGGGCAACAATTGCAGTTGCACAGGTCCAACCGCCGCCTACTACTAAATAGATTAGCTGAGCTCAAAAGCAGCACATCAGTTCCAGGTTAGATGCAATTTCTGATTCGAAGCACAAGTCGCAAACCACAAGCTATGTTATACTGCTTCAAAATTGGGGCGCTTGGACTGCACGCCATAGACAGCATTCTTGTACTGCACCATTACAGTTGCACAGGTTTAATTAACCACACATAGACTAGACGAGTACAAAAGTTGTTGGGAATATGCCCAAGAGACAACTGGATTCGATCCACTAGTCTTAATGGGCCACAAATGTTGTGAAGCCCATTACCAGGGGAAGAGGTGCTTTATTTATTAGTCCCATATTGCTAATGGAACATGGTGTGGAGAATTTCATCCAAATAAATAGAGACCAAACCCCTCCTGAGAAAGACATGACTTCCAAGCAATAGTTGCTTTTCTCCCCATCGTGCTCGCGGACCTGGCAGTCTGGTGCGCGACGTTTCAATCCTCGTACGTGTGGATACCTCGGAGGTGCTGCGCTTGGAGTACAAGGACGAACCGCACGTGCAGGACCAGACGGACGTAAGCAACTGCACTGCCACGTCGACGCGTTCGTCTACATCGAGACGGCTTCCGCTGCAACTGCGCGTCTAGTGGTAACAATCTGTGATCTATAACTGCTGTTGTTCCTATTTTGGGTGAACGAGTTTTTGTGTGTGCTAGCGTAGCCTCCTCGTTACCCAACAGTGGTATCAGAGTCGTAGCTGTTTCGTTATAGATTCGGATATATGCATATAGAGATATGCTTGGATGTAGATTAGTCTCTGATCGGTTTGTAATCTCCACTATGATGGTAGTGTAACGAATTACTCCTACCGGTCGGAATTCCGCCATCGGAGTTAAGTGATACATGTAAACCCAGGCATGGTGAGATATAGATCAATTGGATTGGTCGAATCGAACTTAGATCAATGACCGCGTCGCATGTCGATATACGACAGTGTTGACTGGATCCACTA
This sequence comes from Echinochloa phyllopogon, assembly GCA_033239725.1. Classification (NCBI taxonomy): domain Eukaryota; kingdom Viridiplantae; phylum Streptophyta; class Magnoliopsida; order Poales; family Poaceae; genus Echinochloa; species Echinochloa phyllopogon. Next base: position 1,330,214 of record BTCW01000001.1, read on the forward strand.
TGATGGTAGTGTAACGAATTACTCCTACCGGTCGGAATTCCGCCACCGGAGTTAAGTGATACACGTAAACCCAGGCATGGTGAAATATAGATCAATGTGATTGGTCGGATCGAATTTAGGTATATTGACGATAGCGATAACGGCGGACGGTCCGTGCAAGAGCGGCGGACGGTCCGCGAGAGAACGGCGGACGGTCCGTAAATTCGGTCAAGAATCTTACAGAGACGTTATCTAGCGTTCCAGAGGGTCGGACGGTCCGCGAAAGAGCGGCGGACGGTCCGTAAATTTGGTCGGAATTTTGACAGAAGCGTTTTCCAGCGTTCCAGAGGGTCGGACGGTCCGCCAGAACAGGTCGGACAGTCCGCAAGGAAGCGGCGGACGGTCCGCAGGGAACGTCGGACAGTCCGGCGAAATTAAAATTTTGAAAACGATCCCTCAGAAATGTTTAAGTTTTGAATGTCCTCCCAACTAAATCTTGCACCATCACACGTCTTGTACAATTAGTGGTGGGTCTATGAAATTAGGGTGCCACTAGTTTTCCTTGACTAGATGGGTTTGTATCGGATACTTACTCGCATAAAGGGTTGGTTAACTTAAACAAGGTCATCTTAACGGTTAAGGACCTTGGGACATAAAGGTTGGACGCCGAGACATAGAGATGTCAACCAACAACAGGAGTCATATGTGATATGATTAGCGGAAGTTGCTTACCGATCTACCATGTCTTCTAGCGGTGATGCTAAAGCTCACTAGTCGACTTGTTAGTTGTGGATCCTGAATCACTAAGTATCAATGGAGGGATATTGATTTTAGTGGGAGTAAATTCCGTTAAATTGTTTAATGTATTTTGCTCTGTCATAGATATATTGTCTTAGTATTTTTGCATTATTTTCTGTTGTAGATCAATGGCACCTAGCACACCGTTTTCTTTGCGTTCGATCCTTGAGAAGGATAAGTTGAATGGAACAAATTATGCGGATTGGATCCGAAACCTTAGAATTGTTCTCAGGGCTGAGAAAAAGGAAGATGTTCTAGACACCCCATTACCAGTTGAGCCTGATGATAACGCAACCCTTGCTGAGAAAAATGCTTACAAGAAGGCATGTGATGTCAATCTTGAAGTGAGCTGCCTTATGCTTGCTTGCATGGAACCCGAGCTGCAGATGCAGTTTGAGACAAACCATGAGGCGCACGATATGATCGAGGCGCTTAAGGACATGTTCCAAACTCAGGCCAGGACTGAAAGGTTCAATGTCTCAAAGGCCTTTGTGGAAACCAAGCTAGCAGAAGGCGCAGCTATAGGGCCACATGTGATCAAGATGGTTGGTTACTCACAGAGGTTGGAGAAGCTAGGCTTCCCACTTGGCCCAGAGTTAGCCACTGATTTTATTCTAGCATCACTTCCGCCTAGCTTTGGGAACTTCATTTCGAACTACCATATGCATGGGGCGGAGAAGGGATTGAATGAGTTGTGTGGCATGCTCAAGACAGCAGAGGCTGACATCAAGAAAAGCGCTAGCAGCAGCCATGTGATGGCCATCCAAAACAGGCCTAACTTCAAGAAGAAGGGCAAATCTTGGAAGAAAAAGAAGGGCAAGGCTAAAGATATGATCTCTCAGCCAAGCTCAACGCCCCAGACTGAGTCTGGACCAGCTGCAGAAAAAGAGGAATGCTTTTATTGTAAGGAACTTGGTCACTGGAAAAGGAATTGCAAGAAGTACCTGGCTTCTCTGAAGAAAGGCGGTAGTAAGAGTACTTCCGCATCAGGTACACTTGACATTAATATTACAGACATTTTTCTCGCTGAATCTTCTATTAATTCCTGGGTATTTGATACCGGATCGGTTGCTCATATTTGCAATTCGATGCAGGGACTAATAAGAAGTAGAAGCATGGGAAGAGGCGAAGTTGATTTCCGAGTGGGCAATAATGCAAGAGTTGCTGCTTTGACCATCGGGACGATGCAACTCCACCTTCCGTCAGGATTTATCATGGAATTGAATAATTGTTATTTTGTTCCTAGTTTGAGTCGAAACATTGTATCTCCCTCATGTTTGATGAAGGATGGTTATACATTCGCGAGTAAAGACAATGGTTGTGTGATCTCAAAGAATGGCATGTTTGTGGCTCTTGCATCCATTGTGAATGGGTTGTTCATTTTAAATCTTGATGATTCACCTATATGTAATATAATTTCTAAAAGGCCTCGGCTAAATGATTTGAATCCTACCTATATGTGGCATTGTCGTTTGGGTCATATAAGTGAGAAGCGCATGAAGAAGCTCCATTCTGATGGATTTTTAACTTCGTTTGATTTTGAATCATACGAGATGTGCGAAGCTTGTTTGCTAGGCAAGATGACCAAGGCACCTTTCACAGGTTTTCCTGAGAGGGCGCAAGACTTGTTGGAACTCATACATACTGATGTATGTGGACCAATGAGCACGACAGCTCGAGGTGGATTTCAGTACTTAATAACTTTCACTGATGATTTTAGTAGATATGACTATGTCTACTTAATGAAGCACAAGTCAGAGACTTTTGAAAAGTTCAAAGAGTTTCAGAATGAAGTTGAAAATCAGCGTGGTAAGAAAATTAAAGCCTTGCGATTAGATCGTGGAGGCGAATATTTGAGCCACGAGTTTAGCACTCATCTAAAGAGTTGCGGAATTGTTCCACAGCTAACGCCACCTGGAACACCTCAGAGGAACGGTGTGTCCGAGCGACGTAATCGAACCTTGTTAGACATGGTGCGATCAATGATGAGCCAGTCAGATCTACCGTCATCATTTTGGGGTCACGCTCTAGAAACAGCAGCTTTCACACTAAATAGGGTACCATCTAAGTCCGTGGAGAAGACACCATATGAGATATGGACTGGCAAGACTCCCGGTTTGTCTTTTCTGAAAATTTGGGGTTGTGATGCATATGTCAAGCGACTTCAGTCGGACAAGCTTACACCAAAATCGGACAAGTGCATATTCGTGGGATATCCAAAGGAAACAATTGGATATTATTTCTACAACCGATCAGAGGGCAAAGTGTTTGTCGCTAGGAACGGTGTTTTCTTGGAGAAAGAGTTTCTCAACAGCGAGAAAAGTAGACAGAAGGTGTATCTTGAAGAAATTCGAGATGAGCCTATGAGGCAAGACTTTACGAGTGATGCTGATGTAGCAGAACGAGTTGAGGCACCTGTGGTAAGAGAAGAACCGCCACAACCACGAAGGTCGGAAAGGCCACGTCGCGCTACACAGAAAATGAATCTCCTAGTTACGGGAGAGCGCGACATATTGTTGATGGACAACGATGAGCCTAGGACCTATGCGGAAGCTATGATGGACCCAGATTCCGAGAAATGGCAAAGTGCCATGAGATCCGAGATAGATTCCATGGGGCAAAATCAAGTTTGGAACTTAGTTGACCCGCCTGATGGTGTGAGACCCATCGAGTGCAAATGGATCTTTAAGAGAAAGAGAGATGTAGACGGAAATGTTAACGTCTATAAAGCACGACTTGTTGCAAAAGGTTTTCGACAAGTTCAAGGAGTTGACTACGACGAGACATTCTCTCCAGTAGCGATGCTTAAATCTATCCGGATCATTCTAGCAATAGCTGCGTATTTCGATTATGAGATATGGAAAATGGATGTCAAAACAGCTTTCCTCAATGGGAACCTAGAGGAGGATGTATACATGATACAACCAGAAGGTTTTGTCAATCCAACTAATGCTGGAAAAATTTGCAAGCTTCAGAAATCAATCTATGGATTAAAGCAAGCATCTCGGAGTTGGAACCTTCGTTTTGATGAGGTAGTCAAAGGGTTTGACTTCCGGCAGAATGAAGAAGAGGCTTGTGTTTACAAGAAGGAAAGTGGGAGCTCTGTTGTATTTCTAATCTTGTATGTGGATGACATATTGTTGATTGGGAATGATATTCCTATGCTAGAATCCGTTAAGACTTCGCTGAAAAATAGTTTTTCTATGAAGGACTTAGGGGAAGCTGCATACATTCTGAGCATAAGGATCTATAGGGATAGATCAAGGAGGCTTATAGGATTAAGTCAAGATACTTATATTGACAAGGTGCTGAATCGGTTCAGCATGGAACAGTCCAAGAAAGGGTTCTTGCCTATGTCACATGGCATACACCTCAGCAAGACTCAGTGTCCTACGACGACTGATGAGCGGGAGTGCATGAGTAAGGTTCCTTATGCTTCAGCAATTGGATCCATCATGTACGCCATGATAAGTACTCGTCCAGATGTCTCATATGCTCTAAGTGTTACGAGCAGACACCAGACTAATCCAGGTGAAAGTCACTGGACAGCGGTGAAAAACATTCTTAAGTACTTTAGAAGGACTAAAGATGTGTTCCTAGTCTATGGAGGTGAGGAAGAGCTCATTGTAAAGGGTTACACTGATGCTAGTTTCCAAACCGATCCAGACGATTCAAAGTCGCAATCAGGATTTGTGTTCACAATAAACGGTGGTGCTGTAAGCTGGAAAAGTTCTAAGCAAGATACTGTGGCTGATTCTACAACGGAAGCAGAGTACATCGCAGCTTCGGAAGCGGCGAAGGAAGGTGTTTGGATGAGGAAGTTTCTCATTGAGCTTGGTGTGTTTCCCAATGCATCTAGCCCATTGGAACTCTACTGTGACAACAATGGGGCAATTGCACAGGCTAAGGAGCCGAGGAATCACCAGAAAAACAAACATGTACTGCGGAAGTTTCACCTCATTCGAGAGTTCGTTAGACGTGGTGAGATAAAGATATGCAAAATACATACGGATTTGAATATTGCTGATCCTTTGACAAAGGCTCTTCCACGGCCTAAACATGAATCACACACGAGAGCTATGGGTATTAGATATCATTTAGATTAGCTCCAGTGTGAGTGGACAATGTTTTGTATCTATGACATATTGTTTATTTATTGAATATCCATGAAAGTCAACTTGTATATGATTAGCAATTATGTGAATTGTTTGTGAAACTCAATACTTGTATGGTTATTCAAAAGGATTGTCCCTAATTTGATTAGCACATGTATTAGTTGATGACTATGTTTCACGAGTCATGGACATGGAGATGTCAAACTAATAATGTGGGCACATGTATGACATGGGGCTGGACTGACCCAGTTTGAGACTTGTTTATCTCTTCTTCACCACGCGTATGCTTTGTCCTTAGACCTGAGATTGTCGTATGTACTCAAGATGTGAATTGACCTACTTAGGGACTACCAAACGCTGCACCGTAACTGGGTAGTTATAAAGGTGGTTTTCGGGTTTGTCAGGAAGCATGCTGTGAGGCATGGTCAATCAAGATGGGATTTGCCCCTCTCTATACGAGAGAGATATCTCTGGGCCCCTCGAGTGATCGGATCAAGAAATGCATGGCCGTGCTAGGTTAAGTGTTAACCTCTTGAAGGATCCGACTCACAGATTCGAGAAAGGGAGGTCTTACTTGGAGTTAGACCAAATATCGTGTGGCAAAGGGAATAGCTTGTACGTGATGTTGTGGTGGTTCGTCTGATATGATCTTCACGTATTCATGGGAGTTGACACGTCTTGCTAGAGGCCGCTATCAACTATTGGAACGAGTAGGAGTACTCGAACCATGTCTATGTGTACGTGAACCCATAGGGTCACACACTTAAGAGGTTTGGAACACTGAAAACTTGCTTATGAGATTGTCTCTAGTGCAAGTGGGAGATTGTTGGGAATATGCCCAAGAGACAACTGGATTCGATCCACTAGTCTTAATGGGCCACAAATGTTGTGAAGCCCATTACCAGGGGAAGGGGTGCTTTATTTATTAGTCCCATATTGCTAATGGAACATGGTGTGGAGAATTTCATCCAAATAAATAGAGACCAAACCCCTCCTGAGAAAGACATGACTTCCAAGCAATAGTTGCTTTTCTCCCCATCGTGCTCGCGGACCTAGCAGTCCGGTGCGCGACGTTTCAATCCTCGTACGTGTGGATACCTCGGAGGTGCTGCGCTTGGAGCACAAGGACGAACCGCACGTGCAGGACCAGACGGACGTAAGCAACTGCACTGCACTGCCACTTCGACGCGTTCGTCTACATCGAGACGGCTTCCGCTGCAACTGCGCGTCTAGTGGTAACAATCTGTGATCTATAACTGCTGCTGTTCCTATTTTGGGTGAACGAGTTTTTGTGTGTGCTAGCGTAGCCTCCTCGTTACCCAACAAAAGTGAGACGTCAGTTCCAGATTAGCTGCAATGTGCTGAGGGTTCGGTGCGCAAGGTGAGCAGAATACAAGCTATGCCACTTTATTACACTGCTTCAGAATTGGCACAATGGACATCCTGAGCATTAGGCAGCATGCTTGGAATGCACCTTTCTCGCCCTGAAGCTTCGTTCTCCTCTTAGTTGGCACGCTTAGAGTACACCTTGCGCTGGCATAGCATCAAAGTCAAGCATGAGTACTTAATAGAACTGGGGCAATAGAACAAAGGTGCAGAAATCAATGAATTGAGTATTTTCTAAATCAAAGTATCTGACAAACCACCTTAGAGAAATTCAGAGAGGAAAAAAAACAAATTTAAACATGTGTAATTTGAGGCGTCCACACAAAGCCTTGATAGAACAATTTGTTCTATGTTTTTGTAAGGATATGATCAAATCAACAAGAAATCTCATTGAATGCCATTATTTGGGGGAATGGTATGAAGTAATCAACAGGAGGGGGCCATCAAGTTTCACACCAAAGCATTAATGTTGCTAAGCTCTACTAAGTTCAAACATAATTTGCAAATCGCGTGCCGACCGCCTAGAGGAAATGGCATCCATTTTCAGATATCTAAAAGCTGAACATGCTAGCCACCTAAAATTTTGACGAATGTAACATGCATTTCAATATCTTTCTATAGCAATAGCATTTCGTGGGTGAGAATTTTCTCACTGTCTAAGCCTAAGATATTAGATGTTATGAAGCAAAGGAAATTTAATCATAGGGTGCACTCCTGGATGATCGCAACAAGTCAACCAAAGTGTTCAACAAAACAACCTGTTCTAAATTTTGTGAATATATAAATTAATCAACAAGCAATACTATATTTGGGGGAATGGTAACCAACAGGCAGGAAGAAGTAAGAAGCAGGAAGAGACTCACCTCCGCAGCAGTAATCCTTTTATCCAAGACGGCAGCATCCACATAGGCGGTGTACCATGACATGCCGCAAGCTAGGAGGACCGCCAGGAGCACCTTAGCATGAGGACTGTTAATGAAAGACCTTGATGCATTCTGCCGAAACCCCGATACCTCAGCCTCAATGGCATATGCAGCAGCGTAAGGATCGAATGGCTATAAAGAATACCATTAGTGAAAAATACCTCCATTTGTGAAGAAGAAAGAGCTCAATTTCGTTAGTGCGCAGTAGAAATACAGGCCAAAAATATATACCTTGAAAGTGCTTGAGGATACCATCTTTCCCACACGATGTGCAGCAACGCTAGTTCTTCCGTTCTCGATCTACAAGATAAAGAAAGATCAATCCAGGCCTCTTCCCATTTTCTTCCGATCCCCAAATCTAAGCAAACAACACCGAATCTAAGCAAACAACCCTAAGCAAACAACAACACCGAATCTAAGCAAACAACCCTAAGTGTTGATAGTCAAAATTGGCTCTGGCCCGGCCAAACCGGTCAGACCGGTTTGGTTCTGTAATTCGAGTAGGATTAGGATTCCGAGTTTAGTCCCATATTGTAACCTATTCGAAAGGGGTAAGACTTCCCCGGCCTATAAATATAAAGGCTAAGGCCGATTGAGAGGTATTCCAATCGAATCAAACACATTTATCCTTTACTTTTTTATCTCTCAAACCCTACTCTTTTCCAACCTCCATATTCTGTTCTTTGCTCGTCTCTACGGCGTTCAAGGGCGTTCTAGGTGGCCTGCCGACCCTAGAGCAACCCTAGCTTGCTTGAGCTCCGACGGGGTCCCTCCCGAGCTCGAGTTTCTAGGTCTTCACGAGTTCCTGCCTGAAAGCGGTCTGACCGGTTTCAGGAACCGGTCTGACCGGTTTGCCCGAGGAGCTCAGGAGTTGGCTGTTGTGACGGCCGTGCTGCGTGTTCGATCGATCTCGAGTTTGTTGGCGCGTTTTCGTGTCAATATACTTTTTGGCGACTCCACTGGGAAAGATTAATCTGGTTTCAAGACCGATTCAACCTACTCCAATAATGTCTGGATCAACGTGCGACCTTGACAAAGACAACATCATCACCGCGACGATGGAAGAGCTCACGGACGAGGAGCGGAAACGGTACCTGATCGCTGAGGAGCACTTCACGGCGCAATTCTTGAAGGGCTTCAAAAAAGATCGCGGTGGTCTTGTCAAGAGAGTGGAGGAATTCGTCATGCCGGCTTTCAAGCTGGCGAACGACCAAGTTGAAGAACTTCCAAAGGTAACTGGCGAATCCTCTGATTTGATGCAGCAAATTACTCGCATGATGGATGATAAATTGCTTGCTGCACAAACTGTTACTAGTGAGTTGATTGCTAATATGTCGGGTAATTCTGATAAAGCTAAAAATAATGTAGAATCTAATGAATTACCTAATCCAACTCCTAGCTCATCAGGCGTGCCAGAACATGTTTTAGATCCTAATTTAGGCATGCCGATGAATTTCTATGCGGGACAATCACTTCACCCTGGTTCGGTCCACGAACCGGTAAGACCGGTTTTCACAACCGGTCAGACCGGTTTGGCCTCCTCTGGCGGTCAGACCGGTTCCATGGGTGCAGGGGCACCGGGTGCGATGGTTTTATCTAGCTATTCCACGCACTACGGTTGTGGGAAGTATACCCCACGGATCTGGCGCGTCTCACGGGCCGATTCCGAATACTTCTCAAAGCGCGATGAATAATGTTCCCCGTTTTCCACAAAACAGAGGTGATGAGAATTATCAAGCTGAGTTAGCTAAGTTTAAAGAAGATATAGCTAATACACTTAGAACAAGACTCGGGCTTGAATTGGGTAATTCACGCTTGTATCAAAAACCGTATCCGTCTGAATTTGATTTAGTTGCTTATCCTAATGGTTGGCGTGTTCCTGATTTTATTAAATTCAGCGGCGAAGATAATAGAACTCCTTGGGAACATATTAGTCAATATGTCTTGCAATTAGGAGAAGCATCATATTATGAACCATTGCGTGTACGGTTGTTCTCATTATCTTTAACTGGAACTGCTTTTTCATGGTTTTCTTCGCTTGCTCCTAATTCTATTCAAAATTGGACTCAATTGGAGCGCAAATTTCATGATCATTTCTTTAGCGGAGAAAACGAAGCTAAATTGTATGATTTAACATCGGTTAAGCAAAGCCGAGAGGAATCGGTTGTTGATTACTTCAAAAGATTTAAAGATGTTAAGAACCGATGTTTTAACATAACTGTTTCTGAAAAGGATTTAGCAGATTTAGCTTTTGCGGGCTTACGGTCTCATTTCAAGGAAAAGCTAGAGGGTTCTGATTTCCTTACTATTAATCACTTGCAAATGAAGGCTATGAGTCTAGAGCTTAAGTTTAAAAATTCAAAAGAGTCTGCTAAATCTCATCGTTCGAATGTGCATATTGTTGATAATGATTCTGATAGTTCAGACAATGAGAAAGAAATTTATGCTGCTGAATTTGTTTGGTCATCAAAGAGTAAACCTGGTTCTTGTCCCTCGTTGAAGCCGATTCAGAAAAATCGGCAAGAAGAAATTAAGTTTACTTTTGATGTAGCCAAATGTGATCGTGTTTTTGATGAATTGCTTAAGAATGGCTTTATTAAACTTTCTCATGCAATTCCACTAGCCAATCAATTGAAAAATTGTGCATATTGTAAGTGGCATAATTCTTTTTCTCATGCGACCAACGATTGCAATGTTTTTCGGCGACAGGTACAATCGGCCCTTAATGAAGGTCGATTAATACTAGCTGAAATGCAAGTCGATAAGGCTCCTTTCCCTGTTCATACCTTGGAATTGAATACTAAGGTGTTGATTCGGCCATCACAAGCCGATGGAGCTAAGGGAAAGAACGTGGTGATTGGAGACCCAAGGCCAAAAAAAGTTAATGACAAAGTTCCGGTCAGAACAGTGATGATTGGGAGAACTCTTGATGGTGAAGAGTCTCTGAAGATTACAATTAACACATCAAGGCCCGGGGGGCAAGGAAGTTTCTTGGAAGAAAATCGGTTCGCTAGGCAGGCGAAACCGGTCAGACCGGTTTCCCAAACCGGTCAGACCGGTTTGTCTCCAGACCGTCCAAGGACTTTCAAGCCCAAGCGTCCGGAAGTGGGTACTTGGAAGTTTAATGAGCCAAAGGTTCAAGGAAGGGTTCTGAAGCAAGGACATACTTTCTCTCAGCTCATGAACAAGTACACAAAGGTCGTTCAAGTTGATCGGCCAACAAAAAAGAGACAGAGGTCACCGCAGCGTTGGATCAATTCTACAGCTTATAAGTGCCGTGGTGATGTTACTGGGACTTCGTTACATGACCGATTGGGTTCATACCAATCAGGTCCTTCGGCTGCTCCCAAAAGCGGTCAGACCGGTTTGGTAAACCGGTCAGACCGGTTTGGTAAACCGGTCAGACCGGTTTCGGTCTGAGCAGAGGTTCCAAGCTCCTCCTAAGCAAGAATACCATGTCAAGGACAAAAAGGAGGACGTGCAAGCCAAAACCAGAGGGATTGTAACAATTGGCAGTATTCCAGTGGCTATGCAAGATTTGGGTAGAAAGCCGATAGTCATTGGAAATTCGGTTCCTGTTCCAGTTAAAAAGCCGGTCATAGCTAATGATCACGAGGCCAGCAGTAGCAAGGACATAAAGAAGGCCTTCCAACCAAGGTGGTGTCCTTCTGGTTTGACTCATACGTAGAAGCGGAAGTTACAACGCATGCGGAACAAAGAAAAAAGGGAACAGGAAGCTGAGAAGCTGAGGGATGAATACTTCAACAATTACAGGCCTATGATCCCTCAGACCAAGATCTGGCAAGCTAAGCCCGTTGTGCAATCAGCAGCACAACCGGTCAGACCGGTTTCTGAATCCGGTCAGACCGGTTTTGATCAGCCCACCGCTGCAGAAGCGGTCAGACCGGTTTCTGGAACCGGTCAGACCGGTTTGACGACAGAAACGGGAGCTGAGATTACTTCAACAATCGATACTACTCCGCCTATTCCTCCAATGGTTGAAGATGAAGAATTGGTTGATTTTGAGCCTTCTCCAGAACATGACAACATGGAAATCAATGTTGTATATTTGTCTTCTGATTATTATGTGATACCGGAGGAGGAAGTCTCTCACCTTCAACTTGGGCCTCAAGATGCCGTTTTTCAGAAGCCTAGTGAATCAGAGAATCATCTCAAGGCTTTATATATGAGAGGGCACATCAACGGGAAGCCAATTTCTCGTATGTTGGTTGATGGTGGAGCTATTGTAAATCTTATGCCATACTCTCTCTACAAGAAGATTGGCGGAAAAGACGAAGAATTGATCAAGACAAACATGACGGTCAGTGGAGTTGGTGGAGGTGATCCCATTGGTGCCAAGGGGGTGGCTTCTATGGAGTTGACCGTCGGGAGCAAGACTATTGCTACGGCTTTCTTCGTCTCCGAGGTGCAAGGTAACTTCAATTTAATCCTTGGTCAAGATTGGATTCATGCAAATAAATGTATTCCATCTACCTTGCATCAATATCTTATTCAGTGGATCGGCGATGAAGTTGAAGTTGTACATGGTGATACTTCTTCCTTCGTTGCAACGGCCGATTCCGATTCTCTTAGTGCAAATGAGAAGGTCAAATGTTTGTCGGGCATGGATTTGACCGACTATGAGCTGATCAGTTGCACCAAGGATGGTTTTGTTGCTGCTACATTAAAGCCAATGGAGAATCGGTTGAATTACTTGCTGTAATTAATGGAGCAAACAAATCAACAGAGACAAACCGGTCAGACCGCTTTTGGAAACCGGTCAGACCGGTTTAGACCTAAACAGCGCCGATCAAGCCAAACCGGTCAGACCGCTTCTGGGAACCGGTCAGACCGGGTTACATCTGGACAGTGGCTTCAAGACCAAATTGATCATCATCGAGCACATTCGGCCGGTATGTTTGAAGCCATTGAAGATCTCGGTGATATGGATAAGTTGGGTCAGGGTTTCACGTCAGCCGACCCTTTAGAAAAAATAGATATTGGTGATGGTATTATTCCTAGGCCAACTTTTGTAAACAAAAATTTATTGGCTGAGTTTAAAGCCGAGTTAATAAATTTGTTGAAAGAGTATGTCGATTGTTTTGCTTGGGAGTACCGTGAGATGCCGGGTTTGAGTCGTGATTTAGTTGAACATCGTTTACCGATAAAAGCCGGTTTTAGACCTTTTAAACAATCGGCTAGACGTTTTAATCCCGCTATTTATGACCGAATAAAAGAAGAAGTTAATCGTTTGCTAGATGCTGGTTTTATTCGGACTTGTCGCTATGCGGAGTGGATTTCTAATATTGTTCCCGTTGAAAAGAAAGATTCGGGAAAACTTAGAGTTTGCATTGATTTTAGAGATCTTAATAAAGCCACTCCGAAAGATTCATATCCTACGCCTATAGCCGATGTCTTAATCAATGAAGCTTCTGGGCATCGTGTTGTTAGTTTCCTTGATGGTAATGCTGGATATAATCAAATCTTCATGGTCGAAGAGGATATGCACAAAACGGCCTTTCAATGTCCGGGATTTATTTGTTTATTTGAGTGGGTGGTTATAACTTTTGGATTAAATAATGCCGGTGCAACTTATCAAAGAGCTATGAATTTAATCTTTCATGATTTGCTTGGAGTTATTGTGGAAGTGTATATTGATGATATTGTAATTAAATCGGATGGCTTGGATTCTCATTTAGCCGATTTAAAACTTGCTCTTGAGAGGATGCGACGGTATGGCTTGAAGATGAATCCACTCAAATGTGTTTTTGGTGTTTCGGCTGAAAAGTTTCTTGGGTTTGTTATTCATGAGAATGGCATAGAAGTTGATCCCAAGATAATTGAAGCTATGAAGAAAGTCGAAGCTCCTACTTGCAAGAAAGATTTGCAAAAGTTTCTAGGCAAGGTAAATTTCTTGAGAAGATTTATAATTAACTTGTCTGGAAAGGTTGATGCTTTTACTCATTTACTTCGATTAAAGAATGAAGCCGATTTTACTTGGGGGGCAAAACAGCAAGAAGCTTTTGAGAAGATCAAAGAGTACTTGTCTTCACCACCGGTGCTTAGAGCGCCTAAGAGAGGGGTTCCATTCAGACTTTATGTGGCGGCTGAAGATAGAACTATTGGGGCTGTTTTGACTCAAGAAATCGGCAACAAGGAGTATGTTATTGCTTATGTAAGCCGACGGCTCATCGATGCAGCAACAAGGTATACTTTCATTGAGAAGTTGTGTTTATCCTTGTACCATGCTTGTACTCAATTGAGGCATTATTTATTATCTAGCACTTGCATCGTGTTGTGTCAAACCGATGTAATTAAACATATGTTGCAAAAGCCGATTTCTAGTGGAAGAGTCGGTAAATGGGCTTATGCTTTAGTTGAGTATGATTTGGCTTGTGAACCTTTAAAATCAATGAAATGCCAAATTGTAGCTGATTTTATTGTTGAACATCGGATAAATGATCCAAACAACTTCGACGTCGGATATATTACTTGTACCCCATGGAAGTTATATTTTGATGGATCGGTTTGTGGTGATGGGCAAGGAATTGGTGCTGTTCTTATATCTCCGAGTGGTGCCGTTTTTGAGTTCTCAAACCGATTGGAAGAAAAGCGAACCAATAATCAAGTTGAATATGAAGCTCTTCTATTTGGCTTGGAATTTTTGCAAGACATGGGAATAAAGCATGTTGAAGTTTTTGGTGATTCGCTCCTGGTGGTACAACAAGTGTCAAAGGTATGCCAATGTTATAATGGTTCATTAAATGCATATCTTGATAGATGTCTTGAAATCATTGCTTCTTTTGATGAATTTACTATCAAACATATTCCAAGAGAAGAGAATGACAAGGCAAATACTCTGGCTCAGAAAGCATCTGGTTATATGGTTGCAAAGAAATATTTCTATCTCCAAAAACCGATGCAAACAAAAGCCGAGGTTCTGGTTCTGGACGAACCGGTCACACCGGTTTCAGAAACCGGTCAGACCGGTCCGACTGCCAGAACCGGTCTGACCGGTTCTGAAACCGGTCTGACCGCTTCGTCCCCTGACAGAAGCAAAAATCCTTTGGATGATGCTAATAAATCCAAAGTTGAAGATCAGGATTGGAGGGTGCCTATTATTACTTATTTGAGAGATCCTGGTCGTGGTGCAGAGAGAAATATTCGGCGAATATCGTTTAAATACGTTTTGCTTGACGATGAGCTCTATCGTCGAAACGCCGAAGATTTACTGTTGAAATGTCTTAATTCGGATCAGGCCAAAGTTGCCATGGATGAGATCCATGAAGGTATTTGTGGTACACATCAATCGGCTCCAAAGATGAAGTGGTTACTTAGACGAGCCGGTTTCTATTGGCCTACTATGATGGCAGATTGTTTCAAATATTACAAAGGATGTGAGGAATGTCAGAAGTTTGGGAATTTGCAACTTGTTCCTGCTGCATTGATGCATCCTATTATTAAGCCATGGCCGTTCCGAGGTTGGGGATTGGATTTTATTGGACAAATTAATCCTCCATCATCAAAAGGACATCGTTTTGTGTTAGTTGCTACAGATTATTTCACTAAGTGGACCGAAGCGATTCCCTTCAAGAATATGACGCATCGAGAGGTAATTGAGTTTGTTACACAAAATATTATTCATAGATTCGGTATTCCTCAAACTTTGACAACGGATCAAGGTACTTCGTTTATGTCTAAAGAGGTACGTGAATTCGCCGAATCCTATAGAATTAAGTTGCTCAATTCATCTCCATATTACGCTCAGGCTAATGGACAAGCCGAGTCAAGTAATAAAATTTTGATCAAATTAATCAAGAAAAAGATAGAAGAAAGTCCTAAGAGATGGCATGAAATTTTATCCGAAGCATTATGGGCTCATCGTATATCTAGACATGGTGTTACTAAAGTTACTCCTTTTGAGCTTATGTATGGTCAAGAGGTTGTTTTGCCCGTTGAGGTAAATCTGGACGCTTATAGATTGGCTAGACAAAATGACCTTGATGCTGTTGATTACCACAATTTGATGTTGGACAATATTGATGAGGTAACCGACAAACGATTGAAAGCTTTGAAGGAGATTGAGAAAGACAAGCTTCGGGTTGCTAAAGCTTACAACAAGAAAGTACGATGAAAATATTTTCAGATTCGTGAGCTTGTTTGGAAGACGATCTTGCCTATTGGGACGAAAAGCAACAAGTTTGGTAAATGGTCACCAAGTTGGGAAGGACCCTATAGAGTTGTCAAAGTCATTTTTGGGAATTCTTACATGCTAGAGACACTGAAGGGAGATCATTTCCCTAAAGCTATCAACGGAAGGTATTTGAAGAAATTCTATCCAAGTGTTTGGCAAGACGCATGAAGACCAATGGCCGATATATTGTTGATATCGCCCTTAGCATAAATTTTAGCTCCTGAATTGTAATTACTTGCTTTTTAGTTCTCAAGTTCACTAAAAACGCAGGGGGGCATGTGTTGACAGTCAAAATTGGCTCTGGCCCGGCCAAATCGGTCTGACCGGTTTGCCAAACCGGTCAGACCGGTTTGGTTCTGTAATTCGAGTAGGATTAGGATTCCGAGTTTAGTCCCATATTGTAACCTATTCGAAATGGGTAAGACTTCCCCGGCCTATAAATATAAAGGCTAAGGCCTATAAATATAAAGGCTAAGGCCGATTGAGAGGTATTCCAATCGAATCAAACACATTTATCCTTTACTTTTTTATCTCTCAAACCCTAATCTTTTCCAACCTCCATATTCTGTTCTTTACTCGTCTCTACGGCGTTCAAGGGCATTCTAGGTGGCCTGCCGACCCTAGAGCAACCCTAGCTTGCTTGAGCTCTGACGGGGTCCCTCCCGAGCTCGAGTTTCTAGGTCTTCACGAGTTCCTGCCTGAAAGCGGTCTGACCGGTTTCAGGAACCGGTCTGACCGGTTTGCCCGAGGAGCTCAGGAGTTGGCCGTTGTGAAGGCCGTGCTGCGCGTTCGATCGATCTCGAGTTTGTTGGCGCGTTTTCGTGTCAACATTTAGCAAACAACAACACCGAATCTAAGCAAACAACAACACCGAATCTAAGCAAACAACAACACCGAATCTAAGCAAACAACCCTAAGCAAACAACCGAGATGACGACAGAGAACGAACGGAGAATGACTCACCAGCTCGGGAGGATACGGAGGCAATGACGGCGCGAACTTAGCCGCCATGCGGCGAAACGCCTCCGCACCGACAACCTTTGCCTTCGAAGCCATCTCGACGACCTTTGCCTTCGAAGCCATCTCGACGACCTTTGCCTTCGAAACCATCTCCTTTGCCTTCGAAGCCATCTCAAGGACCTTTGCCCTTACCATCGGAGGGAGGGAGGGTGGAGCAGAGGGGGGCGGCGGCGGAGCAGCGGAAGGGGTGGCGGAAGGGCTGGAGCAGCGAGAGCGGGGCGGCGCGTCCGGTCCGTGCTCCATGGAGTGGAGGGGTGGTGGGATTAGGGCATCGCTAACGGGTGCTCGGCGTGTATGGGCCGTGCGGGAGAAGCGTGGCCCAAGTTGGCAGGCAGCCTGCGTGGATGGGCCACGACGCGAGAGCGAGCCTTGGAAGGTAGAGTATTTTCTTTTTTTGTTCCTTAAAAAAAGTATTTCTTTTTTTTGTTCCTAAAAATAAAGGTATTTCTTTTTTGACTAAGGGAAATCACAGCTTTCATTTCTCTCCATGCTGTATAAAATACGTCTTGTACACCATGGTATATTCTTTTACCATGTTAAAAACAAAATAATAATAAAATGTACTAAAACCGGGTCGCTTTCGAACAGGAACAGCTCAGGACCATCGGCACGCTGCCAACTTGGCTGGTCCTTGCTCAAAATTTCGCGCCTTCGGAATAGCCTGCCTCCACGAAGAAAATCTTGTGCAGACTCTTGTGGAACACAACCTAAATACAGTAACGTTCAAAGAAATTAAAAGCTGCTGCTGCTGCTGCTATACTACGTAACACTTTTTGTTCTCATCGATGATGAGATTTTGAGAATATCCCCCTTTTTTGCGATATATATATAATCGGTAACTCCTGTTTCGCCACGTACTGATGCTTCATCTCGTCCTCGGTGATCTCGGAGCCGTCGGACGTGACAACGAACGCCACCGGGATCTCTCGGCCGCAGGAGTACGTCGTCCTTCATCCTGCACCGAATTGAAGCAAAATTTGCAAGGCGAACGTACGTACCGTACGTCGCTCGAACATGTGCAACTTGAGAAAACGCAGGGAATTGTGAATGAAGTTACTGCCGGCCTCAGGTCCGGCGAGCAGATGCCGGTGCACGCGATGAGCATAGGGCCTCGAGCTCCGCGGGGGCGACCTGGAACCCCTTGTACTTGATGAGCCTGTCCACGACGAAGATCATATCTCGTGTCGTCGTCGACGTACCCAATGTCGCCGGTGTGCAGCCGATGGTACGTCGCGCGCCTCCGGCCGGGCTGTTCAGGCACCCTGCGCGCGCATACCAAGACCGGCAACATATATTATTGTCGATCACCTTCAAGCAAGCTCTTGCTTGGATTTGGATGCTGGATCACAACACAAAGACTTGCTCGTTGGTCTGCTCGATCGCTCTTGGAAAATCAGGTACCTACCTTTCATAATTTGCTTGAAAATTTCGATCCCCGGGCTGGTTGCGGGTGAGGAACGACACGCACGGATGTAGCCCGGTCGATGATCTTGAGCTCGGTGTGCCGCGCGCGCGCATGCGCCGGACGGACTTCACCGGCCGGCGATGGCTCCTTGGCAAATGCCATGCACATTGATCGAGAGCACCGGCCCCGCCTCTGTCATCATCCCGTAATAACCCCAAAATTGCAAGCTGTACGTACGTTAGTCCAATTCCAACGCGTCGTGGTCATGGAGCTTGGCGCGCGCGCAGGATGTCCTGGAGCTCCCTGGCTATGGGCGCGGCGCCGGCACCGGAGATCGATGACCATGCGGTCGTCGTGTCGGTCGATATATGGCGCATCGCTAGCTCTTGGCCAGGCATCTCCACCACGATGGGCGGCGCGTCCGTGACGCGGTGCCGCTCCACCAGCTCGAACGTCCGGGCGGCGTCGAAGCGCGCTTCATGGCCACGAGCGCCGCGCCGCGCAGAGGAGCTCAGGATGGATCGAGTGCAGCGAGTACACGTGGAACATGGGCAGAGGACCACGTCGTCCTCCCGGAGGTGGAGTGGAGGTTCGGGTTGTCGCCGTCGACGAGCTGCTCACCAGCCCGCTGGCGGTTCGACAGCATGCATCACCCCCCGTAACGAGTACGGCAGCGCCACCACGTCGATTGCCGCCGGCGATATGGTTGAGGGCGTAAAATGATTCAAAACATAGTTTAGGGAGTAAGTCAGACATGGTTAATACTTGACATAATAACTCAGACTTTTCTCTTATACAAATGCCTTACAAAAAATTCAATAGTTATTAAGACTTAATGATCATAGCTAGTGTCATCATTCGGTCGCTCCTCCACCTGCAGCACCACCACCAACCCTAGATCTGATTTTTTTTCCTGGTCCTTCATCGCCGGTGTCGTGCGGATGTTCCTCACCGGTCGTCTTGGTCCTCTTCGCCCGTCACCCTCCGCCGCCACCGTCGACTTCCCCGCGTCGTTGAGGCCGCTGGCCATCTGCCGGCCGTCCCCGGATCCGCGGCGTCGCCGTGCAGCCACCCTCGGGGGCTTCTTGGCTGGCGGCGGTGAGTGGGGGATCCCCTCCGTTCACCGGATTCCGTGCAATGAAAGTGTTGCGCTCGTCGCGTAGGGGGTGTTTCTTCACCTCGCACGGATTGATGGGCGACGATAGCAGCGGCGGCTTCTCTGCATACTTTCCTGGGTGTAAAGCCTTGGTCTTCGAGTCAGGCGACGGCGTCGCTTCCCTCCTTGAAGGCGTCGTTGTGGAATTTCATGCTCTGTTAAGCTGCGGCAACTGCAAGCACTGTGGCGAGGAAAGGGATGGCGAGTCCACTGGGTCCATTCTTAGTCAAGGTTACACAACGATTAGCATACTCGACACGGTGGTGTTCGTTCAGCAAGACACCAGGCTTGATCTTATTCATCTATGATCCAGTTCTACATCGATTGATTGTGCCAACGATACTTAAAGCTGATTAATTGGAGCCGGATGAAGATGACGGCCTTGTTAGTGGCAGCTCTGAGTGGATTCAGGGTTAGGTGTATGAAACACCACCGTTGGCTATGTGCTTTTGGTCGTAGAAGATGTGTCAGTACGTATGGTTTGGACAGGTCTTTTTGGTGTTGGTAATTTGGAGCTAATGATGGTGGTAGCTTTTTTTCCTAGGCCTGTGTGCTACTAGGAATGGGGCTTTTTCTTTTGTAATAATGATAGTTGTATGTATCTTTTCGATGCAGAGGCTGGAATATCAATATATTCCCTTTCTAAAAAAATAACAATAGATTATAGGATGCCCAACCTACAAAACGTAATCCTGTTCATGCATACGGGGAAAATAACTCGTATGCACATTGCTGTTACTAGTTGGAGACTTTTGTAGCGTACTCCTTCCGGTTCATATTAGAAGTCGTTTAGTACAGCGACACGGTCACCAAAGCCCAACTTTGACTTCTCTTTTCTATAAAAATATTTCTTAAAAAGTTATGCATGTATATTTTTATGAAAGTAATTTTCAAGACCAATCTATTTATATGATTTTCACATTTCCAAACTCAATGACTTAAATATTATTCATGATTTATATTCCCGATGTTGGACTCAAACCTTGTCCAAAACGACTTCTAATATGAACCGGAGGGAGTACACGTTAATCCTTACAAGACGTGTTTGAAATCAATAAATCGTAGAAATTCCCATAAAAAAATTATCCATATATCGATTTGTAGACACTAATCATCATAGTCATTGGATCTATTATTATTTATAAAATACTAGCAATTATGCCCGTGCGTTGCAACAGAAAAAAAATATATATAAAATAAACCAAACATCCTATGTTTAGTCCGAACAATTACCCAAAAATACAAATTTGTGAGCCAACAACAAACTCTAGGAAATAAAATTCATCTTACAGATCCATATTTTATAGATAGAAATGGAAAATAACGTATTGGGCCATGTCCTCCCGCAGCCCGGCCTACAGGACTTCGCTCTAACTGCTTCTATATACTCCCTCCATACCTATAAAACAAGTCGTTTAGGATAGCGACACAGTCTATAAAGCATAACTTTGACTTCTTATTTTTATAAAAAATATTTGTTAAAAATTGACATATGTATACTTATATGAAAGTATTGTGCAAGACAAATCTATTCACGTAGTTTTCATATTTTCAGATTCAACTACTTAGTTATTCATGATTTATATTCCCAATGTTTAACTAAAATCTTGTCCAAAACAACTTGCTTTATGAGTATGGAGGGAGTATATGGTGCTTCTCGAAACTTCGTCAGGCTACTGCTTATCCTCGTCTGCATGACACATGTGAAGCAATGCAATTGTGATAAAAACGAGATAGGATCCAATCGATTCAGTCACAAAATAAACAATCAGGATATCCAAGAGGTAGTGTGCCAAACACATAAAACACAAAGCAAGCGATTCCATCAGGGGCTGCACGGCTGGAAAGGGCATCACTGTAATGCTGCATGCATGGGGAGTTTGGGACAGGCAGCTAGCTTGGGGGCTTGGCCATCGAAGGAAGATGACCATCTCGCCTCAAGTTGGGCTCATGTAGTCGTGGTCTCCAAATTTAACGACGACAGCGATGCACTGTTACGTCCGGCCACTGGCTGCTCATACTCTCTCCGTCGAGGCTGCCGGCTTCCTCTGCCATTAGTCCACAATGCTATCGACACAGCCACTGCGTCCTAGACGCATCTGCGCATGCCCGCTTAATCCCAACGTTGATGCGGCATCAGCCGGCAACGCTGTGCCTACTCTCGCAGCAAAGCAAATAGAGGAGCAAGTGCACCGCTCTACGCTCCGAGGCTCGTGCTTGGTTCCAGGACAGCCTTCTCCGCTGCAATCGCGATCTCCAAGCGCTAGCCCCTTCTGATTTATTTGGCCGGTTCAATGTTTTTGGATACGGTTTAGAAAAGAGTTTGGATACGGCAACATGCAAACTTGATTTATTTGGCCGGTTCAATATTTTTCGATTTTCATGCGAAATGCATAGCTCAACCTAATGGTTCAATTAAGCGTATATCAAAGGCCCATTTGGGCCCAAGTGCTGCCCCCCAAAGGTAAAGAGCTCATGCCCATCTCGTTGTGGATCTGAGATCCGAGCCGGCCCAGTGGATACATACCTCTCCCCTCCGCGCCGCCGCCATCCTCCCTTCCGTCCGTCGACTCCAACTCCGGCGAATTCGTTTCGGTCGGAGAAGCAGCAGGATGTCCGGCGAGGAGGAGGAGAACGCCGCCGAGCTCAAGATCGGCGAAGGTTCGCTCCTCCTTTTCCTCTCTGATTCTCCTCTCCCCCTTTCCCCTCCCAACCGCCCCCAATTTTGGGCGGCTAGGGTTTCGTCTCGCCGGACATGACGGCGTATTGCTTATTATTATCGCCGTCGTGATGATGTGGAACTGACCCGTTTTCTTACGACGACGCAGAGTTCCTCAAGGCCAAGTGCCTGATGAACTGCGAGGTGGCCATCATCCTGGAGCACAAGTACGAGCAGATCCAGCAGCACGCGTCGGAGTCGGACCCGTCGTCGCAGGTGTCGCAGGTGTTCGAGAAGTCGCTGCAGTACGTGAAGCGCTTCAGCCGCTACAAGAACCCCGACGCCGTGCGCCAGGTCCGCGAGACGCTCAGCCGCTACGGCCTCGCCGAGTTCGAGCTCTGCACCATCGGCAACCTCTGCCCCGACACCTGCGGCGAGGCCACCGCGCTCGTGCCCTCGCTCAAGTCCGGCGGCAGGTTCGTCGGCGACGCCGGCAACGAGAAGATCGAGAAGATGCTCAACGACCTCTCCCTCATCAAGAAGTTCGAGTAGCTGCTTGCTTGCTGTAGTGGCATCCCCATGCCCTGTTCAGTTTATCTTGTCAGGGCTAGCTACTCAAGATCAAATATGTAATAGACTTTCCTACTGATCACCAATGTTACAATCAACTTGATCTGCCTCGATCCTCTTGTTAGTGGATGGATAGTCCAAGTCAGGTTCATATGTTATGATTGATCTTTGTTTGTAATTCTGCGTGAAAAAACCTCCATATTGAGCTGAAGAGTAGCCTTTGATGGATGCTTCCCATGGTGGTCGGCTTTCTGTTCTCAAGAGTGACTTCACATCCAGTAGCAGTGCTAACTTTATTGCAGGGTTAACTATCAGTATGAACATGAAGCATAGAACAGCTCAATCCACAAGCAAAGCCATGGAGGATTCTTGATGTGACTATTTCCTTTGGAATTAGAATCCAAGCTGATCATGGAACAACTAATAATGATGTGTTAAAGGAACCTTGTTACTTGGCAATGCAGGTTTCTAGCATTACCTGTATTATGAAAAGAGCTGCGTCGCAATTGGTAGGTTTTATACAATATGAATATGATCTTTCTCTGTATAATTCTGCACAAAAAGGCCATTCAGTGAATTAAACTGAAGAATATGCCTCTGATGAATGCTCTCAGGTGAAGGGAACAGCTTCGGTTTCTGTTCTGCAATGCAACCTATATTGCTGAATATAGCATACCTATTAACATGAATTGAATGTCCTGTGATCTTCAAGCCTCAGCAAACTGATACTAGATGAGGTCTCATACTCGCATCTGGAGTAGAAATCCAGTCTGAACCTGATTCAGATTTCTGAACTTCACTTAACAATGATTCCGAGACATCTGTGACACTTACAGTAACTGCACAGCACAGACGCCAAGAGCCACGCATCTTATATGTATAATTACAATCGATTCATTCTTCTTCTGTCACATATCTACTGAATCAATCCAAAAGGACGACTCTACAAGACATTCGATATTCATTTCACTAGTAGACAGTAACAGGTGAGGATGCTTCATGGCCAGGAAATGCTTCACAGGGTAGAGGGACAAGAAGCCCGAGTAGTTTGCTTCCTACGAGCACCAGTTCCAGCAGCCAAACAACGGCGGCACCCGGCCGGTTCTCCTGATGTGCTCTGCCTGTTCAGCCGTCCTTGCTGCGGCACGGTTCCTTTTCAGCTCCGCAGCAGCACGCTTCTCATCTGCGTTGTGCCTTGCCGATGCGAGCTGGGTCATCAGCTTGTCTTGAGCACGGGCACGCATCCTCTCCACTTCAACCTTCAGGAACACAAAACTATGAGTGCTTCATTGATAAGAACAATGCAACGTCCACATCAATGTCTCTCTTTTTGAAATTCAGAATTTGAAATGTTTGGTTTTATATGTTCTGAACCTGAACACCTCTGGCATACTAAGCAAGAGAATTGGGCCAGCAGAATGGCAAACTTGAACAAACTAGTGAACCCACCATACTATTCTGAATGAAACAAAATATACTTCGCTTGTTATGCTATATCCAGGGGGTTTTGCGTTCCTTTGCTATGTCATAAGTCGTATCCAAGATTAAATGGAAGGACAAAATATGCTGATTTACGCTGATGCAACAGAAAATTGCTGCCCTGGTTCCATCTAATTTTGTTCTATGATTGAGGTGTTATTCTGCTTGATCTGAAGATTAAGTAATTGCATCCCCAGCAAATTAAAGGATAGCCCAAAAGGGCAATGATATGCATTGAGTTCAGATAAATGATATTGGAGGAGGTGACAAGCTCCAAAGTTCCCTATAATGATATGCAAACTCCCCTGTGATTAAACTCTTTGTTTGCACCATGATGCACACTATTAACAGAGGTTAACATTCTACTATGCTAGTCAACAGCTGAACAACTTCCAGTGCAGGGATTATCTCATGTGTGTATACACACTTTGCCAATGCTGTGGTATGAGAATAAAATAAGGATTTCTATAAAAATCCGAAGGGGAAGGAAAGCACATCTCAGATAAAAGGCAAAATCGACAGGGATCCATGGCCATGGCAATTTTGAATGACAGGAAATGAGCAGCTTACTTCGATTTTTCTCATTTCAGCTTCAATTTTGGCCTTTTGATGATCCTCCCATGCGTGGATCTTGATCTCTTCTCGTTTGAACCTGGGAAGCAAAAGGCACAGCACAATAATTAAATCACTGACCAACCAGAGTATTTAAAAATGAAAATAGAACACACTTAGATATAAGCACCTGGCTAAGTATTTGGCCTTTTCAGCCTCTTCCCATGCAGCTGCACGGACTTCAGTTATGTTCTGTGTTGATTGGTCCATCGGCACTGTTTTCAGTGAAAGTGATGCATCCTTTTCCTCTTCCTTCTTACTTGCCCATGCTGCAATATTTGTCTTACCCAGCTGCGTGCCAAGAAGCATTATTTCCCTCCTTGTTTTTGTTTGCAGATCCTGTTCACTTAATTCGGCATTGCTACATTCTCCGTGGCTGATAACAGCACCTATGGCATTGGGGCCTAACGTCCTTCGTGGAGTTGTTGGCCGAGAACAATTTGGACTTGTTGCTCTCACCGGTGTTCCTGTCCGGGATGGTTCTTGGCTTGCAATAGGAGTCATTTCAGTGCCCATATCCCTCATTGATACTGACCGAACTGTTGATGGAGGAGGTGCGCATGTTGTTGCGCTTTGAAGCGGGGTGGAAGAATCATTACGATCAAAAGTAACTGCACTCATTCACAAAGAAAATTTAACTATGAGTGCTTCTTTTCCAGTTAGACGAATGTCAGAAAGAAAGAAAAAGATCCTCAATGAACAGAAGGAACTGATCACTAACACATAATTCAGCACAAACTAATTGTGGAAGTAATAGAGCTGAGGCAAGATTAAAGAAAAGGGCACAATACTAACCAGCTGAATCGACTATTGTACTTTCTTCAGCAATTGTAGCCTTTGGACAAGGCTCCACTTCTGGATATGGATCTGGTGGAGCCCAATTTACTGCTTTCTGCCACCCAATTTCCCTCTTCTCTTGGCTTGGATCAATCCTCTTGGTATCTATCTCCTCCGTGGCCTCCAACACAACCTTCGTTGCCGGCAGTCTCCCAAAGCCAGAGCTAGGTTTCTCCATCTTCCTGGGCAAGGCCCCACCTCCAGCCCTGCTATGCCGGTTTGTTGTCGGGCTGGCAATCCATTTCTGAGCATCGTCCCACTTCGATGGGGCAGGCTTTGAGAAGGGAGGAACGACTGATGCCACTGCCGACCGAGCGGAGGCCCCTCGCTCCTTGTGGAATTCAAAGTTGGAAGCCACACTCTCAGAATCGCACGAATCCTCTTCGGGCACCCTGACCCTAGAACCCATGGAGTGGGTATCTCGCGACCGGTGCCCACTCCCTGTCTCGAGTGAGGATGAAGATTCTGAGATGGTGCTCACCACATCTACGTCCTTGTATTCTTCGCATATGGTACCTCCACCTATATAAGAAGGCAATCACACAGTTTCACACTCATCAGTTAAAGATTCAGGCGACCATTGTGTGAAAACTTTAAGTGCATCTACCCACTGAAGAATATGGCTATTGCACTTGTAACTGAAAATCAGAAAGTTAGGTGGATAAGCATAAGATTGTTGACTTCTACGGCCTGCATAGGGGTGCGAATTGGTGACCCTTAATTTACACCCCTAGGACTGCATCACCTCAACTGGACAATGGAAAAGAAATGCTCAACAGTGACTAAAACAGCCAAAAGAAGGCCACAATTTACTGAAGTACATTTTGGGAATGTGAGGCTTGCATTTGGCCCCTTCCTACAACCCTAAAGAAGATTGCCAGAAAACTTTCAGTCCAGCTACCCACTGAAGCATATGGCTATTGCAGATGTAACCGAATACCGTATGAGTCTATGGTGGATCAACATAAGATTGTTGACTTCTACGTCCTGCATGGGACAATTAGTTGAGCTCCTTACACCCCTAGGCTTGCATAACCCCAATTGGACAATGAAAATAAAATGCTGAACAACGACCAAAGGCCACAGTTACTGAACTATAGTTGGAAATGTGAGACACGCATTTGGCCCCTTCCTACAAGGCTACAACCCCATTGACCGAGAGTCAGTCAAAACAAACCACCAAAAGCATGAAAAGGTTCTTCTTTCCCCTTTTGGGGTCAGCAGAGTTCCATTTGTTGATAGAAAAAGAGAGCCATCTACATCCGTCTTTGCTGTGGAGCTTGGTGGCCAAATTATTATCATGCATTTACCACAAAATCAAGCAATGCAGAACTCAATTGGGCAGAGAACTGACTGGGTAAATTAAGCCCACCCCAATCGAGCAAAGAAGCAAATTTCTGACGCCACAGGGAGGGAGGGAAAGGAGGAGGAAGCAGAAACAGAATGCCCACCGCGCGCGTCGGCGTCGGATCTAACGGAGGCCTTGGGCACGACGCCGTAATCGTCGTCCCCGGCGGCGGCGTCGTCCTGCTCCTCCGCGTCGTGGCCCTTGCGGCGCTTGTCCACGCCCAGCAGCATCGCGCGCAGGCGCTTGGGCGAGAACCCGCCGCCCTGCAAGCCACACACAGCACAACAGAAGGACACACAGTGCGTGAGCAGCGGAGCTCCCATTACTCCTCACCGAACGGTACGGGCAGCAGCAGCAGCAGAGGCTCCTCAGGTAGATTGGGTTGGTACCGTACCTGGGTGGGGAACGGCTTCTCAATGCGCTCGTACTCCATGGCGACGCCGCGGCGGCCCGCCGGAGGGCGCCGGCCGCGGAGATCTGCGGCGGCGTGGAGGGTGGTGGTGGTGGTGGTGGCCTGGCCTAGCTAGCTGAGGTGTGGGAGTGCGGGAAGAGAGAGAGAGAGATCAAGGGAGTGATGAGATGAGTTAAATGTACTCGGAGTGTGCGCTGTACTTTTGACTGCCTTTTGACGGGCTTCCGGATGACTCTTTTAACCTCGTCCCTTCCCTGAAATTACCTCCCAATGCCACTGGACACAGCGGGTAGAGAGGGGAGCACCGGGGGCCAAGATGGTCAATACAGGGGCTACCGGATGAGACGTGAGGTGGTGATTACCTCACCGGCAACGGCCACCTCGCTGCTTTCGTTCTCGTCTCTCTCTCCTCGTCATCGTTCCTCCCGCCCGCCCGGTCAAGCATGCCAATCTCTTTCTCACTCAGATCCCTTCACACCCCACTCATGGACGACAGGGGACCCACCCCCGGACCCACGTGGAAGTTGGTGTGGGTAGAACGCGTCGAGGTGGGTGGGTGGTGGCGGGTCTTCGTCCTCTTGCAAGGGGAGGAGGACGCCGTGCCATGCTCGGGGATGGTGTGAGCGGTCGCTGCCCGGTGGGGCCCTGCCGCAATCATGGTGTCTCCAGCGAGCATATTTTGATATTGGCACTAGCTAAGCTAGCTTCTGATTTTTTTTAAGCTAGCTTCTGATTTTGCTTAATGGCTGTGTTTAGTTTAAAAAAAAGTCGACAAAACGTGCCGAAAATGTCACGTCAGACATTGTAACGCATCGTAGCATTTTTCGTTTGTTTGTGGTAATCGTTGTCCTACCATGATCTAACTAGGCTTAAAATAATCGTCTCATCGTGTACTTCAAAATCATGTAACTAGTTTTTTTTATTTACCCACGTTTAGTGCACCATGCATAAGGAGAGAGATTTGATGTGATAGGTAAATAGTGAAGTTTGGATAGAGAAAGTCTGAGAACTAAAAACAGCCAATGAGTTGTACTCGATGCAGATAGATACATAGATGGAAAAAGTCCATTTTACGTCCCTCACATTTGGTAGAAGTAACGTGAAAACTAGGAATCTTGCATCCCTGAACTCTTCAAAACTGTACATTTTACGTTCCTGACGGCGGTTTCGCCGATGTGGAGGCGGTTTTGCTCACGTGGCGCGTTGACATGGCGTGCTTAAAATGGCTGCAACTTTGAAAAATTATATAAAATCGTAAAGAAATGATAAAAATATAAATCCAATTTTTTTAGCTTCATCATGAGCATATCTACATAGTAGAGTCATTTATTTACATGTTTGATATTATTTTCTAGTCGAAATAAAATAGGCAAGAAAAGATGCTATAGAACTTATAAAATACATAGTAAATATTTGCAAAACTATAAAATAGTAAATCCAACTACTGTGTGCCTCTGGTGAGTGTGTACATCTATCAGAGTTGTTTTATTTACATATTATAGAAGTTTTTATATGGTATATTAAATTATGTTTAGCATATGTACAAATATAATCTTACTCTACCGTATAAAAACTTCTAATATATAAACAAACTACTCTGATAGATGCAAGCACTCACCAGAGGCATAATGATTTGGATTTAGTATTTTATATTATTTTAAATGTTTACTATGCATTTTACAAGTTCTATGGCATCTTTTCTTGCCTATTTTATTTTGACTAAAAAATAATATCAAACATGTAAATAAATGACTCCACTGTGTAAAGATGCTCATGAGGAAGCTAAAAATTAGATTTATATTTTTATCATTTTTGTACTATTTTATATGATTTTTCAAAGTTGCAGTCATTTTAAGCACGTCATGTCAACGCGCCACGTCAGCGAAACCGCTGCCACATCAGCGAAACTGCCGTCGAAACCGTCAAGGGACGTAAAATGCACGGTTTTGAAGAGTTAAGGTATGCAAGATTTCTGGTTTTTCACGTTGAGGACGAAAAACGAACTTCTCCCAAACGTGAGGGACGTAAAATGGACTTTTTCCTACATAGATTAGATTACGGATTTCTCCCTATTTGGGCCCTGTTTAGGCGCCATATATACGAGTGGGCCTGTTACGCATTCATGGCAACAGTGCCTATTGCGTGAGTGTGTGTAATTCTGTCCGTTTGTTTCAGGAATCGGGACCACGGGGATGGGGAGAAGACCGTCCATCCGTGGGCCGACCACGGGCCCGCGAGAACCAATAATTTCAGAGTTTAGGTCCATCTGATGGTCTCGCTAAACCTCTGTCGAGAAGAATGGCATGCGGCTAATCCAATTCGCATGTCTCCACGTCCATCTCCATCGTAACAGCCTGCTGCAGCGCAACGACTATGCTTGAGCCTATAAAAAGTGTTTTTTTCTCTGTTTTTGTAGAAAGGAAAAATGGCTGGCCACCGTGGTCCTCGGTGTCTCAGCATTGGCTACTGACGCAACGGAGGAAGACGGTGTCTTAGGCTCTTGGCTTCGCATGGATTATACGGAGTATACGGTATCTTAGCCGGCTATCACTGTCTCAAAAACGGAGTATACGTGTCATTCTATTTCTGCCTATTGGTCCCAAATCACTGACATTTTCTGCTTATAGGACCTCTTGGATTGAGCCACTGCTCACTGCTTCGTTTTCTTCTTCTCACCAATGGTCTCTGGTTGGTCAACAAAAAAGAAGAAGAATCCGCCGAATTGGCACGAGTTAAACACCGCTTGTCACGAATTTCTTTCGGTGCAAATTCTCTCCTTCCAAATCCTAGGAGGAACCATAAACCCTCGAAGAAGCCTCTTTTGTTTCCCCTGTGCAAGGTAAATTAACATCGGAAATTTTATGTTATATTAGTGTAAGTGTAAACATATCCAGGCATGCATGGGATTTGGAAATGATCTGGAAATCGATTTCCATGTTTATGCCATCCTAGTTCTTTTGAGCAAAGGTTTTGTGACACCAGTTGTGTACTAAATGTCTTGTCCAGTTGTCTTAGTTCTAAACATCGGTTTCTTACTGTAAGCACTGACTCTTTGAAGCTTTGTTTATTCAGGCCTTGTTTAGTTCCCCAACTTTGCCCCCCAAATTACACTATGCAAAAAGAATATTCTCATCACATCAAAATGCCGGCACATGCATGGAGTCCTAAATGTA
Organism: Echinochloa phyllopogon; assembly: GCA_033239725.1. Lineage (NCBI taxonomy): Eukaryota > Viridiplantae > Streptophyta > Magnoliopsida > Poales > Poaceae > Echinochloa > Echinochloa phyllopogon. The sequence continues at coordinate 1,360,280 of BTCW01000001.1, forward strand.
GATGAAACCAAAAACTAATTGCACAGTTTTGTTGTACTTTGCAAGACGAACATTTTGAGCCTAATTAATTAATGTTTGGACAATTATTCACAAATACTACAATGTGTAGAATCTAGGATTACCGACTAGAGGGGGGTGAATAGACGGTTTTAAACTTCAATCAAGACACTAGAGAAATTTAATTAGAAACACAAGGAGAATTAAATCTCTAGCTATTCTAAGCCTATGTTGAGGGGTTTGCAACCTAGGATGACAAGATACAATTCAATTTCTAGGAGATAACTTGCTCAAATTAAATTGCTCAAAGTAATTAACAAAGAACAACTCACAAACAAGAGACAAGAAATTATCCCGTGGTATCGATGACTTGCCGGTCACCCCTAATCCACGTTGAGATGGATTTAATGTTCAACTGCTTCTCTATCAAGACTCCTCTTGATCTATAAGCCGGTTAGAACCAAAGAACCACTTCAAATCTCTTTTTCACTAATGTTGCTCTTCACCACTCTGGCAAGGTGAGCACAAGACCTTTCGCACCAATCTTTCAAGGCTACTTCACAATCTTCTTAAAGTGCTCAAGGAACCACGAGCTCCAAGCCGTCTAGGAGGCAGGAACCTCCAAGAGTAACAAGCCAATGATGCTTGCTTGAAGTCTCCCTAGTGCCACAAAGCTCAAACTCTTGATGCAATGCACTAGGATGCTCTCAATCTCACAAAGATGCAACCACTAAGCAAATTGAGTGAGAGAGAGGTGAGGAAAGGCTCAAGTATGTCAAGAAAGCTTTCAAATGTGCCGACAGGCCTTCCCCAAGCCCGGGGGTGGAGCATGTGATGGGCACTCGGGTGCCCAATCTTCTGTCAGGTGAAGTATAACTCGTTTTGGGCAGAGTGCAACACACCGATCCGGCTTCAACCCAACAAACTCGAACTCCGCAATCTTAGCACCACGACTCCTCTGGTTATCAACCGTGTCACAACCCGGTTGACCTCGCCAAGAAGGCTAATCCCTGCCTGCGAAACGAAGAACACAAGCAAGAACTCGAAAGAAGCAGCTCTCAATATAAAGTGACAATGCAGATGTATGATTAAGATCAAAAGTTGGGGTTTTACAAACCGATAACGGTGAAACTGTTCTCAATATATTAATCTAAACAAAACTCAAGTCTAAATGACGGCGGCTACTGAGTTTATATAGCCTAAAGGGGCGTGCTAGGGTTAGAGGGGGCGCCCCCCTATGGGCTTCCACACAGTACACGGCCCAAAGGCCAAAATACGGCGACGCTGCACCGAGACAGATTCTAGACGTCAACTTGTTTCGTCGATTCCCGATGACTCAGACCGAATTTTGATGTGGGACCAGTGCCATTGGAAATATTATCTCCTTATCTTTATATGCATACGTAGAACGTCAAAAACTGAGCCCGTATGCGACCTGGGCGACCGATTTAATGCGGGCTGCTCCTGGACTCCGAGGTGGACTCGAACTTGAGTTTCTTTGGGCCTCCATCTTGGCGTCTCGAACCGGATAAGCTTCGGGCCTCCTTCTTGGCTTGGACACCCTTGCTGGTATCCTCCAACTCTATGCCATCCCCAAAGCATGGTCGTATGCATGGATGCCATGTACCCATCGATATATATACTCACCCCCTCGAAATCTAGCCGTTACGTTCAAAACAGGCACTTGGCGGACCGTCCGTCTCACAACTGGCGGACCGTCCGCCTTTGAATTGCAATGGCTAGAACGTGTGTCAGAGTTAGCCGTCAGAGACTGGCGGACCGTCCTCCCCTCAGGCGCGGACTGTCCGCCAAGGCATAAAGCGCTCGACCATTTTTGCCTACGGACCGTCCACCTCACAAAGGTGCTCTAGATCGCTCGGAAACGTCTCTGTGTGAACGGTCCGCCTCATAGAATTTCACCTGCGGACCGTCCGCCAAGAGTTGCCGGACCGTCTGCCTCTCATTTTTATCGCCGAGCAAGTTTCACACTTAGCCATTTTTCTCACGCCCTGATTTGCCTGCGGACCGTCCGCCTCAGCTAGCCGCGGACAGTCCGGACCCCCCAGACACTCCGCCAGCAGAATGCCGGACTGTCCGCCTGTACGCAGTGAGCCCTTTTTAAGCGCATTTTCTACTCTAGTTTTCCCGCTTTCTCAAACATTGTTAGCCTTATGCATGCAATTAGGGGCCTAGATGCTTTCATAGTGACGCATTAATGGTAAAATGGCAACTTTGCTCTTCCAAAGTTGAAAACAAAAAGGCCTCACAAGATGACCACTTGTTCACCTAGCTCACAGTGAAAGCCGGTACTTGTAAACTAGTCCGTTCTGAGTAACACATCTTGTGACCCCTTCCTTTTCTCACTCTCCTCCTTGAGGATGGCTGTACTGGCTTCAATTTTTGCTTTGCCCATACATAACCTAGTCACTTCAAAGGTAAACTAACCTTCCACGTACATAAGCACGGAACAAACTGATGTGTACCCAGTAACCCCTCCTTCTCTGGCGATATGCTGAAATTTTTCGTCCATGTGCAAGTCAATACGTGCAAAGTAGAAAGTTGACAGTTCTTCTTCTAATTATATATATGACAGAGGATGGCTGTAGCTCATTCAACTGAGCTGTCAACTTTAGTATTTGCTCTTACATCATATAGTCATGTCATAAGATAATCTTCTGCATAAGCACCGAACAAACTGATGGGTCTCTAGAACAGTTGCAATGTGGAAATGCAGACAAAGTAAATATATAGAACTACTACTAAGCATGCGTAGTAATGACATCCTCCTTCGCTAGACTTCCCGTGTTGTTTGGTCTCCGTCGACGTACGGCACGGCCGCCGATGAGTCCCCAGCGATGGCGTCCAGCCACTCCACCACCTGCTGCACCGTGGGTCGTGACTTGGGGTTCTCGCTGATGCACGCGCACGCCACATCCACTACCTTCCTCACCTTTTCTCGAAACTATGTAGCAAGAACTACGGCTCTAGAAGGAGTTTCCCAAGTTTCTATTTATTGAAACTATGTAGCAAGAACTACGGCTCTAGAAGGAGTTTCCCAAGTTTCTATTTATTACATGCTGGAATATGTTAATGTCTTACATGGTTTCTATCTATAACATGCTGGGCTATTATAGTTCCTACTCGGCTGTTTAATGTCCTCCTATGCACGTTAATCTTAAAATTTCTTATGGATTACATCTTCTAATTGATATGTCCTCCTATACATGTTAATCTTAAAATTCTTATGTAAACATCTTTTAATTGCTACTTTGTCTAACTCTATGGGATGCAATTTTCTTACATGTGTTTTTTAGCGCTATATCTATTGTCTTAGTTTTTTATTCATGAATCGGCCACTGAATAGGCCGCTTGCATGCTTGGAAACAATTGCACCTTGATGCAAATGAACTGCATCTGGTCTAACAGTTTGCTTTTCTATCATTATATGCAAATTGTGTCAACACACATAAAATGGGATGGAGATAGCAAATGTTGAAAGGAAGCATTGTTTAATAAAAGCATTGGAATTATCGCAAAAATTGAAAATAGTAACAGTATGTCTCGATGTAAGAACGATGTGCAAGCTGATGGCCGGATCCATTGGTTTTGCATCTGAATTGTAACAGGATGCATCCCTTCCGATGCTGTTACTATTGTATCTGTTACTGTTTTTGATATTACTATTGGGATTTAGGTTAGTGCCCTGATGAGCTTTGCAACATGTTTAGCATACATGCATATTTTACACTAATAAATTAGTAACTTTTCGTGTTTGCATTGACCGATTTCTGTGTTTGCATTCAGATTATTCCTTTAAACCAATATGCCTCTTAAATTTGTGTTTATAATCTCCTTCAATGCAGGAATCTGAGGAGCTTCTTTCTGAGGTAAAGAAGAAGAACAAGCATTCTGATTACTCCGACAAGACTGCTTGGGGCTACTGGCAAATTGCTGCTCCCATGGCCGTTGCTATTAGTCTTGGGGTATACTCGAACCTGGAAACCATTGATGATCTTGACAATGAGATTTCTTTGATAGAGGAAAAAATAGGAAAGGTCACTGAAATGCCAACCCCTTCCATCACAAATCGTCTTCAGAACTTTGCCTCAGGAACTATTGTAAGTTCCTGAACTATTTATGTTATATTCTATATTTATTTGGAAAACTAACTGATTTGTTTGCAGGTCTCACTATCTAAGTGGATGGGGCTGCATGTGCCCAACGAAGATGTCTCCACCACAGTTCTGGTACGTTTGGAGGTATCTATTCCCTACTGAAAAATGAAGGTTCCTTGAATAAGAGGAGTTTTGGAACCAAACATTGGATTATGATATTCCTGTTTAGTCGATATTTTTCAATTCAATGACTTGTAATGTTGGGTGACATGCTTCAGGTGCAGAAGCAGAATCAGATTGCTGAGGAGGAGCCGAATACCTCAGAGAACATCCAGGTTCAGAAGGTAGAGTTTCCCTACCAAACATTAGTATCCAGGTTCAGAAGGTGACATGCTGTAATTTTATTCTTGGTACTAAGCAGATTTTCAATTCAACCATGATTAGGTGGAGGGTGAGGAGCTTCAGTCCCAGGATCAGACAAGGGCTGATTGAAGATTTTGAGTTATCATTGAACAACAAAGCAAATGTAAGTGTTAAGTGGTTAGACCAGTTGCTGCCTCGCACAGAATTTTTGAATTATCCATTATAACTAGAAACCGCGGCAGGAGGCTCAAGTTCTAGTGGGAGCATCTCCTCATTGTTGGGCCTTGTGGTTGTGTAGCAATGAAGTGTTATTTAAAATATCAATTCTTAACTCTTTCTTTACTTAATCTTAAAATTTCTTATGGATTACATCTTCTAATTGATATGTCCTCCTATACATGTTAATCTTAAAATTCTTATGTAAACACCTTTTAATTGCTACTTTGTCTAACTCTATGGGATGCAATTTTCTTACATGTGTTTTTTAGCGCTATATCTATTGTCTTAGTTTTTTATTCATGTATCATCTTGAATATATCCTCCATAAATTTGAATGTTTTTGTTACACCCTAAAATTTATGAATTTTAGAATATGAATTGGTAGAAAAATTAATACAATTGTTTTCTCAATTTTGTAAAATTTTCCAAGGCACATATAATTTCTCAAGGAATTTAGTTTAGGAAAAAAGTGTTTCCTAAATTAAATTAAAACAACATTGGTCTACATTGTGTGCTTTGCATTCATACATGTTTCATTTAGTGTCTTTATATGTGTAAAGTTTTCCAAAATTCATTAGAGACCTAATAGGATTTTTTCAGATTTTTCTGGAATTTATTCTTATTGTCCCTAGAGAATATTCCAATTTTGGAATGTGCTAAAATCCTTATCATGGGCCCTAGATATTTTATTTGAGTTCCTCGTATGCAAATCTATCTCTAAGATTTTTTCTATGATATTTGAAATTTTTAAAATATTTTTCATGGTTCAATATTAATTACCAGAAAAATAATTATTCTAAAAATAAAAAAACTTAATTCTTAGTAAACCAGCCTTGGCCCATATTTAACCCATCGTTAGGGCAAGTACATTTGTGTCGTCTAATAGGCGTTCTTATGCAGCGACACGTAATATTGAGACGACTTATCAGACAACCTATACAATAGATTATTATTTTATTTGTCTCGTTGTAATACAAAATCTCTTAATTTGTGGAGAAACAAAGAAATATTATTGGTTGCATGGCAACAAAACTCATACAATGATGGGAGAGTTGTCTCATAGTCCTAAAATTTAGCCCATGAGACGGTTGTTTCGCGAAACAACGACCTCATTCTCTCACCTCGCTCTCTCTCCTCCACATCATCAAAAATCTTAGGTGGCACTGTATGAGACGACCTATGAGACCACTTACGTGCAGCAGTGTACCTGCCCTTGTACTACATCCATCACGTTCAAACGGTCAAGCATGCCAATCTCTTTCTCACCCAGATCTCTTGACACCGACCCTGTTTAGTTCGAAAATTCCAGTCCCAAATTTACTATGCAAAAAGAAGATTCCTCATCACATCAAAATGTCATAACATGCATGGAGTACTAAATGTAGATAAAATCAAAAACTAATTGCACAGTTTTATTGTGCTCTGCGAGACGAATATTGAGTCTAATTAATCAATTTTTGGATAATTTTTCACAAATACAAACGAAATGCTACAGTGACGCAATGATTACGAAGTGACGTCATACTCCCAAATTCAACATCTAAACACCACCCCACACTCATGCACGCCGGGGGACCCATGCACGGACCCACGTGGAGGTCGGAGTGGAAAGAACGCGTCGAGGTGGGTGGGTGGTGGCAGGTCTTCGTCCTCATGCGAGAGGAAGCCGTGCCATCCTGCGCGGTGGGACCCGCCGCAATCATGGTGTCACTAGCTATGCTACGGTAGCTTCTGATTTTTTCTTTTGTTTGACGAGATTTTGTACAAATCTTTTCAAACATGATTATTTGGGCTATATATGCTAATGCATCTGTTCTTTATGTGTCCCTTTGCAAGAAGATGTTGGGATTTATAATTGACTTTCAATGGCAACCAGAATTGCCCTTCTTCCAAATGATGGAAGCAGCCAGACATAAGTTTAATGGCATTATCTTTGATAATTGCCCAGCAAGCACCAGTTCATAGAAAAGAAAATTCAGAGACGAGTGCTATCTCCAAACCCACCGATGAAGGAAGTTTTGAAAACCTCTTTTCTTACTTGGGCCAATAGCCACCTTTAGTCTTCTACTATTCCTAGCTTGTACAGCTCCTGCCCAACCCCCTTCTTTCTTTCATGTTCTTTGTAAGTTGTTTTATGCCTCTCTGTTTTTTTAAAAAAATATAATAAAATAAAATTTCATAGCGGGGGCCTCACCTGTTGTTTTCGGTTCAAAAAATGAGGCTTATGTGGTCTATTCCAAGCAAGAAGAGAAAAAAAAGCAAGTATTAAAAAGGAGAGCACGACGTTACCAATTTCAAAAGCTACATTCGTAGCTGTGTTCAACAAAGTACATAGCTGCTGATTAATTAGCGCCCAGATAGTCATTATATCGGTGCATGGCAGCCGTTAAGCATGGCGCCCATACACGCGTATAATCCTGCCGTATACGTACTCGAGTCCTCTGCAATACGGCTCTGCCTGCGTGGCGGCCGGCGCAGCAGAGAACCTTCTACAGGCAAGGAAGCTTCGACAGCAAGGATATGAGATACACGCCCATATGCTTTTAGGCCCTCTACTGAGTTAATTGGGAGTAGGAGCCCACGTGATTATCCATCCAGGAACAAAGACGCGTCATTTCATCTAATCCTGCCGCTAAACAAATCAAAGAGATCCCGTGTAGTTCGCGCAGGCAGTTGGAATGGAGCGGCGGCGGCTGCGTACCGGGCGGCCCCTTATCTGCTGCCTATATAAGGCCAAGGATTCTCTCGTGCTAACGGGGATTGGAGGGGAGGACCGAGGGAGAGAGCCCTGGAGGCACGCCCCTCCGTCTACCCAGACCCGAAGGCAACATCCTCGCCGGAGGAGCTGCAGCATGCCGGCGCCGTCGAGCAGATCGGGTGCTCTGGCCATCGTCGCCGGCAGCAGCGCTCGCTGCGCCATAGCTGTGCATCATCGTCCAGTCATAAAGGACGTCGACACCGCAGATCAACCGACGGAGGAGAGCAATCCACGGCTCCCGATGGAAGTCCGTGCCGGCCATGATGCTAATCGGCGGCAGCACTCGATCCGCGCCGTGCTGCACACCGACGTCCGGGCACGGCTATAAAGCTGAGAGAGCACCTGCGCCCTTTGCATCTGCCGTCATCGCCTCAAGTCGGCATCAAGCCAGCGACGTCCTAGCTCGTGACGGCGGCAACCCGGCGACGTCTACTGCGGCCATCTTCTTCAAGTCCCTTGTCTCCATCATCGCTTGTAAGCCGACGACTGCGTCGGAGCCCGTACACCGTGGATGGTACAGGTTGATCCTTCACCCTTCTTTTGTTTTCACAGATCCATCGATCATCTATGCATGCACGACCACGTACGCTGCACGGATGATGAGATAGAGGAGCCAGGACCCGAGGCGATTCAGTCGATATCATCGGTGGCGAGCTGGCGAAGGCTATGTCACCAGGCCGTCGGTCTGCTGAGAACCGGCGCTTGCGAAGGTGACGCGGCCGCTACGGAGCTGTCGGAGACGGCGCCGAAGGCGACGAGATGACCAAGCTAGGCAGGATGGTGGTGGCCGAGGACGACGCGAGGCGGCTGCAGAGCTGCGCCATCTGAAGAACTGCCTCGAGCTTCCGGCCGGCGACGTGCTCGTGCGGATGGGAGTCACGTACGTGCATGCCTTGCGTGCATTAGAGCCTAATGGAGAAGCAAGCCAGGAGCTGGGTGCATGCATGTACGTGCGCATGCACATCAAGACGGCTAGCACCAACACCAGGAAGCCGAAGGCCTTGCAGATGGATTTTTTTCCTGCGGCCGCGCTCCACACATCCAAGGCACGGAAATGATTCAAGATCCGGACGACTATCACGACTTGACGACTACCACAACCCCAACGGCGGCTGTGCTGGCCTCGATAGCTACCTCAACTCCGGCGGCATTCGGCGGCTATGGTGGCCTCAACACCTACCTCAATCTCGGCGGCACTCGGTGGCTACCTCGACCTCGGCGCCCTCAACCCCGGCGGCACTCGGCGGCTACGGCGGCACTCGGCGGCTACGGCGATTCTGGTGGCCTCGACAGCTACTTCAACCCGGCGACACACGACGGCTCTGGCGGCCTCGACGGCTACTTCAACCCGGCGGCTATGGCGACTCCAGCGGGCTCGATAGCTACCTCAGCCTCGGCGACACTCGGCGGCTACGGCGACTCTAGCGGCCTCAATGACTCCCTCGACCTCGGCGACCTCGACACCTACCTCGACATCGGTGCCCTCAACGGCTACCTCGACCTCGACACCTACCTCGACATCGGTGCCCTCAACGGCTACCTCGACTCCGGCGGTCTCGACAGCTACCTCAGCATCGGTGATCTACAACAACTACTACGCGCTGTTCGACACCGACGAGGTGGACGACGCGGGAGGGCGAAGCTGATGTTCCAGCTGCCCTGCACACTCGTACGGGCTGACTAGGCCTTCTTCTTCAATAGTATCTACCCTGACGAGGCTACCGTGGCGTCTATCCGGTTCAGCTACACGTCTTCACCATGCATCTGCTACCACTACAACAACAACCACTACGTGTCGTTCGACACCAACGAGGCGGACGACGCAGGGCGGGCGGAGCTGATGTCCCAGCTACGCTACACCGGCACATGGACACCGACGAGGCCATGACGATGCCGACGCCCACATCTACACCACCATCATCAGCACATGCATGGAGAACGTGAGGCGAAGACCGAAGACGACGACCACTGCAGCTTAATCGGAGGTATTTTGCAAGCCCGACTTGCAGATGTAATTAACTAGGAGCCTTCCGAGGCCCTAGAAACCAGAAGACCACATCGCCCAAGTCAGATTGTCGTCCGTAGGCCGTGGAGCGCACCATCTTAGGAACTTGTATTTGTAGTCTGTAAAGACTAATAAATACTTGTTCCTTCTCTTTTTTTTTTCTTTGTGTACTCTGTACACTGGCACGCCCATATTTTTACTTTTCCCCGCGTGTAGAGAAATCCCTTGGCGATTTTTCTCTCCAAACATTTTTACCAGAAGCTATCTTCTGATTTTGCTCAATGTCAGTCTCAGTGCACAGTTTCACTACATGTTGACCCAGATCAGAAACTAGGGCCTTGTTTAGTTCCCAAACTTAGTGCTAAATTTGGGAGTTTGGGGTCTCTTCGTAATCATTGTGCTAATGTAGTATTTCGTTTGTATGTGCGAAAAATTGTCCAAAAATTGATTAATTAGGCTCAAAATGTTCGTCTCGCAGAGTACAACAAAACTGTGCAATTAGTTTTTGATTTCATCTACATTTAATACTCCATGCATGTTATGACATTTTGATTCTTTTTACATAGTAAATTTGGGAGTTGCTTTTTGGAACTAAACAAGGCCTAGGTAATTGTGCTAAAAGGTACGGTGATAAAACTCTTCTCACATGCCATTAAACTCTACCTTCCTTCTCTCCTATACCACATCAGCACATTTAATACCATTAAACTCCCTATAAAATCCGACGGAGACCGGTCTAATGAGTTGTACTAGATGCAGATAGATTAGATTAGGATTAGGATCCCCATTTGGGCCCAGTATAGGCTATTCGCACTCGTCGTACTCTATCTCCATCCCCTAAAAGAAATATTCTCGTCTAGTCATCGTGATTTTCCAGTACAGCACTAGTTTTTCCGCACTCATCATTCTCTATATCTCATACTCCATACCAACTATATTCTATTTTAATTAACCATCCCAACTACCATCTCCTTCCTCCTTGCTTTTTCTTTTTTCCCCTCTTCCCCGCCCGCCGACCATTATCTCTCCCCTCCCTTCCTCTTCCTCCTCTCTCACCCATCCGCCGCGCCGCCCAATCTCCTGCTTCTTCCGCCATCTACCGCGGCGGCCGGGGCTGGTGGCTCCTCGCGGCGACGCCCGGGGCGGGTGACTCCTCGCGGCGGCTCCTCGGCCAACAGCGGCGGCGGACGGGCCGGGTGGCTTCTCGCGGCGGTGGCCTCGCGGGGTGGCGACCACCGACAGGACCGCGCGGAACTCCGCCCGCCGGTGCTGCTGCAGCAGCGCCTGCGGTGGCGCGCCGTGGTCCCGCAGAGGGAGAGGGAAGCGGGGCGCGGTGACGAGGACGGGGCGGCGGCCACGGCGGGGACTACTTCGAGCTTGAGGACGGGGCGACGCATCTCCCTCACGGCCAGCGCGGCGGCTGCGAGCTCTGCGGCGGCGGAGCCGAACGTCCCTCCCGCGGGCTGCGGCGGCGGAGCCGAGCCGGGCGGCGGCGGCGGCGGGTCGGCGGCCGGGCAGCCCTTGCGCGGTGCGGGGCGGAGAGTGTGGGCTGCTGCGGGCGGCCAGCGGGCGGGAGGATCCATCCACGACGGCCCCTCCGCGCCCCTCCACCGGCCCCTCTGCACTTGGCGACGGAGGAGGACTTGCCGAGCCTCGGAGCATACTCGCGAGCTCGCCGGCGGAGATGGTGCGCGGGTGGCTCCCATGGCGGCCGGCCGGGCGTGCCGGCCTGCCGCGGCTCGCGACGGCGGCGGCTCCTCCTCGCTCTCCCTTGCGGTTCCGAGCGGCGGGCAAGGGCAGGCGGCGACGACATCAGGGCGAGCGCGGGGGCGGCAGCGCGGCGACAGAGCGGGCCGGCGGCAGTGGGGCTCCTCCCCCTCTCCCTCTCGGCACGCGCGAAGCAGTTGGCCCGGTGCCACGGTGGCTGCATCGCGTTCGAGCGCTACCACGCCAAATGTGGCATTTGGCTTCGCGTCCGCCGCTGCAGGCGATTTTTACTTCAGTACGTCCTGGCGTTCGGAGCCGAACGCTAGTGCAGATAGCCTTAGGCGCCATATTGCAACAGTTAAGGCATTCGTTGCCTATCGCGCCAGTGAGTGTGTGTAATTATGTCCGTTTGTTTCAGGACCAATTATTTCAGAGTTTAGATCCATCTGATCTGATGATCTCGCTAAACATTTGTCACTAATCCAATTCGCATGTCTCCACGCCCATCTCCATCGTAACAACCTGCAGCAGCGCAACGACTATGCTTGAGCCTATAAAAGTTTTTTTTCTTTTGTAAAATGGATGGCTGGCCCCGTGGTCCTCAGTTTCTCAGCATTGGCTAGTGACGCGAAGGAGGAAGACGGTGTCTTAGGCTCTTGACATGGTTAGCCGTGCAGAGTTTTATCGCGATGTTACCTGTACCAAAAACTAGATAACTGTATCAGATGAGTTTTATGGTGATGAAACTCCTCTCACATTTCATGGAACTCTTCACTCTTTCTCCTCTGCCACATCAGCACATTTAATGCCATGAAACTCTCACTAAACCCCCACTGAGACTGGCAGTGTATAGTTTCACTACACGGTTATCTACACCAGAAACTAGGTAACTGTGTGAAATGAGTTTTATGGTGATGAAACTCCTCTCACATACTATGAAACTCTATCTTCTTTCTCATATGTCATGTCAGTACATTTAATGTCATGAAACTCCCGATAAAACCTCCACTAAAACTGACCTTTTGTCATTTCGTTTCTGTCTACTGATCTCAAACCGCCACCACTTTGACACTTTCTGCTTATAGGACCTTTTGGGTTGAATTGAACCACTGCTCGCTGCTTCGTTTTCTTTCTTCTCGTCAATGGTCTCGGGTTGGTCAAAAAAAAAAGAATCCACCGAATTGGCAAAAGTTAAAGGAAAATGTTTACTTCACCCCCTAATCTATGATGAGTGGAACACATCACCCTCAACCTATGAAAATAGATTTTTTACCCCATGAACTTTCTAAAACCGGACTAATCACCCCCTGAAGCGGTTTTAAAAAATCATAATAAATCATAGAAAAATTATAAAATAGAAAATTAAATTGTGTTGGACTCCAAATGAGTAGATCTAGGAAGTGAACATATAATATGGTATACTTTAGTATATTTTTTTACAGCTATGAAGAAAAGCATAGATCTAAAGTTACATGAAAAATGGTACTAAATCATTCTGTATTATATGTTCACTGCATAGAACTACTAATTTGAAGTCCAACACAATTTGATTTTCCATTTTACGATTTTTCTGTGATTTATTATGATTTTTCAAAACTGCTTCAGGGGATGATTTGTCTGGTTTTAGAAAGTTTAGGGGTAAAAAATCTATTTTCATAGGTTGTGGGTGAAGTAGACTTTTTCCAATTTAGAAAGTACTTGAAAGATAGATGGTGGGGCTAGCAGTAATTAAGAGAACGAGAGCAAGACAACATTCGAGTCTAACATGGATACGTAAAGGTGACGCTTGCACTAAATTCTTCGTGGTGCACGCAAACACGAGGAAAAGAAAGCTCTACATCCCATCTCTAAACACTGCCAGGGGTCTAGTAACTAACCATCAAGAAAAGGAGGAGGCGATATATGATCATTTTGTTCAGCTCCTTGGCACAACACAGGAACGAACCTCACACTTAAATTGGCAAACCTGGGATATCAGCCACATGACCTAGCCGACCTAGAGGACCCCTTTGATGAAGATGAGATTAAATCAGTGGTGAGACACCTACCGGCCGAGAAATCGCCAGGCCCAGACGGCTTCATCGGGCTCTTCTACAAAAAATGTTGGGGCATTGTGGGCAGCGATCTAATTGAGGCCCTGAGTGCATTCCACCACCTGCGCACCAGGAGATTGGATTTGATTAACGAGGCAAATATCATCTTAATCCAAAAAAGGAGGGAGCCGATTCGATCGCTGACTTCAGACTCATCAGTTTCATTAATAGTCTTGCCAAGATAATCACCAAGGTATTGGCTGATAGGCTGGCCCCGAAACTCAATAGCCTAGTCTCCAGCTGTCAGAATCCCTTCATCAAAAAGATGCATCCATGATAACTTTATTTATGTACAGAGCCTAATTCGGGCCTTGCACAGTAGCAAAAGACCGGCCTTATTCATTAAACTGGACATCTCGAAGTCGTTTGATTCCCTAAGTTGGGTTTTCCTTCTTGAAACGTTGCAAGCCTTGGGCTTTGGACAAAAATGGAGAGATTGCATAACAACACTATTGGCCACTTCTTCATCTCGCGTACTGCTTAATGGTATCTCGGGGGAAAAAATTCAAACATGCAAGAGGATTACGACAGGGAGACACACTATCGCCGATGTTATTCATCCTAGCAATTGACCCGCTATACAAACTTATTGAGCTGGCAGCGCAACATGAGATCATCAAGCTGATTTTTCCAAGGGCTGCAAAGCTCCGCTACTCATTGTATGCAGACGATGCGGCAGTATTTGCCTACCCGGACAGGACAGAACTCCAACATCTAGCACGTCTACTACAGTTCTTTGGCAATTGCTCGGGCCTAAAGGTCAACCTAAACAAAACGGAGATTTTCCCTATTAGATGCACAGCGGATACACTAGCAGACACCCTTGCGGACCTTCCGGGTAGGATTTGCACCTTTCCAGAAAAGTATCTTGGTCTCTCCCTACACTTTCGCAAACTACTAAGATTAGACGTGATGCCTCTCATTGAAAAGATTGGGTCACGACTGCCAGATTGGAAGGGGCGCCTACTCTCAACAGCAGGAAGAGAAGCTCTAGTTAAATCTGTCCTTTCCTTGCAACCAATTTACCACCTCACCGTGTTCCCAACACAGAAATGGCTTCTCAAACATATTGACAAACCACGACGGAGCTTCCTATGGAAAGGAGAGGAACCAAATAAAGTGAGATGGCCTACAGTTTGTTCCCCCAAGGATTTAGGAGGGCTGGGTGTCCTCGATCTAGAAAGGCTTGCAAGGGCACTACGTCTACGGTGGTGTTGGCACCGGTGGAAACATGAGGATAGACCCTGGGCAGGAATGGATATCCCTTGTGATAAATCGGACATGGCCCTCTTCCATGCTTCGACGATAGCAAAGGTGGGTAAAGGGGATAAAGCTAAGTTCTGGTATGACAACCGGCTAAATGGACAGGCTCCGAAAAACTTGGCGCCACATGTCTTTATCAAGTCCCAATGGAAGAATTTCATGGTCCAACGTGCCCTACACGATCATTTTTGGATCCGTCAGCTTAGTATGTCAAAACACTACAGAGGAGATTATGGAGTATACCGAGTTGTGGGAGCAAATATATCTCCTAGAGAGAATACCGGAGGCAGCAGATGAGATCAAATGGAGATGGACACATGATGGGGAATATTCAACAAAAAGTGCCTACCGTATTCAGTTTACAGGCCACATCCCCAGGCCTAGCTTCGCGCCAATCTGGAAAGCTCGAACCGAACCCAAATGCCGTTTCTTTGCTTGGTTACTATTGCATAGGAAAATTTTAACAGACAACAACCTAGAGAAGAGGGGCTGGCCCCATGGTACTCAGTGCAGGCTCTGCAACTTGGAACAAGAAACGCCTGCCCACCTCTGCAAGAACTGCCCCTACTCTGGTGCGGTGTGGGCGAGGCTAACAAGCTGGCTTGACTTGCAGCACCTCCCAAGGCCATCTTCAGCATCTTCACTCAACGTTTAGTGGAAAAAAGCCAGGAGACGAGTGGCTAAAGAAAATAGAAGAGATTTCGATGGTTTAATGATGGTGGCATGTATGGAAAGAGAGAAATCGTCGAACTTTCAACCAAGAAGCAAAGACCGTTGAAGAAGTCACGTTCCTGATAAAAGAAGATATCAAGCAACACGAAAGAGCCATGACCCCGGATGGGGCTGTTTAGTTGTTTTTTAGTTTGTCGCGAGTTCTTCAGTGGTCTTTTCAGAGTTGTTTTTTGAGTGGTTTTTTCCTTTTTAGTTAGTTGTTGTTTTCCAGTCGGGATTTGTGGAGTCGTCTTGTTCTTTTCCCGTTTTTCTCTCGTCTAATAAAAATTACGGCAAATCTCTTGCTTCAAAAAAACATTTAGAATTAGAAGAATATTATATATTATTTTTTAAAATACTTTAGAATTTAAATACTATTGAAACCATCCATAGTGTTCTCTTTTGAAACCACACTATTCTTGTACGAATAGCTTTCGGAATGAGCAAATAATTTATATTCTTCAATAAAATGTTAACATATATAAAAATCTTAGAAAAGCTTCTCATCACATAATAATTTCACATAATATTGGTATACATGTTCAAAAAATAGTTTTCTCCTTTTCCATTTTATATTATTGAATCTTAAAATTAATCTCTCATTCTCACCTCTATCTCTATATTCTAGAAAACTCTATAGTGTTATAAAGATCATATATACATGTAAATGTTTTACAGTATTCTAATATTTTTTTTGAATTTTACCGTATTATAATATTGCAAGATAATAGTCAAAATCAATTTAATTGTAATAAGGACAATAGGCACATGCATAGACAATAGAAAATATTTTAAAACTTACTACTCTCGAATATGTTTCTAGATAAAAGATATTTATCTATAACATGTACTAGTACTTTTATATATGCTAGAAGTGTGAGACTTGGTCATACAAAAGCATTTTATATCAACATATGGAACCAATTCTATCATGCTGCTAGAATCAATTTTCCATTCTTCAATCGAGATAACCTCTCTATTTCTCTCATGGTACAACCATGCTTTTCTTGATCCCTCCTCTTCAAAAACAAAAATAAAAAGAAATTGTTATTGACAACGTAGTCTAGCATGTTTTGAAGAGCAAGGGTAGAGGATCATGGTTGCACGCCGTCGCACTTTATCCTCATACAAAAAGTAATAGCTCAAGCTCTCAAGCTGTAATTTGATCATTCAAGGGCACTACTTTCGTGAGTGAATGATAAAATAGAGAACATTAAATATCTTAATATTTTTAAATGCAAAATATTGTATTTAGAATCAAATGTAAATGCTAAAATATTTGTACACACATATGTAAAACAACTATAGTGGATATTGGGATGATGATTGACTAACCGTTGCCAAATCTAACAACCAAATTGTTGACACGAAAGCGCGCCAACAAACTCAAGATCGATCGAACGCGCAGCACGGCCGTCACAACGGCCAACTCCTGAACTCCTCGGGCAAACCGGTCAGACCCGCTTTCAAGCAGGAACTCGTGAAGACCTAGAAACTCGAGCTCGGGAGGGACCCCGTCGGAGCTCAAGCAAGCTAGGGTTGCTCTAGGGTCGGCAGGCCACCTAGAACGCCCTTGAACGCCGTAGAGACGAGCAAAGAACAGAATATGGGGGTTGGAAGAGATTAGGGTTTGAGAGATAAAAAGTAAAGGATAAACGTGTTTGATTCGATTGGAATACATCTCAATCGGCCTTAGCCTTTATATTTATAGGCCGGGAAAGTCTTACCCCTTCCGAATAGGTTACAATATGGGACTAAACTCGGAATCCTAATCCTACTCGAATTACAGAACCAAACCGGTCTGACTGGTTTGGCAAACCGGTCAGACCGGTTTGGCCAGGCCAGAGCCAATTTTGACTGTCAACACATGTCCCCCTGCGTTTTTAGTGAACTTGAGAACTAAAAAGCAAGTATTTACAATTCAGGAGCTAAAATTCATGCTAAGGGCGATATCATCAATATATCGGCCATTGGTCTTCATGCGTCTTGCCAAACACTTGGATAGTATTTCTTTAAATATCTTTCGTTGATAGCTTTAGGCAAATGATCTCCCTTCAGCGTCTCTAGCACCCAAAAATGACTTTGACAACTCTATAGGGTCCTTCCCAACTTGGTGACCATTTACCAAACTCGTTACTTTTCGTTCCAATAGGCAAGATCGTCTTCCAAACAAGCTCACCAATCTGAAGATATTTTCCTCGTACTTTCTTATTGTAAGCTTTAGCAACCCGAAGCTTATCTTTCTCAATCTCCTTCAAAGCTTTCAATCGTTTGTCGGTTACCTCATCAATATTGTCCAACATCAAATTGTGGTAATCAACAGCATCAAGGTCATTTTGTTTAGCCAATCTATAAGCGTCCAGATTTACCTCAACAGGCAAAACGGCCTCTTGACCATACACAAGCTCAAAAGGAGTAACTTTAGTAGCACCATGTCTAGATATACGATGAGCCCATAATGCTTCGGATAAAACTTCATGCCATCTCTTAGGACTTTCTTCTATCTTTTTCTTGATTAATTTGATTAAAATTTTATTACTTGACTCGGCTTGTCCATTAGCCTGAGCGTAATATGGAGATGAATTGAGCAACTTAATTCTATAAGATTCGGCGAATTCACGTACCTCTTTAGACATAAACGAAGTACCTTGATCCGTTGTCAAAGTTTGAGGAATACCGAATCTATGAATAATATTTTGCGTAACAAACTCAATTACCTCTCGATGCGTCATATTCTTCAAGGGAATCGCTTCGGTCCACTTAGTGAAATAATCTGTAGCAACTAACACAAAACGATGTCCTTTTGATGATGGAGGATTAATTTGTCCAATAAAATCCAATCCCCAACCTCGGAACGGCCATGGCTTAATAATAGGATGCATCAATGCAGCAGGAACAAGTTGCAAATTTCCAAACTTCTGACATTCCTCACATCCTTTGTAATATTTGAAACAATCTGCCATCATAGTAGGCCAATAGAAACCGGCTCGTCTAAGTAACCACTTCATCTTTGGAGCCGATTGATGTGTACCACAAGTACCTTCATGAACCTCACCCATGGCAACTTTGGCCTGATCCGAATTAAGACATTTCAACAGTAAATCTTCGGCGTTTCGATGATAGAGCTCATCGTCAAGCAAAACGTATTTAAACGATATTCGCCGAATATTTCTCTCTGCACCACGACCAGGATCTCTCAAATAAGTAATAATAGGCACCCTCCAATCCTGATCTTCAATTTGGATTGATTAGCATCATCCAAAGGATTTTTGCTTCTGTCAGGGGACGAAGCGGTCAGACCGGTTTCAGAACCGGTCAGACCGGTTCTGGCAGTCGGACCGGTCTGACCGGTTTCTGAAACCGGTGTGACCTGTTCGTCTAGAACCAGAACCTCGGCTTTTGTTTGCATCGGTTTTTGGAGATAGAAATATTTCTTTGCAACCATATAATCAGATGCTTTCTGAGCCAGAGTATTTGCCTTGTCATTCTCTTCTCTTGTAATATGTTTGATAGTAAATTCATCAAAAGAAGCAATGATTTCAAGACATCTATCAAGATATGCATTTAATGAACCATTATAACATTGGCATACCTTTGACACTTGTTGTACCACCAGGAACGAATCACCAAAAGCCTCAACATGCTTTATTCTCATGTCTTGCAAAAATTCCAAGCCAAATAGAAGAGCTTCATATCCAACTTGATTATTGGTTCGCTTTTCTTCCAATCGGTTTGAAAACTCAAAGACGGCACCACTTGGAGAGATCAAAACAACACCAATTCCTTGCCCATCATTGCAAACCGATCCATCAAAGTATAACTTCCATGGGGTACAAGTAATATATCCGACGTCGAAATTGTTTGTATCATTTATCCGATGCTCAACAATAAAATCAGCTACAATTTGGCCTTTCATTGATTTTAAAGGTTCATAAACCAAATCATACTCAACTAAAGCATAAACCCATTTACCGACTCTTCCACTAGAAATCGGCTTTTGCAACATATGTTTAATTACATCGGTTTGACACAACACGATGCAAGTACTAGATAATAAATAATGCCTCAATTGAATACAAGCATGGTACAAGGATAAACACAACTTCTCAATGAAAGTATACCTTGTTTCTGCATCGATGAGCCGTCGGCTTACATAAGCAATCACATACTCCTTGTTGCCGATTTCTTGAGTCAAAACAGCCCCAATAGCTCTATCTTCAGCCGCCACATAAAGTCTGAACGGAACCCCTCTCTTAGGCGCCCTAAGCACCGGTGGTGAAGACAAGTATTCTTTGATCTTCTCAAAAGCTTCTTGCTGTTTTGCCCCCCCAAGTAAAATCGGCTTCATTCTTTAACCGAAGTAAAGGAGTAAAAGCATCAACCTTTCTAGACAAGTTAATTATAAATCTTCTCAAGAAATTTACCTTGCCTAGAAACTTTTGCAAATCTTTCTTGCAAGTAGGAGCTTCGACTTTCTTCATAGCTTCAATTCTCTTGGGATCAACTTCTATGCCGTTCTCATGAATAATAAACCCAAGAAACTTCCCAGCCGAAACACCAAAAGCACATTTGAGTGGATTCATCTTCAAGCCATACCGTCGCATCCTCTCAAGAGCAAGTTTTAAATCGGCTAAATGAGAATCCAAGCCATCCGATTTAACTACGATATCATCAATATACACTTCCACAATAACTCCAAGCAAATCATGAAAGATTAAATTCATAGCTCTTTGATAAGTTGCACCGGCATTCTTTAATCCAAAAGTCATAACCACCCACTCAAATAAACCAATAAATCCCGGACATTGAAAGGCCGTTTTGTGCATATCCTCTTCGGCCATGAAGATTTGATTATATCTAGCATTACCATCAAGGAAACTAACAACACGATGCCCAGAAGCTTCATTGATTAAGACATCGGCTATAGGCATGGGATATGAATCTTTCGGAGTGGCTTTATTAAGATCTCTAAAATCAATGCAAACTCTAAGTTTTCCCGAATCTTTCTTTTCAACGGGAACAATATTAGAAATCCACTCTGCATAACGACAAGTCCGAATAAAACCAGCATCTAGTAAACGATTAACTTCTTCTTTTATTCGGTCATAAATAGCGGGATTAAAACGTCTAGCCGATTGTTTAAAAGGTCTAAAACCGGCCTTTATTGGTAAGCGATGCTCAACTAAATCACGACTCAAACCCGGCATCTCACGGTACTCCCAAGCAAAACAATCGACATACTCTTTCAACAAATTTATTAACTCGGCTTTAAACTCAGCCGATAAATTTTTGTTTACAAAAGTTGGCCTAGGAATAGTACCATCACCAATATCTATTTTTTCTAAAGGGTCGGCTGACATGAAACCCTGACCCAACTTATCCATATCACCGAGATCTTCAATGGCTTCAAACATACCGGCCGGATGAGCTCGATGATGATCAATTCGGTCTTGAAGCCACTGTCCAGACGTAAACCGGTCTGACCGGTTCCCAGAAGCGGTCTGACCGGTTTGGCTTGATCGGCGCTGTTCAGGTCTAAACCGGTCTGACCGGTTTCCAGAAGCGGTCTGACCGGTTTGTTTCTGTTGGTTTGTTTGCTCCATTAATTACAGTAAGTAATTCAACCGATTTTTCATCGACTTTAATGTAGCAGGAACAAAACCATCCTTGGTGCAACTGATCAACTCATAGTCGGTCAAATCCATGCCCGACAAACATTGGACCTTCTCATTTGCACTAAGAGAATCGGAATCGGCCGTTGCAATGAAGGAAGAAGTATCACCATGTACAACCTCAACTTCATCGCCGATCCACTGAATAAGATATTGATGCAAGGTAGATGGAATACATTTATTTGCATGAATCCAATCTCGACCAATGATTAAACTGAAGTTACCTTGCACCTCGGAGACGAAGAAAGCCGTAGCAATAGTCTTGCTCCCGACGGTCAACTCCATAGAAGCCACCCGCTTGGCACCAATGGGATCACCTCCACCAACTCCACTGACAGTCATGTTCGTCTTGATCAATTCTTCGTCTTTTCCGCCAATCTTCTTGTAGAGAGAGTATGGCATAAGATTTACAATAGCTCCGCCATCAACCAACATACGAGAAATTGGCTTCCCGTTGATGTGCCCTCTCATATATAAAGCCTTGAGATGATTCTCTGATTCACTAGGCTTCTGAAAAACAGCATCTTGAGGCCCAAGTTGAAGGTGAGAGACCTCCTCCTCCGGTATCACATAATAATCAGAAGACAAATATACAACATTGATTTCCATGTTTTCATGTTCTGGAGAAGGCTCAAAATCAACCAATTCTTCATCTTCAACCACTATAGGAATTGGCGGAGTAGTATTGATGGTTGAAGTAATCTCAGCTCCCACTTCTGTCGTCAAACCGGTCTGACCGGTTCCAGAAACCGGTCTGACCGGTTCCAGAAACCGGTCTGACCGCTTCTGCAGCGGTGGGCTGATCCAAACCGGTCTGACCGGATTCTGAAACCGGTCTGACCGGTTGTGCTGCTGATTGCACAACGGGCTTAGCTTGCCAGGTCTTGGTCCGAGGAATCATAGGCCTGTAATTGTTGAAGTATTCATCCCTCAGCTTCTCAGCTTCCTGTTCCCTTTTTTGTTTGTTCCGCAAGCGCTGTAACTTTCGCTTCTTCGTATGAGTCAATCCAGAAGGACACCACCTTGGTTGGAAGACCTTCTTTACGCCCTTGCTACTGCTAGCTTCATGATCATTAGCCATGACCGACTTTTTGACTAGAACAGGAGCCGAATCTCCAATGACTGTCGGCTTTCTACCCAAATCTTGCATAGCCACTGGAATATCGCCAATTTTTACAAAGCCACTGGCTTTGGCTTGCACGTCCTCCTTTTTCTCCTTGACACGGTATTCTTGCTTAGGAGGAGCTTGAATTCTCTGCTCAGACCGAAACCGGTCTGACCGGTTCACAAAACCGGTCTGACCGCTTTTGGGAGCAGCCGAAGGACCTGATTTTTTATGAGCCCAATCGGTCATGTACCGAAGTCCCAGTAACATCACCACGGTGCTTATAAGCTGCAGAATTGATCCAACGCTGCGGTGACCTCTGTCTCTTCTTTGTTGACCGATCAACTTGAACGGCCTTTGTGTACTTGTTCATGAGCTGAGAGAAAGTAGGTCCTTGCTTCAGAACCCTTCCTTGAACCTTTGGCTCATTAAACTTCCAAGTACCCACTTCCGGGCGCTTGGGCTTGAAAGTCCTTGGACGGTCTGGAGACAAACCGGTCTGACCGGTTTGGGAAACCGGTCTAACCGGTTTCGCCTCACTAGCGAACCGATTCTCTTCCAAGGAACTTCCTTGCCCCCCGGGCCTTGATGTGTTAATAGTAATCTTCAGAGACTCTTTTCCATCCAGAGTCCTCCCAATCATCACTATTCTGACCGGAACTTGATCATCAACTTTTTCCGGCCTTGGGTCTCCAATCACCACATTCTTACCTTTAGCTCCATCGGCTTGTTCCGGCCGAATCAACACTTTAGTATTCAAATCCAAGGTATGAACAGGGAAAGGAGCCTTATCAACTTGCATTTCAGCTAGCACTAATCGACCTTCGTTAAGGGCCGATTGTACCTGTCGTCGAAAAACATTGCAATCATTGGTTGCATGAGAAAAAGAATTATGCCACTTACAATATGCACGATTTTTCAATTGATTGGCTGGTGGAATTGCATGAGAAAGTTTTATAAAGCCATTCTTAAGCAATTCATCAAAAACACGATCACATTTGGCTACATCAAAAGTAAACTTAATTTCTTCTTGCCGATTTTTCTGAATCGGCTTCAACGAGGGACAAGAACTAGGTTTACTCTTTGATGACCAAACAAATTCAGTAGCATAAATTTCTTTATCATCGTCCGAACTATCAGAATCATTATCAACAATATGCACATTCGAACGATGTGGTTTAGCAGATTCTTTTGAATTTTTAAACTTAAGCTCTAGACTCATAGCCTTCATTTGCAAGTGATTAATAGTAAGGAAATCAGAACCCTCTAGTTTCTCCTTAAAATGAGACCGTAAGCCCGCAAAAGCTAAATCTGCTAAATCTTTTTCAGAAACAGTTATATTAAAACATCGGTTCTTAACATCTTTAAATCTTTTGAAGTAATCAAGAACTGATTCCTCTCGGCTTTGCTTAACCGATGTTAAATCAGACAATTTAGCTTCGTTTTCTCCGCTAAAGAAATGATCATGAAATTTACGCTCCAATTGAGTCCAATTTTGAATAGAATTAGGAGCAAGCGAAGAAAACCATGAAAAAGCAGTTCCAGTTAAAGATAATGAGAACAACCGTATACGCAATGGTTCATAAAATGATGCTTCTCCTAATTGCAAGATATATTGACTAATATGTTCCCAAGGAGTTCTATTATCTTCGCCACTGAATTTAATAAAATCAGGAACACGCCAACCATTAGGATAAGCAACTAAATCAAATTCAGGCGGATACAGTTTTTGATATAAGCGTGAATTACCCAATTCAAGCCCGAGTCTTGTTCTAAGTGTATTAGCGATATCTTCTTTAAACATAGCTAACTCAGCTTGATAGTTTCCATCACCTCTGTTTTGTGGAAAACGGGGAACATTATACATCGCATTTTGAGAAGTATTCGGAATCGGCCCGTGAGACGCGCCAGATCCGTGGGGTATACTTCCCACAACCGTAGTGCGTGGAGTAGTGTAAATAGGACCAGGAGCACCCGTATTAGATAAAACCATTGCACCCGGTGCCCCTGCACCCATGGAACCGGTCTGACCGCCAGAGGAGGCAAAACCGGTCTGACCGGTTCGTGGACCGAACCAGGGTGATGTAATTGTCCCGCATAGAAATTCATCGGCATGCCTAAATTAGGATCTAAAACATGTTCTGGCACGCCTGATGAGCTAGGAGTTGGGTTAGGTAATTCATTAGATTCTACGTTATTTTTACCTTTATCAGAATTACCCGACATACTAGCAATCAACTCACTAGTAGCAGTTTGTGCAGCAAGCAATTTATCATCCATCATGCGAGTAATTTGCTGCATCAAATCAGAGGATTCGCCAGTTACCTTTGGAAGTTCTTCAACTTGGTCATTTGCCAGCTTGAAAGCCGGCATGACGAATTCCTCCACTCTCTTGACAAGACCACCGCGATCTTTTTTGAAGCCCTTCAAGAATTGCGCCCTGAAGTGCTCCTCGGCGATCAGGTACCGCTTCCGCTCCTCGTCCGTGAGCTCTTCCATCGTCGCGGTGATGATGTTGTCTTTGTCAAGGTCGCACGTTGATCCGGACATAATTGGAGTAGATTGAATCGGTCTTGAAACCAGATTAATCTGTCCCCAGCGGAGTCGCCAAAAAGTATGTTGACACGAAAGCGCGCCAACAAACTCGAGATCGATCAAACGCGCAGCACGGCCGTCACAACGGCCAACTCCTGAACTCCTCGGGCAAACCGGTCAGACCGGTTCCTGAAACCGGTCAGACCACTTTCAAGCAGGAACTCGTGAAGACCTAGAAACTCGAGCTCGGGAGGGACCCCGTCGGAGCTCAAGCAAGCTAGGGTTGCTCTAGGGTCGGCAGGCCACCTAGAACGCCCTTGAACGCCGTAGAGACGAGCAAAGAACAAAATATGGGGGTTGGAAGAGATTAGGGTTTGAGAGATAAAAAGTAAAGGATAAACGTTTTTGATTCGATTGGAATACATCTCAATCGGCCTTAGCCTTTATATTTATAGGCCGGGGAAGTCTTACCCCTTCCGAATAGGTTACAATATGGGACTAAACTCGAAATCCTAATCCTACTCGAATTACAGAACGAAACCGACTGGTTTGGCAAACCGGTCAGACTGGTTTGGCCAGGCCAGAGCCAATTTTGACTGTCAACACAAATGAAGTCCAATACTATCTAAACCCTCAAATGTAAACACTGATAACCAGCTATCTAGTCCCCAAATCTAAGCCCGCACAACCAAGATGCGTCCAATGCTATCTTATCTAAGCACGGAATTAGGGACAGAGGATGCAACTAGGGAGAGAGGAAGGAGAATGAAAAATTCCAGGTATGGACTATCCCTAGTGTATCTTCAAGAGCATTTAAGGTGCAATTTGCGTTGCAGTTTAGACCTCAAATTATCCACTGTCACTATCCAATTGAAATGATGGAAAACCATGGTTAGAGCAGCAGCATTTGAGGTGCAGTTTGGGTGGGGTTATTATCATGGATAATTAGACGGTTCCAAATTAGGGTGTATCTAACCATTTTACTTCATATCTTCAAAATATAAGCATCTCAATACAAGAACTGTCTTTGGACTGAGGTTAATTCTTGTTTTAGTGGCTTTCTGACATTATCTCCTTATCTGAATGCAGCCGGATGAGCACGACAAGCTGGACCGGGCGTTGCTTATGAGTTATGATCGCTACTCCTGTAGTGGTTTTTCTCGCCTTCAAGTTCTACAACCAAAACCCCGAGCTCGAGAGTCTCCGTGAGAGGATGGATGCACTGGAAGACACCCTCAACAACAGAGCCTAGGTAATCCCACCTCCTTTAAACTATTGCATCCTTGTTTGGCTCTTGCTATGATTTTGAGCTAGTCGTTTTCAATGGCGCACGCTAATCCGCAGTACATTTTGCAGGACGAGATGGAGAGGAGGACAGCTAGCGAGGCATCGGTGATGGAGTGGCTCGCTAGCCTCATGGCCTTCTGCCGGCAACATGTGCCTGGAGTTGTGGAGTTGTGGTTGTGTGAACTTGTGCCTCGCTAGCCTCCTTTGTCTGTCTTTTGTGGCTATATGTATAGTCAGAACTAGATGCTCCTGCTAATGAGTAGTATATCGTTTCGATTGCCACTTGCATTTTTTGTCTCGCTGCCTCACCTAGCCTTGCCAATTGGCAATGAAAAGTTCAAGCAAGCACCGATGCAGCCAATCGAATCCAAACCCATCCCTGAGCTTGACCTAAAGGGGGCAAAACAGCAGCCTTGCTGAATTGGATGTCTTCTTTTTTTTACCTCCCCCCCAAAAGCGTGCAAAACGATACCGCGGCTTGTTTGGATCCCCACGAAAGTCTAGCTTGTTCTCTCAAACTTTACTTCATCTTTGACAATGCCGGTTCTGCTTGGCTTCTACTCCCTCCTTCCTCGTTTATAAGACACACACGCAAAATGAGATTCAAACTTTACAATCTTTGACCAATAATTTACCCATCAATTTTTTTATTTTGTCATATAAACTTGATGTGGTTGGATTTGTAATCAAACGTACTTTCCAATGAGTATAAATTCATAACCATAACTAATATAATATAAAAGAAATAAATAGTCAAAGTATGATTTAGGAGACCGTGTCGTGTTATCTCATGCCTTGTAAACGAGGAAGGAGGGAGTGCCAGCTTTTGGTTGTTAAAAACCAGCTTTTGTAAGCTCAGAAACTTAAAAATAGCTTTCACAATCCGAAATGGATCAAAATACGCCGGCAGCGAAGACAAGCACTCCGGTGAATTGACTAATAACAGGTCATATTATATGTATGCTCGCATCCCGAGGAGAACAACATGGGCCGTGTTTCTTTGGGGTGGAAATATTTTTCCACATTTTGACCAGTAATTAAGGGTATTAAATAAAGTCAGTTCACAAAACTAATTTCACAACATTGAACTATTTCGCGAGACCTATCTAATGAGGCCTTTGACCGTACGATTAGAGAATAGTTACTGTAGCAAAACATGGATTAATTAGGCTCATTAGATTCGTCGCGCAAAGTTACACTCATTTCTAAATGGGTTTTGCAAATAGACTTCATTTAGCACTTCATGCATGGAAGATTCTTTTTGAAAATTTATTTCCAGGGAGGAAAGAAACACAGCCAGGGGGTGTAGCTCATATGGTAGAGCGCTCGCTTCGCATGCGAGAGGCACGGGGTTCGATTCCCCGCACCTCCATTTTTTTTTGCTTCATTTTCCATGACTTCCAGAGCCAACAGCTTAATTCATTTCCTGTGGCTGGCTGGGTCCCATCTGCCAGTGAGAGTAGCTTAATTCATTTTCCAGTGGGCGGGGTCGTGCCAGCGTGCGGCTGTGTCGTCGTCGTCTGCTCTCAGCTCTCCTCCACCCCTCCACGCTCGCTAGCTGCCGGCCAGAGCGCACGGCCATGGCCGCCCCGGCGCCCACGGCTCTCTGCGCCGCCCGCCACTTCCAACTACTGCGCGCGTCACCCCCTCCCGCCTCGCCCCGCCTGCCGGCCACCGCCGTTGCCCCCTCCTCCTACTTGTCCTCGCGGCTCCGCCGGCCCCGCCGCCTCGCCGCCTCATCCCCGCGCGCGGCGGCGGGCACGGGGGAGTGGGACGTGGAGGCGGTCCGGGCCGGGGTGTCCGTGTACAAGCCGCGCTCCTACAACGTGCTCGTCACCGACGCCGCACGCTCCCTCGCCTGCGCCATCGACGACGGCAAGACCCGACTCGAGATCGAGTTCCCGTAAGCTCACACACACACACACCTCGCCTGCGACGTCGCTGCCCACATGCCTGCGTTATCTTCTCACTGCTCATTTACTTGCTGTTTCACGCCTTGTTCGTGGGTGCCTGCTTCTCAACTGTGACGGTGTCAAGGCCTCTGCCAAGCAGCATCTCTTCTTACAAGGTAAACCTGTATGGCTGTATCGCATTATGCTCATTTTTGCTTCACTGACCGGAACTCTTCTGTTCTACTACTAGTTTTGGTACCAATTGTTGCCACAATATGAATTTTGTAATTCCGATGTACAATGATTGACTGTATCGAATTAGAGATGGATCCATGCATGCAATTGAATTGATGCAGCGAAAGCGAATGCTACCTTTGTATACTGCAATGCTGAAGTTTGCACTTTTGACTTGATTGAGGGAGCTTTTGTCAACAATACCTGATTTGCTATTAGTTTTCGTCACTTATATTTCCCCCCTGAAAAGATCATGTCGATTTCTTCTATTACTGTATTATACATTTATATGTGTATTATGACCTACTGTTTCTGATCATCTTGCCTTTCTTCTGCAGGGCTCCTCGGATGAGTTCATCGATGCCAACATCCAGCTTGCCCTTGTTGTTGCAAGGAAGCTTAAAGAGCTCAGGGGGACTAGGTCCTGTATAGTAAGTTCAAGCTTCATAAGCTGTTCCTGATACAGATAAGCTCTCAAAGAGCAAAACCATGCTCATGCGCTCTCTTCTAGTCCATTTCAGGTGTTTCCTGATCAACCTGAAAAGCGCAGAGCCTCACAGTTGTTCAAGACTGCTATGGACACGGTAAATGATGCCTCATACTGTCCTCTAATTTCCTGACTCTTTTGGTAGGAGCTTGCCTATAGTAGCATGCCATTTAAATGCTCTGTTTTCTATTTCCATTTTCTTTTAGATTGAGGGTGTAACTGTCAGTTCCCTGGATGATTTGCCCACCGACCCTGTCAACAGCTTCTTCAAATCGATAAGAAATACCCTGGATTTTGACTTCTCAGATGACAATGAAGGTAGATTATCTTGATCCAAATACATTAATGAATGCAATAACCATGCATCTCCAAGTATAAAATGAACGATCAGGATACATGATAAAATTCTCTTTTTCGTAACTGACAAGTCTTTTGACGTTGATGAATTATCGCAACTGCAAAAAATGACAATAAAATGGTTATTGGTTGTTGTTTACTGAATGTTTGCATTACCGTCGTATGTATAAAACAAGCACATGCAGATTACTTCTCTGCAAATTTTAATCACAGCTTCTGTTTCCCTTTCCATCATAGATCAACAACCACTAGTCACTTTGCACCCTTTTTTTTTGAGATAGCTCTCAAATACATCCCTGAAAAGTTATTTGTAACCGTTGGTTGATGTGGATACAGAACGCTGGAAATCTGACGAACCTCCATCCTTATACATCTTCATCAACAGTAGCACACGTGACCTTGCTTCTATAGAGAAGTATGTGGTATGTCCAGAATACAATGCTTCATTCCTTGCCTACGTGCATGTATGTGTTATTGGCACATTGGGTTTGATTCTTTCTCTGTAATTTTGATAATTTCAGGAAAAGTTTGCCACATCTGTTCCAGCGCTTCTATTTAATCTTGAACTAGATACCTTGCGGTATGTCACATATATCCCATTCAGTAACTTGTTGCTTTTAAACGTGTTGTGTGCCTTATGAGGCAGTGACTTGTGTGATTCACTGTCCAGTTCTGACTTGGGGCTTCTGGGATTCCCCCCAAAAGATTTGCACTACCGGTTCCTTTCTCAGTTCACCCCAGTATTTTATATCAGACAGCGTGACTACTCCAAGGTATTAATTTGTTTTACTTCTATCCACTTAGGCACCTAGCAGTACCCTCTGTGCTTCTGGCTTCTTGTACCATGTGTGACTAGTTTCCCTTCTTTACCATATAGACCATTGCAGTTGCTCCATACATAGTGAATTATAGTGGTGCTGTATTCCGACAATACCCAGGTAAATCTTGGAGGTCATTTTGGTTTATTTATATTTCTTCACTTGAAAAGTTTGCAGTTTGAAACACAGATCTTCCATGCTGGGTTTGCAACAGAAGACCAAACTGAATAACCCTATTCATCAGCTACTGATCTACTGAGTTTCTATTTGTTCAGGCCCTTGGCAGGTTATGCTGAAACAGCTTGATGGTTCTTATGCATGTGTTGCAGAGAGCGAAGCACGATTCACGTTGGGACAGGTCATACCATAAGTTACTTGAATAAATTTAGCTTATGCTTACCTGCTCTCTGTGTTTGAAAATTTGGTAAAAAGAAATTCTTAACCTCATTCAAGCTTGTTGGGTCCGGCGTGCAATATCTTGTCTTTCAGGCCAAAGAGGAACTGTTGAGAGTTATTGGATTACAAGAAGAAGAAGGAAGCTCACTTGAATTCCTCAGAAGAGGATACAAGGTTCAGATCTCATCCCAGTCAAGATAGGATGAAATACGCTCTATTGCAATTTCAAACTTTGAAATTCTAAGTGGCCTCTTGCATAACTTCATTTCACCAGAGCATCAGTTTCATTACCTGAGTTTCTGTGATGCAGAATGCTACTTGGTGGGAAGAGAACGTTGATCAGGAGACTTCGCCCGCATGGCGAACTTGAGAATGCTGCAGCTGCTGGCTGGATGCTGATCTGATCAGCAAATGGAAGTACCAAACGAGTGTTCATAGGCCCCATTTGTTTCAACTTATAGCCAATTTTCAAGGCTCGATTTTGAGAAATCTAAAAGTCGGATGACTCCCATAATCGATAACCCAAAATCCAGCTGGATTCTTGATTATGGATTCTAGGAGTCATCCGACTTTTCGATTCTCCAAAATCGAGCATTCAAAAACGGTCGCAAGCTAAAACAAACAGGGTCTCACTTGGCGTAACTTAATTTACAGAAAGAAGGCCATGTACAGTGTGGCATTGCCTGTGCTGCAACTGCGTGTGCAGGCATGCGAGCTATAGATTGCTTTTCCTTTTTGCTGATTATATCTTGGTTGAGTTTGGGCTGTATAAAACCCGAAGGCACAACTACAAAAATGGATGGGACTCCAAACTTGATGTAAATCTTGTGATTTGTCTTTTGGGTGCCATCAATATTTCTACAGTAGCAATTCTACTTAGAACAAGGTTGTAGTGGGATGAGTCTCCTCGGTGACTCACTGACAGGATTTCAACAGATTCAACTCCTTGGCCAAATGCTACATTCCTTCTTTTTTTGCCCTTGGCCAACTGATTCAACTCCTTTCTTTTCTCGTGAAACTGTTCTTGGTCATTTCTCAGTTTGTCACCTGCGCGAGAGATAGGAAGAACTGAGGGGGTGTTTGGTTCCGGGACTAAATTTAATTTTAGTCCCGTCACATCGAATGCAAGAATGCTAATTAGAAGTATTAAATACAGATTAATTACAAAATACATTACATAAGCCAGGAGTAATTTAGAATCTATTAAGCCTAATTAGTCAATGATTAGACAATATAATGCTACAGTAATAATTTGATAATTATGTACTAATTATATGTTAATTAGTCTTGTTAGGTTCGTCTTGCGGAGTAGATATGACTTATGTAATTAGTTTTATAATTAATTTATATTTAATGCTATTAATTATCACTTATTTGAGGGATTAAACTTTAGTCCCTTGGATGCAACAGCCTGATTGGCGTAGTAAACGTGTTGGTCGTGGTCAGGAAAGAATTCCAGAAGCTTCTGACAACTGAAAGAGTACGGACGTATTTAAACATGTTCAAGATCTCGGGGGTCACATCTGCAAAAAGACCATCACGCGGACTCGGGAGGGAGACGACGCTTCGCCAGATCGCGGGAGATGGAGCCGAGAGTTGCAATCCACAGATCCGGCGCCCTCCTACTCCTCGCCGCCATCCTCGTCGCGGCTGCCGCATCCGCATCCGCCATCGGGGACAAGTGCGCCGCCTGCAAGGCCGTTGCTGTAAGTCCCTCTTCTCTTCTCCTTTGCTCCTGTCGTCCTTGGAGCAATCCTGTGTGAAACCATTTACATCAGCGAGTGGAAGAAATAAGCTCCGATCTTTTTCGCTCCGCGTGAAGCTATATCGCAAGATACATCATGACTATAGGAAGATGGATCATGACTGTATCTTTTAGCGTTCTTTGTAGACTTTCGATGCTGGTGAAGTCAGAGTTTGAACTAATATGGGACCTGACGGCCTGACTAGCACTATTTTATTGATAACTTGAAATTAGACTAAGTAGATTAACGGGAAAATTTCAGCACTAGGGTGTTTGGAAGAACATTTTGGCGTGCTTATGAGTTCCGAGAACTTTATCACATAATGCATTATTTTTGAATTCCAGGGGCATATCAGCAGATGAATTTTCTGTTTCTGCAATTTGCAATAGATGCTGTACATTCTCTGATGTATCTATCGATCTTCTTTTCAGGCAGAGCTAGAAATTGGAATTTCGAGTGTAAGTAAGTCGATAATCTCTCTTTCAGTTTCCTTTAATCAAGTAAATATGACCATTGCTTATGATGCTGATTTTGGTTTAATGTGCAAGACAAAGTAGCTTTATCTTTCTCAAATATGAACATATCTTTTAAATTGACAAAACAATCATCTTAGAATCTTAGTAGCATGTATCATATTAGTTTCATGGTTACAACACCATTTTATTAATTACTGTGTTCCTGATTCCTGAATTCTCTAATGCAGGAGAAACCGAGAAATCACTTGGATTTGCGCAACCGTTTGAATTCGAAAGGTCAGAGGGAAGGGAAGGTCATTGATTACAGGTACACAACCAGCATAATAACACACATTGTAAATGACAAAACTATTAAATATATATTGAGGGAAATAATCCTTGATTTAACAGTCCACATGAAGCCTATTTGATCTTGATATGCATTCTTTGGCTTCAGATAACAAGTTATGGACATATTTTACTGCTTCCTTTTGTAATGATATGTAGTTGATTTTGATTCTGTATAAATGGTGCAGAGTCAGTGAGCTTCGAGTTGTAGAACTTCTGGATGGCTTGTGCGATAAGATGCAAGATTATACCTTGCAGAAGGTAGAACATAGAATTTGTATTGAACACAATCTTATCAATACTGCTTCCTTTTTCTAGATATCAAGTGTCATAAATATGCTATAAATGTAAAGTGGGTTATCAGCGTGCTTTGGTATTGATTTTTTCATCAGGATCTTTCCATGCATTTAGCCACAGACCTAACAGTATTTTTGTATGCAGTTGGAATCAGGTGAAAAGGGATGGGTGAAAGTAACAGACTGGAACAGCTTTCAAACTGGTAATTTTTGTCAACTTTGTGGCTCCTTTTATCTCTTCTGATGACTTGTTACTATATGGAAGCTGAGAGCCCAAAATGCAATGTCAATCCATGGTTTCTTGCATTATATTAGTGCCTTCCGTCTGCTTAGTCAGTGAAGGCTGCAAGCAGTAGGTTTAAAATTGTGTTTCTGATCATTGCTTTTTTAATGTACCATTAGACTTATTACAAGCAACTCAGATTCAGTGATGTAATACCAAGATTATCCTTAGCAGTCGATCCCGTACAGGAAATAAACTTGCATGGTCCTGTGGTAAATTTTAATGCTGAATGCCAAGCAAACAACAAGTCATACCTTTGGATCTGTGTATTAGAATAAAAACATTTATGCATGTATTAGAATTATTTGACATGTGACATTATGTTGATTACGTGGTTGTTCGTTTTGTAGAAAAGAAGGCAGCAGCACGAGCACATTCCAAAAATCTGTCCACCTTCTGTGGAAGGTATGTATCCACTAAATTTGATGAAGTTCACTGACAAAATAAACAGCACATATAGGCAATTTCAGTAATTTTTCTATGAATCTGTCTGGCAGAATGTGGACTGTACTATATACAATTTTTTTCTTATTTATGTGGTTGCAAACATGTTTAGGGTTTAGGGTCAATTATATTATCCTTGCCAAACATGTTTGCACATGCAAGCCTTTCCTTGTTGCTGATCGTCATTTTTGTCGCTTGTTAAGCTTTCTTCTTGTTTACTTTATTTAAGCCAACTCTAAACAAACTCTTCATCCACCATGTGCTTTAGAGCAGAGATTTATTTGTTGTGTAAGAGACTCTCCATCCTTCTGAAGAAGCCGACTATTGATGGGATGAACTGACCAGCTTCACTTTTTGGCTTTTTGCAGGTTACTTGAGGAAACAGAGGATGAGGTAAGCTTGTCTTGGATGCCATTCATACATTGCTACTACAGTTTGGTTTTAGAAAATCATATCTTATCATGCTTTATTGATAGTTGTGTTTTATTTTTTATTATTTTGGTTTTGTCAAGACAAGGCCTTGCAAATTCTGATTATTTTTGTGGTTCATTTTGCAGCTCTCTGAGTGGATAAAAACAAGCTCCTCAGAGTCGGAAAATGTGAGCAAGGCCCTTTGTGAAGATATTAGCAAACACTGTCGGTCCACAAGGTATGCCATCTCTTATGTATCAACTATCAGGCATAGATAGTCAGGAATCGGTTTCTGTGATGATGTCGTTTGGTGCCTACATATAAAGAATTGCAGTAAGGAAGGCACTGTAGTGTTCGTAAAATAAGATACTTTTGTTTCAACAAGATTTCTAAAGAACATTCTGTGACAGGGCCATGCAAACTGTTGGGTTCTTTAGCATGCTTTTATGCAGGCTCGTTTGTACATTCCAATATTGAAAATATTTGTCCTATATTTTGGTTGCTCTAAGCTACATCTTCCCGTTTCCTCTTTGTTCCAGTGCTACCGTCCAGATCGACGATGAACTTTAACAGGGCCACGCCCATGGGCCATGGCTACAGCGAAGCAAAACGGACGTCATGCTGGGAAATGTTGAAGGACAACCCGACATGGCCCCAAACACCAACTTAGTCAGACATGAAGCTGGCATATCTGATTTTTTGTGCTGCACCCGCATTCTTGTACTGAAAAAATGGGACTTGTAATCCGTTCCACAATGATGTTCTTGGTCTAAAATCTAGACTCTAGACTGCTCTACAGAGAACAACGGAACAACAAATTTTGTATACTGAAGTACGGTTAAAAACAGCCGGTCGAACTAACCTGTCTGAAGCTATCTGAATTCTGAAATCTGAGTGCTTTCAAGGTTTTATCGAATGCTATCAGTGCTCCGAATCACCCAGTGTTATGCCATACCGGGTGCGTTTTGATGACTGATGGAATGCATCAGCTAGTATGTCAATGAGATCACCCAAGATTAAAATCCTGCATCGTGCATTTTGGATATGAGACGGGATTTGCCAAACACATCCCACTTTCACACTTTTTGGTTGCCATAACAAATTAGAAATTCTCATCTCCTGGGAGTTGTTGCTAGAAACCAGAAACAAACTGTTTGTAGTATATGAAATAAAATCCGCCCATTGTGAAGCAAGCAAGCATGTTTGACGGTGCCGGTGTGCTGTGAGATCTCTATATCTCTTTCTCAAAAAAAAAATCTCTATATCTCTTTCAATACATTATTATGCCATTGAAGATCTCAATCATTTCCATTAGATTTTCATGTCTCATTCCCAATGCACCAGAATATACTTTTTAAATTGGAGACATTACCTTTTAAATTTTCTAAAGCTGTCATTTTTTTTATCACTTCACAAATACTCACTCGTCACGCATACTGTCATGCAGTGTGGTTAGAAGGATTCTGGAGTGTGGGTCCCTGGTCAACGGGTGGAGTCCCCAAGTTGAATTTTCCTGTGGGGCCCATGCTGTCATGGAGTAATAACGGCGTCTTACTGAAACCGTTTCACTGTAAAAAAAAAATCCCCCTGTCTCCGCTCTTCTTCTTCTTCTTCCTCCCCTGTCCTCTCCCCCTATTAATTCCCCCCAAATCCGATTTCCTCCGTCCTTGCCGTCCCCAAATTCTTCGCCCTCCTCATCCCGCGCAGCCGGCCTCACCGCCGGCGACGGGCCGCGACGACCCGGGCCGCCCTGCCAGTCCTCCCTCCGTCGCCCCCTCCCCAAAACCCTCTCTGCTGGGGCTCGGCTGGGCGCGACGCGAGATCCGGCCGGGGCTTGGACTGATTTCTCCCTTCCTCGGTGAGTAAACCCTAGGACGCTCGCGGGAGCCCCCGTCGTACTGGGATATCGTCCCGTTCAGCGGGATCTTTCATTTCTCGGCCGCGATTGCGGGTGTCATCAATTCCAAATCTTCGTTTCTCGCGGTTCAGTTTGTTGCGGGTTCGTTTGCCGCGTTGTTGCGGGATCGTACACCCATGATCTGGTCCGATTAGAGTGATCCTGCGCGTAAGATCGATCTCAGTTGACCCCATGACGTCCGAAAAATCTCAGTTGACCCGTAGGACTTGGTGACCAAGGTGCGGGTGTAGATAAATTATGCCCCTGGGTTTTGCTGACCAGATCTTACGGGAGTTACTTGTGTTATGCTGGTCCTTAGGAAAAATTTGATTCTGTTGATCATGTGGAAAATTTCAGTTGTTAGATGATGAATATCGGAACCATGACATCCTGGTATTGCACCAATTTATGATTTTACTTGAGAACTTGTATACATGACATGGTTGTAGCGCCCAGTTTTTGCTTGCTAGACTTTAGTGTGAATAGATGAAGCATTCTTTGACCTTACAGTACTGCTGAAGAGAACAGTGAGCTTCTGTACCATGGACGCTAAAGGGGAAAAGAACTAAAATTACATCTATTCTATCATTAGATTTTTCCTACACTGTGAATGTAACTATTTGTTTGATAAAAAAACTTGAACACTAGCTTCTTCAGGCCAGTAAAGTCTTGCTTTGCTAACTCCTTATTTTTATTTCTTCTTCGCAGGGTCACTTTGATATTCCAACAACAGCACCTTGCTAGTCTCCCTGATTGTCCCCTAACAATGAAGACGCATGAGCGGGCTGCCAATTTGGCTCTTGCTGGTATGTTTCTTGTTCAATTCAGTCACCGATGCCTTGTTCATTACCTTGATACCTTCTTCCTTTTCTTTTGATAAAATGAACATGCTAACCTCTGCAGCTTTTTTTTTACAATATATGCAGCTTTGAGCTTGGCACCACTTGTGGTTAAAGTAAACCCAAATGTGAATGTGGTATTGACAGCATGTCTTACTGTCTATGTGGGTTGTTACCGTTCTGTCAAGCCAACTCCACCCTCTGTAAGCAATATGTTTCTCTTTGTTATGTATCTACTAGGTATTAGTCAAATCATGAGACCAACTGATTTGTTTTTGCCCTATTATTATGCAGGAGACAATGTCCAAGGAACATGCTATGCGGTTCCCCTTAGTGGGAAGTGCTATGCTCCTGTCACTGTTCCTTCTATTCAAGTTTCTTTCAAAAGACTTGGTCAATGCTGTGCTCACTGCTTACTTTTTCATTCTTGGCATTGTTGCTCTCTCGTAAGTCCATTTTTCTTGGAATATCTTCTGCAGACATGGATACACTTAGTAGTGCTAGTGTACTTCTGAGCTAATGTTTGCATTCATTCCTTTGTTATGCAGTGCAACATTGCTTCCTTCTATAAAACGTTTTCTTCCAAAAGAATGGAATGATAATCTCATCGTTTGGCGGGCTCCATTTATCCACTGTATGATCCCCACTCACTTTGATGCTCTCTCTTTCTCGTCAGTTTTCAATGATATCGTGGATTACTATTTGATTGTATCCTTAATGCTGCTGTGAATTGAAACAAAAGATGTACTGAGTCAATATATAATCTTATTTTGTGGCCTGAATGAACTAGAACTTTTCACCATTTTTGTTTTCAACCTTGTTACGAACAAAATGATATTGCTTGATGCAGATATGGACATTTTTCTGTGACATTAGATGAACTATGTACTGGCATGAAAATACATTCTTTGCTGACAGAATTTATTATGGACATGGATTTTGGTTATAATAGCTGTTATGGTGTTAAGATAACCTTTGGATTTGGCATTGACTTCTTATATGGGTTGTAACTCATAGCAAGGATAGGAGTATTGGAGTTTAACTGTGCCAGTTTCCTCCCTTTACAATCTTTGTTCTTGTAGATGCTTTAAGTCCATGAGTTTCTTATTTCAGCACTCTCGGTGGAGTTCACAAAGTCACAGATTGTTGCTTCAATCCCGGGATTTTTCTTTTGCATGTGGTATGCATATAAGAAGCATTGGCTAGCAAACAATGTTCTGGGAATTGCTTTCTGTATTCAGGTCTGTTAATATGCATACTAAAGATTAAACCTTTCTGAATTTGATTGTTTCCCCTCACCAGAGCCTTAACGCTTCAAATTTGCAGGGGATTGAGATGCTGTCATTGGGATCATTTAAAACTGGAGCCATTCTCTTGGTAAGGTTTCCATCCAATTTTGTGCATTGCTTTGAACGCCTATGTATTTCTATTTTCTGGTATAACTTCTAAGAATTTACTCATTACATGTTAATTTGACTTTATTTGCTTACGGAAGGACATTTGTTATGCACTATAAGAAATTGGAAGTATTGCTTGCTGTGCTGTGTGTAGATTCAAATCTCTATTGTTTCTAATCTCTATTATAACACTAGCGCATCGTAGAATCAGTTTTCAGATCATTCTTTTACTGTTCTCTTCATCCCTTCCCCTCTTTGACCAAAATATCATTTCACTGCAATATCTGTCCTAGCTGTGGCATCATAATGGTGAATTATCTTTTATGCTTTGGCTTTTAGTATGCACTGTCATACCTCTTAAACTTTGAAAAAATAGTTTTTCTCGCATGGAAATGATATTAGCAAGCTTTGAATTGCGATGACATTGTCTCATGAATGTTAAAATGTGGAACCTCGTACTGGTTTATTATAGTTCTGAAGTAATTGAGCCCTTGCATTTTGACTATGTTATTTCTGAAAATTATAATTACAGCAATTTCATCAGTTCAAGTTGAACTGATTTCTGCTGTTTCTTTCAACATAGTGCCACTATCATTCTCTATTGATCTCTTGAGATTCATATGCGAATGCATCTTTCCTTTTGCATTTTCAGGCGGGACTTTTTGTGTATGACATTTTCTGGGTGTTCTTCACTCCTGTTATGGTCAGTGTGGCTAAATCATTTGATGCTCCGATAAAGGTCAGTGCTCTTTCTTAGTGAATTGTGTTCTTTAACACCATTGTCGGTTCCATTTTGTCATTGACTAATCTGGCTCTGCATTGTTTTGCACAGCTTCTGTTTCCAACTGCAGATGCTGCACGGCCGTTCTCTATGCTTGGCCTTGGTGACATTGTGATTCCTGGTAAGTAGTAAAAGTTTCTTTCTTGTGCTATATTACATTCTGCTGATGTTGGCAGTGAATTAAAATTTTCCCGATTGAATGGTAATATATTAGTCACAGTATGAGTACCAACTTTGTTTGGCACTATCATCTGTAGCAAGTTGCTATTTATACTGGGACCTTGTTAGGTTGTCTGTGAGGATAATTTACAAATTTACTGTATCAATAGAGCTCTTTCTTTTCTTGATCTGTGGTGAGAAGTAACAAGTATCAGGTTTTCTAGATTTATGATATAGTTATTGGTTAGTTTTGCAATTTATGTATTCTTGTAGTACATGAATGAGAATAATTAGTCCAATTGGAATTGGATCATGCTCAGATATTTCTGTTTTAGTTGGGCAATATGGCTTGGTCCATGCTCAGGTTTATTTTTAAGCTATGCAGTTGCATGCTCTTTCTTGAGTTGTTGCTAATACAAGCAATATTTGTATCCATTCCTGATCCCTAGAGGACAACACTGCATGTACAGCGGAAACAAAATATATAACTTAAACTGATTTCAGCTCATGGAAAAAATGTGATTTTCGTTCAGCCAGTTTCTCTGTCATTCAGCACATAATATGGATCTGTATTTTCATTTCCAGGCATATTTGTTGCACTTGCCCTGCGTTTTGATGTCTCAAGAGGTATCAAGAACCGTTACTTCAACAGTGCATTTTTGGGATACACTGTGGGTTTGACGGTGACCATCATTGTAATGAACTGGTTCCAAGCTGCTCAGGTGAGTTCTGTTTACTCAGGTTTACTGCCGTATTGCCCTTATTTCAGTCATCTCTGAAATATTAATATGTGTCATTTTTTGGGCATATGCAGCCTGCTCTACTATACATTGTTCCTGGTGTGATTGGTTTTGTTGCTGTTCACTGTTTGTGGAATGGAGAAGTAAAACAGGTCAGATTCTGAATACTTGCAGCAGCTACCATCCAGAAAGATATTTCATGTTACCTTATACCTCGTCTTTTGATTTGAACCGAGTAGCATAAAAGTTACATAAAAGATACCATTATTACACATAGAGTAAAACTGTTCCTTTAGTTGGGCCCAGTTATGTTCCTGAGTTTCCTGTTTTGATGCTTGTCTCTTAACTGTTACTACAAAATGTCGCGGC
Source organism: Echinochloa phyllopogon (assembly GCA_033239725.1). Classification (NCBI taxonomy): domain Eukaryota; kingdom Viridiplantae; phylum Streptophyta; class Magnoliopsida; order Poales; family Poaceae; genus Echinochloa; species Echinochloa phyllopogon. The sequence continues at coordinate 1,400,458 of BTCW01000001.1, forward strand.
TTAAAAAACTAGCGCAGGGCTTGCATGAAAAGGATCTTATGGCAAAAGTTCATTTATTGGTACTGTTCCTGCAGCACGGTTTTCCGATATTATAGGGTAAACTAGCCATATGAATTTCTGTGGCACTGAGGGAATTGACTCTTTTCTTTAAAGAATAAATAACACTTATTTTCAATCAGATTTCTTATTCACTTGGAATTTATGATTACCTGAGTCAGTCACCTTATGGCCCTTCCATTTGTACATTTGGTTTCTGTACTATCAATACCATTAAATTGCTTGTAGCCTTTTCTTACCTGTCTAATAGATCTTCAGCAGAGTCATGAAGTTGTCATTGTGCTGTGTTGGTGTTTCGCTTTGTTATGATTAATGTACTTTATAGTGTTGATGATGCCTTGTAGTTCCATCCGGTCATTTCTTTCATCTTCTTGTCATCTCATTTATTTTTGGTTGCTTTAGTGCAAAGTTTTATTCCTTTTGTTTCCCTAATAAAGTAGCTACAGTATAAAAGATGGATGTCTTAGAATGTAAGACTGACTTAAGATATATATGCAGCTTCTGGAGTTTGATGAGTCCAAAGCTGAAGGGGAGGAATCCGGTGAAGAAGTGCAGGATGATAAATCTGAAGAGAACAAAAAGGTGGACTAGCGCTCTGGCTAGGTTTAGGTCTTGATGAGGAGAAAAAGGAAGACAGAAGTTTTCGTGTAAGGTCGTTGGCAGCTAAACGAGCTTGGCGACCTCTGATACCGGCTCACTGAACTTAGAAACATTCACATGATACAACTTCTTTTTGCTTTGCGGATTATTTGGTTCGGAGAGTTGAAGAGGGTAAAGATGTTGTGACTTGCGATGTCCTGACCTAGTTCTGTTTTCCTTAGTGACTTGTCATGTTGGTTGCGTTAAGGATTTAACAGAGCTCTGATTTGGCCATCGTATTCCATCATTGGGCTCTCTACTAACCATGATCAGCCATGCTGATGCTGCCGGTCTGTTTGGAATGACTGAATTTCAGGAATTTTACAGGGCTCCGGTGTTGAATTTTTTTGAGGGTAGAGGACTCATTTGAAATTCATTCCCTGTTCCAAAGTGAGTCAAAGTTTAGCAGATCTGCCTTTTATTTGTTGATTTAAAGGTGATATTGGTAGGAAAGTAGCCTGCTGCAGGTTGAGAGATCCTGTCTATGCTACTACTGTATGAACATGACGGATGTGTAAGAAAGGAACTGCATCGTTAAGAGGATGGAATCGGGTTCGTGGCTGCATCGAAGTCACGGCCCAAAAAAGCTTTTCGGCCATATGCCTTGCGTGGTGTCTGCATCTGTCTTCCATTTTCGAGGCACCACACAAGCCACCGGCTTCTTTCTTCTCATGCACTTGTTACCTGTTGTAGCAAACACTAGTGCTTTTTTGGAAAGAACCAGCAAAGCAAAGCAGTACTCGGTTCAAATTCATGCACAACTTTCCCCTAAAAAGGATGAACGCGCAATCTACATATTACTTTCCATCAGTTGGTTCTTTTGAGTCTGCTGGTATTTAATTTTCAGCTATTTTTTTCAAGTTTTAGGCGATGAGTTGGCTGACGGCGAGACATCCACAATCAATTTGTCAATCTTCAATCCTAAGATATTACGGTTCGGTCTCTCTGCTCTTTGCTCTCGGCTGTACTCATAGGAGTGTTCTAAAAAAAAACTTTCCGACGTGTTGAGTGATGGATCAATGTGTCCATCTAATGATATGGGCTGGTTTATTCGTTTCACCCATCCATTTTACTCTAGGAATTATACAGAGGCCATGACTGATCCCTAGCCAATTACTAGTTTTCAAGGTATGTTCTTCCCCACTAGGCTCTTTGATTTGTGCATATCCGGTGGCATTGCACGATCACAGCTACGAAGAATATTATTATTCTTCTGTGCGCTGGTTTCCTTTTGTTTTCTCCCATTAATTTCTTTCTCCTCACTTTCACACCGGAAGAACTGAAAGTCAGCCAATGCTCAACCGAAAACGACTTTCGGCGCTGCTGGAATGATCCATCTTGCTGCGTTTTCATTTGATTTCCAGCCTTGTTAGATGCCCACAAATCTAAAGCTTCACATCACATTCACATATGTAGACTACATAGTTTAGGCTAGTTGCTTGCAAAGGCGCACAGAATTTTCAGGCAACAGCATCAGATGCTACTCTCACGCATGTGACATATGTCAGCGTCGTCTTTGGTCTTTTCCTGTTCTGAAAGGAAAAAATAAGGACATACTCCGTATACCCTGATCTGGACAGCTTGCTGAGGAGTTTGTTCGGTGTTCTTATTCTTAGCTTGACAAATAGTGGAATAGCTGTTTGAAGACACTCGTGGAAGCCCTGAGTTACCATTATTAGCTTTAGATGAATAATCGTCTCTTTCCTTTCTTGGTAGATAAGTTGTTCTACTTTTTAGAGTTCGCTGAGTGACCTTTCACCACTTATTCTATAGTAGTGCTCCTACTACTCTTTTAAAGAAAACAAATAATGGAATATAACGCAGTTTATTGGTTAAGTAATGCAGGACCGATCAAGCAGATGCAAATCACCTGTCTTGCTCCAATAAGGTGAAGCAAGGAGGATAATTAAATTAAAGCTACCTGCTGCTTAATTATATATGACCCAGATATATGTTGGCCACACGTTGCTAGGCTTGAGATGCTAGTTGTATTCCTGGCTTGCCATGCCAATGCAACAATGAAGCATGATGAAATTAAAAAGAGATGCTGAGTTGCATTGGGCATGGCAAGTGATACATTGCTCATTCTTATATTTGACGTCCGTTAGTTCAAAATGAAAAAAATATGTAGCCACCCTCTCTTTACTTTTAGATATGTAAGGTATTCCTTGAAGAATACCTTCATTTTTTTAAGAAAAAGATGGCATGGGAATTGGAGTCAGAAATGTTGACTGATCAGGACAGAGACGTGCGTACATTCTTGAGGTAGCCTACTTAATTGAGGCAGACCGCCATAACCTCGTGTTGCACGTTATGTTAATTCTATTCGCTCTCTACTTCAGCGGTGGCTGTAGGTTTGTTGCGAATCTTGGCAAAGTACTGCACAGATAGTGCCTACCTACTCTAATTTGCGTCAATGTATCCATATATGCAATTCGGCACTGCTTGTCCTTTTCATACTGGATAGTATCACAATTATATGCATGCAGTACAATCAAATTACATGCTAATAAAATCGGTGGCTTGCATATCTACATGCCTTTCTTTTTTTTACTTCGCTTCCTAGGGTGTATTTAGTTCCACAAAATTTTCTCTCCAAACTTAACTATTCATCTATCACATCAAATCACATCAGATCGCTCTCCTCATGCATGGAGCACTAAACTTGGGTAAATAAAAAAACTATTTACATGATTTTAATGTACACGACGAGACAAATCTTTTAAGCCTAGTTAGGTCATGATAGGACAACGATTACCGCAAACAAACGAAAAGTGCTACATTGTTCGATGTGACATTTTCGCTAAATTTTGCCACGTCTTTTTTGGAACTAAACACAGCCTTAGCAATAATGTAAATATGTAATCAAGATTTAACTATAAGATCTAGTAGCTCGTGCAAGTAATGAAAAGGATTGGTGGAAGGAAGCTGGCCCCACGTGCTGTCACCTTCATCATCTCCTAGCATTTGCCTTTGTCACCCTTTATTTGTCTTCCTGTGGGCTGCCCCTGAGAGACAGGGAACATAGTACGTACGGTACTTTATATACAACACACAATACAGTAATCAAGTAGACTAGCTCAAATGAGCCTAGTACCTGCTGATTATCCAGATCGATCTACGTGTTCACTGATGTCTTAGTTTGGGGGTACCAACACTATGTTTGATGAGCAGTAGCATCAGGAGATGAGGAGAATCACCTTACCATCTTGACATGACCAAAGAATATAAACTAAAAAGAGTATATATGTCTGGTTGAAAAAAAGAAAACCTCTATTCCTTTCTTTGCCCAATCACACACTCCAAGTCCAAGGCTAATCTCATCCCATCGAGGTTGCATGGGGAGGGAGCAACGGGGTTTACCTTACTTGCGTCAGTCACAGCCTGCCTAGCAAACAGTCTAGGACTAGATCGATGGCCTATGGGCAATGTCCTGCACTTGCCCGCCATGTGAAGCTGCAACAGAAGAGAGCAGAGTGCGTCGGTGGGGCCGGGGCCACCATCGCCCCGTCCACCACTGGGGATGTGACACGTGCACGCTTGGCCGGCTCTGGTCAGCGTTGGTGCACAACGTGGCCCACGCCATCACGGGTGCTGTGGGTGAAACAGCGACTGTGAACCTTCTCCATGCCTCCATCTCTTCCTCCCAAACTCCATCTCTCCATCTCTTCCTCCTTGACCCTCGTGTGTTTTATCTGTTTGTATGAAATTTTGTACTATGATGAAACAACTCGATTATTATTACATGGATGGATAAACGAAACATGAAATGCCACGCAACAATGTTCTTCTCCATCCGGACAATCACATAAACAATACAAAACGTGCCAATGCCAACTGCCGACTTATTCGGTACCCTGCACTGGATTGGAACGCCCCAACAAACAACCGTGACCAACATGCCCTTGAAAGTTAAAAAGAAACATATATTTGTTCTTTTGCAAAATCGACACGGTTTACTTACCTTCTACAAAGGCACCAGGTTATACCCATCATTTCTTCCCAAATATTGTGTCAAAGAAACTACATATGGTGTCATCGAATGCTATGCCAAGTCAAATAAGTTTAGGTAACTCCACACTGATCCAAGTCAATTGCCTCTGTTAAAACACCTTGATAAAGTATCACATTAGTCAAACCACGTACACCTAACCGAAAATGCAAAGTAAGTACCAAATCCTTGGTTAACGATGCCCACTGGCCCATAGCTGCCACCTTTGCATTCTGCAATGATGATGGCTCATGGATGACGTGGCACGCCCCGTCCACCCTGCTTTTCACTAATCACTGGACTTGTAACTGGGTCATTTGCTGCAGTGGGGCCCACCTGCCATTTCACATCCCCATCTCCCTCCCCTGTCCCCCCTTCTCCTTCCTATAAACAGCGCGGCTCCAAAATAAATGACCCTCAGAAAATGAGCTCCAGGGAAGGCCAGCGCCGCCTTGTCCTGGGCTCCTGAGTCCTGAGGAGGGAGGAGACGACGGGGAGTCAAGCACCGGCCCGACGCGGAGACCGACCAAGATTTCCTCTTCCGCTTCCGGGGGAGCACCGACGCCAGCCCAACCCGTAAGTCCCCTTGCAATCTCGTGATGTTTCCGCGTCAGAACCAGCAGACACAGCAGCCTCTTCGGCATTTCCTTTCTGGGGAGCCGAGCAAATCCCCATGTCCCCAACCACCAATGGCTTCCATTTCCGCTCATTTCTCAGGTTCTCAGCGGTGATTCGGAGCAAAGCTGGGTTCTTTGGCTAGTTACTGCACTTTTCTCTGTTGATCTTTGTTGCTTCTCCTAGTAATAGTCCTGATAGCATTTTTTTTGAACTTTTTTTATTAACGAAATACTCCTGATAGCATCAGTACCTAACGCTTTTGTGGGGGTTTGATATTGATTGGAGCAAGCAATTCGTTACAAGGCGCCATTTAGTTTCATTTTGTTGATCATCACTTGATAAACAAGCACAAATCGCATGAGAGGCCGAAGAAGCTCGTGTCTAGTTGGTTCGGTTGCTTGATAATTGAGGCTTTGCTGCACTTTTGCGGGAAGCACCCTTGATAGTTGTGTTGGAACATGCTACTAGTATGGAATGTACCTCGTGGCAAGCGTGCCTGCTATAGCAATACCAATACTTGATGATTGTTTCAATTAAATAAAAACTAGTATGGAATGTGTGTTTGTTTCTTCTTGTCTGATTGTTCGGACACAAGAAATAGAATAAATACCTTGATTGGTTCTTGTGCCTTGCACAGCACCAAGGTATGAAGGTTCAACTTTTGTTATTTTCGTTCACAGGAAAAGTGTGTGCGAATTTAATTGAAACGTGCGGAATGAGTGAGACAGCCACACTTTTATCTATCACTGTTCAGCTAATGGACCACAATGCATCTGGTTTCCGGGATACGGCCATATGAGCAAAGTTGTTCTGGATGATGCTTGCAGGAAGAATCTAGGGCCCACTTTAAAAGCTTTGTTTAGTTGAATGTTCACCAATCTTGGGATTTCATTTTGTGGTTTTTCTTCTTTCTAGAAATAGGATAAATATATATCATGAATGGCTCCTCCGAAAACATTTTCTACCACATTAAAATGAGTGTTTGCCATCCGTGATATATTTAGTGTAATAATCAGTATTTGTTCTGACCTTGTTCTATCCGTCAAAAAAAGTTCAGTATTTGTTCTGTCTAAGTTGCTTTTCTTTCGATTCTTCAATCCGTCTCTTCATGCCTACATTTGTTGACCTCTTCTTTCTTATATTATTTCTCTCAATTTATAGCCTATATGTTGATTCTCTTGCGCATTTCTATATGTTCATTCAAATAACAGTGCCTCTGTCTTTTCTTTTTTAACAGGATTCCCACTTCCCAAACTCTTTGATAATTTACCAACATCTGAATAAGTTCATCGCAGCCTTTGAACAATTTGAGCCAAAATGAAGATAGATTTTCTCATGTTGTTGCTTCTCTCCCTGTTCCTCTTCCCTGATGGCATCCGCAAGAGCTTAGCTGCAAGGCCGTCAGTTGTGAATATTGGTTCTATTCTTCGGTTTAACTCCACCACTGGAGGCGTTTCAGCGGTTGCCATCCATGCAGCCTTGGAGGATATTAATTCTGATCCAACAGTTCTAAATGGAACAACGTTAAAAGTTGACATGAGGGATACAAATTGCGATGATGGTTTCCTCGGCATGGTTGAAGGTAGATCATCTTTAATACCACTGCCATTTGTTTTGCACTGTTTAATAGTGCTTGCTTCTATTCTAGAGTTATGGTCATGATCATGAGACTCATGATACAATATTCCTTTTTTCAGCTTTGCAGTTCATGGAGACTGATGTTATTGCAATCATCGGGCCACAATGCTCTACTATTGCTCATATCATCTCATATGTCGCAAATGAGCTCCAAGTCCCTTTGATGTCCTTTGCATCTGATGCAACTCTATCATCAATCCAGTTCCCATTCTTTGTACGGACTATGCCCAGTGATCTATATGAAATGGCAGCTGTGGCCGCAGTTGTTGATTACTACCAATGGAAGATAGTGACTGCCATATACATTGATGATGATTATGGTCGAAATGGCATTGCTGCTTTGGATGATGAACTTACTGCTAGGCGCTGCAAAATTTCCTACAAGGTTGGGTTTTCCTCCAATGCTAAAAGAAGTGAGCTTCTTAATTTGTTGGTTACCGTTAGTAATATGGAGTCTCGTGTTATTATCCTCCATACTGGTGCGGATCCTGGACTCAAGCTTCTCTCACTCGCAAATGGACTGAACATGATGGGCAATGGCTATGTATGGATTGCAACTGATTGGCTTTCTTCTTATCTTGATGCTAATTCATCAGTCCCTGCTGAAACTATAAATGGCATGCAAGGTGTTCTGACTGTACGTCCACACACCCCTAAGTCAAAGATGAAGAGCAATTTAATGTCCAAGTGGAGCAGCTTAAGCAAGAAATACAACCACAGTGATCTTCGCCTCAGTGCTTATGGTTTTTATGTTTATGATAGTGTGTGGACAGTAGCTCGGGCCCTGGATGCCTTTTTTGATGACGGTGGAAGGATTACCTTTACAAATGACTCAAGGTTGCGTGATGAAACTGGGGGAAGTCTTCACCTTGAAGCCATGAGTGTTTTTGACATGGGAAAAAGATTACTGGGTAAGATCAGACAGGTGAACTTCACTGGGACATCTGGCCAAGTGCAATTTGATGCTCAGGGTGACCTCATTCATCCTGCCTATGACATCATAAGCATAATTGGAAATGGCGTGCGGACAATTGGTTTTTGGTCAAACTATACAAGATTGCTATCGACCGTCCTTCCAGAAGACCTATATTTGAAGCCTCCTAATACTTCTCTTGCCAATCAACATCTCTATGATGTCATTTGGCCTGGAGAGACTGCGCAGAAGCCTCGAGGTTGGGTCTTTCCTTCCAATGCCAAGGAGTTGATAATCGGCGTCCCCAACAGACACAGCTTTAAAGAGTTTGTCACCCTAGATAATGCTACTGGAAAAATGACGGGCTATTGCATCGATGTCTTCACTCAAGCATTGGCTTTACTTCCTTATCCAGTTACATACAGGTTTCAAGCTTTTGGCAATGGTACTGAAAATCCTCATTATGATCAACTTGTACAGAAGGTTGTTGACAATGTAAGTATAGACATGCAGTTCTTGTTTGTGTTTTTTTTTCCTCCTGCACATTTCATCATGTGGTAATGATCAGAGTTACCTTATCCTGCAGGAGTTTGATGCAGCAATAGGGGACATTGCAATTACAATGAGCAGAACTCAAACTCTTGATTTCACCCAGCCCTTTATTGAGTCAGGCCTGGTTATTTTGTCTCCGGTCAAAAAGCATATAACAAATTCTTGGGCATTCTTGCAGCCATTTACATTGGGGATGTGGTGTGTTACAGGGTTGTCTTTTCTTGTTGTGGGTGTGGTTATTTGGGTTCTTGAGCATAGAATCAATGATGAATTCCGTGGCTCACCACGGGAACAACTAATAACTATTGTTTGGTAAGGAGCTGAATTGCACATTTTTGCACTTATGTATGAATGTTAAGATTTCCTCTGTTCCTGTGCCAACATATTTTAGCAGCCTTAAACCGTGTTTTGCAACATTGATGATTTGTTCAAATGGAACATCTAGCAATTAACAAGGAACTTAAATCTTGTAATTTTAGATTGGTTGCAGAAAAGATGTCTGCATTTGCACAATCTATTCCACATGATATTATGATGTATTATCCTCTTTTTGTTAGTTTTGTCTATCAAAGATTTAAAGTAATTCTCCACATTTATTGCTAAATGCTTTTCTAATTGCTTGATTCTTTCTTATGAAATGAGCTTATGATCTGTTTTATTCTCTGCAGGTTCAGCTTTTCAACTCTATTTTTTGCACATAGTGAGTAAACTAGTCTTTCCTGTTCTGTCTTTCAGTGCAATCGGCCTTCTGTTCTGATTTGTCACCTCCATCTTTATTTGCTACCAGGAGAAAACACTATGAGCACTTTAGGACGTGGTGTTTTGATCATATGGCTATTCGTTGTTTTGATCATTCAATCCAGCTATACCGCAAGTCTTACTTCCATCCTAACCGTGCAACAACTCGATACTTCTATAAGAGGACTCGATGATCTGAAACATAGTGATTATCCTATTGGCTTTCAAGTTGGTTCTTTTGCAGAAGAATACATGGTCAAGGAACTTAACATCTCACAGTCAAGGCTGAAAGCTCTCGGTTCTCCTGAAGAATATGCTGAAAACCTCAAGCTAGGCCCTAAGAAAGGAGGTGTTATGGCCATTGTTGATGAGCGCCCCTATGTTGAGCTGTTTCTGTCAACTAACTGCAAGATTGCTGTAGCTGGCTCAGATTTCACCAGTAGAGGATGGGGCTTTGTAAGTACATTAAACTTTACGTCATCTCGAAGATTCCTTACCTACAGTAACCTACTAACTTAACAGTATTGACTATAAGAGTTCCATCTACTGTTCACATAGCTGATGGTCATACACTCAGATTATGAAGCCTTTCTTGCACTTGTTAGCCGCAAAAGTCTAATATCTGAAGTGTAGAGCACTTTGTTTCGTTCATGAACATAGCATCTTAAAAACTCTCTCTTTCAGGCATTTCCAAGGGATTCCCCTCTTCAAGTAGACCTGTCCACCGCAATTCTCACACTGTCGGAGAACGGGGAACTGCAGCGGATCCACGACAAGTGGCTCAAGACAGGCGATTGCTCAGCTGACAACACCGAGTTTGTGGACTCAAACCAGCTCCGCCTTGAGAGCTTCATGGGCCTGTTCCTCATTTGTGGTGTAGCATGTGTCATCGCACTGCTCATTTACTTTGGCATCATGCTACGCCGCTACCTGAGGCATGAACCGCCAGAAGCAATCTCTGCAGAGCCAGGGTCATCGAAATCAAGGCGCAGCCTCAAAAGATTCTTCTCATTCGTCGATGACAGGGAGCCACCAAAGCAAAAGCGATCCTTGGGCCTCTCAGGAAGTTCAATGCCAACAACGCCTACGAGTAACACTGACATAGAAAGGCCGGTGAGGCCAAACAGACATGGAGGTGTTATTAATATAGAGAGCTAGTGCATGTGCATACGTTTGGACCTGGGATACATCATCTTTGGGCCAATCTACACGTTCTTTTATAGGAAATTAGAGCCAAAGGCTGCTTAGCGAATTGTATGTTTTGGGTATTAGCACCCTAGCGATAGCAAGTTGTCTGAGCTCGGCAACTGCAAAATTGTATAGAGGTAACATGGTATTGAATGGAATGTGTTTCGTTATTTTTTTTCTTTCAGATTTCACTTATCATGCTTTGCAATGTATCTTGTGGCCGCCCTTGAATTGATTTTGCAAGGAAAGTCCTTCACTTCTTTATGCTTCAAATCAAAATAGATTGCAAATAGTTGAAGTTTCAAACAAAAAAAGGAATAAGCAAATTTTTTACTCAGAATTGGACGCTGAAATTTTGGAGCTACATAATACCAGGACCTAGAAAATTTAAAAATTAATGGAATGGGAAAAGAAATTAATATAAATGATGGAAAATGTTGGTTTCAAAATAAATATATAAACAAGGAGGGAATGGGATATTCCTGATACCCATCCGCTAGGAAACAAAGAGCTGACTGCTTATGGATATGATGATGATGAAGTGGCAGTTGTGCGCGCGCCATTTCGGCCCCTCGCATCACCCCTCCCTTCTTCAACCTCCCCTCCACAATGGCTTCCTCTGCCCTGGCTTCTAGAACCTTCCACCGCCACCCACTTCCCTCGTCTGCTCCTCCTCATCCTTCGAGGGAGACTTGCGCCCCGTGCTGCCTCCCCGGCGCCGTCTCCCGGCGGCGGGCGGCCTTGCAGCTCCTCTCCGCCGGTTTCTTGACCGCCGTCTCGCCGCCACCGCCTTCGCTCGCCGCGAGGAGGGGACGCATTGCAGTGCCGCCGGAGGACTATGTCACTGCACGTACGTCGGTGTGCCTGATTCCTTGCGCTGTTGGTTTAATTTCTTGGTTTCAGCATCTGTTGCTGCATATATGTTTGGAAAGCTACAGCCTTCTTGAACCCTGCTAAATTGACTAATTGAACTCCATTCTCTGAACACGGAGCGATCTGATCTAATAGCTTTTGGTAGCAGCTGATGGACTCAAGTACTATGATCTCGTTGAAGGGAAGGGGCCAACTGCTGAAAAAGGCTCAACTGTGCTGGTAAAGCTTGTCACTTCTGCACATTGGCAGTCCCATGCTTCTTAACTGAAAGTCTGAAAGAATGGTCATTGTCTCAACTCTGAAGGTTCATTTCGACTGCATATACCGTGGCATCACCGCGGTGTCAAGCCGTGAATCCAAGCTCCTTGCTGGGAACCGAAGTATCGCGCAGGTGATGTGGCAAGCTGCTCCTGATCTTTGTGTGCTAGAAATTGGACTAGTGCTCTAGGGCAAAAGAATTAAGATGTTTATGTGTCTTCTTCTAGTAGCCTTATGAGTTCACTGTTGGGTCGCTGCCTGGGAAAGAGCGAAAGCGGGACTTTGCAGACAATGCCAATGGGCTATACTCAGCGCAAGCAGCACCAAAGCCTCCAGCCGCCATGTATACGATAACTGAGGGGATGAAAGTAGGGGGAAAGGTATGCAGAAGGACAACTAGCACAAGTGAAGGAAAAGAATTCGGTCTTTCACCCTACTACTTTACTGACTATATCTCTGTTATGTCTATATGTTATTGGTCATGCAGAGGAGAGTAATTGTCCCTCCAGAGCTCGGATACGGGAAAAGGGGGATGAGTGAGATACCGGTAATTCTTTTTGTTTATCAAAATCCTAGCTTGATTAGCACATTCATGAACTGAATTGGTCTTGTTTGCTTCCATGCTTCGTTACAGCCTGATGCTCCTTTTGAACTGGATATAGAACTACTGGAACTGATCTCTCCTGCAGAAAAGTGATCATTTTTGTTTGAAGTCGACTGGGAGAGTTAATGTACTTATGGAATGTGCCGAATTTCAGAGGAATGGATTACATAATTTACTGACGGTAATCTATGATGGTAGATCTATGATGGATTACATAATTTACTGCCGAATTTCCATGTTGATCAAATATGCAATTGTAATAATCTATGATTAGATGCATGCTGAGATGGTAGTTGCTGGGACAAGATTTTTTGTAACAGCCGCATTAAAAAAGGAATTGGACAAGAAGCAGAACTAAAGTATGTAAAATAATTTCGTAAAAAAAAGTATGTAAGGTACATGTGATTGTTTATATTGAAGCAAAATTGTGTAATGAATATCCTCCAGTGTCATGGAGCCTGTTCAAATCTACAGGAAAAAGGTGGAAAATGATCTGCCACTTGCTGAATGCAGCTTGTTCGCTGGTGCTCATTTAAAGGTCCTCAGGGCCATTGATATCCTGAAATAAAATAATAAATACTCTGTTGTTAAAAACATAAATTGTCCTATCATCTTGATTTTTTTTGTCAAGATATGATAACCTTACATTTCAAGTTAATTTTTTTTGTTCCTTTTTTTCCTGTTGAGAAGTGAAATGCTAAAATATCGTCTAAAAATTCTACTTGCTGCAGCATGCAACAGTTCTAGAATTACTGTCTTTCCTCTCCAAAATTATCTTGAAGGTAACATAAATGCTGATAAAAATTAAGAAAAGCAAAAATAAGGTGCATCTGTTTTCTGTAAAACTGAAAAATTCTGGAGATATAAAAAGGAGTGTGCCTCTTGAGTAAATGTACCTTGTTCTCAATCACTGCTCCATCTGGGATTTCTAGCTTGACACCAGGTTTTGCTGTGATGGTCACTTTCCCCTAAAATTACAGAGAAGAAGTGTCACTACATCAAGGCTTAGCACTGTAAGATATGCATCTTCATAAGAGAGTAACTGCAACAATGGAAGAGGAGATGCAAATTGTCCTCATATTACTTATCTACAAGCATGATACATGGAGTCTTTGAATAAACACAAGAAACTAGTTCGAACATAGGAAGATGTTCTGCAACTCAGGAAGAGCATAGCTGTTCTACAACTTAGGAAGATGTACCTTCAGCACAACACCAGAACCAAACCAAACATCACCCGAAACTTTTAAGCTGTCAAGCTCCACAATACTAGGGATTGACTTGAAGCGACCAAGGAAACTCCCAACCTGTCATTATGTGAGAAGAAAGAAAATGCCTCTTATTTGCATTTGGAACTCACAACTTAATGTTAGAACCTCTTTTTGTGAAGAATTAATGCTAGATGTTGACCTTCTTAAACTCAGGACCCAGCTCAATCGAGGGATTTGATGGGTTTGTTCTAGCTGAATTGCGTGTTACGAAGCCATCAACCAAGGTGTATAGATCAGACTACAAGGCAAAACGTGTTCAGCTAGACTGTCAGAAAAAACATTATCTACGTAATTTCATTCAGCTTATTGTACAAACCTGTACTAGCTGCAAATCTGATGTTGCCTTGACTGGTAGGAACCGGGACCTCGGGACGTTGATACCAATTGCGTGGTCAAAGAACTGGTCCAACAAAACATTGTTTGTTACCTTTATTTGTAAGATAAAAATGTATTGATGTATATATTGTATTTTGCCAGTACCCTGATTGCTGCACCGGCTGCAGTTTCCAGCTGAAGAACTTTCACGCCATCTACTTCCTGAAATTATACGTTGTCCATCGTGATTATATTTTATATTTTTCACAAATCATATTGGACATTTGTTATAAAGTTCATGAAGTGACCCTGATGGAAATAGGGTTCCCTAACATGAATTTTTACCTTAGGATTCGGGATGATCTCCATCTTGAGTGCATCAGCTTCAACAAGGCGTTTGATAGCTTTCAAGTTCACCCATCTGCCAAAAACCAGCAAATAACATTAGGAAATTTTGGAAATTTTATTTCTAAAAGAATGAAATTACAACTACAATCACTTACAGATTGTTCGTGTTGAATATCTTGAATTTCTCAATTGATTTGAACTCATTCACCTATGCTCAGAAGTTTTCAGAATCAATGTCAGAAAAGGCTCTACAACTACTTCATTGTCGTGGTACTTAAATTTTTATTTGAATGTGCTATGCTAGCTTATAACTTACATGTGCATCAGGAACTTGTGCAATCTCCAGAAGCTGCAGACAGGGAAAACATTATTTTCATTACAACAGTAATCAGATGTCACTGAAAAACTAGAAAATATGTGTAAAATCTGAGAATAACTGTTTATGCACAAAGTATTTGCAATTTAGAGATCATATATGAAGACAGAATCGTTGATCTGGTAGCACAAAAAGACAAGTTTACCTGAACCCTTCCTTCGTACGAGATCAGTGTGCCACCTTTTACATCAGCCAAAGTTTTCGGGGTGACCTGAAAAGAGGTTGTAGAACTTCTTTACCAGCCAACTCCAAGTACTCTTAACTTCATCATATATCAAGCAATTACATACCTCCATACAGTATTCATTCTGCTTGTGGATCAAGTGGTTCAGTATCTCTATGCAACAGTTAAGTATATTGCAAAGTAACATAACCAGAAAATTTGGAAAGCAAATGGTAATACCAATTTACATAAGGATACTCATGTCAACAATAGCACCCAAGTTATCCGAGTTTGCAATAAACACGTACTCTTTTCCCTGTAAAAGGGTAAATGGACAAAATGAATCTTAGTGCATGAAAACTTAGGATGAACAATGGGAGGTAAGGATAATCCCATTTTCAGACCTGTGAGATTAGTAAATCGAGCTTTCCACTGTTCATCAATGATGGGAAGATATCACCATGGCCAGGAGGGTACCTGAAATGTTTATGTAATGCAAAGATTTCAAGATTGGTACGTGTGTTCATGCCATCAATATCCTGATTGAACTATATATGGCAGTGGCTTACCAGCCATCCTTGTCAGTCTTCCCCTTGGAAGGCCATGGCAAGAACTCATCAGCTACCACACGAGGGTACTGGCTCTGTATTGGTGTGTTTTTTTAGATTATTGACAGAGCAGGCATTTAGAGTTTTACAGAGATAAGATCCAAATAACAAGTGTCTGACAAACAACAAAAAGTTTATTGTCGCGCCTGATTGAATGTATGGATTTGGATGTCTGAATTGGCATATTTCTCAACAATCTGCAGTGCAAATCATACTTGTTAGCATTCATAAATTGTTTAGTTGGATCTTGATCTCCAACGTGAAGAGATACCTTCAAGGTGTCTTCATGGGTGTTGAAGGAGTTCATCAGAAGCAGTGGCACATTGCTGCCGTACTTCTTGTTGAGTGACTGTAAAAGAAATGACATCACTGAGTGTCAGATAACAAGACAAAAGGTTAAGTGATAAAATTCGAAGAAACACTGGATGAATCATGGTGTTGAGCCCACCTCGATCTGGATAACAATCAGGTCGAGGAAAGTAAAACCGTTGCGTACTTCGATGACCGATCTGCAATGTTCCACCAGACAACATGTTCAGAGAATTCCATGAATATGATGCTCTCATATTCAGATACCAGTGACATGTTGAAAATTACACAGCTTAAATCATATTTTCAAAGTAAACAAAAAAGAAACAAATTTATTTCTAGAACTTTTTTCTTGAACTGAATTGGAAAAATCAGCCATGCAGCTTACTTGGGTCCAGTGCACCCCATGGTGGTGCCCAGGCCGCCGTTGAGTTTCAGCACGACGAGCTTGTCGAGCAGCTTCTTGGTTTCCTCGATGTCTGCATTTAATTACTTAAGCAAATCAGTCTAGGCATTCACATTCAGATTCAGCATTACCTTTTTTTCAGATTCAGCATTGCGCTGAAGAAGAATAGCAGATTCAGGTTGTGTGTGCTGCAGTGGGCACCTTCAGGTGGGGCTTCCAGGGTGTCGTACGGCACCACCACCTCATCGGTGGGCGTGTGGATCTTGGCCCACTCGATGAGCTCCTCATCGCCGCTATGATTCGTCGCCACGATCAAATGCAGACGCGGTCAGATCGATGCATTTCGAATGGATCGCCATTTTGCATTATCTGAACAATTCTTGATCATGTGCAGTGCCGATGCGTGTTACGACTTACCTGAGGTAGCGGGCGACGAGGCTGAGGAAACCGGACTTCTCATTCTCGCTGCACACCAAGATCAAGATCTCAAATTAGAGGATGAAGAAGAAAGGATCAAGATCTCAAATTAGAGGATGAAGAAGAAAGGATCAAGATCTCAAATTGTCATCAACCATGAGCGATGGATGATCCTCTGAAAGCAAAACCGTATGGTATATGGGAGATCACCTGATCTGCGAGAGACCGGCGACGGCTTCCCGCAGCTTGGCAAGCTTCTCGTCCGCCATTGTTATTATCGCAAGATCCGCCTGACGATTTGTGAGAGAATACGGGGAGATCGGAGGAAGAAGATGGAAGGTGTCGGTTATTATTATAAGCACACAGGAGGAGCGAGAGCGAAAGATATGGAGGGACGATGAACCAACCAAAAGTGAGGCAACGCGGCGTTAACGCAAGAAGAGAGAGGCCCCGTCCATGCGCCGGCCGTTACCCGCGGAGAAAGCACTGAATTTTCTGCGTTTTCTCTCCTTTGGTTAAAGAAGAGATAAATATAGTTCCATTTTTTCTCAAAAATGTCTTTTTTTCTCCTTTTTTTCTAAGAAAAGATAGTGATCTGGGACTCCTTTGTTTTATCTTGGTTTATTAGTTATTTTTGTACTCGTTTAATAGCCGAGCAGGATGAGATCTAGAGACCATCAGAATCACCAGATTCATGACGCATGTGGTACGGTAGCGTAGCATCATGTGAACACCAATATAATGCAAGCTGCCCCGATCGGAGTGGATATATGCTGATTCAAACAATTCAACGCACAACAATCATATCGTTCGTAAACTTACCGCGAGGTTGTGTCAAATATAGAAAAGTTTGTTTGCTCGCTTCCGCCTCATCACTTAATTAGCTCATGTCCTCCTTTGGTTGTCGGCCAATGCAACTAGATTACAACCTACTGTATGGGCTTTGTTCGTTTCAGTTTTCAGAACCGTGAATTGTTGAAGTTGTATGATTTATGCATACTTTCAAGAAATAAAAGCGGTCACGGGCACATCAATCCCTCTGACCGCGGCACCCTTTTTATCTGAATCTGAACCACAATATAATCCATAGTATTCACAACATATGCTATGATTACCACATCCTCCGGTCCTCTTGGGATGCCGCAATGTGTTTTTGATTGATTCCAAGTTTGCCGCTGTTCATGCATGTATTTCTTCTGTGTAGGTTCTGGACACCACTAATCTTTTCGGAAAATGAAGGTGCACCATCCAATTCCATCCTTGCATCATCGTTTTTTTCCCGATAAGATCCTTTGCATCATCGTGCATCAACACTAAAGAGGTTCCGGTTTCAGCATCAGTACAAAGAATAACACTGTCTAACGCATACAAAGAACAAGCTAACCATCTCTGTAACGCACTCTCGTACATGTAGTGTCTAACATTTTTTTTCATCTACTTTTTGGCTATTGTTTTCTGGTGCCGACATATACACAGATATGGAGGTAGTATTCAGGGTTCTTCAAGTTGTTGGCGACCCAGAGGAACGGGATGTCCATTCCCAGTTCAATGCCCTGCACCCTTACTAGCTTCACTTTAGCTTTCTTGGTGATATCTGCCTCTTGCAGACTTGCTGAAGCTGGTTCTGCGTCCTGAGAAGAACTTGAAGAGTTCGTGGCATCTGAATCACCAGCAGCTGAGACCGGTTCCTCCGCATGTCGGGGCTCTGAGCTGAACAACTCAGGAAGCAATGTTCCTAGTGCATGCTCCAGGGTAATGTAGCTTCTTCCTGCACCGTAGAGTTAATGAACCACATGTTAAGGAAAACAATTACTCTAAAAGTACAATAGAACTCTGAAATAAAGCATACGTGTTCACTCTGTTGCTACATACCTTCAACTTTTCGAATCTCGAATGGTCGATTTATATAGGACACACTTTCCCAGTTACTAACAGGCATTGCATCTTCTATATCCTCAAGGTCTTCTTGAACATCACGCACATATAATCGAACAGGGACCCTGCCTAACCATAGATTAATTGATCAGTGCCAGCAGGGTATATGGGCATATATTAACACGGCATTTCTTAATTGCCATGTGACTTGAAATGTAAGTTAAAGCTATGAAAATTTCATAAGCATGGTTATCATATCAATTCCAGGTCAGAGTGGGAATTTTCAACCATGAAATAATGTAGAAAGTCTAGAGCAAAAGAGTATACATGTTTTGCCCGATCCAGGAGATTCCGGCTCATCAGAACTTTGTTCATGTTGACGCTCTGTGGAAGCTGTTCGTACTAAGCCATCCTCCTCAAATGGTCCAAGCTTAAGCCTGGTGGAGATATTCTTATACCCATCTAAGTTACCTAATAATAAATAACACAATAGTGGTGAAAATGTGGCACTAGAGGTTCTGAGCATTTGACCAGCCAGAGATACATCTGACAAATTGAAATGTTGTTGTCTCTGGAGAGTACCTTTCATTACAGATTCCCAAAGAGCAACCTGATCAGCCTGGGACATGTTCATCACACTCTTATTGTTCCCAGTAATGATGAAGGTGGCCTTCAAGAGGACAGAGAATTGCAATCAAGCTTTGTGATGGGAAGAAAGTAACGATAATTCTGGTTCTCAAAACAAACCTCTTTCAGCGAATTCATGTAGCTCCACTTCACACTATCTTCACCCTCACATGGTGACAAGATTTCTGAGGGATATCCCCTAAAGTGGACCTGCATTTTGATATGTAAGTTTAGTGGATACAAGAACTGAGAAAGAGGAAAGGCCACACGGGAGCAGAAACAGCAAAGTAATGCAAAAGGTTTTTAACGATTTCAGACTCTTAACAAAAAACTGTCACATATTAAAAAAACTTAAGTCTGTATTTGTTTTGTCATATTGCCCCAGTTGAGTTGAAGTGTCATAAACACCCAATACTGCTCTTTTTACCTGACCTACTATAGTATACTAAGTGAGCACCCTTTGAAATATTGATGCATGTATGAATGCTATAAAGCAAGGAATACAAAGTGAATAGATTGCAGTAAAAATGTTATTTTCATTATTTCGTATGGATCTAATTGGCAAAGCTGAATTGCTAACCTAGTAACTAGAGTTATGATAATATGGTCCAAAACTAAGTCAAAAAAGACAAAAGTTCAAAAGGGTGTAGAGTTGGTATTTAATACATAGTAATAATTCAAGCTAACAAAAATATAAAAGCATAACATAATATAGATGATTTATAAAAAAGAATTATGCCATAATATCCTAAGAAACCATAAATGATAGAAAAACGTATTACAAACCATTTAGGCAAATGAAAGTAAAATCCAAGTAGAAGTGAAAATCCATCCTTACAATTAGATTCCATGGTCTTTCTGGATCTGCACATAGGAGGTCAAAAAGAACTCCAATTGGTACATACCTAAGAGTGCCCCAAAAAAAAAGTTTAAAAAACCGTCAGCAACTTTAAGGGCGTTGAAGGATAGCATATGATTTCACCATCTATCTTATGGGCAAATGGCCGACACAAATATTATAGAGAAGGTAGCATATGTTACCATTTTAATGGCAGCCCTTTATATTCAAACCAAACAGTGTCAACACCAGGTGGGAGAGCGTTGCTAAAATGAGCCTTTATAACAGGTATCAAGAGCGGCAAATACCCAATTCTTGGCCCCAAAGTCTGTTGAAGATGAAAAGAACATCCATAAATGAAACTTATAAGGTAATTAAGAACTAGAAAGCTACAGAAAAACCCTACTTATTTCTTATCATGAGGAACAACCGCGTGAAGGGAAAGGTGAATCTTTCTGTTGAAACAAAAGCTGAATTTGCATTTTTTTTCTTTTGCATTTGAGGGTAGGAAAGGGTAAATTATGATGACCAAGCTCAAATAGATATTAATGCCAGACACAATGAATTCTCTTGTGTTGTAACAGCATTGGAGTAAACCTTGTATACTACACTTATCACTGGCCACTGCATAAAACTTCAGAGAGAGCAGTAGCAGTTAATTCAACTCAAACAAATGGAAGCAGTTGAAATCACATGCCAAGGACATTCAACTAAGCCCCTAGCCATACCCTACAAAATAAGCCCGATGTGAGGTTTTACTTGGCTTGCATTCTGCAGTTTTGGGTGAGAATGTGGAGATTTTAGTTGTGATCTTCAGAGCGAACCTCAGGTATTCGAGAATCGCGTGCCACGGACAACAAACAATTACTCGAAACACGGAGCCGCAATTTGGACGGCGGCGCCAATTGAGATGGAGTTGTTAGTTAGAAAACAACAGCGGAACCCGAAAATCCTAGAAGGCACAGCAGCAACCGACGGATAGCTTTCGGGGGCGGCGAGCGAGCGAGGGAGGGAGGAAGCGGGGGGTATACCAGGAAGGGCGGCGGCGGGGGCAGCGCCGTGACGTCGGCGTCGTGGAGGTGGACCTGGAGCGGCACGGCGCCGCCCCAGACCCGCCGCGCCGCCTCCTCCGACCACGCCGCCGCCTCCTCGTGCGCGGCAGCCATTGCCGCCGCCGGCGGCGCGCGGATCTCGCTGCGCGGGCCGGTCCCCTGGGGCTCGCCGGCCTAATCCGCTTCGCTTCGCTTCGCCGGCGTCGCGTAGCGCGCACGAGAGGAGGGAGAGGAAGAGACGGCGGAGGAGAAGAGGAGAGGAGAGGAAGCACGACGAGTAATTTGGTTGGGGGAGTTGGGCTAGAATTGGGGTCGTTCGGCGGAGAAGGGGATCCTTTTCCCGAACGGAATACGCCACCACCACGCTAACGATTCTCAAACGCGCTTCTGATAAAATCCTTCCAAAACTTTTGCGATTCAAATCGCATTGCTCAGTGGCGGATAATAATAATTTAAAAATATTTATGAAAATTTCTAATTTCTACACTTCCAGGCAGGTCTGTCCGAAGATGTAAGACGATGGCTGCTGCTATTTTCCCCCTCCACCAAGACGGGAAATAGCAGCAAAGATTGGATCTTTTTCAGTTAAAAATCCAGTCTTGTTTCGTCCAAGCCGGTTTTATCTTCTTCTTTTTCCCCCTTCTTTCTGTCACCAGATGAAAACTAGAAAAAACAACTATTTTACGCGAAAGTTGTGTGATGGGTATGAACTGCCGTCTACCAGCTTGTCGAAACGTTTTTTTTAAAAAAAATGAAGAAGCTTGTCGAAACATTATTTTTCTCATATAGAAACCCAAAGACAGAGTTTCCTCTGTTCTACAAAATTGTCATCAGGGCAATCAGCCATTCCCCTGCTTGAAGTAGTGCAAGATCTGTTGAGCCAAGATGTCAACCCAGGTGTCCGGCACGCCGGGGACACACCAGTGCATGCAGTCCTGCCCGTACAGGGCCACGGCGTCCTTCGTCCCCAGCCACGTCGCCGGATGGCCGTCGGCTCTGAACTCGCTCATGTATGTCAGGTTCACCAGCCGGAACTCCGATCCTGCTAGGGCTTCCTGGATCGCCGAGTTCACCGTCCTCGCGTCCTTGTTCACTCCCCCGAACCGGGGATCAAACCAAGACGCCAGCTGCGCCAACAATTCGTATCCAAAAGGTAATCAATCAGCAAGCCAATTCAGAGTTTTCAGTTCCTCGAGAAAAGATTCAGAGTTTTGAAATGCACGATCTGAATGGGAAACAGCTTGAGGTTCAGAGTGAAATAGTGAATGGCAGGTACCTCGTCTTCTTGGAGGAGCCTGTCGGTTACGCAGCTCCCGTTGTGATCCCACTCGCCTCCATGGAAGTGCCTGGGCGACTGCGTGCGCCACAGCTTCAGAGTTTTGCTTGGCATCTCCCTGTCGATGTAGGAGGCCATGCTCTTGATGACCACTTTCAGTCCGTCAGGTATGCTGAGTGGAGGATCGATCGGCTCTCCTCCCCTGTAGAACACAAGGGGTGTCTCCTTTGGGAATTTGTATGTGCCCCACCTGATATATATGAACAAAGTGTCAGGCATTACAGTAGGCTGAACATGAATCCATTTGTCCCATTGTGAAGCTGAAGGCCAGTATACCATACTACATTAAGAAACAGATGAACAATCCAATTGCCTCTAACTCCAACTAAATAAGAAATGACAATTTACTTTACAGGAATAGAAAGAAAAGCTTGGAACAATAACTTACCAGTGTCCGGTGTTGACAATTAGCACGTCATAGAAGTTGGTGACATTTATCCATTCATCAGCAGGGATGTCAACATCCACTCTGTAAATTCCTTTTAGTCCATCCTTCCGAACTTCTTCTGGATTCTCCACAGGCTGCCACCTTTGTATCATTAGTTATTATCACCATGTGAGCTTCATGATTTTATATATCGAGTACAGAAAAGTACAATCATGCCCTCCTAAAAGAGCACAGGCCCAAGCACCACAGGCTTAACAAATATGAACTTTATGCGGCAGAAGATCGAGTTTATATCCCTGCCTCCTTGTATAGTTGTGTCAGTATGTTACAGTACGTCTAATCCTAATTTAGTCATCCAAAGCATGCAGTTGACAAAGGTTTCCTCTTTATGCTACACGGGTCACTTAAACATCTCGATTTCCATGCACCGCGCTAAAGAATGAACAGGAAAGGAATAGCACAACTGCTCAGCATAACGCAGCTGACATCTCTGCCGACACTATGCAACATAGAACAAGACTGCTCTTCCAGACTAGATAACTATGCAGCATAGAACATTATTTTGCAACATGGCATCCTAAACCAAGAAAAAGCTCTTCCAGACTAAATAACCACGAAATGCAACCGATCCAGATTCCTATTCAGAATCAGAATCCATCCAGCTCTCTCCTGGAGTACTGCAAACTCTGACTCTAAGCATCACATCCTCATGTAATGGCACTACTTTGCAGTCTTACCATTTTAAATATTTCAATAATTGTTCCTAATTTGTCAGAAGTCTTCTCAGTTGCATGTGTACCCTAAACAAACCAAGCAAATTCTGTTTGCTCAAAAAAAAAGAAATAGCTTCATCCCTCAAATATAACTCCTGCTGCAGTGCAGATAAATACAACTACGGCTACAGTTTAGTTATTTCCAAATCCTTAATCTGCAACGATATCAACGCAATGCAAGTATTCATGATGGATGCTCTTTGTAATTTCACTCTCTATTGCTATAATACTTACTCTCATAAGAAAAGATCCCTCTTTGCCGAAACCTTAACAACCAGAGCCAGGAACAAACTATATGAAACAAAAGCAAAAGCACTAAGCAGCAGAGAGCACTCACTCACGTGTACTTGGCGAGCAGCACGGCGCGGTGGAACGCGACGGTGACGTCATGCCCGGGGAAGTAGCCGCCGCGCCACGCGCCCCGCCGCTTCCACCTGCGCGCGCCGGGGTCGGCGGACCGGAGCGCGCAGAGCAGCGCGACGGCGAGGTTCTCGGACAGCGAGTCCCCCACGAGCCCGACCCGGCGCCCCCTTGCCGCGGCGAGGAACCCCGCGGCGTCGATCCTGGGGACGACGGCGCCGCCGCAGCGGGCGGGCGCCCACGCGAGCGCCGCGACCGGCGGGCGGCCGTTGCGGAGGCAGTTGTACGAGTTGCGGTGGAAGGGGCAGGACGCGCCGTAGAGCGGCGGCGGCGCGGGGCGCGGGGCGGGCACCCAGCGGCCGGTGGTGGCGTCGGAGGGCGCGGCGCCGCAGGGGAGCGGCGGCGGGGGCACGCGCCCGGTGAACCGGAAGAGGAGGATGAGGACGGTGGTGGTCACGAGGAGGAGGACGAGGGAAAGGAGGCGGAAGCGGAGGCGGAGCCGCCGCATTGCGCTCGCCTCCGGCGACGCCGCCGCCGCCGCCCTCTTCCTCCTCATTTCCTTCTTTTGTCGTTAATGCTACAGAATGAGTGCAGTTTTTTTTAGCAAATGAGAATACGGTTTTGATGCAAAGGATTATGTTCTTATGGTAGGATATTATTGAGAATTAATGTATGCTACATTTATGCATTCTGTTCTTGATGGATAATACAAAAATGCAAGAGAACAAATTTCCATTTTGTAACAAGAGAAAAAAGGTCCCTCTTCTAGAAGCAAAAGTAAAGAAATATTCATGAAAAAAGAGGTTATGAAAATCTCTGGAAGCAGATTTGTACAGAAGAATAAATTTCATAAGCTCACATGTTTAGTGTTGTATTTTAGTGACAACTTTTAAAACTGATGCAAGAGGCAGATGATCAAAGTTGGACTCATCCTCTATGAAAAACTGATTGCAGTTACACCTTACTACATCCGTCGAGATCGAATAGAATACAGGAGGCCTATCTGAATTCTGCAATGAACACAAATTCTGCACTAAGAAATATTGAAGCCACAAGTTTGGCTGCTGTACCAGCAAGAAGCAACGAAAAAGTGGAGTGAGTTACAGGCATAGGCATCATCAGATTCAGATTCAGCACTCAGCATCCCCTGTGGTGCAGTCGCCCATTCGATCTTTTGTCATGGGACATTGATTTGATCAGTGAAGAATACATAACCACCACCGCAAAAATTCCATACTTGGCTGCTTCTTTCTATCAGACGTAGATACTTCATTTTAAAACAAGATTTACAGAAAAAGATAGAGTCATTACGCAAGGGTATGGTATTCTTTCTTGTTCTAGAGTCTGCTCTGCTTGCCATACAGTAGTACCAACAACATTCAGAATGACAACAGGAGTGGGCTGCATGAGAATATCTCATGGCCCCCGGAAAAACAGGATCCAGCGCTACCCCGCATCGCTGCCGCAGACGACCGGGCAGTCCCCCACGCCCCTCACCGCCGGCCTCCCTCCTCCCCCGCCTTCTCCTTGCCGTCGCCCGAGCAGGCCAGCCGGAAGTCCGGCACCTGCGAGGAGGGCGGCGGCGGGGTGGCTCCTCCGGTCGACGAGGCCACATCGTGCGGGGGGCGGCGCATTCTTCTCTGGCGAGGGCATGCCTGCTCCGACGTCTAGGTAACCGGATCCCGCCCTCCGCAGCCCGGGCGGCGTCCGTGCGTGGGATCCGGCGGAGGAGCTCGCCGGAATCCATGGAGGTCCCCAAGGCAGTCGGTGGCGGCGATGGCAGCCTCGGGGTAGGGGACGAGCCTCTAGTTCGGATCTTGCAACTACATCTGGTGATGATATCTTCAATTTCGTCTTTATTTTTATATAGACCGGGAGACATGAGTCACCTTGGCTTCTTTCGCGGATTCTCTTACTCGAAGACGGATTTCATCTGCAATTTATTCCGGTGGATTATGCACGGGTACCCAATGGCTACTTTGCAGCATGATATCTCAGGTTATGATTTCAGATGGTCTGCCGGATTTGGAGTTCGTGGCTGTTTGAAGTGGGTCAGGTCTGGTCTATATGAAAGCATTGGCTTGGTAAGAAGGGGGAAGCAACACGGTGTGACTATGTCGTGGTGGTAATTGTTACTAATTCACTGATTCCGGGAAGAAATTCCTAGGTATGACCTTAATTGATTGTACCTGACAGTGACCTTGTTGAAGGCATTGTTTGGATTAAGATGAATTACTCCCTCGGTGAAAACTTTTGACCTGGTCTTAATTGATTGGGTCACAATGTCGGCACGTGCGCGTGTCGTTTCCTCGTTGGAGTCGTTGTCTCGGGAGCCTACGTCATAGTCCAAGAGCTGCTTTGGTTTGTGAAGCGGATGAAGGTGAAGTCGCTTGTGGTAGCTTGCTGCGACATGATCTTGTGATCATGGTGCTTTCTTTTTTTTCTTTTTATGGGCTGTGTGCATCTTAGTTATGCAGAGGCCGGGTTAGATCTTATATAATTGTATCATCTTGATGTAATTGTTTAAGATCAATAAAGCTTCCCTTTTTTCAAAAAAAATGAGAATATCTCATATGGGCTAGTGGGCTATTGATCTGTTTGTGATGCACGGAGCAGCCCATTGACGATCTCCAAAAAACTTTCTGCTGCTCCTGCAACCAGTTAGCTATTGAGTTTATGCCAATGCGGCATTCAATCAGATCTTCAATCTGAGCATATGGTTTCACGTTGGTTTTGTTTCTCGTAGGTGCTACCTACCATTGACATCTTCTTTTTCTCAAATTCCAACAAGCATATCTGTAGAATCTCCAAATTTTGATTCAGAAACCGAAGCGCAGACAGAACAAAAGGGTAAGTGTACTTCACCATTATAAGCACTTCTTGTTTAGTGATTGACCTCTTTGTTTGGAATATGGATTGTTTTGCCAAGATTTAATGTTATAGAAATTTAAAATATATAGGATACTTGGATGGTTGTAATGGCCAATGAACGTTACATGAAAATGTATTAGCATTATTTGCTGGCAGCAAAGGAGTTGTCCATCCATTTTGTAAAGTACAATTAATTTTGCTGTACGTTTTATTATAATATTATAAGAAGCAGTTAACTTCTTGGATCTTGCCTAGCAATTTAGATGGTATGGTGATTTAAGCTTAGGAATTGACAAGTGAATATTTTTTAATCTTATATCTGCAAGCTATGTCTTGATGCTTCTGTAGTTACAAACATAGTATATGTTTTCTTAAATAATCTGTTGTTGGTAACAACATTTTCGTGAGGAATGGTTAGGTTTATATTTAATTATTATAATGATTCTTTGGCAGCAAAAGGTTTTCAAAGCATAAACATGATAAGTCGGCGGCCAAGATTATTGGGAGACAAGAGAGGACATTCCACACTGCACCTACAAGGGAGGCTGAATATTAATGTACCAACTTGAGTGGTCTCCAAGACTTAAGTGGTAACATGAGTGATGCAGGCTATGATGTATTTAGACAAGCATACTAGATTATGGTTGGGCTTTGAGTTACTGAATATCCATTTCAGGAAGTGAAGTGGCTTACAATGACTGCATGGAACAGGTCAAATTTAGCTTCTCGGCTTGGGCAACATTCAGTTCTAGAAAATGGATGAAGATGGTAATAGATTTTGCTTGGCATCTTGAAAGCATGAAGCGGTATGTATCAGGTATAGAGGGACACTTTGAGAACTTTCAGAAAGTATCCGGTAAAGTACCTGCTGTATGAAGCCAGCAAGACGGGGCACCAAGTACTAGCTGTCTCAACCTGGATTAGTTTAGACATTTGACAAGGGTGGATGGACGTTAGTGAACGAGATAGTGTAGTTATTAAATTGTGCGATGAAGGGATGTTTTGTTAAAAATAGTGAGACTGTATGTTCTATTCTGATGTATATTATAGTTATCAAATTGTTCAATGTATGGATGTCTTACAATATGAGATCGTTCTAAAATAAATATGGATTTACCAAAAAGTTGAATATCTCACTCTCATTTGGATTATTTTTAAATACAAGTTTGTTACATATAATTTGGAGTTCCTGAAATACAAGGATGGTCTGATAATGCGAGTTTGACTTGCACAATTGGATTGAATATCTAACATGTGTAATATGCAATATTCATACAATTTCAAAATTGCAACTATGCGAGATTGGCCTGCACAATTGGACTGAATTACATGTCTGAACACGAGCAGTATGCTATATTCATACCAATCTATCACTAACATATTTAGCTATTTGCTCAATCACATTGGAGATAAGGTGGGACTAGAGCTGCACTTGTACAAATGCTTCATATTAAACCTTATTGAACCATCTTAGCATCTTGGTACTTGAAACCAAAGCTAAACAAACACCTACGTATCTTACAGACACGTTGAAACCAAAGAGCAACTGCTTAAGACAAACATAAAGTTACTATACATCTCAAAAGTCTGCCTCCTCAATTCGCATGAATAGTTGTATGGTGTAGCAAGAAGTAAACTTCACGATCTCCTCGAGCAAGTTCTTGATTCTGCTGCGTAGTCGACCGGCACCTCAGTCCTCACGATGATCCTCTGCGTTCATGTACTCATGCTGCGCGACACTTATGCGAAACAGATGGGGAATCCATGTGGCTTCCTTGAGCTTGAGAATGTAGCTGTCGTTGCCCTCCTATAAAAATGGTGAGCACACTATCAGGCAGAGGCAAACAAAGGGAGATGTCGCATTTTGAAAACCTTAAAGCTGACAGTTTAATACTACCACTTTGCAAACTAACTAATAAGTTCACTAAGTTATTGATCATCCAGTACCACTTATATCATTAAGTTGCAGCGAGTGGTTTGCTCCCACCGGGTTTGCTACAGTACTTATTCAGACACCTTGATGTCAACCACAATAGCATCAGAAGTGATGAAAGTTTTTGCCATCGAACCAGATGCTCCAAGCACCACCTCTCAACCTGATTTTGCAAAACCAATTTCTCATATGAGCTAAGATGAGCATACATGAAAGATAGGAATTTCTTGCTCAAGCAAAACAACAGAATACCAAGATGGCTTCTCTTTCCACCAGGGCGAGTTGGTCCAACACCATCTTTCAGAGAGGCCACAGCCCAGACCCATAATACTTTATTTCTTTTAATTACTCGTAGGGGTGACAATTGATTTATCACTCTCAGGACAAAGGGCTCTTCAATTTGAAGCTGAAGACGTCTTTGATATTGGTCAGGAACATCATGTCATAGCAATATTTGTGGGCACGCTCATGAAAATATATCGACAAGACTACAAATTTTTCAGTGGCACTTCGGCATGTCGGTGGTATATTAATGAAAATGATATTACAGCAATGAGGACATTTCAAAGAGGGTATAATTTCAATTTTGAATTTAAATACAAACACCTATATACCCTATACTCCTGTTTCACCAATTATAACTCGCCAATAGATTGCCATCTCAGGTGACACCAATTAAAAAACTGCAACTGCAAAGTGAAGACTACATGGACCAAGGTGTTGAAGAAAAGACTCTGTTTGACCTGAAACAGATAGATCCTTTGACTGACAAGGTAAAAGCCAATTCATTGATATATATTAATAACAGTTGCTTAAGTCTCTCTTTACATTGGCCGTGACTCATTATACTCCTATCTTATAATTATACATGTTTAGGATAAAAAATTTCAGTGTACGGTCACACTGATATCTATAGCAGAAAAAGAGCAATGGTGCTACCGAGCTTGTAGAGTGTGCAATTCCAGAATGATACCAGGTGATGATGGATATCAATGCACAAAGATAGATGGTTGCTCATGCAAGCAATATGATTGGAAGTAAGAAAATTCCTCCATGCCTAACCTTGAACTTACATTCATTTATTAGACTTCAGTTCATGTTTTTTGAAAAAAAGGGGGTAGAACTCATTGGCAAAAGTGCAGAGACCCTAAGGAAACAGACTTCAGTTCCCCGCAGCTTTTCCTCTGCATATTTCTCTCCTCCCAGATCCCTGCTATCCTAATCCCTGTTCCCTTCCAGATCAGTGCCGGAACATTACAATAGCATTCCAGTGCTATTCGTAGTAGCCGTTGATTGTGCCCTGGCTCATCATTTGGCCGTCCTTGATACGGTCTATATATGTACTCCAGTACAGTGTCAACCTCAACAAGACAACAACCTGCACGTCTACACCTGCACCCTATCACAGAGATACGTACAATGCATAGAAACACCAAACAGCGCGTCCCGTGGCCATGGGTGCCCTGCCACCTGCAGCTGCAGGGTCGCCGAGCTCCACATCGATCTGCTTGTTGGGCCATCACACGCGCCTGCTCCTTGGACGGCTTGACGCCGAGGACCCGATCGATGTGCTGGCCACTCTATCGTAGTCCACGCGGAAACGCCTCCAGCGCGCAAAACGCGCAATGCATGAGCTCGTTGGCTCAGCAGAACGTACGCGCATGGAGTTCTCGTCGATGAATTAATGGGGCCGCGCTAGCTCAGAGAGAGGTGTCGGATTGGATGCATGGTTCCGGTCGAGAGCTAGTTGGTTAATCACGATCATTTGCCACGCATGCATGCATGTAGTGCAACAACTTAACCACCCTAGCTGCATGCCGGATGTATGCGTGCCTAACTGCTATATATAGTATCTATTCTATACTATATGTCTAGCGCTGTTCAAGTGTTTGTTCGATCTGTTTGGAGCATAACCACTCAACAAGGAGCTAGCCTCAGCTCGGCATCAAAATCACACGCATGCATATATAGGGTGCTTTTGAAATGGGGGCAGCTAGTGTTGGCTGGTAGTAGCTAGACAGTCCATTTTAGATATTGGAGTGAAACAATGCAACAGCGCCTGCACCTTGGGCACAGGAATGCTGGTTATTGGTTTTTGTGCGGGGACTGTTGTATATGCTTCCAAATTTGCATCTCTCCAGGAACTAGGGACGGTTGTGAGCCATGCTCATGCCAACACAATGGCTCGCAACCATGGCCATCAGGAGGGGTTGTCCGTTTGCCTACTTCGATGTTATTTACTACCACCACCTCTGTTCATCCACTCAAGTTCAGCAAACGCATCTCCACTTTATACATACCTGGTGCGGTCCACTAGCAGATGAATGTACAGGCGACACTGGGATGCTCATTTTGATATCAATTTCCCATGTGCTTCTGTTTTTTTGGTGCCGCCTAGTCATACGAGATCAAATGTAATCAATCAAATGGATAAGATGTGTGCCTCTCAGATGCAATAGATAATGTTGAGGAATGGAACTCCTTTCTATGGTGTAGAATGGAGCTTGTTTATTAAATGATATTTGGTATGAAAAAAAAAACAGTGCACGTATAACTGTTGAACGGTTTTGTTTGCATGAAGCACCCAAACAAGGGAGCCAATTGAACATTCGAAACTAGCTACACCCCATGCATCTCTTTATTAAGATATTGGTAGAAACCAATATGCCAACAACGCGAGAACATCCATGCACTCTGCACACATGTATGGTTGGATAGGCACCACGGTCGCTTATACATTTGATTTTTTTCCTTCCGGTCAACATGTTTGCACGCTCTGCAGCTTCGGCCGTCTTCGATCCCTTCTAGCTGCATATTACCTATACAGTCATCAAACCTAGCATTCAAGCTCCTCGAGCAAGCATATGCATATGCATCCACTACACCTGCAACTCAGTCACGTAGATGGAGCTCCCTGTTAGCCGATCGAAGTGTGGAACGGTCACTTGGAACACATGACAAACACATAAGAACGCATGAACTGGACACACATGGTCTGTGCTGTGTTTAAGATGCATTCAGTATATTCTTCAACTTTTCTTTCTGTTCAACAAACAATGCTAACTCAAGGAAGGCAGCGGTACATTCTTTATGTTCTTTAAGCGCTGTCCAAGATGCTAGAGACCCAAGCATACATGCCGCATATGGAGATTTTAGGAAGGCGGCTGTGGCAGTGCTCGCCATGGCACAACCACAGAATTGAAGGCCAAGCGTTCAGCTGCCACGGACAGCTATGGTGAGCAGCAGAGACGAGGAAGAAATGAAGGTGATCAAATGAACCCATCTTCGATGGGAGAACTAATTTAGGGCCACGCGCGCCACTATGCCATGCCCCATTTTCCTGCCGGTGCAGGCATGCGCCGCGGATGATCCATCTGCATTGTGGAACGCCCTGCAGCACCCAACAGATGCCGCTGCTTATTCTTGAGCAGATGATTCGTGATTAGAAATCTACCGGACGAATTAGCGAAATATGATCGCGATCTATTAGTTCAGGGTAGCAAAACAGCAGCGCAGAGAACGGCAAGGTAAGGCAGTAAGGGTGCACACCAGCTAGCATTTCAAGCT
Organism: Echinochloa phyllopogon; assembly: GCA_033239725.1. Lineage (NCBI taxonomy): Eukaryota > Viridiplantae > Streptophyta > Magnoliopsida > Poales > Poaceae > Echinochloa > Echinochloa phyllopogon. Next base: position 1,432,360 of record BTCW01000001.1, read on the forward strand.
GTAATGATCTTTGGTGCACAAAAATGGTAATTTCTTAACATATTATTTTGTTGTATGAGCCTGAACTGGCCATCTTTAATAATTCCCTTGTGCACATTTGTTTTCTTCTGTTATTTTAAGGAATCGATTGATAAGTAGAGGGAGTCATGCTAAAGAGTTGATGGAGTACGAGGTATTATTTTTGTTTCCTTATAATTGTGATGATTACCATTTGCCCATAACACCATACCATTCTACCAGGTTATTGATGTTGTGTACTCTTATGTTGTTGTGCCATCACAACAAACTATAGGAGTTTTAAGTTTTTTAGTATGAGATTACAAGTGTGGACTGCCATACCTGCCTCTTTCATTTGCTTCGCGGATCAAGCCGGCAATCAGGATCATGTTTCTACACAAGTGTGTCTGGGATCGCGCTGTCAGCTGGTGATCTTTTGGTGTCCAAAGCAAGCGAGCAGGCCTCGATCCTCTGCTTCTCCTGAACCGCATGGCTTCGGCAATGCAATGCATGAGCTACCTAGCAAGCAGGAGTAGATAGATCACATCATTTGCCACGCATGTACGTGTAAACAATCACCCTTCTCTCTATATATACTAGATGTACAACTATTGAAGGATGATCAATGCAAGCAAGCATAACAAGAAGCATCGAATTGCAGCGCACCCAAAAGCATTATTCCACTGTTTGAGAGTTTGGAGGAAAACAATATATCAGTAATGCAAGCCCATACCACGACAGAACATACCCTGCATCGCGGGCATAGCTGCATAAGCTTAGTTAGAGCCACCAGTCAAAGCAGCACCTACTCATCAACCAGTCCAGATGTAACTAGGCACGCACGAAACAAAAACACAGGATGTGATTATCCAAGACCAGCTAGCAATGCACAACTTAACCATGGGTTCTTGGTGCTGCTGCAATATCATGGCATCGATCTTTCGCCGACCCACGGCCTCTAGAAATAGCATGCCCGTTCGCCCACCGGAATTATTGTGGAAATCTGCACCGGAGTCTGATAGGGTCGATGTTGATGCAAGGATTTGCACACAAGGGTGAGCAACATGACGAAGCATGCAAGGCGGAAAGAGCATTCCATTGCTTCTGTACTACCTCAAGAACCACAATATTCCAGTTCTTGAAGCGTGTAGGGTTGTTTACGGATCCAAGTGGGAGCTCATATACTTGGTTGTTTACAACGCGAGTAGTCCGTCTAGCTAGGGCCGATAGGCTCGTTGTTGGTTCGCACCGTGGCATTGTAACCCAGACTTCGTTTTTCTCATACTTTGTTTTTTCTCTTCTTAATATAATGATGCGCAGCTCTCCTGCGTATTTGAGAAAAAAAAAGCGTGTATGCCATCCCTATTGCAACTCTATACCTTCACTCTATCACATGAATACATACATACAATGTATAAAAACAAGAATCACCTTTATGAAGATCGAACCTTTGGTTGGTGGGACAAATTAACTTTGAGATGAAAAAAGAATGCTTTTCGTTCATATTATTGGTCAGAGTCAAAGGCGTGAAGTTTGTGGCCTGTGAGTACACTCTGGAATGCGCATGGCACCGGCTGGATCAACATGCATTTCTTGTTCACAGCATTTCCAACAAATTGATTGAGCGGCTTATATTTGGTAGCATATGCATCGGTGAGAGGTGGACAGAAGCATGTATCAGCGGAAGTTTATTTTGTTTTTTTTGAACGAAAGGCAAAACATTTACCGAATTTTCATTAGAAGAGAAAGGAAGAAACAAGAAGAAAAACACAGACAAAACCCTCCTCTGTTTTCTCCTGATCCCTGAAGCTCCACCGCACAGAAGCACTAGCCCTGATCCCTGAATTATTCCTCTGCTTCGCTGATCAAAACTCTCCTCTGTTTTCTCCTGAGCCTCTCTATATATATTTACAATTGTTGAAGGGTGCCACCATGTTAGCCTCTGCCTCTCTATGTATCAGATTGCAGTGCTGCACATTCAAAAGGAAGCAAGCCAATGCAACAATGCCCTCGATCTAGTATATGCATGCATTGCACATAACTAGAATGAATGATTGTTTCCGTTTGATCTTTTGGAGGAAAACAACATGGCAATAATGAAAGTAGGCGAGCCACCTGACCGTTTTGATCCATCTCATCAGTTACCAACGCATGGCCTGCCGAGAGATCCTTGGTGCTTACAGAGGCTGCAGCACCGATCTGTCGTCGTTGCTCCTGGATGCCTCAGGTCGTGGAGGGCATCTGCAATGTCATTTGTCCGACTCGACCACGATTGTGTCACCATACCAGCTTCCAGCATGCAACTCCCTCTCCACAAACAGAGTTTCTTTAGTTGGAAGCTTACGTCCTCTTCACGATTACTTATTTACCTGCAAAACGTACGTACCCCATTTACCTGCAACGCTATTAATTTCCATTTGCCTGAAGCGTTCTTAAATAAACATGCATTAACTTGCAGATCGACAGTGCTTGCTTTACCCAGCCTCTATTTAAATGGCGGAGGCCGGAGGAAGGCAATTGTCTTTGCATACATGTACAAACCCACAAGACTTAGATACTCCAGATAGCCACAACATGAGGTGCGGTTGCGGCATGGAGTTCCTGACAATCGCGTTCCTCGTGGTGTTTGGAGGCGTGGCGATTCCTGCACACTGTAATAAGTTAATTGTACTCAAGTGAATATACCCATCATTTTTGCATTGGAAAAAGATAGAATATATATGTAGCAGGCTCTAGCAGCTGTTGTTATTTCTGCCAAAAAAAACTAGATGCTGGGTTAAATAGCTTTTTTGCCGTCTTTGTTTTCAACCCTAATACACGCGTAATTACTAATAAATCATGATGATAAATGCAGTAATTTGCGATAGATCAGTGTGATGACTTCTTATTTTTCATTTGAATTATTATTAACCTAAGTACATGTATGTTACATGCTCATAGTAAATACATTTCTACATACAGGTCGTGATCTACTCAAGGAGAGAGGTACTAAGATTAGTGCTATCAACTCCACATCAATAGATGAGGAAGGTAACCTTGGTATTTTGCCTCCCGCAAATGTGCCCACCCGGGTATTTTGGCGTATCACCCGCCTACACAGTGCCCGCGTGCTTTTGCTGTCAACAGTCGCCAACGCCAGTGTGTTACCGGACTGAGGCTGAATGCCGGGCCCACTGCTATGTTTGCAACCCCAAGTGCCACTAAATAGAGCCAATTGCAGTTGTGGGTGGGATTCCATGACGATGGAAGGTAACTCCACTGTAAAAACCAATGGTACTATATTCTAAATTACAAAGATTGTAAGAGGATCAGTATTGGAGAGAATAATGTATTTGTGCACTATATATACATTGTGAAATCGATCATGTGATGAAAATCTGTAAAGTGTGATAATAATTTGTCAAATTTGGATATCCTAACTTACATATTCATGGTACATGTTCTGTTCGTCAACAAGCAAATATAAACAAGACGGGGCAAATTAAACATCTATGTATCTCCGCTGTCTTCGCATGGCATGCTTGTACACGTAGAAGGTGAGGTTAGAATCACACATGCACCTATGCACTGGAGGTTATCCCTAAAATACACCGTTGGATAAGTATCATTCTATAGATTTCTAGCTAAGACGCTCATCGTGCCTATCCGTCGGCGCATCAAAGTGTTTCTCGCCAAGACGCCGTGCTACAATCAACGCCTCAGTCCAACAAAGAAACAACACGTCCTACAAAATTTTAAACTTCAAAGTGGCAGTATTTTTTTTTATGAATCCTTAGTGGCAGTTTTTTGTTTTAATAAATCCTCAGTGGCAGTTTTGGGATCTTGCAAAATGCCTTCCTTAAGGGTTAAGATCTTGCAAAGAAACAATATTGTATTTTTTTGGCATTCATCCTCAGTGGCAGTTTTTTTTTTATGAATCCTCAGTGGAAGTTTTGGATTCAGTATTTAGCAAAAAAAACTTTATTTATGAGTTAAGTTTTCATAACAATTTTGTCATTTATCTTTGCATGGAACATAGTTGTCTTGTCTATGTCCAGAAAGCAAACACACCCTTAACTCGGAGACTGCTCATGATATTTTTGGTATTTACCCCGACCCTTGATTGGTGGCAGCTTTAGCATTTAGACCACAGAGACGGTTTTGGTATTTAGCTACAAAAAAAATATAGTTCTTGCAAAAGATTGGTGGCAATTGGATGCAGTTGAAGGCAGCAGTGTTTGGGCATGTTCTACTGGTTCTTGGAGAAATGATTCATCGGCGAAATCTGGTCCGGAGGTGCTGGATTGGCGACGGTGTTTTCCTGCTGGGGGCGTCGCTTTGGATCTTTCCTTCTGGCGGTCTGCGGAGGTCTTCGAGGTGAAAACCTAACGTTGGCGCCGTCTCGGTGCCTTTGCCCTCCTGAAGCGTTGTTGTGAAGGAAGGTGCTCCGTCGGCCGTGATATCGGCGTTGTGGACCCCTTGGCAAGCCGATCTTACTAGATCTGTGACGGAGTCATGCGTTTTAGGCTCTCCTTCTAGAGTAGCCCCGAGTTGTCTCTGGTGTGTCGCCTAGAGGGCACTGTCACGGGTGTGTAAGTAATCGGTGTTGTCGTGGGACCTGTACTTCATTGTAAAACTGATAACCCCAGTTCCTTTTGTTTTATCTATAAAGCTGCCGTTAAGGCTTTTGGGAAAAGATCGGTGGCAATTTGGCATTTTAGCCTGCACAAAATGCAGGATACTTTTGGTGTTTATAGCAAATAAATTCATTACTTATGGGTTAAGGTTTCGTAAAAGAATCTAGATATATGTTTGTTCTGTATTAAACCCACCCAAAAATCCTAAACCTCTGCTTAGACTGTCTGCTACAACCAAATCATCTCTTTCCACCTCTCCGAGTCGCGCGCGGCAGGTCAAAGCAAAGCCGAGCCGGGTGATCAGGCCGTCGCCGACGCCGACGCCGTGAGGGACCAGGCGGCGCTGTGCCTGCTCCTCCTCCGCCACCTCGGAAACCTCGACAAGGGCATGCCCACCACCAACCTCGCCTTCTCGCCGGTCTCCTTCCACGCCGTGCTCTCCCTCCTCGCCGCCGGCGCCTCGGGCGCCACGCGCGACCAGATCGTCGCCTTCCTCGGCCCCGCCGGCGCCACGGGGAACGCCGCGCTCGCGTCCAAGGTCGCGTCCGTCGTCCTCGCCGGCCGCGACGACGGCCGGGAGGCCGACGAGGAGCACGCCACGGCCGTTGGCGCCGATCCCTTTCTCGTACAACTCAGCTCAGCCGAGGTCCGGTGCGCCACCGCCGTCTGGGCCGACGCGTCGCTTCGCCTGAGCCCCGCCTTCGCCGCCACGGCCGCCGCCGTCCACAACGCCGAGGCGCGGTCGGTGAGCTTCCGGGACAACCCCACGGCGGCGGCGGCGGAGATCAACGAGTGGTTCGAGCGCAACACCCGCGGCCGCGTCAAGAACGTCCTCTCCGAGCGCGACTGCGCCGCCGCCGACGTCTCCACGGCGGCGCTCGTCCTCGCCAACTCCGTCTACTTCAACGGCTACTGGTGCGCCCCCTTCCACCCGGACTCCACCGAGGAAGGCCCGTTCTACGCCGGCGGCGGCTCGCCGGACCACCCCGTCCGCGTGCCGTTCATGAGGAGCGGCCTCGGGTACAAGCAGGTCGGCGTCCACCCCGGCTTCAAGGTCCTGCGCATGACCTACTGCGGCGGCGTGGCGTGCTCCTCGTCGGCCTCCCGGCCGTCGTCGCGGCCGGCGAGGACGACGGACGCGACCTTGGACGCGAGCGCGGCGTTCCCCGTGGCGCCGGCGGGGCCGAGGAAGGCGACGATCTGGTCGCGCGTGGCGCCCGAGGCGCCGGCGGCGAGGAGGGAGAGCACGGCGTGGAAGGAGACCGGCGAGAAGGCGAGGTTGGTGGTGGGCATGCCCTTGTCGAGGTTTCCGAGGTGGCGGAGGAGGAGCAGGCACAGCGCCGCCTGGTCCCTCACGGCGTCGGCGACGGCCTGATCACCCGCCATTGATGGCTCCTGTCCTGCCGCGACTCGGAGTGGTTAAGGAGATGATTGGTGGTAGACAGTCTAAGCAAAGGTGTAGGATTTTTGGGTGGGTTTAATAGAACAGTGGTTAAGTGTTGTTGCACTCATCACATTTGTGCAGGCTAAATGTCAAAACTGCTACTAATCTTTTGTAAGCGTTCTTTTGGCTAAATACCAAAACTGTCACTAAAGATCAATGAAAAAAATAGCGCGCTATGAAAAATAGTGTTTTCCTTTTCTGGACGCTTTTGCCCCTATAGCGGCCGCTAGCCGCGCTATAGCGGCAGCTTCGCGCTATAGCGGCAGTTGGCTCCTCACGCTATAGCACCGCTATAGCGCGCTATTTGTTTGGAACCAGAAAATATAAAAATAAGTTTATCTTTACTTCCTCAATCACTATGATGATCTTCTATTCTTCACATATGACATATCATTATATCATAAATCATAATTGCCTTTTGGCCTTTTCAGGAATTAACGAGCAGATTTGGGCTGGGCCATCATTTTTTAAGAAATTAATGGGCCGCACTGGTTTGTTTGGGCTAGCCACCAATAGCGGCTAAATAGCGGCGCTACGGCGCTATTTGCATTTAGCGGCGCTTTAGCGTTAAATAGCGCCAATAGCACGCATAGCGTGAAAAAGAGCAATAGCATCGCGGCATTTGCTTCTGGCCGCTATAGCGGCGCTATAGCGCGAAAATAGCGCGCTATTTTTTTCCATGCTAAAGATAAACGATAAAACTACAACGTTGTTTCTTTCCAAGACTCTAACCCTTAGTAAGGTATTTTTGGTATCCGAAGTTCGTTTCTTTGCAGGACCTTAACCCTTAAGATATTTTTGGTATCCTTTGAGTTCTAAACTGAGGTGGTGTTGCACTTTGTCATATCCGTGCTTTCCTCTTGGTTGTGGGCAAGTACTAAATGGGATCTAATAGGAAAAAGTCCAATTTACTACCTCCATGTATAGGCTAAGTCCAAATAACCCCCTAACGTATCAGTGAGAACACTAGCAGGTTATCATCTCTACTACTACGAGGTCGGCATCATGCGGGATGAAGAATATATGTCGAAGTGAAGACGATCGTATAGTCTACTCACGTGACAATCAGACACCTTTGTTCAATAAATCCGTCCCATAAGGTCATTCAAAAAAAAAGGGGGCTATGGTAGAAGTCACGGGCACATGCCACCAACAATGGCAATGGCTTACAGTAAAAATAAGAACAGTTCATTACAAATTCCAGACATGACACAGTCCTCTAGTTACAGTGGTGATAAGCTCGACACACAGCATAAAGCAGCTTTTATGATCTGTTCATTCCGCTACACACACAAACATGAGTTGAAAACGTTTGGCACATGTTAGTATGTTACAAATCCTGCTCATTACTCATACTGTCATACAGCAAAACTGCATCTCAACCATCCGCTCCAAAATTCCTTCAAAACTGGCGCACCACGTCAACTGACTCCAAATAGCTCATGACGCCAGCATATTCATCTGATCTTGCTGCTCAATGGCGCCGTGCGTGACTTCTGCTGTGCTTTTGCCACCACCCCTCATCTTCTAGGTCTAATAGACGTTGAACCACCGCGGTCCTATCTATCGTTAATCATGCAGAGGTACCCGCCCCCAGCACCGCGATCCAAGGGATACCTGGTTGCACCTTTCATGTTCTCAAGGTGCTTCATGGCAACATTTCTCAGACCAGATCTGTGGGGTGCCTTTCCTTTCTCGCGCTTCTTTATCCTGGTGCAAGTCCTCAGAGGGTCATCACTTCCAGCCCCAGGTCTCCTGCAGCGAAGTTTGCAATAAAGGAACTTCCAATTTATACAGGTTACCACCGTAAAAAAAATGGATTTTGTACAACATCAACATTCAAGCATATAAAATGAAAGTGTCTAAAGAAAGATTGGAACACAACCCCAATAACCCAAGTAAAATTCCTGTGAAAATTCTGATAAACCAAAGAAAGCAGCTAGCTGAAGAAAGGAGTTGCAAAACTGACCTCAACAATTTCTCAGAGGCAACTCTAGCCGCTTCAATGATATCCTTGGTAGGCAGCCACTTCACTACCCTGCCAGGATCTCCTCGCATCGGTGAGTGGATTTTTACCAGCTGCACACATTTTTTTTACATCAATAAATCATCTCATCATATTTGCTAACATGCCATAGTTTAAAACAGTTCCTGTGTTAAACTATCAGAACATAATTGCTAACATGGTTTAAAACAGCTTTTGTTAGCTAGTGTTAGGGCAAGAAAGAAACTCACACCAAGACATTCCATCATTTGATAATATGCTCTGCCATGAAGTGGTGTGTGACCCTTTCTGGCCTCTGAAAAGTACCTTGTCCTGAAAGAAAATAACATCAACTGTAAGCAAAACTGCAGGTCAACATCATTTACAACCATTACATAAGATGGGCAGTCACCAACCATTCCTTGTAACCTGGGTCTACTGTGAAGCCATACATGTCAACACTGTCACAGATGGAGAGCGCAAACTCAAGAGCTTTAAGCCCAGTTCCTTTAGCGGAGGAACCAAATGATGATGATGTGCCTAGCATGAGGTACACTGGATTGGTTATTGGAAGTTCCTACATAACAAGAGTTCCAGCAGCCAGGTAAGAAAACATAGAACATGTACCCAATGTGATCTAGTTTCTAAAACATGGCATCGAAATTACCCGAATCATTTGGTTCATGATATCATGTATTGTCGTTTTAACGATCAATACCTCCTTTTTTGTTTCTGCAACCATAAAAGTAGTGTGATTTTTCACCTTGCTATCTCACAGATAGGGGTTTAAAAATCGATGGTAGACTTACCATCTAACTCAACAACTTTGTCCAGTGCCTTTGCAGATCCTCTGTTCAGAAGGCGGAATGTACTCTTTGTACCAACATATTCAGTGTAATTCTGCAATATGGACAGGAGTTGGGACATATCTAAATGCAGGGCAAAAACTGACCATCTAACACATCATCTTAACAAACCTGGATGGGTGCGCCATTTTCTCTGAAGACGACATCATAAGAATCAATTTCATCCCCAAACTTAGTCTTAAGAAGATCACCAGAGTTCCCAACAACAGCACATCTACCATATTGGCGAGGCACATACGGTGATGTCTCAGGTAGAACTAGCGAGAGCTTCTCCATGCAAAGGGTTCTGTTCTGGCACTTATTCCTGAAAACTCAGAACAAATGCGATTATTAATCTAATGGAGTTAACCACACTTAAGCTTAGGTAAAATGGCAAAGATTTGTATCTACCCACAGAAGGATTCCTTTGTTGATCCTGCGCCATGCATACTCCTCCCAGCCATTTGGCAAAGCATCAATATACTCCTTTGTGAGTACTGTTGTGCTGTTTCGCACCTAGGGGTAAAAAGCAATTGAATAACTATATCAATAGCTAATTGTGCAACTGTAAAAAACTCTAGACCCATATTGCAGTATAGTTTATTCTATGGTGTTAGGAATGCAGGTGGGACAGTCGAAAGTGATGAGCCTACTACAACTTGGTGGACATTGCTAATGTGGTCTTGCACTCATCATAAGGCTTTTCAGAGCAGCAACATACATAGATGATGTGATTCATTGAGCTCGTTAAACATCATAGACTTATCAACAGAAAGAATGTTCACCTGTTCCCATGAGGCCACAGCTTCGCACAGATTGAACTCAAATGATAAACCTTCAACCTCTCCAGTATTTGGATCCTTCTGCATATTTCAATCCATAACAAGTACAAAAATGATCATAAACATCAGACAAGAAAGCCTGGTTATGAGAGGTGGTCAACAGAGTACAAATATTTGGTAGTTGAACATGCAGCAGAGTTTCAAAAGCATAAGATGCTAGGTAAATGCATAACCAAATGTATTATGCAAGCTGTTCCTTAAAGCTGAAATGGGGAAGGAAGCCAGCAGTGGCGGAGGGCTCAGTATGGCAAGGTATGGCTGCTGCCATACCTTGAATTTTGCTAGAAGCACATACTTGAATTTGAGTTGAAGTATTTTGTGAAGATTTACACTGAGTAACTGAGTAATTATTCTCTCCAATCTATCTGCGCCACACCTTAATCACGATCCGTCCTCCGCCACTGGAAGCCAGGAAGGTCTGCATCAAGTAAAAACTTTGCGTGACACACTAAGCAAGCACTTACCCACTTAGAAACTGTGTCGCTTGGGAATTGTATCACAACTCGACAGTAATCCTCCCTGCCCACCGCTTTCAGTCCTAGCCCATTTGCATCCTGGAGCTCAAAAAAATAATAAAAAGGCCTATTTGAACCAAGACAGTAAAGTAGATCATCAAGCTGCTAACACTGGAGATCTAAGCAACAATTGCAACTCATTTACAAATATGGATAACTCCCAAACATTTGTATTAAGCCAAATACACAAAAGACTCACTCTCACTATCCTATCTCATACTCTAAACGGTGAACCTCAGAACAACTGACATAATAATTCATGAATTTTTTAGGCAACACCCAGGTATGCACTAGATGTACCCAATACAAACGTTAATAATTCCCAGACGTTTGTATTCATCCCAAGGCAAAAACTCCACTCTCACTGTGCTTTCTCAATTCTCATACACTAAACACTGAACCTCAGAATAATTGGCATACGAAATCAAGAACTATGAGGCAATTACCCTCCAAAATTTAAGAAGCTAGTAACACCAGAGGTCGCAATGCGGCATCAGATGGGCAGACAATCGAACAATAACCATAGAGAGAAACCAACAGGCGAGGCAGATGAGCGAGACCGTACCACGCACTTGCTGAAGCGGCCCTGCAGCGCGGCGAGCGCCTCCAAGTCCGCCTCCGAGAGCCGAGCGCCTCCATCTGCACGCACGCACCCCATCCGGTGTCAGGATCTCCCACACTCAACGCAAACTGAGAAATCCGAAATACGGAAAAGGGGAGAGGCGGGCGCCGCATTACACGAGGAGAGGCCGGAGAGGTAGATGAGGATGGCGGTGACCCCCGAGAAGATGGCCGCGGCGAGCGCCAGGGGGAGCACCCGCATGGGCGGCGCAACCCTAGGGGCCATGCCGCTGGCGCCTCTCGCCGGAGACGGAGGGGACAAGGGCGCGGTGCCTCGCTTTGGTAATTTTCAAGGAGTCAGAGGGGGCACGTGCATAAGTGCATTTTGAGCCTGCTCTGCTTGCTTAGAGAAGTTAAGAATCTGGGCCTCTTCTGCCTTCAGTGGGCCAAATAATGGGCCCGTCGAACGGGACACTAAACCAGCCGAGTAGACTCCATTCCTCTTCGGTGAGATTTAGGCCCATTTGGGAACAGTACTGATTCCTGTGATTTTTTATTTGCAGAAAATACTGCGAAAGTTCAGCAAAATTCATGTGAAGCTCGAAACAATGCTTACGTCATGCTTGGAACAGAGGACGTAATTCGCCGGAATTTGACGGGAACCAATTTAGTTCCTGAAGTAATTCATAATCTGTGAAAACACGCTTCCCCTGTCTGAAACGGGGGCTTGGAATTTACAGTACTTACCATGGTTGCAATTGACCCAGGCTGTCTTTCTCCTTGTCCTTTCTCGAGTGAACGTGCACGCAGTGTTTCAGGTCATCTCCGACTCCGACGAAGTCTTTGCCGGCGGCCGCGGGTCATGGCTGAATTCCGGCGATGGGTAGCCGGACATGGATGGAGATGGGGTTGGTTGGCAGGTTGGGGACAGGAGGCGTAGTATGGGTTGGACCTTTGCTTTGACGTCAAAAATGGGCGGCCAGCTGGCCCGTTAGGGTTCAGACAACCTGTCTCTGTCCCATCCTTGCAAGTATACTTTGGTCAAATACGTGCACTGATTCTCCAGGATTTTTTTTTTCTTTCTCTTCCGAAACACGCACAAGAACTACGCGTCGTTTACTCGTCTCGTTGAATTTAACGAAGGAACTTGCGCAAAAAAAAAAAGAATTTAACGAAGGAGACATTGTATTGCATTTTATATTATTACTCAAATATGCTCTTGTAAGTATTATTTTTAAACAAGAGTCAATGGTAATCGGCATAAGTTTTAGGCGAATGCATGCATCTGGGGTTATCGAACTCAGCGAGATCAATCGTTGTGCACTCATGGACTAATGATCCAGATCCAGCAGCTGAAAGACCAGCGACAATCGAGCAAAATCTATCCATTTTTTGTATGGCATTTTCAAGAACAATAATTATTCCTTCTATTCCTAATGGTTACAGCACTTACAGCCATTTCCCTCTTTGCTTGCTAATTTTACACCTCATCATGATTGGAAAAACAACCATTTTGATCATGAATCATGATTTCACTAACTTACACTGACCACAAACAACATCATCAGGCATCAAACCAATCAGCCAAAAAAAAAATTTACGCCATGTACAGGAAGAATAATCGTCATCCATTAGGATCACCGTCACCGCGCCTTGGCGCCGGCGTGGCCGTTGCCGGCCCTGCTGGACCCTCGGCCGCGAAGCTCGCCGGCGGCGCGGGGCGACGACCGCGGGTGATGATGCCCGGCGCCGGTGCGGCCGTGGTGGCGGTCCCGCGACGAGCCGCCGCCGCCGCCGCCGCCTCCCCGGGCCTCCCGGGCCCGGCTCTTCATCGACTCGATGTGCTCCAGCGTCTCCAGCACCTCCTTCATCGACGGCCGGCTCCGGGGCTCGCCGGCGAGGCAGTTGAGCGTCAGCTGCGCCGCCTGGAACGCCTGCTTGGAGTTGTACTGCCCCTCGAACCGCGGGTCCATGAGCCGGGCAAGCTTCCGGCGGTCGGCAAGGTAGGGCTTGGCCCAGTCGGCGAGGCTCAGCTGACCGTTGGGACGGTTGGGATCCAGAGCGCGCTGCCCGGACAGCATCTCCAGCATCACCACGCCGAAGCCGTAGACGTCACTCTTCACATACAAATGGCCTGGATATGCATGCATAAAGTCAGCATAATCATCAACAGCTGAGAAAGTAGGGGTAGCAAGTTGTTGCGGATTCTACATTATTCGGATGGGAAGAAAAGTAGCTGTGGAGATGAATGGGGAAGACTGTTGCACATTATTGTCAGGTTTTATTTTGGCTGGAATGTGAAAATGGAGGAATTTCCATGTGTGAATCTTATGGAATATTATCCACTTTGGGGCAGCAAATGCTGATCATCGATATCGGATCCAAGTGGACCAGTGCCCCACTCACTCTTGGAATTTCAGTGACAGGAAATGGCTTCCCTTCTAGTTAGGAAACATCAGTTTTCGCAATCGACTTATCTTTCTGCATCCATGGTCCAACATTTGCATTTTATGGTAGCTAATATTCTAAATTCAATAGCAAAACAAATATAAAGAGTCAATGCACACCTAAAAGGTGACTGAAAATGACCCAGCGGTCGACTGAAAATTGACATGAATCATTCGCCTATTTCAAATCGAATTCAGAAAGGTCCACGCACTGAAAATGGTCAAGGTATTGAGGTCTATGCTGCGAGATTGATTGTGGGAGACAACCAAACCTATTCTAAGTATAATTCCATTTCTTATAGTAACAGAGTATATTTTCATTTCAATATGTACAGTGACTAACACATGTACGTTGACACTTCATTGTAGGGAAGGAGCATCAGATCAAAAATAGTAGCTCGTGGGAGGCATAAGGACACATACCAGTAGCTACATACTCTGGAGCTGCGTAACCATTTGTGCCCATCACCCTGGTTGTGATATGTGAGTTGCTACCAGTTGGTCCCAGCTTAGCAAGGCCGAAGTCAGAGAGCTTAGCATTATAATTCTGCCGAAGAACACTGTCAGTGTTTGACTTAATAAAGAACTAACACATCACAGGTACATTGCATAGCATTAACTTACTGCATCCAAAAGGATGTTGGAAGCTTTGAAGTCACGGTAGATAACTTGCTTTTCTGATGCATGCAAGAATGCAAGTCCTCGAGCTGCACCAATGGCTATCTTCAGCCTCAGTTCCCAAGACAGCGGGGCACATCCTCCTGAAGGAAAATGCATTTGTCAGTATTTTTCAGTCATGTAGTTGCCTTCAAGTTCTAGTATTATGCGTTCATGTAGTTTTCGAATTCACCCATTACAAAGCTATGTCACCTACTACAAAATAATTGCAAAGGCTAAAGACTGGGTGCATAAGCAAGTGATTACTCAAAATTGATCAGTAAATTATTTAAGAAACTTAATCCATGATATTTCTATGGTAATAAAAATGGTCAGCTGTAAGAACTCACTCCTGAAAAGATGGTTTTCCAAGCTCCCTTTAGCCATGAATTCATAAACAAGAAGAAGTTCCCTTTCTTCAAAGCAGTAGCCCAGAAGCTTGACTAGGTTCGGATGCGAGAGCCTTCCTAGAAAGTTTATCTCCGACTGCAGGTAGACATTGAGAAATCTTCATTAGATATACTAGTAAACATTTAGGAAAGGTAAGACATCTGTTAGACTAAACTAAGAGTCAAGTGTGGTTACAATGTGCAAGGATAAGTGGCACGTTGCTGAAACCATGTCTTTTTCTCAAAATGCCACAGCTCAGCAAACAAAAAGCAACTGCATTGTGATAAACATGTGGCTAGTTGTATTATTCTAATCAGCATTCAGCAGATGAACAGTCTCTAGTACCATAGCACTTCCAACAATATGATTCTGGTCAGCATTGGCCCATCAGCAATACCAAGATAACGCAGCTCACTTAAACAATCATACATCACACATGTATAAAAAAACTGACACAGACAGGTCATCAGAACTCGGAAGTTAAACAAAGCATAAAGAACCATAGGAAAGCAATGACCAGCAGAATCTTCAAAACTGTTGTGCTTCTTTTAAGCCCTGTCCATTAGTGCTGTATCACCCGAAATTGAACTACATGATTCCTTAACAAGACAATAAGTTCATATGCTTGTGCCATCATCAAGATCAAACAAAAGTACAAAACTAAGTCAAACCCCAGATTATCATGATTCCTATACTAATGTTCAACAACTTGGCCTCCTTTAGTCCAAGAGTATTATCATCCCTTTTAATCCAAGAGTATTATCATTATTTAACAAAGAAAAGAAAGGAAGAAGGCTCTAAATTTTACCTGCCATTCCTCATACCCCTGCATGCTCTCCGAATTGAGCTTCTTGACGGCAACAACCATGCCAGTGCCGTTCTTGGTTGGAGCCATGGTCTTCTCATCCACCCAGCCTTTGTACACCCTCCCAAAGCCCCCTTCACCAAGGACGCTGTCCGGCCTGAAGTTCTTGGTGGCCGCCTTGAGCTCCATGAATGTGAAGGTGCGGAGGTTGGGCGCCTCCAGGATCTGTCCGTCTGGGTACTTGCCCCCCTCTTCAAAACCGCTGCCTGTGCTGCGGCTGCCGGCGGATGCCATGAAGCTGCTGCCCACGGAGGAGAGCTTCCCCGTGGTGCTTTGGCTGGTGGTTATGCTGCCGCTTGTTTTGGAGGTCATCGTCGTCCCTATCACACGATCAGGCAACAATTCATAAGCCATAAGTGTGAAATTTGTGGAGGACATGCAATTCTTCAGTAAAAAGTTGGCCTTTCCCCAACCTTACAGAAGAGAGAACAAAAAACTGCTAATTTCTGATAAATAAAAGTGAAGCGGCAGAATTGAGCTGGGAAGAACTATGGTTTGCTCACAAATCCTGTATCTAGCCTCTACTACCATGAGACCAGGAACAAGAAATCTTAATCTATTCTACTGAATTTTGTTATCACCCCCTCCTACACGGAACCTGTATCTTCAGTTAGGGGGCCTGCAGGCTGAAACTATTCGAGCAGAAGCCATGAAATTTTTTTCGCCCAGGATAGATAGGTCCAGCCCTCAGCAGGATCCAAGAATTGAAGCGATCCCATGAAAAAATACAGGAGAAGGAAGAAGAAGAAAAAAAACTGGGTTCTTGAGATTGCCCCTCCTTACCTGGGCTCGATGGCCTGAAATCCTCGGCCACATCGGCCTTCCTGGAGCCACCGCAGATGTTCCCCATCTCCGGTTCCCTCTCTCAGAGCCCGATCTCTGTGAGTTCTCTCCCTCTCTCTTTCTACAGGATGGGGGACTGGGGGGGAGGGCAAGGAAGAGGACGGAGGAGGAAGAAGCAGCGTAGCAGAGGGGGGTGGCGAAGTCAAGGTGGGGGGTATAAGTATGCGCGACGACTGACTGACGAGGCCAAGCGAGTGCAGACCGAGAAACTGATGAGCGCTCGGCACGGCGAAGTCTCCGCCCCGTTTCAGAGTTGTGTGCATATGGCGCTGGCCTACCCTGGACCAGACAGAGCCCCGTTAATTCCAATCTGCTTTACCTTTCCTTCAGACTGCAAACTCCCCCAGTCCTCATGTACTTTCCATGGATTCCTCAAGTTGCAGATATATGGATACATGTAAAATCATGCCTGAAACGAAAAAGTGGTGCGTGCAGAACAGTACAATAAGTGCTGAGCTATATTTGGTACTGATCTAGTAGGCACCTTAGCTGTATTATTTTCTTTTTTGGACTAGACATGCTGAACCATTTCAGAATGGCAAATCTGCTTGTCTTTTAACAGCAGGAGTGCACTATTCGGTAGTATTGAAATTGATATTGTGGCATTCACAAGAATTTCATACAAATTTGCGGGAAGCAATTATTCAGTAAGCGTAGGTGTACAACACAAGCTATGAACGGCAAAAAAAAAATGTTCCAAGAACCTGATCAAAAGCAACACAAGTATATATGTTTAAAAATAATGATGGATGAATAATTTTTTTAAAAAACAAACAAATATTGGTGACTTAGAATTTGTTGGGATGTGGCTAGACTGGGTCCAACAAGGAGCCATGCAGCCAACCAATGGTTTGTTTGACCAGCCACTCTCATCTTTTACCAAATACTAAATGTTTTGTTTTTCTGAAAGAAAGTCTCTTTCTCCTTGTTCTAAAAGCAGAAAGACAAAGGGCAGAGTAGAGAGCACTCGGTCATGAGATCTTTGCTTCAGAGTTTGACAACAATGGCAGCATAGAGGTGCTAGACTGTGTCAAACAAAGTGATAGTAAGTGAATTGCTGATTTCACTTTAGTATCCAATTGGAACATTCTATTTTCATTGGTTCACGAGTATAGACAAATCTAAAACCATGCTAATGCTAACATCACGAACACAAACATTCAGTTTATATCACCTCTTTTCTCTCAGATATGTTCACACTTCACACGCTCTAGAAAAGGATGTTCTGTTTGTGCAGAGTATAGACCTGTGCTTGCAATATTTGACTTGATTTTAACCTCAGCTTCTTCTGATCATCCTTCTCCGCCTGAGGCAAATGGCAGTCAATCGAAATTTAGAACCTAGAGAATTGAATATATCCAGGCATCCAGCAGCAAGGTAGGCTAGGAAGACTTGCAAAAACTGTTAAGACAGGGCATGGTCATTATAGTAGTGACTAGGGAGTTATGTTAATCCTCATAGGAATTCTCATCTAACAAGTTGAGTACAAGACAAAACAGAAGCAGCCAAGCGATCACAAGCCCGTGATGCAAGCAAGCATCGTTGCTTCATCTGCTGCCTCAGATCGACTTGCTGGTTAAAGTCAGATATTTGACTTGAAATAACCTTTGTAAAAATATTTATCAATTAGTACTTCTTATTTTGTCAGCTTCATTTGAAGTGCATGTTTTGACAGCTCATCGTAACGTAACACAAAGGGCAGCAGTCGTGGAACCGTTCTTCTATAACGACTGAATGAATTGACAGACAGTGAGACACCAAAAAAAATTCAGTAAAAAGGACTTCCTTTTCTGAAAGGACTTCCTAACAGCATGTAGTTGAAGTATGCAGAAAATGCATGTTAGATATCGATGGTTGACTTGACAAAACCAGGTGAAGATATGATTGGCCCAATTAAACACCACTAGGAATAAGTCTTAAAAAATAACACAGCTAGTAGCATATCTGCTGGTGCCGATGCATTACTAAACCCAGATGAAAATGCTAACTTTTTCCTGTTTTCCCTTCCTTTTTTTTTCTCTTTTTGAACAGAGGGGTCGCAAAAAAAAGAAATGATATGATGACTTGAGCCAACTACAAGTTCGGCGCAGTCGCTGTCTTTGTATCTTCTCATAATCTTCAGATTGTAGGTTAATTAGGTCTCATGTGCTATATATGCATGCTGAACATATGGTTTGTTATTTTGAAGGTCCATTTCCCCTTATTCTAAAAGCAGAAAAGACAAGGGAAATAGACTACAGTGCACTCAGTCATGAAATTTTCGGAGATTGACAATAGTACTACTTGCAGAGGTGCTTGATTATGTCAAACAAATAAACTGTGAATTGTTGTTTTCTCTGAAGTATCAAACAAACTGGAACGATGTGCTTTTACTTTCACTGGTTTATGAGTATAAACAAATCTAAAACCACGCTTACTTCATGAACCCAAACGTTATATCATCTCTTTTCTTTCTTGTTGTTCACATGTCCTATCAAAGGATGTGCTTTCAACATTTGACTTGACTCCGCAGCATCTTCCATATATCTAATAAAGTTGAGATAATTGTTTGACTAAATTTAAATGGAATTTTACTAAATGAGCTGTAATCGGTTCAACAGCAAGTGGCATAACCGTTTTTTGTAATAAATAAATATTACTAATTCTGCTGTCCACTCGGCGTGTGTAATGTATTCTCATCTAACAAGTTGAGTACATACGAGACAAAACACAAACCTAATTAAAAGTTACAATCAGCATAGTAGTGCTTTTCCATACTGATCCGTGATCAGCAGGAATCTAAGGAAGATTATGTAAGCGGGGAAATGTGACTGCCTAACACTCTAACAGCATGTGGTTTGAAGTCTGCAGAAAACGCATGCTCAGGGAAGTCGGCGTCGATGTGGTTGGGTTGACTTGACAAAAACCAGTTGTGCGACGAGACAGAGGGGGCAGAGCAGATGTCAAGATAGGATTGGCCGAAACGCCACTACTACTACATCAAATATGCTGATAGTGGTGGATGCATTACACAACCTGGCCGGAGGAAAATGCCAACCTTTCCCTTTTTTCACTTTTGCACTTTTGAACAGAAGCTCGCGCACTTTGCCATTATAGTGGCAAGAAGAGATTTGAGAATGTGACTGCAACCAACTACAAGATTTTTCAAGGTAGGCTGATTAGGTTTCATGTACTATGCATGTTGATGGACATACAAAAGGCTAGACTCTAGCTTAATTAGGAGGGAGAGAGCAAAAAATCTTGAGAAAAAGTAGACAAGACCAGATTTCCTTGTTGAACTATATATGTAGCTATACACGGGTGACTGTCATATCAATCCGTTCAAAGACACCCGTCTTGTTTTGTCGCGGAAATTACTAATAGCTAGAGAAGCTGCTGGGAACTTTGCAAGCTAGGAATTGAAAACGAAAAGCACAAATGATCTTCTTCATTGAGCAATGGTCAGAGAGAAATAATTGATTGGCTTGTACAAATTAAGACCACAGAAGTACTACTACTAGCATATACAGTACGTAGCTAGTATCAGTTAGGCAGCAAGCTGACGTAGTACTTGTTTTAATTAGCTACCTGATAACCTGAAGGAAGGGTGCAGGAAGGACACATGTAACTTTCAGAGAACATCAAAACAATTCAGTCAGGGAACTCTGATCGACTACCTGCTAGTAGGAGCCTAGCTAGGAATAGGGATGGATTGCGACATGCCATTGCCATTGATTTATTTCCAGCCATACATCTTGATGAGGAAATTAACTATTAAGTTATTACTAACCAGTGGTTTAGGCTTAGAAGAAATTGCTTGATGATCTGTTGACCGCGTGCGTGGCGAGAGAGATGAAAAATGGGGAAGGTCGCCTTGCCCGGCTTCACACGTACTGTATGTACTATACTACAATCGAATTGGGTGCAAGTGGCTGGATGGAGATATATTGACCGGATCATCGGAGTTGATGACGATGAGTTCGTCATATACCATGCATCTCGATCATCAAGTGCAGTTCTACGTACACCTCCATTATTCCACCTGGGGTACGTGTACGTACGTCTGAACTTTGGAGTGTTCGTTCTTGGCTATTATTTTTATATACATACTGTACGTGCCTGGTCAATCACTGCAAAAACCACTAGGTACTAGTTTTAGACGAAGTGATGAACCTGCTAAACGAAACGAGGTGATTATTAGTGGAGTTCATTCCTGATGCATGGCCGGGTCTCACGGTTGATGCTTGCAAATTGGATCGCAAGTTGCCATCAGACGACTAAGGACGTTGCCCCTCCGTTCCAGGCTTGATTTGGAGGGGTTTTTAGAAAGATTGTGATTAGCAAAATTAATGGTGGGAGGATTTAAGTACTAAAGTTTTTCACCTCTCTCTGACCTTCGGATGGAGATTCAACGGTTATGACGGAAGTTTTCATAATTTACATACGAAGTTAATTTTTATACGATAGGTTGCCAAGAAAAACAAAGATGTTGCCTTCGTCTTACTAAAAAAAAAGAAAAAAGAAAAAAAGGACGTTGCCTTCATCCAGCTTGCTAGCTAGCCAGCCATTGGCCTAAACTGTACTACTACTGTTTTGGACTTGACTTTTAGCGCTGTGCCGGGCGTTGACTGGACTTGAATTCGTGGCTTGGATTGGATCTCACTGCACACACATCTGTTCATCGTGCAAATAAATACGACGCGCGATTGCATTGCATGGCTTGCGCGATGACACGCAATTATTGCCTTGTTAGCACTCCACGTGAAAGGATGAAGTTTAACAAGAAATCGTGCGATTTGGAGCCAGAGAATTAACCAGAGAATCGTACGAAACTTAAGTTTTGGCTCCCCACTATATATTTCTCTCAACATGCAAGCTTGTCACGTCATCCATCCACTTCCACTATACTATCCATTTATGTCATCCATCGATCTTCTATGACCAATATCATTCATGTTCTTTACGAGTGCAATGCTACAAAATTTGCACAGTAGATGTCATCCACCGGTCTTCTATTACCAATAGTATCCATGTTCTTTAAAAGTACAATGCTACAAAATTCGTACGGTAGAAATACATAGATGATCAATCATTTAAGAGTCGTTCTTTCACAACAAAATGAACATGTTTTTATATATAATATTGTTTGCAAAATAATATTACCATGCAATTACTTTAGTGTTTCTATTTTCAAATTTAATCTTAAATCATGTATAATGTCGTTTGCAAAAAAAATATTGCTATGCAATCATTATTTAAAAAATTCCCGCGGCATCGCACGGGTACCACCTAATACTGTATTAAATCAATGGATACGAGAGATCGATGCATATATGAATGAGTCAGCAGCCGGGTCACCGTTGAGGACCTGGTTCGGGTCAGCGCGCGCCGCGCCTGCACACGTACTTGCTGCCGATTCGAAATAAGCAACCCGGCCCGTCCTGAACCCTAGCAGCACCTCCAGCCACCACCACGACGGGCACCTCCATCAAGAAGGATGAGGGCGGGTAGGATAGGATAGGATCGATCTCCGCGCCTTTGTGGCGGAACGATGGTTTCTCTTTTCCTTGTGATGGCTAGACGGTGCTCTTGGTTAACCTTTTGTGCGGTTGCTGTTGTTGTTGCAGGCTGTGGGCCTGCGGCGCCGCCGGCAAGCGCAAGAAGGTGGCCGCCGCCACCGGCGAGCCCAAGCGCCTGCCCTCCGACGAGGCCAGCGGCAAGCCCGAGCGCCCGCCCTCCGCCTTCGCCGTCTTTTTGTGAGTTCTCGCTGCCTCCGCGAGTCATTTTACTCAGATCTCTAGATCTACTCTGTTTTTTTATTACTAAGAATTTGTGGATTCCTTTCCATTATTGAGCGTGCTGTGGCGTTTGTTTGCTTTTCAGGACTGCATTCAGGCAGGAGTACAATGCGCAGCACCCGGACGAAAAGAGCGATTTGGCCGTGAGTCACCTTGCACGCTGTTGTCCTATGTATTTTTTTCTGTGTGTTTGCAGATGTCTTATTTTTCGTGTTGCATTGTTGGATCAGGTGACCAAGGCAGCGGCGGAGAATTGGCGTGATATGTCAGAGCGAGTGAGTAGATCTCTCGAATACCCAGATCGACTTTGTGTTCTAGATTTAGATTTATATGTATCTGATGATTGTGTGTGCCCTTAATAGTTATTTTTAGCTCGACATGGGTGATTATGCACAATGTTGTGGTTTATTTGGTTGGATAGATCTAGCGTTACCTTTCGTAACAAGGAAAAAACGGAGTTATGACTGGAGTTGAATTAAATGCCCATATTGAATTGTCAAAGTAATGGATACCATATCTCTCAAAGCACACACTCTTTTTTCAGTGACTAATGTGTATGTTGTTATGCAACAATCAATCATTAGGACAAACAACCATATGTGGACCAAGCCAATCAGAAGAAGAAGCAGTACTTTGAGGAGCACGAGGTACATAAAATTAATCTATTTTCTGGATGACTTGTCTTCATTGCCAACGATATTTGCCTATTTAGTTATTATTCTGTTTGATTTACTCTCTACAAGCCCAAGCGCCCGCCCTCCGCCTTCGTCGTCTTTGTGTGAGTTCTCGCTGCCTCCACGATTTTACTCGAATCTCTAGATCTATTCTTTTTTTTATTGCTAAGAATATGTGGATTCCCTCCCATTATTGAGCGTGATGTGGCGTCTGTTTGCTTTTCAGGACTGAATTCAGGCAGGAGTACAAAGCACAGCAACCTATCAAGAGCGAGTTGGCCGTGAGTCACCTTACACGTTGTTGTCCTATGTATTTTTTTTCTGTGCGTTTGCAGATGTCTTATTTTTCGTGTTGCATTGTTGGATTAGGTGATCGAGGCAGCGGCGGAGAAGTGGCATCATATGTCAGAGCAAGTGAGTAGATCTCTCGAATACCCAGATCGACTTTGTGTTCTAGATTTAGATTTATAGTTGATGATTTATATGTATCTGATAATTGTGCGTGCCCTTAATAGTTGTTTTTAGCTTGATATGGGTGATTATGCACAATGTCGTGGTTTATTTGGTTGGATAGATCTAGCGTTACCTTTTGTAACAATAAAAGAACGGAGTAGAGGTCCAGTTATGACTGGAGTTGAATTAAATGCCCATATTGAATTGTCAAAGTAATGGATACCATATTTCTCAAAGCACACACTCTTTTTTCAGTGACTAATGTGTATGTTGTTCTGCAACAATCAATCATTAGGAGAAACAACCATATGTAGACCAAGCCAATCAGAATTAGCAGGACTTTGAGGTGGACGAGGAGGATGACAAGGTACATAAAATTAATCTATTTTCTGGATGACTTGTCTTCATTGCCAACGATATTTGCCTATTTAGTTATTATTCTGTCTGATTTACTCTCTGCAGGAGAACGATGATGATGAGTAAATAATGTCTCCGCGGTCATGAGATAGCAAATCGAGTGTTTAACGGTCCCCAATTAGCTTACCGGTTTGCTATCTTTAATGTTAAGTTGTTTGGAACATGTGTTCATTAAGAGGATCTGTTAGTTTCATGAGGTTGTTAGTTTAGTGCATTAGCAAAGAAAAAGCCGAATGCTGCTAGCTGTTCTGTTGCTTTTCTTTTGCTAACCACTTGTGCCACATCTTGTACCTGTCTCATTTGACTAATCTATTAGTGACGGGTCAGTTATTGGTTTAATTTTTGGTTTTGGTTTTATATATTTCTTTCTTTGTTGCATTGTGTGCCCTATGGAAGTTGAGGTGATTGTAGAGAGACACGGTTTGGGGGAAACACCACACCCATAACAAGGGGGTGACCTCTTGTATATATAGCCAATATGGCTTGGAGTACAAGAATACAATCATGTATACATAGTAAGCCTATCAGCTATACAAGGAAAGCTATATCAATATGATCAGCTATACAATCCTAATACCCGCCCGCAGTCGCAGCGGGAGGAGTGCGGACGCAAAGACTGGACCGAAAGTCAGTGAAGAGCTGAACCGTAAGACCTTTCGTCATGATGTCCGCAAACTGGTGGGAGGACGGAACATGAAGAACCCGAACCTGCCCCAAGGCCACTTTCTCACGGACGAAGTGAATGTCGATCTCAATATGCTTCGTGCACCGATGATGGACAGGGTTGGCTGTCATATAGACAGCATTGACATTGTCACAGTAGACAACAGTGGCAGAGTCCAAAGGAACATGGAGCTCCTGGAGAAGCTAGCGGAGCCAGCAGCACTCGGCAACAGCATGGGCGACGGCTCAATACTCTGCCTCAGCGCTAGACCGAGACACCGTGGTCTGACGCTTGGAGGACCAAGAGATCAAGTTGTCGCCAAGAAAGACGCAGAAGCCGGAGGTAGAGCGTCGAGAGTCCGGACATCCCGCCCAATCCGCATCTGAATAAGCGATGAGGGACTGGACAGGACCAGTGCCGATGTGGAGGCCGGAGGAGAGGGTGCCCTTCACGTAGCGCAAGATGCGCTTGACCAGCGCGAGATGGGGCTCACGGGGGTCATGCATGAAGAGGCACACCTGCTGAACAGCATACGCCAGCGTGAGGTACTGAAGGGCTCCAACCAAACTCCGGTAGTCTGAAGCTGAGAGCTGGGCGCCGTCTGTCACCGAAAGCTTGGCATGAGTGTCAACAGGAGTCGCTGTAGAGTGACACTCAGTCATGCCGGCGCGCTGAAGAAGGTCGACGGCGTACTGTCGCTGGGACAGGAAGAGACCGTCAGCAGAGCGACTGACGGAGATGCCGAGGAAGTGATGCAGATCGCCGAGGTCCGTCATGGCAAACTCAGATGCGAGCTGAGCCATGATGGACTGAAGGAGCGTCGAGGACGAAGCAGTGAGGATGATGTCGTCGACGTAGAGCAGCAGGTAGGCGACACTAGCAGGTCGAGGCAGCGAAGCCGAGCTGATGGATGAAGGAGGCGAACCGCTGGTACCACGCTCGGGGTGCCTGCTTAAGTCCATAGAGGGACTTGAGCAGGAGGCATACGCGGTCTGGAGCAGCGGGGTCGACGAAGCCAGGCGGCTGCTGGCAGTAGACGGTCTCGTCGAGATGATCGTGGAGGAAGGCGTTCTTCACGTCGAGCTGGTGGATCGGCCAGGCGCGGGAGGCGGCTATGCTGAGAACAGCTCGGATGGTCACCGGTTTGACCACCGTACTGAAAGTCTCATCATAGTTGATGCCGGGCTGCTGGGAGAAGCCACGGACGACCCATCGTGCCTTGTGACGAGCAAGAGTCCCATCAGAATGGAACTTGTGTTTGAAGATCCACTTCCCGGAGACGACATTGGCGCTGGGCGGTCGAGGTACAAGGCGCCAGGTGTCGTTGTCGATCAGCGCCTTGTACTCGTCCGCCATAGCCGCGCGCCAATTCGGGTCCGCCAGACCACTGCGGTAGTTGTCGGGACTCGGCGAGGCGGCTGGCACTGCCGTCATCCCGACGTAGCGAACTGACGCATTGGCACCAGACTGGGTGCGTGTCACTGGCCGGCTCGGTACAGGCGGTGGCGGAGCAGAGACTGGCAAGGCCGGCAGTGAAGAGGACGAAGTGGACGAAGAGGGCAAAGCAGGTCGACGACGGGCGCCACGACCTGCACAGCCGCCTGCTGCACAGGTGGCGCCAAGTCCACCGGGGGCACAGCCGCTTGCTGTGCCGGAGAGCGCAGCCGCCGGCTGTAGACGTGCAGGATCGCACGGGGGTCAGCCGGCGGGGGCGCAGGAGGTGCTGGAGCTGACGTCGGCGATGGAGGAGCTGGCGCCTACGCCAGGGGCAGCTCCTGAAGAACCTGACCGCGCAGGAGGATGGCGGGATCATCATCCTCGTGTACGGTGGGCGAAGGCCGTGGTCGCTCAACGTCACGCAGTGACGGAGCTGCCACGCGAGCTGCTGCAGGGTTCGGTGCAGAAAGAAAATCCAAGTCTGATATGGAACACGGAGTGGCAGAAAAAGGAAAGACTGACTCGTCAAAGACCACATGACGCGAGATAATGAAGCGTTTAGTGAGATGATGGATACCCCAAAAAGACGCAAGTTGTAGAACGAGGAGCTAGCTTATGTGGGGCAGTGGCGGATAGGTTGGGATAGCACAAACATCTGAAAACACGTAGCTGGTCGTATTCCGGAGTGGTGTCGTACAGAAGTGTCAAGGGAATGGCATTGTCCACAGAGGAACATGGCCGGCGATTGAGAACATAGGTGGCGGTGGCGAGCGCCTCAGCCCAGTAGCGTGGAGGCATGTGAGCATGAATGAGAAGAGTGCAGCTGATATTATTCAGTGTACTAAGAATGCGCTCGGCCTTCCCGTTCTGCTGAGAGGTGTAAGGACACGACAACCGAAGGAGAATGCCATGAGAGGAAAAGAAGGTTGTCAATGTGCGGTTAACAAACTCAGTGCCATTGTCAGCCTGAAAAGACTTGACGATGACGCCAAACTGGGTGTGTACAAAAGCGCAAAAATCGGTAATGGTAGATGCTACATCAGATTTGCGAACTAAAGGAAATGTCCAACAAAAATGCGAGTAATCATCTAGCAAGACCAAATAATACTGACACCCAGAGATGCTGACTACAAGAGATGTCCAGACATCACAATGAATAAGATGAAACGACGCAGCACTACGAGTTTGTGACCAAGTAAAAGGTAACCGCACGTGTTTGCCAAGCTGACACGAATGACAGAGGGACTACGCTACTTTATTACAAGTAATGAAGGAATTATTTCTAAGGGTGTTGATGACGGCAGATGCAGGATGACCGAGCAGAGCATGCCAAACGGTGGTGGTGATGGCGAGTGTGGCGAGCGGAGAGGTGGTAGTGGTGGCGGGCAGCGTGTAGAGGCCGCCAGTACTGTCGCAGCGAAGCATCACGCGTCGACTCGGAATATCCTTAACAGAGAAACCAAGGGCGTCAAAATCAACCGAACAGTTATTGTCGCGAGTAAATTGACGTACGGAAAGGAGATTACGAATCAAGGAAGGAACGACTAGAACATCACGGAGCGCAAAAGTAGATGAACTAGTAGGAATAACAAAAGAACCGCGGCAAGTAACAGGTAAAGTATGACCATTGCCGACAGTAATGGAAGAAGTGGATGATGGAAGACGAGAAAGGAGTATACCATCCGTAGACGACATGTGGGAGGATGCGGTGGAGTCCATCACCCAGCCCTGGTTCTGGAACGCCAACTAGTTCAGGGCTGCAATCAGCCCGGCCTGATCCCAGGCCTGGGGCTGGGCCGACATCTGCACAGGAGCGAAGGCGGTGTGGGCCTGTGAAAGTGCATCTAGGCACTTATGTGTTTTGGTGGTTTGTATGACAACATGATTAGTGATTTAACTTGTTTGCTTAAGCATATGAGCAGGGGTTTATTGTCAAAGGATATTCATGTAATATATTTGTTGACAAGTAAAGGTGCTCATCATTGGTTTATATTGGTAAATGCAAACAAGTGTATGTGATCCCATGCAACCAATAGAGGCAATAACAAGTAAATGAAAATGACAAATGAGACAAGAGGACTATGCATATCGATAGGTCTCATCTAGAAGAAGCTTGTCAAATAATATTGGGACAATTAAATTGAAGATATTGGATATATCTCGGTTAGTTGAAGACATGGATTTCAATATGGACTTCATGTGGATGCAAAGCAAAGCCTAGCTTAAAGCGGCAAGATAGGATGGAAGGGATCAAACTAGATGGCTAGTGACGAGGTACTAAGCGAAGAGAAGGACAAGAGTCGTCTTGTGGCCGAGGAACTTTGCTAGGGTGAAGGAACTAGTTTTGTGGATTGATCCCTAGGCATTAATCAAGCCATAACTAGTGAAGCAATGCAATGCGTCTAATCATTGTTGAATCATATGAAGAAGTGGCTTATGAATTGGTATGGATTAGTGATCATACACTTGGAAATTCTAAGTCACTAGCTCAAGTTGGATTCGCTCAGCAAGAATGGAATGTTGAAGCCCTCAAGTTGATATTGATCAAGTTTGGCATCAATGAAGACATAGAAGCTCAAGTGGAGAGTTTATTTATTATTTGCAATCTTGAGTATAGGAATGACGTACTATCAAGAGGGATGCAACATCTAGTTGTTTGACTACACACCAAAAAGTGCTCATAGGTCAACCCATGTGAGATATCTTTTGAGAGGAGCGTTTTTGGACTTAGTGTGCTGACTGGTCCAAAACCGGTGTGACCGGTTTTGGAAACCGGTGTGACCGGTTTGGGTGCTCAGGAGTGTAACGGCTAGTTTTGTTTGAAAAGCGGTGTGACCGGTTTTGGAAACCGGTGTGACCGGTTTTGCTCGGGCATAACGGCTAGTTTTTATGGTGTTGGGTATTTATACCCCCTAGCCCTCACCTTTGAGGGCTGCTGGTTCATTTGGCCCCTTGGGCGTCTAGAAGCATTTCAAGCACCAGCAAGCTCTCCCCAAGCCTCTCTTTGTGAGAGTTGGTTGAATTTGTTCATATCTTTGGATTGAGTTGAGAGAGGGTTTGTGTGTGAGCAATTGAGAGCTAGAGAGCTAGCTAACTCAGTGAAGAGTGAATCCATAGCTTGAGCACTCACGGTTGAGGTCTAGCAACTCATTGAAGCATTTGTTACTCTTGGAGGTGAAGCCTCCTAGACGGCTAGGCGTCGCCGGTGAGCCACCAAGGTTGTGGTGTGCCACGGATTGTTTGTGCAGGTGTGGTCTTGCCTCCTTCGGGGAAAAGATCAAGTTAGTGGAACCGAGGAGATAGCTCGACCTTTGGGTCACTAGGGGCTTCCTCAACGGAGACGTAGGGTTCGCTGTGCTTTTGGGCAGCCTTTGGGCAAACAGCGAATCCGAACTTCGGGAAACAATTCGCTGCGTCTCCAATTTGGTTTGCCTCACAATTTCCTTTCTAGCACATATATTTGCTTCTGCTTCGATCTACTTGGTTGTGCTTATCTTGTGTGCAGGGACTAGTTGGACCTGCTAGAAATCATCTACACAAGCACTACATCAAGTTAGATTTGTGCTAGAGCTCGAAAAGGGGGTTAATTCACATTCTTGTGTTTCTCAGTCAGAAACCGGTCTGACCGGTTTTGGTTCTGACTTAGTCATTTTTCCAGCTAGTACGGGAAAAGACTAGCAATCTTGCTTCCACTGTAGTGCACTCACATATGTCTTGCTTCTGGCACGAAAGCACGCACAAAAATCGATATACCTTTGTTAATATTCTTTTCCATAAGTTCTCCGTGCTGTATACAAGACTCTTGGTGGAGGATGCGACCTCTGCTTTTCTTTGTGTATATGTGGTAGCTAAAAAATTACTTATCTATGTTTTGGAAATTACTCTTCTTCCAAAATAAAAAAATAGGACTCTAGTCAATTGAAAATACTCCTCAGATTTGGAAAAATATACTCCTTATACTTGGAAAAAAGAATACTCCTGACATTTGGAAAAAAATACTCTCGTACTTAGCTGAAAGATACTCTAGCCTACATGGATAATTACTCGTAACACTAGTAAGATACGATCATCGGATCGGACTATTACTTCTCTAATGTTATTAAAATACTCATCTAAAACAATAAACCTAATATGTGTTTTTTGGGACATGGATAGTAACGGAACAAGAAGTACTACTGACATTTTAAAATACTCCTCTTGTTAAAGGGAAAATATGATTTTAGACAATTGAAAATACTCATAACATTTTAAGAAAATACTCATGGTAGATACTCCTTTTGTCAATTAAAAAATACTCCTAATAGCATTGACTACATTAATACTCCTTTACTCTGTTAAAAATATTCTTGAACATTTGAAATATATTTCTTCTCAATCAAAAATACTCCTGTGGAAAAAATAACGGCCTTATCAATTAAAAAAAATACTCCTGCTATCTACTGAAAAATACTCCTCGCATTTTGAAAAATACTCATGGTATCTACTCTGTCCGAGCTTCAACACACATGCATCTATTCCTCACACTAGCTCCCGGAAAAATTGTTCCGTCTACTGAACAATGCATGTGCACGCAGAAACATGAAGTTGTGCATGCATGCATGTGTACTTGTCCCGGAATTAATGACGGGAGTTACGGTGCTCTCTCTCTCTCAAACTTTAAGTGTGCATGTCGGAGCTCCGGCTTCGCTCCAATTCAGCACCAGGTGCTAAATAACCTGGTAATATATATATATATATGACTCCGTTAATTTATACCCTGGTATACCCGAGCCAACCATCCAGCGCCCCCACCCGCGCGAGCCAGACAGGAGCGCTCGTCCCCACCGGTTCCTCACGGCAGGGAAACCTCCTCCGTTTTTTTTAGAAAACCTACCTCCGGTTCCCTTCCGTGGCAACCTCCGCTTTTATTTTCCCCACGGGCAGACGTGCATCCATGTGTTTTTTCAACGTTTTTAAAATAGAAACATCATGTAGCAAAGTACGAAGTCCTTATACTACATGCATCGAATTATTCGCATGGTGGTTAGCGCGGAGGATTCTTTCATTTAGAAGATAATAAAAAAAGTAGTTAACTGTGGCAGCAATCAAACAAAAAAAACACTGCAATTCGAGGCTTACGTGTTTGAATGAAAGTGGCATGCGTCAGGAAAGATGAATATAAAGTTAAGTGGCGAAAATAAAAGAGTTTCGCAATCAGGATAAGGGACTGATGTCCCTGTTATCATATTAGTATTCAATTTCAATATTTAATGGTTCACATTACTACGTTCGAATCCTTGGAAAACTTTTCCTTCCGCAAAAATATAGAAATGAAGTCCCCAGTTTCTAGCTGCATTGTAATTGGTTTGACAAAAAAATGTGCCAAAAAAGATAGAAGATCAATAAATTACGGACACTCTTTATCTCATTCTCCATGCACCATTTGTAATACACAATCAGAGCAGAATTTACAGTAAAAAAAACTTGACACAAGCAAGGAGAAATGGAGAATGACACAAGTTATAGAATTTACAGTAACTCTACTGTATCCATGAGATAGTTGCATTATGGCTAGCACCATGCACAATGGATACAACTTCTTAATACAGTATGATCCTGGAGAAAACAGCACCCCGATAAACGACTAGCTATATCCAGATCCGATGCACATAAAAGACTTGCTACACGCAGTCGTACATCTCAGTTCACGAATAAGCTTCGGACAACACCATATAGACCGACAGCATACAGCAGCAGGATCCAGCTGGGAGCAGACTTTGATCCGGCGACAACAAGGATCAATCTTCCAAAAAAAACAAATATCAATACATAAGTTCGCAAATTTTGTTTCATTATTGAATGAAGTCGGCAACAATCTGGTGGAAAATTCTACGTATCTTGTGGCGAGCTCATACATTGCAATCACGTGAAACAAAAAAAAATCAGTATGGCTTACATTGAGCCTGTGGTTGGGTCGGATCCGTGATGAGCTGCTGCAACCCCTGCTGCCGTTGGCATGGTCGGCATCTGGAGTCAATTACTGAGAGCAGAAGTAGCAAAGCTACCACACAAGACAGAACAGGGTTAAGCACAATAAAATGCAGGAAAACAGAAGCACTTCGATCACAAGAATTGTTCATCAGTTCAAAATCATCGGTCAAAGTATCAGATACGTAAATTAGAGATCTGAATATATGTTCATCAGCAGGAGCCTTTCCCATTCTGTTATCTCTCAAAAAAATAGAGATCCGAATGTACAGCCAGTAAAAATTAAAAAAAAATATTACATATAGCACTTCTGTGCAAGAATTTGCTATTGCACAAATCCCATTGATAGAATTTATTGTTGTACTACGACGTATTACTTCATCCAACCACACAGATTCAACTATGGAGAGTAAAAGAATTCAATTTTATGTAGTGCTAAGCTACCAATGGACAGGACCTATAAGAGATAGGGATGCAAGTGGGTACCCAATGGTGTTTTTTAGTCAGCCACCTTAGTTCATTTTAACTTCTAAATAAATTACATGTCATGAAATTCTAGTTCATTTTTCTAAGTTTTGGATCGATCCGATGACCCAAAAGTAGTCATAGTTGCATCCCTAATAAGAGAGATACCATGTACCACTCGGGAAGTCAAGAAATTGGAAACCAACTACCTAGCTGTGGTATATGATTAGCAATTCACATACTAATTAGCAAAAACATGTTTCGTGGCTTAACAGGAACTTTTATTTATAAATAAAAATCAACAATTCGTTTAAAAATCTGCATGTAGGAGGATATACTCAGGTGCATGTACCAACAGTAGAAACATTGCATGAACTGGCTGTAGACTTAGGAAGCGAATTATTCAGTCCAAACCAGCAGGAAAAATGCAAGAAAAATTGATATTGATGGTTGCTATGCATAGTTAGGTAATAACGAACCTACTGTTCTATCTATATCAATCAAGGCATATACAGGTAGACAGACCACTAGCATTCATCCTGAACCAGGATTGGAGAAGAAAGCAGCCCAAATCAGAGGTGCATTTTGAAAAGAAAAAAAAAGATCCGTCTCACAGCAGCTGAGAGATACACAAGTGCCTTTAAAAAATGGCAGGCTCAAAGCAATCTGAAAATGATGCATAGTTTAGCACCACAGTTAACTGGATTACTCATTACTTGTGGATTTTTCATATAAGCAATTTAACCAATCTGGAACTGTCCTCATAGATTCTTGAACCAACTATGCTGGGACAATCAAGGCTGGGCCCATCTACTCAAACACAGAGTGTGCATCGCATAACTGGTAGTTCAATGGTCCAAAACACATACACACAACAGACAAATAAATGGTGGTGATTGGAGAAATCACCTGGCAGCCTCATCCACTAGACTATGTCCTCCGTGTACGCCGTAGCTGGCTTTCAACTTCTCCGCAGACCGCAGCGCCAGTGTGCATGGACTTGTTCAGGTTATGCTTGGAGCTGCATGGTTGAGGGAGAAAATCCGAGTGCTCCATGATCTCCAATCTGGAAAATTAGATCTGGGAATCAGCTAATCAATCACAAAACAAAAATACTAGTTTACAGTAGGTCTCTGTTATATCTGGATTTCACAATTTCACCAAATGCACCTGGGTATGTTGGCGCCGCATCGGACCCTGCCTCTACCTCTCATCACACTGCCCCGCTAGGATCGCAAGCTGCGACGGATAATAGACTGATGACATGCCAAAAATACTTATAATCACTAAATTTGAGACACAAGACCAAAATTTAACTGGTTGCTTCTGCACCCAGTTGTCACTAAATTTGAGACCGCAAATAGACCAAGAAGACCTGAACATGCGTCCACAACAAAATTTAATTCTTCAACTTCTAACCCATATCACAAAAATTTAAATGGTCATTTGTTTAGTATCCAAATTTTTTGTGTGGGCTAATGATTATGTACAAGCATGCAAAAACCCTGATTTGTTTACATGTAAGGTATTCTGAATGTGTAAGCACAAAAACTTGAACTCACTAAAGTCTATAATTTGATTGCTTTCATAGTACTCTAGGATTATATGCCAAAGTAGAATTTGTGATTAAAAAAACTTCAAATCTATACAGATTAGCACCAAGTTAGTTTTCTTATAGCAACAATAACATATTTGCATGCAAAATCATTGCAAACCATAAACTTTGACTATTTACAAAAAAAAAGTAGCCTGATTGCAAATAGTACCATATATGAGCACACAACTCAAATTATGTGCAATCTAATATAAGATTCAGTCCATTCAAAAGAACATATTCAGTATTAATAAATTCACCCATTTTCCCTTGTTTCCTTTTCAACAACACATATATCAACAATACAATTGAAGCACCAGGTACAAATTGTGGGATTCCCAGAGACATCAAGAATAGACGAACGTGGATATGTCTCTCATAGCCAATGATTGTTTAAATAGTACAATTATTAATGCATATCTTGTAGCAGGATTCCAAAGTCAGTGGCCTTACCGTTGATGCTCAGTTCAAGATATATCTGTCCACCGACCAAAATCAATGAAATCTCTATCCACCGATCGAAATCAATTGGAGGAACCCCCATCTGCTTGAGACAAAGGATGCGACTGAAATCAGTTTATCCAATGCAAGATCGAAAGAATTGACAGATCGAGTGAACTTAGTTCTACCTAGAATCCCACCTGATGGATGTGCTCCACATGGAGAGGCGTGCACGCCGGGTACAACGAAGGATTATACAGCTCTCGAGGATGGGAGGTGCGCCGGGGTGGCAGACTGGCAGCAGCTCACCGCATGAAGCTGCACAGGGTGCCGCGCCTCCCAGCAGGAGAACAGATCCGAAAGGAGGGCGGCAGGGTGCACCTTGCCGTCATCGCCGACTTGCTGAGCAGGAGGTCGGTATGAACCACCTCGTCGTCATCGTCATCTCAGGGAGCACCAGGGCGCCCGCGACTTCTTCCGCGCGCTGGTCAGTGGCAGAGCATCGGGGGGTTGTGGGGCAGCTACCGCGGGAGACTGGAGAGGATCAAGGGGAGCGGCGGCGGCCGCCGGGGATTCGCCACCTCACCACCTTCCTTCGCTGCGCCGGTGCGAAGCAGCATCGAGATGGATGGGGGCATCATCACATCGGCCCGATGCGATCTGGAAAACCACAGAAAAACTTCCACAGTTCGTGGGCTCGTGGCTGGGTCAAAGACCAGAAAAAACCAGCGCAAAAAAAAAGCCGGCCGCCCGCGCGAGAGAGAGGGGGCGTACGGGTTGGCTGGGATGCACCGGGCCGGTGGTAGGTGGAGTCGGGTATGGAATATTATTCTGTACCCAGGTAGAATATAGTATTACTATATATATTGCATCGATTTTTTACCAGAAAACTGCATATTCAGATTCTCCTATGAGTCCCATCATGTGATGAGACCTGTACATACTGCAGAAGCCATCAGAGTGCGAAGGCTGTTCAGGAGAAGCAGAGGGTTGAGGCCTGCTCGCTTGCTTGGCAACCAAAAGAGATCACCAGCTAACAGCACGATCCCAGACACACTGGTGTAGAAACGTCCCGATTGCCGGCTTGATCCGCGAAGCAGAGGAAAGAAGCAGGTACGACGGCTCGTCTTCGTGTGCGGCGGCGCTCCAGAGTAGTTTGATTGGTTAACCTTTTCCATGGGCTGTTCAGATTTGAGAATTGACAATTATGACTCTCTGAGTACAAACTTCAGAGTTGAACTCTGGGGCCACAAACTTCAGAATTCACTACTCTGACAAAAAAAGGAAAAAAAACACTTATTTTGCATTTCAAAGCTTTACCAAAGGTTCAATATTCATAAAGACGGTTCTTGTTTTTTATATAGTGCATTCCTGTCTTCAGGGATAACAATAATTGGCATGATCTTCGATCTTTTACCTTAAATTGAGCTCGGTGCCAACGGTGCACTTGTTTTAGGACGGAATATAGAAAGGCATGAAAAGAAAAGAAAGCGACAGAACTAAACAGAGTTGCGGACTTCTTTCACAGGCAACAAATGGGATGAGGTGATTATTTTATTTTATTATGGCAACAAATGGGATGAGTCATTGGATTCAGTGGTGGAAATTGAACTGTCTGTGACAGTGTCAAGTGATGCAAGCATCATTTGATGATGGAAATTTGATAATTTTAACCGAGGGGCACGCGTGCGAGCATCGCGGCCGGAAACTTCGTCGCCGCCAACTTCAACGGCAACAGCCTCGCCAGCGTCAACCCATCCGACATTGCTCCACCGTCGCCATCTACTACAAGGCGTGCGTCGTAAATGCCTGCCCTGATGAATCCCTGGTTTCCGCCATCGTTGCGGCGGTGGTGGACGACGGGATCGACGTCATCTCGATGTCCATCGGCGGAATCTTCAGAACAACAACGTACGACCACGACCCACTAGCCGTGGTCTCCTTCCTCTCTACCGCCGCCGGCAATGCCACCGCCGCGGCCCGTGGGTTGGAGAAAGATCCATGCCATGATATGGCAGAAGCACCAAGCACCCCTGGTTAAGCCGTGCATTGCTAGCTGGCGATGGATTGTCCCATGCGTCGGTTTTGTTTCGGGCGTGCCTAGTTACCTCTAAACTGGTTGATAAGTATCTGATGCTTTGTCCAAAGGATCTAGCTAGGCTTTCGCGGTTGTGGCCGCGATTGAGGGTAGGTGCTGCGGCGGTAGGAGCTTGCATTGCTGACATGTTGTTTTCCTCCAAACTCTCACTTTTTTGTGTGTGTGTCAATTCGATGCTTCATTCTCACATTGATCACGCCAGCAGTGCTCAAGAGAACCAGCATGAAGAGGCTTCAGCGTCTACTGATGGGCCAAGAGTAAGTGCAAGGCCCAGGAAGGCGAATCCACGGGTGATGGGAGATGAGTGGGTTAACTGATCCAGTTAACTTGGGCTGGGCCCATGTAATAGAAACACCGCTTATAACAGGAGTGCTGAGGGGAGAGGGGATTACTTTTTGGCTTGGATGAACTTTGTACCTTCTTCTTCCTCAAGAAGCTGACCTCCGGCGGCTCTCTTTTTCTCCTGTTCTTCAATTCTTGCTCCAATCTCTTATTCCCTTCTTCTCAATTCCCCCTATCTGTTGTATGTTAACAATTGGTATCAGATACACCGATCTCCGGCTCAATTAGTTTTCCCCGGTGGTTGCGTTTTGCCAACGTTCCACCGCTCCGGCGAGTTTCGCTCCGATCTCGTCGTCCTCGCCCCGCCCACCGACTCCCAGTCGGCGGCGGCCACCGTAGATCGACGGTTAGCTGTTCCTGCGCCGTCGCCCACAGAGTTCTCCGCGCCGCTTAGGATTTAGTTGGGAAAATAGCCGAATCTGGTGCTCCGGCGTGGTGATTCTGGATCCCCTTACTCCCCACGACCATTTTACCAGGTTGCAGAAACGCCAGGGCGCCATGAATCCTGAGACTAAACTTATTCTCGACGAGATTGCGAAGCTGACATCCGATCTGGACATCAAGTTCGCGGAGCA
This sequence comes from Echinochloa phyllopogon, assembly GCA_033239725.1. NCBI lineage: Eukaryota > Viridiplantae > Streptophyta > Magnoliopsida > Poales > Poaceae > Echinochloa > Echinochloa phyllopogon. Next base: position 1,469,270 of record BTCW01000001.1, read on the forward strand.
CGAGTCCAAGTGGGAGACGCGCCTGTCCGAGCAGGAGACGGCGCTCGAGACTCGCCTCGTGGAACCGGAGGAGGGCTGGGAGAACCGCTTCTCCACCACTGATGACAGATGGGAGCGCCGGATCGCCGACCTCACTGTCGCCACCGACGCTCGTGTGGCCGCGCTTGAGTGCGCCGCCACCACACTCGACGAATGGCGTCCCGACATCTCGGCCAAGCTCGACGCCGTGAGCTTAGAGGTGGGCAAGATCAATCGACATTGGGAGCGGGCGGTGCTCCATCGTCCTCCTCCATTGCTCGACCCCTCCCCTACGGCTGCCGGGCGCCCGCCGGCCGCAGGACACGCCGACAGGCCCCACGGGCACCGCGTCGACTCGGACTACCGGGAGGGTGATCACGGGTTTGTCACAACCGTCAATCATTCCCCGGGCAAGGGTGCGTTATCTTCTCCCCATCCATCTATGTCTAGCCAATTTGTGGATCCAGACGGGTCTGGTACTGGTATTGGTCGTTCTTTTGGGGGGAATAAGTTGCCCAGAATGCATTTTCCCTTGTTTAATGGCGAGAACCCCAAACTTTGGATCGGGAAGCAGATTAAGTAGATGCTTAGCAGTGGTTTCATTCAGCGCAGCTCAAGCCCGTTCTCTTCTTCAGTCCTTTTGGTGAAGAAGAAGGACAATTCTTGGCGCTTGTGCGTCGATTACCGTCATCTCAATGCCATCACTGTCAAATGCAAATATCCTGTACCCATAATAGATGAATTTCTTGATGAGTTGTCTTCAGCCAGCTGGTTCACTAGTTTGGATTTGAGAGCAAGATTTCATCAGATACGACTCAAGCCCGGAGAAGAGTTCAAAACAGCATTTCAAACACATTGTGGCCAATATGAGTTTAAGGTAATGGCTTTTGGGCTTACTGGAGCACCGGGTACCTTTCAGGAGGCTATGAATTCTACCTTAGCCCCTTATTTACAGAAGTTTGTGTTGGTCTTTTTCAATGATATTCTGATTTATAGTAGAACTCTTGAGGACCACATTGTTCACATTCGAATGGTGTTTGAGTTGCTGGCACAAGACCAATGGAAGATTAAGTTATCTAAGTGTTCTTTTGCCAAGCGTAAAATTTCTTATTTGGGCCATGTGATCAGTGAACAAGGGGTTGCAACAGACCCTGCCAAGGTATCTGCTATCTCTCAGTAGCCAACTCCTGTGTCTGTGAAAGAGCTGCGTAGCTTTTTGGGGCTGGCCGGCTACTACAGGAAGTTCGTCAGGAATTTTGGTGTCATTGCAAAGCCATTGACAGAACTGCTTAAGAAGAATGTTATTTTTATTTGGACTACAGTTCATGACAAATCATTTGCAGCATTGAAATTGCCCTTGTGCAATGCTCCTGTGTTGGGCTTGCCAGATTTTTCTAAGCCATTTTCAATTGAAACAGATGCATCAGGTACTGGAGTGGGTGCGGTCTTGATGCAAGCTGGTCACCCTATTGCATTTATCAGCAAGGCATTAGGCCCCAAATCTCAAGGCTTGTCGACATATGAAAAGGAATATCTTGCTATCTTGATGGCTGTGCAACAGTGGCGCCCATACTTGCAGCATACTGAATTTACTATATTCACAGACCAGAAGAGTCTTACACAATTAACAGAACAGCGCTTACATACTCATTGGCAACAAAAGGTTTTCTCAAGGTTATTGGGTCTCTCTTATCGAGTGGTGTACAAGCAAGGATCTGCTAACAGAGTTGCTGATGCTCTATCCAGAAAATCCTCCCATGACCTTTCTTGTGCTGCTGTGTCGGTTGTGTCTCCTGTCTGGTTGCAAGAGGTGCTGTCAGGGTACCAGGAGGATGAGGTGGTCAAGTCACTGCTGGTTAAGTTATCTGTTGACCCTCATGCAGTAGCTAATTTCTCTTTGACTGATGGTCTTTTGCGTTATAAGGGAAGGGTTTGGATTGGCAATAACCCGGTGTTACAGCACAAGTTGTTGGAAGCTTGCCACTCTAGTGCTGTTGGGGGCCATTCTGGAGTCCCAGTCACCTATGTGAGGATGAAAAAGCTGTTTGCTTGGCGTGGGATGAAGACAGCAGTGCACACTTTTGTTAAATCTTGTTTGGTCTGCCAGCAAGCCAAGCCAGATAGAGCTCGATTGCCGGGTCTGCTACAGCCCCTGGAGGTTCCTTCGGAAGCCTGGCAAATCATCTCCTTAGACTTTGTTGAAGGTCTCCCACAGTCTGGGTCTTTCAATTGCATCTTGGTGGTAGTTGACTTCTTGACCAAATATGGCCATTTTCTGCCCTTGTCACATCCTTTCACAGCTGCTGTGGTTGCTAAGCTCTTCATGAACAATGTGTATAAATTACATGGGCTGCCTCAAGCTATAGTGTCAGACCGGGACAAGATTTTCACCAGCAGACTTTGGAAGGAGCTGTTCGGTCTTGCTGGGGTGGATTTGCGCATGAGTTCGCCGTACCATCCTCAGTCGGACGGCCAGACAGAGCGGGTTAACCAAACAATGGAAACGTTCTTGCGTTGTTTCGTCAATGCTTGTCCCTCTAAATGGCTGCAATGGTTACCTCTGGCGGAATATTGGTATAACACCTGTCATCACTCGGCAATTGGAAGATCCCCATTCGAAGCTTTGTATGGGTACTCTCCCAGGCATTTTGGTATTACAGCTGCTTCCAGTGTTACCGTTCCTCAGTTGTCAGTTTGGGTTCAGGATCGTCAACTGATGAATACATTGTTGAAGCAACACTTAGCTAGATCCAGGCTGCGCATGCAAAAACAAGCTGATAAGAAGAGATCAGAGCGTCAGTTTAATGTGGGAGATATGGTGTTTCTGAAGCTACAACCATATGTTCAATCCTCTTTTGCTACTCGAGCTCATCAGAAGTTAGCTTTCAAATTTTTCGGCCCCTTCAAGATTCTGTCTCGTGTTGGCCAGGTTGCTTATAAGCTGCAGCTTCCTCCATCTTCATCCGTTCACCCGGTCTTCCACGTTTCTCAGTTGAAGCAAGCTGTCTCTGCTGATGTTCAGGTGTCTTCTTCATTTCCTTCTGATATTGAGCTTCCTCGTGTGCCTGAGCTTATCTTGCAGCGCCGGATCATCACTCGAGGGGTAACTCCGGTTCAACAAGTACTGGTAAAGTGGTCTGGATGGCCTCCTGACTTAGCTACGTGGGAAGATGCAATCGCCTTGCAGCAGCTCTTTCCTTTTGCGCCAGCTTGGGGACAAGCGGCGTCTCGTCGGAGGGGGTATGTCAGCAGTGCTCAAGAGAAACAGCATGAAGAGGCTTCAGCGTCTACTGATGGGCCAAGAGTAAGTGCAAGGCCCAGGAAGGCGAATCCACGGGTGATGGGAGATGAGTGGGTTAACTGATCCAGTTAACCTGGGCTGGGCCCATGTAATAGAAACACCGCTTATAACAGGAGTGCTGAGGGGAGAGGGGATTATTTTTGGCTTGGATGAACTTTGTACCTTCTTCTTCCTCGAGAAGCTGACCTCCGTCGGCTCTCTTCTTCTCCTGTTCTTCAATTCTTGCTCCAATCTCTTATTCCCTTCTTCTCAATTCCTCCTATCTGTTGTACGTTAACAGATCATCCTTCAAGAGTTGTAAATGTAGCATATATAGAGAGAGAAGGGTGTGGTTTCTGTTTACACGTATATGCGTGGCAAATGACGTGATCTATCTGCTCCTGCTTGCTAGGTAGCTCATGCATTGCATTGTGGTTCGGCCGCCGGAGCAAGTATGCATGTCGCATCAATTTGTTTGCCGATTTCTATGTATATGTATTGCATCGACTTTTTACCAGAAAACTGCATATTCAGGCACTCCCATCATGTGATGCCCATGTACGTTCAAGCCGCCAAGCCGGCGATCGGGATGTTTCTACACAAGTGTGTCTGGGATCGTGTGCTGTTAGCTGGTGATCTTGGGTTAGTGGCCAAGCAACTGCATTAAGATCGATGCTGCATTCAGTTGATGTGTAGAAAATGCAGGTCGACGATGGCTCCTCCTCGTTTGCGGCGGCGCTCCAGAGTGGTGGCTCATCTTCGTGTGAACCTGAGTTAATGGGATGTTTCTACACAACTGACAACTGTATTCAGATGCTGCATTCAGTTCCTGGCTCAACGGGATCGAGGACGCGTGTTATATTCCTTGCAAAAGATTTTTACAAGACAGGAACAAAAAATGTCCCCGCGTTGCGTCGTCACGTGTCTACGTCGAAGCGGCTGTGATCTGGGCACGCACAACGACGAGGCCATGATCAAACCTCTACGTCCTGTCCGGCATGGCACATAGAAGTCAAAGTCCCTCAGTATTAGGGCATGCACAGCCCACAGACGGCGGGTCGTCTGTAGAATCTCGATTTTAACATACAACCCACAGACAGAGAGGCCGTCTGTAAACTGTTTAATACTCTACATGTAGTTTAAGATATACTGTGTGGCTATGTGATAAAAAATGTATCAAACATAAATAAGACAAACATTTTTGAGCAGTATGTCGGTATGCTTGCCGCTCAATGTCTGATTTTGGTTGATGCCACGTGCTGAACTGCATGAAAGACACAGCAAGCAACCACACAGGAGGTGGCCAAGATCCAGGCAGTAGAAAATCGAAAAAATACTGTGCCGTCCTCATCTCCTCTTTTCTCTGTTCGTGCCGCACCAAGAACCCAGCCGCCCGTCCGCCGGAAAATTTCTCGTCGCCGACCACTGGGCGGAGGGCTGTGGGCCCCCCCCTCCCTCTCCCCTGTTCCTCTCCACCCCTCTCCCCTACGCCAGCGAAAGAGGCCTCTCCCCTGCGCCGGCGGGAGAGCCATGGCGGCCACCAGATCCAGCTCGAGAGCCATACGGCCACCACCTCCTCCCATGTGCCCCGGCCGCTACTCCTCTTGCCAAGGCGCTCGCGGCGGTCGAGGCACGCCGGGGAAGAGCAGCTCGCCGAGGCGCTCGCCGAGCTCCCGTTCCCGGCCGGCCGCGCGCCTGTGGGCGGGGAGGGCGCCGACGGCCGCCGCGTCACCTCCCTCGCGCTGCCGTCGCTGGACCTGCGGGGCCCGCTCGACCCGCTCTCCCACCTCACCGAGCTCCGCGCGCTCGACCTCCGCGGGAACCGCCTCAACGGCACGCTCGACGCGCTCCTCCGCGGCGTCCCCAACCTCGTGCTGCTCTACCTCTCCCACAACGACATCTCTGGCGCCATCCCCAACGCCGTCGCGCGGCTCCCGCGGCTCGTCCGCGTTGACCTCACCGACAACAGCCTGAGCGGGCCCATCCCGGTGGCGGCGCTCGGCAAGGTCACCGGCCTCCTCACGCTCAAGCTCCAGGACAACCTCCGCACAGGTCAGCCTGCCTGCGGTGTCCTCCCTCCTCGCCCTGGAGCTCGAGATCGGGCCGGCGGCGGCGCTGCTCGCGGCGGCGCTGCAGGCGGCGCTCGGGACGGCCGGGACGGAGGGTGGGTGAGCTCCTCCGCCGGGGAGCGGCGGCGCGGCCGGCCAGATCTGCGGCCGTGGCTCCGATCGGCCAGGGCGGCGGCGGGGCTGCATTGAGCTGAGACTCTGGGATATTTTGGCGGGAGTGCGCTGGCGTGGAGGATCCGAGCGGGCCGTCGCCTGGAGGAGACGGCGGCGTACAGCCCGTCCGCGTGCGTCGCCTCCGCCTGGGACAACGGCACGACGATAGTAACAGCAAACGGGGTCGGTGCCACGTTCCACGACCCGGGAACGTCGTCCAGTTCGTGTGTCGGGGTCACCATGGGTCATCGTCCCAATTTTCGCTAGATCATCGTCCCCACCCCGTAGGATCGTAAACTCTGATCAAGGTCGTGGAGGTCGCCATAGAGAAGCTCCAACATGAGGTAGAAGTGATGTTGCAACATAGATTGGGCAATGAATATACGCGAGGGCTTTGGAACAGCTCATCTAACCCTTTTCTTTTATCTTTTTCTCCCTTTTTTTTGTTTTCCTTGACTCTTCTATACCACGTTTCGGGGTCATCAACCCGATACTCCTTGGCTCACGTATCATATTGTGAATTTTCGTCTCAAAAAGGTATACCCATCTGTACCACAATTTTATAAAGCATCGACCCAATCGACCCGGAAACTTTGCGACTACGAGACGACCCCGTCTGTTCGTGAGGCGACGGTAGCCTCGTCTGTTCGCTGAGGCAGGGGGGCAATCGCAAAAATGACAGTATACCGACGGGGAAGAGACGTGCTGTACATGCCCTTAGTATAAATGTATGTATTCCTAGTATTCGGATAACAAATTATCTTGGTAACAAATGACATTATTACCCTTATGGAATGGTATCAGATAGCATGTGAACATCTCATCACCTATCGAAGTAGATGACATGCCGGCAATATAATCCCAGAGGCGCCACATAGCTGGAGCTGCTGCCTAATCCCTTCGTCTTAAGAAGAATACAACTTTCACTTCTTAAGCAGTCAAACAATTCTCTTCTCAAAAAAAAAAGCAGTCAAACAATTCTATGTTTAATCAAATTCATATAAAATAGCACTTACGATATAAGATAGGTATCGATTAATCATGTAATATTTTTTATACTAAATTTGTGAGTTCAAGAAAATTGTTTATACTAAATTTATTTAGAGATAAAAATATTTGTATTTTTTATATAAATTTAGTCAAATTTGAAATTGTTTAGCTTCTTGAAAAATAAGAGTTGTATTCCTTTTTATACGGAGGGAATGCCAAAATCTGCCCCAAAACTTGCTGTCGGCGAGGTGATGTGGCACATGCAGCTCCTGCATGGTGCCTGGCATTGTAGTGGGCCCATGATGCAGCGACCTAACCTGATTCGGGCCGTGTTTCGTTCGCCCCGAAAAAAATTTACAAAGAGAATCTTGCATGCATGGAGTACTAAATAAAGTTTATTTGTAAAACTTTTTTAGGGATGAGTGCAATTTTATGCAACGAATCTAATAAGCCTAATTAATCCATGTTTTGCTACAGTAATGCTACAGTAATCATTCTCTAATCGCGCTGTCAAAGGCCTCATTAGATAGGTCTCGCAAAATAGTTCAATGTTGTGAAGGTAATTTTATAAACTGACTTTATTTAATACCCTTAATTATTGGTCCAAGGGGTGGAAAAAAATTTTCACCCCAAAAGAAACACGGCCTCGATCGAACAGGTGGTGTGGCAACCGGAGTAGTTGACTGGTCAACCTTTTCCATGGGCTGTTGAGATTTGAGAATTGATAACTATGACTCTCGGAGTACAAACTTCAGAGTTCGGAACTCAGGGGCCACAAACTTCATAATACCCTGATAGAAAAAAAGGAAAAACATTTTTTGCAACTCAAAGTTTTCCCAAAGGTTCAATATTCATAAAGACGATTCATGGTTTTTATATAATGTATTTCTGTCTTCAGGGATGACAATTGGCATGTTATACTTTTGCATTATGATGGAACATAGAAAAAAGGTAGATAGTTAAGAGATTAGGTACATGAACATAGAAAAGAGATAGACATATAGTTAATGGACACACACTAGCAGGCTTTATTTCATTTTTTGGATTGGCCCACCCTTGTTGATGAGGTACATCAACTCAATACTTAAGACTCTTTGTCATATATAGTTAAGAGAATTCAAACTGCTAATTTTATATCATAGAAACTTACTAATTAGATTTGATCATTCGAATGGTGCAACCAAATATTTGCATAATATCATACTATGCACATGGTTTTATGTTAGACATATGGAGTCTAGGATGCAGTGTTCTAGATATGTTGATGGGTCTCCATAACCTATATGGAATGGGTATAACGTCAATGTCATCATTGTATTTAGGGTTTATAACTTACTGAATACCAGAAGAAACACAACAAAACATAAGAATAAGATATGTGATTAAGGGGTCCACGTGCCCCTACCCCCTATTATTAAAATAAATCTTCACTTCACCATTTCCCTACTAACAAAAGCATAGGTATCTGTTTCATGTGATCCCTGTTTTTTTCAAACCCACGCATTAGAATTTGAGGAAAAAGGCATGCTCTCCATTTTTCTGGAGCGTATCGGTAAAGGTTCACTGGCTTATGTCTAAAAGGAGTACAAATTAAAGGAATCATGGGTATCTACATACACAAAATAGATTCTTGTCGGTCTCATTTATCTATATAAAGATAATGTTTTGCACATGTGGTCTATCCATCAATTAACTTGATCAATTCTTTTATTTTTTTTGTCAAGCTGGATGGCTCAATCAAATTAGCAGACTTTGGACTCGCTAAAGAGGTAATATGTTTCATCATAATAAACAAAGTTGTTAATTGCTAACTGTTTGTAGTATGTAATTTTAAGTTGTCGAATTTAAATCATGCAACATCTACCAACGGCAACGTATACTGGATGGCCCCTAAGGTAAGTCTATGTACACTTAATTAATTGTTGGACCAAGCAAAATATATCTGACGCCTTTGTAACAACATTGCCCTAAAAATACCAAGCACAATATCCCGTGACGTCCGGGAATTATATTCATAGCTAGTTGCGGAGGACTTGGAGGGCTCTAGCCTCCCCCCCCCCCCCCCCCCCAAAAAAAAAAGAAAAAAAACCACGCACACTGGTGCACATCCTATAGAGCTCCACTAAGTCCAGACAACTGATGTAATTTATGTGGTCTCCAATGTGACTTGTAATGTATGTGCTTGTTGATGTGGTCTTACTTATTGTAATATTTTTTATGACAATTTTTACTTAAAAAAGAATTATGATATGGGAAGACCAATGTCTACAATTCAAAGAAATTGAGCTGTAGCTTGGTCTAAGAAGTTTGTATTTGTTGGCTCCAATATGTTGCAGCCACAAAGGCTACAAGTGCCTCGACCAACAAAAAGGAACGATCTATTATATCTATCTCGAGATGTCATTTTCGATATGAGTGTTTTCCTTTCCCAACTCTCAAGTATATCCACAGATCAATCCTCACTAGTGCCGAAGAAACAGGTCGCTCCAGCCGCATGCAGGTCATAGGAGCTAGCTGAGCCGAACGCTCTGCCCAGGGCATGCCTAACTAGCCCATCCTGCCTCCCACTTCACCGTGTGGCTGGCGCGCCCGTACATTCTTATGAGCAAATTGCACTCGGTTCAACGTGCACAGGTTGTGCTTACGAGGAAGTGGAACATCGTATCATTGATGACGCCATAGCAGGGCACACAACGGTGGTGTTTAGATGTTAGAATTGAGAGGTTGAATTTGGGAGTAAGATGTCACTTCGTAATTATTGCGCTACTACAGTATTTCGTTTGTATTTGTGAAAAAATATCCAAAAATTGATTAATTAGGCTTAAAATGTTCGTCTCGTAGAGTACAATAAAACTGTGCAATTAGTTTTTGATTTCATCTACATTTAATACTCCATGCATGTTATAACATTTTGATGTGATGATAATCTTCTTTTTATAAAGTGTGTTTGAGAGTTGCTTTTTGGAACTAAAGAGACCCAAGTGGAACTCGAGCAATGCCAGCATCGGCCGTTGTTGCCGCCGATACCTTGTTACTGACGGAAATCTGACAACAGAGCCAGGCCTCCATATTCCACAACAGACTCAAGAGTCAAGACTCAAGACTGATGACGGAGTCGTGCAGTATGGCCCTGCACCGTCACGCTGTGAGCTCATTTGGAACAATTGTGCACCACCGAACAGGCAGCTCAGTCAACGCTCTTTGGGAGCAGCAGTAAATTTGAGAAATATGCAGGCCCTTTAGGTTTTCTGAACATTGTGAAATTCAATGTACGCGCGTTTTGTCTCAAATCGCCACCGAATACTACTCTATGTAGTTGGTATTCCTTTCGCTTGGATCGCTGAGAAGCAGAAGATGACGCTTGGGGTGTGTGGTCGCCAGTCGTGCGGTGAGCCCAAGACGTCATTGATACAGGTAGCGGGGGCCTAAGGGTCAAAGCAAGCCTTTTAATTCAATTCTTTATTCTTACATTCAAGAATAAATCAAATATTCCTAAGTAGGATTCGAACCTACGACCAGTAAGTTAACAGCCGACCGCTCTACCATTGAGCTACTGAGGAACAAGGGGAGATTCGACCTCCTAGAGTTCAACTCCCGCTCTCAACTCGTGAACAATATGAGTCCGAAGCTTCTTTCGTAACTCCCGGAATTTCTTCGTAGTGGCTCCGTTCCATGTCTCATTTCATAGGGAAGCCCAAAGGGGCTGGGCACGTCGGCCGGAGCCATGAACGTCGGCGCCATTTCTCTGCCAGCACTCCTCGGAACACCCTGCAGTGGACGGTGGCGACAATCACTCTGGCGGCCGGCATCGTCGAGAGGTCCATCGCCGAAGCAGAACTCGAGCACCCCACGCCACGTACGTGCATGCGACGTGGCGCGCCACGCCGGGCGGCAAGGATCCGTCGAGCGGGCAGGGGGTCAACGGCCATTGACGCCACTGGCACGGCACACTCGAGTGACTCCGGGAACGCGTAGGTCCGGTCACCGGCGACGCAGAATGCGAGCCGGTGGCCTCTGCATGCGGCGCGTGGCGAGGAACGCCGGTATTTCTATTTACCATCCGGTGTGGACGGTAAATGAAATACCGACCACCCTGGCCGTTGGATCAGCGTCGTGTGGTCGAGATGGACCTGAATGGGAGAGAGGAAAGATGGAGCGAGGTTTGGACCCCGCGCCGTGCTTCGTTGAGGCCGCCGAGGCGGGTGCCCTCGCCGACGACTTGGGACCCTCGTCGCCCAGCGCGAATCCTCATGCCCGCCGGCCGCCGCGCACGCGCTTGAACACGAGCTGCTGCTGCCGCCCCTAGCTAGCCCCGGCAGCGCGCGGGAACGCCCATGGGCAACACGCCGACAATGCGACGTGCGCATGTTCGCCAAGGCATCCAGGAGTCCGCAGCCGGAGGTGCGCGCACGTTGCAGCAGCCGCGGTGGAGTTGTTCTCGTCGGCGTTGATCCTGGCGAGGCGACGGCCCCTGCGGCCCGGCACCTGGGGTGGATCAGCAGCCTCGCGCGGCCAAGATCGCCATGAACAGTCGCAGGAGGCGTCAGGTTTCCACGCGTGGTAGCCTGCTGGGCTGTTGTTCAGTGCGCGCCGCCCGCCGGCTTCACAGCTTGGTTCGTTGCCAATATCGCCGTCTCAAGCGGCTGCGCAGGTTCGTCTCCATGACGATCGTGCGCGCACTTTGGCAATGTCAAAAATAAAAATAAAAATTGTTGGTGTGATGGGGCAACAGGAACTAAACTGCCGCCCTTTTCTGCCATACATTCAGGACCATCTCCAACAAAACAATTTGGATACCGAATGAAGCTCTGCTGCAGGCTGGATGATCGTTGAAGAGATGGAGACGTTTTGCCCTTGGACTTGCCCGTTCCATTCGTTGTCACTGGTCGGCAGCCGGCATGCTGCCCTGCTCGGAGCTTCTTCATTCACTGAGCATGCATGGCGCCGCCCAGCAAGTCAGCGCTGCTGGATGCAGCAGGGCTTCAATTCTTCCCTCCCTGGCACAAATGCCGGCCGCCCGGCTGCTCATAAGCACGCGGTTCGTCTTGGTCGCCATGAGCACGCGCACAGCATATATTGATCGCCACCGTGGGCGCCAGCGACGGCCGACGGCGTCGAATCAGAACGCGCGCCATCCGGCCGGGCCCCTCGCCGAGGATTGAGTCCGTATCCGCCGGCGCCTTGAACACCTCAATCATCTCCGCGACGCACACCCGCGCCCACCACACCCTCAACCGGACGTCCGCGACCGTCACTCCGGCGGCCTCGTCGAAGAGCTCCGATCCGTTGCCGTCGCTGAACTCAACCGTCCTGCGCCCTGCCCACGCGTGCGCCGTCCTCGGCACCCATCGGCGCGCCCGTCGGCGGTGGAGAGCCGCCTCTCCCCACCATTACTTCAAGCTCCGTTGCCTTCGCAGAGCTCAGACGTCCCGTGGCGCGCGCATGCATGATCCGGTGGCACGCCGCGCCGGCGCCGGGCGCGGCGACGGCATGGCCCCGTTAAGCGGGCAGGGGCTCCCACCAGCGACGCCACCGTCGGAGCGCGCCCGCCCGAGTGCGGGAACGTGCAGTTACGATCGCCGGGGACGAACGACGGCGCTCACCGGCGCCTCCGCGAGGTCGGCGCGGCGAGGAACGCCATGGCTCTGGGGTGGTCGGTATTCCGGGGGCGGACGGTAAATGTAATACCGACCACCCCGTCGGCCTCTCATCACCGTTGGATCAGCCTCGTGCGGCCACGATCGAGCTTACTACTTGCCGGCCGCGACTAAGTCTCCACGGTCCTCGCGCGCTGGCTGGCCGGGCCGCCGCTGACCCGGCTGGCATCCAGTGAGCCCGCGGCGGCGAGGTCCTCGGGGACGATTTGGAGCCGGCGGCGACCGCCTCGCCGTGCAACACTCGGCCTCAAGCCCACCGTGCACGCTGGGAAGGGAACAGGAGCTGCTTCTGCCGGTGCCGCCCCTAGCTCCGGCCGCCGCCCATGGGCAGCACGCGCCGTCGTGCGCACACTAGCCAAGGGCTCAAGCAGTCAGCAGCCGGGAGGTGCCGACGATCCTGGCGACGTCCGCACTGCGCCTCGTGCGGCCAAGATCGACATGAGCAGTTGCAGTGTTCTCATGGACAGTACTGCGCCTTCGTCTTGTCCTCTGTTCACCTCTGATCCTTGTACCACTGGCATCATTACGTTACGACCGTCAAGATCCTGATCCCTGTCCCAGTAAATCTCTGTGTTCTCGTCGTTTGTGATATTTGATCCTGACGAAGCAATTCCTGATGGATTCGCTTTGATCCAGTGCTGTCAACTGCTTGCCATTTGCCTCAGATTATGCAGCTTCGGTGCTATTTGTACTCTATTTACTATGGGTAAGTATCAGTTACATTTGCCACCACAAATAAATATATCCTGATACGATTTTCATATCCGCTTGGACAAATCTGCATGTTGTCCTGGGCGCTGATGTTTCACAGCAGGTTTTTGGTTTTCTGAACAACAGTATGCAAGCTGATCCTGAAGCTGGCCTACTTGTGCAAGTCTCCATTTTCAGAATGGATCCAAAACTGAACCTCTCAAGTGACTCTGAAGTCAGATCAGAGTGCTGCAATAAACAGTTGTCTCAATTCCCATTAGCTTCTAGTCATATTGCTAAAGGAATACCATATATATCTTCAAGGGTTCATAGAGATGATGGCTAATTTCCTATGAGCTGACATGCCCTTTCCCATGACTGGCTAGTTCAATTTCAACGGCATATCTGCAACTCCAATTTTCTGCTTTGTGTTTCAATCATCAAAAGTTTAATTAGTGCCTGAAGCCACCGGCCTCTGTCGATGATGCTTCCCCTTTTGTCACTGGAGGATCTTCAGATTTGCTGTACATGACTGAATATATCCTTGAAGAAAATGTACATCCAAAGCAAGTATGCGCAGAGTGAATCGAAACGATCAGATAAGATGGACGGGAGGAGAAATGACGCAGCGTACGATAGAACTGAGAGTACCCAAGTAAAATCGCAGTTGGTGAGCCGCCGGTGCGCTCATCCTCGGCACCCACCGGCGCGCCCGTCGGCAGTGGAGAGCCGCCTCGACATACCCGTGCTTCAAGCTCCGTTGCCGTCGCAGAGCTCATACATCACGCAGCGCGCACACGCATGGCCGGGCACGGCATGGAGCCGTTGAGCGGGCAGCGGCTGCCATCAGCGACGCCACCGGCACGGCGCGCTCGGGCGACTCCAGGAACATGTAGGCCCGGTCGCCGGGGACACAGAACGGCAGCCGGCGGCGCTCCAGGGCTCCGTGAGGTGCGCGCGGCGAGGAACGCCGGACTCGGGGGTGGACGGTAAATGAAATACCGACCACCCCTTAGGCCTCTTGTGGCCGCCGGATCCGCCTTGTGCGGCTGAGATCAACGCGAGCAGTTGCAGGCGGCGACAAGTCTGGTCCGCGGCCGCTGTTCCGTTCGCCTTGACGACGACGCGCGCGCTCTGCCGATGGACTGAGTCTCGTGGCTTCTTCATCCGGTGAGCCCAGGAAGGCAGCAGAGCTTGATCGTCCTGCGCCACGCTCCCGCGTGCGCCGTGGCGCGCCACGCCGGGCGCGGCATGGACCCGTTGAGCTAGCGCTGGCGGCGCTCCCGTCAGCGACGCCGCCGGCACGCCGTAGTCGAGTGACTCCGGGAACGTGCACGTCCGGTCGCCGGGCACGCGGAACGGCAACCGGCGGTGCTCCCAGCGCCTCCGCGGGCTGCACACGATGTTCAATGCCGGGCTCCGGGGCTGGACGGTAAATGAAATACCGACCACCCCTTGGGCTCTCCTGACCGTTGGATCGGCGTCGTGCGCCCGAGATGGGCCCGAAGAGTTGCACCAAGTCTCCTCGCGCGCGCTGGGCCGCCGTTCCCCTGGCGAGCCGGCGAGGTCGGGAGCACGGAGAGCGGAAAGACCGCGGCTTCTGATCGATCCTTCCGAGCCGGCCGCCGCCCGTCGTCTGCAGAGCTTCGTTGCCAATGTCGCTGGCTCCTGTGGTTCGTCGCCGCGGCAGCGACACAGAGCCCCCTGCGCGATCGGTGCAAACCCCCTTGGGCTCTCGTTGCCCTCGAATCAGCCTCGTGCGGCCCCAAGATCGATATGAACGGTTGCAGTGTTCTCATGATCAGTACTACGCCTTCGTCTTGTCATCTGATCCTTACGCAACAGCCATCGTTACGTTACGACCGTCAAGATCCAGATCCCTGTCCAACTAAATCTCCGTGTTCTCGTAATTATTTGTGATACTTGTTTATGACGAAGCAGTTCCTGACGGGTTCGCTTTGATCCAGTGCTGTCAACTTCTATGTTGCTGCAGTTCAGTTCTTCTAAAGTTTGTTTCCCTCAGATCACGCAGGTTCGGCGCTGTTTTCACTCTACTACATTTGCCACCACAAAAGATAGACACGATTTTCATATCAGCCTTGACAAAACTGCATGTTGTTGTTCTAGGCGCTGATGTTCCACGGCAGGTTTTTGGTTTTCTGAACAACAGTGTGCTAATGGTATTCCTTTTCCTTGCACATGCTGCTCATCCTGAAGCTGGCCTACTTGTGTAGTGCGAGTCTCCATTTTCAGAACGACTCCACACCTGAACATCTGATCGAAGTGACTCTGAACTCAGATCAGAGTGTTGCAACAAACAGATCGATGTCTTACCCGGGCAACACATTTGTGGGTTCAGACACTTAACCAACCAGTGTGCTTCCGTGCATTTCCTTCAAAATGCAATAATGCATGCCTCTGATAACGTGACGAGCCATTGTCGTTGGCTCGTTGCTCAGGCTCTTCCCGGATTGGCAGCTAGAATCTTTCCGATAAGGAAGGTTTCCCGCTTGGGCTTGGTTTTAAATAGCTCGTGTCCCTATGATGTTGGCATGTTCGCATGTGCCAAACAGAAAGAAGAGGCAGTGAACATGGCATTTCTCCTTTCAGACTGCATAGCGATCCCTGCAAAGCTTCTGCAAGAATGTATCAGAGAAGATTCCAAGCCTCTAGTGGATAAATGGACGACATGACCTGAATTCCATTCATCACACAACTTCTATCCATGTGAGCAGTAGACAGAGCACCCCGCAAGTCCCAGCTTCTGAAGAAACAATCACTGGTAGGCATCCCACCATTTCAACTTCCTCTGCATTTGCTTTCATCTGTGCTCGTTTCTGTAACATTTTAATGCTGCTGCAAATTGAATGATCCTCTTGAACATTCTCTGACTGAAGAATTCTCTTGAACACGAAGTGAGCAGTAGACCCTCAAGTCCCAGCTACCGAAGAAACAAATCACTGGTAAGCATCTCACTACTTCAACTTTCCCTGCATCTCTGATTTCATCTGCATGCACTCTTTCTATAACACGTTTATGCTGTTGCGAAATGAATGATCCTCTTGAACAGCATTCTCCGGCTCTACTGCAGGGAGGAGAGAAGGATGGAAGGGAAGAAAGTTGTAGCTGCTGCTCTGTACTGTGTCCTCATCATGCTGTCAGGCTCAGGCCAGCGGCAGGTTGCCGGGTTCGCTGGGTTCTGTGGGTGCTTCGGCAGCTGCTACCCTCGCTGCAGGGAAGGCCACCCTTCGAGTGCGTGGAGACCTGCGCCGTGTTCGGTGCCGGCGACTGCTCCAAGATCTGCCTCGCCTCCATCTGCGGCACGGCCGAGACCAGTGACGGTAATTTTTATACAGCAATCTTGCTTTGATCAATTTTGAATTCGTATAAGGTCTAGAAAACTTGTGCTGGGTTTTGCCTCTCAAATTGTTGTGTGTTTGAATTCTGATTTTGCCAGGGCCAGCTGATGCCAGTGCTGCTGCGGCTTGTGTTGATGACTGCACCGAGAACTGGAAGCGATACAAGAACAAGCACACTTAACAAGCAGTGATTCGTGAGTTGCCAATGAATAATGAGGTCTCGTCCCAGACAGAGTTCATCGAAGTGCCATGAATTGACTGTTAACAATTATTGGCGATAATAATACTAGTAGATCATGCTACATTTCTCTCTGTCTTGTGGTGTACTATTAGGCACCTTTTGATGGCATATAATAATACTCTTTACAGTTCTCTCTATATATTTTACGCGGAGTGAACGCATCGTCAACGCATTGAAGAACATACTGATATTTTGACGACACACTTTCAATCAAACATATTGTTCGAAATTGTGAAGTTACCACGTAGTAGTCAGCAGTTGACAGGTCAGTTCGCTGTCGATTTATTAGACTACATCTGCAGCTCTGAACAATAATCTTCCAATTTATCGAAATTACTGATGGGTCTCCATACCCTACATGGAACGGTTATAATGTCAATGTCACCCTTGTGTTTAGGGTTTATAACTTACTGAATACCATAAGAAACACAACAAAATTTATGCATAAGAATAAGATATGTGATTAAGGGGTCCACGTGCCCCCTACCCCCTATTATCAAAATAAATCTTAACTTCACCATTCCCTACTAACAAAAGCATAAGTATCTGTTTCACGTGACCCCTATTTTTTCCAAACCCACCAAGTAGAATTCGAGCATGGTCTCCATTTTTCTAAAGCGTATCGGTAAAGGCTCATTAGCTTCTCTGTACAAGGAGTACAAATTAAAGAAAATAGTTCTCTTACTCATTCTGATTATTCATTCTGATGTTACCTGCATAGATATCAAATGTTCCAACTACAGAGATATCAAATGTTCCAATATTCTACTTCATACAGATGACTCAATCAAATTAGCAGACTTTGGATTCGCTAAAGAGATAATATGTTTCATCATAATAAATAAAGCTGTTAATTGTTAACTCTTTGTAATATGTAATTAAGTTGTCGAATTTAAGTCAGCCAACATCTACCAATGGCAGCGTCTACTGGATGGCCCTTGAGGTAAGTCTATATGCACTTAATTAATTGTTGGTGTTGTTTATATGGCTTATACATTAACATGTTATATATATTCTTATTACTAAAATATGTTTTAATTTCCTGCTTACTAACTAAATCTATTTTATTCATAGGCAGCAGTCATGAGAACTAGGGGGCTCTAGCCCCCCCGCCCAACTGGTGCACATCCTATGGAGCCCCACTAAGTCCCCGCTGTATTTCTCTCCAAGGAACAAGAAGAGGAACAAGAAAATAGAGAGGAGGAGTAATAAGAGAAGAGGGGAAAGGAAGAAAATAGAGAGGCTACATCCGCCACTGCGTGCAGACAACCGGACATCTGCTGTTGAGGTGATGCAACACCCTTTTGTTCAGAATAGGGTGTATGGCATCTGATTTGCTACATACAAATTTGTTGGCTTATGACTTGTTACAAACTTGTGTGGTCTCCAATGTGACTTGTAATGTATGTGGCTATGTGCTTGTGACGTGGTCTTACTTATTGCAATATTTCCGATGACAATTTTTACTTAAAAAGAATTGTGATATGGGAAGACTCATGCCTGCAATTCAAAGAAATTGAGTTGTAGCTAGGTTTAAGAAGTTTATATTTCTTGGCTCCAAAACGTTTCATCCACAAAGGCTACAAGTTCCTCGACCAACAAAAAGGAACGATCTATCTATATCCCTCGAGATGTCATTTTCGATATGAGTGTTTTCCCTTTCCAAGTCCCAAGTATTTGCACAGATCAATCCTCACCAGCGTGTAGAAGAAACAGGTCGCTCCAGCCGCCTGCAGGTCGTAGGAGCTAGCTAAGCCGATCGAATGCCCCACCTAGTGCATGCCTAGCTACCCCCCTCACCTCCCGCTGCACCATGTGGCTGGCGCGCCCATACCTTCTTACGTGCACAGGTTGTGCTTATGAGGAAGTGGAACATCATCATATCATTGATGACACCACAGCAGGCACACAACAAGTGGAACTCGAGCAATGCCAGCATCGTCGTAGTTGCCGCCGAGACCTTGTTACTGACGGAAATCCGACAACAGCGCCAGGCCTCCACATTCCACAACAGACTCAAGAGTCAAGACTGATGAGACGGAGTCCTGCAGTAAAGCTCTGAGCCATCATGCTGTGAGTTCATTTGGAACAATTGTGCACCACCGAACAGGCAGTTCAGACAACTCTCTTTGCGAGCTTACTCGGCCTGAGCAGCAGTAACTTTGAGAAATCTGCCGGGCTTTCTGGTTTTCTGAACAATTCCAATTTGCCAGACGTCATTGATGCAGGTAGCGGGGGGCTGGGCAGTGGGCACGTCCGCCGGCGCCATGAACGCCGTCGCCATTTCTCCCCCCACGCACTCCTTGGAACACCCTGCACGTACATACCCTGCAGCGGACGGCGGCGGCAGTAACGACTCCGGCGGCCGGCGTCACCGAGAGGTCCGTCGCCGACGCATAACTCCACGCCACGTACGGGCGTGCGGCGTGGCGCACCACGCCGGGCGGCAAGGACCCGTCGAGCGGGCAAGTGCGCGCGCGCGCGGCGATGAACGCCGGACTCGGGGGTGGTCGGTATTTCATTTACCGACCACCCCTTAGGCCTCTCCTGGTCGTTGGGCGGAGATCGAGCTGACTATTTGGCAGTGGCGCCGAGTCTCCGCCGTCCTCGCTCGCGCTAGGCCGCCGTTCACCGCGGAGGCGAGGTCGGGGGAGCACGGAGAGCGGAAAGATGGAGCGCGGCATGGACCCCGCGCCGTGGTTCGTCGACCGACGACATGAGATCCTCGTCGTCCAGCGCGCATCCTCATGCAGAAGTATAAGATGTAGAAGTCGGACACTCATTGCAGCAACTACCGGGGTTGGGCATCATCTCTGCCACCACACAACGCGCGCGGTCGTCGGCGGCGTTACCGTGAAGAGCCGCCGCGCCTCGCTCCATCCGTACTTGCAGGCTTCGTCGCCCTCAGATACACTAGTTTCTTTGCTGCTGGTACCAGCTGCTTGACCCTTCGTTTAGAGAAACATTGTCGGGGTCAATTTGTTGCGATATGGTGAATATGATGCATTTGAATTCAGGCTATGTTATTTTAGCTGTTGCATATGGTGTCCCAGTACCATGTCTAATCGTATGCCCTTAGGTACAATCATGGCAAGATTACAAGGAGGTCCCAGTAATGTCTTGATTTTCCTGCAAAGTTACCTGGAACCAGAGGCAAGTGTAGGTTTTGGTCTCCATGCTGGGCACATCCGCCGGCGCCTTGAACGCCTCCATCATCTCCGGGACGCACCCCCGCGCCCACCACACCCTCCACCGGACGGCCGCCACCGTCACTCCGGCGGCCTCGTCGAAGAGCTCCGATCCGTTGTTGTCGAAGAACTCAACCGTCCTGCGCCCTGCCCACGCGTGCGCCGTCCTCGGCACCCATCGGCGTGCCCGTCGGCGGCGAAGAGCCGCCTCGCCACACCATTGCTTCAAGCTCCATTGCCTTCGCAGAGCTCAGACGTCCCGCGGCGCGAGGAACGCCATGACTCGTGGGTAGGGATGAAATCGGTCGGAAACGATCGAAAATTTTCATTATCATTTCCTAACCATATTTTTTTACTCGAAAACGAAAACGGAAACGATAAGTTCGGAAACGATAGCGATAACGGAACAATCGGTATATCGGAAACGAAAACGTCGAAAACCTCAAAATCGAAAACTTTATAGACCAATTTCAACAACCAACATTACTATATATTTATATATCATTTATGCATGTACATCAAAAGATAAAAACAATGGAGCTATATAGGGTGGGGATTCATTTTCATTTGCGACAAAGAAAATTTTAGGCGTAGTTGAAGGGGTAGCTGTGCATTTTGGGCCTCAATGATTTAACTGGGCCGAATTCGGAATTCCATCGAAAAATTTCCGATTAATTCGGTCGATAGAGCTATTCGGCGGTATAAATTCAGTATCGTTTCCATATCGTTTTTCGACGTGTATCATTTCCGTTTCGTCGGAACGGAAAAATCTCGGAAACGAAGCTCGGTTGATCGGGAATTTCCGTAATCGTTGTCATCCCTACTCGTGGGGTGGTCGGTATTCCGGGGTGGACGGTAAATGAAATACCAAGCACCCCCTTGGCCTCTCCTGGCCGTTGGATGGGCCTCGTGCGGCCACGATCGAGTTGATTAGATGCAGGGGGCGACTGGTCTCCGCTCACCCCGCGCGCTGGGGCGCCTTTGACCGCAGCATCCAGTGAGCCCACGGCGGCGAGGTCCTCGAGGACGATTTGGCTGGCACCGCCGGCGTCCGCCTCGCCGTCCAGCGCTCGGCCTCATGCCCGCCGTGCACGCTGGGATCGGAACACGAGCGCCGTCCGAGCCGGACCGCCGCGCATGGGCAGAACGCGCCGACGTGCGCAAGTTCGCCAAGCGCTCATGGAGTCCGCAGGCAGCCAGAGGTCCTGACGTTGTAACAGCCGCGATGAGGCCAGGATTGGGTGGTTGTTTTGGACGACATGCATGACCTTGGGATCGAGACCTACCTTGTGTATTGGTTATTGAACGCGACACAGCGCACAGCATCATCTCCACCGCCGCGTCATCGGCTAGCGGGGCTTCGTCGAGAATTTCTGTAAATCGTCGACGAGCAGCCGCCATTGACGCCGCTGGCGGGGCTGGTGGGCACGTCCGCCGGCGTCTTGAACGCCTCCATCATCTCATCTCATCTCCGCAACATGTACGTACACTCCTCGGCACGGCACCCACCACCACGGCATGCACCGCGCGCGCCACACCCTGCGCCCTGCATCAGATCGACACCCTGCACTTACTTAGGCGGCCTCGTCCAAGGAGCTCCGATCCACCATTGCCAGGCGCGGCATGGACCCGTTGACCGCTGGCCGACGGCGACAGCTCCCGTCAGCGACGCCACCGCCACGGCGCACACGAGGGCCTCCGGGAACGTGCAGTTCCGGTCGCCGGCGGCGCTCCCAGCGCCTCCGCGGGCTGCACGCGACGTTCAATGCCGGCCTCCGGGGGTGGTCGTTGGATCGGCGTCGTGCACAGATGAGAAGATGAGCAGGCGCGAAGACCTACCTACTGCTCCGTTCCCCTCCTATATATCCATCTGCACCAGTCGCTTGCTGTCACACCGTCGCCTGCTGCCCTGGCCCTGCTCGGAGCTTCTTCGTCATCTAGTTAGCCGGCCATGCATGCATGGCGCCGCCCAGCAACTCGATCATCAGCGCCGCTGCCTACAGAGCTTCAAATATTCCCCGGCCTGCTCCCTGGCACAGATGCCGGCCTGCTCCTCGATCATAAGCACACGCGGTTCGTCTTCGTCGCCATGAGCACTCCACACGCGCACATTGGCTAGCTGATCGCCACAGCGCGCGCGCGGCCACGACAGCCGGCGTACGGCGTCGAGCCGGAACGCGCACCATCCTCGCCGACGACTGATCGAGACCTACCGTTGCATGCACTGAACGCGATGCATGCAGCGAGCGCACAGCAAGGGCAACTAACGCCATGCCCAGGGATAGATCGACATGCATGCGTGGATAGTGACTTCTGTTAGGTTGATCTCTCAGCCCACACGGCCCAAAGGCCGTGGGCATTGATCCGCGCCCTGATCGGGGGCGCTCAACCCAACCCATGGTTGGTGGGCCCCTGTCACCCTGCGCTATAAAGAGAGGTGGGGGCCGCCGACTCTACTTACGAGGTTGACCGTGAGCCGTCAGACCCACCGACATACCAATCCGATCTAGGGTTTGCGCCGGCAGTGACGGGAAGACCCACCACCGCCACCACGACGTCCTCCGTCACCCACCACCGCCACCACGACGTCCTCCGTCGCCGTTCCAGGCCAAAGCCGGTGGCGACCAGAGGGACGGCGTGATCTACGACCGCGACCTACGACTCCTGCACTGCGCGTCGCTGCCTTGCGCAGATCGTCACCGACAGAACCTGAGATGGCTTCCTCCACCGGAGGCGATGGTATAACTCTACTCGTTCATTATGTTCTTGTTATTGTTCGTCAGGTTTTACTGTCAAGATTCAACATTTTCCCTTCTAGATCTGTGTCTAGTGATCTGTTATAGCTAACAATGGTATCAGAGCCTTACTAGCGCATAGATCTAGACATTGGGAGAGAAATTAGATATTAAATAGATACGATTCGGATCGAAACACCCAACACCAAACTCGATCTCGATGGATCGGACAGAAATCACCACCGCACCACGGGGGCAACAAAAGTAAAACCTAACCCTAACTCACCTTGTGGTCTTCACCGCGGGGCAAAGAACACCACCATGGAGCCCATCGACGGCGGTGCGCGCACCAGTGGGTGCACGCGCGCGTCGGCGAAGGGGCCCACGGAGGTGCTTTTCTCCTTCCGCAGGCCGCGGTTTCGACCGTGAGGGTCCTGAAGAAAGGGGGAGACAGAGAACGACCGCCGGCCATGGGGCCGACGGCGACAGAGCGGCGCGCAGCACCAAGACCGCCGGCCATGGGGCCGACGGCGACAGAGCGGTGCGCAGCGCCAGATGCCACCGGCCGTGAGCACGGAGGCGAAGCGCCACCGGCTCAGCTGCTGCGAGAGAGAGAAGAGAGAAGAGAGCGGCGCGGAGGCGAAGAGCCACCGGCCGAGAGCTGCTGCGCGAGAGAGAAGCAAATGTGGGCTAGGGTTTCCTCGCGCCGATCGGGAGGGTTTTTATACCTCCGATCTGAGCGCAGGACCGTCCGATATGTCGAACGGCTAGGATGAACGCGAGGCAGGGGGCGCGGCGCGCGTGGGCCACTTCGGCGGCCCGCTCGTTCGCTGTTGGGCCGCGCTCGCTGGGCCACTTCGGCGGCCCAGCCATTGGCTGTCGGGCTTAAGGCCCAGGCCACGTGGGCCGAGTGCGAAATGTCTAAGCAGGCCGTGAACAGTAGTAAACAGTAATTTTTCACTTTTGTTTTAATTGTTTTTCGGAATATTTGTATAGAATTCAAATATTTTTGCCTCTGTTTAAATTTGAACCAAAGGGATAATTTCTTCAGAGAGTAAATAACAGAGTTTTACTACTGTTCATGTGTATATTTATTTATTTAAAGTTTCCGCTGCATAGATGGTTATTTGACTTGTATTTAAATTTGAACCAAAGTGATAATTTAATTTCAAGTCACAGATAACATTTCAGATTCATTGTGATATTGTTATTTTCTGACCAAAGTTGATAGTAACAATATCATAATTTTATAGATATTTATTATTGCATTATTACTTTTTCTGCCCAAAGGTGATGAAGTTTTAATGTAATAGGATCTGTTATTATGTTATAATGTTCTCACTTAATATGATTTAATTTCAGCTACGAGTTCCATGATGGTCTCCATCAAGGACATTCCGATTCTAAAAGGAGATAACTACAATGAGTGGTACAAGAAGGTGGATTTCTTTTTCACCATGACAGAGCTGGATTGGGTTCTCACGGCACCGGTTCCGGCTGAGCCTGTGAAACCAGTCAGAGAGGCTGATATGACAGATGTTGTTTGGCAGCAGACAGAGCAGGCCTATACGGTCAGCAAACAGAAGTTTGATACAGATAATGCCAAATGGATCACTGCCAACAAGAAATGTTTGGCAGTGGTCAAGAACACCATAGAGCCCTCTGTTTTTGGGGCAATTAAGGATTGTCATAATGTCGTTGAGTACTTGGCAAAGTTAAAGAGTCAGTACACTGGCTCTTCAAAGACCTACGCCTCTCAGTTGATCAAGCAGTTGATCAACGCCAAGTACACAGGCGGCATCAGAGAGCACATACATCGCTTAATTCACATAAACAATAAGCTCAAGCCAATGGATGAGGACTTGAAAGAGAGTACCATCATTCATTTGGTTTTTGCTTCATTGCCAGATGAGTTTGAGAACTTCGTTGTTAACTACAATGTTAGTTCTGAGAAATGGGACATAGAAAAGACCATAGCGATGTTGGCTCAAGAGGAGGAAAGGATAAAGATAGCACGTGGTAACACTGTTAACCAAGTGCAAAAGAAGAAAAATAACAACAATGCGTCTAACAGCGCAAAAGGAAATCCCTCCTCCTCTAAGGGAAAAGGAATTCAGCACTCCCAGCAGCACAGGCCTAAGGATGGGCAAACCACAGTGGAGAAAGATCAATGTCTCTACTGCAAGGAGAAAGGGCACTACAAGAAAAATTGTGTCGCCTACTTAAAGATGATCATGGAAAGGAAAGGTGAGAATGTTATTTCATTCGTAAATGAATCTCTGTATATAGATTATTCCACATCTACTTGGTGGATTGACTCAGGAGCAACAATTCATGTTGCAAACTCTTTACAGGGATTCCGTTCGACGAGAACTACTCAAAGAAACGAAAGGCGAATTAAAGTCGCGAATGGAGTCGAAGCAGAAGTGAAGGCGGTGGGCGACCTTCTCCTAGAGCTCGACACCGGATTTGATTTATTTCTTAGAGATGTTTTCTTTGTGCCTAGTTTACAGAGGAACTTAATAAGTGTATCTCGTCTAGATGATGATGGATATGGATGTCATTTTGGAAATGGCATGTGTGTGATAGAATTTAAAGATACAGTTACTACTATTGCTTTTAAGAAAAATGATCTTTATTTGTTATCACTACGTGAAAGTGTGAATTCCGTATGTGATGAGAATGCGCTTGTATCCCCACCTACAGCTCATAATAGAAAACGAAAGAGAACTCAAGACACGTCGTCGAAATTATGGCATTGTCGCTTAGGCCATATTTCGAGGGGGAGAATAGAAAGGCTGGTTAAGAATGACATTCTTCCTCCTCTAGAGTTCTCAGACTTAGATAAATGCGTTGATTGTATAAAAGGAAAATACATAAAGATTACAAAGAAAAATGCTGAACATACCGCAGGTGTTTTAGAGTTAATTCACACAGACATCTGTGGTCCGTTTTCAGTTAAAAGCATAGATGGTTTTGACTCGTTCATTACTTTTACCGATGATCATTCCCATTATGGATATATTTATCCAATAAAAGAAAAATCAGAAGCGTTGGATAAGTTTAAAATATTCAAGGCTGAAGTTGAGAATCAACATAATTTAAAGATAAAGATAGTACGTTCCGACCGTGGAGGGGAATACTATGGTCGGCACACCCCATATGGCCAAGTTCCAGGACCTTTCGCGAGGTACCTAAGGGAACAAGGTATAGTTGCCCAGTACTCTATGCCGGGCGATCCTCAGCAGAATGGAGTCGCTGAAAGACGTAACCGTACCCTTATGGACATGGTGCGAAGCATGATCAGCTACTCTACACTACCAGTGAGCTTATGGATGGAGGCTTTAAAAACCGCCACCTATATTCTCAACAGAGTTCCCAGTAAAGCGGTGCCAAAAACACCGTATGAGCTGTGGACAGGCAGAGTACCCTCATTGAATCACCTACGGGTGTGGGGGAGCCCTGCTGAGGCAAAGATATTCAACCCGACCATTGGGAAGCTAGATCCCAAGACAGTGAGTTGCCATTTTATTGGCTACACAGAGAAATCAAAAGGATATCGTTTCTACTGTTCTGACAAAGTCACAAAGTTTGTGGAAACGAGACATGCTGCTTTTCTTGAAGAAGAAATGATACGGGGGAGCATGGAAGCTCGAAAGATTGATCTTGAGGAGAGGCGGGTGTGCGCACCCAATCCAATGATTCAGGAGCCATTTTTCGAACTACCTGTTGAGCCTACGCCGACGGTGCCAGACACTGCGGCTCCAGCTCCTGTGGTGGTTCCTCCTGTGGCAACACCGAATGCAAATGTGGAACCTGTCCCTCAGGATCCTATAGAAAATGTTGCTGCAGATCAGGGGGAGCATCAACAGCCTCCAATAGAAAATGTTCCAAATGTAGAGGCTCCTAGAAGGTCTCAAAGAGCAAGAAAGTCAGCAATTCCTGATGATTATGAAGTGTATAACACAGAAGAGTTTCGAATGGAGGATGATCCTATTTCATTCGAACAAGCCATGAGAAGCGAAAACTCATCCAAGTGGCTTGAGGCCATGGAAGATGAAATGAAATCGATGAGTACCAACCGTGTTTGGGACTTAGAAGAAATTCCTAAAGGAGCCAAAACAGTAGGCTGCAAATGGGTCTACAAGACGAAACGTGACTCCAAAGGGAATGTGGAAAGATTTAAAGCGCGTCTTGTGGCGAAGGGTTTTACACAAAAGGAAGGAATAGATTACAATGAGACTTTTTCTCCGGTCTCATGTAAGGATTCCTTCAGAATCATAATGGCATTGGTGGCGCATTTCAATCTCGAATTGCACCGGATGGATGTAAAGACGGCATTCCTTAATGGGGATCTTGAAGAAAAAGTTTACATGGCTCAACCCAAAGGTTTTGTCGTGGAAGGAAAAGAACACATGGGATGTCACCTAAAGAAATCCATTTATGGGTTAAAACAAGCTTCGAGACAGTGGTACTTGAAATTCAACGAAACGATACAGAGTTTCGGGTTTAATGAAAATGTTGAGGACAATTGCATTTATGCAAAATTCCAGAAAGACAGTTACATTTTCCTCATCCTTTATGTGGATGACATTCTACTGGCAAGTAGCAATGTCAACCTATTATTGGAAACGAAGAAGTTCCTGTCCTCGAACTTTGATATGAAAGACCTTGGTGAAGCTTCATTCGTTTTGGGAATCGAAATTCACCGAGATAGATCAGATGGGGTATTAGGATTATCTCAACAGACGTACCTGGAAAAGGTTCTAGAAAAATTCTGTATGCAGAGGAGTAAGCCTACTCCTGCGCCAATAGTCAAGGGCGATAGATTTGGGGATTTTCAGAGTCCTCAGAACAGTTATGAAAGGGAACAAATGAAGACAGTTCCATATGCTTCAGCTGTCGGAAGCTTACAGTATGCACAAGTGTGCACACGCCCTGACCTAGCATTTGTTACCAACATACTTGGCAGATATCAGAAAGATCCAGGCCTCGAGCACTGGAAATTAGTGAAGAAAGCTTTACGGTATGTGCAAGGCACAAAAGGCCTCATGTTAACATATAAAAGAACTGATTCCCTTGAGATTGAAGGGTATTCAGACTCAGACTTTGCGGGAGATGGAGATGATAGTAAATCCACGACAGGCTACATCTTTACTCTCGCAGGGGGAGCTATATCGTGGAGAAGCTCCAAGCAAACAGTGACAGCAACATCTACGATGTATGCTGAATTTATAGCATGTTACGAGGCATCCTGCCAAGTTGAATGGCTAAAGAAATTCGTACCAGGATTAAGAGTGGTAGACAGTATAGAAAGACCACTAAAGATGTACTGTGATAACCAGCCAGCAGTGTTCTATGCTCATAATAATAAGAAAAGTACGGCTACCAAGTCGATAAAGATAAGATTTTATTCTGTTAAAGATAGAATCCAGGATCACACCATAAGTCTCGAGCATATTAAAACAGAGAAGATGCTCGCGGATCCGCTAACGAAAGGCTTACCACCCAACGTGTTCAAGGAACACGTGGCCGGCATGGGACTAAGGTATTGCCTATGATCTCTGGATTCACATGGCCCAAAAGGAATAAAGAATCTATTTCTGAATAGAGGCGTGTATTGTAGCTATTGATTCCATCGATAATTGATCGTGACGATGAAATATGCTCTGTACACAAATCTAGGATGAGATAAGGAAATAGTAAAAGTAAAAGGAAAGCGAATGTGAGATCAAAGGGGAGATTGTTAGGTTGATCTCTCAGCCCACACGGCCCAAAGACCATGGGCATTGATCCGCGCCCTGATCGGGGGCGCTCAACCCAACCCATGGTTGGTGGGCCCCTGTCACTCTGCGCTATAAAGAGAGGTGGGGGCCGCCGGCTCTACTTACGAGGTTGACCGTGAGCCGTCAGACCCACCGACATACCAATCCGATCTAGGGTTTGCGCCGGCAGTGACGGGAAGACCCACCACCGCCACCACGACGTCCTCCGTCACCCACCACCGCCACCACGACGTCCTCCGTCGCCGTTCCAGGCCAAAGCCGGTGGCGACCAGAGGGACGGCGTGATCTACGACCGCGACCTACGACTCCTGCACTGCGCGTCGCTGCCTTGCGCAGATCGTCACCGACAGAACCTGAGATGGCTTCCTCCACCGGAGGCGATGGTATAACTCTACTCGTTCATTATGTTCTTGTTATTGTTCGTCAGGTTTTACTGTCAAGATTCAACATTTTCCCTTCTAGATCTGTGTCTAGTGATCTGTTATAGCTAACAATGACTTCATGTCACGGAGCTCAAGGACAGCAGCAATCAAGCAGGGAAGAAGGGGGCCGGGCTTGCTTGCTTGCTTCAGGAGGAGAGAAATTAAAGCAGCTGCATGCTGCCGGGACGTACTGCATAGTACTCGTTTCGGTTGGGCTAGCTGCTGGCAGATGATCGATCGAGCAGCCATGGCCACTGTCCAGACGCGTTGGTTCATGATTGTCCTTGCCTCGTGGCCGGGATCCATACCCAATCAAACTCCAAGCTAGAAAAGGCTCATCTTCAGGAGGTACATTCTTGGGGCCATCGTTGGCGTGGGCAGTGCAGGAGCTGATCGATCGAGCAAATGTTTTTGCTCAGTTGGTGTGCCATGCATATCTTAGTTAGCTTCCAAGAAAGCCAAATATATGCGCCTACTGCTGCACTGACCACCAACTATGCAGATGAAGAACAAAATCACAAGGAATTGAAAAGGAGCATGCATGGTTTTGACAGTGACAAACAGCAAACAGACCGAGCTAATACCGGCAGGTCGTAGGACTCGCGCGCAGACCAGTCAGGTGTCAATTTTCGATCAGGATCAATGTAGAAGGCGTAAACTGATCGAGCAGAAAGTAAGACGGACCTAAGTCATCGTCAGGTCGAGATGATATCAGTCTTGGTGTGATGGCAATGTCAAAAAAATGCTGGTGTGATGGGCCAACATACAGCAACCAAACTGCCGCCCTTTTCTTTTCCTCCGTCCTTCCATGACCATCTCCAACAAAAGAATTTGGATCCATTGGCGTCTAGGATTCAAGGTACACCAAAGACCGATGTGATGCCTCTCGCCTAATATCATTAGGCGCCGACCAACAAGAACCATGCATCCAGCCTTTAATTCATTGCAAACATGCATATTGCTAGTACTATCAGAGCATTCTCTGTACGTGTTCCTATCTCAAAAAATGAATGATCTCCATTGTATAATAAACGTGACACTACTGCATTCTCTGTATACCCACAGAACTCTAGAGCTAGCTGTACAAACTTTGTACAGAAAGAATATCTCAAGTACGTATTGCTGCTTTGCGTATATACGCCACTATCATCCCAGTTGATTCCACTTTTCTTACCCCCTGCATGTTTTCTATCTTGTCAATCAAACTACCTCTAATTTTCTATCTAAGACTAATAAAAGGGGGGGCAAATGGAAAAGAGACCCAACTGTCACGGTCCCAAGGACTCAATGTTGGTCTCGCCAAGTCCGGCAACACACCGATCACGAGTTCACGACACGCCGCCGCCGGCGATACTCGCCGCCGCCGCCGCCCGTGCTCTGAGCCCGATCCGGCAGATCTCGGCGGGGGTGGGCGCGTCCCACCGCTCGGCCCTCGCCCTGAACGCCTCCATCTCCGCCACGCACTCCTTCGCCCCCATCCCCGCCACCCTCCTCCTCTCCGCCGCGGCAGCGGCGCCGGCGGCGGCGTCGAACAGCGCCTCCCACCCATCCTCCCACGGCCCCGACGCGTCGCAGAGCTCGACGGCCGTCCCGTTCCGGTGCTCCGTCCAGCTCCACCCGCTCTCCAGCCGGTCGACGCTGGCGGCGGCGCACCCGCCGCGGCACGCCGGGCGGCAGGGGCGGCACTTGGCGCCGCTGAGCGGGCCGGCGCTCGCCAGCGACGCCACGGGCACGCCGTACCCGGCCGCCGGCGGGAACGTGTAGGTGCGGTCGCTGAGCACGCAGAACGGGAGGCGGCGCTCGCGCCAGGGCACGCCGGCGACCACCAGCTGCGCGCGGAACGCCGCCTCGGAGTTGAGGCCGTGGTAGCCCGCGGCGGCGAGGCGCGGGAGCAGGGAGAGGCGGGACAGCGCCGCCTCCGTCGCGGCGCGGGTGCCCAGGCCCAGCCGGTCGTTGAGGCCGCCGAAGCGGGAGCCCTCCGGCACGACGTAGGCGGCGCCGGCGGTGAGGATGTCGTCGTCGTCGTCGTCATCGAGGCGGAGCGGCGCCGTCCAGAAGCCGTCGACGCGGGTGCGGAGGACGGCGGCGTAGGTGAAGTTGCCTCGGGACTCGCGCTCGCGGATGAGGTCCAGGCAACCCTCCACCAGCCGGAAGTACTGCAGCAGGCCCTGCACCATTTTTCAGTGGAATGGCAAAGAAGAGGTCAGGAACTCAGGATCAGGATGATCAGCTGCTCGTCAACTGACTGACTGCTTGTGTGTGTAATTTAGCTCTAAACAGGAGCTAGCAGTAATAATTAATCTAGATGCATGCACGGTTGAGCCAAGTAAAAACACATGCAAAGTTAGTTAATCTCGGTTAAATAATTGTACTACTTGTGCTGATGACAGGAAAGCAAGTAATAATGACTGACGTTTTAGCAGGTAGTGCCGGTCAGGGACTGTCTGAAAGGATGCCCATGCAAAAGTTAAAATACAACATGCTTCGATCTAACACTGATATCCAAGCATACAGTGAGATGGACATGTATAATGTATTCCAGTACAGTATATATAGTCCACTAAATTCGTTTGGCTGAATTTTGTTTGGAGTGGAATAGTGGATGCATTGTTTTGGCCTCCTTTTGTAGAGCCTTCCCTTTCTCGAATAAAGTACTAGTGGACACGTGAAAGAGGGGCATGAAATCGAGACCAAATTTAGCAACAACTTTGGAGAGGCAGATGAAAAAGCATATGTTCTTCGTAGTAGTACTACGTAGTATATATCGACTTTGTTGCATCATAGGGGCCAAGGAATTGGATAGGTGTGTTTAGTTCCAAAAAGAGAAAGAAAAAGTTTGGTGAAAATGTCACATCGGATACTGTAACGCACTGTATCACTTTTCGTTTGTTTGTGCTAAACTTTGTCCTACCATGACCTAACTAGGCTCAAAAGATTCGTCTCATCGTGTACATCAAAATCATGTAATTAGTTTTTTTATTTACCCACGCTTAGTACTCCAAACATGAGGAGAGAGATTTGATGTGATTTAATGTGATAGGTGAATATTGAAGTTTTGAGAGAGAATTTTTGAGAAGTTTGTGGAACTAAACATAGCCGGAGATAGCCAAGAGGGCGGCTTTAGTTTTCCACGAGTTGGACTTTGTAAAAGCATCTCTCTATATATATTCCTGATGAATTTTCATTCTGCTTTTCACATGCGTGTGCTTTGTTTCAAAAGTTGGTCATAAAGTAGCAGGCAAAATTGCAAAAATCCTATCGGGACCAAGAAATTCCTGTACGTGAAATTCGAATCAGTCCAGGTGGTTGAATATATGTTAGTCGTCTTATGATGGACAAGAATTAGACCAAGCATCGTGTCGTGTGGTGTGTGACTCATCCTGGAAATGGTTCGGTGCAACCCGGTTCCAGTGGTCTGGATTTTCTACTTGGGCCTAGTTGGTTCGGTGTTAAATGGACCAAGGCATGTAGTAGTCTGGCCCGGTTTGGTTTTTCCTTCGTGTGGTTTGGATTCGGCCTGGTTTGGATTCGCCCTGCATCGCTTCGTCTTCACGGGCGGCGGCCGCCGCCCGGCCTCCTCCACGCCGCAGCTCTAGCTCTGCCAAGAAGCACCACTCCCCGCGTCCCTAGAGGCCTCCGTGCAGGGCTCCCGGCGCCGCAGCATGGTGGTTCGAGTTCTCCTTTGCGCCGCCGCTCGGGGGGGTCGCCCAGGGGCACCGCGGACCTCGCGCCGTCCGGTGACCTCTTCACGCACGGCCGGCCTCGTCCCGGCATACCCGGTCTTCGACCGCTTTCTCCTCCTCGACCACGACGACGAGGCAGCTCCGGCATCGGCCGCGCCAGAGGGGCCCTCCACGGCGCCGCTGTCTCCAGACAACTACACGGTCCGCGCGCGGGAGTTCCCCAAATCCGCGTCCACCGGCGAGTCACGCCGCTTTCGGGGCCTCCGCGGCCTCGTCTCCGGCGCCGGCGCCGGCTGCTCCCACAGCGACGGCAAGGAGAAGCAAGCCATGCCGCGGCCGTCGCGCATCGAACCGGTTATTACGGTTCAGTTCGGTTGGAATTTGTTGGAAGCTGCTAATTAGTTTAGATCGGTTGGGTTCTAAATGTTGATGGATTGGTCTGGTTGGGGCTAGCTGATGTTCTTAATTAGATATGGTTTGGTGCGGTTTTGGTCTGGACTTTGACCCATTTCCAGGATGATGTGTGACTAGCTGTATGTACGTACGTGTATTATTAACTGCCTATTATGGACGACATGTTGAAAGTCCGTGTGCTACCCTCGACACGTAAACATATGTTGACACGACTATCCGGCCGGTCGCGTACGCAAGAACACGTACTGTACCCAGGGGTGGTAATGGATCATGTCCCATTTGTTCCTTCACAATTTAACTTGGCCCTAACAAAATTTAGCTCAAAAACTAGTATTATTTTAGCCCGGCGCTAATCCGGTTTGATCCTTAAAATTTCTAGTACAAAAGTGACGGCCCTTTACCACTCCTGTACCAAACAATAAGGCATGGAGCCATGGACGACGTACACGGCGACATTCTTGACACTGTCAATCGTTGACCTAGCGATTAGCTCAGCCCCGGATCATCGATCCATCACGCACGATTAGGGCTGGACAAAATACTCGAAGCTCGTTAGCTCGCTCGGACCGCAGCCGGTTCGGCTCGACTCGGCTCGATACATATTCCTAACGAGCCGAGTAAGAGTTTTTGCTCGATAGTATAACGAGCGAGCTCAAGCCGGCTCGCGAGCCAAACGAGCTAGAAAGTTTAATAGACTAATGAGAAAATTATTAATTAATAATAATATATGTATAGTTTTAGATGATGTTATGATTATATTATATTATTATGTATGATATATTAGATTTTAGATATATTAAGACCATATAAATACTATAATTTTTTATATTATATATATTATTATGTCAATTTTAAATTTAACTCTGGCTCGCGAGCTTAACAAGCCAGCTTGCGAGCTTAATGAGCCGAGCCGAGCCAAAATTTTTGCTCGTTTCCTTAACGAGCCGAGCCGAGCTGACTCGTTTAGCTAACGAGCTCGAACAAGCCGAGTTGGCTCGACATCCACCCTACGCACGATCACTTGGTCAGGCACGTCGTTTTTGGAGTAGTAATTCGTTGCAGTACCAGCTACAGAAGTAACAAGGAAGTGTTGCCATCGAAGAAGCAATTAGACCAGCTAGCTAGCTTTATTTTTCTGATGATTTTTTTTAGTTCCACTGTTGCGATTTCCAGCTACTACTTATATTATCACCTTAACAAAAGCATGCACGCGCATGCGTCAACCGTGATGCATCTACCTACCTATAGTCCTGTACACGCTACTAACCACCGCAAATTTTCTTTCATATGAAAGATGGGTCACGCTTCTCGTATTTCTCCCACTTGTTTGAATATGGCACTTTGACCTACAAAAATAATGCCTTGTTGATAGATAACTGATGGTTATTATATATGTTATGGAAAATATTTTTCATGACGAGTCTAACGACAGCACGCAAGCATGTGATGATGTCCACATACTCCCTCCTGTTCGTATTAGAAGTCGTTTATGGCAGCGACACGGTCACCAAAGCACAACTTTGACTTCTCTTTTCTATAAAAATATTTTTTAAAAAGTTATATGTGTATATTTTTATAAAAGTAATTTTTAAAACCAATCTATTTGTGTGATTTTCACATTTCCAAACTCAACAACTTAAATATTATTCCCAATGTTTGACTCAAACCTTGTCCAAAACGACTTCTAATATGAACCCGAGGGAGTATATAACATTCTACCTTTTTGACAGGACAAGTTTTGAAAGTTTGACCATCTCTTAATTCATATAGCACATCGGTTGTAATTAACTTTGGTTCTTATTCGTGTGGTCGTGTGGACGAGATCGAAGCCCACTTGTGTGTTTATTTTTGGGTGTCCTGATGGATGCATGGAAAAGTAAACAGGAGCACACAGCAAAGGCAAAGCTACGGATGAATGGGTCATGTGTGACTGTGCGTGTGGGCCCGCGCCGTCAGCAGGAGGGGTAGGGCAGGGCCCACGTCAGGTCGGCCAGCGGTTAGATTAGACGCATGCTGACGTGGAACACGTTTGATTGAATTAATCTTCCATGTGCCAACCTAAAAGCAAGCAAGCATGCAACTATGCAAGCAGCAGCGGCCGTTTTATCTACTGCTGTATGATGATGAAGGATCCAGACGAGAAGCACATCAACAATTAAGAAACCGTACGCCCATAGTATCGCTGCACTGCATCTCGATCAGATTCATCTCATCGTCGTCTATCCGAAACCACCAACCAAACAACTCTCGCTCCTCCTAACATCGAATGTTTGATTAAAATCATTTAGTCAAATAGGGAGGCCTAGGGTGCATATATCTCTATGGAATCAATTGGTTTCATATTTTATTTATCTCCAACATATATAGCATCAAAATGCCAAAATTCAGAAGGAATCTAAATCTAGTCCGTTTGCCTAAAACGAGAGAGAAAAAAAGAGAATCACCAACGAAGTGAGGAAAAGCATGCGGCAGCTAACCTGAGCAGCAAGATCACAGCAGGAAGAAAAGCATAACAACAATAATGTTGCCCAAGCAAACGATAATAATCTATCTAGATGCACGAGCATGTCGAAGGAGGAAGCAATGAATGAACTAATCTAATCTCTTATCGGACTATCGGTCATGGTGATTATTAGCAGTTGAAGCAATAGCATGGTCGCATGGAATGCAAGCAAGGAAAGGAATTACCAGCAAGAAGCAGGGGACGGCGCGGCGGCGGGGGGCTTATTGTTGACTGACCTGGATGCCGTTGGGGGAGTTGGCGGCGGTGAGCACCTGCGCGCGCGGCGGCGTCTCCTCCACGGGCTCCGGCCGGAACACGCGCACGGCGGCGAGGTTCACGTTCGCCCCCGCCGGCGCGGCGCGCGCCAGGAGGGAGAGCTTGTAGGCGTCGGCGTCGAGCGGGCTGTGCAGGAACACGTCCACCGACGGCGAGCGGGTGAGGTTAGCGCCGCCGAGCAGGACGTGGCGCGCGATGGAGGGGCCCGTGAGCTCGAACCGGCGCGCGCCGCCGACCAGGCACACGGCGACCCGCGGCGGAGGGCCTGCGGCGGCGGCGCCGCGAGGACGGGAAGGAGGCAGGCGCGGGACGGCGGCGAGGAGGAGCGGGAAGCGCAGCGCGGAGGGGAAGGAGAGCGCGGCGGCGAGGAAGAGGAGGAGCGGGGCCAGCACGGCCGCCAGGCGGCGGCGCGAGGGGTGGTGGTCGTCGGCCGCCGTGGGCTTGGGCGGCTTCATCATCGCCGGCGCGCCTGGCGATCGATGCGCTGGTAGGCTAGGCTATGAGGGTGATGGAGCGCATGCAGCTGCGGGCTCTCATGGCGAAGAGCGAGGTTGTTATGAGCGAAGCGGGAGGGAGGCGGGAGGTAGCGGAGGGGTGGTGGTGATGGTGCCGGCGGGTGGCGCCGCCCGCGTTGGTGTGGTTGCTGGTGGCCTGGGAGCGAGGCGAGGCGATGCGTGCGTGCGTGCGTGCGTTGGTGATTACTTGCCGTGAGCTTGGCCTAGGCTATCATCTACCAGATGAGGGGTTCTGTGTAATTAATTGGGGTGGGGATTCGTTCGATTCGGTTTATTCGGTGACATTGCATCCTCGTTAACCAAAACAGCAAAACTCTCTCTCTCGTGACGAACCTGGGCTAAATTTTATTAGGGCCAAGCTAGATGATTGTGAAGGAACAAACGGCCATGATCCGTTACCACCCCTGCTCTCGTCTCTTTCGCTCAAGGTCTCTTTTTTTGTTGAAAATATTCGTTAGATTATTATCGATTGAGATAAAGTGATGGCGCCCTGTTTCCCAAGCAAAGTTGGACACTACGAGCTACCATCAACGTGATGAAAACTCTGGACGGTAACTAACCTGGGCCCGATCATGCTCTGTTTTCGACGCTTTTTTTCTTTTTGAACGAACAACGCAAGATGTATGTGTTTCTATTGATAAAAAAAAGAAGTAATACAAGATTAGAATCCTGGAAGGCTATAACCAAGCAGCCAAAAAGAACATACAGATAGCCAGTGGCGTAGCAAGGAAAAAAACCAGCTAGGGC
The DNA here is from genome assembly GCA_033239725.1 of Echinochloa phyllopogon. Taxonomy (NCBI): domain Eukaryota; kingdom Viridiplantae; phylum Streptophyta; class Magnoliopsida; order Poales; family Poaceae; genus Echinochloa; species Echinochloa phyllopogon. The sequence goes on from BTCW01000001.1 coordinate 1,505,996, forward strand.
AAATTTTTAATGATCGACTGAACCGAAATTAAGCACACTGAAATTCACATCGCATTAATGCATCCATACATTACAATCGCACAATTTTAAAGCAAAGTTGAGACATTATCTCAAATTTGAAGAAAAAATTAATGGTTCTTGCACCATGGTAAAATGCAAAAAAAAAGTAAGAGATAGATGAACCTGTAAATTGGATAAAGACAGCAATTGGCAAATAGCAAGTAATAGTAAAGTGATCACATGATTCAACTCAAGTGGTGGTTAACATGATAAGAAATTAAGAATATACATACTACTAGCAAAGTTCTAAGAACCTCCTCTAGAGCGGCGTCTAGGGCTCTTTGGCGTCTAGCAAATCTGTCTTGATTATGTGGAGTTAGCGTTCTTCTTCTTTTTTTTTAAGAAAAAACATCTCGGACGTGGTACTCAAATACTTCCACCGTTTTAAAATGTAGGCCTTTGACTTTTTTAACTCTAAGTTTGACCACTTGTCTTATTCAAAATTTTGTACAAATTATTATAGTTTTTATGGTGACTTACTTTATTATTAAAAAAATCTTTAAAAGTGCCTTAAATTTGACTATATTTTTATAATTTTTTAAATAAGATGAGCGGTCAAACTTGAGGAAAAAGTCAAATAACCTATATTTTAGAATATATTAGGCCATTCCCAACCCCATGACTACGATGGTGTCTATAGAATTAAATGACATGCCACATAGGCTAAAAGATGATGTGTCAAGTAAGTTAATGAAGAAAGAGGAGGAAACTGGGTCTTGCATGAGACATAGTTTCTATATATTATCCAAGACATGGTGAGATGTGAGTGCCATTAAATTTGAGTTTGGAATAATAGTGTTTGGGTTGGAGGGGTAGTGTCTTGTACTAGTTTCTTGATGATGTGTAAACTATGGACATCATTACTGATGTCTTTGGGTTGGGACTGCCTTAGAACGGAAGCGAGGTCAGTTGTCTGCGTAGCCATGAATTTGCACGCTCCTTAACTTCCCGTCGTTTCGATTAGTCGACAACTGAGAGATAACAAATTCCCAACATAAGTATAAAAAAAAAACAAATTCCCAACACCCGTGCAAGGTACTAAATAGCGTTGGTAGCGCCCGCAATAGCGGTAGCGGACCTCTACCGCTACCGCTATAAGGTAGCGGACCCAAGATACCATGTTTGGACTTAGCGGCCACTATTGCACTTAGCGTCTGCTATTACAGACTGCTATTGCACTTAGCATCCGCTATTGCGTCCGCTATTACTCGTGTTAGACCGTATTGACTGTGTTGATGGTTGAAGTACGAAAAAACGATGGATGAAAGAAAACAAGAATATTAAAAATAGTAATTTAGGCTATAGTGAAGAATAAAGGATCATAAATTATTTTCTTCTTGATGATTATTTAAGTAAATTTGATGTTAATATTCATGTATGCTCTAAATTTTGACTATTTTTATTGAATTACGCTATTTGGACTTAGCGTCCGCTATAGCACCCGCTATCCGCAATCCGCCGTACAAACCAAATTCGCTGTGACACCGCTATTTAGTACCTTGCACCCGTGTGGAGATCGTAGTCGTCTCCCCTGCTGCCTGATTGTTTGTGGTTGCTGTATCATGCGTTGCACATCGGCACGTTGCATCTCATCTCAGACAAATTAATAATTCATCAGCTGCGGCTAGACCGACACATTCACTTCACTGTACGCGCGCAACCATACTACATGTAATGGCATAATGCAATGACCAATTGCTTGGCTGTATATGGAAGGTTCCAAGCCAATCACTTTTATTAATTTGTAGATAGAGGAACAACTAGGCCAGGGCCAGCCATCATCTTTCAGAATCAACTGCAGGCCGCCGCTGGTTTCAGACATCCCATGCATGCATGCTCTCAGTTAGTCAATTGACCAATTATTGGCTGTTGTCTACGATCAATGTACGCTTGTTTCAGGCTCTTCGACCTTGTTCATGTCAAGTGACTAGCAAAACAAAAAAAAAACATGGCTTGGGGAAATATAATATAAATTGTTCATGACAAAGACTGCATCCTGTCGAGGAAATAAAACTTACCGCGCATAAAAACCCATTGCAAAATACCAGTATCATCTATTCTTATATATCTTTTGAACCTTAATTAATGCTTCATTGTTTATATCACAAAAAAGATGTGGGACGGTTTTATATATTTGGCTGGTTGTGCAGCATGGACTAGGAAACAGCATGGTGGACAGGACATGCTTCCAAAATTGAAGCCTAAATAAGCAAATCAGATGTGTCGGTCTCTTCCTAGCTAGCTAGTGCATCCCCACTTCACCACTGGGTGCGGATCGCAGCCTCGCAGGACGTGTGAAGCAGCCTCTGATCGACTGCAGCTGCAGGTTCAAATTCTTATCTTATTTCTTAATTGCAAAATGCTTTGACACTGTTACACCGACAAATTAACGCGTAATGCAGGTCCGTCTTTGACCCGAATAGGTAGGGATCTGATTATTAATCTGTTGCTTGGATGGAAAGTTCCAGTCCGAATTGTATTCTAGAGGGTCGACGCCAGCAGGCTGCATCTTCATCTGTCAGGCTGCAACTAGTTTGAGCTTTCAGACAGCGCATGCGTGCGTGCTCTTATTATTTCTTTATTTTCATACAGCAGCTCGCTAGCGGATAGTTGAACGGATCTTTGGGATGACTGACGTAAGAGATACTCCGTACTACACATATACACAGTGCATATATATGTTATATGCACCAGTAAAGTACGTCGTCGTGCATGTCAATATGTCATGCTTGCACGAACAGAAGAGCTAAATCGAGGCTCTCTCGCTTGTTAGCTAATGCTCCCTCCGTTCCTATTTATAGGTCGTTTTGGTTTTCTAGATGTATAATTTTTACTATGTATTTAGATATAATGTATGTCTAGATACATAATAATATCTATGAATCTAGAAATGACAAAACGACCTACAAATAGGAACGGATGGAGTACTAACGAGTATCTGACATTTCTTGAAGATAATGTGTACAACAACTGAGCGTGCAGGCCTCATATGCCAGATTTTTTTACGGATGGATCCAGCTCGTGACTCAAAAACAATATAATTTTCTAGTGTAATGATTATACATTATACTAGCAATGATGATGAACCCTGTTCTTGTTCTCCTTTTCTTTTGCGAGCTGATCATCGTCTGCCTTTTTTTCACATGAACAGTATACTCCTACTTAAATTGTCATGAACAAAGTTTCAACTTAAATTAAATAAATCAAGAATAATGATAATATACGAAATGTAAGTTACCCAAAATTGTTGTGTTCAACGTATATAACAGAGATGAAAGCTCTACAATTATTACGTGTGAAATAAGAAAAACAAGATAATTTTGGGTATCTAAGGAAATTACCCTAAAATGATGCCCGTTATGGCCCCTAATTTAACATTCCTTGAGGTCAGAGCAAGGAGCTTATGTTCATCATGTCATGCATGTAAAAACAATAGAAAAGAAATCAAAATTACATTTTATATAAACCTGGTAATTACCTCCTAGTCCTAGAATAAGATCATAGAGCAAGTGATAATTCATCATTCAGAAATCATAACCGGACATTCTCGACACAGGAATCTAAGGATCATGGCAGCATAATCCAAAAGGGCTCAACAATACTAAATCATAAAAAGGATTAAGACTCTGTAGTTAAGGTTTAGAGTTTATTATATTTATGTTTTCCACATCATCGTTGTGGCTCGGAGATAACATAATATATACCGCAAAAGAGTATATTTCATAGCGAATACGGGGGCGTTCGGTTCTCTTGCTAGCTTGCCTAGCCTTGCCAGGCGAGGCAAGCAAATCCTTGCTCAGCCAGGAGAGGGAAATTTGCTCTCCTGCAGCAGCAAGCTAAAACCTTGACAGCTGAAAGCATCTAGGCCCCTAATTTATGTTTTGGTAATTAATGACAATCATGATGGACTAACAATTTCATTGAGATATGAGAATAGTTTAGTTCGTGAGATTGGATGAGCTCTTGCGGTATGTTGTGATCATGGTGTACATGAGAAGCATTGAAAGGAGCTCAAGGCAAAGGTATAAGATAGGGCGTTTTATTTTACCGGTCAAGCGGTGTTTAGTGGATGAATCTTTGACCGGATTATAGGCTAGATAGCCGTACTATCAAGAGGGGTCAATGTCTTTGGCTTGATGAGTCCATAGTGCCACTTTGCTCAAACAATTGCATTGCATGCATGAGGGTTTTTCTTAGTTGAGAAAGTGGGTAAAACAAGTAGTGAAAAACTAACTTGTGGAGAGCTGATTGCGTCCTGGCGGACTGTCCGCCTGTCCCTAACGGCTCTCTCTGACACACTCTGACACACGTTCTAGCCGTTGGATTTGAAGGGCGGACTGTCCGCCATGTGTGAGGCGGACTGTCCGCCAGTGCCCTGTTTTGAACGTAACGGCTAGATTTCGAGGGGGTGAGTATATATACTCCACCCCCGGGGTTGGGAAGGCTATCTTGGCCCATTTGAAAGCTTCCTTGATATATTTGAGCATTCTCCATCCTCTCCCTCACTCACTTGGCTCAGTGGTTGCATCTTTGTGAGATTGAGAGCATCCTAGTGCTTTGCATCAATAGTTTGAGCTTTGTGGCACTAGGGAGTCTTCAAGCAAGGTCATTGATTTGTTACTCTTGGAGGTTGCCACCTCCTAGACGGCTTGGAGCTCGTGGTTCCTTGAGCACTTCAAGAAGATTGTGAAGTGACCTTGGAAATTTGGTGTGAGAGGTCTTGTGCTCACCTCGCCGGAGTGGTGAAGGGCAACTCTAGTTGAAAAGAGATTTGGAGCGGTTCTTTGGTTCTAGCCGGCTCATACATCAAGTGGAGACTTGATAGAGGAGTGGTTGAACATTGAATCCATCTCAACGTGGATTAGGGGTGACCGGCAAGTCATCGATACCACGGGATAAGTTCTTGTGTCTCTTTGTGCTTGTAGCTTGTTTATTTAGTTTGTTTACTTACCTTGAGCAAGTTTATTTCATAGAGATTGGAGTATATTTTTGTCACCCTAGGTTGCAAAACAATCAACATAGGCATAGAAATAGCTAGAGATTTAATCCTTATTGTGGTGCTAATTAAATTTCCCTAGTGTTGTGCTTGAAGTTTTGAAACCGCTTATTCACCCCCCTCTGATCGGTAATCCTAGATCCTACAACAGCACAAGCGCCGATGCAACATTGCCCACTATCAAACGCACCATTTTTCTGTGTATCTTTGCTGGGCAAGGCTGTACAGTGCCTGGCAAGAGATCCAAACGCGCCCTACATGTCATGATAATCTCATTAGTTGCTATTAAGTTCTGCTCAATAATTTTAAAACAAAGAAAGCAACATAGCAGTCTGTAATGTACAAGGTTTATGATGCAGATGGCCAACTGAATATGAAGGTGAAAATTCAACAATTCTCTAGTAGAATTGGTACTGCCATTAGAAGTCAAAATTCAAAAAATGGTTATGTGAAACAAAGTCTATGATGAACTATGCACACTAAAATTGTTTGACTTGGTTATCCAGTATGAGTACTCCATGCAAAGGTAAAAAAAAATTAGCTGAAATTAGGTATCGATATGGTTGTAGAAAATCAGAAAATCTCAGCAGGAAAATCTTTTAACTTCATAGTGATTGCTTTTGTATCTATCTGCATGATTGATAGTTCTCCTGCCTGGAAGTGTGTTAATATACTATCGTAGACTCTATTGAACACGTATAGCATGTGTGAAGTACCTTGCGAGAAAATTAGCTTGCACGGAGCAGCAGGTTCAAGCAGGCAGCACGTATGTCCCGGCTAGGCATATCGTCGAACATGTCAAGGGCGTGTCAGCTCGCTCACAACTCACCTATTCCATGCATCTGCCGGCAACTCGAGCGCGGTGCGGTTCGCGGTTCGCCTTGCGGCCTTGCCCCATGTGCAGCAACAGCTTGAGCCACTCACTTCCGCTCGCTATGACCTTGTGCCTTCTGCCTTCCGTGTCGCCGCCGCCGCCGCCGCCACCAAGGTATATAGAACTTACACGCCACACAGCTTGTCTGACTCGAGCACCAGGCATCGCGAAGCAGCTCGGTGTCACGGAAGAGGCTCTCCGCGGGCGACCGGACCTCCGTGCATACGTGCGTCCACGCTGGAGACACGAGCACGACGCGCGCGCGGCAACGACGACCCTGCTATTCTATAACACGAAAACACGCCAATAAACTTGAGATCGATCGAACGCGCAGCACGGCCGTCACAACGGCCAACTCCTGAGCCTCCTCGGGCAAACCGGTCAAAACCGGTCAGACCGCTTTCAGGCAGGAACTCGTGAAGACCTAGAAACTCGAGCTCGGGAGGGACCCCGTCGGAGCTCAAGCAAGCTAGGGTTGCTCTAGGGTCGGCATGCCACCTAGAACGTCCTTGAACGCCGTAGAGACGAGCAAAGAACAGAATATGAAGGTTGGAAAAGATTAGGGTTTGAGAGTTAAAAAAGAAAAAGATAAATGTGTTTGATTCGATTGGAATACATCTCAATCGGCCTTAGCTTTTATATTTATAGGTCGGGGAAGTCTTACCCCTTTCGAATAGGTTACAATATGGGACTAAACTCGGAATCCTAATCCTACTCGAATTACAGAACCAAACCGGTCTGACCGGTTTGGCAGACCGGTTTGGCCGGGCCAGAGCCAATTTTGATTGTCAACACATGCCCCCCTGCGTTTTTAGTGAACTTGAGAACTAAAAAGCAAGTAATTACAATTCATGAGCTAAAATTTATGCTAAGGGCTAAGGGCGATATCAACAATATATCGGCCATTGGTCTTCATGTGTCTTGCCAAACACTTGGATAGAATTTCTTCAAATACCTTCCGTTGATAGCTTTAGACAAATGATCTCCCTTCAGCGTCTCTAGCATGTAAGAATTCCCAAAAATGACTTTGACAACTCTATAGGATCCTTCCCAACTTGGTGACCATTTACCAAACTTGTTGCTTTTCGTCCCAATAGGCAAGATCGTCTTCCAAACAAGCTCACCAATCTGAAAATATTTTCCTCGTACTTTCTTGTTGTAAGTTTTAGCAACCCGAAGCTTATCTTTCTCAATCTCCTTCAAAGCTTTCAATCGTTTGTCGGTTACCTCATCAATATTGTCCAACATCAAATTGTGGTAATCAACAGCATCAAGGTCATTTTGTCTAGCCAATCTATAAGCGTCCAGATTTACCTCAACGGGCAAAACAGCCTCTTGACCATACACAAGCTCAAAAGGAGTAACTTTAGTAACACCATGTCTAGATATACGATGAGCCCATAATGCTTCGGATAAAACTTCATGACATCTCTTAGGACTTTCTTCTATCTTTTTCTTGATTAATTTGATCAAAATTTTATTACTTGACTCGGCTTATCCATTAGCCTGATCATAATATGGAGATGAATTGAGCAACTTAATTCTATAGGATTCGGCGAATTCACGTACCTCTTTAGACATAAACGAAGTACCTTGATTCGTTGTCAAAGTTTGAGGAATACCGAATCTATGAATAATATTTTGCGTAACAAACTCAATTACCTCTCGATGCGTCATATTCTTCAAGGGAATCGCTTCGGTCCACTTAGTGAAATAATCTGTAGCAACTAACACAAAACGATGTCCTTTTGATGATGGAGGATTAATTTGTCCAATAAAATCCAATCACCAACCTCGAAACAGCCATGGCTTAATAATAGGATGCATCAATGTAGCAGGAACAAGTTGCAAATTTCCAAACTTCTGACATTCCTCACATCCTTTGTAATATTTGAAACAATCTGTCATCATAGTAGGCCAATAGAAACCGGCTCGTCTAAGTAACCACTTCATTTTTGGAGCCGATTGATGTGTACCACAAATACCTTCATGGACCTCGCCCATGGCAACTTTGGCCTTATCCGAATTAAGACATTTCAACAGTAAATCTTGGGCGTTTCGACGATAGAGTTCATCGTCAAGCAAAACGTATTTAAACGATATTCGCCGAATATTTCTTTCTGCACCACGACCAGGATCTCTCAAATAAGTAATAATAGGCACTCTCCAATCCTGATCTTCAACTTTGGATTGATTAGCATCATCCAAAGGATTTTTGCTTCTGTCAGGGGACGAAGCGGTCAGACCGGTTTCAGAACCGGTTAGACCGGTTAGACCGGTTCTGGCAGTCTGACCGGTCTGACCGGTTTCTGAAACCGGGGTGACCGGTTCGTCCAGAACCAGAATCTCGGCTTTCATTTGCATCGGTTTTTGGAGATAGAAATATTTCTTTGCAACCATATAACCAGATGTTTTCTGAGCCAGAGTATTTTCCTTGTCATTCTCTTCTCTTGGAATATGTTTGATGGTAAATTCATCAAAAGAAGCAATGATATCAAGACATCTATCAAGATATGCATTTAATGAACCATTATAACATTGGCATACCTTTGACACTTGTTGTACCACCAGGAGCGAATCACCGAAAGCCTCAACATGCTTTATTCCCATGTCTTGCAAAAATTCCAAGCCAAATAGAAGAGCTTCATATTCAACTTGATTATTGGCTCGCTTTTCTTCCAATCGGTTTGAAAACTCAAATACGGCACCACTTGGAGAGATCAAAACAGCACCAATTCCTTGCCCATCATCGCAAACCGATCCATCAAAGTATAACTTCCACGGTGTACAAGCAACATAGCCGACGTCGAAGTTGTTTGTATCATTTATCCGATGTTCAACAATAAAATCAGCTACAATTTGGCCTTTCATTGATTTTAAAGGTCCACAAGCCAAATCATACTCAACTAAAGCATAAGCCCATTTACCGACTCTTCCGCTAGAAATCGGCTTTTGCAACATATGTTTAATTACATCGGTTTGACACAACACGATGCAAGTGCTACATAATAAATAATGCCTCAATTGAGTACAAGCATGGTACAAGGATAAACACAACTTCTCAATGAAAGTATACCTTGTTTCTGCATCGATGAGCCGTCGGCTTACATAAGCAATCACATACTCCTTGTAGCCGATTTCTTGAGTCAAAACAGCCCCAATAGTTCTATCTTCAGCCGCCACATAAAGTCTGAACGGAACTCCCCTCTTAGGCGCCCTAAGCATCGGTGGTGAAGACAAGTACTCTTTGATCTTCTCAAAAGCTTCTTGCTGTTTTGCCCCCAGGTAAAATCGGCTTCATTTTTTAACCGAAGTAAAGGAGTAAAAGCATCAACCTTTCCAGACAAGTTAATTATAAATCTTCTTAAAAAATTTACCTTGCCTAGAAACTTTTGCAAATCCTTCTTGCAAGTAGGAGCTCCGACTTTCTTCATAGCTTCAATTCTCTTGGGATCAACTTCTATGCCGTTCTCATGAATAACAAACCCAAGAAACTTTCCAGCCGAAACACCAAAAGCACATTTGAGTAGATTCATCTTCAAGCCATACCGTTGCATCCTCTCAAGAGCAAGTTTTAAATCGGCTAAATGAGAATCCAAGCCATCCGATTTAATTACGATATCATCAATATACACTTCCACAATAACACCAAGTAAATCATGAAAGATTAAATTCATAGCCCTTGGATAAGTTGCACCCGCATTCTTTAATCCAAAAGTCATAACCACCCACTCAAATAAACCAATAAATCCCGGACATTGAAAGGCCGTTTTGTGCATATCCTCTTCGGCCATGAAGATTTGATTATATCCAGTATTACCATCAAGGAAACTAACAACACGATGCCCAGAAGCTTCATTGATTAAGACATCGGCTATAAGCATAGGATATGAATCTTTCGGAGTGGCTTTATTAAGATCTCTAAAATCAATGCAAACTCTAAGTTTTCCCGAATCTTTCTTTTCAACGGGAACAATATTAGAAATCCACTCCGCATAGCGACAAGTCCGAATAAAACCAGCATCTAGCAAACGATTAACTTCTTCTTTTATTCGGTCATAAATAGCGGGATTAAAACGTCTAGCCGATTGTTTAAAAGGTCTAAAATCGGCTTTTATCGGTAAACGATGCTCAACTAAATCACGACTCAAACCCGGCATCTCACGGTACTCCCAAGCAAAACAATCGACATACTCTTTCAACAAATTTATTAACTCGGCTTTAAACTCAGCCGATAAATTTTTGTTTACAAAAATTGGCCTAGGAATAGTACCATCACCAATATCTATTTTTTCTAAAGGGTCGGCTGACGTGAAACCCTGACCCAACTTATCCATATCACCGAGATCTTCAATGGCTTCAAACATACCGGCCGAATGTGCTCGATGATGATCAATTCGGTCTTGAAGCCACTGTCCAGTCGTAAACCGGTCTGACTGGTTCCCAAAAGCGGTCTGACCGGTTTGGCTTGATCGGCGCTGTTCAGGTCTAAACCGGTCTGACCGGTTTCCAGAAGCGGTCTGACCGGTTTGTCTCTGTTGATTTGTTTGCTCCATTAATTACAGCAAGTAATTCAATCGATTCTTCATCGGCTTTAATGTAGCAGCAACAAAACCATCCTTGGTGCAACTGATCAGCTCATAGTCGGTCAAATCCATGCCCGACAAACATTTGACCTTCTCATTTTCACTAAGAGAATCGGAATCGGCCGTTGCAACGAAGGAAGAAGTATCACCATGTACAACTTCAACTTCATCGCCGATCCACTGAATAAGATATTGATGCAAGGTAGATGGAATACATTTTTTTGCATGAATCCAATCTCGACCAAGGATTAAACTGAAGTTACCTTGCACCTCGGAGACGAAGAAAGCCGTAGCAATAGTCTTGCTCCCGACGGTCAACTCCATAGAAGCCACCCCCTTGGCACCAATGGGATCACCTCCACCAACTCCACTGACCGTCATGTTTGTCTTGATCAATTCTTTGTCTTTTCCGCCAATCTTCTTGTAGAGAGAGTATGGCATAAGATTTACAATAGCTCCACCATCAACCAACATACGAGAAATTGGCTTCCCGTTGATGTGCCCTCTCATATATAAAGCCTTGAGATGATTCTCTGATTCACTAGGCTTCTGAAAACGGCATCTTGAGGCCAAAGTTGAAGGTGAGAGACTTCCTCCTCCGGTATCACATAATAATCAGAAGACAAATATACAACATTGATTTCCATGTTGCCATGTTCTGGAGAAGGCTCAAAATCAACCAATTCTTCATCTTGAACCACTAGAGGAATTGGCGGAGTAGTATCGATGGTTGAAGCAATCTCAGTTCCCGCTTCTGTCGTCAAACCGGTATGACCGGTTCCAGAAACCGGTCTGACCGCTTCTGCAGCGGTGGGCTGATCAAAACCGGTCTGACCGGATTCAGACACCGGTCTGACCGGTTGTGCTGCTGATTGCACAACGGGCTTAGCTTGCCAGATCTTGGTCTGAGGAATCATAGGCCTGTAATTGTTGAAGTTTTCATCCCTCAGCTTCTCAGCTTCCTGTTCCATTTTTTCTTTGTTCCGCAGGCGTTGTAACTTCCGCTTCTACGTATGAGTCAAACCAGAAGGACACCACCTTGGTTGCAAGACCTTCTTTATGCCCTTGCTACTGCTAGCCTCATGATCATTAGCTATGACCGGCTTTTTGACCTGAACAGGAACCGAATTTCCAATGACTATCGGCTTTCTACCCAAATCTTGCATAGCCACTGGAATACTGCCAATTGTTACAATCCCTCTGGTCTTGGTTTGCACGTCCTCCTTTTTCTCCTTGACACGGTATTCTTGCTTAGGAGGAGCTTGGAACCTTTGCTCAGACCGAAACCGGTCTGACCGGTTCACAAAACCGGTCTGACCGCTTTTGGGAGCAGCCGAAGGACCTGATTGGTATGAGCCCAATCGGTCATGTACCGAAGTCCCAGTAACATCACCACGGCGCTTATAAGCTGTAGAATTGATCCAACGCTGCGGTGACCTCTGTCTCTTATTTGTTGGCCGATCAACTTGAACGGCCTTTGTGTACTTGTTCATGAGCTGAGAGAAAGTAGGTCCTTGCTTCAGAACCTTTCCCTGAACCTTTGGCTCATTAAACTTCCAAGTACCCACTTCCGGGCGCTTGGGCTTAAAAGTCCTTGGACGGTCTGGAGACCAACCGGTCTGACCGGTTTGGGAAACTCGTCTGACCGGTTTCGCCTGACTAGCGAACCGATTCTCTTCCAAGGAACTTCCTTGCCCCCCGGGCCTTGATGTGTTAATTGTAATCTTCAGAGACTCTTCACCATCAAGAGTTTTCTCAATCACTGTTCTGACCGGAACTTTGTCATTAACTTTTTCCGGCCTTGGGTCTCCAATCACCACGTTCTTTCCCTTAGCTCCATCGGCTTGTGACGGCCGAATCAACACCTTAGTATTCACATCCAAGGTATGAACAGGGAAAGGAGCCTTATCAACTTGCATTTCAGCTAGCACTAATCGACCTTCATTAAGGGCCGATTGTACCTGTCGTCGAAAAACATTGCAATCGTTGGTCGCATGAGAAAAAGAATTATGCCACTTACAATACGCACGATTTTTCAATTGATCGGCTGGTGGAATTGCATGAGAAAGTTTAATAAAACCATTATTAAGCAATTCATCAAAAACACGATCACATTTGGCTACATCAAAATTAAACATAATTTCTTCTTGCCGATTTTTCTGAATCGGCTTCAACGAGGGACAAGAACCAGGTTTATTCTTTGATGACCAAACAAATTCAGCAGCATAAATTTCTTTATCATCGTCCGAACTATCAGAATCATTATCAACAACATGCACATTGGACCGATGAGGTTTAGCAGATTCTTTTGAATTTTTAAACTTAAGCTCTAGACTCATGGCCTTCATTTGCAAGTGATTAATAGTAAGGAAATCAGAACCCTCTAGTTTTTCCTTGAAATGAGACCGTAAGCCCGCAAAAGCTAAATCTGCTAAATCTTTTTCAGAAACAGTTATGTTAAAACATCGGTTCTTAACATCTTTAAATCTTTGAAGTAATCAAGAACCGATTCCTCTCGGCTTTGCTTAACCGATGTTAAAAAAGACAATTTAGCTTCGTTTTCTCCGCTAAAGAAATGATCATGAAATTTACGCTCCAATTGAGTCCAATTTTGAATAGAATTAGGATCAAGCGAAGAAAACCATGAAAAAGCAGTTCCAGTTAAAGATAATGAGAACAACCGTATACGCAATGGTTCATAAAATGATGATTCTCCTAATTGCAAGATATATTGACTAATATGTTCCCAAGGAGTTCTATTATCTTCGCCACTGAATTTAATAAAATCAGGAACACGCCAACCATTAGGATAAGCAACTAAATCAAATTCAGGCGGATACGGTTTTTGATATAAGCATGAATTACCCAATTAAAGCCCGAGTCTTGTTCTAAGTGTATTAGCTATATCTTCTTTAAACTTAGCTAACTCAGCTTGATAGTTCCCATCACTTCTGTTTTGTGGAATACGGGGAACATTATACATCGCATTTTGAGAAGTATTCGGAATCGGCCCGTGAGACGCGCCAGATCCGTGGGGTATACTTCCCACAACCATAGTGCGTGGAGTAGTGTAAACAGGACCAGAAGCAACCGTATTAGATAAAACCATCGCACCCGGTGCCCCTGCACCCATGGAACCGGTCTGACCGCCAGAGGAGGTCAAACCGGTCTGACCGGTTGTGAAAACCGGTCTGACCGGTTCGTGGACCGAACCAGGGTGAAGTGATCGTCCCACATAGAAATTCATCGGCATGCCTAAATTAGGATCTAAAACATGTTCTGGCACGCCTGATGAGCTAGGAATTGGGTTAGGTAATTCATTAGATTCTACGTTATTTTTACCTTTATCAGAATTACCCGACATACTAGCAATCAACTCACTAGTAACAGTTTGTGCAACAAGCAATTTATCATCCATCATGCGAGTAATTTTCTACATCAAATCAGAGGATTCGCCAGTTACCTTTGGAAGTTCTTCAACTTGGTCGTTTGCCAGCTTGAAAGCCGGCATGACGAATTCCTCCACTCTCTTGACAAGACCACCGCGATCTTTTTTGAAGCCCTTCAAGAATTGCGCCCTGAAGTGCTCCTCGGCGATCAGGTACCGCTTCCACTCCTCGTCCGTGAGCTCTTCCATTGTCGCGGCGATGATGTTGTCTTTGTTAAGATCGCATGTTTATCCAGACATTATTAGAGTAGATTAAATCGGTCTTGAAACCAGATTAATCTGTCTCCAGCGGAGTCGCCAAAAAGTATGTTAACACGAAAACGTGCCAACAAACTTGAGATCAATCGAACGCGCAGCACGGCCGTCACAACGGCCAACTCCTGAGCTCCTCGGGCAAACCGGTCAGACCGGTTCCTGAAACCGGTCAGACCGCTTTCAGGCAGGAACTCGTGAAGACCTAGAAACTCGAGCTCGGGAGGGACCCCGTCGGAGCTCAAGCAAGCTAGGGTTGCTCTAGGGTCGGCAGGCCACCTAGAACGCCCTTGAACGCCGTAGAGACGAGCAAAGAACAGAATATGAAGGTTGGAAAGATTAGGGTTTGAGAGATAAAAAAGAAAAAGATAAATGTGTTTGATTCGATTGGAATACATCTCAATCGGCTTTAGCCTTTATATTTATAGGCCGGGGAAGTCTTACCCCTTTCGAATAGGTTACAATATGGGACTAAACTCGGAATCCTAATCCTACTCGAATTACAGAACCAAACCGGTCAGACCGGTTTGGCCGGGCCAGAGCCAATTTTGACTGTCAACACTAGCCCTGTGAAACGAAACGGATTCTCAACGACGAGAATCCGACTCCCTTTATCCTCGAGATAGTCCCAAAAATAGCAGCTATCTCGTACAGAACTCATCTCAGTGGATTATCACATCCATACAGCGATAAAAGAGATCCAATCATGACATATATAAAACATAGCGTCTGGTACAAGCCCTCTGGGCTAAATCGACAATAAGAAACAGCTACGCATCGGTAGCTAGATCATCGGGGTCCACTCCACCACAGGCAACCTTGAGCGTAGCGCGCTCCCTTTAGTCGTACCAACCGTCCTGGTTGAACTCACGGTCGGAGTCTTCACCTGCGTACCCAAAGTCTGTCCCCAAGGAATTGGGACAGGTCTACGTCACCAACCATATATGCAGCAAGCTTTGAAGTGGTCTAGCTAGTAATAAAAAAATATTCAAGGGAAATAAGCCGGGGCTTCCTATGCGCAGCAGCAATAAACCCAAGTTCAACTCAGCACCAACTCCTTTCCTCACCAGAGAAAACACACTTCCCAAAACCACCATCAGACTCACAACCACATCGGGCTCGTCCTGTCTCAACAGGTTCCCGCAAATATCATCCACCAACGCCTTTCACTCGCTAGTCGACTCGGTGAGCTCCCTCCCCACCTTGTCTCATCAGCAACACTGGACCAACCTCTCATTACCCAAAACCAAGGAAGAGGTAAGAAAGCAGATACCCGGGCTATTCTAGACGATATTAGAAGGGTCGTCCATAACCGTGGACACGGCTATACGTATAGTTTTCACTCTGCAGAGGTTGCACTCCTGGAACCATCCGGGCTGCAGACGGTAATGAGCCGTCTTGAGACACAGCCCACAGCAAAGACCCTAAGAAGTAACGGTGCCATACTGTCTCCCTGGGCTCGGGAAACAATCTGAGCTAACAGCTGCCCCAGGGTCGTGAAACCTTCCCACCGAGGCCAGTCAGGGGCCGTGGTAAATCAGGGAGAGTACGCCGCAACGAGTCCCCCTTACACATATCAAACTCGAATCTCCTACAGGTCCGGCACCGCACTAAGTAGGCTTGCTGGAACCCTCCCCATTCTAGGTAGACGGTGAGCACTGTAAATCCCACTGAAAGCCGCCATCGACACGGTCCTTAATTGTCGGTAAAGCGAGTATCAGCATCAAAAAGCGATCCGCCGCAATGGTCCGCAATCGGCACCCATTATAGGTATAGCCGCCCAACTCCTCAAAAGTACCAAAGTAACCACGTACCCGCAACAGGTACTCCGTAGGGACTGCCCGAGTGCAGCCCCCAAGCACCCCAATCAAACGATCGGGTTATTATCACTCGCTTACACCGCCTAGCTGCACTACACCTCCCATACCGCCTACAACTCACGCCAAGAAGATCAGATCACAACCATCCCAACACATGCATCGCATAGCATATAACATTCAGTGGATAATAGGATGGCAAGGTAACAGGATATAAACAATGGCAGTGCAGGTTTATCATACGAGTAAAGTAAAGCGCTAGCATACTAGTTTGCATGTCTAATAGGTATTTCAGAGATTGGTCGGGCGTGAACCTGGGCAAAAGACTTCGTCCTCATCAAAGCAGTTGTCGTAGTGGTCCGGCTCCTCCTGGCTCTCTGGAGCTCCTAGGGTTGCGGAAAATAAATAAGACGCAAAGACAACGAGGAAAGAAGACCCAAAGAACAACAAACTCTACACTAACGCGTAGGTCATGATTTTAGAAAAATATAGAAACTGGTTTCATATTTTTCTGAGCTACGGTTGATTTATTATGAATTTTCTAAGTTTAAAACATTTTCTGAAAATGTTAAATAATTTCCGAAAAAAGAAAATCAGACAAATAATCAGCCTGCTGACATCATCATGACGTCATGCTGACGTCACCAGTGGGGTCCGCCTAGGGTGACGTCAGTAGTGGGCCCTGCTGACGTCAGCGTTGACTTGGTCAACGGTCAACGAGTCAACGGGTCAACCCTGGTCAGTGGGTCCCAGCGGTCAGTGGCTGACATGTGGGCCCCATGCGTTAGCGCTGTTACTCGAAAAAGAAATAGAGAAAGGCGCTGCTGGGCCGGAGTTGGGCCGAAAGAAAAGTCCAGGGGGGTAAACTGGACTTTAGCGCGAACTTTAGGCCCACGAAGGGGACGCGGCTGGATCCGGCGCTGTGGACCTGGTCCACCGTGCGCCGTGTGGGTGGTTCACGTGAGCCGGGTGCATGAGATCAGTTTGTGGCCGACTCGGTATTTTCTGCGGCTGGCTGTGCGGCGTGTTGCTGTGGTCGTGCGTGTGGCTTGGGCTGCGGCGCGAACGCGATGCGCGCGGCGCGCGCTGGCGCGCGGCCGGCGGCGATGGCGACCACGACGATCGACGGAAAAAGGCGCCGGCGAGGCTCGGGTTTACAGGAAAAAGGTTGGCTAGGATTTGACGAACATGATCAGCAAGAAAAAGAGGGGGCTCGGTCGGCCAGACGAGCTCCCGACGCAGGCGGTGGCGGCGCGACCATGGCGCCACGGCGACCGGCGGCGTGCGAACGTCAAGAAGGAATTCGCAGGTTGGCGCTAGGTGAAACGGTTCGCTTGAGCTCGCGGACACGAGGTCATGCCTCGGCCGCGGCTGTGGCTCGCACGTGCGCGGGGAAAAGCTCTTGGCTTGCCCGCGGCGTGGCCATGGCGCGCTCGCGCGGCACGGGCATCCCCGGCGTGCGGCGGCCACGACGGCCAAGGACAACAGGGCGACGGTGGTTTGCGGGTGCGACAGTGGCGCGACGAGATCCTGCACAAAAGGATGGCCACGGCTCGAAGACCGGGTCCCAGAAGGGCTAGCAGGGCGGTGCGGCGGCGACTCGCCGGAACAGAGGAAGGAAAGGGGAGCGGCGGTGCCGGCTCACCTTGGGTCAAGAAGATGATCGCAGCAGCTCGACGTGGACTCGCGGCACCGCAGCGGCTCGACGGTGTCCCTAGTCTGGCTCCTGCTCGTCGGCTCCACGGGCTGCGGCGACCTCGGCTTGGGGACGGCGCGGTGGCGGAGCGGCGAGCTCGACCTCCGCTTCTTCCTTGCGGTTTCCCCTCCTCCTCTTCCCTCCTCCCTTCCCCTCCTCCCTCTTCTTCTTCTTGCTGGCGAAGAAAACCCCGAAGGGTGTGGCGGCTGTAGAAGGGAGTTGCCGCGGCGGGGGTACTTGTAGAGCGGCGCGGCTAGGGTTCGGTTGGGGCGCGGACGGCGAGATGGGGATTGCTCCGCGCCCGCGGACACGCGTCACCATCGCAACGGGCTGCGAGGAGGGGCGATGGGACCGGCTCGGATTCACAGGCGCGGCGGCAGAGAGTGTGATGCCGCGCGTGGAGAAGAAAGGGGAGGAAGAGAAAGCGGACAGGCGGGGCCCGCCTGTCGGCGACAGAAGTATGAGAGGGGCGCGGGTGGCGCTGCTGGGCCGGTGCTGGGCTGGAAGAGGAGATGGGTTGGTTGGCTGGTTGGCTTGAGGAAAAAGATCAAGGTGCGATAGCAGACTTTGGAAGATGGATTCAGCCCAAGAAGAGTTAGGAGGGTTTGAATTAGTTTTCCCCAATTAGAGTTTGAATTCAAATCTAGAATTTGAATTCAAACCAACCAAAAATCCAATAAAACCAAATTAACTCCAAATCACACCTACTTGCTCCTTAGCACTTCAAATTGATTTTAAATTTAAATCTAAATTACCTAGGAATAAAGGGAGCAATAGGATGACAATCTTATATGTTGGTTTGCCTTCACAACATTACACCCAAAATTTTTAAATTCCACTTTTGCACTCAACAAATCCTATAGAAATTTTTAGGGTTGTTACACCCTGTGCGTCTCACGGCAAGAGCAAAGGTACGTACCTCTAGCACTACACGCGGGAGGAGATAGGGGTACTGGTGGAGATGGCGAAGGCGAGGGCCTGCAGGTCGAGTCACGTCGGCCGGAGCAGGCGGAGGCGAGTGGGGTGAGGAGAAGCGGAGGGGCAGGCAACGGCGGCGTTGAGGAGGGCCGGCGGGGAAGGAGGAGAGGCAGCCACGATTGAATGGTCCGATCAAAATCTGATGGCTGAGAAAAAGAGGCGGCGTGGACCAATCGGAAATGAGATTTCCTGCCAGGTTTCGTTCTCTCAAAGATTTGATTCTGTAAATTTCTTTCAAGAATCGTAGATATCGTCTCATTTAGCACGCAAAAAATAGGCCTTCAACTAGGAACGATCGAGCGCACCAAAGGTCTGTTGATGCCTTGATCACTGTCAAATTTTAACCCATTATAATTTGTTCTCCTTTGAGTTGAACACTGCCTGTCTGCAATTCTGGTATTATAGAATTAAGCAACGTTTGTCAATGCCAGGTCAAACATCCCGTCGTCATCTCATATTTGTGGAGCTGAAAATCCAAATTTGATGGGGTTTTTTGGGTGACGGACACAATGCAATTTAGGCCATTGCAGTTTCACATCCAGACATCCAACTAATCATAATTATCACTAGAGCAGCGAGACGCTAATCAATTCGTGTCACTAGAGATAGTCGTCATGCTCATGCACACACGAAACTACAATTCGAGGATAGCTTTTTGGCTAATACTAGTATCTGACATTTCTTGAAGATAATGTGTACAATAACAGGGCACGCATGAATGAATGGCTTCGCATGCGAGATTTCTTTTATGGATGGATCCAGTTCATCACGACTCGAAATCAATATATTCATCTATTGTAATAATGGTTATAATTTATAAATTATACTAGCAACGAGGATGATCCTGCTCTTGTTTTTCTTTCTTTTCTTGCTCTTTTTCCAAGCCGCTCGTCTGCCCTTTTCGTGCTACTCTTCATGGCCGACGAGCCACAGAGTTTCTCTTTCAGGCCGCATCTGAATGTCTCCAGTCTCCACTCGCCACACAAAAATGAGCATCTCGTTTTCTGCATCTACCCACGAATATAGTTTGATCATTCTGTGGCTCTACTGCAAGCATAAGGAGGGGAAGAGAGTGGCAGCCGCTTGCTGTGTGCTGCATGAATGCTGTCGGGGGCGGCAACGGCATATTGAAGTGTGCGTCTGCAGCTTGTGCTCATGACTGCACAAACAATTGGGGCCTCGTGAGATATGATGCTTTATGCTGATGAATAATGATGCCTCGTGCATTGCATTGCATTGCCATGAATTGACTGTCAATCAGTGATCATCGCGATAGTAGTATATCATGCTATATTTCTCACCATGTCTGGTGCTACACTGCCTACTGGGGTTGTTTTAGGGCTTCTATTCTTTGCAAGTATCTTCTGTTTATTTTCCGAGGCGTAAATGCATCATCAACATAACAAAGAGCATATTTGGACGATAAACTTTCAATTGGACATACTGGTTGAAAATATATGCAAACACAAAGTAGACATTATTCTGGGCAGAAGTTAAGACTCAATGCATTCTAGCAACAAGCCATAATGTATACATGATGAAGTGACCATAAACTTATCATCTCCCATTCTTGCACTTTAACACAAGATACTTAGGGATTAATTGTCTGTAGCTGATCAATGCAATGCACTTCCACTCATCCAGTGTCTTTACAAAATTAACTTCGTCATCATGTCAGGGCTCAGACAGAGCTTCTCCGATAAACCGTCATCTGTATGATACAATCATTGATAGTGCTATTTTCAATGTAGAAAATTTAAAAAACAAAATACATAGCGAACAATCATGAACATTTCCTGTAATGCATTGCGTTTTCAGATGAAACTTTACATAGAGCTATCCAGCCAGATCAGTCTGGGTCAACAAAACAACACGTCGCGAGGTCAAATCACATGACGGCATCAACTAACTTACATCTACAGCACTCAGATAACAAACATGGCCTCCAAGAAAAATAGATTTTAAATAGCTGCATGATCATGGTGAGGTTTCAGATCCATTTCCACCTGGTGAATTGTCCACTGCATGCCCTCCAGTTTCTGCAGCTTGACCAGGTTAGCAATGACCCATCGACCATATGTTAATTAGTGGCAACAAAATTGAACCAGATTACCTTTACAATATCATGGTACTGCCTTGCAATCACATCAAAATGCGGATCTACTCCCTGATACTCACGTAACCGTGAAATCTGACAAATGACAAAATATCACAGCAAACAACAGCAAACAGTTAAGTGATGGGCAGCTAATACTGGATTTAATGATTTCTTTGCAGATGGAATGGATGCTAAAAGATGGCATTTGTTCTTTGTCCATAAATCATAATGGCAGGCAGTGGATACTGGATTTCATTATTCCTTATCAGATGGAATGGATGATAAGAGATGGTATCCGTTCTTTCTCCAAACATGAAGTTAAAGGTGGTAAATGCGGACTACCAGATGCCTGGTCCATGTTATGAAACTGCATGAACTCCAGAAAGAAGCAAAATGTACACTAATTGCCTCCTAAACTGGACTTTGTTCAATCATCAGCACCTACATATAACCTCAAGGTATCACTTAATTCCACAGATTTTTTTTTCCACTCAAACACAGCTGCTAGGTAATGGCTCTAGTGAAGTTGTGGTTTATACAGTCCTCTTTATGAGCAGAATCCAGAATTTGTGGAAAGTGCATCGGCATGTGTGCACAATTTTGAGAACTTTTGGCCATTTAGGAGTAAACATTTGAACAAATACAAGAAATAGAGGAAAATCTTGTATCTTACCGCTTCATTATAGGAATTGGATGCTTCTTTCGTGGCCTCTACAAGATACTTCCTGCAAAAGCATTGCTGATACTGTTATACTACGGTCATAAAGAGGAAATCTGTTATGTATGACTTTACTATCACATCAACTTAACGATCAATTGCCTTAACTTTACCTGATCCTGTGCAGTGCTGGTACTGTATCCTTGGTGTAGGTGTCACGCAACAGATGATGCTCTAGATAGCTAGAACCAAATGAAAAAAAATGTTAATCTAATATTTTAATCCTTTAGCACTTGAAATAATAAAAACTGTTGTACAAGGGAGATTCAGCTACATGAGTATAGATCAACATTTGTTACTACGTTACTACGGTAATGGTCAAAGATGTGGATGCCAACCTTAATTTAGCATTCATTGTTCGACACCTTTTGATAAGCCAGGTCTTCTTCAGATCATCCTGTTAGCCAATAAAATAGGGTAAACAATTAAACAAGCAATAAGAATAATGTGAAAAGATCCCATGTTTTCTACAAAAAAGTTTAATCACAGAAAGGAATAATGAGAAGGCTTACATATTGGTGCTGATGCTCCAATTTCTTGTCTTTAACAAACTGTATAAGCACAGCAAGAATTTGCTCCAAGACCTTTTGAATTTTGAGAACCGTAAGTAATTTATTAAAACTAAGAGAAAGAATCTGTGCTAAGATAAAGTGTGTGTGCACTGCTCAAAATTCAATCAATTAGGAAAAACATACAGACATACATTATAATGTTCAGCAAATTTTCTATCCATTGAAGCAAGATCCTCCAGTAAATGTGCCTCTTCCTTCTCTATCTCTTCGATGATTAACTTCACTCTGTAAAATGTAAAGGAACAATGATGATAAGTACCTATCCCAGACACCTGTCCAGCCTAGCACAAGCTCCACATAAGTTTCAATTCCAAACAAGATGGAAAATTGAGCATTGACACCAAGAAAAGTTAGCAATGTAAATCGATGGGCTTGCCCCAGAGAAAAAGGATGATAGGATGATATTAAATACTAAAACTGTGGTTGGAACAAACTTATGAAAATAATAAGACAAGAAAGTTCACCTTTCTGGAAGCCTGGCACTTGAAATTTGACTGATGGATGATGAGTCTGCAGCAAAGATGTTAAGATGAGACAAAATTATAACCAAAACAGCAATTCTGGGTATTTGGTTTCTTTGAAGTTGAGCTACCCGAGATATTTTGCCTAAAATAAGTAAGAAGAGAGGGTGAAAATACATATGTTCATCCACAAGTTTCAGTAACTGACCCCTTTCATCCATAGCAAATAGATCAGCTAAAGCATCACACTTGGCTTCTAACCGCGCTTCAATCTCCCTAGCCAAGGTTCTCTGATAATCGACCATGTCCTACAATCCATACCAAAGCAGATGCTTTCAAAGTTAAGATGACCATCTTTTTATATTTTTTTTCACTCTTTGACAAAAAAGATAAAAATCATCATAGTTTTACCACGGACATGGCTGGCTGCTCTTGTTGCACTTGGTACAGATAATCAGAAGTGATTCCGAGAAAACGATCAGGAACACCACCAACTCCAGGTTCAACTGCCTCTGAACTACCGCTACCATGGGCAGCACCAACAGTCACCGCACTAGCAGTGCTGCTATAATTGTTGTAACTTGTCGAGATGGAGCTTGAGCTGGGTGTGGCACTCGTGAAAGTACTGTCAAATGAGCTCCTTGACAGCTTTTCAATCTCCTCCTCATGGACCTCCCCATCCTGCGAGAGCAGTGGGAGCCTCAACCTCTGCGCTGCCTCTGCAACGGCCAAACGGTGCTCCAAAGACTCGTACACCTGGATCAGAAGTAACAGAGTAAGCTCAGTGACTAAATATCATTTTTGCTAGATAATTTCTCGATGACTGTGCCAGATGGATTGAATCAACAATGAGGAATTCCCAGCATCTAATAATCAGTAACTGTGAGGCCATTTTTCTCGATAACTCCCTACCCAGGTCACATCTCGAGCTATATTTGCATCAGTCAAGTGGAAAATGAGGAGTTTTTGGGGAGCACGAGAGAATACAGAACCTGCGGGGAGCAGTTGAGCTTCTTGCCGGCGCCAGCACCGCCTGCCGCATGGTACTCCTCCACCATGGCCACCGCCTCCGCGTACACCGCCTACCGCAACGCGCCAGATCTGATCAGAACACCCGCTAAATGCAGATCCGACAAGCGGGCAGGGGTGACTCACCAGTGCCTCGAGGTAGAGCGCGCGCTCCGCGGCGACCTCCTCGCGCGCCTGCAGCGGTAACAGGTTCAGATAATCAGCGGCGAGCGCGAGGGCGGGAAGCGGAGAGCGAGGAGCGCGGCGGGGCGCGACGTACCTGGAGGAGGTCGGAGTGCGCGGAGTTGGAGAGGAGGGACGCGTCCGGGGCGAGGTGGTGGCGCTGGAGCTGCTCCACCAGGTGCGCCACCTCCGGCGGCGGCGGCGGGAGGGACGCGGCGGCGGGCTTCGACATCGCCGGCGGAGGTGGAGACGAGTTGGTTGCGTTTGAATTGGGGGTTGGAGGAGGCGGGGAGCGTCACGTCAGATCGCGGCTGGTTGGTGGCCGTTGGATCGGGAAATGGAGGGCTGAGATCACGGCCGGCTGTTTCGTTCATCGCGAGGCTGCGGCTCTCTCTCGCGTGTGTGAGAGAGAGAGCCGAGGGAGGAATGCTGAGGTGGCAGCAGAAGACACGTCACAATGTCCTATTTCCAGCACGAGCGACTTGCACTACGGGGAACCCTCGCCGTGCTTGCCTTGCCCAGCGAGTCCTGGCTCATCAAAGCAAAAGCAAGATTTCTGGCTCTGTTTGGTAGCCTTGCCTTCTAGTTTGTTTATTCTTTTATCTAAACAGTGGGTCCCTTCTGTAATTGAGAGACAGAGAATGTGATATTTTCATCAAACTTTTTCTTACTCTTTTTGGAACTAAACACACCGATGGTAGTCATACGTGACTACACACAAAAAAACAACTTGCTCTATGGACGGACACGGTTGAAAAGTAAAAGTTCGTCTCGAGGCGGAAATTTTCTCAATTCCTTTGAATTTTTGGGTTAGGTCTTTCAAAAGAAGTTTGAATAAATCAGTCCATCACTGCCTCAGCCGACCAAAATGCACTAGAACAGTAGAAGCAAGAGAAGGAAAGCAAGCAAATTTTTGCCGGATGGAGACGGCCAGCCGGACAGCGATAACAAAACCATCGAAGACGATCGAGAAACACGACGGGGGTGCGTGACAAAACTGCATTCCTGACTCCCGACTTGCACAAGTGGCGTCTAGTGGTTCCACGTCACTCAGATACGGGAGTGACGATGCGTCGCAAGCAGGGAGCCTTTTTTTTGTTGACGAAGATTTTGTCCCCTATATGGTAATCATCGATTCATCACAACCCCTGCACTGCTGGATGACGATGACGCGCGATTAAAAGGCGATTAGGACTCGTCTCTATCTCACACGCTCACTCATCAGCATCAGCAATTCAGCATCAGCATCAGCATCAGCTAGCGTGCTTGACAATTACGCACCGTGGTCTCCGCCTCTGCTCCACTCGATATATATATATATACATGTATATATATATACATATATGATATATGTTCACCTCGACGCCCGCTCTAATCCCTCCATCACCCACCGCAGCTCCGTCGTCCCGTCCTCGCCGGAGCCGGAGCCGACGGCGCGCGCCGCCGCGGGGATGGAAGGCACCGTGCTGTGCGCCGCCAACCACGCGCCGCTGACGCCCATCAGCTTCCTCGAGCGCACCGCGCTCGTCTACCCGGACCGCCCCGCCATCGTCGCCTCCGGCCCCGGCGCCGCGCCGCCGCGCACCTGGCGGGAGACCCGGGAGCGCTGCCTCCGCCTCGCCGCTGCCCTCGCCGGCCTCGGCGTCCAGCGCCACCATGTGGTAAAATCTCGACCCACCCACCTACCCACGCCGCTTCAAAAAATTTGCCTTCCTTCCTCCTCCTCTGTTCTTCTTCTGTGACATGTCAGCCATTTCTTACCCCTTTTCTCTGGCCCCTCCAAGCATTGACTCTCTTTTTTCTTCAAAAAGTTAAGTTTTTTTTTCTGTTTAGCTAGTATGCAGCGCGAAGTGGATCGAGAGTATTTGTTCTTGCCGAAATCAGAATCAGTTTTGTCGGTCCTAAATTTGTCTGCGAATTGTCGTTGCTGTGCAGGTTGCTGTGTTCGCGCAGAACATCCCCGCGTTCTGCGAGCTCCATTTCGGCATCCCCATGGCCGGCGCCGTGATCTGCGCGCTCAACTCGCGCCTCGACGCCGGCATGGCGTCCGTCCTCCTCCAGCATTCGGAGGCCAAGATCGTGTTCGTCGACGCCGCGCTGCTCGACGTCGCCCGACAAGCTCTCCGCCTCATGTCCAAAGCCGGAGCAAGGCTCCCCACCGTGGTGCTGATCAAGGAGGTCCTCGACGACCCATCCGTTCCAGCTGATGATCACCACCAGTACTACGAGTACGAGTCCCTCCTGAGCAGCAGAAGCACCGCCGCCGGCGGCTCGCCGGAGTTCGCCATCCGGTGGCCGGCCGACGAGAACGAGCCGATCGCGCTCAACTACACGTCGGGCACGACGTCGCGCCCCAAGGGCGTGGTGTACAGCCACCGCGGTGCGTACCTCAACTCCATGGCGTCGGTGCTCCTCAACGACATGGCGGCGATGCCGGTGTACCTGTGGACGGTGCCCATGTTCCACTGCAACGGGTGGTGCCTGGTGTGGGGCGTGGCGGCGCAGGGCGGCACCAACGTGTGCCTGCGAAAGGTCTCGTCGGCGGCCATCTTCGACGGCGTCGCGCGGCACGGGGTCACGCACATGGGCGGCGCGCCGACCGTGCTCAGCATGGTCGTGAACGCCACGGCGGAGGAGCGCCGCCCGCTGCCCGGCGGGAGGCCCGTCACCGTCATGACCGGCGGCGCGCCGCCGGCGCCGCAGGTGCTGTTCCGGATGGAGGAGCTCGGGTTCCTGGTGATCCACTCCTACGGCCTCACGGAGACGTACGGGCCGGCGACGGTGTGCACGTGGAAGCCGGAGTGGGACGCGCTGCCGGCGGCGGAGCGGGCGGCGATCAAGTCCCGGCAGGGGCTCCACCACCTGGGGCTGGAGGTGGACGTCAAGGACCCCGCGACGATGCGGAGCGTCCCCGCCGACGGGCGCACCATGGGGGAGGTCATGTTCCGGGGCAACACGGTGATGAGCGGCTACTACAAGGACGCGGCGGCGACGGCGGAGGCCATGGCCGGCGGGTGGCTGCGGTCGGGGGACCTGGCGGTGCGCCACGCCGACGGGTACGTGAAGATCCTCGACCGCTCCAAGGACATCATCATCTCCGGCGGGGAGAACATCAGCACCATCGAGGTGGAGGCGGCGCTGTTCGCGCACCCGGCGGTGGCGGAGGCCGCCGTCGTGGGGCGCCCCGACGAGTACTGGGGCGAGACGCCGTGCGCGTTTGTCACGCTCAAGGACGGCGGCGGCGGCGGCGTCGGAGCGGAGGAGGTGATGGCGTTCTGCCGGGCGCGGCTGCCGCACTACATGGCGCCGCGGACGGTGGTGTTCGTGGCGGAGCTGCCCAAGACGGCGACGGGGAAGGTGCAGAAGTTCACGCTCCGGGAGAAGGCCAGGGCCATGGGCAGCATCCCACGCTCCAGCTCCAAGCACAGAGGATCATCAGCAGGGACGAAGAGCAAGCTCTGACCAATGTACACATCTAAATTAAACAATCAGTTCATCTGAACTGTGTTAAACAATCATCTAGCGATTTGCGTTGATTCATGGCAGTAATAAACAGTTTACAGCAAGTGCTACTCCACCAACACAAGTTGATCTGTCCATTTGAAATTTTCCCTTTGTAAAATGGAGGTGTGCATTTGGATAGCGACAAGAGTGGGCCTTGTTGCTTGTTGGCATCTTTTCTCTCTCTCTGCATGCTTGCATTCTGATCGAGCCACCTAACGATTTCATATTGGATATGAATTGCGGCGCACAAAACAACAAAAAGCTGTTGGCGTGGTGGCGACGTGGACCCAACCCAGCAAATACACGCACACTGCACAGCACCACACGGCGCTTCCTCGATCCCTCTAATTTTTGCGGATTCTGGTTTGATCTTTCCAGCTTCGTACGTACGGAGTATAAGCTACAATAGTTGGGTAGAGAGCAGGTTATAATAACTTCTACGGAGTATAAGCTAGGTGGTCAAATACTTAAAAACTAGACTACAAGCCAGATTGTTTGAATCAGCCGGAGCATTTAAATAGCATTCAATAAAGCTTTACCCTATAAATAATTTTTTTCGAAAGGCCAGTGTATATGCAGACGCGCACAACATAGGTACACTCATCCCTATAAATATATCTACAATTATAAAAATGTATCAAGATGGATTCAACACTAAAAAAATAAACAATATCTAAAAATATAGAAAATTTCCAAACACATTGTAATGGATGTCTAAATCATTTTGACAACTTACAACAATAAAGGCACAATATCCATTTAAACATTGGTTATTGTGGAAAGTTATCAATATCCTTTTAGACATTGGTTATAATGTCCTTGGATTTTCTAGATATTTTTCCAATTTTATTATGGTTAAATCTATTTTTTGGAAGCTTCTAGAGATATTATTATGAGCTTCAATATTCTATTTGGGTTCCTCATATGCTAATGTATGATTAGGATTTTTCTCGACATTTCTGTAGCCCTAAAGAAACTTTTTATGATTTTAAAACTTATCATATATTTGTCAGTTTTTTGAACTAAATAAAGACTAAAACCACTTTGAAGTATTTAAGGATAGAAATTTGTCTGGTTTTAACGAGTTATTAAGATGTATGATGTCCTGTTTAAGAGATCAGAAAAATCTTTTAGATTCTGTGATAATATTAAAATGATAAAATTTACTCTACTTAATGGACATGTATATCAATGGCAAGACTTTACCATTTTATTCATAAGTTTTATCTAAGTTTTATCGGGGTTTCCACGGAAAGTACTCATAAACAAAAATATACTGACGACGGTCGGGACAGATTGTGAACCGGAAAATTTGCTACAGGACACGCAAAATGGCGCTCGTTTGCTGAAACACACCGTTGACCGCTTAATAGGCTGAGGGACACTGCACTTTTGTGCCAATTTGCTGGAACACACCGCACACACTAAAATATCATTTCCGGAGGAGAGAGAATTTAGATGGAAGGTCGATTGTACCCCTGCCCTGGTTGCAGCCGTTTTATCGGGTCCGACCCAAGTCGACCCTCCCAGACCCCTCTCCGCTTCATGCCCGCACCTCTCCGTCGCTCGCCGCCCCTCTCTTCTCTCTCCAAGTCAGCTGGGTCGAGTGGATAAGCCAGGAACTTGGGTGGTTCGACCCAAGTCGAACCCAATTAGACAGGTGCAGCCAGGGCAGGGGTACAATCGACCTTCCATCTAAATTCTCTCTACCCCACAGCTAGGAAATGATATTTTAGTGCGTGCGGTGTGTTCCAGCAAATTGGCACAAAAGTGCAATGTCTCTCAGCCTATTAAGCGGTCAACGGTGTGTTTCAGCAAATGAGCGTCATTCCGCGTGTCCTATAGCAAATTTTTCCGCTAACTTGCCCAAAACCCAACCAAGGCAGTGTTTCTTTGGAGTTGGAGAAATTTCTCCGGCCCATTTGACCAATACTTTAGGGTATTAAATCAAGTCAGTTTATAAAACTATCTTCACAGCATTGTACTATTTCACGAGACATATCTAATGAGGCCTTTGACCGCACGATTAGAGGATGGTTACTATAGCATTACTGTAGCAAATCATGGACTAATTAGGCTCATTAGATTCATCGCGCAAAGTTGCACTCATCCCTAAAAGGATTTTGCAAATAGATTTCGTTTAGTACTCCATGCATACAAGATTCCCTTGGGAGAATTTTGTGCCGGGAGTTGTGAAACACGGCCCAAACAAACCGGTCTGACTCAAAAAAAAAATTCTAACAAACCGGTCAAGTTCCACTCCACTCCCCCGCTCCACTAACGATCCCGATTAGTTTGCTAAATTTGACAAACAAATCCAATCCTTCCACAACGAGAGCCGCCGAGGGGCTCGCCGCCGACGAGCCTCCGCGTCCAACTCAGAGAGGGGCAACGGAAGCAACCAAGGCCGCCAGCGATGGCTGCCTCCCCTCCTCCTCCTCTTCTCCGCCTCCTAACCCTAGTCCTGGCTCTTACCGTGGCCGCCGCGAGCAAGATCTCGGCCCCCCGCACCCCGATCTCGCGCGACATCTACCACTCCAGGTGAGCCTGCTGACCTGCTCTGCTCCTTCCCCGGCATCCTCGTGCCTCTCCGTTCACCCGAATTTCTGTCTCGTGGTCGCGTCTCGTCGGCTCGTCATTTTCCGACACCAATTTGTACGGCCCGCCAGCAGTAGCTGCCTGCCCATCCAAATTCCTGAGTTCTAATTCAACTATTCAAGTGATGGATTGGGTATGGATTCGTCACAGCTCATGCGTGATTGATTTTGCTGAGATTTACTATTGCTTGCACGTCATAATTTCGGCTGGCTATTGCGAATTCAGTCTTGTACCATCTGCCGCGAGTGCTTTTCAACTTAACTAACTGCATCCAACCCAATTTCTTGTTAGTAGCTGATACAAGATTATTTTTTTGGAACACAACTGATACAAGATATGGGCTTTGTAGAAATGGCGTGATTTGACCTTGTCGCTGCTACAAGCTAGGGTGCACAGTTTGGTGTTTAGGACTTGAGAATCCTCACCCTTGTGCTTTGTTTGGTAACTCTATTTGGAATTGAAACCTGAAAGCTGCTTCCCAGTGACCAATACAGCTTTTCCGTTAAACCTCGCCTCCGTAATTTGCCACGGCTTAGTGCAAGGAGCATCCTGTATTCCTCTTGTTGTATTGGCTTCTCAATTTTGGACACCCATTTTTGTCCATATGTGTAGCCTAGTAACCGCTTCTTCCTTCTTTTCTTGCTAGTGATTCCCTTCTGCGTGAAATCAAGGATTTGGTTGCTCGGCATTCAGACAAATTGAGTGTGAGTGATTTGCCTATTCTTGACACATTGCCATTGGTCAGTTTGCTTTGTTTCCAATAGTCCCCCTCTATTGGATACTGAATAATGTGTTGCAGATGGATGCTATAAAAACAAGCAACCAAGGGTATTCTGCGGAGCTGTTTGTAGTTACTTTTAATCATGTGAAGGAGAGTGTGGATAACGGCTCAAAAGTTCATATCCTGCTGGTAAGTTTCCTACTAAAATATCTTCACTCCTTCTCTCCCCCCATCGTATACATCATTACGCTTCCACCCAATCAGTTGCACCACACAATAGATCCGATATGGCAATATCTCAGGATCAAATGCGGATGTTCCATCCAAATATTCTTTACCATCCTACCTCAGCATGTTGGTTTCCAAACTTTGCACGGAGGGGTTGGTTTGCACTAGATACGTTGCCAACTAATAAACACATGTATTTTCGATTACTACGTGTGTGTTGATTTGTAAATTAAATTATTGATATCTTGCGGTTTTGACAGAAAGGTTCATTGTCTTCCAGAGCTTTGGTCAGCATGGAAGAGAACTTATTACCTCTGAAGTTGCATTACGCCTTCTCTATATATTAACGGAGAAGCGTAAGATTGCCGGTGTGGATCTTTCATCCTTTGAGAAAATGCTGGAGAACCTTGTCATCAAAGTAAGTCTTGACTTATTGTTAATAAATTTAATAATTTATAGAACACGTTTTGCAAATCTACCCTTTGTTCTTCTATTCCCTTCACTGGACTAGCACAATTTTGAGGGTGACAATTTCTATGAAATGGAACCTAGGCACAAATATGTTCGAGGGGCGCTGCCCTTATGCCATCAGTATGATATTGAATTCTTGATCTACATTTTGTTGTACTTGCACTTTAATAACTTTATCTCACTATTGTTAAGTGCTATTGAAGCGCGGGCCTAGTGGTAGAATTTAACTGTGCCTGGGTTTGAACCATCTTTTTTTTTGGCGAGTTTGGGGCTGTCTAGAAATTTCCTTCCCTAGATCCCACCTTGTGCAGGAGGTTTCAGCCCTGGGTACACCCCCGTTACTGTTAATTTCTATTAGTCAATCTAGGTTGCAATGATAGCAGAGGGCCTGAGTTAGTGGTTGTAAAGGTATTGTCCATTAATGCTCATGATGGATGACCAGGGTTATTATAATTGTGTTCTAGTTTGAACAGGATGGATCTGTCCTGAAAAGTAGAAACACTTTCATTACATGGCATCCTTAGTATTGTGACCTTTACTCATGTTCTTGTTTCTGCTCTTACTATTTTTCTATATTACTTTTGTACTTCTAAGTCACTGCAAAATCACATCTTGAAGTAAGGAAGACTAATAGTTTTCACATGTGGCTTTCTCTTTAAGGTGGTGCCAATGGAAAATTTGAATGGTCGCAAACGTGTTGAAGAAGGGGAGCTTTGTGATAGGAGAAATGGTGATTGGTCTTTTATTTACAAATCCATTCACCAAAAGCAGTTTTTGTGCCAACCTTTTTTTAAAAAAAAAATATTTTCCCTTTGGCAGGAAGAGGAGTTGATCTTAATAGGAATTGGAGTGTTGATTGGGGAAAGAAAGAAAAGGTCAGTATCTTGGTAGTTTCTCACTGTGCACTGGAAAAAATATCTAATTCCTATTGGCATCATTTGTATGCTTATTTTTAAAATATATCTTAAACTGAGTCTTGACTAAATGCTAGTTCTTTGTCTGAATTTCCATGTCTACCAGTTAGTTCTGTGTAATTACTTGGCAAGTTGTTACTTCATACCAAACATATAAGAGTGTTGCCCTTGTGAAAAGGTATCTCTGTGCAGACTTGGAGTAAATGGACTTTGGTCATGCACAGCCGTGAATATTCAATGGATGTCTTGGGTTGGGTGGTCAGAGTTCTGCGGATCTTTTAGGATTGTGTATGTTTTTGTGGGTCTATGGAATTACTAGATGAACTTGTGTAGATCAAATCAGATGTATTATATGATTGCCTGTGAAAGCTTGGCTGATTGACATGTAGGATCACTAATTTCAATTGATGATTATATCTATATAAACTTTTATTTAAGATTTTGCCATGCTTTACTGTGTTTATTCCTTGGTGACAGGTTCATTATTATTTTATCTACATGGTTCTTGTTGGTTGTTGGGTCCTGTCAGAGTTTTATAATACACATACTATCAACATATTGGACCCTTTTTTTATGTGTTATATTCTAGGACTATGACCCATACGAGGAGCATCCTGGTATCGCTCCTTTTAGTGAACCTGAGGCCCAGATCATGAGGGAACTATCCAGGTCATTTAAACCTCACATTTGGGTGAATGTGCATTCTGGAATGGAGGTAATGCCTACTCTTTTGTTCTGTTGCTATCCTGTGTGTGACATGTAATAACAAGCTAGATCAGAGTATATATGCTCCTAAGCCACAAAAAGATGGCATTTTGACCCTTTAGGAGAGAAGCTACTTTCTAGCATGTTTGCCATTTGGCACTTAGAAAACCTTGATTACTATTTCTTTACTCGACTTTCTCAGACTGCAAAGAAAAAATATTTCTATTTTTTTTATCATCATGTGGTCACATGCTAGTTTGTTATTAACTGCGCACAAAGATAGAATAAAAAACACACACAGTAAGTACAAGTACGCAGATACCATTTTCCTTTATAGTTTCTAAATGTGGTGAACGATATGCATATGGTTTACATATCTGGTTCTGGCTCACAATATACACCTAGCATGAAATGCTATGGGGTGTGGTTCGCTCATACTTTTTATGGAGTGCAAATACCACCATGATTAATTTGTGGAGTTCTGAAAGATTGGTGATGGACTAGGAGTATGCTTTAGCAAAAACCTCATTTCAAACAATGATCTTAAAATTTAAACATAATAACCAAGAAAAGCCAGCATAGAAAGAGAGCCTGCTGCAGTTTCAAATAACCCTACTGATATGTGCATTTTGATGCAGTTAATTCATGTCTGCCTCATCTTTTAAATTATGTTCCTCAACTGCAGGCTTTATTTATGCCATATGATCACAAGAATACCACACCAAATGGAGCGTCTGCACATCTGATGCGGTCAGTTTTAGAGAATTTGAACCATCGCCATTTTCAAGATAGCTGCCTAGTTGGGTCAGGTGGTGGATCTGTCGGGTATGTGCATGTCACATTTCCTCATGTTTTCATATTTTGATTTATATCTATAGCTCTTACTCCGGGAAACTATTCGTTTTTTTATCCTTTACCTTACCAGATATCTTGCACATGGGACCACGACTGATTACATGTATGACATTGCAAAGGTGCCAATGCCGTTTACCTTTGAGGTCAGTTAATCTACTGTTGCTAGCTCTCTATTTGGAGTAGCGCAAAGTTGTATTGACACAATAGCACTAAGCTCGGTTTTCCGTTAATTAGATATATGGAGATGAGAAGGCATCTACCGAAGATTGCTTCAAAATGTTCAATCCTGTTGACAAGACAACATTTGACGTAGGCCAAATCTACCATGCTTGTGTTTACTTAATTTTTACTGCCCGTTTTCTGTTTGATCACCATAATTTTTCGCTCAACAGAGAGTCGTCAATAAGTGGTGCATGGCATTTCTCATACTCTTTGAGGAAGGCTTGCGGAACCTGCGAGATTCCCAGATAGTGTCGCAAGGTGCACTGGACAGCTGGGTCCCAATCGGAGGAGACATTGTTGAGAGAAACGTGGCACCAAAGACTGTCCGTGAAAGGAGGAAGCTGGAAGGGCTTGACCTTGGAATGCAGGAGCTAAGAACATACTTTCGGCTATTTATGCTATCAACATTCTTGTTGATGTTCATGTTCTGCTCAAGGATATCAAAGAACAGAAACAGAGACCCAGGTAACGTCTTTGATCCTTAAATACCAAGAAAGCATCGATTGGAGCTTGCTGCACTGATGAGTTTCAGTTCCAAGAGTGATAGTCATCTGTTGCCTCGGATGAACAAAGTGTGTGAGTGAAACATTCAGCGTTGGAACCCCAGTTCTGCGCCCTGCCCTTTGGAGTTGGAGACGAGGCCAGCCTGCTAGGATCAGAATGATATCAGGCAGTTCCTGTTTAGATTATAGTAGATGCCAGATGATTTGGTTAATCATTAACACATTGTACCTGTAAGTTGTAAAACTGTCCATATAAGCTTTTGTGATGCATAGTTTTTTTTTCTTTCCTTTCATTGTTTAAGGTTAGTGCACCCAACCCAACACTGGATATGAAGGATTGAAGGCTACATTTTGTGACATGAATTGATTTGTGGGACTTCGCTCATGGCGATAAGGGTACAAAGAGCGCTGCTTACAGGAGCGCATGAGAGGGCGACCAGTGAGTGGTTCGTTCGGGTGCCTGATTTCGTGCCCACCTGAGATGAATCTTAACCCGGTTTCATACTTTCATTTGTGTAGTGCTTATGTATGTTTGCAGGTGGGTGGCTTGTAAAGCTACCTGTGGATTGTTTTTACGTTTCAGGACATACAGTTTCACCATTGCAACTATGCGTGTGTTGGATGAGAACAGATTCATTAAGTAAATTTTACTGCTTCAAAGTGACAGCCGAATAAGCATGTGAGATGGGAGAAATCTCCTGTGTATTCGAGAAAAAAAAAATGGGAGAAATCTCTATCTTCAACCACAACAAGAAGGTACAGGTAACGTTATGCCACAAGGAAGGGGTCCCAATATATTGCACAAATGCACTATCAAACATCGGATCCATAATTCTGAAATTTGTGGACTCAGAATGACCCTCACTGAACGAAGTTTTCATGTTTACTGAATCAATGCGCAAGTGCCAGTAACATTTGAGTAGCCAGATGCTCAGTAATTTCGATAAATTGGAAGATAATTGTAGTCTAATAAATCAACAGCGAACTGACCTTTTCAACTGCTGACTACGTGGTAACTTCGCAATTTCGAACAGTATATTCGATTGAAAGTGCGTCGTCAAAATTTCAGTATGTTCTTCAATACGTTGACGATGCGTTCACTCCACGTAAAATAGACAAAGAGAACTGTAAAGAGTATTATTATATGCCATAAAAAGGTGCCTAATAGTACACCATAAGACTCAGAAATGTAGCATGATTTACTAGTATTATTATCGCCGATAATTGTTAACAGTCAATTCATGGCACTACGACGAACTCTGTCTGGGACGAGACCTCACTATTCATTGGCAATTCACGAACCACCACTTGTCAAGCGTGCTTGTTCTTGTAACGATTCCAGTTCTCGGTGCAATCATCAACACAAGCTGCAGCAGCACCGGCATCAGCTGGCCCTGGCAAAATCACAATGCAAACACACAACAATTGGAGAGGCAAAACTCAGCACAAGGTCTCTACTCTCAGACCTTATACGAATTCACAATTGATCAAAGCAAGATTGCTGTATTAAAAAAATTACCGTCACTGGTCTC
The DNA here is from genome assembly GCA_033239725.1 of Echinochloa phyllopogon. Lineage (NCBI taxonomy): Eukaryota > Viridiplantae > Streptophyta > Magnoliopsida > Poales > Poaceae > Echinochloa > Echinochloa phyllopogon. The sequence goes on from BTCW01000001.1 coordinate 1,541,996, forward strand.
GGCCGTGCCGCAGATGGAGGCGAGGCAGATCTTGGAGCAGTCGCCGGCACCGAACACGGCGACGGGCAGCACCTCGTTTGAGTCGACGGCGCAGCTCTCCACGCACTTGATTGTGCAGAGCCACACTGGGTGGCCCTCCCTGCAGCGAGGGTAGCAGCTGCTGAAGCACCCACAGAACCCTGCGAACCCGGCCACCTGCTGCTGGCCCGAGCCTGACAGCATGATGAGGACACAGTACAGAGCAGCAGCTACAACTTTCTTCCCTTCCATCCTTCTCTCCTCCCTGCAGTAGAGCCGGAGAATGCTGTTCAAGAGGATCATTCATTTCGAAGTAGCATACAAGTGTTACAGAAACGAGTGCATGCAGATGAAATCAGAGATGCAGGGAAAGTTGAAGTAGTGAGATGCTTACCAGTGATTTGTTTCTTCTGTAGCTGGGACTTGAGGGTCTACTGCTCACTTCGTGTTCAAGAGAATTCTTTATCCAGAGAATGTTCAAGAGGATCATTCAATTTGCAACAGCATATATAAAAGTGTTACAGAAACGAGTGCAGATGAAAGCAAATGCAGAGGAAGTTAGAAGTGGTGGGATGCTTACCGGTGATTGTTTCTTCGGAAGCTGGGACTTGCGGGGTGCTCTGTCTACTGCTCACATGGATAGAAGTTGTGTGATGAATGGAATTCAGATCATGCCGTCCGTTTATATATAGCACTGGAGGCTGGAGCGATGGCTTGGAATCTTCTCTGATACATTTTTGCAGAGGCTTTGCAGGGATCACTATACAGTCTGAAGGACAAATGCCATGTTCACTGCCTATTGTTTCTGTTTTATATGGCAGCATACATTTGATCTCACTGTGTTCAGAAAAGAATATCCTGGCACAAGCGAACATGCCAACATCATAGGGACATGAGCCATTTATAACCAAGCCCAAGAGGGAAACCTTCCTTATCGGAAAGATTCTAGCTGCCAATCCTGGAAGAGCCAGCAACGACAATGGCTCGTCACATGATCGGAAGCATGCATTATTGCATTATGAAGGAAATGCACAGAAGCACATTGGTTGGTTAAGTATCTGAACCCACAAATGTGTTTCCCGGGTAAAGACATCTGTTCTGTTTGTTGCAACCTCTGATCCGAGTTCAGAGTCACTTCGATCAGATGTTCAGGTGTGGACTCATTCTGAAAACGGAGACATGCACAAGTAGGCCAGCTTCAGGATCAGCAGCATGTGAAAGGAAAGGAATATCAACTAGCACACTGTTGCTCAGAAAACCAAAAACCTGCTGTGAAATAGGACAATATGCAGATTTGTTAAAGCTGATATGAAACTCGTATAGGACAATATGCAAATGTAATTTATACTAACCCATAGTAATAGAGTACAAACAGCGCCGAGCCTGTACGTGTGATCTGAGGGAAATGGTAGAACAACCGAACTGCAGCAACATAGCAGTTGACACGTGACAACACTGGATCAAAGCGAACCCGTCAGGAGCTGCAGCAACATAGCGGCGACGAGCCCAACAACTTGGAGGCACATGAGCCGCCGACATTGGCAACGAAGCTCTGCAGCCGACGGGCGGCTGCCGGCTCGGAGGGACGGCGTTCCTGCTGCCGGAGGGGCGGCTGAAGCAGCTCGTGTTCCTTGATCCCTTCCCAGCGTGCACGGCGGGGGCTCCGGCAAAGTCATCCCCCGAGCCCGCCGACGGTACCCGGCTCCGGCGGCCTCGATGTTCTTCGACGAAGCATGCCGAGCATGCCGCGCTTCTTCCGCTCTCCCTGCTCTCGACCTCGCCGGCTCGCCAGGGGAACGGCGGCTCGGCACAGCGCGCGCGGGGAGACTTGGTGGGACTATTCGGGCCCATCTCGGGCGCACGACGCCGATCCAACGGCCAAGAGAGGCCAAGGGGTGGTCGGTATTTCATTATTTACCGTCCACCCCGACCACCCCCGGAGTCCGGCATTGAACGTCGCCTGCAGCCGGCGGAGGCGCTGGGAGCGCCACCGGTTCATTCCCGTTCTGCGTCCCTGCCAGCGGCCGGAACTGCACGTTCCCGGAGTGCCGGTGGCGTCGCTCACGGGAGCGCCGCCAGCGCTCAACGGGTCCATGATGCCGCCCGGCGTGTCGTGCCACGGCGCAAGCGCGTGTGCGTGCAACGACAGAGCTCAACGAAGCTCACCAGATGGAGCGGGTGTGTTGAAGTTCCGGCTCGACACCGCCGTGGCCGCGCTGTCTGGCGTTCAGGACAACGGAGCTCTGCAGCAAGCGGGTGTGTTCTTCCTTGGTCCTCATGATCGATCAGGAACAAATTAAAGGCACGCCAGAACGAAGCTCTGCGGCATTCCTAGGCGGCTACGGGGCTCACCGGCAGATCACCACGAGGCCACGGGGCTCACCGGCGGAGCGCGTCGTCAAGACCAACGGCGGCCGCGGCCCAGCGTGCGCGAGGACGAGGACGACCGCGGAGACTTGTCGCCGCCCACAACTGCTCAGGTCGATCTCAGCAGCACAAGGCGGATCCAATGGCCAGGAGAGGCCGAGGCGTGGTCGGTATTTCATTTACCGTCCACCCCAGAGCCATGGCGTTCCTCGCCGCGCCGAGCTCGCGGAGGCGCCGGCGAGCGCCGCCGGTCGTCCCCGGCGATCGTAACTATTTACGTTCCCGCACTCGGCCGGGCGCGCCGTGCCGGTGGCGTCGCTAGTGGGGGCCCGTGCCTGCTTAACGGGGCCATGCCGTCGCCACCGGCGCAAGCATGTGCGTGCCGCGGGGCACACTTTGAAATCGCCAAACAAATTGATGCGACATGCGGCATACGTGCTCCGGCGGCCGATCGAGCCGACGACGGCAATGCAATGCATGAGCTACCAAGCAAGCAGAGTAGGTAGATCATATCATTTGCCACGCGCATACGTGTAAACAACCACCGACCCTCTCTCTCTCTCTCTCTATATATATATATATATATATATATATATATATATATATATATTCTACATTTACAACTCTTGAAGGATGATCAATGTGACAATGAAGAATCGAATTGCCGCACACCCTTAAGTGAGAGTTTGGAGGAAAACAACATGCGAGCAATGCAAACTCCTACCGCCTCAGCACCTAGCCTCAATCGCATCCACAGCTGTGAAAGTGTATCTAGATCCTTCTGACAAAGCAGTAGCTACTCATCAACCAGTGCAGATGTAACTAGGCACGCACAAAATAAAGCCGATGCATGCGACGATCCATCACTGGCTACCAATGCATGACTTGCCCAGGGGTCCTTGGTGCTTCTGCCATATCATGGCATCGATCTTTCACCAACCCACGGCCTCTAGCAGTGGCCTGTTCGTCGGCACACCGGAATCGTGGTGGAAATCATCTGCTCCAGAGTCGAACCTCAGGTCGGTGTTGATGCAAGCATTTGTGCACAAGTATGCAGAACACAATGAAGCAAGCAACATGGAAATAAAGAGCATTCCAGTGCTATTTATAGTAGCTGTTGATTGTGCCCTGGTTCAGCATTTGGCCATCCTTCATACGGTCTATATATGTACAGTCAACCTTAACAACCACATCATACCAGTTCTTGAAGCTTATGTCGTCTCCCTATTCACTATAAGAATAACTCACATCCGCACCCCTCATATGCCTCGGGGCACTCAAGATCCGGTGCTAATGTAACGTTAGCACCGGGTGCGAAATTGGAGCGTCCTCGGGAACCTTTTAGCACCGGTTGGTAACACCAACCGGTGCTAAAGGCCCCGACCCTTTAGCACCGGGTCGTAACATCAACCGGTGCTAAAGGGTCCTTTAGCACCGGTTGATGTTACGACCCGGTGCTAAAGGTCTTTTAGCACCGGGTCGTAACACCAACCTGGTGCTAAAGGGGGTGTCACATGCTACTACAAAACAAAAGAATCTTCCATCTCATCACATGTGCTTTGTAGATGAGATGGTTAGGTGGGTACACGCGAGCCAAGAGGTCATGAGTTCGAATCCTTGCAGCAACGCACATATTTTTTGGCAAATGGACACACCTTTAGCACTGGTTATTTAACCCGGTGCTAAAGGTGGGTACCTTTAGCCTCGGAAACATAGTACCGGTTGGGAAACCCGGTGCTAAAGGGCTTTCCCAACCGTAACCGGTGCTAAAGGTGGGTACCTTTAGCCTCGGAAACATAGCACCGGTTGGGAAACCCGGTGCTAAAGGGCTTTCCCAACCGGTGCTAACGTCCGGTAGTGATTGCACGCCTACACCTGCACCCTATCACATAGATACACACATACAATGCATAAAAACAAGGATCACCTTTACGAAGATCGAACTTTTAGTGGGGCAAACTTCGTTTGTTTTGCAAAACATTTGGTTATAATAATGGACAAAGATCGAACTTTTAGTGGGGCAAACTTCGTTTGTTTTGCAAAACATTTGGTTATAATAATGGACAACTATATGTATAGATTGACAGAGAGACTAGAATATTAATACATATTCTCTTATCTAAAAAAATAAACTTTGAGATGAAAAAAAATGGTTTTCGTTCCTATTGGTCATAGTCAAAGTCGTGAAGGAGTACTACTAAACTCTGAAATTTATAGTCAAAGTGTAATCAATTCTCAAATCTCGACAATCCGAGGATGGGAAAAGTAGGACGACAAATTTGCATCTCTTCACGAAGTAGGGAAGGTCGTGAGCCATGCTCATGCCAACACAGTGGCTCGCAACCACGGACATCAACAGGGGTTGTCCGTTCGTCTAGCAGCAATTGATTCGGGAGACTTCCGTGCTTATCTAATACCACCACCTCTGTTCATCCGCTCAAGGCCAGCTGCCTCATCTACACCTTATAGGTAATTGATTTGGTCCACTACCAGATGAATATATAGGCGACACTGGTATGCTCATTTTGATATCATTTCCCATGTACTTATATATAGTTCAAACAGTTCATAGATTCGTTAGAGATGATTAGTATTTTACGGTGATTGTTTTTCTTGCTTGCATGTGTCTCGTATGGTGTTACTTGTGTTTTTGTGGTGTGCCTGGTCATACAAGTGGCATGGGAATGTACCGTGATCAATGAAATGGATAAGATGTGTGGCTCTCAGATGCAATAGATAATGTTGAGGAATGAAGCTCCTTTGTATGATGCAGAATGGAGCTCCTTTGTTATATGGTATCTGGTTGAAAAAAGCGCACGTATTATGTCTTGAATGGTTCTGTTTGCATGAAGCACCCAAACAAGGGATCTTGAAACTAAAGCACACCCCATGCATCTCTTAAGTTAAGATATTGGGAGAAATCAATATGCCAACAACGCGAGAACATCCTGTGTGATGCAAGCTTCAGCGCAGAAGATGGCAGGGATGATGACCAAGCAAGCAATGGGCGGAAAGCTACTCGTAGTATCGGTGATTTTGGCCGGTTGACCGTCGCAATAACGCATATATGCGTCAACATGTTTGCTCGCACTATTGCTTCGGCCGTCTTCAATTCGATCACTTCTAGCTGCATGTTAATTACCTATACAGTCATCAAACCTAGCATTCAATCTCCTCAAGCAAGCATATGCATCATATCTACTACACCTGCAACTCAGTCACGTAGATGGAGCTCCCTGTTAGCCGATCGAAGTGTGGAACGGCCGGTCACTTGGAACACATGACAAAACACATAAGAAGGCATGAACTGGACACACATGGTCTGTGCAGTGCTGTGTTTAAGATACATTCATTATATTCTTCAATTTCTCTTTCTGTTCAACAAACAATGCTAACTGAAGGAAGGCAGCGGTACATTCTTTATGTTCTTTAAGCTGTCCAAGATGCTAGAGACCCAGGCATACATGCCGCATGGAGATTTTAGGAAGGCGGCTGTGGCAGTGCTCGCCATGGCACAACCACGTACAGAACTGAAGGACAAGCGTTCAGCTGCCACGGACAGCTATGGTGAGCAGCAGAGACGAGGAAGAAATCAAGGTGATCGAATGATCCCATCGAAGATGGGAGAACTAATTTAGGGCCACGCGCGCCACTACGCCATGCCCCATTTTCCTGCCGGTGCAGGCATGCGTCGCGGATGATCCATCTGCATTGTGGAACGCCCTGCAGCACCCAACAGATGCTGCTGCTTATTCTTGAGCAGATGATTCGTGATTAGAAATCTACCGGACGAATTAACGAAATATGATCGCGATCTATTAGTTCAGGGTAGCAAAAGAGCAGCAGAGAACGGCAAGGTAAGGCAGTAAGGGTGCACACCACACACCAGCTAGCATTTCAAGCTGTAATGATCTTTGGTGCACAAAAACGGTAATTTCTTAACATATTATTTCGTTGTATGAGCCTGAACTGGTTCTTCATGTTATTTTAAGGAATCGAGTGATAAAAGTAGAGGGAGTCATGCTAAAGAGTTGATGGAGTACGATGTATTATTTTTGTTTCCTTATAATTGTGATGACCATTTGCCCATAACACCATACCATTCTACCAGGTTATTGATGTTGTGTACTCTCATGTTATTGTGCCATCACAACAAACTAGAGGAGTTTTAAGTTTTTTAGTATGAGATTTACAAGACAATTTTACGACAAGTAACTACTTATCATGTAGGAACGAAATTCAATGTAGATTGATAACAGGATTGTGCTGGCAATTGATTTATTAATTTTTCAGCAAATTGCAGTTTCTAATTACATCTGACTTCTTTTGTCTAGATAACATCCCAGACATAATTAGCATTACTTGTGTGTTTGGCCTTTGTGTTTCCATTAGTAATCAGTGATGAAAGCCACTAAACAAGATGGTCTGCAACAAAGTACATACTACTTCTACTATTTTGATTTGAATTGGTAGGGAAAATAGCTGATGTTGGATTCAGGTGTTTTAACAGGTAATTACTTCTGTTATTTAGCATGCCTTCTTGATGTCACATGCCTCAATCGATATATATTATTTTTCTTAGCATGCTGGATCTCAGATGCAATGAATAAATGATTTTAGTAACTTAGTTTCTTAAGATTTCAATTAATCTACTAGTTTTCTTAAATTTGCCTATAATAAAGTAAACTTCTACATCTGCAAGCAGTACGCGATCTTTTGACAACTGGTTTATTAGTGTATCATGTTAGCACTAATGCCTGCAGGAATAGCTTATGGTGGGGGTCAACTTTCTGTGTCTGTTGAAATATCTTGAATATTGAACCTTTGTGAATGCTTTTGAGTTGCAAAAAAAAATGATTTTCCTTTTTTTTATCGGAGTAGTGACTTCGGAAGTTTGTGGCCGCTGAGTTCCACCACCTATGTTCGATCGAATTAGAATTAGGTCGCTGCATCATGGGTCCAGTGGCCACTACAATGTCATAGGCAGCATACAAGATGGAGCACCACTCTGGAGCGCCGCCGGGCGCACACGAAGAGGACCTGCTTCTTTCCTCTGCTTCACGGATCAAGCCAGCAATCGGGATGTTTCTGCACAAGTGTGTCTGGGATCCTGTTGTTAACTGGTGATCTTTGGGTACGTGGCCAAGCAAGAGCGAGCAGGCCTCGATCCTCTGCTTCAATTCTACTGAACCACCTTCGCACTCTGATAGCTTCTGCAGTATGTACCTGGGCATCACGTGATGGGAGTGCCTGAATATGGAGTTTTCTGGTAAAAAATTGATGCAATATATATACATATATAGAAATCACCAAACAAATTGACGCGGCATGCATATGTGCTCCGGCGGCCGATCGAGCCGACGACGGCAATGTAATGCATGAGCTACCTAGCATGTAGGAATAGAGATAGATCACATCATTCGCCACGCATATACGTGTAAACAACCACCCTTCTCTCCCTATATACATGTAAGCTATATTTACAACTCTTGAAGGATGACCAGTATGAGAATGAAGCATCCAATTGCCACACACCCAAAAGTGTGAGAGTTTGGAGGAAAACAACATGCCAGCGATGCAAGCTCCGACCGCCGCAGCACCTACCCTCAATCACGGCCACAACCGCAAAAGCGTAGCTAGATTCTTTGGACAAAGCAGCAGCTACTTGTCAACCAGTTTAGAGGTAACTAGGCACGCCCGAAACAAAATCGATGTATGGGACGATCCATCACCGCCTAGCCATACCTCTGTGTGAGTGTCATGACCAAGAAGGCTGGTAAGCGGCAGAAGCGCCTCATGCAGCGTGAAGCAAGGACAAGTATGAATGTTTAAAGTCAACAGTGTGTGAGTGGGATTAAGCATTTGGTAATTTAGTTAATCAATAACTGTAATGGGCCAGTTGGGCCATATTCGTTGAGTTGGCCATTTGTGCCAGGTCAGCTATAGGCTGATGAGCTCTGGTGGATGGCGTATATAACTATCACCATCTCATGTATTGGAGGATCATCGAGAAAGAAAACTCTATCGTCCGTTTTTGTTTCCTGCAGCTTTCCTCTGCGTATTCTTCTCCCAGATCCCTGCTATTCTAATTCCTGTTCCCCTTCTAGATCAGTACCGAAACATAACAACTAAAGCTCAATTGATGTGCATTATGACCTTTGCCGTGTGCATTATAGTCTTTGTCGACACACGGCAAACAGCCGGAATCCGGTAGTGGTGGACGGGCGGACGCCAGCTTGCGACGACGAGCGGCCCCACAGCCAAACTCGGCAGTCGGTGGACGCCGCCGGCTCCAAATCGTCGCGGAGGACCTCGCCGCCGCGGGCTCACTGGATGCCGGCCGGCCCAGCCCCAGCCAGCGCGCGAGGACCGTGGAGACTTAGTCGCGGCCTGCGAGTAGTCAGCTCGAATCGTGGCCGCACGAGGCCGATCCAACGGCGATGGGAGGCCAAGGGGGTGGTCGGTATTTCATTTACCGTCCACCCCTGAATACCGACCACCCCAGAATCATGGCGTTCCTCGCCGCGCCGAGCTCGCGGAGGCGCCGGTGAGCGCCTCCGGTCGTCCCCGGAAATCTCAAACGCACGTTCCCGCACTCGGCCGGGCGCGCCGTGCCGGTGGCGTCGCTGGTGGGAGCCCCTGCCCGCTTAACGGGGCCATGGAGCCATGCCGTCGCCGCCCGCGCCACCGGCGCATGCATGTGAGGCGGCGCGGGACGTCTGAGCTCTGCGAAGGAAATGGAGCTTGAAGCAATGGTGGGGCGAGGCGGCTCTCCACCGCCGACGGGCGCGCCGATGGGTGCCGAAGACGGCGCACGCGTGGGCAGGGCGCAGGACGGTTGAGCTCAGCGACGGCAACGGATTGGAGCTCTTGGACGAGGCCGCCGGAGTGACGGTGGCGGCCGTCCGTTGGAGGGTGTGGTGGGCGCGGGGGTGCGTCGCGGAGATGACGGAGGCGTTCAAGGCGTAACTGCACGTTCCGGGAGTCGTATGAGTATGAGTACGCAGTGCCGGCTCTACGGGTCCATGCCGCCCGGCGTGGCGCGCCACGGCGCACGCACGCGTGCGTGGCGTTAGTTGTCCGTGCTGTGCGCTGCGTCGCGTTCAGTACTGCAACAGCAGATACGAACTCAATCCTCGGCGAGGGGCCCGGCCGGATGGCGCGCGTTCTGACTCGACGCCGTCGGCCGTCGCTGCGGCCCGCGGTGGCGATCAATGCCGTGCGCGTGCTCATGGCGACCAAGACGAACCGCGTGCTTATGAGCATCCGGCCGGCCGGCATTTGTGTCTGGGAGGGAAGAATTGAAGCTCTGCATCCAGCAGCGCTGACTTGCTGGGCTGCGCCGTGCATTTGTGCCTGGATGAAGAAGCTCCGAGCTCCGAGATCCGAGCAGGGCAGTATTGCCTTTGTAGCCACCGCGCGGTTCGTTCGACGACAGCCAGTTCTGGGCGGCGTCGGCAGCAGCTCGTGTTCAAGCGCGCGTTCACGGCGGCCGGCGGGCATGAGGATGCGCGCTGGACGACGAGGATCCCAAGTCGTCGGTCGAGGAAGCGCGGCGCGGGGCCCACGCCGCCTCCATCCGATCCCGCCGCGCTCCATCTTTCCGCTCCACCGTGCTCCCCCGACGTCGCCGCCGCGGGCTCGCCTACGCCAGGTGAACGGTGGCCCAGCGCGCGCGAGGACCGCGGGAGACTTCGCCGCCGGCAACTAGTCAGCTCGATCTCAGCCGCAGGAGGGCGATCCAACGACCAGGAAAGGCATAAGGGGTGGTCAGTATTTCATTTACCGTCCACCCCCACCCTGGTGCCCGGCGTTCCTCGCGGCGCGGAGCTCGCGGAGGCGCCCGGCAGCGCGTTCCGCGTGCCCGGAGACCGGACGGCGCGTTCCCGGAGTCTCTGGAGTGCACCGTGCCGGTGTCGTCTCCGGCGGAGAGCCCCTTCCCGCTCGACGGGTCCATGCCGCTCGGCGTGGCGCGCCACGGCGCACGCGCGTGCATGGCGTGGGGAGCTCGAGTTCTGCGACAGCGATGGACCTCTTCCACGAGGCCGGCCGCCGGAGTGACCATCGCAGCCGTGAGCTGCAGGGTACGTACGTGCAGGGTGTGGCCGTGTGGCGCGCGGGGGTGGGTGGGTGGGTTCCGAGGAGTGCGTCGCGGAGAAATGATGGAGGCGTTCATGGCGCCGGCGGACGTGCTCAGCCCCGCGCTACCTGCGTCGATGACGGCCTGGGCTCGCCGAACGACTGGCGACGACAAGACCCAAGCGTCGTCTTCTGGCTTCCGAGGGTAATGCATCAATGTACTTTCGTATGCTCGACACACAACTCAAAGGCGCAAATTTGATTCTCCATCATGGTCGGAAAAAAGGAAAAGAAAAAAAGGGCTGATTCTCCATCAAACATGACGAGATGATCCTGGGTGAACAAATCCTGAAACTGCTGTGCTCCCGGTATCAAAGGGGAAGCATCATCCAACATTCAGCTTACAGATGAACCTTCCAAGTACATTTTGTATAAGGTCACTCACACATTTACAGAAAATCTGAAGACCCTCTCCAGTGACCAAAGGGGAGGAGTCCTCGACGAAAGGCTGGAGCACTCAGGTAGTGTGAGCCCTTCCATTGCAAGATATCCCAAAACTCATCTCCAAGATGAAACGGTAATTCAGAGCGTATGCTCGTTGCCCAGTATCAATGGAAGGTTCAAATCTGCAGTAGTCGTGTGTATGATCAAGTTGAGCTCTTATATCCTCTGCTTAATTATCTGCGGAATAGGACATCAAACTGATGAATGACTCAGTTTAATCACAAAGCAGAAAACTGTACCACTTGGGAGTTGCAGATATGGGCTGCTGAACGAGGCAGTTATGGAAAAGGCATGGCAGTTCATAGGAAATTAGCCCTTCAAGACATGGTATTCCTTTGTCAATGGCACCAGAAGCGGATGTGAATTGCTAAGGTCATCTCGAAATAAATCAAAACGTACTGAATGGCAACTTATTCCTAGACGTGGATGATGGAGCCTAATAAGGTCTTTTCGAAGATTACTGCCAGGAACTGAAAGATATAAATTGGGAGATATAAATTGGGAGGGAATGGTAACTGATCATGGAAACCAAACATCATCTAATTCCAGGTACACTTGCTGGATGCTGAAGGAAAATCAGGACATCTCTGTCAACTCAGCCTTGTAATCTTGCATGATTGTACTTAAGGGCATACGATTAGACATGGTATTGGGAGACCATACAGCAGCTAAAGTCTCATCCTAGTAATTTTTACATCATTAGACATGATAAATAGTTAAATACTATGCTCAATTCTATTGTTACCTATACTGCATACTATTCTCCTCTATATCAATGAAATTGACACAATCTCGTGCCGGTTCGTTAAAAAAAATACTGCATACTATGATTCAATTGGAGTTAATTTATCCAGGTCCAATAGACATATTTCCAGCAATGCCTTGTACTTTTCCTGGTGACAATTGAAAAAAGCAACCATTCCTCATAGGAAGAACATAACTTCGGTGTTTAATTCAATCATTTCGCAGATGGTAAATAGTAATACATGTTTGCTTACATCAAAGGCCTGCATGACAATAGCAGCCAAGCAAAGCTTGGTACAGAGCAGTAAAATAGCTTGTGCCATTTCTACCTCTAAACAAGTCAAACTGTAGATCAAAATTTTCTGGACATCCCATCCTTACATTTTGGATGTGGAACAAACAGTATCACCAGTCTCCAAAAATATAGCTTGAGTTCAAATGCATCTGCAGATATCATCCACCTCATCACAACAAATTGGCCCTGACAATGTTTCACCAAATGAAGGGTGAAGCAAGTACCAGCAACAAAGAAACCCTGGTGTATACTCTCTCCCCCACAAGTTTATTCACGACTTCATCTTGCGGAGCCACTTGAGCGAGTTCTCGAGCTCAGAATACGCCGTCACCTCCGTGAAACTCTTGGTCTCAATCGCGTAATCAAACACCTCATAAGCATCTGCAACGCTCCCCGATCGACACAATGCCCTGACAAAGGTGGCATAAGCCGGCGCCTCCATCTTCATCCCAGCCCTTACCATGGACTTGTACACCTCAACTGCCTTGTCCAGCTTCTTGTTCTTGCACAGACCCATGAGCAGTGTGTTGTAGGTGCGCTCATTGGGCTCGCACCCCTTGGCCTCCATCTCCTCCAGCAATTTGAGCGCCCCAAGCGCATCGCCCTGGATGCACATCCCGTTCATGAGCGAGGTGTAGGTGATCACATCCGGGAAGTGCCCCTGCGCGGCCATGGTGTCGAGGAAGGTCCTGGCCTTGGCGACCATCCCGGCGCGCGCGAGCCCGAAGACGAGCGTGTTGTAGGTGACGAGGTCGGGCTCGACGCCGTCGGCCTTCATCCGGCGGAGCACGGCGAGGATGCCCCCGGCGTCGGACGCGGCGACGTGCGCCTTCATGAGGGCGTTGTAGACGTGCGCGTCGGCGCGGACGCCGTGGAGGGCGAGGACCGGGAGGAGGCGGGAGATCTCGCGCGGGTCGCCGCCGCGGCAGACGGCGTCGGCGAGCGCGAGCAGCGCCCCGCGCGGGGCCGGCGAGGAGGAGGGGGATGCGGAGCCGGGCTCGGCGGGGTGGAGCTTCTCGAGGAGCCCCCGCGCGGCGGCGACGGAGCGGCGGACGGCGAGGCGGCGGAGGAGGAGCGCGAGGGAGTAGGTCGGGAGCGGGACGGCGGGCGGCGCCGACAGCGCCAGCGACACCGCCGCGTCGATGTCGGCGTCCGCCGCCGCGCGGATGGCCGCGGCGAGGTCGGCGGGGGTCCGGATGGGCTTCCGCTCCTCCTCCTCCTCCTCCTCCCGCACGGACGGGGCGGCGGCGCCGGCGGCGGGGGTGAGGGCTCCCGGGGCTTTGTGGGGCTTGCGGTGGGGTTTAGCGGAGTTGGTGGGGCGGCGCGCGGGCGGCGGCGTGGAGGGGGAAGCGGCGTGGGGTTTGGGCTTGGGTTTTGGTTTGGGGACGAGGGCGACGGGGACCTTGGCGGCGGCGCGTATGGCTTGCGGCAGCTTCCCCATCCTTCGCCCTCCGGCGTGACGGCGGCTACCAGGAGGGAGGGAGGGAGATGGGGGATTCGAGCGGCGGCAGCGTGGAGCCTTCAGCCGCGCAGTGGAATGGAGGAGACGACTTGGGTTGTGAGCTGGGCCGGCTGAGGGTAAAGGGCCAGTTTTAGCCCAAGAAAAGGTTGTTGGGCTTTAGTAGGGAAGTGGGCTCGCCGATCGCTTGTCATCATACAGCCATCATACTGGTGTGGGCCTGGAGCTTCTTCTCTCTTGGGCTGTGAGTTTAAGGTTTTTGCAACATGCTGTAATTTTTTGTTGGACGTGTGTTTTTTTTTCTACAAGAAGGGTTGTGTAATTAAATCTCGTCCAGACAACTTTCGTCAGCATCGAGGTGCTGTTGCTCCACAAAATCCGTAAAAAAAAACAAAAATCAACCTCAGAATAAAATCACTACGCACTGCAAAAAAAAAAGTATTGCACGCGTTGACGGTCAAAGGCACACGTTGCACTAGTAACTGGTGCTGGAGGTGGAGTCGTTGGGACAACCGAAAACATGGCCTGGCTCCAGAACAAATTTTGTACGTATGTTTTTTTTTTTTTGAGGAGAATTTTGTACGTATGTTGCCATGAGCAGCAGAGCTGTCTGTCTGTCCGTACCTCGATGTCTTCTCTGACACGGTGGGGTAGAAAATTGGATCCTCTCAGCAAAAGAGGGACCGGCAAGTGGGCCAATAGACAAATCAGCCCAGCAACCGGCCGAGGTCACTGCCCACCTCGATCCGTGGGGCTGCGATTGGCTGGCTGGGCCGTGGGCCCTGTGCATGGACTTAACTGTCCTGATGACCGGCGAGTCGCCGCCGTCCACGCAACGGCAGCAGCTCGCTGACGGTGGCGCCCCACTTGCACCGGTAACCTCGCTTTCAGCCCCCTCCACTTTCCGAGATTCAGTTCTCGTGGCCCCACGAGGATTCTGCGTCCGCCTCGTAAATCACGGAATATTTATTCCTCCCAAATAATACTCTTTCCATATTTCTCCCAAATACTCTTTTGTTATATTTTTCCTTAAAATCTTTGTAAATTTCCTTGATTAATATAGTAGGTTTATTTACGCTGAACTTGTATTATTCCATATCCTTCTTTTTTTAATCTATCTATCTATCTATCTATCTATCTATATATATATATATATATATATATATATATATATATATACTATAAGGATCCAGTAGAATTGAAAACACTTCTCACCAAAATAATTCCTACCCACACCTCACGGATGACCCACATGTCGGGTCCAATGGTGGAAACGACGTGGAAAGTTTCTAAAAAACGACGTTTTAGAGAGTTTTTGCCGTTTTAGACATTACTTTTCTCACCATAGAATTTCTTTACCCACCCGTGTACCCACCAATCAAATAGTCTCATTCAAAACCACCGCGAAGTATACTTCTGTTAGGTCTCCCGCATGTCAGCTTAATTAATCCTCCTTAGTTAGAGTCCGGGTTAATCGTTAATCCTAATCGTCAACATATATAAGATTATTATCTTGGTTCATTACCCGCCGACGCCTGGCTGGCCATGGTCAGAACGATAATGCCGTCTCCGTGGACGCGTTCTACGCTGACACGCCAGGTGCCGGGCTTGTCTTACAAGACCAACGAGATTACGATGCCCTCAAGATCGCCGATGACTCGAATCATCCGACGCAGCAGCAGCTCTACGATTACTCCTGCTACGACGGGACGGCCGGCGGCGGCGAGGAGGCGAATAGCCACGCCTCGGCGGGCCGATGGAGCAGCACTGCCAGATAGATGATGTTGTGTCGTTCGTGGACGCGTTCGACGTTAAGCCACAAGGCCTGCCGGCGGCAACGGAACGCCGCCATGGCCCTACCGACGTCGGGTACGGAGAAGAGAACGTCGCCGCAGTGCTGAAGCACGACGTAGATCAGCACATGGAGGACCGACCCGAACAGCAGGGGCGCTGTGCCACTTCGAGTTAGGCTTCTCCTCCTAACGCATGCGAGATGAATTCATTCATCCATGACCATGAATACACATTTTTAAATTTCTTCATTTATTTATTCAATAGAATAAGCAATGTTTATTGCATGTCTTAGAATTAGTTACAGAGTTTGTTAATTCGGGAAAAAAAATATTTATTTAGTTCTGCTTATGCACCTCTAAAGTTCACGCCCAACGGCCATGAAAAATAACACGTCAGACTAGCCCGAGCAAAACGTCCCGCCGTCGTCTCATTCCACGGCTCGCCACATAACCCATAATAAAGGTAGCACGCGCGTGTCGCGCGACTATACGTAACCCAATCCTGTGCCTCGACTAGATCACCGCCACGACACTACGGTAGATCGATTAGTTTTATTGAAGTTATTGTAAATTACATACCTAGGACTTGTAGATGTATGGAATCATTAGAAAATTAGTGCGGTGTGGTTTTCTTGACCAGTGAAACTATAAAAGTAGATTATTTTATATGTATTAGAAATTATATTTTAATGTTTACGTTTTACACCATGCTATGTCTATCTTATTATTTTTTCTGCTGTTAGAGGCATCGCCAAGGATGTTAGATTCGGTTCTAACAATGCTTGAAGTCAATGGATGTGAAGATATTACACAAAAAAGATAAGCTTAAATCATTTTGACCTCAATTTATTCTTTACCAAGTTACCGGTTAATTTATAAAAAATTGACTTAAGCTCTCTCAAATTAATTTTTGTTTACTATGTTTTCTAATACACGCGGGTAGCGTGTGCACTCTACTAGTGATAAAAAAAGAAAAAATTAAATGGAAGCCACACGTGATTGGTAGTGCCTCCGACAGGAATACCCCGAAAGCGGAGGGACCAGACCGCAAAACCGCGCGGCTCCCTTCCTCTCCCACCCTTCGTTTTTCTCTCCCCTTTCCTTCCCTGGTCGCACCGGCGCCGGCGGCCACCACCACCACGCCCCCCATCCCCTGCCTCATTAAAAATTCCTTCTTCACCCAATCGCATCACAGCTCACGGCATAAATTCCTCCTCCCACGCGGCCTCCGCCGCCGCCCATTCCCTCCCGACGCGTCCGCCTCCCTTCCTCCCTCCCTTCCGGCGGCGGATTCGGATTTGGGGATTGCAGCAGCCAGCAGCGCGATTCCAAGGGAGCGTGCTGGTCAGTGAGATGGGTTACATTGGCCACCATGGCGTGGCGACGCTGCGACGCTACAAGTACAGCGGCGTCGACCACTCGCTCGTCGCCAAGTACATCCTCCAGCCCTTCTGGTCCCGATTCGTCAACATCTTCCCGCTATGGTTCCCGTAAGCACTGCCTGCCACCCCCTCCCACCTCTCTCATCTCTTCGTTCGTGCATCCGTCGACGCCTAGCTCGAGCTCTCTCCCGTGCTAAATGCGTGATGCGAGCGGGTGCCTCTTTTAGATTATATATGAGTTAAATCTGTCATCGGACCAAGAGTGCTTCCTCCAGCATCTCGCCATTCTGTTTCTCATTTGGCTGATTGGCTGCTAGCGCGATCTGGTTCCGAATTCATTGCTTGAGCCGGCATCTTCAGTTATGGCATTTTTGTGGCGTGGCATGCTTGTGATCTGGGTAGTTTGAGCTTAGCTGGTGCTAATCTTCTGTAATGCCACTAATACGGAGCCCCGAGCTTTAGCATAGCATAAGGAATCGTCTTTAGCTGTGTTGAGCATCGCACAGGTGCTGCATACAGCGAGAAAGCAGCAACTTTTGCGGAGTGATTCCTTTTTGCAAAGCTGAAAATGATTGTTTTCAATATATTCTATATCCTGGTTCCCCATTAGTTTATGAAGCATGCCTTCAATGCGGCATATGATGATTGTGATCCATGCCTTTAACGCCCGGATTTTTTTAATTTATTTGTATGGGAGCAATTAATTAAAGTCTTTCCGTTCTTTGATTTTATTGCTGTAGTTAAGTTGTTTCCTGTGAGCTCAAAAGCTCAACACAAAATGTGCTTTTAGTTTATCTATCCAGTTGTTTGCTATTTAACCGCAAGTTTCGCACCCTCGATATGGCATATCAATATCATATCTCAGTCTAATCTTCAAGCTAGTGCTCGCACACATCAAGTAGCATCTCTTTTTTAGTTGCCTGTATGTGTGCTAATATTCTTGATTATTGTTTTTTTTGGGTATCCATGTTGGTGGCATGATCTCCAGACCAAACATGGTGAGAGTTCAATTCACGTGCTGTTACTATGAACTATGCTGCTTGGGTTGAAGTCCTGATAGAACATTGGTGTTGGATTTTTCAGATTACACTGACTGGTTTCATGTTTCTACTGACATCGGCATTCCTTGGCTTTGTAAGTATCTAACTGCATTAAAGTTGTCATGATATTGTTCTGACATATATCTGTGAGAGTTTTCCTCCTCCTTGATCACAGTACAACAGTGCTAATAATCCATTAACATTGAGCCTTATTACTGTTTCCATTTTACCTGCAGCTATATTCACCTCATCTAGATACAGCGCCCCCCAGATGGGTTCACCTTGCTCATGGATTGCTTCTCTTTCTTTATCAGGTTTGTCAAACTTTATGTGCTCAACCAAATATGCATTTTTTTACTAAAATATACTTCCTTTGCAGTGTAACATCTAGCTTTTTTTTTAGAAAAAAAATCAAGGCATGTGCTGACCCATGGTATCTAGGTTTTGTAATCAATTTGATTATCTTTCTGAAAATCAGATATGTTTTTCCTGTTTTCCTGGAATTTAATGGTTGCATGTTTTTTTATGAATATATCATGTCAAACTTTCAATTATCATAGTTTACATGGAATGATACTGATGCAGACTTTTGATGCTGTGGATGGGAAACAAGCAAGGCGTACCAACTCATCAAGTCCTTTAGGCGAGCTTTTTGATCATGGTAATTCCACTTGAAACTTAAGTTTGGTAGACTCAGCTTTAAGAAATCCCATATGGTGCTGACAAGTTTGTAATACATGCAGGATGTGATGCGCTTGCCTGTGCTGTAAGGCCGCGTGCCAACCTTTTCCTTTCAAGTGCAATGATTCTGAAATTGTTGTGAACTGATTAATTTATTTATCTATTAGTTCGAGTCCTTAGCTTTTGGAAGCACGGCAATGTGTGGAAAGGCTACCTTCTGGTTTTGGTTCATTTCAGCCGTCCCATTTTACTTCGCAACCTGGGAGCAGTGAGTTATTCTGTTCTTGCCCACTTGTCATAGTTCTATATTCAACAATCTAGCCAAATGGGTGTTCTGTATATCATGGCTGCAAGTTTTCTGGAGGCTATCTAATTTCAGAACCAAACACGTTTTTTTTTTATTTCTCCCCTATGGACCTTAAAACTTGATGTCTTACATTTGTTCTAGTGGTTCATTATGGATGACCTGGTCTTGTGCATATTATATGTTGTAGTGTGGGAAGTGCTTCAATGCTTTGGGAAAGTGGACACACTTGTGTAATTAAAAATAGGGATATATCGCAACTACCCACTACCCTACTGAGTTTGCACAACTTGGTTTCTGCAACTGCAACACACTAGTCTTGCCAAGTTTCACAATTGCACACTTTTTGCTGTTTTATCATGATGCTTTCTTCTTTAATTTTTGTTGCTATGCTTTATTGTTTAGTTGTTTTATCCTGCAATTTTTCATACTTCATTGTCTTGTGCAGCTTTTTTACAAATACACTTATTCTACCTATAGTCAATGGACCAACTGAAGGCCTTATGCTGATCTATTTGTGCCATTTTTTCACCTTTTTCACAGGTATTATTAGGTCTCTGTGAAACTTAAATAAATGGTGTTCCTCTGCTAATTCATTGTGCATATGCATGGGGCCTTAAGGCCATATGGTTAGTGGTACTGATAGCTCATCTTTCCTTTTGTAGGAGCTCAGTGGTGGGCACAGGATTTCCAGAAGTCAATGCCCCTACTGGGTTGGGTGCCTCTTATTCAAGGTACAGATGCTATCATGCGAATGATTCCTTTTTGGTATTTATATTTATCATTACCATACAGTCATCAATTTCTTTAATTTTAGCACCATCTATATCCTATTTTTTTTTTCTTCTGTTAATACTCTATGAAAGCTTCATTGTGAAGTTGGAAAACAAAATGGCATTCCCTATACTGAAGTTTATTACTTATTTTCTCTTTACCCAGAAATCCCAGTGTATGACATCGTTCTGTTTCTTATGATTGCTTTTGCTGTCATCCCAACAATTGGATCTAAGTAAGTTCCGTGTACAACATGTATTATCTTCTAGTGGTATTTTGAGCTATCTGATGTTCTATATCGTTTTTTGTATGTCATATGGCCCTGTAATCTTGTCTTTAAAGCCTTCTTAAATACATTTGATGTTATATTGTTTGTCATTTTAAAATTCAAAGAAATAATAAGCATATTTTAAGTCCATAGTTTGTTTATATTGCTTCATGTGTAAAAAGGACTAGTGTCTTTAATTGATCTGCTAAAGAGATTTTAGTTAACTATTACATTTGCAATCGAACCACCTGATAGGCTGATACATGGAATAGTATAGTGCTAGATGTAGCTAATTTTGCAAATGGAGCAACTGATAATCTTTTTGTTGATAAATGCTTCTTAAGAAAAAAACAATGCTACACATAATTCCACGGATAGGCATAACTGACCAACTGCTGAATCATGTGCTATTTTGGTGTGTATAAGCAAACACATTGACACATTGTATGTAAGATATATGTCTTGGTTAGGGCCCTAATCTTGGTTGCATGCACTAATGCTATTTTGAATGGTTCATGAGGAAAGTATTGCCGAGCTAGTGGAACAATTTGAGTACCTTATTTTCTTACCTTTTGAGCTTATCATATTTGATAATTTTGAATTGATTGGACATTGGACATATAATCAAGGCTGACTAAGTTAATGTTGCCACTTTACAGCATTCACAATGTATATAAAGTTGTTGAAGCAAGAAAAGGAAGCATGGTGCTGGCACTAGCTATGGTAATCTCTTAATTTATATTTTTTAGTCTACTGTTGTGATTCTCTTTTCTTCATCTGATATTCTTCATTCTTCATTTGTGTTAGCTCTTTCCTTTTGGTTTGCTCTTGGCTGGAGTTCTTGTCTGGTAAGGCTGTTGAAAACTTTCCTTGCTTTATGTATATGAAGTTATGCATCTCTCATCTACCTAGAATTTGAGCTTGGCAATCTAAGCTATCGGTCTAGGTGAAAACTCTAGTGTATCACTTAATGGTTACATTTGTATGTAGGTCCTACCTGTCTCCTTCAGATATAATGAGAAACCAGCCACATCTGCTAATTATTGGAACTGGTTTTGCGTTTGGCTTTCTTGTGGTAAGGCTTTTATGATTTTCACAACCAGATGCCCTGTTTCAAATACAGTAGTACAGTATAGATGTATCTGTCCATTTCTATGCTTATTTGTGTACCTGCTCATTTGTAAATGGCATTTTCATGTTTAAGACTTAGAGCATTTGTGTCTTCATGTTTTTTTTTTGAGACAATGTCTTCATATTTGTTTTGCTGTAATAGATGCCCTGTTTCAAATACAGTAGTACAGTATAGATGTATGGACATTACCTGATATCTGTTTATATTGTTCCACAGGGAAGAATGATTCTGGCTCACTTATGTGATGAACCCAAAGGTCTGAAAACAGGGATGTGCATGGTACTTGCTTTGAAAGCCCAATCATTCTTTGCTGTCTTCTACACTGTCCTCATATATGGCCTATTCTAGCATGCGCTAAAAAATGTGCTACTCTTTTGCAGTCCCTTGCGTATTTTCCGTTCGCAATCGCAAATGCGCTGACTGCCCGGCTTGATGATGGGTTTGTGTCTAGCTACCTGTTTCAATTACTATGTTTATTATAATTATTTCCTGTCTCAACTGGTTTCATGGTCATTGATTGTTGCAGAAATCCCCTCGTTGATGAGCAGCTAGTTCTCTTAATGTACTGCTTATTTACAGGTGCTGCATTATTCTCTCAACTTATCTCTTCAGTAAAAAGCTACAGTTGTGCACTAAAGTACCAATTTGATCGTTTTCCTTTTTGTTGTTGCTCAAAAAAGTAATATTTCTTTTTTGGTGTTTTATTTATGCAAGATTAAACCTGCTAATTCATCATGATTTAAGAGTGTTTTATCTGTTGGTGGCTTGCAAACTTTATATCAGTTGCTCAGAGCCTATTCATTTTGTTCAATCTTTGCAGTGGCATTGTACATGCATTTTGCTACATCTGTTATTCATGAGATCACCAATGCGCTTGGGATTCATTGCTTCAGGTTTGTTGACCATCAGTTCATTAACAATTTAACATAATCTTTTCCACCTGTTTTATCAGTCAATTGATTGACACGAATTGTCTTGTGACAGGATTACTAGGAAAAAGGCATAATTCTCATGTCCATGAGCATCGGTGTTGCCCTGGATTGTAATCAAATCACAAATGGCGCCTGCCAGACAAGAAAATATTATTATTTATCTCCACCATTACACAGATGCTGATTCTCAGATCATATTTGCATCCGCCATCATGGGGATGGAGTCCCCTGAACACTTCAGCATGAAGAACTTGCAGACAGACATGTGAAAAGAGTGTATTTTTGAAACATTTAGTAGTATTGTGTTGTATCTTATCTTGACATGCTCGGCAAGAATTTTGTGGGATTTCTTGAGCTGGTTGATAGATACTGCCTTTGATATATTTTAATTGTAAGAATCGGTCAGTATTGTTAAATGAATGTCCATCATATTCTTGAGAGACACACTGTTAGTTCTGGCAGCAAAAAATTGGTATCATTGTGGTCATGCCACTTGTACTATTTGAATCTTTTGTCTTTAAAAAAAGTGCAGATGAAGAGGCTCAAACAGTACTCTCGTTAAATGAATTGATGACAACTTTGAGGCGCACTACTAAATGGCATTAATATCATCACAAACATAACATGACGGGTTAATTTGCGGGTTCGTGAATTGGCTGAAGCACAGGGTTAATAAGGGGTGATTCTTTCCATCCACTACAACTAACTAGCAAATTCTTGCGCGTATGGTATGCATATGAAGTGATTGCGGCTACACACGATACATGAGGTGGCAGGTGCTTCCAGCAGGCCAAAGTGCGACGAGTGTTGCAAGCAATTTGGCTATTTCCATGGCAAGGGCTGCTTTTGTTGCGGGACACGAAGACCACCACTTAGACCTTCCCTTTACCTGCTTATTGTAGTTCTAATAGCAAGCAAAATTATCGTTGTCTTAATGGATCTGAATTGATGGATGGATTCTATCTTCATCTATGTGATTATTTTTTATTACAGAACCTATTTAGAACAACCATGGTAGTTATAGTCGTTCTGGAATCACACCACCGCACAATCAATAAATAATTAAAGAGAACTACAAAAGGACAAATACTTAAATGCCTCTCAACTTTATTGACGATGATGACAGGTCTTATTGCAATGTCTTATAGGACGAGTTTGTGTTTTATGGTAGAATGTGACTGTGAATATTTTTGCTCTACAAAATTCTCTTGCTAAAATAAAAAATATAGATATGCAATAAGTATTTGATTACAATGAATAATATGAAATCAAAGTTTTATGGGCTTCCTAGCAAACAAGTAGAGATCTACTGACTGAAATGAAAAATATAGTGATAAAAACAAAAAAAAATATGTTTCCTAAAAGAAAAAAAATATAATTAGTATATCATCATAGAAACATATGGGCACTTTTTCTAGTTAAAAATAAAAAAAGATATAGGTAGAGATAGAGATATAGAATATAGATATAAGATAAAGGTAGAGATAGATATAGAGGTAGTAGACGTAGAGGCGTATCCCAACATTTCTGACCATAGTTACCAACCAGCACACTTATATAAGCAGGTAGCCAGGTACAGATGATTACATGATCATCCTGCAAATTGCTAAGGAGATGATGACGAAGATGGAAAGCACAAAGAGGAAGACAACGCTGACCCTCTTGATCGTCGTCCTCATCGCCTCAACGTAAGTTACATAGCCCATCTCGCCAGCATCATGGACTGGCTAGCTAGCATCTTCCTTGCGCGTTCTCTTCTCCTATATAATTGCAATTCCAATAATATACACACTAGTCTTTGCATCCGCGCACTATGACTGACTAGCAAATTCCTGCTTGTGTGGATATGAAATTATGAATGCAGAGGAGGCAGGCACTGGGTTTTCTTGCGGTGAAGAGTTCAAGAAGTGGCTTTGCGGCCGGGCCTGTGCAACAAGTTCTGCAAGAAACATGGCTTCGTCCGCGGCTAGTGCCATTCACTTGAGTGCTACTGCTGCACCACTTGACCTCACTTTATTACCTGCTCATAGCTCTATGTACCCATCAAAATAATCGCTGTCTGCATGAATACGGGATGGATTATGGATGACTCTGTGTGTGATAAAATTTTGGATGACTAGCTATAGATAATAAAAGAAAATTGTGTTTTCATCCCATAAATATTGCATATGTGTGACTTTCATCCTTTATATTTCATTTGGTGTCCAAAATTAACCCCATAACTAGCTAAATTGGTGCAATAATCATCAATGCCTCAGCTTAACACAACAGTTTAATACCATCTCTGACCAGTTTAGGCTATGTAATCGTCTGACTAATCACTACATAACTAGCTAGCTTTATCATATGGTGAGTCTGGCGTGAATCTGATGAGGCTTCGCCCCTTTGCGCCGCACATTGGAGTTTGGAATAGATAGAAGCATGATACAGTGTGATAACAACGAGAATGCCATGATATGGGCACCTCTCATACTATCCCCTCTGACACTATTATGACCGCCGCTAATAAGCTATATATCAAGGGCTATAGTGTGGGTAGAAAAGGGGAAAGGAAAAAATATTGGCGGGAAAATTAATGAAACCATTGACACTAGACTACTGTAGCGATTGATTCGACCCAACATATGACATGACTAGCTACTAAGTGATTAGTCAGATGATTACATAGTCTAAATTATTATGAGACGGCATGGAATGATTGCTAAATCGACACGGGGATAATTAGTGCACCGGGGTTGGATTTGCACTGGTTGAAACATAAGGGACATAAGGAATGCAAAATAAACATTTTCTAAAATAAAATCTTACACACATATGGTAAATATTACACCCTTTAGATCACAGCTGCTACTATTGCTACCATAGACAAACATGAAATTGCTACTTGGACACGAGGAGAGGTGTTGGGTTCATGGATGATCAACTACTTCCTCTGCACTGGACGCAGAGACATTGGATGGGATTTCTCAAACTCTTCTTTGGTTGCACTGGGCACTAGCGACAAAAGTACATGCATAATCCTCTACCCGCATAGTTTTTTGGTTGAGCAGTATAAACATTTTACTTTATTGCTAGCGTAGCAATGTCATTCTCCAACAAAGAGAGGTAGATGTGATACAAAAGGTAAGTTAGCTAAACATAATTTGAATAGGAGCAACAAATGTTAATTTGTTTAGCAACAATTTCAGCATCCATTTTTTTTTATTCCCAGTTTGCTGCTAAATTCATATATATGGAGGGCATTGCACATATATTTTAAGCTAGACCCCCAACAAGCGTTGCTCATATGTTTCTGAACTGGGGTAGGGGGCCGGGGCTACATTCTAAATAAAACTCAACTAGAGGGTGAAGCACCCTTTGATTTCATCTCAAAGAAGAGTACCTCAGCTTTGGACCCAAACTGGTTACATGAGATTCATCGACCTTTGGAATTCATCGCTCTATTGTAGTTCCTAACATGGCGAGGTTTGCACCTGACGAATATATGGGTAGACCTGCCTTTAGGAAGCGATATGACAATGGTACAAAGGTGGATGGTTAGTTTAGTGTTGTTTATTTACTTACCTTGGTACTCCATCGGGTTTCATATTAGAAGTCGTTTTGCACAATATTTGAGTTAAACATTGGGAATATAAATCATGAATAACATTTAAGTCGTTGAGTTTGAAAATATGAAAATCATAATAGATTGGTCTTGAAATTTACTTTCATAAAATATATATATATATATAACATTTTAAGAAATATTTTTTAGAAAAGAGGAGTCAAAGTTGTGCTTTGGTGACCGTGTCGCTGTCCTAAACGACTTCTAATTGAGAACTGGAGGGAGTATAAATTAACTAGCCTAATCCTCTCCCAATTAGTTGATATGGAGCACTAGACAAGTACTCCCTCCGTCCCAAAAAACAATGCAATTGTCGTTTTCTCGAGAAGTCAAACAATGTCAATTTTGACCAAATTATACAAAATAATACTAATATTTATGTCTCTAATTATGAAAATATATTCTATAATTAATTAATGGTACTTATTTTGTGTCATAAATGTTATTAATTTTTATTTATGTTTGTTCAAATCTGAAATTGTTTGACTCAGAATGCGCTAGTTGCATTCTATCAGGGATGGAGGGAGTATATTGAATTACATGCAAGTCAAAATCCTTGCCTAAAAAGTCAACGGGTACTGATTGGCAGGAGTATTAATTGTCACAGCTGTATGGCAAAAATGCATCTATACCATAGCATTACAGAGCCTGAGACGACTCATTCTATATGCACAGCCTAGTGATCCTAAGAGCTTCCCTAAAAAAAAGGAATCCTAGGAGCAAATAATTAAGATATTATGGTAAATACAGCAATAACAATGACAGCTAGCTAATTGAACCACAGTACGTAGTCATTGATGTACTACCTCTGTCCCCAAAGAAGTGCAATTTTGGCTGTGCACCTGGACAAGTGCTTGTCCTGGTGAGTAGTCAAAGACAAAATTGCATTATTTTGGGACAGATATAGTAGAAGTATTCCAACATGTACTACGAGCACACTTGACGAGTATATATACAGTAGGTAGAGAGGATGCATGGATGACTACAAATAATCTACGATAGATAGAAAGATATCATCCAGCACACCTACTCGTCAAACAGAGATGGTGATGAAGATCAGCAGCACGAGTAAGAAGACGTTGATCCTCCTGCTCATCGTCATCCTCATTGCATCACGTAAGTTATACATCTTCCTTGCATTGGATTTTCTTCTCTTATGTACTTGCAATGCACTAGTACCAGTCTTTCCATCTTCTGCGACTAACTAGCAAATTCCTGCATGGATGGATATGATATAAATGATGCAGAGGAGATCAACATGGGGGCGGGCGCCGGTGGCGGTGATCCTTGCGTCGAGGGCGAGTCAGACCCAGAGCTCAAGTGCTGGGGAAAGTGCTTCCATTCGGGCCAGTGCGATGAGTGCTGCAAGAATTTGGGCTTCATCCGCGGCAAGTGCTCGTCATTAGCCTGCTACTGCTGCAAGGAACAAGAGCCGCCCATCACAGCTTGATCTCCCCTTTACCTTTTCATAGCTTTATGTACTCAGGCACACCTAGGAAAATAATCGCGCTGTCTGCATGAATGGATAGATAGATGATTCGTTATTTTCTCTTTTGTGCGCCGAAACTCTTTGGATGGATTATATGGACTGTTATGAACATGATTTAGTGCATAGGATTAGCCACATACAGTTGAATGATAGGGGTGACAAGTTCCGGTGGAATCTTACTCAGTCCGGCTTGTTTTCCGTTAGGTCAATGTATATGGCTATGATCAATAATAATAATAATGTGCAACAGAATACTATGATTTGGAAACTGAAACTTCCTCTGAAAATTAAGATTTTTTTGTGGTATTTAAAGAGAGGGGTGGTCCTAACGAAGGATAATTTTGCTAGGAGAAATTGGAATGGTAGTAAACTATGTGCTTTCTCTTCCAAAGAAGAATCAATCCAACATCTTTTTTTTATTGTCATACGGCGAAATTCCTTTGGAGAGCTGTACAGTTTGCTTTTAACTTACATGCACCCTATAGTTTCCATTACTTATTTAATGATTGGCTTATAGGGATGAATGCAAAGTTAAGGAGTCAAATGTTAGTTGGGGCCGCTGCTTTATGTTGGGCAATTTGGCTCAGTAGGAATGATTTAGTTTCTGATAAATCCCCCACGAAAACTTACTTGCAGGTCTTGTTCAGAGGGACGCACTAGCTGCGGTTATGGGCACAGCTTCAACGGCATGAGCAGGAGAAACAAGCAATAAAGGAGGCATGTCAAATGCTGGAGGCTTTGTCAATGTAATTCTTTGCACATTATGATTGGAGATTTAGCAATAGGATTGTGGGCTAGTTTTCTTCAAACTTTATGATGTGGTTTCTTTGATTATTCGGTGAGCGCAGACGAAAGTGCTGCAAACTTGTAAACATTGGCCGTAGCCCTATGGGTCAAGGCTGGATTAATTTCCATTATCTAAAAAATGAACTCATAATTAACATGATGAATCATCAAGGTTTTATTGTTTGTGAAGGCCATGGAGATGTATAATTCATTTCTTTAAGTCAACAAGGCATGATAGAAATAGCACTAATTTTCGGAATATATAACTCACGAATGCACTAGCTAAATTGGGGTAATCCTCAAGTGTCGGACCAGGAAAAATGAAATACAAAAGGAGAGATTCACTCAGAAGGAAATTAGAGATGTTTAGATGGTTTCCTTGATGGAGTTTATCAGGCTTTTCGAAAAAATACATAAAAAAGCAAACCTAGGGCTTTGCTTACTTCTATCTAGCTTGAGTTTTGGCAAAATCGTCCCTTAGTTGAGAGACACATCAAATTACACGATACTGACTGACATGCTTGTTGGATGTTAGCTTTAATGTCTTCACAAAAAGGTTTCTATTAATAGAATCACTGATATGGTACTACAAAAGGTCAATAAACCATTACAAAAACTTAGTGGTTGGAAAGGCAAATATTCATGGTTGGAGGTAGACTTGTGTTACTTAGTACTTACTGTCCTACATATGTTTATATCATCCTTTTTTTAGATCCCTAGAGGTGTTCTCAAATAAATGGAGGGTCATACTTTCATAAAACACCCACTAAAACATATGTTTTTTTTTCTAAATTGTAGATTATTTCAGATTTGTCCTAAATAACTCAAAATTTTCTAACTTTAAAAGTCAATAGAAAAATGTATTAGAGAATCTCCAAGAGTTTATCTAAAATATACTCTCTAAATTATCATTTGGAGAGTCATTTGAGTCAAAGTTATTTTCTATATCTTTATACTTTCCAACAGCTTTTCTATATCTTGTGCGCAGTCTAGAGAGTCATCTCTCTCTATATCTTTGGCTAGCGAGAAATCCGAAATAGAAAATATCTAAATTTGGATATCCAAAATCTCTATTTCTGTAAGTTAGAAATGATATATAGAGTCTCTTGGAGATGCTCGTAATATCTACAATATCCAGGGTAGGGCTGCACCGGCAGCGATCTGCAGCACGCCTGCACCAATTTCTTTTCTATATAAATAGCTACAGAGAGGAATAGAGGATGGATGAACAAGATAGATATCATCTAGCAGATTTTTCCCACTAGATCATCAGATACAGAGATGATGATGAAGATGGGGAACACGAGGAAGACAACATTGATATTCTTGTTGATCATCGTCCTCATCACCTCACGTAAGTTATATACCTCATTTAGCATTCTCTTTTATTTGCACGCACATTCCGAATACGCTTGGAATCTTACTCTTGGTTGCAGATCTGAGAAAATTACCTGGCTCAGGCAGCAACCTCGGGTGTTCGATTTTGATGGCCTGAGGTCAGATGCGCTGCCTTGTAGCAGCTGCCTGAGCCAGGACCGCAACCAAACATACCTGTTTCTATGCTTGTGAAATAAAGTGGGGTAGATCTTTTGTCTAAAACAATTACAATAATGCACTAGTCTCTGCATTTGCTGCATTTGCTACGACTAACCAACAAATATATTCGTACATGCACATACACAAACACGAAATACAGAGGAGGAGGCCAGCATGGGTGGAGGGGGTGAAGTTGATTGCAAAGAGGCTCCAAGGCGCAGTTGTTTTGGCAGGTGCTCGCAGCCGGGCCAATGCAACAACTGCTGCATGGAACAGGGCTACGACTTCGGCGAATGCAGGGCAGTTTCCTGCTTCTGTTGCTGGACACAACATAAGACGGAAGGAAGACTGAATCTCACTAGACTTTCTCTTGCCTAAAAGAGATATGCTTACAACTGGAGTAATAATACTTGTTACTGTGAAATAAAATAACCAATTTCTAGCAACATCGATAATGGATATGGATGGATGTGATCCTTCATTTTGGTTTTATAGCTATTCCATTACTCCACATATATTTGCTCGTCATTGAGCCATGCGGGTTGTGACGCCGTTGACCGGATTTTTACATTGGTCTCATATACGTACGGGGCTCTGTTGCCTTCACAACAGCAGAGGAAGGTAGGTGCATGTTATATAGGCCATGTCGGTAACTGTAATTATTCCTTCATAACATGTTGTTGTAAGATATACTACTGCTGATGATTGGCGAAAAGAATATAACAGAATAAAAATACTGCACAAATAATATATGGGTCATACTTTCATATGATGGAGGGATATTAAATACGAACAAAAAGATCAACAGAGCTACACAGGGTCTAAGATAAGATGAAAATAGTCCGCCGCAACGATAGATTCTGTGGCATATTCATGCAACAACAGCAAGTATAATAGAACCCTTTTTTAGAAAAAATATAATAATAAGATTCCCCATTTCAGAAGGTTGGAATTTGAGGAATTCAGAAAAAAAATGCTCATAAGAAATGAAGCCATAGAAGAGTCTATCTAAAATATAATCTCTAAATCATCATTTGGAGAGTCATTTGAGTAAAAATTATTTTCTATATCTTTATACTTTTCAATAGCTTTTTTATATCTTGTGCGCAGTCTAGAGAGTTATCTTGCTCTCTATCTTTGGCTAGCGAGAAATCCGAAATAGAATGTATCTAAATTTGGATATCCAATTAAAGATGCTGTTGGAGGGTGTTAGTTAGAAAAGATATATGAAGTCTCTTGCAGATGCTCTTAATGCCTACAATATCCAGGGCAGGGCTGCACCGGCAGCGATCTGCAGCTCGCCTGCACCAATTTCTTTTTTGTATAAATAGCTACAGATAGGAATAGAGGATAGATGAACAAGATAGATATCATCTAGCAGATTTTCCCCACTAGATCACCAGATATAGAGATGATGGTGAAGATGGGGAACACGAGGAAGACGACATTGATCTTCTTGTTGATCATCGTCCTCATCACCTCACGTAAGTTGTATACCTTATCTAGCATTCTCTTTTATTTGCCCACGCATTCCGAATACGCTTGGAATCTTACTCTTGGTTGTAGACCTGAGAAAATTGCCTGGCTCAGGCAGCAACCTCGGGCGTCCGATTTTGATGGCCTGAGGTCAGATGCTGTTAGGAATAAACCCTCCATGGTGACGTGCGTGTGTGTGCCGCACCACGGTGTGTTCATGGTGGCGTGGGTGTGTGTGTGTCGCGCCGTGCTCGTACAGTACATGTGTGGGTCGGGCATGGTGTGTGTATAGCTCAGCGGCGCCTGTGTCTGCTAGATCGAGTCAGAGTCTGTTGGAGTCGTGGTATGCGTGGCGGGGATCCCACAGTGGAGGCCGCCATGACTGGGTCGAGCACATGGCTCGGGATCATGGACGAGCACGTTCCGCGCGGATCGGACGCAACGGCCATTGCGGAGGTGAGCTCCTCGGCCTACAAGTAGCCTCTATACTCCATTGCTCTCCTTTGCCAAGTCTAGTGCCAAGATATAGGAGCAATCGGCTCTGTGGCGTTCGTCGTTGAGAAAAACACTGTTCATCTTCTTCATCCCATTCCGCGCTGGCGCAGCAGGGACGCATGTTCCTGGGTAGGGCCAACAGATGCGCTGCCTGGCAGCAGCTGCCTGAGCCAGGACCGCAACCAAACATACCTGTTTCTATGCTTGTGAAATAAAGTGGGGTAGATCTTTTGTCTAAAACAATTACAATAATGCACTAGTCTCTGCATTTGCTGCATTTGCTACGACTAACCAACAAATATATTTGTACATGCACATACACAAACACGAAATACAGAGGAGGAGGCCAGCATGGGTGGAGGGGGTGAAGTTTCTTGCTTCGAAGATCCAGGGGGCAAGTGTTTTGGCAAGTGCTGGCAGCCGAGCACATGCAACAACTGCTGCATGGAACAAAACTACGACTTCGGCGAATGCAGGCTGATGTCCTGCTTTTGCTGCATTGCACAGCATGAGAAGGAAGGAAGACTGGATCTCACTAGACCTTCTCTTGGCTAAATGAGATATGCTTACAACTGGAGTAATAATACTTATTACTGTGAAATAAAATAACCAATTTCTAGCAACATCAATAATGGATATGGATGGATCTGATCCTTTATTTTGGTTTTATAGCTATGCCATTATACTTCACATATATTTGCTCGTCATTGGGCCATGCGGGCTGTGATGCCGTTGACCGGATTTTTACATTGGTCCCATGTACGTACCGGGCTCTGTTGCCTTCACAACAGCAGAGGAAGGTAGGTGCATGTTATATAGACCATGTCGGTAACTGTAATTATTCCTTCACCATAACATGTCGCTGTAAGATATACTACGCTGATTGGCGAAAAAAAATACAACAGAATAAAAATACTACACAAATAATATATGGGTCATACCTTCATATGATGGAGAGATATTAAATATGAACAAAAAGATCAACAGATCGAGTCACAGAGGGTCTACAAAGATAAGATGAAAATAGTTCGCTACAACAACAGATTCGTGGCATATTCATGCAACAACAGCAAGTATAATAAAACCTTTTTTTAGAAAAAAATATAACAATAAATTTCTCCATTTCAGAAGGTTGGAATTTAAGGAATTCAGAAAAGAAAAATGCTCATAAGAAATGAAGCTATAGAAATTCCAACCTAACACAAAAAAGAACTTAATAAGAATATACAACACCCCATCAGAAAATCAGTTTACCTTGCAACAGATGATGATCCACAGGACCGGCTCACACAATCCTAACAAAACGAGGTTCCGGCCTTTGCACTCGCACACAGCCATACAAAAAAAAACATTTTGCAAAGTCATACCTTGAATATTGTGAAAATCAGTTGAAAAACCATCAACTCTCTATCCGGAGGAAGTAAATGAGTTATCCTCATCTTAAAAATCAAGTTAGTACACTATGTCAAAACTCGACAAAGGAGACACACTAATAGGCGACGCGGAATTGAGACGCGTCACCAATAAGTCATTGGCGACGCGGATTGACTAGACACGTCACCAATGAGTCTGTAGAGACAACACGCGTCTCCTATGTATCTTAATAGGCGACACTTCTTCATGAGCCGCGTCGCCTATGACTGTCTCAGTTATAGGAGACACGTCCCACGAATACGCATCTCCTATAACTCGGTATATTGGTGACGCGGTTTCGGTAAACCGCGTCTCCTATAAGCAAGTCTCCTATAACCGAGTCGACCGAGTCTTAAATCAAAAGGCAACAGGCAACAACCTGGGCCTGGGCCACAGTGGCCTTTGAGCCGGGCCAAGAAGGCAGTGCAGCGCGCCGCGACGCTAGGGTTACTATCACAACCGCACCCTCAGCTCCTCCCCCCTCCATTCGCAGCCGCCAGTGCGCCGCCGCCCCCTCCTCTCCCCTCGCAGTCGGCGTCAGCTGCTGTCGACGTCGCCGGGCGCGCCCACCGGCGCCGCCTTGTCCCGCCCCACCTCCCGCTTTGTCCAGATCTGGAGGCGCCTCCTCTCTTCCCCTCTCTGGTGGTGCTGCACTGGTGGTGGTGGTGGTGGAGGATGAGGGGACAGCGGGGACCTGCCGCACCGTCGTCGTCCCCCGCGTCCGCGGCGGCGGCGGCCGTGCGGTGGGACGAGATCCTCCAGCGCCACTTCCTTCGGGTCCTCCTCGTTGAGCACCTTGTCCCCGTTCAAGCTGCTGCTACTCAGATCCACCGCCCCTTCCCCAGCGCAAGGGCGTCGCCGCCACAACTCCTCCCCAGTCTCTGCACCCGGAACCTACAGCGAGATGGCCTCGCGACCTGCTCCAGCGCCGCCGCTCGCGTGGCCTCCACCGCCAACCGCTCGGTGACCGCGGCCCGCTCCGCCGCCGCCTCGACTGCCCGCCGCGCCCCGTGCTTCTCTAGGTGACGGCTGTCGTTCCTCTGTTTCCCCTGTTGCCGGCGCATTTAGGGCTGGATTTGTAACATATGGACTGTGCGGTGTGCAGGATGCTGGGGTGCTGCGCGGGACTGTCGCCGCCGCCGTTGTACAGCACGGTGGCGGCGGCCAGGCTGACAATGCGGCTGAGCACAGACTCGAGCTGCTGCGTTCGTGCATTTGGGTGAGGACAGCGTTCGTGCATTTTGTTCTCCTTCCCTAGAGGGTAGGTTCATTAGTTCATTGCTTGCTCGGAGAAAATTGTGTGCGCTTGTTTGATCTTTCTAGAAATGAATGGCACCTGTTGGTTCTGTTCACACGATGAAATGTCATCCTGACCATTTTTTACTTACTATGTTCAACAAAAACCATCTCCATGCTGCAACAGCAACCATTCATGTAATATTGGGTTTTTGCAAATAAGTATATGCTTTACTTGGAGTGGCTTCTTGACATAAGTAGATGTTAGCCTGCCACTGTCACTTGCACAAAATAAAATTCTCCTATGCTTTTTTTGACATAACAGGATCAATTCCGTGACTATATGTTCCTTGAAGCTGCACGTCGAGATTTAAGAGTAATAATTGAGAACAAATAGCGCCTTGTTCTGGCACATGCAACATCAGGATACAAGTGAGTTCTCCCATCCCTTTTATCTGGATAGTTGGTTTTGTCTGTGTGCTAGCTAGTGTTGATTCTAAATGTATCATAGATTTGTGTGTCCAGACTTTAGCATGAATTGGCATTTTGCAAGGCACAACTACATATCTAAATGTATCCATTTTTCAGAAAAGAGAGATATTTCAAGATCTTGCCCCGCTGCTGTGGCACTCCTTGGTACAATTGCTGCGCTACTCCAGGTATGTTCCTGTGAAAGTGCATCTAGGCACTTATATGTTTTGATGATTGTGGATGACAACATGATTTGTATTTAACTTGTTTGCTTAAGCATATGAGCAGGGTTTTATTCTTATGGATATTCATGTAATATGGTTGTATAATATGAGTGTGATCCCAGGCAACTAAGCAATACAATGACAAGTGATCAGAAATGATAAATGAGATATGGTCTTATGCAAATTGGTTGGTCTCATCGATAAGATACTTGTCAAAGGTTTTTGGGATAAATTATTTGAAGAAATTAGGATTTCTTTGGGCTTGGTCCATAGCTATGGGTATATTCAAATTGGGACATGATTATATGGATATTATATGGTCTCAAGTGCATGTAAGCTTATGGACAAGTTATCTACCAAAGAAAACATACAAGACAACATACAAAACAATATTGAAGATATTTCAAGTTAATAGAAGACGTGGATTTCAATGTGGTATTCATGATGATGCAATACAAAGTGGATCTCAATGTGGCTAGATATGGTGAAAGGGATTAAGCTAGATGGCCATGTCCAGGTACCAAGCAAGAGAAGGGCAAGTTGGTCTTGTAGCCGAGGGACTTTGCTAGGGTGAAGACTAGCATCATAGTTTGATCTCTATGCACTAATCAAGCCTTACCGAGTGAAGCTATGCAATGCATCTAATTTTTTATTGATCATATATTGAAATGGCTTATGAATTGGATATACTCGGAAATTCTAAGCCATTGGCTCAAGTTGGATTTGCTCAGCAATATAAAGATGTTAAAGCCCTCAAAGTTAAGAATGACCAAGTATGGCAACAATCAAGGCATTGAAGCTCAAGTGGAAGAATTCATTTATTGTTTTTATCTTGAGTTTAGGAATGCCGTACTATAAAGAGGGATGTAATATTAGTTGTTTTGCAACACCAAAAGTGCTCATAGATCAACCCATGTGAGATAGCCTTGAGAGTGGAGTCTTTTGGGACTCAAGTGTGCTGAGTCGACCCAAACCGGTCTGACCGGTTTGGGGCTCTGACAGGTGTAACGGCTAGTTGGTTTGAAAAACCGGTCTGACCGGTTGGGGAAACCGGTCTGACCGGTTTGCCTTTGTTCATAACGGCTAGTTTTTGGGATTGGGGTATTTATACCCCTTGGCCCTGCACACAATCCGAACTTCGGGAAACAAATCATCGTGTCTCTCCATTGGTTTACTTCACAAGCTCAATTCTAGCATTTACATTTACTTCCGCTTCGATCTACTTGGTTGTTCTCTAATTGTGTGCAGGGACTAAGTGAACCTGCTAGATATCATCTACAAGAGCTACACATCAAGTTTGGTTTGTGCTAGAACTCGTAGAGGAGGTCAATTGCATAGTTGTGTGTTTCTGCCAGCAACCGGTCTGACCGGTTTGGGAAACCGGTCTGACCGGTTTCAGTACTAATTGTGTGAAAAGTTTTGTTAAGTGCAGATTCACCTATTCACCCCCCTCTAGGTGACATCAAGGTCCTTTCAATTGGTATCAGAGCTTGGCCTCACATCCAAGCTTAACCGCCGTGAGGAAAGATGTCGACTTCGTGTGAGGTAACCTATGAGCCACTATCTAGTGACGGCTCAAATTATTCCACTTGGTCCGCTCATGCCTTTGGCCATGAAGCACTGAGACACCTCATCAAGAGAGGATGTCACTGCTCTTGAGCTTGAGACTTTGCTTGCACGGCGTCGACCACCCTTCTTGCTGCCAACTGCACCTCTTCTGCCCAAACCGGTCAGACCGGTTTCAGAAACCGGTTGGACCGGTTTCAGAAACCGGTTGGACCGGTTTTGGCAGTAAGGTGGCAGCTGAGCCGACTTGACCTTGTGGCTTCTTGGTGGTGGTCTCATGAGGCTCGGTGCAAGTATTTGCTGATGTAGAGCCCTCCTTATGAGACATGGCTCTTGTTTGCACTTGGTTGTCACCTTTGATGTTGGCATATAACTTCTCAATTCGAGCCCATATAAGATGAGCATCGAATAGAGTTGCTTCATCTTCTAGGATCATTTCTCTAACTTCATTGCTCACAACATCAAATAAGAAGTCAGCGACACGAGCGTTGAGTTGAAAGCAATTCATCTCATCTTCGGTTGGATTGGACACATTCCAATCAACACTAGGACGATCAATGCCTTCAACTACAACCCGCTCAAGAATAGCTTAAATTGACCAAGTCCTTGTCACTAGTGCCTTTTGTAGGATCAAGTGCTTCTAAGTATTTAGCTCATGTGACACTTGATAGTGACATGGATTACTTTCTTGAATATTAATCAACATATGCCATGAGATGCTTTTAATGGCTCTCTAGTAGAGCAATATTGTGTAAAATTTGCAGAGAATCAATCCCTGGAGTCTCGGAACTCAAATATGACCATAAAGTTGTGCTCCACCGGAAATTTCTGTCAAGCTACCGGAAATCTCCGTCGCATTTGCCGTAAATTGTGCTCAAGACCGGAAATTTCCGACGAGAGGCAACTTCTGGCAAAACCGGTCTGACCGGTTTGCCAAACCGGTCTGACCGGTTTGGCCCAGAATGTTGCAACTTGAGCCTTTGAGTGAGAAATGGAAATATATTTGAGATATTTCTGTGGGATATCATTTTTTGGCATATATACATCAGCTTGCACCTATGTGGTAGTAAGTTTTCTTGGCACTTTTCAATATGAGTAATTTATTTTGTGCCATTGACCAAATGTTGACTTAATCCTCCCAAGTCCTTAACAAGACAATGTGCACATCACATGCGGTCCATGCATGATGCACATATTTATGGGGAGGTTACTTCAACATTTGTGTCCTTGAGACTAACATTTCTATTAGTGAACTTGTAGTCTCAATGAGAGAGATCTTGTCTCTCAAATCGGAGTTGTCAATTCAATCTATGATCCAAAGCGGTAAAATTGTGTCACTATGTATCTTGGATCATGCTCTTAATTTGTGTTTTGACAAATCACCATAATATAGTCAAAATTTCTTATTTTGATCTTTGTGATTCAACTCTTGTGCATGTGAGGTTCTCATACACATTTCATCACATGTGCACTAGAGAAAATAAATTTGGTCTATATTATGAGGTTTCATAATTCATGACCTATTTGCCATCCACCCACTAGGGTCATTGATTATGATACTAGTTGTTGTGCAATTTGATATGTTTTCTCTCTTTTGTCCAAAAATTGGCATATATCATGAAAGAGGGCATACGGATATAAATCGATTATATTGCACAACACGCTTGGCTAGAGGCAAAGGTATGTTTTCTTGAACTAGTATTTACCTTGTGCATCTAGGCTTAATATCATGCTAGTATGTGCATGTTGCTTATGTGACATAGGATAGAATTTTGAAAACTCCAACTAGCATGATAGGTTGTGTGCGTTTTTGAAAATTTTTGTGTTTTGGTCTTTTGATCATTGTCGATCTATTTGTGACTATAGTTAACTTTGCTTGATTGATGGCTAGTCACAAATGGTGAGATTCTCTCAAGTCCATAAATCCTTTATCTATCCATCCTCTCTCACATCTTTCGGAAGAAACGAAAGAAAATGGATTTATTGGAAATCTTATCTATTCTATGGACAATCTTGAGAGTTTGGATACCTGGACCATCATTTACACTCTCAAGACAAGTAAGCAAGGTTGGAGATCAAAAACCATCTTGAATCAGACTCTTTCCTGCTGCCTGGGTGAAACCGGTCTGACCGGTTTGGCCAGTCAGCGGGCCCACGCGGTTTTTACTGCTATCCCGTGATTATCTCTCTCATTTCCATCCATTCACCACGCCTCCCTCTCTCTCTCCTGTTCTTCACCGCAAGGAATACCTCCCATGGAGATTTCTTGATTCAACCAAGGAAAAGGAGTTTTCTCTTTGGGATTGGAGTGCCCCAAGGCTGGCGATTGGGTTCCCATCGAGTGTTGGATTCAAAACTTCATCTTCCTCGAAGTTCTTGGCTCTCAAGGTATTCAAATCTTCCCATCGCCCGATCTACTCACTTGTTGAATATCTTGCAAAACCCTTTGGTAGAACATCTTCTGGCATGTCTAGGAACCTATTCCTAAGAGATCATTCGATTTCATGGGCTACATTTTGCAGATCGACGATTTGCACCTTCACTGCCGAAAGCGGTCTGACCGGTTTGGCAAACCGGTCTGACCAGTTTGGGCAGCGAAGGCTCAAGTCCCTGTTTTGCACCATGCTAGCTCACATATGGACTAGGGATGGCTTGTATATCAATATCTTGTCAATATCCAGATCAGACTCTGTCCAGATTGATCCCCAACTCGTTTTGACTCAGCTCAGGCAAAAGCGGTCTGACCGGTTCGGGAAACCGGTCTGACCGGTTTGGCTCTGAGCTGACCCAAAACTTGTTGGATGCTCACAAGTTGATCAAATCTTTATCAATCTTTTTCTGGGTATTTATGGTATATGTTTCATCTCTTATGAACCTAGGAAAGACAGTGGAAGATGCCAAGGGGACCCCATGCCGATCGGATTAAAAAGAGGTGTCATGACCCTTCTATTGGCAGCAGCTCGCAAGCGATCGGGGGGAGAAATTTGAGGCCTAGAAGGGGCAAGAGGGCAGCAGAGCAGCAAATAGAAGAAGTGGATGTAGTAGAGGACACCACGTCTAGTGGTGAGGATGAAGTTGAGGATGAGAACTACAGGGTTGAGTACCGTCATGGTCAGCAGGGTGATGATGAGGAGGAGGAGGAGGAGATGGCTGCTGGTGATGATGAGGAAGAGGAGGCAGGTGATGATGAGTCAGTTGAGGCGAATGCCCCTCTCGTTCTTGAGATAGTTCGACCCACTGGCCCAGCTAGTAGGAGAGTGACAGATTACCTTGCTAGTGGGATGACTGATGTTGTCAGGAGGCTGAGGAGGACTAGTCCACTTGATGTGGATAGGACAGCCACCGACTACAGATTTTGGACTCTTTTTCAGCAGGATTTCTATGCCACAGCTATTATGAAGAAGACCAAGATCACATCAGATGCACAGTATA
This sequence comes from Echinochloa phyllopogon, assembly GCA_033239725.1. Taxonomy (NCBI): domain Eukaryota; kingdom Viridiplantae; phylum Streptophyta; class Magnoliopsida; order Poales; family Poaceae; genus Echinochloa; species Echinochloa phyllopogon. The sequence goes on from BTCW01000001.1 coordinate 1,581,496, forward strand.
TAGATTGGGAGTACATGAGCAAGCAAGACAACCCTGTGTTCAATGAGATTATCAGAGTTTGTTCTGAAAAGAGGGTCAAACATCTCATGGGCTTCAGGCACAGCTGGAACAAGGAAGTCATTGCTCAGTTCTATGCCACTGTGTACTTCGGATACTACGAGCAGGGTGGTAGGCAGGAAAGAGCTATGCATTGGATGACAAAAGGACAGCGCTATCACATCACTTATTCTGATTTTGCTTCTCTCTTTAGAGTTGCACATGAGGATGATAACACTGTGAAGATACATGACAGCGGTGTTCTAGAAGCATCTGAGTTGAAGTTCATGTATCCTAGAAATCAGAATGGCAACTGGGGGAAAGTGAATGGTCTCTACACCTACTATGGGACTCTTTATAGGATGCTTCGCAAGACACTCACTCCTAGAGATGGCAACACCTCAGATATCTCACTCTATATGAGAAACTTGATGTATTATATGAGGATTGGAGAGGAGACCCCTCCCTTTAGTGTTGCTGATTTCATTTGGCAGGAGATCAAGACCATTTCTGAGAGTCCTCAAAAGATTTGTGCCTACAACCCCTTCATCATGCTTGTCATAGAGAGGGTGACAAATTTGAAGATAAAAAAGGACACCCAACACAAGCCATTGAAGCCTCCCGTGCCTCACAAGTTTCGTATGCCTTCTCCACCTCAGGATGATCCACCTCAGCAGCATGAGCATGGTCAGGAAGAGCAGCATGAAGAGCAGCAATACGGAGGAGAGCACTCTCAGCAGCAGCAGCAGCACAGTCAGCTGCAACCGGGACAAACCGGTCTGACCGGTTTCCCAAACCGGTCTGACCGGTTTGGACCTGGCAGCAGCTCCTATCCTAAGCGAAGGACTTCTCCCATTCAGAAATTCATATCCATGTTCACAGGCATTTGCAAAGGTCAGAGGGATGTCCAAGTGGATGTTAGGCAGCAGAGAATTGAGAACAAGAAGACTCGAGATGCGATCAAGAGATTACACACAACATTGAGTCCAAATGATCCTCCATCACCTATCTCACCACCTCTTGAGTTGCCTGAGATACCCCCGCTTCGAGATATCATGACTGATCAAATGAATGCGGGCTATTTTGAGGAGTATGGTGACATATTTGGATATGGACACGTCGGGTCGAGTTCACAGCCTCCGCCACCCCCTCCACAGTCAGTTGGTGCTCCAGGAGCCATGCCATACATGCCTACTTCAGAGGGTGACTTGTTTGGTTCCTCGTTTGGGTTTGCACCTCCAGGACCATCTTATGCAGCTGCTACACTTCCTTCTTCGTCATATGCATATGGTGGCACCGGTTCGTCTATGGCAGGTCTTCAGTACTCGAGTGCTCCATCTCCTACTCCTGGAGACTTTTCTTCACAGGCAGCCGCTTCCATCTTTGGTACCACTTCCGGTACCGGTCATGGTATGTTTCGCTCATCCATATCTTCTTCCATGACTAGCACATCCGAGTCACTCCATATTATCACACATACACATTCACTTGAGTGAAGGTTTTCATTGGACTACATCTTCTTCGTCAGATGATCATAGCCCGACCTTCTAGCGGCGGAGGAGATTGGATGCATGTTGGGAACGTGACTACAAGCTTCTCGAGGCCCTTTATGGATGATTGATGACAAAGGGGGAGAAGAATGGATTAAAGCCTATTTCTAGTTGATCTTGTAGTCATGTCACTTTGGATGTAATAAATTTGTACTTTATCTATTTGTGGACTTGAGAATTTGTAATGTGCGCTACTCTGTGTGTTGAACCTATTTATGTATTCTAAGTGACAATTTGCTAGTGTGTTACATGTATTGGTTGATGCAATGTTGTTTCACACATGCTTGCTGTCGGGGTGAAACCGGTCTGACCGGTTTGGCCCGAGACAGCAAGCATGTGCTTCTCTTTATTTTATTTTGTCACACACACTTGTTGCACATGATGGATGCTGAGATATAGGGGGAGCTCTCATTTTTATTGATTAAATGTGCATTTGGCATTCGAGGCCGAATTTTTGAAATTCCATTCAAAGCACATATTGAGGGGGAGCTCACCATATATCTCAGTCATCTAGAGCTTAAATTTCATATCTTTTGTAAGCTTTAATCATGTTGTCATCAATCACCAAAAAGGGGGAGATTGAAAGTGCATCTAGGCACTTATATGTTTTGATGATTGTGGATGACAACATGATTTGTATTTAACTTGTTTGCTTAAGCATATGAGCAGGGTTTTATTCTTATGGATATTCATGTAATATGGTTGTTGAAGAATATAAGCTCATTATTGGTATAAATGACATGAGAGCAAACAAGTGAGTGTGATCCCATGCAACTAAGCAATACAATGACAAGTGATCGGAAATGATAAATGAGACATGGTCTTATGCAAATTGGTTGGTCTCATCGATAAGATACTTGTCAAATGTGGTCTTATGCAAAGGAGTTTTTCAAATGAGACATGGTCAAATGAGACATGGTCTTATGCAAAGGAGTTTTTCACCAGAGCATTCGGTAAAGACGTTCTGTGGTCGGGAACGCATCGTCATTCGGCAAGAGAACTGTTCCGCAGGAGGCATTCGGGAGTACGTGATGACATGGTCTTATGCAAATGAGACATGGTCTTATGCAAAGGAGACATGGTCTTATGAGACATGGTCTTATGCAAAGGAGTTTTTCACCAGAGCATTCGGTAAAGACGTTCTGCGGTCGGGAACGCATCGTCATTCGGCAAGAGAACTGTTCCGCAGGAGGCATTCGGGAGTACGTGATGACGTGGATCAAGTGTAAGGAAAAGGCTGGTTCAACTTCGAATGCAAGACGGATACGGTGCCCCGGCGTTTATCTTTTTTAGGAAATAAATAATGTAATCGTAATCGATTAGGACTCGTGTCGAAACCTGGGTATAAATATAAACCCATGGTGATTGTAAAAAGGAATCAATCAATCATACAACAAACCGGCCCCGTGCCAACTTCGAGTCCTTTAGTCGAGTCGTCGAGTTCTTCGAGAGGAGTCATCGATCCGTCGACCTCCGTAAGTACCGGCAACCCTGCACCATGCCTAGTATCATGCGGTGGATTTAGGCTTTGGTTCAGGAAGGTTCCATTGTTAGATCATGAGCCATGCGGTGGGCTAAGTTTTAGCTTGGAACAAGTTATCGGTTCTGTTGGATTTTGGCAAGATCTGATAGATCCATTAAGTTACCATGTGTTGCTCTGGATTTTACCTTTATGTTTAATTCATTACAACACTCCTTTGCCCAGTCTAGGTTGATTAGATTCGGTTCCAGCTCACAATGCACTGCGTTTCCATAGCCGAATTCGAAGTCAATCTAGATTGCCACGTGTTGCGGGTCCAAGCTCGTTGGTCTTGTGTAGATCTTGACAGAACCGGGTATCATGCGGTGGATGCAGGTTTTTGGGTCGTCTTAGAGCTAATCATCCGGTGGATTAGAATTCGATTCGATCTGATAGACCTATCATCATCAACGAAGCGTGTTCCTTCTTCATGGAACCCGATTCGGCTATATAGCCGTATTCGGCAGTATCGCCACGAGCGAAACATGTTCACGGTTTTGTTTTAAATAAAGAATGCTTTTGGCCTTCCACGTTTAGAGTCGTATCATGCGGTGGATTGATCTATTCTTGGTTGGTGGTGTGATTCCAAGCAAGTCGTATCATGCGGTGGATTAACTTGCTTGTTTCATGCTCGACGGGTTGAAAAGTACCTAGACATGCGGTAGACTAGTGCTTTTGATCTATGCATTCTTGTTTATTATGAAATTATGGTCATGTCTTCGCCCTTTTATTTATCTATCATGTTATATTCCTCGTTAATCGGTTATGAATATGCGTTACAATGTTTATTCAGTCAAATACCGATCTTTCGTCATGCTTACGTCATGCATTCGGCAGTGCGCTTTCCTGCGTGCTTTGCCGATTGCCGAATGATGCTTTAAATGCCGACAGATAGCTTCTCTATAGCTATATGTCGTTCGAAACTGGCTCCGTAGCCACAAATATGGAACTGACTGGTATCACCCGGTACGTTCCAGGTGTTATCTAAACATCTTTTATCCCTTTGTCAGTTTCAGGAAAATTGACTGGCAGGCTTTCGGATTCAAACGCTCGGGCCACGTGTGAAGCTAGCTAATTCGGCTTGCTGTGTGCTTGGCATGAGGTGCGGATTTTACGTCAACATACTTTTTGGCACGCCTGGTGGGACCACAAGCTTCGAAGATGCCTGAATTAAAAGACATTCTGGATGTCACTTTTGAAGAATTGTCTGATGAACATCAACAAATGGTGAAGACTGCTGCAGATCAGTTCATCAAGAAATGCTTGCTGTCTTTTGCTAAGAACAGGAGTGGTGCACCGTTTCTCAAGTCAGATCTACCAAGAGTTCTTTTGCCGGGACAATCTGATCTTACTAAAGATGAAGAAAGGGAGAAGTTCTCTAGCTTGTTGTACAAGGCTTTAGGAGAAACAATGACCAATCATAATGCTGCATTCCTGAACAGTTTTCGGCTCATACTGGTCAGCATCTTTGGTCAACACGTGGATAAACCTTTTGAGCAAGCGCATGGACAACTTGGTGGACCAACATATTTCAATATTCAAGCATCGGTCCCAAAACGTCATGGTAAAGGTATTGAAGAAACTGAAGTTTCTGGAGCCAAAGACGTGAGTGGACAGCCGATTCAACAAGAGCTTCAGTATGCATTGCCGAAACCTCGTACATATGGTGATATGGCATTCGGCACCACGGGAAATCCACCTGCTTCTGCTTACAAGATATCCCCTCTGAATAACAGGCTACAAAGGGATGTGTATGGAAACGGATATTCAGAGTTCATGGATTACAATACTATTGATGCTCTCCCGAATCCCGGGTATATTGGTACTACAGGGATGCCTGCTGGAAGACCAGGGAATCAAGATACCAATATTGACCTCATGGTGCAAAAGATGACCGATGTATTGCAAAATCAATTCGGTCTGAAGCCTAAAAATCAGGGGTACATGTACTCGTCTCCTTTCCCAGAATGGTACCAAAGGGTATCATTGCCGAATAGAGTCAAGGTGCCTACAGAGTTTACTAAGTTCTCAGGACAAGACGATACTAGCAATGTGGAACATATAGCTCGATATCTGATGCAGCTTGGAGAAGCTTCAGCAGATGAAGCTTTCAGAATCAGATACTTTCCTTTGTCATTGACGGGTCCAGCTTTTACATGGTTTGCTTCTTTGCCTGCTCAGTCAATTTGTACTTGGAAAGACCTGGAGCAGAAATTCCATGCTCATTACTACATTGGCAGTGCCGAGAAAAAGTTGGTTGATTTGACCAGCTTAAGGCAGAGGAATAATGAGACACCTACGGAGTTCCTCAGGAGATTTAGGGAAACAAAGAGTATGTGCTTTTCTCTGAACATACCTGATGACCAGCTAGCTGGTATGGCTGTAGCTGGTATGCTGCCTGCCATTCGGGAAAAGCTATTCGGAATGGAGTTCGATGATCTGGGCCAGTTGTCGCACAGATTGGCCTTAATGAGTAACCAGGCATATGGTTTCAAGAAAGATGCCAGATTTGCTAAAAATAATGATGTAGCTGACATCTATAACCAATTCCTTGAAAGAGCAGATCAAGAAGATGAGTATGAAGATAGCGAGGAGATAGCTGCAGCAGAGATAGTGTGGGGCAAAGAACCAGTCATGGTGAATCAGAGGTGGATTAAACAGAATAAGGGCACCTATGATTTTGATGTAACTAAGGCAGATAAATTGTTTGACTATCTTGTAAAAGAAGGCCGGATCAAGCTACCAGAGGGTCATTCTATGCTTCGGCCTGATGGAGTGAAAGATAAAAGGTACTGTGGATTCCATGATAGAAATTCTCATTCCATCAATGAATGCAGGGTTTTTAGGGTGAGGATTCAGAAAGCTATCCAAGAAGGGCATCTGAAATTCGACAATAAGATGAAGTTGGACAATAACCCGTTTCCTCAGAACATGATTGGGTTCTCAATCAATATGGTGAATGTTGCCGAATCTGGAGAAAAGGGAAAGATGAGAGTTCTGACATCGAAGGAAGCGAAGCAGAATGGCTCAGTCGATCCTAATCGGCAGATCACGATCGAACAGATTCGCGAGGAAAAGCTTCGTTTCCCGAATAGCCGATTTGAAATTGGAAATTCTTCTAAACCCAGAGTCACATCGCGCATTCTCCTCAATAAGTGGCGGCGTCAGCAAGAAAAAGAGCGCTACCAGAGACATGAGTACGAGGAGGAGAAAAGGAGATGCGAAGAAAAAAGGTATGAGGAAGAACAAGAGGAATATGTCCGAGAACAAGAACGTGCACATTGGAATTGTGTCTTCTTCAGACATTGTTGGAATGAGGGTTTAAAGCTGCCTACATGGAATAACTGTCCTGAATGCAGTAATGGATATGTCGAACATAGGCAAAATGTTGCCAGTCGCCGATCCGTCCACGAAAGAATTGGAAGGATACATCCTAGTGATGATCGGCGTCTAAAAATATATAAGAATGATGATCAACCAAGGAAAAGACATGTTGATCGTAGATGGATTGATCATGAAGAAGAAGATCGTGAGTATGTATGGCAGAAAGGACAGTGGTGTCCACCTGGTTTAAGAAAGAGCCAGAAGAGAAGAGTCCAACGCCTGAGGAATCAAGAGTTGAAGCGAGAAGGAACCAGGATGAGATCGATATGGCGTCCAAAAGACAAACCTGACGAATCGGGTCATTCGGCTCCTACATGCATGGTATGTTTCTTGCCGAATGAATTCATGGCTCCAGCTAATCAAATTGTACAGGAGGAGATAGTGGATGAAGCCGAGCAATGTGAGTTAATGGCACAATTGGTATTGAATAAGCAAGCTATTTTCGAGAAGCCAGTCCAGAATCGGCACATGAAGCCACTATACTTAAGAGGATATGTCAACGGAAAGCCACTGACGAAGATGTTTGTTGATGGTGGAGCTGCTGTTAATGTGATGCCATACAATACATTCAGGAAACTTGGCATGAGCCCTGGAGATTTAACGCCAACAAGCATAGTTTTGAATGATTTTGCTGGAAATCCTTCGGACACCAAAGGATGTGTACATGTAGATCTGATGATTGGGTCTAAGATTCTGCTTACAACCTTCTTTGTTATCGAAGGCAAAGGGGCATACAGCTTGCTACTTGGAAGGGATTGGATCCATGCGAATTGCTGTATACCATCTACTATGCATCAGCAGCTTATTCAGTGGATAGATGATGAAGTGGAAATTGTCCCGGCAAATGATTCAATTAGCGTGGCTAATGTGGAACCAGCCTTCTGGGAATATCAAGGCATAGATTGTTTCTCAGGTAAGGACTGGGGAGAAGGTCCTGTTGAGCCAGTCAGCAGTGATCAACAGCCGATCGAAGCAGTCGGCTCTTTTAGTAATTTTTAATGGATAATCCAATCGATGGGTCTGACGGAAAGCTAGGACATGGATTTGTGTCGGCTGATAAATTAGAAGAAGTAGACATTGGAGATGGTGACAAACCAAGGCCGATATTCATCAGTGCTAGCTTGGATTCAGTTTTCAGAGAAAAGTTGATTGAGTTGTTAAAAGAATACAAAGATTGCTTTGCTTGGGATTATTCGGAGATGCCTGGTTTAGATCGTTCCATTGTTGAGCATCGATTGCCGATCAAGCCTGGTTATAAACCTTACAAGCAACCACCCCGGAAAATCTACAAAGATGAAGTGTTGGCCGATGTAAAGAAAGAAGTGGAAAGATTAATAGCAGCAAATTTTATTCGGCCATGCAGATATGCAGAATGGATCTCTAATATTGTTCCTGTGTACAAGAAAAATGGGAAGATGAGAGTTTGCATAGACTTTAGAGATCTGAACAAAGCTACACCCATGGATGGATATCCAATGCCTATTGCTGACTCATTGGTTGATGCTGCTGCTGGATATAAAGTGATTAGTTTCATGGATGGTAATGCAGGATACAATCAAATTTTTATGGCATTGGAAGATATAGCGAAAACAGCTTTCAGGTTTCCAGGACATATAGGGTTGTTTGAATGGGTTGTCATGACGTTTGGTTTGAAGAATGCTGGTGCAACTTATTAGAGAGCCATGAATTATATTTTTCATGAGTTGATCGGCAAGATTGTAGAGATATATATTGATGATGTTGTGATTAAGTCATTGGATCATGAGGCACATTTGGCCGACATAAGGAAAACTCTAGAGTGCACTAGGAAGCATGGGCTCAAGATGAACCCAAATAAATGTGCTTTTGGAGTTTCGGCAGGAGAATTTCTGGGATTTCTGGTGCATGAAGGGGGAATAGGAGTTGGCAAGAAAAGTATGAAAACCATTGATGAAGTTGTTCCTCCAACTAATCTTAAGGAATTACAGTCATTACTTGGTAAGATCAATTTCGTAAGAAGATTCATATCAAACTTATCACAAAAGGTGTTGCCTTTCTCTTCACTGCTAAAGGTCAGGAAGGATCAGAAATTTGTATGGGGTGACGAACAACAAAAGGCTTTTGATGAGATCAAGGAATACATGAAAGAACCACCAGTATTGGTACCTCCACAGCTAAACAAGCCTTTTAAGTTGTACGTGGCGGCCGATACCCAAACTATTGGATCGGCCCTCATACAAGAATTTGAGGGAAAGGAAAGGGTAGTTGCATACCTTAGCCGGAAATTGCTTGATCCCGAAACGAGGTATTCGGCTACCGAGAAACTTTGTTTATGTGTTTACTACTCTTGTACAAAATTTCGGCACTACTTGCTACATGCCGAATGCATTGTGTATTCAAAATTTGATGTGATAAAGCACATGTTGTCTATGCCAATTTTGAACGGAAGGATTGGCAAATGGATTTTAGCTTTGTCTGAATTTGAGTTAAAGTTTGAATCGGCAAAAGCTGTTAAAGGACAGATTATTGCTGACTTCATTACTGAACATCGCGATTCATCAGCTAATTTGCTTGAAATTACTCCTTGGGTATTATTCTTCGATGGATCTTCATGTGACAAAGGTGGTGGAGTAGGTATTTTGTTAATTTCGCCAAAAGGAGAGGTATTTGAATTTGCTATTCCTATTCAACCTACTGTCACTAATAATCAAGCCGAGTATGAAGCGTTGCTCAGAGGACTTCAATACTTGAGAGAAGCAAAGGCCATTGCAGTTGAAATCTTTGGAGATTCAGAATTAGTCATAAGGCAACTAAATGGCGAATATGAGTGCAGAAACGATATCTTAAGGAATTACTATGAGGAATGCAAGCAAATCTTAAAGGAATTTCAGTCAGTAATTCTACGGCATATTCCTAGGAAAGACAATGAAGAAGCAAACAGATTAGCTCAAAGTGCTTCGGGTTATAGAGAGCTTCAAGAAGTTTTTGCTAGTGATGTATATGCTTTCGGGAGTAATCTGACAGAAGATGATTGGAGAAAAGAAATTGTTGATTATCTGGAGAATCCATCCCGAAAAGTTTCTAGAAAGCTCAGGTATAAAGCTTTAAAGTTTGTTCTTCTTGATGATAATTTATATTATAAATCCTTGGATGGGGTGTTGTTACATTGCTTAAATCAAGAAGAAGCAAAAAGGCTGATAAGTGAAGTGCATGATGGGCTGTGTGGAGCACATCAATCGGCTTACCGGATGAAATGGGTTATTAGGAGAACTGGGTACTATTGGCCCACAATGCTAGAAGACTGCTTTGAATATTACAAGGGATGCCAAGATTGCCAGAGATTTGGAAACATTCAAAGAGTTCCAGCATCGGTCCTGAATCCTATTATCAAGCCATGGCCATTCAGAGGATGGGGAATAGATTTGATTGGCCAAATAAATCCTCCATCTAGCAAGGGGCATAAGTTTGTGCTTTTAGCAACCGATTATTTTACTAAGTGGGTTGAGGCGATTCCATTAAAGAAGGTGACATCAGAGAATATGGTTGAATTTGTTAAAGAACATATCATTTACAGATTTGGAATTCCTCAAACAATCACCACAGATCAAGGAACTCAGTTCACATCTTTAGAGTTCAGAAATTTTGCTGAAAATATGGGCATAAAATTGATGAATTCTTCTCCTTATTATGCCCAAGCTAATGGTCAGGCAGAGGCTTCTAACAAGATTATGATTAAGATTATACAGAAGAAGATTGATCAGAAGCCAAGAAAGTGGCATTCGGTACTCAATGAGGCTTTATGGGCTTACCGAATGGCTCCACATGGGGCTACACAGACGTCTCCTTATGAATTGGTATATGGACATCATGCTATCTTGCCATGGGAGATGCAGTCAGACTCAAGGAGAATAAAGTTGCAAAAAGATTTAAGTTCTAAAGATTATAATGATTTAATGATGGATGAATTAGAAGATTTGCATATGATTCGTCTCAGGGCCTTGGAAAGTGTTGAGAAAAATAAAATGCGAGTTGCTAAATATTACAACAAGAAGGTGAAAGTCAAGCAATTTGCAGAAGGAGATTTAGTTTGGAAAGCGATATTGCCGATTGGGACTAAATACAGTGCATTCGGTAAGTGGTCTCCAAACTGGGAAGGTCCTTTCAGAGTGGTCAGATGCGTGCCTGGAAATGCATATATTCTGAAAACTTTACTAGGAGAGGAATTTACTGCTGCTATCAATGGGAGATACTTGAAGAAATATTATCCTAGTGTTGAGATTGACCGCTGACTGAAATATTTAATATCAGAACGACTGAAACAGCCGGTATTCGGGAAGGAGCCGTCTTCAGAACAAAAATATTAACAGAAGGAGAAATGGCCAATACCAGAGTGTATTGCCCTTAGTGCAAATATGTTACAAAAAAAATGAGTTTAACAGAGTCATCACATAAGGATTGCAAAAGATAATGCTTTATTGCCGAAATTCCATAGTCCCTAGTACAAACTAATGAAAGAGCTTGTTCAGAACAGACTGAGGATGGATGGAATCGGCAATGGCGGCGCCATGAGCATCGAGACGATCTATGGAGGCGTCAATATCGTCGATCTCCTCTGGATCACCGTTGGCGAAGCCGGGTGGTAGCCTGGAGTAGTCGATGCCGGTGTGTGTCGACATGGCAACTAAGCCTGCAGCAGTGCCCAGACGGATGCCGTGCAAGGCCACCTCATCAATGCGGCTTGCTACTGCGCCAAGGCGGGCTTCTGGCGTGTCCCCAGGAGCATTCACCTTGTTCGCCAAAAACTCGACCAGTGTCTTCAGCCGATCGAGTTCGGCGTCGCGATCTGTAGGATTACGAAGCAACGGCGGGTTAGTCCAAAGTCAGATTGAAGTTAAGCAAACCGCAGAAATTACCGTCGATGGTCTCGAGCAGCTGCTTGCGCTGGTGTTGCCACTCTAGATCTACAACCCCGGCTTGTTTGGAGATGACCTCCAGCTCACGCCGAGTGTCGTCACGTTCTTGCTTGAATCGGCGGGCGTCGCTATCTGAGTAGGGCAGATCCCAGTTGGGCCTCGGGGATCGGCTAGATGACTCCGAAGAATCACCCGCTGCAGCCGGAGCCGCAGCCAAGGCGGTAACAGGGTTCCATTGGATGCGCCTGAAAACGCAAAGAAAGTTGAGAATAAGGCAAAGTCTGGGGGAAAGGATAAGGAGAGGCAGACAGTCATCACCTCCGACGAGCACCAGCGCGGCTCCCTTCAGCTTCGTCGGCGGCCGGGCGTCTTCCGTTGTTGTTGGTCATTGGGGTTTTCTGGAGATTACTGTGCTCGAAGAAGAGGGGGCTCAGGCTAGCAGAAAACTTGGAAGACGGAGGATTTGATAAAAGATTAGGAGTGCTCAAGGTTCTTATTTATGGAATTAACGAAGAGATCGTGGCCGAAAATTGTGGTGCACATCCCAAGGGGTTCGGAAGGTGGAAAGGATTCTCCAACCGATCGATTTCCATGTCGTTTGGGATTCTTGCCGAAGTCGTATTCGGTTTTGACTGAATGAGATTCGGCTGTGTCGTGTTTGAAGCATTTTTCGGGTCTGACACTGTTACAATCAGCTTTGACGAATGAGTTATCCACAATGGAGAAAAACGGAGATAAGAGATGGCAAGATTGCAGGATTGATAAAGCATTCGGCTATCGACTGTTTGTTACGGTTACAAGCCCAAGTACTTTGAGATTACATTTTTAGCATCTGATATCATATTGCTAATGCTATCTAATAAGTTTTTGTCAGCTTCTTGGGTTCTAGCCAGAGCAGCAAGCTTTGCCTTGAGTTGTTTTTCTTCGTTCAGAGCAGCTGAAGCTTCCTTTCGCATCTTCTCTGTTAATCTGGGAAGCTCAACTATCTTCTTCTCATCAGCTTCAATTTCGGCCGATAGATCTCTCAATTCGGCTTCAAGTGCAGCTTTTCTGACCTTCTTCTCTTCAAGTTCAGATTCCAATTTGGTCAGTAATTCTTTGCTGTTCTGAGCTTGAGTATGCAGGTCTTTCACAGATTGTTTGGCTGTGGATCTCCTCTGTTCTAGAGCTGGTTGAGAAGATTGGTTTTTCAGAGCCTGCTTTACTGCAGCATATTTTTGATCCAAATGAGAAACTGGTTCTAAAGAAGTTTTGATATCATCAGGGAGTTCTTGGTCAATGGATTCCAGTACATCCCTTAAGAGATCAGCATCTTTGACTTGATCTTGGATACTCTTGTGCAGCAAAGCAAGGATGTCTTTCAGCTTTGTTTGATTTTCTTCTGACAGAGTTTGGCCAGAAGATGTTTCTTCCCCTTGTTTGGCAACCAAGTCATCCACAGCAAAAGAATAGCTGGATGATGAAATGGATTTCTCCTGAAAGAAAGTCTTGCCGAATTAGTAATAATCCGCTGAGTAAAAGGGTAGAGAAAGTTGAATGATTTTGTTTACCTCGTTCCTGACTTCCTGAATGGGGGAAGGAAGCCTCTCAGGCTCAATGGAAAGATTCTGTGTATCTTGCTGAGGAGAAGCTGAAAGATTTCTTGGTGAAGATAGTGCTTCTGATTGAGGAAGAAGTTGCAAAGCTAAAGATGAATCGTGATGAGAAGAAGGGCTCTCCAAGATTGGATCCATTGAGGATTGTTCTGCAGTTAACAAGGGATGAGTGCCGATGAAAAAGAAGTTAAGAGGATAAAGTGGTAGAATTTTACCAGTCAATGAAGCATCGGCAAGATCTGCACTGATTGCTAGTTGCTGTGTTCTGGCCTGAAACCAAGAAGAGATAAAGCTGAGCAAAATACCAATGGCATTATGGTCAAAGAAAGAAGGCTCTGACCTTGATAACTTTTTTGCTGCTTGTTCTTTTCTTCTTTACAACTGAGGGAGCAGCTAAAAGAAGGGTTTTTCTCTTGACAGAAGATGGTCTAGTAAGTATTGGATCTAGAGAAGCCTGTCTAGCCATCAGTTGAGCCAAGGTAGGAGATTGGTGCCCCAAAGCAGATATTGGACCTGCAGCTTTGTACAAAATCGCTCTGGCAGGAGGGGCAGGTGTTATATCCTGCAAAATGACAGAATCAGAGTCAATTGGGGTTAATATTATTGAGACAGATGAAGGGATAAGCATATTACCTCTGAAGTTGGCTGATAATCGGGCATTAACTCGAAGCAGAGGGGATGGATTGGTGTGTTGAAGATATGATCATGGAGTTCTTGCCACCAGAGAGTGAAAGAAGGATGGGCAGATACTATTGGCACGAAAGGATCATGTGCATAGATAGTTCCGCAGCATTTATAAGTAAAAATCCTTCTTGTCTCTGTGGAATCCTTGACAATCTCCCTAGGCTTGAGAAATTCGTGAAGAAATAGCCTAGGGGGCACTTGGCCACATCCCAACTGTCTAGCCATCATATTTGGCTGATAATATTCGTAAGTGCTTTGAACCAGCCTTCCTCCACAGAATTCGGCTGGCAGGATGCAGGCTGGATAAAGGCATTGAAAATCGCTATAGATTGTACATCAGTGCATCCAGTTTCAAAGCTGAATTCGCAAGGGAGAGTGAGATTGTCATTGTCCAGATATGGGAACCAAAGAGGATGAGCAAAGCCTTTGAAGAAGAGCTCAAACAGTTCACCGATGTTCTTGTTGATAGATACAGTGGAGGCAGCTTCTCCATAGGTTTGACAACCTTTGGTTCTCCGGGTTTCTCCTTCTTTGTAATTAATTGAAGGAAAGTCTCGGCTGTTGAGATCAATAGCGACGATTTGATGCATGTACAACTGCAGCCACATTTGGACAAACCACCAAGGACCATTGACACAGGGGATTTTCTTGCCGGTATACATCAGGTGGGTGGTTTGATTGAGCATATGGTAGACACTTCCCAGGAGGTATTTCCCAAGAGGAATGAGTTTTCCGGCAGCCAGCTCTTCAGCCATCACGATATGATTCAGAGTTGGCTCATTGGCTTTGCCACAGAAGACTGATCTGCATAACCACATGTTCAGGAAAGCTCTATATTCGACATCGGTCAGAGGGCCATCAGACATATGGTTCTGGATGTATCTCTTGTATCCAACCCCTGTTTTTACTCCTGTCTACTTGGAGGAACCTTTGTGGTCATATGGATATACAGTTCCTGTAACGTTCAGGCCGGTCATCATGTAGACATCGGCCAAAGTGGGAGACATTGGGCCATGACCGAAGAGAAAAGCATTTGCACCATTGGACCAAAAGTGGCAAGCTGCAATCAGAAGGTTCTCGTTCTTTGGTGTTTCGGCTAGTGACAGCTCCAGGCAATGAGAAATACGCAGATGATCCCAGTTCTGTGTTTGGGGGCTTTTGTCATCAGATATTCTTTTGTACCAATTTCTCCAGCCGGCAATTGGGGGCAAAGGCCAGTTCTTGAAGGCGTCTTGCCACTCATGAGATTTTGTTAATGAAATCTTGAAAGGAACCCTCTGAGATTCAGCCGCGATGAATTCAGAAGGATCTGAGTTCCCTACAGGGCCGAGGAAGTAGGATGGAGCTTTTTCCTCAACGGGGATGAGGATTTCGGCAGCTAGGGCCTATCAAGAATGGAAAGAGATGAGAAGAAACTTAAGATGCAAATCGAAAGAGGAATACCGAATGTGCTTGAGGGGATTGAAGTTTACCTGGAGGGCAAGATCTTGGTTCGCCATTTGAAGATTGAATCTTGAAAATCGATAACCCAGGGTTCGGATCTGGGCGAGAGCTCTGAAGATTCAAAAGGAGAAGCGGGTGTCGAGCAGAACTAACTTGGGAATGTTGAGTGCTTCTGGTCAATTCCGAGATAAAATTATCTTTTATCCCGAAATTGAAGGGGCATGTGTTGACACCAAAAATTAGCACCAGGAAGAGGCTGACATGTGGGCCGGATTCATTGAAAAGATATCATTCGGCAAAGGAGTTTTTCCCCAGAGCATTCGGTAAAGACGTTCTGCGGTCGGGAACGCATCGTCATTCGGCAAGAGAACTGTTCCGCAGGAGGCATTCGGGAGTACGTGATGACGTGGATCAAGTGTAAGGAAAAGGCTGGTTCAACTTCGAATGCAAGATGGATACGGTGCCCCGGCGTTTATCTTTTTTAGGAAATAAATAATGTAATCGTAATCGATTAGGAGTCGTGTCGAAACCTGGGTATAAATATAAACCCATGGTGATTGTAAAAAGGAATCAATCAATCATACAACAAACTGGCCCCGTGCCAACTTCGAGTCCTTTAGTCGAGTCGTCGAGTTCTTCGAGAGGAGTCATCGATCCGTCGACCTCCGTAAGTACCGGCAACCCTGCACCATGCCTAGTATCATGCGGTGGATTTAGGCTTTGGTTCAGGAAGGTTCCATTGTTAGATCATGAGCCATGCGGTGGGCTAAGTTTTAGCTTGGAACAAGTTATCGGTTCTGTTGGATTTTGGCAAGATCTGATAGATCCATTAAGTTACCATGTGTTGCTCTGGATTTTACCTTTATGTTTAATTCATTACAACACTCCTTTGCCCAGTCTAGGTTGATTAGATTCGGTTCCAGCTCACAATGCACTGCGTTTCCATAGCCGAATTCGAAGTCAATCTAGATTGCCACGTGTTGCGGGTCCAAGCTCGTTGGTCTTGTGTAGATCTTGACAGAACCGGGTATCATGCGGTGGATGCAGGTTTTTGGGTCGTCTTAGAGCTAATCATCCGGTGGATTAGAATTCGATTCGATCTGATAGACCTATCATCATCAACGAAGCGTGTTCCTTCTTCATGGAACCCGATTCGGCTATATAGCCGTATTCGGCAGTATCGCCACGAGCGAAACATGTTCACGGTTTTGTTTTAAATAAAGAATGCTTTTGGCCTTCCACGTTTAGAGTCGTATCATGCGGTGGATTGATCTATTCTTGGTTGGTGGTGTGATTCCAAGCAAGTCGTATCATGCGGTGGATTAACTTGCTTGTTTCATGCTCGACGGGTTGAAAAGTACCTAGACATGCGGTAGACTAGTGCTTTTGATCTATGCATTCTTGTTTATTATGAAATTATGGTCATGTCTTCGCCCTTTTATTTATCTATCATGTTATATTCCTCGTTAATCGGTTATGAATATGCGTTACAATGTTTATTCAGTCAAATACCGATCTTTCGTCATGCTTACGTCACGCATTCGACAGTGCGCTTTCCTGCGTGCTTTGCCGATTGCCGAATGATGCTTTAAATGCCGACAGATAGCTTCTCTATAGCTATATGTCGTTCGAAACTCGCTCCGTAGCCACAAATATGGAACTGACTAGTATCACCCGGTACGTTCCAGGTGTTATCTAAACATCTTTTATCCCTTTGTCAGTTTCAGGAAAATTGACTGGCACGCTTTCGGATTCAAACGCTCGGGCCACGTGTGAAGCTAGCTAATTCGGCTTGCTGTGTGCTTGGCGTGAGGTGCGGATTTTACGTCAACAATTATTTGAAGAAATTAGGATTTCTTTGGGCTTGGTCCATAGCTATGGGTATATTCAAATTGGGACATGATTATATGGATATTATATGGTCTCAAGTGCATGGAAGCTTATGGACAAGTTATCTACCAAAGAAAACATACAAGACAACATACAAAACAATATTGAAGATATTTCAAGTTAATAGAAGACATGGATTTCAATGTGGTATTCATGATGATGCAATACAAAGTGGATCTCAATGTGGCTAGATATGGTGAAAGGGATTAAGCTAGATGGCCATGTCTAGGTACCAAGCAAGAGAAGGGCAAGTTGGTCTTGTAGCCGAGGGACTTTGCTAGGGTGAAGACTAGCATCATAGTTTGATCTCTATGCACTAATCAAGCCTTACCGAGTGAAGCTATGCAATGCATCTAATTCTTTATTGATCATATATTGAAATGGCTTATGAATTGGATATACTCGGAAATTCTAAGCCATTGGCTCAAGTTGGATTTGCTCAGCAATATAAAGATGTTGAAGCCCTCAAAGTTAAGAATGACCAAGTATGGCAACAATCAAGACATTGAAGCTCAAGTGGAAGAATTCATTTATTGTTTCTATCTTGAGTTTAGGAATGCCGTACTATAAAGAGGGATGCAACATTAGTTGTTTTGCAACACCAAAAGTGCTCATAGATCAACCCATGTGAGATAGCCTTGAGAGTGGAGTCTTTTGGGACTCAAGTGTGCTGAGTCGACCCAAACCGGTCTGACCGGTTTGGGGCTCTGACAGGTGTAACGGCTTGTTGGTTTGAAAAACCGGTCTGACCGGTTAGGGAAACCGGTCTGACCGGTTTGCCTTTGTTCCTAACGGCTAGTTTTTGGGATTGGGGTATTTATACCCCTTGGCCCTCTCCTTTCAGGGCTGCTGGTTCCCTTGCCATTTTTGCACGCCTAGAGCCTTCCCAAGTACCAGCAAGCTCTCCCCAAACCTCTCTTTGTGAGAGTTGATTGATTTTGATCATATCTTTGGATTTGGGTTGAGGGATGTATGTGTGTGAGCTATAGAAAGCTTGAGAGAGCAAATTGCAGCAGCAAAGAGCATATCCTTAGCTTGAGCACTTCCGGTGAAGTCTAGCATCTATTTGAAGCATTTGTTACTCTTGGAGGTGAAGCCTCCTAGACGGCTAGGCGTCGCCGGTGAGCTACCGTGTTTGTGGTAAGCCGCGGATTGTTTGTATAGGCCGGCCTTGCCTCCTTCGTGGAAAAGGGCCACAAGCTAGTGGAACCGAGGAAAGTGGCTTGGAGTAGATAAGGCCGCCTTTCGTAGGCCCTCAACGGAGAATAGGATTCACCTTGTCTTTGTGACGGCCTTGGTGGCATTGGTGAATCCGAACTTCGGGAAACAAATCATCGTGTCTCTCCATTGGTTTACTTCACAAGCTCAATTCTAGCATTTACATTTACTTCCACTTCGATCTACTTGGTTGTGCTCTAATTGTGTGCAGGGACTAAGTGAACCTGCTAGATATCATCTACAAGAGCTACACATCAAGTTTGGTTTGTGCTAGAACTCGTGGAGGAGGTCAATTGCATAGTTGTGTGTTTCTGCCAGCAACCGGTCTGACCGGTTTCAGTACTAATTGTGTGAAAAGTTTTGTTAAGTGCAGATTCACCTATTCACCCCCCTCTAGGTGACATCAAGGTCCTTTCATCCTGGTCCTTCAATAGATAGGATTTTAATGCTTGTAATCACAAAGGACTGGAAGCTATGTTTGAGGATACTTTACACCTTTGTATGTCCCTGTGATGAATATGTTATTGTTCTAAGTCATTGTTTGTCTTAGAAATCAGCATGGCTTTGGTGGCCATATCAGGTTTTTACCAGTGTGGCCTCTCTAGTTCGATTCAGGTGAATCTGATTTGTTTCTAGTTCTAGCAGATTGGTACTAGAAACTTACATTCAATCACTGTGCTCCAATTAGAAATGCTCATTGGTACTAGAAATCAACAGTCAATCACTGTGCTCCATAGAAATGCTGATTGGTACTAGTAGAAACCAATATTTGAAACTGTCACTTGCGGATGGAGGTGACTTTGCAATTTCCATTGGTTGCAACAGACACTTTCACTGAATTTTGCTTCCATGCTATGATATGACTTATGAGCCATTATCTCAATCTCTACTGGAAACTAAAAATTCACGTTAACCATTATCTTGCTATTCTTAACTGGTCAGGATGGCATAGACGCTGTTGTTAAGCCGCTGAATGAAGAAATTCAACACCTTGGAAGACACTATTTGGGTAATTTCTTCTCTCTGTGCATATAAAATAGTGAACTAAACTAGGTCGATTCTACTAGTCATTTCTTCTCTGAACTTTCTTTTTGTGAAATATCTGAACTATTTCTCTATCTGGTGCATTTGCACCAGCACGTGTTTGCCTTAGGAGCAGTAGTGTCGATGATGGTGCATGCTGTACCAAGGAGCAGGAGCAGGAGCCGGAGCAGGAGGGATGCACTGCCCTGAGGTACACCTTCAAATATTGACTTGTATGTACACATTTACTTTGTATGCAAGCATGAGAATGCTTGGATTTCAAATCCGGTAGCTACTGTCCAAAGAATATCATTATTTGACTGAAATTGTCATATCACTTTTGCATTACCGAATTAACTCAATCTTAGTAGGCAGTAGAAATGAGTTCACTTCTGAGATTGTTGGGTTAGGATTGTGACGGAACCTGTCCAATTCTTAGTTTAATTACTGGATACATGAATATTTCTGTGAGTTATACTCTTTCTGTCAGGGAAGCTAATTAGGTAAACACATTCTGTTAGGGAAGGCTTGATGATTCAAATGCTCATTGTAATTAGTGACCAGCTGTTCATGTAGAATAAAGTTGGTTTTTATAGCATTATTGGTTTGGCTCTCCTATACTTAAGTAGGACATAGTTGCATGAGTTTGTGGCAAAATTAACTGCACAGTATATCGTCGTGATGCCTTTTCATGTGGGAATTGTCAAATCCTGGTTCTAACTCTGAGCTTTCCTTAATTATTTCCAATATTCATAGAACTTTATGCTACTATACAGCACATGGATCAGTTTTATGTGTATTTTCTATGTATCTGTCACATTATAAATGGTCCTTACCTGGACAGGTTTATGTTATCATGGTAGCACATCTTGATTGCAGTAACATTTTATGACTGGTGATTGAGTTTATAGTGAATTTTGGATATTTTGTGACTAGACAGGAATAAAGTGTTGTTCTGCTTTCTGCTGCCAATACCAAGAGCTGAGAATTCAAGAGTTGACCATGTGTTTTGAGGCATGTGGTGTAATTTCCAATTTTATAGGGAGCTGTTTGTAATTTTTGATGTGTTATAGTCTGTTTGAGGTGTGTTGTAATTTCTTTGTCTAGAGAGTTGTAAAAAGACATGTGATAATCAATGATTAGGGAGCTTTCTGTAATTTTTGTAATTTTATTTTTTTTGTTTTTTAATTCATCAAAGGAGACGCGGGTTGCCAACCCGCGTCACCAATAACCCTCTCAAAGGAGACGCGGGTTGCCAGTCCGCGTCACCAATGACCTTATAGGAGACGCGTTTCGTTTAAGGCAGTGTCTCCAATGACCATCTTAGGTGACGCGGGTAGCTAGACACGCGTCGCCAATATATCAATTATTAGTGACGCGTAAAATCCGCGTCACCTATAACTTTACATTAGAGACGCATTTTTAGTGACGCGTAAAAAACGCGTCTCCAATGTCTACGTGGACGCGTCGCCAATAACGGTTTCTTACCTAGTGTACATCAGAGCAAAGAATTCGATTCTTTATAATCTTATCCTTATGGTCTTGTGCTAGTTACTTCAGTACCACAAAAGAAAAAAAAACACAGAATTTGTACAGAGCAGCAAGTAACCAACTATAAAGGAGTCACACTGCCAATGGCATTACTAGCACAAACCCAACATGAGTACATGACAGCGAAAATGATCATTGATCAATTCATTCGGTTAGTTGAGTGTTGTTTACTTACCTCTGGCAAACTAATTAACTGGTGCAACCACATGCATCCACATCCATATAAATACGCTCACATGCTTGCTGGATCGTGCAACACATCACTGAGACACTGACACACTACTCCGGAGGCTAGCTGTGTCCATCCATGGCTGCGCGACGAGCTGCTGCGCTGCACCGGATGCTTCTTGTGGCGGTGGCGGCGGTGGCGAGCGGCGGTGGCGCCGCCGTTGCGAAGATGCCAGCGATGTACGTGTTCGGCGACTCCACGGCCGACGTGGGCAACAACGACTACCTGCCGTGGAGCATCGCCAGGGCCAACTTCCCCCACAACGGCGTGGACTTCCCCGGCGGCAAGCCCACCGGCAGGTTCAGCAACGGCCTCATCGGCGTAGACTTCATCGGTGAGCAGCATGATAGCCACTGTAAATACTTAACCACAATGCGCATGCACACAGCTCACAGATTATTGCAGCAAAAGTGCAAAACTTCGTTAAACTTCCAGCGCTTGATAGTGATTTCTGCAAATATTTTTCTGACAGACAGATAAGTTCTGACGAAGGATGTTTTTTTTTCTTGTTGTGATGATAAAAATTTGCAGCCATTGCTATGGGGTTCAGCAGGAGCCCACCGGCTTATCTCTCACTCATGGCCAATGCTGCCAACAGCAGCAGTGAGACGGCAAGGAACACGAAGATGGCAGCTACTGCAGCCTACACTACCGGAGCTAACTTCGCTTCTGGAGGCTCTGGTCTTCTTGATTCCACTGTATGTATTTCTGCCCATTTGCATATTCGTTTCACCTCACATTACTTCTATTTTTTTGAGACTTGATCTTATCCTTCAACAGATACCTTAAAGAAATCATGCTGTAATTTCTGATTATACCAAATCTCAGTTAACTTGGTTTAGCTGTCTAGGATGCTGTAGCAAATTTAGGTAGATATGACTCGACACACTTTTCGGTAGATATGACTGGGCACACTTTTTGGTAGATAAATCTTTAATTGTAGCTGTACACCAAGTGATTCATTACTGCCTAAAGATGATAATACTGTTCACAACAGTTCAATCCAAGCAACAACTTTTGTACTCAGCTCATAAATTTGGTGAGACTCATTTGCCATTGTCAAGATTTTTTTTCCCTCTCCAAATTAGATTGTTAATACAATCAACATTACAAGTAACATATTTACTCGGAAGAAAAACACTAACACCAAAAATCCAAATTGTCAATACAACAGGGATCTACAATCAGCATGACACAGCAGATAGAGTACTTCTCAGATCTTAAACACCAGATGTCTACCAGATTGAGTGCTGGCAGAGTGTCTGCCTTGCTGTCAAAATCCATCTTCCTCATAAGCGCTGGGGCAAATGATGCCTTTGACTTGTTCTCACAGAACAGATCACCGGACTCCGCCGCCATGCAGCAGTTCTCTGAAGCTCTGATCTCCACATATGATAGCCATGTCAAAGTAAGAATACTAGTCAATTGTCTCGCAGACAATTCCATATCTTACATGAGGAATTTCATCTTACATACCTAGCAAGTGACTCAGAATTTGCAACTCTGAAACAAAACTATATATGAAAATTAGACCTGAACGTGCTTCTTAATTTAATCATACTTAAAGGGGAAAATCAGACTCTAGGTGCAAGGGCTGACAAAACAAATTGATGTTTTATCAACCATAACTGTATATTTGGCTTTCTGCAGACATTGTACAATTTGGGAGCAAGGAAATTCGCGGTGATCAATGTGGCACTAATTGGGTGCTGTCCATACTTGAGAAGTCAGAACCCAACAGGAGAATGTGTTGAGCCATTGAATAAGTTAGCCAGGAGCCTGAATGATGGAATCAGGGACCTCTTCAGCAATCTCAGCTCAGAAATGCAGGGCATGAAGTACTCAATTTCCAGTGCCTATGAGCTTATCTCTAGTCTGATTAAAAACCCACATGTTGCTGGTAAGTTACAAAAACTGAGCAGGAGTATTCTAGATATGAAACCCACACATCGAACATTGTAATGCAGTGATTAGCAGGCTTTTTCTCCATTATTTCTGCAGTGTCGCTCACTTTTTGCCTGCAGGGTTGGAGGAGGTGAAGAATGCATGCTGCGGTGGTGGCAGGTTCAGTGCCGAGAGAGGGTGCACTCCCAACTCCAACTGCTGCAGTGACCGCAGCAAGTACCTCTTCTGGGACCTCCTGCACCCTACCCAGGCTACTTACAAGTTTGCGGGCCTAGTCTTCTATGATGGACCAGCACAGTTTGTCAGTCCCATCAGCATCAAGCAGCTAGTTGAGGCATAACACTCCAACATCAGAACAAGGATTCGGCCAGGACATCTTTGAGCACCTTATATAGACTTCGTATTATTCTATAGCATAAAAAAAGACGCTGAGCTACCTTGCGATTCATCTGGAAACCTACACAAGGTTGGAAAAAAACTGTCCAAGTTTTCTGAAAAGCGTAAGTACAAACGGTTGTTGGTTTGTTGCATCGGGTGATTGATCTGTGCCCTCTTCAGGCACTGTAAAGCTGTCCAGCCATTGCTTGACCCTATCCCGCTTTGCCACAAGCCGCCCTTTGTTCCTCGTGGACAGCCGAAGGGGGCTCCCCATCTGGCTCAGAACCTCTTGTGCCAACTCCCGCACTTTGGGCTCACCTCGGACATCACTGTGCTTCCCGATGCCACACACCACAGACACCTCCAATGGTAATGTGCGACCCTTTATCACATCCACCCACTGCAGCATCAGCACATAGGCTGCAATTGTACTGAACCCGTGCAGGTTCAGCTTGACCTCAGTTTCCAACCATTCCATTGCCTTGTCCAGCACCGATGATGAGGCTAGAAGCTCCTGCACCAGCTCAGCTTCGGCTGCCAACCTAGATACTGACTTGAGCTTCTTGACCAGCCCAGTTGTTGACAGTGGGAGTGAAGGACCGAGTTCATGAACCACCGAAGCAAGTGTGGGACATGAATTGAGCACAAAGTTGTAGGCTTTCGTAGTTGGTGCAATGCGCAATTTCCGCATCTTTTTTAACCATACCAGCATCTTGGAATGATCACGGCAGGAGCTGTAGCATGAAAGCACAATGTTCGCTGCACCGGTGCCCAGGCGGATGCCAGCATCTGACATGGATGCAATTACTCTCTCCATCTCAAATATCGAGCCTGACTTGCCATAGCATTTTGCAACCAATCCAAACTGGAAAGCTTCAGGTTGGTAGCCGAGAGAGACCATCTCCCTAAGTGCTTCCTCAGCCTCAGTGGCCAGGCCCATCAGGCACAAGGATTTTATCATGGACATGTAGGCCTTTTGCCCAGTGAGCGGCATAGACCTTAGCTCATTGTAGAAATCCACCGCTCGATCTTTCAGCCCACGTGAGGAGAAAGCAGCCATGAGATCACAGTAGAAGAGAGCCACCTCATCGGTGGACTGGAGGTGCTGCGAGATAGAGTCAGAGATCAGGGACCTTGACTCTCCAGTGCTCCCATTGACTTCAAGCAAGGCAGCAACAGCAGCAGCATGAATAGAGCTCCATTTGAACCACCGAGCCTGCGTGACTGCCTCATAGAACTGCAATACAACAATAAAAAGTAAAAATTATGACGAATCAGGTGACGGTTTGCTGTGCTGTGCAGCACATTTTGGAATACAGCTCAACAAGATTAAACTTTTCAAAATGTCCTTGGCATGCACTTGCACGAAGACTGAAATGACAATTCATCAGAAAAGGCACTCAGGCTCTACGATCGCTCGAATTCAGAGCTAATAACTAGCGAAAGTTGAATTGATTGCTCGTAGTCGTAGATTGTAATGCTACTTACAAGGACAAGCATCAACTTTCTAAACACGTCTCACCAATTATGCAGGGGAGAAAATGAAGAAGTTTTCTTGGCTAGCCATAAAGAAAGACGCCAGATTTACCGGGATGGCGAGGGGGTCGGAATCCATGAGGAGCCTGGAGAGCGCGGCGAGCGCGGCGCGCTCGGACTTGGTGCCGACGTAGCTGCGGATGACGCGCTCGGCAGCGCCCGCCGTGACCGTGCGCTCCAGCTCCGACATGAGCCGCCGCTCGCTGCGCCAGCTGGAGCCCCCGCCCGATGCGACCCGGCGCAGCGAGGCCGAAGCCGCGGGGGAGAACCTCCGGCGCCGCGCAGCCGCGGCCGGTGCCGGCGCCGATAGGGGCGCCACCGCCGGCATTGCTGGCTGGACCGCTGGACGGTGGCGCCGTGGCGGAGCCAGTCCTGTATTGGAATCAGATGAGATGATGACGATGCCTTATCCAGTTATCCTATATTCCTATGTCAGCACAGGCACCCATACAACTTTTGAAATACTCCAGCTCAAGTACAAGATATATTTAAACATCTGTTTTTTATAGGAAATTAGGAGTACATTACAGGAAAATATTTTTTTTGAAACAACCAGGTAGTAGAGTGGACGATTATATTAAAAAGTAGGAGTAAATTACAGAAACATATAATTCCTCACTTGAATTCAACTTGAAAAACGAGCGTGGTAAAGTGTGGTCAGCCGCAGATTATTCTCTGTGGCAGCCTTCTATTGTGCTGCGGTAAGTTGAAATGTGAAGAAAAAAAAAACTTGAACGCTGGAGAAAAAACATAAAACAGCCACAAGAACTGATCAAAATGGTTCCGGTACAAACATGGAGCGGGTTAATTATCTCAGCACATTAAAACTGTAGCTGCTTCTCTAATAGCTGCAATTAGAACTATAGCTGCTATTTTTAGACTTCACAGACTGACTAAGGAGAGTGATTAAAGGTCTAAATTGCTCTTTATTTACCATTTGTCCTGCTAAATGCGTGATTAAATGTACAAATATCATATGCAACCAACTTAACACGCACGCTATTGGGTTCATTAAAATTGCAGGAAAATAGAATTCCTCACTGAAATTCGACTTGAAAAACATGCACAGCTGACTGATGTATATGCCAGTGTGCAAGAAACCAGTGTAACCGGCACAAACTATCCCTGAACATTTTTTTTAGATACAGGAAAAATCTGGCCTCAGCCCCTCAAAGAGAGAACTTACAGCCAACAAAACGATACACACAGCTATAAGCAAATGTAGATGATTTTTGTTGAACATAATGTAGATGATATTTGTTCCAAAATGATTGTATTTGCCCCTTGTTTCAACCTACAGTTCATATCTGCAAATGGTTCTAATGGGATCTGAAAAAGAAAGGTAAGGAAAAATTTCAGACATGAAAAATGTCAGCAGATACTAATCTTCACTCATTACGTCTCTTCATCAGTCTTACAAAAATTCAACAAAACCATAACAAAATAGGGAGAGACAAAGGAAAGAAACGAAGTAGATTAGCCAAAAAAATATTCCCATAACAGCTGCGGTAGTTATACATGAAGTTACGACTGATTGACTGTACACTACAAGGCACATTCCTCCAGCAGGATGCTGCTATTACATTGTGCTTCAAGCACCAACGTTGGAGTAAACTATTCAGTGCCCTTCAGTGACTTCTCTTCAGTGCTGAAAGAAAACCTGCCTTTGTTTTGTGGCGACCCTCACCGTCAGTTCCCACCTGTTTCAAAGGGAGGTGAGAATGATGATATCACAAAGTTAAGTTCAGGAGCATAGCATTCGACAGGAAGCAGTAGCAATAACAAGTTGAGCATGGACCAACTTTTCGAGTTGCAGAAGAAAATCATGATATATATCTAGACATCTGATGAACTGGTGGTGAGAACCAAAAATGCAGAGAGCTGACCTCTTTGGAGAGTCTCTGAAGGATTTCCAGTATCTCAGAGAAGTCAGGCCTTTCAGCGGGATCTCTATGCCAGCATTTCTCGAACAACTCGACAAGCTTGGGGTGGGTGTCTTTTGGGATTGTCGGCCTAAAGCCCTTCAGGGAATGCACACGGGTTAATCAAGTTCTTCATAATGCATAAGTGAAGAATATCTAGAAAACCTTGTAAGCTTTGGAACAAAAAAAAATCCTTGAAAAGAACAAGCCATACCAGTATCACTTGAACAAAACTAACTGGTCCTGGCTAGCTTTTTTTTTGTTATATGTAGAGTAAACTTGTTCATATAATATTATAATCTATTAATAAACAAATGCACATCAAAGGAAGACAATCCAGTATTTAAATGACTCTTCCTTGAAAGAGCAAAGGCGGCATCACTTGTAAAAGACTGTCCCTAAAAATAACTGCATCCCTCCCTCTTCCCAAGCCTCTGCACATGCCCTTGCCTAAAATAAGAACCAAAGAAATATAGCGTCTTCTAGATGTAGTTGTCTATGGACTCCATGAAGTTACTTTGTGGTCTACTCAATACCAATTTAACTGTGGAAACCAAGCAGAGAAGATGAGGTGCCCATACCTTCTGAACAACACCTATTGCTGCTTGCAGTGGTGTTAGGTAGTCATATGGGATCTGAGAAATCGAACAGTTATGAACGTCAAACTCAACAGGTAAGTATATTACTAACTGAAAAAGAAATGAGAGACCAATGACGTCAAAGAATACAACTGCCATTATACCTTGCCGGTTAGCAGCTCCCACAGGACAACTGCAAAGCTAAAAACATCTGCTTTGTGATCGTAGGGCTTATGTTCTATGACCTGAAGTTCAACAATAGCATCTGTATTTTAGAACAGAAAAATAAGCATTACATTCTTATTAAACATGCATTTGGATGACTTGCACCTCAGGTGCCATCCAACGGTAAGTTCCGGTCTCTGCAGTCATCACTCCAGATTGATCTTTCACACGAGCAACACCAAAATCTGCAACCTTTACAACCTGCAAAACATATTCTTTTAGGTTTCGAGATCTAGTGATATTAAAAGAGATCGATTTTCACATTATTAATCAAATAAATAATATGAACTGCAACTTTGTGAAAAAGGCTGACCTTGTTTTCATCCATGAGAAGATTTGCAGTCTTGAGGTCGCGGTGAATTATGTTGTTCTGATGCAGATAGTTCATCCCTTTAGAGATATCAGTTGCCACTCTTAGTACTTCTGGAAGCTTGAAAGAACAGTTTTTTTATGGAGGTAATCATAGACACTCCCTCCTGACATGAAATCTAAGACAAGGATATGCGAAAAAATTTGTTAGGGATCAAACAAGAAATTATTTGGCATGTCAGATGAATCTATTGTAGTATACCTGTAACAATATACAAGTTTGGCTGTCTTGTACAGGCACCAATAAACTGCACAACATTCCTGTGACGAACCTTTCTGCACGCATATATAAACCAGGAAACAATTACACATAATTACTAAAGTCAATAGGAAAGCATCATAATAAACAATTTCAGCCTAACCTCATAATGTACACTTCCTGTGCAAAATCTCGGTACATGTCTGCACTGATGCGCTCAGGTCTCACTACTTTGATGGCAACATCCTGGCTGCAGTATGATCCACGGTACCTATGGAAGTCAAGCATCAAATGAAGCTCGACCTGAAGTTTCTACTTTTTCCACTTTATGACTAAGAAAAACTTAAACTTACAGGTCGCCATTTGATCCGGAAGCAATTTTGTTTCCAAACTTGAGCAGTTTCAGATCAATTTCCCAAACATCTGCACCATCTGTTGGTATTTCCACACTAGTAGATGGCATACTTTCTCCACCTTGCCGGCCTTCTGATGATGGTGATGATGTGCTAGATACAGGGCATGCCTGTGCCTGTCAACAATGCTTGCTTGATTGTAATTTCAGAACATCAGAATAAACG
Organism: Echinochloa phyllopogon; assembly: GCA_033239725.1. NCBI lineage: Eukaryota > Viridiplantae > Streptophyta > Magnoliopsida > Poales > Poaceae > Echinochloa > Echinochloa phyllopogon. Next base: position 1,610,200 of record BTCW01000001.1, read on the forward strand.
TTTTTCAAAAAGCACTGGTGCATGTCTCTAAACTCGAATCCCGGACCCAAACCGCGGGCGGCGGATAGGTCCACGTCGCCCGTTAGCCCGCTAACCGTTGGATCGGCCGAGCAAACAACAGGAGCCGTCCGATGCGGGCGCTCGCGGGTCTCGCCCGTTAATCCACGAGCGTGGACACTCGCGAATAGTCGGGAACCCGTTCCGTCTCCTCCCATCTGTCTGCCGCGCCGCCCGCCGCCTCCCGCACCAGTCGTCGGCCTCCGCTCGCCGTCGGCGGCCCCATCCATCTCTCATGCGATTCTTCGACACAGCGCCCAGCTCAATAGAGCCTCTTCAATCGACTAGGCAAGAGAGCTTCCGGCGGCGGCTATGATGTCCTCCATGGGGAAGAAGCGGCAGCTGATCTGCCTCGCCGCCGCGGCCATCCTCCTGACAGGTAACGAAGGATCTTCGTCTGCCGTCTTGTCTGAACCGTTCGCTGCATTCAGATTTGTTCTTTTTCGTCTGGCCTTGACGCGCTTTGCTCGTTGCTTGTGATTTGTCCCCAGCGTCGGCAAAGAAGTCCGGCGACGTCAGCTTCAGATCGGCGTCAAGGTGTGCACTCCGGAACCGAGTCAATCCTCTCCATCTGGTTAATTGCTTGTTATTATTGCGGGTTAGTGTGATTTGATTATGCTTGCTACGATAGGGCTCTACACAGAACTAGAACTGTAAAATCGGCTCCTTTTTTCTCCTTTAATAACGCAAGGTCATGACGTCATTGGAACGCACTTAGTTTCACTTGATTTTTATTAGATGCCAATTCATGCGATTCCGCTACCCATCCTTGGCTGCATCTTCTATTCTGGGAACGCAGGCATGGAGGCCAATGGGGAAAAGATGACACGGCTCGGACTGTCTGCTTCTCTCTAGGCCATTCCCATGCTATGTGCTGCAAAAAAATAAAAATAACATCAGGATCTCTATTTTCTTGAAATGTTGTCTTGCATGATCTAATCAACTTGATCTATTAATTTTATTTGGTGCAGGTGAAATCAACAAACAAATATTTATGTGAACTGCCGACTGCGAATATTTTTCAACCCGGGAAACGTAATTGAAACACTCTTACTCCATTGAGTAAAACTAGATCCAATAAGATTTGTAATTTACCTTTGGAACTTTATGCTGAGAATAATTTAATCAACCTACAGGTTGCCTCCTACATTAAGAAAATTACTATGGTCACTGAGTTTTTACTAATGTTTACTGAATCCATTCATTGCCCTGATGGACTGACTATAAATAATTATTCATTCCTTCTGGATGTCTGACGTTTGAGATTGAGCCATCTGTTACTCTGTCATATCATCCATGCCTTTATTTATATCAAGAATAGATGAGGCTAATCGCATGTACTTTCGTTTTGAATGGAAAAACATTCTATCATCGAACTGATAAGGACTAGCCTTCCAAGTAGTAGATACACTAATCTCCTTATTTTTTCCGCCGTTAGACCTATGTGTCCTCTATAAGGAGTGGGTAGTAATTATTTAGGTGAGAAGTGTTTTGAAAAAAAAGATCCTTATAGTACAGATTAAGTTAGATTCTGCTTGAGAGATGCAATAATAATATATAAGGCACATACGAGGAGAAAACGGCAGAAGACAAGAAAGGATAGATTTTCAGACATGTACACCAAAAAATGTCATTATTGCATCTCTTGAGCGGGATCAACTTTAGAGTTGAGATTTTGCCTGGAAACGTAATACTCCCTCCATTTTAAATGTATGATGCTTATGAGTTATGGCAAACTAATCTCTGTCCATCTAGAAACTAAAATTATTGAGCAGTGTCTTGCAACAAATTTCAAGTTCATATGATTACTTTTTGCAAATTTTGTCATAACTTAGTCCCCGTTTGGCAGAGCTCCCAGAGCTGATTCTCTGGTGAATCCAGAAGGAGCTCTGCCAAACAATTTTCTAAGGAGAAGTGATTCTCTGAAATGAACTAAGAGGCTGTGAGCAGAAAAAAGTAGCTTCTCCTGATTTTGTGGAGTCATTCTCCATCCTGATTTTGAAAGTTTATGATAGAGAATCAACGAGAATCACTTTCAGCCATAGAATCACTTCTCTTAGAGAATCAGCTCCTATAGAGAATCAGAATCAGGTGGAGCTCTACCAAACCGGCCCTTAAAGTGCATATGGTGATTTCTTAAATGACTTTTGAAAAAAAAAATAGACAATATTTGTGAAAAGAATCAAATCCCAAGACTTATTTGGTTTTTACTTTGTCTCAACTGCATTTGAGACATTTGAGTACGAGCCATTTCATGTGAGCAACTATACTAGCAATGCATTCGTCGTCATGCATGAGGTAATTAAGCACCACACGTATTATTATGAAAATGGAAGATAAAAGGCGCATGACACGTGGTGTGATCTTGGGTGCATGCATGAGAATGGGTGGCCCCACGAGATATATATATATATCGACCTGAAGATACTACTTGGAGTTGACGTACTAGAACTGTAGAATATCTCTTTTTAAAAAAATTCTACAGAAATAGTACAATTGCAGTCTTATTAGTGTCAGTCAGTAGGAGCAACTAACACAGTATTTCCTCGTTTCCAAAGAAAGTAGATCCAAAATGATATATACTCTGTCACTGGAACTGGAAGAAATAGTTATTGGTGGTAGTCAGACTTGGCCAAAATTATTGCAATTGTATATGTTGGATCCAAACTAGTAGTAAGCGTACGTTTGCGTGGTTAACAATATTTGTATATATATGGAGTGGTAGTACGTGGTGGTATCATGGCGCAGTGGTGATTAATATTAATTATTATTAGCGGCTAGCTAGCTAGGATATCATAAAAAAAAGCTAATAATGTGATACGAGATGGCCGAGCTCCAGAATATGATTTATTATACTAGCCGTTGGATTGTTGATCAATGCAAGTCTTTTGAACACGTAGTATAGTACGGAGTATATGATCAGGAGACAGGCCGGCATACATTTATATATATATATGCGTGCGTGGACGACGGCGCCGGCATATATATACGATGATGATAGAGTACGAAATGCATTAGCAGTTTGTCATATATTCAAGAATGTGCACGCTGTCGAGTGTCGTCGTCTAAGCCTAATTAACCGAGTGATCGACTGGAGCGTGGTTTGTTTGCTCGTTTTCTTCGTACTCCCTCTGGCAGTATGAAATTCAAGTTCACTTGTAGAGGAAGAGAAAAATAATTAGTGCGTACGACACAGTAAAACGAATCGATTGTCGTTGTTCCATGTTGGGGCATCGAGTTGCTGAGGTTTTGTTTCTTTTTTTTTAGGTTTTGTAACCACGTAACAAAAAAAAGGTAAGAATTCTTTCCTTTTTTAGGTTTTATAACCACATAACAAAAAAAGGTAAGAAAAAATTAGAAGCAGTGTAATTTCATCGTTTGATGGATGACTCTAGCTCCATATGCATGAACACGATGGAGGTGCCATCGTCATTTGGCTTTGTCGACTGCGCTGACATTTGGCCCGTACTACGGCCCAAATCGGAGTAAACTGCACCCTTATGTTCGTATTGGGCTGGAGACCTGTCGGCCTACATCTTCCAGCCCAAAAGTTGTTGATGACTCTTCTTTTTGGCAAGAAATGTTTCCGGTCGACCTGCTAGATGTGGGCATCTTGAGCCTCTGGTGGAAAAAGGACAAGTAGAGTTAGCTAATTCCGGTTTAAGCCTTTGGTCCCATGCACGCACAAGTTGCCATTACCGGAAAGCGCAAGCCACTGATGGGCTCACGCCAAGAATCGCATTCCCTTTCTTTCTTTCTTTCTTTCCCTCCACACCCCGTCTTCTCCGTCAAGCATGAACGCTCTCCAGTGACGCGCCACATCGGCCCCAGTGCGAGAGCTCCGGCCGGCATCCAATGTCGTACAGCTCCGGCGGCTGGCCCCCCGCGCAGCCGCAGCCGGAGCTCCTCCACGGCGATCTCGACCTCACCATCCACGAGGCGCGGGGCCTCCCCAACATGGACGTCCTCTCCTCCTTCCTCCGCCGCCTCTGCCTCTGCCCACCGGCCATCATGACGTCGTCGCGCCGCCGCCGCCGTGGTGGTCAGCCGCCTCCCAACCGCTCCTTGTCCGACGCCGACGAACAAACCACTCACCACCACCACCACCACGGCCTCCACCGCCGCCACGAGCGGCAGCCGCAGCCGCGGGGGCACCTCCTCCACGCGACGTCCGACCCCTACGCCGCCGTGGTGGTGGTGCCGCCGGCGGGGCCCCACGAGGCGGCGGCGACGACGACGCTGGCCCGCACCTTCGTCTTCCGCAACTCCGACGCCCCGAAATGGGAGGCCACCTTCCTGCTCCCGCTCGCCCACCGCGCCGCCCGCCTCGACTTCCACGTCAAGGACGACGACCCCTTCGGCTCCGACCTCATCGGCGTCGCCTCCCTCCCCGCCGCCGCCATCCTCGCCACCGCCTCCACCGCCGCCCGCTCCGAGTGGTGGATCGACCTCGCTAGCCCCGACGGCCGCCGCCCGATGCCGGGCTCCGCCATCCGCGTCTCCGCCAGGTTCGTCCCTGCCGGCGCCGCCCCGCCGCCCTGGCGCCCCGGTGGCCCCGGCGGCGGCGTGCCGGCGTACTTCCCGGCGCGGCGCGGGTGCGACGTGCGGCTGTACCAGGACGCGCACGCGGCGGCGGCGGACCTCGTCGCCGGCGTCCCCGGGGTGTTCGAGCCCGGGCGGTGCTGGGAGGACCTGTGCGCGGCGGTGCTCGGCGCGCAGCGGCTGGTCTACGTGGCGGGCTGGTCGGTGAACACCAGGGTCAGGCTGATACGGGAGGCCATGTCGCCGGAGATGGAGGCGAAGGCGGCCGAGGTCGCCGCGCTCGGCGGCGTCGCCGTGGAGACCATGACCCTCGGCGAGCTGCTCAAGTACAAGTCCCAGGAGGGCGTCAGGGTCCTTCTCCTCGTCTGGGACGACAAGACCTCACACGACAACTTCTTCCTAAGAACGGCACGTTTAATTTGCACATTCATCCATTTGATTGATTTTTCAAACAAATTTTTGCCGAGAGGATGGATGAATTCTTTAGCTTTCCATATCTTTATATATCCTATTATTCCAAACATTAATAAGAGATAGACTTATGGTGGAGCAGAAAGGCCTGATGCAAACGAGCGACGAGGAGACGAAGAAGTTCTTCAAGCACTCGTCGGTGATCTGCGTGCTTTCGCCGCGCTACCCCAGCAGCAAGCTCAGCATGGTCAAACAGAAGGCAAGCTAAGAAAGATATATTTACTCAAAACTTATGCTACAATCATAATAAGAGTATTTATATATGAGCAATTTCTGTATATATATGAAATGAAACTTATGCTACAATCATATTGATAGTATTTTTAGATATATATGAGCAATTTCTGTATATATATATATATATGAAATGAATTACAAGCCGGTCAATCCTTGCAAAGAATTTGAAATGCGACGCCTTGGATCAGCCAGGTGGTGGGGACGCTGTTCACGCACCACCAGAAGTGCGTGCTGGTGGACACGGCGGCGTCGGAGAACACCCGCCGGATCACCGCCTTCCTCGGCGGCCTCGACCTCTGCGACGGCCGCTACGACACGCCCAGCCACACCCTCTTCCGCGGCCTCGCCACCGTCTTCCGCGGCGACGTCCACAACCCCACGCTCGCCGCCGCCGGCGGCGCGCCGCCGCCGGCGATGAGGGGCCCCCGGCAGCCGTGGCACGACATGCACTGCCGCCTCGACGGGCCGGCGGCGTACGACGTGCTGGCCAACTTCGAGCAGCGGTGGCGCAAGGCCACCAAGCTCCGCGACCTCTTCGGCGGCAAGGCGGCGCACCGCAAGGACGACGCCCTGCTCAAGCTCGAGCGCATCTCGTGGATCCTCAGCCCATCGTCCAAGCCTCGCGCCGCCGCTGCTGCTGGCGGCGGCGCCGCCGGCGACGAGGACGACGACCAACCAGCCCTGCACGTCTTGCCGGAAGACCACCCCGAGCGCTGGCACGCCCAGGTGTTCCGGTCGGTTGACGCCGGATCCGTGAAGAGGTTCCCACGTCCATGGGAGAAATCAGAGATGGTCCGGCCATTCATGGCCATTATTCCTAACCCCTTCTTCTCCATTGTTCACGACCATGCTGAAAGCTCAAAGGCAGCTGAATCATGCATTCATGGTGGCAGATGAAGCACCACCTGGTGTGCGACAAGAACGTGGCGGTGGAGCAGAGCATCCACGCGGCGTACGTGGCGGCGATCCGGTCGGCGGAGCGCTTCGTGTACCTCGAGAACCAGTACTTCATCGGCTCCTCCTACGCCTGGCCGTCGTACCGGCACGCCGGCGCCGGCAACCTCGTGCCCATGGAGATCGCCCTCAAGGTCGCCGCCAAGATCCGCGCCGGCGAGCCCTTCGCGGCGTACGTCGTGATCCCCATGTGGCCCGAGGGGGACCCGACCTCCGCCCCCGCCCAGGAGATCCTCTTCTGGCAGAACCAGACCATGGAGATGATGTACAGGGTCATCGCCGACGAGATCCGCGCCGCCGGGATCAAGGGCGCCCACCCGCAGGACTACCTCAACTTCTACTGCCTCGGCAACCGCGAGCCGCCGCCGCCGGAGGAGCTCGGCGCCGGGGACAATGGCCGCTGCGAATGGGCGCCGCCGCCACGTGATCACCCCGACGGCAAGAGCCCCGCGGCGCTGGCATGGCGGCACCGGAGGTTCATGGTGTACGTGCACTCCAAGGGGATGATCGTCGACGACGAGTACGTCATCGTCGGGTCGGCCAACATCAACCAGCGGTCGCTGGCGGGGTCGCGGGACACGGAGATCGCCGTCGGCGCGTACCAGCCGCACCACACCGGCGGCGGCAAGGTGTTCGGGTACAGGATGTCGCTGTGGGAGGAGCACCTGGGGAAGGAGGTGGTGGGGCGGTGGCCGGAGCTGGTGCGGCGGCCGGAGTCGCCGGAGTGCGTGAGGCTGGTGAACCGGGTGGCGAGGGAGAACTGGGAGAGGTATGCGGCGGACGAGACGGCCGGCGCGCTGCGGGGGCACCTGTTGAGGTACCCGGTGGTCGTCGGCGGCGATGGCCGGGTTGGGGAGCTGCCGGGGCACGAGACGTTCCCGGACGTCGGCGGCAGGGTCCTCGGGTCCCCCAATAACCTGCCGGATTACCTCACAATGTAAATCACGAGCGTTCACAGGTTCTTTAATTTGCTAGCTCCTGACCTATAAGCACTGATGTACGGAGTAGCATCATGTTTTGATGCCATACGACCTATTTTTTTTAATAAAAAAGAAGGCTAATATTTCACTCGGTGAGAGTGCGATGCCGAACAAACAAAAACATTCTTCATTTTGTAAGCGATATTTGTAAGAAAACTGAAGCCAAAAAGGAAAAAATTGCATGGAGATGCGGGGTATCGATCCCCGTACCTCTCGCATGCTAAGCGAGCGCTCTACCATCTGAGCTACATCCCCTACGGTTACATATTGCTAGATCGTTTATATATATTCTTATTTTAGTCCCTGCGGTAATCACTGTCAGTAGCCACTAACCTGTCGCTCAAATCGTTGAAATCATCACTTAATCCAAAAACTAATTTTAAAAAAACAACTCATTCGTGGCCTCTACCTGTTGGCAAACGAGGAGGCTACGCTAGCACACACAAAAACTCATTCACCCAAAATAGGAACAGCAATTGTTACCACTAGACGCGCAGTTGCAGCGGAAGCCGTCTTGATGTAGACGAACACGTCGAAGTGGCAGTGCAGTGCAGTTGCTTACGTCCGTCTGGTCCTGCACGTGCGGTTCGTTCTTGTGCTCCAAGCGCAGCACCTCCGAGGTATCCACACGTACGAGGATTGAAACGTCGCGCACCGGACTGCTAGGTCCGCGAGCACGATGGGGAGAAAAGCAACTATTGCTCAGAAGTCATGTCTTTCTCAGGAGGGGTTTGGTCTCTATTTATTTGGATGAAATTCTCCACACCATATTCCATTAGCAATATGAGACTAATAAATAATGTACCTCTTCCCCTGGTAATGGGCTTCACAATATTTGTGGCCCATTAAGACTAGTGGATCGAATCCGGTTGCCTTTGGGCATATTCCCAGCACTACCATCAGAGGCGACGCGCGTCGAGCCACAAGCAGAGGTCGTCGCGATGGAAGGCGCCGCCGCCACCGCCTCCAGTGGCCCGGCCGCTGCCGTTCCCGCGCGTATGACCACCGTGTCGCGGCACTACTTCGGCGGCGGCGCGTCCGAGCGCGACCACGACCTCCGCGTGGACATCATCGAGGTACGTACCCGCGCGCGCCGTGCCAACTCGCCTCGTCCCTCCCTCCCACACGCTGACACGCGCGCTTAGCCGGCAACCACTGCACTGCCGCTGCTGGGGCTGGATGTTTCGTACGGCCGGGTGCTGTGCAGCTAGTCGAAAGCCTCGATCCTCCCTAGGCGGCGATCGAGCAGCAGCGCTGTGAGTCTATGACTGTACTAGCGCTGGCGATTCATGCGACGCCGGCTAAGTGTTCGGTGAAATGCTGCAGAGGTTGTGTTTGGGGAGCTGCATGAAGGGCAAGCGTTTGACTTGTTTGAGTCCATTCTAGTACTGTCTGTTCATGAACTTTTTTTTTCTGTGACTAACAATTTAAGAGCTCTCTGCCTTTATTTCATTTCTGTTTACAAGGCGTAGTAGGATTTCAGAAAGTTTTCCAAGATAATATGATTTACAAAGAAAAAACAAAATATGCTTTGACCATTAGCTTCTCTTATATTACCTTAGCGATTGATATAAAACCAAATATTTGAAATACAAGTAGTGATGCATCTTTTGCTTACTTAAACATGTGCACTATAATGTTTCTCTTTTGGTCGAAAATTTACAATTTTGACTTTTCTGAATCCTAAGATGCCCTATATCTTGGAATTGAATACCGGTTTTACTTTCTACTGCTGGCTTTCTGTGTCCTGATGAGCTGCTTTTGGATGGGTTTACAGAATATTGAAGAGGAGTACGGCATGTTTGTCTGGCCATGCAGTATCATTCTCGCAGAGTACGTGTGGCAACAGAGGTCACGGTTCTCTGGTTCCAAAGTTGTTGAGGTATTACTTATCTTTGGGCTACCCTGAATGTTTGCAGCCAGTGACCGATGTGCTACATTTGTTAGTGTACATGGCAATCTTAGCTCAATAGCTGTGAGGGCCCAATTTCTTCTTGCGACGGAATTCCGCGTTTCGCTGTGATGAGGTTATTGATCAATGGAACAAAACTACAGCTATGCCAACATAGAATAATAACAATAAAGCCGACATTAGTATTTTACATTCATTTACAATATGCATGTATGACTTACAGCTTGGTGCTGGAACCTCACTGCCGGGATTAGTAGCCGCAAAGGTTGGAGCAGATGTGACTCTGACAGACATTGCACACAATGCAGAAGTTAGTTCCAACCCATCTTAGGAATCCGTATTATTTGATCCTTATCAGTGTTTCATTTCCTATTTGTTTTTCACTGACTAGGTGTTGGACAACATCAGAAGAATATGCACGCTCAATGACGCCAGCTGCACTGTATGGTTTGATTTGGAGGACAGAATTTTACATGTCTGTCCTATCAGAATTTCAAAGAGCTTACAGTTATTCCATAACCATATCATGCAGGTTTCAGGACTTACCTGGGGAGACTGGGACGAACCAATATTTGATCTGCATCCTGATATTATTCTGGGAGCTGATGTACTTTACGATTCATCAAGTGAGCTACTGCTCTACTCTGTTCTGTTCAGTGCATTGCTGTATTTCTTAAATTATGTGGATAATCATTTTGTGGCCCATTCATTAACTGGTGCCTGTTTCCATCTTTATTCTCGTCAACTGGCATCAAAATTGGGCAGTTTTTGATGATCTCTTCGCGACGGTTACTTTCCTTCTGGAAAATTCTCCTGGGGCAGTGTTCATAACCACATACCACAACCGCAGGTACCAAGTTACCATTTCATATTGGTTTCACCTGGAAGGAGAGTGTCAAGCTACATTTCTGATAAATCAGTTGGGTTCTTCTGTTTATGCAGTGGTCATCATTTGATTGAGTTTTTGATGGTCAAGTGGGGTTTGAAATGTTTGAAACTGCTGGATGGTTTCTCCTTCCTCCCATCATGCAAGGCTGCTTCATTACAGGGGAACATTCAGCTTGTTGAAATTGTGCTTGACAAGGAAAAACATAAATGACACTCAGATGAGGTAACTACATCTCATGGATCAGCGATTCTGTAACTCTGATTACGAATGCCCTACGTTTCATATGTTACAGTTTTGCAGGAGTTGACTGACAGCACAGAGAAACGGAATGGCATTATTTGTCCCTCTGCATACAACTGGTTCTTGGAACGACGCCCTGCGGAGTCAATGAGAAGAAGGTTGTAATGAGAGAAAAACTTCCGCCTAGGAGTGCACTGTTAAGTCTGAATAGCTTATGATGTTCAAACTTGTGCCTACCATTTGGTCCCGGTGCAACTGTGAAGATGCAAATTAGCTCCAAGTGATGGTCTAACTGTAATATATGCATCATGATAGCGTTGCCTTGTACGCCACAAAGAAAAGACGTGCAAGCCTTTGGACGTTCCAGAAAAAAGAGAAAATGATGACTACTTGTTGAGTACAGTAATCTTGTGTCAATTTTCGAATGGCATAATAATGTACATTCACAATCGACTGAGTAAATGTACTCCCTTTAACCATTGTATGAACTTCAGCACAAGCCATTACGTCGTGCAGTAAATTTGCAGGTGTTCACTGAGAATACAGCCATGTAGAGTCATCCATACGGACTGAAAGCATGTGGTGGCGTGTGTTTCAGTATTTTATCTACTCTTTGGTCCCAAAGAATACGCATAGATGTACTGTTTGTTCATTCATGGTCACGGAAGCAATGCCCCTATCGTAAGAGCACGAATCATTCGATTTCAAAGCATCTGTTTAAACCGCATTAAAATATCTTTTTAGTTCTGGTTTCACAGCACATTGATCATTACAACAGTTTGAGGGAGATTGCTAACTATGATAAATTGGAGCCAACGCGTCAGTTGATGCATTGGAAAATAACGTATAGCCACAAATGACTAAATCCTTAACTCCCTGTAAGGCTGTAAAATTTCCAATAAAAGAAATAAAACTAGTATTGTCAGTGCCCTTCTATCAAATGAGCTGATACGAGTCGGCTGATAAGTTGAATAACATATGAGTGCAGATACTCCTTGAGAAGTCAAAGATGGTCCCAGTTGCTGTTTAGTAGACTGAGAAGCACTGAGGTATACCGTAGCTAACTGATGAAGATATCATCACGCCAATGGTTGAATTGCGCCTAGGCGCTGGCTTATCGTCAAAACTCCTGCATGGACCAATAAAAATTATATTGGACATTGCAAAAAAATTATATGAGAAGACAGTATGACTACATTGTTTCAGATTGTCAATGTTGGAAAACATGTTCCTCCGAGTTCATTACAGATAGGAAAACAGAAGGGTGAAAATATGGCCCTGGTTACCTTTCGAGTGTCTGGTGTCAGCATACTCCTCTCAAGTTCTTGTATTCCTCGTAATTGAGAAATTTATCCTTGATTTTGAGCCAATCAGCGGGTTTTGGCTGGAAGATTGCTATAAATCCTTCTCTGTCAGCCTAAATGTGAAAAGGGATAAAAAAGGTAAAGATGTATGCTGCCCGGTTTACGGTAAACAAAACAAACGTACCAACAAAAGAACAGCAAAACTACCATGTTAATATTCAATCTCAAACACAGCTAAAAGGAAAAGGAGAGTGAGCAACGAAGTAAGTATACAAAGAGTCAAAGAAATACTTTGCCAGAGAACATTACTCACAGCGGTATTGAGAAGATCAGGTTGTTTGATCAACCTATCATTGATCTCCAAAAGGGAGCCTTTAACACAGCATCTGCAAAAGTTTAGCATAATCAACACTCCAGTGCAGAAAAAATGATGTCAAACATACTTTGACATGTATGACCAAGGGGACAAACCTGACGACAAAAGATTTATCATTCACGCAAACTTTGCATAACGCTGAGTTTTCTTGCAAATGTTGAGCATTCTGCAATGTAAAATCAACATCAATCGTGCTGTCATTAACCAAACAGGAAACATGATTCAAGCATTCTAGTTACCCTTTTGCGTTTTCCCGTGACTTTCATCTCACTGCGATCTGACTTGCCAACATTGAAATCAACAGAGGTTATACCTCCTTCCTCTTTAAATGCAACATGGGTTGGAGCTAAACCAACCACACACAATCTAAGCTTTTCAAAAAAAAAAGGAAGCAACCATAAGAATACATATTAAGGCTCATTAGAAATCTCAATATGCACTAGATCAGGAAATAGGAAGGTATTGGCACATGCCAACTAGAGTTATAGCAGAAAATAAATGCCTAACACAAGAACAGATCAAAGAAATACCCCATTTTGTAATCAAGCACACTTTTGGCATTTTTAGTTACTTAGCAGTACCACATTTGACATCTTAGTATCTGCAAACAATTTCTACTTTTTCGCTAAGAAGCACAACATTGAGTTCTTGGAATCGAAAGCCTACCCGTTCGGATGGCGGTAGACATACTGATCATGCCCTGGATTCATAAAATCTGCCCAAGAAAGTGGTGGAGTTGAATTAGGGTATTTGAAGCAGACCTCTTGATGAAAGCAGTAAAAACGTTTTGTTCTTCTGGGTCAACATAGAAGCATAAAGTTCGCTTAGAACAAATAGAAGCATAAAGTTCTCGAACATGCTGTTCTGTTAACTAACTAAAGTTAGATAACCACACTACCACAGTGCAGACACAACATGTGTGAAAGAAAACTTCCAGCAATCAGTCAGAGGATATTATATTATGTTCTACTTACCATGTGCTACATATGTAATGTAAGTTCCTTGAAAAATTAAGTTGGATGGCGAATTGGTCATATGTGCTAACATATGATACTCCCACAGTGATTGAGTAAACACATTTACACCCAACAATCCAAGATTATGTGCTTAACTGATTAGAAACTTTCTTAACATTGAGTCAAAACGAAGACATCAAACTCCAAATACAAAAATGAAACAACATTTCAAGAATACACTAAAAAATGACATCAGAACCGAAGTATCAAAGATCAAACGTTAACACTCCTATCCAACAACAACAATAAATTAAGCTCCTCGACATTGCAAGGACAACGAATTTCACTATCTAAACGAACAAGCATACCTTGAACTCAAAATAAAAAGCTGAACGCTTTTTACACCAACCAAGTAAGGCAAAGTCAAGTCTTTTACCAGCGACGAAGTAGCGCGCGAAGTTAGTCTCGACGGCGGAGGGGGGCGACGCCGGGAGGTCAGCGGCGTCGGGGACGACGAGGGCCCGGGTCTCGTCGTCGAGGGTGACTTCCCGCGGCGAGGGCCCCCCGAGTGGCGGCGCCTCTATGGCTGCATCCTCCGCCGCCATCAGTGAGGGCGCTCCTGCGTCGCCGTCGATGGTCGATCCGGTGCGGAGCTCGTCGTCTCGGTGGCGGCGGCGGCGAGGCGTTGGCAACCGGGAGAGAGGAGGGGTCCAGACGGTGTCACGGTGAGCACCCGCCCACTACTGGGCTGCGTTTCCGGTGGTCCACACGGTGGGCCGGCTCTACTACCCACTGGGCTGTTCGCAGGCCGTTTTCTTTCGTTAACGATCCACACAGGAGGCCGGCCCCGAGCCCAACACGCGCAGGGTGAGGGAAATATTAGCTTCTGCCCCGCACCGCCGCGCGCAAGCGCAACCCCAACCTCCAAAAAATCGATTGCGACGGGCGAGAAGAGGCGCGATGATGGCGATGATGCGATCGGCGCTGCTCCGGCGCGGCCCGGCCTCCAGCGGTAATGCTCGTTTCCACCTCCAAACAGGATTTGGATTGGCCACAGATGAGAGAATTTGGTTTTGGTTCGGTGTGTTTCGAACCCAAAAGAACAATTTGATCTCGTATGTATATTAGTATATATTCATTTGGATTCAACCTATCACTAGGGAAAGGTGTTGGATTTAATTTGTTGATAGCACTACATTCTTATAAGATACCTTTGAGCTGCTCCAAAATAGCCATGTTTTAGTTCCAAAAAGTAACTCCCAAATACACTATGCAAAAAGAAGATTCTCCATCACAGCAAAATGTCATAACATGCATGGAGTACTAAATATAGATGAAATCAAAAACTAATTCCACCTATATGTCGTGTTAGGGACACTGCCATCTCTTCACTGGTCAAGGCCCTGACAAGTTGGCAGATCTGCCGATAACTCTCCTACGCAAGCTTAATGGGTTGGAAAGGAGATCTATGAAAGGTATGTTCAAGTTCAGAATATGACTCTGTTACATATATCACTGCACTTGCACTCAGTCTGCTCTCGGCTATCTCATACCGTTATGCCCGTATCGTTTCTGCCTGATATATATATATTCCCATTACCTTTACTGACCTATATATGTTGATATGTGAACTATATGTTTGCTTCTGATTTTCACAAAGTTGCTGCGTGTTTATGTGTTTTTGCGTAGGTTCTGGGAACCCCTCATCCCTGCACAGAAAATGATATCACTGTCGTGGATGGCCGGTGTTGCTTACATGGCCGACATAGACAGGCAATCAAGTGCCCATTTAGCTGAGGTAGAGGCAGCGCATGCTGCTCGGAATGGCAAAAAGTGATGTACCGATATACATGCATGTGAGGGTGAGGGTGACCGTGATCGGGTGCCTTATTCATGCAAGCCAGTTTAATTTATCTAATGTTGTCTAATGTTTATGTCACGTTGAACTTTGATGAAACTAGGGTTTTAATTAGGTCTGCAAGTTGCATGTAGAATGTATGATATGTTGTGCTTGACTTAATAATGAAGGTGTACAAGGTGGCAGAATTAATTATAGCTGCCAGTAAGAGGTTTGGAATTACAACCTGTTTGTTGGTATACCCTTCTCTGTGTTCTACTATTGGGATTGGGTTTTTCGTGCTGTTAGTGCAGTTTGCATTCTTCCCGTGTAAATCTCTATATGCAGTCTTATTTTCTATTGAGACTAAAATACATCAGCGGTGCTCAAACTTGTCCCGATGTGTCATCTAGGTCCCCAAACTCTCAAAATGCACATTAATATCCCTAAACTTGGCAAAGTGTGTCATTTAGATCCAAAATTACAAAAATACTCCTATGTTGCTGGTGTTTGTCCATCTCTTGATCTATGATTACACTATGACGATACCATCAAATAAAGTTCGCTCAGTATTGTGATGGAAACAACCGATTTGGTGAGAGAAATAGTACTCCCTCCGGTTCATATTAGAAGTCTCTTATGACAGCAACACAGTCATCAACGCATAACTTTGACTTTTCTTTTCTACAAAAATATTTCTTGAAAAGTTATATATGTATATTTTTATGAAAGTAATTTTTAAGAGCAATCTATTTATATGATTTTCACATTTCCAAACTCAACGACTTAAATGTTATTCATGATTTATATTCCTAATGTTTGACTCAAACCTTGTCCAAAATGACTTCTAATATGAATCGGAGAGAGTATAAAGATCATGTTGAATTAGCAGTTATGTCATCATGCATAGGGGTATTTTCAAAACTTTGGACCCAGATGACACAGTTTAGCAAGTTTTGGGACTCAAATATGCGTTTTGAGAGTTCGGGGACTTAGATGACACCATGAGACAAGTTTAGGGACCGCTCGTGTATTTTACTCTTCTATTGAATATGCGTGTCGCACGTGCGTTCTTGTTAGTGAGAGAAATCACAAAAAAGTAGGTGCATTGGCAACACAAGATCTAGTGAGAAAACATAATTATTTATTTGCATAACTACATATCAATAAAGAAGCGTAAACATATATGCCTTGTTGCATTTAGCCTCGCTCTATAAAAAAATCGATGATTCACTCTACGTTATGTGTGTACTGTTATATTTTTAATATTTATATATAATAGCTAAATAACAAAAGTAGTTGATTAATTTTTTTAATTTGAACAACTAAATCCATCCTAGGATTTTATATATTTTAATGAGCTTTTTAAAAGGAAATCTAATGCATTTTCTTATTGTTATTTTCTTTCTTAATTGTTGAATTCGTTAATAGAAAACATTAGGTATGAAGTATATGTTCATAATAGCATAATATCCTATACATGTATATGAGATACATGTATATTTTCATACATACACCTTCTTAACTATATAAAACACACTAGACTAATTTGAACACGGGCGTAGCCACGTTTAGACCAACATGGGTCGTGCCCCCCTTACTATGGAGAAATTTCTGAAGTAGTAACTAGACTCAAGAGTCAAGAGCCCAAGCAACTATTGCATGGCAGCTAAGAGCGGCTCTAAATCGAATGGGTACATGCATGCATGGCTACTACTCCAACAAGCACCTAACGCATGCACACAATACACAAGCATCATCCAATTTTTAAAGGTAAACGTTGGCTTCTCTGGCGGTAATCATGAAACTTCACCGTCTGTGCTAGCTCACAGGCGGCGCCATGCTTAGACTATTGTACGTTTGCCTACCGCCAGCAATTCTTTGCTAATTCTTTTTGAAACCGTGACATATGTGATTGCTTTAATTTCTGGCGCTAGTTGTATTTTTTGATGCAGCTAATTAGTTTCACTTTACATAATGTAGTACTTGAGCTCATGAGTTATTTAGTTGTTCAGATTAGGATGAAATTCCCTCCCCCCTGACTTCAATCTTGGCTCCGCCACTGAATTTGAGTTGTGCTCTCCTCCAACCATTATTGTGCTGGGTGGATCACTTTATGTTGGCTATTGATCCAAGTGTTATGCACATTGACATATTACATTGAGTTAGAGTTATATGAAATATAATCACTATAATACTACAGATTTCTTATTAAAGATTTGATAGAGCATCACTTTTATCTACAGTAGGTCATCTCTTTCTAGCCGGTCTTAGCAAAAATGACTTCGTAAATCATAAAACATAATACGACAAAAAGAAGAAAATATAATAATGGGTATAAAAAATTGACAGCTCATAATTCAATTAGCATAATTTCATAAATCATAAGCCACAATATGAAAAAAAATGAAATATAAAATATACACAAACACATATTTGAGTCAATTTCATCGAGCGGCCCTGGTCCAGAAAATCCTACATATGAATATTTTTATATGTATTTGCAATATTTAGAAATAAGGTTGCAATGAAATTAATGTGTTCTTAAAAATGGAGCAGAGAAAGTTATCTTCTATTAGATTTTACAACATAATTATTAAAAATTCATCCATAATATTTTAAATAATATATTGTAATAAATTATATCAATTAAAGCAATCTATACTATAAAGATCCAAAACTTTCAAGGGTTGACGAGCCCACAAATCATTGAAACATTTTCCCTCCTGTTTTGAAGAGTTTGACTAAACAGTCCGTGAAAAAAAAATACGAGCTTGCGTGGAATCGTCGAGTTCGTAACCAAATGTGTGTTTCTATTAAACGTGTGTGTCGCACGTGCGTTCTTGCTAGTATTATAAAACATGCTATGAAATATTTTAAATCATATAGGGCGGAGAAAAAAGATCGCATTGATAGATATTTTATAGCAAAAAATCGCATTTATGGTACAAATATAGGATTAGACCCCATACATAAGGTATGTGAAATCTTTATCATTTTAACTTGACACATTATCACCAGTGATGAAATGTAGTAAACCATACTGAGATTTTTTTAGAAACGATAAACACAAGAACTTTAGAGTATATTATGCTATAGATGCATTCATACATACATAATGACTTGTAGTTTTGTATCAAAAATTCTTCACTTATAAATTTTAATGATTGTATCATAACCATGTAAATAAAATATGTTCATGTAATGATTCACAAAAATCATAAGTAACACAATAATTTATACTTAGTTTGTGAAATAAATTGTAGTAAGAATATCATAATAATTTATATTTAAAATATGATAAATTATAAAAATATGTTTATAAATAATGTACACTGAAATATTATTTTCACCAAGCTCCCAGCATAGGAGAATGTCGCTTGGGTGGCGCGAAGAGCATGGAAGGGCATGCCTGGATGCGGACGTCGAGAAAGGAAAATCAAATCGGCCGGCCCAAGAAGCGGATCGCACCTTGGGTGATGATGAGGGGCGAGCGATGATCCAATCTGTAGCAAGCTGGGAATCGAGCCGACGGGAAGACGCGGTCCGCCGGAGACGAAGCGGAGGAGGAGCGCGGGCCAACGGAGACGAAGCCGAAGAGTAGAGGAAGGCGCGGCTCGATGCCATCTCTTGCTGTGCGGGGAGGTGGAAAAGGGTTTTGGGTTTTGTTTGGGAGAGCAATGGGAAAACAGCTAATTCGTTAAACTGGAGTTTTTTATATATCCCTATAAAATTCTAAAATAAAATGGAAACGGAGTTGGTAAATGCATTTAATAATTAAAATTTTCCATTACCACCTGATTCGCTAGAGTAGTTTTTTACATTTCCCATCTGTGAAGCTCTTTAAAAAAATCGGAATCATAAGATCCACCTCATTGGTAAAAAAATCTCAGCTGATCCACGTCTTCAATATGCCTACACCCCGTTTGGATGTAGATATTGTAGCCCAGAATTTGGAATTGGCATTGATGTCCTTAAATTCCGCTGTTTGGATGGCTTTGGCATTGGTGGCCGGAATTTCAGCCCAATACCAAAGGGCATTCAACCCACTGTCGCCCACTCTCCCGCAATATCAAGCCGAGAAGCTCCGTATTGGGCGGAATTGCGGAAACGCCCGCTCGCCCCCTCACCCGCATCTCCCTCCCCCCACGCCGCCGCCTCCTCCGACGTGCCGCTCCCTCCGCCACGCCGTTGCTTCCTCCCACGCGTCGCCGCTTCCTCCTACGCGCCGCTCTCTCTGCCGCGCCATCGCTTCCTCAGATGCACCGCTCCCTCCCCCATGCCGCTTCCTCCTCCTCGCCCCTCTCAGTTCCCTCTCCCTCCTCCGTGCATGCTCGGTCGTCGGGAAGGAGCTCGGGGGCGGGGAAGACGACGCCGCGGCAGCCCGTCGGAGGGCACGGGTGAGCCCGCGCCACCCCAGGGTCGAGCTCCCCCGCCGGCCATGGAGGGCCCACGTGGAGCTCCCCTTGCCGACCATGGAGGGCCCGCGCGTGAGCTCCTCCTGCACCGCCTACCATGGAGCTCCCCCGCCGGCCATGGAGCGCTCGCGCGTGAGCTCCTCCCGCGCCGCCGACCATGGATGGCGCGCCGCCGGCCATGGAGCTCCCCTCCGCCGACGAACCACCTCCTCCTGCGCTACACCGCCCCTCCTCGCCTCCCTCGTCGGAGGGCCGCGTCGCCCCTCTGCCTCCCTCGCCGGAGGACCGCCCCTCCCTACCGGTAGAATAGGATGTGAAGAGCGAATGCCAAATTCAATTCCATTGTATGGGTATCCAAACGTGATTTGGTATTTACCATCTCGTTGAATTCCATATAGCAATTTATCTACATCCAAACAATAGTATTGTTATTGTGGTCCAATTCTAAAGCTAGTCTGATTTGGTATTGAAAAGAATTACCATGAGGCATGAATATAGTATATAAGAAATGACTACTGAAGTCTTACTCGCTTATAGAAGTGGCTTTAGGGAATTCTTGAATACGAGATATGCTGTTTTTTTGCAGACAAGGATAACTATACGGCAGGGTTTTGTTGCAAATAAAACTGGTTAAAACATTCAAAATCAGTTCATTTTTTAGATCAATATCCTAGAGGTAAATGTTATGCAAACACAGACTATGAAAGCTTTGCTATGCACTAGTACAACACACTAGTAAAGGTAAATATAACATCTCGTTCCAAGAGGCCAGCGTGAACGTGTTGAGATTGTTATACATCATAAACATTTTTAAATTTTTTGAATTGTGATACATGTAGTTATTTAGTCGCTGATTGGCACTGGAGCATATCCAAAGAAAACCACTAAAACTTAGAAACTTCAAAACTCCATAAAAGTTCATAGAAGATTTTAAAGTTTTTTTTAAAGCTCACCATCACCTCTGTTAGATAGGAATACTAAATACAGAATTCACAAATGCCAAACACAAATGCACAAACGAAAAAAAAATAACACATCTTCTCCTTTTTGTCCATATAAACCCTAAATTCTAAATTTTTGTATCCCACAAATAAGAGTAATTAATTATATGACATCACTGAGGATAGTTAATTTTCAACAATAACAAATATTGATAGATAATTTTGATGAAGTTTTCAAGTTCACAACTTTAGAAGATTTTTATGCTCAATAAAACATCATAAGGAGTATGTTAATTTGTGTGTTATGACACGTACATTTGCTCTTAAAATAATTAGAAGACGGGCTTGGATGTTAACTACTCGATCCTAAACAAGAAAATTGACTTTAGCGGTATCTGTAGATATATGATATTATACCACTCACGGATATATGAATATAGTGCAAGTGACAATGGTTTGTATATTTGGGCGACATCCATCCAATAAATTAGGTGATTGACACATGACGAAGCAATTTTTCATGCTCAAAACCAGCATATATCAACAAAATTAATTAGACACAGTGGTTGTCAAGCAACTATCTACCATTTATCACTGTTTTTCTTTTTCAAGAGGCTATGCCATACATTGTCGCAAACGATGCGACCAAACAGATACTTGGCTTCTCCAGACATATTTAGCAACATGTTGACAAGTATTATCCACAAAATAAAACTAGTGTAATAAACTCATTTTAATCAACCGATATGCATGCCACCGATCACAATTCAACAGTGTTACTTGATTAAACCCGTTTATTAGCTGACGAACTCGGATCCATCCCTTAAGCACATGAACATCAGGCGAGGTATTGGAGGAGATGGTTGTAGCCGCCGTAATGGTCCTCCGCCGCCGCCGCAGCATCGACGCCGTCGAGCTTGACGTCGACGCCGCAGTCGAGCTTGACGTCGATGCTGCTGCTGCTCCCCACCGTCGGCGCCGGCGCCGCCGACGACCAGACGCCGTAGGACTCCCGCGTCACCTCCAGCAGCGAGTCCCTCACCCTGTCCGCCTGCACCGCCACCTCGTTGTCCCGCTTCTGCAACAACAAATCACAAGCAACGCCCTTGATCACTCACCTCCAGCTAGCTGCGGCATCAATGGCGGTCGGCCGGAGTAGGTAGATATATATAGACGTACGACGACGCGGAAGACGTTGAGGACGAGGGTCTCGTGGGAGGTGACGTTGACGTTGGTGACGTCGAGGCCGAGCGCGTTGACGGCGTCCATGAGCTGGACGAAGCGCCATGGCTTGCGCTCGCACAGCACCTGCAGGAAGAACTCGTTCGCCTCCACCTGCCGCACCTCCACCTGCGGCTCCATGTCGTGCCCCTTCTCCTCCGCCTCCGCCGCCGCCGCCCTCTTGCTCCCGGCGGCCTGGAGGCTCGTGCGCGGCGAGTCGTCGTTCTCCAGACCCACCAGGCTCGCCGGCGGCGGGTGGTCCAGCAGCACGTCCGGCGCGCCGCCGCCGCCGTCCCCCGGGTCCTCCAGCTCGTCCTGCAGCGCCTTCACCTGGTTCTGCAGACCCATGATGTAGTCGATCGCGTCCCCAAGAATCGACGCGCGATCCATCTGCACACCATCATTCATTCAAACGGAATCAAATCAATGAAATGAAGCAAGAAAACATTGCTTGCATTGCATCCATGGATGGAGATCGATACGAACCTTGGTGATGTTGGGGACGAGGGCCCTGAGCTTGTAGAGCCGGTCGTTGAGCTTCTTCCGCCGCTTCCGCTCCGCCACCAGGTTCTTGCACTGCTGCCGATTGCCGCCGCCCTTGCCGCCGCCGCGGCCCTGCGCGTCGCCGTCGTCCTCGGGGTCCCCCTGGTCGCTCCCCTCGGACCCCGAGTCCGCGCCTCCGCCGCGCGAACCGCCACCACCGTGCAGCGGCTGCTCCTGCTGCGCCGCCACCGCCGACGGCTCGCTCCCGGCAGCCGCCGCCGCCGCGTACTGCCACCCCGCGGCCGCCGCGTCGTCCACCACCCCGGGCGGCGCCGCCGCCGCCGCCAGGAACGCGTCCGCCGCGACGTTGCCCGCGGCGTCGAACAGGCTGAGCGACGGCACCGCAGCCCCGTACAGCCGCTGCGTGTCCGCCGCCGCCGCGCCGTCCCACGCGAAGCCCGGCGCCTCCGGCCACGCGTGCACGGCGCCGCCGCCGCCGTCGTTCCCCTCGCCGTCGCCCGCCCGCGTCGGCACGCCGCACTGCGCCATGACCAGCTCCGCCATCTGCTCCTCCTCCGCCATCTGCGCCGCGCACGAACGCACGGCGCGACGCGGCGCGCCGGCACATATAAAAAAGAGTGTCATGTGTTTGTGTGCGCCTGCGCATCAAAAATGCAAAGGCTGTGGCTGTTGCGTGCGGTTCACCACGACATCTCCGCCGGCGTCGATGGCTCACGCTGAAGCTGTGTGCTCTTGCAACTCTCTAACTACTAGCTAACTACCTTTAGCCTAACTGAATCTGATCGCTAAACAAAGAAAAAAAAGTTCTGAACTTTCTGATGGCTGCAAGAAATTAAGGTGTAGTCTTTGCTTACGTATCTGGCGGCGAAGAGCTCGACGAGGCCGCCGGCGACCGGCACCAGCAGCCGCGTCCTCGGTCCACCGGCGGCTCCGGGGTCCTGCATCATGTCATGGGTAGGAGTAGTTGATCAGGCAGTTCGATGCGTAGGCAGTGGAGGTTGAAGATGAACTGTGCTTACACTTGAGTAACTTGTTGGGAGATCTGGTATGCAGCTGGTCTGCCAAATCGGCTGGTTGGACACCATTGCTTCGGCATGCATCCTGATCGATGCAAAATAGCAAGGATTATTTTAGTAACAAAAAAGAACAGGGCATTGTAATATATCCCTAGTAGGAATAGATCACGTTTCAAAAAAAAATAGTAGGAATAGATTTGTCAAGTAGAAACTGTGTGTGAATTACCCTGCAGATGAAGAATCCAGTGGGATTGAAGAAGGCAGCTCGCCAAGTGCAGAAACCTGTGCCTCAAACTCACTTCTGCAGCAGAACCCAGTCATCTCCAAGAACCTGCATATGCAGTTCATGTCAAAGAGGACGTTGGATCCAGCACAATTCAAGGAAATGTCTGAGTACAGGGAGCATGATCAAAATCAGATCAGTGATGCTAGCTACCTCTGGTCAGGAGACAGCCTCCAGTAGATGCAGTAGTCCCAGGCGTCTGCACCAACAAGGGGCCTCAATGCAGCCTCCACGCTGGCGCCTCCATCGCCGGCAGCAGCGGCCGCTGCGGCAGCCATGCACTGGTGATCTCCCCCTCCCACCATGGCACTGAGCACTAGTGATCACCTAATCCAAGGAGCGGCTGCAGGCACACATCGAAGCAGGAAGCCATGTAATGTAAAGCGTCAGTTGTAGCATGCCGAGAGTCGCTTTCATGCTGTCAGAAATCAGATTTTTTTTTCTTTAATTTTGAAGGGACAGTCAGGAATCAGGATAGGATCTGTTGATGTCATCGGTGTGAAAATAAGGCTGCAAGAAACCTTCAGGCTATGGATGATTCATGCAAGGGTACAATCTGACCCGATGGACCTGTTCATGTGCAAGAAACTTCAGGCTATAGGTGTCATGTATCATCAGTACTTGATGTTACTACATATATGATCACGAACAGAATCATACTTGGGGAATGAAATAAAATCAGATCACTCATCTGAACCTTCATATCTGAACTGTAACTTTTTTATGTATAAACAATGGAAGAAGCAAAGGTGCACATATAAATCCTTGTGATTTCACCAGTATGATGATGTCTAGGGTCCTGCCTAGGTAATCTGTGGCAACAACAGGCAGAGAGAAGAAAAGCTACCTTTCTGGCTTCCTGGTGACCTCTTCTCTGAAGGCGGTGACGAAATCCGGTAATGATTCAGCAGAGGGGGAGAAGTGAATCAGCTGAAAGCTATTGCTAACTGAAGAATCATTTCTATGGCAGGACTGTTGCATCATGAGTGCCTGTGTGTGAGTACCGTATATATAGTCACCCGTGGCCCACATGTGCCTCTTCTCTGAATTACCCCTAGCCTCTTCCATAAATCAGATTTGTCAGGTAAAATCTTGGGATTAGACGAAAGCAAACCATGCTTTACTCGATTAGCACACCTGTATTGCTGCGAAGGTTGTTGTGAGTAGGTCAGTTGCAAGAAAGGCGTGACCGTGTTTTCCTCAATTGTTTCCCTAATTCCATGGATTTGGCTGTACAAATGTACATATTCTGGTGCATAATCTGTTAAGAAATTAGAACATGCAAATCTGCAATGTTGATGGATGATGGCAGATGAGTTCTATGCCCTTCTTTTTTAACAAAAAAGATGAGTTCCATGTCAAGACTACACGCATCATACATGGGGGTAAAATGCTCTTGCTGAATACATGAACCCTGAATGAAATAAAAACTTCTATTGTGCAGAAGCAATAGAATTTGTATGCACTTGCACACTCTTGGCACATAAATAGGTTAAGATAATGGGCACCTGTTGGTTGCAACACTCTGATCTGATTCATTTCAGATGCTCAGTTGTGCAGAGTGCAGACTCACCTTGCACGGTAGAGAAGAGTGTATTACACAGGCCAGATTCTGGGCTGCTTCAGAATGTGCAACAAAAGACATGCCAACTGCCATGTAACAATTGTGAGGCAAGGTACATAGAATTTTACAATGTTCAGAAAATCAGAACTGTTGTGATTTTAAGGTTCAGATACATTGTAGTGGAGAGGCCCTGATACATGCTAACAATATGCAGATTTTTCAGAGTTGATATGAATGATACAAAAAGTTTGTTTGTGGACGTAATTTAATTGTTACTTGCGCATTGTAACCTGCGAAATTTGAGGCAGACATTAGAAGAAATGAAATTTCAGCGACATATCATATTAGTTGACAGCTCTCGATCAATTGGCAACGGCAATCTCCTCCGTCAGGTACAAATAGCACAAACGGCCAACGATCAGCAATTCAGCATCTTCACCGCCTATTGCATGATATCAGAACACTTACTGATCATCCTGCCATTGAAAATCAAAGAATTGTTGGTTGATCAAGGGAGAGCAGGTGGCGCGAAGAAATTGAAGGTGCTTGATATGTTGGATGAAGAATAACATGGATGGATTTCAGAGGGAGTGAAGAAGACTTGTTTTGCCCAAAGAGTGCGTGCGAGTTGGTTCAAATGGGGAGGGGGACAGAGAGCCTTCTGGTCCCTTCTCACTGGCAGTAGCAAGAGAGAAGGGACGCAAGAGGTTGTTGGAGATATCTTTGCTGATGCAATCATGTAATGTCCATGCGTCAGAGCTCTCAGACCAACAGTGACAGAAAAGGACAGGCAGTCAGGCACAACAGAAAGGGAGGCTACAAGTTACAAGAGGCCGGGATCTCAATTGCTAACACCACAATAATAACAGGAGGATTGACAATATATTTCCAAACAGCATCTTTGTTAGGAGGTATGATAACAAACAGCATGTTGGGTTTTTTCAGTTAGCTCACAGTTGAAGAGGCTGATAAGAGCAACAATCTCCTGTCGCCAATGCTCAATGTTTGGTCCAAAGAAATACATGGGCACGTACAAGAAAATTAAAGTATTCAGTGAAGAAATTGTCAGCAATCTAGCGCTATTTTTTTTTCAAGAACACGCAGGAGAGCTGCGTATCTTTGCATTAAGAAGAAGAAATATGTTTTACAACGCGGGCCGCTTGGGTGCACGCACTCGGCACGATTACATGAAGGCGACTAGCCGACTATACGGATAGAAAAACAACCAAGAGAGGCTACCAAACTGCACTAAGGGACTCTAAGCCTATGAAAAGATTGACGAATATGCTTAAGCAAATTGCAAGCCGCAAGATGAGAAAACAATTTTATATTCGCATATACATGCCCAACGTGATTATATTATTAGTCATTCGAATTTGGTTCTTTTGGAAACTTGCACATGCTCAAGCTTCAAGGTACACCGTTTGCAGCCAACTGGATTCTCCATGTCGACAATGCACAAGATTTGGTCCACCTGAAGTGCTGAAGAAAAAAAAATGCCACTGACATTCTCCATGTAACAGGCCAGGCCGCATGAGTTTGCCAAGAATCATGGGATACTTACAATAAAGTTTTTAAAACGCCTTCTTTGCCCTCCATGCTAAACCTCCAGCCGCATCAACTACTGTGCAAAAGGAAGATCTAAATTAGACCATCGCATTACAGCAACAATGACCAAGAGCAAATAGCTAGGCAACATGCCATGGCTAGGCCAGATACTCCGAAAATTTCAGTGCCGCAATTGCTACAAACGTTCAGAGAAAAACATTGTACGTGTGGTGGTCTAAGATTCAGAATACACCAACAGACATTCAGACAGTAAGATCCATAAGTGGGTTTTATTACCTCTAAATCCCAACCCGATTCAAGTTACATAAAACTGTTAGAAACCTTTTTAATTTATGACACTAACCAATGTTGAACAACGAACACTCCTATTTGAAAAGCAATTCTAATAAGAGTAAAGACTTAAAAACAAATAATTTTGACCAAAGGTAGCATTAAATTTAGCAGTTATCAGATCATCTTACTTTGCAAATGCAGCACATTACTCTAACAAGCTTTCAGTTTATTATAAATTCGAAGCAATAGCAATCAATATGTTGACGGAGACATAAGGACCCTGGTGGACAGGCCTCTCACAACAACTTTCGAAGCACTGCACCACTGTGTCAAGGTCTGAATGAAGAAAGAAAGCCATGTGATACATTCAAAAAGCGTTTTAGGCAAAACGAAAAAATAACAGTTTGTCAAGTTGGGACAAGCTGATCCCCGAAAAGACACCGGTAATGGTAGTCATTTCTCTTGCAAGTCGCACACTGAATCACACATCTATTGATATCAGTGGTTGCAACCAAGAAAAATAAACAGATATCAGACTAATTTATAAGGTATTGTTTTAGGCCTGAATCAATTATCACCATGATTGTTTCCTCAGTCTGAATATTGTTTATGCCTGATAATATAAAATGCAAAGTTTTAGTGTAAACCACTAACTCCATATGTAGGTGATAAAAAATAGATTGACTAAAATTACATAAATATGAAACCAATAGTAATTGTAAAATGCTGAAAGGGAATTTGACTCACCTATTGATATCACTGGTTGCAACCAAGAAAAAGAAACATAATCGCATGGCTCATCTCAAGTCTGACAATCTCAACAAGCTAGTTAGTCTCCAACTTCAATAAGCAAGGTACTCTCCAACTTCTGCAAGCTGATTCAGTATCCGGACATTCTTTATTTTGTAACCTAGCAACATCTTAAAGGTATCATAGGAATTAGCACAATAAAGAAGTAAACATACCCTCGCTGCCCAGAATTACATGGCAAAATATTAGGACCATGACCTCATGATGGATGTTTGCCTGTCCTTCCACATTCCTGTCCATAGACACCTGTAATGGTAGTCTTTTCTCTTTGCAAGTCGCACACTGAATCACACATCTGCTAAAAAAAGAACAGAAACCATATGGGATTGCAATCCCCAAAACTGGCACCCTTTCCACCATAACAATACTGATCAAATTGACAGACAAAATCTGACCAATAAGATTAATAGTTAAAATTGAGAGAATTTTGATGCATACCTCCAATTGAAGCTAGAACCTAGGTCAGAAGATGATCTCCTAGACCTTTGCTGACCCCTTGGAATCACTGTGCTTGGAACGAGTTGACACTTGACAGAGATCAGTTGTAACACATGATGGAGCACGCGTTGCCGTTGAGGACAGAGAGTTCCCGGAGACACGCACCTTGAGCTTGTCCATGTTGAATGCCGGGTGCACGACCTTGCGGTGGCGGTTCCAGCCGTCGGTGAGGAGGCGGCCCTTGCCAAGCAGGCGGGAGATGTGCGGGTTCATGAGGTTCTGATTTAAGCTAGCATCGCTCCTGCTCATTTTCAAGTCTTCCTTCATGTCAGTTGAGGTCTCATCGAGATAGCTTTTGTAGTATGAGATGCATGGCTTAACTTACAGAAAATAACTTGTGTTATGTAGTATGAGGGCTTAACTGATACTACAGAAGATAACTTATGTCAAGTCTTCCTACATATCTACAGAGGTGTATGTATATGTAGCATATTGATCTCATTGAGAGTTATTAGCTGACAAACTAGGCAGAAGCGTGGCTTTTGCATTGATGCCGTTTCTGAAATCTACTCTTTGACAACTATGTGTTGTATGGGTTTTAGTTACTGTACAAAGAAGCTGATAGATAGCTGAATGTTTAATTGTTTATACCAATGCAATCAGTAAAGCTGATCGCGACCGTGCAGAATACGCGGACGCTGCGGGCTGCCGCAAAAGTCAAGCTGCGTTACGCGGGCAGCCCGCGACGGTGATTGCGGCGCTTGCAACTTGACGAGTCCCATTGATGTACCTGCTACAACAAGACGTTCATGTTGGGCATCGCGCCGGCCCAGTACGGAGTACACAAACATCCGCCCTGCACAGAGATCGAGCTGTCGATATATCAGAAACTGAAGAACATGCATCGCGAGATCAGAAATTAAGATCGATCCGCCAGCTAACGTACCGTATTGCCGGATCCACTTGCGGTGTGGTGCGGCTGCACTATGGTGATGAAGTCGAGGTCGCCGACGCCCAGCGTCGCCGGAGCAACTTGATCTCGCCGAGGTTCATTCCCGGAGAAGAAGCTGTACCCCGGCCCGCGAACGCCCGGAGCCTTGGTGCTGCATTGCAGACAGGGAGGAAGGGGAGCGGCGCAGCAGCGGGAGGGGAGGAGGCACAGGCGGATGGGGATGGAAAGTTCACGGTGATTTTTTATTTCGGGGAAGAAAGGAAGGTTACGGTGACTGAGCGGGCCGTGATCCACGGCCACGAGATCGAGATTGACGGGGGCAAAGGCATACTCGATCTTTGGCTACGCCAGCAGGCGGCGGCGGCGGTGCTCTCGACAATCACAACACGTACCCGAATGAAGGAGACGGACCGGAGTTGCATTGCATCGGTTGGCATTTTATTATATCATCGTCATCGTCGTCGCTGTCGTACGTCGTCGATCGCGGTTGCTCGGTCGGTCGTCATCGTCATCATATCCTGGATCGAACACGTACAGCACAGATGGATCGATTACCACTACGTACAGTACAGTGTTCCTGCATGCTAATATTGATCTGATCGAGCGGAGGAGAACGGCCGATGATCGACGACCGTGCGTGCTAGCTGGTCGGTCGGTCGATGATGATCCAACGACGACCCCCTGACGTTTCTGCGTCGCTTGCCCTTGTCAGCTACTACCTGCAGACAGATATACACATATATCTACCTATATCGATGCATTACTGCTCAGATGATATGGGGTGATACATGCATACGTCTTGTGGTCCCAACTCCCATCCATGGAAGGCTCCTGGTTTGGATAGCTGACGCAGGAAAATGTGGAAACTGTTGTGTTGGATAGTTTATCTGGTTTGGCTGTCAACAATGTTGTTGAAATAAAGATGCATGAGTTGCTAATAACACAAGTTTGAAACCATGCATTACTGTCAACTTTACATCTATCGCTGGCAGTGGCGAAGCTACACGGTGTTTAGGGGGTGCACATGCACCCACAACAAAATACAAAATCAATAAGAATGAGTAATTTTTCACCATGTAAATAGCTCAAATCCATACAACTAAAAGGCAAATGCACCCTCATCTGGCCTGCTCTACCTTCGCCCCTGATCGCTGGCGCGATCGACCAATCCCGTGCATTGTGATCGAGATCGAGGAAGCTAGGCGTGGAAATGTATGCAAATGTGGCTCCCGATGGTCGCCTGATGAACGATACAAACCGATGGTGGTGCGGCTGCTTGGAGGATCACCTCATCAAGGGTCTCTTTGGCCATCGCCTATTTATGAAGATTGCACATCATAGTAAATAACAACTTTTCTTAATTAATGTTGGTTGGCCTCTGGTCAAGCCCCATTGGATGAATCCTCATGACTGCGTTTTTTTCGTCTTTTTAGTAGGAAAGGGATCAATGACAGATAGATAGACTCATAGATAGAGATCGACCAAGCTCTACTTGTAGTATCTATCTATACTCCTATTATCTATCTGCATAGAGTCACATGTGTTGTATACGCATGCTACTCCAACTCTTATGTGTCAGTGTGTGCGTGCCACACACTCGGGTGCCACAAAAGTTCCTAAATTGATGGGTCAAAAGAAACAAAGCGTTTGGTGTCACAAGAGTTTCTAGATCAATAGGTCACAAAAAATAAATTGTAAAGAGCGCTACGCGATAAAATAAAGGTTATCGGTGACGTAAATCACGCCCAAAAGGTAGCAACTGACTTGCCATGGGCCGTAAAGGTACATACATGCTCACAAGGCTTGTGAAATTGTGAAATATGATACGCTATTTATTAAATAAATTTTTCAATATGTTGTAGACATTTAGGAACCGAAACCATGATTTTAGGACGAGAAAAATGGCAATATATCATTTTCTTTGGGTGACGTAGGTCACGCCCAAAAGGTAGCAACTGACTTGCCATGGGCCGTAAAGGTACATACATGCTCACAAGGCTTGTGAAATATGGTACGCTATTTATTAAATAATTTTTTTCAATACGTTGTAGACATTTAGGAACCGAAACCATAATTTCGGGACGAGAAAAATGGTAATATATCATTTTCTTCAGGCGATATAGGTCACGCCCAAGAGGTAGGAACTGCCTTGCCATGTACTGTAAATGTACATGCTCACCGGCCTTCTTCCCGGGCGGTGGTCGATCGGCTTGCGATTGAGATCATCATCGTCATCCTGGATGCTGGATCACACACATACTAATCTGTTCCACTACGTGCTATATATACGCACATCCTTGCTGGTCGTGGATGATGGACCGGCATATCAGCGATCCCTTGTCGCTTCTGCCTCTATGTACTGACGTGGCTTTGCCTTGTCAGCTACTGAGACGACGTACCGGCCGGGCGCGCCGCATATGCACCTGTAAGCTACAGATCATCATTGCACGTACTCTTCTTGAGATAGAGGTGTCTTGTTGCTGTGCTCCTACCATGCATCCGTGGAATGCAAGTGCAGATCGAGCCATCGCTATCACACCCACAATCTTTAATTTAATTTCCTGCGTCAGCTACAGTGGCATGCAGCCCATGCATATATCAAGTCCTCTCGATCCATATATATAACAAAGACAAAACAGATGTTACTAAATGTATTATCATCCGATAGATCGATGGTGTATCTCCACTGGTACATGGAGATTGCTATCATTATTATTCTTGCATTGCGGTAAAAACAACTCTTCCTCTCTTAGTTTGGTTCTCAGTTGACATGATCTACTTCATGCCTTTGATTATTCTTAATCCCCACCTGTTGCCAACAACACAACAGGGTCGATCATCTTACTCGATCTCACTCATGCATGTCACTGATCGAGAGAGCTAGCTTGGTCTCAACACTCCATGCATCATTCGTTCCGATGGGCACCCATCAGCTGATGACCGCCGGCGACGATACCAAACATGGATTCCGCCGCCGGGTCCACGAGGTCCCAGCCGCCGCCGCCGGCCGGCGAGCGGCAGCGGGCCACCATGTCGCCGAGCAGCGCGACCACGTCCTCGGGCTCGTCGACGAAGAACGCCGCCTTGCTCGGCTTCTTCCCCACCGTGCACGCGAACACGCTCGCGCCCCACGGGAGCAGCGGCGCCGCCGCCGCGGCCCGCCTGCCGCTGCCGCCACCGCCGGCGGCGGCGTTCCTCGCGAGCGCCGCGAACATGGCCTCGTCGGACTGCCCGTCCCCCACGCACACCACCATGTCCGGCGCCTCCCCGCGGCGCGCCATGGCGCCCAGCACGCCCTCCACCGCCACGCCCTTGCTCACGCCCTGCTCATTCGATCACGCAAAATTCAATATTTGTATATATATAAACGATGAACTGACAGAGATCGATCACTACCGTACGTACCAGAGGATTGACTTCGACGATGTGGCTGCCGATGGCGACGGACGCCGGCTCGTTGGCGAGCACGGCGAGCAGGTGGTCGTGGAGCTCCATGGCCTGGCAGGGGCCCAGGACCGGGTCGGCGTTCTGGTAGTGCCACGCCATTGCTGTCTCCTTCATCTCCATGTAGGAGCCATGGGTTGCCTCCGTGTAGTACCTCATCGCTTGCTCGGCCACCGCTTGCCATCCCTTGTTGCCAGACACCAACAGCTGCCCATTGCTCACCTCCCATGGATCATCCCTGCTCCACCTGATGAATCATGCAGATCACACAAAGAGATCGATCCAGTTAATCTGACCACTGGAAAATTAATTTTGTGAATTAGTCTCAAACTTGCATTGGTCAAATTGAAGTACCACCAGTGGTAATTATTAGATGCTGACAAGTTCATAACATTCTTGTACTCTAACACAGGTCGGTCAATTTTCCCCAAATCTATCGGATAATCAATGCCACAATGCAGGATATCTCAATCTCAAATCTTGACTGGTGATCAGTAACTGAATCCAGGCAGTGAGTTAAACTAATTAATAGTCTCTCTGTAAAAATTTTAGATTTTAGTACATACCTTGTGAAGTAGCCATGCTCGGCGCAGATGCCGAGCTTCTCGCATGGCGCAAACCACTCGGCCAGCTGATCCTTGCCGCGGCCGCTGACGAGGAAGACGACGTTCTTGGGGTCGGCGCAGAGCTCGTTCAGCAGGCGCACCACCCGCGCACTGGGCGCCCTCTCCCTCTCCTCCGGCAGCTCCGCCACCATGGTGCCGTCGTAGTCGAGCAGGATCAGCCGCCGCGCCGCGCCGCGGTACGCCGGCCTGACGTGCTCCGGCGCGAGCATCTGGAACCCCGGCCGCACCGCGACGGCGCGGTAGCTCATCCCGAAGCCGACGCCGACGAACCTCATCGCCGGGAGGTCCCTGCACGCGGCGCGCAGCGCGCCGTCGAACTCCCGCGCCCACGCGGCGGCGTCGTGCGCGCGCAGGTAGCCGTAGTTCCTCCGGTGCCGCGCCTGCTTCTCGTCGGCGCCCATGGTGACCGCCGCGCGCATGGCGTCGGCGAGCGCGTCCGGGTCCCACGGGTTCACGCGGATCGCGCCGCCCAGCGCCGCCGCGCTGCCGGCGAACTCCGACAGTACGACGGCGCCGCCCCGCCGCGCGCCGCCGGGGAACTCCTCCCGGCACACCGTGTAGAAGTACGGGATCCGGTTGAGCCCGTCGCGCACGGCGGTGACCACGCAGCAGTCGGCGGCGGCGTAGTAGGCCGCCTTCTCCGACATGGGCACCGGCCCGTCGATCACGACCACGGCCGCCGCCGCGGCCTCCTCCGACGACGAGAAGCGCCGGTTGATGCGGTCCTTGATCTGCTCCGTCTCGCGGCGGATGGCGTCGGCGCCGCGGCCGCGGCTGCGCGCCGGGTTGTTGATCTGCACGAGCACCACCTGCCGGCGCATGTCGCGGTGCGCCTCCAGCATCCTCTCCATGGCGAGGAGCTTGAGCCTGACGCCCTTGAAGAGGTCCACGTCGTCGACGCCGACGAGGAGCACGCGGCCGCGGTACGCCTCGGCGATCTCCTCGGCCTTGGCGGCCACCTCCGGCGAGGCCAGCGTTGCCCGGAGCTGGGCCATGTCGACGCCGACGGAGAAGATCTTGACGAGCACGGTCCGGCCGTTGTAGTTGATGCCCGTGTGGCCATGGAGGGAGCCGCCGGTGGTGGAGGCGCCGGTGAGGAGGCGGGAGCAGCAGGAGGCGAAGTGGCGGGCGTAGTCGGGGGTGTGGAATCCGACGAGGTCGGCGTTGAGGAGGCCGCAGAGGAGCTCGTCGCGGGCGGGGACGGAGCGGAAGATCTCGGCGGATGGGAACGGCGAGTGGATGAAGAGGCCGACGCCGGCGCGGGGGCACTTGCGGCGGAGGAAGGTGGGGAGCACGCAGAGGTGGTAGTCGTGGACGATGACGAGGTCGCCGTCGTCGGGGGAGACGACCTGGATCACGCGGTCGGCGAACTGGCGGTTCACGGCGACGAAGGACCGGTACGAGTCGCCGTCGAAGAGGAGGTCGTCGTTGCCGGCGGCGGCGGGGGTGAGCGGGAGGAGGTAGTGGAGGAGCGGCCAGAGGTAGCGCTTGCAGAATCCGTGGTAGAAGTCGGCGTGGCGGGCGGCGTCGAGGTGGACGGGGAGGCAGGAGAAGTTGTCGAGGAGGTAGTCGTCGAGGTCGTCGGAGGGGGCGATGGCGGATGCGGCGGAGGCGGGGAGGGTGCCGACGTAGGTGACGGGGCTGGGGAGGCCGCGGGAGAGCTGGAGCGGGAGGGCGTCGGGGTCGAGGGAGAAGGCGAAGCCGAAGGGGGAGTCCGGGTCCGGCGACGCGCGGAGGGGGAGGCGGTGGGCCGCCACGATGCGGCGCGCCGGCGAGGACGGGCCGCCGCCGGATCCGGGGGCGGCGACGGGCGGCGGCGCCGGTGCCAGCGCCAAGGAGGACTTGCCGACCAAGCACGAGGAGCTTGAGCT
This sequence comes from Echinochloa phyllopogon, assembly GCA_033239725.1. Classification (NCBI taxonomy): domain Eukaryota; kingdom Viridiplantae; phylum Streptophyta; class Magnoliopsida; order Poales; family Poaceae; genus Echinochloa; species Echinochloa phyllopogon. The sequence continues at coordinate 1,644,885 of BTCW01000001.1, forward strand.
TCCTTGCATGGGACGAGGGGAGTGAGGTGGCGGTGGGACCTGACCTTGCGGTGGTGGGGTTGGAATGGAATTGCCTTGCTGCCTGTGGGCGTGCTCTGTGGGGGAGAAGCAGTGGGGTACATATGCCAGTGGAAGGGCGGCTCGAGGCGTACAGCTGTCAGTGATTTTGCACATAGGGACCTGGACTTTGTAGAAATTTCAATGGAGGGTTATTCTCAAAAAGTGGGTGAACTAGAGTTGGTGAGGAGTCAGGGGAAGGAGGGTTTGGAGGGCTTTTATGTGTAAAGGAATGCCACGATGGACAAAGTGGAGTTTACAGTTTAGAGGTGAGCAACAAGGATGCCGTTTTGCTAGAGAAGCTATCGAATTGGACAAACCGGTTTGGCGAAGGGGTTGAGGATGGAGCGTTCGGAGTGCTATTATGTGTAAAGGAATGCCACGGTGGATGTCACGGTTTAGAGGTGAGCAACGGACGACCGTCGACGTACATTTCCCTTAAATGATACATTTATGGAGACACACTCAACCATATTTACCCAGGTTGAGTTTTTACAATATGTGTAGCACACACTTGACATAAGAATGGTATGAGGCCATAGAAATTGAAACTTTAAAATTTTATAGTATGGGTTAAAATGCAAATTGTAAAAATTATACTCATTGAGCCTATTAAATACAAACGTTCCCAACAGATACGCTTGTTACCATAATTCCATCACAATTAATGTAGAGACATCCTTTCTCATATATTTATTCTGTATATTTGGTATTAATGAAAAAGTATAGTTTTATTACTGCAATAATAAATATGGATATAGCATTTCTTTTGCACGTACTTGGAGTCTTGTACTGATTATTTTGGATCGACCATTTATGAATGCTCTTATCTCGGATTTGGATATATGGCATGTTTATCTTTTATTCGATTGGGACGCATGCAGCGATATTACATTTTTATGCTATACTAATATTAATGACTGCACAAAAGGATCAAGGAAACTTTGTCATTGGTATAGTAATATTAATGATTGTACAAAAGGACCTAGATATCCTTTTTCACGCAAATAGGTAGAGTTGACACGACTCATCCAATGGATAAGCTGCAATTTCTGATGGAAGAAAAAGTGACCTGGGGATGTTTAATGTAGTAATTCTACACTGCTCTCTTACAACCATAAATGGCACATTAATCTCTTCAAACACTTTTATTTTGCTTGTATTTCTCCTTTTTCTGAGTTTTTCCATTGCTTTTGACAACTTTGTACAAATATAATGCATAGACCTAGGTATTTTACAAAATATAATTACTGGTAAAACTTGTGTTACAATTGTCATATGGAAGCCGTTAGCTTTGAAAATATTAATGTTTATTAAATCAAATGTGCAATTTAAGGACGGTATAGAGATTTAGTGCACTACGGCTCTATTTGGCTCATAGCCACATCGCCGCAACTCACCACAACTTACACGCTACACTTTAGGCTATCATTTGGTTGGTTGCTAGAGTTAGGGCCGCACCACAACTCGCCAAAATGATCCAGGTCATTTTCCATACCTCTGCTCACTGAGAATGCGGCGAACAAATCCGCAGCCACTATGGCACCACTAGAACCTAGCGTAGTAATTTATGGCATTCGTCCAAACATAAACTAAGCAATGGGTTTTCGGTGTTTGGTAGGTTTCTATAGGCTCTTGTGCTTGTGCTAGAGGAGATCTTGGAGGATGTGGAGCAGCATCACACATCTTTTGATGTCGATACAAAAAAACCCAGATATGTGGCATAGAGTCTAGCGGCGGACGTGGCGAGGCCCCGTGTGTTTTGTCCCTTCGAGGTGATGGGCGTGAGGCGTGAAGTACATCAACATCTGTGGCGGTGAGGCCCCCGTGCGTTGTATTTTTGTGGCGACGACAGCCTTGGAGGGATCTGGATCCGGTGGAACACTTTTTGTCGTTTGTGCCATGGTGGTGCAACGGCACTTTATCGTTGGCCCCCGCATTGCGGCAGCCGTTTCGATGTTATTGTGCAGTTTGTTTGGCTCCGTTTCAGATGACGTGGAGCCGCAAGTAGCAGTTAGCCGTGCATAGCAACGGCTATTTGGATGTCCGGTAGTGGCGGAGCTACAGTTTCTCATCGGGGTCAGCTGACCCCGATAGATTTTGAAAAACTCAATAGAAATTACTGTACATGGCTGTTAATTTCCCTTGATGACCCCATCATTTGAGTAGCATGACCCCGGTGAACTTATGGCCTGGCTCCGCCTTGTCCGGTGGAATACTTGGGAGTGGAGGATTGTAGGTAGGTACCGATAGACGACGAAGTGTGTTGTTGTGATAATCAGTGATGGCAATGAGCTGTGGAGTTTGTGGTGGCTGAGTAATGCGCGGTCTGGAGTCGCTTCTTATGTTGTTGCCTGGAGTCTGGCTGGTGACGTGGTGTAGTATTAGTTGTTATTGTTTTCTTTTGTCGTATTGACGGTTTAAGATTTTTTTTGTTTTTTAATATAATTGACAGCTCTTCTAACTGATTTGTTTCACCGAGAGGATTATTAAAGATATAAGACAAAGTTACATTCTTTAGCTAGTAAACTATCGCGGGAGTCCAATCTTGACTCTCGAGATCAATACCAGTCATTTTTTTGGTGGCATGTTAACAGTATTTTTTCCCTGAATGGACGAGAATCACATCGAGATGATGTAGCGCCTTATAATGAAATTAATTATAAATAGATAAAAGAAAAAATGCAAGGCCTGCGTGGCATCCTAAAGAGTTTTTTTTTCTTTGGAGGTTTAACCGACAGCGCCGCCTTCTTTGCTGAAGATTGTTTGAGATGAGGATGAGGGGATCAATCCCTATCTCCCAAGTATAGTGACGAGGAATATGACCAATATTTCTTGAAGATTGATTTTTCTAGTCCAGACATAACGCATTCCTTGATATATATACAATATACTAGCTCATATCCATACATGGGAAGTAGCAGTAAGACAGCTAGCTTGGTCTATAAGCAACAAAAACAACATAACTAATCCATAGTCGGATAGTCCATGCATTCGGGCAACAATTATAGCATGTTCTGATGAGCCCTCACATCACAAAACAATTCGCACCGAGTGAGAACTATTGGTGCCCCCAAAACCAAAATTTCAATTCAAGTTATCCAGGGAAAAAGCAAGCCGATTGAGTTCCCAATCCCAGATCTGACTAAAACACAACAGGAACCGAACAATTCTTCGCGCAGATGATAAAAAACGACATGAACGAACCGAAAAAACTGAGATTAGCGATGGGGGTGCTGGAATGAGAGATGGATTGCAAGGAGAGGTTTCCGTGGGCTTGTGGGCCATGTGGGTTTCGGGTATATTGTGGGCCATCTGGCCACAGCAGAGGCCCAACACACACCGCAAACCCACACGCCACCGCAAGCCCAGAACAGACACGAGGTTCTTTTTTTTTTTGTGAAATTGAACAGGCACGAGGTTGTTTACAGGTTAGGACGAAGAGTAGCAGCTTCAGAAACTGGATAAGAGCAGTAGCCTCACTTTGTGCAGCTGATCTGGAAAGTTTCATACGGTCAAGAAATTGGAAGCAAGACGGTGGCAAAGGGAATTAAGAGAAATGAAAACATGCAGTCAAGGTGATTATGTTAAGTTTGTCAATTTATTGTTCTCCCTGAAAATTTTCACTCAACCGTTACTTCAGTAGCACAGTTGATCGCTACACCCTGAATTTAGATTCACTGACAACGAAACTCCAAACTAAACTACGAAATACATGTCAGTTTGCATCAGCGACCATGACAGCTACCGTTTGGTCCTTCGAGAACATACCGAAGAACCAAGAGGTAGTACCATATGTTTTGGCTTCAAACAGCCAAGATTCTACTCGTGATAAGCTAGAATATTTTCGACAGTTCAGTTCAGGGTCATAAGCATATGCCATCAAGAACTGTCACCGACCGTATGCCCGATCGATATTAGAGGCAAATATGATTTTTCCCCCTTCAACGTTTTCGACGAACCAGACCTCTTTTCTTATTGTTGCCACTGAAATGTACATGGAGGGACCGAATTCGACGAACCAGAACCGTCAGTAGTAAAAGTTTACCTTTTCCCACTTGCAATTGCCCTTTTGGTCAGAATCTCGCCTCTTTACTAGCATCATGGCGAATACATTCTCTTGGAGCCCTAAATTCCATTTCAAGCACAAGCGCAAATGCGCGACCGCTTATTTAATCTTTGCGGAGAATATTAGGTGTGATATTGTCATTGTTTATGATCACTGTTGTAGCCCTCTGCTTTCCTCCGTCTCATTCAAGAATCTAATGCCGTCTGACCGTGGCCAAAAAGGTTTTTCTCAGCGGGCAAGAACAAAATTCTTTCTTTCAGTGTGGGTGTATATATAGAGAGGCCCGCCCATCCTCGGTTCTTGGACACCGAAACAAACAGGTTTGTTTCATTAGTTGTGCAGCTTGTGACCTTCATCAGATCAATAAACTACATACACTTGGTCTGAAGAACTGGTCAGGAGCTAGTGCAAGGTTCTGAGATCGATGGCACTGCGGAGAATCATCAAGGAGCTCAAGGACCTGCAGAGGGATCCACCGACGTCCTGCAGCGCAGGTACCAAACAATCAATCAATCAATTTGATCTAGACATGGTCAGACATACAAATTCAGACCAACAAAAAAAGGAAAGAACTGCAAAGCTCAATTTTTTCTTTCTGAATTCTGGTTGAGCTGTTCTTTTTGGCCAGGCCCTGTCTCTGATGACATGTTCCACTGGCAAGCGACGATCATGGGCCCCAGTGACAGCCCCTACTCTGGAGGCGTGTTCCTGGTCACCATCCATTTCCCTCCAGACTACCCGTTCAAGCCTCCCAAGGTACTTACTCATTCATCTCTGACTGAAAACACCAAAATTTTGCTGAACACAATGTTCAGTCTGAAATGACAATCCACGACGTGGGAGGACGAACTGAAGGAAATATAATGAAAACCATGAGTGCAGGTGGCGTTCAAGACGAAGGTGTTCCACCCGAACATTAACAGCAACGGCAACATCTGCCTGGACATCCTCAAGGAGCAGTGGAGCCCGGCGCTGACCATCTCCAAGGTGCTGCTCTCCATCTGCTCGCTGCTAACGGACCCAAACCCGGATGATCCACTGGTGCCGGAGATCGCACACATGTGCAAGACCGACCGGCTCAGGTACGAGTCCACCGCCAGGGGATGGACGCAGAAGTACGCCATGGGCTAAGCAAGCCTCTTCTTCTTCTTCCTCGAGCTCCCTCTTCCTCCATCATGTAGCGCGAGTGAGCATGTACCCAGCAGAGCAGGGAGGGGGCCAAGATAAGATGTAACCGATATCTGTGAACAATAAGATTTGACTGCATAGAGGCCTTCAAGGGTTGAGATGCCAGGGGTCAGGAATGGACGCATCCCCCTCCGGCCCGATGAAGGATCATAACTACCAAGAACGATCATATAAGCATTTTTTTTATGGCCCTGTGTCTGAAACTCTGAATTCAAGTGCCGAACTAATGAGATTCCTGGTTCTTTTGTGTTCTAATATGTATTAACTCCAAGTGTATCCAACATCGACGCTTTGGCCGAGTGGTTAAGGCGTGTGCCTGCTAAGTACATGGGGTTTCCCCGCGAGAGTTCGAATCTCTCAGGCGTCGAACTCTTTTTGAATTTTCCCACTCATTTAATTATATACGAATATCTAGGTTTAATTATCTATCGGATTCCATACTCCGTTGTAGTCTAGCTGGTTAGGATACTCGGCTCTCACCCGAGAGACCCGGGTTCGAGTCCCGGCAACGGAATTTTTTTGGGAGTTTTTTTTTTTGTTCTTCTCTGGGCTTGGTTTTACATTCTACCGACCAACTAGTAACTAAAGCTCCCAACATTACTGAGCTATTTGCTCCACGAAATACGAAACATTTAAAGCTTTGTTTGGGCCTGGGCGGGGGTGTGAATTAAACATGCAGAGACTAGAAACCATTCTGGAAGGGTTTTCGACATTATTGGGAATTATTTATCCTAATGAAATGTGAACCATTTAAGTTTGAAAAGTAAATGGATTCTTTGAAACAATGGCACATGACGAAACAAAGCTGGAAGAGTAAATTTTTTTCATTCAAAAAAACTGATTCCAGCCTCCTGCCGCGCCAGCAATTTTAACGTTGAAATCACAACGATCAGCAAGAAGCAAACAACCAACTAACCAAGCATAAATGTATGAAACACCCAAATCCTACGCATACCTTTGGAAGCTGGACGTGTGCACCATCACATTGACATTCCCCTGCTAGGAAGAAGTTGCCCAGCCCACATGGCTTTCTAAAGATAATACTGATTTTTAAGGTATATAACCTTCTGATATCGTATCAGACCATGAATATTCTTCTGTCGCAACTGCAACTTGCAAACATGCTCACCATGACCTACATGGTACCATACTATAATACCAATGCAAGCTGTAAACCTTGGGATCATTGTTGTATGCAATGAAAAGTCAAACCACTACAGATGCTCCGTTTGCCAAACAAAATGCCATAAGCATGACAAGAGGGCAATCTTTAGGAATGCATTGGCATACAAGCATGACCATCAAACTAAAGGGAAGCATAATTTTCCATTGAAGTGAAATAAGTAAAAATAAACTTAGTACGATTACATCATGTCTACTTATGGAACAGAGATAACAAGATATTTTTTGCTCAAACACGGGAAATACCTTCTAAGCAAGTTACCTAATTGCCACGACTTGTCAGTCACACCCACATAATCACAAGGCAGGAAGGAGGAAATGAAACAAACGCATCGCTCAATGCCTCGACAAAGAGAACTTGCTGCAGCTGCCAGTAAACCTAGGGGGGACCACCAATGCTGTTTCGCTGAAGCAAGACGCGACGATAATAAACCATGGCAATTTCGCCCTTGTTTCTTTGTCTACCGATGATTAGATCACAAAATGGAGCACGCCCCCCTCTGCGCCTTTTTCTTCTTCTTTGCCTTGGGTGGCTGCAGCACAACCTTTATCGCCGCATCGAAGACACCCTTTACGTTCTGCAATTGAGGAGCAACCCCCAAAAAAAGCCCATTAGCATCTCATATGATATTGCCTATTCAACAAATGATTGAGCAGTTGGCAATACTAGTTGGGTCTTTGAGCTGCATTCGATGTAGTATGGAGCGCCTATTTGCTTTCTTAGCTCCTCTCCCTACAGGTGGGCAAGGTAACCAAGTGAGTTAGACACGGTCAAGGGACAAGAACATCAGGACAAACCTGACAATATGTAATACTTCTAGAGCAAGCTGGGCAGTAAACCACCCATAACCATACCTGAGCAGTAGTGATAGGAACAGCACCAGGATGGTCCACAAAGAACTGCTTGTCATCTCGAAGATCTGTTAGTGCAATGCACATTGTGAAAATGTGAGATAGTGCAGCTGGCAAACTGAAGAGTTATGCCATACGTGGGTTTATCTAGAAGTTATGCCATTAGTTAAATATTATAAGCACTGCAAGAACACCAGAAGAAAAAAAAATCACTGAACCCAACAGGACAATAGCAAACTGAAGGGACAGCTAACCGTTACCTGTTGCACTGGTTTTATAAAAAAAATAATAGAAACTAATCGGTCAATTCTGACATGTTTATATTCAATATTTTGTAATCCGGGTAGCATCCCTGCTTTTATAGTGTACAGACTTTGGCGTCACATGCTATTATAACAACATTGCCAAATTCATATATTGCTATTAAAATAACCACCACCAAATATAATCCAGAAACTCCAGTGACTTCTTCCCTCAAAAACTAACATAATGAACCTTACAAGCACATAAGGATGGATTTCCCAAAGTTTGGGACTGCGTTATTCTTACCAAGCTTTGTCCCCACAAGAATTATTGGCACACCGGGTGCATAATGCTTCAGTTCAGGTATCCACTGAAAAATAGAAGAGGTTCAGAGCCAGCAAACAAGAAGTAAAGATACTGAACAAACAGAAGTTTGGGAGAAATTGATTTTGGACAATTTAATAGAATTTTTTTTACTAAAAAAATGTAACCATTCAGAATGTGATGGGCAAAACAAAAGCAATGAATGCTATTATAATCAGCTAAATTAAGACTACCACGTGAATTATCTAAAAGGTAATAACAAGCATGACCAGAGAACACCAGGATAAAGCTGTAGCGCAAACAAAATGAAACAGAGAAAATAAGAATCAGTGTCTTGCCTTCTTCGAAACATTCTCATAGCTGGCCTTACTGATCAGTGAGAAGGCCAGAAGGAAAACATCAGCTCCACGATAACTCAGTGGTCTCAGTCTGTTGTAATCCTCTTGACCTGTTGCAGTTGCAAAGATGGAAGTTTAACCACCTTGAACCAGGAAAAGGAAGCACCATAAGTAGCAAAATAAGATAGAATAGCTAGTTACCTGCAGTATCCCACAGCCCAAGGTTGACAGTGTTGCCATCAACCACGACGTTAGCACTGAAGTTGTCAAACACCGTCGGAACATAGTCCTGGAAAAGCAGCAGTGAAAATAGTAAGTGCACAAATCACATATCGCCAAAGGCACAGCTAATTCATAATAGGAAAAATGGGCACAAGCTGATGGAAGATGACAAAACGGATTAATGAAGCCACAAAGAATCCCCACTGTAAACGTAAAGCAACTAGAAAAGCTTGTCTGAGGATAACCTTACCAAAATGATAATTAACCGTCAACCAACATGGAGGGCGGTCCACAGCCGGCCTGTGGATATACTACTACATGGCCACACTTACTCAGGGCTCCAGGCTAATCTATTGCAAGGCACGCGTAAATCAACTACCTCCAGAAAAAATTCGAGTGCTATGGATATGCTACTACATGGTCAAAAGAATTTCCTAGGAAAAATATATTTACTACTGGAAAAGGAGCATGCGTGAAAAGCTAGCGAGCGACGCTTTTGTTGCAACAACCAGTGTAGAATTGCGTGAAGTGAGACAATGGCAATCCATTTCACCAACCATACGGAAGGCGTGAGTAGTGGAGGAGGGTACAGGCACAGTAACTAAAAAGTCGGGAAAGCGATCCCGGTCCGGTTGAAACGGATCAACAGGTGCGGGGAAACGAGCCAGATTGGCTAGCAAATCTACATTTCCCCCAATCCTTTTAGCAGCTCCTAGAAAGAAATGTAATTTGCACACAAACTTGAGGACCCAGCGGGGACGACGGCCACCAACCCTAGCGTGCTAAAGGCGCCGATTTGGGCGTGATTTGGGAAAAGATCCCCTTTCTCCTGACCAATGGGCGGGAGCCGTGGTAAGCGGGACATAACCCTAACAAACAAACATGAAAAGATTGCAGCAATCCACGGCCGCATTGTCGTGGCCGGGGACAAATTGGCAGGCGCGGGGCGAATCGGGCACAAAGGTGGCGAATTTCCCCCGAATTTAATCTGCGCCCCCCAAATCCAGCGCCCAGATCAAGAATGCCGCCGCAATTCCACATCCACCCCCCAAACCAAAATCCCAGCAAAAAGGGACAACGAAATCTTCGCGGAGAGGTGAAAAAAAGAAGACGAGGAGGGAGGAGAGGGGGGCGTACGGTGGGGAAGGTGTTGGAGGTGTAGGAGATGAGCATGCAGGTCTTGCCGACGGCGCCGTCCCCGACCGTGACGCACTTTATGAACCTGGACGCGCTCATCCTCCCTCTCGCTACCGGTGCAGGGGGGGGAGAGGCCTCCTCCTTCCTTGCCTGCTTCCTTGTTCCTCCTCCTGGTCGCCCTCTTTGGGGAATGGAAGGGAAGGGAACAAGAGGAAAGTGTGGGGGTGCGAGCGTTTTGGTTTGATTTGAGGGAAGGAAGGGGGGGAAGCCGGGTGGCGGGAGCGCGGCGCGGGTGGTTAAGATCGGGAGGGAGCGGGGCGCGGACAAATGGAGGGGAGCGCGGGGGAGGCGGGGGAGCGGGCGGAGGAGAGGGGAAGGGAAGCGGTCTCCGCGCCGGAATGGTGGGTGGTGGTGGTGGTGTTGCCCTGCTTGCCCCCCTTGCCTTGAGGAGAGAGAGAGAGAGAGAGTGGTGGTGGCGGTGGGTGGGGGAATGCGAGAGGAGGAGAGGGGTGGCCACGGTGTGCGCGCGCATCATTTCCTTCTTTATTGCGCTCGCCTGCCCTGGGCCGGGGGCATTATTACTGCCCTACTACACCTGCCTCCCCTCATATACTACTCTGTTATTATTATGAATTAATATTGCAAGAATTGATCGGAAATTAAGTATTGGTTAATTAGTAGTAGTTAACTAAAGAATGTCGTGCGGTAGGAGTAGCCCTACCTCTAATGTTGTTGTGGTGGCGTTTGGTTGTAAGTGTTGTTGTGGAACGAAGCAGGGTTAGGGTTCATGGTTTCATGGAATTTTTATTTGGGATATGCCATTGGGTTTTACATGTCTCTCTAGCCCTTCGCCCTTGATTTAACGAGGTATGCCACTCTTGATGTTATCTCCCGCGAGTTAGAGTTTAGAATTTTCACATTTTATTTATTTATGAAGCCGATTTTGGGTTGGAGTATTCAAGGTATAAAGAGGGGCAAGAGAGGAGGGGTTGGCCAAGCAATGGAGGCGGTCGGTGGATGGGAGGCGAAGCAGCATAGCATCGTCGATTGATGTAGTAGGTGATGGGTAGAGGAAACTTAGACAGGCTAGCATAACGATCGAGAGTGGTGATAGGTTTGATCAATGATGATAATAGATTGGTATATAGGTAACAACACATGCTACTTAAGCGATCGAGAGCGGTGATAGTTAGCCAATGATGATAAGAGATTGGTATAGAGGTAACAACACGCTACTTAAGCGATCGAGAGCGGTGATAGATTTGATCAATGATGATAAGAGATTGGTATAGAGGTAACAACACGCTACTTAAGCAATCAAGAGCGGTGATCGATCTAGTCAAAAATGATAAAAGATTGGTATAGAGGTAACAACACGCTACTTAAACAAACGCAAGAAGGTTGAAGAAAGAAAAACATGACATCGATAGAGATTTAATGGTCCAAGATGAGGGGGGAGGAGGGGGGGGGCAATAGGACGAGATAAACAAAAGATAATATGATGTGAAAAAAACAAAGAAGACCAAATAAATAGCTATTAACTATGATGTTACATAGGGAAGTGAGTTCTCTATATTTTTATTTCCAAAAAATCCTCCCCTCATAATTGGATATTGTAGATGGATAATTATTTTTCCGGGTTCAATGCACTCGAGTTACTTGATATTTCTTTGTAAAAAAATGAAAACGCTGCGACATTAGGTGCTAATTGGATATTCTAGCATGAGGGGCTAGAATGCATGCTTCCAAATTACGTCTATTCGGCAACGAAAGCCACAACCATTACCCTAATGCAACTTATTAAGGGCATTCTCCAACTGCCTCATTATCTCCTACTCTTGATGATGATGTCTTTTCCCTAATCATCCTACTCTTTTCCTTGTCTACCAACTGCCCACATAATACTATTTATTTTATTTTATTGCACCTTTCATTTGTGGTCATCTAAGCACTAGGCACTCTTGCTTCTTTTCCCAGTGAACGACTCAACTGCCAGTGTGTTTAGGTGAACATTTCTGCGACATAAAAGATGCTACTCCGTAGTACTACGTACTGTATCTAACAACCAGCAGGTAACACCATCGAGAATGTCCAGAGCGACAGGGAAAGTGAGATTTGTTTGTTGCCACAGAATACAGGAAGATTCAGTGCTGGACATCCATCTAATAAGATGTACGAACTTCAATTACGGGAAATGCTTAGTTAAAAACTTTTATAAATCTTGATGCATACATAAGATAAAATAGCTTGTCTTTGGCTGTTGCATCGATGAATATACCAACCGCAATTCGTACATGCCCTTTGATCCAAAATTGTGGTACTAGCGATTCACATGACAAACATTTCTCATAAACAAACAGCAAACCCCATCCAGCTGTGAGAAGGGAGCAGTTGGGAAGAACCAAATACACCAGCATGTTTGTGCAGTGCAGTGTACCACAAATAAAAAATGGGTCTAGACAGCTAATAAAATCCAGGATCCAACTGGACAGATTAGATTGGAGCGCTTGTCAGCATTATCCCACATCGACAAAAGCACCCACCAGTCACAAGCACAGGTACCCAATCAAGGCATGGAAACAAACTTTGCTGATATTGTCTGATGTAAGTAGTATGCAGCAAAATTCATCCCGGCTTATTGACACCTTAATTTACTGACATCTGAGATTCACCTAAACTCTACTGGCGCCAAAAATATGGTTCCGTGACACATTATTAAATACAATACTGTATCAAGCCGGGATACATATCTCATCTGTGTCAAAAATTTATTTTTTAGTACCCCTGTACCAGCAGAAGGCACATAGAACAGTTGAGCCAAGCCTTTGCTTGTAGTCTACATCAGACGTTAGGCACCCATCACCAACTTTCTGTTGGATTGTGCAGTTATTTGAATTTGTGGATTCTTTTAGCCGACTCAAGTGTGTTTGACAAAAGCATCGCAATTGTCATCGGCCCAACACCACCAGGAACCGGTGTGATAGCTCCAGCAACCTTGGAGGCCTCCTCATAACAGACATCTCCAACAAGCCTATAACCCCGAGGGCTCTCCGGGTCCTGCAGCATTCCAAATCATTAGTAAACATATCAAGCAAGAAAAGCAATATGAAGCTGCAGAGGCCTAGGAAAAGAGACAATAGCCACTGAAAGATGCAGATGATGTCTAGGATACGACAACATACAGAACCAAGCTCATGGATAGGACAAATAGATATAAAGAGTATTAATTGATTGATCGCCACATGCTGCACAAGCATATAATACAATGTGAAGAAATGTCTCCTGGAACACTCTAACATGGGGCTCATAAATTTAAGAAGCCAATTCCAGTATTAATAAATGGATTCTGAATGGGGACCACAGAAGTAGGCCCTTTTTGGATTTGATCGATGACATGAAGAGGGTGGAAGCCCACTTCTCCCCACCCTCAGCCCCTCCACACACAAAAAAAGAAACAACCTAGAACTATTGTTGTTCTACAATTGTATAAGTTCTGCGTATCTTCTGAACTAAATGTAACACAAACAAGGGTGCCAGGTGCAACAAGTAACTTGCTAGGATTTTTTTTAAAAAAAAATGGCAGGTACACCTGCACTCATGTAAGTCATACTAATATAGCGAAGTTCAAGGGGGCAATCTAGAATTCAAAGTTTACAGTTGAAGATAGTTGATACAGTCTTCTGTTTCCATTTAGTAATATGCATCCAGTTAAAGCCAATGGATTTTTAAAAAAATTATATGAATAGGCACAGAGATGAAAATAAAAAGATAAAGGTATATGAAACAACACTGAAGTCTTTTAGTCCCCAAGCAAGGGTAAACTAGAGATGAAACCCAAAAGGAACCACATAAAGCATAATAAAAATAGAAATGACATAAAATGGCAATACACTACTACTAGTAATTTATTAAAGGGATTTTACATGACATAAAAAAGAGTGTCTTACATCAACTGGGTTGATGCCAACATCAATAATAGCTGCTCCAGGCTTTATCCAATTCCCTCTTACCAAATTCGCAACTCCAACAGCTGCGATGACTATATCTGCCTGTCTTGTTATTTCCTCAGGGTTCTTAGTTTGTGAATGTACAATGCTGACAGTTGCATTTGCTTTCTGATAATCATATAAAGATGGATGGATTAATCAAACACTACAAAAAAAAGTTGCTCCAGATATTAGAAATAAAGAAGAATCAGTTCGTACTTGCAACAACAACGCAGCAGGCATTCCAACAATGTTGCTTCTTCCAATTACAACAGCTCTCTTCCCTTTAATTTCAACTCCATATCTGTGCAGCAACTCCATGCATCCTTTTGGGGTGCAAGGGACAAAGAACGGATCTCGACCTTGCATTGCAAGTCGTCCAATGTTTAGGGGATGAAAGCCATCAACATCCTTTTCAATACTGACAGCATTCAAAATGTTCTCATCGTTCATATGCTGCAAATGATTTCACAACAGAAATGTGATTAGTTGATGAAAGCCATGTACTTCTTGATACTAAAAGCACTCAATGTTCTTAAATTTGCAACTGCAACTACTGGAGCATCTACTAGCACACATTTAGATAACAGAGTTCACAGAATACATATGACTCATTAAACAATGCCTCCTAACCAGAGCGATACTTCTAACATTCCCAGGACATCAAGGAATGTAAACATTTGGGAGGTTCCATTGTTAAACTCTATCATTCAATCAATTAACCAGAAGACAAGAAATGGAAATATCTCTACAATTCAAGAAGCCTTAACCAGATAGTATGCATAAAACACGTTACCCAGTTATGCCATGTACTGTCTAGGTATATAATCATTGACAAGCAAAATAAAGTAAAACTCAAATATTCTAGTTGGCAGTTGCTAGGAGGCAAATGCAATTCCTGTCTCCTATTTTGTCGGTTATATAGTTATACTGGCCAATAATAGAGTAGCGACAATCACAAACTCACCTGAGGTAACGGCAACTGAACCAAGATGCCATGCACCGAAGGGTCGCTGTTAAAGCTCGCTATGTGCTTGATAACCTCCTCCTCAGAACTGTCCTCTGGCAAGTTGACCTCATAAGACTTTATACCGACCGCTTCACATGCTTTCTTCTTGTTCCGCACATAAGTTTGTGAATCCTTCCTCGATCCAACAAGAATGACAGCCAGGCCAGGCACTATGCCCATCGCATCCTTCATCCTGTTGACCTCAACAGCTATCTCTTCTCTTACTTGCTTCGCCACTAGCTTCCCATCAATAACTTTGGCGGGTGCATCAGCTGAGACAGTTGCTACACGTGAAGATGAATAAAAAAATTTGATAAAGTGAGGACGACACAAAGTAGAGTAAGATGTAAAAAAAATATTTAACATTTCACTTGTCGCTACATTTATAAACTGATAAATAACCATTCCTTCCAGGGAATACATTCCCTGTCCCATTTTTAGCACCACCAAAATTTCTTCACACTAGCAAAAACCTATCTTGAAGGTTTCACCTCCAACCTCCCTCATGTCACAATCCGAGCACAAAAATTCGACAGAAAACAATACAAACACGATAGATTACGAGCGTGGAAGCATCATCCGAAGTGAGCGTGAACGAACGAGGACGCGCACCTGACTCGGCGGAAGAGGCGGCGGGGACCGAATCCATGCGGGGCGGGCGCGGGAGCAGCTGGGGCCGAGCGGCGACGAAGAGGCGCCGCCTGGGGGCAGCTAGAGCGGGGCAGGGGCGGATGCGGGGCACCCGCTGCGGGAGGAGGGCGCGGCGGAGAGGGAGGAGGCGGGCGGAGGAGCAGTCGGAGAGTATGGAGGACGCCATGGCTAGGGTTTAGGGCCCCGAAGCTGCTGAGGGAGCAGCGGCGGCGGGGGGGTTTTCGCTGGGGAGGAGCCGGTGAGAGCGCAAAAAGGTTTTGCTTGCGGAAAGAGAGGGCACAAATTGGGTTGCGTGGCACGGTCCTCCAAGCACCACCATCCCTAACCATTAACCAAAGGGTTTACGAGGGTTTAAGGATTGTGTCAAAAACTAATCAAGAAAGAAATCAAAATCCAACGAGATTACAGGCTCAATTTTTTTTCATTCCTCTACTCCACCTTTATCTCCCACAAGATTCGCATCTTTCTTTGACGAGGAGAAAAACTGGATCAACTGTGGAGGGAAGTGGCAAAGTGAGGACATCTAAAGTTCCCAACGTCCCAACGCTGCGCGGTGTCCAGTAGCCTTGGCCTTCATGTTTGTGTCAAAGAAAAGGACGAAAACGACGTTTGTAATTGGAGAGTAGAGACCTGCATTAAGAGCTTGGTAGCTCTGTCTTTCTTGAAGTGCATGGCGTATCACTTTTATCTGAGGCGTATACTATTTCGGGCTTGTGTTGAGCTTGGCCTAAATAGGCAAGATCAAGAGTCCAAGACCACAATAGAGGTGATTGATGGGCAGATAGACGAAATCATGGAGGTTATGAGTACAATAGTACTCCAAGATGTTACATGGTGGCGGTGATGATCGGTGGGCAAAGCGACGAGGCGGCGGAGGATGGCTTGTAAGCAATGCAGTGTAGGGGTAAAATAAAGACATCATATAGCATGGAAGTGATTGATGAATGGTATGATGAAGTGATGGAGGATGGCTAGTGGGTAGGGGAAGAAGGCCACGCAAGTGATAAGGGAATGGAGGAAGATGACAAAGAATAGATAGTAGGCAGGAAAGATAGGGCATCAAATGATACTGTTAAAGTAGAGATGATCAATCGTTAACATACACAAAAGCATGGTGGCGGCACTCCATATTCAGAGAAATAAGAAACGACTCGGAAATAAAAAAGGCTAGACCACTATAGACTAAAAGAAAAGGAGATGAATGGGCCAAAATCCGCGGATTTTGGGATCCAAACAAACAAGTTCGTGTGCACGACTGGTTGTTCCTCACAGTGAGCATTTTGCCGTGTCTTTTAACCCTTCAGACGCAAAGCTTGGTTTCCTTGCTCCCAGTGAGCATTTTCTCCCCCACTTTAGTCTTTTAACCCTCTCGTGCAAAGTTTGGTTTCATAAGCATCCCGAGATCAAGATGAGACTACAAGAGAGAAGGCTCAGCTCTTGCAAACGACGAACACGGTAACAGGTAATTCTATGGATTTCGTCGAAATTCTGAACCAAACAGCTCAATTTTGAACTATCCAAATCCCAACAGGGGCTCTGATGCCATATTTAGGAACAACACGCCCAAAAAGGACCATGTCTGGGAACATCTGGATTCAAAAAACAAGATCCTCGGTCATCTAATCATCATTCAATATTGTCTGTTATAGAATCAACCTAAGATCAAAATTCCGCATTATTAACCAATGGACTACTGCCACTGGGGCTTCTAGGCAGCCAAAACAGAGAAATATAGGCAAAACTCCTCAGGCTCAACACATCACACCAAACAAAACCCGCAACTGATTCATATGAACACCTACAAGCACGATCTATGTCCTATGATGCAGCAGGGACGGCTGATTCAGCAGGGGATTCCTGCTCCTTCACCAGCGACTCCCAGTCAACCTCCTTGAGGATCCTGAACCGCTCATCTAGAGCTATGAAATTTGACTGAGGAGTCACCGCTCCACAGATGCCAGCTTTGTGTATAAGGGCTATGCTGCCACCCATTTCTGGCCCATGAAGCTTCCCAGTCAACAGTACTCGGAGCGGCATAAAGAGCCCTTTGCCCTGGTCACAAATGGATACGAGAAAAAGATAAAGTATGTCAATTATTTGCTATTGATAGGTTCACTGCTAAATACAAAAGGATGCTAGGACTGTCAAGATTTGCATCAAATCATTATGCTGCAATTTCATCATTCCTGACATCATTGTTTAGGTGAGATAGGTCACTTACAGAAAAAGCCACCGATCCAGTGGCAATAAAGTCAAAAGCACAACAGAAGGGGAAAAAACAGAGAGGTTATAGCCACAGACCTTTCTTTTGAGAGACTTGCCAAATCCTTTCACCCACTTTTGCCAACCATCACGGCCCTCAGCTATTGCTTGAGTGAGTTCCCCGCTATCATATGCAGAAATAAGACCCAAAGCAACCTCAGAAATCTTGTCTTGCACCACAGGTTTAGCTTCATCACTGGAGAATGCAAGCACAAGAGGAATTTACCAAGATGACAACATTGCCAACCATGTGCAAGGAAGTTCTAAGGAATAAAATATGAATCGCAACTTCACAAGTCAATAAATTTAATCCAGTATATTGTCTTTGCAGACCTGCTTAAAGTAGAATGAAGGGGATATGACAACAGATTTGTAAGAGCAGCATCAGCCTCCGTTATTAGATCAATACCATCCTTCAAAAGCTCAGCAGCTTCCTGGATACAATTGTGTATACCAAAATTAGTGTTAAGCAGCAGCTTTTCAGATAGCATATAATCCCTGTTACTCTCTGCTTGGTAGCTTTATTATGCTTACCGTTGCAAATTGTACAAAAGAACCACTACTGAAATCAAATAGTGTGTTGGATGCTCTGGCATATCCGCATATATACCCCCGTTTAATATGTGCTTTTAATATAGAAACACTCCGGGTGCACAGGAGAGCAAAAAATTACAATTTTACCTTGGCAAAACCACTTTCGGACTCCTGGAGAATGCCTGTGTTCTTCCACCGATCCTCAAAAGCTTTGATGAGTTCATCTGGTGGCAATGATCTTAGATGCTGTCCATTCATCCATCTATTAAGTACAGAAGTTCAGTGTCAAAATATACTGGTGAACCACAAAAAGATTGCACCTTTTAAAGGGAACACTGAACAGGCCAGAGTATAAAAAAGGTAGCAATAAGTGAAGGCCATGGGTCAATATCAACATATGGTTCAAAGTGTTGTGCTTCAACATGCAACAGAGCAGACAAGAAAATGTGCAGTGAGCATCTCTCACTTACACTCTCAGTATTTAGCCAGCTTATGAATAAACTAGTTCAATATCTTGGAAGTGACCCTAGAATTTAGCTGTTTCCTAGTTCAATTGTCCAGTTCAGCTCGTTTGACATCGAGGTTTTTGACATCCAGATTTCTAGAGGTACTCTCAGGCAGCTTATTTAAAAGTCCACGAAATAGCCTCCAAGCAAGATCATAATGGTTATAGTTCTCATATAATTGAAACCGAGGTTACAAAAAAGGAAGTGGCAGCAAACTCATAGGTAAAATCAATTGCGCTGAATATATCGAATCTTTAAGAAAGAGAAACTTGGCAAAAAGGATCTTACTTTAATTTTGTTGCATCAAAGACTGCTCCACTTTTATTGACACGACTGATAGTGAATTTTTCAACTGCAAATTAAAATATAACCAAAGTAAGCGATCATCATGCTCCTTTTTCAGAAAAAGTAAAATGATAAGAATGAATTATTGAAAACTTACCTAGATCATCAATAGTGAAGAACTCATTTTCAGTACCATCTCCCCAGCCCAGTAGTGCTAAATAATTAAGCATAGCCTGAGGTAGATATCCCACCTCTTTATACTGTCCAAAGAAAAAGAAGCTTTGTGTTTCGTTATATAACTTTTAAACAGAGACATTGTTGGGAAATATGCACATTGTTAGCAATGGTAAAGACAAATGAATAGAGAAGAACACAAAGAGCATGACTGTTCAATCAAATAATCTGATGCAGATAAACAAGTGGCCTTGTAAATGACCAGTTAGTTACCTGCCCCACAGAAGTGGCGCCATGACGTTTTGACAGTTTGCTTTTGTCAGGAGCCAGAATAAGTGACACGTGGGCAAATGAAGGCATTGGAAACCCAAGAGCCTGTAGCAGATCATAACGTTACAGCATACATATTTATGTTCAGATTGCTTTTAAAGGGTCAAAACACAGATCATGATATACAATATAAAAGCAGGCAGAGGAAATTACTTTATAAATTAGAGCTTGCCGCAGTGTGTTTGGTAAATGCTCCTCAGCTCTGTAAGAAGACATGATAAACAAGTTATTACAAGAGTGCTAGTCTGCTAGACCATTCAAAAGAAAGATTGAAACGGGATTATTTTTCCTTGTTACCTGATGACATGAGATATTTGCATGGTTGCATCGTCGACTGTCACACAGAAGTTATACACAGGCTGCCCATTGCTTCTCATAATCACAAAATCACCAAGCGTGTCTAAGTTCCAGCTGACCTTTTATGAAACTATCCGCTGATCAGTTCATGCATATCACTTTGACAATATGCAATTATCAGCAATGCAAGCTTAAAGGTAGTAAAACAGCATGACAGTGCCAAAGCTTGTGTTCTGGAACTTTCAATATTACCTCGCCACGAATAAGGTCATTAATTTTCAATGACCCTTCCTTTGGCACACGGAACCGATAAGTGTAAGGCGTCCCTTTCTCTAACTCCTGCTCCACTTCAGCATCTGAAGCAGTTGCCCACTTGCCCATGTACACAGGAGGGAGTTGCCTCTGCTTTGCAACTTCCTTCATTTGCTCAAGTTCCTGAAGTGATGATAACAATTATGAAACCAGACAAACATATGAGCAGTAGAAACTACTACAGGTCATGTCAAATGATTTCAAATTTAGATATTACTTAGAATTGTGAACTGTGAGAAATTTGATTGCTAGAAAATTTCCCTAGGATACAATGGATCAAGTATTTTGCTAAAAAGGTAGAGAAGAACTCTGCCCTGGTCATTGTTCATAAATAGAATGAACAACGCGTGGAAGCTGGGGACACGGAAATCAGCTGCAATTTATTTATAAAACATGTATCATGCAAACCCATGAAAGAGGAGAATGGTACCTCGCTGGAGCAGAAGCAACGGTAAACCGCACCGGAATCCAAGAGCTTCTGAGCATACTGCTTGTACAGTGAATTCCGCTCGGACTGGCGATACGGGCCAAACTCCCCGCCAACATCCGGACCTAATCAAATAAACATAAGAGAGGCGATCAATTCCTCGGCCATTGTATGTGGCGTCGCTTTACAAAAAGCGATAGTGAACATCTCTAGAGTTGGATCATACACTCGGCAACCAATGTTTCTTAGAGCCTGGAGTCATCGAGTCTTAACAAATTTGCCAGTTACCAAACAAGTTAACCCTCTGCACCTATAGAATTCAATTTAGGTTTGTGATTGACTCGTAGACCCAGCAAACTAGATGTACTGTAAGTAGCTGCAGGGTTTTTTTTTTTGATAGAAGGACTAAAAATGGCTGCACCAGGCACGGGCTAAATCTACGAAGTACTAATCAAGTTAAGGACGGCGCTCCAACTGCGTATGACTAGGAAGAGGTCGAAATGAGTCGCCGCATGATGCCTAGGCTCACAGCGTACGTGATGAGAAGGATTCTGAATGTGAAAGGCACGGTGCAAGAGACCTTCGTCCCACTGGAGGCCGAGCCAGGTGAGGTCGGCGAGGACGGCCTCCTCGGACTTGCGGGTGGAGCGCTCGAGGTCGGTGTCCTCGACGCGGAGCACGAAGGCCCCGCCCCTGGAGCGCGCGAAGAGGTAGTTGAAGAGCGCGGTGCGGGCTCCCCCGACGTGGAGGTTGCCGGTGGGCGACGGCGCGAAGCGGACGCGGACGGGGCCGGCGTGGTGGTCGTCGGCGCTGCAGGCGCGGGCGCCGCGGCGGCCGCGGGCGGAGAGGGCCCGGCCGGCGTGGATGTGGCGGCGGAGGGGGCCAGCGGAGGAGGCGCAGCCCCCGCGGAGGCGGAGGCGCAGCCACGGCGAGCCCGCCAGCAGCGTGGTCGCCGCCATCTCGGACGAAGAAGATTGGGGGGGAGAGGGGGAGCAAGACGAAGAAGAGGATAATAGGAAGGAGGAGGAGGTTGGGGTGTTGTGTTGGGGGCCCAGATGACGAGACGAGAGGGCTCGAGCGGGCTATAGCCCACGACCAAGGCGCCCGCCCAGCCCAGCAGGCGAGCGAGACCCAGCTCACTCACTGGTGGTAGGGTTGGTGCGTGGCTGACACCTGGGTCCCACATAGCATTGCCCTATGACTGGCTTTGGCAATCCGGCTCCAGGGCACAGACTCAAAAGGTCCGTGTGTGTGGAACAGAATCTCGACTGGTAGTCAACGTTGGAGGCTGGCTGAACAAGTGGGAAAGAGGAAATCGTTTATAATTAGTCAGATGTTAATATTAATATACCATACTGTACTTTGAAAATGAGAGACGAGCGAGTAATAATAACACAACAATAAAATTAGCTAAATCGCCTTTGTGATACCGTGGATGAGGTGATTAAGATAGGATGCAGATGCAAGAAATGGTTTTGTTTCTTTTTTCTTAGGGCAAATGGTTACTTTCCCTTAGACTGGGATGTTGTGCGCATTTATATGGAGATCGCATGGAACTACTAGGTCATGCGGGCGCGTCGATTTCGATAATATGGAGGGAGGAACATGAACATAATCTTGCCCGGCGATCGGGCACAGATTCATCATTTCATTTATCCTTCCATCCGCCGGACTGTTGAGGATCGATACGCATCGTCTCACTCTCGCTATGATGTAAAGCTGCTACCAGCAGATAGAACGGAAGGGATATGATGCGATGCGAAATGCGCCGGTGAGTGAGAAGAAAAGAAACCAGAAGAGAAAAGAAAAAGGCGAGTCTAGCATATTTCATACTGCGTGCGCTTTTATTGTATTATAGCCTTGTAGGAGAATCATATCCTATCCAAGGGAACCCTCCGACGGTCCATCCACTTGGCAAACAAGAAGCAACACCATCCCTAGTTAAACTAGTAACCATAGATCATAGCGGTATTGCTAATTACTGTACTACTCTTTTTTTTTGCGAAAGAATTACTGTACATCTTCAATGCAAATTGTGTCATTTTCGCTTTTCAAGATTTATAGTTTTCCTTCATCCAAATATTTAAGACAATAGATAATTTAGAACGGAATGTGTGATATATAATACTCTATCCGTTCTAAATTACCATTCGATGTTGAATTTTAAAAAAAACTAAATTTTTGGATAACATGAATGATAAATTGTTAAAAAGAGCTAACTACGAATTGTAATTCGGAACGGAGATAGTACTAATAAACCGTAATAGACTTTTGATATAGTATAAAAGAAGAGAAGAGACATATACTTCCATCAAGTGGTCTGAGCTCATTCCTGGGCCTCTAACTTTGGAATAATCAATCATCTCGATCAAATACCACCAGGGAATGAAAACAAGTCAACAAACTCCCCATGAGCGCACTGCATGCAAGGTGGCTCTTAAACAAATTGTGCGGCCATGAGTTGAAGATTATATATAGGCGCGTGGTTTCCATAATCGAAGGTTGAACAACAAAACAAGAATACAAGATACTATTCCTTCAGTCGCAGGCGAGTTGAAGATCTTTCGGGCAGAGCGAAGCGAGCGAGGGTAGCCGGGGTAGGTAAGTTGAGGCCTTCACTAAAACCAAGCGACTAAAATTAGTCTCTTAGGGACTAAAATTGTTGTTTGTATTTCTGGACTAAAAGGGACTAAAGTTGCTTTAATGGCCTGCGCAAATACTACTTTGCCCATGGACTTAAAGGGAACAAGTGGGCCGACGGGTGGGGGAGGGGCATCCAGTGAAAAAGTAGTGGTTTTAGTCCCTATAAGCTCCTCTCGTGGAGCTAAAGAGTTTTAGTCATTTTCAGAGGGTTTAGTCCCAATGGTTTGGATCTTTAGTCCCTTTTTGAATTAATTTTAGTCCGTTTTAGTTTTAGTCCGTGGAACCAAACACCCTGAGACGAGGCCAGCAAGAGAGGCTGTGAGGCCGGTCCACGGGACACATGTCTAGTACGATCCGATCATCGAGTGGTGCACAGTGGGCAGCGGCCTGGCCCACCTCACAGTCTCAGGTAGCGGGCACATGGCGCCGCTGACACGCGGCCGTCGCCCACCAGCCCCGGGCCAGGCCGGCGCCGGGGGGAAATCGACCACCACTGCGATTCAGCCAGGCCAAAGGCCCACCACCATTTATGGCAAAGCAAGCCAGGCCAGCCAGCCGGCTCACCCTACCCATTACTACTGCTCCCTTCGCCTCACTCACGGCCGTCTCTCTGTACATCGCTTCTCCTCCGGCTCCGAAGCTGGTAACCCCGACGGCCTCCGACGACGACAGCAAACTGTGCACTTGGAGAGAAATGTTACCGGGAAACTTACTGTATGGCATACGCACGCCTGGAAATTAACAGACAGGCATAAAATGAGTAATTCAACTTTGGGAAAAGGAATCTGGGGTCAATTCTCACAAAAAGAACCATGTCATCCAAATCGGAACAAAAACTACTAGCTCCCACTGAGACTGGCCTAACAAATCATGCATTGAGAGGAAAACATTGGAAATCCTATCCAACTACCTCTTTCTCTGAAGTGGTGCTCTGATAGGACGCGAGAAATTGCACTCGGAGAAACATGCCCTAACCCCAAAACGCTTGAAATCCCCAATGACCTCGACTTCTTTCTCCAAATTGGTGCTCCAACAAGATCGTGACAAATTACACTAGGAGGGAAACACCTGAGATCCTAAACCTGCATGACCTCCTCTTTCTCCAAATTGGCGATCTAGCAACATCGCAACAATCAATTCAGGAAGTTAGCGAAGGCATTTTGGAATATTGTATGCAATGTCAGGCATGAAATTGAAATATAACAAGTACACTTGCAATATCTCACCAAAACAAGTACTCCTTCGTTTGTAGATGGTTTCCAAAATTTGCAATGCATGGTGTTAGGGGTTTATATCCAATTGCTACGTTTAAGTTTATTATTTCACCATAAAAGTACTAGATTAGTGTCTACTTCCTCGTAAAGAGTTAAATGTCTAATTTAATGGGTTTATGTTTATGAAGGTGGATTAGAAAATGTGAGAACAGAGGTAGTAGTATTTATTCTCTCTAACATGTAATGAAATAAAAATAGTATATGATACGAGACGCTGAGAATCCATGCTTGATAGCCACCAATTGCCTCAGCATAAAATCTTATCAACCATCCATTGTGCACACGAAAAAAAAACTGTGAATAGGATAGCCAGTAAGCCAGGCATCTGATCTGACCACTTAAAGATTTTGTAGCGTAATCGTACACCACCCACTAGCCACCTGACAAAGCAGGTGTGCTCCAATGAAATATACTATACATGGGCAGTGTTTCTCTAGGGCCGGAGAAATTTCTCCAGCCCCTTTGACCAATATTCTAGGGTATTAAATCAAGTCAGTTTATAAAATTATCTTCACAACATTGCACTATTTCACAAGACCTATCTAATGAAACTATCTTCACAACATTGCACTATTTCACGAGACCTATCTAATGAGGCCTTGGACCGCACGATTAGAAGATGGTTACTGTAGCAAATCATGGACTAATTAGGCTCATTAGATTCGTCGTGTAAAGTTGTACATATCCATAAAAAGGTTTTGTAAATAGACTTTTTTGTTTAGTACTCCATGCATACAAGATAAGCCGGCATCCAACAATATATTAATCCACAAACGAACTCAATTCGTTTTGTACACTAGTGCACCACAGCCCTTTCCCTTTTACACTGAAAAAAAAACAGGCATCTCCAGGGTACTACAGACAAATGCATATTGTCATTGATAGTGGACCTTGATCCCCAAGATCCAAACCCAAATGCAACCCTCCTCAAGAACAGAGCCATCGCTCCGTGGATAATGTATGCAGGGCAACAAGCCAAACACTACCAGTCATCAGAGAGAGAGGCCCCAGACAGAAGACAGATGAGAACATGACAGCAGGCAGGCAACCATGGCTGAACTGACACCCGTGTCACCCAGATCCCCAAGATGCAGCAAAAAAGCTAAACCGCACGCACGACATGAGCAGAAGCATCACCACCCTTTTCTTTCTCTCTTTCTCCAGCACTGCAACCGCAACAAACAAAATCACCCCTTGTTGTATCACAGCACCATGGCAGGCAGATGAGCAGCAACGATTCCGTACCACCACAAGCAACAGAGGATTATATTGCCACCTGTGATCTATAAGGCCTGTTGCCCATGCACATCACAAGCTAATCCTTGACAAACCATGCATCATGAATCAAACTGAGAGGAAATCAAATCATAGGCACACAGGAATTAATCGAGGACAATGATAATAGTCTTTTTCCATCTGGGGCAGCAAACCACAAAAAAGGAGGCAGATTTTGTCATCTCCTCGGCAACACAAAACCAATCCATCTCACTTCTCACTTGTTCTTCTTAACCTTAACGACGACGACGACCAACTGACGAGACTCAGATCACACGACGATAACTTGACCAGTTCCCCTACGAACCAAATCCAAAGCGAAACGAAAGAGAAAAAAGAAAAGGCGACTCCTCTATAAAGGAGGCGGGCGCTCGAGCCCAGATCGGCAAAACTAAAGCAATATTCCGACGCAGTGAGAGGCTTAGGCGAGATCTAAAGAGCGGACCACTACCGGGCGACGCGATCCGATCCGATCGGATCCGCCTCACGCGTGGCAGTCGCGGGCGATGTGGCCCGCCTCGCCACAGTTGTAGCAGGAGCGGTCGCCGCCGCCGCCGCCACCGCCGAAACGGCCGCCGCCGCCGCCGCTGGAGCAGTCCCTCGCCATGTGGCCGGTCTGGCCGCAGTTGTAGCAGGCGCCGCCGCCGCCGCCACCGTAGCCGCCGCCGCCTCCTCCATAGCCGCCGCCGCCGTAGCCGCCGCCGCCGCTGGTGCAGTCCCTGGCCATGTGGCCAGGCTCGCCGCACTTGAAGCAGCCGCCACCGCCGCCGCCTCCGCCATACCCGCCGCCGCCGTCGGCGCTGGGGCAGTCCCTGGCCATGTGGCCGGGCTCCCCGCACTTGTAGCAAGCGCCGGCGCCGCCGCCGGGGCCGGATCTCCTCCCGCCGCCCCAGCTGCCGCCGTAGCTGCGGCCGCCGCCGCCAGATCCGGCCCCGCCGCGGGATCCGAAGCCACCCCCGCCGCCGCCGGAGCCTCCCTTTACGAAGGATCCGTCGGGGCCGGTGACGTCGACGGCCTTGGTGCGGCCGTCGTCGCCCGATGAGACGGAGAACTCGACCTCCTCGCCCTCGGCGAGGGAGCGGAAGCCCTCCGACTTGATCGACGACTGGTGCACGAAGAGATCCTCGCTCCCGTCCTCCGGGGAGATGAAGCCGAAGCCCTTGGTGTCGTTGAACCACTTCACCGTCCCTCTCTGCCTCGTCGCCGCCATCTCGCTCGCTCGAAACCCTAACCTGCTGCTAGGGTTAGTTTCGATTGGAGATTTTTTTTTGCTTTCACCCCTCCGGGCTTCGATTCGATCTTATCTGCTCGTGGACTCGGCAAGGGGAGGGGATATTTATAGAAGAGGGCGGCGCATACGAGGAAGGAGGCTAGGGGTAGGAGGGCGGATCGGACGGCTGGGATGGCGTGGAGGACGTGGACGAACGGTCGGGAGGGGGTGGGGAGGTGGGGCCCGGCCGCGAGTCTCACGTGCGGCCTGGCCCACATGGCAGGGACGGGGTGGACTCGACTGGATCGGACAGCCCGCGCCAGCTGCCAGGGAGGGAAGGGCTGTTGGTGGCTGGCTGGGGACTATGACGCGTGGGCCCGGCACGGATGGACGGTTGGATCCGGTATACACGGGCGTGAATGGCCCTCGTGCTCCTCCTCGTGATTGGTGAAGTGAATCCAATTACGGTTTCTGGCTTCATGTTGTTTGTCCAAGACTCCTAGGATGTTTAGTTTCAAAAAACAACTCTCAAATTTACTATAATTTAGTTCCACATCAAATCACCAAACTTCTCAAAATTCTCTCTCTAAACTTCACTATTCACCTATTACATCAAATCCCTCTCCTAGTGCATGGAACACTAAACGTGGGTAAATAAAAAAACTAATTACATGGTTTTGATGTACACGACGAGACGAATCTTTTGAATCTAGTTAGATCATGGTAAGACAATGTTTACCACAAACAATGTCCATCTGGAATCCACCTAACAGCGGCTAAGATTAAAATCATGTTTGAACAATGGCCTGGCATAAACTATATTGCCCGGCAATTATACGTCCAAAACATAGAGCGAACAGTGTGCGCAGCATAGAGACTTTGATGGATTGTTTAAATCAAATCTTTCTTAATTTCAGAAAATAATTTCTACAAATGAGGTTACTTGCACTTTGGTCATACAAGTATTTCTAGAATAAACAGGCAGTCTACCCTTTAAGAAACAGTGAGAAAATTTTACTGAAATGTCCAAAGCACAAAAGATGTGCACGAGAAGCACAATGCAGCATGCATGGATAATATAGCTAATACAATTTAGTCATATCTCACGGCTATAAGAATTTTTCGAAATATAGCATCAGTGACTTTTGTTATTTACGTGGGCAGGGCGCCGCAGCATGACAGTCTACAATATCTCCAACAGTTTTATTTTGTAAAAAAAGGTAGTAGTGTCCAATATGAATTTGAACCAAAACATGAGAAATTCTCGTCCTCTGTTATCACTCCGTAGAGTAACATTGGTGTTTCGTAAAACGATAATTGGGCAAAGTACTGGAAATAGACAAAAGTGGAGTAATTCAAACTTCGTGCATCGCAATACCAGTTCGGTTCAGGGGTTCCATGCGAAACATAGAGCGAACAATTACAGTCAGCAGCAAATTCAGGATAGGGATTAGGTTAAGGTTCAGTGAAAAGGGGCTGAAGGAGGAGGAGGAGCCAGTGACACCCACCAGTTGACGCCATGGTCGTGGAGGAGGAGCACGCGCGTGAGCTCCCGCGTGGCGGAGAAGTCGGTGAAGTCGACGGAAGCGCGGCCGCGCTCGGAGACGGAGACGAAGGGGCGGAAGGACGGGTAGAGCTCCGCCAGCGCGGCGAAGTCCGGCGCCGCGGCGGCGTACCGGTTCCGCGGGTGGATCGAAGGCGCCTCCGAGCCTCCGCGCCGCCGCTTCCGCCCGCCGCGCATCGATTGGTGGAGAGCGCCGGACGCCGGCGAGGAAGCGAGAGGCGCAGCCGCGGGGTTCGTCGGAATTCGGACAGACGGCTAGCGTCTAGCGGCGAGCGAAGGGAGTACCATGTGGGCCTTTCAATTTGCACGTGGGCCTTTAGGTCCGCTATGAGTTTTATTAGGGAAAAAGTCCATCTCATCTGTAACCGATGTTTGGTTTTCCTCCCTCATTTTCAATACCGGGTACGCGACCTCCGCTAACTTTCGAAACCGGTCGTTTTTCCTCCCTCGGTGGTTTCCGACCCCGATTTTGACCGTTTCGCTGCCACGTGGGATACTGACCTGTGGGCCCCTGTTGAGTCAGCGCTGAGTCATAAGAGGCCCAAAGAGCTCTCTCCTCGGCCCCCCTCTCTCTCGTACCGGCTCCCTTTTCTCATCTCCTCCCTCTCTCTTGTAACCCTAGCGGCGGCGACCGGCGCCGTCGCCGGCGCTTCCCACCTCGCCGGTCATGATCCGCAGTTTGTAGCCATGTCCGAGAGCTCGTCGAGGAGTAGAATGGCGTCGTCAAGCGCGGAGGCCAAGGCAATGGAGCCTAGTGGGCTGCCATTGATTCAGTGCCCGATCTGCAAGAGGGAGCAGGTCCTGGAGCTTGTGTCCAAGAAATCGAGCAGCTACATGGAGAGGTTCTTCAAATGCCCGAAGAAATACATCATCGTAAGTGAATTGTATTGATTTCTTTGTGGATTTTTGAGTTTATTTGATTGAAAGGGGATAACTTGTGGCAGGACCCTCTCTGTTCTTATTATGTGTGGGGAGATGACTATGCTAAGGAACTTCAGAAGAAAGGCTACATTGGAGCTGATGAACTGAGACATTATTTACTGAAGCAACAGATGGTTAGGCAAGATGTTAAAGCTGAAGTGATGAAGCAAGAGGTTGAGTCCCTAAGGAAGGAGCCGGGATGTGCTGATCAACTGAAAGAAGAGATGCAAATGGTGAGGATGGAGCTAGGAGGTACTGCTGAGCTCAAGGAGGACATCCAGATGTTGAGGATGGCACTAATTGAACATATGCATGTGGTGGAAAGCAGCATGCAAATGGTCATGAGATGGGGGAAGAGACCAAGGAGAGACCAAGGAGACAGGAGAGAAGAATGGGAGACAGAGAGAGCGGGTCGGGTCGGGTCGGGCCGTCTTTTTGTTTCCTTTAGCTGAGTCAGCAGGGCCCACATGTCAGTGGCCGACGTGGCACCGACGTGGCAGCGAAACGGTCAAAACCGGGGTCAGAAACCACCGAGGGAGGAAAAACGACCGGTTTCGAAAGTTGACGGAGGTCGCGTACCCGGTATTGAAAATGAGGGAGGAAAACCAAACATCGGTTACAGATGAGGGAGGTAAGATGGACTTTTTCCTTTTATTAGTGTTTGTGCCGTACATGCTTGGCCCAAATACAGATCGCGGAGGCTGGTCTGTCCCATTTTCTTCTTATTTCCGTGTCAATTCTGTCCTCGTCCTCGTTGTGCCGCACATAAATAACTTCGCTTGATTTCAACGATATGCTATAAAATCTATCCGGATATAAATATATTTTTCGCAATAGTTTACTCGGGGTTAAGTATTGGAAGTACATTTGGAAACGAATTGACCGCGAGCTGATCAACCACGAGTGCTACTCAATTGACCATAAGTTTGTAAAAATTGTAACAGACAAGTTCGTCGCCGTTATTGTCATCATGTTCTGATGATTGGCATTTTCAGGGCATCTCTTTAGCCTGAAAGGCGACAACTGGAATCACAGGGAGCTAGCAAGCTATATTTGCACAATATATGAACGTATCTTGATTCTTTGCTAGATTACATTATTATATATCAAAAGACAATGAAGATACGTTATGCCATTGCTAGTTTGCCGCAGCTTTAGCATCGCGTACGTGATTCCATTCGATTGAACAGCCAGGCAGGTATTCTTGTTCCGGAGATATGAACATTTCAAAAGGAAATTTGGAGATATGGGCATCGAGAAATGTCGACTCTAGAAGTGAGAATGGAATTGGCTACGCCAAACGCCAATAAATGCATAAATATGCATTGGAATCTAACGCAACGCGTTGGGAACGAGAGCAAGGAAAGATAAGTGGAATCACACCACTCGCATTGCGATGCAAAATGTAGAGAGGGTGAATGAATATGATTCGACTGCATTGGAAAGAAGCTCATCAAGCTGTCACAAATTCTCGCGGTTTCACGTACATTCTAAGCTAGGGTCGTTCACATATCGTGATAGCCATGCCAACAAAAAAAAATGGTAAAGGTGATCGATGCCGACCAAGGGAAAGAAAGATTCACCGCGTGGTAGAACGTACGCGATGCCAACATACACACGCACATCATCGAAAAATTTACGCATCAGTGGTTGATCGGGCTGTTCTTCCCGATCTGATCCAAGTCGCGTGGATTCCAAGCGCGAATATCTTGCCCACTGGCGCTGGCAGCCACGCGGCATATTCCCATCTCCCTCTCTCTCCCTCCAAAAACTTCCCTGGCTGGCTGGCTATTTAACCCACCCACTAGATCACACAGCAAGCCAAGCACCCACCAGGCAGCCATCGCCGGAGATCGATCGAGAGAGAAAAAAAAACTCTCCTCCTCTCCCAAATCAATCATCCCTAAACCCTCCATCCACCAATCTCCATCCATGGCGGCGGCGTCGAACCCGCGCGTGTACTTCGACATGACCATCGGCGGCGCTCCAGCCGGCCGCATCGTGATGGAGCTCTACGCCAACGAGGTCCCCCGCACGGCGGAGAACTTCCGCGCCCTCTGCACGGGGGAGAAGGGCGTCGGCAAGCGCGGCAAGCCGCTGCACTACAAGGGATCCGTGTTCCACCGCGTGATCCCGGACTTCATGTGCCAGGGCGGCGACTTCACCGACGGCAACGGCACCGGCGGGGAGTCCATCTACGGCGCCAAGTTCCCCGACGAGCGGTTCGTGCGCAAGCACACGGGCGCCGGCGTGCTCTCCATGGCCAACGCCGGGCCCAACACCAACGGCTCCCAGTTCTTCATCTGCACCGTGCCGTGCCCGTGGCTGGATGGGAAGCACGTCGTGTTCGGGCAGGTCGTCGAGGGGCTCGACGTCGTCAAGGCCGTCGAGAAGGTTGGCTCGCGCAGCGGCGCCACCGCCAAGGCCGTCAAGGTCGCCGACTGCGGACAGCTCGCCTAGATCGTCGCCGCCGCTCCGCCGGTTTATTAATTATTTCTCGCCTGATCTTGGCTTCCCGCGCTCTCGCGAGCTATCAATAAGATGACGATGATGGCTGGATTCGAGGAATTCTAAGTGGTGTCGTGTTCGTGTGTGTGCTGCTGCTGGTGTAGGTGGTGGATCCAAATGGTGATGGATGGATGGTGTCTGTGTCTAATTTGTGCTTGTTATTATGAGTATGGATTGATGATTATGAGAACCAAAAACTTGGCCGTTGTACAATATTCCGTATTTGTTTGTGCGATGCCATCTCTCCTTTGAGGCTCGTGGAGGAAATTTATTTATTTTTTATAATTCTGTTCATCCTTAGCTTTTCCGTACTGTAGTTGACATGGATTAGCAAGAAGTGCGGCACTCGTAGGATCGGATTGTTACTCTGAATGTTTGTTTTCATCTTATCAGAAAGACAGAGACTGTCAAATCGTACATACGCGAGGACTCGATCGTTATCTTCCCAGTGTGCATGCAGCTTGGTGGCGAGATGTTTGTTTTTCGCTGCAAATTCAGTCACAGCCGGTAGGCTCTCAGTCATTGCCGGCATCATGGTACTGTAGCCAGTTTTCGCCCTGTGGTCGTGAGCTTAGCAGGTCCAGGCGGTGAACGTTGATTGACTGACGAGATCACGCAGACTGAGTAAGGAGCTCAATGGTAAACATTGCATCCGTTAAGTTTCCTTCACATCCGGATTCCGGCGGCATGCCAGCTTTCCGTAGTCTCAATGTCTCTAGAGTCCGTTCATTGATAAACATCAGAGTTTAATTTGCTCGATAATGAATGCTCCCTGGCCCTGCTTTGATCACAAATTGTTTGTCGCTACTCCTTATTACTAGATGCCATGACAGGAAGGGGGATAGATCCGAACACGAAGAACAATCTCTGTTCTGCTAACGATTTGTAAACGCCATGGCCCATGGCAGGCAGATTCGATCGAGGCTAGCTCGCAGGAAGCTTCCCCTGCTCGCGATCGCGATGAAGGCGATCGGATCGGCTGCTCGCTTCCAATTTGGATGTGATCTGACCCGGTTATAAGAATAAAAGATTCTTTTTTTTCTTAAAAGAAAAGAGTTTTTTTTTTGAAAAACAAAAGAAAAGAGTACAGTCGTAGATTCTTTGCTTGCCTGCTCTTGACTTGCCAAGAAAGTGCCAAGAAGCAAAGAAAGCTCCGAGTGGGTCAAAGAACTCAAGATTAGCTCCTCTGCGTGCCCCACCGGGCAGGGTCGCGTTGGTGCTACGCAGTAGTAACTTTTTTGACTGGGCCCCCACACCACAGTTGCCTTGGGCTCCGCGAGCGCGACTGACTTTACTTTCCGATACCGGACGGGCTTGGGCTGCTACCAATCACACTTATCCAGTAGGGCTCGGCTCACTGTGTCGGCCTAAATACGGAACGGCCCAGTGCAATAGTAGAAACTAGTCCAAAAGAAAAGGAAAGGAATGCCGAGCCCAGCCCAGCCACGATTCCTTCCTGGCCGAACAAGGAAGCCCGGCAAGGCCTCATCGCTAGACGCTAAGAAATGGACGAGTCCCCAACAGCCAACACGATGACACGGAGCTACAGCTGACGCGCTTTCCCCCTGATGAATTAATAAAAAAAACAAAAAAAGGAAAGAAAAATCAGCACAACCATGGCACATTTGCTGCCGTTGCTGGTACTGCTATGTTCAAAGGGCTGCAACCAATGCCAACCCATACATACATACAAATACAATTAATTAAAATCAATATAATCAATACTGGTTGCTAGTACTGATACCGACCAAAATCTCACAATGTTCCAGGACGACGATTCAGATGGGGGCTCCAATTCCAAATCAATCAGCCTAGACATGAATGAATACAGCTTCGATTCTCGATTCCTTCCTACGGAGTACTACACTCTCATCATCATCTCAAAACAAGCTTAATTCCGCTACTAATACTATATATTACTAGTATAACAAGGAATGCTACAATCTAGTGCTAGCTAGCCCGATTCGACTAGCATGGTAGGAGTACGCTCAAAACTTTCTCGCACACGCGTCAATGGCGGCGGGCGGCGCCGCCGGCGGCGGTCCGGCACACCTACTCACCCCGCGCGCCGCGGCCTGCTCGACACCAGCGGGCACGACACCTTGGCGCGAAGGATCTCCAGCCGCCGCCGCCGCGCCCCGGCCGACACGGCCGCCTTCTGCATCGCCGCCCGCAGGTGCACCTGCCTGTACCACTCGGCGGCGGCCGCCGCCGCCATCGCCTGGGCGTGCGCCCTCGCCCGCGCCTCCTCCTCCGACGCCCGCGCCGGCTCGTTCAGGTCCAGCCCAAGCGCCGCCGCCGCCGCCCGGGGATCCGCTGCCGCCGGCGCCGCCAGCCGTGGCCTTTTCAGCGCTTGCTCCTGCTGATCCTGCTCATCCTGCTCCCGCTTCACCTGCAAAAGCGACACGTAGCATCCCGCGTCAGTCCTGCTCTGCTTTCCCCCTTTTCACCTCGCTCACGTATGCATCGGCTATGACGACATGGCATCTGATCTCATGCCTAAATCGGGAAAGCCATCACCCAAAAGGGGAAGCCAATCACTCGTACTACTGCTGCTGATTATCTACGGCGGGCGGTCAATGGCAATGTGACTGAAATTTCCTCTCTTTTTTTTTCTTCTCTCTTTAAGTTAGGAACGGAAAAAACGCTGCTGGATCGGAAAGGTCCCGTCTTTATCGGGGGAGAAGAGTTGGAGTGGTTGCCGTCCGGCCAACACGCAAGCAAGCGCCCGAGGATTGAGCGGCAAGAAACCCTGCTGCTGCTCACTAGTGCCAGATGTGGATGGGAAGGAAACAGATGGACGGATAGAGAGAGAAAAAATCCCACCTTGTGCCGCAGCTGCTTCAAGCTCTCGTTCGTGCTCCTCGAGCTCTGCAGCCGAGCTCTGTACTCCTCGATTTGCTGCTTTTTTTTTTGGGTGAGAGGAGGGCAAATTTTAATTTAACCACCGGAAGAAATCAGTGTTTGCAGTTGAAACGAAACGAACCGAGCCGGATTACTCCTAATTAATCTCTCGAGCTCACTAATCGTCAGACTAATTGCGCACGCAATCGACGGTGAAAAAAAAAATCTAATCTTGCGAGGGACAGAGAGAGAGAGAGGGAGAGAGAAGTCGAGAGTAGGCGCTGACCCTGACCTTGAGGAGATGCGCGTTCTCCTGCGACAAGCTCGCGACGACGCCATGCTGCTCCTGCACCCACTGCGAGCAAGCGGAGACAGATTGATTTTGATTAGAGAGACCAGCTTCATCTTCTTCTCTTTTCTTTTTGGTTTTCAAACAAAAAATCGAATCGGAAAGCGAAGCGACGACGGAGACGACTAGCAACAGTCTCGGCGGCGGCGGCGGCGGCGCGCAGATCTCGCGGGCGGCTCACCTGCTCGTGCGGCGCGGGCTTGTTGGAGCCCTTCTCCTCCGGCGGCGCGTCGTCCCCGCCGCTCTCCGGGTAGGCGAGCGGGGTGTCGGGGCTGGCGGCGCCGTCCCTCGTCGTCTCCGCGGCGGCGGCGGGGGAAGCGGAAGCGGCGGGCTTCTCCTCCGGCATGGACCTCGGCCTGCGGCGGCCCCAGCAGGGGATCTCCGGCGGCGCCTCCCGGAGGCGCTGCATCCGCCGCCGGTCCCGCGCGCGCAGCGCCTTCTTGAGGCCGCACAGAATGGCGGCCACATCCCGCTCCGCCTCCGTGAACAACCCCTCCTCCTCCCTCGCCGCCGCCATGGGGATCTTATCTTATCAGACGAGGAGGGCGGCGGCACGCGGCGGGGACGAGCGAATCGCCGCCGGGGAAGGCGAGGCGAGGCGCACGCGGCGGCGGCGGCAGCAAGAGCAGGAGGAGGAGGGAGCGGAAGCGGATTACTTGCTCTGGCCTCCCTGGTTTAATAGGAGGTGGCGCCACGTGGCGGGGAGCGCGTGGGGAGGATGACAGGTGGGGCCGTGGCGTCGGGGGCACGGGAGTGGCTCGGCTGCCTTTGGCGTGTGGTGCTCGGCTCGGCTGCTCGGTTGCCCTGCCTTCTCGTGGCTTTTGCTTTGCTTTGCTCTCTCGGGCTCGTCTCGGTCTCGGTCTCCCCTAGATTTTCGGCTGTGTATGGCGATAGTGCTAGTGTCCAGCCCCTGGTTTCTAGCCTGCTTTGCGTGTTTTTGTTGGACCTTTTAATTTCTTTCTGGCTTTTCCATGTGGCATCTTACTCGTGATTTTTTTTTGCAAATTAACAATCTTTGGATGATAGGTTGCTTGTGGCATGTCATTCTGATAACCATGAAACCTCTCATGATAATAAACTGTTAGTGGCATATGGTTCCATGCGTGTATCATTTATACACGTGTAGTGTTTTAGCGGCATGCAACGTAGAAAGAACTTTGTGCTAGGTTGATTTGATGTGTACTAGGAACCGTCTTATTGAAAAGCGGGACGTTGGGATTACGCGACAAGAAAAAAAGCGAGATACGACAAGAAATGTGTTTGGAGCATTGCAAAGTCGTAACTGGCCTCGAAGCTGATTCGACCCAATAGCAAAACAAACTGAAAAAACATTGTCTTCTCTTTACATGTTTTCGAGCGTGATGTTGGCAGAAACTGCCCGGTTTTTGTTGTAGGAACTCATTGCATGCTTTGAAGCTATTATTAATGGCCATTTTTGACAATATAATCATGGATTTTGTTTTACATCAATCTAAGACTCCTGAGTCCTGACTTTATCCTCATATCATTGGTACATGCATGGTGTTTTGGCGTTACATATCATAAGAACTTAGATGGGTTGGCACGATGTGTACTGGGAACCGCAGCGCTAGAATTCTATAACGAAAAAAGTGAGGGTATGACGAAATAAATGTGACGCTTGAAGTTCCACTGACCTTGGTTTAAGTTGGCAACCAATATGAGAACAAACTAAAAGCACTCTGCTCACTCTTCACACGTATAGGTTCAAACCAAAAGTAATGTCTAGAGTCGTGACCCATTTTTATACGGGAGAAACTCCTTACATGCTTTGAAGCTACGGAGTACGTACTAAGATTGGGTAGTTTTGATAATTTATAATCATGAGTTTTCTTTTATGGCAATGTGTAACACTTTTAGGACAATGTATTGCCAATGATACACAGCTCCATCCTATTATCACTAACATGTACGGACATAGTGTCATAAAAAATTAGAATTAAAAAAGTCAAACAAACTATAATTTTAAACGGAGATAGTAGAATTTTCATAAAATGGCCGTAGATACGTTATTGACCGATGTATATTTATCATCTTCTATAGGTTATGTGTCTTGACTAGTTGACTTGTTGAGAGCACTGGGCTTGGTACACGAGTCATGAACACCGCGCTTGGTACAATGGTATGCAGTACACGGTACACACGGATCGCAAAATCGCACGGCGGCACCGGTACACTTGACGCGTGCCTGCGTGGCCCACATGTCAGGCCGGCCCTGCGAGTTGCGCGTGCTTGTCACGTGATCATGGCGGCGGCGACGTCAAGTTATCTCCGGTGAAAAGCGGAGAGGCACGCCGACCACCGTGACGTCTACGTGCAAGCAATACTTGGACTAGGGAAACACGCCGCCGACCGGCCGACCGGCGGTGATCACCGGACCTGAAATCAATCGCCGCCGGGCGAGGCCATTTGCAATCTTCGCAAAACTATTGAACTCGTCCTTTCTCTTCTACTACTACGTTTAAACAACGATCAGAAGGAAAGAAAGAAAAGTTTAAAACTGACAGCCTTGTATTGTACTACGTACTCCATTATGCAACTGCACTGCAAGTTCTGTTAATTACAGTTCAGCTCATTTCAGCTCTAGTAGCACGATCCTTCGCCAAGTTAAACCCAGTAGCATGGATGGTTTCCTTTTTCTCCGAGTTCTTTAACATCAGCATCATGCCAGCATCCCAGTTATATACTCATATATATAAATTAGCAGTGTATATAAGCTAACACTAGAAGTAGAAGTCTAGATCAGCCTGAGCTGCTGCGGCTGCCTGCCGCCGCCCTGGTACGGCGCGCAGAAGAGCTCCATCTGCGGCGGCATCGCCTGGGGAGGAAGCATCGCCATTGCCGGGCGCAGGGAAGACATGGCGTGCCACGCTGCCGCCGGCGAAGGCGCGGCGTCTGGCCTCGGCTGGTACTGAGAAACATGGTACTGCCACATCTGCTGCTGCTGCTGCTGCGTTGGTATCAGCTGATGAAGCTGCTTCATCATGGCTGACGACCAGCTCGCCGGAATGCCGGGGCGCGGAGCGTAGCCCATGTTGCTCATGTACTGTTGCGGCATCTGCTAGTTCATCCCCAGAAACAAGAAGTAACAAATCAGAACCCCATGTTGAAGCTTGCAAAGTTGCAACAGACTGGTATGATTGTTTCTCTGCTTTGTGAGCTTTCAGAAACGATGTGCAAAGGAAGAACCTACCTGTTGGAGTGCTGCAGCAGGTGCTAAATTTCCTCTGGTGTAAGGAAGATGAGGAAATGGGTACGGCATCGTGGCCCGCTGCGCGATCTGAGGATGCAGATACTGAACATGCTGCGTCCCGGGTAGCGCCGTCGAAGTGGGCAGGTTCAGGAAATTACCACCGACCTGAAAGATGCAGCATGACAGCTTCAGTTTAAGAGTTCATAGGAATTCGGATAGCGTTCTAGTAGTGCTATAGCGAAATAAGCCATGCTCACAATCTTTGGCCGACCAGCACTCATGTCGCACATGCCAGCAGATGTCTGAACCGGGACCCGTACGTCGAACTGAACGGTGTAGAACTTCTCATCCCTTGAGTTGTTCTTGTGTATGGTAGAGCCGTTTGTTGACCTTGAAGATAGGACGTGTGGCCTTTCCTCCGGTTTTACTTGGTTCTGGGAAGCCTTCTCCTTGTTCATATGCATCTGGATCACATGGCTCACATAGACATGGGTGATACTTCTCTTCCATGACTTTGTCGAGCTGACATTTTTAACCAGTGAATGCTGCGAATAAGACTGATGCATCCGTCAGCTAAATATTCAGAGCTAATTCGTACAAAAATTACTCAGAGCTTCAGGTAACTATATTGTAGTTCGACCACAACAATTGTACAAGAGATAAACTATGAAAGCGTCCACAATTCAATCATTTGAAGATGATTTTTTTTGGAATCAACAGAGTTCATTCCTGTCATATTTGTTGAATGACGAAAATGGAAGTGTGTAAGGAAACAATAAAGAAGATAATACAGACCTTGTCCTGATTTCCTGGCGCAGTAAATTTGGAAGTTTCAGAAATCATACTCTTGTGAGCTGCCAATTTGCTTGAAGAGGGCCTGAAAACATACATACATTTAGCATCTTTTTAACAACCCAACAAATATCTCTATAGGAAAAAGATGTTACTGGTTTCAAAAGAAAATTACTTCATCAAGTACCCATCTGGGGTACGAGGCAGTGGAGCCCGCACCAGAGGCATAATTTCTGACAAAGTAGAAACAAATTAGAAGATAAGTTATAACAGCAATAACCAGTATTTAGTAAAATGAAGTTCAGCTATCCTAGAATTGTAGGAGTACCTTGAGCACTGCTATTCTTTGCCTTTTCCCTCTCAAGTAGCATGCTATCAGATTTATTAGAATTTACCTGTACAAAAAAAAACATATTTGAGGAAACCATAAGGCATAAGACCAAATGAAAAGTACATCAGTACTTTCAGACCGATAACAGTGCAGTACCAGCCAAAGAGGAGCCTCTGGTTTCTGTGCCGGATAACTTTCGCTATCATCAAATCGCACTTTCTGCTGCTTTAGTGTGCTACAAACATAAATAAGCATAAGAATGCAGTTTATGTAAGAAGATAAGGACCAAAGGGCATCCATGAGCAGTTCTCTACCTGTTATTGGAGGAGTCTTTAGACGGGCTTGGCAAATTCACAACAGTTCCCAAAGAAAGATCCTGCATTTGCTCATTTTCTGATAAAGGTGGGTTTATGTTGCCGAATTGATCTGTAGCACCAGGCACTGGATTTGCATGTGGAACGCTGTCGGTCTGTCCTGCTACTTTATCTATGCAGATAGCTTGGCTAGCCAAATCATCAGCAGCACTTGGCAGTATGACTATTTCATCACCCTCCTTAGTAGCTCTAGCTCCTGCAGGGGCAATCACACAAGAACTATGAACATGTTCTAAAATTGTATTACTTGTTAGTATGGTAATAAGAAAAAGATTGCAGACAAACCTTCTGAATAAGAAGTTGAAGCAACATTTGTGTTTGAGATATCTGCTGTAGCCTTATCAGCTGTGAGCTCACTGAGAGAGGGTATTTGAGATAGGGACAGCAAAACATCAGCGACTACTTCCTCCTCTTCTGTAAATAACTGTGAAACAAGAATATATGTCTCCCTTTCAGTTTTCAGTCTCTCATCATGGAAAAAAGATGAAATCAAGCAGTTCTTTTTTTTTACCGAGCTTCCATTGAGTCTTGTTTCCTGGCCCACAAAAGAAATTTGAGCACTGATAGCCGAAAGATGACGTCTCTTTTTGACATGCCGTGATGATGCAGAAACAATTCTACCATCTCGCTTCTTTATTGCTGAAAGTAGGAGGGTAAAGTTGAAATATTATCTTAGATTAGAGCTCAAAAGCCCCAAATAAAACTAGCCATGCATTGTCACAATTCACAACCAGTTGCACTATAACACTCCCCGGGAAACAATCAGACAAATATTTAAGTACCCACAAACACATAACCAGCTATGTTAGGTTTTAGATAATCACTTGCGATTGTTCCCTGCCTGACAATAACAACACTAAAAGTAACAGGTTTATCTGACCCTGTGTTGAATCACATATAGTCCAAAGCAATTAACATAGTAACAACTACGTTGTTTGTTCACCAAAACTTTTTGTTTAATTAAAAGTAATAATATTATTTGTCGATCATACTGTAAATAAAAGAATAGAGACAGATAGGAAGCCAAAATCCCTTTTCTATGGTCATCTGAAAGAAGTACAGTGGTTAATTCTTTATTGTTACCTGATCTTATTTTTCTTGGAACCGGAGGATGGACAGCATCACACTGCTCAGACACCTTTGAAATAGCAGAACGAACACAAAGATGAGCATAAGGAACAGCAACCAGATGACTGAACACGGACAAGATACAAGGTCAAACAAAAGATACCTTTCCAAGAGTCCTCACTCTTTTCCGACTGACCAGGCTGCTGAAGCTGGCTGCAGACAGTGAGCAGAGGACACTATCATCATAGGCTTCATCAGATCCCCCTGTCCGTGCCTTGTTGTTCATGTTGCTGTTGCTTGATCTCCACTTGAAGTTATTTGCCTTCAATTTCTTCTGCCTTGAAGCAGCCTTTGCCTTGTGATCTCTGCTTTCTCTCTCCTTTCCGTTAGAACCTGGAGACAGTATGAAATGATAATTGGCGTTGCAAATCACGCGGTAATTTAGCAGTTAAAACAGTTAAGCACATTTAACAACGATCTTTCCTAGCTAAATAGGAAAAACAAAAAGGAGCACTTCATCCAGCCTTTTGGAAATAACTATCATCTGAACAGTCTAGGATCGTAAAACCTTTATACTAAAAAACAAGACACCCAGAGATTTCTTTTTTAAAAATACATTATTGCAATGCCAAAATCTGAAAAGCTGGAGAAAAAACTCTGAAAGTTGCATGAGTTCACGTTTCATCAGGCTGTGTGGATCCATATTCCGTAAGAACATTTGTGAAAAGGACATGAAGCTGAAAGCTAAAGGCTTTAAGGCTTGCGTGCATATCTATCTACACGTAGGCAGTAGGTGACAACCGTTACGACCCAGGCTAACATCATCGTATCCCAG
Source organism: Echinochloa phyllopogon (assembly GCA_033239725.1). Classification (NCBI taxonomy): domain Eukaryota; kingdom Viridiplantae; phylum Streptophyta; class Magnoliopsida; order Poales; family Poaceae; genus Echinochloa; species Echinochloa phyllopogon. The sequence goes on from BTCW01000001.1 coordinate 1,686,469, forward strand.
AAATTTCTTCACGACAACTTCATCCAACCGGGCCATCCGAAACCAGAAAAATCTGCAACAGCTTCACAAGAAAGAAAGGTTTCTAGTGGCCAGGGATCACTAGGAACACAGCTCACCACGTCAGAGCAAAAGGAGCACTGCCCATCGACCCAAGATGGCAAAATCCGTTACATGGCTTATTATACCTACTGTTTTTTTTCTTCAAAATTTAAGTTTGTAGAAATATAAGAAGAACTCGAGCCACTGCTATGATCAATTTTTTTTATACTTACTGCTATGATCAATTGATCATCTAGTACGACTAGCTAGTAGGCTATTGCTGCTGTGGTCTCTACCCAACCCCGTACTACTAGCCAATGCTCTTGAGTCATACAGTAGATGAGTAGCTTACTCCTGTAGCACTGTCCAAACCAATAACAAAAAGGGGCCAATTTTGCAAGGAGAAAGAAAAAAATAGAACCTTAACAACCAATCACAACAGCACACTATATCAAAGGTGGCTAGTGGGACCCAGTGCGCCCACCAGGTGAAGAAAAGACCAAGAAAAGTTCTGATCTTTCGAGGGTGCATTAGGAAAAAGATAAGGGGCATTTTGGGGACGACAGAGATAGGAAGCCGCAGAGTTAGTTCACTGTGACCATCTGTTTCTGAACACCGGAGAGAATCACCGATGGAACGGCACGCACATACCACCATCAGCCGCAGTTGGAGGAGACGAAGAGGAGCAGCTGCCACTCCTTATCGCGTGTCTCCTTGCGAGCTGCCCAACCACCAGCTTCTCCCTCTTCTCCATATCCACCATCCAATCCAAAAAGGGTTCACTACTAGCTCCAAAAAGATCTCACAGCCTTCTATCTCTCTCTAGCCTCTTGTACCTTCTCTCTCTACACAGTTCACACAAGAAATGCAGGGAGAGAAGGGGAGATGAGGCATGGGCGGATAGACATGGTTAGGGCAAAGTGAACAGCTGGAGCCGCTGTGACTGGGACAAGGAGACAGCATCCAGAGGCCAGCAGTATATTGGAAGCAAAGGCGGCAGCAGGGAAGGATAGGGGATAATAAAGGAAATAAAAAAACAAGCTTCTGCTTTGGTCCTATGAATGCAGAGGAATCAGATGCTGGGATTGGGAAGGGCTCATGAGGGGGATGGAAAAGGTGGTGAGATGAAAAAAAGACCGAATTCTTTCTTTTTTTTTCGGTGATCTTTCTTGCCTGAAAACGATTCAGGGATCTTTAGGCCCACGCGCGCAAGAATCTAGAAAGGAGAGTGCATTTCTAAACCTTTATCCAGATCCAAAACATGAAATCTTTTCTGAACCTCCTCATCATCAGAGAAAAAAATAAAATCAGATTTTGCTCCTGAGAAAGCAGATGATGATAGCTTTTGTTGACATGCTCGATCCTTACCCAAACAGAAGAAAGGAGATGATGACGACTTCACTTTTATTGGGAGCAAGTTCGTGTCATGGGGATCGAACTTAACCCATTTAACTCCAAATGCTCGTTTCTTTTTCAAGCAGTAGATTTCATTTCATGGTAATTGCATAGTACTGAATTACTAGTCCCGACAGATAGATACGTGAGGTCCCCATCTCACGATGGGCAGGCATGCAAATAAGTTCATAAAAACAGGGCAGGAAAAGAAGGGCAAAATCGAAGTAATTGCAGAGTGGAAAGAAGAAGAAGAAGAAGCTGCAACCGTCGCTAGCTTGAAACCCGCGCGCGATTCCATCCATGAAATCGCAAGAAACAGAGCACACGAAGAGCCCGGAAAAACCGAAGCCTTTTCTCCCCAATCCGAAGCTGAAAAAAGCCCCAAACCGCGCGAGCGCATGAAGAAGAACACTGACCTCCTCCTATCTGCATCTCCTGGAATCGTCCTTGCAGCAGCAGCGGCAGCAGCAGGGGTCGGCGTCGAAGGCGCGGAGCAGGGGAGGGAGAAAGCGGCCGGCAGGGGAAAGCGAAAGCGAAAGCGGCATGCGAACAAGTTGCTCGCTTGCTTGCGCTCTTCTTCTTCTTCCTTCTTCAGTTCTTCTGCCGCCTTGCCCTGGGCGGAGATTGATGAGCAGCAGGGAGGGAGGAGGAGGAGATGGAAGGAGGAAGAGGGTGAGTGAGTGGTAAATGCGAGGCAAGGACGGGGGAGGCAGCGGCAGCGGTGTGCGGGGACGTGGCCCTTTTTGTTGGCCGCTTGGCGTGGGCACAAACGGAAAGCTGCAGCCCTTGCACTTGCCTTGTCCTCTCTCTCCACGTGTTTCTTTTGAGGTGGAAATATTTTTCCACCCCATTTGACCAATAATTAAGGGTATTAAATAAAGTCAGGCCATAAAACTAACTTCACAATATTGAACTATTTCGCGAGACCTATCTAATGAGGCCTTTGACCGTACGATTAGAGAATAGTTACTGTAGCATCACTGTAGCAAAACATGGATTAATTAGGCTCATTAGATTCGTCGCGCAAAGTTGCACTCATTCCTAAATGGGTTTTGCAAATAGACTTTATTTAGTACTCCATGCATGGAAGATTTCCTTTAGAAATTTATTTGCAGGGAGGAAAGAAACAGAGCGAGAGTTTCTCTCTAGAGATATAGATAGAGAGATGGAGAGAGAGAGGAGACTGTCTGGACATGCTGCTATAGGACTGACATGCAGATGGTGATTGGTGGTGTGTGGTGATCTGCTGATGCTGGCGCCTCTCTTTCTTACTACTTAAATATCCCTCTCTTTCTTCTGCTGATTGCCTCTGGTTAATATCTGCTGCAAATATACAAATCTGCTGCAATCAAGAGAGGCAGGCTATGAACATGAATTCCATGCATCCACCTTCCATCTGCAAAGCTCTTGATCTGCCTGCCTGACTGACAAATACTAAACAGGCAGAGTTATTTTCTTTGCTCTCTCTCATCTCAATTCAGTCTCATCCTCGCCGCAGTACTTACTGTACATGACATGCGTATGTACCACCCTCTCCTCTTTCCTGTGTGTACTGTACCCAAATCTTCCCATTGAAGACGAACATGCAGTGTTGGGTTCCTTTCCTCCATTCAGGATCAGTTCAGTTCAGTTCCTCCTCGTGAGCGTTAAATCTCTCTGCTTCACGCGTCCGTTGGGTTGGTAGTGGTAGCTCTAGCTCCCCTCCTGCTGCACATGCACCGTGCTATTGCTTGCTGTCTGGAACACACGAGATCAGGCACCAGAAAATGCAGGCACTTTTTCATGTAGTTAACCTAAGCTCCCAAACTATTTGCTGAGTCATGCAAAAAGACAAACAAAACTATTTGCTGAGTAAATCAAACTTGCAAGTCCATGGTGTGACTTTAACCGTAATAACACATATATCAGTGAAAAAAAGGCAAAGTATGATGTGATATGCATGCAGATGCTCCAGCAAAGCCGGTACAAAAAGTGTTGCGCGGTAGTAGTACTCTGGTCAACAGGGCCTGTTGTTCGCTGATGCACAGGCACAAGCACAATACGTACCAGTCTTTCTCATCATGGGCCGGGCCGCGTCAGTGATGGGACCAAAAGCATGCAATGAGCAGTACAGTCCGTCCTCTGCTTCCGCGACGCAGTTTTCTCCTGTTGGTTACGAAAACCTTAATCCACTGTTATTCAGCAGCAGCATTTCTTTTCTTTTTTTTGAATAATAAAGGGAGTTTTTGATTCATACCTCTGCACAAGTAAATACGCTAATGGTATACGAAGTACCAGATTATCAATATATACCATTTTTTACTTAAAAAGTTGTAAATAAACGCATCTGTAAATTGGAATCGAAATCGAATTCTCAGCATTTCCTCGACCTCTGGGCCCATTTAGGTGGCCCAGGACCAAGCGCGCCTGGCCTGCTGTGGCCCATTTCGGTAGCCTTCTTTCCAGCCTCTCGGGCCAAAATCAAGGCCCATCTCACCGTCCACCCCCCATAATTGCGCCTTGGCAACTTGAAAAGGATATGCCTGTCCTCCCCGTGTCGGCTTGGCTTGGCTCCCTCTCCCTCTCTCTCTCTGACTGGCAGCTGGGCCCCGCCTCCTTCCCGAGCACGCCGCCTCCAATTCTTCTCCCCCCCTCGTCTTCCTCGCCGCTGGGTTGGGTTGCCGTGGAGCGGCGGGGCTTCCATCTCCGCCGCAGCCTGCTCCGCCCGCCGCGCCGCGCCGATTCCTTCTCCTCCGGGTAAGGAACCCTACCTACCTTTGCTTCCGCGGATACGGATTCCCTCGCTCTTAGTTATGGCTAGTAGTTCATCCGTCTGTTGCTTTGGATGTGAGCAATCCATTCAAATGTTTAGGGGACTCCCCACCACCCACCTCGTCGCCGGCTGCTCTGCTACTGCGCGGTACGGCGCTAGTATAATCTAATCCATCCGCCCGTGCTCGCTGTTCTTCCTCTGCCGCGGTTGCTTCTTCAGCGCGCGCGCGAGAGAGAGGGAGGGAGAGATCGATTTCGGTTGACCCTATAGGTTACAGGATAGGATGCAGCATTGGGCAGGATGCCTTTTACCCTAGCGCGCGCTACCGCGAGCGGTTTATTTATTTATTTTTTGCAAAAAAAGGTTTGGGGGTTGATCCATCCATGCCATACCCCACGTGAACTTCCCCGCTCCTACCCTTTCTGGCCCTCTGTCGTGATGAATCCAACTCTAGCTGCTAAAGGGGGAACCCGCCGAGTATGTTTGGGTGACTACAAGCATGATTGGATGATGATTTGTGCATATGTGGTGGTTGCAGTGTTGAGCAGGATAGAGGCCTCAATCTGAGCTATGAGTTGCTACTTACTAGTGTATTAGACGCATTTAATTTATCTGCGTTTGCTGCTGCAGGGGAAATCTGCGTTTGCTCCTACTTACTACTTACAAGAATGATTGGATGATGATTTGTGCATGTGTGGTAGTTTCTGTACTAGGATAAGGGGCTTCAATATGAGCTATCAGCTACTAGTATATTAGCTGCATTCAATTTATCCGTGTTTGCTGCTGCGGGGGAAATTTTGTTGACGGATTCGGCGTTACCTCTGCTAGTGGTGTTCATTGATGCTGTTTTTATCTGTTTCTAGCAATCTAACAGATGTTTAATGCAAAACAGGGCTCAAGATGATCGGTTCACTCGTTACCGGAGCTCTAACGTAAGAAGCTTCTGGTCGTGTTTTCCCCTTCATTCATTGCAATGGTGCAATGTTCTTGTTCAGACCTGTTATTTCTCTGCCTCGCAGGCTTGTTCTTGGATATGCATACCCAGCCTATGACTGCTACAAGACGGTGGAGCTAAACAGGCCCGAGGTCGAGCAGTTGCGGTTCTGGTGTCAGTACTGGTTCGTTCGTTGTGAAGCCTTCTGTTTTTTATGCGGAATTGCATGGATATTTCACTTCATCTTATATAGGTCATGGCTTTTCCAGGATCTTACTTGCAGTTCTCACTGTACTGGAGAGAGTTGGGGAAAATTTCGTATCATGGTAATGCCATCCATGCTCGTTTTGGAGTTGCCATTTTTAGTAACCTTTTAAGCTGGTTGAAATTGGGGATAGCTTAACTCATTGCTGATTATTCTCTTCTTAAACAGGTTACCTATGTATAGTGAGGCAAAGCTGGCATTTATTGTGTACTTGTGGTATCCAAAGACACGTGTATGGTTTTCTGTCCTTTTTTAATTGTTAAAGTATACTTTTCTCATGGTTTGTTTTTAACACAGTCTTATTTCAGGGGACTGCCTATGTGTACGAGTCTTTCTTCAAGCCATACATTGCAAAGCATGAAACTGAGATTGATCGAAATCTGCTTGAGTTGAGGACAAGAGCTGGTGACATGGCAGTTCTTTACTTCCAGAAGGTTGCAAACTATGTCCAGACAAGGTCCTATGAAATCTTGCAGTATATTGCCTCACAGTCACAGACTCAAAGACCTCGTCCTCAGGTATTGTTTCCTTGCTTGACATTTCTCTTTGCTGGTACAACTTTTTTAGCAAATAGAGTTGTAACTCATGCTATATAGTACACGTATATGCTTGTTCGCTTCACATTACATCTTTGCACTTTCTACAACTATAAGCATCCTGATATATTGGAATGTATAAAAGCCACCTGTATCCATTTCGTACAAGTTTTGTTTTTCATCATACTCCAGTTATGTTGCTTGCGCATCAAATTGCTGATAGAGGATATAAGAGATACTAGTTCTTCTTTAATAATCATTGGTTTATCCAGAATTTGAAATCCTTGCTGAAATCACTAAAATTGATATTCCAGCATTTTGACAGACCTGACCTAGTCAAATAGTCATGCATGCCTTATCTAAGAAATTTCTTCACATGTTGTTTCTACCATTAGGTTTCCTGTTTTCACTATGATCAACTAAATTTTTGAACCAATGTAACTATTATGTACTTACAGTAAGAGCTAACTAGTTGATATTTTTTGGGTAAAAAATGTGTTACCAAGTTAACTGTTTACAGAGTGTTTCGACACATGCATATCTCAGTGTGGGATTTCCCATTTATGGCTTGAAGAATTTGTGCTAATGATTGATATATTATGAAATCATTCTGGTCTTGTGGGACGTTTTAATACTAGCAATGAAGATGAAGTTCACTGCACTGCAAGGTTCAGAAAGATCTTTAACCTAGTATCTGATTGGACATTCACTCAATGGTGCTCTTTAGAATAACTTGTGTGCAGTTTTCTAGGAGCCTAGGCTTGAATTTGTTATTTTTCAAGATATTCAGTTCTATGAAATCAAACTGGCTAATTTTTTCAAGATATTGCCAATCGATCTATTTTACAGTTTCTATTGGTGGGTGATGGTCTTTGGTATGGTTTTTGGTGGTGGCATTTGCATGTGATTTTGCACCACTCTCCCATATACTCCCATCTTATGTCTAATCGCTGCAGCTGCCTAGCCCGCCTAGGCGGTGATCAAGTGATAGGCATCATGCAGTCACCAGTCTAGGGCCCCTAACATCTTTAAGGATATTGTGGTTCTATTGTGTCCATCAGTTTCCATACTGTTGACCATCTATCCTATCCTATAGGCTCCTTTGCTATTTTAACTTCTTAGATATGAGGTATCTCTTGCGTTGTATTTCTCTGGTTGCACCAGATATCCAGAAAGTCCAATTGGTTTAGGATATTTGGGTTGCATTCTGAAAGTTTTAAGAAGAGGATAGCAGATTGCCATATTGTTCTTCACTCAAGAAAACCAACTACTCTTCAGAGGCTAATTAGGAGCCTTTTCTGTAGGGCCTAATATGTGCAGAAAAAGGCTTTTCAATAACCAAAATGAAAATGAATGCTGCTTAATCTATCCTCATTTTCCTTTTCTTTGAAACCAGGATTCCTTGTTTTTTAAGATAGCCAATTCATAGTGGGGTTTAGCCCTTCTGTAGTTACTACGATGAGATGAGGAAGTTCCCGAGCTTAAACTTTAAGTAGACATGAGTGAGGTCATAGCTATAGTCTAATAAATTGGAGTCATAATTCATTTAGTTTGCAAGGTGTTACATGTCAGTTGACATTTTGTCCTTTTTTTCCCGAACACGCAGCAGTTGACATTTTATCCTTGGTGTGACCTGTCCTGTCAAGGGTAGTTCTTTTTTCGTCTTTTCCTTTCCTTTTTTATTTGTTTCCTTGATTAAGTCTGAGTCTGGTCTGTGACCGGCAAGCAAGTTCTTTTGAGCATTTAGTGCTAGGCTGGGAATCTTCTTTCATATAGGTATAAATGACGATAAATTGATGCTTTGCTCTGTGATGGTTTGGTCTATACATAGTGTTGATCATATTGTGAATAACAGTAACATTTCTCATTATTTGGAGTTAGTGATTGAACCACAGATTATCTCTCTATTAAATTGTTATGTGACATCTGTTTTTCCATTCCATCATGCCATTTTCTGTTCATCTATTGACCAATGATGCGTGTTTCATGAATGTTTTTGCATTATCAGTTGACGTGTTATTATTATGCTTGCTGGTGTCTGTAATGGATAATTCTTTACCAGCATTCTTTCAACTCAACTGATGTTTATAAAGGGATAACCAAACAATTTATTTAGGGGTGTGTGAGTATGCCATTTTACATATTTGCACAGCATACTGACTTGTCTTCACGGTCTCTTCCTTTCTGCAGGCACAGCAACAACAGCAACGCCCACCTCCACCCCGGACTCGGCAGGTGAACCCTGCACCTCCACCTGTTCCCGCGCCATCGGCGCCTCCTCTGCCACCACGCCCTGCCCAAGCCCAAGTTCCTCCCACACCACCAAGGCTCCCAGTTCCAGTTGCCCCTCCTGGTGCCGTGCCTCCTGCCCAGCCACAGCCACCACCTGCTCCTGAAACTGCTTCCACCAATGGTCCTCAGAACACCGAAGCCATGCAGGTCGACCCACCCCGCGCGTCCACGAGTGGTGCACCACCACAACTACCATCTGAGGAGACGCTCATTGAGGAGGCGATCCGGTTGACGCGAGGCCGGCTCAGGAGGCGCATGGCCGGAGGATCTGGACCAGCACTGAATTAGCATCAACCAGAGGTTCATCTCACGCGGGTCGCTCTACACTGGCTGGTTCTGTGCTCAACCGAGAAGAGAGGGGGGATGCTGAGTTGTTCATACAGATTTCGGTTTCCTAGCATTCGTTCCTGCTGTACAATACTGGAACTGGTTTGGTGTTGTTTCAAGGCTCAAATTGTGAATACATCCCAGGAACAGAAGTGGACACCGTGATGCTCATAGATTAAGTCCAATGGATAGCACTAGGAAATACGATTGGGTATCATTCATCTGTTGCGAAACATGTCTGAAGCGGGTGCATGCTGCTGGTTCAGCATGTCTGAATAGATCTGGTTTGATATGGTCCTTGAAGAACAAAAAAAGAAAAAAAAGGTTCTGTATGCATTTGCAGCGATGATATTATTGATTACAGTAGTTTGAAAATCAAATCTGAAAAAGCTGTTGTGGTACCAGTACCATTGTACCAGTGCGTGGCTATGTGAATGTGACCCAGCATGTGAATCACGTGCGTGGGGTATTCCAGGCCATCGGAAACCACTGCTTTTCTAGCACCATTAGATTTTTTTTTCATTTCTTGCTCTTTGGCCACCTATGATCTGATGTTGCTCGAAATTGGTTTGAGGTATACATAGAGATTTATCTCAAACCTAAATTCTGGTAAAATCTTAAGACTGCAATTGAACGAGATGCTTTATTCTATTCCAACTCAATCATCCTGTGATGATATGTGCACAACAATAGATCTATATCTGAAACAGTGAGTTGCTAGTGAAGAACACAAATAATCAGACAAACTCCTTGCATTAATTTACGTAGCCTAAGGTACCAGTAGTAAATGAATCCCAATATTGGTGGATGTGAAATTTAAGTGCAAAATATTTCTGACATTCATGCATCCCTTCTCAAACGAAGCATATCTAACATTTATCCGTCTTGAAAGCCATTTAAATCTTCTTACCAAAAGAAAAAAAATCATTTAGTACCATCAAAGAAGATATGAAAACCTGAAAATTGGCCTAGTAATGCAGTACCACATAGCTTTTTCTTCCAGCAAATTGCCATCTTGTCTGGCAAAAAAAGAAAACTTCTTTCTTTTCTTCCTTTTCTAGTGGAGAGCAGAGGTCAGCTAAGACCTATAGCAAGACAAGCGGTAACAAAAGCGGATTAATTATAGATCAATTGCTATAGTTTTTTCTGAGTACTGAAAAAACAGAAACAGAAATCGAAATCGAACGGAGGAGATTATACTGAAACGGACGGAGGCTTGTCTACGGAGCAATCAAAAAGGGGCAAGGTGACGGTGATGACGGGACGTGCACGATTGCGACGAGAAAGAGACGCATGGCTGGGCGCCTGGGCCGTGTGCAACAGATCCAACGGCTCCAAATACACCTTTCCTTTTCCAGATACCGACATTTACACGCACATGTCGTAGGTTCGCACACTAAGGACCAAAAACAGAAGGTTGCGAAGAAGAGCGACTGCAATGGATCGGACAAACTTCTGGTTGTATTGCTCAACTGAGGAGAGGGGGCATGCTGAGTTGGTTAAACAGATGGATATCCTCGGTTTCCTAGCGTTCGTTCCGGCTGTACAAACTGGAACCGGTTTGGTCGGCTCACATTGTGAATACATCAACCCAGGAGCAGAAGTGGATGACGTGATGCTCACAGAGCACTCCATTGGCCATCATATATGTTGCAAAACATGTCTGAAGTGGGTGGATGCTGCAAGTGCGGCACGCCTGAATACGTCCTGTCTGATCTGAACATCTATCTGGTCCTTGGAGGAACAAAAAAGTTGCAAGTATGTATGCACTAGCAACGATGATATATATAGCCATGATCATAGTGGTTTTAGTTTGGAATCCAAATCTGAAGAAGCTTTTGCGACACCAGTGCAGTGAGTTCTATGTTTGCTTCCCGGGCTGGGAGTGGTGTGACCCAGCATATGTCAATCATGTTGTGGCGGTAGTGCAGGTAACGTGATCCACGTGGCAGGGAGTGACACTGCTGCAGCAGCCACGTCATACAGCTGACTGGTAAAATTGTGCTGGGGTAGAATTAAATAGAGTATCACGAGCAGTTTACACTTTACACTTTGTCCTGGGCTAGTTTCAGGAAAGGCCGTAGCCAGCTTTATATATAAAGCATCCTCTAAAAGATACTGGGATTACCAGTTTATAATATAGCACAAGCCGCTCGAAGAGCAACGTCCAACAAACCCGTAACGAGACTCTTTAGACCGCGCGCCAGAGATAGCAAGGCACTACTCGCAACGAACAAACTAAAGCGCCATGAGACCATTACAAATCGACTGGACCCGACCTTCCGCGGCGCCTACGACTCCACCATCAACGGCTATAGGAAGACTCCAAACAACGCCTCCAGGAAGGCAAGGACGCAACGGCGCCAACGTTTGGTTTTCACCCCGGAGAGCTTCCACGAACCGCCGTCGAACGTGACCCTACAAACAACGTCCTCAAGAGGGAAGAGCTAACGCCGTTGCCTGACCCGACATCGGATCGAAGCTCACGCTTGAGAGCCACCGCCCGACGAGCCGAGAGGGCCTAAACCGATCCCACTCGCTTCCATCCACCGGCCACCATCGCCACCGCCGAAGCTCGCCACTGGGCTCCATATGCACCCGCTGGCAACACCCGACACCTCGGGGAGGTTTAGGGCTCTCTATTGGCCCCAAAACTCCTGTCGTCCCCTCAATGAGACGACACCGTGCTTCACAAAGTGAGATCGAAACCATGAACCCAATGGAGGGGACTTGACGGCGCTACGGGAACGGCTTCGTTGGCGATCCGAGAGCAGAGGCGGCACCACCGGCCAAGATGAAGCTACAGGCTGGAGCCAGGACGAGGGTCGGAGCCACCCCAGACGCCGCCACCGACGGGGAAATCCAGCGCCCGCCCTAACCCCGACCAGAGCCGCGGACCACAAAGCCAAGCACCTGACAGCCACCACGGCGGTATCCGCTGCCGCCACCTCGCTGAACCCCGCCACTCTGGTCAGCACCGGCGGGGCCCGGGGTGCCAATCTAGGGCTCGAACCCCCAGATCCGGCCGCCCCCGGAGAAGCCACGGCTGGGGCAGGACATGACCGCGAGCAGGGCGGCCTCGTCGGCGCCGTCGCACGTCCCGACGCGGGTAGCCGCGCGCCAGCCCGGCAGCCGCAGGCCGCCACACCCGGTCTTCCGCGCCCCGAGCTGGGCCGCCGCAGCAGCTGCGCCACCGGCCGGGCGGCGCCCGCCCGAGCCGGCCGTGCCACGCGGGTGTGCGCCAAGGTGACGGCGCTGCCAGATCCGGGCGTGGCCGCTGGGGAGCTGCCCCGCCGCCGCCATCCCCGGGTCCGCCGGGCTTCCGGCGAAGCCTTCCGGCGACGGCGAGGTGGGGGAGCGGGGGAAGAGAGGGGGCGGCGGCGCAACTCTATACCTGTTCTGCTTCTGAACAACCCCTCTTGGTTTGCAACTACCAGAACCCGTAGTTGCAACCTGAAACCAATAAAAATATAAAATTCAAACATTTGAACCGGCAGAAGAGAGCTGGAATGTGTTTTTCTGGAAATAAAAGCCGAAATATATTCTTGCTGACAAAATCAAAGAGATGGAATATAAAGTTTGGCGATTCTTAAATGGCTCAATGAACACAAATGAAAAGCAACCTATAAATCTGTGATAAGTAGTGTGTCCTCAACAAAAGGCATTCAAGGAAATTGTGGAAGGATCGCAGAGTACGCTAAGTAAGAAGGGCAGACCGAGGCCATATTGTTTTTCTCTTCGAAGGAAAAGATAATTGCTACCATATCCATATTTGTGGATGTCAAATTTAATTATGAGTAAGTTTCATAGCGGCCTTATATAATTGTACAATTTTCATCACCCATACTATGAAATTAAATTTTTGTATCCCTAAGCTATTAAAATAGGTCATGGATGTCCAAATTCAACCGCACCACGCCCTGTAAGTAGACATACCATGTTGACAGGGCAACGATAAACCCTCTCTCTCTCCACAGTCCACAGCTAGCTACGCCGACAAAGGTTGCTGCCAGCCACACACCTACCCTCCTCTCTTTGGAGATTCGGCACCCTTTTGTCATCACAATAAGTGATTGGCTCATCGCGCCGGCGCCGGCGAGGTTGTGGTAGGGTAAGAGGCGAAAAAATTAAGAGCCTGGGAGCTGAAAAAAAGTAGCTTCTCCTGATTCTAGGAAGTGATTTTTCATTCTAATTTTAAAAGTTTATGCTAGAGAATTAATTTCAGCCACATAGTCACTTCTCTCAGAGAATCACTTCCCTCCTAAATTTGCTGATGTGACAGAGGAGAAAGAAGTGAGAGTTTCATGACATGTGAGATGAGTTTCGTCACCGTGAAACTTTTTTGGCATGATTATCTAGTTTTTAGTTTAGATAACTGTGTAGTGAAACTCTCCACTACAACTGGCCTAATGGTGCCAATACGTATGGACATCGGGAGCCTAGGACAAAGCTATATATATTGTTTTGTATATTTTTTTGCGAATGTATTGTTTTGTATATAATTGTGTGGCTAGCCAGACGATGCTGGTTGAGACAAGTTCTCGAAGACATAAAATAAAAGTGCATACATACTAAAATGGATTCATATACATATGTACTGTTTGCAGCCGTGTACACACATATACTGTATACTAGTAACGACATGAGGCATGAGACTAGGCAATAATTTGCATAAGATAGTCAAACTATTTCGTGTAAATTAAGTTCTCATGTGTCCAAATATGCCTTTCTTGATCCAGATACTGAAATGGCACGCGCGCACATGTCTTAGAATCACACACTAAAGCCAATAACACAAGGTTCTGAAGGAGAGCGACTGCATTGCGACCGGACAAATATGTGCGGCTGTGTTGATGGTACTTGCACAAGCTGGAGCACCACAGCAAGTGTATTGCCTCATTGTTGATTGAAAGGTCCGCTTGCACCTCGATGCACATATATATAAGCGTATATACCAATCGCCCAGACCACGCGCGCGGCAAGCATATTGTACGCAACAAATTGAATTGTATAGGCCTCAGTCACTAGCAGCTAGCCAGGGCAATGGCTGCTGCACTCGAGCACATCGTCTTCTTCTCCTTCTCCCTGCAGCCGCTTCATCTTTCAGCTTCTCCGGCGGCTGTAAATGGCCGGCAAGGCCGCCACCGCGGTTCTATTATCCGCTCTTCGCTCGCGTCACAAAGATTGCTGTCTAGTGACGTTGACCTCCAGGTACTTAGATTAGTGAGCATATATATAGGCTTGTAAGAATCGATGCATGCTTTTCCTTTAATACCTACTGATGGGACTTTTTATATATGAAGACTCCGATGCGCATGCATGTGCATAGAAGAAAAGAAAACAGAATCCAAATCGTCCCTGTAAAAGAAGCAACAAACACATATATGGCCATCGGTTTGTAGACTCAGTCGGCTCTCTTGACAACAATAGCCATTGCATTTATTTTCTTATATATTATCGGCTTACTCTGCTATATTACGGAAAGAAAAAGTCTAAATTACTCTCCTCCCAATAGCAGCAAGAGGAAGGCCATAGTAGCAGATCATGACGTGTATAGTGGATGATGATGCGGCTATCCCTCTCATCAAACAATAAAATCAACTATCTACGTGGGCAAAGCCGGTTTAGTTAGATAGGAAAGGTAAAAAATAAGCTGGTTTAGTAAACTCAGGGATTAAATAACTAGGTTTATAGTTTATGGGATTATGTGGACTTGTGCTATAGTTAGAGGTAGTAATTTGGAGCCTTTTTAAAATAATGAACTGTAAACTCATCCCAAATGATGCCTATCTAGAGTAGAGAATATATAAATCATCTTTTGTCTTTATCAGCTATGAAACTAATATGCACGTATGGATCTTCTAATTAATTAGCCAAGCCTAGAGCTCATTTGAGTTTCATGATCATAATATTAAACCAGGTTACAGGCTTCAAGAACCAGTCCTTGGAATTCGAGGCAGGAACCATCGCACGAGGAAAAAAAACATATCAAAATCATTGAACCATCATACCACTCAAGTCATCTTGCTTAGATTCCTGAACCCAACATTATTATGAGCCAAACCTCCTCATTTATCATTATCATGTTATTAGAATTACTTTCATTAGATCCAACCGAACCGATAATGCAAAGCTAAGCATGGTACTAAGGCCCGTCTCAGTGGAGATTTCATGGAGAGTTTCATGGCATTAAATGCGCTGATGTGGCATATGAGAGAAGGTAGAGTTTCATGGTGATGAAACTCCTTTGACACAGTTACCTAGTTTCTGATCTAGATAACCGTGCACTGAGACCGGCCTAACCAACCAACCCGGGTTCCAAAGAAGATATTTAAATTCTAGAAAGCCCTAATATTTAATTTAAATTAATAACACAACATTCAATTAAAGTCTAATTACTCTATCGAAATAAAATAAAGTAGACAACGGTTATGATCAAGGACTTGCCTTCAATTATCGTTCAAACTTTCAAAAATTTCCTTGATCAACTTCAATTTCCACACTCTCTCTGATACTGACAACCGGCACAAGAAAAACAAATAATTCAAAAATAATATCTCAAACAATACAAAAAATAAAAATATTACTAATTTTAGTGCTCAGGTGAGTGGATCAGTGTAGCAGCGTTTGAAGGAGCGATGGCTCATGGCAGAGCTGTGGTGTTTGACATAGCAAGAAAAGAGTAAGTGCGAGGGACAGGTTTAAAATTTCGTTGAATTTTCACTGAAATTTCATGAAATTCGGTATTTTCGACCGTGAATGAAAAATGTCATTTCGGTTAAAAAATTTCAAAACATGATATCATCAAATAGCTGCAGGAGGCGTCGATGAACACTTAAGCAAGCTCTGTTCTGTGGTGGCAGCTCTCTTCGGGTGAACAACAGGTCTCCAGTTCGAGATCTCTCCCTGTATTCTCTCTAGAGAATTAAAAAGAAAACCAACACGCAATTCAACCAAGGGGATCCGAACTCGCGCCACAGCTGCCCCAGAATTGGAGCCAAACCATTAAGGTTTAGTTAACCATGTGATTATTAGTTCAGCAGGGCAGTAAATAACCACTCAATAAATTTAAAATATGTTTTTTCTTAAAAAAGATTGACCAAAAATTTTAACCAATTTCGTGAAAATCATGAATTTCATTGACTTCGCCAGTGACCCAAAATTTACCGAAAACGAAATAAAAAACCTTTCGGAGAGCTCAAGAGGAGTGGTGCAAGTTGGGGAGAGAGAGAGAGAGGCTTGAACGGGTAGTCTGGAGGGAAATGGATGGTGACCAGGAACACGCCTCCAGAGTAGGGGCTGTCACTGGGGCCCATGATCGTCGCTTGCCAGTGGAACATGTAATCAGGGACAGGGCCTGGCCAAAAAGAACAGCTCAACCAGAATTCAGAAAGAGAGAGAGAGAGAGAGAGAGAGAGAGAGAGAGAGAGATGCTTGTATGTGTGAGAAATGGGAGGGTTGTGGCTACTAATAATATCCGGCATGAGTGGAGGAGTTTTTAAGTGGGAGTGAAGAAGGGGCGAGTGAGATGGTATTAAATAAATTAAGGTTAGAAAAGCTTTAGAAAAATTCACATTTTTTTATTTTATGTTTTCTATTCATATCCTAAAGTGGAGATTTTGAGTACAACAACCTAATGAATGCGTTATACCAATGCATATACATTTTTAGAAAAGGACCAATGCATATGCATAGACTTGCATTGATCTCCAGTGGTAACAGTAAGAACACTGGCGTGATTTTCTTTACACTTAATGACTTGTTAACATCTTTGCATACATACACGATGAACACTGCATGAACGTCCAAGAGTTTCATAATTTGAAAAATAAATGTGTGTTCTCACTCTCCACGAAACAAACGCCAGAAGAGCATCACGGATGTACGGAAGACTCTGCATCGATGCCGCAAGAGCGGCCGGGAGATGATAGCCACTTTCGACAACCTCAAGCGCCTCTGCATCGACCACTACTTCAAGGAAGAGATCGAGATCGGCATGGGGGCGTGCATGGAGCTCGTCCACAGCGATGATCTTCTCGATGCAACTATCTCATTCAGGTTCATGAGAGAGGCCGGACATGATGTTTCAGCAGGTCAGTAAATATATTATATATGGGGTATATAGAGAGAGAACTGTTACAGCAGCAGCCTCAAACCTGTGAAACTATTTTTTTAGGCAAAACCGTTCCATCATTTTCATGGGAAGAACACACGTTTTACATCGGGATGCTACGATTACATATTACAAAAGCAATGCCAAAATCGAAACCGTGCCTGATACAGCACACCAACATAATTTCCAGCTCCTTTTTCGTTCTCGTTTGTAATAAGAAACAGTTATATGCATAGTTCTACGCAGAGGCTGTAATATTGAAATATATTTCCTTTTCTAAAAAAATCCTCTGTATCTTTTGAAAAAAACATATGAATGTTTGCAGATGACGTTCTCCGGAGGTTCACGAACAGCGCCGGTGAGTTGAGCCATTCTTTCAGCAAGGACATTGTGGGCCTCCTAAACTTGCATGACATGTCACACTTGGACATCGGAGAAGAAGCGTCACTTCACAAGGCAAAGGAGTTCTCAACCAAAAACCTCGCATCTGCCATCACAAACTTGGAGCCAGGCCTTGCAACATACGTGAGACACTCCCTGGACCACCCCTACCACCTGAGCCTAATGCAGTACAAAGCAAGGCACCACCTCAGCTACCTGCAGAGCCTGCACAATAGGAATACTGCTGAAATGGAGGAGTTGGCAAGTGCAGAGTTCGAGCTTAACAAACTGCTGCATCAGAAAGAAATGGCAGACATTAAAAGGTACAAAAATATCTGTCATCATTCTAAGAAGAATTGTACACGATATAAGTTAAGAAAATTACAGCTTAATCTTTTGTGAGTTCTAATTATATTGTTAGGGAAACCTATATGTGATGCAGATGGTGGATGAATCTAGGATTTGTTCAAGAAATACCAGTGTCCCGGGATCAGGTTCTCAAATGGTACATGTGGTCAATGACTATACTCCAGGGGTCTTCCTTCTCCACATACAGGGTTGAGATCACAAAGATAATCGCGATCGTCTATGTCGTGGATGACATATTTGACCTTATTGGCACACTGGAGGAGCTCTCCCTCTTCACCGAGGCAATCAAAATGTAAGCTTTGCTATACATCTTTGTTAATAATAATGTATAAATACAACCTGTGTAAGATAAATGTATATTATAAATACAGATATATATACCTGATTTAAATTTCTGTATGCACTGATAGTTGCCTTATACATTAATCATGGAAAGAAAAAAAATAACGCATATTGCAGGTGGGATACTGCAGCTGCTGATTCACTCCCAAGTTGCATGAGATTATGCTACAAAGCTCTCTACACTGTTACAAATGAGATGGCTGATATGGCTGAGAAGGAACATGGATTGAACCCTATCAATCATCTCAGGAAAGCTGTATGTTGTATTACCCATATATATAATGTCTCCTGAATTTTATTTGATGACATAATCAGTTAATTAAGTATCTATGTCCGAGCTATTAAGTATCTTACAGCGTTACCTATTTGACAAAGAGATGATAAATGCTTCTGCCAGAGTTATAATCGCATAAGACTTGCCACGAGAAATAATCTAGTTACATAATTTACTTTTTCTGGCAGTGGGCAGTGCTGTTTGATGGGTTCATGATTATTGAGGCAAAATGGCCGGCAACAGATCAGATCCCTTCGGCAGAGAATTACCTGATAAATGGTGTTGTCACTTCAGGAGTGCCCCTTGCATTTGTGCACATACTCTTCCTTCTAGGGCATCACCATGCAGCAAGAAGTGATGCAGCAGAGCTTGCTAACCACATCCCTCCAGCCATCTCCAGCGCGGCCAAAATCCTCAGGCTATGGGATGACATGGGCATCGCCAAGGTCAGAAGGCTTATATTTTTCAATTATGGGAGAAGATAAAACACATGCTGAGTTAATTAATTCATGGATTATGCATGCAGGATGAAGCACAGGAAGGACTGGATGGGTCCTACAGGGCGCTGTACCTGATGGAGAATCCTACTAGTGACGCCGAAGAACACATGCAGAGCTTGATCGCAAGGGAGTGGCAGAAGCTCAACAGGGAGTGCTTCTCCCGGAGGACCTTCTCCGGCAGCTTCTCGCAAGCCTGCTTCAACGCTGCCAGGATGATGAGCGTTATGTACTCTTACGACGAGGAGCAGAGGCTCCCGGTCCTCGAAGCTTACATGAGGATGTTTCTTATCTGAAACTCCATCTTATTCTCATCGATGAGAATATTTGCATGCAAGTGATAGTTATGTGTGAATCATATTGATGGTGCTATTAATTATCATTAGTTGCTTGATGCCTCTTGGCGGGACCCTTTCGTGCGGTCTAAACGAAAAGGTGTAGCAAGGGAAGGAAGTATCTTTGAAGTCAAAGATCACCACCTGACCTAGGATTTCTTTTCCTTGCTGAAAGAGCGACCTGTTTTACCTAAAAAGAAACAATCATAAGATTTTTATACATATATAGTGTTGTGAGAAGTGATATATATACCACCAGTCATGTTACTGACATGCAGGCTCAGGCCCTGCTTGTCATTGTCACACCCAGTGGTATATATATGTATGTCGTGAAGACATGAAACCTATTTTTCTATAAGGTATAAATCAAAATTTTCCTTTCCTTTGAAATGGCACATTTAAGTAAAAGTAAAAAAAATGTGAAAAAAGGACTTACAAGATCAGTGAGCTCATGCGTGGCATCCTTCCATGTCTAAATATGAACTTCATCTTTTGGTTCCTCCCCTCTCACAGCAAACTCTTTGTTTTGGTGGGATGACCGGCAACCTAATTAGTTACATGTAAGAATATAAAAGATGTGCACGATATATGTATTACCATCCCCAATACAATTATGTAGATCACCCACATAAAACTATATATTAACCCTTATACGCTTTTTTTAGATAAGGGAAAATCCGGCCTCAGCATTCCACAGGTGAATGCCTACAGCCACAATTACAAAACTAGAGTCATCTGACTCTACTCCAACACCGCACTTAGGCGTTGTACAAAGTTTTGAAACAAAAGACACTGGCGCACAACACCATCAGGCACACTGCCTTTCGAGACTACAGATTCAGTCTGTTTCTCCTACTCCAACCGAAATTACTAAAAATCTTCATGGTCATCACCTCCAGTATGTGACACCCTCCTTTCATCATTTTGCTCTCTTCCTCTTTAGACAACTGCGCCCACGTCCTCATCCAATACGTCGTTCTGAAAATTACCTGCAAAGATACATTAGTACTAGATCTATTGAAGACTATATCATTTCTGTCCAGCCAAATGGCCCAACAGAGAGCAGACGCCCCCACCAGAACTTGCTTCCTATACTTGCCAGGGAAACTGTCTAGCCAACTTCCAAACATATCAGCAACACAAGTTGGTGTTTTGAAACCCAAAGATATTTGCACAATATTCCACCAGAGACGTGCTTTGTAGCAATCAAAGAATAAATGCTGGATGGTCTTTGTTTCTCTACAAAAACTACAGTCTGTATTACCCTTCCATTTCCTCTTCTTGAGATTATCTTTGGTCAGGGTAACCCCTTGTTTTAGGTACCATAGAAAAATTTTAATTTTGAGAGGTACCTTAAGCTTCCATAAAGCATTATTTACTCTAACACCCCCTCTTTGCATCATATCTTTGTACATTGATCCTACTGTAAAGAATCTGTTCTTATTTATGCACCATATGAACCTGCCATTTTGCTCATTCAGATCTACTAAGGAGAACTTTTCAACTAATTTAGCCCATTGCCTTAACTTTTCTCCTATCAGTGCCCTTCTAAAAGATATGTTCAGAGGAGTGGAACCTAGCACACTAGCCACTGTCACATTTTTCTTTCTGGCAATATTATATAACAAGGGATAACTCATTTTGAGTGGTACCCTATCCAGCCAAAAATCTTTCTAGAATCTAGTCTGGTTTCCATTGTGGACTTCAAACCTACCCCTTTTTAAGAACAGCTCTTTCACATCCATTAAACCTGCCCAAAATTGGGAGTCTCACGGTTTCTTGTTTACTTGTGTTAGTGTTTTATTTTTCAGGTATTTCCTTTTCAGCATCTCTTGCCAGATCCCATCCTCATTCAGTAACTTGCAAATCCATTTGCTCAACAAGCAAATATTTTGGATCTCAAGATTGAGGATGCCCATTCCTCCAACACACTTTGGTTGGCTTAGTATTTCCCATCTAGTTAATCTATATTTCTTTTTATGTTCATCACACTGCGAGAAGAATCTGGACCTATAATAATCTAGTCTTTTAAGGACTCCTTTAGGAATCTTAAAAAAAGACATCATACATTGGTAAGCTGGTCAACACTAAATTAATTAGAACTAACCTACCTCCAGATGACAGCAACTTCCCTTTCCAACTTCTTAATTTCTTCTGAAACCTTTCCTCTAAACACCCCTAGTCTTTTTTGAAAATCCTTTTATAGCTCATTGGAATGCCTAGGTACCTGAATGGCATACCCCCCTACTTACAGCCAAAAATTTGAACAAAATCATTAACTCTATTCCTAGCTTCCCCAAAACAAAAGAGCTCGCTTTTGTGAAAATTTATCTTAAGGCCTCGTTTGGAAGAGCTCCCAGACCTGATTCTCTAGTGAATTTAGAAAGAGTTATGATTCTCTGTTGATTCTACGAAGAAATTATCTGAAATGAACTAAGACATGCCGCCATTCTTGGCCGTAATGTTTACTGAGGACATCTCCTTTGTCGTGCTTCTCATCGGATGCGGAATCGGCGGTGTCCATGGCTCCCATGCACCTTTGCTAAAGAAGTCTTATTCACCCGTAGTAACGCCCGGACATATTTGTTAGTAAATATAATATGTACAATCAGCCATGGTTACAATCGGATTAAAATTTTCCTATTTTTCTTACCTGAGAGTGTTGTTGTAAACACTAGACAATCACACTCACCCTTGGCCTAGTGTTTTGCCGGTCCAGACGGCTGACTAGATGGTTTAGATGTTTTGCCCCGCAACAGTAAATTAAAATATTACTCAAATAACTATAGATCGTCCACAGTTTCATACAGTAGTTTATTTTTCAAATGAGATCTGAAACATATAACAAAATGATCACCATGTCTAACAAAATGACCGATCTGATATTTTGTGGAAAGAAGGTGATCGAGAGCACGTACATACATACATATATATAGCCAGAAAAATCAAAACCCTAAGATTTGACATGAGAATCCGCCAGCCAGACGCAGACGCATGTATGATCGGACGTGATAACCTCAATGCCTCGACTTGATATATAATGGAGGAAATGGAGTTATATATAGAATTAGGGCTTGGATACCTGACCATCATCACCATGGCACGCCTTGTTTGTGAGCAGCGAGACTATCAGCCGTCTGGATCGTGCATCCAAGGGGAAAATGTGCGACGTCAGAGGACGCACGTACGGAAATAAAACAACTCCAGGGCAGTGCCGATGTTTGTTTGGTGGGCCGTTGATTTCGTCTCGCGGGCTGCTGGGCTCGATCATCGCACGAATTGGTATTCAGTCCAGCTATCTCTGCTCCTGAGTGTTCTTTCCCCTTCTACAGTTTTCTCACAGGCGACTCCGAGGCGATTCCGATTTCTCCGCCGATTCGACCGCCTCCTCGGCTCTGGCGCCCATGCCGGCGTCGGAGAAGGAGGGGGATCGGACGGATCGGCGGAGGATTCGTGTAGTTTCCTTTTGAATAGGCTAGTTTTTTAGTAGTTTAGGTCTCCTCGTGGTCATGGTGACCACCGGTGTTTTTGTTCCTCCAGGGTGTCTCCGGCGAAGGCGTGTTCCCCGGCGACGACCTTGCGAGGTTTGTCTGCTTCTGGCTCGGGTGCTCGGGTTGGTTGACTTCGCCGGCGCCAGTTCCGCTTCCCGGTTAGTGGCTGTGATGAGCCAACTGCCAGTGCTTTTTTCCCTCCGAGGCTCCTCCGGCGGCTGTGGCGATCACGGCGCAGCTCCTGGTGGAGTTCTTGTGAGGTATGTCTACTCCTCCCTTGAGAAATCGGGTTGGAGTTTCCCGGCTGCCTCTTCGCTGCTGGTCGATTTAGAGTCGCCGGTAGCCCTTGGGGCGCTAGATCCCCTTCGTCTCGGCGAAAGTATTACTGGGCGTTCAACGATCGATGTGTACATCGATTTCTTCGATGTGCCAGCACGTGCCAAGCTTGGTTCCAAAAACCTAGATGTGGCTTCGTTAGAAGCTTCCTCGTCGAGCTGGAGATCGGCTTCAAGTTGCATGCTCGCCATTTCTTTCTTCCATGGAGGGAATGACGAGCGGTGGCTCCGGTCCTCAGCAGTGAGGATCACCGGGAAAGAGCTTCAAGAACTTAGTTGTAATTTTCTATCTTCTGGGGTTGTTCTTGTAAGTTGTTTATGTAAACTGTTATATTAATAAAATTACAACCCGGTTTCTAAAAAAAAAGCTATCTCTGCTCCTAATAAGACTGTATTGGAGAACCGCGACCGCCCCCTTTTTCCGTCTGCCATCTAATCCCGCCTGCGATCCTCGTATCCATCAAAATCCGATCCTACGGCTGCGATCACCTCCACTCCGCCAAAAACTCCCAACGCAATTAAAAAAAAAGCCGACGCCCGCCTGCGCCCCCCACCCCCGACGCCCTGCGTCTCTGTCCGCCGCCGCCACCCCCACGCCCTGCGCCCTCCGCCCCGACGCAGACGCCGTGCGCCTCTGTCCGCCGCTCACGGCCGTTCCACCCACAACGACAGCGAGGCGCGGATTGGATCAACGGCGAGGCGCGGTGAAACCCTAGGCGAGCGGAGGACGATCTTCCACGCCTGTCCCCGGTTCCCATCTTCCCCTGCTCAGGTGGCGGCGGCATGGGTCGACGGCCGCGGATTCGGGAGGGGCCGGCAGCGCCGGATCGGAGGCTGCAGCGGCGGCTCCGGCGCGGCAACGGCCGGCGACGTGGATCCACTCCTCTCCCCTGCAGATGGCCGGCCGTTGCCGCCAGTGGCTGGCTGTGGAATCCATCTCCTATCTCCATCGACATCTCGCCATGGGATGAGTTGAATGCGGCTGACTTCCCTAATCTCGATGGGGAGAGATCGACGGGGGCAGTCAGAGTGTTCTTTATTTTTTTCTCTGATCGATTTGCCAATGGAGATGAGCCTTTGGTTGGTAAGTACTGTTTGCATAACTTCCATTTGCAGCAATAAGATTTAATCGACATAGCCCATATGGATCCAGCAACGTAGACCATATATTGGGGCTTCAAAATTAAGAACATTGCTCATGGTTCTTTGTTCGTTATGTATGTTCAGCAAGGGGGTAAATTTGTATATCTTAGTCTATGATAAATGTTAG
This sequence comes from Echinochloa phyllopogon, assembly GCA_033239725.1. Lineage (NCBI taxonomy): Eukaryota > Viridiplantae > Streptophyta > Magnoliopsida > Poales > Poaceae > Echinochloa > Echinochloa phyllopogon. The sequence goes on from BTCW01000001.1 coordinate 1,710,416, forward strand.
AGTGATACATTTTGAAACAGGAGATATCAATTCAGTGGGATCTCTCAACCTGAAGTTGTGAAGAAAACATGTGGAGAAAGTCTCCCCCAATGGATATCATTTCCAGAATATGAACAGGTGAAATGCTATTTTGACTTGATGCTCTTTTGATGTAGCTATAATCATGACACCATAGAATTTATATTGGCTACAATGTAATTTGACCATTTACTGTCCCAGTGAGTACCACAAAAGTTATCTGAATTATTGTAGTAATTGATAGACAAAGCTGGAAATGAAACATCCATAGCATGCAGTTGTTTCTCCTAGAGCTATGCCCGCTTGATCTTGTTGTTTTTGCTTTCTGGTCAAATGACTCAGCAATCGATTGAGCAAGCTTTGGTCCTTTATTGAAGAGGTAATATATAAGATAACTCCTCAGAATGAAGACACGTCCATACTAAGAAACAGATAGATCTGACCATTTTGATTGGACATTTTGCTATCAAGAACTACCCTGATTTGCAGTTGCATCTGATTACAGGCAGCAACTATTACAAACGCTATTCTATGTTCAGGCATTCAGATTCAGAGTTTTATGAAAGGGTGACAATTGTCATGGACTTTCGTGGGGTGGGAATCCAAATATTATTCTTGCGGTCAAAAAACTTGTTGCTTCACTTCCTATCAGGTTTGCAGACTGCCACACGCCCTGGCCAAAAAGCGAGATCATCATTTTTATAAAACAAGTGCTGGACTTTTTTATAAATAATTTACCATGTGGATTGATATTCATAGTTCCAGCTTAAGCAAACCAAGTACAAAAATGGACCATTCGTATTTTATGTTTCTAAACTCCAGTACAATTATTTGCCTGCAGTACAAGAATTTGTATTACCAAGAACTCATGTTTAAACTACAACTTTGTTTTCACATTTATTACTAATTAGTTTAACAGCTGCCTTGTTTATTTGTATGTATATACAGTTTAAGAACCTTCAGCCTTTCAGGCGTATGCCAGCATCATCAATGGTCTTCCAATTGTCAGACGAGATACCATGCATCTTTGGTGTTGTCGTTGCTCTTTTGGCAGAGGTGTGTTTCTATTGACTATTCAAACTCATGCATTACTCGAGCTTAGCTTTTGATTTCTGTTTTGAAGACCCGTTGTTGCAAGAGATGTTATATGTGAGAACAAATGTTTATTTTTGTTTTAATAATAAGGGAACATGATTGGTTTCTTTGTAATATATTTCTTTATTGCGGAAACCAAAGCAACGCTTCACCAACTGTGGCTGCTTGCTGCTTAGGTCACCACATAATTACTGTAATCCCTACTCTCATTTCTTCTAAATTGTTGTCCTTGATTTTTAGAGCAGCTACCATGCTCGGGGGATGTAAAACCAATGATATTGCTTTCTTAAGCTAACCTGCTTAATGATATTTCAGTGCTAATCTCTATATTGTGCCAAATTATCTGATGCATGTAAAAACCTGCCATATTGTACTGCTTTATTAAGCTGAAAGGTTGTGTCAAATTACCTGAAGCTTACTATGCCCTTTATTTTAATTCAGTGCTAATAATCACATGCCCGAATTATTCCATAGAGTCTAGGCAATGCCTTGAGTGCAACACTCGCTTTGGTTATTTCAAAAGGCATTGATCCTTCTTTAACATCATAGTTTCACTATCTCCATATGCCCTGCATCATAGTTTAGTGTAGATACCATTAGTTTCTGCTACTGAACATGCAAAATGTATGCAAGGGACTTTGCTGAATTAAAATTTTAGAACCCTATTTTCAATTGCACAACTTCCTTCTGCAGCCTTCACTCCATCTGCATTAATATGTTTGCTTTGCTTTTATTTGAATTCAAACAAATATTTTGGATTTTAATTTTGGTGCGGGGAGTTGGAAATGATCTCCCTAAGTGTGTTTGAACTGAGATCCGCCAACATAACAGGTTCTTTTTCAAGAATCCAAAATTTTGATGTTTATCTGTTCCGAGTTGTGTTCATTTCTGCAATGTCCTGCAGAGTTCATTTTTAGATCTCTTTTAATTTTGTTTCTTTTGTTTCTGATTGGGTTCCGAATTTCACTTCCACACCTCCCAAATCTAAGTAGTTTTACTAACTGAAACGATTCAAAGGCATACTCTCCCCTTTCATTTTTTGTACAGAGCATGGCCTCAAACTCTGGAAAGATGGTGAAAAATTCCAAAGCCATAATTCCTCTGCAAATTATGCCATCTTCACTACTGATGGTAGCTATGTTATTACAACATCCCGTACTACGTAGCCGTGTTATTACATCTCGTGATTGTACTGTTTAGCCGACACTGGCTCCAGCTGCTGCCAGGCTCACCGTGGCCACCCACTGCCAGGCCACAGCCGTCCGCGGCCAGTTCATCTCCCCTCTCGACGATGCAGCCGCCGCCCTCGGATCCATCGTAGCAGGTACTTCCTCAGTGTAGGCGGTGATCTAGAAGGGGCGACGGAGTAGCGGCGCATGGATCCTCGGACGGCCAGACTCGGTCTCCATCACCACAATGCTTCAAGCATCACCATGACGACAACACCCATGTGCCTGGTCGCAGGATAGTCTTGTGGTAATTGCATCTTCACCTGATTGGATTCTCCAGTATCTGGGCTTGATTTGGGAATACCTGCTGATATTTCATCAGTTGATGTTGTACTCATACTTGTAATTGAAGGAGCTATTCTCACCGGAGTTTGCAGAGGATGCTTATTGCATTGCCCTTGATGATAGTAAGAAGTCAATTTTTTAAGATAATCTTTGTAAGTTGGTCCTTTCTTCCTATCAACTAACACTTTTAAGCAAGAGTGGAAGAAATGTACATGAATTCCTCGATGTATAAAATAAACATATGATAAGCTGATATAAGATTATTGCAAACGAAAGAGTAGTGTGTGGTGATAATTACTCATATTTGGCTTCTTAACTGACAAGTGTACTTTGTAGTGCTGTTCATTGCATATTTTCAGTCATCGACATGTAGAACTTGACATCATGTTGTTTGGTCATAGTTTGCTCCTTTTATCAAGTTCTCAGGCATGTATACCGTGAAATACATCTAAGTCATTTTCATTTCCCCACGTTTGAGTAAGTCAACAGTTCCTTCTTTGCGAAAAGTTGCATGGCTCTTTTTTTTTGTTTCAGGTCAGCAACCTGATCACAATAGTGATCACAATTCAAAGCAAAATTTTGTTAGTTTTTGCTTGCTATGCAAAACTGTGAAAACTGAAGCCTTTCTAAGTGAAAACTCACACTGCACAAGACCGCAAGAAATCACTCTCTTGAGATGCCCTCGGGCCTTCAACCACTCAGATACAAAGAGTGCAAGGAGCTCGAATTCACTTGCCATAGACTTCTTATATGGTATGACTGAATCGATCATTCTGGCATTTCTAAGCCTAAAGAACGTGTTGTTGAGGAGTTGCATATTCAACCTTGCATTATAGTTAGCTCCTAGCAGTCTGATGAGTTTACAAGGTACCATGAGTTTATAGTCCTGTTTCACAACACATAAGAGTGAGTTATTTTTCACCTTTGATCCTCTACTTTCCCTTCAACGCTGTCGTTGAGAACCAATTAGAATAATTCACTTGACTGTGCTTCTATACTCGTAGTGTTATGTCTGGACAAATTTCTGAAAACATGAACCTGTAGCTTGACATATTATTTTGTTCATGATGTGACATATCCAATAGTGGGGGTGTTTACTTCCCTGAAAAGAGGTAAAAAGTGGGGTGAAAAAGTCACATCGGACACTGTAACGCACTGTAGCATTTTTCGTTTGTTTGTGGTAAACATTGTCCTACCATGACCTAACTAGGCTCAAAAGAATCGTCTCGTCGTGTACATTTAAACCATGCAACTAGTTTTTTTATTTACCCACGTTTAATGCTTCATGCATAAAGAGAGAGATTTGACGTGACAGGTGAATGTGAATTTTGGAGAGAGAATTTTTCCCTTTCAAGGGAACTAAACACTGCCAGTGTCTTTCTCCGAATACATCTCGACCACCATCTGACGCTTAAAAAAATTCAGTAGTCATCTTTGCTGTCATTAACTTTCAATTCAAAACTTGCTCATTTTAGATGCCTTTGCGAAAAACAAAAATACTAACTTGCATGGACTTTGGTGCGACGATTCTACGACCGTCAAAATTGATTTTTTTTCATGTGATCTATTTATCTTTGCTTCATGTATCATATCCATAGCAATGCACGTGCACTTACCTAGTATACTACTCGTTTCCCTCAAAAAAAAAGCTATATACTACTCGTACTTATATTCATAATACACCTCCCTAAAAAAACTTATATTCATACACACATATTGATGCGCCCTGCTGCATGCAGTTGGATGCTATATATGACGGTGTGACTAGGGGTGGTAACGGATCATGGCCCGTTTGTTCCTTCACAATCTAACTTGATTCTAACAAAATTTAGCTTAAAAACTAGTATTATTTTGACCCGGCCCTAATCCGGTCCGATCCTTAAAAATTTCTAGTACAAAAGTGAGGGCCTTTACCACCCATAGATGTGACGGAGGGAGGCGTTGAGCTTTAATTCAACTGTATGCAAATTAGTCGATCACGTGTCATGAAGCGACGACGCGACGGGTATACTAGCAGCTGTACTGTACGTGCGGCGGCATGTCTGATCGAATCCAAGGCTAGTACCAGCGCCTATATGTCGGTGTCAGTGGGTAACAAAACAGGCCAGCATGTGTGCCACATTATGCTATCATCCTGCTAGCTATGGACTATGCACGCGTGATCTATATGATCAGCTCATGACTCGGCTAGTCGCCGAACAATATGACGTACACAACAACGTGCGTAGTACTCCCTCCGAAATATTTGTCGCCGTTGACTTTTTCTACAGCTTTGACCATTCGTCTTATTCAAAATATTATGCAAGCATCATCCATTTTGTTTGTCACATGCTTTACTATTGTAGGTATTTTAAACTTGACTTATCCTTTTGCATATTTACGATAATTTTTTGAATAAGACGAATGATCAAAGTTGTAAGAAAAAGTCAACGACGACAAATATTTCGATACGGAGGGAGTATTTGAAGTTGCGTTGCACCGAAATATATTAGCAGCCACACATATATTAATTGTTATTGATTTTATAGTACCCCTCCTCTCTCGCGCGCGCTACACATGCACTTTTTCTTTTGTTCGTGATTGCCACATGTATCATGTATATTACGTACCTGTGTCGCTAGTTCGTCACGGCCATATATATGGTACGTGTTGGACTAGGACCTTAATATATTACCGGACAGCAGTGTCCTCGTACGTAAGCCATGAAGGTAGCAGCAATGGCGACCGAAAGAAATGACATGCACAGCAACGAAAGCCACAAGCCGGCCCGAGACGAGGACCATAGATGGAGACGGACTTGACCGTCATGTGTACCACGCGGACCACGCATGATAGACGCATGGCCTAAATGAATATATACTAATATCTTAAATATATGTAAGACGAAATGATCTATATAGAGGAAAGGAAGAAAACACAGGAATAGGAAAGGAATATAGATATGTAAAAAAGAGAAATAGGAAAATAGACGAATTTCAGAAGATCGGGTATTTGGAACACAAGAATTTGGGTAACAAAGGAATATAGGGATTAGTGGTAAACATATTTGTAGAATAGAAGCAAAAGTAAACTTTTTTCATAGAGGAGTTCAATTAAAAAAATTGACACATTTTGTATGTCCTACGTGCTGCAAAATGCAGGTAGGGCCTTCACTAGTGACTCAAAATCAATGAATGTTTTTTTTTGTCCATAGAGCTCGAGTCAATCGAGTCAAATGACAACATTTAGTGCGTGTGTTCTCTCGGACTTCTCGCAGGAAGAGAAACCAAGAGCACAAAGTGGATTCTTTTTTTCCTCCAAAACGTACTAATGCAAGAACCTTTCCAGAGGAACGGAATTATTGAATCCTCCATTCTAAATGCTGCTACAGTAGTTAAAACTTTAGCAACAAGATTCCTTTAGAATTCCTTTAAAAAAACCTTCATTCCAAACAAGCCCTAAAAGAAAAAAGTTTCCAATAATGACGGACGTGCCTTAGCAATGAAATGGCGTGAGATGATCTCGCGATCGCGCCCATGCCAAGCGTCAATTTTGAAAAAGAGAATGCAGTTTATTAAGAGGAAAAAGTTCAAATTACTCCCCTCAAGTATAGCCAAAGTTTGAATAACCCCCTAAAATAATTCTTGGTTCAGTTTACCCCCTAAACTATGTCATTTGATTCAATTTACCCCTTAACATAATTTATCTTTTTTGTTTCTCCATGTACAAGTGGAATTTAAAGTTTAACTTTTGCAAAATTATAGCAGACAATATAAGACATGTTAAAAAAGTATATCATATTTTTTGTCACTGTTTTGATAGGGTAATATATTTAATAATAAAGTTATCCTTAAAATATAATATTATATAGAAAGTAGTGATGAAAAATTCGTAAAATATTTTCTAATATAGATTATAATGTTCACTACCTCCCTGCAAAGTCTCAAATTAAAATTCATCATGTGTATGGAGAAACAAAAAAGACAAATTGTGTTAAGGGGTAAGTTGGACCAAATAACATAATTTAGGGGGTAAATTAAACCAAAACATAGTTTACGGGGTTATCTGGACTTTCGCTATACTTGAGGGGAGTAATTTGGACTTTTTCCTTGGGAGGATCAAACTTTGTTGTCCGGGTAGTACAAATAAAATCTCCAGAAGATCCAAACTTGCTTGGCCATCAAAGAACGGCCGTTTCCCCCTGTCCCCCCAGGCAGACGTCTCCTTCATTCTTCTTCTCCTTGTAATGTAATAAACGTGGTTACAGCTAGGGCGTACAGTGACTTCAGTCCGATCCGTCACACGCCGGCCACATATAAATCTTTCGCACAGGGTTTGGGGCCAACTGCTGTCGCAGTCCGACCTGGACCTTAATTCCATTTATATTCACAACAGGTTATGCGCATGTACTGTATAGTCTCATAGTCAGACGCTTGCAGTCACACATAGGACGTACTACAGTACACATAATGGAAAATAACTAATTTTCCTTATTATTTCTTTATAGGAAAATGCTAGTAACATATAGTACACATTAACTTGTGAGGATAAATTTGGCCGATCTCCTCCGCATTTCAAACACGGAATGGGACTTTTGCCTAAAAATAGTCGCGTGTTACAAATTAACACGTACACCTTTCCTTTTCCAATAGGACTTTTATTAGCAGTGCAGTGGGCGATCCATGATATTTTTATCCACTGCACGGAAGAAGTTGTATCAGTTCCGTAGAGTTCTATTAGAGTAAGTAATGCACTTTAGTTTGATGTGCCGATCAGGCCGGAGTGTCGTCGACCACAGCACGCCGATCAGGAACACGGATGGGATCGATCCAACCAATCACCGGCGTTTCGAGCTGTGTCCCTGCCTGAATTATTTGGCTCGTGTTCCTCGTTTCGGTGCGGCGTACGTGTTGTTGCTGAACAGTGTGCGACACCATGTAGTGCCTGTGCCCCCGTGGGGGAGCCATACTACAGACCAACGTGGGTACTGTGAATGGCACCTAGCGAAAACGTCGGTGAGAAAAACTGTACGCTGTGTGCTGCAAGCCTGTAACACAGGAGCAACGCAAACACGTACATCTCGTCTCGCTCTCATGGATAATATCTGAGCGGAGCAGACGAGCGGGAGCCCCCCTCATGTGGCCTATAAATTGGAGCCCCTCCTCGATGCATTTCACTCACAGTTAAATCGCAAGTACACATTGGCTGCTTGCCTGCTCGTTTCCTGATTAATAAGTACTGTGTGTTGTACACTGTACGTACACCTAGCTATAGCAAATTAGCAATAATGGCTGCCGCACCTGCAGGCACCACCTTCTCCTTCTCCTCCGTGGAGCCTCTTCTCCTTTCAGCTTCGCCGGCGGCAGCCAGCAGAAACGGCCGGCGAGGCGATTCCATCCTCCGCCCTTCGGCGGCGGCGCCCAACAAAGCGCTGCTGCCCAGTGATTTAGACCTCCAGGTATCTATTAATTAGCTCAGACCAGCAATTACCTAGCTTATTATCAGGTCTAAGTGTCTAACTACACATGTATCCTATATTTTCCTTAATTTGCTGATGGAAAACACACGCTATATATATACATATATACTCCTACGTCTCGTGTGCTCAGCTCTCACTGCACGTACTCTCTATGAAACGCTGCCGCACCTGCTGCTGCAGCAGGGCCTGAAGACGAACATACAAAAGACTCTGCATCAGTGTCGGAGCAGCGGCCCGGAGACGATGGCCACCATCGACAACCTCAAGCGCCTCTGCATCGACCAATACTTCGAGGAAGAGATCGAGAGCTCCATGGGCGCGTGCATGGATCTCCTCCACAGCGATGATCTCTTCGACGCAACCCTTGCATTCAGGCTCATGAGAGAGGCCGGACATGATGTTTCAGCAGGTCCACGATCTTTCAGTAAACATGCACTCAGAGACTTATTTATTATCGCTCTCGTCTCTATCAACATACTTCTTCGATCATTTCCGAGACACAATCTACTCGATCATGCATGTCACATTTTCAAGTAGAAATTAAAGAGCTAGGTAGCAAATAAAAGTTGTTTATTTTTTTTCTAATATTGTCGATGTACGTGGAGCAGATGTTCTGCGGAGGTTCACAGACGACACCGGCGAGTTCAAGCTTACCCTTAGCAAGGACATCAGAGGGCTCCTTAGCCTCCATGACATGTCACACCTGGACATAGGAGAAGACGCATCACTCTACAAGGCAAAGGAGTTCTCAAGCAAGCACCTTGCATCTGCCATTAGGTACTTGGAGCCAGACCTTGCAAGGTATGTGAGGCAGTCCCTGGATCACCCGTACCACCTGAGCCTGATGCAGTACAAAGCAAGGCACCACCTTAGCTACCTGCAGAGCCTGCCCAACAGGGACACTGCAGTGGAGGAGCTAGCAATTGCAGAGTTCCAGCTCAACAAACAGCTGCATCAGAAAGAAATGCAGGAGGTTGAAATGTGAGTAACATATATAAGCACCATTTAATTAAGGATTGAGTGGTAATTAAATAATTGTATCATTTATGGATTATAATTGTGAGATATATGATATGATGTAGATGGTGGATGGACCTAGGATTGTCGCATGAGATACCAGTGGTGCGGGACCAGGTCATGAAATGGTACATGTGGTCCGTGGCAACCCTCGAGGGGCCTTCCTTGTCCAGATACCGGCTTGAAACCACAAAAATAATCTCACTTGTCTATGTTGTGGATGACATATTTGACCTTGTTGGCACACCAGAGGAGCTCTCCCTCTTCACCGAGGCAATCAAAACGTAAGCATGAATTTGGAAGTATATGTAATAAAAGTCTCAAATTTATTTTACACCATCTTAATTTGGTTAACAATTGTTAAAAACCTAATTTTTTCATATTAAAAATAATAGGTTTATCTTGATATTAATAATTATTGTTTCGTAAACTGACACGTACAGAGTACAAAATACAATTTGCAGGTGGAATACTGCGGCTGCTGATTCACTACCCATTGGCATCAGATCATGCTACAAGGCTATTTACACCAGTACGAATGAGATCGCAGCTATGGTCGAAGACGAGCATGGATTCAACCCTATCAATCATCTCATGAACGCAGTATGTTACAGAAAATTGTGTAGCTCCATTCCATGATGATGTCCCGGCCGGCCGCTGCTGAGATTTACATGAAATTCTACTGTTCTTTTTTTTGCAGTGGGCAGTGTTGTTTGATGGATTCATGGTTGAGGCAAGATGGTTGGCAACTGATCAAGCTCCTGGAGCAGAGGACTACCTGAGAAATGGCGCTGTCACTTCAGGAGTACCACTTACATTTGCACACATATTCGCCATGCTAGGGTATGATGAAAGTAGTGATGTTGCAAAGCTCACTGATGACCACCACATCCCTACCGTCATATCTTGCCCGGCCAAGATCCTCAGACTTTGGGATGACTTGGGCAGTGCCGAGGTCAGCAGAACACATATAGAATTGTTAATTAAGTTTCATAATATTTTAACAAGATTTTCAAACCTAACTGTCATTTAATTTAGCATGCAGCAAATAAAACCTCATCTGTCATAATATTTTAACAAGATTTTCATAATATTTTAGCATGCAGCAAATAAAACCTCATCTGTCATTTAATTTTTATCCATGGATTTTTGCTGCAGGATGAATCACAGGAAGGATTGGATGGATCATACAGGGATTTCTACCTGATGGAGAACCCTGGCTGCATTCCCCGAGACGCCGAAGCGCACATGCGTAGCTTGATCAAGAGGGAGTGGGAGAAGCTCAACAGGGAGTGCTTCTCCAGGAGGACATTCTCCTCTAGGTTCACAAAGGCCTGCCTGAACACTGCCAGGATGGTGAGCGTCATGTACTCGTACAGCAAGGAGCAGAAACTCCTTGTGCTCGAGGACTACGCAAGGATGTTCTTGCTTTGAAACTGTGATCGATGCTCGATCAGAATAAACCATCTTCGTTCATGCGTGATTTATCTCGCTCTTTAGTGTATAGAAATCTCGTCAGGTATGCATGTACTATACTGTAGCTAGAATTACTTGGGCAATCGAGGAACGGACATAATCGTTCAAGCTGGAATAATATTTCTTCTTCTCCTTTGGAACTACAATGTATGAAATAGAAATGGTATACATGATTTCAGATTTAACCTTGAAGGTAACCTAGGTGCCACTTGTCAGTGTAAGCTTGTTAACTCCATATATATTCGTTTTCTAAAAACACTGTACATATTCACATGTACACACACTCATCCCTATAATATACGTATAAAATAGACTACACTGGTAGACCTGATTTTAAGATTGACCAATAAATTATCATAGTCACCTTGCTGCTAATATAATGGTATATTTTTATTCAACCGAACAAACCAATTGGTTTGGGAATCGAGACACACGACACGACTGCATGAAGATTAGATAGGACCACATACAAATTCAGATCTGCCTGCCCTGATAATGTAGCTCGAACCCAAATAAGCATGGTTTGAAGACCGTGTAGTATATATACAGTATTGTCGAGTGGCTGGCCTGGGACTTGACAAAGCATCCAGACTTGCCGAGTGTAAGCCTCCGTTAAAATTTTCCACCGTCGTCTTCTCGTCATCCGTTAGCACTTTTTGATATCGAGTGTCGATCCAAAAACACTCGAAAAACTCTTTACCGAGTGCAAAAAAAACACTCGATAAAGTCGGCTTTGCCGACACCCTGTTTACCGAGCGGGCTTTACCGCTCGGCAAAACCTTTACCGAGTGTTTTTGGATCTTTCCTGAGTGCCCTAGGTGTACTCGGCAAAGTCCTGATTTCCGGTAGTGAGTATAGTAACAATTATATGTACGATGAAGCAGTGGCCACTTGTTTGCCATATAAATAAATACAGTAGAATGAAGCAGTGGCTACCGTATTCTGTACTAGCTAACCTAGTACAGAAATGATGGCTGCGCGTGTCCACAAAAAAAATGATGGTTGTGCGTCCACAGTCCACACAGGTCAGGGGCCACACAGATGATCTTAGGGCGCCTCCAACAAGAGGCGACGTCGCCGGCTTACATCAGCATTTCTGATGAGATGGAGGTGGGAGAACGCCAAAAACTAAGACGAGTACTTCGTCGCTGGTCTCGCGTGCATCCAGAGACGTTTGCAGGACCCACGTCTCCATTAATCTCTCAACACATCCCTACCGAGCTGCTCATCAGCGCCTCTGGTACCAGCGCCACTCTCGGATGAAGCACTTGTTAAGCTAGGCGCCATAGGAGGGGGGAGGGTGGTGGCAGGCTGAGCGACGCCGAGCGATTGGCTGGGCCGGCCTGGTCACTATGAACTGATGATCAGCACCATTGCGTCTCTCCAATGTCCGGTGAGATTGCCGTACATGCCAGCTTCTAGTTCAGAGCGTTGCCTTTTTTAGAAGGAAAATGTATTGATCTTAGCTCAGAACACCGGTCCTTTTACAAACAGGAACCCAAAGAAAAGGAAAATTACATAGAAGTTCAAAACTCCTATTCATCTTCCTCGAAACCCTCAGTGATCCGTTCGTCACCGCCGTCGAATCCGCTTCCCAATCGTCGCCGGACGCCAGAGCCAATCTCCACAAAATGGAGGCCGCAGAGGAGGGCTTACTGCTAGGCAAATCAGCCGAGTACGCTGCCTCCCAGGCGCATCGGCCAACTCCGGCACCCACGACGCATTCTTCGATTACACTGCCGGCAACCCGAGCATAACTCGGATTTTCACTAGAGACCATCTTCCTTGAGATTAAAAGGGTCGGCAACATCATCACCTGAAGAAGACGACGATGCGCCGGTCCCAGACTCCTGAACAGGTCTCCCCGGCCTCTCCGTTGACGTCGGAGAAGAACGCCACCGGAGAACGGAAGAAGCCGGGAGAAGTTATTCCCCTGCAACGCCGTCGCTTCCGCATCGCCGACGCCACCAGGAAAAATAAGCCGCAAAGGAGCGATGCTCCTCCGGCAAACCCTAATTACACCGTCAAGCATTGATGGCGAACAAACCCTATACCTAAAGACTCGATTAAGGACTCGATCTACTAGAGGACGGACCCCCGCTCCCCTTGCCCCTGCCTTGGAGGCCGGGGGCGAGGGAGAACGGGGGCCAGAGACGAACGGCGGCGGCGGTGCAAGCAGGCGGCGGCGGCGGCGGCGGCCGTTCCGCCCGAGTCGCCTTGAGGGCGACGCGGGGGACGGTTCACTTTTCTTTTTTAGTTCAGAGCGTTGCTCATTAGATCAAAGCAGTGTACTCATTCCGTCCCTAAATAATTGTCCATTGAAATCTATATTTTCCTTGCAGACACGCTTCCGGGACGACAGTTAAAAGGTACAAAAATATCTGTCATCATTCTAAGAAGAATTGTACACGATATAAGTTAAGAAAATTACAGCTTAATCTTTTGTGAGTTCTAATTATATTGTTAGGGAAACCTATATGTGATGCAGATGGTGGATGAATCTAGGATTTGTTCAAGAAATACCAGTGTCCCGGGATCAGGTTCTCAAATGGTACATGTGGTCAATGACTATACTCCAGGGGTCTTCCTTCTCCACATACAGGGTTGAGATCACAAAGATAATCGCGATCGTCTATGTCGTGGATGACATATTTGACCTTGTTGGCACACTAGAGGAGCTCTCCCTCTTCACCGAGGCAATCAAAATGTAAGCTTGGTCTTTCTTTATATTTTTCATAATAGGAATAACTTCTTTCCCTGCTTCTTGCTTGTTTCAAAATAAATATACTAATAAGCTTGAAAGTGGCAGTACGTCTCAAACTTGTATAGTAAATAGTGCATACATATAATTATTGTACTAAATTGAGCATTTTGCAACTTGTTGGACCAATTTGCACCCACTTCCAAATTATTGTACTAAATTGAGCATTTTACAAGTTGTATAGCAATTATCACCCATATGCCAAGTTGTTGTATGGTAAGTGTAATTGTTTACTCTTAAGCTTATATGCATACTTGTTCTAGATTTCAATATTAATAAGTGTTCTAGTTATAGCAATAATTGGTTTAGATCTAATTATTTCATGCGCTGATATATAGTACACTGTACAAAATTCAATTTGCAGGTGGAATATTGCGGCTCCTGATTCACTCCCCAACTGCATGAGATCATGCTACAAAGTTCTTTACACCATTACGAATGAGATCGCAGATATGGCCGAAAAGGAGCATGGATTCAACCCTATCAATCATCTCAAGAAAGCTGTATGTGTTACAATAACTTTGTTTTCTTTACAGTCCTTCGATTTGATCTTCCTAAGCTATGACAGTAGCCAATCGAGAAGTTTTGTATAGTTCCATCTAGCTATGATCTATATTTCTGAACTCTACAATGAATATGCATGCATTGATTAAAAACATGTTAAGATGTTTCACTCCGTTGTTAAATCTATTTGCATGTTTAACTCTACCCACGTTTTGTAGTGGGCAGTGCTGTTCGATGGATTCATGGTCGAGTCAAAATGGCTGGCAACCCATCAAGCTCCTGCTGCAGAGGATTATCTGAAAAATGGTGTTGTCACTTCCGGAGTGCCGCTTACATTTGCACACTTATTCTTCCTTCTAGGGCAAGATCACGCAGCATGTAACAATGTGGATGCTGCAAAGCTCAGTGATCACATCCTTCCTGCCATCTCTCTTGCCCGGCTAAGATCCTCAGACTTTGGGATGACATGGGCAGTGCCAAAAGGTCAGCACAACGCACACTAGACGCATATCAAATGTTTTCACCACATACATATATCCATAGTAAAAAGTTTCACCACAAATCTAGTAGAAAATAAACCCCTGATGAGCACTTTTAATTGTTCATGGATTTTGTTTGCAGGATGAAGCACAAGGAGCACTGGATGGATCCTACAGGGACTTCTACTTGATGGAGAACCCTAGCTGCACAAAAGCTGACGCTGAAGAACACATGCGTGGCTTGATCGCGAGGGAGTGGGAGGAGCTTAACAGGGAGTGCTTCTCCCGGAGGACCTTCTCCGGCAGCTTCTCGCAAGTCTGCTTCAACGCTGCCAGGATGGTGAGCGTTATGTACTCTTACGACAAGGAGCAGAGACTCCTCGTCCTTGAGGACTACATGAGGATGCTGCTACTTTGAAGCTTAATCTACTTTGCTCCATGAGAGAACACATGTGACATGTACGTGTGCACCACGCCCTGTTCGTTTGTCTTATCAGCCATCAGCCAGCAGTGTTTCTCTCAGCAAAAACCAGCACCAGCCACCATCCAACCAACAGTATTTTTCTTTCAGCAAAAACCAGCGCCAGCCACCAGCCAGCCGAACAGGCCGATACGTATTGGCAGACATCATGCCTTCTTGTAAATTAGTAAATAGCTAGTAGAAATATGATTACGTACCTGGGTGAGGAAGAGATGATACGCTTAGGGCTGTTTTTTGTTTCTTTGTAAACATCTTTTTTTTTCTTAATGAAATACTTGGCAAGGCAAGTTCTTTGGCAAAAGAGAGAAGAAGATGGGGGTTATTATATCCATCGCTAGAAAGCTGATATTATACATTTTCTTCTCTACTTGAAAATGCAGTGTATGATGTGTCTTCGAATTCGTATCTACCTGAAAATGTAATGTACACCGAGAGATGCAAAAAAACTTTATGGCTCAGTATAACAAAGTTCGTCGGTGGAACAAATAATGACGACCGTTGGATGCTCATGCACGGTCGAGATGAAGTGCTTCTAGGCCGGAGTTGTTGTGAAATACAGTAACTGTTCTTCATTTGGAGGTCATCTGCATGCGCAGAAGTTCAGGGCAGGAAAAAAAAATCCACAGACGTGAACATGACCAACGAAAGCTCCAGCACTGACCAATACACTGACCACAGCCCAGCAGCTTGTCTTCGAGGACAGCGATAGTTTGGTCTCAGCAGCCTGTACGTGTGGGTTTTTAATTATTTGCCTCTCCAGTCGTTTCTTCAAGAAAAGAAACAATATAGAGAAATTTTATAATGATTGGAATTAATGAGAGCCATCCGTTCCGAGAAATCGGACGGTTGAAACAAAGTAAGTACCCAGAGGTACCTAAATTGAGGTAGTAAGAGGTACCCAGAGGTACCAAATTCGTGGGACCAGGTGCAAAAAATGATGGGACCCACTATTGATTTAATATATTTTTTGGAATTAAAAAAAAGGTATAAGGGTAATTTGTTGTGGGTAACAGATGATTTTTCTTTTTTCACGGTTGTTTTCTCGTGGGTACATTGTCGTTTTTTTTTAACGTAACCTTATCCGTCGTCTCCTACCTCTGCTAGCCTGCTGGGAGGGGAAAAAGATTGGATCAGAGCTCCTTTGTTGATTCGGACAACGAGCTCATCCATGGATGCGCCATCAATTCAGGCAGCAAATCTGCCAGGGGCGCGAACTCCCTCCCTTCCTTCTCTCCGACGGCGCTTACCCCCACGCCTCCGCGTCACTCGAGCAAGGTCGCGGCCATCGTCTCCCCCCGCGTGTCCCCGAGTTCATCCAGGGGGTCCTCGGCGTCGGCCACGGAGGCCCAAGCTCGGCGAGCCAGGCGCGCAGCGCGTGGGCTTCGGCGCGGGTGCGGCTCGCCTCCGCCGCGTCGTCGCGCTGCTCTCCGGCGGCGCGCTGCCGTTCGACGGCGAGACGCCCGCAGACGTTCTCCACGACGTCTCCGCCGAGCAGGTCCTCAGGTCCGTATCTAGAAGAGAGGTGCAGCGGCGTCGAGAATAAGCAGGCGGGGGCGGTGCAGTTCATCTGCGTGGTGGGTGTGGGAAGAACCGGGCCGGCGGCGCTGAATCGACGATGTGACGAGCGGTGGTGGGGGTGGGAAGAGCGAGGGACTCTTTTTTTTTCGGCGGACGGGGGAACTGACGATGGCGTCGGGAGGAGTAGTAAGATTTCAATTAAGCAATTACCATAATGCCCTTTTCCTATTTAATTTAATTTTTTACTAAAAATCCTAGGTACTTTCAGGTACCTATGGGTACCTATGAATACCTCTACAATCATTGTAAAACAGCTCAACAATATATATATATATATATATATATATATATATATATATATACAATTTCCAAGTCAATATTTTGGTCAGCAGCCTACATGTGGCTGGTAGCAAATAAAATTAATCCGGAGTCAAATAAAAAAAACATGGTGAAGGCACCGCCGCCAGGAACGAAGGATGGTCAGCATCATCATGTATGCACAATATATGCAAGGCTCCTCTGCTGTGTTTGTGTGTGAAACCAGTAGTTGGTTGCGGCTTCGGACAGCAACTGTCGTCGTACAGTACGTGTCAATGCAGGCACAAACAAGGCCAAGTGAGTAACGTGTGTGTCCTCATATATCTGCAGGCACAAACAAATCCAAACTATCAGAAACAGATCCAAATTGACTTGACCAAATGAAAGAAACACGTTACTTCACATGCATGCGTTGCCAGAAGCAGGACCCTGAGTTGATCAAATCTGACTGGTTGCTCTTGCTTGCAATCCATCGCAACACTGACACTTTTTGCAACCTGGTGACTTGGTGAGGAGTCACATGCTGACAGAGGGTGGTTTTCACATACCGAGTACATGCGATCACACGCTGACAAAGGATGGTTTTCACATTACGGAGTATATATATACGACGGATATCGATCGCGCGTCCCTGTTGAAGTCACAATTTGGTATAACACCGGAGCTTCCTTTATTTGGGGTAGACCTTAATTATGCATTTGATGCTATGGAATCAGAAGATTAATTCTTGCCTGTCAGTGTTAGGACCCCACTCTATCGATTCAACAGATGAACACAGAGTAACA
Source organism: Echinochloa phyllopogon (assembly GCA_033239725.1). NCBI lineage: Eukaryota > Viridiplantae > Streptophyta > Magnoliopsida > Poales > Poaceae > Echinochloa > Echinochloa phyllopogon. Next base: position 1,727,840 of record BTCW01000001.1, read on the forward strand.
GATTACATATGGTTGCAGAAGATTCTAACAATTTCTGGAAGGTTCTGGTAAAGGGATGTGAGTTTGGGCCTTGGTAACCGGAACTAACGAGTGTCATGTCTAAGAAACTGTCTTGTTCTCTCCCTTCGTGACTACAATGCCTCATCATTTTTACTGATGTAACCTCCATTTATTACCACAAAACTCTCTATGACACCTTCACTAAGACTAGCCTAAGATTCTAATTTTTTTCATGTTCCAATGGTCTCGATTCTATTTATTGTTCCACTTTTACCCTTATATGGGTCACTTCTCTCATCCTCTCCCGCCCTCCCGGACCCGGTCATCTGCCCCTCTTTCACACTTCTCTTTCCCATTTCTTTCGAATTGCCAACCATCATGCGGTGATTTATCTTCTCAACAATTTTCCAAACATATTTCAAAAAAACAATTTCTAAACATTTTTAGCAATGCAAAGTCTAGGGGAATAAACATCCCCTAGCTAGTTGTCTTCTTCAAAGAAATCAAAATGTTGATCGTCTATACTCTATAGGATCATTTATTTAGATCAAGGATAATTATTGAGCTCATTTACGACCTATTCGTTTGACCGGTGACCGGTATTAATTTCTGTTGAATGAAAAATACTGCTGGTTAGTGCTGATTTCTACGGAGAGAAAAATACTGCTGATTAATGGCTGATAAGCCAACAGAACAGGCCGCTAGATTTGATAAACTTGCCATGATTAATATTCTATGCCTTGCTAATGGCCATGTCCCATGATCCACAAGTTGTAGAAAATATGTCAGGTTTTGTGCAAAATCACTCCTGTCAGTTTCTAAATTCTACTGACAAAAAGAATCGACGTCATTTTCCATTCTTGTCTATGGGCTCGGGCGCACCGCCGGCGCCGGAGCCGGCGTCGGTGGCGGCGGCGAGGAAGCTGCACCACCTCCTCCGCTCCCGCGATCTCCGCCCGGCGCTCTCTTACCTCCGCACCCTCCCCTCCCCGCTCACCCTCCTCCCCAACCACGCCCTCAACGCCCTCCTCCGCGCGCTCGCCGCCGCCGGCCGCGTCCGCGCCGCCACCTCACTCTTCCGCTCCACCCCCGCCCCCACACCGCACTCCTTCAACTCCCTCCTCGCCGCGCTCCTCCGACGGGGCCGCCGCCGCGCGGCCTCCGCCCTCCTCGCAGTGTTCCTCCGCTCCCCCCGACGCCTCTCCCGACGTGACCACCCTCAACACCCTTCTCCATGGGTTTTCCACTGCCTCTCCGCGCCCGTCGGCTCCCACGCTCCTCAAGCTCTTCCGCTTCTTGCCGGAGACCTACGCCTTCGCCCCCGACGCCATCACGTACAATTCCCTGATATCTGCTCTGTGCCGAGCGGGTGACCTGGCCACCGCGCGCAAGCTGTTCGACGGAATGCGCGTGAGCGAAGAAGGCAGCAAAAGTGACGCCTTCCCTAACGTTGTCACCTACACTACCATGATCAGGGCGTACTGTGCAAAGGGGCTCGCCGACGAGGCGTTGGCGCTCTTGAAGGCGATGGTTGCACATGGTGTGGCGCCAAACAGGATCACCTACAACACGATGGTGCAGGGCTTCTGTGAGGCCGGAAGGATGGAGCTAATGAAGGATGTTTTCGAGATGGACTCGTTCAAACCGGACACATGCACATTCAACACGCTGATGTCTGCACATTGCAGGGAAGGGCGCATTCAGGATGCAATGAAGGTGTTTGATCAAATGACAGAGCTCCATGTCAGGCGTGACTCTGCAAGCTATAGCATGGTTATCTGGGCATTGTGTGAGAGTGGTGAGTTTGGCCGGGCTGAGGAGTTTGTGGATGAGATCTTGGAGAAGGAGGTCCTCAAGAAAAGAGGTGGTTCTGTACCACTTGTTGCAGCATACAACCCACTGTTTATATACTTTTGTGAGAATGGGAAAGCAAAAAAAGCCAGGGTGCTGTTCGGGCAGTTGCTGGACAGGAGGAGCAAGGTTGATTTCCAAGCATTCAAGACGTTGATCCTAGGACATTGTAAGGAGGGGGATTTTGAAGAAGGGTACCAGCTGGTTCTCTCAATGTTGAAGAGGGATCTTGTGCCTGACATTGAATGCTACATTGCTGTGATAGATGGTTTTATGCAGAAAGAAAGGATGAAATCAGCTTGGGAAGCTCTTCACAGGATGTTAAATAGTGGTCTTCGGCCTAGCACAAGTACATTCCACTCGGTTCTTTTGGGCCTTTTGAAGAAAGATGGATGTGCGAAAGAAGCCGCTGATTTGATTGAGATAATGCTAGAGAGGAAGATCCGCCAGAATGTTGATCTTTCTACTAATCTGATTGATGTATTGTTCAAAAGTGATTTCAATGACCGTGCATACAAGATTACCAAGCGTCTGTATGATAATGGCTATTACATCAAGATGGAAAAGCTGATTGTGACACTTTGCGAGGACAAGAAGTTCATAGATGCAGCAGAGTTTACCTTGTTTAGCTTGCACAAGCATCATGAACTGGGTGTGGCAGTTCACAGTCTGGTTCTGGATGGCCTTTGCATGGACGGTAGAGCTTCAGAGGCATTCCGGCTTTTTTATGAGCTAATTGAGAATGGAAGCACTTCTGCTGTTGCTGCACCCCGCAGCCTAGTCTTGTTTCATCATGCACTCCAGGAAGCTGGAAAGATGAAAGAAGCTGATTTTGTTGGTAAACAGATGAGACGCGCCACTGCCAGAATTAGGCAAAGGAGCTAAGGATTTACTCCACGCTGTTCGAAGAAGCCTTGCAGAGTCTTCTCAGCTTCAGTGCAGTGTGGTCTGGAAGAGAGAAAGAATGCTGAAACTGGATATCGAGTTGGTTGCCTGATCAACTGACCGGCAAGGAATGGATGGTCGTTACTCATTCAACAAGAAGGGTTGTCTGATGAGTGATGATGCTACACTTTGTTAAAGGGTCTGATTTGATTTTCCTGAATTCGCCCATAACATCATATAATTCAGATTACACGAGCTCATGAGATGGTCACTCCTAAAGAGACACTAAACCCTGAATTTCCTGATACCATATTCCTGGTTAAATGAAGTGGAGGTGAGACAAATAGGGCTTCTGGTGCTTTTCCAAGTACAAGAAAAAGAGGATATGGTGAGTTTTGCTCACTTAAACTGCGGTGGAATTTACTGAGCAGGATCTATCATCACCCAGTGTGTTGTGTGCAGGTGTTCATCCATAACATTTTCATCTTCAGAAAATGTGGCTGCTCTTCTCACATATGGAGTAAACTCGGACCACTTCCAATGCCAAATTATCCTCTGATAAGTGTTCATGTTGGGAGGGTGAAAGACCTTGTGAATGCTGAGCACCGCCATGATGCTGTATCCCAATCTAGTCCATGCCGAGACTCAATGGCAGAAAGAGAGATGGGGTCACTTGAACAGTTGGGCGGGAAGCTTCAGAATCCGAGCCACAAGTTCTTTTGCCAGCGTGAGTCCTGTCATTTCCTTCGAGTTTGCGTGGTGAGAAAATTGATGTGTCGTGGTTAGGAAATTGAGCAAATGGTTGCTCTGCGTTAAAATTGTTGCCACCACCTCTGATTCAGGCTTCGATTTATCTTTGCATTCAATCAGACACATTATTGTACTAAGACTTCAAAGTACTGGACCACCCCTACCACCTGACCCTGATGCAGTACAAAGCCAGGCACAGGCACCACCTCAGCTACCTACAGAGCCTTCCAAACAGGAAAAGTAGTGCAAGGCTCTTTAAAGTTTAAACAATTCTGATGGATATTGATGGATCATTGTGGTCATATTAAAAATACTTCAGTTAGATCTTTAATTGCTTCATACGATGGCGCCATGGCGGTATACATAATACATTTCACAAAATGCGACTTGCAGGTGGAACACTCTGGCCGCCGATTCGCTCCCCAGCTGCATGAGATGCTACAAGGCTCTTTACACCATTACAAATGAGATCGCAGATATGTCCGAGAAGGAGCATCGGATGAACCCCGTGAATCATCTCAGAAAAGCAGTATGTCACTAACTCGTTTCTTAGTGTATCTTATTGTATCTATGAGTGAGCAAAGCTGGTTATGTAATATCACTATCACTAGAATTGTAACCTTGAACTTCTCTTCTTAAATGCAATAGCGGTGCTCCTGCTTTAATTTTAAAAGGGAAAAAAACTCTTTTCCCTGGCACCCCGTCATCTTGATCTGCATATAGACACTAATCAATGAAAACGTTGTAGCTTGGCTCCATTGATAGCTCCCTATGCAGATCAATGGTTTAAAGTTTAGTAACACAAGAAATTCTACCATTTCGTGCAGTGGGCAGCTCTGTTTGATGGATTCATGGTTCGAGTCAAAATGGCTGGGAGCAGGTCTGGTTCCTGCGTCCTGCCGCAGAGGAGTTCCTAAGAAATGGCGTTGTCACATCAGGAATGCCACTTACATTAGCACACGTACTTTTCCTTCGAGGGCATCAAAGCTCACATCCCTCCGGCCAAACTTCAAGCACCACAGATTAAGTACAATATTAACAAAGCAATCACACCAGATGCCTTGAGCATTCAAATGACTAGTTAAAGTTGATAACAGTATTACAGACAATTTTGGTTCCAATTCCCTAGTGCTAACGGAGATTCATGTCTTGCCCCTCTGGGCTTTTGACGTCACAACAGTTACATCCGGTGCAGTTGTCGAGTTCAGAATGGGCATATCGTTTACATGATTGCAACGCTCAAATAATCACCAATCTGCAGAACGAGGCAGCATAGATGAGTAATTTGTGCATTGACAAAAAGCATAATCAGAGAAGGCACAATACAGCATTGGTGCGAACCTGGAATCCGAGCTCTGCCAGTGTTCTGGCATCATCCACTTTTCCGTGACCATACGCCAAGGTCGAACCCACCTTCAAATATTTCAAGACAGTCAAGAAAGGTTAGCCATGCAGTGGAACATGAGTTGTGTAGAGAACTTTCGCAAGCAGGCAGAGCCATTTGGATTAACTAACAAAGTAACAAACCACATTTCAGTTAAAAGTTCATGACCATCATGCTGTGAACAGTAAACTCACTTTAATAGACACATGGAAAGGGCCTAGAGTTGTGCTAAAAGCATGTGTTCGGTATGCAATACCTACCAACATAATTGTATGATAGCAAATGTGCTATTAATTAAGAGAAGAATAATTAAGAGACTAATGAAATATTCAATGGAGACACGCTCATAATGATAAGCTGACACATCAGTATTGACACCAAGGGGGCTTTTACATTTTTAGCATTAACGACATAAGCTCCTTCCACAACAGAAATTCAGTCAAAGAAAAGAACTAGCATTTGCGACATAAAATGGCAATATGCTGGCATCAGCATTAAACCTTAACACGAGGGCTTCACGTTTTAGCGATGTAACAAATTCCTCAATTCATTCCTTGGAGGGCAGATTTGACAGTTGGTGCAAGTGACTTAGTTTTTGTAGATGAATAGAAGCTGTTACAGCAAGATAGTCACAAGCAAAACAAACTCTCACCTGTCTGACAACAAAGCGGCCGTTCTTGTCTGGGTACACAAAAGCAAAAGAAAGCCTCGCATTTCTTTTTCTTGCTGGAAGAGCAACCTCTTTTACCTGAAAAGAACAATCACAATGCACAGTTAACATTTTCATACATAGCATTGCAACTTGCAAGAAGTGCAATATACCACTTGGCATGTTATTGGCGTCGCTTTTGTCTTTGTCAAACACAGTGGTATGTCACGAACACATGACACTATTTTTTCCTCCAAGATTGAATCAAAATTTTCTTTTTCCTTAAAATGGCACAAGCAAGTAAAAAAAGGTGAAAGAAAAATACTTACCAGATCAGTGAGTTCACGGAGCGTGGCATCCTTCCATGTGTATATCTGAACTTCATCTTTGGGTTCCTTCCCTCTCACAGCAAACTCTTCGTCCTGGTGATGGCCGGCAACCTACAAAAAGTCACTAACGATCAATTTTCCAAAATCTTAATGCAGTGTTTCCTCATCAAACTCAACTACAAGACACGTAAGAATATAAGAGGTTCACAATATGACAATATATGTATTACCATCCACAATACAACTGTGCAGATCACCCTGTAAAAATGTATATCATAAGGTCTGGGATTGCTACTGTGCTTTTCAAGAAACATTGGGAACAACTTCAGGATCAAAAGACCAGAGTTTCCATTGAACAACACCAACTGACCAAAGTTTTTTTAGCTTTCAGGACAGATAAGTTCTACCACTAAAAGTGTGCTCATAGAACACAACTATTTGACCAGTGAATAGCCAACATGTGTAATTTGCAAACCTTATAATGTGCAAGGACATACTACTATGCTCAATGGCTCTATAAATAATTAAATATGAAGTGCAGGCCTCTCAACATAACAGTCAGTTTATTCCCTTTAGTTAAGCAGATTAGAGTCATTCCAGAACAGCCATATTCTGTTTGTTCCCCTTTGTGCCACTGAGTAAGTATGTGAGTATGTCATAGTTTTTAACTAAAACTTCGCTGGTTATTTATTCATCAGTTTCACCATCAAATAGTTATACTGTTATGCAATATTAATTAGATGAATAGGTGCAGTCCGTGTTTCTTAAAGAATTCCCAGAGCAAGTAAATTGCCTTTTTAATAACAAAGATCTATGTACACAGTGTTTCCTCGTGAAACTCCACTACGAGACATGTAAGAATATAAGAGGTGCGCACAGTATGTATTACCTTTGTGATGATCACCCACATAGAAATTTATATCCTAAGGTCTGGGATTGCTACTATGCTTTTCAAGAAACATTGGGAATGACAGGTTGTCAACTTCAGAATCAAAATAGACAATATAGTTTCCATTGAATGGAACCAATTGACCCAGTAAGGCGGTAAGCTTTCAGGAAAGCTAAATAATAACGAAACAAAAAAAACCATGTGCTCATAGAACACAAATTCCTTGACCAGCAAATAGCTAAGATGTGTAATTGTAAATCTTATAACTTGTAGGACATCTTACTGTGCTCAACAACACTGTATTAAATAATTAAATATTTAGTGCAGGCCTCTCAACATAACAAACAGTTTATTCCCCTTAGTTAAGCATATCAGCTTTTTTCAAGAGTTATACCAGAACAGGTTGGCCATATTAGCAACCTAGTGTCGAACTGAAATTTCGCTGTTTATTTAGTCAAACAGTTGCACTTTTATGCAATCTTACTTAGACGAAAAGGTGCAGCCCATGCCTCTAAAAGGACTCCCAACACAAGGAAACTGGCAGGAATGCAAAGCTTTCTGCCGATTCCAATATGGGACATTGATACCATCCATTCATCCATTCAAAAGTTAAAATCATGTACAAACAAAAACAAGTGGATCCACAATACTACAACCTGCTCAAGTCTGAACACACTAAAGTAAACCGCCAATCATCATCAAATGTAACCGAATATTTAGATGGGGGCAAAAATAAGAGGACAAGCACGCTTACCCTGGTAAACACCCTGAGCAGGAGAGGACATGTCTACACCAAAACAAACAGCATGTCATCAGTAAGTAATCAATCTTTCGGCAGTCTCGGCACTCATAATATTCCCCTCGATGCAAAACCTAACCTAGCGCCGCGGAATCACCTATTGTTATCCACCTACTTCTACAACCACAGCTCGGAACATAAGGGCCAATCCATGAGTTGGATGAGCAACATCAGGAGCAGGGGGGCGCTGGGGTGAGAACTTACCTTCTCGCGGTCTATTGGTTCGGGGCGGCGCGCCATCGGCGGAGGTCCCCGGTGCTGCATCGGCGGGCCCGGCCGCGCCGGCCTCATCGGCATGTCACCCATGCCCGCCATCCCACGAATTTCGCCGCCGCCGCCGCCGATTCTTCGCTTGGGGAAGAGATGGGGGGTGCGGAGGAGAGCCGACGGCGTAGATCGGTGGATGCGTCTCGAAGCAGGAAGGCAAATAAACCCTACAGTTCGCGATTTCGTCCCTGAGCTTAATGGAAATTAAATAAATGCAATCCGGTCTACTTTCCGTCTTTCCCTTCGCAAAACCCGTCAACGCTCCGTGCAGTTGTTACATTACAGATACGTCCAAATTTCCGTGTAAATTAGGCTACACTTCGGTACTTTTCACGCCATCCTTGCAAGGATTATTATGGTGCAAGTACAAATCAAACTAAAACTGAATTGTTGCTCTGCAAGCGCTCTCGAGTTGAGTTTCATGGCTATTTCGCTCAAATCCTCTTTACGTGAAATTATTATGTCAAATTTATTTAAATTTTTGTATATAAATTATCCCAACCTTGATTGTATATATTAGAAAGTGTGCAAGGTGAGAGTAATATTGTCCTATATATTTCTAGCTCATCTTCTCTTAACAACCAACCACGTAGTACGAGTATGAGTATAGACCACGATAGCCCACTCTCAACATCATTGCCTGCATTTTGTGATGCACTTTGATGAGTTTGTGGTAGGTACCAATATTGATCACATATACCAACTGTTGACGACCAAAATTGGCATGGGTGTGCAAACCGGTCCGACCAGTATGCACAAACCGGTCAGACCGGTTTTGTAAACATTGTCAAAATGTAAATTGGACTTCACCATTGCGTAGCTCTAGTCGAGACGATCAAGATGCATATGTGGAACGCCTATTTTGGACTCCGGATGAGAGAGTTATGACTTCGGGAAGATTCTGCACTGGGAAAGCCGGTCAGACCGGTTTCCCAAACCGGTCTGGTTTGGATCTGAATTTGAGTAGGTTTAGAACTCTGAGTTTTATACCATATTGTAACCGACTCAACGGGGTAAGACCATCCCACCCTATAAATATAAAGGGCCAAGGCCGATTGAGAATCATTCAATCGATCAAAAATACTTTATCCTTTTATGTTTCGCATTACTTTTATCTCCAAACCCTAGCTCTTCCAAACCTCATACTTGCTGTTCTTCTCTCGTCTAGACGACGTTTGAGGGCGTTCTAGGTGGCCTGCCGACCCTAGAACAACCCTAGACTCTCAAGCTCCGACGGGGTCCCTCCCAAGCTCGAGGTTCTAGGTTTTCACCGTCGCACTATCAAAAGCGGTCTGACCGGTTTCATAAGGCGGTCTGACCGGTTTCGCTTCAAGGCAACGGCGACTTCGTTGGCGCGGTTTCGTGTCAACATATTTTGGCGACTCCGCTGGGGAAGAAAGCAAAGGGATCTGTTACTATGGTTAATCTACCAAAACCTAGTGAAGTTGATCCTGAAAACATCGTTAGGCCGACTGTTGATGAATTGTCGGCTGAGGATCGTCAAGCTTATGAAGCCTTCTGGAAGGATCATGAAGAGAAGGAAGCACAACGCAAAGCAGAAGAAGATGAAAAAGCATGTCGGTGGTATTTATCTCACTTCTCCAAGAATCGGAAGGGCGACATCTCCAAGGACAAGGAGGTGGTCATCGTTTCGAGCGAGGACGAGCAAGATAAGGTACAAGCCAATGTGAGTACTACAATACCACCTGTTACTTTGGAGCAAATTAATCGCTTATTCGTCAATGGTCAAAGACAAATGTTTGCTACTGTCCAAAACATGATTGATAAATCATTAGGAAAACAACATTTGGCTAGTGATAATAATACTCCTAAGTTTAATGTGGCTGGTACTTCACAATGTAATTTTGTGCATCCTGAATCATCGGCAACACCCATGCCTCAATTTGGCATGCCGATGAATTATTTTGAAGGTCAAACAGATTCAGGACAATACAGTCCAACCAATGCGGTCAGACCGGTTGTACAAACTGGTCAGACCGGTTCTGGGGGACCGGCTTCAGTCAGTCTAACCGGTTCTGGTGCTTTAGTTGCTGTTCAATCATCTCCTGAACCAATTACTAGTGTACCTCCTGTTCAGACTGATCTTAGCCGAACAAATGGATTTGCTGGTAATTATATTCCTCCATATGCAACTATAAATTATACCATGCCTCCCCCAAAGTTCCGGTTATTCATACGGTGCAATGCCAAATAATGTTTACTTGCAGCAACCGCCGTATGTACAGTCGAACCAGGTACTACATCATGCGCCGAATAATTCTAGTGTACAAAAGCCAAATAATCCTTATTACGATCAAATGTTCGAAAAATATAAAAGAGATTTGGCTATTATGTTTAAAGAAACTTTCGGTGTAGAGCTTAAAGATAAAACTCTAGCGTGTCAAAAACCATATTCTGAGAGTTTTGATACTATACCATATCCTCACAATTTTAATGTGCCGGAATTTATTAAATTCACTGGGAGGATAGTAGAACTACATGGGAGCATGTTAGCCAATTTAATGCACAAATGGGTATTCATGGTAATCTTGATCATTTAAAAATCCGAATGTTATCTTTGTCATTATCTGGTACTGCTTTTTCATGGTTTTTAGCATTATCTCCTAATTCTATTCATACATGGTCTCAATTAGAGAAAAAATTTCATGAACACTTTTACAATAGTGATAATGAATTGAGACTTTCTCACTTAACATCGGTTAGGCAAAAGAGTGATGAGCCTGTTTCTGAATATATTAGAAGATTTAGAGATGCAAAAAACCGATGTTATAGTTTGGTTATTTCTGAAAAGGATCTTGCTGAATTATGTCTTAATGGTTTGAGATCTCGTATTAAAGAAAGATTAGAGGGCTATGAGTTTCTAACCATTAATCAAGTGTTGCAAAGAGCTTTGGCTCAAGAAAGTCGAAGTAAGGATTCTAAACCTAAACCCGATCGTTTTGGTGTGCATGCTGTCAATTATGATTATTCAGACGATGAGGGTAAACAGGTTTATGCTGCTGAATTTGTATGGTCATCTAAAGATAATCCTAGCACTTGTGCTTCTCTCAAACCGATTCACAAAAATCAGCACGAAGAAGTTAAATTTACTTTTGATGTATCTAAGTGTGATAGGATTTTTGATGAGCTTGCAAAGGTTGGGAAATTAAAATTTTATCATACTATACCGCCGAATGATGAGTTGAAATGGCGAGCTTATTGCAAGTTTCATAATACTTATTCTTATGCTACCAATGATTGCAATGTTTTTCGTAGGCAAATACAATCGGCCATAAATGAAGGACGATTGTTTGTTAATACAATGCAGATTAATGAAAACCCTTTTCCTGTATGTACACTTGAATTGATGAATCCAAAAGTGTTAATTCGGCCGGATCAAGCCGAAAAGGCTAAAGGGAAAAATGTGATAATTGGTGAAGAAAGGCCTACGAGATCAAAGAGAGACTCAAAGGAGTCATCAGAAAAGACCCCTCGGTTAAAGTTGAAGACTCAAACACTCGGGGGGCAAGACAGGAGCAAAGACACTGGTTCTACACAAACCGGTTCTAGAACCGGCCTGACCGGTCAGCATGGGAACTTCAAAGACAAAGTGAGGTCGAGCTTTGAAGAGCTCCTGGTCAAATATAAAAAGAAAAGGGCTGCTCAGAAACAAAAGAAGGTTCACAACAAAATCAAGGATGTAAAGCCATCACTAGGACATCAGAAGCAGTCAATGTGTAAACAAGAATCAATGGAGCAGCTTGCAAAGGTGGTACCAGCAAGATCAGCAACAATCAAGCAGGTATGGAAGCCAAAACAAGTTGTTTCATCATCAACTTGAGTTAAAGCAAGGTATGGCCGATAATATGTTTATCGCCCTTAGAGCTTATATATGGCCGATGTATCGTTCATCATCATCCGTAGATAATTTTGGTCCAGAAGCTTATTTTTTGGCACGCAAGCTTCGCCAAAAAACAGGGGGCATATGTTGACGACCAAAATTGGCACGGGTGTGCAAACCGGTCTGACCGGTATGCACAAACCGGTCAGACCGGTTTTGTAAACATTGTCAAAATGCAAATTTAACTTCACCATTGCATATGTGGAACGCCTATTTTGGACTCCGGATGAGAGAGTTATGATTTCACGAAGACTCTGCACTGGAAAGCCGGTCAGTTTCCCATACCGGAGGAATGGGTTTAATTTTGAACTGAGTTTTGGAAAATGGGCTGCAACAGGTTTGTTTATCTGCGGTTGCCGCAGCGAAAGTGCAAAACGACGTGACTTGCGGGCCGCGGCCTTTTAAAAAGCGTCAGTCGCAGCGAGGCCCCCGAGGCACTTCTTTTTCTCCCCCAAGTCCACTCACGCCTTCCTCGCCCGCGCCGCGGCGACGGGAACCACCACCACCACCTTGCCGCCAGCGATGGCCGGCGACGCCGCCCGCGCCGACGAGGACGGCGCGCCCCCGCCGCGCCCCATCGCCGACGGCTTCCTCCGCTTCCTCATCCCGGCCCCGAAGCCGCGCCCGGCCGCGCCAACCGCGCCCGCCGCGCGCCTCGCGCCGCCGCACCGCCTCATCGCGCCGCCGCCCCCGGTCCCCGCGCTGCGCCCCGAGGAGCGCCTCTTCATCGTCCCGCCCACGCGGCCCGAGTGGCTCCCGCCGCCGCCGCGGCAGCCTCCTCCTCGTCACTACTCACCCTCGCCGGGCGCGGGACCGAGGCCGCGGCCGGCGTTCCACGAGCCGAGGACGCGCAATGCGGGTCGGTTCGCTGGACATGTGAGCGGCGCGAGGGGGAGGAGCCTCCCCGGGGCCGTCGCCCGCGACAGTGGAGGGCGCTCTGGTTCTCAGAGGCCCAAGGCGGCGGAGAGGAAGCAGGCGTGGGTCGCCGTGGAGAAGAAGGGGGAGGATGCCGGCGACGAGGATCGGGCGGCGGTGAGCGAGGGGTATTCAGGTGGGGATGAGGGGGGCACTGAAGCCGACGACCAACTCGAACTAGAGGGAGAGCAGGACACCGGTGGTCATCACCGGCTTCTCGATCGGGAAGACGAAGCCAAGGATTCTCTGGCCATGGCTTCTAATCCGGAGTGCTCGGACGGCGGCGGCGGCGAGCGGCCAAGCGAGGTAGGAAAAACCTGCAAACTCGATCTCCGGCGTGGCAATGAAAATGCAACCCTTTTATTGGTCGATCGATCGCATATATATGATCTGTTCATTCACTTGTTGATCGAATTACTGGTGCTCCTTTATCTGTTCTGCAGCAGCTCATGTCTCAATCGAATCAACTACCGCAGTTGCCAGGCAGGATGCGCAGAAGGCAGGTGGAGTGCCGCCACGACATCGACACCTTCACGCCCGGCTTGCTTGCGCTGTACGAGTCCCTGAAGCCGTCGGAAGAGCACAAGTCCAAGCAGCAGCAGCTTCTGGACTCTCTGGCGAAGTCTGTCAGCAAACAGTGGCCCAATGCTCAGCTGCATCTCTACGGATCATGCGCCAATTCATTTGGAACATCCCAAAGTGACGTTGATGTTTGTCTTGAGATGGAGATTGGCGACGAGAGCACGGTCGAGGTTCTTCTGAAGTTAGCAGACGTGTTAAGGACCGAAAATTTCGACAATGTGGAGGTAAGCCTTCATGGAGTTTTACCGTTCTACAATTGAATTATGCAGAATTCTCATCCAAAGTTACTTGAGTTGTATGCATATTGTTGTGTGATCCTGTACTTGGGTTGGAGACTTCAAGTTCAATTCTTATAGCATCTTGTCATTGAACTCTGATGAAGACTTGCCTTCTACATCTTTGCTTGATTGTCTGTTCATGTTGTTCCTCTTTGTCTCTAAATATAAATTTTATGCAGGCAATTACCAGTGCTAGAGTTCCGATTGTTCGGATGTCAGATCCAGGAAGTGGCTTCTCCTGTGACATATGCATCAACAATCTCTTTGCTGTTGCTAACACAAAGCTTCTCAAGAATTACGCCCAGATTGATCAGAGATTACTTCAGCTTGCATTTCTTGTGAAACACTGGGCCAAACTGAGGGGCGTGAATGAAACATACCATGGGACCCTCTCTAGCTACGCGTGAGTAAAAGGAAATGATATTTTGGTTTCAATACCAATTGAGTTCTAAACTTCTAATCTTTGTTTCAATGAACCTGCAGGTATGTTCTTATGTGCATTAACTTCTTGCAGCTACGAGAGCCCAAGATTCTACCATGTCTTCAGGTCCTTTTACTAACTTTATCAAATTCACATTGCAATTATATTTTAGGATAGGATCACTCCTGAAATTTTCCTTGCATTTTTATTTACGATGTTGATATAGGTAGCCCCATCAATTAGTTGTGTTTCAACCCACTTCCATTTTTAAACTTTTTCCCCTTTTTTTCCTTTTTTTTATGGTGGAGTGTCAATGCTCAATTGGTCCTGGATTTCCACCGTTTGACACTTCATATGCATACTTCTTTTTCGATGGCTTGCTCATCATTCAGCTATGGTTGGTCTCTTTTGTCTTTCTCTTCTTTTTTTTTTCTTTTTGCAGAAAAGTAGCCCCACTATGTTTTTTTTCAGCTATGGTTATGTCACTGAACTACGAATACACAGTCATAACTAGAATTTCTCATGTGGAATTGCCCATCTAGTTTAGCCTCAAGTTTTGCATTGGTTTGTCAATTTCATCCTAACGCAACCTGTGCCTATCCCCCAATTTTCAGACCATGGAGCAAACATATACCATGGAAGTTGATGGCACCGAGTGCTCATATTTTGACGAAGTTCATCAGCTCGAAGACTTCGGTGCTGAAAACAAGGAGAGCATCGCAGAATTTCTCTGGGCGTTCTTCCACTACTGGGCATTCCACCACGATTACAGGCGCGGCGTCATCTCCGTTCGCACGGGGAACACGCTCAGGTAATAAGAGCTAACGATCTTAAGTGAACAATAAACTTGGAGCATCAAATTTCATCATATTTCACGTAGGTTTTTGAAGAATCTACAAATTCATCACTTTGGCTCGGTGTGATTTATTGTGAACAGCAAGCAGGAGAAGGGCTGGACTACTCGCGTCGGAAACGACCGCCATCTGATGTGCATCGAGGACCCATTCGAGATCGGCCATGATCTAGGCCGTGTGGTTGACAGGCAAACGATCAAGATCCTCAGGGAGGAGTTCGAGCGAGCTGCTGACGTGCTGCAGTACGACGATGACCCCTGCGTGACTCTCTTCGAGCCCTATGACTGTGAAAATTAATCAGCATGAAACAACTGACAAGTTGCTGAGATGGCACTTGTGCTACAAACTGAAGATATGAGTTCGTATTCAGATAATGAATTGTTAAGGCATCTGATAAACAAAGCTCTAACTGGTTAAATTTGAAACGTAGAACCTGTGCCGGGTGCATCTAGTTGCAATAACGATGTAGGATCTCCTTTGTGATTTCCCCCCAAAAAAAAGGAGGATGGTAAAAATTGCTGCAGGCTGCAATGAGTTCACCCTAACTGACATACTAGCATTTTCACTTTCTATGCGCAGTACACTTGAACAGGCAAATTTAATTATCTGATTTGGGGGACATTTCATTGATGCCAACACTGATGGCATGTACTGTATTAGAACAATTTCACTTCCCAGGATGGAGTTACAATTGGAAGGCTGGAGTTCCTAACCCCAAACTCTGTACTGTAAAGAGTTACAATTGGAAGGGTGGAAGTGGAACTGGCCTGATGTTGCATTTCTGCAATTTTACATCCCAGGATTCTGAACAATTTCCATGATATTAACCATCTCGTAATTCTTAACAAACGACACCCTGTAAGCTCTCACTTAACTCCAAACTTATGGTGTCAAGTGTTTGACAGTGTAATCATTACCCTTCTCAGTACCAGGAACCTATCATAGTATGCTTTCCTAGGACGAAAGTTGATGGATAAGAGAGTTCTACCCTAGGTAGCCAACTGGCCTAATCTCCTAGGCTAAGTATCAAACTTTGCTTCCAAAGAATATCACCCGCTGCTCCTGGACACTTCCCCAACATAAAGCTAGGCCGAGTTGGCCAACTTATGGCGCGAAGGGTGACAGCTCAATGATCTTTCCAGGTTTGCATATCTCCTTTTGCATCTTCCCATGATCTCACCTCATCTAATGGCATGTAACCATCCTCACGTGGCCTCTGTTTTGATGTACTCAACCTGGTTAAAATTTTCATTGTACAACATGCCCGTTGGAGAAATGAGCCGTTGTAAACCACTTGCAAACCGACCCTGGCATGGACATATTGTTCAAAGATACCAGATTAGAGCTAGTTAAGACATTAGATGTTAAATGTAAAGATATCCAATTTATAGGAAGGAACATACCCACTGAAACAAAACGAGTATCCACCAGCACCCTGGCAAGCTACCAAATTTGTTGCGGAGGACCTTTCATAATGAAACAAAAAATAGAAAATTCATCATCATAATCCTATTTTAATTTCAGACTATGGACTCTCACTCTTTTCCTTGTTCAATCAAAACAACTGGCAGCATTCAAAAGTGACCAGAGGGTAGAAAGTATAGTGCAAATCATATTCTTATTTTTGATGGTTCAGACCTCAGAATCATTAATGCCCTGATCCTCTTTTTTATTAAAGTGGCAGAAAGATTCATGCGGTCTCCCACTAATGAGTAATGACTCACGACAGGAAAAAAAAGAAACATGCATACCATCAATAGAAGGGTTCCAATGCCAAAACATACACTCATTGATTGACTCAAATATCTCAGATCCCTTCCGGCCTAAAAGAGGACAAAAATATAAATTAGATGTCAGCACATTGCCCGGCAAATGAAGGCAGCAATATGTTGGCCATGGGAATTCTGCATGAATAAGCCTTCAATCTATTGGATTACCACTACCATGCCATAATGTCAAAGATTGTTCCAATTATTACATTTTTTATGTAAATAGTACAAGGAGCGCTCATCTGCCATGTTATTGCTAAGTTTATTACAGAAGCAATAATACTCAAGCATTCAACTCTATTTGGCATAGTGTGTTGGCTTGTGCCCCAACCACAGCGAACTTTAGGTAGCCCCAGGAGTTGGGTGCTCTTTGGTCACCAAATTTAGAAGAAACCCATGGCTTCTTCGTCATAGCTGATGCAATTTTTCTTTTCGGATGCTTGGCCAAATGTACGAGCAACCAAAACATTGGCCAAAATTGTTGCCAAAGTTTTGTAGGGCTAATTTGGGTGCAAACAAACCAAGCCTGGTTAACCCAGTGCACTTTACAGGAGAATTATGTGGGCCAGACAGATGAAATAAATCAGATTAACATACCAATAATGTTCCTTCAAGGGAGTGTACTGAAGGAGTCACAAGCAATGCACTGAAGTATGGAGCCAGTACCATGTGCATCTGTTGGCAATATAGTGCAGACTTAATGAGTTACAAAGAAAATTTAAGCAACAAACACTACTGGCCAAGCATGAATAATATCTAAAAAAAAATATGCGATGCATCAGACCTGTTGGACGACCATTCTGTCATTGGTAAAGACACTGGGGAAAAGCCATGGAACAAGTGTCCCTACTGTCCCCAAAACTGCTCCAGTAATCGCTCCAATGATCACAAGTGACTTCAATAGCATCCTTGCCTACAATAAAGTTAGCTTTAGGATCTTTCTGATTAAGGAACAAAATATCCACACAGTTTAGTGTAGAAATGAATTTGAGGTATGCTGCGCTAACCATTAGCTGTTGCTCTAATGCAGGAGAAGGAAGAAAGGTCAGTGCAAATACACTTTCGATACAAAGTATATAGAACATAATGGTCTTTTGTATAAAAAAAGCATATAGAACATGAAAACTCAAAAGGATGTGTCTGCTGAGAAACTGCTGAAGAGAGGCTAACCGTATCAATTAGTTTTCTTTAGCTGAACCATATGAAATCATATATATACAAGAGCAACAATGATATGACGTCGTTATTTACATAAATATTAACACTGTAATCAACAGGTACCTTAGTCAAATTACGATTAGCACCATATATCAGCTCCGGCATGAATGACTGTGCAGTTTGTGACAGAGGCTCACCCCAAACAGTACACATGCATAAGATATTAATCATAACCTTCAAAAAAATATAAAGTAAATGATACACTTGTTAAATTCCCTTTTATTAGATATTCCCTCATGAGCAATCATTTTCTATGTTACGAAGTATAAACCTGGTGGGCTGCAAGTGTTATCGCTCCCATAGAAGTCGCTGAATATGTGAGCAATGCATAAAATGCTACCTGAAGAGAGTTTGAAATAATTAATTACAATGGCATAAAGGAAGGATACGGATAGTTGGACCCCAAAATGATACCTTGGATGTCATTGTCACAAAAACAGGAGCTGCAATTTCAAATATCTGCAACAGCTCTCTCGCTGATGGTATCGCAAATGAGAAAGCTCGAAAACCCTTATTGTTTAGATTCTGCATCATCATGAAAGCTGCAACAACCTGATAGTGTGTCAAAAAATAGCCACTCAAAAGACAAACCCAACAATGTAAACAAATTGGCTATGAGATCAACATTAGTAGCCAGAGGAAGAGTGTAGAGCAATCAGATCATGAATAAAGAGAAATTTGCTGGTAAGAGGTTAAGTTTATGTTTTATAAGTTTCTGAGGCGGTGTAAAAAACTTTTACCAATGTGGTGTTTCGCTTAGGAACAAATCAGATGCTATTCCTATTAACCTATACATTGGATGATCAACAACTTTGTGGAAGCATGCTCAAGTTGTTACATGCTTGTTGGTTGATGGCCAGCGTAGGCTAAGGTCTTGGCATAGCAAGAGGGAATTTTTTTCTCACACACGGGAGAGCTGTGTATCATTGTATTAATAGGAGAAGAAAAGTGTCCTAGCAAGAAGGAATTATCTATCTAGCTCTTGTGTATCCCTCATAGAGTCATAGATAATCTTCTCTGCCTTAACCTTAAATAGAGAGGAGTATCCTACCATAAGCATATAATAGGTACAAAGCATCCTTTTTCAAGTTAAACTAATCTGTAATTCCATTCTCTCTCAGTTCCTAGCTTAATGTGCAAGTGAACAATTCGTCTTCTATAAAAGAGAGAGAGGAAGTCAAAAGGTGCCACCAAAGAGATGTGAGATGGTGACTGGGAAAGTGTCTGCACCTGTGAAACCATAGTTGCCCAGGCTGCACCAGCAATTCCATAACCACAAACAGAGCAAAGAACTATATCACCAACACCATTTACAACACTAGCAGCTGCCAATGCCTTCAAAGGACCCCAAGAATCCTTCATGCCCAGACTGAGTAATACAAAACACACCATATAATAAGCGGTGCATCCAATCAAGATAGCTGCATAATTTCTAAGTATCCATTGCTATCCGAACCATTTTATTCATGTAAATGTGTAGCCCATGCTTATTCATGCCAATATGAAGACTAGGTGATTACATGTGCTGGAATGCCGGTTGACTATTATTAATGCCACAATTGTCAAACTCAGATATATCTACCACCACCAGTGTTCCACTAGTTACCACTGGAACAGAGACTAATGCACATTTTCACTGCTCTACTGCAATTGTAGCATTTTGAGAAAGAAGGTGGGAATCTAGAACGGAGATATAACTTTTAACCCGCATTCAAACTTCTGCTTCATGACTTGGGCTAACTTTTAGCATTTTTTTCTTCTGTGGATAATTTTACTTTTATATCTCAATAAACAACAAATGTAATACATTTAGACTTCCACAAGCTGCAGTTTGACAAATTAGAAGGGCAGGACAGAATTAGCAGGTACAAACGAGAAAGAGAACTACCTAACTATATCTAATAACATGAGATAAAAAGAATGGGCATAGCATGTACCTAGCACTTTGAGCAACTAAGCCAACAAGAACTGCAGGCCATGCAAAGCCTCTTATCTGAAAGTAGGTAAACATATTGACATATATGTTACTTCACACAAAAAGGGGAGTTTAAACTTCATATTCTATATATAATATAGGGTATTTGAAGAATACAACAAGCTTAAAAGCATATAAAACAAGAACCCCAACCACTTAGCCTTGTGGTTAGAGCCATCTACCGTATCTCAGGCTGTCTAGGGATAGAGATAATAAACATATATAGACCAGCTAGGCAATTCAAAAGACAATTTTACCTATGAAATTATGATAATAAGCAATATCTGGAGCTAAATAGGCATAACAGTATTTGAAAGTCAATTGCGATTTATGGACCTCAATAGCACTATGCATCAGGTGAAGCAACCACATGATATCACAAGAAAATAGATGTCCACAGTACATGCAAAAGTACACCTTCCTCGCATGTAGACTTCCATATGCAGAAAATATGCCCGTCAGGTTTTATTAGTCATTATTAAACCATGGTAACTCTACACAACTAGTTGAACACTGAAAGTGATGAGTGAAGGAAGAGCTATCAGAGTATAAAGAGCATGGCTTCATTTTTGCAACCTGCCCTAATATGCCTCTTCTGTCTGTCCCACTCTCATGCACAGGCCTACAATATTTTATTTCCTATACAACAAACAATTGAAATTTGAACCATATCCATGTATACTAGTAATTTTTTACTGCTAATGCTCAATAAAAGAAAACTCAAAACCACAACATGTTAGCTATATATCCAGAAATATGGCCTTTCCTATCAATTATACCGGGGAATAATGTTGCGGAGAGAGATGTTACAAACCTGTGCATATGTATTGGCCGAAGTGATAATTTCATAATTCCCTGATCCAGTAAAAGCTGAGGAGTGGGGAAAAGGAAAGGGGGTTATATAGTTTAATGGAGGATAGTGAAGGTACCACATATAAAGTTCAATAGATGGATCATGTGGAGCAAAAGATAATATGTGAAACAACAAACTGACAGGACACTTTATAACTGTGTCCTATCTTTTCTAACCACACATCCTAATCTGAACATAAAATTTAAATAAGAACAGAAGCCAAGATAAAAGAAGTACATAATTCCTACTTTAAACAGCATCGTGTGCTTAGTTGGTTGAGCCCAGGACAAAGCAGGAAGGCAGTAAATGAGATAATACTATGACAAATAAAGTAATCATCAAGGTTTGCGTTAGAAAATAACAAATGCTCAAAACTTCAAAGTATGAAAAATATGTTGATAGTTGTAGGTCCAGACACTATTTTTCTTTAGAGTCTTACCAGTCAATACTTGAGTACCAAAAACCTTGGTGAAGAAGAACATTCCCATGCCACAAGCAAGAGCAATAAACAGCAACATAGACACTTGATGTTGTGCAAGTTCATTGTCCTGCATATAGTAACTGCAATCAGATTAGATTACTGATACAGCAAAAGGGCGTACCCAGTGCCGTAGGCTTCCCGCACCGTGCGGGGTCTGGGGAAGATTACTGATACAGCAAGAATGTAAAATCCAAGAAGGTGACTAACATTTGATGCATAGACAAATGCTACTGACAACCACTGAGGCATATATTGAAATATAGTTTTGGAATAATTTTAATGGCTATGAAACTATAGAACCATTCCATGTAGCTAAGGCGATATCATCTTCGCCTTATAGACTATAGACACCACAATCTGTTTATATGCATAGTTGCATACTAGCACAGAGGAACGGAGCACCTAGGATCGAATTAGACGACGCACCTTTTTGGCTAAGGAGGTGGCCACCATGTTAGAGGTTGCAACCGAAAGGAACATGAAAATGTAGCTGAGGTAGTCACAGAACACTGTCCCAGGCCCTGAAAGGAAAGGAAGGGAAACAGAAAAAAATAAGAAGAACTGTACATTGAGCAGCCTGTCAGATAGACATTTTTTACAAATTTACGGGCATCGCAATTCGCAACATATGACGTATCAGGCCTGCATTTGGGCAGGCAGGATCGTTGTAATTGATGTGTAAGAGCGATAGAGCCACTGAATATTACTAGTACTATGTTGCAGCATCATGTTCGCCGTAGGGAGATGATACTCCTACTCCTACTGAATATATAGGAAAGCAAAGGACCGGACCTAGCGCGGCGAGCTGGAGGGCGGAGGTCTGGCCGATGACCATGGTGTCGATGAGGCTCATGAGCGGGCCGCAGATCCAGAGCCCCAGCGCCGGGCCCGCGAACACGACGATGTCCCGCACCTGCTCCCATATCCCCGCCGCCTTGCCCCCGTCCTCGCCGACCCGCGCGACGGCCGAGCCGGCGCAGCGGCAGCGGGAGGTGCGCGGGCTCTCCTCGAGCCGCGGCGGCGCCCGGAGAGGGCGGAGGCGGGCGGCGGGAGGAGGGGTAGCGAGGCGGAGGCGGAGGCGGTGGAGGGGAGTAGGGGCACGTGCGGGCGCGGGGGTGGGGATGAGGTGGGCGGCGGAGAGGAGGCGGAGGTGCGCCGACATGGCGCGGGAGTCGGAGACTAGTGGTTGGTTGGGTTGTGCCGCCGCAGCCGAAATGGAATGGCCGGCGGGGGGAGTGGTAGGTTGCTGCTGCCCCGGATCGTGTGGAAGGGAACGGCCGTTGCTGTTGAGCCGTAGAGGGCGTGTACGTACACGCAAAGTGTACATGTACTTCCGTTCAAAAAGTGTACATGTACGGGTATAATCACGCACTGGTATATACGCACATACGTCATGGAACATACTATCTTCCTTTGCATCACAACGCCAAACGCCAAAATGTTCAGCTTACAGTGGGAGGATATCGTTATCATTGTATCACGTCTGACATCGTATACAAATCGAATATTCGCCATGCTCACTCTGATTCATAGTAGTACATTCATTTCCCGTTTACACTCTAATTCAAAATACATTCATTTCCCGTTTCACCGAAGAGATAAGAGATAGGCTGTTTAATTTAGGTCGGGACAAACATTTTCTGGCCACTCTTCTAGTCAAGTACCATTTTGGCAGCACAAACGACACCATGAAAAGGACTCCCCCGATTTGGAGCCATTAAATGGAAATGGGATGGCTACTGCCAGCAGATGCGGAGCCAGGCCATAATCACACTAGCTAATAGACAGGCCGTTCGAGGGACCAAAGTAACATAGATCTTCAAGAACAAACACAAAGCACGACTCCAGAAACAAGCGAGACACCCTCCAGGATTACTTGCATGATGACTCCAAAGTAACTGGATACACGATATATAGTACAGTTGGCAAAAAAAATATGAAAAGTAAAAGAACACAACGGCTGAAGAATAAGAAAACACACTTGTGGGTCTCCAGACCACAAATGGTTGTTTCCTCATCCTATAGTCAAAAATCGACCTCAAATAGATAAGCATGTTCCATGCAAAATAGTTTCAGGTGTCCAGTCCAGGAGCCTCTGGAATGCCAACTATGCCGCAAACTCTAGTAACAATCTCTTCTTGCCAAGGTATACATGACAGAAACCTAATTTTGCTCCCAGCCAAATCACATGAAGTCGTACTCATCCGGATCATCATAGCCTCCACCCCTGCCGGGGATGAAGTCGTCATCTCCTTTCTCGATGTGGAGTTGCTTCTTTTTGGCTCCTGTGAGAAAGAATTTCATCCAGTATGAACATCAGTGATAATGTATTTCCACCTAGGCATTGGTTATCAGATCTGCCTTCAAAATAGAAATGTGCGCCCAAGGCTTATTACCTTGTTTCTTTTTGCCTGCTGCAGCTTCTTTCTCGGCCTTGATCTTCTCATTAGCAATAGCTGTCACAGAGGAAGATATTTCTTTCGCATCTGCACCTTTTAAAGGTGTCATGGAAAGTCTCATGACATTCTTAAGTAGACCCATGTAGTGAAAACTTTTCTGCAAACATGAAACCAATAAGGTCAGACCATGCTGGACACTAG
Source organism: Echinochloa phyllopogon (assembly GCA_033239725.1). NCBI lineage: Eukaryota > Viridiplantae > Streptophyta > Magnoliopsida > Poales > Poaceae > Echinochloa > Echinochloa phyllopogon. Next base: position 1,751,490 of record BTCW01000001.1, read on the forward strand.
AGAACTAGAGACGTAGCCAATCTAAATGTTAACAGACCTCATACGGGCGTAGTTTATTTGCAATAAGCTCTGCATATTCCGCAAAATCACTCTCAGACTTTGGGATAAAAGTATCTAGTGACTTTTGTTCGCCGCCGCCCTTCTTTGCAAAAAGCTCTGTGGTTGACTTGAAGTCAGCTTCTTCCACAAGCCTGTAACAATTAAACGTGGCACATGAACAAACTACTTATAGTATTATAATCTGAATAAAAGCAAGCAATCTGGGCATTAAGGCTCCTACAGAGGTCAAAAGAATAAGCCAGACAGAAGACAGAAACAGTAGCATTACACATGGGTTGCACCAAGTTTGTATGCAACATCCAGAAAATAAACAGGCCACAAAACAGCATATACCTTTGTTGGCGAATTTTCTCTGAGGTAGGACTAAGAGGAGGCTCATCTGGTTCTTCAGCACTCGTTGATGCTTGCTGTTTTCCTTTTTTAGCAGGAGCCTTAGTGCTAGGTTTCGCAGCGGCCTTTTCCACAGGCGCTGGCTTAGGTTTCTGCAAGATGTATCAAGACAAAAACCAGCGTTGAATCAGTGGCAAAAACCAGGAGGCATCCAGAAAATAAGCATGAAACTGATAGATATTGGTGTTAGCATGAATATGTTGCTAACTATTTTGCATAACAAGCAATAATCACCATGGCTTACCATGGCCGATTACCATTTCTTTAGAAGTGTATTTTAATAGGAAACAATATATTCGTAGAGAACTACACTGCATAATTAAAGCTCCTAGGCTGCTATTCAACTAGTCATGGAATCAGCAACTAATTGAAGACTAGGTACACAAATAGAATGGAACTGTGAATAAGAAATCACCCCTACCAAACATATAGAACGAAAGAATATCATGTCTCTCCATCGAATTATTTCCAACAGGTAAGCAATGGGATAAATAGTGCATACTGTCCCAACTAAAAACAAAGTATGACCTCCAGAAACATAGGAATGGATTTTCATTTTACCTCTTCATCCTCTTCTTCCCATGAGTCTTTTACATCCTCTTCTTCGACATCTTCATCATCCCAGTTACTTTTAAGTGGCTCAGCTTTCACAACAGGAGCTACCGGCTGAAAATCTTCAGAATCTGAAATGCAGTGTAGATTTGTTTTCATAAGACACTAACAATGCATATGAAGTGCCAGAATAAACCAACATCAGCATACTTAAATTCAACAAACTAACATAGAATGCACAAAGGCAAGGTTGACACTTGACTCGACAGGCGCCTAATAGAGCAGGTAGCATGCGACCTGGTCTGGATTATCTACAATATTGCATCACTGCCCTGCACTAAGTGAATACGCTAAGTATATTCGTAGAAGTTACACATGTGATGAAAGCCCCAACCTTCCAGCACTTGATGTGCAGTGCCATCAGAAAATTTTTAGGGTAATTTTTTTAACTACCCCACATTACACCTAAAAGGAGCACTTTTTTCAAAAAAAAACACACGTGAATCTAAGGAAAAAATTAGCCTGGTAGTATATCAATCCAATGCAAAAAAGGTCCTTTCTGTGCAGGAACAGGTTCAAAGTCTTTAGTGTTGGTTACGGAACAAAAGAAATAAATTATGCAGTAAGTATTCTTAGTTGACATACATTGCACCTTTAGACGCATACCTACAGCCATGCTAGTGCATACAAAATAACAGGAACCCATGACCATTTGCCAAAAATTTAACAGATGGCAGCACAGCTCACGAACAAATCCTGGGAACCATAATCCCAAAGCTAAAACCCAAAACCTAGCCTTAGTCTTACATACAGGTTATCCGTCTGCTGAACTACACCTGATGACCTAAACCGCGTCAACCAACGCAGCCTTCGACTCGCAAACCTCGGGACGGAATTCTGTTTCCCCAAAAACGGACTGCGGATTCTCTAGATTCGGAAACCGCCCTGTGAGGCCGGGGCCCCGCGTCACGAGACGCGCATCGGGAACACGAACTAGTCACAAAGCGGTGAACCCCGCGCCGGCGAAACATCGGTACAGATTCCCGCGGACGGAAACTACCGCGCTACAGATCGGAAGCCTAGGGAAGTAGAGAGAGGGAGAGGGAGGCGCTCACCCCAGTCCTCCATCGTGGCTCGACGGTCCTCGAGATCCGATCGCTTCGACGGAGACGGCGACGGCGGGCGTAGAGGCGCAGGAGGAGCGGCTAGGGTTTCCGCTGCTGCTGCGGCGGCGGCGGCGGCGGAGACGGCGCGGTAGGGGAGGGGCGGAAGCTTCTCGAGGGTTGTGGAAGGGGGGAACCCGAAAGGATGGATGAGTCGAGTCGCGCTCTGCTCTGCTGGCTTGGCTTGGCTGGCTGCCGCTTTGTTTCTGTTTTTTTTTCTCTCTCTCTCTCTTCCGGCTTTGTCACACGGCCTCCCTGGTGTTGTGTCCTCTTCTGATCTCCAATTGGACGGCCACGATCCTCTACAATATATAATACGGCTACGTAGAGGAAGCCGAATCGGAGACCAACTTTTTTTATATAAAAAAAAAATTTACTCCGGAGTAGAAACGGTGCCGGATCGCTCCTTGCTCAGTGTTTGTACACGCTCCGTTTTCGTACTCCTTTTTTCCGAATACAATTTGGAACAATTTCAACTATCTATTTCCATCCAAATATACTACGTGAAATCAAATGGATATAAAATGTTTTTACAAACTTAGTCTCGAGGCAAATGCAATGCAATCTCATTTTAATAGGACAAATCCGGGAAACGAAATGAGCATACCCAACCTAGAAGGGATGGTCTCCGATCACATGCAAACGATCTGGTGTGATCCGATGTGGTAAGCAGTGACCTTGTCTGACGTAGTGATGTGGTAAGCAGTGATGCTCCGATGCCTTCCATTAGGATGTCATTATCCCATCTCATCTTGTACTGCCTTTTCGTTGCAGGATCTGACCCAAACCATTTCGCTAACACAAGCTGGTCAGCAAATCTGCCATGCATCGTTTCAAAGGATCTGACCTTGTAACAATACCAAACTAACAAACAATATACAGACTATGTTGCCAAGCCTACTAGAGTGATCATGGGCCCGGTGCCCCCTGAGGATTTCCTGCCTCTGGTTCCTTATGAAGATGATGCTGAGACTGAAGATGAGGAGGAAGATATCATAGAGATTCAGGGTCCCATCCGAGCTACGCCTGGGAAGCGCCGGGCCAGGAAGATGAAAGAGCCTCTGGACAGTGCTTTTCTGCGCAGGAGCAAGAGGATCAATCCAGACTTGGAGGGATTCAGAAATGCTGCAAGTGCTGCGGCAGCTTCTGATATTCCTGATGTTTATGTTCAGCCCCTTGCAGTCATCCCTCCGTCCTATGCTGGATCAGCGGAGGCCACGTCTGGTGCTGCAGCCCCGCCTTACCTGCCACTGGATACCATTCAGAGCATAGCCACAAACTTTCTTCAGATGCCGCCTAGTGTCGTGTCTGCTGCTGCTCTCTTAGACCTTGATGACCATGATGATGCTATGTAATAGGTCTAGTTCTGTGAGATGGTCCAACAGGCCTCCTTTCTTTTGTGTGCCATACTTAAACTCATGTTTCTGGCCTGGTTGGTCTCTTTTGGTTATAATCTGGTGGCCTGGGGCCTTTAGCTTTTATTACCATCAGTTAAGTTGCTGGTTGATTGGTTACTTATGCTCTCGGTTCAGACTTCATCTTCTGTTCCTTTCACATTTGATGTTGGGTGATTCTTACTTCTCACCCAGATTTCTGGACTGGTCCAGAAGTCTTGTTGATATTCTTCCAGACAGTTACAATGAATAGTTCTCGAAAGTTGAATATTTTGGTCTGGAACATTAGGGGAATTAATTCACAAGATAAATGGGATGCTCTACGTGACAAAATCTCAGAGAGTGCAGCTTCTATCATTTGTCTTCAAGAGACTAAGAGAGAAATCTTTGAACCCTCCTATCTTCGAAAGTTTTGTCCTAGGCATCTCAGCACCTTTGAGTTTTCTCCTTCCTTAGGATCTTCGGGGGGCCTCATCACGATTTGGAACCCCACTCTCTTTTCTGGATCCCTGGTTCTGTGTAACTCGTTCTGTGTTACAGTGAAGTTTGTGTACAATGTAACTGGGAAATGCTTCCATTTATCAAATATCTATGGGCCATCGAACGCTGTAGACAAAGCTTCTTTTGTGATGTGGCTGTATCACCTAAACATTGACAGCTTTGAGGATTGGCTGTTAGCAGGTGACTTTAATCTGATCAGATCCCCGTTTAACAGGAATAAGCCTGGAGGCAACGTAGCAGACATGTTGTCCTTCAATGATCTGATTCAGCATTTAGACTTAGTTGACATCCCATTTAGTGGCAGAGCCTTTACCTGGAGTAACATGCAAGCAGATCCTCTGCTTGAGAAACTTGATTGGGTGTTTACATCATCGTCCTGGACCAGCTCCTATCCTGACACCTCGGTGACAGTTCTAGGGAGGCCGATTTCTGATCACTGCCCTCTCAGCATCAGCATTGGAACTTCTATCCCCAGATCCACATTGTTTCGTTTTGAGAACTACTGGGTAGATTTTGATGGGTTTGCTGAGGTTGTCAATCTTCACTGGAATTCTTCTCCCTTTTTTGCCAATGCTGCTAAGAATGTCCAGTGTAAGTTCAAAAAGGTCAGATTTGGGTTGAAGAAGTGGAGCAGGAACCTCTCAAAGCTAAGTAAACTGATTAACAATTGTGATTTTGTCCTAGCTCTTCTTGATGGCCTTGAGGAGCAAAGGCCTTTCGACACTTTGGAGAGACATTTCAGGTTTCTTGTCAAACAACATCTCTCCAAGCTACTGGAAGCCAAACGAAAATACTGGATGCAGAGAAACACGGCCAGATGGGTTGTCTTTGGTGATGAAAATTCAAAATTGTTTCAAGCTATGGCTACACATTCTCACAGGCGTAAGGCTATCTCTGCTCTTCACCAGTCTGATGGAACTGTCCTAGTGTCTCATGAACATAAAGCTGGTGCTCTCTGGAACTCCTTTAAAGACAGGTTAGGTACAACAGAATTCAGAGGTATTCCTTATGATCTGGCTAGCCTTCTGCAAAGTCTTCCCATTCCTGTGTTGGATGAGCCTTTTTCTCATCAGGAAATCATGGCTGTGTTAAAAGACATGCCCAATGATCATTCTCCTGGGCCAGATGGTTTCAATGGAGTATTTTTTAAGAAATGTTGGAGCATCATCAAAGATGATATTGTAAGATTATGTGCTGATTTTGCTAATGGCAACCTGGACCTTTCCAGCATTAATGAGTCACTTATCACTCTCATTCCCAAGAAAGATGATGCAAAGTTCATAAATGATTATAGGCCAATTTCCTTACTGAACTATTCCTTGAAGTTTCTAACTAAACTTCTGGCCAATAGATTGCAGCAAGTCATACTACAGGTCATTCACACCAACCAATATGGATTCATCAAAGGCAGGACCATACAAGATTGCTTAGCATGGGCTTATCAATTTCTACATGTCTGTCACAAATCCAAGAAAGAAATTGTTATTCTAAAATTGGACTTTGAGAAAGCATTTGACAAGGTTGAGCATGAAGTGATCTTGCAAGTGCTCCAACATAAAGGATTTTCGGCTAAATGGATTGGCTGGATCAGAAGCATCCTGTCCTCAGGGTCCTCCTCAGTCTTGCTTAATGGAATACCTGGAAAACCATTCAAATGCAAGAGAGGGGTGAGACAAGGGGATCCTCTCTCTCCCTTGCCTTTTGTTTTAGCTTCTGATTTACTGCAATCTATGATAAATGATGCTGCCAGCAGGAATATTCTCACACATCCCTTGGGAGCTGATTATGGTGGAGACTACCCTATTGTGCAATATGCAGATGATACTTTACTTGTCCTTCCTGCAGATGGTGACCAATTAACAGCACTGAAGAACATCCTACTTACTTTTGCTGAGGCAACAGGACTTAAGGTCAATTTTGACAAGTCCTTTCTAGTACCGATCAATGTGGAGCATGACAAAATGGTGCTGCTGTCAGACAGGCTGGGCTGCCAGGTTGAAACAATGCCATTCACTTATCTTGGATTACCCCTGGGCACCACACGTCCAACGATTAATGAGTACATGCCTATTTTGAATAGACTAGAAAAGCACTTGATGGGTATTTCCAACTTTCTCTCCTATGCAGGAAGACTAGTGTTAATCAACTCCATCTTCTCGGCCATGCCTACATTTTATATGTGCTCCCTTAAAATACCTTGTGAAGTGCTAGATCAGATTGATAAATACAGAAAGCACTTGCTTTGGGCTGGAAATGATGTGACCAAAAAGGGTGGTCACTTGGTTGCTTGGAAGTACGCTTGTAGATCAAAGGAGGAAGGAGGTCTGGGAATTATTGATCTGAGAACCCAGAACTCAGCTCTGCTATTGAAATTTCTTCACAAGTTTTACAATAGAGCTGATCTTCCCTGGGTACAGCTCACCTGGAAACATCTGTACAAATCCAGCAAGCCCCCCCATGCTCGTTCACAAGTTGGGTCGTTCTGGTGGAGAGATATAATGGCTCTTTCTGAGAAATACTTCATGATTGCGTCCTGCAAGGCTCAGCGAGGTGATTCAGTCCTATTTTGGCAAGATTTATGGGATTTGGGTATTCTCAAGTGGAGGTTTCCCCAGCTTTTCTCTTTTGTCAGAAGTGACAAAATCTCTGTATCATACTTCCTGACCAACCCCCTGAATCAAAAATTCTTTCTTCCTTTATCTGAGACAGCTGCCGATCAGCTCATTGACCTGTTGGGCCTCCTGGTGGATTTAAACCTTAATGATAGCGAGACAGACTTATGGAGTTACATTTGGGGTTCTTCTGAATTTACAACAAAACAAGTTTATACTCAACTCAGAGGCTCTATGCCAGCTTCCCCCTTGTTCAAATGGATGTGGAAATCCAAGGTGCAGAACAAGCATAAATTTTTCTTTTGGCTACTATTAAGAGATAGACTTAACACAAGGAACTTGCTTAGAAGGAAAAACATGGTTCTTCAGTCCTATAATTGTGCCCTATGTGTGGAAGACCTTGAAGAAACTAGGAATCATATGTTCTTTGAGTGTCCCTTTAGCCAAGCCTGCTGGATATATCTGGACATTCACTGGAATACATCTCTTGAGACTCTGAATATGGTGATTCTAGCGAGGCAGAGGTTTGGTCGAGCTATTTTCAGAGAGGTGGCCATAATAGCATGTTGGTCTATCTGGTGCTTGCGTAACAGCATGATTTTTGATGGTGCTGCTCTTTCCTTTGCTACATGGAGATGCATCTTCGAGAGGGAGTTTAAGCTGATGACTTTGAGAGTCAAACCAGCTGCTAGGGATAATTATCTCAATTGGCTGAGTAGTCTATGTTAGTCCTTCCTTTTCTTTTGGGTCTGTAGCCCGTGTAAACTTTCGCCTGTACATACTCCCCCTTTACGATTTATATATATATATATAAAGGTAGGGGCCTCCCCTGCCGGTTCCGGTCAAAAAAAAATATACAGACTATAAATGGAGAGCATGTGCCTTTGCCACAAATTTTCCGACCGGAGGTGAGCAACCTAACCAAGCTCCCTAGACTGAAAAGAGCCTGCACTCAACCTGTTTATTTACATTGCAAACCTGAAAGTTAAATTAGGCTACTGCTACTGCTACCGCTACTCCAATGTTCTATGACTTGAGGACTGCTCCTTCGGTTATCCTCCACCCTCCTGATTTTGAGTAGGCCATCTCATAGCGTGTAGTGTACTTTGTGTCATATGAATCATTGTTCTTAGGGTCTGCTACATCGGTAAGTTGCCCCACCTCCTCAATTGTTGCCTCCACTGTTGCACGTCGACCATCCACCGAGACAGTGATGCTGTCAATTGTCACGTCCGATAGTTTGTACTCCCAGAACCAACCATGGCGCTCAATCTCCGTAGCTCGATCAGTCCATACCTTCAGCATATTGCCATCAAGAATCTGTAAGAGTTGGAAACATCAGTACCACTGTATGGCTAACATCATAGGGACAGAGATATTTATGTGGTGGCAATGAAGCATTACAGGGAAAGTTGAACGAGCATGCTTGAGCAATGTGGTGGCAATGTTTTGGCTGTTGCAATTATCTCAGACGACTAAATTACAAACAGTTCTCATTATGAGAAATTTTGATTCCAGTATCGTGATGAGAATTTGACAAGACACTTAGCGAAAAAAATAAAAGCCAGAAAATTACTTCTTTGTCAGTTGCCTATTTTTCTAGTGGCAAAAGAAGACATTATGTTAGAAGCATTCTGTATCTTTGAAACAGTAAACCAGCACAAATATTTATTTTCTCGATTCCATTTTACAGTCTCCTTACAGTATCTTGAAGACAACAGCACGGCCTATAGGATTATATCCAAAGTGTCACTAGCAACATACAACGGTAGTGCATGGGATGAAGCACTAGGCAGGAAAGAGACAAAGTTTGAACCTCACCTCTTGCAATGCTGCAGCAGAGTGCTCTGGACCCAAAGCCTTGGACTTGATACTCTGCCACTTGCGAACAATATCCTCAGCCAACTTTGCATCCATTCTAGGAACTTCTAGTGGTTCTTCATCTATTGCTGTACCTTCAACAAAATAATGGAAGGATTAATTTTCATGAAGAACATTACACAATTGATGAAAAATATGGGTTTTAAGCATTTATGCATACACTTCTATGGTGTACTGTGCACATTACATGTAGGACTAGGAAGTATTATGGTTACAGAAACATCTGCGGAATATTTCGTGCATAGCTTTATCGGAAACATCAATGAAAACCCCAAGACTTGAAGAGTTTACTCACCACCAACGGAGTCAGCAGCAGCCACAGACCCATACTCACTCGTAATAGCAGGAAGTGACTTCTTACGAGGCAAGCACTTCAGACCTATTACCGCAAATAGTGCAAACAATGCACCAGCAGAGATAATCTTCAAAGCAGTATTTTTGGAATCATGGATAGCATCTCCAGTAACATTTTGTTGGGAAAGTTTTTCAAGAGATTTCTCAAGATCATCGCTAGGATTACCCTTGTCTGACCTGTCTAGCTGTTCTATCAGTGGGAAAACCTTGCTGAATGCTTGAAGAGCACTCGATTTTACCGTACCAAGTGCAGCTGTAGCTTGAGCACCAAGTTTGGCTATAGCAGCAGCTGCGGCCAAATGAGATGCCCCACCGCCTTCCATCCTTTCTAGGTAGCTTAAAACTCTCGGGTCATCGTAATAATCTCCAAGTCTGAACTGCATGCCTCGAGTATCTCTGCTCCTTGGGAAAACCTCAGAGACAAGCCAATTCTCCAAAAGCTTGCACAGCCCTGGAAGAAGATCGTTCTCTTCATCGATGCTAGAGTTATTCACCACAAACTCAATAATTTTGGGGTCTCTATATGGAGAGGACTCATTGTCAATTCCAAGCCACAGCCTGCAATTGCTAATATCTCCCACCAGTAATGAGCAGAGTGCCCGTTCCAACGCCAGATCCATCTCATTTTCATAAGGATATTGGGAACCTATATTGAACTTCTGAAGTTGTTCGAAAAGATCATCTGCCATCATGATGAATTGTGGCCTTTTACTTGCAATTGCTTGAGCAATATGTGCAAGGGCCACACTATAGATTTCAAACCATTCAGGTGGTATGCTATTTGGTGTTTTAGAGAAGAAATCCATCTGTGATATATAACAAAAAAGAGAAAATGAGTAAAGAAAACGCTTCTAAAAATTATGCTCAAGCAAAATAAACATACTGCAACATGCTGCAGGTCATAAACTCAGTAGACACGAACCTGCTCAGCTGATGTCATCCGCAAAAAGGCCTCATTCATGAAGGCCTCGCGAGAAAATCCCCCTCCAACTGTAGCAATACCACCTCTGCCAACACTCCATAATATGTTTCTTGCACCTTGCAGACCTTCATGGCGTTTATTTTTATGCTTCTCGTCAATAGGAAGAGCAAGTAGCTCCAATACACAACGAGGTGTAATCTCCTCCAAAGTTTCATCAATCTGTGAAAGCAGATCAGGTGCAAGATTGCTTGCACCATCCTCCTAAAGTACAATGTTTCTATTAGCACTACTTCCAAGATATCTCTCCAACCAAGAAAGAATAAACGAGATGATCGTCTGATGTAATACCAAATTGAAAATTTGACAGCTAAAAAGCCAAATATGACTAGGCTTATTTGATCATTTAGCAGCAGCCCTTTTAGAGTTTTAGGTGCTAGCAGTTTGCAATGACATGATGATTAGAGGGGGAAACAAAACAACTGAAGCATTCATTATCTCTAAGCAACATTGGCTAATAGCTTAATGCCGGTTTGGTTTTACAACATACCAGGACAATGGTTACGCCATAATGTAGCTAACAATTAAGACCAAACTGGATTGATTTCAAGCGTTTGAAAAGTGAAAGTGATGCAAGGCCTACACTGCTGTAATTACATCAATATGTACTGTTTCATCTGATGCTTACCAAATAAAACCATTAGTAATCACTATTATTAAGTATTAACAGCAAACAATTAGATAAGTGATAAATCTAGAACACGCTGATCCACAACCTATGGTATATACAGCGCTAATGAAAACATGTCACATTAAGATTAATAAACGACTATGTGTACAACATCACCTTGAGACATTTAATGAGACCTTAAAACAAATTAGTTCACCTGCAGGAGCTTGAGCGCTCTCTCGAGCACCTCACAGCAGTGGATTACATCTGGTGGGCTTGCAGCCATCGCGTCCCTTGATATGTCCACATAAGCCAATGCCATTGCTAGCACCACATCCTGCTTAAACCGCTTAGGCGGACGGTCCTGAAGCAACTGCTCTCCAGTGGCAAGCACTAGCTGTGCTTCCCCAGCCTCCTGAAGTACACACAGTACACCTGTAACCTGCTTGGCAAGTAACCCAAGAGAGGCAGTGGCCAGTTATAACCAGAGTGCTATTTTGAATTTCTAGAATATCAGACTGCACTATCTGTCAGCTTGTTGAGCTGCAACCTCACCTTATCCCAGGCAACATCCATGGTGACTGTCGCATCACGATCCTCGGAAAGTGCACGATCGTACTCGGTACGGGAGCTCTGGTTTGTCAGAGTGTCATGGGCAAGCTGCAGCATTTGCCGTCTCCCAACAAGAGCTTCTGTGCTGTAGCCATACTGCGGCGGCTTGGCTATCCGCGCCTCAAAGGCCCTCCTAATGCCATCGCCAAGGAAATGCGGCTCTGCTCCGAGAATCTGAGAAGAGCAATGCCAACAGATCATGACAAATATCAAATATGCAGGTTATTTTTGTTCACGGCATCGGAACACAACCATACATCTCTCTACACAATTCCATTTTTTTCTGAATTAAGTAAGGTGCAAAGTAAGTTGCAGGATATGATGGATTTGAAACCCAAGGAACTGACGTTGCCACTAGTCAACCAGCCATACAGAAATAGTTAAGAATGCAACTTTTCATGAGACTGAAATATTCAATATCCAAGCGACAAACATGACAATGGAGGAACAAAGCCGAGTGCCAGGTTGCAGATTTACTACAGCACATTATTAACCCCGGTTAACAAGATTATCCCCTGTTTCTCTATAAAATGGCAATCCCAAATCTGAACAGGGCAGACCAAACAGATAATTTTCAGAAAATCAAATATATGTGGGTTTCTATTTGTAACAAGCATGCCAAACGGAGTATTTACATAATTAAGTAGGTTTAGATTTAGGTTGAGGGGTATAATAATTGATTAAAAACCCGTCGAAATGGAAATGCTAATAGTTAACCAGCCATACAAGAACGGTTGATACGCGATCTTTCATGAGATTGCAATAGTTCATAAACTAGCAGCAATCCTGGAAACGGAATAACCAATTCGAGTGCTGGACTGCAGCATTTCTACGTAGCAGTATTATCCCCTTCTAGGAAGGTTAGTGACAGCCCAAATCACCCCGAGATGCTCACGAAGGAACCAACGGGACTGACCTTGTAGAAGTCGACCGGTAGGGGCAAGGCGCGGTCGGCGGCGTCGGGGAAGGGCGGGACGAACGGGGAAGAGGAGGCGGAGGAGGCCGCGGCCGGCGGGTCGGCGGCGGCGGTGGGGAGGAGGTGGAAGTCGGCGAAGAGGCGGTCGGCCCAGCGGCTGGCGGCGCGGCAGGCGAAGGGGGCGGGCGGCGGCGGCGGCTTGGGGCGCCGGGACGGGGCCGGCGAGAGGGAGAAGGCGAACGGCGCGGAGTTGGGCCGGGCGAGGAGGCTGTGGACGCCCTCCATTGCCGGCGGCGGCGGCGGCGAGCTCGTGAGCGAGGGTTTTGGAGATTGTCCTCTACTCCTGTGGAATTGCCGCTGTTTTGTTTGAGTTGGGTGATTAGCACGCAGGAATGCCACCACACTGGATGTGTCGTGCCTACTCACTGCTCAGGGTTTTCCCCCTTTTTCTTTTTGGAACTTTTTTTGGGTGGAACTTTTTAGGTGGTTTTCGTCGAATTTTAACTCTGTTTGCACACGTGCTAAAAAAAACTCTGTTTGCACACTGGATCGAAGTCGTTCCTCTCTTCACGAAACAAATTGAGAACTACTAGAAGGTTTTTTAGCGACCGTGTCTTAGCACGTATTTTATTAAGAGGAGAAGAACTAAAGTTTTACAAGACCGTTGATGCAGCCAATTGGCAAGAAAACTCTTATTGTTCCTTCCAAGTGTCGGTGAACATCATAAATATATAGCACCGGTACTACCTTAAACCCTAGCCATTCGGTTTTCTAGACTTACATACTCCCTTTATCTAAACAAACAAGTCATGTTTGTTTGTACGGGCATGCGACAATTCATTAGCATTGAATATGGATAGTAAATAAATAGGATTAAATAAAGTAAATTTTCTAAAATAACTTAAAACCGAGGAGATAGCATATAGTAAGCCTCCGAATCCTTAGAAACATCGTTAAATGAGCTAAGGAGGGGGAACTGGGTTTTAGAGCATATTTGATGGAGTTTGTAGCCTTTTCAAATTCCACCTCTTAGGGCATGTATACGAGGCGTCTATATACTGGCAGTTTTGCGAAAACGCCCCCGCCTGCTCCTACCAACGGCTCGCGCGTCGCCTCCGGAGGCGACGCCTCCGTCCCGTTCCCCGACGCGGAAGGACGCGCTGTACAGCTCGTCGTCTGGCAGCGCCAGATCCCGCGCGCCTCCTCCTTCCCCCGCCAAATCCTTCCCTCCCGCGCGCCTCCCCCTTTCCCTGCCCGCCCCGAGGAGCAGTTGTGGTCGTGGGCTCGCGTGGTGGAGAGGATGGCGCCAGAAGGTCGACGGAGGAGGCACAGCTCGGACTCCTCCACCCCTGCCCCTGCCCGGAGCTACGCCGCCGCCGCTCGAGCTGCGAGCTCCATGCCTGAAGCTTGGCCGCCGTGCTAGGAGCTCGGGCTTGACTAGATCTGGCCTCTGGCGTCGCTGCACATAGGAGAGGAGGGGCATCCGTCACGTTGGCCTGGACGCCGGCTCGAGATGCGTAGGGCTGGTTCCCACTGTCGCGTCGGCCTTGCCGCGCCGGACGCTGGCCGCCGGGCACTGCTCGTGCTGCACTGCCTGGGCGCTGGCCCAGCTGCTGTGTCGGCGTGGCAACCGCCGGCCTGGGCAGTTGGATTCTGCAAGGAAAGATTCCGATCGGCCTTCGGGGATTTTGCTCCGTGGATTCTGCAAGGAAGGATAGAAGGTGAAATGCTTCTTTGGGTTGCTCGGTGAAGCAGAAGAGCATAGAGGAAAAGATGAGCTAGCTAGTTGTGGTTGTGGTGTTGCTTGTTCTGCCGACGGAGAGAGAAGGAGAAGGAGGCGTGGGGTGATGTGGCTGCTACTGCCTATGCTGCCAGCTAGTGTGTTGTCTGGACGTGTGAGTGTGGAGATGAGAGAAATAAGTAGATAGAGAATAGTGAAACCACCACACAAATAGTATAAAAAATATATTCATATTTCTCTTAGCTACATGTAAAATATTAATTATTATAATCATATTCATATTATTTATGTTTGATATTATTCAATCAAATAGCCACACAATGGTATATATAAATGTATTTGTAGTTGATCTTAAGGGCAATATAAAGCATTAAATAGCTTACAGACAGCATCTTTGTCTATGGGCTGTATAAACTGTTTGTATACTTGTCTGTATACGCAGTTTAAGATTTTATAGACGACGGGTCGTCTGTGGGTTGTACATGCCCTTATGGGTTGCTTGTAAAAACCATTAAAAAAATAAAAAACTGTTCTTTGAAGGGAATGATATGTATAATAATTATAACGTGTTTTGAAGGGGCCCAATAGAACCTCGGGGCATTAATTTTTCAGATTCAAAGGTTAATGGAAAGTTTTGCAAAAAATTCCTTTTGAGCGCCAACACACGGCGTGATACTCATGAAATAACTTTGTACCCTGCAATCATGCATCTAGACAGCAATAGTGTTAGTTGTATTTCTCCAGACAACAATTATGGTTATAATCCTGACTCATGATGCCGGAGATTTCTCCCCCTTTTTTTTTAAGGAAAAGAAGATCCTGACTAACTTGGCACTTGCACGCCCATGAATGATGAATCGTAAATTTTGGTGATTCACGCATCGCATCAGCTGAAGTACAAAATTTGTGGTGCAAAACGAGCTGCCTCCTTCACGATCATGTATAAAAAAAAACTTGGGATTCGACAGTCTCACTCATGATCACAACCTTATGAACATTTTTACACAGGTCAAGAAAACAAAGAACCCGGCCTGCACAGGCGGAGAAGGAACTGCACTGAACTGAACACTGAGGGCTATCATCAAGTCAAACAACCTAGTGGGAGTGTGAATATAGATAGATGGAAGAGAAGAGACGCAGAGGCGGTGAGGGAGCAGGATGCCCGGCCGGCGCGGCGGCGTCAGCAGCAATTATAACAACTCCGGCCGTCGTCCGATCATGGCCAGGTGGTGAACTCGAAGACCTTCCCGACGATCTCGAGCCCGGTGGGGATCTGCCAGACAAAGAGCAGGACGTTGAGTGCGTTGAGCGCGATGTGCAGGTTCCTGGCGTTCTCGTCCCCCTTCTGCATCGCCGGCACGAGCGCCGCCGCCCCCGCCCACAGCACGGTGATGGCCGCCCCGGCGAAGAGGTGCGGCCCCGGGAAGAGCTTGCCGGTGCGGATCCACGTGTTGAGCGCGCCGCCCACGGACTCGAGCACGCCCAGCCCCAGCAGGATCGACCCCGCGTTGAAGTGCCGGTCCCGGAACGAACCCTTCACCAGCTTCTTCCGCTCCTGCATGCCACGATCAATTTATATATTTATATATATACACGATGAATTGAATTGAATTCCCTTTTTGTTTTCTAAATATCTGAAGTTGAAGAGGATCGGATTGATGGGATACCTCGGTGAGCTCGTCGATTTTGGTCTCGACGGGTGACTTGGGCGCGGGCGGCGGCGGCGGCGGCGCGGAGGAGGAGGAGGAGGCGGCGACGGCGGCGGGGGTGGCGGCGGGGGTCTTGAGCTGCTTCTTGAGGTCGTTGATGTCGTCCTGGATGGTGCGGACGCGGCGCCACTGCCAGCCGAGGTAGCCCGCCCAGAGCGTGTAGGCGAAGAGGCCGCCCATGACGAGCGGGTGCAGCAGCGCGAAGCTCCGGCCCTCGAGGATCCCGAACTCGCCCCCCGCCGCCAGCGCCGCGTCCGGGGGCAGCGCCGCCGCCAGGACCACCAGCGGCACTGCTGCCACCGCGGCGCCCAGCGGCGGGGCGGCGGCCGGCACCTGCTGCTTGCTGCTGCTGCAGCTGCTCTTGGAGGCGGACGACGCCGAGGCCGAGGCCGAGGCCGAAGAGCTCGAGCTCGAGGACGACGACGCCGAGCAGGAGACCCGGAGGAGGAGGCCGGGCCGCACGGCCGCGAGCGGCGGCGCGGCCATGGGTCCGGCGGCGGCGGCGCCCGCGCCCAGCATTTGTGCTTCCTAGCGCTCCGACGCGATCGAGGGGAGGTGAGGGGAGGTGTGGGGTGGGGTGGCTGACCGGCCGGCCTGTGTGAGTCTGGCTGGTTGGTGGGGGTGGAGGAAGGAGGGAGATAAGGGGGGAGGGGAGCCGAGTGGACGAGACAAGACAAGTGAGCAGCGTGTGCAGAGCTCGCTCGCTGGCTCTGGAGGAGAAGAGAAGAGTGTGGCTGCCTGGCTGGCTGGGCTGTGTGGGGCCACTGGACGGGGGGCGAGAGGGGACGTGGCGCTCGCGCGCGCGCCCAACCGACGGGAGCTTTTCGGGTTGGGTGGAGTTGGGGAAGCCGACGACGACGACGGCGGGGGGACGTGACGTGGACGGGCCACGGCCGCCAGCTAGGCGACGTGGCCGATCTGCCTGCCGAGAGAGAGGAAGAGTGGAGGACGAGACGACCCAATTAGTCCACTTACGGAGCAGTCCGGTTCCATTTCTATTCCATAGCTGTTTGGTGGCCCAACTAACCGGGAACAGGCTAGTACATGATTTACAGACCATGACAGAATTTGCATTCTCTGAAACGAGGTGCCTGAAAGCTTACAGTGATGCAGATTTTTTTTTCTGTTTTTATAACTAGCAAAAACGCACGTTTATTGATGACATGTAGGTACTAAAATAATATCACTTTACTTTAGTGCAAAGCGCTTTTAAAAATAAATTATATTCGCTCTCTAATGTATGGAGAGCTGTAGGTATTCTCAAAATTTATGATAGTTGGCATTTATTTATATGAAGAAAACTCTCTAATTTATTGTCTTTTAGCAATACGGGATAATTGTGTATAGATGTGGGTACAAATGTGGGTATATTTAGGTGGACCTTTTTTGGGTGAAAAAAGTTTTGGGTTCAGAGGGGAAAATCAACATAGGAATGTCCCTCCCCCCTCTTTTTTGACCATTCATCAACCAATTTTCCCGACAGGTGGGTCCTATGTGAGGTGGGTGATCTAATTCTCTTTATTTCTGTTTTTATAATTTTTCTACTATATAGGTTACACTAGCGCTTTACTTTTATGCAAAATTCTAGTATGAATTAGTCCCTTGTGCAGTATGAGCACTCCCAATCCCAAGTGTGACTAGAAAAATGTGCTGAAAAGCACTTTTTTTTTCTCTTACAGGAATCGTCTTCTGCTGCGTGCCCGTCGAAAAGACTACTTTTTTTTCGTCTTTTTTATTGACAAATACTACTACACTCAGCATATAAAAGTAGTAATACCATGACAAATACTACACTCAGCATATAAAAGTAGTAATACAATGGTATTACGCATACTTTTTTGCACACGTGAAACGAAATGTAACAGCTGAAACTGAGAGGCTCAAGCACCAAAATGTCAAAACTAAAGTTACACGAAATGGACATCCATGCATAGTACTCCTCCCATGCTACTTATATTACTAGCATGACACAAAACGGGTTTATTACTAGTATTAGTATTACGTACATCGAACAAGAACACAGTAACGAAAAAGCGATTATCATCACGGTAATTACAGCACTATATTCCGCTCACAATTAATCACGGTGCGGTGGTAGGCAATCCAAAGGCCCGAAGTATATACTAGACCGATCGCCGGCTCGCCGCCGTGCCTAGGCCGCCGCTGTCGGCGTTGGCGTCGGCGTCGTGGAGCTGGGGTCTCGGAGCGAGCTCGTCGGCGATGGCCTCCTCGAGCCACGCCTCGGCGTCGGCCATGATGCCGGGGCTGAGGCGCACCATGAGGACGCAGAACTCGGCCTCGCTGAGCGCGCCGTCGCCGTCGTGGTCGCCCTCCCTGACCATGGCGTCGGCCTCCGCCGCGCCCATCCCGGCGACGCCGAGCGCCGCCGCGGCGCCGCGGCGCAGGCTGTCGGGCGTGATGGCGCACCGCGCCGGGTCCGCCAGCAGCCGGAACCCCGCCCGGAGCTCCTCCAGCAGCCCCGCCGCGCCCAGCCGCTCCCCCATCACCGGCAGCAGGTCCTCGTACGCCGCCTGCTGCTGATCCGCCGCCTCGCCGGCGCCGGCGGCGGCGCGGGGGCTCCTCGCCGGCGATGCCGCCATAGCGATCGGATCGGATTGGTGCCGCGCGCGCTGCTGGCGACGGCGGCGGGCGAAGGAGAAGGGATGGGAAGGAAGAAGCAGCTTTTATTTTTGGATTTGGACGAGCTCGACGGGGTGTTGACGACGTGCTGCTGCTGCGTAGCGTTATATAAAAACCAAAGCTTTGGACGGCACAACCCGCACGTAGCATGATGACGTCATCATCGTCAGCTAATTGAATCTTCTTCTAGTCCGTCCATTTATCTATTGTTCGCTGGCGTTCCAATTGAAGGCGAGAATTCTCCATTGCACGTACTGCTTAGTACTCGTAGTTGTTTTTTTTTTAAAAAATACTGCTTAGTACTAGTTGTTATTTGAAAGATTTCATTATGATATTCAAATACGTTTCTTTATTTTTTGAAAAATGAATGGACACGGGTATTCTCCGTGCTTAACAAAACAGGTTGTGCATGCGCGCTCGATCCGGATTGATCATCATCAGGATAACGAACAGGGAGTGATTGATAGTGGACAGGTAGCGTTAGGACGACGATGGATCCCATCCCATCAGAGGCGAGCTTCCAGGAAGCTTCATTCGACGAGGCCGGCCGGGGAGATCTTTTGTACGCATGGGAATATGAGATGAGCCTACCCTGCTGCTTTTATATGTACAAGGACACACTACGACGTCAAGTCCCCGTCTCTTTACTACAGTACTAACTCCACTATACGTACGTCGGGTCAAGCCACGTCATAGGTAGCTAGCAGAATTGCATTGCTATCGGAGCAGACAGGGGGTTAGTTACGAGTAGTTAGTTATATTATTTAGGCCAGTCTCAATGGGTTTCATGACATTAAATGTGCTGATGTGACATAGAAAGGAGAAGCGAGAGTTTTATGGGATGCGAGAGGAGTTTCATCATCATGACACTACTTTGACATGGTTACCTCGTTTCTGATCTAGGTAACCGTGTAGTAAAACTCTGGACCGGGACTGGCCTAAGCTAAGCTTGGATCGTGTTGCGACGGGAAGGAAGGAATGAATGAATGCACGGATCCGGATCGGCGACCGATCGATGCGGCTCGGTCGCTGTCCAAGGAAGCTTCCCAGAAGCAGGCCGCGCGGTGGCTATCAATGAGCGCCGCTGGTGTAGAACAGCAAAGGCAACAGGCAGCACCGATGCTTCAATTCTCAATCCCCGTGGAGAATCAGCGAGCGAGCCGACCACGGACCGTAACAATCCACGGTTTAGATCCCGTCTGCTTCTTCGTGAGCGATCGTAGGTCGATGTATAAGATCTTTCTTTTCCGAATTGGACTTAAGTTCTAGAATTTAACATCGTTAATCTTTTGATAATGGATAACATTTTTTAATAACGAGATGTCTCATTAACTTTGTCAATATGGACATCTTTTAAAGATATTTGTAGAGGTAGAATTTATATATGGTTGAGCATACGCGGGTGAGTCGTCATTGGCACGCTGACGTCTCGGCGTGACAGTATTCAACGCCTAGAAAAAGCAAAGGGTTCGTAGAAAATGTTGGAACAGTATCTCTGAGCGTTGGTGGTCCATTCGAAGTAAGCCACATTCCCATTCTCTGCGACTGCGATTACGAGGCCCAAATCGGAACGGACGAGCTCATCATAGCCCAGCCCATTTATATCCAGCCCAGTTACTCGACTCCAACAAAGAAAGGCCCGTGTAGTACTTCACTCGACCAGGCCCGAATCCGACCCGGACCCACAGGGAACAACGGGAGGCTAGAAAAGAAAAGAAAAGGAAACCCTTTGGCGCGCGCTGACCTCCTCCACTCCCGCGGTTCCCGCGAATCCGAGACCCCGTTCGCGCCAAAACCACGCCCCTCTCCCGCCGCCGCCCCGCCTCCATTCCTATTTACCCTCCCCATCCGGACCCCACCTCACCTCACCCCCGCTGCCGCCGCCCACCTCGCCTCGCCGGAGCAAGCAAGCCTTCCGCGCTCCCTCCTTCTCTCTCTCGCTCCTCGCGCGCCTTCGCGGGATGGGCGCCGCTGGCCAGCTCCGCCGCCGGACGCGCGCGCGGACGCCGCCGGAGCCGGCCGCCGACGACGACGTGAGCTGCGAGGCGTGCGGGTCCGGGGACGCCGGCGCGGAGCTGCTGCTCTGCGACGGCTGCGACCGCGGGTTCCACATCTTCTGCCTCCGCCCCATCCTCCCGCGCGTCCCCGCCGGCGACTGGTTCTGCCCCTCCTGCCGCTCCCCCTCCTCCGCCGCCACCAAATCCTCCGCCGCCGCCAAGAAGCCCAAGCGTGAGTACTACTACTAAATTCCCTGCAATGTCAGCTGTATCCACTTGCAATCTACTCCTTTGCTCAATCCGTGATCCGTGGGGCCCTGCAGAATTCCCGATGGTCCAGACAAAGATTGTGGATTTCTTCAAGATCCAGCGGAGCCCGGCGGCGGCGGGTTCGTCGTCGGAGTCCAAGAAGCGGAAGCGGAAGGGGGCGCTGGTGGTGTCCAAGAAGAAGCGGAAGCTGCTGCCCTTCAACCCCTGCGACGACCCCGCCCAGCGGCTCCGGCAGATGGCCTCGCTCGCCACGGCGCTCACCGCCACCGGCGCCGTCTTCAGCAACCACCTCACCTACCAGCCCGGCATGGCGCCGCGCTCCGCCAACCGCGCCGCCCTCGAGGCCGGCGGGATGCAGGTCGGTTATTTTTCCTCTCTTTCAACTGACCAAATCTGAATCCGACCACCCACCATTGCATACTTGCATCTCATCGCCGCTGAATCTGACTGAACCCGCCGGGATCTCATCGCCATTTCAGGTGCTGCCGAAGGAGGACGTGGAGGCGCTGAGCCAGTGCCAGCGGATGATGGAGCGAGGCGAGTGCCCTCCGCTCATGGTGGTGTACGACCCCGTGGAGGGGTTCACCGTGGAGGCCGACAGGTTCATCAGGGACTTGACCATCATCACCGAGTACGTCGGCGACGTGGACTACCTGCGGCGGCGGGAGCACGACGACGGCGACAGCATGATGACGCTGCTCTCGGCGAGCAACCCGTCCCGGAGCCTGGTCATCTGCCCGGACAGGCGGAGCAACATCGCGCGGTTCATCAACGGGATCAACAACCACACGCCGGAGGGGAGGAAGAAGCAGAACCTCAAGTGCGTACGCTTCGACGTCGGCGGCGAGTGCCGGGTGCTGCTCGTGGCCAACAGGGACATCTCCAAGGGCGAGAGGCTCTACTACGACTACAATGGCTCGGAGCACGAGTACCCCACGCACCATTTCGTGTGAGCAATGCAGGGATCGAGTTGACATTACAAACAAGATGGTTATTAGGGGGGATCAGAGTAGCAGTCTCTAACGTGCACATTCATGTAGTACCTCGGTGGAAAAGGAGCGATTTGACGTTGTCTGATTGGTGAAATTGGACTGTTGAAAGGGGTGCTGTGTTGTCAGTGATTCCTGTTGTAAACATACTGTATGATTGCTGGATTAACTAGCATTCTTGGAAGCAATGGCAAAGGCCAAGAAAGCTACCTGTTCATCTCATATGCTTCTTCAGGCTTCTTATTGCCAAAGTAGAAAGACTTGGTAGTGTCTCACCTGCGAGTACAGCTCAGCATGTTGGTAGAGTGAGCTTTAATTGGTGCTTCACTGATGCTACTTCAGAGTTAAGATTGGGGCGCTCAACCATATATAGTGCCATGTGTCTGTGTCTTCCCTCTTATACTACTGTGGAAGGAGCTGAGAGCAGGTCACTACACCCTACAGGTAGCTTGTACTACCCTTTAGCAGGTTTGTACTCATAGAAGTTAAGGCGGCCAAAAGTTTAGTCACACGCAAGTCGGCCACTATTAACGGTAACTGTTCGAGGTTGTTTTTTTTCCGTTGCTAGAACGACTGTAGTCTATTTAACTGCTTCTTAGTCATTTTGACCCGCTCGTTAAGAACTAGTAATTTGTTTTCTTTTAGTTAGGTGGCTAATTTTCTGTCACAGAAGTACAGAGCAGCTTTGGTCATCTTGGCTGGCATGCAACCAGACATGCACTTTCAGCAACTAATATAAATGCCGTGCTAGGAATGAAACTCCAACGACATAGAATTCTTCTACTCCCAAGCAAGAGATCTTCAGAAGACTCGGCAACTTTGATTATCAATCCATCGTATTTACAATACATAACAAAAGTATACTATAAATCAGCTTGAATCGTTTTCAAATATATATCCTAAAAATTTACAATCTAAGTTTCAATAAGTTGACATCAACAAATCAAGCAATCCAAAACACCAGTTTGGCTCTTTATAATTAGGGGAAGAGCAGACGGAGACCACTTTACAAGAAAACGTTGGACGCTTTCAGTTGTACTCTCAGTAGTTTCTTTGGATTGTTTTAGACAGACTTCCTAGTATGTGTTTTTGGTGCTGCGCACCCAGTTGTACTTTTTTTGTTTTTGTTTCTTTTCTCTCGTGTAATAAAAATTCGGCAACCCTCTTGCTTGGTGTCCGTTCAAAAAAAAAAGTGGTCACCGCTGGGATAAATAACAGAAAAGGGGTAACGAAAACAACGACCAAACAATTACAAGAATTAGCTAGGTTCACGGTTGGAAGTTAACAAAGGCAAATAAAGTAATGGTGACTTTATGTTCTTGGTTAGCATTAAATTGCTCCTGATCTTTCACGCGAAACAATTACACAGCGCACGAGAGAGCTTTAAAAACAAAAGTACAACTCCGGCGTATACCAAACATATTTGATGCCAGGGTACTTTTTAGTTTTTGTTACGGTCTCCCTAGCGCCCGGACGTCCGACGTCCACCCAAAAATCGGACGGGTGACGTGGCACAACCTGGCCCAAGCGTTTCTCCTCTAACGGTACTGTAGCAATTAAAACTCCCACCACAACATGGGTACTATGTTGCATGCAACATGTAAATTTTTTTTGCAACATTCATGAATAGTCTATGCAACATTATAGAACAATACTTGCAACATAAAAAATCATCGGTTGCAACATCGGAAACACGTACATAAACACACACCGTCGCATATTATCCAGTTGCTACGGGAGTTGAGTAATAAATTCCGCCGCAACATCATAGCATGTTTCATGAAACATTCAATCGGAATTCATACGAAACCTCCATTCAAACTTCGTGCAATAGCAAGACAAGGCTATTGCAACATCAAAATTATGCAACTGCAACATTAAAAAAAATCATTGCAACCAATGCAACATCTATAGCACGGTGAAACATTAGAACGCGGAGGTTGCAACATGGAAAATCAACAGATGAAACATCCAAAATAATTTTTGCAACATGCATATAGTTATGCAACATGAAACAAAATCTGTTGCAGCACCGTGGGGTGCTTAACACAACATTACCCTGGAGCTCGCCGTCGGCCTCGTGCGCCACCGCCCTATAGCTCCTGCGGCCGTGCTGCAACCCGATGGCGGAGGACCTCGACGCCGTGCTGGAGCTCGACGACGAGGCACCGAACGGCCTTGCTCATCTGCTCGAGGCGGGACTGGCCTAATAGACTTGAAGCCTGGGGCGTGAAGCGTCCCCTCAAAAGAGAGAATTGAATGTGATACAAATACCAGTCCCAGGATGCTGGTTCACATTATTACAACAGATGGTTCAGTATATAAACAACATTACGGGAGACTGTGGCACTGCAGGGCCACAACAAACATAACTAGAGCTAGACTCCAGATAAACAGGTTGATAACATAGAGGTCTACATCAGAGTGGATATCCATGCGGCTTCCAGTGGGCGACCCTAACACACAGGCAAAGGTTGGGTGTAGAACGAACCCCCTCTAGACAACGTCCTCAGGCACAAAGTCCGGGTCTGCCTCTGTAACAAATTGAGCAAGGGTGAGTACATAACAAGTACATCCACAACCACGGAAAGGATACAACAGAAGCATGCAAAGGGTAATGAACAAGGATGGGCTCATGGTTTATTTTGCAGCAAGGCTAAATTTTACACATGCAAGGGCTGAGTTTTGCAACGGGTTTTCACAAGCATTTCTTTTAGTTGCATCAATAAACACGATTATTTTGTTCACAGGATTTTGACGCTACCAGATTTCCCATCTGTCATGGCCCAAGCCAACACTTTTTCTCAACTCAACATTCACCAACATATTCTTACACCAAAACAGGGGACTAGTGAAGTGACCAAGCCGTAACTCGCCCAATACCGTGGACACGGCTATCCGGATAGGTTTTAACTCTGCAGAGGTGTACACAACCACAAGTAGGCTACCACAACATGAACACCTTAGTGCCAGTGCAGCTCCTTCAAAGCCATTACCCACCATAGCTAAACTGACCGGTCACCACAGAAACGACCAGGGGGTCAGCAACCCACCAATGAGGTTCTACCCAGGGGTATACCTCACATAGACCGTAACCCCGTCTCCATGGCCCTCTGTTGCTCACTAGCACACCCATAACCAACAGCTTAACTAGTGGGATTTATGCTAGGCCGTTGCCACATACAACGGTCGAGTGGTGGTACAATAAAATGGGTTAGGCTAGATGACACATCAACATCATCCCAAAGACTGTGACAGGATAGACAACTCCCACCATGCTCAACCACATAGGTTCGAGCTCACCTCGGCATTTCACACAAGAAACACCGTCTGTCTCATCCCACACGGATACTCATTTTATTCGCAAAATCTATCTCTTTTATTTTAAAGCACGCACACGGTTGCTTTTGTAAACACCACGTAAATGTAATGGAGAGTATAACAGTAAACATTCCTAAGCATTTCTAGCAGTGACTAACATCCAAACAGAGCAATGTCATATTCAAACATTAATCTAGGTTGTCAAGGAAGCAGCCATAGCAATCAAGGAATGGCTATCCAACCGGGTTTAGCAGTAAAATCATGCAAGTTTTATAAAACAGGCCATGTGTTGTGTTTATAAAATCTAGGACAAAAGTATGCATCAAAGGATGGGATTGCACTTGCCGTTCTCCCAACCCTCGGGGGATTCCTGCCCGGGGTCTTGGTCTCCAAGCTCCTGCTTGTAACCTTGCTCCTCCTCGAGTCCTTCCTCGTTCACAGCAGAGTCTACGGCACACACAAACAAACACATAGTAAATAAAAGAAATAAAGTTTTTGCTGAGCTCCGAAAGAAAGAACAGAGAATGAGAGTGATGGCGGTGATATGATCGTTTCTGGATATGGACTAAACGGATTGGCGAAAATATACCGGTGAGATTTGTGGTGGAGTTTGGGGTCAAACATGATTAAATTAGCGCATGAAATGACGAGTTTAGTGGGGGTTTAGGGACTGTTTTTAAAGAAAAGGACCTTTCTGTAAATATTATAAAGGGCAGGGACTTCTGGGAAACAGACAGAGAGAGAGAGAAAAGTGTTTTGGACTGCGGGTTGGAAAAGAAGAAAGGGCAAGGGGTTAAGTGCAAAGGTACCAGAGAGAGAGGGGCTTAAGTCCTTGGACGGCGGGTTAGAATAGGACGGAGTTTAGGGGGTTATTCACAAAACGGCCATCTCCTTCCTCGCGAAACAGAGCAAAGGGGAGAGAGGGCGACGACGGCGTCGGTCGGCCGGCTCGCCGGCGTTCCGGGCAGCGATGGGTCAAATTGACCTGGGGGAAAGAGAGAGGGGAGTACGACGAGTCTATCCATGTCCTTACCCTAGGCAGCGGTGCGGCGAGGCGGCCTGCCCACGAGAGCAGCGGCGGCGGCGGCAAAGGCAGTGGGGGTGGCGGTGCTGCGGAGGCGGAGGGGACGAGCTGAGTGGCGCGTGAGCTGGTGGAGGTGGAAGTGATGCCCGAGGGCCCTTTTATAGGCGCGGAGGGGTGGTGAGGGAGTGGGCTGACGAGAGGGGTCGGTCGGGCGGCGATAATGGTGGCCGGCGACCCAAATTGAAGGCGGTCGGCGGTGTTGGAGGTACGGGCGGCCCTGTGGCGGCGCTGTGCGGTGCTGTGTTTGGCGTGGCGTGGCGTGCTTGCTCGCGTGGCCGTTGTCTCGTCGGGCGGCGTGGTGACGGGACCACGGCGGGGCCGGCGGTGGCGTGGTTGGCGTGGTTGTTGCGTACGGTGGTCGGCCGTTGCAGAGACGGTGTTCGCGTGGGCGGTGCGGCGACAGCAGCGCAGAGCAGTGTGGCGGCGACGGAAACGGTGGTGGCGTGCGAGCAGCACAGTCGCGACAGCGCGGCGGCGGTGGGCGGCATGACAGCAGTGGCGCGGCAGTCGAGGAGCTCAGGTGAGCCCGTGGGGTGGCGCGCGGTAGAGCCGGGGTGGTACGGCAACGGTGGCGTGGCTAGGTGAGCGTGGGCGGGGGCCAGCGTCGCAGTGGCGAGTGGCGCGGCGAGGTCGGCCCGGGAGCGCGTGCGCGCGGCGAGCACGTGGGGCGGCGACGTGCAGAGCGATGGCCGGCGGCGTGCAGCAGGGGCGCCAGAGCGTGGAGCAGGGGATGGGGCCGGGCGGTGGTGCGAGGTGAGGGAGCGAGGGATCAGCGGTGAGCAGAGGGTGGCCGGCGGCGTGCACGGCGTTGGACAGAGGAAGCAGAGGAGGGGAAGAAAGGAAGGGAAAAAGAAAAAGAAAAGGGAGGAAAGAAAAGAAAAAGAAAAGAAAGAAGAAAGAGAAAAAGAGGAAAAGAAGGGGGAAGAGGCGGCGGGATTCGCGGCGGAAAGCCGACAGGTGGTCGACGGCGGTCGGCCAGCGACGGTGGGGCCCGACGGTCGACCCGAGGGCGGGTGACGCGGGATGGGACGGGAAAGAGGGTGGTGATAACGAGGCGAACATGGTTGGATGCAAACGGGAGCTCCGGCGGTAAAACATTTTGAAAATATTTTTCCAGAGGGTAAAAAAACGCGGGCGTTACAGGGCGGCGGCCATCAGCGCGGGCCCGGATCCGACGGAGGCAGAGCCCGTGGCCTCGTCGACGAGGCACTCGGAGCCGATGCGCGTGGAGGAGCATGCCGGGGCGGCGACGCTCGTGGAGGAGGGCACGGCGGTGCCGGCGGCCGCGCGGAGGAGCAGGGATGGGGGTCGGCGGCGGCGACGGAGGACGGCGACGCGCTGGGGACAGCGCCGACGGAGCGAGGGCGACGGCGGCGACGCGTACGAAGGAGCGAGCAGCAACAGCCCTCCGCGTTGGCGCGCGGGACGGCGCTTGCGGAGGAGCAAGCGTAGGTGGCGGCGGCGACGACGACGCGTGTGGAGGAGCAGACGCTGGACGGATCGAGGAGGAAGAAGCGGGGGCGAAGGAACCGAGGAGGCGTTGGGCGGATCGGGAGTTTTTTTTATCCGCGGATCGGGCGTCGGTACTCGCTAGGAAGACCGTTCTTTTATTATTGGGATGCTGCAGAATGGGCCCGTGGGGCGTCTCGGACGCCCTACGGTAAGCATTACCCTTTTGCTACCACGTACTACAACTTACAATAACCAGTTACAGTAATTAATAATAACACGGGCCGCCGGCCGGTTCATATATTGATGAACATGCACGCATGGTTTATTACAAGCAGCTCGCGAACGTGTACAGATCAGAGCGATATGATTCTGCTCGCGCCCGCTCGATCATACATACTACGGAATAGGTACTACTCCAACACAACACGTAACTGTACTACTGGATAGATAGACAGATAGAAGACGGAAGGATATATATATCGGGTCTCAAAGCTAGCTAGGTTGTTGTTATGATTATTGTCGTCCCATGTAGGGTCTGTTTAGTTTCAAAAAGCAACTCCCAAATACGCTATGCAAAAAGAAGATTCTTCATCACATCAGCGTGTCATAACATGCATGTAGTATTAAATATAGATGAAATTAAAAACTAATTGCACAGTTTTGTTGTACTCTGCGAGACGAACATTTTGAGCCTAATTAATCAATTTTTGGATAATTTTTCACAAATACAAACGAAATGCTACAATAATTACGAAGTGACATCTTACTCCCAAATTTAACCTCCCAATTCTAGCATCTAGACACCACCGTAGTGAGCGAGAGACAATCATATATATCTGCAGATCCTAGCTAGTTTCCGCCACGTACGCCAGTCAAATCTTAACGCCGCACTCCGCAATTAAGTGCGTGCTTGAGGCAGGCGCGGGTCGGAAGCAGGACGCACCTGGCGACCGTCTTCGAAGACCTTGGCGCCGATCGAGAACTTTGGGCAGATATGATCCCGGACGTTCTTGGGCAGATATCTCCTAACGAGAAGATCGAGCAGAGCATCTACCGGGTCACTGGAGGTGGAGGGCGATGGTGCAGACGTCGACGGACCCGCGGAGCTAGCCTCCTCCTCCGGCCCTCGGCGGCCAGCCCGCCGCCGGTGGCAGCAGGCCGGGCGGCGGTGGAGCCTAGCTCGATCACCACCAGCATGCGCTGCTAGCAGCAGCATGCAGAGCGAGCACCGCAGCTCCTGCCGCCGGCCGGCCTCTTGCCGAACGCCATCCTGGCGGCGGCGGATCGGACCCCCGGTGCTTTCTTTCATTCTCCTTGCTCCATCTCTCAACAAGAGCTAGCTAGCTAGGTTTTGCATCGATCTCGAGCATTCCCGGCCTCCCACCATATATGTTATTTATAGTGCGCGCGTGCTCCCCAGGCCTCCAGCGCTACCGCCTGCTTGCTGATCGATCATCCGGCCGGCCGGCCAGAAGAAAAGAAAAGAAACTAAATTAATATGAGGCGGGCTTGCATTATATTGCTAGCTGCTGGATCGGATATATATGATCCAGCATCATCATCGATCAATAAGCTAGGCCACATGCTCTTGCTCTCACGTACTTATATATGTAGCTAGGATAGCAGCTGTATCGTCAAATTAAAACACGTACTAGCTAGCTGCTTAATTAATCGCGCGCTTGCTGTAGTTTATTAGCCGGCTGGCCTGCCTGCTCAAGGATTTTATTTAACAACACGTACTCGATCAGCTAGCTCCTCGATCATATAAACTGACTGCTTGCTTGCTTGTGTTGGGTGTACGTGCTAGCTGTTGCATGCGATCACGTACATATATATGCAAGACGACGGACGGACCGTGCAGTGGCAATAATCAAACTTGGCGCTTGCAACGACCATGTCGTACGTGGCACGCAGAGGGCCGGCCGCGTGCGCGCATCTATATATAGCTGGCATCCTTCATCAACACAAAGCTCAGTAGCAAAAACAGAGATGGCCCAAAAATTGACCATCGTTGCCACCCTCCTCTTCCTGGTCCTCGCTCTACGATCCCCCAAATTCCTCCAGGCGAAAGAGAATACCGGTGGCGCGGCTGAGGAAGGAGCTAAAGCGGAGAAGGTCGCAGAAGCGTTCTGCGATGTCCTTTGTAAGGAAAAAGGTGAGCCCCAAAAGAGTTGCAGGGAGTTTTGCGGCCTCGGACAGCGGGCAAATGCGGTGTTCCTAGAGGCGATACTATGCCAGAGCAAATGCTCCGAGATGAAGGACGCCCCGGCGATCAAGTCTTGCGAGGACCAATGTGGCAAACAATACGAGGCTGCAAGAAGTCTTGCACCTCACCTGCTATCACAGGCACTCCTACACGCGGCTAATGTAGAAGACATCCATCTATGCGTCGTTGACCGCGCATGGTTAATCCGATGATGGCCATGGATGAGTTGTCTTGTTAATTTTATTTCTAGTTGCATTCTTTCATGTCATTCGTCAATCGTATCGATGGACCAACCGTTAGTCCTTCCGTATATCATGGGATTTTGTATCTATTTTGTTGAATAAATCAAATAGTTATTCGCTCTGTGTGCCTCAATGGGCCGATGTGCATGAATATTATTAGATTAACTTTGCTTAAGTACATAATTCGCGAATGTTCGCTTGTGTTGCATAGCGATTGGAACACATGATTGCTTAGCAGGTTTTATATGAAAAAGGAACAACAAGAACTTGCGCAAACAAGGTATCAAAATGGTAAAGATGATCTGAATGCAAACCACACAAAAAAACATGATGCTATGAAGAGGAGGTGTTGCACAATGTAACCACAAAAATCCATGATGTTCCGCACTTTTAAACACACAAGGTCCGGACTTGACAACTACAATACAGTTCTAATATCTCTCGATTTCTGAAATTACAGAAACACTTTTAGGGAAATCTGCACATATATTTTTCTATATTCCCAAGCCAAATATATTGATAGATATTGACGTGGAGTTGTTTCCCTGGGAAGAATAATTAATGTTGACGTGGCCGTAATTGAAAATTCAATGACTGCAATGAAGAATTGCTAGAAGGTAGAACATCAGAGGCATTAGTAGTTTGATGACAAGTTGTTCCCTTTGCACTTGTGGCTACACATTGTTTTTGTCTTGTAAACATGATGTAACTTAGGGTGAGGCACAAATAGATACCATATTTTAGCTATTTCTTATTACGTAGAACCATTTTCTTGGGCCTTCTACCCATTGCACTCACGTGCAGCAATAAGGCCGGCAAGCAGCTCATGTCATGTCTAGAATAGGAAATCGATTTGTAATGGTATGGCTTTGGTTTAGTGAGGCTCCAGAGGTGACCATGTCTATCGTTTCGAACGGATAGTTATGTTAAATCGATCATCTACCTTACTAAACAATCTAACAAGAAGTTTGCTATTGTAAATTGGGAAACTATTTTGGAGCCTCAATGTCAAGCGTTATGCGAGACACGCGATAAAAAGAGGATATTCGGAAAATTTTAGCAAAAAAATGCGTAAGTCGAGACCGCTGGTATGGTGGACTGAGTTATCTTTGACAATAGTAATAGCCATAGGATATTAAATTGATCCTAACATTATCATTAGAAACGGGCCACAAATAACCCTTACACCCGCCCTAAATAACATATATAGTATGCAATTACTAAAAGTTCGCCAAAAATACCAAAATATTTTCCTCTAAACTGCTAGGATCTACAATTAAATATAATAAAAAATCGTGTCAAAGTAAGTCCAAGCCCATCCCAGCACCTTATTTGTCACGGTGATAATACCTTGTCTTGCAATGTTTTATACGGTTTTCACCTAAAAATTACTGCTTCCTCTTGGTTGTCTGGTTATGTATGAAGACCACAACAAGAAAAATAAAATAAGTATTATATTGTCGACAGTTACAAATATATAATGAAGTACTTTTCAATACTACGCACAGTGATATGGTATAGTATAATATGAAATTATTTTACTAGGTGTAGTTGCTAGCACACTAGAAAATCAGTGAACTACATTTGTTCATGGCACTCTCATCGTTTCAACCCAAAGATTAGATGCATATGCGAAGGCTACTTGCTAAATTTTTAAACACATGCATGCTTACCATGGCAAAGACATCTTTGTGGTAATCCAGAAGAAACTCACAACCAAGAAGGAGCTAGGAATCACATGCAACTAGGAGCAGTGCTGAAGGTTGAGCGAGAAACTCTCATGGCCACACATACTTATAGCTCATTTGTATGATGCCATCTATATATAGCTGGCATCCTTCATCAACACAAAGCTCAGTAGCAAAAACAGAGATGGCCCCAAAATTGACCATCGTTGCCACCCTCCTCTTCCTGGTCCTCGCTCTACAATCCCCCAAATTCCTCCAGGCGAAAGAGAATACCGGTGGCGCAGCTGAGGAAGGAGCTAAAGCGGAGAAGGTCGCAGAAGCGTTCTGCGATGTCCTTTGTAAGGAAAAAGGTGAGCCCCAAAAGAATTGCAGGGAGTTTTGCGGCCTCGGACAGCGGGCAAATGCGGTGTTCCTAGAGGCGATACTATGCAAGAGCAAATGCTCCGAGATGAAGGACGCCCCGGCGATCAAGTCTTGCGAGGACCAATGCGGCAAACAATACGAGGCTGGAATTGCCGAGATAATCAAGACTTGCCACATCGTCTGCGGCAGTGGAGAGAAGGACCTGGCCAAGATCGATAGCTGCAAGAAGTCTTGCACCTCACCTGCTATCACAGGCACTCCTACACGCGGCTAATGTAGAAGACATCCATCTATGCGTCGTTGACCGCGCATGGTTAATCCGATGATGGCCATGGATGAGTTGTCTTGTTAATTTTATTTCTAGTTGCATTCTTTCATGTCATTCGTCAATCGTATCGATGGACCAACCGTTAGTCCTTCCGTATATCATGGGATTTTGTATCTATTTTGTTGAATAAATCAAATAGTTATTGGCTCTGTGTGCCTCAATGGGCCGATGTGCATGAATATTTTTAGATTAACTTTGCTTAAGTACATAATTCGTGAATGTTCGCTTGTGTTGCATAGCGATTGGAACACATGGTTGCTTAGCAGGTTTTATATGAAAAAGGAACAACAAGAACTTGCGCAAACAAGGTATCAAAATGGTAAAGATGATCCGAATGCAAACCACACAAAAAAACATGATGCTATGACGAGGAGGTGTTGCACTATGTAACCACAAAAATCCATGATGTTCCGCACCTTTAAACACACAAGGTCCGAACTTGACAACTACAATACAGTTCTAATATCTCTCGATTTCTGAAATTACAGAAACACTTTTAGGGAAATCTGCACAGATATTTTTCTATATTCCCAAGCCAAATATATTGATAGATATTGACGTGGAGTTGTTTCCCTGGGAAGAATGATTAATGTTGACGTGGCCGTAATTGAAAATTCAATGACTGCAATGAAGAATTGCTAGAAGGTAGAACGGCAGAGGCATTAGTAGTTTGATGACAAGTTGTTCCCTTTGCACTTGTTTAGCACTCGTGGCTACACATTGTTTTTGTCTTGTAAACATGATGTAACTTAGGGTGAGGCACAAATAGATACCATATTTTAGCTATTTCTTATTACGTAGAACCATTTTCTTGGGCCTTCTACCCATTGCACTCACGTGCAGCAATAAGGCCGGCAAGCAGCTCATGTCATGTCTAGAATAGGAAATCGATTTGTAATGGTATGGCTTTGGTTTAGTGAGGCTCCAGAGGTGACCTTGTCTATCGTTTTGAACGGACAGTTATGTTAAATCGATCATCTACCTTACTAAACAGTCTAACAAGAAGTTTGCTATTGTAAATTGGGAAACTATTTTGGAGCCTCAATGTCAAGCGTTATGCGAGACACGCGATAAAAAGAGGATATCGGGCAAATTTTAGCAAAAAAATGCGTAAGTCGAGACCGCTGATATGGTGGACTGAGTTATCTTTGAGAATAGTAATAGCCATAGGATATTAAATTGATCCTAACATTATCATTAGAAACGGGCCACAAATAACCCTTACACCCGCCCTAAATAACATATATAGTATGCAATTACTAAAAGTTCACCAAAAATACCCAAATATTTTCCTCTAAACTGCTAGGATCCACGATTAAATATAATAAAAAATCGTGTCAACGTAAGTCCAAGCCCATCCCTGCCCCTTATTTGTCACGGTGATACTACCTTGTCTTGCAATGGTTTATACGGTTTTCACCTAAAAACTACTGCTTCCTCTTGGTTGTCTGGTTATGTATGAAGACCACAACAAGAAAAATAAAATAAGTATTATATTGTCAACAGTTACAAATATATAATGAAGTACTTTTCAATACTAAGCACAGTGATGTGGTATAGTATAATATGAAATTATTTTACTAGGTGTAGTTGCTAGCACACTAGAAAATCAGTGAACTACATCTGTTCATGGCACTCTCATCGTTTCAACCCAAAGATTAGATGCATATGCGAAGGCTACTTGCTAAATTTTTAAACACATGCATGCTTACCATGGCAAAGACATCTTTGTGGTAATCCAGAAGAAACTCACAACCAAGAAGGAGCTAGGAATCACATGCAACTAGGAGCTGTGCTGAAGGTTGAGCGAGAAACTCTCATGGCCACACATACTTATAGCTCATTTGTATGATGCCATCTATATATAGCTGGCATCCTTCATCAACACAAAGCTCAGTAGCAAAAACAGAGATGGCCCCAAAATTGACCATCGTTGCCACCCTCCTCTTCCTGGTCCTCGCTCTACAATCCCCCAAATTCCTCCTGGCGAAAGAGAATACCGGTGGCGCAGCTGAGGAAGGAGCTAAAGCGGAGAAGGTCGCAGAAGCGTTCTGCGATGTCCTTTGTAAGGAAAAAGGTGAGCCCCAAAAGAATTGCAGGGAGTTTTGCGGCCTCGGACAGCGGGCAAATGCGGTGTTCCTAGAGGCGATACTATGCAAGAGCAAATGCTCCGAGATGAAGGACGCCCCGGCGATCAAGTCTTGCGAGGACCAATGCGGCAAACAATACGAGGCTGGAATTGCCGAGATAATCAAGACTTGCCACATCGTCTGCGGCAGTGGAGAGAAGGACCTGGCCAAGATCGATAGCTGCAAGAAGTCTTGCACCTCACCTGCTATCACAGGCACTCCTACACGCGGCTAATGTAGAAGACATCCATCTATGCGTCGTTGACCGCGCATGGTTAATCCGATGATGGCCATGGATGAGTTGTCTTGTTAATTTTATTTCTAGTTGCATTCTTTCATGTCATTCGTCAATCGTATCGATGGACCAACCGTTAGTCCTTCCGTATATCATGGGATTTTGTATCTATTTTGTTGAATAAATCAAATAGTTATTGGCTCTGTGTGCCTCAATGGGCCGATGTGCATGAATATTTTTAGATTAACTTTGCTTAAGTACATAATTCGTGAATGTTCGCTTGTGTTGCATAGCGATTGGAACACATGGTTGCTTAGCAGGTTTTATATGAAAAAGGAACAACAAGAACTTGCGCAAACAAGGTATCAAAATGGTAAAGATGATCCGAATGCAAACCACACAAAAAAACATGATGCTATGAAGAGGAGGTGTTGCACTATGTAACCACAAAAATCGATGATGTTC
Organism: Echinochloa phyllopogon; assembly: GCA_033239725.1. Lineage (NCBI taxonomy): Eukaryota > Viridiplantae > Streptophyta > Magnoliopsida > Poales > Poaceae > Echinochloa > Echinochloa phyllopogon. The sequence continues at coordinate 1,786,373 of BTCW01000001.1, forward strand.
CGCACCTTTAAACACACAAGGTCCGAACTTGACAACTACAATACAGTTCTAATATCTCTCGATTTCTGAAATTACAGAAACACTTTTAGGGAAATCTGCACATATATTTTTCTATATTCCCAAGCCAAATATATTGATAGATATTGACGTGGAGTTGTTTCCCTGGGAAGAATGATTAATGTTGACGTGGCCGTAATTGAAAATTCAATGACTGCAATGAAGAATTGCTAGAAGGTAGAACGGCAGAGGCATTAGTAGTTTGATGACAAGTTGTTCCCTTTGCACTTGTTTAGCACTCGTGGCTACACATTGTTTTTGTCTTGTAAACATGATGTAACTTAGGGTGAGGCACAAATAGATACCATATTTTAGCTATTTCTTATTACGTAGAACCATTTTCTTGGGCCTTCTACCCATTGCACTCACGTGCAGCAATAAGGCCGGCAAGCAGCTCATGTCATGTCTAGAATAGGAAATCGATTTGTAATGGTATGGCTTTGGTTTAGTGAGGCTCCAGAGGTGACCTTGTCTATCGTTTTGAACGGACAGTTATGTTAAATCGATCATCTACCTTACTAAACAGTCTAACAAGAAGTTTGCTATTGTAAATTGGGAAACTATTTTGGAGCCTCAATGTCAAGCGTTATGCGAGACACGCGATAAAAAGAGGATATCGGGCAAATTTTAGCAAAAAAATGCGTAAGTCGAGACCGCTGATATGGTGGACTGAGTTATCTTTGAGAATAGTAATAGCCATAGGATATTAAATTGATCCTAACATTATCATTAGAAACGGGCCACAAATAACCCTTACACCCGCCCTAAATAACATATATAGTATGCAATTACTAAAAGTTCACCAAAAATACCCAAATATTTTCCTCTAAACTGCTAGGATCCACGATTAAATATAATAAAAAATCGTGTCAACGTAAGTCCAAGCCCATCCCTGCCCCTTATTTGTCACGGTGATACTACCTTGTCTTGCAATGGTTTATACGGTTTTCACCTAAAAACTACTGCTTCCTCTTGGTTGTCTGGTTATGTATGAAGACCACAACAAGAAAAATAAAATAAGTATTATATTGTCAACAGTTACAAATATATAATGAAGTACTTTTCAATAGTAAGCACAGTGATGTGGTATAGTATAATATGAAATTATTTTACTAGGTGTAGTTGCTAGCACACTAGAAAATCAGTGAACTACATCTGTTCATGGCACTCTCATCGTTTCAACCCAAAGATTAGATGCATATGCGAAGGCTACTTGCTAAATTTTTAAACACATGCATGCTTACCATGGCAAAGACATCTTTGTGGTAATCCAGAAGAAACTCACAACCAAGAAGGAGCTAGGAATCACATGCAACTAGGAGCTGTGCTGAAGGTTGAGCGAGAAACTCTCATGGCCACACATACTTATAGCTCATTTGTATGATGCCATCTATATATAGCTGGCATCCTTCATCAACACAAAGCTCAGTAGCAAAAACAGAGATGGCCCCAAAATTGACCATCGTTGCCACCCTCCTCTTCCTGGTCCTCGCTCTACAATCCCCCAAATTCCTCCTGGCGAAAGAGAATACCGGTGGCGCAGCTGAGGAAGGAGCTAAAGCGGAGAAGGTCGCAGAAGCGTTCTGCGATGTCCTTTGTAAGGAAAAAGGTGAGCCCCAAAAGAATTGCAGGGAGTTTTGCGGCCTCGGACAGCGGGCAAATGCGGTGTTCCTAGAGGCGATACTATGCAAGAGCAAATGCTCCGAGATGAAGGACGCCCCGGCGATCAAGTCTTGCGAGGACCAATGCGGCAAACAATACGAGGCTGGAATTGCCGAGATAATCAAGACTTGCCACATCGTCTGCGGCAGTGGAGAGAAGGACCTGGCCAAGATCGATAGCTGCAAGAAGTCTTGCACCTCACCTGCTATCACAGGCACTCCTACACGCGGCTAATGTAGAAGACATCCATCTATGCGTCGTTGACCGCGCATGGTTAATCCGATGATGGCCATGGATGAGTTGTCTTGTTAATTTTATTTCTAGTTGCATTCTTTCATGTCATTCGTCAATCGTATCGATGGACCAACCGTTAGTCCTTCCGTATATCATGGGATTTTGTATCTATTTTGTTGAATAAATCAAATAGTTATTCGCTCTGTGTGCCTCAATGGGCCGATGTGCATGAATATTTTTAGATTAACTTTGCTTAAGTACATAATTCGTGAATGTTCGCTTGTGTTGCATAGCGATTGGAACACATGGTTGCTTAGCAGGTTTTATATGAAAAAGGAACAACAAGAACTTGCGCAAACAAGGTATCAAAATGGTAAAGATGATCCGAATGCAAACCACACAAAAAAACATGATGCTATGAAGAGGAGGTGTTGCACTATGTAACCACAAAAATCCATGATGTTCCGCACCTTTAAACACACAAGGTCCGAACTTGACAACTACAATACAGTTCTAATATCTCTCGATTTCTGAAATTACAGAAACACTTTTAGGGAAATCTGCACATATATTTTTCTATATTCCCAAGCCAAATATATTGATAGATATTGACGTGGAGTTGTTTCCCTGGGAAGAATGATTAATGTTGACGTGGCCGTAATTGAAAATTCAATGACTGCAATGAAGAATTGCTAGAAGGTAGAACGGCAGAGGCATTAGTAGTTTGATGACAAGTTGTTCCCTTTGCACTTGTTTAGCACTCGTGGCTACACATTGTTTTTGTCTTGTAAACATGATGTAACTTAGGGTGAGGCACAAATAGATACCATATTTTAGCTATTTCTTATTACGTGGAACCATTTTCTTGGGCCTTCTACCCATTGCACTCACGTGCAGCAATAAGGCCGGCAAGCAGCTCATGTCATGTCTAGAATAGGAAATCGATTTGTAATGGTATGGCTTTGGTTTAGTGAGGCTCCAGAGGTGACCATGTCTATCGTTTCGAACGGACAATTATGTTAAATCGATCATCTACCTTACTAAACAATCTAACAAGAAGTTTTCTATTGTAAATTGGGAACCTATTTTGGAGCCTCAATGTCAAGCGTTATGCGAGACACGCGATAAAAAGAGGATATCGGGCAAATTTTAGCAAAAAAATGCGTAAGTAGAGACCGCTGATATGGTGGACTGAGTTATCTTTGAGAATAGTAATAGCCATTGGATATTAAATTGATCCTAACATTATCATTAGAAACGGGCCACAAATAACCCTTACACCCGCCCTAAATAACATATATAGTATGCAATTACTAAAAGTTCACCAAAAATACCCAAATATTTTCCTCTAAACTGCTAGGATCCACGATTAAATATAATAAAAAATCGTGTCAAAGTAAGTCCAAACCCATCCCTGCCCCTTATTTGTCATGGTGATACTACCTTGTCTTGCAATGCTTTATACGGTTTTCACCTAAAAACTACTGCTTCCTCTTGGTTGTCTGGTTATGTATGAAGACCACAACAAGAAAAATAAAATAAGTAGTATATTGTCAACAGTTACAAATATATAATGAAGTACTTTTCAATACTAAGCACAGTGATGTGGTATAGTATAATATGAAATTATTTTACTAGGTGTAGTTGCTAGCACACTAAAAAATCAGTGAACTACATCTGTTCATGGCACTCTCATCATTTCAACCCAAAGATTAGATGCATATGCGAAGGCTACTTGCTAAATTTTTAAACATATGCATGCTTACCATGGCAAAGACATCTTTGTGGTAATCCAGAAGAAACTCACAACCAAGAAGGAGCTAGGAATCACATGCAACTAGGAGCTGTGCTGAAGGTTGAGCGAGAAACTCTCATGGCCACACATACTTATAGCTCATTTGTATGATGCCATCTATATATAGCTGGCATCCTTCATCAACACAAAGCTCAGTAGCAAAAACAGAGATGGCCCCAAAATTGACCATCGTTGCCACCCTCCTCTTCCTGGTCCTCGCTCTACAATCCCCCAAATTCCTCCTGGCGAAAGAGAATACCGGTGGCGTAGCTGAGGAAGGAGCTAAAGCGGAGAAGGTCGCAGAAGCGTTCTGCGATGTCCTTTGTAAGGAAAAAGGTGAGCCCCAAAAGAATTGCAGGGAGTTTTGCGGCCTCGGACAGCGGGCAAATGCGGTGTTCCTAGAGGCGATACTATGCAAGAGCAAATGCTCCGAGATGAAGGACGCCCCGGCGATCAAGTCTTGCGAGGACCAATGCGGCAAACAATACGAGGCTGGAATTGCCGAGATAATCAAGACTTGCCACATCGTCTGCGGCAGTGGAGAGAAGGACCTGGCCAAGATCGATAGCTGCAAGAAGTCTTGCACCTCACCTGCTATCACAGGCACTCCTACACGCGGCTAATGTAGAAGACATCCATCTATGCGTCGTTGACCGCGCATGGTTAATCCGATGATGGCCATGGATGAGTTGTCTTGTTAATTTTATTTCTAGTTGCATTCTTTCATGTCATTCGTCAATCGTATCGATGGACCAACCGTTAGTCCTTCCGTATATCATGGGATTTTGTATCTATTTTGTTGAATAAATCAAATAGTTATTGGCTCTGTGTGCCTCAATGGGCCGATGTGCATGAATATTTTTAGATTAACTTTGCTTAAGTACATAATTCGTGAATGTTCGCTTGTGTTGCATAGCGATTGGAACACATGGTTGCTTAGCAGGTTTTATATGAAAAAGGAACAACAAGAACTTGCGCAAACAAGGTATCAAAATGGTAAAGATGATCCGAATGCAAACCACACAAAAAAACATGATGCTATGAAGAGGAGGTGTTGCACTATGTAACCACAAAAATCCATGATGTTCCGCACCTTTAAACACACAAGGTCCGAACTTGACAACTACAATACAGTTCTAATATCTCTCGATTTCTGAAATTACAGAAACACTTTTAGGGAAATCTGCACATATATTTTTCTATATTCCCAAGCCAAATATATTGATAGATATTGACGTGGAGTTGTTTCCCTGGGAAGAATGATTAATGTTGACGTGGCCGTAATTGAAAATTCAATGACTGCAATGAAGAATTGCTAGAAGGTAGAACGGCAGAGGCATTAGTAGTTTGATGACAAGTTGTTCCCTTTGCACTTGTTTAGCACTCGTGGCTACACATTGTTTTTGTCTTGTAAACATGATGTAACTTAGGGTGAGGCACAAATAGATACCATATTTTAGCTATTTCTTATTACGTAGAACCATTTTCTTGGGCCTTCTACCCATTGCACTCACGTGCAGCAATAAGGCCGGCAAGCAGCTCATGTCATGTCTAGAATAGGAAATCGATTTGTAATGGTATGGCTTTTGTTTAGTGAGGCTCCAGAGGTGACCTTGTCTATCGTTTTGAACGGACAGTTATGTTAAATCGATCATCTACCTTACTAAACAATCTAACAAGAAGTTTGCTATTGTAAATTGGGAAACTATTTTGGAGCATCAATGTCAAGCGTTATGCGAGACACGCGATAAAAAGAGGATATCGGGCAAATTTTAGCAAAAAAATACGTAAGTCGAGACCGCTGATATGGTGGACTGAGTTATCTTTGAGAATAGTAATAGCCATAGGATATTAAATTGATCCTAACATTATCATTAGAAACGGGCCACAAATAACCCTTACACCCGCCCTAAATAACATATATACTATGCAATTACTAAAAGTTCACCAAAAATACCCAAATATTTTCCTCTAAACTCCTAGGATCCACGATTAAATATAATAAAAAATCGTGTCAACGTAAGTCCAAGCCCATCCCTGCCCCTTATTTGTCACGGTGATACTACCTTGTCTTGCAATGGTTTATACGGTTTTCACCTAAAAACTACTGCTTCCTCTTGGTTGTCTGGTTATGTATGAAGACCACAACAAGAAAAATAAAATAAGTATTATATTGTCGACGGTTACAAATATATAATGAAGTACTTTTCAACACTAACCACAGTGATGTGGTATAGTATAATATGAAATTATTTTACTAGGTGTAGTTGCTAGCACACTAGAAAATCAGTGAACTACATCTGTTCATGGCACTCTCATCGTTTCAACCCAAAGATTAGATGCATATGCGAAGGCTACTTGCTAAATTTTTAAACACATGCATGCTTACCATGGCAAAGACATCTTTGTGGTAATCCAGAAGAAACTCACAACCAAGAAGGAGCTAGGAATCACATGCAACTAGGAGCTGTGCTGAAGGTTGAGCGAGAAACTCTCATGGCCACACATACTTATAGCTCATTTGTATGATGCCATCTATATATAGCTGGCATCCTTCATCAACACAAAGCTCAGTAGCAAAAACAGAGATGGCCCCAAAATTGACCATCGTTGCCACCCTCCTCTTCCTGGTCCTCGCTCTACAATCCCCCAAATTCCTCCTGGCGAAAGAGAATACCGGTGGCGCAGCTGAGGAAGGAGCTAAAGCGGAGAAGGTCGCAGAAGCGTTCTGCGATGTCCTTTGTAAGGAAAAAGGTGAGCCCCAAAAGAATTGCAGGGAGTTTTGCGGCCTCGGACAGCGGGCAAATGCGGTGTTCCTAGAGGCGATACTATGCAAGAGCAAATGCTCCGAGATGAAGGACGCCCCGGCGATCAAGTCTTGCGAGGACCAATGCGGCAAACAATACGAGGCTGGAATTGCCGAGATAATCAAGACTTGCCACATCGTCTGCGGCAGTGGAGAGAAGGACCTGGCCAAGATCGATAGCTGCAAGAAGTCTTGCACCTCACCTGCTATCACAGGCACTCCTACACACGGCTAATGTAGAAGACATCCATCTATGCGTCGTTGACCGCGCCTGGTTAATCCGATGATGGCCATGGATGAGTTGTCTTGTTAATTTTATTTCTAGTTGCATTCTTTCACGTCATTCGTCAATCGTATCGATGGACCAACCGTTAGTCCTTCCGTATATCATGGGATTTTGTATCTATTTTGTTGAATAAATCAAATAGTTATTTGCTCTGTGTGCCTCAATGGGCCGATGTGCAAGAATATTATTAGATTAACTTTGCTTAAGTACATAATTCGTGAATGTTCGCTTGTGCCGCATAGCGATTGGAACACATGGTTGCTTAGCAGGTTTTATATGAAAAAGGAACAACAAGAACTTGCGCAAACAAGGTATCAAAATGGTAAAGATGATCCGAATGCAAACCACACAAAAAAACATGATGCTATGAAGAGGAGGTGTTGCACTATGTAACCACAAAAATCCATGATGTTCCGCACCTTTAAACACACAAGGTCCGAACTTGACAACTACAATACAGTTCTAATATCTCTCGATTTCTGAAATTACAGAAACACTTTTAGGGAAATCTGCACATATATTTTTCTATATTCCCAAGCCAAATATATTGATAGATATTGACGTGGAGTTGTTTCCCTGGGAAGAATGATTAATGTTGACGTGGCCGTAATTGAAAATTCAATGACTGCAATGAAGAATTGCTAGAAGGTAGAACGGCAGAGGCATTAGTAGTTTGATGACAAGTTGTTCCCTTTGCACTTGTTTAGCACTCGTGGCTACACATTGTTTTTGTCTTGTAAACATGATGTAACTTAGGGTGAGGCACAAATAGATACCATATTTTAGCTATTTCTTATTACGTAGAACCATTTTCTTGGGCCTTCTACCCATTGCACTCACGTGCAGCAATAAGGCCGGCAAGCAGCTCATGTCATGTCTAGAATAGGAAATCGATTTGTAATGGTATGGCTTTTGTTTAGTGAGGCTCCAGAGGTGACCTTGTCTATCGTTTTGAACGGACAGTTATGTTAAATCGATCATCTACCTTACTAAACAATCTAACAAGAAGTTTGCTATTGTAAATTGGGAAACTATTTTGGAGCATCAATGTCAAGCGTTATGCGAGACACGCGATAAAAAGAGGATATCGGGCAAATTTTAGCAAAAAAATACGTAAGTCGAGACCGCTGATATGGTGGACTGAGTTATCTTTGAGAATAGTAATAGCCATAGGATATTAAATTGATCCTAACATTATCATTAGAAACGGGCCACAAATAACCCTTACACCCGCCCTAAATAACATATATACTATGCAATTACTAAAAGTTCACCAAAAATACCCAAATATTTTCCTCTAAACTCCTAGGATCCACGATTAAATATAATAAAAAATCGTGTCAACGTAAGTCCAAGCCCATCCCTGCCCCTTATTTGTCACGGTGATACTACCTTGTCTTGCAATGGTTTATACGGTTTTCACCTAAAAACTACTGCTTCCTCTTGGTTGTCTGGTTATGTATGAAGACCACAACAAGAAAAATAAAATAAGTATTATATTGTCGACGGTTACAAATATATAATGAAGTACTTTTCAATACTAAGCACAGTGATGTGGTATAGTATAATATGAAATTATTTTACTAGGTGTAGTTGCTAGCACACTAGAAAATCAGTGAACTACATCTGTTCATGGCACTCTCATCGTTTCAACCCAAAGATTAGATGCATATGCGAAGGCTACTTGCTAAATTTTTAAACACATGCATGCTTACCATGGCAAAGACATCTTTGTGGTAATCCAGAAGAAACTCACAACCAAGAAGGAGCTAGGAATCACATGCAACTAGGAGCTGTGCTGAAGGTTGAGCGAGAAACTCTCATGGCCACACATACTTATAGCTCATTTGTATGATGCCATCTATATATAGCTGGCATCCTTCATCAACACAAAGCTCAGTAGCAAAAACAGAGATGGCCCCAAAATTGACCATCGTTGCCACCCTCCTCTTCCTGGTCCTCGCTCTACAATCCCCCAAATTCCTCCTGGCGAAAGAGAATACCGGTGGCGTAGCTGAGGAAGGAGCTAAAGCGGAGAAGGTCGCAGAAGCGTTCTGCGATGTCCTTTGTAAGGAAAAAGGTGAGCCCCAAAAGAATTGCAGGGAGTTTTGCGGCCTCGGACAGCGGGCAAATGCGGTGTTCCTAGAGGCGATACTATGCAAGAGCAAATGCTCCGAGATGAAGGACGCCCCGGCGATCAAGTCTTGCGAGGACCAATGCGGCAAACAATACGAGGCTGGAATTGCCGAGATAATCAAGACTTGCCACATCGTCTGCGGCAGTGGAGAGAAGGACCTGGCCAAGATCGATAGCTGCAAGAAGTCTTGCACCTCACCTGCTATCACAGGCACTCCTACACACGGCTAATGTAGAAGACATCCATCTATGCGTCGTTGACCGCGCCTGGTTAATCCGATGATGGCCATGGATGAGTTGTCTTGTTAATTTTATTTCTAGTTGCATTCTTTCACGTCATTCGTCAATCGTATCGATGGACCAACTGTTAGTCCTTCCGTATATCATGGGATTTTGTATCTATTTTGTTGAATAAATCAAATAGTTATTTGCTCTGTGTGCCTCAGTGGGCTGATGTGCAAGAATATTATTAGATTAACTTTGCTTAAGTACATAATTCGTGAATGTTCGCTTGTGCCGCATAGCGATTGGAACACATGGTTGCTTAGCAGGTTTTATATGAAAAAGGAACAACAAGAACTTGCGCAAACAAGGTATCAAAATGGTAAAGATGATCCGAATGCAAACCACACAAAAAAACATGATGCTATGAAGAGGAGGTGTTGCACTATGTAACCACAAAAATCCATGATGTTCCGCACCTTTAAACACACAAGGTCCGAACTTAACAACTACAATACAGTTCTAATATCTCTCGATTTCTAAAATTACAGAAACACTTCTAGGGAAATTTGCACATATATTTTTCTATATTCCCAAGCCAAATATATTGATAGATATTGACGTGGAGTTGTTTCCCTGGGAAGAATGATTAATGTTGACGTGGCCGTAATTGAAAATTCAATGACTGCAATGAAGAATTGCTAGAAGGTAAAACGGCAGAGGCATTAGTAGTTTGATGACAAGTTGTTCCCTTTGCACTTGTTTAGCACTCGTGGCTACACATTGTTTTTGTCTTGTAAACATGATGTAACTTAGGGTGAGGCACAAATAGATACCATATTTTAGCTATTTCTTATTACGTGGAACCATTTTCTTGGGCCTTCTACCCATTGCACTCACGTGCAGCAATAAGGCCGGCAAGCAGCTCATGTCATGTCTAGAATAGGAAATCGATTTGTAATGGTATGGCTTTGGTTTAGTGAGGCTCCAGAGGTGACCATGTCTATCGTTTCGAACGGACAATTATGTTAAATCGATCATCTACCTTACTAAACATTCTAACAAGAAGTTTTCTATTGTAAATTGGGAACCTATTTTGGAGCCTCAATGTCAAGCGTTATGCGAGACACGCGATAAAAAGAGGATATCGGGCAAATTTTAGCAAAAAAATGCGTAAGTAGAGACCGCTGATATGGTGGACTGAGTTATCTTTGAGAATAGTAATAGCCATTGGATATTAAATTGATCCTAACATTATCATTAGAAACGGGCCACAAATAACCCTTACACCCGCCCTAAATAACATATATAGTATGCAATTACTAAAAGTTCACCAAAAATACCCAAATATTTTCCTCTAAACTGCTAGGATCCACGATTAAATATAATAAAAAATCGTGTCAAAGTAAGTCCAAACCCATCCCTGCCCCTTATTTGTCATGGTGATACTACCTTGTCTTGCAATGCTTTATACGGTTTTCACCTAAAAACTACTGCTTCCTCTTGGTTGTCTGGTTATGTATGAAGACCACAACAAGAAAAATAAAATAAGTAGTATATTGTCAACAGTTACAAATATATAATGAAGTACTTTTCAATAGTAAGCACAGTGATGTGGTATAGTATAATATGAAATTATTTTACTAGGTGTAGTTGCTAGCACACTAAAAAATCAGTGAACTACATCTGTTCATGGCACTCTCATCATTTCAACCCAAAGATTAGATGCATATGCGAAGGCTACTTGCTAAATTTTTAAACATATGCATGCTTACCATGGCAAAGACATCTTTGTGGTAATCCAGAAGAAACTCACAACCAAGAAGGAGCTAGGAATCACATGCAACTACGAGCAGTGCTGAAGGTTGAGCGAGAAACTCTCATGGCCACACATACTTATAGCTCATTTGTATGATGCCATCTATATATAGCTGGCATCCTTCATCAACACAAAGCTCAGTAGCAAAAACAGAGATGGCCCCAAAATTAAACATCGTTGCCACCCTCCTCTTCCTGGTCCTCGCTCTACAATCCCCCAAATTCCTCCAGGCGAAAGAGAATACCGGTGGCGTAGCTGAGGAAGGAGCTAAAGCGGAGAAGGTCGCAGAAGCGTTCTGCGATGTCCTTTGTAAGGAAAAAGGTGAGCCCCAAAAGAATTGCAGGGAGTTTTGCGGCCTCGGACAGCGGGCAAATGCGGTGTTCCTAGAGGCGATACTATGCAAGAGCAAATGCTCCGAGATGAAGGACGCCCCGGCGATCAAGTCTTGCGAGGACCAATGCGGCAAACAATACGAGGCTGGAATTGCCGAGATAATCAAGACTTGCCACATCGTCTGCGGCAGTGGAGAGAAGGACCTGGCCAAGATCGATAGCTGCAAGAAGTCTTGCACCTCACCTGCTATCACAGGCACTCCTACACACGGCTAATGTAGAAGACATCCATCTATGCGTCGTTGACCGCGCCTGGTTAATCCGATGATGGCCATGGATGAGTTGTCTTGTTAATTTTATTTCTAGTTGCATTCTTTCACGTCATTCGTCAATCGTATCGATGGACCAACTGTTAGTCCTTCCGTATATCATGGGATTTTGTATCTATTTTGTTGAATAAATCAAATAGTTATTTGCTCTGTGTGCCTCAGTGGGCTGATGTGCAAGAATATTATTAGATTAACTTTGCTTAAGTACATAATTCGTGAATGTTCGCTTGTGCCGCATAGCGATTGGAACACATGGTTGCTTAGCAGGTTTTATATGAAAAAGGAACAACAAGAACTTGCGCAAACAAGGTATCAAAATGGTAAAGATGATCCGAATGCAAACCACACAAAAAAACATGATGCTATGAAGAGGAGGTGTTGCACTATGTAACCACAAAAATCCATGATGTTCCGCACCTTTAAACACACAAGGTCCGAACTTAACAACTACAATACAGTTCTAATATCTCTCGATTTCTAAAATTACAGAAACACTTCTAGGGAAATTTGCACATATATTTTTCTATATTCCCAAGCCAAATATATTGATAGATATTGACGTGGAGTTGTTTCCCTGGGAAGAATGATTAATGTTGACGTGGCCGTAATTGAAAATTCAATGACTGCAATGAAGAATTGCTAGAAGGTAAAACGGCAGAGGCATTAGTAGTTTGATGACAAGTTGTTCCCTTTGCACTTGTTTAGCACTCGTGGCTACACATTGTTTTTGTCTTGTAAACATGATGTAACTTAGGGTGAGGCACAAATAGATACCATATTTTAGCTATTTCTTATTACGTGGAACCATTTTCTTGGGCCTTCTACCCATTGCACTCACGTGCAGCAATAAGGCCGGCAAGCAGCTCATGTCATGTCTAGAATAGGAAATCGATTTGTAATGGTATGGCTTTGGTTTAGTGAGGCTCCAGAGGTGACCATGTCTATCGTTTCGAACGGACAATTATGTTAAATCGATCATCTACCTTACTAAACAATCTAACAAGAAGTTTTCTATTGTAAATTGGGAACCTATTTTGGAGCCTCAATGTCAAGCGTTATGCGAGACACGCGATAAAAAGAGGATATCGGGCAAATTTTAGCAAAAAAATGCGTAAGTAGAGACCGCTGATATGGTGGACTGAGTTATCTTTGAGAATAGTAATAGCCATTGGATATTAAATTGATCCTAACATTATCATTAGAAACGGGCCACAAATAACCCTTACACCCGCCCTAAATAACATATATAGTATGCAATTACTAAAAGTTCACCAAAAATACCCAAATATTTTCCTCTAAACTGCTAGGATCCACGATTAAATATAATAAAAAATCGTGTCAAAGTAAGTCCAAACCCATCCCTGCCCCTTATTTGTCATGGTGATACTACCTTGTCTTGCAATGCTTTATACGGTTTTCACCTAAAAACTACTGCTTCCTCTTGGTTGTCTGGTTATGTATGAAGACCACAACAAGAAAAATAAAATAAGTAGTATATTGTCAACAGTTACAAATATATAATGAAGTACTTTTCAATACTAAGCACAGTGATGTGGTATAGTATAATATGAAATTATTTTACTAGGTGTAGTTGCTAGCACACTAAAAAATCAGTGAACTACATCTGTTCATGGCACTCTCATCATTTCAACCCAAAGATTAGATGCATATGCGAAGGCTACTTGCTAAATTTTTAAACATATGCATGCTTACCATGGCAAAGACATCTTTGTGGTAATCCAGAAGAAACTCACAACCAAGAAGGAGCTAGGAATCACATGCAACTACGAGCAGTGCTGAAGGTTGAGCGAGAAACTCTCATGGCCACACATACTTATAGCTCATTTGTATGATGCCATCTATATATAGCTGGCATCCTTCATCAACACAAAGCTCAGTAGCAAAAACAGAGATGGCCCCAAAATTAAACATCGTTGCCACCCTCCTCTTCCTGGTCCTCGCTCTACAATCCCCCAAATTCCTCCAGGCGAAAGAGAATACCGGTGGCGTAGCTGAGGAAGGAGCTAAAGCGGAGAAGGTCGCAGAAGCGTTCTGCGATGTCCTTTGTAAGGAAAAAGGTGAGCCCCAAAAGAATTGCAGGGAGTTTTGCGGCCTCGGACAGCGGGCAAATGCGGTGTTCCTAGAGGCGATACTATGCAAGAGCAAATGCTCCGAGATGAAGGACGCCCCGGCGATCAAGTCTTGCGAGGACCAATGCGGCAAACAATACGAGGCTGGAATTGCCGAGATAATCAAGACTTGCCACATCGTCTGCGGCAGTGGAGAGAAGGACCTGGCCAAGATCGATAGCTGCAAGAAGTCTTGCACCTCACCTGCTATCACAGGCACTCCTACACACGGCTAATGTAGAAGACATCCATCTATGCGTCGTTGACCGCGCCTGGTTAATCCGATGATGGCCATGGATGAGTTGTCTTGTTAATTTTATTTCTAGTTGCATTCTTTCACGTCATTCGTCAATCGTATCGATGGACCAACTGTTAGTCCTTCCGTATATCATGGGATTTTGTATCTATTTTGTTGAATAAATCAAATAGTTATTTGCTCTGTGTGCCTCAGTGGGCTGATGTGCAAGAATATTATTAGATTAACTTTGCTTAAGTACATAATTCGTGAATGTTCGCTTGTGCCGCATAGCGATTGGAACACATGGTTGCTTAGCAGGTTTTATATGAAAAAGGAACAACAAGAACTTGCGCAAACAAGGTATCAAAATGGTAAAGATGATCCGAATGCAAACCACACAAAAAAACATGATGCTATGAAGAGGAGGTGTTGCACTATGTAACCACAAAAATCCATGATGTTCCGCACCTTTAAACACACAAGGTCCGAACTTAACAACTACAATACAGTTCTAATATCTCTCGATTTCTAAAATTACAGAAACACTTCTAGGGAAATTTGCACATATATTTTTCTATATTCCCAAGCCAAATATATTGATAGATATTGACGTGGAGTTGTTTCCCTGGGAAGAATGATTAATGTTGACGTGGCCGTAATTCAAAATTCAATGACTGCAATGAAGAATTGCTAGAAGGTAAAACGGCAGAGGCATTAGTAGTTTGATGACAAGTTGTTCCCTTTGCACTTGTTTAGCACTCGTGGCTACACATTGTTTTTGTCTTGTAAACATGATGTAACTTAGGGTGAGGCACAAATAGATACCATATTTTAGCTATTTCTTATTACGTGGAACCATTTTCTTGGGCCTTCTACCCATTGCACTCACGTGCAGCAATAAGGCCGGCAAGCAGCTCATGTCATGTCTAGAATAGGAAATCGATTTGTAATGGTATGGCTTTGGTTTAGTGAGGCTCCAGAGGTGACCATGTCTATCGTTTCGAACGGACAATTATGTTAAATCGATCATCTACCTTACTAAACAATCTAACAAGAAGTTTTCTATTGTAAATTGGGAACCTATTTTGGAGCCTCAATGTCAAGCGTTATGCGAGACACGCGATAAAAAGAGGATATCGGGCAAATTTTAGCAAAAAAATGCGTAAGTAGAGACCGCTGATATGGTGGACTGAGTTATCTTTGAGAATAGTAATAGCCATTGGATATTAAATTGATCCTAACATTATCATTAGAAACGGGCCACAAATAACCCTTACACCCGCCCTAAATAACATATATAGTATGCAATTACTAAAAGTTCACCAAAAATACCCAAATATTTTCCTCTAAACTGCTAGGATCCACGATTAAATATAATAAAAAATCGTGTCAAAGTAAGTCCAAACCCATCCCTGCCCCTTATTTGTCATGGTGATACTACCTTGTCTTGCAATGCTTTATACGGTTTTCACCTAAAAACTACTGCTTCCTCTTGGTTGTCTGGTTATGTATGAAGACCACAACAAGAAAAATAAAATAAGTATTATATTGTCAACAGTTACAAATATATAATGAAGTACTTTTCAATACTAAGCACAGTGATGTGGTATAGTATAATATGAAATTATTTTACTAGGTGTAGTTGCTAGCACACTAAAAAATCAGTGAACTACATCTGTTCATGGCACTCTCATCATTTCAACCCAAAGATTAGATGCATATGCGAAGGCTACTTGCTAAATTTTTAAACATATGCATGCCTACCATGGCAAAGACATCTTTGTGGTAATCCAGAAGAAACTCACAACCAAGAAGGAGCTAGGAATCACATGCAACTACGAGCAGTGCTGAAGGTTGAGCGAGAAACTCTCATGGCCACACATACTTATAGCTCATTTGTATGATGCCATCTATATATAGCTGGCATCCTTCATCAACACAAAGCTCAGTAGCAAAAACAGAGATGGCCCCAAAATTAAACATCGTTGCCACCCTCCTCTTCCTGGTCCTCGCTCTACAATCCCCCAAATTCCTCCAGGCGAAAGAGAATACCGGTGGCGTAGCTGAGGAAGGAGCTAAAGCGGAGAAGGTCGCAGAAGCGTTCTGCGATGTCCTTTGTAAGGAAAAAGGTGAGCCCCAAAAGAATTGCAGGGAGTTTTGCGGCCTCGGACAGCGGGCAAATGCGGTGTTCCTAGAGGCGATACTATGCAAGAGCAAATGCTCCGAGATGAAGGACGCCCCGGCGATCAAGTCTTGCGAGGACCAATGCGGCAAACAATACGAGGCTGGAATTGCCGAGATAATCAAGACTTGCCACATCGTCTGCGGCAGTGGAGAGAAGGACCTGGCCAAGATCGATAGCTGCAAGAAGTCTTGCACCTCACCTGCTATCACAGGCACTCCTACACGCGGCTAATGTAGAAGACATCCATCTATGCGTCGTTGACCGCGCCTGGTTAATCCGATGATGGCCATGGATGAGTTGTCTTGTTAATTTTATTTCTAGTTGCATTCTTTCACGTCATTCGTCAATCGTATCGATGGACCAACTGTTAGTCCTTCCGTATATCATGGGATTTTGTATCTATTTTGTAGAATAAATCAAATAGTTATTTGCTCTGTGTGCCTCAGTGGGCTGATGTGCAAGAATATTATTAGATTAACTTTGCTTAAGTACATAATTCGTGAATGTTCGCTTGTGCCGCATAGCGATTGGAACACATGGTTGCTTAGCAGGTTTTATATGAAAAAGGAACAACAAGAACTTGCGCAAACAAGGTATCAAAATGGTAAAGATGATCCGAATGCAAACCACACAAAAAAACATGATGCTATGAAGAGGAGGTGTTGCACTATGTAACCACAAAAATCCATGATGTTCCGCACCTTTAAACACACAAGGTCCGAACTTAACAACTACAATACAGTTCTAATATCTCTCGATTTCTAAAATTACAGAAACACTTCTAGGGAAATTTGCACATATATTTTTCTATATTCCCAAGCCAAATATATTGATAGATATTGACGTGGAGTTGTTTCCCTGGGAAGAATGATTAATGTTGACGTGGCCGTAATTCAAAATTCAATGACTGCAATGAAGAATTGCTAGAAGGTAAAACGGCAGAGGCATTAGTAGTTTGATGACAAGTTGTTCCCTTTGCACTTGTTTAGCACTCGTGGCTACACATTGTTTTTGTCTTGTAAACATGATGTAACTTAGGGTGAGGCACAAATAGATACCATATTTTAGCTATTTCTTATTACGTGGAACCATTTTCTTGGGCCTTCTACCCATTGCACTCACGTGCAGCAATAAGGCCGGCAAGCAGCTCATGTCATGTCTAGAATAGGAAATCGATTTGTAATGGTATGGCTTTGGTTTAGTGAGGCTCCAGAGGTGACCATGTCTATCGTTTCGAACGGACAATTATGTTAAATCGATCATCTACCTTACTAAACAATCTAACAAGAAGTTTTCTATTGTAAATTGGGAACCTATTTTGGAGCCTCAATGTCAAGCGTTATGCGAGACACGCGATAAAAAGAGGATATCGGGCAAATTTTAGCAAAAAAATGCGTAAGTAGAGACCGCTGATATGGTGGACTGAGTTATCTTTGAGAATAGTAATAGCCATTGGATATTAAATTGATCCTAACATTATCATTAGAAACGGGCCACAAATAACCCTTACACCCGCCCTAAATAACATATATAGTATGCAATTACTAAAAGTTCACCAAAAATACCCAAATATTTTCCTCTAAACTGCTAGGATCCACGATTAAATATAATAAAAAATCGTGTCAAAGTAAGTCCAAACCCATCCCTGCCCCTTATTTGTCATGGTGATACTACCTTGTCTTGCAATGCTTTATACGGTTTTCACCTAAAAACTACTGCTTCCTCTTGGTTGTCTGGTTATGTATGAAGACCACAACAAGAAAAATAAAATAAGTATTATATTGTCAACAGTTACAAATATATAATGAAGTACTTTTCAATACTAAGCACAGTGATGTGGTATAGTATAATATGAAATTATTTTACTAGGTGTAGTTGCTAGCACACTAAAAAATCAGTGAACTACATCTGTTCATGGCACTCTCATCATTTCAACCCAAAGATTAGATGCATATGCGAAGGCTACTTGCTAAATTTTTAAACATATGCATGCTTACCATGGCAAAGACATCTTTGTGGTAATCCAGAAGAAACTCACAACCAAGAAGGAGCTAGGAATCACATGCAACTACGAGCAGTGCTGAAGGTTGAGCGAGAAACTCTCATGGCCACACATACTTCTAGCTCATTTGTATGATGCCATCTATATATAGCTGGCATCCTTCATCAACACAAAGCTCAGTAGCAAAAACAGAGATGGCCCCAAAATTAAACATCGTTGCCACCCTCCTCTTCCTGGTCCTCGCTCTACAATCCCCCAAATTCCTCCAGGCGAAAGAGAATACCGGTGGCGTAGCTGAGGAAGGAGCTAAAGCGGAGAAGGTCGCAGAAGCGTTCTGCGATGTCCTTTGTAAGGAAAAAGGTGAGCCCCAAAAGAATTGCAGGGAGTTTTGCGGCCTCGGACAGCGGGCAAATGCGGTGTTCCTAGAGGCGATACTATGCAAGAGCAAATGCTCCGAGATGAAGGACGCCCCGGCGATCAAGTCTTGCGAGGACCAATGCGGCAAACAATACGAGGCTGGAATTGCCGAGATAATCAAGACTTGCCACATCGTCTGCGGCAGTGGAGAGAAGGACCTGGCCAAGATCGATAGCTGCAAGAAGTCTTGCACCTCACCTGCTATCACAGGCACTCCTACACGCGGCTAATGTAGAAGACATCCATCTATGCGTCGTTGACCGCGCATGGCTAATCCGATGATGGCCATGGATGAGTTGTCTTGTTAATTTTATTTCTAGTTGCATTCTTTCATGTCATTCGTCAATCGTATCGATGGACCAAACGTTAGTCCTTCCGTATATCTTGGGATTTTGTATCTATTTTGTTGAATAAATCAAATAGTTATTTGCTCTGTGTGCCTCAATGGGCCGATGTGCATGAATATTATTAGATTAACTTTGCTTAAGTACATAATTCGTGAATGTTCGCTTGTGCTGCATAGCGATTGGAACACATGGTTGCTTAGCAGGTTTTATATGAAAAAGGAACAACAAGAACTTGCGCAAACAAGGTATCAAAATGGTAAAGATGATCCGAATGCAAACCACACAAAAAAACATGATGCTATGAAGAGGAGGTGTTGCACTATGTAACCACAAAAATCCATGATGTTCCGCACTTTTGAACACACAAGGTCCGAACTTAACAACTACAATACAGTTCTAGGGAAATCTGCACATATATTTTTCTATATTCCCAAGTCAAATATATTGATAGATATTGACGTGGAGTTGTTTCCCTGGGAAGAATGATTATTGTTGACGTGGCCGTAATTGAAAATTCAATGACTGCAATGAAGAATTTCTAGAAGGTAGAACGGCAGAGGCATTAGTAGTTTGATGACAAGTTGTTCCCTTTGCACTTGTTTAGCACTCGTGGCTACACATTGTTTTTGTCTTGTAAACATGATGTAACTTAGGGTGAGGCACAAATAGATACCATATTTTAGCTATTTCTTATTACGTAGAACCATTTTCTTGGGCCTTCTACCCATTGCACTCACGTGCAGCAATAAGGCCGGCAAGCAGCTCATGTCATGTCTAGAATAGGAAATCGATTTGTAATGGTATGGCTTTGGTTTAGTGAGGCTCCAGAGGTGACCATGTCTATCGTTTCGAACGGACAGTTATGTTAAATCGATAATCTACCTTACTAAACAATCTAACAAGAAGTTTGCTATTGTAAATTGGGAAACTATTTTGGAGCCTCAATGTCAAGCGTTATGCGAGACACGCGATAAAAAGAGGATATCGGGCAAATTTTAGCAAAAAAATGCGTAAGTCGAGACCGCTGATATGGTGGAGTGAGTTATCTTTGAGAATAGTAAGAGCCATAGGATATTAAATTGATCCTAACATTATCATTAGAAACGGGCCACAAATAACCCTTACACCCGCCCTAAATAACATATATAGTATGCAATTACTAAAAGTTCACCAAAAATACCCAAATATTTTCCTCTAAACTGCTAGGATCCACGATTAAATATCATAAAAAATTGTGTCAAAGTAAGTCCAAACCCATCCCTGCCCCTTATTTGTCACGGTGATACTACCTTGTCTTGCAATGTTTTATACGGTTTTCACCTAAAAACTACTGCTTCCTCTTGGTTGTCTGGTTATGTATGAAGACCACAACAAGAAAAATAAAATAAGTATTATATTGTCGACAGTTACAAATATATAATGAAGTACTTTTCAATACTAAGCACAGTGATGCGGTATAGTATAATATGAAATTATTTTACTAGGTGTAGTTGCTAGCACACTAGAAAATATGTGAACTACATCTGTTCATGGCACTCTCATCGTTTCAACCCAAAGATTAGATGCATATGCGAAGGCTACTTGCAAAATTTTTAAACACATGCATGCTTACCATGGCAAAGACGTCTTTGTGGTAATCCAGAAGAAACTCACAACCAAGAAGGAGCTAGGAATCACATGCAACTACGAGCAGTGCTGAAGGTTGAGCGAGAAACTCTCATGGCCACACATACTTATAGCTCATTTGTATGATGCCATCTACATATAGCTGGCATCCTTCATCAACACAAAGCTCAGTAGCAAAAACAGAGATGGCCCCAAAATTGACCATCGTTGCCACCCTCCTCTTCCTGGTCCTCGCTCTACAATCCCCCAGATCCCTCCAGGCGAAAAAGAATACCGGTGGCGCAGCTGAGGAAGGAGCTAAAGCGGAGAAGGTCGCAGAAGCGTTCTGCGATGTCCTTTGTAAGGAAAAAGGTGAGCCCCAAAAGAATTGCAGGGAGTTTTGCGGCCTCGGACAGCGGGCAAATGCGGTGTTCCTAGAGGCGATACTATGCAAGAGCAAATGCTCCGAGATGAAGGACGCCCTGGCGATCAAGTCTTGCGAGGACCAATGTGGCAAACAATACGAGGCTGGAATTGCCGAGATAATCAAGACTTGCTACATCATCTGCAGCAGTGGAGAGAAGGACCTGGCCAAGATGGATAGCTGCAAGAAGTCTTGCACCTCACCTGCTATCACAGGCACTCCTACACGCGGCTAATGTAGAAGACATCCATCTATGCGTCGTTGACCGCGCATGGTTAATCCGATGATGGCCATGGATGAGTTGTCTTGTTAATTTTATTTCTAGTTGCATTCTTTCATGTCATCCGTCAATCGTATCGATGGACCAACCATTAGTCCTTCCGTATATCATGGGATTTTGTATCTATTTTGTTGAATAAATCAAATAGTTATTTGCTTTGTGTGCCTCAATGGCCCGATGTGCATGAATATTATTAGATTAACTTTGCTTAAGTACATAATTCGTGAATGTTCGCTTGTGTTGCATAGCGATTGGAACACATGGTTGCTTAGCAGGTTTTATATGAAAAAGGAACAACAAGAACTTGCGCAAACAAGGTATCAAAATGGTAAAGATGATTCGAATGCAAACCACACAAAAAAACATGATGCTATGAAGAGGAGGTGTTGCACTATGTAACCACAAAAATCCATGATATTCCGCACTTTTAAACACACAAGGTCCGAACTTGACAACTACAATACAGTTCTAATATCTCTCGATTTCTGAAATTACAGAAACACTTTTAGGGAAATCTGCACATATATTTTTCTATATTCCCAAGCCAAATATATTGATAGATATTGACGTGGAGTTGTTTCCCTGGGAAGAATGATTAATGTTGACGTGGCCGTAATTGAAAATTCAATGACTGCAATGAAGAATTGCTAGAAGGTAGAACGGCAGAGGCATTAGTAGTTTGATGACAAGTTGTTCCCTTTGCACTTGTTTAGCACTCGTGGCTACACATTGTTTTTGTCTTGTAAACATGATGTAACTTAGGGTGAGGCACAAATAGATACCATATTTTAGCTATTTCTTATTACGTAGAACCATTTTCTTGGGCCTTCTACCCATTGCACTCACGTGCAGCAATAAGGCCGGCAAGCAGCTCATGTCATGTCTAGAATAGGAAATCGATTTGTAATGGTATGGCTTTGGTTTAGTGAGGCTCCAGAGGTGACCATGTCTATCGTTTCGAACGGACAGTTATGTTAAATCGATAATCTACCTTACTAAACAATCTAACAAGAAGTTTGCTATTGTAAATTGGGAAACTATTTTGGAGCCTCAATGTCAAGCGTTATGCGAGACACGCGATAAAAAGAGGATATCGGGCAAATTTTAGCAAAAAAATGCGTAAGTCGAGACCGCTGATATGGTGGAGTGAGTTATCTTTGAGAATAGTAATAGCCATAGGATATTAAATTGATCCTAACATTATCATTAGAAACGGGCCACAAATAACCCTTACACCCGCCCTAAATAACATATATAGTATGCAATTACTAAAAGTTCACCAAAAATACCCAAATATTTTCCTCTAAACTGCTAGGATCCACGATTAAATATCATAAAAAATCGTGTCAAAGTAAGTCCAAACCCATCCCTGCCCCTTATTTGTCACGGTGATACTACCTTGTCTTGCAATGTTTTATACGGTTTTCACCTAAAAACTACTGCTTCCTCTTGGTTGTCTGGTTATGTATGAAGACCACAACAAGAAAAATAAAATAAGTATTATATTGTCGACAGTTACAAATATATAATGAAGTACTTTTCAATACTAAGCACAGTGATGTGGTATAGTATAATATGAAATTATTTTACTAGGTGTAGTTGCTAGCACACTAGAAAATCAGTGAACAACATCTGTTCATGGCACTCTCATCGTTTCAACCCAAAGATTAGATGCATATGCGAAGGCTACTTGCTAAATTTTTAAACACATGCATGCTTACCATGGCAAAGACATCTTTGTGGTAATCCAGAAGAAACTCACAACCAAGAAGGAGCTAGGAATCACATGCAACTAGGAGCAGTGCTGAAGGTTGAGCGAGAAACTCTCATGGCCACACATACTTATAGCTCATTTGTATGATGCCATCTATATATAGCTGGCATCCTTCATCAACACAAATCTCTGTAGCAAAAACAGAGATGGCCCCAAAATTGACCATCGTTGCCACCCTCCTCTTCCTGGCCCTCGCTCTACAATCCCCCAAATTCCTCCTGGCGAAAGAGAATACCGGTGGCGCAGCTGAGGAAGGAGCTAAAGCGGAGAAGGTCGCAGAAGCGTTCTGCGATGTCCTTTGTAAGGAAAAAGGTGAGCCCCAAAAGAATTGCAGGGAGTTTTGCGGCCTCGGACAACGGGCAAATGCGGTGTTCCTAGAGGCGATACTATGCAAGAGCAAATGCTCCGAGATGAAGGACGCCCCGGCGATCAAGTCTTGCGAGGACCAATGTGGCAAACAATACGAGGCTGGAATTGCCGAGATAATCAAGACTTGCCACATCATCTGCGGCAGTGGAGAGAAGGACCTGGCCAACATCGATAGCTGCAAGAAGTCTTGCACCTCACCTGCTATCACAGGCACTCCTACACGCGGCTAATGTAGAAGACATCCATCTATGCGTCGTTGATCGCGCATGGTTAATCCGATGATGGCCATGGATGAGTTGTCTTGTTAATTTTATTTCTAGTTGCATTCTTTCTTGTCATTCGTCAATCATATCGATGGACCAACCGTTAGTCCTTCTGTATATCATGGGATTTTGTATCTATTTTGTTGAATAAATCAAATAGTTATTTGCTCTGTGTGCCTCAATGGGCCGATGTGCATGAATATTATTAGATTAACTTTGCTTAAGTACATAATTCGTGAATGTTCGCTTGTGCTGCATAGCGATTGGAACACATGGTTGCTTAGCAGGTTTTATATGAAAAAGGAACAACAAGAACTTGCGCAAACAAGGTATCAAAATGGTAAAGATGATCCGAATGCAAACCACACAAAAAAACATGATGCTATGAAGAGGAGGTGTTGCACTATGTAACCACAAAAATCCATGATGTTCCGCACCTTTAAACACACAAGGTCCGAACTTGACAACTACAATACAGTTCTAATATCTCTCGATTTCTGAAATTACAGAAACACTTTTAGGGAAATCTGCACATATATTTTTCTATATTCCCAAGCCAAATATATTGATAGATATTGACGTGGAGTTGTTTCCCTGGGAAGAATGATTAATGTTGACGTGGCCGTAATTGAAAATTCAATGACTGCAATGAAGAATTGCTAGAAGGTAGAACGGCAGAGGCATTAGTAGTTTGATGACAAGTTGTTCCCTTTGCACTTGTTTAGCACTCGTGGCTACACATTGTTTTTGTCTTGTAAACATGATGTAACTTAGGGTGAGGCACAAATAGATACCATATTTTAGCTATTTCTTATTACGTAGAACCATTTTCTTGGGCCTTCTACCCATTGCACTCACGTGCAGCAATAAGGCCGGCAAGCAGCTCATGTCATGTCTAGAATAGGAAATCGATTTGTCATGGTATGGCTTTGGTTTAGTGAGGCTCCAGAGGTGACCTTGTCTATCGTTTCGAACGGACAGTTATGTTAAATCGATCATCTACCTTACTAAACAATCTAACAAGAAGTTTGCTATTGTAAATTGGGAAACTATTTTGGAGCCTCAATGTCAAGCGTTATGCGAGACACGCGATAAAAAGAAGATATCGGGCAAATTTTAGCAAAAAAATGCGTAAGTCGAGACCGCTGATATGGTGGACTGAGTTATCTTTGAGAATAGTAATAGCCATAGGATATTAAATTGATCCTAACATTATCATTAGAAACGGGTCACAAATAACCCTTACACCCGCCCTAAATAACATATATAGTATGCAATTACTAAAAGTTCACCAAAAATACCCAAATATTTTCCTCTAAACTGCTAGGATCCACGATTAAATATAATCAAAAATCGTGTCAAAGTAAGTCCAAACCCATCCCTGCCCCTTATTTGTCACGGTGATACTACCTTGTCTTGCAATGCTTTATACGGTTTTCACCTAAAAACTACTGCTTCCTCTTGGTTGTCTGGTTATGTATGAAGACCACAACAAGAAAAATAAAATAAGTATTATATTGTCGACAGTTACAAATATATAATGAAGTACTTTTCAATACTAAGCACAGTGATGTGGTATAGTATAATATGAAATTATTTTACTAGGTGTAGTTGCTAGCACACTAAAAAATCAGTGAACTACATCTGTTCATGGCACTCTCATCGTTTCAACCCAAAGATTAGATGCATATGCGAAGGCTACTTGCTAAAATTTTAAACACATGCATGCTTACCATGGCAAAGACATCTTTGTGGTAATCCAGAAGAAACTCACAACCAAGAAGGAGCTAGGAATCACATGCAACTACGAGCAGTGCTGAAGGTTGAGCGAGAAACTCTCATGGCCACACATACTTATAGCTCATTTGTATGATGCCATCTATATATAGCTGGCATCCTTCATCAACACAAAGCTCAGTAGCAAAAACAGAGATGGCCCCAAAATTAAACATCGTTGCCACCCTCCTCTTCCTGGTCCTCGCTCTACAATCCCCCAAATTCCTCCAGGCGAAAGAGAATACCGGTGGCGCAGCTGAGGAAGGAGCTAAAGCGGAGAAGGTCGCAGAAGCGTTCTGCGATGTCCTTTGTAAGGAAAAAGGTGAGCCCCAAAAGAATTGCAGGGAGTTTTGCGGCCTCGGACAGCGGGCAAATGCGGTATTCCTAGAGGCGATACTATGCAAGAGCAAATGCTCCGAGATGAAGGACGCCCCGGCGATCAAGTCTTGCGAGGACCAATGTGGCAAACAATACGAGGCTGGAATTGCCGAGATAATCAAGACTTGCCACATCGTCTGCGGTAGTGGAGAGAAGGACCTGGCCAAGATCGATAGCTGCAAGAAGTCTTGCACCTCACCTGCTATCACAGGCACTCCTACACGCGGCTAATGTAGAAGACATCCATCTATGCGTCGTTGACCGCGCATGGTTAATCAGATGATGGCCATGGATGAGTTGTCTTGTTAATTTTATTTCTAGTTGCATTCTTTCATGTCATTCGTCAATCGTATCGATGGACCAACCGTTAGTCCTTCCGTATATCATGGGATTTTGTATCTATTTTGTTGAATAAATCAAATAGTTATTTGCTCTGTGTGCCTCAATGGGCCGATGTGCATGAATATTATTAGATTAACTTTGCTTAAGTACATAATTCGTGAATGTTCGCTTGTGCCGCATAGCGATTGGAACACATGGTTGCTTAGCAGGTTTTATATGAAAAAGGAACAACAAGAACTTGCGCAAACAAGGTATCAAAATGGTAAAGATGATCCGAATGCAAACCACACAAAAAAACATGATGCTATGAAGAGGAGGTGTTGCACTATGTAACCACAAAAATCCATGATGTTCCGCACCTTTAAACACACAAGGTCCGAACTTGACAACTACAATACAGTTCTAATATCTCTCGATTTCTGAAATTACAGAAACACTTTTAGGGAAATCTGCACATATATTTTTCTATATTCCCAAGCCAAATATATTGATAGATATTGACGTGGAGTTGTTTCCCTGGGAAGAATGATTAATGTTGACGTGGCCGTAATTGAAAATTCAATGACTGCAATGAAGAATTGCTAGAAGGTAGAACGGCAGAGGCATTAGTAGTTTGATGACAAGTTGTTCCCTTTGCACTTGTTTAGCACTCGTGGCTACACATTGTTTTTGTCTTGTAAACATGATGTAACTTAGGGTGAGGCACAAATAGATACCATATTTTAGCTATTTCTTATTACGTAGAACCATTTTCTTGGGCCTTCTACCCATTGCACTCACGTGCAGCAATAAGGCCGGCAAGCAGCTCATGTCATGTCTAGAATAGGAAATCGATTTGTCATGGTATGGCTTTGGTTTAGTGAGGCTCCAGAGGTGACCTTGTCTATCGTTTCGAACGGACAGTTATGTTAAATCGATCATCTACCTTACTAAACAATCTAACAAGAAGTTTGCTATTGTAAATTGGGAAACTATTTTGGAGCCTCAATGTCAACCGTTATGCGAGACACGCGATAAAAAGAAGATATCGGGCAAATTTTAGCAAAAAAATGCGTAAGTCGAGACCGCTGATATGGTGGACTGAGTTATCTTTGAGAATAGTAATAGCCATAGGATATTAAATTGATCCTAACATTATCATTAGAAACGGGTCACAAATAACCCTTACACCCGCCCTAAATAACATATATAGTATGCAATTACTAAAAGTTCACCAAAAATACCCAAATATTTTCCTCTAAACTGCTAGGATCCACGATTAAATATAATCAAAAATCGTGTCAAAGTAAGTCCAAACCCATCCCTGCCCCTTATTTGTCACGGTGATACTACCTTGTCTTGCAATGCTTTATACGGTTTTCACCTAAAAACTACTGCTTCCTCTTGGTTGTCTGGTTCTGTATGAAGACCACAACAAGAAAAATAAAATAAGTATTATATTGTCGACAGTTACAAATATATAATGAAGTACTTTTCAATACTAAGCACAGTGATGTGGTATAGTATAATATGAAATTATTTTACTAGGTGTAGTTGCTAGCACACTAAAAAATCAGTGAACTACATCTGTTCATGGCACTCTCATCGTTTCAACCCAAAGATTAGATGCATATGCGAAGGCTACTTGCTAAAATTTTAAACACATGCATGCTTACCATGGCAAAGACATCTTTGTGGTAATCCAGAAGAAACTCACAACCAAGAAGGAGCTAGGAATCAGATGCAACTACGAGCAGTGCTGAAGGTTGAGCGAGAAACTCTCATGGCCACACATACTTATAGCTCATTTGTATGATGCCATCTATATATAGCTGGCATCCTTCATCAACACAAAGCTCAGTAGCAAAAACAGAGATGGCCCCAAAATTAAACATCGTTGCCACCCTCCTCTTCCTGGTCCTCGCTCTACAATCCCCCAAATTCCTCCAGGCGAAAGAGAATACCGGTGGCGCAGCTGAGGAAGGAGCTAAAGCGGAGAAGGTCGCAGAAGCGTTCTGCGATGTCCTTTGTAAGGAAAAAGGTGAGCCCCAAAAGAATTGCAGGGAGTTTTGCGGCCTCGGACAGCGGGCAAATGCGGTATTCCTAGAGGCGATACTATACAAGAGCAAATGCTCCGAGATGAAGGACGCCCCGGCGATCAAGTCTTGCGAGGACCAATGTGGCAAACAATACGAGGCTGGAATTGCCGAGATAATCAAGACTTGCCACATCGTCTGCGGTAGTGGAGAGAAGGACCTGGCCAAGATCGATAGCTGCAAGAAGTCTTGCACCTCACCTGCTATCACAGGCACTCCTACACGCGGCTAATGTAGAAGACATCCATCTATGCGTCGTTGACCGCGCATGGTTAATCCGATGATGGCCATGGATGAGTTGTCTTGTTAATTTTATTTCTAGTTGCATTCTTTCATGTCATTCGTCAATCGTATCGATGGACCAACCGTTAGTCCTTCCGTATATCATGGGATTTTGTATCTATTTTGTTGAATAAATCAAATAGTTATTTGCTCTGTGTGCCTCAATGGGCCGATGTGCATGAATATTATTAGATTAACTTTGCTTAAGTACATAATTCGTGAATGTTCGCTTGTGCCGCATAGCGATTGGAACACATGGTTGCTTAGCAGGTTTTATATGAAAAAGGAACAACAAGAACTTGCGCAAACAAGGTATCAAAATGGTAAAGATGATCCGAATGCAAACCACACAAAAAAACATGATGCTATGAAGAGGAGGTGTTGCACTATGTAACCACAAAAATCCATGATGTTCCGCACTTTTAAACACACAAGGTCCGAACTTAACAACTACAATACAGTTCTAGGGAAATCTGCACATATATTTTTCTATATTCCCAAGCCAAATATATTGATAGATATTGACGTGGAGTTGTTTCCCTGGGAAGAATGATTAATGTTGACGTGGCCATAATTGAAAATTCAATGACTGCAATGAAGAATTGCTAGAAGGTAGAACGGCAGAGGCATTAGTAGTTTGATGACAAGTTGTTCCCTTTGCACTTGTTTAGCACTCGTGGCTACACATTGTTTTTGTCTTGTAAACATGATGTAACTTAGGGTGAGGCACAAATAGATACCATATTTTAGCTATTTCTTATTATGTAGAACCATTTTCTTGGGCCTTCTACCCATTGCACTCACGTGCAGCAATAAGGCCGGCAAGCAGCTCATGTCATGTCTAGAATAGGAAATCGATTTGTAATGGTATGGCTTTGGTTTAGTGAGGCTCCAGAGGTGACCATGTCTATCGTTTCGAACGGACAGTTATGTTAAATCGATCATCTACCTTACTAAACAATCTAACAAGAAGTTTGCTATTGTAAATTGGGAAACTATTTTGGAGCCTCAATGTCAAGCGTTATGCGAGACACGCGATAAAAAGAGGATATCGGGCAAATTTTAGCAAAAAAATGCATAAGTCGAGACCGCTGATATGGTGGACTGAGTTATCTTTGAGAATAGTAATAGCCATAGGATATTAAATTGATCCTAACATTATCATTAGAAACGGGCCACAAATAACCCTTACACCAGCCCTAAATAACATATATAGTATGCAATTACTAAAAGTTCACCAAAAATACCCAAATATTTTCCTCTAAACTGCTAGGATCCACGATTAAATATAATAAAAAATCGTGTCAAAGTAAGTCCAAGCCCATCCCTGCCCCTTATTTGTCACGGTGATACTACCTTGTCTTGCAATGTTTTATACGGTTTTCACCTAAAAACTACTGCTTCCTCTTGGTTGTCTGGTTATGTATGAAGACCACAACTAGAAAAATAAAATAAGTATTATATTGTCGACAGTTACAAATATATAATGAAGTACTTTTCAATACTAAGCACAGTGATGTGGTATAGTATAATATGAAATTATTTTACTAGGTGTAGTTGCTAGCACACTAGAAAATCAGTGAACAACATCTGTTCATGGCACTCTCATCGTTTCAACCCAAAGATTAGATGCATATGCGAAGGCTACTTGCTAAATTTTTAAACACATGCATGCTTACCATGGCAAAGACATCTTTGTGGTAATCCAGAAGAAACTCACAACCAAGAAGGAGCTAGGAATCACATGCAACTAGGAGCAGTGCTGAAGGTTGAGCGAGAAACTCTCATGGCCACACATACTTATAGCTCATTTGTATGATGCCATCTATATATAGCTGGCATCCTTCATCAACACAAAGCTCTATAGCAAAAACAGAGATGGCCCCAAAATTGACCATCGTTGCCACCCTCCTCTTCCTGGCCCTCGCTCTACAATCCCCCAAATTCCTCCTGGCGAAAGAGAATACCGGTGGCGCAGCTGAGGAAGGAGCTAAAGCGGAGAAGGTCGCAGAAGCGTTCTGCGATGTCCTTTGTAAGGAAAAAGGTGAGCCCCAAAAGAATTGCAGGGAGTTTTGCGGCCTCGGACAGCGGGCAAATGCGGTGTTCCTAGAGGCGATACTATGCAAGAGCAAATGCTCCGAGATGAAGGACGCCCCGGCGATCAAGTCTTGCGAGGACCAATGTGGCAAACAATACGAGGCTGGAATTGCCGAGATAATCAAGACTTGCCACATCATCTGCGGCAGTGGAGAGAAGGACCTGGCCAAGATCGATAGCTGCAAGAAGTCTTGCACCTCACCTGCTATCACAGGCACTCCTACACGCGGCTAATGTAGAAGACATCCATCTATGCGTCGTTGACCGCGCATGGTTAATCCGATGATGGCCATGGATGAGTTGTCTTGTTAATTTTATTTCTAGTTGCATTCTTTCATGTCATCCGTCAATCGTATCGATGGACCAACCGTTAGTCCTTCCGTATATCATGGGATTTTGTATCTATTTTGTTGAATAAATCAAATAGTTATTTGCTCTGTGTGCCTCAATGGGCCGATGTGCATGAATATTATTAGATTAACTTTGCTTAAGTACATAATTCGTGAATGTTCGCTTGTGTTGCATAGCGATTGGAACACATGGTTGCTTAGCAGGTTTTATATGAAAAAGGAACAACAAGAACTTGAGCAAGGTATCAAAATGGTAAAGATGATCCGAATGCAAACCACACAAAAAAACATGATGCTATGAAGAGGAGGTGTTGCACTATGTAACCACAAAAATCCATGATGTTCCGCACTTTTAAACACACAAGGTCCGAACTTGACAACTACAATACAGTTCAAATATCTCTCGATTTCTGAAATTACAGAAACACTTTTAGGGAAATTTGCACATATATTTTTCTATATTCCCAAGCCAAATATATTGATAGATATTGACGTGGAGTTGTTTCCCTGGGAAGAATGATTAATGTTGACGTGGCCGTAATTGAATATTCAATGAATGCAATGAAGAATTGCTAGAAGGTAGAACGGCAGAGGCATTAGTAGTTTGATGACAAGTTGTTCCCTTTGCACTTGTTTAGCACTCGTGGCTACACATTGTTTTTGTCTTGTAAACATGATGTAACTTAGGGTGAGGCACAAATAGATACGATATTTTAGCTATTTCTTATTACGTAGAAGCATTTTATTGGGCCTTCTACCCATTGCACTCACGTGCAATAATAAGGCCGGCAAGCAGCTCATATCATGTCTAGAATAGGAAATCAATTTGTAATGGTATGGCTTTTGTTTAGTGAGGCTCCAGAGGTGACCATGTCTACCGTTTCGAACAGACAGTTATGTTAAATCGATCATCTACCTTACTAAACAATCTATAAAGAAGTTTGCTATTGTAAATTGGGAAACTATTTTGGAGCCTCAATGTCAAGCGCTATGCGAGACACGCGATAAAAAGAGGATATTGGGCAAATTTTAGCAAAAAAATGCGTAAGTCGAGACCGCTGATATGGTGGACTGAGTTATCTTTGAGAATAGTAATAGCCATAGGATATTAAATTGATCCTAACATTATCATTAGAAACGGGCCACAAATAACCCTTACACCTGCCCTAAATAACATATATAGTATGCAATTACTAAAAGTTCACCAAAAATACCCAAATATTTTCCTCTAAACTGCTATGATCCACGATTAAATATAATAAAAAATCGTGTCAACGTAAGTCCAAGCCCATCCCTGCCCCTTATTTGTCACGGTGATACTACCTTGTCTTGCAATGTTTTATACGGTTTTGACCTAAAAACTACTGCTTCCTCTTGGTTGTCTGGTTATGTATGAAGACCACAACAAGAAAAATAAAATAAGTATTATATTGTCGACAGTTACAAATATATAATGAAGTACTTTTCAATACTAAGCACAGTGATGTGGTATAGTATAATATGAAATTATTTTACTAGGTGTAGTTGCTAGCACACTAGAAAATCAGTGAACAACATCTGTTCATGGCACTCTCATCGTTTCAACCCAAAGATTAGATGCATATGCGAAGGCTACTTGCTAAATTTTTAAACACATGCATGCTTACCATGGCAAAGACATCTTTGTGGTAATCCAGAAGAAACTCACAACCAAGAAGGAGCTAGGAATCACATGCAACTAGGAGCAGTGCTGAAGGTTGAGCGAGAAACTCTCATGGCCACACATACTTATAGCTCATTTGTATGATGCCATCTATATATAGCTGGCATCCTTCATCAACACAAAGCTCAGTAGCAAAAACAGAGATGGCCCCAAAATTGACCATCGTTGCCACCCTCCACTTCCTGGTCCTCGCTCTACAATCCCCCAAATTCCTCCAGGCGAAAGAGAATACCGGTGGCGCAGCTGAGGAAGGAGCTAAAGCGGAGACGGTCGCAGAAGCGTTCTGCGATGTCCTTTGTAAGGAAAAAGGTGAGCCCCAAAAGAATTGCAGGGAGTTTTGCGGCCTCGGACAGCGGGCAAATGCGGTGTTCCTAGAGGCGATACTATGCAAGAGCAAATGCTCCGAGATGAAGGACGCCCCGGCGATCAAGTCTTGCGAGGACCAATGCGGCAAACAATACGAGGCTGGAATTGCCGAGATAATCAAGACTTGCCACATCGTCTGCGGCAGTGGAGAGAAGGACCTGGCCAAGATCGATAGCTGCAAGAAGTCTTGCACCTCACCTGCTATCACAGACACTCCTACACGCGGCTAATGTAGAAGACATCCATCTATGCGTCGTTGACCGCGCATGGTTAATCCGATGATGGCCATGGATGAGTTGTCTTGTTAATTTTATTTCTAGTTGCATTCTTTCATGTCATTTGTCAATCGTATCGATGGACCAACCGTTAGTCCTCCCGTATATCATGGGATTTTGTATCTATTTTGTTGAATAAATCAAATAGTTATTGGCTTTGTGTGCCTCAATGGGCCGATGTGCATGAATATTATTAGATTAACTTTGCTTAAGTACATAATTCGTGAATGTTCGCTTGTGTTGCATAGCGATTGGAACACATGGTTGCTTAGCAGGTTTTATATGAAAAAGGAACAACAAGAACTTGCGCAAACAAGGTATAAAAATGGTAAAGATGATCCGAATGCAAACCACACAAAAAAACATGATGCTATGAAGAGGAGGTGTTGCACTATGTAACCACAAAAATCCATGATGTTCCGCACCTTTAAACACACAAGGTCCGAACTTGACAACTACAATACAGTTCTAATATCTCTCGATTTCTGAAATTACAGAAACACTTTTAGGGAAATCTGCACATATATTTTTCTATATTCCCAAGCCAAATATATTGATAGATATTGACGTGGAGTTGTTTCCCTGGGAAGAATGATTAATGTTGACGTGGCCGTAATTGAAAATTCAATGACTGCAATGAAGAATTGCTAGAAGGTAGAACGGCAGAGGCATTAGTAGTTTGATGACAAGTTGTTCCCTTTGCACTTGTTTAGCACTCGTGGCTACACATTGTTTTTGTCTTATGAACATGATGTAACTTAGGGTGAGGCACAAATAGATACCATATTTTAGCTATTTCTTATTACGTAGAACCATTTTCTTGGGCCTTCTACCCAATGCACTCACGTGCAGCAATAAGGCCGGCAAGCAGCTCATGTCATGTCTAGAATAGGAAATCGATTTGTAATGGTATGGCTTTGGTTTAGTGAGGCTCCAGAGGTGACCTTGTCTATCGTTTCGAACGGAAAGTTATGTTAAATCGATCATCTACCTTACTAAACAATCTAACAAGAAGTTTGCTATTGTAAATTGGGAAACTATTTTGCAGCCTCAATGTCAAGCGTTATGCGAGACACGCGATAAAAAGAGGATATCGGGCAAATTTTAGCAAAAAAATGCGTAAGTCGAGACCGCTGATATGGTGGACTGAGTTATCTTTGAGAATAGTAATAGCCATAGGATATTAAATTGATCCTAACATTATCATTAGAAACCGGCCACAAATAACCCTTACACCCGCCCTAAATAACATATATAGTATGCAATTACTAAAAGTTCACCAAAAATACCCAAATATTTTCCTCTAAACTGCTAGGATCCACGATTAAATATAATAAAAAATCGTGTCAACGTAAGTCCAAGCCCATACCTGCCCCTTATTTGTCACAGTGATACTACCTTGTCTTGCAATGGTTTATACGGTTTTCACCTAAAAACTACTGCTTCCTCTTGGTTGTCTGGTTATGTATGAAGACCACAACAAGAAAAATAAAATAAGTATTATATTGTCGACAGTTACAAATATATAATGAAGTACTTTTCAATACTAAGCACAGTGATGTGGTATAGTATAATATGAAATTATTTTACTAGGTGTAGTTGCTAGCACACTAGAAAATCAGTGAACTACATCTGTTCATGGCACTCTCATCGTTTCAACCCAAAGATTAGATGCATATGCGAAGGCTACTTGCTAAATTTTTAAACACATGCATGCTTACCATGGCAAAGACATCTTTGTGGTAATCCAGAAGAAACTCACAACCAAGAAGGAGCTAGGAATCACATGCAACTAGGAGCAGTGCTGAAGGTTGAGCGAGAAACTCTCATGGCCACACATACTTATAGCTCATTTGTATGATGCCATCTATATATAGCTGGCATCCTTCATCAACACAAAGCTCAGTAGCAAAAACAGAGATGGCCCCAAAATTAAACATCGTTGCCACCCTCCTCTTCCTGGTCCTCGCTCTACAATCCCCCAAATTCCTCCAGGCGAAAGAGAATACCGGTGGCGCAGCTGAGGAAGGAGCTAAAGCGGAGAAGGTCGCAGAAGCGTTCTGCGATGTCCTTTGTAAGGAAAAAGGTGAGCCCCAAAAGAATTGCAGGGAGTTTTGCGGCCTCGGACAGCGGGCAAATGCGGTGTTCCTAGAGGCGATACTATGCAAGAGCAAATGCTCCGAGATGAAGGACGCCCCGGCGATCAAGTCTTGCGAGGATCAATGTGGCAAACAATACGAGGCTGGAATTGCCGAGATAATCAAGACTTGCCACATCGTCTGCAGTAGTGGAGAGAAGGACCTGGCCAAGATCGATAGCTGCAAGAAGTCTTGCACCTCACCTGCTATCACAGGCACTCCTACACGCGGCTAATGTAAAAGACATCCATCTATGCGTCATTGACCGCGCATGGTTAATCCGATAATGGCCATGGATGAGTTGTCTTGTTAATTTTATTTCTAGTTGCATTCTTTCAGGTCATCCGTCAATCGTATCGATGGACCAACCATTAGTCCTTCCGTATATCATGGGATTTTGTATCTATTTTGTTGAATAAATCAAATAGGTATTTGCTCTGTGTGCCTCAATGGGCCGATGTGCATGAATATTATTAGATTAACTTTGCTTAAGTACATAATTCGTGAATGTTCGCTTGTGCTGCATAGGGATTGGAACACATGGTTGCTTAGCAGGTTTTATATGAAAAAGGAACAACAAGAACTTGCGCAAACAAGGTATCAAAATGGTAAAGATGATCCGAATGCAAACCACACAAAAAAACATGATGCTATGAAGAGGAGGTGTTGCACTATGTAACCACAAAAATCCATGATGTTCCGCACCTTTAAACACACAAGGTCCGAACTTGACAACTACAATACAGTTCTAATATCTCTCGATTTCTGAAATTACAGAAACACTTTTAGGGAAATCTGCACATATATTTTTCTATATTCCCAAGCCAAATATATTGATAGATATTGACGTGGAGTTGTTTCCCTGGGAGGAATGATTAATGTTGACGTGGCCGTAATTGAAAATTCAATGACTGCAATGAAGAATTGCTAGAAGGTAGAACGGCAGAGGCATTAGTGGTTTGATGACAAGTTGTTCCCTTTGCACTTGTTTAGCACTCGTGGCTACACATTGTTTTTGTCTTGTAAACATGATGTAACTTAGGGTGAGGCACAAATAGATACCATATTTTAGCTATTTCTTATTACGTAGAACCATTTTCTTGGGCCTTCTACCCAATGCACTCACGTGCAACAATAAGGCCGGCAAGCAGCTCATGTCATGTCTAGAATAGGAAATCGATTTGTAATGGTATGGCTTTGGTTTAGTGAGGCTCCAGAGGTGACCATGTCTATCGTTTCGAACGGACAGTTATGTTAAATCGATCATCTATTTTACTAAACAATCTAACAAGAAGTTTGCTATTGTAAATTGGGAAACTATTTTGGAGCCTCAATGTCAAGCGTTATGCGAGACACGCGATAAAAAGAGGATATCGGGCAAATTTTAGCAAAAAAATGCGTAAGTCGAGACCGCTGATATGGTGGACTGAGTTATCTTTGAGAATAGTAATAGCCATAGGATATTAAATTGATCCTAACATTATCATTAGAAACGGGCCACAAATAACCCTTACACCCGCCCTAAATAACATATATAGTATGCAATTACTAAAAGTTCACCAAAAATACCCAAATATTTTCCTCTAAACTGCTTGGATCCACGATTAAATATAATAAAAAATCGTGTCAAAGTAAGTCCAAGCCCATCCCTGCCCCTTATTTGTCACGGTGATACTACCTTGTCTTGCAATGTTTTATACGGTTTTCACCTAAAAACTACTGCTTCCTCTTGGTTGTCTGGTTATGTATGAAGACCACAACAAGAAAAATAAAATAAGTATTATATTGTCGACAGTTACAAATATATAATGAAGTACTTTTCAATACTAAGCACAGTGATGCGGTATAGTATAATATGAAATTATTTTACTAGGTGTAGTTGCTAGCACACTAGAAAATCAGTGAACTACATCTGTTCATGGCACTCTCATCGTTTCAACCCAAAGATTAGATGCATATGCGAAGGCTACTTGCTAAATTTTTAAACACATGCATGCTTACCATGGCAAAGACGTCTTTGTGGTAATCCAGAAGAAACTCACAACCAAGAAGGAGCTAGGAATCACATGCAACTACGAGCAGTGCTGAAGGTTGAGTGAGAAACTCTCATGGGCACACATACTTATAGCTCATTTGTATGATGCCATGTACATCTAGCTGGCATCCTTCATCAACACAAAGCTCAGTAGCAAAAACAGAGATGGCCCCAAAATTGACCATCGTTGCCACCCTCCTCTTCCTGGTCCTCGCTCTACAATCCCCCAGATCCCTCCAGGCGAAAAAGAATACCGGTGGCGCAGCTGAGGAAGGAGCTAAAGCGGAGAAGGTCGCAGAAGCGTTCTGCGATGTCCTTTGTAAGGAAAAAGGTGAGCCCCAAAAGAATTGCAGGGAGTTTTGCGGCCTCAGACAGCGGGCAAATGCGGTGTTCCTAGAGGCGATACTATGCAAGAGCAAATGCTCCGAGATGAAGGACGCCCCGGCGATCAAGTCTTGCGAGGACCAATGTGGCAAACAATACGAGGTTGGAATTGCCGAGATAATCAAGACTTGCCACATCGTCTGCGGCAGTGGAGAGAAGGACCTGGCCAAGATCGATAGCTGCAAGAAGTCTTGCACCTCACCTGCTATCACAGGCACTCCTACACGCGGCTAATGTAAAAGACATCCATCTATGCGTCATTGACCGCGCATGGTTAATCCGATAATGGCCATGGATGAGTTGTCTTGTTAATTTTATTTCTAGTTGCATTCTTTCATGTCATTCGTCAATCGTATCGATGGACCAACCGTTAGTCCTTCCGTATATCATGGGATTTTGTATCTATTTTGTTGAATAAATCAAATAGTTATTTGCTCTGTGTGCCTCAATGGGCCGATGTGCATGAATATTATTAGATTAACTTTGCTTAAGTACATAATTCGTGAATGTTCGCTTGTGCTGCATAGTGATTGGAACACATGGTTGCTTAGCAGGTTTTATATGAAAAAGGAACAACAAGAACTTGCGCAAACAAGGTATCAAAATGGTAAAGATGATCCGAATGCAAACCACACAAAAAAACATGATGCTATGAAGAGGAGGTGTTGCACTATGTAACCACAAAAATCCATGATGTTCCGCACCTTTAAACACACAAGGTCCGAACTTGACAACTACAATACAGTTCTAATATCTCTCGATTTCTGAAATTACAGAAACACTTTTTGGGAAATCTGCACATATATTTTTCTATATTCCCAAGCCAAATATATTGATAGATATTGACGTGGAGTTGTTTCCCTGGGAAGAATGATTAATGTTGACGTGGCCGTAATTCAAAATTCAATGACTGCAATGAAGAATTGCTAGAAGGTAGAACGGCAGAGGCATTAGTAGTTTGATGACAAGTTGTTACCTTTGCACTTGTTTAGCACTCGTGGCTACACATTGTTTTTGTCTTGTAAACATGATGTAACTTAGGGTGAGGCAAAAATAGATACCATATTTTAGCTATTTCTTATTACGTAGAACCATTTTCTTGGTCCTTCTACCCATTGCACTCACGTGCAGCAGTAAGGCCGGCAAGCAGCTCATATCATGTCTAGAATAGGAAATCGATTTGTAATGGTATGGCTTTGGTTTAGTGAGGCTCCAGAGGTGACCATGTCTATCGTTTCGAACGGACAGTTATGTTAAATCGATCATCTACCTTACTAAACAATCTAACAAGAAGTTTGCTATTGTAAATTGGGAAACTATTTTGGAGCCTCAATGTCAAGCGTTATGCGAGACACGCGATAAAAAGAGGATATCTGGCAAATTTTAACAAAAAAATGCGTAAGTCGAGACCGCTGATATGGTGGACTGAGTTATCTTTGAGAATAGTAATAGCCATAGGATATTAAATTGATCCTAACATTATCATTAGAAACGGGCCACAAATAACCCTTACACCCGCCCTAAATAACATATATAGTATGCAATTACTAAAAGTTCACCAAAAATACCCAAATATTTTCCTCTAAACTGCTAGGATCCACGATTAAATATAATAAAAAATCGTGTCAAAGTAAGTCCAAACCCATCCCTGCCCCTTATTTGTCACGGTGATACTACCTTGTCTTGCACTGCTTTATACGGTTTTCACCTAAAAACTACTGCTTCCTCTTGGTTGTCTGGTTATGTATGAAGACCACAACAAGGAAAATATAATAAGTATTATATTGTCGACAGTTACAAATATATAATGAAGTACTTTTCAATACTAAGCACAGTGATGTGGTATAGTATAACATGAAATTATTTTACTAGGTGTAGTTGCTAGCACACTAAAAAATCAGTGAACTACATCTGTTTATGGCACTCTCATCGTTTCAACCCAAAGATTAGATGCATATGCGAAGGCTACTTGCTAAATTTTTAAACACATGCATGCTTACCATGGCAAAGACATGTTTGTGGTAATCCAGAAGAAACTCACAACCAAGAAGGAGCTA
Organism: Echinochloa phyllopogon; assembly: GCA_033239725.1. Taxonomy (NCBI): domain Eukaryota; kingdom Viridiplantae; phylum Streptophyta; class Magnoliopsida; order Poales; family Poaceae; genus Echinochloa; species Echinochloa phyllopogon. The sequence goes on from BTCW01000001.1 coordinate 1,826,341, forward strand.
GGAATCACATGCAACTACGAGCAGTGCTGAAGGTTGAGCGAGAAACTCTCATGGCCACACATACTTATAGCTCATTTGTATGATGCCATCTATATATAGCTGGCATCGTTCATCAACACAAAGCTCAGTAGCAAAAACAGAGATGGCCCCAAAATTAAACATCGTTGCCACCCTCCTCTTCCTGGTCCTCGCTCTACAATCCCCCAAATTCCTCCAGGCGAAAGAGAATACCGGTGGCGCAGCTGAGGAAGGAGCTAAAGCGGAGAAGGTCGCAGAAGCGTTCTGCGATGTCCTTTGTAAGGAAAAAGGTGAGCCCCAAAAGAATTGCAGGGAGTTTTGCGGCCTCGGACAGCGGGCAAATGCGGTATTCCTAGAGGCGATACTATGCAAGAGCAAATGCTCCGAGATGAAGGACGCCCCGGCGATCAAGTCTTGCGAGGACCAATGTGGCAAACAATACGAGGCTGGAATTGCCGAGATAATCAAGACTTGCCACATCGTCTGCGACAGTGGAGAGAAGGACCTGGCCAAGATCGATAGCTGCAAGAAGTCTTGCACCTCACCTGCTATCACAGGCACTCCTACACGCGGCTAATGTAGAAGACATCCATCTATGCGTCGTTGACCGCGCATGGTTAATCCGATGATGGCCATGGATGAGTTGTCTTGTTAATTTTATTTCTAGTTGCATTCTTTCATGTCATCTGTCAATCGTATCGATGGACCAACCGTTAGTCCTTCCGTATATCATGGGATTTTGTATCTATTTTGTTGAATAAATCAAATAGTTATTCGCTCTGTGTGCCTCAATGGGCCGATGTGCTTGAATATTATTAGATTAACTTTGCTTAAGTACATAATTCGTGAATGTTCGCTTGTGTTGCATAGCGATTGGAACACATGGTTGCTTAGCATGTTTTATATGAAAAAGGAACAACAAGAACTTGCGCAAACAAGGTATCAAAATGGTAAAGATGATCCGAATGCAAACCACACAAAAAAACATGATGCTATGAAGAGGAGGTGTTGCACTATGTAACCACAAAAATCCATGATGTTCCGCACCTTTAAACACACAAGGTCCGAACTTGACAACTACAATACAGTTCTAATATCTCTCGATTTCTGAAATTACAGAAACACTTTTTGGGAAATCTGCACATATATTTTTCTATATTCCCAAGCCAAATATATTGATAGATATTGACGTGGAGTTGTTTCCCTGGGAAGAATGATTAATGTTGACGTGGCCGTAATTCAAAATTCAATGACTGCAATGAAGAATTGCTAGAAGGTAGAACGGCAGAGGCATTAGTAGCTTGATGACAAGTTGTTACCTTTGCACTTGTTTAGCACTCGTGGCTACACATTGTTTTTGTCTTGTAAACATGATGTAACTTAGGGTGAGGCAAAAATAGATACCATATTTTAGCTATTTCTTATTACGTAGAACCATTTTCTTGGTCCTTCTACCCATTGCACTCACGTGCAGCAGTAAGGCCGGCAAGCAGCTCATATCATGTCTAGAATAGGAAATCGATTTGTAATGGTATGGCTTTGGTTTAGTGAGGCTCCAGAGGTGACCATGTCTATCGTTTCGAACGGACAGTTATGTTAAATCGATCATCTACCTTACTAAACAATCTAACAAGAAGTTTGCTATTGTAAATTGGGAAACTATTTTGGAGCCTCAATGTCAAGCATTATGCGAGACACGCGATAAAAAGAGGATATCTGGCAAATTTTAACAAAAAAATGCGTAAGTCGAGACCGCTGATATGGTGGACTGAGTTATCTTTGAGAATAGTAATAGCCATAGGATATTAAATTGATCCTAACATTATCATTAGAAACGGGCCACAAATAACCCTTACACCCGCCCTAAATAACATATATAGTATGCAATTACTAAAAGTTCACCAAAAATACCCAAATATTTTCCTCTAAACTGCTAGGATCCACGATTAAATATAATAAAAAATCGTGTCAAAGTAAGTCCAAACCCATCCCTGCCCCTTATTTGTCACGGTGATACTACCTTGTCTTGCACTGCTTTATACGGTTTTCACCTAAAAACTACTGCTTCCTCTTGGTTGTCTGGTTATGTATGAAGACCACAACAAGGAAAATAAAATAAGTATTATATTGTCGACAGTTACAAATATATAATGAAGTACTTTTCAATACTAAGCACAGTGATGTGGTATAGTATAACATGAAATTATTTTACTAGGTGTAGTTGCTAGCACACTAAAAAATCAGTGAACTACATCTGTTTATGGCACTCTCATCGTTTCAACCCAAAGATTAGATGCATATGCGAAGGCTACTTGCTAAATTTTTAAACACATGCATGCTTACCATGGCAAAGACATGTTTGTGGTAATCCAGAAGAAACTCACAACCAAGAAGGAGCTAGGAATCACATGCAACTACGAGCAGTGCTGAAGGTTGAGCGAGAAACTCTCATGGCCACACATACTTATAGCTCATTTGTATGATGCCATCTATATATAGCTGGCATCGTTCATCAACACAAAGCTCAGTAGCAAAAACAGAGATGGCCCCAAAATTAAACATCGTTGCCACCCTCCTCTTCCTGGTCCTCGCTCTACAATCCCCCAAATTCCTCCAGGCGAAAGAGAATACCGGTGGCGCAGCTGAGGAAGGAGCTAAAGCGGAGAAGGTCGCAGAAGCGTTCTGCGATGTCCTTTGTAAGGAAAAAGGTGAGCCCCAAAAGAATTGCAGGGAGTTTTGCGGCCTCGGACAGCGGGCAAATGCGGTATTCCTAGAGGCGATACTATGCAAGAGCAAATGCTCCGAGATGAAGGACGCCCCGGCGATCAAGTCTTGCGAGGACCAATGTGGCAAACAATACGAGGCTAGAATTGCCGAGATAATCAAGACTTGCCACATCGTCTGCGACAGTGGAGAGAAGGACCTGGCCAAGATCGATAGCTGCAAGAAGTCTTGCACCTCACCTGCTATCACAGGCACTCCTACACGCGGCTAATGTAGAAGACATCCATCTATGCGTCGTTGACCGCGCATGGTTAATCCGATGATGGCCATGGATGAGTTGTCTTGTTAATTTTATTTCTAGTTGCATTCTTTCATGTCATCTGTCAATCGTATCGATGGACCAACCGTTAGTCCTTCCGTATATCATGGGATTTTGTATCTATTTTGTTGAATAAATCAAATAGTTATTCGCTCTGTGTGCCTCAATGGGCCGATGTGCTTGAATATTATTAGATTAACTTTGCTTAAGTACATAATTCGTGAATGTTCGCTTGTGTTGCATAGCGATTGGAACACATGGTTGCTTAGCATGTTTTATATGAAAAAGGAACAACAAGAACTTGCGCAAACAAGGTATCAAAATGGTAAAGATGATCCGAATGCAAACCACACAAAAAAACATGATGCTATGAAGAGGAGGTGTTGCACTATGTAACCACAAAAATCCATGATGTTCCGCACCTTTAAACACACAAGGTCCGAACTTGACAACTACAATACAGTTCTAATATCTCTCGATTTCTGAAATTACAGAAACACTTTTAGGGAAATCTGCACATATATTTTTCTATATTCCCAAGCCAAATATATTGATAGATATTGACGTGGAGTTGTTTCCCTGGGAAGAATTATTAATGTTGACGTGGCCGTCATTGAAAATTCAATGACTGCAATGAAGAATTGCTAGAAGGTAGAACGGCAGAGGCATTAGTAGTTTGATGACAAGTTGTTCCCTTTGCACTTGTTTAGCACTCATGGCTACACATTGTTTTTGTCTTGTAAACATGATGTAACTTAGGGTGAGGCACAAATAGATACCATATTTTAGCTATTTCTTATTACGTAGAACCATTTTCTTGGGCCTTCTACCCATTGCACTCACGTGCAGCAATAAGGCCGGCAAGCAGCTCATGTCATGTCTAGAATAGGAAATCGATTTGTAATGGTATGGCTTTGGTTTAGTGAGGCTCCAGAGGTGACCATGTCTATCGTTTCGAACGGACAGTTATGTTAAATCGATCATCTACCTTACTAAACAATCTAACAAGAAGTTTGCTATTGTAAATTGGGAAACTATTTTGGAGCCTCAATGTCAAGAGTTATGCGAGACACGCGATAAAATGAGGTTATTGGGCAAATTTTAGCAAAAAAATGCGTAAGTCGAGACCGCTGATATGGTGGACTGAGTTATCTTTGAGAATAGTAATAGCCATAGGATATTAAATTGATCCTAACATTATCATTAGAAACAGGCCACAAATAACCCTTACACCCGCCCTAAATAACATATATAGTATGCAATTACTAAAAGTTCACCAAAAATACCCAAATATTTTCCTCTAAATTGCTAGGATCCACGATTAAATATAATAAAAAATCGTGTCAAAGTAAGTCCAAGCCCATCCCTGCCCCTTATTTGTCACGGTGATACTACCTTGTCTTGCACTGCTTTATACGGTTTTCACCTAAAAACTACTGCTTCCTCTTGGTTGTCTGGTTATGTATGAAGACCACAACAAGGAAAATAAAATAAGTATTATATTGTCGACAGTTACAAATATATAATGAAGTACTTTTCAATACTAAGCACAGTGATGTGGTATAGTATAACATGAAATTATTTTACTAGGTGTAGTTGCTAGCACACTAAAAAATCAGTGAACTACATCTGTTTATGGCACTCTCATCGTTTCAACCCAAAGATTAGATGCATATGCGAAGGCTACTTGCTAAATTTTTAAACACATGCATGCTTACCATGGCAAAGACATGTTTGTGGTAATCCAGAAGAAACTCACAACCAAGAAGGAGCTAGGAATCACATGCAACTACGAGCAGTGCTGAAGGTTGAGCGAGAAACTCTCATGGCCACACATACTTATAGCTCATTTGTATGATGCCATCTATATATAGCTGGCATCGTTCATCAACACAAAGCTCAGTAGCAAAAACAGAGATGGCCCCAAAATTAAACATCGTTGCCACCCTCCTCTTCCTGGTCCTCGCTCTACAATCCCCCAAATTCCTCCAGGCGAAAGAGAATACCGGTGGCGCAGCTGAGGAAGGAGCTAAAGCGGAGAAGGTCGCAGAAGCGTTCTGCGATGTCCTTTGTAAGGAAAAAGGTGAGCCCCAAAAGAATTGCAGGGAGTTTTGCGGCCTCGGACAGCGGGCAAATGCGGTATTCCTAGAGGCGATACTATGCAAGAGCAAATGCTCCGAGATGAAGGACGCCCCGGCGATCAAGTCTTGCGAGGACCAATGCGGCAAACAATACGAGGCTGGAATTGCCGAGATAATCAAGACTTGCCACATCGTCTGCGGCAGTGGAGAGAAGGACCTGGCCAAGATCGATAGCTGCAAGAAGTCTTGCACCTCACCTGCTATCACAGGCACTCCTACACGCGGCTAATGTAGAAGACATCCATCTATGCGTCGTTGACCGCGCATGGTTAATCCGATGATGGCCATGGATGAGTTGTCTTGTTAATTTTATTTCTAGTTGCATTCTTTCATGTCATCTGTCAATCGTATCGATGGACCAACCGTTAGTCCTTCCGTATATCATGGGATTTTGTATCTATTTTGTTGAATAAATCAAATAGTTATTCGCTCTGTGTGCCTCAATGGGCCGATGTGCTTGAATATTATTAGATTAACTTTGCTTAAGTACATAATTCGTGAATGTTCGCTTGTGTTGCATAGCGATTGGAACACATGGTTGCTTAGCATGTTTTATATGAAAAAGGAACAACAAGAACTTGCGCAAACAAGGTATCAAAATGGTAAAGATGATCCGAATGCAAACCACACAAAAAAACATGATGCTATGAAGAGGAGGTGTTGCACTATGTAACCACAAAAATCCATGATGTTCCGCACCTTTAAACACACAAGGTCCGAACTTGACAACTACAATATAGTTCTAATATCTCTCGATTTCTGAAATTACAGAAACACTTTTAGGGAAATCTGCACATATATTTTTCTATATTCCCAAGCCAAATATATTGATAGATATTGACGTGGAGTTGTTTCCCTGGGAAGAATTATTAATGTTGACGTGGCCGTCATTGAAAATTCAATGACTGCAATGAAGAATTGCTAGAAGGTAGAACGGCAGAGGCATTAGTAGTTTGATGACAAGTTGTTCCCTTTGCACTTGTTTAGCACTCGTGGCTACACATTGTTTTTGTCTTGTAAACATGATGTAACTTAGGGTGAGGCACAAATAGATACCATATTTTAGCTATTTCTTATTACGTAGAACCATTTTCTTGGGCCTTCTACCCATTGCACTCACGTGCAGCAATAAGGCCGGCAAGCAGCTCATGTCATGTCTAGAATAGGAAATCGATTTGTAATGGTATGGCTTTGGTTTAGTGAGGCTCCAGAGGTGACCATGTCTATCGTTTCGAACGGACAGTTATGTTAAATCGATCATCTACCTTACTAAACAATCTAACAAGAAGTTTGCTATTGTAAATTGGGAAACTATTTTGGAGCCTCAATGTCAAGAGTTATGCGAGACACGCGATAAAATGAGGATATTGGGCAAATTTTAGCAAAAAAATGCGTAAGTCAAGACCGCTGATATGGTGGACTGAGTTATCTTTGAGAATAGTAATAGCCATAGGATATTAAATTGATCCTAACATTATCATTAGAAACGGGCCACAAATAACCCTTACACCCGCCCTAAATAACATATATAGTATGCAATTACTAAAAGTTCACCAAAAATACCCAAATATTTTCCTCTAAATTGCTAGGATCCACGATTAAATATAATAAAAAATCGTGTCAAAGTAAGTCCAAGCCCATCCCTGCCCCTTATTTGTCACGGTGATACTACCCTGTCTTGCAATGTTTTATACGGTTTTCACCTAAAAACTATTGCTTCCTCTAGGTTGTCTGGTTATGTATGAAGACCACAACAAGAAAAATAAAATAAGTATTATATTGTCGACAGTTACAAATATATAATGAAGTACTTTTCAATACTAAGCACAGTGATGTGGTATATTATAATATGAAATTATTTTACTAGGTGTAGTTGCTAGCACACTAGAAAATCAGTGAACTACATCTGTTCATGGCACTCTCATCGTTTCAACCCAAAGATTAGATGCATATGCGAAGGCTACTTGCTAAATTTTTAAACACATGCATGCTTACCATGCTAAAGACATCTTTGTGGTAATCCAGAAGAAACTCACAACCAAGAAGGAGCTAGGAATCACATGCAACTAGGAGCAGTGCTGAAGGTTGAGCAAGAAACTCTCATGGCCACACATACTTATAGCTCATTTGTATGATGCCATCTATATATAGCTGGCATCGTTCATCAACACAAAGCTCAGTAGCAAAAACAGAGATGGCCCCAAAATTAAACATCGTTGCCACCCTCCTCTTCCTGGTCCTCGCTCTACAATCCCCCAAATTCCTCCAGGCGAAAGAGAATACCGGTGGCGCAGCTGAGGAAGGAGCTAAAGCGGAGAAGGTCGCAGAAGCGTTCTGCGATGTCCTTTGTAAGGAAAAAGGTGAGCCCCAAAAGAATTGCAGGGAGTTTTGCGGCCTCGGACAGCGGGCAAATGCGGTATTCCTAGAGGCGATACTATGCAAGAGCAAATGCTCCGAGATGAAGGACGCCCCGGCGATCAAGTCTTGCGAGGACCAATGCGGCAAACAATACGAGGCTGGAATTGCCGAGATAATCAAGACTTGCCACATCGTCTGCGGCAGTGGAGAGAAGGACCTGGCCAAGATCGATAGCTGCAAGAAGTCTTGCACCTCACCTGCTATCACAGGCACTCCTACACGCGGCTAATGTAGAAGACATCCATCTATGCGTCGTTGACCGCGCATGGTTAATCCGATGATGGCCATGGATGAGTTGTCTTGTTAATTTTATTTCTAGTTGCATTCTTTCATGTCATCTGTCAATCGTATCGATGGACCAACCGTTAGTCCTTCCGTATATCATGGGATTTTGTATCTATTTTGTTGAATAAATCAAATAGTTATTCGCTCTGTGTGCCTCAATGGGCCGATGTGCTTGAATATTATTAGATTAACTTTGCTTAAGTACATAATTCGTGAATGTTCGCTTGTGTTGCATAGCGATTGGAACACATGGTTGCTTAGCATGTTTTATATGAAAAAGGAACAACAAGAACTTGCGCAAACAAGGTATCAAAATGGTAAAGATGATCCGAATGCAAACCACACAAAAAAACATGATGCTATGAAGAGGAGGTGTTGCACTATGTAACCACAAAAATCCATGATGTTCCGCACCTTTAAACACACAAGGTCCGAACTTGACAACTACAATATAGTTCTAATATCTCTCGATTTCTGAAATTACAGAAACACTTTTAGGGAAATCTGCACATATATTTTTCTATATTCCCAAGCCAAATATATTGATAGATATTGACGTGGAGTTGTTTCCCTGGGAAGAATTATTAATGTTGACGTGGCCGTCATTGAAAATTCAATGACTGCAATGAAGAATTGCTAGAAGGTAGAACGGCAGAGGCATTAGTAGTTTGATGACAAGTTGTTCCCTTTGCACTTGTTTAGCACTCGTGGCTACACATTGTTTTTGTCTTGTAAACATGATGTAACTTAGGGTGAGGCACAAATAGATACCATATTTTAGCTATTTCTTATTACGTAGAACCATTTTCTTGGGCCTTCTACCCATTGCACTCACGTGCAGCAATAAGGCCGGCAAGCAGCTCATGTCATGTCTAGAATAGGAAATCGATTTGTAATGGTATGGCTTTGGTTTAGTGAGGCTCCAGAGGTGACCATGTCTATCGTTTCGAACGGACAGTTATGTTAAATCGATCATCTACCTTACTAAACAATCTAACAAGAAGTTTGCTATTGTAAATTGGGAAACTATTTTGGAGCCTCAATGTCAAGAGTTATGCGAGACACGCGATAAAATGAGGTTATTGGGCAAATTTTAGCAAAAAAATGCGTAAGTCGAGACCGCTGATATGGTGGACTGAGTTATCTTTGAGAATAGTAATAGCCATAGGATATTAAATTGATCCTAACATTATCATTAGAAACAGGCCACAAATAACCCTTACACCCGCCCTAAATAACATATATAGTATGCAATTACTAAAAGTTCACCAAAAATACCCAAATATTTTCCTCTAAATTGCTAGGATCCACGATTAAATATAATAAAAAATCGTGTCAAAGTAAGTCCAAGCCCATCCCTGCCCCTTATTTGTCACGGTGATACTACCTTGTCTTGCACTGCTTTATACGGTTTTCACCTAAAAACTACTGCTTCCTCTTGGTTGTCTGGTTATGTATGAAGACCACAACAAGGAAAATAAAATAAGTATTATATTGTCGACAGTTACAAATATATAATGAAGTACTTTTCAATACTAAGCACAGTGATGTGGTATAGTATAACATGAAATTATTTTACTAGGTGTAGTTGCTAGCACACTAAAAAATCAGTGAACTACATCTGTTTATGGCACTCTCATCGTTTCAACCCAAAGATTAGATGCATATGCGAAGGCTACTTGCTAAATTTTTAAACACATGCATGCTTACCATGGCAAAGACATGTTTGTGGTAATCCAGAAGAAACTCACAACCAAGAAGGAGCTAGGAATCACATGCAACTACGAGCAGTGCTGAAGGTTGAGCGAGAAACTCTCATGGCCACACATACTTATAGCTCATTTGTATGATGCCATCTATATATAGCTGGCATCGTTCATCAACACAAAGCTCAGTAGCAAAAACAGAGATGGCCCCAAAATTAAACATCGTTGCCACCCTCCTCTTCCTGGTCCTCGCTCTACAATCCCCCAAATTCCTCCAGGCGAAAGAGAATACCGGTGGCGCAGCTGAGGAAGGAGCTAAAGCGGAGAAGGTCGCAGAAGCGTTCTGCGATGTCCTTTGTAAGGAAAAAGGTGAGCCCCAAAAGAATTGCAGGGAGTTTTGCGGCCTCGGACAGCGGGCAAATGCGGTATTCCTAGAGGCGATACTATGCAAGAGCAAATGCTCCGAGATGAAGGACGCCCCGGCGATCAAGTCTTGCGAGGACCAATGCGGCAAACAATACGAGGCTGGAATTGCCGAGATAATCAAGACTTGCCACATCGTCTGCGGCAGTGGAGAGAAGGACCTGGCCAAGATCGATAGCTGCAAGAAGTCTTGCACCTCACCTGCTATCACAGGCACTCCTACACGCGGCTAATGTAGAAGACATCCATCTATGCGTCGTTGACCGCGCATGGTTAATCCGATGATGGCCATGGATGAGTTGTCTTGTTAATTTTATTTCTAGTTGCATTCTTTCATGTCATCTGTCAATCGTATCGATGGACCAACCGTTAGTCCTTCCGTATATCATGGGATTTTGTATCTATTTTGTTGAATAAATCAAATAGTTATTCGCTCTGTGTGCCTCAATGGGCCGATGTGCTTGAATATTATTAGATTAACTTTGCTTAAGTACATAATTCGTGAATGTTCGCTTGTGTTGCATAGCGATTGGAACACATGGTTGCTTAGCATGTTTTATATGAAAAAGGAACAACAAGAACTTGCGCAAACAAGGTATCAAAATGGTAAAGATGATCCGAATGCAAACCACACAAAAAAACATGATGCTATGAAGAGGAGGTGTTGCACTATGTAACCACAAAAATCCATGATGTTCCGCACCTTTAAACACACAAGGTCCGAACTTGACAACTACAATATAGTTCTAATATCTCTCGATTTCTGAAATTACAGAAACACTTTTAGGGAAATCTGCACATATATTTTTCTATATTCCCAAGCCAAATATATTGATAGATATTGACGTGGAGTTGTTTCCCTGGGAAGAATTATTAATGTTGACGTGGCCGTCATTGAAAATTCAATGACTGCAATGAAGAATTGCTAGAAGGTAGAACGGCAGAGGCATTAGTAGTTTGATGACAAGTTGTTCCCTTTGCACTTGTTTAGCACTCGTGGCTACACATTGTTTTTGTCTTGTAAACATGATGTAACTTAGGGTGAGGCACAAATAGATACCATATTTTAGCTATTTCTTATTACGTAGAACCATTTTCTTGGGCCTTCTACCCATTGCACTCTGTTGACACCAAAAATTGGCACCAGGAAGAGGCTGACATGTGGGCCGGAATCGTCGAAGAGATATCATTCGGCAAAGGAGTTTTTTTCCCAGAAGCATTCGGCAAAGACGTTCTGCGGTCGGGAACGCATCGTCATTCGGCAAGAAAACTGTTCCGCAAAAGGCATTCGGGAGCGCGCGATGACGTGGATCAAGTATAAGGGAAAGGCTGGTTTGATTTGGAATGCAAGGCGGATACGGTGCCCCGGCGTTTATCTTTTTTAGGAAACAAATAATGTAATCGTAATCGATTAGGAGTCGTGTCGAAACCAGGGTATAAATATAAACCCATGGTCATTGTAAAGGAGGGATCCAATCAATCATACAACAAACCGGCCCCGTGCCAACATCGAGTCCTTTAGTCGAGTCGTCGAGTTCTTCGAGAGGAGTCATCGATCCGTCGACCTCCGTAAGTACCGGCAACCCTGCATCATGCCTAGTATCATGCAGTGGATTTAGGCCTTGGTTCAGGAAGGTTCCATTGCTAGATCATGAGCCATGCGGTGGGCTAAGTTTTAGCTTGGAACAAGTTATCGGCTCTATTGGATTTTGGCAAGATCTGATAGATTCATTAAGTTACCATGTGTTGCTCTGGATTTTACCTTCGTGTTCGATTCATTACAACACTCCTTTGCCCAGTCTAGGTTGATTAGAATCGGCTCCAGCTCACGATGCTCTGCTTTTCATAGCCGAATTCGAAGTCAATCTAGATTGCCACGTGTTGCGGGTTCAGGCTCGTTGGTCTTGCGTAGATCTTGACAGAACCGGGTATCATGCGGTAGATGCAGGTTTTTGGGTCGTCTTAGAGCTAATCATCCGGTGGATTAGAATTCGATTCGATCTGATAGATCTATCATCATCGACGAAGCATGTTCCTTCTCCACGGAACCCGATTCGGCTATATAGCTGAATTCGGCAGTATCGTCACGAGTGAAACACGTCCACGGTTTTGTTTTTAAATAAAGAATGCTTTTAGCCTTCCATGTTCAGGGCGTATCATGCGGTGGATTGCCCTATTCTTGGTTGGTGGTGTGATTCCAAGCAAGTCGTATCATGCGGTGGATTAACTTGTTTGTTTTCATGCCTGACGGGTTGGAAAGTACCTAGACATGCGGTAGACTAGTGCTTTTAATCTATGCATTCTTGTTTATTATGAAATTATGGTCATGCTTTCGCCCTTTTATTTATCTATCATGCTTTGTTTCTCGTTAATCGGCTATGAGTATGCGTTACAATGTTCATTCGGCTGAAAGCCGATCTTTCGTCATGCTTACGTCACGCATTCGGCAGTGCGCTCCCTGCGTGCCTCGCCGATTGCCGAATGAGGCTTTAACTGCCGACAGATAGCTTCTCTGTAGCTATGTGTCGTTCGAAACTGGCTCCGTAGCCGCAAATATGGAGCTGACTGGTATTGCCCGGTACGTTCCAGGTGTTATCTAAACATCTTTTCTCCCTTTGTCAGTTTCAGGAAAATTGACTGGCACACTTTCGGATTCAAACGCTCGTGCTGCGTGTGAAGCCAGCTAATTCGGCTTGCTGTGTGCTTGGCGTGGGGTGCGGATTTTATGTCAACACACTTTTTGGCACGCTCGGTGGGACCCCAAGCTTCAAAGATGCCTGAATTAAAAGATATTCTGGAAGTCACTTTTGAAGAATTGTCTGATGAACACCAACAAATGGTAAAGACTGCTGCAGATCAGTTCATCAAGAAATGCTTGCTGTCTTTTGCTAAGAACAGGAGTGGTGCACCGTTTCTCAAGTCAGATTTGCCAAGAGTTCTTTTGCCAGGACAATCTGATCTTACTGAAGATGAAGAAAGGGAGAAGTTCTCTAGCTTGTTGCACAAGGCTTTAGGGGAAACAATGACCAATCATAATGCTACATTCCTGAACAGTTTTCGGCTCATACTGGTCAACATCTTTGGTCAACACGTGGATAAGCCTTTTGAGCAAGTGCATGGACAAATTGGTGGCCCGACGTATTTCAATGTTCAAACATCGGTTCCAAAACGTCATGGTAAAGGTACTGAAGAGACTGAAGCTTCTGGAACCAAAGACGCGAATGGACAGCCGATTCAGCAAGAGCTTCAGCATGCATTGCCGAAACCTCGTACATATGGTGATACGGCATTCGGCACCACGGGAAATCCACCTGCTTCTGCTTACAAGATATCCCCTCTGAACAACAGGCTGCAAAGGGATATGTATGGGAACGGATATTCAGAGTTTATGGATTACAATGCTATCGACGCTCTCCCGAATCCTGGGTATGTTGGTACTGCAGGCATGCTTGCTGGAAGACCAGGGAATCAAGATACCAGTGTTGACCTCATGGTGCAAAAAATGACCGATGTATTGCAAAATCAATTCGGTCTGAAGCCTAAAAGTCAGGGGTACATGTATTCGTCTCCTTTCCCAGAATGGTACCAAAGGGTATCATTGCCGAATAGAGTCAAGGTACCTACAGAGTTCACTAAGTTCTCAGGACAAGATGATACTAGCACTGTAGAACATATAGCCCGATATCTGATGCAGCTTGGAGAAGCTTCGGCAGATGAGGCTTTCAGAATCAGATACTTTCCTTTGTCACTGACGGGTCCAGCTTTTACGTGGTTTGCTTCTTTACCCGCTCAGTCAATTTGTACTTGGAAAGACCTGGAGCAGAAATTCCATGCTCATTACTACATTGGCAGTACCGAGAAAAAGTTGGTTGATTTGACCAGCTTAAGGCAGAGGAATAATGAGACTCCTACGGAGTTCCTCAGGAGATTTAGGGAAACAAAGAGCATGTGCTTTTCTCTGAACATACCTGATGATCAGCTAGCTGGTATGGCTGTAGCTGGCATGCTGCCTGCCATTCGGGAGAAGCTATTCGGGATGGAGTTTGATGATCTGGGCCAGTTGTCACATAGATTGGCCTTAATGAGTAACCAGGCATATGGTTTCAAGAAAGATGCCAGATTTGCTAAGCATAATGATGTAGCCGACATCTATAACCAGTTCCTTGAAAGAGCAGATCAAGGAGATGAGTATGAAGATAGCGAGGACATAGCCGCAGCAGAGATAGTGTGGAGTAAAGAACCAGTCATGGTGAATCAGAGGTGGATTAAACAGAATAAGGGCACCTATGATTTTGATGTAACGAAAGCAGATAAATTGTTTGACTATCTTGTAAAAGAAGGCCGGATCAAGCTACCAGAGGGGCATTCTATGCTTCGGCCTGATGGAGTGAAAGATAAAAGGTACTGTGGATTCCATGATAGAAATTCTCATTCCATCAATGAATGCAGGGTTTTTAGAGTGAGGATTCAGAAAGCTATCCAAGAAGGGCATCTGAAATTTGACAATAAGATGAAGTTGGACAATAACCCGTTTCCTCAGAACATGATTGGGTTCTCAATCAATATGGTGAATGTTGCCGAATCTGGAGAAAAGGGAAAGATGAGAGTCCTGACGTCGAAGAAAGCGAAGCAGAAAGGCTCAGTCGATCCTAATCGGCAAATCACGATCGAACAGATTCACGAGGAAAAGCCTCGCTTCCCGAATAGCCGATTTGAAATTGGAAAATCTTCTAAACCCAGAGTCACATCGCGCATTCTCCTCAATAAGTGGCAACGTCAGCAAGAAAAAGAGCACTACCAGAGACGTGAATACGAGGAGGAGAAAAGAAGGCGCGAAGAAGAAAGGTTTGAGGAAGAACAAGAGGAATATGTCCGAGAACAAGAACGTGCACATTGAGATTGTGTTTTCTTCAGACACTGTTGGAACGAGGGTTTAAAGCTGCCTACGTGGAATAACTGTCCTGAATGCAATAATGGATATGTCGAACATAGGCAAAATGTTGCCACTCGCCGGTCCGTCCACGAAAGAATTGGAAGGGTACATCCTAGTGATGATCGGCGTCTAAAAATATGTAAGAATGATGATCAACCAATGAAAAGACGTGCTGATTATAGATGGATTGATCATGAGGAAGAAGATCGTGAGTATGTTTGGCAGAAAGGACAGTGGTGTCCACCTGGTTTAAGAAGGAGCCAGAAGAGAAGAGTCCAACGCCTGAGGAATCAAGAATTGAAGCAAGCAGGAACCAGGATGAAATCGATATGGCGTCCAAAAGACAAGCCTGACGAATCGGGTCATTCGGCTCCTACATGCATGGTATGTTTCTTGCCGAATGAATTCATGGCTCCAGCTAATCAAATTGTACAGGAAGAGATATTGTCAGAAGTGGATGAAGCCGAACAATATGGGTTAATGGCACAATTGGTATTGAATAAACAAGCTATTTTCGAGAAGCCAGTCCAGAATCGGCACATGAAGCCACTGTACTTAAGAGGATATGTCAACGGGAAGCCACTAACGAAGATGTTTGTTGATGGTGGAGCTGCTGTTAATGTGATGCCATACAATACATTCAGGAAACTTGGCATGAGCCCTGGAGATTTAACGCCAACAAGCATAGTGTTGAATGATTTTGCTGGAAATCCTTCGGACACCAAAGGATGTGTACATGTAGATCTGATGATTGGGTCCAAGATTCTGCTTACAACCTTCTTTGTTATTGAAGGCAAAGGGGCATACAGCTTGCTACTTGGAAGGGATTGGATTCATGCGAATTGCTGTATTCCATCTACTATGCATCAACAGCTTATTCAGTGGATAGATGATGAAGTGGAAATTGTCCCAGCAGATGATTCAATTAGCGTGGCTAATGTGGAACCGGCCTTCTGGGAATATCAAGGCATAGATTGCTTCTCAGGTAAGGACTGGGGAGAAGGTCCTGTTGAGCCAGTCAGCAGTGATCAACAGTCGATCAAAGCAGTCGGCTCTTTTAGTAATTTTTAATGGATAATCCAATCGATGGGACTGACGGGAAGCTAGGACATGGATTTGTGTCGGCTGATAAATTAGAAGAAGTAGACATTGGAGACGGTGACAAACCAAGGCCGATATTCATCAGTGCTAGCTTGGATTCGGTTTTCAGGGAGAAGTTGATTGAGTTGTTAAAAGAATACAAAGATTGCTTTGCTTGGGATTATTCGGAGATGCCTGGTTTAGATCGTTCCATTGTTGAGCATCGATTGCCGATCAAGCCTGGTTATAAACCTTACAAGCAACCACCCCGGAAAATCTACAAAGATGAAGTGTTGGCCGATGTGAAGAAAGAAGTGGAAAGATTAATAGCAGCAAACTTTATTCGGCCGTGCAGATATGCAGAATGGATCTCTAATATTGTTCCTGTGTACAAGAAAAATGGGAAGATGAGAGTTTGCATAGACTTTAGAGATCTGAACAGAGCTACACCCATGGATGGATATCCGATGCCTATTGCTGATTCGTTGGTTGATGCTGCTGCTGGATATAAAGTGATTAGTTTCATGGATGGTAATGCAGGGTACAATCAAATTTTTATGGCATTGGAAGATATAGCGAAAACAGCTTTCAGATGTCCAGGACATATAGGGTTGTTTGAATGGGTTGTCATGACGTTTGGTTTGAAGAATGCTGGTGCAACTTATCAGAGAGCCATGAATTATATTTTTCATGAGTTGATCGGCAAAATTGTGGAGATATATATCGACGATATTGTGATTAAATCATTGGATCATGAAGCACATTTGGCCGACATAAGGAAAACTCTAGAATGCACTAGGAAACATGGGCTCAAGATGAATCCAAATAAATGTGCTTTTGGAGTTTCGGCAGGAGAATTCCTGGGATTTCTAGTGCATGAAGGAGGAATAGGAGTTGGCGAGAAAAGTGTGAAAGCCATTGATGAAGTTGTTCCTCCAACTAATCTTAAGGAATTACAGTCATTACTTGGTAAGATCAATTTTGTAAGAAGATTCATATCAAACTTATCACAGAAGGTGTTGCCTTTCTCTTCACTGCTGAAAGTCAAGAAGGATCAGAAGTTTGTATGGAGTGACGAACAACAAAAGGCTTTCGATGAGATCAAGGAATACATGAAAGAACCACCAGTATTGGTACCTCCACAGCTAAACAAGCCTTTTAAGTTGTACGTGGCGGCCGATACCCAAACTATTGGATCGGCCCTCATACAAGAATTTGGGGGAAATGAAAGAGTGGTTGCATACCTTAGCCGAAAGTTGCTTGATCCCGAAACGAGATATTCGGCTACTGAGAAGCTTTGTTTATGTGTTTACTACTCCTGTACAAAATTTCGGCACTACTTACTACATGCCGAATGCATTGTGTATTCAAAGTTTGATGTGATAAAACACATGTTGTCTATGCCGATTTTGAACGGAAGGATTGGCAAATGGATTTTAGCTTTGTCTGAATTTGAGTTAAGGTTTGAATCGGCAAAGGCTGTTAAAGGACAGATTATTGCTGATTTCATTACTGAGCATCGCGATTTATCAGTTAATTTGCTTGAAATTGCTCCTTGGGTATTATTCTTCGATGGCTCTTCATGTGACAAAGGTGGTGGAGTAGGTATTTTGTTAATTTCACCAAGAGGAGAGGTATTTGAATTTGCTATTCCTATTCAACCTACTGTCACTAATAATCAAGCTGAGTATGAAGCGTTGCTCAGAGGACTTCAATACTTGAGAGAAGCAAAGGCCATTGCAGTTGAAATTTTTGGAGATTCAGAATTAGTCATAAGGCAACTAAATGGCGAGTATGAGTGCAGAAATGATGTCTTGAGGAATTACTATGAGGAATGCAAGCAAATCTTAAAGGAATTTCAGTCAGTAATTCTGCAGCATATTCCTAGGAGAGACAATGAAGAGGCAAACAGATTAGCTCAAGGTGCTTCGGGTTATAAAGAGCTTCGAGAAGTTTTTGCTAATGATGTACATGCTTTCGGGAGTAATCTGGCAGAAGATGATTGGAGAAAAGAGATTGCCGATTATCTGGAGAATCCATCCCGAAAGGTTTCTAGAAAGCTCAGGTATAAAGCTTTAAAGTTTGTTCTTCTTGATGATAATTTATATTATAAATCCTTGGATGGGGTGCTATTACATTGCTTAAATCAAGAAGAAGCAAAAAGGCTGATAAGTGAAGTGCATGATGGGCTGTGTGGAGCACATCAATCGGCTTACCGAATGAAGTGGGTTATTAGGAGAACTGGGTACTATTGGCCCACGATGCTAAAAGATTGCTTTGAATATTATATGGGATGCCAAGATTGCCAGAGATTTGGAAACATTCAGAGAGTTCCAGCATCGGTCCTGAATCCTATTATCAAGCCATGGCCATTCAGAGGATGGGGAATAGATTTGATTGGCCAGATAAATCCTCCATCTAGCAAGGGGCATAAGTTTGTGCTTTTAGCAACCGATTATTTTACTAAGTGGGTTGAGGCGATTCCATTAAAAAAGGTGACATCAGAGAATATGGTTGAATTTGTTAAAGAACATATCATTTACAGATTTGGAATTCCTCAAACAATCACCACAGACCAAGGGACTCAGTTTACATCTTCAGAGTTCAGAAGTTTTGCTGAAAGTATGGGCATCAAATTGTTAAATTCTTCTCCTTATTATGCTCAAGCAAATGGTCAGGCAGAGGCTTCTAACAAGATTATGATCAAAATCATACAGAAGAAGATTGATCAGAAGCCGAGAAAGTGGCATTCGGTACTCAATGAGGCTTTATGGGCTTACCGAATGGCTCCACATGGGGCTACACAGACATCTCCTTATGAGTTGGTATATGGGCATCATGCTATCTTGCCATGGGAAATACAATTAGACTCAAGGAGGATAAAGTTGCAAAAAGATTTAAGTTCCAAAGATTATAGTAATTTGATGATGGACGAATTAGAAGATTTGCATATGATTCGTCTCAGGGCTTTGGAAAATGTTGAGAAAAATAAAATGCGAGTTGCTAAATATTACAACAAGAAGGTGAAAGTCAGGCAATTTGCAGAAGGAGATTTGGTTTGGAAAGCAATATTGCCTATTGGAACTAAATACAGTGCATTCGGTAAGTGGTCTCCAAACTGGGAAGGTCCTTTCAGAGTGGTCAGATGCGTGCCTGGAAATGCATATATCCTGAAAACTTTACTAGGAGAGGAGTTTACTGCTGCTATCAATGGGAGATACTTGAAGAAATATTATCCTAGTATTGAGATTGATCGCTGATTGAAATATTCAATATCAGAACAACTGAAACAGCCGGCATTCGGGAAGGAGTCGTCTTCAGAACAAAAATATTGACAGAAGAAGGAATGGCCAATACCAAAGTGTATTGCCCTTAGTACAAATATTTTGCATCATGAGTTTGACCAAGTTATCACAAAAAGGATTGCAAAAGATGAATTTTATTGCCGAAATTCCATGATCCCTAGTACAAACTAATGGAACAGCTTGTTCAGAACAGACTGAGGATGAATGGAATCGGCAATGGCAGCGCCATGAGCATCAAGGCTATCTATGGAGGCCTCAATGTCGTCGATCTCCTCCGGGTTGCCATTGGCGAAGCCGGTCGGTAGCCTGGAGTAGTCGGTGCCGGTGTGCGTCGACATGGCGACTAGACCTGCGGCAGTGCCCAGACGGATGCCGTGCGAGGCCACCTCATCGATACGGCCCGCCACTGCACCAAGGCGGGCTTCTGGCGTGTCCCCAGGAGCATTCACCTTGTTTGTCAAAGACTCGACCAATGTCTTCAGCCGATCGAGTTCGGCGTCGCGATCTGTAGGATTACGAAGCAACGACGGGTTAGTCCAAAGTCAGATTGAAGTTAAGCGAACCGAAGAAATTACCGTCGATG
The DNA here is from genome assembly GCA_033239725.1 of Echinochloa phyllopogon. Taxonomy (NCBI): domain Eukaryota; kingdom Viridiplantae; phylum Streptophyta; class Magnoliopsida; order Poales; family Poaceae; genus Echinochloa; species Echinochloa phyllopogon. The sequence goes on from BTCW01000001.1 coordinate 1,846,276, forward strand.
GTCTCGAGCAGCTGCTTGCGCTGGTGTTGCCACTCCAGATCTGCGATCCCGGCTTGTTTGGAGACGACCTCCAGCTCATGTCGAGTATCATCACGTTCCTGCTTGAATCGGCGGGCATCGCTATCCGAGTAGCGCAGATCCCAGTCGGGCCTGGAGGATCGGCTAGATGACTCCGAAGAATCACCTGCTGCAGTCGAAGCCGCAGGTGGAACAGTAACAGGGTTCCATTGGATGAGCCTGAAAGCACAAAGAAAGTTGAGAATAAGGCAAAATCTGGAGGAAAAGATAAGGAGAGACAGACGGTCATCACCTCCGACGAGCGCCGGCGCGGCTCCCTTCGGCTTCGTCGACGGCCGGGCGTCTTCTGTTGTTGGACATCAGGGTTTCTTGGAGGTTACTGTGCTGGAAGAGGAAGAGACTCAGGCTAGCAGAGAGCTCGAGTTGAGAGGATTTGATGGAAGATTAGGAGCGCTCAAGGTTCTTATTTATGGAACTAACAAAGAGATCGTGGTCGAGGATTAGAGTGCATATTCCGAAGAGTTCGGAAGGTGGAAAGGATTTTCCAGCCGATCGGTTCCCATGTCGTTTGGGATTCTTATCGAGTCGTATTCGGCTTTGACTGGATGAGATTCGGCTATGTCGTAGTTGAAGCGTTTTTGGGTCTGACGCTATTATGGCCAGCTTTGCCGAATGAGTTATCCACAATGGAGAAAAAACAGAGTTAAGAAATGGCAAGATTACAGGATTGATAAAACATTCGGCTATCAACTGTTTGTTAAAATTACAAACCCAAGAACTTTGAGATTGCATTTTTGGCATTTGATATCATGTTGCTAATGTTCTCTAATAAGTTTTTGTCAGCTTCTTGGGTTCTAGCCAGAGCAGCAAGCTTTGCCTTGAGTTGTTTGTCTTTGTTTAGAGCTGCTAAAGCTTCCTTTCGCCTCTTCTCTGTTAACTTGGGAAGCTCGACTATCTTCTTCTTGTCAGCTTCAATTTCGGCCGATAGATCTCTCAATTCGGCTTCAAGTGCAGCTTTTCTGACCTCCTTCATTTCAAGTTCAGATTCCAATTTGGTCAGTAATTCCTTGCTGTTTTGAGCTTGAATATACAGGTCTTTCACAGATTGTTTGGTTGTGGATCTCCTCTGTTCCAGAACTGGTTGAGAAGATTGGTTCTTTAGAGCCTGTTTTACTGCAACGTATTGTTGATCCAAATGAGAGACTGGTTCCAAAGAAATTTTGATATCGGCAGGGAGTTCTTGGTCAATGGTTTCCAGTGCATCCCTTAAAAGATCAGCATCTTTGACTTGATCTTGGATACTCTTGTGCAGCAAAGCAAGGATATCTTTCAGCTTTGTTTGATTTTCTTCTGACAGAGCTTGGCCAGAAGATGTTTCTTCCCCTTGTTCGGCAACCAAGTCGTCCATAGCGAAAGAATAGCTGGATGATGAAATGGTTTTCTCCTAAAAGATGGTTCTTGCCGAATTAGTAATAATCTGCTGAATAAAAGAGTAGAGAAAGTTAAATGATTATGTTTACCTCGTTCCTGACTTCCTGAATAGGAGAAGGAAGCCTTTCAGGCTCAGTTGGGGGATTCTGTGTATCTTGCTGAGGAGAAACTGGAAGGCTTCTTGGTGAGGATGGTGCTTCTGATTGGGGAAGAAGTTGCAAAGCTAAAGTTGAATCATGATGAGAAGAAGAGCTTTCCAAGATTGGATCCATTGAGGATTGTTCTGCAGTTAACAAGAAATGAGTGCCGATGAAAAAGAAGTTAAGAAGATAAAGTGGTAGAATTTTACCAATCAATGAAGCATCGGCAGGATCTGCACTGATTGCTGGTTGCTGTGCTTTGGCCTGAAACCAAGGAGAAATAAAACTGAGTAAAATACCAATGGCATTATGGTCAAAGAAAGAAGGCTCTGACCCTGATAACCTTTTTGCTGCTTGTTCTTTTCTTCTTTACAACTGAGGGGGCAGTTAAAGAAAGGGTTTTCCTCTTGACAGATGATGGTCTAGTAAGTATTGGATCTGAAGAAGCTTGTCTAGCCATCAGCTGAGCCAAGGTAGGAGATTGGTACCCCAAAGCAGATATTGGGCCTGCAGTTTTATATAAAATTACCCTAGCAAGAGGGGCAGGTGTTATGTCCTGCAAAATAATAGAGTCAGAATCGATTGGGGTTAATGTTATTAAGACAGATGAAGGAATAAGCATATTACCTCTGCAGTTGCCTGATAATCAGGCATTAACTCAAGGCAGAAGGGATGGATTGGCATATTGAAGATATGATCATGGAATTCTTGCCACCAGAGAGTGAAGGAAGGATGGGCAGATATTATTGGCACAAAAGGATCAGGTGCATAAATAGTTCCACAGCATTTATAAGTAAAAATCCTTCTTGTCTCTGTGGAATCCTTGACAATCTCCCTAGGCCTGAGGAATTCATGGAGAAATAGCCTAGGGGGCACTTGGCCACATCCCAACTGTCTAGCCATCATGTTTGGCTGATAATATTCATAAGTGCTTTGAACCAGCCTCCCTCCACAGAATTCGGCTGGCAGGATGCAGGGCTGGATGAAGGCATTGAAAATTGCTACAGATTGTACATCAGTGCATCCAGTCTCAAAGCTGAATTCGCAAGGGAGAGTAAGATTGTCATTATCCAAATATGGGAACCAAAGAGGATGAGCAAAGCCTCTGAAGAAGAGCTCAAACAGTTCACCGATGTTCTTGTTGATAGATACAGTGGAAGCAGCTTCTCCATAGGTTTGACAACCTTTGGTTCTCCGGGCTTCTCCTTCTTTGTAATTGATTGAAGGGAAGTCTCGGCTGTTGAGGTCAATAGCAACGATTTGATGCATGTATAACTGCAGCCACATTTGGACAAACCACCAGGGACCATTTACACAGGGGATTTTCTTACTAGTATGCATCAGGTGGGTGGTTTGATTGAGCATATGATAGACGCTTCCCAGGAGGTATTTCCCAAGTGGGATGACTTTTCCAGCAGCCAGCTCTTCAGCCATCACGATATGATTCAAGGTTGGCTCATTGGCTTTGCCACAAAAGACTGATCTGCATAGCCACATATTCAGAAAGGCCCTGTATTCGACATCAGTCAGAGGGCCATCAGACATATGGTTCTGAATGTATCTCTTATATCCAACCCCTGTTTTTACTCCTGTCTGCTTGGAGGAACCTTTATGGTCATATGGGTATACAGTTCCTGTAACATTCAGGCCGGTCATCATGTAGACATCGGCCAAAGTAGGAGACATTGGGCCATGACCAAAAAGAAAGGCATTTGCGCCATTGTTCCAAAAGTGGCAAGCTGCAATCAGGAGGTTCTCATTCTTTGGTGTTTCGGCTAATGACAGCTCCAGACAATGAGAAATACACAGATGGTCCCAGTTCTGTGTTTAGGGGCTTTTATCATCAGACATCCTTTTGTACCAATTTCTCCAGCCGGCAATTGGGGGCAAGGGCCAGTTCTTGAAGGCGTCTTGCCACTCATGAGGTTTTGTCAGTGAAATCTTGAAGGGAATCCTCTGAGATTCGGCCGCAATGATTTCGGAAGGGTCTGAATCCCCTACAGGGCCGAGGAAATAGGATGGAGCTTTTTCCTCAACGGGGATAAGGATTTCGGCAGCCAGGGCCTATCAAGAATGGAAGGGGATGAGAAAAAATTTAAGATGCAAATCGAAAGAAGAATGCCGAATGTGCTTGAGGGGATTGAAGCTTACCTGGAGGGCAAAATCTTGATTCGCCATTTGAAGATTGAATCCTGGAAGTCGATGACTTAGGGTTCGGATCCGGATGAGAGCTCTGAAGATTCAAAAGGAGAAGCGGGTGCCGAGCAGAGCTAACTTGGGAATGTTGAGTGCTTCTGGTCAATTCCGAGATAAAATTATCTTTTATCCCGAATGACCCGATTCTGACAAAAAAGTGTGTTGACGTAAAATCCGCACCCCACGCCAAGCACACAGCAAGCCGAATTAGCTGGCTTCACACGCAGCACGAGCGTTTGAATCCGAAAGCGTGCCAGTCAATTTTCCTGAAACTGACAAAGGGAGAAAAGATGTTTAGATAACACCTGGAACGTACCGGGCAATACCAGTCAGTTCCATATTTGCGGCTACGGAGCCAGTTTCGAACGACACATAGCTACAGAGAAGCTATCTGTCGGCAGTTAAAGCCTCATTCGGCAATCGGCGAGGCACGCAGGGAGCGCACTGCCGAATGCGTGACGTAAGCATGACGAAAGATCGGCTTTCAGCCGAATGAACATTGTAACGCATACTCATAGCCGATTAACGAGAAACAAAGCATGATAGATAAATAAAAGGGCGAAAGCATGACCATAATTTCATAATAAACAAGAATGCATAGATTAAAAGCACTAGTCTACCGCATGTCTAGGTACTTTCCAACCCGTCAGGCATGAAAACAAATAAGTTAATCCACCGCATGATACGACTTGCTTGGAATCACACCACCAACCAAGAATAGGGCAATCCACCGCATGATACGCCCTGAACATGGAAGGCTAAAAGCATTCTTTATTTAAAAACAAAACCGTGGACGTGTTTCACTCGTGACGATACTGCCGAATTCAGCTATATAGCCGAATCGGGTTCCGTGGAGAAGGAACATGCTTCGTCGATGATGATAGATCTATCAGATCGAATCGAATTCTAATCCACCGGATCATTAGCTCTAAGACGACCCAAAAACCTGCATCTACCGCATGATACCCGGTTCTGTCAAGATCTACGCAAGACCAACGAGCCTGAACCCGCAATATGTGGCAATCTAGATTGACTTCGAATTCGGCTATGAAAAGCAGAGCATCGTGAGCTGGAGCCGATTCTAATCAACCTAGACTGGGCAAAGGAGTGTTGTAATGAATCGAACACGAAGGTAAAATCCAGAGCAACACATGGTAACTTAATGAATCTATCAGATCTTGCCAAAATCCAATAGAGCCGATAACTTGTTCCAAGCTAAAACTTAGCCCACCGCATGGCTCATGATCTAGCAATGGAACCTTCCTGAACCAAGGCCTAAATCCACCGCATGATACTAGGCATGATGCAGGGTTGCCGGTACTTACGGAGGTCGACGGATCGATGACTCCTCTCGAAGAACTCGACGACTCGACTAAAGGACTCGATGTTGGCACGGGGCCGGTTTGTTGTATGATTGATTGGATCCCTCTTTTACAATGACCATGGGTTTATATTTATACCCTGGTTTCGACACGACTCCTAATCGATTACGATTACATTATTTGTTTCCTAAAAAAGATAAACGCCGGGGCACCGTATCCGCCTTGCATTCCAAATCAAACCAGCCTTTCCCTTATACTTGATCCACGTCATCGCGCGCTCCCGAATGCCTTTTGCGGAACAGTTTTCTTGCCGAATGACGATGCGTTCCCGACCGCAGAACGTCTTTGCCGAATGCTTCTGGGAAAAAAACTCCTTTGCCGAATGATATCTCTTCGACGATTCCGGCCCACATGTCAGCCTCTTCCTGGTGCCAATTTTTGGTGTCAACACACTCACGTGCAGCAATAAGGCCGGCAAGCAGCTCATGTCATGTCTAGAATAGGAAATTGATTTGTAATGGTATGGCTTTGGTTTAGTGAGGCTCCAGAGGTGACCATGTCTATCATTTCGAACGGACAGTTATGTTAAATCGATCATCTACCTTACTAAACAATCTAACAAGAAGTTTGCTATTGTAAATTGGGAAACTATTTTGGAGCCTCAATGTCAAGCGTTATGCGAGACACGCGATAAAATGAGGATATTGTGCAAATTTTAGCAAAAAAATGCGTAAGTCGAGACCGCTGATATGGTGGACTGAGTTATCTTTGAGAATAGTAATAGCCATAGGATATTAAATTGATCCTAACATTATCATTAGAAACGGGCCACAAATAACCCTTACACCCGCCCTAAATAACATATATAGTATGCAATTACTAAAAGTTCACCAAAAATACCCAAATATTTTCTTCTAAACTGCTAGGATCCACGATTAAATATAATAAAAAATCGTGTCAAAGTAAGTCCAAGCCCATCCCTGCCCCTTATTTGTCACGGTGATACTACCTTGTCTTGCAATGTTTTATACGGTTTTCACCTAAAAACTACTGCTTCCTCTTGGTTGTCTGGTTATGTATGAAGACCACAACAAGAAAAATAAAATAAGTATTATATTGTCGACAGTTACAAATATATAATGAAGTACTTTTCAATACTAAGCACAGTGATGTGGTATAGTATAATATGAAATTATTTTACTAGGTGTAGTTGCTAGCACACTAGAAAATCAGTGAAATACATCTGTTCATGGCACTCTCATCGTTTCAACCCGAAGATTAGATGCATATGCGAAGGCTACTTGCTAAATTTTTAAACACATGCATGCTTACCATGGCAAAGACATCTTTGTGGTAATCCAGAAGAAACTCACAACCAAGAAGGAGCTAGGAATCACATGCAACTAGGAGCAGTGCTGAAGATTGAGCGAGAAACTCTCATGGCCACACATACTTATAGCTCATTTGTATGATGCCATCTATATATAGCTGGCATCCTTCATCAACACAAAGCTCAGTAGCAAAAACAGAGATGGCCCCAAAATTGACCATCGTTGCCACCCTCCTCTTCCTGGTCCTCGCTCTACAATCCCCCAGATTCCTCCAGGCGAAAGAGAATACCGGTGGCGCAGCTGAGGAAGGAGCTAAAGCGGAGAAGGTCGCAGAAGCGTTCTGCGATGTCCTTTGTAAGGAAAAAGGTGAGCCCCAAAAGAATTGCAGGGAGTTTTGCGGCCTCGGACAACGGGCAAATGCGGTGTTCCTAGAGGCGATACTATGCAAGAGCAAATGCTCCGAGATGAAGGACGCCCCGGCGATCAAGTCTTGCGAGGACCAATGTGGCAAACAATACGAGGCTGGAATTGCCGAGATAATCAAGACTTGCCACATCATCTGCGGCAGTGGAGAGAAGGACCTGGCCAAGATCGATAGCTGCAAGAAGTCTTGCACCTCACCTGCTATCACAGGCACTCCTACACGCGGCTAATGTAGAAGACATCCATCTATGCGTCGTTGACCGCGCATGGTTAATCCGATGATGGCCATGGATGAGTTGTCTTGTTAATTTTATTTCTAGTTGCATTCTTTCATGTCATCCGTCAATCGTATCGATGGACCACCCGTTAGTCCTTCCGTATATCATGGGATTTTGTATCTATTTTGTTGAATAAATCAAATAGTTATTCGCTCTGTGTGCCTCAATGGGCCGATGTGCATGAATATTATTAGATTAACTTTGCTTAAGTACATAATTCGTGAATGTTCACTTGTGTTGCATAGCGATTGGAACACATGGTTGCTTAGCATGTTTTATATGAAAAAGGAACAACAAGAACTTGCGCAAACAAGGTATCAAAATGGTAAGGATGATCCGAATGCAAACCACACAAAAAAACATGATGCTATGAAGAGGAGGTGTTGCACTATGTAACCACAAAAATCCATGATGTTCCGCACCTTTAAACACACAAGGTCCGAACTTGACAACTACAATATAGTTCTAATATCTCTCGATTTCTGAAATTACAGAAACACTTTTAGGGAAATCTGCACATATATTTTTCTATATTCCCAAGCCAAATATATTGAAAGATATTGACGTGGAGTTGTTTCCCTGGGAAGAATGATTAATGTTGACGTGGCCGTCATTGAAAATTCAATGACTGCAATGAAGAATTGCTAGAAGGTAGAACGGCAGGGGCATTAGTAGTTTGATGACAAGTTGTTCCCTTTGCACTTGTTTAGCACTCGTGGCTACACATTGTTTTTGTCTTGTAAACATGATGTAACTTAGGGTGAGGCACAAATAGATACCATATTTTAGCTATTTCTTATTACGTAGAACCATTTTCTTGGGCCTTCTACCCATTGCACTCACGTGCAGCAATAAGGCCGGCAAGCAGCTCATGTCATGTCTAGAATAGGAAATTGATTTGTAATGGTATGGCTTTGGTTTAGTGAGGCTCCACAGGTGACCATGTCTATCGTTTCGAACGGACAGTTATGTTAAATCGATCATCTACCTTACTAAACAATCTAACAAGAAGTTTGCTATTGTAAATTGGGAAACTATTTTGGAGCCTCAATGTCAAGCGTTATGCGAGACACGCGATAAAAAGAGGATATTGGGCAAATTTTAGCAAAAAAATGCGTAAGTCGAGACCACTGATATGGTGGACTGAGTTATCTTTGATAATAGTAATAGCCAAAGGATATAAAATTGATCCTAACATTATCATTAGAAACGGGCCACAAATAACCCTTACACCCGCCCTAAATAACATATATAGTATGCAATTACTAAAAGTTCACCAAAAATACCCAAATATTTTCCTCTAAACTGCTAGGATCCACGATTAAATATAATAAAAAATCGTGTCAAAGTAAGTCCAAGCCCATCCCTGCCCCTTATTTGTCACGGTGATACTACCTTGTCTTGCAATGTTTTATACGGTTTTCACCTAAAAACTACTGCTTCCTCTTGGTTGTCTGGTTATGTATGAAGACCACAACAAGAAAAATAAAATAAGTATTATATTGTCGACAGTTACAAATATATAATGAAGTACTTTTCAATACTAAGCACAGTGATGTGGTATAGTATAATATGAAATTATTTTACTAGGTGTAGTTGCTAGCACACTAGAAAATCAGTGAACTACATCTGTTCATGGCACTCTCATCGTTTCAACCCAAATATTAGATGCATATGCGAAGGCTACTTGCTAAATTTTGAAACACATGCATGCTTACAATGGCAAAGACATCTTTGTGGTAATCCAGAAGAAACTCACAACCAAGAAGGAGCTAGGAATCACATGCAACTAGGAGCAGTGCTGAAGGTTGAGCGAGAAACTCTCATGGCCACACATACTTATAGCTCATTTGTATGATGCCATCTATATATAGCTGGCATCCTTCATCAACACAAAGCTCAGTAGCAAAAACAGAGATGGCCCCAAAATTGACCATCGTTGCCACCCTCCTCTTCCTGGTCCTCGCTCTACAATCCCCCAGATTCCTCCAGGCGAAAGAGAATACCGGTGGCGCAGCTGAGGAAGGAGCTAAAGCGGAGAAGGTCGCAGAAGCGTTCTGCGATGTCCTTTGTAAGGAAAAAGGTGAGCCCGAAAAGAGTTGCAGGGAGTTTTGCGGCCTCGGACAGCGGGCAAATGCGGTGTTCCTAGAGGCGATACTATGCAAGAGCAAATGCTCCGAGATGAAGGACGCCCCGGTGATCAAGTCTTGCGAGGACCAATGTGGCAAACAATACGAGGCTGGAATTGCCGAGATAATCAAGACTTGCCACATCATCTGCGGCAGTGGAGAGAAGGACCTGGCCAAGATCGATAGCTGCAAGAAGTCTTGCACCCCACCTGCTATCACAGGCACTCCTACACGCGGCTAATGTAGAAGACATCCATCTATGCGTCGTTGACCGCGCATGGTTAATCCGATGATGGCCATGGATGAGTTGTCTTGTTAATTTTATTTCTAGTTGCATTCTTTCATGTCATCCGTCAATCGTATCGATGGACCAACCGTTAGTCCTTCCGTATATCATGGGATTTTGTATCTATTTTGATGAATAAATCAAATAGTTATTCGCTCTGTGTGCCTCAATGGGCCGATGTGCACGAATATTATTAGATTAACTTTGCTTAAGTACATAATTCGTGAATGTTCGCTTGTGTTGCATAGCGATTGGAACATATGGTTGCTTAGCAGGTTTTATATGAAAAAGGAACAACAAGAACTTGCGCAAACAAGGTATCAAAATGGTAAAGATGATCCGAATGCAAACCACACAAAAAAACATGATGCTATGAAGAGGAGGTGTTGCACTATGTAACCACAAAAATCTATGATGTTCCGCACCTTTAACACACACAAGGTCCGAACTTGACAACTACAATACAGTTCTAATATATCTCGATTTCTGAAATTACAGAAACACTTTTAGGGAAATCTGCACATATATTTTTCTATATTCCCAAGCCAAATATATTGATAGATATTGACGTGGAGTTGTATCCCTGGGAAGAATGATTAATGTTGATGTGGCCGTAATTGAAAATTCAATGACTGCAATGAAGAATTGCTAGAAGGTAGAACGGCAGAGGCATTAGTAGTTTGATGACAAGTTGTTCCCTTTGCACTTGTTTAGCACTCGTGGCTACACATTGTTTTTGTCTTGTAAACATGATGTAACTTAGGGTGAGGCACAAATAGATACCATATTTTAGCTATTTCTTATTACGTAGAACCATTTTCTTGGGCCTTCTACCCATTGCACTCACGTGCAGCAATAAGGCCGGCAAGCAGCTCATGTCATGTCTAGAATAGGAAATCGATTTGTAATGGTATGGCTTTGGTTTAGTGAGGCTCCAGAGGTGACCATGTCTATCGTTTCGAACGGACAGTTATGTTAAATCGATCATCTACCTTACTAAACAATCTAACAAGAAGTTTGCTATTGTAAATTGGGAAACTATTTTGGAGCCTCAATGTCAAGCGTTATGCGAGACACGCGATAAAAAGAGGATATTGGGCAAATTTTAGCAAAAAAATGCGTAACTCGAGACCGCTGATATGGTGGACTGAGTTATCTTTGAGAATAGTAATAGCCATAGGATATTAAATTGATCCTAACATTATCATTAGAAACGGGCCACAAATAACCCTTACACCCGCCCTAAATAACATATATAGTATGCAATTACTAAAAGTTTACCAAAAATATCCAAATATTTTCCTCTAAACTGCTAGGATCCACGATTAAATATAATAAAAAATCGTGTCAAAGTAAGTCCAAGCCCATCCCTGCCCCTTATTTGTCACGGTGATACTACCTTGTCTTGCAATGTTTTATACGGTTTTCACCTAAAAACTACTGCTTCCTCTTGGTTGTCTGGTTATGTATGAAGACCACAACAAGAAAAATAAAATAAGTATTATATTGTCGACAGTTACAAATATATAATGAAGTACTTTTCAATACTAAGCATAGTGATGTGGTATAGTATAATATGAAATTATTTTACTAGGTGTAGTTGCTAGCACACTAGAAAATCAGTGAACTACATCTGTTCATGGCACTCTCATCGTTTCAACCCAAAGATTAGATGCATATGCGAAGGCTACTTGCTAAATTTTGAAACACATGCATGCTTACAATGGCAAAGACATCTTTGTGGTAATCCAGAAGAAACTCACAACCAAGAAGGAGCTAGGAATCACATGCAACTAGGAGCAGTGCTGAAGGTTGAGCGAGAAACTCTCATGGCCACACATACTTATAGCTCATTTGTATGATGCCATCTATATATAGCTGGCATCCTTCATCAACACAAAGCTCAGTAGCAAAAACAGAGATGGCCCCAAAATTGACCATCGTTGCCACCCTCCTCTTCCTGGTCCTCGCTCTACAATCCCCCAAATTCCTCCAGGCGAAAGAGAACACCGGTGGCGCAGCTGAGGAAGGAGCTAAAGCGGAGAAGGTCGCAGAAGCGTTCTGCGATGTCCTTTGTAAGGAAAAAGGTGAGCCCCAAAAGAATTGCAGGGAGTTTTGCGGCCTCGGACAGCGGGCAAATGCGGTGTTCCTAGAGGCGATACTATGCAAGAGCAAAAGCTCCGAGATGAAGGACGCCCCGGCGATCAAGTCTTGCGTGGACCAATGTGGCAAACAATATGAGGCTGGAATTGCCGAGATAATCAAGACTTGCCACATCATCTGCGGCAGTGGAGAGAAGAACCTAGCCAAGATCGATACCTGCAAGAAGTCTTGCACCTCACCTGCTATCACAGGCACTCCTACACGCGGCTAATGTAGAAGACATCCATCTATGCGGCGTTGACCGCGCATGGTTAATCCGATGATGGCCATGGATGAGTTGTCTTGTTAATTTTATTTCTAGTTGCATTCTTTCATGTCATCCGTCAATCGTATCGATGGACCAACCGTTAGTCCTTGCATATATCATGGGATTTTCTATCTATTTTGTTGAATAAATCAAATAGTTATTCGCTCTGTGTGCCTCAATGGGCCGATGTGCACGAATATTATTAGATTAACTTTGCTTAAGTACATAATTCGTGAATGTTCGCTTGTGTTGCATAGCGATTGGAACACATGGTTGCTTAGCAGGTTTTATATGAAAAAGGAACAACAAGAACTTGCGCAAACAAGGCATCAAAATGGTAAAGATGGTCCGAATGCAAACCACACAAAAAAACATGATGCTATGAAGAGGAGGTGTTGCACTATGTAACCACAAAAATCCATGATGTTCCGCACCTTTAAACACACAAGGTCCGAACTTGACAAATACAATACAGTTCTAATATATCTCGATTTCTGAAATTACAGAAACACTTTTAGGGAAATCTGCACATATATTTTTCTATATTCCCAAGCCAAATATATTGATAGATATTGACGTGGAGTTGTATCCCTGGGAAGAATGATTAATGTTGACGTGGCCGTAATTGAAAATTCAATGACTGCAATGAAGAATTGCTAGAAGGTAGAACGGCAGAGGCATTAGTAGTTTGATGACAAGTTGTTCCCTTTGCACTTGTTTAGCACTCGTGGCTACACATTGTTTTTGTCTTGTAAACATGATGTAACTTAGGGTGAGGCACAAATAGATACCATATTTTAGCTATTTCTTATTACGTAGAACCATTTTCTTGGGCCTTCTACCCATTGCACTCACGTGCAGCAATAAGGCCGGCAAGCAGCTCATGTCATGTCTAGAATAGGAAATCGATTTGTAATGGTATGGCTTTGGTTTAGTGAGGCTCCAGAGGTGACCATGTCTATCGTTTCGAACGGACAGTTATGTTAAATCGATCATCTACCTTACTAAACAATCTAACAAGAAGGTTGCTATTGTAAATTGGGAAACTATTTTGGAGCCTCAATGTCAAGCGTTATGCGAGACACGCGATAAAAAGAGGATATTGGGCAAATTTTAGCAAAAAAATGCGTAAGTCGAGACCGCTGATATGGTGGACTGAGTTATCTTTGAGAATAGTAACAGCCATAGGATATTAAATTGATCCTAACATTATCATTAGAAACGGGCCACAAATAACCCTTACACCCGCCCTAAATATCATATATAGTATGCAATTACTAAAAGTTTACCAAAAATATCCAAATATTTTCCTCTAAACTGCTAGGATCCACGATTAAATATAATAAAAAATCGTGTCAAAGTAAGTCCAAGCCCATCCCTGCCCCTTATTTGTCACGGTGATACTACCTTGTCTTGCAATGTTTTATACGGTTTTCACCTAAAAACTACTGCTTCCTCTTGGTTGTCTGGTTATGTATGAAGACCACAACAAGAAAAATAAAATAAGTATTATATTGTCGATAGTTACAAATATATAATGAAGTACTTTTCAATACTAAGCACAGTGATGTGGTATAGTATAATATGAAATTATTTTACTAGGTGTAGTTGCTAGCACACTAGAAAATCAGTGAACTACATCTATTCATGGCACTCTCATCGTTTCAACCCAAATATTAGATGCATATGCGAAGGCTACTTGCTAAATTTTGAAACACATGCATGCTTACAATGGCAAAGACATCTTTGTGGTAATCCAGAAGAAACTCACAACCAAGAAGGAGCTAGGAATCACATGCAACTAGGAGCAGTGCTGAAGGTTGAGCGAGAAACTCTCATGGCCACACATACTTATAGCTCATTTGTATGATGCCATCTATATATAGCTGGCATCCTTCATCAACACAAAGCTCAATAGAAAAAACAGAGATAGACCCAAAATTGACCATCGTTGCCACCCTCCTCTTCCTGGTCCTCGCTCTACAATCCCCCAAATTCCTCCAGGCGAAAGAGAACACCGGTGGCGCAGCTGAGGAAGGAGCTAAAGCGGAGAAGGTCGCAGAAGCGTTCTGCGATGTCCTTTGTAAGGAAAAAGGTGAGCCCCAAAAGAATTGCAGGGAGTTTTGCGGCCTCGGACAGCGGGCAAATGCGGTGTTCCTAGAGGCGATACTATGCAAGAGCAAATGCTCCGAGATGAAGGACGCCCCGGCGATCAAGTCTTGCGAGGACCAATGTGGCAAACAATACGAGGCTGGAATTGCCGAGATAATCAAGACTTGCCACATCATCTGCGGCAGTGGAGAGAAGGACCTGGCCAAGATCGATACCTGCAAGAAGTCTTGCACCTCACCTGCTATCACAGGCACTCCTACACATGGCTAATGTAGAAGACATCCATCTATGCGTCGTTGACCGCGCATGGTTAATCCGATGATGGCCGTGGATGAGTTGTCTTGTTAATTTTATTTCTAGTTGCATTCTTTCATGTCATTCGTCAATCGTATCGATGGACCAACCGTTAGTCCTTCCGTATATCATGGGATTTTGTATCTATTTTGTTGAATAAATCAAATAGTTATTCGCTCTGCGTGCCTCAATGGGCCGATGTGCATGAATATTATTAGATTAACTTTGCTTAAGTACATAATTCGTGAATGTTCGCTTGTGTTGCATAGCGTTTGGAACACATGGTTGCTTAGCATGTTTTATATGAAAAAGGAACAACAAGAACTTGCGCAAACACGGTATCAAAATGGTAAAGATGATCCGAATGCAAACCACACAAAAAAACATGATGCTATGAAGAGGAGGTGTTGCACTATGTAACCACAAAAATCCATGATGTTCCGCACCTTTAAACACACAAGGTCCGAACTTGTCAACTACAATACAGTTCTAATATCTCTCGATTTCTGAAATTACAGAAACACTTTTAGGGAAATCTGCACATATATTTTTCTATATTCCCAAGCCAAATATATTGATAGATATTGACGTGGAGTTGTTTCCCTGGGAAGAATGATTAATGTTGACGTGGCCGTAATTGAAAATTCAATGACTGCAATGAAGAATTGCTAGAAGGTAGAACGACACAGGCATTAGTTGTTTGATGACAAGTTGTTCCCTTTGCACTTGTTTAGCACTCGTGGCTACACATTGTTTTTGTCTTGTAAACATGATGTAACTTAGGGTGGGGCACAAATAGATACCATATTTTAGCTATTTCTTATTACGTAGAACCATTTTCTTGGGCCTTCTTCCCATTGCACTCACGTGCAGCAATAAGGCCGGCAAGCAGCTCATGTCATGTCTAGAATAGGAAATCGATTTGTAATGGTATGGCTTTGGTTTAGTGAGGCTCCAGAGGTGACCATGTCTATCGTTTCGAACGGACAGTTATGCTAAATCCATCATCTACCTTACTAAACAATCTAACAAGAAGTTTGCTATTGTAAATTGGGAAACTATTTTGGAGCCTCAATGTCAAGCGTTATGCGAGACACGCGATAAAAAGAGGATATTGGGCAAATTTTAGCAAAAAAATGCGTAAGTCGAGACCGCTGATATGGTGGACTGAGTTATCTTTGAGAATCGTAATAGCCATAGGATATTAAATTGATCCTAACATTATCATTAGAAACGGGCGACAAATAACCCTTACACCCGCCCTAAATAACATATATAGTATGCAATTACTAAAAGTTCACCAAAAATACCCAAATATTTTCCTCTAAACTGCTAGGATCCACGATTAAATATAATAAAAAATCGTGTCAAAGTAAGTCCAAGCCCATCCCTGCCCCTTATTTGTCACGGTGATACTACCCTGTCTTGCAATGCTTTATACGGTTTTCACCTAAAAACTACTGCTTCCTCTAGGTTGTCTGGTTATGTATGAAGACCACAACAAGAAAAATAAAATAAGTATTATATTGTCGACAGTTACAAATATATAATGAAGTACTTTTCAATACTAAGCAAAGTGATGTGGTATAGTATAATATGAAATTATTTTACTAGGTGTAGTTGCTAGCACACTAGAAAATCAGTGAACTACATCTGTTCATGGCACTCTCATCGTTTCAACCCAAAGATTAGATGCATATGCGAAGGCTACTTGCTAAATTGTGAAACACATGCATGCTTACCAGGGCAAAGACATCTTTGTGGTAATCCAGAAGAAACTCACAACCAAGTAGGAGCTAGGAATCACATGCAACTAGGAGCAGTGCTGGAGGTTGAGCGAGAAACTCTCATGGCCACACATACTTATAGCTCATTTGTATGATGCCATCTATATATAGCTGGCATCCTTCATCAACACAAAGCTCAGTACCAAAAACAGAGATGGCCCCAAAATTGACCATCGTTGCCACCCTCCTCTTCCTGGTCCTCGCTCTACAATCCCCCAAATTCCTCCAGGCGAAAGAGAACACCGGTGGCGCAGCTGAGGAAGGAGCTAAAGCGGAGAAGGTCGCAGAAGCGTTCTGCGATGTCCTTTGTAAGGAAAAAGGTGAGCCCCAAAAGAATTGCAGGGAGTTTTGCGGCCTCGGACAGCGGGCAAATGCGGTGTTCCTAGAGGCGATACTATGCAAGAGCAAATGCTCCGAGATGAAGGACGCCCCGGCGATCAAGTCTTGCGAGGACCAATGTGGCAAACAATATGAGGCCGGAATTGCCGAGATAATCAAGACTTGCCACATCATCTGCGGCAGTGGAGAGAAGGACCTAGCCAAGATCGATACCTGCAAGAAGTCTTGCACCTCACCTGCTATCACAGGCACTCCTACACGCGGCTAATGTAGAAGACATCCATCTATGCGTCGTTGACCGCGCATGGTTAATCCGATGATGGTCATGGATGAGTTGTCTTGTTAATTTTATTTCTAGTTGCATTCTTTCATGTCATCCGTCAATCGTATCGATGGACCAACCGTTAGTCCTTGCATATATCATGGGATTTTCTATCTATTTTGTTGAATAAATCAAATAGTTATTCGCTCTGTGTGCCTCAATGGGCCGATGTGCACGAATATTATTAGATTAACTTTGCTTAAGCACATAATTCGTGAATGTTCGCTTGTGTTGCATAGCGATTGGAACACATGGTTGCTTAGCGGGTTTTATATGAAAAAGGAACAACAAGAACTTGCGCAAACAAGGCATCAAAATGGTAAAGATGATCCGAATGCAAACCACACAAAAAAACATGACGCTATGAAGAGGAGGTGTTGCACTATGTAACCACAAAAATCCATGATGTTCCGCACCTTTAAAGTCACAAGGTCCGAACTTGACAACTACAATACAGTTCTAATATCTCTTGATTTCTGAAATTACAGAAACACTTTTAGGGAAATCTGCACATATATTTTTCTATATTCCCAAGCCAAATATATTGATAGATATTGACGTGGAGTTGTTTCCCTGGGAAGAATGATTAATGTTGACGTGGCCGTAATTGAAAATTCAATGACTGCAATGAAGAATTGCTAGAAGGTAGAACGGCAGAGGCATTAGTAGTTTGATGACAAGTTGTTCCCTTTGCACTTGTTTAGCACTCGTGGCTACACATTGTTTTTGTCTTGTAAACATGATGTAACTTAGGGTGAGGCACAAATAGATACCATATTTTAGCTATTTCTTATTACGTAGAACCATTTTCTTGGGCCTTCTACCCATTGCACTCACGTGCAGCAATAAGGCCGGCAAGCAGCTCATGTCATGTCTAGAATAGGAAATCGATTTGTAATGGTATGGCTTTGGTTTAGTGAGGCTCCAGAGGTGACCATGTCTATCGTTTCGAACGGACAGTTATGCTAAATCCATCATCTACCTTACTAAACAATCTAACAAGAAGTTTGCTATTGTAAATTGGGAAACTATTTTGGAGCCTCAATGTCAAGCGTTATGCGAGACACGCGATAAAAAGAGGATATTGGGCAAATTTTAGCAAAAAAATGCGTAAGTCGAGACCGCTGATATGGTGGACTGAGTTATCTTTGAGAATCGTAATAGCCATAGGATATTAAATTGATCCTAACATTATCATTAGAAACGGGCCACAAATAACCCTTACACCCGCCCTAAATAACATATATAGTATGCAATTACTAAAAGTTCACCAAAAATACCCAAATATTTTCCTCTAAACTGCTAGGATCCACGATTAAATATAATAAAAAATCGTGTCAAAGTAAGTCCAAGCCCATCCCTGCCCCTTATTTGTCACGGTGATACTACCCTGTCTTGCAATGCTTTATACGGTTTTCACCTAAAAACTACTGCTTCCTCTAGGTTGTCTGGTTATGTATGAAGACCACAACAAGAAAAATAAAATAAGTATTATATTGTCGACAGTTACAAATATATAATGAAGTACTTTTCAATACTAAGCAAAGTGATGTGGTATAGTATAATATGAAATTATTTTACTAGGTGTAGTTGCTAGCACACTAGAAAATCAGTGAACTACATCTGTTCATGGCACTCTCATCGTTTCAACCCAAAGATTAGATGCATATGCGAAGGCTACTTGCTAAATTGTGAAACACATGCATGCTTACCAGGGCAAAGACATCTTTGTGGTAATCCAGAAGAAACTCACAACCAAGTAGGAGCTAGGAATCACATGCAACTAGGAGCAGTGCTGGAGGTTGAGCGAGAAACTCTCATGGCCACACATACTTATAGCTCATTTGTATGATGCCATCTATATATAGCTGGCATCCTTCATCAACACAAAGCTCAGTACCAAAAACAGAGATGGCCCCAAAATTGACCATCGTTGCCACCCTCCTCTTCCTGGTCCTCGCTCTACAATCCCCCAAATTCCTCCAGGCGAAAGAGAACACCGGTGGCGCAGCTGAGGAAGGAGCTAAAGCGGAGAAGGTCGCAGAAGCGTTCTGCGATGTCCTTTGTAAGGAAAAAGGTGAGCCCCAAAAGAATTGCAGGGAGTTTTGCGGCCTCGGACAGCGGGCAAATGCGGTGTTCCTAGAGGCGATACTATGCAAGAGCAAATGCTCCGAGATGAAGGACGCCCCGGCGATCAAGTCTTGCGAGGACCAATGTGGCAAACAATATGAGGCCGGAATTGCCGAGATAATCAAGACTTGCCACATCATCTGCGGCAGTGGAGAGAAGGACCTAGCCAAGATCGATACCTGCAAGAAGTCTTGCACCTCACCTGCTATCACAGGCACTCCTACACGCGGCTAATGTAGAAGACATCCATCTATGCGTCGTTGACCGCGCATGGTTAATCCGATGATGGTCATGGATGAGTTGTCTTGTTAATTTTATTTCTAGTTGCATTCTTTCATGTCATCCGTCAATCGTATCGATGGACCAACCGTTAGTCCTTGCATATATCATGGGATTTTCTATCTATTTTGTTGAATAAATCAAATAGTTATTCGCTCTGTGTGCCTCAATGGGCCGATGTGCACGAATATTATTAGATTAACTTTGCTTAAGCACATAATTCGTGAATGTTCGCTTGTGTTGCATAGCGATTGGAACACATGGTTGCTTAGCGGGTTTTATATGAAAAAGGAACAACAAGAACTTGCGCAAACAAGGCATCAAAATGGTAAAGATGATCCGAATGCAAACCACACAAAAAAACATGACGCTATGAAGAGGAGGTGTTGCACTATGTAACCACAAAAATCCATGATGTTCCGCACCTTTAAAGTCACAAGGTCCGAACTTGACAACTACAATACAGTTCTAATATCTCTTGATTTCTGAAATTACAGAAACACTTTTAGGGAAATCTGCACATATATTTTTCTATATTCCCAAGCCAAATATATTGATAGATATTGACGTGGAGTTGTTTCCCTGGGAAGAATGATTAATGTTGACGTGGCCGTAATTGAAAATTCAATGACTGCAATGAAGAATTGCTAGAAGGTAGAACGGCAGAGGCATTAGTAGTTTGATGACAAGTTGTTCCCTTTGCACTTGTTTAGCACTCGTGGCTACACATTGTTTTTGTCTTGTAAACATGATGTAACTTAGGGTGAGGCACAAATAGATACCATATTTTAGCTATTTCTTATTACGTAGAACCATTTTCTTGGGCCTTCTACCCATTGCACTCACGTGCAGCAATAAGGCCGGCAAGCAGCTCATGTCATGTCTAGAATAGGAAATCGATTTGTAATGGTATGACTTTGGTTTAGTGAGGCTCCAGAGGTGACCATGTCTATCGTTTCGAACGGACAGTTATGTTAAATCGATCATTTACCTTACTAAACAATCTAACAAGAAGTTTGCTATTGTAAATTGGGAAACTATTTTGGAGCCTCAATGTCAAGCGTTATGCGAGACACGCGATAAAAAGAGGATATTGGGCAAATTTTAGCAAAAAAATGCGTAAGTCGAGACCGCTGATATGGTGGACTGAGTTATCTTTGAGAATAGTAATAGCCATAGGATATTAAATTGATCCTAACATTATCATTTGAAACGGGCCGCAAATAACCCTTACACCCGCCCTAAATAACATATATAGTATGCAATTACTAAAACTTCACCAAAAATACCCCAATATTTTCCTCTAAACTGCTAGGATCCACGATTAAATATAATAAAAAATCGTGTCAAAGTAAGTCCAAGCCCATCCCTGCCCCTTATTTGTCACGGTGATACTACCTTGTCTTGCAATGTTTTATACGGTTTTCACCTAAAAACTACTGCTTCCTCTTGGTTGTCTGGTTATGTATGAAGACCACAACAAGAAAAATAAAATAAGTATTATATTGTCGACAGTTACAAATATATAATGAAGTACTTTTCAATACTAAGCACAGTGATGTGGTATAGTATAATATGAAATTATTTTACTAGGTGTAGTTGCTAGCACACTAGAAAATCAGTGAACTACATCTGTTCATGGCACTCTCATCGTTTCAACCCAAAGATTAGATGCATATGCGAAGGCTACTTGCTAAATTTTGAAACACATGCATGCTTACAATGGCAAAGACATCTTTGTGGTAATCCAGAAGAAACTCACAACCAAGAAGGAGCTAGGAATCACATGCAAGTAGGAGCAGTGCTGAAGGTTGAGCGAGAAACTCTCATGGCCACACATACTTATAGCTCATTTGTATGATGCCATCTATATATAGCTGGCATCCTTCATCAACACAAAGCTCAGTAGCAAAAACAGAGATGGCCCCAAAATTGACCATCGTTGCCACCCTCCTCTTCCTGGTCCTCGCTCTACAATCCCCCAAATTACTCCAGGCGAAAGAGAACACCGGTGGCGCAGCTGAGGAAGGAGCTAAAGCGGAGAACGTCGCAGAAGCGTTCTGCGATGTCCTTTGTAAGGAAAAAGGTGAGCCCCAAAAGAATTGCAGGGAGTTTTGCGGCCTCGGACAGCGGGCAAATGAGGTGTTCCTAGAGGCGATACTATGCAAGAGCAAATGCTCCGAGATGAAGGACGCCCCGGCGATCAAGTCTTGCGAGGACCAATGTGGCAAACAATACGAGGCTGGAATTGCCGAGATAATCAAGACTTGCCACATAATCTGCGGCAGTGGAGAGAAGGACCTGGCCAAGATCGATACCTGCAAGAAGTCTTGCACCTCACCTGCTATCACAGGCACTCCTACACGCGGCTAATGTAGAAGACATCCATCTATGCGTCGTTGACCGCGCATGGTTAATCCGATGATGGCCAAGGATGAGTTGTCTTGTTAATTTTATTTCTAGTTGCATTCTTTCATGTCATCTGTCAATCGTATCGATGGACCAACCGTTAGTCCTTCCGTATATCATGGGATTTTGTATCTATTTTGTTGAATAAATCAAATAGTTATTTGCTCTGTGTGCCTCAATGGGCCGATGTGCATGAATATTATTAGATTAACTTTGCTTAAGTACATAATTCGTGAATGTTCGCTTGTGTTGCACAGCGATTGGAACACATGGTTGCTTAGCAGGTTTTATATGAAAAAGGAACAACAAGAACTTGCGCAAACAAGGTATCAAAATGGTAAAGATGATCCGAATGCAAACCACACAAAAAAACATGATGCTATGAAGAGGAGGTGTTGCACTATGTAACCACAAAAATCCATGATGTTCCGCACTTTTAAACACACAAGGTCCGAACTTGACAACTACAATACAGTTCTAATATCTCTCGATTTCTGAAATTACAGAAACACTTTAAGGGAAATCTGCACATATATTTTTCTATATTCCCAAGCCAAATATATTGATAGATATTGACGTGGAGTTGTTTCCCTGGGAAGAATGATTAATGTTGACGTGGCCGTAATTGAAAATTCAATGACTGCAATGAAGAATTGCTAGAAGGTAGAACCGCAGAGGCATTAGTAGTTTGATGACAAGTTGTTCCCTTTGCACTTGTTTAGCACTCGTGGCTACACATTGTTTTTGTCTTGTAAACATGATGTAACTTAGGGTGAGGCACAAATAGATACCATATTTTAGCTATTTCTTATTACGTAGAACCATTTTCTTGGGCCTTCTACCCATTGCACTCACGTGCAACAATAACGCCGGCAAGCAGCTCATGTCATGTCTCGAATAGGAAATCGATTTGTAATGGTATGGCTTTGGTTTAGTGAGGCTCCAGAGGTGACCATGTCTATCATTTCGAACGGACAGTTATGTTAAATCGATCATCTACCTTACTAAACAATCTAACAAGAAGTTTGCTATTGTAAATTGCGAAACTATTTTGGAGCCTCAATGTTAAGCGTTATGCGAGACACGCGATAAAAAGAGGATATTGGGCAAATTTTAGCAAAAAAACGCGTAAGTCGAGACCGCTGATACGGTGGACTGAGTTATCTTTGAGAATAGTAATAGCCATAGGATATTAAATTGATCCTAACATTATCATTAGAAACGGGCCACAAATAACCCTTACACCCGCCCTAAATAACATATATAGCATGCAATTACTAAAAGTTCACCAAAAATACCCAAATATTTTCCTCTAAACTGCTAGGATCCACGATTAAATATAATAAAAAATCGTGTCAAAGTAAGTCCAAGCCCATCCCTGCCCCTTATTTGTCACGGTGATACTACCTTGTCTTGCAATGTTTTATACGGTTTTCACCTAAAAACTACTGCTTCCTCTTGGTTGTCTGGTTATGTATGAAGACCACAACAAGAAAAATAAAATAAGTATTATATTGTCGACAGTTACAAATATATAATGAAGTACTTTTCAATACTAAGCACAGTGATGTGGTATAGTATAATATGAAATTATTTTACTAGGTGTAGTTGCTAGCACACTAGAAAATCAGTGAACTACATCTGTTCATGGCACTCTCATCGTTTCAACCCAAAGATTAGATGCATATGCGAAGGCTACTTGCTAAATTTTTAAACACATGCATGCTTACCATGGCAAAGACATCTTTGTGGTAATCCAGAAGAAACTCACAACCAAGAAGGAGCTAGGAATCACATGCAACTAGGAGCAGTGCTGAAGGTTGAGCGAGAAACTCTCATGGCCACACATACTTATAGCTCATTTGTATGATGCCATCTATATATAGCTGGCATCCTTCATCAACACAAAGCTCAGTAGCAAAAACAGAGATGGCCCCAAAATTGACCATCGTTGCCACCCTCCTCTTCCTGGTCCTCGCTCTACAATCCCCCAAATTCCTCCAGGCGAAAGAGAACACCGGTGGCGCAGCTGAGGAAGGAGCTAAAGCGGAGAACGTCGCAGAAGCATTCTGCGATGTCCTTTGTAAGGAAAAAGGTGAGCCCCAAAAGAATTGCAGGGAGTTTTGCGGCCTCGGACAGCGGGCAAATGCGGTGTTCCTAGAGGCGATACTATGCAAGAGCAAATGCTCCGAGATGAAGGACGCCCCGGCGATCAAGTCTTGCGAGGACCAATGTGGCAAACAATACGAGGCTGGAATTGCCGAGATAATCAAGACTTGCCACATCATCTGCGGCAGTGGAGAGAAGGACCTGGCCAAGATCGATAGCTGCAAGAAGTCTTGCACCTCACCTGCTATCACAGGCACTCCTACACGCGGCTAATGTAGAAGACATCCATCTATGCGTCGTTGACCGCGCATGGTTAATCCGATGATGGCCAAGGATGAGTTGTCTTGTTAATTTTATTTCTAGTTGCATTCTTTCATGTCATCCGTCAATCGTATCGATGGACCAACCGTTAGTCCTTCCGTATATCATGGGATTTTGTATCTATTTTGTTGAATAAATCAAATAGTTATTTGCTCTGTGTGCCTCAATGGGCCGATGTGCATGAATATTATTAGATTAACTTTGCTTAAGTACATAATTCGTGAATGTTCGCTTGTGTTGCACAGCGATTGGAACACATGGTTGCTTAGCAGGTTTTATATGAAAAAGGAACAACAAGAACTTGCGCAAACAAGGTATCAAAATGGTAAAGATGATCCGAATGCAAACCACACAAAAAAACATGATGCTATGAAGAGGAGGTGTTGCACTATGTAACCACAAAAATCCATGATGTTCCGCACCTTTAAACACACAAGGTCCGAACTTGACAACTACAATACAGTTCTAATATCTCTCGATTTCTGAAATTACAGAAACACTTTAAGGGAAATCTGCACATATATTTTTCTATATTCCCAAGCCAAATATATTGATAGATATTGACGTGGAGTTGTTTCCCTGGGAAGAATGATTAATGTTGACGTGGCCGTAATTGAAAATTCAATGACTGCAATGAAGAATTGCTAGAAGGTAGAACGGCAGAGGCATTAGTAGTTTGATGACAAGTTGTTCCCTTTGCACTTGTTTAGCACTCGTGGCTACACATTGTTTTTGTCTTGTAAACATGATGTAACTTAGGGTGAGGCACAAATAGATACCATATTTTAGCTATTTCTTATTACGTAGAACCATTTTCTTGGGCCTTCTACCCATTGCACTCACGTGCAGCAATAAGGCCGGCAAGCAGCTCTTGTCATGTCTAGAATAGGAAATCGATTTGTAATGGTATGGCTTTGGTTTAGTGAGGCTCCAGAGGTGACCATGTCTATCGTTTCGAACGGACAGTTATGTTAAGTCGATCATCTACCTTACTAAACAATCTAACAAGAAGTTTGCTATTGTAAATTGGGAAACTATTTTGGAGCCTCAATGTCAAGCGTTATGCGAGACACGCGATAAAAAGAGGATATTGGGCAACTTTTAGCAAAAAAATGCGTAAGTCGAGACCGCTGATATGGTGGACTGAGTTATCTTTGAGAATAGTAATAGCCATAGGATATTAAATTGATCCTAACATTATCATTAGAAACGGGCCACAAATAACACTTACACCCGCCCTAAATAACATATATAGTCTGCAATTACTAAAAGTTCACCAAAAATACCCAAATATTTTCCTTTAAACTGCTAGGATCCACGATTAAATATAATAAAAAATCGTGTTAAAGTAAGTCCAAGCCCATCCCTGCCCCTTATTTGTCATGGTGATACTACCTTGTCTTGCAATGTTTTATACGGTTTTCACCTAAAAACTACTGCTTCCTCTTGGTTGTCTGGTTATGTATGAAGACCACAACAAGAAAAATAAAATAAGTATTATATTGTCGACAGTTACAAATATATAATGAAGTACTTTTCAATACTAAGCACAGTGATGTGGTATAGTATAATATGAAATTATTTTACTAGGTGTAGTTGCTAGCACACTAGAAAATCAGTGAACTACATCGTTTCAACCCAAAGATTAGATGCATATGCGAAGGCTACTTGCTAAATTTTTAAACACATGCATGCTTACCATGGCAAATACATCTTTGTGGTAATCTAGAAGAAACTCACAACCAAGAAGGAGCTAGGAATCACATGCAACTACGAGCAGTGCTGAAGGTTGAGCGAGAAACTCTCATGGCCACACATACTTATAGCTCATTTGTATGATGCCATCTATATATAGCTGGCATCCTTCATCAACACAAAGCTCAGTAGCAAAAACAGAGATGGCCCCAAAATTGACCATCGTTGCCACCCTCCTCTTCCTGGTCCTCGCTCTACAATCCCCCGTATTCCTCCAGGCGAAAGAAAATACCGGTGGCGCAGCTGAGGAAGGAGCTCAAGCGGAGAAGGTCGCAGAAGCGTTCTGCGATGTCCTTTGTAAGGAAAAAGGTGAGCCCCAAAAGAATTGCAGGGAGTTTTGCGGCCTCGGACAGCGGGCAAATGCGGTGTTCCTAGAGGCGATACTATGCAAGAGCAAATGCTCCGAGATGAAGGACGCCCCGGCGATCAAGTCTTGCGAGGACCAATGTGGCAAACAATACGAGGCTGGAATTGCCGAGATAATCAAGACTTGCCACATCATCTGCGGCAGTGGAGAGAAGGACCTGGCCAAGATCGATAGCTGCAAGAAGTCTTGCACCTCACCTGCTATCACAGGCACTCCTACACGCGGCTAATGTAGAAGACATCCATCTATGCGTCGTTGACCGCGCATGGTTAATCCGATGATGGCCAAGGATGAGTTGTCTTGTTAATTTTATTTCTAGTTGCATTCTTTCATGTCATCCGTCAATCGTATCGATGGACCAACCGTTAGTCCTTCCGTATATCATGGGATTTTGTATCTATTTTGTTGAATAAATCAAATAGTTATTTGCTCTGTGTGCCTCAATGGGCCGATGTGCATGAATATTATTAGATTAACTTTGCTTAAGTACATAATTCGTGAATGTTCGCTTGTGTTGCACAGCGATTGGAACACATGGTTGCTTAGCAGGTTTTATATGAAAAAGGAACAACAAGAACTTGCGCAAACAAGGTATCAAAATGGTAAAGATGATCCGAATGCAAACCACACAAAAAAACATGATGCTATGAAGAGGAGGTGTTGCACTATGTAACCACAAAAATCCATGATGTTCCGCACCTTTAAACACACAAGGTCCGAACTTGACAACTACAATACAGTTCTAATATCTCTCGATTTCTGAAATTACAGAAACACTTTAAGGGAAATCTGCACATATATTTTTCTATATTCCCAAGCCAAATATATTGATAGATATTGACGTGGAGTTGTTTCCCTGGGAAGAATGATTAATGTTGACGTGGCCGTAATTGAAAATTCAATGACTGCAATGAAGAATTGCTAGAAGGTAGAACGGCAGAGGCATTAGTAGTTTGATGACAAGTTGTTCCCTTTGCACTTGTTTAGCACTCGTGGCTACACATTGTTTTTGTCTTGTAAACATGATGTAACTTAGGGTGAGGCACAAATAGATACCATATTTTAGCTATTTCTTATTACGTAGAACCATTTTCTTGGGCCTTCTACCCATTGCACTCACGTGCAGCAATAAGGCCGGCAAGCAGCTCTTGTCATGTCTAGAATAGGAAATCGATTTGTAATGGTATGGCTTTGGTTTAGTGAGGCTCCAGAGGTGACCATGTCTATCGTTTCGAACGGACAGTTATGTTAAGTCGATCATCTACCTTACTAAACAATCTAACAAGAAGTTTGCTATTGTAAATTGGGAAACTATTTTGGAGCCTCAATGTCAAGCGTTATGCGAGACACGCGATAAAAAGAGGATATTGGGCAACTTTTAGCAAAAAAATGCGTAAGTCGAGACCGCTGATATGGTGGACTGAGTTATCTTTGAGAATAGTAATAGCCATAGGATATTAAATTGATCCTAACATTATCATTAGAAACGGGCCACAAATAACACTTACACCCGCCCTAAATAACATATATAGTCTGCAATTACTAAAAGTTCACCAAAAATACCCAAATATTTTCCTTTAAACTGCTAGGATCCACGATTAAATATAATAAAAAATCGTGTTAAAGTAAGTCCAAGCCCATCCCTGCCCCTTATTTGTCATGGTGATACTACCTTGTCTTGCAATGTTTTATACGGTTTTCACCTAAAAACTACTGCTTCCTCTTGGTTGTCTGGTTATGTATGAAGACCACAACAAGAAAAATAAAATAAGTATGATATTGTCGACAGTTACAAATATATAATGAAGTACTTTTCAATACTAAGCACAGTGATGTGGTATAGTATAATATGAAATTATTTTACTAGGTGTAGTTGCTAGCACACTAGAAAATCAGTGAACTACATCGTTTCAACCCAAAGATTAGATGCATATGCGAAGGCTACTTGCTAAATTTTTAAACACATGCATGCTTACCATGGCAAATACATCTTTGTGGTAATCTAGAAGAAACTCACAACCAAGAAGGAGCTAGGAATCACATGCAACTACGAGCAGTGCTGAAGGTTGAGCGAGAAACTCTCATGGCCACACATACTTATAGCTCATTTGTATGATGCCATCTATATATAGCTGGCATCCTTCATCAACACAAAGCTCAGTAGCAAAAACAGAGATGGCCCCAAAATTGACCATCGTTGCCACCCTCCTCTTCCTGGTCCTCGCTCTACAATCCCCCGTATTCCTCCAGGCGAAAGAAAATACCGGTGGCGCAGCTGAGGAAGGAGCTCAAGCGGAGAAGGTCGCAGAAGCGTTCTGCGATGTCCTTTGTAAGGAAAAAGGTGAGCCCCAAAAGAATTGCAGGGAGTTTTGCGGCCTCGGACAGCGGGCAAATGCGGTGTTCCTAGAGGCGATACTATGCAAGAGCAAATGCTCCGAGATGAAGGACGCCCCGGCGATCAAGTCTTGCGAGGACCAATGTGGCAAACAATACGAGGCTGGAATTGCCGAGATAATCAAGACTTGCCACATCATCTGCGGCAGTGGAGAGAAGGACCTGGCCAAGATCGATAGCTGCAAGAAGTCTTGCACCTCACCTGCTATCACAGGCACTCCTACACGCGGCTAATGTAGAAGACATCCATCTATGCGTCGTTGACCGCGCATGGTTAATCCGATGATGGCCATGGATGAGTTGTCTTGTTAATATTATTTCTAGTTGCATTCTTTCATGTCATTCGTCAATCGTATCGATGGACCAACCATTAGTCATTCCGTATATCATGGGATTTTGTATCTATTTTGTTGAATAAATCAAATAGTTATTTGCTCTGTGTGCCACAATGGGACGATGTGCATGAATATTATTAGATTAACTTTGCTTAAGTACATAATTCGTGAATGTTCGCTTGTGTTGCATAGCGATTGGAACACATGGCTGCTTAGCAGATTTTATATGAAAAAGGAACAACAAGAACTTGCGCAAACAAGGTATCAAAATGGTAAAGATGATCCGAATGCAAACCACACAAAAAAACATGATGCTATGAAGAGGAGGTGTTGCACTATGTAACCACAAAAATCCATGATGTTCCGCACCTTTAAACACACAAGGTCCGAACTTGACAACTACAATACAGTTCTAATATCTCTCGATTTCTGAAATTACAGAAACACTTTAAGGGAAATCTGCACATATATTTTTCTATATTCCCAAGCCAAATATATTGATAGATATTGACGTGGAGTTGTTTCCCTGGGAAGAATGATTAATGTTGACGTGGCCGTAATTGAAAATTCAATGACTGCAATGAAGAATTGCTAGAAGGTAGAACGGCAGAGGCATTAGTAGTTTGATGACAAGTTGTTCCCTTTGCACTTGTTTAGCACTCGTGGCTACACATTGTTTTTGTCTTGTAAACATGATGTAACTTAGGGTGAGGCACAAATTGATACCATATTTTAGCTATTTCTTATTACGTAGAACCATTTTCTTGGGCCTTCTACCCATTGCACTCACGTGCAGCAATAAGGCCGGCAAGCAGCTCATGTCATGTCTAGAATAGGAAATCGATTTGTAATGGTATGGCTTTGGTTTAGTGAGGCTCCAGAGGTGACCATGTCTATCGTTTCGAACGGACAGTTATGTTAAGTCGATCATCTACCTTACTAAACAATCTAACAAGAAGTTTGCTATTGTAAATTGGGAAACTATTTTGGAGCCTCAATGTCAAGCGTTATGCGAGACACGCGATAAAAAGAGGATATTGGGCAACTTTTAGCAAAAAAATGCGTAAGTCGAGACCGCTGATATGGTGGACTGAGTTATCTTTGAGAATAGTAATAGCCATAGGATATTAAATTGATCCTAACATTATCATTAGAAACGGGCCACAAATAACACTTACACCCGCCCTAAATAACATATATAGTCTGCAATTACTAAAAGTTCACCAAAAATACCCAAATATTTTCCTTTAAACTGCTAGGATCCACGATTAAATATAATAAAAAATCGTGTTAAAGTAAGTCCAAGCCCATCCCTGCCCCTTATTTGTCATGGTGATACTACCTTGTCTTGCAATGTTTTATACGGTTTTCACCTAAAAACTACTGCTTCCTCTTGGTTGTCTGGTTATGTATGAAGACCACAACAAGAAAAATAAAATAAGTATTATATTGTCGACAGTTACAAAAATATAATGAAGTACTTTTCAATACTAAGCACAATGATGTGGTATAGTATAATATGAAATTATTTTACTAGGTGTAGTTGTTAGCACACTAGAAAATCAGTGAACTACATCGTTTCAACCCAAAGATTAGATGCATATGCGAAGGCTACTTGCTAAATTTTTAAACACATGCATGCTTACCATGGCAAATACATCTTTGTGGTAATCTAGAAGAAACTCACAACCAAGAAGGAGCTAGGAATCACATGCAACTAGGAGCAGTGCTGAAGGTTGAGCAAGAAACTCCCATGGCCATACATACTTATAGCTCATTTGTATGATGCCATCTATATATAGCTGGCATCCTTCATCAACACAAAGCTCAGTAGCAAAAACAGAGATGGCCCCAAAATTGACCATCGTTGCCACCCTCCTCTTCCTGGTCCTCGCTCTACAATCCCCCAAATTCCTCCAGGCGAAAGAGAATACCGGTTGCGCAGCTGAGGAAGGAGCTAAAGCGGAGAAGGTCGCAGAAGCGTTCTGCGATGTCCTTTGTAAGGAAAAAGGTGAGCCCCAAAAGAATTGCAGGGAGTTTTGCGGCCTCGGACAGCGGGCAAATGCGGTGTTCCTAGAGGCGATACTATGCAAGAGCAAATGCTCCGAGATGAAGGACGCCCCGGCGATCAAGTCTTGCGAGGACCAATGTGGCAAACAATACGAGGCTGGAATTGCCGAGATAATCAAGACTTGCCACATCATCTGCGGCAGTGGAGAGAAGGACCTGGCCAAGATCGATAGCTGCAAGAAGTCTTGCACCTCACCTGCTATCACAGGCACTCCTACACGCGGCTAATGTAGAAGACATCCATCTATGCGTCGTTGACCGCGCATGGTTAATCCGATGATGGCCATGGATGAGTTGTCCTGTTAATTTTATTTCTAGTTGCATTCTTTCATGTCATTCGTCAATCGTATCGATGGACCAACCGTTAGTCATTCCGTATATCATGGGATTTTGTATCTATTTTGTTGAATAAATCAAATAGTTATTTGCTCCGTGTGCCTCAATGGGCCGATGTGCATGAATATTATTAGATTAACTTTGCTTAAGTACATAATTCGTGAATGTTCGCTTGTGTTGCATAGCGATTGGAACACATGGTTGCTTAGCAGGTTTTATATGAAAAAGGAACAACAAGAACTTGCGCAAACAAGGTATCAAAATGGTAAAGATGATCCGAATGCAAACCACACAAAAAAACATGATGCTATGAAGAGGAGGTGTTGCACTATGTAACCACAAAAATCCATGATGTTCCGCACTTTTAAACACACAAGGTCCGAACTTGACAACTACAATACAGTTCTAATATCTCTCGATTTCTGAAATTACAGAAACACTTTTAGGGAAATCTGCACATATATTTTTCTTTATTCCCAAGCTAAATATATTGATAGACATTGACGTGGAGGTGTTTCCCTGGGAAGAATGATTAATGTTGACGTGGCCGTAATTGAAAATTCAATGACTGCAATGAAGAATTGCTAGAAGGTAGAACGGCAGAGGCATTAGTAGTTTGATGACAAGTTGTTCCCTTTGCACTTGTTTAGCTCTCGTGGCTACACATTGTTTTTATCGTTTAAACATGATGTAACTTAGGGTGAGACACAAATAGATATCATATTTTAGCTATTTCTTATTACGTAGAACCATTTTCTTGGGCCTTCTACCCATTGCACTCACGTGCAGCAATAAGGCCGGCAAGCAGCTCATGTCATGTCTAGAATAGGAAATCGATTTGTAATGGTATGGCTTTGGTTTAGTGAGGCTCCAGAGGTGACCATGTCTATCGTTTCGAACGGACAGTTATGTTAAATCGATCATCTACCTTACTAAACAATCTAACAAGAAGTTTGCTATTGTAAATTGGGAAACTATTTTGGAGCCTCAATGTCAAGCGTTATGCGAGACACGCGATAAAAAGAGGATATCGGGCAAATTTTAGCAAAAAAATGCGTAAGTCGAGACCGCTGATATGGTGGACTGAGTTATCTTTGAGAATAGTAATAGCCATAGGATATTAAATTGATCCTAACATTATCATTAGAAACGGGCCACAAATAACACTTACACCCGCCCTAAATAACATATATAGTCTGCAATTACTAAAAGTTCACCAAAAATACCCAAATATTTTCCTCTAAACTGCTAGGATCCACGATTAAATATAATAAAAAATCGTGTCAAAGTAAGTCCAAGCCCATCCCTGCCCCTTATTTGTCACGGTGATACTACCTTGTCTTGCAATGTTTATACGGTTTTCACCTAAAAACTACAGCTTCCTCTTGGTTGTCTGGTTATGTATGAAGACCACAACAAGAAAAATAAAATAAGTATTATATTGTCGACAGTTACAAATATATAATGAAGTACTTTTCAATACTAAGCACAGTGATGTGGTATAGTATAATATGAAATTATTTTACTAGGTGTAGTTGCTAGCACACTAGAAAATCAATGAACTACATCTGTTCATGGCACTCTCATCGTTTCAACCCAAAGATTAGATGCATATGCGAAGGCTACTTGCTAAATTTTTAAACACATGCATGCTTACCATGGCAAAGACATCTTTGTGGTAATCCAGAAGAAACTCACAACCAAGAAGGAGCTAGGAATCACATGCAACTACGAGCAGTGCTGAAGGTTGAGCGACAAACTCTCATGGCCACACATACTTATAGCTCATTTGTATGATGCCATCTATATATAGCTGGCATCCTTCATCAACACAAAGCTCAGTAGCAAAAATAGAGATGGCCCCAAAATTGACCATCGTTGCCCGCCTCCTCTTCCTGGTCCTCGCTCTACAATCCCCCAAATTCCTCCAGGCGAAAGAGAATACCGGTGGCGCAGCTGAGGAAGGAGCTAAAGCGGAGAAGGTCGCAGAAGCGTTCTGCGATGTCCTTTGTAAGGAAAAAGGTGAGCCCCAAAAGAATTGCAGGGAGTTTTGCGGCCTCGGACAGCGGGCAAATGCGGTGTTCCTAGAGGCGATACTATGCAAGAGCAAATGCTCCGAGATGAAGGACACCCCGGCGATCAAGTCTTGCGAGGACCAATGTGGCAAACAATACGAGGCTGGAATTGCCGAGATAATCAAGACTTGCCACATCATCTGCGGCAGTGGAGAGAAGGACCTGGCCAAGATCGATAGCTGCAAGAAGTCTTGCACCTCACCTGCTATCACAGGCACTCCTACACGCGACTAATGTGGAAGACATCCATCTATGCGTCGTTGACCGCGCATGGTTAATCCGATGATGGCCATGGATGAGTTGTCTTGTTAATTTTATTTCTAGTTGCATTCTTTCATGTCATCCGTCAATCGTATCGATGGACCAACCGTTAGTCCTTCCGTATATCATGGGATTTTGTATCTATTTTGATGAATAAATCAAATAGTTATTCGCTCTGTGTGCCTCAATTGGCCGATGTGCACGAATATTATTAGATTAACTTTGCTTAAGTACATAATTCGTGAATGTTCGCTTGTGTTGCATAGCGATTGGAACACATGGTTGCTTAGCAGGATTTATATGAAAAAGGAACAACAAGAACTTGCGCAAACAAGGTATCAAAATGGTAAAGATGATCCGAATGCAAACCACACAAAAAAACATGATGCTATGAAGAGGAGGTGTTGCACTATGTAACCACAAAAATCCATGATGTTCCGCACCTTTAACACACACAAGGTCCGAACTTGACAACTACAATATAGTTCTAATATCTCTCGATTTCTGAAATTACAGAAACACTTTTAGGGAAATCTGCACATATACTTTTCTATATTCCCAAGCCAAATATATTGATAGATATTGACGTGGAGTTGTTTCCCTGGGAAGAATGATTAATGTTGACATGGCCGTAATTGAAAATTCAATGACTGCAATGAAGAATTGCTAGAAGGTAGAACGGCAGAGGCATTAGTAGTTTGATGACAAGTTGTTCCCTTTGCACTTGTTTAGCACTCGTGGATACACATTGTTTTTGTCTTGTAAACATGATGTAACTTAGGGTGAGACACAAATAGATACCATATTTTAGCTATTTCTTATTAAGTAGAACCATTTTCTTGGGCCTTCTACCCATTGCACTCACGTGCAGCAATAAGGCCGGCAAGCAGCTCATGTCTTGTCTAGAATAGGAAATCGATTTGTAATGGCATGGCTTTGGTTTCGAACGGACAGTTATGTTAAATCGATCATCTACCTTACTAAACAATCTAACAAGAAGTTTGCTATTGTAAATTAGGAAACTATTTTGGAGCCTCAATGTCAAGCGTTATGCGAGACACGCGATAAAAAGAGGATATCGGGCAAATTTTAGAAAAAAAATGCGTAAGTCGAGACCGCTGATATGGTGGACTGAGTTATCTTTGAGAATAGTAATAGCCATAGGATATTAAATTGATCCTAACATTATCATTAGAAACGGGCCACAAATAACCCTTACACCCGCCCTAAATAACATATATAGTATGCAATTACTAAAAGTTCACCAAAAATACCCAAATATTTTGCTCTAAACTGCTAGGATCCACGATTAAATATAATAAAAAATCGTGTCAAAGTAAGTCCAAGCCCATCCCTGCCCCTTATTTGTCACGGTGATACTACCTTGTCTTGCAATGTTTTATACGGTTTTCACCTAAAAACTACTGCTTCCTCTTGGTTGTCTGGTTATGTATGAAGACCACAACAAGAAAAATAAAATAAGTATTATATTGTCGACAGTTACAAATATATAATGAAGTACTTTTCAATACTAAGCACAATGATGTGGTCTAGTATAATATGAAATTATTTTACTAGGTGTAGTTGCTAGCACACTTGTTGACGTAAAATCCGCACCCCACGCCAAGCACACAGCAAGCCGAATTAGCTGGCTTCACACGTGACCCGGGCTTTTGAATCCGGAAGCGTGCCAGTCAATTTTCCTGAAACTGACAAAGGGAGAAAAGATGTTTAGATAACACCTGGAACGTGCCGGGTGAGACCGGACAGTTCCATATTTGCGGCTACGGAGCCAGTTTCGAACGACACATAGCTACAGAGAAGCTATCTGTCGGCAGTTAAAACCTCATTCGGCAATCGGCAAGGCACGCAGGGAGCGCACTGCCGAATGCGTGACGTAAGCATGACGAAAGATCGGCTTTCAGCCGAATGAATATTGTAACGCATACTCATAGCCGATTAACGAGAAACAAAGCATGATAGATAAATAAAAGGGCGAAAGCATGACCATAAATCCGCAGTAAACAAGAATGCATAGGCCGAAAGCAGCACCCGTCAAGCATGATAACGAACAAGTTAATCCACCGCATGATACGACTCGTTCGAGACCACACCACCAATCAGATTAGATCAATCCACCGCATGATACAATCTAACCGTGAAAGGCT
Source organism: Echinochloa phyllopogon (assembly GCA_033239725.1). Classification (NCBI taxonomy): domain Eukaryota; kingdom Viridiplantae; phylum Streptophyta; class Magnoliopsida; order Poales; family Poaceae; genus Echinochloa; species Echinochloa phyllopogon. The sequence continues at coordinate 1,882,103 of BTCW01000001.1, forward strand.
AAAAGCATTCATTGTCTAATGCAAACCCACGAACACGTTCACTCGTGAGAGCACTGCCGAATGCGGCTGCTTAGCCGAATCGGGGTCCGTGACGAAGGAACAAACTTAATCGATAAAGATAAATCTATCAGATCGAATCGAATTCTAATCCACCGGATGATTAGCTCTAAGACGACCCAAAAACCTGCATCTACCGCATGATACCCGGTTCTGTCAAGATCTACACGATACCAACAAGTTCGAACCCGTGACACGTGGCAACCTAGATCGGTTTCGGACTCGGCTATAAGGGGATAAGTCATCGCATCGTGAAGTAGAGCCGATTCTAGCCGACCTAGATTGGGCAAAGGAGTGTTGCATGAATCGAACACGAAGGTAAAATCCAGAGCAACACATGGTAACTTAATGAATCTATCAGATCTTGCCGAAATCTAACAGAGCCGATAACTTGGTCCATACTAGATCTTAGCCCACCGCATGGCTCATGACCTAACAGAGGAACCTTCTTGAGACCACAACTTAAATCCACCGGATGATACTAAGCATGGTAACAAGACTACCTGCATCAAAGCTTAAATCCACCGCATGATACTAAGCATGATACAAGGTTGCCGGTACTTACGGAGGTCGACGGATCGATGACTCCTCTCGAAGAACTCGACAACTCGACTAAAGGACTCGATGTTGGCACGGGGCCGGTTTGTTGTATGATTGATTGGATTCTATCCCTATTACAGCTGCCATGGGTTTATATTTATACCCAGGTCTTGATACAACTCCTAGTCGGACACGACTACAATACTTGTTTCTAAAAATAAATGACGAATCTTTGTGCCCATATTGCGTTCCTTGTTCGAACCGGCCTTTTCCTTATGTTTTTCCACGTCATCACGCCTTCTCGAATGCTACCGCTTTTGCCTGCGGAACTATGCCTCTGCCGAATGACGACGCGTTCCCGACCGCAGAGCGTTATTGCCGAATACTTCAAAGAAAGCTCCTTAGCCGAATGGTATCCTTCCACCAAATCCGGCCCACACGTCAGCCTCTTCCTGGTGCTAAATTTTGGTGTTAACACATGCCCCTTCAATTTCGGGATAAAAGATGCTTTTATCTCGGAATTGACCAGGAATCCCTAACATCTCCAGGCTGAATCCGCTTTGATATCCGTTTTCCGCTTCCAAATCCTCAGAGTGCGTTTTCAAACCCAAAACCCTAGTTCGTCGAATCTCTCAAGCTCCAATCTTCAAATGGCGAACCAGGATCAAATTCTTCAAGTAAGTTTTGCTTCCCTCAATCACATTCGGCATTACTCTTTTCGAGCTGCATTTTGAATCTGCGATTTGCTCTTCCTCTGTTCGTGATAGGCTCTGACTACTGAAATCTTGACCCCTACTGAGGAGCAATCCGCATCTTTCTTCCTCGGCCCTTCAGGGAATCCAGATCCCTCCGAAATTATTGCGGCCGAGTCTTAGAGGATCCCCTTCAAAACTTCACTGACGAGACCTCACGAATGGCAAGATTCATTCAAGAACTGGCCTCTGCCCTCAATCGCCGGCTGGAGAAACTGGTACAAAAGGATTCTTGAAGATAAAAGCCCTCAGACGCAGAATTGGGACAGTCTTCGTATTTCTCATTGCTTGGAGCTATCTCTAGCCGAAACACCCAAGAACGAAAATCTCCTGATTGCAGCTTGTCACTTCTGGTCCAATGGCATGAATGCTTTTCTTTTTGGTCACGGACCAATGACTCCAACCCTGGCCGATGTCTACATGATAACCGGCCTGAACATTACAGGGATAACACACCCATACAGGTACAAAGGTTCTTCCAAACAGACAGGGGTGAAGACTGGAGTCGGCTATAAGAGATACATCCAGACTTACATGCATGATGGTCCTCTGACTGACGTTGAATACAGGGCCTTTCTGAATATGTGGCTGTGCAGATTTGTTTTCTGTGGTAAAGCCAATGAGCCAACTCTGAATCACATAGTAATGGCCGAAGACCTGGCTGCAGGCACACTTATCCTTCTCGGGAAATATCTCCTGGGAAGTGTCTATCACATGCTCCATCAGACCATTTATCAGATGCACACCAACAAGAAAATTTCCTGCGTTAATGGTCCCTGGTGGTTCGTCCAGATGTGGCTGCAATTGTACATGCACCAAATTGTCTCCATTGACCTCAACAGCCGACATTTCCCCTCGGTCAATTACCAGGAAGCAGAAGCCCAGAGCACCAAAGGCTGTCAAACCTATGGGGAAGCAGCCTCCACTATTGCTATCAACAAGAGCATTGGAGAACTGTTTGAACTTTTCTTCAAAGGCTTTGTCAATCCCCTCTGGTTCCCATACATGGACAATGACAATCTCACTTTCCCTTGTGAATTCAGTTTTGAGACCGGATGCATAGATGCAGAGTCCACAGCAATTTTTAACGTTTTCATTCGGCCTTGCATCTTACCAACCGAATTTTGCGAAGGAAGGCTGGTTCAAAGTTCATATGAATATTATCAGCCGAACATAGTTGCCAGGCAACTAGGGTGTGGCCAAGCGCCCCCAAGATTATTTCTCCATGAATTCCTTAAGCCGAGGTAGATCATCAAAGACTCCACAGAAACAAGAAGGGTCTTTGATTACAAGTGCTGTGCAGCCATCTATCAACTCGATCCTTTTGTGCCAACAGCACTCATTCATCCTTCCTTCACCCTTTGGTGGCAAGAATTCCATGATCATACCTTCAATACACCAGTTCACCCTCTTTGCCTTGAGTTAATGCCTGGTTATCAGCCGAATTCAGAGGTAAACATGCTTATAATCCATCTGTTTTTCCAATAACACCCTCTTTCATCGACTTTTGATTCTGTTATTCTGCAGGACACAATCCCTGCCCCTCTGGCTAGAGCAATTGTATATAACATCGCTGGCCCAATATCTATTCTGGGGCATCTCTCTCCTTCTTTGGCTCAAATAATGTCCAGGCCTGCCAGTCTGGATCCAACTCTTGCTGCACCACCTTCTATCAAGAGAAAGATTTCTTCTCTAACTGCCCCTTCAGTTACAAAGAAGAAAAGAACAAGCAGCAAAAGAACTGCACAGGTCAAATTTCTCCTTCCTCGAGAAAAAATGCTAATTTCATTCTGCTCATTTCTGTTCCTTTATGATTTCAGGCCAAATCACAGCAATTGGCCATTAGCACAGAACCTGCCGATGCTTCAGTGATTAGTAAAATTTCTCACCATTTTGTTCTTTAAAACTCTTTTCATCGGCACTAACTTTCTTTCAGTCACAGAGCAAGCTTCAATGGATCCAATTTCAGAGAGCTCCTCTTTTCATCAAGAACCAGCTTCAGCTCTACCTGATGTACCTCAGCCAGAAGCCTCATCTCCACCAAAGAACCTTCCAAGCTCTCCTCAGCATGACATACAAGAACCTTTGCCTGAGCTTGAGCTGCCCTCTCTCTCCATCCAAGAGGTCAGGAATGAGGTAGAGATGATTACCCAGTTCTCCCAGCTTTTATCCAATAGACCATCATTAATTCGGCAACAATTCCTTTCCAGGATAAAACAATTTCATCACCCAGCTACTCATTTGCCTTGGACGATCTTGTTGCCGAACAAGGAGAAGAAACTTCCTCTGGTCAAGCCTTATCAGAGGAGAACCAAGCAAAACTGAAGGAAATCCTCTCCTTTCTGCATAAGGACACTCGAGATCAAGTCAACAATGCTGATCTCTTAAGAGACTTGCTTGAATCATTTGATCAAGATCTTCCTGCCGATATCAAGATTTCTTTAGATCCAGTTTCTAGATTGGACGATCATTTTATTGCAGTGAAGCAAGCTCTGAAGAATCAATCTGCTCAACCAGCCTTGGAGCAAAGAAGAACATTGGCCAAGCAATCTGTGAAAGATTTGCACTCTAGAACTCAGAGCAATAAGGAACTGTTAGCTGGCCTACAGGCTGCACTTAAATCAAAAGAGACCAGAAAAGCCGAATTAGAGGCTGAATTGAAAAACTTATCGGCTGAAATTGAAGCTGATAAAAAGAAGATAGCCGAAATTCCTGGTCTGACAGAAAAGTTGCGCAAGGAGGCTTCAGCAGCTCTGAATGAAGAGAAGCAACTCAAAGCCAAACTGTCTGCCCTGGCCAAAACTCAAGAAGCTGACAAGCAGCTATTAGAGAATATCAGCAACATGATCTTGAATGCCAAAAATGTAATTTCAAAGTACTTGGGTGTGTAAATTGTGTCAAATAGTTTGATAGCCGAATGTTTTATCAACCCTGTAATCTTGTCATCTCTTAACTCTGCTTTTTCTCCATTGTGGATAACTCATTCGGCAAAGCTGGCTATAATAGCGTCAGACCCGAAAACGCTTCAACTACGGCATAGCCGAATCTCATCCAGTCAAAGCCGAATACGACTCGATAAGAATCCCAAACGACATGGGAACCGATCGGCTGGAAAATCCTTTCCACCTTCCGAACTCTTCGGAATACGCGCCACGATCTTTGGCCACGATTTCCTCTGCGGGTTCTATAAATAAACATACCGAGTGCCGCTATTTCCTCACCAAGTCTTTTGCCTTCCTCGAACTCTTCTTTTTCCCAAGCATAGTAAACTCAAGAAAAACCCCAATGACGAATGGAAGGCGACCGGCTGCCGACGAGCCCGAAGGAAGTCGCGCCGGCGCTCGCCGCAGGTGATTGGCTGCTTGCTTCTCTCTGTTCTTCTCGAGATTTGCCCTCTCCTTGATGAATCTCTTTGTTTTTTCAGGGTAATCCAATGGATTGTCGCCGCTGGTGCGCCAGTTGCGGCTCCAGCCGCTGCTCCTGCGGCGTCCAGCTCTTCGAGTTCGTCCAATCGGACTCTCTCATCGGACGACTCCCGCTACTCAGACGGCGATGCTCGCCGATTCAAGGCGGAGCGCGACGACTCTCGTCGCGAACTGGAGGTCATTTCCAAGCACGCCGGGATTGCGGACCTCGAATGGCAGGCCGAGCGCAAGCAACTGCTCGAAGTCATCGATGGTAATTTCCATAACCTGTTCAATCCTAATCCCATCTCTAGTCATTACTGATCTACCTCCATTTCGTAATCTTGCAGAACGCGATGACGAGCTCAATCGGCTGAAGGCGCTGGTGGATGAGCTGGCGAACAAAGTGAACGCCCAAGGAGACACACCCGAGGCTCGCCTTGGCGCGGTGACAGGTCGCGTCGATGAGGTGGCTCTCCATGGCATTCGCCTAGGCGTCGCTGCGGGTCTCGTTGCCATGTCGACACACACCGGCACTGACTATTCCAGGATGCCGGTTGGTTTCGCCAACAGCAACCCAGAAGACATCGATGACATTGACGCCTCCATTGATCGTCTCGACGGCCATGGTGCTGCCATTGCCGATTCCATTCATCCCCAGTCTGTTTTGAACAGGCTCTTCCAGTAGTTTGTATTAGAGATTCGGCAATAAAACTTATCTTTTGTGATCTTGTATGAACCCCTGATGCAATATATTTTGTGCTAAGGGCAATACATTCAGTACTGGCCATTTTCCTTTTCTGTCAACACTTGTTCTGAAGACGGCTCCTTCCCGAATGCCGGCTGTCTCAATTGTTCTGACATTGAATACTTCAATCAACGACCAATCTCAACACTAGGATAATATTTCTTCAAGTATCTCCCATTGATGGCAGCAGTAAACTCTTCTCCTAGCAAAGTTTTCAGGATATATGCATTTCCAGGCACACATCTGATCACTCTGAAAGGGCCTTCCCAGTTTGGAGACCACTTACCGAATGCACTGTATTTAGTCCCAATCGGCAATACTGCTTTCCAAACCAAATCTCCTTCTGCAAATTGCTTGACTTTCACCTTCTTGTTGTAATATTTAGCAACTCGCATTTTATTTTTTTCAACATTTTCCAAGGCCCTGAGACGAATCATATGCAAATCTTCTAATTCGTCCATCATCAAATCATTATAATCTTTAGAACTTAAATCCTTTTGCAACTTTATTCTCCTTGAGTCTAATTGTATTTCCCATGGCAAGATAGCATGATGCCCATACACCAACTCATAAGGAGACGTCTGTGTAGCCCCATGTGGAGCCATTCGGTAAGCCCATAAAGCCTCATTGAGTACCGAATGCCACTTCCTCGGCTTCTGATCAATCTTCTTCCGTATGATTTTGATCATAATCTTGTTAGAAGCCTCTGCCTGACCATTAGCTTGGGCATAATAAGGAGAAGAATTCAACAATTTGATGCCCATACTTTCAGCAAAATCTCTGAACTCTGAAGATGTAAATTGAGTCCCTTGATCTGTGATGATTGTTTGAGGAATTCCAAATCTGTAAATGATATGTTCTTTAACAAATCCAACCATATTCTCCGATGTCACCTTCTTTAATGGAATTGCCTCAACCCATTTGGTAAAATAATCGGTTGCCAAAAGCACAAACTTATGCCCCTTGCTAGACGGAGGATTTATTTGGCCAATCAAATCTATTCCCCATCCTCTGAATGGCCATGGCTTGATAATGGGATTTAAAACCGATGCTGGAACTCTCTGAATGTTTCCAAATCTCTGACAGTCTTGACATCCCTTGTAATATTCAAAGCAATCTTCCAACATTGTCGGCCAGTAATATCCAGTTCTTCTAATAACCCACTTCATTCGGTAGGCCGATTGATGTGCTCCACACAATCCATCATGTACTTCACTCATCAGCCTTTTCGCTTCTTCATGACTTAAGCAATGTAACAGCACCCCATCCAAGGATTTATAATATAAATTATCATCAAGAAGAACAAACTTTAAAGCTTTATACCTGAGCTTTCTAGAAACCTTTCGGGAAGGATTCTCCAGATAATCAACAATTTCTTTTCTCCAATCATCTTCTGCCAGATCACTCCCGAAAGCATATATATTATTAGCAAAAACTTCTTGAAGCTCTTTATAACCCGAAGCACCTTGAGCCAACCTGTTTGCTCCTTCATTGTCTTTCCTAGGAATATGCCGCAGAATTACCGACTGAAACTCCTTTAAGATTTGCTCGCATTCTTCATAGTAATTCCTTAAGACATCGTTTCTGCACTCATATTCGCCATTCAGTTGCCTTATGACTAATTCTGAATCTCCAAAAATTTCAACTGCAATGGCCTTTGCTTCTCTCAAGTATTGAAGTCCTCTGAGCAACGCTTCATACTCGGCTTGATTATTAGTGACAATAGGTTGAATAGGAATAGCAAATTCAAATACCTCTCCTTTTGGTGAAATTAACAAAATACCTACTCCACCACCTTTGTCACATGAAGAGCCATCGAAGAATAATACCCAAGGAGCAATTTCAAGCGAATTAACTGATAAATCGCGATGCTCAGTAATGAAATCAGCAATAATCTGTCCTTTAACAGCCTTTGCCGATTCAAACCTTAACTCAAATTCAGACAAAGCTAAAATCCATTTGCCAATCCTTCCGTTCAAAATCGGCATAGACAACATGTGTTTTATCACATCAAACTTTGAATACACAATGCATTCGGCATGTAGTAAGTAGTACCGAAATTTTGTACAGGAGTAGTAAACACATAAACAAAGCTTCTCAGTAGCCGAATACCTCGTTTCGGGATCAAGCAACTTTCGGCTAAGGTATGCAACTACCCTTTCCTTTCCCTCGAATTCTTGTATGAGGGCCGATCCAATAGTTTGGGCATCGGCCGCCACGTACAACTTAAAAGGCTAGTTTAGCTGTGGAGGTACCAATACTGGTGGTTCTTTCATGTATTCCTTGATCTCATCGAAAGCCTTTTGTTGTTCGTCGCCCCATACAAACTTCTGATCCTTCTTGACCTTTAACAGTGAAGAGAAAGGCAACATCTTTTGTGATAAGTTTGATATGAATCTTCTTACGAAATTGATCTTACCAAGCAGTGACTGCAATTCCTTAAGATTAGTTGGAGGAACAACTTCATCCATGGCTTTCATACTTTTCCTGCCAACTCCTATTCCTCCTTCATGCACCAGAAATCCCAGAAATTCTCCTGCCGAAACTCCAAAAGCACATTTATTTGGGTTCATTTTGAGCCCATGTTTCCTAGTGCATTCTAGAGTTTTCCTTATGTCGGCCAAATGTGCTTCATGATCCAATGACTTAATCACGATATCATCGATATATATCTCCACAATCTTGCCGATCAATTCATGAAAAATATAATTCATAGCTCTCTGATAAGTTGCACCAGCATTCTTCAAACCAAACGTCATGACAACCCATTCAAACAACCCTATATGTCCTGGACATCTGAAAGCCGTTTTCGCTATATCTTCCAATGCCATAAAAATTTGATTGTACCCCGCATTACCATCCATGAAACTAATCACTTTATATCCAGCAGCAGCATCAACCAACGAGTCAGCAACAGGCATTGGATATCCATCCATGGGTGTAGCTCTGTTCAGATCTCTAAAATCTATGCAAACTGTCATCTTCCCATTTTTCTTGTACACAGGAACAATATTAGAGATCCATTCTGCATATCTGCATGGCCGAATAAAATTTGCTGCTATTAATCTTTCCACTTCCTTCTTCACATCGGCCAACACTTCATCTTTGTAGATTTTCCGGGGTGGTTGCTTGTAAGGTTTATAACCAGGCTTAATCGGCAATCGATGCTCAACAATGGAACGATCTAAACCAGGCATCTCCGAATAATCCCAAGCAAAGCAATCTTTGTATTCTTTTAACAACTCAATCAACTTCTCCCTGAAAACCGAATTCAAGCTAGCACTGATGAATATCGGCCTTGGTTTGTCACCGTCTCCAATGTCCACTTCTTCTAATTTATCAGCCGACACAAATCCATATCCTAGCTTCCCGTCAGTCCCATCGATTGGATTATCCATTAAAAATTGCTAAAAGAGCCGACTGCTTTGATCGGCTGTTGATCACTGCTGACTGGCTCAACAGGACCTTCTCCCCAGTCCTTACCTGAGAAGCAATCTATGCCTTGATATTCCCAGAAGGCCGGTTCCACATTAGCCACGCTAATTGAATCATCTGCTGGGACAATCTCCACTTCATCATCTATCCACTGAATAAGCTGTTGATGCATAGTAGATGGAATACAGCAATTCGCATGAATCCAATCCCTTCCAAGTAGCAAGCTGTATGCCCCTTTGCCTTCAATAACAAAGAAGGTTGTAAGCAGAACCTTGGACCCAATCATCAGATCTACATGTACACATCCTTTGGTGTCCGAAGGATTTCCAGCAAAATCATTCAACACTATGCTTGTTGGCGTTGAATCTCCAGGGCTCATGCCAAGTTTCCTGAATGTATTGTATGGCATCACATTAACAGCAGCTCCACCATCAACAAACATCTTCGTTAGTGGCTTCCCGTTGACATATCCTCTTAAGTACAGTGGCTTCATGTGCCGATTCTGGACTGGCTTCTCGAAAATAGCTTGTTTATTCAATACCAATTGTGCCATTAACCCATATCGTTCGGCTTCATCCACTTCTGACAATATCTCTTCCTGTACAATTTGACTAGCTGGAGCCATGAATTCATTCGGCAAGAAACATACCATGCATGTAGGAGCCGAATGACCCGATTCGTCAGGCCTGTCTTTTGGACGCCATATCGATTTCATCCTGGTTCCTGCTTGCTTCAATTCTTGATTCCTCAGGCGTTGGACTCTTCTCTTCTGGCTCCTTCTTAAACCAGGTGGACACCACTGTCCTTTCTGCCAAACATACTCACGATCTTCTTCCTCATGATCAATCCATCTATAATCAGCACGTCTTTTCATTGGTTGATCATCATTCTTATATATCTTTAGACGCCGATCATCACTAGGATGTACCTTTCCAATTCTTTCGTGGACGGATCGGCGAATGGCAACATTTTGCCTATGTTCGACATATCCATTATTGCATTCAGGACAGTTATTCCACGTAGGCAGCTTCAAACCCTCGTTCCAACAGTGTCTGAAGAAAACATAATCCCAATGTGCACGTTCTCGTTCTCGGACATATTCTTCTTGTTCTTCCTCAAACCTTTCTTCTTCGCGCCTTCTTTTCTCCTCCTCATACTCACGTCTCTGGTAGCGCTCTTTTTCTTGCTGACGCTGCCACTTATTGAGGAGAATACGTGATGTGACTCTGGGTTTAGAAGAATTCCCAATTTCAAATTGGCTATTCGGGAAGCGAGGTCTCTCCTCGCGAATCTGTTCGATCGTGATTTGCCGATTAGGATCTACTGAGCCACTCTGCTTCGCTTTCTTTGACGTCAGGACTCTCATTTTTTCCTTTTCTCCAGATTCGGCAGTACTCACCACATTGATTGAGAACCCAACCATGTTCTGAGGAAACGGGTTACTGTCCAACTTCATCTTATTGTCGAATTTCAAATGCCCTTCTTGGATAGCTTTCTGAATCCTTACTCTAAAAACCCTGCATTCATTGATGGAATGAGAATTTCTATCATGGAATCCACAGTATCTCTTATCTTTCACTCCATCAGGCCGAAGCATAGAATGCCCCTCTGGTAGCTTGATTCGGCCTTCCTTTACAAGATAATCAAATAATTTATCTGCCTTAGTTACATCAAAATCATAGGTGCCCTTATTCTGTTTAATCCACCTCTGATTCACCATGACTGGTTCTTTACTCCACACTATCTCTGCTGCGGCTATCTCCTCGCTATCTTCATACTCATCTTCTTGATCTGCTCTTTCAAGGAATTGGTTATAGATGTCAGCTACATCATTATTTTTAGCAAATCTGACATCTTTCTTGAAACCATATGCCTGGTCACTCATCAAGGCCAATCTGTGCGACAACTGGCCCAGATCATCAAACTCCATCCCGAATAGCTTCTCCCGAATGGCAGGCAGCATGCCAGCTACAGCCATACCAGCCAGCTGGTCATCAGGTATGTTCAGAGAAAAGCACATGCTCTTTGTTTCCCTAAATCTCCTGAGGAACTCCGTAGGTGTTTCATTATTCCTCTGCCTTAAGCTGGTCAAATCAACCAACTTTTTCTCGGTACTGCCAATGTAGTAATGAGCATGGAATTTCTGCTCCAGGTCTTTCCAAGTACAAATCGACTGAGCAGGCAAAGAAGCAAACCATGTAAAAGCTGGACCCGTCAGTGACAAAGGAAAGTATCTGATTCTGAAAGCCTCATCTGCCGAAGCTTCTCCAAGCTGCATCAGATATCGAGCTATATGCTCCACAGTGCTAGTATCATCTTGTCCTGAGAATTTAGTAAACTCTGTAGGCACCTTGACTCTATTCGGCAATGATACCCTTTGGTACCATTCTGGGAAAGGAGACGAGTACATGTACCCCTGATTTTTAGGCTTCAGACCGAATTGATTTTGCAATACATCGGTCATTTTTTGCACCATGAGGTCAATACTGGTATCTTGATTCCCTGGTCTTCCAGCAAGCATGCCTGCAGTACCAACATACCCAGGATTCGGGAGAGCGTCGATAGCATTGTAATCCATAAACTCTGAATACCCGTTTCCATACATGTCCCTTTGCAGCCTGTTGTTCAGAGGGGATATCTTATAAGCAGAAGTAGGTGGATTTCCCGTGGTGCCGAATGCCATATCACCATATGTACGAGGTTTCGGTAATGCATGCTGAGGCTCTTGCTGAATCGGCTGTCCATTCGCGTCTTTGGTTCCAGAAGCTTCAGTTTCTTCAGCACCTTTACCATGACGTTTCGGAACCGATGCTTGAACATTGAAATATGTTGGTCCACCAAGTTGCCCATGCACTTGCTCAAAAGGCTTATCCACGTGCTGACCAAAAATGTTGACCAGTATGAGCCGAAAACTGTTCAGGAATGCAGCATTATGATTGGTCATTGTTTCTCCTAAAGCCTTGTACAACAAGCTAGAAAGCTTCTCCCTTTCTTCATCTTCAGTAAGATCAGATTGTCCCGGCAAGAGAACTCTTGGCAGATCCGACTTGAGAAACGGCGCACCACTCCTGTTCTTAGCAAAAGACAGCAAGCACTTCTTGATGAACTGATCTGCAGCAATCTTCACCATCTGTTGATGTTCATCAGATAATTCTTCGAAGGTGACATCCAGAATGTCTTTTAATTCAGGCATCTTCGAAACTTGTCGTGTCCCACCAGGCGTGCCAAAAAGTGTGTTGACGTAAAATCCGCACCCCACGCCAAGCACACAGCAAGCCGAATTAGCTGGCTTCACACGTGACCCGGGCTTTTGAATCCGGAAGCGTGCCAGTCAATTTTCCTGAAACTGACAAAGGGAGAAAAGATGTTTAGATAACACCTGGAACGTGCCGGGTGAGACCAGACAGTTCCATATTTGCGGCTACGGAGCCAGTTTCGAACGACACATAGCTACAGAGAAGCTATCTGTCGGCAGTTAAAACCTCATTCGGCAATCGGCAAGGCACGCAGGGAGCGCACTGCCGAATGCGTGACGTAAGCATGACGAAAGATCGGCTTTCAGCCGAATGAATATTGTAACGCATACTCATAGCCGATTAACGAGAAACAAAGCATGATAGATAAATAAAAGGGCGAAAGCATGACCATAAATCCGCAGTAAACAAGAATGCATAGGCCGAAAGCAGCACCCGTCAAGCATGATAACGAACAAGTTAATCCACCGCATGATACGACTCGTTCGAGACCACACCACCAATCAGATTAGATCAATCCACCGCATGATACAATCTAACCGTGAAAGGCTAAAAGCATTCATTGTCTAATGCAAACCCACGAACACGTTCACTCGTGAGAGCACTGCCGAATGCGGCTGCTTAGCCGAATCGGGGTCCGTGACGAAGGAACAAACTTAATCGATAAAGATAAATCTATCAGATCGAATCGAATTCTAATCCACCGGATGATTAGCTCTAAGACGACCCAAAAACCTGCATCTACCGCATGATACCCGGTTCTGTCAAGATCTACACGATACCAACAAGTTCAAACCCGTGACACGTGGCAACCTAGATCGGTTTCGGACTCGGCTATAAGGGGATAAGTCATCGCATCGTGAAGTAGAGCCGATTCTAGCCGACCTAGATTGGGCAAAGGAGTGTTGCATGAATCGAACACGAAGGTAAAATCCAGAGCAACACATGGTAACTTAATGAATCTATCAGATCTTGCCGAAATCTAACAGAGCCGATAACTTGGTCCATACTAGATCTTAGCCCACCGCATGGCTCATGACCTAACAGAGGAACCTTCTTGAGACCACAACTTAAATCCACCGGATGATACTAAGCATGGTAACAAGACTACCTGCATCAAAGCTTAAATCCACCGCATGATACTAAGCATGATACAAGGTTGCCGGTACTTACGGAGGTCGACGGATCGATGACTCCTCTCGAAGAACTCGACGACTCGACTAAAGGACTCGATGTTGGCACGGGGCCGGTTTGTTGTATGATTGATTGGATTCTATCCCTATTACAACTGCCATGGGTTTATATTTATACCCAGGTCTTGATACAACTCCTAGTCGGACACGACTACAATACTTGTTTCTAAAAATAAATGACGAATCTTTGTGCCCATATTGCGTTCCTTGTTCGAACCGGCCTTTTCCTTATGTTTTTCCACGTCATCACGCCTTCTCGAATGCTACCGCTTTTGCCTGCGGAACTATGCCTCTGCCGAATGACGACGCGTTCCCGACCGCAGAGCGTTATTGCCGAATACTTCAGAGAAAGCTCCTTAGCCGAATGGTATCCTTCCACCAAATCCGGCCCACATGTCAATATCTCATCGTTTCAACCCAAAGATTAGATGCATATGCGAAGGCTACTTGCTAAATTTTTAAACACATGCATGCTTACCATGGCAAAGACATCTTTGTGGTAATCCAGAAGAAACTCACAACCAAGAAGGAGCTAGGAATCACATGCAACTAGGAGCAGTGCTGAAGGTTGAGCGAGAAACTCTCATGGCCACACATACTTATAGCTCATTTGTATGATGCCATCTATATATAGCTGGCATCCTTCATCAACACAAAGCTTAGTAGCAAAAACAGAGATGGCCCCAAAATTGACCATCGTTGCCACCCTCCTCTTCCTGGTCCTCGCTCTACAATCCCCCAAATTCCTCCAGGCGAAAGACAATACCGGTGGCGCAGCTGAGGAAGGAGCTAAAGCGGAGAAGGTCGCAGAAGCGTTCTGCGATGTCCTTTGTAAGGAAAAAGGTGAGCCCCAAAAGAATTGCAGGGAGTTTTGCGGCCTCGGACAGCGGGCAAATGCGGTGTTCCTAGAGGCGATACTATGCAAGAGCAAATGCTCTGAGATGAAGGACGCCCCGGCGATCAAGTCTTGCGAGGACCAATGTGGCAAACAATACGAGGCTGGAATTGCCGAGATAATCAAGACTTGCCACATCATCTGCGGCAGTGGAGAGAAGGACCTGGCCAAGATCGATAGCTGCAAGAAGTCTTGCACCTCACCTGCTATCACAGGCACTCCTACACGCAGCTAATGTAGAAGACATCCATCTATGCGTCGTTGACCGCGCATGGTTAATCCGATGATGGCCATGGATGAGTTGCCTTGTTAATTTTATTTCTAGTTGCATTCTTTCATGTCATTCGTCAATCGTATCGATGGACCAACCGTTAGTCCTTCCGTATATCATGGGATTTTGTATCTATTTTGTTGAATAAATCAAATAGTTATTCGCTCTGTGTGCCTCAATGGGCCGATGTGCACGAATATTATTAGATTAACTTTGCTTAAGTACATAATTCGTGAATGTTCGCTTGTGTTGCATAGCGATTGGAACACATGGTTGCTTAGCAGGTTTTATATGAAAGAGGAACAACAAGAACTTGTGCAAACAACGTATCAAAATGGTAAAGATGATCCGAATGCAAACCACACAAAAAAACATGATGCTATGAAGAGGAGGTGTTGCACTATGTAACCACAAAAATCCATGATGTTCCGCACCTTTAAAAACACAAGGTCCAAACTTGACAACTACAATACAGTTCTAATATCTCTCGATTTCTGAAATTACAGAAACACTTTTAGGGAAATCTGCACATATATTTTTCTATATTCCCAAGCCAAATATATTGATAGATATTGACATGAAGTTGTTTCCCTCGGAAGAATGATTAATGTTGACGTGGCCGTAATTGAAAATTCAATGACTGCAATGAAGAATTGCTAGAAGGTAGAACGGCAGAGGCATTAGTAGTGTCATGACAAGTTGTTCCCTTTGCACTTGTTTAGAACTCGTGGCTACACATTGTTTTTGTCTTGTAAACATGATGTAACTTAGGGTGAGGCACAAATAGATACCATATTTTAGCTATTTCTTATTACGTAGAACCATTTTCTTGGGCCTTCTACCCATTGCACTCACGTGCAGCAATAAGGCCGGCAAGCAGCTCATGTCATGTCTAGAATAGGAAATCGATTTGTAATGGTATGGCTTTGGTTTAGTGAGGCTCCAGAGGTGACCATGTCTATCGTTTCGAACGGACAGTTATGTTAAATCGATCATCTACCTTACTAAACAATCTAACAAGAAGTTTGCTATTGTAAATTGGGAAACTATTTTGGAGCCTCAATGTCAAGCGTTATGAGAGACACGCGATAAAAAGAGGATATTGGGCAAATTTTAGCAAAAAAATGCGTAAGTCGAGACCGCTGATATGGTGGACTGAGTTATCTTTGAGAATAGTAATAGCCATAGGATATTAAATTGATCCTAACATTATCATTAGAAACGGGCCACAAATAACCCTTACACCCGCCCTAAATAACATATATAGTATGCAATTACTAAAAGTTCACAAAAAATACCCAAATATTTTCCTCTAAACTGCTAGGATCCACGATTAAATATAATAAAAAATCGTGTCAAAGTAAGTCCAAGCCCATCCCTGCCCCTTATTTGTCACGGTGATACTACCTTGTCTTGCAATGTTTTATACAGTTTTCACCTAAAAACTACAGCTTCCTCTTGGTTGTCTGGTTAGGTATGAAGACCACAACAAGAAAAATAAAATAAGTATTATATTGTCGACAGTTACAAATATATAATGAAGTACTTTTCAATACTAAGCACAGTGATGTGGTATAGTATAATATGAAATTATTTTACTAGGTGTAGTTGCTAGCACACTAGAAAATCAGTGAACTACATCTGTTCATGGCACTCTCATCGTTTCAACCCAAAGATTAGATGCATATGCGAAGGCTACTTGCTAAATTTTTAAACACATGCATGCTTACCATGGCAAAGACATCTTTGTGGTAATCCAGAAGAAACTCACAACCAAGAAGGAGCTAGGAATCACATGCAACTAGGAGCAGTGCTGAAGGTTGAGCGAGAAACTCTCATGGCCACACATACTTATAGCTCATTTGTATGATGCCATCTATATATAGCTGGCATCCTTCATCAACACAAAGCTCAGTAGCAAAAATAGAGATGGCCCCAAAATTGACCATCGTTGCCACCCTCCACTTCCTGGTGCTCGCTCTACAATCCCCCAAATTGCTCCAGGCGAAAGAGAATACCGGTGGCGCAGCTGAGGAAGGAGCTAAAGCGGAGAAGGTCGCAGAAGCGTTCTGCGATGTCCTTTGTAAGGAAAAAGGTGAGCCCCAAAAGAATTGCAGGGAGTTTTGCGGCCTCGGACAGCGGGCAAATGCGGTGTTCCTAGAGGCGATACTATGCAAGAGCAAATGCTAGGAGATGAAGGACGCCCCGGCGATCAAGTCTTGCGAGGACCAATGTAGCAAACAATACGAGGCTGGATTTGCCGAGATAATCAAGACTTGCCACATCATCTGCGGCAGTGGAGAGAAGGACCTGGCCAAGATCGATAGCTGCAAGAAATCTTGCACCTCACCTGCTATCACAGGCACTCCTACACGCAGCTAATGTAGAAGACATCCATCTATGCGTCGTTGACCGCGCATGGTTAATCCGATGATGGCCATGGATGAGTTGCCTTGTTAATTTTATTTCTAGTTGCATTCTTTCATGTCATTCGTCAATCGTATCGATGGACCAACCGTTAGTCCTTCCGTATATCATGGGATTTTGTATCTATTTTGTTGAATAAATCAAATAGTTATTTGCTCTGTGTGCCTCAATGGGCCGATGTGCATGAATATTATTAGATTAACTTTGCTTAAGTACATAATTCGTGAATGTTCGCTTGTGCTGCATAGCGATTGGAACACATGGTTGCTTAGCAGGTTTTATATGAAAAAGGAACAACAAGAACTTGCGCAAACAAGGTATCAAAATGGTAAAGATGATCCGGATGCAAACCACACAAAAAAACATGATGCTATGAAGAGGAGGTGTTGCACTATGTAACCACAAAAATCCATGATGTTCCGCACCTTTAAACACACAAGGTCCGAACTTGACAACTACAATACAGTTCTAATATCTCTTGATTTCTGAAATTACAGAAACACTTTTAGGGAAATCTGCACATATATTTTTCTATATTCCCAAGCCAAATATATTGATAGATATTGACGTGGAGTTGTTTCCCTAGGAAGAATGATTAATGTTGACGTGGCCGTAATTGAAAATTCAATGACTGCAATGAAGAATTGCTAGAAGGTAGAACGGCAGAGGCATTAGTAGTTTGATGACAAGTTGTTCCCTTTGCACTTGTTTAGCACTCGTGGCTACACATTGTTTTTGTCTTGTAAACATGATGTACCTTAGGGTGAGGCACAAATAGATACCGTATTTTAGCTATTTCTTATTACATAGAACCATTTTCTTGGGCCTTCTACCCATTGCACTCACGTGCAGCAATAAGGCCGGCAAGCAGCTCATGTCATGTCTAGAATAGGAAATCGATTTGTAATGGTATGGCTTTGGTTTAGTGAGGCTCCAGAGGTGACCATGTCTATCGTTTCGAACGGACAGTTATGTTAAATCGATCATCTACCTTACTAAACAATCTAACAAGAAGTTTGCTATTGTAAATTGGGAAACTATTTTGGAGCCTCAATGTCAAGCGTTATGCGAGACACGCGATAAAAAGAGGATATTGGGCAAATTTTAGCAAAAACATGCGTAAGTCGAGACCGCTGATACGGTGGACTGAGTTATCTTTGAGAATAGTAATAGCCATAGGATATTAAATTGATCCTAACATTATCATTAGAAACGGGCAACAAATAACCCTTACACCCGCCCTAAATAACATATATAGTATGCAATTACTAAAAGTTCACCAAAAATACCCAAATATTTTCCTCTAAACTGCTAGGATCCACGATTAAATATAATAAAAAATCGTGTCAAAGTAAGTCCAAGCCCATCCCTGCCCCTTATTTGTCACGGTGATACTACCTTGTCTTGCAATGTTTTATACGGTTTTCACCTAAAAACTACAGCTTCCTCTTGGTTGTCTGGTTATGTATGAAGACCACAACAAGAAAAATAAAATAAGTATTATATTGTCGACGGTTACAAATATATAATGAAGTACTTTTCAATACTAAGCACAATGATGTGGTATAGTATAATATGAAATTATTTTACTAGGTGTAGTTGCTAGCACACTAGAAAATCAGTGAACTACATCTGTTGATGGCACTCTCATCGTTTCAACCCAAAGATTAGATGCATATGCGAAGGCTACTTGCTAAATTTTTAAACACATGCATGCTTACAAAGGCAAAGACATCTTTGTGGTAATCCAGAAGAAACTCACAAGACAGAAGGAGCTAGGAATCACATGCAACTAGGAGCAGTGCTGAAGGTTGAGCGAGAAACTCTCATGGCCACACATACTTATAGCTCATTTGTATGATGCCATCTATATATAGCTGGCATCCTTCATCAACACAAAGCTCAGTAGCAAAAACAGAGATGGCCCCAAAATTGACCATCGTTGCCACCCTCCTCTTCCTGGTCCACGCTCTACAATCCCCCAAATTCCTCCAGGCGAAAGAGAATACCGGTGGCGCAGCTGAGGAAGGAGCTAAAGCGGAGAAGGTCGCAGAAGCGTTCTGCGATGTCCTTTGTAAGGAAAAAGGTGAGCCCCAAAAGAATTGCAGGGAGTTTTGCGGCCTCGGACAGCGGGCAAATGCGGTGTTCCTAGAGGCGATACTATGCAAGAGCAAATGCTCCGAGATGAAGGACGCCCCGGCGATCAAGTCTTGCGAGGACCAATGTGGCAAACAATACGAGGCTGGAAATGCCGAGATAATCAAGACTTGCCACATCATCTGCGGCAGTGGAGAGAAGGACCTGGCCAAGATCAATAGCTGCAAGAAGTCTTGCACCTCACCTGCTATCACAGGCAGTCCTACACGCGGCTAATGTAGAAGACATCTATCTATGCGTCGTTGACCGCGCATGGTTAATCCGATGATGGCCATGGATGAGTTGTCTTGTTAGTTTTATTTCTAGTTGCATTCTTTCATGTCATTCGTCAATCGTATCGATGGACCAACCGTTAGTCCTTCCGTATATCATGGGATTTTGTATCTATTTTGTTGAATAAATCAAATAGTTATTCGCTCTGTGTGCCTCAATGGGCCGATGTGCACGAATATTATTAGATTAACTTTGCTTAAGTACATAATTCGTGAATGTTCGCTTGTGTTGCATAGCGATTGGAACACATGGTTGCTTAGCAGGTTTTATATGAAAAAGGAACAACAAGAACTTGCGCAAACAAGGTATCAAAATGGTAAAGATGATCTGAATGCAAACCACACAAAAAAATATGATGCTATGAAGAGGAGGTGTTGCACTATGTAACCACAAAAATCCATGATGTTCCGCACTTTTAAACACACAAGGTCCGAACTTGACAACTACAATACAGTTCTAATATCTCTCGATTTCTGAAATTACAGAAACACTTTTAGGGAAATCTGCACATATATTTTTCTATATTCCCAAGCCAAATATATTGATAGATATTGACGTGGAGTTGTTTCCCTGGGAAGAATGATTAATGTTGACGTGGCCGTAATTGAAAATTCAATGACTGCAATGAAGAATTGCTAGAAGGTAGAACGACAGAGGCATTAGTAGTTTGATGACAAGTTGTTCCCTTTGCACTTGTTTAGCACTCGTGGCTACACATTGTTTTTGTCTTGTAAACATGATGTAACTTAGGGTGAGGCACAAATAGATACCATATTTTAGCTATTTCTTATTACGTAGAACCATTTTCTTGGGCCTTCTACCCATTGCACTCACGTGCAGCAATAAGGCCGGCAAGCAGCTCATGTCATGTCTAGAATAGGAAATCGATTTGTAATGGTATGGCTTTGGTTTAGTGAGACTCCAGAGGTGACCATATCTATCGTTTCGAACGGACAGTTATGTTAAATCGATCATCTACCTTACTGTTGACGTAAAATCTGCACTTCACGCCAAACACACAGTAAGCCGAATTAGCTAGCTTTACACGTTGCCCGAGCGTTTGAATCCGAAAGCGTGCCAGTCAATTTTCCTGAAACTGACAAAGGGAGAAAAGATGTTTAGATAACACCTGGAACGTACCGGGTGATACCAGTCAGTTCCATATTTGTGGCTACGGAGCCAGTTTCGAACGACATATAGCTACAGAGAAGCTATCTGTCAGCAGTTAAAACATCATTCGGCAATCGGCAAAGCACGCAGGAAGCGCACTGCCGAATGCGTGACGTAAGCATGACGAAAAATCGGTAGTTGACTGAATAAACATTGTAACGCATATTCATAACCGATTAACGAGGAACAGAGCATGATAAATAAATAAAAGGGCGAAAACATGACCATAATTTCATAGTAAACAAGAATGCATAGATTAAAAGCACTAGTCTACCGCATGTCTAGGTACTTTTCAACCCGTCGAGTATGAGACAAGCAAGTTAATCCACCGCATGATACGACTTGCTTGGAATCACACCACCAACCAAGAATAGATCAATCCACCGCATGATATACTCTATACATGGAAGGCTAAAAGCATTCTTTATTTAAAACAAAACCATTGACATGTTTCACTCGTGGCGATACTGCCGAATACAGCTATATAGCCGAATCGGGTTCCGTGAAGAAGGAACATGCTTCGTTGATGATGATAGATCTATCAGATCGAATCGAATTCTAATCCACCGGATGATTAGCTCTAAGACGACCCAAAAACCTGCATCTACCGCATGATACCCGGTTCTGTCAAGATCTACACAAGACCAACGAGCTTGAACCCGCAACACGTGGCAATCTAGATTGACTTCGAATTCGGCTATGGAAAACGCAGTGCATTGTGAGCTGGAACCGAATCTAATCAACCTAGACTGGGCAAAAGAGTGTTGTAATGAATTAAACATAAAGGTAAAATCCAGAGCAACACATGGTAACTTAATGGATCTATCAGATCTTGCCAAAATCCAACAGAACCGATAACTTGTTCCAAAGCTAAAACTTAGCCCACCGCATGGCTCATGATCTAACAATGGAACCTTCCTGAACCAAAGCCTAAATCCACCCATGATACTAGGCATGGTGCAGGGTTGCCGGTACTTACGGAGGTCGACGGATCGATGATTCCTCTCGAAGAACTCGACGACTCGACTAAAGGACTCGAAGTTGGCACGGGGCCGGTTTGTTGTATGATTGATTGTACTCCTTACAACTTCCATGGGTTTATATTTATACCCAGATTTCGACACGATTCCTAGTCGATTACGATTACATTATTTATTTCCTAAAAAGATAAACGTCGGGGCACCGTATCCGTCTTGCATTCGAAGTTAAACCAGCCTTTTCCTTATACTTGATCCACGTCATCACGCACTCCCGAATTCCTCCTGCGGAATAGTTTTCTTGCCGAATGACAATGCATTCCCGACCGCAGAACGTCTTTACCGAATGCTCTGGGAAAAAACTCCTTTGCCGAATGATATCTTTTCAACGAATCCGGACCACATGTCAGCCTCTTCCTGGTGCCAATTTTTGGTGTCAACACATGCCCCTTCAATTTCGGGATAAAAGATAATTTTGTCTCGGAATTGACCAGAAGCACTCAACATTCCCAAGTTAGTTCTGCTCGACACCCGCTTCTCCTTTTGAATCTTTAGAGCTCTCGTCCAGATCCGAACCCTAGGTTATCGACTTCCAAGATTCAATCTTCAAATGGCGGACCAAGATTTTGCCCTCCAGGTAAACTTCAATCCCCTCAAGCACATTCGATATTCTTCTTTCGATTTGCATTTTAAATTTCCTCTCATCTCTTTCCATTCTTGATAGGCACTAGCTGCCGAAATCCTTATCCCCATTGAGGACAAAGCTCCATCCTACTTCCTCGGCCCTGTAGGGAATTCAGATCCTTCCGAATTCATCGCGGCTGAATCTCAGAGGATTCCTTTCAAGATTTCATTGACAAAATTTCATGAGTGGCAAGACGCCTTCAAGAACTGGCCTTTGCCCCCAATTGTCGGCTGGAGAAATTGGTACAAAAGAATATCTGATGACAAAAGCCCCCAAACACAGAACTGGGACCATCTGCGCATTTCTCATTGCCTGGAGCTGTCACTAGCCGAAACACCAAAGAACGAGAACCTTCTGATTGCAGCTTGCCATTTTTGGTCCAATGGTGCAAACGCCTTTCTCTTCGGTCATGGCCCAATGTCTCCTACTTTGGCCGATGTCTACATGATGACCGGCCTGAACGTTACAGGAACCGTATATCCATATGACCACAAAGGTTCCTCCAAGCAGACAGGAGTAAAAACAGGGGTTGGATACAAGAGATACATCCAGAACCATATGTCTGATGGCCCTCTGACCGATGTCGAATATAGAGCCTTCCTGAACATGTGGCTATGCAGATCAGTCTTCTGTGGCAAAGCCAATGAGCCAACCCTGAATCATATCGTGATGGCTGAAGAGCTGGCTGCCGGAAAACTCATTCCACTTGGGAAATACCTCCTGGGAAGTGTCTACCATATGCTCAATCAAACCACCCACCTGATGTATACCAGCAAGAAAATCCCCTGTGTCAACGGTCCTTGGTGGTTTGTCCAAATGTGGCTGCAGTTGTACATGCATCAAATCATCGCTATTGATCTCAACAGCCGAGACTTTCCTTCAATCAATTACAAAGAAGGAGAAACCCGGAGAACCAAAGGTTGTCAAACCTATGGAGAAGCCGCCTCCACTGTATCTATCAACAAGAACATCGGTGAACTTTTTGAGCTCTTCTTCAAAGGCTTTGCTCATCCTCTTTGGTTCCCATATCTGGACAATGACAACCTCACTCTCCCTTGCGAATTCAGCTTCGAAACTGGATGCACTGATGTACAATCTATAGCGATCTTCAATGCCTTCATCCAGCCCTGCATCCTGCCAGCCGAATTCTGTGGAGGAAGGCTGGTTCAAAGCATTTACGAATATTATCAGCCAAATATGATGGCTAGACAGTTGGGATGTGGCCAAGTGCCCCCTAGGCTATTTCTTCACGAATTTCTCAAGCCTAGGGAGATTGTCAAGGATTCCACAGAGACAAGAAGGATTTTTACTTATAAATGCTGTGGAACTATCTATGCACCTGATCCTTTTGTGCCAATAATATCTGCCCATCCTTCTTTCACTCTCTGGTGGCAAGAACTCCATGATCATATCTTCAACATGCCAATCCATCCCTTCTGCTTCGAGTTAATGCCCGATTATCAGCCAACTTCAGAGGTAATACGCTTATCCCTTCATCTGTCTCAATAATATTAACCACGATTGATTCTGATTCTGTCATCTTGCAGGATATAACACCTGCCCCTCTTGCCAGGGCGATCTTGTACAAAGCTGCAGGCCCAATATCTGCTTTGGGGCACCAATCTCCTACCTTGGCTCAATTGATGGCTAGACAGGCTTCTCTAGATCCAATACTTACTAGACCATCATCTGTCAAGAGGAAAACCCTTTCTTTAACTGCTCCCTTAATTGTAAAGAAGAAAAGAACAAGCAGCAAAAAAGTTATCAAGGTCAGAGCCTTCTTCCTTTGACCATAATGCCATTGGTATTTTGCTCAGCTTTATCTCTTCTTGGTTTCAGGTCAGAGAACAGCAACTAGCAATCAGTACAGATCTTGCCGATGCTTCATTGACTGGTAAAATTCTACTACTTTATCCTCTTAACCTCCTTTTCATCGGCACTCATTCTTTGTTAACTGCAGAACAATCCTCAATGGATCCAATCTTGGAGAGCTCTTCTCCTCATCACGATTCATCTTTAGCTTTGCAACTTCTTCCTCAATCAGAAGCACTATCTTCACCAAGAAATCTTCCAGCCTCTCCTCAGCAAGATACACAGAATCTTTCCATTGAGCCTGAGAGGCTTCCTTCCCCCATTAAGGAAGTCAGGAACGAGGTAAACAAAATCATTCAACTTTCTCTACCCTTTTACTCAGCGGATTATTACTAATTCGGCAAGACTTTCTTTCAGGAGAAATCCATTTCATCATCCAGCTATTCTTTTGCTGTGGACGACTTGGTTGCCGAACAAGGGGAAGAAACATCTTCTGGCCAAACTCTATCAGAAGAAAATCAAACAAAGCTGAAAGATATCCTTGCTTTGCTGCACAAGAGTATCCAAGATCAAGTCAAAGATGCTGATCTCTTAAGGGATGTACTGGAATCCATTGACCAAGAACTCCCTGATGATATCAAAACTTCTTTGGAACCAGTTTCTCATTTGGATCAACAATACGCCGCAGTAAAGCAGGCTCTAAAAAACCAATCTTCTCAACCAGCTCTGGAACAGAGGAGATCCACAGCCAAACAATCTGTGAAAGACCTGCATACCCAAGCTCAGAACAGCAAAGAATTACTGACCAAATTGGAATCTGAACTTGAAAAGAAGAAGGCCAGAAAAGTTGCACTCGAAGCCGAATTGAGAGATCTATCGGCCGAAATTGAAGCTGATAAGAAGAAGATGGCTGAGCTTCCCAAAATAACAGAGAAGATACGAAAGGAAGCTTCAGCAGCTCTGACCGAAGAAAAACAACTCAAGGCAAAGCTTGTTGCTCTGTCTAAAACCCAAGAAGCTGATAAAAACTTATTAGAGAGTATTAGCAATATGATATCAGATGCTAAAAATGTAATCTCAAAGTACTTGGGCTTGTAATTGTAACAAACAGTCGATAGTCGAATGATTTATCAATCCTGCAATCTTGTCATTTCTTAACTCTGTTTTTCTCCATTGTGGATAACTCATTCGGCAAAGCTGATTGTAACAGTGTCAGACCTGAAAACGCTTCAAACACGACACAGCCGAATCTCATTCAGTCAAAACCGAATACGACTTCGGCAAGAATCCCAAACGACATGGAAATCGATCGGTTGGAGAATCCTTTCCATCTTCCGAACTCTTTGGGATATGCACCACGATCTTCAGCCATGATTTCTTCGTTAGTTCCATAAATAAGAACCTTGAGCGCTCCTAATCTTCCACCAAATCTTTCAACTCGAGCTCTCTGCTAGCCTGAGTCTCTTCCTCTTCCAGCACAGTAATCTCCAGAAAACCCCAATGACCAACAACAGCGGAAGACGCCCGGCCGTCGACGAAGCTGAAGGGAGCCGCGCCGGTGCTCGTCGGAGGTGATGACTATCTGCCTCTCCTTATCCTTTCCTCCAGATTTTGCCTTATTCTCAACTTTCTTTGTGTTTTCAGGCTCATCCAATGGAACCCCGTTACTGCCTTGACTGCGGCTCCGGCTGCAGCGGGTGATTCTTCGGAGTCGTCTAGCCGATCCCCCAGGCCCAACTGGGATCTGCGCTACTCAGATAGCGATGCCCGCCGATTCAAGCAGGAACGTGACGACACTCGGCATGAGCTGGAGGTCATCTCCAAACAAGCCGGGATCGCAGACCTAGAGTGGCAACACCAGCGCAAGCAGCTGCTCGAGACCATCGACGGTAATTTCTGCGGTTCGCTTAACTTCAATCTGACCTTGGACTAACCCGCCGCTGCTTCGTAATCCTACAGATCGCGACGCCGAACTCGATCAGCTGAAGACATTGGTTGAGTCTTTGGCAAACAAGGTGAATGCTCCTGGGGACACGCCAGAAGCTCGCCTCGGTGCAGTGGCAGGCCGTATCGATGAGGTGGCCTTACACGGCGTCCGTCTGGGCACTGCCGCAGGCCTAGTCGCCATGTCGACGCACACTGGCATTGACTATTCCAGGCTACCGCCCGGCTTTGCCAATGGCAATCCGGAGGAGATCGACGATATTGAGGCCTCCATAGATCGCCTTGATGCTCATGGCGTCGCCATTGCCGATTCCATTCATCCCCAGTCTGTTCTGAACAGGTTGTTCCATTAGTTTGTACTAGGGATTATGGAATTTCGGCAATAAAACTTATTTTTTGCAGTCTTTTTTGTGATAACTTGGTCAAACTCATGATGCAAAATATTTGTACTAAGGGCAATACATTCTGGTATTGGCCATTTTCCCTCTGTTGGCATTTGTTCTGAAGGCGGCTCCTTCCCGAATGTCGGCTGTTTCAGTTGTCGTGGCATTGAATATTTCAATCAGCGATCAACCTCAACACTAGGATAATATTTCTTCAAGTATCTCCCATTGATAGCAGCAGTAAACTCTTCTCCCAGCAAAGTTTTCAGGACATATGCATTTCCAGGCACGCATCTGACCACTCTGAAAGGACCTTCCCAATTTGGAGACCATTTACCGAATGCACTGTATTTAGTTCCAATCGGTAATATTGCTTTCCAAACTAAATCTCCTTCTGCAAATTGCTTGACTTTCACCTTCTTGTTGTAATATTTAGCAACTCGCATTTTATTTTTCTCAACATTTTCCAAGGCCCTGAGACGAATCATATGCAAATCTTCTAATTCATCCATCATTAAATCATTTTAATCTTTAGAACTTAAATCCTTTTGCAACTTTATCCTCCTTGAGTCTGACTGCATCTCCCATGGCAAGATAGCATGATGTCCATATACCAATTCATAAGGAGACGTCTGTGTAGCCCCATGTGGAGCCATTCGGTAAGCCCATAAAGCCTCATTGAGTACCGAATGCCACTTTCTTGGCTTCTGATCAATCTTCTTCTGTATAATTTTAATCATAATCTTGTTAGAAGCCTCTGCCTGACCATTAGTTTGGGCATAATAAGGAGAAGAATTCAACAATTTGATGCCCATACTTTCAGCAAAATTTCTGAACTCTGAAGATGTAAACTGAGTTCCTTGATCTGTGGTGATTGTTTGAGGAATTCCAAATCTGTAAATGATATGTTCTTTAACAAATTCAACCATATTCTCTGATGTCACCTTCTTTAATGGAATCGCCTCAACCCACTTAGTAAAATAATCGGTTGCCAAAAGCACAAACTTATGCCCCTTGCTAGATGGAGGATTTATTTGGCCAATCAAGTCTATTCCCCACCCTCTGAATGGCCATGGCTTGATAATAGGATTCAGAACTGATGCTGGAACTCTCTGAATGTTTCCAAATCTCTGGCAATCTTGGCATCCCTTGTAATATTCAAAGCAGTCTTCTAGCATTGTGGGCCAATAGTACCCAGTTCTTCTAATAACCCACTTCATTCGGTAAGCCGATTGATGTGCTCCACACAGCCCATCATGCACTTCACTTATCAGCCTTTTTGCTTCTTCTTGATTTAAGCAATGTAACAGCACCCCATCCAAGGATTTATAATATAAATTATCATCAAGAAGAACAAACTTTAAAGCTTTATACCTGAGCTTTCTAGAAACCTTTCGGGATGGATTCTCCAGATAATCAACAATTTCTTTTCTCCAATCATCTTCTGCCAGATTACTCCTGAAAGCATATACATCATTGGCAAAAACTTCTTGAAGCTCTTTATAACCCGAAGCACATTGAGCTAATCTGTTTGCCTCTCCATTGTCTTTCCTAGGAATATGTCGTAGAATTACTGACTGAAACTCCTTTAAGATTTGCTTGCATTCCTCATAGTAATTCCTTAAGATTTCGTTTCTGCACTCATATTCGCCATTTAGTTGTCTTATGACTAATTCTGAATCCCCAAAAATTTCAACTGCAATGGCCTTTGCTTCTCTCAAGTATTGAAGTCCTCTGAGCACTGCTTCATACTCGGCTTGATTATTAGTGACAGTAGGTTGAATAGGAATAGCAAATTCAAATACCTCTCCTCTTGGCGAAATTAACAAAATACCTACTCCACCACCTTTGTCACATGAAGATCCATCGAAGAATAATACCCAAGGAGTAATTTCAAGCAAATTAGTTGATGAATCGCGATGTTCAGTAATGAAGTCAGCAATAATCTGTCCTTTAACAGCTTTTGCCGATTCAAACCTTAACTCAAATTCAGACAAAGCTAAAATCCATTTGCCAATCCTTCCGTTCAAAATCGGCATAGACAACATGTGCTTTATCACATCAAATTTTGAATACACAATGCATTCGGCATGTAGCAAGTAGTGCCGACATTTTGTACAGGAGTAGTAAACACATAAACAAAGTTTCTCGGTAGCCGAATACCTCGTTTCGGGATCAAGTAATTTCCGGCTAAGGTATGCAACTACCCTTTCCTTTCCCTCAAATTCTTGCATGAGGGCCGATCCAATAGTTTGGGCATTGGCCGCCACGTACAACTTAAAAGGCTTGTTTAGCTGTGGAGGTACCAATACTGGTGGTTCTTTCATGTATTCCTTGATCTCATCGAAAACCTTTTGTTGTTCGTCACCCCATACAAACTTCTGATCCTTCTTGATTTTTAGCAGTGAAGAGAAAGGCAACACCTTTTGTGATAAGTTTGATATGAATCTTCTTACGAAATTGATCTTGCCAAGTAATGACTGTAATTCTTTAAGATTAGTTGGAGGAACAACTTCATCAATGGCTTTCATACTTTTCTTGCCAACTCCTATTCCTCCTTCATGAACCAGAAATCCCAGAAATTCTCCTGCCGAAACTCCAAAAGCACATTTATTTGGGTTCATCTTGAGCCCATGTTTCCTAGTGCACTCTAGAGCTTTCCTTATGTCGGCCAAATGTGCTTCATGATCCAATGACTTAATCACAACATCATCAATATATATCTCCACAATCTTGCCGATCAACTCATGAAAAATATAATTCATGGCTCTCTGATAAGTTGCACCAGCATTCTTCAAACCAAACGTCATGACAACCCATTCAAACAACCCTATATGTCCTGGACATCTGAAAGCTGTTTTCGCTATATCTTCCAATGCCATAAAAATTTGATTGTACCCTGCATTACCATCCATGAAACTAATCACTTTATATCCAGCAGCAGCATCAACCAACGAGTCAGCAATAGGCATTGGATATCCATCCATGGGTGTAGCTCTGTTCAAATCTCTAAAGTCTATGCAAACTCTCATCTTCCCATTTTCTTGTACACAGGAACAATATTAGAGATCCATTCTGCATATCTGCATGGCCGAATAAAATTTGCTGCTATTAATCTTTCCACTTCTTTCTTTACATCGGTCAACACTTCATCTTTGTAGATTTTCCGGGGTGGTTGCTTGTAAGGT
Organism: Echinochloa phyllopogon; assembly: GCA_033239725.1. NCBI lineage: Eukaryota > Viridiplantae > Streptophyta > Magnoliopsida > Poales > Poaceae > Echinochloa > Echinochloa phyllopogon. Next base: position 1,911,668 of record BTCW01000001.1, read on the forward strand.
TTATAACCAGGCTTGATCGGCAATCGATGCTCAACAATGGAAGGATCTAAACCAGGCATCTCCGAATAATCCCAAGCAAAGCAATCTTTGTATTCTTTTAACAACTCAATCAATTTTTCTCTGAAAAATGAATCCAAGCTAGCACTGATGAATATCGGCCTTGGTTTGTCACCATTTCCAATGTCTACTTCTTCTAATTTATCAGCCGACACAAATCCATGTCCTAGCTTCCCGTCAGTCCCATCGATTGGATTATCCATTAAAAATTACTAAAAGAGCCGACTGCTTCGATCGGCTGTTGATCACTGCTGACTGGCTCAACAGGACCTTCTCCCCAGTCCTTACCTGAGAAACAATCTATGCCTTGATATTCCCAGAAGGCTGGTTCCACATTAGCCACGCTAATTGAATCATCTGCTGGGACAATTTCCACTTCATCATCTATCCACTGAATAAGCTGCTGATGCATAGTAGATGGAATACAGCAATTCGCATGGATCCAATCCTTTCCAAGTAGCAAGTTGTATGCCCCTTTGCCTTCAATAACAAAGAAGGTTGTAAGCAGAATCTTAGACCCAATCATCAGATCTACATGTACACATCCTTTGGTGTCCGACGGATTTCCCGCAAAATCATTCAAAACTATGCTTGTTGGCGATAAATCTCCAGGGCTCATGCCAAGTTTCCTGAATGTATTGTATGGCATCACATTAACAGCAGCTCCACCATCAACAAACATCTTCGTCAGTGGTTTTCCGTTGACATATCCTCTTAAGTACAGTGGCTTCATGTGCCGATTCTGGACTGGCTTCTCGAAAATAGCTTGCTTATTCAATACCAATTGTGCCATTAACCCACATTGCTCGGCTTCATCCACTTCTGATAATATCTCTTCCTGTACAATTTGATTAGCTGGAGCCATGAATTCATTCGGCAAGAAACATACCATGCATGTAGGAGCCGAATGACCCGATTCGTCAGGTTTGTCTTTTGGACGCCATATCGATTTCATCCTGATTCCTGCCCGCTTCAACTCTTGATTCCTCAGGCGTTGGACTCTTCTCTTCTGGCTCTTTCTTAAACCAGGTGGACACCACTGTCCCTTCTGCCAGACGTACTCACGATCTTCTTCTTCATGATCAATCCATCTATGATCAGCACGTCTTTTCCTTGGTTGATCATCATTCTTATATATTTTAAAACGCCGATCATCACTAGGATGTACCCTTCCAATTCTTTCGTGGACGGATCGGCGACTGGCAACATTTTGCCTATGTTCGACATATCCATTATTGCATTCAGGACAGTTATTCCATGTAGGCAGCTTTAAACCCTCGTTCCAACAGTGTCTGAAGAAGACACAATCCCAATGTGCACGTCCTTGTTCTCGGACATATTCCTCTTGTTCTTCCTCATACCTTTTTTCTTCGCACCTCCTCTTCTCCTCCTCGTACTCACGTCTCTGGTAGTGCTCTTTTTCTTGCTGACGCTGCCACTTATTGAGGAGAATGCGCGATGTAACTCTGGGTTTAGAAGATTTCCCAATTTCAAATCGGCTATTCGGGAAGCGAGGCTTTTCCCCGCGAATCTGTTCGATCGTGATTTGCCGATTAGGATCGACTGAGCCATTCTGCTTCGCTTCCTTCGACGTCAGGACTTTCATCTTTCCCTTTTCTCCAGATTCGGCAACACTCACCATATTGATTGAGAACCCAATCATGTTCTGAGGAAACGGGTTATTGTCCAACTTCATCTTATTGTCGAATTTCAAATGCCCTTCTTGGATAGCTTTCTGAATCCTCACTCTAAAAACCCTGCACTCATTGATGGAATGAGAATTTCTATCATGGAATCCACAGTACCTCTTATCTTTCACTCCATCAGGCCGAAGCATAGAATGCCCCTCTGGTAGCTTGATCCGGCCTTCTTTTACAAGATAGTCAAACAATTTATCCGCCTTAGTTACATCAAAATCATAGGTGCCCTTATTCTGTTTAATCAACCTCTGATTCACCATAACTGGTTCTTTGCCCCACACTATCTCTGCTGAAGCTATCTCCTCACTATCTTCATACTCATCTCCTTGATCTGCTCTTTCAAGGAATTGGTTATAGATGTCAGCTACCTCATTGTGTTTAGCAAATCTGGCATCTTTCTTGAAACCATATGCCTGGTTACTCATTAAGGCCAATCTGTGTGACAACTGGCCCAGATCATCGAACTCCATTCCGAATAGCTTTTCCCGAATGGCAGGCAGCATGCCAGCTACAGCCATACCAGCTAGTTGGTCATCAGGTATGTTCAGAGAAAAGCACATGCTCTTTGTTTCCCTAAATCTCCTGAGGAACTCCGTAGGTGTCTCATTATTCCTCTGCCTTAAGCTGGTCAAATCAACCAACTTTTTCTCGGTACTGCCAATGTAGTAATGAGCATGAAATTTCTGCTCCAGGTCTTTCCAAGTACAAATTGACTGAGCAGGCAAAGAAGCAAACCATGTAAAAGCTGGACCCGTCAGCGACAAAGGAAAGTATCTGATTCTGAAAGCTTCATCTGCTGAAGCTTCTCCAAGCTGCATCAGATATCGAGCTATATGTTCCACAGTGCTAGTATCATCTTGTCCTGAGAACTTAGTGAACTCTGTAGGCACCTTGACTCTATTCGGCAATGATACTCTTTGGTACCATTCTGGGAAAGGAGACGAGTACATGTACCCCTGATTTTTAGGCTTCAGACCGAATTGATTTTGCAATACATCGGTCATCCTTTGCACCATGAGGTCTATATTGGTATCTTGATTCCCTGGTCTCCCAGCAGGCATCCCTGTAGTACCAACATACCCGGGATTCGGGAGAGCATCAATAGTATTGTAATCCATGAACTCTGAATATCCGTTCCCATACACATCCCTTTGCAGCCTGTTGTTCAGAGGGGATATCTTGTAAGCAGAAGCAGGTAGATTTCCCGTGGTGCCGAATGCCATATCACCATATGTACGAGGTTTCGGCAATGCATGCTGAAGCTCTTGCTGAATCGGCTGTCCACTCGCGTCTTTGGTTCCAGAAACTTCAGTTTCTTCAATACCTTTACCATGACGTTTTGGGACCGATACTTGAATATTGAAATATGTTGGTCCACCAAGTTGCCCATGCGCTTGCTCAAAAGGTTTATCCACGTGCTGACCAAAGATGTTGACCAGTATGAGCCGAAAACTGTTCAGGAATGCAGCATTATGATTGGTCATTGTTTCTCCTAAAGCCTTGTACAACAAGCTAGAGAACTTCTCCCTTTCTTCATCTTCAGTAAGATCAGATTGTCCCGGCAAAAGAACTCTTGGCAGATCTGACTTGAGAAACGGTGCACCACTCCTGTTCTTAGCAAAAGACAGCAAGCATTTCTTGATGAACTGATCTGCAGCAGTCTTCACCATTTGTTGATGTTCATCAGACAATTCTTCAAAAGTGACATCCAGAATGTCTTTTAATTCAGGCATCTTCGAAGCTTGTGGTCCCACCAGGCGTGCCAAAAAGTGTGTTGACGTAAAATCTGCACTTCACGCCAAACACACAGCAAGCCGAATTAGCTAGCTTTACACGTGGCCCGAGCGTTTGAATCCGAAAGCGTGCCAGTCAATTTTCCTGAAACTGACAAAGGGAGAAAAGATGTTCAGATAACACCTGGAACGTACCGGGTGATACCAGTCAGTTCCATATTTGTGGCTACGGAGCCAGTTTCGAACGACATATAGCTACAGAGAAGCTATCTGTCAGCAGTTAAAACATCATTCGGCAATCGGCAAAGCACGCAGGAAGCGCACTGCCGAATGCGTGACGTAAGCATGACGAAAAATCGGTAGTTGACTGAATAAACATTGTAACGCATATTCATAACCGATTAACGAGGAACAGAGCATGATAAATAAATAAAAGGGCGAAAACATGACCATAATTTCATAGTAAACAAGAATGCATAGATTAAAAGCACTAGTCTACCGCATGTCTAGGTACTTTTCAACCCGTCGAGTATGAGACAAGCAAGTTAATCCACCGCATGATACGACTTGCTTGGAATCACACCACCAACCAAGAATAGATCAATCCACCGCATGATATACTCTATACATGGAAGGCTAAAAGCATTCTTTATTTAAAACAAAACCATTGACATGTTTCACTCGTGGCGATACTGCCGAATACAGCTATATAGCCGAATCGGGTTCCGTGAAGAAGGAACATGCTTCGTTGATGATGATAGATCTATCAGATCGAATCGAATTCTAATCCACCGGATGATTAGCTCTAAGACGACCCAAAAACCTGCATCTACCGCATGATACCCGGTTCTGTCAAGATCTACACAAGACCAACGAGCTTGAACCCGCAACACGTGGCAATCTAGATTGACTTCGAATTCGGCTATGGAAAACGCAGTGCATTGTGAGCTGGAACCGAATCTAATCAACCTAGACTGGGCAAAAGAGTGTTGTAATGAATTAAACATAAAGGTAAAATCCAGAGCAACACATGGTAACTTAATGGATCTATCAGATCTTGCCAAAATCCAACAGAACCGATAACTTGTTCCAAAGCTAAAACTTAGCCCACCGCATGGCTCATGATCTAACAATGGAACCTTCCTGAACCAAAGCCTAAATCCACCCATGATACTAGGCATGGTGCAGGGTTGCCGGTACTTACGGAGGTCGACGGATCGATGATTCCTCTCGAAGAACTCGACGACTCGACTAAAGGACTCGAAGTTGGCACGGGGCCGGTTTGTTGTATGATTGATTGTACTCCTTACAACTTCCATGGGTTTATATTTATACCCAGATTTCGACACGATTCCTAGTCGATTACGATTACATTATTTATTTCCTAAAAAGATAAACGTCGGGGCACCGTATCCGTCTTGCATTCGAAGTTAAACCAGCCTTTTCCTTATACTTGATCCACGTCATCACGCACTCCCGAATTCCTCCTGCGGAATAGTTTTCTTGCCGAATGACAATGCATTCCCGACCGCAGAACGTCTTTACCGAATGCTCTGGGAAAAAACTCCTTTGCCGAATGATATCTTTTCAACGAATCCGGACCACATGTCAGCCTCTTCCTGGTGCCAATTTTTGGTGTCAACACATGCCCCTTCAATTTCGGGATAAAAGATAATTTTGTCTCGGAATTGACCAGAAGCACTCAACATTCCCAAGTTAGTTCTGCTCGACACCCGCTTCTCCTTTTGAATCTTTAGAGCTCTCGTCCAGATCCGAACCCTAGGTTATCGACTTCCAAGATTCAATCTTCAAATGGCGGACCAAGATTTTGCCCTCCAGGTAAACTTCAATCCCCTCAAGCACATTCGATATTCTTCTTTCGATTTGCATTTTAAATTTCCTCTCATCTCTTTCCATTCTTGATAGGCACTAGCTGCCGAAATCCTTATCCCCATTGAGGCCGATACTATGCAAGAGCAAATGCTCCGAGATGAAGGACGCCCCGGCGATCAAGTCTTGCGAGGACCAATGTGGCAAACAATACGACGCTGGAATTGCCGAGATAATCAAGACTTGCCACATCATCTGCGGCGGTGGAGAGAAGGACCTGGCCAAGATCGATAGATGCAAGAAGTCTTGCACCTCACCTGCTATCACAGGCACTCCTACACGCGGCTAATGTAGAAGACATCCATCTATGCGTCGTTGACCGCGCATGGTTAATCCGATGATGGCCATGGATGAGTTGTCTTGTTAATTTTATTTCTAGTTGCATTCTTTCATGTCATCCGTCAATCGTATCGATGGACCAACCGTTAGTCCTTCCGTATATCATGGGATTTTGTATCTATTTTGTTGAATAAATCAAATAGTTATTTGCTCTGTGTGCCTCAATGGGCCGATGTGCATGAATATTATTAGATTAACTTTGCTTAAGTACATAATTCGTGAATGTTCGCTTGTGTTGCATAGCGATTGGAACACATGGTTGCTTAGCAGGTTTTATATGAAAGAGGAACAACAAGAACTTGCGCAAACAAGGTATCAAAATGGTAAAGATGATCCAAATGCAAACCACACAAAAAAACATGATGCTATGAGGACGAGGTGTTGCACTAAGTAACCACAAAAATCCATGATGTTCCGCACCTTTAAACACACAAGGTCCGAACTTGACAACTACAATATAGTTCTAATATCTCTCGATTTCTGAAATTACAGAAACACTTTTAGGGAAATCTCCACATATATTTTTCTATATTCCCAAGCCAAATATATTGATAGATATTGACGTGGAGTTGTTTCCCTAGGAAGAATGATTAATGTTGACATGGCCGTAATTGAAAATTCAATGACTGCAATGAAGAATTGCTAGAAGGTAGAACGGCAGAGGCATTAGTAGTTTGATGACAAGTTGTTCCCTTTGCACTTGTTTAGCACTCGTGGCTACACATTGTTTTTGTCTTGTAAACATTATGTAACTTAGGGTGAGGCACAAATAGATACCATATTTTAGCTATTTCTTATTACGTAGAACCATTTTCTTGGGCCTTCTACCCATTGCACTCACGTGCAGCAATAAGGCCGGCAAGCAGCTCATGTCATGTCTAGAATAGGAAATCGATTTGTAATGGTATGGCTTTGGTTTAGTGAGGCTCCAGAGGTGACCATGTCTATCGTTTCGAACGGACAGTTATGTTAAATCGATCATCTACCTTACTAAACAATCTAACAAGAAATTTTCTATTGTAAATTGGGAAACTATTTTGGAGCCTCAATGTCAAGCGTTATGCGAGACACGCGATAAAAAGAGGATATTGGGCAAATTTTAGCAAAAAAATACGTAAGTCGAGACCGCTGATATGGTGGACTGAGTTATCTTTGAGAATAGTAATAGCCATAGGATATTAAATTGATCCTAACATTATCATTAGAAAGGGGCCACAAATAACCCTTACACCCGCCCTAAATAACATATATAGTATGCAATTACTAAAAGTTCACCAAAAATACCCAAATATTTTCCTCTAAACTGCTAGGATCCACGATTAAATATAATAAAAAATCGTGTCAAAGTAAGTCCAAGCCCATCCCTGCCCCTTATTTGTCACGGTGATACTACCTTGTCTTGCAATGTTTTATACGGTTTTCACCTAAAAACTACTGCTTCCTCTTGGTTGTCTGGTTATGTATGAAGACCACAACAAGAAAAATAAAATAAGTATTATATTGTCGACAGTTACAAATATATAATGAAGTACTTTTCAATACTAAGCACAGTGATGTGGTATAGTATAATATGAAATTATTTTACTAGGTGTAGTTGCTAGCACACTAGAAAATCAGTGAACTACATCTGTTCATGGCACTCTCATCGTTTCAACCCAAAGATTAGATGCATATGCGAAGGCTACTTGCTAAATTTTTAAACACATGCATGCTTACAAAGGCAAAGACATCTTTGTGGTAATCCAGAAGAAACTCACAACCAAGAAGGAGCTAGGAATCACATGCAACTAGGAGCAGTGCTGAAGGTTGCGCGAGAAACTCTCATGGCCACACATACTTATAGCTGATTTGTATGATGCCATCTATATATAGCTGGCATCCTTCATCAACACAAAGCTCAGTAGCAAAAACAGAGATGGCCCCAAAATTGACCATCGTTGCCACCCTCCTCTTCCTGGTCCTCGCTCTACAATCCCCCAAATTCCTCCAGGCGAAAGAGAATACCGGTGGCGCAGCTGAGGAAGGTGCTAAAGCGGAGAAGGTCGCAGAAGCGTTCTGCGATGTCCTTTGTAAGGAAAAAGGTGAGCCCCAAAAGAATTGCAGGGAGTTTTGAGGCCTCGGGCAGCGGGCAAATGCGGTGTTCCTAGAGGCGATACTATGCAAGAGCAAATGCTCCGAGATGAAGGACGCCCCGGCGATCAAGTCTTGCGAGGACCAGTGTGGCAAACAATACGAGGCTGGAATTGCCGAGATAATCAAGACTTGCCACATCATCTGCGGCAGTGGAGAGAAGGACCTGGCCAAGATCGATAGCTGCAAGAAGTCTTGCACCTCACCTGCTATCACAGGCACTCCTACACGCGGCTAATGTAGAAGACATCCATCTATGCGTCGTTGACCGCGCATGGTTAATCCGATGATGGCCATGGATGAGTTGTCTTGTTAATTTTATTTCTAGTTGCATTCTTTCATGTCATTCGTCAATCGTATCGATGGACCAACCGTTAGTCCTTCCGTATATCATGGGATTTTGTATCTATTTTGTTGAATAAATCAAATAGTTATTCGCTCTGTGTGCCTCAATGGGCCGATGTGCACGAATATTATTAGATTAACTTTGCTTAAGTACATAATTCGTGAATGTTCGCCTGTGTTGCATAGCGATTGGAACACATGGTTGCTTAGCAGGTTTTATATGAAAAAGGAACAACAAGAACTTGCGCAAACAAGGTATCAAAATGGTAAAGATGATCTGAATGCAAACCACACAAAAAAACATGATGCTATGAAGAGGAGGTGTTGCACTATGTAACCACAAAAATCCATGATGTTCCGCACTTTTAAACACACAAGGTCCGAACTTGACAACTACTATACAGTTCTAATATCTCTCGATTTCTGAAATTACAGAAACACTTTTAGGGAAATCTCCACATATATTTTTCTATATTCCCAAGCCAAATATATTGATAGATATTGACGTGGAGTTGTTTCCCTGGGAAGAATGATTAATGTTGACGTGGCCGTAATTGAAAATTCAATGACTGCAATGAAGAATTGCTAGAAGGTAGAACGGCAGAGGCATTAGTAGTTTGATGACAAGTTGTTCCCTTTGCACTTGTTTAGCACTCGTGGCTACACATTGTTTTTGTCTTGTAAACATGATGTAACTTAGGGTGAGGCACAAATAGATACCATATTTTAGCTATTTCTTATTACGTAGAACCATTTTCTTGGGCCTTCTACCCATTGCACTCACGTGCAGCAATAAGGCCGGCAAGCAGCTCATGTCATGTCTAGAATAGGAAATCGATTTGTAATGGTATGGCTTTGGTTTAGTGAGGCTCCAGAGGTGACCATGTCTATCGTTTCGAACGGACAGTTATGTTAAATCGATCATCTACCTTACTAAACAATCTAACAAGAAGTTTGCTATTGTAAATTGGGAAACTATTTTGGAGCCTCAATGTCAAGCGTTATGCGAGACACGCGATAAAATGAGGATATTGGGCAAATTTTAGCAAAAAAACGCGTAAGTCGAGACCGCTGATACGGTGGACTGAGTTATCTTTGAGAATAGTAATAGCCATAGGATATTAAATTGATCCTAACATTATCATTAGAAACGGGCCACAAATAACCCTTACACCCGCCCTAAATAACATATATAGCATGCAATTACTAAAAGTTCACCAAAAATACCCAAATATTTTCCTCTAAACTGCTAGGATCCACGATTAAATATAATAAAAAATCGTGTCAAAGTAAGTCCAAGCCCATCCCTGCCCCTTATTTGTCACGGTGATACTACCTTGTCTTGCAATGTTTTATACGGTTTTCACCTAAAAACTACTGCTTCCTCTTGGTTGTCTGGTTATGTATGAAGACCACAACAAGAAAAATAAAATAAGTATTATATTGTCGACAGTTACAAATATATAATGAAGTACTTTTCAATACTAAGCACAGTGATGTGGTATAGTATAATATGAAATTATTTTACTAGGTGTAGTTGCTAGCACACTAGAAAATCAGTGAACTACATCTGTTCATGGCACTCTCATCGTTTCAACCCAAAGATTAGATGCATATGCGAAGGCTACTTGCTAAATTTTTGAACACATGCATGCTTACCATGGCAAAGACATCTTTGTGGTAATCCAGAAGAAACTCACAACCAAGAAGGAGCTAGGAATCACATGCAACTAGGAGCAGTGCTGAAGGTTGCGCGAGAAACTCTCATGGCCACACATACTTATAGCTCATTTGTATGATGCCATCTATATATAGCTGGCATCCTTCATCAACACAAAGCTCAGTAGCAAAAATAGAGATGGCCCCAAAATTGACCATCGTTGCCACCCTCCTCTTCCTGGTCCTCGCTCTACAATCCCCCAAATTCCTCCAGGCGAAAGAGAATACCGGTGGTGCAGCTGAGGAAGGAGCTAAAGCGGAGAAGGTCGCAGAAGCGTTCTGCGATGTCCTTTGTAAGGAAAAAGGTGAGCCCCAAATGAATTGCAGGGAGTTTTGCGGCCTCGGACAGCGGGCAAATGCGGTGTTCCTAGAGGCGATACTATGCAAGAGCAAATGCTCCGAGATGAAGGACGCCCCGGCGATCAAGTCTTGCGAGGACCAATGTGGCAAACAATACGACGCTGGAATTGCCGAGATAATCAAGACTTGCCACATCATCTGCGGCGGTGGAGAGAAGGACCTGGCCAAGATCGATAGATGCAAGAAGTCTTGCACCTCACCTGCTATCACAGGCACTCCTACACACGGCTAATGTAGAAGACATCCATCTATGCGTCGTTGACCGCGCATGGTTAATCCGATGATGGCCATGGATGAGTTGTCTTGTTAATTTTATTTCTAGTTGCATTCTTTCATGTCAGTCGTCAATCATATCGATGGACCAACCATTAGTCCTTCGGTATATCATGGGATTTTGTATCTATTTTGTTGAATAAATCAAATAGTTATTTGCTCTGTGTGCCTCAATGGGCCGATGTGCATGAATATTATTAGATTAACTTTGCTTAAGTACATAATTCGTGAATGTTCGCTTGTGTTGCATAGCGATTGGAACACATGGTTGCTTAGCAGGTTTTATATGAAAAAGGAACAACAAGAACTTGTGCAAACAAGGTATCAAAATGGTAAAGATGATCCGAATGCAAACCACAACTCCCAACCAACTACTACTCAACTCCAGTTAATAAAGCTAGCTGCTATCTTTTTCTAGCTCTCATTTTTTTTCCTAGATAAACGAGGAAACAGTAATCTGTGGGAACACCTACTTAATAAGCTAGCTTTTACAATGTTGTGCCATAGTAGCTAGTATAATTCAAAGAGGCAGCAGGAAGAAGAAGGTGAATATGAGTTTATTGGGCCTCATTTCTTAGCCAGGTAGGATGCTAGTGGGCCTAGGGGAGAAAGGTCTCGCTTGGACTTGTGGCCCGTTTCTAATGATAATGTTAGGATCAATTTAATATCCTATGGCTATTACTATTCTCAAAGATAACTCAGTCCACCATATCAGCGGTCTCGACTTACGCATTTTTTTGCTAAAATTTGCCCAATATCCTCTTTTTATCGCGTGTCTCGCATAACGCTTGACATTGAGGCTCCAAAATAGTTTCCCAATTTACAATAGCAAACTTCTTGTTAGATTGTTAAGTAAGGTAGATCGTCGATTTAACATAACTGTCCGTTCGAAACGATAGACATGGTCACCTCTGGAGCCTCACTAAACCAAAGCCATACCATTACAAATCGATTTCCTATTCTAGACATGACATGAGTTGCTTGCCGGCCTTATTGGTGCACGTGAGTGCAATTGGTAGAAGGCCCAAGAAAATGGTTCTGCGTAATAAGAAATAGCTAAAATATGGTATATATTTGTGCCTCTCCCTAAGTTACATCATGTTTACAAGACAAAAACAATGTGTAGCCACAAGTGCTAAACAAGTGCAAAGGGAACAACTTGTCATCAAACTACTAATGCCTCTGTCGTTCTACCTTCTAGCAATTCTTCAGTGCAGTCATTGAATTTTCAAGTACGGCCACATCAACATTAATCATTACCTTCCCAAGGAAACAACTCCACATCAATATCTATCAATATATTTGGCTTGGGAATATAGAAAAATATATGTGCAGATTTCTCTAAAAGTGTTTCTGTAATTTCAGAAATCGAGAGAAATTAGAACTGTATTGTAGTTGTCAAGTTCGGACCTTGTGTGTTTAAAAGTGGGGAACATCATGGATTTTTGTGGTTACATAGTGCAACACCTCCTCTTAATAGCATCATGTTTTTTTGTGTGGTTTGCATTCGGATCATCTTTACCATTTTGATACCTTGTTTGTGCAAGTATTTGTTGTTCCTTTTTCATATAAATCCTGCTAAGCAACCATGTGTAACAATCGCTATGCAGCACAAGCGAACATTCACGAATTATGTACTTAAGCAAAGTTAATCTAATAATGTTCGTGCACATCGGCCCATTGAGGCACACAGAGCGAATAACTATTTGATTTATTCAACAAAATAGATACAAAATCCCATGATATACGGAAGGACTAACGGTTGGTCCATCGATACGATTGACGAATGACATGAAAGAATGCAACTAGAAATAAAATTAACAAGACAACTCATCCATGGCCATCATCGGATTAACCATGCGCGGTCAACGACGCATAGATGGATGTCTTCTACATTAGCCGCGTGTAGGAGTGCCTGTGATAGCAGGTGAGGTGCTTCTTGCAGCTATCGATCGTGTTTCAAAATTTAGCAAGTAGCCATATGCGCATATGCATCTAATCTTCGGGTTGAAATGATGAGTGCCATGAACAGATGTAGTTCACTGATTTTCTAGTGCGCTAGCAACTGCACCTAGTAAAATAATTTCATATTATACCATAGCACATCACTGTGCTTAGTGTTGAAAAGTAGTTCATTATATATTTGTGACTGTTGACAATATAATACTTATTTTATTTTTCTTGTTGTGGTCTTCATACATAACCAGACAACCGAGAGGAAGCAGTAGTTTTTAGGTGAAAACCATATAAAACATTGCAAGACAGGGTTGTATCAACGTGACAAATAAGGGGCAGGGATGGGCTTGGACTTACTTTGACACGAATTTTTTATTATATTTAATCGTGGATCCTAGCAGTTTAGAGGAAAATATTTGGGTATTTTTGGTGAACTTTTAGTAATTGCATACTATGTTACTTAGGGCGGTGTAAGGGTTATTTGTGGCCAGTTTCTAATGATAATGTTAGGATCAATTTAATATCCTATGGCTATTACTATTCTCAAAGATAACTCAGTCTACCATATCAGCGGCCTCGACTTACGCATTTTTTTGCTAAAAGATTAGCTGGTTTATACTCATAGTTAAGGCCAGTTTAGGTTACACGCAAGTCAGCCACGATTAACGGTAACTGCTCGAGGTTGTTTTTTTCCGTTGGTAGGATGACTTTAGTCTATTTAACTTCTTATAGTCATTTGACCCGCTCGCTAACTAATTTGTTTTCTTTTAGTTAGGTGGCTAATTTCTGTCACATGAGTACAGGTGAACTTTGGGCATCTTGGTTGGCAACCAGAAATGCTCTGTCAGCAACTAAATCCGTGCTACGAATGAAACTCCAATGCTACTCCCAAGATCTTCAGAAGACTCGGCAACTTTGATCATTAATTTACAACACATAACAAAAGTATACTATTTTGAAACTACTTTTCAACATAAATCTGCTTGAATCATTTTCAAATATCTATACACAAAAAGTTTATAGCAAGTTCCAATAAGTTGACATCAAGCAAATCCAAAACACCAGTTGGCTCTTTATAATTAGGGGAAGCAGATTGAGACCACGTACAAGAAAGCGTTGGAAGTTGACAACGGCAAATAAAGTGGTCACCGCTGGGATAAATAACAGAAAAAGGGCAAGAAAACAATGACCAAACAATCCAGGCATTCACCAGTAACAGCTGCAATAAAAGTAAACAGAAACACTGCGAACAAGTTTCAACTGAGTACTGAAAGCTACATCGAATTACATTCTGGAGTTGCTTCATGGAGAAACGGGAAATATATAACTAACATAGCATGTCAATACAAGCTAACAGTAACAGATGGCACAATAGTTTCATGCTGCCTAACATTACCAACTTCAACATAGCATCAGTTCAAACTTTCATCCAAAGTCGTTGGCTTTAAAACAGACATGAATACTCAATCTCTCTCGTCCCTTCCAGGTGAGCGGCTACACAATGCAAAAAAGTGATTCAGTATGACTGTCTCGCACAGTGCATGGAGACATGGCAATATTATGATGATGACACGAAACATACCTGGGGGGCCTGTCATAACCAGGACTAGCTTCTCGGCGCTCACGACGAGGGCTGGCTTCACGGCGCTCACGGTCGTAGTTTGGGCTGCCCCTCTCGTCACCTCTGCCAGCACCATTTGAGCCATAATCAGGGCTACGCCTGTCTCCTCCCCTGCCATAGTCCGGACTCCCCCTCTCTCTGCCTCTGCCATAATCTGGGCTAGCTCTTTCCCATGAGTACAGGTGAACTTTGGGCATCTTGGTTGGCAACCAGACAGGCTCTTTCAGCAACTAAATCCGTGCTACGAATGAAACTCCAATGCTACTCCCAAGATCTTCAGAAGACTCGGCAACTTTGATCATTAATTTACAACACATAACAAAAGTATACTATTTTGAAACTACTTTTCAACATAAATCTGCTTGAATCATTTTCAAATATCTATACACAAAAAGTTTATAGCAAGTTCCAATAAGTTGACATCAAGCAAATCCAAAACACCAGTTGGCTCTTTATAATTAGGGGAAGCAGATTGAGACCACTTACAAGAAAGCAGTTGGCTCTTTTTTTTGCATAGTAGAATTGGGGGTGGAATTTAGGATCTAAACAAGGCCATAGTTTTGCCAAAACTCAACAAAAAAGTTGGTCCGGCTAAAATAAACCGCTCAAATTTGAGTTTTTCAGAATACTTTTTAGGTTTAACCATCTTTGGGACAAACTTTAAAATACCTAGAGTTTGAAACTCACGGCTAGAAACATATGCTTTTGAAGAGCAAACATGCAGCTTCAAAGTGGTATAACATGCACACTTGGAGCTTGAGTTAGAATTCAAACTAGAGAGGCACAAAGTTGGGTAAAAAACATGTTTTTTTGAATTTTGGGTTCAGTTTGAAAACAGCCGTTTGACCAAGATTTTGAAAACCATAAACTCAAAGGTTGACAGAAAGTTAGTTCATTGGAAAGCTGGCATTTTGAGCTTTTTAAATATGCAAAAACATGTAGGCATTGTTTATGCAGATTTTGAACAAATGGTTAGTCAAACTTGGCAGTTTAAAGGACGTACACTTGGAAAAATTCAGAGTTTGGACTCTAAGATCACATGCATGCATGTATATGATGTGTACATGATCATGGTGATGCATAAACCACAACATGTTCATTAGGTTCTTGTCTTTTACCAGCAATTGCAATTAATTTTCTTTTTCTTTGGGAATACCCATTTACCCTAATGCCGTATCTAACAGCAATTCACTGCCTGCAATTCCTATAGAGGCGTACACCAACTTATGTCTTCTTTAATTTCCTGGTTATACAGTTACGTATGATTTTAAAGGCTGCTACATGGCATCGGCAAGTCTACTAAAACTACATAACTCCATGAATGATGGCTGTATACGTGGTGAGATAATTTTTTGTTTGTTTCGGATTATGTTGGTCTCTATCTTAGGTGCGTAATCAGTGCTAGCTAGACCAGATTAATCAATCCCTATACATGGTTTTAGGCGGATATTCTTTTTTTTTGGAACGTTTTAGGTGGACCTTCTGTTGTGGGGCACATATATATATGTTGTACTAATTAACTGGAGAAGGAGCGATTTGACATCCGTATGATTGGTGAAATTGGATTGTTGAAACTGGGCCGGGGCCGGGGAAGCTAGGGAAGGGGGGTTGTGTTGTCACTGATTCTTGTTGTAAACATATATACTGTATGACTAACTAGCATTCTGGGAAGCAATGGCAAAGGCCAAGAAGGCTACCTGTTCATCCCATGCCTCATTTCTTCTTCTTCTTTATTAGGCTTCTTATTGTCAAAGTAGAAAGACTCGCACTGTCTCACTTGCGAGTACAGCTCAGCATTTTGGTAGAGTACGTGAGCTTTAATTGGTGCTTCACTGATGCTACTTCAGAGTTAAGATTATTGGGGCGCTCAACCATACATATATAGTGCCATGTGTTTGTGTCTTCCCCCAGCTTATACTGTGGAAGTGTGTGCTGGCAAAGGCAAAGGTAAAGTTAAGGAGCTGACAGCATCAGGTCACTACAGCCTACAGGTAGCTTGTACTACCCTTTAGCAGGTTTGTACTCATAGAAGTTAAGGCCATTTTGGTCACACGTACGCAAGTTGGCCACTATTAACGCTAACAGTTCGAGGTTGTTTTTTTTCCCGTTGCTAGAACGACTGTAGTCTATTTAACTGCTTCTTAGTCATTTGACCCGCTCGTTAAGAACTAATTTGTTTTCTTTTAGTTAGGTGGCTAATTTTCTGTCACAGAAGTACAGAGCAGCGCTTTGGTCATCTTGGCTGGCATGCAACCAGCTGACATGATGCACTTTCAGCAACTAATATAAATGCCGTGCTAGGAATGAAACTCCAACGACATAGAATTCTTCTACTCCCAAGCAAGAGATCTTGAGAAGACTCGGCAACTTTGATCATCAATCCATCGTATTCACAATACATAGATTTCAACATAAATCTTGCTTGAATCATTTTCAAATATATATCCTAAAAGTTTATAATCTAAGTTCCAATAAGTTGACGTCAAGCAATCCAAAACACCAGTTTGGCTCTTTATAAATAACAGAAAAGGGGGTAACGAAAACAACGACCAAACAATTAGTACAAATTAGGTTCACACGGTTGGAAGTTAACAAAGGCAAATAAAGTAATTCGATTCAATGTTCTTGGTTAGCATTAAATTGCTCCTGATCTTTCACGCAAAACAATTACAGAGTAGGAATAGCCGGCCAGTTGAAATTAATCCACCCATCAGTCCCATGCATGCTGCCACATCGATCAGTGGAGTATGTGCAGGTGGCCAAGCCAAAATTGGTCTGACGTGCGGTTTGGCTTGGGAGCGCACATGAGAGCGAGAGAGCTTGAAAACAAAGTACAACTCCGGCAGTATACCAAACAACATTTGATGCCAGCGTACGTACTTTTGGCGCGCTTTTTAGTTTTTGTTACCACGTAACAGTACCATATATATGCAACAATAATAACCAATTAATTAATAATAACACGGGCCGGCGGGTTCATATATATTGATTGATGGACATGCATGGTTTATTTATATTATTACAAGCGCGCAGCTTGATTGCGGACGTGTAGGTACACAGCGATTAATTCTCCTCGGCGCCCGCTCGATCATATCACACACGTATGGATCTCGGAGTACTACTAGTGTACTCCAACACGCACGTAACTATACTCGTACAAGTAGATAGGATGATGATGATGATGACGATGCACACTGCACGACGACGGAAGAAGCTAGGATCGGATCTCAAAGCTAGGTTGTTGTGATTGTGTCCCATTGAGTGAGCGAGAGACAATCTGCAGATCCATCCGATCCGGCCGCCACGCCGGCCAGTCAAATCTTAACGCCGCACTCGGCAAGTGCGTCCTTGAGGCAGGCGCGGGTGGGAACCAGGACGCACTTGGCGACCGTCTTCTTGACGCATTCGAATACCTTGGCGCCCAGAACCCTTGGCAGATCACGGACGTTCTTGGGAAGATCAGGGAACATGTCTCCCAAGGAGAAGAGCAGAGCATCTACCGCAGCATCACTTGAAGGCGATGGTGCAGACGACGTCGACGGACCCGCGGAGCCTCCTCCTCTTCCGGCTCCGGCCGCCACCACCAGCGGCATCATCGTGGGAGCCTCCGCCAGCCCGCCAGCCCCGGTGGCAGCAGGCGGCGGTGGAGCCTCGCCACCAGCAAGCGCTGCTACCAGCAGCAGAGCGAGCACCGCAGCTCCTGCCGTCGGCCTCTTGCCGAATGCCATCCCGGCCCGGCGGCGGATCGGACGGTGCTAGCAGCTTTCTTTCTTTCTAGCGGACACTCGAACTCTCAACAAGCGGTTCTCTGCCTTGCTCTCTCAACAATTGAGGTTTTGGTGCATCTCGAGCATTCTCTCCACCATGTTATTTATAGTGCTCCCCAGGCCAGGCGGCCGGCCGGCCTCCAGCTACCGCGCCTTGCTGATCGATCAGTATATCCGGCCAGAAGATCGTGCATTCGGTTGTTTGGGCACTGCACGCACGCCGCAAGCCAGCTACCACGCACGTGCATTCGGTTGTTGTCCGGCCTCGTGGTTTCCGGCCAACGGAAAAGCCCGCATGTATGCAAACTGTACCTACCAACGTAACTGTATGCATGACAGCAGCAAATGTACTTCAACATGCTATTAATTAAGAGAAGAATAATAATTAAGAGACTAACCAAATATTCAATGGATCGGAGACACGCTCATAATGATAAGCTGACACGTACATCAGTATTGACGCCAAGCTAGGGGGCTAGCTTTTACATTTTTGCATTAACGTACAGCACAAGATCCTTTCGCAACAGATCGAAGTTCAGTCAAAGAAAATAAGAACTAGCATTTGCATCATAAAATGGCAATATATATGCTGGCATCGGCATTAAACCTTAACACGAGGGCCGGCTTCGCATTTTAGCAATGGTAACAAATTCATCAATCCATTCCTTGCATCGGAGGAGGGTTGGTGCAAGTGACTTGGTTTTTGTAGCTGAATAGAAGAGCTGGCTGTTACGGTAAAGACAGTCACAATCCAAATAAACTCTCACATACTGTAGTCACTAACGATCAGTTTTCCAAAATCTTAATGCACGGTGTTTCCTCATCAAACTCAACTACAAGACACGTAATATAAGAGGTTCACAAATGACAATACCTACCAACGGATGCTGCATGTGCGTGCTTCAATTCCCTGGGTGGCAAAAAGGCAGGGCCCGCATGCATGTCGAACGCAAATTGCGACCTGCGCATGCGATTTGTCCGTGGACAACAAGCAAGTAAGATTTATAAAAGTAAACTAGACACTTTCTTAATCTCAACATCTTTCGGCCCGGTCTATATATTAGGAGTATTTAGGAGCAACTCTATATTTTAGAAATAACGGTTTGTATACTACCAAACCATACTGCCTCTCTTTCCAAATCATGATTAGCCTTTTTCCAAACTTTTGTGTGCTCATTTGCACGTTCGCATTAAATATCCAAATCATGGTCGCTAAAAGCGAAATCACGGTTTCGCCGTCTGAGTCATGGCAAACGTGGGAGCATATGGGGGGTCCACGTGGCGCGGCGACGCGTCGGTCGAGAGGATAACAGGAAGGAGAGTGACATACATGTTGGAGATCCTACCAGCACTAAAGCATTGGATCCCAAACTTCAAAGTTAAGCGTGTTTTAAAACTTCAAAGTTAAGCGTGTTTGGGCGAGAGTAGTGCTAAAATCGATGGCCTACTATGAAGTCCTTATGTTGCATTCCTTTTTATCTTTTTTTTATTTTTTTATGATGATTCTTTTGGCGTGTATTTTTTCCCCGCGTTGCATTGAACCTAACCATAGTAAAAATCAGGTTCCAACTCATCATCATCCAAGTATAACAATTATATATACTACCAAACAATACTGGCCTCCAAATTCATCGCATGTCATGACCATTTGAAAATTTTAGTGCACTTACGCATAAAAAGATTAGCTGGTTTATACTCATAGTTAAGGCCAGTTTAGGTTACACGCAAGTCAGCCACGATTAACGGTAACTGCTCGAGGTTGTTTTTTTTTCCGTTGCTAGGATGACTTTAGTCTATTTAACTTCTTATAGTCATTTGACCCGCTCGCTAACTAATTTGTTTTCTTTTAGTTAGGTGGCTAATTTCTGTCACATAAGTACAGGTGAACTTTGGGCATCTTGGTTGGCAACCAGACATGCTCTGTCAGCAACTAAATCCGTGCTACGAATGAAACTCCAATGGTACTCCCAAGATCTTCAGAAGACTCGGCAACTTTGATCATTAATTTACAACACATAACAAAAGTATACTATTTTGAAACTACTTTTCAACATAAATCTGCTTGAATCATTTTCAAATATCTATACACAAAAAGTTTATAGCAAGTTCCAATAAGTTGACATCAAGCAAATCCAAAACACCAGTTGGCTCTTTATAATTAGGGGAAGCAGATTGAGACCACTTACAAGAAAGCGTTGGAAGTTGACAACGGCAAATAAAGTGGTCACCGCTGGGATAAATAACAGAAAAAGGGCAAGAAAACAATGACCAAACAATCCAGGTATTCACCAGTAACAGCTGCAATAAAAGTAAACAGAAACACTGCGAACAAGTTTCAACTGAGTACTGAAAGCTACATCGAATTACATTCTGGAGTTGCTTCATGGAGAAACGGGAAATATATAACTAACATAGCATGTCAATACAAGCTAACGGTAACAGATGGTACAATAGTTTCATGCTGCCTAACATTACCAACTTCAACATAGCATCAGTTCAAACTTTCATCCAAAGTCGTTGGCTTTAAAACAGACATGAATACTCAATCTCTCTCGTCCCTTCCAGGTGAGCGGCTACACAATGCAAAAAAGTGATTCAGTATGACTGTCTCGCACAGTGCATGGAGACATGGCAATATTATGATGATGACACGAAACATACCTGGGGGGCCTGTCATAACCAGGACTAGCTTCTCGGCGCTCACGACGAGGGCTGGCTTCACGGCGCTCGTGACGAGGACTAGCTTCACGGCGCTCACGGTCGTAGTTTGGGCTGCCCCTCTCGTCACCTCTGCCAGCACCATTTGAGCCATAATCAGGGCTACGCCTGTCTCCTCCCCTGCCATAGTCCGGACTCCCCCTCTCTCTGCCTCTGCCATAATCTGGGCTAGCTCTTTCCCGTCCTCTGCCATACGGACTAGGAGATCGCCTTCTACCCGGGGATCTTTCACGTCCCCTCCTGTCTGGGCTGTATCCATTCCCTCTTTCACCTTTTTCATCATCATCACGGAGTGCATATTCAACTGAGATGACCCTGTCCATGAAATTGCTGCCACAGGAATGCCAGAGTTAGTCAAAGTGCACCATGACTCATTTCCACTAAAGACGCTGTAGCAAACTAGCAACAAATAGCATGCTCAAATATTCTGAAGAAGCAAATGATGAGCATACCTTCCATTAGTACCCTCCAATGCTCTAGTAGCATCCTCCTGTACCTCAAACTGGACAAAGGCAAAGTTCTTTTTGATTCTCACATTCGCGACCCTGCCATATTTATCAAAGTGCCTCTCCAGATCTCGGATTCTTGTGTTGATTGGGTCAAAGTTGATCACAAACAAGGTTTTGGTTGGTCTTGCACTGCTTGGAGATCTCCTTGAGCTGCCTTTTCGACCAGCACTGCGATCCTCCTACACAAATAATGGATATGACAATTCAGTATGCTAGACAACTAGTGAAGTGCTAACAGGTCGATACTCTCTTTTCACATCTCACCTTTGTCCACTCAACTCTGATTCTCCTTCCTTTCCTGCCAAAATCAATTCCATCAAGTCTATGGATAGCATCTTCAGCATCACGTTCATCTTCCATGTAGACAAATGCAAATCCTTCATGTTGGACATAAAAAAAGAAGTGATTGATTGTTCAAAGATATCACAATAAGGTCCAAACCTAGAGTAAACAAAAAAATACTACAGGATGAACACGATTCTCTACAAGGAAACTTCTGTAAGATCACCTCGCAAATCTACAGACTGATACACTAGAATAAACAGGAACAGACCTTGTATATGTTGAACTAAACGATGTCAGAGTACAACAATCCAAACATTCGTGGTACATCAAAGAATTGGTGGTGCAACCTCCACTTCTCTCCAGCCGGCCATGAGATTGGCATGGTTGGATTGGCGAGGAAATGGTGATCGAGCAGGAGAGGAGGATGCAATGTTGATCGTAAATGCAAGACATCAGTCACGAGGTGGTCGTTTCCAAGTGAACAGATGCCATGGTGGACAGTGCACTCCTGGATATGGACAAGACATGAGGTGGGGCTCAGGCAGAGGCAGGAAAGGTAGAGCCCAGTCCATCAACCAGGAAGAGCACAAATGCTCCATGATATTCCTGCGGCAAAGAAATAATTGAGTACTGGACCTAAATTTCAAGAAAAACTTCTTTTTCTAAACTTATCCTGATTCACACTAGTCCAATGACAACAATTAAATATAAACATAATCTGATTTTACTAAAACTCTAGTTTCACGATGGATGGAGTATCAACTTGGTCTATTTGTGGCATCCCACACCAGGCCATGGCTGAAGGAAGGTCGATGATCTCTGCCACATCATGCCGACAACAATTTCCACTTGAACTCCAGGTCTTGTTGATAAATGAAGACTCTTAAGAGGAGTTATATGAAGATCGTGTAATTCACAGACATACATGATTTAAACAAACATAGCAAGTTAAATGGTAAAAAAACCAAAAAGTAATTGTCTGTTTCTGGACAGCTAAATTATTGAAAATTTAAAACAATGCAAATCAACAAGCATTGCCTTATGAATGTATTCGATAATGCTTCAGCATCCAAAATGAAGAAACAAACTGAAGGGAACCCCATTAAGAGTTGCAATTATGAGCACTGTTAGCTGACTCTTGACGTAATTCACTTAATGAAACAAATATCATGCCCCTTGACCAAGAATAACTGATAGCTACAGCAGCAAAACACTATTTTGCTAAAATATATCATAAATTAAATTTGAGAATAACAGAGCAAAGAACAGACTAACCTGTCTTCAGATCGACTCGTTCCACCCTTCCATACTTGCCAAAAAGGCGCTCGATCTCAGAAATGCGAACATCATAGTCGAGGTTCCCACAAAAAACCGGCCTCATTTTACTGGTCAAAGTTCTATTCCCTGAATCTGTATGACATTTTTTTAAAAAAAAATCATCTACTCCTGAATGGAAAACAGGAATCCAAAATCCAGCAAATCTAATAGTGTTCCACCAAAAAGGAACTTAACATGAGCTGTTTACAGACAAAAAGGGAAAAAAAATCAACAATGACTTATAAAGGGAAATTTTGCTACAGGTCACCGAACTTTCACGTATTTTGCAACAGGACACTGAAGTTGATTGTATTTGCTGGTGAACATTGTCTCTAATTCATTTCTAGTGTCCTACAACAAATAAAACCAACTTTAGTGTCCTGTAGCATATACCAAACATTTTCGGCATCCTGTTGCAAAGTTTTGCTAACAAAAAATGTAGAAATCAAAACATCACTTTCAGGTTTATTGAAGGTTAGGACATTTGTGGCTACTTTGTAGGATACACAAGGTAGGCTGCATGTCCAAACACCTCCAAGGTGTTCCACATAACATGTCATTTGACCTGCAAACTCGTCAATGCTAGTACACAGTACACCAGTCTTAAGTCTTAACAAACAAACATTATTACACTTGCAATTTGCTTTGAGTTCATGGACCGAATGCACCTCACAAATTTCACATAGAATGCATTGGGTCATACATCACTTCAAATGGGAGCAAAGGAAACTGGCTTGTGGTCAAGGTAATTTGTAATATAAACACTAGCTAAACAAGTGAAACTAAAACAATCAATACTGAAAGATCCCCTGCCTCTTCTAAAAAGACGTAGCCAATTACTTCATGACCACTATAAGCTAGTCTACAAACAAAAAAGCAGCTGTAAGGTCAATTTAACAGAGTACCAGACCAAGACATTCATTCAGCCTTCATATACTGAAGGCCAAAGCAAGCACCAAGAGAACACAAGGGGAAGGGGATGCACAAAATCAAATACAGAGCGACACATAGCTCTATTGATACATTCGGATCTCCCCTTTCTACAGTCACAGGCGGACCAAGCAAAGGACATGGGTGTAAACGTGTACACCAAATAACTTTTGAAACAAAAAACGAAGCTACTGCCTACTGGGTAATATATTGTAACTGGGTGGGATCTGAATACGGATAGCTTATACTAGTGCTCTGTTTCGCACAGCAGGAAGGAAAGAGCAGGGGAAGGAATAGCTGCTGGGTGCTCGTGGCAGGCACCAAATCAGCCATTAAACCTGACAGCAACCATGCATAATAAGCAGCTGGAATTCAAATTTCAGGCCGCGTAGATGAATCCATAAGCAGCGGGCGCCTACCTGCTCTATAGATCTAGCTAAGTTTGCAAGCAAATCGGCAACAGACTGGTCAGGTTCAGGGCTTGCCTAGGCAGATTCAGATTCGAGGGTTCGTGGCAAATCGAAGAAATCACGCGAACCGCAAGGAGTACAAGCAGGCGAGCAGCTAGGCTAGGGTTGCTTACCACGAAGAGGACCGATTGGTTGGTGACTCGCCTCCCCTCGCCGCCGCCGCCGCCGCCGCCGCTGACGCCGCCGTGAAAGGGGAACGGGGACGAAGGGGATTTAGGGCTGGAGGGGAGACCCAGCAGGAGTATTCCTGATATTTATTTCGTGATTTCCCTCAGTGTGAACTTTGGGCCAGAGTTTGGTTTTTTTTACTATTTTGCCATTGTTGGGCCTACGTGGCAGAATATTCAGAAGTCAGGATGGACCCATCTGTCAGCGACTCAATGTCGCTGAATAATTAATTGTTCCCCTCGAACGCTGAACACTGATAGTTTTTTCTTGAAAGGACTAAACAGTAAACACTGATAGTGATTCTCTAATTATACGTTCATACTATTATTATGTAAAAATAGCATTCTCAGTTTTTTTATTGAAACACATAAGAAGCGTCTTCATGGCACTATTAGATTACCATCAAATTTCTGATTATTGACAAACACGATGGAATGCCATATAATTGTAATCCTGCAAATTTCATTTAGATATCTACAGGATGATTATGGATTATGATGGGATACATATGAATTCATAGGAATTTGGTAAATAGAATGGATGGACTGAACCTCATGGAAACTTTCTTTTTGCCTAAGCATGATCACCATAAACATTTTGTTGGTTATATCGGTACGTATGTCCAAATACAATGACCGTAATTGTACCATGAAAAGTACGTAAGTACTCTCTGAGTATTTCAACACGTCCGTACCAAAAGAGAGAACAAAAGTGTCCATTACGTACAACTTAGTATGATTGACATCTAGGCTCAGCACCTCTATCTATCAGCACATACTATGAACCGGCGGAAAGCCTCTTTGCTCTAATGGTCTTCCTTCACGTTGCTCCGGCATGCACCATTGGCCTTCTCTATTTGCGAACAGGTGAACCAGGGTAGTAGATCCGGTATGTACATGACAGTGGATTGGTCAAGTGGACTGTAAATAACACACTGCACCACTTTTCTGCACGATTGTCCAATTTCCACAGCATGGAAAACTATTGCTTTCAGGTTTGAACATCATCATCATCCGTGCAGGAGAACTGCTAACTGCATGCCAGTAGATCAAACTAATATTGCGGCAGCTCAGCTAAAGTCACCTGTAATCCATGAAGAAAAACCCAGCTGGTTACTGACGGTTAGCACAAGTTCAAATGCCAGGATCAGAAAAATCTGAACTCAAGTGAAGTTGCGTGATCCTGTCCGTTTAGCCAATTTACTTCTAGCCTCAAGGGTCATGGTTTACCTGCAGAGCAACTCTTGGGCAGTCAAGCCCCGATCACTTCATCGTCATGCCAGCAAACAATTACCTGCCATTTGAAGAAACTGCATATTCATACTTCCACCAGATGATTGTGCAAGCTCACGAAATCGTCCAATGTCAGGTCAGAAGGTCTAGCCTGCCAACAGTTGAGAAGTGAATACATGCACACAGAGAGAGTGGGAGGAAAGGATACAGAGGGAGAGAGAGAGAGAGAGAGAGAGAGAGAGAGAGAGAGAGCTTACTGTAACTGGAAGGCCAATGTTGTGCAGAGCGGTCTCAATCTCAGAAGAAGAGCGTAGGTGCTGAAGAGACTTCCTAAGCATCTTGCGCTTCCCATTGAAAGCAGAATTCACCTGAAAGTCAAGGATAAGAGCTAATCTTAATGGCATTTCCAAACTTGTGGGGATTAATTTCAACCACAAAAAGCAATTCCCATTGGGACTAGTTTCTGTGCATAATGGCCCCATGGCTCACTCACCATTGAAAAGAAGCTTTTAGGGGAACCAACTGGAGGATACTCCTCAGTGTTCTTTAGTTTAAAGCTGATAACAGCACCATCAACCTGCGAACGAAATTGGTTAAGACTAGGATAAACTTGTAATAAGGTTCATGGAACCCAAACCAATATGAAATGCACAATGTTATTCCCCAAACTAAGTCACACATGTAAAGAATGAATTACCTTTGGTCGAGGGAAAAAATTCTCCCTGTCAACTCTGAACTTATATTCAGGTTCTGAAAAGAAGAAAACAAAGTATCTGCCCGTCAGTAGATGCAAGCTATTGAATATGATCCATGAACTGACGAGGCATACTAACTAAACAGTCAAACTTAGCCAAACTTTCAGGTGATTCCATGATATTGAAGGACGTGGACGAATAGCTACACAACAATTGTTAAGGAGCTTTTGCTCCAATTTCAAAACGATTTGATTGGTGCAGAATCCTAGATACTGAGCCCTCCCAATTAAAATAAGCAGCATGAATGTGCACCTACATGTGGAATTTCTAACAAACAATTATATGCTTAGCTGTAGTAACGAAGTACCAAACAGAATTAGAATACCGATTAAAGTGCAATAGAACTATTCAAGGTAGAACAGAGTAATATTGCATATTTTCTAGGAATCTTGTTACCAGCTGGCGCTCAGATTAGAGTAATTGGAAGAATTTTACAATGGAGCTGTGAAATTTAGGGCATGAACTAGCAGTTGTGGAAGAGGTATCTCCATTATTTTTTTTTTCTAAGTGACCTCCATTGTTCCATGAGCAACATAGAAGAAAAATTTACAGCATAATTTAGTTACAAACCTTAAGCTCTAAGTTTGTATTTTTTCCCTTTTTTTGCCCTCTTCCATCCCTCATACTTTTCACCAAGTGCTTTCTTTATTCTCTCTAGGAACTAAGAATACCCAGAAGCCAGACTATTTATGAAAAAACAAAATAGATAAGGCAGTAAATATACTGTAAAGTTTGGATGAATCCTATGAGCATTGTTTACAAACAAGTTGGTCAACAGTAATCAAAGTCCCTCGAAGTGTTTCACACAAAAGCCTACCTGAGTAGAAATTCACAAACACGCTGATAGGTCGGTACTCAGGAGTTTGTATTGAAGCATCTGCAAGGCGCACTGCTGTTTCATCCTGAAAACAAGAATATGAAAAATGAAGTACAATGAGTCACCAAAAATATTAGAAAAAAGTTCACTCAAACTGAGAGAGGAGGTAAAGAAGATTGACTAAAATGGTTCCATTTATAAGTAGATATAACAAAAATGAGATTTGTTTTTCTGTCAAAAAAATGAGTAGCGTTTCTAAAATCTAGCTCACACAGAAACAAATGACTATCAGAAGTTCCATATCTTTTGAAGTCAGGACCATCATTGCTTCACAATTAACTGTTCACAATATTATCCATTGGAAGTGAAAACAAGAGTTGGCTCAAACCTGAAGCATAAGCACCACAACAGAGAAAACATCCCCCATTGGGAGAAGAAGTTTGACAACTTCGGTGCTGACATTGAATGGCAAGTTTGCAACAACCTGCAAAGTAGAAAGTGGAACATGATCACAAAAACGTAGAAAGTGGAACATGATCGCAGAAACAAGCTTCATCACGTCCAATGGATGTAGAGGCCCATTTAAATTTCTGTGGTTGGGCATTAAGCTGACCTTTGCATGTTTGTTGGTGGCATGGTATTTCTCCTTCATGAAAGGAAGAAAATGGGAGTGAATGTGAAATTTTGTGATGTCTTCTTCGATGACCTGCACCAGATTTGAACTCGAACAGAGATCATGTTTAAGGTAATTGTAAGTTTGACTAAAGGCAAAAGCGTATTGTTGATACATTTTTAACTTCTTGTTTCATAATTTTTTTCAAATGGCGAAATTATTCGTCTGCGACATATGATGACAGATAGAAATGGTAAGTTGTTTAGTACATGTCAAATGAAGAACTAGATGATACCTTCAATCTTTCTGTAGATCCAAACCTATCTTTCACGAGTGTAGCCATATGTTTATCCTGTTACAAAAAGAAAAAATGGAACAAGACGATGCTGCAGATTATGGATCCTTAATAGAAATAATTCTACTCCGTATATTCCAACTGTTAAAACTCCCAAAATAAATCACAACTGTTTTCTCCATCCCGATAAGGCCAAAACAGTCTGTAATTTCAAGGGCTCCCCGTCTATTTGGACCCATACAGGTTAGGGAAAATTGGATCAGTACCACTAAAAGATCCGAAGTTTGGAAAAATAGCATCGAAAGATCAAGGCTTAGAAAAATACCATGGAAAGTTTCCTCCGTTATAGCTTTTTAGCATTTCTGCAAACTCCGTCAAAAACATCTACCTACCGGGCCACCGCTCAGTACAATTCTGGCTGTGTTTCTTTCCTCTCTGGAAATAAATTTCCAAAGGGAATCTTGCATGCATGGAGTATTAAATGAAGTCTATTTGCAAAACCCATTTAGAATTGAGTGCAACTTTGCGCGACGAATCTAACGAGCCTAGTTAGTCCATGTTTTGCTACAGTGATGCTACAGTAACTATTCTCTAATCGTACGGTCAAATGATAGGTCTCGCGAAATAGTCCAATGTTGTGAAGTTAGTTTTATGGACTGACTTTATTTAATATCCTAATTACTGGTCAAAGTTTTTTCCACCCAAAGAAACACGGCCTCTCTGCCTCCGCGCCGCCGAGACGCATCCTCCTCGAACTCCGGCGCCGGCCAGGCGGCCACTCCACCTTCCCTCTCTTCCTCCCTGCGCATGTCTCCCCCAACAACCCCTCCCTCCACCCCCTCCTCGTCGCATCCGCTACCTCTCTCCACTATAGACCGGTGCGTCAGGAGCTGGAAGCCGTGCGCGGGCGCTGAGGAGATTGACTGCCTTCGACTCAATCAGCGCGTTAACCGCGGCACAGGCGAGCTCGCCGGTGATTCTCAGCCTCCCGCTCGCCATACCTCTTCATGTCTGGGAGGCGCGCCGCCGGGCCACGGTTCTTCGTGCTTCCCTTCTGTCTCTGTGTGCTGTGTGCGTGTGTTTCTTGCTGTTCTTCTCCACCCCCACGCCCACTGCTCCCTGTATTCTCCGCTCTTTTAACTTCTTCTTCTTCCTCTGGTCTCCTTTTAAGCACAGAAGCTGTAGCCCAATGTCATCTATCCCTTCTTCTTCTCCAATCAGTTGCAAGCTTGCAACCAGCAGCAGCTCTTCTCGCGCCAATCCACAGTCCTCCAAATGAAACATACACATACGTACCCCAAATCGAGTTACATGGCACACAATTGAGCTCACCTATTCATGAATCGATTGATTCTTATGCTATTGGTCCGTTGCTTCCTGCTTGTGTGGAGTCCCCAACTCCCCGTCCGCGGACACCAGTACTCATCAGCAAGGGATGCAGCCAAGAGGAAAGCGAACACCACCATCGTACTCGGCACCGAGGCGATCCATGCGCTGGCATCACATTGCGCCGCTCCTCGCTCCCCTTCTGATGCTGTCTTCCGTTGCTCTCTGCGTTCGTGTGTTTGGTTCGTTTTTTTAGTTCCAGTTAACGTCAAGTTAACAGAAATAGTAAAATGCTATAACGGAGGAAACTTTCGATGCTAGTATTCTAAACTTGAATCTTTTAATGGTAATTTTCCAAAGTTCAAATCTTTTGATGGTACTGACCCAATTTTCCCACTACGGGAAAATTCAGCTTCAACTTATGTTAGACAGGTAAGTTCTTCCAATCTTTCACAAGTAACTGAAATGTCATCCTATGGGCACATCATTTTACAATTCCGTCTCTGTTTAGTCTATATGAAAGTCTAGGAGAGGAGCATGATCTCAGTTAGAAGTCCCAATCAGTAAAGGGAAAACTACTCATACTTACTCGAAGTTGGTAGCCCATGCAAACACGAGCAACAATTTAAGCATCAACGGTCGAGACACCGATCATAGTAGCACCCACTAGGAATAAAATGACCCCCATCCTTCACCCCAAACACGTCAAATCGTTTCACACGATTTCGTTTCAGGAGCTCTCAGCCTCAGCAGTCAACACAGTCGAGTCAAGCTAAATGAAAGCCAAGGCGACGTTAGCTGACCTTCTCGACGGCGAAGACGGTAGCGCCGGCCTCGAGCAGCGCGGCGGTGAGCGAGCCGGTGCCCGGCCCGATCTCGAGCACGACGTCCCCCTCCTCCACCCCCGCCGCCGCCACCAGCTCCTCGTTCACCTTGGAGTTCAGCATGTAGTTCTGCAGGGGAAAACGAGAACCAAGTCGGTACGCCATGAAATTAGGGAGTGGACATCAGGATGAGCGGAAGGACCTGGCCGAGGGATTTCCGAGGGACGTGGCGGCCGCGGGAGTTGAGGGAGCGCATGGTGGAGTGGTAGTCGTCGGCGCCTGGGGCGGCGTCGGCGACGGTGGTGGCACGCAGGATTCCGCCGCGAGGCGCGGAAGCGCGGAGATGAGGTGGCGGTGGCGGCGGCCGGCGGCGAGGAGTCGCCGGAGACGGAGAAGGGCGCGGTGGCGCTGGGGATAAGGAAGGGAGCGCCACCATTTCCAAAGGGGTTTTACTCTTTCTTTCTTTTTCGATCTTTTTTTTTCAAAAAATCAACGATATAATAAACCGATTAATTGGGCTGTAGTGATGGGCCGGGCTTGTTACCAGCTTGGGACCAGCTTGGACCAAACATTAAAAAAAAAGTTTAAACAATTTGCAGCCTTTAGAGTCTTTTTTCCCCCGACTGGCAAAACTTTGCGGGAGGAGCTTGAGATGAATGCCCAAGCTTCCACTCAAAGTTTAGCTCGAATTGATAAATCAGGTCTGAGCTCGAACCAATATAATCCTAAGTTTGCACACACGTGAATCCCGAGGCGTTTTCGTCGGACTAAAAATGAGTAGTTAGGGTCTGTTTGCTTACTTGTGCTAAATATGTACCGTCTAAAATAAAAATATAAAGTTTAGACATTTATGTTTGGTTGTTCTGTCTAAAAATGTCTAAAGCTTTGATCAGAAACTAAACTACCTCTCATTACTGCTACTCATGGTTTTGGAAGCGCGATAATGACAGGGGTAGCCAAGGAAAAATAGATCTTTTAGATGATTTTAGCACCCCTTTGAGTGCTAAATATGCTACAACACTTTAGACACTTTTAGACAGGTGTTTGGTACGCCAGACTATAAACTATTTTAATTTAGTTCAGCACCAAATAACCATACAGACTCTTAGCAGTAACTCTTAGCTTAGCCTAACCTAAGATCGGTGCAAAGATCGGTGCAGAGTCTCTATCCACGATCCAGTAGCATTCCAAACATCAGACAACAACCAATCGTTAATCCGTCACCACTAACAACGTGGCACTTGGGTCGGTCCCCACACATGATATCGTGTCAGACTCACCCACACTAGGCAGGCGTACACAACTATTCCTTGGCGGTGTTTAGTTCCCGAAAACAAAATGTGAAGTTTGGTAAAAATGTCACATCGGACACTGTAGCGCACTGTAGCATTTTTCGTTTGTTTGTGGTAATCGTTGTCCTACCATGACCTAACTAGGCTCAAAAGATTCGTCTCGTCGTGTACATCAAAACCATGTACTTAGTTTTTTTATTAACCACGTTTAGTGTTTCATGCATGAAGAGAGAAATTTGATGTGATTTGATGTGATAGGTGAATAGTGAAGTTTGGAGAGAGAATTTTTTGCTTTTTTCACGGGAACTAATGCCCTTGTCATCACGCGCGCTGCACGTTTGACTCGCTCCGGCCGGCGAGCCCCACCGGTGTGACGCGCCGGTCGGCGACCAACCGAGACGAGGCTGATCCGCCGGGTTGGCGCGCGAGGGGTCCGAATTCCCCGTTGCCCGGTCAGGGTACGTGTGTCCGTGTGTGAGTGACGGATGGGACCGGGTCAAACCCGACCGGCACCGCCCTCTTGGCCCGAGGGGGAGAAGGGAAGGCAACGCGCGGCCCAGGTGGACCCTGCGGGTGACGTCCCGCGCGTGGCGTCGCGGCTTACGTGCGCCGCCCGTACGGAGTAGGAGGGAGGGCGGAACCGGGTAGCGAGGGTGGGTGTGGGCCCAGCGATCGTTTTTTCGGGGTTAGCAGGTTCGCTTCCCGCGCTAAGCGCGAAATGAAACCAAGCGGGCGGCAATTAGAGGGGAGGTGGAGGGAGCGCTGATGGAGTTTGCAAGACGATGACTTTGGGGTGGACTTGGTGTACCAGATCGGCGATGACAGTTATGGCACTGTTCGTCTGGATTATCAGCCACCAGTCAGCAGTGTTTTCTCTCAGTAAAAACCAGCACCAGCCACCGGCCACCAACCACACAGCAGTATTTTTCTCTCAGCAAAAACCAGCACTAGCCACCAGCCAAGGGTACACTTTTCTTTTTATTCTTTTTTTTAATTTAATATATCCATGTGTGCATCCTTTGTTACGGAAAATAAATATTTCAAGTATAGACGTAGAGATGAGAACTTACGAGTAGAATAAAAACACACCCCTATGTGAAGCCTTGCTACTAAAGATTAGATATGCTAGCCGGCAAGATAGCTCGAGAGGCTTGCATGGTTTACAGAGGTTTTATTATGTAGTTTCAACATCGGAGAGAAAGACTACCAATATACAAGTAGCATTTTCTCTTTGGCTAAACATCTCAACGTACTCTATAGCGAGTGTATTTCTAATGCTTGAAATGGGTATGGTAAGACAAATAGACAGTACTTCCTCCGTTCTCACGTTTATCCTGGGCCATGTTTAGTTCGCGAAAAGAGAATTTGAAGTTTGGTGAAAATGTCACATCGGACACTGTAGCATATTGTAGCACTTTTCGTTTGTTTGTGGTAATCGTTGTCCTATCATGACCTAACTAGGCTCAAAAGATTCGTCTCGTCGTGTACATCAAAACCATGTACTTAGTTTTTTTATTTACTCACGTTTAGTGTTCCATGCATGAGGAGTGAGATTTGATGTGATTTAATGTGATAGGTGAATAGTGAATTTTGGAGAGAGAATTTTTCTTGAAATCAAGGAACTAAACAGGCCCTGATATGTAAGTTAGTTTATTTTTAAACTAGTAGTTTGTTCTAGACAATATATATTCAAGAACGGAGGTAATATTTTTTTCGATTAAGTATACTAATATGTAATATAATATCCTCATGTGACTATACATTTCTGATGCTAACATACCTATAAGTATTTTCTCGTGGCAACGTATCCTATGTGAAAGTGCATCTAGGCACTTATGTGTTTTGGTGATTTGTATGACAACATGATTAGTAATTTAACTTGTTTGCTTAAGCATATGAGCAGGATTTTATTGTCAAAGGATATTCATGTAATATATTTGTTGATAAGTAAATGTGCTCATCATTGGTTTATATTGGTATAAATGCAAACAAGTGTATGTGATGATCCCATGCAACCAATAGAGGCAATGACAAGTAAAGGGAAATGACAAATGAGACATATGTTGGGCTCATTTAAAGGAAGCTTGTCAAAAGATATTGGGACAATTAAATTGAAGATATTGGATATATCTCGGTTAGTTGAAGACATGGATTTCAATGTGGATTTCATGTGGATGCAAAAGCAAAGCTAAACTTAAAGTGGCAAGATAGAATGAAAGAGGTTAAGCTAGATGGCTAGTGACGAGGTACTAAGCAAGTGAAGGGCAAGATAGTCTTGTAGCCGAGGAACTTTGCTAGGGTGAAGAAGCTAGTATCGTGGTTTGGTCTCTAGGCATTAATCAAGCCGTATCTAGTGAAGCAATGCAATGCATCCAATCATTGTTGAATCATATGATGAAGTGACTTATGAATTGGTATGGATTAGTGATCATACACGTGAAAATTCTAAGTCACTGGCTCAAGTGGGATTCGCTCAGCAAGAATGGAATGCTGAAGCCCTCAAGTTGATATTGATCAAGTATGGCATCAATGAAGATATAGAAGCTCAAATGGAGAGTTTATTTATTATTTACAACTTGAGTATAGGAATGCCGTTCTATCAAGAGGGATGCAACTTTAGTTGTTTGACTACACACCAAAAAGTGCTCATAGGTCAACCCATGTGAGATAGCATTTGAGAAGAGTGTTTTGGGGCTTAGTGTGCTGTCTGGCCCCAAACCGGTGTGACCGGTTTGGGAGCTCAGGAGTGTAACGACTAGTTTTGTTTGAAAAGCGGTGCGACCGGTTTTGCTCGGGCATAACGGCTAGTTTTTGTGTGTGGGGTATTTATACCCCCTAGCCCTCACCTTTGAGGGCTGCTGGTTCATTTGGTCCCTTGGGCGTCCAGAAGCACTTCAAGCACCAGCAAGCTCTCCCCAAGCCTCTCTTTGTGAGAGTTGGTTGAATTTGTTCATATCTTTGGATTGGGTTGAGAGGGATTGTGTGAGTGAGCAATAGAGAGCTAGCTAAACCAGTGAAGAGTGAATCCATAGCTTGAGCACTCGCGGTTGAGGTCTAGCAACTCATTGAAGCATTTATTACTCTTGGAGGTGAAGCCTCCTAAACGGCTAGGCGTCGCCGGTGAGCCACCAAGGTTGTGGTGTGCCACGGATTGTTTGTGCAGGCGTGGTCTTGCCTCCTTCGGGGAAAAGATCAAGTTAGTGGAACCGAGGAGATAGCTCGACCTTTGGGTCACTAGGGGCTTCCTCAACGGAGACGTAGGATTCACTGTGCTTTTGTGGCAGCTTTAGTAGCAAGCAGTGAATCTGAACTTCGGGAAAACAACTCCAAGCGTCTCTCTTTGGTTTGCCTCACTTTGTTCAATTCTAGCACATATATTTGCTTTCGCTTCGATCTACTTGGTTGTGCTTTACTTGTGTGCAGGAGCTTGGTGAACCTGCTAGAGAACATCTACAGAAGCACTCCACTAAGTTTCATTCGTGCTAGAGCTCGAAAGGGGGTCAAATTACCTTATTGTGCTTCTCAGTCCGAAACTGGTCTGACCAGTTTCCCAAACCGGTTTCCCAAACCAGTCTGACCGGTTTTGGTCCGGAGTTTACGGAGGTTTTTGCGGAGTATCCGGACCTGTCTGGAATTTCCGGACAAATCTCCGGAGTATCCGGAGTTTGAGCTGACAATTTGTTGTAAGTGTTGAAAATTTGCAAAATCACCTATTCACCCCCCCTATGTGACATCACGGTCTTTTCACTATGGAAGAAACTAGGTTCGTATGTAAACTATGAAAACTCCTATCACAATCACTGGATCTCCATCCGAAGGCCAGAGAGAGGTGAGAAACTTTAGCACTTAAATCCTCCCACCATTAGCTTTAGTAATCACAATTTTTCTAAAACCCCCCTCTAAACCAAGCCTGGAACGGAGGGATTTTTTTTACCGCACTGTCGTTACGAACCGCCGCGGTGCCGCGATTTGACGGAACGCTGCAGCCATCGAACGACGCCGCCTCTGGGAGAACGCCGCCGCCTCCGAGAGATCGCCGCCACCGCCGTCGAACGCCGCCGACTCTAGGAGATCGCCGCGGCCGCCGTCGGCGACGTCGTTCGACGGCGGCGGCGTTGTGTCAAATCATGGGAGGGCGGCGGCTCGTAACGAGAGATGCCGTAAAAAGGATTCTCCGTTCCCGGCTTTGGTTTAGAGGGGTAGGAAAATTGTGATTACTAAAGCTAATGGTGTGAGGATTTAAGTGCTAAAGTTTTCTACCTCTCTCTGACCTTCGGATGGAGATCCAATGATTATGATGGGAGTTTCTATAGTTTCCATACGAACCTCGCTTTTATAGGATACGTTGTCTTTTCTCCTCGACTAAGCACTTACACTATTCGTGGTAAAGAAGCTGGAAATATGCAATTGGATGGTGGATGAAAGTAATAACGGCAGAGGCAAGGTATACATGAGGATTGAGGACAAACAAACTTATGTGGTGGTGCACGCGCGGTCCATGACACGGGCCCCACAGCTGACCTGGCAGGCCGCGCGCCCGTCCGCCCCTCCGTGTGCTATGCTAATTAATTTCGCGGCACGGCGCGGCATTTTTGGTGATGCGCATACCCGCGCGAGCCATATGATTTCGTGACAGCGACCACACAAAGGCCAGCCAAGCCAACCCCGTCTCGTCTCAACTCAAGTCCACACACACACCCCCACCCACCCCACCCCACACCACTCCTCCCCTCCTCCTCCTCTCCCCCGCCGCCAGTTCGCCGCCGCCGCCGCCCGATCCGACCTCCGCGGATCGCCGCCCCGCGCCATGGACCAGGTGAGCGCCCGTCTCCGATCGCTCTATTTCCACCTCCTCGGTTCCTCCACTGGGGAGCGGTAGCGATTGCGATTGCGGGGAGTTGGTTGAATGATGCGGGCGGAATGGTGGTCGCAGTACGAGAAGGAGGAGAAGATCGGGGAGGGCACGTACGGGGTGGTGTACAAGGGCAAGGACCGCCGCACCAACGGCACGATCGCGCTCAAGAAGATCCGCCTCGAGCAGGAGGACGAGGGCGTCCCCTCCACCGCCATCCGCGAGATCTCCCTCCTCAAGGAGATGCACCACCGCAACATCGTCGGGTACCCGTCAGCTCCTCCTCGTCTAGTCGATTCCGCTCCTCCGATGTCCGATCCCGCGGCCGCAGCTGCCAGCTGCTGATCCCGTGCGCGCGCGTGTGTGCAGGCTGCAGGACGTCGTGCACTGCAACAAGTCCATATACCTCGTCTTCGAGTACCTCGACCTCGACCTCAAGAAGTTCATGGACTCCTCCCCGGGCCTGAAGAACCACCGCGTCGTCAAGGTCACATTTCCCCTGCTAATACTCTCAGTCTTAATCCCTCGTTTCATTTATTCTCCATTTTGCTTCGCTTTCAATCGATCGGACGGACGTGCTACTAGTGTAGTGAGTTACTACCACCAGACAACAGCAGCTGCTCCGTCCGTTGAAGAGGCTGTGAGTGATAATTGCGGGATATGAAATGGTTGGTAATGCTGGGCTATGCTCTCTCTGTGCCTGCAGTCCTTCCTGTACCAGATTCTTCGTGGCATTGCGTACTGCCACGCGCACCGCGTGCTCCACCGCGACCTGAAGCCGCAGAACTTGCTGATAGATCGCCGCACCAACGTGCTGAAGCTGGCTGACTTTGGATTGGCAAGGGCGTTCGGCATTCCTGTTCGGACTTTTACTCATGAGGTACGAGTTATGGCTTGCTGTCAACATGTTGTTCTGCGTTGCTTGATGATTTGAGGTGTCTGCATGAATCAAGCAGCCGTTGGTGGAAAGTTGCCATGCACTTTTTGCCTCTATGCAAAGGAATTCAGTTATTTTGGACGAATGCGACATAATGCTACCATTTTCGCCTTTGTTGTACAGCAATTTGCCATCAGCTCATTAGGACACATACATACACATCTGTTCATGGTTTACCAGCACTGTTGTCTGACTTGCAACGGGCAATTTCGTAACTGCCAGTAACACCATTTGTGTGTGCTTTGCTGTAGTACCTCTTAATGCTGTTTACTTTGTCCCATACAAATGGGTCAAATAACAGAGCAAGTATGGAAGCTATAAACGGAAATAGAAAAGGATACATGCTCATGCATGCACATATCTGAAATAGATTTTTACTGTAAAATCTGAAGGCTGTTAAGCAGGAAAGTTGTAGAACAACAACTAATTTGTTGTCTGCTTGGTGATAGTGCAGTTCTTTTCTAGGGATGACAGCTTTATCGCGTAATTTACTAATTTTGATTGAAATTCTCTTTGACTTGAGGCAAACATCAATGGGGCTGGCATGCATACGAAATTACGGATGGACTGTTACCATGATGTTCCGCGCCTGCTCCTTTCCTTTTGAGCTTGTTTTCATTTAACTAGAACCAAACTTCTTATTAGGTGGTGACACTTTGGTACAGAGCACCTGAAATTCTTCTTGGTGCAAGGCATTATTCTACCCCAGTTGATGTGTGGTCAGTTGGTTGCATTTTTGCTGAAATGGTGAACCAGAAGCCACTTTTTCCTGGGGATTCTGAGATTGATGAGCTGTTTAAGATTTTCAGGTCTCATTCGCAAGTCTTGTTCAATCTTCCTTTAGTTTGTTGCATGCTTGGAAGACATACCTTACCTGGGCTGTACATTCTCTTCTGTCAATGCAGAATTTTGGGCACTCCAAACGACGAAACTTGGCCAGGTGTTGCTTCATTACCCGACTACAAATCAACTTTCCCAAAGTGGCCATCCGTGGTAAATCATAAATGAGTTCCTTTTTATTATTGCAAACAGTGGGATTGTGGGCAGGGACGGAAACTTTTACCTTGTTCTCTGTAATAGATATACCTTGTTCTGCTCTGTAATAGATAAGTTTGGGATATCCTTTTAGTTTGTGTATGAAGGTAACTAAACATCACAGTGATTGGCACTTTTGGCTCTAACATGAGGGTCATGTTGTAGGATTTTGCAACAGTGGTCCCAACACTTGAACCAGCAGGAATTGATCTTCTATCTGTAAGTCAGACTCGTCAATCCTTTGAATTCCATAATTCTAAACATGTTTAATGTTCTCCACTTCTCCTAGTGACACCGCCGTCCACTTGATTTTCTGCTTTTTTGCCCGTGCCATCAGTTTTGTTTAGTGAATAGATGGCATGCCCACCTTGTGGGGTTTATTCGCAGGCCGAAAAGTTTGATTGCATTAGAATAGCTCAAGGTTCCATTGACTGGATGAAGAGGGAAATGGCAACCTAGCTAAAAATAAGTCTACCACTTTTTCTGTGGTTATGTTTCTATGCACTTGAAATCTTGTTGTTTTCATTCTTGAAGCTGCAATTATTGCATAGCAGGCTAGCTGCATTCTAAGGCTATTGTTCCCACATGTTTTTCAGTGTAATCTGAGCACAAATTCCCTCTTATACCGAGTACATATTAGATTATTAGCCATCTTGTAAGCGCTTGCACGGCTGCAAGTTCACCTGGATTGGAACAATGTAGGCATTTTACTTCTAATGTCGGTTTAGACTCATTTAGCTAGCTGCATCTAAAGTCATAGGGGTCTTTTTTGATGAGATATTGCAATTTGTCAATTATAAGGACAGTTGCAGCCCTATTTGCATTACAATGGCGACCACTAGAACTGGAATCTGGAAACTGCATTGCTTTGTGCGCCACTGCCACTAGCACACCAAACGTTACATAACATTTGTTAATTCCCTGTTTGTATGGCCTGTAATGTATAGTATGCTGAGTTGCAATATACCAAACATTACATAACATGTGCTTAAAAAATACAGAACGCATAAATGAGACTAGATTATATGCCCTTGGTAACACTATTTTCTTATGCTAGCCTTCATTTCCTTGTGCTAGATTTTATGATTACTATTTATGGAGCACATTCAAGTTGCTGATTTCTCCCTTCCGTGATGCAGAAAATGCTATGCCTAGACCCAAGCAAGAGAATCACTGCCCGGTCCGCCCTCGAGCATGAGTACTTCAAGGACCTTGAAGTAGCATAGCCGATCAGTGATGCCCGCTCCCGCCCCTCTGTACATTAAGATTTGCATTGCTTGCTCGGCCGTCGAGCCCTCCTTTTTGGCTGCTGCATTAATCTAAGATGGTGTGCCCATTTTGACTTGTGGTTGTGTAGAGAAAATGGGAACAGAAGGTTATTTATCCCGGTGTCCCTCAATGTAAGTCCCACCCGAATTGAGTGATCCTTGTGCCATGGGAGAGCCCTACATCGCAATTTTGCTCGGTTCTGTGACGGGCGCTGTGGAATTTTCCTTTGCCTTTGACCCTTGATGCTGGATCACCACTTCTGTTTCAGCTGGTGCTATACCTGGGCTATCCTGTGTCACAGTTTGTTAACTGATGCGATGGTGTTTGGTTCTTGGTAAGCATCGCTGTCGTCATCGGTGGAATCTGCTGCGCCGTTGACATATCTCTTCTGAGATCACTGATCAGTTATCATGTGCCGTCATTTTCTAACTGAAAGGCACGATCACATCTGATTGCGATGTGGAATGGACAGTTGGAAAAAATGTAATAGGGCGTCTGTGCATGCGTGGTGCGTGGCTCACGCTGCAGATCTGTACTGACCCATGATCCCTATTCTGAATTTGTGATGTGGTGCGGACGGGGTGCGGGGACAACAGAGTCGACGTGCAATTGATGAATTGAATTCTGTTTTTGAAATAGACAATTGATGAATTGAATTGATGGAGTATGGATAGATTCTCGTGCGGTACATCCGTGCCAAGAGAGAAAAAAGATGTTCGTGTGGTAGTACGATTCCAGGCATGGGAACAAGAACATGACGCCTCTACGGACCAACCGGCAGAAAACGATTGAAAACAAGGATCATGTGCGGGGTAGCCTGCAACTGCAGTGCTGGCCAGTGCAGAGGGTCGAGTGGTCACTGCCTCATTGGGACACCACAAGTTTCTTTGGACACTGTGCAGCTCGTGTTAAACCTGGGCAACATCGCCAGCTCGTGTTAAGAACTTGTTTGCGAGATATCTATCTATACTGTTAGGTGGAAGACAGTAGACAGTTGAATGACCAGGAGATCATTCTTTTTATGTGACTTGAACAAATTACAGATAGTCACAATGCATTTAGTTAGGTTGGTACGAGTTTCTCGATCCAGGGGCCTGAATTTTTAGCTAAAATCATTCATTAGCTAGCAGGTGGCACGGGACATGGAGGCATACGTGCTGCTGACTTTATCAATCCTACTATATAGATTTGTACATACATGCGTTTATATGGGTGGTTAGTACGCGTACAGTTACACGAACGTTTATGTTGTGTTTCCTTTTCTATACTATAAAGAGAATTAGATTTAAAAACAATTCTCACCAAGATTAGTCCCACTTCCCACCTCACAGAGGACCCACCTGTCAGGCTGAAAGTTACATGAATGGTGGAAAAAAAAGGGAGGATGGACATTTCTGTGTTGATTATCTCCTCGAAACCCAAAACTTTTTATTATACTATAAAGAGAATTAGATTTAAAAACAATCCTCATCAAGATTAGGCCCACCTCCCACCTCACAGAGGACCCACCTGTCAGGCTGAAAGTTACATGAATAGTGGAAAAAAAGGGGAGGGACATTTCTGTGTTGATTATCTCCTCGAAACCCAAAACTTTTTTCACCCAACAAAGGACCCACATAAATGCACCCACATTTGTACCCACGTCTATACACAATTATCCCGTATTGCTAATAGACAATAAATTGAAGAGTTTTTCTCCATATAAATAAATGCCAACTATCATGAGTTTTAAGAATACATAAAGCTCTCTATACATGAGAGAGCGAATATAAAGTATTTTTAAAAGCGCTTTGCACTAAAATAACATTATTCTATTACCTACATGTCATTAATAAACGTGCGTGCCGCAAGTGTGTTCTTGCTAGTCAAAAAAGAAAAAGAAAAAAAGAAACCGGAAATCAAGAGAAAACGCAACTCGTTGAAATGAAACCAACCCGCTGAGCGGGCGGGCCCACCAGTCAGTCAGGCCAACGAGTGCTAGGCTGACGCCGCGATCACCAATCCTCCCCATCCCGACCGACCCGTAGCAAAGCAGCGCTTGTTGGCGCCGCTCCCACCTCCGCCGCCGCCGCGATTTAACCCGCCGCCTCCGATTGCAGCCTCCACCTCGCGCTCTGCTAGCTGCCGATCTCGCTCCCTCAGTTCATGCGCGAGGATAGGAGGGAGGGAGGGAGGAGCCGAGCGGAGGAGGGCGCGGTGGGGGCTGAATCGCCGTCGCTGCCGCCATGGAGGCGTACAAGCTCTGGGTGCGCAGGAACCGGGACCTCGTCCGCTCCCTCGAGTCCCTCGCCAACGTAATACCCCTGATCCCTGCTTTGCTTTCGTTGGGTTT
Organism: Echinochloa phyllopogon; assembly: GCA_033239725.1. NCBI lineage: Eukaryota > Viridiplantae > Streptophyta > Magnoliopsida > Poales > Poaceae > Echinochloa > Echinochloa phyllopogon. The sequence continues at coordinate 1,953,534 of BTCW01000001.1, forward strand.
GGGCCTGCCGCGCTCCTCCGCTGGCCCCGTGAGCTTAACCCGCGTCGATTAGGGGTGCTGTGCTGTGCTTCGTATTGGGGTCGTGTGCTTCGGCTGCTGCTTGGGAGCTTCCATCTCCCCTTCCTAGGCGCAGACGAGAGTCATAATACCCCATGATGTATTCGCGAATTTTGCCTGGGGTATTCATGGTTGGGATTACAAAACATTTGTCAGAATCTCTTACCATAGTTGGGATTGCAAAACTTTTGCCAGAATTTCTCACCATGGCATCTTAGTTTGAAGCTTATGAGTTGCCACCGCTTTGCTTATGCTTGATTCAACTCTTTCCAGGGGCTCACATGGATACTGCCTGAGCGCTTTGCCAACTCTGAGATCGCGCCAGAAGCAGGTGCTGTCAGTGATCCTTCCTTCAGCTTGAGTAACATTAAGTTCAATTGTGTTGTTTTTGTTATCTGAATCTATAGCTGGCCACATATATGTTTACCGTCTCATTGATTTGGATTTTGAGCCATACCAATTTCCTATTTCCGCAAATGCAAGCCTCGATGCTTGAAGTGTCAAACTTTGCAAACGTTTAGTGAGATGGAAAATTGGAGCTGCAACTTCCTTGCCACAAACATACTGTGAACTGCTAGAGCCTAGAGGTAGAACGTATTGGAATGATTATGATTTAAGAGGTATAGACTGTATATCTAGTCACCTTTAAGGTATATGGATGGCCAAATGCCAAATTTTGGGTGGGTGGAGTTGACGTGCCCTGCTCTACCCCTTAAGTCATGTTGCATGTGATTCATGTGTCCAAGGCCCTTAATTTTTCATCGTTATTATGAAGTGATGTAATATAGTATAGATGACAAGTGTGAGCATGTGGCGGCACAAAATTTGGCAACTGTGTTTCCTATTTGGTCATGTTTTCTGTTTGGGTGTTACCGTAAATGCTCTCCTAGGTTTCTGAGACCTCATGTCTGCAATCTCTCATGCATGGAGGAATACATGATCTTTTGTGCTTCAGTCCAATATGCGACCAATATTGTTGTGGAAAAATAATCACTACCACTAAAATCCAAGTCATCTTTTCACATTGGAAATTGCTAATAAAATCACCTAGGTACCAGAAGTCAGTGTGCTACCGTGGTCGCTGTTTTAGTTATTTCATAAAGGAAACAAAAATTATTCTTATAATCAGACCCATTGTTTTTATGGAACTCATATGTAAGTGCCTTTGTTGGCTTTAGTACTAGAGTGATTAAGCTTATTTCAGAATGCCTACTCACATTTTTACCCTGGCATCTTCCATTGACCATCGTTAGCTAACAAACAGTAATGTCATATGCTCATTTTGAGCTATTCAATGTAAGAGACCATAGAAAGTTTCCTCACTGACCTGTCTGAAATATATCTTAGGGTTTGCAGATAATATTCTGTATTGAACATGCTTTGCTTCAGAGTATTGTATGTCTTGGGGAATCTAATTCTCTTCTATAAATAACTAAATTATAGGAATGAAGAATATTTGCGCCACTATTTTGTTACTAACCCGAGATAAGACATCATGGACCTTGGCTCTTGAATTTTACTATAATCTTGTCTAGAAAACTCAATCCCCTATGAAATAATTGAACATCTGTTCAGTTTGTAAACATATGCATACTGATATGGCACCGTTTTTAAGGCACCTTCTGCTCTTCTGATTAAAGAGTTTTGAATGATATACACTTCATTTCTTCACACTAACGTGCGCTTCATTGTCTGAATAGTATATGCACTACTGGGTATTGTGAGTTCTGTCAACCAGCACATAATTGATGCACCCACCGAAAATCACTCATTTGCCTCCAAGGAGCAAACCATCCCATGGGGTCTTGTTGTCTCTGTACTAAAGGATGTCGAAGCGGTTGTTGAGGTTGCTGCCCAGCACTTTGTCGGTGATGATCGCAAGTGGAGCTTCCTTGCTGTTACGGAAGCAGTGAAGTAAGACAGTTTACTTATTTGTTGTTTTGTTAGTTGCATATGTACTGGCTTTGTTCAGACCAACGATAACAATTGTGCAATATTTCAGAGCAGGTGTCAGGTTAGCCGCTTTCCGGGAGAGTGGATACAAGATGCTCTTACAAGGAGGAGAGGTGGCCAATGAAGAAGAGGTGACCGTTCTTGAAGATAATTATGGAGTAAATGGTAATGGAGTTCCAGTTATCTATCCGATGGATGGACATCCCCAAAATGGCCACAAAGCTGTGACCAATGGTCTGGATGAAAAAAATGGACTTGTATCTAAGAGTCTTGAGAGAAGAGCAGTAGCTGCTTTGAACAGGTTTGGCGAGAATGCAAAGATGATGTCTGATCCTATGTGGATAAGGAGGCTCCAACATACTCCTGAGCCTACTGGTAATATATTTTAAACTGAATCAGGCACCATCTATTTAATTTTCTTGGCATTTCAATTGGATATTTCTGGGATTATATTTTTTTTCTTATAGCGAGTTAAATCTTCTGTGCTGTGTAGTGACGGTGGTCGAGAAGCCAACTTTGTCAAGTATTTGGTCCGCTAAAGGGGGTACTGGGCGCTTATTTGTTTTAGGGGAGGTTGTTCACATATTCAGGCCACTTGTGTATGTACTTCTGATCAGAAAGTTTGGAATCAAATCATGGACCCCATGGTTAGTTTCGCTAGCTGTGGAAATGATGAGTCTTGGCTTCCATTCACATGCGACTGATCTAAATCATAGAGGAGGCAAAGTGCATCTGCTCTCCTCAGCTGAGAGGGATGAGGCAAGTCGATTTCTGCTCTCTTAACTTGGTTTGCATAGTTTGCATAGGAACCGGGTTTGCACCCCATACGTCCCCCTCTTACTAGTTAACTTTTGTTTTATCATATGCTTACTGTTTCTGCTATTACTTGGTCCAATTCCATCAGTTGAAAAGGCGAAAGATGATGTGGGCCATTTATGTGATGAGAGATCCTTTCTTTGCCAGTTATACCAAGTAATGAATACCCTGCCCTAACATGATCATTGCTTGACTGAAATCGGATCCTTTATGCTCACGCCTCTATTGTGTCCTGACAGGCGTCATCTCCAGAAGGCTGAACAGGTGCTGAATACAGTGCCATTGATTGGTTTCCTTACAGGTTTGTATGCCTTTCACGCCTCCGATGTATTTGTGTTCCATAAAAGCATGTTGCAATAAGCTTTTCTTGCCTGGATCATCGCAGGTAAACTTATTGAGTTACTGGAAGGGGTTCAGACAAGATATACGTACACGTCAGGTTCATAGAGATGGCCAGATAGATGTCTGAGCTTGCTTCTTGATTTGCCCTGGAGGACCTTGTGAACTTCGTGTTAGTTGGTTGATGGGTTCTGTTTTACTGGCCGAGAACTTGTGCCCAAACCTGTAGTGCCATTTCCTTGGCAGATGTGGCATTGTTGTCTTTTGACATAGGCTGCTAAGCAGCGACCACTTTCATCTATGGTGGCAGATGGGAAAACTAAGAGTCATAAGTATATAATGGTAATACCAAATGTAATGCTAAGAATCGGCACGTGTATTCACAACGCACTGTGCATGACCTATTGGAACAGAACGCCGATAATACGATTTGTTCTTCAACTGCGAAATGTGTTGGATGTTGTTACTAGTAAGTGATTTGTGCTTGGATCAGATGAGGACCTCATCTTCAAAGTTTATATGTATCGCACATTTTTTAAAATAGTAATACCTACCCATTGCAGATGGCATTAACAGTTGAAACCGTGGTCTATTTGAATTATCACTGCGACATGGATTTCGTGGAATAGTTCTCTGAACCCAGAGCCGACAAACACACAGCTTCCTTCCTTCAAAAACATAACATGTTGTTTTCCCAAAGGCTACTGGAATCTGTAACATGGCAAAACGAAGGATAATGGAGCTTGCAATACGCATCTAAATTTACTCAATTATGCACTTGCAACACGCATCCGATTTAGAGTACTATGTACTGCAAACCTACAAGGCTACAAACATGACAAAGAAAGATGATATCACAGGCGTGCCATAGTTCTGTTCAGGGTCAGCTCATCGCTTGCTACAGATGCAGTGCTGGCTTTGCTTCGAGACTCGCTGCGGCTCGACTGCGAACTAATGTAAGAGAGGGACTGCAGCCACGACCCGAGCACCGGCTTCCGAGTGACATCGTCAGACTCCGCGACATGGGCGTGCATGTCATCAAGGAGCGCATCCTGGCCTTCCTTTGGTAGCAGAGTCACAAACTCCGCCAGCTCCTTCAGGAGATAAGGGAATGACTGCAAAGAGAAGAAAATCGTGTTACTACAAAATATAGAACATCTTGGTTTGAGCATCGTCAGAAAATAAGCCAAGATTTAGTCTGAAACATTCAGCAAGAACATGAGAACTATTCTAAAGTTTCCCTAGCTGCTTTGGTCTCGAAATATTGTTTATATGTCTACTGATATGCTGCAAACTGACAAAATATACCATGAATGCAACAATTGAGCTACTATCGGTCTTGCAGAAATCTATTGCTCTACAAACCATGAAGGGGGAGGAAATGACCATATAATCTGACCTGAATATCCACCAGGAAGATTAGTCTCAGCAGCAGATCCAATGTTTTCTTACAAGGTTCTGTGCTCTCTTCCCATGATCTCCACAAGGATTTGTCCTGAACCTTTGCAGTATCACAAAGATCCTTAGCCTTAACAACAAGGCTATGGATACAAAAAAGAATGGCAGGGCTCCCTGCAGGAAGGTGTCGGACTAGTGCTGCAACTCCTGACGCTAATCCATCGAAGGGGGTTACCCCAGGATAAGCCTATCAAGAAAGTCAGAAATTAAGTCATCTTCCAGTCAGAAATCAAATATAGGAAAAAAAAAGATGGTGGATGGACTACATCCAAAGATCTCTTGATGTAGTAAAAGATAAGTTGCTCTTTCAAAGCAGCTCGGTCATCCTGATCAGTGTCATTGCCAGATGACAGGAAAGATACCATGACAGAGTGTGAAGCACTAGTAACTTTCTGATTTGAATGCTGTAGGTATCTTGTTCGTGCTAAGGAGCACATTTTTCAATGCCAAAAATCTTGATACAAAGTAAAAAAAAAGCAAATAAGGAGACAGAACAATATGATGGAATACAAAAAAGGATACAAGAACATGATTGAAGCCACTTTATCCCGAATCATATTAGCTGGAATGAGGCCAACACAGGTTGGCACAACCCGCAGGTAAAACAGTATGCGTGATGTCTGAACCTCATCTCTGTGCCAAATATATCTTGTTCCAGCCAAGCTTGGTAAATCTATAATAAACCAAACACGAATCTACTCATTAACAATCATTATCACATCCTAGTAATCACAACGTTACAGCAAGATAAGTGTCAGTGAAATAACCTGGCTGACTTGTCAATTCAGCATATGAAGGCATTGACTCGATGAACAAAGCAATAGCTGCCGCATTCTCTTGATTAACAACTACAGCACGCCGAACTGCCTCAGTGTACTCAGGAAGACGCAGGTGCCTCAGATGTTCCACACACGAGAACGCCACCAAGATTCTAGCAGCAACCTCAGGTTGGAATCCTTCTGAGGACTTAGCATTTAGCCTGTGTTTAGTGACCTCAGCTGCAAAGACTACAACCATAAGAAATGAGGCCTCAGCAATCTTGTCAATGGCCTTAATCAAGTCATCCTGTTTTCCCCTATGTAGCAACACTGCTGCACGAAGAAAACAGTAAATCCCCTGTGCATAATCCCAAACACAAGTTTCGACAAAACTTTTAGCCTTGTCACTGGCATATGAATACTGATTGCAAAGAACCCCAGTCACCGGTCCTGCCTCTTGGAAAAGGACACTACCCAGGTGTTGGTTGACCTGAGCCTTGACAATCTCAGCTGATTTCCCTTCTGCTCTTTCAACTGACATCCTGAGCATGTCAGGAACTGGGAGAAGTTCCTTCAGTAATCCCGTACAGACACACTGTAAAATAGACTCATGAAATGCAACCTGCCCACACCGTGCTAAGCCCAACGCGACACACTGAACAAGGATATGCTGATCATTGGCAGGCCTCCCTTCTAAAACAGCCCTCTCAGCTGCAAACCGAATTGTCCGCTCAGGCGCCTCCTTCAACCGTGGATCAAAGTCCAGCCGGTATCTCGCCGAAGCAACCCTCAATGCCCGTAATCCACCGCAGGCTGCCATTACCACTGGAAACAGCACACAGTCCTCCTCGCCCTCGCACTTCTCTGGCGAAATCATCTCAAAGAGCACCTGCACCTTCCGCATCTTCCTCGACTCGACCAACCCCATCACCAGCCATTCCACCAGCTTAAGCACCCGAACACCAACAGCCAGGTTCCCAATCCTCCCACAAATCCTAAGCAAGGACACAAGAATCCTTCTAAATTGCACCTCATCAGCTGATGCCAGCGCGTAACCAATCCCCGTAAGTGCGAGGTGATCAAGATCATCGATGCTCTGGCTCCCCTGCTCCACATCTTCAAGCATGTGGCTCACAGCCACAACAGTATCATCATCGTCATGGCCATTGGTAGACTCACCACTGCCGGGATTCTTAGCGGTGGAGCTCCCGAAACTCGCGCTGCTGGGGAGATCCTTGGCGCTCCTGGCGAAGGCGCGGGCGCCGAGTAGGAGGAGGCGAGGGGAGATGGGCAGGGAGTCCGGGAGGGAAGCGGGGAGGAGGTGCGGGGACGCGGCGAGCAGCGGGGCGACGAGGCGCGGGTGGAGCGGGAGGAGAGGGAGGAGGAGCGCGACGTGCGCGGAGGAGAGGCGGAGCGCGCGGCGGCAGAGGTGGAGGGTCTCCAGTGCGGTGAGGGCGTCGGCGGGGGAGGAGGAGGAGGGGTCGCGGAGGCGGGACCACGCGGAGAGGATGGTGGTGGGGGACGGCGGCGGCGGGGGCGGACGGGCCGGCGCGAAGGTCGCGGACTCGAGGTGGTCGGCGAGGAAGGCCGCGGAGGCGGCCGGCGCCGCCGGCCCCGGTCGGGGCGGCGGTGTCGCCATGACAGGTGGACCCGTGCTGCTGCTGGGGAGGGAGGGAGGAAAGGAAGCAGACGAGCAGTTGAGTTGAGAGAGCTCCAGACTTTCAGAAGACTTGGACTCTGCTGAAGATAACGGGCATACTCCTGTCAAATTACCGTGGAATTTGAATGGATTTGCCGATTTGGGGTATGTTTGAGACGCTGAAATTTTTGCGGGACACAGTATACGTTCCTAAGGTGGAGAATTGTCTGTCTGGCACGCTGGAAGTTCAAAAGATACACTTGGATGAAAATCAGTAAAATCATCGCATTTCTAACAAAAACCCCCCAGCATGTTTAACTTGTGCTATACATGTCCTAATTTGACATATAGTGGGCATGTACACCAGTTTTGTAAAAAAAGAAAAACATGAGAGCAATGGAACATGAACTACGGTTGCAAATTCATAAAAATACGAGATACACCGTTCCATTCCATCCAACGTTATGACCCATTTTATTGATGGATATATGGGACAGTGTGTGACACTGGGCTCACATGTTGACTTTGTTGTAGACAGTAAGATGGGGATGGAGCAAGTTTTCAGAGAAGGTCCACACTAGGAGCTGGGATCGCGAGCAAGAAAAGCTAAGAATAGACGTCGATGCCCCAGAACTTGGCAGGCTGGTTGGTGCGGTGGTTCTTGTCGATGGCCTTGATCTCCTCCATGTCTTCGTCCGAGATGTCGAAGTCGAAGACCTCCAGGTTCTCCTCCAGCCTCTCTACCTTGGAGGTCTTGGGGATCACCACTGCATTCTTCTGGAGGCCCCATCGGAGGACCAACTGCGCAGGTGTCTTACCATACTTCTCGGCCAACTCCTGTGAGGAATTTGCAGGGGAGCAAATTGATCATCAGAAATGCAGGATTGCACGATGCAAGGTATTCAAATGGAGCGATCTTCAAGCTCAGCATAAAAGTTTAAGAAAAAACCCAACAGTGTGATTCAGTAGTGAAGAATTGGAATAACAGCCACCTTGATGACAGGGTCGTCAAGGCATGAGAGCGAGCCGAACAGCTTGGCGTTGGCAGTGGAGCCACCCAAGGGGGTGTGAGCGGTGACACAGATGCCATGCTTCTGGCAGAACTTGACAAGAGAATCACGCTGGAAGTACGGGTGCATCTCAATTTGGTTCACGGCAGGCTTTATCTTGGCGTAGGCCAAGCAGTCTCTGGTGAGAAAGACGCCATAGTTGCTGCAAAAATAACTGTAATAGTAAGAATTGTGAAGCTGACTTCCTGTACCATGATAAACGTGGAAACAACGGATCGAGAAGGTGCAAGATGTAACACAGCTCTTCTGGTTGTTCTGACTTCTGAATCGGAATCTTCAGGTTCGAGTAGCTTATATTAACCAAAGTACTAGGTCAAATAATTTCCATTATAGGCAACACAAACAATGGTTATCACCGAAAAATAACTACGATATAGCAAACCAAGCCATCAACCAAGTTTTGGCATTAACCAATCATATGGTACAAGACACGCTAAACATATCGAGGTCAGATATCTTAAAACTTTCAAAGTCAACAAAACAAAGTAACAATAAAATTAATCCACTTCTTACCTGATCCCAATGCTGCGAACAAGTCCCATATCAACAAGATCTTCCATTGCATGCCATGTTGACTCCAGTGAGACAGTGGTATCAATGTCTAGCACACCATCTTCACCAATGACGCTAGCAACTGAGCCAACTTCTGTAGAGATAAATAAAAAAAGGGACCGAGTCACCCCAAAGAGAAAATGTCCTTGCTCCATATTATTTGAATAAGGACAAAAGAAATTACCAGTGTGCCTAGTTGCCACTGGGAAGTGAATGAGATAGAGATCAAGGTAATCTAACTTCAACTTCTTCAGGCTATCCTTACAGGCTTCAATCACATGCCCGTGATCTGAGTTCCACAGCTACAGCCATAACAAATGCATTCCCTTCAATCACATGATTAAGAAAGAAGAACAGAAAGGAAGAAAGGCAATGAAGATTGAATAGCATCAGCGAGATAGTTAAAAAGCTGGATGTGACAGTTTGGTACAAGGCAGTATTGGTAATTTGTATGCCAGTCTAGAGACTGGCACCATAACTTAAGACTTAGCTAACACTGGCAATATTTGACATATAGATATACTGACTTTGGAGTAAAATTCAGTGCACGACTTTGGAGTAACTGCCTCTTTTAATCGTCTTTTTGGACGTAATTTTCAATGTTGTAGTCTTCTACAAAGCAAGAAAAAGAAAGCGGCATTGATTTTGTGATCTGAATAACCTTGGTTGTGATGAAAAGGTCCTCCCTCTTGACAAGCCCAGTTTCGAACGCTTCTGCAAGCGCATCACCAACTTCAGCTTCATTTTGGTATTTTGCTGCAGACCATGGAACAAAACATGGTTAACATAGGATAGGAGTATAACCCGAAAATTAAGCACACAGAGTGAATGCAACAATGGGCGAGAGATCGAAAACCCTTCCGATTTCCTAGTTGATCCAAGGAAGCAAACCCAACTGTATGTTCGAACAGTTCGTCGGGGATCGGAAATGCAAAGGTATACCTCACGGCGGCGTGCGAACGAGTGGCCGGCGCAGGGCGGCGCTCTGCCTGCGCTCGCTGCTCGCGGGGCGCAGGCCAGCGAGGCCGCAGCTCGCCCGAAGGCTCCACGCCCTTGCCCACGAGATGGCAAAGCCCGCCGCGGCAGCTGCTCGCCCACCACCACGCCGCCGTCGGTCGCCGCTTGCGCTTTTCTTGGTCACATCAAGCCGCGGTGTGGGCCAGGCTGGTATCGACTGGTGGTGGAGGCCCGGTGAGCGTCGGCTCCTGGGCTGTAATGCCCTTTTATTAGTTCGCGGGCTGCCTGAGGAGATGGGCTACTGGGCTGAAGTGCCGGACCGGGCTAAAGCGCTATGGACCTCGAGTTCTCGACCAGGGTTTTGAAATTTGTTTTTCATAATTGTTTTTGGTCCTCAGGGAAATCACTGAAATTCAGCACTATCATTCAAGTTATATGATCGAGTCTGTAAAATCAAATACTTGGGATGGTTATTGAACTCCTTTTGGATTGATATGCGTGGGACGTTGTCTGTTTTGAACCACAGACACGCCCTACCAAACAGACTCTTATTCTTTTAGTATTGTTCTTTGATGAAGGGTGGATCCTAGTCGTTAGTAAAGGATAAAATATATAAGCAACTATGACTGTCATCCTCAACTTATAAAGTAAGCTTATAACCTCTTAATCGCTACGCTAAAATTTGCTAAGCATTGTCCTGTTCTCCATCTAATGTAACGGAAGCATGATCTACAATTTCACAATGGATCTGGTAACACCCTTTTATGTTGTTAATTAATCTTTATGAGCCCTTTTTCTGTCGACAGACAGAGATTCTTGTAATTCTGGCCAAAACAATTATGGATCTTAATTAGTTTTAACTTTTGCATATATCGAAACACTTCCATGTGCATGCATTATATACCGGCGCAGTCAAAGTGTCGGTAGCCCTTGCGGATGGCGGCGTGGATGAGGCCGCGGACGGCCGTCTTCTCCATCCGCCACACGCCCAGCCCCACCGCCGGCATCCGGTGCCCGCTGCTCAGCGTCACCGCCGGCGGCATCCTGCTGCTGCTGATGCGGTGGTGGTGCCCGTTGCCGCCGTTCACCGCCGCCGCCGCCGGCGGCATCATCCTGCTGCCGTTACAGCTTTGTTGGGTCTAGCTCTGGTTGGACACCTATTTATAGCTCGTTCTCGACAGCGGCAGTGCCAGTGTGTGTGGCATGCTACCGATTGAATGAGCTGAGCGCTACCGGCGACCTACCCCATTTGGGGCAACACGTAGGAATCTAACAGCAGAATAATTTTCTGAGATGCTGCCAAGCTACCTATATACACCAAGACCGTCAGGAACGTCCACATACAACCACATGATGTCTCTTTCAAATTTATAGAGGTATACAGGGAGACCACAGATGCTAATTTGGGATGCAGTTTTCTGTTTTGAAAGGAGACAGGTGGGACAACATCTATCAGTGTATGGATTACCAAGAGGGAAAAGGAGTGTATCTCTTCTTTGTTCTTTCTTATCTCTTCTTTGTTCTTTCTTTCAAATGGTCAATGGTTGTGTAGTATTTTCAGTTAAGTATATACCGCAACAATGGCAGTTTGTTCTGACTACTGTTGCTGGTAATTTGTTAAAACTTTCAGGGAAGATATATACTGGTTACTGAATATAAGAATGACTGTCAAGCACCGTCAGCAAACATTGAGAACCTTTGCAGTCTGCATGATGAAGATGAACTGAAAGAGAGAGGGACGTGGGAATAACAAAACATCAACCTCACACGTGATGGAAGAGGAGGTCCTCATTATTGATACAGAAAATGGAGCAATTATTCAGAAATGTCCACATACATGAAAGATCAGACGCAATGCAAGTGAACTACGCATACAGGTCGATGCCCCAGAATTTCGCAGGCTGGTTAGTTCTGTAGTTCCTGTCGATGGCCTTAATCTTCTCCATATCCTCGCCTGAGATCTCGAAATCGAAGACCTCAAAGTTCTCCTGCAGCCTCTCCACCTTGGAGGTCTTGGGGATCACCACCGTGTTCCTCTGGAGGCCCCAACGAAGGACGAGCTGTGCAGGCGTCTTGCCGTACTTCTCAGCCATGCTCTGTAAATTGTAGCCACCAAGTTGGCGAACCAGAATTGCAAATTGTAAGGTAACAAAATGCGATGTATCTATAAAGCATGGATGGTAATGTATTGCTGTACTGGAGATTTGGAATAGCAACCACCTTGATGATAGGGTCATCGAGGCATGAGACCGACCCGAACCACTCGGTGTTGGCAGTGGAACCACCCAAGGGGGTATGCGCAGTGACGCAGATCCCATGCTTCTGGCAGAACTTGACAAGTGAATCACGCTGAAAGTAGGGGTGTGTCTCGATTTGGTTCACCGCAGGTTTTATCTTAGAGTAGGCCAAACAGTCCCTCGTGAGGAAAATGTCGTAGTTGCTGCACAAATAACTCTATAATAAGATTTGTGAAAGTGACCTCTTGCATGAAAGTAGACTGTTAAAATCTCCAAGCACCACAAAAGTGGGAATAACAAAATGGAAGTGCGACATCTTTATGTTTCAATGGTTACTCTGAGTTTGAATTACTCTTTCAGGATCAGCAAATTGTCGGAAGTACAAAGGAATGGCAAAGACTGCACAATGTCAGAATTAGCACGAAACAACAAATGTGATATTGAACTGCATGGTCGACACCCATTTACAGGTCCATGAAGAAAGAGTAGCCACCGCTACAAAATCCAACACCATATCAGACCCCTCATCCCCCAAAGGAAAGCATTTTTTAGGGCCCAAAAGGGAAAGTATTGGGGACCAATGACAGAACATAAGCAAGTTTTAATGATTGAAGGCAAGAACAATACCAAGAGAATCTAAATGGTTATGGTTAAACAGGGACAAAAAGATCCCCAGAATAACCGTGCACTTATAACTTGAAGGGGATGAAGATAAAACGAGGGTGACAAGAAGTAGCAATGAATTTGCACACAAAAATAGGCAATGCGTCAGCAAAACTGGAAAAAATCTGGAAGAACCAAACCATGATAAAGATGATGCATATAAAAGGCGTAAGGTAAATAAAGTTTTTGACACTGTAAAATAAGGGAACAAATGAACTAAATAGTTCCTATCTAAACAAAACTACACCTGCAACTAGGAAACAACAAAAGAATGATCAACTAATTTGCCAAAGTAGTCAATCATAATACCAAGGAAGGCAAACAAAAACGTCATTCTAATTTACCTAATCCCAATGCTGCGGACCAGTCCCATGGAAACGAGTTCTTCCATCGCATGCCATGTTGTTTCCAATGAGATAGTGGTATCGATATCTAGCACACCATCATCACCAAGAGCACTAGAAGTAGTACCAACTCCTGTAGGTAATAGATATGCTCATATTCAGTGAGCCACCCATTAAATGTTATCAAATATTATGCAAAATCAAGACCAGAAATTTACCAGTATGTCTAGTAGCTACTGGGAAGTGAACAAGATATAGATCGAGATAATCTAGTTGCAGCTTCTTCAAACTATCCTTACATGCTTCAAGCACATGACCATGGTCTGAGTTCCACAGCTGCAGTCATAACAAACACATAACTTTCAAGCACATGATGATTATGGAAAAGGGTGCAACCAAAAAAAAAAAACTACAGTAGAATGGGACACCAGAAACATCGGCTAATTAAGTTTAAGACACTGAGTGACATCTTGGTCGAGTCAAAATCATGTGCACCAGTTTAAGACTAAAGGTTAGCAGTTTCAGCACCAGTTTAAGACTAGAGGTTAGCAGTTTCATCTATAATGACATGTGGATCCTAGAAATGACATGCTGGCCATTATTCCACACAAATGCAGTATAACAACTGGAATTAAGAGCACATGGCTCATTTTCTGTTCAGTAATTCCTAAATTCTCATCATGGGTTGGAAAATAACTGCTGCAATCCTTTAATATTGTTCATGGGACAAAATCCATTTTGAAAGGGCAGCTTTCCAGAATATGGAAAATAGCATTAACCTTGGTTGTGATGAACAGATCCTCCCTCTTGACAAGTCCAGTTTGGAATGCCTCCGCGAGTGCATCACCAACTTCGGCTTCATTTTGGTAGTCAGCTACCAAGCAGACAAACAGAGACAGTAAATCACAAAGTAAAAAAAGGAAAGCTTCTGTGCCGACACAAGAAACTTTGAATCATATTCGGATATTCCATGATAGTTAGCATGAGTACCAAAGAAATCTCAGTCATGTCAGCGCAGTGTGGTGTATAAGCATGCATGTATTATTCGTACTAACCAGATAAACATTCGGATGTAGTGTTTTTCAAGACAAAAACCGAACAGTGATTGCATGCTTGACAGAGAACACTCATGTGACATTGAAAGAAACATTCAATAATTTGATTAGTACACTTCAACAGATCAAGATTGTGAAATAAATCCCACTAATCTCATCAGCACAGTGCACTATTAAGCATGTCTGTATCATTCAGACAAGCATATAAACCTTGTCGGACAAAACAGTAATCGACACGCATACACTCATGAAGCATCGAAAGGTTTAATGATGCGATTGGGGCAGTAGAACAGACCAAGACCATGAGAGAAATACCACATTCTCACACAGTGAAAACACAGCGCCGTGTCTAGGTACGTCTCGCACAGAATATCCTAATACAAATCAAAGTTCAACTGTCTTGACATTTGCTAGTAAATTAGTATTATTTAACTGTTTTGAGCAGTGTTTAGGTGCATCATAACGCATTATTTAAGTATTCACACAAGCATACAAATAAAGTGGTTGTCTGATTGATACACAAGCAGTCATGTGGCACTGAAAGAAGCATTCAATAATTTGATCGGTACAGTGCAACAGCAGATCAAGATTGGCAAGGAAATCGCACTCCATCTCATCATCAACAGAGCCGACACCTGTATTACCCAATGTCCCAGATAAATGAACACAATCCACTAGAATTTGTGGGGACAAAAACCCAGCATGAGGCATCACAGGAAATGTCTAATGATCCAATTGGTGCAGTAGAACAGATCAAAATATCACATTCTCACTCATCCACCCACAGGCCACAGCAAAGCGCACTCTCTGAACACGCCTGCTTCATTGATAACACCAAATACCTATGGAAATGCAACGGTAAATGTAAATGCCAACACACTAGGGACTTTTGATTCATATTCCGATATTCCATGCCAGTTAGCATGATTGCCTACAAATCCCAGTCATATACGTCATAGCGCACTGCCTACGCATGCCAGCATCATTCATACAATCATTCTGAAATCTGAACCAGTGTAGTCAAGCCAAAAACGGGCAGTGACCGACACCCAAGCGCTCACATGAAGCATGGTTCAATAATTCGATCGGTACAGTGCAACAGACCAAGATCGCCAATGAGATCCCCCACGGCCCCACCCCGTCTCATCGATCAGCAACGCAGCACACAGTTAAGCACGCGTATATTATCCCGACTCCCAAATCCCAATGTACACATTCTGCTATAGCATTTGTGAGGACAGACACACTCCACGCCTGACAGGCACACGATCTTGTGGCTTGCAATGGAAACACGGGGGTTCGCCACTCGATCCAAATAATTATTTAATCGATGGGTATAGTAGTACAGACAAATAGCAGCGATTACGGACGGTGGGTGGGTGGGCGGTCGGATTCGGTAGGGTTTTGGAGGCTGGCTTACCGGCGCAGTCGAGGTGGCGGTAGCCGATGCGGAGCGCGGAGTGGATGAGGCTCCGGATGGCGGGCTTCTCCATCCGCCACACGCCCAGCCCCACCGCCGGCATCCGGTGGCCGCTGCTCAGCGCCACCGCGCCCTTCGCCGCCATGCTGCTGCTGCGCTTCGCCTCGCTCTCTTCTCTTCTCTTCTTCTCCCTCGCAGTTGGCCAGTGGGGGATGCGGATGATTGCCTTGGACACGGTCTTTTTTTTTCCTAGATTTTTTTTTCTTCTGATTTTCTCAAGAAGGTCGGAGATGCCGACATGACGTGGCATATTCTCCTTCTCAAACGAGTCGAGGAGAGAGAAGAAGGGAGGGAGAGTGAATCTGAAAGGGCCACGGCCCGTTAAAGCGAACGGGCCGAGCCGAAGGTTTCGCTAAGTAAGGGCTCAACTGGGCCGTTTGCAGAATCCGCTTCCCTGTTGGGCTGCTCGTGGCGCACGGGCCTCTCGCCCGGACACATGTGTATGTCTTCCTTGGGCCGGCCGGCAGGCCGAGCAAAACGGTCGTCAACCTCTTGGGCTGCTGTCCGCTCGGCCTTGTTCGATGAGCGCGCGGGCCGGAGGCGGCCCGCGCGCGAGCACGGGCACGGCGACGGCGCGCCCGTGAAGCAAGCCGCCGTGATTAACGACGGCCGCATGCAGGCGGGACGGCGGCGGATTAATTTATCAGCGCTAGAGCAAGCCAGAACTAAAGCCACCAGCAAGCGTTGCTAATTTGCAGGAAGAACTGAAGCGGAGCACAAACAAACTGACAAACTCATATGGATAGGGGCGCGCCAGGACTCCACTCCATGACCTGTAGCCACTGCCGTCTTCATCTGCGCCGCCGGCCGGCAGCCGCCGCTAATCCCGCGCCTGGGCAACGGACGCAGGCGGCGCGCGGCGAGACCTTGATTTCGCGCCGCCAGCAACTGCGCCGGAATTACCTGCCTCTGATCGACCCGAGAGCGCAGCCGGCGAGAGGGATGCATCGGATAAGGCTCCTGTCTGTATCGTGAGCTGCTAGTAATCCTGCTGGAGAAATACAGTATGTAGAACCAGAAATGCTTGTGCGTATCCGCAACAAGAAAAAGGAAAAGTTTACATCAGGGGGAGAAGAATTTTCAGGACAGAGATATATGCATGCGTTTTTGTCAATGGGCCTGTTTAGATCCAAGCAACTCCCAAATACACTATGTAAAAAGAAGATTCTCCATCACATCAAAATGTCATGACATGCATGGAGTATTAAAGGTAGATGAAATCAAAAACTAATTGTATAGTTTTGTTGTACCCTGCGAGACGAACATTTTGAGCCTAATTAATTAATTTTTGGATAATTTTTCACAAATACAAACGAAATGTTACAGTAGCGTAATGATTACAAAATGTCATCTTACTCCCAAATTTAACCTCCCAATTCTAACATCTAAACACCACCAATGTTATCGATCTGCACTCCATTCTTCGACTCTGAGAATACGGTACTCTAATCAAGATACGTCAAACTCGACAGCTAAAGGATGAGGAGACAGGAGCCCCAGAAAACGGAATGGCGAGACAAATGTCAGTAAACAAAGCAAGGCTGAGTACTACTAGTTCTACTAAACAAGGCATCGGCTTTCTGCTGAATGCTTGTACATACTGAAGCTGAACTATTTGTCTCGGTAGAGATGGGAATCAATCTATCTTCTGAAGAACAATGCCACTTAATTTTCATCAAACCCATGCGACCGTCAACTCAAGATCGATGCATCAGAGCCTGAATGGCGAATGAACCCATCGATCGCTTGCTCAGTTGCTCGTGACTTCGATCTCAGAGTCCTTTTGGATGGATTCACAAGTCACAGCACGTCCTCGTGGTCCATCCATCCATGGCTCTATCTACATCTACTGGCCCGGCGCCGGACTCCCCGTCTCCGCCGCAAGCCCCGCCGCGCACTGCGTCGCCCGGCCCGTGACCCTGCCTAAAGTTTCACTACACAGCAGCTGAGCAGCATGCAGTTTGACCACCGCACGACATGCACTGCTGCTGCACTCAGCTGCCCCGTAACAGACTGTCATGGACCAGGCTACCATGTAAGCCCAATGGGCCGAGAGACAAAGGCGGTGGTGTTCAGCATACAAAAGGAGAAGGAATGGAACACAAAGGCATCGATCAACAGAAACCAGAACCAAGGCTGCGGCCTCTTCTTCCTCCTCTGGAACTCCTGCGTCTTGTATCCCTGCTGTTCTTGCTACTCCCCTCGAATTCCATGCTAATCCTTGTCTAATTCTTCTCCAATTCTTCCCAAATTGTATCCCAGACTGTCAATTTGTACTAGAATCGTGATTTAGCAGTCAAGGTCCATAACAATTGGTATCAAGAGCCTTCTCCCCAAAATCCACCAGAATTTTTTTTTCCAAATCCGAAAACCTCGCCTCCTGGTGCCTCACGCAAGCCCTTCCATGGATTCCACCGCCGTCGACCTTGAATCCGCCGCCATCGACGCCCTCTCCAAGAGGATGGATGAGATGTTGCAGAGGATGCAGGCCGCGCTTGCGAGAATGAACGGCGTTCCCGGGCCCATTGCATCGGCGTCCTCGTCGCCAGCTGCGTTGAACTCTTCACCAGCGTCCTCCATCGCCGCCTCAGTCGCGCCGTCGCCCGTCCCGGCGCCTGCATCTACAACATCAGTGGTGGCTGCATCTTCTGCCTCCGCCTGGGTTGCGCCGATGGCCGCTCCTCCTGCAGCCACTGTGGCCACGACCGCTCCATCCACCGGCGCATCGATCTCCGTCGCGCCAGCGTCCTCCACCGAGCTCGCCAGCCCCAACATCAGCACGCGCGGCAAGTTCACCGACGACGGCCTCGGTGCTTCGCGTCCGCGTCGAGCTCCTCCGCGTCAACCTCGTCCTCGTCGGCCGCGTCGAGCTCCTCTGCGCCGGCCTCGCTCTCGACGGCCGCGGCGAGGTCGTCTGCGCGTGCCTCGGCTTCGGCGACCACGGCAAGCTCCGCTGCGCCCGCCGCGTCCTCGACGTCCGTGGCGGCACGTCTACCGGCCTACACGTGCACCTGCCCCTCTGCAGGACGTCACCTCCGTCATCGCCATCAATTCCCCTAGGCCTACCGAGGATACACACACCATGCTGAGCGCACCATGGTGGCCTGCATACGCCTCTGTGGATGCTCAAATGGTGTTCGACGCAATGCGCCAAAGGTATATCACCAGCCTTGTCCCTGCTTATTTGGTGGATGTAGTTCTGCTGGGGAGTGTCATTGAGGTGTCTGAGGGCATGACAAGTCAGAGTACCATAGCTTCCAGTACTTGGGTTGCAGTTCCAATTGTTCCAATTGTTCAGATGGTTCAAGTCGTGCCTGTCAGTAGGAGTTTAGGCTTGCGTTTGTTGGCTACTACAGATCCAGTTCAGACAGGGACTACACATTTGTTTGATACTGCCTGGTTTCTTCTCTGGCCATCAGTTTGTAGTCCATCACCTACAGAGTTTCAGAGGACAATTCCAGGGCACCCAATGCTTATCCTTGTAGCTTCAGGTAGTTTCCTTAAATTTCCCAGCAGCTACATGAGGCCAAGAGCTTTGGACACCATTCAGTCATGGAACAGTTTATGGCCTCCATTCAGTTTTGGTTGGTTTGTGATACTGCTCAGACAACCATGGCCACCACCTATACTAGTTGAAATGCTGCTGGGTTCAGCTGCTAGCGAAATGTTTGATCGTGGGAAGAGTATAATGGATCGGTTCCTACTATCTATTGTTCTGTCAGTGGGGCATTTTAATTCTGCAGCCAATGAATTGGTTCAGTTACAATTACCTTGGCCATCCTCCTGTTGGCAGACAATTAACCATGCAAGAGGTGTTTTATCAGCAGCATGCAAGTGTGATTGCCAGTGGTTAATGGCAAGTTTCATTCAGTGGTCTTTCAGGCCTTGCCACTGGGAAATTACTTGGTTCCTGCCCCTATTGATGTGTTGGAGTGCAGCTGCAATGGTTGAGGTGCAAGTGATCACAAGAGATCTGTCAGGCACTACTAGGAGGATATCAATGCAAGTCGGTGCTGCTCTTAATGTTGTATCTAACCATCAGGTGTTGGTCAAGGAGAAGGCCATCTTGGCCATGATCTACTGGACTTTGATAGATCCAACAATGTACATGTTCATTGTTCAATGTCTGGCAGTTGTAAAGGATGACACAGAAATTGAGTGCATGGCATTCTTCTGCTTTGAGATTGCTCTGGTCCATTACACTATGCTGATTTGCCCTCTATTAGTGATTGCAGTTGCTGCTGTCTGTGTTGCTAGAAGTACTATCAGTTCCATGAAGTTGCGAATTTCCTATGGTGACCACAGGGTATTTGATCGAGGCAAGTGCATTTCAAGTGCATTGTTTCTATCTACTATGGGCACAGTCAGTCATGGCCAAATCGGCATTCCAGCAAAGCCTCCTTGGTTGCACTGTAACAATTCTGATGGGTTGACTGTGTGCCGCACTTGCTGTTCAGATTCTATATTTCCATGTGCATGGGCTAAATGTCTGCGAATGAATTGCTTGGGCCTGAGATATGCTATTAGTCTGTTCAAGCTTGCTGACAAGAAAATCAAAGGTGATCTTTGTGCCCAGGTGATGATCAGTGACTGTCTGTTGCCAAATGGGCTCTCCTGTCTAGTAGAAGACGTTTTGCAAGTTACTAAGAAGATATGCATTGCAGCTTGGGAATTTAGCACATCTCCTCTGAGAAATGTTCCTGAACTGCATCTGGACATAAACATCATGTCATATCCTTCTTCAGCGGATCATGTCATTTTGGGTTATTACATGGAGCAGCGAATGCTTGACATGGAAAATTGGAGATCAGCACTTGAAGGCTTCAAGCTGCATAGGCTATGTGATATATGGCTAGGATGGTGGTCAGCTTCAGTTCATGAGAATCTTGTCATGATGTTTCTTATTGCTGCAATTATTCAGTTACAGCACTTTCAGAGATTGGCGCGTATCACAGTTTGGACGCTTTGGCTTTTGTTCAACTGCAGTACCTCAGTCTTGTGGAGAGTTGGCATCCATGATCATGATTGGCAGTACACAAATCTTTGGAAGGAAAGTGCTAAAAATTTTCCTTTGGGTGCATACTTTTGGAGAGGATGCCTCGCTTTCTTCTCAGATTCTATCCTTCTAGTTGCATGCTCTGAACCAAGTGGTGATCCATTCAAGAGCATCATGATTGGATACTCCAATACAAATTCTCAAGTGAAGTATTCTGATATCTGGACTAGCACGGTAGAAAATCAACATGTACTCTGGTCTCGACATTGGAGATATGATTCAACACATGCGATGGCAATGATAGGTATTCAGAGGTTTCAATTTCTTTCACTGCAGCAGTTGAAGCGCTTAAGCATCAAGAATACACCATGGGATCCTGGTGATTATGACAGCGGCTTGAGGGCAAGCCACATTTCAAGCGGGGGAGAATGTCATGGACCAGGCTACCATGTAAGCCCAATGGGCCGAGAGACAAAGGCGGTGGTGTTCAGCATACAAAAGGAGCAAGGAATGGAACACAAAGGCATCGATCAACAGAAACCAGAACCAAGGCCGTGGCCTCTTCTTCCTCCTCTGGAACTCCTGCATCTTGTATCCCTGCTGTTCTTGCTACTCCCCTCGAATTCCATGCTAATCCTTGTCTAATTCTTCTCCAATTCTTCCCAAATTGTATCCCAGACTGTCAATTTGTACTAGAATCGTGATTTAGCAGGGATCTGTCTATGTAAAACTCGAGTGTTGGAGGGGCCTCCCAGCACTCGATTTTTTGCATCGTTCAATCTGATATCAACAGCCGAGATCGACTCAAACTCCCACCTTATCCATCCACCCCACCTCCCCCAGCGCCCACACCCGACGCCTCCCGTCGCCTCCCATGGCCGCCGCCCCCGCCCAGCCCCTCCGCCGCCCCGGCCGGCGCCGACCGCCCCTCCTGCAGCCCCTACCCCCGCCCCCTCGCACCGCCGCCGGCGTCCCGTCGTCTTCTCCAACGCCGGTGAGTTCCCCCGCCCGACCCTGGCCCCAACCGCCGTCCTCCTCTGCCCGGCCGGCGGCGCCCCCGCCGCCCGGCCTCAGCCGCCCCACCGCCCGCCTCCTCCGCCGGGCCAGCCTGCCGCCTCCGGACCTCCCTCTAGGTCCGGCGGCGATGAGCAGCCCCCGGCAACCCAAACCCCCCTAACCCCGAACCCTAACCCGAAACCCTAACCCGAACCCTAACCTCGCCGGAGTTGCTCGCCGGAGATGGAGAAGAAGGTGTTGATGGGAAGAAGAAAAAATTCGTGTGACAACGGCTCGAGAAACACTCGAGTGAGCGTTAGCTTTATCCTTTAGCAGTCAAGGTCCATAACACAGACGCCACCTTTTTCGGTTGCTTCCAACGAACAACTACCATACCTGTCGTCTGCACTGCACCCAGCGTGCTCTAGTCTCCTCCTCATCTGTGTGAGATAAGTGTGTCCAATTGTCCTTGGCCTGATTGGCCTCCTCGACTCCGCTATATATATGTATTCCACTGGATTGACACTTGACACCATGCACTCGATCGTCGTAGCTGCAAACACACATTTATCGAGCTAGCTAGTGACACTCTCACTCACTCGCTTCTACGTACTAGCTTGCTAATGGCGGCCATGAGGAGCCGCGCCTCCAACAAGGTGTTCATCGCCGTCGTCATCGTCGTCACGGCCGTCGGCAACAATGCCGCGGCGGCGTTCAACTACGCCGACGCGCTCGACAAGGCGCTGCTCTTCTTCGAGGCGCAGCGCTCAGGCAAACTGCCCCCCGGGCAGCGCGTGGCGTGGCGCGGCGACTCGGGCCTCTCCGACGGCTCGTCGGAGCGGGTGGACCTGGTCGGCGGCTACTACGACGCCGGAGACAACGTCAAGTTCGGCCTGCCCATGGCGTTCACGGTCACCATGCTGTCGTGGAGCGCCGCCGAGTTCGGCGGCGGCGCCATGCCGCCTGCGCAGCTGGAGAGCGCCAGGGCCGCCGTGCGGTGGGGCGCCGACTACCTGCTCAAGGCGGCGGCGGCGGCGCCCGCCGCGCTGTACGTGCAGGTCGGCGACCCGTACCAGGACCACCGGTGCTGGGAGCGCCCCGAGGACATGGACACCCCGCGTGCCGTCTACAAGGTCACCCCCGACAAGCCCGGCTCCGACGTCGCCGGCGAGACCGCCGCCGCGCTCGCCGCCGCGTCCATCGTGTTCCGGCAATGCGACCCGGCCTACTCCTTCAAGCTTCTCCAGGCAGCTCGAAAGGTAACTTTGGCCGGTGGCAATGCGACCCGATGAACTCCCGCTCACGTACCACCTCGCCGGCCTGCGGCGGCGTCGCCCGTGACATTGACATGACGTGACGTCGTGCGCGTGCTGCGTGCAGGTGTTCGACTTCGCGGACAGGTACAGGGGCTCGTACAGCGACTCGCTCAGCTCCGTGGCGTGCCCATTCTACTGCTCCTACTCCGGCTACAACGTAAGCAACGCAACGCAAGCAGCTTTCTGTGTGTCCGTAGCTTTGACTCCTTTGTCTCTGTCGAATTCAGACTTTTTTTGTGGGCGTCAGAATTTTTAGACATGGCACGGGCCGGTACATCCAAAACTTGTTGCCGCTGCATCACCAGTGGCGGCACATGCCCCTTGCATTTTCTCTGAAACTTTTCTGAGCTCTGGAACCAATGGCAGGACGAGCTCCTGTGGGCGGCGGCGTGGCTGCACCTGGCGACGGCGGCCGGAAAGGGCGGCGGCGCCGGCAACGACACGGCGGCGGACACGTACCTGTCGTAAATATACTCGAACGGGCACACGTTGGGTGCGGAGCAGGACGACTTCACCTTCAGCTGGGACGACAAGCGTGTGGGCACCAAGATCCTCCTCGCCAAGGCCTTCCTCCTCCAGCAGCAGCGCAGCGGCGGCAACAAGACGGCGGCGTCCATGGCGGCGCTGCAGCTCTACAAGGCGCACGCCGACACCTACGTGTGCTCGCTGGTGCCGGGCGCCGCCGGCTTCCAGCCGTCCCAGTACACGCCGTGGGGGCTCCTGTTCAAGGCCGGCGACAGCAACATGCAGTACGTGACCTCGACGGCGTTCCTCCTCCTCGCCTACGCCAAGCACCTCGCCGGCGCCGGCGCCGCCGTCTCCTGCGGCGGCGCCGCGGTGCCGGCGGCGGCGGCGGCGCTCGTCGCCGTGGCGAAGCGGCAGGTGGACTACATCCTGGGCGCGAACCCGGCGGCGGCGTCGTACATGGTGGGGTTCGGGGAGAGGTTCCCGAGGCACGTGCACCACCGCGGCGCGTCCATGCCGGCGGTGAGGGACCACCCGGCGAGGATCGGCTGCGAGGAGGGGTTCCGGTACCTGCACTCGCCGGAGCCCGACGCGAACGTGCTCGTCGGCGCCGTCGTGGGCGGGCCCGACGGCGGGGACGCGTTCACCGACAGCCGCGACAACTACGCGCAGGCCGAGCCGTCCACATACACCAACGCGCCGCTCGTCGGAGCGCTCGCCTTCCTCGCCGGCGGCCGCCGCCATTGAAGCTAATGGCTTTTTCCCATGTGTAAACTAGCTAGAGATGGACCGATCGATGTATCCGAAGATTAAATTATCCGTGGTGCTACCAACGATATATAAATCCCTATCTTCAATGGTGATGGGCAGCGAATTCAAATGGATTGGTCATTGGTGAAGAGGCGCGTCTCTCTTTTCGCAGCGTAAAACATTTTCAATGGTGATGGGGCTCCATGCTGAGCAGGGCTGACTGACATTCCCAGTCAAGTGCACGTTAACGTTTGGCCGATAACACGTTAGGAGAGATGACCATTGCAGTTGCAAACGTAGCCTCAAATCTTGTGCGGTCCATTTAAGATTTGAGATACTCCCTCGGTCCTAAACTTAAAACGACCTATAATTTACGAAGAATAAAGTAGAATTTAAGATAAACGGATCTGGGTACATCTACTCTCATATCTGAACTGCTAGTAGAGCTGTTGCACTAAAGTTTCTTCTTTTCTCTTTATAAAGTCAGAAATAGTACAATAATGCGAGGACTCTCATCTCTACTCTCTTTCTGCCATTGAGTCTCGGCATGGACTAGTTTGGGATACAACATCATGGCGGTGCTCAGCATTCACAAGGTCTTTCACCCTGCAAACACGAACACTTATCAGAGGGTAATTTGGCACTAGAAGTGGTCTGAGTCTACTCCATATGTGAGAAGAGCAGCCACATTTTTTGAAGATGAAAATGTTATGGACGAGCACCTGCACACAACACAATGGGAGATGATGGATCACTGCTCAGTAAATCCCAACACAGTAAAGTGAGCAAAACTCACCATATCCTCTTCTTCTTGTACTTGGAAAAGCACCAGCAGCCCTGTTTGTCTCACCTGCACATCCTTTAACCAGGAATATGGTATCAGGAAATTCAGGGTTTAGTGTCTCTTTAGGAGTGACCATCTCATGAGCTCGTGTAATCTGAATTATATGATGCTATGGGCAAATTCAGGAAAATCAAATCAGATCCTTTAACAAGGTTTAGCATCATCAGACAACCCTTCTTGTTGAATGAGTAACGACCATCCATTCATTGCCGGTCAGTTGATCAGGCAACCAACTCGGTATCCAGTTTCAGCATTCTTTCTCTCTTCCAGACCACAATGCACTGAAGCTGCGAAGACTCTGCAAGGTTTCTTCGAACAGCGTGGAGTAAATCCTTAGCTCCTTTGCCTAATTCTGGCAGTGGCGCGTCTCATCTGTTTACCAACAAAATCAGCTTCTTTCATCTTTCCAGCTTCCTCGAGTGCATGATGAAGCAAGGCTAGGCTGCGGGGTGCAGCAACAGCAGAAGTGCTTCCATTCTCAATTAGCTCATAAAAAAGCCGGAATGCCTCTGAAGCTCTACCGTCCATGCAAAGGCCATCCAGAACCAGACTATGAATTGCCACACCCAGTTCATGATGCTTGTGCAAGCTAAACAAGGTAAACTCTGCTGCATCTATGAACTTTTTGTCCTCGCAAAGTGTCGCAATTAGTTTTTCCATCTTGATGTAATAGCCATTATCATACAGACGCTTGGTAATCTTGTATGCACGGTCATTGAAATCACTTTTGAACAATACATCAATCAGATTAGTAGAAAGATCAACATTCTGCCGGATCTTCCTCTCTAGCATTATCTCAATCAAATCGGCGGCTTCTTTCGCACATCCATCTTTCTTCAAAAGGCCCAAAAGAACCGAGTGGAATGTACTTGTGCTAGGCCGAAGACCACTATTTAACATCCTGTGAAGAGCTTCCCAAGCTGACTTTATCCTTTCTTTCTGCATAAAACCATCTATTACAGCAATGTAGCATTCAATGTCAGGCACAAGATCCCTCTTCAACATTGAGAGAACCAGCTGGTACCCTTCTTCAAAATCCCCCTCCCTACAATGTCCTAGGATCAACGTCTTGAATGCTTGGAAATCAACCTTGCTCCTCCTGTCCAGCAACTGCCCAAACAGCATCCTGGCTTTTTTTGCTTTCCCATTCTCACAGAAGTATATAAACAGTGGGTTATACGCTGCAACAAGTGGTACACAACCACCTCTTTTCTTGAGGACCTCCTTCTCCAAGATCTCATCCACAAACTCCTCAGCCCGGCCAAACTCACCACTCTCACACAATGCCCGGATAACCATGCTATAGCTTGCAGAGTCACGCCTGACATGGAGTTCTGTCATTTGAACAAACACCTTCATTGCATCCTGAATGCGCCCTTCCCTGCAATGCGCAGCCATCAGCGTATTGAATGTGCATGTGTCCGGTTTGAATGAGTCCATCTCAAAAACCTCCTTCACTAGCTCCATCCTTCCGGCCTCACAGAAGCCCTGCACCATCGTGTTGTAGGTGATCCTGTTCGGCGGCACACCATCTGCAATCATCGCCTTCAAGAGCGCGAACGCCTCGTCGGCAAGCCCCTTTGCACAGTACGCCCTGATCATGGTAGTGTAGGTGACAACATTAGGGAAGGCGTCACTCTTGCTGCCTTCTTCGCTCACGCGCATTCCGTCGAACAGCTTGCGCGCGGTGGCCAGGTCACCCGCTCGGGACAGAGCAGATATAAGGGAATTGTACGTGATGGCGTCGGGGGCGAAGGCGTAGGTATCCGGCAAGAAGCGGAAGAGCTTGAGGAGCGTGGGAGCCGACGGGCGCGGAGAGGCAGTGGAAAACCCATGGAGAAGGGTGTTGAGGGTGGTCACGTCGGGAGAGGCGTCGCGGGAGCGGAGGAACACTGCGAGGAGGGCAGAGGCCGCGCGGCGGCGGCCCCGTCGGAGGAGCGCGGCGAGGAGGGAGTTGAAGGAGTGCGGTGTGGGGGCGGGGATGGAGCGGAAGAGTGAGGTGGCGGCGCGGACGCGGCCGGCGGCGGCGAGCGCGCGGAGGAGGGCGTTGAGGGCGTGGTTGGGGAGGAGGGTGAGCGGGGAGGGGAGGGTGCGGAGGTAGGAGAGCGCCGGGCGGAGGTCGCGGGAGCGGAGGAGCTGGTGCAGCTTCCTCGCCGCCGCCACCGACGCCGGCTCCGGCTCCGGCGGTGTGCCCGAGCCCATAGACAAGAATGGAAAATGACGTCGAGTTCCGAGTAAAATTTGGCCGATTTTTTTTTTGTCAAGACAGCGGCTACGTGGGCCGGCGAGGGAGCTCCAAATGGCTAGAGATGTTGGCATACTCCCTTCATATCATATTTAGAGGTCGTTGAGGTCGTTTAGGACATGATTGTTTATATCAAGAAGTGATTATCTAGGGGAGAGTTTTTCTTATTTGCCCTTATTAATTAGAGCAGCGGGTGTAGTACTGATACCAAAAGAATTCAACCGGATTGGTTGCGGCAACGCCTCCTGAGGCAGCCGAGACTAGAGGTCTCAATCTTTTGCTGCGTTCAGCATTTTGCATGGCGCGTTAAAGACTTTGAGCGGAGCGTGGCGGATGAAAATCCAAGCGGCGTGTTGATTAAATGAGTGGCGTGGATGACGTGATTAAATGAGCGTGGCCTGGATGACGGGAATCGAAGTAGCGCAGGGGTAACATTGTCCAACTTCACGCTGGCACCATCCGATGACTTCCTTTGCGCAAATGGATACAATGTGTAGAACGACTTCCTTTTCGTATACAGAAGGAGTATGTGAGGATGGCTACGGTGGAGATTGGTGATGGAGGCATTAGAGCTGGGGTGATGGTACACGGGCTAGGGGAGCTCTAGCCCCGCACCCATCCGTAACCAATGGAGCCTCCTAAGCCCCCTCTATAATTTTTGTTATGGAAGAAGAAGGGTAAGAAGAAAATATAGAAAAAGAGGAAGAGAAATGAGAAGGAGAGGGGGAGGAAGAAGTATGAGAAGGATCAACCCCCTTAGAGGGCAATCCTACCTCTGTCGCTAGATGTCTCGATCAGCCGCACCACCGTTTTTATGATCTCCCAACAACCCTCTAGGTCCAGAAATCCCGAAACCTCATCTACTCTAAACTCTAACCGTAGCAACCCTGAATCCTAAGATGGCTGGGAAGTGGTGCAATGATGGTGTCATCATGAGGAGAAAGAAACCGAGATGAGGAAGAGTCGCACGTGAGGTCCACTGTTACATAATAGAGTGGGTGCGCAGCGTGCCTGTGCCAGCCGCAATATTTTCATGTCGCACGACACTACCTTGTTGCTAGAAAGGTTGTTTCGATTTTTGAAATGAGATATTTACAGAATTCAATTCCCACAAACAGGATTTGACAATTGCAATCTAAGGAGTTGGTTCCTGAATCGAATCAATTTAAATTAATAAAAGAATAAGTAATCATTACCTTTTCTCTGTTGGTTTGTTTGGATGAGCGGCAGATTTCCCTAATATATATATACCGAAACGGTCAAAGTGGATTGTCTAGAAAATTTCTATTATAATAGTCCTTTATATTCTATTCTAGCATATTGGAATATAACCTACTGGAGCAGTACGATTTTTTCTTACTTTCTTAAAAGAGTTATTTTTACAAGAGTGAAATAACACAAAAGAAAACGAGAAAAAAAAAATCACATTTCCCAAACTCGAGCTTTCTTTCGCAGCTGAGAAAAACACGGCAGCAGGCACTTCCAGCTGGACGGAAGGAACAAGGTGCGCCACCCAGGCTAGCTGCCCACGTACTCTTGACCAAATTTCCTTAATAAACCGGCCAAGGCCAAATACACCAATATAATTCTTCTTTTTGATGGCACAAATGGATCGATCCACTTTGGTCTATGCGGTTTTCGGAGAATTTTGTGATGATCGATGCTCGGACAGTGCCCTGCACTTTCTTTAATCACGACGACGCAACAAATTAACCCATACAATAGTTTGGTTCGGTGAAAGTGAAACCAACAACATTGGCAGGCCAAGCATCTATCTATAAGTAGGATGGCTGGTTATCGTCACAAGCAAAGTCGTAGCAGTAGAATCATCAATTCTTGGAGCTAAGGAACATTCATCGCCAATGGACATATCGCCGGCTCCGAGCCACCAGAAGTCGTCGTGGCCGGAGCTGGTGGGGGTGGCGGTCGGGCCGGCGGTAACCAAGATCATTCAGGATAGGCCTGACGTCGCCGTGGAGGTGCTCCCGCCGGGCAGTCAGGTGTTCCCCGGCATCTTACCCAATATCCCTAACACCTTACCGAAGCGTGTCAGTGTCACCATCAGCCCACACGGCATCGTCATCCATGTCCCCATCGTCGAGTAGCCGCTGCACGCGTCCTAACGCCGGTCGGCCGACCGGCTGGCAAGTCCACCGTTATATCGTTTGTGATCGATCGAGTTGTGATACACACCGGCTCAATTTCTTAGTGCGCGAGCAGTTGTGTGTGTTGTCTCTGACTACATACTTGTGTGATGATCTGTAACTTTGTGTGACATTTATATATAATAAAGTGTACGGTGTACCGTGTTTGAAGATTACACCAGAATGCTTATCATGCATGACTGTACAGGTATTCCAGCAAGATGATTGCCACTTCATTGTGCTCAAATGGATATTTGTTTCCTTCTTCTCTCTATCCCGCGTCCGGCTTGTCTTATGGTCGTGCCGTCCCTAACATGCCCAGCAGCTTGTTCCTCCTCCCTTTTTCTTTCAAAGGATGGAAAAGGATTTGTTGAATTCTTATTAGGCTAGGACATATACCTGCACATTGCTATAGGAAAGTGCCATATATATATTCCTTACATTTAATTTGTCTTCGATCAGTTAAGTAGCACACAATAATTGAGATAATTCTCACAAAGTGGCAGAAAAGCAGTTGGCCCTTCATTTACTACCACAAGTTATATAAACACGTGTCATAGTGATGGCTGGCATCTGAGGCCAATCTTAATGGAAATTTCACGAAGAGTCTTATGTCATTAAATCTGCTGATGTGGCATGTTTATTATAACGAAAGAGAAGTGAGAGTTTCATGAGATATGAGAAGAAAAAAAGAACGCACGTGCGACACACACGTTTCGTAGAAAATATGGAGACCGTACTGGTTACGAACTCGATGATTATATTAGAGGGTTTTCGTAAAATTACAACGTATTAAAGGACGGTGGGTTGATTTTTATAAACATTAGGATGGTTTCATAAAATTACGATGGTTTGATGGAAGTGATTTCATGTTGAACATCAAAATAGAAGAGAACAGAAAGGAAGGTGATTTTATTTTGGACGCGATGTACGTGGTGATGGCTAGGAAATCGCTGTGATCACCAAGAAAAGGAAAGTGATTTTAGATTCATGTGATGGACGCGGTGGCCACGGAAATCACAGAGCAATAGAAAAGGAAAGTGAAATTATGTTTCACGTAATTGATGCGATGGCAGCGAAGATCGCAGAGAAGTAAAGAAGGAAGGTGATTACGTGATCGACGTGGGGGCCATGGAAAATCGCAGCGGATCTTTTTTATGGGGTACATTGAGTGGGTAACAAGCCACGACGGTGAAAAAAGAAATAGGAGAAACGCATAAACATATCAGAAAATGCTCTTTTTTTCCTCACATCGAAAACTTTCGCCTGTCCAAGACTAATAGGTGGGGACGCTGTGAGGGGTATAGGGAACTTTAATTGGTGAAAAATATTTTCAAAAGTTTTCGTTCTTTATAGTGTAGATAAAACCCATCTTGATTAGTTACCTTTTCTGGTCGATAACTATACTGACCACCTCTAATACCCCAGTAGTGCCTGCCCATGTGCCACCCACCATCATGGCAGCTTCACCGAGATCTTTTCCATGGAAACCCAACTACTGAAAATTTTGTATGAAAACATATTCGATGTTTCATGGAAATTCAGACGCCAATATCTCTGGACCATGCCAAAAATTTTAAAACTTGTTCGTTCATGAAACCTATCTCTTTTCAGAAATAAACCCATCTCTTTTTATCTCTTTTCGAAAATAACTTTTGCTACGCAAACCATCACTACGCCTTATGGTACAACCAATCTAAAAGAGTTCAAGTTTTATTGTCATATTTTTCTGAATTTATTACATAATTTAACTAGCGTTATTCTTTCAATACAAGCCGACGTGTCTGCCGATAGCGATGATGCTTGTTGTAAGAAAAAAGGAAAAAAAAATTAAATTTCTACTCTTAAATATGGACAAAGTCCGAATAATATATTTTGATCTATTTTATACCTACAACTATCTCAATCGATCTCCAATCTACCTCTTCATTTTTTTTAGATTAAGAAAATCTATCTCTTCACAATATATATTTGTATTTTTCCTTATATGAATGAATATGAAATGCAACTCGGTTTTCTAAGAAAAGAGCCAGAAGTTTTGCTTCGGCCACCGAAGACTCTACGTCTCTACCATATCTTTCATTCACATATGCCCCAGGTAGTTAATGTTGCCAGGGCCTGCTCGGAGTGACGATAGCTAATTTGCCTGGGCCACCGAAGACTCTACCATCTCTTTCCTTGCAGTGCTGCTGTGTTCCAATCCAAACGGCCGGACGGAAGGAATGAGGTGCATATATTGTCCTACCCAGCTGCTCACGCTTGACCAAATTTCAATTCCTCGGTACAACATGGAAATAAACCAATATAATTATTCTTTTTGATGGCACAAATCGATCGATCCACTTCGGTCAATGCAGTCTTCGGAGAATTTGTGATGATCGATGCTCGGACAGTTACCTTGCACTTTCTTTAATCACGACGCAACAAACCCAGACAAAGTTTGGTTCGGGGAAACCAACAACAGCGGCTGGCCATGCTATCTATAAGTAAGATGTACGAACGACTGGTTATCGTCACAAGTAATAAGCTAGGTCGTAGCAGTAGAACCATCAATCCTTGGAGCTGATCGGAACGTTGTTGATCGCCAATGGACATGTCATCGTCGTTCCACGCCAAGGCGCCGGCTCCGAGCCACCACCACCACAAGAAGTCGTCATGGCCGGAGCTGGTGGGCGTGGCGGTCGGGCCGGCGGTGACCAAGATCATCCAGGACAGGCCCGACGTCGCCGTGGAGGTGCTCCCGCCGGGCAGCAAGCCGGCGATCCCCAGCACCTTACCCAAACGCGCCAGCGTCTCCATCGACCCACATAATGGCATCATCATCCATATCCCCCGCGTCGAGTAGCTGCTGCATGCATGGGCCCTAACGCTGGCCGGCCGGTAGTTCATCACCCACAATTATATCGTCTGTGATCGACTGAGCTGTGATACAGACCAGATCGATTTCTTAGTGTTTGTGTGTTGTGTGTCATCTCTAAGTACGTACCTATATGGTGGTCTGTAACTCCGTATGTCTTTCTCATACAATAAAGTGTGTACCACGTTTGAATGATTATATTACACCAGAATACTTATTATGCATGGCCCTACGAGCATCGCAACAAGACTGTCCGCTATAATGGACGGCTCTATTTCCTTCTTCTCTCTAATCTCGCGTCTGTATGGCTCTTATGGCCTTGATGTCCCAAGATATTGGTGACGTCCCATACTAGATCTAAGATAATCTTGAAACCGTTTATTAGATAATCATACGATATATTATTATTATTATTATTATTATTTTAATTTTCTCGTAGTAATATCATATAACTTTTAATTTATGGGTAAAAGAATAAAATATTATGAGTTGCGTGGCAACAACAACTCATCAACAGTGAAGGAGCAGTTTTATGGTCCTAAAATTTAGTTCATAAGACAATTGTTTCGCGAACAACGACCTCTTTTAATTCTCATTCTCTCACCTCATTCTCTCTCCTCCACATTATTAAAAATATGACGTTACACTGTATGAGATGACTTACCTATCAAACTCATGACGTGTCTTGCAGCCTCCCCACCTGGCTCCAGTGTCATTCCACAACTGTGCGTGGTCGTTAGTCTTTATCACACTAACCCATCACCAATGCTTGTTCCTCCCGTCTGCAAACTGGATGTCTAGCATCATGCCGTCTCACTCACTAATAATTGTCAGCTTCTCTGCCGGCATGTTCCTCCAACTCACTGGAAGCTGAAGCCAATAGACCAATGGAACTACTGAAGCCCGCGGGATAACATCCCACCCTCGAATATGAACTCTAAAACAAAAATATTGTCCCCGTAGAACACATGTGGCTCGGTTACTTTTTTTTTTTGAGAATCGGTTACTATATGGATTGTATAATGAAATTGTATACTAAACAAAAGCCTAACCTGGATGGACGTAAAAATATAGGGTATATTGAGTTATTGGCCCCCCGTGCAGCCTAAATTTGTGCCCAATGAGAAGAATTTATTTTATTTATATTTAGGGCCCGAAACATAAATTGGGCCTCCCACTCTCCTGGGCCGTAAAAAAAGCTGGACTGAGAGTGCGCGCGAGAGAGTTGATCCTCCAAATGTGCGCTGGCCCAGATTCTTTCTCACACACACGGTGGCTCACCGAGTCCCTGGGAATCTGCAGGGATCCGAGTATCACCATGGAGGACGAAGGTAAAAATAGGAGGTTTGTTCCGGTGCTTGGAGGGAACCGGCTGGTTCCTCGGTCCAGAATTACGTGAGCCGTTGATTTCTCCGGAATTTTTAGCAGCCGGTTCCTTCCTAATCAAGGGTAGTTTAGTCTTTTGAGGTTATCTAATAAGAACCGATAACCTAGCAGTTTCTTCTCGCGCATCTCCGTCTTGGACGCAAGCGAGGCGTCGCGCGAGTCGCCGCCGCGGATCCTCGCCCGGCTTCTCGCGCATCCCTGTGTTGAGAGAAAGCGCTGGACGTCCAAAGAGTCAAGGCCGCGAATCCTCGCCGGCCACCTGCGGAGGGGCTCGCTGACGCTGGCCCTCTGCCCCTCGCGCGACGGAGCCCCGCTGCCTTTATCGTCTGGCTCCAACGTCTTGACCAGGGCCAAGGTGCTGCTCCTGTGGGGACGGAAGAAGTGCTGTAAATAATCCTTTTGAGGAATCCATATTTGTAGTGAAATTCTGCAATGGGCTAGCGCTCTTAATCTTTCTCTATTTCACATGATTGATACTTCTTGAAGGTATTCACTGCTGCCTATGTTCAGTTTTAGCAGCTGTTCCATTGCATAACCGTCAGTATGTTTGCTTGTTTGGGCCAAACCTCTGTTCACTTACTGTAACAGTAATATTCCTTGTTCATTTTATGAATTTCTTACATGTTTCTCAATCAGTAAGTAAATAAAACAATCCTTCATTTTTGGCTTCACCACAGTACAGGAATGAAATAATTTACAATCACGAGCTGCAGGAACAAGATTTCTGCAGCTACTTCTGGGAAATATTCACATGTCAGCCAAACCTCGAGGTGCACGTTTGCTACATTGAACCTCGGCTCGTCATCCCCACGGCTGGCGGCCAGTGCGGCCTACATGATCACGACCGGCGGTGCGCCGACGTCCTGGTACTGACGCAGGGGATCCTTCAGCTGGACCATCAATACTGCACTCTCACTCGGAGTCTCGGAGTAATATAAATACAAATCACTAAACGCCCGACAATTCACTAAATCCCTTAGCTGGACTAAACTCATGATCGCTCATATAGTCATATATATGTTCCAGGAGACCAGAACTAACATGCAAATTCAGGATAGATTCAATCCTTTATGTTATTATGTACAGATCACTAAACACTAGACCATTGTCAAACTAACTAGCACTGACCTGATTTGCTTCGTGTCCATGAATCAGCATCGCTCTCACGTGGGTGTAGACGTGTAGTCATGGCCTCCTCCATGGCTCCATCAGCTTGTCCGCACCCCGCGGGCGACCGACGCTGGATGCCTGGATCTTGCCACCCATCGGCCGGCGCTAAAGCGAGTAGTCGCTCGCGGTGGCCGCGAGAGTGCACAACGAGGTGAACTAGTGGTGACCCTGTTACTGGGCGTCGTCCACCAGGCCGACAGGGGAGATATAGCCGCCTAGCGACGACGATGACGCCCTCCCCTGACGGCAGAGGCGGGATGCACAAGCAGGTGAGCTCGCTCGGCGCGCAGGGCCGCGACGGCGAGGCCCTCCTGGACAGCCGCGAGGAAGGAACGCACGCGTAGGGCCGCGCCGGCGCCGGCGAAGCCCTCCCGGACGGCCGCGACGAACCCACGTGTGGCTCTGCCCCGGGCCATCGTGTCGGTGTTGTGGTCGGCGAAACGCAGGAACTGCGGCGCCGGCGCCAGCGTCCAAGTCGACGCGCGGATGAGTGGCTGCAGGCACAAACATAAATCCATACTTGGGCTGTGCCGTCTGGGCCGAACAAATAAATGGGCCATCCGATCAAAATACGAAAATACCCTTCAGATTTTTCCTAAAATTGATTCCTGGCCCACGAAAATGGTTCCTTTTAATGGGTTCCTGGTTCCTTTTTAATGGTTCCTCCTATTTTCTAACCATCGGATCTTGATCCATCAACGGTCCATAAAAATTTCAAGCACCGGAAAAACTCTCTAAAAATAGACTATAGTCTCGAGCAGTCGCGCTTTGTACATCCTTGTCTTGTCGGTTTCTCGGTTGCAGCTTGAGGCTCAACATATACATCGATGCCATATTGATCAATGATCATTGGAAAATGGGTCACCATGCTACCATCCAGTATTATCTTATCGACCTCTATCGTATCAGCAGCAGACGAAAAGTTTACCTGACAAAACGAGGCGTCGACATATACGCATACGATGACCTGTGGCCGCCAAAGAATTCACCATCGTCCCAGCGTTAATTTCTAGCGAAACCTGGCGTCATTTCGTGCCCTCGATGCGCCCTTTATAAATCGGATACCAATGCGCAACGCAAGTAGTATCTGAGTATATATCTTTCTACATATCTCACACAGCGAGATATTAGCTATATAGCTTATTAGGACCACCTGCCGGCGGCGAGCAAGATGAGCGTGCCGGTCCCCGGGAAGTCGTCGTGGCCGGAGCTGGTGGGCGTGCAGGCGACGCTGGCGGCGACGGCGATCGCCCACGACAGGCCGGACGTGGCCGTGGAGGTGCTCCCGCCGGGCTCGCCGATCATCCCGGACACCAACCCTAAGCGCGTCCGCGTCTTCATCGACAACAACGCCATCGTCACCCAGACACCCGTCATCGGCTAGCTCATAATGCTAGCTAGTCTCAAGCTACATACATGCATATATCGTCTCTACTACTCTCTATATGCATGGTGCCGCCACGAGCTTTTCTGCTTATGAGCAGTGTGTGTGGCGTAATAATGGAATAAACACTTAGCTACTGCGCTGTTATTGTGTATATGTACGTCCTCGCTGTCAGCAGTGGGACATGCATGTACCATCACCGGCAAGTCATGTAGCTGCTAGCTATTACCGCAGTACTAGTGTACTACTACTCTGTACGTGTGTTTCTCCTTTTTTATTGAAGTTGGAAACAAGAACAAAAAAATGTGTCAGTCTCGTTTCATATATTGATCATCGACTAATATATACCAGCAAGCAGGGGAAGTGAATTAACCTCCGCCGGCTTGCGATTCCGCCAAGGCATATGGCCAGTATCTTATCATATGCAATCGCATGTTTAACTAGCTAACAACTCACACGCTGAAACCACCTCCAGCAAATATAATAAGATACTCCATATATTCGTCTCAAATTATAATCCGTTTTGACTTTTCTACATGTAGAGATAAGTTATGTCTACATACATAGAAAAGTCAATAAGAATTATAATTTAAAATAGAGGTAGGACCTGACAGTTCCTAAAACCTCAAGAGGGCGGACACAACCGATTTCCCTTTTCTAAAAATGGAAAAAGGTCCAACGCATACAATCCCGATTTATTGATTATCATCACTAGTCCATCAACTTTTTTCCATGCATTGGCCCAATGAGAACACACGTGGATGTATAATCTTCTCTATCAATATCTTCCATGCATTTTTTTTCTAATAATTGCTACTCCATCTGTTCCAACTATTCACTTATGACTTTTTGTTGTCATCGTTTGACTATTTGTTGTATTCAAAAAATCAGTCCAAGTGTACAGAATAATAAGTAACGCCTAAAGTATCTCTAATAAAAAAACAAGTCACAAAAAAAATAGATGATATTTACATAATTTTTTGAATAAGACGAATGGTTAAATGCTCCGAGAAAAAGTCAACAGTGAATAGTAATTTGAAACGGAGGTATTAACCGTTATTGATCATTTAAAAAAAGGGAGAAGAAATTCAAATAGCTAAGGGTTTTCTATTCTAATTTAGACATTTTCCAAAAGTTATTTAGTTGGTGGCCAAATTTCTTAACTTTTTATAATTTTTTTTGACCGGAGTCAGTAGGGGAAGCCCCTACCTATTTTTTTTAATTTTTTTATTCCAAACCCAGTTAATTCGCTCCCACAGGGAGTCGAACCTGGGTCTGCAGGGTGCTACTTACTACTCAGGTGCTCTAACCACTACGCTAGAGACCCTTTCACTTAACTTTTTATAATTGTGAACCGTTTGTTAGAAATCTTGATCTATTATACTACCATGTTTTCATTTTCGAGGACTGTCCAAATAAAATTAGCGCTAGACTACAAAACCCTCGGCTGAAGAAGAACAGTAATAATTGATTGATTGTTTAGAAAAATTCAGGAAATGTCAAACATGTTGTCGTGAGTTTTCGTGCTGCAGAAAAAAAAAATCGCCGTGGCCCCAAACAAGAACCGATGCAAGCCACCAGCGCATGAGCATGGCAGTAAGTCATATATGTCAGATGACCCCTTGTTTACTTTTCAAAAAAAAAAAGAGAGAGGAAGGTGATCCCTTGTGGTTTGTGGTACGGTGATACTTGCATTATTTCCACGGTCACACACTGTTGCAAAGAGAGAATGACGACTGGAACAACAATATTTATATCCAACTAGCGTATATACATATGCACGCTTATTTGCTGGTGCACTGTACGTGTTAATATAAATTGCTAGGCATGAGCAAACCAAATGCTTCTTCTTGTGCATTAGCAGACAAAAGCTTACCTGACCAAACGAGGCCATATATGCGCACGCATGCTACTTGTGTTGTGTCCGCCAAAGGATCAACCACTCGAACGCTAATTCCTAGCAAAACCTGGCGTCCGTAGTGCCGAAGTGCATGGCGTCATGCAGCTCAGCTGCCGCATACATCTTTACCAGCTACTCTCCCAGGCCTCTATAAATCTGATATCGATGGGCCAATGCAAGTATCTCACACAGGCCGGTCTCTGACGACAGACATATAAAGATCAACTACTGGCCGGTATATAGCTAGCTAGGGCCGGCGACCCGGCGGGCAAGATGATTTTCGGGAAGTCGTCGTGGCCGGAGCTGGTTGGCAAGCAGGCGACGGTGGCGGCGACGGCGATCGCCGACGACAGGCCCGACGTGTCCGTGGATGTGATCCGGCCGGGCTCGCGGATCCCCTGGGATTACAACCCCGAGCGTGTCCGCCTCTTGGTCGACAACAACGACGTCGTCACCGAGATCCCCGTCCTCGGCTAGCCGGCCACCGGCCAGCGCAATGCAAGTTTCGATCTATTATGTGTGTGGCGTAATGAAATAAATATCTACTCTCTATGTTTTAAAATATAGCTCGTTTGACTTTTTTTATCAAAAATTTAATCGCTCGTCTTATTTAAAATTTTATATAAATTATCATATTTTTGTGGCGGCATGCTTTATAAGTATTAAATCTTTAAATATTTTAAATTTGACTATATTTTCATAATTTTTTTAAATAAGACGATCGATCAAACTTGTGGTAAAAAAAGGTTAAACGACCTACATTTTGGAACGAGGGGAGTAGCTGGACATATTCATGCGTGGTTAATTAATTACTGACAAATACAATAATCAAATATTGTCCTACTGTTGCTGCGTGCTGCCGCCGCCGCTCCGTTTTGGCAAGGCTTGTTCCGGCTTTTGCCTTCATCGATCGTTCACGCAAGTAGTTCTCGATCGGAACCAAAGAGGAAATTGAACTCAAAGCCGGTAAGTGAAGCCAGTTTGTTTGGCTAGCTTCACCGACTCTTGTCACGCCTACTTGTCCATGAACAGTGGATAAAGGGGCTGTTTGGTGTCCTGCATGGGGTTGGACGAGGCTCACCACATGCAGGGGTCACAAGTTTGGTTTCCTGGTTGATCCTCCGAGCCAGGATGTACGGGTGCAAAATGACAGTCGCGGCCACCAGGCTCCAGGAAAACGAGAGGAGCGTCCGTTTCCGCCGGGCCTGTCTCGCGCGGTGCAGGGAAGCACGTGTAACACCCAAAATACTCAAATTTAAATTTTTTGACATTTAATTAATTAATTAATGCTTTCACCTATTTTATAAAGGCTAAATAATAATTTTCTAAAATTTAAAATCAAATATAAGTAATAGAAACATTTATTGTTGCATTCATGCTGCTGCATTTATTTTTGTATTGCTTGTGATTCAAACAAGAATTTAAATATATTTAAATTCAAATTTGAATCACTTTGTTTGGAGCTCTAGAAAAGTTTTTAGGCCCATAGTTCGTTTCAGCCCCCTGAACTTTTCTCGGGTTCACTTTATCCCCCTCTACTTTTCTATGGTCCGGCCCATCACCCCGGCCCGGCTCTCCCTCTCCATTCTCTTTTCCTCCCGCGGCCCATCAGCGCGCCCCGGCCCAGCTCGTCCGCGCGCGCGCCGGCCCGCTGACGCCACCGCATCCCCCTGTGTCGCTGACGACCCGGCCCCACCTGTCAGCTGCTGACGCCACCTTCCTTCTTCCTCCCCTCGCCCTTTCCTTCCCCGGCAGCGCTAATGGTGCGCCTGCCGCGGGTGGCCCGCACGCCAAGGCAGCCCGCTGCCCCGCACCTTCTTAAACTGGAGCCCAGCACGCCACGCTCCCATCTCCCCCCCATCGCCCCAACCCTAGCGCCGCCACCGCCCCAATCGCGCCGCTCCCGAGCCGCCGAGCTTCGAGCTCCGCCGCCCGTCGTCGTCGTCGCGCTCTGGTGCCGCTCCGTGCCACCCGAGCCTCAGGCGGTCTTCACCAAGCTACGAGGAGCGCGCCGAGCTACCCCGAGCCCTTCCCCGCGCACCGGAGCATCCTCGCCGGCGTACACCGACGCCGACTTGCGCCGCTCGCCGTCGACCCTCCACACCACGGCTTCTCCGGCCGATTCTCTGCGCCGGGATCCTCCTCAGAAGGTATCAAGTTCATTTGCACCCTCAATTCGAGCGCTAGAGCACGTAGATAGCTTCCCCAAGTTCGCCGTCGTCGGCCGACCGCCGGTCATCGCCGTCCGGTCGTTTCACTGCACGAAGCTTCCCTTGAGCACCTCAGTAGCGCTGGTTTTATCCCTCTAATGCTGCAGAGCCAAGAACCCGACCCAGAAACCCCCCGAAACACCTTCCCCGCTGCACACCGGAGCTCCGCTCCGCCGCCCGCCGCCGTCCGGCCATTTCGCTGGCCAATCCTCAACTTGTTCACCCCTGGTAGACTCGCCTTAATCCCCTGAAGCCGTAGGACCAGCCCTCGTTCGATTCCGAGCTTCGTAGCGCGAGCTAGGGCCAATTCCGGCGAACTCCCACCGCCGGCCGAGCAGCGCCGCCGCGGGACCTTCGTCCCCGGCGAGCCCCACGCCCTGGACCGTCCGATCCAGATCCGACGGCCCACGTTCAACCGAGCCCCGAGTCAATTCTGGAAAAAACGGTCAGCGCTGGCATTTTGCTAAAGAGCCCCTGGGCTTTTCGGAAATTAACCCGCGGTCCTTTTTAATTCAAAAATAATTACAAATAGGTCCTGTTTTATTCGTTTAGGCCCCTGGAAATTTTAAAACTTTGCCAGCAAGCCCCCGAACCTTAGAAACGCTATAACTTTCACGTTTTAGCTCCGATTTGCGTGATTTTCACGCTCATGTGTTCGTAGCGAAGCGTAGATTATTTCTAGCTCCTGTTTTTGTACTGTTTTTACTGTTTGGTGTACTGTTCTAATAGAATTACTTTTGCTTGCATGTGATGATTGTTTTGGAATGCGTGCGTGATGTTCGTGTCCAGTCGGTGAGCCCGTAGCGTTGGACTTCGAGTACGTTGAGGACGTGCCGGAGCAGGATTTTCAGCAGCAGCCGTACCCCGAGGAAGGCAAGTTATAGCACGGACAATCCTTGCTACCTATCTCACTTTTAATACACTGTTCATTACATACGCATGTGTCTAATATTGTTTACCATTAAGGTTATTCCTAGCATTTATTTCCCTGTCCTTGTATTCCTATGGGTTTTTGCATATGGGTAGTATCTTGCTAGGCGCAACTACTGTCACCTTTACTTAATTGTTAATATTGACTTAATGGTCCACTTCAACTCTCATGATTAAAACTTGCTTTTTAGTAACATGGATTAGGGATCTAGAGCATGTGCTGTGTGCTTTGCTCTAGTGTCTCCCTCTAAGGACCGGTTCTTAAAGCGGCAACCCAGGAGCCTGTCGCCACCGCCGGAACTATAATGGCTCTGGTCTTGGTCAAGTAGCTTGTACGTCTCTAGCTTGGCAGTGGTTACCGAGGGGCCAACGGCGTTGTGGGAGGTACGGCGCTGGGTGATCTCCGATTCCACCGAGGACGGTAGCCCCGTCGGCTAGGTCACGTTAGACCCAGTCCCGTGTAGGAGTCTCAGCGATTGAGAACTCTGCACGTTGCGCAGTATGGGTGCGATACCCGCGCTCCGGACGCCATCGACCCCCTCACGGTGTGACTCCGTGGGCGTACGTCGATCTCGGTGCCTAAGTTTTCACCACCGTATAGTACTCCAGCGGCTACTGACTTGTTAGGGTGTCTTGTGAAAGCCTCGTAGCGTCCCTATGCAGTCACACCTCGGAAGTGTTGATGTGCGTGGTTGGGTGCAAAGTTCCTTTGAACTTTTACGCGACTGGTGGGTAAAGGACGAAACCTCTGCAGAGTGTACGATCTATCATGATAGCCTTGCTCAGGGTCACGAGCGGCCTGGATCCTTTTTTATTAGAATATGGTATTTATTCCTGTTTAATGTCACATACACCATTAATTGGGTTACAACTGGGTTCTCATTCACTTGTAGTAACTTGGATAAAGTTAAAACGAACCAACTAAAAGTGCTAATGCAGTTAAGCCAGTGTCTAGCCTTTTTGAGCCTTCATAACCCGTGCTATACTTGCTAAGTAATTTCCATTACTTACACTTGCTATTATTATCATTTTGGGCAAAATCCCGGACGGGTAACAGATTGGAGTCAGGCTGATTATGCTGTGGAGTTTCCGGAGGATTTGCCGTACTTCTGAGTTCGCGTTCTCCCAGTCAGAGTCCCTGTGGGATTGCGGCTACGCTTAGAGAGAGTTCACTAGTCTTCCGCTGTCCATGTACTTCATTTATGCAAAACTCTGATGTAATCGCTACTCTATGTTGAATAATGAAGCATTGTACTCTGATTTTTACCATATTTGTTCGCTATATGTGTCGGTGGACTTCCTGGGCACACATATGGCCACATTCGGGTTTTGTGTAAATCCGGGTGTGACAGATTGGTATCAGAGCCGTGCTGACTGTAGGAACGCAGCCTAGATAGTACGGTTGACAAATTACTTGGAGACCCCCATGTTTTAAAAATTTTAAAAATCTAACAGTCGAGTCTTGTGTGAGTTTATGCCTTTGCCTGCTTGTATTTATTGTTATTATGTATATGTTTGATTTGGTTCTTTGTAATGATTGTGATGGGCGTAGACACCTGTCTGCAACCCTCTAGATGTTGGAATAAGGCTTAAGGACTTTATTGTTTAGATAGCAGGGGTATATATATATTTTCTCGTACTAACCATCTGACATCTGACCTTTGTGATTATAGATGGCTCACCCCGGGGGCAGTGCGGGCGGACAGCCTCCGCACCAGAACCCGCCCCCGAACCTGAATCCGAACCATCAGATCCCCACCATTGAGCAGCTGATGTATGCTCAAGTTCAGATGATGCAGCAGATGGCGGAGACCATGAGATTGATCCAGCAGAACCAGCATCATCCCCAGGCAGATGCACCGCCCAGAGACAAGAGGGGCGAGTTTCTGAAGGGACGCCCGCCGACCTTCAGCAAGGCCAGCGATCCCCTTGAGGCAGATGACTGGCTCAAGGCAGTGGAGAGGCAGTTGGACATCGCCCAGTGCGATAACAGGGAGAAGGTACTGTACGCCGGAGGACAGCTTCAGGGGCCGGCGTTGGATTGGTGGGATTCATACCAGTCTTCACGCCCGGCCGGTACTCAGATCACTTGGCAGCAGTTCTGCAGCAGCTTTCGTGCACACCACGTGCCGGAGGCCTTGATGGTTCTGAAGAAGAAGGAGTTCCTGGCACTGAAGCAGGAAGGGATGAGTGTCACGGCTTATCGTGACAAGTTCGTCTCGTTGGCCCGTTACGCTCCAGAGGACGTGGCCACTGATCAGAAGAAGCAGGCCAGGTTCCGTGACGGTCTGCAGGATGCTCTCCAGTACCAGCTCATGTGCACCAAGTTCCCGACTTTTCACGAGCTGGTGGACGGCGCGCTGATGTTGGAGCACAAGCGCCGTGAGATGGAGGACAAGAAGAGGAACCTCCAGGGACAGCAGGTGGGCAGCAGCAGTCGTCCACGCTTCACACCTCCCCAGAGTCAGCAGGTGGGAGGCCAGCAGCGCTTCCAGGGTCAGTCCAGCTTGCTCAGTCGTGGCCAGTACCAGCAGCAGCGTCCCCAGTTTCCTCGGGCGCCACAGCAGCAGCGTCCTCAGGGTCAGCCACAGATGGGTCCAGTTCAGCGCAGCCAGGTGCAGCCGAGTCCACTCCAGCGCATCAGTCCAGTCAACACTACACCGGTGGGTCCGAGGGTGTGCTACCACTGTGGCGAGCAGGGACACTTCGCCAATGTCTGCCCCAAGAAGATCCAGAACACCGCCGGACAGAACCAGCAGGGCAGTACTCAGAGAGTTGGGCAGCCGCAGGGTCAGCAGCAGGGAGGTCGTGCTCCGCAGGCTCCTGTTCGGGGCAAGCTCAACCACACCGGAGCAGAGACAGCAGAGGCATCTACTGATGTCGTCGTGGGTACGTTCCTCGTCAATTCGACCCCCGCCACTGTTTTATTTGATTCTGGAGCTTCGCATGCTTTCATTTCTGCTGCTTTTGTGAAGAAGAATTTACTAGCTCTGAAACCCATGAAGAACACTATGCTAGTAAGCTCACCGGGAGGTGAACAGCGGGCAACTCTACGGTGCCCCCATGTTCCCATCATAATAAGGGGGGTAGAGTTCAAGGCAGGACCGATAGTACTGGAGACCCTGGGATTTGA
The DNA here is from genome assembly GCA_033239725.1 of Echinochloa phyllopogon. Classification (NCBI taxonomy): domain Eukaryota; kingdom Viridiplantae; phylum Streptophyta; class Magnoliopsida; order Poales; family Poaceae; genus Echinochloa; species Echinochloa phyllopogon. The sequence continues at coordinate 1,997,638 of BTCW01000001.1, forward strand.
TCTGATCCTGGGTATGAGCTGGATGACCAGATATGATGCAGTGATCAGGTGTGCTACGAGGACCATCCAGCTGACAGCAGAGTCCGGTGACAAGGTGGAGTATCAGGCAGCCAGTTCCTCAGAGCAAGGCCAAGCAAATCAAGCCGAAGGGACAATGACTGAAGATATCAGGGTGGTGAGCCAGTTCCCGGACGTGTTCCCAGACGAGTTGCCAGGTATGCCCCCAGAACGAGATGTTGAATTCGTTATTGAACTAAAACCTGGCACTGCACCTATAGCCAAGAGGCCGTATAGGATGGGAGCGAAGGAGCTGGAGCAGCTCAAGAAGGAGTTGGACGAATTGTTGGCCAAGGGGTACATTCGTCCGAGTTCTTCACCGTGGGGAGCACCTGTATTGTTCGTCGACAAGAAGGATGGTACTCAGAGGTTGTGTGTGGACTATCGAGCCCTCAATGAAGTGACCATCAAGAACAAGTACCCGCTGCCGAGGATTGACGATCTGTTCGATCAGTTGAGGGGAGCTTGTGTGTTCTCCAAGATAGATCTTCGTTCGGGCTATTATCAGATGAGGATCCGCCCATCAGACATACCCAAGACCGCTTTCACTACTCGGTACGGGTTGTATGAGTTCTTGGTCATGTCTTTCGGATTGACCAACGCTCCTGCATACTTCATGTACTTGATGAACAGCGTGTTCATGGATTACCTCGATAAGTTTGTGGTGGTATTCATTGATGACATTCTGGTCTTCTCCAAGAATGAGGAAGAACATGAAGAACATCTGAGGTTGGTGCTGCAGAGACTTCGGGAACATCAGTTGTATGCCAAGCTAAGCAAGTGTGAGTTCTGGCTGAAGGAAGTGGCATTTCTGGGACACGTGTTGTCCAATGGAGGAGTGGCAGTTGACCCGAAGAAAGTCAGCGATGTGTTGAGCTGGAATCCGCCACGGGATGTGAGCGAGATCAGGAATTTCCTTGGGATGGCCGGTTATTACAGACGGTTCATTGAAGGATTCTCCAGGATTGCTAAGCCGCTGACCGCTTTGCTAGAGAAGAATGCCCCGTTTGTGTGGACAGAGGCTTGCCAGGTCAGCTTCGAAGAGTTGAAGAAGAGGTTGACTACAGCCCCAGTGCTGGTATTGCCAGATTTGGCTAAGAGTTTCTCCATCTACTGTGATGCATCCCGTCTAGGACTGGGTTGCGTCCTTATGCAGGAGGGCAGAGTCGTGTCGTATGCGTCCAGGCAGCTGAGGAAGCATGAGCAGAACTATCTGACGCACGACTTGGAGTTGGCAGTTGTTGTACATGCCCTGAAGATCTGGAGACATTACTTGATTGGGCACAGATGTGACATTTACACTGATCATAAGAGCCTCAAGTATGTCTTCACTCAGTCAGATCTGAATATGAGACAGCGCAGATGGTTAGAGCTGATCAAGGATTATGATCTGGAGATCCACTACCACCCAGGGAAAGCCAACTTGGTGGCAGATGCTCTGAGCAGGAGGAGTTATGTGAACAGGATCACTGGACACTGTTTGCCTGAGGAGCTCAGCCGAGAGTTTGAGAGGATGAGTCTGGGATTCGTCACCAGCATCACAAAGATGGCAGTGGAGCCCACGCTCGAGCAGGAGATCCGGAGAGGTCAGCTGCAGGATGAGAAGATCCGAGAGATTGTGGGGAATGTTGCATTGGGAAAGGCCCCTGGATTCAGAGTTGATGATCAGGGAACTCTATGGCATGGGAAGAGGATATGTGTGCCAGACATAGCGCAGATCAGAGAGACGATTCTGAGAGAGGCACATGACTCAGCTTATTCGATCCACCCAGGCAGCACTAAGATGTATCAGGACATCAAGGAGAGATTCTGGTGGTACGGACTGAAGCGTGATGTGGCGACTCACGTGGCATTGTGCGACACATGTCAGCGAGTCAAGGCAGAACATCAGAGGCCAGCTGGATTGCTACAGCCGTTGAAGATCCCGGAGTGGAAATGGGAAGAAGTTGGCATGGATTTCATCACTGGTTTGACCCGCACACAGAGAGGATTCGACTCCATTTGGGTGATTGTTGATCGTCTGACCAAGGTGGCCCACTTTCTGCCAGTGAAGACCACCTACACAGGCGCCAGACTAGCAGAGTTGTACATGGAGAGGATTGTGTGCTTACACGGGGTGCCGAAGAAGATTGTGTCGGATCGTGGTACTCAGTTCACCTCACACTTCTGGCGGAAGTTACATGAGTCCATGGACACGAAGCTGCACTTCAGCTCAGCTTATCACCCGCAGACAGATGGTCAGACAGAGCGGACCAATCAGATACTAGAGGACATGTTGAGGGCTTGTGCATTACAGTATGGTGTCAGCTGGGATAAGAGTTTGCCGTATGCAGAGTTCTCCTACAATAACAGCTACCAGAAGAGTCTGCAGATGGCACCGTTCGAGGCATTGTATGGCAGGAAGTGTCGGACCCCATTGTTCTGGAATCAGACTGGAGAGAGTCAGGTCTTTGGTCCGGAGATACTCAGAGATGCAGAGCGGCAGGTGCAGGTGATCAGAGAGAACCTGAAGGTGGCCCAGTCCAGACAGAAGAGTTATGCCGATGTCAGACGGAGGGACCTCAGCTTCAGAGTTGATGATTTTGTGTACCTGAAGGTGTCACCCATGAGAGGTGTAAAGCGGTTCAATGTCAAAGGCAAGTTGGCGCCACGATACATCGGACCGTTCAGGATACAGGAACGGATGGGCGAAGTGGCATATCGGTTAGATCTACCTGAGAGACTGGCCGGAGTACACGATGTGTTCCATGTGTCCCAGCTGAAGAAGTGCTTGCGGGTGCCAGAAGAGCAGATCCCGATTGAGGAGTTGAATGTTCAGGAGGACCTCACATATGAGGAGTATCCGATCAGGATCTTCGAGGTGTCAGAGAGAGTGCTGAGGAACAAGACCATTCGGATGTGCAAAGTGCAGTGGAGCCGGCATTCAGCAGATGAAGCGACTTGGGAGCGGGAAGAAGATCTCAAGTCCGAGTACCCACAGCTCTTCGCTTCTACATCCGAATCTCGAGGACGAGATTCACCTTAAGGGGGGTAGGTTTGTAACACCCAAAATACTCAAATTTAATTTTTTTGGCATTTAATTAATTAATTAATTAATGCTTTCACCTATTTTATAAAGGCTAAATAATAATTTTCTAAAATTTAAAATCAAATATAAGTAATAGAAACATTTATTGTTGCATTCATGCTGCTGCATTTATTTTTGTATTGCTTGTGATTCAAACAAGAATTTAAATATATTTAAATTCAAATTTGAATCACTTTGTTTGGAGCTCTAGAAAAGTTTTTAGGCCCATAGTTCGTTTCAGCCCCCTGAACTTTTCTCGGGTTCACTTTATCCCCCTCTACTTTTCTATGGTCCGGCCCATCACCCCGGCCCGGCTCTCCCTCTCCATTCTCTTTTCCTCCCGCGGCCCATCAGCGCGCCCCGGCCCAGCTCGTCCGCGCGCGCGCCGGCCCGCTGACGCCACCGCATCCCCCTGTGTCGCTGACGACCCGGCCCCACCTGTCAGCTGCTGACGCCACCTTCCTTCTTCCTCCCCTCGCCCTTTCCTTCCCCGGCAGCGCTAATGGTGCGCCTGCCGCGGGTGGCCCGCACGCCAAGGCAGCCCGCTGCCCCGCACCTTCTTAAACTGGAGCCCAGCACGCCACGCTCCCATCTCCCCCCCATCGCCCCAACCCTAGCGCCGCCACCGCCCCAATCGCGCCGCTCCCGAGCCGCCGAGCTTCGAGCTCCGCCGCCCGTCGTCGTCGTCGCGCTCTGGTGCCGCTCCGTGCCACCCGAGCCTCAGGCGGTCTTCACCAAGCTACGAGGAGCGCGCCGAGCTACCCCGAGCCCTTCCCCGCGCACCGGAGCATCCTCGCCGGCGTACACCGACGCCGACTTGCGCCGCTCGCCGTCGACCCTCCACACCACGGCTTCTCCGGCCGATTCTCTGCGCCGGGATCCTCCTCAGAAGGTATCAAGTTCATTTGCACCCTCAATTCGAGCGCTAGAGCACGTAGATAGCTTCCCCAAGTTCGCCGTCGTCGGCCGACCGCCGGTCATCGCCGTCCGGTCGTTTCACTGCACGAAGCTTCCCTTGAGCACCTCAGTAGCGCTGGTTTTATCCCTCTAATGCTGCAGAGCCAAGAACCCGACCCAGAAACCCCCCGAAACACCTTCCCCGCTGCACACCGGAGCTCCGCTCCGCCGCCCGCCGCCGTCCGGCCATTTCGCTGGCCAATCCTCAACTTGTTCACCCCTGGTAGACTCGCCTTAATCCCCTGAAGCCGTAGGACCAGCCCTCGTTCGATTCCGAGCTTCGTAGCGCGAGCTAGGGCCAATTCCGGCGAACTCCCACCGCCGGCCGAGCAGCGCCGCCGCGGGACCTTCGTCCCCGGCGAGCCCCACGCCCTGGACCGTCCGATCCAGATCCGACGGCCCACGTTCAACCGAGCCCCGAGTCAATTCTGGAAAAAACGGTCAGCGCTGGCATTTTGCTAAAGAGCCCCTGGGCTTTTCGGAAATTAACCCGCGGTCCTTTTTAATTCAAAAATAATTACAAATAGGTCCTGTTTTATTCGTTTAGGCCCCTGGAAATTTTAAAACTTTGCCAGCAAGCCCCCGAACCTTAGAAACGCTATAACTTTCACGTTTTAGCTCCGATTTGCGTGATTTTCACGCTCATGTGTTCGTAGCGAAGCGTAGATTATTTCTAGCTCCTGTTTTTGTACTGTTTTTACTGTTTGGTGTACTGTTCTAATAGAATTACTTTTGCTTGCATGTGATGATTGTTTTGGAATGCGTGCGTGATGTTCGTGTCCAGTCGGTGAGCCCGTAGCGTTGGACTTCGAGTACGTTGAGGACGTGCCGGAGCAGGATTTTCAGCAGCAGCCGTACCCCGAGGAAGGCAAGTTATAGCACGGACAATCCTTGCTACCTATCTCACTTTTAATACACTGTTCATTACATACGCATGTGTCTAATATTGTTTACCATTAAGGTTATTCCTAGCATTTATTTCCCTGTCCTTGTATTCCTATGGGTTTTTGCATATGGGTAGTATCTTGCTAGGCGCAACTACTGTCACCTTTACTTAATTGTTAATATTGACTTAATGGTCCACTTCAACTCTCATGATTAAAACTTGCTTTTTAGTAACATGGATTAGGGATCTAGAGCATGTGCTGTGTGCTTTGCTCTAGTGTCTCCCTCTAAGGACCGGTTCTTAAAGCGGCAACCCAGGAGCCTGTCGCCACCGCCGGAACTATAATGGCTCTGGTCTTGGTCAAGTAGCTTGTACGTCTCTAGCTTGGCAGTGGTTACCGAGGGGCCAACGGCGTTGTGGGAGGTACGGCGCTGGGTGATCTCCGATTCCACCGAGGACGGTAGCCCCGTCGGCTAGGTCACGTTAGACCCAGTCCCGTGTAGGAGTCTCAGCGATTGAGAACTCTGCACGTTGCGCAGTATGGGTGCGATACCCGCGCTCCGGACGCCATCGACCCCCTCACGGTGTGACTCCGTGGGCGTACGTCGATCTCGGTGCCTAAGTTTTCACCACCGTATAGTACTCCAGCGGCTACTGACTTGTTAGGGTGTCTTGTGAAAGCCTCGTAGCGTCCCTATGCAGTCACACCTCGGAAGTGTTGATGTGCGTGGTTGGGTGCAAAGTTCCTTTGAACTTTTACGCGACTGGTGGGTAAAGGACGAAACCTCTGCAGAGTGTACGATCTATCATGATAGCCTTGCTCAGGGTCACGAGCGGCCTGGATCCTTTTTTATTAGAATATGGTATTTATTCCTGTTTAATGTCACATACACCATTAATTGGGTTACAACTGGGTTCTCATTCACTTGTAGTAACTTGGATAAAGTTAAAACGAACCAACTAAAAGTGCTAATGCAGTTAAGCCAGTGTCTAGCCTTTTTGAGCCTTCATAACCCGTGCTATACTTGCTAAGTAATTTCCATTACTTACACTTGCTATTATTATCATTTTGGGCAAAATCCCGGACGGGTAACAGATTGGAGTCAGGCTGATTATGCTGTGGAGTTTCCGGAGGATTTGCCGTACTTCTGAGTTCGCGTTCTCCCAGTCAGAGTCCCTGTGGGATTGCGGCTACGCTTAGAGAGAGTTCACTAGTCTTCCGCTGTCCATGTACTTCATTTATGCAAAACTCTGATGTAATCGCTACTCTATGTTGAATAATGAAGCATTGTACTCTGATTTTTACCATATTTGTTCGCTATATGTGTCGGTGGACTTCCTGGGCACACATATGGCCACATTCGGGTTTTGTGTAAATCCGGGTGTGACAGCACGCCAGGCCTAGCAGGCAGTGAGGGAAAAAGAATGGGCCAATGACCAGGTGCAGATGACCAATCACCAACCGCGTCAGACCTGGTTATTTCGATGCAGGTAATTAAGCAAACAAAAGTCTAATGCATCCAGCAGACCTGGCCGGTACACACGACCATGGACCCTTGATACGAGCCAGGTCGAGATGGAACGAGAACCAAACACGCCCTGAAGCTCTCCCTGGCAACGCCAAATGGGCTCTACATATACGTGGGAACAACCATTATTTGTTTTCTTCCTTCAAGCGACGGAGGCGTGACCGCGTGACAACTCTCTGCCATGGACGATACAGTTGCAAGCTTGCAATTCAAGCGAGAATAATGATTATTGAAACAACAAACAATATTTATTCAACTAGCTTACATGCATGCACGGTTGTTGCACGTGCAGCCGCATGCATGAGCACGACGACGACTTACACATTTTTGTTTTAGAAAAAAAAAGGAACAATGAGCACGACTTACATTTTCACGCCACAAAGTTAATTAAGAAGACACACACACGTACAAAACTGAATTCTGCAAATGAAACATTTCTTGTACTATATGGCGCCACACCTGATTTTTTTTGTTAATATAAATTAAATTAAATTAACCCACCATGGGAGTGTAAAGGACGGGGCCGGTTGCATCGTTGGCGTTGAAGAAGACGCGGACGCGGCTGGCGTTGTACCCCGGCGCCACGGTGGCGCCGGCCGGGACCACCTCGATGGAGACGTCGGGCCTGTCGCTGTTGATCTGCGTCACCGCCGCGGACGCCGGCCACCCCACCACCTCCGGCCACGACGTCTTCGCGGTGCTCATAATATATATCCTCCCTCTTTTCCTTCAGGCGAGATGGGTATGTAATTTCCAAATAAAATCAGTCTGCAGCAGAGACATAAGTTCAGAGACACATTATTCGTTAGTATATTGAGAGATGCAACGATTTGTACGTAGTGGCGTGCTAACCAAAAAGAGTACTCTGCTTGATTCTTCAGAACAGATTCTGCATGAACTTAATTTGCAAGTGTGGTGAATTGGTGATGACTGAGGAGGAAAGGAAGCTGCTGGTGCTGGATACAGAGGCATGCATCTCATCTGGATGGTATTTATAGGGTTGTCCGATCCCCTTTTAAACATGCATGGATTATTATTGGGCACAATTATTAGACAAGAGCCTTGGTTTTGTCACCACTTTCTGTTGGCACCTGATTGGTTGTTTACTGATAAGGGACAACACGGCCGGATAAATCACTGTCCTTTTGCAACATCTAACGTTCGAAAACTATCATCATAGGAGTACTGAGTATATACTGACTGAAGCCGAGGCAAGCCGGCCCCTTGCTCTCTGAACATTGTGAAACAGAACTAAATAATTAGATCTCACACAACTGTACGCTGTGCTTGGCAGTTGGCACAACGTACTAGCAGAGTTCGATCCCAGTCCTAAGGGTTTGAACTATTCTATATTGTCTGAAAACAATGAGTAGATAATTGACGTTTTGAACTGGTCTTCCTGCTGGCCAGCCTGGAGAAAACTAAAAGTAAGGTGCTAACATGTCGAAATATACTTGCCGGCCAGTTTGAGGAATGATAAGGTGTATTTCATTTTCTTGGGACAAAGTTTTGATCGACAGTCACTCTATTAGTATGTCATTTACTGTATGTGATAGCAAAATTGATGTTAATAGATTTCATATTACAAAAAACAGTTACTTATGATTATGATTTTGTTAGATGAAATCACGAATTAAGATTTTGTTAATAGATTTCACTACAAAAAAACAGTTACTTATGATTTCGTATTACAAAAAACAGTTACTTATCACCCGAGTGCTAGCTAGTCCCAAACATATACAGCTCTACTATGCTCATGCACAGTGTTTTGGCACTGATGCATGCCTGCATTTCGTTGACGAGTGTTTTACTGTTTTGACACTGATTTATCTGTTCGGTATAAGTTTGAATTGTTTATTGTTTGGTTGGTAACCTTACCTTCCATTTTTAGCTGCAGTTCTTCAGTTTTAGCTGCTAAATTCGCACTATAATCTGTTACTGAAAGTTTTGAACAATTTCTTGTTATTGCAATGGTGAGCCTTTCCTTAATTACATACTCATGTCCATGTCCTAATTTCCGTTTGTTTGGACAGAAAAATCGCCAAGGGATTTCTCTACACGCGGGGGGAAATAAAAAAAACGCAGGCGTGCCAGTGTACAGAGTACACAAAGTAAAAAAGAGAAGGAACAAGTATTCATTAATCTTTACAGACTACAAGTACAAGTTCCTAAGATGGTGCGCTCCATGGCCTGCTGACGGCGATCTTGACTTGGGCGATGTGGTCTTCTGGTTCCCGGGGCCTCGGAAAGCGCCCGGTTAATTACCTCCGCAAGACTAGCTCGCCAGAGCACCTCCGATTAGGCTGCCATGGTTGTCGTCTTTGGTCTTCGCTTCACGTTCTCCACGCATGTGCTGATGATAGTGGTGTGGATGTGTGTGGGCGTCGGCATTGTCATGGCCTCGTCGGTGTCCATGTGCCGGTGAAGCGCAGCTGGGACATCAGCTCCGCCCGCCCTGCGTCGGCGCATAGAGGTTGTTGTTGTAGTGGTAGCAGATGCTTGATGAAGACGTATAGCTTGGCCGTATAGTCGACGTAGCTTGGCCGTACAGTCGACGTCGTGGCAGCTTGATGGTCGGGCTTCGATCGACAATTCTTGGATGTATAGAGTGCGGCCGCAGGAAAAATCATCTGCGAAGCCTTCGGCATCTTGGTGGTGGCCGCCGTCTTGATTGTTGCATGCTCACGTACGTGCATGCACCCTGCTCCTGGCTTCTCCATCAGGCTCTAATGCATGCAAGCGTGCATGCATGCCTTCCTGCATGTACATCACGCCTGGCTGCAAGAGCACATCGCCGGCCGTAAGCTCGGATGGCGTAGCGCTGCGGCCTCTTCACGCCGTCCTTGGCCATCATCGTCTTGCTGTGGTGATCTTGTCGGCTTCGGCGCCGTCTCCGGCAGCCTTGTGGTGGTTGTGCCGTCCTTACAGGCGCCCGTTCCCAACCGTCCGGCGGCCTTGCGGTACAGCCCTCGCCAGCTCGTTGTCGATCACAGATTGGATCGCTTCTAGTTCCGGCTCCTTTCTCATCCGTGCGACGTGTGTGTTCATGTAGGCATGGATGATGGATGTGATCTGTGAAAAGAAAGAAGAAGCGAAGGATCAACCTGCACGACCTACGGTGTACGGGAGGTTCATGGTGCTTGATCCGGTTTCGCCGCAGTCGTCGACTTCCAAGCGATGACAGAGCCGAGAGGCTTGAAGAAGATGGCTGCCGTAGATGTCGCCGGCTTACCGCAGTCACGAGCTAGGGTGTTGCTGGCTTGATGCAGACTTGAGGCGGCGGCAGATGCAACGGGCACAGGCGCTCTTTCCCGGCTGCCTCTTGCGTCGATGGAAAGAAAAAAAAGCCTCCCTTTTGACGTGAGAGAACGAGGTCTTATATAGGGGTCTGTTAGGGTGCAGGCTGCCCCGGAATTTCCGTACGCGCCGCCATAGTTTGTTGGGCGATGATATATCTAGCTCTCTAACTGCATGCTGCTTGTCTTGCTTGACGGCCAAGTTGAACCGGCGTCTATCTCTATCTCCAAAATCTGAGTTCCAGATAATTATCTGTATGTCGGTGGCCTACTGGTGTGGCGCGCGGAGTCCCTAAAGCTCTGTGCGTTGTGGGCCTAATCAAACAAAGTCCCTACTGTACGTACGAGAGAGTCCGGCCAGTACGTACGTGCGTATGTATCTCGTGCTTGCTACCAGATCAATCGGTAACAGATATTTCTCATTTGCTTGCTTCTTTTGAGATATTATTAGCCTGCTGTCCATAGCAAGGTTTCCCAGAACCTTTCTTCTAGAACCTTCTAGGTCCACAGGCTACCACGCGGGCTGGGCTGTATCTCAGTGCCTCAACACGTATTAGATCATGTATATACGAGTGCGGATCAGCCCGCCGCAAGGATCCGATAACACGTGTACACGTACATGTACATTCGCATTGTGTACGAACATATATAGACCAGGCGCCATGCATGCATAATGGCTGCCATGCATCCTTGACCCTTTAGACGCTAATTATCCAGCACCTATATATGTTTCTTAACACACCTATATGAGCTTTGCGTGCACGGTTGTACAGGCACACGTACATGCTGCGTGAACCGTGGAGCTAGCTTTAGCCCCTTTGCCTTCTTTTCTTCTTTACTTGGATTAGCACATGCTATTAACCCACGTTAACATATATACCCCAAATAGATTTAAAAAAATTTGCACAAAATCTCGTCAAACACCGTTACTCTCCCTTTAACCACAAATGGATAAGAATAATTGAGGAAGAATATGTAGGTTTTCATAGGTCGCTGTTTAAATACAAGAGGTCAAATTGTACTAGCGGGTATCCAATTTGGAATACTAGCAATATTTTTAAGATGGTTTCATGCATCAATTTCAGTTCATTTGATTGGAGAAGATGACAACCCTAGTGGTTATTGAACTCTAAAAAACAAATATCTGGATTTAAATAATTCTGTTATTTACTTTTGCAAGTGCCAGCCTAACCCATACAGGGAAATGACGTCAGGTTTCGCTAATTATCATAGTAGCATATCACTGAGCTTTATTTTTTGGTGCATATACGGCTAGTCATGGCCACTGGTCACCCGAGTGCTAGTCCCAAACATATACGGCTCTACTATGCGGTCGTCGTGCTCATGCATTGTGGATGCTTGCCTGCATTTCGTTGACGAGTGTTTTGGCACTGATTTATCTGTTCGGTATAAGTTTGAATTGTTTGGTCGTTAACCTTACCTTCCATTTCTAGTTGCAGTTGCACAGTGACCACGTTTCTGTTCGTTGCAGTTCTTCAGTTTAGTTGCTAAATTCACACTATTATCTGTTCCTGAAAGTTTTTGAACTTAAAAGAGAATCTTGATTTTCTTGTGTCCTAGTTGCTCTCATATAAGTGTTCTCGTTTATTTGATCATCTGGACATCGAAAACTTCCTTTGATAGCGTTATATGAGCATGTAACGGATGGCTTGTTTGCTACAGCATATCATTTTTCTTTTTGCCTTTTAAGTTGCTCCCTTGCTCTGTTCTTACTGAAATGTTTTCGGAACTCACAAGATGTGAACAATGCTGATGAGCGAAGAGCTATGATGAATTAGGAATTTGACCTTTTTCATTTGAGCTCATAGTTGTGCTGATTTCTTTCTTTCAGGCCCATTCGCACCGTGCAGTGTTTACCATATGTAGTCACTGTCTTTTTGCTCAAGACTCGTACCTGTCAGTCATAGTTTGAACATTACTGTTTTCAGGTACGGCTTGGCTTGGAACATGTGGCTGAGAGAGGCGACCAGGAGAATAAGGTTACCGAGCACTGATCTTGTGGTTTCGGTATGAGTGAACGGGGGAACTGTACATGACCAGCTCTGCAGAAGTTGTTGTTGAAGCCTCAGGTCCATCCCTCCATGGATGGATGCAGCTGAAGAAGAAGCTGTCTTGATCTGGAGTTGATTCCTGGGACAAAGACACGGAGAGTGCTCATCACCAGTAACCACACATCCTCCTGTCCTTGCGCTGTGCACCCATTTGTTTGAGGACCGCAGCTCTCTGAACAGTTGAGGTGTAGGTCCACAGATCCATTGGTGGTCACCGTTAAGCGTGCAGATTCAGGTGGCAAAGCTTCGAAGATACCGTTTACAAGGCACAAGAACAGGCTATGTATCGTCTTTGGTGCTGTAATGTACTGTAACATGGAGTGCCTGCTGCCTGATGACAGGAAACGTCCCGGGTACTCCATTACAACTAACCGAACGTATGCATGCGTGTGCGTATCGATGGATTTGACGGCAATGCGTTTATCTGAGCTGCGGAATGCTGATACGCCGGTTGGTGGCTCCTCCTCATTTTCGTCTAGATCCGAAAAACAACTCTTAAATTTACTATGAAAAAAAAGATTCTTCATCACATCAAAATGTCACGTAAACATGCATGGAGTACTAAATGTAGATGAAATAAAAAATTAATTGTACAGTTTTGTTGTGCTCTGCGAGACGAACATTTTGAGCCTAATTAATCAATTTTTGGATAATTTTTCACAAATACAAACGAAATGATTACGAAGTGACATTTTACTCCCAAATTTCACCTCCTAGATCCAGCATTGGCCGTAGGCGCGGGCTGGATATCAGCCAGGCAGGCAGCTTTTGGTACGCTTTTCTCTCATCGTCCGTCCGTCCTAGAGAGGCGAGACGAGGGAAGACGGAGAAGGAGAAGAGACCAAAGTTTAAAGCCGGGGAGGCACGATGGATCTTGGATACTTGTCCGTGTCGGTCCTCTCGGGGAGGCGAACGAACGATCGATCGAGTGCGGCGGCACGCGGAGTCGCGGAGCCCGATGGGCGATCGATCGAGTGCGGCAGGCAGGCAGCTGGCCCGGGCGGCATCGCGGGCCGAGGCCCTCCGAACGGGGCATGATGATGGCTGCCCGCCCGCCCGCCTCCGGACCCGGACGCCGCCGCGCGCGTCAGGGCCTACCTCCCAGTCCCAGCGAGCGAGCCGAGCCTCCCTCCCTCCCTAGCATCGATGGCCTCGGGGGCACGCGCGCGGCCGGGCCCCCCCCCCCCCGGCACCAAACCACACAACAGTCGGCAGCACGCAGCCTCCGGTCCGGCCGGCGCCCGATGCGGATACGACGCCGCCCGCGCGCGCACATCCCCCGTTGGCGTTCGGTTCCTTCCCTTCCCTTGCCGAACCCCCACGCGCGCGCGCCTGCCTGCCTCCCTGCCCTGCGTGCGTGCTTCGGGTGCTCACGATGCCCACGTCCACCACCACCACTCACTCACTCACCCGATGTCTGTCCACGGGGGACGCACGCAATCTCGGCTGCCGACGCGTGGGGCTCCGGCAAAACCAGGTGGGGGTGCGGGGCGCGCTTGGGTTGGGTTGGAGGAGCACGGCACAGTGGGAAGCGGCACGCGAGCCCCATCGATCGAGTGCGCACGCCACCTCATTCATTCCATTCTGCTCGGGCTCCCGCCTCGCCATCCATTCCATCACTGCTGCTTCCTTCTCTGCCGTGCCTCCGCCCGCCGCTCCCCTCCACCTTCTGCTCTTCCCTTCTCACACTCAAAAGAAGTGCCCGGCAGGAGAGAGAGAGAGAGAGAGAGAGAGAGAGAGAGAGAGACCCATGCTTTGCCCCTCCTCCTCTGACGCCTCCGCTCACGGCTCACTCCACCCATATTCTCATTGCTTGCTCTTCTCCTCCCTCCAGCTCGCCTCATGCCGCTCAGCCCCTTGTGCTCCAACCTCTTCGTCCTCGTGCTCATCGCTTGCTTCGGCGCCGTCTTCTGATGGTTTCCGGCGCCGGAGTCGTGCCGCCGCCGCCGTTCTTCCGCCGTGTCGTCTGCAAGTTTGATTGACACGATTTTGCCAGGTCAGCGACAACAACGCGTCGGCAATTCAGGTCCCCTCTCGTTACATTGATCAATCCTCTGATCCTCACCTGTTCCCTACATTATATGCATCTATGCATGCAGCATGTAGTAGATGATAGATAAGCGACTTGTGTTCTTGCTGCTCTGTTTTTTGTTTTTTTTATAACGATGATGATCTTGGTGCTGTCTGTTACGACGACTACTCAACCAGTAGTGCAGTAGTAGATTGGAAAGCGACCGTGGGTCCACCACCGTGTTGACACTGCCTTTGGCCCGTCAAAGCGATCGCGTTTTCAACTTTCCATGCAACTTTTTGTTACTATTTGCCTGCCGAAGCTTGCAGCAGTAAGCCAGTAGTAACTTTAAACAAAGTTGTAGCTAGCATGCCTTTGCCTCGGTTCGGGAAGCAGAGTTTCGATGTATACGGTGTTTGCGAGCAATTTGAATTCACTGTTTAAATATATATCCGAATCTGCCTCTTTCTGCAAATGTAGTACCAGTAAACTACTCCGTAGTAAGTAAGCCATCCAAATTCCAACTCGATGCAATCTAGCCTTGTATTGTTTCTCTCTCGTTCCTGAATGAAATGCACAACTCGCTATAGGCATATGCTCTGTTCTTCCTTTCATCTAAAAAGGCTCTGTTCTGCTACGTTCTTGCGCGGACTAGTAGTCGCCTAGGATAAGCTAATCTATGTGTCGGCCAGCATAGCCTGCAAAATTCTGAATCATACGTTGTGTGTCACTACTACCCTTGATAAGCTCAGTACTAATGCACTCACGGCCGCTTTAGCTTGCACTCAATATCTACTCGCACTTACCTACGCAACTTGCCAAATTGCTCTAGCCATCCTCTTTTGCGCTCTGTTTCTCACTCATCTTGTAAGCTCATCCTTTCCAACGAGTTGCAATATCAAAAGATGTTTCATCCCCCCAAAAAAATGACAGTAACCAATACTCTGTTCGAAAAAAATACCATTTGCTTTTTACATATGCAAAGACTACCACTCTAATTTTGTTCTCCCATGATTACCTTTTTTGCAGGCCGAATGACTACTTGTGCCGCCAGCATCTGAAGATTCAGCCATCAATCAATCCCCACCTCACTCTCCTTCAAACAAACCTCAAACCCAAACCAAACTTGCTGAAACAATTTTGAATTCTTTGTTCAATTTCATTCCAATCAAGAGCCTAAAATCCTCCCACACAAACACACAACCGAAATCAAGCAGGCAGCACTGCACGAGCAGCCCAATGCAGGGAGACCCCGGATACGGGTACGGCGGCTACGGCTATGGTGGCTACGGCTACGGCGGCGGCGGCTACGACAACGACATGGCCGGCGGCTACGGCGCGTACTACACGGCGAACGACCGGTACGCCGCCGCGCCGGCCGCCTACGAGGACCCGCTCGCCGGCCGGAGGCAGCACGACTTCCCGGCGCCATTGACGGAGCTCGAGTTCCAGCCGACGGACACCTGCCCCAAGAACTACGTCATCTTCGACCAGACGTACGACCGGAGCCGGGTCATGTTCCACCCTTCCCTGGCCAACAACAACAACCTGGGCTCCTCCGGCGGCGCCGGCGGCTACGACTACGACCACCGCTGCTACGACGGGTACAACCACGACTACTACGCCGGCAAGAGCGCCGCGGCTGTGTCGGTTCGGCAGAAGGAGGACACGGAGGAGATCGACGCGCTGATGAGCACGGAGGACGGCGAGGACGAGGACGACGTGCTGAGCACGGGGCGCACCCCGGGGTGCCGCGCCGGGGGGTCGCCGGACTCGACGTGCTCATCCGGGTGCGGCGGCGGCCGGAAGAACGAGGCCGGCGGCGGCGGCGGCGAGAAGAAGAAGGAGCGGATGAAGAAGATGGTGCGGACGCTCAAGGGGATCATCCCCGGCGGCGACCGGATGGACACGCCGGCCGTCCTCGACGAGGCCGTCAGGTACCTCAAGTCCCTCAAGGTGGAGGTCATGAAGCTCGGCGCGCGCGGGTCAAGCAGTTAGCTGACATCCATCGGTGAATCTGATCTGGCCGGCAGACAATTCTCAGAGAATTCAGAGTTCAGATAGAACAAAGGAAGAGGTTCAGAATATGCAGTTGTCACCATTAGATGTTCCCAACGATGCAACATTAGTGCCAATTCATTTGTAGCTATATGGATATACTATGCATCATTGTTCATTTGTTTATGACATGTTTCATGCTCGGGTAGTTAGAATCAATATTGAGGCACCTAGAAGCAACATGCGTGGGCAACCTAGCTTGTCTTGAGAGGATCTTTGCCGCTACTGATGTCACTTTGAACATGGTACTTATTTTTTGCAATTACTAATTATACTGATCTAGCACTCTTAACTAGAGTCATGAATACTTAAATAGCATTATACTGATCCAGCACTTAGGGTGTGAGAGGGATACTTGCTTCAATTATCATGACTAACACTAAGGCAAATCACTTAATATTTTTTGTTTAAATCTTTTTCCTCCCCATCTAAAGATTGCATGAACGATGAGGTACTACTGCGCGCCCATGGCAATAAGATCAACTTTGCTAGGCCATCAGTCGGTCTGAAGCTAAACTCTGACTGAACCGGAGGCAACATGAGAATGAGGAATCTGAGTCTGTTGATGTTTAAAGGCTGGCTGGGGACATTACACTGAAATATTTGGGGTGTGGAGTAGAAGAGTTAGAAGGTAGAGTTTTTTTCTTTCTTTTTGAGATCAAATAAGTAGTAGATTTTTTTGTGAGCAGAAATAAGTAGATATAGATAGAGTAGACAAAGGGAAATTTAAAACATTTGGCTCGTGGTGGGCTGGGCCATGTTTTTCCGCGGGGGAGCAGGCCCAGCAATTTGTTTGTTGATCTCGGCAACGGGCCCTCATGCCAACTGCCTAGTACAGTAGCTGTTTTTCGTTGAAAGGCCTAGCTGCTGCTTTAAACTTTTGCTTCGGCTTCTCTGTCTCCTCGGTCGGGCCTCGGGGGCACCAGCAGCAGCAAAGGTAGGGGACGAGCAAAAGAGCGCGGCCGCCGGTCAACATAGGCCATGATGGGCCCCTCCTGGCGCCGATGCATGCACGGTTTTGGTTTTGCAAACTCGTGCCATGATCTTCCTTGGCGAACCCCAACGTGCACTCGATCGGTAGCACGTACTAGCTCCTACTTGGAGTTTTTTAAGGAGAGATGCATTGATCTTAGCCCATTACATCGGTTCTTTTACAAACAGGACCCTAAAGAAAAGGAAAATTACAAAGAAGTCTAAAGCTCCTGTTCATCTTCCTCGAAGCCTTCAGAGATCTGTTCGTCACCGCCGCCGAAGCCGCTTCCCAATCGTCGTCGGGCACCAAAACCAATCTCCACAAGGTGGAGGCCGCAGAGGAGGGCTTACTTCTAGGCGAATCAGCCGAGTACACTGTCTTCCAGGCGCATCAGCCAACTTCGGTACCCACGACACATCCTTCGATCCCACCGCCGGTAACCCGAGCAAAGCTCAGATTTTCACCAAAGATCATCTTCCTCGAGACTAACAGGGTCAACACCATCATCATCTGAAGAAGACGACGATACGTCAGCCCTCGACTTCTAGACAGGTCTTCCCAGTCTCTCCGTTGACGTCGGAGCAGATCGTCGTAGAACGGTAGAAGCTGGGAGTCGACTCGGAGTTAAGTACTCCTACTAGTACTAAAAATGTGCTCCGCTACCGCTAGACCGATGGACCGAATCCATCACTCTACTAGTACTGTAGGATGGGCTGGCATGCATTTGGTCCCAAAGAAGATTTCTGTCTGGGTTACGGAGCCATGTCGTGTCAGATCGAGCGGCTGCGGGCGCGTGCCATGCATCATCACACCACACCATCACTTGGATCCCCTCCCTCTCTCGGTCGCCTTGGACCGCTACAGAATCATCGTGCTCGCTCGATCGTGCCCTCCGCCAGCCTACCTCGCTGCTTAAGGGTACGTGTGTTTAATTTGATAGCTTGCATTACCTCATTATGCATCAACGCATCCGTATAAACTTAGAGGAAGGCCAATAATACAGTCAATCAGCAGGCTGTATGTTGTTGCCACATCACTTATTCACTTAGAACCAACAAAAAACCCACTCATATAATAGGTTGGTTAAGAAACAAACTGAATCATTAATACTTGGCCCACAATCTCCTCTCACGGTTTCTGGGAACCTTTGTCTCAGCTGGCTGTAAGTTTATAGCACACTTCCTTCTCTCTCCTCTTCCATCTCTTCTCCATGTAGGATTCAGCCTGCTTACAGCTCGTTGTTATACTTGCTCTTAGATAGAAAGAAAGAACGTTTAGTTCACTGTATGAACCGATACAAAAATGATTCGATAGATATCTCCAAATTCGTCTTCACTCGAGTAGGCTCTATTTCTTTTCAAAGTTACTGCATCTGCTCAGCCTACTTTCACTCATCTAAAATAAACGATACGAATCTCTGCATGTCCTTATGGCTTGGCGCCGGTCAGATGCGCCCATGATGGATGAGTTTCCTCTGCAGCCATGATGCCCAAACTCCTCTCTACTACTCCCTCCGTTCTAAATTACTATTCGTTGTTGACTTTTTTTTCATGATTAATTTTTGATTTTATCTATATTTAGTAGTCCATGCATGTGTCGTCATTTTAATGTGATGTGAATTTTTTTACATAATAAACTTTAAGGGTGGAATTTGGCATTTAAACAAGACCTAAGCTAATTAATCGATGTTATATATGGACTGACTCGGGGGGCGTACGTACGGGCGTCATTTTCTAACTTGATGCTGCACGGGGTGTAAGCATGACCGGGCTCGTGCAGGCCTCATCAAGTTGGTTGCCGTCGCAAAGAAAAGGTACTAGTACTACGTTCCATGCCGTACATCCAAGAGGCTAAATGGTGGGATTTTGGTTTAGGATTAGTCGCGCGCGGTAATCGATGATGGCCATGACCAAGGCTGCTGGGCGGTGTGTGGACAAAACGAAGGCATGTGAAGTGAAGTACGTTACACCTCCAGGAACAGCCTGGGCCCCCACCGGCTGGCCGCTCGCTCGCTGCCATCATGCGATCCTACTGGCTTTTGCCACGAGGATGATGCGGTGCGTTGCCTGGGCACAGTGGGCAGGGCAGCGCAGCGAGCGACGACGCCCCGACAGATCGAAGGGAGGAGGAGATGATGGAGCTAGCTAGTCGATCCGTAGGCGGCGCAGTGGATTGTGCGCTTGGGCACGCGCGCCCTGCCAAGCACAACACAACCCGACCCTGCGGCGAGGCTGTCCAGAGGCCTTTTTGGTTTGGGCAGCTAGCGATGGATTCGGCTCTTGTGCAGCCGCGCCTGCGCCAACTGTAGCCTAATAAAGCCTAGTAGTAGTATTACTAGTGTCATGTCGGGGGGAGTAGAGTATATTGGAGGACGGCCGGATATATCGTCGGATCAATGGCACGCGTGCGACAGATCTTTTGTGCTCTCGCTGCTGGCACAGAGAGGCACCAGGCAGGTGTAGGCTAGCTGACTCGAGTACATGAGCCTCGCGTGCATCGGCAATTCAGAGCGAGCATCGTCTCGTCTCTGCCCTGACCGGCGGACATACAGCCAGCTATCAACCAGGTGGAGGCATTTCTGCTGCTGCCGGGCCCCGGGGCCTTTTGCCCTTTTTTTGCTTTGCTCCTGCCTGCTGCCTCATCCATGCCTGGACGGACCGACCTGGATCGATCGAGCAACACAAGACAAGGATGGAGGACGATCCTAGCTAGTGCTGCATGCGCCTTTTTGCTGGCCCCGCCCGGCCGAGCTAGCTATCGATCGAGCGCACCAGCAGCAGGTACGAGTACTCATCAGTGTGCCAGAGCAGGTAGGGCTCCGCTCTCTCGCTCGCGGTGGTTTGGTCAGGCCAGGCCAGACGTACTCGCAGGGAGTCAGTCAGAGTATCGGATACCCCACTTGTCCTATTCGCCTCAGTGGTTTGCTGCTCGGCCTCAGTGCTCGATCAGCGGTGGTGCGTGCGGTGCTGGTGCTGGTGCTGGTGCACACGGCACGGCACGGCACGGCACGGCAGGCAGCACGCACCCACCCCCACCCCCACCTCCACCTCAACTCCGGGGGGGCATCGAGTGCCCACGCACCCCCAATCCTCCCTCATCGATCACCTTCGATTCCCGCGCCCTGTATCTACTCGAAACGAGCGAAAGCGCCTACCCGGAATTAAAATAAAAACAAATCAAGACATGGGAGGGCGAAAACAATAAGTCCAGCAAAAAAAAAGAGAGAGAGAACATCTGGCCCACATCCATCCATTTATAAACCCTGTGCGTTTCAGTTTGTTCTGTTGCCTTGCCACCACTAGCTTGGAGATGGAGTCTCGCTTTAGGCTGGCAGGCATTGTGCACGCGCACCCACCGAGCTGTTAGAGCGACCGAGGCTAGCTGCTTGTGTATGTACGTGCAAGAATGGCATGGCACGCACGCCGCCACTGAAACCGCACTCGCACGCCGTTTAATTTGCATCGCCTGCTCCGGATTAGTGTTGCACTTGCACATCGCCTCGCTCCTAACATGCATTATCTAGCTAGCTTGATGTGCTCTGGATTCTGATGCATTTACCGTTTTCGATGATGGCGATGTGCATGCAGGCAGGCCGCCGATCGAGTACTCCATCCCGTCACCTTCTCAAGCCTCTGACGTAGTACAAAAGGGGAGGCACAGGCTAGATAGCGTCGACCGGGAGTTGCTCATTCCAGAGATCGAGCAGCTGACACTTCGTCGTCGTCGTCGTCTTAAGGCCGGCCAGCCGCGTCATGCAGGGAGGCCACGGCGGCTACGGTCACGCCGGCTACGGCTACGGCTCCGACGCCGGCGCCTCCGCTGGCGGCGGGTACGGCGGCGGCTACGACGCCGGCGCGGCGTACGGCGGCTACGACTCCGCGGCCGGCTACGGCTACTACTCCAGCGGCGGCTACCCGTCGTCGGCCTACGAGGACCCGGTCGCGGCCGGGCGGAGGGCGGCGCACGGCTTGCCGGCGCCGCCGCTGGACGGGCTCGAGCTGCAGCCGTCGGAGTCCTGCCCCAGGAACTACGTCATCTTCGACCAGACGCACACCGACAGCCGCGTCACGTTCCACCCCTCCCTGGCGCACAGGCTCGGCGGCGGCTCGTCGTCGGGGCAGCACGGCGGCGCCGGCGCCGGCAACGCCGCCGGGAAGGAGGCGGACGACGCGGAGGAGGAGATCGACGCGCTGCTGCTGAGCTCGGAGGACGACGACGCGGCGAGCTCCCCGGACTCGGCGTGCTCGTCCAGCCGCCGCGGGGGGAAGAAGGGGCGGGTGAAGAAGATGATGCGGACGCTCAAGGGCATCGTCCCCGGCGCCGACCAGATGGACACGCCGGCGGCGCTCGACGAGGCCGTCCGCTACCTCAAGTCGCTCAAGCTCGACGCCACCAACAAGCTCGTCGGCGCCCGCCGCTCCCATCGCTAGCTAGTCTTCTCATGCATCGATCGATCGATCAGCAGAAGCAGCAGCAGCCATGCATGATCTCTGGCCCAATTAAGTGTTGATAGTTTATTTTCAGTTGCTGCTGCTGCTGCTTTTGTCTTGTTTCATTGCATCTAATCGATCGATAGATCATCCTCCATCGGTGAGTCATGGACGACCGTGTGGTGCGTGCAGTGCGTCCATGCATGGCTGAGTGCTCATGATTGCGACGTGTGCTATAGCTAGCTGCCTGCTCGTGATGGCGATGATGATTGTGGCACATTGGCACACTTGCCTCCTAGCTCCCCATTGTGATTGTGTTATTATCTATATATCCTAGCTTATTGCTGTGATCACGCGTCGTGTTGGTGTCCGGTGTTGGGCACGGCACTAGCGAGAGCTGTGCGTGGCTGCCTTAGCTTTTTGGCTCCGCCGTGCCCGTGCCCTTTTTGCTCAGTGCTCGCATCCCACACGGGAAAAGCAGATGCAACTGAAAGCCCCTTGGCTTGCTTCCTTCCTTTAGCAATGTCAACTTGATGATGCTTATGCTAGCTAGCTTAACTACATATACTACATGGCTTCCTCTTGAATCTTGACTTAATTAGGGCATCGATCAAGGGCTTAACACGGCAGATTACCTAGCTTTTAACAAGATTACTGGCCAATGATTAGCTAGCTTCAGCTGCTTTATATAGGTTGCAACAGTACGTTCATCCTTGGTTAGCAGAGATAGCCTTTCTGCATGCTTCGAGTAGTGCTGTCACGATCTTTGGCCTTTTTCACTTGCACTTGGCAGTTGACTATATATACTTTGAGTGTCGCCATCAGGCCCTGCATCATGTTTTTTTTTTGTGATACCCATGCATCATGTATTGGATGGAGTGGACCAACCAAACATCTATCGTGTGTGTGTGGCTTTGTGATCGTGACCCTCCATTGAAGGATTGGAGCATAAGTGAACTCCGGCATGCAGCACTCACTCGATCGGCAACCATTGCCAGCTAGCTCATGGATTATGCTTCACACACTTGTTTGGACACGCAACAAATTAAATGGACTCCGCATTAGAAAGTGCAAGCATTTCATCAAAGTCCACGGATACTTTGAATATTTTATTTCTTCCATACTCCATGCTAATTCGTCTGAAGAGCGCGCATGCGTAGCGAAGGCCTGGAGCAAGTGGCCACACACGGAAAGCTTTTCTTAGTTCAGCACAACCTTTTTATTGCCCCCATTTTTTTGCTCTCAAGAGTCAGGAACGACGCGCTAGGTAGCGTTGTTAAAAGAAAATTGGTAGTAATATAGCCTAAAAATGTTGGTTGTTACCCTGGGGCACACAAAATATATATGTTCTTTGTTGAAGTAAATACCTGTCATCGATCATTCTCTTTCCTTTCCCCCTTACACATTTCTTAAAAAAACTGTTCATTGTTTTTTTTTCTGAACTTGACAAGTATTTGTGTTGATTGATTATTGGAAGTTTGATATTGAGCTAAAAACCAAAAAAAAGTTTAGTCTCATTGAGGTCTTCAATTTTTTTTCTACATAAAAGGTTAAAGCGCAATATTGTTTCTCCCTTCCTGCACACGATCGAAGCTTTCTCCGATTTGAGTCCGTACATGTTTTTTTTCGAGACACCGGTACACCTAGCCACTAACATATATATACATACTCACACTTACAAATAGAGTAAAATACATAAGCGATATTTAAAACTTATCATACGGTGTCATTAGGTCACCAAACTCTTAAAATGCATTTTTAGATCCCAAACTTGTCCAAGTGTATGATTTAGATCCTGAATTTTTTCAAATTTATTTTTAAGTTTCCGAAATTGTCCCAATATATCATTCGGGTCCCCAAGCTCTCATAATACATTGAGGAAGGGGAGAAATCTAGTGTGAGAATGAGGACTCCTCATTTTCTCAAGCGTTTAGAAGCGATGATACCCACGATGAGTTTATGAAAATGTAATGTTATGAGTTTATGGAACCGGATGACACCCATGTACAAGTTAGAGGGCCTAAAATGCGTTTTGACGGTTTGTGGACTCAGATGACACATGAGCACAAGTTCACTGACATAAAAATGCATTTTGAGAGTTTAGGATCTAGATGACACCTCGATAGAAGTTTATCGACCATTCGTGTATTTTACTCTTGCAAATATATGCATGCAAAATCTCACTTTTTATAAATACTCCGCGTAGACTGGGCCGATAGACAAATTGCATGCGCAGTTTTGCAATTTGCGTTTGGCATCTGTGCGATAAATGAAGCCTCGCGGAAATTTAACTAGACATGTGCACGCGGGGCCTGCCTTTTTGCCATCCACGGAATTGAAGCACGCATGCAGCATCATGTCCGGCCGGAAACCACGAGGACAACCAAATGCAATGCAAGACGTGCGTGTGCGTGGCAGCTGGCTTTGTGCGAAACTGCATGCGACGTACGGGTGCGGCCGGCCACGCGTGCGTGCGTGCGTGCAGTGGGATATATATATTTGGGTGCTCCATCGTCTCTCCATGGATATATATATATATATATATATATATATATAGATCGTGACCGTGCGGCGCTTTCCACCACTAGTGTTGCGTTGCAAGCTGAGGGTGCCTAGCTCTGCCTCGATCGTAGTACTCGATCGATCGATGGATGGGCAAGTTAATTAGTGGCAAGAGTCCTCGATCGATCATAAACAGGTCAATGCTTCAGTGTTGATGGCTTGTTCACCACACATTATAAGTCGATGGCTCGAACGTGGATGGATAGGTTTCACCAAAAAACCTTACTAACTGGCCTACGATCACCTCGCAAAAGCAAATGTATATTACAATTTCACGTATTATAATAGTGAAAGCCCATACTCCTATTAAATATCACAATATATACAACATGTCTTCTATAGACGGGAGCATTTATTAATTATTACTCCCTTGATATTATGCTCAAGGGAGGTTGATATATATACAAACGTCATAAAATGTTTTTTTTCCTAAGACCATGGATAGATATAATAAAACCGAGGAAGTAGTATACAATACAGTTGAACGTACACAATACAAGCACACAGTTACAAAGACACTCAGACACTTGCCCCCGTACTATCGATCATATAAGTCAAGTACTACAGACTTAAGTAGGAGGTTTTATTACTTTGACTATTGTTTTGTAAGTGAGCATATGTAGGTCGGATTATCATGAGTTGAAGCTAGCTAACTAGTACGGCATGTAGGGCATGGTATATATAGCGGCCGTGGCTAGCTATCTAGCCGAGCACGGGGGTACGTCTTGGCGACGCGCAGGTTGCCGTCGACGAAGACGACGACGCGTTTGCGGTGATATCCGGGGGGTGGGGTCTCCTCGCCGACTTTGAAGAAGAACACGGTGACCTCCGGCCTGTCGTAGAGTATCCTCAAGCCCGCGTTGAACTCCGGCCAGCCCACCAGCTCCGGCCACGACTTCTTGTGGCGGTTTGGCGGCGGCACGCCGCCGTCTGCCATTTCTCCGACGACCTCGTCACTTGTTAGTGTCCACATCTTCG
This sequence comes from Echinochloa phyllopogon, assembly GCA_033239725.1. Taxonomy (NCBI): domain Eukaryota; kingdom Viridiplantae; phylum Streptophyta; class Magnoliopsida; order Poales; family Poaceae; genus Echinochloa; species Echinochloa phyllopogon. The sequence goes on from BTCW01000001.1 coordinate 2,022,514, forward strand.
TTCCCCCGCTGCAAGCAAGCAAGCAATGCAGCAAGCTTATCGATCTCTCGCTATGGTTGTGTGATTGCATTTGCAGTAGAAGATATATGGTACCACGTCCCATATTTATAGGATGAAGTAAACATATAGAGAAGGGCAGGTGATCAATACGACGGAGGCATCGGTGCTGTGATGATGTACACGACGTACATTATTGGGTTTTGCTGTTTGTTCGGTAAAACCGGTGATATAGGCCGGTTAAAATTCGGTATATACTTGGTTCGTTGCTCGACACTGTCAAGGTATAGTAAGACGGAGGGCCTTCACCATAATGCCCCTAATAAGGAATAAGACGCCAAGAGTGCGCCATTGTTCGCACCAGCAAGAAGATTAGCAGAGCCTTAATTTGCCTGATAGTCCCTACAGGCCGGCTCTAACCCAAAGTCCCCAATAAGATCGAACATGGGCCACCGCAGGCACACCGAACAGGACATCACATCATCAAACGAGACCGATAATCGAGACAGCAACGACCGCAGTGAGTCGCTGCAATCAGGCAAGCACAGCCACGCTAACAAGTCACTGGTCGGTATGCGTGACTACAATAATTTACATTCTGTTGCCAATGCCTTATCGATCGCCTCCCATATCCATGACGCACGTACTGGCTCATCATCACCGCTTGCCATTAGCATGTTATTACAAATAATAAACATCTCACCCAGCTTCGTACCCTTTATGCCACACCAGTTCACATATACTCCGTATATACTCGTACAGCACATAGGCATTACCGTCTTAACTGGCCGCCATTAATTATTAATGATAATTGTTCTCCTTTGACAGTATATACACGTCTAGTTCGTTGCATCCACCGGAACGCACTACTCCAGCAAGTCACATCACAAACGGTTCCCAAGCCCCGCCATTTTTTCGCTCATATATCGCGCGCTACGCGGCCGGCGGGATTCAAACTCACGACCTCTCCTGCGCGCGTAGCCTCCTCTAACCGCTGCACCACTCCGTGACCTGTGACTAGATACCGTTTCGATTCCTATCATATTATACCAAACCGAGTTTAAATTGCTTGTTTGAGGCCCTAAACAACTTCAAATCAAAAAGTGTTGAACTACAAAGTTTCCTAACTTTTCAAAACCTACAACTTTCATGTTGACTGTTTTTTCATCCGAGACCGTTTACGAAATTTGAATTTCAAATTTGAGAACATTCAAACTTAGATCTAGCTAACTAGATGACTTCAAATGAAAAAGTGTTGAACTACAAAGTTTCATGACTTGTCGAGATCTACAACTTTATGTTGACCGTTTTTTTATCCGAGGTAGTTTGAAAAAACTCAAATTTCAAATTTTGAGTACAAACTTACTTTTCATTAGTAAAACAAATTCAAATGAAAAAGTGGTAAACTAAAAAGTTGTATGACTTATGAAGATCTACAACTTTCATGTTGATCGTTTCTTCATCCGATGTAGTGAGAGTAACATTGTTCACAAATCTTATAGGTCTCTTATAGTTTTAGAAAACTATAACTCTATGAGTGAGATGGATTTTATGAACAATATTCATATGAATTTGTCAAATGAAGAAATGACCAAAGTAAAAGTTCTACATCTTGAGAATCCATAAAACTTTGTAGTTCAACACCTTTTGATTTGAAGTGATTTACTAGTTCAAAATATGGTTTGAACGTGTACCATACACATCATCACAAAGAGTTTAAAAAACCGTTTGTGATGAGGGGCATCACAAAGGGTTCGTATTACGAACCGTTTGTGATGGGACCATCACAAACGGTTCGTAACACCAACCGTTTGTGATGGCATCACAAACGGTTTTTACTACAAACCGTTTGTGATGGCCTCACATCACAAACGGGTTTTAAAGAACCGTTTGTGATAGCCCCAGAACTGTTTGTGATGGGGGTATCACAACCGGTTTTTCAAAACCGTTTGTGATGTTGCCGTTTGTGATGTCGCTTTCTGTAGCAGTGACGCCGGCTGGTTAGTGAGTAGCGAGTGGTCCAATCCAGAATTATATGCATTATTAATTAATCAACACAGATGATCTTCTCGTCAGCTAATTAAGAGTAGCTGAAAACGATGATCGTCGTCATCAAGCAAAGCCGGCCAATGGCCAACAAGGTTGTGGCAAGAAACGGATATCGACGACATGATCGATGCTCATCTCACGATCGATCTCTAGTATACAGTATATATATGACGTACTTATTAACTTGCCACTGGTGGTGTGCACGAACCCTTGCAATATAAATACCACAGCCACAATCACAAGCTAGCACACACAATTACACAAAAACCACATCTAGCAGAGAATATATAGAAGAAGAGCTCGCTTTCTACTAGCTGCTAGAAATAATGGGCAGGGCGACGCCGGCAAGCGACGGAGGGGACGGCGGTCTGAAGACGTCGTGGCCGGAGTTGGTGGGGTTCGTGATGCTGAACGCGGCGGACCAGATCAACATCGACAGGCCCGACGTGTTCCCTGCATTCTACGTGATCCCCACCCCGCTGCCCAACGACTACAACCCCAAGCGCGTCATCCTCGTCGGAGACCAACGGGACGTCGTCGTCAGGACTCCGGTCATCGGCTAGCCGGCCGGCCAATTCTACATACTGTTATCACCTACTTGCGCGCCTTGCTTATGCCACAGGCAATTTGTTTGTTTCCCCGAGAACAATGTGTTACATGACACCTTTTTTATATATTTTTACATCCACCCGCACCAGCTACTTAATTAGTATGGAATAAAAATTCTATTATTCATCAGTTCTCACATATAAATATCATGTATTCCTTGATGAGTTAATATATATTAGAGCAAGTATTATAAAGTAACATAGGCTTCAAGAGTTGCCATATCACTTTTATGATGGGTTGGAGGAGAGAGAAGAGAAGAGAATTGAAGTAGGGTGTAAACTTACGGCTAGCTGATGTAGAAGTTCATAAAACCCTCAATGGGATGTATTATTAACCTTGCTCTTAGATAACTAGCTTGGCGTGATCCGTGCATGTCTCACTATGATAGATTCTCTAAACCAAATTTTGAAAGGAATGGCCGGAAAATGATATCATAAGGCTAAATTGGCATTTCGGTTTCCGAACTTTGCTTCAAGAATCAAATTCATCCTTCAACTTTCAAAAAGGTCAACTTAGTCTCACAATTTTTGTTTTTTGGGTCAAACTCATCCCTATGTTAATGGCGTTGAATGCTGGCATGAGACCAATATGAAGTGCCCCTTTTGCCCTTGGCTTGAAGTGGGAGGGGCTCAGTTCGGTAAGCTCACGAGCCAGGGACGGCTCTGGGCTATGGCGAAAAGGGCGACAGCCTAGGGCCCAGCCCAGTAGGGGCCCAGACCTTCACCTTGTATACATATGTGTATGCTTAGTATCACTCTAGTTCTGTTCTTTGCTAAGCCCCAAGCGGCCCAATCCAGCTAACTATTTATGCATCACTTATAAGGACGGCCCAGCAAACACCCAGCTAATATATTTAGCTATACAAGGGCCTAGGACGTCAAGTTTGCCCTAGGGCTCTTGAAATTGTAGAGCCGGCCCTGTCACGAGCGCGTGATTGGGCAGCTAGCGGAGTGGTGCAGTGCGGCTCGATCAGCAGCCCACCTTTTGGCGCTTGGCTGCTTGCCACTACAGAAACACACAAGGCCGTTGGGGCTACTGGAGCTCGCCTATGCATGGCCTGGCAAAGGAGCATGGCCATGGGAGGACGGAGATTTGGTGGCAGAAAAATTGGAGGGCACCGGTAAGGAACAATTATGTCCCATGCCAAGAGTAAAAAGGATATTTTACATTGATCTCATGCAGCATGGACTATAGCTATGAACATTGTGGCAATTGCCATATTATAGGCTTCAATTTTACTACCGTACCAATACGTGAAATCCTGCCCACCGTTGCCTAATAATGCCTAGGACTAGTCGTCGTCGTCGTCCCGGCGGCAGACCCTGGCGTCCTTGTACACCCTCCCCGGCCGGCAAAAGTACCCCTTGCCCGGCGCGCAGTGCGAGTCCTTGGCACACACGCACAGCCCCTCCAGCGCGCACCCGTCCCTCACCACGCTGACCCCGCCGCCGATCCCGAGCACGGCGTCGCTCCACTCGCTGGAGAAGAGCCCGTCGGGGTCGTACGCCCGCTTCACCGCCATGAACGCCGCCACCCTCGCCGAGCCGTACCTGCTCACGGCGCCCTCGAACGCGGCGTTCTGGTTCTTCCCCCAGTGCGGCACCCCGCCGTACTTGCGCAGCGCCATCTGCTCCACCTCCTCCATGGCGTCGCCGTTCAGCCGCGGCGCCGCCGGGTCGCGGCTCCGGTAGTAGGTCAGGTCAAAGTCCACGCTGTCCTCCGGCTTCCCCAGGTGCGCCGTCGAGCCCCTCACGTACCGCAGCAGGATGCCGTTGTACACCTCCACGCCGCAGAGCGCGCCCGGCGGGCTGAGCTCGCGGAGGCGCTGCACGCCGCGGATGAACGCGGCGGCGCGGGAGAGCGGCACGCTGACGCCGGACTGGAAGTAGAAGGTGCCGTGGGAGACGCGCGGGTCCCAGGGGCACGCCGTGAGCAGCGCGTCGTCGGGCCCCGTCAGGCACCGCCCCGACGACTGGATGCGGTTCTGGAACCCCACCACCGGCCGCCCTGGCAGCGGCGGCAGCAGGTCGCCGGCGTGCTTCGTCAGGCCGTAGTTGCCGGCGGACAGGATGGCTGTCGTCGCCAGCGCCGTCGCGCACCTGCCGCCGGAGTTCTTCGTGGCTTCAACGCCCACCTCTACAATATACGTACAATTCATAAAGTGTCGTCAGTAATTAAAATATTAAATTAACTACCACAGAATAATGCATGCATACATACAAAAAGAAGAAGAGGATTACCGGCGAGCCTGTCGGCCTGGATGGCGAGCGTCGGGGTGGGTCGGAACCCGATGAAGTCGTAGACGCCGTCGCCGGAGGTGTCGACGGGGACGCGGTCGTCGACGCGGTACACGGCCTTGCCATGGCCGGGGTACCAGAGGATGTCGGCGAACTCGTGCTCGCGTGCGAACGCCACGACGCGGTCGGCCAGGTCGCCGTCGTCGCGCCTCTCGAACCTCACCGACCGCTTGAACATGGGCTGCAGCGCCAGCGTCACCTGCGAGATCACCCCCAGCACGCCCAGCGACACCTTCGCCGCGTCCAGCTCGGGGTCGCCGGACCTGAGCACCCGCACCGCGGCGTGTCCCTCCGCCGCCGGCGCCGGCGTGACGAGCCTCATCCCGACGACGTGCTCGTGCACGGCGGAGCCCTTCCCCCACAGGGAGCTCCCGTGGGCGCCGGTGGAGAGGAGCCCCCCGACGGTGAGCCCCAGCCAGTAGGGCGTGTGCGGCACGGCCAGGCCGGCGGCGGCGGCGGCGTCGATGAGCTGCCCCAGCGTGACGCCGCCCTCGACGGTGGCCTCCCTCCGCGCGGCGTCGACGGCGACGACGCGGTTCAGCGCGTCTGTGCTGATGATGAGGCCGGCGTCGCCGCCGGGGCAGGCCAGCTTGGGGACGCTGTGGGAGAAGCGGGTGGCGGCCTTCATCCGGGTGCCCGCCGCCGTGGCGTTGGCGACCACGGCGAGGAGCTCGCGCTCGGAGGCCGGGAACGCGGCCGCCGCGGCGCGGCACGTGGAGCGGTCGGGGAACACGCCGTACGCGTTGGTCACGGTGCAGCCCGACGCGCCGCACCGGACCACCGGCGGCGGCGCGCTGGCAACGGCGAGGTAGACCGGCGGCGGCGCGACGAGGCAGTGCGTCGCCACCACGGCGACGGTGGCTAAGAGAAGGCCATGTATAGGTATCATTGGATGGGCGCCTTTGCGTATGGTGCTTTGGGGCTCTAGTGTGTGGTGTTTGTACTTGCACTGCTTCTTTCGCAGCTAGTAGTGGTGCTGTGCTTACGGTTGGTAAAGGACCATCACTTTTGTACTAGAAATTTTAAGGATCGGACCGGATCAGGGCCGAGCCAAAATAATACTAGTTTTTGAGTTAAATTTTGTTAAGACCAGGTTAGATTGTGAAGGAACAAACGGGCCATGATCCATTACCACCCCTAACTGTGCTACAAGGACTAGACGACTAGTGACTAGTCAGTGAGTGAGTGACTAGTGACTACCACCGGGGATGTGTCATGATGCATCGTGCAAGGGCCCTTGGTTTATGTGGCAAGCAAGCTAGGCCAATGCATGCATGCAGAGACCGCGTCCGTGGACCGTTCAACCGTCGTCGTCGTCGGTCGAATAAAATATTCCCCATTGGTTTTGCATGTGAATTTGGCGAAGGTGTTGATAGACGAACCACGAGCGAAATAGTGTATGTGCCTGCCGTACACTACCCTGGTGACTGGTGAGCATCATATGATATGATGATCGATCGATTTTTGGTACCATATATCAACTGCTACTTTGGGTGCAAGTGCAAAGGCTCGGCATTTCTGCTTGTGTTCTGCTAACGCGGCATCATGTCGCACGTACGTACTCCACCAGCACAGGCTTGCTGCCACGTTCTTTCTTTCATTATTTGGGAAAGGGCTTTGCCACATTCGATGCACAGGAAGTTGCCGGGAAAGAAGAGTGAGGAAAGTTTTTGGATTATTGGACAGGCAACATGCATGTGCAGATCGAACATGGAGAACAAATTCTCGATCTTTTGCAGTGTTTTTCATGCGCAAAAACGAGCGCACATCATCAGCGTTATTTTCTTTTTTTACTAGCAGACCGTACGTGCATTGCTAGATGGGAAGGAAAAGCTTGGACACAGCTAGGTTCACTCCAACGACGTGACTTGTACAGCTCAATGCATGACTAGCTTCGCGCGCTTTGGTCTGTGATGAGCTAAAAATATGTTAGCCACGTCAAAACCATGCGACGACGATGGCACTCTAGCAGCCTAGCAGGCCATGTCGCGGGCCAGCAGTACACCCTGCTGCCACGTAAAAATGCATGACTTCTCTGTTTACCTTTTTTTTCAATGGCGTGTTTTTCATGCATGTTCAAAGTGAATTCCACGAAAGGCGAGCAAGCACGTACTCGCCGATAGCATGACTAATTTTTTCCCTTTTCGATCAATTACGGAGAGCTTTGCTAATCTAATTACCTAAGCTATTGGATTGGATTGATTCGGAGCGCTTTGGGCGCCTTATAATTTTTTTTATCGGACGGTCCGTCGCAACATATATAAAAAATCAATAGTTGCAACATCAAAAATTATCTTTTACAACATCAAATATATATACAAAAATAATAACATCAGATCTCATGGGATTCTCATAGAAAACAAAATCCCGCTGCAACAGACGAGTTGCAACACCACAGATTGCGAAACATATGCAACATCTACAATGTAACAATAAAAAAACAAAATTACAGCATCATAAATCACTTGTCGTAACATAAAAAATCCACGCATCTCCTACATCATCAGTAGACGCGTGTAGGAAAGCGGCGGTGGCGCGGGGAGGAACCAGGAGGGAGGTGGCGGCGCGGACGGCGGCGCGAACAGAGGAGCAGAAAGGAGGAGGCGACGATGGCAACGGCGACGCGGGAAGGAGGAGGTGGCGGCGTCGCACAGAGAAAGGCGCCGCCAAGATGAGCGGAAAGGCGGTGTCCGCGGAGGAGCAGTCAGTCGGAGGGCGGCGGCGGCGGCTGCCACGCATGCGGAGATGCGGGGCACCGGCAGGAGCGCGTGAAAAAAATATGGATGACGGAGAGGCGAAATGATAGACGCGTCGTCTGATATATCGGACGACCGTACAGAAACATTACGGTATAGCTATATATCACCAACGTACACAACCGATCGAACCGAGCTTCACGTATCTAATGATGCGACTTGGACAGCTCAATGACTAGCACCGGGCCCTTAATTGTATTGGCCCGTGCTTATTAGTTGGTGGAGAATATGCTGTGATATAAGCTAAGGGCCAATGCCTTATTAGCTTCAAACTTCCCTCTTGTGCGTTTTGGACATGCATGGAATTGATCGGCTACCTGTTCGTTTCATTATTATCATCTCATTTCCGATCGTTAGCGTGTCTGTTGTGATAAAAATATTGTTGTAATGTCTTATCCTCTTAAAACTATTACTGGGTTAGGTTTTGTTGAGAGGACATCAAACTGTATTAAATATACCTTTCTTCTAATAATTATATTTCTTCCTTTCTTTTCCCTTCCTATTAATTGATTTGTGCATGCAAACTTATTTTTTGTGTTACTTTTGCATAAACATTAATGAGTAAATGGATAGTCTTCGAAACTTTATTCTCATGTTCATCCGGGACCCATGCTCGTGAAATAAAGCATAAGTTATGTTTGATTCCCTTGGCTCTCTGAAAAAACAACTCAAAGCCAATGAAGGCACTTTGTATCTTTCTATGCAACTATCGATATGCAAATATAATTATATGGTCGTCCTTCACTCGAGCATTCTATTTTGGAATATTTATGGGGAAGGATATGATGTGTGACCTTGCATTTTGGTATAGAGGATAAACCACCGCCAGATATATAGACATTGGCACCGGTTGGAAAGCCCCTTAAGCACCGGGTCAAATAACCAGTGCTAAAGGTGGGAGCACTAGCTAAAAATATTTGCATATTTGCATGTTGCGGGATTCAAACTCGAGACATCTTGACTCGCATGCACCCACCTAACCATCTCACCTACGCAGTACACATGATAGGATAGAAGATGCGCTCCTTTTGAAGTAGCATGTGACACCCCCATTAGCACCGGGTCGTATTTACGAACCGGTGCTAAAAGTCCTTTAGCACCGGGTCAAGGGTCATCGTAAAACTACCCGGTGCTAAAGGAGGGGGGCCTTTAGCCCTGGGTAGTAACACCAACCGGTGCTAAAGGGGACTTTTAGCACCGGTTGGTGTTACCAACCGGTGCTAAAGGGTTCCGGGGGCACCCCAATTTTACGGCCGGTGCTAATGTTGCATTAGCACCGGTTCTTGAGTGTGCCGAGGCATATAGACGGCGCGGATGATGAATTTTCTGATAGTGAACTGTCGGTGAATGATTAGCTGATAAGACGATGATGATTTGTGTATCACGGGTGCAGTACGTGTATAGTTATGTCGCGTCTATGCTGGTAGGCCGGCCTATTTCTGAAATGTTGCGTTGGAAAATATGCTTGGAAACATACATACGTCATGGAATAACTAATAAAATCGGTTATGTCCCAGTCCCTGTTTGATTGTAGAAAGCAGCTCGCTGCTAGAATTATTCCAAATTACACCACTTTACTTTTTACTTCCTATGTCATTTTTTTCTAATTTTAATCACGTTAATAGCAAAGCACCAAACACTTACAACATATCTAAATCAGTTTCATATATTAAATACATTTATTTGACATAGTAGATCTTAATACATTTTCCATAAACCTGATCAAAGTTTAAAAAATAACTTATGATAAAACTAAAATGTATTACACGGGATATAAGATAAGATCACGATTTGTGAATCACGGGTGCAGTGTTGGATTAATTGGACCATTGGCCCATTTTAGTCTCAATTAATCAAAAGAAATTAAAGGTCCACTAATAAATGCTAGGGGTATAAATCCCGGACTGAGAGTCAACGGGAATCCTAACTGACTTAAATGGTGGACCAAAGGTGACCACTTGTGAAGTTGGTAAAAGGAGAAGGGCGTGCCACACGCACGCGCGCGCTCGCTCGCTCGCTCGCCAAGCCGTGGCCGAGCCGAGCCGCTCTGCGTGTGCTGTGTGATATTATTCAGAGAATGTAACCGTTGGGTTGACTAGTAACTGACGACATAATGGTTATTGCTGCCCTACTGAACGCGTCCAGGTTCATCCTCTCCTTTCTCCCTGAGCGCCTATAAGAGGAGGCCTTTCCTCCCAGGCGGGACAAAAAAAACTCGAAGCTCTCTCTCTGGTATTCCTTTCAGGAAACCACTCTCTTCTCCATGTTGTTTGCTGCTCTCTCGCATTCCCAACGCAAGCTTTGCGCGTACTCTGCTTGCGTGAGCAGTTACCCCGTCTGCCCTGAGGTCCTGCTCGGGATAGGCAGGCGATAAGGTTTTTGGGGAGCGTACTCGTACGCGCCTGCTCGCTGCTGTGAACGACTACTTCGTCTACTTCCCGGCGGACATCTCAACCAACCCGGCGACCACACGTTGTACGACTACGTCCTCTCCATCACGCGAACGACTACATCCCGGAGGCCGTTCGAGGGACTTCACTGCCTACATCCCGGAGGCCGTTCGAGGGATTTCACTGCATCGCCTCGCCACTGCCTCGAATTTGATCAACTACTTCAAGCAGGCTAGTCACAATGACTGGTAACGGCGTTTCCGGTGCCTCCGGTTCCAGTTCCATTCCTGGGTACAAACTAAACCTTCTCTGGTTATGCTTGCTGTTCATGTTTCTTTTGGGAATTAACCTGAACACTAGCACATGCTTTGCTCTCACTGGATCACTCACTATGGTCATGAATTTGTTAATAATTTCTGGAATTAAAATGTACCGAAAAATACCTAAATTTCTAACATGCAGTGTGTAGTTTCGTCGTGTCTGTGTATACACTGGTAGTGGTCGGCCGGCCTATTAATTTCTGAAATGTGGTGTTGGAAAACATGCTTGGCGACAAGCATACCTACATCATGAATAAGTGAATATCTAGGAGTGGTTACGGATGACAGCAGCCTGTTTGGATCTACCCAATTTTAAGGACGAGTTTAAATATAATCCTAAACACTATCATTACTCACGAGGAAATGAACCGTAGATGAGAGACCATAATCAGGAAAATAACCGGTAGAGGGCTGATTGGGTCAACGTCAACGATAAGGCCCATCATTACCACGTCAACAATCACAATTGACACGGACTGATAGAATGGGCCTCGGCCCAGTTTGTCCCGACAGTGAGATACAGTCAGCAAACTAACTGGCGCATTGATTCTAAAAAAAGAGCAAAATGCATCATTAGTACATAAACTTGGCGAGTGGGTGCGTTTAGGTACATCATTTCTCTAATTGCTCATTTAGAAGCAACAACTTGGCACGTGGGTGCAAATAGGTCATCGGAACGTCACACGAGCAAAAGAACGCCGCACAGGCAGCTTATGTGTATATTTAGCGCTTGCGTGTAACCCGTTGTTCAAAACTATTGTAAATTGCCCCCACTTATTTTTTAATTGTTTATTAGGACTATTTTTGACGGCTACAAGTTTAGACGGACATCAAGTTTTTGTGCCGATCAATTCTTCGACGCCGCCAGCCGGTCTTTTCCGTGTCGCACGCTGCCGGCCAATCTTTTCCATGCCGCACGTCGTTGACCACTAGTCCTTCCCGTGCCGCACGCCGATGGGATCAAGCCGGAGGAAACATAGCAACCTGACTCAAGACTACAATGAGTTTCATCAATTCTCTCCGTTCTCCGCTATGTGTTTTGTGTAAGATTGGTTTAGCCAAAGTGTCTGATTTATACAAATTTGGTTTAGGGTAAAATACGCTTGGCTGTTGAGCGTTGTGATGTGACCATAGCAATTGAATCAAATATTTACACGTTATACAATGTGAAATATATATCTTGCTCTTTTTATTATTTTATTTCACATAGCCAAAAATAATTATTTTTCATAAAATATGTACTTTTTAAATATTTACAATATTCTTTGGCTACAAGATCCTACAAACAAAACCAAAAAAAAGATGTTAATCAACTCAACTAAATTGCCCAATGAGTAAGGTCTTTTCCAAAAAAAAACATCAGCTAACACATCAACTGCCCACGTGGCGTTCTTTTGGCCGCATATCGTTCTGATGATCTATTTACACCCACATGTCAAGTTTTCCTCCTAAATAAGCAATTAGAGAGATGGTGTACCTAAACGCACCACTCGCCAAGTTTACGTAGTAATGTTGCATTTTACTAAAAAAAACTAACTGGCGCATTGCCCAAGAGTTCGCAAAATTGCAGCACGGAGAAACCTTCGACGCGGGCGTCTGCCCCCATGCCGTCGGCGTCGTCGCCGGCGATGGCGTCGCAGCATCCGCCGCCGCATCGTCAGGAGCTCGACCTCGACGAGTTCCTCACCTCCTCTCCTACCTCCTCCACGGCCTCCGACGCCGACGCTGACCACCGCCGCGCCATCGACGACCTCCTGCTGCTGCTCCTCTCCTCGACCCGAATACATTGTGGTCACACTACAATCAGTCAATCAGTGACCAAACAACTTTCACGAGCATCTTGATGATACCAACAGTAATTTCGACTCCAGCCCCACCGTTGATATCTGGAGTAAAGACAATGGTATCTTGGCATCCAGTATCACCAGTCCGGGCCACGATGATGGTCACTGACAGCTTCTCCTCCAGAGAGACAGACACAACGGATCGCAAAAGTTGCATAGCACCACATTTACCGTTGCCGTTCATCTGACCAGCCACTTCGCTATCATGAAGCACAAGCTGATGATCAGGGATGCTGGTGGTGCAAGCAGTTATTCTCCCACAGAATTCCCCTTCCGTGACTCACTACCAGAATACTCGACATCCGCACCCCTCCTCCGCCTCGGCTATTTTTGGACCCGGTGCTGATGCCGTGCTGATGGGGCATCAGCACCGGGTCCTGCGGTTAGGAGCGGGGGCGGCGCCCAAGGGGCGGCAGGGGAGCACATTAGCACCGGGTCGTGGCAAGACCCGGTGCTAAAGGCCTCCCATTAGCACCGGTGACAGCTACCAACCGGTGCTAATATGCCCCAACGCATTTAGCACCGGTTGTAGACGGGCACCGGTGCTAAAGCACACACCGCGGCGGTAGCAGCACTCCTCCTTTCTTCTTTTTTATCTTCTCTCCCTCTTCTCATCCATCCCCTTCAACCTTATCTCTTCTTCCTTTCTTCTCTCTTCCTTCTCTCATTCTCTCTTCCTCTACCTCTCGCAGGGGCGCGGGCGCTGGCGACCGGCGGCGGGCGGCGCGGCGAGCGCGGGCAGTCGCGGGCGGCGGGTGCGGGCGCGGGATGAATCTTAGATGTAATCTTTGGTTGTGAATCTTGGATGTAATCTTTGCAGTTTGGTGTTGAATCTTGAATGTAATTTTTTCTATCTTGGATTTTGTAATCTTTGGATCTGGATGTTGCTAAAGTTATGGGATCTTGATTTGGTAACAAAGTTATTGGATCTTAATTTTGTAATAAATTTGTTCTTCGATTTGTTCTTCTTCTTGAAGAACAACTGTGGGAGAGAATGTAGGCGGCGGCAAGAGGAGAGAGAGGAAAGAGATGAGGAGTAAAACAAATATTTTTTTTCGCGTTAAAATATTTAGCACCGGATGATGCTTGGAACCGGTGCTAAAGGTCCCTTTAGCACCGGTTATTTTACCCGGTGCTAAAGGGTATCCCTTTAGCCTCGGTTGTTTAGCACCGGTTGGGATACCCGGTGCTAAGGGGCTTTCCAACCGGTGCAAAAGTTGAATATTCTGGTAGTGACTTCAACTGATACAGTGGCCTCCACTGCATTCTTCACCATCGCACACATCACCTCCATGGTACTGAGCCTGGTAGCAAGTTCTTTGCTTTCAACGCTGCATTTGTCCAAACGTCGACCTGCTATGCCCCTGATCGTCAAGAATCCTTTACTAAGCTGTTTCTCGTCGTGCCCGTGATGGCCATTGATCTTCAAATCAATCTCCACAAACGCATCACCTATCAACTCAAGTCCTCGTTTTGGTCCAGTCAAGATCAATATGATTCATCCTGTGGAAAAGTTTACATGATAGGTTATTTTCAGGGAAGTATCGATATTATTGGGTTTTATTTTTTTCAAATACACAGGACATTATTGGATTTTTCTCTTGAGGCAAGAAAAAAAAGGGAGTGCCTTACCTTAGAGTTAATGAGCTGACAATGCTCTTTTTCGCGGCGGAAGAGATAAATGCACTTGTAATAAAGCGCTGTCTCTGGCAATGACAGTGCCATACACGTTGACAGGGAAATCAACATGCAATGATGCTATCTTCACGGACAGGATGTTCACTGCAGGGTACTGCCAGTGCTGATCACAGACTCTATTGGTGTATCTTATCGGTTCAAGGGGTGCTGGAAAAGCAAAAAAAACAGAAAAGTCATCAGCTTACAAACTGAAACTACTTTTTTTTTGAGAAACACAGTACAGACGTGATGATGGGAAGTGTGAGCTAAATTGATAGACTGGTCGGTGGATGGACTTACACTCCTCGTCGATGTCGAATGTGCTGAAGTCGGCAAGGTAGAATCGGTTGTAATATTGGCCGTCCTGCTTAGGGTCGTAGTCAAAGATCTTAGCCCTGGCAGAGATGTTGGCGTTCGCCGCACGAACCTTTGCTCCTCCTTGTGCGCAAGTTCCTGCTCCCTCCGCATCCGCCTCTCATGATCAGCCACCGCCTCCGCCTCATCGAAGAAGAAAGGTTCGAGGTCCAGGTCCACGTTCTCCTCTGCTTCATCTTCATATTTCTCCGCCATGCCCATACACACTGATGATGAGCACAACTTGCTGCCGCTCGACATCCACACCACCTTTACTATTGATCTGTTCGTATTGCTGGCTGGCTGCTGGCGAACGTGCCGAGTTTCCGTCGAATACGCTCAATCCTAATTAATAAATCGTAGAGTAGATATATAGAAACAGTAGACAGATATAAAGGGTTCCTGGACTTTGGCGTTAAACTTCCGAGGGCTGTCTCCATGATCGACTCAAACTAGGAATTTTCACAAGGTAAATCGAATACAACTCCTTTGCCTAATTTAATTCGGCCATATATTACTGGGCCCAAATAAGCCCAACGTTCGTATTGCTGGGCACGAATAGGTATTCCAGATAAAGCCCATGAACGGGTTCGCTGTTGCCTGGCAATTTTTTGCTGAGCCGAATACATGATTCCATTCATCAGATTTGGGCCAAGTCAAGGATACGGCCCATTTTGAACACGGACTGATAGAATGGGCCTCGGCCCAGTTTGTCCAGAGCGTGATACAGTCAGCAAACTTACTGGCATTGGCATTTGCCCAAGAGTTCGCAAAATTGCAGCACAGAAAAACCTTCGACGCGAAGGCGTCTGCCCCCATGCCGTCGGCGTCGTCGCCGGCGATGGCGTCGCAGCATCCGCCGCCGCCGCGTCAGGAGCTCGACCTCGACGCGTTCCTCCCCTCCTCTCCAACCTCCTCCACGGCCTCCGACGCCGACGCCGCCGACGCGGACCACCGCCGCGCCGTCGACGACCTCCTGCTGCTCCTCTCCTCGTCAGACTCCGACTCCGAGGAGTCCACCCCCAGCACCAGCAGCCGAACCCTAGCCCATGTCCAAGCCCCAGCGCCGCCGGCCGAACCATCGCCGTTGCGTTCCCCATCCGCGTCCCCGTCCCCAAGGAGATCCACATCCGCCTCGCCGTCGGAGAGGCTGTCCTCCCTCGTCGCGAGAACCTTCTCCGGCAACGGCGCCTCCTCTTCCTCTTCGAAGCCGCTGCCCTCGCTCTTCCGCGGCGTCCGTCCCAGCCCCAAGCCTGGCGCCGCGCTAGCCGCCGCTGCCGCGGCATCCCGGGCGGTCCTTACTCCGCACGCGGCTGCAATCAAGTCCCGCCGATCAGTTTCGGCTCCCATCGAGAAGCTCCTGGAGGAGGGCAGTGGCTCCGAAGTCTCTGAGGAGCTCCCTTCCACTGGAAGCTTGGAAGCGGAGGTAGAAGAAAAAGGTAACTCGGAAGTGGTTGCTGAACCGACAGAGCAAAATGCCAGTGGCAGTGGGAGTGATGAATTGGAAGAGGACAAACATGGAGAAGTGGTAATTGAAGAGAATTCTGAGCCCACGAAGCTGGTGGAGGCAAGTACTCTCCATTCTGTAGTCACGGAGGATTTCAGTGGGCATGAACAAACAGCTGAAAATGACAATCTGGAGGAAACCAACCAAGTTAGGAATCAAATCGGGGATGTCTATGAGGCAAGTGCATTTGATCAAACTGGAGATGATAACTATGTGCAATCAGATCCAATTGAATCTGTTTCCGAGGAAAGTCTTGATGATGACAGGGAAGTTGAAAGATCTGACAGCTTCATTGAACACCAAGTGGAATATGAGAGTTTAATTGATAAGGTGATCGAAGAGAAGATGGATCAGCTGGAGGTCAGCAGGAAAGCTGAGAAGAATGCAGAGAAGAAACTGATGGTGTCAATGAAACCGTTGGAGTGGGCAGAGGAGCTTGAGAAGAGGCAGGCCTCGTTTGGTCAACACTGGGAGGAAGGAGCAGCTGCGCAACCCATGCAATTAGAGGGGATCGGAAAGGGCCCACCAGCTATTGGTTACATGCAAACTGAGATGGACAACCCAGTTACTCGTGCCATGTCCTCACCTTCGTTTAGGCCGGACCATGGATCTCCCCAGGTGCTGGCAGTTCATAGGAGCTATATAGCAATGGGCACGTCAAAAGGTGCTGTCATCGTCATTCCAAGCAAATACTCCATCCATCAAGCTGATGATACAGACGCAAAGGTTAGTGACTGGTACTCGTGCGAATAAGGCTAATACTATGTGGTATAGTTGCATATTTTGACTTAAAAAATGATGTATTATTATGTGGTATTTTTAATGATCCTTGAGATGATTCTTTTAAAACATTGGGCACTGGATATCACTATATCCGTTCAATTAATTCACTGGAAATTTTATCTTTCTTGTCTCAAGGAGAAGACAGGAAGGAACAGAGAAGTATATGGTATATTTCTGTTTCTATAACTTCTCTATGTTGTATTATCCATCATCATTCTGCAAATGAGTTCTTGTGATCAGAATAGGAATTGAAGTCTAGCTGAATCTGAATTTAGTTTGCTGGCAAACATATGGTGCCCGTTACTGCATCAAAATCTAATACAAAAGACAACATTTAGGTATAATTTGCAGAAGTATCTCATATTCTAGATTTGGAGTAGAAAATTCAGCAAGTTCTTGTGAGGAAGCCAATAAGGAAACTCCCTTGTTTGCCATACCCTTTTCATCAACATAAAAGGATTGAAAATTCATGCCATACATCAGTGTGTCATTGGGACATTGTTCATTGTTTTCTCTTTCTTTCTAGCTGATTGAAATGCTATTTGTTTTCCCCAAAGATAACATGTTCACTTGCTTAGCTGCTACATTGCTCATATTGCTCCTTTCATGTTTTTAGTCATAATATGTTAGCTTGAAAATATTTCAACTGCTACTTCATAATTGGGCCAATGGATAAATCTGAGGAACAAATATGCAAAATGTTGTTACATTAACTTGGACAAACGACTAGCTGTTCTAGTTTGGTCGTTTTGAAGTTTTTTTTTAACTTAGATGTGTTGGTCTGTGAGTTTATAATCATCCTTCTCTTTTTATAAAACATCAGATGATGTTCTTTTGGAACCAAGGTGAGAAGACTCAATCACCAGTGACTGCCATGTGCTTTAACCAGCAAGGGGATCTTCTGCTAGTAGGATATGGTGATGGTCATATGACAATTTGGGATGTACAGAAAGCTACAGCAGCAAAAGTCATATATGGTGAGCATACGGCACCAGTAGTGCATGTTTGTTTTATCCGTCAATCTAAAGCCATCACTGGGGATTCAAAAGGGGTAGTTCTATTGCACACATTTTCCATTATCCCAGTAATTAATCGTTTGACTGTCAAGGGAACCCAGGTACGGAGAAACACCATTTCCCCCTCTATGTTGCATGTACTATCTGACTAACTTTCATGTTGTACATGTGGTCTGACAAAAGCTAAATTTGCCAGCGCCTTTTTGATGGATATACTGGAATTGTGCTCTCAGCCTGTCCCCTTCTAGTGGATGAATCCTTTGGTTTTAGCAACTCATCTGCCCAGGGAAACCAAACAACTTCCTCCAGTGGTGGTCTTGGCAGCATGATGGGTGGTGTTGTTGGAGGGGTAGTTGGAGTAGATTCTGGATGGAAGTTTTTCAATGAAAGCTCCTCTACAGTAGAGGATGGTGTTGTGGTCATGTTTATTATGCATCAGCACGCTCTTGTGGTATGAACCAGTTATAGTTCTGGATACATTTTCTTTGATTTTCATAGCTATCAGATACGTTATGAATTCTTGTACTGATAATAATGTTCTACTGTTTGCCTGCTAGGTTAGACTCCGTACCAATATTGACCATGTTGACCATATTGAAACCATCTCCAGACCAGATGGAGCACGAGAGGGCTCCATCGCATATGCTGCATGGAAGTACACATCATCCTTGAATGATTCATCGTCATTAGGTAAACCCAGGCCTCTTTCATGTGCTCAGATTTGTTCTTTCTTTATTGTGTCTTTCAAATTTGCTGGACTAAATATGACAATACTATAGATGAAGAACGATTATCATGGCTTGCACTTGCATGGGACCGTCAAGTGCAAGTGGCAAAGTATGTTAAATCAAAGATAGCTAAGCACAAGGAATGGAAGCTTGATAGTGCAGCTGTTGGTGTCGCCTGGTTAGATGACCAGGTATGGAAAAAGTTTTTTTTTCTGTTTATTCATTTAATATCTGTTCTCTACTTGGTTACAACATTAAATTACTCTTTTTTCTCTTCAGATGTTAGTTGTCCTTAATTTGAGAGGACAGCTATGTTTGTTCTCTAAAGATGGCAGTGAGCTTCGCAGAACTACCTTTGTTCCGGATGGCCTTCTGTTTGATGACACCATATTGCACCATGCACATTTTTCTAACAAGTTTGGTAACCCCGAGAGGCATTTTAACAGTTCAGTAGCAGTAAGAGGCGCTACAGTGTATATTCTCGGGCCAACCTTCCTCACAGTTTCACGACTTCTTCCTTGGAAAGAACGAATTGAAGCACTAAAGAGAGCTGGTGATTGGATGGGTGCACTGGACATGGCAACGAGGCTTTATGATGGTCAGACGCAAGGCGTCGTTGATCTTCCGAGAACAGTTGATTCAATTAGAGAAGCCATAATGCCATACTTAGTAGAATTGCTTCTATCATATATAAGCTATGTCTTCGAATATATTTCAATTGCATTGTCAAATCATACTGGAAAAGGGGGAGAATCAGATGTTCTGATAGAGGCTGATAGATCCCTGTTGACACAAAGAGATGAACAATATGCTCGTGTAGGAGGGGTTGCTGTTGAGTATTGTGTCCACATTGGACGTAACGACATCCTTTTTGACACGGTCTTCTCTAAGTTTGTTGCTGCACAAAGTGGAGGTGGGTTTATTCTAATTATTTCACAAGAGTAACATTTTTTTGGTTTAATTCTGAACTTTATTTGGGTTGATGTAAGCCCCCATTCTGCATTGATCCTATTAGATCATTCTTTAGTACATCCTATGGTTTTCCTTGAACTTTGTCAATAAAACTAGCCATATCATATTCAGAAAATGAGAATAATGCAAAGATATTTCATGCTTCTTATTTAAATTGTTTGTTTCCATTGAATCCCTTTTTGAGTTTTTAACCCTCAACATAAGCTTTTTGATAGCTCAACTTGTGCTCTTATTTTTCATGGTCCATTGGTCTTCCTTTTTTTTTTGTCTTTGCAATGTTTTGGCTTGCGTGTTGAAACTCCATAGGCTTATCTATATACTTGTGGTTGTGGAATCTATTTTGGATATGGATTGCCTATGTCAGCATACATGCTGGCTTATGGGTTGTATTTGGTATGAAAGTTTGAGTGACATGATAACAGGTATCTTTCTGGAGGTACTAGAGCCCTATATATTGAAGGATATGCTTGGTTCTCTGCCCCCTGAGGTGAGCAGCATCAGGATCTACCAGTGCTTGCACACCAGTCTATAAATGAATATATGTATGTTCTGTTTGCAGATTATGCAAGCACTAGTGGAGCATTATAGTGGCAAAGGATGGTTGCAGCGAGTTGAACAATGCATTCTTCACATGGATATTTCTTCATTGGATTTTAATCAGGTATAGGCAATACTTATGTAACCAGTGTAAAAAATCCTTCTATATTGTCGTGTCAATTACGTTCTGTTGTCTACATTGACCAAGAACATAACATTTCAATTTGTTATTGATTTTTTTGTTCCATTTTTTTTATCTTGAACTACTGTATTTTTCAAGGTCGTCAACACAATTCTCTTGTGCTTTTGTTGTGCACAGGTAGTCAGACTATGTCGTGAACATGGGCTATATGGTGCACTAATTTATTTATTTAACCAAGGCTTGAATGATTTCCGTACACCTCTGGAGGAACTTTTATCAGTTATTCAGAACAGCAACAGAAAGGATGCGACTTCTACTGGGTATGCCCTATTCTGGCTTTCTATGAAACTTTTCCTGCATAGCCAAACAGAGTCTCAACTGTAACTCTGTAAGATATAATACTATAAATTATGTTGTTTCATAAGCTGTTTATATTGACCGGATCATTGTTTCTGTACCCTAAAGTTCATTCTGGTAAACTGAGTTAATCTGAATCTTCTGATTTAGCTAGCACCATTCCCACATATTGGATGATACAATAATTTTATGTTGTCCTTATTGTGAATTGATGATTTCATTATTCTGAAATTCCTGATAAAAGCATGTGTTCTGGTAAATCTTTATTAAACAGAGTTTAACTGTCAGTAAACACTATTGTTATTCCTTACCTGGCTGTCATTTTTATTTGAAAAAGAGACCAAATGAATCTTGATTTCCCCCTCATTCTTTTGAGTTTGCACAGATGGATGTGTCTCTGATACTATGTAAACGTTTCTCAGTGATAGTGAATTTAAGAGGCAAGGACCACATTCTTATGTGGATGGACTTATTTAATTTGTTAGATATTCCTAGTGCTCTACATAAACTTAATATGTTTTTGCTTGGTATTTGTCTAATACTATCGTCACATAGAAATATCTTACCTTCTAATGCTTTGTTGAAACAGCTACAGGATGCTTGTTTATCTAAAATATTGCTTTCAGGGCCTGGCATTTCCCCCAGGTTAGTGCCTTCGCCATTTGTGGCATACAATTTACCATATTTCATTAAATCAATGGCTGTTTAGTAGTACATAGTTGGACTGAAAACCTATTTTCCTTGTGGTATGATTTCATAAAATTGGAGAGATTGAAACTACCATAAAATTGTTGTTTTGTCAGTCATGGGAATACACCTATCGGCGGGTTCATTTGTAAAGAACCAGAAACAGTACATCTAATATTATGTTAATATATGATGTTGTTCTTATATTGAAAAAATAGAAGTATAAAACCAGGAATACATATTATGGAGTAAGTTGCTATAAACCAATGCTCTTATATATTGTAATTTGCAAATAGAACTCAAAGAGATGTTCTGACATGATTTCTTTTTCAGGTCATGGGATAATACCCCAATCCCGTCTTCATTCAGTGAGGGAAGAACTTCTGCAATTTCTGCTTGAAGAGTCTAAGTCGCTCACTTCTGAAGTATTTAAGGGTTTCAATGCTTCTTGTGGAAAGTGCCCAAACATATGCTATCTTCTATGGATGGATACTGAAGCTACCTTGGAAGTTCTCAGATGTGCTTTTGCACACGACAGTTTTGAACCTAGAGACGAACCTTCTAGTACTGTCAATGCATCTATCTCAGAGGATGAAGATGGCATTGACGCTGGAA
Organism: Echinochloa phyllopogon; assembly: GCA_033239725.1. Classification (NCBI taxonomy): domain Eukaryota; kingdom Viridiplantae; phylum Streptophyta; class Magnoliopsida; order Poales; family Poaceae; genus Echinochloa; species Echinochloa phyllopogon. Next base: position 2,044,151 of record BTCW01000001.1, read on the forward strand.
GCCCAGAGAGTCAAAATAATATGATACAAAATGTATTGGATGCCATCATTGACATCGTTGGTTTGGGAAATGAGGTCATTCGGTCCATTGTTATGAGTACCACTGACTCAGAATGTTGGCCGTCAGAGAAGGAATTTGGCTATTTAATCGAGTTTGTGTCCTTTTTTGTTTCCCACAGAAGGGCTATTGCATCTAAAAGAGTTGTTATGCACATTCTTACTTATCTCACTTCATCTTATGATGACACAATAACAAGGACTCAGAAAGAAAAACAAGTTCTTCAACTCTTCAATGCAGTTCCCCGAAATGACTGGAATTCTGATTTTGTCTTGAACCTTTGTTCAGATGCTCATTTTCATCAGGTTTGCTACCACTGTTCTGTTAGGTTTACTCCTGTGGAATTTACATAGCACTGTTGCTCGAAAATATTAGCTGAATGAAAATTTTATTGTTACTGTGCAGGCCTGTGGCTTGATATTTACAACCAGGAATCAAAATTTAGCTGCTTTAGATAATTACATGAAGGATAAAGAGGAACCGTTCCATGCTTTTATCTTCATTGATAAAAGGTTATATGAATTATCTGATAATGAAGCTTTGTCATTTCGCACCACAGTAATATCGCGATTTCCTGAGCTAGTCAAGCTAAGCCGGTAAAGTTGCTAATTATTCATTAACCAAATCATATTCTTCTCTCTTGTTCTTCCTCTCATGTTGTTTTTTGACTGAATGCACTCGTTATCTCTTATGCCTTAATTTTCTCAGGGAATGTGCATTTATCTTGGTCATTGATCATTTCTGTGATGAAATCCAGCAAATATTAGCAGAGCTTCGTTCTGACCGACACAGCCTCTTTCTTTTCTTGAAAACTGCTATTGAAGTACACTTGACAGGAAAACTTGACTTGAATGCGCTTAGTTTAAGAAACAATCAAACTGTTGAACTTCAGTACTTATCCATTGACCTTGAAGATTATCAGAAGCGCCTATCGAATCTCTCCAAATTAGACCGCAATCCTGTTACCATTGATGATGAGTTAGTTGAACTCTATCTGGAGGTAAGTGTAATAACAGATTGTTGGACTTTAATATCTTTCAAATAGTATGGAACATTTAATCACTGCACACTTAACTGCCAACCACTATATTGTACATTGAATTTTATAAGAACAACCTATTGATATATTGGCAGCTTAAACAGTGAACTACCAGAGATGATAAGGTATCACAGAGCAATATTCCTTTGGAAATAGGATAACTATGCGTTGTTGTCTACAAGCTTTGATGTAACTGCTGCAAAATTGGTCTTTCCTGAAAATACATAAATAGGGAAGTAAAATTGATCAGGCATATTTCTCATGGTCTCCCCGCTCTTCATTAATCCAACGTCTTCTTTCACAGCTTTTGTGTCAGTATGAGCGAAGGTCGGTTCTGAAGTTTCTGGAGACTTTTGACAGTTACAAATTGGAGAGGTGCTTGCATCTGTGCCTAGATTACGGAGTTACAGATGCTGCTGCATTTTTGCAAGAGAGGGTTGGTGATGTTGGGAGTGCCCTTACACTTATTCTGGCTGGACTTGATGAGAAAATCAGTATATTTATCTCTTCTGTGGAAAATACTTTCTCTGGTGGTGCATCAAAAAGTATCTCTGAGACTAAGCAGCCAGGCATTGTTTTAGGAATGAGTGAGGTTTATTTCTCGCACCCTTTTGAGTTCTTGTCTAGGTCTGTAACTGTTGGAGTATAGTGGTATATTAGGCCCATCTAGGCCCATGTACTATTAACTATATACCCACCCTTCTAGGGTTGGAGGAATAGAGCAATTATTCCCTACTAGCATGGTATCAGCTAGGTTTTCCCTCTCCCACCTCTCCTAGCGCCGCCGCCGCCGCCACTGGCTGCCATGGCCGGCCGGCCGCCGCTGCCGCCTTCCCCTCCCCTTCCCTCCTTCCCTCCCCTCTCCTACGCCGGCGTCGTGCGGTCCTCCTCTTCTCCCGCGCCACCGCCGTCCTCCTCTGCCACTGGCGCCGCCGCCATCCAGAGCGCGGCCGCCGCGCAGGACTCAGCACTCGCGCTGGCGGCCAGCGCGCCTCCTCCTCTGCCGCCGCCGCCGCCACCACCACCTCCCGCTGCGGATCCCGCCGCCGACGCCGACGCTGCCGACCTGCGCGCGGCGGATCTCGCGGCCGTCGATCCGCTCCTGGATCCCGCCGCCGCCGTCCTGGGCGCGGGCGGCCTGGGCGCGGGAGGCCTGGGTGCTCACCCCCCGCCCTTCCCCTCCTTCTTGCTCGCCGCCACCGCCGCTACACGCGCGGCTGGCGGCCTCCTCCGCGCGGGCGGCGCCCTCCCCGACGCGGCCACGGCCGTCCACCCTCCTGGCTTCCACGCCGCCGCCGCCGCCGCCGTCGTCGCTGCAGCAAGCAAGGGCAAGGACCTTGCGGGCTCCTCCAGCAGCCCTCCCTCCTCTACTGCGTTCCATGCGCAGCAGGGGCTCCTCGCCGGCGCGTCCCCCGCTGCTGCGGCCCTTGCTGCAGCACTCCTCGCCGCCAAGACGGAGGCCGCCGTTGCCCAGTCGCGTGCCCGCGAGGCTGCTCTCGCCTGGGAGCGGGAGCAGACCGCGGCCGACGCCCTTGGACGCCAGGTGGCTGAGGCGGAGCGCTTCCTGCTCGCCTCCATGGGACAGCAGCTACCTCTTCCTGCTGCTGCCCCCGTCGCCGAGCAGGCCACCTCCTCCACCTGCCTGCTGCCGTCCACTGGGTCTCAACTGGCTCTGACCGATCCCTCGGTCGCCCAGCTGCACAGCCAGGCTTCAGGCGTGCTCCACATCAAGCACCTCGTCTCGGTCGTCCTCAACCAGACGTCCGCCTCCTACGCCCGCTGGCGTGATCAGGTCCTCATCACCCTCCGCCGCTACGTCCTTGACGACCACGTCCTCCTCGACACGCCGGTCGAGGCACGTGACATGACGTGGCAGCGCCTTGACTGCGTCGTCATGTCCTGGATCAACGGGACCATATCCCTTGATCTCCAGGACCTCGTCAGGACCCGTGGCGGCACGGCTCGCCATGCGTGGCTGGCCCTCGAGGGGCAGTTCCTCGGCAATGCCGAGGCTCGTGCCCTCCAGCTCGATGCGTCCTTCCGGACATTCGAGCAGGGGGACCTGTCGGTGGGCGAGTTCTGCCGACAGATGAAGACCAAGGCGGATGCTCTCCGTGATCTTGGGCACCCGGTGCCTGAGCTCACCTTGGTGCTCAATGTGCTGCGGGGCCTCAACAGCTCCTTCGACCACCTGCGCACATGGATCACCCGCCAGAGGCCGTTCCCCACCTTCCTGCAGGTTTGGGATGACTTGGTCTTGGAGGAGATCACTCGGGGCACCGTGGTGGCCGCCCCCCCCGCCTTTGTCCGCCACCACGACCACCAAGGCGTTGGTGGCTACACCGCCGGCCTCCAACTCTCACTCGGGTTCTCTCCTTAGCCCTCCTCCCTCCGGGCCGAGCGGAGCTGGAGGGGGCAAGGGAGAGAAGAGTGGGCGTCGTCGCCGTGACCGGCACCGGGGTGGGGCCCTTGGAGGTACTGGTGGTGGCGGCACCAACACCACTGGTACTACCGGTGGTGGTGGTGGCACCGGTGGGGGACGTCGGGGCTCGGCGCCCACACCTGTCTCCACTCCTGGCGGTATGCCCTGGCCATCCTTCGCCAACCCATGGTCAGGGCGTATCTCCATGTGGCCCTTTTAGGGTCAGGCGTCTGCCGGTGCTCCTCCGTTCGGGCCGACCTGGACTCCCCAGCCTGGCCAGTACCAGTCCTACCCGGGAGGGTGGGATCAGGCTGCCCTGGCGCAGTCTTTCAGCACCATGGGCCTGACTCCGCCGGTTGGTACCGAGTGGATTGCCGACTCGGGTGCCTCCTTCCACACTACACCTGACGCCGGTATTCTTTCTTCTGTCCATTCCCCACATCCCTCCTATCCCTCTTCTATCATGGTTGGTGACGGCTCTTGTCTTCCCGTCACCTCCGTGGGGTCGGCTCCTGGTCCTTTCTGTCTTCCGAGGGTCCTTGTTGCTCCTCAGATGGTTCATAATCTCCTTTCTATTCGCCAATTTACAGCTGACAATTCTTGTTCTATCGAATTTGACACTTCTGGTCTTACTGTGAAGGATTTGGCCACCCGACGTCCTCTTCTCCGAAGTGACAGCGTCGGACCCCTTTACACTATTCGGCTCCCGTCTTCCGCTGCCCCTCCTGCCTCATATTCGCCTTCTCCATCGTCGGCTGCGTTGGCGACGACTCCTTCCACGACTTGGCACCGCCGTCTTGGTCATCCTGGCCGCGATGTTTTGGCTCGGCTTAGTCGTAGTGCAGACATCTCTTGTACTATGACCTCTGCTGAGCACTTCTGTCATGCTTGTCAGCTCGGTCACCATGTTAGACTTCCTTTTTCTTCTTCTTCTTCGCATGCTTCGCTTGCCTTTGATCTTGTTCACTGTGATCTGTGGACATCTCCTGTATCCAGCATTTCAGGCTATAAATACTATCTTGTGGTTGTTGATGATTTCTCCCATTACTCCTGGACTTTTCCTTTACGCGCGAAGTCCGAGACTTTTCCCACCCTCCTCCACTTCTTTGCCTGGGTGTCCACTCAGTTCGGTCTCACTGTCAAGGCCGTTCAGTGCGACAACGGGCGTGAGTTCGACAACCACACCTCTCGTTCTTTCTTCCTCTCTCGAGGTGTTCAGCTACGCATGTCTTGTCCGTACACTTCCGCTCAGAACGGCAGGGATGAGCGCATGCTTCGCACCACGAACGATGTCATGCGGACCCTTCTGATCCAGGCCTCCCTGCCCCCGCGCTTCTGGGCTGAGAGCCTCCACACCGCCATCTACCTTCTCAACCGCCTCCCTTCCACCGCTTGTCCTGCTCCTACTCCCCACCACGCTCTCTTCGGTACCCCTCCTACCTACGATCACCTTCGTGTCTTCGGTTGTGCATGTTACCCTAACATCACCGCCACTGCTGCAAATAAGCTGGCGCCCCGTTCGACACGTTGTGTGTTCCTTGGTTACTCCCCTGACCACAAGGGGTACCGTTGCTATGACCTCACCTCTCACCGGGTCATTATCTCTCGACACGTTGTCTTCAACGAGTCGGATTTTCCTTACTCCACCTCCCCCTCACCTTCTCCTGAGCCTGAGCTGGAGTCCATGTTTTCTGACCCGGTGGTGCAGCCACCATTTCCTTCTTTTCCTTCTCCTGCAGGTTTTCGTGGTGCGGCATCAGCACCTCCTCCCGCGCCGCCGTGCGTGGCCCCGGTGCCGCCTGCAGCGCCGCCGTGCGTGGCCCCGGCACCTCCCGCCGCGCCGTGCACGGCCCCGGTGACGCCTGCAGCGCCGCCGTGCGTGGCCCCGGCGCCTCCCGCCGCGCCGTGCGCGGCCTCGGCACCCCCACCTCTCCGTCGCGCTTCGCCGAGCCGGTCCAGGTGTACCAGCGTCGCTCGGTACTGGGACCGGCGCCCGGCTCTCCGGCTCCGGGCCCCGGCGCCCCGGCGCGCTTCGCCGAGCCGGTCTGAGTGTACCAGCGTCGCTCGGTACTAGGACCGGCGCCCGGCCCTCCGGCTCCGGGCTCGGAGCCTCCTGCTCGATACGCGCACCCTGTGCGCGTCTTCGAGCGTCGTCCGACGGCCCCGTCTCCACCGACACCTCCAACGGGGCCGTCACCACCACCTCCGCCACCGCCGCCGCCCCGCTCCCGTGTTGAGCCGGCCGTGTACCACCCGCCGATTCTCCATCGGGACCCTCGCCATGTACACCCCATGGTGACTCGGCAGGCGGCTGGTGTTCTTCGACCCGCGGCTCTCTCCGTCACCGAGAGTGAGCCGCGGCTCTCTCCGGTGCCCTCCTCTGTCCGCGACGCCCTGGCGGATCCCAACTGGCGTCGCGCGATGGAAGAGGAGTACGAGGCGCTCCTTGCCAACCAGATGTGGGACCTCGTGCCGCGTCCGTCTGGTTGCAATGTGGTGACGGGCAAGTGGATTTGGACGCACAAGCGTCGGGCTGATAGTACTCTCGAGCGCTACAAGGCTCGTTGGGTCCTCCGGGGTTTCACTCAGCGGCTTGGAGTGGATTATGATGAGACTTTCAGTCCAGTGGTGAAGCCTGCTACAGTGCGCACGGTCCTCTCGATTGCTCTCTCTCACTCGTGGCTTGTGCACCAGCTCGACGTCAAGAATGCCTTCCTACATGGCACTCTGTCCGAGACTGTCTACTGCAGCCAACCAGCAGGGTTTGTGGACTCCAGTCGTCCGGATCTGGTCTGTCGGCTCAACAAGTCTCTCTATGGTCTGAAGCAGGCTCCTCGGGCTTGGTACTCTCGATTTGCCACATTCTTGGCGACATTGGGATTCACGGAGGCTAAGTCCGACACTTCTCTATTTGTCTATCGACATGGTGATGAGATTGCTTATCTGCTGCTCTATGTTGATGATATTGTTCTCACCGCCTCCAGTCAGCAGTTGCTTCGGCGCACCATCTCCTCTCTGCAGCAGGAGTTTGCTATGAAGGATTTGGGTCGGCTCCACCACTTCTTGGGTGTCACTGTGGAGACTCGGCCTTCTGGCCTCTTCCTTCACCAGCGACGGTACGCTCTTGGTATCCTGGAGCGGGCTGGCATGTCAGATTGCAAGCCCTGTTCTACTCCTGTTGATACTCAGTCAAAGCTGTCCGCGGATTCGGGTGCTCCTGTAGTTGATCCAACTGCCTTCCAGAGTCTTGTGGGGCTACCTCACCTTCACTAGGCCGGACCTTGCATATGCTGTTCAGCAGGTTTGCCTCCACATGCATGATCCCCGGGAGTCTCACCTTACTGCCTTGAAGCGCCTTCTTCGGTATGTCCGTGGCACGGTTGACTTCGGGCTGGTCCTCCACCGGTCTCCTCCTGCTGAGCTGGTCGTCTACACCGACGCTGACTGGGCTGGGTGCCCGGACACTCGCCGCTCTACCTCAGGGTATGCCGTCTTCCTAGGCGGCAACCTGGTCTCCTGGTCGTCCAAGCGGCAGCCGGTTGTCTCCCGCTCCAGTGCCGAGGCGGAGTACCAGGCTGTCGCTAACGGCGTGGCCGAGGCGTCCTGGCTTCGACAGCTCTTGGCGGAGCTTCACAGCCCGCTCCCCAAGAGTACGCTCGTCTACTGCGACAACGTCAGCGCCGTGTACCTCTCCACCAACCCGGTTCAGCATCAGCGGACGAAGCATGTCAAGATTGACTTGCACTTCGTTCGCGACCGGGTTGCCATCGGCGATGTTCGGGTCCTCCATGTACCGACCACCTCCCAGTTTGCCGACATCTTCACGAAGGGTCTGCCCTCCTCGACATTCTCGGAGTTTCGCTCCAGCCTCAACATAGCGGGTGGCTAGTTGTGGCTGTGGGGGGCATGTTGTGTGATGTTGTGTTTCTTTGTTGTCCAGTCTTGAACATCGCTGCGCCGGTAGTTCAGACTGCGGGGGAGTGTTGGAGTATAGTGGTATATTAGGCCCATCTAGGCCCATGTACTATTAACTATATACCCACCCTTCTAGGGTTGGAGGAATAGAGCAATTATTCCCTACTAGCAGTAACCTCTGGGATTATTAACATTTTCAACCTTTTTTAGGCTCATCTGGTGCTTGATGCATTACATGCCTCCATTGGATTGTGCCAAAGGAATTCACAGCGCTTGGACCCAGAGGAATCTCAGTCCCTTTGGTTCCAACTGCTTGACTCGTAAGATATGCTAAGAGCCTACTCTTAAGTTAACATTATAGTGATCCAAAAATATTTTGCAAGATGAATCTATTGACATTATTTCTATCTCGTCAGTCGGTCTTGCTACTAATGATCATAGTTAGAGAACATCATAGTCCCCGTTCCATAAAATGACATGAATATTTATGAGGAGAGTGCTTGTACGTAGTAATGCCTTAGTTATGGTTGAAACTTGTGATTAAGAAGTCAAGAAATGGCATATACATTTCTTCAGGAAATTATCTATCAGATTCAGTAGCACATTGGAAAGATGTTTTTGTCATGTTCATAGTTCGCATCTTTACATATTTATCTTGTGTACTGATAGATACCATTTTGCTGCTTACAATGTTGTGATCTTGAATCAGCTTTTCGGAGCCGCTGAAAAAATTGTATGGAAGCAAGGATGCAAGTGAAAAAGGTGCCAGGTCTAAGGGGAGTGATGAACCAATTGAACATCTGAAGGGAAAAGAACTATCACAGCGAATGAGGATTTCAGCTAAACAAAGGTGCCTAAATGTTCCGCGGAAAATATTTTCACAGTTTGTTGGACAAATAATAGAGGCAATGGCTGGGTATATACCCCTACCGGCAATCATGGCAAAGCTGTTGTCCGATAATGGGAATCAAGAGTTTGGTGATTTCAAACTTGTGATACACAGAATGTTATCTATGTATCTTTACGAAAAAAGAATACTGGTACGACTCTCCCTTGTCTTGTAGGTATATATGCTGTAGTCTATTTGTTTACTACATTCAATGCATTGTGGAACACTTTAGAAGATCATTGGTAATTTTTTACTGGCATGATTACATGCTCATTGCAGTAGAACATGGTTTGAACAAAATTGCTGTATGTTCCATGCACTGTATTGGACTTGTACCCTCATCCTAAATAGTATTCTTGTTACTTTGTTAGTAACCTAGGGACCAAGTATGGGACCATTCTATTGAAGCTTCTTTGAATTTTGTTATTTCTTAATGCTACTGCCTCATGATGTCCTAAGTTAGATATATTCGTTCATGAAATCATGATTGATCAATGTTCCTACACTGACATCTTGAACCAGCTGTTTTGTTTTACTCAAGTAAAATATAATGTTGTTCCTTAAGAGTTGAGCTCTCTACCTTCCATATTTCTTATTACATGTGGAATACCAATCAACTTGAAAGACAAATACAAAACATCACTGCTTTTAGTTTCTGGTAATCTTCCATAATTTGTTTGATAGAAAAGAATGCTTTGCTCTCTGCTCTGATACCTTAAGCACCTGTCTGCAGGAAACAGCTAAGTCAGTAATCGAGGACGACTCATTTTATACCTTGAGCTTATTAAAGAGAGGAGTTTGTCATGGATTTGCTCCACAGACTTTTGTATGCTGCATATGCAACTGCTCACTTTCTAAAGAAGGTGCTATTTCAGCTGTACGGTTGTTCACTTGTGGGCATGCAACACATCTTCAGTGTGAGTCTGAGCAGAGCAGGTCATCCAATCGAGAGTCCAAAGATGGATGCCCTGTCTGTCTCTCAACGAGTAATACGCAAGCCCGAAACAAATCGCCTATGTTTGAGAATGGGCTAGCAAAGTATTCTGGGACTGAACATGAAGTTTCACATGGCATCCATCAGACTCATGAGGTTGATCATGACAGATTTCGTGGGCTTCAACATATGTCACGGGTATAACTGCCAGATGATCGCACTTTTTTTTTATTGTATCATAATCCTTTCAACTAAAAGTGGACGTGCTTTCTGACAAGTAAAACTATACCTAGTTTTAACCTTCTATTGTTTCTGTTCTAATCGATATGTAATATTTCTTTTTGCAGTATGAAATACTGAATAATCTTCAGAAAGAACAGAAGTCCTTTCATATAGAAACTGTACCTCCATTGAAACTTGCACCACCAGCAATATATCATGAAAAGATACAGAAGAGGACCACTTTGGTTGGGGAACCTAGCAAACACTCAGTTAGAAGTCAAAAGCCCCAGAAAATATGGCAAATGAAGGAGCAAAAATCAAAACAAGCTGGGAATCGTCTTCCACAAAAGTCCAGTGTACTCCGTGAGTTACTCCCGCCACTGACATCATAGGCATCAATTTCACTGCTGATTCAATTATGGGTTTTTGTTTGCCTGCTAACTTTCTTTGATCATCTGCAGGTTAATAGAAGAATCAAGTGCTGTAGTATTTTTATGGTATGTAGTTCAAGCTCTACACCTTTAGTAATCCTGCTTGCATAGTGTTTCCCTTGCTTTAATTATCTGTAACATATGTAAGTATGTAACATCTACTGAGAATGTTATTAAGATCAGTAATAAAGGAGGATATAAAGCCTCCAGCCTAAATATGATTGAATACACAATGAGGCTGAACTAGTCACTACAGTAGATGTTCATTATTCAAAAGTGGTACCAAACCTCCATCTTTTGAATCTTAGCAGAGCACATTTAAGGTGTGGTTTGACTTGGGAGGGTATCCAAAGCAACTAGCATTTGACTTGTAATTTCTCTGGTACCACAATGTTTATAGCACAAACTCCGAAGTACTTTTAAATGTTATTCCATGGATATTACTTTAAAATGTCTTATGATCAAGAGAAAAAGTGGCAAAATCAAAAGGGTAGCATGTGCACTTGAATAAAATTTAGAACTTTTACTGAAAGTCACTTTCGTGGATAGAGCGTCAAATTTTATTTGCATTGATTGGTGGATAGAGTGACCAGTTTTATTTGCCATAAGCAGCTTTATGTGGATGATGTTTCTCCTTTGTTGGTTAGTTGCATACCTGGTTTCGAAAAAAAAAGTTGCATACCGGTATGCTTGCTCACAAATAGTAAGGCTACCAACATTTCTTCTTGTTTGGCACAGGAACCAAATTTGAACTGATTGTTAATTTGCTTCATGCCATAGCCACAATTGAATCTTGAAGGCATTAATTCGCAAGCTGCTCATCAGTACATTATTTTCGTCTTCGCGATGCGTCATGTTGGCTCGGAGCAGCGTGATTATTACCCCCTATGCTATAATCAAAGGTTGCAACTTTGATTCTCAGTTCGGGACTCTTTTATCTTTGTTGCTTAGGGCAAGTACAACGGTGCAGACAGCTGCTGTCTTTTTGACACAAACAGACAGTTGAACAGACAGCTTGTACAATAAGTTATCTGTTTAGCTGTCTGTATAGTAATTAATTCATTATTTGACACATAAATTCATGATGATCCAGTGTACAATTGATCTTTGTAGCTACTTTGTTGCATACTTAAGAATTTACGGTACATTCAAATGGGTCCCGCATGTCATTGTCCATGGACTTTTTTTATTTGGTCTTATCTTCTTCTCCATGGAGCTCGTATGTGTGTGCCTTACCTTCTTCTGTATCCAGCTCGCACATGCGCGTCAGCCGGCGGCCTGTTCCTTGCTGGCAACCGCGCCGCCCCGCCCAGCTCCTCCTCACCTGCAGCAGCGCCATCCCGCCCCCATCCCGCACCTCGCCGGCAATCATGACGCCCCGCCCCAGCTCCAACTCACCGGCGACCGCGTCGTCACGCGCCCGAGGCCGCGCAGCCCCATGCCCCCGTCGCCGCTCCTCTCCGGCGGCCGCGCCGAACCGCGCAGGCGGCCGCGTTCCGGCAACTATGCCGCCTCCGCCGTCCGCGACGCCGCCAAGGCGGAGCTCTACGCCCTCCCGCGGGCCAAGAGGAGCTCGGGGCCGCGCCGCCTCCGAGGATCTCTTGCAGCCTCCGCAATCAAGCCATTCCGGAGCATAAGATCCATGCCGCCGTCGACATTCGGGAGTCGGTCAGTACAACGCTCGTCAGACTCGTCGCCTCGCATCGGACCATGCGCCGATGCAGTAGACGAACGAGACGCCGGCGCGGCCGTCGCCACGGGCTGCTGGGGGGTTTCCTGCAAAATTGGCCTGCATGTCTACGGCAATCTACAACCCGTTGTACGTGCCCTTACAAGTGTCTGGTGTTCTGATTATTCCAGGTTTTGCGGAATTGGGGTGCATTGGGCTAGGGAGGGATCCTGAGCACTGGCGGGAGCATAGAAATTAGATCCTAAAGTAATCCCGTGAAGCTGTAACTTGAAATAGAGTAGTTCTTGACAAGAAAATTCATACAGTTCATCACGATGAGTTCCTGTATATACGCGCTGTGACATGATCCTCGTACAGTCTGTAAAATACAGTCTAAAGTAACACAAAAGAGCTGGCATGTATAGTACGAGAATAACTACAGCTTATACTCCTACGTGACCTCTTACCAAATAGCTGAGCTGATTAATATACAGTCGGATTTGATATCAAATTATCAATGCACATAAATCGCCTTTTCCTTTGTTACAAGGAGGAGGTACAGAACTGCACCTTATACATTTGCTGATCTGCGAGTGTGAGCAATCTGATGCCATATACTAGAAGAAAATATTCTGAAATCTGAACCGACTCTCGAGCAAGCCATCGGATTTTTCCATCTACTGCTACAAACTCAAGATGCTGGATACAAACTTCGAATTCAGTATATGAATCGAAGCCAACAAAGGATTTTCTTTAGGGTTTACATTACATCGGTTTGATCAGCCAGCAGTATGATGCTAATCACAATCGCTGGCCCTAAAAGCCCTAGATGATCACCAGTAAGATGAGCAAGCAAATGACTTCAGCACACGTCGGGTCCGTGGCCGTGGAACGCCTGGAATCGGCAGCTGTCGGCGCCGCGCGCCTGGACGGCGAGCGCGTAGTTGGCCGCCGCCAGCTCCGCCACCTTCTTCCTGAGCTCCTCCGCCGCCCGCTCCGCCTCCTCCTGCCGGCGGTGCAGCGCCGCCACGCCGCGCTTGAGCACGCCGTTGTCGCGCTCCAGCTCCTCCTGCCTCCGGCGCTGCGCCGCCACGCCGCGCGCCAGCACGCCCTTGTCGCGCTCCAGCGCCTCCGCGCGCGCCCGCAGCGCCGCGTTCTCCTCCCGCAGCGCCGCCGCCGCGCGCCCCTCGACCAGCCTCAGTACCCACGACGCGCGGCTCCGGGCGTCCGCCGCGTCGGCCGCCGCCGCCATCTGCTCCACCAGCACGCCCGCGCACTCCTCCACGTCGGCGGCGCCCGCGACGCGGGCCGCCGCCTCCCGCTCCCTCGCCGCCTGGCGCTGCCGCGCCTCGACGGCGGCGTGCACGTCGCGGCCGGACGCGGCGAGGCAGGCCTCGAGCTCGCCCGGGTCGGCGTCCGGGAAGACGCGGCGGAGGGCGTCGAGCGGGTCGAACGCGAGCGGAGCCGGTGGGCACGGAGAGAAGCGGCCGCGCTTGGCGAGGTGCGGCGTCGCCGGGATCGCCTCGTCGAGGAAGGGGGTGGCGGAGCGCTTCCGGCAGGCTACGACGGCTGCCATGGCGCGGGAGGGGAAGCGATCTGCGAGATTGTTTGGTGTCGCGTTGCCGAGCGGGCTCTCCCTTCCAATATTTATGGGCGCGACGCGCGAGGGGGTCCGACTTTGAACCGTGTCCGAGTTCGAACCCTGTCCGGGGTCCGACTCTGAAGCCCGGCCCGGGAGCGTCTCTCCAATTGTTTTTTTTTTTGGAATGTCTCTCCAGGGCTCTGGAAGAGATGCGATTATCTGCCGCGGTTAGCCTCATATTTATGGACTATGCTGAGTCCGAAGGCCGTGTCAGAGTCCGAACAATTCTCTGTGCCGACTGGGAAAAAACAAGGCCAGAAAGTAATAAAATTTTACCGACATATTCGTATTAGTACATACAGTAGGCCTAAGAAAGTTTTGGAGCACTAAACACATGAACAAGGGTGAAGAATAACACGGCACCCATTCGTTTTCACCTCTATCAGCATCTACGCTCTACTACAGAACAAGGGTGAAGAAATAACACTTGTTCATTTGATCTGCATAGTCCTCTAGTTTGACGTTCAGATAGGTTACATCATTACATAAAACGAATTTATACATATATATAGTTGGGGTTCCTTTTTCCAAATGAAAAGGTACAATGTTTACCCTACTATTCTCCCTCTTCCTCGTTATCCGACAGCCGGCAGCATATATACATCAGAATGCTCTTCATCTGCTCTCTTCAGTCTCGATGCCACATGTCCCAACCTGCGATCGAATCCAATCGCCTCTTCCCTCCGCTCAAAGAAGGTGAATCAGGTGGAGTCCAATAAGCGCATGGGCCAAGCGGAGGACACCGAGAGAGACCAGAGATGCTACAATGTCTTCCTTTGCCCAACGAATTTCCGTGCGACGCCGAAGATGAGGGCCTTTGTCAGGAGCCCTTGATCAAGAGTGCAAGCCAGAGCCACCGCCCCGCCGAGCACGAGGAACCTCGCCACATTGTTTCTTGCAGGTTTCTCTTCTGCTTCCACGATTTCTGATTCATCGCTGTTGGACTCCAGTGATCGAACAAAGTTGTCGCCAACCTTGGTGTTGATCCGGGCCATCAAGGCACTCTTTGACGCTGGCTCCCCAGCAGCCCTGGCCTCCTGATAGGCCCGGAGTCCAGGCTCAATTTTCTTTACACATCCCCACATTCCCTGCCGGATCCCAAGCTTTGCAATCTCGTACGGGATACCCATGTCCTCATGGTGGAATAGGAGAATCTCACAGGCTGTCAACCCTCCATTGCCTCTCCTTGATTCCACTGTTCCAATATCAGTCAAAAGAAAATTCTGAATTAGAAAGGTGCCCACAGAAACAGAAAAAACATGAAGGGATTTCCTTGCACTCAGTTCTAATTTTCTGTTATGCAACTTCTATTGCTTTCCAGTTTCAAGCGAAATAAACAAGGAAAATATTTACCTGCACGGATGCACCAGCTTGAATAATACAAGTCAACTCTTCGAGGTTTGCTACGCCGTGGGATGGATGAGCAAGGTATACCCTGCAACATTACCAATACATCAATGGCTGGGCATAAGCACATAATGTGAGTAAATCTACAAATCTCTATGGCCACATAAACATTTTAGTGATCTGATCAATGCAAGCGGTACTAGCCTCAATACTACTAATCACTAACAAGATCATAAACAAGTTCTTTTGCATGGCATCGATGTAAAAAACATCAGGGTTTAGAGAAACATACTATTACCCGCAATGCAGGGTAAATGCTCAAAACAACAATGTCGATACATACTAACTTACTAAGCTTCCACTAGAATTTAGGCCTAAATGATTTTCTCTCTTGGGCATACAGCCATAGATAGCCTCAAACAAGAACTCTGAGGGGCAAACATCACCCAAACTGACTGATAGAAGAAAATAATAGTTACTCATTCATATCAACTAACCGAAACTTGGTGGCGAAAAATATGAAGTCATTCATATCAACTGAGTGAAGAATGATAGGTAGCAAGGAGTATAATAAGGCAGCAGGGAAGTATACAGGCAGAGAAGTATTCTAGAATGCAACATAAAGAAGACCTAGTTGTAGGCAAGATATTTGGAGGAGAAAGAAGATTAAATAGAGATGTAATACCAAAAAGAAAAGGGAGTTATCATGAACATAGATGCATAGGAAAAGGAGCAATACTATTTAACAGCATACATGATTCTCTAAAAGTGCAAAAAGGAAAAAAGCTTAACATGGGCAGAAATATAAAATACAGTCAGAGACATTAATTGAAAGATACATTTTTTGTAGCTTCCTTATTTATTTATTTATTTATTTATTTATCTACTGCCAGTGCTTGGTGCAGCGGTAGAGCCTACCGTCTGTAACCGGAAGGTCCCGGGTTCAAGCCCCAGCCTCTGCATATTTATGCGGGTAAGGTTTGGGCGTTATTACAACCCTTCCCCAGACCCCGCACGGTGCGGGAAGCCTACGGCACTGGGTACGCCCTTTATCTACTGCCAGTGCTTGTGGCTTCTTATTGAGACAGCAGAGAATGGGAGAACACAAAATGTAAGGAACTATAGCCAGAACTGACATATTTCTAAGTTTGGCGTTGATATATTGGTTATTTGGTTACTTCCTAACCTCTACTTGTTGCAACGGACACCTAATAAATAATGGCAGTTCCTTCCATAGTTTGCTTTCAAAGTAATAATAATGAAAAGGAAGAATTGGAGACTTCCCTGTCAACAACTTAATATTACCATCAAAACTTCAATGATGTTAAAAGCCTGTCTAAGTAAGTGTACTCCGATTGGACAAGTGGCCTCGGGTCAGTATCATTAGATACAAGTAGCGATCATGAAATATCAGGATTCAGGACTGAGAAACAACCGCTAAACTCCTATAAGTGACCACCAGGTGGTACGCAAAACTGTGATGGCCTAGCCAGGCAATAAATCCATATAGCCATAGTACATCTGTGCCTATTCCTAACCGAGTTAGTTGAAGGACAACAACATAAATTCTGTCAACATTACAGTCCATATGAAATGTAAGCTATAGCCAACAGTCCATATCTATCAAGCATGATTCCCCATACCTCCTGGAACCAATCCCCAAATAAGGAAGTGTTATCAAAGAACAGCATGTAATAGTTTTCAAGTCTGTTTTACCTTCGTGACACAATAGTAGGCGCCACCCAATTTCCATATCCGACGACCAATTATGTACTCTCTGTCACTGCAGAAGAAGGGGAACTGCAACAACACAAGTTCAAAGCATAAGTTGATAATCATGAAACCATGAAAACTCGTCGCAAATAGCATCTGAAGACCAGCTTACCTTGCGGACCCAATGCACTTTCATCGTCCCGGTTGTCTGGCACTCCTCCAGCGTCTTATGATAGATAAGCATATCGTCCCATTTGTTGGACATCCGGAACTCATCGTCCCCAAAGAAGTCCCTCACTTCCTCCGGAGTTGCGTTCTCAAAGATGGTACTACTCTGATATTGTGGAGGTCCAGTCTAATTTCATCCAAACAAAATTCAATCATCACATTGACATGGAATTAAGTAAACATATAAGCACACAACACTTCAATTTTGCAAAAGAAAAGCTTATGTAGGTTCGTTCACCTGGGTATCCCTCCTCCACGCCTGGTAGGTCATGGTGGGCAGCGACTTCTCCATCATCTTGATCCAGGAAGGGCCGCCGTCCCTACCCTCCACCAGCCTCCATAGGTTCACCAGGTCGTCCTTTCCAACCGCCAGCTCCTCGTTTGCCAGCTCCGACGACCTGCCAAGCGCCACCATTCCGTCAAAGGCGGGCTCCCTTTCACACGCCAAATCCACCAAAGTTTGACCACAGCCCGGACGGACCGAGAACCATAGCGCATTTCTCCAAACAGTTCACGAGCATACATACCCTTGCGCGGCGGCCTCGCCCTTCTCCTGCGGCTGCACGGCGGCGCCGGCGTAGCCGAGCGGCGCCCGGAGTCGGGCGGGGAGCTGGGCCTTCCAGAAGTCGAGCGTGACGAAGGGCGGTTGCGCCGGCGCCTGCGCAGCGGCGCTGCCGTCGGCGGTGGCGACGAGGCCGGCGGCCCAGCGCGGGCGCCAGGCCCAGCCGAGCAGGAGGCCGATGAGGGCCGCCGCCCAGAGGGGCCCCGCGAGGAGCGCCATCTCCCAGGCCGCCCCCCACGCCGTGGGCTGCTCCAGCACCCTCGCCACCGCCGACAGCACGTACCCCATCGGAGCCGACCGGGCGGCGGGCGACGACGGCGTGGGGGGGACGGACGCGGCGGTGCGGGTGGGGGGTGGTGGGCGGAGGAGAAGAGGGGAAGGAAGGAATGGGGGCTTTGGGGCCTATGGAGAGGATTAAAGACTCGATTTTTTTGGATTTTTTTTCGCTTTGTTTGGGGAGGGGATATGGTGCATGGACTATCTCACTCCTTTATCTATCTTCTCTTTCTATTTGGTTTATTTAAATTCATATTTTTGGACTTGGAGGGTTTTCGGGATTTGAGCAGTTTATACCATCTTTTGGACTTTGGAGAGCTTTAGGGGTCTGCCTTTTCGTAGAGAAGACAGACAAAAGAGATAGTGGGGTAACAAAGCAAGGAGTTGGGTGAGCCATTTGTTTATTGGTTAGAAGTGATAGTATTTTTGTAAAGGTATTGGTTGCTCCTTTGTTGTTCTAACTTAGGTTGTGTAGATAGAATAGTTTTGTGCTTATCACATCATCTGATTAGTTGTTGGTTGGGATGTCCTTTTCTCAAGAGTTTGAGGTTCTAATGGTGTTCATTAAAGGTACAAAAGGTGTTCTAAAGGAATCTAAACATGCATAGAGCTAAAGGATTGCACTCTAGCCTTGCTTAACCACACGGGCCTATGTATAAATTAACAAGGGAGACAAATGTAAGCTCATTCAGTCATTGTAGATAATATTATCATGCAAGGTTGACATCAAAATCTACCAAATCCACGCATTAAGCCAATTAATGTGTGGAACTTATTGCACGTGGAGAGTGTTGTACAAGCATGCTATTGAGCAGGCAACTTGGTAAACCCTTTGTGCGTGTACACCACTAATTGACTAATCACCTACTCCGTATATATCAATGATGTCTCCCTCCGTGAAAATCAATAAACTCTTCTTGGGTAAATGGAGTACGGGATTTCTTATTCGCCTTCTCTCCTCGACAGTATTATATTGGTATTGGTCCAAACAAACAAACAAAAAAAACCCAAAGAAATACACACTAGGCCATGCCATGGCCCATGTGAGCCTGAGGCCGCCGTGCGTGTGCTGTGGCCTTGTGGACCGGGCGCAGCGTCGTGGATGGCCTCGCCCCAAGCGATAAGGAGATTTGGGGGCTGCGGCTGCTGGTGGCGCGTGTCGATTCCGGTGGGGGCCCAAATCTCCTCCCCCTCCAACGGCCGCGCGCCACGTCGGCCCGCGCCCCGGCGAGGGCAATGGGCCGGCCCCTCACCGGCGGCGTCACATCACCACCGCGAGCCGCTCGTCACGTCGCCGTCCGGCCGTCGTCGTCACTGAATTTGGCCGGCAGCTGTGGCCTTACTGGCTTTTATTTGCGTATTTCTGGGGGGCTCTCTCTCTCTTCTAGGTTTCGGTCGAGTTCCTCTGTCTGATCTGATCTCTGTCTGTGTGTTTGGCCCTGTCGATGATAATCCTACCAATTTCTTGATGGGATAAGATAAGCTATATAGGCTGCAGGAGTTGACGCTTGGCCGGTATTAATCCTAGCACATCTTTTTTTTTCGAAATAAAATCCTAGCACATCTAGCTTGGCCAATGGGCATGGCTCACTTGTAGGAGTAGTGTCAAACAGGCTGGAGCTTTGGCTTCCATTTCTGCACAGGTGTACCTGTCAGTAACAGTTACCCAACCACTTTAAACGCACTTGTCACTGCAGGGTTAGGAGTTTTCGACACTTTGTTTTATTTATTTACGTGCTCCACCATGCTACGTAACGTACTTACAATTACAAGACATAGGATAGGAATATCTTTAATCTCGACCGCACCTTTGGTGCTCCGGATATATATATTCTTTCTATAGCTAGCTTGCTTTTTGCCCTCCACTCCACGAACGGCTAGCATGCCGCAACACATTGGTGGATGGTCGTAGCCTCTGCATCTGCCAAAGGACAAGTAGACGACGGGGGTGACCATATTTTTCCTGTCTCTTCCATGTATGAGTTTTTCCCATAGATAATATAATAATGTGTGCACAATATTATAATACTAGATACGATGCAAATGGGTGGTATTTTTCTCCTCCTTCGAAAAATCTCAAATATTATATGTACGGCAGGTAGGTAATAACTAGAACAGAAAATTAAGGATGTACCGATGGTTAAGAGAAACCGATTTTATCGGGCATCGGAACAATGCAACAACATCTCCCTTATTTTCAAGGGCAAATTTGAGTTTACATTAACTTGACAATTGCATTGTCATGTGTTCAAAAAGAGAAGCAAAATTATTGTCATCAAACTGCATTGTCAAGTTGCATTGTTCAAAAGAGAAACAAAATTATTGTCATCAAAGTTGGTGAGACGCGCATCTAGATGGATGCATATGTCTAAGGTCAAAGGGACAGCTCCTGAGCTTCGCTGGCTGGCCATGAGCTCCGTTCTGTTGTACTTGTTCCTAAGCCCCCGTGTGTTAAACGTTGCCTTAGCTTTGACATGAAACTGACGACCACTAACACTAAGCTATAGGCCGGACCACCGTCCACTAATGTAATATATAATGCTTGCTGCTTTCTCACCGAAAGCATATGATTATGATTTGATATGCACCTCCGATGATCTTAGCTAGCAGTGCCAGTCAACCAAAGCGACGACCATGTGCTTCTCTCCGTCTCTTCCGCTCAAAAAATGAAAACCATGTGCTAGCTTCTCTCGCACTAACGTAACCGTTAACTTCAATTCCTATCAGATTATGCGCGTCGCTTGCCTTTGCCATTTTCTCCCTTTTTCCCCTTATAGTATGACTAGTGCTTCCAAAGTTTATCACACCATTATATTGTTGGTCATGCATGTATACCTATATAATCATCTTCTTTTTTAGTACGTGTGACACGCTCCACTCATTTGAATTTGTACGTATATGGAGTATTCGATTAGGATAAAAGCTTGACTGGCAATTCTCTATTACTGTGTTATATGTGTGATATATAACATTATAACCATAATTATGTATATTAATAACTTTGATTTTGTGCCATAAAATTATGTACTTTCTCCATCCCACAAATATGCAATCTTAGGCTCAAACAGATCAGTGGTCAAGAAAAATAACTTAGTTTTTGCACCTAATTGTTAGGGAAGAGTTCTCATATATAGTATTAGTAAGTAACTATCAAGTAAATATTCTTTTTTTGCAGAGAGAGTATATCTATCTTGGCTGTGACCGCTAGTACACAACCTCTTTCTTTTGTTTTCTTTTCAGTTTCTTCTTCTGGTTTGAGGGGAACAGCATGATTTGTTGGGAGACATGACTTTAAACAAACAAGAGAATTGAAGCTAATCCTATGCACAATAAGTCCAGTGCTGACAACTAATACATGTACTTTCTTTCTCGAAAGAAAATCACACACAGATATCTATAATGCACACGTACTTTTCCAATCATAACCACTTATGATTAACTACACACATGCGTACATAGGAGGTGTGTCGTTTTCTGCTTCCCAGCTGAGAAACTCAACGGAAAGATCAAGTGGCTAGTCCGTCCTGCAGATCTGAAAGCATGCATACACCGGTCGATCTTATCCTGTATGGCCGCCCATTATCAGTTGTTATTATGTATAAAAAGGTTGGACGTACGTGTTTAACTATATATATGCATGATCATTAGAGCAAAGAGTAGTTCATGTATGTCCTTGATGATCGCGAATTCAGATTTGCAAGCTTAATACTATACTGGTACTTGATGCGGCGAAAATGTTTAATTCAACACAACTCCAGGCACCTGAAAGGTAGTCTCTCCCTTAATTCGAACAGCTTTGCTTGCTTGATTGTGTAAGGATTTTCCATCATCAACATCAATGACAGTGTGAGTCCCACTATCTGCTGAACTGTTTTTGTTTATTTAAAAGAGGAACTGTATTTATTGACCTTGAGAAAATGATGAAAGCTAAAGCATGCCCATTATTTTAGAAAACGAAAATAGATAAACACTCTTTTTTCATATTTCTGATTATGTTTTAATTGATTTGCATGAGTCTAAAGCATAATTCACACTTATTACGAGTAAAATATTTATTTTTAGGCATACTTTTTCTAAAGAGAAGTGCTCCAGAGAAAAGATGCATATTTTTTCTTGGATGAGAATATGCATGGCTTAAGGAAGAAAGCAGTGGAGCTAATGCCGGGATGAAGCAATTGGGCTCAATTTCACCGGGCCGAATACGCATGAGTGAAGAAGCCTCGGGCCTAGCCCGATTCCTCCTCTCCGGCCCAGCCCAAAGTGTGTCGGATAAGCCGCGCACGGCCTCGCCGGCGCCGCAGAAACAGAACGCCGTCGCCGTCGCCATGGCGTCCCCTACCACCGCGCTCTTCCCCCGGGCCTGCCTGCCCCTTCTCCGCGCGCCGCCCCTCTTCCGCGTCGTCGCCTCTTCCTCGGGCTCCGGGAGCAAGAAGAAAGGCAAGAAGCCCAAGAGTGGCAGAGCCAGCCAGGATAAGGACAGCAAGGCGCTGGAGCCTCCGGCCCCCGTGATTCGCCGCGCTCCGGCGGGCAGCGCGTCGATCTTCCAGCAGCAGCAGGAGGCGGCGTCCAAGGCCGGGGGCGCCGGTGGGAAGGGGCCTACGGAGGAGGAGCTGCTGCAGCGGCAGGCCAACGAGAACACCTTCCTTCTCGCCTGGCTGGGGCTCGGCATCATCATCCTCGTCGAGGGCATCACGCTTGCCGCGTCCGGTAATATATACAAGTAGCAATTTGGTCTCAAACTCCCAATGCCGCACTCACTTTGCTTATCGTGATGATGAATTCAGTTTAGATGGCACTATACTATGCTAGTAGCAGACTAGCAGTGTAGTACCTACCAGGGCGTGTCCCTGGTGGTGAAATGCAGTGTGAGTTGGTGTAGTGCTGGAACAGAATTGTAGCTTATAGGTGGTAATATTGAACATCCCCAAATGCCAAATGACTACAAGCTTTCCTCAGGACTTGAGAAATTTTGAAATGGAAGGTTTGATGCAGGAAACATAGTAACTCTGAATTGCCAGATGCGATTTCCCATAGACCCATACCATGATATTTTGAAGTAATCAGTAATTTTAAGTGAATTTAAGTGTAGCATGATGCACAAAACTACCAATGGAAATATTTAGTTTTTCTCATCTAAATGAGAATGTCGAGCAACAGAAGCAAGATTGCAAAAGACGTTTAGTTATTTTCTGGTCACTGTACAAGTTGGGTTTTGGGATTAACTCCTCTTATATGCCAAGGATTTTGGTACTGCAGAATTGTTGAGCCAAGCAGTCATACGTTTTTAAACTTTTATTCCTTGCAGGTTTTCTGCCGGAGGAGTATGACAACTTTTTTGTGAAGTACCTTTATCCATCGTTCACTCCAACAATAGGTCTATTTTTGGCGGGTACTGTTGGATATGGTGTCCTCAAATACTTTGAAAGCGAGAAAAGCAAAAGCTGATGACAGCACAAAGGTGAGACTAAATATAATCACCTTATGAATTTCTGGGCTTTATTCTCCTAATTTTGTTCACATTTTGGTCTATATTTTGTGATGTCATATGCTCCCTCAGATAAGTAAGAATGAAACATTTTTTACATCACAATAGAGCTTTTGTTCAGTAGAGAGATGGACCGAGTATTATTCCAGCTTCATGATAGGTTATCTTAAGCTACTCTAAACAATTTTCTCCCAATCATGTGTTCCATGCATAGAATGTGTAAAGATATTTAATTAGATAGGATTCAAATTTCTTCCTATCATTTGTCTTGTTCATGGAATGCATAAAGATATTTAATTCGATAGGATGCTGTGGTATCTACCAATTATAAATCCTGCACTTGCTACAGACTTGAGTACAAGAAGAGGAAAACGAGTATCATTAGACAGTAAGGTCCTTTAGAATTAGGTTCCATGTGCTACATCTTTAAGAGCTTAATTTGTTTTTGAAGCACGCCATTTTTTTGTGCTTTTGAAGCTAAAAGAGGTTCATAATCATTACTAAGCCTTTTTTGCATGCATATGTGGCTTTTTCTGAATGGTTCACGTTACTAGACAAGGCTATAGATTACACTAGCACGTCAACAGTTTTATGGTGTTGACTTTTCTCGTATGTTTATGCATCTGACCATTCCCGATTGGCCAAAAATCACGTTTCATGCTAAATTTTTTTCATGTTTGGTCCATAAACCACAATATATTCCTCTGCTGTTCATTTCTTGCTTTTCTGATGATCCTGTAAATTTTGTCCGATCTAATGCAGCATGGTTGGAGCAAAGATGCACATGCGTGGGAGATAGGTACCAGATAACTAGGCTGTTGTTGTAAATTTTCCTTCAGTTCATGTTCATGATTGTTCTCTTTGTTTGTAAATTGACCATCAACGGATACTTTTATGAGACTGTAAGAAGTTCATATAAATATCAATGTTATTAAATAGCTTGTAGAGGTAATTGTTGGCTAATTGTTCTACCTGCTAATTGAATAGTTGGAGCATATAAAGGCTTCCCAACTGTTTTCTTTTTTGCAAACTTGAAAATAAATATTTTGAGTAGCAAAAAATGGAGGTTTCAAATTTTAATTTGTTTTTTATTGTTGCCAAGCACAATCGTTGTTTCTTCTGTCCCATTTTGTCCCCTATCTATAGCTACCTTATATCAATTTTTCAATTACTCTGTCTCCATGATACAAATTTGAATATAAAGGCATGGTATATGCACCAAGTTGGATATAATACATTGCGCATCATTGCAAACCCTTATAAATCAAAAGGAATTTTTCATTCCTGAATTACAAACAACATCAAATACCGTGGTGATTAGGGTTCACCTATTTTCTAACTATCCAGACCATGATGGATGCGATGGTTGTAATGTGCCTCTAGTTATCATATAGTCATAATCATATGTACAATACATATATTTACACACATATTCTATCAATAAGGCGCACATGTTTACACGTTATATGTTTTAATTACAAACACAACAAAGAACAAATACACAAAAACATAATGAGTGCATCTAAGCTCGAATCACCCAACACTGCAAACAGATTATCTCCATACTTACAATATTTTGGCAGCACATACGCAATGTCTCATAATTTAATTTGATCTTTATGTGTAAGTGGATGAATACCTTGATAAGTGGTACTAGCATATCTTAAACCATAACCAAAAGTTATACCCCCATTATTGAATATATGGCATTTAGTACAAGCTAATTAATTCATTTTTGAACTAATAATTGTATCATAAATGCCATATATATATTTGAGAGTGGAGGTAGTATAAGTAGCCTACAAAAAAAAATCAATTGGATCCGTCATTGGCTATGTTGTCGCCGACATGTTGATACACATTCACAAACATCCCCATGAATATTCAAAAAGTTCCCCTAATAACATTTAATTTATTTTGAAGTAACTTACAATACAATCAATTCAATTGGATGCCATTTGGTTTGAGCACCAAATCTACATGAAAGCTCCCCTCAAAATATTAAATTTGTTTTTGGCTCTAGCCAATTTAAGTCAGTTGTTTGCCAAGCACAATTGCCAACCTCCTTTCCCCCTTTCACATTTTGTACCCAATCTACACTAATACTTCGTCTGGTCATAAATACTCGATGCTTTTACCAAAATCTAGTCAAACTTTAAAACTTTGATTGTGAATAGTTATCAATAACTAATTTGGAAACATAAACATACATGTGTAGTTTGTCTTGCAAAATACTATCATAATCTCAAAGATTTATTACATACTATTATAGACATACTCTAATAAAAACTAGTGATCAAATTATAACTCAAAGACAATGTCAAGTATTTGTGACTAGAGGGAACACTTGGTAACAAATTTTGAATCCCTCTATCTAGCCCCATGAATATGTGCCAATTTGAATATAATACATAGCCCATCATTACCAAGCTCATTGCTAACCAAAATAAAAGCATTCCCATTTCCTTAATTGAACAACATCAAACATCTAACTATGCAAACCATGATGTGTGTGTTGTAATGCACCTCTAGTAGTGCTCATGCACTCCCAATTGTATACAACTCTTTAAATGCGTACTCTATTCGACAAAGCACACGTACATTACAAGTTATAATTACAAACACAAAAAGGTGAACATGCATTAAAAAAATGAACGAATGCATCTAATCCCCAAAATGACCCAACATTGCAAGAAGATTATAATGTCTTCATGTTTGCAGTATTTTGGTAGCACATAGGCCGGATCACAATGTCATCCAAATTTAATTCAATGTTTACATAATATAAGTTGGTGAGTACATCGCTAATGGATACTCCGTAGCATTTGCAGCTAAAACCTTAACCAAAAGTATATAAGTACCCTACAATAAATCAACTGGATGTCATTGGCCATGTCGTCAGCGACATGTTCATATGTATTTACATTAAACATCCACAAAATTTGAGAATCCAAATCAAGAATAAATAATATCCTACAATTGAATTGTTTCAATGTCATTGACCTATCAATATATATTTACAAACATCCCCATGAACTCACCACGGTCTGGCGCCAGTGGTATATTGTAGACAATCATCTTCTCTTTTACTTTCTTCTCCCTTAATAATAGCTATATATTTACAAACATCCATGAACTCACCACCACTCTCTGGCGCCGGCGGCATATTATTGTCGACAATAATCCTCTCCTTTACCTTATTATTATTCAACCTTAGCTCGACCACCTTCCTGTGCCGGTTCGAGTGCCTGTCACTCTGGAAGCTAGGGCTCGTCGACGGCCGGTACTCCGGCAGCAGCTTTGTTCATGTTGTATCTGATGCCGCACGCGTTGCACAGAGTGCCCGGCCCGTTTGGCCCTGCGCGCCATTGCGGCGTCTCGGTGCTCTCGCAGTGGCTGCAAGCCCTCTGGGTTTGCCTGCTCCTCGGCCGTGCCGCGCCCCCAAGCAGGCGCCGCCGCCGGACGCCGCCGCCGCCGCCGCCGGACACGTCGCGGAGACTGTCGTCATCATCCCCGGCAATGCCGCCGCCGCTAGGGTTATCGCGAGATGAAGGGACGTTTGGGATGTCCAGCGACCACAACCGCTTGCCGCGCTTGACGGACCTGTCCCGCTTCTTCCTCGGCACAACGAGCCGCTACACAGGCGGCGGCGGCGGCGATGACTCGGTTGTTTCTATACTGGACGTGGTGGTCGTCCATGAACTGTCCGACGGCAGCGCGGCGCGCGCCGCCGGCGGCAACCGCGGTGCGCCGTCGGAGCAAGTGCCTCGGTCGCCGGAATAATCCATGTTACCAGCGTCGACGTCGGCGTCCGACTCGACCTCGAAGACCTCTTTGCCATGGCGCGGGGGCCGGGCGGCGGCGGCTTTCGCGAGCTTAAGGTCCTTCAGCAAGTCGTCGGTGAAGACGCGGAGGTTTTCCATGACCATGACGGCGTCCAGCGAGTCGTCGGGGCAGCAGAGCCCGGCGTGGAGGAGGCACAGGCCGGCGCCGCCGCAGGAGCCGTCGCAGTCGGGGACATCGGGGAAGTCGTGAGGGGAGAGATAGAGAAACCTAAGCTGACGCATCTTACGAACGTATCGGGAAAACGGCGCTCACGGCTCATGTTGTCAGCTAGGGTTTATTTTCATTGGCGGCGGCACCCTGGCGGACGGAGGAGATCAGGAGATAGCGATCGACCCACGCGTGCAGTCAGAGGTTAGTGTGGAACGGATCGGGTAGAGGAGAGCGAGAGATATTTGTATACATACTGTACATGTTTAGGAGAGATCGTGAGCACCTGAACAAACCGATTACGGCTGTGGGTGGTGTGGGATTGGTTTGGAGCGGGCATTAATTCGGGTTACCTAGAAAACTTGGGTTGGATTTTTCGGGTTTTGAAAAATTCAGATTTGAAAATTAAAACCCAAAAATTATCCACAAAAGTTTGGGTCGGGTTTTTTGGGTTTTTATAACATTATAACAATGCCAGGGATGTGAACAACGCGTGAAGATGAAGGGGTGCGTGTGGTGCTGCGAGACAAAGTACTACATGTTGATTGGATGAAACACAATGTGTTCTTTAGAAAATAACAACATATACATATTAAGGGAGTGTGGGTCGATGAGGAGCACGATAAAGGAGAAATCCTCAGTCGACATCGTGCCTGGAAATGACGGCGAGCCAACGAACGAGGATGCAAGCGACGCGAGAAGACGAAGGTATGCGTGTCACAGTGTCGAACGACGAGAAGAGACAATATAGTGCGGGTTGATTAGATGCAATGTCATGTTGTTTTTTTTAATAAAATACAACATACCAACGGATTATGGGTTGATTCATATAAATATTAGAGTCTTTTTTAAATTATGACGTATAACTGAATCAATCCTTACTTTATTATTACTAGCTGAAAGGATCAAGATGCCTAAAAGGGGGTGAATTAGGCTCCAACTAAAAATTGTCGCGAAATTAAAGCCTATCGAATGAGCCTAATTAACCACATGTTCTTAACTTAGGAAAGTGTGACTATCTAGTCGTTAAAAAGCTTGCACCCTAGTTTCAAACCCTATTCTAACATGACAATTCTAGAAATTGAAATACGGAATGTAAATTACAGAATTTAAAGAGAGGGTTAAAACGTCGATTTTTTCCCGAGGTATCGAAGAGTCGGCACTCTCCCCTAATCCTCGTTGGAGCACCCACGCAAGGGTCTTGCTCCCCCTTGATCCGTGCAAGGATCAAGTGCTCATTAGCGGTAATCCTTCTCCGACTCCGAAACGGTGGATTACAAACCTCTCACAATCTTCTTGGGGCTTCTCACAGGACTCCTCCTTGAGAGCTCACCAAGAAAACCAACTCCAAGACGTCTAGGTGATGCCGAACACCAAGAGTAACAAGCAAAGACTCTCACTTGACCTGCACAAGCCAAAGAGATGGGTGGATGCACACTTGCTACTCCCCAAGCACTAATGATGTCCTTAATCTTGAATTAGGAAACTTGCTAATCACTTCTAGTGCTTCTCTTACTCTTGAATTCAAATCAATGGCATGAACTCCTTGAGTGGCAAGAGAGCTCAAATGGAGGTGATTTGGTGTGCCCCTGAGCACAACACTGAATCAATCGGTGTAGCCTTTTTAGTTCAAATCCAACGGCTAGTTACTATACGGGAAATGTGGTGGTGTCACTGTTCATGCACAGCACCGAATCAATCCGTCAAAACAGAAGCGTTTTTCAACTTCATGGACCTACACCGTCTCATTCGGTGTGGCCCAAAGCCAGCATCGAATCATACTATGCTCGTGTACACTTAACCTATACATGAGCACAACACTGATTCATTTGGTTCTTGTATGGGTGAGCAACGAACCAATCGGTGCTCAGGTGCATTTACATAGTACATGCACAACAACACCGACTGATTTGGTGCTCCCCTGAGTAGGCACCGAATCAATCGGTGCACCTGGGCACCTTGAGTAAAAACAAAGTAGCACCGATTGATTTGGTGTTGCCCATACAGCACACGAAATCAATCGGTGTAATGAGTCAGTCTGACTCTTTCTTCTCCGAAACTCGTCCAATTCAATCTCTTTGAGTTTCATCTTTTTCTTATCTTCTATTGGGCCTTATCTGAGCTACCTAGTGCTAGAATTTCACAATTGTGCACCACACAAAACTCCATGCTCACATAGATCAAGCTACTAATCCTTACCCCCCTTTATAGTACGACCAAAGGAAAAAACAAAGACCTCTCAACTCCAAACCACACAAGGAACTAGCTCATCCTTAATCTTCGCGCATATCCTTTGATCCAATACAATTCAATTCAAATGATGGGGGCCAAAAATACCATGAAAGCCAATCATTGTGACTTAAATTTAATTGCTGCTACAAAACACACGTTAGTCACAATGATTATGTCGTCATTAACCACCGAAACTGTTTCGGTGATTGATGACAACACAACATCAAATTAGATATAAGAGAGAATTTGTGAGGCTACAACACTTGAAATCATGAACTGACAGCGATAAGCGCGAGGGGTTTTGTGAAGTCCATGAGATCAAGTCCGACAACTCGTATGACAAAGGATAAGAGCGAAAACACATACGTGAACAAAGAGAATGGCATGGCATATAATATATAACATCATAACCACATGTCAAACATAGGGTAGCAAGTCAAGCATCATCCAAACATAACATCACAAAAGCATAGTATCCGAATGCAAGAAGGTAAACATGATGCATGAATATCACACAAAGAACCAAAAGCCTATAAGCTACCCAAGCTGCCCCTATGTCACAACTCTCACACTCTCTTCCCCTTTGGTGTCAAGCACCAAAAGATTAAGCATTGGAAGCCGGAGGAGTATGCACAAGGGCGTCCACTGTGGAGGTGGGCACAACTAACTCCGGAAGAACCTCTGAAGTGACAACAGTCGAGTCAGTAGGGCATGTAGACACTATAGTAGCTGGTGGTGGAACAACCTCTGTCTGATTAGCTGATTGCACGATCTGTGGCGTCTGCTCGCCGGTGAGCTCACTATAAGAAGCCTCAAGAGAACGTGGCACGGGAGGAGTGGAGGCTGACACAATAGATGTAGATGTCTCTAAAGCAGGCATGTGTGGAGGTGACCACCGAAACGCTCCAAGCAAAGCCGAGGTCGACATGCGAAAGAACTTGGAGATGTCCGGCAGAGGTGACTGCTCGCCCTGAGGGGTAGCTGGTTGAGGACCTGGAGGAGCAGGACTAGGCAGAATCTGAGGAGTCTGACCAACCAGTGGCAAACGGGGTGGACTGGCCAAGAGGCTGGCTATCAGGCACCGGGCTGGCGCCAAGCATACTCTGCTTGTCAAGGTGCAGTTCCCAAGGTGGTTTGCCATGAAGTTGAGGCTACCTTAGCGGGACTGGCCAAGAGGCGGGCTATCAGGCGCTGGGCTGGCGCCACCCTCGTGGATGAAGTCGATGCTCCCGATGCTAAGATGCTTCGGGTAGGCCCCGAAAAGGAAGCTGAGGTCGGTGGAGCCATTGAAGATCCATTGGCATTGAAGTAGCGCTGCTGACCTCCTCCCGAAAAGGAAACTGTTTCGGTGATTGATGACGACACAACATCAAATTAGATATAAGAGAGAATTTGTGAGGCTACAACACTTGAAATCATGAACTTGACAGCGATAAGCGTGAGGGGTTTTGTGAAGTCCATGAGATCAAGTCCGACAACGCGTATGACAAAGGATAAGAGCGAAAACACATACGCGAACAAAGAGAATGGCATGGCATATAATATATAACATCATAACCACATGTCAAACATAGGGTAGCAAGGCAAGCATCATCCAAACATAACATCACGAAAGCATAGTATCCGAATGCAAGAAGGTAAACAAGATGCATGAATATCACACAAAGAACCAAAAGCCTATAAGCTACCCAAGCCGCTCCTATGTCACAACTCTCGCACTCTCTCCCCCTTTGGTGTCAAGCACCAAAAGATTAAGGGTTGGAAGCCGGAGGAGTATGCACAAGGGCGTCCACTGTGGAGGTGGGCACAACTGACTCCGGAAGAACCTCTGAAGTGACAACAGTCGAGTCAGTAGGGCATGTAGACACTGTAGTAGCTGGTGGTGGAACAACCTCTGTCTGATTAGCTGATTGCATGGCCTGTGGCGTCTGCTCGCCGGTGAGCTCACTATAAGAAGCCTCAAGAGAACGTGGCACGGGAGGAGTGGATGCTGACACAATAGCTGTAGCTGTCTCTGAAGCAGGCATGTGTGGAGGTGACCATCGGAACGCTCCAAGCAAAGCCGAGGTCGACATGCGAAAGAACGTGGAGATGTCCGGCAGAGGTGACTGCTCACCCTGAGGGGTAGCTGGTTGAGGACCTGGAGGAGTAGGACTAGGCAGAATCTAAGGAGTCTGACCAACCGGTGGCAAAGGGGGTGGACTGGCCAAGAGGCTGGATATCAGGCACCGGGCTGGCGCCGAGCATACTCTGCTTGTCGAGGTGCAGTTCCCAAGGTGGTTTGCCATGAAGTCGAGGCTACCTTAGCGGGACTGGCCAAGAGGCGGGCTATCAGGCGCTGGGCTGGCGCCACCCTCGTGGATGAAGTCGATGCTCCCGATGCTAAGATGCTTCGGGTAGGCCCCGAAAAGGAAGCTGAGGTCGGTGGAGCCATTGAAGATCCATTGGCATTGAAGTAGCGCTGCTGACCTCCTCCCGAAAAGGAAACTGTTTCGGTGATTGATGACGACACAACATCAAATTAGATATAAGAGAGAATTTGTGAGGCTACAACACTTGAAATCATGAACTTGACAGCGATAAGAGTAAGGGGTTTTGTGAAGTCCATGAGATCAAGTCCGACAACGCGTATGACAAAGGATAAGAGCGAAAACACATACGCGAACAAAGAGAATGGCATGGCATATAATATATAACATCATAACCACATGTCAAACATCATAACCGGTTTATGGCCCATAGTGGGTACAGCCTTGTGTTGTGCTACTGTCTACATCACCATCCCTACAGTTGCGTACACTGTTAGGGAGTTGTTGGTCGTGCCGTACTCCCAACTATTGAGGAGTTTTAGGCAAGGCATGGCTTCCTGTCTGAGCCGCTGCGCCTTCGTCCCATGTCAGGGCCCCCACCCTGCCCTTCTGCACAGGCTCGGGGGATGCCAAGTGGCACCCTGCCAGGGTCCTAGATGTTGGCCCTACACAACTTGTGGTTATGGCAATCAGTCTGGACTGTGCCTTGATCTTGATGTGGTCAGCCTCGTCGTGGGCGTCACTTCGATGTCCTTAGACCGCACTTTCGAAGTACAACCGAGGATCCGGAGCTGGGGCCTGCGACTCTAGTCGGTGTAAGGGCTAGTCATGTGGCTCGGTCGAGTCGACCCCCTGGTCGGTCTGGGGAGCGCCACGTGGCTCGGCCGAGTCGCCCCCTATGTCGGTCGAGGGGTGCCATGTGGCTTAGTTGGGTTGTGTTAGTCATGTCGGAGCGTGTCTTTAGCTTGGGCAGTTGTGTGTTTGCCTTGTTTTCTTCTTGCCCTCGTGAGTACCCTGGTTACAAGTACCCGTCAAGATCAAATGATGCAGCCTTACCAGGCAGGATAAAATTGATAACTTGGTAGAACTTTAGACTTACCCCTTCGCCGGAGATCGAATCGATGCTGCCACACGTCAGGCACCAAGTTCCGTTGATGATTAAAGTAAAAACATAATAAAAAAACTCGACCTGCATGGGGTATGACAGCCCCAGGCATTTTGCTAAAAGATAAGACCTTCTCACGAAGGTCAAGAAAACCCTTGAACCTTTAATTTGCCCCACCCTTACATAGGGTCCCATAACCCTTATGAGATGACCCACCGAGCTGGCGACCACTGTAACTACCCCCGTAGGAGGGCCCAAACCAACCACGGCGACGACCTAGGCCGGGCCTTAACCTATGCTTTGGTGTGGTGACAAACGAGGGGATTTTTTAAAATCAACCTGAAATTCGCTCCCACTGGGAGTCGAACCCAGGACATAAAGAGTGCTACTCAGACCATTTAACCAACCCAGCTAGAGCTCCTTTCGCAAGTAAAAACCATAATAGAAAGTTAAAGGGTGGCGATGCACATTTAATTGATTGAGAGATGAAACCTTTTACAATGGCTCAGGGTCCATATTTATACCCTAAACTAATGACTCATGGTTGAGCCGCACAAGACTTGCCTAATACTACACTAGTGAATTGCGCTGGGGCGCGCAAACATAGAATACACGATGATGAAGTTCCATGACAATTAAATTGAATATTAATAGAGATATATTACATATGAACAAAAGATTTCATACGACTATTGTTCAAATAACAAAGGGTTCCACACAACTATATATTACATAACATTGTTCAAATAACAGAGGATTGCACATAGCCATATATTAAACAACAGACATATATTTATTGATGAAGGGATAGAGTATCTTGCGCGCCCCTGCGGGCGTATAATTCCTTGCAATTCTATTTGGTACTACAAATGAATTTTCATTATTTAAATTAGATTAAGTGAAAATACATGTGCATATTTAGATGCAAGATACAAAATAAAATGTAAAAAATAGTATAAATGGTACATAGACAATGCATATTACTGCATAGAATTTACAGGACACGTTGCTAGAATATATGCAATGGACAATGATGCACGGTAAAAAGATAAGACACATTGATACGAGCATAATCACAGATACATGCTATACACATATATAGGGACATGGCCGACACTTCTATTTTCATATGACTGATCTCCATCTACTCACTTGGGGCTTCCTGGGCTCCTGGCTTTGGTTCCTGTCCATAGAAATTGATGTCATTACAGAGCTGGTAAAACTTGAGCGTGTGTGACCGCAAGTAGAATTTGTTGCGAAACTATTTGGTAGTAGAAATGGATATGGAGAATATATAATGTAGAATGAGAACAAATTATGTATATGTTGACACCCAAAATTGGCATGACCAGAAGTAGGCAAGATAAAGGCCAAAATAGCCAATTTGATATTAACTCTTATTATTCTGCAAGTTTGGCATGTATAACCATTGTGCAGGATATGGAGATCGTTTTGGGATATTATGGATATGATTTCATCAATGAAACAAAGATGGGCATAAAAAGGCATCAAGATGAGGTCAAATCATGGGTTTGAATGCACCAGGATGAAGCCCTCGTCGAGACGATCGAAACGGACATATGGATCACCTAATTTGGAGTCCGGGTGTAGGTGTTATGGTGCCAGGAAGTTCGCCTATCTAGGTAAATCCGGTTTGGGGACCGGTCTGACCGGTTTTGGCTGCTGTGCAGCGTGAGAAGTCCGGTCTGACCGGATTTGGTGACCGGTCTGACCGGTTTTTAGCAGATTAGTCCGAATTAGAGTTGTAATTTGATTTTAGGTCGGTTTGTAACATATTAAACTTAGATGTAACAGCTAGGCTAATGTCAGACATACAGATGAATATTAAAATATTGCTACAAACATAGTTAAATATTGAAAACAATCGACAAGAAGGCATCTGTATTTTCTGAACTTTTACAGGCCTACAAGTAGCAGCGCCATTTTCAGCACTAACCAGCACATAGCGGTTGTTTTTATTTGCAAAGCACCAAATAAATTAGTAAATGGATTCAAAACCTGTCCAAACTTTACAGTGTTGTAGTATAACTGTAGTAAGAACTTTTATCCTCGGGATATCCTTTCTAACAGGGCACACAGATCTAACCTCCATTAGTTCAAAGCCAATCGACACGACCCGAAGGAGGAGTTGATTTCGTATCATTACAGCTTTGCCCCACCACCCAAGGATATGTGCAACAACAAATTCATCAAACAATGTCTCCTATACATAGATCAGACAGTCTAGTTAAATAGAGTAATAGGAATGATGATAACCAAAAAGTATGCATCTTCAGAGAATAGGAAGGTTCATCCGAAAGATCATACATAAATATTTATGAACTTGTTTTTACGGTTTTCTGGAACATACAGACGGCAATCAGCTCCATACGATCTCTCCAGTAATTCTGCATTTGGATCGGAAAAGATCTATCACCACCACTAATCTCTCTATAAAAAAACATAAATCTAATGTTTCCTGTGAAACACTGAAACTATTTAACATAGAGATGATTTTACCAACTCCAAGTTCAGGGTGGAGGTGTTTCATGAACTGGCGAGCATCGTCACGGTTCTGGAAAATGAGCACCAGAATAAGAGCCCAAAATTAGTTAGCCAAGACGGAGTGGATACAGTGGGGGACGGCAGCGACAAACCACAGCGGCAGCCGGCGTACATCAATCGCGAGCAGACGCCCCCAAACAGAAACCGCTGCACAGCACACCCAACTCAGTAGATGAGATGGAGATACACAAGGGCGATGGAATCGAGTACGCCGTAGAATCACCTTTTCCGTTTGGATGCCGGCACCATCGCGAGGAGGGGTGCCGTGGTTGGGAGCGAGGACGAGGAGAGAGGATGCCGTGGAGTCTCCGTTCAATGGCGCCCTCCTCGCCGGCGTCGGTTTCCAGGTCCCGCCCTGGTGCCCTCCATGCCGCCATTGTGGGTCCTGCTTCCTCGAGTCCTCCATCTGGAGGGCGCGGGAGCCCCCCCTCCTCCTGCAGGCCGCGACGCGGGGCAGCGGCGGCGGTGGAAGAGAGTGAACGGGAGGGGGAGCGGAGGCAGACGGAGAGGGCAGGCGTGGCGGCGCTTCGGGGAAAAAACGGGAGAGAGTGAGCGGAAGCGGAGCAACGGGGGCTCGCGGCGGAGGCAGACGGAGAGGGGGCTGGCTCCGTATTCCAGAATTTCGAGGCACGGGTGCCAGCCGTCGGATTCTATTTTGACGGTTATAATGGATCGCTCGCGGAGATTAGAGGGCCGGAAGGGCGGTCGACGTCCCCAGCAGTCTAAGAGATGTATATTTGGCCTAATATATTTAGAAATTTTTTTCTTATTTGTTCTGTTATTAGTAGGGATATTATTTCTTTCTTAAAGTTGATAAGACTTGCATTTTATACTTATTTTCTAAGTAGCCGAAATTGGAGAGCTTTTAATTTCTATCTAAAGAAATATTGATGTACTATTCTATAGTCTTATTCGGTTTTGTAAAAGACCTTTGATTCCTATAGCAATTCAATTGTCATGATTCTACCAAATTATTTCCTTCTTTGCAAGTAATTACTGATTGTATCATAGCAACATGATTATTTTTCTTTTATAAATCAGCAGTTGACAAATAGGAGTACATGGTCAACGCTTGTATAAGTGGTCGCATAAGCATGTCCCACCTATATTTTCCATTGACCCATCGAGACGGGCGTCCCTATATGGCTTCCGCAAGTCAGATAAGACATATAGCTATAAAGCCCATTAAAAACGATTAAGCCTAATATAAAAGAAAAACCTTATGTTCTCAACACGGTTGCGATTCTATTTTAATGTTGCATTGCACAACGTTTTCTTTTTTACTTTTTTTTGGTGACCATTATAATTAAACATTCTATAAGTCTAGATCAACCTCTCAACATATTAGATTCAACATTCTTGAAAAGTTAGACCAACATCTAAACTCTATATATTCAACATTTTTAAACTAGGTGACAACATTTTGATAAAAAAATGTATTCAACATTTTTTATAACCTATTTCAACATCTTCAAAGAATAAATTCAACAATTTCGAAAACCAATTTCAACATTTGAAAAAGTTCTGCCTTCTAGATCGTTTTATCTTCGTCAATGCCGGCAGCACGGGAAGACGGAGGCAGCAGGGCATGATATGCGGCGGCCATAACAATGGAGACGACGTAGAGAAACAGAGATGGTAGACGCAGTGAAGGTAGCATCACCGGAGACCGCATGCAGGGCAGCAATACTTTCATCTTCTTCAATACTGGCATCACGGGAAGACGGTGGCAGCAGGGCACGATGTGCGGTAGCCATAGCAATGGAGACGACGCTTAGAAACAACGGTGATAGACGCAGTGAAGGTAGCATCATCGGAGGGCGCATGCAGGGCAGCAGTGCTGGAGGCGGCACGAGGGGCAAAATCACCGGGGACGGCACACGGGGGCAAAATCGCCGAAGCAGCATTGCCGGAGGAGGCGTACGGGGTAGCAACAACGAAGGTGGCGCATGTGGCTGCACCGCGGCGGGGGCGGCGCGGGCAACCACGACGGTGGGCGCGGGGCAGGCAACCACGGCGGCAACGGCAGCGGCGGATGTGTTGCAGGAGAAGTGCGGCAACGCGGGTGACTATACTGATAGAGTTGAGGAAGATGAAGCATATCCAACGGAGAACGTTGTACGCACTAATCTCAAACACAGGAACCTGAGTTAAAAAAACTTCCGGAAGGATCTCCGCATCGAGACCGCAGCTGAATTGGATCGGCCCATGGGCCTCTAAAATTGACCTTCAGGCCATGGGCCAGGTCTGGCCCAGTCCGTTCTCTTGACCCCGTGGAGCGCAGAGTCGGCCACAAACCCTAACCCGCCGTGGACGCCCTTACCCCAGCGATTCCGAGATTTGGGAGAGAAGAGAAAAGAGGAGAGGATTTGCCTGTAGTGGGAGGGATTTGGAGAAGCGAGGGAGGGAGATGGCTTCGGCTCTGCTGCGCACGTCGGCCCGCGGTTCAGGCAAAACCGGTCAGACCGGTTTCCCAAACCGGTCAGACCGGTTTACTCCTGGACCGACCTAGAACTTTCAAGCCTAGGAGCCCGGAAGTGGGTACTTAGAAGGTGAATGAGCATAAAGTCAAAGGTACGGTTCTGAAGCAAGGACCTACTTTTAATCAACTCCTGAACAAGTACACAAATGCCATTCAAGTTGATCAGCCAACAAAAAAGAGAACAAGGTCACCGCCGCGTTGGGATAATTCATCAGCTTCAAGAGATAACAACAAGCGCCATGGTGACGTTACTACTGTGTTTCCCCCACAAAAGGTGTATGCTACCATGCCATGGGCACCTCCCGCATCAAATTCTCAATATCCGACATGGGATCAAGGAGTGTGGATGCAATGCTTTCCTATGCCACAACCACCACAAGAACACATGGGGGGAAGTTTGGTGTCCACCACCAAAGCAGTCAGACCGGTTTCAAACCGGTCAGACCGGATTCGATCTGAGCAAAAGTCATATGGTCCTCCTAAGCAAGAATACTGTCTCAAGGAAAAGAAGGAGGATGTGCAGTCTATAGTTGATCCAAAGCAAGCCAAGACTGATGGGTTTGTTGCAATTGGTGATGTTCCGGTAGCTATGCAAGATTTCAGTAAGAAGCCGATAGTTATTGGAGATTCGGCTGTTAAGAAACCTGTTATGGCAAATGATCATGACGCTGGAAGTAGCAAGGCTGTGAAGAAGGTGTTCCAACCTAGGTGGTGTCGTTCTGGTTTGACTCGTACACAGAAGAGAAACTTGCAGCGCTTGCGAAACAAAGAGAAAATGGAACAAGAAGTAGAAAAGCTGAGGGATGAGCAATTCAACAAATATAGGCCAATGATTCCTCAGAGAAAAACTTGGCAAATCAACTCAGTTGTGTAGTCAGTAGCCGGTCAGACCGGTTTCAGAATCCGGTCAGACCGGTTTGGTTGGGCCTGCCACAGAAGCGGTTAGACCGGTGTCTGAAACCGGTCAGACCGGTTTAGAGTCAGAGGCAGGAGATAAAACTGTTCCCTGAATGAGGATATTATTTCAACAATTCCTCCGGTGGTTGAAGATGAAGAGATGGTGGACTTTGAAGCTTCTCCAGAGCATGGCAACATGGAAGTTAATGTTGTCTACCTATCGTCAGATTACTTTGTGATGCCGGAGGAGATTTCTCATCTTCAGCTTGGGCCTCGTGATGCTGTGTTTCAAAAGCCACAAGAATTAGATAATCATCTAAAGGCTTTGTACATGGGAGGACATATCAATGAGAAGCCAATTTCACGGATGTTGGTTGATAGTGGGGCTATTGTGAATCTTATGCCCTATTCTCTATTCAAGAAGATTGGCGGGAAAGACGAAGAATTGATCAAGACGAACATGACGGTCAGTGGAGTTGGTGGTGGTGATCCTATAAGTGCTAAAGGGGTGGCCTCCATGGAGTTGACCATTGGAAGCAAGACTATTGCTACAGATTTCTTCGTCTCATAAGTGCAAGGTAACTTCAGTTTAATTATTGGGCGTGATTGGATTCATGCAAATCAATGCGTTCCGTCTACCTTGCATCAATATCTTGTTCAGTAGATCGGTGATGCTTCTTCGTTGCGATGACCGATTCCGATTCTATTAGTGCAAATGATAATATCAAGTGTTTGTCGGGCTTGGATTTGACCGACTATGAGTTAATTAGTTGCACCAGGGATGGTTTCGTTCCTGCTACATTAAAGCCGATGGAAAATCGGTTGAATTACTTGCTGTAATTAAAGGAGCAGACAAATCAACATAGACAAACCGGTCAGACCGCTTTCAGAAACCGGTCAGACCGGTTTGCATCTGGACAGTGTCTTTAAGAGTGAATTGATTATCATCGAGAGCATACAGGAGGTATGTTTGAGGCCATTGAAGATATTGGGGATATGGATAAATTGGGTCAAGGTTTTACATCAGTCGACACTTTAGAAAAAATAGATATTGGTGATGGTACTATTCCTAGGCCGACTTTTGTAAACAAAAATTTACCGGCTAATTATAAAGCCGAGTTAATAAATTTGTTGAAAGAGTATGTCGATTGTTTTGCTTGGGAATACCGTGAGATGCCCGGTTTGAGTCGTGATTTAGTTGAGCATCGTTTACCAATTAAAGCTGGTTTTAGACCTTTTAAGCAATCGGATAGACGTTTTAATCCCGACATTTACGACCGAATAAAAGAAGAAGTTAATCGTTTACTAGATGCTGGTTTTATTCGGACTTGTCGTTATGCGGAGTGGATTTCTAATATTGTTCCCATTGAAAAGAAAGATTCAGGAAAACTTAGAGTTTGCATTGATTTTAAAGATCTTAATAAAGCTACTCTGAAAGATTCATATCCTATGCCTATAGCTGATGTTTTGATTAACGAAGCATCTGGACATCGTGTTGTTAGTTTTCTTGATGGTAATGCCGGATATAATCAAATATTCATGGCCGAAGAGGATATGCACAAAACGGCCTTTCAATATCCGGGATTTATTAGTTTATTTGAGTGGGTGGTTATGACTTTTGGATTGAAGAATGCTGGCGCAACTTATCAAAGGGCTATGAATTTAATCTTTCATGATTTACTTGGTGTTATTGTGGAAGTGTATATTGATGATATTGTAGTTAAATCGGATGGTTTGGATCATTATTTAGCCGATTTAAAACTTGCTCTTGAAAGGATGCGACGGTATGGTGTTTCTGGGATTTATTATTCATGAGAATGGCATAGTAGTTGATCCCGAGAGAATTGAAGCTATGAAGAATGTCGAAGCTCCTACTTGCAAAAAGGATTTGCAAAAGTTTCTAGGCAAGGTGAATTTCTTGAGAAGATTTATAATTAACTTGTCTGGGAAAGTTGATACTTTTACTCCTATTCTTCGGTTAAAAGATGAAGCCGATTTTACCTGGGGGCAAAACAGCAAGAAGCTTTTGAGAAGATCAAAGAATATTTATCTTCGCCGCCGGTGCTTAGGGCGCCTAAGAGAGGTGTTCCGTTCAGACTTTATGTGGCAGCTGAAGATAGAGTTATTGGAGCTGTTTTGACCCAAGAAATCGATGCTAAGGAGTATGTGATTGTTTACATAAGCCAACGGCTCATTGATGCGGAAACAAGGTATACTTTCATTGAGAAGTTATGTTTGTCCTTGTAAAATGCTTGTGCTCAGTTGAGGCATTATTTATTATCTAGTACTTGCATCGTGTTATGTCAAACCGATGTAATCAAACACATGTTACAAAAGCCGATTTTAAGTGATAGAATCGGTAAATGGGCTTATGCTTTAGTTGAGTACGATTTGGCTTGTGAACCATTAAAATCTATGAAGGGCCAAATTGTAGCTGATTTTATTGTTGAACACCGAATTGATGATACTTGCAATTTCGACGTCAGCTATATTACTTGTACACCATGGAAATTATACTTCGATGGATCGATTTGTAATGATGGACAAGGAATTGATGTTGTTTTGGTTTCTCCAAGTGGTGCCGTTTTTGAGTTTTCAAACCGATTAGAGGAAAAGCGTACCAATAATCAAGTTGAATATGAAGATTTTCTATTTGGTTTGGAATTTTTGTAAGACATGGGAATAAAGCATGTTGAGGCTTTTGGTGATTCACTCCTAGTAGTACAGCAAATATCCAAGGTATGCCAATGTTATAATAGTTTGTTAAATGCATATCTTGATAGATGCCTCGATATCATAGCTTCTTTTGATGAATTCACAATCAAACATATTCCAAGAGAATAGAATGACAAGGCTAATACTCCGGCTCAGAAAGCATCTGGTTATATTGTTGCAAAGAAATATTTCTATCTCTAAAAACCGATGCAATCAAAAGCCGAGATTCAGGTTCTGGACGAACCGGTCCAACTGGTTTCGCAAACCGGTCTGACCGCCAGAACCGGTCTGACCGCTTCGTCTGCGGACAGCGGCAAAAATGCCTTGAATGATGATAATGACTCCATTGTCGAGGATCAGGACTAGAGAATACCTATTATTACTTATTTAAAACATCCTGGTCGTAGTGCAGAAAGAAATATTCGGCGAATATCATTTAAATATGTGTTGCTTGACGATAAACTTTATCGTCGAACCGCCGAAGATTTGCTTTTGAAGTGTTTGAACTCAGGTCAGGCCAAAATTGCTATGGGGGAGGTTCACGAAGGTATTTGTGGCACACATCAATCGGCTCCTAAGATGAAGTGGTTGCTTAGACGAGCCGGTTTTTATTGGCCTACTATGATGGCGGATTGTTTCAAGTATTGCAAAGGGTGTGAAGAATGTCAGAAGTTCGAAATTTTACAATGGGTTCCTGTTGCATTGATGCATCCTATTATCAAGCCATAGCTGTACCGAGATTGGGGATTGAATTTTATTGGACAAATTAATCCTCCATCATCAAAGGGATATCGTTTCGTGTTGGTTGCTACAGATTATTTTACTAAATGGACCGAAGCAATTCATTTGAAGAATATGACATATAGAGAGGTAATTGAGTTCATTACACAAAATATTATTCATAGATCGAGATTCCTCAAACTTTAACTGCGGATCAAGGTACTTCGTTTATGTCTAAGGAAGCACGTGAGTTTGCCGAATCTTATAGAATAAAGTTGCTCAATTCATTTTCATACTATGCTCAGGCTAATGGTCAAGCCGAGTCAAGTAATAAGATTTTGATCAAATTAGTCAAGAAAAAGATAGAAGAAAAATCCTAAGAGATGGCATAAAGTATTATCCGAAGCATTATGGGCTCGTTGTATATCTAGGCATGGTGCTACTAAGGTTATTCCTTTTAAGCTTGTGTATGGTCAAGAGGCCGTTTTACCTGTTGAGATGAATCTGGACGCTTATAGGTTGGCTAAACAAAATGATCTTGATGATGTTGATTATCATAACTTGATGATGGACAATATTGATGAAATTACTGACAAGCGATTGAAGGCTTTCAAAAAGATTGAGAAAGATAAGCTTCGGGTTGCTAGAGCTTACAACAAAAAGGTGCGAGGAAAATATTTTCAGATTGGAGAGCTTGTTTAGAAGACAATATTGCCTATTGGAACGAAGAGCAACAAGTTTGGTAAATGGTCACCAAATTGGGAAGGACCGTATAAAGTTGTTAAAGTCATCTTTGGGAATTCTTTTATGCTGGAAACATTGCAAGGAGATCGTTTGCCTAAAGCTATCAACGGGAGATACTTGAAGAAATATTACTCAAGCGTATGGCAAGATCCATGAAGACCAATGGCCGATAGATTTATATCGCCCTTAGTATATTTTTTGGTTATAATTGTCTACATCATGCTTTTTAGTTTGCAAGCTCACTAAAAAGACAGGGGGCATGTGTTGACAGTCAAATTTGGCAGCCGCCGAGGGAAACCGATCTGACCGGTTTGCCGAACCCGTCAGACCGGTTTGGATTCTGTAATTTGAGTAGGTTTAGGATTCCGAGTTTTGTCCCATATTGTAACCGACTTGGATAGGGGTACGACTTTCCCGGCCTATATATATATGAAGGCTAAGCCCGATTGAGAATTATTCCAATCGAATCAATCAATAGTTGTCCTTTACTTTTGTCTCTCAAACCCTACACTTTTCCAAACCCTAATTGCTGTTCTTTGCTCGTCTCTACGGCGTACAAGGACGTTCTAGGTGGCCTGCCGACCCTAGAGCAACCCTAGATTGGTTGAGCTCCGACGGGGTCCCTCCCGAGCTCTAGTTTCTAGGTCTTCACGAGTTCCTGCCTGAAAGCGGTCTGACCGGTTTCAGGGACCGGTCTGACCGGTTTGCCTAAGGAGCTCGGGTGTTGGCCGTGGTGACGGCCCTGCTGCGTGTTTGCGCGATCTCGAGTGTGTTGTCGCATTTTCGTGTCAACACATTGCTTCTCCAAGAGTCTCACTTCTGTGAATGTTGCTGAAAAGTACAAACCTTTAACTCCTTAACCTTTACGGAGGCTTTATTGCAAGTTTTTTAAGACCCAGAAATCATAGAACTTCCACCCAAAAGTTCCACTGTAGCATAGTTGGAATTCAATGTGTTGTGCTAGCAACTATATTTGGCTAATCAATGAGCTAAGCATAAATAATTTATGTGGAAGTTATTTGGCCCAACTTCTTCCACCCCAAAGTTTGACAATAGCATAGTTGGAATTGAATGCGCTCTGCTAGCAACTATATTTAGCTAATCAATAAGCTAAGCATAAATAATTTGTGTGGAAGTTATTTTGCCCAACTGCCTATTCCTAAAGCTGAAGGCTAGAATAGGAAAATGTCCGTGCCTTCACAACTCGAGGATCTTTCCTTTGATTAGTGGTGGGCAAGGGTGAGTGATAGTGTGGACAGGCAGGTTAGAAAAGGTCTCAATTCCATCAAATTTTGGGGGACCTGGTCCGTTTGGAACCACCGCAATCGCTATGTGTTTGATGGATTACCGCCTGATCTTATGGGGGGTTCTATCTTCCATAAGGGAAGAGCTGCACTTATGGGGTTTGGCTGGGGCCCGAGGAGTTCCTCATCTTCTCACCCTGTTGCCAGTGAATGGCTAAGAGTAGATAGTTCATCCGGTCAAGTTTAGATC
Organism: Echinochloa phyllopogon; assembly: GCA_033239725.1. NCBI lineage: Eukaryota > Viridiplantae > Streptophyta > Magnoliopsida > Poales > Poaceae > Echinochloa > Echinochloa phyllopogon. The sequence goes on from BTCW01000001.1 coordinate 2,088,238, forward strand.
AGGTCCGGCTGAAGCAAGAATAGGTAATAGAGAGTGTGGTGGTTTTTTTCAGATTTCGTATAAACCTGTGTAATTCTGTTGGGTATCTACACCCTTTCTTCTTCTTAATATATACGCGGCTCTACTGCATGTTCAAGAAAGAAAGTGGCTACACTGTTGTTTTATGCTTTTGTTTGCTTTTATTTAATGATTTAAGAGTATGAAGTAATTATTCTTTCTGCAAACATGTTAGCCTTATCATCAATACTTAGTCCTTTCCAAATAGGATATCATTTTATGGCAAGTCCAGTTTTTATTTTCCTGGAGCAAAAGTTTCAGAACACTTCGACCTGATTGATAGACTAAGCAAAGCATGGATTCAGGAGTGAAGACAATAGCTGAACTGTTACACATACCACATATTTTGTAGAGTAGTAATGAGTTAAATATTTGCAAGCATACTGTTCCTTTTTTCAAATAGACACAACAAAAGAACTCCTGTTGACAATAAAATTATTTTTGCAGAGAGTCCCTTCTGCAGCATCAGGAACAGGAAACACAATTTTTTGTTTGGAGGGTGAAAAATATATATCGGGAACACTACATCAATGATCTTTTTCATGCTGCTTTAAACTTGTGTCAGACGGTCAATTACATGGCTGAACTTCTACTGGAGGTTACTTGTTAACCATCTTCCGCAATTTCAATAATTCCTTGTAGTAACTTGCCACACTTGGAGCTGTGCTCTTTAATCTAGAGTAAATTGCAATATATGTTCCTAGGCTTGCATTGCATGTTTGTGACACTTGGATCCCTTAACATGAGAAATGCATGTTCGGATCCTGACTTTGTAAGTGGATTAACAAAGGTCAAGATTTTAGTTAGAAAATGATAATTGCAGACTATATGGTACCTTGGATAATCTGAATTGTTGCAGATTATTATCTTTGGTGTTAAAATAAGTTGCATGTGTTGATCAGCTGAATTGGAATTTTAACAGATATAAAGTAGAGTGCACAAGTCAATGATTTCACGCGGACTAAATATTGCTTCGCTTTTTCTCAAAATAGCGAGTTATGATTGGACTCTATTTGGATTTGACCATTAGTGCGTGGTGTTTGCAAGTGCAGAGCAGGAAAATGAGCACTTAAGTAGCCCTTTAAGTCAGTTCGATATTAATGCTTTCCTGTCATATAGGGACAGAATGTTAAGAAAAAACTTGTCTGGCTAATAATGTATTGACTGAACGTAGAAATTGGATGCACAATTTTATTCAACAAGGAGTTATTAGTGTCATTTAAAATTCAGGCATATCATGGAAGATTTGTCAATTTACTACATTCCAAAATGTAGGACAGTTTCAGTTTCGTCCTAAGTCAATTGATCAGTTTTACAGAAAAATGTATCAACATGTACAACACCAAATAAATATAGTAGACATATTTCATGATAAATGAAATTAATTTGATTCTTAATTTTCAATACAGTTGGTCGAACTTAGAGAAGCTTGACTTTGGACAAAACTAATTTGTCTTACATTTTGGGAGGGAGTACCACTGTTTTCAGTCAGCATTCATACCATGCAAAGTTTGGCTTGTCTTATTTCATGTTCCCGGTGTGTAGCCGACAACAAAAAGGTTCATGTGAGACATCGAGATGTTCTTGAAACTCATAATTAATGTACTATAGATTGCTGTTGTTTCAAAGTCAGGCACCAGATAATCATACTATTTTTAGAGTTGCAATCATATTTCTGTCTGGGTCTGAACATTGCTTAAAAACCATGTATTCCAGGGTACAAAGGATGAAACCAAACTTCGGAACAGAAAGAACATTCTGATCCTAGCTGTCACTAGACATGATGAGTCCCTCATGCTGTTCCATGATTTTTGAGAGCACAGAACAGATGCTGCCATGCTGGATAACAGGATACGGTAGCTTACCCTTCTGCAGATGTCGTTTCCATTTTTTCAGTCGTTTGATCGAGTACGATGGTATTTACCATAGGGAGTTGGAGCTGTGCTCGGCCTTTCGTATCATACAAATGTATCATGAATGGTGTGATTTTGGTAATTGCGTCATGTCATCTGTTTCTTCTCATAGGCGGCCAGGACATTAATTTATGTCAGTTCAGGATTGCGTTTTCCGCCTTTCCATACTGCAAAGCCGTCGGTATTGCCAATTTTTTGAGTTATGTAGTTTTTTTTTTTGAGCAAAGACGAGGACTTTCATTCATTCAACTGCAAATTACAATCACTGGCCGCTGCATCCTGAAGCCACCGTGGAATGTCAGCAAGCCAAAAAACCAACGGAGAGTCCATGGACACCTCCTTGACACATCTATCAGCTAACCTGTTGCCCTCTCTACGAATAAAACAAACTCTTACATTGTTAAAGGAACTGAAAAGCTCTTTGCACTCATGCCAAATTCCAGCGATCATGGACCTGTCCAAAGAGTCTCCCGTAAGAGCTTTCACCAACACTGAGCAATCGGTCTCTAAGACAATATCTGAGAGCATCATCTGCTTCGCCAGGAGCAGCACATCCCGAGCAGCCATTGCTTCAGCCACAAAAGCATCACTGATAGGGCCATACCACCTCGCCTGTGCAGCCACAACAACGCCCTCGTGGTTGCGAAGAACAGCTGCACCTGCACCGTGTCCCATACTCCCCCCAAAAGAACCATCACAGTTGATTTTTATCCACCCCTCCAATGGTGGCTTCCACTTCACCTCAGATCTCTGAACTGACTGGCTCTTCGGTGGAATTATATTCATCAGCTCCTCTACGATGTTGGAGATGTGCCTAGCTGCTGCATTAGGATGCCAAGCAGACCGGCCGTGCTCCCGTCCATTTCTGTTAGTCCATAATGACCAGCAGCCACACACCAGAATTGCCGCATCCTCCCTTGAACAGGCGGAATCCAGGAGTACATCAGTCGCCCATGTTGCCGGGTGCAGGTCCGGCATCTTCGTTCCCAGGGACTCCTTCACCACCTCCCAGAACCGTCTCGCCCAAGGGCAAGAAACCAGCACGTGATACAGATCTTCAGATGGATGCCCACATACATCACAGTGTCCTTCCTCCCGTATATGCCATGGATCACCCTCCACCAAAATATCTTCACCTTCGGTGGAATCTTCAGTCTTGACAGGCACTTCCACCATTTACTTCTTGCTGACGCAGCTCCTCGCCCTTCCTTCATAGCTACATGCTCTGATTGCTCTGCTTTCAGCAGTCTATAAGCAGACCGGACAGAGTACCGGACCTTTCCAAAGACCATACCGCCACATCCTCAGGTAATGTACGACTTGGCTGAATCTTCTTTCTTCACCTTCAAATAGTTCATCCACCTTGTTGACAGTCACCCCCGGCAAATGAACTCTCGGTTTGTGAGTTTGAATCCCTGGTATCCAATTATCTTTCCAAATATCAACAGAGGTACCCGGGCCAACACGGTAAACCATTCCTTTCTTCAACACCTCCCTACCATGTCGTATAGCACGCCATGTTTCAGAACTCTTCCTCGTCCTGGTTGCTGCAAGGAAATCACAGTTCGGGTAATACTTACCCTTTAACACCCTTGAGCAAAACGCATTTGGGCGAGTCAAGAGCCTCCAGCCTTGTTTTCCCAACATTGCCTGGTTAAACAAGGACATATCCCGAAAACCCATACCACCATCAAACTTTGTATCAGTCAATCTGCTCCACTTCATCCAATGGATCTTATGATTATCAACCGAGCTGCCCCACCAGTAGTTTGATATATACGTGCTCATTTTCTTGCAAATAGGAGCTGGCAGCCTGAAACAGCTCATAGCATAAGTTGGCACAGCTTGTGCATTAGCCTTGATCAACACTTCTCGGCCTGCACAACTCAACAAGTTTTCACTCCAGCTGGCAATGAAGTTCCTAATTTTCCCCGGGATATACTCAAATACTCCATCAGCCACCTTGCCCACCGATGTTGGCAGCCCCAAATACTTCTCCCCAAGCGCCTCAGCCTCAATCTCCAAGCTACCATGGACAGCTTCGGTGTCTTCATCCTGGCAATTCTCACTGAAATAGATTGCTGATTTTTGTTTATTGACCAGCTGTCCAGAGCCTCAATGGTAATCATGTAGAATTGAAGCCACTCGATCAACACTTCTTTTCGACGCCGGGGCAAAGATCAAGCAGTCATCCGCAAACAACAGATAGGATATCCATGGTGAGTGATGGTGAGTGAATACTAACATGGACACCCCTGGAAATATATTGCGGGCCAATCCCCTTTAGCATGCATGATAAGCCTTCAGCGCATAGCAGGAAGAGATATCGTGAAATAAGGTCTCCCTGCCGGATCCCTCGTGAAGGCTTAAAAATCGGGGGAAATTGGCCATTGACTCGCACCGAGAAGGATACTGACGTCACACATTTCATAACAAGACCTCTCCATCTGGTGGAAAAACCCAGTGCTTCCATCACAGCATCTAGGTACCGCCATTCAACTCTGTCATATGCCTTTGCCATATCCAGCTTGATTGCACACGCACCAGATTTCCCCTTCTTGTTCCGCAGGTAATGGATGCACTCATATGCGACGAGCACATTATCAGTAATAAGTCGCCCCGGAACAAATGCGCTCTGCTCCTCAGAGATAATCTCATCAAGAATTTGCCTCAACCTGTTCGCCATAGCCTTGGAGCAAATTTTGTACAGCACATTACAAAGTGAAATTGGCCTATACTGTGAAAGCTCCTGCGGATTGGCAACTTTGGGTATCAAAACAAGCAGAGTCTGGTTGATCTCTTCCGGCATATCACCACCATTAAGAAAACCAAGCACAGCCGCAATGATACTCTCCTTCAAGGTCTCCCAATGATGTTGGAAGAATCCTGCATTAAAGCCATCCATACCTGGCGCCTTGGACGGTTGCATCATAAACAGTGCAGCCTCCACTTCCTCCGGTGAGAAGGGCCTGTCCAAAAGGTTGTTCATGGCCTCTGTCACCTTTCGTGGCACATGTCGGCAAACAAGCTCCGGAGCAAGTTCCTCTTGCGCCGAGAAAAGGTTCTGATAGAAAAACGAAGCTAACTGCTCCAACTCCCCCTGCTCCGTTGCCACTGTACCATCTGCGCGTCGCAGGGCCCGAATTCTATTCGTTCGACCCCTTGTGCGAGCTCTGGCCTGGAAAAAAATTTGGATGAAGGTGAATGGATGTGGTTTGCGGCGCTCGGGGCCCGGGGGGCGGGGGCTGCTGGCGTCGCAGGGGCGTCGGGGGAAGTTGGTGAGGCGCAGGTGGGTAGGGCGTTGGGTGGGGAGGGTGGCGGCGCAGGACACAGCTCCATGGTGGTGTTTGCTCCTCCCAGAATTTGGTTTAAGTGATCATAAAACACAAATCAACTTCAGGTGCACATATATTAGATAGCCATAAGTTGACCTGTCTGTGGACTCTGGCACAGTAGTACTCTATAACCAATTAGCATGCTACCTAGTACACACGCATAATCAAATAACTGTGCGCCCAAAAAAAAAATTGAGAGCGTGGAAGCTGCTGCATTGACCATCCAGTGTTCTGATCTCTCGCAGTATAACCCCAAATCATCGATATTTGAAGGTTATTGCACGCCATTTGAAATTGTGTGTGCCAACAGAACAAACTCTGCAGGAGGAGATTCACTGTTTGCACGTATTTGTCTTAAACAGTATTTCTCGGCAGCCAGTCGTGCTCCGATCACGACCTCATTTCCATTTCCGGATTAGGCCTTCCAGAGGGTGTCTTACGGACTGCAATAACAGTAAGCTTGTATTGTGCCGAGTCATCAATGGCACCCATGTATTTCCTCGATGACTTCAAAGAAGTAGCACAACCACCCAGCATTAATGGCAATTGAGAGTTTGAGACATCATGAACAAAGTAAGAGCTGATCCTGCCGGAATTGGCTGAAGCTCCAGGCGCCTCCCTCCTCCTGCTCCCAGGCGCCGGCTCTTCAGGCTGAAGCTCACAGCCTGTCAGTCTATGTTTTTGTTTTAGTTGTTGCCGTTTGGTGCTGCCAACGGTGTGGCGCTCTCTTGTTTTATGGTTCTGTAACTGAAACAGACGGTGTGTTGGGTTGCTTCGCTGCTGGGGATTGACTCCTCTGAAACTTTTGGGTGAAGTGTTGCGCCCAGGTTTTTGTGTGGGTTCTGTTCGGGGGCGAGGGGTCCCTATGAACCTGTTTGTGCTCTTTGCTTTATATATGAAGCTGGCTTAGGCCGTTGGATGAAAGTAAGAGCTGACATGCATATAAATTAAATGCAGAACATTAGCAGGCTATAGGTAGTAGGGTATACTCCGTATGTCATTAGAAGTACAATCAAAAGCTCAACATATATACGCGTCTAATTTCCACCAAACTCAAGCAAGTCTTCAATAATTTATTAGTTACATGACGGCGCAAAGCAAAGACCCCGACAATCTGTAATGATCCAAGTAGTCAAAACCCACCAGAATCTCCAACTCGCTATATCTTAATTGGAGCAACTACACACCACAGGTACAAAAATAGCACACCAGCAAAAACAGAATGGTGCTAGCCGAGAAACAGAATAGCACACCACAGGCAATTAGTAAGGTTGCTAGCCCTGCTTCTTGGTTATTATATTTAAATATGCACTTTTGGGCTACTCAACCTGGAATAATATACTACTGTGTTTCATTCACTTGTCAAGCTTTCTGCCTTTCATGGAAATGTCTAGACTCATGTTTACTTGTACTTCAATTCCAAAAGACACATTGATATGTATGCAATGTCTCTGGGTTTATTTATTTGCTGAATCGTGAGCAGGGTTTCCACATCGATATTCTGTATTTTTAGGTACGAAGTTTAGTAGGCTTTAGTTCTGTTGCTCTGCACCTGAGGTTCTTCCTTGGCATCTCAATGTGCATTCTATAAGGAGAAATTACATTAATCTTTAGTTTGGTTTAGCTGTTTAGGTATTACATGATTCCATATGAGGAATTCTGGTCAAATGGCTTCTCTTCATAATCTTTTCTGCAGGATTCGAATAACCACTTCTGTCATGTTTTATGTTGTTCAATCAAAATTATGAGAGAACTAATAGTTTGATATGATGTCCTGTAATTTCAGAGGTCTATATTTTACAAAATATGTCCAATATGAGCAACCACATGTCACACAACGTGTGGAGTTGACTATAATGTTGTTGCATTCAATGTTACATGGAGGTTAGCTGTTTATTCGAGACAGATGTTTATCCTTGAGCCGATATGATGTGTAACTGTGCACGTGTGCTGTGTATGTTTTGTGTCATATATGGATGAACGGCGCAGTACATTTATCAATCTATGCATATTATTATGCCATACAGAGCTTATATCAATGTTATTCCACGTCCATCCACATCCCAAATGATAAAAACAAATCACGGGATTAAACCACCCCCAGCCTCAGGAGATTGGGTGGGGGAGGGGATCAACCCAATCCACCCTTGGTTTGATTCTCCCATGGATTGAACACCCAAGTTGCCAAACGAAGCCTTACCATTCAGAGAGATCCATACAATCCCTACCCAAGTTGCCGGGGAGACGGAGAAAAAGCCGGGGTGCGCCTGATACAAGCCGCGCTGGGGTCCTATCCAGGCCGGGGTGACCCACGAGGATTGGGCTACACAATCCCTGCCGATCCCGCCCAAAACGAACAAGCCTAAAAAAAGCCGAGGGAGGTGGAGGAATTTAGAAGTAATTTAGTGATTATACTTTGAGTGCTTATACATTTATACCTAGAGAAAATGGTACAAATGCTGAGAACAGTGAAAGTTCGTTCAAAAACACAATTTGAAGTTTCAAGAAAAAAATTAAACTTAGCATGTTCATGGTCTTATATACTTTGTTTCACGAAAGCCGAGATTCAAAATCATTCTAATTTAATTCGTACAGAAAATGATCTTTTTGGATGAATAAGCACTAGAGGAAAAATGCTAGTTTTTCGTATGAATAAATATCAAAATATTTGAATGTATACAATTTACATTGTAACCAAAATATTTTCTTAAAATTAGAGATCTATCATGATAATTTCAATAAATTTATACAAATTCTGTTAATTTGCGTGTATATTCACTCCTACTTAAACCCAACTTTAGGCATTATTACTTGATAATAATCCAATCATATTTAGAAGGCGCCATACATAAAATTATTGATCTATTTATAGCGTACAACACATGTTAATAGTCACAATGTGCTTCAATTATTATTTGCCACCAAGCCCATATGTTGTCATCTTAAGGATGGAGCGCTGAAAAAAAAATTCTCATTCTGAGCTAAACGTCACAGCTGTAATGGTAAAATGATTTAGACATCTTGTTTTCAACTTGCTATGTGCTTCATTAGTCGACTGATTAAATCAGGGTCGACCAGAGGTCGAAAATAGCCAGAAGTTGCCTGCTCGTGTGGCAATGCTCCTGAGGATGGACACGGTGAAAAATAATAATAATAAGGAAAAAGTCCAAATTACTCCCCTCAAGTATAGCGAAAGTCCGGATAACCCCCTAAATTATGTTTTGGTTTAATTTACCCCCTAAACTATGTTATTTGGTCCAACTTACCCCTTAACATAATTTGTCTTTTTCGTTTCTCCATGCACGAGATGAATTTTAATTTGAGACTTTGCAGGGAGGTAGTGAACATCATAATCTATATTAGAAAATATTTTATGAATTTTTTATCACTACTTTCTATATAATATTATATTTTAAGGATAACTTTATTATTAAATACATTACCCTATCAAAACAGTGACAAAAAATTTATGATATATTTTTTGAACATGTCTTATATTGTCTGCTATAATTTTGCAAAAGCTAAACTTTAAATTCCACTTGTGCATGGAGAAACAAAAAAGACAAATTGTGTTAAGGAGTAAATTGAACCAAATGACATAGTTTAGGGGGTAAACTGGACCAAGAATTACTTTAGGGGGTTATCCAAACTTTGACTATACTTGTGGGGAGTAATTTGGACTTTTTTCTAATAATAATAATGCAACACGCCTATAAGAAGTGTTTTGTTGCAATGACCTACTCATACTCAATTCTGTTGCAAGAATCCTCATCACACATGTGCTAAATTGATTCTGCCTTTGCCAACGTGGAGCCGCTAATGTAGTCGTTATCAAAGTACAATCCCGACATTTTTTAGCTTCCACACGAATTTGCCCATGAAAAAGCTTAAGCACAATTTCATAAAAGAAAAACGCTTAAGCTCAACCGTGCTTATTTGTCATGTATGCAAAACATTTTCACAGAAACTTGACGAATAAGTATATAAACTCAATGCCGAAAATATTTTGAGCAAATTGACTTGTCTGAATGTACTCATAGATCATTGTGTTTACTTTGGGATGCACTTATCTAACTACGTTTTTTTTATTTTAGAGCATGCTAAATTACTTAAGCACATTTGCAAACACATAATTTCAAGTTGAACTCGATTGCATCCCAGTACCCATATCAAAACCTGCCGTCTAAATTTCTAAAAGATTGAACTAAGCCTAGTCTAAGTATACGCTTTCATTACATATTTAACAAGATTAAACTAGGTGACAGAGTCAGATAGTTTTTATGAGAATGAAAATTTCTCTCACACAGCATGAAAGTCTCTTTTCTCTCTTTTACCTAAATTTAATGTTATAAAAATTAGAGTTAAATGCATCATTAATACATAAACTTGATGAGTGAGTGAGTTTAGATACATTATCTTTCTAATTGCTCAGTTAGGAGCAACAACTTGGCATATGGATGTAAATAGGTCACTGACATGACACATAGACAAAAAACGTCATGTAGATAACTACATTTGGTGTTATTTTATTGTTTATTAGGACTCATTTTGACATATACTAGTTCTGACAAACATCAAGTTTTTATGATGCTAATACATGACGAACAATATATCAAAACAACACAATAGTTTGAGGATCTATATTACCACTCAAACTTTATTATAGACAAAGACCGTAAATCACGTTATGAATAAAAAGTCAAATTTTTACGATTATACGATGTCCACAGTTGACGCCAAATATATACCTTGTTTGTTATGTTATTTTATTTCACCTTATCAAAAATAATTTTTTTCATAAAATATAAGATTTTTTTTAAAAATTACAATATTTTTGTCTAAAATATGCTACAAACAAAATCTAAAAATGTACTACTAAACTAACATAAATTGCACAATGAGTAATGACTTTTGCAAAAAAAAACGCCTAACACATCGTTGGGACGCTGTCTACATGCTAATTTTTTTAGCTTTGTGTTATCGTGGTGATCTATTTACACCCACATGTCAAGTTGTTGCTTCTAAATAAGCAATTAGGAAGATTATGTATATAAATGCACCTACTTGTCAAATTTATGTATTAATGCCTTAATGATGCATTTAACTTAACCCCCGGATGACGCCTGTCACCTGCTCTCACGGCGTCACCGCCGAGCGAGTTCGCTTGCCCACCGCCCACCTCACCGGCTCACCCGTGTCGGATTCTCTGTCCCCACGGCCCAGTGACCCACCCATGGCTGATGGCTCGCTTCTACTCGACTTCCAGTCCACCGCGCCCACAAAACCCTCGCCGTGGCGTCCGCCGCCGACCCGGCGCAGGAGGTCGAGCCCGACGTTCTAGACGCTGATGCGGAGGACTCTGGTCCGTTGCTCCAGTCCTCCGACTCTGAGCCGGACCACCCCCGCACCAGCCGTAGACCCCGTACCCCGACTCGAAACCGGAGCAGCAGCCGCCACCGGCGGATTCTGCGGCGGCGGCGGAGAAGCGAGGATGCGGTGGCCGGGGATGGCCCAGCGCGAGCCTGTTCCTGTTGGTGGTGCCCGCGGACATGGTCGGCGGGATCATCGGCCGCCGGGGCGAGGCCATCAGGCGCGTCTGCGAGGGGCCTTCAATTGCGTCCCGTTCCTCGACGCCGCGCACGGCACCACCGATCAGATTGTAAGACTCCGTCCTGCTTTGGCTGCTCCTTCCCCGTAACATTCGTGCTCCTTGCCCGTCAAATTCGGTTTGTCAATTGTAAGACTCCGTCCTGCTCTGGCTGCTCCTTCCCCGTAAAATTCGGTTTGTCGAAGATAAGGGGTCTTATGCCTTGTGAGACTTGTGATGGTTGGCAATGGTGACGTTGTGTTGTAGTGTAGTTCATCACCTGTGTAAGCTAAGAAGCAGTGTTTGCTTCCTCAGAGTTGAGGGCTCGCTACAGGCTTATGAGAAATTAGAGTATATGAGGGAACATTGCTTCTTTATTGCAAAATTGAACTATGGCTTAAGCTCGGCTCTTTCCAAGCTGTACTGCAGATATACCATAACTGACTGACCCTGCACTTGCTTTGATTGAACACGTTTCAAACTTATCCATGAACGTCTGAACTTGGACACTTTGATTCAGTCAGGAATTTGCAATATGCTGCTACATGTTGGACAATCCTGTTCTTTACACGTAAGGGATAACAATGTTTGTCATAGTGTTAAATACTTGGTTACCCAGTTCCCTCAGCCTCCAATCAGCAAATATTAGGTGCCCACTGCCCAGATAGTCTCATACCTTTTTAACTCGCACGTGGAGCCATAGTTTATACGGTGATAATACCTTCTGATTCTGTGTCTTGATTAAGAAATGAAAAATAAATGGTAACTAGTAGCTTTATATGTTTTTCTGATTTCTATTTTGCGGACACACTCTTGTTATGTAATCATCCATGTTTCTGTCACATCCATGTTACTTTATTACAACAGTTGAAGCTAATTATTGCTGTGGTTTGAGTGTTTGACTCTCAACACACGTGTCACAATGTATTCTTGTGTATTCCACTTTTTTTCCTGTAGATATGTTCTTACTAATGTTCACTGGAGTTATGTGTGGTTTTATTTTGGTTTCTCTATGGACATTTTGTCAGCAATAAGTATCTTGGTTCATGCATGCCATATATCCTATTATGTCTCAATCATTCTCAATGTTTCTGGCAGGCACTGGAATATGTCTCCATAGTGCCTCATGTGTTGGGAAACCGAGATGTTTTGAACAGTAACTACCACCCTTAAAGTTATGTAATGCTGTCGTATGTGTAGGTTGTATAGTCATCAGCTCTTCAAAGAAAGGTCACTATGTCTGTTGTGTGCGCCAATAGTAGGTCACAGACTCGCTGTAACATCTTTTTATTGTTTACTGCATTTCTTATGTTCTGATATTTGCAACTGAAAAGTTGAAGCAAATTATTTCCAGTGATGATGCTCCAATTAAGATCTTTAAGCATATAAATGTGATAGTAAAGATTAATTCTGATGGAACATTATCTGCCTCTGCACAAGAAATATGTTCTCTTTGATTACTAGTTCCTTCTGCACAGACAAGGAATCAGAATTGTGTCAGTACTAGGAATGTTCAAAACTATATCATCCAAACTGTATTCTAACTATCTGCCAAAATGGCGCACTGAGCATGAACAGTAACTACACCAAGCATGAGCCCTGGACACAAACAGTAAATACAATAGTATTGTTCATGATTAGCAACTGGTGGTGGACATGAACAGAAGTTAGCATGTAACCACACAAATCATGAGCTTTAGTGCAAAGTTTTGGCAACCGGTTTGAGCCTGGTTTGTATGAAACTGTTTTGAACAGGGCTAACCAACACAACAAAGTATTGGTTCTACCTTAAGGATTATATATGGAGGTATATGGTTAACATGCTGTCATGGAAATTGTTCTGCTAAAGTGTTACATCCATCAGTGGTTGATTAGACATAGTATGTGCAATTCGGTTCGACTTAGTTACTGGTTATACCGACATGGTAACACTGTTTCATTCTTGGAGTGTAGGCATTGAAGGTGACATGTGCAGCCCATGCCATGCCCACATACAATTGTAAGAAAGATCTGCACCATTTGTGCTTACAGCCTCTGATGCAAGAACATGCATTATGTTTATTTCATAGACCAAATAGCCCACCTATGTTATTTGAACCTTAGTTATGTGTGATTAAGGCAAATCTAGACAATTTGCAGGACCTTTCTACTAAACTTCTTACAGAAAAGCGGTACTCACCTTCTCTTAGAAGTAGCAGTAGCCCTAGTCTCTATAAATTCAAAAGGTGAAAATTTAAAAGGATTCTAGTCTCCTGTCACTTATTGCTTATGCAAAATACTGTACTTTACTGCTAGAGACTAATTAATCAACCAGATGTTTTCATGTAGTCTTACTAGAGAATTCTGACCATGTTGAGACACACTTAAGTCTTATGATTAAAGAAGTAAAGTTTGAACATCATGCTTGTAAATGTGTTTGATTTTCTATTTCAGTTAAGTTTGGTTTTGGATATCCATATGTAACATTTCCTACTGCATCTATTTTTCTAGATGAGCTTTTGCATCATGAGGTCATGGATGAAAGAGTTGAGGAGATGCACGATGCTCCCCTCAAGTTGCACAAATGCCCTCTAATCAGTACTTGGACTTGCTGGAGGCTCCTGGTTGATCATGTCATGAATCATCTTTTGAAAGGAAGGTAACATCTTTCATGGTTGATAATGCTTGCCTTCTGATGCATAAACATTATAGCAGCTATAGTGTTATCATACTATTGTTTTTTGTGTTCACAAGTACTAGGTCGTGGAAAAAAAAGGTGTAGTAAGTCACTAGAATCTGCTGTCTGGCATCTGATAGGCAGGCCATGACTGTCTATGAGCTTACCAGTATAACAAATATAATCTAGTTCACCTATATCATTCAGTCATGGTTCAGTGCATTTGTTTGAAAGATATTGTAAGTGTGCGCTGAAACTACTTGTGCTAACCACTGTAATTTTTGCAGGAGATTCTACCAGACGATAGAGAGCTGCCATCCAGGAACAGTTGCGGCGACGTTGATGCCCGGCCAATGCCAATGAATTCCCCCACGTGTCATTGCAGCAACTCGGGAATACTTCCCATCGTCCTGCATTGGATCTACCAATACGGCAGTACCAGATGCACTGGTTGATTGATAGTCACAGAGGGCTATGGACTGTAGCGAAACAAAATTAGTGATAATATATATCGTACTGTTTCTAGATAACATTACCCGTTGTGCAGCTGACTCTAGAGGGCGTTCACAGACATCTTAAGATAGCCCTTTTATAAGAGACGGTCTTGTTAGTTTCAGTTTGGACACCGTCTGAGTTTGATGATCAATTCGGGTACCTGTCTTTCATGGTCACCGGGCTATCGATCTCTTATATGTCCAAATGATGGCTTACAGTAATTTGAAAATGCATACGTAGGGTACTAGGGCGCACATGTAATACAAATCAAAAGTTGATGCACGATTATTATACTGCTAATGGCCACCCAAGTTTCATAACAATTTGATTTGTTTATTATTAAATATATAACGTTATTCTTCTTTCACTACTGGAAACAGGAATTTCCCTATGTATGTGAAAACCAATTGGGAAATATGAATTTTCCTATGGTTCGGTCATTTCCCTGTGCATTCGTCGGAAATCAACAAAAAAATTACAATTTCTCTATGTGTATTGAAAAAACTCATAGAAAAATTAGAAACACATAAGAAAATTGCAATTTCTCTGGGTGTTGAAAAAACACACATGGAAATTTATTCCAAGATCGAGCATAATTGGGCATGCTGTGATTTCCTGATTCCTTAGTCCGACGCAATGTGAATCGATCGATGTTATTTGTCCCGTTTGTTTGGCTTAGCAGCCACTAGCCAGCAGTATTCTTCTCTCAGTAGAAATCAGCACCGGTCATCAATATTTTTCTCTCAGTACAAATCAACATCAGCCACCAGTCACCAGCTAAACGAACAGATCGATTATTCGTAGAGGTAACTCATGACGTGGGGATTAGCGGGCTTAGGACATGCACAATTCATAGACAATAGTTGTTATTTTATTGTTATATAAGCAAAACGAGCCGATGTGGTCATTGTTAGAAAAGTAAATGTTAACTAATATCTCATCTACTGTTTGGTCTGTGTCTACTGCTTCAATATGTGTTTCCGTATAAAACAACAGAAATCAGAGCTGTTAGTGTCTGTATAACCGGCCTTGGCTGTGTTTAGTTCCACATTAAATCACCAAACTTTCCAAAATTCTCTCTCCAAACTTCACTATTCACCTATCGCATCAAATCTATCTCCTCGTGCATGGAACGCTAAACGTCGTTAAATAACAAAACTAATTACATGGTTTTGATGTACACGGCGAGACGAATCTTTTGAGCCTAGTTAGGTCATGGTAGGATAATATTTACCACAAATAAACGAAAAGTGCTACAATGCGCTACAGTGTATGACGTGACATTTTCACTAAACTTTTACTTCCTCTTTTTAACTAAACACACCCCTTAGAATAAAACAGATGCAACACCGCATCGCACACACGCCACCACTCTGTATCTTCTCGTCTCGCCGGCCTCCGCCTCCCTGAGGCGTTGAGGCCCCCCAAGCCCCCGGCTACTCCGTCTCCTCGCCAGCCAGTTCAGGTGAGGCCTCTGGTCTCTGCCCCCCTCCTCGCGGCGGTGCTACAACTTTGTTTGGGGTTTTTCCGGGTCGTTTCGACCAATTTGGCTGGGGTTTTGGAAGAACGCGCCGCGGTCGTGCTCCAACCATTTCGTTTGGGTTTCCCGGGGTCGTTTCTAGGGATTTGTTTGGGTGGGGGTTTGAAGGTGAACGCGCTGGTCTCGGTCCGTGTAAATGCTGCGATGCACGACCCTTTTCGACTTGTTTTTAGCAGATTTTCGAGGGGTGTTGGGGGCGGGGGTTTTGCAGCGGTTTTGGGGAGTTCGGCGGAAGGTTTTCTTCTAGAAATTTTTGGGGTAATTTTTTGTGCGTAACTGCTTGCGGAGAGTTCCCAAATCGGGTGCGCCTTAATTTACCCCCGATTTACTCACGTGATTTCACACATTTTTCTTTCTTTTTTTCTTTCTTTTTTTCAATTATGGTGGCTTAAGGGTTTTTTTTTTGAAAAATATTGTCAGGAGCAATGAATCGATCATTGCGCCAAGTCCCGGCCCTGTTCAGATGCTTCAGGGGTACGGACCATCAGGTGATTGCAACTAAAGGGTTGCAGAACTTGAACAGGTACAATTTTATAACTGTGTGTTTGTATTCAGATCGAAATCGGTGGCCCTTGTTGGGGTAAATCTCTATTCACCCTAATGTTATTTGAATTGTTAATCAGGTTCAGATGCAGCCAGTCTATGCAGGTGTCCCCTTTCACCACCCCTGTCCAGACGTTCCCTTTCAGCAGAAGCATAGAGGAGGTAAGGGTTCATTGCTTTTTAGTTTGGTGAAACAGACAATGTAATTAGGGCTTAGGTAGCATAAGGAAACCCAGTTGAGTAGTTTGTGTGGGGTTTGCTACGTTGCTATGGTACATGTCTTGCCCACGTATGAAACTATGAATGTGAATGCCATTGTTTATTTTGTGATATGCTTGTCTGAGGTTTGTGAAGTTGCTATGGTACATTTTTTGCCCTTGCTTTGTGCTGTGTTGTACAGGCAATTGCATTTTTGATCTACTGTACTACTAATAGTATAAAGCCATCACTTCTCAGATTCCTATGCATTAGTCTGGTGAACTGGTGGTATGATGATCCTTAAATGAATCACTTGGTTTGTTTATAACTGGTTCGATGTTTCTATCTTTTTTTAACCCTCGTCTTGGTCCCGTGGAACTGCAAACACGCAAGGTTGTCTTGCTGTTGTCTCATATTGCTAGTTATCCACAGAGATACAGCCACATTAACTTTGATTTGGAACCCTGTCTCCGTACTTACGGGTTTTGTTTGCTTTGGCCATAGATAAGTTTTGTTTCCACTAGTTCTTGCCATGTAATTAATTTTTCAAATACAATTGGACCGTGAAGAAAGTTGAATGCTTAGCAGAGTGTTGTATTTACTGTATGTTGCAAGATGAAGAAGTGATCATAAGAGAACTATCAACTCCCTGAAAACAGTTCAATCTTTAGTTTCTTGCCCCTGTATGAATGCAAATGCCATTGTTTTCTTTGTAATATGTTGTACTGGGGTTTTGTGTGCAAACATGTTGTATTTCAGCTGTAGTGTAGTGACTCTTGCACATCTAAATATTTACTGACAAGCATAGTCAATATGTCTACTTATCAAGATTCTTCGTTTTGATCAGCAACACTACAAAACTGACCCCTTTGGTCTTGCTCCTCTTAAATGGTTTTTTTTTAGATAATGTGCTTCCCGTAAATGATGTGCTGTTCAAATTTTATTGTTTGGTTAAACTTTATCTGCTATTGTTTTTTATTTATGATGAAAAATTGACAGGTGAGGAAAGCTGAGTTCTCTATTCCACTGACCATCAGGAGTTATCACCATTCTGCGCAACTAAGAATCAAGAAGAATGTCTCCATTGCATCACAGTTTGCTAAATGTGGAAAGGTATACCCTTTGCTGTTCTTAGTAAGGCATTTATTTGCACACATGTCGTTTCACTTATTTATATGCACATTCAAATGTCGGTCCTTATAGTTTTTCGCATACCTTAATTGAGGGGCTTTGCAAGGTTGCTATTGATACACTTCTCTCTCCTGTATGAAAGGTTTAATTTCTGGTTTGTGTCATAACTTCAGCAAATTTCACTGATAGCTTGATGATAAGCTTATTTAAGGTTTGAACTAAATTTCCTAAAACCCTGCACATCCTGACATTTTGAATCTGACTGATAACAGGTACGATACGTGCACATGGGATCTGATGAGGTCGTGAAAGCCCTGTATCAGCTGAACGAAACGCTTAAGGAAATTCTGAGTGAAGTCAAAGGGATGAACAAGACCAATGAAAGCGATCCAAAAGGACAGAGAGAAAGGGATCGCAAGATCATGTGTCAGATGAACGAGTCACTAGATCATATTCTAGCTGTGCTGAATCAGAAGAACAAAACACCTGAAGCTGCCATAGGGGAATTGAAGTCGAACAAAGAAACAATGGAGAGGCTCCAAAAGTTACTTGCAGAAGAATTGAACAAGCTGCCAGCAGATGATGGCGAACCAGGTGAGATTGAGCTTGTCAAGAAAGATGTTTCTCCAAGCAATGCTGCCCTTGTGATCAGCAAAGGCGTTGATATTTCCAAGGTGTTTGTGGATGAGCTTGAGCACCTGTCTAAAGAAATTCCAAAGGAAGAGGCATATGTGATCCTCAAAAGTGCTCTGAAAATTGCCAGTAACCCAAACGTGCAAGACTTTGCGAAAGCAATGATTGGTTACGTTCAGGGGGCAGTTACCAAGGAAGAGTTAAAAAATGCACTAAGCCCCCGTTTGAAAGTAGATATTAAGGTGTAGGATTTGGATTTGGCATTAACCAGCCTCTGATGCCACTGTTTGGAAGGGTCAGGTATTCACGGACAGAATTGCAAACGAATGTTGATAGATATTCGGGAGCACCGGCGCCAGCTTGCCCACGATTCAGACCCCCACGCCTCTGTATTGTTCTGAATCGCTCCCCCGCGTAACGCTTCAGTCGGCCTCACGAAAAAAGGAACGGCGGGCTCGTTCGAGACGGAAGGGCGCCTCTACCGGCGGCCGCCCTCGCCTCCACCAACCACGCCGCAGGTGTGCTGCCTCCACGGGGAGCTGGTTCAAGGACCGGGCGGTGCTCTTTCAGCTGCCGGAGCGGGGGCTCGAGCTCTTCTCTGGCTCCGGCCCGAGCTTGCCGGGCCTCTGACCGTCGTCGCGAGCTGGCGAGCTCCGTCGCCGCATGCGAGCCGGCGAGCTCCATCTCCGATGCGAGGCGGGCGCCATTCCGCGCGAGTTGCTGAGCTTCGCTGCCGCGCTTGGACCGGCGAGCTCCGCGCGCGCTGATGAGCGAACCGCGCAGGCGAGCCATACGCAAGAGAAAGAAGAGGCCGGCCGCTAGAGGATAAGAAAATTCTTTTTGCAAAAAGAACCTCGAGGAACCATGTAATTTTTAGTATATTTGATGTGTCTTGTATCTCTTATAAATAACCCCCTAATAAAATTATATATTTGTAATTAATTTAGGTATCTAATTTTAGGTATGTTGTTGTTGGAGGGTACTCAAATTTCCTTTTTTTATCATATTATTGTAGTCTCTTCTATTATTTTTTAATACTATCATGTTTTTTGTGTAAAGTAGTATATATATAATCATCCAATAAATATACAAGCTGTGAAATATAGATTATAATGTATTTATACCATTGTAGACAACTCACACCACAATTCCACGTTTGTACATCCAAACATGAATTGAAATTGGTTCTTTCCTTTGATTCCAGCTATCAACTACTTGCACATCCAAACAATGGTATTGGTTTTGGAGGTCATTTCCAATTTCCCTCAGTATTGGTATTCTAGACCAATTCAATGCCAAGGTCTTCAATATCTACATCCAAACGGAGCCTAAGGAAGCTAACCGAGAAAGAGTTCAGGTATGAAGTGCAGTTTGTTCTCATCTGCATATGGCCATTGTTGGTGTTATACGCTTATAAGATTATGTTCTGAGAGAGAGGCTGTTGGCTCTCTGACTCACAGATGCTATGTGGTTCACACTACTGTTGTAGAACCATGCTTACTGTATCCCAGTGGGAGATTTTGAACAAACAATTTGTGTTCTGTGTTCTTTTATTGCGTTATGGAATATTACCGTATCCACTAGTATATGATTGTTTTCCCTTGTGGATGCTTCTACGTGACTATGGCAAGTGTACGGACCCATATGTCCACCAGTATGCCTTTGCTTGAACAGATTGTTTGCAGTTGCAGTGTAACAAAGTTTTGAACAAAAAAATTTTGATCGCGGGAAGCACCTTGCCCCGGAACGGCGAGGGAGCGGCGCGCTCCAGCAGCCCCGCCAGGACGGCCACCACCCGGGGCACGCGCGCGCCGGCCTTCCTCGCCGCCTCCATGCCGCGCTAGCTCTTGCCGGCGTGCACGGCGTGGTGCTGGTGGTGGTGGGCTGCTGGCCACAGGTGAGGGAGGGAGGAAGCCGTGACAGCGCTGTCGGCCGGGAAATAAGAGAGGCGGCACGGGTTGGTGTGTGGTGGCGCGCTCGCTGGCAGTGGCAGAGCGACCCGCCCGCCGCTCTCGGCTTTCCCGCTTGTGTAGAGCGGAGGCGTAAATTGCCAAAGTGCGCCTTTGGTTCGGTGAGGAAGAACCCCGGCCCGGAGGACACGACCGCCACGGACGAGGTACAAGACTGCGGCTGCCTAAGATGAGATGGTCCGTGGCGTGTCCCGCGCCATCGCATCGGATCAGCCTTTATATACTACTGCTGTGCAAATCAAACAAGGAGTGTGACTGCAAATTAAACGTCTGGGCATACTGCTACGCTTGGGATACGGAAAAGCGATCCGAAAGAGACGCTATATGCGAGCTCGATCGTGTCGGTCCAACTCGGTCAATGATAAGCTAGACTAATTAAGCAGTAATCTTGGCACGTACGTACCACTTGTGGCACACCGCCGTCTTTCTGGGCTCTCTGTCCGGCAAGTTTGCTTTGCTGTCGTCGTTCGGTCAGCATCAGCGCGTGATGTGATGTGCACCCGTGTACCGTGGCCGTAACACCAGACGAGGAGAGTCCATCTCGCCGTCCCTGCGGCCAGCCTTGACGAAACAAGCAAGCGATCCATCAGTGCGGCGCGTTCATCGTTGCATTACGGCTGCAACGCGCGGCGCGTCACTTCACCCACCAGAAACGCACCAAATGAAGCATGCTATCCAGTACGATTCGACTCTTTGCAATGCGCAAGGACTCCAAGGAGTGAACAAAACAGGCAGGTGGTCGATCGACGATGAAGTTGAAGGTGAGCCCTCGTGGTCAAGCTGCTTGCCCGCCCTTCTCGTGGCTTAATTCCTTTTGAAGCATGAACGCCACATCATCAATGTGCGCAGGGTCTCCGGCCTCAGAGGCAGGTCGTTGCAGTACGTAGCCGATCGATGTCAAGGTCGAGGGACTCGAAGCTTAATTAATTGGTGAGGTTGAGACTGGCATGGCTGCCTATCGAGCGTGCCGGCCGGGGAGGGCCAGGGCGCCGTACGTGTGGATGCAGCTAGCCTTTCATCAGTGTGTCCGGCCTTCCACCTGGCGATCGAGCGCCTTTCGCCGATCGCGCAGGGAGAGCGGGAGACGGGCAGCAAGAGCAGGACAAGGCTGCTGCACGCCAGGGGCGGATCCAGGGCCCGGGCTGGGGGGCTCCAGCCCGGGTCTAGCCCAAAAATCCCTTCTGATTCTATGTGATCTGCACTCTTCGAAAAAGAAGCCCAGAAAGCCAACAAAAGCCCAATTCGCATACAGCCCACAGAGTCAGCCCGGGACCCAACTGGAATCTGTGGCTCAGGAGAGAATTCAGAGTGTGCTCAAACAAAAAAAAAAGGGAGAGAATTCAGAGGTTTTACAGTGGTGATGATGATTCATGTCCACTTAAACTCATAAGTACAATTTTAAGAACTTATCTTTCATGTAGCATTACTAGAAAGGAAAAAAAAAACTACCCGCAGGAGCCCACAAGCCTGTCAAGCGCTTAACAGGGATCGTATAAAAGATCTGTTGATGGTAAGTTGATGAAAGCATTTTCCTTATGTAAGTGTAACAACCAAGTTTGTTCTTGATAGTACACTGTAACAATACAAAACCATACATGCCAACCTCAAGATTTGCAGTCGCTAGCAAGTGAAAACTGCTGCTTATTTCTCATCCAGAGACACGTCTAAACTAAGGTTCACCACGAAAAAACAGCAAACAGTAATACAGGGACTCTGTCACATCATGAACTCTGTTGTTTCAAGGTCGTTACATGAGGAAGTCCCTGGGGTCCGTGACGTAACCCGTCAGGGCTGAGGCGGCCGCGGTGTAGGGGGACGCCAGGTAGATCTGCCCCTCCTTGTGCCCCATCCTGCCCGGGAAGTTCCTGTTCGTTGTGGACACGCAAACCTGCATCCAGATTATATGTGGTTGAAATCATCACTTCATCATGACCAGTAATTATATTTGTCTTCACAAGACTTCTTCAATCGAATCGATGATAAAAAGGCTGTAGAGCACTTATAGTTTCAACTGACTTGAAAAAAGAAAGAAAGAAAATGCACTCCCAAAGGGAGGGTCTAGCAGTAATGTCTTATGAGGAGCTCAAGCTTACCAATGTAGCATTTTTATTTAGTGTTCCAGCCATATTCTATACCAATTAAACATAAGTGGAACAGCAGGTAGGCAGTCAATGGTGTCAAATTTGTATGGGCACAAGATAAATTATTTTGTCTTTAAAGAATTAAGATATCATACTAGTTTATATACATAGAACCATAGTAGCCTCGCCCTAACAAAAACCATTTTACACAATTGCTTCGAGATTTGCATGAGATTCTTACCAGGGGTTCATTCATGCGTGCATATGTATCGCGAGGGCCACCTAAACAAGCAGCACAACTAGGGCTAGCTGGTGTGTCGCATCCAGCCTCCTCAAATATCTGGGAGCAAGTTTTGCCACCAGATCCTGGTACAGGGAGGCTATATACGTCCATCCACACCTGCAGAGATTTCAACTTTTTCAGTAAATATGAACAAGTCTATAGGATGTTACAGTGTTACTTCAGGATATTTTACTCCAGATAAGTAAATTTACCTTTTGTGTGGCTGGGACAAGGAACGTGGGAACTTTAACCTTCTTGCCCTGGATTAAGAAAAAGGTTTGCAGTTAGTCAAGTGTAATGGGATAAAATAACTTAAAAGATATAGCAAGTACATGCATAAAGTACAAGTTTGAAAGTACACGACATGTATTCTCTATCATCCAACATATACACCATGGTGGGGTTCAAGAATCTTACCGAAGCTAAGAACACCTTTGCAGCAGCAAGGAAGTCCTCTGTCTTACCACCAGTGCAAGAACCAATATAGACTCGGTCAATCTTGACATCTTTGCATTCCCTTGCTAGAGCACGGTTGTCAGGTGAATGTGGCTGCAGTTCATGAAGATTATCACTTGTTTTTTATAGGGAAAAACAACAAATCCAAGATAAAGATTTGCAATAGACTACATTAACAAACCTTGGCAACTACTGGCTCCAGTTTGGATACATCAAACCGATAGTCACTAAAAAATCTGGAAAGAAAAACATCGATCAAATAAAAGAAGCAAGAAATCAATATCTTATGCCCATGCCACATCAAAAGAATCACAGAGAATACAAGCTCAAAAGTTGCCAAGGAAAAACTGTCTAGCTGAATGTTTGGTGCTGCTACTGTTAGGCAGCGATTTAGTTGAATGTTTGGTGCTGCTATCTCACAGCTGGTGTCCCCACTCCCCAGCAAGAATGGTCTGCGCAAATGTTATATTGCTATTCTTTTAAAGTGGGGTATCCTATCTTTAAAAAAAATAAAAGCTGTGAATGTAAGCACTAGACAGCAATCTCTATTTCTTGTATATATGCATAACATAATCAACTTTGCAGACCTCTGAAAGCAAGGACAAAACTTGTTGAATAAGTATCATTCATCTGTTGGAACCGAGGATCGACGGACGATCACAAGAACACAAGAAACACACAAGTATTTTCGGCGACGAACGCCGCGGCCGCACTGACGGCCTGTATCTTGGCTATTGTTTCATTGCTTCACTCGGCTCAGTTACAGACACAAACTACATGGCCCTTTATAGCACCTCAGGCGCTGCAACGCCCACGCGACCCACCGCGGCGAACTCGACGCGCACGCACGCGCACTCCCTGGCGACCCGGCATTCTTCACGTTCTGAGCCACGAACTCTTGCGTGAGAATCGGTCTTCCGTTCTGCCCGTAGCCACGTCCTTCGGCTTGACCATCCTTGCGGCTGCAACTCCTCCTGAACCACCAGCATGCGCCGCACGTCATGCTGGACCCGTCTGCGAACGCGAGCACACACACGCCATCGCCATCCATCTGAGCCTGCACGACGCGCCCCATCTCGAGCTCAGACTCGCGCACGCCATCGCACAGACTCACACATGCTAACACAGCCTAACCCATGCACGCACACACGCGTACAACTAACAGACTAACTAACCTGAACGCACGCACGCACACAGCACGCCAGGCACGAACCTTGACGTGGTTTATTCCTAACATCATCCATCTATTCTTGAATTCATGTGTATGTAAGAGAAAATATCTTTAAAACTCTAATATGCAAATCAATGCATAACTTGAGCTAAAGGATAAGAAAAAGCAAGTGCAGACTATAATCACCTGGCCTGAGAATCACTGTAGACAGGTTCATAATCAACTGATGTCTTGCCCTGCAGTATACAAGTATGACAGCTATGAGCCTATGATGTCAAATCATTTGCAAATTGTTCCGAGCACTCACTATGTCAAAGGTTATTGAAACATTATGAAATAAAAACACATCACCTCAGTTTTATGAATAGCATTTCAGAGGATAGTTCTGTACCTCAAGGTATTTAAATGTAGTTTCATCAGCAGGCACAACACCATTCTTTCCACCGGCTTCAATAACCATGTTGCACAATGTCATTCGCTCTTCCATCTAGCAATAGCGTGAAAAGAATTAGTTCAATGTTACATAGGGTATTAGTGTGGCAATTAATTAAGCTAATCTTGAGCAGGCAACACACATTTAGACTTTCCACAGTTGATCCAACAAACTCCATGGATCTGTAGGTCGCACCAGATACAGAAATCTCACCAATAATCTGTAAGTAACAATTAACAAGAATAAGAAGACCTGGCTACAAGGAGATCTGAAGAGATGAACAAATTTAACATAGTTTGTAGGCTTACTTGCAAAATCAGATCCTTTGCGAGTAAATAAGGTGGCATCTCTCCGTCTAGTACAAACCTAATAGTTGGTGGCACCTGAAAATAAGATTAACATTCAAACACTGCCCTTTTTTTTTCTGGAAGTGTCTTAAGCATATCGACGATGTATGAAAAAGCGATAAGAGGGTGAACAAAACAAAATTGGAACGCATAACTGATACATAAATAGGGGTAACTGGATACTACACTATTGTTTTCAGGAAATGCAAGTCAGTGCAAACGATAGTAACATTTTACTGATTATCTTTAAATTTGATATATATGTAACAAAGTTTTTGGTTGATAAAGTCATATTATCCTGAAGATAAATTTATGCAAATCTCCTGACACATCAATGAAATATAGAACAAAATTTCAGTGAGCAACTGCACCTATACCCCACAAATAGTTGTTTTTATATTTTCATTTCAATTTTTTTTGTTCTGTAAGACTGGTGCTCAAATTTATCTGGATGTAATGAAAACATTGGGCATACCTTGAGAAGAGCCTTTCCAGTGCCCAACACAAAACCTGCATCCGTGTTTCCAATTCCAGTTGCAAATTGACCAAAGGCTCCAGCATTACACGTGTGAGAATCAGTACCAAGGAGAACCTAGATGACAATTGGAGTTAGTTCTTCCTGTATGGTAAAATCACAGATTACCTGAACTTTGGACAGCCAGTAAGGTACCTCGCCTGGTCGGCAGTGGCCTTCTTGAGCAAGTGCAACATGGCAGACGCCTTTGTAGTCTGGATTAGCCTGCAAATACTCAGAAATGTAACTTCCACAGGAAGAATAAACTTTAATGGGAACTTCAATTTTATATGAGTCAGGCAAGCTAGGCTATCAATTGACTGAAACTACAAGCAATCGAGCATCCATACCCTGAAATTGCTGAGGTCCTTGATGTCATAGAAGTACTTGATGTTCTGCTCCATACAGAAGTCCCTGAGGATATCGACATTGCGATTGGCCCGCTCGTCGCTGGTGAAGATGTAGTGGTCCGGGATGATGACGACCTTCTCGCGGTCCCAGACCTTGGCGTCCTCCCCGAACTCCTTCTTGAAGATGCCGATGGTGCCGGGGCCGCAGACGTCGTGCGTCATGAGCACGTCGACGTCCACCCACACGTTCTCCCCGGGCTCCAGCGCCGCGCGCTCCGACGCCCGCGCCAGGATCTTCTCCGTCATCGTCATCGCGCTCTTCACCTGAGGCGGAGATTCAGAAGAGGCGGCGCATATGCACATCAAACGCTACATCGACAGCAGCAAACAGTTTGGGGATTCAGCGGGCGTACCGAGCCGGTGGACGCCGGGGCGCGGGGCGCGCGCGCGGGCGATGCGACGGCGCGCACGCGGCATGGCTTGCTCCGTCGGCCCGAGCCCGCGCGGTGCTGCACCGGCGCCGGCGCCGCCGCGGCGAGCTCCTTCTGCGGCAGGGGATCGAGTCGGTCAGTAACGGGGTGCGAGCTGTGGGGTCGGAAGGGCGTGAAAGGGAAAGGAGAGGAGAACGGACCTTGTGGGCGAAGGCGGCGGAGGCCTTGGCGGCGGCGGAGACGGAGGCGGCCATGGCTGGAGTGGCGGCGCGCGGGCGGGGCGAAGCGTCGAACACCCTGCGGCTGCGGGCTTGGGGGTAGTCAGGTCAAGAGCGAGGGGTCGGGATTGGGGGCTGGTGCGGCGCGAGTTGGGGGAGTGTCGTGTACTCGTGTGGCCGCCGTGGCGTGTGGGCCCGTGGGGTCACCGGGTGAGGTAATGAAGAGGTGGATGAGCGCAACACACGAGCGACTGCGAGGCGGGTGGACCGGGAGACCCATTTATAGCGGGAGACAGAGAGGTGAGGAGAGTGACGTGGAGCCTTGGATCGAGATCAGGCGGCGGTGGATAAAAACGAGCACGGCTTTGGGCCGCGTTTACATGCAGAAAGCCGAGCCCCGATTCGGGCCTGGCCGGTCTGACGCGCGTCGGGCCGGCCACTGTAGCGTTTCGTTTGCATGTGCGAAAAATTGTTTAAAAATTTATTACTTAGGCTCAAAATGTTCGTCTCGCAGAGTACAACAAAACTGTGTAATTAGTTTTTGATTTTATCTATATTTAGTACTTCATGCATGCTATGACAATTTGATGTGATGGGAATCTTCTTTTTGCATAGTAAATTTGGGTGTGGGAATTCTGGAACTAAACAAGGCCTTGATGTCGGTACGAGGTAAGGGCATGTACAGCCCACATACGGTGGGTCGTCTGTAAAATCTCGATTTTAGCATACATAAAGGTATATAGACAGGTCATACAACCCATAGACAGGAAGATCATTTGTAAGCTATTTAATATTTTACATAGTGCTTAAGATCAACTACAAATATTTTTGTGTATATCATTTAGTGGCTATGGGATTGAATAATATCAAAAATAAATAATAGAAACGCATATCACATTCAGAAATTGGCGCAAAGAAAAACAGACACAAAAAAACGATGTGGAGCAAGGAGGTCTCTAGACAATGACGTGGAGCAAGGATGTCCAAGTTTTCTTCGTGGGACACCGTACACATATCATGTAGGTCGTCCTCATCTAGACTCATTTTTTTTCTTCTTATCCATTCAGCATCTCAATCCATTCGCTCGCTACCTGCGCCGGCGGGAGAGCCATGCCGCCGCCGCATCTCAATCCTTCGCTCGCTACCTGCGCCAGCGAACGAGCCCTCGCCTCTTCCCCGCGCCGGCGGGAGGCTCCCTCACCTCGCCTACCTCCTCCGCCGCCGGGGGCTCGCCGCCGTCGCCGAGCTCCCGTTCCCGGCCGGCCGCGCGCCCGCGGGCGGGGAGGGCGCCGAGGGCAGCTCATCAGCTTCAACTGCTCCCACCACGACGACGAGGAGGAGGAGGAGGACGACGCCGCCGCGGCCTTCTTCGTCGACTGGGCTCGATGCTGCGGGCAGCTCTTGGTCGTCGCCGCCGCAGCCATGGCCCGCTGGCTCCGTGGAGCTCATGGACGGCGACGACGACGACGTCCGGGTCGAATCTGACGGCGGGTCGAGGCCATGGTCGGGATCCTCTCATTCGAATCTCTTCTTCTCCATCACCTGCCTCTCTCTCTCACCAGGCCAGCTCCTCCTCCCCAAGCGCACGCGGGCGGGGACATGGCGACCTCCTCCTCCCCGTAGCGGCCATGGAGGCCTCTTCCTTGGGGCCAGATCCGGCGGCGGGGTCGATCTGCGACGGAGGCGGTGGGGGCGCGGCGGCCTCGATGACGGCGGAGCTCCGGCGGCGCACGGCCTCTCCCCTGCGGCCTCTCCTCCGCTGTAGAGCGGCGGCGCGGCCGGTCTCAAGGCCGGATCGGCGGCTTCTTCCCGCCGGTGTTCTCTCTCCGTCCCGAGCTCGTCGGTCTCATCCGCGTCCTCTCTCTCCCGCGCGCGTCTCTGGGTTTGGCGGGTTTCCGCGCGCGCACAGGATCCGGGCGCGCATCGCCTGGTGAAGACGACGCCCTACAGCGCGCGCGAGCGGGCGTCGCCTCACCTCGGGCAACGGGGCGGAGGCGTCGCCTCACCAGGCGACGCGAAGCCCGTCGTCTGGGATGCGCGGGGTGTTTTTTACAAAAACACCGGCTTACAGACGCCTCCTATAGACGGGCTGTACATGCCCTAAGAGTATCAACTGTTGACTGAGGAAAAAAGTTGAAACGTTTTTGCTGACGGTTTCCCTCCATCTGATGGCATATATTCCTTTTGTAATAACATAAAGTCTTTATTGATGCACCGTTTAACCTGTCTTTTTTCTTGCAAATCATATACCAACCGATACAAAATCAACATCTTTTTTTCCGGGTACAAAATCAACATCTTAAATACAAATCAATTGATTTTATACACCGAACATGTTTGTGATTGGAATAATTGTTGGTAAAAAAATCATCATACATCTTACCTTGAGGAGCTAGGGATTACCTCATAATTAGTACACTATACTCTTAGAACCAAATGGTTACAATCAATGTCGAATTATGGTTTATAATAATTCGTTCGCTTGGTTTCAAAATTCACGAAAATATCTTTTCTTAACTATTGGTATGAATATTACTCTTGGCTAGCTGCTTGGCCCATTCACGGAGTGCATGATTGCTTCTTTCTTGGCCGCTACTCTCTCCAATTGTTCATGCGCCCAACACTAAATAAGATCAGACATCAGCGACACACGTACTGCCAGACACACATGTTGATTTTGCTCGAGATTTCTTGGACAGGCACCCCAAATGAATATATTTTTGAGCTGTGCGACAATCTGGTTCTGGCCACACAAAGTCAATCACATCTTTGTTTCCTTTCGAAAGCCAGAGCCATTTTCCAACACCAACACAACCACACAGCATTTGCAAACTTGGCCACTACGTTTGCTCATTTTTTGTCAGCCCGTGAATAGGAGGCTCACGTGGTCCATCATCCAACAAATCTTGCGTTCACCGCACGGCATGCCAATTAGTTAGCCCACGGAAGACCGGCCCAAATAAAAGTGATGAAGTGAAGGAGCCCAGGAAGGATGAAGCCATTTGGACTTGTTTTGCTTCCTCCGTTGTGGTATACGCAAACAATTCCGCTGGAATTCCACCAGAATATCACAAGAACACAGTGCGGATTCATTTTGAACTTTTGGAATATCCGTGATATAAAACGATTCTAAATCGTATTGTTACATCTGAACTTTGGAATTTTCACCGGCCATTATCTTATACTAGGTGGCTCGCACATACCTGCTAGCTCTTGAGAGAGAACCATCATAATTTACAACAAAAACAGAATATATTTGAAACTGTACCATTCCATAAGATAACCAAATAAAACAAATATATATTTGAATAAAGTATTTGTTGAACCAAGTACGGAGTATATTTTAAATAAATGTATAAAAACAGCTATTTTACATGGAAATAAAAAGGCTTTTTTTAGGGCGGAAATAAAAAGGCTTGGGAAACGATAAGGCAGTTGGCTAGGACTTATCTGATACATGGGTGTGTAAACTAATGGACAAACAGGAACACGTCATGTGGTCATGATTTTTAAAACCTTTTCTGTAGTGAAGGAACAATAACACGCCAATCCACATCATTTCCCTTGGAAATAATCTAATACTATTACCACGTCACACTGACTAAAGCTGCTGTATCGTAGAATAATTTACTCCACCTAGATCACCCAAATCCATAATTTGCGTAAAATAAGATACTATAACATTGTCCTATTGATCATATCAAATCGGTCAAAATTTGTCCCCCACTATAATATAATTCAGTCAAATTAAGCCTCCATAGCTTAACATTTTTTTATTATATGCTAGTATATATATAGTTTGGCTGCAAGAAATTGGGCCCAGGTGCATGTGAATACTTTGGAATCGTAATTAACTAAGTGCTTCTACACCCTTCCCGAATATACATAAGGAATTAAATATACAAGACAAAAAATATGTTTTTTTAATTTGGAAAAAATAAAAAAAATCATAAAGTACACGGTAAGGAAGATGATACTTACTATGTTTTTTTAAGGCAAAGACTACACATATGTGGTGGTTGAAAATAAAGTGCTTACGTTTTGCCCTGATTGTTGACTGTACTCTGCTAGCTGCATTATTTTTCCAGAGCTGAGAGTTGAGATGTATTCTAGCATGTAAGCATGTACAGATGTACGTCCTATGTATTTCCAGAGCACTGAATTTAACCTAGGGATCTTATTATACATTGACTTTGGGTTGATCGGTTTGCACTGGTCAAAAATATCTTGTCGAGGAAAGCACCTAACATATTTGTCGAAGTAGCTAGTTAGTGTGCAGTTTTGGTTAAAAGAGGAGTAGAGCTTAACTGATCTTTCCTTTAATTTCTTTTAACCAAAAGATTCAACTTTTCTTTGTGGGAATGAACCAAACTATTTAACTATTGTAAAACACTTGAAATCGATGTGCTATTGAAATATGGCCATCGAATAAGATAATCTAATCCTTGCCACTTGCGCTAAAGCTAGTTTGGCATGTACTGACTTTTCTTGTGCAAAGTTGTTTTCTATATTTATTGGAAGCTGTTATCATCGATCCAACATTAAGATAACAATAATGTCCTCATATCCAACTGCCTCAATGATATATATCTTGTATTCATAACCAAGTAATTATTTGTTAACTCCATTTGGTCAATAATACATCGATATTGGATAGGGAAATGAAATGATATTTTACCATATGATTACTGCCATGCAAAACAATGATGATTTGTCATCTAGCTTTTATCGAAATTTTCCTGTGCAAATTACATCGATGTTATCTTTAGAGTGGGAACTTCATGATTAAAAAAAGGGTAAGCGATGGGCCAAGATGACATGAGGCTTTACGCTAAGTAGAAGACTTAATTAGCCATAACCTTCTTGATAAGCATGATATACATAAGCATGTGTGGTGGCAGTAAAGTTACCTAAATTACAATAGTTAAGTTTGTTTTAAAGACTTAATTTAATAGCCATCAAGTCAGATAAGAAGTAGTTCAGTGGTGGGCAAGAGGCTCTTTTCCACCAAAGAAACTTCACATAAATAATATGATAATTTTGGTTCAACAAAGTCATACTTTTGCTTTCCACATATATGCCCTTTACATACATATCTTTAATGTTTCCGTCGCTAGCTACGCTATAAATTAAAATAGATCTCTAGCAAAAGAAATCTTATATATAAAAGCATGTTTTGCAGAAACACACTTGGCTTTGTGCAGTTTTAGGTCATGAAGCCCATAGATTTGCTTCAAGGACTAGAATCAATAGCAGCCGATTTGTGAATTGTGATCCATAAATCTGCTCTGATCAATATGGTTCAAAGACAACATTATGCAGATTTTTCTGTGACTACTAATACATATAAATTTTAGTATGAAATTTGGACATAAGTTCGTGCACAATGTACGGTGTATTAATTGGCACTTGAAACCTATATGTACAATGTTTACAGCAGAATATAAAATAAAGAAGGGGAAAACATGCTTACTAAGACTCTTGTCTTGCTCATACACTCCATGCAGCCTATGATATGAATGTGGAAGCGGGAAGGATTCAAAGACCACAAACTCCTTCTCTGATCTGCAATTTATTAAACAGTGAAGGACCCAGCCAAAAAAACACACCAAAAAGATAAATTAATTCCGCGTCACACCGCATATTTCGAAATTAGCACCACATCGGATTAAAAAATCGCCCTCTAGACGATCCAAAACAAGGAAACAATTAAACAACAAACCCCACCATTATTTTTCTCCATAAAAAAACCCATTAATTTAAACCCAATCACCAAACCGAACAAACTTAAATTTTTTAAAAATTCCGTCCATTTGCAAAATATTTTTAAATACTTTCTGTCCTTGTTTAAAATAAAACCAATCGATCCCTTTTATTTCCTTGCTGTATTTCCCATCTCTTCATCTCCTTCCTAGACTCTCTCCCCTTGTCGCCTCTGTTCTTGAATTTCTCGCCTGAACACGGCCGGCGAGGCGAAGCTCGCCGGAAGGCAGCACCGGCCGCGTATCGGCTGCTCGCTGGCAGAGTCCGTGCTCTGAATTCTGGTTCAGGAGCCTGAATTCGAGGCGAGTTCAGGCCATCAGCTTCGTGATCGCGCTTGTCAGGAGAAGAGAAGCAGAGCGGCAGATTCTGATGGTCACGGCCCGACCAGGCGCGAGGTAGCGTTCAGAGAAGAGCCCACGATGGCGACAACGGAGGCTTCGCCGGCTGCGGCTGATGCCGCGCAGCCAGCGCCGGAGACAACGACGCCGACGACGCCGGCGAGCTCTCAGCCTCCGCCGGCTGCTCCTACGGCCGTGCCAGCGGCGCCGGTGGCTGCTGCTGCAGCTGGGAGAGGAGATGGGAAGAGGAAGCGGGGGCGGCCGCGGAAGTACGGGCCGGATGGGAGCCTGCTGCGGCCTCTGAATGCGACGCCGATCTCGGCGTCGGTGCCGGACGACGCGGGCGGGGCGCAGTACACGCCGGCCGCCGCCGTCGGGGCCGTCATGAAGCGGGGCAGGGGCCGCCCGGTGGGGTTCATCAGCCGCGCGACGCCGATATCCGTGGCCGTGACGGCCGCCGCGCCCACGGCTGCGGTGGTCGTGTCAGCGCCGCCGCCGCAGACACAGCTCGGGCCGCTCGGTACGTCCTCCCTTCTCGCATCACTTGGAGAACTTCCTTATTACTCGTTCAATTTCGAGGAATTTCCGCATAATTTCGTTCATTTCGATCTGAGATTGGAATTTGGGGGCAAAGCTGAAAGGTCGCAGCTTTTTTTAGTCAAAGAAGTTCTGCTTTGTCGGAGCATAGTTGGTGAGAGTTCTGCTATTCTAGGTAGGTGAACTGAAACTCTGAAAGAGACATGCAGCATAGTTTCAGTTCAGGTTGTTCTGCTTGGACAATGGACCCGTACTAGATATACTTCACTACTTCAGTAGTGCTCGCTGGTTGGATATCCATGTCGTTTTATTTGTGGTTGCAAGTGGTTTCAGACTTTTCATCGTTCATGCTGTGTCCTGGACACGCTGGCAACCTACTTATGCGACATCTATTGAATTGATCAGGGGATGATTGTAATTTTCAAGGCTTAGTTCTTGTACCGATATCATATTCTAGAAAGAGAGATGTACAAGTGAAACTGGAACTGCCATGCCTGTTCAGGCATTCCCGCTGCCTGATTGATGCAGAATTGCAAATGCAGTTGGAACCTCACTAGTGTAAACGCTCATATTAATCTGTGATTGATGTGTTGTCATAGATGATACAATTGAGTGGCTTGGAAGCCTATTTGTCTACTTGTGGTTGGATAGAAAATATGGCTGATAGTGATGTTGAATAAGTTGATGCCTCTTGGAAGTGTATTCTTTTGGAGGAAAACAAATGTATGTTCCGTTGCTTGGGTGGATAGGCATGGGTAACGTGTGATATGTATAGATATCCACATTGTGGAAGTGATTTGCTATGTTGTCTTTTTGCATGGCACTATTAGGTTTTAACTGTTTGGAATGGTTACCCAAATAATTTGATACGATAACTAGTAGATTTCTCTACAAAGTCCAGGGAGATTACAGTAAAATGCTCTGCTATGCTAAGTTGCCGGTTCTGCTACAGTAACTGTTTATGCTTTCTCATCCTTGTTCTTTGCTTGTATTCTCCACCACAGTTGCAACTAGAAGTTAGGTAGAATACTTGACTGACAGCCCAAAAGCCTTTCAAAATAGTGAACAGAAGTCATGAAGATATTCAAAGTGAATATTCTCATTCATGATTCTCTCACCCTCCATTTCTAAAACATGATATTCTTTGGTTGATGGGCAGGTGAATTGGTAGCTTGTGCTTCTGGTGCGAATTTTACACCTCATATCCTTAATGTTGCTGCTGGTGAGGTAAGTATCATGTGTTTCATCTACTTGATAAAATTGAAAGAGCTTCCTATTTAATAGCTTGATGAACTATATATAGTTGCTTCTAGATTGGTACCTTTGGTTTTGAATTAGCATTCTGTAAAATTCAGACATCTTCCTTTTTATGGAAGAATTTCATTTTAATTACATCCTTGTTAATTTATTTACTAGGATGTCAATATGAAAGTCATATCTTTCTCCCAACAAGGTCCAAGGGCAATTTGCATTCTATCTGCCAATGGTGTGATTGCAAATGTTACACTGCGTCAACAGGACTCCTTAGGTGGTACAGTTACTTATGAGGTTTGTCCATATATTGACTTCTTCTTTTTTCTGACTCTTGGAGTTATACAAGTACATGTTAAGAAGTGAAGATAATGGGTGAAATTTAGTTCTATCTTGTCCTGGTACTTCCATGTTAGCTATCATACTGGTGTCATTTTTTTTATTTTGCATTTGTTCCTTGAAGAGAGTTACTGTAGTTTATTTCCTTCAAGGAGGTAGCTAATGCAATCAATTGTTCATTCTACACTACCAAAGGCCCTCCAAAACTAAATCCATATTCCTCATAAACTTATGTGCTGATTTTTCTTCTTTGCCTGTGCCACCATGAGAATGTTTTGGAAAAAATATTGATAGCTATTCAACAGATCAAGTGCTGCATATAAGTTTGTGGTGGTAGATATGGTAGCAAGTTGAAGTTATTGCGCTACTAATTGAAAATAGACGTGAATCGATACATTAGGCATGACCTGCTTAACTGAATAAGTAAACTTTTTGGTTTGTAAATATGTGCTGCCAAGTCTTTTCAATTTTTTATTATTTAATTTGTCCATGTCGGTTGACAAGTTTAATCATGGCTTTGCTAGTAGAAGAAATGCTAACAGCAGAAGAATTCTACAAGGTTCTGGTTTACTAATTTGCATATCACAAATCTAATGAATTCAGTAAGCAATTAGTCTTTTGAATGTCTAGCAACATGCATTGAATATCAGGTGGCTATATCAGCCCAGTACAAATGCTACTGTGAAACTGAGAGCAAGTACAAATTAAAAATCAAGAAAGTCAAATTGAAAATCAATTATGTGCTGTTGTAGAATACTCATATAGTTTGACTTGAGTGACTAGGGCCGAATCATGATCAGGACCTTTCCATTCTTTGTAATGAAATCCAAATGCATGGAAAGTCGATGGAAACTAGTAGCATCCAGCACAAAGAAGCTGCAGAGAAACTATATACATATATAATTATACATATGATTTAGTCATGTGCTATTAGATTTCCAGGGCCTTAACCCCAGCCCAAAGATGTCACCATAAGAACCAAAGTTACTGACTCATGTGCTATATATTAGTGCATATAGTCACGGAAAAGAAAAGCTCCCAGCTGGCCCATTTTTTTATAGTACAAGCATGTGTTTTATATGTATTCAAATAGCTAGTGATAAAAGTATCAAAAAAAAGCTAGTGATAACATGTTGGGGCTAGACTCATGTGACGATCTTCCTCTTTTCTATGCAAAAATGTGGGTTATTTAGACAAAAACTTGTGAATCCTCAGGCTCTAAAATCAATCAGTCCCCCGTTTGAATTATATGGGTACTTTGTTTCATTGGGACAACACTTTGACCGACGATTACTCTATTAATACATATATCAATTATATGAAACAAAACTATAATAATAAGATAATAGTTTTAAATATAATCAAGGGAAAAGTCCATTTTACAACCCCCAACTATCACAACAGTCCAATTTTTAACCTTGAACTACAAAATCGGATAAAAAATGCCATCCAACTGTCAAAACCGTGTAAATTTAGCCCTTAGGGTGGTTTCGAAGGTGGTTTTGTATTTTGTAAAAACATTTAAAAAATCCAATTAAATCTAAAAATCAAAACTAATTCATCTTAAATCAGAAAAATATGAAACTAGTATAAAAAAATTTCTAAAAATGTAGGCCATGTATTATTGCTCTATTTGAATCTTAATTATTCAAAAATAATAGGCATAACTATAAGCAACCAAATACTATGAACATGAAAAAAATAGATCCGTTTAACTGACGAATATAGTGACAATAGATAGGTTACATTTTTAGAAAACTTTTGATACCAATTTTGTATTTTTTAACTTAAAATGAATTACTTATGAATTTTTTAGTTTAAATTTGAATATTTTTAATTTTAACAAAATGGAAAACCACCTTTGAAACCACACAAAGGGCTAAATTTGCACGGTTTTGACAGTTGGATGGTCTTTGTTATCCGGTTTTGTAGTTTAAGGTTGAAAATCGGACTGTTGTGATAGTTGAAGTTGTAAACTGGACTTTTCCCTATAATCAATAATGTCAATTTTGTGTCACAGAAATTGTATAACAATATTAGTTGTTGGCCGAAGATCTCTCCTAACCATATGAAATACGGTTTAGAATTTCTAATGTAGGGAGAGTATGTTATATATTCAGTAATGATTTTGTAGCTGACATCCTGTTAAATCAGGGCCGGTTTGAGCTGCTCTCCTTGTCTGGATCTTTCACCCCTACCGACAGTGGCGGCACCAGAAGCCGCTCCGGTGGGATGAGCGTCTCCTTGGCGGCCGCCGACGGCCGCGTCATCGGAGGCGGAGTTGCCGGCCTCCTGGTGGCCGCTAGCCCTGTCCAGGTACGTGAACCCATCGAACTATAAAGTATAATAAACACACGGAAATGAATGGAATAATATATTATGGTTAATTACATGATTAACTATAGTCACTAGTCCATGATGACTCACCAATAATTCATGCTTGTTAATTATTGCAACCTGATGGCTTTGTTCCAGGTCGTGGTAGGAAGCTTCCTCCCGAGTTACCAGCTGGACCAGAACGCCAACAAGAAGCCGGTCATCGAGATCACGTCAGCGCCGCCGCCGCCGCAGCATCAGCCGCTGCCGCCGGCAACCGTGGGGTTCACGATCTCCAGCGGGGACATGGAGGACTCGTACAGCGGCAGCCATCAGCCACGGTCCGCGACGGCGAAAGGGAGCTCAGCGCCGGCGGTGTTCAAGGTGGAGAACTGGACGGCGCCGCCTGCGCAGCAGCCGGCGGCGCCCGATACGGCGAAGAAGACGCCGCCGCCGCCGCCGGCATCGGAGGCGGCCAAAGTCCCCGTCCCCGGAAGCTGAGGCTGCTTGCAGATCCTGCTCGTTGATCGGCTTTGGCTGCTCAATCTAATTCACTTGCCGGCCGGTTGAATCGCTAGCATGCATGCAGAGTCCTTCAGCTTGCTAGCTCTCTGATGAGAATCAGATCAGCCCTGCAGAATATATAGGGAATATAATTCAGTAATTCAGCAACCCTTAATGGATGCCATTTCAGTACAAAGTGGATTGATTTACTTGCACATTGTCAACCGGGAACACTAGCTCGTAAGCTCGTAAAGATGCTACTCCCGTGGAACAGTAGCTCTTAGTGTTAATTAGGCGTTGACAGTTTCCAGTCTATCTGCGGACGCTCATTATATACCCATGGTTTAATTGGTGTACCTAGATACTTGCTCAGTAGCAATAGATGGATTTTGTTTATAGCAACTAGCAAGATCTATCAAGAATGGGATATGCATTCCACTTCCAATATATTGGTATTATTAACCATATGTTGCCACTCAATGATTTCTCTAAAATGGAATGCATCTGTCCATGCGCCATCAACAGAAATTATCAAATCAAAGCAAGATAATAATGAAACATCTCCGTGGCTGTGCTAGCAATTCTAACATACGCGATTGTGGAATGTATTACTATATCCTGTGAGCAGGGAGCAGCTACGCCGCGCCTGGTTTCTATTGTGTATCGAAGATGCATGGGCTGATTGCTTCAGGTTGTTGCACTGAGTGACGATTTCCCATCAGCAGGGGGGTTGCGGCATCATCAACTCTTAGAAATGCGCCAAAGAAACCACGCCAGTTCTGAGCTTTGGCACATGAATTCTGAGCATTCAGAGCAGCTGCACTCTGCACCATGCTTACTTCCGATCAGGAGACAGACGGTGGACTGACGGAGACAGGAAATCGTCGGCGACGGACACGAGGAAGGTGCCGGCGAGGTCGGCGGAGCCAAGGGCTCTGCGCCGCTGCCCGGCAGCATCATTTGCCGTCGAGTTCCGCGCGGCGGCGCCATCCCCCATCCCCGCGCTCTGGCTCAAGAACCTCAAGGTTGGCCAAGTCCAAAGGCGTCTCTGCTCCGATCCACGCCGCCCGTGGCTGATCCGACGGCTGTCAAGAACCCAAGGGTGGTCGGTATTTGAAATACCGACCACCCCCGACCCCCCGACTGACCGCTCCGGCTCGGGCTCGCCGGAGCGCCGCCGCGTTCCGGCCGCCAATCTGCTCTCTCTCCTGTTCCTCGACGGAAAAGAGCATCGGCGTCTTCCTTGCGCTCATCCTCCAGGCCGCCGGAGTCATGTTTTCCCCGCTGATTGACCGGGATTGCCTGCACGACCAGATCATGGCGCTCCGCCGCGCTCTCCATGGCCCGGGCTGGGGCCAACGGACGCGTCGCTGCAACCGGCGAGCTTGCCGGCGCGCGTTACAAGAACGTCTATTCGAAGCGCTTCACGTTCAGGGGCTCTGCAGGAGTCTCCCAATTCCCAATCCCATGCCGCCGTGGTGGCCGCCCTCCATGGCGGCGCCAAGTTGTCTGCAGCGTTCACTGGTTGCAGGCAGGGCAAGCAGGCTCAACTTAAGCCTGAGTTCAGGGTGTAAGATCCGCAAATTCTGTCGATCGGCAAAGGGTAATATTCGGTCAGAGAACGACGGATTCAGAGAAAGAAATGGGTGTCTCGAGGCTGTAGTGATGAATCACGGCATTTATTTGCTGATACGGTTGTTATTGCGCAACCATGGACTCCTCTCGCGATGATAAACATCAGACTGCTTATTTGAAGCAAGCGCGATGTACTAAGGTTTTTTGTACCAATTTGCCTCCGAAATGGATTGTTGATTTTTCGCAAAATACCTCCCAGTTTGTTTTTTATGAAAATAATTCCCTAAATTGGTACTAATTGTGTCCAAATATTTATAGATAATAATAACCTACTAGATCAAGTCGAAACTAATAATAATGACCTAGCCTTTTGCATACGAGCCAAGATCATGGCGCCAAGGGAGTCAATGTGGCAAGTTTTGTTCAGTTGGTTTGTGATGGTCTCAAAGTTTGAGCGACTATGAACCTGCAAAGGGCCTGTGACACTGCACTCCAACCATGATTCTTTTTTTAGGAATAGCTACGATCCATTGTTACTTCGATCCTACACTGCAAGTATGCTTCATTTTGCAGGATCGCTTCCATTTTCTTGGCCTGCTGAATCTGAAGAAGTGACTGGAACGGGGGTACGGTCTCATCTCATCCAAATTCAGGACACGATGTGCTCCTGAACCAGTATGCGTGCATACGTGCTGAAGATGTGCATCGAGTGACGAGGTTGCATCAGGGATTTGCGGCGTGAATTCATGACGTTGAAATGCTTTACAAGCGGTACACAAATCCCAACCAGCTCTGAACTTTGGGACCTGAAGAAGCGGCAAGACGATCATGAACATTCAGAGCAGCGGCACAGTCTGCACCATGCTTACTTCCGATCAGGGAAGACAGAACAGGCGAATGATGAAGACAAGAACCGCCGGCGACGGACACGACGAAGGTGCCAGCGAGGTCGGCAGAAGCAAGGGTCTGGGCGGCTGCCCGGCGGGATCATTCGCCGTCGAGCTCCGCGCTCAAACGTGAAGGTTTGACCAAGTCAAAGGCGTCTCAGATCGAATCTGTGCCGCAGGTGGCTGATCCGACGGTCGTCAGCGACCCAGGGGGTGGTCGGTATTTGAAATACCGACCACCCCCGACCCCCCGACTGGCTACTCTGCCTCAGGGCTCGCCGGAGCGCCGCCGCGTTCCGGCCACTAATCTGCTTCTCTCCCATCCCTCGCCGGCAAAGAGCATCGTCGTCTTCCTTTCGTTCACCCTCTGGGCCGCCAGAATCCTGTCGTCCCCGCTGATTGACGGGGATTGCCTGCACGAGCAGAGCATGGCGCTCCGCCGCGCGCTCCATGGACCGGTGCTGGAGCCAACGGACGCCTCGCTTCAACCGGAGAGCTTACCGGCGCGTTCCAAGCTCATGTGTTCGAAGCGCTTCACGGCCACGGGCTCTGCAGGAGGCACCCAATCCCATGGCGTCGTGGTGGCCGCTCTCCATGGCAGCGCCAACCGCCAAGTTCTGTGCAGCGTTCACTGGTTGCAGGCAGGCAGGCAGGCAGGATCAACTTAAGCCTGCAGGGTGTAAGATCCGCAAATTCTGTCGATCGGCAAAGGGTAAGATTCAGGCAGAGAACGTCGGATTCAGAGAAAGAAATGGGTGTTTCGAGGTTGTAGCGATGAATTGGCGCTGGCGCTCTGGCTCTGCACAGCATACTTGAAATCTTGAATGCTCATTTCGATCATGCATTGCAAGCATGCTTTATTTCAGGCTTGCTTTGCAACAGGCTCGCATCCGTTTGCTTGGGCCAGCTAAGTCTGAACCAGTGATTGGATCCAGCTATGATCCATTCTCCACGCTTCCATCCCGCACTGCAACTCTGCAAGCTTACTTCATTTTGCAGGCTTGCAACAGGCTCACATCCATTTGCTTGGCCTGCTAATAAATCTGAACCAGTAGACTGGAATTAACGGCGGTCTCATCCAAATTCAGGATACGACGTGTGTTGTTCCCATCATCATGGGCTTGAGGCATCAACTCTTGAAATACTCAAAGGATCCCACACCAGTTCTGAACTTTGGGACCTGAAGGTGCAAGAGGATTCTGAACATTCAGAGCAGCTTACTGCCGATCAGGAAACGCAGGACAATGGACTGATGGAGGGGTTGCGTCTGGACTCAGGAACCGCCGGCGAGAAGGTTGCGGCGCGGTCGGCGGAGCCAACGACCGGCGCCGCTTCCGGGCGAGGTCATTTGCCTTCGAGCTCCGCGCAGCGGCGGCGCCATGCCCATCCCCCTCCGCGCTCTGGCTCGCGACCCTGCAGGTTTGACCAAGGCTAGAGGCTTTTCTGCTCCGATCCACGCCGCACTTGCCTGATCCGACGGCTATCAGCGACCCAAGGGGTGGTCGGTATTTGAAACACCGTCCACCCCGCCACCCCAGCTCCGCCGTGCTCGCGAGCCGGGCTCGCCGGAGCGCCGCCGCGATCCGGTCGCCGCTCTTCTTCTGCCCCCTTCCTCGGCGCATAGGGCCTCGGCATCTTCCTCGCCGGAGCGACGGAGAAGATTGCTGCGTGTCCGTCGTCGGAGGACTGGCTGGCAGTTGGTCGGGGGCATCTGGTGCTTGGGTAAGACGGTGTCATGTCCGTCGACGGCCAGGGTCTCTATTCAGACAGAACTAGCAGCAGAATATTCAGAGATGAGTTCCGTACAGTACAGCCAAGGACTGCGAGAATATTGTCATTTGTCCCTTGATTGCAAAGTTACTGAAAACATGGGGATCAGCGATCGCTAAATAGCCGAGAAACTAATCAACGAAAATCCTAGTACTACTGACTCAGTAGTGTTCTCCTCTTAAAATCCTAAACCCTGTTCATTTTGAAGCACTTCTATCAGGTTCACA
Organism: Echinochloa phyllopogon; assembly: GCA_033239725.1. Lineage (NCBI taxonomy): Eukaryota > Viridiplantae > Streptophyta > Magnoliopsida > Poales > Poaceae > Echinochloa > Echinochloa phyllopogon. Next base: position 2,130,087 of record BTCW01000001.1, read on the forward strand.
TTCTAGTTCTTCATTCAGTCTCTGATTCTAGTTCCTATTCTGCCAATTTTTCAGGTGGATTGAAGCTTCAGTAATGGCAACCGTGACACTCAACTGAAATGTCGCTACCATGCATGCTGCTGCCATCATCACTGTGACTGACTGATTGATTCAACATTTACGGGTTAATTAGCAACTTCCAGCAGTCTAACTATCCCATTAGAAAAACAAAAGAAAAGAAAAGCCCACAAAGGGGAAGGAAAGCAACGCCCACCCATCAACAGGCCGCTAGTGGTTTATTTCTGTTTTCCAATGTCGAATGTTCAAGTGATCAGCACAGTTTGGATTGGAGGAATTAGTTAGACTATAGTGTGCCTTAGTAGTATTGTGATATTTTAATATTTTATTATGTAAGACATTATAAAACATGAATCTGAACTATTTTTATTACAATTTTGACAAACTTTGAACTTTATATGTTATAAAATTACAATTCATGAGACCCTATCTAGTGGTATATTTGAATTTGAACCTTTGACAATTTTGTACTGACAAGCTGAATTTGTGGCCTTTTTGTTAACTCCCATACCCAATTTCCGGGATCACGAAAATTTGTATTACGAAATGGGCCTCTGTGCTACCGCTCACTCTGAAGACCGTAATAAGACAGGGCCCCTATATGCGGATGGGCCCTTTGGCCTAGTGGCAAGCTCCCCAATTCCCAAATAAGGTGGGCAGCCGGCATCAATGAAGACTGTGGTTTGTGGAGATGAGGTCAACATTGCGTTATTTTTTTAATTTTTTATTTTTTGATCTGGACTGTGGCTTAGTCCAATATTTTTCTACTGTCCCATCAAGGTGCCCTTCACCTTGTTCTTCTTCCTGCCGGAGCAGACAAGGTCATGAGGATCACGTAGAGTATGAAGTGCTGCATGGTCAACTCATCACCTCCGCACAATAAATAGCAGAGACGACTAGTAGACGACGTTTTATTACGACTTTTTGACGACCTTGGATATCCACGGTCTAGCTACGATAGATGTTCCTAGAAGTTCCAAGGGCCGAACTCGAAATATTTGTTGTCTGTACATATACGGAGAAAATTAAAGTCTGAAGACTCTCGATAATACGCTGATCGATTGCGTGTGAGCGTGGCACGTACGAGGTTATTGAGGTTAAATACAAGTCGACGCCCTCGCGATCAATGCAGCTCGTAGAAAAAACCTAGAAGAAGTGGCTGCTATCATCAACGTCGATCATCAGATGTTAAGAATTGAAGGCAACAACAATGCTAAATAGATATATATATCGGCCGATGATGTTCGGAGAAGTTCCCAAATCCCAAGCAGCTAGGGCAGGAAAGTCTGGCTGACTTCTAGATGCATATGCATCGACCATATATATATATATATATATATATATATATATATATATATATATTCTCGATATATATGCAACGATATACTTTCGTCACGTACAGGCCGGGTATACCACAGCTGCAGCTAGGGGTTTAACATGTCTGGAGCTAGCTCCATCAGCTTGTGGAAAAAGAGGAGAAACTGAATAACTGATGCCGGAAGCATCGAATTAACTGAAGAATAGACCGCAGCTAGCTAGCACAGACCAGAGACGACGCATCTGCTGCTGATGGGCGACTTGTGGAAAACTTTCGAGGGATCGGAGCGAGTACGTCTGCTAGCAGCATCTACGCACGCAAGTTCCTGAAAATTTCCTGTGCGGAGGCGGCCGTTGTTTTTTTCAGCAGAAGGCATACGAGTCTGAACTCTCTCTCTCTCTCTCTCTCTCTCTCTCTCTCTCTCTCTCTCTCGCCACATATACAAGAACAAGGTGACAAATATAAGAAAGAAAGAAAGCAACAGTGGATGGATAAGGCGCATTTAGCTACGTAGATAGCTACATGCCCATGCACTGATCTGGACGTGTAATAAAAATAAGTAAAGCTCTACAGTAGAGCGTGCAAGGTTACTCGTGATATGCCTAAGACTAAACTGTGGCTGAAAAAATGACCATCCGTTACATGCACACACGGGTACTCTACGTTTACCAGTAGCTAACGCCTAACATGCACACAGGTAAACATGCCGTCAGCAGAAATTACCAGCAGCTAGTCTGAAAATGAAAGGGACACACACGGCGAATCACTTGCCCGGCCTGCATTATTTTTCTACCGTCCCGTCGATGTCACACCAGTCGGAAATCATCAAACTACTGGCGTTTATTTCTTCAGATTAATTTTCCGACAACAGCGACTAGTACGTCATGTGGCAGTGACAATGCAAGCATAGTAATTTCTGCCGGGTTTACCAGGCTAGCTATACGTATTCGAGAAAAAAAAAAGGCTAGCTATCTAGCTAGCTGTATGCCTGTATAGGATGAACGAAGTCAAAGCTGCAAAGACAGATTCGAGCGAGCTAGACCGATGCCAAAATCTCCGGCGATTCTCTCTTCCATCTTCTCCGGCATATATACACTCACGGCGACGTTCAGAGCAGCAGGACTACACGTAGGAGTAGTATATACCAACGCCTGTGTAAGCTAGCGGCTGCCGTCGGCTAGCCGGCGGCTGCGATATAAAGCTACCTGGACTAGCCGGAGACGATCCAAGCACAGACATGATAGCCACAACGCCACAAGAATAACTAGCACTAGCAGGGGCCTGTAAATTCCCTTGCCACTTCGCGGCAGATGCATATACATCAGATGCCCCGCTAGCTGGCTTTTTCTACACAGGTAAAAATGTTCCATTGCAAGAAAGAAACGTTCGATTATATTCCTTGGTAATATCGGTGATACCTACTCCATCACAAATTACAGGTCGTTTTTCTATTTGGGACGGACTATTTAGGACGGAGGGTTAGTTGCACTGATGTGTAATAGGATCTAGCTAAAGCGTGCGAGTGTCACTACACGTTGTGACGTAAAACTTGTTTTTCTTTCTTAATACAAAGATATGCAGCTCTCCTACGTATTCGAGAAAAAAAATAGAAAGGAGGGAGTTCAATATATAAGATGAGTAGTGGGGTTTTGAGGTAAGAAGAGATCTTAATTCTATAGTAATAATGCCTTTGACATCCTCCTAGCCACTACTCCATATATAATAATAATTCTCGCTAAAAGAAATACCCAACTCTAGTCAGTTCTTTTTGTTCTAGCTAGGTCCGTCCTGCCATTAAGTGTAGAATTTTCCTCACTGGCCATGCGTGACCGATTACCGATATATATATATATATAAATTAATTAAAGAAGAGGATTGACAATGTTCCGAGAAGTTCCTGATGGAGATACATATATGCCAAGATTTTCTCGATCAACAACTATACACGCACTATGCAGGTGCCTTTCGTACAACACTGACGTTGGAGTCAATAATTAAGGCCATTCTCAACACCAATTTAGCCGTGTGCCATCAGGCAGAGGCTGGGAGATCTTAAGTGCGATTGTATCATCTTGATGTAATGCTACTTGAAATTAATAAAGCTTTCCATTTCGAAAAACAATTCTCAACGCCATTTTCATTCTATTGTTTACAAGCCTGCCACATCATCTAGAGTGGAATGAGACCATATATAAAGCAATCCCTACACTGCAAGATTTCATTTCATTGTTTCCTAGGTTTTAGTCATACGTACGGAGTACCATTGAGTCGTAGAAAAGGTATAACAAACTAAATATTTGAAAATACGAGAAATTGAACCACATCTCTGTTCGGGCCAGCATTATATATACTGTAAATCTGCGTCGCTGGTCCAGAGATAAGACAGGGACGGCGACACTTACTACTCACCAAAATTAGCTAATAGCGCTTGGCATCGACTACCTTTCGTTGCCGGAATATTTCCAATCTGAAAAGGCCAAAGTCACTGCATGCATATTTCCGCGCGCACAATTCTGGAAAACTTTCGCGGCTGCAAGGGGCAGGTTGCAAGTTTGTGACAGTTTCTACTCTACTTTCTGGCGCAGATCCAGATAAGCATATTTGCACGCATCGCGATTTGGACGTGCAAGAAACTAGTAGTATTTGGCACCAGATAGGCCATGCCCTAAACAAAGTCCAAATTCTGTTACTTTTTTAAAGGGACATTTCGGCATATATTCACATCAATGAGAGGTTTTTTACATTTATAATAGGGGCGCAAAAAAATACACTCTTTACAAAAGTTGTGCGCGCACGTCTGATCTCTCTTGAATTATGATTGAAGATACAGAATATTTGATGCGGCCTTTTTTAGATGAACTAATAACCATACAAGTGAAAATGGTCTCTCATCTAGTGGTTGGAGAGTTTGAGTAGCATCTATCCTCGTGAGAGCGAATTTATGGAATTGATTTTAAATAAAATCCACTCGGTGGTGTGACTAGGGTTTGAGAGTTTTTCTAGACCGGAAAAGAGGTTGCTTCTTCTTAATTTAAAAGTTGTGCGGTGCCGTTTTACCATCCCTTCCTTCCAGACAGTAGTACACTATTGTGGATTAATCCATTATTTTTTTATCGATAAGGTTTGATCGTCAATCAATTATTATTAACATATATATATACATTGTCCTTCATGGAATGCAACTATATAGTACGTACAAAGCTGCTGTCGACGGCTGGCCGGCCGCGACGTAAAGGGGTGTCTGTTTCAGTTTATTTTCGATTTTCAAGGATAGCTTATGGAGAATCCAAAAGTCAGATGACTCCCATGATTATAAGAGAATTCAAAAGTCAGATGACTCTCATGATTATAGATTATGGATTATGGAAGTCATCTGACTTTTTGATTCTTCATAAGCAGGCATTTAAAATAAGCCATAAGTTGAAACAAACACACTCAAAATAGCTGGACTAGCCAGCGACGAGACGAAGCAGGACGGTAAATTCCTCGCCACTTTTTTTCTTAAGATTAAATTCCTTGCCACTTGGCGCGCGCAGGGCAGAGATACAGGGACCCCCAGCCCCAGATGCCTTTCTTACCTTCCTGCTTTCGATACGATATATATCACTAGCTACTAGATCTCTATCTACCAAGAAAGGTCAGATTGCAAAATGGAAGTGTGAGATAGAGATGGCCATGCTCCAAGGAGAGAAGTTTCTATGATGCTTGCATCGACGATCGTGCAACGCTTTCCCTTTGAGTACAAATACGGGAAATTCGGACAGAAAATGTCTTTGGACATCGATCAGCTCACCGTATAGTATGTACTCCACTAAAATATGAGAGGAAATTTAAGCTTTGCAAGTATTAGAACATGTCTTAATTTGGACTAGCATGTACGCAGTTCACTGGCTAATACCAGGTCAGTCAGACTTCAGACAAATATACTATACGTAAGGCCCAACGCTACTTCGCCCAATACAATTACCATTATATTGGCACGTATTTGTACACGCTGCGAAAATTTCCACTTCATCCCAAGCCGGCATTGAAATTTTCCCCTCCGGAAAGCCAGCCAACTAGCCAAGTCGTTGCTGCACGCATCTTTTTCCCGAGCAAGCGTATATATTTCATACAAAAGCTTTCGCGCGCGCAAGTTCCACAGCATTTCTAAATGCAGGGGAAAGGGGATCGGAGAGAAAGTTGATCGATAAGAATATTCACTCCATCGACGCCCGTGCATCCATTGGACGTGCAAAAGTATACAAACAGTCACGCAGAATTTTTCACACCCTGTTGCACGGCTAAATGCGGACTTTATTTGCCTAGCTTTTGTGGCTTTGCCACTTTTTTTAAAAAAAATAAGGTGGGAGGCCTTCTTTTTAAAAAATTGCAAGAGCCCTCTCAATTAGGAAACATAGAGTTTTGTTCAAGACTCAAGGGGACATAAACAAATTAAAGAACTGTCGGAAGTATGAGAATGAATCCCCCTCAAGTAAGCAAACTAAAAGAGCGTAGAAAGAAAATTCAAGCCTTGAGACGTGTCATCTCGTGGCAAAAGGAAAATTATAAAGCGATCGAGGAACGGTCCTATAGTAAGCCTACGTATGTGTGACTCAAAATTCTGGATCCGTTCCTTCGTTCCAAGTTCAATCTGGCCCGACCAATGCGCGCTACTCGATCCCCTGAATTATGCTTGAAGAAAAAGTTTCAAATACAATTCATACGTTTGTAGTAAATACGCGTACAATTCATAAAATCAGCGGATCCAAATTGGCGTCGTGCAGAAAACCGGAAAAATTCTTCCACGCGAGTAGAGACAGGCGACCGACGGCGACACTCGTGGAAACGTCGTGGACCGTCGGCCCAAAAAGCGCATGCGAATGAATGGATAAACCCTGGGCCTGGCCCACGGGCTGGTGGGGCCGGCTCGTTTGTTCTAGAAGGCTGCGAGGGCGCGCGCGAAAGTTCCAGGGCCCGCCTGCCAGCAGCCACTGGCCCACTGGAGGGTGGGCGCGAAGCTTCCATGTTGCCCGCGTCGGCTCCGCCACGTGGAGGGGCGGGATTGGCCCCTGGCCTTGCTGTTCGCGTCATCGATTCGCGTCCGACAGGCGAGGCGCGTTGCTAGGCACGCTTTGGTCTTTTTCTTAGCGCCAAAGAAATTATTTATTTATCTATTTATTTCTGTTCTAAAAAGAAGTTACGGAGACACGGAGCAGTAAGCCGTTGAGAGCAACTTCAGCAGGGGCTCTATATGGGTCTCTACTTCAAAATTTAGAGGCTTGGAGTAAAAACACAACTCCAGGACCTTCAAACACAACTCCAGGACCTTCAAATGGGCCTGCATTTTACATAAACCTCCAAATCTCCCCTCCAAGCCTCCATTCCTAGAGACCCTCCAATTCCCCCTCCAAAAGTGGGAGAGAGAGGTAGATGCGGCTGACAGGTGGACCCACGGAGAAATAGAGGCCCGAGTTCATATGTCCACTGGAGTTGGGTGTTTATTTTAGGCCTCTATTTTTTAGAGATAGACCTGTAAATAAGTTTTGAAGGCCTCAATTTGAACGGCTTCGTTGGAGTTGCTCAAAGGAACCCAATTGCTAGTACGTTCGAGTGGGTCAAGCCATACAGCCAGTGTAATGGCTACTAGGTGCGAACGAGTACGGCAAAGCAGCCGCTGATCTACCGAGTGGCGTAGCCAAAGCGTGAGGGCTTATGTACGTGCAGAGCATTGCGGTGCATGTCGTAGACACGTACGGGGATCAAATATGCGAGTGCTGTAGAAGCTAGGAGTCACGCGTGGCATTAGCCTGGTTTAAGTTAAACTATGTTAAATCTAATTAATTTAGAAGATATATAAATTGATATGGAAGAATACAAGCAACCATATCCTTGAACCTGAATAAATAGAGCTCACGAGGAAGTTAACAAACCTCAGAATAAGATCGTCATAATCTAAGAGCCACATGAAAATGGTGCGCTCAACGACCAACCAGAAACACTGAAAAGTTGCAGCCTTCTTTTTATCATGCTTAAACATGTGTCTGCACTCTAATACGTTACTTGCAACAGAAAAATGATGTGACTACATATACGGAAGCCTACGCTACACCGTACATGCAACTAGTAAGGACGCGCACGAGATAGTCATCATGTCTGGAATTCTGGAAACACGTTGGTGGCCGGTCGTAAACACGCAGGGAGCGGTGTACCGTCCGCGCGCGGCGCAAAAATGACCGACCCGGCTCGCGCGCGCGCGCGCCCGGTGCTGTGCCGCGACAAAACAGCGTGCGGCCGGGCACTAGTACGTGACGACGAAGCTTCCGGGACGCACGAGAGGCGCCCGTGGCCTTCCCGAAAACTACTCGCGCGGTGCCGCGGCACTTCCTTCCCTCGCCCGCCGGACCCACCGCACCCGGCACGCGCCCCACCACCCTAGCTAGTATATAATACGGGACGCCGCCTCCCTTCTTCGCATTCCGGAACCCACGAGCCCGACACGACACGACTCGAACAAACAAAAGGCAGGCGCGGAGCACAAATCCTCACGAGGCTTCTTCCTTGCGTGCGAGGCGAGGCGAGGAGCCCCCGGTCGATCGATTCGTTTCGCGTGAGGGGGGGGGGGGGGGGGGGGGGGGGGGAGAGGAGGAGGAGGAGAAGCAGGCATCATCGGCGGAGCTAGGGAGGAGATGGACGCCTTCTACTCGTCTTCCTCGTCGTCGGCGCAGTACGGCGCGGCGCACGGCGGCGGTGGCTGGGCATACGACTCCCTGAAGAACTTCCGCCAGATCACCCCCGCCGTCCAGACCCACCTCAAGCTCGTACGTCCCCCGCCCTCCACCTCTCTCCCCCTCCCCGGTCCTCTGAAAATCTCTTTACCCCAGATGTTTTCGCGCGTTTTCTCTTCGTGCCACGGGGATGAGTACGTGCTGGGTTTGTGCCACCGGGTGATCTCTAGGGCTTGGCTGGGCGGAATGTGGCAACGGATTCGGGCGTCCCCGTGGTTTCGGGGTGTTGATCTGACGGTTTGACGGTTGTTTTGGGGAAAATTTGGGGGAATTTGGTTCTGATTGGGCTGGGTTCTTCGTAAGCGCCAACTTGCTTATGTTCCGGGCTGGCTTGCGCCCACTGGTTTGATTTCCGCAACCAATGGTTTAGGCGATCCCGTCTTCGCGCGCCTCCCGTTTCGAGTTGTCCAGATGAATTTGTTGGATTCGATCAATTGTTTTTGGGCGGTTTCAGCCGCGGAATGTGAATGTGATGCGCGCCGCAGTTGAACATTTTCAGATTAAATTGTTGGCTTGGAATGTGTGCGATTCACGCAATTAATTAACCTTCCTTGTTAGTCTTTGGTTTCGTGGGAATTTCTAAAGGAAATTCATGTATACTTTGCGTGCTGTTTCTTCTCGTGAGCTATCAGGAATTTCGGATGCCCACTGATTCTCGCGTGTGGTATTCATTGGATCAAACTGCGAATGCCACCGGTTGATTCGTCATTGACTGAGAATATAATTTGAACATAATTCAATTGGAATGTTTCGTTGCGTTTCGGTTACTTTTTTATGCGCCTTTATCCCTTCGTGCGATCGTGCTACTGTGTGATGTCAGATTTTTCTTCAACGGCGGGCTAGTTGTTTAACTAAATTTAATTCTAATAACGATGGTTGGTTCGTTGCCTGCAGGTTTACCTCACCCTATGCGTGGCGCTGGCCTCGTCGGCGGTGGGCGCTTATCTGCACGTCGTCTGGAACATCGGCGGGATGCTGACCATGCTCGGCTGCGTCGGCAGCATCACCTAGCTCTTCTCCGTGCCCATCAGGGAGGAGGTTCGTCTCTCCTTCGTCAGTTGACCTTGATAACCTGATTGCTGGATTGTGTACAAGTTTGCAAGAAATTTGACAATGGAAAATGTCAATCGAGCTGACTTTCGTGATGGTTTTCCCTGTTTGTGTGTGTGCAGAGGAAGAGGTATGGGCTGCTGATGGCGGCTGCCCTCCGGAAGGGGCTTCGGTTGGACCTCTGATCAAGTTAGCTGTAGACTTTGACCCAAGGTAATAAGGAACTTACCTAGCAGTTGTCTTGGAAATTGCCTGTTGCTTTGGATTACTGCTTGATCAAATATGGACAAGTCCACTTTGTTTGATCATGCATGAGTGGATTAGTAGGAGGCAACAAGTCGGCCTAGTTGTAGTAAACGATATAATGCTTGAACAATTTGGTGATGGTGATTACCAATACGTCAGTACTGACTAGGACATGTTGGATGCCTGTTGTACGTGTCTCTTTGTCAATCACTGTCTGGTTATGTCCTGACCTTCTTCGGGGCATTTACTCATTTTGTAGCATAATTTTGCATGGCAATTGGACTAGTTGTATTTCCTCGTGAGAATCTTTATTTTGAGGTGGAAGAATTTTAAGTTGCTTGCTGACAATTGCAGTTTGAGTGCTGTCATGCATGATGTTAGTTGACCTGAAAATATCAGTTAATTCATTTTCAAAGTTTATTTATATTCCCTTGCTATGAGGGTGCAAAATTTCTGGGCCTTGGTGTAGAATTGATTTTGCCCTTGATATGCCTATGCATGTATTGGTATTTCCCCTTTGTTAAAAGGTGATTAAGAAAAAGCAAACCTGTTTCTGAATTACTTGATGGTGACTTGGGCATAGATTGAGTAATAAGAATTGAACAATTTTCAGAGGGTATGTTGGCCCTGACCATCTAGGAAAATGCTCTGAGTAGTATATTTCTGTTTGTCTGGCTTCCATTAGCACATATTTTTTAAGACTTAAAGCCCATACTGTTGCTGGCCACCTGTAACCTGCTCAAATGTATTGGAACTCTGATTTGTGTATGATGGTGTCCTGTGTTTGGCCTGGGCCTTTCTGCTGTTGCCGGTACCGTGCAGTGATTCTACTTATGCTGTATTGTTTAATAAATTGGTACTAAAGTACTCAGAGCCATGAATTTGTAGTTAAACTGCTGTAGAACCTTGAAACTTCTGTTATTTGTAGTGCTCTTCATAAACATAATTAGTACTAGATAAGTTTCCCCTTGTTTACTGAAGTTGGCAACCTGTTGCTTCTGTTGTGCTTATCAGCATCCTGGTGACAGCGTTTGTTGGGACTGCCATTGCCTTCGCGTGCTTCTCTTGTGCGGCCGTCGTGGCCAAGCGCCGGGAGTACCTCTACCTTGGTGGGCTGCTCTCTTCTGGCCTCTCCATCTTGCTCTGGCTGCAGTTCGCCGCCTCCATCTTTGGCCACTCCACTGGCAGCTTCATGTTTGAGGTCAGTTAGATCATTCATCATCAAACGTGCTTCCGATGTTTAGAGGCTGTGGTTTCAATGACTGGACAAAGAGTAACATGATGAATCGATTCTGATGCTGCTTGACTTTGATGTGCAGGTTTACTTTGGGCTGCTGATCTTCCTGGGGTACATGGTGTACGACACGCAGGAGATCATCGAGAGGGCGCACCAAGGTGACATGGACTACATCAAGCGCGCACTCACCCTCTTCACCGACTTCGTGGCTGTCCTCGTCCGCATCCTTGTCATCATGGTAAGGTTTCGGGTTATACCTGATTACTTGCCTCCAATGCTGTCCGATTGCCGCAATCTGTTTGTGCTGACGATGCCTGTTTGAATTCCTTGTGGTGTGCAGCTCAAGAACGCAGCTGACAAGTCGGAGGACAAGAAGAGGAAGAAGAGGTCGTGAGCGCTAGCTGCTACCGCCCTGTCTCGCCCTCCCCTGTGCACATAGAAGACACCGCTACTTTTGCTACTACTAGTATCACTGTCTACTACGACAAGTACGTTGAGGATGGTTGGGAAGCTGCCACGGTTGGGTTGCTGTGGTGGAAACCAAGTGTTCCTTTTGTCTGTTATTAGTTTGTTAGTTCTTATATGAATCTGGTGAAGTTTGCTGAAGCTTTGCATATACGGGCGCTACAGCGGCTCGGATCTGCGTGTGTTTACTGAATGTTGGCATTGGTTTTCAGCCTGAAAAAAAAAACTCTGAAGAAATTGCAATGTAAATGTCGAATTGCACAGTCCCACGATCCGTGACAACCATGTTTTGTTTACTCCTTGCGCATTGCAAAGAGCCGCCTGCCACGTAGTACAACAGCGCGCCGCGCCGCACTGATGGATCGCTGCCTTGTTTCGTCAAGGCTGGCTGCAGGGACGGCGATGGACTCGCCTCTGCTCATCGTCTGGTGTTACGTCCACGGTACACGGGTGGCACATCACGTGCTGATGCTGACCGAACGATGACAGCAAGCACAGCCTCGGAGCATCTTCAAAAGTGTTCAAAAAAAAGTCCTATTAAACTGATTTTGAGATATTATCAAAAGCGATAAGAAGTAAAAAGTATCCCCACCCAACAGTTGCAAAAAATTAGCTCAAAAAAATTTAACTACTGCCACATCATCCATGGTGGGTCTAAAAGCTGATTTTTATCCACATAAACAGTAACTCAGGGTAGTTTTTTTTCTTCGGTCCTGTTTAGTTCCCTTGAAAAGCCAAAAATTCTCCCTCCAAACTTCACTATTCACCTATCACATCAAATCTCTCTCCTCGTACATAGAACACTAAATATGGGTAAATAAAAAAAAACTAAGTACATGGTTTTGATGTACACGACGAGACGAATCTTTTGAGCCTAGTTAGGTCATGGTAGGATAACGATTACCACAAACAAACGAAAAGTGCTACAGTACGCTACAATGTCCGATGTGACATTTTCATCAAACTTTACATTCCCTTTTCGGGAACTAAACACAGCCTTTGTCATTTTTTTTCGCTGAATTAGGAGTGCGCAAAGAAGGGTTAAATTTATCTTAAGATGTCCATTGGACATGCGGAAAAATTGTGAATAGTTTTAGACAACTATTGGAGACTTATTTTTTATTTTATTTCTAAAATTAATTATTAGAAGAGTTTATTGACCACTCTTGAAAATGCTCTCTTCTGTCTCTCTCGACACCACGCCCGCCCAGACTGTACAAATCCGGATCGGCGGCTCTACAGTAGTCGTCTATACAAAGCCGTACAGAGAGCCAAGAAAGACGGCCGTGCGCCGCCATAGTGGTACGGTTTCTCTATTTCAGTATTTCTCCACATACGTGGGTACGTGCCAAGGTTACTGCTTAATTTTAGTCTAGCTTATCATTGACCGAGTTGGACCGACACGATCGAGCTCGCATCGCGTCTCTTTCGGATCGCTTTTCCGTATCCCAAACGTAGTATGCCCAGACGTTTAATTTGCAGTCACACTCCTTGTTTGATTTGCACAGTATATAAAGGCTGATCCGATGGCGCCACGCCACCGACCCATCAGCTCATCTCAGGCAGCTAGTCTTTCGTTCGCCTCGTCGGTGGCAGACTGGCGGTCGGTTCGTGGCTTGGTGCCCTCCCTCACGGCCTCACCCAACCAAAGGCGCCCTTTGGCAATTTACGCCTCCGCTCTACGAAAGCGGGAAAGCCGAGAGCGGCGGGCGGCGGGTCGCTCTGCCACTGCCAGCGAGCGCGCCACCACACACCAACCCGTGCCCGCCTCTTTTAAGAATTTCCCGGCCGACGGCGCTGTCTGTTTGTCACGGCTTCCTCCCTCCCCAGCCTCCTCACCTGTGGCCAGCAGCCCGCCGCCACCACCACCACGCCGTGCACGCCGGCCGGCAAGAGCTAGCGCGCGCGGCATGGAGGCGGCGAGGAAGGCCGGCGGCGCCGCGCGCGTGCCGCGGGTGGTGGCCGTCCTGGCGGGGCTGCTGGAGCGCGCCGCCGAGCGCGGCGACGGCGACGGCGCCGGCGCCGCTCCGTCGGCGTTCCGGGGCAGGGCGCTGCCGGCGATCCCCGTGCGGCGGTACGCGGAGCGGATATACCGGTACGCCGGGTGCAGCCCCGCGTGCTTCGTCGTCGCCTACGTCTACCTCGACCGCCTCGCGCAGCTCCCGGGCAGCGGGGAGGAAGAAGACGACGACGCGGCGGCGGTCGGCGTCGACTCCTACAGCGTCCACCGCCTCCTCATCACCGCCGTCATGGTCGCCGCCAAGTTCATGGACGACATGTGAGTACCCATCCACCCGTTCGATCACCAGCCACGCTAGCTCCTTGATCCCATCCCAGCGCCGCACTCCGAGCAATTGATAGTCTCTACTCCATTGGTGAGCAGAGCAGTGCTCTGTTCTTGGTGCTAACCAGGACCAGGTTGCATTTCTCGGCGGCAAAACACTCTAATTCGCCAACAGGAAAGAGGTAGATCAGCAGCGTTCAATTGGGCTGTGGTTGGATGCAGGATGATTAAAGTAGTACTCGTAACTGATTCCAGCTAGGAATTGGACGGGAGGAGTTGACGCTCCACATCTGCACATGCCATAGTTGACAAACCCTGCTGATCATGTCAGTAACCTGTATTAACCTCATTTCCCTGCCTGCCCGCGGTAGGAACAGCAAGCATCCGAGATACCTGTCTGACCGTAGGCGTGGAGGCCGTAGAAATACAGAGAAGAAAGCAGAGACGTGTGTGTGTGTGTGTGTGTGTGTGCCGGGAAAGGCAAGTCAAATGTTGTGTACCGCCGCTGCCGCTGCTGGTGTCGAGTCGTACGCACAGAAAACCACACGGCAACGCGAGCCATGGATCGGATGGATGGAGTCTGACGGGGCATAGCACCCCACCACCTACCTAATTCAGCTAGTATTCAGCTGGCATTATCCGCTAGCTATCCAATGCGACAGGTGTCTTGGTCACCGACCGAGGTGGATCACATTCACAAGCATGCTGATCAACCAACATCTCCCTCTTTTGTTCGTTCAGCTCATCGATTGGGCTTCTTGGTGCATGCTGATGCTGCTCCAACTGCTGAATATTCCTGCCGTATTCATTTCAGATATATACTAGGTGCATACTATATATACTCCAATGCCTTCATAGAATCACATGCGGATGTAGTATATGGTATTATGGTGTGCTACCTGCTGCTGCATGATGGTATGTGATGGTACGGTACAATCACAAGAGGCCGGCATATGCGGCAGCCGGTAGCGGTAGGTGCATCGGTCTGTTGGCACGTCCAGCTCCTCAATCGCTAGCCTGTTCCTCTCCCCCATCTCAACTCTGAACCCGATTGCTCACCTACCTGCACTCCAGCACACACCAAAAAAAAAAAGAAAAAAAACACCACTTCGATCCTCCCGTGACCACACCACACCATGCATGCTGCAAAACACCAAACACGTACTTGATTTTCAGGATTTTTTTTGTTTTTGCGAAACCATTTCCAGGAATTGAATGATTATTACTTGATGATGATTGTGAGCCACTGATGATGAATCTTGATTGTGCGGGTTCAGGCACTACAACAACGCCTACTTCGCGCGCGTGGGGGGCGTGGAGGTGGCGGAGATGAACGCCCTGGAGCTGGAGCTCCTCTTCGCGCTGCGATTCCGCCTCAACGTCGCGCCCGACACCTTCGCGCGCTACTGCGCCGCGCTCGAGGGCCAGGTGCTGCTCGCCGACTCCACCGACGCCGCCACGCCGCCGCCGCCGATGGTCACCGTCTCCGCCTCCGTCTCCGACGACGAGGAGGAAAAGGAGGAGCGAAGCCGCCGCCGCCACGATAATAACCACCAGGCGGCGCTGCTGATTAGAAAGAACAAGGATGCCGGCGCCGGCGCCGGCGCCGGGTCAGTAGTGCTAGTGCCCGCCGTCGTCGTCGTCCAAAGAGCGGCGGTGGAGATGGTCGCCCAATGACACGACGGGGACGGCGAGGACACACACGATTCTTTCAGTTCATTGGTTTGGTTGGTTTCATTCCTAGCTATCATCCTAGGACGAACGGAGCTTCGTCTCCGGCCTTTTGTGTTTCGCTGTTGGTTGATGATGAGCCAAGTTCATGTCGTGTTCAGTGTTCTACGTACTACAGTAGCACTCTCTGGTCTCCGTCGATGTGTAGTTCAGTGCAAGTGCGCGGGTGCTTACGGGCTTGATGAGCTCGGATGTACAGCATTTTCCCCTTTTTTTTTTGGGCTCGGTGTCCAGCGAAGAATGAATATCCTCCGGGCCTGTTTGAAATATACAGGACGTATTTGTTTTGTTACGACAAACATTTAACTAATATACAGGATGTAATTACTTTATGAACATATGAAAATTTAGGATGCAAAACTAGCTAGTGTTGTCATATTCATATTTACGACAAACATTTAACTGACATTTACCATTTGACATTTCGTTATCCTTCTTTTGGTTCTATATATTTGAGCCCTTCTAAGCCTAAGAGCAGGTAGAATAATCCATCCTTTTAAGTCTGATGTGGCGGAGAAAAAATAAGAAAAAGTCAGAAAAATTAAGTGTACTCAACAAATCCACACATTGATCGGCTTGTTATAGTTTTTAATAGATCGAGTGTCCAATTCGTGCCGCTTGCAATTACATTTATCTGATCTGCACATAAATCAAATTAAACCATTAATTCTTTCTTTCGCAAGCTACTCATTAGCTTGAGAAAGAAAAAAAAAGTTTGATTAGCAATAAAAAAGTATGTTATATTGAATTGGCCTCACATGATATGGCTTGGCTATAAATCAAACTTATTAACAATTGCTCTAATGATAGACACTCTACACACTCCAATGAGTTTCGAGTTGAATAAAAGTTACTACACATTTTCGGTCGGATGAAATTTGCAGTTATTTTTTATTGAATTATTATACTGGAAACCATATTAATGTCTGATCAACTCACATTTTGGGTGAGATTTGGACGGCAAAATGTTGATCACACATATTCTTGGGAAAGCAGGTTGACCACTGGTTGACACCTGTCCAGCTGTCCTCAGTTAAGGTCACGACTCCTGGACTCCTTGTCCTGCAGCGCAATTAATTAACCCCGGCCGAAAAAGGTGAAAACCCAGCGGTTGCTCACACTCCGCTCCGCCGCGTCCCCAACCGAAAACCCCTCCGCCATGGCGCCGCCGCCGCCGCAGGAGGACGCGATCGACGGCGTCGCGGAAGCGGGCGTCGAGGATCCGGAGGTGGTGGAGCCGTGGGTCCCGTCCTCCGACTCGGAGCCGGACTCGGACCACCCGGCCTCGGCTCTCGAGCCACCGACCCCTTCCGCCGCCGCGGCCGAGCCGGAGCTACAGCCGGTGCGGACGGCGGTGGAGGAGGAGGAGAGAGAGGGGGAGGAGGCGCGGCCGCGGTGGCCCGGGTGGCCCGGCGCGAGCGTGTTCCGGCTGGTGGTGCCCGCGGGCAAGGTCGGCGGCGTCATCGGGCGCCGCGGCGAGACCATCAGGCGCCTATGCGACGAGACCCGCGCCCGCGTCCGCGTCGTCGACGCCGCGCAGGGCGCCGCCAACCGGATTGTAAGGCTCCGATTCCCGCCCCCGCGAAATTTGGTTTAGTTATGTTTTTATGGCTCATGAATCATGATTCGTGTGGGCTGCTGGAACTTGCAATGGTGACGATGTCGTAGTGTAGTGCTGCGAAGCAAGCAAGCGAAGTGTTGTTCGATCGGCTTGTTCCATTGCTTATTTGAGTTTGCGTACTAGAAGCATGTCTTGATACGTCTCAATTTTTCTCCATCGAGAAATGAACTTAACGAAAAATTGGGTTACTCCGAGAATCGTGCTTGCTGATTGTAAACACTAGAGATATAAAGCATATCTGGTGTGTCCTTAGCAATATGCGTAGCATTGGTATTGGTTGGACAAATTTCGAAGTTATCCATCAACTCCAGAACTTGGCACTTCAATTTTGTGTCACGCTGTAATGTGCTCTGCATTTTGGAAGCATCAAATTTTGTATTATGAATAAGAGATGGTGATCTCTGCGACAGCGTAGAGTTTTGAACCTTAGCTAGAAAATGGATACTTAAATGGTAACAAATTGCGTGCACGTGTTTGCCAGATATGCTGTAATTGTGTAACCAATCATGTTAATGTTGCATCTTGGTTTATTTATCAATCATTATGTGGTTTGACCCTAAATGCATAACTGTGGAAACCTTATCTTATATTAATGTTTGGTAGAGTTCTGAGTTCTCTCTTTTTTTTGCGAATTAGTTCTGGGTTGTCTCGATCTAGTTGCTCTAAAAGGCTATGTTTATGAGTAGAAATTGTGGTTCATGATTTCTGTTGAATACTTTAATTCTTGTTTCATTCTCATTCTTTGTTGCAAGCACTGGAGCAAAGATCTTAACCGTGTATCAAATGTCAGAAAACTAATGTAACATGCAGTCATGTACAGGTGGCCCAAAAAAAAAGTTGCAGTGACCCCTTGTATTTGTTTCCTTCCCTTTCTTTAGGTTTTGGTATCTGCAACAGAAGAAGTTGAAGCAGAGTTATCACCTGCGATGAGTGCTACAATTAAGATCTTCAGGCATATAAATGAGATAGAAGAGATCAATGGAACTATATCTGCTTCTGCACCTGAAATCTGTTTTGTTAGATTATTAGTTCCAGCTGCACAAGCTGCCCACCTAATTGGAATGCAAGGAGTCACAGTTAAGTCAATCCAAGAAAGTACTGGTGCTACCATAAGGATTATTGGTGAAGGTATGTTGTCAAGTATCTTCATCAAATCGTTTGGTTAAAGGTTGCATTCATTAGTAGTTGGTTAGATGGGACAAGTGAAGTTCAATTAGTGTTACTGTGATTCATTTTTTTCCTTTTGTTATCTATGGCATGATTACGATTGCTTCATTCTTGGCATGTAGACATTGAATGTAACTTGCAGCCCTATCATTTGCTGTTTCAGATTCTGATTCAAGACATGCATGGTGCATTTCGTTGTTATTCTCACTTTTTCTAAATTACACCCATCCAGTTTTATTATGGATTGTAGTTTTTCAGTACCTGACATTTTTCTCAGGAAAAGTAGTACCAACCTTGTTTCGTAACTGGCACTAGCTCTATTCAACCAAATGTCCCCTGTTTCAGGAATGAAAATTGGAAAGAGAAAGGATTCTTACTCATCTCTTAATTGATTTGGTTGTACAAAATACTAAATTCCGCTGGTAGATACTAATCAGTCAACCAAGCAATTTCAAACCATAGTATTAAACGCTGCTTTTTTATCCGGCTAAATCTTGTGATAAAGGGTTGAATTAGAACTCCATGCCTGTGAACATCTTCTCTTTTCCATTGCAATCAAGTTTTATGTTAATATAAATGTCCAGATGTAACATTTCCTACTCCATCTGTTCTTCTAGATGAGCTATTGAATTGTGAAACACTAGATGAAAGAATTGTGGAGATACATGGTGCTTCTCTCAAGGTTCACAATGCCATGAAATCAGTGCTTGGACTTCTCCGGAAGTTCCTCGTTGATCATGGTGTGCTTCATCTATTTGAAAGAAAGGTAATCTTGGTATATCCTGCCTGTTCTATTTTGTGTAAATATCATAGCATCGTGTAGTATTGTCGACGAATTATGTCGAACACGTCTAACTGGGGATACCCCAGGGAGTAGATTTGTGTGGGTCTCGCCAAGTTCTAGGAACGAAAGTACACGAACAACACAATTTAGACAGGTTCGGGCCGCGAATAGCGTAATACCCTACGTCCTGTGTGCTTGAATGTATTGCACGTGTGGTGTTACTTGGTTTTGAGCGGGGTCCCTGCCTCACCTTATATAGTCTGGGAGGCAGGGTTACAAGTCGGTTTGTACAATCCTAGTCGTATACAACATGGATAACTACAACATGATGCTTTGGGGAGTTTCGTACACGACTAGTTATTCCAATCTGCTACGCCGTCTTGCACCATAGCCGACTGGTTTGAAGTAGTCGGATCAAACTCCTCTCTGCCGAGTAGATTAATCCTCTGGATAAGTGGCCTTAGGGATCCTGGTCCCACAAGCCCCCGAGCATCTTGCGCCTTTGCTTCAAATCTTGAATAACTGGAGCTAAGCTCAAGACGCTCAATTTTCTCTTGACGAGTAGTTCCATTGGAGTGCATCTTTTGATGCACCCAATGGGTGTAGCCTCCGAGTACTTTTGAAGTAGTCGGAGGTTCAAAAGCAATCTTCTGTCTTTATTTTGAGTAGTTCAATGGTGTGCACCGAGTAGGTGCACCCATTGGGTGTAGCCCCCGAGCTTCGAGTAGTTTGCCTGAAAAAAACCAGTCGAAGGTCCTCGAGTAGTTGTCCCATAATTATCGGAAAATCAAATCCCAGAATATCCGGTAACAGCCCCCGAGCTTTAAAACAAAAATCTTTTTGATTTAAAGATCAGAGTAAATCCTTCTGGATCCGTTGTAAACTTGAATGTCCGAAATTTTCGCCGTCATCTGTTAAGGAGAGTTATCCCGAAAAAATAGGCGGGAATGTAGAATGCCATGCGCCGCCGCACTATAGTGAACAGTAACCCTAACGAAGGGTTATATAGATCTGACCATCGGACTTAAATTAATCACTGGGCCTTTTCATAGTCGCCACCCCCAGAGCGCACTGCGACCTTGAATCCTTTGTCCACTAAAAACCCGCAGCCCCCAAGCTTGAGATTTGGTTGAAGTAGTCACCAAGCTTCGGAGTCAGTAAATGCGAGAGAAATCCAAAGCCATAATCCGCTCCAACATGTCTGGATCGAAGCGAAATGCTGTCTCGAGGAGGGGCGGGAAGAAGAAGTCATTGGTTCCAGAATCATCAGCGAAGCCTGCCTTCGCGGATCCGCCATCCCCAGCTGTTGCTTGGAAGAAGTGTACAACGAACACCGACGACCTCACTGAATTGGTGGAGCAAGGTTTGCTTCTAGATTCCGTAGCTCTTGAGTGGAAGTCTTGCTACAAACAACTTTTCCCTACTGAAAACAATCAAGAAATTCCTTTGTTTATCTCCTTTTGTGAGCGAGGGGTTGGATTACCCATCTCTTCTTTCTTCAAGGAATTCCTTGCATTCTATAGCTTGCAATTACATCATCTCAACCCAAATGGGGTGCTCAACATTTCTATCTTTGTCCACGCCTGTGAAGCGTTCTTGGGTATCAAACCCAGTCTTGCCTTGTTCCGTACTTTGTACCACATCAAACCATAGCCAAATAGTATTCGTACAGAGGTAGTTGGTGGTGCGGGAATTCAGTTCCGCAAGAACATGAAGGCCAAGTGGTTTGCAATGCCTATCATGGATTCATGCGGCGACTGGAAGAGCAAATGGTTTACTATCGGTGAGTATATCCAAATATCCTGTTTATTTGAATAACTATGCCGTTTTGTTGATATCATGGTGAACCACATGTTTGTGTATTGAAAAATAGCAGGGAACCACTCGTTGAGTTGTCGACCAAAGGATGGGTGGTTTCCTCGAGACCAGTCGAACTGGAACATGCGTCCGACTGCGGAAGAGGCCAGGGATGTACCCGCTCTATTGAAGCGGGTACAAGAGCTGAAAGATCAAGGACTCACTGGAGTAGGGATCGCCTTCAGCTTCATGAAGCGAAGGATTCAACCACTCCAGGAACGTCATCACCTGGGTTATGATTATGAGGGTGACTCCGATCAGACCCGTACTGCGCCAGAAGCTATTTCGGATGAAGCGGTGCTGCATCGGTTGGGGCAGATGTTTACTGATGTAAACGAGAAGCCAGTCATCATCAATGAGTTGTCTAAGGACAACCCTCCACCGGAAGTAAGTACTTGTATCTTGGAATATATTGATATCTAGTAGCATATGACAATAACTTGAATTGTCTTGTTGTGAATAGGCGACAGCCGCGGAGCCCACAGAACTTTTTACCCGTAGTGAATGGGAGGAGCTGGAAAGGAGTTCCTCAGAGAGGACCATGACAGACAAGGGCCAAGAGGCCATTGATGAAGATGAAATTGTTGAGGACTCTGAGACTAGTGCACCGCCCCAAGTACTAACTGCAAGTAAGTGTCTTGATCACTCACAAACAGATGAATATGAATGTGAAATTTAACAATAATTGTTTGCTGTATGTAGCAGCACCAGATGTACCAGCAACGGCCAGAAAGAAAAGATCCAACAGAAGCCAGTCCAGGGGAGATGACACTATGCCATGTGAGGACCCAAGCAAGCGCATCAAGTTATCTCACAGGATTACTGCGGTACAAGGTTCATCGTCCTCGAGTGCTTTGGCAAGCACAGCATCTGGGAGTACAACAAGCTCGAAGCGGACCAAGCCCATCTTCAAGCTGCAATTTCAGCCACTGAAAGCTCCAGAACCACCCAAAGAGTAAGTGAAACTACTCAATATAGTGCTGATATGCTTGAAAATCTTGATTCTTATGCAAAGCTTATTATTTGATAGGGTATCAGAGCAGCCCGTGGAGGAAAGTAGTGCTACGAATTGAAGGTGGGCAACAAGCTGACAAGATTGATGAATCTGCTGCACGTCAAATTGTACAAGCTGAGGCGCCAGAACAGGGTGATGCAGCTGAAGCATCGAAAGAAGTTGTTGAAGGTCAAACGGTGGAGAGTCCGTTGGGAGGTGCTGAAGAAATCATCACAGCAACTCAAGAACTACCAGGGGGTCCGCTGCCAGGGGAGACAACTCTTGATATTGCCTCAACCAGTAATCAAGTACTTACTGCTGTATATACCCAAATGACTTGTATTGAATGACGCAAGAGTGGTTAACTTGTTGATTCCTGTAGGTTGAAGGCCACCATGGAGCAGAACAACCCGAGGATGTTGGTCGAGTGAGAGCAACAGCCAATGTTGTGGAAAATCTTGAAAATGTAAGTTACTTTGTCTGTGTGGTAGATGTATGTGATCATTGCAAACCACTAATAGTTCTCCATTACTGCAGATTGAAGTGAGAGGATCTGCTGATACTGATGAAGCTGAAGAACTGCGCGAGCATCTGCGTCTCGCTCTGGTGAGTATTGTATTCGTTGTTTGATATTCAAGAAATAGTAGTCTGCTGTGCTTATTGAGATGTTCACACAGACACTTGTTGACGTGGTGGAGAAGCCTGGTGACGCCAAGTTATCAGACCGCATTCGTGAGTTGGAGAAAGACTTCGTCGATGCTCATGAACAACTCGAGCGAGAACGGAAACAATACAATGAAGATGTCCAGGCTCTCCAGAGGCAAAGAGATAGCCTTGATGATGTGAAAGGTAGATTGGAGATCCGCGTGACCACTTTGGTCAAGGAGAACGCTGGTAAGTTACTCAAAAACTTGATCATGAAACTCGTTAGTTTAAAACAAGTAATATACTGAATAATATGCATTTGCAGAATTGAAGAAGAAAATCAATGAAGAAAAAGGTAAAACCACTAGTTGGTATAACCTGACCCAGCGCCAAGCTGATGAAGTCAAGAAGCTCAAGGCGTCGATCGAGAAGAAGGACGCTGAATTCGCTAAAGAACACCGGATCCGCACTGATATGGAAAAGGAAATGACAGGAGCATTGAAGACGGCTCAGCTTAAACAAGAAGAAGTCAACAACCTGCTGGCTGAGAAGAAAGAGATTGAAGAAGCCGTGGAACCAATCATGGAATTGCTGATCACTGAAGGTGCGGAGTCGGGTAACCATTCTCTTGTCGAGCGTCTTCGCCAAGTGCGAGAGTTGGTGGGGGAATTCTGCAATGTCACTTTGAAGGACTGCACCAATAGGATCCTGGCACTTTTCAAGGCTCACAACCCAACTGCCAAGCTTGATGTGAAGTATATGCCGGTTGGGTTGACTGATCAACAGTATGAAGCACTTGTAGCGGAGACAAAGCCATTAGCTGAAGAATTAGTTAATTCTCTGCAGTAGAAAAAACAATGCGACCAAGTCTTGTAATAATTGAAAATACTTTTGCTCTTTGATTCTTGTGTGAGAACAGTTGATGAAACTTTGATATTATGAGACAAAAGTATTGATATGAAAAGTAGTCGCTTGATAAATATTGACTTTGTGTGCTAATTTGAACTTAGCTTATGAATATGAAACCAACATGATGGTTTTGATAGAATCAAGCAAAAGTACATAATGTGCCTAGACCCAGGGTCAAAAGTCTGTTAAAGATTATTGCTTAAACAGATATATTGATTGGTTGCTGATGCAGAGCCGTAAAAAAGTAGTATGTACTTATATACTGCATGAATATATGGATGTGATGTATGAAAGGTGAATCTGATGATTTCCTGTTAAGCGCGGTACTGAAACCGGATCCAATCGGCACGAAGCTCAGAGCCGGATTTCAGTAGAAACAAAAGATTTGATACTAACAGCAACTACCATGTGTAGGCAGGTGTAGTTGAACCAGGACTTCTAAGGCTTGATGCCTGCTTTTGTGAAAAAAGTAGTCGTGGCATCTTTTGAGTTGTTGTGAACACAACTGTCCCTGATATTTGAATGAAATAAAATGAGATTTGAACACAGGGTTATGCGCGAGTAAAAATATAACTTTATTGATGTCTTGAAGATCAAAAAAGTTCATAAAATAATTCTATAATCCACTGCTATGGATAAAATTTTCGTAGATGCTCAATGTTCCAAACATTTGGCAAATCTTCGCCTTCTTGAGTTTGTAGGCGATATGTTCCAACCCCAAGGACGTGTTTTACAATGAATGGACCATCCCAGCGAGACATGAGCTTATGCAAGCCATCTATCTTCTGTATTCACCGTAATACCAAGTCTCCTATGACAAAGGAACGAGGCTGGACAGAGCGTTGATGATAACGCCGTAAGCCCTCGAGGTAACGAGTGTTTTGAATAAGAGCCGCTACCCGAGCTTCTTCGATGCCATCGACATCATGAAAACGTTCCTGTTGAGTGACTTGTTCGTCATAATTCTCCAGGCGTGGTGCCTGCCAAAGAAGATCAACAGGTAGGACTGCTTCGGATCCATAGACTAAGAAATAAGGGGTTTGCCCTGTCGCACGACTTGGCTGTGTGCGGAGCCCCCAGAGTACCGCTGGTAATTCTTGAGCCCACTTTCCACCATATTTCTTGAGTGGTTTGTAGAGTCTAGGCTTCAAACCCTGCAGTAGCAAGTCATTGGCTTTCTCGACTTGTCCGTTGGCCTTTGGATGAGCAACTGAAGCGTAATGTGTCTCAATCGAGTACTTTTCGCAGTAATCTTGAAATGCTTCGCTTGTGAAAACAGAGCCCAATTATGTAATGATCTCGTGAGGTATGCCAAATCGATGGATGATTCCATCAAATAATTTAATTAAATTGTTAGCCCTTGGATTGACTAGGGGTTGCGCTTCAATCCACTTGGTGAACTTGTCGATGGCAACAATGAGCCACTCGAAACCACCAAGGGCTTTGGCTAAAGGTCCCACCAAGTCCAGACCCCAACAAGCGAAAGGCCAAGATAGTGGAATCATGCAAAGTTCATGTGCTGGTACGTGGGCTTGACGAGCAAAAAACTGGCAGCCCTGTTACCTCTTGACGATATCCTCAACATCTTTCTTCACCGTAGGCCAGAAAAACCCAGCTCTGTAGGCTTTCCCGACTAGTGTGCGTGAGGCAGCATGGTTGCCGCAAGTACCGTTGTGAATTTCCGCAAGCAGAGCTCTACCTTGGTCAGCTGGTATGCACTTCATCAGCACGTTGACAGATGCGCCCCGTCGATAAAGTGTATTGTTGACTACAACATAGTTTGCAGCTCTACGCCTGATGCGGACTTGTTCATTCTCGAGCTTTGGCAATTTATGGTCTCGCAGGTACTCGATGAATGGAGTCATCCAATCAGTATCGATGATCATGACTTGAAGGTCAGGTCACGGTGGTTCTGAAACAGAATCTACTTGGACTGGTTCTTTGATAGATGGATGATATAATTCGTGAACAAAAATCTCTGCTGGAACATCTGATCTTTGCGATCCCATCTTGGAGAGGGCGTCAGCAGCAACATTGTAATCACGAACGACATGATGAAATTCTAGTCTAAGGAAGTGGTGTTCAAGCTTGCGAACCTCCTTGACATATGCATCCATTGTTTCCTTCGTGGCGTCCCAATCCTTGTTGACTTGGTTGATAGCAACTGCTGAATCTCCATACACACAGAGTCGTTTGATACCAAGTGACGAAGCTAGGCGAAGGCCGTGTAATATGGCCTCATACTCAGCTTCATTGTTAGTGACTGGAAAAAGAATTTGTAGAACATACTTGAGTTGTTCACCTTTGGGGGAAATTAAAAGAACTCCTGCGCCGCCTCCTTCCAATTTCAGCGATCCATCGAAGTACATAACCCAATGCTCAGTGTAACAACCCTAAAATTCCCTTAGGATTTGTTGAATGCAAAAAGGTGAATGTAAAATTTTTGGTGAATTTTGTGCAAGGCAACAAACATATAAGAGTGTCTTCTAATGGCTCCCTAAATTCCTAGGCAATTTAAATTCAAATTAAAAATTATTTGAAGTGCCAAGGACCAAATAGCGTGATTTGGTTTTTATTTGGCTTTATTGGATTTTGGTTGGTTTTAATTCAAATCTTATATTTGAATTCAAACACTAATTTAAACCTAACTAATTGTCAACCCTATCTAACCTTTGTGGGCCGAATCTCCTTCGTAAAGTCCAGAAACCACCCTTTAACTCTAACCCCGGCCCAGCTCATCTTACCCTCTCTTCCACAGCCCAGCCAGCCTCGCGGCCCAAGCGGCCAGCACGTCCAGCCCCTCCCCTTCTGAAAGTGCATCTAGGCATTTAATCAATTTTGGTGATTAATGGCAATAGAAATTTGGATATGACGCTTTGCATGAGTTGTGCAGGAATAAAATGAAAATAAAAAGGAGAAAATACTAAAGGAAGGACCCCAACGCTTATTCATATGGTGGACTCAATTGGTGGATTTAAATTTATTTTTCCGTTTGAAATTGAGTATAGGACCACCGTACTATCAAGGGGAACGTGGTTGATCAATTCTAGATGCTAAAAGTGCTTTACTTGAGATGACAAACTCGTGAGAGACACAAAAACACATCATTAACACCTTTTCTGCTCGGCCGGAACTTAGGCCGGAAGATCCGACCGGAAGTTCCGGGCGGCTCGGTCTCGAGCTTCTCCTGGCCGGAAGTTCCGGCCGTGGCATCGGAAGATGCATGACTTAGCCGTTTTTTGAGCTCCTGAGCGCCAAGAATACAAGTTCCGACCCTAGGCCGGAAGATCCGACCGGATGTTCCGGCCGGCTCTGTCTTGATAAGTTTCCGGGCCGGAAGATCCGAGCTTAGCCGGAAGATCCGACACATGGTCGGAAGATCCGAGCTTAGCCGGAAGTCCCGGAAGTTTGTATTACCCTCTCTCTTCGTGGGAGCACATAGTAAGTAACTCAATCCTCCTTTGTGGTTGATTGGGAGAGACTTGGGGTTAGTGTGACAGCCCGGCTCTTTGTGAGCATCTCAACGGAGACGTAGCTCCTTTGTGGAGTGAACTTCGGTAGAAAATCCTTTGTCTCCACATTTGCTCTTGTTCATATTGTTTCTATAACTTGATTTGTCCCAATCTACTTATTTGTGGCTATACTCTGATATTGATCATATATAGAAGGTTCCTTACATCATTTGTGAGCTTTGTATTCAAGTGGAATTGTCTAAAGGTCATTAGATTTCAAATCTCGAAGTTCACTTGAATTGCCTGTCGGAAGATCCGGCTTATCATCGGATCTTCCGGTATTCTGTCCCAGTCGGAAGATCCTGTACAGTGTCGGATCTTCCGGCCAGGAAGATCCGAGACTGTGTCGGATCATCCGACTTTCTGACATTTTTCGGAGGATTTTTGCAGGAATTTTTAAATAGGCCTATTCACCCCCCTCTAGGCCTAGTGTTGGTCCTTTCAATTGGTATCAGAGCCTAATCCCTTGTTTAGGCTTAACCGCTAAGGGAAAAACACTATGAGCGGTACGGGAGATGGATCCGAGATGGCTTCCGCTCACAAAGATAAACATCCGACGCCCGTTGAGTCAAGCTCAAGCGATGATGAATTCAACATTAGCGAAGTTGATGAGAGATTGGATGAACAAGAAAAGAAGAAGCAAAGAAGGGAGAAGATAAGGAAGAAGATTAAGGAGAAGGCCGAAAGAAAGGCGCAAAAGCTTCTCAAGAAGAAGATACGAGAAAGTGACGCTCTCGACGGACTTCACTCGGTGTCTTATCGATATGAGACATCTTCTTCTAACAAATCTTTCGACCCTTCTAGTCTTAATTTCTCATCCGTTCCAATGGGCAAAGTCCCCAAATTCAATGGGATTGACTATGCCCGGTGGAGCGATGATATGAAAGTTTACTTGCATGGTCTTCATCCATCTCTTTGGACTGTTGTGAAAATAGGTGTCGACAAGAGTGCAACGCCAAGTCGAGAACAAGAGTACGACATCTTCCGCAACTCTCAAGCTGTGACCGTGCTTAGGAGTGCTCTAAGCTCCTATGAGTACAACAAGATTAGAGAAATCGATAGTGCCAAGGAGCTATGGGACACTCTTCAAATGGCGCATGAAGGATCGGATGAGGTCAAGGAAGGCAAGGTAGATCTCTTACAAGGAGAACTAGAAGCTTTTGTCATGAAGAAGGATGAGTCTTTGCAAGAGATGTATGATCGATTGAAGCTTCTTGTCACCGAAATTAGAATGCTTGGAAGCAATGATTGGGGCGATAGCAAGGTCACAAAGAAATTGCTTAGAGCATACGCACCCAAGAACCCAATGCTTGCCACAATGATTAGAGAAAGTGACAAGTTCAAGACAATGGTGCCCATGGAGCTATTCAACAAGTTGCAATATTATGAGATGAATAGCTTGGATGTGACAAGGTCAATCCAACAAACCGAAGTCAAGACCATAGCTCTCAAGGCCGAACCAAGCAAGAAAGTTGAGTCAAATGAGAAGACCTCAACTTCCAAGAAGAATGAAGATTCAAACGACCATGAGAGCACCGATGAAGAAACCGCTATGATGGTTAGGAACTTCAAGAGATTCATGAAGACAAAAGGTGAAAAGAAGAGCTTCTCTCAACGAAGATACTATGAGTGTGGGGAGAAAGGTCACTACATTGCCGATTGTCCCCGCAAGAAGAATGACAAGGATGACAAGAAGTCCAAAGACAAGACCGGTGACAAAGACAAGAAATACAAGGAGAAGAGTCGAGAGTACAAGAAAAAGTTTGGAAGCTCCCATGTCGGTGAAGGTTGGGATTCATCAAGTGATGACTCCGGTGATGAAGGAATGACCACTTGTGCCATCCAAGCTCCTACGCCAACTCCACGACTCTTCAACAACATCGATGAGAGTGATGACGAAGCTCCCATGTGCCTCATGGCCCAAGGGACTAAGGTATTTGACACCACACCACCTCTCTCATCCACTCTCTTGTCATCTAGGAACATTGAAAATGATCTAGATAATGAAGAAGCCGAACATGAGAAAAACATGATAAAGAAGTTCGGCAAAGATGGCTACAAATTTATTAAAAAACTAATAGAGAAAGTTGAGAAAAGAGAGGAGTCTCTTGATAGGCAAGAAGAATTGCTCATCCTTGAGAAGGAGAGAAACCTTGTCCTAGAAGAGGCTCTAGTTGAGGAGAAACTCAAGGTTGAGAAGTTGGCTTGTGAGTTATCTCATGCCAATGACTCACGGGAGAAGATGTCAAAGGAATTGTCTTTGACAAATGACTCTCTAACTAACCTAAAGAATGCTAAAAGTGAGCTTCAAGAAAGGCATTCAAGCCTAGAGATCAAATATAAAGATCTAGAAGCCAATTTTAGCTCACTTTGGGAATGTACCAAGAACACCTCTAAAACAACTCTTGACTCAAGTGTCTCTACTAGTGAAGGTTGCTCAAGATGTTATAAAATTGATTTAGATGCTTGTGCAACTAACATCTCTAAGCTACAGGAGAAAGTCAAGGCTAAAGATGCCCAAATCCAAAAGTTGACCAATGCCATTGGCCAAGACCAAGGTAAGGGCAAGAGTGTATTCGAGACCCACCCGGCATATAAAGCCGGTAGATATGGTACTATCAAGGATGGGCTTGGATACACTCGAGGTGGAAAGGCCAATGGGACAAAGAAGATAAGAGGTCGTGATGTGACATTGTTCACCAAGGGGACCAATCTAGGTGAACTAATGGATGCGGCTCATGGGGTGGTAAGGTCCATGGAGCCCTTGCCAATGACAAAAGCATCTAGTCAAGATGTCAAGATCAAGACCAAGAAGGAAGAGAAGGTCATTGAGCACAAGCCATCGCCAAACTACTCCATCGACTATATGGTCACTTGGGACCAAAATGGGAAGATGGTGGTAAAGTATATAGGTGCTCATACTAGGAAGATGATGAGAAGTGTGTGGGTGCCTAAAATGTCAAAAGCTAACACTCAAGGACCCAACCACTTTTGGGTACCTAAGTCCAAGGCTTAAACTTGTTTTGTAGGCATATTCCTCCGGTGGACCTTCGTGGTTGTTGGATAGTGGATGCTCAAATCATATGACCGGAGAAAGGAATATGTTTGCAAAGCTACAAGAGTATAACTCACCCGTTGAGAAGATCACATTTGGTGACAACAATCATGGTGATGTCATAGGTCAAGATGAAATAGCTATCTCACAAGACTCATCTCTTTCAAATGTTTATCTTGTTGATTCTTTGGGATACAACTTGTTGTCGGTCTCACAACTTTGTGAGAAGGGTTACAATTGTCTCTTTACTAATGAGGGTGTGAGCGTCCTAAGAAGGGAGGATTCCTCTATTGCTTTTACGGGTCGACTCAAGGGAAAGCTTTACTTAGTTGATTTCACAACTAGTAAAGTGGAACCGGAGACTTGTTTAGTGGCAAAATCTAGCTTGGGTTGGCTATGGCATCGCCGGCTAGCTCATGTTGGGATGAGGAACTTGGCCAAACTTCAAAAGGATGAACACATCCTAGGACTAACAAATGTTGTGTTTGAGAAAGATAGATTGTGTAGTGCTTATCAAGCCGGGAAGCAAGTTGGTGCTACACATCCACCCAAGAATATTTTGACTAGCTCAAGACCACTCAAGTTGCTTCACATGGATTTGTTTGGACCGGTTGCATATGTTAGCATTGGCGGGAACAAGTATGGACTTATCATTGTAGATGACTTTTCTCACTTCACATGGGTTTTCTTTTTACAAGACAAGAGTGAAGCTCAAACAACCATCAAGAGATTCATTAAAAGAGCTCAAAATGAGTTTGAGTTGAAGATCAAGCATATAAGAAGTGACAATGAGACGGAGTTCAAGAACACCAATGTTGAAGAGTTTCTTGAGGAAGAAGGAATCAAGCATGAACTCTCCGCGCCATACACACCTCAACAAAATGGCATTGTTGAGAGGAAGAACCGGACTTTGATTGAAATGGCACGGACCATGCTTGATGAGTACAAGACTCCGGATAACTTTTGGGCCGAGGCGGTTAGCACGGCTTGCCATGCCACTAACCGTCTCTATCTTCAAAAGTATTTGAACAAGACTCCATACGAGATACTAACCGGTAACAAACCAAAGGTGCACTACTTTCGAGTCTTTGGTTGCAAATGTTACATTCTTAACAAGAAAGCCAAAAGCTCAAAGTTTGCACCTAAGGTTGATGAAGGCTTTCTACTTGGTTATGGTACTAACGAACACGCCTACCGTGTTTTCAACAAAACCACTGGTTGTGTTGAGATCACGGTAGACGTAAAATTTGATGAATCAAACGGCTCTCAAGTAGAGCAAGTTGTAAATGACCTTGTAGACGAAGTCCCGCCAAGTCAAGCCATCAAGAACTTGAGTTTAGGGGAAGTGAAGCCTCAAGAGCCTCAAATGAAGATGAAGAGCAAGACCAAGATCCGGAAATCATGTTTAACATCGATCCATCACCATCAACAAGAGTTGAACCACCAAGCTCATCACAAGATCAAGTCCAAGATCTTGGTGACGATCATGACCATGGCAATGATCAAGGGGGAGCTCAAGGTGAAGATGCTCAAGATGTTGAGTCACATCATGAAGAAGATGATGATGGACCCATCCAACGTCAATCAACATTTTCACATCAAAGAGTTCACCAAAGTGTTCAACGGGATCATCCCGTTGACAACATTCTAGGGAGCATCCAAAGAGGGGTAACCACTCGTTCACGTTTAGCAAATTTTTGCGGATGTTACTCGTTTGTCTCTTCTTTGGAACCTCTCAAGGTAGAAGAAGCTCTTGGAGATGTGGATTGGGTTATTGTAATGCAAGAAGAGTTGAACAACTTCACAAGAAATGAAGTATGGGAATTGGTCCCAAGACCCAAGCAAAATGTGATTGGCACCAAGTGGGTTTTCCGGAACAAACAAGATGAAAATGGCATTGTCACAAGAAACAAAGCTAGATTGGCTGCTCAAGGCTTCACTCAAATTGAAGGGCTTGATTTTGGTGAGACATATGCTCCGGTGGCAAGGCTTGAGTCAATTCGTATCCTTTTGGCCTATGCATCTCATCACAACTTCAAGTTGTATCAAATGGATGTGAAGAGTGCATTCTTGAATGGGCCTCTTGGGGAGCTAGTATATGTGGAGCAACCACCGGGATTTGAAGACCCTAAGCACCCCGACCACGTCTACAAACTCCATAAGGCGCTCTATGGGCTTAAGCAAGCACCTAGAGCATGGTATGAATGCCTCAAGGATTTTCTTCTCAAGAATGGCTTTGTAATGGGCAAAGCCGATTCTACTCTCTTCACTAGGAAAATAGACAAAGATTTGTTTGTTTGTCAAATCTATGTTGATGATATAATCTTTGGTTCTACTAATGAAAAATTTTGTGAAGAGTATATTAGGATAATGACCAAGAGATTTGAGATGTCAATGATGGGGGAATTGAAGTTCTTTCTTGGATTTCAAATCAAGCAATTGAAGCATGGCACGTTCATATGTCAAACCAAATATACAAGTGATATGCTCAAGAAGTTTGACATGGCCAATGCTAAGCCCCTCAAGACCCCTATGCCGGTGAATGGCCATCTTGATCTAAATGAGGAAGGCAAATCGGTCGATCAAAAGGTATATCGCTCCATGATTGGTTCCTTGCTTTACCTTTGCGCATCTAGGCCGGATATTATGCTTAGTGTGTGCATGTGTGCAAGATTTCAAGCCAATCCTAAGGAATGTCATTTAATGGCTGTTAAGAGAATTTTTAGATATTTAGTGCATACTCCAAACCTTGGCTTGTGGTATCCCAAGGGCTCCACTTTTGATCTACTTGGCTACTCCGATTTGGATTATGCCGGTTGCAAAGTAGATCGGAAGAGTACAACGGGGACATGCCAATTTCTTGGTAGGTCTTTGGTGTCATGGAGCTCTAAGAAACAAAATTCCATTGCGCTATCCACCGTCGAGGCCGAGTATGTTGCAGCCGGTGCTTGTTGTGCTCAACTACTTTGGATGAGGCAAACCTTGAGTGACTTTGGTTGTGAGTTCAAAAATATCCCACTCTTGTGTGACAATGAGAGTGCCATAAAACTAGCAAACAACCCCGTTCAACACTCAAGAACCAAGCACATAGACATTAGACATCACTTCCTTAGAGAACATGAAGCCAAAGGAGATATCGCCCTATGCCATGTTGGAACCGAAAAACAATTGGCCGATATCTTCACCAAGCCTCTTGATCAGCAAAGGTTTTGTTCCTTGAGGAGTGAGCTAAATATCTTGGATTCTCGTAACTTGGCTTGACTTGTTGCATACACAAGTGATTGATGCCTAGACTAGAAGAAAAAATGTTTTTATTCTATTTTTATGGTGTGAGTTTTTCAAAATTTTGATCTTTTGATCGTTGGATCTTTTCTTGTTTCAAGTTGATCATGGTTGTGTGTTGATTGTTTGTTGCTGATCAACTTTGGGACAAGTTTCCTTACATGTTCATAAGCTAGTTCTCTTAAAATCGTCAATCAAATCTCGTCGTGGAAAATCATCTTCGGGACATATCTTCTCTGGGCCGGATCTTCCGACAGGCCCCCGGAACTTACACCTGGAAGTTCCGGGCGGCTATGTCTCCCTTCGCTCTCTCTGAGAGTTTGCCGGATCTTCCGATCCGGCCGGATCATCCGGCAACATGTCGGATCTTCTGGACCTGGGAGCTGGCGGAACTTCCGGTGCTGATCTCCCTGGTTCTGACTCTATCGGATCTTCCGACGCTCTGTCGGATCTTCCGGCCTGTGCGCGAACTATATATACCAGGACTTAACCGTTACCCCTCCTCGGTTCTTTCTTTCCCCACACCGACGCCACCTCTCTCTCTCTCCCTTCACCCCGTGCGGCGATTTCAAGGTGCGTCCGTGGGATTGTTGATCTTTGGACTTCTTTTGATTCCCCAAGGCTCCAAGACTCGATCTCCATCGGATCTTCCGGAGTTTTCGCGGGAAATCTCAACGGTATTGATTCAAAATCCCCATCGCCCAATCTGTCAATGTAGGAAGTTCTAGTGGATTTCCCTTGGTGAATCATCTCATATACATGCCTAGAACACTTCTCTATGATCTCGTGTCGTTTGGTGGGCTAAATCTTCGGTTCCTTGGTTGTTAGGGTTAGGCCCGACTCTGTCGGATCATCCGACTATGGGCCGGAAGATCCGGACCCCCGGATCTTCCGACTCATTGCCGGAAGATCCGACCGAGTCGAGCTCTGTCCTATCAATTCAGTTACCAATCTTTGATTCTTTCTCTAAATATATCCTTGCATATCTTGTCAGATGGTTAAAGAGAAGGTCACACAGAAGAAGAGCACCTTTTTGACTGTGCGTCCAAGTACCGGTCGCACCAAAAGCTCCTTTCACCCACCCAGTGGTTCGTCCTCTGAGTCGGACACCAACTCAGATGGGGGCATTAGAGAAGTTGGCAAGGGGAAGCGCTCAGAGAAACAGACAACTTCTCGCTCTGTTCGAGGAAGAGCTCGGTCAAGTGGGCAAGGGCGCAAAATTCCTCCTCGTCCCAGAGTCAAGAGAGCTGGCCAAGAAGAAGGACCAGGGACACAATATAATGATGATATTGACATATCCTTTATTGCTCAGAATTTCATAAGCACTGCCATTCCTTTCCGTCACTCACAAGATAGTCCCTTGGTCAATTTCAAGTTAGCCAAAAACAGCATGAAGCCTCTAAGGTTCAGTGAACATGAGGATCCAAGGAGCATCCGATACAAACTCTTCAAGGGTGATCCTCGGTTTTGGCTTCCACACCAGGCAGATTGGTACGAGTCTGTGATCCTGAAGATGACTCGGATTTGCACTCCAATGTATTGGGTTGACTGGAAATATCTGAGGAACTTCCCACCACCGCTCAAGCCGGTTGTTGAGGATGTATACAAGCGATGTGTGGAGATGGATGTGGACAAGGTGATGGCATTTGAGTGTCCATACAATGAAGAAGTCATTGCCCAATTTTATGCTACTCTATGGGTTGATGAGGAAAGGTATGAGATGCACTGGACTTTGTGTGGGAAACGTCTTTCCATCTCTTTGCATGACTTCGCCGGTTTGTTTGACCTTGCTGAGGAGACTGCTTATGCTCATACCAGCAATGATCGTAGAAAGGTTGATCTTCATCTTGGGAGAATACTAGATGACACCAAGTTGGCATTCATGTATGATCATGCTTATGGAGAGGTGGTGTATGGAAAGTACAAGGGTCTCTCTCTGTTCTACAAGTTGCTAAATCAACTCTTTCGAGGGACCTTGTACCCTAGAGCAGGAGATGCCGACAACATCTCAAAGAGGGCAAAGAATTTACTTTTTCAAATGGCCCCCGGGAAGCCCAAGTTCAAGGTGTTCAACTTCATTTGGAATGAAATCATCTACTGCTCTCATGATGCTTCTAGTGGCTGTCACTATGCTCCTTACATTTTCCATATGATCAAGCATGTGACTGGGATCAACATTTTGACTGACAAGCTTCATCCCCCATACAAATCTCCTCCGGGCAAGATTACGCAGCTTCTAAAGATCAAGTCCAAGGCATATCAGGGTGCTCCAACCCCATCCTCTCAAGGTGCCTCATCTTCCCGAGCTCCTCCATCACATGCTCCAGCTTCATCTCGTGGCCCCTCTTTTACTCCCAAAGGCAAGATGAGTAAGATTGACTTTCTGCTCCAAGGCATGTTCTCTTGCTTCAACATGTGCAAATATGAAGTCAAGAGGTCTCATGAGCGTGAGCAACGCGCCGAGCATGATAGATACATGGCGGATAAGAGCCACAAAGAGCTTCTTGAAAAGTTAAATATGCCACAATCTCCTGTTCATCAACTGAGGGAAGTCACTCCTCCACCTCCCTTTGCAAATCCTTGGGAGGACTACTCATAGGAATATGTCTTTGGTGCCTCTCAACAACAAGGACAAGGTGAGGAGGAGATAGTGGAAGAAGAAGAAGAAGGAGAAGAAGAGGAAGAAACTGAGCAGGAGGAGTATCATAGTGAGTCAGAGACGGATGACGATCGTCGCAAGGGCAAGGCAGCCGCAGCAGCTGATGATGACGATGACGATGACGCTGATGATGACGATGACAATGACGATGACGATGATGATGACGATGACGATGGTGGTGATGACGACGACGACGACGAGGACGAGTAGCTCCCTTTTTGGTCTTTGATGACAAAGGGGGAGTGAATTTGGCCACTCTTCATCTATCGTTATCTATCTTTTATTCATGTTTTAGCTTGTGAACTTGTGAGAACTTGAACTTGTGTTATGTGTGGTGTGCCAAGTGAGACTTTTATTTGTAAGACTTAATTATGGTAATTGCTACTGTGATGTTGATCTCGTTATCTATTTCATTGTGAGTTGCTTATGGTTGATGTGATGTTATTTCTCACCTTATTGTTGTGTATAACTTGTCATATGCATCACGTTGATTTTGTCACACCAAGCACTTGTATGCAATATTTTTTTGGTAGTTCTTGCAAAATATGTGCACAAGCATTTGAGGCTATTTAAGTTGAACATGCACATATTTAGGGGGAGCCTCTCCAAAATATATTGGATGCAAAACATGAATTTTATTCCCATCTTGTGAACCCAAATTTGTATTGTCATCAATCACCAAAAAGGGGGAGATTGAAAGTGCATATAGGCATTTAATCTATTTTGGTGATTAATGGCAATAGAAATTTGGATATGATGCTTTGCATGAGTTGTGCAGGAATAAAATGAAAATAAAAAGGAGAAAATACTAAAGGAAGGACCCCAACGCTTATTCATATGGTGGACTCAATTGGTGGATTTAAATTTATTTTTCCGTTTGAAATTGAGTATAGGACCACCGTACTATCAAGGGGAACGTGGTTGATCAATTCTAGATGCTAAAAGTGCTTTACTTGAGATGACAAACTCGTGAGAGACACAAAAACACATCACTAACACCTTTTCTGCTCGGCCGGAACTTAGGCTGGAAGATCCGACCGGAAGTTCCGGGCGGCTCGGTCTCGAGCTTCTCCTGGCCGGAAGTTCCGGCCGTGGCATCGGAAGATGCATGACTTAGCCGTTTTTTGAGCTCCTGAGCGCCAAGAATACAAGTTCCGACCCTAGGCCGGAAGATCCGACCGGATGTTCCGGCCGGCTCTGTCTTGATAAGTTTCCGGGCCGGAAGATCCGAGCTTAGCCGGAAGATCCGACACATGGTCGGAAGATCCGGCCCCTGGAACTTTTCTGGAGTTTTCCTAACACATATCTGTTGGTTGTCGGAAGATCCGACTAAGTGTCGGAAGATCCGGTACCCCTTCGCAGAGCACATAACAGTCATATTTTGGGGGGTTGGTATAAATACCCCTCACACCCCCTCATTCATTTGCTGCTGCACACACGACCTAACACAAGACAAGAGCATTCACTCTCCTCCTCAAATCCCCACCCAAGCTTGATTCTTGCCAAGATTCACCTAGGGTTTGAGTGAGTGAGAAGACTAGAAGTGAGAACTCCCTTTGTTCATCTCGTGAAGCACTTCGAGCAACTTGAGTTCATTGATTTACGTTTGTTACTCTTGGAGCTTGCTCCTAGACGGTTAGAGGTGCCGGTGAACTCCCATTCTCTTGTGGTTTGAGTCCCGGAAGTTTGTATTACCCTCTCTCTTCGTGGGAGCACATAGTAAGTAACTCAATTCTCCTTTGTGGTTGATTGGGAGAGACTTGGGGTTAGTGTGACAGCCTGGCTCTTTGTGAGCATCTCAACAGAGACGTAGCTCCTTTGTGGAGTGAACTTCGGTAGAAAATCCTTTGTCTCCACATTTGCTCTTGTTCATATTGTTTCTATAACTTGATTTGTCCCGATCTACTTATTTGTGGCTATACTCTGATATTGATCATATATAGAAGGTTCCTTACATCATTTGTGAGCTTTGTATTCAAGTGGAATTGTCTAAAGGTCATTAGATTTCAAATCTCGAAGTTCACTTGAATTGCCTGTCGGAAGATCTTCCGGTATTCTGTCCCAGTCGGAAGATCCTGTACAGTGTCGGATCTTCCTGGCCGGAAGATCCGAGACTGTGTCGGATCATCCGACTTTCTGACATTTTTCGGAGGATTTTTGCAGGAATTTTTAAACAGGCCTATTCACCCCCCCTCTAGGCCTAGTGTTGGTCCTTTCACCTTCTTCTGTTTCCTTCGCCGACAGGTGGGGACCACGCGTCAGCTTTCTTCCCCACCTGCTCCTCTCTCACGCCCGACGCCCAGCTCTGCTCCGCCGCCGAGCGCGTCCCATCGCAAGGCACTGGCGGCCCGATGCGATGCAGACGCGTGGCCGAGGCTGCGGGAGCTCGCCAATCCTGCCGTTCAATCCACCAAACCCTAGAGCCCCGGCCCTATTTAATCCCCCTCGGCGCCGTTCTCACCTTGAGCCGCCGCCCCTTTGGGGTTTCCTGCCGTGCGAACCGTGGGAGAGGAAGAGAGGAGAAGCCAGCAGGAGAGGAGGAGAGGAGGAAGAGGAGAGGAGCCGGAGCGGAGCCGCATCACGACGCCGTGACATCGCTGCACCGCGAGCCGCCGCTGCTCGTAGCGCCGTCACCAGAGAAGGCGGAGCCGGAACGGAGCAGTGTCTCGAGGAGGAGCCAAGGCCACGCCGGAGCACCGCGAGTCATCTCCGAGCTGCCGCGAACGCCTACGTAACCCTAGGTGAGCCACCGCCGTGCCTCTCTCTTTTCTCCCCTGTTTCCGGCGAAGCGCCGCCGCTCCGCCGTGCTAGCCATCTCTGGGACCCGGCCTTCGAGCCGTGGCCGACGATCTTGTGCAGGACCCCGTTTCGCCGCTCTCCGCATCGCAAACCGCCGTCGCCTCACTGCCGACCCTGGCCGCCGTGGTGCGTCGCCGCCAAGATCGTTCGGTCGGAGTGCCCGCCATGGCCGCGGCGCGGTCAAGCCCGAGGCTTGAACTGCGCGCGTGCGCGCTAAACACACACAACGCACCGCACAGCCGCGACACCTACCAGGATCACCGCCTAGAACCTATGCAGGCGTTGCCGCGGAGCCGGTTCGTCGGAGCACCCGTGAGCGCCGTCGCCGCCACACCACACCATCGCTTGGACACATCCTCGTATCGGCCGGAATCGCCGCAGGCTCGGGCTGCCGAAGTCACGCGCGAGCACACCCAACCAAGCCGAAGCCTTAGCGCCCGACCGCCGACCTCGCCACACCGTCGATGCGCGCCGGTGATCGTCGAGCGCCGCGCCGCCACGCGCGCGTTCGCGAACCGGGAGCAGCCACACGCACGACCACAGCAGCACGCCACACAACCGGCCGCAGAAGATCCCGAGTCGGCCACAAAAGGATCCCGTGCGCCTGGCTCACGTGCACCGCACTCACGGCTCACGGTGGACCGAGTCCACCAGAGCAGATCCAACAGCACCCCCTTCGTGGGCCTAATCCTGCGCTTAAGTCTGGTTTGCACCCTTGAACTTTCTGGGTCCAACCACCTTTCGGCCCAATTCCAGCCCAGTTTCCCCTTCTCTCTTTTTCTTTTTCTTTTAATTGCGCTGACGTATGGGGCCCACATGTCATACACTGCGTGTCACTGACCGCTGGGGCCCACTGACCAGAGCTGACCGTTGACCGCTGACCGTTGACCCGTTGACCGTTGACCAGTCAACACTGACGTCAGCAGGGCCCACTGCTGACGTCATCCTAGGCGGACCCCACTGCTGACGTCAGCATGACGTCATGATTTAATATTTTCGGAAAATGATTTAAACTTGTAAAATTCCTAATAAATCAACCATAGCTCACAAAAATATGAAACCAGTTTCTATATTTTTCTAAAATCATGACCTACGCGTTAGTGTAGAGTTTGGTGTTATTTGGGACTTTTTTCATCGTTGTTTTGGTGTTTCTTTGCTAGTAGCCGCGTCTTATTTTATTTTCCGCAACCCTAGGAGTTCCGGAGAGTCAGGAGGAGCCGGACCACTACGGCAACTGCTTTGACGAAGACGAAGACTTTTGCCCAGGTTCACGCCCGACCAATCTCTGAAATACCTATTAGACATGCAACTAGTATGCTAGCGCTTTACTTTACTCGCATGATAAACCTGCACTGCCTTTGTTAATATCCTGTTACCTTGCTATCTACTACTCACTTTATGGAATATGCTATGCTATGCATGTGTTGGGTTGGTTGTGATTTGAACCTCTTGGCGTGAGTTGTGGGTGGTATGGGAGGAGTAGTGCAGCTAGGCGGTGTAAGCGAGTAATAACAACTCGATCGTTTGATCGAGGTGCTGGGGGGCTGCACTCGGGCAGTCCCTATGGGGTACCTGTTGCGGGTACATGGTTATTTGGATACTGGGTTATTTGAGGAGTTTGGGCGGCAATACCTGTTATGGGTGCCGATTGCGGACCGTTGCGGCGGATCGCTTATGACGCTGATACTCGCTTTACCGACAATTAAGGACCGAGTCGAGTTCCAACTTTGGACGTGGGAATACCGTGCTCACCATCTACCCAGTATGGGGAGGGTTCCAGCAAGCCTACTCTAGTGCGGCGCCGAGACTGTAGGAGAATCGAGCTTGATATGTGTAAGGGGGACTCGTTGCGGCGTACTCTCCCTGATTTACCACGGCCCCCAACTGGCCCCGGTGGGAAGCTTTCACATCCCTGGGGCAAATGTTAGATCAGATGTTTCCCGAGCCCAGGGAGACAGGATTGGCGTCGTTACTGTTTAGGGTCTTTGCTGTGGGCTGTGTCTCAGGTTGGTTGCGGACTAGCCTTGCAGCCCGGATGGATTCCTGGAGTGCCACCTCTGCAGAGTGTAAACTATATGTATAGCCGTGTCCACGGTTACGGACGACCCGCTTCTGATAAGTTCCGACTAGCATGGGAATCTGCTTTCTTACCTCATCCTTGATTTGGGTTATGAGAGATTGGTCTAGCGTTGCTGATGAGACGAGGTGGGGAGGGAGCTCACCGAGTCGACTAGTGAGTGAAAGGCGTTGGTGGATGATGTTTGCGGGAACCTGCTGTGGCAGGACGAGCCCGATGCGAATGTGAGGCTGATGGTTGGATTTGGGGAGTGGATGTGCGTGTGAGAGAAGGAGTTGGTGATGAGATGAACTTGGGTTATTGCTGCTGCTCGCATAAGAAAACCCTGGCTCAAACCTTGATTATTTCTATACCCTAGATTAGGCCACTTTAAAGCTTGCATCATATTATGGTTGGTGACGTGGACCTGTCCCATTTCCTTGGGGACAGACTTTGGGTTCTCAGGTGAAGACCCCGACCACGAGTTCAACCAGGACGGGTGGTACGATTGAAGGGTGCGCGCTATGCTCAAGGATGCCTGTGGAGGAGTAGACCCTGATGATCTAGCTACCGCTGCGCAGTTGTTTCTTATTGTCGATTTAGCCCAGAGGGCTTGTACCAGACGCTATGTTTTATATATGTCATGTATTGGATCTTTTATCGTTGTATGGATGTGATATTCGACTGAGATGAGTTCTGTACGAGATAGCTGCTATTCCTGGGACTATCTCGAGGGTACAGGGAGTCGGATTCTCGTCGTTGGGAATCCGGTTCGTTTCACTCAGGGCGAGTAGTTGTTCTGGAGTATTGAGTTTCCAGCCATTCGACCGTGAAATCAGCTAAAGCTTGAGACTTGATTGCCTTTTGTGATGTAAAAGTGAGATCATATGCGGCTATTTCTGCTTTCCACTTGCTGATTCGTCCAGTTGCATCAGGATTGTGAAAAATCTCACCTAAGGGAAATTTAGTCACAACAGTAATGGGAAAAGCTTGGAAATAATGTCTTAACTTTCTGGAGGTGATAAAGATGGCGTAGAGCAGCTTCTGTACTTGAGGATAGCGGATCTTGGATTCTGAAAGTACTTCGCTGATGTAATAAACCGGCCTCTGAACTGGAAAGACATGGCCTTATTCCTTTCGTTCGACCACAATGACTGTGCTGACTACGTGTGTAGTAGCCGCAATATATAAAAGTAAGTGGTCAGTTTTGAGAGGAGCGACAAGTACCGGAGGAGTAGTCAAGTATGTCTTGAGTTGCTCGAAAGCTTGATTTGCTTCGTCAGTCCAGATAAACTTGTCTTGTTTCTTGAGTAGCTTGAAGAACGGGAGACCTTTCTCTCCAAGTCTTGAAATAAATCTGTTAAGCACTGCAATGCACCCGGTAAGCTTCTGAACTTCCTTGATGCTTGAAGGAGCTTCCATATTGAGGATGGTTGTG
Organism: Echinochloa phyllopogon; assembly: GCA_033239725.1. Classification (NCBI taxonomy): domain Eukaryota; kingdom Viridiplantae; phylum Streptophyta; class Magnoliopsida; order Poales; family Poaceae; genus Echinochloa; species Echinochloa phyllopogon. Next base: position 2,172,020 of record BTCW01000001.1, read on the forward strand.
ATCTTGGAAGGATTTGCTTCGATGCCCCTGTGACTAACAATGAACCCGAGTAGTTTGCCAGCGGGGACACCAAAGACGCATTTGGTTGGATTGAGATTCCATCGATACGTCCTGAGGTTGTCGAACGTCTCTTGTAAATCATTAATGAAATTCTCCGGTTCTTGTGTCTTGATTACCATATCATCAACATATGCCTCTACATTCTTGCCAATCTGTGAAGAGAGGCAATTTTGTATGGCTCGTTGATATGTGGCTCCAGCGTTCTTCAACCCAAAGGACATGGTGGTGCAGCAAAAGGCGCCAAAAGGTGTGATGAAACAAGTCTTGATCTGATCATCTTCGTTTAGTGCTATCTGGTGATAGCCTGAGTAACAGTCGAGGAAACAGAGTAGCGCGCATCTAGCTGTAGAGTCCACGACTTGATCAATGCGTGGTAAACCAATGGGATCTGGAGGGCAATGCTTGTTGAGATCTGTGTAGTCAACACACATGCGCCACTCATTGTTGTTCTTCTTCCTGATCAGGACTGGATTGGCCAACCACTCTGGATGGAAGACTTCTATGATGAAGCCAGCTGCGAGTAGTTTAGCTATCTCAGCTTTGATTGCGTTACGTCGTTCTTGATCGAAGCGTCGTAATCGTTGCCTCTTAGGCTTTGCGTCTTTCTGAACATTAAGGTTGTGCTCGGCAAGCTCCCTAGGAACACCAGGCATATCAGATGGTTTCCAAGCAAATATATCTTTATTAGCACGAAGGAACTTGACGAGCGCGTCTTCCTATTTACAATCTAAACTTGCCCCTATGAGGGCAGTTTTGGACGAGTCGCCCATCTCAAGGTCTACAGTCTTGAGCTGTACTTCTTTAGAGGGCTTGAAACTCGTATGCGCAGGCTTCTTGGTGGGAACGTCTGATTCTTGTTCCGCTGATTTCTTGGACAGGGCGAGTACTTCCATCATCTGAGTTGGGACTTGAGCAGCCGCAGCGAATTCTACCGCCTCTATATCGCAGTCATGGGAAATCTTGAGGTCTCCTTTGAGATAAAGGACTCCGTTGGGAGCTGGCATCTTGAGGACGAGGTAGACATAATGTGGAATTGCCATGAACTTAGCGAGGGCTGGTCGCCTGAGAATCGCGTGATATGAAGTTTCAAAATCTGCCACCTCAAACTTGATGTACGCGGTCCTGAAGTTGGCTGTCGTGCCAAAGGTGACCGGCAACGTGACTTGCCCTAGGGGAATTGCTGCTTTGCCCGGGACAATGCCGTAGAACGGGGATTCCATGTGCTTCAGGTAATTGGTGATGTCAAGCCCCATCTTTGTGAATGTCTTGGCAAAGATGATGTTGAGCCCGCTGCCTCCATCGATGAGTACCTTGGTCAATCTGGCTTGTGCCACGACAGGATTCAGTACTAGGGGATACTTGCCTGGATTGGCAAAATTGGTCCACTGGTCGACCCTTGAGAATGTGATGGGGACCTCAGACCACTTGAGGTATGTGGGAGTAGCTGGTTCTATCGCCATGATCTCGCGGAGAGATAGTTTCTTGGCCCGCTTTGACTGAATGAGGCTTTCTCCGCTGAACAATACTGCACCGACGTTGTCGACTTGAGGGAAGCCATCGTCATGGTCATCATTGTCGTCATCTTTCTTCTTGCTCGTTGGATTCTTTTTCTCAGGCAACTCCCGCTTGTCGAATTCCTTCTTGATGTGGATGCATTGTGCCATCGTGTGCTTCCCATGCGGGTGGTATGGGCAAGGGATATTCATGACTTTATCCAGGTCAGGGGTGCTTTTCTTCCGCGTAGAACGCTCAACTGCCGCGACCGTGTTGTCTGGCTTGCGCTTGTTGCGGTTGAAATCACGCCTGTTGTTGTTGTTACGGCGCTCGGGACTACTCTTGTCTCGGTTACTGCCACCATTGGAGTTTTTGTCCTTGCGCTTGTCGAATCGCTCGCGTTCGCGATCTTCTTGATCTGCCCAATCTGCAGCCATGCTCCTGAGCTCCGGAATGGTTTCTGGGCGTCGTCTTCCGAACTCTCGATGCAGTTCGCGTGCCCATAGACCGTCGTGAAAGCAGTCGATGATCTCCCTGTCTGACACATCAACGATTGTGGCTCTTTTCTCAAAGAATCTCTTGATGTATTTGCGTAGAGTTTCACCCTTCTCTTGTTTGCAAGATGCTAATTCAAATCGGGTTCCGGGTCGTGCCCAGGTTCCCTGAAAGTTAGCAGTGAACTTGCGCGTGAGTTGTTCCCAGGTATCAATGGATCCAGGGCGGAGGCCTTCGAGCCATGTCAGTGGAGCGGTATCCATCATGATTGGAAAGTATCTGACTTTGACGTCATTGCTGCCACCCGCCATGGTGATTGCCGTCGAATAGACTCGTAACCATTGTTCTAGGTCTTGTTTGCCTGTGAACTTCTCTATTCCAGTCGTCTTGAACTTCTGGGGCAGCAGGACTTTCTTGATGCGGCTGGAGAAAGCTGGAAATCCATCATATTTATCAGATGGAGAGCGATGTCTTCTTCCGCGGCGATCGTCATCTTCATCGTCATTGCGGCGATTCGAGTAGTAACTTGGAGAACCACTCGGTTCGGGGTCTTGGCGACCTCGGTCATTGCGATAGTTGCGATCGCGACCACGCGCAGGACGATCATTATTGCCGTCGTCGCCTGGGGGGTCGTTATCGGGTTGATTATCTCTGCCACGGCCATCACGTCCGCGATTAGTGTCGCGTGGCGGGTCTTGTCCCCGGCCCTGCGAAGGCTGCTCTTGATCAGCTGGGATTGGACCGTAGAGTTGTTCAAATTCAGTTCATCGACGAATCTCAGAAGCGATGCGATTGGCTCTGCTGGCGTCGATTTGGGAGCGGGCGTCCCGGCTGGCGTTAATCGTGTTGCGGAGATCGCCAGCTGGAGGGTTGGCCCTATTTCCGGTTTGCGGTGCTGCTGCTGCTTGGCGGATCACAGGTTGTCGTGTGTTTCCCTGTTGGGCCCGGCTTGGGTGAGGGGATGATACGGAACGGCTGCCTTGAGTTCTTTGACCTAGTGTCCTCTGGATCATCCCTGGTTCGCCATCGAGGTGAGGTTGGACTGCTGCGAGTAAGTCGAGTACTTGTTGCACCTGTGGCGAGTCGGGCATAGCTCTGATCATCTCAGCGGTGACGGTCAGATTGGTCGGGCCGTCAGGCAAAACGGGTTGATCTCCGACCATCTGAAAGTCTTGATCAAGATTCCGCATAGCGGCGGCGCGCCTGGCTGCATTGACGCGCCTTTGCCTGCGCTTGAGGTTCCTTGTACGCCTTGCCGTCTTCTGCTGATCCGTCTCGTTTGGTGCGGATGGTTCTTCATCAGAGATATCGCCCATAAGCTCTCGCTCGTACTGATCTCCTTGTCCTTGTGCACCTGCCATGTAGACTTGTCTACTTGGATCGGGCCGTCGTAGGCTTACAGCGCCAGAGAAGTTATCCCCCGTTGAGTCGGAGGAAGAAGTAATCGAGGCGGTCTTGCCTTCTTGATAGGGCAGTTCCTCGAGTATAGCAGCGCTTAGTCTCGACTCGTTATCCTTAGATGAGTCAATGGGGATCGCACCAGGCCAGTGAACGAGTAGTCCTCCTGGTGAGTTGGTTACGACCAGCCCTGAAGGAAGGCGAACGAGTGGTTGTTCGAGGGTGACGTCAGACTTGAAGTAGGCGCTGCAGTTGAATCGCGCAATATTGTCTGGCGCGTCGCTTAATAGGACCATGAAATCGTCTTCGCTTTCGTCTTCTGATGGTCCAGGGACCAACTCAGAGTCCTTGCAACGATTCCCGATCTGGCTAGGCGATGAGCTTGTCTTATCGCCCAGCTTCGCGACGTACACCTGTTGATATACAGCCGCGGAATTGGATAGGCCGAACGGGAATCGATCTGGGTGGTTACCCGATGGCGTGGCCGGCTCGGAGTCCCCAGCTCTTTCCATGTTTGGAAAAGAGTTGTACCCAGATTCGACTTGGAGAGTCCCGATCGGAGTCCGAGTCATTGTCGAAGTCGAACTTGATGTTGAAGTTGAGGTTGATGGACTCGTCGAGATTTGACTCTCGACGAGATCTTGGAGCGGCTCCAGTGGAGACGCCGGCATCGAGTAGGGCCCCGGTCGATCTGCTAGGAACGACTCGAAACCGAGCTTGCCATCGGAGACGAAAATCCATGAGCCGATGACGAACGCCGCGCCTTCCTCAATGCCGCTTGCCTTGAAAGTTGATCCCATCGCGCCTAATGTCGAGCTTCGGCGAGATTGCCCCACGGTGGGCGCCAAGTGTCGACGAATTATGTCGAGCACGTCTAACTGGGGATACCCCAGGGAGTAGATTTGTGTGGGTCTCGCCGAGTTCTAGGAACGAAAGTACACGAACAACACAATTTAGACATGTTCGGACCACGAATAACGTAATACCCTACGTCATGTGTGCTTGAATGTATTGCACGTGTGGTGTTACTTGGTTTTGAGGGGGGTCCCTGCCTCGCCTTATATAGTCTGGGAGGCAGGGTTACAAGTCGGTTTGTACAATCCTAGTCGTATACAATATGGATAACTACAACATGATGCTTTGGGGAGTTTCCTATCAGTACACGACTAGTTATTCCAATCTGCTACGCCGTCTTGCACCATAGCCAACTGGTTTGAAGTAGTCGGATCAAACTCCTCTCTGCCGAGTAGATTAATCCTCTGGATAAGTGGCCCTAGGGATCCTGGTCCCACAAGTATTCTAGTGCAACTGATGATTGTTTTGCTCATTGCAGAACCAAGAAGTAGCTCAACCACATGATAATTCTAAAGAGAATCAAGTTATTAATGATTATCCTCTTGAAGTGGACCAGGATTTTTGGTTATCTGATCAGCGAAGTCATGGTAACCCAATAGGCAGTAGAATGTTGTATGGACATCATCCATCTTCCTATGACCCTTACCCATCAGATATCTGCCACGCAACTGATTCCTTGATGACACAGGTCTTATTCTATACCAGTATACTCTCTACCTGGTAGCTACAACCTAAATATTTTGCCAGCTTGCTTGTTCAGTCTTCTTTGCATTTGATTTTCCATGATTTTTTTGTTATATAATCAACTGGGTCATGCTAATCCAGAAGGCAGTAGATTCTTATATCGACGCAATCCATCTTTTCATGACCAGTATTCTCCAGATCTCTGCCAACCAACTGATGCTGCACCCTGCAGCTAAAGTTGAAATATTTTGACGTCTTGATTGTCTGATTCGGTTAAAATGTCAGCTATTACTCAGTCTTTGTATTTCACTTTTCCATATTTTTTGTTGCTTGATCAGCTGGGTCACGCTAATACAAAAGGCAGTAGATTCTTATATGGACGCAATCCACCCTTTTGTGATCCGTACTCTGCAGATCTCAGAGAACCAAGTGAACCGTTAATAACTCAGGTCTTATGCTGCACCCTGTAGCTACAGCTGAAATATTTTGTCATCTTGTTTGTCTGATTCAGTAAACTTAAGCTATTATACCCAGATTCTTTCTAAATTAAATCTTTTCGGTATCATTTTCTTTTTCATTAAATGTAATCTCTAGGAATCATCTTTCCGACAACCAAATTTCTGCAAACTTTGCTCTTACATAACATTTTGGCTTTCAGATTACACAGACAATGCAGATCCCACTGCCATATGCTGAACAGATAATTGGCACGAGGGGAGAAAACATCGAGTTTATTCGTTCTGTTAGTGGAGCAGTTGTGGTTCTTGAGGAAATCAGGGACTATGCAGATGAGGTTCTAGTTATGATCACAGGCAGTTCTTCGCAAGTTCGAACCGCACATCAACTTTTACAGGTTATCTCCGTATCCGTATCTCCTCTTGCATTCTGGTTGCTGAGTTGAACTAGGATGCTATATGGATATTGTAGTAGCACTGTTGGAGTTCAAGAACTCAGCTTATATAGTCAGTTGCTGGGTTAACCTCAGTAATAACAAGTTTAGAGATTGCAGGTGTATGTTGCATCCTTTTTAAATTGTACCTCTTACATATAGTTCTATTGGAACGTAGACAAAAGTGCCTAGGGTAGTTGATTTCCTATTGAAAGTCATGGAATGGATTGAGAAATCTGTCTTGTTCTTGTCTAGAGCCTTCCTGAGTAGCGAAACCTCAGGATTCGTAAATCCTATCTTGGTATCTAACAGACGGCACCTGATACTCAGATTACCATGAAACTGTAAAACACTACACTAAGCGCAATTAAACTATTTCTAAAGTTCAAAGTGAGGCTGATGATAAGTTTCTGTGAATATATGAGTACTGCAAACTTAAAATTACATTTTACAAATGAATCGTCTAGTTATGTACTGTCAAATTCGTCTGAATGATGTTGTGATCGTGAGCTGACGAATGTACTGCTCATCGTACTTGCTGCAGGAGGTTCTATCAGGCAACAGAGAGCCGCCACCACCACCACCATCCAGGATCCTTTACCGCGGTGCTGAAGCTGGCCCAAGGCTGCCGAGCTCCCCTCCTCATGCTGATCCAAGGCTGCTGAGCTCACCGCATACTTGCCCCAGGTGGCTGCACTCGCCCCATGCCATTGCAACAAGTCCGGACCTGCCATGGCACTACGAAGATCAGCCGCCCCGTCACCCCTGGAGATACCCTGCTCACCATGATCGAAGAGGCTACTACAGGCCGTAGCAAAGCAAAATCACGGCTGTGCTCCTGACGCTAGTAGATGGACTATGCTCGTGCATGACTAAGCTAGGTTGTTAATTTGTAATATGTGTTTGTCTTGAGAAATATAGGCGCACTTGTACACACTTGCTAGACTCACTGAGTTTCAACACCATGACTATCAGTATATGATCGATTAACTTAACTGAGATTATATATGGAGCCTAGCTAGCCTCGATCAGGTATGATATGATGTGGTTTGATGCTCGGAGTGTCCGGTAGACAGTTTCATGCTTAATTACTAGTCGTCAACAGCTACTAGATCGAGGCCGCAAAGGGGAATCGTCGAGTACTCGTCAACAGCTACTAGATCGAGCCCGCAAATTAAAGGGGGAATCGTCGAGAGGAGAATCTCGCTGTGCGCGTGCACGGTGGCGGCCATGGAGCTAGCTAGCTGCTAGCTGTGGACGGCGGCGAGGACATGGACACGATCCTCCGCACCGCACGCCGGTCTATATGCTCGATGAGTCGATGCTGTGGCGAGCGCGACGGCGCGGTGCCGGCGATCGGCGCTAGCTGCTAGCGCATATCGTAGCCGACGACCACCGTACCAGTCCGGCGTTCCTAGCTCGCTAGCTCGCCTCGCGCAGCTCACGGATAGAGGCCGCCGGTCGGGAGATCGAGCGGGGGTTCCCGTTCCGCTCTGCATGGAGTGTTTGGTTCAGACCCTGGCAAAGCTGCCTGCTCAGGCAGCGAGCTCAGCGTCCAATTTCGTCGGGCTGCGGCTGGCGTTGCTGCCTGAGCGGTGAGCTGCCTGCCTGGATATGCAATTGCCATGTACTGTCATGTAGCATGCAAAATGAGACTACACGAGTATGTAGCGACAGATCATGGTCGCCATCTACCGCATTATCGTGGCCAAAAACTGCTATCCAAAAATGGAAACTGTATATTGGCCTATTTGGGTATATACTGCATTAAGCATTTAGTAAATATCTAAAAAACTGTAAATTGGATATCAACTTACCATTCTTCGAGTACATAATGACTCATGTGTAAGGTCCCTTAATTGCATCACCTTGCAACTTACCAGGAGATACTATATTTGTTAACAAAAAATGGAGAGAATTTCACAACAAATTTGACTTTCATAAAGATTTTGAGACTAAATTATCACCGAGTCAGGTTCTACGTAATGGATCAATAACGAATTTAAAACTTATAATCTAGCCGATTAACTAATGTATCCATCACTTTTTCGGTTCTAGTTAACGGCAAAGTCAAATTAAGGAAACAAAGATCTGATAATCAAAACCTAAAATGCATGATAAGAAAGAGGAAGATACATCCAAAGCTTCAACTCCTTAATAGGCACGAGGTTGTTACTACTACTCCTACAGTCCTACTGACTTAATCCATGTGACCAAGAATAAGACGTTCAGTCATTCCATCAAAGCTGGTTGACCGGCGGCCTGCTCATGCAAGTTCTGAAGGAGCCTCTCAAATGTTGGTAAGTCATCATCGGGCCACACATGAACCTGGCGGCGCCTTGGCTCGCTCGCTTCCTTATGTTCTCCCAGTTGTCGTTGTAGTCTACGGTCCGGGCTCTTATGTTCTGGAGCACCAAGTGCACGCGACTCCACCACTCCGAGAACCTGCACGCCTCGGAGATGGCCACAATAATGCGGTAGATGGCGACCATGATCTCTTGACGTCAGTGGTGGATAATACATGAAAGATTGGGTGTACATGATTTATAAAAATATTTTTATATTTTATTATATCCTAAATAAATATCATCATAATATTTTTGAACTACAAATTATTTAATAAACTAAGTAATGTTTTCCTTATGATTTATGTACATAATTAAATAAATATATTATATATTTAAATGTTTAAGATATGACCATTTGAATCTAGAATTGTGTGATTTTATATACAAAACTAAGCTATATGTTTGTTGTATGTATTATATACAACTCTCTTAACATTTTATTTTGTGCTGCATCTACATTATTAATTCTAGTGTTGATCATATATGAAAAACTTAGTTGTGATTCACTACATCCCAACATTTTTTAATAAATCATTTCTCATGGCAAAACAATAAAGGTTTCACAAGCCTTATGTATGTGTATATAAGTCTGTATTTATAACTTTCATTAGTTGTCACATAACTAGCATAAAAATATCTATTATTGTGATTTTTTCCATTGTGTGATTTTAAATGTTGTGGCAGCACAAAATAGTAATTTTCTATAATATATTATTTAAAATATTAGAAACTAGTGCTTAATAAAATTGTACTGAAAAAATATAATATAACTAAGTCTTGTTAGCCGGCGAGGAGTGTTATAGTCGTAAAATCTCTTATTCTCTCCAATGAAGACCCTACCACGTCAGTAAATATTATAATATACTCATCAATCTATTACCATACAACTTCTCATCACACTCCAACTTAGACTGATTAATAACTATCAAAAGATATATATATATATTTGGGTTTTCAATTTTTTATGTTTCTTTTGGGCGTAGTTTTTGGAAGCACGTGTCACACAGTTCACCCCTTTCCCCTCAATCTGGTTAGATATTAACCCACCTTTTGGGTAGTGGGTACGGGAAGGAAAAAAATAAGTGACGATTGGGAACAGGAAATTAGCTAGGAGCAAATATCCTAGCAATAGAAAATATAAAATATAGAATATAAATATGGAGGACACAAGATAACCCAATTTTTTCCTATAGCATCGAGCAGTTGACGCTTTACCTAGCCCACGTTTAGGCTCTCACTTAGATATATGCCTTTTCAGTCGCTTAGAATTCTAGACTTCCAGTGCTCCCCTTAACATGCTCTTTCTTCACTGAGAGAACTTAAGTGCTCCACTTAACATGCTCCTTCTATACTAAGAACTCAAGTGCTTTTTTATGTACATTGATAAATGAAATCCTTAGTAAAATGTTCTTTCGAGACTATCATATTATATTTTAGTATCTAGTTATCCTCATATACAAATATAGGTATAGAATATATAAAAGTAAAAAGTTGGAATGTTGATTTGTTGGCTTATTTTCCTAAATTCACATGTATGTTTAACCGGTAATGCTACTTCTAAGGCATCCGATGCATCAGATGGACCCCTCCTACCATTCTGCCTTCCTCCATGTATTTATTCTCTATACACCATGCCATTGTCGCCTCCTCCAGTTACAGGGCCATTGACACCGACGCCTTCTCTTCCGCGTACAATGAGACCGAAAGTGTACTCGTTAGCAACATAAGGATGCATCCATCCGTGCCGGGTGCATGTACATACACCACTCGTAGACAATCACAAGGGAATCTTGTATGTTTATTTCTCAATAGTCGATCGGATCACAAAGACGATGCAACAAAAATGGAGCTCGATCCTTGGCTCAATTATGAAAAAAGTCATGAATTTTTTACCAATAACCTAAACTAACAAGCAAAGTTGATAGATTAATTTGTGTGGGGGCGAAACAGAGGCCACCCAGAATCAGTCACCAATGCACTGCTCAATAAACAAATAAAAGATGCTGGATTTATTTGGTCCATTCCACAATGTTGGATACAAACAAACATAGTTCAGTTGGGGATTGAAAAGGAACATAGCAAAGTTGATAGATTAATTTGTGTGGGGGCGAAATAAAGGCCACACAGAATCAGTCACCACTGCACTGCTTAATAAACAAATAAAAGATGTTGGATTTATTTGGTCCATTCCACAATGTTGGATACAAACAAGCATAGTTCAGTTGGGGATTAAAAAGGAACATAAATTGGAGTGTCTGCTCAATAAACAAAGAAAAGATGCTGGATTTATTTGGTCCAGAGATGTTGGATTTATTTGGTCCATTCCACAGTGTTGGATACAAACAAGCATAGTTTAGTGGGGATTGAAAAGCAACAGAAATTGGAGTGTCTCAACAAGAAAGTTACAAACTTTCCCCACTTCTTAATCTGGAGATATAACAAAAGAAAAATAAAATATGTATTGTTGGAACAGGGACAACAAAGAATCTCAATCTGGCGGGCGCTCGCTGATGGAATTTGGTTGTGCTCCTGAAGCAGTCTAGCTAGGACTATGCTCACATAACCAAGGAGGTAAGGACTATGCTCACATAACCAAGGAGGTTATAGGTTGTTATTTGTATGTCGGTCTTGAGAAATATAGTTGCGCGTACATTTGCTAGACTCACTCAGTTTCAACACTATGACAGTATCGTTAACTTAAATGAGATTATGGAACCTAGCCTCAGGTATGATGTGGTTTAATTTGAATGTTTGATGCTCGAAGTGAGACGTGCTCGATAGATAGTTTCATGCCTACGAGAGGCCACCAAGGGGAATTGTCGAGGAGATTGAAGCAGGCGGTTTCGTGCTCCAGCGCTGGCGATCGGCGCTAGCAGCTCGCGCATATCGTGGCCGACCACAACGGAATCCGGCGTTACTCGCCACGCGCACTCAGCGGCGACCGGATGTACGCGTTCCTTGAGTGGATATGCGATCTACATGTTGATAAACCATAACAACGAGCCGATCGAGCCAACCCAAGAGCTCACTCAAAAGTCCATTATTGACCAAGAAACCTTCATGCGCATCTTTGTGACACCAACAATTACATCTTCTTCTATTCCACCGTTGATCTTGGGCCTAAATTCAATAGTTGGTTCACAAGTACCATCACTAGTTTGGGCAACAATAATCAGCATGGCCTTCACATAGAGAGATACGATGGGTCGCATTAGCTTCATAAGTCCAATACCATCACCAGCCATGGCACCAACGACTTGACTATCATAAAGCACAAGGCTGTTCAGGATTCTGGTCGTATGGGCAGTGATTTTTCCATTGAAGTCTCCTTGCAGAACTTCAATTGCAATTGTACCCTCCACTGCATCTTTCACAATTCCATACATCACATCTATAGTACTAAGCCTGGTAGAAAGAGATCCACTTTCAATTTCACATCCCTTCAAGTCTCGGCGTCCAACGCCTCTGATCGTTAAAAATCCTTTACTGAGTTCTTTGTCCTGCCCATGATCATCCTTAATCTTAAGATCAATCTCAACATGATTCCCACTTATCAAAGCGAGTCCTCGTTTTGGTCCTGTCAAGATCAAAGATTCATCCTGCGGGAAAAAAGGGTGTACATATAGGTTATAGGTTACTGTTGTATTTATCTGAGTACACAATATTTCTGTAATCAAAGTACAAAAGATCACAGCCAGATAGCACATGGAAACTGCTAGAATAGATGGAACAGTTAATGGTTGGTTTACATGTGATACAACTATGCTGTAGATTCAAATGATAGAACCATTAAGTTTGACATTGGTGGCATGTGCAGATGATAATAATGTAACAAAATGTGGTCAGTAATTTACCCAATAAAGTATATTATGAAAAAGAATCCAAATACGGTTCATCAATATATCATACAGATTTGGGTATGGTTTAGATTTAATTCTGCTCCGTACCATACCCAAATCACACCGTAAAAATAGCAATATAAATCTACTGGGCAGCAATTGGGTCCGTGTGGAAAAATCTTAAGGAGCCCCATAACAAAAACAATGCTGTATGAAATAGTTCTCTTTCTCTCTACCTGTTGCCCATGCATCTTGGGATGCTAGTTTGGCCTTACGAACAAGTACTAAAAACTGACACATCACAAGTTTATGCTAAATTCTAAATATCTACAATTTAGTAACACTAACATTATGGTGATTATTGATAAGTAGTGTGCAAATTTCCAATCTTCAGCACCATATATACTCAGAACAAGAAATGAGGGCTGAATATCACCTAGGAATTTGACCAATTGGCAGCCACTAGCAGTTACAATGTCCACCAACATAAATCAATTGCAGGTCAGTATAATTGCAGCCGTTGGCTAACTCGGATGTAATGCGTATAGCATTTTTTTTGTTTAAACGAAAGTTGCACAAGTGCCCAACATTCTCATACCTCAGAGTTGATGAATTGGCAATGATCTCTATCACAGCGGAAGAGATAAACACACTTTTCGTCAAGACTGTCTCTGGCATGACAGTGCCATACACATGGATTGGGAAGCCAACATCAGAAGTGGCAATTCTCACAGAGAAGATGTTTATTCCCTCACACAGCTCATAGTCATCCGCACTTTTGTAGACAGCATCAGTACATCTCATTGGGCCAAGGGGAGCTGTGGTGTGAAAAAAATAAGTAAAAGAATCAGACTAGGTTCCCTACAAATTAGATTCATTTTAAAATTCAAGATGGTATAATCAAATGGCGAAGTGCACATGCACTTGGCAATTTAAGAGACATAGGCTAGGATAGAGATGATATCCTTATGCTACATCAAACTAATCTAATCCCTGAAATAGACAAAACAAACAATACTTGAAGACACAAATTGGACAAAGCATAACGCATACTATTCTGACGGTGTAGGCAACAATCAATTGAACCAACATGAGTTTGCATTTTTTTTTCATGGATGACAAACAAGAACAAGGAGGATGAAATTGATAGGACGAAAGGGCAGGGCAAGGTAACTAACTGGTCTGATGAAACTTGAACCGACAGGGATGGTGGACTTACACTGTTCGTCGAGATCGAATCTTGTGAGGTCAATGAAGTGGAATCTGGTGTAGTATTCGCCCCCTTGCTTGGGATCGGCGTCGCGGATGCTATCCTCCGCAGCCAGCCTCCGGTCACGGTGCTCCTTGTACCTTGCCATCTCCCGCAGGTACCGCTTCCACTCCGCTCCAAGCCCGCAACCTCCCTGAAATCCTTCATCGCGGAGGAGAGCCTGTCGGCGCCTCGGAGGACTACAGAATTTGATACCATCGAGGTGCGCAGGCTGCAGCCCTGGGAGAAGTCGCGGCGCCCTGGCACGGATACGATGTCATCGCGATCCGCCATGGCGATGAGAACACGCCGCCGCCGCCGCAAGCCGCCGATCCGAGTATCTGCTTTACGACGGTTTGTGAGTTCAAAAGCTCTCATGACTTGAAGAGGACGAGAGGACCAGACGAGAGAAACTTTTGCTATTCTGTGGACATATGATGGACCTTCGCACTCTTCTTTGGGCCTATCCATTTGCATTTTGACTACTTTGCTGAAAGGGCCTTCTTTCCTTAACTCCCCTTATCTCACTTAAAACGAGCCCAACCATTAATGGCCGGGCCCAATAGCCTCCTGATTTTTCATTTTTGACTTTTCAATCATTTTTTTTGTGGACCAGTAATAAAAATGCAAAAGTTTTGCATGTCTCATTCACCACTGAGCTCCCATTCACCACTGAGCTCGCCGTCTTTCGTCCTCCAATGCCTGTCGTTCAAAGGGACACGATAAAACGCACACGGCATACATTGCCTTTGTTATTTATTACAACTCTCAAATCACCTTGTCCATCTTGAAAATAGCCATAAAAGAAGAAACAAGCAGCAAGCAACGCCGCAGATGGGGACGACGCAACGCTTCTCCCAGCACCGGCCTTGCCCCATCATCTTCGTGCTCCGGCCTCTCCTGAGTCCTATCGCCAACGTCCAGATGGTCACAGTACGTCTCCTTGATCACTGGTGTGCTCACTCCCTCACACATAGCTCCCCCACGGAGGGCGCGATGTCCCTAGCTGGAGACGCGCAAGAACAAGAACCCATTCACCGTCACGCGTCACGCCGGTGCGCCAATTGGCAGCGGGGTACGGGATGTCATCCGTGATGATCTTCCTCCAATCGCCGCCGCCGTTGCCGGAGACGACGGTGATCGAGCAGTCGGCGCCCGGGTCGTACCAGCTAGACGTACGCGCTGGCGTCGTACATATCAGCAGTCGCTGCACGCCGCTACGGAGCCCGGGGGAGCGCCGTTCTGCAGGTTTCCGGCAGTCGAGTCTGAGTACGGCGCCTCTGGGTAGAGATGGAGCCTGAGTACGGCGTCGCAAGTTTGGCGCGGAGCCATGCCGCGCCACCGGCTGTTGTGCCACGCCGGCTCAGTTCTGCAGGCTCAGCGACCGGGTCCTAGGCAGTTGAACGGCGTGCCAGTGGCGTCGCTAGCTGGGGAGAGCAGAGCCCCTGCTCGCTTGCGCGGGGCCATGGCCACGCCGCGCCGACGTACGTCTAGACCGCGGGCAGAGCTCGATGGAGTGGCGGAGCCGGAGAGAGATAGGGAGATCGAGCTCCGCGACGTACAGCAACGGCCGCAGCCGTCCAGTGCATGCGTGCGCGCAGGGTGCGGCGGCGACGATGCCGGCCGGAGTGCGTGTGCGTGGCGAAGACAATATAGAATGGGTATGGTCGTCGTCAACCTTCGTTCGTAGCACACCATTGCCTCCAATTGACACATGGGCTGATGGTCTCAAGTTTCATGCCTGCTAAACAGCTAATGCACAAGTTTCCAGACACTTGTCAACTGAAGCTGTCATTGGAAAGATGGCGCTGCCCATGCATCATTTCGAGCGATGTCGTCGTTTGGCTAATGGCCATGAATCATGATTCAAGTTCCATTAACTACAACATCGATCCATCTAAGGTTGCCGGACAAACCTTAGGCACCAGATCGACAAGTCATAGGCCGGCCGGCGCCCATCAGCCCAAGGTCCTCGATCACGGCATTCGCTCGATCGCGTGCTCATGGTCATGGCGATGCGATCGAGGCCCCATCACCGGCAGGATCATGTCGAGCGCGACGTGTTCCGGCTCGCCCAGTACAAGGCGGCGGTGGTCATCTTCTTCGATGCGACCAGCGGTGGACGCCGTCGCGCGCGTTCGACATCAGCTCGGGCGCCGCCGGCCGTTACGATCGCAGCGGCGCGAGATGGACGCGGCCGGGTTCGACGGCCGCGCGGACCACCTGCGTGTGACGCTGCGGGCGCGCCACGCAGGACCCGACGCCGCCGCCGTCCTGCTCGCTGGAGCAAGCTCTCGCCGGCGCAGCGCATCGTCCAGCGGAACGGCGGCCCAGCGCGCCAGGACGCTGCCGGCATCAAATCAGCCTGATCGTGGCCGCACGATGGGCAATCCAACGACCAGGAGAGGCCATGGGGTGGTCGGTATTTCATTTACCGTCCACCCCCGGTCGGTAAATGACCACCCCAGGGTCCCGCCGCTCCGGCCTCGCCGCGCGCATGCAGCTCACGGAGGCGGGCGTGGCCGGCCGGGACCGGGAGAGCGCCGCGCCGGCTCCCGTTCCGCACGCGCTCAGCGAGCAAGGCCTAAGCGTCAGGGTACGGTGTGCCAGTGGCGTCGCTGGGGAGAGACAGAGACCCCTTGGCGCGGTGCCATGCATGCCGCCCCGGCGTGGCGCGCCACCGGAGCCGGCAGAGCTCGACGGAGTGGCGGAGCGATAGCCGATAGGGATAGCTCCGCGGCAGCAACGGCACAGGGGAAGGACGGGCGGGAGGGAGGCGTGCAGGGTGCGGCGGCGCCGATGGCGAGGCCAGGGCCGGAGTGCGTGTTCGCAGCGAAGACGACATATACAGAATGACCTTGAGCCTTTCGCTCTCATGGCACCGCGTCGCCATGGCACGGAATCGCTATGGTACTTCCATGCTTGAACTTACAGATGCATGTGCAATAGATGGTTTGATGCAGTCTATGCTGCAGGCGGTCAGTGTGATGAGATCAGAGCAGGAAAAGCTTGAGAAGTTCCATTTGATCCTCTCCAATGGCATGCACACACAGAATGCTACACTAGAATCCCACCTGAACCACTTCCAGATGTGCAACATTGTCCGCCTCCTCAAGTTCACCTGCAGTACGCCAGTATCGTCCAGAGTCCCAGGTGATGACCTTTTCTCGTTCTGCAATTGGATCCTTGTGCAGCAAATATTGAATGTTTGAGGTTTCTGGCTACCCACTGATGACTGATCCTAACGAGACTCTCCGTGTGTACCGATGTATGTGGAAGACGAAGAGATTCTTTGGTAGCCATGTCGTAAGCTCTGACTCTGGCTTTTCTTCCTCCCAACACCGGCAACGTCCAGATGGTCACCGTCTCCTCACTGGTATTCTCCGTCACGCATAGCTCCCCGTGCAGGCGTGCAGCTCGTCCAGTGAAAACGCATTATTGGGGATCGAGCACGGGGTCTACTGAATCGTGAATCGGGTAGCTCAGTGAGGCCAAACGTCTCGTCAGACAAGTTCAGTGGATCGAGAGGAACCCCCATGGAGGCCGCCGCGCGCACGTGGAGATCCCTAGCTGGCAACGTGCCAGAACAAGAATTCATTGACCGTCACACCGCCGCTGCCGTTGCCTGAGACGACGGTGATCGAAACACCTCCATCTCCATGTCTGCCGACTCTGCCCCCATGTATGCATGTTTGTGCAAGGCCGGATCCTTTGGCCGGTAGAAGGCCCGGACCTGCCTTTGCCGTTACTGAACTTTCACTTCGACCACTAGCTGCAATTCACAGTTCAGGCTTGCTCGTCTCGGATGGAATTCTTCACACTGCCGGGCGGGTGGTTGGGCGCTGCAGAATCGAGCAGGTCGTGTTCCAGGTTCGCACGGAGGCCGCCATGGACGCGGCCGGGTTCGCTGCCGCCGCCCAGCCATCCTGGTCGGCGACGGGAGGACGGGGTTCATTGGGAAAGTCTCGCAGCGCGCGAGGACCATGTTGACTGGTCGCTGCCTGCATCCAATCAGCTCGATCGTGGCCGCACAAGGCCGATCTAACGGCCACAAGTGTCGGTTGGTCGGTATCTCATTTACCGTCCACCCCGGACGGTAAATGGAGTTCATCGCCGGCGTTCATCGCCGCGCACAGCTCGGAGAGGGAGCGTGGCCGCCCGGGAGAGCGCCGGCTACGGCAGTCGCACCGAGTACGGCATGCCAGTAGCGTCGCCGGGGAGACGGAGCAGCGCGGGGCGATGGCGCGCCACCGGCACCCTGTAACACAAAGGATTCTGTATCAAATAGTTCTCTCTACCAGTTGCCCATGCACCCTGGGATGCTAGTAGCGCCTTACGAACAAGCACTGAAAACTGACACATAACAACTTGATGCTAAATTCTGAATATATGCAATTTAGTAACACTTAACATTCTGATTATTATTGATCAGTAGCGTGCAAATTTCCAACCTTCAGCACCATATAAACTCAGAACAAGAAATGAGGGATGAATATTACCCAGGGAATTGACCATCTGACAACCACTAGCAGTTACATTGTCCATCAATAGAAATCAATTGCAGTCGCTGGCTAACTTAGATGTAAGGCTGCTCGCACTCGTCCTCCTCTATTTCCCTCCCCTAAACGAAATATTCTGGGCAAACCAACTACCAGGAGAGGCCAAGGGGTGGTCGGTATTTCATTTACCGTCCACCCCCGGTCGGTACATAAAGTACCGACCACCCCAGGGTCCCGGCGCTCCGGCCTCGCCGCGCGCATGCAGCTCACGGAGGCGGGCGTGGCCGGCCGCGAGAGCGCCGCGCCAGCTCCTGTTCTGCACGCTCAGCGACAGAACCCTAAGCGTCAGGGTACGGTGTGCCAGTGGCGCCGCTGGGGAGAACCCCCTTGGCGCGAGGCCACGCCGCCCGGTCCGGCGTGGCGCGCCACCGGTGCCGCCTGTTGCCCGGCAGAGCTTGGTGGAGCAGCGGTGCGATAGGGATAGCTCCGCCGCAGCACAGCGGCCGGCGAAGGACGGGTGGGAGGGAGGCGCTCTCCGACTTCGACAAGGCCGCGGCCGGCCCATGCGTAGCGCGCACCGTGTTGCAAGCTCAGTACATGATGCCAAATGTCTCATCGCGATGTGGTGCGGGTGCTTGTGTATGATGCCAGAGCAAAGCACTTGGGTTGTTTCTGTAGCGAGTAGTAGCAGTAGTGTTTGGCCACGGCCTTGGGTTGTTTCTGCATGGCAGGTGTGGGCGTGAGTTTGAGTTTGCTCCTCCGCCGGAGCTTTGTAACATCTTTTGGAACACTTGTTTTCACTTCTTCTTAATATAACTAGCAAGGTGACCCGCGCAAATTTGCGCGGTTAGCTAGTTTTTTATACTAATATTTAGATTTTTTAAAATAAATATAATTTTTTCTAAATATCTGTTGTTTCATTGTCAATACGGTTTGTTCAAGTACCAACGTATCAGTTTTTATCATTATGTATGTGGCAGGTATGAATTAATGATGCAAATTTATATTTACTAATTGTATTTAACAATGATTCTTTGATCAACTTATAATTTTTTATTTATTCACTCTAATCAATGGACTTTAAGGGTTAATATAGATTGTTAGATCTTAAAAAACCAAAAGTGTGTATTATTTTTATTTTAATTAATATGATAATAACATTATATTATTTAAATTAACTCCATGAATCCCTCTCAAACCAGATTCTCCAAATACTAAATGTAGGCTATCTCTTTTTTTAAGGGCCATTAAAATGCTACCCTCATAAATATAGGGCTTTCTATAGACCCCTCGAGAATGAAGGGTGGATTTAGAAGCCTCCCAAATAGGGGATCAAGTAGAGGGCTTGCTGGAGTCTAACTTTTTTCTGAACCCTTCAACTTGGGATAGGGGCTTATTGGGTCTGCTGGAGTTGCTTTAAGATAATATATTGTGTGACCTAATATTGAGGTAGTGATCATGGGTAAGTGAATAAAGTAATTCATATAACTTTACATATACAAAATGACTCTTACTAATATGATATACTCACTTCCTCAACGGATATCCGAACTACCTCGACAAACTTGCAATAGAGTAACATGGAACAGTTGGATTAAAGTAGAAACCTTCCACAGAACATAATGGTATTTGAGTCGACTCCCTTCACAAATCAGTGGTATGATTGGTAGCCTAGCTTGCTACACAAATCAATGATTAGAATGGCATAGCATGAAGGAGCTTAAGGAGGGAGAAGATCAAATATAGAGGGTAATGAATCACATCAGAAAAAATTAGAAAATATTATGAGAAAAATACTGTCATTTTGCTAGTTATGCAATGAGAATTTAGACTGCAGTAACTAATGGGCGCCTATCACGGTTATGGATCAATCTTTTGCCCTTTTTCTCCTCCGGTAAAAGATGGAGTAATATATAGACATGGTTGATGTCCGATCTAGTGAATGATCGATAATAGTTTACAGTTGCATGATTATATCAGACATTAAGAGAAGTATTTCTTTGTCCAGCCTGTTGTTTCTCAACTTTCATGTCAACACATGTGCACGGTAAGCATGTTCATCATCAAAGTTGTATGACACCGGAGTTTCTTCGCTTTGTTTTACCTAAATCTGATCAATCCCGCAGCGATTCACTCCCTTTAGATACATGTGCTCACAACCTTGGTGAACGCCCTAAATCTAAGCACCTTTCATCAGTTACATGTGCAAATCAACGTGATGATGTCCTTTGCTCATTGTTGAATGCTATACGACCTCAGTTTCTCCTCTTTGTTTTTCCTTTCTCTGCTCCTTCTTGCACTAACTCGTTAAAAAAGACCATCAAACAGGTTTGAACGTGGGTAACCCATTTAATAATCTTCCACTTGCGTTGGCAAAGACAGTGAGTGTTGAGCGCGGCCATGGTGCTCAATCCCGGCAGCGATTCACACTCTTCGGACAGGGAGAATTGTTCTCTCCTGTTGTGCTCACAACCTTATTGAATTCTCTAAATCCGAGCACCTCTCATCCGATACACGTGAAGATCGATGTGTTGTCCTCCGCTCATTGTTGAAACGTTGCCTTCTATATAGAGGAACATGTTAGGGCACATGTGGCTTTAGGCTGTTCGCACTCGTAGTACTCTATTCTCATCCTCTAAAAGAAATATTTCTGCCTTGTCATTGATATTCTCCCCTCTATATTTCTTCTGCACCCGTTATCTTCGATATCTCGTAATTTATACCAACTACCAACACATGAGCCCACCCATCTCTTTTTGTCCTTTTCTTTCACCGACGCCACCACTCCCCTCCAACCCTATATATCTCCCTCTCTCTCTAGCGACGGTTGCGGCGGCGAGGGGTGCCGGTCTCCTCGGTCGATAGCTTTCAGCCCCGGTAGCCTCCGACGGCGCGCATGCGGCTCCCGCAACGACTGGGGATGGCTCCCGCGGCGATTGGGATGGCTTCCGCGACAACGACGACGACGACGAACGGCCTACCGGCGGCGGACGGTCGCGCGCCGACGGCGAGAACTCATACGCGGCGACGGTGGAGACCCCCTACGGCAGCCACGGATGGCAGCGGCGGAGGGCTCCCGTGGCGGCCGCGGACAGCCGCGCGACGACTATGGAGGGGTAGCTGCGGACGGAATAATATATACCGTTAGATCTAGTTCAAATACGACAACATATATCCCCGTTGGCCTCCGGCTGCGCGTGGAGCGACCAAACCCCGAACCCTGAAGGCACGCGGGCAGCTCCCACGGCGGCCGCGGATGGCTCCCGCGGCAGGGACGGCGGTGCACGGCCTCCCGACGGCGGACATTCGTGCGGCGACAATGAGGACTCCCGCGGCGGCCATGGACGGTCGTGCATCGACGTTGGAGGGCTCCCGCGGCGGCCGCGTGCCGACCGCGGAGTGGTGGCGGCGGACGGAATAATATGGACCGTTAGATCTTCATCAAATCCGACGACATATATTTTTATCTTTTTTGGATTAACGGAATAATATATACCGTTAGATCTTTATAAAATCCGATGGTTTGTATTATTCTATTTTTTAGATTAATGTGGTAAATATACACCGTTAGATCTTCATAAAATCCGACAGCTCGTATCCTTCTCTTTTTTAGATTAACGTGGGAATTTCTTGACCCTCTCGACGAACGTGGTGGCTCCTTTTAACTCTGTTGTATTAATATAATAGATAGATGATATGTAGCTCTCCTGCATATTCGAGAAAAAGAAAAATCTCATCAGACAAGTTCAGTGAATCGAGAGGAACCCCCATGGAATGGAGGCTGCCGCGCGTGGAGGTCCCTAGCTGGCAACGCGCCAGAACAAGAACCCCGTTGACCGTCACACCGCCGCCGCCGTTGCCAGAGACGACGGTGATCGAACACCTCCATCCCCATGTATGTTTGTGCAAGGCCGGATCCTTCGACCGGTAGAAGGCCTGGACCTGCCGTTGCCGCTGCTGAACTAGCTTTCGCTAGCTACGATTCACAATTCAGGCTTGCTCGATCGCCTCGGATGGAATTCACATGTACTGCCCGGCGGGCGGACGCCGGAGAATGGAGAAGCTCGTGTCCTCGGCGGCGAGTCGGCGACGCGCGCGGCATCCCGGAGGGCTCCTCCAGTCCTCGGTCCTCGCTCGCGTGCTCATGGCGATCGAGTCCCCCCGGCAGGATCTTGTAGTGAGCGGACGTGTTCCGGCTCCCCCAGTAGAAGGCTCCGGCGATCATTTTCTTCGATGAGGCCGGCGGTCGTTAGGATCGGAGCGGCGCGTGCCCGTGCTATCTATAGATGGACGCGGCCGGCTTCGGCGGCAGCGCGGGCCTCCTCGTGCGATGTTGGCGGCGGGCCGCGTAGGACCTCCTTCCGTCCTGGATACTGGTCGGCGACGGGGCTCGCCGTCGCCGGCGCAGCTGCAGCGTAGTAGCGCGTCGTCAAGGGGAACGGCGGCCCAGCCAGCGCGCCAGGACCGTGTGGACTAGGACTAGTCGCGGCCTGCATCTCATCAGCTCGATCGTGGCCGTACGAAGCGGATCCAACGACCAGGTGAGCCCAATGGGTGGTCGGTATTTCATTTACCGTCCACCCCTGGAATACCGACCACCCCAGGCCCCCGGCGTTCGTCGCCGCGCGCAGCTCGGGGAGGAAGGCGTGGCTGGCCGGGAGAGCGCCGGCGGCCGGCCAGCTCCCGTGACCTACGCGTTCCGGCTCGAGTACGGCATTCCGGTAGCGTCGCCGGGGAGATCGCTTGGCGCGGCCCGCCGCCGGCTGTTGCGCGGCGCGGCTTCACCGCGGGCAGAGCTCGATCGAGTGGAGGAGGGGGGTGATACAGGGGCAGGGGGCTCTGCGTCAGCAACGGCGCGCCGGAGGACGGATGGATCGGAGGCGCTCGATCTTCGACCAGGCCGCGGACGTCCCGTGCGGCGGCGCTGGTGGCGGGGCCATGGCCGGAGCGCGTGGCGAAGACGACAGAATGCGGCATCGTCAACCTTCAGCCCTTCGCTCTATCTCACAGCACCGCGTTGCCACGGAATCGGTGTGGTATTCCCGAGTGCGCAAAAGATGGTTTAATTTCATGCTTCCTTCGTGCAATGGTAGTTTCTTGCTGCTGCACGTACAGGTTTGCAGATGCTGGTTGCAGATACAAGCTTGTTATCTGAAGCTCCGAACGAGGCTCTCCGTGTACCGACGGATGTTGAAGATGAAGAGATTCTTCCACTTCCGCACCCTCCGTAGTCCGTCCCTGTTATGGTATGGTCCACTGAACCAGGTAGATAGCTCGGTGACGCCAAATGTCTCGTCTCGTCAGACAAGTTCAGGTGGAGAAGACAAGACCCCATGGGAGGCCGCCGCGCGTGGATCGAGGTCCCTAGCTGGCGACGCGCCTGAACAAAAGAACCCACTGAACGTCGTCACGCCGGTGCGCCAATCGGCAGCAGGGTACGGGAGGTCATCCGCGATCTCCCTCCAAGCGCCGCCGCCGCCGCCGCCGGAGACGACAGTGAACTTTGTGCAAGGATCCTTGGACCGGTACAAGGCCAGTACCTGCCGTTGCCGCTGCTGAACTTTCACTAGCTACTATTCACACAATTTAGGCTTTGCTCGATCGTCTGGGATGGAATTCACCCGTACTGCCGGGCGGGCGGGCGGGCGGACGCTGCAGAATGAATCTGCTCGTGTTCCAGGCGTGCACGGCGGCCGCCATGGTCGGTGCTGCGCTGGGCGTACGGCGGCGAGCCGGCGGCGCGCGGGCTTCTGGTTCTCGGCCGTGCGTACGCCTTCCACGCCGCCGGCATCCCGGAGGGCTAGCTCCTCCGTCCTCGCTCGCGTGCTCATGGTCATGGAGATCGAGGCCCACCGAAAGGATCACGTCGTCTCCAGTACAAGGCGCCCCGCCGCCCGGCGGAAGGACGGGTCGGCCGCCGGAGTCGCTCTTCGACCAGGCCGCGCGGCCGTCCCGCGCGCAGGGTGCGGCGGGAGGCGCCGACGGCGGGGTCAAGACCGGAGTGCGTGTGCGTGGCGAAGACGATGTATATAGAATGCGGCACCTTCAGCCATTCATTCTCATAGCACCGCGTGTAGATGGTTTCATGCTCGAATTTGCACACGTGCAATAGATGATGGGTTCATGCTTGCTTCATGCAACAGGTGTGCAAGTTTCTTGCAAGTGCACACATGCATTTTCTTCAGATGTTGGCTGCAGTCTTGCAGATACTTCTTATCTGAAGCTCCAACATTTCTATGTTGTCCATGCCTGCACTGAAATGATGACGCTATTATACATGGTTTCCAGCGATGTCTTTTGGATACTGGCCGTACCGCCGTGATCGTTTGAGTTCCATTAACTACAGCCTCGATATATATATCTGTAAGGTTGCTAGACCAATCTACTTGCCACCTACCAGACAAACTTTAGGTTCAGGAATTAGAACACGTAAACTCGCATCAGACCAAGGTCGACCAAGTCACATTCATCAACATCAATGTGAATTCAGCCTTAATCTCGTGCGCAGCCGCAGCACGCCCAGACAAACCTTGACCAACTGCAGCTTTTGGTAGTTCTTCTGATTCTGTTGTTCTTCTTTGAGCTTTGTTGGTTTTGAACACGTAAACTTTGGTAGCTGTTTTGGTCAAGGCCGGATAATATATTATCCATTATCTAAAAAAATATTCAAGAGCCACATAATATAATAGGTTAGTTAAAGCAGGAAGTAGGATGTAATGAAGATTAACGCAACATACCGACATGACATATGTAGAAGCCCCGGAACTGGCGTTTGCCATTGCTCAACTTTCACTAGCTAGCTACAAATAGCGTACAATTCACAATTCAACTCAGGATTGCTCGTCTCGGATGGAGTTTCACACTGCCGGGCGGTCGCTGCAGAATGAAGCAGCTCGCGTTCCAGGCGTGCCCAGCGGCCGCCATTAGCGGACTGGAGCGCGTGCAGCAGTGCTACTGCTGGTACGATACCGTAGCTCGGCCGGCCGAACCTGTAGCTGTAGGAGAGCCCCGCCGCCGGTCCGTCGTCGGCACTCGGCAGCATCACGCGCGGGTGCTCCGCGCGGCCGCCATGAACGTGTACCATCGCCGGCCACAATGCAAGCTGCTCAGCCTCCGCGGCCTCCTCCGCTTCACGCTGCTCGAGCCGCGGGCGCGCCTCCCGGCCGGCGACGACCTTCGTCAAGGCCGCCATGGACTACCGCGCGCGGCACCATGTCGGAGGCCTCGTGCCGGTGGTGGTCGGCCAAGCGCGTGGACTTGGCGGCGCAGGAGGCGCGATGCTCCTAGACCTCGTGCTAAGTCCCTGGCCGGGCAACCACATCGTCGGCAACCGCGTCGTGCGCCGCGCCGCGCCATGAACCCCGTGGCCAAGGTGCTCGGGTACTGCCTGGAGGACGTGTCCAGCGTCCTTCCCCGGCGGTCAGCGGCGGCAAGGTGCGGGTGGGGTCGGCGAGGTGGCTGGCTGGGAAAAGCTTTCGCCGGCGCGGCGCGGCGCATCGTCCAGGTGAACGGCGTGCCAGCCAGTGCGCGAGGAGCCGAGGAACCGTGGAGACTCGTGGCGTCCTACGTCTAATCATCTCGATCGTGGCCGCACGAGGCGGATCAGACGACCAGGAGAGGCCAAGGGGTGGTCGGTATTTCATTTACCGACCACCCCAGGCTCCCGTCGCCGCGCGCCGCTCACGGAGGCGGGCGTGTCCGCCCGGGAGAGCGCCGCGCCGGCTCTCGTTCTTCACGCCCAGGCACAGATCTACGCGTTCCGGCAGTTCCGCCCCGCCCGGGTACGGCGAGACGTACAGTGGCGTCGCCCCTGCTCGCTTGGCGCGGGGCCATGCCATGCCGCGCCACCGGCGCCGCTTTATTGCCGGCCGTTGCGCGGTGCGGCTTCACCGCGGGCAGAGCTCGGTCGAGTGGAGGAGCGGGGTGATACGGGGAGCTTTGCGTCGATCAGCAACGGCGCGCGGATGGACGGGTCGGCCGGAGGCACTCTCCGACCAGGCACAAACCGGTCAGACCGGTTTGGGTAACATTGTCAAAATGTGATTTGCACTTCACCATTGCGTAGCTCTCGTCGAGACGATCAAGATTCATATGTGGAACGCCTGATTTGGATTCCGGATGAGGGAGTTATGACTTCGGGAAGATCTGCATATGGGAAAACCGGTCAGACCGGTTTCCCAATCCGGTCGGACCGGTTTGGGCCCGTGTAATCTGAGTTGGAATTGTTTTTTAGCACGAGTTTTGTTAGGGTTTCGACTCCTAAAGGGGTAAGACCTCCCTGGCCTATAAATATAAAGGCTCGTGGCCGATTGAGGGGACATCCACAATCGAATCAAACATTACCTTTACTTTTCCTTCAAACCCTAATCTCTTCCAACCTTCATGCTGTTCATCCTCTGATCTCCACGGTCATATATGGCGTCCTAAGGCTTGCTGGTCGACCTAGGACACGCCGGCGACGTCCACGCCCTGACGGGGTCCCTCCCGGGCGAGAGCTTCGACGGCCTTTGCTAGTTTGCTCGTAAACTAGTCGTTCTTCGCCACGTAAGTGCGTTAGTTATCTCTTTGCTGGTTTGCTCGTAAACATTGCCGTCCGCCATCACGTAAGCGTGGTAGTTATCCCTCTCTAACGACCGATCTGGGCAAAACCCTAAAACTGGTCTGACCGGATTTCTAGACCGGTCTAACCAGTTTGGGCGGCGTCCTGCCGTTTGGTCCGTTCGCGACCCACGCATTTAGCGCATTCGTGTGTGTTGGCCGGAAAAAGCGTCAACACATAGTGTAAAAAGTATGTATTTTTAGCTACCTGAATTATAATCAATAAATTAAACAACATTTGGTCTTCAGGAAGCATATTCAAAGTTAATGTGTCACCTCTTTAACTTCATTTTACACACAAGCATGCGCAGCAGAAATCTAAATGACTCAACCACATGTTCAAATAAAATATCAGACATAGAAATGCATGTGATGCTAGCATGTACCACTACACACTGGGTCTCGCATTCCATATGTTAGCATGAACTAATGACTACCCAATGTTCAGAGTTCAGATATGAGTATTTCTGTCAATCAATGGTTTATGTTAAGGAGACCCTAGATCTGTTAATTGTCTGAAATTGTCGTTTTACGTACAAGCTTGCATATTCGCAAGTTTCAGAATCAGAACCTGGAATGCGTTAGATGCCGTAACTTCTCTTTCTGAAGACTCGTCAGGCGTCCCTTCGTAGTCTCGTTCAGCCTCCTGCCCGTGAGGCCATGTTCTTCCACCTCCCTGCAATTTCAGCGGTGATCTTCTCGATTTTCTGACCGGATATCAAAGAACTGTCTGATGCGTTCTCGATTTATCGCCCTTAGTTCTTCCACCAGGGGTGTCGCTGACGATACCCGCTCGGTCAACGACATGGTGACTGGTGCAGCAGCGCCAGCTCGCCGGTGGCCTCGTCAACCTTTGCGGCGGCGGAACACGCTCGCCGGCGGCCTCCAGCTCCCGCTCCTCGAGCGTTCCAGCCGTGGGGCTGCGCGCCGGACGTACGGCGAGTCGGCGACGCGGACGTACGGCGGGGCGCGTCGAAGGCTTCTGGTTCTCGACCGTGCGTACGCCTTCAACGCCGTTGGCCCCGGTCGGCATCTCGGATGGCTCCTCCATTCCTCTGTCCTCGCTCGCGTGCTCATGGCGATCGAGGCCCCATCACCGGCAGGATCATGTCGTGCGCGACACGTTCCGGCTCGCCCAGTACGAGGCGCCGGCGGTCATCTTCTTCGATGAGACCGGCGGCGGTGGACACCGTCGCGCGCGTTCGACATCAGCTCGGGCGGCGCCGGCTGTTAGCATCGGAGCGGCGCGTGCCCGTGCGATAGGACCCGCGCCGCCGCCGCCGCCGCCGCCGCCCTGGCCGGCGACGGGGCTCGGTGGAAAAGGCTCGCCAGCTCGGCGTAGCGCAGCGCATCGTCCAGGACGTACTGCGTTGACGAGTCGCTGACTGCTTCTCATCAGCTCGATCGTGAGCGCACGATGCGCATCAAGGGGAACGGCGGCCCACCCAGCGCGCGAGGAACGTGTTGACTAGCCGCGGCCCGTGTCTGATCAACTCGATCGTGGCCGGACGAGGCTGATCGAACGGCCACGAGTGGCCAAGGGGGTGGTCGGTATCTCATTTACCGTCCACCCCGGACTCCGGCCGGCGTTCCTCGCCGCGCGCTTACAGCTCACGGAGGCGGACGGGAGAGCGCCGGCCAGCTCCCGGTATGCATGCTCAGAGCCCAGACCAATGTATCAATTGCGCCCGGGGTACGGCGTTGCTAGGGAGAGGGCGAGAGGCCCTGCCCGCTTGGCGCGGCCGCACGGGGCCATGCCGCCCCACCGGCGGCGCCGCCGGCTGGTGCGCGGAATGCCGGAGCAGGGCGCTCGAGCTCTGCGGCAGCATCGAAGCGCGGAAGGGACGGCAGGAGGCGCTCTTGGCTCTTCGTCTTCGCCCAGGCGGCGGCCGTCCCGTGCGCGCAGGGTACGGCGGCGCCGATGGCAGGCGGCAGGCGGGGCCCAAGGCCAAGGCCGGAGTGCGTGGCGGAGAGATGGCATGGAATGCGGCATCGTCAACCTTCACCCACAGCACAGCATTGCATTTCATCCGAGTATGGTATTTTTCAAGCTCCAATTGACTGACACATGTGCTGGTTTCAAGTTTCATGATTGCTCCATGCGAAGTGTGCTGTGATTTCTTGCTAATGCGCAAGTTTGCAGATACTTGTTATCTGAAGCTCGCTCCAGCATTGTTTCTACCTACTTGCCTGCATTGAAATGGCGATGCTACTATTATGCATGATTTTGAGCGACATCGATCTTTTGTCTAATGGCCATGATTCAAGTTCCATAAAAGATCGATCTATCTTTTTAGATAAAGGGAGACCAATCCAGCCAAACCTTGGGTACAGAACTTATAATGATAGACACATAAGCTTATTTGGTTTATGTGGCAACAAAAATACAGTTGTCTATGGGTTGTACATGCCCTAAAACTCACTGTTAAATTCAGCCGCGAACTCTCTGTTTAGTTACCGTTGCAAGTTTAGTTTCTGCATAGGTGCGATGATTGGCGTGGAGTGGCTCCGGCTTGGAATTTGTACATATATTCCGTGCTGAGAATTCATAGCCCGTACTCTTGTTAGTTTAACTTTCAGCGCCACTATGGCTTCATGCGCAGGAAGATGTTGATTGTTGGGAGCCACTAGTAGTTCCATGCTCCAAGTTCACTTGTGCAATAGAAGGATACTGCAGATGATAGCTTCATTTGGAGAAAATTGGCAAATGAAAATGCATAATTTTGGGTGCGGTGCGGTGCCCCTCATCTAGTCCAACGGTACAATATACAAAATGCTAAGTACATCTGTTTTTTTTGGTATACAATCTGATGGTCAGTGTTTATTGTGAATTTTTGGGCATCTGATTACCTCGCTTGGTTACCAACGAAGTGCCGAGTACATTCAGGGCCCAAAAAAGCCCAGATCGCAGCCGAACGCTGACACTCAACAGCCCAGCCTATGGTTTATCGAGCCGCCTAAAAATGAATATACTAGCTAGGCCCAAAAAATCAGCCCAGGCTTACCCCGGAAGACACCGGACACTGGCGGGGCGGAGCGGGAGAGGGAGGCCACCCTACTCAGACACCGCCTTTTTCCCACTCCTCTCCTCTCCCTCCCCAACCACTCCGGCCTCTCCCCTCTCGAGCGAGCGCGCGGAGGCTTCTGGAGGAAGAAGCTCGAGGTGAGAGGTCCCGTCTCGCCGCCCGATCTCCCCTTTCGCTCGCCCCCCACATCGTCGTGCCTCGTTCCCGCTTTCGCATCGATGCCGCGGCCGGTCCGACCTTCTCGTTTGGGTTTTGGGTGATTTCGGGTGGTTGCGCGGGGGTTTTTGCTGGGGTTTTGCGGTGGGAAATGCGGGTGGGGAAATAGCGGGGGGAAGCTTCTGGAAGCTCGATCGAACCTCCTCCTCTGAGCGGAGCGGGCTCTGGGAGGTGCGGTTTCGCGGCCTAATCGAACCGCACCTGCGCCTCTCTGCTTAATCACCGGGCGTCTGGCGATTCGTTGGAAAACTTCTTCTGAGGATTTTTCCCCTCTCTATTTTGACGGTACATTTGGAATACCCCCGTTCGACGTCGCCGCTTTTTTTTTGTTCGAGCAGCATCCCAATTTTGCGGGTGTTTATTTGTGATTTTCTAGTGCTGTTTTGATCAGATTCCGGGGGCCAAATATCTGACTGCTTTGTTGGGTTCTCGGCCGTGCTGGACTGCTGGTACGGAGATGCAATCGCGATTGTTGCGTAGTAGTACTAGGAAGCGGTTG
Source organism: Echinochloa phyllopogon (assembly GCA_033239725.1). Classification (NCBI taxonomy): domain Eukaryota; kingdom Viridiplantae; phylum Streptophyta; class Magnoliopsida; order Poales; family Poaceae; genus Echinochloa; species Echinochloa phyllopogon. The sequence goes on from BTCW01000001.1 coordinate 2,202,169, forward strand.
GTTCCGACTGAAATTCAATTGCCTATCCGTTTGTTTCCCACCCAAAATTTATTGATGTATCTACTGCTGTAGGGAGGTCTAGTAGTTAGTCTGTTGCAGCGTTTTTGTTTGCCGTTTCCGAGTTAGGTTCCATGTCAAAGGTTGGGGCGTTGGGCCACGATTTGGATGGGTGACGGTGGATTGACTTGATGTCTGTTTACTTGTAGCAGCTGTAGATGTTTCATCTGATTGAATTTGCCTGTAATGCTAACCTAAATTTGGTCAGAAGAGTTCAGTGCCCCATCCTTCCATGATTGCCTGAGGTTTGCATAATGATGATTAGATCCAAATGAAATGCTGTGCTCTTCTGTTCCACCCTAGGACCGTGTGACCAAGATACACTGGTTGGTTGTAGCAACAGCTTGGAGGCCTTATCTCCCCATGTGAGGACCTAGCTGTAAGAATTCTGGGCATGGAAGTTAATTGTATACTGATTTAGTAATTGATAAGTCTTTGTAGAATGGGAGAGTAGGCTTCATTTACCATTGAAACTCTCTGAGTGAATGAGTACGACTTGATTTTTGCTTATACATAGGTGTAAATGTTTTACCTGAGCAAATTGCTAATTTACTTGTAATGTTATTTTAAATTTGGTCTAATTCGTTCGGCGTACTGTCCTACTGTCTTCTCAAAGTTTACATGATGATAGTTAGATCCAAATACAATGTTGTGCCCTTCTGTTTCGGCCCTATATTTGTGTTACCAAGATATACTGGTTGTTGTAGTATTAGCTTTTGGAGGTGATGATGTTTTTCCCCATGCAACGATCTAGGAATAGCAATTTTGAGCATGGAAGTCATGTACTGTTTTCAGTAGCTTATCATTCTTTATGGAATAGGAATAATCTACAGTCAGTAGTCTGCATTTGCCATTGAAATTTCTGAGTGTATGAACAAGAGTTAAAGGTACTGCAGTAGCATGATGTATTGGCTTTAGCTCTATGAATAAAATTAGTATTCGCTTCAACATTCCGCATGAGAATTGTACTGCGAGAATATACACAATTTCCTTGCAGTACGTAGACTATATTTGTGCAAACTTCCTTTCTTTCAGGCACACGTAGACAGATGCCTTCCCGCTGTAGTTATGTGGCTTACTAAAGAAGAAAGCTAGTGCATGGGGGCTTGTTAAAATAAATCACAATGTTATCAGTAGTACTAGTACCTATTTTCTTTCGCCTAAATCTTGTGTGCATGTTGTGCTTTCTAATTGTTTTCAGTAGAAATGTTCACCATATACTTATATATATCCATTTCAAGTTTCAAGAGCAAGCGGCATAACATCTACCTCTCTTTCTATGTTTCAGGATGACATTAGAACATAGTGCAGTATTACGTAGTTCTTTGACTTTCGAAATTTTGAAACAAGTTATGCATATGCTAACTCCTCTATTTGCCATTTCCGGTGACCACAGCTTTGTCTCTCGGAAACTAGTGGATAAGAAAGATGGTACTTTGCACTGAACCTCCTCCCAAGTTAAAGATCCCAGAGAGTAAAATCACAGAACTGACGGATGATGCTAACCATGATTCCCCAAAACATGAGAGAAGGACAAGGATGCACCACATTGAGCGTCACAGATCATGTGTTGTGACCTTATCTGACATGGAACTCAGTGATTTGCAACCTCGTCGTCTGCTCCAGACCCTTGAGGTCTCTAAAAGCCCAGGAGGAGGATCACAGTGTTCACACCATGAAGAAACGCCTACAGATATTAATGCATCACACAGGAATGCAATTGCAGATGCTGCTTGGGAAGCCCTTAAAAGGTCAGTAGTTTACTTCAGAGGCCAGCCTATTGGGACTGTTGCTGCAATAGACAAGTCTCAGGGAGCGGCACTCAACTATGATCAGGTGATCTTTTCTGTTTCCAGTTCAAGCATTGATATTGCTGTCAGTTGTAAATATATTTTGCTATTTTTCATATCATGATAGACACTCATCTATTCTGTTATCCAAATCTCCATTTAACTGATAGTTTTGATCTATAACTGCTTATTTTGCGTCAGTATTATTGTAAATGGTAATCCAAAGTTCCCTGATGGAGAGTATATTTATGTTCACAACCTGGATTCCTGCAAAAAGTGTCCATGATGTGTTATGACCACCGGCCATAACGGGGATAAACACCACCGGGAGGATAGCCGGATGGAGACGGCTGTTAGGGATGAGAACTAGATCATAGATGAGAGGGACGAACACTTGATGAGAATTAGATTGATTGTTTCTTGGCTTGCTTGATTCCTTTAATTGATACAACTCCTCTCATTATATAGAGAGGTTGACTAGACCCTTAACAATAAACTACCAATCCGGTACTATTATCTCTAATTAATCCCGTGGGTACTGTTCACGGGTACTGTAGCGTCGGGGTACTGTTCACGCCGGCCCACCAAAGGCCCACCGGCCTAGCCCATGACACTTCACCCCTCTTTTCGAGCAGCTCGTCCTCGAGCTGCAGACATAGTCGACATGCACACGCAGGTGCAAAAACAACCTAAATTGACTCTGAAATATGCCTTTTACATCTCGGCAATATTTCTTTATTAATAACTAAAAATAAATTTCTTTCCTATCCATCTATCAGAGGATGTAGGAGGACCCCATCCTAAAGCACGAAGAGATAAAAGGTCCTGGTTCCTGTGATCTCCTGCCGTTACCAGATGATGTCTATGTTGTTCTCCCAAAAAGTGGCAGGACTTGATGTCAGACAGCACCATGCTGTCGAGGACTCCAGTCGGGGCTGACGACCCGGAAGCCTTCGATATGCGCGGATGCACGGCCTCTTCCATGCTCTGTTTGGACAGCAAGGCGACGCCATAGACCAACTGACCGTCCAGATCATCGATGCTGCAGCCGCTAAGGCGTGGCAGCGGCGCGTTCGCGATCTTCGACGGAATCGGTGCATTGATCGGATCGGCGGCAGGCGTAGCCGCGGACTCTGCGGACAGCAGCTTTGGCGACGGCGGCGGCAGATCAGCAGCTTTGAGTGGAACTGGATCAGCAGCAGCAACAGGCGTGAAGAAAGGATCAACGGCACTGTCGGCAGGATTGGCAGCGGATTCAGCCGAGGCGTCGGTGAGCACACCCTCCTGACGCTCAAGGCGTGTCAGGCGATTCATGATGCCTTGCAGGATCGTTGCGAGCTTGTCGTTGTTGGCCGACTGCTTAGCGCGACCTTCTTCAATATCTTGGCGCAGGAGCTTGAGCGCCTCGCCTTGCTCCTTGATCGCCGCAGCCTGCTCCTCGAGCAGCTTCTTAACTTGATCCAGATCAGAGGGAAAACCCATGGATCCTGATACCAAGTTGTTATGACCACCGGCCATAACGGGGATAAACACCACCGGGAGGATAGCCGGATGGAGACGGCTGTTAGGGATGAGAACTAGATCATAGATGAGAGGGACGAACACTTGATGAGAATTAGATTGATTGTTTCTTGGCTTGCTTGATTCCTTTAATTGATACAACTCCTCTCATTATATAGAGAGGTTGACTAGACCCTTAACAATAAACTACCAATCCGGTACTATTATCTCTAATTAATCCCGTGGGTACTGTTCACGGGTACTGTAGCGTCGGGGTACTGTTCACGCCGGCCCACCAAAGGCCCACCGGCCTAGCCCATGACATGATGACTATCTCATGCATAAATTAATACATCTCTTTGTACTTAAGCATACAATATGATCTGCAATAATTTTGTTTCTGTCATATCTTGGGACAGGTTTTCATGAGGGATTTCATTCCTAGTGCATTGGCTTTTCTGATGAAAGGAGAACACTTGATAGTGAAGAATTTTCTGGTAGAAACTGCTCGCCTTCAGTCAAGGGAGAAGATGGTTGACCTCTTTAAGCTTGGTCAGGGTGTGATGCCTGCAAGCTTTAAGGTGCACCATCGCAACCCTACCCAGAAGACAGAAAGTTTACTGGCTGATTTTGGTGAAACTGCCATTGGGAGGGTTGCTCCTGTAGATTCTGGCTTATGGTGGATTATTCTGCTTCGTGCTTACACCAAATGGACAGGGGACAATTCTCTGGCTGAAAGTCCTAACTGCCAAAGGGCCATGCACCTTATTCTCAGGTTGTGTCTCTCTGAGGGATGTGATACTTCTCCAGCCTTGCTTTGTGCCGATGGCTGCTCCATGATAGACCGAAGAATGGTAAGCTGCTCAGCTCATATCCAACTACCTACACCTCGTACATGTTTGCTAATGTCTTGCTAGAATCTTACTGTCCTACTGCATCCTTTGAAGTCCCATGTCAATCAGAATTGAAACTGCTCTTGCTCATACTTTGGAGGTTTTTCCATATTGGTTTTATAGGAGGAATCATTAGGATGGTTTTCAAATTGCTAAGGTCAGGACCAAATACCTGAAGCACAAGATAATGGTGAACATTAATAATGCTAAAATATACTACATAGGCTTTGGGAGGTTATGAAGTTGTGAACAACACCAGTGTACTTTGTGGTTAGTCAACATGTCATCAAATTCTTAGGCTTCTCAATGGAGGTTCTAGTTTCCTTTTAGTTTGAAGCTATGCTTTGTTCTTATTGAATATATGTTGCAAATAGTTTATCTTAATTCCCTGTGTTTTGCTGCCAAATTACTTCATATTCATCCTATAAGGAATCAGTTTGAACTTTGAAAAGTACTAATCTGTTTGATGCCCTTGATCTTGGGGATGGCAAGTTATCCATGTTTTATCCTGTATCTTGTTTACTGAACTATTAACTGAATCCTTGCAGGGTATATATGGCTATCCAATTGAAATCCAGGCTCTCTTTTTCATGGCTATGAGATGTGCCCTAAGTATGTTGAAACAAGATTCTGATGCTGACTTTGTGAACCACATCACGAAACGAATCCAAGCTTTGAGCTACCATCTGCACAGCTACTATTGGCTTGACTTCCAAAGACTCAATGACATATACCGCTACAAGACTGAAGAGTACTCGCAGACAGCTTTGAACAAGTTCAATGTGATACCTGAATCAATACCTGATTGGATATTCGACTTCATGCCTGGCCGTGGTGGATACTTCATTGGCAATGTTAGTCCTGCGAGGATGGATTTCCGCTGGTTTTGCTTGGGCAACTTCATTGCAATTCTGTCGTCATTAGCAACTGGGGAACAGGCTCAAGCTATACTGGATCTTGTTGAGGAGCGCTGGGAAGAACTCATCGGGGAGATGCCTCTCAAGATCTGTTACCCTGCAATGGAAAATCAGGAATGGCAGATAGTCACTGGATGCGACCCAAAGAACACCAGGTGGAGCTACCATAATGGAGGCTCGTGGCCAGGTGAGAGCGCTTTCGAAGCTCTTTATATAGCACTGCATTGTGTTATTGAACATCTTAGAAGTCATATTAGTTTGTTAGGCATTATGTGATTTAGGGAGTAATAAGTAGTTGCATTTTCAAATCCAATGAACATATGAGATTTGTAATTTGCCCATCTAAACCCCATGTTTGGACTTGGAAAATTGATAATGCTATGATCTTGGTTGTCAATATGAACTTCATCTTTGGGTTTAGCAAATCTGTAGTTGCGAAATCTACTAACAAACCTCTGGTAGAAAATGTAATACATATAGATACAGCAAGTTGTCCTTGATTGGAACAAAGCAAAGCTAGAGTCTGTGAATATGAACAGTCTTTTTAATGGCAATTTGATATCTGTACATCCTTTGCCCTGCATCAACATCCTTTTTATAAGGCAACCTTTACTTCTTCTGTTTGTTGCCCTGGGGCAGTACTTGCACAGTGCTACTCTGGCTTCTGGTGGCCCTGAGATTCGTTGTTGTATATGACTGGTTTAGGGAATTATATAGTAATTCATTTTCAAATTGGATAAACAGATGAGATTGATTATCTGTTGATCTGAACTTCATTTTAACGATATACAGGCTTGATTTTTCTATAGGAATTCCATCGTTGCATTAGCAAACGTGTACATGCGTAATCTGCTCTGGTGAAAAAGATAGCATGTAGAAACTCATTTTATTTGGCAAATCGATATCTACTGTACCGTACATTTTCATACATTCGTCACCCTGCATCAGCATCTTTCTCTACCTCATCTGTTTGTTATCCCCCTTACACATCCGGGTGCATGCGCAGTGCTGCTGTGGCTGCTGGTGGCGGTGAGCGTGAAGCTTGGGCGCCCGCACCTGGCGAGGAGGGCGATGGAGCTGATGGAACGGCGGCTGGCCAAGGACGACTTCCCCGAGTACTACGACGGCAAGGCGGGTCGGTACGTGGGCAAGCAGGCGCGCAAGTTCCAGACCTGGTCCGTGGCCGGCTACCTGGTGGCCAAGATGCTCCTGGACGACCCCTCCCACCTCCGCATCATCTCGCTGGAGGACGACGCCCACTCCCGCTCCCGCTCCCGGGCGCCCTGCCTCAAGCGCTCCAACTCCTGCCCGTGAACGCCGCCGTTTTTTTGCCCACGCCGAGACTACGAGTACAGTCACAGTCACAGGTCTCTTTCTGATTCTTACCGAGGGAGGATAGTGAAGCATGCGCAGTGCATTCGTACATGCGCGCTCACATAGGCAATAGTTATGTTACGTAGAGATGTCGGTGGCAGGATGAGGATATACGAGTATGTAGGCAGGGGTGCTCCTGGTTCTGGTGCTGATGACGCACGCATCCATTCGCCAGATGTGTAAACTGGTGGAGATTTTGGGTAGCTGAGGCTTGCAATCCGGATGATGCGGAAGTTCTTCTGGCTGGTGTAAGCGGAATTTCCAGTGGTTGGTGATGATGCTCGTAACTGTATGCACGTGCTGCTTCTTCCCGGGCCGGCCGACACATTGTGTTCACAGACGTCGGGCCGTCGGCCCACGAACACGAATGGAAACCCCTCCCCCCTTCCTATTCGGTTCCGTGTCGCTCTCTCTATATGGACGCGGCGCCCGTGTTTGCTTCGAATTGGAACAGCAGCTACGCGGCTATATATCCCGACTCGTCATTAATCATCAATCCTGCTTTTGCTTACTGCATGTGTACGTGCGCCATGACCCTGAAGCTGACCAAGAAGAAGAGAAAGAGGAAGACGAACCCACCGGCACCAGCAGGACCTATCCCCGAGCTATCGTACAAGATCCTTCACGACATCCTGCTTCGCCTCCCCGTCGAGTCCCTCCTGCATTGCAAGGCGGTCTGCAAAGCCTGGCGAGCCATCATCTCCGACCCCATCTTCATCCGGGAGCAACTCCATTGCTCAGCCTCCGAAACCGAGCACAACCCATGGCTGATCGTCACCCCCCACACCTTGAACTCCGTCATCCCAACGGAGGTCTGGCCGACCACCTTCTCCAACCACATCCGCTTCTACCGGCGCCGCCGCGGCCACGCCGGTGCACGGCAAGCACTTCGGCGGCGAGTTCCGAACCGTGCGCTTCTTCGCCCACTGCGACGGCCTGGTGCTCGTCCCCATGGACACCAGGCTCTACCTCTTCAACCCAGCCACCAGGGAGAGTATCACGCTGCCAGACGGTAACCGTCGAGGTGGTATGACCTGCCGCTGCTGTGCTGGCCTGGGCCTAGATCCGCGTACAGGCAAGTACAAGGTAGTCCGGGCCTTCTACCGGTCACAGGATCCTCACTCAAACATGTGGACAAACATGGGGATGGAGGTGTTTACCGTCTCCGGCAACAGTGGTGGTGGCTCTTGGAGGGAGATTACGGATGATCTCCCATACCCTGCTGCGATTTGGCATACCGGTGTGATGGTCAATGGGTTCTTGTTCTGGCACGTCGCCAGGAACCGGGATGCCCCGTGGGGTCTTCTCCATCTTAACCTGGCTGATGAGACATTTGGCATCACTGACCTACCTTATTCAGTGAACCCCGAGGTCCGCAATAATCTCTTTTCATTGGATGAGCTACACGGGGAGCTATGTGTGACATCACGTACCAGTGACGAAACGACCATCTGGACATTGCCGATAGGAGAAGGGCATGAAGATGGGGGCCAAGGCGACTTCTGGGAGAAGCGTTGCATCGTCCCAATCAGCGGCCTTTTCCATCCTCTGGCTTTTCTTCCCGGCGGCCGATTAATGGTATCGGATAGTTACACCGTCAGCGTCTACGACATGGCTACCACGGAGATGACGACGTATGAGATGGATGGGTTGAAGTACCAGGGTCGCAGGGCACGGAAGTGGAAGGATATCTTCATCTTCAACATCCATCGGTACACGGAGAGCCTCGTTCCGATCAGTGTGTAGCAGCTGGAATGCTCGTCACGTTTTCCACGTGTTCGTGCTGAGTATGTAGCTTTCTTTCATTCCAGGGAGATACATACTCAGCTTCAGGCTTTGAGCTTTTATTCGTAACTTTCTCCTGGTGCTAGCCGGATGCATGTGCTTCTTGGTTATTGCTGCCGACGACTCATTGAGCTCTGCATATCTTAGTTGGTGCATCGCCATCGCTGGAGTACTATAGGATGGAGACCGCATTGTCTTTTATGGGTGATTGGTTTCATGGATCAAAATCATCTCAACATCACGCTCTTGCCATCCATGCAAATTCACTCGTATCCGTTGGTTTCAGTCGACCTGTCGTCATCTGAGGTCTTCCCCCGAAAAAAAAGAGAGACCAAAAAACACCTGCAGTGTGTCTAGAAGTAGAAGCAGTTGCAGCTGTCGGTTTCCCGTTGAGCTCTTAACATCCATCCATTTTCACTTGTAACTGAAAACTAGTTCTTCATTCCTTTGAAGCCTCAGCTAGCTGTGTCTTTAGAAGAAGAAAAATACTAGCTTCTAGCTTTACGCATCTCAGCCTGTATGACTATTTTCAAGATCGCCAAGTTAGGTGGAGTGAAAGTTGTAGTAACACGAAGGCAATGTATGCTATTCTTTCTCGTTTATTTGTCGCTGTGGTTAACAACAAAATGCTTCCCAGATGACACGCTTCAACACCGCAATTCCGCGCCCCGTTGCTGCCGCAGATCAGCTCTCTCCACTCTCCCTATCGCCCCGCTCCGCCACTCTCGGTCGCGCTCGCCTCTTCCCGCGGCAGGTCTCGCCGCGCGCCGCGCAGCAGCCGGCGCCGGTGACGCGCCACGCCGGCCGGGGAGGCATGCCGCATATCCATGGCCCTGCGGCCCGCGCAACGCGAGCAGGGACTCGATCGATGCCACGCACACACGGGGCTCCTATCTGACTTGCAGAAGCCAGATAAGAGACCCGGCTTAGAGCCCACCACGGCCCAACATCGGCTCGCTCGGCGCCCCATCGTCTTCTTGCTCCGCTCGCCCACCTCTTCTTCCTCCTCCTCTGTGCGGCCGCCGCCCCCGCCGCCGCCTCCGCTGCCCCCGCCTCCGCCGTCTTCTTCCTCGCGCGCCGCACGACCTCGGCCCCTGCTGCCTTCGTCCTCCGCCCCGGCCGGCGGCGGCTGCCGCGCCGCCCGCCCGCCATCCGCCCCCACCGCACCGCCCCGCCCTTCCTAACCCGGTGGCCATCGCCGCTCCCGCCGCCGGGTCCCCGCCCACCGGCCGTCCGGCCCTGCCCGGCCGCCGGCGCTCCCGCGCCGCCTCGCCTCCGCCGCCGGCCGCACCGCCACCACCGCCGGACCTTCCCTCCGCCCCCACCTCCTTCTTTTCTATGGCCAGAGGCCATTGGAGCACCTCCCAAGCTCGGCGGCGGAACCCCGAACCCTAACCTCCGCCGCCGCCGGTCTCGCCCGCGGCCGGCGGCGCCCTCGCCGCCGAGCTGCCCCCGCCCGGCTCCTCCACCCTCGCATTCTCCGCCCTCGCATTCTCGCCGGCGCGCACCGCCGGTCGGAGATTGAAGAAGGAGATCGTGCGGCCGGCAGTGGCCGCACGAATCTCAAACACCGGAAGCCAACGGGCTTAGGTGGCTTCAAGAAGCCATATAGGATTTTCGACGCACACACATCCTGCGCGCATGGGCCGGGACAGGGCCACGCGCACTGGGCCGCCGTTCGCCTCGCCTCGACGACGCGCGGCGGTGCGCCTAGCTTCATATCCAGAGTAGCGAGACCCGGAGCCGGCCAGACCAAGATCGTCATGCGGCAGTGGGCAGTGTGTTAAAGACCTATACTGCATGCACACACATATATGTCTACGTGTGAACTTGGGGTAGGATCATTTATGGAAGTCATCTTTCAATACACCACAAACTGCTCCATTAGCTCCAACATTTTCCTCGCTAGGTGCTGTCTTCATGCTTTGCTAATAGAAGCATTGCGCATCACTAGGTCTACAACGGGGACAAATATAGAATATACAAAAAAAATGCCACATTATTAAAGGTATCCAGGGTGATATCAACTCAATTTGTCAATGACTATTTATCAACTCAACGCTTTTGTGATAAGAGACAACCTTCAATTTCTACGTATTATATGTTTCACCAGAGCTGATTATAAAATCACGCGTTTATGAACCCAAAGATAGACTTCCTATAAACAGATGCTCATATTTTATGTAACTCCAGAGGTACACTACTACCCAGGTTACCCCTTAGAAGGTAAGAGCTTTAAGGAATCATAGCCGTCGAGTTTTAGAATATACAGAATATTTTAATAATCAAAATAAATAGGAAAAAAGAGAAGCAAGCGAAAAGGAAGCAATCTAGATGATGTTTGTTGCAATGCAAAATAGATCCACCAATCACCTATGACGCAGTAAACATGGAGAGCAGCTGCATGCATGTCTTGTCCCACAAAAGAGTGCTCTTATAGGTTTCAACCATACAAAAGAGTTCATTTATTAGTTGTAGGCCAATTCACGAGTCAAAAGCTTTACATAGATTGGATGATGAGTTAATTATCAGCATGCATAATTAAACAGACACAGAAATCCATGTGCCCAACACAGCTACTAAAATGAATAAACAGATTAATCAGGGGTATATAAAACTTTTTCTATCCTCAGAGCATCTTCAGGAGACTCTTTATATCTTTTCTAACTTAAAGAAATAGAAATTTTGGTGTAAAAACACCCTTCAACAACCACTTCAATTAGATATTCAAATATAGATATCCTCTATTCCGGATTTCTCACTAGCCAAGCCAAAGATAGAGAGTGGGATGACTCTATAGACTACGCACAAGATATAAAAAAGTTGTTAGAAAGTATAAAGATATAGAAAATAATTTTTACTCAAATGACTCTCTAAATAATGATTTAGAGAGTATATTTTATATAGACTCCTGGAGCTGCTCTTACTATTGTGTTTGTGTCTACAATTTTCTAAAAAAAAGGCACTTATATGGGACTGAGGGAGCAATTAATACTGCATGTACTGAGTTGTGCAGAGGTTTTAATTGACATGCACGGTGGAGCATTAGGCCATTCTCAATAGTCATTTAATGTTTGTGTTTCTAAGAATGTCACATAAGTAAAATAACATTTAATTCATAGTTGAAATAGCTTCTCTCAATGCAAAGTTTCATTGTTTGTTGTTTCCAAGGATACATGCAAGACACAACTATCTTGAAAACAGTGTACACCAGGTTTCATTACCATGAAACTCATTCCATCTCTCACTTCATGACATGGCATTGTATTAATTGTGAATGAAACTTCACTGAGAATGGCCTTATATAAGTGATTTTCATCCTCACAAACAGAGAAAGTAGCAAACTAGCAATGGCAGACTCCACGTGAAGAGGAGGCTGACCGAGTGACCGACAAGACTTGCATGATAGGGAAAAAACTGATGCAGAATTAATTAGCCAAGAGAGGATTTTTCTGGTTTTAACTATCTTCTTGGTTTATATGCTGTGAGCAAATACAACATCTAAAAAAAAGTGAAGAGAGTATCTATCAGTTACAGTCCACCCCTCGGCATCCATCTCTAGTCATAACAAATTTTTTTTTAGCACTAGTCACAACAATTGAAGCTGTAGACTTCTCATCGAGCCCCAAGATCCATCCAATTCCACTTATTTTCCAAGGAAAAAAAAGTACATTTTCATTTGAAGCCTCAACATCCACTAATTTTTCACGTGTACCACCAGTCCACCACCCCCATACTGCCGCCTCAACCCTAGGCCAATGGCAGCCCAGCTCGGACGACACCCCATCCACACACCCGGCCACATCAGCACATTGCTGCCACGTCACCGAAAAAGAGGTGGCCCCACACCGCCCCTGGAGCCCCCAGCTCAACTGCCCCTCGCCGCACACTACACTATCCTCTCCTCTCTATCTCCTTCACGGACCACTGCTCCCTCTCACTCCCTTCCCTCTCCGCCCCCAACCCCTCCATGGCCATGGCGACCTCCACCTTCTCCCCGCGCCCCGCGTCCCTCAGGCCGCAGCGGGCGGGCGCCAGGACACAGCTCCACCTCCTCGCCTTGCCCCGCCTCCGCGCCGGCCGCCGGGGGACCCGCCTCGAGCGCGCCGCCGCCGGGGAGGCGCCACCCGTCGAGGTGGCGCCGCCCAAGGAGCCGGAGGCGGAGCCGGCACCCGCCGCGGCCTCCAACGGGGCCGCCGTCAAGGCTGTTGAGGCTCCCGCGAAGGCTGCCGAGGCCGTGGCCGCGCCGGTGCCGAGCTTCCGGGACGCCAGGTGGGTCAACGGGACCTGGGACCTCAGCAAGTTCGAGAAGGGCGGCGTCGTCGACTGGGACGCCGTCATCGACGCCGGTGAGGCTCGGGTTCCTTCCTAATCTCCATTATGCTGCTGGCCTACTGCTGCTGCTGGTGGCTAGTGCTGCTGCTGCTGCTGCTGGCTAGTGCTGATGCTATGCTAGTGTGAGCAAAAAGGCTGCAAAGCAAGCACTGAAAATATATCTTGTGCCTTGGTACAATTTGATGTGGAGGTCTGGATTCAAATGCTGTACTGGGGAAGTAGGGATTGGCTAGCTGCCGTTAGATTCCTTGGCATTCCACGCCTCAGGGATCTCGAAATACTCACTGACCTGATAGGATGTGGATGTGCATGATGAGATGGCGTTGAGAGACGTGAGAGAAATGTTTCCAGTTTAGCTTTTTACAAATTCAAGCTGTGCTTGATGGATAATTTGCAGTTAGGCCTTTGACTGATGCTTAGGACAAGGCAAGGAGAGTTTAGATGTTTGTTCTATGAGGCGCAGGCTGCAGGGTGCAGGGTTATGGGCTTATGGTTTTGTGAACCTTGTCAGCCTAAATGTCTGCTATGCATTCTTAGAGCCATTTCAGTACCCTGATGTGCTCGAACAAGTGGCATGCTCACCGGTCGAACACCTGCAGCGTTTTAGATTATGTTTCTATGGTTATAGAGCTGAAAAATCTGAGGGTCAGATCTGATTTTCCCCTGTAGTTGTAAATTGCAACAACTGATGGTTGAAGATGAATTTCCAGTTGACAGATATGTGAATTCGTTAGATTGAGGGAGGGAGATGTATGAGCCCCACTAGAGTTTCAGCTAATCGCAATGTGGTTTAGGACACATTTTTTGAACTGACCTGCATTTTCGTGCATAACTAGTGCAGATTTGTTAGCTCACGTGAACTGTCTAGAGAAAGGTTGCATATAGCCATATACATCACATGCTTGCCAAATCAGCATACCCTCAGACATTTGTTGGTTTGCTACCAGTGAAAGAGACATTGCTACCTTACAAGTGTCATGCATCTTACTGACAACTGTAGCTCCTAGGGAATGCCACAGTTAACTGATATCATCTTTGTTTGATTCCAGAGGCCAGGAGAAGGAAGTGGCTTGAGGATTATCCAGAGGCCACTAACACAGATGAAGCTGTTATCTTTGACACTTCAGTTATCCCATGGTGGGCATGGATGAAAAGGTTCCACCTTCCTGAAGCTGAGAAGCTAAATGGTAATTCTAAATTCCAGTAACATATCAGATGTGTTCTGATTCACTTTAAACTGCTGGTGCAAAGAGACATTTAGTGTCAATGGATTAAACTGCCATGGCAATGGTCAATGCAGGTCGCGCTGCCATGGTCGGCTTTTTCATGGCTTACTTCGTGGATAGCTTGACGGGCGTGGGGCTCGTTGACCAAATGGGCAACTTCTTCTGCAAAACCCTGCTGTTTGTTGCTGTCGCTGGCGTACTGCTGATCAGGAAAAACGAGGATGTAGAGTCACTGAAGAAGCTTATCGACGAGACGACGTTCTACGACAAGCAATGGCAGGCAACCTGGCAAGATGAGACCACAGGGGGGCCGAAGAACTAGCTCAGCGTTGGGTCTGAAGGAACAAGGAAGAATGCTTTTCATGTGTTGTGTTGCGTTTCTCGGCCTTTTTGTTTCCCCCGTCTAGTGAGGCTCGCAGGAACATTTTGACACGTAATAATCTACGATATCTTGTAAAAAGGATTCTGTGCTAGAGATAATTACGTTGCAGTTTCATTGGTTATGGTTTGCCATCTGTAGGATCGAGCATTTCTAATCCAAGCATTAAAAGCAACCATGCCATGCCATTTTCACTGATATTTTGTTTTCCTTTTTTGAACAATTCATCACACAACTTGAAGCCACCAGGTTTACAAATCTTCTACTCTCAGAGAACGCTAGGTCCAAAATCAAAGAGCGTTTGCCCCAAAAATCATTTGCATCACAAAACTGTCGCTGCCATTAGTGTAAGCAGCATCACTTGTCGCCTTTCACCAAGTTGCCATCCCTTGGGATATACATGGGAAAACATGGTGCACGCTCTGTCCTGGGCAAATAACAAACAACGGTATGGAAACAGTTATGATCAAATAAATGTTTTGTATATGCAAGTAGGATGTATCTATGTTCATCGATGCCTATATGCAATCATCAGATAGTAGTATAATGCAGAACGTTAAGTGCTCATCCAAAAAGATAGTCTGAAAACAAACCTGTGGAGAAACATTTGAGCAAAGCATGTTTGTTGACTGTCAACTCTTTACAAGACTAACTACTTGCTTTGATCTGGCATGGAATTCAAATCAGGCATGACACGGCTGAATTCTGACCTGCAACCAAAGCAAGCAAATTAAACTCCATCACATCATCCTAGTTGCTGTCTAGAAGGAATCAGTAGTAACTTTTGTAGTAGGTTAACATGCACCATAGGTTCGTATGTACTATAAACTGATGCAGAAATACTTTTGTAGTAGGCCTATTCGAACTGCAAAACCTAATAAACGTCGGTATGTTTTGAATTATGCATAGGGTTGGTAGATTCAGTTTTGATAGATCTTGTAATACAACGTTGGTTTTAAATAGATTCATTTTTACTAACTTTACAGTACAGAAATTTTATAAACAGATTCGTTTTTTACAGATCTTGTAATACAACATTGATTTTGTAGCAATTCACAATATATTGTAAGAGAAATTTGTTGTCAAAGTACGCCCTATAAAATGAAAGGTAGGTACATATTAGAGGGTAAAACATTGCACATGTAGGAAAGCAAATTAGGAGTAAAGTTGGTAAGCATCTGATTCCTCTAAGGAGCAAACTCGGCACATTTTATGCTGATCAAAGTTCAGGAAGTCATATGGAGAAGGAGAGGAGAACAAGACCATGCATGACCATAGCAAAGAAATCATATATTTTCAAACAAAACTCCTGTCAACAATAACGACACACAAGCTTCTAATAGTTAAAAGGTCGGAAAATACTTGCAGGTAAGACTTACCCACAGGTTGAACACTTCTTCTGATTCTTGCAGAATATTGACAAACAAACTGAACAAACATACCCCATATCAATAGTCTTCTTATGGCAGAAACATCTGCAAATCAGTAAACAATGTTGATTGCATTGAACTTCCAGCAGTGTTAGACAAAGTGAAAAAAAAAGAAATGAAATGAAACCCTGAGTTGCTATTGTGAACCAGCCTTTTGATTTTGTTGTAAAATTTCACAAAAGGAAGCTAGTGGCTAGCATATTGATGCTTAACAGAGGAAATTTAGAACCACGTACGAAGCACGAAAGTCCACTCCAAGGGTCTTAGGAAGGCGCAAGAATGCTCTTGAGTGTAGATCAGTTGCAAATACAGCCTGCATTCTTGTCAAAATGCGTCAATGAGCTTGAGAAAACTAATTAGTATCTAAAATAGAAATAAAGCTTACACAAAGATTCTGTATACAAAAGTAACAAACAAAGGAACAAATATTTTATCACAAGGAATACATAAGTGCCCAATAAGTTTCTGAAGTTCTAAAGGAAATTCACAGTTAAAGAATATGCAAAAGGCTAAAGATCCCTGATTTACTATTTGTCATAGCAAATCAACTACATCAGAACAAAAATCTAAAGAAAAGGTTCAAGTGACATTTTAATAAAATGATAATTATGTCATTTCCCTTCACAGTGGCTTCAGCATTGTGTGCTAAAACTTCCGAGGCCTGGCCTTTGGCTACTAGCCTACTATGTAAAAGACACGGCAGAATATGACCATAAAAAGATTTTTCTAATGTATGGACCATAACAAGAATACAAATACAGCATCAAGCTACCCCAGAGGTAAAAGGTTGGGCAATATGAGAAGATATGTGAGTAGAAGCAACAGGATCCTGAACAACATACAGCAAGATACTGAAACAGCCCATTTAGCTCTTGGGGCTTCAAATAAACTCCGCCTGTTATGTATGAAGCCTGCAAAGTGAAGCACCAGTAACTAGCCAGCAAGACAATGTTGTGGCAGCACAACGTGTTGAGAAACATTCAATCACTAAAATTCGAGAAGGTAAAGAGTGTTACCTGTTGCAAGAAAGCAGAATCCTGGGTTCCCACAATACATGAATCAATTGGAACCTAAGATATTTGTAAAAAAATTTCAGTCATTATGCCATACTAGCTAAATGAAGGCCATAAACAATTCCGCTATTGATGCATATATTCATAAGCACATTTCAATTTCCTGTTACTTCTTAATCCACTAAATGGCCTACACTTGAAAAGTAATAACATAGTGATTGGCCAGCAAAATGAAAGGACCAATAAATCTCAATGAGACACAAAAAAAAGGTTAAAAGGATTGATGTGATACCATGGAACGCTGAGCAGAAAATATTGAATTCATCACTGCCACATATCTGCGCATGTGTTTGATTAAGCGAAAACCAAGTTCTGGAAAAATTTAAAAACTGTATTGATAGAGGTGGATGCATACTGTTCAGGACCATCTGGAGAACCCTGCAGGCACAGAATCTGTATTTCATGTTAGTATCAACTATCATGGCATTATAATATCTTATATGTAAGAGCACTGACTACAACAATTTAAGATAAACACAAAGCAATATTGCCGATCACAAGCTGTATGCCTTTACTGTTTGGTCAATTGCAATTTGCAATATAAATCTAACTGATATATACATTCTTCTAAAGCACTTAATCAGCAGCAGGACGAAGGCCCAAACATTACCTAAAACCCTATGAAAACAGGTAGGTACTCACCCGAGGTTGTGGATGCCGAGTCCCAGACCGGAAAATCCTCTGTATATCTATACATCCTCCAGGTTAAGCAACCCAAACACATATTAAGATAGGCAAATGTGCAAGAATCAATGAATTCAAATCATAGGATACAACACAAAGCAAGGGATAGCGCCCCCGAGAGCAGTGATGCGGCACTGCTAGAAGCAACAGAACTGTTGCCTGAGGTGGCACGGGCATCCTGTGCAATGAACTCCTCCACCTTGCGGCTTGCCTTGTCAAAGGTAGCTGTGACGCCTACACCACCAGCGGGGCCGGCATCGCTGGAATCAAAGATGTAGGCACAGGAGCTGACTCCCGCGGCGATGACGACAACACGGTTGAGGTGGTTCAGCAGCAGGAGCGAGTTCACAAAGTGGACCAGCTGCACAGACATAGACATAACATCAAATTCAAGGGGGAATGTTAAAAATCTAATCAATGGATCAGAGCACAGCTAGAAACAAGCCATCTATTATGCCAAAAATCAACATCAGAATCGAGCGAGGAAGCGGAGGGAGAGTTAGGGTTACGTACGTGCGCGAAGAAGTCGGCGAATGGGAGCGCGGCGGAGGCCCAGAAGAAGGGGTTCGTGTCGACGACGACCACGACGAGGCTGACGTCATCTGCACGCGCCGGCCGGTGGCACGGGAGAGCACGAAGGCGTGTGTTAGTTACAGCGATGCGGTGCCGCGGAGTAGCGGAACGCGAGAGTTCGGCGCGGCTCACCAGAGTAGAGCTTGTAGTGAGCGGAGGTCATGGTCGGCGGTGGCGGCGTTGCTCGCGGATCGAGGTCTGGCGGGTCCCGAGCCGAGCACCGGCGGCAAGGGGGCGGCGGCGATGGCGGTGCGGTGGCAGTTGCCGCGGTTGGGAGTGATGGTGGTGGAGCTCGTGCGCGCTCGGGATGTTGTGAGCCCGGGACAAGACGTGGGCCTGGCCCAACTTTGTGTGATTAGGCCTAACAATTTTGGGCCTGCATTAGGCTCACGTCCTTTTGGTTTTCGCAATTTTGTATCAGCTGGATATTTTTTTGGATAAATTTCGTAATATCATTTTCACCTTTTGCCCTTCACAAACTTTGTGATTTTTATACTTCCAGGACCTTCTAGGCCCCACGTGCCAGCATCATGTTCATGATGACCTGAGCCCACATGCTCATTTGACAATTTGTCACTGATATAAGGGCCTTATTGGTCATGAAATGGGAGTCGAGATAAAGTTGTAGTTTCATGATGATAAGACAACGCAAAATAGTTTTGGTTTGTGATTTTTTTATTTTTTATTTTTGCGAAATGGTTTGGGAATACCTAAGATATTGGCAGGTTTGTTACCAGAGACATTTGAGTTTTTGTACCAAACTGCAGTTCTGAACATTTAGAATTCGATTTTGTTTCTGAGAAAATGACACCTGAATACTCTGTCAATCATATATCACATTGCTGTGATTTTGTACATCCTAGTAACAAGACCATGCTACATCTTCTATATATATAATCTCTAAAGAAACTGTGCATGAAACATTTCCATTCGCGCAGGTTTCAGATCGAGATGCATGTGATTTCAGATCACTACGAGCAACCCGCTCATCACTCGAAGGAGTCGTTGGTCACCATCTGGGCCTCGTCGCTGCCGCCCCGCCGCGCCATGGGCGACTTGAGGAAGCTCGGCGTGCTCGGCCTCGACGACGCCGACGTCTTCCTGGCGCTGCCTCCTCCGCTGCCGCCCATGGACAGCGTCCTGGTCACGTTCTTGATGTTCTTTGGCAGCGGCCGGGCCACCGGCGACGACACGTCCCGCTCCGGCGCCGCCGCCGCCGCGCCCTGCAGCCGCCTCTGGTCCCGCTGCCTCTTCCGTTCCTGCTCCTTCTCCTTCCTCGCGTTGTTGTACTCCTCCAGCATGTCCAGCAGCCCCTCCTGCACGTACGCGTCTCCACGGTGAATCAGCATTGACTATAATGTTCATCCGAGCACGCAGGCTTGTTTCGACATGAAGAAGAACAGCCACAGGTTTTTAGCAAGGCGTACACCATCGTACTCGAACTTGACGCCCCTCTCCTTCTCCCACGCGACAACCTTCGCCGTCAGAGCTTCCGCCATCGCTGACCAACTCAAAAAATATCAAAAATTCTTGGAACGATCATGATGTTCAACGACTCTGAAGAACAAAGGTTTAATTAGATCGATCGTTTATTACCCGGCATTTTGCTGACCAAGGCGCGCGCTTTCTCGGCGCGCTTGAGCACCAGATGCGTGCCTTTGCCCACATTGTATCTGTTCTCATTCTGCAGGCAAACAGAGATGATCGATCATATTTCGCGTACGTATTTTCTCTGTCGCCATTACGATCAGGAGTCTGAAAAAATCGAAGAATTCAGAAGAAGTCGATCTGATGGCAGGCACGCACCCTGTTGTACTCCTCGAGCCATGACTCCTCCTCCAGCGCCGCCTGCCACCTGTCCATCCTCTCGAGCACGTCCTTCCTGCTGAACTCCAGATCCTTGGCCTCCGAGATCTGCACCTCCAGCCGCTCCAGGATCAGAGCTCGCTCAGCATCTGCAACCACAATCGTGTCAAAATTCAGAGCCTCCAGGCTTGAGAAGCAGTGTCTAGTAATTAGTAAACAGCTAGTACTAGAGGCGATTAGAATTAGAATTGATTGATTACCGCTGTCGATGGCGTCGAACATGGCGACGGCGTCGGCGGCGTCCTCCTCCGGCAGGCGCGCGCGGCGGCGGATCTCCTTGAGCTCCTCGTACTTCTTCACGACGAGGTCCTTCATCCGGTGCTCCTTGAGGTTCTCCAGCCGCACCACCTCCGCCTCCACCTGCAGTCACACACCACCGCAACGCGTGCCGCCGCCGGTCAGAACGCACGCCAGCGAAGATCGAAGCAAGAAAGCGAGCACGCGGGCGGCGGGCGGGCAGCGCCGCCGACGTACATTGCGGATGAAGGCCATGGAGAGCGCGTTGGGCTCGGTGATCTCGTCCTCGGACGCGGCGATGTTGCAGGCGACGCCCTGGAACCGCCGCTGCTCCTCCGCCGGCGTGTCCATCAGGTTCCACAGCTCCAGCATGCTCGCCACCAGGTCCTGCAGCTTCTCCATCCGGCTCCGCTTGATCTCCCGCAGCCTCTCGATCTCGGACGCCAGCCTCGCGATCGCCGCGTCGCTGAAGTCGCCGGCCTGCTCGTCGCCGCGGCGGGCGGCGGTGATCTCCCTGGGATCCATGCCGAGCACCAGGGACGAATAGTGCAGCAAGCTCATCAGCTCTGCAACCTTCCTGGTGCGACTCTCCTGCCAAATTTCAAAACAAATAATATAATTAGTAAATGTAAGAATCAATCAGGAATCAACCAAATCCTTGCGAGGCAATTCGTTTGGCTGGTGACTGGTCGCTAGTGCTAATCTATGCTTTATGAAAAATACTGTGCCTGGCTGGTGGCTGGTGCTGATTTCTGATTTCTGCTGACAGAAAAATACTGCCGACGGTGCCAGTGCCGGTGGCTGATAAGCAACGACACAGGCGAAATCGATAAGAACTGGCCTTCTCCGATTGGAGGTGCTGCAGGTGCGCCCTGAGCTCCTCGAGCTTGGTGAGCGTCAGGTCGGAGCCGTCGACGACGACACGAGGCAGCTGCCCGCCGGCGCTGCCGCCGCCGCCCAGGTTCATATCCTGCTGGATCCTGTTGACCCGCTCCGTGACGTCGGAGAACTGCCGCCGCCGCTCCTCCCGGCGCCGCCTCATCTCCGCCAGCTCCGGCGCGATGGACCCCAGCTCCTCCCTGAGGCTCCCCGTGCCCTGCAGCGAGGAGCATGCCGTCTGCACGGTGGCCGGCGGCTCGCCGATGGTGGCGCAGATGGCGGCGACCTCGGCGACGGAGTCGGCGATCTCGCGCCGGAGCTGCGCGCGGTGCTGCCGCACCTGCTCGACCTTGGCGCGGTAGACGTTGAGGCACTCCTCCTCCAGCGCCTGCAGCATCCCGCGCCGGTCGTCCTCCCCTTCCCCGATCTCGTCCCACATCTCCTGCGATATACACATCATCGAATGAAACCAATGAATTTTTCATGGCGGTCGTCGTCGTCGCCGGCCATTGATGCGGTGCATGCGCGGACGGGCCGTACGTACCCCGAGCTCGTGCAGCAGCTCCTCGCGCCGCGGCTCCATCTGGAAGGGGAACAGGATGGCCCTCAGCTTCAGGGAGAGCATCGGGCTCCGCCGCCGCGCGCCGCGCCACGCCTCATGCTTCTTCCTTCTTGATCGATCTCCGGTCAGCTCAATGACGACGCAGCAATGGCAGCGCCGAATCCGAACGGGATTACTGCGACGACGTGAACAGCCGCGACGAGGGCGCGCACGCGACGGAGCATCGCCGGCGGGGAGCGGATGGCGATCGCGATCGTTGCGCGAGGCCGGGATTCCGCGGGCGGAGTGCGGAAAGGGCGGGAATCGGGAGACAAGTGCGGCTACAAGCTAGAGGCATGCAGATGTGAGGGAGAGAGAGAGGGTGCGTCTGCGTGCATGTGCAAAGTTTGGGTGGCGACCAGCAATGGTGGCTCAAAATAGGATTCGGGGTAAGACGAAAGAGTCCAGGATCGAGGAGGAGGATGATCCAATGCAAAGGGGTTGACACGTTTGGAACACGAGCCAGCGCGAGCAAACGTCTTGCAGGGAGGTGTGAAAAGAGAAAGAAGAAAAGAGATCAGGTGCATGTAGCCGTCGGCTGAGCAATATAGCACGGTGTTCTTCTCCTTTATTTGATGATGACAGTGCACATAGGCCACATGTATATCGTGAACATCCATCTCATATCACAAACCACAAATACATCATTATCACTCCCAGTTTTTTTTTTAAAAAAAAGTGGGTACAAGAATATTTTTTCCTCGTCAAACATCAATAATAAATCTACAAAAATATAACATCAATATTAAGTCAAAACAAATCAAATGTTGGTAAATAGGTTCTACCACAGATAACTTTTTCAACTGACCTACGATCAATTCATAAAATACAATTTATTTTTAACTATGGTGTAACGCCACTGTACTCTTGGAATCGTTGGATGGTCTTCTGAGGAAGAATCTCCTTTGATATTGTCACTTCTCCATCGATGTATCCTCTCTGAACCATTCTCTGCAACAAAGACAGTATTACAATCTGAATCCCAGTGGTCAGTGGATATATGAACTTTTCAGGCAGCTGAAAATTGGAAGAATCGTTATTACTTATTAGCTTATTATTAATTTGTTCGTGGCACACGCACTTTCGTACGCGTACGATAGAGAGAAAACAACAACAAAGGATCACCGCGGTCGTCTAGCTAATCGTAATCACGGAGTACACGCACAGTCAACTCAAAGCAACAGTGCTCATCACCGATCACTTTCGTGGCACTGCATGCGCGGACGGCGTCAGGGTCCCTCTGGTAGTCTGGTCCACGTCGTCGCCTTCCCCGGCCGGGCCACGCCACCGCCACGCGAGCGAGCGAGCGAGCGGCGTCGGCCGGCGGCTGGGCCTCGATTTCTCGATCTCACGCGGAGTTGGACTCGAGTCGCCGTCACGGCGAATTGATCAATCAAGAAGCTGCTGACAGCGACGATGACAGACGTCGACGGCGATGACGCGATCCATCTCTCGGTGAGAAGCTTCCTTCGCAGCAGGATGCATGCTTCGTTCGTGCGTGTGCATATGTGCGCGTGTATGTGTGTCAGTGTGTGCATGGTCAAACCAACAGAGCTTGGATCGAGCGACGACGGTTGAATTCAACGTGCCACGACACGCTGCGCAGCTGCTGTACGTGTATATATGTGTGCACCGTGTACGTACGTACACACGCGTCAGTAGCTAGCTTGACCGGACCGGACGTAAACCAACGCCGGTTACAGATATATGCACATGTTTTATTTAACCACGAGCCTATTAGGCTGGACGAATGTGTGAATAGGATAGTGGTGTGAGGATGCTTTCCAGGGAGAACGCCAGTGGGGAGCATGGAAAAGGGTTCATGAGTAAGAAAGCATGCCATACTTATATAGTATATATAAAACTCTGAATGTTTGTTGACTTGATCTGGTCATGAAAAATACTTTTCAAGGTCTTGAGAGCTAGCTCACTTTGGGCATCATTTGCTACACCCTTGTTGGCTTGTTGCCTCCTAGCAGCTACATGCCTACCTTCCCGGTGCCCCACTGATCTGGAGTAGGATCAGACATCAGAGACCCGGCCCCTTTTCTGAGATTATTGTGTTTCCAATAAAAAATAAACCGATGTCTTCTTATATTTTTAAAATGAAAAAACTGACTTCTAATTAAGAAAGCGACATCCTCGTTAGAGTCCGGAGTAGTACAAATAAGATGGTAGTAATATATATAATTCTAAGCCTCGGTGATAATCATGAATTCGCGATAATAATGATAGGACAATGACATACATGTGTAGGAAGTTTGAAAAAGTAGACAAAATATTCACACAGGGGCCTGTTTTGACCAAGACTGTTTCCAAGGAGGAATCCAGGTGCAAGGAAGGAAGGAAGCCCGGTAGTCACTACTCACTAGTCAGTACAAGCTACAGTGACTGGTGAACATATCATCAGACGGTGGATGAGAAGATGGGAGAAAAAAATCAAACTGATTTGGTTAGTTAAATCGGCAGTCATGCAACCTTTTCTAACTAAGCGGCAGTGGATGATTGACTAAGATAGCGCTATCATGCAGACAAATTATACTGCATAGTCTTTGTGTAATTGGGCTTCTTATGAAACTAGGTGGCTGCTGTCGAGAGGAAGCACCAAGAATGGTCCTATCCAAGAAAGTTATACGCTAAATGGAGCACTAAACGACTAACTTTTCCAAATTCCATGACTTAAACATTTTTCTTTAATTTTATTTATCACAAATTCTTAGGACCGAGATAAATTTGTATCCCGCCCTGATATATCGTTTAGGACAAGCATAAACTTATTTGTTTATACTCAACGTCATATATTTAATGACAGAGAGAGAGTATAATTAAACTATCAGTACGGACTGCCAATACGGACTATATAAACATCCGAGCAAAATATATCTTTAAGATTTTAGAAATTCCTCTCAGATTTACCTTCCAGATTACCCTCATCGTCGTGAGCATATAAATCTTAATATAAATAAAAGATTTTACCCTCATTCCTTTTAACTTTATACACCTTTTAGCATTGACTACAACTAATGCGGCAATACATAGTGCTTGAATATCATATGTATATACACCAAACCGAGAGAGAAATGAAATACCATCATGCTACCTCAGCAAGTGTAAACATGATTGAAGAGAGAGGGGAGAGGAGTGACCGAGTGGGAGGGGTTTGACAATTGGCAGTTTGACCGATTGACCAGCCATCGGCATCATCGTCTCGGTCTCGTCTTTCCGTGTGGTGTGGCTTGGCTGGGTTGGGGAGGGGGCTTGGCTTGGCTTGGGCTTGGCCTCCCTCCCCAGGCTCCTGCCCCGTCGCCTCCCCCTCACCTTCCTCTCCACCTTCCTCCCTCCTCCTGCTCCCTCTCCCCCGCCCCACCGCGCCAACAAACCCCAGCCTTCCCCGCCTATATACCTCGCCCCCACGCGCACATCCATATGCTTAGCCCCCAGCCTCCTCGCACCACGGCCACCCATGGGCGCCTGCTTCTCCTCCGCCTCCGCCGCCGGCGCCGCCGCCGAGCGCCGCCCGTCCAGGGAGGGCGGGAAGAGGCGCCGCGCCGGGGCGTCGCCGGAGGCCGCCACCAAGGCGGCGGAGGCGGCCCCCGTGCGGGTGGTGGAGTTCGGCTACGAGAGGGACTTCGAGGCGCGCTATGAGGTCGGCCGCCTGCTCGGCCACGGCCAGTTCGGATACACCTTCGCCGCCACCGACCGCCAGTCCCGGGACCGCGTCGCCGTCAAGCGCATCGACAAGGCCAAGGTGAGCTCCGCCGCTCCGCGTATTCGCGCGGCCCCGTCTCTTCTAGGCGATTCCGAGTTCCTTGCGTCCATCGAATTCAGTGGCCTTGGCCCTCTCTCCCGGTAGATTCCGAGGCGATTCGGTGCAATTCCGAGGAGATTAGTGATTGTTTTGCCGGTTCTGAGGTTTAGGCGTTTCGTTGGGAATGGAATTAACGCCCGCCTGCCATTTTGGATGATTCCGGTAGCTCACGGAGGTTTCGTCAGCGAGTAGGACACTCACATTTCCAGTTCATTTCTGGCTGTTTGGTCGCTTGATTTCGTCCCAGTCTTTGTCATTTTTTGGTGGTTCTGAAGCTGAGACTTTTAGGCGAAGATACTTGGAGGTGGTTTTGATGCCACCGATGAAGTGGTTTTGACGTTCAGGCATCTTGTGATGGCCAACCTTAGGTTTGGCACTACAGCTGTGCTATTTTTGGAAGGAATGAGAAGTTGCTCTACAGCTCACTACCTCGCCCCTGGAAATGGCAAAAACAACTAGTAGTTCTCTATGGAACGGTAAAGGAGTTTTTTCATCTGGCTATTCATGGAAATGCTCTGTCCTCCTATTTTTTAAGAGGACAGTGCTGTGTTTACTTTGACACTCCTTCATAACGCCTCTTATTATTTGGAAATACGAGCAATTTGTGCATAACACATTTCAGATGGAGCTACGATTTAGCATGATTGTTGTTGCCGTCTTGTCTTCATTTCTTGAAAATTTGATTTTGTCCATTTTGGACCATCAAGATTCGCTCCTCATATGCTTGGGAATTGGAAAGTTCCCATCGAAGAAAAAGTCAGGAAAGACAGCCATTGCCCACTTCTAGTGGACAATTCCTTGGCTTCCATACCATAGGTGGATGGCATTTTCCTAGGTATATATAATTTGACCTTGGAACGCATATAGCCATATACTAATCGACAAATCAACACGGTTTTGATTTAAGCAAATATTTTGGGCCTTCTGTTGAAGTGTCAACGCTCCTTTATTAGTCTTTTGAAAATTTGTACCTCTGGAAGAAAGTGTCAATTTTCACAGAACCTTCGATAGTATCTTTTGAAAATTGGTGTTACAGCAACACCAACATTGGAAACATGGATCATTCCCTCATTTATCTGTGACAAAATGTGTTACAAGAGAGATGACCAGGTAACGTCCTTGTCAAAAAGGAACTGAACACACCTGTGTCAAAATTAGGCCTGTTATTGGTAAGGGAAGAAGTCTGATAAGAATATAGAGTTGGATGATACTATTGGATATTTTTTTAATAAGATTTGAACTTTTGAGAGAGAAATAGGATACCTCTTTTGATCATGATTTATTCAGATTCTTATTTGCTGCAAGACTTGTATTGTCAGGTTAATCCAGAATCTCCCCTTGAGATCATGACCTAAAGGTTGCACATAGATGCCGATTACACGTTTTTCTCACTAAGTGGTCATCATGAATCTGCACAATTACTTAATTACTGATTATAATCTGTTTAGATTAGTATCAATCGGGACACATTGAGATGGTAAGGTAAGGAATAAAAAATAGAGTATAAATGTGCAATTTGACAAATCATAATCCTGTCCATATGTTTTGTCATCCAATGTTTATTCATTCAAGTCGCTAGTTCAAGCATTAGATGATTGCCATGTACCATTATGCCTTATCACCTTCACATAGTGTCTACTTGACGTCATCTTTAGAATTAGAACATGTATTTTGTGGCAATTAAGATGTAACTTTCTGTAACAGATGACCCGTCCTGTTGCTGTGGAAGATGTTAAAAGAGAAGTAAAGATTCTTAAAGCACTTAAAGGACATGAGAATATTGTTAACTTCTACAACGCATTTGAGGATGATTCGTACGTGTATATTGTGATGGAGTAAGTAGTCTTCTGTTATCTGTGCCAGCTAACTATAGAACACATGAGGGAACTAAGCACTTAACTAAGACCTTGTTTTATTCATGACTCTATATTCATTTTTCTTAGTGTATGGACATATGGGACTGTTCTTTCAAATGTTCATTTTGAATTTGAATGCAGTGTGTTATAATACTTAATAAATCATTAAATTCAGAATTCTATCACATTTAACACTTCCCTTTTCTTTCTGTATGTTTGTCAACTTGATGCAGTTCTTATAGAATATTGCATCTTCTACCGTACTCACCAATAGTCAGGCACCTAGGGGCATATCTGTTCTGAAATGTAGCTAAGAATGACATATATGATCATGTGATTTCAAATAGATGTTCCTATACACCAGAACCAACTCTTACTCTCTTCTACTTTTGCAGACTATGTGAGGGTGGTGAACTATTGGACCGGATTTTGGCAAAGTAAGAACATATTCTCCATCTTTTTGTTTCTTTTATCATAGTTTTTGTGTTTCATTAAATTTGTAGATTTTTGTGCTGTATGATCAGATAGCTTTATTTTATTTCTGATTGCTGGTACAAGCTCGTTACTTAAAGGGTATTTTCATTTGGGCAGAAAAAATAGCCGTTACAGTGAGAAAGATGCCGCAGTGGTAGTGCGCCAAATGCTTAAAGTAGCTGCTGAATGTCATCTGCGTGGGCTAGTTCACCGAGATATGAAGCCTGAGGTAGAAATTGAGCACTTTCAATCTCTTTGCACATAGGAAGCATTTGGTGATATTTCACTACTTCTCAGGTCATGTAAGACTACCTATTTTCCTTCCCAGAACTTCCTTTTCAAATCAAATAAGGAGGACTCACCACTAAAGGCAACAGATTTTGGTTTATCGGACTTCATAAAGCCAGGTACTACATGGGGTCCTTTACATCTCTCTGGGGCATGATATGGCAAGTCTGCAGTTTGGCTGATCACTTTGTTGTTTAAATGCATGGGAGTAGGGAAGAAGTTCCATGATATTGTTGGCAGTGCCTATTATGTTGCACCAGAAGTATTAAAACGACGATCTGGACCTGAGTCAGATGTTTGGAGCATAGGAGTTATAACCTATATTTTGCTCTGTGGGAGGCGGCCATTTTGGGATAAGACAGAAGATGGTATATTCAAAGAGGTAAGTGGGCAACTATTGCACGCCATGAGTTTCCTTGTAAAATGTGCTTGGTGAGAGTGACATCCGAGTGACCAGCATTTTGAGTGCGTTGACAATGTTTTCTGCAATCTGTTTCTACATCATATAGCATTGTTGCCCTGTTAACTGTGTCAGCAATATAATTTAATATTTTTTAACATTTAAGGCAATTATATATTTGACGAGGTTATCCTCCAGTAATTTTTGTACTAGCTGCCAGAATCCACCCTAACAATACACATCATCTTTGAGATATGCAATGTTAAGCGTCGCAGAACTTCCATTATGATGCACCTAAGATGAGTAAGTAGCTAAAGTATCATCCACTTGTAGTTTACTTGAAGTCTGAAGACGGCCTGTGGCCTCAAAAAACAAATGTGTGGCCATTGGTATAGCTACATTGAAATTCAAACCCACGAATTAGCTTCAGATGTGGCAAGTTGGTTTTAGCTTTAGACACACGGCACGACTCACTTGTATAGGATGCTAGGAGCCTCTTGAGATCATTGCCTCAGTTTAAATATGGTACAGTTCCTTTCTCATTGTCTTTACATTCTAATTTACTCAATCTGTAAAAGCTGTTAAGCATTGTGGTTGCCCTTTTCATTCTGTCACCAGCCACCAATTTTCTTGCAATTTAAATATTTTTATGCATTTTAATCAGCATGGACATGGTGTATTGGTATATGTGATCTTCTACATTATTTTTACTTCTTATAATTAGGTTCTAAGGAACAAGCCTGATTTTCGTAAGAGGCCTTGGTCAAGCATAAGCCCAGGTGCGAAAGATTTTGTTAAAAGGTTACTAGTGAAGAACCCAAGGGCAAGACTTACAGCTGCTCAAGCTCTCTGTAAGTTTCAATATAGTTTCAGTAATTTACTAGCATAAGCATGATGCTCAGAATTGTGTTATTTTCTATGTGAGAACAGAGAACACAGAACACAGCTTGCGACCAAAACTGATTGCACATGTAGTATGCCTTCAATCAATTATGTCAATGTGAATACGAATTTGAAAAGCTAGTGAATGTTATATTTTGCATATCAATGTATTTGGGCATTTGAAAATATCAATGAAAATCATAATCTCTTAGGATAAGATGTTGCAATCTAAATTCAGAAGGTATATAAAATAAACATATGCTCATGAGTCTTTAGTATGGCATTGGAGGTTTGCTGCTTTACTTTTTTCCATTTTCTCATGGACAATTATAGGATAGTATACCGCCGACATAATCTAACAATTCAAAACATATTTTTTTTTTCTAAATGAAATCTTGGCATTTCAGCACGTTTTGTCCTTATATTATGAAGAATTGTCATCTTTACTGATTCTGATTTTTCTTGATTTGTTAAGCGCATCCATGGGTTAGAGAAGGAGGAGAGGCATCTGAGATCCCTGTTGACATATCTGTGTTATCCAACATGCGTCAGTTTGTCAAGTACAGCCGTTTTAAGCAGTTTGCTCTTAGGGTAATTATTTTGATCACAATTTATTTCATTTCCTAAAATTTTTCCTTAGAGCATTGCTTTGTGACATGTTCAGGCTTTAGCGAGTACACTTAATGAGGAAGAGCTAGCGGATCTCAAGGATCAGTTTGACGCAATTGATATTGACAAAAGTGGTTCCATTAGTATTGAGGAAATGCGACATGTAAGTTCTGTTAGTATTTGTTGATGGACATGTCTTACTTTGTCCTGAGTTCTTCTGAGGTGCTGATGATCTGTACATGTTTCAATAGGCCCTTGCAAAGGATCTTCCTTGGAGATTGAAGGGTCCCCGTGTGCTTGAGATTATCCAAGCAGTAAGTTTTGACCTTTTCGGTCCATTTTCTGTGTTTCCCCTTTGTTTCCAAGCAAATAGGACCTTGTTTTCACTCCATTTTCTGTGTTTCCCCGTTGTTTCCAAGCAAATAGCCCATCTTGATTCTAGGACAGAACTAAAACTATGATCCTATTCTTTGTAGATCGACAGCAACACTGATGGTCTTGTGGACTTCAAAGAGTTTGTTGCAGCAACTCTCCATATACATCAGATGGCCGAGCTTGATTCTGAAAGATGGGGCATTCGTTGCCAAGCTGCTTTCAGCAAATTTGATCTGGATGGTGATGGATACATCACGCCAGAGGAGCTTAGAATGGTAATTTTCTATTCCTATTTTGTTTCCGTGTTTCTTCCAATCTGTGTGTAGTTTACATGATCCTTATCATCATGTGCTTTGGCTTGACAATCTACATGAGATGGTGCCATTGCATATTCTGCATCTGGTTCCACTTGCTAGTTTTTTCATACAGTGAATGGAACAATTTAGCTACGGAAGCGTGTGATATTTTAGTCGAGAAACCTTTCAGATTTGATAAGGATAAACGTAAAGGTCTCTTACCTAGAAAATAACCTATACAAATATTAATAATTGTATGGTAGAAACGAAAATTGACAATTATTCTCATCGAGATTTTCTTTCAAGATGCAGCACACTGGCTTAAAGGGATCTATTGAACCATTGTTGGAGGAGGCCGATATCGATAAAGATGGGAGAATAAGTCTGTCTGAATTCCGCAAGCTCCTGCGAACTGCAAGCATGAGCAACGTTCCCAGCCCAAGGGGCCCTCCACCAATCCCTGAAGCTCTGTGAGCTGCGGCACAGCCATTAGAGAGGAGCAATTTTAGGAAGATACCGTACAGTAGTCACTGTTTTTTTTTTGTTTAGCGTGCCATGTGATGTTTCTGATTTTAGCATCCAGGTTATGTGTGCAGTAAATATTTAGTATTTTTTTTACGGAGAAGTATGAGAGGTAGAGGTCAAAATGGTAAACGAGACTCACTATCCTGTACAGTACTAAATATGTATGATTTGATTATCTGTTGGTCGCAATAAAATTGTCTGAAAGTGTGAGGATACACTGGTCCTTTCGCATAAATCTCAAATGATTGATTCGAAACTGTCGAATGGAGTTGTATTTATGAGTTGTAATCTGTACAGCAACTGTAAGGAACAAGCACATCTTCGGGACTCAAGACGCCCTGTTCGTTTGGATTGTTTCCAGCGAGCCAACAATGTTTTTCTCTCAGTGAAAACCACCGCCAGCCACCAACCAGCCAGCAGTGTTTTTCTCTCAGAAAAACCAGCGCCAGCCACCAGCCAAACAGAAGCTTTCCCTGATTCGTGCAGGAAAATTGGGCAAATCAACTCAAGATTTTTTCTATAACGACTACAAAATCCTGTTGAATCTCTGCATTTTCAAAAAGATCACAACACCACTTCCATCTTCAAGTTCACTGCTGCAACGTACCAGTACTGCTACTAGATTACTATTAAAACTTTTAAATTTCTCTACAAATATTCTGCAAAAAAAGAAAAAGAATCTCAAAAACAGCAGACTGGGCGTTCAAAAACACAACCAAATAGTTCGCGCGGGCTTCTGCTTCTCCTCGGCACCCACAAGGCTAATGCCGCCGCCGCGGTTGGCGCCAAACCCCGCCGCCATCCTCCACGCGGCTCTCCTCAGGGCCGCCGCCTCCTCCGCTTGCCGGCTGCCCCCTCACATCACCTTCAACTCCCTCCTCGGAGCCGCCGCGTCCTCGCCGCACCCGCGCCTCCGCGCCCTCGCCCTCCCGGCACTGGCGCTCGCCCACGCCGCCGGCCGCGTTCCCCTCGACTCGTACGCCCTCTGCTCCGTGCTCCGCGCTGCCCCCTCCGCCGCGGAGACGCTCCACGCGCTCGCCGCCAAGTCCGGCTGGCTCGGCAGCGTCTTCGTGTCCTGCGCGCTCGCCGCGTCCTACGGTGGGTCCGGCCGGTTCCTTGACGCCCGCAGGCTGTTCGACGGAAGTCCCGCCAAGAACGGCGTCTTCGGGAACGCCGTCCTCGCCGCGTACGTGGGCGCGGCGAAGTGGACGCAGACGCTGGAGTTCGCAGGGAGGTTCTCGGAGCTACGGCTGCAGGTCGACGGGTACACGATGACGGCCGTGGTGCGGGCGTGCGGCGAGGTGGCAAACGCTGATCTTGGAGCCCAGGCGCACGGGCATGCAATCAGGAAGTTGGGAGGCATAGAGGCGGACGTCTTCTTGGTCAGTGCACTCGTGGACATGTATGCCAAGTGTGGGCTTGTCCACCAAGCTGAGCAGGTGTTCGGCCTAGCACAGCAGGAGGATGGTGGCTGATGCGATGTTGTGCTGTGGACGGCGTTGTTGAATGCGTATCGGCGGCATGGACAGTGCAAAGAGGTTATCCGGATATATGATCTGATGGTGGCTTCTGGTGTCCATCCTGATGAGCTGGCTATGCTGGCTGTGCTCTCAGCATGCCAGCATGCTGGGGAGGTTGTCATAGGGCTCAAGTACTTTGAGTCCATGCACGCAGATTATGGGTTGGTGCCCACGCCAGAGCACTATGGTTCTGTGGTCAACATGCTGTGTCGAGCAGGGGAAGTGGCCAAGGCTTGGGAAATTGCCACCAAGAATGGCTGTGATAGTGCAATCAGTGTGTCTACATGGGTTGCTCTGCTTAGTGCCTGCCAGGAATGTGGAAATGTCGAGGTTGGGAGAATGGCAGCTCAGAAGGCAATCGAATTGGAACCTGCCAATGTGGGCATTTACATTGAGCTGTCAAATTTGTACGCAAGGGCTTGCCTGTGGGAGGAGATCAACCAGCTGCGGGAGGTGATGAAGGAGAAAGGATTGGAAAAGGATGTTGGATTTACTTGGGTTGAGCATGGTTCCTGAAAGAACTTCAAAATACTTCATGTTGCCATATGATGCAACCATTAAGATTAGAGTGGTGGAAAGCAATTCCATGTGTTGTCATAACCTGCTTCTACATCCATAGGACCCAGCTGTCTCTGGGAAATTGGAAGGGAAAGCTTTCTTTGCGGTCAAACTTTAAGCTGGAGGAATAAATGAGATCAACAGTGGCCACATTTTTTGCATGCCTGCGGTAAACTCGAGATGTATCACTGTGCCACAATGCACATACAATCGTAATTCGTAACAAATTGTTATTTACTATTGTATCATGTGTATACATACCATTATTGCGCTGTGACAAGTATGCATGCAATGTATTTTGACACAACGGCATGGATTTTCTGACTGCAACATGATGCTCTCATATGATAGTTGTAAATTTGTATTTAAGTGAACATCGGGTTTAGCATGGTTGTTGCAATGTGAAACTTTTAGCATGGTTACTGCTACGTGAGCCTTCCCACAAATTGAAGTGTTTCATGTTCCAGCAATTTTTTTATGATTAGAAATATCCAAAGGTTATGTTAATACCTTTTTGGGTTTCACCTCTAGCCTACCCCAACTAGCTTGGGACAAAAGGCTATGTTGTTGTTGTTGTTGTTGTGTAGAAATATCCAAAGGTATTAACATTCTGCCATGTTGTCTTCTGCAGAACATGATGCCTCACTGTAACAGTTCTGAGACGAGCCAATCTAGCATGGGTGCTGTTATCTGATACTCCCTTTGGAATCAGTGTTCATGTATCTGCCACATTCTTCTGCCGTGGACTTCGGTTACAAGTGTCTTCTTTATTAGTTGATGAAAAGATGTAATCACACTGGATGCTCAAGGTTTGAAACTAAGAATGTCTTTACTTATTTCTATATCTCAGTCAGGGTATCAATGTTTTCTTAGCTCTCTGCATATTGTTATTTCTTCCTAATATTTGTCCTCATACGTGCAACTTTTATTTTTGAAGCGATTCTTTACATTCCACAGATTGGGTCCACAACATAAAAAAACTGATAATTGCTATGCTAATTAAAAACTTATAGAAATTGCATTATAAATGTGATGAATTACCTATTCAAACTAGAAATTGCATTATAATCAGCGAGCTGGGCCCAAATGATTAAACAGAATTACTGTTCTTTTTAAGAAATAAACGAGGAGACACTCTGAGTATCTTTAATTTTAAGGAGAGTGGGATCTGAACCCGACCTTTAGAAGCTCTATCTCTTGCTGTACCATTAGGCTGCATGTGTTCCTGAAAGGGTTATTCTTTTTCCAGAAATTGATATTTTCTAAGTTTTTTGCAATAGAAGAGCCTAAAGTGGCAACCATACTTCTGGCATATACCTCAAACATAATTCTTGTGAATATCAGAACTGAATTTATGTGAAATGTGGTGTCCATCTCCTAATTCTATATTTAGCAACTAATGCTATATTTTGCATCTGAAAGTACTAATACTAATATCCAAAAGACAAAAAAGAAGCAGCACTAGGAATCTCTCTTTTGGCAGCTAAAGCATGATTATTCAATTTGTCTTGTGCAAGCATGAAAACACACACATGTGCCAAAAAGCATGTCTGTTAACCCTAAAGCGATGTTTAGATCACTGTAAAAAGGACAGCCTCCCATTTTTTTTTGGGTGGTGGGGCCGTGGGGGGCTGTCCCATAACTTGTAGCAATATCTATTTTACTACTCACAGATTGGAGTCCAGTTCTATGTGGGAACTTCAAAATTTTCCAGAAATTAGTTATTTACCTTCCTAGATCTGATGAGAGGCTCTTTCAGTGGGATAATATATTAACTATGCTGGAAAATTTTGTGCATAACATCTCACCTTTACAGGAAACCCCAAAACGGCCAGTCTGGCCACCTTCCCTGAAATGATTCCTGCAGCTTCACAACCAGGCCAACTCTAACTTCTCTTCTAGGGTAGGAATCAAATTGGAGGGGGGCAGAAACAACCTTTGATATGATAACAAGGAAGGGAAAGAATGCATTCCAAGCTTGTGTTCCTTTTGTTCTGTGGAACTATATAAACACTCAGACTTAGGCCGGGGTTGCATCTTGTGAGCACACACGGACACACACTGATTGCCCCGTTCTTGGACCAAAGATGGGCCACTCCTTTAGTGCATTCAACAAATTTGGTAATTTTCTCTTAAGCGTTCATTAGTTTTCATCGCTTAAAGCAGGCAGGTATCATGTTATAAGTCGGAGGGGTCAATTTACAGATGTTTACCGCTTTGCAAGAGTTGCCTTATTTGAATGTGTAACAATAATCATAGTGTGGTTTCGTTCTGTTGTCTCATTGTTCTGAAAGGAATTGACAGTTTGTGCTCTCGTTCCTCAGGACTCCCAGGGCTGAGCACGGCCACTACCAAGCAAGTTTATGAACGGCATTTCAAGAACAAGAAGACTGGCAAGTTTGAAGACTTCCATATTGCTTATGTCGAGTTCTGCAAGTAGGCTTCCTTCCTGTTCCGTGGTTCAATCCTGAGCAATACGTCTTGCTGCACGCTTCACCTGCATTTCAGTTCCCGTCTCACCAAAATTCCGCCAATCACTGCAGGTATTTCAACACTGTAATGCC
The DNA here is from genome assembly GCA_033239725.1 of Echinochloa phyllopogon. Lineage (NCBI taxonomy): Eukaryota > Viridiplantae > Streptophyta > Magnoliopsida > Poales > Poaceae > Echinochloa > Echinochloa phyllopogon. Next base: position 2,237,923 of record BTCW01000001.1, read on the forward strand.
CGGCCAAGATTTCGACACTCCATCACTCGAAAAGGTTCAGGTAATTAATCCACAGTTCATGTCAGGAACGTGTACAGTCTCGTGTAAACTTTTCCCAACATGGGAAAGAGCTTACATGGCATGCGCTGCAACACAGGAATTTTACGAGCAGAAGTGGGAGCCGGCGAAGGAGGACCCGGACAAACGAAAGGAATTGTTCTTCCAGTTCATGAAGGATAATGTCAAGGAAGCGACGGTGGACGACAGCTTCTTCATCGCGGCGGGGCTCGCGGCGCCGGTGGCGGCCGTCATCGGCAAAAGGGCCAGCGGTCACATCCCCTACGTGAAGAGCCTGAGGCTGGACATGGTCCCCAACGTCGTGTTCGTGCCGGTGGTGACGCTCCTCGGCATCGTCGGAGCCACCGCGTGGCAGATGAGCAGCAAGAGCGCCGCGGCCAAGGAAGACGAGGAGGCCAAGGAACAATCCAAGACAACCTGACTTGCTTGTCCCTTGTTTGTATGCGTGTTGAAACACAACATGGATGACTCGATCTCATCATCAGCCAATAACCAGAGAGTTTTACTTGGAACGTTTTATGGTGCATAAATAATCTCATGGGTACAGAATGTAAAGTTGGGCATGAAATATATATACTTTATTTTCCTGCTGCTGTGAACACGAATATTTTGGTCATGTTCTTGCTAAAGTTGAAGCGTGATGGCTTGAAGCAATGGAATGCTGTAATACCTTGCAGAATAACAAAGCGATCCTAAACCTGATGCAGTGATTGATCAATGTCTTCTTGGAAAACACGTAACAGAATCTATCGCCCTTGGCTCACAAGGTTATATTACAGTCAGGTTTAGATGAGCACATAAGAGAAAGATCAGTCCACTACAGCCTCAAATTGACACATCAGAAATGCTCAAAGTGGTTCTTTCAACCGGAAGTACTTGATTCACAGCCTCAAATTCACACATCAGAAGTTACTTCCCCCTGGAGAGCAAGAGATAGCAGATTGATAAATACATGCCAAATGTTGGCAACTGATGGAACTGAGAGAAGACTCAGGTTTACTTTTCACTTATGTGTTCATCATAAGCGTGATGTTGTCTCCTTTTAAGAGGATGCGACCTGGAAAGAATTCAGAGCACAGGTTATTTCATCCACAGCCAGAGGACATAGAACTATAGAAGAGTGGCATTCCATACCCAAAGATTTTCTGGTGTTTTTCTTGACATTGATCTCCTCAGCATCATCCAAGACCAAATTCATGTATTCATCAAATCCCTACAAACAATCACTGGAGAATAAAATGCTAACTCAAAAGTCTACATAGGCTTAAACGCTTGATGCACAAACAGTACAAGAGAAGGCAAACTCAATATGCAGATGTGATGCAATCACAGACACAGTACTTACAGTTACAGTTATGAATACTTCTACGCAACCAGATCCAGGGGAGGTGACAGATATGAGCTACATCCTGGGCTGGGTTGGACCCTCAGCTTATTTCTTTTTTTTTTCTTTCTCTAAATTCTCAGTATGGTTTAACAGGCTTTTGGTCCTAGTGTCACATCCCTATCAACTCTGGGATGATATCCACCTGTGAGCCTATATCTACTTCTTTCAACTATTGGATTGGATGTGCTCATCATGTGGCATTCTTTGTGTAAATGGTAAGGTGAGCACAAAGGTTTGCATACATTAAAAAAAATTGCAATAAAAAGGAATATAGACACATATCCTATTACAAGTTACCATAGTTTCAAACAGAAGACTGGAGATTCAAGCAATAATGATATTAGCAGCAATGGAATCGTGATCAAGATCAAGCACTCAACATTGAGAACTTCATATAAAAAAGACCGAATGGCAGATGCAACACAGAAACAGCAGTAGCAAGCTCTCTCTTAAGCAGTATAAATATTGTAGGAAGTCACTTCGATTACCCCCAATCAAAAATTGGGCAAGCAGACACACTAATAAGCCTGGAATCTCCACAGCAGGAGTTTTAGAGGGAACTGGTAAAGATGGACAGTGCTTGAACATCAAGATATGCCATGCCGGCCTGCTGTGCTGGACTGCTGGTAATATCAGCAAACAAGACAATACATCCATCTAAGACATTGTTCAGGCATTGGGCTAAGAGTTTGGCTACATCAACTATTCAACTCTAAAACCAAAGCTCACCCATGACGCAAAACTTCTCTCCAGTGCCACATGACTCGACATGCTTACACAGCACACAGCTACTATACAGGATTAAATTTCAGCAAAGAAGAAAAAGGTTTTTCACCCCTCCCTGGTGCCATATGACTAGAGATGCATACACAGCATATTTCAGTATTACAGGATTAAATTTCAGCAAAGAAGAGAGAACATTTTCCCCCTTTGCTTAGGTGGTTAGGGGACTTACGATGATCCTGCCTTCAATCCGCAGGTCCTTCTGCTCAAAGAGCCAGATCTGGATGCGCGCCTTCTGCTCCAAGGAACACAGAACGAGAACCAAGACATCAGTACCGGGCCACGGCAGCGAGAGCACGGAAGAGGAAACCGAAGAGGGCGGGGGTACGTACGCTCTGGAGGAAACGGAATATGAGGTTGATGGGCTGGGTCATAATCCTCTGCACCTTGGTCGACGCCATGGCTGATGCGCTTCTCCTCCTCGCGCCGCGCGCTACGAGATGTTGGGGGCAAAACCCTAGCGGAGGGAGGCGAGGGGGTTTGCGGTTCGAAGGCCACCAAGCACGTCGTGACGGGGGGAAGGGTAGGAGAAGATGGAGCCGATTGCTTCGTTCACTTTGCAGTTTAGCCCCCCGTATTTGAACTTTCTACAATGACGTGCTTTTTTTAAGAGTCTTGCAAATTACTACTATAATTTTCTGAATATTTTGCAATATTGTCATTCGTATTGGGCTTTTATGCATAATTGCCTCCATCCCAAATCCCGCAGCATTCTCTTCTCTTCTCCCTCCACGATCGACGCCGAGCCCAAATCACAAGCTACTCCCGCTTCCCCCATTTCTTCTTCATTCAGATCACGGCGGATCGCATCGGATCGGATCCCAGTCGGCGGCGGCGGCGGAGACGATGATGTCGTCGTCGGACGACGCGGCGGCGGCGGCGGCGGCGCTGGAGCTGCAGGAGTCCGGGTGGGAGGAGCTGCGGCGGGAGGCGCGCAAGCTGGAGGGCGACCTCGACGTCAAGCTCTCCTCCTACGCGCGCCTCGCCGCGCGCTCCTCCTCCTCCGCCGCCGGCTCCGCCTCGGGCGCCGCCTCCCCCACCGCCGACCGCTCCTCCTGGAAGTCCATGGAGTTCGAGATCCAGTCGCTGCTCGGCAAGCTGCAGGACGTCAACGACGCCATGAGCCGCTGCGCCGCCTCCACCGCCAACACCACCTCCGTCTCCCAGAAGCTCGCCCGCCACCGCGACATCCTCCACGAGTTCACGCAGGTCTCCCCCAGTTCGCTCCTCTTCTCATTACTCTTGGTTCCGCTGAACAGCGGGCTGATCGGTTCAACTGGTGGTTCGTTCGTGGAGGCAGGAGTTCAGGAGGACGAGGGGGAACCTGAGCTCCATGAGGGAGCACGCTGATCTCCTCAGCTCCGTGCGCGACGACATCACCGAGTCCAAGGTCACTTGTTGTCATAATCTCTTGGAATGCTGTTACTCCTATGTGCGACTCCTATGTGCTATCGCCGTTGTATGTGTTGTGCCAATCTGAACTCTGGAATGTTGAATTTTGATCAGGCCACTGGAGGTATGTCACCAAGAGTGCATTTGCTCAGGGAGAGGGCTTCCATTCATGGCAGCATCAACCAGGTATTCCTTGAGTTAGACAAGGCTGCACTGCTTTACATTTTGTTTAGTTATGCTACCCTGGTTTCAGTATACTACACTTAGCACTGCCCTGGAAGAATTTAATTTAACCAGGTATTCCTTGAGTTAGACAAGGCTGCACGGCATTACATTTTGGTTAGTTATGCTACCCTGGTTTCAGTATACTACACTTAGCACTGATCTGGAAGAATTTAATTTAGGGTGTTTTGATGCTCAGTCTTTGTCAGGTGCCAGTGATCTCATGTGTGAACATACATCCTTTAATTTACAAACTGATGTTATTCAGAACTTGTGCGAGCATGTGTACCTTCACTAGCCACTGCTGCAGCATCATACCATTTCATGAACTTTCAAATGTCAAGTGAAAAAGAATAGGTTGTCAGGAATATTTACAGCATTGTCGCTATACATTTCTGCAGAACTCCTATCTTTGGCACAAGGTACTGTCAACTAACTTGTCATTTTTGTTCAATTCTAGATTGATGAGGTAATTGGTCAAGCTCAAAGCACAAGGGTGGCCCTTTCCAATCAGAGGGCCTTGTTTGGAGATGTTCAAGGAAAAGTCAAGCAGTTGGGTGAAAAGTTCCCAGTAATCAGAGGTCTTCTCGGTAATATGTTGATCCTTCTTTGCACGTTTCTGCACTAGTTTTTGGGATGGCATGATGCAACTGTATTAGTTGTTGCAATGTGCAATGCATGTTACTTTTGACAGTACTAGCAGCCATTATGCTAATACATCCATGTAATTCCGCCCGTCCTTGTTTGCAGGTGCCATTAAGCGGAAAAAATCAAAGGACACTATAATTCTTTCAGCAGTGATAGCGGCATGCACCATCTTTTTGATTATCTACTGGCTTTCAAAATGATGGGATATATCATCATATCACCCAAAAGAAACCTCCAACATGAAGGCAGCCTCTTGGCACAGACTAGCTGATAACAGATGGTTTAGTGTTTGTCATGCTGAGTAAGAGGAAATGAGAGATTAGTTTCTTCAGCTTTCATTGATTTGCCTTTGACATCTGTACTTGTATCTGAAATTCCACATCACGCATATGTAGAGAATTTTTGCTGGTTGAGTAAATACATGGTAAGATCAAGCTGCTGCTTCTGTGAGATAAGTGTCATTTGTCTGTCTAGCTTTAATTGAGTTTAAAGGCCGGAAGGGTTTTCAACTCAGACTCTGCATATTTCAAAGTCGTTGGTTAAAATATTGATATGGAATCAATCGGGACCAAACAAATTACATAACACGATCTGCAACCACCCACATGTAAATAGATACAACGAGGAATTTAGTTGACCATCCTTTAAATGAAAATCAGATGCCTTAAACAATGGATATCAACAAGTACGGTTTGGTCCATTAAGAGCCATTGACATAAGCTTCCTCGATACACTTTTAACAACTTTTGCGATGAATAATTCGGCCTTTACCTTTTACTCTATAAACTCAAACTATGTACACTCACTGTAAAGTTTGCAACAAACTGGTTGACCTGGAAAGGACAGCTCAAACCTAATGTAAGAAACTCTGTCTGAGTTAGCAGCGGCATTCTCTGGTTCTATCTTCAACAGTCAGATACTTGCCACCAAATTCGCTTGGGCAGGTAACCACATTGTCCAGTGATGGAGATTGATCTGGGGCTTCTCAGCAACACTCATCATTATGTTAAATTTCGCAACCACGTTGCTGAGGTAGAAGAAAGACATGTTGACAACAAACGACCAGCTGCTGTAATCAGACCCCATACAAGGGTAGAGCTACTCTGACAAAAGAGTAACACAGTGCCCCTGTGAAAACATAGCTGTCAACTCGATCAAGAATTCCACCTGCATTGTAGCAATGTGTTATATTCATGTGCGAGGGTATGAGATATCGATATCATTTGGCAATGCATCCCACCCCCCTATGAGATATATTTTTCTCAAGCAGGATATTTCAAAGCTGTAAATTAATGAACATGAGGGGGGCAGGGGGGATTAAAGATGGTTACCATGACCAGGAATCAGCGATCCAGAGTCCTTCACGCCAGCATCACGCTTAATCAGGGATTCAACAAGATCCCCAAATAATGAGCCCAGAAAGATTAGGATTCCATAAGCAGTAGCACTGATATCAATGAAATAGCTATTAGTCACAGAAATAAAATGCAGCGCAGATATTTTCCATTTGCAAACATCAGGATGCAGTATGCACAATCTACTTGAACAACATCAAAATTTTGATAGGCATGTAAGATTTCTTTTTAGAATAATCAAGTCAAAAGTCTGATAAGCACATCATGTAATGTGCTTTCGTGTTGTACAGTTTACTAGAGGAAAGTAATGTAGCCTTGCTAACACAATTATAGTAAAATTCCATAAGTCGCACCTCAACCGCGATCTTGGCCAGTGTAAAACAGTCGACAGCAGCACAGTGGTCAGTACACAGCCAGCTAGACCAGCTACAGCACCCTCCAAGGTCTTCTTAGGGCTTATGTTAGTCAAAGGCGTACGACCAAAAGCCTGAAACAGGGAATAAATAACATGGTCACATGATTTAATCCTTTCAACTACTAAACTGTAAACTTAACTTGATGTCAATAAAATAACAGACCACCCAAAAAAGCATGAATCAGGTGAGCCCAACTAGTCTTAAGGCGAAGCTTCAAAGGCTCATCATAGACCATGAAGTCATGAACCATAATACCACATGGCTTCTGGCATCATTACCAACAGGCCTCGTTTGGAAAATTATCTTAAGGTTCACAGAGAACAAATACAGAAACCCAAACAGCTATTTCTGTTTCTTAGTCCATATTACACTGGTGCACTGTAAACACATGATGTTATGGCAAGATACGACAAACAGCAGCAGCAGCAAAGCCTTTAGTCCCACACAGAGAAACTTTTTTTTTTAAAAAAGGAAAAGATAGCACAAAAAAGCGTACCCTTCCACAAAGGAATGCAGATGTGTCTGCAGCAATGATGCTACTAATAGCCATCAAGGTTGCTACAAGTCCAACTGTCCAGTGAGCTTGTCCACCAAGAAGAATTGGCCAACTGTATGCTATTCCTGGCAAAATACACTGTGTATAAGGAGAAGGATCCTACAGTTAACAAAGAAATAGAAACACTAGAACCACTTGACCTTTTAAAAAACTAAGAACTAAAATATCCTTGTAACTAATTAAGACAAGAGAAAGACATATTAGATGGACACAGGCCAATATATTTGATACTCATGTAAATGGCACAAGAACTGACAGCAAAAGAATGCATCGACAGAAAAGGATAAGGCAATCAACAGAGGAACTTACTTGTATTTAAGGCAGGGGCAGCTAGTCCCGAACGAAGCTTAACCCAGAAAGAAGGAAGATAGCCGCAGTAAAATAACCCAAAAACTGAACTAGTTAGCTGAGCAAAACGAGGATTCCCTCTTTGCAATAGCAACGATATTGCAATAACGAATGCAGAAAACGTCACAGTAACATCCATGCGCCCATAGTACCTAGGCAAATAGACAGATGAAACATCAGAAAGCAAACTGTAGTCATATTTTACATGCAATGATAGCTAAATGTGCAGGTAAAAGTATGTGGCACAGTTTCCACATATTGTGAATATGTGGCACAGTTTCCTCAGATTGTGAGAATCACTGGGATACATCTACAGCCCCCTACCCTATCTTTGTTCCAAACTATCCAGCTAAAACAGAGGCACTGTCATATTTCCAGTCCAAAAGAATAATGCTTACAGGGGCTTTTGCACTAGAAACCTCAAGCAATTGAGCACCAATTTGTAAGCTCCAAAGTCACCTAAACTCAAAATATTGCAGGAACGCTAGAACAAGCACTGTTACTTAAGATCTTCCAACGCTACAGCATTCAGGAATGGGAATATAGTGATGAGGCACTCAGGCGGTCAGGAGTAATTTCCAAAGATCAGTAAACGATCACAATATATCCCGTAATCTGAAAGCTTAATTATAATCACAAAAGCCTATACTAAAATTTTGCGGGCTGAAAAGTTTGAAAGGTCTACATTTCCTCAATAGTGGCGTTGAGGAACTAGCTTCGCTTCATTTTCATCTTCTATGGGTCACAACTTCCACTCTACCCCGGTTCATAAATAATCATCCAAATCACATAGGATGGAGCAATTTTATGCACAGCTCCGTTCCCCGGGACACTCAGATCCACTCTATGACCACAAGTAGTACAGTACATCACTGTAAGAAGCTTAAAGGCAGCTCAAATTGCGCTTAACGATGGAAGCTTTGTTCTAATCCTAGCTAAATTCCACCTCAGTGACACTCCAACAGAAGCAAATTTTAGAGCTAACCAACGCGAGAAGAAACGCGATGTGTCCTTACAGCGTAAGGATGGGCATGAGCGCGCAGATGGCGGAGCACACGCGGGACACGTAGCGCGGCGGCGGGGTCCCGCCTCCGCTGGCGGTACTGCGGACGAGCTCGAAGTACTCCCGGGAGCCGGCAAGGACGGCAGCTGACACGGCGGCGGCGAACACCCAGCCACCGGCGACGACGATGCCGCCTGCGCCCACCCCGATGGCGACGCCCACGAGCACCCGCTTCTGCAGTTGCCGGGCCTTTTCGGCCTTCCTGGAGGCTTCCTCCCCACCCCCGCCTTTGGCAGAGACGGCGGCGGCCGCGAGGAGCGGGAAGCGGCGGCGGAGGCGGAGGGGCGGAGGGGACGGCAGGAGGAAGCGGAGGCGGAGAGGAGGATGGGGCCGCGGCGGGGAAGGAAGCAGGAGGAACGGGGGCTGGAGGTGTGTAGCCACCGGCGCCGCCATGGGAGGTGGGAGCGGAGTGGGAGGGGGATGGGGCGGCAGGGAGAGCGGAGGCGGAGAGTTCGATGTGAATGAAGATTTTTCTTTTCCGCTGCCGCTGTTTTTGGAAGGAAAGTGTACTTTAGCAGTTTAGCACAAACATGCACATTTAAAACATGAAAAAATTATCTAAAAAAACATGAAATATTTTGAAAAATGTTTTTGAAGTAGAGTGCACGTGATTAGATAAAAATATATCAAAATACATAATCTACTATGTTTGTACTTTTAATAAAAATTCATATTTAGGTATTAGAATGGGAAAAAACTATTACAAGATTTGGCATGGAGTTAAGCTACGGTGACCGCCTGACGGTAGATGATCATTCTTGATAACAGTTTTTTTAACAGATTATGATGTGTTAAGGAGTTTTCTTTAAAACTAGATGCGTTGCTACTAAAGGTTAGAAATGCACAACAATAAATTGTTACATTCGTAAATGCTACTCAGTAGATTACTTTCTCCATCCAAGTCAAAATCACGTAGTGACGCGACAATACTAGAACTCTTGCACCATTCTATGACGTGTAGAATCTTCACAAAACTCACTAGTTTGAACTCCTTCAAAACTACTCATGGATTTGCCTTACGCCACAATAAACGGCCTCCAAGTCGCCATATCTTCCGCATCAATCTCCTACTCCTGCTCATTTACTAATTCATACGATATTGAGTATATTATATACACATTATATAATCAACATCGTATTATAAATTTTTGCTTGTTCTGCTTCACTTTGTTTCATTTTTGGGACTCAATTTTATTTGTCACATAACACGACGTACAGATGATCCGAATGCAAAAAAAAATGAACTGATTATTTCCCATCATTTTGGAAATGTAAGGGATGTGAAATCGTTTACAAGATTTATTTGGTCCGTCTAGCCTCCCGAGTTCTATCAAAAATCTTACTAGCCACGCACATCAGCAGCACATGTGTAAAACTGTAAAACCCGACGCAGTGAAAAAGGAAGAGCGAGCGAGAGAAAAAAAACAGAGAAAAGGGCCGGAAGTCCGACACAATCACCCAAACGAACACTCGGCCCACATTACGCCACCAAACCAACCCACCGAACTCGAAAGCAGAAGAGAATTCCCAGCGGAGCCGACGACCCACACCCAGCCGCCCCCCGCCCGTCCGCCACCACCCCCCACAGATGCCACCAGCCGCCGCCGGCCGCCACTGCTGCCGGCGGCCACGCCCACGCCCACGCCACTGACCGCCGCCCGCCGCGAGGCCCGGCTCGCCATGCCCCGTGTCCTCCTCGCTCCGCTCTCCACCCGCTCCCAACGCCGCCTCCTCCTCTCCCGCCCCCTCCTCGCCATTCTATCGAACACCTTCTCGGCGTCCGCATCCGCGCCTCCTCCCCGCACGCCGCCGCCGCCGCCGCCGCCGCTCCCGCCGCTCACCCCACTGTTCCCGCCGCGCTCCGAGGAAGCTGACTCCGTAGCCGCGGCCTCGTCCGCCATCGCCACCTCCTTCCGCGACTGGTTTGTCGAGGCCCCCAGACCCGCGGCCGCGCCGGTCAAGGCGCTCGACGCGATCTACGAGGCGCTCGCGTCCGATGACACGGCCGTGCTCGAGGCGCTCCCGCTCTCGGAGCAGCTCGTCCTCGCCGTGTTCCGCCACCGCCCGCGGAGGCTCCCCGACGGCGACCCGCTGCTGCTGCTCCGCCTCAAGTTCTTCGACTGGTCGGGGCGCCGCCCGCGCTACCGCCACACCCGGGTCGTCTACCACGCCGTCTTCCGCCTCCTCTCCAGCGCGCGCCGCAACGCCGTCGTCGTCGACTGGCTCCGTCTCTTCTCCGACGCCAACGCGGTCGCCAGGCAACCGCGCTTCCACGACACACTCGCCATCGGCTACGCCGTCGCGGGCGACCCGCAGCGGGGACTCAGCGTCCTCGGCCGCATGCGCTTCCGCGGCCTGGACCTCGACGCCGTCTCAACGCGCATCCTCCTCAACTCCCTCGTCGATGCGTCGCTCCACGACCTTGCCGACTCCTTCGCCCGCAACATTGCCGCCAGCCCTGTCGCTACATGCGTCCTCATCAAGAGCTTCTGCCGCCGCGCACGCTTCGATGATGCCGTGGCTCTCCTTGACACCCTGCCGTTTGCTGAAGCATCCAGTGGCCCCGCTGCCGGCTCCATTATCACTGAGTTCTGCCGCCGCGGACGTTTTGCTGAGGCAGCCCAGATCGTTGATAAGTTTGCGTCCTGTGATGTGTATGGTGCGTGGATCCATGGCCTTGTTGAGGCTGGGAGGCTTGATACTACGTTGAAGTTCCTCTCTGATAAGAAGGAAACTGAAGGCTATATTCCTGATGGGCAGCGGTATGACAAGCTTATTTATCGTTTGCTTCGCTCGAACAGACTCGGCGAAGTGTATGACTTGCTTGTGGAAATGATGGAGGAGGGCATTGCTCCTGGACGATCCACCATGAATGCTGTGCTTTGCTTCTTTTGCAAGGCTGGTCTTGTCGAAGTAGCCATGCATTTGTATAGGTCAAGAATGGAGCTTGGGATCAACCCAAACAAGGATGTCTACAATAATCTGATCAGGGCATTGTGCCGGGGTGGGGAGACAGAGGAAGCATGTCTGGTATTGGAGCAAGCTATGGAAGGAGGGCACTTTCCAGGGCGTCAGACATTTGCCATGTTTGCAAATATGCTGTGTCAGGAGGGAAAGTTGGATAAGGTGCGGGAGCTGCTAGACAGGGCACTCAAGCAGGAAGTCTGGCCAATGGACTCTGTCTTAGCCAAGTACCTTGTGGCACTATGCAAGAGTGGGAACGTGGAGGAGGCATGCGAAGTGCCTCAGATAGCAAGCAGCAAGAGCCATGTGGGCTTATATCGCTATGAGTCAACCTACAAGAGCTTGATTCGGGCATTAATTTTGATTAAGAGGGTGGATATGCTGCCAAGGCTCATACTGGAGATGCAAGATATGGGGCACATCCCGACCCGAAGCCTCTATCAGTCAGTTGTTTGTGCTTTGTGTGAGTTGAATAGGTTTGCTGACGTTCTTGAGCTATTAGACAGCCAGTTGCAGCGGAGCGAACTCCAACCCCGTCTATGCTACAACTACTTTATTTCTGGGGCTGGTCATGCTAAGAGGGCAGACATAGCCAGGGAGGTGTATAACCGAATGGAGATTTCAGGGATTGAACCATCAGTGGAAAGCAACATCCTTCTTCTCATGAGTTATCTAAGGAGTAAACGTATTGGTGATGCACTTAACTTTTTTAACTTCATTCGTGGAAAGAAACCACCTGGCAACAAGCTGTATAATGTATTTATATCTGGTTTATGTGAAGCTCAGAAGCATGAGCAGGCAATGGTATTCTGGAGGGAAGCAAGGGATAATGGTGTAGTCCTAAGCATCAACAGCTATGAGCATCTTGTTCTCTTGCTGTGCTCTGTCAGAGATTATGACAGTGTTATAAAGATTATTGATGATTTCAAAGAAACAGGTCGCCCTGTTTCGGCCTTCTTGTGTAATGTGCTTCTCTTGCACACATTAATGGGCGGCAGCCTTCTGAAGGCTTTGTTACGTTCAAGAGACAAATCGAAACCTGTAGAAGTGAAAGGTGAAGAGATCCAAGGTCGGGAGGCAGGAAGGCTCTTGATTGGTGATCTGATTACCTCATTTGCAAGTGGTATTAAAAACATGAATGACCTAGAGCATTTGGGAGAGGAGATGGAAAGGTATTTTCCTGTTGATACTTATACGTACAACATGCTGTTACGAGGATTGTCTATGGCAGGGAGGATGGATTCTGCCTGTAATTTGTTTGAAAGGATGTTCAGAAAGGGGTACCAACCAAATCGATGGACTTTCGATATAATGGTACACGGTTTCTGCAAGAATGGTGACAGAAATGAAGCCGAGAGATGGATGGATGCAATGTACCGAAACGGGTTCTATCCCACGTGGTACACTATGAGGTTATACAACAATTCATCGTTGCGAGCACATGATCAGAAGATCATTTCTTTTGTATAAGTAATTATATCAATTTATCTCCCCTTGCTACCTCACATCTGTACTGCTGGTCTGCTCTCTGCCTTTCGTATGATGTAGGGAAAGAGGTACACCTCTATGAAACCTTGCTATTACTTCAGTTATTACTGTATAAGATTTCATAATCTTCTGTAGTCTGAGAAACCATGATAGCCAATTGTCATTCCTGCTACATTTTCTTAGAATACGCAAAGTCTAGCTTTAGGAGTTAGGACCTTGTACTTTGTTTTAGGGATATCACAAGGTGTAGTGAAAGACAAGGTTTCAGGTGACCATTTTTATGGGATCTGCAAATGGCTTTGCATAAAGTTTTTTTTTCATAATAATAGGTGAATTTGTATTGGCAGTTTGTAAGTTCCGTCATGTGTTATTTAAGCTGCAGCTGCACCCATGGAATTCACCATGTGCTGTACAATATTAGTAGCTGTAGTCATTTCGTTTTATACAGATATCCGATAGACCAAAGTTTTAAGATAGCGTAACATTTAGTGTTTTAAAAGCTATTACATATATAAGTTTCTTGTAATTTTATTATCCTTTACTTAATGACTAGAGGAGAATTTGATGTGATTTCTTGAGATAGTGGCTGTTGCATCACATCAGTAACTAGACTGATGTTTTACAAGTTGCAATGATCCTCATTTGTTAATTTTTAAAAAAATGATCCTTATTTGGGCCGAATGCCTGACATTGTTTTCCTTTCAGCTTTTTGCAGGCATACTTTTGGAAGATCGAATATATATTTTAGAGATGTATTCCGAGATCTAACATTATTTTATCCCCAAATCACATCTCACCTATCATGACATAGCATCCAAGAAGCTTCTAGGATACCAGTTTTACATTTACACAATTTTGCTGTAAAATTATACCTTGTGCCCCAAATTTCAAGTTTTTTGGCCATTCAATCTTTTGCCGATGTTTATCTGATGTACCAATAACTCGATCTCACTTCACTATACTGATTATATAAGAAGATCATTCTTTACATCTAGGGTCAAGCACTTATATAATTGAGGCAACTGTCCAAACTGTACAGAATATGTCATGCCATTCAAGCCATTGGGTGCTCTAACCAGCCAGTTTCTGGTCCTTTACATGGTCAGGTTTCAAGAATACATTTTTATGGATGTATATTGGTTCAGTATTTTTCCGTATGTTTAAGAACTGCTTATTTAATGGTTTGTTCTTGAATACTAGAACTCATAGCAGTCGAGACAAGCGGAGACAAGAGAATGGAGTAGTTATGCTTTACTAGTAGACTCGGAAAGCATTCCTTCACTAATAGATGCAGCTATGTTTTTTTTCCTTATAATTGATCCTACATGTATGGTTGAGGTTCTCTAAGCAGATAATAATCTGTTACTATTAGCGCTTCAGTTTGATTTGGGAGGGACGCGGATTCCACTCACTATTATCATCTCAGGTCTGGTGAGGGATCTTTGGTGACGCATGTAATTTTTATCTTGAAATTTCAATCATCTAGTAGATTCAGCCAGAAAATTCTGCAAGGGTCGTTTGCTATATGGAGGACGTGAGAGATGCATCTGAGCAGATTGTTTGCATGAGTAGTTTGCTATATATGGAGGACGTGAGAGATGCATTCATGCATCTGAAGAGATTGTGGGACACAGAAAAGGACCGACCATTTGCTTGCAAAACAGGCGGATATTGGATCATTAGTGGAGACATCCTGATTCCTGAAATCATGTTTTGAAAGGTTAAGAGAAGACGATGATTCTACTCGTACACTATTGCTACAGGCTAGGTCTTAATCCATAAATTTGGGATCTGTTTGATTCGGGAGCAAGGGTTGGTATGCTGCATCATATGACCGAAAGTAGGCTGAGCGGACATAGAAAACTTAGTATGCATATCAAATGAAACCGAAAGCAACTAGAAACTGAGATGGCAGCGAGCCATATGTACGTGTGTTGAGGGTAGCTGAAAAACTACACCACAATCCAAAATTCCCATCTTATGTACTGTCATTCAAATAGATTATACATGGCTGAGGTTCTGTGCTATTTATAAATTCCACATAACATAGAGCTGTTTATTACACACTAAACAAAAAAAAACTGAGGGTCCAAAAAGGAAGAAAAGTTGCATGCTGCTGCAACTATTCCTGCATAAGAAAAACAAATGTTCAGCAATGGGCAATGGCCCACATATCACAGATGGAAATTCAACAACTAGCGAAATGTTAACCCACACAATAGAATCAAATATGCCTAGTATACAGCTTGTAGAGAAACAGCTGTTTGCTGTCATTCCTCACCTAGGCATGAAGGGCACAGCATGAGCAATACACCTTATGTCCTTATGAATCAGTCAATATCCAAGCTGGAGTACGGCTCATGACCAACCTGGATAGATTTACAAGTTGCAGCAGAAAATAAAAATGCAGTTACTTCTGAGTAATCGTATCATGTGGCTTGCAAAATTATGTGAGGAACCAATTGCAACCACCTAATCGAGCATACAGAGCAGAAGTAATTTTTGTTGAGTTCAAAGTTAGAACTTACAGAGCAATCATCGTGAACACGCCAGATCGTTTCGCCTAAGAGGTTAGCAACTGAAAGAATGGTCAGCTGCGGAAAACTCTTCTCCTCCTTAAGAGGGATAGTGTTTGTGATGATTACTTCTTGAAACAAACCACTTGATAACCTTTCAATGGCGGGTGGGCTGAAAAGATAACATATAAATATAGTTGCACAAAAATCTAGCTAGCTACAATGTGTGGCCACATGAGAGAAAACAGAATACGACTTAAGTTAGTTTCAAGAATTAAAGCATACCTAAAAACAGCATGTGTACAGCAAGCATATACTTCTCGAGCTCCTTCCTGATGCAGTAGTTCAGCTCCTTTGGCAATAGTTCCTATTCATGTTTGATAGTTCCATCAGGATGATGATATCCCGAAGCAAAGTGCCAAAGTACATCAGAGAGGAGTAATTTAGTATGCAATTTGATGTATACCTTTCTTGGATAGTGACATGGTCACCAGGCTTTTAAGTTAAATTATAGCTTAAATCATATTTCAACATAGTCAGAAACAAAATTAGTGTATCATGTTCCATTCTACATTTAGTTAGTAGTTTCTTACTTCTATGTCAGACGGTAAAACTAATCCTTGTCTAGTTACTGCATGGCCGTTAGCCTCAAGGCCCTCAACCTTGCTGGGTTGTTAAGAGGAAGGCATAAACTCATGGCCTAACTGGCTTTTATGAGGGGGAAAATGCCCAATCTAAGAATTGTGTCTAAGGGATAAGGTACCTGCTGTGTCAATCATATCATCCATCATAACAGCAACTTTTCCTCTAACATCTCCGATAAGATTCATTACCTGTAATAAATGCACATGATACAACATACTTGCTCATTCTAACAGAACTGTAATAATAAAACAAATTGTGGTAAGATAGGCACATCTTCAAATGCATTATAGTTTTTGGTATTCAATAGGAAGCAATACATCCAGAGTACCATGCCCAGTGAAGATTTTCTTCTGTACATCCTAATCAGCTGTTCATAATATTACAGTCGGTAAGGAGAACCTAATATTTGAGTTAAGAAGTTGGTATTTTCTTCTATATATACCCATTCAGCCTGCTACAGTGTTTGAACAAATAATATAGTCAATGATACTTGCCTCGGCAACATTGTGTCCATGCCTTCTTTTATCTACAATAGCCAGAGGTGCATCTGAAAGCTTTTTGGCAAAAGCACGTGCCCTGGCAACACCTCCAACATCAGGAGATACAACCACCAAGTCATTCGAACATATTGTCTTGCTGGCGAGATAATCAAGAATAACAGGCTTGACAGTAAAAAGAGACAAAATAGCAAATGTAAGAAGAATGAATGCCATCACACATAAGTTTTAAAGGCATCAATTGATTTAAGCGGCATGCTTCAGTACATACCTGACCATAAACATGATCTACTGGGATGTCAAAGTATCCCATTGCTTGACTGGAATGAAGATCACAAACAAGGACACGGTTAGCACCGGCTTCTGTAATCATGTTAGCTACAAGCTTTGCAGCTATAGATTCCCGGCCTTGAGACTGAGAAAAAGGAAAAGTACTTCAGCTAGTATTTTTTTAGTATTAAAAATGGCAAGGATATATGTTTTTATTAGGTCCATGATGGCTTTTTCATTTGGTAGATGCTAGGATGTTACAATCAAAAGGAATAATAGAATCTTTAATGTCATTGAGCATTGACTTCAATTCCTCTTGTTTACATATACTGAAAATCATCCACAAGCAAAACAGTCCAAATGTTATATTTCAAAGTTGCCAAGTGATTGAAATTGTCTTATTTTCCGGTCAACATCCAAGGCCCTTGAATCAAATCCAACTGCCTTGATCGATGATGGTGATTGGAATGATTCCAAGCACATGGAAATTAGCAAAACTGTTGAAAGTTTGCTTATGCCCATTTCATGTTTAAAGACTGGTAATGCAAAGTGGTACAAACATGTGACAAGGTATGTTTCCATTAAAAACAGAGCAGATTCAAAACCATTAAAACAATTTGAGAGACTAAAATAAATCTGCATTACCTTCCTATCAGCCCTTGCATAACCAAAATAAGGGATGACTGCAGTAATATTCTTAGCAGATGCTCTCCGACAGGCATCGATCATTATCAGAAGTTCCATGAGATTTTCATTTGCTGGAGGGCACGTTGGTTGCACAAGGAACACATCACAGCCCCGTACACTTTCTTGCAACTGAACATATATTTCGCCATCTGCGAACCTTTTTATGTTAATCTTCCCAAGCTCTAGACCCAAGTAGCTTGCTATCTCCTGTTCATAGAACACCATAAAGAAATAAGGCTTAAAAAGAGAAGCCGTTTGGTTAGAGATGGACATGCTAATAACAAACCACTATTTGCTATTCTTCATTCAGAAGTGGGCTAGTAGCTCAGTTATCCTTCATTTCAATTCGCCTTTTATATAAAATCACTTTCCAAACTCAAAATGAGTGAATGTATTGGATGCTCAAAGGTGGCTAGTACATGTTAATCGATTTCCTGCGACAAATTCAAAGCAGGACTAGAGTAAACATGGAGAGAAATATCTTAATGTTAGATTCAACTGACCTGGGAAAGGGAAGGATTAGCTGTGCCTGAGAAGATGCGCAGCCTTGTGTCGTTTCTCATGCTTGGGTCCCGGAAAATCGGCATGGTTACAGGAGTCAATAGTGACCTGTCGGACACTGGAGTACACGGTGGTGCTCCATTGATTGCATTAAGAGAATCAATCTTTTTACATCTCTGCACGAATGGAGACCGGTTTTAGCTGAAGCAAGCATAAGTGTGCTGACTAAACATGATTACTAGCAGCAACTTCCTTTTGTTTGCAGATGCAATATGGATGAATACTCCTTGATGTGAACAAAATCTAAAGCACACCAAAGCATGATTCCAAGCTCTAAAAAATCGAGAGCTGGAGATGATGCGAGCACGCGAGATTCCCAAGCTCCCAACGCAGAGCATCACCGCCAGATCACGGGCAAGTCCGGATAGCCAGGGGCGCGAGTGATTATTACCACAGTACATGAGCACGAAACGAAACAGACAAAAAGGAACAGTGGGTACGAGCGGCGGAAGAGGTGGGCGGGGAGACCGGAGCTCACCACGACGGCGGGGGCCGGGCGCGAGCGGCGAAGGACGCCTCCGCGGCGGGCGGCGACGGGAGATGCCGCCGCGGCGACGGCGGCGGAGGCGGGGGAGTGGCAGAGCGTCATGGGTGGGGGGAGTGAATTGGGGAAAAGCTGAGGCGCGCGGAGCCACCGGTGCCTAGGGTTTAATTCGCTAGATTGAAGTGGGGTTTATGATTAGTTGCGCTGTTTCTTTTTTTTACGGAGATTAGTTACGCGGTTGGAAACACAGGATTTTAGAGGGGTCCGGAGCCTGAATGAGATGGGCAAGAGCAATTCTAAAAAACTCTCTAAATTTATCATAATTGCTAGTTTTAGAGATTTTGATTAAAAATATACCTTCCAACAGCTTCTTTATTTGGTTATGTAAACATAGTCACTCTCTGTTTCGGATTTCTCGCTCTTCAAATATAGAAAAGAGAATGGCTTTTCAGAGTGCACACAAGATATAGAAAAGCTGTTGGAAAACGAAAACATATAGAAAACAATTTTTGTACAAATGACTCTCTAAATAATGATTTAGAGAGTGAGTTTTAGAGAGACTCTTGGAAATGCTCTAAAAACGGAGGAAGCTTGGTGGATTTTTTTCTGTTGCTGACTTTGCATGGACTTGGAAATAGAAAGGGACAAATGATATTGTACGAGATAGTACGGTAAATCGTGACATTTTATAATTTGGTAGCAATGGATAAAAAGAAATAGAAGCTGACGATGAGCTTTGTTATCAAAGAAAAAACTACAATTTTTTTTCACGAAGCAAAAAATACATCTCCCTAACTAGTCAAGTGAGATTTATCTTTTCAGGTTTTTTTTTCAAAAGCTATCTTCTCAAGTTTAACAAACTTACATCTGACATGACCTCAAATTAGGCAAGATAAAATGGTGCTATCATTGTCATAACCACAACAGTAATTTAAAGGCAATAATAATTAACAATAAGAGACGTTACCATGAACGAGTCAGTTTATATGAAAATTTGTGTGTTTTAGGGGCATAGTTAGGCCCTGTTTGATCAATCAGCTAATTTCTAATTTTAGTTGTGGTGGATCTAAATAAGACCAGCTAATTCTCAGCTAATGCTTCTTTTATTAGCTAAATAGCAATGATCCAGTTGGCTAGTCCAATCCAGCTAATCAGATAATGAATTAGCTGGGTGGATCCAAACATGCCCTGTACATATTTCTGTCCAAGATGTTCTCTTGCTAACCCTCCAAATCCAAAGAAAAAAAAACTATATGAAACTATTACGTCTCTTTAAAATTATAAGGATGCAACTTCTTTTTTATTGTCAATTTTGATCTCCAAACATCCAAGAGTTAAATCCTATACAACAATATAACTAAAAGGAAAATCCCTCAACATTACCAAATCCGTAGAGGTACAAGTATATCAGTATATGTAACTAAGCTTAAGATTTTCAGCAGTGTCTATAGAGGAGCTGTGCACTTGTGCCGTTATGCATATAGGAGAAGAAAATGCTCTCTTTTTTCCTAAAAAAATGGCCTCCATTTAAATTTAACGCGGGCATGGCATTAAATTTAGCCACGGTACGGTGTCTATCTGTTTATGGATAACGCCAGCAGCCTGCGTGGCGCGCGGTCGTTTCCATTTCCTTTGCACGGTCATGGAGGGGTCTCCTTCCTCCTTCCCCGTATATAGCGCGCGCACGCGACGCGGCGCCCATTAGTCTCTCTTTCTCTCTCTCAATCACCACCACCTCAAAATAAGGCAAGCAATCGGCGATTGATCCCGAATAATCCAATCCCCAGACGAGCGCGAGCGCGAGCGCGGGAGGAGGGAATCAATAAAATCGGATTGCCGCTGCCGCATCGCTCGATCAGCTCGATCTTGCTTGCTTGCTTGCTCGGATCGACGACATTGCGCGCATCGCCCTCCCTTCCCCCCGGCGGCGGTATCGATCGATTGGTTGTTATATATTTTTTCCCCGGCGTGCTCTGAATTGAAGGCGGCTGGCCGGCCGGCCGGCGAGCTAGCTAGCAGCATGGGCGCCGGAGCCGTGGCGGCGGCGGCGACGGCGCTGCTGGTCGTCCTGGCGGCAGCCGTGTCGGCGCTCCCGGCGATCAACGTTACGACGATGGCGTTCGAGGACGGGTACGCGCCGCTCTTCGGGCAGGACAACATCCTCCGCTCCGCCGACGGCCGCACCGTCAGCCTCCTCCTCGACCGCTCCACCGGTGAATTGATTAATTTGATTCCTCCTCGTTCCTGCCCTCAATTGCTGCATTACTCATTAATCATCTACCAATCCATTCGATTCCTGCAGGCTCTGGTTTCATCTCTTCGTCCATGTACCAGCACGGCTTCTTCAGCGCCTCCATCAAGCTCCCCTCCGACTACACCGCCGGCGTCGTCGTCGCCTTCTACGTGCGCCGCCTATCCTATATATTCGTATGCAATCATTATCATTAATTAAATAATCAACTAATTGCTAACAACGGCAGACGTCGAACGGCGACGTGTTCGAGAAGCGGCACGACGAGCTGGACTTCGAGTTCCTGGGCAACATCCGGGGGAAGCCATGGCGGGTGCAGACGAACCTGTACGGCAACGGCAGCGTGAGCCGTGGCCGTGAGGAGCGCTACGTGCTGCCCTTCGACCCCACCACGGAGTTCCACCGCTACTCCATCCTGTGGACCCCCGCCGCCGTCGCCTTCTACGTCGACGACGTGCCCGTGCGCGAGGTCCGGCGCTCCGCCGCCATGGGCGGGGACTTCCCCTCCAAGCCCATGTCGCTCTACGCCACCGTCTGGGACGCCTCCACCTGGGCCACCGCCGGCGGCCGCTACCGCGTCAACTACCGCTACGGGCCCTTCGTCGCCTCCTTCACCGACCTCGCCCTCCTCGGCTGCCGCGCCGACGCCGACGACCCCATCCGGATGGTGGCCGGCGGCCCGCCGCCGGGGTGCGCCGCCGCCGAGGAGGCCCTGAGGGCGTCGGACGTGGCCGTGATGACGGTGGAGAAGCAGCAGGCCATGCGGAGGTTCAGGGAGCAGAACATGGTCTACTCCTACTGCTACGACACGCTGCGCTACCCGGCGGCGCCGCCCGAGTGCGACGTGGTGGAGTCGGAGCGCCGGCGGTTCAAGGACAGCGGCCACCTACGGTTCGCGCTGCGGCGGCGGGGGCCGCGCCGGCCAGGCAGGGGGCGGGCGGCCGCGGCCAGAGCAGCGGCGGCTTCCAGGGCCGCGGCCGCGGCCGCCGCCGCCGCCAAGAAGCAGGCGGCGGACATGTAGCGGGTAGTCAGTGATGTGATGGTAATGGAGATATGGATGGGATGTAGCGTGCGCGCCTGCGCGGGACATGGATTGATCGATCAGGTCGAGAAAATGGGGAATTGGCAATCCAATCCTTGGTGTTCGATGCGTTCGTTCCTACGGAGACGACGAACTCACTCTCGTAATGGCAGAGTGCCAGCGTGGGGGGAAGGCGAGCGAAATCGTGCGAGAGAGAGGAGGTGAGGATTGTTGTTTGGTTGGGCCACCAAACCGGGCAATCGACAGAATCCGGCCCAACAAAGGACCTAGAGCTGGTCAACGCATCCATCCTTATCCTCGAGACGGCAGTACGACACCACGCTAGTTTGTCAAAAATTGTATTATTACTCCACTCCTTTCAAAATAAGATGTTTTAGTTTAAACATAACTCGAAACATCTTTTAATTTTAACTGATGCCAACAACATAATCTGTAAAAATATGGTCCACAATGGATCTAACAGTACTCACTTATATAACTTATAATAGATATTTCGGGACAGGAAGGAGTAGTAGAAAACACTGTCAATTCGTTCAAAGCTGATCACAGCACATACGTATAAGGTTTAGAAAGGATAAAAAACCGGCAACATTCCCCGGCGTAGATAAAAAGGTTATGATCTACACAGCGAGAAGGATTTCAACAAGGAATTCAATGTTTTCGGCTATACTGAAAACCAGTATATGGGAATTTGGACCAAGCTCATTCGAACTCGTCGGTTTTGCACGCTTCAAAAGTTTGTAACTTTGTATTGCTATTGCCTCGTTGAACGGCAAACATGTGGTGAAGTGAGGTGAGGTTTCCATCCGGCAAAGCAAAAAAAGCATCGCCCATGGGAATATGGGATCTCTCTTCTCTCCTCTAACACAAACCCCTCTTGCAAGAAAGACACGACACGAGCACACACGGCATCTTCTCTTCTCTCCTCGAGGAGATACTACTACAAGTACTGGATGCCTCCTCTCCCTCCCTCCCAACTCGCAACCCACACCCTTCCATTACCCAAAATTCCACCGCCGCCATCGCCACCGCCACCGGCGCCTTAAAACCCTCCGCCCCTACCGCCGCCGCCGCCGCCTCCAGGTCCGGCTGCTCCGTCCGGTCCGCCCCCGCCCTGCTCCGCCCCGCCCCGCCCGTCCAGCGAGGAGGCGCGCGGAGGAGGGGGTCGAGATGGTGCTGTGGGAGCTGACGGCGATCACCGCCTACTTCCTCGGGCTCAGGCGCACCTACCGCCTCGCGCTCCGCATCCAGCGCCGCCTCATCCCGCCCAACCACCCCAGGATCCGGGACTTCGTCCACAGGTAGGGTATTCCCCCCTTCGTTTCCTCCCTCCCACCGTTCGCCGCGCCGCGCCGTGGCGTGCGTCTCAGGAAATCGATTTCGATTTGATTCGCGTGGGAACTTGAGATGCCCTCGATCCGACGCAAATTGGAACAACCGAGGCGTGGGTTAATTGGTCCCTCACCCTGCGAAAGTTAAGCTCCCTCGCATCAATTGATTACTTAGTGTTGCTGCTAGCATTCTAGCTCCGGGGAGGGGTGGATTGGGGATCAATCTGTGGATTGCCGATTGATTCTGGACCTTCCGGTGCTGCCCGCCTTGCTAGCGGTGCCAATGCGGGGTATTTCAAGGGTCTGTACAATTGCTCAAGCTGTGTCCTTTACTATCACATACCTTTATATGTGACACCATTTGTTGTGTTACATTTTGATCTCGTTCAAGTCATCGTCAGCTATACATAGCAAACCATACCTACTTGGCTACTTCCTGTTTCAGCAAGGAATTGGCCGAAAGTGTTCCTCCCATTCAATTCCTCTTGTAGTCTTGTTCTTCAATGTATAACTGTATAAGATGGTTCTGTCTCTGCGCCACACATTTTCAGTTATATCTATGCTCTTCATTCATCCATTCTATAGTGCTGTATTCAATTATTCAGGTATGCATATAAACTCGTAGTAGTAGTTGTACTCCTAAGACTTGCGAATAGGCACCGATTCCTCCCGTTTGGACAAAGCTGAACCCATATAAGTTAGCTGGTGCATTGTAAATAGGCAAGTTTCATCTTTACTTAGATCCAGCATTTCTAAGACCTAGTTGTGTGCACACACTTACATTTTAATGGCTACCCCTTACTGAATCAGCTGAACCTGTACTTTAAGATGCTTAGTATTGAAGCATGTGGTTTTCAGTCGACCGTACAAAGCTTTGTGCATCTTGTTGATGATTGCAATGCTAATAGTCTCTGTTGAAAAACTGTACCACAGCATGATCTTTGTTCACCTTCTGCATCTTTTTCGCGCTTGTGCAATGTTTGAAACTCCTGGCTTTTAGATACCAATATGCCCATTTTATGATCCGTGAACTTAAGTCGGTTGAAGTCCTCCTACTATCTTCTGTGTGACCCAATCATACTGACGTTTGTAAGGACTAATGATTAACAAATTCAGATTGGCGGCTCTGGGAGAGATACCACCATTCAGTGACCCTTCTTTTCCCCTTCTCCCCTTATGAGGATCCCGGACAGGAATTAGCCAATCTAAGCACTCAACAAATTTACTATAAGATTTCTATGCATTTTATGTAACCAATAAAAGCTTACATCATTTGTTATATGCTATCAAGATTGATTCCCTTATCCCTTGTGTGTTCCGCAGGCGTACACGGGACGTGTTCAATATCGCAGTGTCAGTGCACAAGAACATTCAGGAGAGGGACATAGAGGTTGGTCGGAACCTCGGAAACGCGATCCTTCGCTGGCTTGATCGCATGAAGCCATCAGCAGAGATTCGCCCCCGTCTTCCAGGCCCGCCAAACGGCAGCTCGGAGCAATTCAAACATCTCTCAAGCACAAGCAGGAGCGCAGGAGCTCAGAAGACGGCCTCTAAAACTTCGCCTCCTGACTCCAATGGAAAGATGCTGTTCTCGCGCCTGAACATTCGTCCCAAGTCCTTCCCTGTCCTGCCCATGATGACGCAGCCCAACAGAATCAGCGCGAGCAGCCAATGCCGGCGCATCTCCTCCTCCCCGTTCCCGTCACTCACCGCGAAGAGGAAGGCTCTGATGGAGGGAGTCTTCCGCAAGGACATTGCACAGCTGATGGTGTAAGGATCTCTGCTGCTTTTCTCTAGGCAATGATCTATACTGTGTTTTTTGGAAGATGAAGATTATTTACTCAGACTGAATTACTCGCCCAGTACAAGATGTGGCTCGTTGTAATAATGAAGCGCGTAGGGGAAGTTGTCGCTGCTCTGTCATGTTAGGCCATTAGATCTCTAACCAATGCTCAGATTCTCAACAGCATTTCATGTTTGGTCACGGACATGTGTACTCCATTTATCTGTGCTTGAAAGTATGAGACCTGAGAAATCTGATGCGTACTCGCAAAAAAAAAGAGAGAGAAATCTGATGCCTCAGTTTCGCTCTGCTGTTCCAGTGTTATTACCCATTTGCTGTATTTTATTCAGTTCGTTGCAAGTTCGTGATACAGGCCCATTAATCAAGTTCCCCCTTGCCCCAACGGTCCTGAAGGTTTCAAGGCACTATGCCTGACTTCGTCTGTGATCTGGTCTGATCTGATACGCGATTTTATTCGCTTCTGTGAGGGGGACTAGGCTTTTGTGCCTTGCCGCGGGAAAAAGAACGAGTGATGCATGTGGCATCTTTGGAAATTCCCATCTCAGTGCATGTAGCCATCGAATAAACGAATCTTTCTCTCCATATTTCCGCGGGCAACACACATATCTTCTTGGGAAAATCAAATGTGCACCCTAGGGGCGATGATACATATCAAGACAATTGTCCTACACTGAGAATTCTACAGGGAAATTTATGAGGCCAAAAAAATGCATATATGTATGTTATATATGAAAATACAATTTCGATCCCGATTTTATATGAATCTCAAGCACTTAAATCGGGTAAAGAATGCACAAATTACCCTGTAAGAATTATCTCAGCTGCTACATCAACTAAAGGACACATGAGAAAATTCATATCCATTGAGCTGTTGAGGAAAGAGAGGCGATATAATTCAACAATTGTCCGGTACCTGTCCAAGGTCTGCGTATTTGAAATGGACTGCCCCAGAAACTTCTTGTTTCTTGAATGGCAGGGGATGTTCAAATCGGTTTCAGGAAAATCGGACTCAAACTGGTATTCAGATCCTATACTCAAGATCTCTCAAGTCTCTGCTCTAAATTGATTGAACAGTAAACCTTGGAACAGTAACCAAACTCGCTCAAAAAACTTAAGCTTTCAACTCACTCAAAAACGTAACCTTTCAAGTTTCGAGAAGGGAAGAGAGGCTTTCGCGAGAATCTCTCATCGTCATCACACAAGAGGTATACAAGCTCCTAGAAGATCATGTATGCATATATGCATATTCATGATGACATATACTGTACACCAAATCAAGTCACCAACCAGCAAGTATTCCTTCCATTGCTCTTCTATAAATAGGCTAGCTCAGCATCAAGAAGTAAGCTGTAAGCTAGTGTGAGCACACGAGACGAAGGTAATATAAGCGGCTAGTAGTATCCTAAAATTCCTAAACCAAGTGAGGACCAGAGCACACACAGGCACACAGTCCTCGGCGACAACGAACCAAGCAGCAAGCATGTCGATAATCACCAGCATGCTGGGCCGCAGGCATACCCAGAACAACCAGAAGGGCGGTGGCGCCGGCGCGCGCACCGGCGGCGCGGTCGCCGCCGCCGGCACGGCGGAGGTGGAGCCGGTGAGCATCGACATCATGGAGCCGTTCATGGACGCCATCACTCTGACGGCGTTCACGGCGCCGGCGCTGGGCCTGCCGCCGTTCGCGACGGCGAGCATGGACTGGAAGGAGACCCCGGCGGCGCACGTGTTCATGGCGGACCTCCCCGGCGTGCGGCGCGACGAGGTGAAGGTGGAGGTGGAGGAGGAGAAGGTGCTCAAGATCAGCGGCCAGCGGCCAGCGGCAGCGCGCCGCCGACGACAAGGGCGACCGCTGGCACCGCGTCGAGCGGAGCTCCGAGCGGTTCGTGCGCACCGTGCGGCTGCCGCCCAACGCCAACACCGACGGCGTCCAGGCCACGCTCGAGAACGGCGTGCTCACCGTCACCGTGCCCAAGGACAACGAACGCAAGGCATACGGCCGCCTCATCCCCATCACCAACTAGTTCTCTTCTCGATGATTATTCATTCGCGTCTCGCTCGCTCACATACATCCGGCCATGAGATTTAATATAATCGATCGCCACTACTTGATCAAGATCATGTATCGATCGATGATTATCAGTACGTGTTGAAGCATGCTATGTTATTGGCTGATTAAGTAGTAAAGCACATTTAGATGTGTGCGTGGATATATTATTATGTAGAGAGGGGAATAAGTGATGACTTGCACAGTTGCATCATCACTTGCACGGTGCATATGGTGCTTGTCACCACTTCCCACCAACTTGCTTGGTGAAAGTCCTTTGTGGCATTGGCGAATAAATTCGAGTCATCTATGTGTGCTTATTTCTTTTTCTTGAGTCCTTTTTTTTTCATTCCCGAAGAAGAAAGGTCCTTGCCCCCACATGTTATATCTCTGTCTGTCTTAGCAAAAATAATTCTTGCTCCACGATGAATGCCAATATGAATTAAAAAAATAAATTCCCATACACTTAATTGTATCGAGTTCTTATAATATTTTTCATATAGTGATATAGATCGACCAAATTGTACTTCGTGCGGACATAATCTGACCACTATCACACAAAAAGAGTTTAAAACCTTGATGGAAAAAACAAGAGCGTGAAGAACCCCAACCTTACTTCACTTACATCGTAGGTTCCACTTCCATTTATAGATCTTAATTAAACCACTAAAACCTCAAACAATATTATCAAGATTACACTTTTTCTAGAGACAGTTGTTTTCTTATCTAAAGACAATTGACATAATTTGACCACTACCGCACAATGAGTTTAGAACCTTGATTGGAAAACCAAGAGTACAAAGAACTCCAACCTGGCTTCAATGTAAGTTCCACTTCCATTTATAGATCTTAACTAAACCACTCAAATCTCAAACAATATTCACTAAAAATATCTGTGTCTGTCTTACCAAAAATAATTATTGCTCCACGATGAATGACAATATGAATTAAAAAGAATAAATTCTCATACACTTAATTGTATTGGATTCTTATAATATTTTTCATATAGCGATATAGATTGACCAAATTGTCTTCGTGCGTGTCCGACCACTATCACACAAAAAGAGTTTAAAACCTTGATGGGAAAAACAAGAGCTTGAAGAATTCCAACATCGCTTCATTTATATTGTAGGTTCTACTTTCATTTAATTAGACCTCTAAAAAATACATTAGACAAAGTGCTCAACCACGAATCTTTTAGAGGCCTGGCTTGCACTCGTGAAGAGTAGAAAAGATTCTAACCTTAAACCTAACCACTACTACTTACCTAGCCCACTCAACCGCTAATCACAACAATTATAAAGAAATCCACTAATCACCAATGAAGAGGCACGATAATATAGCTCATCATTTTCTCAATGCACTTGTATGTCTGTTCATTCCCTTTAGCAATAATAACCACCCATTTGAAAGCATGATACTTTGCTCAGCCATGACATCATGATCTCTATCTCAAAGCTCTCAGTCCCTCCCCCTTCCAAAAAAAAGAGAAAGAATATCCTCTGATGTCATAATTCCTACTCTACTTTTTTTTTCATGTAAAAATAAAGGGAGAAAAACGAGGTAAAAGTAAAAATGTATACATTTACAGTTTCACTTCTCTTGTGTTCCCCTAGTACAAGTAGTGCGCAGTAAAACCCAAAGAGCCAAAACTACAACACGAAACGGCGCCCCTATCTCGTCGCGTCGGCGGGTCGCCATTGACATTCCCACCCCACCGCCGTCGGATCAACCGCGCCCCCGCCGCCCGGAGACCGCGGCCTCGTCGCCGATGGGGTTTCTCCGCCGGATCGCCGGCTTCCTCGGCATCTCCCGTGACGACGCCGACCATCCCGACTCCTCATCCTCCACCGCCGCCGCCGCCGCGGAATTCCCCCAGGACAGGGCGGCGGCCGCTGCGGCGGCAGCGGCGGCGGCGGCGGCCCAAGGCACGAGGCGGGGGTTCAGCGTCCAGGTTCCCGTCCCCGTAGAGCGGCAGGGGCCTGGGCCCGTGCTAGTGCCCTGCCCCCATGGGGACGGCGGCGTGCAGGTACGCCGCGAGATTGCTTTCCCATGTGCGATGATGGGGTCAGTTGTAGTTGTAGTTGTGCTCCGGAGACAATGGGATCTGGTTCTTGGAAATAGCCTTTAGTTTAGGTGTTTCTGCTAGTGTATGATTGCTCAAAGTTTTGGACTTAGCTGGGATGGCTCCCTGAATTGCGATGGGAGTTGGATCAGTCGCTGAATTGTTGATTGCTAGGCTTCAAGGATCCTATTTCTTTTAGATGGTCAGATGAAACTACAAATAGAGGATGGTGTGGTAAACTGAATAGTTAGTCTAGTCTTGGCTTATGCCAAGTAGTCTTGTAGTTTTGTGCCGTGGATTGATTGGATAGGAAAGTTAGGTTTTTGACTGCTGCATGCTATGGTCTTGCATTTTGTGAATTTGGGTTCTGGACCTAAATTACTAGACGAGGAGTTAGCCCAAAATCAAAGAATGTTTCTTTCTTGCTAGTTATGTGACGAGCATTCTACTTCTAGGCAGTTAGTTTAGCACATTGATTTGATGCATTTTATAGCAGTCTCTTGTTATGCCAAAGCCGTTACACTTTGTTTTGTAGTCTTGCGCCCCAGAGCCGCAAAGTTCCATTTGTGAACTTTGTACCTGGCATTTATGGATAATGAGCGAAGAGAGAGATAATCAAAACAAAATTGAGTAGGAACGGTCTAACGGAAGCAATAACCAATGTAGATCACCTTTGTTAGATCCTACCATCTTCGGTTAGTGTTCTCCTGTGCATTCAAAATTGATACAGTGGTTTGAGGCCATGCTTCTGTCACTGTAAAATACTTCTATAAGTGGGTTGCACGAGAAGGTATATAGTCCATGACTTGCTTTAAACTAAAGGAAGTTAGATACCGGTAGTTCAGAATATATGAGGGCCTAGGTATGTCTTTGTCTTAGAAATTCATTAGATTGACAAAGTACATCTTTTTTTTTTGATCGGGACAAAGTACATCTTGATGCTGTGTGCTCTCAGTAACTTATCTTGTTTTATCCGATTGCTTTCCAACGTACTCCCAGCAATGGCCATATCTGGTTAAATTTATAAACATACCATGCGTTTAGCTGCTTTGTTTTTTTGGTAGTCGATGTTACGTAAATTTGCTGCTAGGCGTGTCTAGAGTTTAGGTGCAGTTATGCTCTAATTGGTTCATTTTAGTCATCAACTTGGTCTAATCGAGAAATCAGAATGTCTTGGTTCTACTTTCTCTGAATTGTTTCTTTTGATTTGGATAAGTCAGTTATGGTTATCTATATTACTTTCATGGAACGGGTTTGTCATTCATTTGTTGCTATCAATGATGTATCGGCTAAGATCTATGTTTATTAACTTGTATCCTTTAAAAAATGATGGTTTGGGATGGTTGATTTTGTCTGCACCTAGTCAAATTGTCATTATTATCTGTAAATTTGCATAAACTAATAAACTTACAGTTGTAGTTCCATTTTCTGGACATGTTATCGTGAACTCCAGCTTTGGTTGTGAAAATGAGAGGTGTTTGGTGGAACCAGACCCTTTTGGTTTGGGCATTATGATGCATTCTGTCTTCTGACTGTTATTTTGCAAACAGCTCATCTTCTTGTATAAAACTTCACAATGGACTTCCGTAATGTATTTTGAAACAAGTAATGCTATATCAATCAGTATTTTTCAATTGTCAACATTTTACAATCACAAAGCACCATCCTATTCTTGTTGGACATAAAACTGGCAAATTACCATCTTTACCTACCAAACATGCATTTGTTATTCAGTAGACCTTGTGTTTCTTGTTGTTGGACAAAACTAGCAAAATCAAGATTCCACATCCGCCAGTAATTATTTTAGTTCCTCTTTCTGTATGTTAGAAATTGACTAACATTTTCAGTGGTGGTGATATGCTTTCAAAAGAAGGGGATATCTTAAATCAAAGGACTGATTGTAGCATATGTTTGTGTATGTCAAAGAGCATCCGAGTATCTATTTGCCTAACAAATTGTGTTTCACAGTTTACTCTTTTTAATTAAGTGACCATTATAGTAGTTTTGTTGTCCTGCCTTAATATTGTATGGAATCAAGGACCAACGTTTCCAGTTTATCATGTGCATAAGCTAAAGTGATATTACCAAACATTTGCCTGTTTTTCATAATGTATGCACTTTCAGTGTACTCTTGTATTTTGAGGAAAGCGCATGGTCACTTCAGTGTTGTCAGTTGTCTTATATAATACTGCTTACATCGCTTTGCATTTGAACTTTGAAGAAATAGGCATTATAACATGATCTGTGTCCTGCATTTATTCAACTAGGGCTTTCGGTGGTATACAAGGAAGCTGAGGATTGACGAAGACGGGGACGTGGCTGATGAGTTCTTAGACGAGGTTATCCCAGAAAGCTCGAACAACAACGATTCAAACCCAGTTGGAAGGTTCCAAATGAAATACAACACGAAACCAGCCAGTGTGGCGCTGAGAAAGCATATTGTTGCTGTTGACGGCGACATAAGACATAGCTTGGAACACCAAGGGCAACTGCGGTGGGTGTGAGTGGATATGTAATCTTGACATCTGCTGTTCGCGTTGGCTAGAGGCGCGCACAGAAACTAATGCATCCATGATTCTTCGTTCAGTGTGTTTGGGATGGCTGATCTCATTGTAGATCCCTTGTACCACTAATGGTTGTACATTATGTTACCGAACTATGGCAGAGGCTGCTGCTGGAAATTTAGAATGGGTAGTGTGCTTGCTTGCCAATGGAGCCATTGGATCCTGGCGTTTCATGTACGCAGTATGCAGCAACTGACAGACTGATGAAGTGTATGAATGTGCCTCTTCCCCATCCATCCTTGAATCTTGGACAGTATTTATTTATTTATTTATTTATTACCCGTTCCGATGAAGCTTTAATCTGCAGTCAAAGTGTATGCAAAAGCTACCCTGTAGCTGATGAACGCCATGCCAGGTCGCCAATCGCCCAATCGTATACTATTATTGATCATAAAAAACAAGCATCAAGGCAATCAAGAAGCCTACACGTCATCTTAAAAATAATGGTGTGTGCACGTAAATTTGCAGTTGTATCCACGTTTTTTCCCTTCCCAGCCAGCTGCTGTTTGTATTTTTCTGAAACAGGAAACGATGGCATACCTACCCAAAACAATAATTTATAGAAGTTCTCGATTATTTGATGGAGATGGTATCATAAATACTTTTTTTGCGAATGATATCATAAAAACTTGAATGAACAATAAGTTCTATTAACAATGTGTTGACACTCAAATTGGGCCAAAGGCCAAACCGGTCTGACCGGTTTCGTTCTGTAATTCAAGTAGGATTAGGATTCCGAGTTTAATTCCATATTGTAACCTATTCGAAAGGGGTAAGACTTCCCCGGCCTATAAATATAAAGGCTAGACGGCCGATTGAGGTATTCCCAATCGAATCAAACACTTTTATCTTCTATTTGTGTATCTCTCAAACCCTAATCTTTTCCAACCCCTATATTCTGTTCTTTGCTCGTCTCTACGGCGTTCAAGGACGTTCTAGGTGGCCTGCCGACCCTAGAGCAACCCTAGATTAGCTCGAGCTCCGACGGGGTCCCTCCCGAGCTTGAGTTTCTAGGTCTTCACGACCTCCCGACCAGAAGCGGTCAGACCGGTTCTTGTAACCGGTCAGACCGGTTTGCCCGGGGAAGTCAGGAGTTGGCCGTTGTGACGGCCGTGCTGTGCGTTCGATCGATCTCAAGTGTGTTGGCGCGTTTTTGTGTCAACATACTTTTTGGCGACTCCGCTGGGGAAGATTAATCTGGTGCCAAGACCGATTCAATCTACTCCGAATATGTCTGGATCGACGTGCGACCTCGACAAGGACAACATCATCGCCGCGACGATGGAAGAGCTCACGGACGAGGAGCGGAAGCGGTACCTGATCGTTGAGGAGCACTTCAGGACGCAATTCCTGAAGGGCTTCAAGAAAGATCGCGGTGGCCTTGTCAAGAGGGTAGAGGAATTCGTCATGCCGGCTTTCAAGCTGGCAAACAATCAAGTGGAAGAACTTCCTAAGGTAACTGGCGAATCCTCTGATTTGATGCAGCAAATTACTCGCATGATGGATGATAAATTACTTGCTGCACAAACTATTACTAGTGAGTTGATTGCTAATATGTCGGGTAATTCTGATAAGGGTAAAAATAATGTAGAATTTAATGAATTGCCTAACTCAACTCCTAGCTCATCAGGCATGCCAGAACATGTTTTAGATTCTAATTTGGGCATGCCGTTGAATTTCTATACGGGACAAACACCTTACCCTAGTTCGGTCCACGAACCGGTCAGACCGGTTTGTACAACCGGTCAGACCGGTTTGTACAACCGGTCAGACCGGTTTGGCCCCCTCTGGTGGTCAGACCGGTTCTATGGGTGCAGGAGCATCCGGTGCGATGGTTTTATCTAATACGATTGCTTCTGGTCCTGTTTATACTATTCCACGTCCTGCAGTTGTTGGAAGTATACCCCACGGATCTGGCGCGTCTCACGGGCCGATTCCGAGTACTTCCCAAAGTTCAATGTACCATGTTCCCCGTATTCCACAAAACAGAGGTGATGGGAACTATCAAGCCGAGTTGGCTAAGTTCAAAGAAGACATAGCAAATACACTTAGAACAAGACTCGGGCTTGAATTGGGTAGTTCACGCTTATATCAGAAACCGTATCCGCCTGAATTTGATTTGGTTCCTTATCCTAATGGTTGGCGTGTTCCTGATTTTATTAAATTCAGTGGTGAAGATAATAGAACTCCTTGGGAACATATTAGTCAATATGTTTTGCAATTAGGAGAGGCATCATTTTATGAGGCATTGCGTATACGGTTGTTCTCATTATCTTTAACTGGAACTGCCTTTTCATGGTTTTCTTCGCTTGCTCCTAACTCTATTCAAAATTGGACTCAATTGGAGCGTAAATTTCATGATCATTTCTTTAGCGGAGAAAACGAAGCTAAATTATCTGATTTAACATCGGTTAAGCAAAGCCGAGAAGAATCGGTTCTCGATTATTTTAAAAGATTTAAAGATGTTAAGAACCGATGCTTCAATATAACTGTTTCTGAAAAGGATTTAGCAGATTTGGCTTTTGTAGGCTTACGGTCTCATTACAAAGAAAAATTAGAAGGCTCTGATTTTCTCACTATTAATCACTTGCAAATGAAGGCCATGAGTCTAGAATTGAAATTTAAAAATGCAAAAGAATCTGCTAAACCTCATCGTTCGAATGTGCATATTATTGGTAATGATTCTGATAGTTCGGACGATGATAAAGAAATTTATGCTGCTGAATTTGTTTGGTCATCAAAAAGTAAACCTGGTTCTTGTCCTTCATTGAAGCCGATTCAGAAAAATCGGCAAGAAGAAAAATTTACTTTCGATGTAGCCAAATGTGATCGTGTTTTTGATGAATTGCTTAAGAATGGCTTTGTTAAACTTTCTCATGCAATTCCACCAGCCGATCAATTGAAAAATCGTGCATATTGTAAGTGGCATAATTCTTTTTCTCACGCAACGAATGATTGCAATGTTTTTCGACGACAGGTACAATCGGCCCTTAATGAAGGTCGATTGGTGCTCGCTGAAATGCAAGTTGACAAGGCTCCTTTCCCTGTTCATACCTTGGATGTGAACACCAAGATGCTGATTCGGCCGGAACAAGCCGATGGAGCTAAAG
Organism: Echinochloa phyllopogon; assembly: GCA_033239725.1. Classification (NCBI taxonomy): domain Eukaryota; kingdom Viridiplantae; phylum Streptophyta; class Magnoliopsida; order Poales; family Poaceae; genus Echinochloa; species Echinochloa phyllopogon. The sequence continues at coordinate 2,272,476 of BTCW01000001.1, forward strand.
GGAAGAACGTGGTGATTGGAGATCCGAGGCCGGAAATAGTTAATGACAAAGTTCCGGCCAGAACAGTGATGATTGGGAGGACTCTTGATGGAAAAGAGTCTCTGAAAATTACAATTAATACATCAAGGCCCGGGGGGCAAGGAAGTTCTTTGGAAGAGAATCGGTCCGCTAACCAGGCGAAACCGGTCAGACCGGTTTCCCAAACCGGTCAGACCGGTTTGTCTCCAGACCGTCCAAGAACTTTCAAGCCTAAGCGCCCGGAAGTGGGTACTTGGAAATTTAATGAGCCAAAGATTCAAGGGAGGGTTCTGAAGCAAGGACCTACTTTTTCGCAGCTCATGAACAAGTACACAAAGGCCGTTCAAGTTGATCGGCCGACGAAAAAGAGACAGAGGTCACCACAGCGTTGGAATAGTTCTACAGATTATAAACGTCGTGGTGGTGCTACTGGAAATTCGGTGCATAACCGATTGAGCTCGTACCAACCAGGTCACTTGACCGCTTTTCAAAGCGGTCAGACCGGTTTTATGAACCGGTCAGACCGGTTTCAGTCTGAGCCAAGATTTCATGTTCCTCCTAAGCAAGAATACCGTATCAAGGAGAAAAAGGAGGATGTACAAGCCCAAGCCAATGAATTCATAAAAATTGGTGATATTCCAGTGGCTATGCAAGACTTGGGTAAAAAGCCGATAGTCATTGGAGATTCGGCTCCTGTTCCAGCCAAGAAGCCGATCATGGTTAATGATCATGAAGCTAGCAGTAGCAAGGGCATGAAGAAGATCTTCCAGCCAAGGTGGTGTCCTTCCGGCTTGACTCACACGCAAAAGCGGAAGCTACAGCGTTTACGGAACAAAGAGAAGAGGGAACAGGAAGCCGAGAAGCTGAGGGATGAACATTTCAATAAGTATAGACCCATGATTCCTCAGATCAAGACCTGGCGAGTTGTGCAGCCAGCAGCACAACCGGTCAGACCGGTTTCAGAAACCGGTCAGACCGGTTCTGATCAGCCCACCGCTGCAGAAGCGGTCAGACCGGTTTCTGGAACCGGTCAGACCGGTTTGTCGACAGAGGCAGGGGCCAAAACTACTTCAACCATTGATGCTATTCCGCCAATTCCTCCAGTGGTTGAAGATGAAGAGTTAGTTGATTTTGAGCCTTCTCCAGAACGTGACAACATGGAAATTAATGTTGTCTATTTATCTTCTGATTATTATGTCGTGCCGGAGGAGGAAATTTCTCATCTTCAACTTGGGCCTCGAGATGCTGTGTTTCAGAAGCCTAGTGAATCAGAAAATCATCTCAAGGCTTTGTATATGAGAGGGCACATCAACGGGAAGCCAATTTCTCGTATGTTGGTTGATGGTGGAGCCATTGTGAATCTCATGCCATATTCTCTCTACAAGAAGATTGGCGGGAAAGACGAAGAACTGATCAAGACGAACATGACGGTCAGTGGAGTTGGTGGAGGTGATCCCATTGGTGCCAAGGGGGTGGCTTCTATGGAGTTGACCGTCGGGAGCAAGACTATTGCTACGGCTTTCTTCGTCTCCGAGGTGCAAGGTAACTTCAGTTTAATCCTTGGTCGAGATTGGATTCATGCAAATAAATGTATTCCATCTACCTTGCATCAATATCTTATTCAGTGGATCGGCGATGAAGTTGAAGTTGTCCATGGTGACAATTCTTCCTTTGTTGCAACGGCCGATTCCGATTCTCTTAGTGCAAATGAGAAGGTCCAATGTTTGTCGGGCATGGATTTGACCGACTATGAGTTGATCAGTTGCACCAAGGATGGTTTTGTTCCTGCTACATTAAAGCCGATGGAAAATCGGTTGAATTACTTATTGTAATTAATGGAGCAACAAAATCAACAGAGACAAACCGGTCAGACCGCTTCTGGAAACCGGTCAGACCGGTTTGGGTCTGAACAGCGCCGATCGAGTCAAACCGGTCAGACCGCTTCTAGGAACCGGTCAGACCGGTTTGCGTCTGGACAGTGGCTTCAAGACCAAATTGATCATCATCGAGCTCATTCGGCCGGCATGTTTGAAGCTATTGAAGATCTTGGTGATATGGACAAATTGGGTCAGGGTTTTACATCAGCTGATCCTTTAGAAAAAATAGATATTGGTGATGGTACTATTCCTAGACCTACTTTTGTAAACAAAAATTTATCGGCTGAGTTTAAAGCCGAATTAATAAATTTGTTGAAAGAGTATGTCGATTGTTTTGCTTGGGAGTACCGTGAGATGCCTGGTTTAAGTCGTGACTTAGTTGAGCATCGTTTACCAATAAAAGCCGGTTTTAGACCTTTTAAACAATCGGCTAGACGTTTTAATCCCGCTATTTATGACCGAATAAAAGAAGAGATTAATCGTTTATTAGATGCTGGTTTTATTCGGACTTGTCGTTATGCGGAGTGGATTTCTAATATTGTTCCCGTTGAAAAGAAAGATTCGGGAAAACTTAGAGTTTGCATTGACTTTAGAGATCTTAATAAAGCCACTCCCAAAGATTCGTATCCCCTATAGCCGATGTCTTAATCAATGAAGCTTCTGGACATCGTGTTGTTAGTTTTCTTGATGGTAATGCCAGATATAATCAAATCTTCATGGCCGAAGAGGATATGCACAAAACGGCCTTTCAATGTCCGGGATTTATTGGTTTATTTGAGTGGGTGGTTATGACATTTGGATTAAAGAATGCCGGTGCAACTTATCAAGTATCAAAGGTATGCCAATGTTATAATGGTCCATTAAATGCATATCTTGATAGATGTCTCGGTATCATTGCTTCTTTTGATGAATTTACTATAAGACATATTCCGAGAGAAGATAATGATAAAGCAAATACTCTGGCTCAGAAAGCATCTGGTTATATGGTTGCAAAGAAATATTTCTATCTCCAAAAACCGATGCGAACAAAAGCCGAAGTTCTGGTTCTGGACGAACCGGTCACACCGGTTTCAGAAACCGGTCAGACCGGTTGTACTGCCAGAACCGGTCTGACCGGTTCTGAAAGCGGTCAGACCGCTTTGTCCCCTGACAGAAGCGAAAATACTTTGGATAATGCTAATCAATCCAAAGTTAAAGATCAGGATTGGAGAGTGCCTATTATTACTTATTTGAAAGATCCTGGTCATGGTGCAGATAAAAATATTCGGCGAATATCATTTAAGTATATTTTACTTGGCGATGAACTTTATCGTCGAAACGCCGAAGATTTGTTGTTAAAATGTCTTGACTCGGATCAGGCCAAGGTTGCCATGGCTGAGGTTCATGAAGGTATTTGTGGTACACATCAATCGGCTCCAAAGATGAAGTGGTTACTTAGACGAGCCGGTTTTTATTGGCCTACTATGACGGCAGATTGTTTTAAGTATTACAAAGGATGTGAGGAATGTCAGAAGTTTGGAAATTTGCAACTTGTTCCTGCTACATTGATGCATCCTATCATTAAGCCATGGCCGTTCCGAGGTTGGGGATTGGATTTTATTGGACAAATTAATCCTCCATCATCAAAAGGACATCGTTTCGTGTTGGTTGCTACTGATTATTTTACTAAGTGGACCGAAGCGATTCCTTTGAAAAATATGACGCACCGAGAGATAATTGAGTTTGTTACACAAAATATTATTCATAGATTCGGTATTCCTCAAACTTTGACAACGGATCAAGGTACTTCTTTTATGTCTAAGGAGGTACGTGAATTCACCGAATCCTATAGAATTAAGTTGCTCAATTCATCTCCATATTACGCTCAGGCTAATGGACAAGCCGAGTCAAGTAATAAGATTTTGATTAAATTGATCAAGAAAAAGGTAGCAGAAAATCCTAAGAGATGGCATGAAGTTTTATCCGAAGCATTATGGGCTCATCGTATATCTAGACATGGTGCTACTAAGGTTACTCCTTTTGAGCTTGTATATGGTCAAGAAGCCGTTTTACCTGTTGAGGTAAATCTGGGCGCTTATAGATTGGCTAAGCAAAATGACCTTGATGCTGTTGATTACCACAATTTGATGTTGGACAATATTGATGAGGTAACCGACAAAAGATTGAAAGCTTTGAAGGAAATTGAGAAAGATAAGCTTCGAGTTGCTAAAGCTTACAACAAGAGGGTGCGAGGAAAATATTTTCAAGTTGGTGAGTTTGTGTGGAAGACGATCTTGCCTATTGGATCAAAAAGCAACAAGTTTGGTAAATGGTCGCCAAGTTGGGAAGGGCCTTATAGAGTTGTCAAAGTCATCTTTGGGAATTCTTACATGTTGGAGACACTGAAGGGAGATCCTTTGCCTAAAGCTATCAACGGGAGATATCTGAAGAAATTCTATCCAAGTGTTTGGCAAGATGCGTAAAGATCAAATGGCCGATATATTGTTAAATATCGCCCTTAGTATAAATTTTTAGCTCCTGAGTTATATTTACTTGCTTTTTAGTTCTCAAGTTCACTAAAAACGCAGGGGGGCATGTGTTGACACTCAAATTGGGCCAAAGGCCAAACCGGTCTGACCGGTTTGCCAAACCGGTCAGACCGGTTTCGTTCTGTAATTCGAGTAGGATTAGGATTCCGAGTTTAATTCCATATTGTAACCTATTCGAAAGGGGTAAGACTTCCCCGGCCTATAAATATAAAGGCTAGACGGCCGATTGAGGTATTCCCAATCGAATCAAACACTTTTATCTTCTATTTGTGTATCTCTCAAACCCTAATCTTTTCCAACCCCCATATTCTGTTCTTTGCTCATCTCTACGGCGTTCAAGGACGTTCTAGGTGGCCTGCCGACCCTAGAGCAACCCTAGATTAGCTCGAGCTCCGACGGGGTCCCTCCCGAGCTTGAGTTTCTAGGTCTTCACGACCTCCCGACCAGAAGCGGTCAGACCGGTTCTTGTAACCGGTCAGACCGGTTTGCCCGGGGAAGTCAGGAGTTGGCCGTTGTGACGGCCGTGCTGTGCGTTCGATCGATCTCAAGTGTGTTGGCGCGTTTTTGTGTCAACACAATGGCTTATAGTAGTAGGGGAGAGTAAGTTCTGCCGAGAGAAAAACACTGTTTCCTGGCTGGAAACCATCCCGCCGAACAGGGCGGTCATATTGTTTGGGTACCCAAATAACCCAGTTTATTTACCAGTGCTTGACACCAAACTTTTTGTGGGCCAGTAGAATGGGTATTTACACTATACATCAATTTTTGGGTATTGGGTCAACCCAAAATCCACCGGGAGAGGGCTCTCCTTTTTGAGTTATCCCGAGACCCCTTTTAATCTCCGGTCTTTCTCCATCCAACGTGCGCCCACGCTGGCCCCTTGACCGACCCACATGTTGGAGATTAAAATCCGGGCCACCAATAAAAAAAAATCCGGGTCACGTCTGCTTCGCATCTCCACATCTCCACATCCACCCCTTCTGTTCCTGATTCCTCCCGTGCTTCTCGGACGCGGGGGAGGCGACGCGCCCGGCGGTGGTCGGAGGCGCGCGGGGAGGTGACGTGCCCGACGGTGGGCGGAGGAGGCGCGCGGGGTGGCGACGCACCCGGCGGTGGGCGGAGGCGCGCGGGGAGCTGACGCGCCCGGCGGTGGGCGGAGGCGCGCGGGGTAGGCGACGCGCCCGGCGCTAGGCGGAGGAGGCGCGTGGGGGGAAGCAAAGCCCCCGCAAGCACACGTGCGACTACGATGAGGGGAGCCGGCGCGTCACGGCGAGCGGAGGCGTCACGGCGGCGCGTCGTCCCGCATCCGCGATTGTGAGCCCTGGTACCTCACCTCGACGGCGCCGTTGACCACCTGACCCTTGGGAGAGATCTACTTCAACTGCAGCCCAGCAATTTCAGCAATGATCCATGCAGTTCGCAGATCGAGGTAGCTGAAATACCCACTCATGGCTTTGTTCATTTTTGTATCGTATAGATCTACTTGTGTCTATCGATTTCATCTACTATTTGGATCCCGTTCGTCATGATGGAATATGACTCGATTTTAGTCTCTACAATTCTTTGTTCGCCTAGATTTGTTGGCTGCCTACTCTAGGGTTTGCAGTTCATGTTACCAAGTGATCTATGTTTTGCTAATTCGTCGAATTTAGTCATCATTGATGCTAACTGAGTAGTCCAACAACTAGACTATTCACTCAACTAGGCAATTATTCTATTGTCACAGTTTATTAATGTACCAGTCGCTGCTACTCTGAATTTCCCTTTTGCTGTAGATTTAAAGTATCTTAAACTGTTGTTGTTTGATCTATGCGATCAGTTGCACCTTTGTCCTTGTTATTGTGTAGGTCAGTACTTGTGTGTGACTATTTCTGTGAAATAAACTATATTAATTTTACTGAATTGGAGCAATTGGCTGCAACAACTAAATGACTAGTCCACATGTATAATCTAACCAACCTGCCTGACATTCTTCTTTGTTCTCTGGTGTCAGCAATATGGGGTGAATAATTTCTTTCATCATGCCCAAAATAATATAGCGGTTCTCTAAAGGGGTTCTCTAAATGAAAGCATCACCCTAATTTTAGTGGATATATGTCTGGTGTATTTTTCTCTGAGTGCTAAGTTAAACCTGTAACTATCAAGGATGCGACGATTGTGAATATCTAGATACAATTGCTATGTGATTTCTGATAATGTGCTGATCCTAGTTTAAAGTTGACATAGCTTATTCCTTTTTAGTGTGAGTTAGGAAGTAATTTGTCAGTACTTACGTGACTTAGAAAGTAACTAATCAGTACTTTACATGAGATAGAAAGTAACTGTTGTTAATCTTATCAATAAAGTTGTGCTCCTATGCAGCTTAGGAAGTAACTTATGTGACGTGTCACCGTAGTTGGAATTTTTTGCAAGAGTGCTGATTGTGTGCATGCATGATTTTCTCATTTGTTTTTTTACTTTATGTCTTTATTCATGCAGCACCCGGTCTTATTGTTCATGCCTCTCATGATCTGTCCCCTGCTTCAAGGTACTAAGATTTGTGTTGCCCTTAGATATTGTTGTACTGGAATTTTGTACTGTGTCGCATAACTTATGTCTATAATTTTTCGGTGTATAGGGTAGCTCATGTCTAAATTTTCCCGTGTTTAGCATAACTTGAATATGTCTTGTCCTTTTTACCAATAGAAATTAGTAAAGCTATTTCTTTGGATAATCCATCATATTAGGTTGGTAGATTGTAGTTTTTGCTATTTTTTACTCTTAGTGACCTTTTTTCTGGTTATATGTTTGGATGGTCAACATATATTTGGCGCAGCACATGTACCTTATGAAGCAACTAACCTTACACTGACAGCAATAAGTACCCTGACACCGATAGTGGGAAGTAACTTGTGATTATTTCCACACTGTAGGAAGTAACTTATATTAATATCTGGTTATGTAGAAAGTAATTTATCTATTAATTTATAATACCAGGAAGTAACTTATCTGATATTTGTTATACTTTCTTTTTTCAGTCTATAATACAGTGGCCATTGATGAAGATTTACAAGCTACAATAATAGTACTAAGGTTTAGGTCATGTTTTGGTTGGCTAGTCGCCTTTGAAGTCGTTCTTTGATATTTTTTACCATAATGTTCTTTTCTGATCAATGATAGTCAGTCTCAACAGGTAGAAATTTAAACAAAAAATTCTTGATTTCGGCGAACTTATGTAAGTGAAAGCAAATATAACTGAATGATTTTCGGATGTTTTCCAATTTAATGAAATGGTATTGGATAATTGTAGCAGGTGTTATTGCCCTTAATTACTACTTTCATCGATAAAGTAACTTATCCTATTTCTTGCTCATGAATAAGTAACATTCTTCTATTTCTAGTTTTAAATTAAATAGATTTTCCTATACATGCAACATATTAAAAGTAACTAAAATCTCCTTTTTATTATCTTGATAAAAATAGCTCACATTCTTAGTTCAACCTCAAGTAACTTTTCTTGTTTTTAACTCTAAGAGTAATTAATTTTGATGTCGTATTTGTAACAACTTTGAAATATCAGCTCCTGACATGGTACATTAGTTTCACCAGTAGTATTTGCTGCAACATTGTACTCCATGTATTGCCTGTAGTAATCATAGCAACTAGACATGTCTCTTCTTTTCTGAAATAACCTCCAGTGCACTTTTTTGAACTTCTTGCTCATCCAAACTAATTTCTTGTACAACAATATTGAGGTCAAATAATCTCTTCCTTGCAACTGCATAAAAAGTAACTTTGTCATAGTGCACCTGATTTTACGAAGTAACTTGTCAATATTTCACCTTCCAAAGAAAGTAACTTCACAGTTTTTGCATGGTAAAGGAAAGTAACTTATCCACACATGTAGTCAGCTATAAAATACAGTACATAAAATATAACTATGATTGATTTGTGTAATGCAAAAAGTAACTAGTTTATTTAGTTTATATAGAAAGTAAATGAGTAAATATATTTAGGTTAATGCAAGTGTGCTGTCAGCAATGTTTTGTGGTACAAGCCTGATCTGTTTTTGCAATTCATTGAGTTACTTCCTAATATGCTTTTCTATGTCTTTGGAGTCAAAGTGTCAAGTTTGCAATGTTAGTTCTAGGCTTAAAACTACAATCAGATAGGTTCACATATGCTGCACCAAACTAATTGGCGAGTTACATATGCTAGGTTCACATATGCTGCTACTATCAAGTTCGACACAATTATGAACCAGTTATCAAGATTTTACTTTTTGCAAATCAATTGCAACATAAATTCTAATTTTGCCGTCTCATGGAATGGTTTTTCTGATTCTAACCTATTTATGTCTTTAGTTATGTACATATCTAAATATGAAGGCTAACCGAAGTATTTTTTTTCAAGAAACGGATGGACAGATGCTCTGTATGCATCACTCGATTTTTTCTTGTTGAAGATGCAAGCAAGCAATAAACAAACTTCGTTCATACGGATAGCAGATATGTCTCTAGAAACTGGAATACTCATGATATGGATTAACCCCTTGGATCTAGAAACTATTCATGTTCAGTTTTTTGTAATAATTTGTGTGAAAATGATGTGGTACATGGACGTTGCTATGATCATGTACTGATTCTTGAGACTGTATGTTTTTCTTCATAGTATTGTTAGTTGTTTTGTTCTTCTTTTTGTCTGTATTCATGGCTGGATGTGTCGTCAGCTCTGCAGCAGCTGTGCCTGAGAAAGTTCTGATCTGCATGGTCTATCTGTTGTCTTTGTTTTGGGCTGGATCGCCTTTTTCGGATGTGGGGCTGTGGGCCTTTATCGTTTCGTTTCTGATCATCTTTCCCGCGTTTTTTTTCTCACGGTGATGAGCTATCTACGTTGGCGCTTCTTTTTTTGGCACGCTGCGTGCGCGCCCACGCATTTTTGGACGTCCATCCGCACGAGGAGGCGCGCTCGAACCGGACAGTAATTACTTTCCCTTTTTGGCTTCTATGAAGTCCTACTATTACTATATTAGGGGGGCTCTCCAGATAAGACTATCTGGAGAGGGCTCTCCATGTAGTCGCCTCCTTTTTATCTACGTGAAACTCATCTCTTTTCGAGAAAGATATGAAACTTATGTGTGGATTGAGACCGGCCTATGGAGTATTAGAGTTGTAACGTGTTTTTGGGAAAAAAAGAGAGTAAAGTGTATCCACCGTAAATAAAGTTGCATTATTGTTCCATTTTGGTTAATCAAGTTGCAAATGCCGCACCCAGCATACCCTACGTTGTTGGATGTCTACATATATGATCCATGTGCACTAGCGGTGCGTATTAAATACATGTGGTGTGTTGTTAATAAAGACATGAAAGGGTCTAAGTGCATGCTTGAAGTAAAGGAGGTGCTAAAATATGAAAAGTTAATATTTAATCTATGCTCACATCATCTCCAATCCAAATGTTCCCCTCCAAATAAAACACTAAAACAATAGTCTAAAAATCATCATTCGTCCTAAAACTAAACCGCGGAACCACAGACCTATCCACCCAATTCCAATCGTGTGCGGTGGGCGAGCGTCGGGGGCATCTGGAAGCCGGTTAATACCCATGGCTTCCGGCCCATTAGGCCCACCTTCTTCTCGTTCTTCCTTGTGCCCTCAACCTCCGCCGCCGCCTCTTCGGCCGCCGCGCCGCACGCCCATCGCCCGCCGCCGCCCTTCCTCCCCGCCCTTCCTAATTCGTTGCTCCTCCTCGCCCGTGCCGCCTCGCCTCCGCCACCGCCGTCGGACCTTCCCTCCACCCCCTCCACCTTCTTCTCTATAGCTGGCGGCCATTGTAGCTCCCTCCCTCGGTCGCCGCCACCGCTGGCCTCAACCACCAAAAACGGCTGACGGAGCCCTCCCCGCCGAGCCGCTCCCGCCCCCTCCGCCCGCTGGCTCTCGCCCCTCCGCCCACAACGGCACCCCTCCCACGAACGGAGGCGGGGAGGATGAAGAAGATCGTGAGGCCTATGTTGGCCGCGCGAATCTCAAACATCGAAAGCTAACAGACACAGAAAAAACTTCCCAAAGCTACATAAAAATCCCGGCGAGCGCCGCATATGGCTCACGATATATCCACGTAGGCCCATGCCCCAATCATCATCGCCCTTTGTGGGCCCCATGCCCACCCGCTTGAAAGCGGGCATACGCCCACGCTCGCATCCTCCGCCTACCGTCCACCGAGAACCTGGTCCACGGCGCCACGCCATCTCTTCTTCCTCCTCTCATCGTCGTTCGTGGTCATGCCCTCCTCTTCCTTCCCAGCATCAATCCAATCAAGAAGCCTACACGTCATCTTAAAAATAATGGTGTGTGCACATAAGTTTGCAGTAATTTTCTGAAACAGGAAACGATGGCATACCTACCCAAAACAATAACTTATAGAAGTTGTTAATTATTTGAGGGAGATGATATCATAAATACTTGAACGAACAATAAGTTCTATTAACGACCGAGTATCTGTAGCAGAATCTTTCCCAATAACATGTTAATGGCATGGCTCAATATTTCTTTTATGGTTATTGGGGGAGTTTTTTTCGCAGTTTTCCAATAATCTCCCCAATCCAAATCATTTATTGGGAGAGTTCCAACTCCCCCTTCATTTGGAGAGAGTTGTTCTAAATTATTGGTTTCTCCCAATAATTATTAGAAAAATGGGAAAATATTATAATTCTACTGGAGCATTATTTTTTCACCAACTCCCCAATACAGTAGTTGGATTGGAGAATGATGATATGTTTGAGATGCTCTAAGAGGGTGTTTGATTTAAGGAATAGTAAGGTTTATCTTTTGACTCTATTTATTTTTTGATTTGTGGAATAGAATGTGTTGAGTCATCCCACCAAATTTCATGGGTCAACTACTCAAATCATGATGGATTCAAACCAAACAGTGATGTGCTTTGTTTGGATACATCAAATTTCCATACAGACCAGAGAAGAATGGGGTGAATTAAATGAGAAATTAATTCATTTTCTACTTAATCTTCATCGATGCACAAGAGGAATGGATTACCCGAACTAAATTTTAGTTGGTTAATTAGGTCAGTGCTGATAGGATCTATCCATTGGACTCAGCATGGACGCTAGTCAATTCAAATATCCCAAGAGTAGAAGTGGTTGTACATTATGTTACCGAACTATGGCAGAGGCTGCTGCTGGAAATTTAGAATGGGTAGTGTGCTTGCTTGCCAATGGAGCCATTGGATCCTGGCGTTTCATGTACGCAGTATGCAGCAACTGACAGACTGATGAAGTGTATGAATGTGCTCTTCCCCATCCATCCTTGAATCTTGGACAGTATTTATTTATTTATTACCATCCGTTTGTGATGAAGCTTTAATCTGCAGTCAAAGTGTATGCGAAAGCTACTCTGTAGCTGATGAACCCCATGCCAGGTCGCCAATCGTATACTACGTAGTATTATTATTGATCATTAAAAAACAACCACTCTACAGCATCAAGCCAATCAAGAAGTCTGCACGTCATCTTAAAAATAATGGTGTGTGCACGTAAATATGCAGTTGTATCCACGTTTTTTTCCCTTCCCAGCCAGCTGCTGTTTGTATTTTTCTGAAACGGGAAACGATGGCATACCTACCCAAAACAAAAATTTACATAAGTTATTGATTATTTGATGGAGATGATATCATAAATACTTTTTTTTGCGAATGATATCATAAATACTTGAATGAACAATAAGTTCCATTAACAATGGCTTATAGTTGTAGGGGAAAGTTGTATCTGGTTTCTTACAAGGAAAAAAAACAAAAAAGTTCTAGAAAGTATGGCCAGCCGGCAAAGGAAGGCGGCTGCTGGTTGCTTGCTGCTGCGTTCCTCCAGGTGGGCCAGGCAGGCCTATCCATCCATCCACCTACCAATCGCGCGCGGCTTCTGGCTCACGGTATATATCCACGGAGGCCCATGCCCCCAATCATCATCGCCCTTCGTGGGCCCCACGCCCGCCCGCCCCGCTTGGAAGCCGGCCCATACGCCCGCGCCCGCCCGCCGCCTCCGCCTACGGTCCACCGAGAACCCGGTCCACGGCGCCACGCCATCTCTTCTTCCTCCTCTCATCGTCGTGCTCGTGCCCTCCTCTTCCTCCTCGGCTCCTCCCCCAGCCTCTTCCAAGCCCCATCGCCTCCGCCGGAGCCCTCTTCGCCGCCGCCGCCGCATTTGCGGGTGGCCCTCTCTGTTGGGAGAGCCGCGGGCGTCTGCGAGACGGGGGGCGCGGTCCTTGTTTGCGGCGCCTGCCCGTCCGCTCCGGCGAGCTGCTTACCCCGTCGGCGGGCCTGGGACTGGTGAGAGGAGTGAGTGATATACTGATATGGGCCGCTCTGTTTGACGCTTTTCTTCCATTCTACCTGCGTGTTTGTGCCACGGATAGCTAGCCATTGTGAATTTGTTATTTCGGATTTCTGTTAGTTATCGATTTTTTTACTGTCGTGGTGTTTAGTGGGTACTTAACACTGTAAACGTGATTCCGTTGCCAGCTCCACTAGGGAAGATGGGCTGACAAAATTCACTTTTGTTACATGTTCGATTAGTTTCTAATAAAATGTGTGTGGAGTGCTCGGATTTAGTGCAAATTTCTTCAACTCCCTTCCGTGCAATTGGACACGAGCAACAAATTTTGTACTCGCAAAATTTTGAGACCTTTCTCTTTCCTCTACGTAATCCTTCGTGCTATATGTATATATTTTAATAAATCTTCTTGTACCTTATTCTCGCCTCTCAATGTCTGTTTCTTTTGGATTCAACAGGAATTCTTACATATATTTAAGACGTCAGTTATTGGTGTTCTGGTTACAACTGTGATTGGGAAAGTTGATTTTCCAGAAGTATCGTTGGTCAACTGATGGGAAGCAATGACCCTAGCACACCCTCCAAGGCTTCAAAGGCATTGGAACAAGTACTGGAACAGTAACCTTTTACCTTTTGAAATGCCATTTTTAGTGTTTAATTTTGTTCTTGCTATTTGCCTAAAGCTCTAAAGGGATAAATTATTGTTTTTCCTAGTGCAACAACCTTAGGGTATACTGGATATGATGATTTTGTAGAGTAGTTGTGATTGTGCTGCAGCCAAATTAGGGAAATATGCTGAATTAATAGTATGAATTAGTGCTTTTATGGACATAGAAGTGCACATTCTACTTTTCCCAGAGTATGTAGCTGAAAAACTAACAAATATGTGCCTTTGATGCTAATGCATTCTTGCTATTAAAGTTGCAACGTGGAACTGCATATATCTATCTAAGCAGCATTTGAATAATGCACATGGACTGCACTAACCGCAATATGTTCTGCTATATTCTGTTTTATTTATATAAGCTAGTTCCATCCACTGATGAAAGGAAATATCCCTCTTGGTCAAAACACTCTCCTGTTTCTACTGTGACCAACATATAATATGCATGTTTACCTTTCTTATATTTCTTACCTGTTTGTTAGGATCAACCTCCAGCCACTACATCCGGTCCAACAGCTTCAGTTTACCCTGAATGGCCCAGCTTTCAGGTTATTCCATACAAAATGTTCCCTTACTAAATAAGAAAGACTAACATTTTCCTTTCTGTACCTTTATTTTTATCAAATAATTTTCCTTTCCTTGATCTGTTGCTTTTTAAATATCTTCACAGGCCTACTCAGCAATTCCACCACATGGGTTCTTTCCTCCTGTCGCTGCAAATCCACAGGCTCATCCATACATGTGGGGAGCTCAGGTGGCCTCTACATCTGTAACTTTGTGCTCATCCCCTCCCTTCTCAATTAATCTCTATTGTTATTGCTATTCTGTATTTATATGTTTATATGCAAGGGTATGTGAATCAAAGTCAATTATCCTTAATTTCAGCCAATGGTGCCACCTTACGGGACTCCACCATCACCCTATGTGATGTATCCACCTGGAACAGTATATGCCCACCCCTCTACAGCACCTGTATGGACTTTTATGCCTAACAAATCCACTATATATTAGCTTTGTATGTGCACTTTTTTATCCCATTTTGCTGACATATTTTGTGTTAATGAATAACTAATTGGCAGGGTATGCATCCATTTAGTCATTATCCCATGCCAACAAATGGACATGCTGAAACTCCTGTAAGTAACCAACTATGTCTGTCCCCCTTTGCTCTTACTGTTTCATGTAATCCTGAAATGCATCTTTCAGGGAGCCGCGCCAAGTGCTCCAGAAATGAATGGTTAGTCTCGTCCAAGGTCAATAATTCTATATTAATGTTAATTGGAGCATGGAATTAAAATTAGGCTTCTGGTTATAATTTCAGGGAAAAACGATCCTGGCAGAACGTCTGCTCCATCTGCCAATGGGATTACCTCCCACAGGTTTTTATTTGTCAGTCATGTAAGTCACAAATTTAAATAGTTCACCCACAATCTAATCACCAAACTTTTTACCTGCAGTGAGAGTGGAAGTGAGAGTGAGAGTGAAGGAAGTGATGCCAATTCCCAAAATGTGAGATTGATCTGTGGTTATTCTTTCTTGCCATAGCACTTCTTTCAGGCTCCTGAGTAATTCTGTTGTCGCAGGATTCACACTCAAAGGATAATGATGGAAAAGAAGATGGTAGGCATCTGAGGACTTGTTTCTTTTTCATGATAGACTAACAGAACTGCATATATGTTTTCATAAGGATGGTTGGTGTATTCTGTCAATATGCAGGCAGTTCTCAGAATGGCATATCTTATTCAGCATCACAGGGAATGTTAAATCAAAGCATGGCGATGATTCCAATACAACCAGGTGCGATGGTTGGAGTTCCTGGCTCCACAGCTAACTTGAATATTGGAATGGACTACTGGGCTGCTCCGGGTTCTGCAGCTGTCCCTGCAACTCATGGGAAAGCACCATCTGGTTCTGCTCGAGGAGATCAATGGGTAGAGTCCTTCAGCATGTACTTGCATAACCTTATGTATTGTATTTGTACTAAAATCTCTATGTTTGAGGATTTGTGTCTTTTTACGTTGGTAGAGTATTTCTTGCTCTGTAGAAGTAGAACCAAGTACTGTTTTTTTTTACGTTCACTTTGTTGATAGTTCTGTCCTAGATAATAAATTTGTATTAACAACTCTAGAGCCAAACTATTGGATGCCCTATTGTTTCCATTTTCCATGTTCAGTTAAAAATATCTTGGGTTTGTTTGGAACACCACACTTCAAACTTAAACATGCTTTTAAATTAAGCAATAAGAGATTAAGTTAGCAGCAAACTATAGGGGCCCCACACTGATTTTTAAATTTTGTATTTGGGGGATGGGGATGCAAAGGATGTCATCTTTTGAAATGCTCAATCTTATTGTGCTTTGTGTGTGGTAAACATAAGATACTAACAAGGAAACCATGCTTTGGTGCTGCTTCATTTGGTTAGTGCTTGTGTGTAGACTAATATGGGAAAATGACCTGAACTGTGGTTGTACCATGGCAACACTCAGGATGAAAGGGAACTCAAGAAGCAGAAACGAAAGCAGTCTAATCGAGAATCAGCACGCAGGTCCCGGCTGCGCAAGCAGGTACTGTTGTGCAACGCGCATGCTAACATCCTGCTACCTGAATATTATCTTATGAGTTTCAAGAGAATTTTGCCCAATGCTTTTATGATCGTATTCCAGGCTGAGTGTGAGGAGCTTGGGCAACGTGCTGAATCTTTGAGGTCAGAGAACTCCTCTCTTAGGGCTGAGCTCGAACGGATTAGAAAGGAGTATGAACAGCTACTTTCACAGAATGCTTCCCTTAAGGTAGATTGTTCCCTGATCTTCCATTTGAGATCTTTATATTTATTATCTCTACTCAGTCATGGTAGCTCGGATTTTTCAGTTATGCTAGCTCATCAGCTTCACAATTATGCATCTGCACATGTAACAGAAACTAGCAATATCATTGGCGCATGTTGCTATGCCTCGAATCCTTCTGCATCGTTGCAGTGATCGTGGTTCCTTTTCAGATTGGTTATTTTCTTCAAGTAATAGATGTTGGCCTCAATCTGATATTTGCAGGAAAAGCTGGAGGCAACCAGCGATTCGATTCCTGACATGAATGAACAGAACGGCGGCGACGGCAACAGCTGCAAGAAGCAGCCTGATTCCGATGCCCAGCCTGGGAACGAGTCTTGACCTGTTTAGCCAGGATTGTAGTAACACGGCATTGCTATTTATTTTCTTGAAACAATATCGAACAGGAAATAGGAAAGAAGAGAGACAATCGTGTATACAGTTCTACACTTCTACCTGAACCGGCTAATGTTTCTAACGGCATGTGTGCTTTTCACTGTTGTCCTCGAGCTAATTTGTACTCCATCCGTTTTTAAATGTGACGCTTATGACAAAAATTTGAATGCAACAATCAGAAAGAAGTGATAATGAAGGAATTCCAAAGAAAAAATATGACGATGGAATCCCCCCCCCCCCCCCCCCCCCCCCAAAAAAAATGGCAGCATTTGGAAAGGCTTGGCCTAAATTTTTTGCTAGTGAATAATCTTCACACAACAATATATATAACAAACTCGAGAGACGTCACTGACTCACTGATGGATGGATGCTGCCAAGGCTCAACGCCCACACATCCAGAGGGTCAGTCAGGGGGGAATGTCATAGGCACCACAAAGAACTACATCACACAGACGGATGTTCGGCCATCCGGCAGCATCCTCAATTGCTTACGTTCAAACACCGTGCAATCAATAGAGAGAAGTTGAAAATTTCATCAGAGCTGCAATGGCCAATGATAATGTCCGAAGGACAATTCTGATATACATTTCCATGGGCATCGCCATGCCGTGGTATTACATTCTCTCCCCCAAAATGGCGAGGAAGCTGCCTCCTCTTTTTACACACCAGCCAAAAGCTATCTACTCGCCCCAACCACACCACACACAAGCCCAACCGAACCCAGAAATGAATCCTAGGGTTAGTAAGCAAAAAAAAAAACCCTTCTTGACCAGCTAGCAACAACCCATCAACACCCACGCTCACTTTGCTTTCCATGCTAATATCCCAGCTACCCTTTTGGGATGGAGCGGTCAACTGATGAATTTTGCTGCTCTTGGATACCTTCAGCTCTTGTGAGAAGTGCTCAGATTGGACCCATCAAGGCATCAACTGTAAGGGTTTCTCCTCCAGGAAAGCATACACTCGCGACCTGAACTTTTGGGCCAGCTCAGCGAGGTCGTTTGCCATCTGGGTCTGGGGCAACCGGTTTGCGACATCGATTGTCAAGGTCGCACAACGCTTACTGCTCGTCAGCACTTCCAAAGTTCGTTTTGAAAAGTTAGCATGTGATGCCAGCCGGTTCAGAAGGATAAGAGCCTCTCTCATCAGAAGACACCTGAAGAAACCACTTCCACACATGTTAGACTAACAAATAGCGGACAGGTTCTTTATGGCCAACTAAAAAACAACTAGGAGTGCAGCTTAAGATTTGTTATTTCCACATTCACACTATCATCCAGCGCTGGGAATGCACAGGATTGAGATGGAAAAACTCGAGATTACCTTTCTTTAAATAACTCCTGTGTTTCATATTGCATCTGTGATGCAAGGACCTCCATTATCAGCTCCAAGAAATTGGCACCTCGGGCGCTCACTGGACCTAAAAGCAGTTCATATCCCAATTTGCCACTGGAAGCTATATACGCTAACAGAATGATAACAACCCGGCAAAGCTCAATTTCCTGAAAAAAACAATCTTAGTTGTTCAGATATGGAAATATAGTGAATGACAAAAGCTATGAAGCTATGTTGATCTGAATTGTCTCTAGCTGGGCCAAATACTTTATTTGTCAATGGTAGATTAAATTGTCTCTAACTAGACCCCTAGAAACACCATGCAATTCTTTTTCTTTATCAATGGCAGGTGCAAAACCATCACTACGTTTTAATCCATGTGGGCCTGAAATAATCTAGGTATATGTTTCTAAATGCAGGTTTGTAGCCTGAAAGACTTAAAAGAGATGAGAAGCTGACCAGAGAACAATTTGCCTCAGAAGACAAACACTCAGACAAGTCCGCTAGAACTGAGCTTATGACTTGTGATCTATCACTTTCAGACACTTCCAATTCCATCTGTTCAGAGCCATCTTTGCCTCCACTACACATAAACTTCAACAGCACTGGGCCTACCACAAACAGGAATTAGGTTGCAATTCCAAGGATAAAATGCAGGCACAATTCAACAACCATAAAAAATTTAAGATATTTTCAAAGTGGAAAACAATTGTTTAACTGGAAACCTCAATTAACCTGATTCCAGAACAACTGGACATAACTGCTACATAACCATTTCAAAGGAAAGGTCAAAGGTGTGGGACAGAAACATCTAAATGCCAACAATAATCCGCGCTTCTTTCTATCTACACATTAAAAATAAGAACTGGAAATAGAGATATCGCTACCAAATCCTGTTATGCTTATGAGGGATGGGAGACTCCAAGGACAAGATGAGCTTTTGGGACACAATAAACTCAAGTGCGGGAATGTCTGAAGCATTTTAAGTTTCCCAGGCATGGTTAAAAAGAAGGGAATGGAAAGATACTCTATCTGTTCTTTTCTATTATAGGTCTACATGTCATGGAGCTTTCAAAAGTTTATCCATAAATGTCTAAAACTATATAAAGGTAGTTGTCACATTCTCTCAGTTTTTGGACCATCATCAAAGCCCAAAAACATTAAAAAAAAGAAAAGAGATAGGGAGTACCAAGTAGGTAGACCACAGAATGCATAAATTGTAGCGTTCACCTTGCAAGAATAGTTCTTGCAAGCTAGCATCTTCCGTTCTTAAGCTAGTGTGAAGAAATGAAACGTGAAAGCAAGAACTTACAATTCAAAAGCAAGAAAAGTAGACGCACAGAATGCTTCTTTACAAGCAATCCATTTTCTTTCTGCAATAGCAGATGCAATCTTGTCATTAAAGAAGTAAATCCAAATCTGAAAGCAGCAAACATTATATCATTAGCACCCAACCGTATGACCAACTAAAGAAAGGAAACACTACTCAGATGCTTGTTTACCTGTGGCGCTCCACTATGGGATCTGTTGTCCTTACAATGAGAATCATTATGGATAACGCATCAGTTTGAATTGTTTCTTCTGAGTACTTGACCGCAATTTGAAGCATCACAGTGAAGACTGAACTCCAGAAAGTAAAAGGAAGGGACATATTATTTTGTCTCAACAGGATTTCTGCATCCAGCGGGCTCAGCAAACCGGAATTGTCTTTGTGATTGCTTTCCATGTCTATGTTAACATATGGTTCAACAGAAACATTGTTCCTGAGGGTACACTGAGAAAAATCAAATTAAAGTTCAGAAGCATGGGAACCTACAATTGCAAACAACAAAAAAAAAGTATAATACAATTATGCAAGCCACGTCACCATTTCAACCCCTAAAAATATTGAAGAACTGAAGCAGAAAGAGAAGCATGGTTTACAGATTGAAAAAACAAATAGTAGCAGACCAACATATATCGTCTGAAGCACTACAGATCACTTAGGTCCGACTCAGGGAAAAATGTCCAAGTTGAAATTAAATTTGATGAAAAAACTTTAATGTTTTTTTCAGCAACAACAAACTTCATTTTGCTGCCTCTATCTGATGTATGGTCAGTTGATTACTGAGTCCAGTGCTAAACCTAAGCACCATAATTACTTCAATCGCAAAATGCAGCTATTCTGTCAACTAGAAAAGCATTCCATAAATGAGTAAAGTATACCTTTCGCTATACTTGGTTCCATAGTGTAGCAAGTGTTGCAATATAATAAGCAATATCCTCAAAGTTCTACTGACTATAGCAGCCTGAAAGACAGAGGATGTGAAAATTAATAGCATATACAACAAGCAAATGACTTGTGTGATAAAAAAAATTACAGCATCAGTTCTGAATCCACAATCCATAGGAAAAGCGAGAGATTAGCCAATATATATACCAGACCATTACAGTGATGTACAGAGCAAAATTAAGTGTGTTGATTCATTGTTATTGTTCCAACTCGCTACATGGGCTCATAGATGCCATGGACTCAAACAAAAACCACTATTGATGTTTCAAAGCTGATGATGGAATTGTTATTGCTACTAGCATTTTTCCCATGTCTAAATAAATTAACTAGTCACTCTTTTATTATTCACAAATAAATTAACAAGCTATTCGATACTGCAAATAGGGTTATAAACAGCTTTTGTGAAGATTCCTTCATCCATTATGGGCAATACTTTGCTGGCTAAGGTTATCGCTCTTCACAATAAAGTACATGTTTAAAATGGAACTTAGTAGAAAGTAAATTGTTGTGCATCAGTATTCGCTTTAGAAAAACCATTATTTTCCTTCCCCGCAATCACTAAGATTAAAATTGAAAACCTCAATACCACATTAGGAGTTTAGGACTACTCCTAATCTTATTGTTAGTTAAAAAATACACTGAGTATAAGTGAGGAAGCAAATCACGTATCCATAAATGGCAGTTACGCAATAATACAAAAGAAATCTTGCTATAAACAAAAGGAAAAGAAACTCAGAGTTTCGGGTCTTACATTATCAAAAGCAGAGAGTTTTAGCAATGCTTCAAGGAAAGTCTGTATCGATATCTTCTCACTATTCATCTGCCGACAAATTGACCATATTAGTCAACTTAAATGACTTGATTGAAAAGCGCAATGGCAGGACAAATTGAAAAGTTTTACATCCCGGAGACTTCAAATGCAGAAGACATGTGGCAACCATATTCATATATTTGAATTGAAATGTTCAGGCAATTTAGGACATCTTGTGGCTGAAAACAAGTTTTATACCAGCCCCAGTATAGAAATGAAGAGGCAAAAGGATTGAGATTTAAAAAAAAACACAACAGCCACTTCGCTAGGCTTTGCCATTTAAGACTCAAGTTAAGTGAGAAATTCACATTCCTGCTGTTGAAATGTGTCAGTGCAAGCTGCAGCAGGGAAGTACAAAAGGTGCCTTTACATGATACCCACCTTAATGAACATGTCATGTACTTGGGAAATAGCTTTAGTCATGGAGGAGTTTGCTTCAGAAGAAGTTTCACTGTTGTCTATCAATCTGGTACATTGGAGAAGTGAAAAAATGTCTTCTGAACAAGAAACAATGATCTTTGATATCAGATTCCTCCTCGATAAACTGTTAGTTGGCATGCCCAAGATTGCACGTAGATTGCTAGAGATACGCTCAACCAATACCTTCTTGTGCTCAAGATGTTCACTGTCAGATGTACTGTCTGTCTGGACTCCTATCGCTTTAACTTCATTGCACATAATGCTTCTTGGTTCAAAATGGGTATTTTCCTACCAACATACAGAAGATATAATTTACAAAAAAATTCCGGGACAATATGACATGAGAGGATGCAAATCAGCTAGGAGGGTTACCTCCAGAGACACTACTCCAGATGTACTTATTCCTGTTCATCAAGTCGAATCGCCAATAAGATTCAAAGAGAGATGATAAGAAAAGAGCATCCACTACAAAATGAGATCAAAATCTTACCATTATCGATCATGGTGAGTTGCCTCAGTTCCAAGGTCTCAGGTAAATCAGTTTGACGCCCTTGCTTCAAATACAGATCATCTCGTGTGGAATGAGCCTTGTTATCTTTGCCATTTGCCTTGTCTGTTTGCCTGGTGGATGCCCCAGCATGCAAAGCCCCATTTGCAGGGGCATGAAACGACTGATCAACATCCATCCCTGTGTTGCAAACATCTTTGCTGGCAAAGCTGCTGAATAAAAAGAGAGAAATGGGGGGAAAACTTTCATCAGTCTTGTAACTAATAGAGAAAGCAATACATGTAAATCAAGCAATATTTCAAGAACCACCCCACCCCCCACAAGCCTGGTTCATTTAGAATCAATATCATGTTCAAATTCTTCAGATGCAGATAAAATGCATGACTTGCTAGGTCACTGTGAACATCATGGTGACTGAAATAATGTCTATTTAAACCAGCAGTACTTACGCAGTTGCTTTTTTCAGATTTTGAATCTCCGCTTCTTTAGCCTTGATTTGAAGGTCTTTCTTTGATCTGTCCTTCCTCAGCTCAGTGCATTCATTTTTCTGCATACAAGATGGTAAGCAATTACCTCGTGCTGATCAAACAAGTTAACTAAAACAACAAGTTCAATACACCAGTCCTTATCTCAATGTAACTTCAACCAAGGTTGAGCATCTCAGACGGTTTATAGGAAGACAGAATACAACCAGTGGTGATAAAAAGGGTACGCACCAAGTCATTCATTTGCTTGGAGGCACGGCTGAGCTCCCTCTGTAGTAGAAAAGATCAAAAGCGTCAGAAATAGAACACAAATGCATCTAAACCAAGCTCCAAACACAGCGAGAGGAATCACCTTGAGCCTCTCGATCTCCCTCGCCTCCCTCTCCCTCTTCTCGCCCACTCGGCCGCCCGCAGGGCCCGACGCCGCGACAATCGCGATGTCGCTCTCCTCGGCCGCCGGGCGCTGGGAGAGCTCGCGCGGAGGGGAGAAGCCGCGGTCGACCATAGACATGGCCTCCCCATCGCTGGACGCGGCTGAGGTCCTGGGGAGCGGCGGGCGTTGGGTGAGCTCCCGCGGAGGGGAGAAGCTGGGCGCGGGGGAGGGGTACGAGGCGGCGGGGAGGTACGAGGCCGGAGCGGAGGCAGAGGCGGCGGGGAGGTAGGAGACCGAGGGGGAAGCGGAGACCGGGGCGGAGGCGGCGGGGGGGTGTGAGATGGGGGCGGGCGTGGGAGTGGGAGTGGGGTTAGGGTTTCGGGAGGCGACGACCTCGTCCGCGAAGCGGAAGAGCTCGTCGAGGAAGCTCAAGTCCTCCCACTCATCGTCGCCGGCCATCCCCTCGCTTCCCCTCCTACTCCGTTCACCGGCGCCGGCGTCGGAGGCGGCGGCGGCGGCAGTGTGCGCGCAGTGAGGTGGCCAGCTGCGAAGCACTGGGGTTTGGGGGGTTTTGGGTTCTGCCGTATTTAATTGCAAACAAGTCCCACCATTGACTGGATATTGGTATAAAGTCTTTTTTCCATTTTTGCAAAATCAAATATAGTAAGGATATTTCCCAGGAGATCATAAGATGTACCGCATGCCCACATGAACTCAATCTGGGATTCTCACAGTTTAGAGATCGATTGGAACGCATGTATTTTTGCAGAACTGTCATTGTGAGGCAGCATGAATATTATTTTCATTTCGAAAAAAATATAGGGTAACAGCCAGATGAGGAAGTAAATTTGCTCAACCTCCTTTCCTATCATTTCCTGCGATTGACTTTCAGTATTCAATGAAAGTGAAGCAAAACCATCCATAAGAAAGAAAATGATCCCAGAAAAAAAAATCAGAAGATGAAAATCAGGTTACAATATCATCAAAATTAACCAACCACCTTTTCCACTGATCCACAAAAGAGGGAAAAAAAACTAGGTCATATTCAATTAACCAGAGCAGATAGATGGAATTAGTGACGGGCCATTATAACCACGGGAATGCCTGTGTCTCACTTCAATTTAGTATCTATCTAGATTATAGGGCCAATATAGCCACCGTTTCATCTTCCTCTAAGGCTCTAAGAATGCAACAATGACTCTCTTTCTCCTCTAGTTAGCCATCCATGATTCGCCTGATGGCTGCCCGCTGCGATAATGATAACCTCGTCGGAAAGGCCACGTCGAACTTGATTACCAGCTTCCCTTTCTTCCCTGGCTCCTTCCTGATAGGCCACCCTTCGTTCTCCAGCACCACCTCGTACCCAGGGCGCACCACTTCCTCCACCCTCACAGGAAGATTCCGGCCATCGAGGGTTCTGAGGTTTATCGCGGTGCCAGCAAGGGCATCCACCAGAGGGATCTCCTGCTTTACAAGAAGGTTGTTCCCATCAAGAATGTACACGTCATGGGGCTTCACGTCGAGGACGAAGGTCAGGTCTTGTGCCAACTGGCCATGCGGCTTGTCACCTTTGTTCGGAAATGTAATCTTGGTTCCCTTCTTCCAGCCAGGCAACACTTCCACTGCCAACACCTCTGTTTCAACTTCTACTCTTCTGTATAAGATGAGATTCAGATAAATGAGTCTGAGAAACAGGATAATCTCTATTTTCTTAGTAAATGTAACATCAAACAGATTTAGATATGTCAAGCTAATCATGCTGTCATGTAATTAACAAAACTAAAAGTAATCAACTTTTTGTTGGTATTCATTTTGAGGGTTAAAAAAAGGGAGAGTAACAGTTAGGATTATTAGCAAATTATCTATTGCTTATGATCTTCCTCTCAAGAAGGAAAGTGGGCACGCAGGAGTTAATCATGAAGCAAGAAGTATGCAACAGGGATAACAAGTAAAATGTCAAAATGGCATGATTTGCCTCCAGAAACTGTTTCCATGTCAAGTAATCAGACTACACTGTGTATTTACCAGCCAGCAGGCTCATCAGGGTTCAGGCAGACATTAGCATGCCCTTGCAGCCAAATGCTCAAATTAACTTTCCAGGATTTCATTTTGGAGTGGTTAGAGAACTTGATTCGACGAACGAAAATTAGTATGGAAGTACAACTGCTCATTTCGGCCAATGGCAGTTGAAAAGAGCCAGATTGTAACAAACTGTTCTCTGTCTGCAAGCTCCTGTAAACATGCATAGACATGCAAACAAAAATAAGCGCTGGTGACACATTTTCAACTCAAGCAACATGTATATGCATTCGATGATTCCAATCTCAGCCTTCATGACTTATTCAAATCTACAGGTAGTATAATTCAGCCTGTGGGGGAAAAGGGGGGAAAGAAAATGGAAAAAGGACATACTGGACTCAGTATCATGCAATGCAAACAGAAGATAACAAAACTCAGAGCATATCTTAACTATTCGTATGGCATAAAATCTGTCTGTGCAGGTTCAAAGTTCTAAGTTCTGAATATGTGTTCGCACATTGATCCGAACTCTTATGCAGAAAAGGAGGAAAGCACCACATTGAGGAACAGCATATCACTACAAGGAATTTATAAGGATGTGAAGAAGTAATACAACATACCCATCTGGCTTTGCAACATTCCTAGTAATCTTCATTTTCCTTTTTGTTCCATTGTACAACTCTTCAAGGGTGCAAGGCAATGTTTTTTCCACAGGCGGTGGCTTTTCTACCTGGCTTGTACTAGCACCGCTCTCCTTCCGTGAACCAGAAGGAACTTCACTTCTAGTGTTCCTTGCTGAAGTCCAATGTGATCTTTGCTGAAATCGTGTCCGGTCTTGGTCGAAGGAGTAAGTCTTGTTGCTTGCCATGAACTCGGCAAAGAAATCAT
This sequence comes from Echinochloa phyllopogon, assembly GCA_033239725.1. NCBI lineage: Eukaryota > Viridiplantae > Streptophyta > Magnoliopsida > Poales > Poaceae > Echinochloa > Echinochloa phyllopogon. The sequence continues at coordinate 2,298,211 of BTCW01000001.1, forward strand.
CTGGGTCACTCGGATTGTAGCGGAAATTACTTGGACCGCTTGGGCCAGCAGCTGTGGAGGACCGGCTCTGTGAACCAGGTGGGGGCATCCCCTTTAAGCCTTCCTCGCCATATTGGTCATAAATTGCACGCTTCTCTGGATCACTTAGTACCTGCACTAATCATCTAAAGTTGGTCAGCAAAGGGCAAATAAGTAACAAAGCTCTGAACTTTACATTATCTGTTGAAACAGGAAAATATGAAACAAATTGCATGCGCTGATTTTTCTATATTATAGGCTGAAAGTAAAACAAGAATGATGTGTACAAGTTCACATGCAAGTGATTATTATAAGAGAAATAAAACTGTTGCATGTTTTGCTCTCTGTTGCTATTGCATATAAAGTTTTAAACAGTGTGCGGTACCCAAGTTATATTTCACCACCATACTAAATGCTGAAGGTACACGAGGACTATGAGAGAACATTTTTAACACGCAGTAATTGTACTTTACCATAACAAGTAAATCAAAGCATCACCATTTCAAACCAATGTAGTCAAAATATTTGCAAATTAGGAACTAGACTTCCAAGATGCCAGGACAGAATAATTACTTTTGAAACTTCAGAAAAACTCAGGATCATAATATGTTTCTCTGGCATATAGCTTCACCATCAGCTTGTATTACCAAATTTGACTCTTTTTCCTAATATTTGAAAGTAATTGATTCAACCATGTGATGTGGACCCTCGGCACATGCTTTGCGAAAAGCCACTAATATTAATTAATGCATCGTAAAGACATAAAACATTTACATTTTGTTTAAAAAATGATACTCTCGCTTCGCAAATTAATTAGAAGGATGAACTATGAACCTGGTCATAAGTTGGAGATTTAGGTAACTTTAAAGGTGTGCTCAAAGATGAGGAATTGAAAAACCTAAAAGATTTCCACATGCCCCTTTATTGGTATCAGTGGTGGATCACCAGCCAAATTAAACCAAACTGTAAGGAGCTATCATTTTCTTTCAAAAATGGGAACACATACGATTCCTAAATCCGTCACATTGGAAGGAAAATTGATGTGAAAAAATCACTTGCCTCATAGGCCTCAGTTATCTGCTTGAACTTTGCCTCAGCCTCGGCGCCTCCAGTCGGGTTCTTATCGGGATGCCACGTCCTCGCAAGCCGCCGGTACGACTTCTTGAGGTCATCCAAGGTCGCATTTCGATTCACCTTGAGGATGTTGTAGTAGTCCATTCACATCTGATTTTGCCGATAGGAAACCACAAATGCAGTAAACCATTAACCCTAGATCATTAGGGTTTGGGTGCTCCGTTTCGCGCAGCAGGAAGGGAAGAGAAGGGCGGGTATACCTGGTGGGTGCTCGTCGCCGGTAAAGGGCCCGGCGAAGACGTGGCGAGGGGCGCCGCCGCTTGCCCAGTTGTCGCCGGTGAACCCCGAGAAGGGAGCGCGTCGGTTATTGCTCGTTTTTGTGTAAAGGTCATCCTTCTTCGCACGCTGCTATCCCATTTAAAGGAAATATATAGTTGAATAATGAAATTGGTTGTTTCATTTTTTAAAATTTAAAAATTGAAGCATTCTGAATTTAAAATATTTATCGAATGAAAATTTCAAAAGAACTAGTATTTGCCTCTATTTTAATTTGTTCTTAGTAAATTGTTTAAAAAGATAGAGCAAATTAAAGAACATCTTATTTTTCTCTTTAGAAAATATTGAGTGGTTCAATTCATCCAACCAACCATGATGCATATCATAGTTTTACACATCTACTGAGGCATAACCGTCATATCATTACAGGTGGTGTTTGGTTCGGTTTTGAAAATGGTAACGTAAATGGAAACAAAATGGTTCGGTTACGCTTTAAATGAAAGCATCGATTGTTTGTTTGATCGCCGGTGGACAGTCGAGCAGTGCCGGCCATAGAGTTTTCCGTTCACGACAATAGGTGGACGGTAATGATCCTCTATACCGTGGTATCAGGTCACGTCGTGAACGGATTGCGCTCCAGCCAAACCAAACACAAAATAACATAATCATTGTGAACCATTAACACCCAAAAAGGCTCTTACCAAACAACATCACATTTGTACTTTCTTCTAACCGAAATAAAATGATGAATTTTGTTTATGACAATAATTTGTAATCTTGTTGTGTAAATTTAAATAGTAGTTTTTTTATAGAAAGCATTTTTTGCAAGTGGTCTGAACAAAAGAGAAAAATGACACCACAATTCAAACATAATCATAGATATATGGTACATGAGTTTATGCCTGTCGAACATAGCATACAAATATCTAATTCTAGCATTGACTGTTTTTGTCAATTTGAACGTTTCTACTTTATTTGTATTGACAAAAAAGTGCGTCTAGTTTTTCGTAAAGAATTGTTTTTTACACATAGATATTGAAACATAATTTACATGTTTTTATGCAAAGTAGGAGAAAATCTATTGCCATTGCAACTGCTCAACACATTTTGTCAAATATACGTTTTATTTAATATGCAACAATAAATTTCAGACAATTAACGTGAGCTGTTTGTTCTATTAATCCAAAGCTACCATGTGTGTGAAGTGAATAAAAAATCTTTGTTCATACGGGCTTTACTCTCGATGCTAATTAATATTAGTACGGACAACTACACTCATGATTACTAAAAGATAATTTACATGCAAGAAGAGGTGTCAAGCTAGTTACAATAATTTCACAATGTATCATCATAAATTCATAATTTAAAAAAAAACTCTATTAACATAAGAGTATAAGATACTGTACTGTATAGCCTCAAACAGAAACAGCGAGCAAAGCAAGTAAACAGAAACACCAAGCAAAAGCAAGTATTCTAACCGCGTGCGTTGTCTTTTCGTGAGCAAGTCTCGTGGCAAGCCTGACCAAACAACCCCGGACAACCCACCCAGCCGGCCAGCCAAGCCAAGAAGGCAACACGGCAACACCACACTACTGCCGATCTCTTATTGCTCTTCTCTCTCTCTTCCCTCAGCTCTCGCCAAACCAGACCAGACCAACCCCACCCACTGGACCAGACCGTGCCTGCTTCGTCCAGACCTGGCTCCCGCGATCCACTCCTCGAGCTCGACGGAATCCCGGGGAGAAAGGGGGAGAACAGAAGCCGGCCGGCCGTAGAGGGCAACAGCTGTCCAAGAACCCGCCACCCGCAGGCAGGCCGGAAGCGGCGGGGGATGGGGCAGGCTATTCGCAAGCTCTTCGATTCCTTTTTCTCCACCAGGGAGATGAGGGTAATAACCAATATCACCCTCCCTGTCCGTTCTTCTGCTTTTTTCTTGGTTGGATTGCTTGCTCATGTAGATGTAGGTAGCCAAGGTAGGTGGGTTCTTGAAACCTTTATGCATGCCTTGCCTGGTGTAGTGTGATTCTTGAACGAACCTCTGCAGTCTTGGGACACCGCTTTAGATTGTATTGCGTTGGGTCTGCTGGAGGCAATATGAATGTTGCTTGGGCTGGTACTGCATAGGAATTTCGGCTTGTGGCCGTGTGGGTTGGTGCTTTGGTGGGTTCCATGGCAAAGCTCCGATCCGACTTCTTGGTTAAGTACTGGCGAGTGGCGTATGGCCAGGGTTTCGTTATTTATGATTCTGTTGTTGCTTTTGACGTCTCTTTAATTCTAGCTATTAACTGTGCTGTGCAGAGAGGATAGATCAGAGGTGGGCTTCGTTTTGTCTGAAGCCAAGGAGATGCTTTGGCTCCTGGATGACTGGAAGTTATCCTTAGTGAAGAGAGAGTGTAACAAAGTTGCTCATGAATTAGCTCAATTAGCTAGAAGAAATATTGTCCCAGAAGTTTGGCTAGGACGGACGCCTGCGTGCGTTACCGAACTAGTTGAACTTGACTGTAATCCCCCACTCTAGCTAATAAAGCTCTCTTTTTACTCGCAAAAAAAAGAATTCAGTGCTTGATCTCTTTAATTCTAGTTATCAACTGGTTCATCCTTGTGTTCCTTTTTAATGAAAAGAAAAACTATATCATCCTTACAGTGGACTGTGAAGTGGGAATTTTTTAGATGACGTGGATGGAGGTAGCATATAAGTAATGTACATTAGCAGTAGGTGATGGTCAAGATGGCAATGGGTACCCGAAACCCGCGTACCCGATGGGTTTTACCCGATTAGAGCGCGGGTATGGAAACATATCTCTACCCGCGGGTATATTAATGGGCAACATCTTCTACCCATCGGGTAAGCGGGTGCGGGTGCGGGTACATACTACCCATACCCGCGTACCCGCGGGTAAAATATACCCGCCTATAATGTGTGATAAACTTACACATTGTTAATAAATGGTGACTTAATATTGGTAACTAACTAATAATTTTATGATTTGTTATACTATTGGTGGGTTAAGAATTATCAATTATTATTTTTATTTACTCAAATTTATTGGTGTATGAACTTTCTCATATGTCACATTTACAATTCTAGTAATTTATAGAGGGTATGATAGCGGGTACGGGTTACCCGACGGGTAAAAAAACCCGCGCGGGTGCGGGTATGGGCAAGAACTTATACCCGCATGCAGGTATGGGTTTTTTCGCGGGTACGAGTATAGTTCGCGGGTGCGGGTATGGAATAGCACTACCCGACGGGTACGTACCCGTTGCCATCTTGAGGTGATGGGTCTAGGTACTGACTTCTAACCCAGCTAGTATTTTAAGGCCAAAACAAACCTGAAAAAAAATCTAGTGATTCTAGTTAAATATATATTTTTCAGGTATCTGCCTTAATTAACCCAATGAATCACTGCATAAAGTCTTATTCATCGCATCATTGTCCATCAGTTCTGTATATTTGTCTGAATCTGTCACTAATAGTGTGATTACCTTTTCAAGGTTGTGATGCTTGGTTTGGATGCAGCTGGTAAAACAACAATATTGTACAGGCTGCACATGGGAGAGGTTCTTTCAACAGTCCCTACAGTGGGTAGGTGACCCATATCATTATTTATTTTCTTATTTTATCTCCAATGCTGAATGGTTGTGGTGTGCCATGCTGATTGTAATTAGTAAGCTGACTAGCCATTTCTTATTTTTGTGCGTAGTTGCAAATAAAATATGAAACTAAAAGGCTCTTTTCCCCCTAAATGTTGAAATCTTTGGTGTGTCTGCTGTACAGAGTATTAAACAAAGGCAACAATAGGAAATCATGACCGCCAATGTTTGGTTGAAACAGTAGATAATTAGTGTTTAGAATGTGTTATCTGATCTTATTTGGTTTTGATTCAGAAACATCTGTCAATATTACACCTCATGGTTCATACTTGACTTTCCTCAAAGCTGCCTTTCATTCAATTGATTCATAAATTTATCATATGAATATATGATATAGATTTGGAAGAAAAAAAATTGATGGAAGCTGGTAAATTTAATGGATAACACTGTAACTTTTTATTTAGCCAGAGATGTGTCATGCTTTTGGCCAAATCGAACTACGAACTTGGTACACTGTCACTGTATTTTATTACTTGTCGTGTTAGGAATCTTTGCCTTTACAATTTGGATTATGGGGGTGAAAAGACCACTTGCAGTCAGTTCTTCATATATTAACATGTTTCTTTTGAACTTTGTTGCATTCCTTATTTTTCCATCCATTGATCTAATGATTGCCTCTGCTAACATAAATTCTCCCCTGCAGGTTTTAATGTGGAGAAAGTTCAGTATAAGAATGTGGTATTCACTGTGTGGGATGTTGGGGGCCAAGAAAAACTCAGGTCACTGTGGAAGATGTACCTCAGTAATTCTGATGCACTGGTAATAACTGTTACATGGAAGTCTATATACACATGCCTAGCTTCTCATTATGTCTGTCTGTTCTTTTGTAGCATAATGTTTCTCAATTCTTGCTTTGGAGTTTGGACTTTGCACACTGTTTATCTCCAATTGTGGTTAATATCCAAATCACGGCATATACGTATATATGTTCTGAAATCTAAGCACATCTTGAAGAAAACTGCATGGGTGTACTTAGTAGATTGGCATACAGAACATAAGTGAAGAGCATTTAGTCGTCTTGCTAAGTTTGTGTTTCAGCTTTCTACTTGTTGCAGATCTATGTTGTTGATTCTTTGGACAGAGATAGGATTGGAGATGCGAGGCAAGAATTTCAGGTTACAATTTCATACTATCTGCATCACTACAGAACTTCCCGGATCCTTCAATTATGTCTGTTAATGATATGGGTCCTACTAACATGCATTCTTTTTCTCCTTCCAGACCATTATCAAGGACCCTTTGATGGCAAACAGCATTATCTTAGTATTTGCAAACAAGCAGGACCTGGTAAGTTAAAACCAAGAATTTGGAGTGCTAATGGCTACTTGCGCAGTTTTTTTTATTACTGTAATGGCGTACTCACATGTGACTGCTCATGTATCATGAAATTCCCTTTTGATCAATGGCTATATTACATGTTCATTTTCCCCGTGTTTCTTATTTTTGCAATTTTCTTTGGTCGCATATTCAATTCTTCTGTAAGATGATGTGGTATCCCGTATCCAATGTCTTTTACATTGATTACATGCAAGACAAATTTACCTTATAAAATATACAAACGATAACATGTACTCCGTGTCTCCGTACATGTTAGAGAGGTATCTTTCAGAAAACAGTGAATGCGTAGACCATGCTGTGTAGGAACTGTTATGAAAACTACTTATGTCCTTATGAAGCCTTTTAGAGTACCAAGAAAACACTTCTTTGAAATTCAGTATGGCTAATTGAAAAATGGTAAGTTTAGAACTGCTCTGAGTGCCTTCAGATTTTTGCGAGCAGTGATAGGATTACATTACCAGACTGAAGCTTTTCCTTCTTCATGCAGAGAGGTGCGATGAGCACAGATGAGGTTAGTGAAGGACTGGGATTGCATGATCTCAGGAATAGAATATGGCACATACAGGGGACCTGTGCACTCCGTGGTGAGGGCCTATATGATGGGCTCGACTGGCTTGCATCCACCCTGAAGCAGCTGCAAGAATCAGGCCATGCAACTTCAGTTGCTGGTCCTTCCATCTAACTCAGCAGAAGGTTATATAACATTCTGAACAAACATTTGAACTCCTTATTTTCTTTGCGTCATGAAGAGATGAACATCTACCGTTTTCTTTTGCTTCCACCGGGCATAACTTGTTGCAAGTCCAAGATATGTTTCCCTATTCATTTTCCTTTCAGTTCATCCAGTTCCAGATTATGAAATGCCTGTTCTATTTGTGCAGTGGCCTCGGTGCCTCAACCAACTGACGCTTCATGCCTTGATGATCCGTTGATCTGCCACAAGCCCACAGAAATATGCTCCAGCGCAAGCATTGCTTGGTGTGGCTGCCCGGTGCCCGTTGATGGAATTCCTTTGTTTCATATGAGCCAATTCACGCGGCAGGAACTGGGATACCTTTCTTCCTATATGTTTGTAAAGCCTTAGATGAGAGGACCTCCGACCTTGTGTGTATCGACATTGATCTTGTGTTGTGTGTATACTCGAGGGCTGGTGCACATGCTTGTTTTGGTAATTGATTGCTTGTCAATAAAAGAATTGCTTTGTGATTCTAGTCTACCATATTACAAGCTTAGGCAAAGTGTATTGCGTTTTTTATTTGAACTGCTGTTGGTGATGTTTGGTTCAGTCAAGGGGATGGTAACGGTAATGGAATCAGCTACCGACGCCATCCGTTACAATGTAATTATTACCTCCTTTTGTTTGGTTATATCTTTGGCAAACAACGTACAACAAGCGTGGACATGCACAAGATAGCTTCGCTGCATTTCAATCGCTTCCACATTAGCTCCCTCGCACGGGAGCGGTATCAAAATTATTGAGGCCGGAATCCATTCACGGTGTGATCTATTACTGAGAAAGCATCGTTATCACATCACGCAGTGAACCGATTACGAGCTAAAAAGGCCCAACCAAACAGTACCGAAAAAGATGGCCAAAAGAAAGGTATTCCCATGTTATGGACAATAAAAATTCCTTTCCATGGAAAGGATACATTAGTCTGTTCCAAAGTAAAAATGCTTCCGACGCGGTTTGACCAAGGGGAGGGAAAAAAAATAAAAGACTTTGAAGGGAAAGAGTGTAAATGCTTCTGATACAGTTCGACTGACAACAGGGAGGGAAAAGAAAATAAAAGGCTGAAGGAAAAAAAGACAAAAAATAAACGACGCCTGAGAGATTCGAACTCTCGCGGGGAAACCCCATGTACTTAGCAGGCACACGCCTTAACCACTCGGCCAAAGCGTCGTTGTTGTTAGGTGTGTAGTTTTTACAAGTACTCTATTACTCTGTATGTCGAATTGCTGGCGTCAATTTCATATCCTAGCGGTTCACGTGCACGTCATACGAATATTTTTTTTTGAACTGATGAAGCACAGCGAAATTTCATCTTTTTTTTTTCGAGAATGACACTACAACGCAGACGCTCACACACGCAAACCCTACCCCTATGAGCACCTTCGAAGAATTGAGCAGCCGACAGGTCTGGAGATCCCGAAGTCACCATTGGCACCTCGTTGTCGACGGGAACGCCGCTTACCACACTTAACGTATAGCGCCGATAAATCCTGGGAAATCCTAGAAAAAGATGCGAGCACCATGATTTGAATCTTGATGGGTAGCATCCCACTGGACCCTCCTATCATTGGACTACAAGCCAATTCGCCATGGAAATTTCATCTTGTAATGCATCTACGCGTGACTTCAGTGCCAAATCCCGTGCCCATCTCGGCCCGGCCCATTATCCACACTAGCTAACAAGAACGCCTTTCTGACAGGACAAGGCATGAACATGACAGTCAATCAGGTTTTCCCGGAGCTTTTTTCCCGTGTTAATCAGGTTTCAACACAGTCTAGGCTACAGCGTGCAAAAAGTATCTTTGTACAGCAAATGCACATGATCAACATGGAATGGAACTTCAACCATGGCAAAGAACAGAAGCTGCCTTTCCTACGATACACCAAGGAGAATTGGTTCATTGCCCTTGCTCCCTCCAGATGCGCCCGGTGACCCGCAGCTTGAGCTCCTGCCGGCTGCCCCCGGAGAAGAAGAGCGCCATGTTCCGGTGGATGATCAGCCCGTCGAAGCTGTCCCGCACCTTCCTGTGGCTGTCCCTGATGCTCCGTGGCGTGCCCTGCCATGTCAGCTTCCGCCCACCCCCGCCCACTTCCAGGCTGTACCCGAAGCCCTGTGCCTCGCTCTCGTCGCCCATGAACCGCAGGAACGCCATGTACACTGGCGCCATCCCCAGCAGGAACGCCTCGAAGTGCAGGCAGAAGTGCTGCCCGAAACACTTGAACACCTGCATATAACAAAACACCAGATAAGGTGGTGAAATGCAGCACTTGATGGATCTCCACTCACAGTCTTGAAGTGCTTATGGCACAGGTAAGAAAAGAATGGACGGGGGTCACACACAGAATATAAAGGACATATGCTAATACTATCCAAGTAACCCATCAATGTACTTATATACTAATGAGCAAGAGAACATACATTCCAGATTGAATGATTGGAAATATCTACAACAGATCCAAACATTTTAGGTATTTATCATGTGCAGAGATGTCGAGCGTTACTTACAGTGAGCATCCATGTAGCGTTTTCCACTTCATAAGGGTTGGGCTTCACATACCGGTGGTTAAACGTGCATCCTTCATGCAAGTCCACCTTATGGTCATTGATGAGATGAGACACCAGAAATGGAACATCACCTGTGATCAGACACTCTGAACCTGCATACGGACAGTTGTATGGCCTGAACCTGCAGAGCTCCTCGTGCTTGAGTTTGTTCTTGTACGGGTGAATCTCGGCGCATCCCATGCTTTGGTATTTGCATGGAAGTTGAAGTTGTTCTGCCACCTTCTCAAGAGCCAAGCATCTGATGTTTCCCAGTTCCTGGCGGCAAGTTGGGCAATGGTTGTCTACCCTATGCTTGCAGCTTGAGCAAATTGTGTGGCCATTAGGGCACTGCAAGAAGAACACAAAATCAGCATGTTATTACCTTTCTCATTTCCCACATTTATTTCTAAAACCATTACATCTAAAACTGTTGCCTAATTACACGATCTAAACCCTGAAATTCTTTAAATATTATCACTATTCAAGTAACATAAATTTGCTTGCAATTCCCTTTTTATTTTATAATTAAAAAAAGGAAGGGCAGAAGTACCTAATTTGAGGAATTATGATCATAGTAAAGTTAATATTTTTAAGAACTACAAAGTTAATTCATTAAGGCCAGCGAAATGCAGAAGAAAGTTATAATAAACAAAGCATGAACAGCATTATGTGCATTTGTGCCTACACAGAAAGCAAAGTAGCAAACCTGAAGGTATTCTAATGCAAGCAATAAAAGCCATAACTTGTTACTGGTCAGAGAAAGACGCAACCGATTTGAGTTAGCATGGACAGCAGATAACTTGCTGATTAGAACGTGACAAAAAAAACTACATTATTCTACAAAATAGTAGTAACATGAAGGCTCGGAAACTTGAGATCAGTAGACAAGCCCCATATATGTTAAGCTGGTGTATATGCAGTATTCATAGCACAATGCCCTCTTTATATACTAATAACTCAATCAAGGTATCTAACAGGCAACGGAAACTAACAGCATTTTCTTCACATTCAAACTGGAACGCGCAATCATCAAACATCTGCTTCTGCAACAGAGTTAAAGGAGAGAAGATAAGCCATGAGCACACAAACCTGCAGTATAGGTGGACGCATTGAGTTTGTACACACTGGACATTCGAGCAAATCATTCAAGCCAGCCAGTGATGATAATGCAACATTGGTTAGTGACGTCGACCATGGTTTACTTGTAGAGTCTACATCTAGCCCAATGGCCCCAAGTGCCTCAGAAAGCCCATCATCCCCACAGTCCGACTCAGGGACTACAGTCACAATGCTGCTTCCAGGTGCCATCGTAAAAGCCCCTTTCATGTTCGGAAGTAGTATAAAACACCAGCACCCCACCACTCCATTGCTTCCCTGCAGTCAGCTGCATGATTTGAATCTTATCAGGACCATGGAAGGAAAGGATCATCACGCCTTAATATAACAAGAGACAGGAAATCTAAAAAGAGGCAGAATTAACATCCTGCACAAGTGGACATGGATGCTCAGTTTACCAAGGTCACATAAAAACAGGTAATTCCTCAGAATTGCGAGTGATATACAATCTGTTTGTAATCTGGGCATAGTATCAATCAGTTGGCAACAACTGAAGTAGAGAGATCCAGTTTGAGGAGAGTTACTGATTATTAAACTACATTCAGATCTCATAACTGAAGAAACAACATCTATTTCAGCAGCTCTCAGCCACAGACCTTTTGTCCGTTTTCTAACTCGAATTTGTTTCGTTCGATCTAGTAAATTTACAGAAAAAGTGCAGTCGCTGCTCCCTCCTCGTACATTTTGTCAATCAGTATGGTTTCACAAGAGTCAGTTGTAATTCAAGATTCACGGAAATACAGAATTAAGGTCATAAAGGTCTTAGAATCTTAAATACAGAGAGAATTAAGCTACCCCCAATCCCCCACTCAACCGGCATTGCTCTCCCGCGCCACGAATTGGCTGCGCGACGTGAAAAGAGCCTCCCATCTGCTGCCCCTGCTTATACCAACCACATTTTTCAGTTTCTGAATCGCGCCCCGAACGTGGGGAAGCCCCTAGGGCTCTCTCGTCGCCCCGAATCGCGCCCGCCTCAAACCCCCATTTCTCACCAGCCTCACACAAACTCGTCTAAAAATCTTCGCAGAGTCAAGCGACCAGAACCCTTTCTAGTTCCAAACTTCCAACTCAACTGGCACGCAAAATTAGAGCGCAAAATGCCTCCAAATCCAGTACCAGCAAGCGAGCGAAACTATACTACCACTACACATAAACGAACTCGCGGAACCCAACACAAACCACGAAATTGCAGGGAAAAGAGGAAGAGAGCGTAGGATTTCTTCCCACCACCAGTGAGAGCGCACTCACGCACGCCGTACCGTACCAGCAGAATCGCCAGGAAATCAGCAGCAGCAAGGAAGAAGATTCCACCAGGCCCGCGCGGGTGGACTCTGCAGACGCCGCAAATCGGGTAGGAGAAGCTATAGGCCAGGGAGATTCCGCTAGTAGGAAGGGGATGGGAGGGGAGGGGGATTCAATTATTGCGCGTTTGCGCTTTTGGCTTGGTTCGTCGCGCTTGTTCCGTAACGGAGGCGGGATCTGGAGGTTTCCGCCTCCCCGTCCCACGGCGGAGGGGAGGGGCCCACGCGGTGGCCGTTGCGCGCCCGGTCCACGGTCCGCCGCGTGGGTATGACCGGTGGGGTCGGCGGTCGATGCGCGGGGCAGCGGTGCATGGACGCGGTGTAGGAGAAGTTGGAGTGCGCTGCCCTGGGAGCACGGGCACGGGGGTTCGCGTCGCGGCGGCGTCGTTTCGCAATCAACGGCTTGTTTGACTCTTTCGTTGGGCCCCTTGGGCTTGGGGAGGATGGATGGATGAGGTCACAGGTCAGACAGCGGGTGGGCCCGTGATGTCGGGTTGCTGAGATGGATTGGTGGATGATGGGCCGGCTAGCTAGATGGGCTGCGAAGGCACAAATGTTACGGGTCACTGCCGCCGCCCACGGGTAGCAAGGGGAAACAGGCCCTGTACGGCTGCGGTGGACGCAGGGGCTCAAAGCCAGCGTGCCTCACTTTTTTTTTTGAGGAAACAGGAGGGGGCAAACCCCCTACTGATTAGATATATATTTGAGCAAAGAAACAAAAAGGTTCTTACAATTGTTCTTCAAGAGACAAAGAAAGAAACAAAGAAAATAAGCTTAATTACAGCAAGTTTTGTAACCATTGTTCAATCAGAAGAGATTTCTGAGGTGATGATCTGAGTACAACTAGACCAATTTCCTTTTCAAAAAGCCTCCGGCTATTCACGATTGATGGCATTATATTTCTGAAGATGAAATCATTTCTTGCCATCCAAATACACCAGGTCAGGATAATGATGATCTCCACTGCAAACGGAACTTGTAGTTGCAATTTGTACTGTCTTATGATTTCCAATGGCTCCAAATTACCAATTGGAGTGACACCTGCAAATGACCAGCATTGCTGCGCAAAGGGACATTGTAGAAAGAGGTGGTCTCTCGTTTCATCTGTATTGCCTTGACATAAAACACAAGAGTATGATTGTAAGTTCATATGCTTTCTTCTTAGCAAATCTCTTGTACTTAACCTGTCCTTGAGGAGGAGCCAGAAAAACACTTGATGCTTATGTTGACAGGAGCTTTTCCAAATATGCTTGAAAAGAGGATGTGCCAGAGCTGTACCAATGAGTTTTTTGTAAACTTTAGTGGATGAGAAGAGTGGAGAACCCCAAATGTATATCCATATGTCATAATCTGTTGTCAAAATTATGTTATCAAGGCTGAGAAGAAGCTCATTTAGTTGCATATGTGCCTGCTCTGATAATGGAAAATGGACCAACTGTGTGATGGTGGTGTCTTGTAGGGTTTTTTGTATTGTAATATTTCTTCGATTTGCAAATGAGTAAAGCTCTGGATATGCCTGGCTTGGTACAGTACCATTCCACAAATCATGCCATAAAAAACAGGTTCTGCCATCCTGTATGTTGACACATGCTATTCCTTTGAATTTATCCACAAGCTTTAGTATATGCCTCCACCAAAAGGACCCCTTCCTGGTGTGGTTTGGTAGGGCACCATTTCTGTAATATTTCTCCCAGATCATATGAACCCATGGTATATCAACCCTATTGAAGAACTTATGCAAATTTTTCATCAGTAGAGCTTCATTTTTCACATTTTTATCTCTAGTCAGCCTACCCGATTTTTTTTCTTTTTTTGAGGAAGTCAGGCTCGCCGAATTGGTACGATCTCCTATAGCTACGAAGTACTCAGTAGTACGTACATGACAGTAACGAAATACATACACTCCCTTATCTTGGAATATCTCTCCTATTAAACGGGGAGATACAGTGTCTTTACAAGTGATCATGTGCAAGGCATGCGAGAGTTTATGGACATTTATTGTTGGGATTTCAAATAAATAGAGCCATCATATATTCATATATGCATTAGTGTTTTCTTTATATGTGTATACAAAGTTGAATGTTGGCACACACAATATCTTGTAATGCGTTATGCTTTAGCATTTTTCTTTAGGAGCTTTGGGCTTGGGAGGCATCAGGAGTATAGTGAGTAGGCAATGGCTGAAGTCGTGTTGGGTCCAATGATAAAACCAATATTTTAGTTTACTTGTATCTACATCCTCATAAGCTCTTCTAGGTTTGCGTGCATGTCTCGTATCAACTCCGCTCGCTTCATCACCTCTATCTCAGACTCTCTTCCCTAGTCGCCAGTTGTGGACGATGTCACCATTGACACGAGGTTGAAGACGATATCCAAATTGTGGGCCGCTATCTTTTTGGGAGCTCGACAACTTTGGAAGACTCAGGCGCCGTCGAGATGTCGGTTCTTGGTTGGCTGGTCTTGCATGGTCGCTGCTGGACCTCTAACCGCCTACGGCGTCATGGCCTTCACGACAGGGATGATTGCGCATTCTGTGCTCTCCTTATGAACTACGTTCATAGCCGATAATGCTGACTTTTAGTATTCGAACAAGTGGATCTACAAACTATGATTTCCCAACATGAGGCCCCTTCCAACGAGTGGTGGGTGGGGACACGTAAAAGAGTAACTAAGGAAAGGCATAAGGGGTTTGCGTCACTTGTCTGGTTGGTCGCTTGGTTACTTTGGGAAGAGCGCAATAGAAGGGTGTATGAGCGGGTAGCGTTAATGCCAGTGGTTTTAGCACCATTAATTTTAGATGAGGTTAGAGTTTAGGCTAGAGCTAGTTTTGCCTGTTTGCTCACCCTTTTTAGAGCTTAGATATTCTTTTTTTCTGTTATTTTTCACACTTTGCTAACTTTTGTAATTCTCTTCTAAACAACCACTCTCTTATTAATGAAAAATATGTTTAAAAAAAAGCTAAGTCGGCTCACTGGCCCAGTGCTTGTTGTTTGCGTTTGCATCATACGCAATCCATTTGGCCGACCGGCTCAATTTCTCCATCTTGTGTTAAGTAATAACGGACAAATCAGTTGTAGTTACACGCTTGTGGTTAATCTGCCGTAGCTAATAGGGGCAGTAGCAAGCTGGCAGCTATAATGGACTGTACCGCACATATAAATGAAATGAGACCAAAACAATCGAGGAGTGTTTTTTATTTTTATTTTTTTTGACATGGTCGCCGTTTTTTTTGCCAAAGAATTGACACGGCGCCTTCTACATACGCGATAGCGATACCCTAACTCTAGTGATTGATGGTCATGCACGTAAGCGCAACGCAGAGAACGATCTGTTAAGAATCGGATCCCTGATCCGGTGTCCCAATCCCAATCCCAGAATAAGTCGTGAGGAGATGTAGATTAGATCACGTTTCCCTTCCCATCACAAACATAAGGAACACATGAACACAGATATACGTGGAGCTTCGGGCCTCTTTCTCATTAATTATAGATGAATACAAGGTTGCTGATTATATAGATGCGGGGGAACCCTTCAGGGGTATATTTGGTATGAGCCCACAATTATCCCTTAATTAGGGATTTCTTAACACGATCAACGTGGTGTCCAAATAATAATAGCGGCTGTACATTTTGGAATGGCGGCTTGTTCAGTTGTTTTGTAACAGAGGCGGAGAGTTCTGGAAAAAATACTCGTGGTTTGTTAGCTGTTCGACTCGGCTTAGATGTTGGCTTGGTTTGTTGGAAAATTATAACGAGATTTTGAAGTATTCAGTCCACCCCCTATACGTAGGGGTGGTAAAGAGCCTTCATTTTTGTACTAGAAATTTCAAGAATCGGACCGGGCCAAAATAATACTAATTTTTGAGCTAAATTTTGTTAGGACCAAATTAGATTGTGAAGGAACAAACGTGCCATTATCCGTTACCACCCCTACCTACACGCCACGCCATGGCAGCTCCAAGCTAGAGCGGTCTTTATTTTGAAGTGATCTAGCTGCCGTTGCGTTTGTCATTCCCCATCACGTACGTCGTAGGCATTGACCGCAGTACATTTTTTCTTTTTGCTCCGATCCGGTGAGCGGGCTTGGGCTGCACCTGGTGCTACATTTAAGATTAATGGTGGTTTAACGGCAAATAAGCTTTGCTGTACTACACATACATTTTGACTGAGACTGTGTATAACATATTAAGACTTTATTGCAAACATTCGACCTAGTAGTTGTGTTGCAGAAACCACACCGTACCACACTGCTATACACGCATGCTTAACCGATTTTGCATGTTCCCGTTAATGTCAGTAAGTTAGTCATTGTGTCACAATTACTGTGAGTACAGGATATAGTAATTTAATTAACTTCGAATCTCTATCCCTCTGGTAAAAACGGAGACACGGTTAGCTTACATGCAGTGAATAAATGATCATGCATGTGCAAGGCAGAGATGAACTGTTTGTTGGGATCGTCCAAATAAATAAGATCGACTATGCACTAGGGTTTCTATGTGCACACAAGTCGGAGGTTGGCCCACACAATATAGTTTTGCAATTCTCGTAGTGCTCCGCAGGGCTCATCTATATGTTCGGTCGTTATTCATAGCGTTTGTTCCGGGAGATTTGGGCTCGGGAGGCATCAGGAAGATAGCCGGCGGCAGGTGACAGGATTCTCGGAGTTGAGGGCTGCTTGGATCCAATGGTAATACCCGTCTTTTAGTTCACCTGTATCGACACCACTGTGCCTGGTGTAGTCGCTACCGTTGCCACGGGCAACAAGGCAGACCCCTATACTTCCGTGGTGGAGGAGTCCAGGTAAGTTGCTCGAGCTTGCAGCGGGTTGCTGCTTTCGGCGTGGCTCAATATTGGTGACTGACGGCGCAGTTCGATGGCTTCCTTTCAGTTCCTCTTCCAGATAGTGGTGTTGTAGCGTTGTGTTTGCGTGCGTTTGTTGTGTGGGGTTGTGTACACTTCGACTCGTTATGTATGAATGGTTCCTCTTCTTAAATGATATGACGGTGCTCTTGCCTTTACTTAAAAAAATAATACAATGAGAGTACCTTAGGCAGGGCCCTCTTTCTATGTACGTGTGTACAAATTGAATGTTAGTACACAGCAACATTTTACCATGCGTTATGCTTAGTGTGTTGTTTTGGCCTTGTGGGAGCTGAGCTTTCAGCTCGGGAGGCACCGGGAGTATAGAAAGCAGTTGAGGGGTT
The DNA here is from genome assembly GCA_033239725.1 of Echinochloa phyllopogon. Classification (NCBI taxonomy): domain Eukaryota; kingdom Viridiplantae; phylum Streptophyta; class Magnoliopsida; order Poales; family Poaceae; genus Echinochloa; species Echinochloa phyllopogon. The sequence goes on from BTCW01000001.1 coordinate 2,315,472, forward strand.
GGGGTCATGCCTTGCACGGGCATGAACATGGTGTAGGTTACGCCTTGCCCTGGGATGGGGATGGATGAGGTCATAGGTCAGAGTGGTGGGCCAGCCGTTAGGTGGGCCTGCATGGTCGGGGGCAGAGATGGATGGATAGGCTGGCTAGATAGGCGTCGAAGGCCCAAATGTTACGGGCCGCTGCCACGGGCAGCAAGGCGAACATGCCCTGTACGGCTGTGGTCCTCTTGGACTGACAGGCGCGCCTCTTTATCAGGCTCGTCGAATTGATACGGTCTCCTGCGGCTACAGAGTATTCACTACATGATAGTAACGAAATACACTCTCTTATATCCGAATCTCTCTCTTATTAAACGGGGAGATACAGTGTATTTACAAGTGATCATGTGCGAGAGTTTATGGACATTTGTTGTTGGGATTCCAAGTAAATAGAGCCATCAAATGTACATGCAGCTGTCCAGTGAACGATCGATTTTTTGTGTCCAAATAAACAGAGCCGCTGCATACATGTACATTTTGCAATGGTCTATGGAGATTTTGTTGTTGGGATCCAAATAATTAAATAGAGCGGCCATATATGCACCAGTGTTTCTTTTCGTGTATATAAGTTGAATGTTGACACATACAATATCTTGCAATGGGTTATGCTTTAGCCTTTTTAATTCCTTGGGGAGCTTTGCGCTCGGGAGGCATCAGGAGTGTAGAGAGAAGTTGATGGTTGACGGAGTGTTGGATCCAATAGTAAAACCCGTCTTTTGGTTCACTTGTATCTACATTCCATAAAGGTCATATAGCTTTGAGTGTCTGACTCGTATCAGCCATGCTCGCTTTATCACCTCTATCTCATACTCTGTTCCCTAGTTGCCACCTGTGGATGATGTTACCGTCGACACGAGGTTGAAGACAATGTGTTCAATGTGGGCCGCTACCGTCCTCGTCGTCTATCTAGCCAGGATAGCATCAAGTCGGCTCGCTGGCCCGGTGCCTGATGTTGGTGTTTGCGCCCTCAATTGCTCCATCTTGTGTTAAGGTAATAATGAACAAATCAGTTGTAGTAACATGCTTGTTGTCTGCGCGTTGCATCAGCGGCCAATCCATTTGGCGGAGTATGTGACTTTAATAATGGTTGGTGATGATGATGAACAAAATACACTTAGCGGTTAATATTATAGACAGAGTTAAGGGCAGCGGCAGATGGGCTGGCAGCTATCTGATGTGTCCTGCACATCTACACGTGACTGCACTCTTGCTTATTACTCAGAAGTGAAAAAGACTCAACAACCAATCAGCGAAAAACATTTTATACATAAAAGCTTTGGGCACTAGAGATGATATATACATATATATGGTGTCTTGTACCTACAATCCTACATGTATATGAGTCTTACTGTTTTGTTTTTCATGCTTCACAGTCACGCTGCTATGCGTTTGGAGCTTGGAAGGCGTCGGGAACGCAGCCTGAACGTTTGGGCTCATTGTCACTTATGCTACCATGGTCGCAACCATGTCTTTGCCTAGTGTCTTGACAGGCCAGCAGCGGCACCGAATAGTCCCCACCGGCGATGGCGTTGATTGACGGTGTCTCTCATAATGTGGTCAACCTTATCCTCCCCGTCCAGCAACAGCATCACTTCATCTCTTTCCGCCACTCGCAGCCGCACAACGATGCATGTTCGTGGATTGTGGTGAGGCCATCATCAGCATGAAGGCGAGCTCGAGGGTGCGGGCCGGACACGAGAACACACGCACCGGACAAGCTTCTCAGCAGGGGAGCAATCTTGAAGCTTCGGAGTGACTGTGTGGATCCAGTAGAGGTTCTCTTGGTGAACCCTCACCACAGAGTGCTGCTGTGCCATCACGACGATTACGAAAACGGCATCTCTATCACAAGCAGCAAGATTTTCCTAGAGCTTGGAGCCAAGTGCAAAAAGCCGGACCGGAGATCGAACCGGTCAGGCTACTGGTTCACTGGTTCATCGGTCCAACCAGTGGTTCACTGGTCGAACCAGTGGTTCACTATTTATTAATATAATATTTATTTCACATGATTTATTTGAACAATATGCAAGTTTTATTACCAAAAGATATCACATATAACATAATAGATGGTATAACATAATTATATCATAATAATCTATTGTTTTAAATTAGAAACCAATATCCAAACATCAAATTGATCAATGTTTCATGAAAAAACGGTTCACTGGTTCGACACAAAAACCGGCCGGTTCGACCGGTTCGCACCGGTTCACACCGGTCCAATTGCATGGCCAATCTTTTAATTGAACCGGACCGGTCCGGCCACCGGTTCACGGTTTTTCCGGTCCAACCGGTGAACCGGTCCGGTTTTTTTACTAGGGCTTGGAGCGGATGTTTTCTTTCCTCCATTTTGTACAGGAATGGAAGACTTTCCAGAGGAATGGCGAGCTTCATTCCTCGGTTCCAAACGCAACGTGACATCATCAAAACACATGAACTGCATTCCTCTGAGAATCCTCCGTTCCAAACGGCCCTTAAAGCATGGCGAAATCTTACAGATGACATAGTAATAATCAAATTAAAAATAATCTGCACACATGTAAAATGCAATGATCTGTCAAATATGTAACTTAAATAAGAACACAAATGAAAAATAGTTGCCTGAATAGCAATGGTGAAGAAAATAAAACATCAGTTGATAACTTTTATTTTGGCCTTCCGACCGTTCTCCCCTTCCGATTCATGACGTTATGGTTCTGTCAAAAACCGCAATCGCCGGCGTTACGGCGTGGTGCACCCGGCCACTCGCCGAGCTGATAGCATAAGGGCTGTGTTTAGTTCTAAAAATGAGGTGGTAAAATTTGGTGAAATGTCGCATCGGACACTGTAGCGTACTTTAGCACTTTTCGTTTGTTTGTGGTAATCGTTGTCTACCATAACCTAACTAGGCTCAAAAGATTCGTCTCGTCGTGTACATCAAAACTATGTACTTAGTTTTTTTTTATTTACCCACATTTAGTGTTCCATGCATGAGGAGAGAGATTTGATGTGATAGGCGAATAGTAAAGTTTGGAGAGAGAATTTTTGACACCTCCGATGGACTGAGTACCCGGCAGATCTGAAGATTCCCGAAGTCACCATTGTCACTTCGTTGTCGACGGGAACGCCGCTTACCACTTAACGCATAGCGCATGAAAATCCTTGGGAAAATCCCAAAAAAAGTGCGAGTACCAGGATTTAAACCCTGGTGGGTAGCGTCCCACTAGACCGTCCTGGACTACAGGCCAATTCGCATATATGGAGTTCCGATGACTCAAGCAGAGACCAAAGAGTAGATGGCCGGCCCAGCAAACAAAAAAGGCCCATGCAATGCGAGTTGGCTTTGCTGAAAAACGGTTCGCAGCACTCGTCGATCTGTGCCTGATAGCAGACGGCACATGGCAAGAGCAGGGTCGAGGACCTGAGTTTTTTTCCCGCAAAAATCAAGGTTGCCTCCGATGGGGGTCTATATATACCTGCTGATGTGTGTTGCTCATTGATCATGTTAGTTGCCATCCCGTCATTGGCTTCACGGCGGCTCATCATGTATCCTTCGAGGATCCACGAAACCAACCTCATTGGCTTCACGTCCGTCAGTGTGTCACATTTATTTTGCGCCAGGCTCACGGAATTGATGCGGTCTACCATTCGTCCATTCCTGAGTACTAGTACTCCGTATGTGACAGTAACAATGAATACACACTGCCATTTAATTGCATATATCTTGTAATAATCTCCCTTTTGTTAGGATCCGAATAAGTAGAGCGACTATATATGCACTAGGGTTTCTATGCGTATACAAGTTGGACATGTGATACACAACATTTTGCAATATGCTAGCAATACTTTTTTGGGAGCGTTTTGGGCTTGGGAGGCATTTGGAGTATAACCAGCAGTTGTCACTTGACTCTGGTCGGGTCCAGTGGTAGAACCTGCCTGCCAGTTCATGTGTATCAACGCCATCTCGAGGTCGATTAGGTTTGGGTGCTTGGCTCCTACCTTGCTTAGTTACTTCTTCAACCCTATCTCCGATTCTATTGCCAGGATCGCATACCTCAGCGATGTCTACGTTGTGTGCCGCTCTGCTGTCTCCGTCGTCGCCGCTTAGCGAGAAAAAGCACTAAGACTGCTCACTCCTGGTCTACATGCATCATCAGGGGATTCAGGGCCAATCCATTCGGTGGATCGGCTCAATTGCTCCATCTGGCGGGATCGCATATACTCCATATGGCTGCTATGGTGAACACAAAATAGGATATGTACTTGTGATAAATGAGCTAATAAGGGCATTGCCAGCTATAGTGTGTACGGCACACTGCACATGACTCTTCTTTACACAGTGAAAAGAACCAAAAAACCAGTCAGTTTTTGTTAAAAAAAAAGGTCAGTGAAGAAAAAAACTGTACACAAAAAAAATTATACATAAGGTGATATACAGTGTCCTATATGTACATGTGACTCTTGCTGTCTTATTGTTCGTGCTTTGCGGCAGTTGATCCGATCCTTCACCACATCAGTCTTGATAGGATCGGATGATCGAGATGACTCTGGCTGAAGCAGGATGACACTGCAGTTCATTTGACATGTATCTTCGAGACCTCCCTCTTGTGAAAATGGAGATATGGTAGCTGGAATAATTAATTAACAGTAAAATGCATTTTCACAGGTTAGTATATTTGGACTGAACCACATTTACCCTATGCCCCCCAGTGTCTTGACAGATCGCCGCCACTGACCATGCCCCATCGGCGATGGTGTGGACACTGATGAGCTCATGGCCTCGCTCTTCTAGGTCTTCCTGCTCAGGGTATGCATATGGTTGACGCATCGGTGGAAGTCTGGTTATCGTCAAATAATGTTAGCATATTATTTACTACTGGTAAATAAAGAGAGTTGAGAGAAGCACTTTAAATTGACTCTGAAAGATCGAGCAGATACGTACAAATGCGCTTGCTTGCTAGTTCTTCCTTTTTTGGGGCAAAAAACTTTGTATTTTGTTGCTCTTGTGTTGCGTGCATATGTTGGACTACAAGATCGATTTCTTTTAGAGTACAAGGACAAAATCTCCTGGCCGTCATATTATTGCATCACACTAATAAGAAACTGACATAGTAACATACATCAGAGTTCAAAACCGTTATTCACACTCCTTTCTCGCTTTTACCAGTTTTGTTTGGAGCCGTAGACCAAAACTTGTTTAGATAACACATCTTTCACCGGGCCAGCCGGAACGAATCTTTCATCAGACCAGCCGGAACGAAGACAGACACGTACTTCGACTAGGAAGTTGAGATTAAAAGTCAGAAAATTACTGAGAAAATAACGACCGAACTGGAGTCTTCATCTTTGTAAATTATAAGCACATACGGAGTATATGACTGTAATAATGGTGAATGGTGATGAACAAATAATGCACTTAGCAGTTAATATAGACAGAGTTAAGGGCAGTGACAGATGGACTGACGACAGCTATGTGATGTGTTCCTCTTTTTATCTTAAAAAAATGTGATGTGTTCCTGCACATCTACACGTGATTGTACTCTTCCTTACTCAGAAGTGAAAAAGACCCAATGCAACAACCAACCAGCGAAAAGCATTTAATACATAAAAGCTTTGGGCATCACTAGAGATGATATATACATATATATGGTGCCTTCTTGTACGTACATACGGAGTATGAGTCTTACTGTCTTGTTTTTCATGCTTCACAGTCACGCCGCTATGCGTTTTGATTTTGAGCTTGGAAGGCGTCGGCCGGGAACGCAGCCTGCACGCTTGGGCTCATTGTCACTTATGCCACCGGGGTTCAATGCGCAACCATGTCTTTGCCCAGTGTCTTGACAGGCCGGCAGCGGCACTGAACAGTCGCCACCGGCGATGGCGTTGATTGACGGTGTCGCTGTTTCTGCATAGGGCATGTCCGACGGATCATCGATCGCTAAATGCTCGTTGCCTTTCTAGCTCGTCTCTCTCTGTGGTGTTCACAGGGAGAGGATGCGTGATGGTCTCGATCGCCGTCTTCTGATGGGTCATCGAAAGTTTTAAGAGAGTAAATTGTGGTAAATACAGAGACAAAGTAGTTAATTAGGAGCTCATGAGGTATCAGCTGGCTAAATACTACTCCATATTAGAATTCAGTAAGTGAAGGAAAGAGCAGAGAGAGCTTTGAGAACAAATATAATACTAGTACATATAATATTTGTACATGGGTCATACTCGCGCGCGTGTTAGGAACATAGGAACAGAGAGAGTATGTAGATTGTCAGATTAAAGGTTAGGAACTTGCGCGTGTTGTTGCGGGCACAAATTAAGTCGCACAGTGCAATCAATTCCTTAAGTAATGTAGCATTACTGCACACCAGTATATATCATATCTATGCTTGTGTAATGAACTTGCATCAATCTCCTGCAATTCTTCACCACACAGCTATTTACCGGCTTAGCGATTGCCGCCAATAATGCAACCAGGATTGCCTTGAAGAAGCTGACACATGTTTCCTCTGCTCTCCCAACTTCCACTTAGGCTTGTGAGGCATCGGGAACATCCTGGTGTAGACGTGTGTAAGTTATACTAGAAAGCTAATTAGTTTCTTCCAGTTCCTCATCACGTCGATTACTTCCTTTCATGCGACCACCGCATGTCCATCTCGATATGATTCATACGTACTAATTTAGGAAGAAAATTTCTCTGCAGCAAGGCCACAAATCGTCCTCTGTGCAGCACCATGACTGCTGTCCTATACCGTGCCAAATTCAATTAGTATGTTTCCAACCGATGTATTTTTTTTCTCTTTTCAAGGTTGATTCTTAGTGCATGCAGAATTAACAGCTTTAAGTACATAGGGGGTACTTAGGTCTTTTCTCGAACATGATTACTAATGTCTCTAAATAACCTAGATCTGCTGAGTTGATCTGAGCATCTATCTATTATATTAATACAACAGTGTTAAAAGGAGCCACCACGTTCGCCGAGAGGGCCAAGAAATTCCCACGTTAATCTAAAAAAGAAAAGAATATGCACCGTCGGATTTTATGAAGATCTAACGGTTCATATTATTTCGTTAATCTAAAAAGAAAAATAATATATGCTGTCGGATTTTATGAAGATCCAATGGTCTATATTATTCCATTAATCTAGAATAGAGAAGAATATATGCCATTAGATTTTATGAAGATCTAACGGTCTGTATTATTTTGTACGCCGCCACCCCTCCTCGATCGCCGCGTGAGCCGTCTGCCACCGCCCCCGCCGTGCAGCCGTCCATGGCCATCGTAGGAGGCCTCCACCGTAGCCGTGTGGTCGTCCACGGGAGCCCTCCACTGGCGGGAGTCCTTCGTCGTTGTTGTGCGACCGTCCGCTGCGGAAGGCCATCCGCCGCCGCGGGAGCCATCCGCGACAGCCGCGGCAGCCGCCTGCGCGTCTTCGGAGTTAGGGGTCCGCCGCCGCCGTGCAGCCGTCCATGGCCGTCGTAGGAGGCCTCCACCGTTGTCGCGTGGCCGTCCACGGGAGCCCTCCACCGCCGCCACAGGAGTCCTTCGTCTTCGTTGTGCGACCGTCCGCCGCCTTGAGGCCATCCGCGGCTGCTGCTTGCGCGTCTTCGGAGTTTCGGGTCCGCCGCCACTACCGCGTAGCCGTCCATGGCCGTCGTAGGAGGCTTCCAGCGTCGCCGCGTGGCCATCCGCACGAGCCCTCCACCGACGTCGCGTGGCCATCCGTGGTCGCCGCGGGAGTCCTTTACTGTCGCTGTCGCTGGAGCCATCTGCGGCCACCGCGGCAGCCGCCTGTTAGAGTTCGGGGTCCGCCGCCACCGCCGCGCAGCCATCCATGGCCGCTGTAGGAGATCTCAATTGTCGCCGTGTGGCCGTCCGCGGGAGCCCTCCACCGCCACCGCGTGGCCGTCCATGGCGCCACGGGCAGTCCTTCGCCGTCGTCGTGCGACCGTCGCCATCTACGGCCGCCGCCTGCGCGTCTTCGAAGTTCGGGGTCCGCCGCCGCTGCCGCGCAGCCATCCATGGCCACCGTAGGAGGCCTCCACCGTCGCCACGTGGCCGTCCGCGGGAGCCCTCCACCGCCGTCATGTGGCCGTCCGTGGGCATCGCGGGAGTCCTTTGCTGTCTCTGTGCGACCGTCCGTCGTCGTCGCCGCCACGAGATCCATCCGCGGGCGCCACCTGCGCGTCTTCAAAAATCGGAGTTCGGGGTCCAGCCGCTCCGCGCGCAGCCGGAAGCCAGCGGGGCTGAAGGCTGTCGACTGGGAAGACCGGCACCTCTCGCTAGCACCGGCACTAGAGAGAGGGGGGGATAGAGGGAGAGAGATAGAGTGGGGAAGTGGTGACGTCCGTGAAAGAAAATGATAAAAATATATCGCTGATTTGTGAAGGCAGTCGACCCAAACACCATTATATTTGTGGACGGTTTCTACTTTAATCCAATCGTCCCGTGTTACGCTATAGCAAGTTCATCGAGGTAGTTCGCATGTCCGTTGAGGAAGGAAGTATCTCATGTCAGCAAGTTATATTTTGTACATGTAAAGTTATATATGAATTATTTTATTCACTTGCCTATGATCACTACCTCAATATTAGGTCACACAATTTATTATCTTAGAGCAGCTCCAGCAGACCCAACAAGCCCCTATCCCAAGTTTGGAGGGCCAGAAAAAAGTTGCACTCAGGTAGACCCTCTGCTTGCCCTCCCTATTTGGGAGGCTTCCAAATTGACCCTCCATTATCGGGAGTCTATAGAAAGCCCTATATTTATAAGGATTATTATTGGAATTGTAGCATTTTGTGGCCCTTAAAAAATAGAGGCCCTATATTTTTTTCGTTGCTGGCTGAAATATCAATTTTCGGTGAAAAATTTCGTTGCCCTTATATGGTTTTATTTGTTTCCTAAGCTTAGAAGGTCACATAAGAAGTTGTAGTGCAGTGGTATGCACTTGGATGTGCCTTACAAGGCTCCACTGTTCGAATCCCATGAAGGGTACTCTTATGGAGCCCACGCACAGAAAAAACAAAAGGGCGTTTTCCAGGCTTCGAACATGGCACCTCCCATGCCAATATTGAGGGCAAAACCACTAGGCTATGAGCCCAACTATGATTTTGTTGTGTACTATAATTCTAATAACAGTTTATATGTTGAAAAAAACTTTGTTTGACCAATTTTTTGACCGAATTTTTTTCCGAATTTCGCGAAATTCCGTTAATTTCCCCGGGACCGAAAATTTTCCGAAAACGAAATAAAAAACCTTGACCCCAATAAATAAATAGCAAGCTAATAATATTAATCAGATCACCATGTGCAAGCTAAGCAGTAGCTGCTCTCTTTTGCTAGACAATGCAAGTTAATAAATGTTACTCCATATCTCATCACAACAACCGCACAATGTGCTACAAACTTGCCATATAATTCATCTCTCCGTCCTTCATTCTCTTTGGGTTCAGGAGTCATCGGGAGTCGGGAGCCCAGCTGTTGCCATTTCTGGCTATGAAGGCGCAGCTTTTTTTTTGCGAGTAAAAAGAGAGCTTTATTAACTAGCTGATGGGATTACAATCACGTCTGATTAGTTCAGCAACGCACGCAGGCGCATCCTCTAACCAGACTGCTGAGTGAGCATTCCTTCTAGCTAATAAGGCTAATTCATTTGCAACTGCATTACACTCTCTCTTTACTAAGGACAACCTCCAGTCATCCAACAGCTGAGCCCGCTCCTTAGCTTCAGCTACCAAGAAGCCGAGTTCAGATCGATCCACCCCTTTCTGCATGGCTGTAATGATCCTTGCACAATCAGACTCGATAATTACCTTGCCTTGGATACATTCCACCGCCAACCGTATCCCCTCAGAGCAGGCTCTAGCCTCTGCTTCAGCAGCATCGGCGCATCTGAGGATCGTCTTCCATGCAGTGAGTAGGACTGACCCAGTGCAGTCCCTCAAGACTACACCAACACTGCCTTCACCTGTTTGAGCAACAAAAGAGCCATCGGCATTTACTTTGGTCCAACCCTGTGGAGGGGGCTCCCACCAGGTTACCGCTGTACTGTTTGCATTATTCTTCCCATACTTCTTTCTGTTGTCGGACGATCGACAAATACCTTTCCCTTTGACTGTCTGCTCAGTATTCCCTTCCTGAATCTGTTTCAGTGTCGATTGCAGCGCCAAGAGGGAATGCGCCGACTCTGGAATACTATGTGGTCCTGATTGATGTATGAGATTGTTGTGTGCCGTCCATGCTTGCCAGAGCACCAACTTGACAAGGTCTCTCTGCACCCCCGAGCATCTCTCTAGTAAAATAAGCAGCCAATCCGGACCAGTATAGGCGAACTGTGATTCGTCAAATAATAGCCAATGTTCACGCATTGCTGTTCTAAGACCCGCTGCAGCCGGGCATGAGACAGTCGCGTGAAAACTGGACTCAGCTTCTCTATCACATAGCTGGCATATAGCACTCGGCTCCAATTTCCTGATGAACTTGCATCGTCTTGTAGGCAGTATATCCCTGCACAGCTTCCAGATAAAGATGTTGACTTTTGGCGGAACATGTCCACTCCAAACACCAGACCACAGCTTTCTCTCACCATCCGGCGCGGCGCTTATGGCCTGTACTTCCTGTAAATTTTTCAGTTTCAATGCCAAATTATAAGCACTGCGAACAGAGAAAATCCCTGAGTTCTCCAGCTGCCATGCAAGAAAATCCTCTGAACGCCTAGTGGGGATCTTAATTTTTCCAATTGCTTCGACATCTACAGGGTTGAAGTACTGGATTAATTTATCGAAGTCCCAGTCTGTCCCTTCAATATTCAGCAAGTCCGACACCCATCTCAATCTGCATCGGCCCTGTCTAGTAGTAACACGATAAGAGAATTCACGTGGTAACCATGGGTCTCGCCAAGTATGAAGGCGCAGCTTATTGGCATCTGCGTTCTGCAATTGAACTCATATACATGCAGATGCATGCTGATCATGGATCATCCTCGCGCGAGCACCGACTAGATGATCTAGCAAGGGCCATTTAATTAACAGATCAAAATAATTGATGTACTCTACCGTAAACTAGCAAAGGCACATGTGCGCGCATGTATAAATAAAATAAATCAAACATAACATATAAAAAAATATAGTTGCAATGCCCGCGCGTTCCGCGCGTGCTAAACTCTTTTCTATACATTTGTCTGAACTCATGTGCCACGCACGTTTATTTAAAAATATTTTATATTCGCTCTCTCATGTATAGAGAGTTTTATGTATATTTTCAAAACTCAATAGTTGACGTTTATTTATATGAAGGAAAACTCTCCGATTTATTGTCTATTAGCAATGCGAGATAGACGTGGGTACAAATGTAGGTATATTTAGGTGGGTCCTTTTTTGGGTGAAAAAAGTTGAGCGGGGAAACAACTAAAAGAGCTTGGAACAGTCAATTTTTTGTTGCGTTTTTTGTTCTTCCATCCCACCAAAGCCCGACAGGTGGGTCCTCTGTGAGAGGGTGGGGGTGGATTTTTTGGTGGAACGTGTTTTCAATTCTTTAGAATCCTTTTAGTATAGATTAATAAATTGCAATGAGCATGTTAAGTAGTCTTGGTTAAGTGAAGCTGGAAGCGCACATAGGGATATGTTGTTTTTCAGTTTTTTCTTAATTAATAAATAGTCAAAGGATAGTATAAGCTACCGCAAAAGACCTCGAATTGGCTTGTAGTCTAATGGTAGGACGGTCCAGTGAGACGCTACCCACCAGGGTTCAAATCCTGGTGCTCGCACCTTTTCTGAGATTTTCCCAGGATTTACCGGCGCTATGCGTTAAGTGGTAAGCGGCGTTCCCGTCGACAACACGAGGCGTTAAAGGTGACTTCGAGAATCTCTTATAGGGTGAGTGTGCGTGCGTGTGTGGATTTACCGGCGCTATGCGTTAAGTGGTAAGCGGCGTTCCCGTCGACAACACGAGGCGTTAAAGGTGACTTCGAGAATCTCTTATAGGGGTGAGTGTGCGTGCGTGTGTGAGCGTCTGCGTTGTACTGCGTAATTTTCTAAAAAAATTGTTTTGCACAGCGACCACTACCTTATCAGAGCTGAAGAAGAAAGAGAGGAGCTGTAATGCTTAGCATTGATTTGGGAGCTTTGGGCTTGGGAGGCATCTGGAAGATAGCTAGGTATTGACTCCTGAAGATTAGTCGGGTGCAATGGTAAAACCTGTCTTTTAGTTCATGTGTATCGACTATAGATAGCTAGCAGGGCCGGTCATCCAAGCCTCAGTGTTTGCCTTGTACAGTTGTACCTATTTTTCTCTTAATCAAGTCTCAATCTCCGACTCTATTATTCCCTGGTTACCATGTATCGGTGATGACGCCGTCTTCGACGAGGTTGAAGACCATGTCCTCGTTGTGGGCTGCTGCCGTGTTCTCGTTGCCCACCGACTGGCCCAATTGCTCCATCTTGATAAGACCCATGATATCAACAAAATTAGTTACAGATGATATAACACATTTTTCCCTCAAAAGAAAAAAAAGATGATATAACACACTTGTGGCTAACGTACACGTAGTGGCAGCTGTAGACTGCAGTGGTGCGCAATGCACACATCTACATGCATGTGACTCTTCCTTTGCACAGAAGTGAAAAAAGATCCAAGCAACAGATCAGTGAAAAAAACGATCAGTAAAAGAAATACATAAGCTTTGGACACTAAAAATGTGATACATAGTGTGTAAGAATACGATTGTAGTAATGATCAGTGATGAACAAATCAGTTACAGTAATACACTTACACAAAGTTATTTAAGAAAGTGACGTAGTGACCCATAGTGGTAGTGTGCACTGCACCATCTACATGCGACGCTTCCTTTACACAGAATTGAAAAAAAAGGACCCGAACAACACATCAGTGAAAGAAAAAAAAACTGTAAAAAATTATACTTGAAAGCTTTGGGCACCAAAAGGTGATATACAATGGAGATATATATGGTAGGCGGCCGAACAATTAATTGCCACCCTGTGCAAGGCAGAGAACGATTGCCCCCCATAATAACAAAGAAAAAAAATCGAGTTTCTGGCTCCTCCCTGATGCTTTATATATATGTAGGTGTGATGAACAAATCATAGAGAACTAGTACACATGTTGTCAATACAGAGTCAAGGGCAGTGGCAGCTGTTTTCCATGCATGCATGTGTAGCAGTTGCTTCATGGAATGCCATGGGCGAATCACAGAAAACTTCACAGGCCGGGGAGTTCGAAGGACTTCTTCGCTGATCAATTTTCGGTAAGGAAGTGTACCGAAGAGGGTGTTGATCTTGCACGTCAAAGAGTAGTGAACCTGACAAGGCGCGAAGTGCGGCAATCTGCTTGCTAATGCAGACACACTAATAAGTCAAGCATGTACAAATGCTTGGATTATGCTTATTCATCATATTATGGGAAACTTTGCCCTCAAAATAGTAAAAACGGTGCAGTGGCTTAATTTGACGACGTTATTCCACTGGCAAAACTTTTTGTGGATTTTCAAAAACAAATGATAGTTCCAGTCATTCAGTGTATCACATTTATTTTGAGCCAGGCTCGCCAAAACTACAGAGTCTCCGGCCTATTGATGAATAACGATGATGCGCAAGACCGATATATATTTTTTGTTGTCATCCAAATAAATAAAGAAACTAGGCACACTATGCTATAAATACACGTTGGATGTTGGCATATACACACCGATTTGCGTTGGAGCAGGGATCCATCCATGTTCTCGATGTCATGCTTAGCATGCATTGAGCTTTTAGGCTCGGGAGGCATCTGAAGCATAACCAATAACGGTTTGTTGAGATCTAGTCAAGTCTAGTGTAAAACCCTGTCTTCTAGTTCCTTTGTATCGACGCTATATATATTGCTGGGTCTTCTAGGTGAGTGTGTTTGCCTCGTACTGACTATGCTCGCTTCATCAGCTCTACTCATCCTACTCTATTCCCTGATTACACACGTATCGGTGACGCCACACCGTCGTCGACACGAGCTTGAAGACGATGTCCCCAGCGTGAGCTGTTGCTGTCTTCGTCGATCTGTCCCAGAAGATCAAAGCATCAAGATGAACCACAGCGCTTGTCGTTCACGTGGGTATTAGGGTCAATGGGCCAGCCCAATTGTTCCATCATGTACTCATATTATCATAATTAATAGATAGGAGGTTGGCATCTATGTAGTGTAGTTAAGGTTTGAAACATAATTTAATTTCCTACCGCATCATAACGATGCTTCAAACCTATGTTTCACCGCAACCATTTAACATCCATACTAAAAGCGCTGTGGTCTCCATCCTAAAATAAAATATGAGAGCTTTGCTCAACCATCTTTTACCCCTGTACTCGTACTACTTCATTGTAAGGGAGTCTAAATGTCAAGTAGTAAATTAGCATCGAGAAAAGTCCAAGCTTCCTTGCTTGTGTTTTCTAACTCGATCATCATGGGATATGGCAAAATTGATGCTTGGATTTTTCTCTCTTTTATCCAAGCATTGTTTTTTCATCGCGCTGCGCTGTGGCTACTTTAATGTGATGATGAACAAATCAGTTACTAGAATAGTACACTTATGATTAATGTACACAGTGTTAAGGGCAGCGGAAACTGGCAGCTACAGTAGGTATGCACTGCACATCTACATGTGACACTTCCTTACTGTAAGATAGAACACAAGTGAAAAATACCGAACAACCAATTAGTGGAAAAAATTATACATAAAAGCTTTGGGCACTAAGAGGTCATATACAATGTTTTGTATACGTGATTCTTGCTGCCTTGTTTTTCATGCTTTGCAGTCGCTATGCGGTTTGAGTTTTTTTTAGAATATATTAATATTCCAGCCTCTGTATCGATTGATACGATTGATACATGTAGCTGTTTAAAGTCTCAAAACACACAACCACGTCTAGTTCTCTTATTACAAAAGGGAAGCAAACCAAGCACAGATGACCCAACACCCGAGTCACTGCTAAAATCTCAATTAACCAAAAGTCTATTATTATAAGGCCAACCATTGGAAGCAAAGAACTCCATCGCTAAGGTCTCAAGGACACGACAAGCGGTTTGAGTTTAGAAGGCGTTGAGAATGTAGCGTGTTTGTGCTGAATACATCTGCCCCACACGGGTCCATTGTGCGATCACTTATTTGCCTAGTGTCTTGACAAGCTGCCGGAGCCGAAGAGTCCCCACCGGCGATGTCTTGTCAGTGCTGATTGCTGAATGTATATATAGTACTTAAGCATGGATGCTCCCTCTTGCTAATAAAATGAAGATGTCAGCTGTGGTAGCTCGGGTTGTCCTAGTAGCAAATAAAGCTATTGAATGCTCATATGTGCTCAAGGCAGAGACGACCAGCCTTTTGAGATTATACTCTACACAGATAAATAGGACGACCATGCTGCGGAGTTTCTCTGCACATACAAAATGTTGGCAGCATATGCTGCATTAGCACCTGACCTGCATATATTCAATGCTAGTAACATAGGAGCAGGGCTCTACCTTTGTTCCATGCTCATGCACAGCAATCGCTTGAGATTTCCGGCTTTTGAGGCATCGGGAATATAGTCTGCCGCCATGATCTGACATAGCTGAGTGCCTGAATCTAGCGCTTAACCATGCCTGTCTCTACTTGTGTGCATATCAACATAGTGATCGGCTTGTCTTATGTGTGACTGTCTGTATGTCATCGCACAGCTGTATCATCAACCCTATGACTATCTCGACCTGTGCGTTCTAGTTAGTGGTTATAATACACTCACATCTAGCCGTGGCATGGTGAATTGCGAACCGGAGTCGAAGCTACGGACGGCTGCCTGCGTGCTTGTGTGGAGGCCGGGACAGAAGTCAGAAACCCTATGCGGAGGGCAGATGAGCTGTGTTGGGGTTCAGCTTAATGTTTGGTGTTCAGTTCATTTGCTAAATGTCACACATATATATAGAGGTCTTTTACGGTGCCTTGTACTGTTGATTGGTGGTATGTGATTGTTGAATTACTGAAATACCACCGCAAGTGCATATATCCTTCAGCTTGCTTGGCTCACGAGCTGCTCGCAAGCTACTTTGAGCCAGCTCGTTAGAGTAAGAGAGCTAAAACTCCAGCTCGAGCTAAAACTCCAGCTCGATTCGTTGAAAAAATTCATTGACCTGAGCTCTGAGTCGAGCCGAATAGGTCACATGACGAGCGAGCTGACGAGCCTTTTGTGCAACCTTGCTATAAGAAGGCGTGCCTCATGTCTTGTGTACCTGGTCCAGTTCTGAATGTACAACACTTAAAACATATATAATCATATGTCCTTTTGTTAAAACGGAGATGTGGTACATTATATTGGTACTTCATGCTCATGAGCAAGCTAGGTAGAGACCTCCCAACGCTGCTAGAAAAAATTCTTCATCACTATCGGGCTTCGGGGCTTCATGCATGCCCTTGCGTCACTTAATGATAAACATTACTCCTAATAGCATATCTCCTGTGCTTTGGGATAGGGAGGCATCGGGAGTTGGGACGGCAGCTGTTGCCGTTTCTGACAGTGAAAGTGCAGCTTACTAGCGTCTACCATTGCTGCAGCAGACTGGCCATTTGTGTTGATTCTTGCTGATCATCAGTTGTTGGTAGCCTCTTTGACCACACCAGGCAGATCTGGAAGCACAGGATGATCGACGCCGTGTTCAACCGTCTGCATCCCTCCGTCGGTGACGACGCTGGCGAAGAAGCTGCACCGCTATGGTGAAACTTCTTGCCGGATGACGACGGCCCGGCTGACGTCGGAAACCATTTTGTGTTGTAATCTGTTTTCAATGCGGCTTATTAGACACCGAGCTGCGGATGTTGCTATAACTCATGCTACTGAGTGGCAATCACTACTACACAAACCAACATAAAAAACGGCTGATCACGATGAGGAGCACCACAAAGGGTTTTACCAAAACCGTTTATGATGATATCTCAAACGATTTTGGTAAAACCGTTTGTGATGTGGGGGCATCACAAACGGTCCCTCATCACAAAGGGCATAGACACGTAAATTTGAAATTTGACTTTTTGCAATGATCTTGGATGGAGAAACAGTCAAAATAAGAGTTGTAGATTTTAAAAAGTTATGAAACTTTGTAATTTACCACCTTTTCATTTGAAATCATCTAGTCAACCAGATCTAAGTTTGAATGTTGTCAAATTTAAAATTTGAGTTTTTTCAAATGACATCGGATGGAGAAACGGTTAAAACAAGAGTTGTAGATTTTATAAAGTTATGAAACTTTATAGTTGACAACTTTTTCATTTGAAATCATTTAGTCAACCAGATCTAATTTTGAATGCTATCAAATTTGAAATTCAAATTTTGTAAACGACCTCGGATGGAGAAACTACCAAAATAAAAGTTGTAGATTTTGAAAAGTTATGAAACTTTATAGTTGATCACTTTTTTATTTGAAATCGTTTAGGGGCTCAAATAAGAAATTTAAACTCGGTTTAGTATAATATGATAGGAATCAACAAGTCATGAAGTAAGTATAAAAAAAAACAAGTTATGAAGTGGTGCAGTGGTACAGGGGCTCTCACACGGGGCGGAGGTCACGGGTTCGAACCCGGCCGGCGCGCATGGCTCGTGATTTATGCGCGAAAAATGGCTTTGGGTGGCTCTGGGCCTTCTCATATCAAAATAATTTTTTCCCTATTGTTTTCCTATTTTTTGGTGTTTTTCAGTGCACAACAATCATAAACAGTTTGTATTACTAACCGTTTGTGATGACCTTATCACAGAACCCTGTCATCACAAACTACTTTTCACAAACCACCTCTAAAACCGTTTGTGATAGCCCTTACAAACTGTTTGTGATGTTGAGATCTGGAGTAGTGAATAATCCGTATTGCGTCCGATTCAATGAATCCGGTGGGGAATGCTTTCCCCCTCCCTCGTCCTCCCCAAAAAGGAGCTAGGAATTCAATTTCAGTTCAGCACAAGGGTCATTTGATGAACAGATAAAGAGTAGTACGTACCTTGCAGTAAATTAGTACCGGGAGCAAGGCATGTGAAGTGAAGCTGAATGCGCTGATGCAATACACACTGCAGTAGTAGTACCTTTTTTCGATAAGAGAAATTTTATTAATCTTATATATTAAAAACATCAAGATGATACAAATGTGCTAAGACTATTTCCGGCCTCTGCATAGTCGTAACTTATATATTCTGATGCATATATACACATAGCAGGCGGCATGTGGCAAAAGGTGAGGAGGCGCGGCATTTATATTATTTGGGTATATTCTCAAAGCCACTATCATATATTTCACATCACACGCTTGCAAATCTTACAATCCTGCTCATATATACTGGTTGATTATGAGGACACGTGCTCTTGTTGCACCCTTCTGTCCACAGCTAACTCAAAGGTCTTGATCAATGGTACCCCGGGTCGTCAAATCTGCCATGGTCGTGGTCTTCGTCAAGGTGATCCGCTTTCACCGATGCTTTTCCTTCTGGTAATGGAAGGTCTGAATGCTATGATCTCTAAGGCTGATGAGCTACACTTGCTGGCCGGCCTAAACTGTCCCTCTATCCACCACAGAGCCTCCCTGTATGCTGACGACCTGGTACTCTTTCTGTCGCCCACCTGAGGATGGACCTAGAGCTTGCAAGATCAATCTTGGTGGCTTTTATAGAGGCTTCCAGTTAAGAACAAATGTCAACAAATGTAGCATAACTCCAATTAGGTGTTCTGATCAAGATCTGGCCTTAGCGGTTTCCATCTTCCCTTATAAAGTGGAAGATTTTCCTTGTAGATATCTTGGAGCCCCCTTGTTTGTCCATAAACTGAAGAAAGTGCACTTTCAACCACTAGTCGATGCAGTGGCAGCTCGGTTGGTCACCTGGATGGGTCGTCTTCTCAACCGTTCGGGCAGGCGGATCCTGACGAAGGTGACATTGACCTCGATGACAGTGTACATGTCTATTGCCGTTCAGCTGTGTCCATGGGCAATTGACTCGATTGACAAACTGAGGCCATGGCCACGGGTATGTCAACCATTGCAGCTGGGAGGCCTTGGTGTTCATGATCTTAAACTATTTGGTATGGCTCTGCGCATGAGATGCCTATGGCTCGGCCGAACTGACCCCTCAAGGGACTGGGGCAAAATCATGGGGAAGCCAGAACGCCTCGTCCATGCCATGTTTGATGCCTCTATTTCAGTCAGTGTAGGTAACGGTGAAGCAGCTCTCTTCTGGAAGGACAAATGGATGGATGGTCGCTCTATTCAAAATTTTGCACCAAACCTGATCTTGGCAGTTCCTGCACGTTTTAGGAACATTCGTACAGTGGCTGCGGCTATCCCAGGACAAACTTGGGTCAGAGACATCAAGGGAGGACTCACAGTGCAGGTTTTATGTGAATATCTTCAGGTCTGGGCTATGGTTGATGGGTTTCCATTGTCACCACATCTGTCGGATGTCTTCTCCTGGAAATGGTCCAGCTCTGGCTCCTTCACCCCCAAATCTGCATATCAGGCTTTCTTCATTGGTCGCAGCTTCACCTGGGGCGCTAAACAGCTCTGGCGTACTCGTGCTCCAAATAACTGCAGGTTCTTCTTCTGGTTGGCCATCCATGGTCGCCTCTGGACTTCTGATAGGCTGCAACGCCACAATCTCCCGAACTACGGCAACTGCGCGCTTTGCAGACACAGCACCCTGAATCGATAGATCACCTGCTCCTCGGCTGTATCTTCAGTAGGGAGGTTTGGCACCGTCTGCTTGATCTGTGTGGTCGGCCAGGGCTGATGCCTAGTCCGGATTAACTTTTGGTCGACTGGTGGCTCAACAGCAGGAATTCTTTGCCCAAGACCATCAAGCGGCTCTTTGACTCGCTGGTCTTGTTGGTCTGTTGGTTGATTTGGAAAGAGCGTAATAACAAGATTTTTAGAAGATCTGCCTTCATGCCGGTCGCGCTGTTGGATAAAATTCAGGAGGAGTTCAAGTTATGGAGACGAGCAGGCTTGCTTCAGTTGGACCTCCGTGAGCTTCAGTAGTTTTTCTTTCTTTCTTTTGTTCTTCCTCTTCTGTTTCTTTTCTGTTCTTTTGCCGTTGGGCATGGTCGTCTGTAACTTCATAAACTCTTCTCTTCTTAATCAAAAACGTACTTTGCACGTTCTCTAAAAAAGACAAGGTGATCGGGTTGTCATAGGTCTGACTGCTTGCTTTTTTGCTACCAGTTGTATTGTCAACTCTATGACTCTATCACCAGCAATGCCCCGTCGTTAGCGGCTGTCACATGCTCACGCGCTGTTGATCTGTGAATCTTGATTTTGCTTGTTCCACTCTCTGCTATAGTCTGGAAGAGTGCCTAGCTAGGACCAGACCAGTGCCTTATGCCCTTTGTGTATCTGGTTGTTAGTGCTGAATGTATAGAATTTAAAGATATAATCATATATCTCCCTCTCATTAAAATGGGAGCTCTTTTACGGTGTGCCATACTACCTGCTAGTATGGTAGTATGAACTAGATATTGACAGGGGTATTATGGTAACATAAAAAAAATCCCCCTAAAAAAAATTCCAGGCGGCCGGACCCGTGCTGTCTCGTCCGTGTGCGCACCCTTGTCTCGCTCGTCCGAGCTGCCGGATCCAAAAAAGATATGCCATGATTACATATCTGACATTCCAAATTTATACGTCAAAATTACATATCTGCCATTTTATTTTTTTTCCCATAGTACCCTTATACTAGCTATACTACTGAGTTCATACTACCCATACTACTAAAACGGTTACAGTAGTATACAATTAATCTGGTCCGTCCGATCTTTACATACTAGTCCTCCGATCTTTACATACTAGTCCTTTTTAAGGCTAGTATGCGTAAAAGAGCTCTAAAATGGAGATATCCATATGGTGTTTAATTTTTTTTGCTGCATATGGTGTTTAATGCTCATGGCAAATCAAGAGACCTTTCACTACTAGGAAAATTGCGGTGTTACGGCCGGTTCAAAACCAACGTCGATTCATGTGATTCGTCACCAGTGATAGTTATATGTATATATTATCATGACTACAAGCGTACGCACGTTCTAAATTGGGGTACGTATAAGAACTTACTCACCTGTGGGGCGCCGGCACCCCTCTACATTTGCACATCAAAAGTCACATGTCACACAATCTGTTGAACATGCATGTGTGGCACATACAAGTTGCACCAACAACCAATAGCCTCACCCACAGCTTCTATATTTTCTAATTGCTTAAAGAAATGGAGATTTATGATTTTTGTTTTTACCTTTAGTGTTTGAGTTTTGACGCAAACCGATACTCCATCATTGCAGGTTGTTTATATGATCCGGCAATAATGATGATATACCTTTTCACTGCCTGGCAGGCAGTTTCGAACCGACGCAGTGAATTGGAGGGCGATAATAAAGTAATAACCTTTTCTCAGCTGGTAGTGGTTGTCATCCAAATAAATGGAGAGGACGAGATGACTAGCTATATGCAGTAGGGCTTCCTCTTTATACATATATATACAAGTTGGATGTTCACAAGCTACATCTATCTACAATGCTAGCTAGTAATGTATTAGACATGCAGGGCTCTACCTTGATCTATCACTATGCTTAGCAATCGCTTGAGATTTTGGCTCGAGAGGCATCAGGAGTATGTGTAGCCTGCAGGTGTGAGTGGATAGTTGAGTCCAATGCTAAACTATTTAGTTCCATTTTTGTGTATCGACACGTCGCTCAGGTCGCCTAGGTGAACTAGCTCTGTATGTCTGGCCTCCCCGCTCGTTTAGTCGCAACAACTCTTGAATGCGCAGCACTTGATCAAATCCCCTCTCGTTAACATTGGGGTATGGTAGCTCCGCTTTGTCCTAGCAAGCTACTTGATGCTAACGTGCAAGGTAGAGATCAGGGGCTGTATCATGTACAGGGGCTGTATCATGCTCGATCAGGAGCGGACTCAAGGCCCACGAGCCTGGGCAGCTTCCTGAGCGGTAGTGGACCTTCCCCGGTCAGCCTAGGCAAGGAAGGTCTATAGGATGCTGAGAGCCAACTCGAACACTCTAGTCCATTAAGTAGATTCAGGTGGAGCTGAGGACACAGAACAACTCATTTGCGCGCGGCATCACATTCCTAACTCCAGTTACATTAACAATTCCAGTTCAAGCAGAAGAAATCCCCTCCCACTTATATTATTAGCGGTCAATATATTTTTTGTGAACTTATTATACATTGCTATGTTTCGCCCAGGCTCCAAAAAATATCTGGGTCCGTCGCTGTGTGCTCGATCATCATGCTTATTATCAATGTCTTGAGAGCTCTGGGCTTAGGAGGCATCTGGGATATGGTTTGCAGTCATCATTAGTTGAGTTTTAGTGGAGTCAAATGCTCAATAATCTGTCTACTTTTCCCCTTGTGCATTGGTACCAGGATGACAGGATCTAACACTGTCTGGTTCCTAACAGCATCGTCTTCCACTCCTCAACTCTTGTCTTCCTAACAGCATTGTTAGTTCAGGATCCGCAGAGGTGAACCAATAGTAAAAGAAACATAACTTGGTAAAAACAACTTGAGTCTATACAACCTCCATTCCCTCTTGAGGAGGCCCGCTCCTCCCGGGAGTTACGGGCCTCCTTATATAGTCTCAAGAAACTATCTCAGGATACATTACCCTTACTTATTGTTTCTATTTACATCATCAGATTACAACTCAAAACCTTCGGTAGGGTCAATTGGGTAATTTATCTCAATACACGAATACAATTTGGCTTTTTTTTTGAACGAACCGCACAAGACAGTGCGTGTTTCATTGATATAGCAGAAAAAATACAAGTCCACGACCCTGAAAGGTCGTAGACAGGGAAACAAAAAATAAAAGAAAAAAGCAACTATACTCGCCCGGTTGGATTGGGACATCAACGCGGGGTACCACTCACAACCACACATCGGCCTCCGCCCTACACATGAAGACGACATTGGAGAGAAATAAACCGCAGCTCCGCCAATTATACCGCGCCCTTGCAGCCATCGAAACTCCGACGTGATCCGGCGTTGATGAAGGAACAATGGAAGCAGACGCCTTCATTGGGCGTTGCAACAAAGCAGGACCTATCCGATGGGATGAAAATTACCGAGTCCGAGCAAACCAAACGTGCGGGGGCCTCGCCTCATCCGCCGTTGGACGCCTCCTCTCGTGCGTGGGGGCCTCGGCACGCCCGCCACAACTCCATGCTCCGAACTCGTTCCTTATGTTGCTGTCGAGATAGCGAGCATAGTCGCCCCGCCTCCAAGGAAATTCACCAGAACAACAGACCGTCGCCGTGGTCTCAACTTCAACACGTAACCTCCTCCCGCATGAAGCCGCCGCAGATCAAGATTGTCACCCGTGCCGTCTTCCGATGTTGTACCGTACCGAATAGGCTCAGCCATGCTGACCTACCCGCCGCGATCCGCTACAGACCGAGTCGTCTCCCGACGACCCTTGATCCATAGCCGCCTCGACGTGTGGTGGTCACACCCTTTCGCTTGCCCCACGACAGAGTTGCCAGCACCTATCGAGGCTGCCAAAGACCATGCTGCAAACCGAGCGGGTCTCAAGAGACAACGCCTCCAAGGAGGTTACGATGCCAAAGGCGCCACCGTTGCTCGTCTAAAAACTAGACAGGGTTTTCACCCAGAGACCTCATGCGACAGGAACGAAGCTCCATAAAGACGCCCCCAAGAGGGAAAGCGACGTCCGAGAACGCCGTCGTCGGAAGGCTTTCGCCCGGAGCATTCATTCCTGTTTCACGCACGCGGTGCAGGAGATAGCACCACCATCCTAGCCATCCCCAGCCGGGCGGCGCCTCCGCCGCTCCCCACAATGCATGCTGCAGAAATGTCGCTCCTCTGTCATCCCGCTCCACCGCCGCCCGACGTGCCGCCCCCTCCGTTAGCCGTGCGCCTCACCGACTCGCCGCTGGCCTCACACGCAGGGCCTTCACCTCGCCGCCGAGCACCTCACCAGCTCGCGCGCCGCTGGCCGCATCGCCGGCCGCACACGTTGCCGGCCACACGCCGTCGTGCGCGCGCCTCCTCCGGCCCGGGCTTCCTCCGCTGGCCTCGCCGGCCCGAGCGCCGCCGGCCGCACCGGCCCGCCAACTACCTGTCCGCCGCCGCGGGCTTCTCCTCACCGCGCTGCTCTATCCGCCGCCGCGGGCTTCCTCACCGCGCTGCTGCTCCTGTCGCGGCCGGCGCCGCGCTCGCCGAGCCACGAACGCCACCGCATCGACGACCGCTGCCGCCGTCGCCCGTCGTCACGCCGTCGAGCCCCGGATGCCGCCGCTCCGCGTAGATCCGGCCGCAGGAGGGCTGGATCCGGGGCCCTAGGCCCCGGATCCGCCGCCGCCGGCGGTCGCCGCCGTCGCCTCCACGGTTGGTCGCCGGAGCGCGAGGTCGGGGGAGGGGGAGCCGGCCGAAAGAGCCCCGCCGTCGCCTTCCCAGCAGGCCCGCGGGCTTCCGGGGCGCTGCTCTAGCGACGGCGAGGCGGGGAGGACGGTGGAGAGGGTGGGAGGCGGCGGTGGGGGGAGCCGCCCGAGTCGCCTCCGAGGGAGACGACGCGGGGGCGCGGTTCCTTCTTCTCGGTTTTAATACTGGATGTCTGATTCGGTATACAATTTGGCTTTTGCTTCCTTACTCATGCTTCTTACGCCTTCATGCCCTTACCTCCGGCAAGTTCCCTTACGTTCTCAACCTTCTGCACATCTTAAAAGAAGATACATTATACAAGTTCTGCTAGCGATTGCATCAACTCCACCAGCTGCCTTTTCTTCTCAAGGAAAAGAAGATACATTATACAAGTTGTCCTAGTACTTAGTGCCCATATATATACACCTAGCTCTCTACTAGTATGTACATTACTTATATTGAGAGCACTTGCTTAGAAACCACATGCATGTTACATGAACTGAAATGTTGGGACCCAAACACAACTAGCAAGTTATAAGAGACCACAATCTGTATGCAAGTAGTAGTTGCTCTCTAGCTTTACAATGCAAGTTGATAAATGTTACTCCTAGCACATACCACCAGCACAGCCCTAGAATGCCTTACCGTCTAATTCATCTAATGCGCTTTTGGGCTCGGGATGCATCGGGACCGCAGCTGTTGCCGAGGTTGGCACTGACACTGCAGCTGAAGCGCCTCTAGGATCATAGTCGATTGGATATACATGCTGAAGGGTGCTGCTCATCATGTCGTCATCTCGTCATGGTGCACATGATTATCGTCTAGCCAGTGAAGACTGGACTCTGTGCTGGCAAATCTGCACCTGCAAGGTGATTTGACGAATAGATGGAAAATACCTCGCGGCAAAAACAAGGAGTAAAAGAAGAGCATGTGAAGTGAAACTGAAAGCACAGAGTGGGCTATTGGCAGATAAATCAGTTACCTTAAGTGCAGTACATATTTATTTTCCATGTGAAGTGCTAGAACTACCATATTTTTAACTTCAATGGATTTACATGACTTGTTGGCCAAATAAATGAGATCGCCGCCATTTTTTTTTCTGGATTTGGTTTATCAATTGGGTTCTGTTTGCCCTCCAAATGCATGCTTCTCATAAGTACAACAGCTGTAGCCACTATGTCGATCAGTCGATCACACTCCAACGACTAATGTAGACACTTATATTAGAACCCATACTAGGATCCACAGGTAATAGGAAATCCACATTTCCATTGTTCCACAGGAACGTATCATCTATCTTGACTCTTGAGAATGAATTACCCTGGAGTTTTGGATGACCTTGATTCCAATATATGGTACATGCACGTGCTGATATATGGATGATGAATCCGTTGTTTTTCTTTTCTTTTTTTCTTTTTACTGATGGGTAATACCATGCATGAGGTTGAGTTGGGCACTTGGGCAAGCATCGGAGCTCCCCGTAGTAGTCGGATCGGAGCTCGGAAGGCCGACGGCGACGTACGGAGACACGCCGCGCCGCCGCACGTCAGTTCTTCAGCATCTCCGACCGACTCGGACACGGATATAGCGAATCCGATCCGAGTCGTATTTGGAAACATGTTCTGTTTCGTTTCTTCTTAATTTCGCGCCAGCGCCGTGCCATAAATAAATATGAGCTCCACCCGCCTGCCTTCCGCAACAGACCGATCGATCAACAAATCACGCCTGCACGCACAACTTGTAGTCTTGCACTGTGCACCACCGATCGCCGGCCGGCCAGCCTTAATTTCC
The DNA here is from genome assembly GCA_033239725.1 of Echinochloa phyllopogon. Taxonomy (NCBI): domain Eukaryota; kingdom Viridiplantae; phylum Streptophyta; class Magnoliopsida; order Poales; family Poaceae; genus Echinochloa; species Echinochloa phyllopogon. The sequence goes on from BTCW01000001.1 coordinate 2,341,698, forward strand.
GTCGCCGGCGACAGAGAAGAAGAAGAACACGAAGAAGATGGCAGCCTTGTCGCCGCCGGATCTGATGGAGGAGTACGTGGAGGCGGTGGAGCAGCGCAAGAAAGAGGAGCGCCTCCGCGACGCGAGCCTCGACGAGTGGCTCCCCATCACCTCCTCCCGCACGGCCAAGTGGTACTACTCGGCTTTCCACAACGTGACGGCCATGGTGGGCACCGGTGTGCTGGGCCTCCCGTTCGCCATGTCGCAGCTCGGCTGGGCCGCCGGCGCCGCCGCCATCGTCGGCTCCTTCGGCGTCACGCTCTACACCTTCTGGCAGATGGTGGAGATGCACGAGATGGTCCCCGGCAAGCGCTTCGACCGCTACCACGAGCTCGGCCAGCACGCCTTCGGGGAGCGGCTGGGGCTCTGGATCATCGTGCCGCAGCAGCTCGTCGTCGAGGTCGGCACCGACGTCGTCTACATGGTCACCGGCGGCCAGTCGCTCAAGAAGGTCTACGACCTCATCTGCGGCGGCGGCGTCGCCGGAATGTGCAGGGACATCCGGCTGACGTTCTGGATCATGGTCTTCGCCGCCGTGCAGCTCCCGCTCTCGCAGTTCCCCAACTTCAACTCCATCTCCGCCGTCTCCGTCGCCGCCGCCGTCATGTCGCTCACCTACTCCATGATCGCCTTCTTCGCCTCCGCTGTCAAGGGCGTCGGCGCCGCCCACGCCGCCGACTACGCGCTCCGCGTGCCCACCGCCGCCGGCAAGTTGTTCGGCGTTTTGAACGCGCTGGGCGCTGGGCGCGGTGGCGTTCGTGTACGCCGGCCACAACGTGGTGCTGGAGATCCAGGCCACCATCCCGTCGACGCCGGAGCGGCCGTCGAAGCAGCCCATGTGGCGCGGCGTCGTGGTGGCCTACGCCGTCGTCGCGCTCTGCTACTTTGCCGTCGCCTTCGCCGGCTACCACGCCTTCGGCAACGCCGTCGCCCCAACGTGCTCATCTCCCTCGACAAGCCGCGGTGGCTCGTCGCGGCGGCGAACCTCATGGTCGCCGTGCACGTCGTCGGGAGCTACCAGGTGTTCGCCATGCCGGTGTTCGACATGATGGATGTTAGAGTTGTGTCGAATATGTGTATGTTTGGTTACGACGTGGACTTGAGTTGTAATTGGTAGGTTAGGGATAGAGTTCTGGTCGTACTCTATATCCTAGGGCCCATAAATATGAGGGCACTACCATGTAACCATGAGACGACTTGGCGGCTGGTGTGGGCGGCGGCGTGGCCGCGGTGGTGCCCGGATGCCGGTGTAGCTGCTGTTTATGGGGAGGAGCGCCCGTAGTCAGGCCCCGAGGATGTAGGCACATGGCCGAACCTCGTTAAAAATATCGTGCCTCGGTGTCGTTCTCGTGTTGATCTTCGTGATGGCGTTTGTGATCTTGTTGTTTCCGCTGCGATGGTGCTAGTCGATCCGTCGGGATCTCGACGCTAGTGCCGGTTTTCTCTAACAAGTGGTATCAGAGCCGAAGGTCACATGGTGACGGGGGAGCCCGTGAACGTCTCCGGAGGGTCACATGGGTGTTGTGACTGGAGAGTTGGACTCGGGGCCTAGGATAACGTCTTCTGGGAGATCACATGGGTTGTATGTGATAGAAGAGTTGGGCCCCATGTGTGACGGGGGAGATTGTTAGGTTCAGTCTGACATCGGAAATTGATGGGGGTGGAGCACGACATATAAGGCAGGGGCAGTCCTCACCTATCAGACTAGTCTTTTGGGTTGAGTTAGGCCTGGGCCTTGGTTGGTTGTGGCTCCGGTGGACCTGGGCTCGATGGGGCGCCGGCTCGTGGGTATAGCGGCCTGGGCCGGATTCCGCTGCGCCACTCTAACAAGTGGTATCAGAGCTGTGAAGATCTTCGGAGAGGTGCGATGAGTATGTTTCCACACCGCGTCGGAGTTGCACAATGTCCACGGAAGGACATGGCGCAAGGTGGAGCATGGTGGCGGTCGACGATTCGATCGACGGAGTTGGACACTTCGAGGAGGAGACTCGAACCATCCGATGAGCAAGACATCAGCGGGATGCGTCCAGACGTGGAGATCGGGGCTGATTGAGCTGTTTGGCTGCTGTTCGATAGGGGTCGGTCAGACGTGATGGCCAAGTTCGACGGTGCGGCCGGAAGACGTCGTAGACGGACGACGGCTTCGGTGGCGAAAGCCATGGTGGACTCGGCGTGTTGATGGAGACAGTTTGTTTGAGGATTGCGTGACGATGTTGGGGTCTGTGCAGGTCGAGAAGGAGCAGTTGGCTTGTTTTTTGAAAAGGAGCAGTTGGCTTGTTTTTTGAATCGACGGAGGGCATCATGCAGATGCGGCACGAACAGACGCGTGCACGATCAGGAGACAGGAGGCAAAGAAGGCATTGACGATCAAGCAGGCAAGGAAATTAATACGTACATGTTTGTCAGATTGCATGCATGCATTGGAGTTCGGAACACATACGTGTGGATTTTTTTTGTTTGTTTGCTCGGTCAGGCCTTGCTTCCTGGGAGGATCAGACTCTATTTCGTGAGGGAATCGGCCACCTGGAGAGACCTACGTACGGTGCATGGACGTGTGTCACGAGGAAAGAAAAATCCTGCGGAACAAGGAAAGGAAACAGATGGCGGGTGACGGTCTGGTCTCCATATAATCAACAGAGGAGTACACGAGATTGCATCAAGGCAATAAGGCTATTTGCGAACCGGTGTTTGCGTGGTTGAAGGCAAATAGCGGGCGATGTTCGAGCAGGGTCAACATCGTCGACGTGCAACGGCGTGGAGTTTGACGGGAGGCTCGGAGGTTGTGTGATCGGAGCTTTGAGGAGAAGCTTCGTGGTGCACGGGCAGTGCACAGCAAGGCTCGGCGGCGTTCGTCGACGGTCAGCGGCGAGGAGGCGTGCGCGAGCAAGGGTGCTGCGATCTAACCAGGTTATTCAGCTGGTTTAATTGCAGGTCGACATGACGTCGATGGCTTCCAAGTTTGAGGTGACGAAGTTTGACGGGACCGGCAACTTTGGGCTGTGGCAAACAAGGGTCAAGGATCTGCTAGCTCAGCAGGGGATCCTGAAGGTGCTCAGCGGGAAGCAGCCGGCGAAGGTGGACGATGATAAGTGGGAGGAGATGCAACAGCAAGCGACCGCGACAATTCGGTTGTGTCTCAACGATCGTATCATGTACACTGTCATGGAGGAGTCTAATCCTGGAAAGATTTGGAAGAAGTTGGGCGATCAGTTTATGTCCAAGACGTTGACCCAGAAGGTGTATCTGAAGCAGAAGTTGTATGGCTTGAAGATGCAAGAAGGGTCGGACCTTGCGGAGCACATCAATGTCTTCAATCAAGTTATCGCGGATCTTGTGAAGGTCGAGGTAAAGGTTGATGATGAAGACAGGGCTATTATTCTTTTGTGTTCTTTGCCCGGGTCATATGAGCACTTGGTCACCACGTTGACATATGGCAAGGTGAGCATCAAGGTGGAGGATGTTGTGGCTGCGTTGCTTTCACATGAGGAGAGGAGAAAGAACAATGCAACTGGAGAGTCTTCTGGAGATGCTTTGCTGGTCTAGTATGATCGAGGCGGAGAGACCGGAAAGAAGAAGAAAAAGAAGGGGCCGCAGTGCTATGGATTCAAGGAGTATGGACATCTGAGGAGGGATTGCCCGGAACTGAAGAAGGGAGGAACTGCTAGTGTTGTGTTCTCAAGGAAGAAAGATGACTCGGATAGTAGTGATGGTGACGTTCTCACGGTATCAAGTGAAAGGTCTTGTGAAGCGTGGTTATTGGATTCAGCTAGTTCGTTTCATGCAACATCCAAGAAGGAGTGGTTCTCGTCGTACATTGAACAAGATAAAGGTGGATCTGTTTACATGGGAGATGACTCACGTTATCGGGTCGTTGGTGTAGGAGACATCAAGTTCAAGATGTACGATGATCAAGAGATACTACTCAAGGGTGTGAAGCATGTGCCGGGGCTGCGGAGGAATCTGATATCGCTTGGGATCTTGCATAGTGAAGGCTTGTTATATCAGACGGCTCCTGATAAGAAGACCTTGAGGGTTATGCAAGGTGGCAAGACTGTTATGATTGGTGAGAAGTCAATAACTACACACCAGTACAAGATGAGAGGAAGCGTTGTTGAAGGTGGAGTCATGGACGGGAGAGCAACTGCAGCTGTGTGCAGTTCCGATGATGAGGAGGTGGCCTCATCGGGCTGTTCTGAATGAGCAGCCAAAGGAGTAAACTCAAGTTCGATACACGGAGGTTCGGCATCGACAACTTCAAGGTGTGGCGAGCATATTCGCCAAGGTGGAGTTTGTTAGAGTTGTGTCGAATATGTGTATGTTTGGTTACGACGTGGACTTGAGTTGTAATTGGTAGGTTAGGGATAGAGTTCTGGTCGTACTCTATATCCTAGGGCCCATAAATATGAGGGCACTACCATGTAACCATGAGACGACTTGGCGGCTGGTGTGGGCGGCGGCGTGGCCGCGGTGGTGCCCGGATGCCGGTGTAGCTGCTGTTTATGGGGAGGAGCGCCCGTAGTCAGGCCCCGAGGATGTAGGCACATGGCCGAACCTCGTTAAAAAATATCGTGCTTGGTGTCGTTCTCGTGTTGATCTTCGTGATAGCGTTTGTGATCTTGTTGTTTCCGCTGCGATGGTGCTAGTCGATCCGTCGGGATCTCGACGCTAGTGCCGGTTTTCTCTAACAATGGAGACGGTGCTGGTGAAGAAGCACAAGTTCAAGCCGGGGATCTGGCTCCGGCTCGTAGCGAGGTCAGCCTATGTCTTGGCTACCATGTTCATCGGCATGACCTTCCCCTTCTTCGACGGCCTGCTGGGGTTCTTCGGAGGGTTCGGCTTCGCGCCGACGACATACTTCATTCCATGCATCATCTGGCTGATGCTCAAGAAGCCCAAGAAGTATGGGCTCACATGGTTCATCAATGTCTTCTGCATTGTGACCGGGGTGTTACTGATGATTGCATCCCCGATTGGAGGCATGCGGCAGATCATCCATGACGTTAAGAGCTTCAAGTTCTACTCTTAGACTCTTATAGACATGCGTGGATATTGTCGTCTTCGTCTTGGAAGAGAGATTAACTGATCAGAGGAAGCTAGTAAGCGCACAAGCACAAAGGTTTAGGATTATTTGAAGTTGTATAATCAGTTTTGTTTCTGTTTCATTCAGTCTTTTCGGATGTACATATATATTAATTTCAAAAGAGTTTTTTTTTCTGCGAAATTTCAAAAAGTATTGGAATAATAATGATGATATACTACAAGGTTGAGGATATAAACGTGAAAAATACATATATAGACATATAGTCTGACTAAGGTGTACATCCCTATATATTGTGATCTCCCTATATATTTAAACCAAACTGGTTCCACATTTTTAGCGAATCCATGTTTAGAGGGGCTTAGGAGGCACCAGGAACTGATCAGTGTGCACACCGATATGATTTGGATCTTCTGCAATGACCATCTTGCCTGACAATGTATGATCATGTACTATTGCCCAGCACCGGTCAACCTGCAGCCCCAACTGTTGCTCCTTATTTAGCTGAGAACAGATCCTGAATTCACAATGGATGAAACAGTTCAGTGTGTCATAGACTCATAGTCATGTTGATTAGTAACTCTGAATTGTCGTGAGATCCTTCATGTACGGGATTGACCGCTGAACATGCATACGAAGATTAGAGAAAAAAAAGGTATCTTTGAACTCCAATTTGCTCATTTTCTTAACCCGGGACATATCCGAGGAAAATAATTAAGCAGTAACACCAATTCGGAAGGGGAAGGAGCTCAAATTGCAACTACTGCAGTCGGGGTTGATAAGCTACACTCTAAATTGTAGAAAGTGCAGCTAAGAGCAGTAACACCATTTTGTTAACCATTTGTCTGTTTCAAGAATTCGTTGTGTGTAGCCTGATTTGAATAGGTGCGAAGCATCATCTGTTGTCACCACTTTCTTTTTTTTTTGCCTGAAAAGCCTTCATGCTACATTTTGTCCAGAAATAAACCCTTCTAGATGCATGCATGTCCACCAGTGCAAGTACTGAAATAAACGTCTCTCCAAACAAAAAAAAAAGAAAGAAGTTCCAAAACAAAAAGGTCACTTGGGTCTTGACGGGCAGGTACAGAGTGCAGTAGCTCATGGCAGGTCCACCTCATATTAATATTTGCAGCAACACACTTTCAATGCAGAGTTTAGCGTGAAACAGAGCATGAGTTTAGCACCTGATTTTTCCCATAAGATGGATGCATGCCCACTTAATACAGACAAACAAATGTGGTAGTGGTACTCCCTCCATCCACAAATGCTGGTAATGATGAGATGTACGCTCATAAATTTAACCACTCTGAAAATCATGAAGTGACCCGGTGCAGAGTACACATATAGGGAAGCTGAATATGTATACATACATACATTTTGGTGTAATCCCATACGATGCTGCTACACGGCACAGAAGGATATCTTGGCTTTATTTTTCATGATTGCTGCACGTATGTTTTGTTGTGTTTTCCTGCATAGTGCTGGGGGGCTTAGGGGGCATCAGGAACAAAGCATGCACACAACCGCATGATGGTGCTTGCACCGATTCTTCATCGCGTGTCTTTCCTTGTAGCCTGCTTTGTGTAAACAACTCTGCAAGAGACAGCTTGACGAAGAATTCTGCTCATGTAGATACATATGGCGGAATCTGGGGGTCATTTGGCGAAGGAGATGAGCTTCTGCGAATTGATCCGGGATGACAACCATTTTGGGCAATAAGTTATTATGACGCTCAAGAAATGCTGGGTCATTTTGATATGCTGAACTCGTATATACGAATACTAAAAAATGTGTCTTTCAGCTCCTATTTCCTCATCAGTTTGTTAACCTGGGATAGGAGGAAAACAATCAAAGCATCAGCAACACCAATTTTGAATGGAATGACCTCAAAATGCAACTAAGGCATGGTACTCCAGTAGGGGTTGTGGTAGTTTCCTGGTCTTGAGCACTCAAAATTGCATACGTAGAATGCAGCAAAGAGCAGTTGTTTTTTTTCTCCTTTTTTTCAAGACTGCAGTCTTAAGGTTCTAGGCGCTGATGGTATAACTGCAAGAGGAAAACAGATCGATGGAAACAAATAAAGATGCTTTAGACTTGCCCAGGTTAGGTTCGGTTATTAATAAATGGATTGGAGAGGCCACATGGACAGCTTCAGGTTTCATGTTCTGAATAACTACAAGTGGATTTCCTCCATTTCTAAGAGAGAGAGGACCATGAATCAAATTTAACTTCAAAAGCAAATTAAATTTGAGTGGTTTAGGACCTGCCCAAATGCAAGGTGTAGCTATAAATAGGAGATGGCCGATGCTTTGGCAGCTGCACGCCACCTTACACGGGAATGGCAAAGCTTGTCTTGCCTTGCTTTCTGTTTTTACAGTGCTAAGTTCATCCTCCATTCCTCTGCGCCTAGCTTGGGCATGGGAGTCACCGGGAATCTCTGAAGAACGAAGACCCAGTTCTGCACTATACCGCACACTAACACAGCCAGGCAGAGCTGGCTGTGGCCTGTGGTCGCTCATGTTCAGCTTGGTTATTTCTGCACAAGTGGTGCACGCAACGGCCGTGGCAGCAGGATGCTGATATGGCCCAGGAGACCGCTGGCGGAATGGATGCCTTGGTCGTGTGCAGAGCAGAAGGAAAAACAAGATCTACCAGAAGTATACAGAATATTTGTTCAGAAAAAGAAGTATACAGAATACATGCTTGTGAGCAGGATATGAGTTCAGTATACGAAAATGATCATGAGCTGGTTTGCGACGTAGTGGGGCAGATCATGAGAAGGATCAGCCAGAAGGTTTGGAAAGTCGGTCCGTTGGCCAACTTCTGATGCCTGGGTGATGTGCTGAGTTCCAACCGGCAACCGCAAAACTTTCTGCTCAAAAGACCCCGGCGGAATTGATGCCTTGATCGTGTTTGTGTGCTGAGTAGAAGGAAAAGGAACATGTACCAGATGCGTATATATGCATATGAATTCGGCATCCACATATGCATATTCAACTGTACTACATCTGAACTCTAATTCTCTAAACAAAACTGTACTTCCGATTTCTGAATCAGCTTATGAAAGCGCATATAAAATAAAAACACTTTCCAATAAAGCTCGTGTCCCTCCTTGCAAAATTTCAAAAAAAAATTGCGGGTAAAAATTTCAATTTTTTTGAGAGTTGAAACAATTCTATCGGCAAAGGATCGTACATGAGTACTGAATTTGTAGCTATAATGGCATGCCAGAGGTAAGATTAAATAGTTGACCTTCATATTTTGGAGTAGGATAGATAGGATCATGACCATGCAATTGATCGATCAGTCGAACCTGGGCTCAGCTGAAGTAATAAATGGCCGCAAGTAGTACGCACACTTACCGACGTTCATTGATATATGTGAGCTCAGCACTGATGTATGGGTATATGGATGGTAAGTATCTTGTGCGTGCTCATAATTGAACTTTTGATGCATGCTGCTCCATGCATCTACGAGAGTTGGATATACGGAGTATGTACATGTTTAGATGTAGCAGTAGCGCCACAATATAACAATGTGTAGATGTTGTACCACAATACTGGTAAAATCGAAGTAGGGTTAGTAGATGGTGGTTCGCCTTGCATTGGTGCCGTCGTTGTCATGCATAGATCAGAGAGGGCTTTGGAGACACCAGGAATCCAGCATGCGCATGAGTTGGCACTTCCGGCTCCTTGCCCTGTCTTTCCTTCCACACTGCTTTCTGAAGCTCAGAGCTCTGGTACCAGCAAAGGGACCAGCCTCTCAATAGGCACTTTATTCTTTGCACATACAAATAATGTTGTATATTCATCCATATCCAAATTATATCGGATACAGATACTAAAAAATGAATTTGGATACATGATTTTTTTAGAAACAGAGCTGGATATGCATATTTAGGTTTTAGCATATATGAATGTGAGATCATTCAGGTTAATGCTATCCATTTTCCAACCTAAACAAAGCTTCAAAATAATCATATAAGAGCTTGAATTCAAATTGATGATTTGCTAGATGAATAAGCCCAGGTGTCCTACAGAGAGCAGCAAGACCAAACCATTCACCTAGGTTGGTCGGTGTTTTATTTTTTCCCTTTTCATAATTGCAGTAATGCATACATTGGATGCATAATTTGGCCTGATCGAAGGAGAAATCACATGCATGTTGAGCAAAGACACAGTAGTAGGTTCTAGGCGCTGATGATATAACTGCAAGAGGAAAACAGATCGATGGAAACAAATAAAGATGCTCTAGATTTGCCCATGTTAGGTTCAGTTATATAGTAGTGACTCTTTAAAGCGGGCGGGTCCGGCGGCCTCCCAACTGGTACACGATAGCAGAAATTCAGCTGTCCAATCGATTCACATCGGACGGTTTTTATTCACCTTGGCTCTTCACCTCCTACTGGGCACACGTGTCTTGGCAAGAAGACTCTAGAATTACCTGGACTATCCTGTTTGCTATTGGTTGGCCTAAAAAATATCTGGTTGTCCATCCACATTTCATCCCAAGCCTGAATCGTCTTCTCTCTGCCTCCCTTCCCTAGCTCGTGCATGAGCTGCTCGTCCACGGAAGCTGAAGCTGTGAAGGGAAGAAAAATACCATCCCTCCCATGGTTGCGTGAGTCCGCTGATGCCATTTTCTTACCAACCAGATCCAGATGATGATTGTTTTCCTGTTTATTTTTTTCACTCCCATCTATTTGTGTTGGATGTCATGCCATATTCACCTGATTAATTAATATTTTTCCCTTAATGTAGACGGCAGCGGAGGTGGGCGGCCGAAGCTACGGCCATGGCGAGCACATGCAATTCGGGCGGACCGAGCAGGCAGGCGGCAGCGGTAGCGCGTGAATGCGTGCGATGAGCGCCTGCAGCCGCGACGCGTACTGCAGCGGCAGGACGTGACCAGAGCCGCTGATTGTCGCACCTCTGGTGCAACACGGTGGGCAAGCATGCAGACGGTGGCAGCGGCGCGCGGATGGAAGCGACGAGCGGCAGCAACACGGCGGGCGTACTGCGGCAGCGGCGCGCAACATGAGCTGAAGTAAGATCGAGGCCCTCTTTATGTTGCTTCCTTTCCACATGTTTCATACGATGAACATCTGCTTTCCTTTCCTGGTTTTTCATTTGATGAGCATCTCCGTGACGTCGATCTCCCTCCCACCTTCTGGATTTGTGGTAATTTTTATTCCCTAACCTCTTGTGGGTTCAGATCCACTGGATAAGAGGACAACTGCTGCCTTTTTTCCCTTTCTTCTTTCTTACATATATGCAGACTCAAATTTCTCTAAGCCTGCAACCAGTTGGACCAGGGGTTCTAGCGTTCTTGGTTGCTTTCTTGGTTCTTTTCTGTGTGGGTTCTGGTATTGGGCCTTCCAAAGCATGTTCCCCTCTTCAGAGGAGTTTGAGATTATCCAGAAGTACCAATTCTTAGTTTGTGTATGGTGTTCTTCGTTGTCGCCGGTGGTTTCTGGAAGGCTTTCAGTTCATAGAGTGCTTTTAGGTAAAATTTGTTAGTTATATGTTTTTTTGATGCACTGCACTGGATGTGGATGAATTAAAATACATAAAGGAAAAAAGTAGAATTAACATCCTACTACGTTATTAGGCTACTAGCATGCCTTTCATGTTAACTTACATTTTCGTAATTGTTGAAGCACAGCGACTTATTTCCTGCTCTATGGCAACATGATTTTCCTAACAATTGATTAACAATTGACTAAGAATTGCTTTTTCTGTGCTAGGTTAACATCAGAAACTGTTCTGCACTGTGATTACTCTTTGGCCATCCTATGTACATGATGGGTAGGTGAATATATGGTCCATGAGTTTACTTCTGACATATTGGTATGGTTTTTTAATTTAGGGGGTGCGTTAATTTTCCTAAAAAATAAAATTAGGGGATACGTGGACGACCATGTACATTTAAAGATTTACTGAAGTTCAGTAAATATACATTCCTGTTTAGCCATCATAGATAATTATCCTCTTTGAAATATGATTGTTGTGCCTTGGTCCAGTGAGTGCACATGTGTTATTTTTTGCCATTTCCAATAATAATAAATTATGTTCTTTTATGTGATTGTAATAATATAAACACATCCAAATAGTTATTTGGTTTATGTGCACATGATGTTTTCAGTTCTTCACAGGTCCATTTCCATCTGTGTATGTTTCATGCCCATCGGTAGACAAAACTTGGTGTGCTATGTTCTGTCTGAAGCGCATCCGGGGGATGTTTTTTAGTGTATTAATAAGTGCTATTCCTTTTAAGCTCTTCAATTTCATCAACCAAACCTTGGTTCCCCCGGCAATGTGAGTGTATGACCTCTGTTATCTTTTTATATCTTTTGTTCAGCTCTCATGGTGTGTCCAATTACGTAGCTATAAGTTGCCAGCAGTTTAATTCGATCCTGTTTTATGTTTTTTTTTGGGGGGGGTCTGGGTAGAGCTTAATGGATGTTTTAAAGTTACCACTCAGCAGCGCCTTCTACTACGCAGGGCGGTCTGGATATCCTTTGATTTTCTGTTAAGTTCACCGACGCAGCAATAGTTTGAATTGTATGTGATTTATGAAATATATCAACGAATTTGTTCATTTGACACAACAACACATTTAACTTTACTGTTGAGCTTTTATCGCAAGAATTTGCATAGACAATACATTTTCTTTTTTTTTCTTGAGTGTAATTGCAGGTTAACCTTCGACCTTAACTTTATATTATTTTTTATATGTTGAGTTGTTTTCTTTTAGTTTACATTAAAGTTATCAGTTCAAAATCTATAAGATTTACTAATTTTTTGAACTAAATCTATGCAAATTACCGGGTCATCTTTTGCTGTCTTGAAGCCATTCCTGGCACCACGGCAAGTGAGGTGTTGGGGCACTGGCGGAGACCAATGACCTGCAGGCAGAAGGTGAGTCCCACTCCCGTCATCATAGTGGCTGAATAGGACGTTAGTTACAAACAATGCCTCTGTGTAATCATTGTTGTTGTCTCAATTTTAAACTGTGAACAAACCAGTGTTGGAAATGAAAATAGATTCTTACTAAATTTAAGAAGAATGTCATTGTACTGTCATTTCAAGTTCTGTTCAGGTTCAAATAATTTCTGAGCCTACATGCATGATGTATTGATAGCCAGAAGCAACAAACAAACCAACACGGACAATTAGAAGTCGACGTTTCAGAATGCAAATAAGTCTTGGAATTTTAGATTTTCAGAATAAGAACAACCTTATCATATTTCCTATATACATATAAAGATTTATGTTCTTGCATGAGCTATATTGCTAAAACATGATTTTTTATGGTTGTGATACAATAACATTGGTCAGCCTTAAACCTGAAAAATGCTTTCATACCTTAAATAATGCAAATATGAATCAGACCTGTGGGGTACATATTAAGGATTCGATTCATAAATCTTGATGTGAGAAATAACATTTGTGAATTTAAAGTTACAAAGTAATAGAATTTTTCCAGTTTTTTGTTTCTGAACTTCTGTCCAACCTTGCTACAACAATTGCTGATCTAAACAAAATAAAATGGAACAGCATAAAGTCAGGATTCTAAGCAGAAATATTTATTATCAGGTTCCATAATTAGCGCTTCGAAACAGGAATTGTGTCACAGAAGTTCACATTTGCAATAAAAATGACAAATCAAAGCTACTACATACATTATAAATCATACTGTGAACTCTATTGTTGCTTCGTACAGCAGACATTGGGCCATTACTCAGCTCCCGAACAGCTCATCAGGTAGTCGTGCAACATATTATTGGAGCTCCACTTCTTCAGCCTCCACACAGTACATCCCAGCATTGCCAAAGTGGAAGAACACCTCCACTTCTATAGTAGCATTTGAGTGAGGTGCTTTGCGCTTCATTGTTTAACAGCTCTATTGGTCTTTGTTTTCCACTATGAATACCTTAACTAACTACAATTGTCGTTGTTTGCTCTCATCAGACCAGGCCCGGTGTTGTTGAAACTTCGACTAAGGACGATCCTCCTTTGTAAGTTATGCCATCTATATTCTTTATCGAGTCACCTTCTATGTTGTTATTATCAGCTGAATCAACATTCTTTTTGAATGTTCTGTAGAGAGCTGAGTGCTGAATGATACACCTGTCATTCATTGAGCAAGAAAAGGACTGGATTAGGATGACAACAGAGATAAACAGGCAAGTAAAATACCATAGATTAATGTATATAATCTCTTTGTACATACCTCATACTTTTTTAGCGTTTCTAAGTAGATTAATGTTCAAAAGACTGAATACATTTCGTTTTGTTTTATGCTGCATTTTTTAGACATTTTTCCTTTGCCTTCCATTGGTTTTCTTGTCAGGAATCTGATCAGGAAATGGTAAAAAAGGCTACACTAGGTAAAATGCAAGCACCTGCTGACGCACCAAAACACACTACCTCAGCTGATACAACTTCCTAGAGGTTATATTTGGACCTTAATCATTCATACGCTGCATAAAGCTACACGCTTACTAATATTAGTACCGACTACTAAATGATATGGGTTCTTTTCCATCTCATACAGATCTTCTGGTGACCGCAGCAAAACAGCTGTTCAGAAAGGTGCCAACCCAAACGGCATCAGTTTCACAAGAACAAGTGAACAGGTTAACTGCCTCTGATTTAGCCTTAGGATGCAGACACCTGAATACATCAATGTTTCATAACATACATCAATGTTTCATAACACTAACTTTATTTTCCCTTTTTCATAGGTTGCAATGGAGTCCCCATTTCTTTTGGAACATTGCCTATTACAAAAGATGGATCTACGTCAATGACTTTTGTTCACTGTTCACATACCTATATGTGAACTTTCCTCTGTGTTCTGTATATCACCTACTGTAAGCATCTCCATGAAACAATGCTCTGGCCTTCTCCTACGGACCATGTCAGCTGCAAGCCATGCACATTTAGATCTCTGTAAAGCTTTGAAGGCACACAGTATGCACCAATAACGGGTAGCACATAAGCAACTTGCCAACTTGCTATGTAGACTCTGAGGCTGCTCATCACAGCCGCAGACCATATGGGTTATAATTTGTCCAGAAATTTGAAGCCATACAAGATGCGATTATGGCATGTAAGCAGCTTTAAACATCGTGTGATTATGTAAGCTACCGTTGATATAGATTTAGCAGAAATCACTTTCATTGATGCCAAGGCTGCATAATTGTATGGCTAGACGCCAGCGCGCGCCAATCACTAGTTAATAAATAGGAGAGGCCACATGGACAGCTTCAGGTTTCATGTGCTGAATAACTACAAGAACTGGATTTTCCCCCATTTCTAAGAGAAGAGAGGACCATGAATTAAATTTAACTTCAAAAGCAAATTAAATTTGAGTGGTTTTGGACCCGCCCAAAGGCAAGGTGTAGCTATAAAATAGGAGATGGCCGATGCTTTGGCAGCTGCACGTACGCCACCTTACACGGGAACGACAAAAGCTTCTCTTCCTTCGTTCCCAGCTTGCCTCGCTTCTGTTTTTACGGTGCTATGATCATCCTCCATTCCTCTGCGCCTAGCTTGGGCATGGAAGACACCGGGAATCTGTGAAGAACGAAGACCCTGTTCTGCACTATACCGCACACCAACACAGCCAGGAGCAGACCCTGCTGTTGCCTGTGGCCGCTCATGTTCAGCTTGGTTGCTTCTGCACAAGTGGCGCACGCAACGGCCGCGGCAGCAGGATGCTGATATGGCCATTCCATTGGTGATCTCAAATGCCGGTGCATCTGTTCGGTGAGCTTAGTGACTGCCGAAGCAGCTGGTTTGCGACATAGTCAGGCATATATCCTGAGAATTAGGGAGTCAGAAGGTTTTGATGCCTGGGTGATGCTCTTAGTTGCAAACACAAAACTTTCTACTCAGGCATCAGAAGTTGATGCCTTGGTCGTGTGCAGAGCAGAAGGAAAAACAAGATCTACCAGAAGTATACAGAATACATGTTTGTGAACAGGATATGAGTTCAGGATACGAAAGAGATAAATCAACTACATGCCTGGCCATGCCTCAGCGATTGTAGAACCAAGGAACGTCTCACAATCGTTCAGTGACCCAGTGTCTTTCTTTTTTTTCTTGATTTTCTCCCATGTACTCGAAGCTAAGCAAGCCGTGCAACTTATTACTGCGGGGCATATGATGAATGCGTGTCGTCCGTTCAACTCAACACACTCGAAAGAAATTGCAGTACTCCCTCAGCCTACAAATTAAATGTAGCACTACCATGCGCATGTTGATCATTGATCTAGCTCTGCTGCTCCCTGTACGTATGCAGCAGAGATGGATATATGCATTTATTGTGCTCACGACTTAAGTCGATTGCTGAACATCACGACCCAATATATGCAAGTATACATATATATAAACAAATCATATAATGGATTCTACACTCAATCTCACAAGTTGAATGATGCGCACCCATACATGTAGTGTAGTGACTAGTGTCAAACAATAATCTATCGAAGGACACATTGGCTTAGTACTGGATTAGGAGGTATCGGGAACTCAGCATGCAGACACATTTGAGGAGTCAGTTCCGCCGATGATCGTTGCCCCGTCTTTCCTCTTACTTGGCGCCAGGGGCTGTTAATTCTATCCGCGACGCCACCTTGTCATCTAAGCTCTTCAACTAGTACTCCCTCTGTCCCTTTATATCTGTCGCCGTTAGTTTTCGTGCCACGATTTAGATTCGATTTGTAAAAAATATGTGTAACATTTTAATCTTCAAAAAAATTTGTTAAAAAACTAGATTCAAATATCTATCTAATGATATTTATTATGTACTATAAATAATAATATATTTTTTTTTATATTCAGTCAAAGTTGTTTCTCGGGAACCGTAAACGACAGGGACGGAGGGAGTACATGTCACTTCATCTCCGAAAAGGGCTGGAGAAAGAGAGCTAGTGATACTATGATGCCAGGAATATTGCTAAACCAGTTTTGATATAGGCTGACGCGGACCTCACGAGGATTAAAAGCAAGTCTTTTTTCAATCTAATTTCAGCAGTTCTGTTCACCTGGGCCTGTCTGTGAAGATTAAACAAATTAAGCAAGTAGCAACAATCTGGCCGGGAAGAGCTCACATTGCAACCACACCGTAAAAGAGCTCAGCCTTGATTAGGCGGCGTGCAACAAGGGCTAGCACTTGTACGGTATTTCTGTTTCAAGAATCATCCATTCTTTTACTTCTTTTACAAAAACATGGTTCTTATACATGGAAAATTTCAGAGCTGCCAGCATGCAGCAAATTAAAGATCACCCCTTCTTTTTCAAGAACCAGTCTTGGTAACCTAATAATAGAACAAGTCCTATAAAGGATTTGAATAACTATAAAGTAGTCAATTGCTGTTTTTTTCCTTAACAAAAGTGTCCTATAATAAATCTTGGTAATTTTATAGACGACAACCAATTCAAGTAGTGAAAGATGTCTCAAACCCCAAAAAGTTCCAAAAACGAGAATGAAATCTCATCTGGTCCTCTGTGCATTAGCTCATGACAGGTCGACTGCATATTGATGTTTGCAGCAATGGTTTCGTAATGCAGTGTGTTTGGCATGCAGCTGAGCATTTGGTAGGCTCTGTATCTCTAGAGGTAACGATCTTGAAATTAATAATCTTCCTTCATCGAAAAATCATGGGAACTTGAAATTAATAATGCTGTTCTGATGTGACCACAAGAAGGTTTCTTGTTTAAGATCCGTGTTTCATCAATCAGATCATTTCATTTTCTGCATGTGCAACGGTCACTCCTGTAGTAATTAGAAGTCCACCACATGGAATTACTGGGATTAGAAATTAACAGGATGTTAAGATCCTTGACAAGAAAATAAAACTAACCATGGCCGTGGTTTCAGCTTGTATTTTGGACTGTTCTTTCTATTTTTAATACAAAAACGAGCAACTCTCCTACGTGTTCGAGATAAAAAAAACTTGACAGGAACACCGAAAAAATAATATCCCAAGTAGTAGTAACTATAAATGCACAAATCTGAAATCTCATCGCTCATCATATATGCGATACCGGCGGAGGCCCTCGAACTGCTTGTAATCAGATAGAATTTTCATCCCCTTAATGTCAATATACTCAGTTGATCAGTTCTCCTGCATATATATATCTGGCAAAAAAAATCAGATTATTATGAGCTTGGAGGCCGTACCCAGCTCATCATAGAGTACATTTGTTACACACTGCAACAGCAACAGTGGGAACCCTTGTCATTAATCTGGATGGCTTGTTGGTTTCAAGAATCATATCTTCAGAACTCAATGGAAGAATCAAGAATAGTTTCAGAACAAGGACGTGAAGTATTAAGAGTATTTTCTCCAGCAAAATGGAAGTATTAAGAATAGACCCAACCTCTCAGGAAAAAAACCCCCTCTTCTTGTTATATATTGTGCTGAAAAAGATGCTCCTAACTTTCCATATATCTACCAATTCAAGCACTGAAAAATTTAATAGCCAATGGGATATAATATTAGCTCTCGATTGACATTGGCATAGAGTTAACTCATACCTTGCTGAGATTCATGAGCACTTGACATGCTTCAGGTTTCATCTGCTGAATAATTACTATAGAATTTATTTCAAAAAGGAGCGTGAATTGAGCTGCTTTGGAGCTTCGCTATGGCCAGACCAAGCTATAAATAGGAGAAGCCTGACGCCATAGAAGACGCAACGCGGGATTTACAGAATTCAGTTTCAGCGCTCAGCTCAACTCATTCTTCATTTCTGCGTCTGATCTTGGGCATGGCAGTCGCCAGGAATATGTGGAGAATCAGTAGAGCGTTCCATCTTCGATGCAGAATCAGCTCAGGCAGCGCAGACACCGCTAGTGTGTTCAACTCGGCTGCTCCTCCTGCAGCTATATTGGGGGTCATGGCACGCAGAACGGCGGTTGCAAGGTAGCCAACGCTGATCGCACGCGTCATACCATGGCGACTGTAGATGTGAGAGTGGATGAGTTGATTTGCGACTGAGATCGGCAGAGAAGCAGTAGGCCTGAAATGTGGTTTGGTAGCCCAGCCAGCTGTGTTCACTTTCGAAAATTTCCCCAAACTTTCTCTCTCCAAACTTCACTATTCACTATCACATCAAATCTCTCTTCTCATGCATGGAGCACTAAACGTAGGTAAATAAAAAACTAATTACATAGTTTTGACGTACACGACGAGACGAATCTTTTGAGCCTAATTAGGTCATGGTAGGACAATGTTTACCATAAACGAACGAAAAGTGCTACAATGCACTACAGTATCCGATGTGACATTTTCACCAAATTTTCACCCCTCTTTTCAGGAAGTGAACACCCCCGATGCCTACTGATGTGATGTCATGTCATGAGTTGCACCTCTGAAAATCGATCGGTCTGAAACAAACTTGGTCTGCCGGAAAGACTGCACGAAGTTCGGTACGACAACTATACATCTGTGCCCAAAATGAAACAAAACTCAGTCATTTCTAGAAGAAAAAAATACAATGTTTTAAATAGTGGACTAAACCACTTTTAGCGGGGATATTCTTTGAAAACTATAAAAATCTATAGCTGGATACAGTGAAAGCTATTTCATTTAGCAGTCTTATAAAAATATAAACTTTCAATTGATCATGCACATGAACATGCATGAACCTTAGGAAATTTTATGAACAGTTCAGCGCAATAGGAAAACATGTCTTCGATCATGTCTATTACTTCAAAATCAAATATTACAGATAGGGCTTTGTGCTCGTGACATCGTGTTTAGCAACTAATGGGCTTCTAGACCCCTATTGCGAAGCAAATGAAGCAACATGAGCCCAGTGCTATTTCTTCTTCGATCAAGCCAAATTATGCGACAATTGTTTTACATCCCCTATGCGAAACAATTTTGATATAAATCATGTGTATCCAATTGACTCATCTATGCCTGTGCTAGTCTCAGATGGCCCAATAAATTCATGTCAGCTCACCCCGGGATGTGAGACGCCGTTGGGATCGACTAACACAGGTTTGAATGTTGATAATTCAGTTAGTGGTTCAGTCCTTGTTGATGGGAGACGACGCAGTGCTAGAGCAAATAATACTCTGTCTGACGACGGTCTACCTATTGCAGATGGTTTGGTGATGCAGAGAGCCATGAAGCGTGCAGCGGCTAGGAACCTCGATGGTACCTCAGCATCGCAGTCTTCGGCTACACCGGCAACACCGACATATTCCAGGGGTAAGTTATTGAAAGACACGTGTATTACAAATTTAAATTCCATAGGAATCTCGCTAGGACACAACAAGGAAGCAATTAACTTATCGTACAGTGCACTTAAGCGAATTCAGGTTGACAAGACTGTGGTACAGCCTAAGTCTAATAGTGTAGAAAAAATTAATTTGGCAGAAAATCCCTTTGACTACAGTGATGGAGAGGATTATGAGTCTAATAATGATCTTCTATTGCACTTAGTGAAAGACTTAACTGACGTGGATCTCGATGACTTGGACCTGGACACAAAAATTTGTGATCTCCAGGTATCTGGTCGTAAAACTAAGGCCGCGTCTAGGAAAAATAAAGGGCGACATAAGCATCAAAGTCAACAAAAAAAGGATTCTCGATGAAAGGTTTCTACTGGAATAGCAGAGGTCTTTCAGACTTGGCTAAATACCGGTATATTGCGGAAGCAATAAGAGAATATTCACTAGATTTTGTTGCAATCATGGAAACTGGAAAACAAGATATGTCCCGAGCAAACCTTAATCGACTATCAGGGGGAGCAGACTTTGCTTGGCATTGTCTGCCACCTAGGGGTCGATCTGGAGGGGTTCTCCTGGGCATTAATTCCCTAGTGTTTGATCTCTCTGTCATTGTGGAAGGGGAATTTTTTGTTAAATTCCATCTGCGCAATATACAAGATGACTTTAAATGGATATTGATGGCGGTGTATGGTCCGGCTCAGGATGAGTTTAAAACTGCCTTCCTGACGGAATTAGTGCGAACTTGTCAACAGAACCCATTGCCTGCCTTGATAGGGGGTGATTTTAATATAATGAGACACAGTAGAGAAAAGAATAAAAACAACTTTAATCCCAGATGGCCTTTTCTATTCAATGCAGTAATTGATAGTTTTGATCTTCGGGAGATTGAATTGTCAGGTAGACAATTTACCTGGGCTAATTCGCTTCCAGATCCGACTTACGAAAAACTGGATCGAGTACTGATGAGTACCGAATGGGAATTAAAATACCCTTTGGTTACGGTTCGGGCTCTGGACCGTGGGATTTCAGATCACACACCGTTGATTCTAGAAACGGGTGACCCAGCCTTCTCTGGTCAGCCGAAGCAGTTCAAGATGGAACTTAGCTGGCTGTCTCAAGAAGACTTTAAACAAAAGGTTACAGAGATTTGGAATCATCCGGTACAAGGACAAAATTCAGTCCAACGCTGGAACAGGAAAATGGGGGCACTAAGAACACATCTCCGGGGTTGGGCTCGCCATCACCATGGAATGTACAAAGCCCAAAAAGATCAATTCCAATATATTGTGACAACACTTGATACACAAGCCGAACAACGAATTTTAACAGAAACAGAGAGAGAACAACTGGAAAATGCTCGGGATGATCTCACAAAACTCCTAAGAGAGGAGGAATTGAGGTTTTATCAACGAGCCAAAGTGAATGATGTCCTTTTGGGGGATAACAACACCAGGTACTTCCAGATGGTGGCAAATGGCAAACATCGGAAAAAACGAATTTTCTCCCTGGATCATGAAGGCAATAGAGTCGAAGGACAGCAACACCTCAAAGAATACATTACCCAATTTTACAAAGGTCTATTCGGTCCTCCGGAGGAGAGTCACTTTAGTCTGGATGAGCGAACAAGCGATATTTCGCAAGTAAGTCAGGCTGAAAACGAATATCTCACGGCCCCTTTCACTGAAAAGGAGGTTCGAGAAGCAATTTTTACCATGGAACACAATAAAGCACCAGGTCCGGATGGTTTCCCGGCTGAGTTTTATCAGCACTTTTGGGAGACTATCAAGGGAGACCTGATGATTATGTTTCATGAACTGCACACCGGAGATTTACCGCTGTTCAGCCTCAATTTTGGAGTCATCACTTTGATACCCAAAGTTAAAGAGGCTAATAAAATACAGCAATATAGGCCTATCTGCTTACTGAATGTCAGCTTCAAAATTTTTACGAAGGTGGCAACAATCAGAATTAATTCAGTAGCAGACAACATTATCAGCCCTACTCAAACAGCCTTCATGAGAGGTAGGAACATTTTGGAAGGGGTAGTAATTCTACATGAGACAGTACACGAACTGCATAGAAGAAACCAGAACGGAGTTATATTCAAAATCGATTTTGAGAAGGCCTACGATAAAGTTAAATGGGATTTCCTGACACAGACGCTCCGATTAAAAGGTTTCTCATCCAAGTGGATTGAGTGGATCAAATCTTTTATTTCGGGTGGAAGTGTCGCGATCAATGTCAATGACGAAATAGGTCCTTTCTTCCAGACAAAAAAAGGCCTCAGACAAGGCGATCCGTTATCACCCTTCCTCTTCAACATAGTGGCCGATATGCTCACACTTCTAATTAATAGAGCTAAAATAAATAATCAGATACAAGGTGTGGTGCCCCATCTAGTTGATGGAGGCCTTTCCATACTTCAGTACGCTGATGATACAATTTTGTTCTTAGACCATAACATGGAACAAGCTCAGAACATGAAGCATATTCTTTGTGCATTCGAGCAGTTATCGGGTCTCAAAATAAATTTTCACAAAAGTGAAATTTATTGCTTTGGTGAGGCTAAGAACGATGAAGACCAGTATAAAGAACTGTTTGGTTGTAACCCCGGAACCTTCCCAGTCAAATATCTAGGTATTCCTATACATTTTAGGAGACTGGTTAATAATGACTGGTTGAGGATCCAGGAACGATTTGAAAGCCGCCTAAGCAGTTGGAAAGGGAAAAACCTTTCATACGGAGGCCGGCTAACCTTAATCAATTCAGTTCTTAGTAGTCTGCCGATGTATATGATGTCCTTCTTCCAAATCCCAAGCGGAGTTCGTAAGAAGTTGGATTACTATCGGTCTAGATTTTTTTGGCAAAGTGATGAGCATAAGAGAAAATATCGATTAGCTAGGTGGAGTATCCTATGTCTCCCACGGGATCAAGGAGGACTAGGGATACACAATCTAGAGCTCAAGAACATAGCCCTACTCAGCAAGTGGTTGTACCGTCTGCTTACAATGGATGGTATTTGGCAACAGA
Organism: Echinochloa phyllopogon; assembly: GCA_033239725.1. NCBI lineage: Eukaryota > Viridiplantae > Streptophyta > Magnoliopsida > Poales > Poaceae > Echinochloa > Echinochloa phyllopogon. Next base: position 2,364,064 of record BTCW01000001.1, read on the forward strand.
TACTACGCAATAAATATCTAGGGACCAAGCCTTTGGTTCAGGTTCAATGGAAAAGCGGGGATTCACATTTTTGGGCTGGGCTTATGAAGGTTAAGAATGACTTTCTAAAATTTGGCACGTTCACTATCAAGGATGGATCCCAGATAAGATTCTGGGAAGATAAATGGTTGGGTAATAGGCCTCTTAGGGATCAGTATCCTCAATTATACAATATTGCTAGAAAAAAGCAGGATACGGTGGCTGAAGTACTTAGTACGGAGATTTTCAATATATCCTGGCGGAGAGATCTCATAGGACCTAAACTGGTAATGTGGAATAATTTAATTGCAAGGCTGGCAAATATAAATCTCACTGACGAAGCAGATGAATTTAAATGGAGTTTGAACCCGACAGGTGTTTTCTCAGTGAAAACACATTATCTGGCTCTGATCTACCAAAATGTACCAAATACAAATAAGAGACTATGGAAATCAAAACTTCCCCTTAAGGTTAAAATTTTCCTATGGTTTTTAAAGCGGAAAGTTATTCTCACTAAAGATAATCTGGCTAAACGAAATTGGAATGGCAGTAAGCAATGTGTCTTCTGTCATGAAAATGAAACCATTCAGCACCTTTTTCTAGAGTGTAGATTCACACGTATGGTATGGGCTTCGGTCTACGCGGCATGGGGTTTACCTAAACCATCTAGTGTGTCTAATGTGTTTAATGGTTGGCTGAATTTAGTACCACCAAGTTTTAAACCTCTGATATCTGTAGGCGCGGCAGCCTTATGTTGGGCGGTTTGGTGTTACAGAAATGCAGTGGTTTTTGATAACAAGTCTCCAAATTTTTTGCAGGTCATCTACACAACGGCGCATTTGCTCCGCACTTGGTCTATCCTTCAACGGCCATCATCGCGGGACAATCTTGTGGTGACGTCGCAGTACTTGGTCCAAGTGGCCAAGGTTATTTTTGGCCGGGCATATGGCTGGCGGTCTAGTCTTAGGATTGACGGCTAATTAGGTCCGGAGATCGTGAAAAACTTTTTTCTTTTTGGCTGTGTGCCACTTGGCAGAGGCCGGGATCATTTCAGGCGGAGGTATCACCTCGATGTATCTAACTGAAAATTAATAAAGTATCCCTTTTCCAAAAAAAAAAAGATACTGAAAAATGAATTTTCATACATGAATTTTTAGAAACAGAGATGGATATGCATACTTATGTTTTAGCATATATGAATGTGAGATCATTCAGGTTAATGCTATCCATTTTCCAACCTAAACCAAGCTTCAAAATAATCATATAAGAGCTTGGATTCAAATTGATGATTCGCTGCCCAAGTGTTCTACAGAGAGCAGCAAGACCAAACCATTCACCTAGGTTGGTCGGTGTTTTATTTTTCCCTTTTCATAATTGCAGCAATGCATATATTAATTGGATGCATAATTTGTCCTGATCGAAGGAGAAATCCCATGCATGTTGAGCAAAGATACAGTAGTAGGGTCTGATTTGGACGGCCACATGACTGCAGGCTTAAGGTTCTAGGCGCTGATGATATAACTGCAAGAGGAAAACAGATCGATGGAAACAAATAAAGATGCTTTAGACTTGCCCAGGTTAGGTTCAGTTATTAATAAATTGGAGAGGCCACATGGACAGCTTCAGGCCGGTTTCATGTGCTGAATAACTACAAGAACGTACTGGATTTCCCCCATTTCTAAGAGAAGAGAGGACCATGAATTAAATTGAACTTCAAAAGCAACTTAAATTTGAGTGGTTTTGGACCTGCCCAAAGGCAAGGTGTAGATATAAAATAGCAGATGGCCGATGCTTTGGCAGCTGCACGTACGCCACCTTACACGGGAACGACAACAAAGCTTCTCTTCCTTCGTTCCCAGCTTGCCTTGCTTCTGTTTTTACAGTGCTATGATCATCCTCCATTCCTCTGCGCCTAGCTTGGGCATGGGAGTCACCGGGAATCTGTTGAGGAGGAGGACTCCGTTCTGTCGTATACTGCACACTGACACAGCCAGACGTAGAGGACGTAGCCGCGGCTCATGTTCAGCTTGGTTGCTTCTGCACAAGCAGCGCGTGCAAAGGGGGCGGCAGCAGAGTGCAAATAGGGTCATTCCGTGGCAACCTCAAATGGTGGTGGACCTATTCCTGCACATAGTGGCGACCTCAGGCAGCCTAGTGACTGCAGAAGCAGCCTGGTTTGCGACGTAGTGGTTCAGATCATGAGAAGGATCAGCCAGGTCGGTTGGCCAACTTCTGATGCCTGGGTGATGTGCTGAGTTCCAACCGCAAAACTTTCTGCTCAAAAGATCCCTGGAGGAATTGATGCCTTGATCGTGTTCGTGTGCTGAGCAGAAGGAAAAGGAAGATGTACCAAATGCGTACATATATGCATAAAACATCCATATGAGCAGGATATATAAAGGACATATATGAATTCGGCATCCACATACGCATATTCAACTGTACCTCTGAACTCTAAAAAAAAACTGTACTTCTGATTTCTGAATCAGCTTATGAAAGCGCATGTGTCCCTCATTTTTTTTAAAGAACAATAAAAACACTTTTGAAAAAAGCTCGTGTCCCTCCTTGCAAAATTTCAATTTTTTTGAGAGTTGAAACAATTCTATCAGCACATGCTCTTTTAGCCCAAGCAAAGACCGTCAAAAGAAATTAAAGCAACTACGTACAAAGTATCAAAAAAAAAGCAACTACGTACAACGTACATGACTGATTGACTGACTAGGCCTCAGCAGTTGAAGGAACATATCACAATGTTGCAATGCTTTTTCTTTATTTTCTCCTATATGTACTCGAAGCTAAAAGAAGCAAGCCGTGCATATTACTGCAGGGCATGAATGCGTGTCCATTCAACGCACTCGAAAGAAATTGCAGTCCTTCATATCGCGTGTTTTTCCTTGTACACTGCTTTGTGTAAACAACTCTACTAGCGCCAGCTTGGCAACGGACTCTACTCATGTTGATATGGAATCTGGGTGGCGAAGGAGAGCTAGTGCAAACTTACTTGCGACCACCATTTTCGGCAACAAGTTATGACCCTCAAGAAGTGCTGGGACATTTTGATACGGTGACCTCATATATACGAAAAATTAGAAAAGGTTTCTTTTCGGCTCCAATTTCCTCATCAGTTTGTTAACCTGAGAGGAAAACAATTAAAGCAGTAGCACCAATTTGGAAAGGAATGAAGGAGCTCAAATTGCATCCAAGGCCAGCCGCGGCCAGTACTAGAAGATTTGTATTTGGACAAAATGTAGCATGAAAAGGGAAAAAATATCACCTATTTATTACCTCTTCTATCAGCAACACTGGACTGTTGAGACCTTAAAAAAACACTGGACTTCTGAAAAAAAAAGAAAAAAAAAACTGCTCTTTGCTGCACGCTCTAATTTAGAGTGCATCAAGACCAGGAACTACCACAACCCCTACCGCAGTTTAGGTGCCCACCGATTCAAGTACTGAGATAAATTTCTCACAAAAAAGAAGTCACAACACTCTTTGCTTGATCGCATATTCATGATGTTAACCCTTCTTCTATTTGCTGAAGCTGGGCATTGGTTGGGATTGAACCTAGACCTACGGCACTACTTATGATGCTATCAAAGGTATTGAATCCGTAAGCTTATTGATCGCATATTGCACTTCTTTTCTGGAATGGAATGAGAGAGGAAAGGGTAGAGAGAGCGAGGATATGCTTAATCCGCTTTGGGAGGCATACACATTTCAGTCTACACGGGCTTACAAAGAGGCATTTGGATAGCACAGATAACCGAGACAGGAAAAAAGGCCACTTCTATTAATTTTTGGTGCAGCACGCTCTCAATGCAGAGTTTAGCATGGAGCAGAGCAGAGTACACATGCTGAACAACAATAGAATCTCATATGGTATTTCCTAGCTACTCCGTAGTAATTTTGGAAAGATGTAAAAATAGAAAGATGTAGAATACCTCAAATCAACAAGCTAGTAATTTTGGTATTTCCTACGGAGTACTAGCTACTTACTAATTTTTTATATCTCCTAAGGGCAGGTACATTGCTACATGTCGGCTATCTGATAGGTCGTCTCATACAGTGCAACGTTGAATTTTTGCTGATGTGGAGGAGAGAGAGCGAGGTGAGAGAAGGAGATCGTTGTTTCGCGAAACAACCGCCTCATGTGCTAAATTTTAGGATTACGAGACAACTCTTCTACCATTGTACGAGTTTTATTTGCCACACAACTAATAATATTTCTCTATTTTCCCATAAATTAAGAGATATTATATTACTGCAGGACAACCAAAACAACGACAAATCCCTTATTTTAGACGACACCAATGTACCTGCCCTAAGTTATTACTACTATTTTTCAACCGTGATACCTTATTCGTAGATGCATATGCGTCCTGCTGAGCACTTGCCATTGTCAGGCTTCGAGTATTTAATTTGGTGTTTAATAGCTTAAAGATGGTTTCCGCAATGTCACGTCAATGGTAAAAAGGGACCTACCCAGAGGCAAGGTTTTTTTTTAGGAAACCCCAGAGGCAAGGTTGTTTACCTACTACATAAATACCGGATCCCAGCCACGTTAGAAGATGCACGGCGCCATCATGCATGCTTCTTTTCTCCTCGACAAAGTTTGGGCATGGGAGCCATCGGGAATCCATGGAGAACTGTAAGATTTCCATCCTCCACGACGCACTAGTATAGCCAGCCGCCCAGACCAGTTACGGGCCGGGCTACGGCTCTTGTTTACCTCGGTTTCTTTGGCCCAAACAATGCGCGCAATCACGGCAGCTCCAAGATGGTGCTCATCCTCTGATGACGTGGGGAGCAACGTTGCACATTTTGTTAGTCTGTTTGTGTTGTTTTTATCCTGGGTTTAGCCTTTTCTGGTTGTCTTTCTTGTATTTTCCCCTGCTTTACAAATGCAAACAGGCAGATCTGCGCTCGATCAGGTGCTTTCCAAAACAATGATTATTGAATGAAATTATGACCACTTAGGTGCGGAGGCCATCTCAGAAACTATTCTATGAACCACAGGAAGTTGCCATGCTTACTTAGTTTGGAAGTTTGGACGATGCTGGTTTTGCAACGGGCCCGTGGTGCAGTTGTTCTTACAAGTTCGTCTTGCACACTCAGCTTCAGAAGCACCTTCCACTGATACCCCTCGGGCCTCGGCCCATCTTTCTAGCGCCTACCGGCAAGGAACCCCATGTGGTCAGAATTCAGTCTGCATATCATACAAACCAGTGGAGTGTGATGATGAGGAACTTTCAAAGCTGATCTTCGTCGTTGTCTTGTGGTAGAGATTTTGATTAGAGGGAGTGACAGAGAGAGCTTGGGGAATCACATTGATGAATGTACTTATACTTTTGCTGTTGATTGTAAGCTGGAATCCCCAGTATAAACGTTGAATGCTTCTAATAAAGCAGAGCCAAGATGGTATTTGGTCTTATATCATACACACCAAAAAACGGAGCCTATCTTAGTAACCCAATATTAGAACTAAGACATAGGAGTACCTCTTGTTTTCTTAAGAATATTGTCCTAGCTGGTTTTGCATAGGGTTAATTGGATTCATGCCATCGTAAATATACGACTTCGAAGATATACCACTACAATTCATCTATTTTGAACCGTGCCATTACAATTCAATCTAAGTCTGAACAATGTCATTTTCTACGTCTTTTGTTGCTTTAGGCCCACTTGCAGGTCATCCTATTTTTGTATAGTCCAAAATACCCCTATCACAGCTCTTGATCCCCACTCGCTGATGCATAGGCCCCACAGTCATCCCCTTCCTCCATCTTTCTTCCCCAAAATCCATCGACGGCGTGCATGACTAAGCGGCCACGCCATGGCCACCGCCCCCTCCACCTCGTGCCTTCCTGATCTCATCCCCAAATCTGCCCCAACTGCAGCGGACCACGAATCTGTGCGTGCAGCCCTCTATCTGCCTAGATATATCAGACCAGCATCTGCATCTGACGTCGGGCGACAGCGAGCTTGGCCATGGCTCCCCTGTTAGAGGGGGCACGAGCACGAGCAAGTCGGCACCGGAGGGTCGCGAGCACGCGGGGCAGCCGTGAGCCTGTGAAGGGATATAAGGACGATGGACGAGCAGGTGGCGGCGGACGTGCGCGGCTCTACAACTCATTCCCCATGGTTCGTACATGCAAGCGAGATCCATTGATGCATCCAATTTGGTGTGCAGATTTTAAAATCAATTATTCTGGCCAGCAGCGAGGTGCTGGTTCTCTCGTTGTGCAGGCCGGCAGTGAGCTGATACGTTTCTTCACATGAGTTCAAGGTAGAGGACGCCATGGCGCCCCTGAGCAGCTTACTGATTTGCGAGACAGCGCGTGGAAGGAGATGAGTGTGGGCTCACATGTCAGTTGGTGGAGAAACAGATATACCAAGGGTATTTTGGACCATACGAAAATACATTAATCTATCTATGGACCCAAGGCCGGTGGAGACGTAGAAAATGGCATGGTTCAGACTAAAATCAAATTATAATGGCATGGTTCAGAATAGATGAATTGCAGTGGTATATCTCCGAAGTTGTATATTTACAATGGCATGAATCCAATTAACCCTTTTGCATATGTCCATCAATTCATGTACCAAAATAAATGTCTAACGAAAAAAAGTAGCTTTGAAACAAAAGGATCACTTGTTGACCCGTTTGCAGGAACACACTCTCAATGCAGGTTTTTGGCCCTACTGGCAGGCTTCAACTTTATGATGTGCAAGACCTGAAGGACAACATCGACTTAAATTGCTATTGAGTATTGACCTGCCCAAAGGCCATGTCAGGCGATATATAGACCAGATTGACAGATCATTTCTGCCTACCCTGCTTGCTTGAATCTGCTCACATTCTTTGTTGTCTGATCTCTTCACATCCGAGCTTAGGCTTGGGAGCCGTCAGGAATTCGTATGGCCAAGACATGGATAGCCCCCGTTCTGATTAGCCCCTTGTTCTGTCATGCATATACGAGAAACGAGTGGATGGCACAGTTGAAAGTAGCAGATGCAGATATCCAGCTGCGGCGTGTTCACATGAATGGTTCAATCATCGGCACCGCAAACAGGAGGAGCGGCATCGTCTTCTTCCGCGAACCAGCAAATACACATGCTTCGTCAGCGGTGCCAGTCTTTCGTCGGAGGGCTGATCAGGGTAAGTGCGTATGCTTCTGTTGTTGCTGTTGATCCTGATCCCTGAATGACACGTCCGTACGTGATATTTCACAGATCCAGTATGACCTGGCACAGAATGGTTTGTGCTTGTCCAAGGTCACACCAGACGTGTTTTGCTAAGGTACTCCGAAATCAATGTGGACCGATCTAACGACAGATTACCTCTTAGAAGGTAATATATTAATTAATTAAAAAATAACAAAATATGAAAAATTGCTGACGTGGCCGTACCTTGCACGTGTGTGCATTGCCGTTGGCAGGACGTGGCCGCGGCCGTATGGGCGTATTTGTGTACATGAGTGTTGCGTTCGCGTGCGTTGCTGGGCTGCGTTCGTGTGCGTTGCTGATGGCTGGCCGTGTGGGCGTATTTAATTTTATGTACGTGAATGTGTGTGTAGTTTATTTATTTTTGGATCATAAACGTGTGAGTGTGGTGTGTGTCGGCTCACCCTGTGTGCGTATTATGGTTAATATCTTTCTATTAAATATAATATCTAGATTTAGATTTAATATTATGTAAAGCAACGATTTAGGAAAAAAGGTACTCAACCTTGTGCACACGACAAAGTTCCAGAAAATAAATTGGTGCACATGTATTTTGGCAAAATAGCCTAACATGTGTTTTGGAAAACTATGTGTAACCTATTATAATCGCAAGGGACAACCCTCTTTTTTCATCAATTAATTGATAATAACTGCATTTTGTGTAATATACTTTGATAACATGAGGCCCGGATCGCATTGTAACAACGGGGAATATATGCATCATGCATGGATTTGAAATGAAAATATTTTCCTCAAACCTTGTATCTCCATATGGCAACGACGGCATGCACGGACTTCAAAAGAAAAAAAAAACTGACGGCATGCATGCTCCCATGCAGTTGTTAGAAAAGCCTTGATTTGCGCATGACCAGTTTCTTTATTTTCTAATTGTTTTTTATTATTTGTAAAATGAAAGGCTCTTACCTCCAAAGAGGTAAGAGGTGTACCTTAGCAACGCCCCACACCAGATACCTTCGTGGTTGACGAGCACACGGGGACGCTCCTGCTGAGCATGCGAGCCTTCGCCGACGTCGTGGCGACGACCAGTACTGTGGACATGATCAAGAAGATCGATGCCAGGGATCTCGCCGACGCGTTGCGAGTTGCGACACAGACGCGTAGAAGCCCGAGTACGTCTGAAAAGGATGATATGTTTGCTAACCAAGCTTTTGATGCCAACTAGATACTAACAGTGTAGTGAATTAGTGATGTCCCGAGATGTAGGCTGCAAAGGACGAGTTGTTTGAACTCTGAAACACCCTCGCCTTTGCGGACTGATGGATGCCTTGATTGTGCACTGACCGCTGGTTACAGGGGAGAAATTAGGACAGTATGATCAGGAGCTGTTGAAGGAACACTCTCCGATCACTTCTTCTCTATGGATGTCTGTGCTTACATGTTTCTTTCCTCACTCCGAATTCATGAACAAGATCGACTAGATTGAGGAAGAAAAGTGCCAGAATGTTCCGGCAGTTTTTTTCCTAGATTTTTCATAGAACGAGCCGTACAAGATTGAACAAGTTACTAGCATCATAACCTGTGCTAATGTGTTTTTTGATACGTTCATGTAGCATGTTCTTGAGGGTCAATGCAATTATCCCACGCAATCTCTCCTTCCTACGAGTACAACATAAGTCAACACAAGTAGGACATACCATTACCATACAGTAATACTCCCTCCGTATCGAAATATTTGTCGCTGTTGACTTTTTTCTACAACTTTGACCATTCGTCTTATTCAAAATATTATGCAAGTATCATCCATTTTGTTTGTCACATGCTTTACTATTGTAGGTATTTTAAGCTTGACTTACTCTTTTGCGTATTTGCGATAATTTTTTGAATAAGACGAATGGTCAAAGTTGTAGAAAAAAGTCAACGACGACAAATATTTCGATACGGAGGGAGTAATAATGTAAGTACTCCAAATATACATTATGTCAGTGTGGAACGAAATGGCTGCTAAGTGCGCACATGTTGAACTCTGCATGCAGCACTGATGGATGGATGGTGCATATATCGTGTGTGCTCAATAACTGCATTCTCGGTGCTGCTCCATCTACAAGTTGAATATATACAATGTAGGAAAGGACCGTAGGAGTAGTGTCCCAATAACATAATACTGCTACCATGGAAAAGATGGCTTGGTGCACCTTGATTTTAGCCGCTTCCCTTGCATTGGTTCGGCGATCTTCGTGCACAGAAAAGAGTGGGCTTAGGAGGCACCAGGGACTCAGCAGGCGCATAAACCTGAGTTGGATCTTCCGGCCATGCTCCATGCCCCGTCTTTCCTTGCGCACTGCTTTCCGCTTCCAACTCCACGGGTACTAACGCAGGAGCTCATTTCTTTGATTGGCGAAACAGAGCGTTTTGAGGTGTTTGCAGGAACACACTCCCAAGTGTCAATGCAGGTTTTTAGCATGCAGCAGAGCGCACATTCTGCCCTATTGGCAGGCTTCAAGTTTATGGTGTTCAAGACCTGAAGGATAGTGACTTAAATTGCTATATATGTTAGGCCATATATAGAGGGAGAATGACAGATCATTTCTTCCTACCCTGCTTGCATGAATCTGCTCGCATTCTTTGTTGTCTGATCTCTTCACATTCGAGCTTAGGCTTGGGAGCCGTCAGGAATTCGTAGGGCTATAATCTGGACAAATATGACTCCCGTTTAGCTTGTTGTTTTCCATCATGCAAACACACGCAAAGGCAATTCGAAGCAAGTGGTACGATTGTGGCATGACGCACAGGCCCGGCTCTGGGCCTAGGCAACCGGGGCGACCGCCGGGGGCCCAAGCCGGAAGGGGGCCCAGGACCATGTAGGTCTTCACTACCTTGCGTCTGTGCATTGTGGCCCATCAGGGAGCAGGTCCAGCAGACGACAGGTGCAGTAAGTCCAATGATCCGCGTCAGGGAAAAATTGATCGCTCCTGCCCTGCCCTGGACGCCTCGCGAGTCGTGACTTGCAGTCCGCCGCCGCCCAGATCAGAGTATCCCGTCCACCGAGTCGCCGTCTCGCCGACCACGGTCTGCATCCGCGCATCATGAAGACAATTGAAATCGGCATCCTCGCTCAGACCTCAGTCACTCGTCCTGTTATTCTGCTTGTGACCTTGACGGTGAGTTGCTGATTGCTATCTCGTGATTCATGTTGCCGATTGCCTGGTTCAATGTTTTAGTCTTGCACTTATAGAGTAATTTAGTATATTACTTTGGGTTAGTATGTTAGATTATTAGAGTTTAAATTTTTAATTTCAATATTTATTTTCTCACAAAATTTAGATGTTAGAATTATATAATGTTGCCGAAGAAGAATTTATCGGGTTTTTAGAAAAGGAAAAAAAATAAAGCGAGATGATCAATTTATTGATAGGCAAAGGGGTGCTTTAGATAAGTTTTTTCCAGCTCCAAGTAGAATCATGCCAATGAACATAAATCTGATCAGGGGCAAACATAAGTTGAGGGCTTGGCTATTTGCACCATTAAAAAGGATATTTTAGACAACACCGATCTCGACATTATCCTTAATAATTTTGCATCAAGAAATGCACGATGAACTTTTCGCATTAAGGATCCAAGCATTTAGGTAATCATACTAGTATTTTTATTTTGCGGGCAATCATACTAGTATTATTTTACGGCTCTTTTAATTTATAGCATCAACATTGTTTTTTAAGAACTATACACATTATTAGTACCGTTATCTCTTTTTCTATGTTATAAATATTAAAATAATTATTTATACAATGGGGCCTATGATATCGAGTTTGCTCTAGGGCCCCTGAAACCGTAGAGCCGGCCCTGACATCCACCTAGTAAATACTTTTTTTTTTGTGAAAACCTAGTAGATACATTAAGAAGTAGGTGTTCCTTGTGTTTAAGGAAAAATGACATTCATGCTAGATATATTGCCTTAAAACAAATATCCTTTATTTATCAGATGAAATCTACTAAGATGTAAAAGTCTATCACATATATGTATTAAAGTTTGCAGCAATGCAGTCTGATGAAGAGTTTAATTAGCCTACAAAAAAAACTACATGCTGAGCACTTGTCAAAGCTTCCAGTTCTTTTGTGCTGAATGAATGCAAGAAACATATTTTCCCTAATTTGTAATTAAGGGGTAAATAAAAAAACATAAATAAAGATAGAAAAAACGGCAATTAATCTTCCTACCCGAATGCCAAATTCGGTTACAAATAGGAGATTGTGTGACGGACTTTTCAAAGCCTACACATGCACTACACAAAAATAAATAACGAAACAACAATTCTTTGTCTCTCTGTGTCTAAGCTTATTGTATATGGCCTAGGGAACCAGTCCTGATATCATGTTGCTTATCATGCAAACAAAGGTGGTGAATGAAGCTACGAAGTAGCTGGGTCGATTATCGTTCGGTTGTGGCATCTGGCATGTCCATATGAAGCTTTTATCTTCAGGATCCGTGGATGTTTTCTAGATGACGTTCACTTCTCAGCTGATCCTCCCATTTCTCCATGTCATCCGAACATGGGCATTGGAGTCACCAGGAATCCGTGGACGACTAGTAGTACGCATTTTCCTCTAGGACACACTGGCACCCCCAGTCACAGGTCACATACAAGAGTCGGCGCTCATGTTCAGTTCAGTTGCATCGCCTTTATCAGCGAGTGCGATTGCTCCGCCTGCAAGGTTCCGATCATGCAATGGAATGGCGATCACACACGAGTATGTGTACCTGTTGGACTGATTCTCTCAACACGTCCTTGTGGCCAGCTGCCCTCCTGCCTTTGTTTTCCAAATCAGAGGAAGGTAGAATGTGAAGGATATTGATCTGGGGTTAACTAGATAGTGGAAAGAACGTCTCACAAACCAGATATGCATTCTGCGGCGTTCTTTTTTTTCAGATTTTTGGAGAGATTGAACCAGGCTTTCAAGATTGAACAAGTTAATAAAACTGTGTAAATATGTACTATATATCTGTCGGACCTTAGGACCGGCAATCCACCTGGGGGTACCCGAGTGGTTGATTTGTAGGAGGGGCGATTGATGAACTAGTGACTTGATGGTACATAGGAGGCACTGATTTAGACAGGTTCGGGCTACCCGGAGGTATAATACCCTACGTCCTGTGTCGGTGGTGGTGTTTGTATTGCTGTATTCGGATGATCTCCGATGATTTTCGGCGTGTCCCCTCTAGGGACCCCTGCCCTCCTTTATATATCCAGGAGGCAGGGTTACAGTATGAGTATTTTTCATATGGGACTATTTACAATGGGGGGTCCTAGTAGGAGTCTACTAGGACTCGGTCTTCTTTGGGCCGGCCGCCGCCGCCCTCCATGATGGGCCCTAGGGTACCCATATCCCACAAGCCCCCGAGCAACGTGCAGGCGTGTGTCGAACTGTTGATGAAGGAACGAGGCCAGTGTAGTCGGCTAAAGGTGCTTCAACATTGAGTCGGCACAAGGGTGGGCGGTGATCAAAAAAGAGAGAACACCCAACACGACGCCGAGTCCTTCGAGGTAGTCGGTCGGTCCTCATACAGGGCGACGATTAGGAGCACTGTATACAGTAGCCCCCGAGCGTTGGGTTGGTTAGTATAAGCGAGCCAAGGCTCAAAAATTAACTAGACAACATGTTGCCCAGGAGTTGGTGGAGGCTTGCTACCACCAAGGATACTTTCCGAGTTGTAGGGCTTGCTCAGCCAAATTAGCTGAGTTCCGAGTGGGTGAGAGCATGCTGCCACCAAGGAAGGGGCCAAATTTATTAGCACCCGTGACTCAACAGTGCGGTGATAACGATGGACCGAGCCTGTCCGGTCAAAAGTTGTTACTACTAGCTCTGCGGGAATCCCGCCTCTGAGCATGCTCAGTCAATGGCATTGATTGCCACCCGCCCGGGAAAAAGCGAAACGCATGCGTATCCGTAGCCGGGCGTTAGTGGTTCACGGGCCACCATATCTGCGACCCCGGGCGCCTATAAATAGACGCACCTGTTTGGTTTACTGCTTATTGAGTTGTAGAAGAACATAGCCACCATGTGGATCTTGAGAATCCATCTTCCTGAGAGGATTGATAGTGAGTGTAGAGGAGGCCAAGGTACATGCCTTGGTGCGCGCCGTTGATACCAGAAGAAAATCGTCAAAGAGTGGTGCAAATGCTGCGGGAAAAGAGCACGGCATCGCGCTCCTCATAGGCGGGGGAGGTGCCTACTTCTTGGTGGATCCGGGCGAGGAGGCTGTGGTAACTGTACTCTTCGTCAGAAAGCTAGCGAATGACGTCGAGTGGCTGACTTCGCTAGGGAGCCCATCGAGGACGAGTGGCACGATCCGAGCCTGGGCGTCGTTGGCGGTGATGCCTAGTCCTTACCCTCTTCCAGCAGTGCAGCCATGAGGTCCTTCAGTTGGTGGGATGCCACAAGAAAATCGTCGAGAAAGCTGTGGAGACTGGTTCCAGCGATTGTGGGCAAGCCACCGAACTGAAGTGGTCCAAGAGCCGCAAAATATGCGGTTTATATCTTTGTATCTCTGAATGGCCTTTGGCCAGATGTACTTTTTCCTTGTAAACTCGCGATTCGCGAAATATAGAATATGAACATGTTCATTTGTTGTGGTGGTGAACTGTGTCCAACCGCCTAAAATGGCTAGTGATAGTCATAGAGATCTACCAGGCCCTACCCAGCGCCCAGCCCCCGAGCATGCGAGGGACTTGGCATGGTTCTCTTGGAACGCGCCGAGTCGTAGTGCGGCGCCCAGCCCCCGAGCATGCGAGAGACTTGGCCTGGTTCTCTTGGAACGCGCCGAGTCGTAGTGCGGCGCCCAGCCCCCGAGCATGCGAGGGACTTGGCCTGGTTCTCTTGGAACGCGTCGAGTCGTAGGGCGGTGCCCAGCCCCCGAGCATGCGAGGGACTTGGCCTGGTTCTCTTGGAACACGCCGAGTCGTAGCGCGACGCCTAGCCCCGAGCATGCGAGGGACTTGGCATGGTTCTCTTAGAACGCGCCGAGTCGTAGTGCGGCGCCCAGCCCCCGAGCATGCGGGGGACTTGGCATGGTTCTCTTTGAACGCGCCGAGTCGTAGTGCGGCGCCCAGCCCCCGAGCATGCGAGGGACTTGGCCTGGTTCTCTTGGAACGCGCCGAGTCGTGGCGCGGCGCCCAGCCCCCGAGCATGCGAGGGACTTGGCCTGGTTCTCTTTGAACGCGCCGAGTCGTCGTGCGGCGCCCAGCCCCCGAGCATGCGAGGGACTTGGCCTGGTTCTCTTGGAACGCGCCGAGTCGTGGCGCAGCGCCCAGCCCCCGAGCATGCGAGGGACTTGGCCTGGTTCTCTTGGAACGCAGCGAGTCGTAGCGCGACGCCTAGCCCCGAGCATGCGAGGGACTTGGCATGGTTCTCTTTGAACGCGCCGAGTCGTAGTGCGGCGCCCAGCCCCCGAGCATGCGAGGGACTTGGCATGGTTCTCTTGGAACGCGCCGAGTCGTAGCGCGGCGCCTAGCCCCCGAGCATGCGAGGGACTTGGCATGGTTCTCTTGGAACGCGCCGAGTCGTTTGAAATGGAAACATATCCCGTCCGTCAATTTCGGATCCGGTGGATCGCGTATCGTCAATCCCGCGGATTCCGTCTGTTAGTTTCGGAGCCGTTAGGTCAGGGCAGCGCCGCGTTATAAATACGCGACCGGGGACGCCGTCGACGTCATCCCACCGTTGCGCCGCACCCTTCGTCTTCCCCGCCTTGCTTTTTGCTCAGCCCCCCATTGCACCCGAGCGAGGTGTCCAAGGTTGCGTAGAAGTCATCGATTGATCTCCATTGGCGGGCGCTCACGCTCCAGCCATCATCCATCCCTTGTTCTGCCTACATCTCGTGCGAAACTCATGGCCGAGGAAGATGCGGAGCGTGCCACCGTGGAGGCTCTGGCGGCGGCCGGAGTGCCGCCGGAGGGCGAGCAGGAGGCGGCCTGGGGAAAGACGAAGATGACGATGGAGCGCCTGGAGGACATGGCGAACCGTGGTGTGCTTCCCCCGAAGGACACCTTGGCGTGGAGGCTTCCGGGGAAGGAGAAGAGGCCGTTCGAGAACACCGGCGAGATTGCCGTCTTTGCGCACTTTGTTGAGTTCGGATTCAGCACGACGTCCGGTGATTTCTTCCGCGGGCTGCTACATTACTACGGTCTGGAGCTTTCTCATCTTAATCCCAATGGGATTTTTGATATTTCGTTCTTCATCTACCTCTGTGAGGCGTTTCTGGGAATCGCCCCCTATTTCCATCTTTGGCGGTACTTGTACCGTGTCAAGCGCATTAGATCGGGAAACAAGGGAGACGGCCCCACTCGGATTACCGGTGGGGCGGGTATTGCATTGCGCATGGGTAGGCAAAGGGATTACTTTGATCTGCAGCTGAACGACGGCCACAAGGATTGGCATCGTGAGTGGTTCTACATGGTGGACCAGCCGCCTTTTCTGCCGAGTAGGACTGGTGTGGCGCCAAAGGAGCGGGAGTCTTGGCACGATCTTCCAGTCGGGGATGAATGCGACAGCATCCCCGATCTTATGGCGATGATTGCTGATTTGAAGCAGAAGGGCTTGACTGTCATGGCGGTGACGGTGTCGTTCGTGGCCCGGACCATCCAGCCGGTCAAGGACCAGGTTCATACGGCGTGCGAGTTCTCCGGTCGCCTCGACCCGACCCGGGAGACATTCCGGGGGTTTGACTCGGATGATGTCCTCAGGCGCGTGGGCACCATGATGAAAGGCGAAGTGAACAATCTTAATGCTCCGCGTCCTTTTTCGTTGAAGAATCCTCCGCCTGCGGTAAGGCTTCCATTCCGAGTTCTTTTCTCATTTTGTTGGTATTTTTTGCATGCTGTCTAAGTTTATGTTGCATTCTTTGTGCTAGGAGGTGACCAAACGCTTCTTCTGCCCGGCGCCATTGCCTGAGGTGGACCCGGCATTGTGGCAGAAGTTAATGAGGCCAGAGGAGGCGAGGGATGACCGGCTTCCGGTCATAAAGGACTTGGAGGACTGGGTCTCTGAAGAACTCGGTTCTCCTCCAAGTTCGGGTAATGCTGCCGTTGTGGAGTCTACGGTCGCCGCTGCGCGCACCCGAGCTGGCACTCGGAAGTTCTATGCGGCGCAGGCACAGACCGAGGCTGCCGAGTCACGGAAGAGGTCGGTGCAGGCGCAGTCGTCTGGTGCGTTGCGCGCGAAGAGGCACAGGACGGACCCTGCACCGTCGGCCGATGAAGACGTGGTTGCCTCCCCGGAGGTGGAAGATGAGGGTCGATCCCCCACACCCTTTATTTCGTCGGGGACGGTCGGCCACCGCGCTCAGCAGGCTTGCTCTTCATGCTCCTGTCGATCCCCCACACCCTTTATTTCGTCGGGGACGGTCGGCCACCGCGCTCAGCAGGCTTGCTCTTCAAGCGGCCGAGCAGGAGCAACAGGTTAGAGTCTGAACTCGATTAAGTTGGTCATGCTCGGGGTCTCTTAGCGTCTTGAATCTTAATCCGCATCTTCTCTTGTTGTGATGCTTTCAGGAATGTGACTAGTCTGTCGGACACTTCGCGTACTCGGTCGGATAGTGGCGGTGACCTGGGGGACTCTGTGTCCCAGGACCCGCCTACAACAGAGCTGGTTTCGACCCAGGTGGGGCCGCCAGTCTCCGGTGCCACCAGTGGGACGGACTCGGCGGCCATGGTCAATGTGACCACCGAGCCGGAGATCGGTCCCAGCGCTCGACCTGACGAGGAGGACTCGGACACGCCAGAGCTTGACGATGGTGCTCCCTCGGAGCAGCGTGCCGAGCCGGACGGCGAAGAGGAGGAGGTGATGAGCCGCCAAGAGCGCTTCGAGCGCATTGCCAAGGCGAACAGGGCGGCGCTTGAACGGATCCGCAGCTCGTCAAGCTCGATGATGGAGGACATGGAGGTGAGTCTTGTAAATCCAGGATGTGATATTCTTGAGCTTTGTTACTTGAGCTTTGAATGGTGCAGGTGCTGATGTCCGGGACCGTGGAGAGCACGCGGTTAATGCGTGTGGTTGAGGACGAGTACCGGGAGTTGCAGGAGCTCAGAACCCGGGTCCGCACCAATGCCAGTGAGGCTCGTGGTGTCGCCATCCAAAAGGACTCGGACGCGGAGGGCCTGCTGCAGCTCAACCAGGATCTCGTTGCTCAGCTGGAGGCGGCTAATACCGGTAGGCATTCCTTTGTAGAAGTACTCGGACGTTAGCAGCTTTGCGTTTTATCTTGCTTGTTATGTGTTCTCAGGTCATGCCAAAGAGATGGAGCGTGTCCAGGGTCGTCTTACGACAATGGACCAGAAGTTCAAGGAGGTGGCGGCCATGCTGCGAGAGAGGGACGCCGAGCTGAAGTGTCACACCCGGATTTACACAGAAACTCGAATGCTACTATATGTGTGCCCATGAAGTCCACAGAACACATATAGTTAACAAATATGATAAACAGAGTACATATGCTCGAATAAAAATAGTTTTACATCAGAGTTTACCTAATACACAGCGGAAGTCTAACTCTCTCGACATGTAGAGCCCCAAGTCCACAGGGACACCGACTGGTTGACCACAGCTCAGTAGTACGGAAGATCTTCAGAAAACTTCATCTGTTACCCATCCGGGATTTTGTTGAATAATAGCAAGCGTAAGTAAATGTCTTACTTAGCAAGTATAGCACGGGTGTATGAAGGCTCAAAAAGGCTAGACACGGCTTAACTGCATTAGCACTTTTAGTTGATTTGTTTTAACATTATCCAAGTTACTACAAGTGTATGAATTCCGGTTGTAACCCCATTAATAAAGTGTAAGTGATATTAAACATAAGTAAACATCATCTTCTAATCAAAAAGGATCCAGGTCGCTCATGACCCTGAGCAAGGCTATCATGATAGATTTACACTCTGCAGAGGTTTCGCCCTTTACCCACCAGTCGCGTAAAAGTTCAAAGGAACTTTGCACCCAACCGCGCACATCAACACTGCCGAGGTGTGACTGCATAGGGACGCTACGAGGCTTTTCACAAGACACCCTAACAAGACAGTGGCCGCTATGGTACAACACAGGTAGTATGACCCAAGGCACCGAGAATGACGTACGCCTACGGAGTCACACCATAGGGGAGTCAATGGCGTCCAACGCGCGGGTATCGCACCCAACAATGCACAACGTGCGGAGTTCTCAATCACTGAGACTGCCAACACCGGACTATGCCTCACAGGGACATAGCCGACGGATCTCCCGTCCTCGGTGGATCAAACCATACACTCACGAGTGGTTCTCATAGCGCCGTCGGCCCCATCGGTAACCACTATCAAGCTAGAGCCGTACATGCTACTTGTCCAAGACCAGAGCCATTATAGTTCTGGCGGTGGCGACAAGCTCCTGGGTTGTCGCTTTAAGAACCAGTCCTTAGGGAGAGACACTAGAGCAAAGCACACAGCACATGCTCTAGCTCCCTGATCCATGTTGCTAAAAAGCAAGTTTTATCATTATGTCAAAGTGAACCATTAAGTCAAATTTATTAATTAAATAATAGTGATAGTAGCTGCGCGTAGCAAAGATTCTACCCATATGCATAAACCCAAGGTAAACAAGAACAGGATAATCAAAACTAGGTACAACCTTAAAGGTACATCAATTTAGACACATGCATGTATGAAATAAATGATTAAAGGGTGTGTAGGTAGCAAGGATTGTCCGTGCTATAACTTGCCTCAAATCCATTATACAGCTGCTCAGACTCTTCAATTCTTGATCTTGAATCTCTCGAACGACCTTCGTCTACTCGCAACAATCATCGAGCACAACATGCAGCTAAACAAACAGACAAACAATGTACAACTAAGAACAATACACCAATCAAAGGAAAAGCTTTAAAAGAGCGCGCTAAAGGATTGGGCTTGGTTCGCTGGTCACGTGAGCGCAAGAATTGCTGAAAACGAAGCTACGGTTGAAAAGATACAACTATCGGAAGATTTGTATTATCAGATGACACATCTATATACTTGGTTGATTTTAACTAAAGAAAATCATAAGTAGAGATTATTTCAAATAATTCTATTTGAATTTGTAAAACCGGAGTAGGATTTAATCATATTTTATGTATAATTGTTTATGTATAAACTATGCAAAGTTAATTATTTTATTTTAAGATAAAGTATGTGAGAGCATCTAATCAATGAATTTTATGAGTCGTGTTGAACTAATCAATATTATGTTAGAAACGTATTTATATTGACATTAATCAATATTAATGATTATTTATGAAAACTCGAATTGTAACTCTAATTTGCTTTTAAATTGGAAAAGCTAGTTAAATAATAAACATTCATTAGATTAATATTTATTTATGAAAAACGAAGTGAAACCTAATTGTATTTTATTCAAAAGATTAATGAATAATTATTAATCATGTTAACATTAATATGAAAAATCGTATAACCTTAATTAAATTTTAGTTAAGAAAAGACATTTAGATAACATTGAATCAACTTAATATTAAATAAAATTAAAAAATATGTCACATGGTAAATAACAGTACTAGGTCGTAGTTTAAGTTGATATGAAGCTAACGCAACAAGAACGGGTTGAATCGGAGCTAAAACGTGGATTTTATGGGCTTTTAAAGGTTCCAGGGACCTAGTGGTAATTAATCATAGTTGGCAGGGGTTTTTTTGTAAAAGCAGGGACCTAACCGTAAATATTTCTGAACTAGCTGGACTGCGGGTTGATTTCTAGAAACGCGGCGCTAGAGGATTCTCACCGGCGGCGGGCGACGGTGAACCGCGGAGGCGCGTGCCGGGAAACAGCGGCGGCGGGGTTTCGTGGCGCAGGAGCGAGAGGGGAAGGGCTGGGGCCAACGCTTACCAGCACGCCAGGCTTCTTCGGGGGTCGAGATGGGCGGAGTAGCGCCGGAGCGGCGGTTCGACGGTGCGGTGGCGCTTGAACGGAGGCCCACGCGGGGACACCACTCCAGCGGCGAAACCCGAACGAGAACCGGCGGCGGAGGTTCGGATCGGCGTGGGGATGCTCGCGGCTGCTTCGGATCGATCCGGAGGCAACACCGGCGGCAATCGACGGCGGCGGCGCGGAGCTCCATAGGCGGCGGTGCTGTTAAGCGGGGAAGGAGGCGCTGGGTGCTCGGCGAAGACTTGTGATGGTCTGTGGCTGCGGTGCCCTGTTTATATGGTTTGGAGGGGATGCGGGAGGGTCTCGGCTTTCGGGGTGGCACAAAAGCCCAGGGTGGGGCCTGGCTACGGCACGGCGGCGCTCCTTCCATTTGGGGCGTCGCGAGCTTAAGGAAAGGCACGGTGGGGAAGCTTCCGGGCGGGTGCATGGGTCTATGGAGCCACAGGCTGCGCGGGAGGCGACTACGGCCCTGGGCCGAGGCGGCGGAGTGGTGTCGTGGCTGAGCTTGGGCCGAGCTCGGTCATGGCGAGAGGTAGGGGACGGCCCTGCCATGCGGGGCCCGCGTGGCAGTGGCTGCGGCGGGGAAAGCGACTGGGCCGAGCGAAGGCAAGCGCTGGGTTGGGCCGAGGCGGTAGCAGCTGGGCCGAGCGCTGCGACGGGGAAAACGGCTGGGCCGATGGGCCGGAGGAGAGGAGGGAAAACTGGGCCGCGACGCGGGAGAAGAGAGGAGGGAGGGAAAGCAGCCAAGGGAGAGTTTAGGGGGCAAAACCAAACTCGGGCTCGAATAACTTTTCTAAGCTCAAACAAACGCAGTTCAAACGCGAATTTGAATCAGATTTAAATTCTTATTCGAACTACACACAACCAAAACTCAATGCAGTCAGCATGAATGCAACATACAAAGCAATTTATTTATATTTTGCAAATATATTTTTTCCATTATAAATTCCCTATAAATTAAATAAAGCTTGGAAAATTTTAGATAATTGAGAAAAATATTGTATTAATTACGTTAAAAACTCACATCCCAAAATTCAAAAATTTTGGGGTGTGACATGAAGCGTGCCCTAGAAAGTGAGCGGAGGCCTGTGCGGCGTCGACTTGAGTTTCCCACTTGTACTGATCATGAGGCCATAACACTTGGTTATGGGTGGTTCTGCTGCGCAGGTCATGCCCGCGAGAAGAAGATCCTGGAGGAGAAGGTCTCGAAGGCGGAACAGGAGATACAGGAGCTCGTCAGCGCGCACAGCCGAGCTCTGGGCGCCCACACTGTCGCCATGAATGGTAAGGGTTGCTTCCGAGTTTTCTTCTTTTCTCAGCATTCATGATGCTGAACCATTTGATCCGACTCGCGCACATGTGCAGAGGCAGCTGGTCGATATGAAGAACTGGCACAGGCAGCCGTGGTTGCCTGCGATGGGATCGAAATTCCTGGTGATCGGCAAGCAGCGCCACTTGTGGACCGGCTGCGACACCTGTCGAGCTACTCAAGGGGGATGGCAATGGAGATTGCCCAGTACGTGGTTAGGAGCACTTTGGCACTTGTTCGCTCGTACCACCCCGACCTCGACCTCGAAGACATCCGTGACGGGTACCATCCGAGTTTGTCAGAGCAGCAGTTCGAGGACCTGGCGGCATCCTTTGCCAGCTTGGCGATTGACGTGGTCCGCAGCGTTGTTGAGGTGACCGGCTTGTGACCTGCTTAGAGAGAGAAAAAAAGGAAAAACATGTAGTATTTGGCAGACTTTTATGCAATAATTATTACTTTCCAAGCTTATAGCTTTTGTTGCCGATTCTGTTAGAATTGTGCCAATCGTTGTCACTTCACCATTGTCATGACTCGTACTAAGGACTCGGGCGGCGAACTGGCTGGAGCTCTCATGGAGGCAGCTCTCCTACATGCTACGATGCTCTGCGTGGAGGCTTAGTCGTAGGCAGGGTCCCGACCGAGTACTTTCGCATGAGTTTAGATTCTGGTTATAGTGAGTCGGACTTGCCGTTTTAGTTTGTTACTTCGTAGGTAACTTTACTGGAGGACGAGCGCATAGCTGTCGTGGGAGAGTTAGTGCAAATGAATTGGTTGGAGAGCACAATATTCGAATGGAGAGATTTTATTGAACGACGGAATAACAGGGTAAAGATACATAGCTGTGTTTTGGACTATGGGTGGAACTTAAGGGTAGAATTTAGTGAGGTGCTGGATGTTCCAGACATTTTATCTTGCTTGTTCTGTGTTCTCAGGTCATGCCAAAGAGATGGAGCGTGTCCAGGGTCGTCTTTCGACAATGGACCAGAAGTTCAAGGAGGTGACGGCCGTGCTGCGAGAGAGGGACGTCGAGCTGAAGCGTGCCCTAGAAAGTGAGCGGAGGCCTGTGCGGTGTCGACTTGAGTTTCCCACTTGTACTGATCATGAGGCCATAACACTTGGTTATGGGTGGTTCTTCTGCGCAGGTCATGCCCGCGCGAAGAAGATCCTGGAGGAGAAGGTCTCGAAGGCGGAACAGGAGATACAGTAGCTCGTCGGCGCGCACAGCCGAGCTCTGGGCGCCCACACTGTCGCCATGAATGGTAAGGGTTGCTTCCGAGTTTTCTTCTTTTCTCAGCATTCATGATGCTGAACCATTTGATCCGACCCGCGCACATGTGCAGAGGCAGCTGGTCGATATGAAGAACTGGCACAGGCAGCCGTGGTTGCCTCCGATGGGATCGAAATTCCTGGTGATCGGCAAGCAGCGCCACTTGTGGACCGGCTGCGACACCTGCCGAGCTACTCAAGGGGGATGGCAACGGAGACTGCCCAATATGTGGTTAGGAGCACTCTGGCCCTTGTTCACTCGTACCACCCCGACCTCGACCTCGAAGACATCCGTGACGGGTACCATCCGAGTTTGTCAGAGCAGCAGTTCGAGGACCTGGCGGCATCCTTTGCCATCTTGGCGATTGACGTGGTCCGCAGCGTTGTTGAGGTGACCGGCTTGTGACCTGCTTAGAGAGAGAGAAAAGGAAAAAAACATGTAGTATTTGGCAGACTTTTATGCAATAATTATTACTTTCCAAGCTTATAGCTTTTGTTGCCGATTCTGTTAGAATTGTGCCAATCTTTGTCACTTCACCATTGTCATGACTCGTACTAAGGACTCGGGCGGCGAACTGGCTGGAGCTCTCATGGAGGCAGCTCTCCTACATGCTACGATGCTCTGCGTGGAGGCTTAGTCGTAGGCAGGGTCCCGGCCGAGTACTTTCGCACGAGTTTAGATTCTGGTTATAGTGAGTCGGACTTGCCGTTTTAGTTTGTTACTTCGTAGGTAACTTTACTAGAGGACGAGCGCATAGCTGTCGTGGGAGAGTTAGTGCAAATGTATTGGTTGGAGAGCACAATATTCGAATGGAGAGATTTTATTGAACGACGGAATAACAGGGTAAAGATACATAGCTGTGTTTCGGACTAAGGGTAGAACTTAAGGGTAGAACTTAGTGAGGTGCTGGATGTTCCAGACATTTGGCACTGGATTGCCGTCAGCCCACTCTAGGCGGTAGGTTCCTGGAGATACCACTTCCTTGACAATGAAGGGGCCTTCCCATGGTGCATATAGCTTGTGCTGTCCCGCCGAGCTCATGACTCGGCGCAGAGCGAGGTCACCCACGTTTAGAGAGCGTTCCTTGATGTTTCTGTCGTGATACCGGCGTATCTACTGCTCATGGCGCGCATGTCGGGTTAAGGCACAGAGCCTATGTTCTTCTAACGCGTCGATGTCGACCTGTCGACTGGACTCGGCCTCTCCCTCCTCGTAATTCTTGACACGCGGTGCGCTGAACGCGAGGTCGGCTGGTAGTACAGCCTCCGATCCGTAGACTATGAAGAAAGGCGAATATCCGGTTGCTCTGCTTCTTTGGGTACGAAGGCCCCATACCACATGTGGTACTTCTTTAGCCCAGCGACCTGCGCGTGGGTTTAGTGCATCATAGATTTCTTTCTTGAGGGCATCCAGGACCATGCCATTTGCCCGCTCGACCTGTCCATTGCACCGTGGATGAGCTAAAGACGAGTAGTAGACGTCGATCTGGCTGTCTTGACAGAAATCCCAGAACTCGTGCCCTGTGAACTTCTCGACCATGGCCGGTTTGAAGGTATCCGCCATGGGACCTGGCGTAGCCGCTTAGTGAAAGCCTGAAAGCCTTCGATCTCGAAGTCGTCCTCACCGAAGCTATCGTTGCCGCCGCCGTAACGGCGGTCAAGGGCTCTGGGTGAGCCGTAACGGCGGTCGTATCGGTCGCGTTCATCGAGCTCGCGGCTTGCGTGGTGATCGTCGACGTCGGAGTACTCGGAGTAGTTGGCTCGGCGTTCGGGTCGGCCGAAGTCCCTATCATATCGCTCTCGGCGTTCCATCTCTGCGGCGTCGCGTTCGCGATGCCTCTTGTAAAGTTCTTCTTGCACATCGCGGTCATGCCTGCGTAGCCGGTCGCGGAGGTCACCGTCGTTGCGGCGGTGATTGCGTCGCCTGTTACTGCCGTCGCGGCGGTTCCGAGGGTGCCTGCCCTCGGACTCGTCCGGTTGGTGGTCAGCCGTGCGTTCCTGATCAACCTCCTCTGGGATGACATCCAGAGTTGGAGATCTATGCCGGCGCCTGCCTCGGTCAGATCTGCTATACTCGGTCCTGCGGGAACTCGATTTGCTCGAGTGTGATCGGCTAGATCTTGATCTAGCCTCTCTAACCTTCTGGTGGAGGTCTTGTGCGACGGTCAGCCGAGCTCGAAGTCGGGCCGCCTCTGGGGTGGCCTCCATGTGTGCTAGCTCGGCGATACATGCCGCCATCGCCGCGGATGGGGTACGGTAGTCGGCCTGAGCCCGCTCGAACTCGCGTGCCAGGTTACGCGGGTCCAGCGGGTCCAGGTCTTCATGGCGCGATCCGCCGTCCGCGTCTGCATCTGCTGCCTCGGCCTGCCGGCGCTGGGCTCGGAGGGTGTTTGCATCTATGTGACGTTGTCGCGCGGATGCGGTCTCGTTGTCTTGAGTAGGTTGGTCCTCGGAGACGAGTACCTCGCGATCTGGCCACGAAGTGTGGCTCTTGGATGCGTCCGCCGAGTTCTCGGGGGTCCTCAGTATGGTCGTTGCGACCTGGAACTCACCGCAATCTAGAATCTGGGTGGGTTCGGGCGGGTTTCCAGATTGGATCTGGGCCTCACGGTGTGGGAGCCGGCCGGAGTAGTTGGCAGCCGCGTTCTTCAGTCCATGGGGGAACGTGTTCCCTGAGCGGTCTAGGACTCGCTCGGACATGGCGATGCACTCAGCGAGCGTGTCGTTGATGCGATTTAGCCCGTCGATGATCTCATAGGGGTAAGGTACTCGGCGCCTCGGAAGCAGATCCGGAATCCGTTCGTGGACGCTGAGCTGCTCGATCTGCTCGATGAGCTGATCGGGCACGTCGGGGGAGTCCCCGGAGTTGTCGAGGTCGAATCCGCCGGCGTCAAGTTGACGCTAGTGGAGCTAGAGTCGCTGGAGTCGGCGAAGAAGCTGCATCCCGGAAGGTGCTTGGGGCTGCCGCTCATGTTCGCCGGGAAGACGACGTCGGATCGATCTGCTATCAAGCCAACGGTGTTTTCGAATCGAAAAAGCTCACCAACCTACCCCTACCTGGCGCGCCAACTGTCGGACCTTAGGACTGGCAATCCACCTGGGGGTACCCGAGTGGTTGATTTGTAGGAGGGGCGATTGATGAACTAGTGACTTGATGGTACACAGGAGGCACTGATTTAGACAGGTTCGGGCTACCCGGAGGTATAATACCTTACGGCCTGTGTCGGTGGTGGTGTTTGCATTGCTGTATTCGGATGATCTCCGATGGTTTTCGGCGTGTCCCCTCTAGGGACCCCTGCCCTCCTTTATATATCCAGGAGGCAGGGTTACAGTATGAGTATTTTCCATATGGGACTATTTACAATAGGGAGGTCCTAGTAGGAGTCTACTAGGACTCGGTCTTCTTTGGGCCGGCCGCCGCCGCCCTCCATGATGTGCCCTAGGGTACCCATATCCCACACTCCTGATTATAAATTTTGTGGCATTATCAGTGGTGAATAACTGCAAATAACATGATTCTCCTAATATCGAAGGGGGAAAAGGACGGAAAAATCAAGTTGTATTGGCTGGGACTTGACCACCCAATGGCCATATTGAGCTATAAATAGAAGATAGTTGATGCATCAGAAAGGTCCATGAACTACGGAGGAAATAATAGAGCATTTCTTCCCACCCTACTTGCTTGAATGTGATTCACTGCTCCGCTCATTCCCCGTGTCTCTGCTCCTAAGCTTAGGAATGTGAGTCATTAGGAATTTAGAAGGCTGTGCAGTCAAAGGGATTCGTCAGTTGCTACTGTTGTTTATGCCCTCTTCAATGGTCAACTCTTAGCTAGCTCATATAATATTTTCTTATATTTTAACAGAAGAGAGAGAAAAGCTATCTCTTAATCAAGAAATAGTCTCGTACACGTACTTCAAGATTATGTGAGGATGATGTGTGAAGTCATTCATATTATGAGCTATGTACTAATAACTAGATTATTGAAAGACTTGTCTCTTAGAGTGTTTAGAGTTATGTACTACCTCATGCCATTGGAAAACTACAGACAGTGTTTCTTTTGGGTGGAAACACCCCGTTTGACCAATAATTAAAGGTATTAAATAAAGTCAGTTTACAAAACTACCTTCACGACCTCGGGTTAACTCACCAGACAAATCTAATGAGGCCTTTGACCGCGTGATTAGAGTGGTTATTGTAGCATTACTGTAGCAAATCATGGATTAATTAGGCTCGTTAGATTCGTCGCCCAAAGTTACACTATCTCTAAAAAGGTTTCGCAAATAGACTTTATTTAATACTCCATACATATAAGATTCCCTTTGAAAATTTTCCTCTGGAAGCAATAAAACACGTCTACTGTGTGTTCTATGAAAATTATTTTTCGTTGAAAACTAAACCGGATGTTTTCACGCAAGATTAAGAACTTGGCAGAAGCGCACTAGTCGCTTCGCTAATTAGAAAGGTACTGACGGAGTAGCAGGTTCCGTGCGCACTGGATGACCGGATGTTGTCACGCAAGATTAAGAACTTATATAGCAGAAGGTTTAACGCACTAGTCACTTCCTAGGCGGTGTTCACTTCTGGGACTGTGAATTTGGGTGAAAATGTTACATCGAACACTGTAGCGCACTGTAGTACTTTTCGTTTATTTGTGGTAATCATTGTCCTACCATGACCTAACTAGGCTCAAAAGATTCGTCTCGTCGTGTACATCAAAATCATGTACTTAGTTTTTTTTATTTAATGCTCCATGCATGAGGAGAGAGATTTGATGTGATAGTGAATAGTGAAGTTTAGAGAGAGAAAGTTTGGGGGAAGTTTTGGATTCGAAGGGAAGTGAACACCGGCCTAATCAACGGAGTATCCGGCCGGTGCCGTGCGCACTGGATGGCGCGCCACCGCAGCAGCAGCAGCAGGACATGGTGGTCCGCCGACCGCCAGCCATGAGCCATCTCAGAAGGAGGCTCTGCGAACTGTACGCGATGAAGCTTCTCACGCGTGTGTAATCGCCGCAGCAGCAGGGAAACGAAAAAACGGCAGGAACAAAAAGCTCGCCGCAGCGCCAGCCAAGAACTGGCCGGTCTCCACTCCACCGCGGGCGAGGCGGAGGCGCGGAGCTCATGCGTGACGGCGGCGAGGACTGCGATCGAGAGGAAGAGCAGAGCAGGGACAACGAAGGATAGCGACGAGCAGACTCCGGCGAGCTGCGACTCCCTCTGGCGGCGGCGGGGCTTGAGTTCGGCGCCGCTCCGCCACACCATGGCCGGACGTCTCGCCATCGCCGGGCTTCTGGGAGCGCCATGCCGGCCGGCCCGCCGCGCCAAGAGCACCGCGTCGCGGTCGGCTCCGATGTGCTCACGAGGAAGCGCCAGAAAGCTTGGGACGGCCTGCGTTCTGCGCCGCGGCGGCGCGCTACGGACCCCAAGGATGGACGGTATTTCAGATACCTGGTCGGTATCTGAAATACCGTCCACCCCTAGGCCCATATGTGCCGTTCAATCGGGTTTCAGCGGCCCGGATCGGACGCGTCGCTGGAGCGGTCATCCTCGCCATTTCGCCAGGCGCGACAAAACAGTGGCCGGGCGCGAGGTCGTCCATGGTGCCGGCCAGCCACGGCGCCGGCCGCGCCGGCACGACGCGCGCGTCGAGCCGTGTCGCGCACGCCGGGGCGCACGCCGCCCCACCCGCCGCAGAGAGCCTGCCACACGTACACATCGTCCAGACCCGGGAACCGCCGCCGCATGTCCTTCAGGAACGCCTTCAGCGGCTTCAGCCCCACCTCTCCGTCGCCGGCGCCGTCATCGTCGTCGGTGAGCTTCGCGAGGACGGCGTCCCTCTTCACGAGAAGTTGCTCGAGCTCTTTGCCGCAGCTGCTCGATCTTGGTGTCGAAGCTGGACAGATCGGTGGCGCCGACCTCTTCCTGGCCTTGCCGGCGTTCTCGATCTCGGCGACCTTGCGCACGACGGCCTTGGGCATGCTCGTGTCGTGGAACATCTCCAGCGGGCGGCGGAGGAGCACGTCCTGCTTGTACCGGCGGAATCGAGCACACCCATTGCGTCTCCATCTGCAGGTCGGCGCCGCGCCGCCCCACCCACGCCGTGCTCCACCACGTCTTGAACCGGAACACGCCCAGGAACCGCCGCGCCCCGGGGAGCCGCCCCACGCGGCACGGCGTGCGGCTCGCCGGCGGTGGCAGCATGAAGCACAGGAACGCACCGCGACGCGCGTTCGCCGTGGCCTGCTTGGCCAGCTCCGGTGGCGCGTCCGATGACTTGAATCGCATGGGAAGTATACAGCATTTGCAATTGCAGATTCAGTGGGGAGCCAGGGTGATGAGTCAGCATGAACTAATCCTACTCACTGCATTTTATTGGTACGATAATATAGGAGATCCAAGGAACTGGAAATGATACACGATACAGACCACTCATTTGGCTCCTAGCCTTTGCTGTATATTGTATAACAGCTTCAGAAAATACAATACCAGTCTCCAAGTCTAACTGTCAGAGTCAATGCAGATTCACAAGTAAATAACTCTACGTTTAGCACTTACACATAGAGTACACTCTTAAAATTAAAGACCATGGACCCCAACTCACCTACAATGCATCTTTTATCGACCATTTCCTGCTGAGCTTCGTGATCTATTTCTGATTGTAGGGCAACAACGTCGTTTGAAAAGTTAGCGGCATTGTCTTTGGTTGGTGGTTGCTGAATCACAGGGGAAGTACTCCTATACACTACTCTGTTGTTGCAGATTCAGTGAGGGCCCACGATGAGTAGTAACATACCATATCTCTCCAGCCTGTAGCTATATACATTCCTGACGACTCCCAAGCCCAAGCTCGGATGAAGAGAGATAGAGGATGAGACGAGCATTGGAGCGGATCCAAGCAAGCAAGTAGGTTGGGAAGAAATGTTCTGCCATTCCCATATATAGTTCATGTGTAGCTAAATCTTGAAGCATCAACCATCTCCTTTTTATAGCCGGACCTGGCCTTCCGGCAGGTCCAAAGCAATAATTCAACTTGATTTTGCTGTCCTTTTTATCTGTAGAAATAGGGGAAATCACATTCTTGCAGGCACATACTTGCAGAAGGTTTAACACATAGTCGCTTCGTTAATCAGAAAGGTACTAATGGAGTAGGCCGGTGCCGTGCGCACTGTATGGCGTTCCGTTCCGGCGTCCGGCGAGGCCTCTGTGAACTGTACGCGATGAAGCTTCTCTCACCGCGGCAACAGGTTAACGAAAAAACGGTGAGAAGAAAGCTTGCCGCAGCGCCAGCGAAGAACGGGCCGGTCTCCACCGCGGGCGAGGCGGAGCTCCTCTTGCATGCGTGACGGCGGCGATGACGACTGCGATCGGGAGGAAGATCAGAGCAGGGACGACGAAGGCTAGCGACGGAAAGGCGCCTGCGACTCCCTCCGGCGGTGGCGGCGGCGGGGCTTGAGTTCGGCGCCGCTCCGCCACGCCATGGCCGGACGTCTCGGAAGAGCCGGGCTCCTGGGAGCGCCATGCCATGCCGGCCGTCCCGCCGCGCCAAGAGAACCGTGTCGCGGTCGGCTAGAAGCAAGACGGCGACGCTCCGATGCGCTCACGAGGAAGCGCCTGCAAGCTTGGACAGCCCGTGCTCGGCGCCGCCGCGGCGCGCCATGGACAGAGGGTGGTCGGTATCTCAAATACCGTCCACCCCCTAGGCCCATATCCGTCGTCCAGTCGCGAATCGGCGGCCCGGATTGGACGCGTGGCTGGAGCGTCGTCCTCGCCATTTCGCCAGGCGCGCGCGGCCACCGGACGGACGGTGGCTGAGGAGAGGCAGCGACTAGCTCGAGCTTCGCCGGCGGACGACGGCCAGCAGTGGCGCGAGCACGATGGCCTTGCCACAGTTTTATCCGCCGTCACAGCCTCCCCAGCGCGGCGACCGGTGGCACTGGCACCATGAAGCCCAGGAGCGCGCCGCGACGCGCGTTCGCCGCGGCATGCTTGGCCAGCTCCGGTGGCGCGTCCGATGACTTGGAGGGGTCGTCGTCGAAGGCCTCGGCGAACGGGGTGAGCGAGCGTGACGTTCCCCGGCACGTCCATGAGGAGCGTGCGTGGCCTGCTACTGGCCGCCGCCGATGGTGAGCTCGCCGTCGTGCAGGTGCAGCGAGAAGACGCAGGGCGCGGGCGACGCCGGGCCGGCCTTCCCCTCGGTGGCGTCTGTGGCGAGCTTTGGCAAAGGTGTGGGGGCGTTGACTCGTTGTGCGGCGCCATTATATTGGCAAGGCGGGCAAGCACGAGAAGAAGACAGGAGGGAGAGATGAAAGGGGTCTCCTTTTGCATCCGGAAGAGAAGCCGATCGACGGGTGAACGGAGTGCGAGTGTGCGACTGTAGTATTTGATTACACGAAAAAATTAGAAAAAAACGTGTTTGAGATCAGGGTGAGCTTCAGACATCAAATGAGCGTGAATTGAGCTGCTTTGGAGCTTCCCTTTGGCCAGACCAAGCTATAAATATATAGGAGAAGCCTGACGCCATAGAAGATGCAACGCGGGATTTACAGATCAAATTCAGTTTCAGCGCTCAGCTCAGCTCATTCTCCATTTCTGCGTCTGATCTTGGGCATGGCAGTCGCCAGGAATATGTGGAGAATCAGTAGAGCGTTCCATCTTCGATGCAGAATCAGCGCAGGCAGCGCAGACACCGCTCGTGTGTTCAACTCGGCTGCTCCTGCACCTATATTGGGGATCGGATCTTGTCACGCAGAACGGCGGTTGCAAGGTAGGCAACTCTGATCGCGTCATACCATGGCGACTGTATATGTGAGAGTGGAGTTGGTTTGCGCGACCGAGATCGGCAGAGAAGCAGTAGGCCTGAACTGTGTAGTCATGTGATGTCATGAGTTGCACCTCTGAAAATCGATCGGTCTGAAACAAACTTGGTTTGGCGGAAAGACCGCACGAGGTTCGGTACGACAAATCTGTGCCCAAAATGAAACAAAACTCAGTAATTTCTACAAGAAAAAATACAATGTTTTAAATAGTGGACTAAACCACTTAGCGGGGATCTTCTTCGAAAACTACAAAAAAACTATAGCTGGATACAGTGAAAGCTATTTCATTTAGCAGTCTTCTAAAAATATAAAATTTTATTTAATCATATGCACATGAACATGCATGATCCTTAGGAAATTTTATGAACATGAGAATACATGTTCAGCGCAATAGGAAAACATGTCTTCATGTCTATTACTTCAAAATCAAATATTACAGATAGGGCTTTGTGCTCGTGACATCGTGTTTAGCAACTAATGGGCTTCTAGACCCCTATTGAAAAGCAAATGAAGCAACATGAGCCCCCCAGAGTAGGTAGTAGGATCAGTCCTGGTAAAAAAACTTCATGGCTAAACCAAATAGTTGTGTTAGCGTGGCACTAAAGAAATTGCACGATGTTTGATTGGTTCTGTACGCTTTTTATATTCTTTTTAGTGATGTGGAAGTTGGTTTAATTGGATTTCATGCCTTTAAGCTAGAATGATACTATTTGTGGGACATAATTTAAATGCTGAAAAGATACTTATTTTGAAACGGATGGAGTATGTTTCACTCTATGTATATTTCTATTTTGCAGTATATTTTATATACAATGGGTATGTGAATTCCATCTCAAATTAATGTGCTAATTTATTTGCCTTAAAAGCGAGCATTATTGACTCTTTTTTGTTGGCCAAATACTAATAAATAATTTCATACTGCAAAGTTTGGCATGCTGTAAGTCCTTGGATCTGAATAACTGAGAGAACATGATTCCCCTCTACAAAACAGAGAAAAAGGACAATGAAATTAACGTTACATATATTTCTACCCAAAGGCCCGGCAAAGTCAGACCCAGCTATAAATTTGAACCTGTGATGCTTCGAAAGGAGCATCGAACGACATAACTTTTTTTTCTAGCCTGCTTGAATTTGTTTCAGTTCTCAACTCAATCTCGTTCTCTCTTTGCGCTTGAGCTTAATTAGGTTTGGGAGGAGTCATAAACCAACATCAGTGCTAGATTAAGGACCGGTGTGGATATTCAGCAAGCTGAACTTGAAAGCCCATGGATATTTGGCGCAATTGATCGTTGCGGTTACAGGGTAAAGTACAGGGGCAAAATACTTATTTGACGCTTGTGAAATGCTTCAGTGAATGTATTGCGACTAGCAAACAACAAAGCGCTTCATGGCTTCATGAACAAGCAATGGGCCATAGAATTCCTGATGCCTTCTCCGTTGTCCGCAACCTAATCTCCACATAAGGAAAAACATACCCATTTAGTTCAACGCTAAATAGGGTTCTTCGGAGGGTTCGGCTTCGCGCCAACGACATACTTCATCCCATGCATCATCTGGCTGATGCTGCTCAAGAAGCCCAAGAAGTATGGGCTCACATGGTTCATCAATGTCTTCTTCATTGTGATCGGGGTGCTCCTGATGATCACGTCCCCGATTGGAGGCATGCGGCAGATCATACATGACGTCAAGATCTTCAATTTCTACTCGTAGAGTGCTTTTGCATGTGTGCATCATCGTCCTACATGAGAGATCAGCTGATCAGAGGAAGTAAGCGCACGAGCACCAAGGTTTAGGATTATTTGGAGTTGTATATAATAATCACTTTTTTTGTTTCATTCATTGTTTTCGGATGTACATATATTTTAAAAAATTTCAAATAGTATTGGAATGATAACAATATACTACAAGGTTGAGGATATAAACGTGAAAAATACATAGACATAGTCACATAGTCTGACTAAGGTCTCCCTATGTATATTATGATCTCCCTATATATTTAAACCAAACTGATTCCACATTTGAGTGAGTCCAAGTTTAGAGCGGCTTAGGAGGCATCAGGAATCTTACTGATAGCAACCTAGAAAAGCGCGGATGGCCACATAACCCCCTTTGCAGACTCTGCAACAGCGAATAGGAAACACCCACTCATCTCTGCAAAAACTGTCAATACACCGGGGCAGTGTGGGATTGGGTCACCAGTTGGTTTGGTTTACAGCATCTGCCGCACCCGTATTTGTCCGGATCGATTAATACCTGGTGGAAGAAAGCTAGGAGGGGCGTTACCAAAGAACACAGGAGAGATTTTGATGGGCTCATGATCTACTTTTGGTGGAATATTTGAAAATAAAGGAACCGACGTACCTTCAACGATGAAACAAAGCAAGCGGATGATGTAGCCTTCCTCATAAAAGAGGACGTTCAGCAATTCAGAAGAGCTACGATGGTGAATGGCCCTTTTGGGGGTTTGGTCTAGGCTATGGGGTTTTTTTAGAGTTGGTCGTTTTTTGTTTTTGGTGGCCTTTTCTTTTTCTTGTTTTTGAGTTGAGTTGTTAATCTTGTTGTTTTTTCCGTTTTTCCTTCTAATAAAAATTACGGCAACTCTCTTGCCGTTCCGTTCAAAAAAAAAGGAGGCATCAGGAACTCAGTGTGCACACCGATGTGCCTTGGATCTTCTGCCAATACACTCATGGACCCATCTTACCTGACATTATGTAAACATGCATGTAGCATCGGTCAACCTCCAACCCAAATTGGTGCTCCATATATATTTAGCTGAGAACAGATCCTGAACTCACAATGCATGGATGAACAGTTCAGTGTGCCATAGCTAGACTCATAGTCATGTTGATTAGTAACTCTGAATTGTCGTGAGATCCTTCATGTACGGGATTGACCTACAAGCTTTACAAGCAAAGCTTATCAAGCGAGTTATGAAACTCACAATTTGCTAGGGACATTTCTAATAGCATGAACTTGCTAACGAAATAAAATAAACTCAGTACGGATCACTTGTGGTAACCAGAACCAATTAGTAACACCAATTTGTAGGCAGCACACATTGCAACCAAGGCATAGTACATAACCCCTACATTCCAACTTATGAGTCACTCTAGTTTTTTTATGCAAACGAGAAAAAAAATAACGTTTCTAGAGAGTTTTTACCATTTTAGCATTACTTTTCTCACTATATAATTTCTTTACCCACCTCATGTACCCACCACAACCAAATAGTCTAAAATAACCCCCATAATAAAGATAGCATGTGCGTGTCGTATGGGCATATTTGCTAGTAAACTAAAATGACACTTTTTATGGGACATAATTTAAATGCCGAAAGGACAAATATTTTGGAATGGAGGGAGTATGTTTCAATCTATCTATATTTCTATTTTGTAGTATATTTTACATGCAATGATCATGTGAATTCCATCTCCAATTAACGTGCTAATTTATGTGCCTTAAAAGCGAGCATTATTGACGCTTTTTTGTTGGCCAAATACTAATAATTTCATACTGCAAAGTTTGACATGCTGTAAGTCCTTGGAACTGAATAACTGAGAGAACACGATTCCCCTCTAAAAACTGAGAAAAAGGACAATGAAATATTTCTGCCCAAGGGCCCGGCAAAAGTCAGACTAGGCTATAAATTTGAACGTGTGATGCTCCAAAAGGAGCATGCGAACAATATAACTTTTTTTTTCCAGCCTGCTTGAATATGTTTCAGTTCTCAACTCAATCCTGGTCTCTCTATGCGCTTGAGCTTAATTAGGCTTGGGAGTCATCATGAACCAGCAGCACTGCAGCAGTGCTAGATTTAGGAACGGTGTGGACATTCGACAAGCTGAATTTGAAAGCCCATGGATATTTGGCGCAATTGATCGTTGGGGTTACAGGGTAAAGTACAGGGGCAGAATTCTTATTTGACGCTCGCGCTATGTTTCAGCGAATATTTTTTTTTTGAACGGAACGGCAAGAGATTTGCCGTAATTTTTATTAGGAGGAGAGAAATAAAAAACAATACAAAACCCAAAACACCACTGAAACAACAAAGAAACTGAAACAATACCAAGTGTGTCTGTTTGTATCATCTGTGTCTTGATGTCTTTCAATGTTAAGAATAGAAACTGATGGTGTTAGCCTTTTTTTTTCACTAGGTGGCCTGAGACGTGCCGCAGAGGGGCACGCCTCGTCATAGCTGATGGTGTTAGCCTGTTAGGAGATTTTCTTTGACTGAAATAGTGTTATGACATGCTTTATTAATGCAGATATGTGCGCTAACTGCAAGAATACGTGTCATAAAAAGAACATCAAAATCAAGTTATCTATATAATCTATATAATTGGTACCCACTAACAAGCCATGGTTGATTTCTCTCAACATGCAACCATTCCACCTCATCATCCACTATGCGCCATATCACTATCCACTATAAGCCATGTCATCATCCACTAGACCATCTATTTATTCTTCAACCGATTTTATGTGACCAAATTTTTGTGAGTAGCAATTATAAATTATAGGAGTAGAAATTACATGTATGATCAGTCATACTTCCATGTATAATGTTTACTAAAGAACGTTGCAATGCAATCACTTTGGTGTTTATACTTTCACATTTTACTTTAAAATTTTGTTTAACAAATTCCCGCAGCAACGTGCGGGGTATCACATAGTATTATTATAGCTTTGGACCTGCCGGAAGGCCAACCTTTGACTATAAATAGCACATGGCCAATGCTTCAACACATACATATATAAACTACTATATGGGAACGGCGCAGCGGAACATTTCTTTCCAACCTACTTGTTTGGATCAGCACGCTTCTATGCTCGACTCATTCTCCATCTCTTTTCTTCCTAGATTGGGCTTGGGAGTGATCACGACTTTGTAGGGCCAAACCCAGAAGACATGTGGTATGCTCCTGGTTTTAAATAGCGGGTTAAGGAATTTAGCGGCTCAGGTCAAAAAAACAGTTAATAGCGGGCTAAATGAGGATATAGCGGCTAAATTGTACATGATTCTAAATAGCGGTTTTATGTTTCAAATCGCTATAGCCTTCTGTTCTAAATACCGATTTAAAACCTTGGGTATGCTACTACTCCTGTTTTGCTTCTTGTTAATTATATTATGCAAAATGGCGCAGGGTTATTTGCAGTTTGCAGGTAGCTGATCTTGTGACGATATGTCTACATGATGGTTTAAACACCTTTATAAGGACTTAAGGTCGTATGTGTTTCATCCTCACTCAGACTTAATTTTCTGCAGGTGCTATAGCCATAAGTGAAGTCGTTCTCCAGAGAACAGCCCAAGCTTTTACTTGCCTTGCCATACCCAACATATTCCATGAGGATCATTTGGCCACAAGTGAAAGGACCTAAGATGGACTAGAGGGGGGGTGAATAGTCCAACCTGCAGCTTTTCAATGACTTAAAAACAGGTTATATGGGTAATGTCCGAAAACTCCGAAGATTTGTCCGGAAACTCCGCACTTGTGCGGAGATTCCGCAAAAATCTCCGGAAACTCCGGACTTTTTGCTGAAACTGAAATTCGTCAAACTAAATTTGCTTCAAAAGTGAATCCTTCGAAATAGGTTACTCCTTAGATGCTGGTCTACAAGAATAACCACTCAAACCTAGCTCAAACTTTTGTGGGAAGTAGATCGGTACCAAACTCTAAGATATAAGAGCACAAACCCTAAATATCATGCAAGAACTCAAACCAAGTGGAAAGAAGGTAAATCAAAGACAAGGACACAAGGATTTAGTTCCCGGAGTTCAACTCTCACAAAGAAAGTCTACGTCTCCGTTGAGGTGCCCACAAAGGGCGGGTTTGTCCACTAAACCACTTCCTCTCCCTAGGATTCGAAAACCCTAGAGCTTATACTTACTTCACGGGGTAATACAAACTTCTTAGGGCTGCCACAACGAGGTTGGAGCTCCCAAGCAACGCCTAGCCGTCTAGGAGCAATGCTCCAAGAGTAATGAACCCGAAATCCAAGGCTTGACGAAGAACAAAGTGCTCAAAGGATGGGAAATCAATTAGCTTGTACTCAACCTTGCTCTCTCTTCAATCTCACTTCAATCCCCTCACCAAATCTCACTTGGGAAGTCAAGAGGGGAGCAAAGTGGAGCTTTGAATGCTAGAGAGGTGTTTTGTTCTGAGTTAGGTCGAGAGAGAGTGAATGAGAGGGGGTGAGGGGGTATAAATACCCCTTCACCACAAACTAGCTGTTGTGCTATTAAAGTGCGGAGTTTCCGCACAATTGTCCGGAGTTTCCGGACATGCGGTAACTCCGGAACAATCTCCGGTAACTCCGCACATTTGCTGGTTTTGGGATTTTTAGACATATGTGTGTGGTTTTCTTTCATCTAACCTATGGTTTGTGAGCACTTCATCTTCAACCAAGCCAATAAACTTCGAATCCCCCTTAATAGTATGGCTTTTCCTATTTACTCAAGGATAATGACATTAAAATAGAATAAAATGCTTGAGTCCTCGAGTTGCCCTTCATTTTCTCTTTTGGTGTGCTTCTTCACATTTACATTGTATTACCACCTACACACACTTCTTTATAGCACATTAGTCTTCCAAGTGTCTTGTCATTAATCAACCAAAACTAAGGAGGTCAAATGTACTTTCAACAAGTTAAATGTGGTGTTCATAAGAACACCAACCAACTGTGAGATGTGGACTGCGTTAAAAGAATCTTTACTTTCTACCTATCTGACTGATTCTGTCGTCTTTGATTTTTGGTATGTCATTATTCACTTCCACGTGGACTTTCTACTCAAAACACGGACTGGTTTCTGTTTAATTGTTCATTCGATGTCCATCCCTCTCCCTCGCTGGGAATGTCGATTCAGTACTCGCTGAGGTACGGTAGGCCCGGCCGGCCACTATAAATTGGTAGGAGATGTTTGATGCTTGAGAAGCTACACTGGCCGATGGAGCGTTTCTTATTTCCACATGTGACATGTCTCAGTTTTCATCTCAACAAGTTATTCCACGATGTGGGCAATGCAAAGCATTGCCAAGTTTAAGCTCTGTGTTCCATTGCATCATAGGTTCCTTCGTGTTCTGTAGGTGCAGAGGCCATCTCAGAAACTGGTTTAATTATAAACGGCAGGAAGTGGCCATTTCGTTTGGAAACTGTTTTGTTAAACTAGAGTGTGCATATATATAGTAGCAGCGGCGATGATTCAAGTACCGA
The DNA here is from genome assembly GCA_033239725.1 of Echinochloa phyllopogon. Taxonomy (NCBI): domain Eukaryota; kingdom Viridiplantae; phylum Streptophyta; class Magnoliopsida; order Poales; family Poaceae; genus Echinochloa; species Echinochloa phyllopogon. The sequence goes on from BTCW01000001.1 coordinate 2,402,802, forward strand.
AAGAAAATGCCTGAGAACAAAAAAAAATCCAAAAGAAAAGGACGACCTGATAGGAGACGAGTGCGTTAATTAGCTAGGACGACCATGTAAGAATGTGATCCCCCTGTTTCTTCAGATAAAAAGGACAGCAAAATCAAGTTGAATTATTGCTTGCGACCTGCTGGAAGGCCAGGTCCGGCTATAAAAAGATGGTTGATGCTTCAAGATTTAGCTACACATGAACTATATACGGGAATGGCAGAACATTTCTTCCCAACCTACTTGATTGGATCCTCTCCTATGCTCATCTCATTCTCTATCTCTCTTCATCCGAGCCTGGGCTTGAGAGTCGTCAGGAATGTATAGAGCTGCAGGCTAGAGAAATATGGTACGTTACTACTTACTATACTCCTGTTTTGCTTCTTGTTATATCATGCAAACGGGCGCAGCGGCGCGGTTGCAGCTTGCAAGTAGCTAATTAACCTTGTTCCGATATGTCTACATTTTGGTTTATATTTTAAGGTTCGTGTTTCATCATCAAGCTCGTTGTTTTCTGCAGGTGCAACTGTGTCGGTTGGAGCTGTTTTCCAAATAACAGCCCGCTCAAGTTGTTGGAATCGAGGATCGATGAACAATCAACAGGAACACAAGACACTCGATTTGGTCGACGATGAACGCCCGCCACGGGGCGTTCGTGGCGCTGAACGCCCCGCCGGCGACGAACGCTGTGGCCGCCACTACGGCCTGTATCTTGTATTATTTCTCTCGGCTCAAACTGAACAAACATTGATCATAGATTTATAGCCGCAGCTTGCCTGATAACTAACTCTTGCATGCGATCGCCCGTGCGCACGTACGCACAATCTCCGGGCGATCCGGTGTTCTCGTACGTGAGCACCCACCGAAGCGAAAAAACCGAACGTATAAGCCACCGCGGGGCTTATACATGTCATAGTTAATTAGAGGTTTTAAAATTTTTTGAAACTTTGCACACACAATAGTATCAAGTAGATGTGAATTATACCAAAAGTTGAGATTCAAAAAACTTTTATAAAAAAACATATGAAAAAAATAAGTACAAAATTTGTTTGAATCTCAACTGTTGATGATATAATTCACATCTACTTGATACTATTGTGTTTATAAAGTTTTAAAAAAATTTGTAGTGTTTAAGTGCGACATGTGAGACCGAACCGGTCATGCGTTTCTGGAGCACCTGCTCCTCCGCAAGACCATGCCGTCGTTCCGAGCTCTCTGCGAGACACGGTCAGCATGCAACCGTTGCAGCTCTCGCGCGCAGCTACCCTGCACACGCATTCAACTCAAACAAACCCACACACCCATGCATGCAGCTAGCCTACAACATTCCTACAGGTACATACACACCCGAGACACACCAACACGTACGTGCACAAACTAAACCAAACACCAGCGTGAACACATCAAGTTCCTATCTAGTCAAGATTAGTATTAACACAAGTCTGCACGTCCGAACACAATCAGAGCAAAGGATCATCACCGGCATTACAACTTAAATGTGGCGTTCGCAAAGCACGGCGGCTGGCCGCGTAGATCAAATCTGACGAACCGAAGTAAATATAGGGAGGACATGTTTGCCGAAGATGATGAGGATTCTGGTGGACGACGAGAATTACTAGGATTTGCAATGCAATTGCAAAAGCGCTCTGCAACTCGTGTCACTCTGCAAAATAAGATGCCAATAGAGCATCCTCGTGTGCTGACGATAAGATCGATGTCGTCAGGTCCCTAGCCTGGATCGTCTGCCATTTTCCCAACGACACAAGGCCGTCAGCACTTGGCATATATATATATATATATATATATATATATATAGGAAAATTCCTTTCTACATGCGCATGTAGCTACCATCGCCTGTGTATCTCATGTCAGAGGACGTGTATGACCCAACGAAGAGTATGTACATGTAGTATATGATGATACTAGACTATCTAGATGGTATGTAGGTTGAGTATGTAAGGGTACTTTGAGTATGTGGTCATACTAATTTCTATATACTAGTATAATGGTATATCATAAAAAAATTTAAAATAGGGCTGCTTCTGAATTTTTTCGTGCAATTCGTTTTGAAGTATCTTAGAATTAGTATACGAACATACTCAAAGTGATAAATAAGTATATGAACATAAATAAAATGGTAAATTAATGGTGATGGTAGCTACAAGCGGTGGTAGATAAAACTCGTTATATATATATATATATATATATATATATATATATATATATATATATATATATATATATATATAGTGTATGTCTATCCTACACCTGGTGTATCCGCGGCAGGGGATGCACCCAGTCCTGTCTACCGAGCCGGATCCCGGCGAGCGGCGGCCGTGAATCGTGACCAGCGAGCGCGTCGACCAGACCAAGCCGGCATGGCAGAGGACGGGAGGATAGCGGAGCAGAGGGAGAGGAGAGGAAGCGCAAGCCATGTCTGGTTCGTCCGCCCGCCGATTCCGCCCCGAGATCCCCAATTCGTGCGTGATTCCTCGATTGGACAAAGCGCCCGAGCTATTGGTGCGGGCAGATGCTCGATTTGGGGCGGGATTTGCGCCCCAAGGCGAGCTACCGGGGGATTCGGCACTGAGGTTAGTGCGTAATTTTTTTTTTCCGCCGCCCCTGCTCGCTCGTCGTCGTCTCCGAACGCAACGCATGTGAGGTGGTGCTCCCTTCTCCGATCCCAGCTTATCTCGATCGATCCATTCAACCAATCCTCACTGGCTGTAATCCATTCGGCCAAGTCTGTCCGCGCTCGCCGCCGCAAGGGCTCTCTGCCAATCTGTCCCCGTTCAATCGTGCCTACCGATTCCTTCCCCTCGTCTGCTCGAAGGTGGTCGTAGGCGTGATCTGTGGTGTTACATATTTTCCACGTACTTTGAATCAATCGGTCGCATGTTCAGATTCGAGGTCAGTCTTGGGGAACGGGTTGCCTCCGGGAAGATTAGAAAGCTTTTGTCCATGGAGTATTTTTTAGGGATTCCATTCTCTTAGATTCTCTAGATTATTTGAGGCTCTCCTCTCTACAGCAGCGCCGCCGGCGACCGCTACCAGATTGGGCTCCGATCCTCCACCTCATCCACTGTTTTGCTTGGCCTTACTTTTTTTTGGTCCAAAAAAAAAACCACTAGCTGATTGAGGAACGGTCGATTTTTGTCCTGGGTAGACATTTTAGTGGCCTCATGGATCTGTGTGGTATTTATTGTAGCAATTCCTGGGGTTTGTTGTTAGTCCTTGTTTACATCAGTGAACATGTTTTTGTAAACCTGCTGCTATGTGTTTGTCCGTGAAAACATATATGGAAATTGCGCTGGATACATTTTCTGATTTGTGGCTCCTTTCCAATGCAGGATGAGTGAAGAGGATACTACTGCTGTTGCTGCTGCTGAGCAGCCGAAGCGAGCCCCTAAGCTCAATGAAAGGATCCTCGCTTCTTTGTCCAGGAGATCCGTGGCTGCTCACCCATGGCATGATCTTGAGATTGGTGCGTGACTGAACTATCCATTTCAGGCATTCCGACCACCTTGGTCAAGTGAGCATATGCTAAATGAATTTGCAATTAAACTGAAATTAAACTGGCATAATCCTTTTTTTATCTGAAATTAAACTGGAGTGAACACCTGTAATTGGTGACCCACTTTTTGATCTGGTGACCCACTTTTTGATCTGAAATTAAACTGGAGTGATCACCTGCCACCTGCAACTGATACTGTTTTTTCTGCAATTGCACTGAGTAAACACCTGCATTAGTGTACACCTGCAATTTTTTTGCCCCTTTTTTTATCTGAAATTCAACCGGAGTGATCACCTGCCACCTGCAACTCATACTTCTTTTTTCTGCAATTGCACTGAATGTACACCTGCAATTGATGACCCACTTTTAATCTGAAATTAAACTGGAGTGATCACCTGCCACCTGCAACTGATACTGTTTTTTTCTCTGCAATTGCACTGAGTGAACACCTGCAATTGCTGATCCACTTTTATTCTGAAATTATACTAGAATGATCACCTGCCACCTGCAACTCATACTGCTTTTTTCTACAATTGCACTGAATGTACACATGCAATTGATGACCCACTTTTGATATAAAATTAAACTGGAGTGATCACCTGCCACCTGCAACTGATACTGTTTTTCCTCTGCAATTGCACTGAGTGAACACCTGCAATTGCTGATCCACTTTTATTCTGAAATTATACTAGAATGATCACCTGCCACGTGCAACACATACTACTTTTATCTGCAATTGCATTGAATGTACATCTGCAATTGATGACCCATTTTTTATCTGAAATTAAACTGGAGTGATCACCTGCCACCTGCAAGTGATACTGTTTTTTCTCTGCAATTGCACTGAGTGAACACCTGTAATTGCTGATCCACTTTTATTCTGAAATTATACTACAGTGATCACCTGCCACCTGCAACTTATACTGCTTTTTTCTGCAATTGCACTGAATGTACACCTGCAATTGATGACCCACTTTTATCTGAAATTTAACTGGAGTGATCACCTGCCACGTGCAACTGATACTGCTTTTTTCTGCAATTGCACTGAATGTACACCTGCAATTGATGACCCACTTTTATCTGAAATTTAACTGGAGTAATCACTTGCCACCTTTTCTCTGCAATTGCACTTAGTGAACACCTGCAATTGCTGATCCACTTTTATTCTAAAATTATATTGGAATGATCACCTGCCACCTGCAACTGATACTGCTTTTTTCTGCAATCGCACTGAGTGAACACCTGCAATTGATGACCCACTTTTGATATGAAATTAAACTGGAGTGATCACCTGCCACCTGCAATTGATATTGCATTTTTCTGCAATTGGATTGAATGTACACCTGCAATTGTTGACCTCTTTTTGTTCTGAAATTAAGCTGAATGATCACCTGTCATCTGCAACTGATACTGCTTTTTTCTGCAATTGGACTGAATGTACACCTATAATTGGTGACCCACTTTTGATCTGAAATTAAACTGGAATGATCACCTGCATCCTGCAACTGATACTGTTTTTTTCTGCAATTGCACTGAATGTACACCTGCAATTGTTTGAATGAATCCTGCAGTTGAAAATTTTTACCACATCGATTTGTGCTGACGTGAGATACCATGTTGTTTTCAGCTGCAAACCATGATTTCACAGAGGAGTTCTGGAGTGCAAGATGGAGAGCTCACGGAAGCTCCAGAATGTGGGAGGCAGAGCACAAGCTGATGGCCATGCACATGTAGGGATTAGATGATTTACAATATGATCCAAAAAGAATGATGTCATATAGCAGACTATTTATTTTCATGTTACAGTACCGTGACAGTTCTGTGATAATGAATTTCTGTGTTTCGGTCCAGTATACCTTATTTCCCTGCCTTATTATATTTACCTTTTAGCGTCGACTGTATTCTGGTTAAATACCATTTGTGATTTTTCTATTCAACGCAAGTATTTCTGTCACAAATTGGGATATAGAAGTTTAAATGTTTTTGTATCATAGAAAGTTTTCTGGTTTCATGGTATGTGTTGTTACAACAGTTTCCTCGTTAGATGGAATCAAACACTCTTTTTCTTTTTCGGTTGTGGAATTGAGCCTGGAACCTTTTTTCGGGTTCACCTGTTTTTTCTGGTCAGTCATTGTTCATTACTATATGGAGTAGGGCCAGTCGCTGTTCATCTTTTTCACTGTGTGCTACTATCTTTTTCACTGTGTGCTGCTATTCATTACTGTAGCAGAGAGGCTGCATGTTCATAACTGTACAGAGAGGCTGCGTGTATTTTAGCCTCGTCCTATATATATGAAAATTCCTTTCTACCATCGCTGGTAGCTACCATCACTTGTGTATCTCATGTTAGAAGACGTGTATGATCCAACGAAGAGTATGTACATGTAGTATATGATGATACTAGACTATCTGGGTGGTATGTAGGTTGAGGTGGTATGTAGGTTGAGTATGTAAGCGTACTTTGAGTATGTGGATATACTAATTTTATATACTAGTATAATGCTATAATCATGATAAATTAAAAAATAGGGTTGTTTCTGAATTTTTTCATACAATTTTCTTTGAAATATCTTAGGATCAGTATACGAACATACTCAAACTGATAAATGAGTACGTGAACATACATACAATGGTATATTGATGGTGATGGTAGCTACAAGCGATGGTAGATAAAACTCGTCATATAGAGAGAGTTACGTTGCAGAATGCAGACAAACAGCTAGGTTGAAGTGTTGAACTCGTATGCAATTATGCATGCATCGCTCGATTTCCATCCGACCATCCATCTGACGATCGAGACGAGCCTGACATGAAGCTCTCATTTGATGTCTGATGAAGCTCACCCTGATGTCAAACACTTTTTTTTTCTAATTCTTTCGTGTAATATAATCAAATACTACAGTCGCACTCCGTTCACCCGTCGATCGGAGACCCCTAGCTTTCACCTGTCGCCTGAATCTTCTCTCCGAACATCCCCCTGTACGTCTTCTTCTCGTTCTTGCCCGCCTTAAGTTGCCAAAATATAATGGCGCCGCCCAACGCCTTCGCCAAAGCTCGCCACAGACGTACGCCACCGAGGCGAAGGCCGGCCCGGCGTCGCCCGCGCCCTGCGTCTTCTCGCTGCACGACGGCGAGCTCACCGTCGGCGGCCGCCAGCAACGCAGCATGCAGGACACTCTCCTCATAGACGTGCCGGGGAACGTCACGCTCACCACGTTCGGCGAGGCGCCTTCGTTCGACCCCTCCAAGCCATCGGACGCGCCACCGGAGCTGGCCAAGCACGCCGCGGCGAACTCGTTCCTGGGCTTCATTCTGCCAATGGGCACCGCGCGCCTCTACCGCTTCGACGAGTGCGCTCGATTCCGCCGGTACAGGGAGGGCCCGCCGGAGGTGTTGTACGACACGAGCATGCATGCCCAAGGCCGCCGAGATCGAGAACGCCGGCAAGGCCAGGAAGAGGGCGGCGCCACCGATCTGTCCAGCTTCTTCGACACCAAGCTGCTGCGCGAGCTCGTGCAACTTCTCGTGAAGAGGGACGCCGTCCTTGGCTTGCGCGACGACGATGGCGGCGCCGGCGACGGCGAGGTGGGGCTGAAGGCGTTCCTGAATTGAAGGACATGCGGCGGCGGTTCCCGGGTCTGGACGACGTGTACGTGTGGCAGGCTCCCTGCGACAGGTGGGACGGCGCGACACGGCACCATGGACGACCTCGCCGTGGACCGCATCGTCGAGGGCGGGATCGGCCTGGTCCGTCCCGAGTCCCGACCAGGCCGGAGACCTCTACGAGTCCATGCACTCCGATCCTAACACGCCGGCGCGGGGGTCACCGGCGTCAAGGTCCATTCGCCACTCGCGGCGAGCAGCTTCTGAGAACAAGGCGGCGGCAGGGCCCGGGCAAGCCTCGCCGGAGGCCCGACCGGATTCGCGGGCACATCCACGAACACTTTTTCTGATCGTGCTCGTGCCACTGCTGGCCGCCATCCGCTGGCGAAGCGAGCTAGTGGCTGCCTCTCCGGTGGCCGCGTGCGTCGGGCGAAATGGCGACGACGACGCTCCAGCGACGCGTCCGATCCGGGCCGCAGAATCCCGATTGGACGGCAGATATGGGCCTAGGGGTGGACGGTCGGTATCTGAAATACCGTCCACCATCTGTCCATGGCGCGCCGCGGCGGCGCCGAGCACAGGCCGTCGTCCCAAGCTTCCAGGCGCTTCCTCGTGAGCACATCGGAGCCTCGCCGTCTTAATCTTGACACCCGCGACGCGCCGACGCGGTGCTCTTGGCGTGGCGGGACGGCAGGTCGGCGGCATGGCATGGCGCTCCCAGGAGCCCAGCCCTGCCGAGACGTCCGGCCATGGCGTGGCGGAGCGGCACCGAACTCAAGCCCGGTCGCCGCCGCCGCCGCCGGAGGGAGTCTCCGGCGCCTTCCCGTCGCTAGCCTTCGTCGTCCCTGCTCTGCTCTTCCTCCCGATCGCAGTCCTCGCCGCCGTCACGCATGCAAGAGCTCCGCCTCGCCCGCGGTGGAGACCGGCCGGTTCTTGGCTGCCGTTTTTTCGTTTCCTGCTGCGGCCGGTTTGTGGCGCGCCATCCAGTGCGCAGGCACCGTCGCACCGGCTACTCCGATCCGTTAAGTACTTAGTGCTCACTGCTTAGTACCTGCAAGAATGTGACTTCCCTATTTCTACAGATTAAAAGGACAGCAAAATCAAGTTGAATTATTGCTTGGGACCTGCTGGGAAAGGCCAGGTCCGGCTATAAAAGGAGAAGATGGTTGATGCTTCAAGATTTAGCTACACATGAACTATATATGGGAATGGCAGAACATTTCTTCCCAACCTACTTGCTTGCTTGGATCCGCTCCAATGCTCGTCTCATCCTCTATCTCTCTTCATCTGAGCTTGGGCTTGGGAGTCGTCAGGAATGTATAGAGCTACAGGCTGGAGAGTTATGGTATGTTACTACTCATGTTTTGCTTCTTGTTATATCATGCAAACGGCTGCGGCGGCGCGGTTGCAGATTGCAAGTAGCTAACCTTGCTTGTTCCGATATGTCTACATTTTGGTTTAAAGTTTAAGATCCGTGTTTCATCAGACTTTTGCAGGTTTTGGTCTTGGGTCGCCGGCTAGGGTAGCTAGGCTGGATGTGGCATCCCTCTGCTTGCTTCTTCTGTTGTATGTGTCGATTGTTGTGTGTTGGGTTGTAATCTTTTTCAGTGTTTCTTTGTCTTTTATCCTTTGTAATCTTGGGTCGGTCAAGCCCTGTTTGACGGCTCCGAGAGGTGTCTGTAAACTGCTTTCTTCTTAATGAAATACGTGCTAAGGCACGGTCGTGAAAAAAAAAATCAGACTCGTTGTTCTCTGCAGGTGCAACTGTCTCGGTTGAAGCCGTTTTCCATAGAACAGACCGCTCAAATCTGCGCGTCCAAACATATTCACAGCAAAGGATCATCACCGGGATTGCAACTTAAATGTGGCATTTGCAAAGCACAGCGGCTACCCACCTGGATCAAATCATTCAGCGCCCTTGTCAACACAGCAATAGGAAAGGTGACGTGTTCAGTAGTTCTCAATCTCCCTACACAAAGCACAGCGCTCTTTGTGCATCTCTTGATGGCAGCTATATTCAACTTAGCAGTCAACAGATCCAACTCTCTTGGTGCAGAAGCAGAAGTATATGAAGCATTGTCCAGATAACAGTACATGATGCCTTTCCTGTAAACATTTTTATTTACACGATACCTTGAAAGATCCTAGCTATTTAGAAGGAAGCATGTCGAGGGCCATTTCCTTCAACGAAGGCATTTCCTCTTGTATATATAGCAGCGGCGACAATTGAAGTACCGAAAGAAACAAATGTCTCAAGCAAAAAAGGCAAAAGATAAGGATCACGATGGTCTCATATGGACAACCATACATGTACTCTTCCAGCGATGATTTCTTAATTCTGGTCACTTGGCAAGCTGCAGGTACTTGGTGCTATTGTACCTGCAACAAGAACATGATTTTCCTTGTTTCTACAGATAAAAAGGACAGAGACATTAAGTTGAATTATTGCTTTGGACCTGCCGGATGCCAGTTCCGGCTATAAATAGGAGTTGGGTTGATTCAACTCTATGGGTATGGCAAAGCATTTCTTGGTCTCTCTTTGTCAGAGCTTGCGCTTGGGAATCGTCAGGAATTCATAGGGCTGATCCTTGGAGAGATTTGGTAGGTTACTACTCCTGTTCTGCTTCTTGTTACATCATGCAAACAGGCGCAGGGGCTGTCGCAGCTTGCAAGTAGATGACCTTGTTCTGATATGTCTGCATGATGGTTTAACGTTCAAGGTCCGTGTTTCATCATCCGGCTCGTTGTTTGCTGCAGGTGCTTTCGCTGCTGAAGCCGGTTTCCATAGAACAGATTGCTCAGATGTTTGCAGCCCAACATATTCAGAGCAAAAAATCAGCGGGGTTACAAGTTAAATGGGACCTTCACAAGCATAGCAGCTAGATCAAACCATTCAGCCCCCTTGTCACTGCACCACCCTTTGTTCTAAATTAAGTGACCCAAAACATCTCAATGAATAAGTAAATAAATAAATAACTGCAATCTGGCCGATGGCACCTTAAATTCATCATATTTGTCCACAACAAAACGTAAACACAGTAACACGACATGGAAAGATGATGTGTTCAGTAGTTCTCACTCAATCTCCTACACAAAGCACAGCACTCTGTGGGCATCTTTTGATAGCAACTATTCAACTTAGCAATCAGCACATCCAAAACTCTGGGCGTTTTGGTATCTTTTCTACCTTCATATGCAGAACCAAAGAAAAACCAGCCATGAAGCATTACAGTACATGATGCCTTTTTTGTAAACATTTTTATTGACACGTAACTCTTCAAATAGCTATTTAGAAGGAAGGATGTCAAGGGCCACTTCCTTCAACGAAGGCATTTCCTCTTGTTGATGCAAGCAGATATAGCTGCCAGACGTCGCTTTTCTCAGGACCTTCCAAGGTTCAGGGTAGCACCTGCCAGATAATATTGTTTGGCAAAATAAGATGCCTTACAAAAAGATATGTGGTCTGTGTCATCACAAAATAGTATTGCAAGGTCAGTTTTATGCTTAAGTCTAAGCAACATAACTAGGATCCTACACAGAATTTCGTTGATATCATTTCTGATCCTCCGTGAAGTATCACAGATAAGACCTTTTATAGTGAAGTTTTGAGGGCCACAATAGTTAACATTTCACTGTTACTGATTTTGACTAATCCTGAAATGATATCAACAAAATTCTGGGTAGGAATCTATGCTAATAACCTTGCTTATGTAAAGGCATGTGATGCTAGATTTGAGAACTCATTGTACAGGCATAGGATTAGAATGCAAACCTGAAAAGTGTTCCCCCTTTGACTCCCTTAAAATTGTGAATATAGTAAACTGTGTCCAGCTTTGGGAGAAATGTCTTGGAAAGCTCTCCAAGTTTCGGGTAGAAGAATGATGGATAGTCTTCGCAAGTCAAGGAATTAGAGTTTACAAGCATACATTTTTAACTGTACTCAGCTCAAGATCTCTTCTGTTGAGAAAGACTTTTCACAATGCAAAACTTTCTCATAATTGACAATGTAGAATAACGTAGTTAACATAGACAGCAACCATTAACTAATGCAGAAGAGAATCTTAATATATACAGAAGAAGGATACATCCACTTCTTATTCGATCTAGTTCTCCATTGAATATTATCATTTTCCGGTTGGTGCCAATGACTGCTTCCTTGTAAAGCTCTTCAACCACAAGCATTTCTGTAAGCCACCATATCACTAAAGAGGTAAGCTCGTTTGATAGATCAGTACAACTGGGGGGATATCTCAAATTAAGAAAAAGAGGGAATGCAGACCATTGACATTGAAGTAAGGATAAGCCACAAGGAATGTTTCATCTTCTGGTTTGACACGGTCTGCCATTTTGACTTTTGTTGTAAAACCAAAATCTTCGAACAGAGATGGTTTTGTTAGATAATCTAGCCTAAGTGAACATCCTTCAAAGGCTGACTGTCTTGCAAAAGAAACCTCATTTGCCTCAGGAAAGAACTGATACATGTGAGGTAGGACCAATAGAATCAACCAGGAGATATCAGTTGATAATTTGATGAAAAAAAAACTTGAGCATGGGTAAACATATTTGGACAACTATGCATAACTCTGATTTTTGTTATTTCAACGTGTCTAAATGATGCAGTAGGCATTCACAAATATACACACTGATGACTAAAAATTCCTGTCATGGACATACTATTCTGGTTCGTGTAGTCTTTTCTGCAGGTACAAAGCGATCGCAAAATTCTCTAATGAGAAGCATGCTTCCAGTCATCTCATTTCCTCCTTCACCATCACCTGAAAGCAAGAATAGAAACAAACTAGAGAACTTTCACCAGAAGTAGAACCACAGTGCACCCCCCCAATTCCAAATATAAGTCGTTTTGGACTTTCCTACGCCTCTTTAAATGTAGGTCATCTAGAACTTGTACACACCTGTCCACAATTGTTTTTACCCTGACGCCTTTGCTCATTGAATGATATCAACTCTCATGAATGAGGTATTTTTTGCAATGTGTAATAAGTGCAGGGCAATAAGTTGACTTCATATTTTCGTAGTTCATGTGCACAAGTCTAAAACAACTTATGTTTGGAATCAGAGGGTTAGTACACAAAAGGTCATCAATCTCGAACCTGGTACAGATTGTAGCCCGGCCGTAGGGAACTCAATTTCCTGTAATGTATCATATCACAATCTCTTGACATGTAACATAAAAAGCAAAAAAGATGAATCGATTCGATGATCGGATTAAGGCTGACCAGTAGCTGCTTTCCATCCTTAAGAGCTGATTCAGCAGCGTCTTTAGCCTGAAATCACTACAGATATATCCCATTAATCATCCAGTTATCTAGTTTCTTTACAAAACAAGCATGGCCAAAAATTATAGATAAATGACGTCATCTAAAAGGCACAGTTAAATGCAAATGAGATTTCCATAGTTTATCATTTGATAGTTAAATGCCATCGCTAATAGATGTAAAACAATTTGCTGTCAAATAACTTGCCTTCTTTGAAAAGTGAAGTTCGCATGCTTGAGACATAAATTATAAATAAAAAGTTCACACACTGCCCCTGCTGAGTTCTTGAGAAAGGCACATACTTGCAAAGCAACTTAAGATAGGCATGCAAAACCGCAGTGCATCACAGGATCAAGCACACCCCATAAAGCTAGCAATCCGCCAATTACCTGCATTAGAAGTTCTGTGTAATCTGCTGGGAACTTTACATCAGATACATTGCGAGAGCCCTGGTCTCCAGCGATAGCACGAACGTGGAACCCAATTCTTGAATTTCTACTTGCAACGGTGAACACAGCACGAGTGCCATTTCCACTGCTGGTTGTAGCGGGTATCCAATTAGAGACCTTTAAGAAACCAAGAAAAGGAATGAGAAAGGCTGAAAACAAAGAGTAAGCAAAGAACAAAAGACTTAGCTTATGGGGCTGTACTTGTTTATTGAGAAAGGGAGTTTTGGAGGTAATTGGAGGGTTGGCTATGGAGCCATAACTGATGGCCATGGCCATTGAAGCCTGCGTAGATGGATATGTGCGTGGGGACTGGAGTAGGGAGAGGGAGAGGGAGAGGAGGTGAGAGAAAGAGAAGGTGTGCAAAAATTAAAGGGAAAATGAATAGCAATTAATCTGTTTGTGGGGCCTTACTGTGTGGTCTCTAGTTGTTGTGGTGGGGACCATCTTGTCTGTTATGGCAGTTGCATGAATTGTGTGAACATGCTGCTCTCGGTTCACAAGTAGACTTTTGGCTTTTCCCTTACCTTTCATACTTTAAAATATTAAATTATGATATAATTTAGTATTTATTCATGTAGCAGCATCTCAGAACAAAAATTATTAGCTAGAAAGAAATTGAATAGATACCCTTTTTTAAGATGGAAAACCAATTCCATTAACCACCAACTTGCAAATTTTGTCTGTACTCGCATTCTTTCTCTGGAGTTCATTTTATTTCCTGTCTGGCACCATCATGAGAACCAAGTCTGGTTCCTCTCTGATGAACTCAGCACGGCTTACTTAGCTCATAAGAACTGCATTAACTGGCACCTTAGCTCTTGTAACTGCAGAAGCCACCAGCAGGCACTTATTGCTTTGCATTTGAAGAAGGAATAAGACCAACTTTATCCATCCTCCAGCTGGTAAATCAAAGTCTAGTTTAACACCATGCCTTCCAATTTTTGCACCTCAAAAGTAAAATATTCCAGGTTAACATCCACAAGAACATTTTGAGTTTATTTTGGCACCTGTATGTTCCAAATACAGGACCACTTGTTGCTAGCATAATTGGAGTGATTTGAGGATGAAGCATTTCTCACTGTTCTATGATCCACTGGTATGCCCAGTTTGTGTGCAGATTTTACTGAAAAACATCCTTCAGATAAGGCGCAAAGCAATCATCTCATATGGGGAAAATTTTCTCAGTGTCATCTTCAGAGAAAAATATCGATCACCTATTCTGACTCACGCTGGCCGAGAGTCCAGTTAGTTACCAGGTTCCTGGATCGACAGGATCGAGGAACATGGTACAGTACTTTCTTTTTTGAACCGAACATGGTACAGTACTTACCAAACGTTTTTACACTGCAGGAATGTTCCTGGAACACGGAACGTAATTGTTCCCGAATCGACGGCCTGGGATGAGGAATGTGGCATCGTTCCACATTCTTGGCTGCTAATACCCCACTACCTTGCCTTGACTCACTCTCTCAACCATGGCCAGCCTCCAGAGTTCCAATGGATGATACCGTGATGCTGTTTAGAATCCCTGATTGTGATCTTGAAGGAATCTCCACGGAAGAATTGAGTGTGCTCCAGCAGAACAGCACCATATAGTTCATTCAAGACTTTCAGTTCGTACATTCATGGCTTCTACCATATATCAGTGATTAAAGCCATGTGGTAGTGAATGATCTCAAAGAAACCATCTGAATTCCTTTTGATAACCATATCAAAGGATGTTGCTGTTTAACTTGCCTCTTCTATCAAAACTGAAAGATTATCAACTTCTTGGCATATCTGCTCAATCAAAGGATGTGCATTATCATTTGAGGAGAAGGAAACAACATCCCCCTTCAGCTCAATCCAACTACACCCAGTCTCCTTCTTCAACCCCCGCTCTTTCATGAGACCTCTAACACTGGCAGCACTGCTCCACATCTCTTTAGCAGCATATATGTTTGACAAGAGTGTATACATTCCTCCATCAGTAGGTCTAGAATGAAGAACATTTTTTGCTATGAGTTCCCCAAGCTGGACATCCCCATGAGCATTGCAAGCACTAAACAGGGTCTCCCATGCATTTATTTGAAGGTTGGAAGGGATTTTTCTTGTAAAATCATAAGCCTGGTGTACAAACCCTGATCTTCCTAAGAGATCAACCATGCATGAATAGTGATCAGATCTTGGAATCAAGTTCCAATCCTCTTGCATACTTCTAAAATAGTGGCAGCCTTCGTATAGATACCCTTTGTGTGCACAAGCAGACAAGACACTCAGAAAAGTAGAATGATCTGGGCTAAATCCATCTTTTGTCATCCTGTCAAAGAGTTTTAGAGCTTCAACAGCTAGACCGTGATAAGCATATGTCGCAATCATGGCATTCCATGTCACCGTATCCCGTTGCATAATCATCTCGAAAACTTGGGAAGCTTCAACAATTAGTCCACACTTGGAGTACATAGATATTAATGAGCTCATCACCAAAGCATCATGCTCAAAGCCGGTTTTGATCGCGCAAACATGCACCATCCTTCCACACCCGAGAGCAACAAGAGAAGCACAAATAGAAATAATCACACTCCAAGTGCCTTGGTCTGGTTTATATCCTCCTCGGGTCATTTCCAACAGGAGACTTAGCGCTTCTTCATCTTTGTACCCAGAGATCAACGTGTTCCATGATGTCTCATCTTTCTCAGGCATTCTCCTAAACCAGGTATTTGCACCATCCATGTCCCCTCGTTGGACATATCCTTGCAAGATTGTATTCCATGATACCAGATCTCTATCAGGCATGTCAGTGAACAAACTCAATGCATCATCCAACCTCTCACTCATCACGAAGCCACCCATCATTGTGTTCCAAGCAAGGATATCACGGTCAGGCATGTCCTGGAACAACT
Source organism: Echinochloa phyllopogon (assembly GCA_033239725.1). Lineage (NCBI taxonomy): Eukaryota > Viridiplantae > Streptophyta > Magnoliopsida > Poales > Poaceae > Echinochloa > Echinochloa phyllopogon. Next base: position 2,418,544 of record BTCW01000001.1, read on the forward strand.
TCCATGCAGCATCAACATCTCCATTCTTTAAATACCCACGCACGATGGCTGTCCAAGATATAGTGTCCTTTTCAGGCATTTCATCAAAGAGATTCTGTGCAACCTCCATCATCCCAGCCTGCGTATAACCTGTGATCATGACATTCCAAGAAACAAGGTTCCGTCCCTGCATTCTACCAAACAGCTCCTCTGCATCTTTCAGGTAACCATGTTCAGCATAACCTGACAGCAATGCATTGCACACCGAAGTCGACGGTGAAGGCACACGGTCAAAGAGCTCCCTGGCTTCACGGGCGCGCTTCCTCTTCATATACCCGGAGATCATTGTCAGCCATGACACGTCATTCCTCGCTGGCATCATGTCGAACAGCTCCCGCGCCCTGTCAACCATCCCGTTCCGCAGGTACCCTGAAATCATCGCGTTCCAGGAGACCACGTTCTGTTCTGGCATCCGATCGAACAGCTCCCTGGCCTCGGCGATCCTCCCGCACCGCGCATAGCCGGTCAGCAGCGCGGCCCATGAGACGGAGTTCCTGAACGGCATCGCGTCGAACACCCCGCGGGCGTCGGCGAGCATCCGGTTCCTGACGAGGCCCGAGATCATGCAGTTCCACGTGAACACGTTCCGCTCGGGCATTTCGTCGAACACCCGCCGCGCGGCGCCCACCCTGCCGGCGCGGAGGTGCGCCGTGATGGCGGAGTTCCACCGGACGATGTCACCGTCATGACGCGGCTGCGGCGGCGCCGCCCGTGCTCTGGTGTGGAGACGGCGGAGGGAGCGTGAAGCGCGGCGCAGACGCGGAAGGTTCTGGAAGGTTCTTAGCATGTTCAGAAGCATCGGAGTGGAGGAGCGAGATATCCAAGGAAGACTAGTAGTAGAAGGGAAACTGCTGCTCCGTTCTCCAACAAATACGACGCGCGCCGTCCGATCCAGTATTAACGGCCATGATCGAATGCACACGTGGCACATGGATCCAGTCCAGTCGTGGTCAAACCACAGCGGAAGCCACTCCACCAGCATGCGGCAGCGGCGGCTCTAGCTCGCGGCCGCAGATCGGCGGCGGCGCCGGCGGGGGTGGCGGCGATCCATGAGCATGAAGCACCAGCACCCGCACACGCCGCGGGGGGACGAGGAGCCGTCCCCGCCGCCGCAGCGCCGGCCGCGCGGCTTCGCCTCGGGCCCCGCGGCGTCGGCGGGGGCGGCGGGGCCGCCGCGGAGGCGGGGCGAGCGGGAGCGGGAGCGGGAGAAGGAGCGGACGAAGCTGCGGGAGCGGCACCGGCGCGCCATCACGAGCCGCATGCTGGCCGGGCTGCGGCAGCACGGCAACTTCCCGCTCCCCGCCCGCGCCGACATGAACGACGTCCTCGCCGCCCTCGCCCGCGCCGCCGGGTGGACCGTGCACCCCGACGGCACCACCTTCCGCTCCTCCAACCAATCACTCCTGCCTCCTCCTCCTCCCCAGTTGGTCCGTGCGCTCTCTGCCAACTCTTCTGTTTTGCCTTTGTTGCTTCGTGTAGCTTGCAATTTAGCTTCCTTTGTTAATCTGAATTACTAGGTACTGCAGTCTCCGCATGCTAATTTTAGCATTGTAGTCTCCTGCTTAGAATCCATATATTATGCCAATGTCTAAGTTTCGCAGGAAAGCCTTAGCGTTGCTGTCCTAACATATTGCAGTTGGTGTTATTTGTAGCAGGGAATGTTTCAGGTTCCTTCTGTGGAAACGCCAGCTTTCATCAACACTCTGAACAGTTACGCCATCGGAACACCATTAGATTCTCAGGCTTCTGCCCTACATACAGATGATAGTCTGTCGCCATCGTCATTGGACTCAGTTGTGGCAGAGCAAAGCATCAAGATCGAGAACTATGGGAATTCCAGTTCTGTCAGTTCTCTGAATTGTATGGACGATGATCAGGTGAGCTTCGTCTTGTATTGGAATAAGCCCATTATGCTGATACATTGTCACGAAATACTTGATATTACTGCATTTGTCATGAAATATGCACATCATGCTCAACCTTCTCTTTTGTGTTGTTCAAGCAAGTAGGCAAAAGTAGTGCTCAGCAGGATGACTAGTAGTATATCTCTCATTCTTTATCTCATAATAGAAAACAATAATTGACTTGACATAAATCGATAAGATATACTTCATTTCATCCTGCTGATACAAACTAGGGCCTACTGTTAGGTATAATAATAACTCGTGGTCAATCTGTTCCTTTCATTTGTGAACCACTTTTATGGCTGTAATAGCGGCCTAGCGGTCGCAATGTTCTTGTTCGAGCTTGCAGTAGTAATCTAGTCACATCATACAACGATTTCTGTAGTTCCTTGCCATTATTAGAGACTACACTGAGCTGACAATGTTTCTCTGTTTGTTGAACCTATAGCAGTTAATGAGATCATCGGCAGTGTTGGCTGGTGATTACACCAAAACTCCATATATACCAGTTTATGCTTCTTTACCTGTAAGTTCCATGTAAACTTCTTATTTTGGTGCCCAATATGATAATCTGATGGTCTCAATTTATTTATTGATTATATATTATCGTCAATATATAAAATGGTTGTAGACTGAGCGTGTACTATCTGGTCAGAGTTCTGATTTTTCTTTTACTGGATTTGCTACTGGTTGTGACTTATCTCATGCCCAGATTAATGTTTAGCGCCAAAAGTTGTTATGGGCTCTATTGAGCAATCTTGCATACATTAGACACGCCGTATGTAGTTCCATCATTGTTAAGTTTATGTGCTTTTAAAATAAATCACAAGAAGTGAGACGCCCTGTAATTTTTCTGTCAGGCATGTGTTATCAAAATTTCCATGGCTGTGACCTATGTACCAAGCTCTTGCTTTTATGTTTGCTGCAGATGGGCATTATCAATAGTCACTGCCAATTGGTTGACCCAGAGGGCGTCCGCAATGAACTAAGGCATCTGAAGTCTTTGACCGTAGATGGGGTTGTTGTTGACTGTTGGTGGGGGATTGTGGAAGCCTGGATTCCTCGCAAGTATGAGTGGTCTGGCTACAGGGATCTTTTTGGTATAATTAAAGAGTTCAAGCTGAAAGTTCAGGTTAGGCATACTTGTCTAAATTTACTGTACATTATGAGTACTGATCTATAACACACTGATCTGGAGTTATGGACACAAGGTCCTAGATAGATTGAAGATGATTGGCTGTAGCATTGGCATTCTATGCTTTGTGATTTGATGTGCTAACTCCTATAAAAGGACAAACTCCTTTAGAAGGAAAAATTTAAACAATCTATGGAAACTTAAGACTCTGATTCTTCTGGTGTAACAAAAATCTATGACCTCCAAAGTCTATGAAGTAAAATAATTACACCTTTTGATTCATATGGTGTCTTTTGTATTAAAACCTTCTAATAATGTTGCACAATATTTAACATCCTTTTAAAAACGTTAGGTAAACTTTCTCATTTCTCCTTTTCTATCAGACCTGCTTACATCGGCTAATGAGTGTTGTTTGACGAACGTCTTTTAAGGTTGTGTTGTCATTTCATGGATCTGGTGATGTGTTAATCTCTCTCCCGAGGTGGATTATGGAAATTGCAAAAGAGAACCAGGACATATTTTTCACGGATCGCGAAGGCAGAAGAAACACAGAATGTCTTTCCTGGGGGGTTGACAAAGAACGAGTCCTTCGAGGGAGAACTGGCATTGAGGTATTGGGTCATCCTTGGTAAATTTTCTTCTCTCTTCGTCATTTTACAAGAAATAGGAGAGCTGTTCTCCTTGCGTTACTTTTGTCCGTTCATCATTTCCCATCTTTCTTGTTTATGCCATACTCTAAATGAAGGGAATCTAGTACATCGAGGCTTAATGAGATTATCTGCAGGTCTATTTTGATTTTATGAGGAGCTTCCATATGGAATTCAGAAACCTATCCGAAGAGGGTCTTATTTCTGCTATTGAAATTGGATTGGGTGCTTCAGGGGAGCTAAGATACCCTTCATGCCCAGAAAGAATGGGCTGGAAATATCCTGGTATTGGTGAGTTTCAGGTATTTACTTGTACTTAAACACCAAGTTCAAATTTGTGACGGAGTCCTTTCATGAATAAGCTGCAAAACCCATATTTTCCCCTTTCTAACCTCTTCTATTAATTGGACGTAAGAATATGAACCTCATATCTGTCTTGAACAAACCCTATTAGCATTCAGTATGTGTGCCATTATTAAATACCAATATGGCCTGTAGTGCATCACCATGGTGAGCATGGGGCACTTAAACTGCTGCCATTTTACTGTTCTTGCATTACGATAAAGAAGAATACCTCCCAAGATATCTGTTAAAAACATTTCAAAAAAGACTACATTTTGCACCCGAAAATGGGTTCACCTCAAAGACTGGAACAGATTGTATCGCTATACAACACCTGTTTCTGGCTTTCTAGTTTATTGATCAGATTTACCCGTTGTATGACTTGAATTTAACTCTTTGATTACAGAGTTTAAGGTGCATCTCTGATGCATATGGTGTAGTGCATAAGACTATATCTTCTATGAGATACATTGGCTGTATTTCCTTTGTTGATTTCCATCGTTGACAGTGTTATGACAGATACATGCAAAAGAATCTAAGGCAATCAGCAGTGTCGCGGGGTCATTTGTTTTGGGCACGTGGACCTGATAATGCTGGATATTATAATTCAAGGCCACATGAAACTGGCTTTTTTTGTGACGGAGGTGATTATGACAGCTACTATGGACGTTTTTTCCTCAACTGGTATTCTGGGGTCCTCATAGATCATGCGGACCAGGTGCTCTCACTTGCTACTCTTGCATTTGATGGAGCGGAAATAGTTGTGAAGGTTTGTAATGCTGGTTCATAAGAGTTATTGTTTGGATTCTGAAGCACCATTCTTCTCTTGCTAATTTTTCAAAAAATCATGTCCCCTTTGGTATATTTTCTGTCTGAGATGTCTATTGTTGTCATTACCCACAACAAACTGCAAACAAAAGGATATTCCTGTTTAGCATAAATTTTCTAATTTATTTTGGATTGGAACACGTTGCTCGAGTGTCTAAAGCAGTTGAAGATTTCTATTGCCTAGCGTGTTGTTTATAGGTTACTCCAGTTTGAGTCAAGCTTGGCTTATTGAGGATGGATCTCAGGATTTCGGTTCTGAGTCACAAATGATGGATTGTAATATAACACTCACAAAGTCACTAGTACAGTAAACTTCAATTGTGATCATTTTCTATGCAAGTTTGCAATTACTATCTTGAGAGGAGTTAATTAGAATGACAATCATTAGATTGAAGGAGACCGTTGCACAAAAGTGGTTCACAGGCTGAAATGAAGCTGAAATTATTGGTCTTGGGCAAACTTGTGAAAATTCATGTTAGCATGCATCAGCCTGATGCTTTGCCTGTTATAACGATATATACTTACACTGCGTAATTTTCTGCCCTTATAAGTCGAGTAGTTGTTGCACACATTTTGCAATGGTTGTTTGCCTGCTTGGCTGTTTCATAACAAGGCAAATCTCTTTCATCAGATTCCATCTATCTATTGGTGGTACAGAACTTCAAGCCATGCTGCAGAGCTTACAGCAGGATTCTACAATCCTACAAACAGAGATGGATATTCTGGGGTCCTCAAAATGCTCAAGAAGCATTCTGTAACTCTTAAGCTTGTTTGTTATGGGCCAGAGTATACTGTTCAGGAGAATGATGAAGCATTTGCGGATCCGGAAGGTTTAACATGGCAGGTAAGATATTCTAAATTCCTCTGTATGCAAGTTTCATAAGTTTATTGGTCTAATTTCAGTAACACAAAATATGTGCAGGTGATGAATGCAGCATGGGATCATGGGTTGCCTCTATGTATAGAGAGTGCTCTTCCGTGTCTTGATGGTGACTTGTACTCTCAAATCCTTGACATAACAAAGCCTAGGAATGATCCTGATCGCCATCATGCCTCGGTTTTTGCATACCGCCGGCAGCCTCCATTCCTTCTGCAGAGAGACGCTTGCTTTCCAGAGCTTTGTAAATTTGTCAAGTGTATGCACGGTTAGTATCAGTTTTGTCCCGTCCTAACTTCTCATCGCCATACATAGTTCTCGCCTTGTGTTCATGACTTGTGCAATTTCTAGTTATGGCTGTAATATACTAATATATATAGAAGATATAGAGGATTATGTGTCCATAACTGTGTAAATGATTTGATCCACAGGGGAGGCTCCCCAGAACGGAGAAGATTGAATTCCCTAGCCAATATATGTTAGCTCAATAGCGAAACAAAGGAGGTGGGTTTTGGATTTCAGCCACTTTTGAAGCAGATGGCGGGTATTCTGATTCACTGCCTTTTAACTGCTAGGTTCTATACTTCTATTCCGGTTGACACCTGCATGTCAGCCATTTGTGCTTTGTTTTTCTGTTCTTGAGGGCGCCATTGCAGCCCTCGTATAGCTTCTACGAAAGATAGCATACCGCTGTAATAGGCATGGAGAAACGCGGAATTTGCTAAGTTTATCATGGAAATGGCATGCTTGTGCCAGATAACATGTGTTATCATTATCTCCCTTGGTGATCTTGATATCAACCAGGTCCCTCATATCAGGTGCAAAAGTAGTCAAGAAACTGAATCAGTGACCAAGCGGATTTGCTGGTTGAAGCTAGCTGAACAACTTTTGGTAAATTGGGAGCGTATATAGGCCATCTGATGCGAGACGAGCGATACGAATGGACCCCGCCAATTATCCTCTTCGCCCAGCCCAGTCTTTGTGCCCCATGAAGCCGACCCGCTGGCCCCATGAAACTTTGCATCTAATGGTTGTGCGGGTAGCAGATGCGCCCTGCAAATGCAGACCATCGTGGTCGCTCTCCTTTATACATTTCAACCCTCATGAACGCTGTGTCAGCTTTTAGCATTTGCAGAATACTGATTAGCATTATATTGACACTATTTTCCAAAAAAAAAGATGCATCAGATTGACTGGTAAAGATCTACGAGTACCGTGGCAATTTCTTGCATATAATACATGCGACCGAATAAATTCACACGCACATTTCAGTCTCACTGACATAAGGTCATTTGTGTCTGACATGCGGTATAACTAACTGTTTTCAGCCTACGTCTGGATGCCGCATACATACTCGTCTCACTCACCAAACCTACTCGTCGCTTTGGATCCAGCCTGCTCCACGTATTTCTATAAAGAACGTGACGAATCTGAGGATATTTTACTCGGCACCAGCTGTTACATCAGAGCCCCAAATTATCTACCAAAATGACGACAACAGATCGATCCAATGCCGAGTCCAAATTTTCTACCAAAGATGACGACAATTCCATCAAATGTTAAACGATTCAGGATCATTTTATTTGTAATTTGTACACAAACAAAGCGCAGCTTGTAATTTGTACACAAACAAAGCGCACGAGCTAAACCAGAGGCAGCACCTGCGCAGGGTGGAGGAGCAGAAGGTGCTCGCCTGCTCTACCCGGCACGGCTGTAATCTACAGGAAAACAGCAACATCTCTGAACAGATAATTTCCCATGGAATTCACAGATTCGAATGAAAGGCGAGTGACTGAGTTGAAAGCTTTTGCATGGGACGCAGGGGACCATGCCTGATGAGCACGAGCTGTAGCAGGCTAGCAGCAGCAGCAGCAGCCCAGGCTTTTCATGCGCTGGAGGCCAAAGGACACCAGCTCGATCAACTGAGCACCAGAGCCCACCATATTTGATCGCAGCCGCGTACAGATTTCCCATCAAGTACCGCGTCCTTGTCAAGTTTGTCATGTATTCCTTCATCCCCCCTGCCTGAGCTGCGGTCTTGTCCAGCAGGATCATGATTCAACTGTAACCACAACAGTGTATCAAAACAATTTCAGAATTCCACTGAACCATTGATTCAAAAACAAAAAGGATCAGATATCTGCATTTGAATTTAGTCTATTAACATGAAGAAGAAGAATCCATGCTGAAGAGACTAACCCACGGTGGTGAGTGCTGACCCAGACCCCATTTGCTCAAGTTGAGCCATGCATGTCCCCAGTGTCACATGAAAATAAATACTTCGTGTTGATCTCACTGCTACTGGAGATTCATTTGCAATGTTTCATCGTGAACTGAGAATTATAGCAGGATGGAGCAAGATCTCTGCAACCACCATGCTTAAGTATATTATGACAGAATGAAACAGAATATTAACCATCATATTTTGAGACCATACAAAGACTTTGTAAAGCTGTGAAATATTTTTACCACTGCAAAAGCTGGTAGCTGGACCTTGGTACCAATGTTACCCAGATCTGGAATTCACCATGCTCTGCTTCTGCTCATTCATTCAAGTCAATCCAGGGGTGTCAGACTCCGATATTTAGGTGGTGTTTAGATGTTAGAATTGGGAGGTTGAATTTGGAAGTAAGATGTCACTTCGTAATCATTGCGCTACTGTAGCATTTCGTTTGTATTTGTGAAAAATTATCCAAAAATTGATTAATTAGTCTCAAAATGTTCGTCTCACAGAGTACAACAAAACTGTGCAATTAGTTTTTGATTTCATCTACATTTAATACTCCATGCATGTTATGATATTTTAATGTGATGGGAAATCTTCTTTTTGCATAGTGTATTTAGGAGTTCCTTTTTGGAACTAAACGGGTATATTCCTCGATAGCTTTTCAGAACATGTTCTCCTGGGCGGCTGTCGTGGCTTTAGCAGAATATTCCAACCACTAAAAATTACTGCACCTCACTCATCAGCTCCAGCTCGAAGATGGAGGGAATCCCCTTTTCCTGGAACAAGTTCAAATGCCAGCCATGGACAACCAGTCCACCACCTAGTGCCAATCGGCTACTTTGTCTCTTCCCCGCCCTTCCTGATGGAAAAAGAATCTTGATCGCCGAGCATATATTCCTGGACACCTAATCACTGACTCCCTCTTTTCAAAGAAAGAAAAAGAACCCAATCCCCACTTGGGCACTACACATCAACAGATATATACAGTAATATGCTCAAAATCATGATGATTCAACACAAATAGCAGTTAAAAATATACGTTCTCAAAGGGGAAAAAAGGTCTAACATGCCTACCGCTACATAGATCTGTTTCAGTAGAAATAGCAATTCATTATTTATGTAATGATACGGATCCGACAACTGGAATCTCAATCATATGAGTCTTAGCTTAAATCTTAAGCATGATGCTGCCAGGTTAAAAAGAAGCATGATGCTGCCAGGTTAAAAGAAACTGGCAGTAATTTGCTCGTCAGCCCCGCTTTTTCAGCCAAACCAGTGAGACTGATGGTACCCTATCCCAATACCCATAACGCCTAAAGGTTGCTTTTAATGTCTACTTCAAACTTTAAATCTTGGGAGAGAAAATATATGATATTTCAAATACTAAATCAGACCAGTTTGGGGCTGGGAATTAGGAGCAATTCCCAGACACAAACTGAAACGAGCCAGATCGCCAACCAGGTCGCCCCAGCAACTTTAAATCAAAGAGGGGGTGAGTGGGGATAAATCCTAGCTGTCATTCTGCTAAGTAGTACTCATGCATGCAACAATTCCACCATGGTTCTAGCCTCTAGCCTCTAGGGTTCATCCAAAAAGGATTCCACTAAACATCACCTCATAGGAAATCGTATGTAACAGGGAAAGTTGGTTGATACTGACGTAGTTAATAGAAAAAGGTTCATCTAGCACAACTAGACCAATCAATGGTGCTTCAGTTCAACCAAATCCTGATACTTATTATCAATAATTTAGTTTAGATATATCATTTAAATAAAGCAGATCATAACATCCATCTAGAAAAACCAACTCGTGTATTTCCATATATAGAAATCAATACAGAATTACATATAACCATCAACAAGCACACGATCCCAGAAAAGATAAAACATCAAACAATCTCATCATAGTTGCTTTCAATTGTTCATCAGGAGCAAATTGAAACTTTGTTGAGGAATGTAATGTTCTGAAATGTCCATGAGGATGAAGTCGGTAATGCCAAATGAAACTATGAATAATACTTGTGAAATCTAACAAAAAGAAAGATCCCAACTGAATTTAGAATAAAAGGGAAGGCACCTGCCTGGTGGTACCATTAAGCAATATATGCATGCATAACATTATCAGACAACTTATATTAGACAGATATAGGGTCAATGTTTCAATCACCTAACTGATGCAATGAAGTTATAAACCACAAAAGTAGTTTGTCGTCAAGCTGCTAATAAGCATCTAGAGCTAATAATAGCTCTAGTGTAGGAATTTGAATTATTTCAAACTAGCCTTGCCAGGCTCAGCCTATTTCGCATATCCTGCTTTACTCTAGGTCTACGTTCAATGGAGTTGCACAATTGACTAATTGTAATTCTAACTAGATTCCGTAGGTTACAAAAAATCCAGCAAAGGTACACAAGCCAAACAACAAGCAAATGAGACAATAATTCTGTAATCAGATCAAAAGTAACAATACAAGGGTTCCGTTACTTGTCACGTTTATTTTCCTCTTGAGTTGATTGCATTTGAACTTCAATCGTATATATCTGTCCCGCCCAATTATGGCGTGTGGGCCTAGTTTGGCTAGTGGGGTACGTTCATAAACATTATGGCAGAGCAAACCCAAGACTAGGTGTCCGTCTGACCTGGATTAAGCTAGTATGATAGACACTCCTATGGATCTCGCGTGCACATAACCACTAACAACGACCGACGATAGGTATGAGAATCAATCAACTCAACTGAATTCCAACATAAACAAAACCAGGCAGAAACATATTGTCAGGTTTCATAGTTTCCAGAATTAGCATGTGCCACAAAGACCACTCTACAGACTACAGCACATGTGCTCGATAAAGCATATGCGAGCACATAAATGCTTGCTGCGCCATAATTTCCACCTTACAGAGGTTCATAGCACATCACTAACAGTAAAAGCGGCCAGATAACAACTAGATCATTTATCTCTGCGCAGTTCAATCAAGCCGAGACCATCGAATCCCCGTGATCCTGGACAAGACTGGTGTCATGACCAACCAATTTTACACCCCTCGAGCAGAATCCAAGCCTCCCCTGGTAACATAACAAAACAGAGTAGAGTTATCGACAGAAAATTGCGTTGATAACTAAATGGATGCATCCTGCCTATCAAAACGGCATCATCCAATCAATCACATCAAACTACCAAAATTACGCGCCAGATCCAGATCCGGATCGCTAGACCTAGTCAGAGATCCGCATCGCACCCCTATCAACCTTCATCGGCGACACAGAATCACATCAATCAACAACCATCGCCGATCCCACAAACGCAGGCGACAAGCAGGCCAAACGGATCGGTAACCAAGCGGCGCGACCGGCGGCGTCGGCCGTAGGCGGGCAGGGTGCTGGGCCCTGTTATCGCTGCGCCGTCTCCGATTCACTTGGTGCAAGGCGGGATCCGTCCCGGCAGCGCGCGGGGCGGGTCCCGATCTGCACCAAGCGAGCCCGAGGCGGCGCGGCGGTGGAGAGGAGACGCGAGGCGCTTCCCGAATCACTCGCTTGGATAGGTGGTGCAGGAGGAGGAGGCGTGGCAGGCACGGCGACTGGCGGGCGCTGCCCGCGGCTTTGGTGGGTGGTGGTGGAGACCGGGGAGAGGAGTGGGCGGGGGTTTTATAGTTGGGGAGCGCGGGGGGGGCTCGCGGCGAGGATATTAGGGTGCGGGGCGAGGTGGGCCCGGGCGGGCAGGGAGAGAGAGCATGTGCCGCCGCGCCTCCGCGCCGGCTTTAGGAAAAGAGGGCTGGGCTGGGGCCTCGCTTTTTTTAGGGCTTTGGTAGTTTTGCTTCCCCAGCTTCTGTGATTCCTTCTTTTTACGGTTAAGCTACGCCTCACAAAAAATCGGACGGGTGACGTGCAGCCAAGCGTTCCTCCCCGACGCTACTGTAGCACATAAAAATGTCACCGCAACATGGGTATGATGTTGCATGCAACATGTAATTTTTTTTGTAACATCTAAAAATAGCGTATGCAACATCAAACAATAGCATGTGCAACATGAAAAGTTAACGTTTACAACATTAAAAGTTTACAACATTAAAACGGCGTGCTCGCAAAACTCAGCCACGCACCGCAACAGACGAAAAATCTCCAATAAAAGTACAACATCCGGATGAAACACTTGCAACATGCATGTGAAACATATGCAACATCGCAACAATCCAGATCTATTTTTACAACATCTATAACATGTTGAAACATTGAAACGCAGAGATTGCAACATGGAAAATCAACAGATAGAACATCCAAAAACAATTGTTGCAACATGAATCAAATTCTGTTGTAACATCATGGGGTGCTTAACGCAACGTCACCCCGAAACTCCCCGCCGGGTCTCGTGCGCCATCGCCCTGGAGCTCCTCCGACCGCCATCACCGCCCCCCGCACGGGGCTTGCGGCTCGGAGGCCCGCGCCGACGGCTGGGGAGCGACCACCGACGCCACCGGCGACCGGCGCAGCTCCTCCCTGGTCGCAGGAGAGAGCTCCGGACGACAGCCATGGCGAGACAAGCCCCGCGAGGCGGCTCCGCGCGAGCCCCGGGGCCAGCAGGAGCGGGGTAGCGGCTGCAGGGGCGCGTGGGAAGCGGGGACAGGGCAGCGCCCGCAGAGCGGGGATGGCCGGATTGGGGGGGCGCAGAGTACCGCGCCGTGCAGAGAAGGTGGAGGGAGAAGAGCTGCGCCACACTGAGTCGTCTAGTCGCATCCGTGTACAGGCGCAAAAGGAGAGGAGGTGGGTGTCTGGAAAAATAGGAACAAATAATGTTGAAGGAACAGCGCGCGGCGTGCGAAAAACAGATGAAAAGAGAGAGGGCCACGCGTCCGATCAGAAGGAACGCGTCGGACGTTCTATTGATAGCATTTCCCTTCTTTTTATGGTGGGTGCATTCATCCATTCGTCCATCCATTCTCTTATCTGCTGTGTTTTTTTCACTGGGTATTTGGCATGCCAATTTTTTACTATAAATGATGGTTGATGAGAAATTAAATTTGATGTTTTCTTGTGCATGGATAGAAAAAAATAGCTTACTTGTTTCGAAGGAAATAATTTTACTGATTGTGACTGTGGACAACGATCAGTGAGAAGATACTTGAAGCATGTTTATGAGAGTGAGACTTCTAGAGTAGAACCTACAAATGATAATGGCATACGTAGAAATAGAGTTTTCGATGGGGAGGAACCATCCCCGGATTAATTCTAGCATATGAGAGGTGAATATAAGTGACGATCTGTAAGGCATAATCATCTGTGATGAGATTTATTAACGTCGTAACAATAACAATATGGTCTTTGATTTTGCTGGTACACAACATTAGATTGTCAGCAGATCATGGTTTAAATAAATAAGACTACATGAAATAAAACCGTAGGATGGATGACAATTTGAGGTCTAGATCTTCCGGTTTTGTATTTGTTCCCTTGTTTATATTAGGATTTTTGTGGTTCGGGAAAGAAGAAAGTGATAGCATAAGGTCGTAACAAAACAATTATAACACAAGGAGATATGTCAACAATATGGTTGATTGTGACTGCCACAGCCCCATTGATTCCATTGGTAAGAATATATGTCTAGCGTTGGTGGTCGGTAACCTCCATGGTGTAGAATTCACATATGATAATTGTAGGTTGATATTTCAAACATTGTCTTGAGAGTACCCATATACTATAAACTCCACACATAAGAGTATCAACCAAGAGTACTCTAAAAAGGCCATGGTATCTATCTCAAAACAAGGACACAATCATTTGCGAGGAGTATTCACGTTCTTCCTACACCAAAATGAAAAGGAACACCAAGACCAAATCAAAAGATCAATGGAAAGATATATATGTTTTCTACTTTTCTTAATCAAATTACTTGGCTCATTACTTTGGTAATAATTTGTCCATCAATATACGGTGCAGCAAGCTTAGTGGATAAAATTTATGACATAGCAATAATTATAAGCTAGGGTTTTAGGGAGCAAGTTATCGGTGATCCAAATTCCAAACGTAGATGGGCCTAGTCTAGCATTTAAGAAAAGTAGGTGGCGATGTGAAGCATAGACATTGATCCAATGGTTTGTGTTTCTCCTCTTGTAGTCTTGTGTAGGTTTTAGGGTTTTGGTTGCATGAGAAAGGAGTGATAATGATGGATAATCTATATATAAGCCCATATTATAAACCAACAAGATATATTACACGAAAAATTAAACATGACTTACTACTTTTCTTAAGTGCTTCTTGAAATTGCATATAGATAATAGATATTAGTCCTAGAGAATTCAGACGTTCTTACATACGGATCACAAAAAATTTATTAAGTGGATATGTATTTTCTTCCAGAACTCCTCCCAATTTTCTCACAAATGACTTTACAAATACATTTCCAATTCTTTTGTGTGCTTCATACAGAGATTTTCCTTAAAGAAAGAAAGAAAGGACGTTCAATCTTTATACTGTCCTATTGGGCCTAACTCGATTTTTTTCCCATGGGAGGACTAACAGGCAGGCCTAACTCGAAAGGGAGTTCTTGTATTAAGAAGCATGAGAATAAAATGCACAAGAAGACATTCTAGAAGCTTTACATCGTTTTCTCCACTATCCTTTCACTGTCCAACTATCACGTAAAGTTTTAACCTCTCCCTGCAGCACATGCCATTAGTGACAAAAAACCTAAAATTCTCAAGAACTATGCAGTGCACATCAATAGAACAGTCAACAAGATGCTCATATCTTTCAACAAAAGTTGCATAGATATCTTTTTTCCCCGGTCCCCTCGAGGCCTCGAGCCAAAAAGAAAAGAAAATGTGATGTGTTTGCTGTTTGGACTTTGGAGTGCTGGCAGTGGTGAGAATCTTGCTCACATGGGGAGGCACAGGAATCCCTTGTGGGCACACGCAACACGATCACACGATCGATGGGCCAAGAATAAAGATGGAGTGTGTGAAATGAATGTGATGCCCTCTGCCATTTGTGGACTTGTGACCTCACGTGAACGAAAAAAAGAAATGGGTCCAACTGAATGGCTCCTTTTTTTCTTTGTTTTTTTTTCGAAAGGCTCCAACTGAATGGGTTGGACGCATCCAACAGGCCAAGAAAATAAGGAAAAATTTTATATATTTATTTTTTCAGAAAAAATAACATGTGTGCCTTTGCGTGATTCGCGACAGTCTCTCGATGGATGTATTGTACCGTCGTGTATACGTGTTCACCGGCACGGCCAATTTTTTATCCTTTTTGTGCAAAGTCTTAACCAAAAGTATTACCAGAAAATTAAAGATTCTACTTTATGTGTGTGTGTGTGTATATAGCAACCAGAAAAAAGATGGCATCGCGACATGCTTTATTTTTGTGCTACGATGCGTCCAGTGATGATGTGTTAGCGCTCACTGGCGACACGTGAAAAAAAAAGAAAGGCGACGATTTATAATTGTGGGCAAGCACGTCATTTAAGTCAGGTTTCTTTGTTATATGTTCGTCTCCAACTGTGTCTTTTCCCTTTAGTTTCACTTTTTTTTTCATGTGGGTGCAAACGTGAAACTCATCAGCGGCTGAGTGCTTTCTGGTATCGGGTTGACACGTTTGAGGTGCATCACTCAAACGTGTAAAGTTGATCATTTCTACGAGTTTATCCAGGATCGACCCACTTAAAAACAAAGCAATAAATAAATAATTTTCTCTTGAGATTTGTTGTTTGTTAGGTTTCCCCGGGCTAGTTTTCCATGTGTTTTTTTGTTGACAAAAAAGAAGTTTGGCCGCTTTTATTTTTTAAGAAAAGGTTTGGCTGCTTCTTTTTTTTCTAGCACAAAAGGGTTTGGCTGCTTATAGAGGTTCGGCGAGAGCTATGGGGAAAATGGCCAAGGAGAAGAAACAACCCGTCTCAAGTGTATTTGGCTGGGCCAAAATCGTGGTATCTAAATGGGCTCAGAGCCCACAAAGGTCCGGGCGGGGTCACCCACGAGCACGACGTGAAAGAAGCAACAGGCCCAGAGAGGAATCATGGGCCAGGCCCCCATTTTGAAATCGACGTGACGAGCCTGACTTGCCCAAGTGTGGTGGTGGATTCCATCCCGTCCATTCGCGACAAAAGATTTTTTTTTTTGGAACTGCGACAGAAGAATTAATGCAACGACATCGGAGTCACGGAGACATGCCTCAATTTGGTGGGATTTCAAGAGCAAAGTGGTTAGGAAGCATGCATCTTCTTCGCAAGAACATCAAGATCGAAAGCAATTGCCATGGATGCCGTCATGCCGATCACTCAGAAATCAGAAGCAACCCAAATCTCAATTCCATTTTGATTCCATTATTTGCATCTCGACTCTACATTTAATCTCTACAGTTACACACGCCATGAATCTGCTCTGTTCGCTAAAGAATCTACAAGCCAATGGCATCGCGAGATGCGCTTGCGGCCGGTAAGGCTAGCTACGATCTGGCGGCGGCGGCGGCGAGCTCCCTGGCGAGCTCCTGGACGTGTCCGTGGTAGGCGCGCGCGATCTCGACGGCCTCGACCTCGGCGTCGCCGAGCTGCGCGCAGAGGCGCTCCTCGGCCTCCTCGGCCGTCTCCGCGCGCCGCCGCGCCGCGTCCAGCTCCGCCCGCAGCGCCGCCACCTCCCGCTCCAGCTCCGCGTTCCGCCGCCGGAGGAGCTCCGCCTCCTCCGCGCCGGCAACAACCACGCCGCGGCCGCCATTCTTCTTCGCGCCCGCCGAGGTCGGCATCCAGGTCCCGAATGAGATCGCCGGCGCCATCGAATCCGAGCGGAATTAAGCAGGGAAGTGTAGTGGCTTGCTTTTGAGCTGCTGCTGGCTGCTTTGCTTGCTCGCTTGCTCGAGCGATGAGTCACGGAAGCGAAGGAGGGGCGGGAATTTATGGGTGGGGGCGGGGGTCGGGAAGGCGTCCAGGTTCAATGCACCCGGGGAGAAGTAATAACGCGCGACGCATCAGGCAGTGACCCACCCGCATCGGCTGGTGGCGACATGTGAGGCGACCGAGCGGCCTCGTAGTAACGGCTCCGGTCGACGGCGTCGCGCCATGCCAGCGGCTACAGCCTACGGGTGGTGTGTGGGACGTGGGAGAGAGAGGTGGGGTCCACGGGGAAATCTCTGCGTGTGGTGTGGAGGAGATGGAGATGGAATGGGATCTCGGTGACCGTTCGATCTGTGGCGCAGCCGATGGATGGATGGATGGGCGACGGCGAGTGAGTTCCGCAGCAACACGACGCCGGATTCGGCTTCGGCGGGCGTGGGTCAAAGTTGCGTGGCGTTTCGCAATGAAGCTCCGTCGGCAACACACGGACTGGAATGTAGGAAAAACAGAGTTTTCCATTCCATAGGAACGGAAGACGGTTGACGCGTTTGGAAACGAAGGAATTCGAGAGAAACTTTCCAGAGAAAAGGCTCGCACGCCTGTACTTTTGGAGGAAAAGAATCGTGAGCTCCGATCCGAGCTCTTGGAAATTTTTGTCCCGTCGCTCGCTCGCGCTAATCATGCTAGTGTGCGTGCGCTCGTCGTCCTGGTTGGGTGTGTTTAGTTCTCCTAAGTTTCCCAAAATTCTATCTCCAAACTTCACTATTCACCTATCACATCAAATCTTTCTCCTCATACATGGAGCACTAAATGTAGGTAATATAAAAACTAAGTACATGATTTTGATGTACACGACAAGACGAATCTTTTGAGCCTAGTTAGGTCATGGTAGGACAATGTTTACCACAAACAAACGAAAAGTGCTACAATACGCTACAGTGACCGATGTGATATTTTCACCAAATTTTCTCTTTCTCTTTTTGAAACTAAACACTCCCAGAACGAGACAGCTACAGGCGCAGCTTCGAGAGGAAGACTTCCAGAAGAGAAATCAAATCGAGTTTCTATTTTAAGTAAGCGGCAACAAATCTTTCAACGATTCAAGAGTGCCACTAAATATAGAATATTATTATTTTTTTTGGGACTTCTCTAGGCTAACGTGGTTGGTCCATGCATATTTTTATAGCTTGTT
Source organism: Echinochloa phyllopogon (assembly GCA_033239725.1). Classification (NCBI taxonomy): domain Eukaryota; kingdom Viridiplantae; phylum Streptophyta; class Magnoliopsida; order Poales; family Poaceae; genus Echinochloa; species Echinochloa phyllopogon. The sequence continues at coordinate 2,436,550 of BTCW01000001.1, forward strand.
AAATGTTTCTATAACTACAATATTTTATGTTTCTACATGTTACATGTTCCTGTAATCCAAACGCTCCAAACTTTCATTCCTGTGTTTTTTATTCCTAGTCTTTTTTTTACTTTTCATTTCATTTGATTCCTACGTTTTTCTCTATTCCTCTGCTTTGAATTCTTCCGTTCCAAACAGGGTCTAACAAAGACAAGATGTGAGATGAGTAGCATTAAATTCGAGTGTGGAATAGTAGTATTTGCATTGAGAGAATATTGTATATTACTAATTTCTTGATGATGTGTAGACGGTGAAAACCGCATGTAGTGACTTGAGTTGAGATTGTCCTTAGTTCTCTTACCCTTTTATTCTCAAGGCACTTTAAGTTTAAGGAAGTGTTCACTTCAAGGAAAATTTGCAAAAGGGTGACATTTCTAAATAAATTGTTTGTTCAGTGATCGGATCACCCCCACGAAAAGAACTCGTCGTCACCCATCACTCATCACCGTTTCTAGCCAGTCAAGCAGAAAATGAGCAACATTCAGCAGTAAAACTTGAAAAAAAAAACAGATTTAAGTAGAACTCGGTCCATCTTTTTCTTTTTCAAAAAAAAAACTGCAACCCCGCTCCGTTGCGCACCGGTTTGGACAAATTTTCTTGAGTAAATTGTACCCATAATACAATAACTTGTATGGGTGTATCACTTTAGTCTAACAAGTTATAGAATGTGTAAACGGATACACAAATTTATCAAGTTTGTGCATACAGTCATATGTACACCATGAGTGTATTTTGTCATTGTGGCAGACCATGTGAGCCGTAACTTGAGTCACAAGTATTAATTTTGAGGTGGTGAAAGCCTAAAATGCAAAATTATGTCCAGTGACCTTTCCTAACGCATCTAACACTTATGTGTGGTTCCATAACATATCAAACTGATAGATTAGGCCATAATGTTTATCTAATATTTCTATATGATGAAATATAGAACCAATGCAGTAAGACTTTTTTCATATTACTTGTTTCGTGAGAAATGTAACCAAAAATAGGGTATATGTGTGACTTTGAAAAAAAAATGTTCCAAAGTCAATGAAAGTGTACAACTCTTCATGCATAATTATTTAAATAACCAAATTCCTCACACAAATATTCGGAATATTTCTTATTAAACATGTATTTGTGAAATTTTAAAAGTTTAAAAAATATATTATTTTGGCATAGATGTGTCATCTATGCAGCACATAAATATCATTGTTCATAGATATATAATTTGCTCAATCAATTTTGTATTTTGTCCTTCACCACCTCAAAATTGATACTTGTGACCCAAACAACAGTCTATGTAGCGTGCCACCATGTCAAAATAGGCCCTATGGCATACATTTGATCATAGATGCAAACATTTGATAAGTTTGTGTATGTATTTACATATTTTACAACTTATTGGAACAAAGCGATACAATCATACAATTTACTCAATTTTCTTTCAACTTGGTTAGTCGGTTTAACCGGAGCCATCGATCTCACGATCCGACGGCTACTAATGCACGCGTTCCACCCATTGTGAATGGTGGGGGAAAGGGAGACGTGCACGGTGCGCCGCGGCGCTATCGCCGGCCGCTTTGCTTCGAGAGGCGCACGCCGCGCCACGGCGTCGGTGAGCACTCCCCCCTCAGCAGTCGGCACCGCACCGCACCGGCCACGGCGGCACCATGCTCCCGCTCCTCTCGCCCCCGCGGCTTCGCGCCGCCGCCGCCGCCAGCGCCGGCGGCACTGCTACTCCCCCGCGGCCGGCCGTCATCCTCCCAGTTGCGCCCTCTTCCCTCATCCTCCCGTTTCCTTTCCTCACCTCGCTTTGCCCGTGTGCGTGCGTGACGCGCGGCGTGTGTCGTCGTAGTGGCGCAGGGGCTCGGGAACAACACGGGCGACTACGCGCGGCTCGCCGCGGCGCTGCGGGACGACCACGGCCTGCCGGCGGCCGTCGTGGCGCGGGTGGCGCGGCCCGACTGGCTCCGGAACGCCGCGGGGCTCGTCGACGCCAACTACTGGCGGGGCACGCTCCGCCCGCGCCCCGTCCTCGACTGGTTGACTCAGTCCTCCGCTCACTGTTCACTGCCTGTTCCGGTTTGTCGGTGAGGCGTTTCACCGAACATTTGCGTGCATTGCATTGCAGGTACCTGAAGCGGGTGGACGAAGCGGTGTCTGAGGCGAAGGAACTATGCGGTCCAGGTTTGTCCTCCCTGTCGGTACTTGCAACAAACAAATTAGTATGTGATGCCTGTCTGGATGAAAGTTTTGGTATATAGGGTAAGGGTATGCTGTTGGTGTCGATACAATGAAGTAAAAGACCTGTCCTGATTCTCATGTTTGTTACTTGCAGATGGGAAGATATCATTGATAGGGCATTCAGCTGGGGGCTGGCTTGCCCGGGTGTACATGGAAGAGTTTGATGCTTCTGACATAAGTTTACTGCTCACCCTTGGCACCCCTCACTTGTATGGTTTCTTTTATGATGTTTGTTGGATGCTTGTACTAACAGTCTGATGGTGGACATGTTTTCTTTTTTCTATTCATATTCATATTCATGCTAGAAGTGAGGAGTATAAGATTAATGGATTAGTGTCTATTGTTACATTTGGAAAAACATTTGTTTCTTACCCCGTGGATATAGAACTGAAGAAAGTAGGCTTAGTACTGCATGATGTAACATTGGTTAGACAGTGTCCTTATGTTAAAGATCTCCAACTTGTGTTTTTCCATTTCTAGCTGTTCAGCCTTACAGTCTTACAGAGAATCTAACTGTGTACAGTATGAAACTATAACTGTTAGAAATTAGAATTGCCACTTGATATCATGTTGGAAATACACAAAAAGTTAATAGCGACTAAATGAAATGCAGAACATGCTTTTGTTTGATTTGATCCCCATTTGCATTGTTTTCTGTCCATTAGGCCTCCTCCAAAAGGTGTATCTGGGGTAATTGATCAGACTAGAGGACTACTGAACTACGTCGAGCAGAATTGTGCTCCTGCAGTTTATACACCAGAACTGAGATATGTGTGCATTGCTGGAAGGTACCTATGATTTCAGGATCTTCTGTACCGCTTCCGCATTGATCTTATTCCTGAACTTTTTTGTGGTTTGCATTACATTTACTTTCTCGAGGACGCAAAATTGCTATTAGGCCTTGTTTAGATGCAAAATAGGGGGGGGGGGGGGGGGGGCAAATTTGGCCTTGTTTAAATCGAATGTTTTATAATGTTCTGGAATGTTGGTGTTGTCAGACTTGTCAGGATCGAACTTCACCAAAGAAAGAGCATTTAAGCTCTAGTTAAGTTGGTAGGTATTAGGCTGACTAAACTTATCGAAGTCATCCTGAAGTTTAAGTCACATAGAACACCATATTTTCTCCTTTACATATATCAATTGATTCATCAGATTCCAGCATGACGTCCTTGTCTTATGACCAAATACGTTCATATCTCATGCCATCTCAGACTACATTGACAGGTACATCCAAGGCGCTCCTCTTCTGGGAAACTCTGCAGTTGCTTCAGATGAAGTCCTAGCAGTGGACACTCCTTCAGAAGGAGGTGAAGCTGTTATTATCAGTACCAATGATAAATCTACTTCATCAAGTACCAGATGGAGAGCCCGGTTCGTTGGACAAGGGTACAAACAGGTAAGGGGGGATTGTATTTATCAGATGGGATACAATACAAAGTACAATCTTGCGAAACAATTGCCAATGAAATTCATCTGATATCAAATTCTCAACTAGGTATGTGGCCGTGTGGATGTGTGGGGCGACGGCGTTGTTCCTGAAGTGTCTGCACATCTGGAAGGCGCACTGAATATAAGCTTCGACGGCGTGTACCATTCACCTGTAGGTGCTGATGATGAACAGAGGCCCTGGTATGGCTCTCCGGGGATCCTGAAGCAGTGGGTGCATCACCTTCTCAGCTGAGCTGACCACCAGCGAGCTAGCTACCCGTGCAGAAACTGGAAGTGTGTCAACGTTGACATACCATCAGGCGCCCCCGGGGGAGCTTTTTCTCGGCCTGAAATTGGTGTCATGGCATCTTATGTAGTGTCGTTCATTGGCAATTTAATCACAGTAACACAAATCCTGGACAATCTAGTGTTTTTGGTTTCAACTGTGATCTTTTGTCCATATACAAATGTGTCACTGGAAATTCTTACTGTAAAGTGTTGTTCTATGTACAGAAGATACTTCAATCATTGGAATTTACAGTTTGCTAACAAAGCCCTTGTTTAGTTTCCAATTCAGAAATGCCAAAGTTGACATTTGGTAATAAATGCGTCAGTGTAGCATTTCGTTTGTATTTATGAATAATTATTCAAATATTGATTAATTAGGCTTAAAATATTCATCTTACAAAGTACAACAAAACTGTGCAATTAGTTTTTAACACCATATATGTGCCGATATTTTGATGTAATGAGAATTTTTTTTTCACATAATGAAATTTGGAGGTGTCCATATATGTGCCGATATTTTGATGTAATGAGAATTTTCTTTTTTACATAATGAAATTTGGGATCTAAAACAAGGCCTAAACCTCTGAGACACCCTTACATTCCACCGGCAGCTAGTCTGTTGCTACAGCGATGACAACAAAAAAATGTCAGAGCAGGCAAAGAACGTGTACAGACAATCAAGCAACAAACCTCAGTTTTTGTGATGAAATGACCGTTCACATGGCCAATAACACGCTGCAAACTAAGTAAATTTCCCAAGTATGCAACGGCATGCATGCGACCATAATGCTTGATCATAAATGACTTTACTAACAAGATAGGCATAAACATATGTGAGTAAGAAGATGTGCCATTAGCAGACTAAGCATTTCCCACATCAATGTGCACGCTGATGCCCTTACAGATCAAAAGAGCAAAATAACATTGGGAATCCTTTTTACATGCATCACATCCCAAACCCAACTGCTGAACACAAAGTCTGAAATCTTGACACCATCACACGATTTTGGCTTAACTACCTAGTGGGTAATATGGATCACAAAGGAGGCCATCCAATAAAGTCTTAGAGCAGAGCACTATGGCTGACTCCATCTGCTGCTTTTGTTAGTTCTTCACGAAGTGAGGGTTCAGTAACTTTGAGATCTCCAGCATCCCAACCTTGTCCCTGCCACCAAACAGGCTTTTGAGTGTGGCGTCACAGATGATCTCTGTCTTCTTTGCGGGGTTCTGCAAACCATAAAAAACGATTTCTCAGTACAGGACACACGACTGTTTTAAGGAAACATCTATAGCAGCACATTGATATAATGAGGCAGCCAGTATACACAAACTACAGAGTACTCTGAAAACAAACAAAGCAGCAAACTCTAACGAAACTTTGTGCTGTGATAAATATCACTGGGTAGAGTGGAATTATCATGCTCCAACACAGAAATGCAAATCCTATCAATCCAATCTTCCAAACAGGATTGTATCATCACAGCCAAATAGAATTTTCGGTCAAACAAATATCACTGGTGTACTTTGTAAGGCTATCAGAAGATTTAAAGAGGAAAAACTGTCAAACGAGTACAGGGAAAAGAACATTATGACATCACAACACAGCTCCGCACAACTAGTGCATATGCACTCAAATTGCCAACTGCTAATTTGTACAATACTGATAACCAAATTTCAATAGCTGGACAACAAAGGACATTCTTAGCAGACTAAGTACACTAAGAATGTTCTTTGTTGTCCAGCTTTTGAGGTATTAGCAACTAAAAAGTTGAAACTGAGCTAGAAATAATTGAACAGCAATGAACCCTGCTTTGTTCCTTATCAACACACATAACAATACAACCCCCCAATGGCCGAATAACCTAGGTAAATCAGGAGATACTAACACTTTGATGTTAAAAGAATGATTCTAAAAAGGAACAACAAAATAATAATGAATAATGGTGACTGCGTGGATCACCACAAACACTAACACTATGGCTTGGCACACTTGGGCCTACAACTAAGCATACCCAAAGAACCAGGTACTGCTGACATCACCAGAGCTTCTGAACTATAGAAAGGTTGACCAAACCTTTTCGCATTGTCTCAACACACTCTTGGACCCAGAAGCAAAAAGGGGTAAAAACAATGACAACAACCTTTACCAAATACCTACCCATACCAAATATGTCATCACTATTACGGATTTCCCTCCCCGAAACGCTAAAGCTAACCCCACAAAAATGTATTTCTTCCCCCTTAAATCCCAATCCAACCAATAAGACACAACAATATCCAGCACATCACGAAACTAAAGCAAGCGCAACCAGATTAGCGGCTACCACAGCGCAGTCAAAAGCAAAAGGTACTCGAACTGGCGCGCTACCTGGAGGCTATTGGCCTTGATGTGGGCCCAGATGAGCTTGACGGCCTCGGCGCGGGCGACCTCGGGCGCGCCGGCGAACCTGCTGAACTCCTCGGAGACGGGCACCGGCTTCAGGATCCCGCGCTTCTCCTCCGCCGCCGTCGCGTCCGCCTTGGTGACCTTGGCCGCCGCCGCCGCCTTCTTCGCCCCCGCGCCCGCCGCCGCCGGGGACATCAGGAACCGGGACCCGCGGAAAACCCTAGCCAGCGCCGCCATCGCCGCGGGAATCTTCTCTCTCCGCGCGCACTCGCCTCGAGGATTTGGGTGGGTGGGTGGACGGAGGAGGCGAGGAGGGTTTTGGGGGTTTAGGGTTACGGACTCGAGCGTTTTGTATTTGGGACCCGTAGCGGCCGCGAAGACCAAGAAGGGAGGAAAACCAGGAGCTTTTGCATCTAGGACCTTGTCCTTCTCTTGATTCGCACAAATTTTTATATACAAACGGGTCCCTGGCTCTCTGCATTCCGTATATGGAGCAGTGGAGGGAGCTTTTGCATCTAGGACCTTGGTTTTCTCTTGATTCGCACAAACTTGTATATACAAACGGGTCCCTGGCTCTCTGCATTCCGTAACGGTAAGCACTGAGCGGCAAATCACGAGTTTTTTATGGCTTTTATATCGCGCGAATTCGAATGAGATGTTCCACTGTCATTTCAAAGGATCCAAAATACCTGTTTGAATTGCACACGCATTTCATCCCTCGCTTATTTGCCCTGGTATCAGTTTCTTTAGGCAAACATTTGAGTTTAGTTAGCGAGTAGCTTAGGAAAAACAAAAGTTGTGACTTGTGGACAATTGTGGTACAAAATGAAATAAGGGAAATGTCAGTATTCAACTGAGCAGCTTCTTTGCACAGCAACAATCTCCACAACAACATTTGCTTCATCTGAAGAATTGCGTACAACACGTCAACCCACCGTTATTATTTTGGTTGGTACAGTTGGTACCAGAGATGTCAAATTTCCAAGGAGCATAAGTTGCATAACAGATGCTCAGCTGTTCTTTTAACCAGCTAAATGACAAAAATATGGTCAGTTTCTTCATCTTCATGTCTTCAATCATTTGACCTTCTTTCTTTCTACTTTTACTCAAAAATGGGCAGATCAAGCGGCTTGTTCTTTGGCAGGTCTTCGGCGTCTGTTGAAGATGAAGATAATGACAATGCAGCCAAGGCCTTTGCATGGGATTCTTTATCCATGTCCAAGAAGAAACGATGCCTGTCAGGAGCATAGCACAAGTCAGTGTCAAAGAGCGCTAAGGCACTGACCAAATGGATGATATGGTATAGAAGGAAAGTGTTTACCATCTGGAATCTGATGTCAATTCTGGGTGAAAGGCAGTTGCTAGGATGTTCCCTTGCCGTACTGCCACAATTACCCGATCTTTGGAATACACTTCTTCCTGCCAAAGTGTATTGCTGGTCAATAAGGAATCAAGTATTGGTGTTCAAGAAAAGGAATCAAGTATTGCAAGTATTTTTTTCAGTAAGGGAAATAACTTGGCCAAAACCCAAAAGGTATGATCAGATGAACACATCCGATGCAGGCATGCAATGAAAACAAGATAATGCCACTGTGACAAGTAAGTCCATTGCTTTAGCAAGACCAATATAATGTCCTAAACTGACAAACATGGTACAAATGTGATTGCAGTAACCATGAGTCTGTTTTTCTGAGTATTTGAGTTGGAATGAGTTAAAATTATCATATCAGGTGTCAAAACCAACTCATATGTTTAGAAGGACAACACAAGAAGGCAGAAAACACATGTAGAATCAGTAAGCTACATGTAAGTATGCCCACATCTGATTATTCCCAGATATGGCCATATTCACTGCCATTCAAGGACTAAAAGGCAACCATGAACGTGAGAAGAAATAATGAGCGGCTCATCCTAAATCCAGTTTACTTGAAAGATACCAGAACATGTCATTTGCAAACCACTGCATTGCAGTATTATAATGCTGGGTCTGTCAAGAAAGCAATATACAAACCTCAGCATCCTCCGCATATGATATTATAATGCTGGGTCTGTCTGCAGGAACAGGGCAATCAGCCAATATTTCAACATCTGAACCTACGTCCAATATAGCAGGTGCCCGTATAAATACACCACGGCATGTATCGTTCCCTCCTTCCTTCTCTGCAAGCTTTGGCACAGAAAGCTCTGTTTCAAAGCTTTGAAGCTGCAAGAGAAACAGTCTGCAATCAAAATGGTGTTCACATTTCTATTATTTATCTGCAAAGCTTTTCAACATGCACAACTCAATAATCTGTCCATCAAACAGACAACATGGTCCTCAAATTTACCTGACTCCCGAAAAAGTTACGGTGAACAGTACAATCTAGTCCTCCAACAAGTTCCTGGCCCCCTGTTTTTTGCCCTGCAAGTAAGACTATTAAATTGTCATGGCATTCTAATATTCTATAAATGGTTTTCCACAAAAAACATAACAAATTAGAAACTGGTGACCCACGCACCTACTGCTTTGTTTGCAAGAAAGATAAGCCCAGCACAGGTTCCCCAGACAGGCTTTCCACCACTGACAAACTCTCGAAGCGCAGGAAACTGCAAAGCAGATAGAAGGTGAGACTTCGATGGCTATAAGCAAAATAGGCAGGGAATAATATACAATCCCAGGCATGAAGAACTTCAGGAAGCGCAAATGCAGTAAAGGAAGTGGCACTATTTAAAGGGAAACTATCTCATGGGAGCATGTAGCGGGCACCAACAGTCCAGCACATGAAACTATCTACTGACTGAGAAACCAAGAGCACAAAAATTTCCCTAATGGAAGGCAACCAGCATTGCCCCACAACACTACAACCCCTGTTCCTTATATAGAAGGTGGGGGCAAAGGATACTGACACTTTCTAAATTGTGTTCATTTAGTGCTAGTATCTGTTCCCCTTTCCATTTTTTTGCTTTTGAGTTTTGACAAATGCAAGTAATAACTATTTCTTAGATAAATAAGGAAAAACTTGCACAAGCTGTCTAGCCTAGCCAGATCGAAATCCAATTGCTCAACGCTGTGTTAATCAATTTCAGAGAAGCAACCAATACTTAACTAGGACAAATTGGTATTGATTTGTTTTCCTTCCCAGGTGTTGCTTTTCTGTTTTCCATCCTACATTAAATATCGCCGAATCATGATTCATTTCCAACTCCATCGTCAACTAAGGAAACCAAATCCACACACACCAAAATCAGCAACCAATCCTTTGTTCTCACCAGTCAACACGAGCACACAGAGTCACGAGCGATGTCATCGGCGAAGCAAGGAGAGAAGGAGGAGGAAGGACCCACCCACCAGGTTGTGGTAGTTGGCGAGCTTGGCCATGGTGGTGCTCTCGCCGCCGGGGATGATGAGCGAGTCGACGCCGAGGAGCTGCTCCGGCTTGCGCACCTCCACCCCTCTCACCCCGATCCTCCTCAGCGCTGCACTCACAGACAAACACACGCACACCGCCGAAATCAACGACACCAAACCAAACACCGGCGAGCAGCGCGTGGAACAGAGAGGAAATCGGGATTCCGTACCGGCCATGTGCTCGTTGTAGGAGCCCTGCAGCGCGAGGACGCCCACCACCGCCATTGCCGTCCCTCTCCTTCTCCTTCTCCTCCTCCTCCGCCTCGGGACGCGTGGGCCGGTGGTTCAGAGAGAGGAAGAGGCGGCTAGTGGTGGAGTGGTGGGTGGTGACGTCACGGGGGATGGAACGGAAGGGGGGAGGGGGAGGGGGAGGGAAGGGAGGAAGAAGCCGCACGTCGCCGAGGCGGCGGCGGCGGCCACACGGTGATTAATGCTTCGGTGCACGTGCCCACTGCCACAGAGTAAAAACTATTGGAGGTAGGCGACGGTCGCTCGTGGCCGTCCGATCGCCGGAGCGCCGTGCGCCCACGTCGGTCGGGAGATCCCGGCCGTCCGCTCGGTCAGGACCCCACCTCTGCGGGCGCGATGTCCACATAGCGGGCCGGAATGACTGGTAGGCCGAATCCTATTCTGATGGGCCGATCTGGTTCGCCTGGGCCGGGCACCGAACCGTTTGTTTTCCCCTCTTGGGCTTCCTGGGCCCAGTCCTGGTAATTACTCCGGGCCAGAAATATTTTTCACCGCGGTAAAACTGTGCTAAAAAACCCGCGGTAAAACTAAAGTGAAAAAAATACGGTACGCATGGTAATTAATTACTGCCATTAATAACTAGTAGTAATAAACAAACTTCTTGGTGTCAAAAGGGCCTGCTAATTAATTTGATCTCAGCAAGCATTATCAGCCAAGGATGAGCACTGATAGCCATGATCGATGAGCTGGTCATCGATCACAGCTCGGTGTGCCGGATGTGCGCCGGCGTCTCGGCCTTCCCCTCGCCGTCGTCGTGGTCATCCGGGCGGTCGTCGGGCGCGCCGCCGCAAGTGCTGCTGCGGAGGCAGTCGGCGGCGGGGCTGACGCGGCCGTAGTCCAACCCAACGGCGCAGTTGCACACGGTCTGCACCTCGCCGGCGTCGCCGCCGCTGCGGCGGAGGTCGACGTCGCGGAGCACGATGCCGGTGCACGGCACGGCGTCGCTGCAGGCGAACCTGATGGCCTCGGCGCGGCGCGACGTGCCGGTGATGTTGCGGTAGGCCACGTCGCTGACGTGGACGCCGGAGGCGGCGGCGGCGGCGGCGGTGCTGTTCCGGCGGCAGGGGGCGTGGGCGGCGTCGCAGTAGAATTGGTCGATGACGATGGGGTGGTCGACGTCGTCGACGGCGACGTTGGCGAAGCGCACGGCCCGGACGTAGCCGGCGCCGCCCTGCCACGTCTTGATCCGCACGCCGTTCTGCGCCCGGCTGATCCGCGCCGTGTCCAGCGCCACGTTCTCCACCGCCGCGTACGTCCCGTCCTTCCCCAGGCTCCCTATGCTGCGCCGCCGCCGCCGTCGCCATGGCCATGGTCGATCAGTCACAGCTAATACAAAGACAGCAGAACCAGCAAGAATTCGTGCGTGGACATGTCGGCTGACCTGATGCCGTGGCCGGGGCCGCAGACGATGTTCTTCATGCGGATGTTGAAGCTGGCGTTGACGATGGAGATGCAGTCGTCGCCGGTGCCGATGCGGCAGTTCTGGATGGAGACGGCGGTGGACTCGGCGACGTGGATGCCGTCGGTGTTGGGGCTGTCCTCGGGAGCGTCGATGCGGACGCCGGCGAGGCGCACGTTCCGGGACCGGTACACCGTCAGGTGCATCTGCTGCGCGTTCTGCAGGCGCAGGCCCTTCACGCGCACGCCCCGGCTCAAGTCGATCGTCACTGCCTGCACCATATTTCTTGATCGCGTCAGATGAAAAAAGCTTGATCGATCGACGAGGATTCAGGATCATGTGTTTTGATCGTGCTTGCTTACCGTGGGTGCAGGCTTGCATGGCTGCAACCGAATTCGCCGGCGAGATCGAACACCATGCGTGAGCAAAGAAATGGCGAATCAGTCAGTCAGAAGACGTCAGTGGCATGAAGCAGTGATAGATAGGAAACTGACGTGGCTCTGGATAATTAGCGACATGTACGTACGTTGGACTTGTTGATCTTGCAGGAGTTGGCCCACCACTTGGAGCCGGAGCCGTCGATGAGGCCGCCGCCCTGGATGCGGGCGCCGGCGAGCCCCGAGAAGAGCAGCCACAGCCGCGGGCTCTTCGGGTCCCACTCCGACGGCTCCTCCGGCGCCACGATCGTCCCCTGGATCTGCATATACGCCAACAAATCACTGCCACTTTTGCACTGCGACCAATCCCCTCTGAAAGTGAAGTTGTTCATTGCCTCACCTGGATGATCATCCTCTCCTTGCACGGCCCCATGAACGTGATGGCGCCGATCTTGTAGCGGCGGCCGGCGGGCACCAAGAACACCGCGTTCTCCAGCGAGCACGCCGTCTTCCACGCGTTCGAGAACGCCTGAAAACCACAAAGCCATTACAAGTTCATAGCAATACTATCGGTATCAGGTCAGTATGAAAATCTGAAGTAATCAATGATGATGTTCAATCACATCAACACATTATATTCATGGATGCAGGAACGCATAATTTTGCTAGGCGTAAATTATTCAGAAAAGAAAAACAAAGAAGAAATGCAGGTGTCTTATATCGATCGAGTGGAGGGAGACACAAGACGTGCGGGAGATCATAATATCCCGTTTCTTGACGCACTGGATCTCCCGGCGAGATCTGCACGCCGCATGCGAATGATATATATATGGATGGGTCAGCGAGTGGTGAATCAAGCTAATTAAGCAACCGCCAAGGTAGGGGGCAGCTGATTATCTGAACTTCTGAACTAGGGAGGCGTCGCCATCAGATCTCCCGGTAGCCCATCATCACATGGAAAGTGTGGCTTCCTGAAATCGTAACGTCTGGATCCTACATATTCTTCATGCCACTGTCATCACTGCTACTAACATGTTATATGTGTACACTACCTATGTTTCGAAGTAAAGCAACTGATCTATCGCGTGCCTCATTTTTCTTTTTATTTGACCAGTTAGTATACAATAAGAGATCTAAAAATTACCAAACAATCATTCAGCCTAAAAGAACTACCAATCATTCAGACAAAAGGCAAGATCTTCATGTCACTGTCAGTGCTAACATTAGCATGTTACTGATCCTGGAAGCAACTGATCCAGCGTCTTGATTTAATTTGACCCGTCAGTGTGTACAAAATAATTAAAGAGGCGATTCGTGATATCATTCGGACAAAATTAAGCAAGCTACACTATGTACTCCGTATTTATTTTGTAACAAACATCCAGCATCTATATGCGGGCTTGTCATTTTGTACAAAAGAAGCTGGAGATCGAGTTGCGTGTTGGTGCAACCTTGGGCTCAACTTTCAGTTATAGGTGACATATGTCTTGGACGCACTAGCTACCATAGTACAAGACATACTTATGTAACCATCTAGAGGCCTCATGATTGGAAAACACATCATCACGAAAATGGATACACTCTATGATCTCCTTTCTCCAAGAAATTCTGACTTGTAACTTGTAAGCAATATCGATCACTAGCTAATCCAACCTGTTTCTGCATAATGACTCATGAGCAAATCCATACCATGTCTCTGTTCAGTCACTAGCTGTTTGTAGGGATTCTGGAGAAAGAATTTCTGCACTCTAAAATGTAAATATTCTACGCGTGCGCATTGAACTTTTAAAGTAAAAAAGAAGGAAAGGAAAGGTAAAATCTACTGAAACGCCTCTGAAAAGTTTGTTACTGTGGAGTGTCACCGGGCTTCACCTCCACTCTCAGGCATGCGTGATGTGATTGTGTCAGACGCTACGATTCGTAGCAACTACCAAACGGTGCTTAGATAGATGCAGAAATGATGATTAGCAGCAGCAGCAGCTAAGACGATGAACTGACCTCGGTGTCGTCGCAGTCGCCGTCCCCGGCGGCGCCGAAGCTGTCGACGTTCACCACGTTCCTGCACGCCTACCGGCGCCCAGTCCTCTTCTTCCCCCACATCATGATGTGACCCTCCTCTTCCTTCTCATCGTCTTCCTCCTCATCCCACTTGAAGACATCCTCAAGATCATCAGCTTCCCCATCTCCATCATCCGACCGCAGCCTCAGCACCTGCTGCTCCCTGCTCGCCTCACCTCCGCCGCCGCCGCCGCCATCGCCAACCGCGGCCCTTGCCGCGGCGAGGAACACGAGCACGAGCACCAAGAACAGCGCACCTCTCCTCACTGCCCCCATTGCAGCACGTACAGCCTGGTTGATGCTAGCTAGCTTCTGCAAATGCGTCTAATGGCGTGGCGCGTAGACGAACTGGTGCATGCGCGCGCGTATTATACCTTGGCTTGCAAGTGTGCAGCGGTTTATAGTAGAGGTAGAGAGAGCAGGTGAGAGGGATGGAGCCGATGGATGAGCTGTGAGAGAGGCGATCGATCGAGTAGGAAGAAGAAAGAGGAGGAGCGAGGAGGATGGAAGGGGAGGACTTGAAGTGCAAGTGAATGATAAAATGTGCGCGCGACAGAGGAAGGTGTGGTTTGTTTATGCTTTACTCATCCTCTGAAAAAAGGAACAAAACAAAAGGAACAACAAGGCCCCCTCCTTTCTCCCTTGGCATTTTCTTTTTCCCATCATTTTGCGGTGTCCATTTCCACCTAGCATCTATCTGTTTTCTGGCTCAATTTCTTGCAAGGCAATGCTAATAAGTAGTGGTGGTTTTTTCTTGGATAAGCTCCTGCGACGAGAAACGGCCAGCTTCTTTTTCCCTGCGTGAGTTGGTATTCGGACTTTCACATTCAGAGTAACGCGTAGTACGACATTTTCAGAGGTGAAGGCCATGTTACATTGGATGAGTTTGGCACTGTGATGCTAAATTAAATTTACTGCATCCCCACGGATTTATATATTTATATATGTATATATGTATGTATGTAATTCGAGTAACAGTGGGCCTTCGTTTCAGAATCGAGCATGTTGCAGTGGCTGTTTCATGTGCCCATGGTTGTTTCGCGGAAGGATCATCCAGGGGCAGTTTTGGTTGGCTTTTCTACAAATGTTGATGGCCTACGGCATGCGTATTCTTTCAGGGATCCCGCAAGCTAAAAGGGTTTTAGTGGAACCTGCCTCTACTACCGATGCTCCCAACCAGGTGGCCGCGCCGTGCGAACGACATGTTCCGTAGTTCTGTTCATGATTACGGATCCACCATGCGACTCTGTTGCCACACCTCCATGTCGATCCTTGCAATCGATCGCCACATCCCTTCGTTTGTCCCATGTTCCCAACATTCAAGAAACGGAAAGAAAAATATCCGCGCAAGATTTTGGAAAGTACAACCGATGACATGATATTCACGAAACGAAACGAAACGAACTGGATCCAAACCACAAAGGATCTCAACAAAATTTCACCTAATAACCTTCAAAAAATTCCGCCCGTTCGAGCTGAGGCCTCCTTTGGAACATAGGATTTACGGAGGAATTTTATAGGATTGAAATCCTATAGCCCTTTGGAACAAAGGATTGGCTATCCTGAAATCCTTCAAAATTCCTATGGAATGGTCCAATCCATTGTAATTTTGGAGCAAATCTAACATGAGGTCCAACCTCTTGAAAACTTTCCTTTGTGTGTGTGTCTCTCTCTCTTCACATTCTTGTGTTTTTCCTATGTTGCATCCAAACACTATGTAACAAAATTTCCTATGTTTTCAAATCCTATAGGATTGCAAGTTACATGCACCTCAATTCCTATGTTTTTCCTATTCCTGTGTTTTGAAAATCCTTTGTTCCAAAGAGGCCCTGAATCCAAACGATATTCGATCGAACATCCAGCCACAAGCTGAATTCAGACAGCATTCAATCAAGCATCCTTGAGGTGCCACACACTGAACTACCCACCAGTTCAGGATGCTGATGACGCCGGCCCTGTTGTGGCAGCAGGCAGGGCATGGATGATTCAGATACGGTGAGCCTACGCATCATCGTACAGGTGAGGCGCTACCTTGAGGTGCACTCTACCTTTCCGTTCGCACACAGGGTCCCTGGAGGGCTCTGCTTGTGCCTGCCTTGCCAGCGGATGGCCACATTGCATTGCTTCTGGTGTTGACCTTGCCCATGCTCCACACATTGTTCCTTCATGCTGCAGCTGCAATCCTTCCTATCTATCGATTCCTCTCACCACTTTTGCTATTTTTATTCTTTTTTCGGAAACAAAAAAGACTATCGAGTCAGTAGCTCATCATCATCCTCATTGTAGCGCATACACCTAAGGAAACATGACATAATTGTTCATTGCTGCGCCCTCTGTGTCGATGATTCATTGATGCGCCTTCTGTGTTGATGAAACAACGGCTGCTTCTCCACCTTCCAGTTCAGATATGATAGCAAGGCCTACCAGAAATGATATCAGTAAAAACCATTTTATATACCTGGAACATGCTTGTCAGTAAAACCACAGGGGAAAAAAGGATGCAGATGTTAGAATGCATACGGATTGCAAGATGCAAACCTTATCCCTTTTACCCTCTGAAACCCCAAGCAGGTGAGGTGACCTTACACCTGGACCAAGTCCAGAACTTCTCAAGAAAAAAAAAACATGCTAACATGTACACCACTGTTGGGACACGCTTACCATCTAGTTACTGTGTATACTGCCCATCCAGTAATCCATTTTGATGAACATAGGTTCCTGTCAGGACATGTTGATCTCGACGCTGCCGCTCTTGGGGAACCGGCAGACGGGGCAGATGTCAGAGACCCTCTCGCAGTCCGTGCACAGGCAGAGGTGGCGGCATGGCATCACCAGCACGGACGCCTCCTTCCCTCCGCACCACCTGCAGGCCCCCAGCCCGACGGTCGCCGTCGTGCTCCGGCCTCCGAGTAGGCTGGACTGGAAGAAGCCTCCGGGTGCAGCTCCAGAGTTGGGGTTCTGGCTGGAGGCTGCGTTGTCCTCCTCGCTGTCGCCAGTGCCTTCTCTGGTCAGGTTGGTGCTCTGGGCCACCACTTCCATCAGCCTGCTCTTCAGGGTGTTGGCAACGGACTGGTTGTACAGAGCAGCTGACTGCCATGATTGAACTTCCATGGCAACTTGCCTGATCTGCTCATTCAGTTCATTGCTCTTCCTGTTCATGGCCTCCGCCTCTAGTTCCTTCTCCCGCAGCTTCTTTCCTACCGCTCGTTCAAGATTAGCCAGGAAAGAAATCATCCGTCGCTGGTTCACCTCCTTCATCTGCTTGCCAATTTGTTCTGCCTGTGGGTATAAAGAGACACAAAGTGAGAGGGTGCTACCGGCAGAAATCAGTTCATTCAAACACCATCAGAAACTTTAATGGTTTGAAAGCCGAGTTACTTTGGACAGTTAGAAACAAGCAGCATATCAGTAACACACACTGGACGTTAACATAGAGAGGCAAGAATATAACTTAATGGGAGGACTGGAGGGGTATAACTCGCCAGTGTATCTGTCAAATCCTCTACCTACAATGCTTGCCTAAAACTACAGCAGCATATCTGTTTTACCCAGCAATTCCAACATGCAACTGCAAGGCCAGTGTTCCATATGGGATAAATGGAAAAAAAAGAGAGAAACAAGTACTACTTGGTTCATTTCATCCTTACAATCCCATAAAATAGATCTAGGATTTAGTCAGTGAATGAAATTGCATTGAATATTACCTGAAGTCTTAAGTAATAGTTAATCTCATTGTTTTCTTTGTCGATTTCAGCCATAAGATCATCAACGAGGGACACTGTGGTAGGCAGCGAGGACATGCTACCACTGCCAGATGTGATTGATGAATTGTGCTCCTCATCTTCATAAGACAATCTCAGACCGGTTGACACAGCAGTCGGATTCCCAACAAGTGCCAACCGATCAGCATCCTGTTGATGATAGTTGTTCAAGGACATCTGGAGCTTCAGCTGCTTCTCATTCTCCGCATCAATGTTTGTGTTCCTTGCTTGGTTCATAACAGAAAGCTGGTTGCTTCCAGTGTAATTACAATAACCGGAAGGACCAACAGTGGGGACTGCATTGACAAATTAACAAAGGTAAATGTATTTTCCTTTAACAGTCTTTAAGAAAGGGTTGGAAATTGAGTGATGTGGCAAGAAGACATAGTTCAGAAATCCAGTTTCATTGAAATTTTAGATGGTAATGTGTACTTACAATGACTACTATTCTAGCAAGCAGGGTGTTTCCGATGTTAAAAATTATCAAAATGACTACTCTGATCAGCGCTTCTGTGAGATGAAGTTGATATTACTAGATGGTACTAACATAAATCTTGAAGGTCCAATATGCTGCACTAGCATTCTTCTACAAAACATGAAGGATCTCATAGAACTAATTGCACCAATACTGGCTCCTTCCAGACAATACCGTTATCGTTGTAGACATAACCCAACCAAACCATCCATCATAGACTTCACTAACAAATCTACTAGCAAACGGTTCGACCCAGGAAGAAACAATCACGCAGAGATAAGTAAGCAGACGCGTCATCCGTCTTACCCGCGGGGCCTCCGAAGAGCTGCAGTTGCAGCGGCGCGGGCTTGGCGTTGAACAGGAACTGGTTCCGGTTCTGGCTCTGATTCGGATCCTCCATGGCGCCGGAGAGGTAAAGCGCCGGCGTAGAGCCCACCTGGCCTCCCAACCTGAACGCGTCCCCGTCCATTCCGCTCCTCTCCTGCGAGCAAAACATACACGCCGCCGATGTAAATCGCAGAAATCCCCACACCCTTTCACTACGCGCACGACGAAGGAACAAGACAATATAGCCCAGAAGATAAAAAATCCCCCGTATCAGGAGGAAACCGCAGAAGGTTACCCCCAAGACGCCGCGCCGCCGCCTTCCGATCGGGGAGGGATCCACGCCGGTGAAGGGGAGCCGAACCCGCGGCGATCCGATCGCGATGCCCTGATCGAAGAATGCAGACAAAAACAGAAAAAAAAATCAGGAACCGGAAATCCGCAATGCGATTTGGGGGCGGCGCGAGGGGGCGACTGGATTGGGCCCGGGAAAACGGGAAGGAAGCGACGCACCGAAGGGAAGCGGATTCGCCGCCGCCGACGCGTGGGGAAGGAGGCGGATGGGGGGATTGGGTTGGGGAGTCCGCCGCCGCGGCGAGAGGGACGTTGGGAATTCCGCGATTTTATTTGGGCTGCCGGTTTTTAATACCGGGCGTCGCGTCGCCTTGTGTAGTTGTGTGTGTGATTTTAAAGCGCGCAAGGAAAGGAAAGTAATCACTGGGAGGAAGGAAGGAAAGGGGAGAGGGCGAGGAGTAGGAGGAGGCGCGCCCCAACCGGTTGCCACGCACGCCACCGCGCCACGTCACTGGGCCCACCGCAACGAGTTTCTTTCTGTTTCTGACGGACGCGCCGGCCGGTGGTTGGGCTGGGCCACGAGTAGAGACGGTCCAGAGTGATGTTGGGCCGGTATCGTATGTTTGGGCCGTGGTGGGAGGAAATGTCTGATGGCCCCCGTCCGTCCGTTGGGCATGCTGGACGGAGCGGTGTTATTTGGGCCTCCGCATCTAACTGCCTTCCCCTCGACGCATCCATCATGCATGGGCACGCACGACACATGTGAGCTGGAACAGGAAGACGCCGGCCTCAGTGGCGTAGCCAGGATTTTAGCATAAGAGGGGCCATGTAAACAACATACGAGTATCTAATTTTAGTATAAATTTAATTTAATAGAATATATATATTATCGTGTCATAAAATGGTGAGAGATAATTTTAGTAGAGCAGGATTACCTAACTTTTCTTTTCATTTTTATTTTCTGATAGTTAGCAATTTTTTCTCTATGGCTATTTGATTATATATCTCTAATTGAGTGTGTAATAGCGTAAGTTTTAAAAAAATAGTTCAAATATAGTAGACATTGGGATTAAAAATACTACCACATGTCTAGTACAGTTAATATTAGCTTCACAACTCCACAGCCGGAACAATAATCATCCAATCGATTACTAGTTTATGTGATTATCTACTAAAAAATATCATAAGCACTAACTATATATGTTACATTTGCTCAAACCTTAGGGGGGGCCAGGGCCCCTGCCAGCCCCCCCTTGGCTACGCCACTGGCCGGCCTCTTTCTGAACGGAACGTGAATGGTGAACAAGAGAACAGTGCATGGGATGTCAGCAGCCGGATCCCATGGCTGGGTATTTTTTTTCCCCATAGGTTTCCTTAACCCAATCTGCAACGTACGCCTACACACGGTGTCACGCGTTCCAGCAGGTTGGAGCTGTGGACGTCACGTCACTAACTCACTGGCCAGTCTTCAGCAGGCCGGCTAGCCAAAAATTCAGCAGAAAAAAGGGGAGAAATTAAGGGCAAGTAAGCAAGCAAGCAAGGGCACTGCTACTGTGAACTCGTAACGGCGATCGTAGATAATAGGTAGCAATAAACCAGCTAGGAGCAGAGGCCGGCTAGCTAGTTGAAAGGCCCCGCGGGAGAACGCGCGCTGTTTCCGTGTGGCTTTGCTTTCTTGCTGGGACACACAACCCCCGGGCGGCCTCACCCTGCATGCGCTGCGCTGCAGCCTGCAGGCAGGGAGGAGGAGGCGCGCGGGGCTCAGGCTCAGATCACGCGGTTCGCGCCGAGGCACGCGGCAACCGGCAGCAGCTATAGCATGCAGAGTAGTGTGATGCCATATATGCCAGCGGGCGGCGGACGTACGCTAGCTAGCTCACAACATTGTGGTGCAGCTTCCCTCGGCCCTTCAATTCCTCCTGTTCATCAGCGCGCTCGATCGATCGCCGTCGGCCAAGGGTTAGTTGTTGAGCGCTCCAATTCGCTGTAGCTGGGTAAGTATCGTCAGCTCCATCGTCGATAATCATATGTTTTGTTCATCATCCTTGGTTGATTAGTGAATCCTCGATCGTGCAGTATAGATTGGATGAAGTCCGAGATACTGCCTGCAGGTACGTACGCGACGCCGGCCCACTGCTGCTGGCTCCTCCGATCCCTTTCGATTCAGTAAATAAATTCTTTTGCGATACAAGTCGTTGCATGTACGTGCTGTCGATCCGTGATCTGTTTGGTACGTTCTTTGAAATCCATGCGTCCTCGCTACTATACCAGCAGACTAGTACGGCCCTGTCTGTGACGAAACCGCGATGGATCCTTTCAGGTTTCAGCGAGTTTTAATTGATTGTTGAGGCTTGCATTGCATCTATCCGATCCGGATTGTTTTTTTTTGAAAAAAAAAAGAGAAATGTTTGCCATGGCCATTTTTCAAGTCAAGTCGGTCAGGCCGTGTCAAGCAAGTTCGTCCTGGCTGTGTGGCTTCTTCAGTCCAGTTGTTGGTCGCTTGATGAGGTGCTCATTTCGTGACTATTGTTCCGGGTAGTAGGACTCCCGCTCGAAAGTAACCGGCCCATACGTATTGTCCCCACGAGCCCAGTAGCCCTGGCCATCATCCTCAGCAAGCAACCAGCCAACCAGGTAAAACCTGACGGGCCCATTAAGGACTAGGATCCGTCACAAATGGGCCCAAGCGGGAGCCCATGGGAAAAATGACCTTAGCAGTTCTAAATGGGCTTCATTTGGGCCAGTACGTAGAGTTTCCACTTTTGAAAAAGGAGATTATCTGATCACTCTCTTCTGTGCTCAGAAAAAAAAATCACTCTCTTCAGTCCTCACAACAAGAAAAAGAATGACCAAAAGCAATCAATACCACAAGATAGTACAATACAATATACATGTATCATTACTAACCTACTCATCATCCATAAGGGTGTTAAGCATATGGCATCTACTACTTTTAAGGGGAGGGTAAAAAGCTGCCCTGCGGCCAGTAGCAATAGCATCATCGATCTCGGCTGCATTGCATGAGGGGAAGTTACTAACTTTCCTTGAGGCCGGCCGGCTGGGAAAAAGATCACTGCATGCAATGCAGGCAGCGTCGACACACGAAGTGCGCCTGCGGGCACGCATGTGGGAGTGCTGGCTGACACGTACTGATGATCGAGTGACCCTGCATCCTTAATTTACATTTGACAGGCCGATCGAGAGGAAACAAAGCTAATAAACCGACAGCAGCTTCATGCATGAAGGTCGAGCATCATGCAAGTTAATTATATATATGCAAATGCAACGTAGCGGCCTAGTGTTTTTTTTTCAAAGAAAGAAAAGAAAAACGTAACTAGTCAAGGTTTGAAGATATAGATGACACGTGGAGTACAGTAGTGACTAGATGTCAGATGTGTATAGCTGGTGGTAGCGGATGGAAGTGGGGAGACGTGACAAGTCCAGGGGGCGAGCGAGATGGGAGAGGCGTGTGAGTGACAGCTGAGTAGCACATAGATGCCCACGGCTGACGGCCCATAGGCCGGGTCAGGTCGGTCATGCACGCAGATGCAGGTGATGGGTCGGAGACTCGGAGCCCCTCTTTTCCTTTTCCTCCGAGTCCGAGTGTGGACGCAGCTTTCTGTCCTGCCCGGTTTGACATCTCGGTGCTTGCATCTGGATTAGTAGCCTTCTGAAGATGATTGTGAGTGCGGTAGCTAACTGCTATAGTAGCCTTCTGAAGTTCTGATAGCCAGCATCCATCATCAGCTGATGATGCAAGATAATTCTCCCTGCACTACTGCACGCATATGTTTCTGTCAGCAGCTGCCTCGGTAGACCGTAGACAGTCGCCATGTACGTGTTGTGCAAGGTGCAATGCAATGCTGCAAACTTGCTTGGAATAGAGCCCACCAGCCCATCAGACAAAAGGGCCTGATAGAATAATTTCGACAGAGGGTAACGAGGAACAAGTTTTTAAGCGCTAGCTTGCTTTGCTGAAAGTTTTGGGGCATGGGCGATACGGTGCGTAGCTGATTACAAGGCAAAAGCAACGTAATCAGTACACCAGTACACAAGTCTAGCACAGTACCCCATGCATGGATGTGCTCTGATTACGAGAGATAGAGACCCATCCCATTCCATGGACTGACTGAATAAAACCGTCGTGGAATCTTGGTACGACCCCCGCTCGGCAACGGGTGCTACCATCCAAACCAGAGTTGAATTGAAACCCAATGCGCCATCCCTGCATGCAGTACGTACAGATTCAGGTCCATGCAATGCGATCAGGGGAAGATACCATACAACAATACAATACATATAGCGTGCCGTGACGTCTATAGTAACTGGAGATATATCCGGGTCCACTAGCGCAGTGGCGTGCAATCGCAGAGAATAAAATTTTGGTCGCGTCAGTGCATTCGTTTGCGTATTGCGTTCCGCCCGGTCCCGAAATAGAGCAGCTCGATCCGAATTTAGCAGCCTGGATGTATATGCAGCCGCATAGCATATCCATTTGCGCGTGAGATTTTCCATTCGATTCCGAGCTCTGATCGATGAACAAGCAAGCTATCGACACGCCAAGCTCTGGGGGCTGGGGCATCGCGGCCTGGCGGATGTGCCACCGGCAGTGCGGCACAACCGCACAATAAGGCTCCGGCGTCCGGCGCCCCTACCACAGGAAGCAAAGAAGCACAGGGGCAAGGAGAAGCAGCCATGGCAGGGCAGGGCAGGGCAGAGCAGTGAGCGACTGTGACGACCGCGTGAGTGCTGCTGCTGCGACGCCGGGCTTCGATTCGATCCCAGTCCCAGCGCACCCACACCGCAAGCACGCGTCTTTCTTTGCGCTTGCATTGGTCCAGTCTCCCATACGTTCCTCCGCGAGGCGCGAAGGCGAGACCCCCAAAAGGTCATGGGGCAAGCAATGGCGTGGGTAGCCGCGTTTGTCTCTTCCGCGGAGAATCTCTAGGGCGACGCCAAGCCATTCACATCCAGCGATGGTAAAAGTAGCAAGCAATTGCCGATTTTTGGTGGACTATTACATGCCATGCCATTGCCAAGCTCTGATAGTAGATCCTCTGCTTAATTACTATTTATCTCGATTCTGTTCTCTCTCTCGAGTCTGAAACCGGTGGGAAGTGGGGAATGCAGCTGAGAAGGCTCTCTCTCTCTCTCTCTCTCGTGCTCGTTTCTTTTTTCTCCATCGAGGCAAGAGAAGGCTTCCAAGCACAGTACTGTCACTTTCTTGGGCTTCGTCAACCATGCATACCATACCCTCGCGCGAGTGCGTGCGCCATTGCCACTGCCAGCAGATGGATCATCAGTGGCACGAGGAGCCTGACTGCCTGCCTGAGCCTCTCACGCAGTCAGGCCGCTCGCTGCGAGAGATCGGCGATCTTTGCCAGATTTGGGTGCGTGCCGGCGCATCCCGAGCCCATATCATGCGCCTTTTGCTTCCACATCGGCTTGTTGCTTGGCGCTCTTCCTGCCTGCATGCGTATTTACCGAGCTATATGATCGATGAGCACAATATATAGTATAATCTAAGCAGCTGCAGGTCTCTTCTTTTGTCACCGAGGGTAAAAACTAGCATACATTTTGACCCATTATGGCACTGTTATGTGTGTGCGCTCGGGATAGGGGATCGAATCACGGGCAATCGATGTGTATTTCGGTCTAAAACGAAGGGTGAATTGTGTGATTATAGTGATCGAAAGCAGGATCCATCTAGAAAGACGGGAGCCAAAGGGGTTAGTACGTACTACTTAATCCGATATTGTTCTTAATTAGCTTTGCTTGACCATTAGTCAGTGTGAAGGCCGGGAAGGGTGGTGTGTGGTGGCTTTCTCGTGACTGGCGTGGCACCTCGTCAGACAAACAGATCAGATGCTCCTCTTTTGCTTAAAGGATAAACGCGTTTCACAACGCTAGATAGACCCTCCTCTTTTGCGGTTGTTGAGTGGTTAACCACGTACGTATAGTTACGGTATCGGTAACATGATTAACCGCTTCCATTATTCGTGCTGGTCGTCACCAGCAGCCACCCCACACACACACACCAGAACTACTGTGCATGCATGACTCATCATCGGATTATTATTAGTTGGGGTACATCTATCTAGCTCAACCCTGTTCCATCACGTGCTAGCTCCACTAATCAGTAATCAGAAGCCATGTAACAATCCGCCAGATCGAGTACGTGAACCAATATGACAAGCATCATCTTTTGTATCCTCGCCCATGGGGTCAATTAACACGCCACTGTGACGTGCAGTGGTACTCGCACGAAGCATCACACATGCATGCATGCAGCTGCAGGCCTTGGGGCCCCACGGCCCAGCCCAGAGAGGGAGGACACGTTGCTTTCCCAGGGCCCAGCGTTAGCTTGCGTGTTCCTGGTCTCCGTCCCCTGATGGCGACTAAACTCACGGCGCAGCAAAAGTTCACGGGGCTGTCAGGCAGTTGGTTAATTACCCGCCAAATCATGCATGCATAAGTCTACTCCGTACATGCAGAATTGCAGAACAGAGAGACGGATCGGATCGAGCCTGATCGAGATGCATGGTACACGGATGCAGGACGATTATATATTAGCTAGGTTTTTACTTGAAGCTTCTGCTCAAATCTATCGATATATGCTACTAGTAGCTTGATTGCTCATTGCATTGACAATTTAATTTGATGGCATGCACGGGACGGGGAAGGTGATCGACAAAAAAGTGTCCAACCCATGATTAGCGCGCGGGTGCCTTGTATTGTTGCTAGTAGCCTAGTACGTAGTGGTGGCTTGTCCATCAGATCCATGGATGGATTGATTGCTGATTATCGTTGTCACACACACAGTCACATGCACGCACTGTTGCATATATATGTGTAGTCATCGGAAATCTAGTGGGCTGGGCAAGTTTATTTATCTACGTATCTATTATTATTATTATTATTCCTTTGTTTGATGCTAATGCTACTATTGCGTATTATTGGGCGGAAGGAATAGGGACAGGCCGGGCTGCTGCCTCCTGCCTAGTATGCAACTATTGGGTGATTATGCAGGAGCACTGCACTGCAGCGTCCAGACCAGCTAGCTGCTCGTTCCTTTGCTGCTACAGTTAATGCACAAGGACATCCCCCTGATCGTATTGGACGGACGGCTCGGATCGGATCGGATCGACAAGTAGCTGCGACCGTGAGCAGTGGGCGCGGCCCATCTGACGAGCCAGCATCAGCTGGGTGAGCTGCTAGCACAGCGCGACAGGCGCTGCACCCCTCTCCTTGAGAAGCCGGCCACAAACAAATACAAAGCGCCAACGCGCAGCAGAGAGGCCCGGGACAAAGAGGCAGCTGACACGGTAACGGTAGTTAATGCCATGCCACGAGCTGAGACCAACACAGGATAAATGGAAGGAACACACTAATTAACTAATAGCTAGCACGATGAACAAATTAAAAGCTAGCTAGCTGCTACCGGTGTGGATCGATTGGATGCCGTATTATGAGCGAGATTGATTGGTTACGTGGGATGGGGAGGAAGAGTATGCATGCAGACGATCATGCATAATCCACCCAATTCATGTGGTACGAGTAGTAACTAACTATCCGGCCTGGGGGTACGCTGGTGTGGGTCCGATGAGCAAGATGGATGGACCATCCATGGACCATGGAGGAGGAGCGATCAGCGATGGATTGATTCACCATCACCTGCCTGCCTGCCTGCTGCCCCCATCTATCTAGCTCCCCACTTGGCACGTCGTCCCATGCAACGCGCAAGGGAACGAACGAACGCAGAGAGAGAGAGAGAGCAGCGCACAGGCACCCCACTCACTCACTGACACACCATTGTAGCAGCGAGTCGTGTGTCGTTTCCCGTCCTCCGATGCGCCCGGACAGCGACTTGTGCTGCGCCCGGCCCCTGCTGTCCCCGCTACCACCCGCGCCCCTGTATCACTTCACCACCCGCGACGAGAAAAAAAGGGAAGGGAGCCGACGCCCGCATCGCATCGCATGCAGCAGCAGCACAGCACCCGCAGGGACGCCTTCTCCGTGACACAGAGCACACAGGGCGTCGGCTCGGCTGCACCCCGCCGACGGCGAGTCGGCGTCGGCGAGCATTCAATTCGACTACCGAGCCCTCGTTTAGTTCCAAAATTTCACTCCCAAATTTACTATGCAAAAAGAAGATTCCCCGTCAGATCAAAATGTCATAACATGCATGGAGTATTAAATGTAGATGAAATCAAAAACTAATTACACAGTTTTGTTGTACTCTGCGAGACGAACATTTTGAGCATAATTAATCAATTTTTGGATAATTTTTTATAAATACAAACGAAATGCTACAGTAGCGCAATGATTACGAAGTGGCATCTTACTCACAAATTCAACCTCACAATTCTAACATCTAAACACCACCTTAGAGTAGGTCATGTGCGGTGGCGATGCTGAAATAAGTGCTGACTGAGCAGGGAGGCTGCTTTTAATTTGCACCCCTTTTGCCTTTCTCTTTTCTGCCCCCTCCCTGGCTCCCTCCCTCCCTTTAATTTGTTTCCTCAGATCACATTTTCTGCTTTGTTCTTTATTTTTGGAGAGTGATGTCTGACCTTCTGCTGATGCTACTGTACACTTGCTCATTTTTTCATTATAGTACCATCATATCAGATTAGTATGTCCCTGCAAAAATTAGTTAGGATTTGCAAGCAGCAGGGGCACACGTCTTTCCGTCCTTAGGGCATGTGATCAGGGATTCTCTGTGCACCAATTGATATATTGCCTGCTTTCTGAGCGCTAATCAGCTTGCCCTATCCCGCAACTGTGTGCTTGGCTAGCTTAGCTGAAATGCATCACATTAATTAAAATTTAGGATATTTCTTTTTTTTGTCCTTTTTTCTTTCAATTCTAGAGCTGAGCACTTAATGCAAACCAATATAGGCTTCATATGTGGAAAAAAACTCTAAATAATTCATTTTGAGGATTGGACTTTTAAATAATATATAGAGTAGAACTGGTGGTATACAATCTCCATTGGAAATTAATAATCTCAAAAAAATATAACTGTTTGGGTCAAGACTAAGACAACACACAAACATGCATGGACCTGTGTGTGATGTGTTCATTGCATTGCTCTTTTTTCCCACTTTTTCACTAGCAGCTAGCCCGTGTTAGTTTATCTCAACCTTATACACATAGCATCATGAAACACGCATTGGGATCCATCATAAAGCAATCAGCCGCAGAGGATCCCTATCCCTTAATCAACCACGTTGCCCTACAAAGATCGGCTCGTGCCACTCATCATGACCATCATACACTACCCTTCCTAATTAATTGTATCAATTAAATATAATACAGTTCAATTCACTCAACCCCTGAGTCAATTACCCAATTACCCTACCTAGGGTAGCCAGTCATGCTCCATGCATGATGCATCTGTTTGGCAATCTTGTCACACCCATTTCAAAAAGCCCATGATCCGGGTCACCTGTTGCTGGAGAACAACCATCATGCAGCAACGACCAACCGACGACGAGCCTTCTTCTCTTCTGTTTCTGTTGCTGCCGCTGCGAGATCTTGCCTGCATCGATCAGCAGCCTAGCTGTAGACTGTATTGATGAGATGAGCATGGATGGATCAGAGCTAGACATGCCAGCTGCATGCCTGCATCAGCAGCCAGCGTGCATGCAAGTAAAGCGCAGGGAAGAAGAGGACAAGGAGAAGCCGGTCATTGGGCACTCGATCACGGCCGTCGCCTTGCCCAACTGCCCTCTCCGTTCTGATCTCCATGTCTGCATCTATCCATATATGCTCAGTCTCCGTCAATAGGCTATTTCTACTTTTAAAAAACACCCCGTCAAGAGTCAGGACGGTATGATTAAGCCTACGCTGATAATGCTTGCTAGTTTGTACTCATGTAGAGATTTGTCAAACGGTAGTATCATGCTTGCATGGCCCTTTTTGTATATCTTTATATATATATGTATATGTAAATGTAGAATGTTCTGTTCTCTAATCTCTCTTAGGCTGCTGCTAGAGTAGGACTAGAGAGTA
Source organism: Echinochloa phyllopogon (assembly GCA_033239725.1). Taxonomy (NCBI): domain Eukaryota; kingdom Viridiplantae; phylum Streptophyta; class Magnoliopsida; order Poales; family Poaceae; genus Echinochloa; species Echinochloa phyllopogon. Next base: position 2,465,259 of record BTCW01000001.1, read on the forward strand.
GGTTATGAACCTAGATAGAAGAGGGACGGTGATACCTTGGCGGTGACCTTATCTGCTGGGTTTAGGCATATTCCAAGCCTTGGGCGGCAAGGCTCCCAGTTCTGCTAAAATGTCGGAGATCGAAATCAACTTTTCCCCAAGATTCCTCTCACAGAATGGTTAAAAGTCGGTTCCTGTTAGATCACTCACGAAATGGTAACAGGTGAGTTCCAGTAAAATTAAATCAGAGAACTGCATATTTTCAGAGGGGAGTTCATGAACTGGTGAACTCAACCAACCTACCTACACACATGGTTCTTCTCTGGATTGCCTTTTAATAGAAGTTGTTCAGCAAAGAAATTCATGCTAGCACTTCCAAGATTGAGCAGTCAATGAGTCAAGGCTGGTTCACAGCTCATAGCTCAGGTCGAGTCGAGTCAAAGTAAAAAAGAAAAGTTCTCTTTTCCCCTCCAGCAGACAGACGTCGTACTTGTGCGATGTGCACCCTCCTGTTGTTGGTTCCTTGAATTTTCCCTGAAACAGCTGTGGAGTCACCACCATTGCCAGTGTGAAGGTGTTGAAAAATGGCACCCCTCCCCTCCCCTGTTGTGTGCTTGCGTTCATGAGAACCGAAACCTCACTGGCCGTGTCGGTGCGTTCTTGGGCTTGCCTTGCAAAGGTGTTGGTGTGGCCGGGCTGATCGAGGACTTGACGGCAGCATAGCAAAAGCAGCCTTGGTTCCATGCAATGCAAAGGAAAGAGACCCAGCAGGCACAGGCAGGGCAAGGCCCACCCTGCCAGAGACAGCCAAGCCCGGCTGACCCTGGTCAATCCAAAAGCTACCTTGCTCTGTGCACTACTGTCCTGCTCTGTTGTGTAGCTGTACTGCCTGTTCCCACAATGGCATTTGCAATGGCCCCTGTCACAAGCCAACCTCCTCCCTTGTTTGTTTTACCCCTTCCCCAAACCATAAATCTTTCTCTCTCTAACTCTGGAAGCAACCAGCCAGCCAAGCAAATCCAGACTATCAGAGAGAGATGATAGAGATTGAAGAGAGAGAGAGGGAAGGTTGGATTGAGGCAAGGGAGATTCTGAAATTCCACAGTTGATAAAAAACAAGTGAGGATGACATGGTGTGTGTGTCCCCATCCCATGTGTGGCATGTATATATAAACCAGCAGAGATTGAGGAGATGGGAGAGAGATTTTCCCCTTCCCTCCAAAGGTGGAAGAAGCAAAGCATCTCATTCCCCACCCGCGGCCTCCGATCCCTCCTCTACCTTTTGTAGCTTTCCATTCCCCACTGTTGCGTGCAAGCATCTTCCCTTCTTCCTTCTCCCTCTTTAACCCCCTCCCTTCTCCTCGCATTGCCCCTTCCTTCCTCCAGCCTAGCCAAGCTAGCTGCTTTCTTCTTCCTCCCCTCGCTGTAACAACCCCCCATTCTACTGCTGCAAGCCTCCAAGCTCTGAACTTTGATTCACCTCCCTCCCGCTACAGTACAGACAGGGAAGCAGGCGTGCTCGCCTTGTTTGTTCGTTTCTGCCGCGGTTGGGTTGCTTGTCTCGCTGGTCCAGAGATTTTGATTGAGAGGCGCGAGTAGCAGTAGACTGGCACGGAGGCAACGCAGAGCTTGTGACGCGGGGCTTGGCATCTTCCTGTTTGTTCGTTGCCCATCAATGCACTCCTCCCCCTACTGCCCACTTTGCCTCCGCCGCATGCAATCCGTGTGCCCCTCTGCTCGCCGGCGTTGGTTGCCTCTCGTCACCCCCGTCGCGCTCGCATTGCCTTCTTCTCCTTCTCTAGCTACAAGAATCTGACGACGACGTACCGCAGCTAGCTAGCACTCCCCTAGCTAGGACGCAGGCTCCTCCACTGTTTCCTGCTAGCTCCTCTGGAGTGTTCTTGTATCTCTGTGTGCAAGTGCAATCGTGCATTGCTCTGATAAGCGATTGATCTTGTTGCGGCGGTGCCGGGAGCGCCGGAGCTTGTCTGCTCTGTTCGTGGCACGGTTCATGTCCCAATTGCCTGCTGCTGCTGCTGTCAGAGGGAATCAGAGCAGAGCAGGGAGGCGATCCGAGGCTGATAAGCAAAGCTAACGCGCCTCCGGGCATGCGTTTCTTCACGACAGGCGGCGACGGCGGGTCGTCGTCGGCGCGGTCGTACGAGCCGATGGCGACGGCGGACACCACGGACCTGCGCTACTGGCTGCACTGGCGGGTGGGGCTGTGCGCGCTCTGGGTGCTCGGCTGCATGTCCGTCGCCGCCTACCTCATCTGGCGCCACGAGGGCACCGGCGCCGACCGCCGCCCCGGCGGCGCGTCGTCGGCGGCCGCGCCGGGTGGCGAGGGGAAGCGGAGGCGGCCCAGGGTGCTGTACGACGACGAGGCGTGGCGGCCGTGCCTCAAGGACATCCACCCGGCGTGGCTGCTCGCCTACAGGCTCATCTCCTTCTTCGTCCTCCTCAGCCTGCTCGTCGTCATTGTCATCTCCGATGGCGGCAACATCTTCTACTACTACACTCAGTAAGTCAATCCCTTGTTATCACAACTTCTTGTTGCTTTCACTCCTCCCCCCCATTGCCTTTTTCTGATTTTGATTTTTTATTTGTTGTGGATTAGATGCAAAGCTGGATAAAGATTTCTATTTAATTCAAACTTTTTTGGTTAAAAATACAAGGGAGTGTATTGCCAGTGATTGAGTTGCCCACTGATTAAATCTTTCTATTTTCATTGGTGCTTGAATTAGGAACTGGTCAGCAAGTTTGGCATTTGTTCTTTCCTGTTGTATTACTTTGAGTTTTCAGGGAATAAAGGGCGCTTTTCCATGGAACAAACTTGTTTTTTTTAACCTCGTTACTTTTGCTGTTGGAAAAATGGAACCATCAATCAGTTTCACTGCATTCGCTGTTATACTACTGTTCACAGTTGATTGCCGGCAACAATTTGCTAGTTGGCTTATACAGCAAGCGACCCCCCTATCTGTTGGGGTTTCTCCCCATCACCAGTGCATCTTTTGCTAGGATACAAATTAAGACGTTTTTTTGGGTGATGTACTGTTTTGCTCTAATTTATTAATTGGAAAAAGGCCTCACTGTAGATGTCTTGGGAAGCACATTTAAGAAACAATCTTTGTGCAGTACATTTTTTGAGGGCTGTGCAGTACAACATTAGCAGCTAATCATAATTCATAACCACCACAGAGGGGTGGGTTTTGCAACTCTGTTTTTGTGGTCAAGCTTCTCCATGTTTGATAAATGATAAGTGGATAGTGTTGTCAGAATACCCACTCCAACTAAATGGTCTTCAGACACTCTGTTCCATTGAACCTGAGCATTTTTTATATGGATTTATATTTTAAATAAATGCCTGCCTTTTGGATTCTATCTTGTTTTACAGATATCTAGAAGAGACTTTTCCCCCTCTTTATCAAAAAACTGAGATTGTGACTGGTTGGTAGCACCAAATTTTTCTGAAAGATCTGGTAGCTATTTCAGTGTTTCTGCTTAGAAGTAGCACTTGTCCCCCAGCCCCTTCTAATGGTTGTTGAACTGTCTGTCATGCAGGTGGACCTTCATTCTGGTGACGATTTACTTCGGGGTAGGTCCTTTTCTCTTTCACAATCACAGCCAAATAATTTATCTCTTCACTCCATTCCTCAAGCTAATGATGCATGTCAATGACTTCTAGACAACCTTTTGTCTGAAAAATAATTGGTCTGTGTGCGAATTGTTTCAGCTTGGCACAGCCCTGTCCATCTACGGCTGCAGCAGGTTTGCTGATGAGAATGTCGCTGCGGCAAGGGCAGACATGGAACTTGGCACCCCTTACATTGCCCCTGGTGTGGCGGCTAAACCGAGCTTCGACCAACTCGATGGTGCTAGAGAGATTGCTGGGTTCTGGGGTTACCTGCTCCAGATCATCTATCAGGTAAGAGAGGCCTCCACACCACCAAATTGTTTGAAATATTATCCACTTGGGGTGCCTTTTCATGTTTCTTATTGGAGAGGGACATCTACATTGCGCACTGACATTTGCTGATTTGGTGTTGCATACTTGGAGAGGGTCTCGTTTTGCTTTTCAGGTGCAATTATTAGTGCCGGGTAGTTACCATGATGCACTAACGACTAAAGCAGTATGTTTATACGTTCATGGATCGGATTCTGTTCTGAAGATCAAATGTGCCCACATAGCATCTTTGTCTGGCCACACCTCCATGGCCTGTAGCTGCTCCTACATGAGCCAACTTGCAAATGGTCCATCCAAGCCCAAGTGTTCAAAACATATCTATGCACGTTGGACACCTCATATTTCTTTGCTTGTTTGAAGGGCTGAGTCACATTTCTCCAACTTTCTGTAGTGTAGGGCTGACTCTTTCTATTATGGCATCAGGAATAAAGGCAGCCTGTTTCCTTTGGATTGATTTGCTAGGCCTCACTGTATCTACAATGGTGACTGAATGTCTGCCTAGGCTGGCATAGGACAGTGTGGAAATCTGCCTTTTGCTTTGTGAGAGTAATTAATAGATAACCCAAGGATGATGACCTAGGAGCAGTAGCTTCAGAATGAGCCCCATTAGTACTGGATTGATTATACTATTGGCTGCACTTTACCATCCAGTTTTTAATTGATCATGTCTTAGACTTCTCTGTGATCTTTACAGCGGTACCATAACTTGTTTACTATTATGGACAGACAAATGCAGGCGCTGTGATGCTGACAGACTGTGTGTTTTGGTTCATCATTTTCCCATTCCTTACCGTCAAGGACTACAATCTCAACTTCGTAAGTACACGCATTTGTGTCTTTCTCAACATGTCATCTCACACTGCGACAAAAAAGAGCTAACTGTTTGCTGATTCCTCTCCCGGCAGTTGTTGATAGGAATGCATTCAGTGAATGCTGTTTTCCTGCTTGGTGAGGCAGCCCTGAATAGCTTGGTAAGCAGATCAGTGACTACTGAACTTCATGATCACTCAAGCATACTTCCTCCTTTGGACTGCTATTTTCGTCACCTTACTCAGCGCATTTCAAACTTACATGATTTCACAGAGCTTCCCTTGGTTCCGCATCGCATACTTCTTCCTTTACACGGCAACTTATGTCATTTTTCAATGGATTGTCCATGCAGCAACTCCAACCTGGTAAACTTTTGACTCCCAGTTCAGGAGCAGCAAAGAACTTACCTAGCTGCATTTCATAGTACTAACTCAACACTATGCGACTTGTGGCAGGTGGCCTTACCCGTTCCTTGACCTGTCATCTAATTTGGCACCTTTGTGGTAATGCCACTACCTCATAAAAAAGTTCAAAATTCTCATAAATTCACGCAAACTTTTGCTAGTCAGCAAATTGTGACCACAAAGTTAACTGATTCCTTACCAACTGGCATAAATACGCAGGTACCTGGCGGTCGCGGTGATGCAGCTGCCGTGCTATGTGGTGTTCAGGCTGGTGATCAAGCTGAAACACCACCTGCTCGCCAAGTGGTTCCCGTTCTCGTTCGTCAGAGTCTGCTAGGGCGCAAGCCCAGCCTAGTCTTCGCCTTCGTTGCTAACAGGCAGTCCATTCAGAGAAAAAGGCAATGGCAAAAGCAAAGCTAGAGAATAATGGCGGATGGATCGACTTCTTTGGGAGATTCTTATGCAGGATCAGGTGCCCTCTCCAAGGAAAGAATAGAGGGGAGTGGCACTTGCATGCGTTTTACTTTACAGCGTATAGGTTGATGACATGGTGTACATGGGGTGGAAGCAGCATATAGTTTTTAAGAGTTTTTGCTGTGGTGGGTACTGGCAAGTGAACAGAGTACCGGTGGTAAAGAGAATGGTTGTGCATAGGTTGGCTGATTGGTGAAATGGAGATGATACTGGCTGGCTGGCTGCTATATAATTTTAGTGTGTGGCTGATAGATGTGGATGAGTGCAAGCTAGTGTCCGTGTGATTCCATTGCCTGAATGCCTGGGCTCTCGTTGTGTAGATGTTGCATGTGTGTGTAACTGTAGAGTAGAAGAATGTGGAGTGGAACTACGGTTCTGTGGAAAAAAAAAATCTCGAATCCAGACCTTTTTTGTGCCAGCTTCGTTCTTCGCCGTGTGGCCGGCCTCACTGGACCCTCACCGCCACAGCCCAGCCCAGCCCAGCCCATGCTATCATCGCTCGGGATAGGCCCAGCCGCCCAGGCCCACCAATCTCGGGCGATCCGATCGCCACCGCCTCGCCTTCTACCGCATCGCCGCGCGCGGCCCCGACGTCGAGCTCGTCGAGATGTTCAGCTACCGGTCGAAGCCCCTCTCCGCCCAACCCCACTGGGCTCGTCGCCGGCGGCCTGGAGAGACCTCCCACGTCATCATTGAGGATTACCTGGACAAGTTGGGGTGCAGCAACTTGGACTCGACTCTCGAGCTTGGACATTACCGAGGATTTCTTCACCCATCGCAAGGTCAAACTGAATTTTGATAGAACCACGTGGACGCCAACGGCACTGACCCTGACGTGGCTCCCTTCTATTCCCTCCAGCTCTCCTTAGAGCTCGATGTTTAGGTGTGGCTAATCGTAAAGTGATGACGGAATTGATTTGATGATTGGAAATAGCCACGTCCCCTTAGATATATATACTCCGGAGCTGTGGGAAGAGGGCCAAGTCCCTGTAGGATACGTTAGGGACACCTGCCGATTACCGTGTAGAGTTCTAGTTGGTCATGTAGTGGAAAACGTGGTCAACAAAATCTTCTCGGTAGTTTCTAAGTAGATCACGCTTAAACTAAAAATATCTAACATTCATCTCATATCCCATTTCCCTTCATGCGAACCTTCCTTTGATAGGTCACCACTGCTTTGTGTAGCAACATGGTGGACATTGGATCGGCATATGATGGTGCTAAGTGGATATTTCCTTTCGACATCATCAACGATTACTTCACCACGGAGGCCCCTCTACCATCCTCCACGGCAAGCCCACCTGAGGACTCAATGGTTGCCTTTTGTCGTACCACAAGGGGCCGTTAGTTCTCACTCTTTCCTCTGCATGCAATTTCATTAGCAACCACATGGGACTCTAGCATCCTAAGCCTCCTCAACAGGTGCATCTAGTCTTCATTGGCCGTCATATGTTGCCTGAAAACACCAAAATTTCAATGTGTCATTTCATTCTATTGAGCACTATAACAAATTAGCAAGGCATGGCATTGTTCTGTAAGCATACCCCCACCCACCCTGAATAATTGAGTTCTTGACACAATAAGCTGCATATGCTATGGTAGCTTGTGAAGAAGTGCTTTCTCCACGAATCATTGCAAGTTTCATAGGTCATTAAATGATGCATTGAGATTAAGTGGTATTTGCTGACAACGTTATCATCACTCTTGGGCTGTCATGTAGAATTGCATCTGTAGCTATGTTGGACCTTTGTGGTGTGGAAGACTCAGTTTGGCGTGCTTCGGTAATTTTCTTCCTTTCCTCGGAGTCTGTAAGATGTAAAAAATATGCATACATCAGTACGTGGTAAACCAAATATGACATAATGAAATAAATAGAAAGCTTACCTTTTTGTGGTCCCATTTAGTTGGCCTTTGGAGCTAGCTTCCCTATGTTCCATTTGCTCACATCTTTTGCACTTCATTGGTCCTCTGATAATTGGTTTCTTCTTCCTTTTTCCGGTGCCACCTATTTTAAAAAATCCTCTCAACCTTAATTTCCTTGGTCTCCCAAGAGGCCGTTTTGCAAGCGGTTCACCCACAAGAAAACAGTGAGCCACTTAATTAGAGATGTCAACACAACAAATTTCTTCTTCCCACTTAACATTGATCTAAGTAGTGACAATATTCCAAGAAAACAGTGAGCCACTCAATTATGTCAAGCACACTAGAAACCAGTCTGCAGTCCTACTAATTTACCATACATGTCATGCTGAAGTAGGCAGTAAGGTGCAAGCATATGTTATGTAAGATACTCCACACTTATCCTATAAGTTCAGATCACACTGACATGCTCATTTCTTTGTTAATATTAGAGTTTGTCAGGAATTATAAACTATTTCTATTCATAGAAAAAATAATTCTGAAAGCTACCGAACCTCAATGGGACATAAACACCACCAGAACCAAATCCACCATCTAAGAAATTCATGGAAATTCATAGAATCATCTCAAACAATTCATGAATAGCTAAATTAAATGAATCAAATCCAATCTGCAATCAGATGATCAATAACTAATTACGTCCGCAGATGAGAAGAAAGAGGAGGACGCTGTGATTAGTGATGAGAAGGTGTGGCTAATCGTAAACTGACGATGGAATTGATTTGATGATTGAAAATAGCCACGCCCCCCCTTATATATACTCCGGAGCTGTGGGAAGAGGGCTAAGTCCCTATAGGATACGTTAGGGACACCTGCCGATCATAGTGTTGACTGTTGAGCTTTAGTTGGTCACATAGTGGAAAACGTGGTCAACAAAATCTTCTCGGTAGTTTCTGAGTAGATCACGCTTAAACTAAAAATATCTAACATTCACCTCATATCCCATTTCTCTTCATGCCAACCTTCCTATGATATAGGCAGGGACGGAGCCAGGAAAATTTTTAGGAGGGGCTGACTATAAAGCTATATCGACATAACACCACTCTGACCTCTTAAAATAGACAAATATAACAGTTGAGCCTCTCCTATTATACGTATTTGAGTACAAATTTTAAGAGAAACTCCGATGGGGCTCTACGTATCTGCGAGCAATAGGTGAGGCTGGAGCCCCACCCATCCCCTGGTTGCCTCCGTCGCTGGATATAGGTCACCACTGCTTTATGCAGCAATAGAGTGGACATTGGATCGACATATGATGGTGCTAAGTGGATATTTACTTTCGACATCATCGACGATGACTTCACCCCGGAGGGCCCTCTACCATCCTCCACGGCAAGCCCAGCTGAGGACTCAATGGTTGCCTTTTTGTCGTACCACAAGGGGGCGGTTAGTTCTCACTCTTTCCTCTGATGCATGCAATTTCATTAGCAACAACAAGGGACTCTAGCATCCTAAGCCTCCTCAACAGGTGCATCTAGTCTTCATTGGCCGTCATATGTTGTCTCGTTTCGTTCTATTGAGCGCTGTAACAAACTAACAAGGATGACTGTTCTGTAAGCATACCCCCACCCACCCTGAATGATTGAGTGCTTGACACAATAAGCTGCATATGCTATGGTAACTTGTGAAGAAGTGCATTATCCATGAATCATTGCAAGTTGCCTAGAAATTAATTTCATCTTATGTAGTCAGTTTCATAGGTCATTAAATGATGCATTGAGATGTCAGGTGGTATTTGCTGATGACCTTGTCATCACTCCTGGGCTGTATTGTAGAATTGCATATGTAGCTATGTTGGACCTTTGTGGTGTGGAAGACTCAGTTTGGCGTGCTTTGATAATTTTCTTTCTTCCTCGAAGGTCTGTAAGATGTAAAAAATATGCACACATCAGTATGTGGCAAAACAAATATGACAATGAAATGATTAGAAAGCTTGACTTTTTGTGGTCCTATTTAGTTGGCCTTTGGAGCTAGCTTCCCCTATGTTCCATTTGCTCACATGTTTTGCACTTCATTGGTCCTCCGATCATTGGTTCCTTCTTCCTTTTTCCGGTGCCACCGGTTTCAAAAGATACTCTCGACCTTAATTTCCTTTGTCTTCCAAGAGGTCTTTTTGCAAGTTGTTCACCCACAAGAAAACAATGAGCCACTTAATTAGAGATGTCAACACAACAAATTTCTTCTTCCCACTGAACATTGATCTAAGTAGTGACAGTGAGCCACTTAATTATGTCAAGAAAACTAGAAACCAGTCTGCAGTCCTACTAATTTACCATATACATGTCATGCCGAAGTAGGCAGTAAGGTGCAATAATATGTTATGTAAGATAGTCCACACCTATCATGTGAGTTCACATCACACTGACATGCTCATTTCTTTGTTTATATTAGAGTTTGTCAGGAATGATAAACTATTTCTATTCGTACAAATATGTAACACCCTAAAAACTCCATCACAAATAAATCATAGCAACATGACTAGATTAATTTTTTTAGGACTTAATTAAATTATCAATTAATTTGAGCCTAAAAATACTTAAACATCATTAAAATAATTTTAGAGCAATGAGTGTTTGTGCATCATATTTTGTTCGCATGTCTTTTGTTTGTTTTGTGTGGAGTATTTTAAAATCATGAAAAAGTCTGGAAAGCCTCCCTAAACTCTCTCTCAATCTCTCTTTCTCTCCCTCAGCCCAGCCCACTCACCTCTCTCCCTTTTCCCTCCCGCCGGCCCATCCCTCTTTCTTTTCCTTCCCCGGCCCAAGTCGCTGCGCGGCCCATCTCCTTTCTTCTGGCCCAACGGCAGCCCAGCTCTCCCTCCTCTCCCTCTCACTGGCAGGCGGGCCCACCCATCAGGGTCGCCCCCAACCTCCAGCCGCGCCCCCAGCCGCACTGCTGACTGCCCGGCGCCGCTCCCTCTTCCTCACCCCTTCCTCTCCTCTCCCACTGAGCCGCAGTAACTGCCGCTCGCTTCCACTTGCCTCCACCCCCTCGCTCCCCCACCGAAACGGCCACTCCACCGAGCCTCTCCACTGCCGAGCGCCATTAATGGCCGACCACCTCGAGAGTCGCCGAGCCGGCCTTCCCCCTCCTCCTCTCCGCACTATAAAACCCCCGGCCGAGCTCCACGACCGCTCGCACCTCGCACACACCTCAGCGCAACTCGCTTCCACGCCACCGCCGCCGCCCGAGCACCGCCGCGTCGTCGATCCGCCGCTCCGGCACTGCTTCGCCCCGTCTGACCACCCAAGGACCTTCGCGTTGAGGTAACGACGCTCCCGAGCCCCTTCTCGCCCTCTCTCTCACTCGTTAGCCCTCCCATCTGCCTCGTCGGAGGTCCGCCGCCATCGCTCGTCGTCGCCAGCCCCCATCGCCGTGCGATGGCCAACCAGAACCCCCTAGCCTTGTTCGCCTTGTCTCCCCGAAGCCGTAGGGCCAAACCGCGCTCAAAACCATGCATCGTAGCTCGAGATCGAGTCTACTCCGGCGATGCGCCGCCGCCGCGCGCTGGCGTTCCGCCGCCGCCCGCCACTGCCCGCCGCTGTCAGCCGTCCACTGCGCGATCAACGGCCCGGATCTGTTCTAGGCCTGAGTCAACCAGTCGCCATACCGGTCAACTCCGGTCAGCGCCAGCACTTTTGCTAAAGAGCCCTGCCTTTCTCTGTAATCAACCCGCCGTCCTATTTAGTTCAGAAATAATTAGATTTAGGTCCTGAAATTTATGGAAACCCCCTGAGTTTCTCTGTTTTATTTCTGGAAGCCTAGCTCTCGCCTTTTTACAAGTAAACCCCTGGAAAGTTTGAAACTCTGCCAGCAAGTCCCTAAACCTTGTTTCCGCCATATCTTTTCCGTCTTAGCTCCATTTTTAGCGTTTTTGGTGTCCTCGCGATCGTCTTTCCGAGCTTGATAGTTTTAAAGGTTTGTTTTAGTCTGTTAGTAATGTTTGGTGTATTGTTTTTCTTATTGTATATTTTATTGCTTGATCGTAGATCTCGTGCCTGTTGCGACTGAGCCGCCCGTTGAAGCTGATCAAGGACAGTATTTTGAAGAAGAAGAGGATTGCTTTGTAGAGCAAGGCAAGTGGCCCTCCCCGCATACTCTTTTTGTCCTATATAATTGCATGAAAACTAAAATTTACTTTTATTGCATTAATTTGACGGGAACACCTTTTTAAGGACTTATCTAGTCTTTGTACCCATGATTCCTTGAAACAACCCCGGTTTAAAGAATGTTTTGGGTTAGTCATGCTTAGTGTTGCAATACCTTGGGAATGGTTAAATTGGATCTTTATAAAATATTGATCATGTCAACTTCGATGGTAAAATGTTGGTTAATGCAAGAGAACTATTCTTTAATCGGAACATGGAGAACCACCCAAGAAAACTTTGCAACCATGGTGTCATATGGCTCTGACCTTAGCCAATTAATTAGGGGTGTGATTGTACTGATGACCTTATCCGAAAGGAGCAGAGGGGGATTAGGGTTGAAGGGGCACAACTCGGCCCTCTTGGGGTAGCAGCCTTTGCTAAGGTGCTGACCATTAGGGAGGGTTGTGTTCCGCCCTGTCTGTAACTCTTGCGGGTTGTTGGTCTTTTGCACACCTTTGTAAAGGCTTCGTAGTGGACCCCTAGCCACTCACCTTGGAAGTGTTTAAGGGTTTGGCCGACCCGGGCAACATGGGGAACACGAGCTGTGGTGAAAGTGTACAACCTCTGCAGAGTGAAAACTGATCGATCAGCCGTGCTCACGGTCAAGAGCGGCTTGGACCCTCACATGATAATTGAACTTAAAGATGGAATTTAAATCGTGGTTTTACTCATAGTTTTTGGAATAAGATGCTTTCTAAATGCTCAAGTGGGTTGGTATAAATTTACATCTAGTAAATAGGAAATTGCTAATAAACTTGACCAACTTTAAAAAGCTCACCGCTTTGAACCTTAGCCTATTCTTGATAGCCTTGCATCTTCACCCCACTTGCTGAGTACCTAGTTAGGTGTACTAACACTTACTATGCTGTTTAGAGGAGAACAATGGTGAAGAATACTATAGTGACTACGACGAGTTCTGAGGCTTGCGCTTCCCCCAGTCATGATGCCTGTGGAAGTTGAAGATGAAGACGCTACGTCTAGTTATCGTATGTTCTTCGATAAGACCTTCGTGTCTCCCGAGAGTGTAATAAGAATATTGTAATAAAGTTATTAAACCTCTTGTACGTTTGAATACTGTATTTTGATATTACACTCTTTTGTCTATCGTATGTGTGTAAACGTGATCCTGGCGCACATATGAGATGCACTTGGTTTCCTTTCGAAAATCAGGTGTGACAAAATAATAATTCTAAAATCTACTAAACCTGAATGAGACATAAACACCACCAGAACCAAATCCACCATCCATGAAATTCATGGCAATTCGGAGAATCATCTCAAACAATTCATCAACAGATAAATTAAATGAATCAAATCCAAGCAATCAGACCAAGAACTAACTACGTCCAGATGAGAAGAAAAAGGAGGACTCTATGATTACTGGCGAGAACGTGGCTACAAGGAGACAGAAAAGAACCACGCAGCACCACCTCGGCCGATTCACGTTTCTTTTTGAGACCACCTGCATATGAGTGAAATCCTTGGCTGAGTTGGGAGAAATGGTAGAGTGGACCTGTATTGAATACATGTGAGGCTTAAATGAACACTTGTTTTCTCGTGGGCGTGTATTTATTTTTTTCTTTTTTGATTGGGACTGTATTACACTTTTATATGAATTGCATGAAGGATAATTAGTGCAAAATTGCAAACTGATGTAAGCAGTTTTATATTTTTAATCAAGGTTCATGAACTATCTTTTAGCCCTACAGTCCTGCAGTTACTTGCATCGGCTGCTGTAAACAGAAGTATTATAATATCAAATTTTATAAACCCCTGTGCTAAAAATATTCCAAGTTTTTAGGTACAAAGCCTAAAATGATATTTATCAAGTTTTTTCTTTTGTATTATGAGAAAATTTAGCCATCTAATATTTTAGTGTCCATAATGTACTCAGGATAGTGATGTTGAGATCTCGTATCTGTCCTGAAATCTCCTTATTTCTAACACTATTACCTCAGCTTCTACTGCTGGTGTATCACTATGGGATTTTAATATGAAGCCATCTTTAATTAGGTAGTTTTTTTATTCTTAATGTCGCAACATAATTGGAAAAATAGTTTTATGTGTGCCTATTAATAAATTTTCTGATAATTAGGAAATTTTCAAAGAACGAAAACCGTTGAGTTGTTCAGTGTAGCCCTATGGACAAAAATCTTATGTTAATCGCTACTCAAGATGATTGGGATCTACCTACATTAAAGGGAATTTCTTCTATAATAGTGGATACTTGTGTGTCATCTGAGTTTTGCAACTATGTTTGGTCAAGCTTCTGCATGATTCATAAATGGTAAGTGGATAGGAAATTTTCAAAGTATGAAAACCGTTGAGTTGTTCAGTGGAGCCCTATGGACAAAAATCTTATGTTAATCGCTACTCGATATGATCGGGATCTCCCTGCATTAAAGTTAATTGTTCTATAATAGTGGTTACTTGTGTGTCATCTGAGTTTTGCAACTATGTTTGGTCAAGCTCCTGCATGATTCATAAATGGTAAGTGGATAGTGTTGTAAAAATACCAATTACCCATGATCGTTAATAAAATTCAATGTTACATTCCATAGGTAATTTCTTGTTTTATAGATTATTCTTGTTTTATTTCATAGATATTTTGTAAGATAATTTCAAAGATACTTTCATAGATAGTCTCTTAAATTTTTTATACTTGATTTTATGTATAATTTCATAGATAATTCCTATCCATCTAGAACAAAATTCTCACTATTATTTATTGTATGGTACAATTGATCATTATATATCAAATTCATAACACATTGAAAAACTCCTAGATAATTCCTAGAAAATAAAAAATGCCTAAAAATTGACTCTATCATACATGGCACTTGAGTTAGATAATTTCATAGATATTTTTATAGTTTTTTTCATGTATAATTTTGTATAAAATTTATTAATTAGTTCCTTTTTCCTTCTATTATGATGGGAAATATCTACTGGACTAGATTGCCTGGAGTGGGGCGACCATTGACCATATCTAAGATGATGATGGCAAAGAGAATGACATATATCTCAATGTTGAAGCATATGCGCACTTCAACAACGCTCCGTGAAGATCACATCTAATCCAATCCCTTGGTTGAGGACATCCAACACTATCTGGTTGATGATATCACTCAGCGGACCCAATATGAGCTAGACATACCATTAAAAAATATCACGATAAAAGTGGCTCACACTATTGTTGTACCACTAGAGCAAGGCCAAACCATCCGTCGCATGGGGGTTCCAATGGGCTACACAATCATCGGGGTGGACCAAATATGTGATGGTTATGAAAACTTGGAGCTCGACATCCCTGAAGGTGATGGGGGGAAATACGTTAGGACATCATATTCTATGGGTGAAGCAGCACATCATATTTTTGGTGATGGGGCATCAGTTCCACCCAACGATCCCCTCTTACCGACTAATCTCCGCCACCTTCCAGGACCCCAAGCATGTCTCCACCTCCACTGCCACAGTTTATTAGGAGGAAGAGCCTAACCCCTCCATCGCCATCTTAACGACCTAAACAACGAAGACAGTCGTTATCACTCCCACCTCATATGATATTATGAATATCTTACAAAACAGGAAAGCAACCAGAATGTCTTACGAAGGGGTTGCTACCACTGCTGAAGGGATATCTACGAAGCATAGATATGGTTGAAAAATTCCAGTATGTGTTGCTACCACTGTTGTTTGAAAACAATGGATATATGGTGGCCAAGGTGCAATAGTATATAATAATTATATGATTTGCACTCTTAATGTTGAACAAAACCAAAACTTGTTTCCACGAATTTTTGTTGAGCTCTTCTAACGACATTTAGAGCGGGAAATTTTTCTTCTTTATGTACTCCGTAGATCAATAGAGCTCTAGATAACATATGTCATTAGTTAATAATATTATTTAAGGTAGCCCTCATGCTTGTTGGTCCTTAATCATGGGCAGTGAAATCTCAGTGGCCTTGAGCCCGATCCGGAGCTGATGCTGGTTGGGCCTTAGTAATATGCAGCTTCTATATGACCTTTGTTTTCCATTTATGTGTGTCAAAAGGTTCTTAATATCTGAACAAAAATGATTATTTGAGTTTAGTTGAAACCATGTAGTTTGTGTTACCATCTTCCATCTAATGTGTAGGGAGGTATGACCACAATAATGTGTATTTGTGGCCGACGAATGTCATTTGACTTTATCTTCGTATATTCGATATACGAATTTATGATTTTAAGTTTTTCATCATAAAATCTATCAATAAGTTATAAAGTTGTCGACTTATAAATCTCGAATACAATTAGGTGTGGTTATGGATTAATTTTTTGGTTATTTAATAATTTTAATGTGCTATACTAAATATAGAATTACCATCCCATAGATTATTTTTTAAATATAAATATATAATTGTCATATCTATAATGTATCGCGTGTCTTGCTATTTTTTTAAAAAATTAAACATTTTGTTGAAATTATGATCAACTTTCTTTAGAATTAAATATTTATTTCCATGCCCTTTTTAAAAACACGTGCATACCTACTAGTAAAAATATAAAGATTGGCGAAAGAGAAACCAGCTACCCGCGCAGATTGCGCGGGTCACCTTGCTAGTTTTATTGTATATAAATGGTACATAGAGTGGTACATAGAGTTAGGTACAAAGTACACAAACCACATATGTATGTAGCTAGAGACGACGACACACAACACACAAACACTTAGAAATCGATTTGGTTTGTATCACACCTCAATCGACCATAAACCATACAATGGTGGACTACCAACGGCCAACCATACTGGCGTTACGACGCGTGCAGCGGCTACTCAGACGAGGGGGATATGGATGACGACGCCGCCTGGGCCAATGGAGACGCCGACGCGTTTTGGTAAGGTGCTGGGGATCACCGGCTTGCTGCCCGGCGGGAGCACCTCCACGGCGACGTCGGGCCTGTCCTGGATGATCTTGGTCACCGCCGGCCCGACCGCCACGCCCACCAGCTCCGGCCATGACGACTTCTTGTGGTGGTGGTGGCTCGGAGCCGGCGCCTTGGCGTGGAACGACGATGACATGTCCATTGGCGATCAACAACGTTTCTCAGCTCCAAGGATTGATGATTCTACTTGAGACCTTACTTGTGAGTTGTGACTATAACCAGCCGTTTGTACGTCTTATTTATAGATAGCATGGCCAGCCACATGTCGTTGGTTTCACCGAAACAAACTTTGTCTGGGTTTATTGCGTCATGATTAAAAAAAAAGTGCAAGGCAACTGTCCGAGCATCATCATCATAATATTCGCCGAAAACCGCATTATTGACCGGAGTGGGACGATCGATCGATTTGTGCCATAAAAAAAGAATCATCATATTGGTCCATTTCGGTGGTTTAATAAGGAAATTTGGTCAAGAGTGAGCAGCTGGGTAGGACGAATGGACGATATAGATGCACCTGTGTCCTTCCGTCCAACTAATTAAACAGCAGCACCGGAAGACTGGCTGTCTGGCTCATCAAATTAGCTACCGTCATATCATACGATCGAAGCAGTCCCAAGAGTAAGATAAGACTGGCTCATCAAGTTAGCTACTCCCTCGTGCATGTGTGAAGGAAAAGAGATGTTAGAGTCTTTCGTGGCCAAGCTGCTTCTTGTTGGCCGTGTTTTTGCTCAACTGCAAGAGGAAGCTCAAGTTTGGCAAAATTTAAATTTTGCTACATGACACTAAAAATCGATTTCGATATTACTGTGGGACACTGTAAAAAAAATTATTGACCACAACACACTAGGCGGTGTGTTTCAGCAAAGAAATTAGTGTGTTCTAGCAAATAAAAAATATTTTAATGTGTCACAGCTAATTTCATAAAAGTGGTGTGTCCCACGGCAAATTTTTCCTTTATTTTCTCTCTCTTTCTTTAGTGTTATTTCACTCTTTTCAAAAAGTTCTTTTAAGAAAGAAAGAGCTATTCTACTCTAAGGTTCCACAGTATTCCAATATGGTAGAATACAATAGAAAGGAGAATGCTCTTTGACCGTTGAAGTATATATTATGGAAGCTCAGAAAAGATTTAGAGAAAATGCAAGGGACATGTGCCGCCTCTGGTGGTGCAGAGACAACAAGTTTTGGGATGATGTACCGGCCCGTGCCGTCAATTTCTGATGGATTAAAGGGTGTGACCTTTAGTCACCGGGACTAAATAGTGTTGGGCTATTTGCCTCACAAGGAATGATGCCGTGTTTAACAATTGCAGATCGAAAACGTTTTTGCAGGTGCTCTTTAGGGGACACATTGGCATCGGTTCTGAGCTCTATTGCAGCACATTGATATACGGAGGGAGAAGATAGTTGAGGCATGCCGTCTTTTAGAGTTTAGAGCTATACAGTTCTTCATGTCCAATGGATGGCCTTTCATTTTACGTATCGAGCAATAATGTTAAACATAGTTTGGTTTAAACTGTGAGTGTGCTTGTAACAATTACGGACTGATGCCTCTCCTTGGAGGGGTTTGAAGCCGGAACTCTTCTATTATCTAAAAAAATAGTGTTGGGAACCGGGACTTAGCCAGGCCAACTGCATTTGTTGATCTCATATTACATTTGCTAATCATTTCTTGTGGGACTAACTGCCCCGTTTGACAGAGCTCCCAGAGTTGATTCTTTGGTGAATTCAGGAGAAGCTCTGCCAAACAGTTTTTCAGAAAGAAGTGATTTTCTGCTGATTCTGTAAAGTTATTCTCTGAAATGAACTAAGAGGTTTGGAGCTGAAAAAAGTAGTATTCTTCTGATTATGTGAAGTGATTCTCCCTCCTGATCTTAAGAGTTTACGTTACAGAGTTAAAAGAGAATCACTTTCAGCCACGGAATCACTTCTCTCAGAGATTCAACTCTAATAGAGAATCAGAAATCTGATGGAGCTCTGCCAAACAAAGCTAGTTGCAGATCAATTAACGTGTCAGCCAGCAGATTTACGTCCATGACAAAGTGATCTGGCAGATTGGAAATGATAAGCCTATCAGAAAGGCATATGTTTATGTACACAAAGAAAGGTGAATGGTTGCTATATAATGCACACCATATCTGCCATGTATCCATCACGTATAGGTAGTAGCAATCAATGACCATGAATTTCTACTTCTCTTCACATCTAATCGGTTAGTCCTTTTCCAAATGGCCAAATTAAGCATCTCGCATGCATGAAGCCTATACTTTTTACTGCCTATATAAACTGATGACTGATGGGCTGAGGGAGGCCATTTTGTTCACCTCTCTCAAGCAGATAGGTTTAGTTGATAGAGCAAGCTAAGGGTGGGGGCTGCTAGCTACAAATATGAATGGAAACAGCAACGGTGGTGGCAGCTCGGCGTATGCGATGGTCATCTGGTTGGCCATTCTCTTTGGATGCCTAGCGTTATCCTCTGCACAATGTAAGTAGCACACATGTATACATATATATTATATATGCATCTTCATCTTTTAATTTCTTGTCGATTAAATATAACTCAGGAGAGATTCTATGTGCATTGTCATGTGTGTCATACTGACGAATTGAACATGAATTCTATTTACAGCAGCAGGTCGTTCTTCTCATCAGGTCAAGGTCATGCACACAAGGGGACTGTATGTGAGTACCAGTCCGACCAACAGGACCAGCTACCACACCGAGATCGAGTGCCCAACTGACGCTGCAGAAGATGACGAGAGCAAGCTGACATTGATATTCTGCACCGTGAAATGTTACTGCCATGGCAACAAAGACATATGCTACTGTTGCCAGCTGAAATTCGGCTCCAATGATCCACCAGTGTGCTACGACAAGCTCAACGACTGCAAGGCTCACTGCCCCGTCTGTAACCCCCAATGCCCGCCTGCAACGGCTACAAGGTTCCTTGCATGAGTAGTAGGGATGTGATGTTATTAAAAACATATCATATCATTATGAAATAATGATACTGCACTAGCATCTATCGTCGATCGGGCTCGTAATTCCTTAGGTTTTAATTAGGGATCTATGTATATGGAGTGATCCACCAAGGCATGGCGATGGCTGGCCGAGGCGCACGGCCTCCTGCTCCTCGGGGGGCCAGATCTTGGGGCTCATCCCCTAGGTCTGCGTCCTGGCCCTGCTTGCGCTGACCGGTGCGACTGGTGCTGTTGGAGTGAGGCGGCATCGAGGGCCGCCGTGGTGGTGGTCCGTTGCCACAGCTCTGCAGTACCCGTTGCTCCGGTCGGGGTTGGGGTTGGCGCCGGCGTTCCTCTGACGGTGGCGGCGTCGGGAGGGGCGCTGGCCCTCGTCCTGCCCCTTCCTGCGGCTTCTCTATGGCCGGTGGCACCACCTCCGTTTTCGCGTCGTCAACGAAGCCACTCCCGTAGCGCCGTCAAGTTTCTGCCGCTTGGTTCAAGTTTTCTATCTCACTTTGTGAAGCACAGTGCCGTCTCGTGAGGGGACGACATAAGGTTTGGGGTCAATAGAGGACCCCAAACCTTCCCGAGGTGTCGGGTGTTGCCATCACGTGCATATGGAACCAAGCGAGCGAGCTTCGGCGGCTGCGATGGTGGGCGGTGGACGGAAGCGAGTGGGATCAGTCCAGATGCTCTCGGCTCGGCGGGCGGATGTCCTCAAGCGTAAGCTTCGACCCGGTGGCGGGTCGGGCAACGGTGTTCTCTTCCCTCTTGAGGGCATTGTCTGCAGGGTTTCGTTCATCGGCGGTTCGTGGAAGCTCTCCGTGGTGAAAACCAAACGTTGACGCAGTCGCGTCTTTGCCTTCCTGAAGGCGTTGTTTGGAGGTTTTCCTGTAGTCGTTGGTGGTTTAGTCGTAGGCTCCGCGGAAGGCCGGGTCCGGTCGATGCTATAATGGTCTCATGACCCTTTAGTTTGTTCGTCGCGAGTAGTGCTTTGCTATCTGTGGTGCGCGGTCGAGAGAGTTCCGTTACGGGTCTGTTGGATGCTGCTCCTCGAGCAGATTGTGCTATATTGTAAACTGGTAATCCCGGTATCCTTTGAGGATGCTTTATATATAAAGCTGGCTATGTCCTTTCCTGGAAAAATGATCCACCAAGGAGGGCAGCTTATATGGTAGAGTGCCGCTTTGGGTTGGTTGCTCGACATGGCGCTTTTTGCTATTTTTTGTTTTCTTTCAATTAAATAATATGCAGCTGCAAAGTTTTTGGACCTAGTTTTCTTTACAATTCGGGTTAAACTTTTTGTTCTTGTACATCTTGTGAGTCAGCTTTGGTGGAACTGCTCATGACGTAGCTGGCAAAAGCATGACTTTTGTGATTGCAGCATGATGATCTCGTGGGATCTGTGCTGGACTGATTAAATGTTGTACTAGGCCATTGATCACCAAATTGGGCGACATTTATTTTATTCAAATTGCTGCACCCCTAAATCTTTCAGTACTACTAATAATAAAAGTTTAGTATTCACAAAAGAGAAGGTATATATGTGCCAATACGGGCTGCTACAAAATCGTGTTACCTTCGTAGTAATTTTACGGAACCAGAAATGTTAGAAAACAGCTTATCTGTAGCCCTACCCACATCCATGCCAGTCTCCAGCTTCCTTGCCATCCTCATGACATCGATGGTTGATAGCTATGCAATATTTTGTCAAAAACTTAAGTCAAATGTTTTTGCATGCTATATTTTACTTAAAACTTTTGCCAAATATTTGGACATCTAAATGATCTCAAACAAAAGATTCAACTAGAAAGTTCTAGTTCTCTACGAAACATAAAATTTCAAATAAAGTCTAATTTATATCCTTTTAAGTTTGTATGAAAAATAATGAATTTCCAAAACAAGGTGAAATTCAAATTAGGAATGGGAGAAATTATCTGTGTTGGTTGATAGTATCTAGGCCAATAGCTTATCGCTGCCGACTTGTTGTTATTCAATAATGACGCCTTATCCACCACGTTGGTTTCAATTTTTCTAGATATAATAATGTCAATTTCCTTTTTCTAAATTTTTAAACATTGTAGTTTTGAGAAGTTTACATAATTTGTTGGTATGGGGGTATGATTTAATTAGGTTCTAAGAATTTCAAACAAAAAAAACTAACATGCCTGACAAATTCAGCCATGTTCCTAAGGTTTCTGTGCTACTCCAAACTAAGCACGATACTTGTTAGGTATTTCAGAAACTCCTCCACCCTTGAAAACTCGCAAGAAAAACACCACCAAGCATTACGGTGGCGGTGATATCCAAGAAAGAGTAACAAGGAAACGAAATCATTTGACCTAATTTAAGCCAAAGAGATGAATGGTTGCACATTCAGCTACCCGTAACTAATAATTACATTAATCTTAACTTAGGAAACTTGAAAAAATCAATCTAGTGAAAAATTCAATCAAGCAAAATGAGCTCAAATAAATAACATGACAAAAGTATAGACACTCAAAACTAGCCGTTATTGGAACCGCACCAAAAATTTTGTTATCGTAGGAAAATTGATTGAGAGACAAAAATCCCATTGCAAGAACATTATGTAATAACAATCCAAACAAGTTTTCAACTAGTCGTTATTGTACGTCATTGCATCCTAAATGTCTTCATAGTGACCGAACACTGTAATTTTTATGCAAAAAAGGGTTAGGCATAATGATATCATGATCTCATTATAATCATGCAAATTGAATTAGAGGCCTAGATGCTTTCAAAATGACTTAGTAAATACCAACAACCATTGTCAATTTTTTGGAAGATAAAACTGCAGGGGAGAACCCCGCCACACTTTGTTCAAAAGCAAAACAAGTATATGTACATAGTTAAGGGATCCTTGGGGGAAGACAAATAAACCCTATGCAATCTTTGACGAGGACATCACCGGCTTAGATACGACCATATTAATGGCTTGCAAACCAAAGGTGAATCAATCCTATATCACAATTATTGTTGGTACATTCGATGAATTGATGCTGCGCCATGATGTGTGTTTATTGTCATTTTCAGAAATACATACATGGATTAAAAAGAGTGCTAGAGACATATGGAAGGCATGGAGGACCAAAGAAGTTGATTGGGGACCAATTCTAAGTATTTCCATGTTCCCCATCAGGCTACCACGTCACATTGGCCCAAGGAAGGAAAGAGACCAAATCCAACACGTTTTGGAAAGTCTAGATTCGGACTGCAGAAAAGTGCTGACTTGCGACGGCCGCCACGATTTCATCCGTACTCCGTTTTGTGCGTTTAAATACTTGATGGAAATCTTATCAAGTCTACTTTCATATGAATCCGGACTCACCTTCATATCTATTCTGATGCGGCCGCAATCGTCGATTTACTACAGAGACCTTTTCTGCCCACAGTGCTGCGTCACCTTATTTTGGGCCAATGGGTCGTGTATCAAGTTGAGCCCAATAGGGGCACGTCCTAGGGTTGGAGCACGACCAGGACCCTTCCCCTATCAGACTAGTCTTTTGGGGTGATTGGGCCTTTTCCTCGAGTGGGTGTGCCTAAGAACTGTTGGGGTCCGGGCAACCTTAATTTGTTGGGCCTCGGCCGACCCCATGCCTGGGCCGGATGCATCATTTAGGTATCAGAGCTGGGCCTTCGTTTAAGGGGGTGAGAATGATGAGGACATCCCAGGACACGATTTGGCCAGGCGCACGACAGTGTAGGCGACAACCGTGAAATGGTTTGGCCAGGCGCACGACGGTGTAGGCGGCGTGTCGTGGTCCAGCGGGAGCATGGTTTGGCCAGGCGCACGACAGTGTAGGCGGCAGCCGTGTGCACGCGGTTTGGCCAGGCGCACGACAGTGTAGGCGGCAGCTGTGCGCGTCCGAATTATCCCACCTTGCTTAGCGAAGGAGGAGGAAGCCACCTTAAAAGGGAGAGCCACCCTTCCCCTATCAGACTAGTCTTTTGGGGTGATTGGGCCTTTTCCTCGAGTGGGTGTGCCTAAGAACTGTTGGGGTCAGGGCAACCTTAATTTGTTGGGCCTCGGCCGACCCCATGCCTGGGCCGGATGCATCAATCTTTCTAGCCATTTGGAAAATTGCTTGTCTAACATTTTTCCTTTACATGATGAAGTTGTAGAATCACTTGTTCTCTGAATATTTTCCCAAGAAGTAAACTTCATGTCAATTTTTTTTAGAAGGACATCTTTTATTTACCTCCAATTCTTTTCACGTGTCTGCCAGCTGATTTTGTCCATGACAATGCAATGTGATCTGGCAGATTGCAAAGGAGATATGCCTTACTCTCTCACAGGTCATATATTCATGATATGCTGTAGTATATACCAAAAAAATTAAAGAATGGTTCACATATATGCACCATATATATCTCGCTTATCTACCTTGTATAGCAATTAATGTCCATAAATTTGTAATCTTTTTGGTATCTAATCGATTATTCATTTCCAAATTAGCCAAATGAAAAGCATCTAGCAGGGAAGACTAGTTCACGTACTCTCTCTTTATATACTGAACCGAGAAGGCCATTGCTCATCTCCAATCTAACCTCTCTCTCACAGATCGTCTTAGTTCGCAAAGCAAGAGAGGGTAGAGATTCAATCAGTATGAAGGGCAGCAATGGCGGCCGCGGCTTGCTATATGTGATTGTCATATGGCTCGCTGTTCTCCTCGGATGCCTAGCACTGTCTGCACAATGTAAGTACCACACATATCATATATATATATATATATATATGCATCTCCTTGATTAATTGTCATTCAATATTGAACAATTCCTACGTGTATTATGCGTCATATGTACAGTGACGACTGACGAACACAAAACATTTTCAGGTGATTCGCAGCTGCTCAAGAAGGCCGCCGTGCGCACAAGAGGAGTCCATCTGACTGGTAGTCCAGGCAACACAAGCGCTTATCACACCGAGATTGAATGCCCAACGACGACTGCAGTAGTTGATGATGATGAAAGCAAGGTGACGCTGATATTTTGCACTATAAAATGCTATTGCCATGGCGTCCATGGCGACGACATCTGCTACTGCTGCCAGAAGCCTCCTGGGCCTGTATGTTACGAGAAGTTGGCCGACTGCCAGGCCAATTGCCCCATCTGCAACCCAGAATGCCCACCGGCGCCGCCTGAAACTGCAATCGAAGGCAAACAGCTACCTGCAACGACGAACGCATCATCCTCATACTTATAAGGGGTGAACCCATCCATGATTTAATTGAAATCATTAGGGTCGGATCGATCGAGCAGAATAATTAATATACTGTGGTGATGTAAAAGAAATATGTAATCAAGTATGTCATATTGTCATTGTCAGTTCGTTTCAAGCCATTGCAATCAACAAACCCCTGTCGACGAAATATGATGAAATCCCGAAATGTTGGATAGTTCTTGTTCTTGACTCTGTCGACGGGACCGATCCATTTCCATTTCATCCTACGCGCCGTTGGTGATCATATATAGTTTTAATTTGTATGTATTTTTTTAAAGATTAATAGGAATATAGGATTCAGAACTCTTAATCTGTACTAGCAAAATCTATACGAACAACAGGATAGACCAAGCATGGGCAGCTAGTGATCGAAGCGGATCAAGTCGCTGTTGCGTTGCTTCCGGCGTGGTTTACTTTGACTTTAAGAACACGATATCGCATCAGCGTTTGCTATACTAATACTTCATCGATCAGTTCATTCAGTTGTGACAGATTTTTCGTATGCATGCACAAACTGACACAGTCCAATGCGAATCAACATGCATGCTCGCCTGATGGAGCTTACCACATGGTGCGTGACCAGAGTTTCAGTCACTCACGCAGTAGTCTCTGCTGTCCGTAAATTCAGTCACCAAGCATACAAGCTACCTCCACGAACTCGGGCCGCCGCTGATGATGCAACGTGCACGAATCATGTACTAGCTTGGTCGACGAGCTTGTCACATCGCTGCATTTGATAATTGTTACTTGAAGCGGACACAAAAAAAACTGTTCTTTTTTATCATATATACTCATTATATATATGGAGCGAGTTTTCTTTGACTTGAAGAAACTAAACTCGTCATCTTGGCAGGGACTTGCTAGAGTAATGTTCAAGAGATCTTGACCGTTTCATGTGTCCAGAAATCTCGGATGAAATGGAAATGGAGCTTCTGATCATCTCCAGAAGAGGCAGTTCCAGTACGTGGTCGGCGGAGCTGCTGATCATCTCCTCGTCACCGGCGACCGGATTTCGATTCTGAATCCCTAGGATCGATCTGTGCTGCACTAATTAAATGTGTCATCTGAGGATGATCTTAGGTCTAGCGTGCACTGATTTTGTGCAGATGCGAGCAAGAGTTCAGAGATCCACTTCCAGCATTATGTATTTCTATTTTGTACTTCTGGGAAAGGAATCAAACTCTGTTGCCTGTCTCATTAACATCCAGTTCAAATCTTTCTCGATACTATACTAGCATTATTATAATTCCATGCGTGCAAACTCCTATGCAAATCGGGCCTTCATTTCTTTATAGGAACACTTATATATATAGAGTGCGCTCGGCTCAACCGCGCGCGCAGGCCACACTACGGCACCAAGCCAAGATAAGCTGTGCAGCCAAGCCATGGGGATCGTCGGCGTCCCTGCCACCGCCTTGGTCTTGCTGCAGCTGTGCGGCTGCCTTGTGGCGGCGGCGGCGGCCGGAGCCGGAGGTGACGGCGCCAAGTACAAGGACCCGAAGCAGCCGCTGAACGCGCGGATCGACGACCTGCTGGGGCGGATGACTCTCGCCGAGAAGATTGGGCAGATGTCGCAGATCGAGCGCGAGAAGGCCACGCCTGACGTCATCAACAAGTACTTCATAGGTACAAGCACATACTCCACTATGATCTTCATCAGTCCGGTAATTGTTCAGGCTTATATGCATGCTCACTGTTTTAGTTAGTTACTCTGAATTATACTTTGTTTTTCAAAGCGAGCAGAAGAAAGAAACGGTTTCATCTTTGTCAGTCTTAGTATGTGTTCATTTTTCCAGTTAAACCGTGGACAAATTCCTCTATGTCTTACGTCAAACATATAAGCATTCGTGATTGTTTGTGGACGCTACGTTACGGCGCAGGGAGCGTGCTGAGCGGCGGAGGCAGCGTGCCGGCGGCGAACGCCTCGCCGGAGATGTGGGTGAAGATGGTGAACGGGATGCAGAGCGGCGCCCTGTCCACTCGCCTCGGGATCCCCATGCTCTACGGCATCGACGCCGTCCATGGCCACGGCAACGCCTACAAGGCCACCATCTTCCCCCACAACGTTGGCCTCGGATGCACCAGGTAAACAAAAAATTACTACATGAGCTAACTAGATATGTTATTTAGTGGGAGATCATTACTTACTTAATAGGCCAGTAATATATGGTCAGCTTTTTCCTGTTTTTGTCTTTTTGGCAAGGAACATTTGAAAACGTGAGTTTAACTGAATTTAAATGCGAGTTTAACTGAATTCTGCAGGGACCCTGAGCTAGTAAAAAGGATTGGAGCAGCAGTTGCACTGGAGGTCAGGGCCACCGGAATCCCCTGCATCTTTGCTCCATGCGTCGCGGTAGTATTTCGCACGAATCTTATCCTAATTTCAAATGAATTGAACAATTTGATTCCCTCTTTAATTTGAAGCTGATGAACCAATTCGCACATAGCAAATCGTAGCAGCAACAAAAATGGCCTATATATCTCTCATTTTCTTATTACTGAATCTGTACATGCAGGTCTGCAGAGACCCTCGGTGGGGCCGGTGCTACGAGAGCTTCAGCGAGCACCCAGAGCTGGTGCAGAGCATGACCTCCATCATCTCCGGCTTGCAAGGCGAGATCCCGGCGAGCGGCCGCAGGGGGGCGCCATTCGTCGCCGGGCGGCGCAACGTGGCGGCGTGCGCCAAGCACTACGTCGGCGACGGCGGCACGGCCGGCGGCGTCAACGCGAACGACACGGCGGCGACGTTCCACGAGCTGCTCGGCGTTCACATGCCGCCCTACTACAACGCCGTCATCCGGGGCGTCTCCACCGTGATGGTCTCCTACTCCAGCTGGAATGGGGTCAAGATGCACGCCAATCGATTCCTTGTCACAGAGTTCCTCAAGAAACAGCTCCGGTTCAGGGTAAATTATTCGGAAGTACAATGAAATTTCACTTCAAACATCTTTGATTATCGAGTTGGGATTTGTTGTATATCAATGTACTGTCAAATTCATCTTTGTACCTACATTTCAGGGTTTTGTGATCTCGGACTACCAAGGGCTTGATTTCATCACGAACCCTGAACACGCTGGCTACCTTGTCTCCATTAAGCTGGGGATCCTTGCAGGCATCGATATGGTAATAATCACTCCATCCATTTTACTACGGTGATCGGTGAATGCATATTATCCACTATTGTTCAATTATACATAATGTGAGCACAGGATAATTATCTGCCACGAGAGGTTAACAATGTGCACACGCGCATGCATGTGTTTCAGGTGATGATCCCGTTCAACTACACGGAGTTCATCGACGGCCTGACACTGCTGGTTCAGAACGGTACCATTCCGGTGAGCCGCATCGACGACGCCGTCCGCCGGATCCTCCGCGTCAAGTTCACCATGGGCCTCTTCGAGAACCCCTACGCCGACGGCAGCCTCGCCGGCGAGCTCGGCAAGCCGGAGCACCGGGACCTGGCGCGCGAGGCCGTGCGCAAGTCCCTCGTCCTCCTCAAGAACGGCAAGCCCGGCGACGAGCCGCTCCTGCCGCTGCCGAAGAAGACCACCGCCGGCGGCAGCATCCTCGTCGCTGGCACCCACGCCGACGACCTCGGCAGCCAGTGCGGCGGCTGGACCATCACCTGGCAGGGCTTCACGGGCAACAACAGCCTCACCGCCGGGACCACCATCCTCGACGGCATCCGGCGCGCCGTCGAGCCCGGCACCGACGTCGTCTACGCCGCGAGCCCCGACGCCGGCTTCGTCCGCCGGAACAGGGCCCGCTTCGACTACGCCGTCGTGGTCGTCGGCGAGCCGCCCTACGCCGAGACCTCCGGCGACAACCTGAACCTGACGATCCCGGCGCCGGGGCCCGACGTCATCCGGAACGTGTGCGGCGACGGCGGCGTCAGGTGCGTCGTCGTGCTCGTGTCCGGCCGGCCGCTGGTGGTGGAGCCGTACCTGGACGCCGTCGACGCACTGGTGGCGGCGTGGCTGCCGGGGACGGAGGGGGAGGGCGTCAGCGACGTGCTGTTCGGTGATTACGGGTTCACTGGGAAGCTATCGAGGACGTGGTTCCGGTCGGTGGAGCAGCTGCCCATGAACGTTGGTGACTCGCACTATGATCCCCTGTTCCCGTTTGGGTTCGGGCTCGAGACACAGCCGTCGAAATATTAGAGGGTGTCTGGTTTTGGGTATCTTAAATTCAACGCACAACCACAAGAGTCACAAATGGTAGAGCTACGAATCTTGACATCTTATCGCACTGTCGTACATGCCATTCTGAAGAAACTAGAAATTCTCTGCACTGTCGTACATGCTACCTATAGAATCCTAGATACTGAAAACAATCCTCACCGGCAGCTTGGAGCCGCCGGCACGAGGAAGGAAGGCGCCGCCGGTGACAGGTGCAAGAGGATCCCCGGGGAAAGCGTCGTATTAGCAACGGGAACGTACGCCGCCGCCGCTCCGGCGAGCCGAAGCAGGAAGCAGAGGCGGCGGCGCTCCGGGCATGCCATGGTGCCCCCTGCCTGCCCAGGTCGCGGTCGGGGGTGGACGGTGTTTCATTTACCGACCACCCCCTGAGTCCCTGGGAGCCGTCGGATCGGACGCGTGCGGCCAGGATTTCAGCGGACGGCGCTCTGACTCGGTCGTTTCCCTGCCTCCGAGTCTCCGACGGCATGAATCGCGTGAACTCACGTCGGCGCACAATGGCGCTGCGGCGGAGCGCGCGAGCGCCGACGGCAACGCTGCTGGAGGGCGCCGTCCAGGACAACGCTCGCAGGAGGCCCGAGCGGCCGCGGCACTTCGCCGAACCCCGATTGGACGGTGGATAGGAGCCTAGGCGCTTGGCTTGGGTCCGGCCATGGCGCGCCGCAGCGGCGCCGACGAACACAGGCCGTCTCAAGCTTCCAGAGTCCAGCCCCTTCCATGTCAGCACATCGGAGCCTCGCCGTCATGCGGCCTCTATCCACTGCCACGCTCGTGCGCCTGGCGTGGTGTGGTAGCTGGAGTGTCGAACGAAGGGGCCGACGGTGCTGGGCGCCGGGACGGCCGGCATGCATGGCAGGCAGCCATGGCGCGGCCACCAAGCTTAGGCTGACCGTGCACCCACCCGATAGAGGCTGCACTGGTCCATCTCCAGTCCTCGCCGCCATGGCAGGCCGCCATCTGCTCCAGTGTCCATGCATGTTCACCACGACACCACTTCACCCTCTCCAGTACTAAGTTAAGCCACTTTAATTTTAACCAACTTTATTTATATAATATATTATATTAATCTTCACAATACCAAATAAGCACACTATCAATACATATTTTATTATGGATTTAATAAAACTAATTTGACATTGTGTTCTTGTTGACATTTTTTCATAAATTTGGTCAAAATTAGATGAATTTAACTTAATCAAAAGTTTAAAGTAACCAATAATCTGGAATGGAGTACTGGAAATGTTTTACTTTAGTTACAGACATGGTCTCACAACGAAGTGTGTTTTAAGTACCATTTTGTGTGCAGAAGCTCCAAAACAGATCGACGTGGTCGCCTGATCGAGCTTACCTAAATTTTTGTATGCTCCGTTCATTTGTGTTCTTCACGATCCATGAATTATATCCATGCTTCAGTGCTGAAACCATAGACAGTGTCTATGCGCACACATGCATGCATATGGTTCATGACGATTCGACTCGATCGAGACCTCTTTTTACAAATTTGATCGTACAAGCTAGTGGTGATCGATGGGTAGGTCTTCTCACTAAATTTCCGGATCCATACACGCGCGCAAGTAATCTTCTTCAGTTCTTCTCCATCGGTATCAGTGGCGGAGTAAGACTAGAAATGTCGCGTCCGAACCTGTCGCGATCTCCTCGATCGTATCCGATCCACACGATTCAGAAGCATTTCTTTCTTTTCCTTTTGAAAGTACAGTATATTGCAATATATATATATATATATATATATATATATATATATATATATATGACGAGTTTTATCTACCACCGCTTGTAGCTACCATCACCATCAATTTACTATTTTATGTATGTCCATATACTCATTTATCAGTTTGAGTATGTTCGTATACTAATCCTAAGATATTTTAAAGAAAATTGTATGAAAAAATTCAGAAGCAACCCTATTTTTTTAATTTATCATGATTATAGCATTATACTAGTATATAAAATTAGTATATCCACATACTCAAAGTACGCTTACATACTCAACCTACATACCACCCAGATAATCTACTACATGTACATACTCTTCGGGTGATGGTAGCTACCACCATATATATATATATATTTGCCACTGGATGAATAGATCATGCATGCATACTATATATTATTACTATGCGTGCACGTGGGCAGGCCCTTTAGCACCGGGTTTCCCACCCGGTGCCAATCTTCCGCAAACCGGTGCTAAAGGCGGGTCAAATAACCGGTGCTAAAGGTGGGGGCACTAGACAAAAATATTTGCATATTTGCGTGTTGCGGGATTCGAACTCAAGACCTCTTGGCTCGCGCGCGTGCACCCACCTAACCATCTCACCTACACAGCACATGTGATAGAATTAAAGATGCGCTCCTTTTGAAGTAGCATGTGACACCTACATTAGCACCGGATCGTATTTACGAACCGGTGCTAAAGAGCCTTTAACACTGGGTCGTAACACCACCCGGTGCTAAAGGGTGACCAGATGGAAACATCAGTGGTATAGTAGTAAAGCAGTAAGGCCCCAGGTGATAGATAACACTATAAAAAACAGGAATTGGCGAACTCCATACTGATCAAGGACGCGTCATGCCGTCATCGATACCATGCCCGGCGCGGCTCTGGGACGAAGAAGGCCTGTTGATGGACTTGGCGTGGTCCTGCGTCGCGGTGATCGCCAATGCCATTATCTGCGCTTGTGCGCTGAGCCACTTGGCTCGACGCGACTGGCAATACGACGAGCCACGCGCGCGCTGCCGTCATCAGCCGTCGCGCACGGGCCACGGGCGTGGCAGTGTCGGTCGCGCATTCCGTCGAACGGCTGGTGGGCAGGCGTTGGCCGAGCCCGGCGTGGCGACCCACCCCCGTGCGCCATTACCCAGCGCCCGCCAACCTCGAAGGCTCCGCTGTGATTAGCCAGGGCCAACTTCGAATGGGATCAGAGGAGCTTGCGCCGCAGCACCGGGCCGGACCACCTCGAGGTCGCGCGGAAGGCCGCCGCGCCCGATGCATAGTGCATGATTACGGCGCTGATCTCGGCGCTAGCGCGCGCGGTGCCGTGGCACGGCGTTTGGTTCGAGCTCGGAGCTCGTATAGAAATCGCGCGCGCGCGCGCCGGGGCCGGAAGGGGAAGGCGCCGCTGCACTGCACTGCCGGAGTGCTTATCGTGTTCGTCTTCGGGAATCGATTTCCTGGCTCGCAGTTCGTGGCAAAAGGAGGAGTGGGGGATATCAAGCAACACGAATGGATCCGCGTGCGATTTGCCTTCGCCTAGCCGCGAAGGTTTTTTTTTTTCGAGACTAAGTTTCAATTCTTCAAGCTCTTTGGAGTTTGGATGCGTAGTTGGGCTTGCGTGGGCCATGTTTGAGTACAGGGCCATATTAGTAACTGCTTTGTAACGGAGAATCGGCCCAGCGATTATTTGATCATTTGATCTTCTGTCCGGCACACCATTTCTACTCTCTCAATTCATTTCTTCTCTTTTTCATCGTTTGATTTAGACAAAACTTTAGCAATGAATAACCTATCCCGTCCTGCTTTCCATCCTCACCGGCTACCGCCATCACAGCCGGCCACCAGGCTAACAGTCCAGACCAGTTTGTTCTCTCCCAATCGAGAGGGCTCTAGCGATAAGCTTAGAACGAGACCTCGCCCGTTTTCGATTTTGCATTTATATAATCAAAGTAGTGTGTTCATGATCATGTCTCTTGTCTCTCTGAAACAATATTTCTTCCAAGATTGGGAGTATCTTGGAGCTACGAGCTAAAGTGCTGAACAAACCCGAACCAAAATGGTCTGATACTACTGTGAGGATAAACTAATTAAAATGATCTGAAACTACCTAACCAAAATGCAAAGGATGGCGTGACGCATATTCCAGAACTAATCAAGCTGCCAGCGGCTTCGTCTCGAGCCCAAACCCGAACGGGAACAGGGGTCGTAGTGCGCGTCGCCGACGTTCATGGGCAGCTGCTCCACTGACCGGAACCACGTCCTCGACAGCTTCCCGGTGAACCCGTAGTCGCCGAACAGCACGTCGGCGACGCCGTTCCCCTCCGTCCCCGGCAGCCACGCCGCCACCAGGGCGTCCATGGCGCCCAGGTACGGCTCCACCACCAGCGGCCGGCCGGAGACGAGCACGACGACGCACCTGATGCTGCCGCACACGTTCTGGATGATCGCCGGCCCCGGCGCCGGGATGGTGAGGTTCAGGTTGTCGCCGAACGTCTCGGCGTACGGCGGCTCGCCGACGACCACGACGGCGTAGTCGAAGCGGGCCTTGTTCTGCCGGAGGTAGGCGGCGTCGGGGTTCTCGGCGTAGACGACGTCGGTGCCGGGGACGACGGCGCGCTTGATGCCGTCGAGGATGGTTGTGCCGGCGGTGAGGTTGTTGCCGGTGAGACCTTGCCAGGTGATGGTCCAGCCGCCGCACTGGCGGCCGAGGTCGTCGGCGTGGCTGCCGGCGACGAGGATGCCGCCGCCGTAGTGCGCCTTTTTGGGCAAGGGAAGCAGTGGCTTGTCTCCGGGCTTGCCGTTCTTGAGGAGGACGAGGGACTTGCGCACGGACTCGCGCGCCAGGTCGCGGTGCTCCGGCTTGCCGAGCTCGCCGGCGAGGCTGCCGTCGGCGTAGGGGTTCTCGAAGAGGCCCATGGTGAACTTGACGCGGAGGATCCGGCGAACGGCGTCGTCGATTCGGCTCATCGGGATTGTGCCGTTCTGCACCAGCACGGTGAGGTCGTCGATGAACTCCGTGTATGTGTACGGGATCATCACCTGATGCAGAACATGCATGTAAGAATTGTGCAGACTGCAGAGTACGTCCACGCTGGACTATTGACTGTATATATGTAAGTTTGCACACGGTAATTAAAGCTATATATACCATGTCAATGCCGGCTAGGATCCCCAGCTTGACTGACAAAACGTAGTCCGCGTGTTGAGGGGTCGTCAGCCTATCGATGCCTTCGTAGTCAGAGATTACAAAACCCTGAAATGGAGATAAACATTGTAATCTTAGAGATGTTCATTTTACATTGATGTGAACTTATGTAAAATTGCCATGTTCAAGAATCTTATCTCTCTTCATCATTGAGCTTATATATGGTCACTAACTATATATATACTCCGTACAACACTCACTCCATTCTTTTCTAATTTAATAACATTTTATATTCAAGATATAAGTTTGCCCATTGTTTAATTTATATCAAATATGTTAAACCCAAACAAAAATAATATAATGTACTTTTTATGCAACCAATAACAATGTAAACTTGAAAGACTTTGTCAGCAAGTTATATGACCCTAAATTAAAATAGAGCTGACTATTGTTCTAGAGCACATAGAATAGTTAACAAAGATAAATTACCCTGAACCGGAGTTTTGTTTTGAGGAAGTCGGTGATAAAAGGACGGTTGGCATGCATCTTGACTCCGTTGAGGCTAGAGAAGGCATGACGGCATTGTAGTAAGGTGGCATGTGGATGCTGAGCAGTTCATGGAAGGTGGCTACAGTGTTGTTCTCGTTGATGCCATTGGTCGTGCCACCATCGCCAACGTAGTGCTTCGCGCATGCCGCGACATTGCGCTGCCCGGAGACGAAAGGAGCTCCAAGGCGGCCATTCGCCGGAATCTCTCCTTGGAAGCCAGATATGATGGATGTCATCTGCTGGACCAGCTTGTGGTCCTCGCTGAAGCTCTCGTAACATCGGCCCCACCTTGGGTCTCTACACACCTAGACAGAAAATTAGTGATAATTAATGAGAGATTCAAATCATTAGATTTTGGTGTTATTTTGAATGTGGTTTTTTCCTTATTTTGCAGGAACTAGATATTTTTTCTGCATCTACAAGTTCTTGCCTCCGACTAGGCTACTAGCATAAATTAATTTTGATCGTGTTCAAGTAAAATGAGGCTTGGGGCCTGTTTAGTTGCCAAATTTCACTCCCAAATACACTATGCAAAAAGAAGATTTCCAGTCACATCAAAATGTCATAACATGCATGGAGTATTAAATGTAGATGAAATCAAAAACTAATTGCATAGTTTTGTTGTACTCTGCGAGACGAACATTTTGAGCCTAATTAATCAATTTTTGGATAATTTTTCACAAATACAAACAAAATGCTACAGTAGCGTAATGATTGCGAAGTGACATCTTACTCCCAAATTCAACCTCACAATTCCAACGTCTAAACACCACCTTGGTTAATTACCGCAATACATGGTGCGAAGACATAAGGGATTCCGGTGGCCCTGACCTCAAGGGCGACCGCTGCTCCAATCTTCTGCACAAGCTCCGGATCCCTGTAGAATGAAATCAATTCACAACATTGCTAAATCTTCCATTATCTAAAAACTAGGTCCTAATATATATGTTACGACATTGCTAAAATTTGTTAGCAGAATCTATAAGTTGGAGAAGATCATTTGTAAACTTCAGTTTAATTTGTTGGATGTTGATCTCTGATATGTGAAAGTTCAAACTGTGGCCTAGATAATTTAACTTAAATTTTAATTTACCTTCAACAAAATTTAAGCACTTGATTATTCCCTCCGGCTTTTCATTTTAAATGACACCGTTTTACCGAGAATAGTGAGAGTCACGAGCAAATTTATTTGGCTAGCACGTAGTATTATTTTTTTTAAAAAAATAATAATAACAGAAACACTGCTATATCATTTAAGAAAGAAAGCATGCAGGTTTGTACATTGAGATATTACAAACTAAATAACCTAAAGTGCTCATAAAACGTAAGCAAGCTTGCTAACCTAAGGCCAGTCTCAGTGGGAGTTTCATAGAGTTTCATGACATTAAATGTGCTGATGTGGCAGAGGAGAGAGAGTGAAGAGTTTAATGGGATGTGAGAGGAGTTTCATCACCATGAAACTCATCTGGCACAGGTTTCTGGTCTAGGTAACCGTGTGATGAAATCCTACACTGAGACTGGCCTAAGGCCCTCCGCAATGTGGAGTGAAGCTTGAAAAATTATTAGGCCCCACCATCAAATATGAACATCGCTCCTCAAGTGCTGCAATGCACAGGCTTCACTTGCAGAGCATATGTAGAATACAATAATAAAAAAAGTAACAGTGCTCTGCTCTTTCTTGCTCAGCTGCACACGCTGTTATTGGCCATTCGGACAAAAAAATACTTCTTTAGAAAAATAGCACCGAAGCCTATGCTTGCTCCGCTCCCAAATTTTTTGGCTTCGGCATCGGTAGTTGCAGTGGTGGGAGCGGTGCCTCAATCTTCTCTCTCTATTTTGGGCATCACTTAGGCTACACGTTGTGGAGGGCCTAAGTGGACCTATAGAGCCATATCATACTTGATTTCCTGCTTAACCAAGTGGACCTATAGAGTAGGGGGTACTAGGGGTTTACGTCCAATTCAAATGACCATATATTGTACTGATAAATTACAACCAAGCGGGTCGATCAAGTTGAGTCGCAATCATGATGCATTTAATAACCGTTGTTCAATTTTTCTCCAAGTGGCATATTAAAATTGCCATTTCAGCATTGTATATCTGTATTGCTCATCATGCTTATTTTTTAATAAAGTTTCTACTGCATCAATTCACCGTGGTGTACTTCTGATAAGATATACTCCCTTTATCCTAAATTATTATTTTTTTTATTTTTTTCTAGATACATTGTTTTTGCTATGCACATAATTTGGGAAGATAGAACCATAGAGGCGTTACTAGCTAGTAACGTTAGTCCATTACAAATGACTAAATACGTTTGCGTTGCCATCATGTTGAACAAATTTGTCCCACAAAGTTGATGCTATTGGATTCATATTCAAAAAAAAAGTTTTCTCATTATTATGATTTTGTGTGATATAACGAAACATTAATAACTAAGTATTGGTCAAAATCTTGTTCCAACAAAACGAAATATGTATGGTAGTTTTAGTAGAAAGGAGTGAAGTGAGCAATTACCTTGTGCAACCAAGGCCGATATTGTGGGGGAAGATGGTGGCCTTGTAGACATTGTTGTGGCCATGGACGGCGTCGATGCCGTAGAGCATGGGGATCCCGAGGCGCGAGGACAGCGCGCCCCGTTGGATCTCGTTGACCATCTTGACCCACTGCGCTGGTACTGCATTGGGAGACGGGACGCTGCCACCCCCGCTCAGCACGCTCCCTGCACACGAAGGGTCGTCATTATATTACCCGACTTCTCTGCTACAGTAGCCAACATGTGCTTTTGTGTATATACTCCCTCCAGTTCTATATTAGAAGTCGTTTAGAACAGCGACACGGTCACCAATGCACAACTTTGACTTTATTTTTCTATAAAAATATTTCTTGAAAAGTTGTATATGTATGTTTTTATGAAAGTAATTTTCAGGACCAATCTATTCATATAATTTTCATATTTCTAAACTCAACGACTTAAATGTTATTCATGATTTATATTCCCAATGTTTGATTCAAACCTTGTCCTAAACGACTTCTAATATGGAACCGGAGGGAGTATAGGTCATCGATGCTGTAGTCATTGACAATAGCAACATGCATACGTTTTTTGTTTAGGGAGGGATCATCGACGTCTTGGTGCTGGCACTGATAAGCTTGATTATTATGGATCCATCGTATGGCTTGCTAACTTTCTCACACACTGATAAGTTAAAAATACACCGACTTCTAGGACATGAAATTTATTTTATTTTAGTTCATCATGATTCATTATTTGAGGTTATATATAGATGTTAATATATTTTTATAAACTTAACTGAAGTTAAAAAAATTTGATTTAGCACAAAAAAATATTTTGAAACAAATTAAGATAGAAAAACTGCTTATTTACAATGCAGAAATACCACATGAAACAATTCATTACTTTGTTAAACAACAACGAAACCGTATACATATATAAGCTCAGCATATATACTAGGGCTTGCAGCCTTGCATACATAAGTTGGTTGCACTTTTCGTGCGTACGTACCTATGAAGTAGTTCCTCATGACGTCGGCGGTGGCGTTCTCCCGCTCGATCTGCGACATCTGCCCGATCTTCTCGGCGAGGGTCATCCGCCGCAGCAGGTCATCGATCCGGATGTTCAACGGCTGCTTCGGGTCCTTGTACTTGGCCACGGCAGCGCCGCCGTATCGGTGCTCCCCTTCTCCGCCTGCGGCCGCCGCCATTGCCGCCGGTGCAACGGCACAAGCATAGCACCATCCACAAGATCAACGGCGCCGCAACACCGGCGGCCCAGCTGCAGCTGCTGCGGCTGCGACGTCGACTCTTCACCACCATGGCGGCCTATCCAGCAGCTCAATGCTTTTGTAAAATCAACAGAAAAAAGAGGAGATTATTTGCAAAACCAATCGCATGGGGAAGAAGCAAAGAGAGAATCAAGCTAGTTTACCTACACACACACAGTGTCTAGCTAATTTGTGGAGCTTGAGCTCGCTGCCACTGAACACGTACTACACAGTAGTTTGAAGTGAGCTGGTCCCTCTGTCACTCTCTGTGTACATATTTATGGGCAGGATTGGTAACCCATGAACACCAATTTGCAGTTTGAATTACCTCGGAGTTTGGAAAACAAAATGAATGGAGGATAAGTTTGCTGGTTGGAGCGAGAGCCTTTGCCATGGGATTGAGGAGAGTTAACACCATGCAGTGCTTCTCTGCAAACGTTTGACCGACCACATCTCTGCAACACATGCTCAGCTAACGCTGGAAGTCGGCACCTACCCACAGGGAAAAAAAAATCTAGCGCTGCGCCTAGCGTGACTCATCAGGCTTGATTTTTTTTATAACCTTTTAACACAAATATTGAGCCCTAGCCAAATATTTGTTTCCAAATCTAGGCCGGTGTACCAATACCAAAACGGAGCATGAGAGGATATGCTTACGAAATAATTTTATATTAATTTTCTAATTAAAAGTTGCATGCATATATGGTCGAGTTCGAGTAATTATGGTTTGAAGCTCTGCTGTTACATGTTAGTTTTTTTTTGTCAAACAAATGCTTGTTGGCCGCCGCACCTGCATGATTATTGATTATACGGTATTGAATCAAACTTACCTTTAGCCAATCACTCCCCAGTCCCCCTTGACAAAGGAGAAGGCTCAACAAGAAACAATCAATAGTTGCAAATAAAACTACTACCCCCTCTTCCTTCCCAAACTGTAGATTTTATCTTGGCTTTTTTCTAGCAACAAGTTTTGGCTATATACCAAATATATATTGTCTAGATACATGACCTATAGTTTGGGATGGAGAGTAGCAAGCTGCACGATTAACATCCAACATGCATGACAACAAACACAGCCGAACACAAATATATTTTTTTAAAGCTCAACCGGGGTTGGGGGAACTCCCCCACCTGAAATTCATTGATCACATTCCGGCCATATGCTGGCCTGATGCAGTTTACGGCACGTTTTACAGCATGAATCTTTGAACAGCCCAATAAATGCCCAAAATTAACTACTAAGCCAGATATGGTTTTGAAACAAATATTATTCTTCATGCTCCATCTTGGTTATCTCAGACGCTTCAGACCGTCTATCGCCATTATTGGAGGCGGACACTTGGGGTTGCAGGTGGGGCAATTAGCCTGACATTGTTCATTCGTGTCGAAACAGCTTGGACTTGGATTGCCTGGCTGCTGCTGCTGGTTAAGGCAACAGTAGCAAGGCTTGCGTACACAAAAGTATTTTGGCAAGCAAAATTTAATAAAAATCTTGCTCTCATCATCTGACGAAGAAGTGATTTTTACTGTAGATGCATTGGCGCTTGTGTTGGTACTAATAAGGCCATCTTGATGCCACCCACTTGTATCTTCTGCCTTGAGTGGCTGAGTGCGGCCTAAAAGTTGAAGTTGCAATGACATAAGTCTGCATTCATCAGTATATATGTAT
This sequence comes from Echinochloa phyllopogon, assembly GCA_033239725.1. NCBI lineage: Eukaryota > Viridiplantae > Streptophyta > Magnoliopsida > Poales > Poaceae > Echinochloa > Echinochloa phyllopogon. The sequence goes on from BTCW01000001.1 coordinate 2,505,161, forward strand.
AAAATAATACGTGCATATATATGTATATTTTTCATAATTTCAATGGCAAGCTAGGTTGAGGTGAAGACGTAAGAGAAGATGACGTAAATAAAATTAACAAATTACCTTCAATGGACGATGCAAGACAACCAAAGAGCACTGCAAACAATATAGTCATTGCGCACACGCGGCCACCACCATCACTGCTCCTCATTTTGGATCTCAAGATAATATACAAATATGTCTTGCAGTCCTGCTTGTGCAACGGGCTGGCTGAGTAACAGCTTGGTCAGCAATGGCCTCAATGGCTCATATATATACACACAGAGAGACAAATAAAATCTTTTTCCATGCATGTGACATATTTTTATTTGGTAATGTACGGAGTATATATTGATTATAGGGATCAGACTAGATATGGAGATCAAGCTATGTGTTACTTGCATATTTAGTATTTGATTTATTTCATAATGTTTGGATCTATTTGCGATATGTTAGCCAGGAGTAAGATCTGAATTTCCTTCCAGCCGAGCTATCCTAATTACTACTGTACTATTTGGAGGCCTATTTTAAAGTCTCCATGTTAATTCTCATGAGAGAGGGAAAAAAAGAAAAATCTTATAAAAATCAGAAAATCCCAACGGCAATAGCCATTATAGGGGCCAGAGACTAGATTAACCCCACATTATGAGAATCCTATAAAAAACGAAAGGATCTTATTGTTTTCAGATACAGACTATGGAGATCAACTTAAACAGATTAGCTAAGCAAAATATAAATGGTATTTCAGAAGAAATTAACCGACTCTTCTCATCGCCGTTAAGGTACAGATGGAATGATTTTTTTGTTGAGAAGTTCAAATTTTAGCTCAAATTCCAAAACTTTCAGTCAGATACTAAGATCTCCAAACGGGCATGTCTTTGCTCTTTAGTAGCCGATCAATTCCCTCTAAACAAAGAAGACGACTCAGTGAACAGTCAACAGTAGTTTCAGATGAGCAGGACTACTTCACAAGAACACAGTGACATACTGACATCCATAAAGAGAGAGTCCATTGCATTATTCCGGATCTTATTGTTTTCAGATACAACAAACTACGGAGATCAACTAAAACAGACTAGCTAAGTACTGTAAAATATAATCCGGTCCCGAAGAAATCAACCCGTGACTCCTCTCTCATCTTTAAGGCTACGGTCGATCTGTTTGCAAATTGATGGTTTTCTACGTGAAGTTTAAAAATTCATCTCAAATTCCAAAACTTCTAGTCGGATACCGTAGACCCCCAAACGCCTACATTGACGGCTGCGTCTCGAGCCCAAAACCAAATGGGAACAATGGGTCGTAGTGCGCGTCGCCGACGTTCATGGGCAGCTGCTCCACCGACCGGAACCACGTCCTCGACAGCTTCCCGGTGAACCCGTAGTCGCCGAACAGCACGTCGGCGACGCCGTTCCCCTCCGTCCCCGGCAGCCACGCCGCCACCAGGGCGTCGACGGTGTTCATGTACGGCTCCACCACCAGCGGCCTGCCGGAGATGAGCACGACGACGCACTTGATGCTGCCGCACACTTTCTGGATGATGTCCGGCCCCGGCGCCGGGATAGTGAGGTTCAGGTTGTCTCCGAACGTCTCGGCGTACGGCGGCTCGCCGACGACGACGACGGCGTAGTCGAAGCGGGCCTTGTTCTGCTGGACGAAGCCGGCGTCGGGGTTCTCGGCGTATACGACGTCGGTGCCGGGGACGACGGCGCGCCTGATGCCGTCGAGGATGGTGGTGCCGGCGGTGAGGTTGTTGCCGGTGAGACCTTGCCAGGTGATGGTCCAGCCGCCGCACTGGCTGCCGAGGTCGTCGGCGTGGCTGCCGGCGACGAGGACGCTGCCGTAGGGCTTCTTGGGGAGCGGCAGGAGCGGCTTGTCGCCGGGCTTGCCGTTCTTGAGGAGCACGAGGGACTTGCGCACGGCCTCGCGCGCCAGGTCGCGGTGCTCCTGCTTGCCGAGCTCGCCGGCGAGGCTGCCGTCGGTGTATGGATTCTCGAACAGGCCCATGGTGAACTTGACGCGGAGGATCCGGCGGACGGCATCGTCGATGCGGCTCACCGGGATGGTGCCGTTGTGAACTAGCAATGTGATGTCGTCGATGAACTCGGTGTAGTTCATGGGGATCATGACCTGAAATATGTGCATGGTCAATAATTCAATATCAATCTCTTGTGACAAACAATTAATCATCCTAATTAGTCTTCTTAGAATATATTTGAATGATGGATATATTTTTTCAAAACAAACAAGATTGGAGAGCTTCCGATTACATTAAAAAGTAGGAATAAATCCAGATTGGGCCAACAAAAAAGAAGTACAGCACCTGCAACGATGGATACATTGGTTCACTTCAAATGCAATTGCTATATATTTTTAAAGGCATTCTTGTAGTTTTAAGATTTGAACCTCATTGTGTGGTTAAGCAACAACTAGCTTCATAAAGTTTATTTGTTGTACAAATTTCATATCATGGGGATTCATATTCAAAAGTACTCTCCTTCAATCATACTAATTTGGTTCCTTCTGTACCAGTTTATAAGACGTGATCTGACTTGTCATGAATCAGGATCTCCTAAGTTATATTATAACCATCTATTTATCTTATATTATATAACCATTTACAATTATATATATTGTTTACAATCATGTTGTTTATAATTATAAATTTATGATCATCAGTGGGATGTTTAATTACAAATCTAATCGTCTTCACTTTTATATTATAAAAGTTACTGGCTAAATTATTGGTAAAAACATGTAAATTTTAAATTTTTATATACATAAGACCATTTAATTACCATGTCAATATTCTAAAATGGAGGGACTATTTAATAATTACCATGTCAATGCCGGCGAGGATCCCCAGCTTGATGGACAGAAGGTAGTCAGCATGTTCAGGGCTCGTGATTCTGTCAAGCCCTTGCCAGTCCGAGATCACAAAACCCTGAAATTGTAGCTCCAAAGGTAAATAAATAAATCTGATGTTACATACTACTAAGAGATTCTCGTGTATATTTTCCAACTTAATTAGTTCTTACCCTGAACCGGAGCTTGTTCTTGAGGAAGTCGGTGATAAGGAATTGATTGGCGTGCATCTTGACCCCGTTCCAGCTGGAGTAGGAGATCATCACTGTGGAGACGCCCCGGATGACGGCGTTGTAGTAGGGCGGCATGTGGATGCTGAGAAGCTCATGGAACGTCGCCACCGTGTTGTTCTCGTTGATGCCCTTGGTCGTGCCGCCGTCGCCGACGTAGTGCTTGGAGCACGCAGCGACGTTGCGCCGCCCGGCCATGAACGGCGCTCCCGGGGTGCCGCCCGCCGGGATCTCGCCCTGGAAGCCGGAGATGATGGAGGTCATGTTCTGCACCAGCTCCGGGTGCTCGCTGAAGCTCTCGTAGCACCGGCCCCACCGAGGATCTCTGCAAACCTGCACAGATAAAAGAGTTTGGGATTCATTTCTTCTCAGTAATATCACCCTGTTCGTCTGGTGGCTGATTTGTTTGAAGAGAAAAGTACTGCTGGCTGTTGCTTGATTTGTTCTGACAGAAAAGTACGGCTGACTGGTGGTTGATAAGCCAGACGAACAGGACGATATGGTCACACTCGTTCTGCAGGGCCTAACTAGTACAAAATGTATGATAAATATAGAAATGTTATAATAATATTTTCAAACTGTTTATTTAAATATACACTAGTCATATGTAATTTTTAAAGTTTATTATAAATATGTTGACTATATACACAACCCAAAATGATTCACTGTTTTATGTTTGACTGTATAGAGTAATTGATTCTCAAATCTTAATTAAGTGCAGGATCCACATTATTACCGCGACGCAAGGAGCGAAGACGTAGGGGATACCGGTGGCCCTGACCTCCAGTGCAACTGCAGCTCCAATCCTCTCTGCTAGCTCTGGATCCCTGGAACCAGAGATAATCATATATACTCAAGTTCACCATGTGATTGAACATAACCTTCTTTTTATATACTTTGCAGCTCCATTACCCATCTCACGCTACGTTAACGAGATATCATCCATTACTACTCAAAATGCTACATTGGATATGAATACCATGAAAGATCCTAGATAATTTACATCTGTACCATATGAAGTACAATTCCACTACACATGGATGTTTACATTAGATCTATATAGTTTCTAAATGTGGTGTCTTGCCAGCACAGCAGTGTAGACCTTATTAACATCATGGTTAGGACTTAGAACTTTACTTTTCTCGGCCATTTTAATCGGTTCGCTGGTGTGCTTTCTATGCGATAGACGGAGTCTATGTCATAGTGAAACTTTCTTTTCTTATGAGGAGAAGTATTCTACCTCATAATGAAACCATGTAATAATTTAACGGTCGTACTCGTTGAAAAACGTGGAGACCGGGATGCTTTTCATTTGCTTGATGAAATAGAATTTCCCTTTATCTAAAAAAGTAGTAATACTATATTACCATCATGAAAGCATATATAAATACAAATTTGCTAGAACCAATTATTTATTATGACCAGAGGAAGTGATAATAATATAATTATCAATCGATCGAGCCAGCTAGACAAAATGGGTCAACTCTCTTGACGCCGAACACTAGGATCGAAGTGTGCGTCAGTGAAATCAAATCTTGATTTTAATTACCCACAACAAGTCAATGGATCACATGGATACAGATAGTGTTGACAGTCAAAATTGGCTCTGGCCCGGCCAAACCGGTCTGACCGGTTTGCCAAACCGGTCACCGGTTTGATTCTGTAATTCGAGTAGGATTAGGATTCCGAGTTTAATCCCATATTGTAACCTATTCGAAAGGGGTAAGACTTCCCCGGCCTATAAATATAAAGGCTAAGGCCGATTGAGATGTATTCCAATCGAATCAAACACGTACTAGTACAATATTTATAGGCCTTAGCCGGCGACCTGGCGCGCGAGGCCGTGCGCAAGTCCCTCGTGCTCCTCAAGAACGGCAAGCCCGGCGACAAGCCGCTCCTGCCGCTCCCCAAGAAGCCCTACGGCAGCGTCCTCGTCGCCGGCAGCCACGCCGACGACCTCGGCAGCCAGTGCGGCGGCTGGACCATCACCTGGCAAGGTCTCACCGGCAACAACCTCACCGCCGGCACCACCATCCTCGACGGCATCAGGCGCGCCGTCGTCCCCGGCACCGACGTCGTATACGCCGAGAACCCCGACGCCGGCTTCGTCCAGCAGAACAAGGCCCGCTTCGACTACGCCGTCGTCGTCGTCGGCGAGCCGCCGTACGCCGAGACGTTCGGAGACAACCTGAACCTCACTATCCCGGCGCCGGGGCCGGACATCATCCAGAAAGTGTGCGGCAGCATCAAGTGCGTCGTCGTGCTCATCTCCGGCAGGCCGCTGGTGGTGGAGCCGTACATGAACACCGTCGACGCCCTGGTGGCGGCGTGGCTGCCGGGGACGGAGGGGAACGGCGTCGCCGACGTGCTGTTCGGCGACTACGGGTTCACCGGGAAGCTGTCGAGGACGTGGTTCCGGTCGGTGGAGCAGCTGCCCATGAACGTCGGCGACGCGCACTACGACCCATTGTTCCCATTTGGTTTTGGGCTCGAGACGCAGCCGTCAATGTAGGCGTTTGGGGGTCTACGGTATCCGACTAGAAGTTTTGGAATTTGAGATGAATTTTTAAACTTCACGTAGAAAACCATCAATTTGCAAACAGATCGACCGTAGCCTTAAAGATGAGAGAGGAGTCACGGGTTGATTTCTTCGGGACCGGATTATATTTTACAGTACTTAGCTAGTCTGTTTTAGTTGATCTCCGTAGTTTGTTGTATCTGAAAACAATAAGATCCGGAATAATGCAATGGACTCTCTCTTTATGGATGTCAGTATGTCACTGTGTTCTTGTGAAGTAGTCCTGCTCATCTGAAACTACTGTTGACTGTTCACTGAGTCGTCTTCTTTGTTTAGAGGGAATTGATCGGCTACTAAAGAGCAAAGACATGCCCGTTTGGAGATCTTAGTATCTGACTGAAAGTTTTGGAATTTGAGCTAAAATTTGAACTTCTCAACAAAAAAATCATTCCATCTGTACCTTAACGGCGATGAGAAGAGTCGGTTAATTTCTTCTGAAATACCATTTATATTTTGCTTAGCTAATCTGTTTAAGTTGATCTCCATAGTCTGTATCTGAAAACAATAAGATCCTTTCGTTTTTTATAGGATTCTCATAATGTGGGGTTAATCTAGTCTCTGGCCCCTATAATGGCTATTGCCGTTGGGATTTTCTGATTTTTATAAGATTTTTCTTTTTTTCCCTCTCTCATGAGAATTAACATGGAGACTTTAAAATAGGCCTCCAAATAGTACAGTAGTAATTAGGATAGCTCGGCTGGAAGGAAATTCAGATCTTACTCCTGGCTAACATATCGCAAATAGATCCAAACATTATGAAATAAATCAAATACTAAATATGCAAGTAACACATAGCTTGATCTCCATATCTAGTCTGATCCCTATAATCAATATATACTCCGTACATTACCAAATAAAAATATGTCACATGCATGGAAAAAGATTTTATTTGTCTCTCTGTGTGTATATATATGAGCCATTGAGGCCATTGCTGACCAAGCTGTTACTCAGCCAGCCCGTTGCACAAGCAGGACTGCAAGACATATTTGTATATTATCTTGAGATCCAAAATGAGGAGCAGTGATGGTGGTGGCCGCGTGTGCGCAATGACTATATTGTTTGCAGTGCTCTTTGGTTGTCTTGCATCGTCCATTGAAGGTAATTTGTTAATTTTATTTACGTCATCTTCTCTTACGTCTTCACCTCAACCTAGCTTGCCATTGAAATTATGAAAAATATACATATATATGCACGTATTATTTTATACATATATACTGATGAATGCAGACTTATGTCATTGCAACTTCAACTTTTAGGCCGCACTCAGCCACTCAAGGCAGAAGATACAAGTGGGTGGCATCAAGATGGCCTTATTAGTACCAACACAAGCGCCAATGCATCTACAGTAAAAATCACTTCTTCGTCAGATGATGAGAGCAAGATTTTTATTAAATTTTGCTTGCCAAAATACTTTTGTGTACGCAAGCCTTGCTACTGTTGCCTTAACCAGCAGCAGCAGCCAGGCAATCCAAGTCCAAGCTGTTTCGACACGAATGAACAATGTCAGGCTAATTGCCCCACCTGCAACCCCAAGTGTCCGCCTCCAATAATGGCGATAGACGGTCTGAAGCGTCTGAGATAACCAAGATGGAGCATGAAGAATAATATTTGTTTCAAAACCATATCTGGCTTAGTAGTTAATTTTGGGCATTTATTGGGCTGTTCAAAGATTCATGCTGTAAAACGTGCCGTAAACTGCATCAGGCCAGCATATGGCCGGAATGTGATCAATGAATTTCAGGTGGGGGAGTTCCCCCAACCCCGGTTGAGCTTTAAAAAAATATATTTGTGTTCGGCTGTGTTTGTTGTCATGCATGTTGGATGTTAATCGTGCAGCTTGCTACTCTCCATCCCAAACTATAGGTCATGTATCTAGACAATATATATTTGGTATATAGCCAAAACTTGTTGCTAGAAAAAAGCCAAGATAAAATCTACAGTTTGGGAAGGAAGAGGGGGTAGTAGTTTTATTTGCAACTATTGATTGTTTCTTGTTGAGCCTTCTCCTTTGTCAAGGGGGACTGGGGAGTGATTGGCTAAAGGTAAGTTTGATTCAATACCGTATAATCAATAATCATGCAGGTGCGGCGGCCAACAAGCATTTGTTTGACAAAAAAAAACTAACATGTAACAGCAGAGCTTCAAACCATAATTACTCGAACTCGACCATATATGCATGCAACTTTTAATTAGAAAATTAATATAAAATTATTTCGTAAGCATATCCTCTCATGCTCCGTTTTGGTATTGGTACACCGGCCTAGATTTGGAAACAAATATTTGGCTAGGGCTCAATATTTGTGTTAAAAGGTTATAAAAAAAATCAAGCCTGATGAGTCACGCTAGGCGCAGCGCTAGATTTTTTTTTCCCTGTGGGTAGGTGCCGACTTCCAGCGTTAGCTGAGCATGTGTTGCAGAGATGTGGTCGGTCAAACGTTTGCAGAGAAGCACTGCATGGTGTTAACTCTCCTCAATCCCATGGCAAAGGCTCTCGCTCCAACCAGCAAACTTATCCTCCATTCATTTTGTTTTCCAAACTCCGAGGTAATTCAAACTGCAAATTGGTGTTCATGGGTTACCAATCCTGCCCATAAATATGTACACAGAGAGTGACAGAGGGACCAGCTCACTTCAAACTACTGTGTAGTACGTGTTCAGTGGCAGCGAGCTCAAGCTCCACAAATTAGCTAGACACTGTGTGTGTGTAGGTAAACTAGCTTGATTCTCTCTTTGCTTCTTCCCCATGCGATTGGTTTTGCAAATAATCTCCTCTTTTTTCTGTTGATTTTACAAAAGCATTGAGCTGCTGGATAGGCCGCCATGGTGGTGAAGAGTCGACGTCGCAGCCGCAGCAGCTGCAGCTGGGCCGCCGGTGTTGCGGCGCCGTTGATCTTGTGGATGGTGCTATGCTTGTGCCGTTGCACCGGCGGCAATGGCGGCGGCCGCAGGCGGAGAAGGGGAGCACCGATACGGCGGCGCTGCCGTGGCCAAGTACAAGGACCCGAAGCAGCCGTTGAACATCCGGATCGATGACCTGCTGCGGCGGATGACCCTCGCCGAGAAGATCGGGCAGATGTCGCAGATCGAGCGGGAGAACGCCACCGCCGACGTCATGAGGAACTACTTCATAGGTACGTACGCACGAAAAGTGCAACCAACTTATGTATGCAAGGCTGCAAGCCCTAGTATATATGCTGAGCTTATATATGTATACGGTTTCGTTGTTGTTTAACAAAGTAATGAATTGTTTCATGTGGTATTTCTGCATTGTAAATAAGCAGTTTTTCTATCTTAATTTGTTTCAAAATATTTTTTTGTGCTAAATCAAATTTTTTTAACTTCAGTTAAGTTTATAAAAATATATTAACATCTATATATAACCTCAAATAATGAATCATGATGAACTAAAATAAAATAAATTTCATGTCCTAGAAGTCGGTGTATTTTTAACTTATCAGTGTGTGAGAAAGTTAGCAAGCCATACGATGGATCCATAATAATCAAGCTTATCAGTGCCAGCACCAAGACGTCGATGATCCCTCCCTAAACAAAAAACGTATGCATGTTGCTATTGTCAATGACTACAGCATCGATGACCTATACTCCCTCCGGTTCCATATTAGAAGTCGTTTAGGACAAGGTTTGAATCAAACATTGGGAATATAAATCATGAATAACATTTAAGTCGTTGAGTTTAGAAATATGAAAATTATATGAATAGATTGGTCCTGAAAATTACTTTCATAAAAACATACATATACAACTTTTCAAGAAATATTTTTATAGAAAAATAAAGTCAAAGTTGTGCATTGGTGACCGTGTCGCTGTTCTAAACGACTTCTAATATAGAACTGGAGGGAGTATATACACAAAAGCACATGTTGGCTACTGTAGCAGAGAAGTCGGGTAATATAATGACGACCCTTCGTGTGCAGGGAGCGTGCTGAGCGGGGGTGGCAGCGTCCCGTCTCCCAATGCAGTACCAGCGCAGTGGGTCAAGATGGTCAACGAGATCCAACGGGGCGCGCTGTCCTCGCGCCTCGGGATCCCCATGCTCTACGGCATCGACGCCGTCCATGGCCACAACAATGTCTACAAGGCCACCATCTTCCCCCACAATATCGGCCTTGGTTGCACAAGGTAATTGCTCACTTCACTCCTTTCTACTAAAACTACCATACATATTTCGTTTTGTTGGAACAAGATTTTGACCAATACTTAGTTATTAATGTTTCGTTATATCACACAAAATCATAATAATGAGAAAACTTTTTTTTTTGAATATGAATCCAATAGCATCAACTTTGTGGGACAAATTTGTTCAACATGATGGCAACGCAAACGTATTTAGTCATTTGTAATGGACTAACGTTACTAGCTAGTAACGCCTCTATGGTTCTATCTTCCCAAATTATGTGCATAGCAAAAACAATGTATCTAGAAAAAAATAAAAAAAATAATAATTTAGGATAAAGGGAGTATATCTTATCAGAAGTACACCACGGTGAATTGATGCAGTAGAAACTTTATTAAAAAATAAGCATGATGAGCAATACAGATATACAATGCTGAAATGGCAATTTTAATATGCCACTTGGAGAAAAATTGAACAACGGTTATTAAATGCATCATGATTGCGACTCAACTTGATCGACCCGCTTGGTTGTAATTTATCAGTACAATATATGGTCATTTGAATTGGACGTAAACCCCTAGTACCCCCTACTCTATAGGTCCACTTGGTTAAGCAGGAAATCAAGTATGATATGGCTCTATAGGTCCACTTAGGCCCTCCACAACGTGTAGCCTAAGTGATGCCCAAAATAGAGAGAGAAGATTGAGGCACCGCTCCCACCACTGCAACTACCGATGCCGAAGCCAAAAAATTTGGGAGCGGAGCAAGCATAGGCTTCGGTGCTATTTTTCTAAAGAAGTATTTTTTTGTCCGAATGGCCAATAACAGCGTGTGCAGCTGAGCAAGAAAGAGCAGAGCACTGTTACTTTTTTTATTATTGTATTCTACATATGCTCTGCAAGTGAAGCCTGTGCATTGCAGCACTTGAGGAGCGATGTTCATATTTGATGGTGGGGCCTAATAATTTTTCAAGCTTCACTCCACATTGCGGAGGGCCTTAGGCCAGTCTCAGTGTAGGATTTCATCACACGGTTACCTAGACCAGAAACCTGTGCCAGATGAGTTTCATGGTGATGAAACTCCTCTCACATCCCATTAAACTCTTCACTCTCTCTCCTCTGCCACATCAGCACATTTAATGTCATGAAACTCTATGAAACTCCCACTGAGACTGGCCTTAGGTTAGCAAGCTTGCTTACGTTTTATGAGCACTTTAGGTTATTTAGTTTGTAATATCTCAATGTACAAACCTGCATGCTTTCTTTCTTAAATGATATAGCAGTGTTTCTGTTATTATTATTTTTTTAAAAAAAATAATACTACGTGCTAGCCAAATAAATTTGCTCGTGACTCTCACTATTCTCGGTAAAACGGTGTCATTTAAAATGAAAAGCCGGAGGGAATAATCAAGTGCTTAAATTTTGTTGAAGGTAAATTAAAATTTAAGTTAAATTATCTAGGCCACAGTTTGAACTTTCACATATCAGAGATCAACATCCAACAAATTAAACTGAAGTTTACAAATGATCTTCTCCAACTTATAGATTCTGCTAACAAATTTTAGCAATGTCGTAACATATATATTAGGACCTAGTTTTTAGATAATGGAAGATTTAGCAATGTTGTGAATTGATTTCATTCTACAGGGATCCGGAGCTTGTGCAGAAGATTGGAGCAGCGGTCGCCCTTGAGGTCAGGGCCACCGGAATCCCTTATGTCTTCGCACCATGTATTGCGGTAATTAACCAAGGTGGTGTTTAGACGTTGGAATTGTGAGGTTGAATTTGGGAGTAAGATGTCACTTCGCAATCATTACGCTACTGTAGCATTTTGTTTGTATTTGTGAAAAATTATCCAAAAATTGATTAATTAGGCTCAAAATGTTCGTCTCGCAGAGTACAACAAAACTATGCAATTAGTTTTTGATTTCATCTACATTTAATACTCCATGCATGTTATGACATTTTGATGTGACTGGAAATCTTCTTTTTGCATAGTGTATTTGGGAGTGAAATTTGGCAACTAAACAGGCCCCAAGCCTCATTTTACTTGAACACGATCAAAATTAATTTATGCTAGTAGCCTAGTCGGAGGCAAGAACTTGTAGATGCAGAAAAAATATCTAGTTCCTGCAAAATAAGGAAAAAACCACATTCAAAATAACACCAAAATCTAATGATTTGAATCTCTCATTAATTATCACTAATTTTCTGTCTAGGTGTGTAGAGACCCAAGGTGGGGCCGATGTTACGAGAGCTTCAGCGAGGACCACAAGCTGGTCCAGCAGATGACATCCATCATATCTGGCTTCCAAGGAGAGATTCCGGCGAATGGCCGCCTTGGAGCTCCTTTCGTCTCCGGGCAGCGCAATGTCGCGGCATGCGCGAAGCACTACGTTGGCGATGGTGGCACGACCAATGGCATCAACGAGAACAACACTGTAGCCACCTTCCATGAACTGCTCAGCATCCACATGCCACCTTACTACAATGCCGTCATGCCTTCTCTAGCCTCAACGGAGTCAAGATGCATGCCAACCGTCCTTTTATCACCGACTTCCTCAAAACAAAACTCCGGTTCAGGGTAATTTATCTTTGTTAACTATTCTATGTGCTCTAGAACAATAGTCAGCTCTATTTTAATTTAGGGTCATATAACTTGCTGACAAAGTCTTTCAAGTTTACATTGTTATTGGTTGCATAAAAAGTACATTATATTATTTTTGTTTGGGTTTAACATATTTGATATAAATTAAACAATGGGCAAACTTATATCTTGAATATAAAATGTTATTAAATTAGAAAAGAATGGAGTGAGTGTTGTACGGAGTATATATATAGTTAGTGACCATATATAAGCTCAATGATGAAGAGAGATAAGATTCTTGAACATGGCAATTTTACATAAGTTCACATCAATGTAAAATGAACATCTCTAAGATTACAATGTTTATCTCCATTTCAGGGTTTTGTAATCTCTGACTACGAAGGCATCGATAGGCTGACGACCCCTCAACACGCGGACTACGTTTTGTCAGTCAAGCTGGGGATCCTAGCCGGCATTGACATGGTATATATAGCTTTAATTACCGTGTGCAAACTTACATATATACAGTCAATAGTCCAGCGTGGACGTACTCTGCAGTCTGCACAATTCTTACATGCATGTTCTGCATCAGGTGATGATCCCGTACACATACACGGAGTTCATCGACGACCTCACCGTGCTGGTGCAGAACGGCACAATCCCGATGAGCCGAATCGACGACGCCGTTCGCCGGATCCTCCGCGTCAAGTTCACCATGGGCCTCTTCGAGAACCCCTACGCCGACGGCAGCCTCGCCGGCGAGCTCGGCAAGCCGGAGCACCGCGACCTGGCGCGCGAGTCCGTGCGCAAGTCCCTCGTCCTCCTCAAGAACGGCAAGCCCGGAGACAAGCCACTGCTTCCCTTGCCCAAAAAGGCGCACTACGGCGGCGGCATCCTCGTCGCCGGCAGCCACGCCGACGACCTCGGCCGCCAGTGCGGCGGCTGGACCATCACCTGGCAAGGTCTCACCGGCAACAACCTCACCGCCGGCACAACCATCCTCGACGGCATCAAGCGCGCCGTCGTCCCCGGCACCGACGTCGTCTACGCCGAGAACCCCGACGCCGCCTACCTCCGGCAGAACAAGGCCCGCTTCGACTACGCCGTCGTGGTCGTCGGCGAGCCGCCGTACGCCGAGACGTTCGGCGACAACCTGAACCTCACCATCCCGGCGCCGGGGCCGGCGATCATCCAGAACGTGTGCGGCAGCATCAGGTGCGTCGTCGTGCTCGTCTCCGGCCGGCCGCTGGTGGTGGAGCCGTACCTGGGCGCCATGGACGCCCTGGTGGCGGCGTGGCTGCCGGGGACGGAGGGGAACGGCGTCGCCGACGTGCTGTTCGGCGACTACGGGTTCACCGGGAAGCTGTCGAGGACGTGGTTCCGGTCAGTGGAGCAGCTGCCCATGAACGTCGGCGACGCGCACTACGACCCCTGTTCCCGTTCGGGTTTGGGCTCGAGACGAAGCCGCTGGCAGCTTGATTAGTTCTGGAATATGCGTCACGCCATCCTTTGCATTTTGGTTAGGTAGTTTCAGATCATTTTAATTAGTTTATCCTCACAGTAGTATCAGACCATTTTGGTTCGGGTTTGTTCAGCACTTTAGCTCGTAGCTCCAAGATACTCCCAATCTTGGAAGAAATATTGTTTCAGAGAGACAAGAGACATGATCATGAACACACTACTTTGATTATATAAATGCAAAATCGAAAACGGGCGAGGTCTCGTTCTAAGCTTATCGCTAGAGCCCTCTCGATTGGGAGAGAACAAACTGGTCTGGACTGTTAGCCTGGTGGCCGGCTGTGATGGCGGTAGCCGGTGAGGATGGAAAGCAGGACGGGATAGGTTATTCATTGCTAAAGTTTTGTCTAAATCAAACGATGAAAAAGAGAAGAAATGAATTGAGAGAGTAGAAATGGTGTGCCGGACAGAAGATCAAATGATCAAATAATCGCTGGGCCGATTCTCCGTTACAAAGCAGTTACTAATATGGCCCTGTACTCAAACATGGCCCACGCAAGCCCAACTACGCATCCAAACTCCAAAGAGCTTGAAGAATTGAAACTTAGTCTCGAAAAAAAAAAACCTTCGCGGCTAGGCGAAGGCAAATCGCACGCGGATCCATTCGTGTTGCTTGATATCCCCCACTCCTCCTTTTGCCACGAACTGCGAGCCAGGAAATCGATTCCCGAAGACGAACACGATAAGCACTCCGGCAGTGCAGTGCAGCGGCGCCTTCCCCTTCCGGCCCCGGCGCGCGCGCGCGCGATTTCTATACGAGCTCCGAGCTCGAACCAAACGCCGTGCCACGGCACCGCGCGCGCTAGCGCCGAGATCAGCGCCGTAATCATGCACTATGCATCGGGCGCGGCGGCCTTCCGCGCGACCTCGAGGTGGTCCGGCCCGGTGCTGCGGCGCAAGCTCCTCTGATCCCATTCGAAGTTGGCCCTGGCTAATCACAGCGGAGCCTTCGAGGTTGGCGGGCGCTGGGTAATGGCGCACGGGGGTGGGTCGCCACGCCGGGCTCGGCCAACGCCTGCCCACCAGCCGTTCGACGGAATGCGCGACCGACACTGCCACGCCCGTGGCCCGTGCGCGACGGCTGATGACGGCAGCGCGCGCGTGGCTCGTCGTATTGCCAGTCGCGTCGAGCCAAGTGGCTCAGCGCACAAGCGCAGATAATGGCATTGGCGATCACCGCGACGCAGGACCACGCCAAGTCCATCAACAGGCCTTCTTCGTCCCAGAGCCGCGCCGGGCATGGTATCGATGACGGCATGACGCGTCCTTGATCAGTATGGAGTTCGCCAATTCCTGTTTTTTATAGTGTTATCTATCACCTGGGGCCTTACTGCTTTACTACTATACCACTGATGTTTCCATCTCTGCTGCTGCAGGTGCATTATTGGAGATTTGGAGCTGTAGCGGTGCTTGCCATACAAAATGTATACATAGGCTTCGTTGGTAATTAAGCACCCTAACCACTTTCCTTATCACATAATCTGCCCCTCGCCGTAATTCTCGACTTCCATGACCAGACGATGCCATGCAGTCCGATATTTCTTGGTCCACCTTTTGCACATGCAGCTGCACATGAACTCCAGGCAGACAGGCTAGCCGTTCGAGGTATCAAGGGACACCTCAATGTGTCACTTGATTACTAAGTTACAGTGCCCACTACTGAATAGCTTATCGTTTTGTAGTAATACATCCAATGCTCCATTCATTTTGATAAGGTGAACTGATGGGAAAGTAACAGTGATAGGCACAACTCCACTCCACTCCCCTCTTCTTTCAAAATATCAATGACAATCGATGAGACATGGTCCATGGATAGGAATAATCATCAATCCTCCGTGGGACAGATATCATATCACATTTTGTACTTCCTAGTTCCAAGTTGATGAATAGAGTGTAGGTTCCAATAAAGAGGAAGTTCAAGGCCCTTAATCATAGAGTTTTTAATATAGGGTGACAGTACGCTTCTTGTCCTTTCATCTGTTGCCTTGCATATTCTTAAGGATATCACCTGCATGACTATGCTATATAAAACACAGGTGTGGGCTGCACCAGGTCTGAGCTTCTTCTTCTTCTTCTACCAGGTTGCCTGCACCATAAGATGGCTGCCGGCAAGGCTCCAAATGTTCGGCAGGAAACAGCCAATAAAAGCCACATCGGTAGTATTTAGGTGTTTACTGCTTTTCCTGACAACATCTAAGTTTTTTAGTTGTAAAGGAGCACACGACACTTCCTATATGAGCCAAAGTATTGATGGATTTAAGGCTCAGTACTGTTATGGATGTACATATAAGGTGCTCAAATTTTGCATTCAACGGTTGACCAGATTCATGTTTTCCATTGACCTCTATGGCTACATGTTTGGTCTTTAAAACTAAGGTTTTTTTTTGTCTCAGCATGGAGTTAGGTAAGTTCAGTGCGGTACCGGTGATGGCCTTCTCATGCCACCATCACCCTTGTCCCACCTTCTATTGACACCCATTTATTTCATCTTTGAAAGGGGGAAAAAAAACTTTGTTTCCACCATCACTATGGTGAGCAGATTTTTCCTACAACACCAAATCAATCACTGTGTGGTTGGTACTATTGAAGTATGTGTGAATTGCTGCCTTTGAGCAGCTTAACCACATTGGATTGTTTTGATAAATTGTAGTGCACCATTTGCAACACGCTGCCTTGCTTGTTTATGTTACCGCAGCCCCATTTACGTTCTTTAATTAACCTATCATTTGCCTTACCAGTTTATGTTACCGCAGCTTCATTTAAGTTTTTTAATTAATCTCACCAAATCAATTGTTACCGCAGCCATATGTTTTCCCCAGGCTATAGTTCAGATCTCAAAAGCATCTACTAATAAGTAAGGAATCAGGACAGGACCCACCATGACAGCTGGTCACCCAGCTCTTGTACTGTACTTGAAATTTCAGTGTCTGTATGGGGTAGTCTTCAACGGGTCTCTGGTCTATAAAATACAGAAGAAGAACGTGGCTGTGTTGAAAAGAGTGAGACTGTGGCTTGCCAACCTCCAGTGGTAGGGGTATTACCAATATAGAATATGGAGCGGGCTGGTGAGATGGGAGAGAACGGACGAGAAGCTCACCATGAAGGTGTGCTTCAGAGTGGCAGTGACACTGGAAAGCACAAAGAGAAAACTGTCGATCATGAAAAAGATGAGCAATTTCAAGCTCAGGTACATAATCACATTTTCCCATGTTTGCAGTTCTAAGTTCAGTCCGTTTTTGTTTCGGCCCAGCTAATTTTTGCTGGTGGTAGCTGCCAAAATGGAGGAAGTTCTTGGCTCATGTTGGACCTGGAGCTCTTGTGGCCATTGGCTTCTTGGATCCTAGCAATTGTAAGCTCTCATCTTTTTCTCAGAGCTGCATACTGTTTACTGTTTCTATACTTTTTAAGAAGAAGTTACTCAATGGTAATGATTGGTTCTGACTATGATTTAACAGTGGAAACTGACATGCAAGCTGGGGCTGACTTCAAATATGAGGTACCTACATAGTTCTTGGCTTCTTTCCATGACTGACCATTAAGTCTACTAATTAATTAGAAAAAAATCAAGCTTTTGTTGACCCTGTCCCACAAGCAAGTATCTTAATGGAAACTTTCAGTTGCAAAATCAATGCAAAAAGAAAAAAATCTGGCAAAGTTGAAAAAGTAAAGGCCAAAAGGAAAGGAAAATAGAAATTATTGTCTGAAAAAATCTAGTTGAGATTCCAATAAGCCCATATTGGAATTTAAAGTTTAAGTATGATAGATTGCTCATCAACTACCCTGTCAACATCCAGAATTTTCATGCTGTCTTAGTAGCTAAACTAGTGTACTTTAGTTCTTGCTGAAAGTTCATGGTTTGCATACAATATTTCGCCTCAACTAAAAACAATCTCTGCACCAATACGAATCTGCCGGTTTTTAGTGCTTATATACTGCAATTCATTTGCAATGCTCTGGCCCAGACCTTAGTTTACCAACATGGAGCAGAAAAGCAAACTAACTAGTCATTTTTCTTCCTTTTTTAAATCATGAATACTTCTTGGTCATCTCACCTTGTAATGTAATTTTATGATAAACAGCTTCTTTGGGTGGTCTTAGTTGGAATGATCTTTGCACTTCTGATCCAAACACTAGCTGCCAACCTTGGAGTAAAGACAGGTACCTTTCACTTAACATCCGTGTTTGTCTCTGTATATCGAATCCTCCATTGGCACATAACCTCATCAAATTCATGCTATTCGTCAATTTCGTATAGGGAGGCATCTTGCTGAACTCTGCAGGGAAGAGTACCCACGTTACGTCAACATTTGCTTGTGGATCATTGCAGAGCTTGCAGTGATATCTGATGATATCCCTGAAGGTTGATGGATAGACTATTAGTTTTGTTTCTTCCATTTTTGTATGTGCTCTGTTTGCATTTGAGTAACATATTGTTTCACGACTGCAGTGTTGGGCACAGCCTTTGCATTCAATATACTGCTCAAGATTCCAGTGTGGGCTGGAGTTATCCTCACAGTATTCAGCACCCTCTTGCTCCTCGGGGTGCAGAGATTTGGGGTACACAACACCCTACTGTTTACTGGATATCTGCATGGTTACCATAACATTCATACTAGTGTAATAACTTGTTCTTGGTTTGGCCTAATTATCTAATATATGTGCACCACACAGGCCCGCAAACTGGAGTTCATTATAGCTGCTTGCATGTTCACCATGGCGGCTTGCTTCTTCGGAGAGTTAAGCTACCTGAGGCCATCCGCGAAAGAGGTCGTCAAGGGCATGTTTGTTCCCTCACTCCAGGGAAAGGATGCTGCTGCTAATGCGATTGCGCTCTTTGGTGCTATCATCACACCGTAAGCAATCTGTTACCCATCAAGCTGTGTGGCCACTAACTTTTTTTCATTCGATGCATGTTTGACAACCTTGTGAAAACCATACAGGTACAACTTGTTCTTGCACTCTGCCCTTGTCCTCTCAAGAAAGACCCCACGATCAGTTAAAAGCATCAGAGTAGGTTGCACTGATAAAAGAATGCTGTCATGATTCTATGTCTGCTATCCTGCTGAATGGCTAATGGCTTGTTTTGGATAGGCTGCTTGCAGATACTTCCTTATTGAGTGTAGCCTCGCATTCATTGTGGCATTCCTCATCAATGTTGCGGTGGTCGTTGTCGCGGGAACCATCTGCAATGCAGATAATCTTTCTCCAGCGGATGCAAATACATGCGGTGATCTTACTCTGCAGTCCACACCTCTGTTGCTCAGGGTATGTTGGGTGATTCAGCACCTAAAAAGTGACCGCCTTCAAAAAATTATTT
This sequence comes from Echinochloa phyllopogon, assembly GCA_033239725.1. Taxonomy (NCBI): domain Eukaryota; kingdom Viridiplantae; phylum Streptophyta; class Magnoliopsida; order Poales; family Poaceae; genus Echinochloa; species Echinochloa phyllopogon. The sequence continues at coordinate 2,524,408 of BTCW01000001.1, forward strand.
AGAGCATGTTGTGCCCTGTAATACAAACAGGGATCATTTAGGATCACAGCAAATATAGATGAATTCACGCTCTTCACTTCCTTTCAGAATGTTTTGGGCAGATCAAGCTCAGTGGTGTATGCTGTTGCACTGCTAGCTTCTGGGCAGAGCACAACGATTAGCTGCACATTCGCTGGGCAGGTTATCATGCAGGTAATCAAGCAATACTTAGTTCATAAAAAAGTGTTTTAAGACCCTGCCAATCGTGTGAATGCAACTGGCTGCCTTAACATTTATGATTCTGTTTTCAGGGGTTTCTGGACATGAAGATGAAGAACTGGAAACGGAACCTCATCACACGAGTCATCGCCATTGCCCCGAGCCTCATTGTCTCCATTGTCAGTGGTCCGTCTGGTGCTGGCAAGTTGATCATCTTCTCATCGGTAAGATGACCCCTCAACCAGTCAACAGTTTCAACAATCAACACTGATCATCGCGATTGGAAATCACTAGAGCAATGACGATTGTGTCAAGCTAACTACAAATTTTCGATGCAGATGGTTCTGTCCTTTGAGATGCCGTTCGCGCTCATCCCTCTCCTCAAGTTCTGCAACAGCAGCAAGAAAGTCGGACCCCTAAAGGAATCCATCTATGTAAGCTCCCCCATCTCCCTGAAACCATTCACCAATCCATTTCCCTGATCAGAGGAAATGAGGGGAAAAATAGGCTACAACTACGATCATGAACTGACGAATCGATCGATGGATGCAGACGGTGGTGATTGCGTGGATCCTGAGCTTCGCTCTGATCGTGGTCAACACCTACTTCCTGGTGTGGACCTACGTGGACTGGCTGCTGCACAACCACCTCCCCAAGTACGCCAACGCGCTCGTCTCCATCGTCGTCTTCGCGCTCATGGCCGCCTACCTGGTGTTCGTCGTCTACCTGACGTTCAGGAGGGACACGGTGTCCACGTACGTGCCGGTGTCGGAGAGGGCGCAGGGGCAGGTGGAGGCCGGCGGCGCGCAGGCCGTGGCGGCCGCTGCCGACGCCGATCAGCCGGCGCCGTTCAGGAAGGACCTGGCTGATGCTTCCATGTAGATGCCTCGTGTACGTAGTGATTGTCTGATTGATGACGCCCAGGTCCAGCCCTGCTTCTTCCATATGCTGATGCTGCGTTCGATTTGTACTAAATGTTAATGGATGGTATGTGATTGCCGTCTACTACAGAGATGGCTGTCTAGCTTGTGCTGGCGTGGTTGATTTGTTTAACATAATGATGAATTGGATTCTTACCTCGAGTGGTAGGCGGCCTTTTGCTGTCATCAGAGTGCAAGCGAGTTACCCCAAAAAAGTGCATTCTTGAACGGCATGTTATCGTGTACTGTTTCTGAACCATTTATTAATTCAATTTGATACGCATAAAAGTGCTATTTTTAAAGGAAGAATTATATTGGCTCCGTTGAATTCACAGGCCATATTTTATTTCGTTAGAGCAAAGACTTAACTGACTGTTACTTGATTACTATGCCATTTTCTGATCTATGAAATAATAATTACATGAGTTTTATATTTATAAATATATGAAGCTAATAACATCAACTTTGCGTGTACTAGTAGATACTCCAAAGTATGTATTATATCGGAGTAAATTGTCCTAACAAAGAAACAATTTCTATATCTGTTCCAAAACTTCATTCTAAACTGTAGTTGTTTTGGATTTTCTAGATACATATTTTTTCTTTATATTTCTAGATATAGTGTATATATAGATGCACGGTAAAATATTTTGAAAACCCTAAAATAAATTTTAATTTATAATGGAGAAAGTATAAAAGAAGCAAATGTTAGGGTCCAAAATGACCACGCGTCCGCGCCTGCCCAACCGGTGAATTGCCAACCATTGTGCCAATCAGGCCTAATCTAGATGTGGCCCTTTTACCAGGTGGGCCTATTTAGCTCTTGTAAAACTCCACCCGTCAAAGGAAAAAGTCCTTTTGACAATCCTCAACTATTGCCTAAGTCCAACTTTCATCATTCATCTCTAAAACCAGATGTTTCTGGTCCTCAACTCTAAAAACCGGATGTTTTTCGTCCTTGGCGGTTTTGAGGGTGGTTTTACAGGGGGTAAATTGAGCTCCGGTTGAAAGTTTGAGGGCGTAAAATGTTTTTTAGAAAAAGGTTATGCAAATATTTTTTCTAAGAAATATTATTAAAAAATTCCAAAGTCTAGTTTAATCTTATAAATTTCAAAGAAAAACTGTTTTAGATCGAAAGAATATGAGACTAGTTTATATATTCTCGAAATCATGTTTTTCGGACCACAGTATACCTAAAAACTAGTATGGTTCCAAACTAGGCATCAAAAGAAAAACATAATTTTAGAGAAAATTTAGAAGAAAAACATGATTTTAGAGAAAATTTAGAAGTACTTTCATATTTTTCTAGTCAAACAATTTTTCTATAACTTTTTAAGATTAAATCATATTTTAGATTTTTTTTGAAGGAAAAAATGTTTGCATAACCTTTTCTTTTAAAAAAGATTACTATTTTATACCCTTGAACTTTCGATAAAAGTCCAATTTACCCAATCTGAAACTACCCTTAAAACCGCCGAGGATTTTCAGAGTTGAGGGAGCACAAACATCCGGTTTTAGAGATGTGAGACAAAAGTCAGACTTAGACAATAGTTGATGGAAGCCGAAAGGACTTTTTTTCTCGTCAAACAATAGAGACGCTGCACAACCCGCAAGCCCAGGAGTCTAGGACAGCAGAAAATCAAACGTCGTGCTCAAAATAACCGCAGGATAAAACCGAAATGGATCTTTAATCTCCGGACAAAGAGAATCTCTTAGGCCAGTACGAGTACAGTATTAAATAAACAGATCAAAATAAAGGTTAAACAACAGGTATCATCATTATCTGAATGCCTCGTGTCATAATCAGTTCATCTATTATAACACAAGCACATCTCTCATTGTAGCTGCGGCCACTAGAGCAGCGTAAAGGCAAGAAGCAATCCAACTCAACGGTTGACTGTCTTTGTACCTCGGTGCAATTTTTATTACAAAAGGGAAGAGCAGCATTCATAGGTCAACTTAGAAACCAAAACCAAGAAAAATGACGGGTGCTTCAGGCAATTTGAAATGCCACATGGATTACTGTCGATCAGACCTACAGGAAGTTTCTGATGTCCAACTTCTTGACATCAGGCATCTCTTCATCTTTAAACTCCTCCCTGGTAAAAAGTGCATGAGCATGAGCATGGCACAATCATGCAATATAAGAGATGCAGACACAACAATATAGCCTAAGTGTATAATCTACTACTACTCTAGTAGGGTCAAGAGAGTAGGTTTCTTATCAAACAGTATTTAGGAACACACCTTTTCAGTTGAGTCTCCATTGCTTCAACACATTCCTTCTTAAGTTCCGTCAGCTCACTTTTGGCAATTTCCAATTCAAGTTCTTTCTCGATCTTGGGAAGATCCTCCTTCCGAAAGCCAAGCCTATTTCAAGTTTCACAGCGCAAAACATGAGAATGACAGGAATTATAACAAGGTAGGACATGTAAAGGAACACAGCAAAATGCACAAAATGGGTTCCTGTGAGTGTTTTGCACTAGTGGGAATCAGGCTTAATCACTACATATTAGCAGGGATATTTGTCGTTCCTCCAATCTGAAGGGATTAAGCTTAATCTTCGCCAATTCAAAAGAAACCATAGACCAGCAAATCCCAAGAGTTGATCCACAAGTGTACCTGACATCATTATTGCTGTTTTTGCAATACAAAATCTGACGATCCTGACAGATCAACCATACAATTTATGCATTCTTTGCAACAGATTAAAATGCCATCTCAACAACTGTCTAGGGAGAGCTACAGGCAATAGAGTGCATTCTGGTCAAGTATTCGACCAAGACTATACAGATCCACCAATAAAAAGGAAAGCAAGCAATTTAAATCTCCACAACTCAAACAAACTGGCTAACTGAAAATAAGCTATTGAGATGAAGATACAGAATTACAGATTTTGACATACTTTTGGTTAATCTTGTCAAACTCTGCCATGAGAGTCGCCATGTTCTTCTTGTCACTCCTCAAAAGTGGTTTCTTGATGTCCTTCTCAATCTTCTCAAGAGCTTCCATCATCAAAGGCTCAATATCAAAGTGATCTACAAGGCCACTCCTGTATCATAGAAAATAATGAGAAACTGCAACATTTTCTTTCTCCAAGATGTTTAAGCCTGTATCGATTCCAAAATATATACAAAGGTGAAAAGAAAGTAACAAGAAATTGCAGTAAGATTTTGCATGAGCAACATGCAATATTTTATACAAAAAAAAATCAAACAGCTATAACTCAACATTTAGAAAATACAGGAAAAAAAATATAAGATAATGGCAATGGATGTACTTTTTTCTGATCTCCTGGAGAGTGTTCAGGTAAGTCCGTGCGTCAGGTATACCCTTAGTAAAGGTCTCAATAGTATATTTAATTCTTTGAGAATCAGAAAGAAGATCTGCCCTGCATTTAGATAATAGTAGAATAATCAGATGACCAGGCAACTAACAGTGAGATTAAATGATTCTACACAAAACTAATGTTAACAAGTAAAAGCAATGCTTATGTGGAGGATATAATTCCATACGCAAATGTGATTTCAAACTGATCAGACAGAATGACAGCCCATTACAGGCAAGTAATCCAGAAATTGAGGTGTTTTGCGTCACTGGCATTTATTGTTGTTAATGTTTCAAAATAATAGGAATCCTAGCATCAATGACTCATCACATCCAGAAAATCTTGGAAAAGCAAAGACAAAATTGAAGGAAATACAGTGGTGATCTAATGGCCACAAGTTGTCTTACTCTTTTCTTACAGTCTTCATAACTTCAGCATAATGAGAAACTGCTGCTGGGTCATCTGGATCAATAGTGATCTTTTCCCTTTTAAGGACACCAAGAGCTGTCTCAAACTTCTTCTTTACCTCAAAGAATATGCCCTTCAGCAGATCTTCATAGCATCAAAGAGCCAAGTTAGGACAAAAGCAATTACACAACTCTAAAACATAGAAAGCAATCTGTGGTCATTGTTTTGTACATAACTAATAAAGAAAAAACAGTCAAGGTAAACTTTAACCAAACAAACTCAACATATTCAAAATGAGAAAATGTGCAGCATCTTCATGCAAAGGCACAGATCAAACAGTCCATCATAGAAAACCAAAGCTAGACATGTCAGAGAACTTCAATAAAATGAAGTAAAAACCACAGGTATATAGATTAAATTTCAGCTTCTCATGATATACTATGGGCAAAGTCATAACTCTAGAAAGTTTCTAATGATAAAACACTACCATGTAAACACTGCTTGACCTGACAGGAGGACGATGAGCTGGAGCATAAGTGTTGCAGGACATATATACTACTTCGCAACACAGATGGCCAAAGCAGTTTTTCAATAATAAAAGCACACAAATAAAAATATCAGAAGCTTACCATCCCCACTGACAGGAGGACGATCAGCTGGAGCTGTATCCTTGGCAAAGGAACGAACTTGAGTGGCACCTCCATTCACAAAAGCCGCTTGAGCCGAATATAACTGCAGAAGTATCGACAAATTAATTGAGTAGCACAAACATAAAAAGCAGTATAGAAGGTAAAGGACAGATAACAGAGAATGCTAACACTAAGCAACCCGACACAGAAATACCATTACCCGTGGGCACATTCACGAAAATAAACTAATGACTCCTTTAGTCTCACACTTACATTTAATAATAGACAACAACGATTAACGGGAACAACACCTAGGTTCAATCAAACCTGTATAATCACAGGTAGCAATTTACTGGTACATTTATTGTCTTCATGTCAATTCCAGAACGCATCCAAAGGAAACAGAAATGGCAGGACAGCATGCATGGGGAGTCAGGCGATGCCCAGAGCAAGTTAGCCATCCATCGGTACAAACAATGGTTTCAGTGTGACGTTAGATCTGTGAAGATGACGAAATGGGATAATGCAACCGGACTGAAGAATCCAGAGGTATTACAAAAAGATACTGCATCATCTAGTCTGCCTTCCTCCTCCAATTCCCAATCCGCGGGCATCAAACATCCCCACCCCCCCCTAACCGACAAAATCATGCTAGGCTCCAACGGCTCAGTCAATGATGAAGCCAACAAAATGAATCGGACTCGAACATAAAGCACCATTTGCGATCCACGCTCCCGGAAAACCACAGATCCCACGCAAACCAATCGCGCCGTGGCAGACTGCACCGGATCAGATCTACCGAGAATCTAGGGTTCCCCCGCGACGCGACTCGACGCAGAGGGAGGCCCCAAGGGGGCGGGCAAGCGAACGAACCTGGCGGGAGCGCGAGACGAGGCGGGCGGCCATCGCCATGGCTGGTGCGGCGGGGTAGCGCGCGGCGGGACGGCGCGCTAGGGCAGGAGCCTCCGCTTCCCTTCGATCTCCGCGAGAGCGAGAGCGACAGAGATGGGGGATGGGAGGAGAGGGAGAAATGGGGGCGGCGCTAGCCCTCCGCTTTGTGGCTGCTCCCCCGCCGCTCTCCGCCGTCCGTTCCGCCCGGACCCCGCGGACCCTCGCACGCATCTCAAAGCGCGCGTAGTAGTAGTAGATCCCCGGTCCACGGGGCCCACGGGGTGCGCTGGAGGCGTGGGCCCATCCATCCCTCTCCTCTCTTCGGTGCGTGGTGGGCCCATCCCAGCCCGTCCCGTGGGCCCGGCCCAGCCCGCCTCGGTTCTTCCTCCTCCCGTCGCTTGGCTGCCTCTAGTGGTCGCCGTCTCTCTCCTTGACTTTGACCTTTTTGGCTTGGCTCGCCATGAACTCTCTCCTGAGGCCACCGCTGCTGCCGGGCCCGAGCCCGTGCGCGAGGCGCGGGGTCTCGCTGTCGACGGCGGCGGGGCGGGTTGGCTCGGCGGCGTTGGTCGGCGGCGGGCGGAGATGCCGGCGCGGGTTGGCGGTGGCGGCGTCGGCGGCCCCGTCGTGGATGGAGGAGGCGGGGGTGGCTGTGCTGGAGGAGGGCGGGCGGAGGAACCCGTCGGTGTCCGACTCGTACCGTCCCGCGGGGCTGCCGCGGCCGAACGCGACGGTGCTGGAGGCACAGGGGCGGGTGTGCACGGGGCCCGGGCAGACGCGCCCGCTCGGGGAGGAGCAGACCATGCGCGTCCTCGACACTATCCTCCGCTCGGGTGAGTTCGGTCGACTCTTTCTCCTTGGAAATGGCGCGGACTGCTTGAAGACGAGCTCGTTTTGCTGATAAATTCTGCTGCTTAATTTTGGTGGAAGTCAAATGACCGTTTATGGTTAGAATTTAGAAGCTCGATGCAAGCCTGATGCACATTTTCTGCCTTATATATATACCCTAAACTGGCATTTTTGTTGCTCGTTAGTTTTGATTTGACTGACATGCTTGCAGACAACAGGGCTGCTTGAGTTTATTTATTCTCATTGCCTTCCATAAGAAACTTACACGACATTTTCTTTGCAAATTTTGTAGCAATGGGAGAACTCAAAGAGGAGCCAGTCTCCAGTGCACAGCTGGGTGCCTTCTTTGCTGGCATGACAATAAGAGCAAATTCTTTTCCAGAGGCCACTCAGTGGAGTGAGGGCGAGCGACGTGCCATGAGTATATTTTGGCCACGCCTTGTGCAAGTTCTTCCTCCTGAGGTGAAGTTTATAGCAGACCCTGAAGGAACGATCATGGGAGCAAATGGTTTGACGGGGCCTCGATATATTGGTCAAGGAACCGGAGAGATGAGACTTGTTGGTGCTTTGAGGGAAGTGCTTGCTGGTGGCCATTTAGGTTATGAGGAGGTTCAGTGTGTACTAAAGGATATTTTGCCAATTGAATCGAGTTCAAGTTCAACAGTGGTTAGTGAAGCACTGCTAGCAGCATTTTTGATTGGACAGCGGATGAATAGAGAAACTGATCGTGAGCTCAAAGGGTATTGTCTAGCCTTTGATGATGAACTAGGTAACACCAGAAAAATTAGGTAACACCAAGTGGGTTCTTGTAAACTGAATAGAGAAATAAATGGTGCCATTTACATCGTTTTTTCTCAGGTCCTCCTCCAGTTGCTGATGTTAAGTCCTTGACACACTACGGTGAACCATATGATGGAAATACACGCTTTTTTAGGAGTACTCTATTTGTTGCGGCAGTTCGGGCTTGCTATGGTGAGTCTTGCCTCCTTCACGGTGTTGAATGGATGCCACCCAAGGTCAGTAATCTAATAAGTATATATATCCAGCAATGATAGTCATCTGCAGTTAGCAATCAGTTGTTTTTTGAGAACCATTTGTATTGCTTAATGATCAAGGTTTTCAGGGTGGAATAACAGAAGGGCAGATGCTCAAATTCATGGGTGCAAACATACACTTGTCTCCAACACAGGCCAAGACATTGTTGGAGGTGTGGTAGCAGCTCTGTGCCTTACTTTTCCTGCAGCCCAATATATTTCTTTTGTTTCACTGCTAACTGTTTTGCTTATCTCAACTTTTTGGTTGCTTTCAGGATGAAAATGCTGGCTTTGCATACTTAAATCTCCAAGAAGCTTGCCCACCATTGTAAGTTTAGCATTGTTTTGGTAACTTCTTCATCCTGATACCAGAGCCAATTTTTTCATATTCCTGCAGAGATGGAATCGTTATCTTTTCTTATTTAAAGTGCATGAAATATATATGGTTATCAGTACTAAAACTAACCATTAACATTTGGATGCGTGCTAAAATGAAGTATTTATTATGTAAGAAAGTTGTATATTCACATTGCATGAAGGAGCAATTTTTTGACACAGTGTTCTTGCAGATATTCAATTATTGGACTCAGGGAGCATATTAAGAAACGACCACCATTGGCCACCTCTGAGAAAGTCCAACAATTTGTGAGAGTGAGTTACTCTTTCTCATCCACTTGTGATGTTTTATCGTAACAGATAATGCAAGAGCATTTCCATGATCAAATTGTTCTACTGTTTGTAGGATGCTATGTATCACCATTTGTGACTATGATACCATGCATATAATTGACTGAAAGCTGGTCTTAATTCTTAAAGTTGCTGATTGAAAGCTTACAGATCTAAAATGAACTGCTGACATAAAGATAGTAAAATGTATTGTTACCCTTTTGTAATAAATTGCCTGGTGGTTTAGTAGCTTTGGTATTTCTTCCATAGGATATTTAAGACAAAAGTCTCATGCAAATTTTAACTTTAGCGACAGTCAAGGTGAGCTACTTCTTGTAATAATACAATTTAGTCTCATGGAAGAAATTGAAGGGCGGGCTTGGTGCAGCAGTAGAGCCTACCGTCTGTAACCGGAAGGTCCCGGGTTCAAGCCCCAGCCTCTGCATATTTATGCGGGTAAGGTTTGGGCGCTATTACAACCCTTCCCCAGACCCCGCACGGTGCGGGAAGCCTACGGCACTGGGTACGCCCTTTTTTTAGTCTCATGGAAGAAATTGAAATAATTTGTATTGCCTACTGTTTCCTGGGAGTGCTTGTTCATTCTTTATGAGTTGAATGAGTAATACCATAGCACTATTTTTCTTTTCATGCATATTCTGTTGCAAAAGGAATTGTAAATGCTGCTTGGCCATGTATTGGTCCTTGATTCACTCAGTTCATTTGAAAAAGGCTTATTGGTCTTATTTCTGTTGGCAGGCGCGAGGAAGAGAATCAATGATTGCAGGATTTTATCACGAAGGCTATGAAGATCCATTGCTTATGCTTATGAGAAGGAGAACTGTTCATGCTGGACTAGTTGTAAAGGTAAGTTCAATGGTGCCCTTTTTGGAATAAAATTAAATCATTTTAAGTGTGATTTCTCATGGATAGGTGCTTCTCCTGATTTTTTTCAGTTAATACAATTTCAGTCCCTTTGTCTTTTTTGTCATAATACAAATCATATATATAGATACTATTATTTTCTTAAATTTATTGACTGATACCCCTGCAAGAGCCTAAGACAAATAGATGTTGCACATGCAGGGTGAGGAAGGTGCACTTTCAATGACAACTAAAGAAAGATCAGCTCATGCATCAAAAGGGCTTCCAGTTAACCATTGTTCAGGGTTCCGGACACCAAACAGTATAAATCCATCTGAGACTGACGGTATAAAAATGAATATCTTTCACACCTTTTTCTGACTGTAGGGAGCCCTTATATTATTAGTTATCACTGAGCATATGTAGGAAAATATCAGCCAGTTGCCACACTTTTCTGTTACAGATCACTCATATGGCGAAAGAGATTGGTGCTACTGTTAAATTATGTTAGGGATATATCGATTATTTTCAGATAGCTTGTTGTGAAATACCCAAGAGAACGATTATGAAGTGATTTCGGTCTAATGAGCTTATCTCTCTTATCTTTCAGGTATTCCTAGAGAGAGCTTCAGGGTTATTGTGAATGCACAGGAACTTGGTTTTGAATCCACTGAAACTCCAAGAACTGATAGATCAGTAAGCCTTTTTGCTCATGGCCCCTGGCCGTTATACTTTTATGTTTGCTAATACTGTGTTTCACCTAGAAATTGCCAGCATGGGTTATTCTTCTGAGTTTCTGACTGTATCCCCTAACTGAATCAGGTCCTGAAGAACTTGGAGCTGGGTCTTGCAGCACTAGGTGGCGAGAAAGGAGCAGCATATGACCGAATAGTTCTTAATGCAGCTATGTCTGACCACTTACTGGGCTGCAGCGGAGCCAAGGACATCAACACCGCGCTTGACCGGGCGAGAGAAGCCATTGACAGTGGTAAAGCTCTGAGAAGGCTCATGAATTACATAAAGATCTCGCACAAAGTGACCTAGGCTCTGAGTCCTGACCTAGTGCTGGCTGTACAATTTTGGTTTCCAAGTCACGACCGAATACCTTCGTCCCTGAGTGCCTAACGCACTCAATATTACGAGCCAGTGCATGAAAGGTTGAACGTTCTTCCTTTGGAAGGGCCTGTCAATAAGTCAGTTGAAATGAAATACTAGCTTGTTGAGAAGGGTAGCAACAAAGGAATGTTTTGGTTATGTTGCCCCTCAGAGCCAGGATTGATGTCCTGTAACATGTGCAAATTCTTTTCAAAATCAAAAGTTCATAGTATATTGGCATTGCGAATACTATACAGTAAGCCTCATCAAGGGGCCGTGGGAAAGCGTACATAGCAAATTTCTGTTCTTCAATCCAAAGATTATTACAAGATCACGAATCATTCATCACCACGCAGTCTGCCTAAACACTCTGTTGTTGGCGGTGCCCCTGCCCCCTTACCACTTGGCATCATAGTAACCCATTATCCGAAACCTTAGTCAAGGTTCATACGATCACGTCGATTGCAACGTTCCTAGAGCAGTTCAGGTTTTCTTTTTGACACAAGCAGTTTTTTTTTCCGAACCCGCAGGAGAGCTGTGTGTCATTATATTAATAGAAAGAAAAATCGTACCGATTACATGCACGACTTTAATTAGTTTTTTGACACATACGCGCGCCGCTACTAATTTACAACTCCACCAACACCCACTACTCTAGCAGCCGGCCTAAAGCCCTGGCCCCTGCGAGCGCCCACAAAGTGGCCTGCTCTGTAATCTCCTGTAGCGCTGCCTCTATTCTCGGCCGGCAGCCATCAAACACACATCGTACGGTGCTTCCACAGGGACCAGGCCGTGAGGATCACCGAGGAGTTGAAGCCCTTCCGTTGAGGTTTCGGAGTCCTGCGAAGAGCTCGCCGCCACCATGACTGAAAACCTTCTTCCTGATGGTTCGGAGCCAGGTGCTGTAAGTCGGCCCTGTAGGGAAGAAGCCCAGACCTGTCTCGCGAACACACAAGCGGTGAGGATGTGCTGCATAGTCTCCTCTTCTTGATCGCACAGCAGGCACTTATCAGGATGTTGAAGCCCTCTCCGCGCCAGGCGATCCGCTGTCCAACATCTGTTATTGGAGGCGAAAATACGGCACTTGAGCGGCGCCCAGGATTTCCACACTCGCTTATATGGCTCATAGATCACCCCTCCAACAAGGAACCGTGCTGCAGAGTAGTGTCCTGATGCCTCTGCAGTCCATACGTGCACATCCTCTTGCAAGTTGACGTTCTCCAGCATGTTCCAAATGTGCAAGAACTTCACAATTGCTGGAACCGAAAGGCCACCTCCGATGTCACTCACCCAGCGAAGGTCTTGCAGGGCTTCATGGACTGTGCGCCTGGGGATGGCCTGTTTCCGCACAAACTGGAACAGAGCCGGCGCTAGCTCCTGAATGGCAGCCATCGATCTGTCCAGAATTGAGTGTTCTTCCCATTGCCAACCAAAGTGTTCTTCTCCATCATCCGCCATTCCTCACGCCGCCAAGCTCGAGAGGGGAACGGAAGGGGACCGGTGCGGCGGCGGCGGCGCGTGCCCCGCAGCCTCCGCTCGCGGCATGCCCACCGCCTGCGCGCTCGCTCGTCCACCTCCGGCCGCCGCGGATCCATGCCCGGTTCGCCGCCGGCATCTCGAGCGGGGGCGGAACATAGAAAGATACCCCGAGTTCGGTCTTCACATCACGGTATTTACATCTCATCGGATCCCGACTCCTTGGATTGAGTTCTCCCAATAACATTCGGGGACTATACACTGAACAGCAGGACGCGATGCTGGTTGTTCTGTTCTGTGGAGTCTGGACTGGAGTCATTCATGCTTTCATAGTGTTTCTCCACAGTTTGGCCGGTTTATAGTTACTGCTAATGTGAAACTAAACTGTCACTTCTTGTTTGATTCCTTTTCCACTAGCATGATCGGATTGGAATTGCAATGTTGCATTTTACTTCCGGAGAGCCGGAGAGGGTCGGAGGGGGAGCAAGACACAGGTGACAACATGGTTTTTTTTTTTAGGAAAGTGAAGAATAGGCCACATCATGACCACAAAAATGCATGTGCATATTGATAAAGAATACAACCAATCCACCAGGTCTATGTCCTTGACTCTACCTCAAAGTTTCATGAAACAATACCAGTCTCATGGAAACCTAGATTTACACACTATGACATATTTACAAATGCCTTCGCAATCACAGGAATTTCAATGCGATGGTTGGGAAGAGGAGCTTCTCCTGTCCCATCGCCAACATTCTATACCACTCTCAAACAAATAGCTCACAAAGTACAGACATTACAATAATATACATGATCTAAGGTGAATGGAGCTCTATGACTTTGGTGATTCTGGTTTCGTGCGCCCAGGCTTACCTACGATGGCTTTCTTCACCTTAGCTAGTTGGTGCTTTACCTTTGATCCAACGCCAGACAATAGGTTCTGTTTTTTATGTGCCTTCGGTGTCGCTCCTGGTGCTTCAGTTTTCACTGCTTCTCCATCAGTGAAATTCTTAGCGCCCTCTACCTCCTTTATCTTCTCATCATAAGCCTTCTCTTCTGCATCAGCCTTTGGACTTTGTTCTTCGTCGGTGCTGAATTCTGGCTTGGTTACGTCCACAAAGTTTTCTTCAGCCTCAGAAGCTTCTCTGGGTGAAACCACATTGAGATCACGTTCCTGGACCTTTGAATCAAACAGTTCTTGCTCTTCATTGGATTTCACGCTCATTGTTTGCTCATGGTTTTCAACTGTTCCAGGCACAGCCTGTTCTTTGATCATGATCTCTTTTTCGACCAAAAGTTGCTGGTCTTCTTCATCAGCTTCTTTAGGAGACTTTTGCTCAGTACCAGTTTCCTGGTGCTCCTGAAAATCAGATTCCCCTAGTTTTTCTAGCTCCGCTGCAGTTTTGTTGTCAGAAACTTCATCTTTCTTGTCTTGGTTGGTCTGCCTGTTTGAACCGTCAGCCTGAATTTCAACTGTTGTTTGAAAGCTTTCTTCTCCTTTAATTGAGAAGTTAGAGTTTTCTTTCTCGTCCATGCATGTTGAACCTTCAGAAATTTCCTTTTCATGATTCAAAATTTTCTCGGTATCGCTAACTGGTTCTGTTATTTGAGGTGCCTGCTCATCAGATGTTACTGCAGAGCTTGTGCTTTTCTGAAGATTGTCATTTGAACTTTCTTCATCTTCTTGGGAAACTTTGCCTGTGTCGGTGCTTGCATGCTGCTCCTCTTCTTTCTTCTCTACTTCTTCACACTCCAGTTGAATATCAGGAGTACTTGTGGCCTCAATGATGGAAGATTCAGAGAGCTCATCTTCTTTTGCACAGGCAAGGTTCTGGATAGCCTCAGCATCACAAGACAAATCCTTTGCATCAATTGTACCTGATTCTGTCAACAAAGGCATTTGCTCAGACACTGCATCAACACTTTTATCTCCAGGTAAACATTCGTGCTGTGGTTCTGTTTGTCCTTCCCCTGGAGTATCCTCTTCAGGAGCCTTTGTATTTGTTAAATCCAAGCTTCCATTTTCAGTTTTTGTTGACGCCTCTGCGTTTTCCTGACAGATAGTATCAACTGCTTTATCATCCAGTTCAAGGTATGAAATCTCAATATCTCCACTTTGCATTTTTGTAGAAACGCTAGGTGTCTCTTCTGATAAAAGTTCACCAGAAATTTTGTCTTGGGAATTGCCTTGGTATGCTGGTATTTCCAAATCACCAGTGTCCTTGTTGAGCTCCTCATGAGTATGTATTGATCTTTCTGTGCCCAGCTCAAGATTGTCACTTTTTTCTTTGGCCATTTCCTGTGTTTCTTCAGAGCATTTGACGTCATGTTTTTCTTGTTCCAAGGTGAGATTGTCATCCACATCATCTTCTGTGGGAAGTGACCCCAAGATTTCTTCTTGTTTAGGAATGAGCACACAGCTGTCATCTTCTGTGGTTTCTTCTTCCTTCCTTTCAGCCTCAGATTCTGAAGTTTCATTTGCATCACCATTCATTTTTCCCAATATTAGATTCATCAGAAAATTGGAAACGGGTAAATCTTGTTCAACTTCTTTCTGAGCACCAATTTCTATATCTTGCATGTCCTCTTCATTCATTTCATTGGAAATTTGATCCTCATCCTGTAGGTCCTCTTCATTACTTTCAGTGGGAATCTGATTCTCTTCTGGTTCAGTGGAAAGGAGCTTCTCTGACAAAGGAATCTCTCTTTCTGTCTTCTCTAAGCAGAATGCTTGTTCCAGGGTGTTCTCATTCTGTGTGGTATGTGCAGGAAGAGCAAGCTTATGGTCTTCCTTATTCTCGTTCACACTTTCTTCCTTTGATGCTGTAATTACATATGAAACATCAAGATCCTTTTCAGTGTCATTAAAGGTTTTGAGACTTCCATCAGATGATCCAACATCATCTCCGCTAGCCTACATGGAAAAATGTAAATTAGCTTAGTACTATTGAATATAACTCCAGTAGTCATTTTCTACAGACTGCAAACTAAACCCACTCTTTACTCTTTTTTTACCTGTATACCAATATTATTAATCCTAGGCCGGAACATTTTACTTGCTAAAAAATTATTATTCCTGTCACTTCACAGTTTTCTTATGCGGCTTTCTTAATATTTCCTAGAAAAGGAAAGGAAAGGTGACTCCAGACAAAAATGCGCCTTTAGAGTCTGCAACAGTTACCATATATTGGTTCTAAAACATGACTGGCAATGTTCAGTCAATCTTTAAGGGAATATTCAGTCAACTAGATCTTACATTTTCTAGTATACCATCAGTTGAAGGAGCCGGGTCAGATGCTTCTTGATCACATGATATCAAACCAGGTTCAAGCTGCAAAATGAGTAAAACATAGCAGTATTTTTAGTATGGGTAATGAAAGGTAACCACTAAATTATTGTTTGATCTCTGTATAGGTCATTCTTACATATTTACTACTTTCTTAGTTTCACTTCTACTTAAGTGAGGCCACAGAATAATTTGATGTCCTAAGAGGTCTCTGGTGTTTCCTAGTGTTTTCTCACGATGGTGATGCTATGGACCCATAATAAGAAAGGTTCTGGCTCATTGTTTATCAAGCTTTCATTATTTTTCTCTAGCATTTTAATCTGGAACTAGCCAATTTGAATTTTGGGAATCCAACACCAATATGATTAACAAAAGAATGTTGATCTAATTTCTCACACTTCAGATGGAAACTCTGAACTGACCTCTTCATTTGTAATTTCACCAGTTATTTCATCCTGTTCATCAGTACAATATTTTGCTACCATGTCATCCTTTTCAGCACCCTCCCCCTCATCTTCGTTATCATTTTTAGCATCAGCGTCTTCTTCAGTTCCTTCATCTGTTCCCTTACCGATGTCAGTCTCCATATCCATACTTCTTGGGGTGGATTCCTCAGATACATGTGGGGATTCTTCATGCTTGAGAACTTCAGTAATGACTGTCTCTGTTTGTTTAGCCTGCAAGATTGGATTAAGTAGGAATTTACTCTTTGTGAGTTTCTAATCAAAGAAATCCTGAAAGGGGTAACACATGCAATGAGTCCTAGAGATATTTACCTCACATGCATCAGTATCTTCTGTTATGTCTGTCACACCATTTTCGATATCCTTGGGATCCACAAGTGGTTCCATGGTGAAATCAGCCCCCTTGTCCTCATGTTTGTGTTCATCTGCCTGAATTTCTTCCTTCTGACTTTCAATCTCCTCATCTTCTTTCTGCTGTTGATCCAAGTCAACCTTTTGCACAACTTCATCTTGTCTTTCTGTGGATAAAGCATCTGCCTCACAAGTTTGCAGTTGAAGTGCTACATCATCAGGTTGCCTGTTCAGATCACTAGTTTGCTCACCACCTTCTGTATTATCATCTTTTTTTGTGACATCTTGTGCTACCTGAGGATCACTTTCAAATAAAGATTCTGATGCTTCTTCGGTGCCTCCTTTTGTGAGAAGTGCCCCACTGATATCTCTGTCTTGAACATGAATTATGTTCTCTTCATTCTGCACACCTGACATTTCGCTTGAATTATGTTCGCATCCATCCTTTTGCTCTTCTTTGACTTGATAAATATTGTTTGATGTCTCTAGTATATCATCATCAGGACTTCTAACAGAATCTTCATCAGCCACGTCCTCACTTCCCTGAGTTGTTAAAACAGTTTCAGTCACATCACATGCATTGTCCTGAATAAAATATACACTGGTGAGTTGTGTAGCAAGGTATGCCCAAATTCGAACTAGCAGTGTCATATTCAAAATAAAATACGTAGTTATTTTATAATTTTTTAAGTTTGGTTTTTGGCACAATTTTTCATCGCAGTGACTACTGATAGGTAGATTTTTGCTACTCAATTACTTTTCATTTTACATAGAGCCTGCTGATTCTAACTTTTTGTGTTGATTTAACTAAAAACTCTGATAGCAATTGGTTAAAAGTCAGTCTATGTTTCGTAGGTGCCTTCATCTAAGATAAAATTGTAGTCAACCACCTGATAGTATTTACTTACATAAGAATTCAGGGTTTATTTCTTATTATGTGCCTCGTATTGTTTAAAATGCAGCGGTGATGTTAGGTTATCATGATATTTCAATTCAGTGCATACATTTATATAAGGTAACTAACTTGTGTGATGCTTCGTGGAAAAACAAATATCATGTTCCCGAATATTTCGAAGTCATAAACAAGTTAAGCACTTCCTACACCTAAGAGAGGTTAATGTACAGAACAAGGATACCTTTGGTTCCATTGACGTCCGTATTTCATCTTTGATTCCAGGCACCAACATTACATTGTCAGTTTCATTGCCCATAGTTTCTTCATTTAACTCTGCTGGATGGCGTTCCGATGTTGTTTCATAATCTGTTGGAGATGGGTCCTCCAAGGTAGCATTCTCTGTTTGCTCTCCATCATTGATAGCTTCAATTAAGTTAATTTCTTTTGTTGCTTCTAATTCATTCTCTTGCTTAATATCAGAAATTGGATCTATTGATGCTATGTTACCTTCTGAAGCTGATTTTTCTATTGCGTCAACTGGGCTTATATGAAA
Source organism: Echinochloa phyllopogon (assembly GCA_033239725.1). Taxonomy (NCBI): domain Eukaryota; kingdom Viridiplantae; phylum Streptophyta; class Magnoliopsida; order Poales; family Poaceae; genus Echinochloa; species Echinochloa phyllopogon. The sequence continues at coordinate 2,542,309 of BTCW01000001.1, forward strand.
TTCTTCAGATACATTGGAATCAATACCCTTGATTTCTTCCACTGGTTCTTGTTCATGCTCTTGTTTAATATCAACAGGTGGATCAATTTCACTCTCAACACTGTCTTCTGTATGGGTTTCTTCAATGGTGACAGCGTTGAATTGACCTGAGGTTTCCTCTGCCTTTACAAGCTGACTATTTTCACTGTCTCTGGATAATTCCAACTGCTGTGCTGGTTGGACATAAAAACCCGGGTCACTTCTCAGTTCACTCCTTTCTTCAGTTTCATAAGCAGGAATGGCAATATTACTTTGCTGGACGACTTCTTCAGCTTCAATTGCTTCATTGTCTTTGTCTTCTGGTACTTCGTCCTCGTGCACCTGTTGATCATCAACATTGGGCTCACTGTCTACTGCTGGCTCCTCAAGGGTAGAAACTCCGTGTTGTTGGTGATCTTCAGTTCCGATGGGTTCAGTGTCTCTAGTTTCTTCTGTTGAACCCAGTTCTTGCACTTGCTGGACATCAGGTGTTGGCTCAGTCCTTGGTAAATTACTTTCTTGATCTGTCTCTTCAGGAGTAGGGAAGCTACTGAGATCTGACAATTCATCTGTTTTGGCATCTTCATTGTCCTTGATTTCTTGAGATGCCAGATTCTGCACTTGTGAGTCAAAAGCTGGCTCTGTTACTGTTGTATCTTCTTCTGTTGGAGTAGGTTCGTCAGAAGTAGAACCATGGGGCTCTCCTGGCTGTTCCATTGTGTCAGTGCACTTCGTGTCTTCAACTGATTCTTGCTCCAGAACTGGATCAGTATCATCTTCAGTGAGTTCCTTTATAGTTTCAACATGACTATCATGAGGGACTGCTTCAGTCCCCATGGTTTTCATGTCTGTCTTTTCTGTTGACAGGTCACTTGATATCATAATATCCTCTGTTCCAGCTGTTTCAGCATCCTTGATCTCTTCTGGCTCTGGCTCCTGCACTGGTGACGTATCAGTAGTTGGATCTGTTTCTACATGTTCTTCTGGATCTGCCGCCTCAGGAAGAGCAGCGTTGCTTTTCAAATTTTCAGTGCCCTCAGTTACTTCTGATGGCTCTGGATTCTCTGCTTGAGTGTCAGAACTTGGTTCTTTTGCTGTTGCATTATCTTCTGAAATGAGCTGCTCAGGACTAGTAAGAGTACTAGATGAGACAATTACTTGAGGTTCTTCGGCTTCAGTTTCCTTGAAATCAGTTGGTTCTTGATCTTGGAGTTGATGATCAACGTTTGGTTCAGTGGCTGTGTTATCTTCTGTTGCAATTTCTTCTGGGACAGACTCCACAGAGGTAGAGATTATGTTACCCTGGGATATATTTGTAGGTTCAGTGGCTTCAGTGTCATTCATTTCTTCGATTGATTCTGGTTCCAGTACTTGTGGTTCACTTTCTATTTCTTCTGGTGCTTGGTCCTCTGGTTGAGCAGCATCGCTGTGGTGGGGGTTTTCTGCTTCAGTGTGGCTCAGTTCTCTTTCTGATTCATTCAGCTCGATTGTAGCTGGATTATCTTCTTCAGTTGGCGTATGAAAGTCAGTAGTATTCATTTCATGGGATGTTTCCTTCGCTTCCACATCTTCTGGTTCCAGTTCCTGCACAGGCTGAATATCAGCAGTTGGCTCACTTTCGGGGACATTGTTTTCTTGAGATGACTCTGCAGTAGAAACAGTGTTGCTTTCGCCAGATATTCCTCCAGCTATGAGGTCTTTGCCACCGTCAGTTACTTCTAAAGATTCTGTGCTGCTTACTTCCTGAGTGTGACAATTTGTTTCACTTTCTATCATATGATCTTCAAGAGAAAGCTCTTCTGAAACACAGGCATTGCTTTCGTGGGGAGCTGCTTCAGTTTCTGCTGCTGACTCTGTCTGCTGCGTCTCACTTTCTGGTGTATATTTTTGAGCTAAATCATTGAATAGAACAGCATCCATCTGATCAGAGGCTTTCTCTGATTCAACAGGTTCTGCGTTCTTTGTTTCTTCTGGTTCTAGCTCCCGCATATGCGTTTCAGTAATATCCTCAGTCCGTAGCACATTCTGTTCTTCAACTGCCTCATCAATAATCACCACATCAGAGGCTTCTGCAGTATTCTTAGATATGTTTCCCTTAGTTTCTTCTGTTGATTCTGCATTATCTACTTCTTGACTATCATTGGTTGGCTCTTCTGCTGTTACATTATCTTCCACTGTGTCCTCCTCTGAAGTAGAAACAGTTTCCTTAACTTCAATTGAATCTTTTTCAAGGGATTGCTGTATATCATCATTATGTGGCTCATCTACTGTTGAATCATCTTCTGCTGAAAGTTCCTTGGAAGGAGTAGTGAGTTCTTGAGCTTCAGTGGCTTCAGTGTCCTTCAGTTCTTCTTCTGTTTCGACCACTTGTGGTTCACTTGTTGGTGTTTCTGTAGCGCCTTCCTCAGCTAGGTCATTGAAGACAACAGCAGGAATCTGACCAGAAGCTACATCCATTGTGTAAGTACCAGTGCTCTTACTTTCAGTTTGTTCCAACTCTTGAACTGGCTGTATATCTGTTGTTGGCTCACTCTGCAGAATGTTATCTTGAACTGCATTTTCGGTATTGCTCTTGTTGGTGATCTCTTCGTCTTTAGCATCTCCAGGGGCATTAGTTACCTCTGGTTCCACATGATGTACATGTTGGGTTTCAGAACATGGTTCTGTGGTTGTCTCCTCAAAAGCAACACTGCTCTGTTGCATTTCGGCTTCAGTATCTTCTGTTTCTTCTAATGATTCCTGGTTCTGCACTTGATTATTTACTGGTAGATCCCTCATTTGTGCATCATCTTCCAGCATTGTCTCCTCAGGGACTGCTATGTTGCTCTTGTACTCAGTTTCTTCAGTTTTTTCATTCACTGGGCCATCAGTTTCTTCAGCAGACTCTTGATTCAGCAAGTCTTGAGCATGGGTCGTTGGCTCTTCGGTGTTTTCAGATTCAGGCACCTCTTCCTTAACCAAATCTGCATCCATCACATCAGCTTGCTGGCTCTGTCGATCTTCTACTTTGACCTCCTCTAATGTAGGTTCTGCAATAGACGTGTCTTCTGAAATGGCACCATCTGCTTTAGCTGATTCATCTGTTTCTGTGTTTCCATCTGTAGTATCTGGAATGGCATCAGAGTTGTCCAGATTGATCTCCACAGGAGTTTGGACTCCAGAAGGCGCTTCAGCTACAACCTCAACGTCAGGAATATTTGCCATGCTTGCAGGTTGTGTGTTCTCAGTTGCATTTTCTTGTCCTAGATCCTGGTCTTGCTGATCTTCTTCTTTTTGCTCAACAGCTTCCAGTGTATCTTCCTGCACTGTGTCACCATCCATTGTAGTACCTAGATTATGTTGATCATCTGGAATTGCCTCCTCAAAAGCAACACTGCTTTGTTGCATTGCTGCTTCAGTATCACCTGCTTCAGCATCTTCTATTTCTTCTAATGATTCCTGGTTCTGCACTTGAATATTTATAGGTGGCTCCCTCGTTGTTGTGTCATGTTCTGGTGTTGTCTCCTCTGGAGCTGCCATGCTGCTGTGATGCGCGGTTTCTTCAGTCTTTTCATTCACTGGGCCATCACCATCAGTTTCTTCAGTAGATTCTTGATTCAGCACTTCATGAGCATCCGTTGCAGGCTCATCAAGATGTTCAGACTTAGGCACCTCATTTGGCACCACATCTGCATCCATGGCATCAGCTTGCTGGCTCTGTTGATCTTCTAATTTGACCACCTCTTCTGCAGGTTGTGCAATGGATGCATCTTCTGGAAAGCTCTCTTTGTGGTCAGGATGAACAGCATCATCTGCCTTAGCTGGTTCCTCTGTTTCCGTCATTTCATCACTACTAGTTTCTGGAATAGCAGCAGAATCATCCAGATATGGCTCCGCAGTAGTTAGGAGTCCAGTAGGTGCCTCAGCTTCCTCAGCATTGGCATCGTTTGCAATGCTTGCAGGTTGTGTGTCTCCGTTTGCCTTTTCTGGTTCCTGATTCTGATCTTGTTGACCATCATCTGTTTGCTCAATAGAACTGTCAGTTTTCATTGTGTCTTCATGCGCCAATTCATCATCCACTGTAACACCTTCTGAATCTTGTTGGTCATCCCTGGGTTCTTCATCTTTCTCATGCTTCAGAAGGCTGCTCTCTTCTGTTGTGCTTTCTCCATGCATTAAACTATCAGTCACCTCCTCTTTATTGATTACGTTGCTCTGATGGGCACTTGTCCCATCTAGTTCCGCGTCTTCCTTATTATTTTCATGTGGCTGCTCACTTGAAATCTTCTCTTGTTTGTCCAAATGACCATTCAGAGAAGATGCTTTGCCATTTAGGTTATGCTCTGGAGGAAGTTCGACTTCAGAGGGTGCTTCTACTAAAACTTGATCCTCTGGAATCTTCAACGTTCCTTCAGTTGAATCGGTGATTTCTCCCACATTCTTGATCTCCATGATAGATGGAAGCTTGACTTCTGGGTGTGCTTGCAAATGGACTGTTCCTAAATCCACAGCTTCCACTTGGACTTCCTGGGAAAGGTATAGGTAAATCCAGCATTAGAATACTTCATTTCAAGTGACATTAGATAGTCATAATTATATTAATATATATTTTAACTGGCTAGCATAGATAACGAGTGTTAGTATATTTTAGATTTTATAATTCCCATAGTATTCATGAACCAAAAGTAGGAAGAGAAAAGGAAATGTTAGCCTCTATAATCTTATATTCACTACCCCTTGACTTTGTTAAGTTGCAGCCATAATTTACTCAAAAGGACATCCAGCCGAGTATACTGCAGCACTGTAAAAGTCCAAGCCGATCGTCCTGCATGACAATAGCCATTTATCGTTGGCCAACGCTGTCTTACTAAATGGCACATGCAAGCTGAGTACTGTATGAGTTTCCATTTCATGGTTCTAGTACTGCAGCAAGTGGTCAACAAAGAACATGCTGACTTGTCAAATAGTACACTGCCATGGCAATGCTGCATGTGGGCATCCCAACTGGATGAGTTTGTTCCTCTACAAAAACCTGGTTAACTGTTACATGAAGGATTTATCAGAACTACTGATGTTTCTATTAAGTGTGTTAGTGTTGCGATTATATGTTTTGGCATGCTTTAAGTAGAACTTTTCTCTGTCCGTGCCTATGTAACATCACCACACTGGCTGGTTGACGCTTACCGTAAATTAGTGTTCATTGTTTATGCATGTTAACCTAACCTTGCATTCTGTCATTCACGTCACAACAGTTGACCAAACTGTTAAACTTGTCTATACTTACAAACAACAACAACAACATAGCCTTTTGTCCCAAGCTAGTTGGGGTAGGCTAGAGGTGAAACCCAAAAATCACGGCTCAGGCACATTAATTGCTAGTCTCCAAGCGCTCCTATCCATAGCTAAACTTGTCTATACTTATTGCTAATATTTTTTTCCAACTGGATATGTAGAACTGTAGGAGCAGAAAAGGTTATATAATCTTTTGACTAGCATTATTTTCTCAATATTGGTCGAATTGCACATGTCATGTATCGAGTTCAGGATAGCAGTACCAGGTTGAGAAAAAGAAGTTGTAGTATATACTGATTTATAAGTATCAAAAGAGAAAAGAAGAGCAGAGCATATCACAGTGATACTTACCGTGGGTAATAGCCTATGAAACTGTAACTTATAATTACTTTTCCATTGTGTTATTTTTCTTGATCCTTTGATCCTTTAAACATATACTACAATACTACATATTTCCCATGTGCTTCTCTCTTAATCAAATCAAGAACATGAACAAAATAATTATTAAAAGAAGAACATGAACAAAATTTGAAAAGGTCGGCATCTAAAGTAATTGTTGTAAACAATGAGAACATGATGATTCTTCTTAATTGTGTTCATTTCTTCCATTCTTTAACGGAACTTCTTTGCTTTGTAGATCGTTTGTATGACAACTGAAATAATGAGTGCAGTGCCATTTCTACACAGCTTACTACATGAAGAAGAAGAAGGAGGATATCCTTCATGATACTGCAAAGAGATTAACACGCAACAGTGGAACGAGAAATAAGGTAACATAATGGTTTTCCTTACAAACTGGCCAAAATATATTGAATTCTTAGAAACATGATCCTCATCACGTAGCTGATAGACAGCTGCCACAATAAAGCTCTTTACGTAACTCAACATCTACACAAAGCATTTATGCGTGCAGGAAAACAGAAGCAAGCAAGTAAAGAAGTTCAGAGGCTAAGAGAATCATTTCTTACCGTCCCATCTGCTGCTTCTCGCGCTTCATCTTCGGTCGCCATTGATCCAGATCAGAATGAGAAGGAGGAGGAAGAAAAGAAGAAGAAGAAGAAGAAGAAGAAGAAGAAGAAGAAGAAGAAGAAGAAGAAGAAGAAGAAGAAGAAAGGAAAAAAGAAAGATGGAGTGGCTTCTCCCTGAAAAAGGCTTGTGTGCGCTGGAAAAGCTGGTGGTCTTTATACCAACCTTTCCTCTGCCCCCCTGTCAATATGTTTTCTATTGCTGAGCAGCGGTTAGGAAGCAGTGACAGACTGACGGTGCTCTTGACAGGGAGTTAGCACTTGCTTAAGTGTAATCTTGATTAATTGGGAGAAATTATCCCTGAAATGGCAGATCAATGAACATGGAGAGTCAGCATTAGGCACCAAAATGCCAACTGGTATGTGAGGCACATGGTTGCGGTAGCTGGACCAGTGTGTCTGTGTTCTTGCACTGATGGGCCCACAGAACCTTTTCTGTGTGACATTATTGGACGATAATTGATCAGCGAGTATCATCCTTGGATCCTTCATCTTTCATTATCTTCCTTCTTTTTTTTTCTTTTCCTGAGTGCGGTTCAAAAGAAAAGTTTAGTTTTTGGTGTGAAAATACTATTATCTGCTCATTTTGTTGCTTGGCTTCACATATCAGATAACATGATTGGTCTTCACAAGTCCCTTATGGTGCAAATTTTCTCCTACTGGTTAAGCTGCCCTTGCATGTTTTAGTCACTTTCAATTATTTATCCAATCACGGCGTTCATCTTACCTCAGATTGCACTCGGAGAGCAAGGGAACCATGGATTCGGCCGATGTTTCTGTGGCCCATAGAAAGTTTATTGGGATCAAATCAAGTGAAAAGCAGAAACAGCATGAAAGTAACTTCTCCTTTGGTGTCATTATTGTGTTATATCCTGTTAAACTTGTTCCCAAAGTTGCTTTCGTTTAGAAAAAACGATTTCTTTCAGATTGATGTGCCAATACATTATGTTAGCAATATGTCATTCTTTCTAAACCTCCAGTCCTGAACCTCAAATGAAGTGATTGTTGCGGTTTATGACCAAGAGCTCTTAACCTAATCTACCTCACTGTTCAACCCTATGTTCTAGCATTCAGAATTATGTTGCTGAGGTTGCTCACTGCGGACTGATTTCTGAAGATCACTGAAGCACTAGGACAGAGAAAAGCAGTGCACTGCGAGCCCCCAAATATTGAATCCAGTCAAGTGGCTGCTACTGATAGTGATCCACAGCAAAAGAATTCCACATGTTCAACCGCTCTGGACAAGAAAATACCAAGTTGGCCAGCCCAAAGCGCCACGCTGGATCCATCTCACGCAGTTCAAATTCTTCCAGCAGAAAAGAAGCATCTCTGCCAGGTATGGTCCATCACCTTCTATGGATTATGAAAACCTGAAGCAGGTAATGCTAAGCGCTTGTGCTATTATCCTAGCATATCGCGGCGCCGAAAGAAGGAAGCCTATGGCGCCCAATGGAGGATGACATGTTTGCCTGGCAAATCCTTATCAGCAGAGTTTCCAGCCGCCCTAGTGCCGCTATCAGGTATGACTCAGCACCGTACATAGATTCTATCATTGCTTGGAAAACTTTCAGAGGTTGAATGTCTTCTTTCCTGCAACTGTTTGCATTTGCCCCTTGGAATATAATCGTCAATCGGGGTCCTTTCAGACCAATAAGCGAATGTCAATGAGTTAATCAACTCAAATCTTTTTCTCAACACCGTAATCATTCTGCAATCCTGGTTTTCTTTTTGTCACCACGGAGTCTATGACCCAGAAAAGAAAATGACATTTATTGTACATCTCCATTTTTTGTATACGATACAGTATATCTAAAATCACCAAAATTTACACACATGGCATGATCTGAAAAACATTGCAGAAAAGGAAAAAAGGTGGATCAGAAGAAAGAGATGATGAATCTCTCTGTCTTCTAAAAGCAGAGGAGTGGTGCCCAATTTTCGCTGGATGAAGGCAACAGCAGAGTCGAATATGAGGTGGTGATTAGAAACGAACACCAGGCAACACCAACATCGGCACCGGCCATGCTAAAGCCGTATTGTCTTTTTATGCCGCCAAAGTCATAACCACCTACAGATTTCTCGATTAATTTTCGTCATCCAGCATATAGGACACGTCAATTCGAGCAATTTGAGCCAGCCCCGGAATATTTGAGAACGATGTGTGCTGTGTGCAGGACAAACGAGATATACTAAAGACATACGTCACATAAAGTACTCTACAATATTTGAGAGCATCTTCTTCCATTGCCATGCCAGCTCCATCGTGGATGCAACGACATTTTTCTATCCAGTGTGTCACCTCGATCAGATCGATGCGTCCAGGCCCACCTGAAATACGTACAAACATAGGAATTTCTTTTGAAAATTAGAACGTAGGAATTTTGTAGCTAGGAATTTCGCGAGAATCAATTCAATTATTGTAGGACTAGAGGGGGAAACTTTGGTCTAAAACCTTTTATGATTCTACCAAGATTAGTTTGCTTCCCAATCACTGATGCCGGTGTCGTGTACGCGTCTAACTCATTGCTCATAGCTCACCCTACTACACTAGCTTCCGAGCGACTGATCCATCCAGCTCGAGAAGCAATGGATAGGCTGGCAGCCTGATGATGATGGCGATGCTAATCTTTGTCCCCTCTGATCAGTGGAAAGAAACTGGCATAGTATTACCAGTAGTAGCTCATTGATGTGTAGATTTGTATGCCTTCTTGTCTAGATCCACATAACCACAAAATGCATACTATATCGCATTTGCACTACACTTTGTCATGTTTTCTTTAAAACAAAGAAAAACAAACAACCTATATTTATGCCTTGATCGACTGCCTTGTTGATTGAGAGGACAGAATACTATTTTTATCCCTTTTGATCTTCTTCCTTTCTTTGAGTATATTGCATGACTTGGAACTTTAATGATCACTATAGAAAAGGCTAAGCTGGTTCGTGGCAGTGAACAGTGCTTGGAGTCTTGAAGACGATACTGTATTTTTCCCCCACCTGGCACCTGCTACATCATCAGACATGCTGGCTGATCTCGATTGCAGATCAGGCATGCATGCTAAGAACTGGGCCCACAAGCAGGCATCTAGGTTCTAGGGTGGATAAAAGGTGGCAAAGATGGAAGCTTTCTGATGAAAACCTCGTGCATTCGCAGGCAAGTGGTCAAGTTGGCCAAGGGGAACAGGAACAGCCACCTTTTTACCAGGATGATGAAATGGGAATCACAATGCAAACGAAAGAGGCTGGTATCCAGAGTGGATCCAGCGGGCCCACAATTTCCAGTGTGGGGCTGATAAGTGGGCCCCTGAAAATAGCATGTCTGCTTGAGGTCACTGCCTGTTTGAAGAACATAGCACATGCACTGATGCACTTGCACATGCACATGCAAGGATATTCAGAAAGACAAACTGAAGAGTGAAGGCTGAACAGAGTCTTGACAATTGACTACATTTGCAGCGGAATTAACAAAAGCAGTTGAAATGCACTGTTTGCATACTTGATTATTTAATTCCATTTTCATAAGTCATAATCCTGGAGTCCTCTCTCTTTCTGACAGAATGATTGATAGATCATACGTTGGATTGGCAGGTACACAGGCAGATCAGGCAGAAACGATCTTATATTCTTCTCCTAATCTCCTTCTGAAAGAAGGGTGAGCTCTCGTGGTTGAGCTGTCCCTGCGCATGGCGCGAACGTCATGGGGCCCCACCACGACAATTAGGTACACAAGATCTTCTTAACTTTCTTCTCCCTTTTCGTTTTGGACCAAATTAGGTGCCTGAGATTAAGAGATTGGAACTATACTATAATCCCAAATGACAAAGCCAAAGGGTAGGTGCCAGCCATGGCGACATTGTGCCATATGCAGTGCAGCAGAATCGAGCTGGCTCCCATGTCAGTTGTCACTAGCTCCCCACAACAAACAAAGGAAGGGGTTTTGTTGCTTTGGCTTCAAAAGTCAGGAAGGAATCAGAACTGAAACAATCGAGCTAGTGTACTTGTTAATGAAGTGTAACAAAACAATCAGAACTGTACTTGTTAATGGCTCCAAATCAGAATTGTCATTAACAAACAATCGAGTGAAATCAATTGTGCGAGTTAGATGACAAGAGGTTCAGTAACTTCAGTGTACTTGTTAATGAAGTGTTCACGAGTTAAGTGTGCAGGCCTGCTCAGTAATCTTTGTTGCAACAATAATCTCTGCTTGTGTTGTACATGGACAGGACGGTGGTCATCGACATGCATGATGTATTGTTGTGATCCGGGGAATTTTCTAGCTGGGTCAATCTTCCCCCACAGCCCTTCTCCTCTCTTATCTATTCCACTTTGCATAAAGGTCCTTACACATTTTATATTTACAACCACACACCAGCACTCCCCCTCAAGATGGGCTAAAGATATTCAACATACCCATCTTGTTACATAATAACTCATTATCCCTAGGACCTAAACCCTTTGTGAGACAATCAGCTAGCTGATCACGTGACTTGACATACTTCAACCTCAAAGCCCCACTATCCATCTTCTCCTTGATGAAGAACCTGTCAATCTCCACATGCTTCATTCGATCAAATTGAACTGGATTATTTGCTATGTTAATCGCTGCTACATTATCACAATGGAGCTGCATTGTCTCATTCTTCAACACTCGAAGCTCCTTCAAGAGACTCTTCAACCACATCATCTCACACAAGGCTAGAGCCATTGCTCTATGTTCTGCTTCTGTAGTAGACCGAGACACTACTTCCTGTTTCTTGCTTCTCCACGAGACAAGATTGCCACCAACAAACACACAATATCCAGATGTGGATCTTCGATCATCCCTACAACTCGCCCAGTCAGCATCACAATAGCCTTCCACGTTCAAGTGTTTGTTTGCCTTGTACCACAACCCTTTACCAGGGGTCCCCTTCAAATATCTCAGTATTTGATAAACCACCTCCATATGTCCAGTTCTAGGATCATGCATATACCTACTCACCACACTCACTGCATAAGCAATGTCAGGTCTTGTATGGCAGAGATATATCAACCGACCAACCAATCTCTGGTATCTTTCCCGATCCACACGCTCACCCTTTTCTGCACAAGTTTGGTGATTCCTGTCAATGGGTGAGCCACACGGGCGACACCCAAGCATTCCAGTCTCTGTCAACAGATCAAGGACATACTTTTTTGGGAGAGAACAATTCCCTTTGGTGATCTTGCAATCTCGATCCCAAGAAAGTATCGAAGTGGTCCAAGATCTTTTACCTCAAAAGCTTTGCCTAACTTTTCCTTCAGCTTCTTGATCTCCTCCACATCATCCCCAGTAATCACTATGTCATCCACATAAACAACTAGAATAGTGATGCACTTGCCCCGATGTTTGTAGAAAACTGTGTGATCTCCATTGCATTGAGAATAACCCATGACACACACTGCTTGTCTGAATCTATCAAACCATGCCCGTGGTGATTGCTTCAGACCATAGAGTGACTTCTTAAGTTTGCACACCTTTCCAAGAGTCTGTTCATTTGCAAACCCAGGTGGAATCTCCATATAGACCTCTTCTTGAAGATCACCATGAAGGAAAGCATTCTTCACATCTAGCTGATGAAGTGGCCAACCAAAGTTAGCTGCACATGAGATCAAGGTCCTCACAGTACCCATCTTCGCCACAGGTGCAAAGGTTTCATCATAGTCAATCCCATATGTCTGACTATATCCCTTCGCAACCAATCTTGCTTTATACCTGTCCACCTTTCCCTCAGGAGTCTGCTTTACAGTGAAAACCCACTTAAAACCCACCGCCTTCTTTCCTGGTGGAAGGTGAACAAGTTCCCATGTCTTGTTCTTTTGAAGTGCCATCAGCTCCTCTTTCATTGCATCCTTCCACTTCGGATCCTGTTTAGCACACCTCCAATCCTTCGGAATAGGCACTACCTGTAACGATGCAATGAAGGTTCTATATGCAGGAGAGACACTAGAGTATGAAACATACTTGGCAATGTCATGTTCATAGCCATAACGAGAAGGAGGTTTACCAGCATTGACTCTAGGCTCTCTACTTTGTGCAAGCGGTAGCTCTACATGTTCAGAGGTGGGTGAGACATTACCAGCTGGAGTTGGCGAGCTTGATGGAGAGGAGTCCGAGGAGAGATATGGGACTGGAGCTTCAGCTTGTTCAGGTTGTGATTGCTCCCCCTGTTTCTGCTCCCCCTGCTTCTTTGTTCGCCTTCGATAATACACTATGGGTTGCTCCCCCTGCTTCTCTTCCACCCTTTCTCCAGTGGGACACGGGATTGTCCCAACAACTACAGCTTCATCATCCTCCACTCTCTCCTGAACATCACCACTTGGATCATCCTGAGCATCATTCCTGATGCTAACCTCTTCATTCTCCTTAGTACCACTCGCCTGACCAACAGACCCATTCACAGGACATGGGATTGTCCCAACAATCACCTCCTCACGGGTCACTTCACCACCTGCATGTTGTACATCACAACCCTCATTCTCCCCCTCTCTACTGTCACTCTCGGTGACTGAAGAGAATTCCTCTAAGAATATATCAAGATCATTCTTCTTTGTGTAGTATGGTTCTTCCTCATGGAACGTCACATCCATACTCACAAACAACCTCTTGCCAATAGGATCCCAACACTTGTACCCTTTCTGGGTAGAGGCATACCCCACAAATATGCACCTGACTGCTTGTGGATCCAACTTGCCCACTGTAGGCCGATGATCCTTCACAAAGCAAACACAACCAAAAACCTTGGGTGGGACTTTAAAGTCACACCTCCCAAACAAGAGCTCAGCAGGGGATTTCATACCAAGTATCCTTAATGACATTCAGTTGATGAGATATGTGGCTGTCATCACTGCTTCACTCCACAAATACTTAGGTACATTCATCTGAAACATGAGAGACCTTGCTACCTCCAGCAAATGACGATTTTTTCTCTCAGCAACACCATTCTGAGGTGGAGTTCCAGGACAAGTTGTTTGATGAATGATCACTTGATCTGAAATATATAACTTGAACTCATTATTCACATACTCCGTTCCATCGTCAGTCTGAATGATCTTGACCCTTGCATTGAACTGATTTGCAACCAATTTATGGAAGTCTTGGAAACAATTAAACACCTCATTTTTATGCTTAAGCATATAGATCCATGTCATACGAGTATGGCAATCAATAAAAGTAACAAACCACTTAGCACCACTCACAGAGGTGACTGAACAAGGACCCCAAACATCTGAGTGTATTAGAATAAATGGTTCACAACTGCGAAGACCAATACTAGGGTAGATGGATCTAGTATGCTTGCCAAGCTCACATGCATCACACACAAGTCTATTTTTGGCCACTCCTTTGAACATAGCAGGGTACAACCTACTTAAACCTTCAAAAGATACATGTCCTAACCGACAATGAAGAAGCAGAAGTTCTTTCACATCTCCCTCATCAGCTGTTACCAATGCTTACTCCTCATGACTGATGAACCACAACCCATCACGCCTGACTCCAGTCCCAATCCTTCTCCCAGTTCCCCTCTCCTGAAAAACACAAGAATTCTCATCAAATATTACTGTGCACTTGAATTGATCAATGATTGAGCTAACTGAAATGAGGTTGACTGGGAATGATGGAACATGCAGGACTGAGGGTAGGCTAAGAGAAGATGTACACTCTACAGATTCTACACCATGGATTTGTCGAGATGTGCCATCAGCAATTTGAACAGACTCGGAATGAGAAGTATATGGACTGTATGTTTTGAAAGGACTAGACATGCCTGTGATATGCTTGGATGCTCCAGAATCTATGACCTAATCTATATGATGCCTATATGAAGATGCAAGTGCATGTGCTTGAGTACCTTTGCCCATATGGGCATAGTTGGCAAAGTTACCGAAGTTGGGGATGTGCTCGTCAAGTGAAGTGGAGCTCTCAGAAGATTTGCCCTTCTGACATTGTTCTCACTGCCTAGCCTGTTCACCAGTCAAAGTAACAGACTCGGTCTCCTCAGTGGTGGCTACATTGGCTCTAGGGCCATCACGGCCTCTACCTCGGCCTCCACCTCGACTTCCACCACGGCTACCACGACCTCCTCCATAGCCGCCACGAGTACCTCCACGACCTCCACGAGATCCACCTCGACCACCACTACCTCGCTTGGGACAATCATAACTCAAGTGTCCCTTTTCCCCACAATTGTAACACTCCCTGTCTTCAATTGCAACATAGGTTGGCTTTACTGGATTGCCAGTAGTCATCACACGAAGCCTGCTCTCTTCATCAATCATGGCTGCAACAGCCTCTTCCATGGTAGGAAGGCTGTCCTCGTGACAAAAGGCAGCTCTTCTCATCTCACTCCTCATCTCACTCTTCGTAACTCCGTCTGAACCACCACCAGATGCTGCCTTCACTGCAGCCTCTTTTTCTGAATCCATTGTCACTTTTTTTCCTGCAAGCCGAACACACACGGACCAGGCCTCTTCCCCACAAGCACGAAGAAAAAACTCACTGTTTTCCTTTTCCTACACAGCAGCAATACAGCACCACACAAAACAGCAAGCACAGCCACCACAGCAGACCCTTTTTTTTAATCTGCACCAACGGCTCAATACCAGGCTCAACACGCAGCACTTGCACACCTGCTCCTTCCTTGCGCACGCGCCTGCTGCAGCTGCTGCCCACACGCGCCTGCGGCCGTCGCGCACACCTGCTTCTCCCGCGCGCCCGCGGCCACGGGCCCTGCTCGCCTACGCCTGCGCGTCCGCGGGCCCGTGCGCTCGCAGCGGCCTCCGCGCGCACTGGCTCCCACGCGCTCGCGCCGCGCACGCTTGCCTCCGTGCGCCGCCACGCGCTCACCGGCGACGCGCTCGGCCGTCGTCGTCGTCGTCAACCCTAGCTCTGTATACCATGTTGTGATTTGGGGAATTTTCTGGCTGGGTCAATCTTCCCCCACAGCCCTTCTCCTCTCTTGTCTATTCCACTTTGTATAAAGGTCCTTACACATTTTATATTTACAACCACACACCAACATGTATGTATGTCGGTCAGCAACCACAGTCACGTCTCTTCTCATGTAGAAGCAGGTACAGTCTACAGTGCGTGAGTACTACTGATCTGACAGTGCCAAAGCAAGAAGGAAAATTAGTGTTGTCAGCTAGTGAGATTTACATTGGGCCGTGTTATTAGCAACATGTCTGACCGGTTTCCTCCATGGGCCTGGCACTGGCAGCCCCATGGGCCGTTTGTCGCTAATGATTCAGAAAAGAACTCTATTGCATCATTGCTTCTTGGAGCTTTGCAGGTGTGTCCGATCTCTCTTTCTTCCTCCCTTGGCTTCATCATGCACGCCTCCATTATATATAGAGTATGTAAACCCCTTAAGCTTTGACAAAAGAAGCCATCATAGAGACCTAAAGCCTCACTTGTTTAGAGCATCCAGTAGTACACACCCTTTCTTCTCTGCTCAAAGCTCTCACTCTGCACTCCATTGCCCTTTTCCCTAGCTTGGTTGCTGCTTACAACACAAACCAAGAACATAGCTACACAAGCCTATCTTATCCCTCGTCACAGCTGCATAGTATTAGTATCAATATATACAGATGGGGATCCAAGAAGTGAAGAAGCTGCTGCATAATAATCAGCATCGCCGCCATGACACGCGTGTTGAAGTGGAAGAACACAGCCAGGACGGCACCAAGGTCTGGGTCATGGGCTTGTCCGGGATCGCCCTGCCGCTGCAGCAGCTCAAGCCCGTCAAGACCGGCCGGCGGCGGCACCCCGACGCCGGCGAGGAGGGGCGTGACGGCGGAGAAGAGGGAGAGGAAGAGCCCGTGACGCCGAGAGGGGAAGGATGGGAGATACCGGCGGAGGCGACGACGTGCCCTCCGGCGCCCAAGAAGCCCAGGACGGCGGTGTCGATCATCAGGAGCGGCGCCGGTCGCTGGTGCAACTGCGACGACGGCGAGGTGCTCGACGACTTCTTCCGCGTGCCGGCGGATTTGGAGGCCGTCTTTGTCAGCCGAGCTGCCAAGGCGAATTAGCTGCCAACCCCGGCCTTTTGCGCTCGTGTCAGTGTAATGCTTGAGTAGTTCAAGCAGTCATCGAGGGCTCTAGCAAGACTGCAAGAGTGATGCAATGCATCGGTTTGGTGACTTGGTGGGTGTGTGAGTGAGAGTGATAGAGTGAGTGCAGTTGTAAAAATTCTCTTGTTGCACATGTTAATGGAAGTCTTAATTTTGTGAAATTTTGTTGGATGGAATGCCATTCCTTCTGAAGTTGCTATCTTTATGTGAAATTTTGTTGGATGGAATGTTATATATCTTTCTGTGAAATTCATACCTCCCTAGCACCTCCTTCAGGAGAGAATAAGGGAGTGTAATTTCCTGATGCTCAGTTTTTTTTTTTGAAAGCTCTTTCCTGATGCTCAGTGAAAAGTGCAATAGACTGCTTAAAGAGAACCAGAGCTAGCCAAGTGTCTAACGAATATTCTGACAGAGATGCATTCAGATATTGTCTAATGTCATTTCTAAAAGAAAAATGCAACATTTTTCTTAACAATCTATGTCTGTACTCGAAATTATTATATAGTCTTATGGCAATTGGGCAAGCTCTCTCCCGCCAAAATTTGAAATCTGAACAGGAAATCTGATTGAATCCCCGGAAACATGCGAATCACTTTAGAGTTTGATATACTCATAATCAGTAATTGCTCTCCTAAAGATGTTTGCTTTCTTGAGCTTCGAGCTGTGAAGAAAAAAGGACTGTTAAGTGAGGATCCCAATCTAAAGTACTCAATATTCTAAACAAGAACTTTGGCAGGTTGTCACTCTTTATGCTGCATTTCACAGAGTTATCCACTCGTACGTGTACTAGAGCATTTAACAACTGATGTCAATGTGTCATAATAACTCTTTGTGCTTTCCTACTCCCAAAATGAAATAAGGAGTATAAACTTTTCTTTTACCATATAAACAAGATCTTTTACAGGCTTCACGCAGACTAATAAGACAACAACAATCCAGTATAATTGATGAAATACTCATATACTGCTCACTAAATGCAAATTTTGTGACGATTTTCATTTGCTGCCTCGAATCATCATACAAAAGCATCCTCATGGTGAACATGTTTCTTTTGGTCACCACCACCCTTGAGGATTAACACACTCGATCTCATGTAACATATCTTGTTTCAGTAGGCCAGCCGCGGTATATAATCGAATGTTCTAGCCCTTTAAATATTCAGGTTCAGATACTGCTGCCTGCATGCACCACGCAGTTTGATCTGACGAACTGGGTAGATAAGTTGGCGATATAAAACTGTGATACTAGTATAACGGCTCCACTACCACTAGGGTTCAGTGGTCTCTTTTTCCTCCCTTGGATCCCTCCATGTCTGGGCCCCTACATTGCTCAGCAAAGCCACCGGCCTTGTAAAGAAGGCCTCCCGCTAGACGTCTGGTTTGACCTGCACAGTCAAGTATTTTTTCCCCAGTGAAAAAGGCACTGTCAACTTTACAACAGTATATATCTTTACTAGCTAGGCACTCTATGTAAGGGCTAATTACTAATTGTATGTTTCTGTATTCGTTTTCTCTCTGTACTCTGTATTTTTTTAACGCAAATGGTAGGAGCTCTGTATTCTGTATTAGCCAAAGGCGTGCATATGCATTATCTCTGTGGAGTGAGAACAGTTTCTTGGAAAATAAAATCATCATGATATATCTGTGAGCTGACAGTAAACTGATCTAGCTTGTTTCTACCTAAACCAAGGATTATTGTCGTTGCAAACCAAATATAAATAGGAAATACATGACTTTGTGATGATGAGACCCAGGAAAGTGATACTCAAAATGGCTTTTGAAGGTAGCATAAGACAATTAGGGATTTTAATTCTAGGGTGATCTCTTAACTTTGTGATGAGTATTTGTTTGTCCTTGGGTTGGGTATGTGTCCAAATGATGAAAGCTCCAGTTAAGGGTACGTAATGAACATGATTAGAGGGACTAGTTCCACTTAGCTATGTCTGCCATTATAGGGGCGTACAATGTATGCATATAATCAATTGAGTCAGGTGTCTAATTTTTCTTTTAGCTAGGCACACCAAGAGAAAGTACAATTATTCAGTGCGCTGCATGTGTACCTCGATGTAACAAGACTCCAAATCTTGTCGCCATCCATCTACTAAGATGTATGGTGATCCAATTATTGGACTGGATTGGATGTGATAAATGAAAGAGCCAAGGAGCTAGAGATGTGTGTTACGGCTCATTTCCAAGATCAACACCACCAGACCAAAATGGTATCATATATCGATCGGTACTCGGTAGTCGTGTTAATGTTCAGCTAGTATGGTGTAAGGTGAGAACGACAAGAACTAAAGCTAAGCTCTTGTTGAAATACATGCAGGAGGACCTGGCAAATGCGGCGTGCATTAGAAAATTCAGGCTCAGTCCCCATTATATGCATGAATGAATGCATATTAATCACTGGTACGTGGTACCACAAGTTGTTGTCTACTTCTTTTTGTATCATCCGTAATTTTACTTTGATCGTATATAAGACTTATATATCGACTTTATAATGATTGAACACGAAAGGAAATTATATATATTGCCTAGTTGAGTTCGTTTATAATGTAATCACCCACTCAACCTACCTTTCCCTTCAACATTATATCATATCTGGGAGAGAACAGTCATCACAAAATCATTTGAACGCCTACAGTTGTCGACCTACTCTTTCCAGCTATGCAATGTAAATGCAACAAATTGTGGCGTGTCTTTGGATCGATGGATAGCCCAATGTTCACCAGTCACCCATGCATGGCCCTAGTGTGCCTTACCATTTGTGCAACAACACCTGATACATCACGCAGGAGCCCTCTCCTTGACACTTTCATGGTTTTGGCAAAGGGGTCTAGGGCAATGATGCGGCTCATTGCCTCATGGGCATGTGCTGAAACACAGCGACGTGGACACAACAACAGGAGGAGGGCCAGAGCCCGGAGGCCCATGCACCCACGAACAGTCCCATGACAAGTCCGTGGCCGGCCACATGTATAATGCATCTCATCAATTTGTCACCGGCTATCTTTGAATGGATCCTTCCCATCCATGCATTTCAGCATTTGTATGCAATGCAGCGATGATAGATATGGTAAAATGGCATCGTGCATGCAGAATTATGTGACTGGTGAAATCCAGTGGGTTGCTGTTTTTCATGTGTAACTGGGTCGTGTATACAGTTTGGATGCAAATGTTACACTAGCACAGGCTAGGTCTTCTATCCCATCATAGGGCACAGTGGTAGTACACCAGTACGATTGTACCCAGGTATGACAGATCAAAGTACTGTTTCCTTTACTAGTTTACTGTGCCAAAAAATCATATGCCCTGGGCTTCTAAATGGACCAAGAATACTGTAGTTTACATCAAATATAACCATAGATGTGTTGCAGGAGCTCTGAGTTGCAGACATCAGTCGGAACTTAAGTAAACTGCACATTCAAGAATTGGCGGTTCCAAAAGAAGATATTTCAGTAGCAATAGTCACCCCGCAAGTTTGTTTAGAAAAAGTATGAACTAGATCCATATATGCAAAAATAAAGACACCAGATGTTATATGGAATAAAGTCTGTTAGTGCGTTGATCATTTAAACTTTCAGAGCTACAACATGATGTCAAATACTATACAAGGTGATTCCCAGAAAGGCCGATCAGTCCCCTATTACCAGAGGCTAGCTGGACAAGAAATTATGCATAGCTGGATTAGCCATTACTCTATTTCAGATGATACTCTGTCTTTTGAGAGCAGAGGACAAGCACATTTTGCATTTGCAGTTTAAAGAAGATTGCTGAAAGGTCGAGAGAAACTGAGGATGACCAGGTAGGCCGATCTGGATTTTTATGCTTGTGGATCCCTCTGGATACAGAAGTGTGGTCAGTCTGGACACATTTTCTCTATCATATACTCAATTCAGCGCCTCAGAGATGAGAGGTGCATCCCTTCAAGGGAAGAACAAGAAACTGGAAAGTTGTCCATTGCTGAGCTTAGGCATTCGCTAAGCTCATCTATTTGACGCTTCATCATGTACAACTCTTCAGCTCGATATTTTGATGACCACTCTTCTACTATCCTGTGAGTTGGAAACAGAAGAAGATAAGTAACAGTGACATCAAAAGAAAAGCACATAGACATGGTATTTCGCCCCTATGGCTTTGCACGTAACAGACTTGAAGGTGGGAATGTGGGATAATACAAACAGTTGTCAATACAGCTAAAGAAAATAATACTGAGGTCAAAAGCTGGAAGAACTGAGCTTTATGTGTAACAAATGTTAATTGCTAACTTAAGAATCTGACGAAACAATGGAAACGTTCAGATAAAGTTTTGAAATATTGTTTAACTAACTATAGCCTTCAATAATTGGACAAATGTGAAGTGAACATAAATATCAGACAAAATACTACTCCCTCCATTTTTTAAATATATGACATTAAGGGTAAGCTAATTGGTTCATTTTTAACTAATTAGTTTGTCTAAACGTCATATACTTAAAAACAAGGGAGCATCCATAAATTATGAATGACAATCAAATGCCTGGTTTCCCCACAAAATAACAGTATTAAATGACTAAGCATAATGCAAACAGAACTAATGCACACCAACAAAGTCTGAAAAAGGTTTAAGCTGAAGTGCACATATCTTCAACTACAAGAATTGCTAGATAGCAAACATACTAACAAGCATGCATACATCATACCTTAAGTCTGCTTCTGAAGCATTGCTATAATCTGAATACAAGAGTTTAATACTAGGCTGCAGATCTGCTGTTCCATGTGAATCGCCCATATCATTTTCATAGCAGCAACCAGAAGATAACCATGCTTTTGAACTAAGAAGAACAAGTTGCAGGATGGGCCTTTTGGTTTTCAAATCTCTGACTACTGTACGAAAAGATATTTCATCTTCTGCAACTTCGAGTAAGAGATTAACAAAAACTCTTTCCAATGTATGTCCCCTGCATACAGATAATGTATGTCTATGTATCAGTGGTGAAATTAACTTATTAGCAGTAAAGCAAGAGTGGAATATCTCTACAGAGCAAGAAATATCATACTTTAACTATTTTCCTTTTTACAATATATAATCAGAATTGCGAGTGAAGGTTTAACATTCTATATGAAAACTAAGAAGCGATGCAGAAAGTTACCTAAACAAATCACAAGGCCCTGCAACAGGAAGTCCTGTAGATGTGTAGCACTTGAAGAGCCGTACACGGCCATCAGTGGGAACAATCGAACACTGAGAAGGGTATGACCCAAGAGGCGATGAGCATCGACCACAGAGAAGTTCAAACCACTCGAAATCAGTCAAAAGGTTAGATGCTTTAACGACGAAGCTACTGCCTAGAGAAATAGTTTTTGTTAACTTGTAATCTCTTTTAGTCTCCAACACAGTCTGCTTTTTATGGTTCCCTGAGAACATTTGTGAAGAATTATCTTCAGCTTTCCCACTGTATTCATTGACACAACAGCAATGGCATGGATCTACCAGCGACAAATCGTTCTCTTTGTTAGATTCCTCCATCTTCTCAACACAAAAGTCATTTTTTGACCTCTCAGAGTTCACATCAATATCAATTTCCATATGACAAGTGCCAGATCGATCATTCTGAAGGGTGACTCCATTTGTTTGACTACTCCTAACACTAGGTCCCTCTTCCAAAATAAATGGAGGTTGTGCATGAGTAGAAGTGATATTTGCTTGCTCTTCTGAATTCCTCAATTTTGTCTTCCCAGTGGTAGAATATTTTCCTACACTAACATCAGAGATGTCTTCTTTTATAGCAACAGGATCACTAGTAAGCGCCGAACAAGCTACGGGAGCCAGTAAATCTGCCTCAAGATAGTCTGTCTCCATAGTAATGGCGGTTGCATCCAGTAGACTTGTTCCCTCTAAACGACCATATGCATTAATAAACTGTGATACAAGCTTCTCACCTGCACCACCAAATGAGGTGCAACATCCACCAAACCAATTGTCAGCCACATCTTCCCAATTTACAGATGGCATTTCCATGATTTTCCTGGGGGGAAGGGGATCTATATTGTTAAACTCACCAATAAGACAATGTCAAATCAAATTTATGCATAATAAGAAGTTTCAAACCAGGTTCTCAAATATAGTACTAAAACTATTAATAGGAAATAATGAGAAAAATATTAGTATACACCAGCTCATGAGTAGTCAATTTGTACAAACCTAAAATTACTACTTGCAGTAAGAAATCTCTAGGCTTGTCAATATGCAGCTTAGGTGGAAGATAGCATCAATTTAATTCTGATCTGAAGATTGCAGTTGCAGGTAGTTTTAGAAATTAAGAATTCTGGAGTAAGTTTCAGATACTTCCGGCATAACAGGCAATAGAGGCAGAATAACTTATTTGAACATTTAAATTAATTGCAACTTTGAGATCCTGTAGTCAAGCAGGAGCCATCATGATAGGCAGTAAGATCTCTCCGACTTAAAATCATGGGAAAACATACTAAAGCGCAGGGAATCTTAAAGTAGACATGTGAAAAACATAGGTTTCACGGAAGCTGTGAAAAGTAACAAGTTGTTTAAGTTCACAGAAAAGAAAAACAGCTAATCCACTTTACTGAGATGAAACACCACCTAAAGATACCATTTCAGTTTTCGCTTATGACTGATGCAATAGACTGCATATTAAGTTTATGCTGCACTAAATGGAATGCCATGGTCTACTGGTGCACTTGTGCCAGCAATGTGATTCAAGCAGATCAATTTTCTCAAAATCTCTTCACTGGATATATATATATGATGTGCTTAAATTGAATATTGAAGGCGTAGAAAGTGGAATAAAACTAGAGGTCACATGTCGCGGATATTCTATACCTTAGTGGCTGTTTTGTCAACCTTCCTGAGCAATTCTTGCAATACAAGTGAACGTCTCCAGCAGATAGCCCCTTCAAATCTGTAGATTCATTCACGAAAACGTATATTAAAAACGTGTTTCCAGTTCAATCTGAAAATCAGAGATAAAACGAACGTAGTGCGAAGCCAAGCCTAATTTGACGAGGGGGGAAACAGCCCAGGACATGTATGTCTTACCATCGCGCACCGCGAGCGGCGCGGGCGGCTCCGCTCCGTCCGGCGGCGGGAACGCGGCGGCGACGACGGGGTGGTCGACGGGGAGGACGAGCGCGAGGCGGACCTCAACGTGGTCCCCCGCGGCGCGGCACTCGACGGGGGCGGACGGGTCGACGAGCACCCTCGGGACGGGGACCCTGAGGGCGACGGGGTCTGCCTCCCCAGCGGGCGAGAAGGAGAGGAGGAGGAGGGAGCCGTCGAGGCGGAGGTCGGCGCGCAGGCCGGCGGCGGGGGCCGCGGGGCGCGGGAAGACGTAGAGGCGGAGGAGCGGGAGGTGGGCCAGGGCCTCCCACGTGTACCGCCATTGCCGCCGGCGCGCGTGGTCGGAGTCGGAGACGGCGGCGGCGGCCATGGCGGCGGTGGCGGTGGCGTTTGCCTCTGTCTGGCGAAACCCTAGAGCCTCCGAGGTTTAGTTAGGCCCCGTGTGCGCAGATCTTGACCGCTCATCCTCGATCGGACGCTCCCAGACGTCTTGAGAGAAAACGGAAGGCGTCGTTGACTACTCTAGCTGCTGACGGTGCCGTTGACTCACGTGGCTGCTGACGTGGGCCGTCAATGCCGCGGTGGCGCCGCTGCCCTGCAACTGCGGCACTGGCGCACGGCGGCGGCAACGGCGCCGCCGGCTCGCCGTCGTCGGCTGCCCACAGGGCTGCGAGCTTAACCTCGACGGGGAACGATGCGGATGCGTCTAGTTCGGCTCCGTGGTTGGCGTCGCCAGAGGCTTCGGCCTCGAGGCAGTCCCGCCGCCTGCCGGCGACGGCGACGACCCACCGACGCTGATGGAGATCCGCGCCTCGGCTGACCCCGTCGCCCGCTGGAGCGAGGACGACGAACACAAGTACGACGCCTTCGCCGCCGTCTCCGGCGGCCTCGTCGTGGCCCTCGTCTCCGGCACCCGGGGCACCGTCATCCACGACACAGCCACGGGCACCGACACCGGCGACACCCCCGGCCCGCGGCTGCGCGGCTCCAAGCGCCGCCGCCCCACATGCTCCCCGTGGGAGACGACACGGTGCTCGTGATGGACACGGTCCTGCACCCCGGCCGCCGCTGCTTCGAGGCGCTCCGCCGCGTCGTCCCCGGCGGCGGCCAATGGCGCGACGACGACCCCCTGCCGAACCCGCCCGTCGCGTACCACGACGAGCGCTCCGGGCTTCTCCACTACCCGTTCGTCTCGGCCTACTTCGCCAGGGGCTCGCGCGCGTGGATCGCCGTGTCGGACAGGGGCACCTTCTCCCTGGACACCTTCTCCCTGGACATGGCTCGCGCGCTCTACGACCGCGGGCTCTTCGTGCCGGAGCTCGGCTCGGTTAATTTCTGTTTAAGCTATGTATAAGATGTACGGATGACGGGATGAGTATGAAGTGTACTAGGTAGTTGTAGCAGCTGTAGAATCGCCTCCTCGTTGGTGGCTAGGCTTCTATATCGGCGTATTATTCTGAACTTTAGCCCGATTCAGTTAATTTGTTCTTACTGTAGTTATAATTTCTTGCATTTCCGTTCTGAAATTCCATCAATTTCGAATTGTTTCCACCTTGTCGTTACTGAAAAGCAGCACTTGCATCAGTGTCAGAAGCAGAAGACGACAGCCATCGCCACCGATCCGTACTTCCAAGATCCGGAAGGGCCGATCAAGCGTCCAAGATCTGGATATGATGACGCGGTAGTCGTGAATTCGTGATGGACGTACACAACGGCCGGGCGAGGTGTACCTGGTGGAACGTACGCGCGCGCCGCCGACCGCCGACCTGCAAGGCCTCCGCCGGGGAGCCGCGCGCTGCCGAGCTGCTGGACCCCTGCCGGGGAAGCCACGCGCGCCGTCGGGTCGCAGCGTCCACGCCGAGGAGACCCGTCGGAGAAGCACGCGTCGCCGGGCCGCGGGCCCACCTGGGAGCTGACCCGCGCATCGTCGCCTGGGAGCCGCGCGAGAGAGGGGACCGCCGCGCCGCCCAGCTCCACCACGCGCCGCCCAGCCGTCCGGCAAATGCATCGGAGGAGAGAGGCTGGATTAGCTACAGTAACGGGTGGTGAGGTAAAAATGGATTTGCCTCACCTGTTGGAGTCAGCCTGACAACTTCACCGGCCGTGATCACGCCCACCGGCGCGGCATGCATATATTATATATATCACCCTTGTCGACCAACCTACGCGCTCGCTCGGCGTAGTAGTTTTCCATCAGATTCAGATTCAGTACTGTGCGTGGTACCGTCGACGACTCCGGCCGGTGCAAACGTCCAAGCTAGGAACGCCGCCAGCTTCGACAGAGTGGCAATGCCAATGCCTTCTTTAATTTGCCGGCTAGTCCTCCTCGATCCCCACTGCATGCCGACGACACCGGGATGATCAACATACGAGCGACACCTGCATGGGACGCTGAACGTGAGCTGCGTAGATTATGCCAATTTTGACGTGTACATAGTACACAGGAGTACTGTAGTTGCTATCAGCTAGCTAGGTGTACGTGCTGTTATATATTGGCCGTGTTTAGTTAATAAAAGTTTCCAAAAAGCAACTTCTACATTTACTATGAAAAAAGAAAGATTTACATTACATCAAAATGTCATAACATGTATGGAGTACTAAATATAGATGATACATTCAATGCTCATTTGCTCCCAAAAGTTTCCAAAATATTACTCCCAAATACACTATGCAAAAGGAAGATTCCTCGTCACATCAAAATGTCATAACATGTATGGAGTACTAAATGTAGATGAAATCAAAACCTAATTGCACAGTTTTGTTGTACTCTGCGAGACGAACATTTTGAGCCTAATTAATCAATTTTTGGACAATTTTTTGCACATACAAACGAAATGCTACGGTAGCGTAATGATTACGAAGTGACATCTCACTTCCAAATTCAACCTTTCAATTCTAACATCTAAACACCACTTAATTGTTGTTGCATTTTAAATCTTACTAGATGGTGATGTGAGTGGGAGACGTGTCGCACTCAAGACGTACAACATGCATGCATGCGCGGTGAAGCAATCCGATCCGGGGCGGCCGGCCGGGGATGCGGCGAGCGAGCAGAGCAGTGGTAGCACACGTGTCGCCCGTCATCTTCGATCGGTGGACGCGGGGCCGGCCGGGCCTCGATCTATGTACGCCCCATCCATATCCAATTATACATGCTAAATTTGGAAGTTTGGGTCTCTTTATAATTATTGTGTCACCGTAACATTTCGTTTGTATGTGTGTAAAGTTGTCTAAAAATTGATTAATTAGGCTTAAAATGTTCGTCTCGCAGAGTACAACAAAACTGTTCAATTAATTTTTTATTTCATCTATATTCAGTGCTCCATGCATGTTATGACATTTTGATGTGATGGAGAATCTTTTTTTTACATAGTGAATTTGAAGGTTGTTTTTTGAAAATAAACAAGGTCTAGCGTGAAGAGAGAAACTAAAATACTAAAAAAGTTCTTACAAGTAGAGCTCACATGATGACATAGAATTCTCCTTGCTAGTACTATCTAGGACTGTTGGGGACGCCCTAATAATAAATAGGTAAAACTGATCAGGCCACGACGACCAGTCGATATATATATAGTACGTGCATACAGTACATACTCCAACTGCGTCGATCGGACACGACAGGTCGGGGACGTATATGTAGTCAATCATTAAAACTTGGGCGCGATGTGGCCTGCAAATGGGTTGGGTCCCAGCGGATTTTATGGGTTGAGTTTTGATATGAGTTGTGTTTGTATGGGTTAAAATGGGTTGTATAAATGAGTGGGGTGGGTTGGGGCGGGTTTAGTGTAAATGTGGGTCGGTGTGGGTTGGAATGAGTTAAAATTGGTTGTATCTTCAAAGGAGTTTAGTTCGTACATGTACTTTATGGCTAGTTGGTTCCACCAGAGTCGGATTTTAAAATTAAAACATCGCGTTAACACTACAAATTTTTAGCAAAATTGACTGAAATTTGTTGGAGATGACTCGGTATGATAAGCAACAACTTTGTGCAAATTAGCGTGACTAGACCTAGAAGTGGGCCCGACGTCAGGAGTCGGACCCTACAATTAAAAGATCGTGTTCACACTATAAATTTTTAGCAAAATTGATCGAAATTTGTTGGAGATGACTCGGTATGATAAGCAACAACTTTGTGCAGATTGACGTGACTAGATCTAGAGGTGGGCCCCACGTCAAGAGTCGGACCCTAAAATTAAAACCTCGCGTTCACACTATAAAATTTTAGCAAAATTGATCGAAATTTGTTGGAGATGACTCGATATGATAAGCAACAACTTTGTGAAGTTAGCGTGAGTAGACCCAGAGGTGGGCCCCACGTCAGGAGTCGGATCCTAAAATTAAAACTCCGCGTTCACAATGTAAAATTTTAGTAAAATTGACCGAAATTTGTTGGAGATGGCTCGGTATGATAAGTAGCAACTTTGTACAAAATTGAGTGACTAGACCTATAGGTGGGCCCCACGCTCGGAGTCGGACCCTAAAACTAAAATCGTGCGTTCACGCTATAAACTTTTAGACAGATTAATTGAAATTTGTTAGTGATGCTCAAGATCATAACCATCAACTTTGTACGAAGTATGGTGATAGATCTCATATGTGGGCCCCACCTCAAGAGTAAGACCCCGAACTAAGACCCATGGGTACTTCATGAGTGTTGATCTTAGGTGCAAATGTATCTAATGGGTTGGGACGGGGCGGGTTTACTAGCTAGACCTTTTGGTTGGTACATGCAGCTAACTAGAAATAGAGCGGGGTGGTTTGGGAGCGGGTTTGAGCCAGTTAGCAGGCCTTTGATGATCGAGAACTCAAACTCGATCCATCGCTGTACGTGTATTTAACGATGGGATCGCAGCTGGATCGATCACCCCGATCGAGTTGGATTAGTAGTAGCCCACGCCCACGTAGATTTTTGGAGAATTAGAGTTTCGGCGACTCTCGACGAGAAGAGCTTGACGTTTCGGCGACTCGACGAGAAGGGCTCGATCGACGCGGCCGCACCAAATCTTTCTCCTTTCTTTCTCTCGATCGAATCTTTTGCTCTGGACTGGATCTTGTTTAGGTTCTAATTTATTGCTTTCCACTAATCCGAATCTGTTTGCTGTTGGGAATACAGATCATCCGCGCGCCCGCCGTCTTGAGATCGATCGAGATGGCTCCGCAACCGCCACCGCCGAAGCTGAGCCGGCAAGATCCGCCGTCATCTGCAGCATGATCCCGTCATCCGCGGTGGCGTGCCGGATCCCCAAGACTTGAAATCAATCAAGGAGTTTTGGATCCAATGACGTTGTGCGCTCGTTCGTGCCGCGAGGAAGCAGCTCACCGCCGGCGTCTTCGTCGTCATCAGCCGTCAACAACCAGGCTCACCTCCTGAGGAACCCGGCTCGATCAGGGTTTCATCAGGAAGCTCCTAAAGGTACGCCCGTCGACCATAGAAGAGGTCGAGATTGAGTCTCTGTTCGTCTATCGCGAGTAGGACATGACCGATCGGAAGCTCATCTACCGCATTGCGTGCGTGCGCTCTGCACACGAGTACTCCCCTGGAGTATACAGCCTAGATAGTAAATGACATGGGAAAGCCCATATACTGTATTTAATCGCTAGTTTTAACGTCTGTTTATGCTTTGGAAAGACCTTAACATCTGTTTACCAAATAGCTGCTGGACGATGTGTATATATGATTATTACCTAGTATTTATTAGCATTCAGAATTAATTGCCACATTGAGTCGATTTATTACAAAGATATTGTTTATTATTACAAACTGTGGCCGTGATCCTGATGGTCTGTCTCTTTGTGACCGGTTTGAGTGCCCTGGTGCTCGTTATCGGGTCTGTCCCTTTAGCTGTTTCTTTTTTAGCTTAGTAGTTAGGCGCTTCAGTTCCCCTTTTCTTCTTCTATATAGAGAAGAATGAGGCCGCGCGCGCGCGCGAGAGAGAGATGGGATTAATTTGAGTGATGCTGGTGTTGGCGTGACTTTTATTTTAGGATTAATCGTGCGCGTTCAACAAAGTTTCCTGTGCTGATCTGCTTGTCCGCAGACCGCAAGTGTGCTCGTAAAGTGTACGATGAAATGCCCCGTGGGAGTCCAAGGGCAGGTTTCCCACCAGATGTTCCACGGCTGGTCGGTCAGATCCGGAGAGGAGATCATGGTGAAGCGCTCTCGTTCTCCACCAGTCACCAGAGAGGATCGATGATTGCGGGAGATGCTGTCTCGCATGTTGCTTCAGAGACATGCCGTCCGACCTGCCCACCAGGTGTTCGAGGGAACGCCTCACTGGTACGACAAGTTGGATATGCTACATCTATCTTTGTTGTGTACGTCAGTCTCATGTTGTTCTAAATGCCGATGAGGTCTTTGACGATATGCCCTTTGAGGACACTGTGTGTGACAAGGGGACAATATGCAGCTAGCGTCGAACTGCACAGCAACATATCACGGTCTTCAGATAATTGCGGTGCGTGTTGTGGTGCTGAGGATAGCAAGATATTGATGATGAGCCAGCTGATGACAACATGTTCACTCTGGCCAGTGATGCCAATGTAATCTTGGATTGAAGATGGGCAGTTCAACGAAATGCCTTCTGAGATGGTTATTTGGGAATGAGGAGACAGCATCTGGATTTGACACACTCACACTGCAGCAGCTGCCATGGGGGCAAGGAGTACTTGGACGGCAAAATGATCAAGTCCATTGTCGAGCTTGGCATCAATGAGGTGCTCACTCATGACAATAGCTCATCGTAGTTTCCAAATCTAGGTACTGTATTTATGTTGGAGACCAAGTGCTTGTGGGAATGACTTACCTGGACATTAGTGAGGACTTATTGCAGCAGCTGGCAGGGGGTAGGGCGAATGAGCTTGATTGAGGACATACCATTATTTCTGGACCTTGCTATTGATGCTTCAGACCAAGAGTTGGAAGATATGCTTGGAGAGGGTCTCAAATACAGATATTTGCAAGCTGATGGCTGGGAAAGCCCACACCGCAGTCACCCATATCTGTGGCTTGTCATTGTTCCCAGAGCATCGCATATTCGCATGACTGACACAGGCCAAACAGACCAAGTGCTTGTTCAATCGTGCGATAGAGATAATGGAGCAGCAGGTAGATAGATCTCAAAAGGGAAAGATGAAATTTAGTGTAACAGATGTGAAACTTCAGAGACATGATCTATGGAAACTGGGTGACTGGCTTCCAGGAAATATGATTAGTGAGAGCTGTGCCTTTTGTGCTGTAAGGTAAAAGATTAACTGTTACTGCTCAAGTCTTCAATGCAATGCCACCATGGAGAAGAAGCGCCTTTAGCCTGCTAGTTGCTTTAGTTATTAGCGAGTAGTCCTTTTCTTCCCTGCCTGAACTGAGCAGTCTGCTTGGTTTAGGACTCCCCCGTCGCCTCTTGCGCTTGTACTCTACTTCCCTGCTTATTAATACATGCCGGGCAACAGCCCAGGTCTTTCAAAAAAGAAATGCAATGCCACCATGGAGAAGAAGCGCCTTTAAACCTAGGAGCTACAGAATAGAAGCTGCTTGATTATTTCTCGGTGTAGTTTCAATCCGTGTGGTGTGAAGTCACCCAAACAGTGCTT
The DNA here is from genome assembly GCA_033239725.1 of Echinochloa phyllopogon. Taxonomy (NCBI): domain Eukaryota; kingdom Viridiplantae; phylum Streptophyta; class Magnoliopsida; order Poales; family Poaceae; genus Echinochloa; species Echinochloa phyllopogon. Next base: position 2,573,376 of record BTCW01000001.1, read on the forward strand.
GAAAAAATGGCACCATGGTGGTTTTAGTCCAGGAGTATGTGAGCATCAACCTGGAGACAGTGGGATCCTAGTACTTTCAGGTTTACTTCCATTCACATATTATCAAATATGACACCTGATTCAATCATTATGGAGCATGCAAGTCGGTTCTTGGTTCCAGCTGCTAGCGAGTCCTATTACTATTATTGTGTGAAGAATGCATTGGAGGTATACAGTCATACAGATGGTGTCAGAACATGCTGACCCGAGGTATTCCTTGTGTGTTGGGGCTGCTAATGGTGCTGAGAGATTTGAGATGTATCTTTAAGTATAGAAATGAATCTATGGCCTATGCATATCTGATGACAATGGAGCTTCAAATGGCAAATTCTGCAAGACAATGGGATCCTGGAGGAGTGAAGAGTTTCCTTACTACTTTACAAATCCTATGTAATATACCCGGTGTATATTATCTATAGAAAGTTAGAAACTAATGCTTCCTATTTTACTACTTCATCTTCTACCCTCTTTGATCTGTGATCTGTCTCAGCATACTTTATACCCAGAGATAAATAATTGGATTGTGTTAGTTTCCACAATTTAATTTGATTACTTGGGGCTGTTCTGTTCGTACTTCATCTTGAAAGGAGGCAATAAAGTAAGCCTTTAATGTTCTTCAACGTCATTTTTACTTTACACTTCCACATGGACACGGCCACATGGGTGTCAGAGTCCTGGAAAGAAATTTCTGGGCTCGGGTTCCCAAGTAACCTTGTTCCATATTAAAATGACATCTCATCTGTTATTCTATTTGTTCTGTAGCCTGAGTATCATGTTAAAGAGAAACTAATGCTTTCAGACACTTGGCAAGATGCTTTTGTTGGTGCCCATGCAACATATCTGCAGTATTATGCAGCACAACAAGAGATGCTGGTAATTGAAATTTTGTTTTTCTTCCATAAATTTGATCATATGCTACTAGTGCTTTTGTTACAACAAGCACTAAGAATAAGTTTATTAGCAGAAACTTAATGTTTGTTTCAATATATATCTGAAAAATTGCAGTAGCACAACCCCATTTTGGCTACGCTTTTAAACATTTAAAGTGTTAGTTTACCTAGTATTTCTATATCACTAAAATTTCTGTACCGTATCAAACTTCCGCTTTTCGATATATCAGCCTGCTGGAGCTGTATTTCCTCAAAGGTCAGAGTTCTGTGCTACCTCCTCCACAGACATAGCCTCTAAGAACTATCCACCTCCTGCTTTGCGCAACACTGATCATCAACAAGAACCGCCTGAATCATATTTAGTACCAGAAGTGGGCACCTACGTTGCATGGAATTGATGTCTGCTCATTCCTTCCTTTTCCCACTGTATTATGCAGTCAACCAAAATGATTTTAAGATAATTCAGCTTATGTTTGCAGCGTATCTGTAGTGTTCCAATTCCCACTAAGATTGTTTCTTAAAATTGGTTTGAACAAAGAGAAATACAGGAAAGTATGAATGAAACTATTTTATGGAACTATATGAGAATTTCTAATGTTATAAATGCTTTCTTTCCATATCTTTTAGGGTGCACCTACTGCCGGGTGCAGGAAAGTTGCTTTGTTCTTCTTTCTACCTTGCAGCTTATCTTTTCTGCGAATCAATTTTATAATCCCCTAATTTATTCATTGTTGTGATTAGCAGTGTCCTACTTTTTTGAAGAATTTTCTTTCCAAAGAAAGTTTCAAAACCGCATTATGTTTTTCTATTGCCAGCTTGACAGAAGTTCAGGATGCGTGTGGAGTCCTGGATGTTCTTTCAGATATGTTGAATGCTATGGATCCTAATAACAGAGAGGTATTTTCTGCCCTGTGCCTACTTTTACTTGTCATCTGTAGTTACATACTTACATGTGTGGTAAAATAATGAAATGGCCAGTTTTTTTAGAATAAGGAAATAAATCCGGCTTTAGCATCCACAAATGGATGGTTACAGCCAAACCAAATTACCAACCGGTCATAGACCATCAGATAACCGTTAGGTAGAACAAGTTTAAACTTTCAAAACCACAAACCAATCTAGGCACTAATCCTAAACTTGGAATTCCACCCAAACTTGCTGAAGATTTCCATGATTGTTGTCTCCAATTTTCGGCAACCCTCCTTCAGCGCATATTGCGCTTCCTCTTTTTTTCTCGAAGACGCAGGAGAGCTGCGCTTCATTGTATTAGAGAGAGAAAATGGTCCCCATACAAATTCCCTCCCTCATACGGGGCCAATATGAGGGAGAAGATCAACACACACAAACTCTAGCCTAATGAACACAACAATACAAGACCAGAAACCTTGACCAAGCAACCTAAACTGCGCCAATCAGGCCCAGGCCATGCAGCTTTTTAGCACCGGCTAGGCACCACAAGCTGTGATCTTCCTTGAGATCCCTCATGATGGAATTGACCGAGGGTGCGACCCCCTCAAACACACAGGCATTCCTATGCCTCCAAATCATCCAGGCTCCCAAAATTACTAAGGAGTTTATTCCTCTCTTTTGCTCCCTTTTCACTTTCTTCGTCAATTTGCGCCACCATTCAGCAAAGCTGTGCTCCCGCTGCCTGTGGTGCTAGCAGGTTGAACCAGACCTGTCTTGCCACCACACATGATGCTAGCAGGTGTTGCATTGTCTTATCATGCTGATCACATAGAGGGCACTGATCTGGGTGAGGCAATCCTCTCAATTCGAGTCTATCAGCTGTCCAACACCTATTGCGAATCGCCAGCCAAAGAAAAACCTTACACTTGTTTGGAGCCCAAGATTTCCAGAGTATTTTCCACGGCTCAAAAGTTACAGAACCTTGGAAATAAGCTCTGTACGCAGATTTAGTGGAATAGCACCCTTCAGGAACCAATTTCCAAATGTGCCGGTCCTCTTGATCACTTAACTCAACGTCCTGAATGCAATCCCAAAGCTGCAAATACTCTATGATCCCAATCGCCACTTATTACGAAAACCCATCCATTGTTATCCAAAGCCTCAGCCACTGTTTGTTTTTTATGAATTCGAGGAGGCGCACTAGCAAAAACCGCCGGTGCAAGATTCTCCACTGAGCATCCATGTAACCACTTGTCTGTCCAAAAGAGTGTGTTGCTTCCATTTCCTAACTCTGTGTTGACAGCGATGGCAAATAGAGCAAGCGAATTAGGATGCGATGGGAGTTCCAGATCAGCCCAAGGTCGATCAGCTCGGGTTTTCTTGTGCCATTGCCACCTAGCTTGCAACGCCCAAGCCATGACCTCCAAATTGGTGATACCCAAACCACCAAGGTCCAGGGGTCTCATGACCTTCTCCCATGCTACTAAACAGCAACCTCCATTAGCTTGTGCCTGTCCTCTCCAAAGGAAACCTCTTCATCAACAAAGCCTACAACCAAGGAATCTTCACTCTGCCAATAGCGGCTGATCCTAGCAACAATTTCCCCATCATCCAATATGCAGATGACACCATTATGGTATTGAAAGCATCACAAATAGAACTATTTTGCTTGAAGGGCCTACTACAATCTTTCACAACTTCAACTGGACTAAAGGTTAACTATGCAAAATCTCACATGATCCCTCTCAGCATGAGCCACGAGCAAGCAACAGTACTAGCCAGTACCTTTGGATGTCAGCTTGGCACACTTCCTTTCACATACCTAGGACTACCTCTTGGCACAACAAAGCCCAAGGTAGATGACTACATGCCCCTCATGGACAGAACAGAAAAAAGACTCACATCAGTCTCATCATTTCTCTCTCAAGCTGCAAGACTACAGCTGGTTAACTCAGTCCTATCTTCACTGCCAACATATACAATGTGCAGCCTTAAAATTCGAATTGTAGTATTGGACTTTATTGATAGGGCTAGAAAACATTGTCTTTGGAGAGGCTCTGACGTAAATGCAAAAAACAGGCCCTTGGTGGCATGGACAAAGGTTACAAAACCAAAAGACAAAGGAGGATTAGGGGTGATAGAGCTCAAACAACAAAATGACGCATTGTTACTCAAGCACCTAGATAAGTTTTATAATAAGAAAGAGATTCCTTGGGTCAATATGATATGACACTTACACTACTCCCAAGGACAAATACCACATGCAACAATAGACAAAGGATCTTTTTGGTGGAAAGACTTACTTCATCTATGTGATAAATTTAGAGGAGTAGCAACTTGTGCAGTGGGTAATGGTACCACAGTTCTATTCTGGCTAGATGTATGGAATGGACATTACCTACAAGGAAAACTTCCAAGACTGTTCTCATATGCTAAAAATCAAAAAATCTCAGTTGCTGAATTCCTGTTAAACACAAATATCATGGAACACTTTTATCTCCCTTTATCAGATCAAGCACATCAAGAATTTCAAGAGCTTCAAGTCATAATACAGAGTGTACAAATACAATATGAAGACAAGGACAAGTGGAATTATATCTGGGGCTCCAAGCAATACTCATCCAAAAAATTTTACAATTATCCATACAAGAATACCCAACCTCCTAGACCATTTCTCTGGATATGGGACTCAAGATGCTGCAACAAACTGAGAGTCTTCTCATGGCTCCTTATGATGGACAGATTGAACACCAGAAACATTCTTAAAAGAAAAAAATCACAAGGTTGAAGGGAACAACTACAATTGTGTTCTATGTACTTCCCAACTAGAGGAGACTGCCATGCATTTGTTCTTTATGTGTCCCTTTGCAAGAAGATGTTGGGATTTAATTGGCTTTCAATGGCAACCAGAATTGCCCTTCTTCCAGATGATGGAAGCAGCTAGACATAAGTTTAATCATAGATTCTTCATGGAATGCTTCATCATTGCTGCCTGGCACATTTGGAAACAGAGAAATGGCATTATCTTTGATAATTGCCCAGCAAGCACCAGTTCATGGAAAAGAAAATTCAGAGACGAGTGCTATCTCCAAGCCCACCGAATGAAGGAAGTTTTGAAAACCCCTTTTCTTACTTGGGCCAATAGCCACCTTTAGTCTTCTACTATTCCTAGCTTGTACAGCCCCTGCCCAACCCCATTCTTCTTTCATGTTCTTTGTAAGTTGTAATATGCCATAAAATAAAATTTCACAGCGGGGGCCTCCCTTGCTGTTTTTTAAAAAAAGGAAACCTCTTCAGATTTTATCAATTGCTTTGATGAACCATTTAGGAACATTGATGGCGATCAGCAAATAGATAGGTATAGCTGATAGAGTGATAGGACAAACCTGACCATAGTTATACGTCCTGCCTTATTTAATAAAACAGCTTTCCATCCCGGCAATTTGTCAGCAACCTTCTCAATCCAAGGCATAAGGTCAGTTTTTGTCAGTTTCTTGTTGGACAGTGGCAGCCCCAGATAGGTGCAAGGAAACTCAGCTACTGCACAAGGGAGGGTATCCCTTATTTGTAGTAGGGAAGCCTCTTCACATTGAATGGGAATGATGCTGCTCTTGTGAAGGTTTGTCTGCAGCCCAGAGGCTATACCAAAAGCATTAAGAATTTCCTTTGTGACCTGTATCTCATTCTCAACCGGCCTAATAAAGAGGGCCACATCATCAGCATATAGGGAAAGTCGCTGTCCAGATATTCTTGGGGAGAGAGGTTGCAGGAGCCCATTTAGAAACGTCATCACCTTACTAGCAACCACAGTTAGCCTGTTAGCCACCACTTTTGTAAAAATTTTAAAACTCACATTTAACATGCAAATTGGCCTATATTGTTGGATCATCTTGACCTCATCTTGTTTTGGAATCAAAGTTATTATACCAAAGTTTAGGCTAAGAAGCGGAAGGTTTCCTCTATGGAAATCTTTGAACATGGCCATTAGGTCATCCTTTATAAGACTCCAAAAGATTTGATAAAACTTAGCCGGAAAACCATCAGGTTCAGGAGTTTTATTATGTTTCATCTGAAAAATAGCCTCACTAACCTCGCTTTCAGTAAACTCATCAGTCAAAATTTCATTCTCCAGGTCTGAAACCTGAGGGATATCCTCTGTCAAAGTTTCATTCATGGAAAAGTTATTTCTCTCAGATGGGCCAAAAAGGCCTTTGTAGTACTTTGTTGTCACACCCGGTTTTAAAGGCAAAACCAGGTGCATCTCATATGTGCGCCAGGATCAGTTTACACACATATGGTAGACGTCACAAGTGAATATTCATAATCATGCATAACGAAAGAGTATTAAAGGGTTCTTATTACAACCTCAGAGTTGACACAAAGGTCATAGCGGAAGACTTGGATAAACGATCATCTAACGAAGCAAGAGTGACTCCAACTCCACAGGCATTGACTGGGGGAGACTCGCCTAGAACTCCTCAAAATCGGTAGTGAAATCCTCTAAATTCTCCCAATCTGAGTAGCATTCCGGTTGTCGTAGATGGAATAAAAGAAAGAAAGAAAAATAACAAGTATGAGCACATAACGTACTCAGCAAATGTAATATGACATACAAGGCTGAGGCAAAAAGGTTGGCTGACCATACTGCAGTAAGCACTTTTAGTTGGTCAAGTTTTATTAAGCAACTATTTACTAGCAAATGGAAGTATATACCACCTACAAATTAATGAATGTCATATTCCCAACATATTCACATAACCACGATTTAGATCATGTTCAAGTATGATTATCATGTAAGGGTCCAGGCCGCTCTTAACCGTGAGCACGGCTGTTATAACAGTTTTACACTCTGCAGAGGTTGTACACTTTCACCATAAGCCGCGTAAAAGTTCGAAAGAACTTTAAACCCAACCATGCCGAGGGGGCCAATCCTCTTAAATCACACTACCGAGGTGTGACCGCATAGGGACGCTACGAGGCCTTTACAAAGATTCTTTAGTAAATAGTAACCCGCTAAGGTTTCCGGTTCAGAAGCAAAGCATAACCCTCCCTAATGAGATCTGTCTCTTACCAAAGCCCACAGCTCAAGAGGACCGAGCTATACCCCGTCAACCGCCGCGCCTCTTGCCCCTTTCGGGTAAGGTTACCATCCACTAAAGTCCCTAATTAGTTAGCCAAGACCAGAGCCATATGGTACTTATGGTTGCACTGTTTTCCTGGGTGGTTCTCCATGTTCCAATTAAAAAGATATGATCTTGCCAATTAATTCTTTAAAAGAGTATATGGAACATAGAGTAGGGGTTCATTTAACCAATCCCAGTTGAGCAAACTAAGCATCATCTATCATCAAAATTAATTAAGTAACCCAGTTTTCAGGGACAGGGAAAATATAGTGGCTAGGTAAATCCTTAAATAGGAACCCATCAGATTAAGACACATGCACGGGTGGTGAAATTAATAATTATTAGGACATTTGCATGACATAATACACTTGCCTTTCTCCAAAGTATAGCTGCTCAGATTCTCTTCGAAGTCTTCTTCATTTGAACAATGTTCCGTCTACTCGTAGCAATCATCAAGCACAAGAAGAAGCTAAACAAGCAAACAAACAATATACAACTAAGAACAATACACCAATCAAAAGAAAAGCTTTAAAAGAGCATACTAACGGATAGGGCTCGATGCTAAGGTCACGTGAGCGCAAGAATCGCTGAAAACGGAGCAATGGTTGAAAAGATACAACCACCGGGAATTGATACTCGCAACTAACTGCTTGATTAATTTTAATTAAATAAATCAATAGTTAAGTATTAATTCAGTTCATTCAATCATATTTGGATTTATAAAACCAAGTAAAATCTAATCACATTTTATTTATAATTGTTTATGTATAAATTATACCAATTTAAATATTAACTTGAAATAAAACATGTGAGAGCAACTATCGAAAAACTTTATATTTCGAGTTGAACTAGTCATATTATCATTAAAACATATTTTTATTGATCTTAATCAGATTAATAATTATTTTTATAAAACCGAAGTTTAACCTTAATTAGCTTTTAAATTAGAAACTAGTGGTCATAAACATTAATCATATTAATATTATTTATGAAACCAAAATATTTGTAACCTATCAACTTTTATTTATAAAACTCACTGAATAATATTAATCAAATTCATAGTTGACATGAAAACCGGGTTTAAACCTTAATTATATTTTAATTTAGAAAGACACATTAAAATAGCCTTTAATTAAATTAATGTTAAATAAAATTTCAAAAATATATGTCATGGTAATTAACAGTACTAACACGTGGTTTAAGTTGATATGAAGCTAACGCAACAAGAACGGATTAAAACGGAGTTAAAACGCAAAAGATATGGCTTTTCTAAGGTTCAGGGACTTGTTGGTAAAGTTTTAAAAGTTCCAGGGGCTTAACTGCGAAAAACCAGGGGCGAAAACATAATTTTGTATAAAACTACGAGGGCTAAACCATAAAATAACAGGGCTTGGACTGCGGGTGCTATTTTAAAACTTGCAGGGGCTAAAACAGAAGAAAACATGACCTATTTGGAATTATTTTTGAACTAAATTGGACCGCGGGTTGATTTTGAAAAACTTCAGGGGCTTCTTTGCAATTTTACCAAGGCTGACCGGTATGACTCAGGTTTGACTCGGGGCTAAATCTAATTCCGACCGTTAGATCGTGATCGGACGGCTGGAAACAGATCGGCCGAAAGGTGTCGGCGGCACTAGAAGGAACGACGACGACCGAACTTGCTAGACACGACGGAAGAAACCCTACATGAGCAGCCTAGGGAGCTTCCTTACCTCGAGACGAAGGCGGTCGCTGGGCCTAGCGGAGCCTGGGTGCACCGGAACGCGAGATCGACGTCGGCGGCGAAGCTTCGAAGGCGGCGGCAATGGCGCATGCGGCTAGGGCGCAGATGGATTCGGTTGGAGAAAAACACGGGCGGGTATGCGCGCTTAAGTAGACCGAGAACCCGGGGCTTGGAAAGACGTGACGGGGACGGAGTCGGAGAAGGAGGCGGAGGAGATCGGGACTCGGCGTCGGCGTCGGAGAGGAATTCGGCTCGAACACGACGGGGAAGAAGACTCCGACAGGGGGGCCCACCTGTCGGTGACCGAGAGAGAGAACGACGGGGGAGTAAAGTGGGACGGGCCGAAGTGGGCCGAAAGTGAAGAATGGGCCGGGAAAAAAGGGAAACAGGCCGGAGAAAAAGGAAAAAGAAGAGGGGGCAAAGATGGACTGGGCCGAGGGTTCGAGGCGCGAAAACGAACTCGGCGGATTTAAACGTTTCTAAAACTCAAACAAAAGCAAATCAAATTCGAATTTAACCAGAATTTAAATTCCAACTTGATTTACTAGCAACCAAAAATATATGCAACAGCATGAATGCAACAAAAACTTATTTTGACTAAAATAATTATTTAATGTGATATTTAAATTAGTAAAAGGCTAGAAATTCTAATTAATTCCTAGAAAATTTATTTAAGCCTTAATAAATCCTAGAAAAATTCAGAAGTTGCTACAATTTATTTGTGATGAATTTTAGGGTGTTACATTTGTGATGAATTTCTTAAGGTTCTCTTCCCCTTCAATTACCCCCTCTTCTTGTTTAAGTCTGAAAATTTTAGTTTTCCGCCCCATTTGCCACAAGTTGGAAGTATTTAGTATTATTATCCCCCTGTAGAAGATCAATTGTTTTAGCTCGTTGAAACCATTTGATTTCTTCTTCTCTTAGGAAGAGAGCCAACCTGTCTTTTATTCTCTGTTCTAAGTCAATTTCCTGTTGACAAAGCAACTGTGTATCAGCCTTTTTATCATTATTCTATCATTATTCTTTTCACTAGGGTTTCTAATGATATTAAAATCTCCCCCGATTAACAAAGGTTTGCTTTCTTTATTGCAAGCGTAAACTAGTTCCGCAAGGAAAGCTTGTTTGTACTCCGGTTGTGCCGCCCCATAAACTGCCACCAAAACCGACTGAAAATCGTTATTTCTGTTTCTTAATTTGAATTTTACATAAAAATCCCCTTCATCAATGCTCCCTATGTCGAACACATCCAAGTTGACACCAAGCAGAATGCCCCCAGACCTCCCATGGGGTTGTGTCCAATGCCACAAGAAATTTCTCCCACCACAAATATTATTAAGTGTTGTTTGAGAGAAATCCCTTTTTCCTGTTTCTAGAAGGGCAATGAAATCCAAGTTGTGCTCTCTAGTAGCATCTGCAATAAATCTAGATTTAGCCAAGTCACTAAGACCTCTGCTATTTCAGAAAATTCCTTTCATTTGGAAACCCTTTTATTATATTTTGCAATGCTAACTTTTCAAGCCTTGTTAATGAGCAACTTAGCCCTCGACTTGTTTGAGAGACAGCACGTGAATCACAACTTAGGTGATAGCTATCCTCATCAAAAACCTCTTCTAACAAATCCCCACACAAGTGTTTTACTGCCTCCTTTTCTAAGACCTCTATACTCTCATCCTCACTATCGCTTTCACAAGACCAATTAACCTTATTATCGCAGCCAACAATATTGGATACTCTAGTCCTATCAACCTTGAAAAGTTGTTGTACCGAATTAACCATCTCGGTATTGTTGGTCCCAAAATTAACCCCCAAACCCTTGATATCCAAAACAGCATTATTAACGGTAAAAAGCACAAAGTATTTGTCAAAGTGTTACCTTCCACATGGTCCAGATTTCTTTCCGCTGCTCTCCTCTCCGCACGAGACAGCGTGTGCTCTTCAGTAGCATACCCCAGCCTTGGACTAGACCTCACCGGAGAAGTCAGAGCCTCCGGCACAGCTGCAGCCTCCCGAACTGCCTCATCAAAAGCAGATGCTAGCGCCCTTTTAGGCACCCCCGACTGCCCATCCTGGGCGTACTTCTCCAGCCCAAAAACAGCAGGGAAAGATTGTGCAGCATCACTGACCACTCCTCCCTTCTTTCCTCCCAAACTGTTCTCATTCTCACCTTCAAGTTCGGAGAAGGAAACACCATCATTTTCAGCCATAACCTTGTCCGCAGCAACACCCAAAGTGTTCTTCACAACTGCGTCCAAGATATTTTCTCAGCCTCTTCCTTAAGGAAATTAGCAAACTGTGCCTCTGTCATATTTTGCACTTTCTCCTTCAAAGAATTCAGATTATTCACATCGTTCCCATTTTGTTTTCCTGCATTGTCACCTTGTTCTTCAGTGTATTTTTCATTTCCTTTGTCTTTTTGGCGAAGAGTTCATCACAATGCTGAGATCCCTAATGACGCCTTGGAGTGTCTCCAGTGCACCGATCATCACTCATCTCAGTATTTCTAAATGCTAATCAACATGCAAGGTCTAAGGCAGGAGGTAATTCTTGACCAATGTCGTTCATCCAAGCAAAGAGTGGTGCAAGTGTGCAACTTACTTGTCCCACTCAACATTGTAGGTTACTGCTTTATGTTATGCTTTCCAACCAAATTATAGACTAAATGAAATCAAATAGTCAAAACCTAGGATATGAATATGGACCACCACACATTTTTGTGTCCCTGGCTTTTGGTAACGCTATTAAATTGCGCAGACGACTGTTGTGTGTTGATCAGTCTGTTTAGTATATAGATCGATTTTGGGCACATCACTCACAAACAATGCATTTGGGGGAGATTACAGATTAGTAAAACTTAAAAATGCAATATTACATGCTAAGGAGTAGATCAGTAATAATAAAAATTTAATAAAACACATCAATGTTACATATACTGCTAATTAAGCAGACTGGAGAAAAGGTGCGTGGCCGGTATACTCCCGTGGCCACACGTGGTAGGGTGTCTTGCCGTGCTCGGCGAGGTGAACGTCACCGTCAGGCAAGCGGGTCACGTCCACTAGAGTGAAGGACGTGCCCCTCTCGCTGAACGTCCCTCCCCCGCAGCCGCCGGCGGGGACATCCACGACGACGGACCTGGAGACGCACAGCCTTCCATTGCCGAGGTCCGCCAAGCTGACCGCGTCCGCTCCCCCGACGACGTTCTCCGCGCGCTCCGGCGGGAACTCCCGCACGCGCCGCACGACCGGCGGCCAGCCGGGCTCGACGTCGAGCGCGCACACCTGACAGCACCGCTCCTCGGGGTCGGTAGTGCGGGCTAAGCCTCTGGCGACGCCGACCACCGAGCCGAGCTCCGGCACGAAGAGCCCGCGGTCGTAGAGCGGCAGCTCCCAGGTCCCCTCCGCCCGCCATGTCCCCAGCTCCGTGTCCAGGGAGAAGGTGCCCTGTCCGACACGGAGATCCACGCGCGCGAGCCCCTGGCGAAGTAGGCCGAGACGAACGGGTAGTGGAGGAGCCCGGAGCGCTCGTCGCGGTACGCGACGGGCGGGTTCGGCAGGGGGTCGCCGGCGCGCCATTCGCCGCCGGGGAGGCGGCGGAGCGCCTCGAAGCAGCAGCGGCCGGGGAGCAGGAACCTGTCCATCACGAGAACCGTGTCGTCTCCCACGGGGAGCATGGAGGGGCGGCGGCGCTTGGAGTTGGAGCGGCGCAGCCGCGGGCCGGGGGTGTCGGTGTGCGTGGCGGTGTCGTGGATGACGGTGCCCCGGGTGCCGGAGACGAGGGCCACGATGAGGCCGCCGGAGACGGCAGCGAAGGCGTCGTACTTGTGCTCGTCGTCCTCGCTCCAGCGGGCGACGGGGTCAGCCGAGGGGCGGATCTCCAGCGTCGGTGGGTCGTCGCCGGCGGCAGGCGGCGGGACTGCCTCGAGGCCGACGCCGTAGATGAGGTAGCCATCGTCCCAGTCTCTTGTGAACAAAAAAAAGCGATCTGTCGTTGGCGATCGGCTCAGCCATGCCAGATGTACGGCGGCCTCGACGCGAGTGCCGGCGGGTTCATCGCGGCTTCAGCCAGCTGATGAGGCGGAGGCGGCCGCATGGAGGTAACGGCGGCTGGCTTCGCACCTTCATCCTCCTCTCTCTTTCTCTCGATTGATGGATCGATAGACGCTATGACTATGAGGACTGATTTCTGATCCCTATCGATTCCGCCGGTAGGGTTGCGGCGGCTTTCACCCTCCGCCCGGGCTGTTACTATTTATTGGCCGCGGCAGCGCCTTGAGTCGGTTCACATCTACGAGCAGGTGGTAACGGATCGTGACCCTTTCTTCACAATCCAATTTGGCCCTAGTCAAATTTAGATTAAAAAATTAGTATTTTTTGGCCCGGCCGGCCCGCCCTTAAAATTTCTACTACAAAATAGAGGAACCTTTCCCACCTACGAGTCCTGTTCGGTTCGAATTCCGTATACGCTAGAGTATGGGGCGCGCCGCGCGCCTATCTTTCAGTCTGAAGCACGCTTATCTTTGAGTCTGATCATGTGCACATCACCGGAGATATAATTCATTATATTTTTGTGCAGGTACTAAAATAAAATACAAATATTATATTAGATCAATTTAGTTATACAGTAATTTACAGAATTAAAGGAACATCATAGTAGTTTGGGAGTGCCTCAAAATAAGTCTCAAACTTCAAAGAAGGATTACATCACTCATGCTCCAGAAACCACAATAGTAATGCAATTGCATATGCAACTCTGTTTAAATCTTCTAACCCAGAGAAACTGCAACGCATAAAAAATAATTGAACTCAAATTTTGAACAACACTCCTAGGATAAAATTTGGAGGTCATGGCAATACTGATTGCTGAACATAGAACTCTGAAGTTCAAAAATAGGGCAGTCAAACAAATGGACTATAATACACTGAACTGTTGACATTTGTACTCCTTGCAAACAAAATCAAAATTGACTTGAGAAAAAAGTGAGTCTTACGTATTCCACCATAGTGGTCTAACTGCTGCAAAAGCATAGAATCAGAACTTTGGGTCCTCATTGATCTGCAATTCCATATTTACTGAATCAGGACAGGAATCAATCGATTGTATTGATCATATATAGGTGACCTATACATATAGTGTACAACATGGTTCCCTGATGAACTAACTCCCTGTATCCATGCATCGCAGGGCGCACGGACGTCGTGCCTGGAGCGCGGCGTGGGCGTGAGACTCGGTCGACCTGGGACTGAGGAGACCAGACAGCCGTTATGCTTCAACATTTACTGCCTACTATGTTTGCAGTTACCACATCCTATTAGTGTTTGATTCACCGAGTCTCATGAGGGCCCAAGCAAAAAATAAAAATAATATGAGTTAGAGCAACTTCAGCAGGGGCCTCTATATGCGCCTCTACTCCAAAATTTGGAGGTTTGAAACAAAAACACAACTCCAGCAGTGCCTCGACTAGGCCTCCAAATCTCCTCACCAAGCCTCCATTCCTGTACACCCTCCAATTCCCCCCTCCAACCGTGCATCCCACCCGATATTTCCCATCCATCCGCATCCGGCGCGCAGGCGCTCGCGCATCCGCCGCCGCCGCGTCCCCGCGGCTCGGCACGCTGCTCCGCGCCGCCAGCCTCCCGCCGCGCCTGTCGCAGGCGCTCCCCGTGGAGCTGCTAAAATTATCTGGAAAAAGCAAGAGAATGAAGAAGATGATCCCAACCCATCCCGCACAGACAGACACAAGCAATCTCTCTTGTCCTCTCTGCTGTATACCTCATTTTTCATGGTGGTGTCCTCCCAAATTCATTCACTCGGCACACTAGAATGTATAAACTGTAAGCACAACCCATTCACATCTTGGTTTGGTTGGATTGGCTAAATTCCACCAAATTCCCAAGTCAATGGAGGAGAAAGGAAGCCAAAGCACAGTGACTAGTAAGCAGCAGCATTTGACCTCTGGAAGAAGAAGGAGAAGAAGAATTCGAGATCAATCAAGGCGGTGACTTGAAGGCCTGCACGACGAGCGCGAAGCCCGGCGCGGTGGCCTCCTCCTCGAGCCAGAGGTGGCTCTCGAGCACGCTCCTGGCGCGCAGCATGACGACGGCGCAGCCGGGCGTGTCCCGGAACCACCAGTCGTGGAGGTCCCAGAGGACGTCGACGGGGCCATCGACGAAGACCGTCTGGTTGCCCCTGAAGTTCCAGCGGAGGCGGCGCGCGTGCACGGCGCGCTTTCCGTCGACGCTGACCCAGAGCTCCTCGTCGCCACCGCCGCCGCCGGAGGTGGTGGAGCAGCCGACGCTGACCTCATGCTCCAGCGCGCCCTCGGCGAAGCGGACCCGCGCAGTGTGCATGGAGTTGGGCGCCGCGACGACCCGGTCGGCGCGGGAGACGGGGAGGAAGCGGGCCTTGGGGATCTGGCCCTCGAACTTGGTCTTGACGAACTCGGCGGCGAGGTCGCCGACCCCCAGTACGACCTGCGCGTCGGCGACCGCGACGAAGTAGAACCCGGAGAGCGGCTCCGGGGATGCGGCGACGGCGTACTTGGCGGCGGTGAGGTCCCAGAAGAGGGCGAGCGAGGGGCCGTTGGACTCGGAGGGGCGGGAGCGGGTGCCCTTGCGGCGGCGGAGGAGGACGGCGGGGAAGGAGAGCTGCGCCTTGAGGCGGCGGAGCGAGGCGTCGAGCTCGGCGCACTCGCGTCGCAGCAGCTCGGCGAGCGCGGGCGCGGCTGCGAGGTCGTCGGGGGAGGAGAAGTGCGCGTCCAGGAAGCAGCGGCAGTGCGAGAGGGAGGGGCACATGCGGCTGACAGGTAGGCCAACGGGAAAATAGAGGTCCAAATTCATATGCCCACTAGAGTTGAGTGTTTATTTTGAACCTCTATTTTTTATTGATAGGCTTGCAAATAAGTTTTGGAGGCCTCAATTTGGTGGAGTTGCTCTTAGTATGGTGATATTAGCTAATAGACGATGAGGCCGATGATAGCTGCAGGTGGCAAGTGCACAGTGCACTCAAATAGCGTCTTGCTTAAGCTGGCTGAAGCCGCCGGCACTCGCGTCGAGGCCGCCGCCGCCCCTGCAACCGCAGCAGTACGTCCACCGACAGATTTCTTTTTGTGTTCAAAAGATGGCTACCTCATCTACGGCGTCGGCCTCGACCCACCTGCCGCCTGCCGCTGGCGACGACCCACCGACGTTGATGGACATCCGCCCCTCCGCTGACCCCATCGCCCGCTGGAGCGAGGACGACGAGCACAAGTACGACGCCTTCGCCGCTGTCTCCGGCGGCCTCATCGTGGCCCTCGTCTCTGGCACCCGGGGCACCGTCATCCACGACATCGCCACGGGCACCGACACCCCCGGCCCGCGGCTGTGCGGCTCCAAGCACCGCCGTCCCTCCATGCTCCCCGTCGGAGACGACACGGTGCTCGTCATGGACACGGTCCTGCGCCCCAGCCGCCGCTGCTTCGAGGCGCTGCGCCGCGTCGTCCCCGGCGGCGGCGAATGGCGCGCCGACCCCCTGCCGAACCCGCCTGTCGCGTACCACGACGAGCGCTCCGGCGGGCTCCTCCGGTACCAGTTGGTCTCGACCTACTTCGCCACGGGCTCGCGCGTGTGGATCTCCGCCTGCCACCGAGGCATGCTGGGCCGCCGTGGCCCGATGGACTAGTCGGGCCGCCGTGCCGGCCGGCCTAAAAAACATGCCGTCATGTCGGGCCTGGGCCGGCAGGTCGGCACGACGGCCCGGCACAGTAACCTATAGGGCCTGCATAGTACCGGGCCACATCAGGTCGGGCTGAATAGGGCTAGTGACGGGCCAAGGCTGGGCCGTCCATTTGGATTTCTATACTCCCAAGGCTGCTCTCTCTCTCTCTCGACTCTGCGAACGAGCAGCAAAGAGCGGCTGCAAGATGTCGAACATGAAGTTTCCGGCCCTTCGTCCAAGCGACGAAGAAGCAGCAGAAGGGTGACACGAGTTGGCAGGCCTCGGCTCCCTTCACCAGCACCTCTCGGCTCCCTCCGCCACTCCCCTTCACGTCCCCTCTCCATCTCCCTCTCTCCGTTCTCTCCGCTGCACCCTTCTCTAGTGGCGGCAGCGACAGGGGGCGGCCTCCCCGGTCGTGCGGCCTGAAGCGACGGCGACGGGGCGGCAAGCGGGAGCGGCGGCCAAGCACGACAGTGGCCCAAGCGCGGCGTGTGGCGGCGGCCAAGTGGGGAGGGGGCGACGGGGTGGCAAAGGGCGACGATGGGGCAGAAGGGTGGCCTACAGACTGCGGTGGGCGGCCTGCGGTGGAGGGCGTCGGCGGGCAGCGGACTGGCCGGTGGTGGGCGGCGACGCACGACCGACGGCTCCCTAACGCTGGTGGGGGCGACGCTCTAGTCAAAGCCACCGTCGGCGGGCTCCGGAGCGGCCGGAGAGGCGGCACACATCCATGGCCACCGGCGCTCCTCATCTCTACATTGCTCGTCTTCTCCGAGGTTGGCGGCGGAGCGGCGGCCAGCATGTACGGCGGAAGGCGTGGGCGACAGTGAGTGACGGCCACCGTGAACGGTGATGGGTGGCCGCCGCGAGATGCGGCCGGCGCGGGCGACGACCGTGGCCGGTGGCCAGCTGGTGGGCGAGCATGGGCCCATGTGGTGCGAAGCACATCGCAACGTATGCATATTTTTATAAGGAAAATAAAATACATGAGTGGTCCCTAAACTTGTTTCGTGATGTCATCTAGGTCTCTGAACTATCAAAATACATATTTAAGTCCCCGAACCTACTAAATTATGTCATCTAGGTCCAAAGTTCCAAAAGTACCCCTATGCATGATGACATGGCAACCAATTGAACATGAAATGTTTTACTATTTCTCTAACCAAATCGGTTGTTTCCACCACAATAGTTATAGAACTTTATTTGATTATACCATAGCGATAATTATAGATCAAGAGATGGACAAACATCAGTAATATAGGGGTATTTTTGGAATTTTTGACCTAAATGACACACTTTAACAAGTTTAGGGATGCTAATGTGTATTTTAAGAGTTTGATGACCTAGATCACACCCGGAGACAAGTTTGAGGACCACTCTTGTATTTCGCTCTCTTTTTTAATTTTATGCACCTATCTGTGCTGGCGGGCGTGGAGCCGTGAGCACAGATGGAGAGCCGCCAGCACAAATATATATGTGCTGACGGGTGCCACCCGCCAGCACAAATCAATATTTGTGTTGGCAGAGAGTTGTTGTCGGGTGGGAGAACCGCCAGCACAAAGCCCATTTGTCCGTCAGCACAAACCTTTTTTGTGTACTAGTGGCGATGAGATGATCAATGTATATGTCAACCACGGACAAGAAACTCTCCCATGGTCCCACGGACAATTAATCGATCAGACATTGAATGAAGGTGCTCGTAACGAGAATCTAATGGCAATACCTTCAATACAAATATTCCCCTTTTCTTTTATATAATGGCAAAAAATATGAAAATAAACACATTTGGTTATGGTGGTTTAAGAATACTTTTATTAAATTTATACATGTACTACTTGTTCCAAAGAATTTCCTTATATTTGTGAAGTCATCTTTATTGTTGTCAACATTCTTCTCGATACATATTGTAGTTGTTAAAAGGTTGTTGGTTATATGATATACATACTTAAAATAATCTCTTACAATGTAAAATTTTTATGAATTAGAAATATATCGGATGAAAGGAGTGCTAGTAATGGGACCTAATAGTTCTTTCTGAATTTTATTATGATTTACATTCAATTAAAATATTCTATTTGTCTTAAAATAGTTAAGCTTAGGGGAAACATATTTGAATTAGTAAATTCAAACATATTTGTAATATTGGAGGGGCAAAGAACAGACTTGGTTACATATATCTTAATTTGTGATAGATGTACACATAAGCATCTGTATAGGTACAAATCACTCGACCAATGTTGTTGTACGAGCTTCCTGATGAAGCCCTGAGAGCCGGGTTAGATATTATTACGATTTACCTTCAATACAAATATTCCCCTTTTCTTTTATATAATGGCCAAAATATGAAAATAAAGACATTTGGTTATGGTCGTTTAAGAAGACTTTTATCAAATTTATACATGTAGTACTTATTCCAAATAATTTGCTTATATTTGTGGAGTCGTCTTTATTGTTGTCAACAATCTTCTCGATGACATATTGTAGTTGTTAAAAGGTTGTTGATTATATGGTATATGTACTAAAAATAATCTCTTACTGTTGACAGTCAAAATTGGCTGGCCTGGCCAAACCGGTCTGACCGGTTTGCCAAACCGGTCTGACCGGTTTGGTTCTGTAATTCGAGTAGGATTAGGATTCCGAGTTTAATCACATATTGTAACCTATTCGGAAGGGGTAAGACTTCCCCGGCCTATAAATATAAAGTCTAGAAGGCCGATTGAGGTATTCCCAATCGAATCAAATACTTTATCTTCTATTTTTGTGTCTCTCAAACCCTAATCTTTTCCAACCCCCATATTCTGTTCTTTGCTCGTCTCTACGGCGTTCAAGGACGTTCTAGGTGGCCTGCCGACCCTAGAGCAACCCTAGATAAGCTCGAGCTCCGACGGGGTCCATCCCGAGCTTGAGTTTCTAGGTCTTCACGACCTCCCGACCAGAAGCGGTCTGACCGGTCTATAGAACCGGTCTGACCGGTTTGCCCCGGGAAGTCAGGAGTTGGCCGTTGTGACGGCCGTGCTGCGCGTTTGATCGATCTCAAGTGTGTTGGCGCGTTTTCGTGTCAACATACTTTTTGGCGACTCCGCTGGGGAAGATTAATCTGGTGCCAAGACCGATTCAATCTACTCCGGATATGTCTGGATCTACGTGCGACCTTGACAAAGACAACATCATCGCCGCGACGATGGAAGAGCTCACGGACGAGGAGCGGAAGCGGTACTTGATCGCTGAGGAGCACTTCAGGACGCAATTCTTGAAGGGCTTCAAGAAAGTTCGCGGTGGTCTTGTCAAGAGAGTGGAGGAATTCGTCATGCCGGCTTTCAAGCTGGCAAACGACCAAGTTGAAGAAATTCCAAAGGTAACTGGCGAATCCTCTGATTTAATGCAGCAAATTACTCGCATGGATGATAGATTACTTGCTGCACAAACTGCTACTAGTGAATTGATTGCTAGTATGACGGGTAATTCTGATAAGGGTAAAAATAATGTAGAAACTAATGAATTACCTAACTCATATCCTAGCTCATCAGGCGTGCCAGAAAATATTTTAGATCCTAATTTGGGCATGCTGATGAATTTTTATGCGGGACAAACACCTCACCCTAGTTCGGTCCACGAACCGGTCAGACCAGTTTGTACAACCGGTCAAACCGGTTTGGCCCCCTCTGGCGGTCAGACCGGTTCCATGGGTGCAGGAGCATCTGGTGCGATGGTTTTATCTAATACGGTTACTTCTGGTCCTGTTTATACTATTCCACGCACTATAGTTACGGGAAGTATACCCCACGGATCTGGCACGTTTCACGCGCCGATTCCGAATACTTCTCAAAATACGATGTATGGTGTTCCCCGCGTTCCACATAACAGAGGTGATGGGAACTATCAAGCCGAGTTAGCTAAGTTTAAAGAAGATATAGCTAATACACTTAGAGCAAAACTCGGACTTGAATTGGGTAGCGCACGCTTATATCAAAAACCGTATCCACCTGAATTTGATTTGGTTCCTTATCCTAATGGTTGGCGTGTTCCTGATTTCATTAAATTCAGTGGTGAAGATAATAGAACTCCTTGGGAACACATTAGTCAGTATATTTTGCAATTAGGAGAGACATCATTTTAAAAAGCATTGCGTATACGGCTATTCTCATTGTCTTTAACTGGAACCGCTTTTTCATGGTTTTCTTCGCTTGCTCCTAATTCTATTCAAAACTGGACTCAATTGGAACGTAAATTTCATGATCACTTCTTTAGCGGAGAAAACGAAGCTAAACTATCTGATTTAACATCGGTTAGGCAAAGCCGAGAGGAATCAGTTCTTGATTACTTCAAAAGATTTAAAGATGTTAAGAACCGATGCTTTAACATAACTGTTTCTGAAAAGGATTTAGCGGATTTAGCTTTTGCGGGCTTACGGTCTCATTACAAGGAAAAGTTAGAAAGTTCTGATTTCCTTACTATTAATCACTTGCAAATGAAGGCCATGAGTCTAGAGCTTAAATTTAAAAATTTAAAAGAATCTGCTAAACCCCATCGTTCGAACGTGCATATTATTGATAATGATTCTGATAGTTCGGACGATGATAAAGAAATTTATGCTGCTGAATTTGTTTGGTCATCAAAGAGTAAACCTGGTTGTTGTCCTTCATTAAAACCGATTCAGAAAAAGAAGCAAGAAGAAATTAAGTTTACATTTGATGTAGCCAAATGTGATCGCGTTTTTGATGAATTGCTTAAGAATGGTTTTGTTAAACTTTCTCATGCAATTCCACCAGCCGATCAATTGAAAAATCGTGCATATTGTAAGTGGCATAATTCTTTTTCTCATGCAACCAACGATTGCAATGTTTTTCGACGACAGGTACAATCGGCCCTTAATGAAGGTCGATTGGTGCTCGCTGAAATGCAAGTTGATAAGGCTCCTTTCCCTGTTCATACCTTGGATGTGAACACCAAGATGCTGATTCGGCCGGAACAAGCCGATGGAGCTAAGGGTAAGAACGTGGTGATTGTAGATCCAAGGCCGGAAAAAGTTGATGACAAAGTTCCGGTCAGAACAGTGATGATTGGAAAGACTCTTGATGGTAGAGAGTCTCTGAAGATTACTATTAACTCATCAAGGCCCGGGGGGCAAGAAAGTTCTTCGGAAAAGAAACGGTTCGCTAGTCAGGCGAAACCGGTCAGACCGGTTTCCCAAACCGGTCAGACCAGTTTGTCTCCAGACCGTCCAAGAACTTTCAAGCCTAAGCGCCCGGAAGTGGGTACTTGAAAATTTAATGAGCCAAAGGTTCAAGGGAGGGTTCTGAAGCAAGGACCTACTTTCTCTCAGCTCATGAACAAGTACACAAAGGCCGTTCAAGTTGATCGGCCAACAAAAAAGAGACAGAGGTCACCACAATGTTGGATTGATCCTACAACTTACAAGCGCCGTGGTAATTTTGTACACGACTGATTGGGCTCATACCGATCAGGTTATTCGACTGCTCATCAAAGCGGTCAGACCGTTTTTATGAACCGGTCAGACCGGTTTCGGTCTGAGCAAAGAATTCATGTTCCTCCTAAGCAAGAATACCGTATCAAGGAGAAGAAGGAGGATGTGCAAGCCAAAGCCAATGGTTTTATAAAAATTGGTGATATTCCAGTGGCTATGGAAGACTTGGGTAGAAAGCCGATAGTCATTGGAGATTCGGCTCCTGTTCCAGTCAAGAAGCCGGTCATGATCAATGATCGTGAGGCTAGCAGTAGCAAGGGTATAAAGAAGGTTTTTCAACCAAGATGGTGTCCTTCTGGGTTAACTCATACACAGAAGCGAAAGCTACAACGTTTGAGAAACAAAGAAAAAAAGGGAACAAGAAGCTGAGAAGATGAGGGATGAATACTTCAACAACTAGAGGCCTATGATCCCTCAGACCAAGATTTGGCAAGCTAAGCCCGTTGTGCAATCAGCGGCACAACCGGTCAGACCGGTTTCTGAATCCGGTCAGACCGGTTTGGGTCAGCAGACCGCTGCAGAAGCGGTCAGACCGGTTTCTGGAACCGGTCAGACCGGTTTGTCGACAGAAGCGGGAGCTGAAGTTGCTTCGACCATTGATACTACTCCGCCAATTCCTCTAGTGGTTGAAGATGAAGAATTGGTCGATTTTGAGCCTTCTCCAGAGCGTGACAACATGTAAATTAATGTTGTCTATTTATCTTCTGATTATTATGTGATACTGGAGGAGGAGGTCTCTCATCTTCAACTTGGGCCTCAAGATGCTATTTTTCAGAAGCCTAATGAATCAGAAAATCATCTCAAGGCTTTGTATATGAGGGGACACATCAACGGGAAGCCAATTTCTCGTATGTTGGTTGATGGTGGAGCTATCGTGAATCTTATGCCGTACTCTCTCTACAAGAAGATTGGCGGAAAAGACGAAGAGTTGATCAAGACGAACATGACGGTCAGCGGAGTTGGTGGAGGTGATCCCATTGGTGCCAAGGGGGTGGCTTCTATGGAGTTGACCGTCGGGAGCAAGACTATTGCTACAGCTTTCTTCGTCTCCGAGGTGCAAGGTAACTTCAGTTTAATCCTTGGACGAGATTGGATTCATGCAAATAAATGTATTCCATCTACCTTGCATCAATATCTTATTCAGTGGATCGGTGACGAAGTTGAGATTGTCCATGGTGACAATTCTTCCTTTGTTGCAACGGCCGATTCCGAGTCTCTTAGTGCAAATGAGAAGGTCCAATGTTTGTCGGGCATGGATTTGACCGACTATGAGTTGATCAGTTGCACCAAGGATGGTTTTGTTCCTACTACATTAAAGCCAATGGAGAATCGGTTGAATTACTTGCTGTAATTAATGGAGCAACAGAATCAACAGAGACAAACCGGTCAGACCGCTTCTGAAAACTGGTCAGACCGGTTTAGATCTGAACAGCGCCGACCGAGCCAAACCGGTCAGACCACTTTTGGGAACCGGTCAGACCGGTTTGCGTCTGGACAGTGGCTTCAAGACCGAATTGATCATCATCGAACTCATTCGGCCGGTATGTTCGAAGCTATTGAAGATCTTGGTGATATGGATAAGTTGGGTCAGGGTTTCACGTCAGCTGATCCTTTAGAAAAAATAGATATTGGTGATGGTACTATTGCTAGGTCGACTTTTGTAAACAAAAATTTATCGGCTGAGTTTAAAGCCGAATTAATAAATTTGTTGAAAGAGTATGTCGATTGTTTTGCTTGGGAGTACCGTGAGATGCCTGGTTTAAGTCGTGACTTAGTTGAGCATCGTTTACCAATAAAGGCCGGTTTTAGACCTTTTAAACAACCGGCTAGACGTTTTAATCCCGCTATTTATGACCGAATAAAAGAAGAAGTTAATCGTTTATTAGATGCTGGTTTTATTCGGACTTGTCGTTATGCGGAGTGGATTTCTAATATTGTTCCCGTTGAAAAGAAAGATTCGGGAAAACTTAGAGTTTGCATTGATTTTAGAGATCTTAATAAAGCCACTCCAAAAGATTCATATCCTATGCCTATAGCCGATGTCTTAATCAATGAAGCTTCTGGGCATCGTGTTGTTAGTTTTCTTGATGGTAATGCTGGATATAATCAAATCTTCATGGCCGAAGAGGATATGCACAAAACGGCCTTTCAATGTCCAGGATTTATTGGTTTGTTTGAGTGGGTGGTTATGACTTTTGGATTAAAGAATGCCGGTGCAACTTATCAAAGAGCTATGAATTTAATCTTTCATGATTTACTTGGTGTTATTGTGGAAGTATATATTGATGATATTGTAGTTAAATCGGATGGCTTAGATTCTCATTTAGCCGATTTAAGACTTGCTCTTGAGAGAATGCGACGGTATGGTTTGAAGATGAATCCACTCAAATGTGCTTTTGGTGTTTCAGCTGGGAAGTTTCTTGGGTTTGTTATTCATGAGAACGGCATAGAAGTTGATCCCAAGAGAATTGAAGCTATGAAGAAAGTCGAAGCTCCTACTTGCAAGAAGGATTTGCAAAGGTTTCTAGGCAAAGTAAATTTCTTGAGAAGATTTATAATTAACTTGTCTGGAAAAGTTGATGCTTTTACTCCTTTACTTCGGTTGAAAGATGAAGCCGATTTTACCTGGGGGGCAAAACAGCAAGAAGCTTTTGAGAAAATCAAAGAATACTTGTCTTCACCACCGGTGCTTAGGGCGCCTAAGCGAGGAGTACCATTCAGACTTTATGTGGCGGCTGAAGATAGGACTATTGGAGCTGTTTTGACTCAAGAAATCGGCAACAAGGAGTATGTGATTGCTTATGTAAGCCGACGTCTCATTGATGCAGAAACAAGGTATACTTTCATTGAGAAGTTGTGTTTATCTTTGTATCATGCTTGCACTCAATTGAGGCATTATTTACTATCTAGTACTTGCATCGTGTTGTGTCAAACCGATGTGATTAAACATATGTTGCAAAAGCCGATTGCTAGCGGGAGAGTCGGTAAATGGGCTTATGCTTTAGTTGAGTATGATTTGGCTTGTGAACCTTTAAAATCAATGAAAGACCAAATTGTAGCTGATTTTATTGTTGAACATCGGATAAATGATACAAACAACTTCGACGTCAGATATATTACTTGTACCCCATGGAAGTTATATTTTGATGGATCGGTTTGCAATGATGGGCAAGGAATTGGTGCTGTTTTGATATCTCCAAGTGGTGCCGTCTTTGAATTTTCAAACCGATTGGAAGAAAAGCGAACCAATAATCAAGTTGAATATGAAGCTCTTCTATTTGGCTTGGAATTTTTGTAAGACATGGGAGTGAGACATGTTGAAGCTTTTGGTGATTCGCTCCTGGTGGTATAACAAATATCAAAGGTATGCCAATGTTATAATGGTTCGTTAAATGCATATCTTGATAGATGCCTTGATATTATAGCTTCTTTTGATGAATTTACAATCAAACATATTCCAAGAGAAGAGAATGATAAGGCAAACACTCTGGCTCAGAAAGCATCTGGTTATATGGTTGCAGAGAAATATTTCTATCTCCAAAAACCGATGCAAACGGAAGCCGAGGTTCTGGTTCTGGACGAACCGGTCACACCGGTTTCAGAAACCGGTTAGACCGGTCTGACTGCCAGAACCGGTCTGACCGGTTCTGAAACCGGTCTGACCGCTTCGACCCGTGACAGAAGCAAAAATCCTTTGGATGATGCTAATCAATCCAAAGTTGAAGATCAGGATTGGAGAGTGTCTATTATTACTTATTTGAGAGATCCTGGTCGTGGTGCAGATAGAAATATTCGGCGAATATCATTTAAATATGTTTTACTTGACGATGAACTTTATCGTCGAAACGCCGAAGATTTGTTGTTGAAATGTCTTGATTCGGATCAGGCCAAAGTTGCCATGGGTGAGGTCCATGAAGGTATTTGTGGTACACATCAATCGGCTCCAAAGATGAAGTGGTTGCTTAGACGAGCCGGTTTCTATTAGCCTACTATGATGTCAGATTGTTTCAAATATTACAAGGGATGTGAAGAATGTCAGAAGTTTGGAAATTTACAAATCGTTCCTGCTGCATTGATGCATCCTATTATTAAGCCATGGCCGTTCCGAGGTTGGGGATTTGATTTTATTGGGCAAATTAATCCTCCATCATCAAAAGGACATCGTTTCGTGTTGGTTGCTACAGATTATTTCACTAAGTGGACCGAAACGATTCCATTGAAAAATATGACGCATCGAGAGGTAATTGAGTTTGTTACACAAAATATTATTCATAGATTCGGTATTCCTCAAACTTTGACAACGGATCAAGGTACTTCGTTTATGTCTAAAGAGGTACGTGAATTTGCCGAATCTTATAGAATTAGATTGCTCAATTTATCTCCATATTACGCTCAGGCTAATGGACAAGCTGAGTCAAGTAATAAAACTTTGATCAAGTTAATCAAGAAAAAGATAGAAGATAGTCCTAAGCGATGGCATGAAGTTTTATCTGAAGCATTATGGGCTCATCGTATATCTAGACATGGTGCTACTAAGGTTACTCCTTTTGAGCTTGTTTATGGTCAAGATGCCGTTTTACCTGTTGAGGTGAATCTGGACGCTTATAGATTGGCTAAGCAAAACGACCTTGATGCTGTTGATTACCACAACTTGATGTTGGACAATATTGATGAGGTAACCGACAAACGATTGAAAACTTTTAAGGATATTGAGAAAGATAAGCTTCGAGTTGCTAAAGCTTATAACAAGAAGGTGCGAGGAAAATATTTTCAGATTGGTGAACTTGTTTGGAAGATGATTTTGCCTATTGGGATAAAAAGCAACAAGTTTGGTAAATGGTCACCAAGTTGGGAAGGGCCTTATAGAGTTGTCAAGGTCATTTTTGGGAATTCTTACATGCTAGGGACGCTGAAGGGAGATCATTTGCCTAAAGCTATCAATGGAAGATATTTGAAGAAATTCTATCCAAGTGTTTGACAAGATGCATGAAGACCAATGGCCGATATATTGTTTATATCGCCCTTAGCATAAATTTTAGCTCCTGTATTATAATTACTTGCTTTTTAGTTCTGAAGTTCACTAAAAACGCAGGGGGGCATGTGTTGACAGTCAAAATTGGCTGGCCTGGCCAAACCGGTCTGACCAGTTTGGTTCTGTAATTCGAGTAGGATTAGGATTCCGAGTTTAATCCCATATTGTAACCTATTCGGAAGGGGTAAGACTTCCCCGGCCTATACATATAAAGGCTAGAAGGCCGATTGAGGTATTCCCAATCGAATCAAATACTTTATCTTCTATTTTTGTGTCTCTCAAACCCTAATCTTTTCCAACCCCCATATTCTGTTCTTTGCTCGTCTCTACGGCGTTCAAGGACGTTCTAGGTGGCCTGCCGACCCTAGAGCAACCCTAGATAAGCTCGAGCTCCGACGGGGTCCCTCCCGAGCTTGAGTTTCTAGGTCTTCACGACCTCCCGACGAGAAGCGGTCTGACCGGTCTGTAGAACCGGTCTGACCGGTTTGCCCCGGGAAGTCAGGAGTTGGCCGTTGTGACGGCCGTGCTGCGCGTTTGATCGATCTCAAGTGTGTTGGCGCATTTTCGTGTCAACACTTACAATGTGAAATTTTCATGAATTCGAAATATCTCAGATGAATGGAGTGGTAGTAATGAGAAATAGTTCTTTCTAGATTTTATGACAATTTGATTCAATTAAAATATTGTACTTGTCTTATGAAATATTTAAGCTTGAGGGAAACATATTTGAATTCAAAGTGTCGCTCGATATATATAAAGGGCGTACCCAGTGCCGTAGGCTTCCCGCACCGTGCGGGGTCTGGGGAAGGGTTGTAATAGCGCCCAAACCTTACCCGCACAAATGTGCAGAGGCTGGGGCTTGAACCCGGGACCTTCCGGTTACAATGTCGCTCGATATATATATTCTATAAATATTCAATAATTACAGCCTAACTAGGTCGCATACTCGCATGCCAAAAAGGCTAAAAAATAAACAAGGACTGAACATTACGGGCTTACATTACTGAATTCGGAGTAACTAAACGGAAGTAACAATAGAACCAAAAACCGAATTCAGTATAGCACTGGTCTACAATCTCGACTGAATAAATCAGAGTAAGTATAGTTGAATCTGAAGCAAATATGTCCCACCCATCAATTCAGTAACATGTCGTTGCTTATACAGATCAAGGCTCCTCCTCATTATTCGATTGCCTACACATATCAATGTCCCATCCATCAATTTACTAATTTGCTGGTGCCTGCATAAACAAGTACATAAAACAGAACATATTACGTAAACAATCAGAGTTAAAGACGACCTTATGGCTATGTTCCGGGACTTCCATAAGGGGGACCTTCCTCTTTTCAGTATCAATTTAGGAATTTTGACTTTGTTACCTAAAGAACAGGAGGTAAAGAAAATCCAACAACATCATCCTATTTGTATGCTTAATGTTAGTTTTAAGATCTTTACAAAAGCGATTTCTAACAGGCTATCGTTAGTAGCTTCCAAGGTGATTAGACCATCCCAATCGGCTTTCCTGTCTGGAAGGTATATTTTGGAGGGAGTGATTGTTTTACACGAAACAATTCATGAGCTACAGAAAAGAAAACAAAAAGGCATTATTCTCAAGCTAGATTTTGAGAAAGCCTATGATAAGATCGATTGGAATGTCTTACAACAAGTGTTAAGAATGAAAGGTTTTTCCAGTAAATGGTGCAGTTGGATAGAACAAATTGTTTCCGGGGGGGGGGGGGGGGAGCGTCGGTGTGAAAGTAAATGATGACGTGGCACATTTTTTCCAGACTAAGAAAGGGCTTTGTCAAGGTGATCCTCTATCCCCGGTCTTGTTCAATATTACTGCAGATATGCTGGCCATACTGATTGAGAGATCCAAAAATCTGAACCATTTTAATGGTTTGATCCCGCACTTAGTTGAGGGAGGTCTCTCAATACTACAATATGCAGATGTCACCATTTTTTTTGGAAGATGATATTGAAAAGGCCAAAAAAATAAATTTAGTACTATGTGCTTTTGAAAAATTATCGGGGCTTAAAATTAATTTCCATAAAAGTGAGTTGTTCTGCTTCGGGGAAACTAAAGAGAGGACAATAGAGTATGTGGAACTTTTTGTCTGTAAGGAAGGGTCCACGCTTTTTAAGTATTTGGGAATTCTGATGTGTCATCGGAAGCTCTCAAATAAGGATTGGAGACTAGTGGAGGAGAGATTTCAGAAGAAGCTTAGCAGTTGGAAGGGCAAGCTTCTCTCGTCAGGTGGGAGGCTAGTTCTGATTAATTCAGTGCTCTCAAGTTTGTTAATGTACATGATGTCTTTTTTTTAGAATTCCTAAAGGTGTTCTCAAAAAGCTGGACTATTATAGATCAAGATTTTATTGGCAGTGTGATGAGCATAAAAATAAATACATATTGACAAGGTGGAACATATTATGCATACAAAAAAGTGTGGGGAGGGTTGGGTATTTTAGATCTGGACATCCAAAATAAATGTTTACTGAGTAAGTGGCTTTTCAAACTTATGAATGAAGAAGTGTGTGGCAGGAGATCATTAACAAAAAATATCTCAAGAACATAACTTTGTTCGAAGCTGCCAAAAAGAAAGGAGTGTCCCATTTTTGGGCAGGTCTAATGGAGGTCAAAGATCTTCTTATAGCCAGGGGCCGGATGAATTTACTTCCCTGTACATTATTGTGAGGAGAAGAAATGTTTCAGTGGCGCAAGTTTTAGGGACTACTCCACTTAATATCTCCTTTCGACGCGCCTTGGTTGGGGATAAGTAGGATAAATGGCTTAGTCTAGTGGGGAGTGTTCTTGATGTAAGGCTTCATGAAGGCAAAGATTCTTTCATATGGACTAGAAGTAAAACGTTTTCGGTACAGGCAATGTATAATGATACGTTGTTTGAGGGTAGAGTTCCTGTTAGGGGTACGGCTTGGAAGGTTAAAATTCCTCTTAAGATAAATTTTTTTCTATGGTATCTTAAGCAGGGAGTAGTGCTGACCAAAGACAACCTTGCTAAGCGACAGTGGAAAGGGTGCACTTCTTGCTGTTTTTGTAGTGATCAGGAGACGATTCAGCATCTTTTCTTTGAGTGCCCTTTGGCTAGGTTGATTTGGAATACAGTAAGTTTAACTTTTGGTTTTAGGAGACCAGTTAACACATCTGATATGTTTGGCTCATGGTTAATGAGTGTTACATCTAAGTACAGGAAACTTGTGTTGCTGGGTGCTGCAGCAGTTTGTTGGGCGCTTTGGCTTAGAAGAAATGAGACGGTCTTTAACAGATCGAAATCTAAATCATGTTTGCAGGTGATATTTAAAGGAACTTATTGGATCAGGAGTTGGTCCATTTTTGTCAAAAGAGGAAGGGGAAGATTGAATGAAGGAAGCCGAAGATTAGAGGTTTTTAACAAGAGGTTTTTAACAAGACCGGGTGGAACATTTTGAAGAGGATCAGGAACTAGTTCAGCTCTTCTACCAGCAGTAGTTCTTGCTTCTTGTTTTTGTAATCCTGGAATATGATTCTTGGTGATGGCGATTTAATTTCACTGGATGTAATGCTACTTATGGCTGTGGGCAACCAATTTTGGTTGCTGAGGCCAGGTTAAATCTAGTTCTAAAAGAAAAAGAACTGATTAATACAGGTCGTGTCGGCGGAAACTGTATCTAGCTGTCCAACAATTGATAAGCCACAACAACTCTTGCAACTTTGCAAGCACATGTCCATAAAAAAGAAAGGGATAAACTATATATTAGAAAAAAGAACTACTCTACCTTAGAAAGGTAGCCGAATTGATTCACCGGACACACTGATGCCAAATTGCAGTAGCAGTACTGTCAAACCATTCCCTGTATTGCCGTTGGCCCCATGTGTGCTCTACTCCCGTGTCTTGTCCCGAATGGACATGTACGTTCTCATGCCCTATTTCATCAACTGAAGTATGCACGACAGGAATTAATACGAGAAGAGGAAAAATGACTAAGAAAAATCGAGTCAACCATTTGAGGTTTGAGGGGCACCCCCGACATCGGGCACGCCAATGGCAATTTGGGTTGCGGCAAGAGGAGGCCGGTCGCCGGGGCGGTGATGCTGGCGGTGGCCGTTGCGACGTATCCGAGGCCGGCGGCAGCGCCGTCGGGGACGGGAGAGATCGAGATGAGGGCATTGCCATGCCATCTGCATGGAACCCTCTCACCGACAGGGATGGTGGGTCGAGCGCCGGCAGGGCGGCAGGTGATGGGATCGAGGGCCGGGGCTGGGTTGAGATCGAGCGCCGTCGCCCAAGTTTCACTAGGTTGGGGTGGACGGTTTGGCGAGGCAACAAACACCCACATGTCGGCCCGGTAGAATCGGAGAGCGGAATTCGTCGCATAGAGTTCTTCGGAGAAACTAGGAAAGGTGCCCGTGCGTTGCTACATGCAATATAATCTTCATATATAAGGATAGATATTTTGATGGGGTGATATATTTCCTGGAACAAAGTAACATTAAGTGACCCAATATTGAAATGAGTAACAACATGAGTAAGATAAGATAATATTTGAATTGAATGGGAAAGGAAAACATATTTCCTAGTTTAATTGATAAATGGAAATTTCAAAATAAAATACTATCAATATTTCTAACAATATTACCGGACAGCCGATCTTGAGGAAGCTTCTGGAGACCCCCACAGCCGCTCGAACCCTAGGGAAGAAAAAGGTAAGCATTTAACCTCGTCCTAGAATTTCGATAGAACCCTAGGTTTTCGCGAGGGGTCTTCCTCAGCTTTTCTCAGCGCCAAGGTTAGCGACGCACGCGCATCGTCTCGTCTTTCCTGCTCGGGGTCTGACGCGGCGATTTGGCGGGCATTTTATCTATCTTTAATCAAATTAATAATAAGTAAATTTAAAATATATAGTAAATAACGATACTAATGCGTAGTTTAAGTTGACACGAACCCAACGCGATGAGAATGAGGTTAAACGGATTTAAAACGTGAAATCTATGGGCTTTCATGGGCTTTCAAAGGTTTAGGGACTTGTTGGCAAGGTTTTAAAATTTCCAGGGGCTTATTTGCCAAAAACCAGGGACCTAAACTTAATTACTTGTTAAAACCCCAGGGCTAACACATAAAAACACAAGGGCTGGACGTCGGAGGCAAAAACAGGAGAGATTAGGTGTTTATTTGCAAAACAGGGACATGGATGTAATTATTTTTCAAAGAGAGTGGACGGCGGGTTGGTTTCCAAGAATTGTAGGGGTCCTTTTGCAAAAGAGCGCTGCTGACCGGTACGCGACCTGTTGACTCGGGGCGAGGGGGCTGCCGGCGACAGTGGGGACATGGCGGCGCCGCTCGAGCGCACGGCGGCGCATCGCCGGCGTCACGCGAAAACACGCTACAAAGCCTGGTTCGCGACGAGATCTAGCGCTGCGGCTGCGGGGCGACGCGACGAACTCATCTACGGTGCTCTCGTCGACGGGGAGACGGTGTCGTCGGCGCACAACGGCGACCGGCGGGCAACCATGTCCGTCAAGGGCGGCGCTTGCGCTAGAGAGCGAAAGAGGGTGAGGAAAGTGGCGCGGGAGCTTCCTCACCACGCGGAGCAACTGCCCGAGGGTTCAAGTCGAGCGGAGTGGCAGCAACGACGGAGATTGACGATGGAGGTGGCGCTCGGATGGCGGCGGCGGCGGGGCGAAGCTCGGCGGCTAGGGTTAGGGTTTGCGCTGCGGAAAGAGAGGAAGGAGACGGCGGCGCGTACGCTAAATAGGATCGGAGCGGTGGCCCCGGTGGACCTCGGCAGGCAGGCCACGGCGGCTTCCCCTCCGCCATTAGCGGGAGCTCGAGAAGCAATGGAGGGGAGGGACGTTGGCGTGCGGGCCCCAGCTGTCAGCGACGGGGAGAAAGGGGGAGCGGGGCTGGGCCGGCGTGAAGCTGCTGGGCCGAGCGGAGGCGGGAAAGCTGGGGCGCGCGAGCTGGGCCGAGCGGAGCAGCTGGGCCTGCGCGAAGGGAGGGAGGAAGCAGAGATCGTGGGGCCGTGGGGGAGGGGGCATTTTTTTCCCGCAGTCGTCCCGATGGTCGTCCTCAGTAGAAAGTAGGACCAATTTTTGGTTTCCACTTGGTTCTTTTTAGGAGTAGAGAAGAGATTAAAAGACCGTCGAAACCGAATAGAAAGGACGTGGACGCAGAGGGCATTTCATTCACTCTAGTGGACGTGACCCGCTTGCCGGGCGGTGACCTTGAGCTTTTTTTAGCGACCGTGCCACTGTGCCAGTGACCTTCAGCTCGCCGAGCACGGCAAGACACACTACCACGTGTGGCCATGGGGGCATATGGCCATGGGGGCATACCGGTCAGGCACCTTTTCTCCAGTCTGCTTAGCAGGCATGCATGTAACAATAATGTGTTGTAAATTTTTATTACTGTTCTACTCCTTAGCATGTAATTTATTGTATTTTAAGTTTTACTAATCTCCCTTCAAATTAGGGATGCAAGTGGGTACTCAGTACTGTTTTTTGGTCAACCATTCTAGTTTATTTTATCTTTTAGATTAATCATATGTGATATCATTCTAGTTCATTTTCCTAAGTTTTGGATCGACCCGATAACCCCAAAACAGTGATACTTGCATCCCTACTCCAAATGTATTATTTGTGAGTGATATGCCCAAAATCTATATACTAAACAGACTGATCAACACAACAGTCGTCAGAATTTAACACAAATATTGGTGGTACTATGTCGGCAATTTAATAGCTTTGCCAAAAGCCAGGGACCCAAAATGTGTGGTAGTCTCCATATTCATATCCTAGGTTTTGACTACTTGATTTCATGTAGTCTATAATTTGGTTGGAAAGCATAACATAAAGCAGTAGCTACAGAGACATGTAAGTATAACATATCCTAGCTAGGTTTTTTTAAAAGGGTAAATCCACAAAGAAAATGGGAGGCAAAATACATCTTTCTACAACTAAACTAGTCATTTCATTATTTTACCATACATGTAAGTATGTAACTACAGAGGACAAGTAAAAGTAGGCATAGTGAGAAAATACCTCTCTGTTATTAGGATCAATAGCATTCAAGATATCTGAAAGAACATCCAGGACCCCAGATGCATTCTGAACTTCTGTCAAGCTGGCAATAGAAAAACATAATGCGGTTTTGAAACTTCCTTTGGAAAGAAAATTCTTCAAACAAGTAGGACACAGCTAATCATAACAATGATTAAATTAGGGGATTATAAAATTGATTTGCAGAAAAGATAAGCTGCAAAGTAGAAAAAGAAGAAAGAAAAGATATGGAAAGAAAGCATTTATACATTATAAATTCTCATATAGTTCCATAAAAAAGTTCCTTCATACTCTCCTGTATTTCTCTTTGTTCAAGCCAGTTCTACCAATTTTAAGAAACAATCTTAGTGGGAATTGAAACATAAGATGAATTATCTTAAAATCATTTTGGTTGACGGCATAATACAGTGGGAAAAGGAAGGAATGAGCAAACATCAATTCCATCAAATGTAGGCATTTCTGGTAATACAGCTCCAGAGGCGCATCTTATTCAGAACTCCGACCTTTGAGGAAATACAGCTCCAGCAGGCTGATATATCGAAAAGCCAAGTTTGATATACAGAAATTTTAGTGATATATAAATACTACGGAGTACTAGGTAAACTAACACTTTAAAGGTTTATTTAAAAGCTTAGCCAAAATGGGGATGTGCTATTGCAATTTTCCAGATATTGAAACAAACATTAAGTTTATACTAATAAATTTATTTGCTTGTTGTAATATAAGTACTAGTAGCGTATGATCAAAATTTATGGAAGAAAAATAAAATATCATTTACCAGCATCTCTTGTTGTGCTGCATAATACTGCAAATATGTTGCATGGGATGGGCACCAACAAAAGCCGCCTCTTGCCAAGTGTGTGAAAGAACTAGCCCTTGTTTAGTTCCCAAATTTGAGAGCCAAACTTTGTTTTTTTATGTGTGTAGCATTTCGTTTGTATGTGTACAAAATTATCTAAAAATTGATTAATTAGGCTCAAAATGTTCGTCTCGCAGAGTACAACAAAATTGTGCAATTAGTTTTAATTTCATCTATATTTAGTACTCCATGCATGTGCCGACATTTTAATGTGATGAGAATTTTCTTTTTACACAGTGAACTAAACAAGCCTAGTTTCTCGAAAACATGATACTCCAGCTACTCCTACCTAGGGGGTGTTTAGTTCATGAAAAGAGGGTGAAAAGTAAAGTGAAAAAGTCGCATCGGACACTGTAGCGCACTGTAACACTTTTCGTTTGTTTGTGATGATCGTTGTTCTACCATGACCTAACTAGGCTCAAAAGATTCGTATCCTCGTGTACATCAAAACCATGCAACTAGATTTTTTATCACCTACGTTTAGTACTCCATGCATGAGGAGAGAGATTTGATGCGATAGGTAAATAGTGAAGTTTGGAGCGAGAATTTTTAAAAGTTTGGTGATGTGACTGGGACTAAACAGGGCCCTAACAAATAACCGATGAGATGTTTTTTTAATGGCTATGTTTAGTTCCGAAACTTTCTTTCTCTAAACTTCACTGTTCACCTATCACGTCAAATCTCTCTCCTCATGTATGGAGCACTAAACGTGGGTAAATAAAAAAATTAAGTGCATAGTTTTGATGTACACGACGAGACGGATCTTTTGAGCCAAGTTAGGTCATGGTAGAACAACGATCATCACAAACAAACGAAAAGTGCTACAGTGCGCTACAGTGTCCGATGTGACTTTTTCACTTTACTTTACCACCCATTTTTGGACTAAACACAGCCATATGAAACAAGGTTACTTGGGAACCCGAGCCCAGACATTTCTTTCCATGTGGCCGTGTCCATGTGGAAGTGGAAAGTAAAAAATGGCGCTGGAGAACATTAAAAGGCGTTCAAGTACCTTCTAAGGTCGTGTTTAGATTGGAAGGTGATTTTTTTTAATAAATGCATCTTTGATCATTAATTAGAGGTATTAAATAAAGACAGTTTACGAAACAACCTCCATAACTCTAGGTAAGTTTCCGAGACGAATCTAATGAGGTTTTTGACCACACGATTCAAGAATGATTACTTTATCATTACTGTAGCAAATCATGAATTAATTATGCTCGTTAGATTCGTCGCACAAAGTTGTACTCATCTATAAAAATGTTTTATAAATATACTTTATTTAGTACTGATTCCTTTGTTGAATTTTTTTTCAGGAAGTATCTAAACATAGGCTTAGCTATCTTCACTGTTTCAACTTGCACATGAACAAAATCTCCACGACTTTTAATCAAGGTCTGTAGCAACTGAAAAGAAAATGGGATACGATTGCGGTAGCCTAGGCTTACTTAATTGCCTCCTTTCAAGATGAAGAACGAACAGAACTGCCCCAAGTAATCAAATTACTTGCGATCAATATAGAGTAAAATATTATTTATTTATCTTTTACAATCAATATAGTGGTTTTCTGGCTGTCAGCAGAAACATGGAAGGTTTTTTAAAAAAAAACTCTCTGATTGCAAGGATTAAGATCGATGGAGGATAAATTATTACTTTCTATATATACTAACACATATTACACGGGCATGCACGTCCCGTTTCCAAACCATCGACCCCACCTTTTACCACTTGATTTATTAAAAATTTTTCTTGGCACTTCATTCTAGCTTTTTGCTTTACAAACAAAAACGTTGAATGAAAGATGTGATGTAGGTAGGGCTGTATATCTTTTATATTTCTCAATCATGTATGCATATTAAAATCCTCGCAAAAAATAAGTATGTTTTGTAATGATGTTTTTCTCGACTCTCGGGTATATACATACGGCCCTGATTTCATTGGGCGATAAATTATTCTACCCGTATACGGACTATAAAAAAGAAAGTTTTTTTATCCAGTA
Organism: Echinochloa phyllopogon; assembly: GCA_033239725.1. Classification (NCBI taxonomy): domain Eukaryota; kingdom Viridiplantae; phylum Streptophyta; class Magnoliopsida; order Poales; family Poaceae; genus Echinochloa; species Echinochloa phyllopogon. Next base: position 2,610,179 of record BTCW01000001.1, read on the forward strand.
GCATCTTATTCTCGTATATACTAGATCAAATCGAATCGGACTCCTACATACCATCGAGGCTGCACGTACGGGGCCCATAAATAGAAACTGCCTGCCAGTGCCAACCCAACCCAACCCAACCGGCCGGCGGCGGGAGAGAGAGCAGTTTGCGCTTGCGGATCGGATCGGATCGATCGAGAGAGCCCGCAACTGCAAGAGGATGAAGGTGCGAACCCAGCCGCCGCCGTTGTTCCCTCAGACCGCCGGCGGCAGCGGCGGCCGCTTCTGCAGGTTCGGCCGCCTCTGGTTGAAGCTGCGAGCCCGCCGGCACAAATCACGTCGAGGCCGCCCCTGCAACTTGGGCAAGCAGCGTACGTGTCGCATGGCGCCGCCGCCGGTCGCCAACAACAGATCGCTTTTTCTCTCCGCGCTCGACGGGAACGGCGAATGCCTCATCTACAGCGTCCACCTCGAGAGCGTCCCGCCTGCCGACGGCTCCGGCGAGCCGCCGGCGCTGGAGATCCGCCCCTCCGCGGACCCCGTCGCCCGCTGGAGCGAGGACGAGCAGGAATACAGCGCCTTCGCCGCCGTCTCCGGCGGCACCATCGTTGCCCTCGTCGCCGGCTCCCGGAAAACGGTCATCCGCGACACCGCCACGGGGGCCGACGCTCCCGGCCCGCTGCTGCGCCGCCCCAAGCGGCACCCAGCCATGCTCCCCGTGGGAGACGACACGGTGCTCGTGATGAACACGGACATGCGCCTCGGCCGCTGCTGCTTTGAGGCGCTCCGCCGCGTCGCCGGGGGCGAATGGCGCGCCGAGCACTTCCCGGACCCGCCCCTCGACGACTGGGGCGCGTTGGTGACTGCCTACTTCGCCAGGGGCTCGCGCGCGTGGATCTCCCTGGAGAGATGCGGCACCTTCTCCCTGGACGTGGAGCTGGGGACATGGCGGATGGAGGGGACATGGGAGCTGCGGCCGCTGGAGGAGCGCGGGCTCTTCGTGCCGGAGCTCGGCTTGGTCTTTGGCATCGCCGGAGGCCTCAAGCGTACCGACCATTCGACGTGCATCTTCCACATGTGCGCGATCGACGTCGAGGCCCGGCCACGGCCGGTAGTACGGCGCGTGTGGGAGTTCGCGCGGGAGGGCGTGGAGGAGTTCGATGGAATGTCGACGACGGTCAGCTTGGCGCACCTCGGCAATGGCAGATTCTTCATCTCCAGATCTATCGCCGTGCAGGTCCCCATCCCCGGTAACGAAGAAAGGACGTGGAAGCAGAGGGCCACCTCCTTCACTGTGGCGGACGTGACCCTCTTGCCTGGCGGCGACCTTAAGCTCGCCAAGCTCGGCAAGTCCAGCACTCACGTCTGGCCCTACTCGTATTGCGGTCACGCAATGTTTCTCCAGTAAGCTTAGCATGTACTAATGGATTTAATTTTAATTTTATACTGCTCTTGCGGTAATAATGCAATTCAAACATCCTTTCTTTATTGGTCAATAGCTCAACTCACTCTTTCTTTGTATCACGTGTCTTCTACAAACACAATTCATGGTACACGCTCGTTCCAGTCTGCTTTAGCTTGTAATGGATTTTAATTTTAATTTTAGTTGTATACTGATCTCCTCTACGGTAATGCAATTCAAACATCCTTTCTTTATTGGTCGTAGCTCAGCTCACCGCTCTATTCGGTTGGCTGGTGGCTGGTGCTGATTCGTTGTGAGAAAAAACCATTGTTGGCTGGTGGCTGATAAGACAAACGAACAGGTTCCTAGTCGGTGCACCACAAATATAATCAAGAGTTATTTTCTTAAATCTTTAACCGACACTAAATTTTTCAATTAATATATTCTACTATGCAATTGGTACGTATTTGAAAGCATCGCAATATACGAGATACTCCACGGACAACAAACTGCTTCAGATCAAATGTAAAATAAGGCTTTTTTTCCTCATCACTCAATCCAGATTTAAGTTCAACGTCATGCATAGTTTTGAAGTTTCAAAATCTGCTATAGTAGGTGCTAGAAAAGGGAGCGGTTAGCCTACAGCTGCCTAGCCTCAACGACAGATCTCTTTTTCTGAAACGACAGATCGACTGAAACGATGGCTGCCTCATCTACGGCGTTTTTGCGATAATAAAACAAAAAAACAAAAAATGGAACTAGATGAAAAGAATAGGTAAAATAGCCGTTTTGGTCCTTCAACTCTATCCCGAAGATCAAATTCATCCCTTAATTTTTAAATCGTTCAATCTAGTCCCTTAACTTTCTTTTTAGGCCAAATTCATCCTTGATCTCATATAACGTTCCATGCTGCCTTGAGACTAACATGAATAGTCTATATTGCCCTTATTCTTTCTTCCCATACTTAATTTTTTCAGTAACCCACGTCGCGACATGCAACCAAGAGCTAGTCGTCCCCACTAGTTCGGTAGCTGCAAGCCAAACATCAGCCTGTTTATTAGCTGTTTGCTTGTGAATTAAACTCTGTAAGCACAAAATGATTGTCGAGCTTCCCAGCAAAGCACCCTTGCTTGCATCCCATTTTATGACGCGTGCTGTCGGATGCTGTCGAGAACAGATTTGGAGCTGGAGCAAGCGAGACTTAACAACACTGATGACTGATGAGGTGCCAGACTTTGTGTTCTTGGCACACGGAGCGGAAGTGTAGTTGTTGCAGGCGCCCTTCATACTATGGTACTTCGCCTGCACACACTTCCTGTTGCCCATGATGACTTACATGCAACATTTCTTGCCATTTGCCAAGGACAGCATCAATTAGCAGATCGAGCTCGCCATGCTCATGGTGTCAAGGTCCTCATCCTTGCAGCTCTCAACGAGAGCTATTGCTCGGGCTGCTCAACTAGGCAAGCTAAAAGCAGTGGCGGAGGACGAACTAGGATTGAGGTATGGCGCAGGTGCAGTGGCCGCAGTATTTTTTTTCGAAATGGGAAGCTTTATTAATTTCAAGTAGCATTACATCAAGATGATACAACTGCACTTGAAGATCTTCCAGCCTTTGCCTGATGGCACACGGCTAAAATAAAACAAGAAAGAAAAAAGGTAGAACAGACACGCTAATGACTATCAATCCGAAGACTAGACCGCCACCCATGTGCCCGGGTAAAAATATCCTTGGTCGTTTGCGTCAGGCACCGAGATGCCGCTACAACCAAATCCTGTGTAGCAGGCTTCTGGAGAATAGCCCATGTACGAAGCTAGTGTGTAGTAGAGAAGATAACCTGCAAAAATGAAGTTTTCGTTTGTTTTCAAATATTAATGCATTTCTGCACAACCACAATGACTATAATGTAGCTGTTGCTCCAAGTAACACTAGAGTTTTTAGGTCCAAACTAATCCCCGTTAACCACATGCCAAAAAGATTTCTCACACTACGGGGTCGAGAAAGACCACAAGCCACGTGTATTACTGTCCAAACCATACGAGCTAACCGACATTCAAAGAACAGGTGTTGAATTGTCTCTTCCTTGTGACAAACATTGTTTACTACCCTGCCAGTTGCGCCTAGCTAAATTGTCCTTTGTTAAAATAACCCCTTCGCGAAGGTACCACATGAAGATTTTAACTTTCAAAGGGGCTTTTAATTTCCAGAGCCTTTTAATTAAACGACGCGAAACCCAATTTTTCTCTTCTTCGTGTAAAATTATTCTATAGGGTAGGGTTGTTTTATGAAGGCAAAATAGGCATTTTAGTCCCTGAACTTTTTCTTAAGGGTCAAGTTCGTTTCTCAATTTTCAAATCGGCCAATCTTGTCCCTCAAGTTTTATTTTAAGGTCAAACTCATCCCTCAACTTTCAAAACGGGCAATCTAGTCCTTTAAATTTTGTTTCTGGATCAATCTCGTCCCTCAAGTTATAATTTTCTATTCATTTAACTGTTCTTTAGCACCACTTTTCATATATATAGCTTGTATTCAAATATATAGAGTTCACTAATATATTTTTAACCATATTCATATATCAGTTATCATAATGAATGCTTATAGGTATAGTATTCATTATGTGTCATTTGCTTAACTCAACATTTTTCTGCATATCAAGTACTGGTGACTCACTATTTTTTATCAAACCATCTATACTCATCTGTTTATGCCAATTATTCTTGAAAAATATACTTCTAATGTTGTATGGAGGTAATATGAATACTTAGCAAGACTTTCTAGACCAATTATTAATCTCAATGTTTACCCAGACTTACCATATAGCTCCACAAAAAAGTACCAGACGATCTTTGTATAAAATATATACATAAAAATGTATGAAGATAATTAAGATATTCAGATATAGAAATTTTGATCAAATGAGGGATGGGTCTGACTCAAAAATGAAAATTGAGGGGCCATATTGGCTTATTTGAAAATTTAAAGACAAGTTTGACCCAAAACCAAAGTTGAGGAACTAAATTGACCGATTTGAAAGTTGAGTCTTTTACCTGTATGCCATTATAAAAATTAGTGGTTACCTGTGTGCCATTAAAAAGTTCGTAGACACCTGTATGCCATTGTAATACTGGAATATGATTCTTGGTGATGGCGATTTAATTTCACTGGATGTAATGCTACTTATGGCTGTGGGCAACCAATTCTGGTTGCTGAGGCCAGGTTAAATCTAGTTCTAAAAGAAAAAGAACTGATTAATACAGGTCGTGTCGGCGGAAACTGTATCTAGCTGTCCAACAATTGATAAGCCGCAACAACTCTTGCAACTTTGCAAGCACATGTCCATAAAAAAGAAAGGGATAAACTATATATTAAAAAAAAGAACTACTCTACCTTAGAAAGGTAGCCGAATTGATTCACCGGACAAACTGATGCCAAATTGCAGTAGCAGTACTGTCAAACCATTCCCTGTATTGCCGTTGGCCCCATGTCTGCTCTACTCCCGTGTCTTGTCCCGAATGGACATGTACGTTCTCATGCCCTATTTCATCAACTGAAGTATGCACGACAGGAATTAATACGACAAGAGGAAAAAATGACTAAGAAAAATCGAGTCAACCATTTGAGGTTTGAGGGGCACCCCCGACATCGGGCACGCCGATGGCAATTTGGGTTGCGGCAAGAGGAGGCCGGTCGCCGGGGCGGTGATGCTGGCGGTGGCCGTTGCGACGTATCCGAGGCCGGCGGCAGCGTCGTCGGGGACGGGGGAGATCGAGATGAGGGCATTGCCATGCCATCTGCGTGGAACCCTCTCACCGGCAGGGATGGTGGGTCGAGCGCCGGCAGGGCGGCAGGTGATGGGATCGAGGGCCGGGGCTGGATTGAGATCGAGCGCCGTCGCCCAAGTTTCACGAGGTTGGGGTGGACGGTTTGGCGAGGCAACAAACACCCACATGTCGGCCCGGTAGAATCGGAGAGCGGAATTCGTCGCACAGAGTTCTTCGGAGAAACTAGGAAAGGTGCCCGTGCGTTGCTACGGGCAATATAATCTTCATATATAAGCATAGATATTTTGATGCGGTGATATATTTCGTGGAACAAAGTAACATTAAGTGACCCAATATTGAAATGAGTAACAACATGAGTAAGATAAGATAATATTTGAATTGAAAGGGAAATGAAAACATATTTCTTAGTTTAATTGATAAATGGAAATTTCAAAATAAAATACTATCAATATTTCTAAGCAATATTACCGGACAGCCGATCTTGAGGAAGCTTCTGGAGACCCCCACAGCCGCTCGAACCCTAGGGAAGGAAAAGGTAAGCATTTAACCTCGTCCTAGAATTTCGATAGAACCCTAGGTTTTCGCGAGGGGTCTTCCTCAGCTTTTCTCGGCGCCAAGGTTAGCGACGCACGCGCATCGTCTCGTCTTTCCTGCTCGGGGTCTGACGCGGCGATTTGGCGGGCATTTTATCTATCTTTAATCAAATTAATAATAAGTAAATTTAAAATATATAGTAAATAACAATACTAATGCGTAGTTTAAGTTGACACGAACCCAACGCGATGAGAATGAGGTTAAACGGATTTAAAACGTGAAATCTATGGGCTTTCAAAGGTTCAGGGACTTGTTGGCGAGGTTTTAAAACTTCCAGGGGCTTATTTGCCAAAAACCAGGGACCTAAACTTAATTACATGTTAAAACCCAAGGGCTAACACATAAAAACACAAGGGCTGGACGTCGGAGGCAAAAACAGGAGAGATTAGGTGTTTATTTGCAAAACAGGGACATGGATGTAATTATTTTTCAAAGAGAGTGGACGGCGGGTTGGTTTCCAAGAATTGTAGGGGTCCTTTTGCAAAAGAGCACCGCTGACCGGTACGCGACATGTTGCCTCGGGGCGAGGGGGCTGCCGGCGACAGTGGGGACATGGCGGCGCCGCTCGAGCGCACGGCGGCGCATCACCGGCGTCACGCGAAAACGCGCTACAAAGCCTGGTTCGCGACGAGATCTAGCGCTGCGGCTGCGGGGCGACGCAACGAACTCATCTGCGGTGCTCTCGTCGACGGGGAGACAGTGTCGTCGGCGCACAACGGCGACCGGCGGGCAACCATGTCCGTCAAGGGCGGCGCTTGCGCTAGAGAGCGAAAGAGGGTGAGGAAAGTGGCGCGGGAGCTTCCTCACCACGCGGAGCAACTGCCCGAGGGTTCAAGTCGAGCGGAGTGGCAGCAACGACAGAGATCGACGATGGAGGTGGCGCTCGGATGGCGGCGGCGGCGGGGCGAAGCTCGGCGGCTAGGGTTAGGGTTTGCGCTGCGGAAAGAGAGGAAGGAGGCGGTGGCGCGTACGCTAAATAGGATCGGAGCGGTGGCCCCGGTGGACCTCGGCAGGCAGGCCACGGCGGCTTCCCCTCCGCCATTAGCGGGAGCTCGAGAAGCAATGGAGGGGAGGAACGTTGGCGTGCGGGCCCCAGCTGTCAGCGACGGGGAGAAAGGGGGAGCAGGGCTGGGCCGGCGTGAAGCTGCTGGGCCGAGCAGAGGCGGGAAAGCTGGGGCGCGCGATGTCACACCTGGTTTTAAAGGCAATACCTGGTGCATCTCATATGTGCCCCAGGATCAGTTTACACACATATGGTAGACGTCACAAGTGAATATCCATAACCATGCATAACGAAAGAGTAGTAAAGTGCAATTATTACAATCTCAGAGTTGACTCAAATGTCATAGCGGAAGACTTAAATAAACGTTTATCTAATGAAGCAAAAGTGACTCCAACTCCACAGGCATTGACTGGGGGAGACTCGCCTAGAACTCCTCAAAATCAGTAGTGAAATCCTCAAAATTCTCCCAATCTGAGCAGCATTCCGGATGAAGTTGATGCAATAAAAGAAAGAAAGGCAACAAGTATGAGCACATAACATACTCAGCAAATGTAATATGACATACAAGGCTGAGGCAAAAAGGTTGGCTGACCATACTGCAGTAAGCACTTTTAGTTGGTCAAGTTTTATTAAGCAACTATTTACTAGCAAATGAAAGTATATACCACCCACAAATTGATGAATGTCATATTCCCAACATATTCATATAACCACGATTTAGATCATGTTGAAATATGATTATCATGTAAGGGTCCAGGCCGCTCTTGACCGTGAGCACGACTGTTATAACAGTTTTACACTCTGCAGAGGTTGTACACTTTCACCATAAGCCGTGATTCCCATTGCCGAAGCATTTTACCCTTCCCACACCACGTGGACCGAATACTGGGTTTCACTATGAGACCTTTACAAAAGCACTCTAATAAATGATAGCCCGCTAAGGTTTCGGGTTCAGAAGTAAAGCATAACCCTCCCTAATGAGGTCTGTCTCTTACCAAAGCCCACAGCTCAAAAGGACCGAGCAATACCCCGTCAACCACCACCCCCCATGCCCCTTTCGGGTAAAGCTACCATAAACCAGAGCACCTAATTAGTCAGTCAAAGCCAGAGCCACATGGCACTCATGGTTGTACTGTTTTACTGGGTGGTTCTCCATGTTCCAATTAAAAAGATATGATCTTGCCAATTAATTGATTAAAAAGGTAGTAATGGAACATAGAGTAGGGGTTCATTTAACCAATCCCAGTTGAGCAAGCTAAGCATCATCTACCATCAAAGTTAATTAAATAACCCAGTTTCAGGGACAGGAAAATATAGTGGCCAGGCAAATCCTTAAATAGGAACCCATCAAATTAAGACACATGCATGGGTGGTGAAATTAATAATTATTAGGACATTTGCATGACATAATACACTTGCCTTCTTCCCAACTCGGTTGCTGCTCAAATCCTTCTCCAACAGTTGGTTCTTCAGAGAAATCCTCAAACTGGTCGTTTCCTAATCGCATCACACATTCACATGCAAGGAAACAATACAACAAATAAGAAACAGTACACCAAACAATCCCAATAGATCAAAACAATAGCACAAAACTAATCTACACGTTACAACGAACGCGTGAGCGCGAGAATCACTAAAATCGGAGTTAAAACGCAAAAGATATGGCTTTTCTAAGGTTCAGGGGCTTGCTGGCAAAGTTTTAAAAGTTTCAGGGGCTTAACTGCGAAAAACCAGGGGCTAAAATATAATTTTGTATAAAAACTCGAGGGTTTTCATGTAAAAAGACAAAACTTGGACCTCGGGCACAATTTTAAAACTTGCAGGGGCTAAAACAGAAGAAAAAGGACCTATTTGGAATTATTTTTGAACTAGGATGGACTGCGGGTTGATTTTCGAAAACCTCAGGGGATCTTTAGCAAATTTGCCACTGTTGACCGGTATCAGGTCTAATTGACTCAGGCTGGATCTAATCTAGGCCGTTGGATCGCAATCGGACGGCTCAAAACAGATCGGGCGAAAACTCGCCGACGACGACGAAGACGACGGCGGCGCTGCGTCGGCTGCGGCGGAGCTTCGCCGGCGTAAACGCGAAATCGAGCTACGGTCCGCCAAACACGACGAGAGTTGGCCGAGGAGCGAGAGGAGAGAACGGCGAACTCACTCCGGGGGTTCTTGACGACGGGAGAGTGACGACGGCGGCCGGCGACGAGAGAAGGTGGCGCCGGAGCTCGGCTTCACCCGAAACAGGAGCTCCGGCGGCCGAACCTCGACGAGAAGCGGTGGAATCAACGCACGATGACGAGAGGTTACTCCTGGCGGTCTTGGTTTCCCACCACGAGCAACAACGGCGGCGAATCGCCGGCAATGGCGGGCGGCGGCACGAATCGGCGGCGGCGGCGCGGGCAGCTAGGGTTTGTGAGCTCGACTTGCTGGGAGGAAAAACGGAGGCGGCGGCCGGGATAAATAGGTGCTGAGCAGGGCTCGGGCATCCTCGGCGTTCGTGACCGGGTAGGACTCGGCGCGGCGCGACGGGATCGGACTCGGGGAAGAGTCCCGCTCGGCGACGGAGGAAGAAGAAACTGACATCCGGGCCCCACATGTCAGCGAGAGAAAGAGAGAGAAACGGGGGAGAATCGGGACGGGCCAGAGATGGGCCGAAAGTGGAGAAGGCCGGGCGGGGAAAAAAGATTCGGCCCGGGAAAAGAGGAAAAAGTGCGGGGAGGAAAAGCGAGCGAGGAAAGAAGTTCACGGGGCAAACTTGGACTGGGCCAGGAGTTCGAGGGGCGAAACCGAACTCGGCTATTTTAAACTTTTCTAAAACTTAAACAAAAGCAAATCAAATTCGAATTTAAACAGAATTTAAATTCCAATTGATTTACTAGCAACCAAAAATATATGCAACAGCATGAATGCAACAAAAAATTATTTTGACTAAAATAATTATTTAATGTGATATTTAAATTGATAAAAAGGCTAGAAATTCCAATTAAATCCTAGAAAATTTATTAAAGCCTTAATAAATCCTAGAAAAATTCAAAGGGTTGCTACAATTTAATTGTGATGAATTTTAGGGTGTTACAAACCTACCCCCCTTAAAGAGAATCTCGTCCTCGAGATTCGGACGGATTAGAGAAAATCTGAGGGAACTCTGCCATCAACTCATCCTCTCTTTCCCAAGTTGCCTCACTTTCCGCATGGTGACTCCACTGAACTTTACACATCTTAATCACCTTGCTCCTAGTAACTCTTTCAACAGTTTCCAAAATCTTAGCTGGGTATTCCTTATAAGTCAAATCATCTTGCACATCCAACTCACCCAAGGGTAATTCTTCCTCAGGAACTCGAAGACACTTTTTCAACTGAGAGATATGGAACACATCATGCACATCTGACAGTCTGGCTGGCAACTCCAATTGATAAGAAACCTCACCTTTTCTATCAACAATCTTGAAAGGTCCAATGAAACGAGGAGATAATTTTCCTTTCACCTTAAACCTTCTCAAGCCTCGAATAGGAGATACTTTCAGATACACATAATCACCTACTTCGAAAGTTAATTCTCGTCTCCTTGTGTCTGCATAGCTCTTCTGCCTGGACTGAGCTGTTCTTAAATTCTCTCTGATAATCTGAACCTGTCTTTCTGCTTCCTGCAAAATCTCTGGCCCAAACAACTGACTTTCACCTGTTTCACTCCAGTACAAAGGTGTCCTGCACTTTCTACCATAAAGTGCTTCGAACGGTGCCATCTTCAAACTAGCCTGATAACTGTTGTTGTATGAAAACTCTGCATATGGAAGACTCTTATCCCAACTGCCTCCATGCTTCAAAGCACAAGCTCTCAACATATCCTCCAAAATCTGATTAGTCCTCTCTGTCTGACCATCTGTCTGAGGATGATATGCAGAACTGAAATTCAACTTTGTATCCATAGACTCATGCAACTTCTGCCAGAATCTAGACGTAAACTGAGTACCTCTATCAGACACTATCTTATTAGGTACACCATGGAGACAAACAATTCTGGACATGTATAACTCTGCTAACTTAGCACTGGTATAAGTAGTCTTAACGGGTATAAAGTGAGCTACTTTAGTTAATCTGTCCACAATAACCCATATGGAGTCATATCCTCCTCGAGTGCGGGGTAATCCAACAATGAAATCCATACTGATTTCTTCCCACTTCCATTCAGGCACCTTGAGTGGTTGAAGCAAACCGGCTGGTCTCTGGTGTTCAGCCTTGACTCTCTGACAAACATCACACAATGCCACATGGGCAGCCACATCCCTTTTTAATCCATACCACCAATATCTTTGCTTCAGATCCTGATACATCTTGGTGCTTCCAGGATGAATAGAATATGCGGAATCATGAGCTTCCCTCAATATCTGCTCTCTGAGAGACTCGATATCTGGTACACATATCCTCTTTCTAAACCAAATTGTACCTTGATCATCTTCGGTGAAGTCGGGTGCTTTCCCTGCTAACATGGTTTCCTTGATTTCCTTTATCTTCTCATCAGTAAGCTGACCCTTCCGAATTTCCTGCTCCAGTGTAGACTCAACTTCCATTGTCACACCTTCTGTCTGATTCAGGAATCCCAAGTTCAGCTTTTCCATTTCTGCAAGCAACTCAGCTGGTAACTGGCGACCAAACATTGCATTTACTTGTGACTTTCTACTCAACGCATCAGCAACTAAATTAGCCTTGCCAGGATGATAGTTGATCCCTAGATCATAGTCCTTGATCAACTCCAACCATCTTCTCTGCCTCAAATTCAGATCCTTCTGAGTAAATATGTACTTCAGGCTTTTGTGATCGGTATACAGCTCACATCTGTTACCTAAAATATAGTGCCTCCAGATCTTCAAGGCATGGACAACAGCTGCAAGCTCCAGATCATGAGTAGGATAGTTCAGCTCGTGCTTCCTCAACTGCCTGGATGCATAGGCTATAACTCTGCCTTCCTGCATGAGCACACACCCAAGACCTCTGCGAGAAGCATCACAATAGATATCAAAGTTCTTGTGAATATCTGGCATAGCAAGCACTGGGGCTGTAGTCAACTTCCTTCTCAACTCTTCAAAGCTGGCCTGACACGCTTCTGACCAAACAAACTCCTTGCCCTTCTCTAATAGCGAAGTAAGAGGTTTCCCTATTTTAGAAAAGCCTTTAATGAATCTCCTGTAATATCCAGCCAATCCCAGAAAGCTTCTGATCTCAGAGACTGTGGTAGGAGGTTCCCATTCCAACACATCCTTGACTTTACTTGGATCCACTGCAATACCTCCACCAGTAACAACATGACCAAGAAAAGACACTTGATTCAACCAAAATTCACATTTACTAAACTTGGCATACAACTGGTTCTCTCTGAAAGTCTGCAACACCAACCTCAAATGTTCTTCATGCTCTTCCTCATTCTTCGAGTAAACCAAGATGTCATCGATAAAGACCACAACAAACTTATCCAAGTATTCCATGAACACCTTATTCATCAGGTACATAAAGTAGGCGGGTGCATTTGTCAATCCAAACGACATCACAGTATACTCAAACAATCCATATCTGGTGGTGATTGCTGTTTTAGGAATGTCGGAATGCCTGATCCTCAACTGATGGTAGCCAGATCTCAAGTCAATCTTGGAGAAAACCTTAGCTCCTCTCAATTGATCAAATAAGTCTTCAATTCTGGGCAATGGATACTTATTCTTAATGGTTACCTCATTCAACGAACGATAATCCACACACAACCTCAGAGTACCATCCTTTTTACCCACAAAAATTACAGGTGCTCCCCAAGGTGAAGAACTAGGACGAATGTAACCTTTATCCAACAATTCCTTAAGTTGTTTCTTAAGTTCTTCTAGTTCATTAACAGCCATTCTATAGGGTCTTTTAGAAATAGGAGCAGTACCAGGTAAAAGCTCAATAATAAACTCAATGTCTCGTTCGGGTGGCATACCTGGAAAATCATCTGGGAAGACATCCGGAAACTCACAAACAACTCTGATATCCTCCAAAGGAACACCGCTGGCCTGATTCACTGAGTAAGTTGAAGCTGAGGGTTGTGTGGCTCCGAATTCAATCTTCTCTCCCTAAGGGCTAGTCAACAACACGGACCTCTTGGCACACTGAATCACCGCATTAAAAGCAGCTAACCATCCCATTCCAAGTATGACATCAATTCCCTCAGAGTTCAGGACTATCAAATTAGCAGGAAAGTCTACCCCAACTATTTTCAGATTAACTCGGGGACAAATAAAATTGGCTTTCATGTTTCCACCGGGTGAGCTAACTAGCATGGAATTTCTCATAGGGACCATAGATATATTATACTTAGCTACGTACTGAGCAGTAATAAAAGAATGAGATGCTCCAGAGTCGAATAAAACTGATGCAGGGGCTGAGTTGACGAGAAACATACCAAGTACCACATCCTGGGACTCCCGGGCGGTCTCTGCAGCAACATGGTTCACCTTGCCCCGCATCTGATTCTGCTGACCCTTGTTGCTCTGGGGCGTCGAGCTCACATTCCTGTTCTGCTGCTGAGGGGTATTCTGCATAGGGGCACTGCCACTCTGGCACTGTGGGGTCTGAGCACTCTTCTTAGGACAGTTGTGGGCATAGTGGCTGTGATCTCCACAGATGTAGCAGGTACGAGGAGTAGGAGCACTGCCTGGTGCAGGGGTCTTCACTGGAGTCTGAGCCGGGGTGGTCTGACGGTTCTGTTGAAACGCTGGACGCTGCGGTGGAGGTGCTGACTGCTAACCCTGACTCTGCACAAAGTTACTCCCTTGCCCACCAAAACGAATGGGCATGTTCTGCTGAGGCGGCTGGAAACGAGGGCGGGTGTTACTGCTTGACTGTCCTGAGGACATGAACTTCCTCTTCTGCTCTCCCAACTCATGACGCTTGCTTTCCAAGCCAATAGCCTTATCGAGCAGCTTCTGAAATGTCGGGAAGGTATGAGACATGAGTTGATATTGGAGCGGCGGGATCAATCCTTCCAGAAATCGCTCCTGCTTCTGCTCATCATCCTTCACCTCATCTGGGGCGTAACGGGACAACTGAATGAACTTATCCCGATACTCACTGACGGTCATCCCACCTTGCTTGAGTGAGAGGAACTCCTTCTTCTTTAGCTTCATGACACCAGCAGGAATATGGTGGCTCCTGAAGTTGGTCCTAAACTCCTGCCAGGTGATAGCATCAGGGGCTGCATGAGCAGCAAGATAAGCTTCCCACCAATCTGAAGCTGATCCTTCCAAGCGACCTGAGGCATACAGGACCTTCTCCCTGTCATTACACTGAGCCATATCCAGCTTCTTCTCAACAGTCTTCAGCCAATCATCAGCATCAAGTGGATCTGCTGAGTGGGAGTAGGTAGGAGGTTTGTGACTCATGAACTCCCGGTGCTTGTCCCTCTGCTGGTTGTTATTGTTGTTGTTGTTATTGTTGTTCTGTGCTTGCATGGCTGCCAAGGTATTAGCCATGCCCTGTAAAATCTGAGTCTGGTTGGCAAGGATCTGATCCATTGCTACGGATGCTTGATTCGGCGGAGGATTTGGATTGGGGTTGGCACGTCCTTGACGATTCACAGGTGGTTGATCAACTCCACTCCCAGACCTGGTGTTTACCATCTAGTGGTTAGAACATGAGGTTCAGAGGGTGATAAAAAGATATAACTCAAATCATGAACAGATAGGAGTTAATGTAGAATGAGTTGCCAATGACGGGCCAATCAAATTCTGGAACAGATTCTGTTCGCCCTAATTAAACAGTTGTAACTCTCATTCTGTGTATCCAAAAATCATGATCTTTTGTCTGAACGTAGACTATAAAATTCTGAAACTAACCCAACTTGAATCACCTCAATCGGAATTTTGTAGCTCGAGGTATAAAATAAACAAGATAGCTGTGTCAGGACCACGTGACAGATTCTGGTTACTCCAATAGAACCATTATATCTCTCTGCCAGAACCTCCAAAAATCACGAAAACTTCCCAGAGCCTAGGTTATCGAGTCCTTAATCCAACTCAACTGGATTTAATTCAATCGGAGTTCTAAAACTTCAGAAACAATTCGGACAGTACCCGGATGTCATGCAGCAGCGAGAACAGATTGTTGCGCAACATGGTTTATAAGAGGGGTACGATTATATGTATAAAGTGATAGTTAAGGGCTAAGATCAGAGACCAAGATAACCCAAAACTAACTAGATTTATTTATTTAATAATTACTCAATTGTGGTCATCACTCCACAATTAAGTTCAATCATTACAAAGATCCAAATCACACACTTAGCACAAAAGCAAACATCTCTACCACACTTTTGAACCAAACTAAACACACGCTACACATGAGTCTCAACGATTCTAAACGTACTAAACTTAACAAAAGAAAGGGTATCCTATCTTAATAGGTATGGGTGAAGCAACTAGACGATCCACCAAGCACTGTCTAGCGGGGCGGTGAATGTCCCATCAACCCTTCTACATCATCATCCAAGGGCGGAAGTGCTTCTCCCTTGAGTTCAGCTATCAGCCTCTTGTTCTTCCTTCGTTCAGCAGCGAGTTCTTCACGCACTTCTTGTAGCTCCCTTGTGGTGTCATCGACGTGCACGTTGAGCATCTGGGTGAATGCCACCTGGACGTTGAGTGTAGAGTTTACGTCTGGCGGTTGTGGTACATCCCCAGTTGGAGTGCCTTGCTGCCTTCGAGGGAGATATGCCCAAGCAGTGTGACGTACTTCAGCAGCCTCCTCATGACAAAGCACAGAAAGTGCCCTCCTGGCTGCATCCTGGATTCCAGCTTCGAAAGTTGATCTTATGGCAATGGCATGATGCACCGCAGCCTCTTTGGTTCCTCCAAACTCATAATCAGGCTCCCTGATGTATACAGCGACTTCCCAATCCTCTGGGTGATCTGGATGTGTCCTCCTTCTTCCACAATATTCTATCTCCACTGGGTAATTCAGACGCTCGAAGAGCATTCGAAGCATCATAGGGAACCCACTGTTGCCTCCGTCGTGGTGGTGAATAGTCACTACCCACATGTCAGGCGGCGGAGAGGGTCCTTCACTTCCTTCAGATCCAGCTGGAGCATTCCCTACTGAGTTGACTTATTCGTCCATTACTTCCATCTCTTCAGGGTCCGGTTCCTCTTCTTGCACCGAATGCGATGAAAAAGAGAAAAGAGTGCTTGCCAATCTACGAGCACCTTGCCTTGTCAGCACCATCTATGGTTTAAGCAAGAAAGGGGTGAGAACAGTTCTAAAGATACTAAAACCAGGTGAGATGGAGAAAAGAGAGAACAGAAAAGCAAAATCAAGGAGGAGACAATTATCAGTGACTTGGAATAATAGCAAATTAAACCAAGAATAGATAGACCAAGAGTAGTTAAGCAAACTAATCCTTAAAGAATGACCATTGCTATCTAGGCTTGCGTCCTACAGTCAACATAGCTCTGGTACCACCTCTGTCACACCCGGTTTTAAAGGCAAAACCAGGTGCATCTCATATGTGCGCCAGGATCAGTTTACACACATATGGTAGACGTCACAAGTGAATATCCATAACCATGCATAAAGAAAGAGTAGTAAAGTGCAATTATTATAATCTCAGAGTTGACTCAAATTTCATAGCGGAAGACTTAAATAAACGTTTATCTAACGAAGCAAAAGTGACTCCAACTCCACAGGCATTGACTGGGGGAGACTTGCCTAGAACTCCTCAAAATCAGTAGTGAACTCCTCAAAATTCTCCCAATCTGAGCAGCATTCCGGATGTAGTTGATGCAATAAAAGAAAGAAAGACAACAAGTATGAGCACATAACGTACTCGGCAAATGTAATATGACATACAAGGCTGAGGCAAAAAGGTTGGCTGACCATACTGCAGTAAGCACTTTTAGTTGGTCAAGTTTTATTAAGCAACTATTTACTAGCAAATGAAAGTATATACCACCCACAAATTGATGAATGTCATATTCCCAACATATTCATATAACCACGATTTAGATCATGTTGAAATATGATTATCATGTAAGGGTCCAGGCCGCTCTTGACCGTGAGCACGGCTGTTATAACAGTTTTACACTCTGCAGAGGTTGTACACTTTCACCATAAGCCGTGATTCCCATTGCCGAAGCATTTTACCCTTCCCACACCACGTGGACCGAATATTGGGTTTCACTATGAGACCTTTACAAAAGCACTCTAATAAATGATAGCCCGCTAAGGTTTTCGGTTCAGAAGCAAAGCATAACCCTCCCTAATGAGGTTTGTCTCTTACCAAAGCCCACAGCTCAAAAGGACCGAGCAATACCCCGTCAACCGCCACCCCCCATGCCCCTTTCGGGTAAAGCTACCATAAACCAGAGCACCTAATTAGTCAGTCAAAGCCAGAGCCACATGGCACTCATGATTGTACTGTTTTCCTGGGTGGTTCTCCATGTTCCAATTAAAAAGATATGATCTTGCCAATTAATTGATTAAAAAAGGTAGTAATGGAACATAGAGTAGGGGTTCATTTAACCAATCCCAGTTGAGCAAGCTAAGCATCATCTACCATCAAAGTTAATTAAATAACCCAGTTTCAGGGACAGGAAAATATAGTGGCTAGGCAAATCCTTAAATAGGAACCCATCAAATTAAGACACATGCATGGGTGGTGAAATTAATAATTATTAGGACATTTGCATGACATAATACACTTGCCTTCTTCCCAACTCGGTTGCTGCTCAAATCCTTCTCCAACAGTTGGTTCTTCAGAGAAATCCTCAAACTGGTCGTTTCCTAATCGCATCACACATTCACATGCAAGGAAACAATACAACAAATAAGAAACAGTACACCAAACGATTCCAACAGATCAAAACAACAGCACAAAACTAATCTACACGTTACAACGAACGCGTGAGCGCGAGAATCATTAAAATCGGAGTTAAAACGCAAAAGATATGGCTTTTCTAAGGTTCAGGGGCTTGTTGGCAAAGTTTTAAAAGTTTCAGGGGCTTAACTGCGAAAAACCAGGGGCTAAAACATAATTTTGTATAAAAACTCGAGGGTTTTCATGTAAAAAGACAAAACTTGGACCTCGGGCACAATTTTAAAACTTGCAGGGGCTAAAACAGAAGAAAAAGGACCAATTTGGAATTATTTTTGAACTAGGATGGACTGCGGGTTGATTTTCGAAAACCTTAGGGGATCTTTTGCAAATTTGCCACTGTTGACCGGTATCAGGTCTAATTGACTCAGGCTGGATCTAATCTAGGCTGTTGGATCGCGATCGGATGGCTCAAAACAGATCGGGCGAAAACTCGCCGACGACGACGAAGACGACGGCGGCGCTGCGTCGGCCGCGGCGGAGCTTCGCCGGCGTAAACGCGAAATCGAGCTACGGTCCGCCAAACACGACGAGAGTTGGCCGAGGAGCGAGAGGAGAGAACGGCGAACTCACTCCGGGGGTTCTTGACGACGGGAGAGTGACGACTGCGGCCGGCGACGAGAGAAGGCGGCGGCGGAGCTCGGCTTCACCCGAAACAGGAGCTCCGGCGGCCGAACCACGACGAGAAGCGGCGGAATCAACGCACGATGACGAAAGGATACTCCTGGCGGTCTTGGTTTCCCACCACGAGCAACAACGGCGGCAAATCGCCGGCAATGGCGGGCGGCGGCGCGAATCGGCGGCGGCGGCGCGGGCAGCTAGGGTTTGTGAGCTCGACTTGCTGGGAGGAAAAACGGAGGCGGCGGCCGGGATAAATAGGTGCTGAGCAGGGCTCGGGCATCCTCTGCGTTCGTGACCGGGTAGGACTCGGCGCGGCGCGACGGGATCGGACTCGGGGAAGAGTCCCGCTCGGCGACGGAGGAAGAAGAAACTGACATCCGGGCCCCACATGTCAGCGAGAGAAAGAGAGAGAAACGGGGGAGAATCGGGACGGGCCAGAGATGGGCCGAAAGTGGAGAAGGCCGGGCGGGGAAAAAAGATTCGGCCCGGGAAAAGAGGAAAAAGTGCGGGGAGGAAAAGCGAGCGAGGAAAGAAGTTCACGGGGCAAACTTGGACTGGGCCAGGAGTTCGAGGGGCGAAACCGAACTCGGCTATTTTAAACTTTTCTAAAACTCAAACAAAAGCAAATCAAATTCGAATTTAAACAGAATTTAAATTCCAACTTGATTTACTAGCAACCAAAAATATATGCAACAGCATGAATGCAACAAAAAATTATTTTGACTAAAATAATTATTTAATGTGATATTTAAATTGATAAAAAGGCTAGAAATTCCAATTAAATCCTAGAAAATTTATTAAAGCCTTAATAAATCCTAGAAAAATTCAAAGGGTTGCTACAATTTAATTGTGATGAATTTTAGGGTGTTACAAACCTACCCCCCTTAAAGAGAATCTCGTCCTCGAGATTCGGACGGATTAGAGAAAATCTGAGGGAACTCTGCCATCAACTCATCCTCTCTTTCCCAAGTTGCCTCACTTTCCGCATGGTGACTCCACTGAACTTTACACATCTTAATCACCTTGCTCCTAGTAACTCTTTCAACAGTTTCCAAAATCTTAGCTGGGTATTCCTTATAAGTCAAATCATCTTGCACATCCAACTCACCCAAGGGTAATTCTTCCTCAGGAACTCGAAGACACTTTTTCAACTGAGAGATATGGAACACATCATGCACATCTGACAGTCTGGCTAGCAACTCCAATTGATAAGAAACCTCACCTTTTCTATCAACAATCTTGAAAGGTCCAATGAAACGAGGAGATAATTTTCCTTTCACCTTAAACCTTCTCAAGCCTCGAATAGGAGATACTTTCAGATACACATAATCACCTACTTCGAAAGTTAATTCTCGTCTCCTTGTGTCTGCATAGCTCTTCTGCCTGGACTGAGCTGTTCTTAAATTCTCTCTGATAATCTGAACCTGTCTTTCTGCTTCCTGCAAAATCTCTGGCCCAAACAACTGACTTTCACCTGTTTCACTCCAGTACAAAGGTGTCCTGCACTTTCTACCATAAAGTGCTTCGAACGGTGCCATCTTCAAACTAGCCTGATAACTGTTGTTGTATGAAAACTCTGCATATGGAAGACTCTTATCCCAACTGCCTCCATGCTTCAAAGCACAAGCTCTCAACATATCCTCCAAAATCTGATTAGTCCTCTCTGTCTGACCATCTGTCTGAGGATGATATGCAGAACTGAAATTCAACTTTGTATCCATAGACTCATGCAACTTCTGCCAGAATCTAGACGTAAACTGAGTACCTCTATCAGACACTATCTTATTAGGTGCACCATGGAGACAAACAATTCTGGACATGTATAACTCTGCTAACTTAGCACTGGTATAAGTAGTCTTAACGGGTATAAAGTGAGCTACTTTAGTTAATCTGTCCACAATAACCCATATGGAGTCATATCCTCCTCGAGTGCGGGGTAATCCAACAATGAAATCCATACTGATTTCTTCCCACTTCCATTCAGGCACCTTGAGTGGTTGAAGCAAACCGGCTGGTCTCTGGTGTTCAGCCTTGACTCTCTGACAAACATCACACAATGCCACATGGGCAGCCACATCCCTTTTTAATCCATACCACCAATACCTTTGCTTCAGATCCTGATACATCTTGGTGCTTCCAGGATGAATAGAATATGCGGAATCATGAGCTTCCCTCAATATCTGCTCTCTGAGAGACTCGATATCTGGTACACATATCCTCTTTCTAAACCAAATTGTACCTTGATCATCTTCGGTGAAGTCGGGTGCTTTCCCTGCTAACATGGTTTCCTTGATTTCCTTTATCTTCTCATCAGTAAGCTGACCCTTCCGAATTTCCTGCTCCAGTGTAGACTCAACTTCCATTGTCACACCTTCTGTCTGATTCAGGAATCCCAAGTTCAGCTTTTCCATTTCTGCAAGCAACTCAGCTGGTAACTGGCGACCAAACATTGCATTTACTTGTGACTTTGTACTCAACGCATCAGCAACTAAATTAGCCTTGCCAGGATGATAGTTGATCCCTAGATCATAGTCCTTGATCAACTCCAACCATCTTCTCTGCCTCAAATTCAGATCCTTCTGAGTAAATATGTACTTCAGGCTTTTGTGATCGGTATACAGCTCACATCTGTTACCTAAAATATAGTGCCTCCAGATCTTCAAGGCATGGACAACAGCTGCAAGCTCCAGATCATGAGTAGGATAGTTCAGCTCGTGCTTCCTCAACTGCCTGGATGCATAGGCTATAACTCTTCCTTCCTGCATGAGCACACACCCAAGACCTCTGCGAGAAGCATCACAATAGATATCAAAGTTCTTGTGAATATCTGGCATAACAAGCACTGGGGCTGTAGTCAACTTCCTTCTCAACTCTTCAAAGCTGGCCTGACACGCTTCTAACCAAACAAACTCCTTGCCCTTCTCTAATAGCGAAGTAAGAGGTTTCGCTATTTTAGAAAAGCCTTCAATGAATCTCCTGTAATATCCAGCCAATCCCAGAAAGCTTCTGATCTCAGAGACTGTGGTAGGAGGTTCCCATTCCAACACATCCTTGACTTTACTTGGATCCACTACAATACCTCCACCAGTAACAACATGACCAAGAAAAGACACTTGATTCAACCAAAATTCACATTTACTAAACTTGGCATACAACTGGTTCTCTCTGAGAGTCTGCAACACCAACCTCAAATGTTCTTCATGCTCTTCCTCATTCTTCGAGTAAACCAAGATGTCATCGATAAAGACCACAACAAACTTATCCAAGTATTCCATGAACACCTTATTCATCAGGTACATAAAGTAGGCGGGTGCATTTGTCAATCCAAACGACATCACAGTATACTCATACAATCCATATCTGGTGGTGAATGCTGTTTTAGGAATGTCGGAATGCCTGATCCTCAACTGATGGTAGCCAGATCTCAAGTCAATCTTGGAGAAAACCTTAGCTCCTCTCAATTGATCAAATAAGTCTTCAATTCTGGGCAATGGATACTTATTCTTAATGGTTACCTCATTCAACGAATGATAATCCACACACAACCTCAGAGTACCATCCTTTTTACCCACAAAAATTACAGGTGCTCCCCAAGGTGAAGAACTAGGACGAATGTAACATTTATCCAACAATTCCTTAAGTTGTTTCTTAAGTTCTTCTAGTTCATTAACAGCCATTCTATAGGGTCTTTTAGAAATAGGAGCAGTACCAGGTAAAAGCTCAATAATAAACTCAATGTCTCGTTCGGGTGGCATACCTGGCAAATCATCTGGGAAGACATCCAGAAACTCACAAACAACTCTGATATCCTCCAAAGGAACACCGCTGGCCTGATTCACTGAGTAAGTTGAAGCTGAGGGTTGTGTGGCTCCGAATTCAATCTTCTCTCCCTAAGGGCTAGTCAACAACACGGACCTCTTGGCACACTGAATCACCGCATTAAAAGCAGCTAACCATCCCATTCCAAGTATGACATCAATTCCCTCAGAGTTCAGGACTATCAAATCAGCAGGAAAGTCTACCCCAACTATTTTCGGATTAACTCGGGGACAGATAAAATTGGCTTTCATGTTTCCACCGGGTGAGCTAACTAGCATGGAATTTCTCATAGGGACCATAGATATATTATACTTAGCTACGTACTTAGCAGTAATAAAAGAATGAGATGCTCCAGAGTCGACTAAAACTGATGCAGGGGCTGAGTTGACGAGAAACATACCAAGTACCACATCCTGGGACTCCTGGGCGGTCTCTGCAGCAACATGGTTCACCTTGCCCCGCATCTGATTCTGCTGACCCTTGTTGCTCTGGGGCGTCGAGCTCACATTCCTGTTCTGTTGCTGAGGGGTATTCTGCATAGGGGCACTGCCACTCTGGCGCTGTGGGGTCTGAGCACTCTTCTTAGGACAGTTGTGGGCATAGTGGCTGGGATCTCCACAGATGTAGCAGGTACGAGGAGTAGGAGCACTGCCTGGTGCAGGGGTCTTCACTGGAGTCTGAGCCGGGGTGGTCTGATGGTTCTGCTGAAACGCTGGACGCTGCGGTGGAGGTGCTGACCGCTGACCCTGACTCTGCACAAAGTTACTCCCTTGCCCACCAAAACGAACGGGCATGTTCTGCTGAGGCGGCTGGAAACGAGGGCGGGTGTTACTGCTTGACTATCCTGAGGACATGAACTTCCTCTTCTGCTCTCCCAACTCACGACGCTTGCTTTCCAAGCCAATAGCCTTATCCAGCAGCTTCTGAAATGTCGGGAAGGTATGAGACATGAGTTGATATTGGAGCGGCGGGATCAATCCTTCCAGAAATCGCTCCTGCTTCTGCTCATCATCCTTCACCTCATCTGGGGCGTAACGGGACAACTGAATGAACTTATCCCGATACTCACTGACGGTCATCCCACCTTGCTTGAGTGAGAGGAACTCCTTCTTCTTTAGCTTCATGACACCAGCAGGAATATGGTGGCTCCTGAAGTTGGTCCTAAACTCCTGCCAGGTGATAGCATCAGGGGTGGCATGAGCAGCAAGATAGCATCAGTTATCATAATGAATGCTTATAGGTATAGTATTCATTATGTGTCATTTGCTTAACTCAACATTTTTCTGCATATCAAGTACTGGTGACTCACTATTTTTTATCAAACCATCCATACTCATTTGTTTATGCCAATTATTCTTGAAAAATATACTTCTAATGTTGTATGGAGGTAATATGAATACTTAGCAAGACTTTCTAGACCAATTATTAATCTCAATGTTTACCCAGACTTACCATATAGCTCCACAAAAAAGTACCAGACGATCTTTGTATAAAATATATACATAAAAATGTATGACGATAATTAAGATATTCAGATATAGAAATTTTGATCAAATGAGGGATGGGTCTGACTCAAAAATGAAAATTGACGGGCCATATTGGCTTATTTGAAAATTTAAAGACAAGTTTGACCCAAACCAAAGTTGAGGAACTAAATTGACCGATTTGAAAGTTGAGTCTTTTACCTGTATGCCATTATAAAAATTAGTGGTTACCTGTGTGCCATTAAAAAGTTCGTAGACACCTGTATGCCATTGTAATCCTGGAATATGATTCTTGGTGATGGCGATTTAATTTCACTGGATGTAATGCTACTTATGGCTGTGGGCAACCAATTTTGGTTGCTGAGGCCAGGTTAAATCTAGTTCTAAAAGAAAAAGAACTGATTAATACAGGTCGTGTCGGCGGAAACTGTATCTAGCTGTCCAACAATTGATAAGCCACAACAACTCTTGCAACTTTGCAAGCACATGTCCATAAAAAAGAAAGGGATAAACTATATATTAAAAAAAAAGAACTACTCTACCTTAGAAAGGTAGCCGAATTGATTCACCGGACAAACTGATGCCAAATTGCAGTAGCAGTACTGTCAAACCATTCCCTGTATTGCCGTTGGCCCCATGTCTGCTCTACTCCCGTGTCTTGTCCCGAATGGACATGTACGTTCTCATGCCCTATTTCATCAACTAAAGTATGCACGACAGGAATTAATACGAGAAGAGGAAAAAATGACTAAGAAAAATCGAGTCAACCATTTGAGGTTTGAGGGGCACCCCCGACATCGGGCATGCCGATGGCAATTTGGGTTGCGGCTAGAGGAGGCCGGTCGCCGGGGCGGTGATGCTAGCGGTGGCCGTTGCGACGTATCCGAGGCCGGCGGCAGCGCCATCGGGGACGGGGGAGCTCGAGATGAGGGCATTGCCATGCCATCTGCGTGGAACCCTCTCACCGGCAGGGATGGTGGGTCGAGCGCCGGCAGGGCGGCAGGTGATGGGATCGAGGGCCGGGGCTGGATTGAGATCGAGCGCCGTCGCCCAAGTTTCACTAGGTTGGGGTGGACGGTTTGGCGAGGCAACAAACACCCACATGTCGGCCCGGTAGAATCGGAGAGCGGAATTCGTCGCACAGAGTTCTTCGGAGAAACTAGGAAAGGTGCCCGTGCGTTGCTACGGGCAATATAATCTTCATATATAAGCATAGATATTTTGATGGGGTGATATATTTCCTGGAACAAAGTAACATTAAGTGACCCAATATTGAAATGAGTAACAACATGAGTAAGATAAGATAATATTTGAATTGAAAGGGAAAGGAAAACATATTTCCTAGTTTAATTGATAAATGGAAATTTCAAAATAAAATACTATCAATATTTCTAAGCAATATTACTGGACAGTCGATCTTGAGGAAGCTTCTGGAGACCCCCACAGCCGCTCGAACCCTAGGGAAGGAAAAGGTAAGCATTTAACCTCGTCCTAGAATTTTGATAGAACCCTAGGTTTTCGCGAGGGGTCTTCCTCAGCTTTTCTCAGCGCCAAGGTTAGCGACGCACGCGCATCGTCTCGTCTTTCCTGCTCGGGGTCTGACGCGGCGATTTGGCGGGCATTTTATCTATCTTTAATCAAATTAATAATAAGTAAATTTAAAATATATAGTAAATAACAATACTAATGCGTAGTTTAAGTTGACACGAACCCAACGCGATGAGAATGAGGTTAAACGGATTTAAAACGTGACATCTATGGGCTTTCAAAGGTTCAGGGACTTGTTGGCGAGGTTTTAAAACTTCCAGGGGCTTATTTGCCAAAAACCAGGGAAGTAAACTTAATTACATGTTAAAACCCCAGGGCTAACACATAAAAACACAAGGGATGGACGTCGGAGGCAAAAACAGGAGAGATTAGGTGTTTATTTGCAAAACAGGGACATGGATGTAATTATTTTTCAAAGAGAGTGGACGGCTGGTTGGTTTCCAAGAATTGTAGGGGTCCTTTTGCAAAAGAGCACCGCTGACCGGTACGCGACCTGTTGACTCGGGGCGAGGGGGCTGCCGGCGACAGTGGGGACATGGCGGCGCCGCTCGAGCGCACGGCGGCGCATCACCGGCGTCACGCGAAAACACGCTACAAAGCCTGGTTCGCGACGAGATCTAGCGCTGCGGCTGCGGGGCGACGCGACGAACTCATCTGCGGTGCTCTCGTCGACGGGGAGACGGTGTCGTCGGCGCACAACGGCGACCGGCGGGCAACCATGTCCGTCAAGGGCGGCGCTTGCGCTAGAGAGCGAAAGAGGGTGAGGAAAGTGGCACGGGAGCTTCCTTACCACGCGGAGCAACTGCCCGGGGGTTCAAGTCGAGCGGAGCGGCAGCAACGACGGAGATCGACGATGGAGGTGGCGCTCGGATGGCGGCGGCGGCGGGGCGAAGCTCGGCGGCTAGGGTTAGGGTTTGCGCTGCGGAAAGAGAGGAAGGAGGCGGCGGCGCGTACGCTAAATAGGATCGGAGCGGTGGCCCCGGTGGACCTCGGCAGGCAGGCCACGGCGGCTTCCCCTCCGCCATTAGCGGGAGCTCGAGAAGCAATGGAGGGGAGGGACGTTGGCGTGCGGGCCCCAGCGGTCAGCGACGGGGAGAAAGGGGGAGCGGGGCTGGGCCGGCGTGAAGCTGCTGGGCCGAGCGGAGGCGGGAAAGCTGCGGCGCGCGAGCTGGGCCGAGCGGAGCAGCTGGGCCTGCGCGAAGGGAGGGAGGAAGCAGAGATCGTGGGGCCGTGGGGGAGGGGGCGTTTTTTTCCCGCAGTCGTCCCGATGGTCGTCCTCGGTAGAAAGTAGGACCAATTTTTGGTTTCCACTTGGTTCTTTTTAGGAGTAGAGAAGAGATTAAAAGATCATCGAAACCGAATAGAAAGGACGTGGACGCAGAGGGCATTTCATTCACTCTAGTGGACGTGACCCGCTTGCCTGGCGGTGACCTTGAGCTTTTTTTAGCGACCGTGCCACTGTGCCAGTGACCTTCAGCTCGCCGAGCACGGCAAGACACACTACCACGTGTGGCCATGGGGGCATACCGGTCAGGCACCTTTTCTCCAGTCTGCTTAGCAGGCATGCATGTAACAATAATGTGTTGTAAATTTTTATTACTGTTCTACTCCTTAGCATGTAATTTATTGTATTTTAAGTTTTACTAATCTCCCTTCAAATTAGGGATGCAAGTGGGTACTCAGTACTGTTTTTCGGTCAACCATTCTAGTTTATTTTATCTTTTAGATTAATCATATGTGATATCATTCTAGTTCATTTTCCTAAGTTTTGGATCGACCCGATAACCCCAAAACAGTGATACTTGCATCCCTACTCCAAATGTATTATTTGTGAGTGATATGCCCAAAATCTATATACTAAACAGACTGATCAACACAACAGTCGTCAGAATTTAACACAAATATTGGTGGTACTATGTCGGCAATTTAATAGCTTTGCCAAAAGCCAGGGACCCAAAATGTGTGGTAGTCTCCATATTCATATCCTAGGTTTTGACTACTTGATTTCATGTAGTCTATAATTTGGTCGGAAAGCATAACATAAAGCAGTAGCTACAGAGACATGTAAGTATAACATATCCTAGCTAGGTTTTTTTAAAAGGGTAAATCCACAAAGAAAATGGGAGGCAAAATACATCTTTCTACAACTAAACTAGTCATTTCATTATTTTACCATACATGTAAGTATGTAACTACAGAGGACAAGTAAAAGTAGGCATAGTGAGAAAATACCTCTCTGTTATTAGGATCAATAGCATTCAAGATATCTGAAAGAACATCCAGGACACCACATGCATTCTGAACTTCTGTCAAGCTGGCAATAGAAAAACATAATGCGGTTTTGAAACTTCCTTTGGAAAGAAAATTCTTCAAACAAGTAGGACACAGCTAATCATAACAATGATTAAATTAGGGGATTATAAAATTGATTCGCAGAAAAGATAAGCTGCAAAGTAGAAAAAGAAGAAAGAAAAGATATGAAAAGAAAGCATTTACACATTATAAATTCTCATATAGTTCCACAAAAAAGTTCCTTCATACTCTCCTGTATTTCTCTTTGTTCAAGCCAGTTCTACCAATTTTAAGAAACAATCTTAGTGGGAATTGAAACATAAGATGAATTATCTTAAAATCATTTTGGTTGACTGCATAATACAGTGGGAAAAGGAAGGAATGAGCAAACATCAATTCCATCAAATGTAGGCATTTCTGGTAATACAGCTCCAGAGGCGCATCTTATTCAGAACTCCGACCTTTGAGGAAATACAGCTCCAGCAGGCTGATATATCGAAAAGCCAAGTTTGATATACAGAAATTTTAGTGATATATAAATACTACGGAGTACTAGGTAAACTAACACTTTAAAGGTTTATTTAAAAGCTTAGCCAAAATGGGGATGTGCTATTGCAATTTTCCAGATATTGAAACAAACATTAAGTTTATACTAATAAATTTATTTGCTTGTTGTAATATAAGTACTAGTAGTGTATGATCAAAATTTATGGAAGAAAAATAAAATATCATTTACCAGCATCTCTTGTTGTGCTGCATAATACTGCAAATATGTTGCATGGGATGGGCACCAACAAAAGCCGCCTCTTGCCAAGTGTGTGAAAGAACTAGCCCTTGTTTAGTTCCCAAATTTGAGAGCCAAACTTTGTTTTTTTATGTGTGTAGCATTTCGTTTGTATGTGTACAAAATTATCTAAAAATTGATTAATTAGGCTCAAAATGTTCGTCTCGCAGAGTACAACAAAATTGTGCAATTAGTTTTAATTTCATCTATATTTAGTACTCCATGCATGTGCCGACATTTTAATGTGATGAGAATTTTCTTTTTACATAGTGAACTAAACAAGCCTAGTTTCTCGAAAACATGATACTCCAGCTACTCCTACCTAGGGGGTGTTTAGTTCATAAAAAGAGGGTGAAAAGTAAAGTGAAAAAGTCACATCGGACACTGTAGCGCACTGTAGCACTTTTCGTTTGTTTGTGACGATCGTTGTTCTACCATGACCTAACTAGGCTGAAAAGATTCGTCTCCTCGTGTACATCAAAACCATGCAACTAGATTTTTTATCACCTACATTTAGTACTCCATGCATGAGGAGAGAGATTTGATGCGATAGGTGAATAGTGAAGTTTGGAGCCAGAATTTTTAAAAGTTTGGTGATGTGACTGGGAACTAAACAGGGCCCTAACAAATAACCGATGAGATGTTTTTTTAATGGCTATGTTTAGTTCCGAAACTTTCTTTCTCTAAACTTCACTATTCACCTATCACGTCAAATCTCTCTCCTCATGTATGGAGCACTAAACGTGGGTAAATAAAAAAATTAAGTGCATAGTTTTGATGTACACGACGAGACGGATCTTTTGAGCCAAGTTAGGTCATGGTAGAACAACGATCATCACAAACAAACGAAAAGTGCTACAGTGCGCTACAGTGTCCGATGTGACTTTTTCACTTTACTTTACCACCCATTTTTGGACTAAACACAGCCATATGAAACAAGGTTACTTGGGAACCCGAGCCCAGACATTTCTTTCCATGTGGCCGTGTCCATGTAGAAGTGGAAAGTAAAAAATGGCGCTGGAGAACATTAAAAGGCGTTCAAGTACCTTCTAAGGTCGTGTTTAGATTGGAAGGTGATTTTTTTTAATAAATGCATCTTTGATCACTAATTAGAGGTATTAAATAAAGACAGTTTACGAAACAACCTCCATAACTCTAGGTAAGTTTCCGAGACGAATCTAATGAGGTTTTTAACCACACGATTCAAGAATGATTACTTTATCATTACTGTAGCAAATCATGAATTAATTATGCTCGTTAGAGTTCACTAATATATTTTAAACCATATTCATATATCAGTTATCATAATGAATGCTTATAGGTATAGTATTCATTATGTGTCATTTGCTTAACTCAACATTTTTCTGCATATCAAGTACTGGTGACTCACTATTTTTTATCAAACCATC
The DNA here is from genome assembly GCA_033239725.1 of Echinochloa phyllopogon. Classification (NCBI taxonomy): domain Eukaryota; kingdom Viridiplantae; phylum Streptophyta; class Magnoliopsida; order Poales; family Poaceae; genus Echinochloa; species Echinochloa phyllopogon. Next base: position 2,639,785 of record BTCW01000001.1, read on the forward strand.
TATACTCATCTGTTTATGCCAATTATTCTTGAAAAATATACTTCTAATGTTGTATGGAGGTAATATGAATACTTAGCAAGACTTTCTAGACCAATTATTAATCTCAATGTTTACCCAGACTTACCATATAGCTCCACAAAAAAGTACCAGACGATCTTTGTATAAAATATATACATAAAAATGTATGAAGATAATTAAGATATTCAGATATAGAAATTTTGATCAAATGAGGGATGGGTCTGACTCAAAAATGAAAATTGAGGGGCCATATTGGCTTATTTGAAAATTTAAAGACAAGTTTGACCCAAAACCAAAGTTGAGGAACTAAATTGACCGATTTGAAAGTTGAGTCTTTTACCTGTATGCCATTATAAAAATTAGTGGTTACCTGTGTGCCATTAAAAAGTTCGTAGACACCTGTATGCCATTGTAATACTGGAATATGATTCTTGGTGATGGCGATTTAATTTCACTGGATGTAATGCTACTTATGGCTGTGGGCAACCAATTCTGGTTGCTGAGGCCAGGTTAAATCTAGTTCTAAAAGAAAAAGAACTGATTAATACAGGTCGTGTCGGCGGAAACTGTATCTAGCTGTCCAACAATTGATAAGCCGCAACAACTCTTGCAACTTTGCAAGCACATGTCCATAAAAAAGAAAGGGATAAACTATATATTAAAAAAAAGAACTACTCTACCTTAGAAAGGTAGCCGAATTGATTCACCGGACAAACTGATGCCAAATTGCAGTAGCAGTACTGTCAAACCATTCCCTGTATTGCCGTTGGCCCCATGTCTGCTCTACTCCCGTGTCTTGTCCCGAATGGACATGTACGTTCTCATGCCCTATTTCATCAACTGAAGTATGCACGACAGGAATTAATACGAGAAGAGGAAAAAATGACTAAGAAAAATCGAGTCAACCATTTGAGGTTTGAGGGGCACCCCCGACATCGGGCACGCCGATGGCAATTTGGGTTGCGGCAAGAGGAGGCCGGTCGCCGGGGCGGTGATGCTGGCGGTGGCCGTTGCGACGTATCCGAGGCCGGCGGCAGCGCCGTCGGGGACGGGGGAGATCGAGATGAGGGCATTGCCATGCCATCTGCGTGGAACCCTCTCACCGGCAGGGATGGTGGGTCGAGCGCCGGCAGGGCGGCAGGTGATGGGATCGAGGGCCGGGGCTGGATTGAGATCGAGCGTCGTCGCCCAAGTTTCACTAGGTTGGGGTGGACGGTTTGGCGAGGCAACAAACACCCACATGTCGGCCCGGTAGAATCGGAGAGCGGAATTCGTCGCACAGAGTTCTTCGGAGAAACTAGGAAAGGTGCCCGTGCGTTGCTACGGGCAATATAATCTTCATATATAAGCATAGATATTTTGATGCGGTGATATATTTCCTGGAACAAAGTAACATTAAGTGACCCAATATTGAAATGAGTAACAACATGAGTAAGATAAGATAATATTTGAATTGAAAGGGAAATGAAAACATATTTCTTAGTTTAATTGATAAATGGAAATTTCAAAATAAAATACTATCAATATTTCTAAGCAATATTACCGGACAGCCGATCTTGAGGAAGCTTCTGGAGACCCCCACAGCCGCTCGAACCCTAGGGAAGGAAAAGGTAAGCATTTAACCTCGTCCTAGAATTTCGATAGAACCCTAGGTTTTCGCGAGGGTCTTCCTCAGCTTTTCTCAGCGCCAAGGTTAGCGACGCACGCGCATCGTCTCGTCTTTCCTGCTCGGGGTCTGACGCGGCGATTTGGCGGGCATTTTATCTATCTTTAATCAAATTAATAATAAGTAAATTTAAAATATATAGTAAATAACAATACTAATGCATAGTTTAAGTTGACACAAACCCAACGCGATGAGAATGAGGTTAAACGGATTTAAAACGTGAAATCTATGGGCTTTCAAAGGTTCAGGGACTTGTTGGCGAGGTTTTAAAACTTCCAGGGGCTTATTTGCCAAAAACCAGGGACCTAAACTTAATTACATGTTAAAACCCAAGGGCTAACACATAAAAACACAAGGGCTGGACGTCGGAGGCAAAAACAGGAGAGATTAGGTGTTTATTTGCAAAACAGGGACATGGATGTAATTATTTTTCAAAGAGAGTGGACGGCGGGTTGGTTTCCAAGAATTGTAGGGGTCCTTTTGCAAAAGAGCACCGCTGACCGGTACGCGACATGTTGCCTCGGGGCGAGGGGGCTGCCGGCGACAGTGGGGACATGGCGGCGCCGCTCGAGCGCACGGCGGCGCATCACCGGCGTCACGCGAAAACGCGCTACAAAGCCTGGTTCGCGACGAGATCTAGCGCTGCGGCTGCGGGGCGACGCAACGAACTCATCTGCGGTGCTCTCGTCGACGGGGAGACAGTGTCGTCGGCGCACAACGGCGACCGGCGGGCAACCATGTCCGTCAAGGGCGGCGCTTGCGCTAGAGAGCGAAAGAGGGTGAGGAAAGTGGCACGGGAGCTTCCTTACCACGCGGAGCAACTGCCCGGGGGTTCAAGTCGAGCGGAGCGGCAGCAACGACGGAGATCGACGATGGAGGTGGCGCTCGGATGGCGGCGGCGGCGGGGCGAAGCTCGGCGGCTAGGGTTAGGGTTTGCGCTGCGGAAAGAGAGGAAGGAGGCGGTGGCGCGTACGCTAAATAGGATCGGAGCGGTGGCCCCGGTGGACCTCGGCAGGCAGGCCACGGCGGCTTCCCCTCCGCCATTAGCGGGAGCTCGAGAAGCAATGGAGGGGAGGGACGTTGGCGTGCGGGCCCCAGCTGTCAGCGACGGGGAGAAAGGGGGAGCAGGGCTGGGCCGGCGTGAAGCTGCTGGGCCGAGCAGAGGCGGGAAAGCTGGGGCGCGCGATGTCACACCTGGTTTTAAAGGCAATACCTGGTGCATCTCATATGTGCCCCAGGATCAGTTTACACACATATGGTAGACGTCACAAGTGAATATCCATAACCATGCATAACGAAAGAGTAGTAAAGTGCAATTATTACAATCTCAGAGTTGACTCAAATGTCATAGCGGAAGACTTAAATAAACGTTTATCTAATGAAGCAAAAGTGACTCCAACTCCACAGGCATTGACTGGGGGAGACTCGCCTAGAACTCCTCAAAATCAGTAGTGAAATCCTCAAAATTCTCCCAATCTGAGCAGCATTCCGGATGAAGTTGATGCAATAAAAGAAAGAAAGGCAACAAGTATGAGCACATAACATACTCAGCAAATGTAATATGACATACAAGGCTGAGGCAAAAAGGTTGGCTGACCATACTGCAGTAAGCACTTTTAGTTGGTCAAGTTTTATTAAGCAACTATTTACTAGCAAATGAAAGTATATACCACCCACAAATTGATGAATGTCATATTCCCAACATATTCATATAACCACGATTTAGATCATGTTGAAATATGATTATCATGTAAGGGTCCAGGCCGCTCTTGACCGTGAGCACGGCTGTTATAACAGTTTTACACTCTGCAGAGGTTGTACACTTTCACCTTAAGCCGTGATTCCCATTGCCGAAGCATTTTACCCTTCCCACACCACGTGGACCGAATATTGGGTTTCACTATGAGACCTTTACAAAAGCACTCTAATAAATGATAGCCCGCTAAGGTTTTCGGTTCAGAAGCAAAGCATAACCCTCCCTAATGAGGTCTGTCTCTTACCAAAGCCCACAGCTCAAAAGGACCGAGCAATACCCCGTCAACCGCCACCCCCCATGCCCCTTTCGGGTAAAGCTACCATAAACCAGAGCACCTAATTAGTCAGTCAAAGCCAGAGCCACATGGCACTCATGGTTGTACTGTTTTCCTGGGTGGTTCTCCATGTTCCAATTAAAAAGATATGATCTTGCCAATTAATTGATTAAAAAAGGTAGTAATGGAACATAGAGTAGGGGTTCATTTAACCAATCCCAGTTGAGCAAGCTAAGCATCATCTACCATCAAAGTTAATTAAATAACCCAGTTTCAGGGACAGGAAAATATAGTGGCTAGGCAAATCCTTAAATAGGAACCCATCAAATTAAGACACATGCATGGGTGGTGAAATTAATAATTATTAGGACATTTGCATGACATAATACACTTGCCTTCTTCCCAACTCGGTTGCTGCTCAAATCCTTCTCCAACAGTTGGTTCTTCAGAGAAATCCTCAAACTGGTCGTTTCCTAATCGCATCACACATTCACATGCAAGGAAACAATACAACAAATAAGAAACAGTACACCAAACGATTCCAACAGATCAAAACAACAGCACAAAACTAATCTACACGTTACAACGAACGCGTGAGCGCGAGAATCATTAAAATCGGAGTTAAAACGCAAAAGATATGGCTTTTCTAAGGTTCAGGGGCTTGTTGGCAAAGTTTTAAAAGTTTCAGGGGCTTAACTGCGAAAAACCAGGGGCTAAAACATAATTTTGTATAAAAACTCGAGGGTTTTCATGTAAAAAGACAAAACTTGGACCTCGGGCACAATTTTAAAACTTGCAGGGGCTAAAACAGAAGAAAAAGGACCAATTTGGAATTATTTTTGAACTAGGATGGACTGCGGGTTGATTTTCGAAAACCTTAGGGGATCTTTTGCAAATTTGCCACTGTTGACCGGTATCAGGTCTAATTGACTCAGGCTGGATCTAATCTAGGCTGTTGGATCGCGATCGGATGGCTCAAAACAGATCGGGCGAAAACTCGCCGACGACGACGAAGACGACGGCGGCGCTGCGTCGGCCGCGGCGGAGCTTCGCCGGCGTAAACGCGAAATCGAGCTACGGTCCGCCAAACACGACGAGAGTTGGCCGAGGAGCGAGAGGAGAGAACGGCGAACTCACTCCGGGGGTTCTTGACGACGGGAGAGTGACGACTGCGGCCGGCGACGAGAGAAGGTGGCGCCGGAGCTCGGCTTCACCCGAAACAGGAGCTCCGGCGGCCGAACCTCGACGAGAAGCGGTGGAATCAACGCACGATGACGAGAGGTTACTCCTGGCGGTCTTGGTTTCCCACCACGAGCAACAACGGCGGCGAATCGCCGGCAATGGCGGGCGGCGGCACGAATCGGCGGCGGCGGCGCGGGCAGCTAGGGTTTGTGAGCTCGACTTGCTGGGAGGAAAAACGGAGGCGGCGGCCGGGATAAATAGGTGCTGAGCAGGGCTCGGGCATCCTCGGCGTTCGTGACCGGGTAGGACTCGGCGCGGCGCGACGGGATCGGACTCGGGGAAGAGTCCCGCTCGGCGACGGAGGAAGAAGAAACTGACATCCGGGCCCCACATGTCAGCGAGAGAAAGAGAGAGAAACGGGGGAGAATCGGGACGGGCCAGAGATGGGCCGAAAGTGGAGAAGGCCGGGCGGGGAAAAAAGATTCGGCCCGGGAAAAGAGGAAAAAGTGCGGGGAGGAAAAGCGAGCGAGGAAAGAAGTTCACTGGGCAAACTTGGACTGGGCCAGGAGTTCGAGGGGCGAAACCGAACTCGGCTATTTTAAACTTTTCTAAAACTCAAACAAAAGCAAATCAAATTCGAATTTAAACAGAATTTAAATTCCAACTTGATTTACTAGCAACCAAAAATATATGCAACAGCATGAATGCAACAAAAAATTATTTTGACTAAAATAATTATTTAATGTGATATTTAAATTGATAAAAAGGCTAGAAATTCCAATTAAATCCTAGAAAATTTATTAAAGCCTTAATAAATCCTAGAAAAATTCAAAGGGTTGCTACAATTTAATTGTGATGAATTTTAGGGTGTTACAAACCTACCCCCCTTAAAGAGAATCTCGTCCTCGAGATTCGGACGGATTAGAGAAAATCTGAGGGAACTCTGCCATCAACTCATCCTCTCTTTCCCAAGTTGCCTCACTTTCCGCATGGTGACTCCACTGAACTTTACACATCTTAATCACCTTGCTCCTAGTAACTCTTTCAACAGTTTCCAAAATCTTAGCTGGGTATTCCTTATAAGTCAAATCATCTTGCACATCCAACTCACCCAAGGGTAATTCTTCCTCAGGAACTCGAAGACACTTTTTCAACTGAGAGATATGGAACACATCATGCACATCTGACAGTCTGGCTGGCAACTCCAATTGATAAGAAACCTCACCTTTTCTATCAACAATCTTGAAAGGTCCAATGAAACGAGGAGATAATTTTCCTTTCACCTTAAACCTTCTCAAGCCTCGAATAGGAGATACTTTCAGATACACATAATCACCTACTTCGAAAGTTAATTCTCGTCTCCTTGTGTCTGCATAGCTCTTCTGCCTGGACTGAGCTGTTCTTAAATTCTCTCTGATAATCTGAACCTGTCTTTCTGCTTCCTGCAAAATCTCTGGCCCAAACAACTGACTTTCACCTGTTTCACTCCAGTACAAAGGTGTCCTGCACTTTCTACCATAAAGTGCTTCGAACGGTGCCATCTTCAAACTAGCCTGATAACTGTTGTTGTATGAAAACTCTGCATATGGAAGACTCTTATCCCAACTGCCTCCATGCTTCAAAGCACAAGCTCTCAACATATCCTCCAAAATCTGATTAGTCCTCTCTGTCTGACCATCTGTCTGAGGATGATATGCAGAACTGAAATTCAACTTTGTATCCATAGACTCATGCAACTTCTGCCAGAATCTAGACGTAAACTGAGTACCTCTATCAGACACTATCTTATTAGGTGCACCATGGAGACAAACAATTCTGGACATGTATAACTCTGCTAACTTAGCACTGGTATAAGTAGTCTTAACGGGTATAAAGTGAGCTACTTTAGTTAATCTGTCCACAATAACCCATATGGAGTCATATCCTCCTCGAGTGCGGGGTAATCCAACAATGAAATCCATACTGATTTCTTCCCACTTCCATTCAGGCACCTTGAGTGGTTGAAGCAAACCGGCTGGTCTCTGGTGTTCAGCCTTGACTCTCTGACAAACATCACACAATGCCACATGGGCAGCCACATCCCTTTTTAATCCATACCACCAATACCTTTGCTTCAGATCCTGATACATCTTGGTGCTTCCAGGATGAATAGAATATGCGGAATCATGAGCTTCCCTCAATATCTGCTCTCTGAGAGACTCGATATCTGGTACACATATCCTCTTTCTAAACCAAATTGTACCTTGATCATCTTCGGTGAAGTCGGGTGCTTTCCCTGCTAACATGGTTTCCTTGATTTCCTTTATCTTCTCATCAGTAAGCTGACCCTTCCGAATTTCCTGCTCCAGTGTAGACTCAACTTCCATTGTCACACCTTCTGTCTGATTCAGGAATCCCAAGTTCAGCTTTTCCATTTCTGCAAGCAACTCAGCTGGTAACTGGCGACCAAACATTGCATTTACTTGTGACTTTGTACTCAACGCATCAGCAACTAAATTAGCCTTGCCAGGATGATAGTTGATCCCTAGATCATAGTCCTTGATCAACTCCAACCATCTTCTCTGCCTCAAATTCAGATCCTTCTGAGTAAATATGTACTTCAGGCTTTTGTGATCGGTATACAGCTCACATCTGTTACCTAAAATATAGTGCCTCCAGATCTTCAAGGCATGGACAACAGCTGCAAGCTCCAGATCATGAGTAGGATAGTTCAGCTCGTGCTTCCTCAACTGCCTGGATGCATAGGCTATAACTCTTCCTTCCTGCATGAGCACACACCCAAGACCTCTGCGAGAAGCATCACAATAGATATCAAAGTTCTTGTGAATATCTGGCATAGCAAGCACTGGGGCTGTAGTCAACTTCCTTCTCAACTCTTCAAAGCTGGCCTGACACGCTTCTAACCAAACAAACTCCTTGCCCTTCTCTAATAGCGAAGTAAGAGGTTTCGCTATTTTAGAAAAGCCTTCAATGAATCTCCTGTAATATCCAGCCAATCCCAGAAAGCTTCTGATCTCAGAGACTGTGGTAGGAGGTTCCCATTCCAACACATCCTTGACTTTACTTGGATCCACTACAATACCTCCACCAGTAACAACATGACCAAGAAAAGACACTTGATTCAACCAAAATTCACATTTACTAAACTTGGCATACAACTGGTTCTCTCTGAGAGTCTGCAACACCAACCTCAAATGTTCTTCATGCTCTTCCTCATTCTTCGAGTAAACCAAGATGTCATCGATAAAGACCACAACAAACTTATCCAAGTATTCCATGAACACCTTATTCATCAGGTACATAAAGTAGGCGGGTGCATTTGTCAATCCAAACGACATCACAGTATACTCATACAATCCATATCTGGTGGTGAATGCTGTTTTAGGAATGTCGGAATGCCTGATCCTCAACTGATGGTAGCCAGATCTCAAGTCAATCTTGGAGAAAACCTTAGCTCCTCTCAATTGATCAAATAAGTCTTCAATTCTGGGCAATGGATACTTATTCTTAATGGTTACCTCATTCAACGAATGATAATCCACACACAACCTCAGAGTACCATCCTTTTTACCCACAAAAATTACAGGTGCTCCCCAAGGTGAAGAACTAGGACGAATGTAACATTTATCCAACAATTCCTTAAGTTGTTTCTTAAGTTCTTCTAGTTCATTAACAGCCATTCTATAGGGTCTTTTAGAAATAGGAGCAGTACCAGGTAAAAGCTCAATAATAAACTCAATGTCTCGTTCGGGTGGCATACCTGGCAAATCATCTGGGAAGACATCCAGAAACTCACAAACAACTCTGATATCCTCCAAAGGAACACCGCTGGCCTGATTCACTGAGTAAGTTGAAGCTGAGGGTTGTGTGGCTCCGAATTCAATCTTCTCTCCCTAAGGGCTAGTCAACAACACGGACCTCTTGGCACACTGAATCACCGCATTAAAAGCAGCTAACCATCCCATTCCAAGTATGACATCAATTCCCTCAGAGTTCAGGACTATCAAATCAGCAGGAAAGTCTACCCCAACTATTTTCGGATTAACTCGGGGACAGATAAAATTGGCTTTCATGTTTCCACCGGGTGAGCTAACTAGCATGGAATTTCTCATAGGGACCATAGATATATTATACTTAGCTACGTACTTAGCAGTAATAAAAGAATGAGATGCTCCAGAGTCGACTAAAACTGATGCAGGGGCTGAGTTGACGAGAAACATACCAAGTACCACATCCTGGGACTCCTGGGCGGTCTCTGCAGCAACATGGTTCACCTTGCCCCGCATCTGATTCTGCTGACCCTTGTTGCTCTGGGGCGTCGAGCTCACATTCCTGTTCTGTTGCTGAGGGGTATTCTGCATAGGGGCACTGCCACTCTGGCGCTGTGGGGTCTGAGCACTCTTCTTAGGACAGTTGTGGGCATAGTGGCTGGGATCTCCACAGATGTAGCAGGTACGAGGAGTAGGAGCACTGCCTGGTGCAGGGGTCTTCACTGGAGTCTGAGCCGGGGTGGTCTGATGGTTCTGCTGAAACGCTGGACGCTGCGGTGGAGGTGCTGACCGCTGACCCTGACTCTGCACAAAGTTACTCCCTTGCCCACCAAAACGAACGGGCATGTTCTGCTGAGGCGGCTGGAAACGAGGGCGGGTGTTACTGCTTGACTATCCTGAGGACATGAACTTCCTCTTCTGCTCTCCCAACTCACGACGCTTGCTTTCCAAGCCAATAGCCTTATCCAGCAGCTTCTGAAATGTCGGGAAGGTATGAGACATGAGTTGATATTGGAGCGGCGGGATCAATCCTTCCAGAAATCGCTCCTGCTTCTGCTCATCATCCTTCACCTCATCTGGGGCGTAACGGGACAACTGAATGAACTTATCCCGATACTCACTGACGGTCATCCCACCTTGCTTGAGTGAGAGGAACTCCTTCTTCTTTAGCTTCATGACACCAGCAGGAATATGGTGGCTCCTGAAGTTGGTCCTAAACTCCTGCCAGGTGATAGCATCAGGGGTGGCATGAGCAGCAAGATAGCATCAGTTATCATAATGAATGCTTATAGGTATAGTATTCATTATGTGTCATTTGCTTAACTCAACATTTTTCTGCATATCAAGTACTGGTGACTCACTATTTTTTATCAAACCATCCATACTCATTTGTTTATGCCAATTATTCTTGAAAAATATACTTCTAATGTTGTATGGAGGTAATATGAATACTTAGCAAGACTTTCTAGACCAATTATTAATCTCAATGTTTACCCAGACTTACCATATAGCTCCACAAAAAAGTACCAGACGATCTTTGTATAAAATATATACATAAAAATGTATGACGATAATTAAGATATTCAGATATAGAAATTTTGATCAAATGAGGGATGGGTCTGACTCAAAAATGAAAATTGACGGGCCATATTGGCTTATTTGAAAATTTAAAGACAAGTTTGACCCAAACCAAAGTTGAGGAACTAAATTGACCGATTTGAAAGTTGAGTCTTTTACCTGTATGCCATTATAAAAATTAGTGGTTACCTGTGTGCCATTAAAAAGTTCGTAGACACCTGTATGCCATTGTAATCCTGGAATATGATTCTTGGTGATGGCGATTTAATTTCACTGGATGTAATGCTACTTATGGCTGTGGGCAACCAATTTTGGTTGCTGAGGCCAGGTTAAATCTAGTTCTAAAAGAAAAAGAACTGATTAATACAGGTCGTGTCGGCGGAAACTGTATCTAGCTGTCCAACAATTGATAAGCCACAACAACTCTTGCAACTTTGCAAGCACATGTCCATAAAAAAGAAAGGGATAAACTATATATTAAAAAAAAAGAACTACTCTACCTTAGAAAGGTAGCCGAATTGATTCACCGGACAAACTGATGCCAAATTGCAGTAGCAGTACTGTCAAACCATTCCCTGTATTGCCGTTGGCCCCATGTCTGCTCTACTCCCGTGTCTTGTCCCGAATGGACATGTACGTTCTCATGCCCTATTTCATCAACTAAAGTATGCACGACAGGAATTAATACGAGAAGAGGAAAAAATGACTAAGAAAAATCGAGTCAACCATTTGAGGTTTGAGGGGCACCCCCGACATCGGGCATGCCGATGGCAATTTGGGTTGCGGCTAGAGGAGGCCGGTCGCCGGGGCGGTGATGCTAGCGGTGGCCGTTGCGACGTATCCGAGGCCGGCGGCAGCGCCATCGGGGACGGGGGAGCTCGAGATGAGGGCATTGCCATGCCATCTGCGTGGAACCCTCTCACCGGCAGGGATGGTGGGTCGAGCGCCGGCAGGGCGGCAGGTGATGGGATCGAGGGCCGGGGCTGGATTGAGATCGAGCGCCGTCGCCCAAGTTTCACTAGGTTGGGGTGGACGGTTTGGCGAGGCAACAAACACCCACATGTCGGCCCGGTAGAATCGGAGAGCGGAATTCGTCGCACAGAGTTCTTCGGAGAAACTAGGAAAGGTGCCCGTGCGTTGCTACGGGCAATATAATCTTCATATATAAGCATAGATATTTTGATGGGGTGATATATTTCCTGGAACAAAGTAACATTAAGTGACCCAATATTGAAATGAGTAACAACATGAGTAAGATAAGATAATATTTGAATTGAAAGGGAAAGGAAAACATATTTCCTAGTTTAATTGATAAATGGAAATTTCAAAATAAAATACTATCAATATTTCTAAGCAATATTACTGGACAGTCGATCTTGAGGAAGCTTCTGGAGACCCCCACAGCCGCTCGAACCCTAGGGAAGGAAAAGGTAAGCATTTAACCTCGTCCTAGAATTTTGATAGAACCCTAGGTTTTCGCGAGGGGTCTTCCTCAGCTTTTCTCAGCGCCAAGGTTAGCGACGCACGCGCATCGTCTCGTCTTTCCTGCTCGGGGTCTGACGCGGCGATTTGGCGGGCATTTTATCTATCTTTAATCAAATTAATAATAAGTAAATTTAAAATATATAGTAAATAACAATACTAATGCGTAGTTTAAGTTGACACGAACCCAACGCGATGAGAATGAGGTTAAACGGATTTAAAACGTGACATCTATGGGCTTTCAAAGGTTCAGGGACTTGTTGGCGAGGTTTTAAAACTTCCAGGGGCTTATTTGCCAAAAACCAGGGAAGTAAACTTAATTACATGTTAAAACCCCAGGGCTAACACATAAAAACACAAGGGCTGGACGTCGGAGGCAAAAACAGGAGAGATTAGGTGTTTATTTGCAAAACAGGGACATGGATGTAATTATTTTTCAAAGAGAGTGGACGGCTGGTTGGTTTCCAAGAATTGTAGGGGTCCTTTTGCAAAAGAGCACCGCTGACCGGTACGCGACCTGTTGACTCGGGGCGAGGGGGCTGCCGGCGACAGTGGGGACATGGCGGCGCCGCTCGAGCGCACGGCGGCGCATCACCGGCGTCACGTGAAAACACGCTACAAAGCCTGGTTCGCGACGAGATCTAGCGCTGCGGCTGCGGGGCGACGCGACGAACTCATCTGCGGTGCTCTCGTCGACGGGGAGACGGTGTCGTCGGCGCACAACGGCGACCGGCGGGCAACCATGTCCGTCAAGGGCGGCGCTTGCGCTAGAGAGCGAAAGAGGGTGAGGAAAGTGGCACGGGAGCTTCCTTACCACGCGGAGCAACTGCCCGGGGGTTCAAGTCGAGCGGAGCGGCAGCAACGACGGAGATCGACGATGGAGGTGGCGCTCGGATGGCGGCGGCGGCGGGGCGAAGCTCGGCGGCTAGGGTTAGGGTTTGCGCTGCGGAAAGAGAGGAAGGAGGCGGCGGCGCGTACGCTAAATAGGATCGGAGCGGTGGCCCCGGTGGACCTCGGCAGGCAGGCCACGGCGGCTTCCCCTCCGCCATTAGCGGGAGCTCGAGAAGCAATGGAGGGGAGGGACGTTGGCGTGCGGGCCCCAGCGGTCAGCGACGGGGAGAAAGGGGGAGCGGGGCTGGGCCGGCGTGAAGCTGCTGGGCCGAGCGGAGGCGGGAAAGCTGCGGCGCGCGAGCTGGGCCGAGCGGAGCAGCTGGGCCTGCGCGAAGGGAGGGAGGAAGCAGAGATCGTGGGGCCGTGGGGGAGGGGGCGTTTTTTTCCCGCAGTCGTCCCGATGGTCGTCCTCGGTAGAAAGTAGGACCAATTTTTGGTTTCCACTTGGTTCTTTTTAGGAGTAGAGAAGAGATTAAAAGACCATCGAAACCGAATAGAAAGGACGTGGACGCAGAGGGCATTTCATTCACTCTAGTGGACGTGACCCGCTTGCCTGGCGGTGACCTTGAGCTTTTTTTAGCGACCGTGCCACTGTGCCAGTGACCTTCAGCTCGCCGAGCACGGCAAGACACACTACCACGTGTGGCCATGGGGGCATACCGGTCAGGCACCTTTTCTCCAGTCTGCTTAGCAGGCATGCATGTAACAATAATGTGTTGTAAATTTTTATTACTGTTCTACTCCTTAGCATGCAATTTATTGTATTTTAAGTTTTACTAATCTCCCTTCAAATTAGGGATGCAAGTGGGTACTCAGTACTGTTTTTTGGTCAACCATTCTAGTTTATTTTATCTTTTAGATTAATCATATGTGATATCATTCTAGTTCATTTTCCTAAGTTTTGGATCGACCCGATAACCCCAAAACAGTGATACTTGCATCCCTACTCCAAATGTATTATTTGTGAGTGATATGCCCAAAATCTATATACTAAACAGACTGATCAACACAACAGTCGTCAGAATTTAACACAAATATTGGTGGTACTATGTCGGCAATTTAATAGCTTTGCCAAAAGCCAGGGACCCAAAATGTGTGGTAGTCTCCATATTCATATCCTAGGTTTTGACTACTTGATTTCATGTAGTCTATAATTTGGTTGGAAAGCATAACATAAAGCAGTAGCTACAGAGACATGTAAGTATAACATATCCTAGCTAGGTTTTTTTAAAAGGGTAAATCCACAAAGAAAATGGGAGGCAAAATACATCTTTCTACAACTAAACTAGTCATTTCATTATTTTACCATACATGTAAGTATGTAACTACAGAGGACAAGTAAAAGTAGGCATAGTGAGAAAATACCTCTCTGTTATTAGGATCAATAGCATTCAAGATATCTGAAAGAACATCCAGGACCCCAGATGCATTCTGAACTTCTGTCAAGCTGGCAATAGAAAAACATAATGCGGTTTTGAAACTTCCTTTGGAAAGAAAATTCTTCAAACAAGTAGGACACAGCTAATCATAACAATGATTAAATTAGGGGATTATAAAATTGATTTGCAGAAAAGATAAGCTGCAAAGTAGAAAAAGAAGAAAGAAAAGATATGGAAAGAAAGCATTTATACATTATAAATTCTCATATAGTTCCATAAAAAAGTTCCTTCATACTCTCCTGTATTTCTCTTTGTTCAAGCCAGTTCTACCAATTTTAAGAAACAATCTTAGTGGGAATTGAAACATAAGATGAATTATCTTAAAATCATTTTGGTTGACGGCATAATACAGTGGGAAAAGGAAGGAATGAGCAAACATCAATTCCATCAAATGTAGGCATTTCTGGTAATACAGCTCCAGAGGCGCATCTTATTCAGAACTCCGACCTTTGAGGAAATACAGCTCCAGCAGGCTGATATATCGAAAAGCCAAGTTTGATATACAGAAATTTTAGTGATATATAAATACTACGGAGTACTAGGTAAACTAACACTTTAAAGGTTTATTTAAAAGCTTAGCCAAAATGGGGATGTGCTATTGCAATTTTCCAGATATTGAAACAAACATTAAGTTTATACTAATAAATTTATTTGCTTGTTGTAATATAAGTACTAGTAGCGTATGATCAAAATTTATGGAAGAAAAATAAAATATCATTTACCAGCATCTCTTGTTGTGCTGCATAATACTGCAAATATGTTGCATGGGATGGGCACCAACAAAAGCCGCCTCTTGCCAAGTGTGTGAAAGAACTAGCCCTTGTTTAGTTCCCAAATTTGAGAGCCAAACTTTGTTTTTTTATGTGTGTAGCATTTCGTTTGTATGTGTACAAAATTATCTAAAAATTGATTAATTAGGCTCAAAATGTTCGTCTCGCAGAGTACAACAAAATTGTGCAATTAGTTTTAATTTCATCTATATTTAGTACTCCATGCATGTGCCGACATTTTAATGTGATGAGAATTTTCTTTTTACACAGTGAACTAAACAAGCCTAGTTTCTCGAAAACATGATACTCCAGCTACTCCTACCTAGGGGGTGTTTAGTTCATGAAAAGAGGGTGAAAAGTAAAGTGAAAAAGTCGCATCGGACACTGTAGCGCACTGTAACACTTTTCGTTTGTTTGTGATGATCGTTGTTCTACCATGACCTAACTAGGCTCAAAAGATTCGTATCCTCGTGTACATCAAAACCATGCAACTAGATTTTTTATCACCTACGTTTAGTACTCCATGCATGAGGAGAGAGATTTGATGCGATAGGTAAATAGTGAAGTTTGGAGCGAGAATTTTTAAAAGTTTGGTGATGTGACTGGGACTAAACAGGGCCCTAACAAATAACCGATGAGATGTTTTTTTAATGGCTATGTTTAGTTCCGAAACTTTCTTTCTCTAAACTTCACTGTTCACCTATCACGTCAAATCTCTCTCCTCATGTATGGAGCACTAAACGTGGGTAAATAAAAAAATTAAGTGCATAGTTTTGATGTACACGACGAGACGGATCTTTTGAGCCAAGTTAGGTCATGGTAGAACAACGATCATCACAAACAAACGAAAAGTGCTACAGTGCGCTACAGTGTCCGATGTGACTTTTTCACTTTACTTTACCACCCATTTTTGGACTAAACACAGCCATATGAAACAAGGTTACTTGGGAACCCGAGCCCAGACATTTCTTTCCATGTGGCCGTGTCCATGTGGAAGTGGAAAGTAAAAAATGGCGCTGGAGAACATTAAAAGGCGTTCAAGTACCTTCTAAGGTCGTGTTTAGATTGGAAGGTGATTTTTTTTAATAAATGCATCTTTGATCATTAATTAGAGGTATTAAATAAAGACAGTTTACGAAACAACCTCCATAACTCTAGGTAAGTTTCCGAGACGAATCTAATGAGGTTTTTGACCACACGATTCAAGAATGATTACTTTATCATTACTGTAGCAAATCATGAATTAATTATGCTCGTTAGATTCGTCGCACAAAGTTGTACTCATCTATAAAAATGTTTTATAAATATACTTTATTTAGTACTGATTCCTTTGTTGAATTTTTTTTCAGGAAGTATCTAAACATAGGCTTAGCTATCTTCACTGTTTCAACTTGCACATGAACAAAATCTCCACGACTTTTAATCAAGGTCTGTAGCAACTGAAAAGAAAATGGGATACGATTGCGGTAGCCTAGGCTTACTTAATTGCCTCCTTTCAAGATGAAGAACGAACAGAACTGCCCCAAGTAATCAAATTACTTGCGATCAATATAGAGTAAAATATTATTTATTTATCTTTTACAATCAATATAGTGGTTTTCTGGCTGTCAGCAGAAACATGGAAGGTTTTTTAAAAAAAAACTCACTGATTGCAAGGATTAAGATCGATGGAGGATAAATTATTACTTTCTATATATACTAACACATATTACACGGGCATGCACGTCCCGTTTCCAAACCATCGACCCCACCTTTTACCACTTGATTTATTAAAAATTTTACTTGGCACTTCATTCTAGCTTTTTGCTTTACAAACAAAAACGTTGAATGAAAGATGTGATGTAGGTAGGGCTGTATATCTTTTATATTTCTCAATCATGTATGCATATTAAAATCCTCGCAAAAAATAAGTATGTTTTGTAATGAGGTTTTTCTCGACTCTCGGGTATATACATACGGCCCTGATTTCATTGGGCGATAAATTATTCTACCCGTATACGGACTATAAAAAAGAAAGTTTTTTTATCCAGTAGCATCTTATTCTCGTATATACTAGATCAAATCGAATCGGACTCCTACATACCATCGAGGCTGCACGTACGGGGCCCATAAATAGAAACTGCCTGCCAGTGCCAACCCAACCCAACCCAACCGGCCGGCGGCGGGAGAGAGAGCAGTTTGCGCTTGCGGATCGGATCGGATCGATCGAGAGAGCCCGCAACTGCAAGAGGATGAAGGTGCGAACCCAGCCGCCGCCGTTGTTCCCTCAGACCGCCGGCGGCAGCGGCGGCCGCTTCTGCAGGTTCGGCCGCCTCTGGTTGAAGCTGCGAGCCCGCCGGCACAAATCACGTCGAGGCCGCCCCTGCAACTTGGGCAAGCAGCGTACGTGTCGCATGGCGCCGCCGCCGGTCGCCAACAACAGATCGCTTTTTCTCTCCGCGCTCGACGGGAACGGCGAATGCCTCATCTACAGCGTCCACCTCGAGAGCGTCCCGCCTGCCGACGGCTCCGGCGAGCCGCCGGCGCTGGAGATCCGCCCCTCCGCGGACCCCGTCGCCCGCTGGAGCGAGGACGAGCAGGAATACAGCGCCTTCGCCGCCGTCTCCGGCGGCACCATCGTTGCCCTCGTCGCCGGCTCCCGGAAAACGGTCATCCGCGACACCGCCACGGGGGCCGACGCTCCCGGCCCGCTGCTGCGCCGCCCCAAGCGGCACCCAGCCATGCTCCCCGTGGGAGACGACACGGTGCTCGTGATGAACACGGACATGCGCCTCGGCCGCTGCTGCTTTGAGGCGCTCCGCCGCGTCGCCGGGGGCGAATGGCGCGCCGAGCACTTCCCGGACCCGCCCCTCGACGACTGGGGCGCGTTGGTGACTGCCTACTTCGCCAGGGGCTCGCGCGCGTGGATCTCCCTGGAGAGATGCGGCACCTTCTCCCTGGACGTGGAGCTGGGGACATGGCGGATGGAGGGGACATGGGAGCTGCGGCCGCTGGAGGAGCGCGGGCTCTTCGTGCCGGAGCTCGGCTTGGTCTTTGGCATCGCCGGAGGCCTCAAGCGTACCGACCATTCGACGTGCATCTTCCACATGTGCGCGATCGACGTCGAGGCCCGGCCACGGCCGGTAGTACGGCGCGTGTGGGAGTTCGCGCGGGAGGGCGTGGAGGAGTTCGATGGAATGTCGACGACGGTCAGCTTGGCGCACCTCGGCAATGGCAGATTCTTCATCTCCAGATCTATCGCCGTGCAGGTCCCCATCCCCGGTAACGAAGAAAGGACGTGGAAGCAGAGGGCCACCTCCTTCACTGTGGCGGACGTGACCCTCTTGCCTGGCGGCGACCTTAAGCTCGCCAAGCTCGGCAAGTCCAGCACTCACGTCTGGCCCTACTCGTATTGCGGTCACGCAATGTTTCTCCAGTAAGCTTAGCATGTACTAATGGATTTAATTTTAATTTTATACTGCTCTTGCGGTAATAATGCAATTCAAACATCCTTTCTTTATTGGTCAATAGCTCAACTCACTCTTTCTTTGTATCACGTGTCTTCTACAAACACAATTCATGGTACACGCTCGTTCCAGTCTGCTTTAGCTTGTAATGGATTTTAATTTTAATTTTAGTTGTATACTGATCTCCTCTACGGTAATGCAATTCAAACATCCTTTCTTTATTGGTCGTAGCTCAGCTCACCGCTCTATTCGGTTGGCTGGTGGCTGGTGCTGATTCGTTGTGAGAAAAAACCATTGTTGGCTGGTGGCTGATAAGACAAACGAACAGGTTCCTAGTCGGTGCACCACAAATATAATCAAGAGTTATTTTCTTAAATCTTTAACCGACACTAAATTTTTCAATTAATATATTCTACTATGCAATTGGTACGTATTTGAAAGCATCGCAATATACGAGATACTCCACGGACAACAAACTGCTTCAGATCAAATGTAAAATAAGGCTTTTTTTCCTCATCACTCAATCCAGATTTAAGTTCAACGTCATGCATAGTTTTGAAGTTTCAAAATCTGCTATAGTAGGTGCTAGAAAAGGGAGCGGTTAGCCTACAGCTGCCTAGCCTCAACGACAGATCTCTTTTTCTGAAACGACAGATCGACTGAAACGATGGCTGCCTCATCTACGGCGTTTTTGCGATAATAAAACAAAAAAACAAAAAATGGAACTAGATGAAAAGAATAGGTAAAATAGCCGTTTTGGTCCTTCAACTCTATCCCGAAGATCAAATTCATCCCTTAATTTTTAAATCGTTCAATCTAGTCCCTTAACTTTCTTTTTAGGCCAAATTCATCCTTGATCTCATATAACGTTCCATGCTGCCTTGAGACTAACATGAATAGTCTATATTGCCCTTATTCTTTCTTCCCATACTTAATTTTTTCAGTAACCCACGTCGCGACATGCAACCAAGAGCTAGTCGTCCCCACTAGTTCGGTAGCTGCAAGCCAAACATCAGCCTGTTTATTAGCTGTTTGCTTGTGAATTAAACTCTGTAAGCACAAAATGATTGTCGAGCTTCCCAGCAAAGCACCCTTGCTTGCATCCCATTTTATGACGCGTGCTGTCGGATGCTGTCGAGAACAGATTTGGAGCTGGAGCAAGCGAGACTTAACAACACTGATGACTGATGAGGTGCCAGACTTTGTGTTCTTGGCACACGGAGCGGAAGTGTAGTTGTTGCAGGCGCCCTTCATACTATGGTACTTCGCCTGCACACACTTCCTGTTGCCCATGATGACTTACATGCAACATTTCTTGCCATTTGCCAAGGACAGCATCAATTAGCAGATCGAGCTCGCCATGCTCATGGTGTCAAGGTCCTCATCCTTGCAGCTCTCAACGAGAGCTATTGCTCGGGCTGCTCAACTAGGCAAGCTAAAAGCAGTGGCGGAGGACGAACTAGGATTGAGGTATGGCGCAGGTGCAGTGGCCGCAGTATTTTTTTTCGAAATGGGAAGCTTTATTAATTTCAAGTAGCATTACATCAAGATGATACAACTGCACTTGAAGATCTTCCAGCCTTTGCCTGATGGCACACGGCTAAAATAAAACAAGAAAGAAAAAAGGTAGAACAGACATGCTAATGACTATCAATCCGAAGACTAGACCGCCACCCATGTGCCCGGGTAAAAATATCCTTGGTCGTTTGCGTCAGGCACCGAGATGCCGCTACAACCAAATCCTGTGTAGCAGGCTTCTGGAGAATAGCCCATGTACGAAGCTAGTGTGTAGTAGAGAAGATAACCTGCAAAAATGAAGTTTTCATTTGTTTTCAAATATTAATGCATTTTTGCACAACCACAATGACTATAATGTAGCTGTTGCTCCAAGTAACACTAGAGTTTTTAGGTCCAAACTAATCCCCGTTAACCACATGCCAAAAAGATTTCTCACACTACGGGGTCGAGAAAGACCACAAGCCACGTGTATTACTGTCCAAACCATACGAGCTAACCGACATTCAAAGAACAGGTGTTGAATTGTCTCTTCCTTGTGACAAACATTGTTTACTACCCTGCCAGTTGCGCCTAGCTAAATTGTCCTTTGTTAAAATAACCCCTTCGCGAAGGTACCACATGAAGATTTTAACTTTCAAAGGGGCTTTTAATTTCCAGAGCCTTTTAATTAAACGACGCGAAACCCAATTTTTCTCTTCTTCGTGTAAAATTATTCTATAGGGTAGGGTTGTTTTATGAAGGCAAAATAGGCATTTTAGTCCCTGAACTTTTTCTTAAGGGTCAAGTTCGTTTCTCAATTTTCAAATCGGCCAATCTTGTCCCTCAAGTTTTATTTTAAGGTCAAACTCATCCCTCAACTTTCAAAACGGGCAATCTAGTCCTTTAAATTTTGTTTCTGGATCAATCTCGTCCCTCAAGTTATAATTTTCTATTCATTTAACTGTTCTTTAGCACCACTTTTCATATATATAGCTTGTATTCAAATATATAGAGTTCACTAATATATTTTTAACCATATTCATATATCAGTTATCATAATGAATGCTTATAGGTATAGTATTCATTATGTGTCATTTGCTTAACTCAACATTTTTCTGCATATCAAGTACTGGTGACTCACTATTTTTTATCAAACCATCTATACTCATCTGTTTATGCCAATTATTCTTGAAAAATATACTTCTAATGTTGTATGGAGGTAATATGAATACTTAGCAAGACTTTCTAGACCAATTATTAATCTCAATGTTTACCCAGACTTACCATATAGCTCCACAAAAAAGTACCAGACGATCTTTGTATAAAATATATACATAAAAATGTATGAAGATAATTAAGATATTCAGATATAGAAATTTTGATCAAATGAGGGATGGGACTGACTCAAAAATGAAAATTGAGGGGCCATATTGGCTTATTTGAAAATTTAAAGACAAGTTTGACCCAAAACCAAAGTTGAGGAACTAAATTGACCGATTTGAAAGTTGAGTCTTTTACCTGTATGCCATTATAAAAATTAGTGGTTACCTGTGTGCCATTAAAAAGTTCGTAGACACCTGTATGCCATTGTAATACTGGAATATGATTCTTGGTGATGGCGATTTAATTTCACTGGATGTAATGCTACTTATGGCTGTGGGCAACCAATTCTGGTTGCTGAGGCCAGGTTAAATCTAGTTCTAAAAGAAAAAGAACTGATTAATACAGGTCGTGTCGGCGGAAACTGTATCTAGCTGTCCAACAATTGATAAGCCGCAACAACTCTTGCAACTTTGCAAGCACATGTCCATAAAAAAGAAAGGGATAAACTATATATTAAAAAAAAGAACTACTCTACCTTAGAAAGGTAGCCGAATTGATTCACCGGACAAACTGATGCCAAATTGCAGTAGCAGTACTGTCAAACCATTCCCTGTATTGCCGTTGGCCCCATGTCTGCTCTACTCCCGTGTCTTGTCCCGAATGGACATGTACGTTCTCATGCCCTATTTCATCAACTGAAGTATGCACGACAGGAATTAATACGAGAAGAGGAAAAAATGACTAAGAAAAATCGAGTCAACCATTTGAGGTTTGAGGGGCACCCCCGACATCGGGCACGCCGATGGCAATTTGGGTTGCGGCAAGAGGAGGCCGGTCGCCGGGGCGGTGATGCTGGCGGTGGCCGTTGCGACGTATCCGAGGCCGGCGGCAGCGCCGTCGGGGACGGGGGAGATCGAGATGAGGGCATTGCCATGCCATCTGTGTGGAACCCTCTCACCGGCAGGGATGGTGGGTCGAGCGCCGGCAGGGCGGCAGGTGATGGGATCGAGGGCCGGGGCTGGATTGAGATCGAGCGCCGTCGCCCAAGTTTCACGAGGTTGGGGTGGACGGTTTGGCGAGGCAACAAACACCCACATGTCGGCCCGGTAGAATCGGAGAGCGGAATTCGTCGCACAGAGTTCTTCGGAGAAACTAGGAAAGGTGCCCGTGCGTTGCTACGGGCAGTATAATCTTCATATATAAGCATAGATATTTTGATGCGGTGATATATTTCCTGGAACAAAGTAACATTAAGTGACCCAATATTGAAATGAGTAACAACATGAGTAAGATAAGATAATATTTGAATTGAAAGGGAAATGAAAACATATTTCTTAGTTTAATTGATAAATGGAAATTTCAAAATAAAATACTATCAATATTTCTAAGCAATATTACCGGACAGCCGATCTTGAGGAAGCTTCTGGAGACCCCCACAGCCGCTCGAACCCTAGGGAAGGAAAAGGTAAGCATTTAACCTCGTCCTAGAATTTCGATAGAACCCTAGGTTTTCGCGAGGGGTCTTCCTCAGCTTTTCTCAGCGCCAAGGTTAGCGACGCACGCGCATCGTCTCGTCTTTCCTGCTCGGGGTCTGACGCGGCGATTTGGCGGGCATTTTATCTATCTTTAATCAAATTAATAATAAGTAAATTTAAAATATATAGTAAATAACAATACTAATGCATAGTTTAAGTTGACACAAACCCAACGCGATGAGAATGAGGTTAAACGGATTTAAAACGTGAAATCTATGGGCTTTCAAAGGTTCAGGGACTTGTTGGCGAGGTTTTAATACTTCCAGGGGCTTATTTGCCAAAAACCAGGGACCTAAACTTAATTACATGTTAAAACCCAAGGGCTAACACATAAAAACACAAGGGCTGGACGTCGGAGGCAAAAACAGGAGAGATTAGGTGTTTATTTGCAAAACAGGGACATGGATGTAATTATTTTTCAAAGAGAGTGGACGGCGGGTTGGTTTCCAAGAATTGTAGGGGTCCTTTTGCAAAAGAGCACCGCTGACCGGTACGCGACATGTTGCCTCGGGGCGAGGGGGCTGCCGGCGACAGTGGGGACATGGCGGCGCCGCTCGAGCGCACGGCGGCGCATCACCGGCGTCACGCGAAAACGCGCTACAAAGCCTGGTTCGCGACGAGATCTAGCGCTGCGGCTGCGGGGCGACGCAACGAACTCATCTGCGGTGCTCTCGTCGACGGGGAGACAGTGTCGTCGGTGCACAACGGCGACCGGCGGGCAACCATGTCCGTCAAGGGCGGCGCTTGCGCTAGAGAGCGAAAGAGGGTGAGGAAAGTGGCACGGGAGCTTCCTTACCACGCGGAGCAACTGCCCGGGGGTTCAAGTCGAGCGGAGCGGCAGCAACGACGGAGATCGACGATGGAGGTGGCGCTCGGATGGCGGCGGCGGCGGGGCGAAGCTCGGCGGCTAGGGTTAGGGTTTGCGCTGCGGAAAGAGAGGAAGGAGGCGGTGGCGCGTACGCTAAATAGGATCGGAGCGGTGGCCCCGGTGGACCTCGGCAGGCAGGCCACGGCGGCTTCCCCTCCGCCATTAGCGGGAGCTCGAGAAGCAATGGAGGGGAGGGACGTTGGCGAGCGGGCCCCAGCTGTCAGCGACGGGGAGAAAGGGGGAGCAGGGCTGGGCCGGCGTGAAGCTGCTGGGCCGAGCAGATGCGGGAAAGCTGGGGCGCGCGATGTCACACCTGGTTTTAAAGGCAATACCTGGTGCATCTCATATGTGCCCCAGGATCAGTTTACACACATATGGTAGACGTCACAAGTGAATATCCATAACCATGCATAACGAAAGAGTAGTAAAGTGCAATTATTACAATCTCAGAGTTGACTCAAATGTCATAGCGGAAGACTTAAATAAACGTTTATCTAATGAAGCAAAAGTGACTCCAACTCCACAGGCATTGACTGGGGGAGACTCGCCTAGAACTCCTCAAAATCAGTAGTGAAATCCTCAAAATTCTCCCAATCTGAGCAGCATTCCGGATGAAGTTGATGCAATAAAAGAAAGAAAGGCAACAAGTATGAGCACATAACATACTCAGCAAATGTAATATGACATACAAGGCTGAGGCAAAAAGGTTGGCTGACCATACTGCAGTAAGCACTTTTAGTTGGTCAAGTTTTATTAAGCAACTATTTACTAGCAAATGAAAGTATATACCACCCACAAATTGATGAATGTCATATTCCCAACATATTCATATAACCACGATTTAGATCATGTTGAAATATGATTATCATGTAAGGGTCCAGGCCGCTCTTGACCGTGAGCACGACTGTTATAACAGTTTTACACTCTGCAGAGGTTGTACACTTTCACCATAAGCCGTGATTCCCATTGCCGAAGCATTTTACCCTTCCCACACCACGTGGACCGAATACTGGGTTTCACTATGAGACCTTTACAAAAGCACTCTAATAAATGATAGCCCGCTAAGGTTTCCGGTTCAGAAGTAAAGCATAACCCTCCCTAATGAGGTCTGTCTCTTACCAAAGCCCACAGCTCAAAAGGACCGAGCAATACCCCGTCAACCACCACCCCACATGCCCCTTTCGGGTAAAGCTACCATAAACCAGAGCACCTAATTAGTCAGTCAAAGCCAGAGCCACATGGCACTCATGGTTGTACTGTTTTACTGGGTGGTTCTCCATGTTCCAATTAAAAAGATATGATCTTGCCAATTAATTGATTAAAAAGGTAGTAATGGAACATAGAGTAGGGGTTCATTTAACCAATCCCAGTTGAGCAAGCTAAGCATCATCTACCATCAAAGTTAATTAAATAACCCAGTTTCAGGGACAGGAAAATATAGTGGCCAGGCAAATCCTTAAATAGGAACCCATCAAATTAAGACACATGCATGGGTGGTGAAATTAATAATTATTAGGACATTTGCATGACATAATACACTTGCCTTCTTCCCAACTCGGTTGCTGCTCAAATCCTTCTCCAACAGTTGGTTCTTCAGAGAAATCCTCAAACTGGTCGTTTCCTAATCGCATCACACATTCACATGCAAGGAAACAATACAACAAATAAGAAACAGTACACCAAACAATCCCAATAGATCAAAACAATAGCACAAAACTAATCTACACGTTACAACGAACGCGTGAGCGCGAGAATCACTAAAATCGGAGTTAAAACGCAAAAGATATGGCTTTTCTAAGGTTCAGGGGCTTGCTGGCAAAGTTTTAAAAGTTTCAGGGGCTTAACTGCGAAAAACCAGGGGCTAAAATATAATTTTGTATAAAAACTCGAGGGTTTTCATGTAAAAAGACAAAACTTGGACCTCGGGCACAATTTTAAAACTTGCAGGGGCTAAAACAGAAGAAAAAGGACCTATTTGGAATTATTTTTGAACTAGGATGGACTGCGTGTTGATTTTCGAAAACCTCAGGGGATCTTTAGCAAATTTGCCACTGTTGACCGGTATCAGGTCTAATTGACTCAGGCTGGATCTAATCTAGGCCGTTGGATCGCAATCGGACGGCTCAAAACAGATCGGGCGAAAACTCGCCGACGACGACGAAGACGACGGCGGCGCTGCGTCGGCTGCGGCGGAGCTTCGCCGGCGTAAACGCGAAATCGAGCTACGGTCCGCCAAACACGACGAGAGTTGGCCGAGGAGCGAGAGGAGAGAACGGCGAACTCACTCCGGGGGTTCTTGACGACGGGAGAGTGACGACGGCGGCCGGCGACGAGAGAAGGCGGCGCCGGAGCTCGGCTTCACCCGAAACAGGAGCTCCGGCGGCCGAACCTCGACGAGAAGCGGTGGAATCAACGCACGATGACGAGAGGTTACTCCTGGCGGTCTTGGTTTCCCACCACGAGCAACAACGGCGGCGAATCGCCGGCAATGGCGGGCGGCGGCACGAATCGGCGGCGGCGGCGCGGGCAGCTAGGGTTTGTGAGCTCGACTTGCTGGGAGGAAAAACGGAGGCGGCGGCCGGGATAAATAGGTGCTGAGCAGGGCTCGGGCATCCTCGGCGTTCGTGACCGGGTAGGACTCGGCGCGGCGCGACGGGATCGGACTCGGGGAAGAGTCCCGCTCGGCGACGGAGGAAGAAGAAACTGACATCCGGGCCCCACATGTCAGCGAGAGAAAGAGAGAGAAACGGGGGAGAATCGGGACGGGCCAGAGATGGGCCGAAAGTGGAGAAGGCCGGGCGGGGAAAAAAGATTCGGCCCGGGAAAAGAGGAAAAAGTGCGGGGAGGAAAAGCGAGCAACGAAAGAAGTTCACGGGGCAAACTTGGACTGGGCCAGGAGTTCGAGGGGCGAAACCGAACTCGGCTATTTTAAACTTTTCTAAAACTCAAACAAAAGCAAATCAAATTCGAATTTAAACAGAATTTAAATTCCAACTTGATTTACTAGCAACCAAAAATATATGCAACAGCATGAATGCAACAAAAAATTATTTTGACTAAAATAATTATTTAATGTGATATTTAAATTGATAAAAAGGCTAGAAATTCCAATTAAATCCTAGAAAATTTATTAAAGCCTTAATAAATCCTAGAAAAATTCAAAGGGTTGCTACAATTTAATTGTGATGAATTTTAGGGTGTTACAAACCTACCCCCTTAAAGAGAATCTCGTCCTCGAGATTCGGACGGATTAGAGAAAATCTGAGGGAACTCTGCCATCAACTCATCCTCTCTTTCCCAAGTTGCCTCACTTTCCGCATGGTGACTCCACTGAACTTTACACATCTTAATCACCTTGCTCCTAGTAACTCTTTCAACAGTTTCCAAAATCTTAGCTGGGTATTCCTTATAAGTCAAATCATCTTGCACATCCAACTCACCCAAGGGTAATTCTTCCTCAGGAACTCGAAGACACTTTTTCAACTGAGAGATATGGAACACATCATGCACATCTGACAGTCTGGCTGGCAACTCCAATTGATAAGAAACCTCACCTTTTCTATCAACAATCTTGAAAGGTCCAATGAAACGAGGAGATAATTTTCCTTTCACCTTAAACCTTCTCAAGCCTCGAATAGGAGATACTTTCAGATACACATAATCACCTACTTCGAAAGTTAATTCTCGTCTCCTTGTGTCTGCATAGCTCTTCTGCCTGGACTGAGCTGTTCTTAAATTCTCTCTAATAATCTGAACCTGTCTTTCTGCTTCCTGCAAAATCTCTGGCCCAAACAACTGACTTTCACCTGTTTCACTCCAGTACAAAGGTGTCCTGCACTTTCTACCATAAAGTGCTTCGAACGGTGCCATCTTCAAACTAGCCTGATAACTGTTGTTGTATGAAAACTCTGCATATGGAAGACTCTTATCCCAACTGCCTCCATGCTTCAAAGCACAAGCTCTCAACATATCCTCCAAAATCTGATTAGTCCTCTCTGTCTGACCATCTGTCTGAGGATGATATGCAGAACTGAAATTCAACTTTGTATCCATAGACTCATGCAACTTCTGCCAGAATCTAGACGTAAACTGAGTACCTCTATCAGACACTATCTTATTAGGTGCACCATGGAGACAAACAATTCTGGACATGTATAACTCTGCTAACTTAGCACTGGTATAAGTAGTCTTAACGGGTATAAAGTGAGCTACTTTAGTTAATCTGTCCACAATAACCCATATGGAGTCATATCCTCCTCGAGTGCGGGGTAATCCAACAATGAAATCCATACTGATTTCTTCCCACTTCCATTCAGGCACCTTGAGTGGTTGAAGCAAACCGGCTGGTCTCTGGTGTTCAGCCTTGACTCTCTGACAAACATCACACAATGCCACATGGGCAGCCACATCCCTTTTTAATCCATACCACCAATACCTTTGCTTCAGATCCTGATACATCTTGGTGCTTCCAGGATGAATAGAATATGCGGAATCATGAGCTTCCCTCAATATCTGCTCTCTGAGAGACTCGATATCTGGTACACATATCCTCTTTCTAAACCAAATTGTACCTTGATCATCTTCGGTGAAGTCGGGTGCTTTCCCTGCTAACATGGTTTCCTTGATTTCCTTTATCTTCTCATCAGTAAGCTGACCCTTCCGAATTTCCTGCTCCAGTGTAGACTCAACTTCCATTGTCACACCTTCTGTCTGATTCAGGAATCCCAAGTTCAGCTTTTCCATTTCTGCAAGCAACTCAGCTGGTAACTGGCGACCAAACATTGCATTTACTTGTGACTTTGTACTCAACGCATCAGCAACTAAATTAGCCTTGCCAGGATGATAGTTGATCCCTAGATCATAGTCCTTGATCAACTCCAACCATCTTCTCTGCCTCAAATTCAGATCCTTCTGAGTAAATATGTACTTCAGGCTTTTGTGATCGGTATACAGCTCACATCTGTTACCTAAAATATAGTGCCTCCAGATCTTCAAGGCATGGACAACAGCTGCAAGCTCCAGATCATGAGTAGGATAGTTCAGCTCGTGCTTCCTCAACTGCCTGGATGCATAGGCTATAACTCTTCCTTCCTGCATGAGCACACACCCAAGACCTCTGCGAGAAGCATCACAATAGATATCAAAGTTCTTGTGAATATCTGGCATAGCAAGCACTGGGGCTGTAGTCAACTTCCTTCTCAACTCTTCAAAGCTGGCCTGACACGCTTCTAACCAAACAAACTCCTTGCCCTTCTCTAATAGCGAAGTAAGAGGTTTCGCTATTTTAGAAAAGCCTTCAATGAATCTCCTGTAATATCCAGCCAATCCCAGAAAGCTTCTGATCTCAGAGACTGTGGTAGGAGGTTCCCATTCCAACACATCCTTGACTTTACTTGGATCCACTACAATACCTCCACCAGTAACAACATGACCAAGAAAAGACACTTGATTCAACCAAAATTCACATTTACTAAACTTGGCATACAACTGGTTCTCTCTGAGAGTCTGCAACACCAACCTCAAATGTTCTTCATGCTCTTCCTCATTCTTCGAGTAAACCAAGATGTCATCGATAAAGACCACAACAAACTTATCCAAGTATTCCATGAACACCTTATTCATCAGGTACATAAAGTAGGCGGGTGCATTTGTCAATCCAAACGACATCACAGTATACTCATACAATCCATATCTGGTGGTGAATGCTGTTTTAGGAATGTCGGAATGCCTGATCCTCAACTGATGGTAGCCAGATCTCAAGTCAATCTTGGAGAAAACCTTAGCTCCTCTCAATTGATCAAATAAGTCTTCAATTCTGGGCAATGGATACTTATTCTTAATGGTTACCTCATTCAACGAATGATAATCCACACACAACCTCAGAGTACCATCCTTTTTACCCACAAAAATTACAGGTGCTCCCCAAGGTGAAGAACTAGGACGAATGTAACATTTATCCAACAATTCCTTAAGTTGTTTCTTAAGTTCTTCTAGTTCATTAACAGCCATTCTATAGGGTCTTTTAGAAATAGGAGCAGTACCAGGTAAAAGCTCAATAATAAACTCAATGTCTCGTTCGGGTGGCATACCTGACAAATCATCTGGGAAGACATCCAGAAACTCACAAACAACTCTGATATCCTCCAAAGGAACACCGCTGGCCTGATTCACTGAGTAAGTTGAAGCTGAGGGTTGTGTGGCTCCGAATTCAATCTTCTCTCCCTAAGGGCTAGTCAACAACACGGACCTCTTGGCACACTGAATCACCACATTAAAAGCAGCTAACCATCCCATTCCAAGTATGACATCAATTCCCTCAGAGTTCAGGACTATCAAATCAGCAGGAAAGTCTACCCCAACTATTTTCGGATTAACTCGGGGACAGATAAAATTGGCTTTCATGTTTCCACCGGGTGAGCTAACTAGCATGGAATTTCTCATAGGGACCATAGATATATTATACTTAGCTACGTACTTAGCAGTAATAAAAGAATGAGATGCTCCAGAGTCGACTAAAACTGATGCAGGGGCTGAGTTGACGAGAAACATACCAAGTACCACATCCTGGGACTCCTGGGCGGTCTCTGCAGCAACATGGTTCACCTTGCCCCGCATCTGATTCTGCTGACCCTTGTTGCTCTGGGGCGTCGAGCTCACATTCCTGTTCTGCTGCTGAGGGGTATTCTGCATAGGGGCACTGCCACTCTGGCGCTGTGGGGTCTGAGCACTCTTCTTAGGACAGTTGTGGGCATAGTGGCTGGGATCTCCACAGATGTAGCAGGTACGAGGAGTAGGAGCACTGCCTGGTGCAGGGGTCTTCACTGGAGTCTGAGCCGGGGTGGTCTGATGGTTCTGCTGAAACGCTGGACGCTGCGGTGGAGGTGCTGACCGCTGACCCTGACTCTGCACAAAGTTACTCCCTTGCCCACCAAAACGAACGGGCATGTTCTGCTGAGGCGGCTGGAAACGAGGGCGGGTGTTACTGCTTGACTACCCTGAGGACATGAACTTCCTCTTCTGCTCTCCCAACTCACGACGCTTGCTTTCCAAGCCAATAGCCTTATCCAGCAGCTTCTGAAATGTCGGGAAGGTATGAGACATGAGTTGATATTGGAGCGGCGGGATCAATCCTTCCAGAAATCGCTCCTGCTTCTGCTCATCATCCTTCACCTCATCTGGGGCGTAACGGGACAACTGAATGAACTTATCCCGATACTCACTGACGGTCATCCCACCTTGCTTGAGTGAGAGGAACTCCTTCTTCTTTAGCTTCATGACACCAGCAGGAATATGGTGGCTCCTGAAGTTGGTCCTAAACTCCTGCCAGGTGATAGCATCAGGGGTGGCATGAGCAGCAAGATAGCATCAGTTATCATAATGAATGCTTATAGGTATAGTATTCATTATGTGTCATTTGCTTAACTCGACATTTTTCTGCATATCAAGTACTGGTGACTCACTATTTTTTATCAAACCATCCATACTCATTTGTTTATGCCAATTATTCTTGAAAAATATACTTCTAATGTTGTATGGAGGTAATATGAATACTTAGCAAGACTTTCTAGACCAATTATTAATCTCAATGTTTACCCAGACTTACCATATAGCTCCACAAAAAAGTACCAGACGATCTTTGTATAAAATATATACATAAAAATGTATGAAGATAATTAAGATATTCAGATATAGAAATTTTGATCAAATGAGGGATGGGTCTGACTCAAAAATGAAAATTGACGGGCCATATTGGCTTATTTGAAAATTTAAAGACAAGTTTGACCCAAACCAAAGTTGAGGAACTAAATTGACCGATTTGAAAGTTGAGTCTTTTACCTGTATGCCATTATAAAAATTAGTGATTACCTGTGTGCCATTAAAAAGTTCGTAGACACCTGTATGCCATTGTAATCCTGGAATATGATTCTTGGTGATGGCGATTTAATTTCACTGGATGTAATGCTACTTATGGCTGTGGGCAACCAATTTTGGTTGCTGAGGCCAGGTTAAATCTAGTTCTAAAAGAAAAAGAACTGATTAATACAGGTCGTGTCGGCGGAAACTGTATCTAGCTGTCCAACAATTGATAAGCCACAACAACTCTTGCAACTTTGCAAGCACATGTCCATAAAAAAGAAAGGGATAAACTATATATTAAAAAAAAAGAACTACTCTACCTTAGAAAGGTAGCCGAATTGATTCACCGGACAAACTGATGCCAAATTGCAGTAGCAGTACTGTCAAACCATTCCCTGTATTGCCGTTGGCCCCATGTCTGCTCTACTCCCGTGTCTTGTCCCGAATGGACATGTACGTTCTCATGCCCTATTTCATCAACTAAAGTATGCACGACAGGAATTAATACGAGAAGAGGAAAAAATGACTAAGAAAAATCGAGTCAACCATTTGAGGTTTGAGGGGCACCCCCGACATCGGGCATGCCGATGGCAATTTGGGTTGCGGCTAGAGGAGGCCGGTCGCCGGGGCGGTGATGCTAGCGGTGGCCGTTGCGACGTATCCGAGGCCGGCGGCAGCGCCATCGGGGACGGGGGAGCTCGAGATGAGGGCATTGCCATGCCATCTGCGTGGAACCCTCTCACCGGCAGGGATGGTGGGTCGAGCGCCGGCAGGGCGGCAGGTGATGGGATCGAGGGCCGGGGCTGGATTGAGATCGAGCGCCGTCGCCCAAGTTTCACTAGGTTGGGGTGGACGGTTTGGCGAGGCAACAAACACCCACATGTCGGCCCGGTAGAATCGGAGAGCGGAATTCGTCGCACAGAGTTCTTCGGAGAAACTAGGAAAGGTGCCCGTGCGTTGCTACGGGCAATATAATCTTCATATATAAGCATAGATATTTTGATGGGGTGATATATTTCCTGGAACAAAGTAACATTAAGTGACCCAATATTGAAATGAGTAACAACATGAGTAAGATAAGATAATATTTGAATTGAAAGGGAAAGGAAAACATATTTCCTAGTTTAATTGATAAATGGAAATTTCAAAATAAAATACTATCAATATTTCTAAGCAATATTACTGGACAGTCGATCTTGAGGAAGCTTCTGGAGACCCCCACAGCCGCTCGAACCCTAGGGAAGAAAAAGGTAAGCATTTAACCTCGTCCTAGAATTTTGATAGAACCCTAGGTTTTCGCGAGGGGTCTTCCTCAGCTTTTCTCAGCGCCAAGGTTAGCGACGCACGCGCATCGTCTCGTCTTTCCTGCTCGGGGTCTGACGCGGCGATTTGGCGGGCATTTTATCTATCTTTAATCAAATTAATAATAAGTAAATTTAAAATATATAGTAAATAACAATACTAATGCGTAGTTTAAGTTGACACGAACCCAACGCGATGAGAATGAGGTTAAACGGATTTAAAACGTGACATCTATGGGCTTTCAAAGGTTCAGGGACTTGTTGGCGAGGTTTTAAAACTTCCAGGGGCTTATTTGCCAAAAACCAGGGACCTAAACTTAATTACATGTTAAAACCCCAGGGCTAACACATAAAAACACAAGGGCTGGACGTCGGAGGCAAAAACAGGAGAGATTAGGTGTTTATTTGCAAAACAGGGACATGGATGTAATTATTTTTCAAAGAGAGTGGACGGCTGGTTGGTTTCCAAGAATTGTAGGGGTCCTTTTGCAAAAGAGCACCGCTGACCGGTACGCGACCTGTTGACTCGGGGCGAGGGGGCTGCCGGCGACAGTGGGGACATGGCGGCGCCGCTCGAGCGCACGGCGGCGCATCACCGGCGTCACGCGAAAACACGCTACAAAGCCTGGTTCGCGACGAGATCTAGCGCTGCGGCTGCGGGGCGACGCGACGAACTCATCTGCGGTGCTCTCGTCGACGGGGAGACGGTGTCGTCGGCGCACAACGGCGACCGGCGGGCAACCATGTCCGTCAAGGGCGGCGCTTGCGCTAGAGAGCGAAAGAGGGTGAGGAAAGTGGCACGGGAGCTTCCTTACCACGCGGAGCAACTGCCCGGGGGTTCAAGTCGAGCGGAGCGGCAGCAACGACGGAGATCGACGATGGAGGTGGCGCTCGGATGGCGGCGGCGGCGGGGCGAAGCTCGGCGGCTAGGGTTAGGGTTTGCGCTGCGGAAAGAGAGGAAGGAGGCGGCGGCGCGTACGCTAAATAGGATCGGAGCGGTGGCCCCGGTGGACCTCGGCAGGCAGGCCACGGCGGCTTCCCCTCCGCCATTAGCGGGAGCTCGAGAAGCAATGGAGGGGAGGGACGTTGGCGTGCGGGCCCCAGCGGTCAGCGACGGGGAGAAAGGGGGAGCGGGGCTGGGCCGGCGTGAAGCTGCTGGGCCGAGCGGAGGCGGGAAAGCTGCGGCGCGCGAGCTGGGCCGAGCGGAGCAGCTGGGCCTGCGCGAAGGGAGGGAGGAAGCAGAGATCGTGGGGCCGTGGGGGAGGGGGCGTTTTTTTCCCGCAGTCGTCCCGATGGTCGTCCTCGGTAGAAAGTAGGACCAATTTTTGGTTTCCACTTGGTTCTTTTTAGGAGTAGAGAAGAGATTAAAAGACCATCGAAACCGAATAGAAAGGACGTGGACGCAGAGGGCATTTCATTCACTCTAGTGGACGTGACCCGCTTGCCTGGCGGTGACCTTGAGCTTTTTTTAGCGACCGTGCCACTGTGCCAGTGACCTTCAGCTCGCCGAGCACGGCAAGACACACTACCACGTGTGGCCATGGGGGCATACCGGTCAGGCACCTTTTCTCCAGTCTGCTTAGCAGGCATGCATGTAACAATAATGTGTTGTAAATTTTTATTACTGTTCTACTCCTTAGCATGTAATTTATTGTATTTTAAGTTTTACTAATCTCCCTTCAAATTAGGGATGCAAGTGGGTACTCAGTACTGTTTTTCGGTCAACCATTCTAGTTTATTTTATCTTTTAGATTAATCATATGTGATATCATTCTAGTTCATTTTCCTAAGTTTTGGATCGACCCGATAACCCCAAAACAGTGATACTTGCATCCCTACTCCAAATGTATTATTTGTGAGTGATATGCCCAAAATCTATATACTAAACAGACTGATCAACACAACAGTCGTCAGAATTTAACACAAATATTGGTGGTACTATGTCGGCAATTTAATAGCTTTGCCAAAAGCCAGGGACCCAAAATGTGTGGTAGTCTCCATATTCATATCCTAGGTTTTGACTACTTGATTTCATGTAGTCTATAATTTGGTCGGAAAGCATAACATAAAGCAGTAGCTACAGAGACATGTAAGTATAACATATCCTAGCTAGGTTTTTTTAAAAGGGTAAATCCACAAAGAAAATGGGAGGCAAAATACATCTTTCTACAACTAAACTAGTCATTTCATTATTTTACCATACATGTAAGTATGTAACTACAGAGGACAAGTAAAAGTAGGCATAGTGAGAAAATACCTCTCTGTTATTAGGATCAATAGCATTCAAGATATCTGAAAGAACATCCAGGACACCACATGCATTCTGAACTTCTGTCAAGCTGGCAATAGAAAAACATAATGCGGTTTTGAAACTTCCTTTGGAAAGAAAATTCTTCAAACAAGTAGGACACAGCTAATCATAACAATGATTAAATTAGGGGATTATAAAATTGATTCGCAGAAAAGATAAGCTGCAAAGTAGAAAAAGAAGAAAGAAAAGATATGAAAAGAAAGCATTTACACATTATAAATTCTCATATAGTTCCACAAAAAAGTTCCTTCATACTCTCCTGTATTTCTCTTTGTTCAAGCCAGTTCTACCAATTTTAAGAAACAATCTTAGTGGGAATTGAAACATAAGATGAATTATCTTAAAATCATTTTGGTTGACTGCATAATACAGTGGGAAAAGGAAGGAATGAGCAAACATCAATTCCATCAAATGTAGGCATTTCTGGTAATACAGCTCCAGAGGCGCATCTTATTCAGAACTCCGACCTTTGAGGAAATACAGCTCCAGCAGGCTGATATATCGAAAAGCCAAGTTTGATATACAGAAATTTTAGTGATATATAAATACTACGGAGTACTAGGTAAACTAACACTTTAAAGGTTTATTTAAAAGCTTAGCCAAAATGGGGATGTGCTATTGCAATTTTCCAGATATTGAAACAAACATTAAGTTTATACTAATAAATTTATTTGCTTGTTGTAATATAAGTACTAGTAGTGTATGATCAAAATTTATGGAAGAAAAATAAAATATCATTTACCAGCATCTCTTGTTGTGCTGCATAATACTGCAAATATGTTGCATGGGATGGGCACCAACAAAAGCCGCCTCTTGCCAAGTGTGTGAAAGAACTAGCCCTTGTTTAGTTCCCAAATTTGAGAGCCAAACTTTGTTTTTTTATGTGTGCACGTCACTGTAGCATTTCGTTTGTATGTGTACAAAATTATCTAAAAATTGATTAATTAGGCTCAAAATGTTCGTCTCGCAGAGTACAACAAAATTGTGCAATTAGTTTTAATTTCATCTATATTTAGTACTCCATGCATGTGCCGACATTTTAATGTGATGAGAATTTTCTTTTTACATAGTGAACTAAACAAGCCTAGTTTCTCGAAAACATGATACTCCAGCTACTCCTACCTAGGGGGTGTTTAGTTCATAAAAAGAGGGTGAAAAGTAAAGTGAAAAAGTCACGTCGGACACTGTAGCGCACTGTAGCACTTTTCGTTTGTTTGTGACGATCGTTGTTCTACCATGACCTAACTAGGCTTAAAAGATTCGTCTCCTCGTGTACATCAAAACCATGCAACTAGATTTTTTATCACCTACATTTAGTACTCCATGCATGAGGAGAGAGATTTGATGCGATAGGTGAATAGTGAAGTTTGGAGCCAGAATTTTTAAAAGTTTGGTGATGTGACTGGGAACTAAACAGGGCCCTAACAAATAACCGATGAGATGTTTTTTTAATGGCTATGTTTAGTTCCGAAACTTTCTTTCTCTAAACTTCACTATTCACCTATCACGTCAAATCTCTCTCCTCATGTATGGAGCACTAAACGTGGGTAAATAAAAAAATTAAGTGCATAGTTTTGATGTACACGACGAGACGGATCTTTTGAGCCAAGTTAGGTCATGGTAGAACAACGATCATCACAAACAAACGAAAAGTGCTACAGTGCGCTACAGTGTCCGATGTGACTTTTTCACTTTACTTTACCACCCATTTTTGGACTAAACACAGCCATATGAAACAAGGTTACTTGGGAACCCGAGCCCAGACATTTCTTTCCATGTGGCCGTGTCCATGTAGAAGTGGAAAGTAAAAAATGGCGCTGGAGAACATTAAAAGGCGTTCAAGTACCTTCTAAGGTCGTGTTTAGATTGGAAGGTGATTTTTTTTAATAAATGCATCTTTGATCACTAATTAGAGGTATTAAATAAAGACAGTTTACGAAACAACCTCCATAACTCTAGGTAAGTTTCCGAGACGAATCTAATGAGGTTTTTGACCACACGATTCAAGAATGATTACTTTATCATTACTGTAGCAAATCATGAATTAATTATGCTCGTTAGATTCGTCGCACAAAGTTGTACTCATCTATAAAAATGTTTTATAAATATACTTTATTTAGTACTGATTCCTTTGTTGAAATTTTTTTTAGGAAGTATCTAAAGATAGGCTTAGCTATCTTCACCGTTTCAACTTGCACATGAACGAAATCTCCACGACTTTTAATCAAGGTCTGTAGCAACTGAGAAGAAAATGGGATCCGATTGCGGTAGCCTAGGCTTACTTAATTGCCTCCTTTCAAGATGAAGAACGAACAGAACTGCCCCAAGTAATCAAATTACTTGCGATCAATATAGAGTAAAATATTATTTATTTATCTTTTAGGATCAATATAGTGGTTTTCTGGCTGTCAGCAGAAACATGGAAGGTTTTTTAAAAAAAAACTCTCTGATTGCAAGGATTAAGATCGATGGAGGATAAATTATTGCTTTCTATATATACTAACACATATTACACGGGCATGCACGTCCCGTTTCCAAACCATCGACCCCACCTTTTACCACTTGATTTATTAAAAATTTTTCTTGGCACTTCATTCTAGCTTTTTGCTTTACAAACAAAAACGTTGAATGAAAGATGTGATGTAGGTAGGGCTGTATATCTTTTATATTTCTCAATCATGTATGCATATTAAAATCCTCGCAAAAAATAAGTATGTTTTGTAATGATGTTTTTCTCGACTCTCGGGTATATACATACGGCCCTGATTTCATTGGGCGATAAATTATTCTACCCGTATACGGACTATAAAAAAGAAAGTTTTTTTATCCAGTAGCATCTTATTCTCGTATATACTAGATCAAATCGAATCGGACTCCTACATACCATCGAGGCTGCACGTACGGGGCCCATAAATAGAAACTGCCTGCCAGTGCCAACCCAACCCAACCCAACCGGCCGGCGGCGGGAGAGAGAGCAGTTTGCGCTTGCGGATCGGATCGGATCGATCGAGAGAGCCCGCAACTGCAAGAGGATGAAGGTGCGAACCCAGCCGCCGCCGTTGTTCCCTCAGACCGCCGGCGGCAGCGGCGGCCGCTTCTGCAGGTTCGGCCGCCTCTGGTTGAAGCTGCGAGCCCGCCGGCACAAATCACGTCGAGGCCGCCCCTGCAACTTGGGCAAGCAGCGTACGTGTCGCATGGCGCCGCCGCCGGTCGCCAACAACAGATCGCTTTTTCTCTCCGCGCTCGACGGGAACGGCGAATGCCTCATCTACAGCGTCCACCTCGAGAGCGTCCCGCCTGCCGACGGCTCCGGCGAGCCGCCGGCGCTGGAGATCCGCCCCTCCGCGGACCCCGTCGCCCGCTGGAGCGAGGACGAGCAGGAATACAGCGCCTTCGCCGCCGTCTCCGGCGGCACCATCGTTGCCCTCGTCGCCGGCTCCCGGAAAACGGTCATCCGCGACACCGCCACGGGGGCCGACGCTCCCGGCCCGCTGCTGCGCCGCCCCAAGCGGCACCCAGCCATGCTCCCCGTGGGAGACGACACGGTGCTCGTGATGAACACG
The DNA here is from genome assembly GCA_033239725.1 of Echinochloa phyllopogon. NCBI lineage: Eukaryota > Viridiplantae > Streptophyta > Magnoliopsida > Poales > Poaceae > Echinochloa > Echinochloa phyllopogon. The sequence goes on from BTCW01000001.1 coordinate 2,678,312, forward strand.
GACATGCGCCTCGGCCGCTGCTGCTTTGAGGCGCTCCGCCGCGTCGCCGGGGGCGAATGGCGCGCCGAGCACTTCCCGGACCCGCCCCTCGACGACTGGGGCGCGTTGGTGACTGCCTACTTCGCCAGGGGCTCGCGCGCGTGGATCTCCCTGGAGAGATGCGGCACCTTCTCCCTGGACGTGGAGCTGGGGACATGGCGGATGGAGGGGACATGGGAGCTGCGGCCGCTGGAGGAGCGCGGGCTCTTCGTGCCGGAGCTCGGCTTGGTCTTTGGCATCGCCGGAGGCCTCAAGCGTACCGACCATTCGACGTGCATCTTCCACATGTGCGCGATCGACGTCGAGGCCCGGCCACGGCCGGTAGTACGGCGCGTGTGGGAGTTCGCGCGGGAGGGCGTGGAGGAGTTCGATGGAATGTCGACGACGGTCAGCTTGGCGCACCTCGGCAATGGCAGATTCTTCATCTCCAGATCTATCGCCGTGCAGGTCCCCATCCCCGGTAACGAAGAAAGGACGTGGAAGCAGAGGGCCACCTCCTTCACTGTGGCGGACGTGACCCTCTTGCCTGGCGGCGACCTTAAGCTCGCCAAGCTCGGCAAGTCCAGCACTCACGTCTGGCCCTACTCGTATTGCGGTCACGCAATGTTTCTCCAGTAAGCTTAGCATGTACTAATGGATTTAATTTTAATTTTATACTGCTCTTGCGGTAATAATGCAATTCAAACATCCTTTCTTTATTGGTCAATAGCTCAACTCACTCTTTCTTTGTATCACGTGTCTTCTACAAACACAATTCATGGTACACGCTCGTTCCAGTCTGCTTTAGCTTGTAATGGATTTTAATTTTAATTTTAGTTGTATACTGATCTCCTCTACGGTAATGCAATTCAAACATCCTTTCTTTATTGGTCGTAGCTCAGCTCACCGCTCTATTCGGTTGGCTGGTGGCTGGTGCTGATTCGTTGTGAGAAAAAACCATTGTTGGCTGGTGGCTGATAAGACAAACGAACAGGTTCCTAGTCGGTGCACCACAAATATAATCAAGAGTTATTTTCTTAAATCTTTAACCGACACTAAATTTTTCAATTAATATATTCTACTATGCAATTGGTACGTATTTGAAAGCATCGCAATATACGAGATACTCCACGGACAACAAACTGCTTCAGATCAAATGTAAAATAAGGCTTTTTTTCCTCAGCACTCAATCCAGATTTAAGTTCAACGTCATGCATAGTTTTGAAGTTTCAAAATCTGCTACAGTAGGTGCTAGAAAAGGGAGCGGTTAGCCTACAGCTGCCTAGCCTCAACGACAGATCTCTTTTTCTGAAACGACAGATCGACTGAAACGATGGCTGCCTCATCTACGGCGTTTTTGCGATAATAAAATAAAAAAACAAAAAATGGAACTAGATGAAAAGAATAGGCAAAATAGCCGTTTTTGTCCTTCAACTCTATCCCGAAGATCAAATTCATCTCTTAATTTTTAAATCGGTCAATCTAGTCCTTTAACTTTCTTTTTAGGCCAAATTCATCCTTGATCTCATATAACGTTCCATGCTGCCTTGAGACTAACATGAATAGTCTATATTGCCCTTATTCTTTCTTCCCATACTTAATTTTTTCAGTAACCCACGTTGCGACATGCAACCAAGAGCTAGTCGTCCCCACTAGTTCGGTAGCTGCAAGCCAAACATCAGCCTGTTTATTAGCTGTTTGCTAGTGAATTAAACTCTGTAAGCACAAAATGATTGTCGAGCTTCCCAGCAAAGCACCCTTGCTTGCATCCCATTTTATGACGTGTGCTGTCGGACGCTGTCGAGAACAGATTTGGAGCTCGAGCCAGCGAGACTTAACAACACTGATGGCTGATGAGGTGCCTGACTCTGTGTTCTTGGCACACGGAGCGGAAGTGTAGTTGTTGCAGTCGCCCTTCATACTATGGTACTTCGCCTGCACACACTTCCTGTTGCCCATGATGAATTACATGCAACATTTCTTGCCATTTGCCAAGGACAGCATCAATTAGCAGATCGAGCTCGCCATGCTCATGGTGTCAAGGTCCTCATCCTTGCAGCTCTCAACGAGAGCTATTGCTCGGGCTGCTCAACTAGGAAAGCTAAAAGCAGTGGCGGAGGACGAACTAGGATTGAGGTATGGCGCAGGTGCAGTGGCTGCAGTATTTTTTTTCGAAATGGGAAGCTTTATTAATTTCAAGTAGCATTACATCAAGATGATACAACTGCACTTGAAGATCTTCCGGCCTCTGCCTGATGGCACACGGCTAAAAGAAAACAAGAAAGAAAAAAGGTAGAGCAGACACGCTAATGACTATCAATCCGAAGACTAGACCGCCACCCATGTGCCCGGATAAAAATATCCTTGGTTGTTTGCGTCAGGCACCGAGATGCCGCTACAACCAAATCCCACGTGTATTACTGTCCAAACCATACGAGCTAACCGACATTCAAAGAACAGGTGTTGAATTGTCTTTTCCTTGTGACAAACATTGTTTACTACCCTGCCAGTTGCGCCTAGCTAAATTGTCCTTTGTTAAAATAACCCCTTTGCGAAGGTACCACATGAAGATTTTAACTTTCAAAGGGGCTTTTAATTTCCAGAGCCTTTTAATTAAACGACGCGAAACCCAATTTTTCTCTTCTTCGTGTAAAATTATTCTATAGGGTAGGGTTGTTTTATGAAGGCAAAATAGGCATTTTAGTCCTTGAACTTTTTCTTAAGGGTCAAGTTCGTTTCTCAATTTTCAAATCGGCCAATCTTGTCCCTCAAGTTTTATTTTAAGGTCAAACTCATCCCTCAACTTTCAAAACGGGCAATCTAGTCCTTTAAATTTTGTTTCTGGATCAATCTCGTCCCTCAAGTTATAATTTTCTATTCATTTAACTGTTCTTTAGCACCACTTTTCATATATATAGCTTGTATTCAAATATATAGAGTTCACTAATATATTTTAAACCATATTCATATATCAGTTATCATAATGAATGCTTATAGGTATAGTATTCATTATGTGTCATTTGCTTAACTCAACATTTTTCTGCATATCAAGTACTGGTGACTCACTATTTTTTATCAAACCATCCATACTCATTTGTTTATGCCAATTATTCTTGAAAAATATACTTCTAATGTTGTATGGAGGTAATATGAATACTTAGCAAGACTTTCTAGACCAATTATTAATCTCAATGTTTACCCAGACTTACCATATAGCTCCACAAAAAAGTACCAGACGATCTTTGTACAAAATATATACATAAAAATGTATGAAGATAATTAAGATATTCAGATATAGAAATTTTGATCATATGAGGGATGGGTCTGACTCAAAAATGAAAATTGACGGGCCATATTGGCTTATTTGAAAATTTAAAGACAAGTTTGACCCAAACCAAAGTTGAGGAACTAAATTGACCGATTTGAAAGTTGAGTCTTTTACCTGTATGCCATTATAAAAATTAGTGGTTACTTGTGTGCCATTAAAAAGTTCGTAGACACATGTATGCCATTGTAATCCTGGAATATGATTCTTGGTGATGGCGATTTAATTTCACTGGATGTAATGCTACTTATGGCTGTGGGCAATCAATTTTGGTTGCTGAGGCCAGGTTAAATCTAGTTCTAAAAGAAAAAGAACTGATTAATACAGGTCGTGTCGGCGGAAACTGTATCTAGCTGTCCAACAATTGATAAGCCACAACAACTCTTGCAACTCTGCAAGCACATGTCCATAAAAAAGAAAGGGATAAACTATATATTAAAAAAAAAAGAACTACTCTACCTTAGAAAGGTAGCCGAATTGATTCACCGGACAAACTGATGCCAAATTGCAGTAGCAGTACTGTCAAAGCATTCCCTGTATTGCCGTTAGCCCCATGTCTGCTCTACTCCCGTGTCTTGTCCCGAATGGACATGTACGTTCTCATGCCCTATTTCATCAACTGAAGTATGCACGACATGAATTAATACGAGAAGAGGAAAAAATGACTAAGAAAAATCGAGTCAACCATTTGAGGTTTGAGGGGCACCCCCGACATCGGGCACGCCAATGGCAATTTGGGTTGCGGCAAGAGGAGGCCGGTCGCCGGGGCGGTGATGCTGGCGGTGGCCGTTGCGACGTATCCGAGGCCGGCGGCAGCGCCGTCGGGGACGGGGGAGATCGAGATGAGGGCATTGCCATGCCATCTGCGTGGAACCCTCTCACCGGCAGGGATGGTGGATCGATCGCCGGCAAGGCAGCAGGTGATGGGATCGGGGGCCGGGGCTGGATTGAGATCGAGCGTCGTCGCCCAAGTTTCACTAGGTTGGGGTGGACGGTTTGGCGAGGCAACAAACACCCACATGTCGGCCCGGTAGAATCGGAGAGCGGAATTCGTCGCACAGAGTTCTTCGGAGAAACTAGGAAAGGTGCCCGTGCGTTGCTACGGGCAATATAATCTTCATATATAAGCATAGATATTTTGATGGGGTGATATATTTCCTGGAACAAAGTAACATTAAGTGACCCAATATTGAAATGAGTAACAACATGAGTAAGATAAGATAATATTTGAATTGAAAGGGAAAGGAAAACATATTTCCTAGTTTAATTGATAAATGGAAATTTCAAAATAAAATACTATCAATATTTCCAAGCAATATTACTGGACAGCCGATCTTGAGGAAGCTTCTGGAGACCCCCACAGCCGCTCGAACCCTAGGGAAGAAAAAGGTAAGCATTTAACCTCGTCCTAGAATTTTGATAGAACCCTAGGTTTTCGCGAGGGGTCTTCCTCAGCTTTTCTCAGCGCCAAGGTTAGCGACGCACGCGCATCGTCTCGTCTTTCCTGCTCGGGGTCTGACGCGGCGATTTGGCGGGCATTTTATCTATCTTTAATCAAATTAATAATAAGTAAATTTAAAATATATAGTAAATAACAATACTAATGCGTAGTTTAAGTTGACACGAACCCAACGCGATGAGAATGAGGTTAAACGGATTTAAAACGTGAAATCTATGGGCTTTCAAATGTTGAGGGACTTGTTGGCGAGGTTTTAAAACTTCCAGGGGCTTATTTGCCAAAAACCAGGGACCTAAACTTAATTACATGTTAAAACCCGAGGGCTAACACATAAAAACACAAGGGCTGGACGTCGGAGGCAAAAACAGGAGAGATTAGGTGTTTATTTGCAAAACAGGGACATGGATGTAATTATTTTTCAAAGAGAGTGGACGGCGGGTTGGTTTCCAAGAATTGTAGGGGTCCTTTTGCAAAAGAGCGCCGCTGACCGGTACGCGACCTGTTGACTTGGGTCGAGGGGGCTGCCGGCGACAGTGGGGACATGGCGGCGCCGCTCGAGCGCACGGCGGCGCATCACCGGCGTCACGCGAAAACGCGCTACAAAGCCTGGTTCGCGACGAGATCTAGCGCTGCGGCTGCGGGGCGACGCGACGAACTCATCTGCGGTGCTCTCGTCGACGGGGAGACGGTGTCGTCGGCGCACAACGGCGACCGGCGGGCAACCATGTCCGTCAAGGGCGGCGCTTGCGCTAGAGAGCGAAAGAGGGTGAGGAAAGTGGCGGGGAGCTTCCTTACCACGCGGAGCAACTGCCCGGGGGTTCAAGTCGAGCGGAGCGGCAGCAACGACGGAGATCGACGATGGAGGTGGCGCTCGGATGGCGGCGGCGGCGGGGCGAAGCTCGGCGGCTAGGGTTAGGGTTTGCGCTGCGGAAAGAGAGGAAGGAGGCGGCGGCGCGTACGCTAAATAGGATCGGAGCGGTGGCCCCGGTGGACCTCGGCAGGCAGGCCACGGCGGCTTCCCCTCCGCCATTAGCGGGAGCTCGAGAAGCAATGGAGGGGAGGGACGTTGGCGTGCGGGCCCCAGCTGTCAGCGACGGGGAGAAAGGGGGAGCGGGGCTGGGCCGGCGTGAAGCTGCTGGGCCGAGCGGAGGCGGGAAAGCTGGGGCGCGCGAGCTGGGCCGAGCGGAGCAGCTGGGCCTGCGCGAAGGGAGGGAGGAAGCAGAGATCGTGGGGCCGTGGGGGAGGGGGCGTTTTTTTCCGCAGTCGTCCCGATGGTCGTCCTCAGTACAAAGTAGGACCAATTTTTGGTTTCCACTTGGTTCTTTTTAGGAGTAGAGAAGAGATTAAAAGACCGTCGAAACCGAATAGAAAGGACGTGGACGCAGAGGGCATTTCATTCACTCTAGTGGACGTGACCCGCTTGCCTGGCGGTGACCTTGAGCTTTTTTTAGCGACCGTGCCACTGTGCCAGTGACCTTCAGCTCGCCGAGCACGGCAAGACACACTACCACGTGTGGCCATGGGGGCATACCGGTCAGGCACCTTTTCTCCGGTCTGCTTAGCAGGCATGCATGTAACAATAATGTGTTGTAAATTTTTATTACTGTTCTACTCCTTAGCATGTAATTTATTGTATTTTAAGTTTTACTAATCTCCCTTCAGATGAGGGATGCAAGTGGGTACTCAGTACTGTTTTTCGGTCAACCATTCTAGTTTATTTTATCTTTTAGATTAATCATATGTGATATCATTCTAGTTCATTTTCCTAAGTTTTGGATCGACCCGATAACCCCAAAACAGTGATACTTGCATCCCTACTCCAAATGTATTATTTGTGAGTGATATGCCCAAAATCTATATACTAAACAGACTGATCAACACAACAGTCGTCAGAATTTAACACAAATATTGGTGGTACTATGTCGGCAATTTAATAGCTTTGCCAAAAGCCAGGGACCCAAAATGTGTGGTAGTCTCCATATTCATATCCTAGGTTTTGACTACTTGATTTCATGTAGTCTATAATTTGGTTGGAAAGCATAACATAAAGCAATAGCTACAGAGACATGTAAGTATAACATATCCTAGCTAGGTTTTTTTAAAAGGGTAAATCCACAAAGAAAATGGGAGGCAAAATACATCTTTCTACAACTAAATTAGTCATTTCATTATTTTACCATACATGTAAGTATGTAACTACAGAGGACAGGTAAAAGTAGGCATAGTGAGAAAATACCTCTCTGTTATTAGGATCAATAGCATTCAAGATATCTGAAAGAACATCCAGGACCCCACATGCATTCTGAACTTCTGTCAAGCTGGCAATAGAAAAACATAATGCGGTTTTGAAACTTCCTTTGGAGAGAAAATTCTTCAAACAAGTAGGACACAGCTAATCATAACAATGATTAAATTAGGGGATTATAAAATTGATTCGCAGAAAAGATAAGCTGCAAAGTAGAAAAAGAAGAAAGAAAAGATATGGAAAGAAAGCATTTATACATTATAAATTCTCATATAGTTCCATAAAAAAGTTCCTTCATACTCTCCTGTATTTCTCTTTGTTCAAGCCAGTTCTACCAATTTTAAGAACCCAAAATCTACTGGGAGAGGGCTCTCTGTTTAAGCCTATCCCGAGAGCCCCCGGCAGCACCATTGATCTTGAATCCAACGAAGCCTACGCCATTTCTTATTTACTCCACGCGCAGCCCCCAGACCAGGTAGATTCTCTCCTACCTTTCCCCCATTTCTTATCCTTTCACCTTCCTTTCCTGGTGCCCGTCGATCTGCGGAGGCGAGAGGCACCGCGCTGCGCTGCGCCGCGCCATGCCAAGGAAGGCGATGTGCCCAGGGGTGATGGCGCGCGGCGAGCGGACACGACTCGACAAGGGGTAGGGACGCACAGCTCGGCCATTGCATCGCGTGTACCTCGACTCCAGGACTCGCCCCAAATCGAGAGGAGCGGGTGCATCCGACCACCCGCCACAGTAGGGAGCTCCTTCGATGAGGTGACGGCGATTCCGGCCAGGGGCGACTGGAGGTCATAGATCGAGGTAGGTTCATTTGATGTGGTTTGGAGAGTAGTCTAGGGTTTGCCAATTGCTGTAATTTATCTCGTCAGATCAGGGGCCAAGTAAGGATTGGTGCTGCCATGATGTAGCACGGCTTAGATCCAACATCATCAGAGTACAATTCATGCTCCTCCTTAGATTCGAGTAGTTAGGTATTCGTGATCCAGAATACAAGTAACCAGACCCCTCATGAGTTCCATGATGCACCCCTGATTTGCATTGTCATGTTAGAATACCCTAAATGTATTGTGTTCTGCTGATTTCCTTGCTGAGATTTTATTTTTTGTTGGTAAATGATTATCGACTGATGCAATCACGTAGCAATTCGAACATATGGCATAGACAAGTATTATATGTACACACAATCTAGACTATCATCTCGAGCCTCAACTGGGTCTACTGCAACACTGCACATGTGGAATTGCAAATTTGAACTGTCATTCAACCAATGGAAGGCAACTATTTTAACTTTTGATAATGTTAAAAATGCAGTGCACATGTAGTTATTTTCTGGAGAAGAATCCATTCACTTTGGATCAGAGTCGGATTTAATAGCTGAAAGGTTCACAAAATGACACAGTCACACATCATACCTTTCCTAGTGATGTTTTTGCATAGTGGAGATCAGAGAAATCTTAAACAACATTAAATTGGTTAAATTACATGTAATCATTACTCCTAGTTCCATGACCTGCACTTGCCTATGATGAAATCATACTTGAGCTTTCAGGTCTGAGTTTGTGCACACTTAGCACAGTGCCAACACCGCCTGAACAGGATCCAAAGTACTCTTATTTGCATTGATACTCCAAGGGAGTGAGGAGTTGAGGCTGAAATATTTTCTGTCATTCATCAAATAGCTTGCATAACTTATGATTTTACAATCTTCTGACCTTCTGCAGGTGTAGCTAAGGCAACGTTAGTACACATTGGGGGAGGAGATGTCTCTTTGTCTAGTGTAGATACATATTAATCAGGTATGTTCTAAACATATACCTCCCAGCTATGAGCATAGCTATTTGTGAAAAAAATTATCAGTATGAATTCCATGCACATGTATGAAATGCATGAAATCTTGTAGAAATCACAATTCACAGTAATTTCATAAAGCACAACATCTCTTTTTTATGTCTGTTTCATTTTAATACCAATGCTTAAACATAATGTATGGTATGTCTTACTGGTGTGCACATCTTTTTGTTTTTTTATTAGAGTAAAACACACCAGTTTGCAGTTTGATGTTTGCACAGCAACTGAACTAGGCTTACTTGAGAAAAGTAGCTTTTCAGATTTTTATTTAATTGATGAAGTAACTTATTGATAAAACACATGTGTGAAAAGTAACTATTTGTCGTTGATATGATCAATTTGAGAAAAGTAACTTTTCAGATTTTTATTTGATTGATGAAGTAACTTATTGATAAAACACATGTGCGAAAAGTAACTATTTGTCTTTGATTTGATCAATTTATGAAGTAAATTTTATCAATCGAGTACGAGTGGAATTATTTTTGTACATAATGTAGAATTGAACTACCCCTCATTTGATAACATCTGAAGTAATTTGTAGATTACTTATGTTATATATATAGTAACTTGTCAGTAATATACTTAATTTGGATCTCAGCAGGAATAACTCATCATACAATTAACCTGCCCTTCAATCTTGCTATTTTTTTGTCTTTGAGGTCACTTCTATTTTTCTTTTTGATTGTCCCATTGCTTCTGCTATGTGTCAATTGCATAACGGAATCATATTAGACCGGTAACTGTTAGTACTACTTTGATTAGATTGCATATTCTGGTTTGCATCATCAAGATAGACCCAAAGTAGTCTTGCTTTCAAATTTCTATTTGGGACCGTATGACGCCCTCTATGACTAATCTTATATTAATAAATGTAAGCATAACCTCAGTTTTTTCATGACTGAGGCTTTTCTATCTCTGATGGCAGGCCATTTGCATTTTTTTATTTTATCCTTTTTTGCCCTGCTGTGATGCTTGTTGAATGAACCAGTCTAAGTGGGTTCATCTTACCTCTGATTTGCATTCCTTTTATGAGGTATGGTAAATAAAAATAATAGCTATTTTGTTGCACTTATTGTCATTCACTCATTCTTCCTTTTTTTACCTTTTGCTACATGGCAAAATCTGTATGAATTGTGGACATCCGTCATGGTTCTCTCCGGTAGACTATAGGGTTGCTTTGATTTTATGTATTATCATTGGTCTATCATATCGCTATCTCGATTTATGATATTTGCTGGAGTTTTTTTATGTGCCAAGTAGTTTAACATAGAGTAGGCATTGAACTAAATAAGAGCTTAGGAAATTATGTAGCTTTAATTTGTGGGGGTGGTAATCTGCTGAACCAACTCACTTTTACATGTCCTGATTTGCAACAAATTAGAAGTAACTTATTAGTGATTTACGTGAGATAGAAAGCAACTTATTCCTGCTTAGAAACATATAAGAGTAACAACATATTGATTTACATTAGATATGAAGTAACTTATCCCTAATTTGTAACTCAATGGGAAGTAATTTGTGACTCTTTTCACGTTACAAGAAGTAACTTATGATTAATATACATGATACGGGAAGTAACTTTCCCCTTTTTGCATTACAAAATATGTAACTATGCCACTATTTTCCCCAATTTGTATGCATATTTTTGCTTCATAGCTAATGATAAATATTTGATATGATTAGTGCATCCCTGCAATTGTACAACACAAATGAAAACCACATTCAGAAAATTATTTTAGTCCAGCATGTACAGAGGATGAATTTTTTCTTTTTTATACAGTTAAATATCTTTTTTTTGTAAAACACAATGGTGACATAAGTTACTTCTTGCAACTGCACGGATACCTTCTCGATGGATGCAAGTTACTTCCTGCTATATTCTACAATTGATTTTGTTACTTCTTGCTAGTTTTTACAATCTGATGGCAAAAGTTGCTTCATCTTGACTAGACAGTACAATAGGATAAACATAGGTCTTGGTTTGCCGTTATGGTGCTATTTTTAGTGCGGCTAGCATGTTCCTTACTTGTTAGATCTAGGCCTATTGGTACTTCTCGTAACAACTACGGAGTACGATCTTTTCCATGAGTGCAAGTGAATTTCTGTTATCCCTTACAAGTCATTGATTTTACTTTCTGTTTTTGCAATATAATGGAAAAAGATGTTTCATCTTGAATAAAAAGAAAAATAAACAAGGGTCTTTCGAATGCCTTTTGCATCTAAATCATGATGTTATTTCTTAGTGCTGCTAGTATGTGCATTGCTGGTTTACCTTTTTCTACAAAATTCATGCATGAGTTCAAATCTCAGGTTCAATAGTTCTATACTTTTAGCTACAATCAGATAGGTTACATATTTTATCTTATGCTAATTTCTGAATTATAGTTGTAACCAAGTATAACCCAACTATGACCCTCTGACAAAAGTTGTCACATTATCTACTTCTTTCAATTGTACTGCTAATTTTTACACAGATACAAACTACTTTTGTTATGCTTTACTAGTCACTAAGTTACGTATTACAACCTCATAAAATGGTTTCAGTTATCTTTAGCAATTCACTGAGTTACTTTGTAATGGAAAAGTTGCTTGTAAAATTTGGCACCTAAATTCTTTAAAAATGTTTGTTCTGTGCTGTTCGGATTATGCACAACGTTCCTTTAGCCAATTTGTTCTTAAGATGTATGTTTACTTTTTATCATTGGATGCCTTTTCTTATAACTTGTGATCTTTTTTCTGGGTTCAGCTAATGTATATAGAGGGGGCAGGGGCAGCGGTATCTATGGAAACACATGTTATGTGATATTTCTTGCTAATCAATAAGTAACTTTTGAAATTTTTTAGTTTCATATTAAGTAAGTGATCATATTTCTAGCTATTCACGAAGTAACTCTGAGAAACAAATAAGTAACTCTGTTACATGCCTTGTCCAAAATAAAAAAAAGTAACTAAGCTGATCTTTGACTTCTGTAAAAGTAACTGATCATCTTTCTAGTTAGACAACAAGTAAGTTTTCCCATTTTTTAGTTTAAAAGCAAGTAACTTTATACTTTCATGTTATTTCTATATCAGAAAGTAGCAATAGGATCTTTGTGTTTCGATGATTTATATACACTAGGGCTGCTAATGAGGCTAAACCTACCCTAAATTCACTAAGAAATATTGAATTAGGGGTGGGACAAATGCAACAAGCATTGACTTCTATTACACAACAAGTAGTTGTCTTTTTTTACTTTCATCCAGGGAGTAATTAAAAGTAAACTTGTTGATAAATTGGCTTTTATGTATGAAATGCATGTTTTCTTGCTTGATGTTATGTTGCTTCAATTATGTTTTTTTGGTGATGCCACTATGAAACCTGGAACTTCTCTACTTTCAACTCCATATTTTTTCTGATTTGGAGACCGAATTTAAAGCTTGTTGTAATATGTTTTGTTTGGGGGTGGGACATACTGGTTGTTGTGTTTTGTGAGCTGGAAGCAATGTTTATGGTGCAATAACTTCCGGTAGTTTTTTCTGTCATGTTACATCTACCTTTTGTAGACAAGTGTTTATGAATGATTGTAGGAGAATATGGTTGTAGCCTAGTGTCAGGTTCACGATTTGAGTGACAATTTTAGTTCTAGGCTTAACTTCATATGTTGTACCAAGCTACTTGTTGAGTGAAGGAAACTGTCACATATGGTAAGCTTGGTTCACATATGTTGATGCTATCAAGTTGCATAAGACTGTGAACCTGTCATCATGATCTTTTTTTAACTTATAACATGCTATGCAAAGCACAAAAAAATGCTATGCTTTTCAAGCCATAATTTCTATTTTTGTAGTCTCATGGAAAGGTTTACTGATTCTCACGCAATTGTCTTTATTTAGGTACATATCTAAATCTGAAGGTGAAATGAAGTTACTTTCGTCAGGACACATGGATGGGCAAATGTTGTATATGAAGTATTCAATTATCTTTGTTGAAGATGCAAATATGTTTAAGCTGTCATAAGCTATGCCCCTATGATCCCAAATACTCAGATTTAGAAAATTCATTCAAATGATTGTCATTGAAAGCTTGTAAGGATTTGTTTTTGAGATAGGGTGAAAAATGATCCTGTACCTAGACCTTATTGTTCTTTCATAATGCTTTGAGCTGTTTTCCCCATAATTTTATTGATGTTTTGTGGATCCATAGATGTTTGTTTCATCGGCTCTGCAGCACAACACATGGGAACGCCTTGGATCTCTAAGGTTTTATGTCCTGCTATCTTTATTTTGGGTTGAGTTACTTTTTAGGCCTAGGCTATTTTTTACGTTTCTGTTTTTTCGCTGTTTTTGTTGAGTCGATGGTGTTCTGTCCGTTGGTGTTTTTTTTTTTTTGGCTCTAGACTCCCGCGTGTTTATTTGGCGCGCAGAAAAAAAGGAAGAAAATGGGCACTCTTTCCATTTTTGGTTAGGTGGGGCTTACGGTAATCTTGGGATTACTATTTTAGAGGGGCTCTCCGGTTAACGCTAACCGGAGAGGGCTCTCCCTCTAGTCGCGTCCTTTTAAGAAACAATCTTAGTGGGAATTGAAACATAAGATGAATTATCTTAAAATCATTTTGGTTGACTGCATAATACAGTGGGAATAGGAAGGAATGAGCAAACATCAATTCCATCAAATGTAGGCATTTCTGGTAATACAGCTCCAGAGGCGCATCTTATTCAGAACTCCGACCTTTGAGGAAATACAGCTCCAGCAGGCTGATATATCGAAAAGCCAAGTTTGATATACAGAAATTTTAGTGATATATAAATACTACGGAGTACTAGGTAAACTAACACTTTAAAGGTTTATTTAAAAGCTTAGCCAAAATGGGGATGTGCTATTGCAATTTTCCAGATATTGAAACAAACATTAAGTTTATACTAATAAATTTATTTGCTTGTTGTAATATAAGAACTAGTAGCGTATGATCAAAATTTATGGAAGAAAAATAAAATATCATTTACCAGCATCTCTTGTTGTGCTGCATAATACTGCAAATATGTTGCATGGGATGGGCACCAACAAAAGCCGCCTCTTGCCAAGTGTGTGAAAGAACTAGCCCTTGTTTAGTTCCCAAATTTGAGAGCCAAACTTTGTTCTTTTATGTGTGTAGCATTTCGTTTGTATGTGTACAAAATTATCTAAAAATTGATTAATTAGGCTCAAAATGTTCGTCTCGCAGAGTACAACAAAATTGTGCAATTAGTTTTAATTTCATCTATATTTAGTACTCCATGCATGTGCCGACATTTTAATATGATGAGAATTTTCTTTTTACACAGTGAACTAAACAAGCCTAGTTTCTCGAAAACATGATACTCCAGCTACTCCTACCTAGGGGGTGTTTAGTTCATGAAAAGAGGGTGAAAAGTAAAGTGAAAAAGTCGCATCGGACACTGTAGCGCACTGTAACACTTTTCGTTTGTTTGTGACGATCGTTGTTCTACCATGACCTAACTAGGCTTAAAAGATTCGTCTCCTCGTGTACATCAAAACCATGCAACTAGATTTTTTATCACCTACGTTTAGTACTCCATGCATGAGGAGAGAGATTTGATGCGATAGGTGAATAGTGAAGTTTGGAGCGAGAATTTTTAAAAGTTTGGTGATGTGACTGGGAACTAAACAGGGCCCTAACAAATAACCGATGAGATGTTATTTTTAATGGCTATGTTTAGTTCCGAAACTTTCTTTCTCTAAACTTCACTATTCACCTATCACATCAAATCTCTCTCCTCATGTATGGAGCACTAAACGTGGGTAAATAAAAAAATTAAGTGCATAGTTTTGATGTACACGACGAGACGGATCTTTTGAGTCAAGTTAGGTCATGGTAGAACAACGATGATCACAAACAAACGAAAAGTGCTACAATGCGCCACCGTGTCCGATGTGACATTTTTACCAAATTTTACCACCCATTTTTTGACTAAACACAGCCATATGAAACAAGGTTACTTGGGAACCCGAGCCCAGACATTTCTTTCCATGTGGCCGTGTCCATGTGGAAGTGGAAAGTAAAAAATGTCGCTGGAGAACATTAAAAGGCGTTCAAGTACCTTCTAAGGTCGTGTTTAGATTGGAAGGTGATTTTTTTTAATAAATGCATCTTTGATCACTAATTAGAGGTATTAAATAAAGACAGTTTACGAAACAACCTCCATAACTCTAGGTAAGTTTCCGAGACGAATCTAATGAGGTTTTTGACCACACGATTCAAGAATGATTACTTTATCATTACTGTAGCAAATCATGAATTAATTATGCTCGTTAGATTCGTCGCACAAAGTTGTACTCATCTATAAAAATGTTTTATAAATATACTTTATTTAGTACTGATTCCTTTGTTGAAATTTTTTTTAGGAAGTATCTAAAGATAGGCTTAGCTATCTTCACCGTTTCAACTTGCACATGAACGAAATCTCCACGACTTTTAATCAAGGTCTGTAGCAACTGAGAAGAAAATGGGATCCGATTGCGGTAGCCTAGGCTTACTTAATTGCCTCCTTTCAAGATGAAGAACGAACAGAACTGCCCCAAGTAATCAAATTACTTGCGATCAATATAGAGTAAAATATTATTTATTTATCTTTTAGGATCAATATAGTGGTTTTCTGGCTGTCAGCAGAAACATGGAAGGTTTTTTAAAAAAAAACTCTCTGATTGCAAGGATTAAGATCGATGGAGGATAAATTATTGCTTTCTATATATACTAACACATATTACACGGGCATGCACGTCCCGTTTCCAAACCATCGACCCCACCTTTTACCACTTGATTTATTAAAAATTTTACTTGGCACTTCATTCTAGCTTTTTGCTTTACAAACAAAAACGTTGAATGAAAGATGTGATGTAGGTAGGGCTGTATATCTTTTATATTTCTCAATCATGTATGCATATTAAAATCCTCGCAAAAAATAAGTATGTTTTGTAATGAGGTTTTTCTCGACTCTCGGGTATATACATACGGCCCTGATTTCATTGGGCGATAAATTATTCTACCCGTATACGGACTATAAAAAAGAAAGTTTTTTTTATCCAGTAGCATCTCATTCTCATATATACTAGATCAAATCGAATCGGCCTCCTACATACAATCGAGGCTGCACGTACAGGGCCCATAAGGGCCCATAAATAGAAACTGCCTGCCAGTGCCAACCCAACCCAACCCAACCGGCCGGCGGCGGGAGAGAGAGCAGTTTGACGGGAACGGCGAATGCCTCATCTACAGCGTCCACCTCGAGAGCGTCCCGCCTGCCGACGGCTCCGGCGAGCCGCCGGCGCTGGAGATCCGCCCCTCCGCGGACCCCGTCTCCCGCTGGAGCGAGGACGAGCAGGAATACAGCGCCTTCGCCGCCGTCTCCGGCGGCACCATCGTTGCCCTCGTCGCCGGCTCCAGGAAAACGGTCATCCGCGACACCGCCACGGGGGCCGACGCTCCCGGCCCGCTGCTGCGCCGCCCCAAGCGGCACCCAGCCATGCTCCCCGTGGGAGACGACACGGTGCTCGTGATGAACACGGACGTGCGCCCCGGCCGCTGCTGCTTCGAGGCGCTCCGCCGCGTCGCCGGCGGCGAATGGCGCGCCGAGCACTTCCCGGACCCGCCCTTCGACGACTGGGACGCGTTGGTGACTGCCTACTTCGCCAGGGGCTCGCGCGCGTGGATCTCCCTGGAGAGATGCGGCACCTTCTCCCTGGACGTGGAGCTGGGGACATGGCGGATGGAGGGGACATGGGAGCTGCGGCCGCTGGAGGAGCGCGGGCTCTTCGTGCCGGAGCTCGGCTTGGTCTTTGGCATCGCCGGAGGCCTCAAGCGTACCGACCATTCGACGTGCATCTTCCACATGTGCGCGATCGACGTCGAGGCCCGGCCACGGCCGGTAGTACGGCGCGTGTGGGAGTTCGCGCGGGAGGGCGTGGAGGAGTTCGATGGAATGTCGACGACGGTCAGCTTGGCGCACCTCGGCAATGGCAGATTCTTCATCTCCAGATCTATCGCCGTGCAGGTCCCCATCCCCGGTAACGAAGAAAGGACGTGGAAGCAGAGGGCCACCTCCTTCACTGTGGCGGACGTGACCCTCTTGCCTGGCGGCGACCTTAAGCTCGCCAAGCTCGGCAAGTCCAGCACTCACGTCTGGCCCTACTCGTATTGCGGTCACGCAATGTTTCTCCAGTAAGCTTAGCATGTACTAATGGATTTAATTTTAATTTTATACTGCTCTTGCGGTAATAATGCAATTCAAACATCCTTTCTTTATTGGTCAATAGCTCAACTCACTCTTTCTTTGTATCACGTGTCTTCTACAAACACAATTCATGGTACACGCTCGTTCCAGTCTGCTTTAGCTTGTAATGGATTTTAATTTTAATTTTAGTTGTATACTGATCTCCTCTACGGTAATGCAATTCAAACATCCTTTCTTTATTGGTCGTAGCTCAGCTCACCGCTCTATTCGGTTGGCTGGTGGCTGGTGTTGATTCGTTGTGAGAAAAAACCATTGTTGGCTGGTGGCTGATAAGACAAACGAACAGGTTCCTAGTCGGTGCACCACAAATATAATCAAGAGTTATTTTCTTAAATCTTTAACCGACACTAAATTTTTCAATTAATATATTCTACTATGCAATTGGTACGTATTTGAAAGCATCGCAATATACGAGATACTCCACGGACAACAAACTGCTTCAGATCAAATGTAAAATAAGGCTTTTTTTCCTCATCACTCAATCCAGATTTAAGTTCAACGTCATGCATAGTTTTGAAGTTTCAAAATCTGCTATAGTAGGTGCTAGAAAAGGGAGTGGTTAGCCTACAGCTGCCTAGCCTCAACGACAGATCTCTTTTTCTGAAACGACAGATCGACTGAAACGATGGCTGCCTCATCTACGGCGTTTTTGCGATAATAAAACAAAAAAACAAAAAATGGAACTAGATGAAAAGAATAGGTAAAATAGCCGTTTTGGTCCTTCAACTCTATCCTGAAGATCAAATTCATCCCTTAATTTTTAAATCGTTCAATCTAGTCCCTTAACTTTCTTTTTAGGCCAAATTCATCCTTGATCTCATATAACGTTCCATGCTGCCTTGATACTAACATGAATAGTCTATATTGCCCTTATTCTTTCTTCCCATACTTAATTTTTTCAGTAACCCACGTCGCGACATGCAACCAAGAGCTAGTCGTCCCCACTAGTTCGGTAGCTGCAAGCCAAACATCAGCCTGTTTATTAGCTGTTTGCTTGTGAATTAAACTCTGTAAGCACAAAATGATTGTCGAGCTTCCCAGCAAAGCACCCTTGCTTGCATCCCATTTTATGACGCGTGCTGTCGGATGCTGTCGAGAACAGATTTGGAGCTGGAGCAAGCGAGACTTAACAACACTGATGACTGATGAGGTGCCAGACTTTGTGTTCTTGGCACACGGAGCGGAAGTGTAGTTGTTGCAGGCGCCCTTCATACTATGGTACTTCGCCTGCACACACTTCCTGTTGCCCATGATGACTTACATGCAACATTTCTTGCCATTTGCCAAGGACAGCATCAATTAGCAGATCGAGCTCGCCATGCTCATGGTGTCAAGGTCCTCATCCTTGCAGCTCTCAACGAGAGCTATTGCTCGGGCTGCTCAACTAGGCAAGCTAAAAGCAGTGGCGGAGGACGAACTAGGATTGAGGTATGGCGCAGGTGCAGTGGCCGCAGTATTTTTTTTCGAAATGGGAAGCTTTATTAATTTCAAGTAGCATTACATCAAGATGATACAACTGCACTCGAAGATCTTCCAGCCTCTGCCTGATGGCACACGGCTAAAATAAAACAAGAAAGAAAAAAGGTAGAACAGACACGCTAATGACTATCAATCCGAAGACTAGACCGCCACCCATGTGCCCGGGTAAAAATATCCTTGGTCGTTTGCGTCAGGCACCGAGATGCCGCTACAACCAAATCCTGTGTAGCAGGCTTCTGGAGAATAGCCCATGTACGAAGCTAGTGTGTAGTAGAGAAGATAACCTGCAAAAATGAAGTTTTCGTTTGTTTTCAAATATTAATGCATTTCTGCACAACCACAATGACTATAATGTAGCTGTTGCTCCAATTAACACTAGAGTTTTTAGGTCCAAACTAATCCCCGTTAACCACATGCCAAAAAGATTTCTCACACTACGGGGTCGAGAAAGACCACAACCCACGTGTATTACTGTCCAAACCATACGAGCTAACCGACATTCAAAGAACAGGTGTTGAATTGTCTCTTCCTTGTGACAAACATTGTTTACTACCCTGCCAGTTGCGCCTAGCTAAATTGTCCTTTGTTAAAATAACCCCTTCGCGAAGGTACCACATGAAGATTTTAACTTTCAAAGGGGCTTTTAATTTCCAGAGCCTTTTAATTAAACGACGCGAAACCCAATTTTTCTCTTCTTCGTGTAAAATTATTCTATAGGGTAGGGTTGTTTTATGAAGGCAAAATAGGCATTTTAGTCCCTGAACTTTTTCTTAAGGGTCAAGTTCGTTTCTCAATTTTCAAATCGGCCAATCTTGTCCCTCAAGTTTTATTTTAAGGTCAAACTCATCCCTCAACTTTCAAAACGGGCAATCTAGTCCTTTAAATTTTGTTTCTGGATCAATCTCGTCCCTCAAGTTATAATTTTCTATTCATTTAACTGTTCTTTAGCACCACTTTTCATATATATAGCTTGTATTCAAATATATAGAGTTCACTAATATATTTTTAACCATATTCATATATCAGTTATCATAATGAATGCTTATAGGTATAGTATTCATTATGTGTCATTTGCTTAACTCAACATTTTTCTGCATATCAAGTACTGGTGACTCACTATTTTTTATCAAACCATCTATACTCATTTGTTTATGCCAATTATTCTTGAAAAATATACTTCTAATGTTGTATGGAGGTAATATGAATACTTAGCAAGACTTTCTAGACCAATTATTAATCTCAATGTTTACCCAGACTTACCATATAGCTCCACAAAAAAGTACCAGACGATCTTTGTATAAAATATATACATAAAAATGTTTGAAGATAATTAAGATATTCAGATATAGAAATTTTGATCAAATGAGGGATGGGTCTGACTCAAAAATGAAAATTGACGGGCCATATTGGCTTATTTGAAAATTTAAAGACAAGTTTGACCCAAAACCAAAGTTGAGGAACTAAATTGACCGATTTGAAAGTTGAGTCTTTTACCTGTATGCCATTATAAAAATTAGTGGTTACCTGTGTGCCATTAAAAAGTTCGTAGACACCTGTATGCCATTGTAATACTGGAATATGATTCTTGGTGATGGCGATTTAATTTCACTGGATGTAATGCTACTTATGGCTGTGGGCAACCAATTTTGGTTGCTGAGGCCAGGTTAAATCTAGTTCTAAAAGAAAAAGAACTGATTAATACAGGTCGTGTCGGCGGAAACTGTATCTAGCTGTCCAACAATTGATAAGCCGCAACAACTCTTGCAACTTTGCAAGCACATGTCCATAAAAAAGAAAGGGATAAACTATATATTAAAAAAAAGAACTACTCTACCTTAGAAAGGTAGCCGAATTGATTCACCGGACAAACTGATGCCAAATTGCAGTAGCAGTACTGTCAAAGCATTCCCTGTATTGCCGTTGGCCCCATGTCTGCTCTACTCCCGTGTCTTGTCCCGAATGGACATGTACGTTCTCATGCCCTATTTCATCAACTGAAGTATGCACGACAGGAATTAATACGAGAAGAGGAAAAAATGACTAAGAAAAATCGAGTCAACCATTTGAGGTTTGAGGGGCACCCCCGACATCGGGCACGCCGATGGCAATTTGGGTTGCGGCAAGAGGAGGCCGGTCGCCGGGGCGGTGATGCTGGCGGTGGCTGTTGCGACGTATCCGAGGCCGGCGGCAGCGCCGTCGGGGACGGGGGAGATCGAGATGAGGGCATTGCCATGCCATCTGCGTGGAACCCTCTCACCGGCAGGGATGGTGGGTCGAGCGCCGGCAGGGCGGCAGGTGATGGGATCGAGGGCCGGGGCTGGATTGAGATCGAGCGCCGTCGCCCAAGTTTCACGAGGTTGGGGTGGACGGTTTGGCGAGGCAACAAACACCCACATGTCACCATTGTTGGCTGGTGGCTGATAAGACAAACGAACAGGTTCCTAGTCGGTGCACCACAAATATAATCAAGAGTTATTTTCTTAAATCTTTAACCGACACTTAATTTTTCAATTAATATATTCTACTATGCAATTGGTACTATATAATTCGTATTTGAAAGCATCGCAATATACGAGATACTCCACGGACAACAAACTGCTTCAGATCAAATGTAAAATAAGGCTTTTTTTTCCTCAGCACTCAATCCAGATTTAAGTTCAACGTCATGCATAGTTTTGAAGTTTCAAAATCTGCTACAGTAGGTGCTAGAAAAGGGAGCGGTTAGCCTACAGCTGCCTAGCCTCAACGACAGATCTCTTTTTCTGAAACGACAGATCGACTGAAACGATGGCTGCCTCGTCTACGGCGTTTTTGCGATAATAAAATAAAAAAACAAAAAATGGAACTAGATGAAAAGAATAGGCAAAATAGCCGTTTTGGTCCTTCAACTCTATCCCGAAGATCAAATTCATCCCTTAATTTTTAAATCGGTCAATCTAGTCCTTTAACTTTCTTTTTAGGCCAAATTCATCCTTGATCTCATATAACGTTCCATGCTGCCTTGAGACTAACATGAATAGTCTATATTGCCCTTATTCTTTCTTCCCATACTTAATTTTTTCAGTAACCCACGTCGCGACATGCAACCAAGAGCTAGTCGTCCCCACTAGTTCGGTAGCTGCAAGCCAAACATCAGCCTGTTTATTAGCTGTTTGCTAGTGAATTAAACTCTGTAAGCACAAAATGATTGTCGAGCTTCCCAGCAAAGCACCCTTGCTTGCATCCCATTTTATGACGTGTGCTGTCGGACGCTGTCGAGAACAGATTTGGAGCTCGAGCCAGCGAGACTTAACAACACTGATGGCTGATGAGGTGCCTGACTCTGTGTTCTTGGCACACGGAGCGCACTACCAGAATCCTTCACATCCGCCCGCCTCCTCCGCCTCGGCCATTTTTGGACCCGGTGCTGATGGGGCTTCAGCACCGGGTCCAACGGCTAGGAGCGGGGGCGGCGCTGCGGGGTGCCAGGGCGAAGACATTAGCACCGGGTCGTGGCAAGACCCGGTGCTAATGCGCCCCCTTTAGCACCGGGTGCAGCCAGCAACCGGTGCTAATGTGCCGAGGCCATTTCGCACCGGTTGCTGGCTGCACCCGGTGCTAAAGTGTGCACATTAGCACCGGGTCTTGCCACGACCCGGTGCTAATGTCTCCCCCGGCCGAGCCAGCTGAACACTTAGGCGCTGTGTTCATGCTGCTCGGCCGTCACCGGGCGCACACGAGCCACGTCACTAGATGAACAAGAACAATTTTTCTTTTTAATCCCTGTATAAAAGTTGTAACTAGTCGTTCTCCCTCGTACAAACTTCAAAAAAGATCATTTTTCTTCCTAAAAATTCCTAAAATCATACTCTATCAAGTTATGAAACTTATTAATGTTATTATTTTGAAAAATCTTCTCGTGTGAGACTGTTTGAACAATCCAAATTTTGAATTAAAAATGACAACTACAACCAAGGTTTTTTTCACACTAGGTGATGTCAAATGAAAAAGTGATGAATACCAAAGTTTCATATTTCATCATGATCTACAATCTTTATTTAGGTCAATTTGTCATTTTCAGAAGTGGTAATAACATGTAGTACAAATTTGACAAGTCTCTAACAAAGTTTTAGAATCTATGCGAGTGAATCTAGGATTAATGAACAATGTATACTACCACTTTCTCAAATGCAAAAATGACTTAAATAAAGATTGTAGATCTTGATGAGATATGAAATTTTGGTATTCATGACTTTTTCATCTGAGACCATTTAATGTTCCAAAATCTTTCTTTTAGTTATCAATTTTTGTAATTTATAAGATTTTCTAGTAATTTATAAGATTTTCTAGTAATTTATAAGATTTTCTGGTAATTTATAAGATTTTCTAGTAATTTATAAGGTTTTCTATTAATTTATAATATTTTCTATTAATTTATAAGATTTTCTATTAATTTATAAGATTTTCTATTAATTTATAAGATTTTCTAGCATTTTATATTGATTTTCTAGTAATTTATAAGATTTTCTTATTTAATATATATTTTTAATAGGTATTAATAACTGAATTAAAACAAGTATTAATAACTATATATTAAAAACTATATTTATAAGATTCCCAAATAGTAGCCACCGGTGCTAAAGGCCGGTTTTTGAAACTGGCGCCAAACGAAAATTGGGGGCCTTTAGCACCGGGTTGATCTAAAATCCGGTGCTAAAGGCCCCCAATTTTCGTTTGGCGCCAGTTACGGCCTTTAGCACCGGGTGTTGTATAGACCCGGTGCTAAAGGGCCTTTAGCACCGGGTCGTGGCTGCACCCGGTGCTAAATGCCCCGGATCAGCACCGGCCCGTGGCTGCACCCGGTGCTAAATGCATCGGATCTATATAGCCTCGCGCCGGCCCCGCCCCCGCAGCACTTCGTCTTCCCCCAAACCGCCGGCCCTCCTCCTCGCCTCGCCCCCGCCGCCGTCGTGAGGCGCTGGCCGACAGAGCCCTCCGTCAAGGTACGGTAGCATGCCCACCTCACCTGATTCGGCTTGATGCGAGGGTAATTTGGGATCTGTTGCTGTGGGCGATCGATCCTTCCCCGTGGATTGGTGCTTGTTTGCAGGCCGATGCGTTCGATCTTGTTGGATTACCCATGATCCAGAACACCCTGGCCGGATTCAACACGTCCCTCGTCTGCTACGGTCAGCGGGCCAGGTACTTTGCTAAATGCTAATCCAAAGGAGTCGGTTTCCTGTTCTCTGCTTCTCTATTCCTGTTTTCTGATGAAAATATGTACGTGTTGTTGAATGCTTCTAGTGTGGCACTCGCATGGGGAGCGGAGGCAGCTGGGAGTGGATCGAGACACACACTTTTCTTTTCTTCTTTTGTTGAACTGGCGGAGGCTTCTCTTTTTCTAATCTCTCTGTAATCTAAATTTCTATGTTGAATCTACGTTGAATCTTGAATGTTGTAATTGTTGGATCTTAAATGTTGTGATGTAAATTAAGATATTTCTACTCTTAATTTCTTTCTTTCTCCTCTTATTTATCTACTCTCACCTTCTTCTTTTTTCTGTTCTTGAAGAATCAGAACAAAATTTTGTTCTTGTTCTTGAAGGACAGAGAGAAGACGATGGTGAGCTAGAAAAGAGAGGAGAGGGAAAGAGACGAGAGTAGAAAAAATATTTATTTTTTTTGCGCGTAAAAATTTTTAGCACCGGGTCGTGTTTTCAACCGGTGCTAAAGGCCTTGCTAAAGGCGCTGCGGGGCAGGCCCTTTAGCACCGGGTCGTGGCTGCACCCGGTGCTAAAGGGACCCTTTAGCACCGGTTATTCAACCCGGTGCTAAAGGGGTACCCCTTTAGCCTCGGATTAGTTGCACCGGGTGGGAAACCCAGTGCTAAAGGGCTTCCCCACCCGGTGCAGATGTTGATCATTCTGGTAGTGGCGGAAGTGTAGTTGTTGCAGGCGCCCTTCATACTATGGTACTTCGCCTGCACACACTTCCTGTTGCCCATGATGAATTACATGCAACATTTCTTGCCATTTGCCAAGGACAGCATCAATTAGCAGATCGAGCTCGCCATGCTCATGGTGTCAAGGTCCTCATCCTTGCAGCTCTCAACGAGAGCTATTGCTCGGGCTGCTCAACTAGGAAAGCTAAAAGCAGTGGCGGAGGACGAACTAGGATTGAGGTATGGCGCAGGTGCAGTGGCTGCAGTATTTTTTTTCGAAATGGGAAGCTTTATTAATTTCAAGTAGCATTACATCAAGATGATACAACTGCACTTGAAGATCTTCCGGCCTCTGCCTTATGGCACACGGCTAAAAGAAAACAAGAAAGAAAAAAGGTAGAGCAGACACGCTAATGACTATCAATCCGAAGACTAGACCGCCACCCATGTGCCCGGGTAAAAATATCCTTGGTCGTTTGCGTCAGGCACCGAGATGCCGCTACAACCAAATCATGTGTAGCAGGCTTCTGGAGAATAGCCCATGTACGAAGCTAGTGTGTAGTAGAGAAGATAACCTGCAAAAATGAAGTTTTCGTTTGTTTTCAAATATTAATGCATTTCTGCACAACCACAATGACTATAATGTAGCTGTTGCTCCAAGTAACACTAGAGTTTTTAGGTCCAAACTAATCCCCGTTAACCACATGCCAAAAAGATTTCTCACACTACGGGGTCGAGAAAGACCACAAGCCACGTGTATTACTGTCCAAACCATACGAGCTAACCGACTTTCAAAGAACAGGTGTTGAATTGTCTCTTCCTTGTGACAAACATTGTTTACTACCCTGCCAGTTGCGCCTAGCTAAATTGTCCTTTGTTAAAATAACCCCATTGCGAAGGTACCACGTGAAGATTTTAACTTTCAAAGGGGCTTTTAATTTCCAGAGCCTTTTAATTAAACGACGCGAAACCCAATTTTTCTCTTCTTCGTGTAAAATTATTCTATAGGGTAGGGTTGTTTTATGAAGGCAAAATAGGCATTTTAGTCCCTGAACTTTTTCTTAAGGGTCAAGTTCTTTTCTCAATTTTCAAATCGGCCAATCTTGTCCCTCAAGTTTTATTTTAAGGTCAAACTCATCCCTCAACTTTCAAAACGGGCAATCTAGTCCTTTAAATTTTGTTTCGGGATCAATCTCGTCCCTCAAGTTATAATTTTCTATTCATTTCACTGTTCTTTAGCACCACTTTTCATATATATAGCTTGTATTCAAATATATAGAGTTCACTAATATATTTTTAACCATATTCATATATCAGTTATCATAATGAATGCTTATAGGTATAGTATTCATTATGTGTCATTTTCTTAACTCAACATTTTTCTGCATATCAAGTACTGGTGACTCACTATTTTTTATCAAACCATCGATACTCATTTGTTTATGCCAATTATTCTTGAAAAATATACTTCTAATGTTGTATGGAGGTAATATGAATACTTAGCAAGACTTTCTAGACCAATTATTAACCTCAATGTTTACCCAGACTTACCATATAGCTCCACAAAAAAGTACCAGACGATCTTTGTATAAAATATATACATAAAAATGTATGAAGATAATTAAGATATTCAGATATAGAAATTTTGATCAAATGAGGGATGGGTCTGACTCAAAAATGAAAATTGAGGGGCCATATTGGCTTATTTGAAAATTTAAAGACAAGTTTGACCTAAAACCAAAGTTGAGGAACTAAATTGACCGATTTGAAAGTTGAGTCTTTTACCTGTATGCCATTATAAAAATTAGTGGTTACCTGTGTGCCATTAAAAAATTCGTAGACACCTGTATGTCATCGCACGAACTTCCTTTTATCTGTATACCCTTTTGGATGGATGGAGGCTAACGGGGTTGGAAATAGACTGTTTTACCCTTTATGCGGGGCCCACCTGTCATCCCAAACCCCTATCCCTCTCCTCCATCTCTCACTCCAAAATCTATCAGCAAACAGAATCCTTTCCGAAATCCCGAGCCCCCTCCTCCGCCGCCGGCTCGCCGTCCTCCGCCGCCCACCCAACCCAAACCCACGAGCAGAACGAAGGAAGCATGGCGGCGCACCCGTTCGTGTACATCGACGCGGCGGCGCTCCACTCGCTGCTCCCCTTCCCGTCCCTGATCCCGCACCTCCGTGCAGGCCTCACCCACTCCGAGCTCTCCGCCGGCATCCAATGCCCGTAGCACGTCTCGTTCCCGCTCCCCACCGTGCCGTGCGCGGCGCTCCTTCACAGCGCGTCTCGTTCCCGTATCTCAGCTCCTCGATGGATCAGTACTACTCTGTAGTATTTAACTGAATATAGTATGCATGTGCTGCAGCTTCGATTCTTGCACACGGGTCGGTTGACTTTGATTTGCTTGAATTAAAGCAGCGCGCTGGCTCGATCGTCATTGCAGCTGGCAGCTTACTGATGATTGGCAGCGGTAAGATTGAAGAATCTTCGCATCGCGCGCCGGCGCCGCCACGGGCGTCCCGCTCGCCTCCGTCGAGGGCTCCGCGCTCACGTTGATCCGCACCGCCGCCGTCTCCTTGCTCGCCGCCTCCCCGTCCCGCCCGCCCTCCGTCCAAGGCCGTGCGTCCGCCCGCCCACCGTCAAAGACCCCTCCCCGCGCGCGGGTGCCGCGGCGGCGGACCGGCGGGGAAGCGCCGACGCGCGACCGGAAAAAAAGTTTTGCCGATGCGTTCTGAGGAGGACAGGGGTAAGATAGTCATTTCACTAGATGGGTCCACATGTAAGAGCCTCCAATCTAACAGAATATAGACGGAATGGTTTGTAGGTAAAAGAAAGTTGGGTGGATGGCAAGCTAGTTCCAGATTTGGATCAACAGAACAGATCAAATTTTGTCATTTCAACGATCCAGTCAAAGAACAAACAACTCAGACTGACTTACATAGTTGCAACAGGTATTCAAACTATAACATCAGATAATCGGACTATCGCCTGCAAAACATTCACCCAACCCAATGCTTCAAAATTTCACATCACGGCACAGAGCAACTCAGAATCACCATCAAACAATCCATTTGCAGCAAGAAACAATTGCAACAGGTATTCATATCATATATATTCAGACTCATGCCTGCAAAACATTCAGATGTACCAAACCTTCAAAATCTCACATCACCGGTACAAAACAACCCAGAATCACCATCAAACAGCAATATGCAGAGAGGCTGAAATCTGTTCAGCAAATTAACCATCATCTATTTAGATTAGATCTGAGATTTAAAACAGGCGCTCGCTGATGCTTGGGGGTTAAGTACAGACTGCAGACGAACATTCCAACAACAGACGAGTGCCGAAGAAGCAAACACACTATGACTGACACTTGCAACTACTGACTTGAGATGGGACAACCACTACTGCTACATCTAGAGAGACAGACAGCATCCAGCGACAGAAGCAACGCCCGGTTAGGCCGGCGAAGAAGAATTCCCTACTGACCGGAACGACATGGCAGGCGACAGCTCCATGCATCACTCGTCACCCTGCAAAACCAGTTTCAGACAAGTCGGTTCGGTGAGGTTGGGATTCAGAGACAGAGAAGAGGGGCAGCAGTAGGACCTCCAGAGGATCTGCTCTCACCTCCTCATCCACCTCGGACTTGGACTTGTCAGTCTCTCCAGACGCTGTAGGACCTCCAGACTGCAGGGCAGATGTAACAGGACACATATCACTTCCATGTACAGCAGAGACGTGCAAGCACTTTCAGGAGATGCAAGTGGTGCGGTGACTGGAGTGTTTACCTGCTTGTTGTTGTAGGCGTCCATCTTCTTGGTGTACTCAACCTTGAGCTTCTCAGCCTTGGACACGAAGGGAGCCTTCTCCTGCATATCAGCAGTCACATAGCAGCGTCAGAGGACAGTCAAGTGTTCCATCTTAGTTTCAATTTCAAACAGAGAGTCGTATCCAATACATACTGCAGCAGGGCTCACAGCAAGTGAATGTACAAATTCATGAGCAAAAGCAAAGATTTCAACACGAAATTGAACAAAACACTATCAGTTTTACACAATCTCTTGAACCAACCAGTAATCCATCAAAGGAGAACACAACCATCAGCAGGTTCATAGATCTAAGACTAAGACTACAACAAGCACCCACAACTTAACCACCAGTTATGAACCCTAACCATATGCCAGGAGAGAAATTTGAACTGGCAACCGCCTATTGGAGCATAATCAGCAAATTTTGAACTCTTCGAACAAAATTTCGCAGATCTAACATTCAATCTATCAGCAAACAGCCACATGATATATGCACAATGCAGGGGAGCCAAACACGGATGAAATTTGAACAGGCATTCGAACTACCAAAAAGCACATCGAGCGCAAGCTCAAACAGTTGAGGGATTAGGGGAGAGAGCAACTTACAGCATCAGACAGGGACTTCCACACCGCCAGCCTTGCCAATCTGCTATTCACAAAAACCACAAGCATCAGAAACGCAAACTTCACAGCCCAAACATCGCAAATTGACGAAACGAAGGACGGATACGGGGACGAAAACAACGCTTACCACTGAGACTTGCTTCACATTGGGGTGCTTCTCCTTGTAATCCTTCCTGAACTCCTCCCTGCAGAAACCATCATACCAATCGATCAGAACGAAACCGAAACAGAGCGGGGAAACCACAAGAGCAGCATGAATCTAGCACTCACATGAACACGAAGAAGGGGCTCGGAGGCCTCTTGGGCTTGTTCGGGTCCTTCTCGGCCTTGGACTTCATCACCGAGAGCCTGCGCGCCACCAACAACAACCGCAAACGAAACCCCGTCAGCACCCCCAAGCAAAACGAATCGAAACCACCACCAGAAACACCACGAGAATGGGGGAAAAGCAGGCGGCCGGATCGAATCATACCTGGAGTCGGCACCGCCGGACCTCGCCCTGCACTTCATCTCGGAACCTGCCGCACCAAATCCAACAAAAACCAAAATCCATCAGCAACAACCCATACCAACAGCCCCAAATTCGCAACGATTTGATCCAGATTTCGAACTCCCAGTACCTCCATGGGCAGGCCGTGGACATCGTTGGTCCACCACGGCCGCCGCCTTCACCCAGCCTCTAGGGTTTGGAGAAGGGCATAGCGGGCAGAACAAGATTGCTCGAAAATCAGGAGGAGATGAAGGATGAAGAGACAAGAAAAAGGAGAGAAAGGGGCGGCACGGGGAGGCGAGGTGGGGAATGGGAGAGGCCGGAGGGCCGGGGCACGAGCGCGTGGCTAGGATGAAAACGGTCGGCAAAATCGTCTAACTACTTTCGCTACCATAGTCGGAAACGAGAGCGGGAAGGGAAAGTCGGACAGGAAAACGAAATCGATATTACGGGATATCGAAAACGGAATATGTCGATCGGGAACCTATCAATTACAGTTGGGAATCGAAAATATAAATCGGAAACACCTATACACGTAGCCACTTGAAACATTTTATACACAAAACAGTACACGAATAAGTAGACTCGTATCAGCACACGAGAAAAAATTAATCATCTGCAGATGTTTTTGTTTAAATAATATACATCAGCACATGTAGCATGACACCATCACGGCACAGTCCAGCCGCGCATGCAACATATTCCAACTCCAATATACTTCCAGTAACCAGCAGATCACAAGTCCAAATTAAAAAATCATGCCACGACGGGCAGCAGTAGCCAACACCAACGTAGTAGTGGCGGAGCCAGGACTCGATACTAAGATGGTCCAACATAACATGTATTATTTTACACTATATAAATATAATATATATCAACATATAAATATATATATCATTTATCAAATACAATACAATCACATAAAAAATATTTTACAAATATCTTAAAATAAATAAGTTCAAAATATATATCATAAAACTCAATATAAGTCTTATAGAAAACAAATAAATTAGTTAGATTTAAAGTAATCATGCAAATAATCTACTAGAGAATTGTGGAACCAAAATTTTAGGGTGGGCCATGGCCCACAGGGCCCAACCATTGGCTCCGCCCCTGCAACGTACGTATCACAACTCATAAGCACAGCAGGCTTGTGCTCAAAAAAAAAACAAGGGCTGGTTTGTTGGTGGGCGTGGTGCGGGGCGGCAGGCAGGTCAGGCCAGCGGGTGCGCACGAAGGACAGCAACGGGCTTGGGCTGAATGTACAAGTGGGCTGAGCATGAGGTTTAGGAACAATACGGGAATACATACGGGGATTTGCGATTGGACGTGTAGTCCAATGATAGGGCAGTCCAGTGGGACGCTATCCATCAGGGTTCAAATCCTGTTGCTCGCACATTTTCCTGAGATTTTTCCAGGATTTTCCGGCGCTATGCGTTTAAGTGGTAAGCGGCGTTCCCGTCGACAACGAGGTGCCAATGGTGACTTCAGAAATCTCCAGATACCGGGTGCTCAGTTCTTCGGAGGTGCTCATAGGGGTAGGGTTTGCGTACGTGTATTTATAGGGGTGAGTATGCGTGCATGTGTGAGCGTCTGCGTTGTTGTGTGATTTAAAAAAAACATACGGGGATTTTTCCCGATCAAATACGGTAACCGCACGTACGGTCGGGAAACGTCCTCAACCGCTCCTGCTCCTGTTCCTGCTGTTTTTTTCTGGTTTTTTTGCTGTTTCTGCTTTTCCTGCAAAATACAGTATACGATTGGTTTATACGGGATACGGTGCCGGTCGGGATTTTCCCGTCCCCCTTTCATCCCGCGTGGCGAGCTGGGGCAGTAGGGCCGTAGGGGTCTTCCGAAAAAGCAACGGCGAGCGTCTTCGTGCAAATTTGCAACGAATTCTGAATTTTCTCTTCTTCATGTTAAAATATTCTTCTTTCTAGGGGTTCGGATATAAAACTAACGAACGCGTTTACTGTGCGCGGGGGACTTCCTTGGACTGCGGAATGATTAGGACGAAGAACGAGGGCTTTTATGCATTGCATGGCTGAGTGGCAGGCACGGAGCCAGTATAGAAAGCAGCCACAAGTAGCGAGTACAGAACTAGCTATAAGACACATTGTTGAGGAAACAATGACTATTGGCAGGCTTTGCTGCTTATAGAAGACACAAGAAAGAACATACCTCTTCTCCTGCAGTCCTGCCTCTTCTCCCACCAGCACAACCTCTTCCACAACCAGGGGATAGGCTTATGAATTACTACCATGAACAATCTGGTGATTATGCAGTGATTCTAGAAATAACATTAGTAAATAAGGTAAACTGTGAGTGGACCTTCATGATCATAGTTGAAAGCAGGTTTCACCTCATCAGCTAAAATAGGTGGCTGGTGCGTAAGTACAGCATCAAACATAACCAATAGTGAGCAGGCAAGCTGACAGAAGGTTACAAATAAAACAATGATCAGCCATTTATGGATTAGGAAAGGCAACATGTCTGAAATTCTTCTGTATCTGTATCCAGATGACATGTTGGTCATGTTTTTAAACTTACCCTGGAGTCCTGGAGATGATGTATCCAGAGGCTTCTTGGATAGTGTCATGGTGATCATCAATACGTGCGAGTTCCCTCTAGTCTGAGTAAAGAAGTGTGTTATTGTTACAGTACAACTCTCTCCTTTTGTTTGAAGGAATATAAGCATATCCTTACGTTCCAAAGGCTCCCATGTGTTGGTGATATCAACAGGTTCGGTAACAGCATTCTGATGAAGGCCTAAATCCTTCTCTGGATGAACAGTTAAGTGCCAGTTAAAAACCAGACCTTCATAGCAATTTTTATAGCGGAAGAAGCTATGGTAAGATTACTGCACAGAAAAATTGTTAAGTTAGTATAGCATCTTTGGCCTCTAACCATTAAACAAATCTTCAGAAGATGATTAGCAAATAAGACAAAGAGACAGAGTGTAAATCATAATGGCACCATTTCTACAATAATGTGACCTGTACACAATTTTTGTTTTTCCATCAAACTGACAAACTTCACATAGTTCGGGTGAAGCGATCGATCTGGGAGTAACGCAAAGCAAAGAGTTCCAGACAATAACCAGGAGGGGCCATGAATGTATCAGAATGGCAACAAAATAGTATTGTGCCATCATAAGACTGGCCACAGCATGCTAACCAGGAGGAGCCGCCGGCGGTGATCGACCAGGACATGAGGAGCTACAGCCTGCCTTCACCGCTCCTCCCACGATGAAGACGATGTTTTGTTCTTTTCTTGATTTTCTATTCCCTCCTCCCCTTGTTCTGCTGCCCTTGTTACATAGACCGGACTCATATCCTGGGCTTGCTCTTGGGCTGCGACTTGGGCTGATGGACTTGGCATCCAATGGGCCCAATGCTGTAGTCTATGGCACTGCAAAGAGAAGGCATTACCGCCCCCTAAAAACTCTGCTTGTCACCAAGCAAAGGCATGTTCTTGCCTCTTGAATTTATCAATGGAAGGATATGGAAATGCATGATCTCCTTCAGAAAGTACAGCACAAGTCACATTATCTTGAGCAGTGGACTGAGTGTGAGTAGACCTATACAGAATCATCTCTTCTCCTTCGTTTGTACCAATCTCAGTGATCAACTCAGCAGATCTCAATATACCTGGGTCCCATGGCCAGTTGATTTATAAGAAACAAAGGATCAACTCCGTAGGATCAAAAGCTTCATGTGCTTTATTATATTCAAAACAGAGCAAGCACATCTCCTTTTTACTTGAATTCTCCACTACCCGATTAGTTTCTGTTGCAACACCAGGGATTATTCTTCTTGTAGCTTTCCTTCTCTTGTTGCCATGTTGTTTAACAGATCCAAGCTTGCATATGTAATAGGTCATCACATTCGAATTTGTCTGTACAGAGTGACCAACTTCAGTTGCATATGCCTGCACACAGCTTGCCATATAAGTTTCAATTTCAAGGTCGCAGTGTATTCTCCATACCAGTTTAACCATGAGCTGCAAGGATTCCTGTAAGTTCAGTAACACAGCTTGCTGCAGCAGAATTCATCAATATGAGACATCACTAGTCTTGAATCAGAAGGGCAAGAGCTGTAGAGTGTCACTATCTCTGCGTTACTAAGAATAATAGTGCCAGGCTCCCATTGCCTCACAACAGCCATGTATAATTCAGGTTTATGCTCACATACTCCTCCGGCATGCTTCCATGCTGGAACCTCCGTTACTTGGGTGATTTTATTCCATGGGCTGAAACAATCTAACATCCATGATGCCAATTTGCCAAGCACTAAGGGAAAAGCCTCATCGGACACTTGGATCACGGTATTCAGACCCATACATTGATGATCAGGCCATTGTGGGTACCAAAGGTCATGTACCCCTCTGTATGACAGCCCCTCCAAACAATCTCCATGTTTTTTTCTCATCAATCTGTAACTTGTCGTTGGCCTTGTTGAGCATTGCATCAAATACTTGATAACCATCCACCACATCAAACACGGACATTTCCTCTGCGCCGTGATTTGCAGCACACACATAAAGCTCCTGATATTTTGATGGGGCTGTGGCATGAGTAAGCACCTTATCAGCAGCCAGCTGAACAATCAACTCAGTCGGTTTGCCGTCCATGTCTTTACCGCTTGCAACATGTGGCAACCAGTCATGATCAAAATCAAGCTCATGTGAGGACTCCTCATCCCACATACTATCCAGATTCATAGCTGACGCTGCCATAGACACTTCATCCATCACCTGTCAGTTGCCGCAATAATCCTCATCCCACACAACATTCACAGGAGGCCTTCCATCAAACACACTGCAGGCATAACTGTCCCTGTGAAGCATATCATCGAGCATGTTTGGGGCAATCACCTCAGCTAGCACGGGAGTTACCAACCTGCGTCCGCGTCGATCTGAACCGCCGCCGCCCGATGCAGTTTGGTGGCGGGGGGCGTGCTGCTGATCGAAGCCATGTTGCAGCTGCGACCGCGCCACCGACGTCGCCTCGAAGCCGAACTCGCCGCAGGAAAATCTGCCGATTATGGCCGGCGTGCCGAATCCCGATCTGCGGCCACCCGTCCTTGGCTACCCAATGCCCCTCGGCGAGGCTCCCCCTTCACCCCTGGCTGGGCGCCGATCCAAAGGCCCCTTGGCGAGGCTCCGATCCTCTTCGGCTGCCCACCACGCCTCGGCGTCGAACGCCGACGGCAACACTGCTTCCCTCCGTTCCTTCCTCTCGCCATGAGCTGCCTGTTAATCCCCGCGCCACCAGCACGGGTCGGGCGGTCACGCTCCAACACCATGGCAACCCAGTAACACCGAACCCATGCAACACCACCATTGCAGATCCCAAGGAATTTGATCAGCCAAACACGTATATACATACTACGATCAATGATGCAGTCATACTACAGGTAAACAATCATCAGCATGTAAATACTACTAATCGTCCTAAACTAAAAACATGTTACACATGGGGACATAATACACGATCCCGAGCGATCAAGCGCGGACGGGGAAGAAAGAGAGGGAGCCCGTGTCCGATATATCCCACTACACTGCACGGCTTGGCTTGTCCCGGCACACGCGACACATACTTTGGCGCGCTCGATCATCATGCGTCGCCGTAGGCGAAGAGCGATTCAACGCCTAGGTCCCGCAGCTTGTCCTCCCTCTCCAGAGCCCTCATCAGGGTGTGCATCAGCATCGGAAACCTGGCGTACAGCATCCTGGCGAGGTCCTCCCGATCAAACATCTGCCTAAGCCTCTTCACACACTTCTGCAAACCATGTTCCGACGAGTTGCGGGTGAAGCGCATCACCGACCAGCACTTCTGACGCTTCCATCCTGCGGCGGTGCATTTCCTTGGCTTCTGGGTTGGGTACTTGCCCTTGTTGTAGACCTTGGACAGGTGACTGTGTGCACACAACAGTAATCCAATTAATCAAATGCAACCCAAATTACAATACTAGTGCGCCAGCAACAACCGAGACCCACCTGTCAGCTTGAACCTGGGCGTGCCAATCAGGAGGAAATTTGAGGCGTCCGAGCACACGCTCCCAAACCTTTCTGCTCTTCTCCTTCACCACCCCCTCCATGTGGTGGTGCATGCGTAGATTTAGGTCGAGCCTGTTCTGAATTGGGACCAAAGAGGGATGGTTGAGGATGACGTATCTCATCTTGAAGCCCTCGGTACGCATCATCTGGAGCAGGCCGTCCTCAACTTCCTCCGGTATCTCATTCCAGCCCATGATGTCTATGTCGATGATGTCCGCGATATCGCTCATATTTCCGTCAATCTTCCTGATCAACTCGGCGGTACTTGTCGCCTGCAGCACGTCGGCGAAGGCTTGGGTGCTGAGGAGGGGCGTCCCGGTATACTCGTCGACCACGAACGTATCTGAGCTGATGTTGGACAGATACAGATCGTTCTCCGCCAGATCATATACGATCTGCAATTCAAGGATCAGGATACCATTCACGATGATGCGCGCGCGATTAACAGCGACAACAAACATACGAACTTACCCTGACGAGGCCTCTTATGAATGACTGACACCGGGGCCTGAGCATAGAGACTTGCTCGGAAGAAAAAGAAGCCGGCGGCGGCGCAGAGGACGACGAAGACGCTCCCCCCGTCTGAAGTGCCGATGTGCTGCTGGCAACTCCTTTCGGCACGAAGCAGTTGACGACGTCGCCGCTCCTGCTGCTCCAATAGTCCTCCACCGACTTGAACTCTTGCGGGTCGGCCGGGGACACCGCCTCGCACGATAGGATCGTGCTGGAGATGCCGCCGAACCTTGATCAGGTTAGGGTTGAGCTGCGGCGGTGGAGATGTGCCCGTCTTGTTGCTGGGAGGGTTCGGCGGAAGAGGCTGCGGCGGTGGAGATGGTAGGTTCGGCGCCGGAGGTCCCCCCGTCTTCTTGCTGGGAAGGTTGGGCGGCGGAGGTCCCCCCGTCTTCTTGCTGGGAGGGTACGGCGGCGGAGGTGCGGCCGTCTTCTTGCTGGGAGGGCTGGGCGGCGGAGGTCCCCCCGTCTTCTTGCTGGGAGGGTACGGCGGCGGAGGTGCGGCCGTCTTCTTGCTGGGAGGGTACGGCGGCGGAGGTCCTCCCGTCTTCTTGCTGGGAGGGTTGGGCGGCGGAGGTCCCGCCGTCTTCTTGCTGGGAGGGTACGGCGGCGGAGGTCCTCCCGTCTTCTTGCTGGGAAGCTGGTTGGGCGGCGGGGGTGGAGGTGGAGGCGCCGCCATCTTCTTGGTGGGAGAATGATTCAATTCTTGTTCTTGCGAATCCAAGAAATCAAGAATCCGTCGATCAGCAAGAAGAAGAAGAAGCAAAAGCGAATAAACCCCAAAGAAGGGAAAGAAAGATGGGAGATCGAGATGGAGGAGAGAAACATCGAGGCGGGTGCGCCGGAGCCGTAGGAGACCGTACCGGAGATCCTCGCGTCGTCGAGGTCGGCGGGTGCGGGAACGAAGAAGCAAGTCGGCAAGAACCCCCCGCCGGCCTTTTATTTGCTGTGCGCGTGTTGTAGTTATCATCCGACCGTTGCAATAGAAGCGCCGCCGGCGGTTACGTTGCGTTGCGTTGCGTGGGGGTGGGGTCAGCAGCTGCCCCCGGTACACCGCCGATGTCTCTCGTGTGCCGCAGCTAGCTCCAGGCCGCTGCGAGCCCGATCGATAGCCGTGCCCGTGCGCGTGCCGCGCGCCGGTGTTTTTTTTGTTCTTGTTGTTGCGAAACGGTAAGCGGCGAGGTCCATCGGCGTTCAACGCCACATGCCATTGCCATTGCCACTGTACGTCGAAGCCGGCCGGCCGGCGTGTTCGTTCGACGAATATTATTGCATGCAGCCGTTACCGTCGTCGCCAGGCGGCGGGGCGGGCACCGGTGTCCACCGTACCTGTGGAAGGAAGAAGGTCAAGCTGTGGTACGGTGTCAAGCGCGCGCCGGCCGGACGTCGGCTCGGAAATTAAAGCCTGGCATGCAATGTTGAGGGATCGGAGAAGCTAGCTAGGTCACTTGCTATGGCGACCAACCGGACGGATCGGAGCAGATGCATGCGCGCGGCATGCTCACTGCCGCGGTGGCCGGCGGTGCTCGACGACCCGCACTCGCTGCCGGGGAGCGACGCGCCGCCGGCGGCGCCGGCCAGCGCCACCACCCGCGACGCGCACCGCTCCATGCGCTCGGCCGAGCTCCGGGGCGCGCCGGGCAGC
Organism: Echinochloa phyllopogon; assembly: GCA_033239725.1. NCBI lineage: Eukaryota > Viridiplantae > Streptophyta > Magnoliopsida > Poales > Poaceae > Echinochloa > Echinochloa phyllopogon. Next base: position 2,716,031 of record BTCW01000001.1, read on the forward strand.
AGGTCCAGCGACGCCCTGCGCCGCGCTCCGCCGCTCCCGCTCGGCGGCCGCGGGCTCGGACGCCGGCGAGGGCCGCTTCCGCGGCGCGCTCTGCGACCGCGCCTTGGCGCGCGACGACTTCGTGTTCGCCATGTAGCTCGGGAGCGGCGCCGGCGCGTGGTGGTCGGCGCGCCGGCTCGGCTCGCACCAGGGCATGCACCAGGGCTAGCTAGAGCGACCGACGGCGTGCACCAGGGAATGAAGGGCATGCGAGGAGGATCGAGTTCGACGCCGGATCGGAGGTGCTGCACGTACTAGTACGTCGACTCCGGCCGGTGAACGGAGACACTCCGCACGTACTAGTGCTGCACGTACGGGAGCTGATCGAGGCGGAAGAAGCAGGCAGCAGGGCACGTATGTAGGACCGGAACAAGCTAAGTCTATCAGCGCCGATCGACACGTGTTGGCCGGACATCTTGGACGCGACACGAGATGTAGCTAGTCGGCGCCGGCGTGGTTCTTCAGGCCAATGCAATGACGACGAGACGGCGCGCCGCTGCACAAGTTAAGGATGTCCGGTGGGTGATGTGTCGCCGGCGAAGTAGCTAGTCAGGTTGTTCATCAATCTCGACGGCCGCGCCTCCACGACGTCGAGCGCGCACACGTGGCAGCGGCGCTCCAACTCCAAGGGGTACGTCGCTATACTACTGCTTGAAGCTTCTCGTGGTTCGGGAGGGCGCGTTCGAAGCAGCAGCGCGCGTCTGGGGCGCAGCTCCCGCTCCATGTCTGTTCATACCGAGCTGAGCACGCACCGTGTCGTCTCGTCTCCCACGGGTAGGGAGCTGAGCATGCGCGGTCGGGTGTCGTGGTCGATGGTGCCAACTGCCGGACACGGCAGCTGTGGTATTCCTGCTCGATCCTCCTCGCTCCAGCAGATGAGGGTCACCAGGGCCGGCGGGTCGTGCCCGGAGCCAGCGCCCTAGATGAGGCCGGGCCAGCCGACGACGGCGAGCCGTGGCCGCCGTTGCTGCGCCACTCACTCTTCCGCAGTTACAGACCGGGCAGCAGCGCGCCGCCACCGCAGCATCGGAATGGACGTCCCACGACGAAGCCCGGCCCTCTGTTTTGTCTCTAGACGGGACGTCGTCCGTTCGAGAATGAACGGTCAAGATCTGATTGACGCTGGGTCCCAAGTCTCAGAGGTCAGAGGCAGGCAACGCAGGTTGGGAAGCCATGTCCCACCTGGTGGAACCCGCTTCACCGCCTCGCCCTGCGCTCTCCTCTCCTCCGGCGGCGTCAGAGTCAGGCCCCCTTTGGCAGCAGGGCAGGGATAAAAATGCCACGTTTGCATTGAAGGAATGTCGCAGGAAGCTGCAGATCCGATTTAAATGACTGTTCGGTCGGCTGGTGGCCATTGACCGGTGCTGATTTTTGTTGAGAAAAAAACACTGTTGGTTTGTTGGTGACTGATGCTGTTTTTTCTGAGAGAAAAACACTGCTGACTGGTGGCTGATAATCCAAACGAACAGGACAAAAGTAGTTCATGCTTCGGCGGCGGGGGACTTGGGGAAGGGGATTCACCTTGATCCCAGTTTAGTAGGAATTGTTTGAAACTAGGGAGGTTGATTGTGCAGTAAGTTGGAAATGATCTGAGTGAAAGTGATTTTTTTATCTAATCATAAAATGTCAATATCGAACGGCTTCGACTCCATCAAAAACAGCTTCTATTGTGGCTTCACTAGCAGCTTCTCTAGTGTAGCTGAAGTCATTTTAAACGTCCTGTTCGTCTGGCTTATCAGCCACCAGCCACAAGTACTTTTCTTTCGGAACAAATCAGGCACCAGCCACCGGTACTTTTCTACCAGCCACAAGCCAGATGAACAGCTGAAAAAGGTGTTTGGCAAAACAGCTTCTCTTGTATTTTTATAAATAAAAAAGTGTTTAATTGTCTAATATATCCAAAAAATTAGCACTTGACCACGAGTTCATGCCTAGCGATCAAAGCTCCCCTGCTGCCTAGCGATCAGCCTCCCTGGCGTGTGGGCCCAAAGCGTGCCATGGGCAGCTGAAGGCCCAAAGGCTCCGAACGAACGGTCAGCAGAATGTACAGCTTGCCAATTCATGTTCATGTAGTGTCGTTGCCAACAGTAGTGTCGTTGCCAGCTCCTGCCCCTAGGATCACCAGAGGGGAGCTCTCATAGCATCGGCCCACCTCAAAAAAACGCATTTGTGAACTGCCAAACGATAGCTGGGTAATACTCTGTGATGCTGTATAACTTTCTTTATTATAGTCCGTATACAAGGTTGGATAACTTATTCCCCGATTCAAGGAAAACGGAATTCATCAAAGAATATTCAGATTAACTTTCTTTATACCTCTCGTTACTTGATCAAAATTTTGCTCCGTGTTTCATAAATCGAAAACGGAATTTTGTCGTCATCGTTCTCGGTACATCTACGCAAGGCGCATCCAATGAAATGAATTGGAAAATTAAAGCACCTATAGTAGAACCATTCAAATGGTCAAATTTGGCTGCGTTGACAATCCCAATGACACTCAATGTCCGTTTTATAGTTGAGGGTTTAAAATTAGACTTTGCGATAGTTAGAAGATGAAAATTACATTTTTTTCAAGATTAAAAGTTTAAATTTTGATTTGCGGTGCACTTACTAGGAACGAGCGTGCACCATGAATTGTGTTTGTAGATAGACACATGGTCGTGAATTGCATTACCGTAGAGGAGATCATCAGTATATATAAAAATTTAAATGCAATGACTACATGCTAAGCAGACTGGAGAAACGATGCGTGGCCGCTATGCGAGTACGGCTCCTTGCCAAGCTTGGCGAGCTCAAGTTCGCCACCACCAGGCAAGCGGGTCACGTCCACGAGAGTGAAGGAGGTGCCCCTCTGCCTCCACGTCATTTCTTCGTCGCCGGAGATGGGGACCTCGACGACGATGGATCTGGAGATGCAGAATCTGCCATTGCCAAGGTGCGCCAAGCTGACCGTCTCCGACCACATGAACTCATCCACGCGCTCCGGCGGGATCTCCCACACGCGCCGCGCTGCCGGCGCCCGGCCGGCCTCGACGTCGAGCGCGCACACTTGGCAGCACCGCCTATCCCCGGACTCGAAGCTTTTCGTGATGCCAAACACCGAGCCGAGCGGCGGGTTCGTCGCGGCTTGAGCCAGCTGATGAGGCGGAGGCGGCCGCATGGAGGCAACGGCGGCTGGCTTCGCAGCTTCATACTCCACTCTCTCGATTGATGGATCGATGACGCTATGAGGACTGGTTTCTGATCCCTATCGATTCCGCCGGTAGGGTTGCGGCGCCGGCTTTCACCCTCCGGGCTGTTACTATTTATTGTTGGCCGCGGCAGCGCCTTGAGTCGGTTCACATCTAGGAGCGAGTCCTATTCGGTTTAGACTGTCTTTTGTCGGAAACGCATGACCGCACGTATAAGCGACCGCGGAGCTTATAAATTCAGTCTTGCAAGTCACATTTAAAAGCTTTAAATGTTTTTAAAACTTTGCACACACAATAATACTAAGTAGATGTGAATTATATCAAAAATTGAGATTTAAATTTTTTTTGTAAAAATTCATACGAAAAAAGCAAATTTCAGCCGCTAGAGGACAAAATTCAGGATGGCTGAAATTTGTTTTTTTCGTATGAATTTTTACAAAAGTTTTTTGAATCTCAACTTTTGGTATAATTCACATCTACTTGGTACTATTGTGTGTGCAAAGTTTCAAAAAAAATTAAAACCTCTAACTATGACATATATAAGCCCCGCGGTCGCTACGTTCGGTTTTTTCGCTCCGGTCTTTTCTAGTTCGAATGTCGTATACTCCCGAATAATGCAAGCTAGGGACACGCACCGCATTATCTCTTCTCTTCTTTTCTCTATCGATCTCTACTGCTACTACTCTATCGAACGCGAAGCCACTGGGTGCGTCTCTGGAGCTTGGCTGCTCGGAGTCTGGAGAATGGTCACTGGAGCATGTGCGTTAGCCGTTGGAGAGGATGAATTTTTGGGGTATGACTTATTCACTGTGCAGGACCCAAAATAAGAAATGGGTCTCGTGAATGTCTTAGGGCTAGCAGTCCACTATCCTATTCGGTTTAGATTATGACTCCGTTTTTTTAGTAGTCCGTATACATGTGCCATCATTTATACAAGAGGATTTCCTCTATTGCATTTTTTTTTCAATGTGTCTTGCAGTAGGAAGTCCGAGTATAAGGGACTGTAGTGTAATTGGGCTACTATACAGGATCTGCAACCTCTAGCCTACTCAACCTCAAATGGTTGAGCTTTATTTAGATCTTCTCCATAAATTTACAGTACTCGTGTTTCCACCTGCAGGTCCGGCTGCAAAACCACCTCTCCTCGTCGCCGTCCCCGTCCCAGGCCTCCGCCGCCTGCGCCTCCACCTTGCCGCAGCACGGATTCGAGCAGGCCGTCGGAGCCTCGGCCATCCTCCACCGGCGCATCGTCAGCCTTCGCATGACCGACACGGCCTCCCTGCGCACGGAAGCCATCCTGCGCCTTGTCCTGACGCCAGAGGATGCGGACGCGGCGGAGACCCAATCCACGCATTCCCGCGCCTGCTCGGCGGCGCCGCCCGGCGAGCGCAGCGAGTCGTGCAACGTGATCATCCCGATCATGTAGGCCGCGGCGGCGTGGCCGTGCTCCATGGCGCGGCGGAGGTGCCGGAGCCCGCTCGCCTTCCTCCTCCGGTTGCAGAACTCCTCCTGGCAGAAGAGACAAGCTGAATTCAGTACACGCCGATGCGATTCCGCTTGAATTCGTGTTCCAGACGTTACCAATCCAAGGATGTAGGATGCCTCGGGGTTGCCGCTCGCCGCGCACCGCCGGAGCACGGACAAAAACCTCGCCTTGTCCCACCAGTGCAGCCTCCACTCCCTGTGCACGGCCATGCACCGTCCGACCTTCCTCGCCGTCGTCGCATCGCCGAACACCTTGCACCTACAGGTTCACCAAATCATGTCAAGGTAGGTACCCAGGCAGGCAGAAAAGACGAGAATCCAGAAGCAATTTGGACTTACGATCGCCTGAGGTTGATGATGTCGATGAGGGGCGTCGTCGACCTCGTGGCGATACTTGCAGTCACCTCCACGAGGATGTCAGAAGGGAGCTCGGCGATTTCCATGTCCGAATCTGCCAAGCTCGTTGTCCCTGTCGTCCTTTGCCTTCTTTGAGGCTGCTCCTACGGCCAAACAAGCACGTGTGAGCATAGCTAATTGTGGAAAAGTTGCATGAGAGGCAGAAAAGAAGGCGGTTGTGGTCTGTAGATGATCCTGGAATCTAAGACCGGCAATAAGCGGTGGGACGGCATTCACAGCCATACCACGGGGGGCCAGGAGAAATTGAGTAGTTTATTTGCCACCAACACCTAACTGGCTAGCTAGCTTCCGCCTGAGCCTCGATATCAAAGTGTAGTAGCAACTCCCGATTTCGTTGAACCCAACAGCAGGGTACAACTGATGCGCAAAACTACAGGAAATCGAGCCAAGCTTCCACAGAATAAGAAAGAGCAGGGAACTACAGTTTTATATGGTTCATTGGGTAGGTGCCACCTGGGAGATATAGTTATATAGAGTCGAAAGAGGGGCACTTGAAATATCTGTGACTACCCTGCTGCTTTCAGGTGTAAATATCGTGAGCTGTACTTACATCAAGGTGAAATATGCATTTACCCATCAACAGAGCATGCACTAGACATGAAAGTCTTAACAAAGGAAAATATATGCAGAAGAAACATGACTGGTAGCTAAAATTAGGTCAGTAAATACTCACCAAATTGCTGATCCGGCACAACATCAATGGGGTGTGCAGCTGTGTACAGCATTAATCATTTCCTTCAATTCAACAGCAAATCTCTGTACAACAAGCAGGAGATGAACATGCAATAAATTTAGGCTGTAAAATGGAACTTTCCTACAATTCACATGTCAGAATAACGCAGAGCTTTTATGTCTGGTCAATAGAAATCAGGCCTAAACCGGTAAAAACTAATTTGCATATAGCCTAACACCAACTCAAAGGAGACCTAAAAGCTAGGAATACCACGCAAACCCTAAAGTAGGCATATCAAAGCTTTAGCCAAAAAAATCATCATAAGAGTATACAGTCTAATTACTAATCCTTTCAAGTATGCATAAACCAACATGCTAAAAAGTTAAGAACGTGAGAAATCTATTTTTCCTTCTAAAGTGTGTGAGAGCTAGTACTCAGTAGTAAATACGAGATACCAATAACAGGGGCACAATTTTGCTGCTGAAGTCTGAATAACCAATACACTTACGTGATATAGACTGAGCTTCCAGTAGCGCTAACATTGGCCACACTATTAATTGCATATCTGACCAAATATAGGATAAGATCCTCCTCGTGGCCTTTCTTGATAGAATAGCTTAAACATGGTATCTGTACAAAAGGATAGCAAATCAAAATATAATGTTGCAATTCTTAAAAGTTTGATAATATCACAAAACACACCTGCCAACAAAACAATGCATAGCATATAATTATTCAATTATCTGGAGCAGTAGTGTCAATGTTGTTGTCACATAAACAATCATTCCAAGTCGATCACAAAACATCACATATAATGGCAGTGGATTATTTGGGCCAATTAAGCACTTCAATATTATACAAGAAAACTTACAAGAGACTCCAACGAGTTACATAGACACTTAATAAGGGCATGTATAATATTAATATTTACTCAATCAAATCTGAGCATATAATCACATCAATGTATCTCCAAATCAAATAGTGATTACCAGTGAAGACACCTCTACCTAGATGGTATGACATCCCAGTCAAAACCCATACCAATTGATGTTGTGTGTGATCAAATTACACTAAATTTGACTACAATATCATGAATGTTGAGATAAGCCATATAAAAAAGATATGTTTAGATTTGTCTTGAAGAGTACATTTGTACACCCATGTAAGGTGTATTTTGGTAGAGGAGAAGTCTTCCAAATTTGATTTTGACTCTTAATATCTCTTGCAATATATTATCAATTGCTGCAAAATCAATATCATCTTGAAGAAATATATGGAATTCAAATCTATTGATGCAACTTTTATACACCAAACACATATAACTTGACTAATTGTAGATCAAACCTTATAAAGTTTGACTCTTCCCCGAGTCAAAATACAGCCTAACATCGACAAATGGAGGGAGTCATTCACTAGATTTTACTAATACATTACAACTGAAACTGGGTGGTCAAAATTATGTTTCCGGGACTATGTTCAATGTCCAAGATTATACGTTTTTGTAACTAGAGGGTGCAAAAAGATATATCTTACACTAAACTACACTGGGTTCACCTGTGCTGAGGTCTACTTCATATGATTAGCTAACCACATTGAATGTTCAAAACCTCATGTTCATTTAGCTAGAGTTTACATGCATGTCTGTTGTCAAGGGTAAAGAGAGACTTACTTAACCAGTGTTCTCTAGTACATAAATATCATCATTCTGTTGCTGTTTTTGCTCATATACATTGCCTCTTTGACCCCATCCTGTCCGCACTCTCTTGGTAATTTTCATAATTGTGCGGGCGCTGTCATCTCTGCACATCAATAATGAGGTCAGTTACTGCAGTTCAAGTCCAAGATACAAAGATTAAATGGAATTGTTTGTCTTATTAAGTTCTCAGTACATATGCTTTGATTGTATTTTTAATCATTTTGAAACAGAGAGTTATACACTGAGCATTGCAGCAAACATGTGATCAAATAAAAAAAGAGAATCTCGGAAATACAGCACTTGCTTCTGATCATACCTGTGCAAAAGAGCACGCCAATCACTTTCACCACTCTTGGCATGATGATGCTTCCGGCTTCCAGGGGCAACCTTACCAGAATCAGTTGCAAGATCATCATTACGGTCTGCCATTTCCATCATTTTCTCTGACAGCATATCAGCATCCTGCTTCTTTCCATTATCATTTAGTGCATCTATCACTGGCATGAATGCTGCTGGATCAAATGTATATCCTTTAGCTATTAACAGCTTGAGAAGGCTATGCGCATGATCCACCTCCCCAACTTCACACAGCCCAGCAATTATCTGCTTATATGGGAAACTCTGGATAGAGATCCTCATTTCAATTGCTGTTTCTAGGATGTCCTTGGCTTCTATCCATCTACCATAAGTTGAGACTTCAGTGCACATTAAGCAATAAAGCACTTCCTTCTGCCCACATGTTCTCAAAGCAGCATCAAAGACCATCTGAGCTGAAGGGAAATCTGTAATCTTGCAAAAGGCCTTAATCAACAAGTCAAAAGAAGTTATATTAGGAACTATTTCATTCTGTAGCATCTCATCCAAAAGTGGCATGGCCTTATTAACCATTCCTCGGTCACAGAAGCACTTAATCAAGCTATTGTAGGTCATCACATTGGGACAAATCCCCTTATCCTTCATTTCACTCATCAGTTTAACGATTTCATCTGATTTGAGTTTTTCTTCAAATCCCTGAATCAATAAGTTGTACGTCCTTGTACTTGGATTGCAACCTTTCTTTTCCATGTCCCTCAGAACCTTAATAGCCAAAGAGGTCTTTCCATGCTTGCAATACCCGTGAATAAAAGTGTCATATATAACTGAATCAGGGGAAATATCTTTCACTATCATCTCGAGTAATTTCTTCTTTGCTTCATCAAACCTACCTTCTTTGCACAACGCTCTTATCAGAATAGAGTAAGTGATTCGATCAGGAAGACATCTTTGTTTGCTCGAAGAATCGCTAACTACACTAAGGAATGAATTCCCCAGTCGGCCAAGAGCTGCACTTCCTTCTTGCCACATCGCATCAACAATGCCCACCGCCACATCTAATCTATCATTCCTGCATAGTCCATCAATAATGATATTGCAGCTTGCTGTATCCAAACTATATCCTTTCCCACCCATCCTTTCCAACAAGCTTTCTACCTCTTTGCTCCTACCATCCTTCCATAGACTCTGCAGCAGAACATTATATGTAAACGAATTCGGCACACATCCCTTCTGTGCCATCTCATCAAGAATTCTGTTAGCCGCATCAATGTTGCCCTTTGAGCAATAAGCATGGAGCAAACTAGTGTAAGTCACAACATCTGGGGTCATAACACCACTCCTGATGAAATCCTCTACTCTCCTCACATCAAACGCCTTGCCCTCCTTGCACAATCCAGAGACAATAATGTTGTATGTGTAGCTATTAGGCTGGATTCCCTCATGTGCCATCTCCCTCAGCAGTTCCTGCGCCTCGCCAATCCTCCCATTCCTTACCAAGCCCGACAACCAGCGGTTGTAACTCTCGACCCTTCTCAAGAACCCACCGCACCTCATAATATCCACCAGCACCCTCGCCTCATCAACAAACCCAGCATCACAGAACCCACTCAACATCACGTCAAATGTCACCTGATCAGGCCTCGGCAACCCCTGTTGCCACTCCTCCTGCATGTCCTTGAAAATCCTGTACGCATCCAGCACCCTCCCGGCCTTGCAGAGTACAGAGATCCTCGCATTGAACGTGACAACATTCGGTGCGAGACCCTGGGCGCGCATCCGCTCCACCAGCCTCTCAGCCTCCTCCACCTGGCCCTCCCGGCAGAACCCTGCGACCACCGTGTTGCAGACCACAAGGTTGATGCTGGGCATTCCGTCGAGTACCTTAAGGGCATCGATGCTCCTTCCCACACGGCAGTACCCGCGCGCCAGGATCCCAAAACTGAACTCATTCCTGGCGGGCATTGCGTCGAACACCCTCTGGGCAAGCTCCATGCGGCCGGCGTCACAGAGCGCCTGGAGCAGGAGGTTGCGGGTGAAGACGTCCGGCTCGGCGCCGGCGAGGCGGAGGTCCTTGTAGAGCGCCTCGACGAGGTCGAGGCGGGACTCGCGGAGCGCGGCGAGGATGAGGCGGTTGTAGACGGGGGTGGGCGGCGGCGGCGCGGACGCGAGCGCGCGGAGGGAGCGGAAGGCGGGGAGGGCGAGGCGCAGCGGGAGGGCGCCGGAGCAGGAGAGGAGCGCGAGGAGGTGGGGGGAGGGATCGGGGAAGGAGAGGATGTGGCAGTGGAGGCGCGGGAGGAGCGCGTCGGCGGCGGGCTGCGCGGCGAGGATGCGGGCGAGGAATGAGGTGGAGCGCGGCGGCGGAGGGGAGGCCGCGGAGGAGAGGTGGAGGAAGAGGCGGAGCGCGACGGCCGGGGAGGCGAAGTTGCGGCGGAGGAGCGCGAGCAGGTTGGCGGCGGAGGGGGAGGAGGACATGGGAGGGTGGCGGCCGGCGCGGGGAGCGGCCGAGATGGGTTTAAACCGGCCCGAACTGGCTGGCCGGTGGGCCGTGGGCGCCCGGTTGGGTACTTGGGTCAACGGACGGTCCGCTGACACTGCTAGGTGGGGCCTGGAATTGGTGATCTGCTTCGACTCTTCGAGTGATTTTCCCCCCACCACTGTAAATTTCCCCGATTGGTTCTGCACTAGCACTCTAGCGGCCTGTGGTAAAGCTTCAAGATTTCGAATACTAGTAGTGTGAGGATATGGATCTACCATGTCATATTAACATCGTCGCAGTTTATAAACATTGCAAATTGAACGTACTAACCAAACCAGAATGGTAGCATCTGAAGATTCCATAAAAAAGAATCTGTTATTTCACGGGCCTGTGAAATTGTAAGTTTGGAACAACATACATCACACGTTTCTTTTTTCACGTTACATCATACAGCACTCACCGCTACTGTAATGAACAAGGGATCACAAGGCTAAAGGTAAGAAAGGGAACCTAATTTTGAGGTAACGATCAGCAAAGAAAAAACTAAATTATAAATGTGAGATCAGAAGCAAGGGACGTTTTCAGTTTTCATGACCATGTTGCACGTCGAATAGATTGACGCAGCGGCAGCTTGCACCGCCCGTTCCGCCCGTTCGCTCTCAGAAATGTCCGAATTCTTCAGCTTCCTGAGGAGACAGATTAATGTATTTCAGTTAAACACTTGCTCAAAACCATGAAGTGAAATGATTCGGTGATTTAACTGAGTTTCATATATATCAACACTTGGCTCTAAACATGAATAAAAACAGAAGGTAAATCAGTTTTGATCAAATGTCATGATGAACTAACCAAAATTCAGCCATAGGTCCAAGCAGTGGAGCATCACAGGCCGCCATGTGTTTGAGACCTTTATCACAATTCAATTGCATTTCTTGCACTTGCTTCAACCGGTTCTCCTGCAAGAAGTATTAGTGACTCCAGTTTATTAACATCAAGAACATGAAGACATGAAGGACGGCAAATCATGATTCAAATATAGTCCTTTCCTTCATAGCAAACTAGTCCATTCAGTAAACTTACCAAGTGTTTCCCCTCCTCCTGAAGCGCTCTGTCCATCTGAACAAAGAGAGACTTCCATCTTGCTGCATGTGCTTCTGAAACTGCTTTGTCAGAACATCCAGCCTCAGAAGTATTCGCTATAGATGATTCATTCTCTTGATTAGATGAAAATTCTGTTGAAATTAGGTAAGGTAGTTCCGTGTGAAGAGCATTTCTGACTCTCTTCCTGCTGCGCTTCAAAGCTTCAAGAAAGACAAAAAGCTTATCAGGTAACAATGCATGACTACAGCTTTTGCATTTACTCCGTACTTCAGACTTCAGAATCATACCAGCAAGGCGCCCCCTTATGTCCTGATGCAGCAGTTCCAACCACTGAGAAGCAACACTGGCCGCTGATCATTGGAAGAGCAAGAAAAATCAGACATAAATGTTTCCGTGAGTAGTACCCACTGCAAATCGACAGACGAAATTATTTAGTAAATAAGCAAGGAAGCATACCTTTTACTGACAATACAGTCACGTAATCCTTAGATGCAATATCATCAGCTGATGTACTGCAGATCCTATCTGAAGGCATAGTGACTGCTGATGAGAGTTGCAGTTTAAGATTATCGCCATCCTGTGGAAGGAACTGTGATGCGGTAGGCAGTGCTTGGTGAAACATCGCATTATTATCTTTCATCATGAAATGGCACTTCAAGAAACCAGCGCTGTATTTCTGATCCTGAATTCTCTCACTAACTTCTTTTCCTCTTTCACCTGTTCGACCAGAACAAGCAAGCTGATTCTCATTCTCAAGCCTCTCAGAATGCACCATGGCCTTTATTATGGAGTAAACTTGCTTGCTATTTCTCACATGGTTAATGATTCCAGGGTTTAGCCCAAATAATAGGCCACTAGGAGCAGCAACCTTCACAAACTTGTTGGCCTGGCCATGCTGTGTGGAAGTGTTCTTCTTGAATTCATCGTCTCTTTTCCTTTTGGGGGGTCGGCCACGTGGCCTAGGCACCATTGCCTTCCCATGAGATGAAGAAAGAAAGCCATTCTGTTTCATTTCTCTCCACTTTCTGTGTGACTCGCTCTCTTCTGTAGCACCAGTAGTACTGCCACATTCCGATGGATCGCTGACTTTTGACTGCCCCAGCTTCTTGTAGGGGAAGAAGGGATTAAGCTCTGCTGCATCAGAACCATCCACCGTGTTAAGATCCAATCCAAGACGTGCAGCACTCATCCTATTCCAACCATGTTCTGCAGCAGGCTTAGACTGGAGATCTGTCCCAACGTTCTCTTTACCACATGACAAAGGATCACCTCCGTGCAGCTTCTCCACTGATGCTGCATTGGAATCAAGACCCAAGGTCAGACAAGGAGCTTCTGCCTGAAGTGTCCCAGCCTGAGGTTCGGCAGTCAATTGAGGGATGTCCTTGTCGAATGGATGCAAACATGCTTCAGCTTGACCCAAAGATTCCGGAATTCCTGCCCTCAGATCTACAGGACGAAATTATAAAACTGATAAGCAAGTGCAAGATTACAAAATAAAAACAAGTGGCCTGTCAGGCAAAGACACGAGCATTTTCTATTATCGAACTTGATTCACGGATAAATTGTGATAGGGTCAGTGGACAACAGTGTTGAAATGATGCAAGTGTAGACTGAGTCCTTACTAGTCAAAGCTTGAATTGAATAGATGTGTCACTAGTTAGACTGCTAAAGAGTGCGTAGCAGCATATTGGGCTGACGGAGAGTATGTAAGCAGTTGCGGAAATAAAAATGGGTAGAGTTTCAATAGAGGCACCACCAACTCCCCGAAACCTTGTTTGTTCATACGACAGCAAATCAATTGATAATTCTCCTAAGCATGCATCTTACGCCCGTTTTTATGCATCTAACTACCCGAGATGAGCATGTCTTGCCACTGCAAGACTGAGAAATTATGCTGTCCACTGATAACTGTGCTAAATAGAAGCACAGCCCATAGGGACCAACCAAGCTACCGCTCTATGAAAATTCTAGTGGAAAACGTGGATGTACTGGCACTACTAGATCTGCTGCACACGTCACTATATCACCGTACCCTGACGATTCTCAAATCAGCGTGATACTAGCCAACAACACGGTGCTGCTTAGAATTCAAGAACTGGGAAAGCCAAGAAAGACGCCACGTTCTTTTCCAGTTCATCCCCCGTTCAAGGAAAGTTTCGAGCACGGATCGGGACGAGAGCTCAACAATATCAAGAAACGCCAGCAACTCACCTCCCAACCCAGCCACCACCACCGGCCGCGGCGCGCTCCCCTCCGCCTCCGCAGCCCCGCCGCCGGTCGCTCCCCTCCCGTCGAATTCCTGCACGAAAAGGAGCCAGAACAGCGTCAGCGCACCGCCCAGCGAGCCCCGGAGCAAGGACGAAGAGGCGCAGGGCAGGCGCGGGCCCACACACCTGGGGCGGCGGCGGCGCGCCCGATCCGGCAGGATCCGCGGCCGCGGGGTCCATCCGGGAGACGGCGGCGAGCGCGGGCGGAGGGAGGCGCCGGGGGAGCGGGCGGGATCTGGGCCGCGGGCGCCGGCTAGGGTTTTGGGAGCGGGAGGAGTGGAGGGAAGAGGGGGAGCGGGGACGGGGAGGGAGACGCGACGAGAAGCTCCGCGCGGATTTGAAATGGAGGAGGTGGGGGATGGATTGGGATCGCTGGGGATTTTATGGGTTGCTTTCTGGGGGGGGGGGGGGGGGGGGGGTTAATTTTTTTGAATTCGAGCGGAGGTGGCGCACGCGCTGGCTGGCGGCTGCTGGGCTCATGGGCCTTTTAAATACACAGGAGCGGACGGGCTCGCGAGTGGATTGGGTAGAAGGCCCGGGAAAGAGGGGTTTGAATTTGCTCGGTGGTGTGGATGTGGTGGTTCGAATTTTTTTGAATCCTGAGACCTGTGGCTTCCTGGTGTTGCGTTTCGAATGAGTTTGAATTGTGCGTGTAGTTGGCTGTCCTTGCCTCTACCCACTACTAGTTTGGAAAGGGGGAAACCGTGGAGTACATGTCATACTGTACATTTGTAGAATTATAGGTACTACATATCAACTCTATGCTATGACTTTATATAGATTTAGGAGTTAGGACTTTACAAAAGGTATGCTTTTTCTGAGTATATATATCCACATCTTTGTGTACTCTGATAGGTATGTCTTGCCACACCATATGGATTACGTGAATGGCTGTGTTGCTGTAATTTCACTCGAAATGACAAAATGGAGTGATTTGGTATTTAGTTAAAAACAAATTGATGTGTTTTGTTTTTATTTGATATGTGTTTAATCATCCTATTCTTTTTTATGAGAAAACTATCGCATGCATCGATCACTTTTGCCGAAAAACAACGTATATGAAGCCTCTTTTTAGTGCTATATACCTCTCTCCTTATATATTTATCCTTGTATGCTATAGTATCAGTCATTGTTGTGAGGTTTTATAATCTCTTGTGGGCTCGTGGCCATAGCAGCCCATCCATCCCCTCCCTAGGAAAAACACCGTTTTGAATGGTGATGGAGTTTTGGTGCATGAGTCCACCTACCAAGTTTCAAATCCTGGTGTCCACTTAGGTAGTAGATGTTTATGAACTTAATAGCATATGCATCTCTAGTTTGTTTAGAAGTGTGAAAGTTATTTTTTTCCTAATACTTTTCTATAAAAATATCTCATTTTTCTTTCCATCAATTTTGGTCTCTCTTATTTTTTTCTTTTGAGAAATATCAAATCTGCTCTCTATCCACAGTACATATGTATATGTAACCCTACATCCCTGGAAGCGGACGGCTATCGGCGGCTCTCGATGCGGCGGACCGGCTCCGTGGAGGCCGCGCTGCACCGATTCTGCCCGCGGCCGCCCGTGCGCGGACGGGTACGAGTTCTGTGAGTTCTGCTCCGTGGGCGGGGACGCGAGCGAGGACGTCGAGCTCACCGTCGCCGAGAGGTCCGACGACTTCCAAAAGCTCTCCGGCGGCGGGCCGACGGACTTTCCCAGGCTTTACGCGCTGGTGCCGTAGCTCCCGCGGGCGGAGGACGGGACCTTCGCTCTCGCGGTGGCGCAGGTCACGGTGTTCGCCGGCCGGGGAATCGCCGTCGGCGTGTCGATCCACCACGTGGCCTCTGACGATTCCGGCTACATGCACTTCGTCAAGACTTGGACCGGCCAGTGCCGGGTGGCCGCCGGCAAGGACTCCGGCGAAGCCGCGGTGCCGCCGCCGCCGTTCCGCCGATCCCTAGGGTCTTGCCGCCAGGACGCTCGATGAAATGCGTCAGCTGGCAGGCAACATCCCGCCTCCTCCTCCTCCTTCTCCTCCGGTGGCGACCCATCGCGTCGTTCGCGCTCAGCCGCAACCGCATCGACAAGCTGAAGCAGCGCGTGGTCGCCGAGGGCGGCAACGGCGGCGGGCGCGTCCAGCCGTCCACTTCTCGGCGTTCACGGTGGCGTGCGCGTTCGCGTGGGCCTGCCTGGCGCGCGTCGACGGCGGGTGCGCGAAGGAAATGAAGCACCGCGCGCACCTGCTATTCTCGGTGGAGTGCCGCCGGCACCTGGCGCCGCCGATCTCGCAGGAGTACCTCGGCAACTGCCTCTGCCCGTGCTTCGTGGAGGTGGGCATGGGCGAGCTTCTGGGCGCCGACGACGTCATGGCCGTGGCCGCGGCGATCGGCGTGTCCATCAGGGCACTGGACGACGGCTATATGGCGCCGGCGGGTGGTTCCACAAGATCCTGTCGCTGCTCCCCGAGCGGCCGATGTCGGTGGCCGGCTCGCGCGCTGTACGGCGTGTACGACACAGACTTCGGGCTGGGGCGCTCGAGCAAGGTGGAGCTGGTGTCCCTCGACAAGACGCCCGGCACAGTGTCGCTGGCAGAGGGCCGCGACACGCAGGCCGGGATCGAGATCGGCGTGGTGCTGCCGGAAGCCGGAGGCCGAGATGGTGCGCTTCACTTCCTGCTTCTCCGACGGATTGGAGCAGCTGTGATGGCTTGGCTTGCAGCTGGTCAGCTGTTCGTGGAGTGTTTGTTTATCGGCATGCAAATTGCAATTGCTAATGACATAAATTGGTGGTTAGTTAAGGGGTTGTGATATAGATCAGCGGAAGTGTATATTTGAGCAAGAGATGTATACATACATATATATCTTGGTAATCTCTCACATTGTATGTGAGGCTCTTTGCTATTAATTGATAAACTGGGTGTCATAAAAAATGCAAAGTGTTGGATGACAAAACTGAATCGGGTTTCTGACGCGCAATGCAGTACTGCTCCTCAAGTTTTGAAGCATTCGGTATGGATTGATAAAATTAGAGACCACATAAGAATGCTTTGGAGTGGTAATTTTCAGAGTTCAACTAGATTTTTGTAGCTTTCAGATGGCATTGGCGGAACTATACCTCAAAATCAGACGCTTAGCATAGAGGTGGGATTTCTTAGATTACTTGGAGATAGTTTGAAGATGCATATGCACTCAGAGGCTATTGTTGTTGCAGTTTTCCTTACATTTTGGTTTTGATTTGTGTGGGTAACAATGTATTATATTATTTTGGGAGAACTAGAAGATTATTTATAACATTTTCGATTTATGGCCTATAAATATCTTGACCACTAGAGTATATTGTATCATATGTGTACATGCTCATAACATTATTTTGTAAGAATTATAGCATGCAGTAAACTGAAGTGATGAAGTAAGACATGGCAGTAGTTGGTTAAAAACACTAAACAAATTAGATGTCTATAGTCATTCTATCTAAACCTGTCCTTTAAAGTTTCCAAAAAAAAATGAACCTGTCCTTTACCGGCGCGGCGGTAGCGCGCCTATCTACCTAGTAACCCTACGGCCGCTCTCCCTGTGCGCGGACGACGCGTGGCGCTGTCGCCCATCCCGCGGCCCCCGCTCGCCCGCTCTGTCGGCGCGTGGGACTCGCACGCCGCGTGGCGCGCAGCCTTGGCGTGGGTGTCGGCCGAACCAAGCGCCGTCCGCTCCTCCCTCCTCTCTCTCTCTCGCATGTCCCCGTCGCTTCTCGCCGGCAGCGCCCCTCCCTTCCCCTTCCCTCCGCGCCGCCCCCCGCCGTCCTCCCGCGTCACGCCGTGGCGTCGCCTGCCCTCCCCTCCGACCTCGCGCCGCCCTATCCCTCCCCCGCGCGGCCGCCCATCCCCTCCCGGCCGGCCCTCCCTTCCCCTCCCACATCGCTGCCTTCCCGCGGCGGGACCGCGCCGGTGGGCGGCCAACTGCGGCGGCGGGCGGGCTCCGGTGCTGAGCGGGCGTGTGGCCGAGGGTCGCCCTCGCGGCGGCCGCCGTCTTCATCTCCTCTCCCTCCGCATCCCACGCCGCCGCATTCCACCCACCCCCTCGGCGGCGCCCGTCCGCTGTCGCGCCGAGCCGCCGTCGGCCGCCCCCCAAACGCCCTGCTCGCACACTTCCTCGCCGCTCCCGCTCGGCCGCCGCACCGCCGCCCCATCGCCCCCTCGGTCGCCGCCCCACCGCTTCCGCCCAGCCAGTCGCGGCCCCGCCGTGCTGCCGCTCCAGCCGCCCTGTCTGCCCTGCCCCGGTCTTGCCGCGCTCGCACTCCCGCCGCGTTGGCCGCCGCTGCGCTGAAGCAGCCATGCGCTGCGTTACCGCGGCGTCGGTCCTCCTCCCGCACCGCCCGTCCGTCGTCGTGCTGAGGCGCCCTCGGTCACCGCCCAACCGCCGTGCTCTCCCACCGTCCCGCTGCTCCCGCTCGGCAGCCGCCCCACAGCCACGCTCGCCCGCCGCCCGCTGCTTCCGCTCGGCCGGTCGCGGCCCCGCCTTGCTGCCGCTCGCGCCGCCTTGCCCGCCTCGCCGCGCTCGCGCTCCTGCCGCGTCCTCGCCGCCGCGCAGGGCTGTGGGTGGGCGGGAGCTGCGCTGCGCCGCGCCGCTTGGCGGGCGCGGACTCGAGCCGCCGCCCGGGGGCCACCGGCTGCCATCGGGGCCGACCGGCGACGCCGCAGATGCTGTTTCTCCTACCGGCGTCTTCCACAGACGGCTCCAGTCCACCTCCTCGTTTGCGTCGCTTCCTTCTTCCTCCTCGGGTAAGCTCTGCATCTCATCCTCCTCTCCATAGTATCTGATTTCGTTTTTTCTCTTCACTTTTTTTTTGCTGTTGCGCCCCGCGTTCCATACAGGGCCGCGCGCTGGTAGTCCTTCACCGCGGACGAAATCGTGCTTGCGTTGTTCATCACTTCATTCTCACATTGTCGCCTTCTCCTCTCCCAGACAACCCACGCCATCACCGAGCCCTCACCTCACCACCTCAGGCTCCACCTCTGCAGCCACCGGTCGGTCGGATCAACCAGCGGCGCCGCCTAGCAGCAGTCATGTGGTATTGGTGGAAGGCCCTCACAGGCACTGGTCGATGCTTGCTCCGCGTCGACCTGGCCATGCTTGCCAGGCGTAACGACGTCAGCTGCATCACCGTGGACTTCCCTGAGGCATCCGTGTCCGTGCTAACAGGCTGCCGTCGCCTATGTTTGCTGCTCTCTTCTTGCCTCCTGTCAACAGAGCTAGAGCCACTGTCCAGGTCAAGGTGATTTTGCTGCGCTTGCTACTGCCCGTCAATCAAGCCATGCTTGCCAGGCCCAAGGTGATTCGTTATGCTTGATGCTATGTCCTGCTAATATGTGTTGGAACCGAGGATCGACGGACGATCACAATAACACAAGGAACACATAAGTATTTCCGGCAACAAACGCCGCGGCCGCACTAATGGCCTGTATCTTGGCTATTGTTTCATTGCTTCACTCGGCTCAACTCAAACGAACAGGATACACGGTGGTCTTATAGCCACACCTTCTAGCAACTAACTCCTACTATCACCTGCGCACGTATGCAAGTTCCTGACGATCCGGTCCTCTCCACGTACGTGAGCCACTCCCTCGACCGCAGGACCCGGACGCCCTCCGAACCGATCGAGAGCCCATGCTACACGCAGCTAGACTGCACACACACCACCAGCTCCTACAAGCTAACTAACAACCTGAAGACTAACTCCACTAACACATGCAACGCACACAACTGCACATACACACGTGACGCACGCAACTGACCGGAAAACAAACTCCAAGTAATGATTACGGCTAACAAACTCCCCCTAATCTTGACTTGCCTCCTTGCTGCACCATCACAGGAGACATGGCTCGTCCTCGACCATCGTGAGGAGGGCATCCAGTTGCCGCGCGCTCGTTTTTGCCGGAGTTGACGCCACTGCTCCCATCGTCGTCGTCACCACGACCGCCACCACGTGAACACAGCAGTATGCCTCATCTCCGCGCGAACGCCGCACCTCCATCTTCTTCCTCAGCGACACACGCCGAGCTCCTTCTTCGCCGGCGACACACGCCGCCGTCTATAGCTCCGACGACACACGCCGTCTTCTCCGACTCCGGCGACACACGCCGTTAGCCATGGGAGCAGCGCCACACGCCGCAGCCCCATCTTCGTCCTCAGCGACGTACGCCGAGCTTCTTCTCCACCGGCGACGGACGCCGATAAGCGCATCCGATAGGATCGACACACGATCAGGCTGCTGTAACGTCTCCATTGGTGATCACACGCATGGGCCGGCACACGACTGGGCGACCTCGCCGGACCGCCACCACGCTGTCACGCCGCTGCTATCGGCCAGCAACACACGCCATGGAGCTAGCACGCCCGGCAGGACAGACACACGATCCTCTGCCCGGCACCTCCAATGGCGACCACGCACGGCCCGACACATGGTCCGGTGGCCTCGCCACCACGCCGCCATGAACGCCGTCACGCACCGGCCACCACCGGCGCGACTCCGGCGACGGGGCACAATCCAACTCGAACCAGCTCTGATACCAATTGTTGGAACCGAGGATCGACGGACGATCACAAGAACACAAGAAACACACAAGTATTTTCGGCGACGAACGCCGCGGCCGCACTAATGGCCTGTATCTTGGCTATTGTTTCATTGCTTCACTCGGCTCAACTCAAACGAACAGGATACACGGTGGTCTTATAGCCACACCTTCTAGCAACTAACTCCTACTATCACCTGCGCACGTATGCAAGTTCCTGACGATCCGGTCCTCTCCACGTACGTGAGCCACTCCCTCGACCGCAGGACCCGGACGCCCTCCGAACCGATCGAGAGCCCATGCTACACGCAGCTAGACTGCACACACACCACCAGCTCCTACAAGCTAACTAACAACCTGAAGACTAACTCCACTAACACATGCAACGCACACAACTGCACATACACACGTGACGCACGCAACTGACCGGAAAACAAACTCCAAGTAATGATTACGGCTAACAATATGCACTTTAGGTGTTCGACGAAATGCAAGTTCAAGCTAATAAATTCTGTCATTCAGTATATGGATATGCTTTTACCTTCTCTGCTAGACTAGCAGCGCTGAATCGCTGATGCATTTCAAAGAATTCGTATATGCTTGAAAGACAACGTTTTCAACCAGTAGCGGTTGGAGACCCTAACAATTTTTAATTTGCGCAACCATATATGTCATCTGACTGCCTTTTATATTCATATACTTAGACTAATGAAGTGTATGGTGCATTGCATACTAGCATTAAACCTGCTATGGTTATTTCTCTACGGTGTAAGCACACTCCTTTTCCTGACCGGTGTTGTATTGGATTACTCGGCTCTTAGCTGCCAAATTGTTGATTGCAAATATATTGGTGATTCCATTTTGTTTCTGGTTCTGATCAATGTGTGCATATTTTCCAAAAATATTTACCAAGGTCTGTCAAGCCAGTGTGCACTCATGATTTTCCTACACATCTGTCAAGCAAGTGTACTGGAGCAGCAAGGCCCAATGAGGCTGGTGGGGCACAAGGTACTGAAACTATCTCACAGCAGCGTGCACTATGTTTTGCTTGAAAGACATAAACGTCTGTCTATTTGACTTCTCTATCCTGTTGTGCTCATCTCAGGTTTTGGAGTTTACGGGTCATCCTTCCCTGTGTTGGTGGTTGATAGATTCAGTTGAACAAAGGTTTTCAGAGGTGTCGCTTCTAAACTCTCCTTTGTTGGTGATGATGACGTGGAGAAATGTAGTCGTGTTATAGCACCTTTTAAAGTTTACCAGTCTCAGACCTATGTATGCATTATAAACTAACTAAATCCATTTGGTCCAAAATTGTAGGTCTTTTAGTCATTCAAAGATTAGAAATATAATCCTTAATGCTGTTCCGCTGACACACCAAAATCAATTCATTTATATAGCCATACAGACAAAGCTGGTCTGTGCCGATGCTGCAAAACTTATTATCATCATTGTGATTTTTGTATGGTAAACTTTTAGAAGATAGGAAGGTAAAACCAGTTTAGTTTAAGCATACTAAAGTGTATTTTACTTCGGATTTCTCATTTTAATCCATAATTAGTTTGGTCCTTTTTCGTTTCCTCTTCTTTGTTTGCACTATTAAATTTCTCTATTGCAGTAGCGGATTGTTTGTTTAAAACATTAGATTTGGAATGTTTCTCAAGTCACCCTACATGGCATGGCAGTTCACCTTTATTCAGAGGTGGAGCTTGACAGCAAATCAGGGTAGGCCAACCAATAGAATTAAGCTCTAAACATTTCTAAGCAGTACTAAAATGACTGTGCATTCAATAGAGATTAGGTTTAGCCGGGGGTTATGGCTCACCTTAGTGTCAACTAAGCTCCGCTTATGTCTTTATTATCCTTATTCATTATTAAATGAAGGGGTTATCAATTTCATTTGCATATCCTAATTTGTCGATTTTACCCCATGAATTCCAATTTCAAAGAGCGAGAAAGATGTACAAGTTTGTCTTTACGGTAAATGTTTGCACGGTTTCACCAGTTCTATGGTTCGGCACTGCTTATATGTTCTACCGTTAAAAGACCTTCTCTTCTGTAGTTGCTTCGACTGCGCAAGTCATTATGTCTGACAGCACAGGCTATCCAGTGCTTTTACGGAGCATCAACAAATTACCAAAGTTAAGCGCTATTTATAGATATTACAAATGCAATCTACGCCGGCCAAGACAGGAAGGCCACACCTGCTCCACGGGCGCGGCGACAGCGCGCCAAACCTTCCTAGTTTGCTACATTGTCCAATGAATCATGCCATGCTACCGTACCGTGCACGTAGATGTGAACAGCAATACCTGCTCTCTCTTTCTCTTAAAAAAAGTCGACGAAGCCATTTGCTTAATTGTGTCTGATTAGTTAAGCCACTAATCCTATCCCTAACACTGAACTCGATGCACCCTCATTCCTGAGCTACAGGGCTACCTACACCTGTTAAAAACTGCACAGCCTGCACTCACTGTGATGTCCATTTCCTGATGATGCTCATTTCCCAACCCAAGACACTTTAGTGATGTCCATAGTCTCCACGTCATCAAGAAATTAGTACCTGACACTATCCCTCCAACCCAAACACTGCTATTCCAAACTCAAATTTAATGACACTCACATCTCACTGTGTCTTGGATAATGCGTAGAAACCACGTTTTATGCAAGATCCGATTTACTCCTCTTTCTTTTTGACACATCATCTTTTAGCCTATGTGGCATGTCATTTAATTCTATGGACACCGTTCTAGTCATGGGGTTGGGACTGCCCTAACTACCAAGGGTGGTGTCAAGGTCAATGCAAGATGAAGCAGGGAACACGACGAGCGACCAAACAACCCAACCAAACCCTCCACCATTCCTAATTTTCCACGCTGCCTCCTTCCCCTCCAACAAGTCGCCGGTCTCGATCCTTCGCGACGACCGCCGCCGCCCCCCGCCGGCCGCACCCGTCCATATACGGCCAAACCTCCGGCCAGTCTCCTCTCTCTCCCCCTCGTCTCCCCCCACCACTTATCGTCGCCCTGGCCACGCCTCTCGGATCTCCGCCGCGCCCTCGTTTGATCCCCCATTGGAGGAGATCCGGCCCGCGTGGGCGCACGAGGTACGCGCTCGAGCATCTCTTCGGTCCTCTCGCGCGCCCGCGGTGTCTAGGATTCGCGATTTGCGTTTTGGTGTTGTTGGTCGTCCGGAGGGATCCTAGACCCATGCATGCGTGTAGCGACCCATTAGTTGAAGGCTCGCAGCATCGTAGGTAGTGCGGCAAGTTGTTCGGGGGAATTGGGGCTGTAACTGGGATGAGGATGGGGATGGGTATCTGGAAGACTGGAACAGGGTTTTAGCGGGGTTTAGGAATTGAGATAAAGGTGATATACTAGATATACTTGGTTCAAGCAGAGATACCGTTGGAACTTGATTCCCACTTTTTCCTTGTTCTGCTGATGCTGGGGCAAGTTGAGATTGAGACTTGGCTTGCCATTGGTCCCCATGTAGTTAACTTTGCCGCATTTGTAGTTATGGGCTAATAAAATTTAGCGTGTGGAATCTGTCCATTGGGATTGGTTAATACCTGTCCAAACAATAAACAATAGTAATAAGACCCAACATGGGGCCATAGCTGCTTTAGGTGTCAACTCTAAGGCCTCCACTGAAGTAGAGGAGACAATTAGACATTAGGTCTGAAACCATGTAACACGAAACCCTTTCAACCTAAAGGATTCGCTATGAAGTAGACATAATGCATGCTCTGATTAATATATCATATACAAATATAACTTATCGCCATTATATATCCCTGTCTTCCAACTAAACTTTAGGATTCAGTTAGCCATACTTCAAATCATCATGATAAATTCAATGCAACTTTCTCTAATTGATCTCATTTTTATGTAATATCAAGTTATTATACCTAGGAGTTAATCTGTTTTAGCCTTTCAGTTACATGTTACTTATTGACAGGTGACTTGACCTGCCATTCATCATCTTGCAGGACTTGTTTTTATCAAATGACCGGTGAAATGCTTGCTTGGTGATGTCTGGGTATGATTTGGGTGTTGTTTATAATGCAGCTGGCTTCTCATGGCACTCAAGCAGAAGAAACAATGCAGTTTGTACCCCATTGTGACCATGCAGAAGTTTCAGATTCGCAGCCAATAAGTTCACAAGTAAACACTGTAGAGAGATCCACGGAACATCTAGCCTCATGTGAAATCAAGCCAGTCAGCACTGATGATAACAATGAAAATGTTGATGCTAATGAGGAAACTCACCTTGTTATTCAAGATGTCCCTCAATGCCGGATTTGCCTTGATAATGAAGGTTCATCCCATGACTTGTAGTATTTTACCTAGACAGTTCTTAACGAATTTGAAATGCCATTTATTTTTTAATATTTATTTTGTTTTGTTTTGTACTTGGAGAAGGGGATGACTTGATTGCGCCCTGCCGTTGCAAGGGAACACAGAAGTATGTCCATCGGTCTTGTCTTGATAACTGGAGATCGACAAAGGTATGGATTCTTGAGCATTTTTTTTTCTATACACCGCCCAGACTTATAGACACCCAACCGTCATTGACTGCGCAAAATCTCACACTTCTATAATCATATCTAGTTGGCTCTAACCCAGTATCATCTTTACACATCACCCAGGAAGGTTTTGCATTTTCACATTGCACTGAGTGTCGAGCTGCATTCTTCCTTCGTGCAAATGTTCCTCCAGATAGGTGGTGGTTAAGGTTGAAGTTTCAACTTCTGGTTGTTAGGGATCACACGTTGATCTTCTTCATTGTGCAACTGGTAAGAGGCTCACAACTTTTATGGTTAAATGCTACAGATTACTTTTCTTGAGTGATCCCATATCAACATTATTTTGCACTGAAATACTGTTTCTCTCTCTTTTTTCCCTTGGATTTTATTGATTTAGCTGAAGCTAGAAACAGATATACCAGTGTTCTAGTTTTCTGCATGAAGGAAAAATTAAGCATCATGCATTCTCCAAGCCATATGAATTGTGGTTTTCTAAATTAAGTTGATCTCTTTTCCCCTTTGCCCTTGGTTGAGTACTTAGACCAAGAGCATGGTATTCTTTATCATTACATCATGGGAAATCAACATACAATATTTTACATAATCAAGAAAGAGGCCCAGATGGATGATCATAATGCACTGTGCACTAATGTTCATAATCGTTTTCTCTTACAATCATGGTCTTATTGTCTGATAGGTAGTTGCTTTCTTGGGTATGGTGGTATACAGATTTTATGGGGATGAACTGCGAGAAATGTTTGGTTATCAAGAGCACCCATATGCTTTCTACGCCATGGCAAGTAAGATAATTTGACAAAATTTCAAAGTGACATGTACAGTTGTATTTTTTTTGCATGTTGGAGTTCTGTTTCAACTGTGATTTGGAAAATTTTGTGAATAGCCGCTTGTCTTCAAAGCTGAATGAGAACCAATACTAATGTATTCTGTTTTCCTAGAACTTCCCAATGCTTATTTATATTCAAATTTTCAACTCTGACCATATGTTCTGGCATTTAATGTTTGTAAAGAAAACCATTAGTTACACAGTATGTTTCATATAGCTACTTGATTTTTTTTGCGAGTATATAGCTACTTGAATATGCTGTGTAATTAATGCTCTTTATGTATTGTCTTGGACTCTTGTCCATTATGAGGACATACATCATCTTGGTGTAGTTTATGATATCAGTAAGAGCTTGGACCTTAAAAATAAAGGGACAATTCATTTTGTTTTATGTTAATGGGTCTTGTTTACTCAGTGTTACTTGTGTAGTCATGGAAACTATTTTGTAGGACTCCATTAATCACACGCTATTATAACTATAACCCTATGGATGTTTTTGGTAGTTCATTACTTAGAAGAGATCCAGATTATAGATGGACATAGTTAACACAATATGTTATGTGCTCAAAACTGGAGAATTGATGAAATCATTACAAAGTATGTAAAGCACATAGCTGGAATTCTGACAGACTGGACGAGAATGCTATGGCATAGGTTCCTCCCCTGTTGCTATTTAATCAAATGGATTTGATTGTGTAAGTACTATATATGTATCTGTACCCTCTTAACTGCTATATGTGTACATGAATTAAAATTTTTACCTGTACTTCACATGAAACACTTGTTGTCGTGGAAAAAATGTTAACGTTTTAAAAATTGCTCAAATGCAGTATTGGCAATTGTTTTGGTTGGTTTGCTGTATGGGTTCTTCATTGCTATAATATGCGGGCAGAGGATAACTGAACGACATTACCATGTTCTTGCAAAGCAAGAGTTAACCAAGGTCTGTGAAAGAAAGAGGAAAATTCAGCAAGTTGGATTGATTTATCTCTCTCCTAAAATTTACCCATAAACCTTTATTAAATATTCTTCTTGCAACATTTGACATTCCAATGGTGACAGGAGTATATTGTAGAGGATCTTGAAGGAGCTGACCAAGTGCCAGACCTTGATCCTAGCCATATTACAGAGTTGCAGGTATTGGGACTTTATTGAACATAGCTGCATATAACATCAGGTATGCAGTGTTGCTCTTGTTGCTTTTAAGTATTTATTTAGATGTTCTGTTGTTCTTTACTTATCTAGAAAAGTATCTCCTTTCAGCATGTAGGTGCAAGTGTAACAAAGCTCTCTAACATTAATTAATCACTTGAAATGTGGTTTCAAATGTTTAGCATTTCAGATTTTTCTTCAGACCTCAACAAGCAGTCAACTTCTACAGTTTTTCTTTGAGAGTGTCACCTAAATTATTGCTTTCCTCCATGATTCATAAATATCTTCATGGTTCCTGAAATGTGAAGCACTTATCCAGTCCTTTTGTTTGTATTTCTA
This sequence comes from Echinochloa phyllopogon, assembly GCA_033239725.1. Lineage (NCBI taxonomy): Eukaryota > Viridiplantae > Streptophyta > Magnoliopsida > Poales > Poaceae > Echinochloa > Echinochloa phyllopogon. Next base: position 2,743,097 of record BTCW01000001.1, read on the forward strand.
GGACTGTTGATGTATGTTTTGAAATATTGATTGCAAAAAAGAAAACAAACAAAACAAAGAGTGTCAGCCTTTCCCCCCCTTGTTTTCTTCCTGTAGCACTAAGGAACCTTGGTGCTTGTTGTGATGGATCTGCAAACCTAGTTCACCTGTGGTTGTCCTTGGACAAAGAATTTGGTTTCAGGGGATTATCCATTGGACAATGCATGCAGCATCTGGATTGAAGTAACTTGAGAGACACGACACTTGTTTGGTTCTACTAAGAACATGTTTACTCTACTGAATCTAACTATTTTTAATGCCATAAGTAGCTATTCTGAGTAACTGAGCCTAGTTTAGTTGGTGGGAGGTGTGTGTGTACACCCCACCACCCAGGCCTGAGTCATCTTCAACTTGAATTTGGGTGCCTTTTTTCTTTTTATATACAATGCCACCTAATTCCTCATAGATTGGCCGAGTTTTATAAGTAGCTATTCTATTTACAGGAGAAGCTCATTTCTGGGCTGCAAAATATGTGCTGATACCTTGGAATTTATCATCAAAATATCATGTGAATTGTTCTTATTTCCTCAAGATGCATAACGATGTTACAGATAGGCAATAAGATGGCCTACTGGTTCCAAGAATTAAACATAGAGATATAGAACATCAAGGGCAATTTTTTCAGTCTCAAAAGGGATGCATGTAGTCAACAAATTTGGGTTTCACCCACCGTATGCTGAAAACCAATTTGATACAATTGGACATGCTTGCTGAGGCTTCTGGTACCAGATTCAGACATACTCCATACCTTGGTCTCCTTATGCCATGGAAAGAGTACCTGGTTAATTCAAATTCCCAATCCAAAGCTGAAAACCTACTCATGATGGCCATGTATAATGTCTACAATCCGTAGTCATGCTGTACAATTTTTCATTACTTAAACTATTTATTTGGTAAAGACAATGCTCTAAAATACCACACTAGCCACAACTCAAATGTTGAACGTTGAGTTGTCTTCATCAATAGACATGGCATCGATTCTTTGACCCTCCAGGGACCACGATTGAGGAACCTAAATATCCCTCCCTTTCCCTTTCTTTGTTTTTCTTGGAAAAAAAGGTGATGAAAGTGTTAGCACATCAAGTTGGGAGTTGAAGAACAATTAGAACAGAAGAACACCTCAAAGGTGTATGCTGCTGAGCCTCTTTATCACTTGCAGCTATTTTCAGTTGTGTGCAATGATTGTGTGTGGGCATGCCATTTAATGTTCTTGAGATACAGTATTGAAGTTCATGATGAGATACTGTTTCCTCTGTTATCCAGTACAACCTGCTGGGCTGGTACTGCCTAGACAGCTGTGTAAGGACGGGCACAGTTGTTGAAGTTACCAAAAACGGGTTGAGATAATTGTTTGAGAATCAACACTGTTACATGCCCGAGTGCCATCTGTAGAAGTCTTGAATAGTTGTGATTGTGATGCTCTGTTGTTGGGAAATCACTTACATTTGTCACAATGTCTCACCACTTTGAAAACTGGGAATCTCATCTAAATGTTTCAGGCACTCTGCCTCGAATTAACTTTCTTGTTTTTTTTCAGATAAACTTCAATGATAATCAGGAAAAGCATACTGGAAACAAATCCTAGGCTGATGCTGCAAGAGATACATATAACATTCGCCACTTCATCCGAGACATGAAAAATGGGCCTTTGTGCTGCCTGTAGACTCTTGAAAAGCAAAACACTTGCCCGTTTGAAGTCATATGGAGATTTTTTTTGGTCTCAGTGTAGGTTTGATAGCTCTCAAACAAGATAATAGCATTAATTGCCACACATCTCACCGTACAAGGAAGATTATGATAGAAGTTCTAGGATGCCGGCCTGAGTGGACATTTTTGTAAAGTAGTAGCATATTTCTTCTATTCTTTATTCAGGCTCACAATAAACACATAACAGCTAAGATGCAAATGCGCTGTTTATTGTACATGTCCTGCAAAACTTTATTGCCAAACTTGCAATCCTTTGTCCGCTGATCATAGAGGCGCGCAAAAAAATAAAAATAATACCCTGGAGCTAGAGGTGCGCAAAGTATGTACGCGTTGCGACACAGAAAATGGTATCGATGAGGACGTATGCTGGATTGCTTGACTTTGCTGCCTTCATAATTTGGTCTGCACATGCTACTCTTGTACCGGTGCATCTTTTTCATTGTTCCTTGCATTTTTTTTATTTTTTCTATGGTTGCTAGTACCTTGGGAATTGGGATGTGCTGCTGAAATCAGGAGCACGATTGCAGAATGGTACTACTGCCTTGATGCTTGCATTGTTAATATTACAGCAGGCACCTGAAGGTGGTGATCATAAGTGCCATGTAGAACCATCTCATGTGGAAAAGTTATGAAGAAATTCCCAATATATGTATGAATCCTGTTTTAAGTTAGTACAGATAATCATACTTTTTTGGCTTTAAGAATTAATAATAGATTGTTAAGTGAAGGTGAAAGTGAAACTGACCCTTGTGACTTGTTAAAAGAGAATTCCAGGCAGAGCTGCCTCAGTGCCTGTCAAGTGCGTGAATAGCCATCATGGATCTGCATGAACTTCCAGAAAAAGGTATGATGTCACCACAAGTTATGTTCTTCTAGCTTTGTTTAGCAAGCTGTCACCGATGAATCCTTGAACTGAATCTCCTCTCGTTTTCGCTTGGTTGGATTGCTGAAGGAGCAACAAGTTTTTTTTACTCTTGCTTCCTAACAAAAACAAATAAACACCGATCCAATCATCTGGTTTCTTATATAAGGTCAACTGCACTCAACTCGGCCAAATATCAAGTTGCTTAACATCCTAGCTCTCTACGAAAGTATCATGTTCTAGCATCACCACGTGCACAGCAATTAAAACAAAAGGAATCATTATGTTTTTCACATCACCAAGGAATTTTATTACTTCGATTCCAAGTTAATTAACCTCGCTAAGACAAGATTCATGCCTTCGTTGGGAGTTAAAGACCCACTAATGGGGATCCTAAAGCTGATTGTGGCAAGAGCCTGAAAGGAAGCAAAACCGTGTGTGGCAGCTGGCAAGGGAAAAAAAAAGATTCTACCCACACATAACTTTCCATGATATGCAAGCATGTAGTAGCTGAATGGCACTGTGATGGTGACGCATGAGCATGGTGATGGATGTGAACCAGAGACAGTGACTTGTTCCGTGTCAAAGAATACCAGTGGGACTCAAAACTCTTTGATTAGGTGGGGTATTGTATGATTATAACTAGACTTGGGCATTGATTAGCTCACTAATAAATTCATGCATGAATGCAAATGTCAGTTTGCTGCATAATTAAGACTTGGAAGCCATGAGATTGCATGCATTTGTAGTATGATATTAAATGGTACAAGTAAGCATCAGAAGTTACTGACTACTAGTACAATGAGGCCATGGCCCATGAGAAGAAGGTACCTTACTAGTAGCTCTGGCCTTGTCCAATTGAATTTGTGCTGAAAAAGTTAGCTTTTTGTTAGGTCCATACTTTCCTCATTTGGTTATCCGGGTCCTCTGGGTGAACAATATTGTGGCACTGCCTCTTCACTGGTCACCCTATCACATAATCAAAGGCCAAGGTCCAGTGCTTTGCATTGATTTGCTACAATGCCATCTACTACAATAACCAATGAATTTCAAGCAATTTTAAGATGCAAACAGACAAAACCCTGATTGGTTATAGCTGGGAATGAAAAGTTTGCACTAAAGTCAAGAAGGACGTTGCTAGAGCTATGATTGTTATATGGAATGGCAAATTTCACATCAGTGAATGTTGACATTTTTTAGAGCTAACCATGATATATGCCATATCGCAATCAGCTACTCTTTTTGACCTGTACATCTCCTCAATCACTGAATTGAGTTGTTGATGTCTTCTCTCATGCTCTCAGGGAGGGATCATGTATAGCTTTCAAGCACTGTAGTTCAACAGTGGGTTTGATTTCCTATTTTCTACAATCCATTGGACTCTCTTGCATGCACTTTGATGGGTTAGAAAGAGATGACACATTGAATCAAATGAACCATCTGGAGAGCTAGTGTTCATACGCCATAATAGTTACTCTTTGCAAGCAGTTAATCGATTAAATTATACTGCGTATTCATTAGAAAGAACTAGTTGATGGAGAAAATGTTATGTTTCACTAGTGCCAAAGTAAAGAATTATTGTTGCAAATATTTTAGGAATCTTAACTGAATAAAGCAGGCACCGAGTATGTCAGACTTTTTTCTTGATAGACTGAAAAAGTGAGAGGGAAAAGGGGTTGCAAAAGGTATGGACAGTATGGCAATTAAGGATGGAACAGCACATTTACAATCTGATAGTGTTGCTTTTAATCCTTGCAAGGTAAGGTAATAGCTGCTTTGCCACACGGCATAGCACTACACTGTCATAATAGAGTCAAATTTGTGAGTTGATACCAATGCCTCTAGCCACTTGATGTAGATGAATCAGGCAATGGTAGTCACATCCAATAGATACCCAGAAGCTTCAAATACTCCAAAAAAAACTGTTCGAGTTGTTGTGCTAAACACAGCTAAAGTTATACTCAATCATGTCCTCCCAACAGACCCTGAAATACGGATCGGAATTCCTCCTTTTCTAGAAGGCAAAGAGCGACTGTTGTCTGAATACGCTAACTTTATTACTGAAAATACCATGAACAGCCTTTCAAGAAGATAAAAGTATTCTTGTAACCAGGACTTAATCCTTGTACCTTTTGTCCTTCAGTTTGTGCATCCAGTCACAGGCCATGATCTTCATTGGCTGTTCTCCAAATGTCCCTGAAGAGCACTGGGGGTCACTCTCTACTTGCTCTTACAGGTAAATTCCTACACCATCCTTCACCTCCATGAATGAACAATGCCAACACATTTATGGCATTGCAACAGCCTGCTTTTGCACACTCCCATTGGCCCCCTTGAACGCTAGAAACAAAAACCTAGCCTTCACATAGTGACCATGACGAGCCTCTTTCACCACACATAGGCCCAATAATACGGCATTTTCACCTTCCATCTTTCGCACATAGCGTGTTGTCAAAACATACACTGAGGTGAAAAAATGAGGGTGGGTAACGGGTAACCAACCAACATTGTGAGTTTTGTAAGTGGAGAGGAGCATGGCTGCTTTACAGAGCAGTATGTATGCAGGATCAGCTACATCTGGTACAAAGACAAGAGGAAATATGCATGTGAGTGTGTACATTATTTTGTTTTATCTTTTCCATTTGCAGAAAAGTTGCTCCAAAAACAATGATAAAGCCAGCCGACCACGCATATTTCTCCGTTGCCGATGGTTACCTGCAACATGGAATGCAAAGGAATCAGACAAATGTAATCAGATTCTGCCAATTGTCTATACAATTCTTAGGTAGAATCAAATGGTCCATGTTTGCGAATTTTTAATCCGTGTGCTTTATGCTCTTCGGAAAAAGTCTATGAAATTCGAGAACATTTAGAACCTGGTTCAGTCATACAACAGGATTAACAGAGGATCTTCAGTATAAAGAATGGTTCATACCAGGTTCAAGAAGTTGTTCCTTGCCTCTTTCTTTTTCAAAACCTAACAAAATGCTACTTTCAACCAATCAGAAATTTCTCGTACCTTTTCTCAAAAACAAAAGAAATATCCATAGTATTCTTCTTATAAAGTAAAAGAGAGCACCCAGACGCCATGCAATCTCATGCATAAATCCTTTGAACATAATGTTACTACACAAATCTAAATTAACAAACTACTAACCCTTTAAAATTAACAATGACTCAATCTAATCTAGGAACCTGTTCAATTACTGATGGAGTAATGTGACTGAACATGAACACAGCAGCTTTTGTCTGCAGCCCTCACCATATGAGTGCCAGGCATCACCGACCACATGGGCATAGGAAACACAAAGCCAGACTAATGCATGCATAACCCATGGTTATAACTCATAACCAGTATTCAATTGGGCACAAGTACAGTTCTGCCTTGGTTTCTGCAAGAAGGAATCAAGAGATCATATTTTTATTTTTTCCAGACCATATCTGTGCATGATAGATCGTGTTTGCACTAATCACATTGCAGCTGTTAAGATCTGAGTTACTAATCTACTGTTAAGAAATTCCTGTCATTGACAAGAAATAGTCTTATACCACATTGAGCGCACTTTGTGCTATACTATAATTTTGAACTTTATTCTATGGAATGGAGAAATGTTAAGTCAGCTTTATTCCAATTCTTGTTCAGTTACTTAAATTCTAGTTTTATTCTGCATAGCCTTTGCATCTCCAGACAAGATATTTCAAGGCCTTTTAGTCATATTTGTGGTGCAGAACCATTTTACATGGAAAAAATGATTATTCTCTTTTCTAGTGTTTTTCAACATTATTTATCTGCAAATATATAATATGCAAATCTGTCAATCCCACAAGGAAATGAAATTCCTGACTCCTGGCTACTGATTGCAGCTTTTGGAACAATGTCTTGTCAGGTTTCCCTAGTCTCATTTCACGTGTATCGGTGTATTTCCCTTGGCCCCAAGTGAAACTATGATCCAAAAGCAACAATCAACGGCATTGAGATTCCTCTTTCTTTTCATCTTCCATAAATTACAAGTGCCAGATGTGTAAATAACAGAGGCAACCCGTGTTAAGGTACAAAGTACAAGGAGAAAATATCTTCTCTCAGTTCTCCAATCTCCACACATTTTATATATATAAAAAACAGAACTTTGAAACACCAAGTGGTGTTAATTAAAGTATTAGTATTAAATAATGCAGTGACTCTAGTGATATGCCACTGAATCTTGAGAGATACTACCACCAAGAAAACCAAAGTCCACTGTTCTTGCTCTCCAGGGGCCATTTCCTATTATATCGACAGGCACCCCAGTTTTCCTGCTGCAAGCCTGCAACATGCACTTCTTTATAGAGAAACAAAAGGCAGAAACATATACACATCAGGAAGCCAGATCAAGCAGAAAGATGGGTTGGTGATTCGCTTGGCTACGCAGAAGAAAACTTGAGAAATGTACCGTTTGTTTATAGTGCATCACAGTTCAAACTAATCATGCCCATATCAGGACTTCAGGAGGGCTTTGTGCATTCACATAGAGAACAATCAGCTAGCACCAATGCTGATGAGTCTGAAATTCTCAAACCGGCATTGAGGTCATTTTCTTATCCACCGACTTCCGGATGATCGTCGGCGCATCTACCGCCCCACCGGCCGGACCGGAGATGGAGAATATTCCGGGCGGTTCTTCACATATCTTCCTCCGTGTGGGTGGAGATGAGGAAAGGTTGAGGCTTGAACTGCAAGAAGGTGAGGTGAGGATGACCAGTGACCACCTCCTCCTTGGTGCCTTGATTCCCTCCCCTTTGCAGAATGGCTTCTGCAGCAATCCCCTCTGTGTGAGAGCTGGCTCTCTTACTCCATCAATGTAGCTACCTCCCAGCCCCAGGCATTGCAGGTCCATTGCACCAATTGCATTTGCAGAGCAGTGGTCCATTCCCATTGCATGCCATAGTGACCATACAAGAGCATCATGCATCATACTTGTTACTGGCCAATTGTGGATTGGTAGTAGTTGGTGATCCGCAGCTCCAGTTATAGCCACTGCAAGATCATATTCATGGGTGTGTGTGGGTGTGGGTGTGTGAGTGACAGCAGAATCATCAGAGTGGAGCATGTGGCTTGGTGGGTACCAAGAGAGAGATCATGTGGAGCTGTGGTCTGATGAATGGAATGCAGTGCAATGCAATGTGAAATATCTGTGTGCTGTGGGACTGAGAGACAGAGAGGTGAGCTGAACTGAGCTACATGAGATGGCACTGAGGGCTAGGCTACCACTAGTGCTACTGCCATTTGTTTGCAGGGATCATTGTACTGGTGCCAGTGTACAACAGTGCTGGTCCATGACAACTAGAAAGTGGTCTTCTGGTACAATCAAACTCTCAAGAACAAACAAACCGAATACACGGTGGCTGAAAGTGGGGGAGAACAAAGACGGTAATTTGGAGAATCTCTTTCTCCATGCACAATGGCCATCGGTACTATACTCAACCAATCCACAGAAAGAAAAGTGAAAGAAAAATGAGCCAGTTATTCCATTCTATTCCAACCATAAAGACTGGCTGTTATCAATCTGATTATTCCCACTACCTTGAGGAATATTGAGAGGAATATCTGCAGTGAATAGTAGATAATAATATGCTTCTGCACCACTTGCCCGTGGGCATCAGAAAAATGTACCAGCTGTTATAATCTGAAACGGACAACCAGACAGCATCACAGCATTCAGAACCAGCTGTGGAGGCTCATGACATTTACAGCACTGTAGTAGCAGCACAGCATACTAATTCAGAGGCACAGGAAAAAGATAAATCTTGCTTCAAACAAAGCAGTGAAAAAAAATAATAGCAGTAAACTGAACATTGGCACAAGAAGAGTAAACTGTAAAATATATATTGCACTTTGTTTCAAGGAGAAATTGGAGGAGGGTTACTGCTCTGATTCATACATAGTGGAGTCGCACAGCACACGGAAACAGCAACCAGAGCAGACCTCGGAGTTACATATGGTAATTAGTAGTAGTTCATTATCCTTAATCTAAGCAGCTAGCTTAGTTAATTAGGCGCAGGGCTCAGTTGCTTACCCCCAGCACAGTACAGTAGTAACAGTAAATTCCACGGCTCGCCGCCTCTGATCTGATTTCAGTTCCCACTCACTAGCAAATTACTAACCTGAATGAAACACCAAAAGCGAAAAAAAGGACGAATTTTTTTCCCTTCTCGATGCTTTGCGCTGCCATGGCGACTCCAGTCTTGAGCTAGCTAGCAGAGAGGGAACATCTCCGTGCAGGATCTGAGGAGGTCGTCGAAGGCGTTGGCGCCGTCGAAGGCGAGGAAGGGGTCGGAGGAAGCGGAGGCGGCGGCGGCGGTGAGGGAGGCGGCGGCGGTGAGGGAGACGGCGACGGCCCCGGCGGCGGCGGTGGCGGCGGCGTTGGTCGTGTTCATGCAGGCGAGGATGTCGTTGAGGGAGCCGAGGCGCGCGGCGAGCTCGGCGGCCTGGGTGCGGAGGACGGCGTTCTCGGCGTCGACGGCGAGGAGGCCCTGCGTGGTGAGGCCGAGCGCGGCGGCGACGTGCGCGTTCTCGCGGCGGAGGTGCGCCGCCTGCGCGGTGAGGTCGTCGAGGTGGCGCTGCTTGCGCATCCGCGACCGGCGCGCCGACTCGCGGTTGGAGAGCATCCGCTTGGCGCGGCGCTGCTCCATGAGCGCCCGGAGCTCCTCCTCCGTGCCCGCCGCGGCCGCGAGCGCCGCCGTCGCCGCGGAGAGCGAGCCCGAGCTGCCGCTGCCGCTCGAGGAAGCCATTGTTGTTGGTTCCTGCTGGGCTGCTGTCTTCCTTCCTTCCAAGAACCGCCCTTTCTTGCAAGAACAGAGCAGAGAAGCTCCCTGCTTCTTGATTTCTTCTTCTTCTTCCTTATTACACACTATTAGCTGCTGCTCGTAGATTAACCAAGGGAACACTACTGAAGATCTCTGCTAGCAGCAGAAGTCGGGAAGTGCATGCAAAGCTAAAGCTTCAGAAAGCAAGCTACTAGTTGAACTGAAACAGAGACGACGACGACGACAGTGACCAAGAAGAAGAAGACAGAGACGACGATGCTACTAGTAGAGAAGAGAAAGAGACGGGGAAGAAGACGAGCAGGCGGGGAAGAAGAGGACGAGAGGGAGGGGGTTGGTGGTGGTGATGGGGGCGAGTAGTTTATGAGAAGACATAGAACCAGTAGAGGAAGACGACGGAGAAGGACTGGACGAGGTGGGTGCGTCGCCGGAGTGTGGAGTTGATCATAAACCCCGAGAGGAGGATCTCACTGATCACAGGCGACATCAATGAGGAACTCCAGGACGAACGGCAGCATGTGCTTCCCCTGCTTTGGGCTCCGATTGGCACTCCCAATCGGAGCAACCAGCCCGCGGCGGCCGGCGGCGAGGAGGGGCGGCGGCGGCGGTGGCCGCGGCGGCTTATAAAAGCGGCGGCCGGAGCTAGCTGCGTGCAGCACCCGATTCGGTCGGTGGTCGGTGGCTGGCTGGATGGGTAGAGCTAGGAGGCTAGGTGCGGTGCGGGGCTTGGCTTGCTCCTCGGTGCTCTCTTCTGCCGGGGAAGGAGACGGAGGAGGGGGTGTTGGGGCAGCGACGCCCTCGGGATTTATAGCCGCAGCGAATCCGGGGGCACCAGCAGAGCAGAACAGAGGAGGCGGGAATGGGAATGGGTGGGGACTGCATGCAATTGCAAAGCAGGAGGCGATTCCGATTCCGATTCCTGGACAGCAAGTGAGATCGAGGGCGGCAAAAGAGAGGCCTCGGCTGGTTTTTTACCATTACCGCTAAGCTAAAAATGGTGAATCTTGATCGTGATTTTTATATATACTATTTTTAAAAAAAATAAAAGAATCTTTGTTCGTGGTCGATCGGAATCTGCATCGGGTTCCCGGCTGCAACAACAGCCGCAGGGTGCGCGCAGAGATTCTCCTCAGCCTCTCATCACTCACTCCTCAGGTAAGCTGAGCGCAGTGATAAAAATTTACCACCCCCAGGCCCCAGCTGGGGTTTCTTTTCACTTCCCTAGAGATCCGCGTGCGTGCGGGATGCTGGATGGCCGTGCGCCCGTGCGTGCGCGTCTCGTGGCCGCACGTGCGGGCCCGGTGGGTGGATGCAGCAGCGGCGAGCACGCGGTCGCCGGTGACGGACGGCCGGCATCCATGGCCAGGCCCCTCGTGCTCCTCTGCTCTGCTGCCGCCAGGTGGCCGGCCCAGGAGGCATGAACTAATAACCAAGCAGGGGATGGAGTAGAAAGCTACTGCATAAAATAAGCCTCGCTCCAAACGGGCGGATCGACCAATCCCGGCGTCCGGCCATGCCGCCATGATCGATCTCCACATGCGATCGAGCTGAAGGCAGCCATCGCCAAGATCGGCGAGGAAGAAGGTAATCGCCCTATTCGTCTGGCTTATCAGCCACCAGTCAATAGTATTTTTTTCTCAAAATAAATCAGCAACCAGCCAGCACCCACCAGCAACCAGCCAACAGTACTATTCTCTCAAATTAAATCAGCATCAGACATCAGCCACCAGCCAAACGAACATGATGAATAAAGGAGGTTCATTAAGTCATATATTGAGTGGAGTATATGGAACCGGCTGGTATATATCGTCATGTGTCACGATATATGCCGATCAGTCTCCGATCAGGAGGATTTAGAGCAGCAGCTAAGCTAGCTAGGACGACGACAGCCGTGGCTGGAGAATCTTCCTTCTTCCAACGTTGCAAGTGGTGAAGCCCCAAAACCCCTGTTGCTGCACGCTTCAGCGGTTGGAACTGGACGGGCCCCTCTCTCTTTCTCTTCCCCAACTTGATCCTTCATCATTCTAAAAAAAACTTTATCCTTCATCGAGGAAGGCATTCTAGAATAATCCTAGCTTTTGCAAAATGTTCCTAATAAACTGGTGCATGCAGTCCCGCCTAGACTTTAGTCCCTCGGATCCAAACGCATCCTTAGAGCTTTGTTTGGATGAACAGTGCTAAAGTTTAGCTCTGTGCTAAAATTTACCTCTCAAATGAAGGGCTAAACTTGAACATATGGAGATGTTTGAATAACAGACTAAACTTTAGCACATAGCTGTTCAAAGCTACGGTATCCCTATTTAACGCCGACTGGGAGAGAGAGTGTGGGTAGGGAGGGATAGTGGAGGGAAAATCCACCCTTAACCACTTTAGCACCTCTTGAAAGGCTAATGGGTTTGAAAGTGCTAAAGTTTAGCACTGCACTTTTAGCAAGTGCTAAAGTTTAGCACCCTGTATTTTTTATTATTCTTATTTTGTTTTTTTAATTCATTTAGAGAGAGATAAGAGTAGGTTTGGTAAATTGAAAACAATTATATTTTATAGAAAAATTTCAACTAAAAATTGCTATTTCTTTTCTTATGGAACATACATATCAATATGCTTGGGTAATCCCTCTTCTCCCACTTTCAGTTATTATGTCAATGGGATTTGGACTTTTTCTTATTCCGACAGCAACAAAAAAGTTTAGCTAAAAGTGTAGTGCTAAAGTTTAGCACCATGGATTCAAACACACCCTTAAACTAGACTTGCCACCTATTTTTCCCGGCGTAATTTTCATATTCATTTTTTCAAAAAATAGTCTCGTGCCATATTTAATCTCTATCTAATAATAAAGTAAAGATTCATTCAAGGACACGTCATAATTTTACGAAAATTCACCTAACTCTTGTCCATATCTCCAAACCTTAAATTTTGCTTTATATTTACCAGTTGAGAGTATTTTCACCGTCCTACGACTTGTTGTTTTAATCATTTTTATTATCATTACTGGCTTCTTGTTTCACTATCTTTGTTTGCTTGGGTGTCACGACTCACCACTAAACTCATCGACCCATGTCCAAGCACGAATCACCTCACGGATCGTGACATCAAAATTTTTGGCAGTTTTTTTCCATCAAATTTGTCATAGGATAAATATAATGATTTCAAAACAAATGGCTGGAGCTCCGAAGAATTGGGCCTACAGACATCGACCATGCATGTACGTAACAGTTGACGACGACACATATTTCACGGTCATGCATGCATGCAGCCTCTCCCACCCTGTCAATCCATCTCCTTGATCGATGGGGACACACACTAATTAAGCCTCCTGTTCATCAGAGGGCTCATTTTATTATTTTTATAAGATATATATAAAGATAAAAAAGGATTTGAGTACAAAAATAGGGAACCAACAGAAAGAAATTAAATGAAATTCCATATCAAATTTCATGCGCAACAATGTACTCGATCATGCACAACCGGTGAGAAATCCAAAGATTCTTACTGGATTTGATGAATCAGAGATCCAGATAAGTCATTCCTGAATAATATATATTCATCCTGAATGTACGTGGATCAGAGATTCCTACCGGATAGATTATATATGGATCAAGAGATTCAGTACAACTACTCGTTCTGAATCAAGCTGTAGGATAAAAGGACCCAGAGAAAGTGTGCTAACAGATTTCTAAGTAAGGCACAAAAGTGTAGAGGTGATGAAAGCAACCAGCTGGGCTACTGGTATATTATACAGTCAGTGGGTCCTGCTGCTAGCTCGAGATCGATCCATACCACACAGATCGATACCACATGCATGATCCTGTGTTCGTGCGCGCGTGGCTAGCTTCTTGCAGCTTCCTTTTAGCTAGCTATATCTTCTCGTCCACGATGCAGCTAGCGCCTTTGCTTTTGCTCTATAATTCATGGTGTGCTGCAACTGAAAAGGAGTAGGGCACTGCTCTCCACGAGAGAGAGAGAGAGCCCATGCGACGCTGCCGCCGCTTTTCCCGAACCGGCGGTGGCGGCAGGCATGCACCTGCGCGCAGAGACAGCACCGGCGATCCTGAATTCCTGATCCCGATCGATAGATCCATCGCTCTGATCGACCTCCGATAGATGCATGCATATTGCAGGAGCAGGATTCGAGATATTCTTCAGAGATCGATGATGCTGGTGGTGAGGTCTATGCGATCGAGAGCATATGTCTCGGCGGCTGTCCATGCCGCCATGTCCGCCGTGCTTTTTCCAAAAGGGCTATAGCTTGCGCGTGCGTGGCATCTTCTCGTGGAAGGGGATGGCCGAGCCCCCATCCCGTGTGTGTACGTGGAGGCCGCTGTTGGGAGCCATGCAAGCATATGTTGCATGCCAACCTCTCTCTCTCTGCGAAAAGCAAGGTCTCTGATCTCTATGGTGAGCTCTGATCTTGTTGCCCTAGCCTCGTAGGAGTATGTTGGCAGGCGACGCGTGGCTTCTGGTCTGTTTCTCTCTTTGCAAGGATTATGGGATTTTTTAACGACGTTATCTATTATATTAATACAACAGTGTTAAAAGGAGCCACCACGTTCGCTGAGAGGGCCAAGAAATTCTCATGTTAATCTAAAAAATAGAATGATATGCACCGTCGGATTTTATGAAGATCTAACGGTTCATATTATTTCGTTAATCTAAAAAGAAAAATAATATATGCTGTCGGATTTTATGAAGATCCAATGGTCTATATTATTCCATTAATCTAGAATAGAGAAGAATATATGCCATTAGATTTTATGTACGCCGCCACCCCTCCTCGATCGCCGCGCGAGCCATCTGCCACCGCCCCCGCCGTGCAGCCGTCCATGGCCATCGTAGGAGGTCTCCACCGTAGCCGTGTGGTCGTCCACGGGAACCCTCCACTGGCGGGAGTCCTTCGTTGTTGTTGTGCGATCGTCCGCTGCGGAAGGCCATCCGCCGCCGCGGGAGCCATCCGCGGCAGCCGCCTGCGCATCTTCGGAGTTAGGGTCCGCCGCCGCCGTGCAACCGTCCATGGCCGTCGTAGGAGGCCTCCACCGTTGTCGCGTGGCCGTCCGCGGGAGCCCTCCACCGCCGCCGCAGGAGTCCTTCGCCTTCGTTGTGCGACCGTCTGCCGCCTTGAGGCCATCCGCTGTTGCTGCTTGCGCGTCTTCGGAGTTTCGGGTCCGCCGCCGCTACCGCGTAGCCGTCCATGGCCGTCGTAGGAGGCTTCCAGCGTCGCCGCGTGGCCATCCGCACGAGCCCTCCACCGACGTCGCGTGGCCATCCGTGGTCGCCGCGGGAGTCCTTTACTGTCGCTGCCGCTGGAGCCATATGCGGCCACCGCGGCAGCCGCCTGTCGGAGTTCGGGGTCCGCCGCCGCCGCCGCGCAGCCATCCATGGCCGTTGTAGGAGATCTCAATTGTCGCCATGTGGCTGTCCATGGGAGCCCTCCACCGCCATCGCGTGGCCGTCCATGGCCGCCACGGGCAGTCCTTCGCCGTCGTCGTGCGACCGTCGCCATCTGCGGCCGCCGCCTGCGCGTCTTCGAAGTTCGGGGTCCGCCGCCGCTGCCGCGCAGCCATCCATGGCCACCGTAGGAGGCCTCCACCGTCGCCACGTGGCCGTCCGCGGGAGCCCTCCACCGCCGTCGTGTGGCCGTCCGTGGGCATCGCGGGAGTCCTTTGCGGTCTCTGTGCGACCGTCCGCCGTCGCCGCCGCCACGGGATCCATCCGCGGGCGCCGCCTGCGCGTCTTCAAAAATCGGAGTCCGGGGTCCAGCCGCTCCGCGCACAGCCGGAGGCCAGCGGGGCTGAAGGCTGTCGGCTGGGAAGACCGGCACCTCTCACCACCACCGGCACTAGAGAGAGGGAGGAGATAGAGGGAGAGAGATAGAGTGGGGAAGTGGTGGCATCCGTGAAAGAAAAGGATAAAAATATATCGCTGATTTGTGAAGGCAGTCGACCCAAACACCATTATATTTGTGGACGGTTTCTACTTTAATCCAATCGTCCCGTGTTACGCTATAGCAAGTTCATCGAGGTAGTTCGCATGTCCGTTGAGGAAGGGAGTATCTCATGTCAGCAAGTTATATTTTGTACATGTAAAGTTATATATGAATTACTTTATTCACTTACCTATGATCACTACCTCAATATTAGGTCACACAATTTATTATCTTAGAGCAACTCCAGCAGACCCAACAAGCCCCTATCCCAAGTTTGGAGGGCTAGAAAAAAGTTGCACTCAGGTAGACCCTCTACTTGCCCTCCCTATTTGGGAGGCTTCCAAATTGACCCTCCATTATCGGGAGTCTATAGAAAGCCCTATATTTATAAGGATTATTATTGGAATTGTAGCATTTTGTGGCCCTTAAAAAATAGAGGTAGGCTTCGTTTAGTATTTGGAGAGTCTGGTTTGAGAGGTAGTGGTGGAGTTAATCTTAGTAATATAATATTATTATCATATTAATTAAAATAAAAATAATACACACGGTTAGTTTTTTGTAAGATCTAACAATCTATATTAACCCTTAAAGTCGATTGAATAGAGTAAATAAATAGTTACATTCTAAATTAAATAATTAAAGAAATTATAAATTGATCAAAAACTCAATGTCAAATACAATTAGTAAATATAAACTTACATCATTAATTCATATCATGTGCCATATAATGATAAAAAATGATACGTTAGTTTGTACATTCTTGGACAAACCCTATTGCCAATGAAACAATGAATATTTAAATAAAATTATACTTGTAAATTAAAGAAACATAAATATTAGTATAAAAACTAGCTACCCGCGCAAATTTGTGCGGACCGTGTGTCTATCAACAACGAGACGTTTGTATTGACTTTTATCGATATCACCATGTGTCCATCTAGCCTCTCTAGATGTTTATATAAATAAGATTTTGTGTGCATATAGTTGTAAAGATAAGTATACGTGCATTATTGTAAGTGTCCATATTTGGAATCTCGATTGTTAGCCAAAAGAAAAAAGATTATCATGAATTGGGATCTGAACTTGGTAAAAGGTTGCAAAAGAAAAGGATCAGTTACCGCTACCACACGTACACACAGACTCTCAGCACTTGAGGAGGAGGTGCCTGCATCTACCGGCACCGGCTTCATTCATCAGATCGGAGAGGGAGAGAGAGAACAATGGAACATGCACGCGTGTGTGCACCAGCTCGTTTGGCTTGTTCCGCGCCGACGTGCCGCTTCGCTTCCCTCTGCCTGCCCCATCTGCACTGCAGCACGTGCTTCGTGTCATGCATGCAGTGCAGCACCCAGCTGCTGCTGCTGCAGGCTGGGAGTGGGTTGGATCGCCGCCGGCCGGGCGCGAGTTCCGATGAGGCCGGGTCATTCAAAAACTTGATCAAATCAACTCCTGGCCACCGCGCGGTCCGCGCCCTTCATTTCATTTTTCTTTTCTTTGAAGAATTAATATCGCCCTTCATTTTGATGATGTGGATGGGTGGATAAATCGATCTGCACTTCTGCAGCTTCATTCATCTGATCTCCGTGCACGTACGTACGCCGGCCATCTCGCCGGCGCCGGCACAAATGGCAGCCATGCACGCGGCGACGGCCGGGCGGCGGGGCTCCACCGCGGCCACGCGTATGTGTATGGATAGGATAGAACACGAGCCTGCAGCCAGGCCAGGCGACGGATACGACCGGCGGCGAATTGAATTGAAGAAACAACGGCGGCGGCGCCCCGCCGCCTTCATCGATCATTATTACAGCTCGATCGTGACGACGACCAGCACCTTCCGTTTCGGAAAGGCCCATTCAGCAAGGACGGGGCCCACATTAATTTGCCGGTGAAGCTTCTCGTTATATTATCCTGACGCCAGCAACTTCATTCTTGGATCAGGAGCAACGGTGGCAGCAGCCTCTGCTCTGGCATGCAGCTACAAGTAGATGTCCTACGAATGGCTACAGGTAGATACGTATACTAGTATGGACTAATTTAACTTTATAGTATATTATTTGACAGACAGAGCAGTTAGTTAGCTATGCAACCAGTGGCGGCAGAGGTTGATGGCTTGATGCAAATCTACATGGATGTATATGACAGTTGACAGCAAGCAACACACTGTGTGTACTGTGTAGACTGGAGTATCTGAAGAAGAGTTTTGATCATTCTGGCAACTCAAGGAAAAAGATGATGATCACTTATTCAGTGACCATGTGTGAAAATGCAAGACTAATTGTGAGCCTGCATGATACGATGACCATGCATGCACATTTAATTTTCTCGGCAATGGCACCTATGCTACCTCTGCTTCTCGTCCTCGTCCACACACTACGTAGCGCGTTGATTCCTTTCAAGTTTCAATGGCCCCGCCTTGTTGGTAGAGGTAGATCGACACCAGGATGCATCATCGTCCTGTTCATGTCAAACTGTCAAAGCGATTCCGTTAGTTTCTGCCTCTCCAGCGATATAAAAACCAGCGAACTCGATCGATCTGGTCACCCAAGATGACAACTGTGGTCTCTCTAACAACAACAACAACAACATTCATATCTTTTAGATTATTGGGTGGAGCCAAAATTTGAAACATGTAACTAATTTAGAGGGAAGAAATAAATAAAAAATACAAGTCAATGTAATTACTTTGTCGATCCAAAAAACATCATTAAATATTCACTTGCATTCCTAATAGTACTAATCTTTTGTCATAGGGAAAGGGAAGTTGTGCTGTTTGTAGGTATCAATTGAATAACATATAAAACTGTTAAATGCGAGATTTCTCGTGGTAGAATTTGTCCATCTGAGTTTTAGTACTTGATTCAGTACGGATATGCTAGCATTTTAATTTTTCTAGACTTATCCAGCAATTAGCTCGCGCTATTCATTCAGTACAGTAGGTGACGTGTCCCCGTCGACACCGAGGCACCCTTGCTGTCCATAAAAATAGAAGTTTATGTGTGTAACTATAGAAGTTAGTTTGCATAGGTACTCTACTGATATTTTGTAAAATAAATATAAATATATATGAGGTTCTTATAATCTTGAAAGTTTGCTTCATCCCTGGCCCCGCGGCTCGCTAAATCCTGGTTTGCAATGCAACACTACGGGAAACCCCGTATATGCCGAGTGCCTAAGTCTTTGCCGAGTGTATTTTTTTGGACACTCGGCAAACAAGCTCTTTGCCGAGTGTATTTTATTTGACACTCGGCAAACAAAAACACTCGGCAAAGAGCTTGTTTGCCGAGTGTCAAAAAAATACACTCGGCAAACAAGCTCTTTGCCGAGTGTATTATATTTGACACTCGGCAAAGAATTAAGTCTTTTTTGTTTTTAACCGTGAGTGATTCAAATAATAAAATATAAGGAGAAGAAAAAATTATATGTGTATTGTTTGCCGAGTGTCAAAAAAATACACTCGGCAAACAAGCTCTTTGCCGAGTGTATTATATTTTACACTCGGCAAAGAATTAAGTCTTTTTTGTTTTTAACCGTGAGTGATTCAAATAATAAAATATAAGGAGAAGAAAAAATTATATGTGTATTGTTTGCCGAGTGTCAAAAAAATACACTCGGCAAACAAGCTCTTTGCCGAGTGTATTATATTTTACACTCGGCAAAGAGCTTGTTTGCCGAGTGTATTCCTTCTGACACTCGGCAAAGATGTGAGTCCAAATAATTTTTAAATTCTAAAACAAGCAAATTAAGTCTAAAAATCATAGAATTTGACATGAAGTGATTGTATCACATATAGAGCTTGTGATAAAAAGTTGAGAATATTTTGCACATTTTGTCAAAATGATGTTTACAAAATCGAAACATCTCATAAGAAGTGTAGTGTAATCACATGTGAAAGAGTTAGTGGGTGTATGTTTTGAATACAAACATTTTTATATGATCTCATATGAAAAAACACTTTATACCAAAGTTGTACACGTCTATAAAATATAAAACTTTGTAGTTGACAACTTTTATATTTGAGATTGTTTAACACATTAAAATATAATTACAAGTTATCAAATTTGAAATTTAAAATTTAAAAGTTTTAAATGACCTCGAACGTGAAAAAGTTATATATGAAAGTTGTACATATCAAAGAAATATAGAACTTTGTAGTTGACAATTTTTTAATTGGAGGTTGTTTAGTACTTTAAAATAGTCATATAATGCATCTAATTTGAAATCTTAAATTTTTAAAATTTTCAAATGGCCTCGGATGTAAATATGTTCTATATCAAAGTTGTAGGTCTCGAAGAGATGTAAAACTTTGTAGTTTACAACTTTTTCATTTGAAATTGTTTAAGCATCCAAAATTTCATTACAAACACATAGAGAAAACACACCACGCCACGTCAACGATCCGTCCCTTGGAAATGGTGGCTTCCTATTGGTTGGACAGCTATCCACCGGATCCACCCCACCCCATCTCAAATAAAAAACACACTTCTCCCTCATCTCTCTCCTCTCTATCTTCCTCTCACCTGCTCTCTCCCTCACTCCAGCACAGGCGGCGGCGGTGCGGCCGGCTCGGGAGCTCGCTCCAGCGCGGCCCGGCGGCGCAGCGTGGCCAGCTCGGGGGCGGCGGCGCGTCCGGGCGGAGGCGTGGCTGGCTCGGGGGCGGCGGCGCGGCGGCGCGTCCGGGTGGAGGCGCGGCTGGCTCGGGGGCGGCGGCGCGTCCCGGCGGAGGCGCGGCCGGCTCGGGGGCGGCGGCGCGGCAAGCTCGGGGGCGGCGGCGCAGCGCGGACGGCTCGAGGGCTCCCTCCAGCGCGGGCTCAGCGGTGGCGGCGCGGCGCGGCCGGGCTGGGAGCTAGCACCGGCGGCGGCGAGCGCGAACGTCGAGGGCGGCCGGCCGAGCGGGGAGCCGGCGTGGCCCGGGCGCCGGCGGCCGGAGGGGAGCGGCGCGGCCAGGTGACGGGCGGCCGGATGGGAGCGGCGCGGCCGGGCTGCCAGGCGGCCGGCTGCCCCGTGCTGCGGATGTTTTTTTTATTTTTCTGGTAAATGTTTGCCGAGTGTCGGCCGTTTCTTTTTTTTTATTTCTTAAAAAATATTTGCCGAGTGTCGGTTTTAGCACTCGGCAAAGACTTCGCCGAGTGCCCGACGAAAAACACTCGGCAAAAGGCGGCTTTGCCGTAACTAGATATGCCGAGTGGTCTTTGCCGAGTGTTACACTCGGTAAAGGCTGTGCCGAGTGTTTTTCGGGTGTTGCCGAGTGCCACGGGCACTCGGCAAACGCTGGGTCTCCCGTAGTGCAACTAGACTAAAAAAGCCTCCCAAATGCTTCGATCCATTGAACCTGGCCTAGCTCTAGCTATGGACTGCACGGCAGCCGGCCAGTTGTTCGTGGTATTGGATGCTCTTGTTGCTGGTGGCTCAACCGCGCTCCGGCGATCCAGCAGGGCGTGCGACCTCCGCATGGCTAACTGACGAAGACGACTAGTGGCACGCAGCGGGAGAGTGATCTGCACCACTCCTTTCGGATATATCATATATGTAAAGTATTCATAATCTTCTTCGCTGTACGTAGGTACGAGAAGACATCAGTGATCGATCTGCACCACTACTCTTTTAAGATATTTTTCGTTCTCCTATATTTCCGGCCATTCGATCTCTTTATTTCTCTAGGTTAAATTGCTTAGCGGCCAGACAATTAATAAAGTTACCGTTAAATCATACTCCTGGGCGATTCATATCTAGAATTATATTTTTTAGGACGGAAGAACTAGTAGTAGCAGTAGATGTCTGTTAACTAATGCACTGCATATATGCGGTCCTGGCTTATCAGCCACCAGTCAGTACTATTTTTCTCTCAGCACAAATCTGCACCAGTCATTCTCAGTATAAATCAGCATCAGCCACCAACCAGGCCGATGGAAGTTCATATGATCACTACTACGTGCATATGCTTTCGGCTGTCAATGTGCTGCGTGTACATACGCACACTCCTCTAGAACAAGGGGAAAAAGAGAGATTTGTGGCGTTATCCTGATGGATAGATGATATGTGTGTGGCGTGACCACAGGAGCAACGATCTAGCTACTAGGAGGTGGATCTATCGATCTATATCCACCGGCCCGGGGGTGATGAGATGAGATCGATGAGGTGACACCACTAGCGGCGAGAACACGAGCTCATCGATCGAGGTAGCTTAGCATAGATCTATATATGCATGTGATGTGCGTATATATTGCTAACCAATGCGCTTCTTTTTCTTAGTACGCAAGGCATAATATATGTGTGGCAAAATAAAGCAAGCTAAGATCGAGCAGCAAAGGATGATCCAGCAGCAGGGGCCGCAACAGCCCTATCCACCACCTACCCGCAGGCTGTCGTCGCCTCTGATCTTTACCTGCACTCAGCAGGGTGCCTCCTGTTACTGGAGGTGGGTGGTGCTCCAGCTGAGAGACATGACAACTCCCTGCATGCTCTGTGTGTTGCTCCTGAGCAAGCAGCACTAGTAGCATGTGTGTGCTTTGCACGGACCTGCCTACCACACACTTGGGCCTTTTGTTTAGACTAGTGATTGGCGCGCGCGGCTTATGGTTAAGGTATTTGAGATATATGCATAATATACAAAAGTGATAACTAAATAAATTTATTCATTGCATAAAGATACTGGAATACGGTACCTCAAAAGGATAGAATCGTTCTGGAAGGCTTATATAGCATACTGGTTATTTACAAATACATAGTCTCTGATGAGGATTGCCGTCAGTAGTCATGCAGGTGGTATCTAAAGTTGTTTTTTTCTTCCCTGCTAGGGTTCAGGTACAGGGTAGATGAGTATATATACAACCAAAAGAGTACCAAATCTCCCAAAGATCAGACTCTAGATCTAACAGAAACTGGTTGAAAGTGCTTGAAAGAAAGCCAATCTTCATCTCAAAAGACTACTCGATTTACAAGCCAAACCTAGATCTAGCAGCAACTTATTGATAGTGCTTGGAAGCAAGTCCAGCTTCATTGCCAAGAAAAAAGGCAGATGTAGCCAAGGCAAGAAGGCATGTAGAAAAAAAAGTGCTGGTAAGGATTAGCGCTGTGGATATGTATACCAATGCAATGGCAATAGCGCTTCCTTTGTGAACTGATCCAAGTCACTTGATTTTGTGGGAGCGGGATGCCAATGAAAGAGCACTCTTCTCTGGAAGGATGGTTCAATGTTAGATGACGACCTACAGTTACTTAAAATTTATAACATCTGGCACTCGTACTTCTGACAGGAGGAAATGAACCACTTTCTAGGTCATCAATAAACTCAACAAGCATTGGTTTCTTAGAGGTTGTCATCAGCTTCCTGCTTTTGGATAAGAAAAGGGGAAAAAGCAAACATTATTATTTGTAGAATGGTGGCAATGTAGTAATAGTTGATCTTTCTCAGTGAGACCTGGTTATCACCAATTTTATTAGTGAAAGACTAATAAAACATCAATGGCTTGGAAAATATAACGTAATGGGCTAATGGCACACAATGGCTTGGAAAGCATTTCTACTTTGGGAGGAAATAAAACATCAACTCTTAGCAATAGAATTACTATAAATAAATAAATTGAAATCCACCAAAATCAAGATTCACCTTATGCCACTTCTCTCATGTATTCATTCTCATGAACTCTGTCCAATCCTGCACGAGGTGTATATGAAGTAGCCTGGTAATTATTTAGGCTTTGCCTGTAGGATAAAAGCATAGATATTCAGATGTCACCTATATTTTGAACAATATCAGTAATGTTCTAAACAAGCAGAAGTACCAGAATCATAGCATTAGAAGCCAGTTTTTCTTCAGCTGGATAAATATGAAAATGACCAGCTTTGCTTCAGTTACTCACCCCAAATAAAATAATGAAGCATCGAGGAAAAGGTCAAATATATTGAAAATCTGAGAGCTTCAGGAATCTCTTCAATTATGCATGCATTTCAATAAACCTGAAAACAAATGAGCAAGGCATAATTGTTAACTGATAAGGGTATCTAGAAACTAATTATTAATAAACAATATAGAAATTACTTGTCTAAAAGAAGAAATGTATTCTTGGTTGGATTTTTCTTTATCAAAGCTCAGTTGCAGAGGCATTCTTTTATTCATAAACCTGATTATATACTCTTCCACTATATTGTAAATCTAAAAGGTAGAGTAATTACTTACATAACAGTATTTTCAAAGGTATAACTAACAAAAAATTGTATATGTGAATCATAATTGGAGCAAGCTCTCTAAGGGGCGATATGATGAAAGAACTCAGCGCTTAATTATGATCATAGCAGAAGGTGGTTTTTACTCTGAGCTAAATTGGCATTGGCACATAATATTTAATAGTCATGAGAAAGAAAAGAGTAGACACTTTCACCTTGCAAATAACATAATAATGAATGTATGAATATCTCAAGCCTTGAAAGCATTTATCAGATACTGAGTCACTGACTTGAGAATTTGGGAGTCTGTTCAGATGAAAGGAACCATGGCAGCAACGGTGTACAGATACATTTATTTGGACATTAGCGTCAGTAATCGTCAATAATTTATGAACTCCTCCGCATTAGGACATATTGATTTCTGCAGAGAACCAAATGGATCACCAAACATTGATCCAAGCAACAACTAATTAATAGCTTTAAAAAAATGAAACTAAAGCAATTTTTTCCGTTATTGGGCAACAACGGATCATGCTTTCAAGAGTCCATGTTTTGGTTCAACTCAGCTTCAGCAAGAAGGGAAAAACTTCATCTATCACTATTAGGATTCAGTTAAAACATGAGGGGAAACAAAAATATATGCTACTTAAAACTCGACAAACCTCACCTCACTGCATGAATATTAAAATTAGAGGCCAAGGAAGTTGAGCCGAAGCAAGCACAGTACATGGAACTGATAGTAAAAGGAATTGTCTTGGCAGAAGGCTTTGTGGTAATTGGTAGCACTAAACTCAGGTTTATATTAGAACCATAGAACTGAGCTGGGATAGGTAAAACAAACTCATATATCTGATCTTATACATCTATAAGAAACGATACCTTCTCCTGCATAGCTTAAGGCATGGTAAGGTATAATATAATTAAAAAACACTATTGTTCTCTCTTTGATTAGGGATTGCTGACATAACAGATCTACGTAGACACATTATGAAGAGTACAGCTACTTATTGCAAGCCTTTAACATATGATGAATGAAGATATATCCATATATAAAGGCATAGACACATAGTTACCTGGCATTAAGCGTTACCTATAGAATCAGTCAAATATTTTAGGAAAAGCAATGCCAATAACTGTAAACATGGAAAGGCACATAGAGGACAAAAAAAATGTATGACCTACCTAAAATGCTAAGAGACAGGCACGTAATTAATGTCATCATCCTAATCTCTCACGGTTCAATTGTACTTAGGCTTATGGATGGCATCTGTAAGATCTAAAATTGATAAAAAAAAACTTTGTGAAATAATAATATTTGGTAAGAAGCACGACATCAGTTGGAAACAAAAAACCATGGTCTGTCAGACCATGTTATTATGAAATAACATATATAATGATTTAATTACCAAAAATTGTAGGAAAAAACAACTAATTAAAAAGGGATGAATGGAAATACCTCTTGCCAACCTGCCCAGCGCCCTCCTGCTTGCACCAATAGCTGCTGCTGCTGGCCTGCCCCCCTGCCTAGCTGATTCATGCCAATGCCTCTGCTGCCGTGCTGCGAGCTGTTCTACAAAGCTGCCTCTGTTGCTACCTGCTGGGAAGGCCACAGCAGCCTAGCGCTACTTGGGGGCGTCGCAGTAGATGGACTGATTGAGACACAGCTTGCATGAAGGACGGGTAGTACAAAGATCTTAGTATTATCTTGCTGGGAATTCATAGGGATCTATTTCCTCCATTTCTTGTAAATACATCTCCTGCTGAATTGGAGCGTGTGGTTGCACAATTTCTTGATGGGCCGCAGCAACACGTCTGATTTCAATGTGTTCACTGGAAAACCTGCATAAAAGGGGTTTTCAAATTAAGCTATAGTATTTCTGGGTATACTTTTTTGGTTTCTCTAGAGAACTAACAACCAGTTAAGACAAGATGCCAAATTGCCAATACTTCAGAACAAAATAGCATATGTATAAGCAATCGATATGCGTATACCTTTCTTAGAATTCATTGGCTTCTGGAATTTGAGGCTTGAAATACCATTTACACGCTGAGTCGCCACTCAGGTAATCTCAGCTGGTTGTCACCAAAGTAAAGAATAGGCGCAGGAAAACAACAAAAAACAAATCTCAGTGCATTCAACTGAAAGACATGTATCTGGGAAACGGAAAAAACAACGAAGAGATAGAGCAACAAAAAGGAAAGAGAAAAAAGAAAAAAAAAAGAGATCAACCTGTTAGCCATACTGAGTAGGAATGGGAAAAGTAAAGTATAATAGCACAAGACACAACATAGCAAAGTTTATTCTAAGTTCAGTGTTTCGGGTATGACATGCACAGTGTAGGCAACGACACTAATAAACTAAGAAAGAACGGCAAGTTTAGCAAGGTAATGGACAAATTAAATATGATAATATAGGAACACAGTAACATCTGTATCAGGGAAGAGATGTGAATCAGGTGAATGCAGTAAGCATCTTAGGCAATTATTGCAAGGCAGAAGTAGATAACGGAGCAACACTGTTGAATAATCGCATCAGGCACGAATAGGCATCGCGGCCACAGAAGGTAATAAACATGAATCACAAGACAAATGCTTACTCCTAGACCGAAGAGGAGTCAATATGGATGAAGAACTGTTCCGGACTCGCAGCACCAGTGACAGCTTAGGAAGAAGCACAGAAAGTAGGAGGACAGCAGTGAACGAGCGAGTTCGTGAATCAGATCCAAAAGAAACTACAATCAGCAAGAGGAAACATTAAAGAAGATACGAAAGGTCATCAGCAGAAAAAGGAGAAAAGAGGGAAGAAGCCTGGTGCCTACGAGATGGAGGAGCAATAGAAATCAGCTCTTTACCTTAACGCCGCTTTAGGTTCCTCAACCGCCTCTTGCTTGCCTCCACGGCGCCCTGCTCGCCCGCCGCCGCACGCGCGGCCCCCGCCGCGCTGCTGCCCGCGTGCGCGCCCGCCGGGCTGGCCTGCGGCGCCGCTGCACCGCGCGCCCCGCACGCCTGGGAGCCGCACTGCTCCGCCGTGCCGCCGCGAGCACCGCCTTCTCGCCCACGCGCCCGGTCCGCCGCACGCCGCTGCTCCCCGAGCCGCGCCTCGCCCGCTGCACGCCGCCGCCGCCGCCGCTCCGCCAATCTTGGCCGCCGCAGCGCGCTCACCCGCCCGCAGCCCGCGCCGCTCTGTCCGTCGCTTGCCGATCCGCCTCGCGGATCCGTGGGGAAGAGGAAGAAGGGCCGGCCGCCGCTGCCAGGAAGGAGAGAAGGGAGAGGAGAGCGCCGCAAAAGAAAAGGAATGGAGAGAAAGAACGGAGGCCACGGCGGGCTGCCAGCTTGGGCTCATATATGCCCAAGCTAGAGGTCAACGGCGGCGGTGGGGGTTCGGGGTCGTCGGCGGCCCCTCCTCTCTTGTTGCCGTCGTCCCGGCCCGCCGCCTGCAACGCCGCCCGCGTCGCCGTCGCCCCGCCGCCTACGCTGCCGTCGCCCCGCTCGCGCCGTTGTCGCGTCGCCCGCAACGCCGGCCGCGCGCCACTGCGCCTTCGTCGCACCGCCCGCCGCCCGCAACGCCAGCCGCGCGCCACTGCATCTCGCGGCCGCCGCCAGCAATGCCGCCCGTGCTCTGTACCGCCCCTCCGCCTGCAGGCTTCATCGCTACGGCGGCCACACACTACCGCTCCTACCATCGTCGCATAAAGAAGAACAGAAAAGGATGAGACGGAGAGAAATCGAGAGTCTTCGTGACGGAGAGAAAAGGATGAGACGGAGAGTCTTCGTGATGCGATATTTTTTACCGGAGAGCAGCGGTGACGGTACGCAGACCAGAAGACAAAGGGCACGGTAAAACGAAAATCGCAGGATACAGATCGGAGGGTGTAAATTTTTTTTACCGACGTGGACCGCCTCGCCGAGCGCCGGAACTGCCTCCTTTCATAAGAGTTATATATATTATATTATAAATGTAACTTCTAAATTCACTATGCAAAAAAAAGATTCACCGTCACATCAAAATGTCATAACATATATAGAATACTAAATGAAGATGAAATCAAAAACTAATTGAACAGTTTTGTTGTACTCTGCGAAATGCTACAGTGACACAATGATTACGACGAGACACTTCCCTCCCAAATTTGGGGTCCCAAATTTAGAACTAAACAAGGCCTTGCAAACGAAGTGTATTAATATATATACTACTTCTCCACCTCAAATTTTAAATTGTTTTGATTTTCTTAACATACATAATATTTACTATATATATATGTAGTCTAGATGTATAGCAAAAACTATATAAATAGAAAAGACAAAATTAACTATAGTTAGAACAAATGTAGTATTTCTGATAAAGACTTGTTACAACATGTTTAACATCTTTTAAGTGTTTTTTCTCTCAAATGATCAAGGGTTACCATTGTTCTAGATAATAATTTTGTTAAATGTGAAGTGGGTTAATTTTAATGTCTTGTTTGGACAATCCCGACGAAAAACAAATTAGCTAAAAAATCACTAACAATGTTTTTTTATAAAAGAATCGTTGGCCACTTAATGAATAACTCTTTGAATGCCTTGATTAGATTATTTGGAAAAAATATAAAGAAGATCAATAATTATCCGCCACTTGCAAAAAGGCATTTGAAAATGTTGAAAATGGTGCAAGGAGTTCCAACTTCCAAGTACTCGACGGTATTCCACATATATACAGTCATATCTGCAACTCCGTTACAACTATGTGTACGTACAAGAGTTGTTCAAAAGTCATCTTCTGGTTGTACAAGAGTTGCACAATTAAATTATACAATCATTTACTAGGTCTCTTTTTCTCGGATCCGCGTCTAATTAGCAAGGCTTACATATCTGCTATGAACAGTCTAGACATACGCTGCGCTTCTCTCAAACCGGAAGCTTCTCGAACAATCCGCAAGGCCATGTAATAAGAGAGACAAAATAATAATAATAATAACAGGGAAAAACATCCATTCGTTTGCATATGTTTCAACAAGCTAGAGAGAGGGGTCAAAAGGAGATGATGAGTGAGAATGTGTGCCGATCGATCGAGAGCTCCTTTTGATCCAGACCCCCACATCTGGCCGGTCACCAACTTGGCCCTGCTAGCTGCTCATGGCCATGGAGAATACATCCATATGCATATATATAGGCTACATCTACATGCATGTCTTGTGGGGATACCCATCCAACCAACCACATGATGCATGGCAAAATAAAGCGGAATCTCCTCCCAAAGATTCAAGAGCTGGAAGAAAGGTGCCTTGTGTGTGCTTGTGCACCTTTAGCTTGGGAAGGAGCTAGCTGAGTGGAGTGGCTTGGCATTATCGACCGGCATGCATGTTGTTGGCAATTGCACACTCTGCATGTCAACCGGTTAGTGGCCAAGCTGCTGCATGCTGCGGCAGCTCATGAACTGGCCGGCTGGCCTGGTGCTGTGCATCCACATCTATCCATGCAGCATATGCTTTGTTGCTTCAAAACATGGGTGCTGGTTTCGCACCTAACACATAACAGACCACATGTACCATGTAGGCGGTTTTGGCGGCATCATGTGCCAACAACAGTAAATAGCAGTAGAAGTAAAAGAGAGTAGAAATTAGCCATTCCAAAGCTAATTGGTTAATTTTGATCATCAGGTGAATGTAGAACTCAGACACATGTAAGTGACTCGGTGTTGTTTGCAAAATGTGTTGTGCACATATTGTTGACAATCATAGTTAGATAATTAAAGTTGTTTCGGCACACAAAAAGAGCTACAAAAGATTGATGCAATTCTGTTGTGAGGCTAAAGTTTTTGATGTATCGAACATCAGAGAAGGACTGACACGACGGCCTAACTAGTTCCAACCGGTTCTGTTCCATGGATACCTTACACGATATATCCAATCCACTCCGCTACTGGTCCAAAACCTTTCAAAGCGCAAGCATTTCTGTAAAGGAAAAGGGGTGCAAAGAAAATAAACTAAATCTTTGCGATATGATGGAGACCAGGAGTATGCATATGTCTAGCAGGGAATATGCCAAAGCGTCGTGCACCTTAAGCTTGCTGGTTCCTGATTCTTTCTTCTTGGGACAGACATCCAACGGACCGCTCCTTCTCGGCATATCTAAACCCCAGGCTATGTGCCCTTTCGTATCTTCAAGTACACATTCTATGTGTGAACCATTCATATAAAGCAGATCATCACAGGCCCTGAATTTGCTTGGACCATTCATCTTATATATCTAGAGTGCAACTGTGGGTGTTGCTTTTCTTGCTGTCTCCAGGCCCAGTGCAAAATTTTCTTAAACACTGCTATGTCAGGTTTCTATCAGAATCATACAAGGTACCAGCTGGGTTTGAAAAGAAACGGTGAAAAAGGAGACCGGGAAATGCAATGTTGTTTTCTTCCTCTTTAAGATTGCGCTGTGCAGATATATGTGCACGTTTTAAGGTAACCATAGTGTGCAGTCCATTAGCCACAGACAGGAACTTGACATTAGGCAGCCATGATGCCAATGCACATGCAACTCAATTGCAGCCACATATTCTCTTGCAGTTGCATGGAATGAAATCAACAAATCATGGTTTTTACGACTAATTCGCCTCTCCCGAAAACAGAACTGACCAACAGATCTTTTTCCTGGTTGGTGAGGCACTGAGACCTTGTGGGGCAATATACTACTGCTAGCTTGTTTCACAGTGACCAAACTCTTGTGGTCACATGGTTTGCACTATATGGGAAGGGAGGCTGAGGCTCTACTGGCTAAGGCCATTAAACCAAGTGGGGCTGGCAGGAATGGTACCTATGGTGGCCTGTGGTCACACCAAAGGGACCTCAAATATGGCTAGTGGTCTCATGATCTTTTGGCAATGGCTTGGATGTATGATTGCTTGTTTCAAGCTAGAAACAGTAATACACGTAACACCTTCAGACGGTGCAAATATTTTTGAGCGACTAAGGAAAGGACGTGTTCAGAAAAGCCAATTATGAAGGGGCAATCTTTAAACCTTCCCGAAGGCCTTCATATGGCCTTGATAGTTGATATGCATACAAGATATATTGCATAAAATTCCACCAATTGCTTAACAAGATATGGTTCAATGCCAGAAATGATCAATGAGTCTATACGATCCAAAGCAAAGGGAGCTAGCAAGCAAGAAAGGAATTGCCAGAGCAAAAGAATCGATTTCATTTCATTTCACTAGTCCATGAATCTGGAGTGGTAAAAGTAAATAGATCTCTTACCCCTCAGTCCCTTCATTAGTAGCTCTTTGTTTTGACCTAGCTCTTTTTTTGGAACCAAGCCTAGCAGAAGGCTTGGAATCCTCACTGCAGTATGTCATACGACAAGCATCTATTATGTAGCGCACATGGACATCTTCCTTTGATATTGTTTTCAGCAACTTCTTAGCTGCCTTCCGCCCCCCAGAAGAAAGAAGAGCCTGATACATCCTGCAGATACAAATGTAACAAAGATCACATAAAGAGAAATTTGCATGGCTCCACGAGAAAATTCAACCTGTAAAAATGTACTATTATGATCCAACCTCAAAGAAGTCAGCACATTGTGTGAAAGACCAGCAGATTCATATTCTGACCAGATCTGCTGGGCTCGTTGCACATTCTTTAACTTTACACATGCACTGAGAAGAAAATCAAGGCTTGTCCGAGAAACATTGAGTCCGAGCTCTTTGACGGCATGGAGAAGAGCCATTCCCAGATCCAAATTTGTGGTCTCCATTTCCCATAGTAGGCCAAAGACCTTCAAAAAAAACGTTCAAGCAAGTAAGCAGAGTTACAATTGAAGAAAAGAAGGGAAACATGTAGTTCGCAGGGAAATGTGTTTTAGAACTTTTAATACACCCTTAGGAAATCAATTCAGAGGGATCTGCATTACCAAAAAAAAATGCAGTTGCACAACTATATTGTTCATTAAAATAAAAAAAATGATTATTACTCATATGTCACCGCAATTCAACTGGAATGACTTCTCCAAACTAACTGAACAATCATGAAATGCTCACCAGAGCCAAAAAGATAAAAACATTAAAAATGCTTATTCCATGGAAAACTGTAGGGTGACACCTCACGCCCAATGTGGGGGGTGACTTTCATATATATAGCCAATACGGCTTGATGTACAAGTAATACAACAGATATACATGGAAGTATATAAACACGGCTATACATATCTAATACCCACCCGCAGTCGCAACGGGAGAATTATAAACACGGCTATACATATCTAATAAAAACAAACCAGAGACCAAATGGAACAGGTGTCACATAAGGGAATGTACTTTCAGCACCTAAAAGCGGAAGGGTGTGCAATTTAGAAAGTAAAGAACATAGTTCAATATTGATCGTTAATCAACACAGGATATTCTGTTGATTTTCGATTTCTTGTAAGTATGCATTAGGCAAAAGAAAGATGGGACAGGTGCAAATAAGTGAATCATTGATCTGCAAGTCTGTTTATGGATATCCCTTGTCATTTTATACCATGCAATAACCCTTCAACAAACTAGAGGCAAAAATTTCACATTTTCAAAAGAGATCAGGTGTATTGTATTAAGATTGTACGCGGGTGATTTTGATCAAACTGCGAAATCGGAAGGCCATCAATAGGTGTCCCGAAGCCCAAAAAGATCAATAGAAAAAATACCTGATCAACAACCATATATGTACTCATTTCATCTCTATCCTTGAGCTGCTTAAGTAAATCAATCGCAGCACTGGTGCAAAAGAACATAGCATATAAACACATCATGATAGGCTTGAATAAATAGTGCAGAAAGGCAACTACACAAACACCAACTATCATACTCAGGGTAGTTGTGCTGAACACAGTATAGAAGGACTCTGCCACAACCCTCAAACCAGCTGCTTGAGTCATTCAGCTCATCCACAAGTTGATGCAATCTATCCAGTTCACCTTCTGTTCGAATATGCTCCTGCAGAAGCAAATACAATGCTATAAGAAATGGAGATAATGATTAGTGCTAAACTATGCAGACTTGCTTATTTCAGCAGGAAATATGGCTCACAGATTTACTCACAATTAGGGCAATGGCAGCCTTTGGCTCTAGGGAGCCTCCAGATTGCTTTATATCATCATACAGGCAAAGTGCATCCAATACTTGGCCATTTGATGCCAGCGCTCCTACAAGTGCGCTCTTGATGTCATTGAGGAGCTTACGTGGTATTTCCTTATCCAGTAGAACCTAAGTAGGCAGCAACAGTTTATAACATAGCCAATGTAACAAAGAACATCATAGCCCTCGTTCCATGATACTACAAAATATGCAATAGAATTGAAGAATGAAAGCAGCTAAATTGAAAGATCATTCTGATCAGCAAAAACCATTTACCTGCTTAGCCATATCAAAATTCCCAAGTCTTGCGTATGCATTAATGAGTGACATATATATGTGTCTGGTCATTTGAATTCCATCTTGCCGTAATTGGTCATGATACTGTCAGCATTTCAATATTGAGCAGTTATAACATAAGAAACAACATATTGAAAGGAATTTACAAAATGTGTTCCACGCAATCATTTCCAATGGAACTACAATGGGAAACTATAGGTAATGTGTTGTGCTGCATGGAGACTTCCAAGGTCAAACAGACTTCACCAATTAAAAGAAATTTTGATTAACTTGGGATATGCATAAGTGATATCAGCAGAAGGAAATGGTCTGGTAGTACTTAGCTTAGACTAAGTCCTTTTTGCTAAGACAAAGTCCTCCAGAACAAGACCTGTGCCTCTCCACAAAACACAATATAAAAAGAGGCAGTGGCAATAACAAATGGTCGGGTATGTGGCAAACCTTAGAAATGTGCTCTTCCGACTCACTGTTCACTATCAAATAACTGAATGTTTCGGAATCTGGCTTTACTCCAGCAACCTGCATTTGGGACATGACCATTTGTGCTCCGTTGTGGTTTTTCTGAACAACATACAAGATCAAAGTTTTTATACAGATCCACTACGCATGACTATTGGAGTTGTTATGCATGCTGAAGATTTAAGTAATGCTGAACAAACAAGCATGGTACTGACTGGGCATGGGATAACAAGGATATCAGCTGAACTCAACAAATTTGCAAGCAATGGTCAATTATAGGGCCACTGTGCATTCAAGAGTATGAATGAATACAGTACTGTACGCAATGTCAAGATAAAAAAAGTAAAGAAACATAACCCCAAGAATTTACCTCCCTATAATATCCGAGCATTATAGCATTATACAGGCTTACGGTTGAAACCTCCCCAGATTCTTCCGCATCGGTGAGTATATTGTAAGCACCTTCAAACTAGAAACAAGGATCAATAAACAACAGCTTCACATGAGGTCAAAAAAATAGCACGTGTCCAGCATCATGACTTACATCCTTCATGTTTACAAATAAACTTATCATGCTTCTGAACGTTTCGCTTTTTAATTTCAAATTGTGGTGACGCATCAAATCATATATGGGGCGAGCCTGCAAAATTAGAACAAATATTCATTATAGCTCACAATAAGAAGTCACTTGATCATATAAAGATTGTTTTCGTAAAAGATAATTGCTAAATAGTTGTTCATCCTGAATCCTGTTGAAGGGTGCTTTTTATACCCTAGTAAATGTACATGGCTAGGCCTTCTGGACCTTGAAATTCAAATAGGGTTTTCCCTAACACGTATGTTTTAACTTAAAATAGTTCAGGCTGAGTTTATACTGGAAAAACTTGTGGTCAAATAAGTGCTTAAGCTTGTTGTCTCTTGTTTAAATATTCTGAAACACTTTCACAAAAGCTTGTATGCAATCATTTACAACAGGGCGGTGCACTTTGAAATGACAGATTCTTCTGACCTGTGAGATATATCCTGATAACAGGAGTGACAAGCAACATGTTTGATGCACCTACATGTTCTTGTACTTACCATGTGAAGTTCGCCTCTTTGCTCACAAGCATGTATGATTGGGTGAAACGATTCAATTGGCACATTGGAACTGGATTTACACATGCGGTCAGCTACATCAAGAGCTAAGCCAATCTGCAAAGAATATTAAATTAGATACAACATTGGTTTGAGAAGTAAGGATGAATTCAAACACTCAGCACCAAAGCAAAGCTTATTTCAGAAATGTAGCATACCACACGTATATAGGTCATATTGTTTTGAAGTGGGATAGATAAATGTTAGTGTCAATATACATTGTTTAACAATCCACTGATGCAAAACACGTGTCAACTTCACGAAGAAATGTTATTAAAAGTCAACACAAGGAAAATTTAGATTTGGGTATTTTTACCATGACATCAATCATGCAATTAAACCAAGCGTGTAAGTATGGCACAACAGTAGTGCTGTATGCTACATTCGCCACTTTTCTCACCTCACCCAATATTCAGAACCAGATCATTCTATGGTCCAAGCAACCAAGAAGTTTCATTGCATCCGGATTCAAATAAGCGAAAAGAAAAATTACCATTGATGTGGTGGTAGAAAAAAATAAATTAGAAAAAGAAAGAAATGAAACAATTGGTGAAACAAGTATCAACCACACAATGTATTTTGGAAACACAAAGTTGGTTCAGTAATATCCAAGCCAGCAGAAGCACAAACATACAAAGGTAAGAAAAAAACACTTATAAACGTGATCGAAATTGAGGCAACACTTGTATGCCTGGGACAAATGTCTGGAGTTTAGCAAGTTAGCAACTTCAGCTAATTTGAAAAAGATTGATAAAGCTACAGTATATCATGTCATTCACTCATCTAAGATTACAAGAAAGCTGTGAATGCATGTGTCATTACCTTTGATGAATCACAACAGATAGAGATGACCTTGTCGTATGAAGCAATAGAGGGCGCTACCTCAAACTTCTCATTCCATTTATGAAATGCCACTAGCATGTCTTCAACCTTCAACAAAAGACCTATTTAAAAGTGGTCTAGAAACAAAGTTTAGATATAAGGGCTTTCATTAACTTGATAGTCTACTACACGGTTTTTCAAGCATGGAGAAACTCTTCTTTGCATCGAGAAAAACAGGAAACAGGGGAAGAAAAATATCTTTTTTTTTCAAAGGGAGTCCTAGTGTAACACCCAAGGAAGGAAAACAATTAACATAGTATCACGATAATTCAGTAAGTGTATGGCTTCACAAAGATCAAGTATAAGGATATCTCAAGAATCCAAATGTGTATGGTCAGTTGGCAAGATAGCGACATAAGGTTCCTGGTAGCGATCCATCACGACAAATTCCATCCATCTAAACAAAAATGGTTTGACTAATCTTTTAGACAATTTTTCTACTACTCTCAGCGATTGCTACCAACGCATTGTATTTTGGCAGGTAAGTGACCTAAGTTTGGAGGTTTAGCATGCTCCTTTTTGGGTTCGATGAAAACGCAAAAGCAATGCCATTTTCACTTCGGAAAGTTATTATTGCTAAATCATGATGATAAAACAAATTAGTAGTTCATTCTGACGCACCGAATCGCACTTAAAGTTCATTGTACATTAGAAGATATGAATATTACCGGTAGCCATCATAAAAGATTGCTCACCATTATGTTTGGTATATTCGCAGCATAGTCCAAAATTAAGGATGAAATGTTTCTATCAGCACATCCTGAGACCACAAATCAAAAAATTAGCAGGTAGAAGATTCTGAAACAAGAAACCAAAACAGTCGTTAGGTAAACAACAAAAGGGATGAAAGAAAAGAAAAGGATCGGGAATATATAGTGGCAGTGAAAAGATTTTGTTGCTAATTACTGCACTTGAATGCTTGTGTCCATCTTATTGACATACAAAGAAACGTGAACTAAATATGGAACACTTGCACGTGATTTATAACCTTTTGACCTCATCCCCTCAAGAAGCTTCTCAGCATAGTTCTCTAGTTCTAGTTGACCCAATGATTTGAATATATTAGATATGTACTTTGACCCTGAAACTTTTGTTATATCAAGCAAATCCAACAAGGCGATCAGATCTTCCTTTCTGCCGCTTTCAGCAAAGGCCAACATGTAACTTTCTGCAAAACAGATGCATTCAGTAAGGCACTGTTGTGAGAACAATCTGGCAGTATGCGAGCTTGAACATGTTATTCGATGTGAATCAGCACATCCAAATTACCATGAACGAGTAAGAGAAAAGAAGAATCTGATTATGATTTTTGGGTGGTTACCTGCTATGTCATAATGAGCTTCCTCGTTGTAGTCTTCGACAGAGTGACAAAGTTCTTGAATTTTTTCTTCATCTTGAACTCTAATAAAGCGCAACATCTCATAATAAGCTATTCTAGAGAAGGACTGTGGATTCGCATCCTTAAAGAATGCACTGAACATCTCAAACTCCTCCAACAACCCTGCCTCGATAAGATACAAGAGGAACGGGCCATAAATATCTTGCTCGATCCTAAACCCCTTATCACTCATGGTCTCAAAAAGGTGGTGCGCCCTATAAATATACTCCACAGCGGAATCAACGTCTTTGCAAGCCCTTGCCTTGTGCAGACAAAGCCTAATCAATGAATTGAACTCCTTGACCCCTGTTTCCCTCCCCAGCTTTCCGAAAAACTCAATCGTTGACTCTGTGCCAAGCTTATTAGCGCACAACTGCATCAGCTTCGTGTAGCGGCGGCTCTCAACGTTCTTGAATATGTAGTGTTTCTTCTTCTCCCTCGCCACCTCCCTCCTCCAATGCATCAGTGGGTCCTTTGATGGCGATGCCTGGAACCACTCAAAGTCCAGTATCTTGTTGTTCGTGGCAACCTCCTCAGCATCTTCAGAGCCCTCCACTGGTGGCTTCGCGTCTTCCGCGTCATCAGGCCCTGAGCATTGAACTAAGGATAACTCACTATCACAGCGACAGTTGGAACTGAAATTGTTGCAGGGTTATACGGAAGTGCAATGGTACCATCTAGGACGGACATGAGCGCCTTGGTGAGAGCCTCAGGGGGATCATCCCCATCTGCGCAGGAGAAGGAACAAGGGTGAGAGTGGAGCCAGAAGCTAGTTTGTCTAAAAGAGAAGTACAGAGAGAACGGAGGTAGTAGTTCACTTCCCCCATTGGTTATCACCTAGGGCGTGCGCGTGAGCTTGGGGGAGGGAGGACGGCAAGTTCGTCTTCTTCAAGGCCGCGGCCTGCTTGAGCCGCAGGAGGGAGGCCTGCGTGACGGTGGTGGCCGGAGTGACGGCGGCGTAGCGGCTGGAGGTCCTCTTCAGGGTGCAGAGCTTCGGGGCAGCGACCGCGGTGTCGCCCTTGGATGCGGCGGGCTTCGCGGCGGGGGTCGCCGCCTTGGGAGCGACGGCTGCGGCGGGGATGGCCGGCTTGGAGGCGGAGGAGGCGGCGTGCTTGGTCGTCTCCAGGAGGCGCTTCCACATGGGTGGCGG
This sequence comes from Echinochloa phyllopogon, assembly GCA_033239725.1. Taxonomy (NCBI): domain Eukaryota; kingdom Viridiplantae; phylum Streptophyta; class Magnoliopsida; order Poales; family Poaceae; genus Echinochloa; species Echinochloa phyllopogon. Next base: position 2,780,974 of record BTCW01000001.1, read on the forward strand.
GGCGGGGCGGCGGTCGGAGGGCCCGCCGCCACCGGTGCGGTGATGCGGCGGCGGATTCCGGCGGGCGCGGGCGTGTGAGCGGCGGGTTTAGCGGTTCGGTGTTGAGGAGTTGGGCCGTTGGGGTTGGAGTGCTGGACTGGACCCAAATGGATCCCCCATTGCCAACAGAGAGGCCTTCTCTTTTTTTTTCTTTTTTTTTTTGACAGAAACATTGTGAGACCTCAACAGAGTACCCTGCTTTGGAGCATGTGAATGAAAATGTGACCTATCTACCAATGAATATAGATTTTTATTATTTCAAATGTTTGTAAGTCTGTGTTGGTCATCCCGATTCATATATATATATATATATATATATATATATATATATGTATGTTCCGAATTTTAAATTTGTCAGCAGAGGAACACCACCGGCCGGTGCACGTTGCCGGACACAATCAACAAAAACATCATCAGGCAGCTGCCGCAGCTGGATCTCCTCTATCAAGTATCAAGCACAAAGGTTAGGGAGGAATCGAACAATCTTCTCAAAGCTCCAGCTCAAAAAAAACGACCATACATCGAGTAACGCTTTCTCAAACAACCAAACAATTGCTCCGGCCATAGCGAAGCTTATAAAAATGTTACTGCCTGGAAAGAAGTCTGGATTTTTATTGAAACAGTTCATCAGCTTTCCAGGGACTAAACACATACGATGGCGACAAAACTGTGCATATTGCACTTCTCATCTCACAAAGTGTATACAGCATTAGTGTAGAATATTGGGCAAACACCACACAGTCAAGATGGGGGTGACCTTTCATTATATAGGCCGGATACGGCTTGGAGTACAAGAATACAACTCTAATACAATACAAGACCATATACAACTCTATATATCTAACACCCGCCCGCAGTCGCAGGTGGACAAACGCCTAGACTGGACCTAAAATCTGTAAATAACTGTACAGAAAGACCCTTAGTCATAATGTCAGCAAACTGGCGCGACGAAGGAATGTGAAGAACTCGAACTTCACCCAAAGCCACCTTCTCGCGGACGAAATGAATATCAATCTCAATGTGCTTCGTTCGTCGATAATGAACAGGATTGGCAGCCATATAAACTGCACTGACATTGTCACATAAGACGAGCGTCGCCTTTGAGAGAGGAACATGAAGCTCGTGAAGAAGCTGTCGTAGCCAGCAACACTCAGCTACTGCATGAGCAACAACCCGATATTCTGCCTCTGCACTGGAACGAGAAACTGCAGTCTGACGCTTGGACGACCAAGAGACCAATGTATCACCAAGATAGACACAATATCCAGAGGTAGAATGTCGAGAATCAGGGCAGCCCGCCCAATCAGCATCAGAGTACGCCGTAAGAGAGTCAATCGGAACAGTGCCAATCCGAAGACCATAGGACAGGGTACCCTTCACATAGTGCAAGATGCGCTTTAGAAACGCCAGATGCGACTCGCGAGGATCATGCATGAACAAACAGACCTGCTGAACAGCATATGCAAGATCCGGTCGCGTCAGGGTGAGATACTGAAGAGCACCAGCTAAACTCCGGTAAGCAGACGCATCAGCAACAGGCGCACCATCTGTAGCAGACAACTTGGCCTTAGTATCAACAGGCGTTGTCGTAGAGTGACAATCACTCATACCAGCACGCCGAAGAATCTCCAAAGCATATTGCTGCTGAGAAAGAAACAGCCCATCCGAAGAACGTGTCACAGACATGTGTAAGAAGTCATGAAGATCCCCCAAATCTGTCATAGCAAACTCACTGTGCAGTCGGTCAATAATATTCTGAAGCAACGTGGTAGAGGAAGCAGTCAAGACTGAAAGTGCATCTAGGCATTTAATCTATTTTGGTTATTAATGGCAATAGAAATTTGGATATGATGTTTTGCATGAGTTGTGCAGGAATAAAATGAAATAAAAAGAAGATAATACTAAAGGAAGGACCCCAACGCTCATTCATATGGTGGAGGACTCAATTGGTGAATTTAAATTTAATTTTCCGTTTGAAATTGAGTATAGGACCACCGTACTATCAAGGGGGACGTAGTTGATAAATTCTAGATGCTAAAAGTGCTTTACTTGAGATGACAAACTCTTGAGAGACACAAAAACACTTCACAAACACCCTTTTCTGCTCGGCCGGAACTTAGGCCGGAAGATCCGACCGGAAGTTCCGGGCGGCTCGGTCTCGAGCTTCTACGGGCCGGAAGTTCCGGCCGTAGCATCGGAAGATGCTTGACTTAGCCGTTTTTCGAGCTCACGAGTGTCCTGTTGCATGTTCCGACCCTAGGTCGGAAGGTCCGACCGGATGTTCCGGCCCGTTCTGTCTTGGCTTTCTCAGGGCCGGAAGTTCCAGGGTCCCCCGGAAGATCCGACATACAGTCGGAAGATCCTGCTCCTGGAATTTTTCTGGGATCTTTTCCTAACACATATCTGTTGGTTGTCGGAAGATCTGACTAAGTGTCGGAAGATCCGGTACCCCTTCGCAAAGCACATAACGGTCATATTTTGGGGGGTTGGTATAAATACCCCTCACACCCCCTCATTCATTTGTAGCTGCACACACGACCTAACACAAGACAAGAGCATTCACTCTCCTCCTAAAATCCCCTCCCAAGCTTGATTCTTGCCAAGATTCACCTAGGGTTTGAGTGGGAGAGAAGACTAGAAGTGAGAACTCCCTTTGTTCATCTCGTGAAGCACTTCAAGCAACTTGAGTTCATCGATTCACGTTTGTTACTCTTGGAGCCTTCTCCTAGACTGTTAGAGGTGCCGGTGAACTCCCATTCTCTTGTGGTTTGAGTCCCGGAAGTTTGTATTACCCTCTCTCTTCGTGGGAGCACATAGTAAGTAACTCAATCCTCCTTTGTGGTTGATTGGGAGAGACTTAGGGTTAGTGTGACAGCCTGACTCTTTGTGAGCATCTCAACGGAGACGTAGCTCCTTTGTGGAGTGAACTTCGGTAGAAAATCCTTTGTCTCCACATTTGTTCTTGTTCATATTGTTTCTACAACTTGATTTGTCCCTATCTACTTATTTGTGGCTATACTCTGATATTGATCATATATAGAAGGTTCCTTACATCAGTTGTGAGCTTAGTATTTAAGTGGATTTTTCAAAAGGTCATTAGATTTCAAATCTCGAAGTACACTTGAATTGCCTGTCGGAAGATCCGGCTTATCATCGGATCTTCCGGTATTCTGTCCCAGTCGGAAGATCCTGTACAGTGTCGGATCTTCCTGGCCGGAAGATCCGAGACTGTGTCGGATCATCCGACTTTCTGACATTTTTCGGAGGATTTTTGCAGGAATTTTTAAACAGGCCTATTCACCCCCCTCTAGGCCTAGTGTTGGTCCTTTCAATTGGTATCAGAGCCTAATCCCTTGTTTAGGCTTAACCGCTAAGGGAAAAACACTATGGCCGGTACGGGAGATGGATCCGAGATGGCTTCCGCTCACAAAGATAAACATCCGACGCCCGTCGAGTAAAGCTCAAGCGATGATGAATTCAACATCAGCGATGTTGATGAGAGCTTGGGTGAACAAGAAAAGAAGAAGCAAAGAAGGGAGAAGATAAGGAAGAAGATTAAGGAGAAGGCCGAAAGAAAGGCGCAAAAGCTTCTCAAGAAGAAGATACGAGAAAGAGACGCTCTTGACGGACTTCACTCGGTGTCTTATCGATATGAGACATCTTCTTCTAACAAATCTTTCAACCCTTCTAGTCTTAATTTCTCATCCGTTCCAATGGGCAAAGTCCCCAAATTCAATGGGATTGACTATGCCCGGTGGAGCGATGATATGAAAGTTTACTTGCATGGTCTTCATCCATCTCTTTGGACTATTGTGAAAATAGGTGTCGACAAGAGTGCAACGCCAAGTCGAGAACAAAAGTACGACATCTTCCGCAACTCTCAAGCCGTGACCGTGCTTAAGAGTGCTCTAAGCTCCTATGAGTACAACAAGATTAGAGGAATCAATAGTGCCAAGGAGCTATGGGACACTCTTCAAATGGCGCATGAAGGATCGGATGAGGTCAAGGAAGGCAAGGTAGATCTCTTACAAGGAGAACTAGAAGCTTTTGTCATAAAGAAGGATGAGTCCTTGCAAGAGATGTATGATCGATTGAAGCTTCATGTCACCGAAATTAGAATGCTTGGAAGCAATGATTGGGGCGAGAGCAAGGTCACAAAGAAATTGCTTAGAGCATACGCACCCAAGAACCCAATGCTTGCCACAATGATTAGAGAAAGTGACAGGTTCAAGACAATGGTTCCCATGGAGCTATTCAACAAGTTGCAATATCATGAGATGAATAGCTTGGATGTGACAAGGTCAATCCAACAAACCGAAGTCAAGACCATAGCTCTCAAGGCCGAACCAAGCAAGAAAGTTGAGTCAAATGAGAAGACCTCAACTTCCAAGAAGAATGAAGATTCAAACGACCATGAGAGCACCGATGAAGAAACCGCTATGATGGTTAGGAACTTCAAGAGATTCATGAAGACAAGGTGAAAAGAAGAGCTTCTCTCAACGAAGATGCTATGAGTGTGGGGAGAAAGGTCACTACATTGCCGATTGTCCCCGCAAGAAGAATGACAAGGATGACAAGAAGTTTAAGGACAAGACCGGTGACAAAGACAAGAAATACAAGGAGAAGAGTCGAGAGTACAAGAAAAAGTTTGGAAGCGCCCACGTCGGTGAAGGTTGGGATTCATCAAGTGATGACTCCGGTGATGAAGGAATGGCCACTTGTGCCATCCAAGCTCCTACACCAACTCCACGACTCTTCAACAACATCGATGAGAGTGATGACGAAGCTCCCATGTGCCTCATGGCTCAATGGACTAAGGTATTTGACACCACACCACCTCTCTCATCCACTCTCTTGTCATCTAGGAACATTGAAAATGATCTAGATAATGAAGAAGCCGAACATGAGAAAACATGATAAAGAAGTTCGGCAAAGATGGCTACAAATTTATTAAAAAACTAATAGAGAAAGTTGAGAAAAGAGAGGAGTCTCTTGATAGGCAAGAAGAATTGCTCATCCTTGAGAAGGAGAGAAACCTTGTCCTAGAAGAGGCTCTAGTTGAGGAGAAACTCAAGGTTGAGAAGTTGGCTTGTGAGTTATCTCATGCCAATGACTCACAGGAGAAGATGTCAAAGGAATTGTCTTTGACAAATGACTCTCTAACTAACCTAAAGAATGCTAAAAGTGAGCTTCAAGAAAGGCATTCAAGCCTAGAGATCAAATATAAAGATCTAGAAGCCAATTTTAGCTCACTTTGGGAAAGTACCAAGAACAACTCTAATACAACTCTTGACTCAAGTGTCTCTACTAGTGAAGGTTGCTCAAGATGTTATAAAATTGATTTAGATGCTTGTGCAACTAACATTTCTAAGCTAGAGGAGAAAGTCAAGGCTAAAGATGCTCAAATCCAAAAGTTGACCAATGCCATTGGCCAAGACCAAGGCAAGGGCAAGAGTGTATTCGAGACCCACCCGGCATATAAAGCCGGTAGATATGGTACTATCAAGGATGGGCTTGGATACACTCGAGGTGAAAAGGCCAATGGGACAAAGAAGATAAGAGGTCGTGATGTGACATTGTTCATCAAGGGGACCAATCTAGGTGAACTAATGGATGCGGCTCATGGGGTGGTAAGGTCCATGGAGCCCTTGCCAATGGCAAAAGCATCTAGTCAAGATGTCAAGATCAAGACCAAGAAGGAAGAGAAGGTCATTGAGCACAAGCCATCGTCAAACTACTCCATCGACTATATGGTCACTTGGGACCAAAATGAGAAGATGGTGGTAAAGTATATAGGTGCTCATACTAGGAAGATGATGAGAAGTGTGTGGGTGCCTAAAATGTCAAAAGCTAACACTCAAGGACCCAACCACTTTTGGGTACCTAAGTCCAAGGCTTAAACTTGTTTTGTAGGCATATTCCTCCGGTGGACCTTCGTGGTTGTTGGATAGTGGATGCTCAAATCATATGACCGGAGACAGGAATATGTTTGCAAAGCTACAAGAGTATAACTCACCCGTTGAGAAGATCACATTTGGTGACAACAATCATGGTGATGTCATAGGTCAAGGTGAAATAGCTATCTCACAAGACTCATCTCTTTCCAATGTTTATCTTGTTGATTTTTTGGGATACAACTTGTTGTCGGTCTCACAACTTTGTGAGAAGGGTTACAATTGTCTCTTTACTAATGAGGTTGTGAGCGTCCTAAGAAGGGAGGATTCCTCTATTGCTTTTACGGGTCGACTCAAGGGAAAGCTTTACTTAGTTGATTTCACAACTAGTAAAGTGGAACCGAAGACTTGTTTAGTGGCAAAATCTAGCTTGAGTTGGCTTTGGCATCGCCGGCTAGCTCATGTTGGGATGAGGAACTTGGCCAAACTTCAAAAGGATTAACACATCCTAGGACTAACAAATGTTGTGTTTGAGAAAGATAGATTGTGTAGTGCTTGTCAAGCCGGGAAGCAAGTTGGTGCTCCACATCCACCCAAGAATATTTTGACTAGCTCAAGACCACTCAAGTTGCTTCACATGGATTTATTTGGACCGGTTGCATATGTTAGCATTGGCGGGAACAAGTATGGACTTGTCATTGTAGATGAATTTTCTCGCTTCACATGGGTTTTCTTTTTGCAAGACAAGAGTGAAGCTCAAACAATCATCAAGAGATTCATTAAAAGAGCTCAAAATGAGTTTGAGTTGAAGATCAAGCATATAAGAAGTGACAATGGGACGGAGTTCAAGAACACCAATGTTGAAGAGTTTCTTGATGAAGAAGGAATCAAGCATGAGCTCTCCGCGCCATACACACCTCAACAAAATGACATTGTTGAGAGGAAGAACCGGACTTTGATTGAAATGACACGGACCATGCTTGATGAGTACAAGACTCCGGATAACTTTTGGGCCGAGGCGGTTAGCACGGCTTGCCATGCCACTAACCGTCTCTATCTTCAAAAGTATTTGAACAAGACTCCATACGAGATACTAACCGGTAACAAACCAAAGGTGCACTACTTTCGAGTCTTTGGTTGCAAATGTTACATTCTTAACAAGAAAGCCAAAAGCTCAAAGTTTGCACCTAAGGTTGATGAAGCCTTTCTACTTGGTTATGGTACTAACGAACACGCCTACCGTGTTTTCAACAAAACCACCGGTTGTGTTGAGATCACGGTAGACGTAAAATTTGATGAATCAAATGGCTCTCAAGTAGAGCAAGTTGTAAATGACCTTGTAGATGAAGTCCCGCCAAGTCAAGCCATCAAGAACTTGAGTTTAGGGGAAGTGAAGCCACAAGAGCCTCCAAATGAAGATGAAGAACAAGACCAAGATCCGGAAATCATATTCAACATCGATCCATCACCATCAACAAGAGTTGAACCACCAAGCTCATCACAAGATCAAGTCCAAGATCATGGTGACGATCATGACCATGGCAATGATCAAGGGGGAGCTCAAGGTGAAGATGCTCAAGATGTTGAGTCACATCATGAAGAAGATGATGATGGACCCATCCAACGTCAATCAACATTTTCACATCCAAGAGTTCACCAAAGTGTTCAACGGGATCATCCCGTTGACAACATTCTAGGGAGCATCCAAAGAGGGGTAACCACTCGCTCACGTTTAGCAAATTTTTGTGGATGTGGAACCTCTCAAGGTAGAAGAAGCTCTTGGAGTTGTGGATTGGGTTATTGCAATGCAAGAAGAGTTGAACAACTTCACAAGAAATGAAGTATGGGAATTGGTCCCAAGACCTAAGCAAAATGTGTTTGGTACCAAGCGGGTTTTCCGGAACAAACAAGATGAAAATGGCATTGTCACAAGAAACAAAGCTAGATTGGTTGCTCAAGGCTTCACTCAAATTGAAGGGCTTGATTTTGGTGAGACATATGCTCCGGTGGCAAGGCTTGAGTCAATTCGTATCCTTTTGGCCTATGCATCTCATCACAACTTCAAGTTGTATCAAATGGATGTGAAGAGTGCATTCTTGAATGGGCCTCTTGGGGAGCTAGTATATGTGGAGCAACCACCGGGATTTGAAGACCCCAAGCACCCCTACCATGTCTACAAACTCCATAAGGCGCTCTATGGGCTTAAGCAAGCACCTAGAGCATGGTATGAATGCCTCAAGGATTTTCTTCTCAAGAATGGCTTTGTAATGGGCAAAGCCGATTCTACTCTCTTCACTAGGAAAATAGACAAAGATTTGTTTGTTTGTCAAATTTATGTTGATGATATAATCTTTGGTTCTACTAATGAAAACTTTTGTGAAGAGTATAGTAGGATAATGACCAAGAGATTTGAGATGTCAATGATGGGGGAATTGAAGTTCTTTCTCGGATTTCAAATCAAGCAATTGAAGCATGGCACATTCATATGTCAAACTAAATATACAAGTGATATACTCAAGAAGTTTGACATGACCAATGTTAAGCCCATCAAGACCCCTACGCCGGTGAATGGCCATCTTGATCTAAATGAGGAAGGCAAATCGGTCGACAAAAGGTATATCGCTCCATGATTGGTTCCTTGCTTTACCTTTGTGCATCTAGGCCGGATATTATGCTTAGTGTGTGCATGTGTGCAAGATTTCAAGCCAATCCTAAGGAATGTCATTTAATGGTTGTTAAGAGAATTTTTAGATATTTAGTGCATACTCCAAACCTTGGCTTGTGGTATCCCAAGGGCTCCACTTTTGATCTACTTGGCTACTCCGATTCGGATTATGCCGGTTGCAAAGTAGATCGGAAGAGTACAACGGGGACATGCCAATATCTTGGTAGGTCTTTGGTGTCATGGAGCTCTAAGAAACAAAATTCCGTTGCACTATCCACCGCCGAGGCCAAGTATGTTGCAGTCGGTGCTTGTTGTGCTCAACTACTTTGGATGAGGCAAACCTTGAGTGACTTTGGTTGTAAGTTCAAAAATATCCCACTCTTGTGTGACAATGAGAGTGCCATAAAACTAGCAAACAACCCCGTTCAACACTCAAGAACCAAGCACATAGACATTAGACATCACTTCCTTAGAGACCATGAAGCCAAAGGAGATATCGCCCTATGCCATGTTGGAACCGAAAAACAATTGGCCGATATCTTCACCAAGCCTCTTGATGAGCAAAGGTTTTGTTCCTTGAGGAGTGAGCTAAATATCTTGGATTCTCGTAATTTGGCTTGACTTGTTGCATACACAATTGATTGATGCCTAGACTAGAAGAAAAATGATTTTATTCTATTTTTATGGTGTGAGTTTTTCAAAATTTTGATCTTATGATCGTTGGATATTTTCTTGTTTCAAGTTGATCATGGTTATGTGTTGATTGTTTGTTGCTGATCAACTTTGGGACAAGTTCCTTACATGTTCATAATCTAGTTCTCTCAAAATCGTCAATCAAATCTCGTCGTGGAAAATCATCTTCGGGACATATCTTCTTTGGGCCGGATCTTCCGACAGACCCCCGGAACTTACCCCTGGAAGTTCCGGGCAGCTCTGTCTCCCTTCGCTCTCTCTGAGAGTTTGTCGGATCTTCCGATCCGGCTGGATCATCCGACAACATGTCGGATCTTCCGGACCTGGGAGCTGGCGGAACTTCCGGTGCTGATCTACCTGGTTCTGACTCTATCGGATCTTCCGACGCTCTGTCGGATCTTCCGGCCTGTGCGCGAACTATAAATACCGGGACTCAACCGTTACTTCTCCTCCTCTTCCTTTTTCAACACAGTCAGCCCCCTCTCTCTCTCTATCTCTCCACCTCGTGCGGTGATTTCCGAGTTTGGCCGTGGGATTGCTGATCTTTGGACTCCTTTTGTTTCCCCAAGGCTCGAAGACTCGATCCCCATCGGATCTTCCGGAGTTTTTCACGGGAAATCTCAACGGTATTGATTCAAAATCCTCATCGCCCAATCTGTCAATGTAGGAGGTTCTAGTGGATTTCCCTTGGTGAATCATCTCATATACATGCCTAGAACACTTCTCTATGATCTCGTGTCGTTTGGTGGGCTAAATCTTCGGTTCCTTGGTTGTTAGGGTTAGGCCCGACTCTGTCGGATCATCCGACTATGGGCCGGAAGATCCGGACCCCCGGATCTTCCGACTCATTGCCGGAAGATCCGACCGAGTTGAGCTCTGTCCTATCAATTCAGTTACCAAGCTTTGATCCTTTCTCTAAATATATCCTTGCATATCTTGTCAAATGGTTAAAGAGAAGGTCACACAGAAGAAGAGCACCTTTTTGACTGCGCGTCCAAGTACCGGTCGCTCCAAATGCTCCTTTCACCCACCCAGTGGTTCGTCCTCTGAGTCGGACACCAACTCAGATGGGGGCATTAGAGAAGTTGGCAAGGGGAAGCGCTCAGAGAAACAGACAACTTCTCGCTCTGTTCGAGGAAGAGCTCAGTCAAGTGGGCAAGGGCGCAAAATTCCTCCTCGTCCCGGAGTCAAGAGAGCTGACCAAGAAGAAGGACCAGGGACACAGTATAATGATGATATTGACATATCCTTTCTTGCTCAGAATTTCATAAGCACTGCCATTCCTTTCCGTCACTCATAAGATAGTCCCTTGGTCAATTTCAAGTTAGCCAAAAACAACATGAAGCCTCTAAGGTTCAGTGAACATGAGGATCCAAGGAGCATCCAATACAAACTCTTCAAGGGTGATCCTCGGTTTTGGCTTCCACACCAGGCAGATTGGTATGAGTCTGTGATCCTGAAGATGACTCGGATTTGCACTCCAATATATTGGGTTGACTGGAAATATCTGAGGAACTTCCCACCACCGCTCAAGCCTGTTGTTGAGGATGTATATAAGCGATATGTGGAGATGGATGTGGACAAGGTGATGGCATTTGAGTGTCCATACAATGAAGAAGTCATTGCCCAATTTTATGCTACTCTATGGGTTGATGAGGAAAGGTATGAGATGCACTGGACTTTGTGTGGGAAACGTCTTTCCATCTCTTTGCATGACTTTGCCGGTTTGTTTGACCTTGCTGAGGAGACTGCTTATGCTCATACTAGCAATGATCGTAGCAAGGTTGATCTTCATCTTGGGAGAATACTAGATGACACTAAGTTGGCATTCATGTATGATCATGCTTATGGAGAGGTGGTGTATGGGAAGTACAAGGGTCTCTCTCTGTTCTACAAGTTGCTAAATCAACTCTTTCGAGGGACCTTGTACCCTAGAGCAGGAGATGCCGACAACATCTCAAAGAGGGCAAAGAATTTACTCTTTCAAATGGCCCCCGGGAAGCCCAAGTTCAATGTGTTCAACTTCATTTGGAATGAAATCATCTACTGCTCTCATGATGCTTCTAGTGGCTGTCACTATGCTCCTTACATTTTCCATATGATCAAGCATGTAACTGGGATCAACATTTTGACTGACAAGCTTCATCCCCCATACAAATCTCCTCCGGGCAAGATTACGCAACTTCTAAAGATCAAGTCCAAGGCATATCAGGGTGCTCCAACCCCATCCTCTCAAGGTGCCTCATCTTCCCGAGCTCCTCCATCACATGCTCCAGCTTCATCTAGTGGCCCCTCTTTTACTCCCAAAGGCAAGATGAGTAAGATTGACTTTCTGCTCCAAGGCATGTTCTCTTGCTTCAACATGTGCAAATATGAAGTCAAGAGGTCTCATGAGCGTGAGCAACGCGCCGAGCATGATAGATACATGGCGGATAAGCGCCACAAAGAGCTTCTTGAAAAGTTAAATATGCCACATTCTCCTGTTCATCAACTTAGGGAAGTCACTCCTCCACCTCCCTTTGCAAATCCTTGGGAGGACTTCTCACAGGAATATATCTTTGGTGCCTCTCAACAACAAGAACAAGGTGAGGAGGAGATAGTGGAAGAAGAAGAAGGAGAAGAAGAGGAAGAAACTGAGCAGGAGGAGGAGTATCATAGTGAGTCAGAGACGGATGAGGATCGTCGCAAGGGCAAGGCAGCCGCAGCAGCTGATGATGACGATGACAATGACGATGGTGGTGATGACGACGACGACGAGGAGGACAAGTAGCTCCCTTTTTGGTCTTTGATGACAAAGGGGGAGTGAATTTGGCCACTCTTCATCTATCGTTATCTATCTTTTATTCATGTTTTAGCTTGTGAACTTGTGAGAACTTGAACTTGTGTTATGTGTGGTGTGCCAAGTGAGACTTTTATTTGTAAGACTTAATTTTGGTTATTGCTAGTGTGATGTTCAACTCGTTATCTATTTCATTGTGAGATGCTTATGTTTGATGTGATGTTATTTATCACTTTATTGTTGTGTATATCTTATCATATGCATCACGTTGATTTTATCACACCAAGCACTTGTATGTATTTTTTTGGGAAGCTCTTGCAAAATATGTGCACAAGAATTTGAGGCTATTTAAGTTGAACATGCACATATTTAGGGGGAGCCTCTTCAAAATATATTGGATGCAAAACATGAATTCTATTCCCATCTTGTGAACCCAAATTTGTATTGTCAACAATCACCAAAAAAGGGGAGATCGAAAGTGCATCTAGGCATTTAATCTATTTTGGTGATTAATGGCAATAGAAATTTGGATATCAATCTCAATGTGCCTCGTTCGTCGATGATGAACAGGATTGGCAGCCATATAAATTGCACTAACATTGTCACAGAAGACGAGCGTCGCCTTTGAGAGAGGAACATGAAGCTCGTGAAGAAGCTGTCGTAGCCAGCAACACTCAGCTAGCATGAGCAACAACCCGATATTCTGCCTCTGCACTGGAACGAGAAACTGCAGTCTGACGCTTGGACGACCAAGAGACCAATGTATCGCCAAGATAGACACAATATCCAGAGGTAGAATGTCGAGAATCAGGGCAGCCCGCCCAATCAGCATCAGAGTACGCCGTAAGAGAGTCAATCGGAACAGTGCCAATCCGAAGACCATAGGACAGGGTACCCTTCACATAGTGCAAGATGCGCTTTAGAAACGCCAGATGCGACTCGCGAGGATCATGCATGAACAAACAGACCTGCTGAACAGCATATGCAAGATCCGGTCGCGTCAGGGTGAGATACTGAAGAGCACCAGCTAAACTCCGGTAAGCAGACGCATCAGCAACAGGCGCACCATCTGTAGCAGACAACTTGGCCTTAGTATCAACAGGCGTTGTCGTAGAGTGACAATCACTCATACCAGCACGCCGAAGAATCTCCAAAGCATATTGCTGCTGAGAAAGAAACAGCCCATCCGAAGAACGTGTCACAGACATGTGTAAGAAGTCATGAAGATCCCCCAAATCTGTCATAGCAAACTCACTGTGCAGTCGGTCAATAATATTCTGAAGCAACGTGGTAGAGGAAGCAGTCAAGACTGAAAGTGCATCTAGGCATTTAATCTATTTTGGTTATTAATGGCAATAGAAATTTGGATATGATGTTTTGCATGAGTTGTGCAGGAATAAAATGAAATAAAAAGAAGATAATACTAAAGGAAGGACCCCAACGCTCATTCATATGGTGGAGGACTCAATTGGTGAATTTAAATTTAATTTTCCGTTTGAAATTGAGTATAGGACCACCGTACTATCAAGGGGGACGTAGTTGATAAATTCTAGATGCTAAAAGTGCTTTACTTGAGATGACAAACTCTTGAGAGACACAAAAACACTTCACAAACACCCTTTTCTGCTCGGCCGGAACTTAGGCCGGAAGATCCGACCGGAAGTTCCGGGCGGCTCGGTCTCGAGCTTCTACGGGCCGGAAGTTCCGGCCGTAGCATCGGAAGATGCTTGACTTAGCCGTTTTTCGAGCTCACGAGTGTCCTGTTGCATGTTCCGACCCTAGGTCGGAAGGTCCGGATGTTCCGGCCGGCTCTGTCTTGGCTTTCTCAGGGCCGGAAGTTCCGGGGTCCCCCGGAAGATCCGACATACAGTCGGAAGATCCGGCTCCTGGAATTTTTCTGGGATCTTTTCCTAACACATATCTGTTGGTTGTCGGAAGATCCGACTAAGTGTCGGAAGATCCGGTACCCCTTCGCAGATGAAAGTGCATCTAGGCACTTATATGTTTTGGTGATTGTGCATGACAACATGATTAGTCATTTAACTTGTTTGCTTAAGTATATGAGCAGGAAATAATGAAGAATGCAAACAAGTGGTAATCATCCCATGCAATCAATACAATGACAAGTGTGTGAAAGTGACAAAGGAGACATGGACATAAGTAAAGTGATTGGTCTCATAAATAAGATACTTGTCAAAGTTTTGGGATTGAACATTTGAAGAAATTGGTAGTTTCTTTGGGCTTGTTCCATAGCAATGGATACATTCAAAATGAGACATGATTCTATGGATAGTATATGGTCTCAAGTACGTGAATGCTTATGGACAAGTTATCTACCAAAGAACGGCATTCAAGAATTGGATTTCAATGTGGATTTCATGATGATGCAATGCAAAGCAAAGCTTAATTTGACATGAGAGGACGGAAGAGATCAAGCTAGATGCGAGTGACGTTCCTTGCAAGGTGAAGGGCAAATTGGTTTTGTAGCCGAGGTACTTTGTTAGTGGAAAGGTCTAGCATTATAGTTTGGGTTTCTATACGTCAATCAAGTCATATCAAGTGAAGCAATGCGAAGCATCTAATCTTTTATTGATCATATGATGGAATGGCTTATGAATTGTTCATACAATGAAAATTCTAAGTCATGAAGCTCAACATTGGATTTGCTCATCAAGACATGAAATGTTGAAGCCCTCAAGTTGAAGAATGATCAAGTATGGCATCAAGGAAGATCTACAAGCTCAAGTGGTAGTCTCTATTTATTGTTTTAATCTTGAGTTTAGGAATGCCGTACTATCAAGAGGGATGCAACATTAGTTGTCTTGGCATACACCAAAAAGTGCTCATTAGATCAACCCATGTGAGATAGCCTTGAGAGAAATTCCCTTGAGAATTTAGTGTGCTGAAAGACCCCAAACCGGTCTGACCGGTTTGGGAAAGCGGTCTGACCGCTTTTGGGTTTGTGGTGCTGAATGGACCCAAACCGGTCTGACCGGTTTGGGAAACCGGTCTGACCGGTTTGGGCCTCTGACAGGTGTAACGGCTAGTATAGTTCGTAAACCGGTCTGACCGGTTTGGGAATCCGGTCTGACCGGTTTCCAACGGCTATAACGGCTAGTTTTGGTTGTGTGGGGTATTTATACCCCATACCCCTCTCCTTTGAGGGGTGCTGGTTGTAGTGCCTTTGTGGCTCGTCCAAGCTATTCTAAAGCACCAGCAAGCTCTTCCCAAACCTCTCTTTGTGAGAGTTGATTGAATTTATTCATATCTTTGGATTTGGGTTGAGGGATGTATGGGTTGTGAGCAATAGATAGCAATTGATAGTTCATATCAGCTATAGTGAGCAAAACTTAGTGTTGAGCACTTCCGGTGAAGCCAAGCATCAAGTGGAGCATTTGTTACTCTTGGAGGTGATCCTCCTAGACGGCTAGGCGTCGCCGGTGAGCTACCTTGGTTGTGGTAAGCCACGGATTGGTTGTAAAGGCTGGCCTTGCCTCCTTCGTGGAAAAGGGTCAAAAGCTAGTGGAACCGAGGAAAGTGGCTTGGAGTGGATAAGCCCGCCTTTCGTAGGCCCTCAACGGAGACTAGGACTCATCGTGTCTTTGTGACAGCCTTAGTGGCAGCGGTGAAGTCCGAACTTCGGGAAAACATATCTTTGTCTCTTGTTTACCTTCACAAGTTCAATTCTAGCATTTGAATTCGCTTCCGCATAGTTCTACTTGGTTGTGCTCTATATGTGTGCAGGGACTTAGTGGACCTGCTTGATATCATCTACAAGAGCCCATCATCAAGTTTGGTTTGTGCTAGAACTCGTAGAGGGGGTTAATTTCACATAGTCGGTTTTCTCTGTTGAAAACCGGTCTGACCGCTTTAGCAAAGCGGTCTGACCGCTTTCCCCCGGGCAAAGCGGTCTGACCGGTTTTGTGAACCGGTCTGACCGGTTTTAGTACTGATTGTGTGAAAAAGTTTGTAAATTGCAGGATTCACCTATTCACCCCCCCTCTAGGTGACATCAAGGTCCTTTCAGCAGAGCACATAACGGTCATATTTTGGGGGGTTGGTATAAATACCCATCACACCCCCTCATTCATTTGTAGCTGCCCACACGACCTAACACAAGACAAGAGCATTCACTCTCCTCCTCAAATCCCCTCCCAAGCTTGATTCTTGCCAAGATTCACCTAGGGTTTGAGTGGGAGAGAAGACTAGAAGTGAGAACTCCCTTTGTTCATCTCGTGAAGCACTTCGAGCAACTTGAGTTCATCGATTCACGTTTGTTACTCTTGGAGCTTGCTCCTAGACTGTTAGAGGTGCCGGTGAACTCCCATTCTCTTGTGGTTTGAGTCTCGGAAGTTTGTATTACCCTCTCTCTTCGTGGGAGCACATAGTAAGTAACTCAATCCTCCTTTGTGGTTGATTGGGAGAGACTTGGGGTTAGTGTGACAGCCCGGCTCTTTGTGAGCATCTCAACGGAGACGTAGCTCCTTTGTGGAGTGAACTTCGGTAGAAAATCCTTTGTCTCCACATTTGTTCTTGTTTATATTGTTTCTACAACTTGATTTGTCCCGATCTACTTATTTGTGGCTATACTCTGATATTGATCATATATAGAAGGTTCCTTACATCAGTTGTGAGCTTAGTATTTAAGTGGATTTTTCAAAAGGTCATTAGATTTCAAATCTCGAAGTACACTTGAATTGCCTGTCGGAAGATCCGGCTTATCATCGGATCTTCCGGTATTCTGTCCCAGTCGGAAGATCCTGTACAGTGTCGGATCTTCCTGGCCGGAAGATCCGAGACTGTGTCGGATCATCCGACTTTCTGACATTTTTCGGAGGATTTTTGCAGGAATTTTTAAACAGGCCTATTCACCCCCCTCTAGGCCTAGTGTTGGTCCTTTCAATTGGTATCAGAGCCTAATCCCTTGTTTAGGCTTAACCGCTAAGGGAAAAACACTATGGCCGGTACGGGAGATGGATCCGAGATGGCTTCCGCTCACAAAGATAAACATTAACACTAGGAGGACGAGGCACCAGGCGCCATGTGTCATTATCCACCAATGCTTGGTACTCATCAGCCATAGCAGCGCGCCAGTTCGGATCAGCAAGGGCACTGCAATAATTACTCGAAACAGGAGAGACAACTGTAGAAGTAGCTGTAAAATTCCAATAATTAACAGGTTGTATCGTACCAGACTGAAGACGTGCCAAACGACGTATAGCAGGACTCGGCTGGGGACCATGAACTTGCTCAGGATTGATCGGCGGGGGAAGTGGACGGCGACTGTAGACCTGTCCAAATCGCCCGAACAGAGGGGGCGCCGGCGCTGGTGCTGGTGCTGGTGCGACGGGCACTGTGGGCACGACCGCGGCAGGCACGGAGGGCACCGGAGCAGCAGGCGTGGAGGGAGCCGGAGTAGCAGGCACGGAGGGCGCCAAAGCAGTAGGCACAGGCACTAGCACCGGAGGCGCTGGCACTGACGGCGTGGCAGGTGCTGGCGCCGGCGCTAGAGACGCATCAAGCACAAGCGCCAGGGGTGCAGCCGGCGAAGACGGAGGTGGTGCCAAAGACACGGGCGAACTCCCGCCCGGAAGTGAAGACTCCGAAGATCCTGATGGGGGTACGGAACCACTCCCACCAGGAGAAGAGAGCGGTGGCTCAACATCCATGGAGGATGGAGCAGCCGCAGACGAAGGCGGTTGCTCAACGTCCAAGGACGAAGCAGCCGCAGACAAAGATCCTGATGGGGGCACGGAACCACACCCACCAGAAGAAGAATGCGGTCGCTCAACGTCCAAGGAGGACGGAGCAGCCGCAGAAGAGCCACCAGCTGCATGATTAGTAGAACAAGGTGCAATATCCATGTCGACACCTAAGAGGAAATCAAACGAGCTGGAGGAGGGCGAAGGCGAGACACTCGCAAACGGAAACACTGACTCATCGAAAACGACATGCCTTGATATAATAATCCGTCGCGTAGAGATGTCCAGACAGCGATACCCCTTATGTGAGGAGGGATAGCCGACGAACACGCAAGCCGCCGAGCGAGGCGCCAGCTTATGTGGTGAAGTGGCCTGTAAGTTAGGATAACACAAACAGCCGAAAACACGGAGATGATCATAAGCTGGCAGAGAACCACAGAGACGGTGATAGGGAAGCTCATGGTTTATGGTAGAAGATGGTCGTCAGTTCATCAAGTATGTGGCTGCAGCTAGCGCCTCAGCCCAATAGGTTGGCGGCATGGAGGCCTGAAGGAGAAGGGTGCGCACTGAATTATTGAGCGTGCGAAGTATACGTTCAGCCTTGCCGTTTTGTGCCGAGGTGTATGGACAGTAGAGATGAAAAACAATGCCGTGCGCAGCAAGAGTACTATGCATAGTGTGGTTAACAAACTCGGTGCCATTATCAGCCTGAAAGCATTTAACAGGAAGACTAAACTGAGTACGAGCAGAAGCAATAAAGTCAACAATGTGTTGATGCACCTCAGATTTGCTCTTAAGTGGGTACGTCCAGCAATAGTGCGTAAAATCATCCAAAAGCACAAGATAATACTTGCAACCAGAAATACTCGCAATCGGAGAGGTCCAGACATCACAATGAACAATCTCAAAAGGAGAAGCAGTTTTAGATATCGATGCACTAAACGGAAGACGCACATGCTTGCCAAGCTGACAAGCATGACAAAGCGAGTGATCTATTTTATTACAGGAAATCAAATTGTTTTTCCTAAGTGATGCTATGACTGCTGGACCAGGATGACCGAGACGACGATGCCACATGGAGGTGGAGGCAGCGAGCATGGCATGGGCAGATGCAGGGGCGACTGAGGGGATGGTGTAGAGGTCGCCGGCACTATTGCAGCGAAGAATCACGCGCCCCGTCCTGAGTTCCTTAACAGAAAAACCAGAGGCGTCAAATTCAACGGAACAACTATTGTCGCGGGTGAATTGGCAGACAGATAGAAGGTTATGTGTTGACACCAAAAATTGGCACCAGGAAGAGGCTGACATGTGGGCCGGATTCGTTGAAGAGATATCATTCGGCAAAGGAGTTTTTCCCCAGAGCATTCGGTAAGGACGTTTTGCGGTCGGGAACGCATCGTCATTCGGCAAGAGAACTGTTTCGCAAAAGGCGTTCAGGAGCGCGTGATGACGTGGATCAAGTATAAGGAAAAGGCTGGTTTAACTTGGAATGCAAGGCGGATGCGGTGCCCCGGCGTTTATCTTTTTTAGGAAATAAATAAATGTAATCGTAATCGATTAGGAGTCGTGTCGAAACCTGGGTATAAATATAAACCCATGGTAATTGTAAAAGGAGGATCCAATCAATCATACAACAAACCGGCCCCGTGCCAACTTTGAGTCCTTTAGTCGAGTCGTCGAGTTCTTCGAGAGGAAGCATCGATCCGTCGACCTCCGTAAGTACCGGCAACCCTGCACCATGCCTAGTATCATGCGGTGGATTTAGGCTCTGGTTCAGGAAGGTTCCATTGTTAGATCATGAGCCATGCGGTGGGCTAAGTTTTAGCTTGGAACAAGTTATCGGTTCTATTGGATTTTGGCAAGATCTGATAGATCCATTAAGTCACCATGTGTTGCTCTGGATTTTACCTTTATGTTTAATTCATTACAACACTATTTTGCCCAGTCTAGGTTGATTAGATTCGGTTCTAGATCATAATGCACTGCGTTTCCATAGCCGAATTCGAAGTCAATCTAGATTGCCACGTGTTGCGGGTTCAAGCTCGTTGGTCTTGTGTAGATCTTGACAGAACCGGGTACCATGCGGTAGATGCAGGTTTTTGGGTCGTCTTAGAGCTAATCATCCGGTGGATTAGAATTCGATTCGATCTGATAGATCTATCATCATCAACGAAGCATGTTCCTTCTTCACGGAACCCGATTCGGCTATACAGCTGTATTCGGCAGTGTCGCCACGAGCGAAACACGTCCATGGTTTTGTTTTAAATAAAGAATGCTTTTAGCCTTCCATGTTTAGGGCGTATCATGCGGTGGATTGCTCTATTCTTGGTTGGTGGTGTGATTCCAAGCAAGTCGTATCATGCGGTGGATTAACTTGCTTGTTTCATGCTCGACGGGTTGAAAAGTACCTAGACATGCGGTAGACTAGTGCTTTTAATCTATGCATTCTTGTTTATTATGAAATTATGGTCATGTTTTCGCCCTTTTATTTATCTATCATGTTCTGTTCCTCGTTAATCGGTTATGAATATGTGTTACAAGGTTCATTCAGTCGAATACCGATCTTTCGTCATGCCTACGTCACGCATTCGGCAGTGCGCTTTCCTGCGTGCTTTGCCGATTGCCGAATGATGCTCTAGCTGTCGACAGATAGCTTCTCTATAGCTATGTGTCGTTCGAAACTGGCTCTGCAGCCGAAAATATGGAACTGACTGGTATTGCCCGGTACGTTCCAGGTGTTATCTAAACATCTTTTCTCCCTTTGTCAGTTTCAGGAAAATTGACTGGCACGCTTTCGGATTCAAACGCTCGGGTCATGTGTGAAGCCAGCTAATTCGGCTTGCTGTGTGCTTGACGTGAGGTGCGGATTTTACGTCAACAGTTATGCACAAGTGATGGAGCGACAATGACGTTGTTTAACGCAAAATTAGACGTATCGGTTGTAAGGATGGTGGAACCTCTAGATGTGACAGGAATACGTGCACCATTGCCTACAGTAATCGAAGAATAAGCAGCTGGGAGACGGGAGAGAAGTATACCATCCGAGGAGTGCCTGTGCGTAGAGGCGCCAGTATCCATCACCCAAGCATTGCCCTGAAGAGCCATCTGCTGAAGCGCCGCCACCAATCCGGCCGAGTCCCATGAGGGGGACTGAGCCGGCGCCTAAGGGAAGGAGCCGAAGGCGGCATTGGCCTACGGACCAGGGCCAAGGAGGCCCTGTCCACCGCGCCACTGCCCGCTGCTGCCGCCGCCAAAATCCTGCGCCCCCTGAAGAGCCTGCGGATTAATGCAAATCCACGGGCCAGCAGGGAAGGAGGCGTGAAGCTGCTGTCCGCCGCTGTTGTTCCGCCTTCCGTTGTTCTTGCGGCGCCGCTGACCACCGTTGGAGCCACTGCTGCCCTGCTGCGGCTGCTGCTGCTGAGGCGGCAGGGGCTGCTGTGGCTTCGGAGGCGCCGAGGAACGGCAGTCGGAGCTGCTGCTGCCGGAAGAAGAAGAGGAAACAAGAGTGTTGGTGGCCTCGACCTTCGCTTCGTTCTCCAGGCGCAACTCCTTCAACTTGAGCTGATCAAGAGCGGTGGTGAAGTTCATGTCGGGGGTGGCAGCAATCATGTCAGCGGCGGTGCTGAACTTGGGGTTGACACCGCGGAGCAGATTGAAGAGGAGAGTAGGTCCCGACACAGCCTGCCCAACATCACGGAGGGCATCAGCAGCCTTCTTCATCTTGTTCCCATAGTCTTCGACCGAACGATCTCCCTGCGTCATGGTGTGGAAGGCATGACTCAGGAAGATGGCGCGAGGAGCCTGGTTCGCCTGGAAGTGTGCAGCAATGGCCACCCATAGAGCATGGGCGGTCTGATCGGGAGCCATGGCGAAGTCGAGGACCGCATCTGCAACTGAACCGTACAGCCAGCTGCGGACGCAGAAATCAGCCCTACTCCACTCATCGGTGCGTGGATCGGGAGGAGAGGTGTCGTCGATGTGTGAAAGAGGGCCGAACTTCCCATACAGCGACTCGAAGAAGGTGCTCCACTTGGTGTAGTTGGGAGAGCGAAGCTCCAGCTTGAGGGGAACATGTGTCTGGATGTTGATGGAGGCGTAGTTGGCGGCCATGGCGTCGTCGAGATCGTCGCTGGAGGAACAACCGCCGAACAGGAGGGAGAGGCCGACGGAGGAAGCGGAGTCGCTGTCGTCGTCGGAGGAGTCCGCGTGGGTAACGCAGGACATTCACAGATTCAATCTGTGAGGCAATGCGGCGGCCAGGGAGGCGGACGGGGCGCAAGGCAGGGACGCGGCCATAGAGACGGCGGCGTCGGTGGTGTGGTAGGGCAGCGGAGGAGGAGAGGGGCGCTCAGCCAGGGAAGAGGCCGCGCGCGCTAGGGTTAGGGTCGCGGGTACTGTTCACGTGAACAGTACTCGAGGTGGGGGGAGAAAAGGCAGACCTAGGGTTAGGCTCTATATCATGTAGAATATTGGTCAAACACCACACATCCAAGATGGGGGGTGACCTTTTATTATATAGGCCGGATACGGCTTGGAGTACAAGAATACAACTCTAATACAATACAAGACCACGTACAACTCTATATATCTAACGATTAGGACACCGACCTCAAAGCTATGAGGTGACTACAATCTAACATACACATGAACACTGCTACAAAATTTTATATACAGGTAACCGAGGCATCGGTCTATTTGTTTTGGGGCCCTACAGCTCGGTTTACAAAAAAGAATGACATTGAGTGCCCAGAATCTGCAATTATGGTCTTATATCCATTCGCACCCATAAGAAATAACCTTATACATCATCAATGAGATATCCATTGGCATTTCAGTGCGAGCTGGGTGCATTTGATGTGCACGACTAACTTAATTTACAGACCGTCCACATCTTATGTTTTAAGACACCTTTATCTCAGCAGCAGACAACCCAGTCTTATCTTAGCCAAATAAAAGGAAAATCTATAATTCATCTTCTCTCTACCCTCTGTTTCCTCCAAGATGAATTTGTTCCACCATATCTTGCCTCCCTAACCTCCAAGCATTTGTATGTGTAATCAGGAGTTGGGATCCCTGCAACATCTTGAATTCTTCTTTTCTTCAAGTCCCTGATTCCTGCTTCATTACCACGAGCAGCCTTCAGAGTCCCCCTCATTCCTTTCACTAACTCAAACCTCTGATCCACAACAACAGTATCCAAGTTATGATTTATGTGTTTTCGCTGATACAGATTCTCTTCGCATCGCCAATACTGATTCTCTTCGTACTTCCTCCGATACTGATTCTCTTCGTTCTTTATCCGATACTGATTCTCTTCATACTGATACTCTTCATACTTTCTCCGATACTGATTCTCTTCGCACTTTCGCTGATACCGATTCTCACCGTACTTTGCTGACCTGCCAGTGAACTTGTTGTCAAGTGAACTGCCAACAGGCACACATCTAGCTTCTGTATTGCTATTTCTAAAACTTCTCATTGAAGATCGTGTATGCCTCAGATCTAGGGTGCTTATTATCTGCTGCTTGTCTGTTGCTGTTGGAGTTGGAGCTGGAATAGGCTTGATGTGCTGTTTATCCATCAGAGTTGTAGTTGAAGCCGGCTTGATCTGCTGTTTATCTGTCAATGTAGGAACTGGAGTTTGAGTCGGCTTGATCTGCTTTTTATTAATTGGAGTCGGAGATAAAGTTGACGTAGGCTTGATCTGATGTTTATCTGTCAGAGTACAAGTCGGCACTGGCTTGATAATAGGACCCGTGGAACATGGGTCTCTTTTCTCGAATATCTCAGTCATTTGCTGTTTAACAGCTGCAAGTGTGATTGATCGTCAGACATGATAGAAAATTGGCGCTACTGAGAAATAAATTAATATAGTCCAATGAATGTCAAAATGAAATAACTTCACATGTTGTATACCTTGCAACTGGTTTTCATCAAAATCATCAACATCGAACACTTCCCGCCATACTATACCATTCTGGGAGGGAAGTATAATATTGCGAAATTTAGCAGCAAGGAGGAGTGATCCAGCAGCTATTAGGTGTGGTTCGAACTGCACAACTAAAGTAGTTGGAAGCCTGCAAATAGGTGTAGAACCAGCTCAGAAAAAAACAATATTGCCAATTTCAAGAAGAAATAAGTTAACAGTAAGCAACTTACGTATTATTAATGAGACTCATGGCAGACTGTCTCACTTCCTTCTTGGAGATCCCCAGTTTATTCAGAGCAAGCTTTAGTGGCTCATAAGCATGCTGTATATTGAAATCAAATCTAATGGTTGAAAGCAATAGAGTTTCCCCTACCAAAATCCGGGCCTTCTGCTTTGCAAGAACTTCCTGCTTCCCAGTTAAAAAATTTGCGCAAGAAAGCAATCAAACAAAAGCAGCAGGCAGTGTCACGAGTAATAGAACAAAAGGGGCAAGTTTAAATACCTCCTGGTGGATTCTCTTAGCAGCATCAGTGTTTTTCTGATACATTGTTTCATATGCCACAATGACCACACTTTTTAGTGAGCAAGGTGTGTCTTCAATCTTTGAAGCAAGAAATACACAAACAGTTGCAATGGTCTGAAAGAATCGGAGAGTTTGTAAGTAACCTTCACAAACAAGAATGGAATGAACAGTAACAAATCATATTGCTATAATTAGGGCACTCAACTGTGTAATATTTTAAGCGAGACATTCATGACAGAAGGAAGAATTTAGAACCTAAATTGAAACAAATCATTGCAAAGAAATTAGATAGCAGTGCAGCAAGTTGCTAATACTTACTCATATGAGTATTATTACAAAGTGCAGCTTCGAGTTTGATAAAGTTGCTCCAAAAGAATCACACCTTCATCCACGATTGCTAGTTTAGGTGCTCCAGGTAAATTGCTTAGAGCTAAAACTTACATCCAGACCCATTGTTTAAGATGGGAAAATTTCTCAAGTGCTCCGAACAATTACCTCATCTTTCACATTTTTAAAAAACGAAAGAAAATCATAGCAGTTTATGCCGCTTGAGCAACCAATACATTACGCACACATAGACAGACATATTTCACCTGAAATCACCTTGACTGTATCACTCGTGTATTTTTTTTTCTTATGACACACTGCACTCGACTAAACCCAGCAAAGGTACATAGTCAGGTAATGTTAGGGTCTGATTGCCATTAAGAAAAATATTTACACTTTCAAAAATCTACACAAGAAAAAGAATTCAGTTAATCTCTCCAGAAAATAAAGGGGAAAAGGTTAGTTAGTAGGGATCCTGCAGGAAAAAATGGGTATATACGACATGTGAAAGCCATTGTGGCACAGGCCAAGCTTCTGGTTGCTATCTTACAGAGCTTCAGGAACGGGCGCCATCTAACGAATGCTCTAGCAGAATATCTTTATTTAACAGGATTATTACTCCAGAGAGCAATGTGCGTGATGCAGAGAAATTAAATTATGGAGTGATGCCACGAAAGCATCAGGCCAGCGTGTACGCAAGCATTGGGCATATCGTTACCTGCCACTCGTTCTTAGCATGAGACTGACGGAGATAGAAGCGGTGGCAGAGCAGGATCGCCGTGGCCCTTGTAATATCCGGCCTGCGACAAACACAGTAAAAAAAGAGAGCATGTTTCGTCAGTTAAAAAAAACACTGCAACCGCGCATTCACACACGAAATTGCCGAAACGCAATGTGGCCGCCGATGCCCTAACAGAAACCCCAAAACGAAATTGGGGAAAAGGGTGAGAGGAAAGCAAGAGGAATCACTCACAATTGGAGCCTGGTGCAGACGTGACGGATGAAGGAGGAGTATGTGGCCCGGAGCTCGGCCTCCTTGGCGGCGCCGACGCCGTCCCGCCGCGACGGCGAGTCGCGCTCGATCTCCTCCCGGCTCAGGTACCAGCACGACCGGTCCCGCCGGCCGCCCTCCTCGCCCATCGCGATCGCCGCCGCCGCCAACTCACCCGGGAGACAGAAAGCACCGATTTTTCCTCCTCCGATGACCTCGCAAGGGAAATTCGAAGTTCCGGCGAGGTGTAGTAGTGGGGGAGGACGAAGCTTAAGGGCCAAGGCTGTGATGGCGGTTTTAGCGGGGTGGGGCGCTGGGTGTTGGGGGCAGAAGGGGAAGTGGACTTGGACTTGGAGCGGACGGAACGGAACGGAAAGGGCAGCGGCGACTTGACTTGGCGGCCGCGCCACGCGGGCGCAGGGCAGGGCTGGGGCGGTTGGAGAGGCCACGACGGCGCACGCGGGATCGGAGGCGGTGGCTTGGCCGTTGGTTCGCTCGCTTCCCTTGCCGGGTCCCGTTCGGCTTCCGAAACGGCACGTGCGGGAATTGCGTGTGTCTATGGCGAGTGGGCCCCGCGAGCTTTTTTTTGGTTGGGTGCGTCGACGCCGTGTTGGATATTTCTCGCGCTCGGCCTCGCAAAAAGCAAGAGTTTGTTTTCGCGGACAGTGTGGCTTTTGGCTATGTCACTGTTTTCTCCCTCCTCCGTTCGACCGCAAACAAAAGGGAAAAGTTACAAGACAATCAAAAGGACTCTCTATTCTTTTCACTGAGAAAACAACAAATCCGCAGCAAGGATTATGAACATATAAATTGATTTTTTTGAAAGAAGGTTAAGGAATCTGAGCATAGATCTCCCTCCTTCGGTCGACTGAGGGATAACTTGCAATTGCTCCTCATTCGTGGACAAATAGTCAAATTTAAAATTATTTAAATTTGTAATAAATGAGAATTGTATTCTTTTTTAGACCAAGGAACGGGGAACGATCACTCCTCATATCAGATGCTCGACAATATGATCACTCCTCCCGTGAGATGGCCGGCAAACGGCTCATTTCCTCTCCTGTGATCAACAAATAAAGTAATGGCTCCTTTCCTCTCCTGTGATCAACAAGTAAAGTAATTTTCCCTCCTTCGGATGATCAATGAGGCAAGGACGCAATAATGGTGGCAAAGGTGGAACCTTTGGAATAGAAAGCTTCAGATAACCAAAGGGGAATAGGCTATGCTTTACCATATTCGAGTGTTGAGATAGAGGGAAGGATGAGGAGTCAAAGTCATCGCCCTACTTTTATAGGCTCAGATCAGGACACAATATTGGCAGGATAAGTTCTCTTTTTTTTCGAATCAGACTTAAAAAAGAGTCATGTTATGTGGTTTTGTATGTCGATGACTTTTGCGGCGTGTCTCTGTCTTGAACAACTTTTGTGGCTTCTCTGTTCTCTCTGTCTTCTTCTCTTCAACATAAATCCGGTCGCATGACGTTTTCAGGGGGCGAAAAATCAAGAAAACGGAAAATATCTCTTTAAGTGTCGGGCCGGGTTTGATTGGGCCTCCGCAACGACCACTGTCGTCCTCCTCCCTGGCCGGGTTGGGCCCCGTGTTAGTTGGGTCGGGAAGGAGAGAAACCGACGCACCTTTGATCGACTTGAGAAAACGATAGAGGAAGTGGCCTACCTGGTCAAGGAAGACTTTCAGCAGTACCGTAGAGCCTCGGCTCTAGCCGACCACCGGGGGGGAAGGGTTCAGTTGTTTCCTTTCCTCGGCCTAGTTGTTTTTGTTTTTCTTTTCGTTCTTTCTCTTTTCTTGCCCTCCTCCCTAGCCGCTGTTGTGGGGGGTGTTGGTTGTTTGTTGGTTGTAAGCTGTGTTTTTTTTCTTTTTGCTCCTTCTAATATAATTTACGGCAATTCTCTTGCCGTTCCGTTCAAAAAATAGTTGGGTCGGGAAATGCTTTAGCCCAACGACGGCCTTCCACCTTTTCCTTTTCTCCCGCCGGAAGCCACGACCACGAACGGTTTTGTTGTTGGTTCGCGTTGAACTTGACTCACTGACCTGCTCTGCATGAAACAGTCCAAAACACACAAAAAGAAAGGTTCATGAGACAAAAAAATACATATATTATATATATGTATACTCTCCTACATGCACATTCTACTATATGCTTAAGAAGGCTCCGTGGGCAGCAATGCGATCGACATGCTCTCGTCTTCTTCTCCAAGGACAGGCGTTAGGATCGACCAGCGCCGCGGGAGAGACACGCATACATATACATCCATCAGCAGCTGGATCCGTGTATGGGTCGCGCCAATCTGCCTTGATCAGCGCTATTAGCAATTTAGCAGCTTGCTTGATCGGGAGAATCATTCGGCGATTAGGGCTGGCTGTTGATGGATAAACCCTGTCCAGACAAATGGCAGCTGTGACACGGCGACACGCCGGCGCGGCCGGCCGGCTGGCTCGGAGATGAGAGCGAGTCAAATGGAGCTAGCTGCTTTCATATGCATGCACTCTGCGGCCAAATGATGTGAGCTAGCTATATAAGATAGCTAAAGTAAGCTTTTTTTTTAAAAAAAATTTGTCTAGAGACCGGAGATACGGAGTATGATATGTGTAGAGCTGGCTAATTGGACTAGACCGTACTGCGACGTAGTACTTACTTGGTACCAACAACCATATATAACTTGCCAAATCCTACGCGTAGTTTAACAGTAAAGCGATGCTATAGGTAGCAGGAAAAGCTAGCTACGTGCGCGGAATATTGAGTTGGGGTTGTTAATTGTGTCAAGCACTGCAAATAAAAACCGCCATGTACAAAGCTTAATCATTAGCTTGTCTATCATGCTCATGCAGGTATCTATTTCACGAATGTTTTGGCATTACATATACAATATACAAAAAAGTGGGCGGCTCCGGCGGCCAGTGAGGTAAGACACGTCGGTAAAAAAGTTTTGCACCATATATGATTTCTATCCTACGACGTTCGTTTTACCGTGCCTCTTTTGTATTGGCCTGCGCAACGTGTCGTCACCTGAACGGTGGGAAGCCTCCCGAAGGGCGCTACATGGTAAAAATATCACGTCAGGAAGACTCTGGATTTGTCTCGTCTCATCTTTTTTCGACGATGGTAGGGGCGGTGGCCTGTGGACTTGGCTGCCGTGGCGATAAAGGCTGCAGCGGCGTGGTGGGGCGGGGCGGCGCGTGGGCGGCGGGCCGTGGGCGGCGTTGCGGGCGGCGGGCCGTGCGACTGCGCTGCGGGCGGCGCGGGCGGCGTTGCAGGCGGCGGGGCGACAAGGGAGGAGGGGCCGCCGGCGACCCCGAGCCCCCACCGCCGCCGTTGACCTCCAGCTTGGGGAGCCCTCACCGCCGGCGGCCGCGGCCCTCCCCCACGCTCGGCCGGAGCTCCTCTCCCACCGGGACCTTGGGCTCCCACGCGGCTGGCTGGAGCTCCGCCGGCGGCCGCGCCCCTTCCCCACGCTCGGCCGGAGCTCCTCCCCGACCACCTCGGGCTCCCGCGCGCCCGGCTTGAGCTTCCCGGTGGCCGCGCCCCTCCGCCGCGCTCGGCCGGAGCTCCGCAGCCACCTGCCGCAGCTTGAGCTCCAGTGCCAGGACGGCGCCCCCTGCGGTCACCGCCGCGCTGTCGTCGACCATCGCGGACCGACTAGAGCAGCAGCGCGCCGCGGCGAGCGACGACTCCCACGGGCAGACGGCGACGCGCGATTGTGAGCGACGAGCGGACGGCAGCGCTAGCGCCAGCGGTAGCAAGCGACGATCCTCGCGGGCGGCCGACAGCGGTGAGGCGCAGCACCGACGGGCGGAAGGCAGCAGCGGTGCGCCGTGCGCGGCACTGAGCGATGGCTGAAAGGCAGCAACGACGCACGACAGTGAGTGATGGGCGGAAGTGGCTTCCTGATCCTTTAATTTTTTTTTCATTGAAGATTTTCTTTTTCCGTTTGGTTTTTGCAGCTTCCTTCCTAGCCGAGGTATCCCATTGGGCAGAGGAGCGGTGGAGGCCTGGAGACAGCGGCATGGTGCGACCTACCTCCACCGGCGAGATCCTGGGCGGCGTCCTCCAAGGCTCCAACACACTACCTAGTGGTAGGTAGGGAGGCCCTTCTGCTTCAGATGATGAGATTCCTCAATGTTTCCCCTCCCTGCTCTCTACTGCAGAGGCCGTCCTCTCCTTGAGGATCTGCAGGTTGGTCCCTCGTGTTTGCCTTTTATTTTTTCTTTGTGTCAAATCTGATTGGTTGTGTCTCCTTCTCAAAGTTTGGTACAGCGAACTTGATTTTATAGAAGGAAAAGGTTGCAGTAGATGTGGGCTTGATGGAGCTCTACATGTTCATGCAGGTAACATGTTTGATGAAATGCCTGTGGAGACATAGCAAAGATTGAAAGCTTTGATTGTTATTGCTCTTTTCACGTTTATTCATATGAGACCGGGTCCAGCCCCATCCTTGCATCTTGTGCATATAGTTTGTTGTAAAAATTGATGTGATTTGTGCTTTAAAAATTTCTTTTTCTTGTGAAAACTTATATTACAAAAATGGATGCATCCATCTCCATGTAGATGGGTGCAAGCTAATGTCCGATTACTTTTAGTTTCTATATTCATTTCAATGATCATGATTCATAATTAAGTAAATCAAAGTACATAGACACGATACAGTTCCTGTGGTCTGCCTTTTTCTTTCTATGTGCATTTCAACAAGTATGGTTAATGGCCGAATATTTATCAATGACTCCCTGTATATTTGGATGTGCTATGAATTTTTATACTTTATATTCCTATACAAAATGATTTGAAACATTCGATGGATCGTAACATATAAAGCTGCATCCGACTTTATGACTTGAGATGAGAGCATGAAAAAACAAACTGATTGAAATTGGACTCCTTTTAGTTTTTCCATTTTTGCTACAAATGTTCTGCTAAGACAGGTTTAGGGCTGGTTTTTTATAGTTCTCATCCCTTCTTACTCTCACTTGATAATGTGACCATGTTTGATAGCTTGTACCACATTCAGATCACTGGTTTGTTAGATTCCTGACACCATCTACTTAATTTTCTATATAGATTACCAAACTGATATTTGTGGAATGTCCTGTTAATTTCGTCTTACTCTTTGCCCCCCTACTATGCAGGTTCTTTCTGGCCAGGAGGGTCTGGTTCCTTCAGTTCATCCTAATTTGGTTAGTGCTCGAGCTGCTCCATTTCCTGCGGGCTTAATGGTGGCTCCTCCTTCCTTATTTTAGGATGTGATGCAGGTCTGATTTAACCCTTGTTGACTACACCATTGGCAATGTGTTCCAGTTCTTTAAACAATGTGCATTGGGTGAGTTCTGCTCTATTATGTTTCGCGCATGAGGCATCTGGGGAATTTCCTATACCCCTGGTCATCAATAATAGTTCCGTTTTGATATGCCTTTGGAAAACCTTTAGAACGTTTCCTATACCTGCTTTATGATTACTACAGAAATGTTGTAGGTAGATCCAGCCTTGATGCTTGATAGTGCTTATTTCCCTTACTGACAAATCTCTCCAGTGTCAGGGTTCCACTTCTTTAAATCTGTAGCAGAATGCCTGGTGATATGCTATGTGTAAATATCATGCCTTTCAGGTACATCTAGGATTCTACATGTTTGTTTGAAAATTATCCTTTTATTATTAGTATAGGAGATGATGCCTTACAAAAGTAAACCTGATAGGTTTTCATACTAATTGCTAATGATGGTTGGCAAATTTTCCTTTTAGTTTTTTGCTCTGCAAGTCCTGTAGTTAAAAAAGATTTTCCTTCTCTTTTGGGTCCCAATTGAAATTACGTTATACAGATTTATGGTAAAAATATGAACCTACATGATACTATTTGATTCATTATGGTTTTCATTTTTTTTTGTCTACCTGCTTCATGATTATTATAGAAATGTTGTAGGTAGATCCAGCCTTCATGCTTGATAGTGCTTATTTCCCTTATTGTTAGCCTAATTGACAATGCTATTTCCCTATAGGTATATTCTGTCCTGCTAATACCTGATGAGATATGATGCATTCTGCACAAAGCATATTTTCCTAAAGAAATGGGCTTACATTGAAGTTACTCAATGCTGCAACACAACCAAAGATAAAGGCTTTGCTCCTGAACCCTACAACTCACCCTGCCGATAATACTGGCCCTACACAGATTTGGTTCTCTACCCATGCACGAGTAATGTGTCTTGGCGATATTGGTGTAGCCTAAAGTGCCATGGAAGCAACTTATATTTTTATATTCTTTGGAATCGTTTTACGTGATTTAATTAGTCAGGTTACTAATTTGGAAGTCAATCTTGATGGTTCCAGGGCCTCCCAGTGATGAGAAGGAGGATGTTGGAGTTCACAACAATGGTCGAGGTACTAATCTTTTTTCTATGTTTGCCATTTTTCTATACTTTCACATTTAGATGTGTCATTATAGCTTTTTGTTGACATCGCTATAGCACATTTTATTATTGAATATAAGGAAATGATTCCTTTGTTACTTTTACTTAAATTTCTTTAATTCCTTTGCTGACTGTTTGATATGGCCTTAAGTTTCAGAACTTCAGTAGACAATGTGCAATACTAAGGCAAAAGGAAGAGAGCACCACTAAACCTGCTGCTCACGAGAGTCCATTCAAAGACAACCAATTTGACAATGAGGCAAGAAAATTCTACTATTGTATATAAATATATAATAAGATTACTTTAGCATCCTATACAATAGGACGCTGAAATTATTGTCCTTCCATATATTCCAGACGGCATTACATCAAGAGAAGCCCTGCTGCCCACAGCAAAGAAGACTGACTTGAAGGTATGTTACGCACAGCAGTATAATTGATCAAGGTCAGTGCTCACCCTCTACGTAACCCTATCTAACGAAACAAAATGATCACATTCGTTGTACATATTATCCGTTCTAATATCACAGTTGATTCAGGTAGGAAGGAACCAAACATTCGGAAGACCCATGTATTTTGCTATGGGAATAAGATTGCGTTTTTGGATTCTTTTGAACATGCAGCACTTCATCTGTAGAGCATCGTTGCTAAATATCAGGAAAATTTGGGTCCTCCCCAATACATATGACTAACTATCATACATAGAACTTGCATTTTTAATCGGTTTGCACGTTACGCATTTTTAGATGCTGCTATCAAGGGACAGTTTCCGCTATTCAATGTAAATCTGAACTTGCTAGGATATGGACTTATCAAACAACTGTTGTAATATCTATGCATTATCTGAGTAACTGAATCTTGTAGTCGTAGCATATCGAATTATGTGAACCTGTTGACATATGGAATGTATGAACCAATCTATCCGTGCCTACTTACCAAATAAATAAAAAACTATTCGTGCTCTATGGTTTACCCTAATGTTCTTTCTAGCTTGTGCTAGCAAATGAAACTTGGTTGTAATATTTAGTGGTTCATTTCTTACTATGTTCAATCGACCAAAATGTAACCCCTGGAGCTGTGTAGTATAAACTGTTGCCTAGCCTAATAAATCGATCATATCCATATTCCTAACGTTAAACCAATTCTATTGCGCACATATGTGCCATTTAGTCTTCTAATACCAAACAGGATCATAATTCATAAAGCTTCTACGTGCGCAGGAGGGGCAAGCAAGCGGCGCGCGCGCAGGGCGCGCGCAAGACACTAGTGCATGTTGATTCCTCTCAGCAAGCTTATTTTTGTATACGTGTGATAGAGGCTCACCTTTTTGTGGCGCGTGTACATGCGCAGTTTTTGTACACGTGTGACATATTGTAATTGCAAAGTGAAGACAGAATACAATGCAAAATGAGGCATGCATGTCAGCATGTCCCGATGATGTTCCAAAATGAGGCATGCATGTCAGCATGTCCCGATGATGTTCCAAAATGAGGCATGCATGTCAGCATAGGACTCTTCGACAGAGTTATCGGCTTTAGTCTTAGAATAGGAGAGAAGAGGAGAAATGTCGTGGTTTTTTTTAAGAATGTTTCAAATTCTCAAAGGGAAGACAAAATAAAAGAATTAAGGATATACGTTGGGCTCTAGGAATGACCTTTCCTGCTATCTGGAAGGCCCGCCTAATTTCGCTTCCTCCCTAGTCTCAAACGATTATTCAAGAAAACTTTTAATAATGTACTACCTAATAACTGTTCAATACACATATAATAACTATATATATGACCATCTATTCTAAGCATATATTGTTCCCCCTGTACGTACTAAATTGTTTGGCAAGCCGCTGCACACAATGTTTGACCAAACTGTACAGCTCCAAGTGGCTCCATGATGGAGCTAGCTTAGGTGCGTTCTGATAATTCAATTGGTAGTAGAGATTGGTCAAGTGGTGTATACTGGCTTATATTAGCTAACTACTACTCCCTCTGTTTCAATTTATAGGTCGTTTTGGCATTTGAAGATTCATAGTTATAAATTTGTCAAAACGACTAGGCACACGCCACTGTGGCACCGTAGCATTGACCTGAGAAACGGAAGTGAAAGTTTTTTCAAAACAAGAAATGGCAGCGTGTTCCCTTCCTGACGCAACCGTTCTCCGACGTGAATACATCAGCCTTGAATCAGCGTAGTACCGCTGCATGGTCAAGAAAGGCAAGCAGAGCCAAATCCGTCTCAAAAGACAGAGCAAAAAAAAAGTGCAGATAAAAATCGGGAACAGGTTGTCGCTGCCTCCCCCACACAAACTCTGGTGCTGCTGCTGACACTTGACCGGAAAGCGATTTGACCGTGGGTAGGCACGGTTAATTATTAGCCCACTCACTGGTCCTGCCCATGATCACGCGGAGCTTGGGACTATACTACAGTCATAGAGCTACCTATCATTACAGCTTGATTTGTCTCCCGCCGTAACAGTGAACCCCAAAACAAACAGCACGGCGACATCCACCGGCTGCTAGCTGCTACAGCCCTGAGCCGCCCTGGCCGGGGTCAGGAATCCGCCCCTCGTCGAGACGCGAACCCCCGTCCCGTTCCCGGCGCAGAGAATCCCAGGCCGGCTAGCCTCGGCCAGCTGCGCGCCTTCTGCCTGCTGCGCTCTGCCCCCCACCGGCCGCCGCTTCCATTTGTCTAACGGCCTGCTCCTCAGTCCTCTCCTGTAGCGCTGCCATGCTCCGCACCATCATGGCATGGCGCTCGCGTCGCGTCGCGTGCCTTGCCTAGCCGCTGCAGCGTAGCGTAGGGCGTTGCCTACCCGCAACGCTGCCGCATGCGGCCCTCCCCACGCGCGCGGGCGCCGACGCGCTCGCAACATCGCATGATCCCCACCATCATGGCATGGCGCGCGCCACCGGGGGGCCCTGCGCTGCGTTTTCGCGGGCTTCCGGGGGGCTAGACGCCAAACCACCACCGCTGGCTCGCCACAACGTCTAGAAGCCGACTGCCGGTGGGCCCCGTGGCTCGCGCTCCCCGCGGGCGCGCCACGTGCAACGGCCGTATCCAGGGACCCACCCCGCACCGAGTCAAAGCTGGAGAGATTTTTTTTAACGGAGAACAATGCTGGGTGAGGTGATGTTTGCTGGTAGCCCCCCTATGGATCGCGGAAATTCTGAAATGGGACGCTCTCTGTACGTATGCGTACCGTGCTGGCTTCAAGGCGATCTCTTCATGCCGGTTGCGCGCACTCCGGCCGTGGATGCATCCCGGCAGATACGATGATGCCGTCAGCTGCTATGTCACGAGGAACACGGCGAATTTGTGACGGAGTGTGTATGCTCTCAAAGATAGATAGACATAATATCCCGTGTTTTCGATGCATATCTCGCCCCTTTTGCCATTCCAAGAAACTCTGCTATAAGCATGCCTTGCCTTTTTGTTTCTGTGGGGTTCCAAAATCCAAAGGAATGCCCTGCTTTACACCGTCATTCCCCGGTTTGAATCTTGCAAATCGATTCCGGGTGCTCACCGTCGGCCACTTTTATGCTGATTGCTGGTTGACAAGGCCACAATGCAAGGGGACAGAGCTCAGTGCCATGGCATATAGAATATTTAAGTGAAATTGCTAGAGTGCTATCTTGGCATTTAGCAACAAGGGCGCTAGAGAGGCATCATTTTGTTGCCGAATTTCCAAATGCCGGCATCCCTTTTCACACACCGTAATTTGTTCGTGAATCACGCACCGCCATTTCTAGAGCCGCCTGCGAGCTTTTTATGCGCTACTAGTTGCACTTTATATAACATATCAATACTAAAATGCATTTGTCCATACTAAAGCCCGAATCTAACATCAAATCTCTTTCTCTCTCGCTATAGGTTGAAAGCAATGTGTTGCAGGACGGTTGTAGTCATTTATATATCAAACCAAGGTGCAGAGATACCATTATGCACAATTACATTTTCATATGTGAAGTCATTATACAAATAGATTTGCTAGAAACCTAAATAGGTTAGTGATCAAAATTACTGGTTGAATTGGACACAACTCAAAATCACTAGTTGCCTATCTTGGCATTTGGCAGGACCCAAGGGCACAGGAAGTATCATTTTGTTGCCAAATTTCAAATGCCAGCAGCCTTTTCTACATAATATCACAATATCCTAGAGAATCACACACCATCTATTATAGCACATCCTGCTATCACACTTTATACTGAAGAGCACCAACTGCAAATGCATTTGTTCTTACTCGCCGAAAAGATAGATGAATTTATTCCCCATGCATCACCTAAAGCAGGAACCTAAAATAAAATCTCCTCTTCTTCATCAATATAAATTTCGTGAGAATAGTCCTAATGTAAGTTTTCGGTCCACCGGTTTGTAAAACTCATCTTCTTTATCAATGAAATTGACACAATTTCATGCCGTTCGTTCAAAAAAAAATCTCTCGTTCGCGGGAGATACATAGTTATTATATAATTATTAATACGTAGATGTCATTGTGAACTATTGTATTTTTAAATGTAATACTATACACATAGACCTGTTAAAATATTCCGAACTAAACAAGATCTAAATAAGTTAGCGATCAAAATTATACTAAGTACGTACTCCTATTTCATAAACCTTACCTCCTAATCCTGTTCGGCAAGCGGCAGCCGCCGAAAAAGAACTGCAATTCCACTAAAACTCAGGGTCCCAAACGCAAACGAATAGCAAGCAATAAAGATACAACCCGTACCGAATTTCAGGAGGACACTTCCCCACCTCGTCCCCAACCTTCCTCCTTTTTCTCTCTCTCATCAGCTCCCTGAACTTTCTCTCTCCTGCTCCCTCCTCCATTACTTTAAAGTTACTCCCACTTACCACCCACTCTCCCCTCTCCTCCTCCTCTGCCCCGCCCCGTCCCATCCCACCCCCATCCCCACCTCCGCCTCGGCGACGCCACTCCCCAAAAAATTCCCCTCGCCTCGGATTCCCACGCCGCCCCCGCCCCCGTAGCCGGCGCGCGCCGACGTACCCGAGGTACGAGCTGACTGCGGGCGGAGATCTCCGGCGGAAGCCGTGGTTCTGGTTCCCCTTTGTTGTTCTGTGGGATTGTTTCTCGGAGGGGGGGTCTAGGGTTTCTGACGGGAATGCAGGTTCCGTTTCAGGCATCGGTGGCGGGGGAAGGAGGAGGAGGATCCCAGCAGGAGCCGCGGAGGAGAGGAGGATCCCGGTGCCCGTCGCCGCCCATGTCGGGCCATCTCGATCGCCTCGCGCGGCCATGTGAGTTTTTCCAGATTTCTCTCCTGCCGGTTCACCCTTCCTTTTTCCCCTCTCGATTTCCCTCCGAGATTCGCGGCGGGTTAGGATTCCGGCGCCCGCGTAGGGCTAGCGTAATCTCCGGCGTTGATGCGGTTTTACCGTTGGTTAATTTTCTCAATCCGATTAGCGGCGAGGGGTCGGCGAGCTCGCCGGATTCGAGCTGGTCCTTTTCTGCGGCTTTCACGCGGCGTGTTTGTCTGGCCATTGGAATACCTTTGTGGTTCGGCGACCGGCCAGATATGTCTGCGGTTTGACCGGTTCAATACTGCGTTGTTTCTATGGTTTATGGATGGGCGCGTAGCTTCCTATGAAGGAGCGGATAGGCTTAATCTGATTTGAGAATAACCTGCTGGGCTTTGTGTGTCCGAGATTTGTTCTAGGCAAGTAATAGACAGCAAGGTCGCAAACTGATTTCCACATGAGACATACCTTGTTGTCTTGACCTGTTCAATAACGGCAAGCTCTGATCCAGGGCAAAATCGAAGACCACAAATTTCAACGCATGAATATGACTGTTGCTGAAACTTGAATAGAAATTGTTTAAAAAAAAGTGGTAGTGCTGAATGTTTCTACTAACAATTATATGTTGTCAACAGAATCATTTAGTTTGGAATCTTAGCTGGATTCGTCGCTTCAAATAAATGTTTTCATTACAAAGTTTACTCTCAGGAAGATGTCATAACCTGTTGCTGCTACTGCTAGCAATCTAGCTTGATGACCTTTAGGTGTTCCGAAAGTTTTGGTTTCCTGAGCAGTTTTATTGTTGAAGTAAATTGTTGCTGTAATTTTGGACGAGTTGACTTGGGGAGGGTTTTCCATCAAAATAATGTGCAATCTGCAATTCAGTTTCACAAGCATCGATTTATATAGTTATTTTCATTGCAATGTTTCAGGTTTTGAAGGGTGCTCAAGTCATGATGAACGTAGAGACCATAAGTCGGACTTCGAAATCTCCGAAGATGAAAAGAAGACCAGAATGGGCTCTTTGAAGAAGAAAGCAATAGATGCATCAACAAAGATTAGGCATTCCTTAAAGAAGACCAGGAGGAAAAGTGGCAGTCGGGTTCTCTCTGTGTCAATTGAAGATGTGCGTGATCTAGAAGAGTTGCGAGCTGTTGAGTCATTTAGGCAGGCACTACTTTTGGATGAGCTGTTGCCTGCAAGGCATGATGACTATCATATGATGCTGAGGTATATCATACATATTGTGATGCATCTTTTATGTTAGCATGTTCTTTCTCATTTTCTTCAAAGCAAAACTCCACAGCTCCAACATAACTGAATCTGGTTTGTGTAGATTTCTGAAAGCAAGGAGATTTGATATCGATAAAGCAAAGCAAATGTGGACAGATATGCTTCAGTGGCGGAAGGAGTATGGCACTGATACGATTGTTGAGGTTAGTTGGCTGAGCTCAAGCCGTAAAACAGTTTAAACTTTGTTTGACTGTGTCTTCAAAACTAATAACCTGGAATTATTCTTGTTCCATAGGATTTCGAGTACAGTGAGTTGGACGCTGTTCTGCAATATTATCCTCATGGTTATCACGGAGTTGACAAAGAGGGGAGGCCAGTTTATATTGAAAGGCTTGGGAAGGTTGACCCTAACAAGCTTATGAATGTCACAACCATGGATCGATATGTAAAATACCATGTGAAGGAGTTTGAGAGGAGCTTCTCAATCAAATTTCCAGCTTGTTCTCTTGCTGCAAAAAGGCATATTGATTCAAGCACAACAATTCTGGATGTTCAGGGTGTGGTATGTCACCAAAGATCTAGTCTTCCATGATGTTTCTCTCTCAGCCACTTGATGGTTTATGAAAGCTAATTTGACTCCTATACCTTGCAGGGATTGAAAAATTTCAGCAAAACTGCACGCGAATTAATTCAGCGGCTGCAGAAAATTGACAATGATAACTACCCAGAGGTATGTGCAATTCATAATATACTATTTGTTGCTCATTTTTCTTGCTTGAAGTATATTGGGTTAATCTGTTCAATTTCCATCTCCAGACTCTATATCAAATGTTTATCGTCAATGCTGGTCCTGGATTTCGGTTGCTATGGGGCACTGTGAAGTCCTTCCTAGATCCCAAAACTACCGCCAAGATACATGTGAGTTTCCACTGAAGCACAGACTACATTACTAAATTTTTGCTTGCTAATGTTGTGCAATTTCTAAGATATCCTGATGTTTCTTTAGGTTCTTGGAAACAAATACCAAAGTAAGCTGCTTGAAATAATTGACGCTAGGTAAGTGATGTTCAATGTACTTCTTTTCGGGAAACTTGTTTTCTTAATTGCTTTCTTGTGATCATTTTTTTCCATTTGTAAAAATTGCTCAGTGAATTGCCGGAATTTCTTGGGGGCACTTGTACATGTCCTGAATATGGAGGCTGCCTTAAGGGTGAAAAAGGACCGTGGAAGGACCCAAACATACTGAAGGCATGTATTGTTTGAATCTGTTATTTGCCCTCCTACTATCAGTTCTTTGCTAACAACCTTCTCATATGTTCAATTTTTGGTTACCCTCTGTACTGATACCAGATAGTCCAAAGTGGTGAGGTCCAATGTGCTCGACAAATTGTAACAATCTCCAATGGCGAGGAAAAAATCATTTCTTATGCCAAGCCGAAGCACCACAATGTATTTTCAGAATCAATCTCCATTGCTTCCATTTCCTAAGTTATCTGTATAAAAAGAAAAGTTAAGTACTTTGCTCTTCATTGGAATTAATATATTTCCTTTGATGGGGAATGACAGATGCGAGGGAGTGACACATCAACTGCTGAGTCTGGCTCAGAAGCTGATGATGCTACCTCCCCCAAAGCTCTCAGAACTTATATATCACATCCTAAGTTGACCCCAGTTCGTGAAGAGGTTAGCATTGATCTTTTTCCTATATGATTGTATTAGCAAATGCTGGTCTATGCCACCAGAGCTGCAGCCATCAATTGCCCTTCTCACAACTATGGATTATCCCAGGTGGAATTAACAGTGTCTTTCTCTCTTTAGGTCAAAATGGTCAGGGCTACTAGCTTTTCTACTCGTCTCCCAGAATATGATGTGCCTGTTGTTGACAAGGCTGTGGATGCTACATGGAAGAAAGAGCAACCTCGGAAGACGCCTTTACCACTTAAAGGTTTGCTCTTGCTCATATATTTTCATCTAAAAGATTTCTCTGGTTTTTTTGCTAGCACCTGACATTTGCTGTTTTATTTGATCCAGACTCTTCTTTGAGAACTGCAACACTGCCATCTGAGAGCTCTTTGGATAAGATCGTTGCAACTCTGATGGCTTGTCTTATGGCTCTTGTAATGTTGGTTCGGTCAGTCAAAGATCTTGCTGCAAAGAGATTGCCGTATAAAACTGAGTCAGAAGAAAGTTACTCTACAATGTATCCAGACTCCACCACGAAAGAGGAGTTCCGGCCTCCTTCACCAACTCCTGGTTTTGCTGAAGCAGACCTATTTGCTGCAGTCTTGCAAAGGCTGGGAGAGCTCGAAGAGAAGGTTCAGATGCTTCAAGAGAAGCCTTCTGAAATGCCTTGTGAGAAAGAAGAGTTGCTGAACGCCGCTGTCCGTCGTGTGGATGCATTGGAAGCCGAACTAATTGTAACAAAGAAGGTAATTTTCGAACTGCGTAATTGTACATGGTCTTGCTTGTGACTGGTTTCAGCAGACTATGCAAAAGTTTACTCATCACTCACCGAATGTATTTCTAAAATTTCTGTAGGCTTTGCATGAGGCTCTTATCAAGCAAGAGGAGCTGCTTGCCTACATCGACAGAAAGGAGATTGCCAAGGCTCAGGTTTGTAAATAATCTTGCGTGATATTATGGTCCTTAGGCCATTATGATATGTATCTTTATCAGCCTCTAATGCCTGGCTTCCTACAATGCAGAGAAAGAAGAAAACCATGTTTTGCTACTAGGACCCGTAGAGACCCTTTGTGCGGTTTCTACCTTCTGAGATGAGATGCCAAAGGTGGCATCGAGATGTAACAGGTGCTGCGTGGTGTGCGTTTTCTTGACATGTGAATCAACAGGTTTCCGCTGTAAATCGAGAAAATTCTGACAGAAATAAAATGAGTTTCTTTTTTCCATCTTTAGTTCTGCCCTTTGAATTCATGGCTATCTCCTCTTCCACTTGAGACTTTTGCATGTAGATTACTTGTGTTGCACATTTTGGTTGTTTCATTATAGCAATAATTGGTTGGTTACCTGAATACCCGATGATAAGGTGGGTGGTCGTTAGCTAACAGAGTGCGCGTACAACTTCCACCAACGACTTGATGATATCTCGGTCATTGATTGATCTGTATCATACGATCTTGTTGAATCCCTTTTGGTGAATTATTGATCTGGCTAACGCTGCAGATTTTCCAGAAAACTTAATATTAGGGTCGCATCATCTGACGCAGAACACGTGAGGTTTTGCAGGCGCAATGGGCAGGTAGTTTTTTTTTTGAACTTAATGGGCAGGTAGTTGTAGAGAGAACTAGCAAGATGGCCCGCCCAAATTTGCGCGGGTAGCTAGTTTTTTATACTCATATTTATATTTTTTTAAATTAAATATTTTTTTTAATATCTGTTGGCCCATTGTCAATACGATTTGTCCAAATGTGCCCAATTATCATTTTTTATCATCATGTATGCGGCACACTGTATGTATGACTTAATGACGTAATCTTATATTTACTAATTGTATTTAACGGGTTTGAGTGTGGACAAACCATTTGATGATTTTTTATGAGTGCTGAGCGTGGCCATGGTGATGATCAATCCCTACAACGATTCACTTCCTTCAGATATGGAGAATTTTTCTCTCATTGTGCTCACAACC
Source organism: Echinochloa phyllopogon (assembly GCA_033239725.1). NCBI lineage: Eukaryota > Viridiplantae > Streptophyta > Magnoliopsida > Poales > Poaceae > Echinochloa > Echinochloa phyllopogon. Next base: position 2,823,065 of record BTCW01000001.1, read on the forward strand.
TTGATGAACGCCCTAAATCTAAACACATTGTTGAACGCTACACCACCTAAATTTCTCTGCTTTGTTTTTCCTCTCTCTGCTCCTTGCACCAACTCATTAATAAAGATCATCAAGTGGGTTTGAACGCTAGTAACCCATTTGATGATCTTCCACTTGCATTGGCAAAGACACTGAGTGTTGAGTGCGGTCATGGTGCTCAATCCCGGCAGCGATTCGCCTCCTTTAGACAGGGAGAGTTGTTCTGTCCCGCTATGCTCACAACCTTGTTGAACGCTATAAATCTGAGCAACTCTCATCAGATACACATGCATATCGATGTGTTGTCCTCCACTCATTGTTGAACGTTGCCTCCTATATAGAGGAACGTGGTAGGGCACATGGGGTTTCAGTCTGTTCGCACTTGTCGTATTCTATTCTCATCCTCTAAAAAGAATATTATTGCCTAACCATTGAGGTTCTCTCCTCTATATCAATTTCATCTGCATCCGTTATCCTCTGTATCTTATGATCTATACTAACTACCAACACGTGAGCCCACACATATCCTTTTCTCGTTTTCTTTCACAGATGCCACCACTCCCCCCACTCTATCTCTTTCCCTCTATCTACCCCTCTCTCTAGTGGCGGCGGCAGTGGCGAGGAGTGTCAGTCTCTCCGCCCGGAACCCTTCATCCCCGGCCTCCAGCGGCTCCCGCGGAGGCGACAACGATGGATTCCCGCGGCGCCACGGACGGCCACGCGACGATGATGGAGCCATCCTACAACGGCCATAGACGGTTGCGTAGCAGCGGCATTGGACGGCTCGCGTGGCGGGCGCGGACGGCCGCAAGGCGACCGCAGAGGGGCGGCAGCACATTGGACGGCCTCGCGGCGATGATGGAGGCCTCCTACAGCGGCCAGAGACGGTTGCGCCGCGGCGGCATAGGACGGCTCGCGCGGTGGCCGCGCACGGCCTCGCGACGACGATGGAGGCCTTCTATGGCGGCCACAGACGGTTGCGCAGCGGCGGCATTGGACAACACCAGTGGCGAGGAGTGTCGGCCTCCCCGGTTGGCAGCCTTCAGCCTCGGCCTCCAGCGGCTCGCGGAGCGGTCTGACCCCGAACACCGAAGATGCTCGAGCGGCTCCCACGGCGGTGACGGCGATGGATTCCCGCGGTGCCACGGACGGCCATGCGGCGACGGTGGAGGCCTCCTACGGGGGCCGCAGACGGTTGCGTAGCGGTGGCATTAAACGGCTCGTGCAGCGGCCGCCCGCGAGGCGACGGCATTGGACGACCTCGCGGCGATGATGGAGTCCTTATACAACGGTCATAGACGGTTGCGCGGCGGCGGCATTGGACGGCTCGCACGGCGGCCGCGCACGGCCTCGCGACGACGATGGAGGCCTTCTATGACAGTCACAGACGGTTGCGTGGCGACAGCATTGGACGGCAGCAGCGGCGAGGAGTGTCGATCTCCCCGGTCGGCAACCTACAGCCTCGGCCTCCAGCGGCGCGCGGAGCGGCCGGACCCGGAACTCCGAAGACGTGCGGGCGGCTCCCGCGGCGGCCGCGAATGGCTCCTGCGGCCGCGACGGCGATGGATTCCCACGACGGCCACGGACGGCCACGCGGCGATGGTGGAGGCGTCCTACGACGGCCATAGATGGTTGTGTAGAGGCGGCATTGGACGGCTCGCGCGGTAGCCGCCGACTGCCGCGAGGCGACCGCGGTGGGGCGGCGGCCGCATTGGACGACCTCGCGGCGACGATGGAGGCCTCCTACAGCGGCCAGAGACGGTTGCGCGGCGGCGGCATTGGATGGCTCGCGCGGTGGCCGCGCACGGCCTCGCGACGACGATGGAGGCCTTCTATGGCGGCCACAGACGGTTGCGCGGCGGCGTCATTAGACAACACCAGTGGCGAGGAGTGTCGGTCTCCCCGGTCGGCAGCCTTCAGCCTCGACCTCCAGCGGCTCGCGGATGGATCTGACCCCGAACACCGAAGACGCTCGGGCAGCTCCCACGGCGGTGACGGCGATGGATTCCCACGGCGCCACGGACGGCCATGTGGCGACGGTGGAGGCCTACTGCGGGGGCCACAGACGGTTGCGTAGCGGTGGCATTGGACGGCTCGCGCAGGGGCCGCCCGCGAGGCGACCGCAGAGGGGTGGCGACGACATTGGACGGCTCGCGGAGCGGTCTGACCCCGAACACCGAAGATGCTCGAGCGGCTCCCACGGCGGTGACGGCGATGGATTCCCGCGGTGCCACGGACGGCCATGCGGCGACGGTGGAGGCCTCCTACGGGGGCCGCAGACGGTTGCGTAGCGGTGGCATTAAACGGCTCGTGCAGCGGCCGCCCGCGAGGCGACGGCATTGGACGACCTCGCGGCGATGATGGAGTCCTTATACAACGGTCATAGACGGTTGCGCGGCGGCGGCATTGGACGGCTCGCACGGCGGCCGCGCACGGCCTCGCGACGACGATGGAGGCCTTCTATGACAGTCACAGACGGTTGCGTGGCGACAGCATTGGACGGCAGCAGCGGCGAGGAGTGTCGATCTCCCCGGTCGGCAACCTACAGCCTCGGCCTCCAGCGGCGCGCGGAGCGGCCGGACCCGGAACTCCGAAGACGTGCGGGCGGCTCCCGCGGCGGCCGCGAATGGCTCCTGCGGCCGCGACGGCGATGGATTCGCACGACGGCCACGGACGGCCACGCGGCGATGGTGGAGGCGTCCTACGACGGCCATAGATGGTTGTGTAGAGGCGGCATTGGACGGCTCGCGCGGTAGCCGCCGACTGCCGCGAGGCGACCGCGGTGGGGCGGCGGCCGCATTGGACGACCTCGCGGCGACGATGGAGGCCTCCTACAGCGGCCAGAGACGGTTGCGCGGCGGCGGCATTGGATGGCTCGCGCGGTGGCCGCGCACGGCCTCGCGACGACGATGGAGGCCTTCTATGGCGGCCACAGACGGTTGCGCGGCGGCGTCATTAGACAACACCAGTGGCGAGGAGTGTCGGTCTCCCCGGTCGGCAGCCTTCAGCCTCGACCTCCAGCGGCTCGCGGATGGATCTGACCCCGAACACCGAAGACGCTCGGGCAGCTCCCACGGCGGTGACGGCGATGGATTCCCACGGCGCCACGGACGGCCATGTGGCGACGGTGGAGGCCTACTGCGGGGGCCACAGACGGTTGCGTAGCGGTGGCATTGGACGGCTCGCGCAGGGGCCGCCCGCGAGGCGACCGCAGAGGGGTGGCGACGACATTGGACGACCTCGCAGCGATGATAAAGGCCTCCTACAACGGCCATAGACGGTTGCGCGGCGGTGGCATTGGACGGCTCGCGCGGCGGCCGCGCACGGCCTCGCGACGACGATGGAGGCCTTCTACGGTGGCCACAGACGGTTGCGCGGCGGCAGCATTGGACGGCAGCAGCGGCGAGGAGTGTCAGTCTCCCCGGTCGGCAACCTTCAGCCTCGGCCAGCGGCGCGCGGAGCGGCCGGACCCCGAACTCTGAAGATGTGCGGTCGGCTCCCGCGGCGGCCACGAATGGCTCCTGCAGCCGCGACGACGATGGATTCCCGCGGCGGCCACAGACGACCACGCGGTGATGTTGGAGGCGTCATACGACGGCCAAAGACGGTTGTGTAGAGGCGGCATTGGACGGCTCGCTCGGCGGCCGCCGACGGCCGCGAGGCGACCGCGGAGGGGCGGCGACGGCATTGGATGGCCTCGCGGCGATGATGGAGGCCTCCTACGGCGGCCATAAACAGCTTGCGCGGCGGCCGCGGACGGCCTCGCGACGACGATGGAGGCCTGCTACGTTGGCCAAGGACGGTTGCACGGTCGCGGCATTGGACGGCTCGCGCGCCAGTCGCGAACGGCCGCGAGGCGACCGCGGAGGTGCGGTGGCGAACAAAATAATATAGAACGTTAGATCTTCATAAAATCTGGCGGTATATATTCTTCTCTTTTATTTGGATTAACAAAATAATTTGGATCGTTAGATCTTCATAAAATCCGACGGCACATGTCCTTCTCTTTTTTAGATTAACGTGGGAATTAACAAATTAATATGGACCGTTAGATCTTCATAAAATCCGACGGTATATATTCTTCTCCTTTTGGATTAATGTAGGAATTTCTTGGTCCTCTCGGCGAACGTGGTGGCTCATTTTAACACTATTGTTATAATATAATAGATGCTCTGCGATTTGCACATTGCATGCCGGCAACACGGATTGGGGAATTGGGGAAGAGACATTTTTTTTGTTAACAGTATACATTCATTCTATTTTCTGTATTAGTACGAGGGGAACACAGTCAAACACAGGCAACAAAGTCACACGGCAGTCACACAGACAAACACAACGGCTCAATGAGGCAGTCACTCGGAGTGTTGCCCCCCTTCACATTCGCGTCACCAGCGGAACGGGTTCTGCTGTTGGAGGCAAAACTTTAATGGTATCAGCTTCGGTGACATGAAGCAACACACCGCTGAGACTGGATGAGTAATAACAGTGTGAGATGATCACTTACCATTCCTCGCTTCTTCTTCTTCTTCTCGATGTAAGCCAGGACCTCCTCCTGCTGACCAACCGATGTCTCCAGCAGCTGCAGCCACAAAGCCAGCCAAGCCATATATGGTTACACAAATCTGGAGGTTGCTCTCATGCTCATGATGCTTCGTCTAGCTTGAAGTTTACCTTCTTGGTGTTCTCGAGCTCGGTCTCGAGGGCCTCGACGCGTGAGACGGCGGCGTTGAGCTTCTCCTCCTGCTCCGGCGGCATCTCGGGCGGCCTGGCGGCGAGCGCGGCCACCTTCCCCTCGAGGTCGTCGAGCCGCTTCACCAGCGCCTGGTACTGCGCCGCCGACACCACCACGGCGTCCGGCCCCGCCAGCTGCTGCTGCTGCAGCTGCATCTGCCGCGTCTTCTTCGCCATCGCCTCCATCGTCGCGATCCCCATGGCCGCGTCCATGGCGCGCTTCGGCGCGATCTTCCCCACCCGGAACATGGCCACCACGCCCATCACCAGCGCCATGAACCCCGACACCACCTGCCGGTCGCCCGGGTCGCCCTGCTTGTACGCGTCCGGCAGCTGCGCGTACATGTCTGCCGTCGCCAATCACAATTGCTTAATTAGTTTAGGTTAGGTTATTAACTAACTCCATTGCCGGAAAGCTTGCAGTTGCAGCAATGGTAGGTAATTAAGCTTTGGTTTGGGGGTGGAAGAAGATGAGATGTGAGGTGATCGACCTCGCGCGAGCTGAAGCTTCTCCTCGCTGACCTCGCCGCTCCAGTCGACGCCGTGGAAGAGGTTGCTGTCGTAGCCATCCTTGGCAGCAGGAGCCTGCAAATTAAATCCAGTCTGCGTCGTCAGTGCACACGATACTGGGGAGTGGAATTGAAGAGTGTTGAGCTCGTCGCTACTGTAGCGATTCCGGCAAATGCTAGGGGTTCTTAATTAGTTACAGAGAACTTGTCAGCAGGTGAGCTTTGTAGCAATCAGACAGATACCGGGTCCTCTGCGGTTTTCATCTCGTGGAGAGGGGACATCTGCGGGTGCTCGATCTTGTCGCGCGAGATCTTGGGAGAATCGGCCGAGCTGCGGCGCATGGATTCTTGCTTCTGCAAAAGGAAAGACGTGAGGAAGAGGTACCAATAAGCGAGCAATCACCATTGTTCTGTACATTGCTGAAGCATTGTTCAGAACTTGCAAGAAACTCGCATACGACAAACAAACTGCTAACACCTTGGGAACGGCCACTATTTCGTCCTCGGTGATCATCTTCTCGTCAGCCTCACGGGGGTCCGCGCTATTCATCCCGCATCGACCCATGCCGCATTGGACCATCTGAAGAACCAAATAAGAAAATATTCAGACTACTGTTCTTTTAAGGATAAGTGATGATTGCTAATATGTATATAAATCAAAAAGGTTAACTGAGAACCTTGAGGATTTCGGGGTCCTTCCACGGTCCTTTGTCAGAGCGCATGCATCCACCTTCGCAGTTGCAAGTGCCGCCAAAAAACTCAGGCAATTCGCTGTACGTGCAAAAGAATCAAGCACAGCAGGTGAGCCCATTATGTTCGTTATGCTGCTTTCCTACATTCATCAATACTGATCTGCAAGCTGAGATGGTATGGAAGATGCAGAGACTTGAGGAGGGAGTTTGTTCAGCAGACCTGGCATCAATCACTTCCAGCAGCTTGCTCTGGTACTTGTTGCCGAGGACCTGTATCAGAGCAAGGTGCAAAATGTAACGGCATGTGGTTGCAGCTCTGATCAAACGCAAACAATGGGTGGTCATAGGTGATAGGTTACATGGATCTTGGCTGTGGTCTTGGGGTCAAGGAAGGACTTGACGGTGTTCCAGAGCAGCCTGAACCCCTGCCCGGCATTGATGATGAACATCCGGCACAGCGTCTGCGCATACCGACAGTTATGCCAATGTAGCAGTAGTATCAAAATATTGCAATTCCTTCAAGTTTTGTTCTGTGATCTCTAGGTGTGTGCTATTGTGTCGGTACCTCTGGGTAGTTGTCTCCATCGATCTTCTGGAGGCGGCCGATGAGGTCCCTTGCAGCCTTGTTGAAGTTCTTGTACCCCTACACATGTATTCATGTCAATATATATGATGAAGACTGAAGATATACGCACCACGACAGACATGAAGAAGCAATCAGAAGCAGCGCCGGATTGACATGGAGATCGACGGCGACTGACCACTCCGGAGACGTCGAGGATGGTTGTGCTCTGGTCGATGTGCTTCTTGGCCGCGATGGAGCATGCGGGGAACTTGACGGCGAACGCTCGCTCGAACTCCCTGACGTGGTACTGCACGTACCGGTCCATGCTTGTGACCTGCAGCAGCTTGGTAGTGTCGATCTGCCCCAGCTTCTCCATGTACACCGGCCTCCCGTCCTTGTCCACGCCGTGGTGCCCCTGCGGGTAGTGCTCCAGCACCTGCTCCAGCTCGTCGAACACGAAATCCTGCAGCAGCATTGGAGCATGTCGGACTGATGATCATTGGAATCGATCGATGGGTAGACGGTCGAGAGGTAGACGATGATCGATCAATCGTGCGTACGTCCATGATGGTGTCGGAGCCGAACTCCTTGCGCCATTGGAGCATGTCGGACCACATCTGCTTGGAGTTCTTGATGTCGAACTTGCGGGCGCGGAGGAAGCGGAGCATCATGTGGTAGTCGTCGTGGCGGGCGGGGAGGAGCTCCTCCAGCACCAGCGTCTGCCGGAACGCGTCCACCTGCTTCATCTCCTCCGCGTCGCGCACGTCCTCGATCGACACCGACATCACCTTGCTGCTGCGCCGCCCCATCGACCGCCGGCTCAGCGAGTTGCGCAGCAGCTTCGACGACGCGCTCATCGCGCGGTGCCGGAGCGACGGCGTGCGCGCCGACGCCGCCGCGCCGCCATCGCCGCCGCCGTCCGCGAAGGGTGCCGGCGCGCCGCTGCTGGCCGCCGAGGGCGTCACGGCTGCGGAGGACATGTGTGTAATCCGCGGCGGTGTCCTCGCTCGTTATCGCCTTGTAGCAGCGGTGGCGGCGGCGGCGCCTGCTACGGACGGGCCGAGCGCCCCTGTAACGAGCACCGGCCTGGGAAAGCCATCAAAAAGCACATCGATTAACGGCCTGAGCCACCACCAAGAAAAGATTTTTTGCAGTTCTATTATCTTCTTCGTCGTAATTTTTTCATACAGGGACAAGCAGGAACCCCTGGATTGAAATATTTAGCAGGTCAACCAACCAATCAATCAATGAATCCCTTCAACAAGAGATGAGATGAGAAATTTCTTCTTCTTCTTTTTTCATAAAGGGACAGGGAAGGGAACCCCGGATTGGAATTTTTAGCAGATTAACCAACCAATCAGTATATGCTAATGAATTCCTTCAACAAAGAGAGATGAAATGAGAAGTTTCTTGAATCGCAGAATCCAATGCGCAAGAGCAACGGATTGATCAAGCATCATGCTAAATGTAATGCATGCACATCACCTGATCGACAAGTGATCGATCAAAAGGGAGAAGTTGCAACCACAGCGCATGCATGAGCGATTTTTCGATGAAAGCTTACCTCGGAGACGGCGGCCTTTGGAGATTGCGGAGGGCGGAGAGAAGGCGGGGGAGGAGGGAGGAAGAAGAAAGGTGGTGATTGCAAGCGCGCTGGTTCACGCATGCATGCCGGGCCTGCCTGTCTCTGTCTCTCTCCCTCCCCGTCGTCCCCTCTATTTCTGGCAAAATCGTAGCTGCGCCGTTCCCAATTCTGTTCGAACATACTGCTGCAGCTATACGCATACATGACAACATCTTATATTAACTTTTTGTTTAACTTATCTGATGCGGACTTGTACTGTTTACATCACCGATTTGGTAATCAATCAGTCTATGGAATTTATCAAAATCGACGACATCGATACATATACATGAATTTGAACGTATCTGTCCTCGAATACAAATACTGGGCATTATAGATTCTGCTAAACTGCGATTGAATTGCACCCCAAATACAAAAAAGGCAAAGACTTCAGGATGTGGAATTTGAATCAAGCAAACCGAAGCTTCTTCACCCGAGGCCTAAGAAGGCCCATAGACAATTAAGCCCAGTCCAGTTTCATCTCAGACGGCCCAGGCAAACAGTTTTCCTTTCCCTTTCAGAAAAGGAAAAGGAAAAGGAAAAAGGAGGCCCATGTGGAGTCCATCTCGCAGCCGCAGCGCTTCCCTCTTCCTCCCACTGCCACGCGGGCCCCGCCGAACCCTCCCCTTCTCTCCCACTCCCATCTTGGAGAAGAAGAAGGCCGCAGTCTCGCCGCCCCCATCAAAACTCCTCACGCGAGCCCGACGAGATCCCCAAACCCTACCACCACACGCGCGCGCGCTCGAGCCCTCGGGGATCCTTGAATCGAGGCGGAGGTTGAAGAAGGAGTCGCGTCGAGGATGTTCCGCAACCAGTACGACACCGACGTGACGACATGGAGCCCCCAGGGGCGGCTCTTCCAGGTGGAGTACGCCATGGAGGCCGTCAAGCAGGGCTCCGCCTGCGTGGGGCTCCGATCCCGCAGCTACGTCGTCCTCGCCGCCGCCAACAAGCCCGCCTCCGAGCTCTCCTCCTACCAGCGCAAGGTCTTCCGCGTCGCCGAGCACGCGGGCGTCGCGCTGGCGGGGCTCACCGCCGACGGCCGCGTCCTCTCGCGGTTCCTGAGGAACGAGTGCATCAACCACTCCTTCGTCTACGAGGCGCCGCTCCCCGTCTCCAGGCTCGCGCTCAGGCTGGCCGACAAGGCGCAGGTCCGTTCGCCTCGATGCGCATCTCGAGCTCCCCCTCTCGTGACCCTGTTTTCCTTGCGTGCCCGCATCAATTGATAGTGAAAAATTAGGGTTCCCATCGTTTGATTCGTCGTAGGAGTCAGGATCTGAGCTCCAGTTGGGAGTTTGGGTTCTCTGATTTACGATTGCAGTTTGTTTGGGTGTTCTGCTGATGGGATTCATATTGTTACCTATTAGAATTTTATAGCTGCGGATTATTTTCGGTGGTATCATGGTTTCCTTTGGGCGTGTCCATAGTCCTCACCGTTATACTGAAAGTCAGAGTCCAAGAATCTGAAATTTCAACTCCTCCCTTCCCATGTTCACCTGATGTACTTAACATGTCTTTCTGATTGTGGTTGAGGACTTTGCCTAAATACGTTCTTGTCTTCAGGTTGAGAGGCGCTTGTCTTTAAATGTAGATATCAACTAGTCGTGGTATTTGCTTTGCGAATGTTGTTGAATTTGCTGCCACTTGTGAAACACTGACACTAAGTTGGCTTTTCGAATGTTGTTGAGTTTGCTCTATTGGTGTTACTGCCACTTGTGAAACACTGACACTAAGTTAAACTTGGGAGATACTTGGTTGGATCTAATTTAATTGAAGAGTAATTGAAAATGATTCACATAAATTCACTAATTTATATATATCTTGCAACAGACTAAGGGATACATAGGTCAATGAAGAAAATTACAAAATATGCTAGATACTTGTTACAGTTACTGAAGGATGATTCAAAGATTAAGAATTATTGTTTTGACTGTGTTCCCTTTCAAGTGGGAGAGAAATTGTAGTTCACTGGGAACTAGCAGGAGCTGTTCTTTTTTCTTCTTGTGGTTTTATTCTTCCTAGCTCCCTAATCGTTTGTTACTTCTTAGAAAGAAGTTTTATCTATCAAGTTATTTATTTCTGCTTCTATTCTGAAATTTATGTGTATGAAAAGACGTAAGGTTTTACTGTACTACATATGTGAGTAATGATGACATTGATGTCTTGCCTTGCCACAACCTTTACAGTGGCAAATCCCTGTTTAACATCACATAATCAACAATCCAATAGCTACATATGAGCATGCTCTCTGTTATGTTTCATGTGCTCGTTTTTAGTTTAGCATCTTCTTTACACTTATTAATGAACTGCCGTAAACTTGCTTGCACTTGCCTGTTTAATGGAATATCAATATCATGAAACTTCTAGTTCTTTGTCATTCCATTATGTTTTTTTTATAATATGCTAATTTCTGCCATGTGCCTTATTTTTATTTGTAGCACTGTAGCTAATAAATAATCACCCTGATGGAGTGATGTTTTTCTGAAATCTACTGTTGTCTCCTTACGATCTATAATTCACACCTTAAGCTTAAACTTACTACATCAAAGAGGTTTGGAGTCTGTTACTGCTGTACTGGTGCTTAATGGTACATTTTGATTTTAGGCTAAAGATTTTTCTGGTGTTGCTTAGTTTGGCAAGGCATTTGGAAATTCTAACAAAAATAGATTTTTATGGATAGCTGCTGCTAGGAAATCCTTGCCATCAAAGGAGAGCCAAGTTGGGCTTCCTCTTAGTTGCAAGCGTCTGTAGTGGTTAATTCCCTCTGATTCATGTCTTTAGCAAATAGCACATACCAAAATCCAAAGGACTAGTTTTGTTCATTCTTTTAGTCGAATGGCAGACCGAATCAGATGATCTTGCTTCAATAGACATCTGATTACTTGTATGGAAGAGTATTCCTTTTATTTAGGACAACCAAGAGTCAGTATATTCTTATATCCATGAATTATCTTGCATTCTAGGTGGATGTGTACTCACCTTCTCTTAAATGCTGTCGCAGGTTTGCACACAACGGTCATGGAAGAGGCCTTATGGTGTTGGCCTCCTTGTTGGCGGACTGGATGAGTCTGGAGCTCATCTCTATTACAACTGCCCCAGCGGGAACTACTTTGAGTACCAGGCGTTTGCCATCGGTTCTCGCTCCCAAGCTGCCAAGACTTTCCTCGAGCGCAGGTTTGAGGGCTACAACGACTACACACCAGAGCAACTCATCAAGGATGCCCTCTCTGCCATCAAGGAGACCCTGCAAGGTGAGAAGCTGACCAGCTCCAACTGCACTGTGGCCATCGTCGGCAGGAAGGACGACGGCACTATCGAGCCATTTGAGATGATTGACGCGAAGAGGATCCAGGAGATAATTGACTCCATGGAGGCGGTCGAGGAGGCGCCTGCGGAGCCCAGCAACATGCAGGAGGAAAGGGGCTCAGATGCTGCGCCCATGGACATCTAGGTCGGAATATGAACCCTTACACTGCATTCCGAGTTTCCAAAGACTAGACTGTTTTAGAAAACTGTGTTGTGACTCTTGTGTGCGATTTGCTTCCGTGCTTCAGCTTTGCGACGGTCTCTTCCATGAACTTTGGGTTTGGACTTATTATTTATCATGTGACGCGAACAAATCGTTTGGTTTCAGAGGCCATATTGACTTTGCATATCATTGTGCCTGAAATGTTTTTCCTCTGGTTTGATCAGGGTTCGTGCTCCGTGCTGGCCTCTTCGTGCTGTTAGTCTAGGTATTCATGTTTGGCATATGCTATGCTAGCTCTGTCCGAAGAGACGATCCCGTATTACATTTTGGTGGAGGAGCTTTAGGATATGGATAGGGAAGTGCACTGCGGTTTTAGAAGCTCGTAATGATTTGATGGGAGGAACTGCCTCGTAATGATTTTGATGATTTTTTTGGAGGAGCTGCCTCGAAATAATTTTTGAAGTAGCCCATAATTATTTTGAAGAAGCCGGGGTACAAGGCCGTAATGATTTTATGGGAGGAGCTGTCTCTAATGGTTTTGATGGAAGAGCTGGAATTTAGGAAATGCATGGAGTTCTGAACTAGCCACTTATGAAGTATGCAAGGCAACCAAATTTGTGTTCAAGCCGGTGGATACCGTAGATAAAATTAGTTACAAAGATCTAAGTAAAATTAGTTATAAAGAGAGAAAATCAGCACACTCTACGAGCTACTGCGGGGTGTTTAGATGTTAGAATTGAGTGGTTGAATTTGGGAGTAAGATGTCACCAAACTTTTCAAAATTCTCTCTTCAAACTTCATTATTTACCTATCACGTCAAATCTCTCTCCTCGTACGTGGAACACTAAACGTGATTAAATAAAAAAACTAATTACATGATTTTGATGTGCACGACGAGATAAATCTTTTGAGGGTCAAGAGGGCGGTGTTCACTTCCCTGAAAAGGGAATGTGAATTTGGGTGAAAATGTCACATCGAACACTGTAGCGCACTGTAGCACTTTTCGTTTGTTTGTTGTAATCATTGTCCTACCATGACGTAACTAAGCTTAAAAGATCCGTCTCGTCGTGTATATCAAAATCATGTACTTAGTTTTTTTATTTACCTACATTTAATGCTCCATGCATGAAGAGAGAGATTTGATGTGACAATAAATAGTGAAGTTTAGAGAGAGAAAGTTCAGGGAAGTTTTGGATTTAAAGGGAAGCGAAGACAGCGAAGAGAAAATGGAGAATCGCGGCTGCCCGCCAGAGACATCCCAGGGAAGGGAAACTTCCCACTGCGGCAACAGCACCGCCTTTATTCATTCGGCCGGAAACAAGCCGCAGACGGTACGGTATTAAACAAACCCAAGATAAAAGCAACGGAAATGCCACGCCGCACGACACGAGCGCTCCCCTCGTGGCCTCGTCCCACCTGAATCCGCCGCCGCCCACCTCGCCGGATTCCGAGCGCCGCTCCCTCCTCTTGACCCGCGGGCGCGCGGGGTGCGATTCCAGCGAAGGGATCGGACCTGTTGCCGGGGCCGCCTGGAGGGAGGAGGAAGAGGAGAGGACGCGAGCCATAGCCGCCGACCCGACCGCAATAATTACTTGCTGCGCGCAGGCGCAGGGGCGGTTTCGAATTCGGCATTCGCCTTGCCTCCTTGCCTTGCCTGCCTTTGCCCACCAATAACCAATGGCCCCGCCTCCGCGCGCCGGGCCCCTCCACCGCCTCCTCCTCGCGCTGCTGCTGCTGCTGGCGGCGGCGGCCAGCGCCGCGGCCAACGGCGTCTTCCAGGTGCGCCGCAGGTTCCCCGCCGGAGGCGGCGGCGGTAGCATCGCCGCCCACCGGGCCCACGACGGGCGCCGCCACGGCCGCCTCCTCGCCGCCGCCGACCTCCCGCTCGGCGGCCTCGGCCTCCCCACCGACACCGGGTACGTACCAGCACCACCACCAGCACTGGGACGCTGCCTGCTCCTCTCCCCGCCTCCGCGGCGGCGCTCGCTCGCTCGCTAGCTGGTTTATTATACTTCGGGGATTCCGCGGTGGTTGGGTCGGTTGGGTGTCTGATTCAGTTGCGGGGATTGCAGGCTCTACTTCACGGAGATCAAGCTCGGGACGCCGCCCAAGCGCTACTACGTGCAGGTCGACACCGGCAGCGACATCCTCTGGGTGAACTGCATCTCCTGCGACCGCTGCCCCCGCAAGAGCGGCCTCGGGGTACTGCTACTGACCATCTCCCAGCTCCCAGCTCCCGCCCCCAACCTGTTCCGTTCTCAATTGCAGATTTGTCGGCTCACCTCGATGTGACATTGTGGTAATGTGGCGTGGGCGTTGCTTTGCAGCTGGACCTGACGCTCTACGACCCCAAGGCGTCCTCGAGCGGGCACACGGTGTCGTGCGACCAGGGATTCTGCGCGGCCACCTACGGGGGCAGGCTGCCGGGGTGCACCGCCAATGTGCCCTGCGAGTACAGTGTAATGTATGGGGATGGTAGCTCAACGACGGGGTTCTTCGTCACTGATGCGCTGCAGTTCGATATGGTGACTGGGAACGGGCAGACGCAGCCCGGAAACGCCAGCGTCACATTCGGGTGAGTGGTCATTTCGGTTTGTCGCAATACAAACGTTTTCGTATGAGTTAATGATGGAGAGCCCACATTGGATTGACCATTATGGCTCTACCTGTGTCATTATAGATGTTGGGTACATAGTCAACTTCGGATGTGTATGCTGAACAACTTTATCGATTAAATGATGTGTAAGGACTAAGGAAGCAATGTGCAATTCCTACATATATATCCACTGGCATTGTGTGGCAATCCCTCTATTATGATTTGAACCTGTTATTACACTGTCGCAAAAGATCAACATGTTTCTTGGTCATTGCCACAAGGATGTATTGCCATGAGCTTGAATTTTTTTTTATGCTCAGCATGGAGTAATCAGGTCTTATTCTTTGCCCAAATCTTTAGCCATGAGTTTGTTCTATTACTTAATTGAAAGGTTAGGTATCAGGGAAGGTACCTAACTCTGCTGTTGGGTTTGCTATATTCATCCCACACTTTTCGTCAAATAAGATTGCAATACAGGAACTGGGTAGGAGACAAGGTCCAAATCACTAATATGTGTTGATTCTGCTGAAAGCTTCAGTGGGGATAAATGATTCTCCTTTCCTCTGTAGGTGTGGTGCTCAGCAAGGTGGGGATTTGGGAAGTCCAAACCAAGCCCTCGACGGAATTCTTGGTTTTGGCCAGGCAAATTCGTCAATGTTATCCCAGTTAGCTGCTGCTGGTAAAGTTAAGAAGATATTTGCTCATTGCTTGGATACTATAAATGGAGGTGGAATTTTTGCTATTGGAGATGTGGTGCAGCCAAAAGTAAAAACAACACCGTTGGTTGCCAACATGTATGTGTTATCCTTGTCATACTAATTATTGTTCTGTTTGTATTACACTTATGGTGAACCTTTCTGGAACTGACTTCTATGTTGATATTTCCTTTTAGTTAATGTTCGGTTCCTAGAACTTGCTTCAGGACTTAGGAGGTTCATCACACTTTTTTTATAAAGAGACATAAAAGTGATTTAACAAATTTCTGTGTTAAGGGCCAAAAAGATGTGGCAGTATAATTTTTGCACCATGTTATTTTTTTATTGGCAGTAAAGATGATATAATACAAAATGAACAATCACTGTTATTTTGCCGAACTAAAAGCTCTAGTTGGACTTAAAAATAGAAGTTCCATGCCATTTTGCTTGGCGTCCAGCTAACAAGGAAAAATGATATGAGAACTGAACATAAATTAATTGTGGAATAAATTTACAATATAGCATACACAAAGGAAAGAAAGATAGATGCATATTAGTAGATCTACTTGTTAGACAAATGCGCTGTCACCTGGCATTCATGTCATATTACAACAGATGAGTTACTAATGCCACGGGGGGAGGGGCCGAAGGGGGGGGGGGGGTTAAATAATCGGTAAAAGTCGTTACTTGGGGCACATGGTGTTTAATTCTGCTTGATGTGCAATGCAGTGTGTCTAGCTGTTTCACTTCATTTATACTATACTCATGCCCTGTCATAACTTTACCTTCCAGGTCACACTACAATGTGAATCTTAGGTCAATTGATGTTGGTGGTACTACATTACCACTTCCGGCTCATGTTTTCGAAACAGGAGATAAAAAAGGTACCATAATCGACAGTGGTACAACCTTGACGTACCTTCCAGAATTGGTTTTCAAAGAAGTAATTCTTATGGTACGGTAAAGACCCCATGCTTTTTCTTCCCTTGTAATGGAGAATGATATGCATTCTTTACATATATATTTCTCAACTAATTGTAGGTATTTAGCAAGCATCAGGATATAACATTCCATAATGTTCAAGATTTTATGTGTTTCCAATACTCTGGAAGGTATACCTTGCACACATTATGGTTGGATGAGTACCAATTATTACTTGCAATTTCTTCTACGCTTCTTATATGCTGAAATAGTCATTAAAATTCCGATATAGATAATGCTCTCTCATACTTCTTTCATGAATGGACAACCTCCTTTCTTCACTGCTCTTTTTCCATTTGAATTGACACAGGGTGAATTCACCTGCCCACAGATTATTTTCTCTAGCCATGATTATGATTCTAACTGTTTTGTCCATTTCTTTTGCAGCGTAGATGATGGGTTCCCAACTATCACCTTCCATTTTGAGGACGACCTTGCACTGCATGTTTATCCACATGAGTACTTTTTCCCAAATGGGGTAACATACTAACATGACATTTCTCTCCTGGTGGTATATTCTTGCAAGATTGAGTAAAGTTTTATTCGCCCATTGGCATTGCTTCATCATGTTACAACTTACAGAACTTGCTTAAATGTGGCTTCAGTGCCCTCTTCTGCCTTTCTAAAAAAAAGGTGCACTTGTAAAACTCAAGTACATATGTAGCGCATCTAGCCTTATTGCACCTCAAAATTTTAACATCAAAATTCATCCACACTATAGAGAAGGGGAAAGTGGTAATAGTGTACATTCATAATTACGAGCATGAATACCTTATCTGCTTATAAAGAAAGATCGGGCCTACCATTCTTTGCGTATGCTACATTTTTCTTATTATATGTTTGTAGCCAGAAGCTCTTTTCTTGTAGGAACAAATTCTGAAAAATTGGCCTGCCATTCTTTGTATATGTTTACATTTTTATTTATTATATGTTTGTAGCTGGAGGCTCTTTTTTAATTCTTTTTCTAGCCTTTGTTTAAAGAGATAGATGTCGTTTAAACTTCTGTCCAACTAAAGCCTCTATGCCTCATACTCTGCATTTTAAGATATAGACATATAGTTCTCCAGTAGATTAATCAAAGTCTATTTTTTATATTTTGGATGCAAGTACAACAATGGGTTGAAATAACAATGATTATGAGTGCTTCACGAAAAGTGTGTGGTCATGATCCTTATGATCCACGTTTTTTTCTTTGTTGGAGCAGAATGACATATATTGCGTTGGATTCCAAAATGGTGCGTTACAATCAAAGGATGGAAAGGACATTGTACTTATGGGAGGTCAGTGTTGCGCTGCACTAGCAAATCCTTTTTTTATTTCAATATTATGTCTTTGACACTACTTTCTGTTTTCTTCCAGATCTTGTTCTTTCAAACAAGTTGGTTGTCTATGACTTGGAAAATCAAGTCATCGGGTGGACTGACTATAACTGTAAGTGCTGGCTCATTCAAACCTGCTCATGCGTTCATTTATAGTAGCTTACAGCTGTAGTTTGTTCTCTTGTTGGAAATCTTGACTATTTCCAACATACATTGCATGAAATATTCTAAGTTCATTTCATAAGAGCCTTGTAGCTTTAGTTTGTTGTTCTCTTTGCGGAAATCTTGACTGTTTCCAACATATGTTGCATGAAACTTGAAACCATGAGCCCAGCATACGTAATTTATATTATCTTAACCCGTCAACTGCCATTACCTATGTGGTTTGGGACAAAACTTCATCTGCATTTATTTCCTTTTTTGGTTGAAGACAATTTCATCTCTTTGAAATAAAAAGAGAGGAAAAAGTGAAAATGACATGTTTCATTAGTACATCTGTACAAGCATTGCTTGCTCTGAATTCTAAAAATGCTATTCATTCCTTATAATTTCAGGTTCATCGAGCATTAAAATTAAGGACGACAAGACAGGCGCAACATTTACTGTCAATTCACATGATATCTCCTCCGGATGGAGATTCCACTGGCACAAGTCTCTGGTTCTATTGTTGGTAACAGTTGTATGCAGCTATTTAGTATGCTAACTCTTGTACAACACGAACACTGATGGAAATTCATTTGATTCATATTCTTTTCACGAAAGGAAAGGAAAGGTAGGGCCTTAGGTTTTGTTGTTGTTGTCTGACCACGGAAAATATTAAGAACAGAAACATTGTACAATATACAATGAGCCTTTGTGTGGCTAGTGTAATGCCGAGGTGGGAAATATGCCGGCACGTAATTTATGTTTCCCATAAGAAATGTTGTATGTGTCAAATATATATATTTTTCTGTCTTGTTTGCAATACACTGACATTTTACATTTCTTTGGGAAATGAGGTATGGACATTCTCTTAGCTGTTTTTTTTTCCCTTGAGACCAAGGGCAGCTTCTCTCCAATCATTGCCTGAGTTGCAATCCAGTGCATAACCTGTCAGTTGTTTTTGATACAGTAAAGTTCTAAGATTTCTTTAGAGATTTTTTTTCTAAGAAAAAGTGACATCTGTTGAATTTATGGTTATGGAAACCCCAGAAACAGTTGGAAAAACAGGCCCCAGGTCATCCATTCAACTGGTTATGT
This sequence comes from Echinochloa phyllopogon, assembly GCA_033239725.1. Classification (NCBI taxonomy): domain Eukaryota; kingdom Viridiplantae; phylum Streptophyta; class Magnoliopsida; order Poales; family Poaceae; genus Echinochloa; species Echinochloa phyllopogon. The sequence continues at coordinate 2,841,503 of BTCW01000001.1, forward strand.
ATCTTGTACTTTCTCATAATTCTCTTGATTTTCTTTGAAATCTTTGAAAATTTTTAAGATTGTATAATGCATAATAACCTGTATAGGTATAAGATGAATGGAGTTTCTTGTGCATGGTTTACCTTTTACTTGCTGGCTTAGTGGTAATTTCTGTTTGTCAATATTTTTTTTAAAAAAAACATAATTTTCAAAGAACAGAAGATACATTTACCAGCTGACACTACAATTGACATGCTTTCATCAGTACTTAAAACTACGTTTCAGCCTTTTTCTCCCCCTCCCGAGCCCCTCCAGTATATACTCCTATAATAGTATGCCATTGAATGTACAGTATAATTTACAGATGGCAGCACGCTGGCTACAACATGGATATGGCTGTCAGATGTCGGATGTTTCTTCTTCAGCACATGACAGTCCTTGTATTGGATTGGATTAGCTGCAGTACGGTCTAACTCTTGGAAATGGATAAACCATATTGTATAAGGAGAAACAGAAGTGGCACAATTTTCGTTCAAGCTTATTGGTCAATCAGGGGTAGCGAATTGTTTGGACGGTGGTGACAACTTTTTTTTGCTGAAGATATGGTCATAACTTGCCATAGGCTCGCCGTAATTTTGTAGGACCGTATTTGGTGCCACACCTTTCAGTAAGGGCGTGTTTGTTTGGGAGAGCTCCACTCCATAAAAATCAACTCCAGCTCCAGCAACTCCATATTTTTCAGCTCCACTACGTCTACTTCAATTAATATGGAGCTGGTTGTACGTGTTTAGCTACAAATGCAACTCCAACTCTATAAAATATAGGATTTGATGGGAAATATCTTTCTTGCCCTTGCATATTTTGTTGGTTCAGTTTTTTTTTTCCGCGCTACAATACCGGGAAAAAGAACGACAAACCCGCTGCTACAGCACGCGCTACAGTACCGAAAAAAACGACGGAAGAAAAAAATTGGGAGGGGGAGGTCGGACGGAGTTTTTTTTACCGTGAAACGGTACGTGTAATCGATGGTAATGGTGGATAATTTCACGCCAACTCCATGAGAAGGTATGCATTCTTTGTTTCTGGAGCACCTCCTGAGATGCTCCATATTTTACTTGAAGTTGGTCCCCAACTCCACTTTTTTATTGGAGCTACAAAACTTAGAGCTGCACGTGTTTGGGTAAAAAAATCGAGAGCGGAGCCGTAAAAGTTGGAGCGGAGCCGTGCCAAATAGGTTCTAATCATATGAAACTCGTTATTTTTTTGACACACAATACCTAATCATTGGTCATAGCTTAGATCAAATTTGACAACAAGTATGTCAGTGTATGGGCGCAAGCGCAATCCAAGCACTCTCAGTCCACTAATTGGAGCATTCCTTCCTCCTGTCTTGGGCCGCCGTACAGCCTGCAACTCAGCTAGCCGGGCCCGTAGCCCATTGATGGCGAATTAACTGCGGCCATGTGTGCCTCAACCGTTTCCCACGCGGGGTCCAGCGCATCAGGCCCGCATGTCAGTGGCCCGGCCCGCCGCCAGCGTCCTCGGCGAGTCGCCGTCATAAAACCCGTCTCGTTCTCTTCGCCTTCGCCTTCAGCCACTTCGCCGTCGCTTCCCTCTGACGCCACCGCGGCAGCCATGGCGGCGGCCTCATCCGTCCGCCTCCTCGCCGTGGCCGCCGTCGCTGCCGCGGGGCACCGGGGCGCCGCGTTCGGGCGCGTCCCGGTGGCCGCCTCCCTCTCCTTCCCGCGCCGCCACCCCCCGCCATTCCGCGGCCGCGCCAGCCTCTCCTGCTCCGCCGCCTCGGCCTCGCTCTCTCTCCCCTCCGGCGGCGGATACTCGCCGCCCAGCTCCGTTCCCTTCAACCTCCTCCCGCCGGACTCCGAGCCCTTCATCGAGTGGGACCCGCACCCGGCCGACTCCGCCGCCTCGCCGCTCGGCGGAGGGGCCGCCGGCGAGGGCGCCACGCTGGTCGTGCTGCTCGGGTGGCTCGGCGCGCGGCAGAAGCACCTGCGCCGCTACGCCGACCTCTACCGCGAGCGCGGGGTCGGCGCGGTGCGGTTCGTGGTGCCCGTGCGCGAGCTCCTCGGCCTCGACCTGGGCCGCCGCGTCGAGCGCAGGGTCGCCGACCTCTCCGCCGAGATCGCCGCCTGGTGCGACGCTGACCGCCGCCGCACGCTCCTCTTCCACACCTTCAGCAACACCGGGTGGCTCGCGTAAGGAATCCAAGTCCCCCCACTCCGTCCCCTTCCTCTTCACTCGTCACCTTCCTGTACGGGAAGGTCTTAATTCTATGATTCAGTTATAAATTGGAATGTTCAAAAGCGGGTAGTGAGTCAATAGAGCATTTTAGTGACGTGTGCATTGATTTCTCGTTCGGTTGCACACTGACATGGGGCCTCTAGCATGTGGGTGTGAGGTGTGACACGTTTTTGTTATGAAACTTTAGTTTCCTACATGAGATTGCTGGATAGAATGTGCTCGATTCAGGAGGCATATTGTCTCAGATAATCCCATGACTTCGACAGGAGCATTTAGTAGTATGGTGCATCATCCATTTCTAGCTGGCAAACTAAATGTGGCTGTGCCAGCACGCTTATGTGGAAATCGTAGTCATCTGTTTGGTGTTGTTTAGAATGGATCTCCTTTTGATTCTGTAAGAATTCATTCTCAGTGATTAATGTAGGACAAATGGTGAGTGTGGGCAGAAAGGATTGAATTTGGGTAAATGCTTGAAGAACAGACCAGATAAGCATTGGTGGTTACCTATGTTGGATAAACAGAATGACAAACTGCATGACATTGATGCGAGGGTATTAGGAATATTGTATAGCTGATCATATTGATATAGCTTTCCCTGTATAGCTGATAGGCTTACTATGTATACATGAATTGTATTCTTGTACTCCAAGCCATATTGGCTATATATACAAGAGGTCACCCCCCTTGTTATGGGTGTGGTGTTTCCCAAACCGTGTCTCTCTACATGGTATAGAGCCTAATCTTTCCTTTTTCCGCTGCCCACCCTCCCTCAACTCGCGATCAATCTGATCGCGACTCCCCTCCCGTCGCCATGTCCGGCATCACGGGAAACTCCTCTTCCCCGGCGCAGGACACCTCGTCCTCCCCGGCGCTGGACAATTCCTCCTCCCCGGCGCTCGGCATGCCTTCGTCGCCAGCCCTAGGGATGCCCTCCTCGCCGGCCTTGGGGATGTCATCCATGCCGGCACAGGGGTCCCCATCTATGCCGGCCCTAGGAGCTCCATCTGCTCCAGCGCTTGGCACTCCCTCCATGGCGGCGGTCCATCAGGCGATCGCCCAGCACCTCGTGGTTCCGTCCTTCGCCACGATCTCCGTCAAGTCACACGTGCTGATCCAGTTGGAGATGCAATCTTCCAACTACTCCCGCTGGGCCTTCTTCTTCAAGTCGATGTGCGGCAAGTTTCGCCTTCGCCACCACATCGACGGCTCAGCACCGCCGCGCCCGGAGGATCCTGTCTGGGACCAGGCGGACTGCTGCATTCGCAGTTGGATCTTCGGCACCGTCGACGACTCCGTCCTCAGCCTCGCCGTCGACGGCGACGACCTCACTGCCCGCGACATCTGGGTCGCTATCGAGGGTCTCTTCCGCGCCAATCAGGCTCCGCGCGCGATCTTCCACCTCCACGAGTTCCACTCGATGATCCAGGGCGACGACACCATCGACGCCTACGCCGAGCGCATGAGGAAGAAGGCCGCCGATCTTCGGGACGTCGGCCATGCGGTTCCTGAACCGCAGCTCGTCCTCAACCTCCTTCGCGGCGTCACCAAGCCGTTCTCCGGCACCGCCGACGACATCGCCAACTCCGCGGTGCTGCCGGACTTCACTGCTGCCCTCGACATGCTTCGGCTCAAGGAACTCCGCCTCGCCAACGAGGCCAAGACGACGACCGCCTCCGCTATGCTCGCCGCCTCCTCTGCCTGCTCCAGTCCTGGCGGTTGCCGCTCCTCCTCCTCTGGCTTTGCTCCGGCGGCGCCTGCAGGTGGCGGCGGCAGTGGCTACGGCAAGGGCGGCGGCGGCCACGGCGGCGCCAGCCCGGCGCGCCGCAGCAGCAGCAGTTCCGCCCGACTGGGCCGTGGGTTTGCCTCAACCCTTACGGCCCACAGCCGGGCGGCATGGGCCAGCAGCTGGGCGGCGCTGGCGGCCCGGGCGGGTGGCGCCCTCCCTCTCCTGGCCTGCTGGGCCCTGCACCACCTCAGGCCCACACCGCATTTGCCCCTGTGCAGATGTCGGCCCAGCCCCCGGCCTGGGATCAGGCCGGGCTGATTGCAGCCCTGAACCAGTTGGCGTTCCAGAACCAGGGCTGGGTGGACTCTGGCGCATCCTCTCACATGTCGACCACGGATGGTATACTTCTCTCTCGCCTTCCATCACCCAATTCTTCTATTACTGTCGGCAATGGTCATACTTTACCTGTTACTTGCCGCGGTTCTTCTGCTATTCCCACTAGTTCCTCTACTTTTGCACTTCGCAATGTTCTAGTTGTTCCTTCCTTGATTCGTAATCTCCTTTCCGTACGTCAGTTTACTCGCGACAATAACTGTTCGATTGAATTTGACGCCCTTGGTTTCTCTGTTAAGGATATTCCGAGTCGACGCGTGATGCTTCGCTGCGATAGTTCTGGCGATCTCTACACGCTGCCCGCAACCACTTCCACCTCTCCGCTCGCCACACTCGCCATCACCACCACCGTTTGGCACGCTCGGCTCGGTCATCCTGCATCTGCCGTCATCGACACCCTTAGAAATAATTCCTTTATTACTTGTAATAAAGTAGCACATTCTCTTTGTCATTCGTGTCAGCTTGGCAAACACGTGCGGTTACCTTTTACTCGTTCACAGACTCGTAGTGTTGCGCCGTTTCATCTTATTCATTGTGATGTCTGGACATCTCTTGTAGTCAGCATCTCTGGGTGTCAGTATTATTTGGTTTTGCTAGATGATTATTCGCATTTTTGTTGGACGTTTCCCCTAGTTCGCAAATCTGATGTAGCATCTACCATTACCGATTTTTGCGCCTACGTACACACCCAGTTCGGCATCACCGTCAGGTCCTTTCAGGCTGACAATGGCACTGAGTTTGTTAACCGCACGTGGACCTCTTTCTTTTCCTCTCGTGGCATTCTCCTTCGGCTGTCATGTCCTTACACCTCTCAGCAGAATGGGAAGGCCGAGCGCATTCTTCGTACGCTGAATAACATCAGCCGTACTCTTCTTATTCATGCTCACATGCCTCCCCGCTACTAGGCTGAGGCGCTCGCCACAGCCACCTATGTTCTCAATCGTCGGCCGAGTTCCTCCGTGGACAATGCCGTTCCCTTCACACTTCTGTACGGCACTGCTATGGATTACGACCAGTTACATGTTTTTGGATGTTTGTGCTATCCCAACTTATCTGCCACTGCCCCACATAAGCTAGCTCCTCGTTCCACAGCTTGCGTGTTTTTGGGGTACCCATCATCTCACAAGGGTTATCGTTGCCTCGATCTTGCCACTAAACGCGTCATCATTTCGCGCCATGTGGTTTCCCTTCTCCGCCACCCCGTCATCTATATCCGACTTGGATTTCCTTTCTGCATCTAACCCTGCAGCAGCTCGCGTGGCAGCTCCGTCACTGCGTGACGTCGAGCGACCACGGCCTTCGCCCACCGTACACGAGGATGACGATCCCGCCATCCTCCTGCGCGGTCCTGTCCTCCAGATGCTGCCGCTGGCGCAGCCGCCGGCTCCTCCGTCGCCGGCGCCTGCCTCAGCACCCCATGCGCCGCCGCCGGCTGACCCTCGTGCGATCCTGCACGTCTACAGCCGGCGGCCGCGCCCTCCGGCACAGCAGGTGGCTGTGCCCCCGGTGGTCTTGGCGCCCCCTGTACAGCAGGCGGCTGTGCAGGACGTGGCGCCCCTCGTCGCCCCGGCTTCGCCCTCTTCGTCGTCTTCGTCTTCTTCACCACCGGCCTCGCCTGTTCCTCCGCCCCCGCCGCTGCCGACCCGGCCTGTGACACGGACCCAGTCCGGTGCCATTGCGCCGGTTCGCTACGTCGGGATGACGGCGGTGGTGGCCGCCTCGCCGATTCCCGCCAACTACCGCAGCGGTCTGGCGGATCCGAACTGGCGTTCGGCTATGGCAGACGAGTACAAGGCGCTGATCGACAACGGCACCTGGCGCCTTGTACCTCGACCGTCTGGCGCCAACGTAGTCTTCGGGAAGTGGATCTTCAAGCACAAGTTCCATTCTAATGGGTCCCTCGCTCGTCACAAGGCACGGTGGGTTGTCCGTGGCTTCTCCCAGCAGCCTGGTGTCGACTATGATGAGACCTTCAGTCCGGTGGTCAAACCGGCGACCATCCGGGCTGTTCTCAGCATAGCCGCCTCCCGTGCCTGGCCGATCCACCAGCTCAACGTGAAGAACGTCTTCCTCCATGGTCACCTCGACGAGACCGTCTACTGCCAGCAGCCGCCTGGTTTCGTCGACCCCGCTGCTCCTGACCACGTCTGTCTCCTGCTCAAGTCTCTCTATGGACTTAAGCAGGCGCCCCGAGCGTGGTACCAGCGATTCGCCTCCTTCATTCGTCAGCTCGGCTTCGCTGCATCGGCCTCCGACAGACAAAGAGGGGCGCCAGTGTTGCTTATCTGCTCCTCTACGTCGACGACATCATCCTCACTGCTTCGTCCTCGACGCTCCTTCAGTCCATCATGGCTCGGCCCGCGATCTGCACCACTTCCTCGGCATCTCCGTCGGTCGTTCTGCTGATGGTCTCTTTCTGTCCCAGCGACAGTACGCCGTTGACCTTCTCCAGCGCGCCGGCATGGCTGAGTGTCACTCTACGGCGACCCCTGTTGACACTCATGCCAAGCTTTCGGCGACAGATGGTGCCCCGCTCTCTGCTTCCGAAAGCTCCGACCACCGGAGTTTGGTCGGCGCACTTCAGTACCTCACGCTGACTCGTCCAGACTTGGCGTATGCTGTTCAGCAGGTGTGCCTCTTCATGCATGACCCCCGTGAGCCTCATCTCGCGCTGGTCAAGTGCATCCTTCGGTACGTGAAGGGCACTCTCTCCTCCGGCCTCCACATCGGCACCGGTCCTGTACAGTCTCTCACCGCCTACTCCGATGCGGATTGGGCGGGATGTCCGGACTCTCGCCGCTCTACTTCCGGCTTCTGCGTCTTTCTTGGCGACAACTTGATCTCCTGGTCCTCTAAGCGTCAGACCACGGTGTCCCGGTCTAGCGCTGAGGCAGAGTATCGAGCCGTCGCCCATGCAGTCGCCGAGTGCTGCTGGCTCCGCCCGCTTCTCCAGGAGCTTCATGTTCCTTTGGACTCCGCTACTGTTGTCTACTGTGACAATGTCAGTGTTGTCTACATGACAGCCAACCCTGTTCACCATCGGCGCACGAAGCATATTGAGATCGACATTCACTTCGTCCGCGAGAAGGTGGCCATGGGTCAAGTTCGGGTTCTTCATGTTCCGTCCTCTCACCAGTTTGCGGACATCATGACGAAGGGCCTTCCGGTTCAGCTCTTCACCGAGTTTCGGTCCAGTCTTTGCGTCCGCACTCCTCCCGCTGCGACTGCGGGCGGGTATTAGGAATATTGTATAGCTGATCATATTGATATAGCTTTCCCTGTATAGCTGATAGGCTTACTATGTATACATGAATTGTATTCTTGTACTTCAAGCCATATTGGCTATATATACAAGAGGTCACCCCCCTTGTTATGGGTGTGGTGTTTCCCAAACCGTGTCTCTCTACAGAGGGTGCTGATTCTCTGGCAACTCTCACATTGTTACTTTGTGCACAGCTTCCTTGTGGTGACCTGTTAGGCAGGAACTGTGTTATGAACTTATGGTTTCTTATAAAAAAGGATCATGCTCATTTGCCTGTTGTGCTGAACTCTATAGTCTGTATTTTATCGCAACCTTCACTTTGGGATAGTTCAGGAAAATAAAACATACGAGTACTAAATGTTTGGGTCAGTTTCTTTGCTGCAGAATGTTTGGAATATTCTGCATCTAGCCAAGGAGATCTTGAAATCCTAGTTGATTGCTTATTTTATTCTTTATTATCTTTATCTGGTGTTCACGCCATTAAATTTACTATGAATTAAAACCTTTGTGTTTTCTTTTTACTTTCTTTCCAGCTATGGTGCTGTACTCGAGAATTTACAATCTAGAGCTGACATAACTGAGAGAATAAGAGGATGTATTGTAGACTCCGCACCAGTTCTAGAGATAAGACCAGAGGTTTGTGTACCTGTATTTTTTCTTACTGAATCAGGTATATAATTGAAATAAGCTTTGAACTGTTAGTTGCAAACGTTCCAAGATTTCCATAAATTTAGCATTCAGATTTTTCTTATCTGGTTTATTTTTGTATCCTGAACTGTTGCTGTGTCTATAACAGTTTCTGCATAGCATTCTATACAATTAAGCTTATTTGCCTGAAAGTTCTCATTCATAAGCTAATCTCAGGTCTGGGCTGCTGGGTTCTCTGCTGCAATGTTGAAGAAAAGTAGTTCCATGACAGGACCTTCAGCAGAATCTTTTGATGGGCCTATTGTAAATGGCACCTTGAACAAAGTTGGCTCCAATGTGACACGACAATCATGGGGTGAATGCTTTCTACTGTCAACTCTGCAGAAATTCTTTGAGCTTGTTCTTCAGGTGCCCGATATAAACAAGTAAGTTCATTTGCTGTTTTTGGTCACTTCTCTGGTTAGGTGGCATGGACAGCTCATATATTTGTGCCGACCAACATTCATCATTTGTATCCATCAAAATTGACATGGCTATTCTGTTGATATGATGTTATGTGCGCATGTGCCTTTTAGTATTACTTCATTGATAATAGTACTACACTACTATTAAAATCGATAAAGACTTGCAACAATATGTTCTGTATAAAGAAGTAAGGCTATATGAGTGCCTCCTAATCTCTTATCAAGTATTCCTCCATTCACTGAAAGGGGTCAAAGTAATATCAGATTCTATCTTTTTTTTTTCTCCTCAGATTATCAAATTTGTCATAAATCCTGTCTCCTCTGTAACAACTAATATGAGATTTTAACAAAGTAAACTTGGATGGTTCACCATACTGGTAGGGAATTACTATAGCAACATTACTTCATAGTAAACTAGGGTAGCTCGTAATTATGGTGACTGCTTAACCAAAGCTAAAAGAAGTATCTTTGTTGTTTATAGTAGAGAGGGGCTATGCTTCATATTAATCAATTTCATAGTGTTCTTATTTTCTCCTTTTCTTCAGCGCCATTCTTTTTCCTTTTTTTTTGCCCCCTTGAGGGCATTGTTGGCTCATTTCTTTTTCATGTGGCTTCCATATACTCACTTTTCATTTCCCACGCATAAAAATACATGTGATGGCTTCTCTGTTACCTGATACACTTGCTGATCACATTCAGGCGACTGCGCAAGGTTCTGTCAGTTCTTTCACACAAGCAGCCTCCATGCCCCCAGTTCTATCTGTACAGCTCAGCCGACCGAGTGATACCAGGTGAATGTGTTGAGAGCTTCATGGAGTTGCAGAGATCGCTTGGGCGGAGCGTGTTCGCTCACAATTTTGTCTCCTCGCCCCACGTGGACCACTACCGGAGCTTCCCCCACGTCTACTCCTCCAAGATCGACGAGTTCCTGAAGATATGCTCCACAGTCAAAGTATCATGACCAGGCTTTGATTTTCGACTAACAGGATTGTCAAATAGCTTCATTTGTATTCTCATCAAGCCGTAGCCACTGCACATCACCCTGAGAGGTTACTCATAATTCTTCGAATACCTTGTTCAACTTCGTGAAGCCTGAGGAGGATGCACTCGTTGAAAGGACCAGGTGAAAGCTAACATTTTCTGTGCTGCTCGTTTTCTCTATCCCTGTTGTAAGAACATATATTCGTTTTCCCCTCTGATCGTAGGCTCCTGGAGATGAAGACTGAATTGTATCCTGATTTTTTGAACGCGAATTGTAACCTAACTGAACGGGTATTGTACCAACTTACTTTGGAGTTTCAGAGTGCCTGAATTGAATCAAACATGTACTGATTTCCCATCGGTATAATTCAGTAATTGCTCCATCTCGTGGAATGCGTGGTCAGGCACGCTGCACCCATCCCGGCGTGTCCTGCTTGTCGTTTGTGCTCTGCGTGAGCGAATATATATTATCTCTGTGCTCTGCCAGGTTTGGTGTCTGTAGCCGTAACCATCTCGTTGTTGGAATTGGAATTGGATTTTTTTTTTGGGAAAGAATTGGAATTGGAGCGCTACCACCTAACAGGCTACCGCTGGGCTCTTGGCGTCGCCTGGCAGGTGCGTTGCGGATCGAGGCCAAGTCAAAACCAAGGCGACGCCACACGCGGGAGGCGCGAACCCAACTACCCGCCCGTCCCCTCCTCCCGTTTCTTTGGCGCCGCCATGGCCATGGACATGGAGGAAGGATCAAGAGGAGGAGAGGAAGAAACCGCCGCCGCCGTGGGCACGGTGGTTGATGCCGACGCCGCCGCCGTCCCGGGCTCGGAGGACGACGACGGGAAGGAGGTCGTCGTCGAGGAGGGAACGCCGGCGGGCGGCTCCACCTACGCGGCCGTCGTGATCGGAGGCACCTTTGACCGGCTGCACCAGGGTCACCATCTCTTCCTCAAGGTATGTATGCCGCCATGGCTGCCTTTCGTCGATCGCCTTGTCTTTCCTCTGCTTCTGCTCCGACTGCCTCTCGTGTTACTTTCACCCTCCAATCCATATGGTAACCGAAAAGTACACCGATCCATGGCATGGTATTGCATCAGTTCTTGGGCTGCTCGGAATTGAGTCCAGTGATCTTGTGATCGTCCACAAGGCGTCTTCTCTTCCAGTATCACTAAATTCCAACAGTTCATTGTTTCATTCATTTGCTTCAAAGAAAAAACTGTTTGATTCGTGCTCATGCTCACTTCCGAAAATTGATATCGCCGGCATACTTTGCCACTTTCTATTCTGCCCCACCGCTTCTTCTCCTTCTTTCTTGGTGCTAGTTGAGCCTCCATGGAAGAACACAGATTCGTTTCCTTCTTCCTTTTTGTTTATTAATTGATAAAAAATAGTGATGATTTTCTTTCGTTTCTCGGGAATGAATAAAGAAATATGATATTCCTTCTCTTGTCAAACCACGTGACAGGCTGCAGCGGAGCTGGCGAGGGAGAGGATCGTGATCGGCGTCTGCGACGGCCCGATGCTCGCCAAGAAACAGGTTAGCTTCTGCGTCATTAGTCTATGCATCATCGTCCACTAATATAATAAAGCTCTCGCTTCTACTCCAAGGGCACTTGACTTGATGCTCCGTGAGAACAACACTTTGCTTCTACTCTAATAAACCTCGACCATACATACTGTGTCTAAATTTCAACAGCATCTGATGCCTCAGCTGACATCTACTGAGACGTCTCAACTCATACCTTCTGCATTCTTCGCACGATAGCATACTACATGTCTGTACAGTTCGTTATTTCAAATCATTGGGCATGCCATAGAAATGCCAAAGATTACTACTATAGCAGAAATGCCAAAGATTACTACTATAGCACAATGGGACGTGTATGGTGGGCAGCCTAGTAATAATCCAGTGCAATCAGGGACCGGGATATCAGACCACAGAAATAGGTCGGTATCCATCACTTAGCCATGTCATTATCCAATATAAAGGCCTGATTCAAACATGTAGGTGGGACAGTTCTACTGATAGCAGTTGCGCAAGTTCATTGAACATGGACAGGTTCCAAATTTGGTATGGGTTAAGTGGTTAACCACTTAGGTGGCATATTCCCTTCAAAGTATGCATGTGACAATGTGAGCTGCGCGTGGTCATAGCATGTTCGTGAAGAATCTAGCCTTTTTATTATGGTACAGTAATCTGACGGGCATCTTTCGCTTTGGCTGCTTTTTCCTTGCAGTATGCCTACCTGATACAACCAATCGAGAAGAGGATGGAAAATGTCAAGGATTATATTAAGGTACCCACATGATACAAAGGAACATTTCTTATGTTGGTTGGCTGGAAGTTCCTTGCAATTCCTAGTATATGTGGTAGATCAGCAAGAGTGGCCTTCCTGAAGCTTCTAGCATCAAAATCCAAGGACAGACAACTTTTTTTGTTAGTGTCTACACTCTGTTACATCTTTACAATAATGCATGGTGAAGGATTAATGCACATAGGTGTGTTTTAGCGATACAAATAAATTGTTAGCAGATACCAGGATGCAGCTGTGTTTAACTTAATTCATTGTCATGTCATGACGATAGAAACAGGGTTCGTCAACAAAATCAGATCAGGCACTGCAATAGGAATCTTGTATTAGAAAGAGACAGTTCCTAAAGAACAATCACTAAGCCTGATCTCGAGGTGTAAATTGTTGCTTTTAATACTCACTCTTTCCACTTGCAGTCTATCAAGCCTGACCTTCTGGTTCAAGTGGAACCGATCGTGGACCCTTACGGCCCCTCCATAGTTGACGGTGGTCTTGAGGCCATCATTGTCAGGTTTGGATTCTCTCGCCCTATATATATTTCTGGTATGGACCATCTTATTTGGCCGCAGTACCCTAGTAGGGACAATGGAATGCCCAAATCTTTAAGCTGATGTCATCTGTATGCAATTCTGGAAGCAGCAAGGAGACATTTCCAGGAGGGCTCGCTGTCAACAGAAAGAGGGCAGAGAGAGGCCTCACACAACTGCAGGTTTGTTTGAAACTATGAATTACTATCATGTTTCTATTTTTTCTCATAAATAAAGGGAACCTTCAGAGATCATCGCTTTCAAATCTTGCAGATTAAAGTGGTAGAGCTGGTACCAGAGGAAGCTACGGGGAACAAGGTAAGCTCAACAGCATTCAGAAAGTTGGAAGCTGAGAGAGAATTGCATCAACAGCAGGAGAAACAGAAGCAGGCAGCGGCACCATTGAAGTGCGGAACATAGACGTTCGATAATATGGGTATTTCAAGATAACTTAAAAGAACAACGGCCTACCAATTGCGGATTGTACTTTCCCTTTATACTCCGAATGTATGAAGAAGAATAGCAGCTCAGTCATCATGTAATTCAACACAGCACTGTAACTGAATTTGGGCAAAAGCGAAGCACAAAGATGACAAAGTGGAATTTCCCAATAATTGAGATGCTAAAGTCTGAACAAAACAGATATTACACCTTATAAATCATAAGTACAGAATAATTTACATAGATGGTTTGATGAACCAACAAACTGAATTTGGGCAAAGTCAAAATGATGACTTTTTATATCAACTTTCACAATAATTCAGATGTTCGAACAAATCGAATATTACACACTGATGCACATATGTATACAGAATAATTTAAAAAGATGGTTCACTGGTAGCAAACATGAACACCAAAGTGACTGAAACAGGCTAGACAATCGGGTTAAAGCACTGATTCCTATCAGAAATTGCCTCGAGCCTTCTTTCCACAATCAAGGTTAAGCACTGATTCCAATCAGAAATCTACAGATCATTTGGTCCATCTTTTATATCTTCTGCTCTCCGATCTAGGAGAGCATTTTGTTCAGAAGAAACTGTTTTGCTCACCGAGAATAAAATCAACAACCCCAACCTGTAAGGCTGAAAAAGAAAAAAGAAAAGTCATTTAAATGAATCTGTGTGGCAAGTTACTAATGAAGCGCCCCCACGAGAAAGAAGGTGCTATCAGCGAAACTCCCAGAAAACATCGATCTTGACCTCCCATGAATCAGAAGAACAGCTAAGCGAGTTAATCTGGGATTATGAAGGCCATGGACACAAACCAAACCACTCTGTTTGCCCTCCACAGACTACATACTTCCACAAAACCTTCAATAGTCATGCAACGAATTGGAATCACAGATGAAAATAGAAATAACTGACAAATTCAGAATGATAATTGACAAAGGTGAAAAAACATAGCACAAAGTAGCAAGAGAATAACAAGAAACAGATGTTCCGTATATTCAACAAAAGCCCTCAGACATCCAAGGAAGGATTTTGCAGCATTAGCTCTCAAGCCTGGCAGGGCGAAAGCTCTTAGGCGGCAACTGCGAATGTAGAGAAACAAGCCTTGATTCTATCATCATAGGGCACCCACAAATAAAGTGACCACAAAAGAGACAAATCAAGCATCAACAGGTATCATCAACAATTTGACAGTAACACATTGCATCAGACATCCAAGGAAGGATTTAACAGCACAAGCTCTCAAGCCTGGCATGGCGAAAGCTCTTAGGCGGCAACTGCGAATGTAGAGAAACAAGCCTTGATTTTATCATCATTTGCAATGCACAACATCTAATAAAACTTGATAACAGACAACTGAAGAACAAAAAGAGACATTGGGAAACAGACATGGCTCAGACATCCAAGGAAGGATTTAACAGCACAAGCTCTCAAGCCTGGCAAGGCGAAAGCTCTTGGGCGGCTACTGCGAATGTTGAGAAACAAGCCTTAGCTTTATCATCATTGCCATACATAAGGTTGACAAAACAAATAACAAAAATAAAACATGAATTATATTTTTATCATCATTTGCAATGCACAACATCTAATAAAACTTGATAACAGACAACTAAAGAACAAAAAGAGACATTGGGAAACAGACATGGCTCAGACATCCAAGGAAGGATTTAACAGCACAAGCTCTCAAGCCTGGCAAGGCGAAAGCTCTTGGGCGGCTACTGCGAATGTTGAGAAACAAGCCTTAGCTTTATCATCATTGCCATACATAAGGTTGACAAAACAAATAACAAAAATAAAACATGAATTATATTTTTATCATCATTTGCAATGCACAACATCTAATAAAACTTGATAACAGACAACTAAAGAACAAAAAGAGACATTGGGAAACAGACATGGCTCAGACATCCAAGGAAGGATTTAACAGCACAAGCTCTCAAGCCTGGCAAGGCGAAAGCTCTTGGGCGGCTACTGCGAATGTTGAGAAACAAGCCTTAACTTTATCATCATTGCCATACATAAGGTTGACAAAACAAATAACAAAAATAAACATGTATTATATTTAATACAATAAATGTAATCACAGAAACCGGCTCTGTGGACAGATAGAATAGCAGTCCCCAGGTTCCTATCAACATGTGAAACATTGAAACAACTTTGTATTGGCCTAATCATAGCATCTCCAGTCAATGCTCATAGCTACTGGAGACGTGGCATCAGGCCGAAACTACATCAGCAATAAAATTAAGAACCGCAACAAACAGAATACAAACCTACAAAATATAACATCATTGCAGTTATGCAGAATCCCTCAGAGACCCGATTTAAATCACACACCACAGCTGAATCAAACAGCTGCAGATGGAACCCCATCCAGACCAAACCACAAAGGTTATGGTCAAAGGATGGACACCTGAAGCCAAGAGAAGCAGCTGCTGTTTACAGTGTCAAACGGCACTTCCTATCGGTAGGTCTTGAGATCTTCACAGGGACAACATAACAGAAATACCACATGACAGATACAGGAATAGTAATATGATCCCTATGCCTTTGAACTACATAGCAGAATCTCTACACAAGAAGGATTAAATAGCATTACAGCAAAAAAGGAAAAAATTAAATAATTTTAGGTAATTGACTAGGCCTTAGAAAGCTAAACAATTGCTGTCAAGTAAATCTGGCAGTGATTTCAGGTGCTACACTCACTAATAAAGATCCACGTACAGGCCTCACTAATAAAAAATTAAACACAGTAACATATAATAAATGTACAAATATTTGTGTTCAGAGAGTGGGAAGCTCAGAGGGTTGCTATGCTCTGCTCAACGAAGGGCTTCTCTAAAAAGAGGCTCACTTCTCATACAAGAGGTGTCAGAAGAAAGCAATGCTCATCACAGCTGTTCCTACCATTAGCAACAGAAACAAGGGAGATTCGCTATAAGCCATGAGCAGCATCTGGTCGGGTTATTTCGTATAGAACAGGAAAACAGATAGAATAGTGACAAGAGGTGCTATAAGGTTGCATCATATGTACTTATTGAGCTCAGAGAGTTGCTAATCTGCTCAAGGAAGGGGCTAGTCCCTTCTCATACAAGAGGTGTCAGAAATAAGCAAGAACTCGTCACAGCACAAGCATTATTTCGAAAAAAAATAAAGACCTACAGTACATGCAATGATTCCATGAATTCCTAGTCAGATGCAATGCAACCATATGCAGCACAGGCCGGGTCAGGTTAGTCCAGAACAGATTGCCAGAGAGGAGCTCAGAGAGTTGCTGAATCTGCTCAAGGAAGGGAACAATCGATCCCTTCTCATACAAGAGGTGTCAGAAGAAAGCAATGCTCATCACAGCTACTCCCTACAATCAATCACAGAAGAGCGAACCCACATAAACCGCCGTCACAGCAGGCACTCACAACCAAATCATAAATCGGCTAATGTACACAGCAAACCGTCCGTGACGAGCAGCGGGAGAACGGCGGAGGTCGACGTGGGGATGGCGGTGGAGCGCAGCGAAAGCATGGGCTACCGCGAGCGGTATGGCTCGAGATGGCGGCGGCGGCGGCGGAGGCGGAGGCGGCGGCGGAAGGCTTAAACCCTAGCGACAAGGTGCGGAACAAGGCGTGGCCACGGTGGAGTTATAAAGAGGAGGATGGAACTAGAGGGCAACGCGGTATGCGGGCCGTGGGCCATTGTAGAAAAGCCCGGCCCACTTACTCGGTCAACTGCTAGCCCACCTAGCCGAAACGATTGACCGTGCGTGTCCTGGAACTGGAAGGCTGCAACTGCAACCGCAAGTTTGTGACTCCCAAGTTTCCAGCAACAGGATCAGATGACAGCTGAGATGAGGTTATTTCATGTACAGCCCAACTCACCGTCGGTAGAATCTCGAATTTAGCGTACAGACAGTTCATACAACCCATAGACAGAGGCCGTCTGTAAACTGTTTAATACTTTGCATGTAGCTTAGAATCAACTACAAATATATCTGTGTATATCATTGTACGACAAAATTTACCACAATAACAATATATACAACAAAGCTGTTTTCAAACCAATGTACACATCAATTGCTCCCGTCCACATCTTTCCGTGGGGCCCACGCACGTTGCTTCTCAGCCTTATCTTTTGCTCCTGAATCCTGATGTTGGCGTCCAGCGTCTTCCAGCGCCGGCTTCTGCTTCGGCCTCCTGGACCCGCGTCAACTCCTCCATGCCCCCGGCAGCCGCTCGGTGGCCGCCCCCGCGCCCCAGCAACCCGTGGCTCTCATCTCTCCCTCTTCCTCGTTGCCATCGGCAAGAGCAGCAGCAAGCAGGAGTCGCAGGAGGAGCCCAGGCTCTGCGCGTTGCGTGCAGCACCCAGCATCGCGGAGACGCGGACGCCCTCGAGTTCGAGGACCAGCGGACCGCTGGTTGCCTAGTCCTAGCGGCGCGGCATCGCGACGGCGCAAGAGTCCCGCCTGGAGCGGTGGTTGCGGGAGGGCGGGCGAGCTCCCCGCAGGCGCGCGGCCGTCAAATCGAGCTTCACAGGCGTCGAATCAAGCCCGAATCCTCCATGGCGTCGGTGGAGGAGGAGGGATAGCAGCGCGCCGACGCCGGCAGAGGAGCTGTGACCGACGAGGGCCGCGGCGGGGTTGCGAGGCGAGCAGAGGTGGTTTTGGCGGGAGTCGTCTATCGGCGCGGGGGATCCGAGCGGGTTCGTCGCCTGGAGAAGACGACGCGTACAGCCCGCCCGCAACCGGCTGCTCTACCTGGGAGAACGGGACGGCAGCGTCGCCTGGCGAGGCGACGGAGAGGCCGTCTGTAGCCGGACTGGGGGGCGATTTGCAAATTTGTCAGCATATAGACGGCTTCAATCGACGGGCTGTACATGCCCTAACCATATTCTAGAAGGTGACCGTTCAACTATAAACTCTCCACCATCTAGAAGATGCTCGGTCAGAGATGGTTCCGAGCTTAGCTTGTTCTTGAATTCCTCTCCATCATAATAAAGACTTGTCCCATCTTATATAATTCGTTAAATCGTCCCCTTGTTCACAAACTAATCCTTGTTGGAATATTCGAACCCAAATAATATTTGTGAAAACTGGGGGTTGCTATGCCAGCTTCGATTTTCAACAAAGAGATTCATGTGTTGCAGACTTCTTTACGTTCATGTTTTTATTATTAAACCTAGTTGATTGATAAATCAAAAGGACCCAAACACCAAGGTCAATGTTCTAGAAGACGGTTGGATCAGGAATGGTTCTCTTCACAATGACCTGTCCCATCTTCTTTTGCTTAAATTATCAAATACCCACATCCTTAAGCATTCCAAATCAAATAAATATTGTTCATAAGCCGGGGTTTACAATGCTGATTCCGGTGGAGAAATTCATCTCTACGTTCCAAAACGCGGCTGATAAATTCCAATCATTTTAGCACTATATATAATTAAAAGCAGAACATCACAGGACATTAGGACAGGAAACACTTCACCAAACACCTGGTATTTGCCTGGAACAATACCGGTCAAGACAAGAGCGCAGGGAGACGATGAACACATGCAAAGAACGCGCCTGCAAACATCGCACATGCCTGAAATAGGCTGTTGCGTAGCAGGTGTTCTGGTACGCCTCACTCGGAATGGAGAAGAAGCTTCTCCTCAAGCAATGCCAAATTGCGGGTGCAAGCTGCGACAATTCAGCTGCCAACCGGTCAAAGCGATGAACAGAGCAGCTTATCCAAAACTTAAGCCGGTCGCTTTCGCTAAGCAGCCGATCACGGGTTAATCAATCCATCTTCACGAGAGAAATCAGCTCGATCGAGCAACTCCCCTGGATGATGGTTGGTTGGTTGATGCGGGTTGACAAGTTCAGAGTCAAAAATGGCGCCGTTTTTTTTTTTGCTTTTTTTTCTTTTCTGTATTCACATGAAAATGGCGAGAGAACAATCGCCTAATAAGATTAACTGGAAAAATTGAACGAAATAATGTTTCTTCTTCGAGAGCTCTATTGGTCGCGATCGAAGCGAGAATGAAGTGATCGTCGGCGGTGAATTAAGCTAGCTAGTAGGGGTGGTGCGAGCGGCCGCCGAGGGCGTGCGCGGCGGTGAAGAAGCCGACGATCCCCGGGCGGTAGGGGAGGAACGACTGCTGCGGCTGGTGCTTCCTGTCGCCGGCGAGCGCGCCGGCGCCAGGCTTTCCGTAGAAGAGCTTGTGCGCGGTGGCCATGTCCATCTCGGTCACGGCACCGGCGGCGGCGGCCTTGCCGCCCTTCCTCTTGCTCTGTTTCTGCTGCGCAGGCGATGATGAAGGCTTGGCGGCGGTGGCCTCCGCCTTGCTGCCGGACATTTTGGACGGGGCGGCGGCGGCGGGCTGCAGGAAGAGGAACTTCTCCTTGCCGTCGCTGTGGGAGCGGCCGGCGCCGGAGAAGAGGCCGTGGAGGCCCCGGAAGCGGCGCGACGACGACTCGCCGGTGGACGCGGACTTGGGGAACTCCCGCGCGGGGGAGCCCGGCGCGGACCGGGGCGCCCAGGCGCAGTAGGTGTCCGGCGAGGCCGGCGCCGTGGAGGCCTGCGGCGCGGATGACGGTGTTGCAACGTCGTCGTCGTGGTCGAGGAGGAGGTGGCGGTCGAAGACCGGGTAGGCCGGGACGAGGCGGCCGTGCGCGAAGAGATCATCGGCCGGCGCGAGGTCCGGGGCGCTCGACGCGAGCGGCGGCGCGAACGCGAACTCGAACCCCGCGTCGTCGTCGTCACTGCCGGCGTCGGAGAAGTCGAGCGCGTGGACCTCCTCCCCGGCCGGGCGGCCTGCGCCGGCGTCGTCGCCGTCGCCGGGCGTCGTGGCGTTGCCGAAGCTGAGGACGGAGTCGAGGCGAGGTGGAGGCTCCGCCGCCATTGCGGGCATCAGAGGCGTCGTGCGCGCGCGGCTGGAGTGAGTGGAGCTGGAAGCCTCGCCTCGGTCTGTCGCCGCGGTGGAGTGGAGGTGGTGGTGGGATTGGTTGCTTTGCTGGCGTGTGCACGCTTGGGCGGCGGCGTTTATAAAGGGGGACGAGGCGAGGCGGCAATAGAATGCGCGTGATGGGAGGGTGAGGCGCCGGATGACGCGTGCGGGAGTGGGGCGCAAGCAAGCTACGAGCTGTGCGCAGGCCGGTCGATTGGATTCGTGGCGAAGACTGGTGGTGGGGAGAAGAAGAAGAAGAAGAAGATTCGACGGGGACGGGGACACGGTTGCTTGCGCGGGAAGGAGAAGCATCCGGGAACGGGCGGGCGGGCGGGCAGGGAGAGAGAGATCGCGCGCGTGCATTTATTACAGCGGGCTGTGGCGTGGGGCTGGGCGGGAAGGGGCGGCGAATGTTCGGCCCGTTTTGGCTGGGCCTGGGTTGCTGGGTGGCTGACGAAGCGGGGCCCACGGGACAGGGGTGACGTGGGCCTGGTCCGGTCTCGTGGTTCCTTCCGGTCCGTGCGGCTGCTTACTTTTGGTACGCGGCCTGCAGCCTAACGGTTTTTTTTGTCCTGTTTACTTGTGTGCGTGTGCGTGTGCGTTTTCCTTTGTATTGAACGGAATTGGATCTGGATGGGTCCTTTTCATTCGGCAGGTTTCTCCTCCAGTAAACTTGCGAGTAATTTTTGGCAGAGCGGAACGGGTTTACTACTCGTACAGCAGCAGTATCAACGAACGAACGTTTTACTTCATCATCACGTGCGTGGGTTGCAGCGCCATACCCATACGGCAACACGTGCGATGCGACCTTTCCTTTACGGCGTGCGCGCGCTCAGGAGTCGAATGGTCATACACGCCTAATAGATACTCAGTTGTTAAACTACATGACACATCGTGAGATTATCTAGTGAATATTGTTTTAGTCGCAATTGCTGTACGGGATGACACCCGTCCCTCCCTTGCCATTGTTACTGTGGCTTACTGGCTTATCACAAGGGCTGAATGAATACTCGTGAGGTGTCAAATGGGCTGGATATCACCAAATCCCTTGCTTCCCACGGGCCCAGTGGCTGCCTCATGGCTCGTGGGCTAACTTGTTTGTGGGCCTGAATTGCCTGGACGTCTGCACGGACTACAGCAGATCGGCTCTTCAAAAGCTCTTGGGTCGGAGGCCAGTATGGCTTGGCCGTAGCTCCGCCAGTGCACGGGCCTGTGCCGTGCCAGCAGGCCTCTCCAGAAACATCGGCAATGCACTAGCCAGAATTTCCTTCAGCGGGAGAATCCGCGCATTTGCAGCAGAGCCCATAAGCCAGCCTGAGAGGGGCAGTGATGTGTGAGCCCACCACGACAATAACGCCAACCACCACCAGGCGGCCTCGTTGTTCGGAGCCCATCCTATCCAACCCTTTGGTTGGGCTGAGAAAATGCGGCAGACACCACCAAACATCAACAGAAAGGAAAAGGGAGCCCAGCCCACGCGACTCAGGCTTCCGTCACGCGTCTCGTGCCATGCCGCCGACCCGGCGCCGTCGTCGCGTCGGCCATCGAGCCCGCGGCGTCGCCCGTGGGTTGACGGCCGGTGGGTGGGTGGTGGCCTGGTGCGTGCCTCCCATCTTCTCGCGCTCGCGCCGGAGAAAACGGCCGGCGACGCCACCCTCCTATTTGGCCACTAATAGTAAAAAAAGATCGACCTGTGCAGGATAAGACCATCCACACGACATTGTATTAAGAAAAAACGTATTCTCACACAGATCGAGAAAATTCCCGAACTTCTACCCCATCCATGCACAACGGCACCGCAGCCTGGCGGCCACTAGTAGTAGCAGCAGCAGTAGTTTTGGTGGGGATGGCTGCTGACTTGACGGCTCCGCTCTTCCACCGGTTTTTTTTCTCGCCGGAGCATGGGCCGGCGGCGCATCGTAACCGGCGGCGCGCGCGGGCACACAGCACCCACCGTCCGTGATGTGTACTGTACATACATAGTCTCGGCACTTTTCCCCTGTGCTAACCTGAACCACTATTTCTTTTCTTTTTTTGGTCATAAAGCGAGTATGAAAAAACGTAAAGGCCATAACTTTTCCGGTCACTGTCGTTTGTTAACAGTTTAAGCTCCTGCCAGTTCGTTTTTTTTTTGAAGAGAAGAGTCATTTGAGTATCGTTAAGGAATCACCTATCCCTCCCGCCTTCATCCAAAACGCATGAGGTATAATATTTTTCAGCATGCTCTAACCGTATTTTTAAGTTGCTTTATGTTTCACCATTCTTTTGTGATTGGGTGCATGCGAAGAGAGAAGTAGGGAGAAGGATGATGTCCCCCACGTACAGCAAGAGAAGAGAGTACGAGTATGAGAGTGTTATTAAATTTGAAAGTAGAGAATTGGATGATGGATTGATTAAAGTTGTTTTCGGACACTGTCACTAAATAGTGGGACATGTGTGGTTTGATGTCTAATAGATGGAAATAGAATTGGATGAGGGATTGATTAAAGTTATTTTTCGGACATTGACACTAAATAACATGACACGTGTGGTTTCATGTCTAATAGATGAAAAAACTACACACGTATTAAACGATAGAATAGTATAAGTGGGCATGTGGATAAGCAAAAAGCACTGCCATATCATTACTAAGGGGTGTTTAGATCCAGTAGACCAAAGTTTAGTCCTTTAAACAAATAACAATTAGAACTATTAAACATAAACTAATTATAAAAATAATTACATAAGTCATATCTACTTTACGAGACGAACCTAACAAGCCTAATTAAGCTATAATTAGTATATAATTATTATGTGTTTACTATAAAATTATATTATCTAATCATGGACTAATTAGGCTTAATAGAATAAATTAGTCCTCGTTTATGAAATAGTTTTTTAATTGATCTATATTTAATATTTTTTAATTAATATCCTTACTTATATCCGATGTGACGGGACTAAACTTTAATCAAGAGGAACCAAACACCCTCTGACTTTTAATATTTACACGCACAAACCAAATATAGACTCCGATAATATAGCTACTTGGTGTGACACATATACATGTAAGCTTAAATGGAGTTTAAATTCAGCAAAAAGACCCATACTACACATCACATGAAATCATTTGACTCACGTACATCTCAACTTAATCTCTACTTCCACGTTGATGTGAACATTTGACAGGGCTCCTTGACTCTATGAAACCTCATGGTTATAACCATTAAATGTTTGGAACATAGGAAAGAAAAACATAGGAATAGGAAAAAACACAGGAATGGGGTGATGGTGTATTGGCAAAACATAGGAAAGGAAAATGTAGAGGAAATATAGGAATGATTGTTTGGAACGCACGAAGAGAGCACATGGAAACAAGTGGGTTCCACAAGCAGAAAAAAAGTGTAAATATACATCATCACAGCTTCACAAAGGTGCATCTCACTTAGGCTAATGACATGTGGACCCAGAAAGTTGGGACCCATCGTCAGTGTATGCTATCAACAAAAGCTCACAACTGCTGTCTCGCTCATTCTTTCTGGTCCACTCATTCTCATCATCCCCATCCCTTCATTCGTCTCAGGCGTTCTCGCTCTCATTTGGTCAATTCAACGAGGACAAGCAGGGTGCTGGTAGGAGGCTGCTCGTGAGGCAGTGACAACGACGACCTAGACGGAGAAGCTCGGGACATCAGCAATGGCGGAACAGGTTCTTCAGCGCCTTAGCGTTGCTCGATTTTGCTTCTGTCCTTTGCGCGCGTTGCCTCGGACATCCGCCAAGGGAAAGAAAACAAGCGATTGAAGTGGATGTAAAATGGCTTACCTCCTACAGAATTCCGTAGGAAAAACGCTCCTCAAATCAGCTTCCTTTCCTCCATTTCACATTTCTACGTTTTTCTTTGAAATTCCTTCAATCCAAACGGGCCCTCCGAATTTCGGAATCTCAGGATTGGCCACCAAAAGTCAGCGTGGCGTCCATCGCCACACCACTAGTCCACCCCCCATGACGACGGCACCACCGGCGTCCGGCGGCAGCCCCACCTAGATTCGCTGGGCCCCGCCGCGCAGGTGCTGCCGTCCCCGGAAGGCAGAAAAGCGTGCCGGGGCGGGGCCCACCGGCGCCAACGCTAAGATCCGGTGAACCTTCCGTTCCGTCTGCGGTCCAGGCGAAAAGAGAGAGAGCACCGCACGAGGCGGCGGCGGCGCCATCGGTCGTCGTCGTCGTCGGAGACGATGTGGCGCCTCGGGATGCGTGGAATTTTCCTCGCCTAGCCTTTTTTTGAGCAAGCAGGCCACCAGGCCGGAGAGCGGAGAGCCATCTCTTCCTCGCTTCCCTTGTTTGGCTGGCTCCGCCCTCCCTCCCCCCAACTTGTCGTCCCTCGCCTCCGCAATAAAAACGCTGCCTGCCTGCCGAGCCGGGCACGCACACGCAGGCTGCCCGTCCGCTCCTTCGCCCCGCTCTTCGGAGGCCCAAAGGCCGTGCCTTTGCAGCGTTTCTTTCTCTCTTTCTTTCTTCTCCGCAGCGGCAGCGCCCTCCTCCTCAATTTCCAGCCGCCGCTTGCACACCATCTTCTTGCCATTGAAGCCAGAAGCCAGGAGCAGCAGCAGCTAGTTTTATTTTCCTGCACAGATACAGGTGAGGAGGAGCTGTCTGTTCTTCTCTGTTCATTGCTAGAGCCATGCGGCTTGTTAGGTTCTGGAATTTCCTGATCTTGATCCAACCTTTGTACTTTCTAAAGCTGATTTTGTTTATATCTTGGATTGCTTAGATCTCCTCGTTCCTGTTCTTGCGGTCTGTAATCTGAGATCTTCGAAGCTGTTTCCTCATTTCTTGTTTCGTTTGTGATTGTTCTTCATCAGAATTCTTCCTTTTGCTTTTGTTTGGCAAAGAGAATTCTCATTTTTCCTGCTTCCTGCCTTCCTCCCTGTAGAATCTATGGTTCTTGATGTTCGTGTGCTCTGGTTTCGTTTGTGCAGGCAGAGCCAAGGCCGGGATGGCGAACCTGACCAGCGGGTTTGCGAGCCTCCAATGCGCACGGTTGATGCATGTTGACAAAGCTCACGTGCAAGCTTCTGGACTACCTTCTCTCTCTTTCAGAAGATGCGCCCAGCTTGA
This sequence comes from Echinochloa phyllopogon, assembly GCA_033239725.1. Lineage (NCBI taxonomy): Eukaryota > Viridiplantae > Streptophyta > Magnoliopsida > Poales > Poaceae > Echinochloa > Echinochloa phyllopogon. Next base: position 2,866,512 of record BTCW01000001.1, read on the forward strand.
TATCTCCAGGTGAAGTTGCTACTGTCAAATGTTCTTCTCGCAGGCTGTGCTGCTTTCAAATTGTTTATGTTTTTTTAAGAGGACCTCAAGTGCTTAGTGTAACTTGTTTATATGTATGATTCTTATCAAGTCATTAAGCTCCTGGGCATGGATTTTCATTGCTCAGGTTGTTCTCCAGTATTCCTTTTTTACTACTTTCGAAAGCAGCAGCATAGAAATTCCAAATTGACAGTAGTAGGATTCAGTTATAAAAAACTGACCAACATGTAAAGTGTTTCGAATTAATCAAGTTTCTTATCGCAATTTGTGAGCATCGATCTGACACTTCCTATGGTGCCATTGTTGTATTGTTTAATCTGATACGGCGTGCTAATTCTGCTTACAGACTAGGTAGCATGCCTCGTTTCATGGCTGCAAAGTCTGCTACCCAACAGCATGTGAGGCACAGGGTCACCGCCATCAGAGCCTCTACTCCTTCGCGCTTTCAAGACGACACCACAAAATTCTTTGATTTCGTGGTTATTGGCAGTGGTGTTGCTGGTTTAAGGTATGCTCTGGAAGTTTCAAAGCATGGCTCTGTTGCTATTATCACCAAAGCAGAGCCTCATGAGAGCAACACAAACTATGCACAAGGCGGTGTTAGTGCCGTCCTGTGCCCCTCGGATTCTGTTGAAAGTCACATGAAAGACACAATTGTTGCAGGGGCTTATCTGTGCGATGAAGAGACTGTCAGGGTAAGTTTTAGCATCCATCATCTTTACAGTAGTTTCTTTTTTGCCTCACCATTGTATCGGAATGCATGTTCTAGTCAGAATCATTGTTTGTGAACATTTCCCCCTTCATGCTATCTTCCAGGTAGTTTGCACAGAAGGCCCAGAGCGCGTCAAGGAACTAATTGCCATGGGTGCCTCATTTGACCATGGTGAAGATGGTAGGCTGCACCTTGCAAGGGAAGGTGGACATTCTCACAACAGAATTGTCCATTCTGCTGATATGACTGGAAGAGAGATTGAAAGAGCACTGCTGCAAGCAGTGGATAATGACGATAACATATCTTTGTTTGGTCACCACTTCGCCATTGATCTATTGACATGTCAGGTTGGTATATGCTATTCTTATGCCAATCATTAGTCTCTACTTTATTTGTTGGATAATACTTTCGGTAGGCCCTTCTGGTCTGTTTTTTTTTTACATGAATTAGTTATGCGCGTTCTTGCATGTGGTTTCCTTCTGTTAGTTTTGAATGCTGCCTGCTATATAGTTGTGTGCATGCTGTTTCCCTTCATGAACACATAAATTGATGCATAGCAAATAGCCTTGGACTACACAAAAACTATTATGCGAACTGGTGATTGGCCAGATTATTCCCTTTTGTCTTACTTTACAAAAAACAAAAATAGCGGAACTTTTTCGATATAAACAAAATAATAGAACTTATAATTAATAACCCTAACCTTAAAGCTGTCTAGAGTATTAACAAGGTTTGAGAACATAGCCAAAGGGTGCTTAGCCTAGCGGTTAAGACACTCGAGCGGCACTCCACAGGTCCTGAGTTCGAATCCCCGTGAGAGCGAATTTCAGACTGTGGCTAAAAAAATCCCCTCATCAGTCCCGTGGGCCAAAGCACTAGTTAAGAACCGGCCCAGGTCGGCCTGAGGACCGTGTATGGCCCAGGCAATTCCCAGGGGTTACGGATCCTAGTGTCAGGGCGGGGCCAGGGTTCGGGGATTTTCTCGGTCGAGGAAGCCGAGGCTTCTTCTTAAGATAATAGTCATAATACCGGTGGGGCGGTCTTTCCCCACCCGGCCGAGTTTTTTTAAGGTTTGAGAACATAGCTGTCGAAGTGCTCACTTTTCAGGAAACAGCATAGGAAGCGACAAGGTTAAGATATTGGTGATTAATGGCCTGTTATTGTCGGCTTCCAAATGTTTGTCGATAGCGACCCATTAAACAGAACATTAATATGGCCATACTTGGTTTCCTCCCTTCTGACCATTTCCCCACTTATGTTCTCAAATTTGCACTCAAATTTATCATGGTGTCCTTGCTTTTACTCATTTCCCAACTTTCAGTGTCTTGCTAATTTAAATCTACTTTGTCACTTGACCTTTTTACTTGTGTTATTTCTGGAAGCAAGGCCATTAACAATTTTACGGTTCATAAGTGGAAACATGTGTTGTGCTATATATGGCATGCCCAATTATCTCCTTCATTTGCAACAAAAATAATGCGCTTAAAAGTGTACAAGACCCATGACTAATATGAATTGTTCTCTTCTGTTGCAGAAAAATGGTGAAATCCATTGCTATGGAGTGGATTCGATAGACATTGAAACTCAAAAGGTAGATTACCTGGAGTTTTTTATGTTAACTAGTGCCTCAGTGCATCATTCAAGTTAAACATCTTGTTCCTATGTTATCTAGGTAGTCCGTATCATCTCAAAAGTAACGTTGCTTGCATCTGGAGGAGCTGGTCATATATATCCCACAACAACCAATCCACCGGTACTTTTCTGGAGTGATGTATATTATGCGAAGGTGACATGATCCTGGAATGTGGTACACTTAGTAGACTAAGGCTCCTCAAAATTTGGTGGTTTCAGGTAGCTACTGGGGATGGAATTGCAATGTGTCACCGTGCTCAGGCTGTAATTTCCAACATGGAGTGAGTTCCTCTTGCCCTGAGTTTCAAAAACAAAACGTGTAAATTTTTTTGGTAGTATTGCACTTGCACCCATCCCTAGTTAACCATATCCAAATCATCTCTAATTCAAGTTTTCTCCTGCTTTGCACTGTCAGGTTTGTTCAGTTCCATCCGACTGCACTTTCAGATGAAGGCCTCCCAATAAAGCCAGCCACCAAAAGAGAGAATGCATTTCTCATAACAGAAGCCGTCAGAGGAGACGGTGGAATCCTCTACAACCAATCCATGGAGAGGTTCATGCCGCTGTACGATGATCGCGCGGAGTTGGCGCCTCGGGATGTTGTTGCTCGGAGCATAGATGATCAGCTCAAGAAGCGCGGCGAGAAGTACGTGCTCCTGGACATCAGCCACAAGCCGAGAGACAAGGTCCTTGCTCACTTCCCCAACATCGCCGCCGAGTGCCTCCGGCACGGCCTGGACATCACCCGGCAGCCCATCCCGGTGGTGCCGGCGGCGCACTACATGTGCGGCGGCGTCCGGGCGGGGCTGCAGGGGGAGACGAACGTGAAGGGCCTGTACGTCGCCGGCGAGGTCGCCTGCACGGGGCTCCACGGCGCCAACCGCCTCGCCAGCAACTCGCTGCTGGAGGCGCTGGTCTTCGCCCGGCGGGCGGTGCAGCCGTCCATCGACCACATGGTGGACGCCGGAGACGGAGACGGCGCCGGCGCGCCCCTCGCCGCGCGGTGGGCGCGCCCGACGCTCCCCTCGGCGGCGCTCGGCGTCTGCGGCGGCGCGCTGTCGGAGATCGCGGCGCGGACGCGGCAGACGAGGGCGGAGCTGCAGGCCGTGATGTGGGAGTACGTCGGCATCGTGCGGTCGACGGGGCGGCTGAAGCAGGCGGAGTGGAGGATCGGCGACATGGAGTGGGAGTGGGAGGAGTTCCTGTTCCGGCGAGGGTGGGCGCCGACGATGGTGGGGGTGGAGGCCTGCGAGATGCGCAACCTCTTCTGCTGCGCCAAGCTCGTGGTGAAGAGCGCGCTGGCGAGGCGGGAGAGCCGCGGCCTGCACTTCACCGAGGACTTCCCGTACCTGGAGGAGAGCAGGAGGAAGCCGACGGTGATCTTCCCGGCCGCCGACCAGGAGCTGACGTGGAGCTCCAAGCCGCTGCAGAGGCAGCTGCAGTGCAAATAGATGGCATGCAGCTGGGATTTGGGGATTCGTTAATTTATTACAGTATATCAGAACTGGGCTGAAGTAGCCCACTTTCATTCAACAGCATTCTCATACTCATATACATCAAGTGAAAGTGTGAAACTGGAAATGTGGGAGATATTCAACAGTTACAGTTAGGCTGAAGTAGCCTGTTCTATGTAGTATGTGCCATTCTTGCCAGTTCCAGCTGTTGTAACTTGTAAACATTGTTGTTGGAGCTGCATTCTGAACCTTGATGGGTAGTGTAGGTTTATGGGTGATTGTACACCAATTGATTACCTTGATGTCGATGTTATGCAGTGAATTACTTTCATTCAGAGTAACTGGAACTTCTGGACTTTGTTCACCACAGAAGTGAGGTGCCCTTAATACGTGGATATGTTATTGCTACAAGTTTAGAGTCACCATAATATATATATATACATTGACAATACAATGAGGTCTGTGCCGAAACTTTGTCCAGAAATGGTAGGGCTACAAGAAGGTGACAAGAGCTGCTACAGGTCTCGGCGGAACAGATTGTATGCGGAGATGAGGGAGCAGATGGCAAAAACTATGAAAGCCATGAAAGATATGGCAATGGAGCCGTTCGCCATGCTCGGGAAGGGGTCGCTTCCCCAGTTGTCGATCAGATCACTCACTCGAGCAGTTGCTGATGATGATGACGATATCAAAAGGTACGCCAGCACCTGAAATGGCAAAAGAAGAAGAAATCAGCTGAGGCCTCGACTTGTGCAGAACACACTGAAAGCAAGCTCATCTTTGGGAGTATATATTTGCATACCATCCCTGAGTTCTCTACCAATACAAAAAGGTGAATCAAAACAACTCCAATGCACCACTTTTGGTAGAATTTGGTCATGGTGATTATAACTAGAGTACCAACCTTGGAACTAAGGCATTTGCGGGATAACTGATCAAGTTGCCTATCTAAACCATGTGCCCAACCATTCACAGAAATTAATTCTGGCGCTACCTATACTGTGTTCATAAGAAGGCGAGATACATCACCTCAAATTCAGGTGATAAGGAGGTAGTTTGAAGTATGTGTAGGTGTCAAAATATGAAATATAACTGACAGTGACATTACAATGAAGTTGCTAGACACCAATCTAAAGTTTAGATAAGAAATCACTAAATCAGGAAGGGCCCAGCTCATGATCCTCCAATTCTAGTATTTGCACTTCAGCACATAACTGTTTTATGCCGAAAACTGTAATAATTTCACTTTATTTGAGGACATTAATAACTATTCCATTGTAGCTCATCAATTGTTCAACCAGTGGGAATAAAGCAAACATTTTGACACATGCGTGAAAAGGAAATATGTCCAATGCAGCAATGATCTTGCCATCATCGTGCAGCTTGCAGCATCCAATCAGATAGTTTAGTTCCACACATGCGTTGAATATATACTCTGTACTCTCTAGTCTCTACTGAACTTCAAACAAGTAAACAGCCATACGATTCATTGCAATCACAAACAGTGACGGAGCTTGAACTGAATTGAGGAGGGGCCAGCTTGAACTAGCACTTCAAATACTTACACAAGGCAAGGGTGTCCATTCTCATGCTCAAACTGTAATTTGGCCTAACATTCAATGGGTTCAGTAAAGAATAGCGATATTTCAGGGGGGTCATGGCCCCTATTGATCCTCACTAAGCTATGCCCCTGATCATATATTTGGAAGATACAAAGTTTCCTATTTTAGGAATGAATAGCATAGTTCGAATGTATGCGATTGGGATGCATCTCAAGACGATAACTGGACCATCCCAGATGCTAAACAAAATGGAGCATAAAGGACCACATCACTAAACACAAGGAAGACATCTTCACGAGGTTATAAAGCTTATTATACTTTGCTTCAACCTGATGACTTATCTATTCCTCTTCCTTTATAACATCACATCAATGGAGGACAAAAGCAGTTGCACAACCCTAAAGAAACCTAGGAAAAGGAGCAGTAAAAAGTATCACGAGGCACAAACCTGATCCATGGTGAAGTCGAAGAGATCACGCTTGGGATGGGATTCCAAATGCTTGTTCTTCCTCATGAGCCCGACCAGCGCGGCGAACTGGAGCACCGAGTACACGAAGCCGATCACATTCACTGCCTCCGAGTAGCTGTTCCAAGCAGCAGAAAATTGACGGTAAACGAAATTGCCAATCCTAGCTAGAACCCTACTAATGCATAAACAAAGGGGAATTTTTTTGGTCCCTGCATACCGGAATTGGCTGTAGTTGCTGTAGGAGTCGAGGGCCCAGCCCTTGCGGGTGTCGGCGGCGAGCACCGCGAGCGCAGCCAGGCAGAGCCCCGCGGCCGCGCCCCTCGCCACCAGGGCGGCGCGCTGCATCGCCGCCGCCCGCCGCTTGCGCGACAGGATGCCGGGCACCACCCGGTCCGCCGACCTATACTGAGCCGTAGCCGGGGCCGGGGCAGGGGCATGGGCCGGGGGTGGGGGCGGAGCCGGAGCGTGAACGGGAGGAGGAGGCGCGGGAGCCGGCGGCTGTGCCTGCGGCGGCGGCGGTGGCGGCGTCTCCACCGGGCGCTGGTGGCGCCGCGGCGGCGGCGGATCGGGGCGAGTGCGGTGGGCCGGGGGCGCGCTGCGTCGGCCGTTCCACGAGTACCAACCCCCGGCGCGGCTGGGGTCCGGGTCGGCGGTGCGGGACGCGGCGCGCGGCGGCACGTACTTGGCGGCCGAGGCGTGGTGCCGCGAGGCGACGACGATGGCCGCCGTGGAGAAGTCTTCCGCGGGAGGGGAACGCGGCGGGGTGGCGGTAGCGCCGGCAGGGGGGTTCTCCGGGTCCCGCCACTCGCCCCTCGCCGGCATCACCGCCGGAGCATCCGCCACCACCGCCGCCGCGGCGGCGGAGGCGCCGTCCGCCGCATCCGCCGCGCGCGGCGGGGAGGAGCGGCGCCGCGAGGGGGAGGGCGAGGGCGACGGGGAGGCCTGCGCCTCGAGCGCCATGTTGGTGGAGGGGAGGAGAAGGGGGAGGAGGGAGTTGGGAGTTGGGAGTGGGGTTTCTTTCTCCAGGGAAGGCCGGGCCCTTTGGCTTTGATTTTTGCTTTGGTATAAATCAATGGTTTATTCGTCTACGGGGAAAGCTTTTGATTTTGATGGTGGCTTGGCTTGGATTGGGAGAAGATGACTGTGTATGAAAGTGTAGTGGCTGCCGCGTGATGTTATTCTCTGAGCCTGTCTGTAAAGCACACAAGGCTTCCTGCAGAGACACTTGGCATTTGGCAAATCTTATTGCTGTATGTATTTCTTCAGGATTTTTGCAGAAATTACACTGTTTCATGCGGTACTGCGGTAGAATGCCTTTGACACTGGTAGAATTCAAATGCTAAACTCTACAGAAATATTTGTAACCCGGGAGCTTTTTTTGTGTTAAAGATTAGATTTTCTGTTGTCCAAAACAACCGCTGAATTGAACTAGCCCTGCTTTCCTGATTCTCTGTTTGTTAAGGCTTCAGAACTTTTTCTTAAGCATGATTCAGACTTCAGAACCTTTTTTTTTACATGATTCAGACATCATATTGCTTTCTTTGCCAAGGACTCTGCCTGGTCAGTTTTGTGTGTGCTGCGTCTGTAGCACCAGACCTTAAGCGTCGTGTCGTGCAGCCACCGGGTCGGGGCAGTGCGGTCCATCGTGTCCGTGGATTCCTTTCTCCAGCCGGTGGTGTTCTGCTTCCCTTCTCATCCACCTTTGCGTCTCATTCCTTCTTCTTCTTCTTCTTCTTCTTCTTCTTCTTCTTCTTCTTCTTCTTCTTCTTCTTCTTCTTCTTCCTTTAGACTGTTTGGTGTGGTGTAACTTGTAAGTGTGAGGGAGGCTTCTGCTTCTGGGGTCTGATGAAGCAGATCTGACGCCTCTGCTTTAATTTCTCTCACCTTACGTTGTACTAATGACGCAGAATGGTAGGGTTCCACATTTCCACCGAAAAATTATAAAGTTTAAGGCCACTTTGGAAACGGCCAATGGTGCTTGCATTTCCTTCAGCCTCTCTCCCTTCTCCCTGGGATTATTCTGAAGTAATATCTCTGCTGTAATGCTGATCTGACGCCTCTGCCCTTTACATTTCCTTTTTGGAGACAACCTGAAATCTCTCTGCTGCAACCGCAAAATGCTTGACTATTTCAGGTTCTATTGAGTGAACCATTCTGAGTGAACCGGCCCCCCCGTTGAGCCGTTGACAAGTTCCAGGCTTTGCACGTCTGCGTCGGATCTGATCAAGAGCTCATCTGCTCATGCATGGTTCAAAGACCCTTATCCACGTAGAAATACACGGCAGCATGCCAGCATCTTTGATTTCAGTTCATGTTTCATCTTGGAGAAAAAGTCAAACGATCCCGGCCCCTTGTGATCTCCTCTCCTCCATAACTTTGCTCTATATATTCATGCCGGGCCGGCCTCCTCGCCGGCGATCGCTGCCTGCCACAGTGCCACGTTAATTCTTGCTTGCTTCGCCCTCGCGTTGCGCGATCGAGACTCTAACGGGGCGAAATGGAGGCAGCAGCAGCAGCTGGTCATGGCGCCGCTCCGTCGCCGGGCGGTGTCCCGACGGCGCCGCGGATGCACGCCGTCTTCCTCCTCCTCCTGCTCCTCGTGCTCGCCTGCGGCGCGCCGTGCGGCGGCGCCAGGCCGGTGCGCGAGGGGGTGATGAGTAGCAGTGCTACTACTTCATCACAGACCGACGACCGGGTGTCGCCGGCGGCGGCGCTCAAGGCCAGTCACTGGGCGAGCGGGAGCGTGGCTGCGGCGGCGGCGGCGGTGCGCTGGGAGACGGCGGCGGTCGGCGGCAGCGCTCCCACCCCGCCGTCAGGCCCGTCGCAGGACCACAACTGATCATCAGTTCAGTACTGCTCGTCGACCGCGCGTGTGTGCTTAAGCTTAACTAGTTTCGGCGTGTAAATCAGCTGCATTTGTTATTAGTTTGCCAATACAAGTTCGATCGGGATTTGATTCGATTAAATTTTGTTTGATCCATAGTGCCAGTAGTGTATCCTGTTTTTATACACGATTTCAGTAAATAAACCTAGTTTTTCCCCCTGAGTTCGATGGAGTGGTTGTTCAGTTTGAGATGTGTCTCAGCTCATCTCTCTCTCTCTCTCTCTCTCTGGAGGCATCGTCTCGTCTCTGCATCATGCAGTCTTGTTGGTGTTCCAATTGCCAGGCAGTGTTTGTGACTGATTTCACCTGCTTCCCTGCATGCATTGATTTATCATCCAGTAATCCGTACTCCCTGCAAACAGCCGCTCTTGATCCGAAATTCGGCCAAACGCCAAATTAAAGAGGCAAAGACAGTACGTGGCTCGTCCATATCATAGTCGGATTAACCTGTAAAGCTTGCATAAAAAAGAACACTTCTAAGACAAAAATCAACTTTAGGATGACGATTAATGATAACTAGGCGATACTCCGCGCATTGCTGGGGAATTTTTAAACAAAATTTTAAGATAAAATAGAAACTAAGGTGATTTTAGCGTGATACTCGTAAAGATGTACATATGCTATTAGTCCCAGAAAATCGGTGAGGGACATAAATTGATGGTCTAGTGGATGATGACGTGGCGTGTGAAGTGATAGCTTGCATGCTTTGTAGTGGGGTGCTCCTTGAGTAAATGACTCGTGAGTGGATGACATAAGCGGATGACGTGGTGCGATGGGAGTTGAGAGAAATCCAACCATGACTTGTAGTGGGTACCAAATTATATAGGTTATATAGATATATATAGATGCATCGCCCATAGGAGCCCAGACGTGCCTGTGCCGACCACCATGGGCCATTTCTTGGGCCTCCAAGGTCTAAATCCACCGAAGGTCCAAATCCACACCAGTGGCTGAGACGCTGAGCGGTATGGGCTTGTGAAAAATGGAAGGAAGCCAAACCCATATCTTGCAGGCTTTGCGCGGCTGCGTCGGATCTGATCATGAGCTCAAGGCAGGGTCAAGCAAGACCGTAGAAATACACGGCAGCATCTTTGATTTCAATTCAATTCATACGCAAGCTTTCCACTGCTCTATAAATTCACGCGCGGCCTCCTCCATCGCCGCGACCGCTGCCACGCTCTCACTCGCTCAGACGCTCGATCACTCGCCGCGCCACGCGTCCATCCCTTCGTCTTCCTTGCGCGATCGCTTGGCTAGTCGAGCTCCTAGCCGGGGGCAGCTCAGGACAACCAATTTGATCCGGCCATTGTCGCCGGCCATGCCGGCCGCAGCTGCTCGTTCCACTCCGTTGGGTGTCCCGGCGCCGCCGCCGGTGGCCGTCGCCGTTGTCCTCCTCCTCCTCGTGCTCGTCTGCGCGCCGTGCGGCGGCGGCGCCAGGCCGGTGCGCGACGGGACGAGTAATAACGGCGCAGCTACCGCGCGGCGCGAGAGGGCGTCGCCGGCGCTCGACGTCGGTGGATGGGCGAGCGGGAGCGGGGTGGCCACGGCGGCGGCGGCGCACCCGCACCGGGTGGCGACGGTCGGCTGCGGCGGCGCTCCCACGCCGCCGTCCGGCCCGTCGCAGAACCACAACTGACCAGCAGCACTGCCCGTGGACCGCGTGCAATGCATGCATGCTTTAGTTTGCAAAGATTGTAGGTCGAGTACGTGCAGCCGTGCAGGGTTTGGTTTGACTGCTGGATTTTGCTTCATCTTGTCGTGGCAGTGTTTCTTAATTTCCTTTTGTAACAGGCTTCAGTAAACAAGTTTGCTCAAAAAAGGCTTCAGAAAACAAACCTAGGCTCTCCTCACATTTTGGTTGCTTCATGGAGTGGTTGTTCAGTTGAGATGTGCCATGCATGCTACTACAGACGGCAGCTGATTGACGACTGTGTCTCAGCTCAGCTCAACTCATCAGTCTCGCTCATGCATCACACAGTCACGATGTGCTTGTGACGGCTGATGTGTTGGTGTCCCAATGGACAGGCAGTGTTTGTGACGGCCTGACGGATTCCAACTGCTCCCACTCACCAGCACCGTGCATGCATTGCGTTCATCATCTGAGACCAATTCCCGAACTGAATACTGCATCTTTCATGGTAGGCTCGTCATCCTCGGCACGTAATCCACACTGCACGCAGTATTTATTCAGAGATAGATGTAGCACCACAGCTGAGATGCACATAGTTCTTAAAAAACAGTATTTTTTAGCAAACCAAGGAGAGTGTACACAACAGAGTTGCCAGAATCTAACAGTTAAAACTCAGAACTTAACAGTACACGACATGATTCAACTTCTCCAAGCAGGGTGCTTGGGCAATGTCAGACGGTCTAGGTAGTTTACTGAATAAGCAATTAAGCACCGCCAATAATGATGGCTGGAGCGATTTTTGGCTTTTGATCTGGAGGGCTCCTGCGTCGTTGGATCCATGATACATCATACATGATAGAATCTTGTGTTGCAATGGCATTGGTATCATGGGTTCTGACTGAGTCTTCCTAGGAGAGCACCCTGGGCACCTTGTCTAACAGTCCATGAACCGCCTCCTCTTTGACGTCCGCAGAGATTCCCTTATCCTTGAGGTTGAGGGGAGGAAAGCGAAGCGGTCAGTATCTCGCCTAAACAGAACTTGTGAGGAGAAATACCAGCAATGATAATCTTCTTAAAAGACTTGGTTGAAATTTGAGTGGCAGTATAATGCTTGGTAGTAGAATGTACCTTTGGGCCGCCTTTATCCCTTTTGATGGCACGTCTGGAAGAACTGATGTTAGCAGCACTCTTCAGATAGCTCTTTGCACAGGAGTTGGTATTGTCTGCGCTGCTGTGACAGGCAGATTGATGCTTACGCCCTTCTTCTTGTGATCTTGGGGGGCTTATGGTTGTTCGGGCAACATAGGATGCTGCTCTCTCCTCTTCGCTGTCAGAGTCCTGATTATGGCCATCTTTTGATGAACAGACTCTCTCTCTGTCACATTAACAGAACCATATAAGCCCGGAAATCAAAGATGATCATACCCTGCGACTATTAGTCATAGCTGCTAGTGATTTAGTAGTAAAGGCCCAAAGTGTTCAGCACATGCCTTGGTAAAGATGTGGGCTGCCTCCGCAGCGGGGTACTTGCTACTCCTCTTCTGTAGTTCTCCTCAAGGTGAGCAAACTGGCGCTGGAAGCAGTCAACCCCACTGCAACAAGGTAGCATTAGCAAAACAGACCATGCTTTGGGTATTAAACAAGATTATCACTTCCAACAGTTTTAGTTGAAACTAAAATGGAGAAGCTTATATGGATCATATTGCTTCAAAATTGAGTTGTACAATGTATACGGTAACCACTTCTATTACTAGCGCGGTGAGCTGGCAGCGGTGCACAGATGACATTATGACAAAACAAATAACTGAACCACCACACATGCCACTAGCTGGCTTTTCCAAAAAAAAAGCCACTAGCTATGCTTAAAAACAGCAACTGAGCAAGATCTGTCTCATAGTTTTCAGAAGTATATTAAAAAACACACTAGGATTTCACATAGTTCTTGCAGTGCAACAGACAATGTTATGAATTGAAAACATACGGACTAACTCTAAGATTGCAATACACAATCGAATCACCAAAGAAATTAGAAGACAGCAAGCTACAAGGTATAAAGAGAACAAATGCCTATGGTAGATATAATTCTGCAACAGAACGAAATAGGATAGATCAATTACACAAATCTGCACCTTGGGTATAGGAAGTGAATATGTTCTTCACCTTCAATGTACTCCTGAAGCATCTGTGGATGGTACTCCAAAATCTGTTTGCTTTTAGAAAATTAGAAGTCCAATCTTAAGTGAGCACCCAGAACATAAATGGTTACATACCTCCCGATATATCATTTCTCTAACATCATCCTTTGTTAGTTTTCTTCCCTCAAATTCAAAGTCAAGCTTTGAAATAGGTTGTACAGAAGGCTCACATTCCAATTTAGGAAGGCCTCTAAAATATGGATCAGCTAAAGCCTGCACGATATTAAGAAAACATAAACTTTATGCATGTGCACTCATCGCTTTTTAAATCAGTTGAACATAAGGAATAATGTGTTTTGCCCCCAAGAAATATACCTCTTCAGCAGTAGGTCGATCTTTAGGGTCAAATGCAAGTAAACGCTCTAGCAAGCGGAGAGCCAAAGGATCAGCCTTATGGAACTTAAGAGAAAAGGGAATAGGGAGCTTCCTTGGCATGGCAATTAAATAATTCCTGGCATTGTCACTGCGAATCTGGGTGTTACAGAAATTATGAAGGAGATCATTAGCTAAATGCCAATGTGCCAATACAAACATTTGTACAAAGCATAAACCACAAACATATAATCATACGGAAAATAATTTTCTGATTTGGTAGAGATCCAACCAGATCATATTCACATCTTATTCTTTATAATATTCCAGTGTTTTTCATCAAAGTTAGATGAACAAGTAATTCTGTAATATACTATATATCTGTCTGTCTGTTTTTTTCTTTTTGAGGGAAATGCATCTGTCTGTCTGGTCACATACATTTATGCCACTTTGTTTTGAAAAGTAAATATGTTCTAAAAGAAAATCAAGTAGGTGACGGAAACAAGAAAAGAGAAATTCATGCATCCATATGGTTGAAGTACCTTAGATAAGGATGCCATTGACGGTGTTCCAAGGAGATCGGTAATTAACTCTAGTTGGTGCACAACATTCCTCCCAGGAAATAATGGAGTTCCAGTGAGAACTTCAGCAAATATGCACCCTATACTCCAAATATCGATTGCAGGGGTGTACTGCACGCACAAATCCAACAGTATTGGTGAATATGATAAAATAGGAAGATGTTCTCAAGTGATTTGTGGAAAAAAAATTAACAGTGTCCAGTGCAAGGGAGCTTCAACATTTCTCAGAAATATTCAGTTTAGTGGACAGAACAACCATATCATCAAACAATGTAACAAGAAAAATGCAGAAAGGTATATAACTGTACCGGTAAAAGCTCAACTATATGGTTATCATTCAGCACAAGCTGTTGTGTTTGGAAAATCTAGCCCCCCAAAAAAACAGTACTAAATACACAAATCTGTATGCCATTGGCACGCTTCAGGCATTAGAAATTAGACAAATGCGCCAAATATTTAGCTGAACATAAGCATTACATTGTTATATACAGTAAGTTCAGAAGCTAAAGACCAGCTTACACTGGTGAAAAAGGAGCCACATAATTCAGGAGCTCGATACCATCTTGTTGCCACATAATCCTTCAAAATGCAAAGCATGACAGGTAGTTAAAATAAGGTGAAAATAATGGATAAAAATCTAATGACAAGGATCTTACTGTCCAAAAGATAGCTGAAGGGGAGTCAGTAAATGATGCACGTGCAAGTCCAAAGTCACAAATTTTTAATTTGCTGTCTGAATTGGCCAGTGTGTTCCTGGGCTTTAAATCACGATGAAATACATGGGCTGCAGTGATCACATACATCAGAAAAATAAGGCAATGTGAGTTCAGTATGATTTCAACAAAGAATGCACCAGTTATTAGGTGGCTGTTGATGATGAGGTAAACATGCTTATGGATTCCTGACAAACCTGCATGGATGTACTTGAGAGCACCAAGGAGTTGGTACAAGAAAAAACGGTGATGCTCTGGTGTCAGGTTATCATTTGCTTTGATCACTTGATGCAGGTCAGACTCCATGAGCTCAAAAACAACATAGATATCTCTGAACTCCCTTCGGGTAGGGGGCAACATAATGTGTTTGATCTGGACTATGTTTGGGTGGCTAAGCAACCGAAGAAGCTTGATTTCCCGCAAAATGCGAGCGGCATCCGAGACATTCTCAAAAACATCCTTTATCTTCTTGATCGCAACCCGCTCCCCAGTGTGAGTATCAATTGCAGCAGCAACTACTCCATAGCTTCCCTTGCCAATGACCTCTTGGATCTGAAATCGGCTTGCCTCCCCATACTCTGTGAAGAACTCCATGTCCAGTGTTCTGTCAAGATCAGAAATTGCACTAAGTGTTTATGTCCAGAAAAAAGAAGAATGTGCATGAAGTCGAAAACATATGAAAAAAAACACATTAGGCTTACGAAAAGGTGAAGGATAACATTCATAGTGTTGATTTAGCAAATTATTGGCATGCACAGCATTTTCTTTTAAAAAAGGTAAGCAAGCACACGCCTGCAGAGTGCATAATTAAGGTGCAAAACAGGAAGGAAGCGGTGTATATTAAATGTCGATGCCAAAACCAAAGGCCACACCTCAGTAATTATCAGTGCCACACAACTAGATTGAGATGAAGCGGTGTATTCAGAAATAGATCTAGAAGTACAATTATGGGGCATGATAGATTCAAACCAAATACAGAGGATCAATTGAATTACATCACAATCGGACCGCCTTTTCTATCTATTAACACAATATGCAGTTCCGCTGCGTGTATGAGAAAAAAAAGATTACTTCACATCGAGATAGAGTTAGGTCGCACCAAGAGCTGAGGCGACAAGCTGATCGCGATCAAGTGGAAATCCTCACACCCAAGCCAAAGGTGTTATCTGCTGCTGAGTGCGAGCGGGGAGATGTGGTATTAAGGGATCGGGGGCGCGAAGAGTATCGATGAACAACAAAGCTGCGCTAGGGATTGAGAGTGGGTTGAGGCAAGGGAAAGGGAGAGGAAAGGGAAAGTGGGAGAGAAAGGAGGGTAAGTCGGGTAACGCATCGGAAAATATGGGCATAAATTAATTTGCGATGAAGAGAGTAGCTCTAGTGTAGGGTTCCAGCTATCCACACCTAACTGACGCAACACCTGTTAAATGTGACTTTCACCTTCAATATGGGTAAAAGAACAGGAAGAGTATAGGCAACAAAAGGGTAGATCCGCCAGTCCACAGGAAATTGCATATATTCCAAATATATTTTTAGATTGGTGGCAAAATAAATTTCATACTTTAGAAATATTCTTGAAGCTTTCGTGAAGTGCTCCAGTTTGACACCATCGGTCGGATTAGGAAATTTTCTTGTTATTACAGGTACTCTAAATGAGACTACATTGGCATGGACTCACATCCATAATTTCATTTGTGTTATGGTAGTTCTTATAACATTACAAAATGCTAAAAGTTCATAAATATGTATTCTAGACTAGGCACCACAAGACCACCAAATCAATTTCACACGGTCAATATGTGGATATAATGTGACAAAAACCACCAAAATCGGCAACTAGTTACTAAATGTAGGGACATTACCGGCCAAGAAATGGAGGCATATTACAAGCTTAAAAAAGGCTCTTAGGCTAAATCCAAATAACTTTTTAAAAATCTAAGTTCTCAAACATGAATAAAGCCTAAAACTAAAGTACAAAGAAGTTCAGTGTCCAAAACGTGAAATTATTTGTTTATTTTCCAAAGTGAGTACAGAAAAATTCAATATGCCAACTATACCATCAAATTAATCACTTATGGACCCTAATGATTTGCATGGTCCGTTTTAGTCAAGCACAATATTTATTATCTAATTACTTGGACTCAACAGGCTTCACACCACCTTAGCATCTTCCTACAAAACACATGCTCAGCCTTTCCATTTATCTTATATTTCCATAAGAAACTAAGCACCATTACTCATTCTTGGTCCACTGCAAAGTAATTGATGGCATGTGCTCCCTTCCCCATCTTCCCTCCAACAGAAGGAAACTATGCATCCAATATTCTGAATTCCCACTCTTTCATCATTAACAGCCAACTCTTGGACTGAATGCAATTGGCATCTGTCCATACCTCACCTATCTTATTGCGCCTTACTTTCATCAACATCCTAACCACTTTTACAAGGAGAGAGTGCAGAAAATGTAGTCTCCAGTCATCGCGATGAGAGCAATATAAACCTAAGAACCAACTAAGTGATTGCCACCTGTTAAGGTTGCAGCACAGATTCATCACTGCTTGTCCTCGCTGTGATGTAGCATGTGATCTGTCTGTGCATGGTGCACCAAGATGGCCTGGGGATGATATTAATGAGCTCCCAACATAACAGGACTTTGAGAGCTCACAAATTCATATCTTTCCGTGGGGCAGAATATCCTATCCAATAATCACTTAAACTGCTTTGGATCAGCATGCTCATTTGTGGAAATCATGGCGCCACCACTCAATATGCAACACTCCATGGAATAAAAGAGAAGATTTGGAGCATAAGGGCTAGTCAATACTCAATAGACATTGGAAGAAACAATTCAACAGCTGTTAAATTGCAGGCATAATTTAAGGAAATAGACACACCATAATCAAAAAAAATGTATACAAGTAGAAGGAAAGCAAGAACAATGAATAAGTACCGAATTTAACTCACTTGATAACAAAAGAGTCTCAAATGAAGGGCTAGTAGTGAAAGAAAACATACATGTAATACAGAAGTGGACTGCACCCATCAAGTAATCATACAGCAGACTGAGCAATGCACTGATAAAACTTCATATGTGACCACAGAAAAGCCACACAACTGCACAAGCCTTTGCAGGAAACTGACTGAACCATAGTAGTACCTTCTTTAAAAGAAGGCCTCCTGGATGCTCGGATTCACCAGCAAAATAAACAAGGAAGCGAGTGAAACAACAGAAGGCCAGTAGCTATAACGTTTTCCTTATAACATCCTATCCCAGTCTAATAAAAAACTGCAATCGCCTGCCAAAGTCAAACTTATCGATTTTAAAAATGAACTGACTCCATGGTGCAAGGCAAGACATCTTATCGGTAGAATTAGCCAAGAACATAAGAAAGACAAGGATACTTGCGCTTTCGCGGGACAATCCAAGCAAAAGTCAGAAGGAAACTAGTACGGAAGGGAGTTAATAACAAGCATCAAATACGTTTGACTTGATGATAAAGTATTATACAGAAAGAGAAACAGACACGAGTTCCACAGAAGGATGGGAGAAAATGCACCTTCCTGGAGCAAGCAACGGCCGAGACCAATCCAAATGAGATGAGGTCGCATGGTCAGAAATGAACACTTCAGTGGAATAATTCCCACGGCACACTTGACTATAAAAACTGAAAAGAATATATTCAGGCAAGGCAAACGGACAGCAGAAACAGAGTGGGAGCAGAAGTCGTATTGTTCCAGTTTACCCGCACCAGAAGCCACCTAACGAACAGCACCGTTGCGTTAGCTAGATTGGAATAAAGCATCAGAAATTCCACTTGAGGTGAATTATTGAAGAAAAATTCAGACAAGAGGACAGGTGTGCGATTGGCCGATTGCCCGGTGAGAAAGAGAGAAGGAAAACAGCCAAATCAGCCCCATGCCACCATCCATCAGAGACCCAAGTAGCACGCGAGCTTCGTGGAAGAAGCACTCCAAATGGTCACCCCTCAGTCGTCAGCCATGGACGACCGAACCAAAAGGGCAAATACTTTCACTTTACCGTCGGAGAAATTTGGTAACGCGACACCTCCTACACCAACCACCGACGAAGCATTGCACCGCGCCCAGCAGTCAAATAAAATCGAGAAGGATTGGAAGAAAACGAGCACTGTAAACCGTCATTTCCACCTAAATGTACGACGGAAAAGGGCACGACACAGCAAAGTGGTGAAACTTCCCCGGCTCATCAGCTGCCAAACCGAGCAGGATTGCAGGAAGGCGTACGAAGCGACTGTGAACTCGCGAATCACGCGAGCTTATTGGGGTTGAGTAGACCTCGTCGTCGTGTCAAAAAAAAAGAGTAGACCTCGTCGTGATGGGGACTGACCTTGTTGAGCTGCGCGTCCAGCGGCGACGGCGGCGGCGGGCGCCATCTCGCGCTTGGGATGGGGGATGGGGACCCGAGTCCTACACCCCCTTCGGATCACGCGGTCGGGGAGGATGATGCCGCCGGCTGCGGCAGCGGCGACCGCACGGGCACCCCGGAGGCGGAGGCGGAGGCGGAGGCGGGCCTGCAGGCGCCGTACACGGGCGCCGCGCCTCCCCTCGCCGTGGCGGCGTCAAGGTGACGGCAAGCGGCATTAGCGGCGGCGGAGACTTCTCCTCCCGTTGCCGTTGCCGTCGCCGTCACTCTCATTGATGAGTCCTTTACCCTTTCCCCTGTGCCATTGTAAAAAAGACGACAGTGACCCCTGTGCCATTAAAAAGTTCGGCCGCCCTTGTATGCCATCCACCCAATTTTCTTTTACCCCCAAGCCATTCCGTCCATGATCTGTTAGTTTGGAGGATCTTACACGTGGGTCGCACCTAGTAAAATGAACATCTTACCCCTTGCTTCATATTGAACCATATCCATCTTCTCTCTGTCTGTTCAGATCGAATCCCACCGGTCCGCCGCCGCACGACAGGCGCCGCTGCGCCACGCCGGCCCGCCGCTCCCCACCGGCCCCGCGCTCCCCACCGGCGCCACGCGTCCCTTGGCCTGCGCGCCCCCTCGGACCGCGCGCTAGAGCGCCAGGGAGCCGCGCGCCCCCGCGTCAGGCCGCCGCGCGCCCCCGCGCCAGGGCAGGCCGCCACCATCCCCTGCCGCGCGAGGCGCAGGGCCCAGGCCGGCGCTCGAGCCCTGCCCTGCTGTTGTGCTGTGTTGTGCTGCCTGCTCTGCTGTGTTGCTCTGATTTGCAGGAAGCAGGTACTTCTCCCTCCCTCCCTCTGTCTATCTCAAGCCAGATTTGCACTAGTAATTTCAGACTCTAAATTTGCACTAGAAACCATGCTCAGTAATAATGTCTGACAATATACACATTTTGCTTCTCCACATTACAGGATGGATCCTAACAGTAGCTTCGATCTAGAAATAAGGGTTATTTATCACAATTTGAAATCTCAATGGGATTTGTTGAACAAAGTCGTGGATGCTGACTTCACCAACTTCAAAGACTTGGTTGATGAAGTTATTGAAATGTATCCTCCCCGACCAACTGAAATAGCATCACTTTTTTATTTCAGCATGGATAAAAAGACCAACATCCAAATCTGCTCTGACCAAGAATTAGTTGAAATGTTTGCAAAACATAAGGATTTGAAGCGTTGTTTGTTGAGTGTTTGTTATCATAGCCCTGATAGTGAGCCTCCTGAGATACTACAATGGGAAATTAGTGGTACTGTCCACTCAATTGAAGCCCCATTCACACCTTCAGTGTCATGTCCTAGCTTAGTTGAACCTAGCCTTCAAACTCACACTCAATCTGTTGACACTGATTTCCTTACTAACCCAAATCCATCCTTTGAGCATGTGGGTATTGATGACGAAGGCTTATATATTCACATTGGTCCCCAAAAACCAGTACCTGATGCTCCCCAAGAATCAGAGGAGTCTGAATCAGAGACATGTCATGAATCATATAGTAATTGTGAATCTTTGTCTGATGATGAATTAGAGGATATTGATGACATTGTGGTAGATAGAGAGCCTGCACAGAAGCCTGAGGTTAATTATGACAAGATGGATCCTCCTATGGCAGTAGGCACTTTGTATTCAGACATGGCTACATTTAAGTTGGCTTTAGCTTCACATGCTACGAAATATGAGTTCAATTATGAAATTGAAAAGAGTGATAAATCTCGGTACAGGGTGTATTGCAGTGGCAAGCAAGTGGGCTGCCAGTGGAGACTTCATGCATCTACTCTCAAGGACGGGACAGTTCAGGTAATATTTTATTTGCATCTACTTTCTTTGCATTGATATTTTTTTGATTCTAGTAAATAACTACTGGGCTGATTTCTTTGCAGGTGAAGAGGAATCCATACCGTCACGAGGGGCATCACAGCACTCGGAGGGAAAGCAGTTGTGTAGGGGTGACAAAATTCTGGGTGTGTGAACAAGTGATTGATTGGCTCAAAGAAGATGGAACATTGGGACCCAAAAGATTGAGAAATAAATTGAAGGAAATTCACAAAATTGATGTATCCTACAGGAAGGTTTGGTTTGGTAAGAACCTCGCAATGGATAAACTTTATGGCCCTTGGGATAAAAGTTTTGACAATCTGTACAGATTTAAGGCTCAGATAGAGGAAAGTAGTCCGGGTTCAGTTGTTGTCATTGATCACCACACCATCAACAATAAGATAAGGTTTAATAGGTTGTTTTTTGCCTTGAAAGCTTGTGTTGATGGCTTCCTACACGGTTGTAGGCCATATCTTGGAGTGGATAGTACATTTTTGAATGGAAGGTTTAGGGGACGGTTGTGCATAGCTTGTGCAGTTGATGGTCATAACTGGATGTACCCAGTAGCTATTGGTGTCATTGACTCAGAAACAAATGAGAATTGGGTGTGGTTCATGGAGAGGTTAAAGGAAGCTATAGGGACGCCAGTTGGGCTTACATTCAGCACTGATTATGCATACAGGTGCGACCAAACTTTTTAGTGGCATAGGGGTCATTGCCATCTTTCATAAGGGTATACAGGTAAAGGACTCCTCATTGATTGCGCTCATGGGCTTTTGATTCACACTGCTCGGAACCGAGAAGGCGTTGCGGTCTCTGCTGCGTAGAGGAATCGAGGAGCATTAATTGGTTGATGGACGGTCATGAATGAAGATGATGGTTTGGTGTCGCACGGTCACGTCTACTACGTACGAATAGTGTAGAGCTGTCGGTGCTGAGATTGGCCGCCCAACCTCAGCGCCACACAGAATGCGCTGTGTCCCATCCCCTGACGGTTGATGCAAGAGCTAGCACGATGACATAAGAGTTTATCCTGGTTCCGGCCGCGGGGCCGTACGTCCAGCAGACTGTGCTCGCGGCACTATACTATCTTGCACCGAGGTGCCTGCAGTGGGGGGGGGGGGGCTACAAGCACGGCGGGAGAGGAGAGGAAGTCTCCAAGTCCCTGAAAATGGGTGTGAAAGTGATTGAGGAGAGTGCCAATATCGTGGAAGGCGGTGATCGTGTGCGTGTTCGTCTTTTTTCTCTCTCGCCCCCTTCCTCCTTTTATAGGACAAGGAGAGGGGGGCCTACAAGTACAAGTACAGTGTGTGCTACAGGGGCGCGCACTGGAGAGCATGGCGCCGGGCGTGCGGTCGTCCTTGACCCTGGCAGGGGATTTATGGCGAGCTCCGACTTCTGCGGGTGTCACGGCCGTCCCTGTGCTTGTCCTGGAGTGGTTTCGAGGGGCGGTGCCGTCGTAATCCGCGCCCAGCCGTCCGACGCTGGTTGGTTCGAGGGCGTGGCAGGTGGGGAAGGACAGGAGTTGGCGGCAAAGGGGTCGGCATGGTGGTTGCTGTTGACCACAGTGCGCGGCGTGCCCGGTTTACCGGGGAATGGCCGAGAGTTGGTGGATTTGACCCGGCGTTCGTCATCACCGGGCCGCGCCTGACCGGAGTCCGTGCTCGGTCGCTGCTCATATATTCGTTCGAGGGTTCTTCACGCCCATTCGAGGGCTACACCGGGGGGGGAGGACGGGAGCAGGTAGAATAGTGGTGCGGAATGACGCCTGCAAGTCTGCACAGGGCCTTGCGCAGCGCCGCATGCGTCCGCACAGCAGCGGTGAGGACGCATAGTGACCGGAGCAGGTAGAACAGCGAGCTCTGCGGTGTCAGCGGCGCGGCGTGGGGAGAGATCGCCTTTTGACTTCGGCGCCCGCCCGATGGGGCAGGCATTAAATGCCGTTGTCGGGCGGGGCGCCGGGGCGCGCCGCGTCGAGTAGAGGGGTGGCCTCGAGCGAGGCGGAGTTGGCTTGCCTGCTTGAGGGGGTGCGCGGCCCTCGAGCGAGGCGGAGTTGGCGTTGCGCCTGACCCGGGGGGTCCGGGTCCCTCGAGCGAGGCGGAGACGGGGGTCGCCACTTGGGTCCCCTCAACAGGCGAGCTCGGACGGCTGTTTTGGGCCGTGATAAGCTGTGACGGGCCGCGCTGCCTTGGTGGCCCTTTCGGGCTGCTGATGATTCGGCCCTCTGTGGTTAACGTTTTTTGAGGGTGGTTACCCCGATGGTTAGGGGACCCCCTGGGTCTGTCCCTGACAAGAGCTGAGATCGACAAGGCCAAAAACGCATTGTCACGTTGCCTACCACTAGATAAACACACCCCTCCGTTTAAAAAGGAGATAAACACACCACCATATACTCGAGGATTATATATGTGGCCAATAAGTTGAAGCAAACCAAAAGGGTCTGGTGTTGAGCCCAGTGAATCCCTAGAAAATTCTGATAACAAAATGAGCTCAAGCTGACTTAGGCCCGGTTTGTTTTAAGATTATAATCCACCTAGATTATGATCCAAGGGTAGCATGGTAACATTTCATTCTAGGACCATTTTGGTACCACAAATAATCTGAAATGACACATAACTCATAATCTAGATGGGTCGCCCCCGCTCGGGCGACGCGAGCGGCGACTCCCTCCGCCGCCGAGCCTCCTTCCTCCCTCTCCTCCCCTCCCCTGCCGCCGCCAGAGAGGTCTGCCGGAAGCCCCTGCGGACCTCCAGGACGGCGGTGGCAGGGCCTCTTCGGCCTGCGATGCCATCTCCGGGGCGGCGGAGCAGCGTCCTACGGCCCCGCCGGCCATGGTGGCGGAGGCGGCGCGGGGCCGCGGATCCGAGGCCCCCATGGCCGGATCCGGTCGTCCCTTGGCCGGATCTACGGCGAGCCGGAGCTTCGGCGGTTGGGGCGGCGGCGGACGACGGCGCCGCAGCAGGTGCTGCTGACGGCGCCCGACGGCGACGGACCGGCGAGGCGCAGCGGGAGGTGCTGCGGCCAGGCGTCTGGGGCGGCCGGCGCGGCTCATGCTAGCGGCGCGCGGTGAGGCCGACGAGGGCGCAAGGAGGCGCCACGCCGGCGGTTCGCGGCCATGGCACGTGGTGGTGGCGTGATAGCTGTACGAGGGGCCGCGGGCTCACTGGAGGCCGGCGGTGAGTGGAGGAGGCGGCGGCGGGTGTGCAGCTTCTCGGCGCGGCCATGGCTTGTCTCCTGCTGTAGGTGCGGTTGGAAAGGTGTAGTGGTGGCCTTGAGCTTTCTTCAAGCACCAGACAACAGCTGTGGTGCAGTGCGGAGGTGGGGGTTCACGATCTGTCCCGGTTGCGTAGTGGTGGTGCGGCCGTTGGCGGACTGCTCGGGTGTTGCCTGCGGCGTCATGGTGACGTTCAAGCTACGCCTGGCGGTGCGAGGTAGCGACGTCGTGGGGGCGTGGCTCGCGGCGCTGGAGCCCCTTTCTTCTTGGTGCTGCTACTTGGCCGGGTGGGTTCGGGACGGGCGAAAGCTTGCGACGGTGACGCCTTTGGGTGCCACGATCCTTCTTGGAGGCGTCGATATGGTCCCTGGCCTTCCCTGGTAGGAGGTCCTCATGGTGAAAACCGTGCTCCGACCGAAGCGGCAATGATGACGTCCTTGGACGCCATTCACCTCGTTGGAGGCATTGCTTCACAGGACCTTCGACAGTGCTGTCTGATGTGTGCTCCCTGGGGTGGCCGGCGGCGGTGGAGGCTACTTGACGATGGTGAAAGGACCTTGATGTCACCTAGAGGGGGGTGAATAGGTGAATCTGCAAATTACAAACTTTTTCACACAGCCAGTGCAGAAACCGGTCAGACCGGTTTCTAAAACCGGTCAGACCGCTTTGCCAAAGCGGTCAGACCGGTTTTCCACGGTGAAAACCAACTATGTAAATTAACCCCTTCTACGAGTTCTAGCACAAACCAAACTTGTTGATGGGCTCCTGTAGATAATAACTAGCAGGTACACTTAGTCCCTGCACACAAGTAGAGCACACCCAAGTAGAACGATGCGGAAGCGAATATTAATGCTAGAATTGAACTTGTGAAGTAAAACAAGAGACAAGGAGTTGTTTTCCCGAAGTTCGGAGTTCACCGCTGCCACTAAGGCTGTCACAAAGACACGATGAATCCTAGTCTCCGTTGAGGGCCTACGAAAGGCGGGCTTATCCACTCCAAGCCACTTTCCTCGGTTCCACTAGCTTTTGACCCTTTTCCATGAAGGAGGCAAGGCCAGCCTTTACAACCAATCCGTGGCTTACCACACACGAGGTAGCTCACCGGCGACGCCTAACCGTCTAGGAGGATCACCTCCAAGAGTAACAAATGCTTCAATGGTTGCTAGACTTCACCGGAAGTGCTCAAGACTATGGATATGCTCTCACTGTTACAATTAGCTCTCACTTGCTATCTATAGCTCACAACACATACATCCCTCAACCCAAATCCAAAGATATGATCAAAATCAATCAACTCTCACAAAGAGAGGTTTGGGGAGAGCTTGCTGATGCTTGGGAAGGCTAGAGACGAGCCACAAAAGCAAATGAACCAGCACCCCTCACAAGAGAGGGGTATGGGGTATAAATACCCCACATAACACAAACTAGCCGTTATAGCCGTTGGAAACCGGTCAGACCGGTTACCCAAACCGGTCAGACCGGTTTTCAAACCAATATAGCCGTTAGCCCTGTCAGAGCCCCAAACCGGTCAGACCGGTTACCCAAACCGGTCAGACCGGTTTGGGTCGAGTTAGCACACCTGAGTCCTAAACCGGTCAGACCGGTTTCCCAAACCGGTCAGACCGGTTTGGGTGGGCTCAGCACACTAAGTCCCTAAAGGACACCACTCTCAAGGCTATCTCACATGGGTTGAACAATGAGCACTTTTTGGTGTAATCAAAACATCTAATGTTGCATCCCTCTTGATAGTACGGCATTCCTAAACTCAAGATAAAACCAATAGATAGAATCTACCACTTGAGCCTTTATATCTTCATTGATGTCATACTTGATCATCTTCAACTTGAGGGCTTCAACATTTCATGTCTTTGCTGAGCAAATCCAACTTGAGCCAATGGCTTAGAATTTCCATTGTATGAAACAATTCATAAGTCATTCCACTATATGATCAATAAAGATTAGATGCTTCGCATTGCTTCACTTGATATGACTTGATCGACGTATAGAAACCAAGCTATAATGTTAGACCTTTCCACAAACAAAGTCCCTCGGCTACAAGACCAACTTGCCCTTCACTTTGTTAGGAATGTCACTTCCATCTAGCTTGATCTCTTCCGTCCTCTCTTGCCAAATTAAGCTACGCTTTGCATTGCATCATCGTGAATACCACATTGAAATCCATGTCTTTTATTAACTTGAGATATCTTCAATATTGTCTTTGGCGAATAACTTGTCCATATGCTTCATGCACTTGAGACTTCAATATTTCCATAGGGTCATGTCTCAATTTGAATGTAACCATAGCCATGGATCAAGCCCAAAGAAATCCTAATTTCTTCAAATAATTTATCCCAAAACCTTTGACAAGTATCTTATCAAATGAGACCAACTAATATGCTTAAGTCCTTGTCTCTTTTGTCATTTCCAATTACTTGTCATTGTATTACTTAGTTGCATGGGATCACATTCACTTGTTTGCTCTTATGTCTTTTATACCAATAATGAGCTTATATTCTTCAACAACCATATTATATGAATATCCATAAGAATAAAACTCTGCTCATATGCTTAAGCAAACAAGTTAAATACAAATCATGTTGTCATCCAAAATCACCAAAACATATAAGTGCTCCCCCTATATCTCAGCATCCATCATGTGCAACAAGTGTATGTGACAATATAAAACAAAGTGTGATGCATATGACAAGTATAGCACTCAATAAAACAAAGAGAAGCACATGTTTGCTGTACGGGCCAAACCGGTCAGACCGGTTTGAGAAACCGGTCAGACCGGTTTCACCCCGCTGTCACGGGCCAAACCGGTCAGATCGGTTTGGGAAACCGGTCAGACCGGTTTCACCCCAAACAGCAAGCATGTGTGAAACAATATTGCATCAACTAATACATGTAACACACTAGCAAATTGTCACTTAGAATATATAAATGAGTTCAACACACATAATAGCACACATTACAATTTCTCAAGTCCACAAATAGATAAAGTACGAATTTATTACATCCAAAGTGACATGACTACAAGATCAACTAGAAATAGGCTTTAATCCATTCTTCTCCCCCTTTGTCATCAATCATCCATAAAGGGCCTGGAGAAGCTTGTAGTCACGCTCCCATCATGCATCCAATCTCCTCCGTCGCTAGAAGGTCTGGCTATGATCATCTGACGAAGAAGATGTAGTCCAATGAAAACCTTCACTCAAGTGAATGTGTATGTGTGATAATATGGAGTGATTCGGATGTGCTAGCCATGGAAGAAGATATGGATGAGCTAAACATACCATGACTAGGAGCAGAAGTGGGTCCGAAGATAGAAGCTGCTGCCTGTGAAGCAAATTCTCCGGGAGATGGAGAAGGTGCACTAGAGAACTGAACTCCTGCCATAGAAGATGATGCACCACCATATGCATATGACGAAGACGGGAGTGTAGCAGCTGCATAGGTAGGTCCTGGAGGCGCAAACCCAAACGAGGAACCAAACAAGTCACCCTCTGACGTAGGCATGTATGGCATGGTCCCTGGAGCACCAACTGACTGTGGAGGGGGTGGCAGAGGCTGTGAGCTCGACCCAACGTGTCCATATCCAAATATATCACCATACTCCTCGAAGTATCCCGCATTCATGTGATCGGTCATGATGTCTCGAAGCGGGGGTATCTCAGGTAGCTCAAGTGGTGGAGAGATAGGTGATGGCGGATCATTCGGACTCAATGCGGCGCGCAGTTTCTTGAACTCATCACGAGTCTTCTTAGTCTCTAGCCTCTGCTGCCTAATATCAACCTGGACATCCCTCTGGCCTTTGCAAATGCCTGTAAATATAGATATGAACTTTTTAATTGGAGAGGTCCGTCCCTCTGGCTGTGCACCACTGCCAGACCCAAACCGGTCAGACCGGTTTGTAGAACCGGTCAGACCGGTTCTGGCCTGCAGCTGTGAATGCTGCTGCTGCTGAGTTTGAGCTCCTCTGGCTGTTGTATCTGTGTCTGCTTGTGGAGGAGAAGGCATCTTAAACTTGTGAGGAACAGGAGGGCGAAGTGGCTTGTGTGGGGTATCCTTCTTGATTTTGAGACTAGTGACCCTCTCTATGATGAACATGATAAATGGACTGTAGGCGCATATCTTTTGAGGGCTCTCAGAAATAGTCTTGATCTCATGCCAAATGAAATCGGCAACGCTAAATGGAGGAGTCTCCTCACCAATCCTCAGATAATACATCAAATTTCTCATGTAAAGTGAGATTTCTGAGGTGTTGCCTTCTCTAGGAGTGAGTGTCTTTCTGAGCAATCTGTAGAGAGACCCATAGTAGGTGTAGAGACCACTCACTTTCCCCCAACTGCCACGCTGATCTCTAGGATACATGAATTTTATCTCTGATGGTTCCATAACACCCCGATCATGTATCCTGACTGTGTCATCACTCTCATGTCCAACTCTGAGTATAGAAGCAAAGTCAGAAAAGGTGACATGAAAGCGCTGTCCCTCTGTCATCCAGTGCATAGCTCTCTCTTGCCTGCCATCCTCCTCATAGTATCCAAAGTACACAGTAGCATAGAACTGAGCAATCACCTCCTTGTTCCAACTATGCTTGAAGCCCATGAGATGTTTGATTCGTTTTTCTGAACAAACTCTGATAATCTCATTGAAGACCGGGTTGTCTTGTTTGCTCATGTACTCCCAATCTATGTACTGTGCATCTGAAGTGATCTTGGTCTTCTTCATAATAGCTGTGGCATAGAAATCCTGCTGAAAAAGAGTCCAAAATCTGTAGTCAGTGGCTGTCCTATCCACATCAAGTGGACTAGTCCTCCTCAACCTCCTCACTGTATCTGTCATCCCACCCACAGAGTAATCTGTCACTCTCCTACTAGCTGGGCCAGTGGGTCGGCAAATCTCCAGAATGAGAGGGGCATTTTCATCAGCAGTGTCATCATCATCTGCCCCCTCATTCTCATCATCTCTAGCTGTCATGTCCTCCTCCTCAACATCATCACTACCCAAATGATCATGCCGATATTCAACCCTGAAGGTTTCATCCTCAATCTCATCCTCATCAGTGGTGTTCCCAACTTCATCCATCTCCTCAATTTCCTGCTCAGCTGTTCTCTTTGGTCTCCTAGGCCTCAAAGCTCGACCACTAGTCGTACCCGAGCTACTACCCCCGGGTGCATCAAACTTCCCCTTTTTGATTCTCTCGGCATGTGATCCCTTCGGCATCTTCTACTGTCCTTCCTGGGTTCACAAGGTGACACACAAAGTATTAATACCCAGGAGATAATTGATCCAAAGATTTGAATAGATAGAGTGCATTCAACATGATTTGAGTCAACTCAGAACAAAACCGGTCAGACCGGTTCCAGGAACCGGTCAGACCGCTTTTGGTCTGAGCTAAGCCAACTCGAGTTGAAAGATCAATTTGGACAGATAAACATGATAAAGTGCCAATAAAAATATTGGCTCAAGAGTAGAATTAATAGAGAGCATCAAACAGGTTTTGGGTCAGCTCAGGGCCAAACCGGTCAGACCGGTTTTCCAAACCGGTCAGACCGCTTTTGCCTGAGCTGAGCCAAGACTAGTTTGGGGCCAATCTGGACAGTGAATGATCTGGATATTGAAAGGATATTGCAGTACAAGCTATCCCTAGTCCATATGTGAGCAAACACGTTGCAAAACAGGGACTTGAGCCCTCACTGCCCAAACCGGTTAGACCGGTTTGCCAAACCGGTCAGACCGCTTTGCGCAGTGAGGATGCAAATCCTTGTTGCGCAAAATGTAGCCAACCAAATTGAATGATCTCTTAGGGATAGGTTCCTAGACATGCCAGAAGATGTTTCACCAAAGGGTTTGGCAAGATATTCAACGAGTGAGTAGATCGGGCGATGGGAAGATTTGAATACCTTGGGAATCAAGAACTTCGAGAAAGATGAAGTTTTGAATCCAACACTCAATAGGAATCCAATCACCAGCCTTAGGACACTCCAATCCCAAAGAGAAAACAACTTTTCCTTGGATGAATCTTCAAATCGCCATGGGAGGTCCTCCTTGCGGTGAAGAACAAGAGAGAGAAGTGCTGGAGAGGTGAATGCGTATGGGAGGAGAGAGAGAATCACGGGAGGGCCATAAAAACGCATGGCCCACCTTCCTGGGCCAAACCGGTCAGACCGGTTTGGGAAACCGCTCAGACCGGTTTCTCCCAGGGAGTTGAGTCTGGTCAGGAACTTCGGATCTTCCGGGTTTTTTTGTCGGATCTTCTGATGAACATCGGATCTTCCGGGGCAGAAACAACTCGAAACAGAGCTGCTCGGAACTTCCTGTCGGATCTTCCGATTCAAGGTCGGATCTTTCTTAAAAACATGTTCCAAACATTGTTCCCTTGATCTGAGTATACATTATGAAGAAATTTATCCTTTTAAAATCCAAGAATTTCCACAGAAAAGTTCATCCAGCTGTTTGGGCCCAAACCGGTCAGACCGGTTTGGGAAACCGGTCAGACCGGTTTTGCCCAGTCAGTTGAGAAAAGTCCAAAATGGTGGAAATTGAGCTCCGAACCTTGTTCACTTGATCTGAGAGTGTGTGTGATAGGCAAGGTCTTCAACTTCTCAAGATTGTCCATGAAAAGATAAGATTTCCAGTAAATTTATTTTCTTTCGTTTCTTCCGAAAGAAATGTGATAGAATGAGATAGAAAGAGATTTAGAGACTTGAGAAAGTTTCACTATTTGTGACTAGCCATCAGACAAGCAATATTAACAATAGCCACAAATAGATCATCATGGTCAAAAGACCAAAATCCAAATATTTTCAAAATCACACAACCTATCATGCTAGTTGGGTTTTTCAAACTCTATCCTATGTCACCCAAAGACATGCACATATATTGAGCTCATGACGACATTAACATATTTAGCTTACACCATTCACCAAGAAAGTGTTAACCAAATACTTAATGGACGCATGAGAGCTTGATATATTTGCATGCAAATGCACACTCTAGCATGATAAGGGCCTAGATGCACAAGGTAAATACTAGTTCATAGAAAACATACCTTGGCCTCTAGTAGAATGTGTTGTGCAATATTGTCAATTTTGTCCATATGAGTTTTCTCATGATATAATCAATTTGATCAACATAGAGAGAAAACATTAATGTGCACAACACATGATTTCATAATTAATGACTTTCATAAATGCACGAAAAACATAGGTCATTAATCATGAAGCCACACAATATAGGCCAAATTCCTTATTTTAGTGCACTTGTGATGATATGGTTAGAAGGAACTTATATGCACTAGATTTGAAAGATTAAATCAATTTAAGGAATTTAATGCTATATTATGTTGAGTTGTCAAAACATAAGTTGAGAACAAGATTCATGAAAAGGATGACTATAGTGTTACCGTCATGAATCACAAGGTGAGTTGACAACTTCAATTGAGAGAGACACTCTCCCACCATTGAGACTACAAGTTCACTAAAAGAAACGTTAGTCTCAAGGACACAAACGTTGAAGTAACCTCTCCCTCAATATGTGCATCATGCTTGGATTACATAGGACATGCACATTGTCTCATTAAGGACTTGGGAGGATTAAGCTAACATTTGGTCAACAGCACAAAATAAATTACTCATATTCAAAAGTGCCCAGAAAACTTACTACCACATAGGTGCAAGTTGATGTAAATATGCCAAAAATGATACCCCAAAGAAATAACTCAAATATATCTTCATTTCTCATAAATGTGCCAAAGTTGCAAGTGTCTGGGCCAAACCGGTCAGACCGGTTTGGCAAACCGGTCAGACCGGTTTTGCCAGACTTGTACCGATTGGCATGGATCTCCGATGTTTGATTCAAATCTCGTCGGAACTTGATCCACTGCAACTTAACACAGTATTGCTCTACTAGAGAGCCATTAAAAGCATCTCATGGCATATATGAGTAAAAGTTCAATAATGAAATCTAAGTCACTATCAAGCGTCTTATGAGTCAAAGGCTTAGAAACACTTGATCCTACCAAAGGCACTAGTGACTCAAATTTAATCAGTTTAGGCACAAAGTTACCAAGATGTCATTGGATATAGAGTATGAAGCGGAAGCAATTTTTCTTGGCTTGCTAGTAGATCTTTGAAGATTGTCATTCAAGCCAAGCCACCAATGCATCTCGTAGTCCCTACAATCTCATCAAGCACGCTTTGGTACCCAACTCGTGTTGGGTCCGATGTTGTTAGTCCCAAAATGCTTAGGAACCCAAAATGCTCTTGTGCCGCTCCTTGGAGAACGAATCACCTTGGAAGCACAAGGGGCATTTGGGAAGTCCCCAAGCTTTTCATGCATAGAATGGACAATGTCAGGTTTAGTGGTTTTACCATAAGGACAATCTTTACCAAAGTGTCCTTTCTCCCGACATGTGTAGCATGTCTTGTGCTTGATGTTGGTTGCCTTCTTCTTGTGTTGCTCGGTAGCCAATTCTTCCTTGTATTTTGCTTGTGCCTTGAGAAAACCTTTGTTGAGCTTGATAGAGGGCTTCTCTTGGTGTAGTCTCACGTCACTTGGACATGAAGCAACTTGATGCCCTTTCTCATGGCAACCAAAGCATTTTCTCTTCTCCATATTTCTTTGTCTTTTGGAGAGAATTGGCTTGCCTTCTTTCTTGATAGAGCACTTGGTGTGAGCAAGCTTTTCACCATTGCTTTGATCTTGGCTTGTGTTGAAGTTGACTTGATTTTTGCAAGAGCTTTGCACGGTTGATTCCTTCTCAAGCTTCTTCACCATGGATTCACGGATATCTTGAGAAGGTTGTGCATTGCTCTTCCCTTTGAGAGTTGTCAAGTTCTTTGTGAGTCTTTCCACCTCTTGCTTGAGTTCTTCATTTTCCTTTGCAATGAGGTCGTCACAAGACTCTACACACACTTCATCATACCAAGATCGTTTTGCTTGAGAGCAACACGGGTTAGCACATGATAGATTATATTGAATTTGAGAGCATGTGCATATGTGAGGTTGTGGTTCAATTGATTTTACCGAAGTGATTATAACCTCATGAGCAATCTTTAATGAAGCATAAGATTCTACAAGTTTTTTATGAGAACACAAAAGTTCTTCATGTGTCGCTTGTAGTATCTCATGCTTACTACCAATTAATTCTAATTTTTGCTTGAGCACTTTATTTTCTTTTTCTATGGAAGCCATATGAAGAGCATCACAAGTATAATCATCAACAATTGCATCATACTTACAAACCAAAGTGGCGTTTGAGAGTTTGACTTCCTCAAGCTCTTTGAGAAGAGCTAGGATAGTCTCATCCTTTGAGTTCTCCGCCTTCTCGTCTTCTTTGGACTTGTAATATATGAGTGTCTCATCATTGGAGGGTGATATTGCTTGTGAGCTTGAAAATTTGCTTGCACGGCGTCGGCCTCCCTTCTTGCAGCTAGCTGCACGCTTCCTGCCCAAACCGGTCAGACCGGTTTGAGAAACCGGTCGGACCGGTTTCTGCAGTGAAGTGGCAGCTGAGCCGTCATGCTCTTGTGGATCCACGGTGGTCATCACATGAGGCTTGGTGCATGTATTTGATGATGTAGAGCACTCCTCATGTGACTTGGCTCATTTTTGGTCTTGCGTGTCGCTTTTGATGTTGCCATATAGCTCCTCAATTCGAGCCCAAATAAGATGAGCATCGAATAGAGTTGCTTCATCTTCTAGAATCAATTCTCTAACTTCATTGCTCACAACATCAAATAAAAAGTTAGCGACACGAGCATTGAGTTGAAAGCAATTCATCTCGTCTTCGGTTGGATTGGACACGCTCCAATCAACACTAGGACGATCAATGCCTTCAACTACAACTCGCTCAAGAATAGGACTCATAGTCCTAAGATCATTAAGTACATGAGCGGACCAAATGGAATAATTTGAGCCGTCACTAGCTAGTGGCTCATAGGTTACCTCATAAGTGGTCGACATCTTTCCTCACGGCGGTTAAGCTTGGATGTGAGGCCAAGCTCTGATACCAATTGAAAGGACCTTGATGTCACCTAGAGGGGGGGTGAATAGGTGAATCTGCAAATTACAAACTTTTTCACACAGTCAGTGCAGAAACCGGTCAGACCGGTTTCTAAAACCGGTCAGACCGCTTTCCTGAAAGCGGTCAGACCGCTTTGCCAAAGCGGTCAGACCGGTTTTCCACGGTGAAAACCAACTATGTAAATTAACCCCTTCTACGAGTTCTAGCACAAACCAAACTTGTTGATGGGCTCCTGTAGATAATAACTAGCAGGTACACTTAGTCCCTGCACACAAGTAGAGCACACCCAAGTAGAACGATGCGGAAGCGAATATTAATGCTAGAATTGAACTTGTGAAGTAAAACAAGAGACAAGGAGTTGTTTTCTCGAAGTTCGGAGTTCACCGCTGCCACTAAGGCTGTCACAAAGACACGATGAATCCTAGTCTCCGTTGAGGGCCTACGAAAGGCGGGCTTATCCACTCCAAGCCACTTTCCTCGGTTCCACTAGCTTTTGACCCTTTTCCACGAAGGAGGCAAGGCCAGCCTTTACAACCAATCCGTGGCTTACCACACACGAGGTAGCTCACCGGCGACGCCTAACCGTCTAGGAGGATCACCTCCAAGAGTAACAAATGCTTCAATGGTTGCTAGACTTCACCGGAAGTGCTCAAGACTATGGATATGCTCTCACTGTTACAATTAGCTCTCACTTGCTATCTATAGCTCACAACACATACATCCCTCAACCCAAATCCAAAGATATGATCAAAATCAATCAACTCTCACAAAGAGAGGTTTGGGGAGAGCTTGCTGATGCTTGGGAAGGCTAGAGACGAGCCACAAAGGCAAATGAACCAGCACCCCTCACAAGAGAGGGGTATGGGGTATAAATACCCCACATAACACAAACTAGCCGTTATAGCCGTTGGAAACCGGTCAGACCGGTTACCCAAACCGGTCAGACCGGTTTTCAAACCAATATAGCCGTTACCCCTGTCAGAGCCCTAAACCGGTCAGACCGGTTACCCAAACCGGTCAGACCGGTTTGGGTCGAGTTAGCACACCTGAGTCCTAAACCGGTCAGACCGGTTTCCCAAACCGGTCAGACCGGTTTGGGTGGGCTCAGCACACTAAGTCCCTAAAGGACACCACTCTCAAGGCTATCTCACATGGATTGAACAATGAGCACTTTTTGGTGTAATCAAAACAACTAATGTTGCATCCCTCTTGATAGTACGGCATTCCTAAACTCAAGATAAAACCAATAGATAGAATCTACCACTTGAGCCTTTATATCTTCATTGATGCCATACTTGATCATCTTCAACTTGAGGGCTTCAACATTTCATGTCTTTGCTGAGCAAATCCAACTTGAGCCAATGGCTTAGAATTTCCATTGTATGAAACAATTCATAAGTCATTCCACTATATGATCAATAAAGATTAGATGCTTCGCATTGCTTCACTTGATATGACTTGATCGACGTATAGAAACCAAGCTATAATGTTAGACCTTTCCACAAACAAAGTCCCTCGGCTACAAGACCAACTTGCCCTTCACTTTGTTAGGAATGTCACTTCCATCTAGCTTGATCTCTTCCGTCCTCTCTTGCCAAATTAAGCTACGCTTTGCATTGCATCATCGTGAATACCACATTGAAATCCATGTCTTCTATTAACTTGAGATATCTTCAATATTGTCTTTGGCGAATAACTTGTCCATATGCTTCATGCACTTGAGACTTCAATATTTCCATAGGGTCATGTCTCAATTTGAATGTAACCATAGCCATGGATCAAGCCCAAAGAAATCCTAATTTCTTCAAATAATTTATCCCAAAACCTTTGACAAGTATCTTATCAAATGAGACCAACTAATATGCTTAAGTCCTTGTCTCTTTTGTCATTTCCAATTACTTGTCATTGTATTACTTAGTTGCATGGGATCACATTCACTTGTTTGCTCTTATGTCTTTTATACCAATAATGAGCTTATATTCTTCAACAACCATATTATATGAATATCCATAAGAATAAAACCCTGCTCATATGCTTAAGCAAACAAGTTAAATACAAATCATGTTGTCATCCAAAATCACCAAAACATATAAGTGCCTAGATGCACTTTCAGATGGTCACTGGTGGCTGTCCGCGACTCGGCTTCGCAGCTTGCAGCGGGCTGTGGCGGTTAGTCTTGCTTGGCAGGGCTAACGTGGTGCAGAACATCGTCGTATGACGGCGCAAGCAGCTACGATGGAGCGGCGGCTACACAACTTGCAGCGGTTCGTGGCGGCCAATCCTGCACGGCAGTGGCTGACTCGGTACGGAACAACGTCAACAAGATGGCGCAAGTGGTGACTGTGTGTCCTTTGACTTCCTTGGGTGGTCGGCACTGCTCGTTTGGGTGGCGATGGTGGACCGATGGTGGTGGTAGGGCGAATGCCAAGTGCTGTGATTGAGGAGCTGCGATGGAGTGTTGGTGGTGAAGCACTCGTGTCGACGTCCCAATCCGACCAAGCGAAACCTCGGCGGTGGTCTGAAGGCTTGATACGGCTCCCGGGGGGAGGGGCACCCCTTCTTGCTACCTCGACGGCAATTCTTGAGACGAGTCCAGAGCGTGAGCCGTGTAGCGGGGTTGGAGGTCCCCGCGCACGAGAGTGAGGCGTGCTGAGTGGCGGGTTGGTCCCCGCGCACGCGAGAGACGGCGGATGTGGCGAGGCCCCCGCGCGTTGAGTTGCTTCGGGCTCGGTGTTTTCATGCCGTCAGGCGGTAGGTTTGGATGCAGCAGCACGGCGGCGGAGGGTCCTGCACGGCGGTGGCCCTATTAGTGTGGTGATGTCTGCCCCTCCGGCTACTTTATCGGCGTTTTGATTGCTTTAGAGGTTTCTTTACCCGTGTTAATGTCCCAATCCAACCAGGTGAGTTTTGTTGTTTTTCTTTTCTTTTCTGTTTCCTGCCTATGGCCTCCCAGGGCCGTAGTCTTGTATTTTTTCTGCTATATTAATAGAAACACACTCGTCGAGTGTTGTTCGTTCAAAAAAAAAAGATTATATAATCTACAGAGCAAACAAATAGGACCCTAGTAAGTAGTACTCCTAACATACTAGACACGTCGAAATGTATTTGTGCACAAATTCAATCCTCCAGTCAAGCATTCATCTAAGAAAAAGCACAACGTTCCATCCTTCCAGCAGAAAAGCCAAGCGCAGCCATGCCAAAAGAACATCAGCAACCAAACAACAGTAGTCTCAGCTCATGAGTACATGACACAGCCATAACTTACAAGCATTGCTCAGATTCCCAGCGTTAAGATCGGATCACTGCTTGGTCTCAAGCATCTATACAAAATTAGATTAGGGCTGGCATATTGGCCACCACTGGGACTAGGAGAAAACCGATTCGAAGTGAATGTTCAGAGAGCGATCTCAATAGATGTACAAAATTTGGGAACAACTGATGATACACACAGCTGAACCCGCTTGCTCTCTTGCTGGTGGGATCTGATGGTGAGTTTCTACTTCTTCGCCGGGACCTTGTGGAGCTTCTCAAAGGCAGGGTGTCTCAGGATCTCCTTTGCGGAAGGCCGCCTCACCGGATCAGGATCCATCATGGACTGAAAATAGACAAACGGAATATTTAGGCTCATTTTCAAAAATGTATCTACACTATGACATGCATGCAGGATGCCAGAGTTTGTTAAAGTCATAACGTGACCAGCAAACAAAAGTCTCCAAAGTTGTAACTCAGCAAACAGAAGCCAAGATAATCGCTCCAATATTATGTACACAGATTAGTTGAGTAAAGCATTTGCTTGTTATCATTTACTGTAACAGTAGCATTTCAGCAAAAGAACAAAAAGTAGCAATACCAACATCGTGTCGTGTTCATACACTTATCAGCCATGGGATTAGGTTCAAAATTAGATGACAGGGAAAGCATTTGCCTTTGTGTGTAGTGTGTGAAGTTACTACTGCTCAATTTGTTAGGGATAGAATTTCCATCCAAAGAAAATGATCACGAAGAATAGTATCATTTGATCACCATTCTGCATACAATATAAAGGGAAAACCAAAGCAAATAACTGGAAAGAAGAAATCATATGACGTTATACCTTAATTAAATTCTGAAACTGCATTGGGCACCCTGGAAGTAATGCGATCTTGCCCTCTCTAATACTTGTAAAGTGAGGTCCAGACTCTGGAAGTGGAGTGCCTCTTATAAGCTCATAGACAGCTGCCCCAAGAGAAAAGATGTCAACCTTGTCAAGATGCTCATACTTATCATTCAGCATTTCTGGAGGCATATAACGTGAATCTCCATCTTCAATTGCCAAACTCCGGTTAACAAGTGTAGCACAACCAAAATCTCCAAGCTTATAAATGCCATTTTTGACATATATGTTATCAGGCTTCACATCAAGGTGTGCTATGCCATGTTCATGAATGAAATCCAAGCCTTCACAGATCTTCAATTTCACAAAGTTTACTGTTAATATATTAACCAAGATACACATGAAAAATAAGAGGAAAATGCTTTCTGGTGAAGTAAACCACATATGTTTAAAATGGTTGATGCTGAATGAACTTCAGAGAGGTTTAAAAAGGAAATATTACTATACATGTGCAGCAGAACATGATTAGAAGCGTACTGCTGAAGGAACTTCAGAGAGGTAGACAGGAAACAATACTAATTCATGTTTAATAAAATATAGGTTTATGCATTCCTCATTGATATAAATAATTTTGAAGTGGATCTCTCCTACTCTTAAGGTTGCACAGGTAGAACATATTTGGACTTTGTAGTTGTAGATCATAAACCACAAAACTAGCATGCATCCTATATTTCTTGGCATACTTCATATGGATTGGACTTGATATATGTTCAAAAAGCTGGAGTGATACACTTAACTATAAAATCAACTAGGGAATTTATCGACCCAATATCTCTTTAACTCAACCTAGGACAATGTGACTTTCTCCTATTGTAGTTCCGTTGCAACAATCTTGCAGCTTAAATGATTAATTCACAGAAGAAGTTCCTTCTGAACCAAAATGGTCAGGCTCATATGAATAAATGCACGCTAAGATAAGTGGATGGCAGCTGTGATGGGAAACATGCTAATGAGTAGTTCCATGTTTCTATGAAGTTGCTCAGGACAAATTACGACAGTTCAGGCTTGTTATATTACAAAAGGCAGGCTAGTTTGCAGCCTGGCTCAGTGATAAAAAAAGGAATAAAATTGTTAAATGACAATTTAGTAATTCAAAGTCTCAAACCTGATACAGCAGTTCCAATGCTTCCCCACGCTTCAGTGGCTGGTTTTGATTCATAGACAGACAGCGATCACATAGTTCCATCTGAATATAAAGTTGCTCGTTCTCAAACCAAGAGGTGAAATATCGAACTATGTTCTCATGAGAACCTGGAGAGACATGCTACAGATGTTACAACCTTTCTAACAAATGCAGCTGAAAACAAATAAGAAAATAGTCACCTAAGGCTGCCATAGCTTGGACTTCCTTCACTGCTTGCCTCCTGCAATGAAGATGCAGTGTACAATATTAGTTGATGGGTGATCCTGGTCCAAGTGAAGCACTAAGACTGCTATGAAATTACCTTTCCATGTCATTATGCAATTGTTTGATGCTCCGTTTCACTGCATACAAGCACCCATCTATCCTGTTCAGAACTTTGTACACAACACTGAAGTTCCCATGACCAATTTTCTGGGAATTAAGCATGTCACTATATCAGTGAATAAAACAGGCCATCAAACTAGATGAGTGCAGCCAGAACATATAGGTAATGTGTATTCAGGGCATACCTCGACTTCATGAAAATCAGTCCTGTAGCGTGAAAGACTGTTGCCACCAATTGAAGGAGAAAACCCTATATACATTATAGTTACACAGATATCAACATCTTTTTACTACATAGAGGCAGCATACAAGTAACTGAAATAGGATCCATAGCACACAGATGCACAACAAATGACAGGGACATGTACATATTTTTGAACTGTTTTGATAGCACAAATGATACCTGCTGAGTTGCATTGCCTCCCGCCATAAACAGCATCGTCTATACATGGATCTGTACTCAGATATGGGTTCCGGACGCATGGTGGAGGCATCACCCGGCAGCGCAGAGCCACTGCTGACTGGGAGACATAACCGCCCCTCTTGTGCAATGCTGGTTGCATCGGCTTTTCCTCCTCCGAATCATCTCGAATCAGACTGTCAAACGGGACTGGAGTAATCTGCCGGTCGAAAGCAAATTCTGTGGATTCGAGACCTTTGGGTGAACAATCTGCAAGTATTGGCATTTACCCACTAATGAGGGGACAAGGAAGCGGCGCAAATCCATCGATTTATGAGTTCACAACAAATACTGTCTGTAGTCACATGATTGAATGTTGCCGCACAAATGGTTCAGCATCCCAATCAATCGATAATAAGTATGAGAGGTGGAAGTTTGACTCACCAGTCCTGTACCTCTTGCTCCGAGGATTTGCTGACTTCTCCGGTGATTTGGGGCAAGGGATGTTCTCCTGCACGAAACCAGTAAAACAGTTAGGAGTAGAGTGGAGCTCAGCACAGCACAATGTCACTGCATTGCCATGCACACACTCGACAAAGAAAAATGGCATCTTCCCCACCTTATCGTCATCGAATTCGTTGGCCACCTGCGGCATCTCCGGCGTGATGTAATCCGGGGTGCTGCAGAACAGGAAGAAGGGTAATAACAGGGTTAGTCTGCGACTGAGACCATACTGTCAGCAGATCCACAGAGAGGTTGTTGAATCGGGACCCACCAGAAGAAATCCTGGCTGAGGATGCAGATATCCTTCTCCTCCATGGGCTCGTCCGCGTCCATCGGCACGGCCTCCTGCATTGGGGCCGGTGGCGGCGGCTGCTGCTGCGGCTGAGGAAGCGGCGGCGGCAGCGGGGCCGGGTCGCTGAGAGAGACGTCCTCCTCCTCCTCCTCCAGGAGCTTCTCGAAGCGCGTGAGCCCGGCGCCGGGGCAGCGGTCGGAGAGGAAGGAGACGAGGGAGACGTGCTCCAGCTGCATCGAGAGCTCCCCGGACGGCGAGCTCCCCTCTGCCGCCACCGCCGCCTTGGACCTCGCCTTGACCGCCGAGGCCGCCGCCGCACCGGCGCGGGGGCGCGCCTTCCCGCCGCGCGACCGCGGGGTCTTCGTCCTCAGCATCCCCGCCGCCGACGCCGGCCCGCGGGCGAAGGAGGGATCCCCGATCTCCCGCCGCGCCCGCACCGATCTGCGTGGATTCGAACCCCGTGCGGCCGCGCCGGCGCCGCTGGGGTCGGGGGATTCGAGGGGGCCGGGGCCGGGGCCTCGTGGGGATGCGGGGCGGGGGGTGGGATGGGGGAGTGAGAGAGAAGGGGAAGAGGAGGGATAATAAATAATTGGGGGGCAAATTGAAATGCGTGGGTGCGCAGCTGCGGTGGTGGAATTGGCGGGAGGAGGAGGCGGGCGGCGGAGGTGGGAGATAGGAAGAAATGGAAAGCCATTACTCCATTTCGCCGCCTCGGGTCGGAATGCGTGCTGTCGGCCCGGTAGCCCGTTTCTTTCTCGATTCGGATGCTGGGCCGCTCTTTGGGCCGGCCCAGTAATCCTTTCAGGCCGGTATCCAGAAAATTAAGAGTAGACACCATGGAGTTTATCTCCGCTAAAAAAACGGTGTATAAATCTGAATCGCGATGTGCCAAAGAGCTTGCTAAACAGCTGAGATCGAGAATTTTATTACGAGCTATAGTACAACGTCGCATACATTTTCCAACGCTGCAAAAGGCAAAAACAAAACATATGAAAAATGCAGTGTTTTTATTTTTAGCAATATGAAAAATGCAGGTTGACCACCACGCTGCAAACCAGGTCACAGGCGTTTACGCTTCAACACAGAGCGGTCAAGCCGCCATCAGCCGCGCCGGGCCCACGTCGCAGGGACCCGCGAGGGCGCGGACAGGACAAAGCAGGGACGGCGAGGCCGTGAGGCTGACAGGGGTGGACACCGACGCGGCACCCGATTTTTCTCTCGTTTTTTTTTTGCGTGTCAGCAAACGTGTAGGTGTGTGGACGTACA
This sequence comes from Echinochloa phyllopogon, assembly GCA_033239725.1. Taxonomy (NCBI): domain Eukaryota; kingdom Viridiplantae; phylum Streptophyta; class Magnoliopsida; order Poales; family Poaceae; genus Echinochloa; species Echinochloa phyllopogon. Next base: position 2,908,284 of record BTCW01000001.1, read on the forward strand.
CGCTCGCGGCACATACGGCCAGGCGCGTTCGTTCGTTCGGTGCCGGCAACAACCCAGTAGCTACCGGCCGTACACACACAGTAGCAGCATCATGTTCTTTCGTTAGGTACGAGTAGAATACATACATGCATCAACGTGGCTTCGAGATTATATAAACACCACGATCCATTCAACAACAACCCCCTCTCCCATCAAAAAGAAAAAAAAATAAAACACGAGAGAGACGAGTGAGGGAGTCAGCGTCCTTGTATTCTTACGGAGTACATTAGAAAAAAATGCAAGTTGCAGCGGCATGTGAATGTGAAACATGTATCTGCTCCGTCGGCGTGCCTGGCTGTCAGCTCGGATCCGATCCGATCCCTGGCGTCCGGTCCGAACACGAACCGGCACGTACATGCCGGCCGGTTCGGGGCGGGGCGTGCACCGTGCAGTTGGAGTGCTCGACACGACGGATGGGTCAATGGCAAGCGCGCGGCGCGGCGCGGCGCAGGTGAATGTCACGGCACCGGGCGCGCGCATGTGATGTGCCGTGCGCGGCGTGCGCCCGTGCCGATGCTCCGGTCCGGCCACGGCCATGTTCATTATCTATGAAGGCCTTTATGCACGCAAGCCCACGTATTATGTACGGGGTGTTGCTGTTAACCTCCAAGGTCCCAGATTATTACAAGCAACGTATGTGACGCACGAGCCCCGTCGTTTAACACCTTCCCGAAGAAGGAAAAAAACTAGGCATCTCATCACTTGTTGTCACGTACCCACGTCACTTGTTGCAACGCACGATCGGTTAATTTCCCCACGCCGAGCATCAGCGTCTCCTCGGCAGCACCTCATCACAGTGAGAGCGAAAAAAAGCGACACCTCACCGCAACATCACAGCCCTCAGCCCTGCATGCCCAAGGCAACAGCCGCCTTGCCTTTGGGGGCAGAGACGACGGCGTCAGCGAATGTAGCAGGTGTCACTGATCAGAGACGCGACCCGGTCAGCCGGTCCCCTGGTCCCAAACTCCAAACCAAACCCCCTCTGATTAACGGACCAACTGAAATTAACACGCTGGTTATTACCAAACCGGCTCGCCTTTGTCCCCACCACTCAGCCTCATAGCGGAATCAACGGCCACACGGGGGGTGGCTTCCTGCGCGGCTGCTGCCTGGGTAGTTGGGTCGGGTCAACCGCGGCCGTCGTGCGCGCCTGCCCTGCCCCCCACCGACTCGCTTAATCACCTGGATTAATCTTAATCTTTCCCGACGGCATTAGCGCAGGCAAGGCAGCTCTCTATCACCGCCTTGTTTAATCGGCTAATCCCCCCATCAGATCCAGCTCCACACGGCAGCATCAGCAGCGGCAGCTTAAGACCAGTCAGTCTCCTTCCTTCAGCTAAGCATACAGCATCTCGAGCCTTCCTTCTTTGCCTGCGTGCTTGCTTCCTTGCGCCCCGTTCCCATTCCACCTCTGCCAGCTGCCACCTCCCATTTCCTCCCCCCAGCGGAGAGCAGGTCAAGGGGGGCAGGCCCGGCGGCTGCGCGGGGCGCGGCGAGCCAGCCAGATCTGGGCCGCGGAGGGGCTCCGGCCGGCGGCGGCGGCGCCGGGAGGAGGAGGAGGGGGACAGGATGAAGCCGTCGCTGCGGAGCCGGCAGGAGCCGCGGCGGGTGAGCAACGCCGTCATCATCGGCGCCATGCTGCTCTCGCTCTGCGTCCTCAGCATCGTCAAGGCCAGATACTGCGCCACCCCCTTCGGTACTCACCTCACCTCGCCCCTTTTTGAGTTTTTTCTCGATCCGGGCCGTCAGCCGTGTGGTGGGGACTGGGGAATGGAGCTCGCTTCGATTTGCTCACGTTGTTGCCTTCGTGGTCGGCGCAGGCAAGGCCGAGGACCAGCTCCAGGAGCAGATGAACTCCAGCATCCGCATGGAGACCGACGAGTCGCCGGCCAGGACGCCCGGAGGTGAGAACCTGCTCTCCTCTGATTTTTTTTCCTGATCTCAAATTTGGAGCTCCCCATGGCCCGTTTGTGCTGAAAAATCGATCCTTCTTCTTATTACCTTTCAGAGGAGGAGCAAGAGGAAGAGGAACCTGAGGACGAGGCGCCCACCACCACAGCGCCCGCGGTGACCACGCCGGCGGCCGTCGTGTCCACCACCACCACCCCCAGCACCGGCAAGAAGAAGGGGAACAAGGCGAAGCCGACGTGCTACATGACGAGCAAGCGCTCGGAGCGGTGCGACGCGTCGGGGGACATCCGTGTGGACGGGAACCGCTCCACCATCTACGTCAGCGGGATAGACCAGGAATGGCGGACCAAGCCGTACGCGCGGTACCACGACCCCGTCGCCATGGCCACCGTCCGCGAGTACACCCTCAAGCCGCTCCCCGCCGGCGCCGCCGCGCCGGCGTGCACCAGGAACCACTCCGTCCCGGGGTTCATGTTCTCCAACCGGGGCTTCTCCGGCAACCTCTACCACGACTACACCGACGTGTTGGTGCCGCTCTTCATCAGCACGCACCAGTTCAAGGGAAGGGTCAAGTTCCTGCTCGACGGGATGAAGCCATGGTGGGTCGCCAAGTTCACACCGTTCTTCCGCCAGCTCACCAACTACGACGTCATCGACGTCGACAACGACGGCGAGGTCCACTGCTTCCCGCGGATCCTCGTCGGCGCCACGTTTCACAAGGACATGGGCGTGGACCCCCGCCGGTCGCCGGGGCACGTCTCCGTGGTGGACTTCAAGCGCGCGCTCCGGCGGGCGTTCGGGCTGGAGCGCGCCGCGGCGTCGCGCGGCGGCGCCACGGGCACCGGCAAGCCGCGCCTGCTCATCATCTCCCGCCGCAACTCGCGGCGGTTCCTGAACGAGCGCGAGATGGCGCGCGCCGCCGCGGAGGCCGGGTACGAGGTGCGCGTGGCGGAGCCCGACCAGCACACGGACATGGCGACGTTCGCGAGGCTGGTGAACTCGGCGGACGTGATGATCGGGGTGCACGGCGCGGGACTCACCAACATGGTGTTCCTGCCCCGTGGCGCCGTGCTGATCCAGGTGGTGCCGTTTGGCGGGCTGGAGTGGCTCACCGGCGTCACGTTCAAGGACCCGGCCGCGGACATGGAGGTCACCTACATGGATTACAACGTGAAGCTGGAGGAGAGCTCGCTGATCGACCAGTACCCAAGGAACCACCAGGTGCTCACCGACCCCTACGCCGTGCACAAGCAGGGGTGGGACGCGCTCAAGACGGCGTACCTGGACAAGCAGAACATACGAATGGATCTGGACAGGTTCAAGGCCACGCTCAAGGAGGCCATGGACAAGCTGCCGGCATGATCGGGGCGGCTGATGGAGAGGAGGTAGATAGGTTGGTGTATCTATCGCATCTGTGCCGCCTTATGGTCGGGAGCTTAACTTAATTCTCTTTCCCGTTTCGTTTTCTCGTTTCTTTTTTCGAGCTTCTTCGATCCCTTTTAGCAAGATTCGTTGGACCCATTGTTTTTGTTACATAAAGAATGGGGAAAAAAATGATGGACAAAGCAAGCAAAGCAGGAACATGTTGTTGTATGTAGAGAGAGGAGAGAGGCCAGCTCAATCCAGCCGAGATATTGATTTGTTAATTTGTTTATAGAAACCCTTTTGTGATTATTATTGGCTACTCATGCCCATGAATGTCATCAATCAAGATGTAGTAAAAATCTGCAAGGATCATCAAGCTGAAGTTTATGTGCGGGTCATATCTGATGAGTGATGACCTCCCCCAATTCTGCTCTCAAGTTTGTCAGTTCAGCCATTGCTGCGAATGCAGCAGCTTATTGCAGTACAAAATGTCAAGCTTTTCTCTCTGCAAAAACCAGCACCAACCAGTCAGCAGTATTTTTCTCTTAGCAGCCACCAGCAACCAACCAGCAGTATTTTTCTCTCAGCACAAATCAGCACCAGCCAGCCGAACAGGGGATGGCGTGAGCATGTCAACCCTATCCGCATATTCGACCAACTAAAATTCGTGAAGTAGAAAAGAATAGCCAGCCATATTCAGCTAGTCAAACACTGGCCTGTTCGTACGTACTACGATTAGTATTACTGTTTTTCACTACTCCGTACGTACTACGTACTAAGCGCCTTTCAGTTACAGAAAACAGAAAAAAGAAACTATGCGCCAGTCCCTGACCCAGACCCTTGATGGAGCTAAGAATTGGGAGGCTAGGAGGCACAGATCGACCACCGGTGTTGCAGGGTAGATCACAGTGGCGACAGCCCGAATCCGCGGGGTAGGGCACAGCAGGCTCCGCGGCCACGGATCATCTTGTACGCATGGGCGGGGTAGAACCATTTTGTGATTATTATTTGGGGGCTAGGACTGATTATTCGCGGACGATTCGATTTGGGGGAGTGGACCAATCGGGCTGGTTGCAGTCTCGGACGGGCGTAATCCGACGGCGACGCGGCACCCGCAACTACGGGTACTCGGGCCGTCGTCTCGTCTGCCACCGACACTACAGGATTCGGAGGAAGTGAATACGTCAAGTCACAGTGAGACGACGCCGGGCGGCCTGTCCCGGCCGGGCTTGCCCGCAATGTGCTACTCCCTCCGTCCCATAATATAAGCATTCGTTGACTTTTTATGTTCACGTTTGACTGTTCGTCTTATTCAAAAAAATTATGAAAATATTATTTATTTTGTTAAGACATGTTTTATCATTGTATATATTTTAAGTATATCATAATTGTTTTTATATTTTTATAAATTTTTTAAATAAGACGAACGGTCAAACATGATGCACAGAAATCGAGAAATGCTTATATTGTGGGACGGAGAGAGTACTACCAATCACCAACCTCGGTGGTACTACTACGAGGAAATGAAGCAATCAAGGCATCATACATAGCAAGACGACGCCCCTGTAGATTCCATACAGCTCAAAAGCGAGGCATGTGTGCTAGCTATAGCTCGTGGATTAGTGGGCCTCAGCCAAGCAAACTAAACAAACGCAAATTGGCCGCGCATGTCATCATCCGTCCATCACCGTCAGCTTCAGCTACCTCCCCGGCGATCGATCCGATTGGCTAAACTGCCCTTCAGCCCTATATCCTATATATTGCCAGTTATTATAATCACCTTTTCCGTGATTTTTTCCCCTGTGTGCACAGCTTTGTGGTGAGTTATTCATTTTTAAGGTGATGCCAGTTCCATTGAACTAGCAGTAGAAGAAGAATTGTGCATGCGTCAGATGTGAGTAATTGTGGGCCAATTTCATTTCAAGACATGGGGAATTTTTTTTTGGAGGGCAAGACATGGGGAATTATTGAATCAAGAAGCGCATTAACACGAGCACCTAGCACTAGCAGCCCATCACATGGGAAGTGATCAAAGGTTACTAGGAACAGGCCAGCACGACGCGGTGGCCTTCGAACTGGTTCCCATATCGGAGACCTAGCCGACAACGACCCATGAACCACCCCGTGTCATCTAGCTTAGAGCAAAGAAAAGGTGATTAAAATATAGTTCACGACTCACTTACGAGTCGTGTCAATGTGACCAACTTTTCGTTAAGGGGATCGATTCTTTAGCGTTTCATCAATGATCAATCAAAACCTGAAAAACCAGCATCATCCTTTTGGGTGTGTTCGTGGGCAGATGAGATGAGGTGAGATGTCATGACAGGCACCGTAACCCCATGCGATATGATGACGCATGCATGCAAATAATGCAAAGCCGCTTCTTTTTTGCCCCGGTGCTTGGCTCTATAGAATTGTGGCAAGATCACCAGGTAGAAGTTTAGAACACTGTACAAGGTTTATCTCATAATTGCGTTGCATGGACCATGCTTTTTCTTCTTCTTTTTATTTTGAAGAGATGGACCATGCGTTTCTTCATTACTTGTTGAGCTCTCCATGGCGTCCACTTGGCAGAGCAGAATCATGAAACCATTGAGTTTTGTGTAGTAGCGCAAAAGGTATGGTATATGAGGACAGACACAGACGCGTCCTGCTCGCTTTCTATATAAGTACTACCAAAGCAAACAGTTCAGACTTCAGAATCAGGGGGCCATCATTAGACAGCAGAAATTCGGCCAATGGGTTTAGAAGCAGAGAGATACTATCACTCATGATACTTGAGAAGATCATTTCTGCAAAGCAAAAGGGACAACATCTCAAGCCTGACGACGCAAAGAAACCGCTGATTGTTGGTGACCCATCCACCAGCACTAGGACTGACGACATTATTAGTCTGCAGAATCCATTCTGTTGTTTCCTAATCTGTAGGCGCTGCTGCAGCCACATTGTTTGAAGGAACACTATATATCAAGGGTATGTATAACACTACAGTGCTCGATGCACACATTGCTTGGAGGAGACCTTTCTCGTTTCTTTGTCGTGGTGTGGAAACGGGGCGGGTGATTCGTACTCGGACCATTTACGGGGCTGGACGAAATCGGGCTAGTTGCAATCTGGATCGGATGGCGTAATCCGACGGGGACGCCGCAACCTCAACCCCGAGAGCTTCCTAGCTTCGAAACCGATCGAATCACGAGTGGTTCATTTCGACACCACTTATGAGTCCTCTTGCTGAGACAGCAAAGGAAAAGGGGATTAAAATACAGTTCACAACTCACTTATGAGTCGTGTCAATGTGACCAACTTTTCGTTAAGGGGATTTTTTTTAGGGTATCAACAACGATCTCCATCAAAACCTGAAAACCAGCAGGCTTTTGGTGTGTTCGTGGGCAGATTATGAGATGATGAGGTGGGGTGTCATGACAGGCCACCGTACCTTCCATGCGATGACGCATGCATGCAAGCTCATATGGCTTATATCCAATTAAGCAAATTTGTTATGGTTCCATGCCACCAGGTAGAGCACTATACAAGGCTAATTGCATAATTGCGTTGTATGGACCGTGTTTTTTAGTTGTATACTACTAGTAGTATATGATGTTTGAATTCTTTTGGGGTGTAAACTATATGTCGACGTACAAATGACTCTGTACATGACTTTGTCTTGTTTGCTTCGGTCTTAGTGGGGTGATGATGGTGTCATATAAGAGCTGCAGTTTGTTCAAAGAAAAACACATTTTTGTTCAGACGTGTTCTGAATGTCAAGCAGCTTAGCTTCTGAAAAACCACATTGATTGAGAACATGGCATCGTAATCTGACGGCCATGATGCTGCAGCTTTACTTGTTGAGCCGTCGAGCAGAGTTGTCCGTGGCATCCACTTGACAGAAACGGAATAATGAAACCCCTGTGTAGAGCGAAAAATATACAAGCAAGATATGAAGTCAGAGATATCACTCATGGTACTCGAGAAGAAGAGCATTTCTCCAAAGCAAAACGGACAACTTCTCAAGTCTAGAGATATCAACCAGCGCTAGGACTGATATTATCAGCCTGTACAATCCACGCTGTTTGATTGAACATCATCAAGATTACAGTGCTCGATGCATGTTATAGCTCCGAGATTGAGCATGCACCAGAACGGAAACTGCTGCCATGTTAGAACAGAAACTGATTCCAGTTGTACGTACTTGTGCCTTGTGGAGAACACGCCGGCACCTACCACTACCAGCGATGGGTGCCAGCAGGATTGCAGAAGAGACAGAAATGGGTAACTCCGCCGTCACGGAGCCAGCCAGCGCAACCAAACGTATACGTGCAGGGAAACGTTCACGAAAGCTCAAGGCATTCGTTCATATCGACACACAAATAAACCATATTAGCTTAGCTTTTGGGTGAACTCTCTTGTGCATAAACCTGCCATTGTCAATTACCATCAATCTAGTACTCCTGTAATAGTCACATTTTCTAAGAGGAAGGCATAAGATAGTGTCAAATTCAATGAACAGGCGGTGCCGATTTCACAGAGTACACTGCAGAGTAGCATTGATCATGGTTAGGCATCCATCTGTCTCTGCTGATCTTGTCACCGTATGTATGCTCAGCTACAGTATACAGTACGTACATTCCTTCATAGATCCATTTCAAGAACATAGTATGTGTGCATTAACACAAACAACCCCCACATCACGTGGGGAAGTGATCAAAGCTTACTAGGAACAAGCCAGCATATATAACGCAGTGGCTGTCGAACTGGTTCCCACAACAGAGACTGGACAGGAGGGATAAGGGCAGCTGAACCACTGGCCGCGGCCGGCTCATTCATCTCTTCCCCGTGTCCTCTAGCTGAAAAGAAAACAAAAAGGAGATCAAAACAGAATAAAATATACTTACAAGCCGTGTCAATGTGACTAACGACTTATCTGTGACATTCCATTTCAGTAATCAATCAATCAGCAGCTTTTGTACCTGTGCTGTGGGGAAGGCAGATGAGATGTCATGGCCGGACTCGTGACAGGTGACACCACTCATGCACTTGGCTAATTGCGTTGCATCATGCATGGACCACGCCTTTCAGCTGTTTTGCTATGGATTTCCATCTTTAGGGAGCGCTGCACGTTAACGACTCTAAACTATTGCGACGTGCAAACTGCAAACGACTTGTACAGTATGATCAGACTTTGGAAGAACAGAGAAAAAAAAAATGTCGGGCAGAGTTGTCTGTGTGACCGTGTCATCCACTTGATGGAATCATGAAACAATTATGCAAGTACAGGAGGCATGAATGAGGACATATACATCCTGTTCGTTTCTCTATCAACCACCACCAAACCAACAGTTCAGATTTCAGAGTCAAATGACGATCGCTATGCAGCGGAAGTTTGGTCGACGGATTCAGAAACAGATATGATGAAGTCAGAGATATCGCTCGGGACATTTGAGAAGAACATTTGTGGAAGCAAAACCGACAAAATCACGGGTCTGAATATGCAAAGAAACCGCTGATTGGTGACCTGACCAATCCACCAGCACTAAGACTGATTTCATTCGTCTGCAGAATCCATTATGTTATTTCTTAATTTATAGATGCTGCTGCAGCCACACTATTAGCAGGAAAATCATCAGGTTTACAGTGACAGTGATCCATGAAATGATGCATGGTCCAAGTCGGAGACTCAGCTCACAGAAGAAACAACCACGATGTTAGAAAGTAAATAGGTTACATAAGCAGGGTATCATTGCAGAAAAACCCTGGGAAACTCTGCCATATGAAAGCATCATATTGTTTTGCTACAAATCTTCATTGAATGAATCTAGTAACAATTCCCACCGTTTTATCAAATTAGGGTATGCGCAGAGTGCCCCTCGTATCTAAAACCCACATATCAGTTTCCATTATTCATTGTTTCCGTTCAAAAACAAAAAAAACATCCAGCACTTCTTTTATTTATCCATCTCCTTGTCAGTGGTGGATATCCTTATGCCCCATATTTAGGTGCTTTCCAGAGCTTAAATGCCACTTCATGTAGAAAGCGCTCAGCAAGCATAGCAAGGTTCCCACCACCCTGTTAATTAAATCACAATGCTAAAGTTAGCTATACTCATCCAGGGGAATCTGATCAAAGGACAAAAAAGTTCAACCAGAAACTTATCATAACATGACAAGCATAGATTGTCCACACAAATTGGAAGGATGCATGCCCTATATTTGGCACAAATGCACAACATGAAGTTAAGCTAATCAGACATTACTTGTTTAACACGGCATATCCCAAAATATGAACCATGGAGATCAATCACTGATAAAAACATGTCACAGACAAAATAAAAATCAAGTATAAAGCAGAACAGAAGTGTGAAGCACACGTGCATCAACCTGAACCTTTTATTATGAAACATTCCAAGTATAATCTTTGATCGTCTTCAGTTTTGACTGTTTCATTTCCATATGCCTGAAATCTGCAAAAGTTGTTGCTATAATGTTCTGAACTTCTGATGGTGGCATTTCATTATTGCCCTTAGGTGTTCCCGTGGAGATAAATTACAAGGAGAAAATGCTATTCATTCTGGTTTACAGTCTGCTGCACTATTCTAAGATATGTTACCAGATTTTCACACTAGAATGCAGTAATTAGCAATATGTGAAACCTCACTAATTATCAGATTTTTAGCTTTATAGTACTGCAGTTTTGTGTGGTATAGAAATGTCAAAGAAAGCAAAGTAGATAATCATCCCAGAATGCTACATGTCAAGCCTAGGTGAACCTTTAAACAGCAAAACCTCAATTCAACAACAGTTCTCATTCTGTGTAAAAGCTTGTGGGTGTAACCAGGGTTCTTTACCCTTTCCTTTTTTAGTATAATGACACACAACTCTCCTGCGTTTTCGAGAAGAAAAAAAAAGCTTGTGCATGTAGCATAGACAACCAATTCGAAAGGGTGTCACAATGCATGATCTTGTTTGTTAATAAGGACTCAGGACAGATAGTGGCGAATCAACTGAGTATTACTACAATGAAGACATGCCTACTACGCAAGGAATCAATGTGAATATGGCCTCATCTGAGTATACCAATCACTGTGAGAATATCATAACATTCTATACAAGCAAGCAGCCAAGCACCACCTTATTTCTAATGCTGGTCCATTACTGATATAAGAAAACATAATTGATGTTTTAGTTGAACTGTAAAAAACTATAATAGCAACTAGGCAAGATCACAAGAACAATAAAAAAGATACCATCTGCAGAATTGAGTACAATATATACAATACACCAAGTAAAATGGATTGAACGCACCTTAATAAATTCTTCAAAAGAGAAACCTTTTGCCAAATCAACACGTGTTACTCCTTCCTGCCACTGTGCCAGGAGAATTGGATGATGAAGTCTGCAAAACAAGCATTATGCAGATCTGTATAAGCCTTACAATATTATAGTGAGAAGATACCTACATGTACTTCTGTTACTGTTAATATGTGATAACTACATTGGTTTTCAGGGTTGAGTGATATAAAATCTGATAACCTTATCTATAATTCCATAAAACTGAAAGGATGAGGGACACCTTCATCATTAGGAGATGGCTCTTGTCCTAATGGCTCTTGGTTGTCTTAAGTGATTGCATATCAGTTTAACAAAGGGAAAAGATGAACAGTACAATGATTGATTTATACCTAAAAGACGATGTATTGTTTTACTTACAAATACTGCAAATGAAATCTAGAAAAACTTTACAATGCCTGACAGAGAGAGCATATTATACAGCAAGCAGGGAATATTTCCACAGTTGTTCAAACTTTAGCTTCCATTACATCCGCAAGTGAATTAGGAGAAAAATCTACCTGACATCCTCTAATGTATGCCCTGCTTTCATGGTATAGCTCTGACGTGGGCGCAGTAGATTCAAGTCCGAGTCTGTTTCGGTTGAAGAGGTTAATATGGAAAACTCATCCTTATTTCCAGAAGCAGATCCATAGCTCAAAATCACAGATACGTGAATACGGGAAGCAATAGCTGAACCAATGGGTGCAGCTTCCATGACTGCACCAACTAATTTCTCGAGCCGATTGAGATCTGTCTTCATTCCTAGTTTCCCTAACTTGCTGCTTGTATTCTCCATGGCGACATGCATAAAAACTAAATCGAATTCAGATGCTTCCTGCACATTCCCATCTGAGAATCCTAGCAGACCAAACGCTCGGTTGATTACTCCAACCTCCTTAGTGACACCTGATGATCCAGATTGTGCAGCAAAATCATTGGTTTGAAAAACATGGAAACCAAGGTTCGCCGCAAAAGAGCTGACACGGGGACAACTGGTGACCATGGCAGCTCTCAGGCCCATAAACCTGAAATTTCAGAGCAGCTACAACTTCTTAGCATTCTGACTGTACTGTTAATATAATAGAAAAGCACCCAAATCACACAGCCAAGTACCCACCTCTCAGACATCTTCGGAACCACTAGCTCCTGTGGATCCACTTGAGCCGCTTCTTGACCAGTTTCCGCATTCTAAAGTGCAACAGATTCAAGTAGCAATTAAAACACTTGCATTATCGCACAATCACTCCATCTCAACACAAAATGGAAAGCAGGATCTCACCTTTCCAGGGTACAGATGATCGTACACGTCAAGCAGCTGCGCCAGTTCCAGAATCGTGCTGCCACTCTCCTCGGCACCTAGGTGTATCACACCACCGAACTATCAATCTGGGGAAGAACTGAGAAGCGAGAGCAGAGATGAGGGGGGCGGGAGGCGCGCTGGATCAGTACCGGTCGTGGCAGGGGATGCCGGCGGGGAGCGGAGGGTGAGGAGGCCGCAGGATGCGCGGGAGGCGAACGCGTCGAGGTTGCTCCCCGCGGCCGCCGGAGGCGCGAGCAGCGCGGCGTGGCCTGCGGCGTAGAGCACCAGCGCGCGGCTCGGCTTGTCCGCCATGGCCGCGCTCGCCTCCTTTCCTCTTCCTCCCTCCTCTTCCTCCTCCGCCGCGGCGCCGCGCTTTATTACGCGGGCCCACACGTCGGCCTCTCGCTCGGCTTCCTCAACACGCGTCGAGGGACAAGGCCCACGTGTCTGTCATGCGTCCCAGATTCTTACTGGGCTGTTCGTGGGCCCAGTAATGGGCTGGGCCCATTTGCAACATTCTAGCCGCTTCAACGTCTGCGCAGCGCAGATAAAAAAAAAGAAAGGCCCATGACCAGCCCAGTAAGAATCTGCCGCCTCGTCTCGGCATAAACCCCAGCCGTCTCCTCCGCGGCGGCGCTCTCCTCCTCCTCCTCCTCGACGGCGGGCTGAGCTGAACGGAGAGCGAGCTCCGATGGCCGGTAAAAAGAGGGCCCCGGCCGACCTCGCGGTGCCCGAGGCTGTGGCGGCCTCGGACGCCTCCTGGGGTGATGCCGCCGCCGCCGGGGAGGCGCCGGCGAAGAAGAAGAAGCTGGCCATGGAGCGGAAGAAGCAGAGGAAGGAGCTCGACAAGGAGCGCCACAGCCAATCGGCCGAATCCGATGCCGCCAAGCCGCACCCGCCAGCCGCGGAGGCTGCTGCGCCAGTGAATCCCCCGACCGCTCCGGCGGCGGCGGCGGCGTCGGGCCCGGGGCTGCACATGAATGTGTTCAGGGACCTGGCGTCGCCGGAGGCCTCGGTGAGGGAGGCTTCGGCGGAGGCGCTGGTAGCCGAGCTCCGGGAGGTGCAGAAGGCGTATGAGAAGGGTGCCCGGAAGGGGGACAGCGAAGCTGCCGATGGGGACGGGTCGTCGCAGATGGAGGCTGAGAAGGACGACGGACTGGACAACTGCGCCCCATCAGTGCGGTACGCCATCCGGCGGCTTATTCGCGGTATCTCATCTTCTAGAGAGGTAGACATGCTTTCCTTGAGGCCGGAAGAGCTTAGTTTCAGTTCAATGATGTCATGGTCTGCTCGGTTGATCTTCGGTTACTTCATTAACTTTGGGAATCTGTTTGCAGTATGCAAGGCAAGGATTTGCACTGGGTCTTGCTGTTGTGCTTGAATCAATTCGGGCAATCAGGATTGAAGCACTTATGAAGTTGATCCCCAATTTATTGGAATATTCATCTTCGATGAAGGGACCGGTAGCTTGAAAAACTACTGTCATATGGCTACCTTCACATCTCTTTCCTATTTTGATGGCAGCCTACTTTTTTCTGTTTCAGGAAGCCAAGGACAATCTTTTGGGGCGCCTGTTTGGATTTGGAGCAATTGTAAGGTCTGGACGGGTTTCACGACAGTGGACACATGACAAAAGTTCGCCCATTGTCAAGGATTTTGTTTGTGAGGTTGTTGAGCTCAGTAGCATGAAACGGTATTTAACGGAGCCTGCAGTTGCAGTGATTTTGGATTTAGTCAGGAAGGTAGGTCTCTCAAGCAAATGCCAAAACGGCTTTGTTTCATGATACGTTTTTATCATAGTATGATACATAATTTCATATAATGTTAGTTTTACACATGTTTAGTAGAAAATGCAACAATGCTGAAAGTCTGTGCCAAATACTTCCTGTTACTGTGAAGTAAATTAATGCATATGGAAGTAGTCCAGGTATACAATCTCTTGTTTAGGTGACTTGATGCTATCTGGGCACAACAAGTCCATTCTGTTCATTTGATCACTGTTAGACTTAATCGCACAACAAATCCTTGATTTGAACCATTCTGACTGATTTACAGTTATCGAATCGTAAATGAGCAAAAAATGGTTGATGGTTGGTTGAAGAATGAACTATGTTCAATGAGCGATTTCAGAAATTTGGATTTGTTTGGTTGCTAGTGATAACAAACAAACATTTTTTTTATATATTTATGTTTGTAAATGTCAAATTTTGTAACTAGGTAGCCATATAATTGTAAACTTGAAGCAAATCATTTCGTTGAATCTTATGTTTGCGTGCACATTACATTACATATAATATGATAGCCTTGATAATGGCTGAATAATTACTTTGTGGTTTACACTATCCATCTGATAAGAGTGCTATCTTTGCATTTGAACATGACATGTCATTTCTAGTATTACAGTGAGTGGCATTCATATATATCACAAAGCAAAAACAAGAATGATGTTGGAAATAAAATTGAAGAGTGTTTTGTACTTGTCACTGACCGTTTTACCTCCTAGATCAGCATATAGCCCTAGATATATCAATGATGTACTTGTGACTGGCTATGGCAATGGTGATGTTTGCATTGTATTCATTATGTAGAATTTGCGACTTCAATATTTTATTATGGAAAAAAGAGGATTTAGGAACTAGATATGTCAATTGTATCTTTGTACATTTGTCAGTGGTACACTAGTACCATTATTTTCCCATCTGATTCATCTGATATATTCTAACCTTTCTCTGTGTTGCAGCTGCCTGATGAAGCTATATTATCCGAGGTTCTAGAAGCTCCTGGTGTTCAAGATTGGTTCAACAGAGCTGCTGATCTTGGAGATCCAGATGCACTCTTTCTAGCTTTGAAGTTGCAGGAGAGAACTAGCGTCCAGAAGGAGATATTTGGGAAGCTTCTCCCTTATCCATTCAGCCCTGACAACTTCTTTGCAGAACATCATCTTAAATCCATTGCTACTTGTTTCAAGGTATTCTTTTTAGCATTTATAAATGAGCTTGAGGAGTTCCACCAAAAAAAAATCACACAATTTGCTACTGTCCAAACTCATCAAGGTGTATTTTGTAGCCTTTATTTCTTATATCTGTTAAAGTGCCTTATGTGAAGTGTCATTTGGTTTGCTGATCCTTTGGTTTTGATTCAACTTGTGCAGGAATCTGCCTTTTGTCTTCCTCGTATTCATAGTTTGTGGCTTGTCATCATGGAGATGCTCATTCGAGAGGCAGCATCTCAGCATGATATTAACACCAGTTCTGGCAAGAAGCACAAAAAGAATAAGAAAGCCAGTTCCTCTGAGGATACCCAAAAGAATCTACGTAATTTCTGTGAGGTTGTAATTGAAGGATCTTTGCTGCTCTCATCTCATGACAGGAAGCATTTGGCATTTAATATACTTCTTAACATCCTACCAAAATTGTCCCCTTCAGCTATTCAAGTAGTTCTGTCCAGCAAAGTTGTTCATGGTTTGATGGATATTTTATCAAATGAATCATCTTGGTTGTACAATGCTGGCAAACATTTTCTGAATGAGATAGCGAGTCTAGTAAGCCATGACAATGATCGTCGTGCTGCTGTCATTATTAACTTACAGAAGTACAGTGGTGGAAGATTTGACTCCATGACAAAAACAAAAATTGTTAAAGAGTTGATCGGCAAATTCCAAAGTGTTGAGGATTGTGTGTGTCTTGTGCAAAATTTGATGGCGCTTTTCGTGGATAAAGAGTCTGTTTCAGATGTACCATCTGATCAAAGTCAGACGACTGATGAGAATTCAGAAATTGGCCCAACTGAAGATCAGGACCCTTTTGGGCAAGGGAATGTTGATCTTCTGAAAAGTTGGGTGGTGAATACAATTTCATGTGTTCTAAAAAATCTAAAGATTACATCAAAAGGAAAGTCGGATTCTGAAATGGTTAAGTGCATTGAAGAAAAATTTCAAGTGCAGACTGAAATATTGAAATTCCTTGCAGTCCAAGGTCTCTTCTCAGCATCTTTAGGAACTGAAGTTACATCATTTGAGTTGCAAGAGAAGTTCAAATGGCCAAAGAATCCTATTTCGACATCTCTACGTAATGAATGCATAGAGCAACTTCAATTCTTGCTGGAAGATGCACAAAAGGATGAAGCTTTACATGTTGCTAGTGAGGTCAAGTCCAATGACTTAGGCTACTACTTTATGCGTTTCATTAACACCATGTGCAATATCCCCTCAGTTTCCCTCTTCAGGACCTTGAGTGGCAATGATGATAATGCATTCAAGAAATTGCTGGCTATAGAATCAATGCTCTTTCAGGAGGTTTGTAATTATTTTTCATTCTCCTTAACTCATCAATAAGCTATATGTTCTATATCTTTATTTTTGGTTAGTGATTGGCTATGGGATGACCTTGCTAAACAAGCCTGATTCTGCATGCACTTCTCCATATTGCAATAGCCAATCTGCTATCTGGTCTCGAATGAATGATTAAAATCTAGGATTTGTACAGGCTATCCATGATTATACCTTTTGAAACAGATTTACTAGTGTGGTGATGGAATAATATACATATGTGCATATTTAGAACTTTGTCTGCTGTGCAAACTGGAACATACTAAAACAAAAACACGTGCAATGAAGCTCCTGCAAATTTGAACTGCTGCCACATGTATCATTGCAACCGATATGCACCTTACTTTCAAAAACATTCTAATTGCTAAACATTAAGTGGCCTGTCCAATGCAGTAAGATTGTATGAACGAAATGCAGCTTCACACCAAGTTAGAGCAGTAATTGAATGGATTTTTTTTATTTCCCCAACCAGCAGGACAGCTGCCCGTTATTATACTACTTTACAAGGAGACTGTGTGTAGTTAAATGGACTCTTTCATATAGCTTTGAATTGTTTCTTCTTTGGAAATGGTGTTTTTCTTTTTCTTGTTAGTTTTTTCATGTTGCTTTATTAAATGGGATTGAATGGAAGCTATATTTCATTGAAAATAACGTTTCCTTATGCTTGCACCATATACTCTGGTTGCCATCTAATTCCAATGGTTTCTTTCTGTGTGAATAGGAAAGGAAAGCTGGCCCCGGATTGGACTCTACTAAGATGCATGTGATGCGTTATCTCATTATTCAGTTGCTGCTACAAGTTCTTCTCCATCCAGATGAGTATTGGGAGGCTGCAGTTGATGTGACTATATGCTGTGAAAAATCCTTTCCTGCTATTATTGCTCAGGATGACAACTCCACTGGACAGGAATCTGGTGAACGAGGTTCTCAGGAATCTGATGAGGATGGGTCAGAGGAATCTGATGAAGATGGTTCAGAGGATTCCAGTGAGGAAGCGTCACTGGAGTTCATGGATGTTCTTGTTCAGACTTTTCTCTCTACTTTGCCTCATGCATCTGGACCGGTGTGTTTTACCATTGAACAGGCAAGTGCACTTAGCTGTAGTTATATGAAACTCTGAATATTTGAGGAATCAATGTTAGTAATACTTGGAATAATGATATTCACAAAAAAAAACTTGGAATAATGAGGCACATGCAAGCCTTGTTTTTATTGTTTCGCCTAATATCTTCTCATGTAAAATGGAAATATGATAAGAATTGTGGTTTACTGATGCGGTAATCATGCATTTTGTTTGGAACACAGGCTTTTCGTGTGTTCTGTGATGATATTACAGAAACTAGTCTCCTTGATATGTTGAGAGTTGTGAAGATAGATCTGAAAGGTCGTCGGCAAACTGATAGTGATGACGAAGATGATGGTCGTGTTGATATTGAAGATGATGACACTATAATGGAAGATGCAGAGGTCGGAGAAGTTGATGATGTTGCAGATGATTTGGATGAGGACACAGAAGATGATTCAACTGATGAAGGCGATGCGGATCAAGATGATTTGAAAGCAGCAGTTGCTAATGAGGCAAAAGATGGAGATAAAGCAGAAGCTACTAAAGATGGGGATGATTCAGATGATTCAGATGGCATGGATGATGATGCTATGTTCCGTATTGATCCTTACATTGCAAGGATATTCAAGGAGCGCAACCTTCCTGGTAGTGAGACTAAGCAATCTCAACTTATGAGATTCAAGCTTCGTGTGCTTACATTACTTGATATATATCTTCAGAGGAATCCAGGTATATTCCAATTAGTCATTCCTACCACTTTTTTAAGCCCGGATGTCGTTAGTGATGTTTTTGCTATTCTGGGATATTTTCTAAAGGACTCCTATATGTTGTTATGCTTTCAAACAGTTCAGTCAAGAGTAGCATCATTTTGTTTTGAGTTACAGAGCTATCTTATGTACTATGATTGATTGTGTAATTTATATTGAATAGCCTAGAGATATAAAAAACCTTGGTGCTTGAAGGAAAACCTTTATGTTGTATTGTTTCTTACAACCTTTTTGTTCACCTCTACAGGGAAAACCTTGGTGCTGGAGGCTTATTCTTTCTTGATGCAAGCTTTTGTCAAATCACATGGTGCTGATGGCAGTGAACAGTTCAGGCAACGAATTGGTGGTATATTGCAGAGAAGGGTATTCAAAGCTAGGGAGTATCCAGTAGGCAATGGCATTGAATTTGGTAAACTTGAAAGCTTGTTGGAGAAAGCTCTAAGATTGGCATCTCGCTCAAGATATAGCACAGTTGCTTCAGTAGCCCAGAATGCAACATTCTGGATTCTGAAGATCATCAATTCGATGAATTGTTCCAAAGAGCAACTAGCAAGTGTGGTTGATAAGTTCCGTTCTATCTTGAATGATTACGACAGGAAGAAATCACGGCTGAAGCTTGGTTTTGTGAAGGAGGTTGTTCGGAGGAATCCTTGGATAGGACAAGAGCTCTTCGGTTTCGTCCTAGAGAAGGTCGAGAGCACGACAGCGGAATACCGGAGAAATCAAATGTTGGAGTTGGTGGACTGCATCCTGAAATCATGGGTTGGTGATGCATCAGAGGTGTTGATGAACCATTTGGTTCAGCTGTGCGAGTTGATACAATTGGTTCTTTCAAGGCTTCCTGAGAACAAGTCCCGCCGCAAGGAAGTACGGAACTTCTGCAGTGGGATCTTGCAAACAGTGACGAAGCTGAATCTTAAAGAACAATTTCAGAATGCATTGAGTCCTGAAACACATTCCCTCTGTCAGGCGCAACTAGCAGCTGCATTTGCCCCCTTCCGAAAAGATTCCGCGGACAAGTAAATCCATTTCTCCAGAGGCCAAGGCGTGCTAGAAGTTTTGAGATTAATTAGTTTTGCTTGTACTTTTTTTTGTTCTCCATGAGAGTGGCTCAATTAAATTAGCATGGGTAGACTATCAGCAGCAAGAAAGTTGCAGTTAGCAACATGTACCAGTTTTCTGTATGAGCATGTGCAAGAATTGCGTGAATGGATAGTTAATGTTTTGAAACACCATGACCAAATTTGTCTGGTAATGAAGTAATGTACTCCCCCCGTAGGTCAGTTTTGGCCTTCTGGGCAACGTACCCTCTCCGTAGGTTGTTATTCGGTAATCCTGATCAATAAGTTTGATGTCGTTCGGTCAAAAAAACAAGTTTGATGTCACAAACTCAATGCGTTTTCCTATTCTAAGTATTCTTCAGTGCATGTACTGCTTATATTATCCCGAAAAATGATACTATCACTCTATCAGTGACGATTCATTAAGTAAATGTACAGCTGAATTAATTTTGCTCGTGGTTCATCAATGGTTTAACGATATTGCGTCCTGGCCGTCCATCCGCGGCCGCACAAATCCCAGACGTCCAGAAGCAGGAGCGGCCGTTTCCCTCCAAAATCTGCCCGGGCCCACCACTGTTTCCCTCCCTTCCTGCCCGGGCCCACCGCCCCTCCCCCCCTCCACCACCTTGCTTTTTCGCTCGGCGTCTTCTTTCTCCTCCTCCACGAAGCTACTGCCGCCGACCAAGCACACGAGGGTTTCGGGTTCCGCGGCTCGACCTCACCTCCAATCCTGCATTGGCGGCGCCGTACCCGTCGCGCGGACTCCACCACACCGTCGCGCGCAGATCTCCCCGCGGCTCAACCATCTCTACGCAAGCTCGTCGCGCTGCCCGGCGCGGCGCGGCCGTCACCGGCCTCCATTTCGCGACCTCCACGCCGCTCACCATCTCCACGCACCTCTTCGCGCGGCCCGGTCTCGCTCCCCCCCTCCGCCCCGCGGCGTACAGCGGCTGCGTCCCCGATCGCCCCCGCGCGCGCCGGAGTACTCCTTCCTGGGGGCGCCGTCCCCGTCGCGCCCCGACCTCCGCGCCGCTCACCATCTCCAGGCACCTCGTCGCGCTGCCCGGCCTCGCTCTCCCCCTCCACTCCGCCGCCGTCCAGGTACAGCCGCTGCCTCCCTTCCTGGTCGATTTGATGGTGGCATCGCGTGAAAACTCGTTGATTAGACAGCATCGGCATGAGATTCGGGTGTGATGGGATTTCGTCATCACGAATTTTGGAACTCTACTAGTTATGAATTGAGCATTAACTTAAGTTCCGTTGCTGTAACCATGATTACCAACCTTAGGAGCTGCTTCCAGTAGCTAAATTGGACAAGGTAGTCAGTTTTGATGCTATGGCATATGCATGTGCTGGTTTATATGGTTTATATAATTCATGCAGTGCAACTAGTTAGTTTGTGCTCACCGTATTCGCAAAAAAACAATGTTTATGCTCATCAACATTGAGATACATGTATTGCGTTATACTTCGTTTCAATTTTAAGCCATTCTATTTTGTGTTTGACCAAAATTATAGTGGATTACAAAGATTTACGCACTAAATAGATTTACTATGAAAATATATTTAGCAAATAATTTAGTGATAGTTATTTGATATCATAGATGTTAAATATACTACCTTCGTTTCAAATTATTATTCAATGTTAACTTTTTCTCGCTACATTTGACCATTCATTTCAAATATGTAAGTATCATTTATTTAATTTGTGACTTACATTGAACTTTAGGCATGAATTATTATTTTATAATAAACTCGATCAAATTTGAGATGTTTTGCCTCTCCAAATTTTTTTTGAAATGACCTACAATTTAGAACCGAGTACTATATAATTTATCGTTGCTTTGCTACGTAGCTAATCAGACATCTGCTTATGTACCATTTTTTCAGTGCCAGAGAACTAGTAGAGCGCAATATGGTAGGAGGAGCTGGGAGCAGTGATAGCAGTCAGGCGCGACACAGGTAACACATACACATATCGATCGATATAGCCGTTTTTCAATAAATACACATACAAATGTCTCAATTGCACAAAGACTGAAGAAACTGAATATTGTTGCAAGTAGTAATAGCTAGGAACAATCTATATATGTTAGTTAACTATGTTCACAAATATCTCTCACACATGCATGTAGGATGTTAATGCATAATTTGTACGCATATCGTAGGTCATACCTGGGTGCGTTGACAGGACGATTCATAGGGAGATACGGCACCTGGAGGCAGGAGGATCATGCTCCAATGACTAGAGAGGAGTACGCAGCAAACCTAGAAAGAAGTCAGACTGCTGCCTGTGCCAGAGCTGGAGCGAGTCACTATGAAATGGTGAAGGTCCGTTGCCTTTCTTTATATAGCTTTATGTTATGTTTATAGGGTAACCAAAATGTATCATGCATGCATGCATATACGTGTATGCGATCGATACAGGATGTGTGATCATGCATATATAACTATTGTCTAATGGAGAAGTATATGATCGATGCAGGATGTGAATTTGTCCCACATAACCGGCATCGACAGTCACGTTTTAATTTCGAGCGGAGGTGGGTGATTCCTGACGACACATGGCTCTGTTTCCATGCGAATTTCAGAGCCTTGGTCGATGGTGAGAAGGAATTCAGCTTCTTTTTTGCGGAACTTATCGGGATAAACTCTCCCAAGATCGTAACTGTTTGTGTGAAGCTGCCTTCGAAGCTAGGTACGTATACACGTGTCCGCATACATACTGTACATATATTAGTGTTGTTATACATGAACATGTCCAATAAATAAATAAATGAATAAATATGATACATTGTGTGCTGTATATCCATCCAGATTACTCGGTGAAGAATTGCAAAATGTGTACGGGCCTCTGGCACCCGGTGGGGGGGAACTTTGTCGGCTGCACATCGGACATGGCGGACTGGCGGTAGCGCCTGCTGGCTTGGTGCCCAATCAACGTGGTCATCCAACCATGCAGATTCGCTGACTAATACGAGGTTTAATAACTGCTAAGTACTGACAAATTGTGAGTTGTTGTAATAGCTGCGACGACCATTTTATACTTGGGGGTGGTGGGGCCGGAGGAGAACATGAGGAAGTAGACAGATGTAATCAGAACTAAGCGTTCTCATCCTCCGTAGTAGTCCCAGTTATTCTTCATGAAAGATGCTCATAATAGTGCACATGTAGATTGGTGCTGAATTTTGCTACAAAAAATATGTCCTAGGATACATTCATACACAATTCTCAAAATGATACATATTTCTATGCTTCTGTTTTTTTTTTCTCTCTGGTTTTCCAATTCCACTTCTCCCAATGAAGTAAGCCATTGAATTTTAATGCTTCATCCATCACACATAAGTGTTGTTTTGCATCACGTGCAGTAATCAATATGTGTAAACTTTGACCGTCAAAATTTCTCTAAATATTTGTATCATAATTTTGATAGTTGTACTATAGATTCTATGTATCTTCAAATTTTGGTACAAAATACCATAAGGTTGATGTATTTTGCATAATCCAAATATCTATGAAAGGAGGTAATATTAATTGTACATCACCACCTCATCTATTCATGTCCAAAACAAAACGAAGATGGGCATGTTTTCATTTACATATCTTATATATATGTGTGTGTTTCCAAGTAGTTAATACATTCAATGATATAATAAAATCTTGTAATCCAACATCCAAGAACCAGCAATATGAAAATGTCTCTCCCATGCCACACATCTAGAAGTGTTATGAGGACGCTTGGGATAATAATGCTAATCCCAACGGATAGCACCATGCATATTAATTAGGTGCCACACATAATTCGTACTCCCTCCGATTTGGTAAAAGAAGTCGTTTAGGACATCAACACGGTCACCAAAGCACAACTTTGACTTCTCTTTTCTATAAAAATATTTTTTGAAAATTTAGATATGTATTTTTTTATAAAAGTAATTTTTAAGACTAATCTATTTATATAATTTTCATATTTTCAAACTCAATAACTTAAATGTTATTCATGATTTATATTCCCAATGTTTGACTCAAACCTTGTCCAAAACGACTTCTTTTACCAAACCGGAGGGAGTATGATTTTTTTGCCGATCTGCCAAAGAATTAAGTAAGGTAGATAAAAAAATGTTGTATCTTGCACAAGATATATAGGGGACATGAGATCTATGTTTGGGCATAAATATCAATGTCGTGGGCCCACTTTTAAAAACTCAACACATCAATTACTTGTTATGGGAGCTCGTAAGAAACCACAACACGATACTATGAGGTATTGTGTCTACCAATTTAATAGCATTTCTATAACATGATAGTTTTGGATATAACATCATGATACTCCGCATTAGATTAGCTTAATAACCAATCTCACATAGAAATAAATAGATATAGTTTTGTTTTGCAGGAAAATAGAACTTCGCCATTGGCTAAGTAGTAGTCTCATTCTAGTGTCTCCAACAATGAATGTTAGCTACATGCAAAAGGTCCATATTTTTTTTGCTTATTAGGCAAAGATAATAGATAGAGATATTCATGTTTGTGTTTCCAAGAATGCCACATAAGCAAGTAGACAATTAATTTATAGATGAAATGGTCCATACAATATAAAGTTTTATTTTGGCGTTTATAGGCAATACATGCAAGATACAAACTTTTTGGAAACTGTGTATACAGAGTTTCATCTAGTTGAAACCCATTTCATCTCTCTCATTAACTCTTTGCCACATCATCTAAAGTGCTAACTTGGCACCCTATTTAATGTGCATGAAGCCTTGCACTGGGACTAGCTTTAGGCCAGTCTCAGTGCACAGTTTCACTATACGGTTACCTAAACCAGAAATTAGGTAACTGTACCAAAAGAGTTTCATGGTGATGAAACTCCTCTCACATACCATGAAACTCTACTTTCTCTCTCCTATACCACGTCAGCACATTTAATGTCATAAAACTCTTCATAAAACCTCCACTGAGACTACCCTTAGATTTTGAGCAAAAGTCGGGCTAGGATAGACCGACTAGAAGCCCAAGACATTTGGATCCTGAAAAGATGTGTCTGGGCCCTTCCATGGAGAGTCAACAACCTAGATTTTTGGATGCCTACCAATTTAACGTGTAAAAATAAATGAATCATATAGCCATGCCCTAATGCGAACTGATCGTACGCCAGTTGGTAAGGTTCCTTATGGTGGAACTGCCTATCAGGATTCGAATCCTCGACTCGACACTAGTGTCGTATTTTTTTGAATTTATTTTAGGATTTGACTAGTGTTGTTCTTTCAGTGGTAGGCAACATCCCTATCTCCATTCGCCAGCTTAGCTTGGAAGTCCTATCTCCTATCCCTATCTCCTATCTCACTTCGTGCCTTGCTTGTATCTGTGTGACTTCCATGGAGCGGAGGGAGCAGGAGCAGGAGAAGCGGAGAACCTGGCCTCGTCGTCCTCCAAAACACTGGCAGTTGCGGCGCTCGACGTCTCCATGTCCACCGGCAAACCAACAGCAAACATCGGCTTCTTCCTTCATCATGAAATTCAAGTTACATCAGCTCCCATTTTTTCTTCCATCTCTGCTGCTATATTTCTTCTCCATGAGCACAGCAAAGCCAGCAACACCGGCCTTGCTCCTCTTCTCTTAGATTCCATCGAGTAACCAAATCAGGGAGGTCCATTCTTCCTTCTCTCTCATCCCTCTCTCTGTTCCTTTTCCAATCAAGCAAACACTCATTTTCATCTGTAGGTCTCCCAGCACCAGCGTATGTAGTCTCCGATTCTCTCGCTTCTCGCCGTCATGTCGTACATCCTCGCGCGTGCAAGCATCATGGGACAAACGGGCACGTGACTCGTGGTTGTTTGCCAGGTATACGATAGGGAGTCATGAAAGCCGGCAGATAGGCACACCATGTAGGCACCACATAACACGATGATGCCACAATTGGTGGCCTTTATGAAGGCGTGCGTGGGAGGGTAGTACACATCGGCCGTTGGCGGGACGCGACATTCCCACCGCCTGATGTTTGCTCTGTTTGCTGACTCTGATGCCCGGAACCGATGGATACGGTGGGGGCACAAATCCTAACAAAATGACAACAAGATATGTGCTTTGATCGGGTGCCCGGAGAGAAAAGAAAATAGATCAAAAGAACCGCTAACCACGGGTTGACAATGGCGATTCCACGATTACATTTGGGAGTAATATTTAAATAAAAAATTATTTTGAAGTGATATTAAAGTAATAGGAGGATAGCAAAGGCAAACTGAGCTGATATATAAAATTCTTTGAGTTTATTAAAGTTGAAAGTGGACAAAAATAATTAAGACATGGCCGTGTGTTTTGGTTATTAGTTAATTTTGATGTGTATGGTGTTAAATTATTGGTTAGATTTTTTAATATATAATTTGATATACTCTATACTATAAAGATCCAAGAAAATTGAAACACTTTTTACCCAAAAGAAACCCACCCACCTCTCACACCGGACCCACGTGACAGCTCTCCTCCTCAAATGCAGGAAGTGAAGACAAAAATTTTCCACGGCGCCCGCTCCCTCCACCGAAAAATCAGGAAGTGAAGAGAAAATTTTCAAGTTGTATCCCACTGTTTCCCTCCATCGGCGAAAAGTTTTTGTTACCGCCCCAATTCATACCCGCCCAAGCCCAAGCGTACCCACCCCCTCCCCTTCAATCACGCAGGTATCTCTCCAGGTCCATTTCCTTTTCTCCACCGCCGCCGAGACGGCTTCTCCAATCCCAGTCCCCCTCCCTCTCCCCCTTCCAATGCCGATCTCCAGTGGCCACGGGCGGCGAGCGGCTCCTCGCGGGGCGGCTCCTCCTCGCACGGTTGCGGCGAATGCGCTCCCTCCCCATCCGCTACAGCGAAGCAGATGCGAGGCGGTGGCCCCCAAACTCCCCATCCCACGGAGTAGGAGGTGCGGCCGCGGCGCTTTGCCGCAGGGCCGCTCACCTGCGCTGGGGCCGGCCGCGCTCCGCCTCCACGGGGCAAG
The DNA here is from genome assembly GCA_033239725.1 of Echinochloa phyllopogon. NCBI lineage: Eukaryota > Viridiplantae > Streptophyta > Magnoliopsida > Poales > Poaceae > Echinochloa > Echinochloa phyllopogon. The sequence goes on from BTCW01000001.1 coordinate 2,934,432, forward strand.
CCACGAGGATCTATGAGCTCCTCGTCGTCGGGGGCGACGTGGTAGGCGCCATCGATGCCGAGGCGATGGCGCGGCCCCTTCGGCCCACCTTGGAGGAGACGGGGGTGACGAGGTGTGGGTGTGGGCGGCTTACATCCTTGGCAGTCAAGGCGGCGGCGCTCGATCATTGCCGCCGCAGCCTCGCCCAAAAGCAGGAGCAGCCGCCACGCGGGATCTTCGTCGCCGGCGCCGCCACGCGGAATCGTCGCCGCCGCCGCCCCCGCGGTACACATGTCCGAGATCGCGCGGGCCAAAGCATGAGGAGTCGCCGCCGCTGCATCCACATCAATAGCTGGTACCCTTCCTTTCAACCGCTTTCCATCCTTCCCCTACCAGCCACGGCCGCCGCAATCCTACGCGTTCTTGAACCGCTCCCAGTAACCGGCGGCGAAGGCAGCTCTTGTCGTACTAGTCCACCTCGATTCCCTAAACCGCGACACCGCTCAGCATCTCTCTTCACCAGCGTCGGGTGCACAGGTGGGGGAGACGGGGATTAGGGGGCTAGGTTCCTGATGGCGCGAGGGCGGGACAGGGGCGGCGAGTGTGATGGCGGCGGACGTGGACAAGCGGCTGGCGGTGGACGAGGTCCTCTCCTACGCCCAGGTCCTCGTGGGCGTGGTCCGGGCCAGCAACGACCACGGCGCCAACGCTCAGACCGGCGCTGGAGCGCGGATGCTGTTCTCCACCTGCCGGTCCTACTCCGACGACCTCAAGCTGCAGATGAGAGGTCCGGTTCTCTCCTGCCCTGCTGTGAATTGATTTCGCTCCGTTTCGTGCTACTCTGCATTTCCCCTGTTGTTCGCATGCGTAGCTCGAGGTCTTCTACCAACCCTAGACTAGCGAAGCTTCTGATTCTTGAGTTCGCTGGGGAGATTTGCTACCATTGATGGCTGTGTGGGTGTTAGGATCGGCCCCAATTTGAGTTCTCCCGCCTTGATATTCACAAATTAATTTCTTCTGTGAACGCAGAGTTGTGGATTGATGAGAAAAGGGGAAACCCACTGTTCACTGTGGCACCCACAATATCGTCCAGTTAAGGAAGTGAGCGGAATGGTGGAGAATTTGCAGGAACTATTGGAGACTCCATGCTCGTGGCGAGAAAAAAACATCTGTTGTCTTTTTTAGTGTTTCATCTATTTTGCTTACTTGAATTAGGGGGCACAGAATTTCATCAAGTCAGTTGTGCCCTGCAGTGTGAACAACATCATTAGTGTCAAATCTGTACAAGATATTTTTGCAAAATTATGCTTTAATGATGACAGAATGGATCATTTCTTTTTGCAGTCATATTATGTTCGGTATGTGCTCATTTATTTTCTCTCTTTCCTTTACTTCACTTTATTCCTATTTATTAGGGGTGGGCATTCGGTCTATTCGGCTATTTCGGTTCGGTCTATTCGGTTTCGGTCATTTCGGGTTTTGAAAAAGTGAGGACCGAAGTTTTAAAAGGTAAAATAGGAACCGAACCCGAATAGACCAATTATTTTGGTTTGGTCTATTCGGTCCACCGAATTACCCGAATTTTCATAGATATCCTTGTCACCTCTCAAAACTCTATGGTAGAAATTCAAATTCCCAACTCATTTCAAGTCTATGGATTTAAGGACTACTCAATGAAAGAAAGTAACTAACAAGTTTATGAAAAGAATTAAAATAGTTTAAAACACAAAGTTGTAATATTCATAGTCTAAATCAAAATACGTAAATATATTGAATTTCGAGTTATTCGGTCTATTCAGGTTATAGACTATAGGAACCGAAACCGAACCCGAACTCCGAATTATAAAATTATCTGGACCGAACCCGAAACCCGAAACCCGAATAGACCGACAATTCGAGTAATTTGGGTTCGGTTCGGTTCGGTTTTCGGGTTTCGGGTTCAAAGTGCCCACCCCTACTATTTATTTTACTAATTCTGTTTTATTTTCCCTCTGATTATGTTACATGAATTAAATCAAGCTGATGTGCTTTCCATGCAAGGTGACACCATTATGTCAATGACCGAAGCTCTTATATACTCCCTCCGTCCCAAAATATATGCAATTCTAAGACCGGGCACGCAAATTAATGCTAGGTGTAAAATTACAAAATTGTCCCTTGTCATTTGTGAGAAACATCTAGAGATTGGCTTATCTTTTGTACGAGAAACTTCCGGAGACTCTTGTCTTTTGTGATTGGTAGGTCAGAGTTGTATTTTTTGTGGGACAAATTTTGAACTCTAGAATTGCATTTATTTTAGGACGGAGGGAGTATTCGGTATGTGCTCATTTATTTTCTCTCTTTCCTCTTTCACTTTATTCTGATTTATTTTTACTAATCTGGGTTGTTTTGTCCATGTGATTTTGTTACATGAGCTATATGTGTTAGTGCTTCAACTTATATATGATAACTTTTTCTTTAGTTACAATAGTTTTAGGTTGTGGCCTCACTGTTGTTTGTGTTGCTGCAGGATCACATGAGACGCTCCCTGAATTTCAGTAACTGAATTTTCTATAGTTAATAGTTTCAATTACATGTTGTGTAGGCTGGTAGTCCATTGAAATTTCTCTTCGACTGTGCTTCCAAGACATGTTTTATATTATATGCCTTTATGCCAGATGTTATGCTCCATTCAATTATGCCTTTTGCCTTCACATAGTTCTAAAAACACATGTATGAGAATTGGTTTCACTATCCTTTCAGGATTTAAGTGACAGATGAAAATCTCTGAGAATGTGTTTAACAATTTTTTTGTCTAGAATACTTTATTTTATAGCTATTTCATTAGGCTAAAGATATTTTGTTTCATTATTTGTAGTTAAATTTTAAATGCCATTTAGGGTTAAAGGTCTAGGTCTGATAAATTTGCCCAATTTGAGAAACATTAAGCATACTAGATTTAGGCAAGCTTCCAAGCAAAATCCAATGGTTGAAAAACCTTGGGAGTTGGGAATAATTCTTTTGGTATTATATATTTAAGAATGCAATAAAATATATTTGAGAATTATATTATTCAATGCATTGTACTGCACTTATAGCATTATCCCAATTTCTAATTGTAGTACTCATAATTGATCTAGGATGCACACTTGTTTTCTTTTGTTGAGGATCAATTTGACTAAATTGAACATGTCATGAGCAGAGAACCTACTTTTGAAAAGGTCCCTTGTGTTTTTGTGTGTAGAGTTGTGGACTCTAGAAAGACGATGATGCTTCTGTCTGGTTATTGTGAAGCTACATAAAATATTTTTGTCAGGATCAATGTCATCCAGGTAGCTATATTCTTATCTTTCCATTTAACTGAGCTAAATATATCCATAGTGCATGCCTCTTGTATTTTTGTTCTTTTAATTTTGTTGCCAATAATTAGGACAAAAGAATAGCCTATAATGAAATATATTGTGGTATCCCTGTTTTACTGCTCATGACATTGATATGGCAAATGAGCTATGGATGCCGGTAAGGCAAAAGCTGCTGCTTCTGAGGCTATGGATGCAGAGGCCATCCTTGGGGACATTCCATATGAATTTCTTGATCCAATTCAGGTACTATGGTTAGGCTATGATAGAAGGTTTTGAACGTGTTACTAAATGTTGTCGAGCTCCTGACTTAGAATGGCTGAACGGCAGTTACCTGCAACTCAATATTCCCTCTCCTATGTTTTTTTGTCTAGACCACTATAAATCTGGGCACCATGCATGCCTCTTGGAGTTCATCACTTCTTCATGATGTGTTGTCCATACAATCTTCTAAACATGGTGTCATTGGAGCCCCACCTGAAACATCATAAAATTTTCTACTAATGCTAGATTTGTGATTTTGTCATGCAGTATACTATGATGAAAGATCCTGTGATACTGCCATCATCGAAGGTCACAATAGATCACCCTGTTATTATTAGGCATCTGCTGAGTGATTCTGTAAGTACTGGTTTCCTAGAATCATTGGTCTTCCACAACTATTGATGCAAGGCTGTGTCCAGCAGTCGAGAAAGCGAACAACTACTGAATCTAAGATTGGTAAAGCAGATGGCACTGATGATATGGCTGAATGAAGTTTGCCATGAGCAGGGGATGGAACATATTTTTTTGGGGAACGTGAGGTGAAACTATTAAAATCACTAGTAAACAAGAGCTCCAGAGCAAGCGCTACTATATTCGATGGTGGGTGACATTGCTTTGCTTGTCTTGTAAATTGGCACTGCCACTTTCTGATGATCAATATTTCTAACGTGAACTTATAACCTGTTTGTTTTTTATTCAAGCACGGTTGATTCATTGTTTTTTCTTTGAAATTCACATATATCAAGTAGTTTTATTTTTGTGTCTTTATTTAAGTTACCAATTTTGTAAATATACTCTCTCTTCTATTGTGATTTCTAGGTTAAGAAGATTGATATTAGTCTCTTTCGGTGACCACTTTGGCATTCATGTGAGATGTACACATTTATTTCTAAATGTTGCAGTGGTCAAGGAATATATTGTTAAAGTCTGCAAGGATACGGGGATATTGCAACAACCAAGAAAAGGTTAGTTCCTGTAAGTTGGACTTTAGTATTTATGAATGATTTTTTTTGGGAAATGTAGATTCATTAGTATCGCATAATAGATTTAAAATTCACATTTCTAGATATAGGTTCAATATTGCATATAGATTCGGATTCGAATTGGAGAATGGTAGGATTCTGTGGGAGAAATTTAATTGGTTACAGATTAGGGAAACTTCCTTTGCCATGCATGGTCACCGACCTGCATGGGCATTGCTACGCCAATCGAATCAGATTGCCTTTGGTCTAGGGTTTCTACCTTTTTTGTGATTCTTAAATTCTCTTCCTTTTTACTGCAGATGTCTACAGATTTGGGATAGGATCTCTCTCGTGAATTGTTGGTCCAAGGGTTTCTATTAAAATGTCTGGTACGTTCTTTCTGAAATCACTTGCCCTTTCCCAATGATTATTCATCACAGTCCAATTGCATGGTTCTGTTTATTTAGTAATCCCTTCATTCATTTTTTTCCTGCCGTTTAGTAATCTATTGTACTCCATATTAGTGGATAGAGGGTACACAATGAGAGGGGGAGAGCAGTGATATTGCTTTGATTGTTAATTTGGGCCTCTTTGTTCCTCATATTAACTTGATTTTTTTCGTTAGGGAAAGGATCAGAGAAATGCCGAGGGTGCTGTAGACCAGGTCCCTAGCCACGGCAAGGTTAATTCTGCTAAATAAACTGATATATATGGACATGAAAGGACAAGGTCATAAATCAATAAATTATAAGTTTTCTTCTTATTTCTAGATTCCAGATGAAGTGGTGTCATTGGAAATAATGCTTACATATTGTTTGTTTCAATGGCTAGAAGGATAATTTTCTTGAGCTCTATGGGAAGGATATGACCTGTGCTCATGTGTCGATATAAGATATAGAAACCAAACATGCAGATATAGAACAATTGCCACTTCTGATGTGGTTCAGGAAACAAAATGTTCTGAAAGTGTAGCTGCTACTTGTAGTTTTGAAATTTTTCCTTTTTAATAAATTTTTTAAAATTGTTTTGGAAAATGTATATGCTACTTATAGATCTGAAATTCAATTATCGACTAATGTTTCTCATCATTCTTAGCTTGGTACACTTGTAAATTGGTTTGTTCATGGAGATGGGAATTTTTGCAACTTTTGGAACTCTAATGTCTGATTTTTTAAGGAAACTCATTGGATGGAGCTAATTTGTTACCTGAGTGATCCTTTTGCATCTCATGATAAAGTCAACATTTTGCAGCACCATTTTGTTTCATTGTTCCACTTGACTGAATATATATTGTGTAGCAGAATAAACCTCATGATGTTTTCAAATGTGCACATGCAGTGAGGACATGAAACTCATAAATAAAGTCTCTATTTATCTACACTTTTGGCACTCATTTCATACACTTTTCTCTAGACTAGCAACCCCTACTAATATATGTAGAGGCTGATTTCTGAAATTTGCATCTGAACACGAGCTGCATGTATATCGGAACCCCTACTAAATATGCATGCTCAAGTTTTAGTGTTTCTCCTCCTTAGTCATGTTCCCTCAACTTTAATGACAGAATAAAAAAATTGATTGTGTGAGATTCCTGTTGATCCTCGAGGTTGAAGGCAGAGGAAGCATGTTCTGATCCTCCACACAGTATGCAGAGCAGTAGCGACAGCAAGATGCTTCATTGTAGGCAGTGATGCTGAGATTTTGTGATTTTCTTTTTTGGGCTGGGATTAAATTTTGCATCTCAGGGCATGGGAAGTCTTTTGCATGTTATTAATCTTGCATGAGAAGTCCCAGTGCTGGGAGCATCCATGCTCTTTTTTCTTACATGGATCTGGGATTTTGTTTCTAGTTGTAGATACATAGCATCACATCATAGCATCACATCATGGATCTGGTGCTCGCAGTGCTTGCATTAACACTAGAAATAGGAGATCCAGTGTGCTGATGCATTTGATTATGATTTTTATGCACAGATAATTTGTGACCCTTCTGGTCACCACCGCCAGCCAGTTCGCCTCTGTCCTCACCATGCACTACGACTATATCTACGACCTCAGCACCGGCTGGGTACCGGTGAGTTACCAATTAGGCACAATTATTGAATTTCAAGGTCTTTCTTTTTTACAGCAAACCATGATCAAGGTGGGAAAACTTTGCAGCGTATACATTTTGTGGATAAATGTACTAAAAAAAATCCCGTGTGATGTGTGCCTTTGTTAATATTGATTTGTTGGTTCACTGTTGTTTCATGCTACGGAGTACTAATTTATATGATTGGCCTGCAAAGTTGTGATTCTAATACTGCATATACTAAGTTGATGCATTTGAGGCTTTGACATTAGCTTAGTGCACTTCAATAACCTACCAAACTTAGTGACTGAGCATATAAAGAATCTTTTATAGTTGGTTAATATCATTTCTCGCTGCCTTTTCTGCTTTGCTAGATTGCTGGAGTCCCAAATCATTCCACATGTGCTTCAGTCAGTACTTGCTTCCCTTCACTTTCATGTTTTCTTATAGGCAGCCGTCCATCTCATGCAGGTGGCTGTGGTATTTGGGTGTGAGCAGCTTTCGTAGAGTTAACACATTATGGTGGAGAAAAGATCTGATGCTGCAGTGTAGTAGGAATGAGCTTATCCATGGTGGTGGGATGTGATGATGGTGGCGGGCATTGTCAATTTTTATTGACCCAATCTGAAGAGCTGCAACGCAGTGGATGACTTGGATGGGTGGAGTAATATTGAGGCACAATGAGCGGTGGTGGAGTAATTCCACATAGGAACTGAAAGGTCTAGCAAATCGGACCCAAACCACAACATGTAGTTGATGTCTAATGCCACGATCAGTTGCAAAATCTGAATTTTGGTTAGGCGCTTATCAAACCTGGATGGAGTATTTTCATTCGTGTATTATTAATGTAGTATTGATTATTGGCAATTTCAGCTTTTTTTTGACAACTGCAATATATTAATAATTAAGCAGCCACATTACTACAAGGTCCTCGAAGAAGACCAGAATTACAGCAAGGTCCAAAGACCGGATAAGAACAACAACAACAGAGAAGGCAACGGCGGCGACGGGAACGCCGGTGGGGGCCGTAGAGGCGTCGAAGACGCATACACTCAGGTGGAAGACCGCGCGAAGCGACAGTTGAAGAAGGGTCGACGGAGCCGAGGAAGAACACACCAGGCGATCGAAGGGTAGAAGTATTGCCGTCGCCGGAGGAAGAGGATGGAGCTCGATGTCGAAACCCAAATGGAGGCGAAAACGACGGGCCAACACCACATTTATTGTTGCCAGGAAGAACCGGATCTGCTGTAGAGGCGGCTGCAAAACGAAGACGGAGGCGGGGGCGAGCAGTGGAGTCGAGCCAGCACGGATCCAGCGAGGCGGAGGAAGAGGGCAGGAGAACCGGACCAAGGACCAGATCCACCGAGAAGGGGACCCGATCCAAAGAGTTCGGCCTCGAAGCAACCTTACCGTCGACCAGATCTGAGACAGCAGGGAGAGAACTCCAGCAGCAGCAGCAGGGGGAGGGAGGGGGCGGAGCTGCAGGAGGAGGCGAGAGGGAAGAGGAAGTTTTATTACGACTCACCGGAGAAGCAAGGACGCCGCGACGAGAAGCCCGAAGAAGATCCCGGCGACGACGACAGCTCCTAGGCGGCACAATCCACAAAGGGAAGAAGCCATAAAGGCAAGAAAAACCTAGATACAAACTACTACAAGCTACTGAGGGTGGGACCCCGCTCCCGACGCACTCCGGCGAGCTCGCCGGAGGCGGACAGGAGGGGGTCGGGTGGGAGGCGACGGAGAGAGAGCTAGAAGCGAAGGGAGAGTACAGCTTGGAGCATACTACTGAGAGCCTTCCCTATGATGTAAATGCTGGCATTTCAGCTTTGTATAGGACGAGCAAGGAGACTTGAAAGTGTCCTTGGTATGTTTTCTAATGTTGGTATTGATTAGAAGCTATGAAATGAACTAATCGATTGTATAATACCATTGACCTATGAGTATCCACCATCTATTACGAAGTGCTCCTTTTCTGATTTTCTTTTCATCTATTGGATCTGATGGTTAATGATTCTTTTTTAAAAAAAAAACTTGTGCATAGGGTCGACGATAAGTAGATGTACCAAGTGATTGTCTCAGTTTCATTTTGACGTACAATGTGAACCTTAATGTAGTGTTTTTATTTATCTTAACATTTGGTTATGATCTTAAGGTAAACTCTCTATGTTTAAATGAAGAAATATAGATTACCCCCTAAACACTTGCATAATTATTTGATTTGTAAACTTACTTTAACCCTTAATCTCTCTAAACCGTGAACATTACTGGTTTAATATATGTTAACACATGTGGTTTGCTTGTGTAATTTCATCTCAATCTACGTCTCATTTTTTTATACACGTGCGACACACACGCGCACGCTACTAGTATGTTTATAAAAACTACTATGTTTCTAAAAGCAAGCGACACGTGCGTGCATGACTACTAGTTTTGAAAACAAAAGAGTATCCCTAGAAAAATGTCTCAAACTTTTTTTTTGAAAATCCGGTGCTATGAATGCATTTGTTTTGAAGTTGTGGCAAAATATTCAATATTTCAATGCAGAAACATGATCTTGTTTGTTTTTTGAGTTAAATGCATCGTCAATACATAAACTTGGCGGGTGGGTGCGTTTAGGTACACCATCTCTTTGATTGCTCATTTAGGAGCAACAACTTGGCATGTAGGTGCAAATAGGTCACAAAACGACACGCATGCAAAATTAAATGATGCCACGTAGGCAACTGATGTGTAGGCAACTGATGTACTAGCTGATGTTTTTTTTGGAAAAGATCTTACTCATTGGGCAATTTGATGAGTTGATTAACATTCTGTTTTAGGTTTTGTTTGTAGGATCGTGCAGCCAAAGAATATTGTAAATATTTCAAAATCATATATTTTATGAAAAATAATTATTTTTTGCTAGATGAAATGAAATAATAAACAAGCAAGATATATATTTCACTATACGCGCAAATATTTGACTTTTCAATTCATAGCTCAAATCGATAATCAGAATTCATGGCTGCCTATATCTCGTCAAATCCTTTCTGTTTCACTGCTCACTTATTGTTTTGGAACTCATACCGTGAAGTGATGAGTACCAGGAAGGACTAGTGGCGTGCGGCATGGAAAAGACTGCCCATCGGCGTGCGACACGGAAAAGACAGGCCGACGGCGTGTCGTAGAAAAATTGATCGGCCCAAAAACTTGATCTCCGTCTAAACTTGTAGCTGTAGAAACAGTCCTAACAAACAATAGAAAACAATAGAAAAATAAGTGGGGCAATTTGCAATAGTTTTGCACCACGGTTTACACGCAGATGCCAAATGTACACATCAGCTGGGTACGTGACGTTCTTTTGCCCGCATGTTGTTCTGATGACCTATTTGCACCGACATGCCAAGTTATTGCTCCTAAATGAGCAACCAGAGAGATGGTGTATCTAAATGCACCCACTCACCAAGCTTATGTACTAATGATGTATTTAACTCTTGTTTTTTTGAGGAGATGATCTTGTTTTATTGAAAATTCGTTTCCGTCGGGCTGAAAATTGCCCTCTCCTTGGGCCCGTTCACGGGTCGCAGGCCCAATATGCAAGAAGTATGTGACAGCCCATGGTTCCTGATAAACCCTGGTCAAGTGGAGGGAGGGCCGGCTTCACACTCCCCAGAAACACCCCCTCACTCGTCAAGGTCTCGTCTCTTTCCTCACCGTCTGAGCCGCCGCTCGCCTCTAATTCCGGTGATCCGCCGCCCCTCCCAGTCTCCCCTACGTCGCGGGCCTCGAGGAAGCGCCGTCCCTCCAAGCCTCCCCTTCGCTGGCCTCGAGGAAGCGCGCCCTTCGCCTCCGATTCGGTCGTCGAGGACGCGCCGCCCCTCCAAGCCTCCCCTTCGCTGGCCTCAAGGAAGCGCGCCCTTCGCCTCCGATTCGAGGACGCGCCGGCCCTCCCAGCCTGCTCTCCGTCGCCGAGGTCGAGCACCCCGCTCCGTGCGCCGCTCCGAGACCTCCATCTCCCAGATTACTCTCCGTGCTGCATCGAATCCTAACCTGTAAGGTGAGCTTCCAGTTTCTCCCGTCTCCAACCCCCATTCTGCCTTGGCGAACAATAGCCGCGGCCCGTATCCATTATCCATATGTAGTTGACAAAATGTTGGATTGAATGACTGCAACGTGTAGTCCATTGTCCAGTGAACAATAGCCACGGCCAGTACGATCCATTATACATATGTAGTTGGCAAAATATTTGATTGACTGACTGCACATATAGTCCATTGTGGCACTGTCCATATGTTAGCTCATATGGAATACATGTTTCTGATGGCAGTATGGTGCTACTCTGACTCACTTTTGACTTGGTGCATTTGCATTCCAGTTTCTTCAAGTATGGCGCCAATTTCGGCGTACAATGAGGCCCTGGAAAGATGGACTTGGAAGAGGCAAGTTATGGATGATGGGACGACAAAGATTTTGTCAGAACTACGGGTTCAAGAAGATGGTACGCTTTACAGAATGTTTGAGAGTTATATGCCCTCAGCATGTGCATATCTGTATCTCTAATATAGATGAAGCCTACAAGTGTAGGAAATTTCCAACTGATGCATTACCATTAATCATTAACCTTCAGAAATAAGCGAGCTGACACCACCAGATGACTGATTAAAGGAAAATAAGTTTAGTTTAGGTGTGGGAAGAAACCTATATTATTCTCAGGTTGCAACTTCCGGTTATCCAATTTTTCATTACCATCTTTGCTTGTCTTCTGGTCCAACCTAAGGTGCACAGCAATGTCAAATTTGCTGTATGAATCAACTATGTTGTCATCTGTCCTGACTTATTCTTGTGAGGAATATCCAATAAACAGCATGTTAACATAGCAACTGTTAAATTGATCCTACTAAGTCATTAGTTGCTATAAGCCCAGGTCTTCTAAGGCATCATGTATTTTTTTCACTCAACTTTCCAGATGTGGCAGATATTGCCTGCGTTCTGCATCCCTGGCTTCAAAATGTAGCAACTTTTTAGAAATAAGCAGTCTCTCCAACTGATGCATCCCTGGATTAATATCTGTATCTCTAATATAGATGAAGCCTACAAATGTAGCAAATTTCCAACTGATGCATTACCGTTAACCTTCAGAAATAAGCGGTCTGACACCACAGATGACTGCTAAAAGTCAAATAAGTTGACTCCAGAAATGCGGAGAAAGTTTTAATAATTATATTTAACATAGGAGCATAAACCTACATTATTATCAGGTTGCAACTTTTGGTTAGTTTTCACTTCTATCTTTGCTTTGGGCCAAGCTAAGGTGCACAACAATTTCAAATTTGCTGTCTGAATCAACTATGTTGTCATCTGTCCTAACATATTCTTGTTAGGAATGTCCAATGAACAACATGCTACCTACCATAGCAAATATTAAACTGACCCTACTCAAGACATTAGTTGTTGTACAGCTCAGCTCTTCTAAGGCTACATCTGCTATGTATAATAACTTTTCTTCACATAAGAATAATAACATTTTCTCTGACGTGCCAATCTGCAGCTGAGTGCGCTCTCTATGCTATTGTGACAACTTTAGAGTCTAACCTGAAGGTTCAATGGGGAAGGAGTGTATCACTTTCTATTCCCCATCTGAGAAGTCTCAATGAAGTCTCAAGAATTAGGCTACCTAATGAAGCAGGGAAGATTAGGAGGTTGTTGTTAATGATACAAGATGTTGGGATATTTGAGGATAGACAATATGCTGAGGTATCGATCTTAACTTATTTGAGCATTTGTTTTTTTTCTTGTTCATTTTGACTTGGAAAATGGCATAAGAAAGTCATTCTAATAATCCAGTGTTTAGCCTTCATATTGCTTCTTGCAGTTTCTTCCATTGAATTGATATAGGCTACTTGATTCATCCATGATTTCAGGGTACACCTGCAGCAGATGCTAGGAGGTATAGATCAACAAGTTTTATCATTATAAGATGGACAATCTCGATCATCTCAACCATGCACTATACCAACTGCGCGATGGAGGCCCACTTCTTGCTGTCATAAGGATAAGTCATAACTACAATGAGTGTTATAACTCGGGTGTGATTTACCGTTTTGATCCAAATAGGCCTGTTCGGACTGAGAATAAAGCTATCACAACACATGCACTATGTGTAGTATCTTTTGCCTTAGAGGCCAAGGTGCCATGTTTGGAGTGTCAAGACTCCCATGGCCAACGATTTGGTAGGAATGGGTTCCTGATGGTAGACATCACATCTATCATCGAGCTATATAGCATTAAGATTAATGTGCCTAGTAGCTAGCAATATGGACTGTCTCAAAGTACTCAAGGGGCTACAATATGATCTTGTGATCCGACTCATTTAGAGCAGGAAAAGTGTTGTTGTGTGTCTGTGTTTCGAGTCTAAATGGTCTGTTGTAGTTTGACTGTTGTTCAGTGTGATACGGGCACAGCATATAAGTATCACTCACAAATTTTAGCCGCTGTTCTCAGGTTCTTACAGTGGTATGTGATGTATATTCGTTTTGGCTTGTAGCATAGAGCTGTTTTGAAAATATGGAGAGAACTGCTTTCGTGAGAAGGGTACAGTTAATACAAAGGGAAATTTGCTGTATAAGATATATCCTATAAGTTTAGTTAAAAAAAACATACAGGACATGACTGTTCGTCTGTTCATAGCGCTGCGCATCAGTTCTCGGCGACGTATTTGGCATTGTTTTTCTGCCTGTCATGTGCGGGAGTAAAAAAATGAAGATACTAGATGTTTTCCACAGGGAATTTTAATCTAAGTGGTCCCATCCAGCACAATGCATAATAAATTACTTTATGAACATATTTCGTGCCTTTTTTACCGCCTAGGTCGCGCTACTCAACGTGACATGCATTGAGAAAAAGCGCACCGGATGCATGTCTAGAAATAATTTTAATTTTTTGGTTATTTCTTTTAAAATTTCTTTGTTTAACATCACTACATTTCAAAGAAGCACTACCCACAATGACTTTTAAGAAGAAATTTTAAAAATTAAAAGCAGAGTTTTTGTTATGACTTGAGGGAAGGGCGGGCTTGGTGCAGCGGTAGAGCCTACCGTCTGTAACCGGAAAGTCCCGGGTTCAAGCCCCAGCCTCTGCATATTTATGCGGGTAAGGTTTGGGCGCCATTACAACCCTTCCCCAGACCCCGCACGGTGCGGGAAGCCTACGACACTGGGTACGCGCTTGTTATGACTTGAGGGTAATAATCTTTAAGAACTTCATAATTGACACCTAATAAGTAATATCCGTTGTATGCACTAAACAAGAAGTAATTATTTGATATACATAATTGTATGGGGTACATAAGTTTGCCGCTTGTCTTATTCAAAAAATTTATAAAAATATAGTCAAATTTAAGGTATTTTTAAGATTTTATTAATAAAGCAAGGCAACATAAAAAAAATGATAATTTGCACAAAATTTTGAATAAGACGAGCGGTCAAACTTAGAGTCAAAAAATTCAAACGACTTACATTTTGGAACGGAGGGAGTACCTCGTACCCCTCACCACGCCCCATCTCGTCTCATACTCCTAAAATTCATCTCATGAGGTGATTGTTTTATGAAATAACTACTTTTTTGTCTCCTCTCGCTCTCTCTCTCTCTCCTCGTATCAGCAAGAAACTGGCTTTCAAAAAGCTGATAAACTAGCTTGTGAGGAAATAAATTGAAAGCTAAAAAGCAAGATGAGAGAAACTTTTTCTGGCTTAGTATGCTGAGAAAACAAAAATTTATTATAAAAGCCAATATAAAAAATCATCGGTAAAAAAGTTAAAACACAGAAAGCCAGCTTTTAAACCAAAACTCCAAATCTTCACCCCAATAAACATGTCGTTATCGTTTTATCGTTGTTGTTCCATGCTTGTCTTTTTGCTTGTTTCCGACTCTTTCGTTAATATGTATATCTAGAAAATTCAAAATAACTAATAATTTACAATAGTGGTTTACTTGCTATGGCATATTTAAAAATATTGTTAATATAGTTTTCCAGATGGAGGCAACTAGGCAAAGAGCCCTCTCGCGTTAGAATTACGTGGAGAGCCTTGACCTGGTCCCACACGCACATGACCCCAAAGCCCACAGGTAAGCGGGATCTTGTCAAACGACCCCCCGTTCCCCGCCCGGCCTTCCGACCACCCAGACTCCAGCGCCGCCGTCGGCCTTGGCGCTCCACCCCTTCCCCCACCCGCAGCCACCTCCAGCAGCCGACGGCGCCTCGCCGCCATGCTGCGCTGCCCGCACACGCCACCGCCACCCCTCAAGCCCCACCCTCCCCTAACCACTCCAGCAAGATCCTCTCGCTTTGATGCCGAGGTTGTCTATGGCGCTCCCGCCTGCTTCTTCCACCGCCCTCGGTCGGCGGCGACCTCGCCACCGTCCAAGTTGCCCACATCCACGCATGTCACCTCCGTCCAACCAACCCTTCCGCATTCCATCGTCCTCCGACCCCGCCCCAACCCTCCCCACCGGATGTCCCCCATAGCCCGTCGCCACCCGGTCAAGCCTGCCTTTCCGACTTCCCTCTAAGTCTGGTGGAGGATTTGCTCCCTCCACCACCCCAACCTAGAAACCCTAACCCCTAATCTTTGTTCTCCGGCTCAGGCATTAGCATTATCTCGCTGAGTAGTAGAGGAGTTGCTTTTTCTTTTATCAGCAATTACTTCCTATGGTATGCTACCGAAAGTAGAGGAGTTGCTTTCTTTTATCAGCAATTACTTCATATGGTATGCTACCGAAGGTAAGAAAGGGGCTCTCGGAGTAAGCTTAAATCAGCTTTTGGTTTCTTGATTTGTTTGCTAAAAATATTCATCTCCTCGGGGTTGTTGGTTTGTTTTATTGGAAAAAAGGTTGTATAGGGAGAGGAATAGGGCAAAGGATTTACTTCACCGTCGTGTCGTGTGTGATGTGTCCCTCTCTCACCTCTCCTCCAGCACCACGGCGTTTATTTAAAAAAAAAAACCACGCCGCCCCTTGCGCCCACGGCCTGCATCAGCCCACACCGAGCATCGATTCCTCTCCTCTTCTCCTTTGATCCTCTCCAACCTCCGGCCGGAAGAGATGCCTTCTCGCTCGCCATCGCCGCCGCCGCCTTCCCGGAGAGGGCTTGGTGGTGACGTCGACAAACCAAGCATGGCCAAATTGTCCCTGCGCCACCTCCGTGCGTCCAGCCCAGGCCGGACGTCTGCTTCTTCCAGGCCCGCCCCGTCGCCCGCCCCGTCGCCACCTATTAATCAGTAAGTAGACGAGTTAGAAATTCCCCCCTCCTCCTGCGCGTTCGAGAAAAAGAAATTCTCCCCTTCCTGTCAGAACCCTAATCTGAATTGTTATACTACAGTCCGTTCCGATTTCCGACATCGGCGCAGCCGTCGTACGCCAGCAAATACCAGGAGCAATCGTGTTCTGATTCGGAATCGGAAATTGAATTGGATAGGTACCTTCTGGCAGCAGCATCTCACTAAACTGTCATTGCGCACTAAACTGTCATTGTGCTTTTTTTTTGTTTATACTTGCTCTCTAACATGTGGATCTTCTCAACCAGTCCTCCTCGTCTCACCATCCTCAAAATACAAAGGGAAGAACCGGGCATTCCTACATCCCCGCCAAGTGTTCCACCATCGCCACCATCGCCGATTGACCTGGAACCGGCGATTGACCTGGAACCGAGCATTCCTACATCCCCGCCTAGTGCACCACCGTCGATTGACCTGGAGCCGGGTATTCCTACATCCCCGCCTGGTGGTCCACCACCGTCGTCAACGTTTGACCTGGAGTCTGCAATGTAAGATGGAATTTCTCTCCTCAACTCACTAGTTGTATGCCATCACAAGGTTTGTCTTAGCACAATGCCCTATATTTAATCCACATCAGCCATGACCTGTTTGTTCAGCTTGATGCCTACCAACATATTCAATCTGCATCAGCCCACTTGCATCATGCTACATGCAGCACACTGCACCTTTACCTTCTCTGCCCTTGGTTACGATCAAGAGGTGGGCTATCATGATTTGGACTTTACCTGGTAACTACATGTATGGACATTCAGCTAACCAGATAAGAAGGCCTAACCTATCTTCTCTGAAAGATTCCATTTGACCACAAGGATATTAATCTTGACATTGTAATCAACATCCGTAAATAACCAATAAAAATGCGGGGAAAAGTTGATGAATGTCTAAATAGCACCATTCTCTCTGCATGTAAGGATCAAACTACCAAGTTATTAGGCCAGTATAGGATACCTAGGGAAGCTGCCACAGAACCGCACACACCCACATTTTCTTAAGGCACGCTTTTGTTCCTTAGTCAGCTAAAAATTAGCCCTTGGTGATCCAAACAGGCTAAAAATTAGCTAACCTCCCATCTAAACTTTAGTCCATTAGCTTTAAAAGTCAAAACCCAGCTAATGAGGGCTAATTTCAGACCATCAAATGACGAAAGTTCAAATTACCCTTCGAAAGTCTTTATCTCCTCCTGCATTCTCGCCTAGGTTCTTTCCCTGCCACCGCTTCTGCATCACCCCCCTCCCGAACTGTGTCACCATGCCAGGCGTCACCGCCTGTCCTAGCACAGGGACCCGGCAGTGCGTCTCTTACCTTGCCACGCTCATCCCCCTATCCACAGCCGCACCTCCATCCAAGAAGCAGCACTGTGCACCTCGGTCGCCAACCCACCGGCAGTCCAGCCCTCTGCCCACATGAGTTGGATGGACCATCACTATTGTAATATTTTTTTATTCAAGAAATTTCCATGCTTGAGTTTACAAATCAGCATTTTGCTAGCAATAGGATGACCACGGAGTAGCAGCGCTCTCATGTATCTAACTGAGGAAGCGTCAGCAGTCAGCACGGCCCTGGAAAAAAAAAGAGCGCCGTGCCAAAAAAAAAACGAGCAGCAGCCACACTAAAAAACGAGCAGTAGGTGACAGGCCCCACTAGGGGTAGAATAGACTTTGATCATGGCTAAAAAGTAGCCCCTGGATCCAGCTAAAATTTAAACTGTAGTCAGGGCTAAACTTCAGTTTTAGTCCATCCAAACAGGCCCTTAGTTTACTCACATTGTAGAGTGCAATATTTATAGGTAGAGTTCTCTGCATAGTATACCCTTTCCTGCCTTTATTATCATCTCCTTCACCCTATCCTCTTGTCTAACATTGTATCAACTAGCTGAGCATCCCTCATGCGAGTTCATGCGAAGATAAAATAGCGGTGCCATTGCTCTGTACCTTGTCAACTGACTTTTTAAAGGATAAGATGGCTATGCAATGCATGGAATGAAAAATGTGCATGGCTAGCTGAACATTTTGGTCTTTCACCGATTCCTTTATATAGAAAATGAAGAGTGTGCACATCTTTTATACAGGTTGCCAACATTTCGATCTGATACTGAGGAATGGCATTCCACTGTTGGCGAGGACGATTCATACTTCAAGTCTATGGTGGACAACTTCGTCATTGCAGCTAAAGATGTGTGTAAACCTTCAGAGGACTATGTATATAAGAAGGGACTCGGTCAGCAACAAACTGATGGATATGCAGAGAGTGCCCTGAAGTATTACAACAATGACGAGAGTAATAAGGTAAAGTATTTTTATTGTTATGTGCAAACATTTATGAACCTGCTACCTGAGTACAATCACTAGTGTCATATATACTGACAGCAGTTTGCTGCTAAGATAATAGTACAAGGGATTTGGTTTTTATTGTGTAGATGCTTTAGTCAAGCCTTTATGCAAGAGTAGTGCCAGTAGAAGGGACCCTCTTATTCAACTTATTAAGCAAGGAATGACAGTTAGATGTGCAGTTGCTTTGGGTGAGGTAGGTTAATAGGAACCAATGTGACCCATGGGGATGTGAAAGTGGCAGCTACAATGGCCCATGTGGATGTGAAACGGTAATATGCGCCAATGGTAACCTTACCAAGAGGTAGGTAGGTAGGTAGAGGGATGGATCGGGGATCAACTGGGTATAAACGAAGAAGATGAGAGAGTAGTGTTTAATGGTTCTGAACTAAATATTTTGAAAAATATTTGTAGTTAAATTTCAAAAGTTTGACCGGATATCGCTTAAAGCGTCACCCGTTTGTGACTGGATCATTGATTCCTGATGTTCTTTCACGCTCGTTAATTGTTGTCACTGATTATTTCATATTTTTTTATTTTATTAACTCAGGTTAAATATAAGTTAATCAGTGCTATTACAAGTTGTGGAATACTCGATATTGAGAGATGCTATGGACATGTGAACTTTATAGCGAAAGGGAATCAACAAAATTCAAAGGAGGAGCTTTTCTTTGCGGAGTTACGGTTGGATACCTATGTACCAACTTGTGTGGTTTCTCTGTAGGGGGTGAAAAAAGTTGGTTAGTTCAAAACCATAGGAGTCTTAAAAGATTGTTTCTTCCCCTATGATTTCATATTGTGATAGATCCTAATTTATTTATTTTTTTCTCAGGTGGACTCCGTGACAGTAAATATGACAAATTCCATGGGGTGGGTATTCATATTGATGCTCAACATTGTTATGCCTGTCGAAGTGGAGTAATGCACCCAAAGAATGGTTTACTATATGAGACTGGTCATGTTGCTTGTAGCGGGTTCTATCACCTTTGATGTGAGTACCCGGGCAATGATGTATATAAGAGTGGTTACCTTGCCATGAAAGCACCCAACGAACAAGTAGTTCGGTGTCATGCACCTAGGCAATGGACTATTACATTAGCAGGGTTACCACTAGGTAATTTATGAGTAGTGTCGCAGATTGTTTATTTTTTCAATTGTCAGCTAGCTTTTATGTGTTATTAGCATGTTGTTTATGGACAAGCAATGCGAATCTATTTACACTGCTGTTTTTCTGCTTGTCTACAGTGCTGATGAACGAATTACCCTTTTGCCTAGTTAAACGCTATCGTTCTGCTTTACCAATTTCCCCTAGCTAGAACGATGAACTCGTAGTATTAAGTTTGTTTAAAGCTCATGTATGTTCTTGTGTGGAGCTGCTGCTCATGTTTATGTTTATGTTATTGTGAACTTTTAGTCATGTTTATGGGCTTGTGGAACTGACTATGCATGTTTATGTTGGTAACTAATAGTTATGTTAGGCTTTTGTCATGTCTAAAATTATAATTAGAGCAATATATGCTTATTCCTCTAAATGTGCATCTGTTGTGTTTGTGTGTGCAACGTTCGTAACAATGCACATATACTCATGGATATGATTGGACATGAATAATGGTTAATCATATTTTATCTCCTTGATAGTGTTCTCAACGGTGCTAAATTAAATAGTTAGCACTACAATAATGGGTTAATCAATCGTTGGTACGATCTGAACCAAGTAATGTAATGACGTGAAACAAACACCGGTAGGATTAGTAAATTCATACGTATCGGCGGCTACACAGACCTAAGATCAAACACACCGAGACGAGCTAAGCAAAACGGTTAGAGTAGTGATGCTATTCATCGTGTCGGTTTTGACACCACGAATAATATACATCTACTCCCTCCATCCCATGAAAACTTCACTTTTGATATTCAAAAAAATCTCAAAGAGTGCTATTCTAACATTTAGACAGCCAAGTTACCATCAATGCTTTGAAAACAAGATGTCAAATAATATTTTTTAACACCAACACTCTTTCATATGCATCGTTACTTGCATGTTGCTCTTAAAAACGAGGCATTGGCCACCAAAATCGATAAACTAGCCAGCTTAAATTAATGTAATCTTTTAATTATTAAGAGGTATCATGGTCATTTGTCACTTCCACTAAATTATCATGGTCATTTGTCATTTCCACTAATTTATCTGAAAATATGTAGAAGCGTGATCTTTCGCGGTCTATGGGACGAAGGGAGTACGTTCACATCAGCTCCATCCTATCAGCTCTGTTCCTGACACGACTGAAGTTTTCACGCTAGTACATAATAGTCCCTGCAGCAGTGATGGTGCATGTCATCAACAATCTGGCGGCACGTTCTTTTGGCTTGTGACTGGTGCTGATTTCTACTGAGAGAAAAATACTGCTGTCTAGTGGCTGATGCCAAACGAACAGGCCGAGGGTATGTTGTACTGCAGCTCCTGCATGATCATTCGCCTCATCTCCTGCTCAACATTGTGAGCCCCCTCAACAGGTTCGCCCGCAATGCATTCTTCATCAAGACCGGAGCAAGAGCATCCCTACTGCTGTGGCCTCCTTCCTTGGTTGACGCCGGGAAAAGGGAGTCCTAGGCGGCAGGTTGTGTCTTGAATCTCTTGACGTAGCCTCCAACGTCTCATATCTCCCCTACATGCTTCATGCTAATTCCCTAACGCCAACTGCCGTCGCCATAGATTTATTTTCAAATATATATACTCGTCATGGAGGGTGCAATCCTCACGATTGAACTTTGAGGGCTCCTTTGGAAACCGGCACCCCCGCGGGGATCCGCGCCCCTTCTCCGGGAATTCCGCCCGACCTAGGTAGGCCGGGCGCTCTTCCTGGGGAAGGCTGCCCCGGATTCTGCGCTGCCAAACCAGCCCTGAAGATTCCTTTTGGAGTGTTGAACAGTGGTGAGTCCCAGAGCCTAGACGAATCTTTGCTAAAAAAGGAAAAAAAGAGAAAAACCGAGGCGAATCCGATCCACTATAATTAACGTGGACGGCTCTTATGCAGAATATATAGCCCCTCTTTCGCAAAAAAAAGAAAGAAAAAGAATCCCCTGCTCCTTTGTTTCCTTCTCGCGAACTCGCGCTCGGGCTCGCCTGGTTCATAGTCGAATGCAAAGCGACGTGATCGATTAATCGCCACCGCCCGCGCCCTAACACAGCTGGTTTGGATCCATGGCTGCTCCGCTGCCGCATGCTGATGAAGCTTTCGTCGCCGGCACGGCCGCGCCGCCGTCTGCCAGCGTTCGCCAATAACAGGAAGAGGAACCTGGATCAGGATCCGACATTGAATTAGATAGGTAATTATGTGTCAGCAACATCTATCTAGATTAACCATTAATACTAATTGTTGACGCTTTTTCTGGTCAACACACACGAGCGCCGTATCGCGCAAACGAAGAAACGATGAACTCGCCGCAGCCCCGCCCAAACCGGTCAGACCGGTTTAGGGATCCGGTCAGACCGGTTTCCCTCAGGAGCTTCGGGATGAACCTAGAATCACCACCTCGGGAGGGACCCCGTCGGAGATGGCGCGCCTAGGGTTGCTCTGAGATCGGTCAGGCCACTCAGAACCTCCTTGAACGCCGTAGAGACAAGCAAGGAAAGCAAAGGGGTTGGAAAAGCTAGGGTTTGGAGATAAAAAGTAGAAAAATATATTGATTGATCGATTGGATGATAACTCTCAACCGGCCACGGCCCTTTATATTTATAGGGTGGGGAGGTCTTGCCCCGCAAGGAATCCTTTTACAATTTGAAACCAACTAGGACTCCTAATTCTACTCCAACTCGGAGTGAAACCGGTCAGACCGCTCTGGCAAACCGGTCAGACCGGTTTGGCTGTTGCCAGATCGGCTACAGGGAAACCGGTCTGACCGCTTCCTAGAACCGGTCTGACCGGTTGCACTCGGCCTGTCAATTTTGGGTGCGAACATATGCCCCCCTGTTTTCTAGTAAATTTTATGCACTAGAAAATATGCTAAGGTCGATGTCACAGAATTCACCGGCCATTTTGTCCTAAGGGCGATTTTTTAACTATAAATCGGCCATATCCTATCAAGCACTTTGCCAAACACTTGGATAAAATTTCTTCAAGTATCTCCCATTGAGAGCTCTAGGTAGCTGCTGTCCTTGCAAAGTTTCCACAATGTAAGAATTTCCTGAGCAAACCTTCATAATCTTGAAAGGACCCTCCCAACTTGGAGACCACTTACCAAACTTGTTGCTTTTCAATCCAATGGGTAAAATTGTTTTCCAAACCAAATCACCTACTTGAAAGGACTTGAATTTCACTTTCTTGTTGTATGCTCTCGCCATTCGTCTCTTATCCTTTTCAATCTCTTCTAAAGCTCCCAAACGCTTGTCGGTCACTTCATCAATATTATCCATCATCAAAGCATAATATGTATCAACATCAAGATTATTTTGCTTTGCAAGTCTATATGCGCCAAGATTCACCTCTATAGGTAAAACGGCTTCTTGACCATACACAAGCTCAAACGGAGTAACTTTAGTAGCACCATGTTTAGAAATACGATGAGCCCATAAAGCTTCAGATAATACCTCATGCCACCTTTTAGGATGATCTTCTATCTTCTTCTTGATGAGCCTTATCAATGTCTTGTTGCTAGATTCCGCTTGACCATTGGCTTGAGCATAATATGGAGATGAATTGAGAAGTTTAATACCATAGGAATTAATAAATTCACGCACCTCTTTGGATATGAATGAAGTCCCTTGATCCGTAGTCAAAGTTTGTGAGATACCAAACCTATGTATAATATTTTCTTTAATAAACCCAATCACCTCTCTATGCGTCATATGCTTCAAAGGAAGTGCTTCCGTCCACTTAGTAAAATAATCAGTTGCCACAATCACAAAACAATGACCTTTTGTCGAAGAAGGATAAATCTTGCCCACAAAATCTAAACCCCATCCCCGAAAAGGCCAAGGCTTAATAATTGGATGCATCAATGCTGCAGGTACCAACTGAATATCCCCATGTTTCTGACACTCCTCACATCCTTTGTAATATTTAAAACAATCGGCTATCATCTTAGGCCAATAGAAACTAGCTCGCCTAAGGAGCCACTTCATCTTAGGAGCCGATTGATGAGTACCACAAATTCCTTCATGAACTTCTGCCATAGCCAACCTAGCTTGATCAGGACCCAAACATTTCAAAAGCAAATCATCAATCGTCCGACGATACAACTCATCACCATCCAAAACGAACTTTAGAGCCCATCGTCGAATTTTTCTGTCAATTGTACTGCTAGGATTTTGTAAATAACTAATCAGAGGCTTTCTCCAATCATCCACTTCGTCTTGATTGCAAATAACATCCGAAGTAGTATCTTCACCAGACAACCGGTCAGACCGGTTCTGTAAAGCGGTCAGACCGGTTGAACCGGTCAGACCGGTTTGAGGAAGCGGTGCGACCGGTTCCTCCAGAACAGAACACTCAGCTTCTAAAAACATCGGTCTTTGTTCTTGAAAATTTCTTTTCTGAACGTTATAACCAGATGCTTGCTGAGCCAGAGCATTTGCCTTTGGATTTCTCCCTCGTGGTACATGACGAATTGTAAATTCATCTAAACAAGATATAATATCGAGACATTTATCAAGATATGCATTCAAAAAACCATCTAAGCATTGGCATACCTTAGAAACTTGTTGTACCACCAGTAAAGAATCACCATAAGCTTCCACATGCTTCACCCCCATGTCATGTAAAATTTCCAATCCAAATAAAAGAGCTTCATACTCGACTTGGTTATTAGTACATTTATGATCTAATCGGTTAAGTGCTTCAAAAACAGCCCCATGTGGAGAAGTAATAACAATTCCAATACCACAACCACTTTTGCAAACCGATCCATCAAAATGCAACTTCCATGGAGTAAAAGTAACATAACTGACATTTAAATCAAGTTGCTTATCCACTCTATGTCCAACAATAAAGTCGGCTACTATTTGACCTTTCATTGAAGTTAATGGTTCACAATGCAAGTCATATTCAACTAAAGCATAAGCCCATTTGCCGACTCTACCACTTAAGATTGGTTTGTGCAACATGTATTTAATTATGTCAGCTTGACATGCTACTACACAAGTACTTGGTAAAAGATAATGCCTCAATTTGGTACAAGTATGATATAATGATAAACATAACTTCTCAATAAAAGTGTACCTTGTTTCGGCATCCAATAATCTTCTACTCTCGTATGCAACCACATATTCCTTCCCTTCGGTTTCTTGAGTCAAAACACCTCCAATGACATTTTCCTCCGCCGCCACATATAATTTGAATGGAACTCCACTCTTAGGCGCTTGAAGGACAGGTGGCGAAGACAAATATTGCTTGATCTCATCAAATGCTTCTTGTTGCTTTGCCCCCCAAGTGAAATCAATGTCATTCTTCAACCGAAGTAAAGGAGTAAAGGCATTCACCTTCCCGGACAAATTACAAATGAATCTTCTCAAGTAATTTACTTTGCCCAAGAACCTTTGCAAATCTTTCTTGCAAGTAGGAGCCTTCACATTGTTAATAGCTTCAATCTTTTTAGGATCTATCTCTATGCCTTTCTCATGCACAACAAATCCTAAGAACTTTCCAGCCGATACACCAAAAGCACATTTGAGTGGATTCATCTTTAATTTATATCGATGCATTCTTTCAAATGCAAGCCTTAAATCAGCCAAATGAGAATCTACTCCAGCCGATTTGACAACAATATCATCAATATAAACTTCTACTATAATGCCAAGCAAGTCATGAAAAATCAAATTCATTGCCCTCTGATATGTGGTGCCCGCATTTTTCAAACCAAAGGTCATCACTACCCACTCAAATAGACCAACAAAACCTGGACATAGAAAGGCCGTTTTGGCTATATCCTCTTCGGCCATGAATATTTGATTATAACCAGCATTACCATCAAGAAAACTAAGAATTCTATGTCCAGATGCAGCATTAACAAGAAAATCAGCTATAGGCATAGGATATTCATCTTTAGGAGTAGCTCTATTAAGATCTCTAAAATCAATGCAAACACGAAGCTTTTTTGTTCCTTTCTTTTCAACAGGCACAATATTAGAGATCCAATTAGCATATCGACAAGGTCTAATAAATTTAGCATCTAGTAACCGATTGATTTCTTCTTTCACTCGGTCATAAATATTAGGATTAAAGTTTCTGCGAGATTGTTTAAAAGGTCTAAAACCAGGTTTAATAGGCAAACGATGCTCAACTAAATCACGACTTAGACCAGGCATTTCGTTGTAACTCCATGCAAAACAATCCACATACTCCTTTAATAACTTTATTAACTCAGATTTAAACAAAGGATCAAGATTCTTGTTTACAAATGTCGGCCTAGGCATAGTACCATCACCAATGTCTACCTCCTCTAGAGGATCGGCCGACGTAAACCCTTGTCCCAACTTGCTTAAATCATCAAAATCTTCAATGGCCTCACACATATCGTTCTTATGCGCCCGATAGTGCTCACGCCTCTGCTGTAACCATTCTAGATTTGGGTCCATCAAATCATAAGAGATGGTATGGCCAGATCTCCAATCGGCCTCATAACAGCAGTAGCAAAACCATCCTTGGTGCAACCAATGATCTCACAATCAGATAAATCTAAACCAGATAAGCATTTAAGATTCTCATGATCATCCATAGTAGAACTATCGGCCACTGCAACACAAGCCGACGTATCTCCATGAACGACTTCTACTTCATCATCTATCCATTGAATCAAAAATTGATGCAAAGTAGAAGGCACACATTGGTTTGCATGAATCCAATCACGACCAAGGATTAAACTGTAGTTACCTTGTGTCTCAGCGACGAAGAACGCAGTAGCCAAAGTCTTGCTTCCAATAGTAAGCTCCATAGAAGCAACTCCCTTGGCGCCCATAGGTTCACCTCCCCCAACGCCGCTGATGGTCATGTTGGTCTTGATCAACTCTTCATCTGAACCTCCCAGCTTCTTGAATAGAGAGTATGGCATCAAGTTAACTATTGCCCCTCCATCCACTAGCATGCGAGAGATAGGCTTCCCATTAATATGACCCTTCATGTATAAATCCTTCAGATGACTCTCATCAGCTTTGGGCTTCTGGAAAATAGCCTCCTTTCGACCAAAATCAAGTTGAGCAACGCTTTCTTCTGACAATACATAACCATCCATAGACATATGAATTACGTTAAGCTCAAAATTTGTATGTTCAGGAGAAAAACCATAATCAACAAGCTCTTCATCGTCCTCTGAAGTAGATACCGATGATAGCTTGCCATCACAAATCATAGGAGAAGGAGAAGAAAAACCGGGTGGCGCGTCGGGCAAAGCGGTCTGACCGCTTTCGTCAACCGGTCTGACCGGTTCAACCGGTCTGACCGACTCCTGAACCGGTCTGACCGGTTCTGTCTGAGAGCTGGTCTTAACTTTCCATTCTTTTCCCAGTGGAATCATGGGCCTGTACTTGTTGAAAGCTTCGTCCCTCTGCTTCTCTAGCTCTTTCTCCTTCATCTCCTGAAACCTCAATCGCTGAAGCTTCCTCCTTTGAGTACGAGATAAACCAGGACGACACCATCTTGGCAAAAAGTATTTGGAGTTGGAACCACTCCCACTGGATTCACCATCAGCAACAGAATCTTTCTGAATAGGTGTCTTAACCTGATTGTCCGTGACAATCGGTCCTTTGCCACCGTTTCCAAGGGGAACATTTATCAACCCAATCTGAATAACATCTTGATTTGTAGTCCTCTCTGGGTCAATATCCATCCTATGCACCTCCTCACGCTGTTTTGGCTTGTAAACTTGCTTCATAGGAGGTTTTGCCGATTTCCTAAGGAAACCGGTCTGACCGGTTTGTGGAACCGGTCTGACCGGTTGGGTCTGGTGACCCTGACCGGATTGGCAAGGTGCCAAACGGTCCTGTCCAGGTCTTGAGATTCTGTCTAATGCTGGCCTTCGCGGTCCTCCCCATCCATGTTGAAAAGATTGTTGATATGGTACCCACATCACTCCATTATCATCATAAACTGGACGGGGTGAACATGAACTCGGTGCCTCCCATTGCTGAACAAAATTCCTCTTTGGCTGAGGATATTCTTCTTGATATGGAGGCACTCTCAATCTCTTTTTTACCGGCCGATCACTTGTAACGGCCTTTTGTTTGGAGTACTTGTCAAATAACATATCAAAGGTGACCTTTGGCCTAATAGTACTCCCCTGATTCTTTGCAATATTGACTTTCCAGCTTCCAATCTCCGGACGGCTTGGTTTAATCATTTTTGGACGACCCCTGGGAGAACCGGTCTGACCGCTTGCCATACCCGGTCTGACCGGTTTGTCCTGCAAAGGCTCAAACGGTCTTTGCTCGGTATGAACGGTCGACTCTTGCCCCCCACGTTCAGAGGCTCTCACAGTGACCTTGAATGTCTCCCTGCCATCTGGAGTTGTCTCACATGCAACTTCTCGAATCAACTCCTTTCCTCTCAAGTCATGCTTTGTTTCACCGATCACAACATTCTTTCCTTTGGTTGCTTCGGCTTGATGCGGCCGAACCAAAACCTTAGGCTGTTGCAAATCCATAGTATTGACAGGAAAATGAGCTTTATCCACTTGCATTTCATGAAATGTCAAACGACCTTCATTTATGGCCGATTGAACCTGTCGACGAAACACATTGCAATCATTAGTGGCATGAGAATACGTATTATGAAATTTGCAATATGCACGTCTTTTCAATTCTTCAAGTGGAGGTAATTTATGAGATAACTTGATATTTCCAGATTTAAGCAATTCATCAAATATACGATCACATTTGGAAACATCAAAAGTAAACTTAACTTCTTCTTGCCGATTTTTGTTAACCGGCTTAAGCGATGTACAAGAATAAGTTTTTTCTTTAGAGGGCCACACAAATTTAGCAGCAAGTACTTCTTTATCACTATCACTCGAATCATCAGATTCATAGTCAACCACATGAACATTAGAACGACGTGATCTAGAAGTATCCCTCTCTTTTTCTTTATTCATTCGGTTTTCAACAATTAAAGCTCTAATTTGAACTTGAGCAACCGAAAGAAAGTCAGCACCCTCTATTCTATCTCTTATAGATGACCTTAAACCTTTTAAGCAAATATCAGCAAGGTCCATATCAGTGATTGACAAATTAAAGCAACGGTTCTTAGTTTCTTTAAACCTCTTAATATAAGCAGAAACAGTTTCGTCTCTACTCTGCCTAACCGATGTCAAATCTGTCAATTTTAATTGCAAGCTCCCACTATAAAAGTGATCATGAAACTTACGTTCTAACATATCCCAAGATATAATAGAACCGGGAGCAAGCGAAGAAAACCAAGCAAAAGCGGTGCCAGTTAATGACAAAGAAAACAAGCGGACTTTTAAAGCATTATAAGCACCTGCTTCTCCTAATTGAGCTATGTATTGGCTAATATGCTCCCACGTGGTTCGGTCATCATCTCCACTAAATTTAATCAAGTCTGGCATACGCCAACCACGTGGAAGAGGAAAATTATCAAACTCAGCATTATATGGTTTTTGATACAAATTTGTATTACCAATATCAACACCAAGTTTACTTTTCACTACATTAGCCAAATCTTCTCTAAATTTATTAAATTCAGCCCAGTTAGGATTATTTGGCTGTTGGGTTTGCACTTTCTCCAAATTCATCTTATTTAAGTAGGGAGCAACCTTAGCTTGAGCTAGCCTATAACTTTCAAAAACATCATCAGGTATAACGTTTCCTTGAGCAGATGTATTAACTGTTGTACTATATTGAGGTCTAGCAGTACCTAAAGCATTAGTGTGAGCATAAACCATCGAATCAGGTGAAACAGAAAGCGGTATAGGCTGCTCATGCACCAATTCAAGCGCACTGGTCAGACCGGTCTGACCGGTTCCCTGATCCGGTCTGACCGGTTTGGCCATATTTGGCCCGGTCGTTTGGAACGGCGGGGATTGACCAATGGCAAACTCAGGTGGCATACCATACATGTATTTTTCAGTATTAACATTAGGTATGGGTGCCAAGCTAGGAAAAACTCCACTACTGGAATTAATTTTAGGAGCGCTACTACTAGTTTCATTATTGTTAAAGCAAGTAGCGGTCCTATCTTTCTCAAGATCTTCTAATCTTTCTAAACGAGCAATGTAAGAGGCAAGCAATTCATCTCTTTCCACACTATTTTTAGGAACAGTAGTAGAAGGAGTGGTTTGTGATTTACTTACAGCGGGTATTACCTCAACTCGATTGTCGTTTAACTTGATCGCCGGCAGCTCAAACTCTTGCACTCTTGAGTAAGATCTTCTAATGAAGCCGCGATGATGTTATCCGCATCAAGATCACATCGAGATCCCATCTTATCTGTAGCTTAGATCGAACGGTCTTTGACAACCAGATCTTCTATATTCCCCAGCGGAGTCGCCAAAAGTATGTTGACGCTTTTTCTGGTCAACACACACGAGCGCCGTATCGCGCAAACGAAGAAACGATGAACTCGCCGCAGCCCCGCCCAAACCGGTCAGACCGGTTTAGGGATCCGGTCAGACCGGTTTCCCTCAGGAGCTTCGGGATGAACCTAGAATCACCACCTCGGGAGGGACCCCGTCGGAGATGGCGCGCCTAGGGTTGCTCTGAGATCGGTCAGGCCACTCAGAACCTCCTTGAACGCCGTAGAGACAAGCAAGGAAAGCAAAGGGGTTGGAAAAGCTAGGGTTTGGAGATAAAAAGTAGAAAAATATATTGATTGATCGATTGGATGATAACTCTCAACCGGCCACGGCCCTTTATATTTATAGGGTGGGGAGGTCTTGCCCCGCAAGGAATCCTTTTACAATTTGAAACCAACTAGGACTCCTAATTCTACTCCAACTCGGAGTGAAACCGGTCAGACCGCTCTGGCAAACCGGTCAGACCGGTTTGGCTGTTGCCAGATCGGCTACAGGGAAACCGGTCTGACCGCTTCCTAGAACCGGTCTGACCGGTTGCACTCGGCCTGTCAATTTTGGGTGCGAACACTAATCGTTACTAAATCATGCTGCAGAGAGTGCAATCTTTAGTTGGTAGAGTTCTCCGCACAGTATACCTTTTCCTGCCTATATTAGCCTCTCACTTCGCCTTATCATCTTCTGACTTTTTAAGTTGTATAGCTGAGGATCCCTTGTGCGAATTCATGCCAAGATAAATTAGTTGTTCCAGTGCCCTCCTGCACCTTGTCAACTAACTTGTTCAAGGGATAAGATAAGATGGCTACTCATGACATGAAAAATGTGCATACCTTAACATCGAACACTTTGGTCTCTTTCATCAGTTCCTTTAGAAAAACTAAAACTGTCCACATCTTTTATACAGGTTTCCAAAATTTGGATCTGATGCTGCCGAATGGTGTTCCTTGGATACTGAGGACGATCCATACTTCAAGTCCTTGGTGGACAACTTCATCATTGCAGCTGATGATGTGGGTAAGCCTTCAGAGGACATTATAGAGAAGAAGACAGGCAATGTGCGACAATCTGATAGATATGCAGAGAGTGCCTTGATGCATTACAATAATGACAAGAATAATAAGGTGATGTATATTATTCTTACGCATTAACATTTATGGACCTGCTATTGTATGACATTCAAAGGTGGCATATAGGCTTGGACATTTTTATTGTGTATAGGTGCTGTGGTCGAGCGTTTAGATCGATAAGGGTAGTGTAAGTAGAAGAGAAAAGAGGTTAGGCAATATCAATTGGAAGGGGTTAAGAGACTGACCTCTCCCTCTTGTCAACTTAGTAGGCAAGGAATGACAGTTACATCTGCAGTATCTTTGGGTGGGGTAGGTTAATAGGAACCAGTGTGGCCCATGGGGATTTGAAAGTGACAGTCTGGTGGCAGCAACGATGTCAAAAATGGCACAAGAAAAGAATTAAAAGTTTTTAGAACTTTAGTTCTATGCCAATATTTGCCAAGGTTATTGAGTGTTTGTGACAGGAAGTAGCAATCATTTGATTGCTGATGTTCTTTTACCTTTCATCAATTGTTTTCACTGATTATTTCATTTTTAACTCTTAGGTCAAATATGATTTAATCAGTGCCATTACAAGTTGTGCAATAATCGATATGAAGGGATTCTTTGGCCACGTGAATTTTATAGCAAAAGGGAATCAACAGGATTCAAAGGAGCTTTTCTTTGCAGAGGTACATTTGGACCATTGTACCTATGTACCAACCATTGTGCTTTCTCTGGAGGGGATGAAAAAAGTTGGTTAGTTCTAAACCATACATGTCTCAAGTTTCTTTCCTCTATAATTTTGGGTTGTGATAGATCCCAATTTTTTTCCAGGTGGACTTTGTGAGAGTAAA
Organism: Echinochloa phyllopogon; assembly: GCA_033239725.1. Lineage (NCBI taxonomy): Eukaryota > Viridiplantae > Streptophyta > Magnoliopsida > Poales > Poaceae > Echinochloa > Echinochloa phyllopogon. The sequence goes on from BTCW01000001.1 coordinate 2,966,103, forward strand.
TACGACAATTTCAATAGGGTGGGTTTTCCTATCGACGCCCAACATTGCTATGCTTGTGGAGGTAGATTAAAGCACCCAAATAACGGTGCACTATATGAGGCTGGCCATATTGCTGTTTGTTGGGAATATGCCCAAGAGACAACTGGATTCGATCCACTAGTCTTAATGGGCCACAAATGTTGTGAAGCCCATTACCAGGGGAAGGGGTGCTTTATTTATTAGTCCCATATTGCTAATGGAACATGGTGTGAAGAATTTCATCCAAATAAATAGAGACCAAACCCCTCCTGAGAAAGACATGACTTCCAAGCAATAGTTGCTTTTCTCCCCCATCGTGCTCGTGGACCTAGCAGTCCGGTGCGCGACGTTTCAATCCTCGTACGTGTGGATACCTCGGAGGTGCTGCGCTTGGAGCACAAGGACGAACCGCACGTGCAGGACCAGACGGACGTAAGCAACTGCACTGCACTGCCACTTCGACGCGTTCGTCTACATCGAGACGGCTTCCGCTGCAACTGCGCGTCAAGTGGTAACAATCCGTGATCTATAACTGCTGCTGTTCCTATTTTGGGTGAACGAGTTTTTGTGTGAGCTAGCGTAGCTTCCATCGTTTCCCTACAGTGGTACCAGAGCCGTAGCTGTTTCGTTATAGATTCGGATATATGCATATAGAGATATGCTTGGTTGTAGATTGGTCTCTGATCGGTTCGTGATCTCCACTATGATGGTAGTGTAACGAATTACTCCTACCGGTCGGAATTCCGCCACCGGAGTTAAGTGATACACACAAACCCAGTTATGGTGAGATATAGACCAATTGGATTGGTCGAATCGAACTTAGATCAATGACCGCGTCGCATGTCGATATACGACGATGTTGACTAGGATTCACTATGATGGTGGTGTAACGAATTACTCCTACCGGTCGGAATTCCGCCACCGGAGTTAAGTGATACACGTAAACCCAGGCATGGTGAGATATAGACCAATGTGATTGGTCAGATAGAATTTAGGTAAATCGTAGGTCCGCTCAGGAACGGCGGACGGTCCGCGAGAGAGCGGCGGACGGTCCGTAAATTCGTTCAAGAATCTTATAGAGACGTTGTCTAGCGTTCCAGAGGGTCGGACGGTCCGCCAGAGCAGGTCGGACAGTCCGCGGAGCGGATCGGACAGTCCGGGAGAAACGGCAGACGGTCCGCACAAGAACGGCGGACGGTCCGCAAGTGAGCGGCGGACGGTCCGCAAATACAGTCGGAATTTTGACAGAAGCGTTTTTCCAGCGTTCCAGAGGGTCGGACGGTCCGCCAGAGCAGGTCGGACAGTCTGCAAGGAAACAACGGACGGTCCGGCGAAATTAAAATTTTGAAAAACGATCCCTCAAAAATTGTTTAAGTTCTAAATGTCCTCCCAACTAAATCTTGCACCATCACATGTCTTGTACAATTAGTGGTGGGTCTATGAAATTAGGGTGCCACTAGTTTTCCTTGACTAGATGGGTTTGTATCGGATACTTACTCGCATAAGGAGTTGGTTAACTTAAACAAGGTCATCTTAACGGTTAAGGACCTTGGGACATAAAGGTTGGACGCCGAGACATAGAGATGTCAACCAACAACAGGAGTCATATAAGATATGATTAGCAAGAGTTGCTTACCGATCTACCATGTCTTCTAGCGGTGATGCTAAAGCTCACTAGTCGACTTGTTAGTTGTGGATCCTGAATCACTAAAATATCAATGGAGGGATATTGATTTTAGTGGGAGTAAATTTCGTTAAATTGTTTAATGTATTTTACTCTGTCATAGATACATTGTCTTAGTATTTTGCATTATTTTCTGTTGTAGATCAATGGCACCTAGCACACCGTTTTCTTTGCGTTCGATCCTTGAGAAGGATAAGTTGAATGGAACAAATTATGCGGATTGGATCCGAAACCTTAGAATTGTTCTCAGGGCTGAGAAAAAGGAAGAAGTTCTAGACACCCCATTACCAGTTGAGCCTGATGATAACGCAACTCTTGCTGAGAAAAATGCTTACAAGAAGGCATGTGATGCCAATCTTGAAGTGAGTTGTCTTATGCTTGCTTGCATGGAACCCGAGCTGCAGATGCAGTTTGAGACAAACCATGAGGCGCATGATATGATCGAGGCGCTCAAGGATATGTTTCAAACTCAGGCCAGGACTGAAAGGTTCAATGTCTCAAAGGCCTTTGTGGAAACAAAGCTAGCAGAAGGCGCAGCTGTAGGGCCACATGTGATCAAGATGGTTGGTTACTCCCAAAGGTTGGAGAAGCTAGGCTTCCCACTTGGCCCAGAGTTAGCCACCGATTTTATTCTAGCATCACTTCCGCCTAGCTTTGGGAACTTCATCTCGAACTACCATATGCATGGGGCGGAGAAGGGATTGAATGAGTTATGTGGCATGCTCAAGACGGCAGAGGTTGATATCAAGAAAAGCGCTAGCAGCAGCCATGTGATGGCCATCCAAAACAGGCCTAACTTCAAGAGGAAGGGCAAATCTTGGAAGAAAAAGAGCAAGGCTAAAGATATGATCTCTCAGCCAAGCTCTACGCCCCAGACTGAGTCTGGACCAGCTGCAGAAAAGAAGGAGTGCTTTTATTGTAAAGAAATTGGTCACTGGAAGAGGAATTGCAAGAAGTACCTGGCTTTTCTGAAGAATGGCGGTAGTAAGAGTACTTCCGCATCAGGTACACATGACATTAATATTACAGACATTTTTCTCGCTGAATCTTCTATTAATTCCTGGGTATTTGATACCGGATCGGTTGCTCATATTTGCAATTCGATGCAGGGATTAGTAAGAAGTAGAAGCGTGGGAAGAGGCGAAGTTGATTTCCGCGTGGGCAATAATGCAAGAGTTGCTGCTTTGACCGTCGGGACGATGCAACTCCACCTTCCGTCAGGATTTATCATGGAATTGAATAATTGTTATTTTGTTCCTAGTTTGAGTCGAAACATTGTATCTCCCTCATGTTTGATGAAGGATGGTTATACATTCGCGAGTAAAGACAATGGTTGTGTGATCTCAAAGAATGGCATGTTTGTGGCTCTTGCATCCATTGTGAATGGATTGTTTATTTTAAATCTTGATGATTCACCTATATGTAATATAATTGCTAAAAGGCCTCGGCTAAATGATTTGAATCCTACCTATATGTGGCATTGTCGTTTGGGTCATATAAGTGAGAAGCGCATGAAGAAGCTCCATTCTGATGGACTTTTAACTTCGTTTGATTTTGAATCATACGAGACGTGCGAAGCTTGTTTGCTAGGCAAGATGACCAAGGCACCTTTCACAGGTTTTCCTGAGAGGGCGCAAGACTTATTGGAACTCATACATACTGATGTATGTGGACCAATGAGCACGACAGCTCGGGGTGGATTTCAGTACTTCATAACTTTCACTGATGATTTTAGTAGATATGGCTATGTCTACTTAATGAAGCATAAGTCAGAGACTTTTGAAAAGTTCAAAGAGTTTCAGAATGAAGTTGAAAATCAGCGTGGTAAGAAAATTAAAGCCTTGCGATCAGATCGTGGAGGCGAGTATTTGAGCCACGAGTTTAGCACTCATCTAAAGAGTTGCGGAATTGTTCCACAGCTAACGCCACCTGGAACACCTCAGAGGAACGGTGTGTCCGAGCGACGTAATCGAACCTTGTTAGACATGGTGCGATCAATGATGAGCCAGTCAGATCTACCGTTATCATTTTGGGGTTATGCTCTAGAAACAGCAGCTTTCACACTAAATAGGGTACCATCTAAGTCCGTGGAGAAGACACCATATGAGATATGGACTGGCAAGACTCCTAGTTTGTCTTTTCTGAAAATTTGGGGTTGTGATGCATATGTCAAGCGACTTCAGTCGGACAAGCTTACACCAAAATCGGACAAGTGCATATTCGTGGGATATCCAAAGGAAACAATTGGATATTATTTCTACAACCGATCAGAGGGCAAAGTGTTTGTCGCTAGGAACGGTGTTTTCTTGGAGAAAGAGTTTCTCAACAGCGAGAAAAGTAGACAGAAGGTGTATCTTGAAGAAATTCGAGATGAGCCTATGAGGCAAGACTTTACGAGTGATGCTAATGTAGCAGAACAAGTTGAGACACCTGTGGTAAGAGAAGAATCGCCACAACCACGAAGGTCGGAAAGGCCACGTCGCGCTACACAGAAAATGAATCTCCAAGTTACGGGAGAGCGCGACATATTGTTGATAGACAACGATGAGCCTAGGACCTATGCAGAAGCTATGATGGACCCAGATTCCGAGAAATGGCAAAGTGCCATGATATCCGAGATAGATTCCATGGGGCAAAATCAAGTTTGGAACTTAGTTGACCCGCCTGATGGTGTGAGACCCATCGAGTGCAAATGGATCTTTAAGAGAAAGAGAGATGTAGACGGAAATGTTAACGTCTATAAAGCACGACTTGTTGCAAAAGGTTTTCGACAAGTTCAAGGAGTTGACTACGACGAGACATTCTCTCCAGTAGCGATGCTTAAATCTATCCGGATCATTCTAGCAATAGCTGCGTATTTCGATTATGAGATATGGCAAATGGATGTCAAAACAGCTTTCCTCAATGGGAACCTAGAGGAGGATGTATACATGATACAACCAGAAGGTTTTGTCGATCCAACTAATGCTGGAAAATTATACAAGCTTCAGAAATCAATCTATGGATTAAAGCAAGCATCTCGGAGTTGGAACCTTCGTTTTGATGAGGTAGTCAAAGGGTTTGACTTCCGGCAGAATGAAGAAGAGGCTTGTGTTTACAAGAAGGAAAGTGGGAGCTCTGTTGTATTTCTAATCTTGTATGTGGATGACATATTGTTGATTGGGAATAATATTCCTATGCTAGAATCCGTTAAGACTTCGCTGAAAAATAGTTTTTCTATGAAGGACTTAGGGGAAGCTGCATACATTCTGGGCATAAGGATCTATAGGGATAGATCAAGGAGGCTTATAGGATTAAGTCAAGATACTTATATTGACAAGGTGCTGAATCGGTTCAGCATGGAACAGTCCAAGAAAGGGTTCTTGCCTATGTCACATGGCATACACCTCAGCAAGACTCAGTGTCCTACGACGACTGATGAGCGGGAGCGCATGAGTAAGGTTCCTTATGCTTCAGCAATTGGATCCATCATGTACGCCATGATAAGTACTCGTCCAGATGTCTCATATGCTCTAAGTGTTACGAGCAGACACCAGTCTAATCCAGGTGAAAGTCACTGGACAGCGGTGAAAAACATTCTTAAGTACTTTAGAAGGACTAAAGATGTGTTCCTAGTCTATGGAGGTGAGGGAGAGCTCATTGTAAAGGGTTACACTGATGCTAGTTTCCAAACTGATCCAGACGATTCAAAGTCGCAATCAGGATTTGTGTTCACAATAAACGGTGGTGCTGTAAGCTGGAAAAGTTCTAAGCAAGATACTGTGGCTGATTCTACAACGGAAGCAGAGTACATCGCAGCTTCGGAAGCGGCGAAGGAAGGTGTTTGGATGAGGAAGTTTCTCATTGAGCTTGGTGTGTTTCCCAATGCATCTAGCCCATTGGAACTCTACTGTGACAACAATGGGGCAATTGCACAGGCTAAGGAGCCAAGGAATCACCAGAAAAACAAACATGTACTGCGGAAGTTTCACCTCATTCGAGAGTTCGTTAGACGTGGTGAGATAAAGATATGCAAAATACATACGGATTTGAATATTGCTGATCCTTTGACAAAGGCTCTTCCACGGCCTAAACATGAATCACACACGAGAGCTATGGGTATTAGATATCATTTAGATTAGCTCCAGTGTGAGTGGACAATGTTTTGTATCTATGATATATTGTTTATTTATTGAATATCCATGAAAGGCAACTTGTATATGATTAGCAATTATGTGAATTGTTTGTGAAACTCAATACTTGTATGGTTATTCAAAAGGATTGTCCCTAATTTGATTAGCACATGTATTAGTTGATGACTATGTTTCACAAGTCATGGACATGGAGATGTCAAACTAATAATGTGGGCACATGTATGACATGGGGCTGGACTGACCCAGTTTGAGACTTGTTTATCTCTTCTTCACAACGCGTATGCTTTGTCCTTAGACCTGAGATTGTCGTATGTACTCAAGATGTGAATTGACCTACTTAGGGACTACCAAACGCTGCACCGTAACTGGGTAGTTATAAAGGTGGTTTTCGGGTTTGTCAGGAAGCATGCTGTGAGGCATGGTCAATCAAGATGGGATTTGCCCCTCTCTATACGAGAGAGATATCTCTGGGCCCCTCGAGTGATCGGATCAAGAAATGCATGGCCGTGCTAGGTTAAGTGTTAACCTCTTGAAGGATCTGACTCACAGTTTCGAGAAAGGGAGGTCTTACTTGGAGTTAGACCAAATATCGTGAGGCAAAGGGAATAGCTTGTACGTGATGTTGTGGTGGTTCGTCTGATATGATCTTTACGTATTCATGGGAGTTGACACGTCTTGCTAGAGGCCGCTATCAACTATTGGAACGAGTAGGAGTACTCGAACCATGTCTATGTGTACGTGAACCCATAGGGTCACACACTTAAGAGGTTTGGAACACTGAAAACTTGCTTATGAGATTGTCTCTAGTGCAAGTGGGAGATTGTTGGGAATATGCCCAAGAGACAACTGGATTCGATCCACTAGTCTTAATGGGCCACAAATGTTGTGAAGCCCATTACCAGGGGAAGGGGTGCTTTATTTATTAGTCCCATATTGCTAATGGAACATGGTGTGAAGAATTTCATCCAAATAAATAGAGACCAAACCCCTCCTGAGAAAGACATGACTTCCAAGCAATAGTTGCTTTTCTCCCCCATCGTGCTCGTGGACCTAGCAGTCCGGTGCGCGACGTTTCAATCCTCGTACGTGTGGATACCTCGGAGGTGCTGCGCTTGGAGCACAAGGACGAACCGCACGTGCAGGACCAGACGGACGTAAGCAACTGCACTGCACTGCCACTTCGACGCGTTCGTCTACATCGAGACGGCTTCCGCTGCAACTGCGCGTCAAGTGGTAACAATCCGTGATCTATAACTGCTGCTGTTCCTATTTTGGGTGAACGAGTTTTTGTGTGAGCTAGCGTAGCTTCCATCGTTTCCCTACACTGTTAGCGATTACTATCACGGTTGATGTGATATAATTACATGGACAATTGAGTACAAGAGAGTGATCACCTTGCAAGGAAATCACATGAAAGAATAAAGTATTTGTTATATTATAGAGTTCGGTGCCATGGCCTGAATGCCTGATAGACATAGTTAAGCACCTAGGCAATGGACTATTGCATCTAGTCTGGTAGCATTACCACTAGGTAATTTATGAGTAGTGTCGTGTAACTGTTCTGACAGCTAGTTTTTATAGTTCTTATCATGTTATTTATGGACAAGCAATGAGAAAAAAAAAAAATTTACACCGCTGAAGTGCTCATGCTTGTCTACTTGGCTCTGTGATAGGATTGGTTATTTTACCTTGCAAAGTATTCAACGCGCTAGTTTTTGCCGAGTGAGCTCTATCATAAGCATGCTTTGCAGATTTGTAGCAGTTTATACGAAGTACGTCTTTCGCCAATGATACGTGGTCGGACATTGCTCCCTATACTATATAGATACGGATACATGTATCAGTATCGGGCCGATATGGATACGGTGATACGCTATTTTCTAAAAAAAAATAGATACGTATATACGTCTTAGTTGAAAATAATTAATATCAGACTTATATAAAAGAAGTAATAAATAACTTATGATTATAATATTTTGCACAAGAGCACAAGCATATAGACCATCGGAGCTACAACAAACAACAATATTATTACATTGCAGCAGTTAGCAAGCACATATAAAATATCTAGATGTATTTATAGTGTATTCGTGGTGTATTGGTATCGGATACATATTCGATATGGGATATGTCCCCTCCAAGTATCGGGTACTCGGGTAGCACCGTAGCAGAGCCACAAGTATTCGGGGTAGCAGATGAGGTGGCTCCAACGTGGACGTCTCTTTGCAGAAAACCCCCCGCTCTTGTTTCCTTTTCGTGGACTCGCTCGGGTCTTCTGCGACAATCTTCCCTCGCCTCTACTGCCGCCGTCGCCGTCGCCGTCCGTCCGAACAGCAGGCGCTGTTTCCATGGCTGCTCCGCCGCCACCTGATGAGTAGGTTATAATCATATTCCTTCCACTACGTACGTCCTGTTCTGAATTGTTATTATATATGTATAACAGCGTGTCCGGAGATCGGCCTTCATCGCCGCCGCCGTGCGCCAGCGTCGGCTCCCCCACCCCGGCTCCAGCACCAGGGGGGTCTGGATCAGAATCGGAACTGGAATTGGATAGGTATGAGCAATAATTCGCTTAATTAGCCATCAATCAATATATATAATTATGCATGTTTCGATCGATCTCCTCAACCAGTCCTCCTCACATCACCTTCGTCGCCATATCAAAGGACCAAGGACCGAGGTCTCCTACATCTCCACCTGGTTCACCACCTTCGGTCCATGTCAATCCTCCTGATTCGCCACCTTCAGACAATGTGAATCCCGCAGGGTAAAGTGAATTTATCTCAATCTCCTCATTTGATGTGTTCTGCTATGCACTCAGCACCCCTAGCTTATGATTATACCCAGTCGATGCTGTGAAATGCTAAGGTTTAAATGGGTTACTGCCATACTACGATTTCTTTTTTTGACCCCTTGGTCCACCTTTGCTGTATCCATCAAAAGGACCATACATAAGACTTCTGCTGTGCTAATAATTAGCCATTGTATTCATACTATAGCCTGAACAATCAATCTCATTTTGGCCTGTAGTTAGTTTTTTATGTGTGTAGCTAATGGGCTTTTTGGAAAATGATTTGGGCTTTATAAGCATTGATGCTCGCAAATTCACTGGAGGCAACACAATTGCAAACACGATAGAATTGGAAAATCGTGCGTTGGAAGAAAAGTTGTCACAGGATTTTGTTATTAGCTTTAATAGAACAACTAACCCTCTCACCTTTTAAAATATAGGTCACCCAATTACTCCTCGAGTGATGAGGAGGATCCCTACTTCGAGTCTCTGGTGGGCAACTTCGCCAATGCAGCTGCAAATTCATGCAATTCTGCATTGCCAGATGATGATGATATTGATTGTAAGGCACTTGCTCAGCGACAGTGTGTTCTGTATGCGGAGAGTGCCCTGAAGCATTACAACAATGATGAGAAGAATGAGGTAAAAGTTATTTTCTCAATTGTCTTGTGCAAAGAAATTATTTGCATAATTTCAGTTCAATACACGGCACAGTATCTATAGTGAGTAGGTACGTACTTGGTGATTTAGGGGGTGTAGGTTCTGTGGTCAAATGGGGTCGGACTCGGAGTACCAATTGGAAGGGGTAGAGTTATTTTGTTTGTGCTCGATTGAATTTGTTCATAGTTGGCTCTTCTATGCCCATGTAGGATTGGGACCTAGGCTTTAGGTTGTAAAGCAATGATAGATGGTGTAGGATAGTAGGCGCCTTTGGGGATGTGGAATGTGTATTTGGTGGCAGCTAGGATGAAAAATTCACACAAAGCTAAAACCTTCAGCTCATGCCTATGGCAATGTTTGCCATTTGCCTAGGTTGTAAAACTCATGTTAGACAAGACAGCCATTGTCACTGCTTGCCTACTATTAGTCGTGCTTGGTTGTGGTGCTCAATCAAAACATGCCTTCAGTTCATGTCCATGGCAATGTTTGTCCACACCCCTTTTTCTCAAACTCCTGAAAAAATATGAGATTACACACAAAGGCCACAGATTTGTTCAGGTTTAAACCTATGACTTGTTTCACAAAATGATTTTTAGAACATGGAGTATAGGATTAACGAACAATTTCAACAGTAGTAGATCGTCCAATGCATTAACAAAAGTTTGTTGCCACTATCTATAGATTTACACTGCAAATTTTACAAATTGTCACAGTTACTTTGGCAATATCGTATGTAGCTCAACATTGCTTATATTCTTTTAACCTTGTTAAATGTTTTCATTTATTATTATTATACACACTAAATCTGTTCTTCACTAATTTTATTTTATCTTTCTCTTTCACCACCTCAGATCAAATATGAGTTAATCAGTGCTATCACCAGTTCTGATATATTGTGTGAGGAGGGCTGTTTTGGTCATGTGAACTTTACAGCAAAAGGGAATAAACAAGATTCAATGGAGGAGGTTTTCTTTGCAGAGTTGCGCGCGTTGGGACAGAGATACCCTTGTACCGACTTGTGTGGTTTCTTTGGAAGGAATTAAGAGCGTTGGTTAGTTCTGAACTATAAAATCCAGAAGTTTGTGTGTTTTCTTGGAATTGCAAGTAATTACTAATTCCTCATCTTTCAGGTGGGCTTTGTGACAGTAAATATGACAATTTCTATCTGGATGTTTTGCCAATTGATACACAGCATTGTTATGGCTGCACTCGTGAACTTAAACACCCAAAGAATGGCGAGCTATATAAGATGGGTCACGTTGCCATGAGCGTCTACTATATGGGTGTTGTATAAGCACTAGGACAATACTGGAAGAGTCTTCTCACCTTGCATTAGACATCCGTAGAATATAATATTTATTGTACGAATCAGCGTAATGGCCGTCAGAAATTACTTTGATAAACTTTATTAAGCAGCTAGGCAATGGAATATTACTCCCTCCATTTTTAGTTTACAATGTGTGATTTAACTTGGCACGGCCTATCAAATTATACTTGGACTATTTATTATTTATTTTATATTATTTGTTATGGTTATAAATTTATAATCATTGAACAGTACATTTAATTATAATCTAACCATAATAAGTTTGCATTATAAAAGTTAAAAGTTATTGACTAAATTATTTGTTAAAGATGGTAAAGTTTAATCTAGGTGTTAAATAAGATGGTAAAGTTATTGACTAAATTATTTGTTAAAGACGTTAAAGATTGCAGGCCCGTCGTCAAGGTGGGCGTCTGGCTGATTGACCGTAGACCATAGTTTACAGCAGCCCCGGCTTAGAGGTTGACTTCCTGCTCTCGGCGTCGAGCCCTATCTTGGTTGCGCTACACGTGGAGTGTTGCCTCGAACTCGGTTTCACCATCCCGAGTGTCTTGATCATCGAAGATGAGTACTTCACGCTCGGGAGGCGTGGTGTAGCTTGACTCTCTATTGGCCAAGTGTTCGGTTCGTGGGAGCATGGTTATAGAGACCTAGAACTCACCGCAATCGAGAAACTGAGTGGGTTTCGGAGGATTTTCAGATTGGATCTGGTGTGCGCGCCGATGGTCGCGGCTGGAGTAGTCGGCAGATGTATTTCTGAGCCCAAATGAGAGCTAGCTCCTGGGGCGGTTCAGTGCTTCCTCGGAAAGAGTGATGCACTCAGCGAGGATGACGTTCATATGATCTAGCCTGACGACGATTTCGTCGGGTGGTGGGACTCGATGTCGAGGAAACAGATTTGGGATATGCTCCTGGAGGCTGAGTTGCTCGACTTACTACAGGAGCAGGTCGGCGATACGGGGGAAGCCTCCGAGCTTGTTGGTGTAGATTCAATCGGTGTTGAGTCGACGCCGACGGGATCAGAGTCGTTGGAGTTGTTGTGGCAGTCGGCAAAGAACCTGACCCCTTGCAGGTGCTTGGGGCCGTCCTTCACGCTCGCCGGAAAGAGGATGCTTGACTGATCTGCCATCGAGCCTTCTATGAAAACTCAACAATCACCCCTTACCTGGCGCGCCAACTGATGGATCTTATGACCAGCAATCCACAAGGGGGTTTCCAAGTGGTAGATTTGTAGGAGAGGGATCATCGAGTTAGTAAGCTATGGTAACACAAGACGCAAGGTTTAGACAAGTTCGAGCTACCCGGAAGTATAATACCCTTTGTTCTATGTTCGGTGGTGTTTGCATTGCTGGTACGGCGAGCTTTGTGGTTACAAAAGTTCAATCTATCTCAAGGGACGACCTAGGTCACCTTATATATGGTCGACAACCTAAGGTTTGCAAGTCGGTTTTAATCTAAACCTACTTAGATTACAATAAGGAAACATATCCGACTAGTAGATTTCTAATAACACTCCGGGATATCGGCGCACGATCCGCCTGGCAAACCGCAATCTTGGTAGTCATGCTATCATCAAACTTGTCCAACAAACCAGCAAGTCCTTGTGGGCCACCTCGAGATCGGCCCACAACCTTGTCAGATTTGGGCCTAGGCCGTCTGTCTCCCCTACTGATGATGAGTCTAGGGGTACCCATATCCCATAGTTTTATTTCGCAAAAGTTCAATGGTTCTTCCACAAATATGGCTGAGAGAGGGGGTATGTATGGCGGGTTTTATTTCGCAAAATTGGCTGAGAGAGGCGTGGACTGTAGGTTTTATTTCGTAAAAACCTGAGGGTACTTCTAAAAAAATGGATATGAACGGTGGGTTCTATTTCGCAAAAGATGGAAGCTTTCTGCAAACTGATCGAGATTAACGTGATTTGTACCATCCTCCTGGCCGATCCGATGGCCGAGAATTGCCCGTGACATGACTTCATAACCTCCAAGACCATCCGGTTTTTCTCTATAAAGAAAAAGTGTACGAGGGGGCGTCGGGCTGGACATGCTTAGGCTTCATAAAATGTGTGAAGGTCACCGTTCTGAATGAGCCTGTGGCCAATCTTAGTGGGGGTTTTATAGAGAGTTGCATGACATTAAATATGCTGATTGTAGCGTAAAAGAGAAGGTAGAATTCCATGGTATACGACACAATTAGTCGTGACAACCGACTGGCCTAACTCGAATCCCATCCAGAAAAAAAAACTCCGACCCCGCGGCCGCCGCCTGGAATCATCGATTGCCCTTCCCCAACCGGCTTACCCTCTCTAACCTAACCTCTCGTCGTCGGCGAGGTGATTCTGTTGCTCCTCTTTGAGAGAGGATTATGAAGTCTCGGTCGCCGTCGACATCGCCGCCTTTGCGAGGAAGGCCCTCCGCCAAACAAAGCATGGAGATATTGTCCCTCCGCGCCCGCCGCCGGCACGGTACGCACAGCCCCAATCGTGGGGCTTCTTCCAGGTCTGCCCCGCCACCTCCTGTCCAGTAAGTTTATAATCACCTTCAATCGACTGCCAGGAACCCTAATCTGAATTGCTACAGCGTGTCCCGAGATCTGTCGCTATCACCGCCGTTGTATGCCAGCGTCACAGTCGCAGGCCGTGGCCTTGGTACCCCTCCCCAGCCCCAGCACGAGCAGGAGTTGGCATTGTTATCGGATAGGTACCACCGGCATTCATTTTCACTTGACTGGCATTGCTGACCTGGTTTTGATTTACTTGCCTTATGTTCATCATTTCCTTTTTGCCTCCTCACTTAGGCTTCCTGTCATCAACATCGTCACCGCATCAGGGAATCAGAAACCGGGCTATCCTACGTCTCTACCTGTTTTACCACCTTCCATGGATATGAATCCCGCAGAGTAAGCTGACTTCCACCCTAGTGCATACTGCATACAATTATCTCAGTGCTGTGAAAATTTATAACATTTAAAGTAGACACCTTGTCAGCCCAACCCAATCTATGCCTTCTGCTGATTTAGTTAGAACCATCTCCTACATCTAGTCAGAAACCTTAACCTGAATTATTGTGCTGCAGTGTGTCCCGAGATCGGCATTCATTGTCGCCCCCACCACTGGATGGCAGCGTTGTGGGCTGTGGTGTCCATGCCCCACTGCAGCCCCGGTACCAAGAAGAACCAGAATCGGGATCAGAATTGGATAGGTACCAGTACCAGCAGCATTTCACTTAACTGTCATTTTTCATCTGATTTTGATTACTTATGCTGGATCTCCTCAACTAGTCCTCCTCGCATCACCTTCCGCGCAATACAACAGAATCAAGAACCGAGGTCTCCTACATCTCCACCTGGTTCACCACCTACGGTTACATGTCCACCTGATTCACCACCTTCGGTCACAGATTCACCACCTTCGGTTGATGTGAATCCCACAGGGTAATCTCCTCTCCTCATGTTATGTGCTCTGCTCTGCACCCTGGCTTACAATTATACCCAGCCAGCTGTCAGTTTTCAAGATTTAAATAGGCTACTTTTCATGATATGAATTTGAGAGCTCTGAGGAGCGTATGTGGTTGGAATATGAAGTGATCAGATGACGAACCATACACCTGAGCTGGTGTAACACTGGGAAGATGGCGAGCCTAAACCCAAGGCCCAGGGAAGATGAGGATCTCTCCCTTTGCTTAATTCTAAAGTGACCAGTTGGCTTATATGTGGCTCACCCCCTAAGTGATATCATCTAATTGTGTATCCTAACAAGTTAGAAACAACAAACAATTCCAGTTAATTAACAATTCATTATAACTAACTAACTTGATGTGTAGAAGCTATTTATGATCTGGAACTAACTAGGTACTCTAAGAAACTACAAGATGTTGCACAAAGTCCTGCTGCTGCCTTATTCGTTGTGCTTGTATGGCATGACAGCCGGGTATCATGACACAACTTGTCGCTCCACATTATCTAAGAGTTACTGGTACTAGGTCTATTCTCACCCTAGTTACATAAATGCTAAACCAATTGCTCGGGCTATTGTCCTTGGTACTATCTTAAGGTTTGTTAGATGTACTACTGATACAATAATACAGATTGGATGTTGATGTTCTTGCTAATCAGTGCTTGGCTGCCATACTATTCTTTTTTGACCCCTTGATCCACCTTTGTTGTATCTGTCATAAGGACCCATACATAAGACATTGCTATGTTATATACACACCGTATGCTAGATTATTTCACTATAAACTAAACGGTAAATTGATTTAATGCAGAAATAAATATAGCTATTCTATGGATGTAGAAATGAGTCCACTTAAATATTTCAATAGGAGCAGTGTTTTATGGGCAGGTATCCCACATTTTAATAATTAGCCACTCATACTATATCCTGAACAATCAATCTCATTTTGGTTCGTAAGTTTCTTTTTGTGTGTGTGTGTGTGATTTTTTTTGTCATGGCCTTTTGAGAAAATGATTTGGGCTTTATCAGCATTGTTGCTCACAATTTCACTGGACACAACACAAATGCAAACATGATAGAATTGGAAAATGGTGCATTGGAAGAGAAGTTGTCGCATAATTTTGTTATTGGCTTTAATAGAACAGATAACCTTTTGAAATATAGGTCACCCAAACATTCCTCGAGTGATGAGGAGGATCCCTACTTCGAGTCTCTGGTGGACAACTTCGCCAATGCAGCTGCAAATTCATGCAATTCTGCATTGCTAGATGATGATATTGATTGTAAGGCACTTGCTCAGCGACAGCGTGTTCTGTATGCGGAGAGCGCCCTGAAGCATTACAATAATGATGAGAAGAATGAGGTAAAAGTTACTTTCTCAATTGTCTTGTGGAATGAAATTATTTGCATAATTTCAGTTCAATACATGGCACAATATCAATAGTGAGTAGGTACTTGGCGATTTGGTGGGTGTAGGTTCTGTGGTCAAATGGGGTCGGACTCGGAGTACCAATTGGAAGGGGTAGAGTTATTTTGTTTGTGCTCGATTGAATTTGTTCATAGTTGGCTCTTCTATGCCCATGTAGGATTGGGACCTAGGCTTTAGGTTGTAAAGCAACGATAGATGGTGTAGGATAATAGGCGCCCTTGGGGATGTGGAATGTGTATTTGGTGGCAGCTAGGATGAAAAACTCACACAAAGCCTGTTTGGTTCTCTGTCAATATGTGGCAATGCTTATCTCTTCAAACGGAACAGGGAGGGAGGGAGGGTGAGGGTTTAACATTTGCATGAATGAATCGACTATCATTTGTAGCATACTAAAACATGAACTTGGATGGTAATCTAACCAATTCATAAATTTCTTTGATCTTATCAAAGATTGGCTAGAAACCAAACTTCAACATGTATTGCTGTGGAACTTGTAGCAGGTCTTTTGCAGTATTCCTGCATAACTCAAAACTCATGTTAGACAAGACAGTCATTGTCATTTGCCTACTATTAGTCGTGCTTGGTTGTGGTGCTCAATAAAAACATGCCTTCAGTTCATGTCCATGGCAATGTTTGTCCACACCCCTTTTTCTCAAACTCCTGAAAAAATATGGGATTACACACAAAGTCCACAGATTTATTCAGGTTTAAACCTATGACTTGTTTCACAAAATGATTTTTAGAAGATGGAGGATAGGATTAATGAACAATTTCAACAGTAGTAGATCGTACAATGCATTGATAAAAGTTTGTTGCCACTATCTATAGATTTACACTGCAAATTTTACAAATTGTCACGGTTACTTCGGCTATATCATCATTGCTTATATTCTTTTACCCTTGTTAAATGTTTTCGGTTATTATTATTATACACTAAATCTGTTATTCGCTAATTTAATTTTATCTTTCTCTTTCACCACTTCAGATCAAATATGAGTTAATCAGTGCTACCACCAGTTATGATATATTGTGTGAGGAGGGCTGTTTTGGTCATGTTAACTTTACAGCAAAAGGGAACAAACAAGATTCAATGGAGGAGCTTTTCTTTGCAGAGTTGCGTTGGGACGGCGATACCCTTGTACCTACTTGTGTGGTTTCTTTGGAGGGAATTAAGAAAGTTGGTTAGTTCTGAACTATAAAATCCAGAAGTTTGTGTTTTCTTGGAATTGCAAGTAATTACTAATTCCATATCTTTCAGGTGGGCTTCGAGGCAGTAAATATGACAATTTCTATCTGGATGTTTTGCCTATGGATACACAACATTGTTATGTCTGCAGTGGTCGACTTAAACACCCAAAGAATGGCGAGCTATATGAGATGGGTCACGTTGCCATGAGCACCTACTATATGGGTGTTGTATAAGCACCTGAACAATACTAGAAGAGTCTTACCTTGCATGAGACATCCGTAGAATACAATATTTATTATACGGATCAGCGTCGTGGCTGTCAGCAATTACTTTGATGAACTTTGTTAAGCAGCTAGGCAATGAATATTATACTTGGACCATTTACCTATTTTATTTTATATTATTTATGGTTATAAGCTTATATCATTGAAGAGTACATTTGATTACAAATTCAACCATATTAAGTTTGCATTATAAAAGTTTAAAGTTATTGGCTAAATTATTTGTTAAAGATGGTAAGGTTTAATCGTGATATTCGTGTGCGTCTTCCAAATAAAAAGAGGGGGAGTAAATCAGGCTCTTTGTGTACCTTGTCATGACTAATGAGTCATTATTATTATCAGTGAAATGTTACTGTTTACTCCATGGAATCATATAAATGCACCATCTCTTATTCTTTGTTGAAGCTGCTTTTTTTCAACTTAAAAAAATATTGACCTATCATCAACAAAATACCAATGTCAATAAAGAAGCAAGGCAAGCGGTAGCTCATCTGATTATTGATCACGTCCGAACCAACATAATGGATCGTGTACATGCTTCGATCATTATGGTTCATATGGAGCATATCGAAGTTTGAAATTTTCTTTTTGGTTCATTAAGCAGTAAACACAACTTACTCTAAGCTGTCAGGTGGTATCTGATGGGATGGGAATAAACAAAAGTTGACTGTTCTGAGCTAAAAAACAGTGCAGGGACACCGGACACCGCATGACCAAAGGCACTTCTCGAGTGAAAACCATTTTTCAATACTACTTTTGTTTGAAATTATAGGCTCTTCATTATGACAAGGTGCCTTGACCCACAATAACTCTTTTAATAGGTAATTTTCTATATATAAAATTTTAGTATGCCATTATATTTGTACTAAAAAATACTTTCTTTTCCTTATACTTTTTATCACATAAATATGAATACAGTAAAACTTGTCCCAAAAATCCGAAATTGATCATGAAGCATGCATAAGATTGTTGTTGGCATTTATAAAAACTTTGAGCATTCTTTTGATGCGTTTGAATAATACGAAGTTGAATCAACGGGTTTAATCTGAACGCATGCATTGTGAAGTGAAATTTCACCGTAATACATATGCTCGCATTAATTTGGCAAATTTCTGTGAAGCAATCAATAAATTTAGGTGTTTTTTCTTGGAATTTTGAAAATCCTTACTTATGAAGGCCAAATCATTTACGCTAGATATGATGCAGATACAGCAAATCGGAATAGTTTTGAAATCTACAACAACTGTAATGTTGAACTCAAGCAAAAACAATAAAAATTGACAAATACGGAGTCGTATATTTTGGAGGCTTGGAAGATCCTTATTGGAGGGTGAAAATTGAAGATGTCCCAGTTAGATCGACCTCAGTGTTCATGTTTCCCGATCAACATAGAGGAGCTATATAGTTCTACTCGTACGTACTTAGGTGTCAAACTGGTTTTAGTTGTAGTACGTGTATAGTTACAGTATATCTCCAATAAATAGTATATAATTACCCAAAGAAAATACTCATAGTAGTAGTACCTCCCTGTGTACGGGAGGAAAAAACCCTCCTCTAGCTGTCCTACCTCCAGTTCATCATCGTCGCCCCTCCTCGCGAAAAAAAGGATCATCCTCCCTCCGCTCTCCGTGGTCCACCTCCGCCGCCCATACGCAGCCGGAAGGTTGCATCCATGACTTCCCCCCTCCGCCTTCTCCTCAGTACGTTGGAGTCAGAACTAATCCTGTTAATTTCTATCGCCACAAACCCTAACCGGAATCGTCATATATATATATGATATATATATATATATATATATATATACTGTGCAGCATGTCCCTAGATCGGCCTTCATCGCCGCCGCCCCAACATCTGGAGGAATCGGGATCGGAAGTGGAATTGGATAGGTATGTTCCCAGCCAGCGATCTAACTAAACTGTCAATTGAACTATACAACAAATAAAGCATGTACCGTCGGTTTCAAAGTACAGTACATTGCAATGTCCTTGAGTGTTTGTTACTGGCTCCGATCCCTAATGTTTCGAGATCTCCTCAACCACAGTCCTCCTCGCCTCACCCTCCTCAAGATACCAGAGTACGAACCGCGCATTCCTACATCTCCTCCTGGTACTCCACCAGCGCCAATTGTCGTGGATAATGAACGGCATCAGCCCTTCTGGTGTGCTGAGGACGATCCTTACTTGAAGTACTTGGAGGACAAATTCATCATGACCGCTAAAGATGTGTACGAGCCTCCAGAGGACGATATAGATAGGAAGGCAGCCAGCCAGCGACAATCTGATGGATATGCACAGAGTGCCCTGAAGTATTACAACAATGACGAGAATAATAAGGTAACAAAGATTTATCCTCACGCACAAACATTAATTTGTGAATGAAGTAGTATTACAACGCGGCATATATTTGACAGTGGTTTGCTTCTTAAGATAAAATAATACAAGGGCTTGGGCGTTTTCATTTTTGTGTAGGTGTAGTAGTTAAGTGTTTAGATAAGGATAGTGCAAGTAGAAGAGAAAAGATCGATTCAACTTATTAAGCAAGGAATGCCAGTTACTTCTGCGGTAGCTTTGGACGGGGTAGGTTAATAGAAACCCGTATGACCCATGGGGATGTGAAAGTGTTAGGTTGGTGGCAGCTACAGTACGTGTCAAAAATGGCACGGGCAAAAACATTAAGCGTTGTTTGTACTTTGCTTGGCAATGGCTACCTTATCAAGAGGGGGGAGGTAGGTATGGGAATGGGTTGGGGGATCGACTGATGCAGGAGATAGGTGTAATGGAACAAGAGATGGAGAGAGAGTATATTTGATATGAGCGTGTTTAATGGTCCGGTCTAAATATTTTCTAAAAAAATATTGGCAGTTAAATTTTCAAAATTTTGACTATGAATGTTGGTTAAAGCGTCAAGTTTGTGATAGTGATCATTGATTTCCGATGTTCTTTTATGTAGATAATTGTTGTCACTGATTGTTTATATTTCTTTTATTTTTAACTCTTAGGTTAAATATGAGTTAATCAGTGCTATTAGAAGTTGTGGAATACTCGATATAGAGAGATGCTATGGTCATGTGAACTTTATAGCAAAAGGGAATCGACAAAATTCAAAGGAGGAGCTTTTCTTTGCAGAGTTAAGGTTGGATACCTATGTACCAACTTGTGTGCTTTCTCTGGAGGGGGTGAACAAAGTTGGTTAGTTCAAAACCATAGAAGTCTCAAAAGTTTGTTTCTTCCCCTATGATTTCAGGTGGATCCTAATCTATCTTTTTTTTCAGGTGGACTTTGTGACAGTAAATATGACAAATTCCATGGGACGGGTATTCATATTGATGCTCAACATTGTTATGCCTGTGGAAGTGGATTAATGCACCCAAAGAATGGTTTACTATACGAGACTGGTCATGTTGCTTGTAGCGGGTTCTATCACCTTTGATGTGAGTACCTGGGCAATGATGTATAAAAGAGTGAATATACCTAATTTTCACTATATATACTGCTGAAGTAGTGTCGTCCATGCTTGTCTACTTGTTAGAATTGGTTATTGTACATTGCCGTATTCAATATTTCAATGTGCCGGCTTGCCGAGTAGTAACTGATCGAGTAAGCTCCCCTATCATAATAAGCATGTTTTTCCAGGTCCGGAGCACATTTATAGGATGTCCATTTAATGGCTCTTTCCCAATGATATGGTCTTATTGCCTTAAAAGATTTCTCTCACGATGGAAGCTGAAGCCTGTAGGGATGTGATGCGGTTTGCTATCCAGAACGATACACCGAACGTTGATCTTTATTTGGTAGCAGGTTTCCATTGGATATTTTGCCGACATGAAGAATCAGATATCAGAAATCTCTTCGATACTGTCTCATGTAGTGATGTAGAGGATCTTCTTCGATACGTACTGTCACATTGTAGAGGAGCTTAACCAAATGTGCACGAGTATATATGTTGGAGTTTAACCATTATTTCTTTTCTCATTATTCTTGTAAAATAATATAAGGGGACACATGGAATGTGCCGAACTAGTTTCGAGTGCTCGTGCTGTCGTGCATCGTGATACTTATAGGAACATAGTTGAATTGTTATTCTTACCCTTTGTCGAGGTCTTTTTACCCGGTTGGTTTTTTGGGTGAGTTGTCGGGGCCGTGACGCGGTCCGGCCCAGTTGTAATCCTCTGTTTTCATTTTTTATCCTTGTATCTCTTTCCTTTCTAATAAAAATTTAACAAATATCTTGTTATCCGTTCAAAAAAAAAGCTTATAGAAACAAAAAAGCACAAGTTGCCATAAATGAAAGCCAAAAGGCAAAGAGAGAAAAAAATGCTATTGTTAATTAACATTTTCCATTCATTTCATCTGAAATACATTTTATTTAAAGTTACGCTGTTGGGTGGCATTCAATTCTATATACCATCAATGTAACCAAATTTTATATGACAATTTTGACCATATATTTTTTTACATGTGGGAGCACGAAAAGGTGCGTGGAAGGGGCAGGACACTAGATATGTTACCCACCTTGGACAGATAGGTGGCTATTGTGCCGTTGCATGCATGCACGGGTCACTCCATCACACGATTCCAAACGGACTAGTATGTTAGCTACCACATCTATATGTTATGAGGGTGAGGCTTTACTCATCCTTTGTAATGAGTTCAGACAAATTAGCCGTGCGCGAAAGCTTTCTTCATTCCTCCGCCGCGAGGCCAAAAATGGTGGAGTTTGCTAATTTCAATTCGGCCAAAAACGGGCCACACGCACCCCTGTTTACCCCTCGAAAAAATTGCGCCGAGCTCCATTAATAGCCGCGAGGCCAGCTTGAGCAAACGCCATCCAGCTGTCCATCCACGACCCAAGCGCATCTCGAGCCGTCCAGACGACGCCGCGGCCGTTTCCCCGTCACCGCGCTCCGGGCCCACCTCCCACGCTTTATTACCGGCTCGTCGTCCTCGTCCTCGGCCTCGACGACTCCTCCCCGACGAAGCAACCGAGCCCGCCGCCGCCGCCGCCCACCATCCACGACGCAACAACCTAGCTCGACCGGCGATCTCCGCCGTCATGTCAAGGTACGCCCGTTGTCTCTCCCGTCGTCGTCCTGCGCTCTCTTCACTGGCAGCTTGGAGCTCGCGTGGTGCTTGATTATCATCGGCGCTCGGCGTGGTGCTTGATTATCATCGCTCGAATGGCTTGGTTTTCGGAATCGTTCGGAGGATATTCGGCATATAATCATTGAGATAATTGCTTGTGCTTTTCTGAATTTAGTGTCTGAGAAACGGATACGGTTGGTATATCTTGTCGAGCTTCATTTCTGAGTCAGAAATTTTGCTAGTAAATCTAGCATTTGAAAGTGATCCTCGTATCATAATCATTACTGAAGATAATGTCAAATTTTATTTTTCATGAAATTCAGTTCAGGGCTTGATGAGCCACTTTTGACTGCCTGCTGTGTGCGTTAGCAAAACTGATATATTATGTCATTAGGTTTGGTATTTGCATGTTTCAGTGTTCCTCCTCTTGTTGCTTTGACAATGCTCTTCCAGTTTAATTTTTCTTATTATAATTGTGAACCTTTCTTATTGTTTGAATGGATTTGCAGAGTTCGTGATGCATGCCTCCTGGCTCCTGGCCCTTAGTTTCAAAAACAATCACGACTTGTTCGTCAAAGTTCGAACTGATATTTGCTCGCATACTTAACAGGTCTGCTGAGTCACGAAAAATGGATTGGGGTTTTCAGTTGAATCCATACGCCGCTCCTTTTGTGCCTTCCTCCATTACCAGCTTTGCAGCAGAAAGTTTGAATCGAAGGACGGCCACGGACAAGCAATCAGGTGAAGCTGAAAAGACCGAGACCACTGACAAGTCTGCTGACTATGACCTCCCGGACTCCCTTTCTCTGGATTTCTACGCTGAGAGCCTGGCAAAGCTCAACATCTCCGCTGAGTCTTCCTCGAAAGGAGATGCAGCCGATAGCACATTGTTCGCTCCGTCGCAACATTTGGGGAGTGATTATGATGTTCACCTCCGGAGTGCGGTGTCATATCTCTCCCACATGTTCCCAAATGTGTCTGCAGACTTCATCATCGACGCGCTGAAGCTCCAGGAATTTGACATAGATCTGACCATCGACATGCTTTCTCACTTGGTACGTGAAGTAGTCCTCTTCTCATCCTCGCTCTGCGTATTTCCTGCCGATTCTTGGCTCCACAGTCAGACAGCATCAAGGCTTTCTGACGATCCTCTTTTTTACTGAACTTGTATGCCAGTGTGAAGCCGATGGTTATGGTTACTCTGCTGAAGCCAAGCGTCAGGAAAATGGCACCCCGAAGCGTCAGTATTGGGGCATCGAGAAGTCCCCAAAAGGTGCCTTCGCCACCAATCTGCAAGATAAATGACTGTTAAGCTGCATCTTCATCGCCAAAATGTGATGTACATGTACCTCCTCTGAAAAAGAGGCTGGATGTACCTAGTAGAGTGAAGTTCTTGCTGTCGTATGGGGTTCGATCATCCTGAAGAAGACCTGAAGTGTTTCAGACTTTCAGTTAGGGGCAAAGCAGCAAAGACAAGATGGCTTGCCTTCATGGGACCGATGTTTTGAGACAGCTCTTTTGGTGTAGTTTAGAATTGGGAAAGTTCAGGGATCATGTACTGTATGAAGTCTGTCTGTGCTTTACCTGTCAAGCTATCCATCGCCTGACAGCGGATATAGTGACCAATGTTTGTGATGGCTCCTACTCTGTTCGAGAAATTTCAATATTTGCCACCGAATTCGACTGCCTCACTTCTTTTAACATCCAATTCATCACCTCTTCAAAATTTGACACCGAGAACACGAATTTCTTCAATCCGAGGGACTCCCTTCTATTTCCCTCCTCAATCCCCGGTGAAAAGACCAAAATGTCCCTTCTTCTTCCTCTGGTTCCCTCCGGTTTCTTTCTTCCTCTGGTTCCCTCCGCGCCGAGCTCGCTCCTGGCCGCAATCGGGGCTCCGTCTCCCGCGGCGACCACGCCCCGACGCCCGCGCCGCCGCCCGTGAGCCGGTTCTACTCCGCCGAGTCCTCCGGGCTCACCTCCTGCGAGTCCAGCTGCGGCGGCGGCGGCAGCGCCGCCCGCCCCCGCACCCTCGAGCGGGCCTACGGCGAGATCCGCGTGCCGCCTCCGCAGCACCACCAGCAGCAGCCCCTCGCGCTCGCGCCCCCGGGGCCACCACACGGCGGCGACGGCGGGCCCCCCGGCGTCTCCCCGCTGTTCCGGCACAGCAGCTCCCCCGCCGGGCTGCTCTCCCGCCTCATGGCCGACCCGCACGGTACGTCGCCTCCTCCTCGCTGCCGCCCCTCTCGCTCGCTCACCTTTCCTCGCACCAACCCGACCGCCGGCGTGGTTGCGTTGCGTGCACGTGCGGCTGCGTTGCGGTGCGCCAAGGGGCCGGCCGCCCGTCGGAGAAGAAAGCGGAGGGAAAAGGAGAGATTTTGGTCTTTTCACCAGGGGTTGAGGTGGGAAATAGAAGAGAGTCCCTCGGATTGAAGAAATTCATGTCCTCGATGTCAAATTTTAAAGAGGTCATGAATTGGATGTTAAGAGAAGTGAGACAGTCGAATTCGGTAGCAAATATTGAAATTTCTCTGCTCATGTGGGTTCTGAATTCTGATGCGTGTATGTTTTACTTGCAAGATCGGCATGAACATGAGTGCAAGCAAGCGTCAGCATTGAGTAGTGTAAGGGTATGCAGCTTGTGCTGGATGCGACTGAACCAAACGCAACCCAATAGTGGATTGCACGAGATTTATACATATGGTGTTTACCCAACTTTGTTTTGCGTATTTTAGCCTAAAAAAGAGTTTTGCGCCCCATGTTTTTCCTTCAAAAAGAGAGGAACATAGAAAGCAAAGGCATTGCTTGTGTAGTTTGATCGACCTCAACATACTTCTTTGCTTGCATTGGATGATTTTCCTTTGAAAAAAAATGCCACGAAACATACACGCTTGCCTATGCCTTTTCACTTTTACAATCCTTGCACGAAAAGGATGCGAATGTTTGTTTACACGTCATCACAAAGACAAAAGGATGGCGTCAAAGCGCACGTGCACAATCTATCACGGTGTTGTCTCTATAGCCTTGGCCGGCTGGCCATTTAGCCTCCTCTCGCTGACACCGCGGCCCCACCAGGCTGAGCAGTGAAATCCAACCCACAGAGACGAAAAGGCGAAAGCGGCAGCGGCAGCTAAAAATCGTGGCCGCGAACGGAGACGACGGCGCCGACGGCCACGAGCTCTTCGCCCTCCTCCCCCGCCGCGGCCTCTCCCTGCGCCCCAACAAGGCCGTCCCCTTCGCTCACTGCGCGCCGGTATCCTGGGCTCCAGGCTCCAGCTTCAGGGGCGCCCCCCTGCATCTCGCATTCGCGGAAGGTAGTTTCAGGTGCGTTTTCGTTCGAATCCCCCCCTGGAGTTGTTCTAGCTGATTGATTGATGCGGCATGTTTGCTCCTTGTATTGGATTTTACTGGGTTTCCAGTTTGTTTTGAGTTTTCTTATCCTTTTAGCTAGGATTGGGATACGGTTGATAGAAAGGGAGCAAGCTGTCACATTCAGTCCGTTTACTTAATCCTGTAGGTTTGTATAGTTCCTTCTGCAATTGACATATTGTTATGTCGATGGCCATACGCTTGGTCTAGTTGTTGAGCTTTATGCGTATTGAGCAACCATCCTTAGGCAACCAGAATGCTGACTCTGGGCACTGTAAATGAGGACTCAGCACGAGCAGATGTAACCAGAGTGTTTCCAACAACTGCTTGTTGCAAACAAAGTTGCCTCTACATTTCTCCTGTGTCATGATGCAGTGCATTTTTCATTGCAAACTATATATTCAAGTCATAAATTCTTTTTTCTTGTCTCAGGGCGAGGTTATGGAGTGCTTAACGGCAAGTTTTGCGAGGTAGGCTGTTCTGTTCATCCTGTTGTTCAAACTTGATTTTAAACTTTTGGGGTCTCCTTTACCTTGTATTAATTTGGTAAAGTAGTACAATCACATCTTGCTGGACTGCATTGAACCTGATAAGAAAGTTCCATTTTTCTTCCCAATTACTTTTAACATGTTATATTTTTTTGTTTTCAAGAAATGTGGGAAAAGAGCACAACTTCGTATGTTCAAGTAAATTGGTGTCTGAAAACCAATGGATTCCCAGAAGGATTTGCTGCTATGCCCCCAGTTTGACAAACTTCACTCAACGGCACAAGTTCACTACTACGGCATATCCCATGAGCCCGATTAGTGGAAGACGTTCACACTGGAGATCCTTTGCAGCAAGTTTGAATTTAGAAAATGGCCCTGCACCCTCTGACTCCACACCATCTTCATCAGAGCAGGCTACGGATGGTGATGCATCTGAAAATCTGCTTTCCCAAAAGCTGAGCTCTGATCAGGTATCTATGTGTCAACTCAAACATTGTACTGTTTCACCTATGTAGTGGCACGCAGTACAGAAAAAGGACACATTCTCATTTCTAATAACCCATTCCGGAATTTTCTTCTACTACTTCACATGGCAACACTAGATGTTTTTTCTACTATTAAGATACAAGCATAAAATTCTTATATTTATTGCTGTGCTGCTTGCGTGCACATCTTTCATATTCCAGTCTCTATTTGTGGAATTTGGGTCAATTGGAGGCTTGATATGCAGCATTTAACATGAGAGAAAGTTACATCTCTATGATGTCCATGACTATGTGGCTCTGTTCCCTATTTGATATATTAACTTCAAAAATCAACAGGGTTCCTACAGTAAAAAGGAAAAAAGTCACTACATCTGGCTCAGATCCCAATTCAATTCATGACTGGTCGTCTAGATTAAGCTAATCTCCTTATTGTCGTGATAATTAATGCAGTCCTTTCTAGATAGCCGAGAAGGTAAAAAAAAGTTTGATTGCTGTACTGATTTGTTTGTCGATTGGATTATAAATTTGTAAAGTTGAATAAAGAACAAGTCCAGGATGAAAGCCTCTGTATATTGGTTGATTGATTAGATTACAAGAGGTGATACATATAAATAGGCTGAGAACCCAAAGGTCCACAGTGTGAACGGGTTGGATAATCTAGGGAACTTAATGACTATGGTAACTAATGCAGCACAGGGCTCTAGGCCGGTGCATTCATACTAGGAAGATAGGAGGACAGTCTAACACTCCCCCGCAGTCGTAGCGGCAGCAACGCGAACGGACAGACTGGAGAACGATAGAGACGTATCCCCCCGCAGTCTGAACACCGGTGCGAACGCTTCGACTGGAGATTTATGCAGATAATAGCCCCTTAGTGCCGAGGTAGCCGAAGTCGAGGTGGTCGTGGTCGAAGCCGTAGAGGAGAGCGTAGATCCGAAGTGTTGTGGGGCGCCTGAGGACACGAATTCAGCAGCTTCTTGCCAAGCTCAGCAGCAGGTCGTGCTCAGCGGCGGCGGTGTCCACGCTCGAGCGGCAGGAAGCGCGAAGTCAGGTCGAGCGCCAGCATGATGAGGATCAAACGCCGAGGGTGGCAGCCCGTGTGGCGCAGGATGGTCGACCGGAGACGCCGAGTGGTGGCCGGTGAACCAGCGGGTGGCGCTGAGTCGCCGACGGGCGGCGCCGGGGGGCGCCGAGTGGCCTGTCGGAGGCAGCCGAGTCTGCTGGTGGCGCTGAGTCGCCGACGGGGGGGGGGGGGGGGGGCGCCGAGTGGCCTGTCGGAGGCAGCCAGTGCGGTCAGCCGGGCGTCGAGTGGTCTTCCGGGAGCGCCGTGTGGGTGCCAGGCGAGGTGGGCACCACCGCCGCGAGGGTGATAGTGTCTGTGGTAGAGGATCGACCACGAGCGTCGTTGCTGTAGCCTCAGAAGGCGCAGCAACAACCTCGTCCTTCGGGAGTTGTCGATGATGAACGACGACGAACAGCGGGGCGACGCAACCCGATCTCTGATCGGGAAAAGAAAAGGATACACAGCAGCAGCATCATCTCGTGTGGACTCCTGGGGTGCACGAAGCACAGCCCCCCTCCCTCCCCTTATCTCTTCAGGTGACCCACGGGCAGAGCCCAGTGAGATACGAGAGAGACAGAGGAAGAGAGGGAGACCGGCGGCGAGCGGAAGTGATGGAGACGGGCGGATCCCGCCGGCGCACGCCTGCGCGGGGTGGAGCAGATCCCGGCGGTGAGGTGGAAGGGCGGTGGGGGTCCACCCGCGCCTGCGCCCGAGCCCAGGTCCGCCGCGCGCAAGGCTGCAGCGGCGGCGCGGATCCGGGTCGAGGCGGCGAGGAGGTGGAGCGCGGCCCGTGCCCAGCTCCGCCGCGCGCAGGGTTGCAATGACAGCATGGAGCCGGGTCGAGCGGCGAGGAGGTGGAGCGCGGCCCGCGCGCAGGATTGCAGCGACAGCGCGGAGACGGGTCGGGCGGCGGGGAGGTGGAGCGCGGCCGGCGCCCGCGCCCAGATCCCCCGCGCGCAAGGCTGCAGCTGCGGCGCGGATCCGGGTCGGGGCCAGGCACGACGGCGAGGAGGTGGAGCGCGGCCCGCGCCCAGCTCCGCCGCGCGTAGGGTTGCAGCGACGGCGCGGAGACGGGTCGGGGCGCGGTGGAGCGCGGGGTGGACACCGGCGTGACGAAGAGGATGGGCTGGAGCGGAGGAGCGGATGGCGAGCTCCACGAGCCGATGTTGCTGCTGGACGACGACGCACACGGGGGTGCGGATCAGAGGAGACAGAGGAGGGGGCGGCCCCCGGCGAAGGTCGACATGGGCGACCTCCCCGGGGGCGCGTCGGGCAGCGGAAGGTGACGGCGCTCAGGAAGAAAACCTAAGCGTCTGATACCATGAAAGCCTCTGTATATTGGTTGATTGATTAGATTACAAGAGGTGATACATATAAATAGGCTGAGAACCCAAAGGTCCACAGTGTGAACGGGTTGAATAATCTAGGGAACCTAATGACTATGGTAACTAATGCAGCACAGGGCTCTAGGCCGGTGCATTCATACTAGGAAGATAGGAGGACAGTCTAACACAGGATGTTGCATTAATTTTTAATTTGAAAGTTGTGAGTCCTAATTTTCCTGCCTCCCTTTTTTTTGTAATTTTGCAGTTGAAGTCTCTTTTGGCTGATTCAGAACGAAGTAAACTTTTGAGAAGGCTCAGTGAAGCAAATCAATATAACCGGTTCCTCAAGAGACAGGTTCTTTTTAATGTTCTCTTTCAAATAGTTCAGTAGACTGCATCATCACATATATGTTCATAATGAACTGTGTTCTTCCTACATTTTGGTTTTCCTAAATACTAAGCTGTCATATACAGCTGCTCGATTTTTTCATCTGTTGAATACAGCATTCAGTCACTGTGTTTGCTATCATGACGTGACCAGCAAGATAAAGTCGATTTGCTTTGATCGTGTATTAGAGATGGTTTTTTTATTGAAAGATATAGAGTATTTGCTATAATAAATCTGTGCAACGCTAACTTGATTTTATGCTCTGCAGTTGCAAACGAAGGATGATGCAGTCGTAAAGTTCAAAAGTGAACTTGCTGCTTTGGAACTAGAACTGCAGGTTAGCTCTTACAGCCTTTTTTTCTTTTAACTCTTTAATTATTACACTTGATGTTTAACTCTGTATAAGATGTAGACTTGTATATATAATTTTTTGGGCCCTGTTTTGTGTCCGACGTATTTTGAATGGTAGCAAAACTGTGCTATCCCTGCTCATCCAAAAGAAAATCAATTAATGTTTTTAGCTGATCAGTCAGCTTCCCTCATTTATTTAGATTCCGTATGATAATCTGTTTGTGGCGTAAAAGTATTTCCCATAATTATATTAAACTCGAATAATATTTGCTGAATTGCTGTTGTTGCCACTAAAGGCAGAGGACTGGGCCAATATTTCCTTTGCTGGTTTTGTTCAAATCTTGTATGATAAGGATATAGGGGATGAACATTATTGATTATGTTTTTACTCAAATCTTTATACTTTTGTACATCTACTCTCTTTCATTGATGTCAACAGGCTCTGGTTGGCCTAGCCGAAGAGATTGCTAATTTTGATGTTCCGTTAGGGTCTAGGAAGATAAACGGGAAATATATTCAATCTCATCTTCTTTCCAGATTAGAAGGTAAGTTGTAGCAAGGAGCCTGCGATGCTTGAAGTTGAATTAACAATGGAACACTTGGTAACAAATTATATTTGCTTCCCTGTAGCTGTTCATGATAAGATTATGGAACAGATAAAGGATGTTGACTCTTTAGAGCCCCAAGAAGTTACCGTATACTGGGTTGGCATGGCTGAGGTAAACATTTTTTACTCCTTACATAGGAGCAAAGTTATTTTACAGCTATATATGGATTTTGTTTCAACTTTGTGTTACATTGTCATGTGTCTGCTATTGTCCCATGCCCTCTATTCTTTAGTTCTTACAAGTCTGTTGATGTATGTTCCACACCAGAATGTGCAAATTATGGGCTCATTCGATGGATGGTCCCAGGGTGAGTCAATGTCCATGGAGTATGCAGGTGACTATGGAAGATTCTCTGCAACACTGAAGCTAAGACCTGGAAGGTTAGTTTTATCAGTTTTTTCCATGCTGATCAGTTCGTCTATTCATGTAAATAAACTCATTGTGTGGTCCTTGAAGGTATGAGATCAAGTTCTTGGTTGATGGGGAGTGGAGATTGTCACCTGAATACCCCATGGCTGGCGAGGGATTGACACAGAACAATATTCTTGTCGTGCAGTAGCTGAATCTTCACTTCTAGCATTTTAGTAATTCGGTAGATCTAAACAATGCCGAAGTGCTCAATGCCTTGTTTCACCTGTAAAGTTTTGCTACCGTGCGGTTGCCTCGCAGAACTCAGTGTTTTGTGAAATGCAAGCCTCCAGATGATGTTTATGTGGCATTCAAGATTTCTTATTCATGTCCAATGGTCTATCTTCGACATTACCTTGAGCGCCACGGAGTAACAATTGTCATAGCACAAAACAAAAATTGTTCATTTCAAGAAAATTCCCCTGCTTACCCGTACTAGGGCCCACATTATTTTCCATATCCTTTTTTATAATATCCATTCATTGAGCACTAGTTTCATATGGCACAGTCCACTCTTCTTACTAAGATGAGAAAAAAAATGTATCCTTTAAAGATGCTCAGTCTGTTATCAATGGTTTGGACGGGACCGAACATGCTGAGTTGTGAAAAAATTACTTTATTTTTTCAGCAGCAGAGTATAATGGATTGTGCTCGATGAACAGAAGCAGGCTAGCAATTATGAGCTAGCACAATCTTAAAACAATACTAATACAGTACTAGTGATCCATGGAAGTTCATAATGGTCTGCATGGCACATCGCATTTGGCATCTCCTGCCTATGGGCCTGCTACCTGCAGCTCATCATCTGGAAAGAAAATACCCGGAACGTCCTTGCCAAGCTCCGTCAGCATCTTGTTCGCACCAGCTACCAGTTCGTCGTCATCACCTCCTCCTTGCTGCTTCACTGCCTTCACCGCCTTGGTGAGCCTCTCCCGGATCTTGTCGGAGCCGACCAAGTGGTCACGCCGTAGCTGGAGCCCTAGCTCGTTGATGGGCGTCTTACGATTTGTGAGAACAAATGTCCTATCCATGTACATCAGTACGTCGCAGGTCATCTTGGCAGCCTCGATGTGGTGATTCCACTTGGCCAGCAGCAACTTCAAGAACGCGGCGTTGTCAGCTGGAGCAGCATCTAGAGACCTGAAGAGGCTCTGCACTTCCGAGGCCATGGTGGTCTCCATTGCCGAGTACATCTCTGGGCCCTTCTTGTAGAGGATAATGCTGTAAGCATCCCTGTCGATTCAACAGAAATTTATCAATTATCAACTAGGAGGATCGAAGACAGAAGGAAATCGACAATGGGGGAGAGGTGATTAACCTGTACAGCAGCTCAAGCGACATGCTTGTACTGCCTTGAGCGTAGAACTCGGAGATGGCCTGCGTCAACGCCTTGAGTGCTCTGGCGAAGAATTTGGGGTTTTCTATGTTCCTGTGCCTGAAAGGCTCTATCTTAGGAGCCCTAGAAGACTTGTTTTTGTTCTCCATGGATGAACTCGCCTGCGGTGCTGTTAAGGACTTGCTTTTGCATTCCATGTGTGAACTTGCCTGAGATGATGATGATGAACTGCTCGCTGTACTTCGTGTTTGTTCGAGAATATCGGTTATACTTTGCGCATGCGCACACGGTCCCTTAATTTGTCGGATTGTTTTTCAATTTCCCACACCTCAGTGCACACTCTTTATTTGTTCCAACTGTTGTTCTTCCTGTGATTTCTCCACCCTATGCTTCCAACATCCAAGTACCTACAAAATCGCAATCGTGAGTTATGAGTTAGGGATACGATCATGACCTAAGTTAACTGGAAAATTAATGTATTTAAATGTTCAAACTATATGTTTGATGAAACTCGCAAACCTCATCAACAAAATCGAACTAACAAAAATATCCCCCAAAATTGAGTAAAAATGTCTTTGATGCTTTTGCAGCAAATTTATTCATTGACCCGCTTGTAATGAGATAGGTAACATCTCAAATACAAAGAATGATTTTCTTAAAAAAAACATATTATGCACAATAGAAGGCTGAATAATGAGCATCCAGCATACCTAGAAACTGAACTCTTCTTACTAGACCTATGCCCTCCAGATTTATCCAAATCAATTTGCCCAAAACCATTGGATAATTGGGGAAATCCATAGCAAAGGTGCCTGGACTTTCGTTTGCAATTCGATCAGGAGTTCAGGACCAATAATTTAATAAAGCACAAACTCACACACAAAGAAACAGTAATGTTACCCGCAAAAAAAAAACAGTAATGTTAATTTGAGATTCTCCTAACAGATCGAAACAATCCAAGTAAAGAACAGAATAACGCTCTACTGCCCCCAACAAGAAGATGAAACCACGCATCACAGATTGATACTAACTCCAGGACACGATTAGGGTAGCGACTAACTTGTGAGCTCGTCGCCGGTTTGTACGTGATCGTCTGTTCGACGCCGATTCCTTGCTCTGCGCTAGGCTGAGGACGTCCGATCCGCAGGGAGAACCGCCGCCGCCGTAAGACGTCGAGGCTTCTAAGGGCAACGAATAGGATGGGTACGAGGATATATTCGCCTCCTTTAGTTTTACCCGGTTGCATATTAATAAGGAGGGCCCTTTTGTAAAAATCGTAAGGCTACCAAAAGCTCCCCAGCAAAAAACGGTTTATGTTTTTTTTTCCTTTTTTTCTTTCATGCCTACCAAAACTGTTTGGCACAGATGTTTCATTGAGGCACTGACCCCTTGCCATGCTACTAGATACCTGCTTCGCACATATATAATATCTGCAACAGTATTACATGATCTATCTATTAGTAAAAAATAAACTTCAACTCAATAGAAGTCCTTCAAAGATCTAATTCCATCGATTCTGTCCTGACCGTTCCGCCTCCCCCGCGTCGCCCCTCACGGGCGGCACGGGCGGAACCCGTCCCCGGCGCCCCCAACCGCTCCACCGTCCTCATCTCCGTCTTGCCGCCGCTGGAGCACGCCGCCGGAAGCCCGCGCGGCCGCCAGGAAGGCGGCGGCGAGGCCTCTCATCCCTCCTCCGTCTGCAGCTCGCCGGCATCCGGGTTCCCACATGGTGGTGGCTCAAGATCCGGTGGCTCCCGCTTCAGATCCGGCGCCGGCGAGGCCGGATCCGGTGGCCCCCGTAGTGGATCCACGTCGGGAGGGCGCACACCGGCGGCGGGGAGGTAACCTTCAGGTCCGGCGGTGGCGGCCTGCAGCAGCTCCGGCGGTGGTGGCTCGCGGGAGCGGAAGGCCGGCCGGCTCGCGGGAGCGCAGCCATGCCGGCGGCAGCATGCCGCCGCTAGCTGCTGCAGGCGGGGACGACCGACCCGTCTTTGCGCGGATCCCGTCTCCTCTCCCGGTGCAGGCGCGCCCCTAGCGGGTGCTGGCATGGGGCTGGTCAGCTGCAGCTCCCACCGCCGTCGGCTGGCGGCGGCTTCCCTCGGTCGTGCCGTCGTTGCTAGAGAGGCAGGATTTCTCTCTATGCACGTCATGCACGAGATGGATTGCGTCCTGGCAGGAACGTCAGGCGAAAGTCATTCCTGGGATACCGGTGTCGACAACGACGGCGTCACGTAGCGTCGTTCTCCCTCTTGAGGCGTTGTTGAGATGTTCCTTGCCAGTGTTGCATGACTTCAGGTGAAAACTCAATTCCGGCTTGCCGGTGGGGCGGTGGCGTCGTCTTCGATGTCGTTTTCCTTCTTGAAGGCACCGCTTTGAAGGTCTATTTCGTGCCGATTTTACCTTCCTTGTTTCGCGTTGCTAGGCATCATCGTGGGTGGGCGCAACTTGTCAGGTGTTCGTGGTCGAGTTTGATTCAGTCCGTCATCAAGTTTCTAAGTAAACGAAGATTGTGATGGATTGATGATGGAAGCGTGGACGAAGAAGAAGATTGAGGCTTAGTCTCTTATTTTTTTTCTTTTTCGTAGAGCTTTCTGCTAGTGTTTGTGAGCTCCTCTTGTGGAGGATTAGAGTCTAAGAACTCTTTGTAACCTTTGACTATATATGTCCACATGTTGGACATAGAGGCCGGATTATATCCTTTATCTAAAAAAAGGAAATCCTTCAAAGCTCCCTCACCTTCTTGAGAATCGAAGAGACCTCTGATCGTCGATTCAAAAATCGACGATGCATGGCCCGACAATCTGTCACTATGATCAGACGCCCAATGCTCTGAACACCTCGGCGTAGGGCCAAATGAATTTCCTTCTTGACATGCAAGTGCATCCATCTTCCATCGTCACAGCATTAAGGCCATGAGCATACCAGATTACACGAGCTCATTGGAACACACCAAAATTAATGATCTCGTGGCACCATACAAACTGCCCAGTATCATCATCTTCATATAGAATGCCCTATCAGCATTGCATTTTGTCCAGAACTCTGGTGGTTTGGACCATCTCGGTTGATCAACTGAAACATTACTTTCCTTTTGTGGATGCAGGATATGCCAAAGATCAAAAGCACTATCCCTCGCCCAAAAGACTTATTGCTTCATTGACATTACAGTTTCTCTGTCCACATTCCACAGAGAATTATTACCACCTCTTTTCTTGCACAAGTACCACCAAATAGTAGATCAGCACCACATACATCACAATTAGCCAAAGGATCTACATAAGGTTTGTGTAAAATTTAGCATGCAGGTAAAAATCCATGAACGACTCGCCACAAAAATGGTTTGTGTGGCCTGAGCTAGGCGACCAGGGAGCGGCACGGCAAGGGAAGGGAGGAAACTGGATTATGATTGGAAAGAAAAGTTAGAAAGAAAAAGGAAAAAATATTGGTTAATTTATAATAAATTTCATTAGTTCTTTTCATTTTATATGAAATCATATTATAAATTGAGAAAAAATATAAAATAGTATATACAACCAAATCAAATAAGTGCTCCTTCATCATATATAAAATACAAGAAGAACCTCTTTCATCGAGGAAAATTATAAAAGTCGTATGTATAACTAATATAATACTAACGCTCGATGAAGTCATTTACTTAATCGTCATGGCACATGTCGCATTTTAGCATGTCCTGTCTATACGCCTGCTACATGCAGCCCACTTTCTGGAAAGAAAAGCCCGGAACGTCCTTGCCAATCTCCATCAGCATCTTGTTTACACCATCTACTAGTCCGTCCTCGCCTCCTCCGTCACCACAACACCGCTTCACCGCCTCGATGACGAGCCTCTCCCGGATCTTGTCGGAGCCGATCATGTGATCAAGCCACAGCCGAAGCCCTAGCTCGTAGATGGGTGTCTTACGATTGGTTTGAACAAATGTCAGATCCATGTACATCAAAATATCACAGGTCATCTTGACGGCCTTGATGTGCTGATTCCACTTGGCCAGCATCTCCTTCAAGAACGCCGCTCCGTCCGCCGAAGCAGCATCTTCCAGAAGCCTGCAGAGGCTCTGCACTTCCGATGTCATGGTGGTCTCCACCGCTGAATACAGCTCTTCACCCTTCTTATGGACGACCACATCGTGAGCATCCCTGTCGACTCAATAGATAACTGAGCACTGTGCAGACAGAAGGAAAGAGAGAATGGTGAGAGAGATGATTAACCTGTACAAATGCACCCGTGACATGTTTGCATCGCCTTGAGCATAGAATTCGCAGATGGCCTGCGTCACCGCCTTGCATGTTTTGGCGACGGTTTCGGGGTCTAATGGTGTCCTCTTCTTGAAAGCCTCCATCTTAAAAATACGCTTCTTAATGGGTATGATCTCCGGCGCTACTGTGGAACTATTGCAATCGTTATTGTTTTCCATCACTAAACTTGCCTGCGGTGCTGTTAAACTATTGGACTTGTTTTTGTTTTCCATGTGTGAATTACTTCCTGTTTGTTCGAGGATATCGATTATCCCTTGTGCACAGAGTCTCTTCTCCGGATTATTTTTCAAGCATCTGTTGGACACCTCAGTGCATACTCTTATTTGTTCCAACTGCTGTTTTTCCTGTGATTTGTCCACCTTATGCCTCCAGTATTCAAGTACCTACAAAATCCAATCATGAGTGCGACTTACGAATAGGATCATGACCTGAGTTAACTGGAAAAATCAATGTATGTAAATATGCGAACTATATGTTTGTTGAAATTGTGTTTGTTGAAATTCACAAACCTCGTCACTTACGAAACCAAACTAATAAAAAGATCTTCAAAAATTGAAGTGCAACCCCAAGGTACTAACGCAACATGAATTTTATTTTGATATCTTTTAAGCAACCAGATCAAGTAGAAACAAAGAGTAATTGTTTTCTGCAAAATAATGACTATCTTAATGCCTTTTGATATCATGTATTTCTACTTGGGTAGAAATGTTTTTGATGCTTTGCAGATATATCCATTGCCCCCACTTGATGTGTTCTCAGTAATGAAACGTGTACATCTCAAGTACAAAGAATTATTTTCTTGATAAACTATTATATATGCAAAATAAAAGGGTGTATAATGAGCATCCAGCCTATATCTTGGAACATGAATTCTTCTTACATCCTCAACAACGGGTTTATAGCCCTTCTTTCCTGTCAGTATCTCTATGATGATAACACCAAGACTATATATGTCTGGCTTGAATGAGATTTTTCCATTCAAGAATTCTGGTGAGAGATATCCCCTGTATAAACAGAAAAAAGGGAACCCAATTTCATTCAAATGCAACCAAAAAGATTGAAGCCCAAGAGTATAGGTTATAGCTTACCATGACCCTATGAGGTTTGAAGTAAAAGCATGGGTTTGCTCTCCATCAAAACATCTTGAGAGGCCAAAGTCCGCAATTTTCGGCATCAAATCATTATCTAACAGTATATTAGCAGGTTTCAAATCTGAGTGCACAATTCGTTCCTTGTGAAGATAATGTAAACCCTCACAAACTCCCTTTATTATTTGATAACACTTCGTCCATTCACGAGATGAATCTGTAAAGGGAGTGGAAAACGTGGGTTTATTGCCCTTGGTTTTTAAATGCAAAAGGATGCTCGAACCAAATAATCTTAGGTAAAGAAAATAAATGTGTAAAGAAAAGTTACTGGCCACATGACCATACCTTTGATGTATTTATCAAGACTTCCATTAGGTAGATACTCAAAGCAAAGCAACCTTTGGCGTACATCTGCCATGACAAGCTTTCCATTGTACTTTACCATATGCCCTTGTGTGTCAGAGCAATATCCAAGAAATCGTACTATATTTTTGTGCTTGGCCTTCATCAGACAGTCAACCTCTGCATGGAATTCCCTCTCATCAATATCAGACGTTTGAGACAGCTTCTTCACAGCGACTGACCCATTTTCAAGCAGTCCCTGCAGTGGCAGCATACCTTTGTCAGCATTGACTTGATTTTTTTAGAGCAGCTGTAATTAAGACACTGGGGAAACTGAGGATCTGCACCTTATAGACCACAGCAAACCCACCACTTCCAATTTGTTGGTTATCAGAGAAACCATTTGTGATGCAATCCAGAAGTGATAATGGCAGGGCCTTCGCCTCCATGCTTTCATCAAAAAGCATGTCCTCCAGGTCACATTTTGTGGTACTAGCTTGGCGATCCATTTATAGTTACATACAACAGTAACCTTGAAACAAGAGCAACTGCGTTATCTATTTTTTTCTAAAAATAGTGCTTTATCTATTTTTTTCTAAAAATGCGTTATATGTGAGGTCACTGATACAACTCTGCACTCACATAAGATTGAAAGACATATTTACATAGCAGAGATCACTTTTCGCGAAACATCAATCCATGGAAAATTGTGAAAAAAAAATGGATTAAAAGTGTAAGAATCGCATGTGAAGTTAAGCACTTTGCTAATTGTCGTGGTTCGGTGATAGCTTTCACTGTTCTGTCGCCGCCTTCTGTTGACGAGCTTGCACGGTAAGAGCTGCCGATACGGCCGCCGCCACCGAAACTTTGAAGATCATCCCGTCCCGTTGTGAATGGCTACATCGACGAGCAAACAATCCGATGAATTTGGGATTCATTACTCAGTTAACCACCTCGGCACCTCCGTTAGGCGAACAGATCGAACAAGATGTTCGGGGAATCAATCTAAGCAAAAACTCGCACAGTTAACTCGCACCAAAACTACGGCTCTTATATCGTTGACAACTTAAAATTGCATTGAGAAATGCAAAACCAGCAAGGAATTTCAAGTAATTTCGTTAGCATAATAATCTGGCTCGTTGTTCATGGCCTAAACTGAAAATTCAGGAGTTCAAATGGTATGCATTAACTGAAAGTTCAGTACAGGGACTGAAGCCTGAAGCATCGCATCACGATTCACCACTGACGAAACTGAATTTCGCATGCAAACTAGAACGTAGGAGTTCATTGCACTCAATTACTCAAACAGCAGTAGATCTAGGACAAGTACAGCACTTTCAGTGTATTGGCTGTAAGTACTCATCACAAAAGTTGAACATTAACATTTGTAAATTTTTAAATAACTAGCAAAATGGCCCGTGCGTTGCTATGGTGGAATATTAATTAAATGTGACCTTATGAATAATTTTAATATGACATTATGACTAATTTTAGTATATGATCTAATCATCTAGTTAGAGAAAACTTTATTTCACACATGTGCTGGGCATTGTGAGCGTTATTCCTGCCCTGAGCTTAATGTGTGCAAGCACCAGCAAACGTGAGTTCACTGCACACCTCTGGTACTGTAGGAGGCCGGCATCACCGGACCATCCGGTACTCCATCAATACACCTCAGTGTGGTTGATCGAAAAAAAGTGTGGCTTGTGTGATATGGTCGATGCTACCTCCAATAGTCACATGTTGAGCACGAGAATCATGTGTGTCGAGGCTTGGCACCCAGTTTACAAGGTGTAAAATTTCTGTACCTCAATCTACCTCACGTGTAATCCCCATCCGCATCGTAGCTAAGTCGTGGCCTCTATATCACAAACAAAATCAACAAAATCAGAATAACAGGAGCTCGCAGCTTCAGAACAAGCAGAGGACAGAGATGGAAGGGGACGTGGAGCTCGCAGGTGACCGTCCATGAGCAATAGGAATTTGGGATGTGTTCGTGCGGCTTCAGCCCAAATCAGGGACATGCACATACCTGCTAGTTATGAAGCGCGCTGGTTATCGTGGAAGATAAGGAGCCAGCCGAGTGAGGCGCCGGGGAAAAGGCTCGCCGCGGGCGACGTGTCCGGTGTCCCCCTCCGTGCTCCGGCGAGGCTTCCACGGCGCCCTGGTGCAGGTGCCCCTCCTCCCCTCGCGCGCGGATATGGATCAGAGCTCAGAGGCGGCTCGGTGGGAATTTTTTTATTTTAGACCTTTTAAATCTAAAATTTTAATAACCACTCCATCCAAACTATATTTTTAAAAACTAACCCTTCTGATCACGCCGAGCTGTGTGGCGTGACTCGTAATTGAGTCGCGCCACATGCTATGCTATAACATATTGATTTGGTCTAAAATCAAATTTTACGTGGCGCCGACCGGGCTGGACAAGCCGCGTTAGTCGCGCCAGCACGCATGACGTGACTAAGCATTGAGTCACGTCAGCAACCCTGGCGTGACCAGCCTCATGCATGTTGCTAGCTTGTGCTGAGTGCACAAAAGTTCACTTGGTCTGTTTAAAAATTGGATTTTTCATTTTATACATCATACATGTCAAGTTTGAACAATTTAGGAGCTCGTTAGCTAATAAAATTATAAAAGTAAAAAAATGCTAAGTGAAGTGAATTTTTGGACACTTGACTCAATGCTCAATCACGTGCTGGCACGACTAGCGCGGCACACGGCACCTTTGGCCCCGTCTGTGCCACGTA
Organism: Echinochloa phyllopogon; assembly: GCA_033239725.1. Lineage (NCBI taxonomy): Eukaryota > Viridiplantae > Streptophyta > Magnoliopsida > Poales > Poaceae > Echinochloa > Echinochloa phyllopogon. Next base: position 3,006,419 of record BTCW01000001.1, read on the forward strand.
AAATTTAATCTTGATCAAACTAACGTGGCATATGGATCGCGTTATAGTATGTGCACGACTTAATTATGAGTCATGCCACACAGCTCGGCGCGACCAAAAAGATTAGTTTTTAAAAATATAGTTTGGATGAAGTTATGTTAAAATTTTAAATTTAGAAGGTCTAAACTAAAAAAAAGTTCGCTCGGTGGTTGGTGGCCGGCCGGAAGGGGAGAAGATTGGAGCTGGGACACGTCACAGTCACACCGAGTCAAAGTCACTGTCCACGACATATACGGAGGATTCTCTGCGCCTCTCAACGCAGTTTTTCCATGCTGATGATCAGTTCGTCTCTTGACGTAAATAAACTTACCGTGTGCCGCTGAAGATACGATTATACGAAACCAAGTTCTTGATCGATGGAGAGCGGAGATTGTCACCGGGATTTACCCTATGGCTGGTGAGGAGTGACAGAGAACAATATTCCTGTCGTGGAGTAGCAGAATTTTCTATTCTAGTATTTTTTGGTATTTCGGTAGATCTTAAACAATATCAAAGTATATCTCCGTGCCTCACAAAACTCAATGTTTTCCGAAATGAAAGCCACGTAGCATGGTGTTATTTGGCATTCAAGATTTCCTTTTCATATCTAGTGACTAGTGATGTATTTTCAACATTACCTTGAACTCTGCCAAATAACAATTCTCATAGCACTGAAAGCCAAAACGTTCATCATTTCAAGAAATTCCCCTGATTATACATACTAGGACCCTCATTATTTTTTGTTCTTTTACTATAATATATCCTTTCTAATACCATTTATTGAGCACTAGTTTCATATGGCACAATCCAATCTTCTGATCAAACTCATAAAAAAATATACACTTTGAAGAGGCTCAGTCGGTCATCAAATTGGATCTCCAAAGAAAACACATAGATCCAGGCCAAGGTCCGTCGGCATCTTGTTTAGGGCGTCCGCAATGGGCGGTCCTATACCGGTTCCATAGGTTTCTCTCTCCCATGGAACCAGGTTCTTACCATTGTGATGCTGATTCTATAAAGAACCCGCTCCCATGCATAGAACCAGGTCCTATAGAATAAAGTGGGAGAGAGAAAGAGAGAGGGTGGAGACGTGGGACCTGTTTATAGATCCACCCCCTAGTTCTATACATTGCTGGTAATATATCAGTAGACATCAAATCATTATGGGACCTATCTTCCTATACATTGGAGATGCCCTTACACCAGCTACCAGTTCTCCCTCGCCTCCTCCTTGCTGCTTCACCGCCTCGCTGACGGTGAAGCAGTAGGCCCGCAAGGCACCTGATGCCCACCCTGGCTGTGTTGTTTAGTTTCTTCAACTTTTCAAACTTTCCGTCACATCGAAACATTAAATATAACAAATGACGCATAGAGCATTAAATATAGGTAAATAAAAAACTCATTGCATAGTTTTTATGTACACGATGAGACGAATCTTTTGAGCCTAGTTAGATCATGGTAGGACAACAATTACCACAAACAAATAAAAAGTGTTGCGCTACAATGTCCTTTTCATCCTCTTTTCACGGATCTAAACGCAACCATTTTGCTTTCCTGCAGGAGCCGGGGCGTTGCAGGAGAAAGCTAGCAGGCCATGCACAGGCGCCTGGTGCTAGGCTACAAAGGCGTGCGAGGCGTCATCTGCTGATCTGTTGGTCATTGCAGCGCGACAAAAACTCTAGTAGCCAAAGGATACAACGCATGCAAGCTCTAGTAAACTAAAGAAAAAGGACTGAACCGTCGGTATGCCAAGTCAGTCCTTCCCACGCCCTATTCCCCAGCCAACGGGAACAGGCGAACAGCGATCAGAGAACAACACAGAGTACGAGGAGGCCGAGAATGAAGCGGAGAGTGGATCAATGGAGGCCACAGCGGCTTTTCAGTAGCGGCGGCGGCGGCGCTGCGCCAAGCCACCGCGGCCGTGCTGCGGGAGATGAAGAATGAACAAGAAGGTTGCGAGCTATTGCAGGCGTCGCAGGATGTCGCGGGCCTAACAGGCTTACCCGCTGAAGCCCATTAGACTTTGAAGGCTTCCCTGTTGAAGCCCATTAGCAAAACGCAGGCGTCTGCTAGGCTATTTTTTGCAGGGGGGTCGACCTGACAGGTTCGCAGGTGGACCTGCGCCGACTTGCATCCTGAGAGCTAATAAACGTGGCACGATAGTGTAGCTCGATCGATGGTAATCTAATGCAATCAGAGGCTAAAGCTGTTTGAAGATTTTTTTTTTTGAATATCGTCAGGTCAAATCTCCAAAGATTTGTTACTTGGAAGACTTGAATGGGTCTCCCCTTCTTTATTCAAGCAAACAAAGCGCACAATATTCTTACAGCGTATGGAAATCGCGCCAGCCTAACGAAACATTCAGACTGACATAGGGACATCTCCTCCAACAGAGAGACGCTCACAGCACCTGCTCCGTCATCAGGCCTCACGCGCGTTCTTACCAGAGAAACTGAATTGATATAGCATTATAGCCTGAAGTCAAAAAAAATTGTGGTTGGCATCGCAATCTGGTGCTGAGACAAAAGCTGGGGACTTGTTCTGGCCGCCAATTCGCCAAACCAGTATCGAAGGACTCTGCCTTCTCCTGACCAGCTCCTGAATACCTTGCTCCAACCCTCTGATGCCAAATATCTGAAGATTTTTGGGCATGGTGTCTACTGAAAATCATGGTCTCTGTTTGATGAGATCGGCATATCGTCCCCCATCATCTTTGCAATCGCAGCAGCGCGCTCCCGTTCTTTGATAATCTTGAATGTTGTTCATCGGCTGGAGCCAAGCCAATCCAGTCTGGAGTAGTACGTTATGCTACCGTGCGGATGCCTCATAGAAATCATTGTATTTTTTGAAATGTAATGCAAGCCTCTAGTTGCATCCGTTTGCTCTTTACTGTAGCATATACTGCTACATTCCATCGACTAGTTCTTTTTGTTCCGCGGATCTGTACCATCTGAACAACTACAGCAGTATGGTATGCTCCTATTAATGGCTCGAGTTTTGGTGAGGTCCAGTAGTGACGCTGATCAGTGAAAGCTCTACAGATGCTTGTAACAGGCATTGGTTAAGCCCTACAGCTCTATTTTCTGTGACTAATCCGAGCTGCCACAGGAGCTCCCATGGATTTCTGGCACCTCCTGAACCATCAGCCTGACCACAGGCTGAGCCAATCCGGAGCCAGACGATGACGACACTCCAGACATCGCCGGGATGACGTCGAGGCACTCCTGGAAGTCGGCGTCACAGGACAAGAGCACCCACTCGTTGTCATCGTCCAGGTACTTGACGTCGAACTCGCTGGCCTCCAGCCCCAGCCTCTTGGCCACCTCCCCCTTCACCGTAGCCACGCCGGCAGAGCTCGGCACCCTGAATCTGATGATGTCACCTCTGTAACTGGCCTTGACCGTCACCACGCCGGCGTCCACGCCATGCAAAGGTGTCCGGAATGTGGCATCCTTGGGAGGAGGAGGAGGCGCATGGCAAGAGCCTTGGGAGGAGGCCATTCCCAGAGCACTTGAAAGGCATGGCAGGGCATGGTCACCGCGAGCGGTGGCCGCAGCTGGAGCTTGCTGAGAAACAACAGCAGCAGCCGGAGTAGTAGAAGCGGCCATGGGGTTTGATGAGCCTGGAACCGATTCGAAGACGCGCTTGATCTTGTCGAGGGAACGGTTCGCCTTGGCGATCTTGCGGAATGGCCATCTGGAGATGCCGTGCTGCCTGCAGATGCGCTTCATCGTTGTCGGGCAAACTGCAGGAGAAAAGAGACATGTTACCTGAATCAGTCAAGATCCAAAATTCAGTCATGAACATCGGTCGTGTCGAAATGTTCGGTCCAGTGCGTATTTCCGCATAAATAAAACAAACTCATGGTTGTTATTGGAACAAAATTTCTCTTACCACCAAGACTCCTCGCTGCATCTTTCAGGCTCCCTGAGAAGTACTGCTGCACTACCTCCAAACTGACAGTCTTTTCACCCTTTCTTTTCGGCTTCTTTTTCTTCTCGTCAGCTTGTGGTCTTGGATCCTCGCCTCCATTTTGATCACCGTTGTTCATCTTGGGTGCTTCAGTTTCTGCAGTACCCAAAGACGCTGCCAGATATAGACCCTCCTCATCTGAATCCCTCTCATCTCCTCCATGATCATTCAGCTCAAGCTCAGGGGCACCGGCCATGATCAAACGATCAGGCCGTAGCACGCATTCGCCATCTGCAACGATCTCAAAAGCCAAATCTTCCAGCCCACACATCACGATCGCCTTCAGACGGCCATCGCCAAAGCTTTCCATGATCGTGGCCGCGACGGCGTCTCTGCACTCCGGCGGGAGGAAGAACTCCAGCACGCACTCCTCCCGGCCGCTGCCATCCATGGACGCGTCGTCATCGCCGCCGTCGCGGCGCAGCTGCACGCAGACAGCGAGGCAGCCAGCGAGGCCGCAGAAGCGCGCGTGGTGCGCGAGCGGGTACGCGTCCATGGAGTACTTGGCCACGTCGGCGCAGAAGCGGGGCCCACGCGCCACGGCCGCCTCCTCGACGAGCCCGCCCCGGCCGGGGCGCAGGTGGTGCTCGACGCAGGCCTCATGGAAGCCGACGAGGCCTTGGTCTTCGTCGGCGGCGAGGTAGAACGGCGTGCCGGCCGCCGTCAGGGAGGCGGTGTTGCAGCGCTTGCATCTGACCCAGGCCTGCGCTAATGGCAGCTTGTGAGCTCCACCCACTGTGTTCAAGATGTCTGAGACCTCGGACATGGCCAGCTGATCCGCCTCGTCGTTGCAAACCTGGGAAATGGCATTGGATAGGATCAGTCTATGAACATGGCATGATCGTGACATGAATTGTTTTCAATGTTGCTCATGTGATAGCATTGGCACCTCAGGTGCGGGATGGCAGATCTCTGAACCTCTCAACGCCACTTCCTGCATTGCATTCGGTATATACATACATACATACAGTAGATGTAAGCTTGGGAAGCAGATAATGTTTTCAGAAACTTCAAAGGAAATTGTGAAATTGTGGCATTGGATTCCTGTGATGATTCTACTGTTCATGAAATAGTGTTTTGCATCTTGCAGCAGCAACCATCAAGTAAGATCGGTGTGCAGATGAATGAAGAAGAGATGGAGCAGAGGAGAGCAGGTGACCTGGAGCGCCTTGGAGAGCTTGTGGACCTCGTCGGCGAAGCGGAGCCTGGGCTCGGTGGTGACGAGCTCGACGACGGCGACGCAGGAGCCCGTGGCGGGGTCGAGGATGGGCAGAGCGAGCGCGGCCTGGATGTCGTAGATGAGCGCGTAGCTGATGCGGGCGTACTCGCCGGTGCCGTAGTACTGGACGTTGGGGGTCCACTCGGGCGCGCCGGCGTCGAACACCCGGCCCGGCAGGCCGCGCTCGCCGGGCACCCCGGCGCCGCCGACGGGGAAGGCGTGCGTGAGCGAGACCGTCCGGTACTGGAACAGCCGGTGGCACTGCGACTGCGGCGGCGCCAGCACGAACGGCTGCCCCCGCGTCGCCAGCACCCGCCGCCCCCCGTCCCGCGCCGGCGCCCACACCTGCACCAGCGCGCCGCCGCCGTCGCCGCCCCCCGCCGCCGCGTCCTTGTAGATCCTCAGCGCCCGCGCGATCCGCTCCTTCACCGCGCCGCCGCCCGCCTCCTTCCCCTCCGCCCCACCTCCTCCCCCTCCGCCGCCGCCGCCGCCGCTCCTGCTCCGGTCACTCCCACCTGCACACGACGCCCACGCACGGATCAACGGAAACAGCCATCAGCTAGCGCCTTCTCGATCTACAAATAGCAACGCCGCAACACTCACATGCATCGCTCCCGCGGCCGCCGTCGCCGTCGCCGTCGTGGTCGAGGCGGAGGTCGAATCGCCGTAGCACACCATCCATATCCGCCTCCATCTCCACCACCATGCCCTGCCAGCGCATGCGGCGATCCACCACCACCACCACACCTCCCGCAGCAAGCAATGTCGAGCCGCAGCTTCCCAAATCCTACTCCTCTTCAATTCGTATTCAACCAACCATCGCCCATCACGGCGAGGGTCAGCGTGGCCTTTCCAGCTTGTTTACTGGCAAGTGGCGCCAGGTGGCGGGCGGCGATTGGTGGGTTGCGCGGCCGCGCGGGGATCCGTGGAATATTATGGCTGGGTGTGGGGATGTGCCGGGGGGGCGATTGGGTTTGGATTAAACAAGCCACTGGTTAACTAATCCCATGGGCGACTAAACAAGCTTATCTTCATTTCCTGCAGCATTGGACTTTTGCAATTTGCATCTTCCATCTTTGCATTGGAAGCGCAATGGAAAATTTTCTCCAGATCTTGTTTTTGTTATTGTTGAAGAACGAGAGGACCACGGCAGAAGAGGCGAGCGAGGGAGTTTCTCTTATTGGAAAGTGGAAAGAATAGCAAATAAAGAATGGGTTGGCGCTCACTGCTCGCTAGACACACGTACTAGCAGCTCACCGAGGAAGAGAATATGCCAATGCGCATCTTTTGCTTGGGTTCCGGTTCTCTTCGTCTCGTATTTTAGGTTTTTTTTATAATTTTATAAAGAATTGGATGATCTTGGAAATGGCTTGGGGTCTGGGGACACATTTGCCCACATTTGCAGTATGGTGAAAAAAAGACTATGCGATGTGTTATCAAATTGAGTTCTTTCGTAGCAAGAGGAGTTGCATTTGGTTTAGCCATGCGATGCGATTCGATTCAGACGAATCTGAGTAATTCATCTTTGACAGGAATGCGTCCACGTTCATGTCGGACCTTGCCTTTCGTGTTTCAAATACAGACAGCAACAGCAAGAGGCGCACCTACCGTGGCTGGTGATGGCGAGACCCGTCGCTCGTCACGTGGAAAGACTCGAGTCGACACGAGCGCCCGCCAGGCAGGCGCACTCGATTTGATTTTCAAATCGCTTTGTCTAGATCCCAAATTTGATAGGCCAAATTTGGAAATATGATGTCTCTTCGTAATTATTGTGTCACCGTAGCATTTCGTTTGTATATGCGAAAAATTGTCCAAAAATGATTAATTAGGCTCAAAATGTTCGTCTCACAGAGTACAACAAAACTGTGCAATTAGTTTTTGATTTTATCTACATTTAGTACACCATGCATGTTATGACATTTTGATGTGATGGAAAATCTTCTTTTTCATAGTAAATTTAGGTGTGGAATTTTGGAACTAAACAAGGCTTTTGAACAGACCACTAGCCAGCTATAGACTGTAGACCCAAGTGGTACTGCACTTGACAAGTTTCTTTCAAAAAAAACTTGACAAGTCCTCCTCTTCCTTTATACTGTACTATTATATACTTCTATTATATATGATCAGATGGTACAGGTGAAACACTTTCGGATATTCCTTTGATCCTCTCTACGTACTTAAAAATTGGTTAGAGATGCACACAAATGTAACACATTGGTAAATAGACCATTCGTCAATGACACTATATCCTCCCTACAAGACATTGTAAACCACAGTAGAGTATCAGCAAGGAACGACATAGCAACCAAAAATATACTGTTCACAATACAACATTGTAAAACACAATAGAGTACCAGCAAGGAACGGCATAGCAACCAGAATATACTGTTTAAACAATATAGTAATGCAAAGTAGTTTGATTGTTGACCAATTAGGCTTCCCTCGACTATTGCCTAAGTCCGACTTTCATCCCTCATCTCTAAAACCGGATGTTTATGGTCCCTCAACTCTGAAAACCGGTTGTTTTTCATCCTCGACGGTTTTGAGGGTGGTTTTGGAGGGGGTAAATTGAACTCTGGTTAAAAGTTTAAGAGCGTAAAATGTTTTTTTATGAAAAAAGGTTATGCAAATATTTTTTTTCTAAGAAATATTATTAAAAAGTACCAAATTCTGGTTTAATCTTATAAATTTTAAAGAAAAAATGTTTTAGATCGGAAAAATATGAGACTAGTTTTACATCTTTCTCAAAATCATGTTTTTCAGACCACGGTATACCAACTAGGCATCAAAAGCAAAACATAATTTTAGAGAAAATTTAGAAGTACTTTCATATTTTTCTAGTCTAAAACAAAATTTCTGTAACTTTTTAAGAATAAACCATATTTTAGAATTTTTTATATTTTTTTAAGAAAAAATATTTACATAACCTTTTCTTCTTTTCAAAAAAGACTATTTTATACCCTAGAACTCTTAATAAAAGTCTAATTTACCCCTCTGAAACCACCGCCAAAACCACCGATGATGAAAAACAACCGGTTTTCAACCGCAAACATCCGGTTTTAGAGATGAAGGATGAAAGTCAGACTTAGGCAATAATTGAGGGACCCCTAAAGGACTTTTTCCAACAGTGTAGTAGCTCACACAGACCCAGGACAAGCCCTGCAAAACCAACCAATCGAGCCCGTTTTACTGACCAACTGGGCTGGGCTTGATTCATTAAGCCCACACGCAAACGACAAACTAGTAGTTTTCGTCTCCCAGGGGTTCGCTTGCAAGTTGCAACACCGAGCAGGCGAGGCGAGCAGTCAACAGGTAGCTCGCCGGCCGGCCGGAGCTTCACTACTCTGATTCTGGACAGCTGGATTGTATTACACTTCATCACCATGCTTATCTTTTCTGATCAGGATCACAGATTCACAGCATACTTTACTCCATACCGTCGCCTGGACAATCTTGCGAGGTCATAATCAGCGACATGTTTCCTCGACAAGCTTTGGAAAATACTTGGTCTGAGCCAGCTCACTTCTCCGCCTCTGCAGCCATCGCCTGGACACCCTTCCTGCTCATGTTCGGTAAGAAGAATCGCGCGCACATATACCATCAGCTGAGCAGCGTGATCATTCGCTAGCGTTGCCGCCGCCATTGCGCCTGAATCATCTCTCCATCTGAATTCCTGCAGCTGCGTGCTCTGAAGTTCTGAATCCACGCACCCAATGCGCAGCAGCAGAGAACGCCTGGGGGGCTGCCTGGGGGTGACGCTATGGCTCGTCTTCTGCTTGCTGCGGCTGCACGCGTTCCCCTTCCCCTTCCTCGAACCCTACACGAGCCAGCAAGACGGTGAGAGGAATCCTCAAGCTCGCCTTCATCTTTGATCTGAACTTTCTCTGCTGCTTCTTTTTTTTCCCATCGTGCAGAGGCTAATTTCTGTCAGTTTTTTGTTTTCTCAATATAGTTGATGCCATCAACGACCTGTACACGGCCCTGGACTCGCCGGACCTCGACGGCTGGACGGGTTTAGGAGGAGACCCCTGCAAAGAAGCATGGCAAGGAGTGCAGTGCGACGGCCCAAATGTAACCGCAATGTAATGCAGTGAACGAAAATATTGCATCTGTGCTTTGGTGAATTTGTTCGTGTCCTGAGTCATGACTGATGAGTGGTGAGTGCCAACCTGACAGAGAGCTCCGAGGTGTAGGCCTGGGAGGGAAGCTGAGCCGGACACTAGGAGACCTCACTGCCGTCACAGTACTGTAAGCATTCAAAAAGCTTTTCCCCTCCGGTGCTAGTTTATCTTTTCTTTGCTTTAAGCATCGTGTGATTTTCGGCTACCACAACCACAACAGAGACCTGAGCAACAACCAAATCGGCGGGGCCATACCACAGAGCTTACCACCTGCACTTGCACAACTGTGAGGGAGAACTCTGAATTTATCATTCAGTATCATAAGCAGATCATGTGTCGTGCAGTCCAGTGATGCTTGGGTTTTAATCCTCGTTTGCAGAGATCTTTCTTCAAATAGTCTTAGTGGCGAACTTCCGGATTCGATGTCAAAGCTAAGCTCTCTGTCAGCACTGTAAGTACCATCCTAATAAAAGGCTTTCCTTTATGGCTGATTGTGCAAAAGTGAGTTTTCTGAATTTTTGTGTGTTTGCACCTTGCAGACATGTGCAGAACAATCAGCTAGCTGGGACACTCGATGTGCTACAAGATCTTCCCCTCAAAGATTTGTAATTTCTTTAGCATATTTGCACTCAATCATCTTTAGTTCCTTTCTGGGAAACAAATACTGCACACTAGCACAGTAGCACTGACACTCTTTCTTGCTGCATTTCTCACCTAATCTTTAGTCTTACTGACTTCCAGAAACGTGGAGAACAACCAATTCTCAGGACCAATCCCAGAAAAGTTTCTCTCCATCCCAAAATTCCTGTAAGACAACCACTATTTACTTTGCCAAAATTACCCCCACATGTCTACCACAAGTAAGTTCACTGTCTGTCTGACAAAACTTGGCAACTTGATTCCGTGCAGAAGAGATGGTAACAAATTCACCATACCGCCGATCCCCGGCTTCTCTCCAACTCCGGCAACTCCACCGCCGCCACCTGTGCCATCCACATCGCCTCCTGCAAACCATGTGCCTGCATCAGCTTCACCACAAGAGCCTCCAGTTCTTTCTGGTTCACACCCTCCGATATATGTAATTCCAGCTGCTCCACAGGATGCTCCTCCGAGACACAACAACAAGGTGTCACCGGCGAAAGCCGCCGGGTTCAGTATCCTCGCCGCCGGTTCACTGAGCATCGCCGTTGTTGCGATCATGTTCTCCGTATCAAAACGGCGCCGGGAGAAGAGGTCACTTCGTGTAAGGTATCTGAGGGGAGCTGAGATGAGCACGCCGAGCTGGGTGAGGGAGCCTCCTGCATCGAGTGCAGTAGCAAAACAAGAGAAAGAAAGTCATTCAGGTACACAACGAAGGGTATAAATGTCATTTCAGATACACTTGTGCGTTCTCGTTTAGTTTTTTTTCCCAATCCGCTGATTACTGAAGGTGCTCAAGAGAAGATTAATTGGCATCGAAGAGACTATGTCAAGGCGGCAGAATCATCGATACACCCATCATTCAAGAACAGCAGTGTGTCAGATAAGAATGTTCAGGGCAGTTCAGAAGGCCAACCTCAGCAGTTTCCTTTCACATTCTTCACAGTTGCATCCTTGCAGCAATACACCAACAGCTTCAGCAACCAGAATCTGATAAGGGAGACCTGTTTCGGCAAAATTTATTTAGCAGATCACCCTGGAAGCAAGGTAACTGTAATCCTGCAAAACAAACCATTTCTGTCGTGTGGCCAGTTTCGTCAGTGCTGAACTGCCGATTGTGTCATTCTCGCCTGAACCATCCATCTGTCTGTATTCTCAGTTTTCAGTGCTGAAGCTTGACGGTGACACAGCGAAAATGCCGGTGGCTGAATTCCTGAAGATTGTTCAGGGCATCTCCGAGCTCAGGCACCCCAATATCGAAGAACTTGCGGGGTGCTGCGTCGATCACGGCCAGAGACTCCTCGTCTACAAGCACTTCAGCGAGAACACTCTCGACGACATGATTCGTTTCGACCACCGGGCATCTGAATCTGCAGAGACTCTTCAGTGGGATGCTCGAATAGCTGTGGCCCTCGAAGCTGCCAAAGCACTGGAGTATGCCATGATCATCTCGTGCTTGTTAATTAATTGCCAGTAGTTGTTACTGGATCAACCGCTGATAATTCATAGCTGACGTTGCCGTTAATTCTTTGCAAGGTATCTTCACGAGGGGAGCGAGAAGCAGGTGGTTCACCGGCATTTCAGGCCTGAACACATCCTCATCGACGGCGAGCTCCGGGTGTCTGTCTCCGCAGCCGGTCTTGCTCCATTTGTACCACAGGTAATCTGACCATCGGGTACTGCTAAATTAACCTGAAAACAAACACAAAAACGAGATGAGTTTCTTGAATTCCATCATGTGAACGAATGTGTCTAATTTGTCTGCTCAACCTTTCAGCCGTCAGACTACTGCGGCGGGACGCTGAGCTACGAGCCGCCGGAGGCGGCGGACGACCCCGGCGGCGCGGCGTGGACGGCGAAGGGCGACGTCTACAGCTTCGGCGTCGTGATGCTGCAGCTCCTCACCGGGCGCAATCCCTACGACAGGTAATGGCGACTCTCCTCGATCTGTGGCGCTGTGCGGCGTCGAGCCGTCGACGACTGCCGGCGGGCGGCGGCGATGAGCTCAGCTGATCATTGATCGATGCGTGCGGTGGTGCAGCTCGAGGGCGCGGAGCGAGCGGCGCCTGGTGCCGTGGGCGAGCCCGCGGCTGCACGACCTCGCCGCGCTGGGGAAGATGGCCGACCCGCGCCTCGGCGGCGGCGCGCCGCCGGTCAGGTCGCTCTCGCGCTTCGCCGACATCGTCGGCCGGTGCATTCAGGTGAGACATCCCCCGTCGTAATCCACCTGCTTTGCTTACGCACGGCATGCGCACCTCGACGAACGCGGCGCGGCCGGTCGATGGCTGCGTACGTGTACTGACGTCTGAGCTTCCTCTGCTTTGCCATGGCGTGGCGTTCGCAGCAAGAGGCGGAGTTCCGGCCGGCCATGTCGCAGGTGGCGCAGGACCTGCGGCGCGCGCTGGAGGACGCGCGAGCGGGGAGCGGAGGCGCCGCTCAGGCATAGGCGCTTAGCTAGCTACATGATGTACACGGTGGTGCAGCGACATGATGTGTAGGGTGTACCGTGGTGCAGCGGGTGGACGCGATGCAGCTATCACTGTAATAATGTAAAACTAGCAAGATGGCCGTGCAAATTTGCGCGGGTAGCTAGTTTTTTATACTCATATTTATATTTTTTTAACTTAAATATTTTTTTAATATCTGTTGGTCCATTGTCAATACGATTTGTCCAAATATGTCTAATTATCATTTTTTATCATCATGTATGCGGCACACTGTACGTATGACTTAATGACGTAATCTTATATTTACTAATTGTATTTAACGGGTTTGAGTGTGGACAAACCATTTGATGATTTTTCATGAGTGCTGAGCGTGGCCATAGTGATGATCAATCCCTACAACGATTCACTTCCTTCAGATATGGAGAATTTTTCTCTCATTATGCTCACAACCTTGATGAACGCCCTAAATCTAAACACATTGTTGAACGCTACACCACCTAAATTTCTCTGCTTTGTTTTTCCTCTCTCTGCTCCTTGCACCAACTCATTAATAAAGATCATCAAGTGGGTTTGAACGCTAGTAACCCATTTGATGATCTTCCACTTGCATTGGCAAAGACACTGAGTGTTGAGTGCGGTCATGGTGCTCAATCCCGGCAGCGATTCGCCCCCTTTAGACAGGGAGAGTTGTTCTGTCCCGCTATGCTCACAACCTTGTTGAACGCTATAAATCCGAGCAACTCTCATCAGATACACATGCATATCGATGTGTTGCCCTCCACTCATTGTTGAACGTTGCCTTCTATATAGAGGAACGTGGTAGGGCACATGGGGTTTCAGTCTGTTCGCACTTGTCGTATTCTATTCTCATCCTCTAAAAAGAATATTATTGCCTAATCATTGAGGTTCTCTCCTCTATATCAATTTCATCTGCATCCGTTATCCTCTGTATCTTATAATCTATACTAACTACCAACACGTGAGCCCACACATATCCTTTTCTCGTTTTCTTTCACAGATGCCACCACTCCCCCCACTCTATCTCTTTCTCTCTATCTCCCCCTCTCTCTAGTGGTAGCAACAGTGGCGAGGAGTGTCAGTCTCCCCGGCCGGAACCCTTCATCCCCGGCCTCCAGCGGCTCCCGCGGAGGCGACAACGATGGATTCCCGCGGCGCCACGGACGGCCACGCGACGATGATGGAGGCATCCTACAACGGCCACAGACGGTTGCGTAGCAGCGGCATTGGACGGCTCGTGCGGCGGCCGCGGACGGCCGCAAGGCGACCGCAGAGGGGCGGCAGCAGCATTGGACGGCCTCGCGGCGATGATGGAGGCCTCCTACAGCGGCCAGAGAGAGTTGCGCCGCAGCGGCATAGGACGGCTCGCGCGGTGGCCGCGCACGGCCTCGCGACGACGATGGAGGCCTTCTATGGCGGCCACAGACGGTTGCGCAGCGGCGGCATTGGACAACACCAGTGGCGAGGAGTGTCGGCCTCCCCGGTTGGCAGCCTTCAGCCCCGGCCTCCAGCGGCTCGCAGAGCGGTCTGACCCCGAACACCAAAGACGCTCGAGCGGCTCCCACGGCGGTGACGGCGATGGATTCCCGCGGTGCCACAGACGGCCATGCGGCGACGGTGGAGGCCTCCTACGGGGGCCACAGACGGTTGTGTAGCGGTGGCATTAGACGGCTCGTGCAGCGGCCGCCCGCGAGGCGACGGCATTAGACGACCTCGCGGCGATGATGGAGGCCTCCTACAACGGTCATAGACGGTTGCGCGGCGGCGGCATTGGACGGCTCGCGCGGCGGCCGCGCACGGCCTCGCGACGACGATGGAGGCCTTCTATGACGGTCACAAACGGTTGCGTGGCAACAGCATTGGACGGTAGCAGCGGCGAGGAGTGTCGATCTCCCCGGTCGGCAACCTACAGCCTCGGCCTCCAGCGGCGCGCGGAGCGGCCGGACCCGGAACTCCGAAGACGTGCGGGCGGCTCCCGCGGCGGCCGCGAATGGCTCCTGCGGCCGCGACGGCGATGGATTCCCACGGCGGCCACGGACGGCCACGCGGCGATGGTGGAGGCGTCCTACGAAGCGGCATTGGACGGCTCGCGCGGTAGCCGCCGACTGCCGCGAGGCGACCGCGGAGGGGCGGCGGCCGCATTGGACAGCCTCGCGGCGACGATGGAGGCCTCCTACAGCGGCCAGAGACGGTTGCGCGGCGGCGGCATTGGATGGCTCGCGTGGTGCCTCCTATGGTGGCCACAGATGGTTGCGCGGCGGCATCATTAGACAACACCAGTGGCGAGGAGTGTCGGTTTCCCCGGTCGGCAGCCTTCAGCCTCGACCTCCAGCGGCTCGCGGATGGATCTGACCCCGAACACCGAAGACGCTCGGGCGGCTCCCACGGTAGTGACGGCGATGGATTCCCACGGCGCCACGGACGGCCATGTGGCGACGGTGGAGGCCTCCTGCGGGGGCCACAGACGGTTGCGTAGCGGTGGCATTGGACGGCTCGCGCAGCGGCCGCCCACGAGGCGACCGCAGAGGGGTGGCGACGGCATTGGACGACCTCGCAGCGATGATGGAGGCCTCCTACAACGGCCATAGACGGTTGCACGGCGGCGGCATTGGATGGCTCGCGCGGCGGCCGCGCACGGCCTCGTGACGACGATGGAGGCCTTCTACGGTGGCCACAGACGGTTGCGCGGCGACAGCATTGGACGGCAGCAGCGGCGAGGAGTGTCGGTCTCCCCGGTCGGCAACCTTCAGCCTCGGCCTCCAGCGGCGCGCGGAGCGGCCGGACCCCGAATTCCGAAGACGTGCGTGCGGCTCCCGCGACGGCCACGAATGGCTCCTGCAGCCGCGACGACGATGGATTCCCGCGGCGGCCACGGACGACCACGCGGTGATGTTGGAGGCGTCATACGATGGCCAAAGACGGTTGTGTAGAGGCGGCTTTGGACGGCTCACTCGGCGGCCGCCGACGGCCGCGAGGCGACCGCAGAGGGGCGGCGACGGCATTGGATGGCCTCGCGGCGATGTTGGAGGCCTCCTACGGCGGCCGCGGACGGCCTCGCGACGACGATGGAGGCCTGCAACGTTGACCAAAGACGGTTGCACGGCCGCGGCATTGGACGGCTCGCGCGCCAGTCGCGAACGGCCGCGAGGCGACCGCGGAGGTGCGGTGGCGAACAAAATAATATAGACCGTTAGATCTTCATAAAATCCGGTGGTATATATTCTTCTCTTTTATTTGGATTAACAAAATAATTTGGATCGTTAGATCTTCATAAAATCCGACGGCACATGTCCTTCTCTTTTTTAGATTAACGTAGGAATTAACAAATTAATATGGACCGTTAGATCTTCATAAAATCCGACGGTATATATTCTTCTCTTTTTTGGATTAATGTAGGAATTTCTTGGTCCTCTCGGCGAACGTGGTGGCTCCTTTTAACACTATTGTTATAATATAATAGATTATTATGTCATTTGTTTATGTACAAAAAGAATGGAGTTATATAGCGAAGACGGTGAAATTGATTGTGCGGAATTTAGATCTTATAATTTACTGCTTTTATTTTATACTGTATTAATGCTACGTGTCCCGGGGGGCTCCATCGTGCCGCCGCCCTTTCCCCCTCCCTCGCCGTCGCCTGAGCAGGCTCTCCGGAAGCCCGGAGGCTCGCGGTGAAGGTGGCGGCGGGCAAATCGACGGCTGCTCGGCCTGGACGTCGTGCGGGCGGCACGGCGGCGCGGCCAGGGAGGCACGGATCCGGGGCGGCCGCTGGCGGATCCGGGGCTGCCGCGCCTCGATCCGTGGAGTCCGCCCCTCCTCGGAGCGGGAGGTGCCATCGCCCGCGACGGAGGCCAGAGCCGATGGCCTCGCAGGCGGATCCAGCTGTGTGGGGCGCGAAGACGGCTGGAGAGCGCGAGGTGGCCGGGGCGCGTCGGAGGCAGGCGCACTGGGAGGCGCCGATGCGATGGAGCTGTGGGCCCGGGCTTGCAGAGGTGACGCCGCAGGACGACCGCCAGGAGGCGCACGAGATGGCCGGCGCTGACGAGCCAGTGGCGAGATGCGCGGGCCAAGAGCGGACGGCGGCGCCCGGTGCGTGCAGGAGTTGGGCGGCGGTCGCGGCGGCCGCGCGATGGACGGCGAGGGCACAGAGGCTGAGAGGTGCTGGGCTGGGGGTCGTGAGGGCCAGCGCCGGTGGTGCTGCAAGCGATGGCGCGGCACGGGGAGGGGCCGGTGAGGTGCCACGCGCGGCTGTGCGGCAGAGGTGTGAAGACGACAGTATGGTGACAGAGCTTGGCGGCGACTTGGTTTGGGGCTCCGCCAGTGGCGTCCTTTGGCTGGGACGGTCGAAGCAGTGGTGTCGGGTTGCTACGGCAAACACGTGCAGCGGGGCTCGATGCTCAGGGCGAAAGCCCTCGCTACATTCATTCTGGAGGAATGACGACGTGAAAGTGCATCTAGGCACTTAAGTGTTTTGGTGATTTGTATGACAACATGATTTGTAATCTAACTTGTTTGCTTAAGTATATGAGCGGGGATTTATTCTTATGGATATTCATGTGGTGTAATCATTGATAAGAATATGCGCTCTATTGGTGTAATATTGTGAAAGCAAACAAGTGGATGTGATCCCATGTGACTAAGGTGTACATGACAAGTAAATGCAAATGACAAATGAGACAAGAGGTTATGCATATGGATAGATCTCATTTAGAAGAAGTTTGTCAAATAATATTGGGACAATTTATGTGATGATATTGGATATATCTCGGTTAGTTGAAGACATGAATGTCAATGTGGATTTCATGTGGATGCAAAGCAAAGCCTAACTTAAAGTGGCAAGATAGGATGAAAGGGAACAAACTAGATGGTTAGTGACGAGGTACTAAGCAAGTGAAGGACAAGGTAGACTTGTGGCCGATGAACTTTGTTAAGGTGAAGAAGCTAGTTTTGTAGTTTGATCCCTAGGCATTAATCAAGCCTTATCTAGTGAAGCAATGCAATGCATTCAAATCATTGTTTAATCATATGGTGAAGTGGCTTATGAATTGGTATGGATTAGTGATCATACACTTGGAAATTCTAAGCTACTAGCTCAAGTTGGATTTGCTCAGCAAGAAAATGATGTTGAAGCCCTCAAAGTTGATATTGATCAAGTATGGTATCATTGAAGACATAAAAACTCGAGTGGAGGTTTTTTTTATTATTTGCAATCTTGAGTATAGAAATGTCGTACTATTAAGAGGGATGCAACACTAGTTGTTTGACTACACACCAAAAAGTGCTCATAGGTCAACCCATATGAGATAGCCTTTGAGAGGAGCGTTTTTGGGGCTTAGTGTCGTGGCTGGTCCCAAACCGGTGTGACCGGTTTGGGAAACCGGTGTGACCGGTTTTGGTGTTCAAGAGGGTAATGGCTAGTTTTATTCAAAAATCGCTGTGACCGGTTTTGGAAACCGGTGTGACCGGTTTTCCTCGGGCATAACGGCTCGTTTTGGTGTGTGGGGGTATTTAAATACCCCATAGCCCTCACCTTTGAGGGCTGCTGGTTCATTTGGTCCCTTGAGCGTCCAGAAGCACTTCAAGCACCAGCAAGCTCTCCCCAAGCCTCTCTTTGTGAGAGTTAGTTGAATTTGTACATATCTTTGGATTGGGCTGAGAGAGGGATTGTGTGTGAGCAATAGAGAGCTAGAGAGCCAGCTAACTCAGTGAGGAGTGAATCCATAGCTTGAGCACGTCCGGTGAAGTCTAGCAACTCATTGAAACATTTGTTACTCTTGGAGGTGAAGCCTCCTAGACGGTTAGGCGTCGCCGGTGAGCCTCCAAGGTTGTGGTGTGCCACGGATCGTTTGTGCAGGCGTGGTCTTGCCTCCTTCGGGGAAAAGATCAAGTTAGTGGAATCAGGGAGATAGCTCGACCTTGGGTCACTAGGGGCTTCCTCAACGGAGTCGTAGGATTCATTGTGCTTTTGTGGCAGCTTTAGTAGCAAGCAGTGATTCTGAACTCCGGGAAACAAATCATCGCGTCTTCAATTTAGTTTGCCTCACTTTGTTCAATTCTAGCACATATATTTGCTTCCGCTTCGATCTACTTGGTTGTGCTCTACTTGTGTGCAGGGACTTGGTGAACCTGCTAGAAATCATCTACAGAAGCACTCCACCAAGTTACACTTGTGCTAAAGCTCGAGAGGGGGTTAATCTGCATTATTGTGTTTCTCAGTCATAAACCGGTCTTACCGGTTTTCCAAACCGGTTTTGGTCCGGAGTTTCCGGAGGTATGTGCGGAGTATCCGGACACGGTCCGGAGTTTTCGGACACATCTCCGAAGTATCCGAAGTTTGAGCTGACAATTTATTTTAAGTGCTGAAAATTGCAGAATCACCTATTCACCCCCCTCTAGGTGACATCACGGTCCTTTCATGGCGGCACTTTCGGGCGTCACTTTCCCTGTTGAGGGCGTCATTTAGGAGCTAGAACCCTGTTGCACGAGTCTCTGGGTGAAAACTCGGTCCAGTCCTGGACGAGCGAAGGCGGCACCTGTCGGCGTTGTGACCTCCTTGGAGGCGTCGTCTCTACAGACACGTTCAACCAATGGCATGGCCGGCCTACTACTGCGATTGATCCGGGCGGTGGTGACAAGCCTGTCGGAGGGCATGCGAACATGGGGGTTGTATACCTCACGTCAAGACGTTTGCTCTACGGTTGGTGGCTGACGGTCTTCATTCGGAGGTTGTTTCGGCTGCTTGCAGCGTTCAGTGGCGCCTGGTGTTGCTTGGCAACCTCCAGTGCGGTGCGGGACAGCGTTGGAGGACGGCGCTTACGGCAACGACTACCAGTGATGACTTGGCCAACAGCGGATCGCGGAGGGGTGTTCAGCACGGCTGAACTCTCCTGGTGCGGTACAACGTCAGAAGACGGCGCGGACGACATTGTCGGTCTTCTGTCTCGATGGCGGTGTCTTGTGCGAGAGGCAAAGCAACGTGATGATTCAAACCACAGCGGTGGTCTGGAGGTTTGAGACAGTTCTCGGGGGGCGGGACACCTCTTCTTGCTTCCTGGATGGCAATTCTTGAAACGAGTCCAGAGCGTGGAGCCGTGTGGCGGGGTGGTGGCCCTGCACACGAGAGAGAGCCGTGCTGAGTGGCGGGTTGGAGGTCCCCGCGCACGCGAGAGACGGCGGAAGTGGCGAGGCCCCCGCGTGTTGAGTTGCTTCGGACTGGGTGGTTTTCATGCCGTCAGGCGGTTGGTTTGGGTGCAGCAGCACGATGGCGGTGGGTCCTGCACAACGGTGGCCCTCTAGGTGTGGTGGTGTCCGCCCCTCCGGCTCCTTTATCGGCGCTGGATCGCCTTAGAGGTTTCGATACCCGCAGGTGGGTGGTTGTAGGTGAAAGCTGCGGTCGTGCTTGTCCCTTCTGCTGCTGTGAGTAGTGTGTGGCCGTGTTGATGTCCCAATCCAACCGGCCAGCGAGTGTAGTCGAGCGGTAACCCATGTTGATGCCCAATCCAACCGGGCGAGTTGTTTTCTTTTTTCTTTTCTGTTTCCTGGCTATGGCCTGTCAGGGCTGTAGTCTTGTATTTTTTCTGCTACATTAATAGAAACACACTCGTCGAGTGTTGTTCGTTCAAAAAATGCTTCGTGTTCCCGCAGAAAACATTGGACTTGTTTTGAGCCATATATGATATTAAAGATATTTTGATTGATGCAAATTAAAAGCATAATTGAAATGGCCCAGATCTTTTAAAATCTAGGATTTGAATGTGGCGCATAACACAACAAGAACGATAACAACGACACAACAACAACTCATTAACATCAAAATTCCTTGCCCCTACTGTGCATGAGAAAATTGCAATTTTGGTACTCGAAACATTGCGCTTCGTAGTTTTGCCATTTCTAACATCGTCTTCGTAAAAATAGGACTCGAAACGTTGTCCTCTTGTTTTCTATGCCATTAGGTGTATTTCCTCTATTTTCTAATAAAAATACATGTATTTTGTACATGAAAGACACTTTTGCCCTTTGCTCCTTTTTCTCATCTGCATCGGCCAGTGCGGCGGTGCCTGATCGGCGGCGGCTTCGGTTTGTTCGCTGCCTTCTCTTCGGATTGGAATTGGAATTGGATTGCGTTGCTACAGAATTACAGCTACAGCGCTAGCAATGGCTAGCAGCGGTGATCGACACGTGGCCGTCGTCCCCCTACTCCTCGTTCGCGCCCGACGGCGAGGTGGCCGTCGGTTTGTTCGCTGCACCGCCGGGCGCGGGACCTGTCGGCGGCCGAGGCGCCGGCGCCGTTCCTGCGGCCGCTCTTCGTGGTGGTGGGCAGGCGGGCGCGACGCAGCCGCGGTGTTCGACGACCTGCTGCTGATGAACGGTGCGGGCCTCCTGCTGCTGCTGCCGCGGTCGACGTCGCTCGCTGTGCCTCATGGAGGTGCTCCTGGTGCCGCAGCGCTTCAAGGCGATGGTGGCTGACTGCGCCGCGCGCAGCCGGATGCGCCTGCTGCTACGCTGCTGGACCTGCTGCCCGTGCCGGGGCTCGGGCTCGCCGACGACGTGGCGGACCTTCTCGCTCTCGCATCGCGGCAGTGCCGCAGCACGGGGGCGGCGGCGCCAGAGCTGGAGCTCAGGGCGGGCGTGCTCGCGCTGATCCACGAGGTGGAGCGGGAGATCGTGCCCGAGCGGGAGAGGTTGGAGGGCATCCTCGTGGAGGTGGCCGAGGCCGGGAAGGCCGAGCCGGCGCCGGTGGTGGCCGCGAACAAGGCCGCGCTGGAGGCTGCGTGCATGACCGCGTCGTTCCTCGTGGAGAAGCTGTCGGCGTCTTTCTCCCCCGAGGCGACCAAGCGCGTGGTGCACAAGATCCGGGTGCTGGCCAAGTCGGGGTCCGACTACCGCGCGTTCATCGAGGAGGCCGGCGCCGCCGCGCTGCTCGTGCCGCTGCTCCGCTCCGAGGACTCGCGCACCCCGTCGACTGCCGGACGAACGCCTGCTCAGGAAAAACTGTCCAAATACATGTATTTTTATTAGAAAATAGAGGAAATATGACCGGCTTAGGTATGAAGTGAGAGAGGTTGCTATTGTACAAGTTTTTAGAGGTTATACAAATAGGGTCTATCTATATTAAAATCTATAATCTGAGTGGGGGTGTCCCTCCCCATGATGTCCTCCATACCGAGTCAATTTGAGCGATCAAATGAGAAACTTCTAATCCATAGCTTTGTGCTATTTGAGCTGGAACTACAACCATGAGTTATCTTACACATCGCCAGACCAACTCTAAAATCTACTGACGATGGTTGCGCTAAACAATCTTACTACCACTATTTTTTTTGAGGGAACAACGGAGGGCCAGAGGCCCAACTGAACAAATTTCATTTCATCAAACGGTGACACAAACTCGAGGCAAGCGCGGCGCCTCATGATAGAGTACACATGGGGAGGAGAGGCAGAAAGAACAGGCAGTCGTTCGTCAACGCCTCCAAGGAGGGCAGCGGCACCCAAGGGCGTCGCCGTTGACAGCACCGGATACTCCGGGCAAGGATTTCTCCTATCTAAGACCTGCCCTAAATAAAAACCTTGGTCACACCAACAAGTGGCCGGGGAAGCCTCGAATCAACGCCTCCACGGAGGAAACGACACCTGACAATACCGCCGTTGACGGCCATGGCACAAGACCGGGCTAGGATTTCTCCCGGCGAATCCCCGGAGTCGCCATAATCCCTTCGCCGACGACGAAGCCCAAGGCCTAGAACAACGACGCAGGGGGGACCGATGCACGGCGCGGCAGCGGCGACTGCGATGCAGCAGCTCTGCCGACGCGACCAGCTTCAGCACGCGGGAAACCGTCGCTGTCATCACCTCCGAGGAAGCGCATCGCCGACACCACGGTAGAACGCGGCGGAGGCGGGTCTGCGCACTGGCCGCCAGAATGGACGGGGTCCCCCGCGCCAAGGTTCGCCATAGAACAGGCTCTCCCGCTCCAGCAGACGCGGATCTGAGCGGGGAGCGGCAAAGGTCATCGGGTCCGGACAACGCAGTCGGAGAACGCCGCCAGCACAGTAGACGGGCTCCCCCACGCCAAGGTTCGCCATGGTACGGGCTCACCCGCTCCAACATACGCGGATCTGAGCGGGGAGCGGCGATGGTCACCGGATCCGGGCGAAACGGCTGGGGCGCGGCCGGCAGTCGACGGATCCGGGCAGGACGTGGGTTGGGAGCCCCTGATCCGGGGCCGGGCACGCCGGAGCGGGCCGGGGGCGTGGACGGCGGTGGCGAAGACCACCGGATCTGGACAGGGGCGACTGACGGCGGCGGAGGCTCCGGATCTGAGCCGGTCGCGGCCGGCGGCTACGGGGACCGCCGGATCCGGACATGGGGGCGGGGGCCGCCGAAGGGTGGCGGCGGATGGCGAGCTGAGGCCGGTGGAGCTTGGAGTGGGGGGCGCGGGCGGGCCGGCTTCGGCGCGCGCCGCTGACCGCCGCCGCCGCGGTGCTCCGGCGGCGGCGGCCGGGGGTAGAGGGGTGGGTGGGGGCTCGACGGCGGGGGTGGGGGCCCTCGAGTCGCCTCGAGAGGGAGGCGACGCGAGGGAGACGACCAACTCTCGTTTTCCGCCTTCCTTGCTACCACCATCATCGTAGATGAGCATAGTTGATATACAATTTGTTCAGAATAGTCGCACGATTCAAATACATTTGGTGCTTTAAAAAGATAATCCAGGAGGGGCCAAGGCCCCCATATCCATAGGGGAAATTGCTTCACTTCAAACCCCTCCAATCCACTTCAAACTTCTATTTTCTAAACAAAGCCTCACCGAGCGCTGCATATGATCTGATCACGACTAAGGGGTGTTTGGTTCGAGGATGTAGACTAATTATAGAAGTATTAAATATACAATAATTACAAAATTAATTACATAAATAAGGGCTATTTCGTAAGACGAATCTATTAAACATAATTAATCCATCATTAGCACATGTTTACTACGGACTAATTAGATTTATTTGTCTCGTGAATTAGTTCATAATTATGTAATAGGTTTTTAATGAACCTATATTTAATACTTTTACGTTAGATGTGAAATGGACAAAAGTTTAGTCCCGGTAATTAGGGCCTAAAAGAGCCGTGCACGAATCTCAAAGCAGGCGGAGCTAGCAGGCGACGGACGGATCAGATCGGACTCGTGGTCCGACATACCGTACCGGTCTTCCTTTCCAGGCCCCTTCCATTCCACGGGAGAAGCAGGCAGAGACGAGATCGAGGACCCCTGTTCAATTCCCAATCTGAAATGGTGATCCGCGGCGAGATCTGAGAGGGAGACGCCGCGCAGGCGCAGGCTCTCTGCCCGCCTCCCCCCCCCCCTCCCGGCCGCTCCACCTCCACGCGATGGCGTCCTCCGGCGGGCCGCCCGCCTCCCCGTCCTCGCGATCGCACGGCAATGCGGCCGGCGCCGGCAGCGCCACGGCGATGATGCTCCCGGGCCCGCCGGGCCGCGGCAACGGCGGCTGCATCGACCTCAGCCCCACGGGGCTCCTCGCGCACGGTGCCGGCAGCAGCGTCGTCGTCTCCGACCCGCGCTCCATGCAGCTCCTCTGCGTGCTCCCCATGCCCTCCCCCTCCCTCGCCTCCTTCGTCACCGCCGTCCGCTGGGCGGCCCCCGGCACGCCCTCCCTCGTCGCGGGCGACGACGACGACCGCCGCCCGCTCCGCCTCGCCGCGGGGGACCGCCACGGCCGCATCGCCGTCTGGGACGCCCGCGCGCGGGCCGTGCTCTGCTGGCTCAACCTCGACGAGGCCCGCGGCGTCGCTCCGGGCTCCAGCGGCGGGGTGCAGGACATCTGCTGGGTGCACCACGCCGCCGGCTGGCTCCTCGCCTCCATCCACGGGCCCTCGCTGCTCTGCATCTGGGAGACGGCCAACAACCCGCGCGTGCTCTGGATGTTCGACGCCGCGCCCGAGTACCTCTCCTGCATCCGCCGCGACCCCTTCGACGCCAGACACCTCTGCGCGATCGGCCTCCGCGGCTTCCTCCTCTCCGCCATCGTGAGGCAGGACGCCGACATCTCGTTGCAGGAGCACCGCGTCGCCTGCAGCGCGGGGGACGTCGCGGAGCTGCAGAAGCTGGAGAAGGAGATGCCGGCGCCTGCGCCCGCCCCGGCGCTCGCGGCGTTCCCGCTCTTTGCAACGAGGCTTTGCTTCTCCCCGCTGTGGAGACAAATCCTCTACGTCACCTCCCCGCGGGAGCTCATTGTCTTCGACCTCAGTTACAGTACTGCACTCTCTGTCACTCCATTGCCCAGGGGATTTGGCAAGTTCTCTGATGTCATGGCTGATCCTGATCTCGACCTCCTCTATTGCACACATATTGACGGCAAGCTGAGCATCTGGAGGCGCAAGGAGTGAGTTTCCAGTCTTACCATTTATGTAGCTAGTGTAGCACTATAGTTCACACCTAAATAACAGCTGTTACCTTTGCATGTGCAGCTGCATAAAAATTAAAAATGATATCAGTGCCCTAGTTGTCTAAATGCAGAGAGAAAACAGAGTTCAAATGATAAACTATGGGATAAACCTCAGGAGTGCACTAACAAGACTTAGAACACTTACAGTCTAATAAAGCTTAACTTTTCCCATCAAAATGAGGCGTGCGCACATTTCAATATTTCAACCACGTAATCTTCAACTAACAATTAACTTTACCAGATAACTTTGTTACAAATGTGATATCATTGGATTTTTATTTGAATGTATTCTCTTATAGTTATGATTTTGTTGCTACAAATATAATTATAAGGGAAATTATGGGTCAAAATCAGACAATATAGGGGAAATTACAGTATGGTGGGAGTACTCTTCTTGAAACCTGACATTCTATGTGTCATGGCCATTACTCAATGTATGTTTTCTTGAAAAAGTATAATATCCTCAGTATATTGACATGTGTGCTTTAACAAATTTATACACAAACATATCTATAGTTTCATTAAATCTGTACAATAATAAATACTAGCAGTATTGTTTTCATATGTTTTAATTTCTCCTTTGACTTTGGATTGCAGGGGTGAACAAGTGCATTTACTGTGTGCAGTGGAAGAGCTCATGCCTTCAATTGGTACTGTTGTTCCCCCTCCAGCTGTACTTGCAGCTACTATATGGCAGTCAGAGTCTATTTTCCGAAACATTGACAAACAATGTCAGGATTTGGCACAAACACAGTCTTCACATTCTTTCATCACTGATACGAATTCGGACCAGAATGTTTATCAAGGGACTATGACATATCTAACGTCGATATCAGAAGATGGCAAGATCTGGTCCTGGCTTTTGACATTTGACAAGTCTGCACATCCTAACAAAGCTAATCTAGGTGTGAATCTATGTAGTCATTCCAGTGCAAATGCAGTTATCTATTTGACCGTTAAACCAACTAATGTTTCCATTTCTGTCACTAATATTGGGAAGGAACCAGGTAGACTGAGCCATAGCAATGCTGCAACTGCCAACACAAGCTCCAATAGATCTGATTTGACAATAAAGGTTACAGAACGTAACTATTTCTCTTTGTTTCCATCATTAGATAATTTCCGTGATTAAGAAGTAGGATCAATAGTTCAGTGGTGAGTACCTTATGCTGGGTATATCACTAGAATTCGGATGTAACTGTTTAGTTATTTGAATGTTGCCCTTACGTAACTCCGGTGTCTATGTCCTCCCGCATTCTAAGTCTTCTCTCGCTGATTTGCTCATGTTCATTACGCACTGCAGATGAATTTGATGGGACAGCTTCATCTTTTGTCCTCTACTGTGACTACACTCGCAGTGCCATCCCCTTCATTACTTGCCACAGTAGCTCGTATGTCCTTCATAACCATCATACTCTTTGATTTTTGTTCAGAAATTATTTCTAGCCATTTAATTTCACACTTCCATAACATCGAACAATAATTCTTATCTGAAGGTGGTGGAAACAATCCTGCTCCAGCAGTGCCACTTGTTGCTCTGGGGACTCAGAATGGAACTATTGAAGTTGTAGATGTTGTGGCCAATGCAGTTTCAGTCAGTTTTGCTGTTCACAGCACCACTGTGAGGGGATTGAGATGGCTTGGAAACTCACGTCTTGTTTCATTCTCATATAATCAGGTGCTTCCATGTTCTGATAATTTTAGCTCCTGTATGTTGGGAATTGTGAATGCAATCAAGTGCTTATGTAATTTGTCAATGAGATTGCTAGGTCACTCTTGTTAGTCAAAACTAGTACTGATGTTTTTTCTAAGCTACAGACTTATTGGCTTCAGTTTGCGGTTATGTTTTATTACTGCAACTTCCTAAGCTCTTCTATAACTTGACAATTGGTTTTCAGCATGTTGAAGTGTTACCTCTCTCATTGGTCTGATACTTTGACTACTGCAGGTTAACGATAAAACTGGAGGATACAATAATAAGCTTATTATTACATGCTTAAGAAGTGGGCTAAATCGCTCATTCCGTGTGCTCCAAAAGCCTGAACGTGCACCAATTAGAGCATTGAGGGCTTCTTCATCTGGAAGGTTGGTTATATTTTTCTAGTTACTAACCTATGCATATGTACCAGTACTACATTTTGTCATGATTTTTTTAAGCACAATATCCTTTTTCAGGTACCTTCTGATTCTGTTTCGCGATGCTCCTGTTGAAGTGTGGGCTATGACAAAGAACCCCATGATGGTACTAACTTCCTTTTCTTATATTTACACGATTATGAAAAGCAATGGCTGTTAAGTGCTGAGATGAAAAATATATCGACCTATTCTTCTGAGAAAAAGCAAATCGTTATGTTACCGCATTGACTGTTGCAAGGAGCAATTGCTTTGTGCTAAAAGCTGTTCTTCAAGATTAAAATGGGAATCAAAAGTTAGTTTAGCCCCAAAAAAAGTGCAACTACAGTCTGTCAAATGGCCTCCCTTTTGCTGTGCCATTTTCTTTGCAAATAAGTTCTTTCAGTCAGTGAAACATCCAGGAGCATGATATTCATGATTGTTCTGTACTTGTTGTAGCTTAGGTCCTTGGCGCTTCCTTTTACAGTGTTAGAATGGACACTGCCAGCAGTACCTCGGCCAAGTCAAAATGCATCATCAAAGCAGTCGTCAACCTCCAAGGAGCGATCAGCAGGTATAATTTTCACTCACTAGCAAAACTAAATAAACTGAAGCAGGTATAATTTTCACTCACTAGCAAAACTAAATAAACTGAATAGGTTCCCTTCTTAATTAATTTATTAAAGTGAAATTCTGAACTCTCTGGATCCATTTTGACCACTCTCTCACCAACTATAATATGAGATGACAAGATCTATTCTTGTTTGCAGAGGCTTCTGGTGCAGAAAATTCTGATGAAACATGTGAAAGTTTTGCTTTTGCATTAGTCAATGGTGCTCTTGGTGTGTTTGAAGTTCATGGGCGGCGAATACGAGATTTTAGGTACTCCGATTGCTGTTCTTGTAGCTTTCAGTTATTGAAGTAGAATGGAATGCAGCTTTGTTGAGAATACATACAATATTCGTTTTCTCGAGCATGTATCATTAGATTAGCACCATCTGATTTATATATTCATCAATCATCAATTTGGTTCCACTAGAGCATCAGCATCAGGTACATCACTCGATTTGATAGATTAAAAATGTAATATGTGTTGCCAGGCTCAGAACAGTAAACACAACATGTTATTTTTGAATGATACACTTGCTGCTAGCCTGCTACCTCTAGCTATTTAATCTAGCATTCATCAAATAGTTTTCTTTTTCTTTCTATTTTGTCATTTCAATTTTCATATAGGAAACAGAAACACGGCCTTTGAAGGAATGTTAGTTACTGAAAACCTAATGATTATATGTATCAATTTGTGATTTCAGACTTGAGACTGAGTGTAATTGTGAAGTGTAACATTGTAAGGATTAAAATAGAACAAATTTGGACTCTCTGCTTATATGCATTCTGCAGTTTATTTACTATCATCACCATGTTACTACTTGCTATGCGCTTGGCTCATATGTATGATCCATGTTAAACATATGGTTTTTATTTCTGCTTTGCAGGCCAAAGTGGCCCTCATCATCATTTGCATCCTCAGATGGTTTGGTTACTGCTATGGCTTACCGGCTTCCCCATGTTGTATGTATATTTTAGCATTGTATTTCTTTTTTAAATTTGCACTATCATTTCCTCTCTCTTTATATATTGTGAAGCAGATTATCCTGGGACACTCTGATCAGATGCTATTATCTTTTAGGTAATGGGGGACCGATCAGGCAACATTAGATGGTGGGATGTTACAACAGGCCTTTCTTCTTCTTTTAGCACTCACAGGGAAGGTATCAGGAGGATAAAGTTTTCTCCTGTTGTCCATGGTGATCGAAGCAGAGGACGCATTGCTGTGCTCTTCTATGATAATACATTCTCAATATTTGACCTGGTAACTACAAACATATGCTGCCATCATATTACGTTCAGTTCTTCTAGAATCTTGATCTTGCGCACATACATGTCTCATGGTTTGTGTCATTGGACTGTAATGTTTGATTTTAAATGATGTTTTATTGATCACCTTGTGGTTTCATATATTTTGAATATTGATATAGTAATTACTTGTTGTCATTTGATTAGAGAAAAGACTGCTTGTGTAGGACTGTCCTAGTATAGTTTCATATGGTGATGCTTGGCTGTGCTCTTCTTTCATCCTTATTCCTCAATAATGTAATTCATGCATGATTTATTGTTTGTTTCCAATAGGAAAAAGTCCATTTTACTATCTTTATCTATCCACTTGACCCCCTCAACAAAATTTAGACTCATTTTACTCCCCCGAACTATTTTAGTTGGTTCAATCTCCCCCAAATGAGATCTGTCCTTTTTGTTTCTCCGTGTATAAGTTGAATTTTAAGTTCAAATTGCGAGAGATTTATTATAAGATGATGCCCTATATCAGAAAAATACATTATAATTTTTTTAACATTTTTTTGTGGAATTTTGTATCCCTATGATCCATTTCGTATTAAATGTTCCTAACCTATCGAATAAGCATGAGAAACTATTAATAATTTTTTCTAACAAAAGGCATCATATTCCATACCCCCTCACGAAATTTGAATTTGAAACTCATCTTTTAGGTGGAGAAGCAAAAGATAAATCCTATTAAGGGGTATGGACCAACTGAAATAGCTAGGGGGAGCTAATCGAGTCTAAATTTTGTTGAGAGCGTTAAGTGGACAAAGTGGATAGATAAAGGTAGTAAAATGGACCTTTTCCTTTCCAATATTGCTGTTCTTCTGTGTCTCAGCATAAATGTACAACTGTCTTATATGGTACTGACTTCAGGAACTATGTTTTAGGATAGTCCAGACCCCTTGGCGAATGCCCTTCTTCAACCGCAATCTCCTGGTACCCTTGTCTTGGAGCTTGATTGGTTGTCAACCCGAACAAAGAAGGATGAGCCACTTGTATTATGCATTGCCGGAGCTGATAGTAGCTTCCGACTAATTGAAGTTAACATGTATGTCATTTTAATCACGCATATAATAGTTCTAATCACTAATCAGTGTAGAACTATTATGTTTATTTATGAGATTTAAATATGTTCCCATACTGGAACTCAATTAATATATATGAATGAGCCCGTCTATAAATGAAGATTGGACAATCACCTCCTTTGGCTTGCAGCATGCTTAGAGCTCCAACGGAACCTATGAATATGAGCTCCTTTCTTTATCTTTTTTGTTATGTTATATATTACCTTATTATATTATAGTTATGTTATTACACTGTGAGTTGGTTGAACTGTATGCTGAACATAATCTTTCCTACTTGTTACAGCATGCTAAATAGATTGCCAACATCACAAAAGAATAATTTCTACACAAATGTAAGAATAATAGTACTTTGAGCACTAAACTCAAACAACTTAAGATATTGATTTGAAGAAAATTTTCCTGCTATTATATCTCATTATTCACAAAAAATGTATTGTCAACATGATAGGGCACTATGTTAGCAAGTTCTTTTCCACTAAAATTCTCCCTCCTGTTAATCCTTTCCTTTCTATATAGGCAGGTAGCCCCGAAAAAGTAATTGAGTATTATAACATTGTTCTCTAAGACTGTATTATTAGTCTTCTGTAACTTGAAAATATGGTCTAACTTCTACTATTGTTTTGACACCTTTCTTTGATGCTTAGATCTTATGTAGCTTAACATGATTGTTGTGGCTGATGACCTTATATCTGATGCTCAATTTCCCCTTTTCTGAAATTTACATGTGGAATGTTTTCATTTTCCTTTTTGTTTCACCAGTGACGCCAAGGGTGGTTCAGTTTCAAAGCCAGTGGCTATGAAAGAGAGGTTTAGGCCAATGCCATTTTGTTTGCCAGTATTATTTCCAACAGCTCATGCTTTGGTAAGGTGCATATAATATTTAAAGGTTCATATTTTTTTAGATCAATATGTATGAACTCTACTGCATGGATATATTACTTCAAATTTTTGTTCATGTGTTTTGGGTGATGCTTAGATTTGTTTTACTCTTCACATAGAATCAGTAGCTCAGGTTTTCATGAATCGTTATTATGGCTAGTTTCCTCTACTAACCTTTAACATGTGGATCACATTTTGTCCTTTTGAATTATCAAATTCTGAACCACAAACATTCGTTCACTTACGCTTTTATTTCCCAGGCTCTGCGTATGATTCTGCAACTTGGTGTGAAGCCTTCTTGGTTTGAATGCAATAATAGTGATAAATTAGCTAGTGACAGCTTTAAGGTAGCACCAACATTTGGAGATCTTCGCAGTTACATGATTGAGACAACACTTCCTCCTATTGGCGACAGTGTTGTGGCCGCTGAATTGCTCCTTAAAGTGTTGGAACCATACAGAAAGGATGGTATGTCAACATCTTGATTTGTTTTTTCCAGTAGATGATTTGGCATATTGACACTACTTTTGTTGGGAAGGTTGCATTCTTGATGATGGACGAGCCAGATTATATTCAGCTGTAGTGAACAAGGGAAGTTATGCAAGGCTTGCATTTGCTGCTGCGATTTTTGGTGATTTCCAAGAAGCACTCTTCTGGCTACAGCTGCCTCAAGCTCTTTGCCATTTTCTGGATAAATCAACAAGTAGATCAAGAGATAATATCTCACAATCAAGCTTACATCCTGATTCTGGACAAGGCTCCGCATTGAATCGGATAGCTTCAAGAGAGAGATCTGCTTCCGAAAAGTTCACAAAAAATGCTGCGGTAATGGTTGAATCTGATTTGTTGATTTTAACTCTGCATGAATATGCCTGTTCTCTTGGAACTTAGCAGTTTAACCATCGTGCAGAATTATGGCCAATTAAGCTCAATGGCATTTAAGCAAGAGCAACTGTGGTTCAATGCAAATGAAAGGATACCATGGCATGACAAGCTCGATGGTGAAGAAGCTTTGCAAAAACGTGTTCATGAGTAAGACGTTATTTCAAACTTGTTCATGAGTAGATGTATCCTGGTAATTGTTTGTGCCACATGTTTATCATATTCTATGAATATAGGCTCGTCTCTCTTGGGAACTTAGAAGCTGCGGTCTCACTGTTACTTTCGACGCCCCCTGAAGGATCAAATTTTTACCCAAATGCATTAAGAGCAGTTGTGCTGTCATCGGCAGTCTCGCAATCTTTGCATGAACTTGCAGTTAAGGTGAGTAGCCATGAGACAACCATTCTTCTGTACATTTTTTTGTTCAATATAATGACTCCGATGACAATTAGGGGGGAAACACATCAGGGGCGGATCCAGGCAAAACAGCCTGGTGTCCCCTCTATATAATTATGATGTTGTCCATGTAGTTAACAGCAACAAATATCTATTTTCTATGGAACTTAGCAAATTTCATTGGTGTCCAGGGACATCATGAAATGGCCCTGGCTCCGCCTCTGAAACACATGAAAAGTTACAATTAGAGGGCAAGCACATGAAAGGTTGAATGCTTATTTGTCTTAGAATGACTCTTTGTATGTATGCTTATTTCGACCGTTGGTCTAATTAAAGTTATTGATATTGACCACCACCTAACATGATATGGATTATTTAAATTTTTAATAGAAATGGTGGCTGTAAGTAAATTTGTAACAGAAAAAAAAATTAGGTTAAATACATTTCTCAAACATGTTGAATTATAAACTGGAATAGGGTAAAAGCTCAAAAGGGATAGCATAATTGCATTGATTCATTTCCCAATTGTTGAATGCAAGCATTTCTGTATAGGGTTGTCCATCAACATGAATTAAACGTAACTACTTTACACAGTTAACCACAGTCCACACAAGCATTCATTATCCACACTAACTCTTAGTTGGCTAATCCTTTTTATTCTTGTTAGGATCTCTTTGTAATCAGAACCTGAAAATAAGATAGACGATGTCTAACTGTCTATACTCTATAGCTATTAGGATCTCCATTTTTGTCAATTTCCATGATGTCTATAGCTTTTTGTTTCCATAGGGTGATCTTTTCTAAGTTTTGATCTTATGTAGGTTGTTGCAGCCAATATGGTTAGAACGGACAAATCACTGTCTGGCACACATCTTCTCTGTGCTGTGGGAAGATATCAGGAAGCATGTTCACAGGTACTATTAACAAATGTACACTTTACACCATATATTCTTATGTTTGGCTCAGTTTTGCAAAAATCTGGCTTATCATACTGTTTTCTCTATCCACACTCCATATGTTTACTTTATCAAATATGAAATAATCTACCATTCTGTTCTTATATATTAAATATAGAATGTAGAAAAACAATTTACCTTATGCCTTCTCGAGTCAATTAGTCTTCTAAGTAGTGCACTAGTTCTGGCTCCATTATCTGTTAAGGGAACAATATTGGCACCAAAGTAGTTAAAGGCTCTTTATGTCAGATCGACTTCCTTTGAAATATTACCCAAAATTGGGTCCTCGTTGTTTGACTAACAAAATACTTGTTGAATAATGTGCCCTTTTTTCCAGTTATAGATGGGGTTTAGAGAAAATAACAATATATCCCTGTTTACACTTCATCTGTTTCAGCTTCAAGATGCTGGCTGCTGGATTGATGCCGCTACTTTGGCCGCAAGCCATTTGCATGGATCTGATTATGCAAGGTATAATTCAGTTATGGCGATTTGTTATATGCTAAAACATGGATAGATTCATGGATGTTTCATGCTCCCAAAATACTTATAAAAATCACCTTGTTATTTATTTATTTAATCAATGTGGCTTGGCCTATCCGCCCATGGTTGTGAATCCTCACAGCCAAGGTGAATATGAGAGTCAAACGGCTGGTGACATCAAATTCGTGATCTAGTCATCACTCATAAGTGTAGCTAACAATCTTTTTAAGTCTAGCAAATACGGTTGATCAAAACAAACTGTTGATGCCAGACTGAAATCAGAGATCAATGGGCACATGCGTTTAGTGCACAGGGTGGTGCCCAGATTTAGCTTTCCTATTTCTTGAAGCAGCTGCCAGTAGTGAAACACGCTCCTCCTTTTGAACTAAGGTTAACTCTTATCGGTGGTGCTTGATTCATACAGGGTACTGCAGAGATGGGCTGATTATGTTCTTCGTGGTGAACATAATATGTGGAGGTAAAACTGACCCCTAACAGCTAACAAGCGTTTGTTTATTCCTCTTCCGGTACCAACACATTGTTTGCATCTTGTATAGAGCTCTAATACTATACGTTGCTGCTGGAGCATTGCCGGAGGCTTTGGATACACTCCGAAAGAACCAGCGGCCAGACACGGCAGCCATGTTCTTGCTAGCCTGCCATGAGATCTACTCGCAAATCACCACAGAATCAGGGCCTGCTGATGACACACCATTGTCGGAACCGACGCCAGAGCAGACTGAGAAGCTCCAGTTCCCGTCCAAGAATGTTGCCGACGAGGACCTGATTGCAGTCAGCGAGGTGTTCGGGCAGTACCAGCAGAAACTGGTTCATCTTTGCATGGACACCGAACCGGCTGCTGATTGATCCTTACACGCCATGTCACATGTTCTGTAGCCCGATCTTCCCTTGTAATTGTATTGTCAGCATCTAGCTTTGGCTTCTCCATTTTGTGAAGCTTTTCAACAGGTTGTAGGTTGCTTCCAAGTTTCTGCGAAGTTTTTGTTTTGCCTGTTGGTACCAAAGACGAGATTAGGACTGCTGATGTGGCAGAATCAGACAGGAATAGGCATGCAGTGTTGTACTGTAGGTGGCAAAGGTTGGCACTGTTTATATATATACATATATAATCATTGTACTCCTATTTGGTACGAAACATGTAAATTTCTCGTTGTGAAGAGTGCAAAGAAATTCCCTTTGGCTGAGATACTATCGAAGCAACCACACTCAATCACCCTATCAAGTTTCGTAAAGATAATTGCTATCCATGCTTATCTTATCTATAATATGATTTGCTTCAGGCCTTGGAGCCGTCGCTGTCATTGGATCAATCGGCCTTGCTGATCCGGGAGACATTGTTTTGGAAGTTCGAAAGCGACATTCTTGTCCTACATGATTTGTGGGTGGAATGGCTGATGGATAACATACACTGCCCTTAAAACGTGAAAGCGTATTAATTTCAAAAAAAAACGTGAAACTGTGCTGCCTAATCTACCCCATTTTAGGGACATTTTTCACTTATAATACCACCAAACTACCAGTTTTACCACCATTGGCATCACCTCACAATCCTTGCCAAGGCGAGCAAGCAAATGCATTAGCATTCCCAATTTGTCGCGGTAGATTTGGACAGTTCTATCTACGGTAAAAAAAAACCACCTCCCTGTTTTGTTAAACCGCGGCAGCACGGCATCGGGGTGTCCATCCCACTCATCCTCCATGTCCCATCCGGATTTACACCAAACCCGAATGTGGCCATATGTGTGCCCAGGAAGTCCACAAACACATATAGCGAACAAATATGGTCAAAATCAGAGTACAATGCCTCATTTATTCAACATCAAGTAGCGTTTACATCAGAGTTTGCATAAATAAAATACATGGACAGCGGAAGACTAATAAACTCTCTATAAGCGTAGCCGCAAATCCCACAGGGACTCTGACTGGGAGAACGCCAACTCAGAAGTACGGCAAGTCCTCGGGAAACTCCACAGCATAGTCAGCCTGACTCCAATCTGTTACCCGTCCGGGATTTTGCCCAAAATGATAATGATAACAAGTGTAAGTAACAGAATTACTTAGCAAGTATAGCACGGGTTATGAAGGCTCAAAAAGGCTATACACTGGCTTAACTGCATTAGCACTTTTTGTTGGTTCGTTTTAACTTTATCCAAGTTACTATAAGTGAATGAGATCCCAATTGTAACCCAATTAATAGTGTAAGTAACATTTAAGCATGAATAAATACCATATTCTAATCAAAAAGGATCCAGGCCGCTCGTGACCCCTGAGCCGGGCTATCATGATAGATCGTACACTCTGCAGAGGTTTCACCCTTTACCCACCAGTCGCGTAAAAGTTCAGAAGAACTTTGCACCCAACCACGCACATCGACACTTCCGAGGTGTGACGGCATAGGGACGCTACGAGGCTTTCACAAGACACCCTAACAAGACAGTAGCCGCTGGAGTACTACAAAGTGGTGAGAACCTAGGCACCGAGATTGACTGACCCTCAGGGCGCAACGTGAGGGGGTCAATGGCATCCACGCACCGGCAAATCATGCCAACAAGAAAGTAAATGGTGCAACGTGCGGAGCTCCCGCACTCACGGGGGCTCCCAACACGGGACTGGGTCTAACGGGACCTAGCCGACGGGGCTACCGTCCTCGGTGGAATCCGAAATCACCCCGTGCTTTGCCTCCCACAGCGCCGTAGGCCACTCGGTAACCACTGCCAAGCTAGAGACGTACAAGCTACTCAACCAAGACCAGAGCCATTATAGTTCCGGCGGTGGCGACAGGCTCCTGGGTTGCCGCTTTAAGAACCGGTCCTTAGAGGGAGACACTAGAGCAAAGCACACAGCACATGCTCTAGCCCCCTAGTCCAAGTTGCTAAAAAGCAAGTTTTATTATTAATGTTGAAGTGGACCATTAAGTCAATATTAACAATGAAGTAGAGGTGACAGTAATTGCGCCTAGCAAAAATACTACCCAAGTGCATAAACCCATAGGAATACAAGGACAGGGAAAGTAAATGCTAGGTACAACCTTAATGGTAAACAGTATTAGACACATGCGTATGTAAAGAACAGTGTATTAAATGAGTGAGTAGGTAGCAAGGATTGTCCGTGCTATAACTTGCCTTCCTCGGAGTACGGCTACTGCTGAAAATTCTGCTCCGGCACGTCCTCAACGTACTCGAAGTCCAACGCTACGGGCTCACCGACTGGACACGATCATCACGCACGCATTCCAAGGCAATCATTACATGCAAACAAAATTAATCTATTAGAACAGTACACCAAACAGTAAAAACAGTACAAAAACAGGAGCTAAAAATAATCTACGCTTCGCTACGAACACGTGAGCGCAAAAATCACGCAAATCGGAGCTAAAACGTGAAAGTTATAGCGTTTATAAGATTCGGGGGCTTGCTGGCAAAGTTTTAGAATTTCCAGGGGCCTAAACGAATAAAACGGGACCTATTTGTAATTATTTTCGAATTAAAAAGGACCGCGGGTTAATTTTGGAGAAACTAGGGGGCTCTTTAACAAATTTACCGGCGCTGACCGGTAATCCCAGGTTTGACTCAAGGCGGGGACGCGTGGCGGCCGTCGGATCTTGATCGGGCGGCCCGGGTTGAATGAGGAGCCAGGGTCGCCGGAGGGGACGAACGGCGCGGCGGCGCTGAGTCGGCCGCGGCGGCGCCTCGCCGAAGTTCGTTCTATCTCACGCTACATGCCACCAAAAGCTACGGGGTTTGCAGCTAGGGAACCAGAGGAGAAAGGCGAGCGCGAAGGGGATGATCTAGTCGACCATGACGCGGCCATGGTGACGCGCGACGATGGCCGGCGGGAGGGTGCGTCGGCGAGCGACAGAATTGGGGCTGCGGGGCTCCAATTGGCGAGCGGTTCGACCTGGGAGCAACAGGATGGAATGGCGAGTCCACCCGAGTGAAGGATTTGGGCGGAGGGGTGGCGGTGTGGCGAGTCGTCGGCGAGCGGCGGTTCGGTGCGCGCGCGCGGAGTCGCTCAGGAGCGGAATTAATCGCAGGGAGTGGGCGGTGAGATTCGTTACCACTGCACGGAGACGACGGGGTGGTTCAATTGGACGGTGCGGCGCCAAGAACGAGGATTCGCGGCGGCCGGCGGAGCTCGAACGACAGCGGCGCTCAGCTTCGCGTCGGGGAGGGTGCTCCAGCCGTGGGTTGGCAATGAGAAGCGGCTGCGAAGCTTCGCCTGAGCACGGGGAAGCTCAGAGCGGCCTCGGCTTTGCCCGTCGTAGACCGAATCGGCGAGCCGGCCGGCAATGGCGCCGGCGGAGGGGGAAGAGTCGCTGGGGAGCTCGGTGTTCTAGAACGGGGGTTGGGGGAGGCTTGGGGTCTTGGGGCAGGGTTGGGTTATAGCTCCGGGAGAGGGTAACAATGGTGAGCGAGCCGCGGGAGTCGGGGCGGCAACGGCGGTGATTACCTTCCATGCGCGGGGGTGCGCGAAGAAAGGAAGGGAGCGCGCCAGAGAAGGAAAGAGCGGAGCCAGGGGCCTTCGGGGAAGCTTCGGGGCGATCCTTGGGCGCGGGAGGTGGAGCGGGGCAGGCCGGAGTGGACGCGCGGGGATCGCGCCGGAGTTATTGGCGCTCGGCGGGAGGAGGAAGAAGGCGGGCTGACCAGTGGGACCCGCCGGGCAGTGGCTGGAGGGAGGAGAAGGGCTGGGCTGGGTCGGCGGCGCTCGGGCCAGTGCGCGTGGGAAAATGGGCCGTAGCTGCTGGGCCGGCCCGGGGAGAAAAGGGGAAGGAGGGGCTGGGCCGGACCAGAAAAGAAGAAGAGGGGGGAAAAGTGAACCCGGAAAAGAGTTCAGGGAGTAGAAGTGAACTACGGGCCTAAAAACTTTTCTAGAGCTCCAAACAAGGTGATTCAAATTTGAATTTAAATAAATTTAAATTCTTGTTTGAATCACAAACATTACAAAAATAAATGCAGCAACATGAATGCAACAATAAATGTTTCTATCACTTATATTTGATTTTAATTTTAGAAAAATTATTATTTAGCCTTTATAGAATAGGTGGAAGCATTAAATAATTAATTAAATGCCTAAAATTTTAAATTGAGCATTTTTGGGTGTTACAAACCTACCCCCCTTAAGGTGAATCTCGTCCTCGAGATTCGGATGTAGAAGCGAAGAGCTGTGGGTACTCGGACTTGAGATCTTCTTCCCGCTCCCAAGTCGCTTCATCTTCTGAATGCCGGCTCCACTGCACCTTGCACATCCGAATGGTCTTGTTCCTCAGCACTCTCTCTGACACCTCCAGGATCCTGATCGGATACTCCTCGTATGTGAGGTCCTCCTGAACATTCAATTCATCAATCGGGATCTGCTCTTCTGGCACCCGCAAACACATCTTCAACTGGGACACATGGAACACATCGTGTACTCCGGCTAGTCTCTCAGGTAGGTCTAGCCGATATGCCACTTCGCCCATCCGTTCCTGTATCCTGAACGGTCCAATGTAACGAGGTGCCAACTTGCCCTTGACATTGAACCGCTTTACACCTCTCATGGGTGACACCTTGAGGTACACGAAGTCATCAACTCTAAAGCTGAGGTCCCTCCGTCTGACATCGGCATAACTCTTCTGTCTGGACTGGGCCACCTTCAGGTTCTCTCTGATCACCTGCACCTGCCGCTCTGCATCTCTGAGTATCTCCGGACCAAAGACCTGACTCTCTCCAGTCTGATTCCAGAACAATGGGGTCCGGCACTTCCTATCATACAATGCCTCGAACGGTGCCATCTGCAAACTCTTCTGATAGCTATTATTGTAGGAGAACTCTGCATACGGCAAACTCTTATCCCAACTGACTCCATACTGCAATGCACAAGCCCTCAACATATCCTCCAGTATCTGATTGGTCCGCTCTGTCTGACCATCTGTCTGTGGGTGATAGGCTGAGCTGAAGTGCAGCTTCGTGTCCATGGACTCATGTAACTTCCGCCAGAAGTGTGAGGTGAACTGAGTACCACGATCTGACACAATCTTCTTCGGCACCCCGTGTAAGCACACAATCCGCTCCATGTACAACTCTGCTAGTCTGGCGCCTGTGTAGGTGGTCTTCACTGGCAGAAAGTGGGCCACCTTGGTCAGACGATCAACAATCACCCAAATGGAGTCGAATCCTCTCTGTGTGCGGGGCAATCCGGTGATGAAGTCCATACCAACTTCTTCCCATTTCCATTCCGGGATCTTCAACGGCTGAAGCAATCCAGCTGGCCTCTGATGTTCTGCCTTGACTCGCTGGCATGTGTCGCACAATGCCACGTGAGTCGCCACATCACGCTTCAATCCGTACCACCAGAATCTCTCCTTGATGTCCTGATACATCTTAGTGCTACCTGGGTGGATCGAATAAGCTGAGTCATGTGCCTCTCTCAGAATCATCTCTCTGATCTGCGCTATATCTGGCACACATATCCTCTTTCCATGCCATAGAGTTCCCTGATCATCAACTCTGAATCCAGGGGCCTTTCCCAATGCAACATTCCCCACAATCTCTCTGATCTTCTCATCCTGCAGCTGACCTCTCCGGATCTCCTGCTCAAGTGTGGGCTCCACTGCCATCTTGGTGATGCTGGTGACGAATCCCAGACTCATCCTCTCAAACTCTCGGCTGAGCTCCTCAGACAAACAGTGTCCAGTGATCCTGTTCACATAACTCCTCCTGCTCAGAGCATCTGCCACCAAGTTGGCCTTCCCAGGGTGATAATGGATCTCCAGATCATAATCCTTGATCAGTTCTAACCATCTGCGCTGTCTCATGTTCAGATCTGACTGAGTGAAGACATACTTGAGGCTCTTATGGTCAGTGTAAATGTCACATCTGTGCCCAATCAAGTAATGTCTCCAGATCTTCAGAGCATGTACAACAGCTGCCAACTCCAAGTCGTGCGTCGGATAGTTCTGCTCATGCTTCCTCAACTGCCTGGACGCATAAGACACGATTCTGCCCTCCTGCATAAGGACGCAACCCAGTCCTAGACGGGATGCATCACAGTAGATGGAGAAACTCTTAGCCAAATCTGGCAATACCAGCACTGGGGCTGTAGTCAACCTCTTCTTCAACTCTTCGAAGCTGACCTGGCATGCCTCTGTCCATACAAACGGGGCATTCTTCTCTAGCAAAGCAGTCAACGGCTTAGCGATCTTGGAGAATCCTTCAATGAACCGTCTGTAATAACCGGCCATCCCAAGGAAACTCCTGATCTCGCTCACATCCCGTGGCGGATTCCAGCTCAACACATCACTGACTTTCTTCGGATCAACTGCCACTCCTCCATTGGACAACACATGTCCCAGAAATGCCACCTCCTTCAGCCAGAACTCACACTTGCTCAGCTTGGCATACAACTGATGTTCCCGAAGTCTCTGCAGCACCAATCTCAGATGTTCTTCATGTTCTTCCTCATTCTTGGAGAAGATCAGAATGTCATCAATGAATACCACCACAAACTTGTCCAGATAATCCATGAACACGCTGTTCATCAGATACATGAAGTATGCAGGAGCGTTGGTCAATCCAAAAGACATGACCAAGAACTCATACAACCCGTACCGTGTAGTGAAGGCGGTCTTAGGCACATCTGACGAACGGATCCTCATCTGGTAATAGCCCGAACGAAGATCAATCTTGGAGAACACACAGGCTCCTCTCAACTGATCGAACAGATCATCAATCCTCGGCAGCGGGTACTTGTTCTTGATGGTCACTTCGTTGAGGGCTCGATAATCCACGCATAACCTCTGTGTACCATCCTTTTTGTCGACGAACAACACTGGTGCTCCCCATGGCGAAGCACTCGGACGAATGTACCCCTTGGCCAACAACTCGTCCAACTCCTTCTTGAGCTGTTCCAGCTCCTTCGCTCCCATCCTATACGGCCTCTTGGCTATAGGTGCAGTGCCAGGTTTTAGTTCGATAACGAATTCAATATCTCGTTCTGGAGGCATACCTGGCAACTCGTCAGGGAACACATCCGGGAACTGGCTCACCACCCGGATCTCTTCAGTAGTCGTTCCTTCAGCTTGATTTACTTGGCCTTGCTCTGAGGAACTGGCTGCCTGGTACTCCACCTTGTCACCGGACTCTGCTGTCAGCTGGATGGTCCTCGTAGCACACCTGATCACTGCATCATATCTGGTCATCCAGCTCATACCCAGGATCAGATCAAATCCAAGGGTCTCCAAGACTATCGGGCGTGCCTCGAAATCTACCCCCCTTATGGTGAGGGTGACACTGGGGCAACGT
Source organism: Echinochloa phyllopogon (assembly GCA_033239725.1). NCBI lineage: Eukaryota > Viridiplantae > Streptophyta > Magnoliopsida > Poales > Poaceae > Echinochloa > Echinochloa phyllopogon. The sequence goes on from BTCW01000001.1 coordinate 3,048,297, forward strand.
AGAGTGGCGCGCTGCTCCCCACCTGGTGAGCTCACTAGCATAGCATTCCTCATAGGCAATAATGCTACTAGGTTCTTCTTTACAAAAGCAGCGGAAATGAAAGCATGCGAAGCTCCGGAATCAAATAAAACAGTGGCGGGGGTCGAATTGACGAGGAACGTACCCACAACGACATCGGTGGATGCCTCAGCTGTCTCTGCTCCGGTGTGGTTAAGCTTGCCCCGAACTGGAGTCTGCGGTGCACGACCTCCCTGCTGCTGACCCTGCGGCTGCCCAACTCTCTGAGCACTGCTCTGACCGGGGACACCCTGAACTCTGCGAGGACAAGCATTGGCATAGTGCCCAGACTCGTCACAGTGGAAGCACCTCTGTCCTGTCACTGCTGGACTGACTGGACCCGGACGCTGAACTGGTCTGGGTGGCACCTGACTGCGCTGAACTGGACCCATCTGTGGCTGACCCTGAGGACGCTGCTGCTGTGGCGCCCGAGGAAACTGAGGACGCTGCTGCTGGTACTGGCCACGACTGAGCATGCCGGACTGGCCCTGGAAGCGCTGCTGGCCTCCCACCTGCTGACTCTGTGGCGGTGCGAAGCGTGGACGACTGCTGCTGCCCACCTGCTGTCCCTGGAGCTTCCTCTTCTTGTCCTCCATCTCACGCCGCTTGTGCTCCAACATCAGAGCGCCGTCCACCAGCTCGTGAAAAGTCGGGAACTTGGTGCACATGAGCTGGTACTGGAGAGCATCCTGCAGACCGTCACGGAACCTGGCCTGCTTCTTCTGATCAGTGGCCACATCCTCTGGAGCGTAACGGGCCAACGAGACGAACTTGTCACGATAAGCCGTGACACTCATCCCTTCCTGCTTCAGAGCCAGGAACTCCTTTTTCTTCAGAATCATCAAAGCCTCCGGCACGTGGTGTGCACGAAAGCTGCTGCAGAACTGCTGCCAGGTGATCTGAGTACCAGCCGGGCGTGAGGACTGGTATGAATCCCACCAATCCAACGCCGGCCCCTGAAGCTGCCCTCCGGCGTACAGCACCTTCTCTCTGTCATCGCACTGGGCGATGTCCAACTGCCTCTCCACTGCCTTGAGCCAGTCATCTGCCTCAAGGGGGTCGCTGGCCTTGCTGAAAGTCGGCGGGCGTCCCTTCAGAAACTCGCCCCTCTTGTCTCTGGGCGGTGCAGCTGCCTGGGGATGATGCTGGTTCTGCTGGATCAGCCTCATCGTCTCGGCCATCTGCTGCATCATCTGAACTTGAGCATACATCAGCTGCTCAATGGTGGGGATCTGATGGTTCGGATTCAGGTTCGGGGGCGGGTTCTGGTGCGGAGGCTGTCCGCCCGCATTGCCCCCGGGGTGAGCCATCTATAATCACAAAGGTCAGATATTAGAGGATTAGTACGGGAGAAAATATATATAAACCCCTGCTATCTAAACAATAAAGTCCTTAAGCCTTATACCTATATCTAGATGGTTGCAGACAGGTGTCTACGCCCATCACAATCATTACAAAGAACCAAATCAAACATATGCATAATAACAATAAATACAAGCAGGTAAAGGCATAAACTCACACAAGACTCGACTGTTAGATTTTTAAAATTTTTAAAACCTGGGGGTCTCCTAGTAATCTGTCAACCGTACTATCTAGGCTGCGTTCCTACAGTCAGCATGGCTCTGATACCAATCTGTCACACCCAGATTTACACCAAACCCGAATATGGCCATATGTGTGCCCAGGAAGTCCACAAACACATATAGCGAACAAATATGGTCAAAATCAGAGTACAATGCTTCATTTATTCAACATCAAGTAGCGTTTACATCAGAGTTTGCATAAATGAAATACATGGACAGCGGAAGACTAATAAACTCTCTATAAGCGTAGCCGCAAATCCCACAGGGACTCTGACTGGGAGAACGCCAACTCAGAAGTACGGCAAGTCCTCGGGAAACTCCACAGCATAGTCAGCCTGACTCCAATCTGTTACCCGTCCGGGATTTTGCCCAAAATGATAATGATAACAAGTGTAAGTAATAGAATTACTTAGCAAGTATAGCACGGGTTATGAAGGCTCAAAAAGGCTATACACTGGCTTAACTGCATTAGCACTTTTAGTTGGTTCGTTTTAACTTTATCCAAGTTACTACAAGTGAATGAGATCCCAGTTGTAACCCAATTAATAGTGTAAGTAACATTTAAGCATGAATAAATACCATATTCTAATCAAAAAGGATCCAGGCCGCTCGTGACCCCTGAGCCGGGCTATCATGATAGATCGTACACTCTGCAGAGGTTTCACCCTTTACCCACCAGTCGCGTAAAAGTTCAGAAGAACTTTGCACCCAACCACGCACATCGACACTTCCGAGGTGTGACGGCATAGGGACGCTACGAGGCTTTCACAAGACACCCTAACAAGACAGTAGCCGCTGGAGTACTACAAAGTGGTGAGAACCTAGGCACCGAGATTGACTGACCCTCAGGGCGCAACGTGAGGGGGTCAATGGCATCCACGCACCGGCAAATCATGCCAACAAGAAAGTAAATGGTGCAACGTGCGGAGCTCCCGCACTCACGGGGGCTCCCAACACGGGACTGGGTCTAACGGGACCTAGCCGACGGGGCTACCGTCCTCGGTGGAATCCGAAATCACCCCGTGCTTTGCCTCCCACAGCGCCGTAGGCCACTCGGTAACCACTGCCAAGCTAGAGACGTACAAGCTACTCAACCAAGACCAGAGCCATTATAGTTCCGGCGGTGGCGACAGGCTCCTGGGTTGCCGCTTTAAGAACCGGTCCTTAGAGGGAGACACTAGAGCAAAGCACACAGCACATGCTCTAGCCCCCTAGTCCAAGTTGCTAAAAAGCAAGTTTTATCATTAATGTTGAAGTGGACCATTAAGTCAATATTAACAATGAAGTAGAGGTGACAGTAATTGCGCCTAGCAAAAATACTACCCAAGTGCATAAACCCATAGGAATACAAGGACAGGGAAAGTAAATGCTAGGTACAACCTTAATGGTAAACAGTATTAGACACATGCGTATGTAAAGAACAGTGTATTAAATGAGTGAGTAGGTAGCAAGGATTGTCCGTGCTATAACTTGCCTTCCTCGGAGTACGGCTGCTGCTGAAAATTCTGCTCCGGCACGTCCTCAACGTACTCGAAGTCCAACGCTACGGGCTCACCGACTGGACACGATCATCACGCACGCATTCCAAGGCAATCATTACATGCAAACAAAATTAATCTATTAGAACAGTACACCAAACAGTAAAAACAGTACAAAAACAGGAGCTAAAAATAATCTACGCTTCGCTACGAACACGTGAGCGCAAAAATCACGCAAATCGGAGCTAAAACGTGAAAGTTATAGCGTTTATAAGATTCGGGGGCTTGCTGGCAAAGTTTTAGAATTTTCAGGGGCCTAAACGAATAAAACGGGACCTATTTGTAATTATTTTCGAATTAAAAAGGACCGCGGGTTAATTTTGGAGAAACTGGGGGGCTCTTTAACAAATTTACCGGCGCTGACCGGTAATCCCAGGTTTGACTCAAGGCGGGGACGCGTGGCGGCCGTCGGATCTTGATCGGGCGGCCCGGGTTGAATGAGGAGCCAGGGTCGCCGGAGGGGACGAACGGCGCGGCGGCGCTGAGTCGGCCGCGGCGGCGCCTCGCCGAAGTTCGTTCTATCTCACGCTACATGCCACCAAAAGCTACGGGGTTTGCAGCTAGGGAACCAGAGGAGAAAGGCGAGCGCGAAGGGGATGATCTAGTCGACCATGACGCGGCCATGGTGACGCGCGACGATGGCCGGCGGGAGGGTGCGTCGGCGAGCGACAGAATTGGGGCTGCGGGGCTCCAATTGGCGAGCGGTTCGACCTGGGAGCAACAGGATGGAATGGCGAGTCCACCCGAGTGAAGGATTTGGGCGGAGGGGTGGCGGTGTGGCGAGTCGTCGGCGAGCGGCGGAGCGGCGGTTCGGTGCGCGCGCGCGGAGTCGCTCGGGAGCGGAATTAATCGCAGGGAGTGGGCGGTGAGATTCGTTACCACTGCACGGAGACGACGGGGTGGTTCAATTGGACGGTGCGGCGCCAAGAACGAGGATTCGCGGCGGCCGGCGGAGCTCGAACGACAGCGGCGCTCAGCTTCGCGTCGGGGAGGGTGCTCCAGCCGTGGGTTGGCAATGAGAAGCGGCTGCGAAGCTTCGCCTGAGCACGGGGAAGCTCAGAGCGGCCTCGGCTTTGCCCGTCGTAGACCGAATCGGCGAGCCGGCCGGCAATGGCGCCGGCGGAGGGGGAAGAGTCGCTGGGGAGCTCGGTGTTCTAGAAAGGGGGTCGGGGGAGGCTTGGGGTCTTGGGGCAGGGTTGTGTTATAGCTCCGGGAGAGGGTAACAATGGTGAGCGAGCCGCGGGAGTCGGGGCGGCAACGGCGGTGATTACCTTCCATGCGCGGGGGTGCGCGAAGAAAGGAAGGGAGCGCGCCAGAGAAGGAAAGAGCGGAGCCAGGGGCCTTCGGGGAAGCTTCGGGGCGATCCTTGGGCGCGGGAGGTGGAGCGGGGCAGGCCGGAGCGGACGCGCGGGGATCGCGCCGGAGTTATTGGCGCTCGGCGGGAGGAGGAAGAAGGCGGGCTGACCAGTGGGACCCGCCGGGCAGTGGCTGGACGGAGGAGAAGGGCTGGGCTGGGTCGGCGGCGCTCGGGCCAGTGCGCGTGGGAAAATGGGCCGTAGCTGCTGGGCCGGCCCGGGGAGAAAAGGGGAAGGAGGGGCTGGGCCGGACCAGAAAAGAAGAAGAGGGGGGGAAAAGTGAACCCGGAAAAGAGTTCAGGGAGTAGAAGTGAACTACGGGCCTAAAAACTTTTCTAGAGCTCCAAACAAGGTGATTCAAATTTGAATTTAAATAAATTTAAATTCTTGTTTGAATCACAAATATTACAAAAATAAATGCAGCAACATGAATGCAACAATAAATGTTTCTATCACTTATATTTGATTTTAATTTTAGAAAAATTATTATTTAGCCTTTATAGAATAGGTGGAAGCATTAAATAATTAATTAAATGCCTAAAATTTTAAATTGAGCATTTTTGGGTGTTACACTCTCCACTTCCCTGTTTTGTTAAAGGCAGCGGATAACACCCTCCTTAATCCGACGGGATTAGCATCTCACCAACTACAACTTGACCGCTTCCCCCTTTTGGTGCTTCCTGCCTCGCTCGCCCCTCGCGCTGCGGCTGCGGCTGCGCCCCCACCTGATCGCCGGAGCCGTCGCCTTCCTCCACCTCCACCACCCCCCTCTCCCGCCGCCACCGCCTCTAGGATCCGATCACGCCATCAGGCACGACGCGCGGGCATCCCCTGTCTGTCCCTCGTGTTCCGCTCCCGTTCCCGTCCTTCCCGTTCAAGGTAAGAGAGTCAGGCGAGACTGGGTGAGATTCCACGGCGGGGCCAGCTGGATCAGATGATTCCTGCTCTGGTTCCCCCCTTTCTATATTGCTGGAGTTAGTTCGTTGATTACGGCGTGTGATTAATCGTGTTTTGGGGGGCGAGTTTTTTTTGTTGTTGTTTATTTATCTGGTTTGCTTTGGCATGGCGTCGCAGGGAGATTTAGGGTAGAGAAGACGCGAGGAAGCGTCAGGCATGCCTGGAGGGGAGGACGTCCGCAAGGTCTCGCGGCAGGACATACAGCTTGTGAGCACCCTCATGATCCCGCCATCCCTCCCTCCTCGTTCATCCTGCTGTGCTTTCTAGTTTTGTACTTTGGCCTCTGTTGTGGTTCTTAGGTTGCACGTGGTGGTGCAGAGACAGCGTTGAATCGAATTGCTTGCATTATCGGAATTTTTTCGCTGCATATTTGATTACATTATAGGCTTCATGAGATGTAAATGGGATGGCTTAGGGTTACAAACAGTTATGTCGTTACAGCAATTGTACATCATCATTAAGGATTTTCCTGCGTACCACTCTGTAACGGCCCTTGACCGTCCGTACCAAAATTTTTTAATTTTGTCGTTTTTTGTTAAGTGGGATAGCTTAGGGTTACAAACGGTTATGTCGTTACAGCAATTGTATGTGCTCATTAAGGCTTTGCCGCGTACCACTCTTTAACGGCCCTTGACTGCACCCTCCGTCCCAAAAAAAATTGTAAGGTGTTTTAGTTTTGTCGTTTTTTAGATGTTAAGTGGGATAGCTTAGGGTCACAAACGGTTATGTTGTTACAGAAATTGTATGTGCTCATTAAGGCTTTGCCGCATACCACCCTGTAACGGTCCTTGACCGCACCCTCCGTCCCAAAAAAATTGTAAGATGTTTTAGTTTTGTCGTTTTTTAGATGTCAAGTGGGATACCTTAGGGTTACAAACGGCTATGTCGTTACAGAAATTGTATGTGTTCATTAAGGCTTTGCTGCGTACCACTCTTTAACGGCCCTTGACTGCACCCTCCGTCCCAAAAAAAATTGTAAGATGTTTTAGTTTTGTCTTTTTTAGATGTTAAGTGGGATAGCTTAGGGTCACAAACGGTTATGTTGTTACAGAAATTGTATGTGCTCATTAAGGCTTTGCCGCGTACCACCTTGTGAAGGTCCTTGACTGCACCCTCCGTCCCAAAAAAATTGTAAGATGTTTTAGTTTTGTCGTTTTTTAGATGTCAAGTGGGATACCTTAGGGTTACAAACAGTTATGTCGTTACAGCAATTGTATGTCCTCATTAAGGCTTTGCCTGCGTACCACTCTCTAACGGCCCTTAACCGCACCCTCCGTCCCCAAAAAAGGTAAGATGATTTAGTTTTGTCGTTTTTGAGATGTTGGTGTATTTTGGACCAGTGGGAGTAGACCAAATTGATGTAGGGGAAGATACACACATGGGAAAGGGGTGGTGAATTTATGGATGCCGCTAGAGTTTGCTATTTGTAAGAATGATGTGTATCAAAGGAAAGCCATGTGGTCCCCATTGTTGCTTTGTGCTTTCCAATGTACTCGACTTTAGGGGCAGTCTTGTGTCCAGCCCCGCGTAGCCACATGTCGGCACAGTGAATCGTCCCTAGGTTTTAAGTTTTAACTTCCCGACACATCTCTGTATTTGGTAATTACCTGCAGGCTTTATCCATACAGATATCTGACTTGTTATGGTTCCTGAAATGTGCCTGCATCGGTCAATCTCATCTATGGACAATTAGCAATTGCTACTGCATATGGCTCTTGTTCCTCAGGATAGGATGTGCTAGTTCTCTTTTGCATTTCAAGCAATAAGTCCTCATGCAAAAACTCCTTCGCAGGTCCAGAATCTCATTGAACGTTGCCTTCAGCTCTATATGAACCAGAAAGAAGTGGTTGATACTCTATCTTTGCAGGCAAAAATAGAACCTAGCTTCACTGAACTTGGTAATACTCTTGTATACACAAAAGTTCCTTCTTTATTTGCACTTTAGCTTATTTCGCAAGTTTTTGTAAACGGCAATGTTGTAAAATGCAAAACTAGGAGTTATTTAACATGATTTCAATTTTGTAAATGTCAGTGCATCATGATTGCAACACTGTGGGCTCTGCCACTGTAGATTCACTTAGCATAATATTTCCTTAAAATGGAGGAACAATGGGTTATTATATTTGGTGTTGTATGCTTATTTTGTTAAAGTTTGATTTGCCATGATGAGTTTTTTTTATCATATTGGCTGAGAAAAACTATTGTCGTCTACTGGAAGAAAAAAACATATGCTGCTTAGTTGATATCTTTTTGTTGTTGATTGAATCTCAGAATGCTTTATTTTCATTTTTATTGGACCATCAGTTTATCCCTTCATTCTTTTATAGACTTGGGCAACTTGCATGATCTGTAAACCCTAAACCAGAAACAAAAGAATGTTCTCTAACAAACCAATGATTCGGCATATAAATGGACCCTGTCAACCAATTTCTGTTCTATAATCTATTCATTGATGTGTAATTTGCATTGTGCTCTAGCTTTTTGTGTTTGGATTAGAATGGTCCGGCTAGTGCTGAATGGTGTGAATATCTGCCTTTCTCATGAAAATTTCCCAAGGACATTGTTGCCATCCCATCATTTTAATATAAGCAATGGTTTCTTCATTTTGTGTCTATTTGCTCATCATTATTTTCTCCAGTCTGGCAGAAACTTGAGGAAGAGAATCGTGAGTTCTTTAAGGCATACTATGTGAGGCTAATGCTTATGAATCAAATAGCGGCCTTCAATAAGCTCCTTCAGCAGCAGTATGAGCTTATGACTAAAAATCATCCTTCTGGAGTACCTTCTATGCCTCCTACTGCTCCTAATGGCTCAAACTCTAGCACATGTAAGCTCCTTTTTTTCAGCAGCTATACATTATGTACTGACATCAGTTACAATACCTTCTTTTAGACTATTATATCATTATGGAGCTTGTTTATTCTCAATACATAAATACAATGCTATCATGGTCATTTTCATCAACCATTTACTATTATCTTATGTTCCACTCCATCCCCGTTCCTGATCAAAATATTGTTTATAAAACCAATGGGGATAATATTAGTTCTAATATAGTCCAATGTTATCTGTTGCCAGTGAACCAAAATGTGTCCTTTCTGCCAGACACTATCCCCAGTACTGCAATGCAAGATAGCATGGTGCATAATGGAGGTTCTAGTGGTATAGTAAATGGTGCTCCATCTAGTGACCAATTTATCTATGGCGGTAAAGTTGTTCATAGCCTTCCTAGTGGCATGGATGCTTCATCAAGCCTGCTAGCAGCACATAATTCAACTGTTGGGCAGTTTAATGGTCACAATGGAACAGCAATAAAGACAGAGCCTGGCTACTCGAGCAACTCAGACTTTGGATTCGGCAATGAGAACATGTTCCTAGAGCAGTCGGTTGGAGATGTATCAGGAGGATCCTTTAGCAGTTCTGAGTTGAATGGACCACAATTAGGTGATCCAATTTTGGAGATGGATTCATCTTCGTATGGTTTCTTGAGCCAGATTCCTCGTAATTTCAGCTTCTCGGACTTGACAGAGGATTTCAGCCAAAGTGCAGGTACTTTTATGCAATATTGCTAAGCTATATTTTCTAGTGTTCTCTTTTCTTTTCATTACTTCTATTTTATACATCTGCTGTGTAGTGCATGCATAAAGTAATCTGCTGTCTTTGATGTGCAGAAATACTAGAGAATTATGGCCGATCTCCTTTCATTCCTACTGAGACAAATAACTTCCCAGAGACTGCTGGAGAACAAACAGGTTAGCCATCACCCTTACCTCAAACCTTATACTTGGTGCAATACCACAATTCTCCATTTGGCTTATGGTTTCCTTTTTAATTACCAGAAATAGGAAATAGGCGTCTAGATACAATATCTGAAGGTGTTAATTTTGAAGACTTTGGAAGTGATTAATCAGCCTGTGATGGCACTGCATGAGGTAACTTTGTAATAACTTTATATTTGTTTTTCTTACAAAAAAAAGAATGTGAATGTGTCTAGATGAGTGTACTGTACGCTGTAGTTACGTTTTGTACATTATGGCTACCAAAAGCTGTATGCTTCAGCCACTCGCTAAAGAAGAAACTGTAAGGGAATCGGAGTGTACTGTTCCATCATTAGTCAGTCAGCTCGGTATCTCGTACCACAGAAACTCCTGTTACATGGGTCTTTTGTAACTTGGTACTGCTTCTTGGCCGTAATTCTGAACAGAAGGAAATTAATTCAGCATTTAGACTTTAGAGTGCTTCTTTCTGTTCATCAAGTCCATGAAGCCCTGAATTGCTTGCTCTTAAGCTGGTTAAAGAAAAACCATCATATGTCTTTTGATGTTCCTAGATTACATTCTTTATTTGTGTGCTGTTTCTTACTTGTTTGGTTGTCCATCCTCTGTGCAGGTTGAGCAGTGGTGCACCATTTGTACATACTATTTTGGGCAGAAAAAAATGTCTACAACTGTGGTCAAGGAACTGGCTGATTTGGCAGAAACTGTTTCTTGGTATTAGGTTTTGTGTTTTTTAGACTGGGCATGGATGACATGTATGAAGCCTTGTTAGACCAAATAATCTGTCATTTAAGGATGCAAAAAAAAAAATCCATGTTCCTATCTGTTAGCTTAGCTGTCATGGAAGGCTGGAAGCTCCAAGTTAACCTCAAAGTTTATCCTTGACTAGTTCCTGTTGCACATGATCTGTCATGTTTCTTGTTTTGTACATTTCCTGGTTCCTTTTTCGTTTCATTTGGGGGCTCCCGGTCTGACATTGTTGCATGATTGAATGCTTCAGACCAGACATCGTTGGACGATTTACAATGATTATTTGCCAATTCCTCAATCTGCAATCAGCGCTCAATATGCTTGCAGATCTTTCACCCCCATGCACCGGCTGAGAGATTCCACTAGCTCTCTGTCCAAAGAAGGCAAAAGAACAAGCCGTCGACAGAATTGATGATACCACACTGATCTGAAGATCAGTTTCTCTAATCTGAAATTTCATGTGTACAAAAACTGTAATTGGCAGAGAATTACATCCAGTTTGCAGCAGGTTGGGAAACACTCAAATGTTCAGGCGAAATTTCTAGTTCTTGGGGATGTTCTTGCCGACGATCTTGGCAGGTGCGATGCGGAGGAGGTTACCAGGCTTCCCTGGCACAGCGCCCTTGATCATGACGACACGGAGGTCGTTGTCGATCTTGACGATCTTGAGCTTCCTGATCTTGGTCTTGGTTCCTCCCATCCTCCCGGGCATCTTCTTCCCCTTGTACACACGCCCCGGCGTTGTTCCAGCACCAATGGAACCCAGCTGCCTGTGACTCTTGGAACCGTGAGTCATCAGCCCACGCTTGAAGTTGTGCCTCTTGATGCCACCTGCGCAATGTCACAAGTAATCCCAATCAAGAACACTGTAGGGTATTGCATATATTGCCAAGGGCGGCATAGCAATTGCAAATGCAAGCTCATTAGAGTGCTGATAATCATACAGGTCTAGCCAAGAACTGTTAAGCATACAATTTTCCAGCTCATTCATTACAGTGCTGACAAGCATACAAAACAATGGCAATGGCATTGGAGATTGAAAGAAGCGCATTGATGATTTGATGTTGCTAACTTCATTCTCCAGGAAATGGAATGATGCGACCGTATAATTCGCAGAAATGTAGGTAAATTGTTGCTGTTGGCATCGCAAATGTGGGTGTGAAATTGCTGCTGTACCTTGGAACCCCTTTCCGATGGAGTTGCCGGAGACGTCGACGAGGTCGCCCTCCTTGAAGAGCTCGGCGAAGTCGAGCTCCTGGCCTGGCTCGAACGCGTCGACGGCGGTGAGCCTGAACTCCTGCAGGTGGCGCAGCGGCGGCGCGCCGGCCTTCCCCAGGTGGCCCAGCTCCGGGCGCGTGAGCTTGTCCTCGCGCACGCCGTGGTACCCGACCTGCACGGCGTCGTACCCGTCCGTCGCCGCCGTCTTCACCTGCGTCACCACGTTCCCGCCGTCGCGGAACCCGACCACCGTCACCGGCACCGGCTTGCCGGACTCCGGGTCGAAGTAGGTCATCATCCCCACCTTGGTCGCCATCACGCCCACCCCGGCCTCGTACGACGCGCGCACCGCCACCGACGGCCGCCGCCCGCCGACCGCCACGCCGCCCCAGGAGGCTGCGCCGCGGCGGCGCTGCGGGAGGAGAGGGGCCAGTGCGCCGCCCACGCCCACGGCCGCCATGGCCATGCTTGCTTGGAGAGGGATTAGCGAAGGAGAAGAATTGCTTGCCGCCGGAGGCGCTCCCGTCGAATTCGAGTGGGATTTATGCGGATGCGGATAGGCGGCTAACTCCCCTTATCCTAACATCTGCTAGAATGCGATTCCAAGAAATACGCCTTCATTGAATAGAAACGTATATTTGAATTTTTAAGTACCGGCACGTCGGCTAGACACGGCTAGTAGACCTCAACACTTGCAATTTGAATTTGTTTTCTTTTGATCGTTTGATTGCAAAGGAACGAAGGAACACAGTTGGGTAGTGAGTTTTCGTTTCTAAAGGTTTAATGCATCTGTTATAAGATACCAAACGTTGCAAATACTTGGTAAAGATCTGAAGTATGAATTTTGAAGTTTTGAGGAAAAGCGTGTGGTTTAAAATTTGCAATTCTGGATTCAATTTTGGAAGTTGATTGAAAGTGTTTTCAAATCTCTAAGAAAATTTGAAGAAGGATAAGTTTATTTTAAATAATTCCCTTGATAGAAAATCCGAGGCGCATCAAAACCGCATCGTGGTGGCACCAAACCGCACGCTTGGGTCGGAGTCTGGCTTCAATCCGATAAGCTGTGGAATCTCGCCACCATTCGAGCGCTGCCCCGCCCACCGCCGCGCTCTAATCCACATCGCCCCCTCGTCGTCGGAGGAGGAAGCGGAGGGGGGCCTCGCCGCCGCGATGTACCTCTAAAGCCTAACATTGCAGTGCGTGATGGGCACGATGTGTGCCGTCACTCAGCAGCTTCGTGGGCACGATGCGAGGAAGCCGGGGCGCCCGGGTCTGCCTCCACGCAGGAGATTGCCGTCGCTCGTGCAGCACGCTCGACCTCCTCCGCCCGGACCCGGAGACTGGCCGCCTTTATAATTGTCATGTCAGTTGGGGTCAAACAGACTTTATAAAAATATTAATTTTCTATATATATAATTAAAAATCCTCAAATCTATTTAATCTTAAAATATCCATAGAAAAATTGTTTTAGATTGAAAAATCACGAAACCAGTTTCATTTTTTTACTAAAATCATGCTCTCTTGTAGTATTTAATTTTTAAATATTTAAATCTTTACATAAAATAATTTTTCTATGAATCTTCTAACTTTAAATTAGATTTTAGGACTTTTCTTTTTGTATATTTTTATGAAAATAATATCTTTTGATAAAGTTATTTAACCCCTCGAACTATCATTTAATTTAAAGTCCAACTTACCTTCTTCAGTTGATGTGGCGCCATGTAAGACGATGAACGGTTGACTTGATGCCACATAGCACAAAACCGGACTTGTTTCATGTGAGAGATGGATGGAAACCTAAACTTTGGCCCATTGTCAAGAGAGATAAATAGGACTTTTTCCTCAAGCTTTTCATTGCCGCCGCCCCAGTTTCCCATCGTCGAACCCTAGTCTCCTCCTCCACCGTCTTATCTGAGATATCCGCTAATCTCCTCTGGATGGGGCGCCGGAGCAAGATTCCAAAGGTTGGTGGAGGAGCCGAGACCTACCCACAACCATTCGTTAGCGACCCGAAGCTGGAAGACCCCGACCAGACGGGCATCATCGGCGGCAGCCATGGCCGGGATCGGTCGGTGTACATTGCGGCATTCCGCCGCGACTGGTCCTCTTCCAAACCATACTACCCCCTGTACAAGCTCCCCTCCTCCTCCGCCTCCGACGAGTCGTCATCCCCGCCTGCAGCCGGGAAGAAGAAAGCCCGCCGAGTCGCCAAGCTGCAAACCGACGTGGGCGGCAAGACCTTCGTCTCCATCCAGTCCCGGTGGATCGCCGGCGTCGGCGGCGATCCCGGCGGCACCATCATCTACGACACCGCCACGGGCATGGTGATCCACGGGCCTCACCTGGTGGTGTAAGCGATGGGCAAGAGAATTTGGACAACTCAAGTTGTATTGCTCGGAGGCTTACGCCTATATACATGTACATCACGATGTGTAACTGCCTAGCTAGCTACAAACAAGGAGAGCCACTGCCTAGCTAGCTACAAACAAGGAGAGCCACTGAACGTGGTGAGCATGGTCACTAACACCCCCCTTAGTGTGAGCGTCCACGCTGGTGACGCACAGACTGTTTCGAAACTCCTTGAAGCACGCCGTCGGTAGACCCTTGGTCATCACGTCGGCGAATTGTTGCGTCGTGGGTACATGAAGAACCTTGCATTGGCCAACAGCGACTTTCTCCCGGACGAAATGAACATCAAGCTCTATGTGCTTCGTTCTTTTATGATGCACTGGGTTGGAGCTCATGTAGCAGGCGGAGACATTGTCGCAGAACACGATGTTGCCTTGCTCAGGGGACAGTCGAGTTCACCGAGCAGCTGTCTGATCCAAGTGCATTCGGCGACAGCATGGGCAACGTCGCGGTACTCGGCTTCGGCGCTCGAACGGGAAACTGTCGTTTGCCGTTTGGATGACCAGGAAATCAACGAGTCTCCCATGAACACACAGTAGCCAGAGGTAGAACGCCGGGTGTCAGGACACCCTGCCCAATCTGCGTCCGAATACGCAGTGAGGTCGGACTGGGAGGATCGCCGGAGATGAAGACCGAGCGCCGTGGTGCCTCGGATGTACCGGAGAATCCGCTTGACGAGGCCTTGGTGTGCTGATGTGGGAGCGTGCATGTGGAGACATGCCTGCTGGACAACGTACTGAAGATCCGGACGTGTCATGGTCAAGTATTGGAGCGCGCCCACGAGACTGCGGTAGTCGGAGGCGTCCGCGGTGGACAGTGGAGTCCCCGCGCTGGTTGAGAGCTTGCCGTTCGTGTCGACGGGCGTGTCACAAGGCCGGCAGTCAGTCATGCCAGCGCGCTCAAGCAAGTCGATGGCGTACTGCTGCTGCTGAAGAAAGAACCCATCGGGACGACGCTGCACTTGAATGCCGAGGAAGAAATGCACCGTCCCCATGTCCTTGAGCTTGAACTCAGCGTTGATGGTACTGATGACTTGGCGCAGGATGTCGTTGGAAGAACCCGTGAGTACAATGTCGTCGACGTAGAGGAGCAGGTAGACGGAGTCACTGCCACGCCGAAGAACGAAGAGGGAGCTGTCAGAGCGCGTCGGCCTGAATCCCATGGTGCCGAGAAAGGTGGCCAGGCGCATGTACCACGCCCTGGGAGCCTGTTTGAGGCCGTAGAGGCTCTTAGAGAGGCGACAAACCAGATCGGGATTTGATGTAAATCCGGCCGGTTGTCGAGCGTAGACCTCCTCATCGAGAACGCCGTGGAGAAAGGCGTTGTTGACGTCGAGTTGGTGCACCGGCCAGTCACGCTGGGCGGCGAGATGGAGCGCCGTGCACACGGTTGCCGGCTTGACGACGGGGCAGTATGTCTCGCCGTAGTCGATGCCCGCGCATTGAGTGAAGCCGCGGACGACCCATCGGGCCTTGTATCGATCGAAGCTGCCGTCTTCCTTGAATTTGTGGCGGAAGACCCACTTGCCGCTGACAACATGCGCGCCCGGCGGTCGTGGAACAAGCTGCCAGGTGTTGTTGGCGAGCAGGGCGTCGAACTCGGACTGCATCGCTTGGGTCCAGTTGGGGACCTTGAGCGCCTGATGGACGGATCGTGGAATCGGGGAGATGTTCGTCATGGTCGCCGTGGCAGCATATCGTGGGTTCGGCTTCAGGGTGCCCACACGAGATCTGGTCACCATGGGGTGTGGCGCCGGACCATCAGAGGACGTGGACGACCGAGGCGGCGCAGACGCACCGGTCGCAGAAGACGGCGTCGGTGGCCGCGATCCTGAGGTGGACGCAGGCGGCCCGAGAGACGGTGCTGTGGGGGTCGATGTCGTTGTGCGCGGTGAAGCAGTCCTGGAGGCTGACGATGACCGCGGCGTTGATGGCGAAGCCGGGGTCTGCGGCGAGTCGTTCGACGCGTGCGGGATCGGGGCTGCCGAGGGTGCCGGAGGAGGCGTCACGTTCGCGTCTGCGGTACTGAGATTCGGTCGCCACGGATTGTACGCGCAGCCGGTCGTAGAGGTAACAGACTGCCCCGATCGGAACGGGAACACGGCCTCATCGAAGTAGACGTGATGCGAGGTGATGACCTTCCGTGTTGCAAGATTGTAACACCTGTAGCCGCGATGGTCCTGTGAATAGCCAATGAACACACACGCTACAGAACGTGGAGAGAGTTTGTTAGTGCTCGTGGCCGCCACGCTGGGGTAACACAGGCATCCAAACACCTTAAGAAAGCTGTAATCAGGATCAGCGTTATACAGGAGGGAGTATGGCGTGGATAGAGATCGTGGCTTACATGGCTTGCGATTATGCAGGTAGGTGGACGTGTGCAGGGCCTCAACCCAAAACACGGAAGGGAGGGCGGCGTGCAGAAGCAGCGCACGGACGCCGTCATTTAGGGTGCGTAGAACGCGTTCTGCCTTCCCGTTTTGTTGGGACGTATAAGGACAAGAGAGCCGAAGAAGAATGTCGTGCTTGGTGTAGAACTGGCGAAGCGTAGGTTATCAAACTCGCGCCCGTTGTCAGTTTGGAACGCACGGACAGGGCGGCCAAATTGCGTTTGAGCAAAGGCCTGGAACGCCATGATATGCATGGCGACCTCGGACTTGTGCCTCAAGGGGATTGTCCAAACAAAATGAGTGAAGTCATCAAGAAGGACAAGGTAATACTGAAGACCAGTGAAGCTTGCAATCGGGGACGTCCAAACATCACAATGAACTAATTCAAATGGAGCAATTGTCTTATGTTGAGAGGCAGAAAACGGAAGACGAACGTGTTTGCCAACACGACAAGCATGGCAAGTATGAGGGAGGTCTTTATTACAGGAGAATGCAAAGGACTGAAGAAGACGACGGAAGGCCTTGGTGCCGGGGTGGCCGAGGCGCTGGTGCCAAAGATCAGCAGACTGGACGGCGAGGCAGTGAGTGGAACTGGACGGCGACGACTGCAGCGGATAGAGGTCGCCTGTGCTATCACTGCGGAGTATCACCGCCTTGGTGTGGAGATCCTTAACAGATAAACCACAAGAGTCAAATTCGACAGTCACAGGATTATCTCGAGTAAGTGCACGTACAGAAATAAGACTCTTGATGAGGGAAGGGGAAACAAGAACATTGTGAAGAGCAAGAGCATGAGAAGAGGTGGGGATGGAGGAGGATCCAGTGTGGGTGATGGGAAGAGAATTCCCATTGCCAACAATGATCTGTGTCGAAGAGGAATTGGGGGAGGGAGAGGAGATGTTACCGAAGCCTTGGGACATGTGAGAGGAAGCGCCGGTGTCAAAGAACCACTCGCCGGCCTGGGGCTGACTCAGCGACATGCCGTTCAGAGTGGCGAGGAGGTTAGGATCCATGGCGTTGGAGGGGCCGGCGACATGAGCTTGCGGTGCGGGAGCAGAAGGACGGGCGCCGAGCACACCAGCGTTGGTTGCTGGCGCGTGTGGAGCCTGGAACGGCCAGGCGTGGACCATCCCTGTCCACGGATTAGTGGACGGCCAGAAGCCCGGCGGTGGCACCGGAGTAGATGGAGCGCCCTTCTTCTTTTTCTTCTTCGCGCCGGTGGCGTTGTTGGAGGGGCGCCCGCCGCTGTGGGGTGTTGGCGAGGGAGCCGGCGGGCGTCCGTGGGCACCCGAAGGAGACGGCACGCCGGGAGCTGCATGAGCGAGGAACGCGGCCGCGGCCTGAAGAGTGGCGGGCGCGGTCACCGCGCCGGGGGCGGCAGGTGCACCCGACGGTGCAGACTGAGCGACCAAGGCCGCGGCGGCTTGCAGCTTCTCAGACTCGGCGATGCGCTGCTCTTCAAGCTGCAACATGGATCGGGTCTTGAGGAACGATGGCAGACGGCGGCGAAGCGTGATGTGCGGGATGGCGTGGTGAAGCCGAGGGTTGAGGCCGCGAACGATGTTGTGTATGAGATCCTTGTCGCCAACCGGGGCGCCGAGACCGGCGAGGCGATCCGCCATGACTTTCATGCGAGAGCAGTAGTCAAGGACGGACATGTCACCTTGGTAGAAGTTGCGGAATTCGGCGCTGAGGTAGACGGCGCGCGTGTCCTTGTTGTCGCGGAAGAGGTTGCGGACGGCGCGCCATATGGAGTAGGCTGTGTCGGTGTCGTCGGACACCATGGAGAGGAGCTCGGGCGAGATCCGATTGTAGAACCAGGAAACGATGGCACAATCGTTCTGGACCCAGTCGTTGTCGCCCTTCGCCGGAGAACCGTCGACATGATCGCGGAGACCATACTGGCCAAAGATCGCGGAGAAGGAACGAGCCCAGGCGACATAGTTGGATTCGTTGAAGTCGAGGACGATCGGCACGCGGTTGAGGATGTTAATCCCGTGAACAACCGACGGTGCAGCTGGTTGGGTTTGGACGCGGAGTGTGTGGGGGAGTTCGGACTCGGCGTCGGAGGTGTCATCGGAGGCCAGAGAAGAGGAGGAAGAGGAGCTCATGGCGGCACGGGACGTAGGAAGGATCGGCGCCGGGGAAGAGGAGAGATAATCGCCGGGGAAGGGAGTAGAGCAGCGGAAGTTTAGGATCGTAGATCGCGTGATACCATGTAAGCGATGGGCAAGAGAATTTGGACAACTCAAGTTGTATTGCTCGGAGGCTTACGCCTATATACATGTACATCACGATGTATAACTGCCTAGCTAGCTACAAACAAGGAGAGCCACTGCCTAGCTAGCTACAAACAAGGAGAGCCACTGAACGTGGTGAGCATGGTCACTAACAGGTGGCCGCAAAGCGCTGCCCTATCGTGGCAGCCGTCGGGTTCAGAGTCTTTGCCCTCTGCAGCCGCCCCAGCTACATTGATGATCCCAATTTCGTGCCTTGATTCGAGGTGCTCGATCTCAAAGATGCTATCATCACAGAGGCAGAAGATGGGAGCCTCAGACTTGATGGGTGCTCATGGAAGGAACTGCCGAGTCCTCTCTGCTTCCCTGCTAAGCTCACACCCATGGATTACCTCAGGCCACCCATGATAACAGTGAGATCCAATGTGGTTGTTGGGCGATACATATTGGTGTCGCTCAATCCGCCGAGCAGCGGCACATTTGCATTTGACACTGAAGAAGATGAGTGGCATAAGGTTGACAAGGAGCACCTGCCTTTCGTCGGCCCTGCCACTCCACACGGGAGCATTTTCCTTGCCCTGTCACGGGACAACGGGCATGTTTGTGCTTACCGCATCTGTGTCGTCTCAGCTTCAATTAGCAGCTCGAGCAGCAGCGTCTCTGCTGAGGCAAAAGTATCTCATCACAAGGGCGGTGCTCTTAAGCTATCTGTTACTGTCTTCTCGGTAAGAGGCAAGGATCGTGGAGAAGTTGATGCAATTTCAGGGGGCTACTTGACGTCCTTGGACAGTGAACACTTCTCTACGTTGACGTTTGAACTTGACAACCGCAAGCGCAGCAGGATTTTTGATGACACCATAAGTGATTTCCGTCCGGGGAAGTTGTTTGCAAAGTTGATGACCTATCAGATAGAGAACCCTGAAATCCTGGAGGAGCAGGCTCTGAATGATGAAGAAAAGACGCGAGCCGTGATGCCTGGAGTTTCAATCTCGAGTCAATGGGAGCAGATCTTCAAGATTTCCAGTGACTTTGGGTTCTCTTCCCCACCCATCATCTTTGCTTTATCCATATAAGTATAGGCACCATCAACACATTTCTTTCACAGTATATGTTCATGAAGAACTGGCACTCGGCAAATTACCATGTACCTCTTTTTGTTTCCCACGGTTTCTACACTTCATAGGAAGCTTTCTTTATAGTGTATGCTAGATCACCTACCTTGACAAGTTGACATATCGAAAATACATTACAATATGTATATGCTCAACAGGACTATCCAGGACGTCCATTTTTGGACGGCTGGCGCATCGTGATGTGTGCTAATCTCTCTTCAAACGTATTTCGAGATATTTTCTTCTTTCCGCACGCTTGTATTCCCTCCACGCCCACTTCCCTTATCCTCTTCACCTCCGAAGCCCTCAGGCCTCAGCCGCCGGGGTGCTCGACCCCCGACGAGCTCGTCCCCAGGTCCTCTCGGCTCCACGGAAGCTGCTCTAATATGTCAGTTAGCTAGCAACTTATTTGTAAGTTTTATTCTATCTTTATACATACGTTGTTTTTTTAGGAAAACATACGTTGTTTATACCACCACAAACAAGTTGATATGACAAATAAAGTAATTTTAAAACATATGTAATATGGATCATATTATATTAAAACATCGTAAAAACATAGTTGTGCAAACAAAATTAAAAACAGATAATAATAGATGATTTATCACAATTTAAAAAGTGAAAATGAGCTAGTATAAAGAGTCTAAGCTTTCATGTACGAGCTTTCAACGTGTCCAGTCGTCCATACTCTAAAGTCTAAAATTCACGTTTGGAACAAAGCATCAGGTGCATCGCATGTAAAGATCATCGGTGCATAATGCATGTAGGCGAATCACGTGATAGATTTTTCAACCCTTTTCCAGACCCCGCACGGTGCGGGAAGCCTACGCCACTGGGTACGCCCTTTTTTTGCTGGGGCAGTACCGGACACACATTCTGTCAACCCGATCCTCTGCCGAGATTATATTCCAAATCAAACCCTAGCTTGCTTGCCCAAGCAAGCGCCATCGCGTTGACATGGACTCACCATCCAAGATCGCCAAGCCAGGCGGCGCCGACACGGTGGAATCAACAACGACGGAGTTCGCCAAGCCGGTATACCTTGTGGCAGCGGAGCAGCCGCAGCAGTCCTACTCCGTTCTCATGGTTGACGCGGCCGCCGCCGTTGCCGGCGGTAACGACGACGACCCGCCGAGCGCCCGCGTTCTCGCCGGCGGCTTCCCTGCCGTCGAGCACGGCATGTCCTTCGTCGCCGCGCATTCGGAGCACGGCTCCTGGATCGTCGGAGTCGGCGGGCCGAGAGGGCGCACCACCATCTACGATCCGAGGAGCTCGCCGGCGGCGGCGGGCGGCGCTCTCCGCGGCCCGGAGCTCTCCTACCCCAAAGACGAGCCCGTCCTGATCTCGCACGGCGGCAAGGTCTACGCCCTCTCGCGCCGGCCCATGGTGCACCGCAGATCGAACCTAGACTTTCCGCCATGGTTTGAGTCCCTCAGCTTCAAAAATGGCGTCGCCTGCATCTACCTCGACGGCTGCCCATCCTGGAAGAGCTTGCCGCCGCCTCCATGCTTCCCTTGCTTGCTGGGCCCACGGGAGTTCCGATGCCCGCCTGACATCTCGGTCTCATCCTACGCCGCCGTCGGCTCCCACATCTTGATCTCAGTACTGCAGCAAGAAGAAGAGACTGGCACTTACGCTTTTCATGTGGTGGAGAAGAAATGGGAGAAGGTCTCTGACAAGAACCTTTTTGTTGGCCAGGCTGTGCCCATCGGCGGCAGCCTCTTCGCCGCTTGCCGCCGCTTCATGGCCAACAATGCCGCCATGCCGGCATTGTCACTGTCACTATCTCTGTGTTCCACATGTCCATGGAGGTTTCGACTCCGGCAGTGCCGGCCAAGCTCACTACCAGCTCAGATGGAGAGATTATTCCCAGGCCGCTCTTGTGCCCACTGGGAAGGGGCAGCTTCTGTTCCATCAGGCTTGGATGCTTGAAGGATCCCCATATTATCTTGACTGCTTTACAGATCATGGACGATGTTGATGATGCTATCCAGCAGTCTGACTGTCAGACAAAGAATGTCGAGGTTAAGAATTTTCATGGTGCAGTACTGCAAGTGAAGCAAGAAAATCAGATATACAAATTCGAAGGCGGATGTCGATTTCTGGCTTCCGTGGACATGCCTGTGATTATTGCTGCACTGTCCATGTAAGCATCTGAGGAGGGTCTCAAACAGATTCAAACAGTAGATCATGTGCTTTTCTTATGTTTGTAGAGTAATATAGTTTAGCAGTTAATGAACATTATTTGAAAGCAACATTGGTTTGCATCCATATATACACATCAATTTGGGACTTTGAGAATACTGGATATGACCCTTGCTACTAGCCACATTGCCCTGATATTTGCTTCGATTGCAAGTGTTCTTCACTGATTGAATGATTTATTTAATCCTGACTCATGTATTGACTGGTGTCTTTTTATGGTGATTGGTGACCCAGGGACGACATGACATACTGAACTATTTGGAGCGAAAACAACTGAGACGGACGACACAGGACATATCAAGTGGTGTTATGTCAGTTTATTTATGATCTAAGCAGCTGTATCTATGCCTCGCTTGTCCTTGGGCCCTGTTTGTAAACTAATCTTTAGTTATCGTGAATGTTACCATGGTAAAGAACTAGCGATATGACTGTTCTATTGTTGGTTTTTTTTTCGTACTACTGTACACTAGTGATGCGCAACCTGTGTTTTTAAATCGATCGTGACGCAACCTGGAGAAACGAAACCGATTTAATACTCCCTGATTTATGTATTGCATTCCATTAGTCTTCTAGTCCCATGTCACGTCCCGGCACAGCCGCTAAATCTCCACACCAGCCAGCCACACAGCCCAAACTTCCTACACAAAAACACATTGGCTGTGTTTAGTTCCACTTTAAATCAACAAACTTATCAAAATTCTCTCTCCAAACTTCACTATTCACCAATCACGTCAAATATTCCTCCTCGTGCATGGAACACTAACAGTGGATAAATAGAAAACTAATTAAATGGTTTTGATGTACACGACGAGACGAATCTTTTGAGCCTAGTTAGGTCATGGTAGGACAATGTTTACTACAAACAAACGAAAAGTGCTACAGTGCGCTACAGTGTCGGATGCGCCATTTTTATCAAACTTTTCCTTCCTCTTTTTGGAACTAAACACACGCATTGCACGCAAGGATGGTCTGCCGTCTCCGACGCCTGATCACACAAGCTGCAAATTAAATCGGGTCACACGGTCAATTCCTAATCATCAGCTTATCTGAAGTCAAAATTTTCCTATGTACAAAAAGCCATGAGAGATACGGTGTTTGCCCTCTACCTGTGCCTTCCAAATCACTTTATTGTTGAAGGTTAGCACGATCACATGAATTATATTTGGTACGCCGATCTTGCAGTGTACAGACCGTTATTTTTCCTTCGCCACTTGATCTCATCTGGCTGATAAGTGAGTTGCACCTACTGCATCTTGCTCCAAATAGTTATACACTCAGCTATCTCAGTAGCAGTGTACATCCTTCACAGATCTCTTGTTCAATTATCACTGTCTAATTCATCTCTTACTATTATATATCTTCTCCATGTCAACTTATACAAATTTGCTAGATCTCTTGGAGACAATCGCTCAAGCTAAGAAGATTTCCAAAATTCTACTTTTTTCCATCCCCTAAGTAACACACGTGCTAAAACAAAAAAAAATTGCTTATCAATTTCTAAGCAAGGCACTTCCAATCCTAACCACGGTCTATCAGGCTCTATCCACTGGAACCATAGCCAACGCAATCTAAGCGTACGACTGAAAAATTATAGATTAAGTACACCCAACCCGCCGAATTTCTTTGGCCTTGTGAGCGCTGATAAAATAACAACACCCTATGAAATGAGATAAGGGCGTGATTGGTTTCTGTACCGAGGAAGCCTGGCTCGCATTAGAAATACAGGCTCCCGCTAGCCAGGCTGTCCAGCTGCTGCAACAAGGCTCTGTTTGGTTGCCGTCTCCATGCATGCAGGCTAACAAGAGATTCAGATTGGTTGCCTGAATATCCAACACCCAAGTGCTTTTCGCAGGCCAACGCGCACGCTCGAGAGCTCAGCCTTGCACCGCACCAACCTGACTCCGCGGAAACGAGCGAATTTTATGTATCTCACGAGCCTGGCTCGGAGGACGTTTTTGCAGCTGGCGGGACAGGCCCAGTACAAGATACAGCAAGCCAATCAAGCCTCCCTTCATCCGGCGAGCCTGGTTGCGTCAGGCAACTAATGAGAGCCCCTTCTCGGCGCCTTGTATCCCAAATTCCACCCCCAAAGTTTACTATGTAAAGAAGATGACTTTTATATGAAAATTGCAGCCCTCGATGAGATCTACAACTTTCTAGTTTTGAATTTTTTCATTTGACGACGTTAAGATGCTCAAAAAATAATATAAAATTATAGCACCATAATAATTGAGTACTTTGTGAAAGGGCATCTAGCCTAGTGGTCAGAGAACCTGAGTAGCACCCAGCAAACCCAAGTTCGACTCTTTATGAGAGCGAATAATTGGGTTTGAAATAAAAAAATAAAAAAAAGGTTGGGGCTTCCCCTCCCGACTTCGGTCAAAAAAATCACGTACTTTTGCTTGTCGCATTAGAAAATTAATATATTTTTGTTTGTTGTCAAATTAAGACACTTTGTATACCAAAATTTTAACACTTTTAACGATCTAGATTCTTGTAGTTTTGAGTTTTTACATTTGAAGTTATTAACATGTTTTTGAGTTAAAATGTAAAAAGTTGTTAAGATGTTTTGAGTTAAAATGTAAAAAGTTGTAAAGATGTTTTGAGTTAAAATGTAAAAAATACAAAAACTCAAAACTACAAGAATCTAGAACGTTAAAAGTGTTAAAATTTTGGTATACAAAGTGTCTTCATTTGACAACAAGCAAAAGTACGTGACTATTATGGTGTTGTAATTTTATATAATTTGTTTGAGCACCTTAAAATCGTCAAATAAAAAAATTCAAAACAAGAAAGTTGTAGATCTCGTCAAGGGCTACAAATTTCATATAAAAATCATCTTCATCCGATGTCGTATCGAAGAGTTATGATTTTTCGAAGATTCAGCCGAAATAAATTAGAAAAAGGAAAAAACAAAACCGCGGTTACTTTAGCCGCACAGTGCCGTGCAAGCCATGCACAACCGGGCTGGACCTACGGTGAACGGGTTCGCAAGTTCGAGGGGCTGGATGTCTGGTTTCTAAGTTAATGGACCTATTTGACACAACGCTACAAGTTCGTGGACTAACGGTGCATTTTACTCAAATCAAAAACTAATTGCATAGTTTTGTTGTACTATGCAAGACGAACATTTTAAACCTAATTAATTAATTTTTAGACAATTATTCACAAATACAAATAAAATATTACAGTGACGCATTTACGGCAAAATGACCCCAAACCTCGTATTTACCCCCTTTTGCATCGAGGGCAGCTCCAGCGTGGGTGTCGACCAGTGCTCGGCATGCAAGCAAACAAAAGATTTGTTCGGTCCTCACAACGTAAAGGTCGATATGTGGGACCCGCATCGCAGTAAAAAAAAATCAGGCGACGCACTCCCTCCTCCGGTCCTCCTCCTCTCTCACGCGTATACGACCGGGGAGTAAATATTATTTTACTCTCTAACATTCGATTCTTGTTCTCTGGTCGAAGTTAGAGCAGCATACTGCTGAATACCTAGAACAAGATTTAGATACAGGAGAGAGAAGATTTTCACGCAACTTTTTTACGCTCTTCTCCGGCAGCCTATCTAAACCAGATACCAATAAAGCCTTTCGTAAATTTATTTAGACTGTAGGGTTTTCTGCAAAAAATCCAAGACACAACAAAACTAATAAAAGTTACATATTTCTATGAGGGTCTTTCTGCAAAAGCTAAAGGATCTTATCTTCTTCCCCCACCGGCTCCACGTCTGGCGATGGAGTCCATTTGCGTCGCCGTTCAAGCATGGTGGTTTCGCGTCCGGCGGCGGCCTAAGCGTTGGCGGTGGCCCGCTCCATGTCCAGCGGCGTCGGAGCCCGCCCGCTCCACGTCCGGGGCGGCCCGAGCGTCGACGGCGGAGCTCGCCTGCTCCGCGTCTGGGGGTGGCGGAGCCAGCTTGCTCCGCGTTCGGCGGTTGCTCGAGAGACGTCGACGGAGGAGCCCACCTGCTATGCGTCCGTGGGCGGCGGATCCAGCCTGCTCCGCGTTTGGCGGCGGGCGGAGCCTGCCTCCACCGCATCCGGCGGCGGAGCCCGCTTCCACCGCGTCCGGCGGAGCCGACTGCTCCACATGCGCAGAAAGTGCATCTTGGCCCCTAGTGGGTTTTGGTGAATTATATGACACTGTGATTAAAGAACTAATGATCTTATTGAGTTTATGAGCAGGGATTGAGTATAATATCAATAAGTTATATGTAAAGAAATGTT
Source organism: Echinochloa phyllopogon (assembly GCA_033239725.1). Taxonomy (NCBI): domain Eukaryota; kingdom Viridiplantae; phylum Streptophyta; class Magnoliopsida; order Poales; family Poaceae; genus Echinochloa; species Echinochloa phyllopogon. Next base: position 3,074,109 of record BTCW01000001.1, read on the forward strand.
CTATGAAATGAAGAAAAGAGGCTCATACGACAAGATATATGACTAGGCTACGATCAAAATGACTATTGGCAAGCAATGAATGTATTTGAGTTGAGATAGGTGTTTAATGATGACAAATTGTTCTCATATCATAATGAAGCTTGTTATCAAGGATATAGCACTAGATGGAGTTCACTTGTGAATAAAAGGTCTATCTATTGTGAGAAGATAAAAATGGATGTTGTAATTGATATGCAAGCTAAGAGCAAATGAACTAGAGAGATGGTGGTATGGGACATCATTACTCTAAATTTATGATACAAGGTTTGCATATGAGACATGAAGATTTGGGTAAAATCAAATGGTCAAAAATGATGAATGGACTTCATTGATGATACAAAGCCTATATGAAGCTCTACATAATGCAAGAATGAAGAGTTGGAATTTGGGATGGTGTTTCTAGAGACCAAGCTTGGCTGAAGACCTGTGCTAGGGTGACGAAACTTTCTTGGAATTCAACTTCGATGAATCTTGGTCATGAAGAGTGTTATTGTGGGCAAGTATCAATCGTTCTAAAGAATCAAGTGAATTGAACTAGAAGTGGTTTTCATTCTTAGATAAGGGTTCAAGTCACTAGCTCAAGGAAGTTGTACTCGGAAATGAAGAATCAAGATGATGCACCCCTCTGGTTGTGGAAGATCAAAAGCACGACATGATATACAAAATAGAAGCTCAAATGGATGAATTGCAATTTGTTCTTAATCTTGAGTATAGGTATGCCGTATATCAAGAGTGATGCATCACATTGTGTTTTGGTTAAGTCTAAGTGCTCAAGTAACCCAAGTAAGTTGAGAGAGACACAAAAAGCCTCACGTGCACGTTGGTCACTTTTAACAAGGGCAACCCGGACGTTCCGGGTTTGCAACCCGGAAGTTCAGGGTTTGGTACACGTGGCACTAACGGCTAGTTAATTTGAAAAACCGGAAGTTCCGGATATGTGGATCCGGAGGTTCCGGATTCTAACTGTCACATAACGGCAAGTTTCTTTGGACCCGGCTATTTATACCCTTGAGCCCCCTCCTTGGTGGGTTGCTGTTCCATGCATTGTTTGAAGCTTGCTGGTCGTCCTAAAAGGCTTGGTAGCCATTCTTGAGCTCTCCCCAACCTCTCTTTGTGAGATTGTGTGATTATTGAGATATCTTTGAGTTGGGTTGAGAGAGATAGCTTGAGATCATCTAGAGAGCACAACAAACCTTGAGCACTTGAGCTTTGGCCGAAATCTTGTGATTTGCATTTGTTACTCTTGGAGCCTTGGCTCGTAGACGACTAGGCGTCGCCGAGAGCATCCAAGTCAAGATTGTGGATTCGCCTCGGAAGTTTGTATCACCCATCCTTTGTGGATTTGCTAGTAAGTGTGCTTAGCTCCTTTGTGGTGACTAAGTGGAGGAAAGTAGCTTGGCGTGTATAAGCCCGCCTTTCGTAGGCCCTCAACGGAGACTAGGAACCACTGAGCTTGTAGCTTGTGTAGCTCATGCAGTGGGTCTGAACTTCGGTATAAATCCTTGTGTCTCTTTGTGATTGATTATTGTCTTGTGGATTCGAGGAGATCTCCTTGCTCTTGGAGAGATTGTTGTTTTTGTTTGTGCAGGTGCCTTGTAGACCTGCTCAGGAACTCTCTCTGAGTCACCTCTATATTTGGGGTTTGAACGAGCAAACTTTTACTTGCACCATATTTATTGTACTCACTCTGCTCTGTGTGTACTCGGAAGTTCCGAGTTGCAAAACCCGGAAGTTCCTAGTGCATATAGTTGGTCTGTGTATACCCGGAAGCTCCGGAGTTGCAAACTCGGAAGTTCTGGGTTAATGGCCAGTGAATTGTATCCGCTGCATTTGAGTGAAAATTTGTAGGTGAACCTATTCACCCCCTTTAGACGACATCCGTGTTTGAGGCTCGCCCACGAAGGAGTTGGGGCTCGGCGGAGCTCACGGCGGCGTACGGACGGTGGTGGGGAGTCAACGCCGGTAGGGCGGGGCGAGCGGAATCAGGGTGAAATGTCTTGACGCGAGGCAGTTGGCTTCTACCAGTTGTTGAAGAGAAATATAGCAATCCATGAGGCCTTGTTTGGGAAGTAGAGGAGTGGAGTGGATTAGAGGAGTTTGAAGTGGAGCAATTTCCCCTACAAGTCAAAATCTCACTCAATCCACTTCTATCCCCCTCAAAACTCTCTAACCCTCCACTTTCCAAACAAAGCCTGAGTTGGATTGGCATATTTGGGTACATGAGTCGGATTGGCATATTTGAGTAAATGAGAGAGAAATTTAGATCATAGCCTAAAAATATTTGGCGCGTGCTCGGGTGGCCGGGCGGAGGTGGGCGACGCGCGAGCTCCCCTCCCTCCTCGATGCCGTCAGCGCCGGCGGTCTCCTTCCTCGCGCTCCTTCCTCATCCCAGGCGCGCCCGGAGTGGAAGCAGCAGGCGGCGCAACGACGGAATCCCGGTGGCGCCGGCGGTCTCATGCGTTGGCCGTTGGAGATGGCAAATTTTTGGGTGCCCATTTTTTTCCTGTGCAAGACTCAAATGAGTGAATGGGTATTGTGTTTGGGTCATTGTTGGAGAGAGTCTAAACAAGCCTCCGATAATGTCCGCAAATGGTACGGGCGTCCCAGCCCATAGACCGCGCGCTCCGGGCCCACCCGCAGCGAGTCGCGACGACCGCCCGGCGGTCGGTCCGTTTCGCTTTCGCCCGCCCCGTCCCTGCGTCGTCGTTCGTCCCCGACAATTTCTTTACGCCTCCCCCAAGAACACCATCTCCGCCTCCGCCTCCGGCGAATCCCGCTCCCGTCGTCAACTCACTCGGTCGCTCCTGCCACCAGATCGTCGGGGCAACAGAAGCGCCAGCCCGGTGGAGGATATGGCAGCCCCCTCACGAGTGGACCGGCTGTTCGAGATGCTACGGGCCTCCATGCGAGGCAAGATGTGAGTTCCTTTTTTTCCTTTTCTTTTTATTTAGAGCGTACGCGTTTTCATCAGTGTTCAGTGCAGTATTTTGTAGCGAGGGCATTAAAATTGTACTGGTAAGGTACTACTGAGTTTTTATACTGAAACTAGGCGGAGAAGCCGAATTGCTGAGATCCTCTTTAAATCTGACTATAGATAGTACAGCTGCCTAATAAGTGGTTTCTTATCCGTCCATAATTATTACCAAGGCAAAATGGATGGCGCACTACTTAGTTGTTAACTTGAATCCTATTCCCAAGCCGCCAAAACTTTGGTGTGCGGCTGATTTTGTGAACCAAATAGAAGGTATATGGGTGCATTTCGTTTCTTTACTATTATAAATCAAATCGGCAGATTCAAGTATATAGAAAGGAAACAATCGTCCGCCGAGTGGCGGAAGCGGTTGCCAAAACTGGCGGAGCGGCTCGAGGAGATCTTGTATAGAAAATTCCCAAACAGGGTATTGCTCTCTCTCCCTTCTTTTGCAGCTCTGTTCTATTCTACTAGTGATCAAGTACTTTCCTGGGGACAAAAGTCAACCTGGATGTTTATGTGTTTCACCATTCTGTTTTTTTTAACAGAACCATTCTGGTTGTTTGATCCTGGTATTGTTTGAGCAGAACGGCTACTACAATATGATGAAGGGACCATTTGAGCCACATTTGCAGTTTGCTATTAAGACCTTGTCGGCTCAGAACCAGGGCCTACATAACCTAAAAATGACTAGGGATGCAGCATCTTCATCCGGCACAATGATTTCGGTATTATTTTTCCTTTTGGCACATTACTTCCAAAATTTGACTGGGACAAAGCTATCTGCAATTTTGGTCCCTGAATTCGACACCATTATCAGTGGCGAAGAGGCACAGCTTGTCTGGAATTGGAGGAATTTGCAGTAATTAAAAATCTTCCTATAACTAAATATGGTTTCACTTGACTCTTCGCATGGAGTTTGGGGTTACAAGTCATTGACTAATGTTTAGCGAGAGTTTGGGAATGCAGTTTGAAACGTGCCGTTACTGATGTATATTGTTGCCTGTTACAGATTGTGAACCATGATGCTCTCTGTCAGCAGTCTGCATCCCTCCTGGCTGATAGGTCTGATACGCAGAACAATGATGCTGATGAGCATAACAGAACTGGTGAAAATTTGCAACAAAATGATTAACTCTTCGTTTCAATTGCATTTCTAATTTAAAGCACACTTGGTCTGCTCTTTGCTTTGCTTCTGGTCTATTCTCCATAGTCTTGGTAAGTGAAACCATCAGTTTCTTATGTTGCCATATCAGGCACGGGCTTCCAGCAACACCAGCCAATGGCGGACATGGCAGCACTCTCGGGAGTAGACCAGCAGTTTGTGATGCTACGGACCGCTATGCGCGAAACGATGTGAGTTTCTTTAGATTGTGTAAGTGCAATATTTTGTAGTCAGGGTATTCAAATAATCAAACTGTAGCTACTGCTGAGTTAGTGAGGCTTGGCTGGTCGAACATCTCATCATATCCTGGAACTAAGTGGCGAATCCAAATTGCTTAGATTTCTCATCCATAATTACGAAGACAAAATTGGACGATCCACCACTTAGTTCTTTACTTTCCATTAATTTTTTAATCTGTTCAATCTCCTTCCCAAGCCGCTGAAATTTCGGTGCTTGGCTGATTTGTGAATCACATAGAATATATATGACTGGATTTATTTATTTTTACTATTATTATAAATCGGCAGACTTGAGTATATAGGAAGGAAACAATCGTCGCCCCAGTGGCGGAAGCAGATGCCAGAACTGGCGAAGCAGCTATAGGATATCTTGTATAGAAAATTCCCAAACAGGGTTTAGTGCATGATTTTATAGCATTATTAAGATTGCAAACTTGGCCAGAAGAGTTTCATGAAACTTTTCTTTTATTCCATGAAACTTACTGATTCTCTCCCTGTAATGGTCTCGTCGCGTCAATAAATTTGCTAATGTAGAAAATTTTATGAAACTTGTTGATTCTCTTTCTATAATATAATCTTGTCACGAAACCTCGTAAAACTTGCATTAAGACCGGTATGTTGTACAAGTCCCCGCAACGAAGTCTTTTTTTTTGTGAGAGGGCCTCTAGCCTAGCACCCTGCAGACCCAGGTTCGACTCTATGTGGAAGCGAATTAACTAGGTTTGGAATAAAAATTATAAAATAATAGGTAGGGGCTTCCCCTGTTGACTTCGGTCAAAACGAAGTTTTTTTAAGAACTTGTACTACCGAAGTCAAGCCCCGTTGTTCGAGACGGTCAAGGTCCATAGACGGCGCGCCCCGGGCCCACCTGCGACGGCAGAATTGGCGCCGACCGGCACTCGGTCGTCGACACCTCTCCGGATCCCGCTCCCGTCACCGTACCCCCAGCCGGTGGACGGACATGGCAGACCCCTCGGGAGCGGACCAGCAGTTTGTGATGCTATGGACCGCCATGCGCGAGAGGATGTGAGTTCTTCTTTACAAGATATATATGCTAGTTTTTACCAGTGTCGGCTCAACTAAGTGTGTGCCAAAATTGTATACTGCTGGGGCTAGTGAGTATCGGCTGGCCGATCGGCAGCGTATATCCTGATTCCTGAATGAATAGTATCTCTGCCTAAGTTGATTTCTTATCCATGAACAGTTATTGACTTCCGTTGATTTTTGAATGGTTTTCTTTCTTGTTCATGTAAATCGGCAGATTCAACTATATAGGAAGGAAACAATCGTCCGCCGAGTGGCGGAAGCGGTTGCCGGAACTGGCAAAGCGGCTCGAGGAGATCTTGTATAGAAAATTCCCAAACAAGGTATTGCTCTCTCTCCCTCTCTTTTTTTCCCCTTTGGCAGCTCTGGTTCACTATTGATCAGGTACTTTTGTAATGACAAAAGTTAACCTGGCTGTTTCTTTGATCCTGGCTATTGTTTGACCAGAATGACTACTACAATATGATGAAGGGGCCAGTTGAGCCGCAGTTGCAGTTTGCTATTAAGGCTTTGAGTGCTCAGAACCTGAAAAATCAACAGACGCCACAAATGGCTAGGGATGCAGCATCTTCATCCGGCGCAATGATTCCGGTATTTTTTTTTCTTTTGGCAACATTACATTCCGAAGTTTGACCGGGACCAAAGCTATTTGCAACATTATCAGCAGCGTGGATGTTGAACCTTTCTGACTCTCAAAGCACTTAAGGTGGTAGTGACATGGGTGTGGATGGGCACTATATATGTCTGATGTCAAGAGGGCTGCGTGAGGGGAAGGACTAAGGAGAGGAAGAAGATGAGGGGGCATTAATGGATTATTAGATGTTTTGCCATGACTAGTCTGAGGTTGGATAAATTTGCAGTGTAAATCATTAAAAATTTACTGGAATCAGTTGGCGGTTTGGTAGCTTGACCTGCTCCGCCTTTGTAGTGTAGGTTACACATCATTGCTCGTTGTGTGCCCGTGACTAATACTTTAGCAAGAGTTACATATCCGAAGACCTAGAACGTCAGAAAACATATCCACATTCATTTTAGATAATGGGAATGCAGGTTTAAACATACTGTTACTGCAGGATCTGAACCATGGTGATGTCTCTGAGCAGCCTGCATCCCTCCCGGCTGATATGCAGAACAACAATGTTGATAAGCTCGACAGGACTGGTGAAATTCTGTAGTAATACATCTTCTTTATATTTGGACAACTGAACAAGCGCAAATGCATTCCAAATTTGTCATTAGCAGCATATTTGGATCGATTCTGATGGGGAGCAAGCTGAACAATCCCTGTCTTTTTTTCTCCTGCAGAATGACCTCCGAGCTGTGGAGGGAGCGACTGATGTATAGCTAAGGTTCGCCAATAAGGCCCTCAGTGATCTAAGTACCTGATATCTCCAACCAATAAGCGCTCCCTAATTTGGTGTCAGGAGGATGGTTGACAATGCATAGTTCAGCTTAAGCTTTGCATGTAACTTAGTATATACTGAGTAATAATATAGTAATTTTATTAACTATTGGACCACCTCCGCTTCTTCATCTTCACTTTTCTACTCAGGCTGTGTTCAGTTCCAAAACTTCCCCCCAAACTTTCTCTTTTCAAACTTCACTATTCACTGTCACGTCAAATCTCTCCTCATGCATGGAGCACTAAACCTAAATAAAAAAACTAATTGCATAGTTTTGATGTACACGACGAGACGAATCTTTTGAGTCTAGTTAGGTCATGGTAGTGCAATGTTTAACACAAACAAACGAAAAGTACTACAGTGTCTGATGCGATATTTTTACTAAACTTTCACCTTTCACCCCTCTTTTCAAGGAAGTGCACACCGCCTCAATTGTGAGCTTAATCATGTTGCTCTCTTACATGTCTCGATACGTGGGTCGGGTGATGTGAAAGCCTATTTGGCACCGTATGTCACGTGTGCTCATAAGTCAAGTTTTTAGTGACTTGTTGGAACAGTCTTCAAAGATACGTACATGACCTACATACTTGGATGCACCATGTAAGTTGATGTACCCTAATGCAGATTTACTCGATTTGCATTGTATATACACGAACACAAAGAAGACGGTGAGAACGCAAAAAAGATGCCATCGCGTTCTGTTTGAACAAACAAAAGAAAGACGGTAAAGTCAGGTCATGATCACATCGATGTTGGCAGAATAAAATTGAATGTGTCAAAAATGCATTAGCACACATACACCGGTAGGCCATAGTTCCTCAAATCTGCAGTCTATCACGAAGCATATAACAAGGGAACCGTGAATAATTTATTCTCTGTCAAATTGCTAAACTGGCTGTTTCGCCAAAAAAAATGATAAACTGGCAATGCAAGAGAACTTGACGAATAGTGTTGCAATACGTACCTACTTGTCGTTTTGGCCTTGCCTTCCCGTTCCCTTGCCACCCATCTTCAGCATCAGTTACTGTCGCCGCCCGGCCGGCCGGCGGGTCGCGCCGCCGTCGATCGGCTGTTGCCCTTCTCGGAGCTTCATCCGTTGGCACAAATGCTGTCTCCTCATAAACGGTTCGTCGCCACAGGGGCAGGGCAACGCCGGCGCCGGAGCTGACGCCGCTGTACCACGCGGCCGCGACGGCGTCGAGCTGGAACACGCCCGCCGCTGCGCGCGCGCGCCATCAGGACTCCGCGGCACCCTCCCACCCGCGCGCGCACCGGACGGCCACTCCGGCGCCCTCGTCGCAGAGCTCCGCCGCCGTCGTCTTAGAACGAACTCGACAGCCTCCCACGCGCGACGAGCACGCATGCGCCGGTGTCGCACCACGCCGGGCGGCATGGAGCCGTACGTTGAGCAGGCAGGGACGACCGGTGACGCCACCGGAACCCCACACTCCAGCGGCTCCGGGAACATGGAGATCCGGCGGCTGAGGACGCAGAGCTGGCGCCGGCGCGCCTCCGTGAGCTGCGCCGACGAGGAACGCCGGACCCAGAGGTGGGATCTTTCACCGTCCGGGGTGGACGGTAAATGAAATACCGACCACCCCTTGGCCCCTCCTGGTCGTTGGATCGGCCTCGTACGGCCACGATCAAGTCGATTAGATGCAGACAGCGACTGGTCAACGAAGTCTTCGCGCTGCTGGCTGGGCCGCCGTGAACCTCCGGCATCCGGTGAGTCCGCGGCGGCGAGCCGACGCAGGCAGCAAGACCTTCGCCGCCTTGCATTCTCGGTGAATCTTCGGCGTTGGGGGTGACCCCCGCGGCGCCACCGTCGTCTACGACACCGGCCAAAACCAACCGGGTGATCCGCCGGCCGGCAAGCGGTGGCCCGCCGTGGCGGCCGTCGGCCGTACAGGGTCTACGCGCTCAATGGTGCTCCGGGGCTACGTGCTGGTATCGCTCAACCCGCCGAGCAGCGGCACCTAATCAAATACGCGTTCGACGCCGAGGAAGAGGAGCGGCACAAGGTCGGCAGCGTACGGACACATGCCTCTCGTCGGCGACGCCGCCCCGCGCGGCTGCATCTTCCTTGCAATGCTTGTCGCGGGAGAACCGCGTCCGCCTCTCAGCTTCAAGCGGCTTCGTCGCCTCTGCTATGGCAGGAGTAGTATCTGATCTGAGTGGTGTAACAAGGGCGGCACGCACTCATGCTCTCATGCTATCCATGGAGGTGTTCCCGGTGAGAAGCTAGCAAAGAGGATGAAGAAGTTTCTGTATGCGGTGTCAGGGAACTACTTGACGTCGCTGGACAGGGATTGGTGAATAACTCTGTGTCAAATTGGTAATTGGCATTATGGACTGGTGAACAATTCTGTGTCATAAGCTGTTCGTCGCCATGAACACGTGCATATTGCCACATGGGCGGGCACGCCACTACGCCAGCGCCGGAGCTGACGCCGCCGAACCGTGTGGCCGCGACGTACAGCGTCGAGCCAGAACATGCCCGCCGCGCGCGGCACCATCAGCACTCGTCGGCACAGTGGAACACCCACCCGTGCGCGCGCGCCGGGCGGCCGCGACTGCCACTCCGGGCCTCCGGCGACGTCGCAGAACTCGAGACTCGAGAGCCTTCCACGGCGGCGCGCACGCATGGATGCGTCGGTAGTGTCGCGCCACGCCGGGCGGCATGGAGCCCGCCGCCGGCACCTATCAATCAAGAGACTCCGGGAACATGCATATACCGTCGCCGGAGAAACGGAGCGGCCGCCGGCGCGCCTCCGCGAGCTGCGCACGCCGCGGAACGCCGGAGTCGGAGGTGGTCGGTATTCCATTTACCGTCCGGGGTGGACGGTAAATGAGATACCGACCACCCCTTGGCCTCCCGTGATCGCTGGATCAGCCTCGTGCGGCCAAGATCTACCTGACCGTCAAGTAGCGGGGCCGCGACAGGTCTTCGCGCGCGCTGGGCCGCCGTCGCCATGGCATCCAGTGAGTCCGCCGCCGGCGAGGAGTGATAGATCGATCACGGAGGCGGCGGACGGGAGCCTCAGACTGGACGAAGGGTGCTCGTGTGGAAGCGCCTGCCGACGCCGCCGCTCTGCTTCCCCGGCAAGCTCTCACCCCGATAGGCTACCTCTCGCCGCACGCCCATGGTCACCGTCAGGTCCTGCGCGGTGGTGGTGCTCCGCCGGCGCTACGTGCTGAGTCTGACAATGGCGGTGCTCGTGATCCCAACCTGCTACCAATTTAACCGGGACCAAAGCTATTTTGACCCCTGAGTTCGACACCATTATCAGTGGCGAAGAGGCTCAACTTGTCTGGAATTGGAGGAATTTGCAGTAATTAAAAATCTTCCTATAACTAAATATGGGGTTCACTTGACCTCTTCCCATGGAGTTTGGGGTTACAAATCATTGTTCGTTGCATGACTAATGTTTAGCAAGAGCTACAAAACAAAAGATCCAGAACATATGTCCCGTGTCAGAAAACTTACACGCATTTTTCTTGGATAATGGGAATGCAGTTTGAAACGTGCTGTTACTGATGTATATTGTTGCCTGTTGCAGGTTGTGAACCATGATGCTCTCTGTCAACAGTCTGCATCTCTCCTGGCTGATAGGTCTGATACACAGAACAATAATGCTGATGAGCATGACAGAACTGGTGAAAATTTGCAACAAAATGATTCACTCTTCGTTTCAATTGCATTTCTAATTTGAAGCATACTTGGTCTGCTCTTTGCTTTGCTTCTGTTCTATTCTCCATAGTCTTGGTAAGTGAAACCATCAGTTTCTTATGTTGACATGTCAGGAACGGGCTTACAACAACACCAGCCAATGGCGGACACATGGCGGCACTCTCAGGAGTAGACCAGCAGTTTGTGATGCTACGTGCGCTATGCGGGAAAAGATGTGAGTTTCTTTAGATTGTGTAAGTGCAATATTTTTTTTAGAATTACACAGTACAACGCAGATAAAAAAATGTAATATTTTATGAGTTTCTTTAGATTGTGTAAGTGCAATATTTAGTAGTCAGGGTATTCAAATAATCAAATTGTAGCTACCGCTGAGCTAGTGAGGCTTGGCTGGTCGAACATCATCATATCAATACATTGCCCATTTGCGAAGGAATGTTGGGGATCTCATATCAGTCACAGCAACAGACTTGGATCCCTTTGAAGCACTACACTTTCAGAATTCAACTCAACGTGCAATTCTTCCTCGACATAATAATAATGATGTCTTGGTGCATTTGGATGGCACGGAATGATCTAATCTTCAATGATATCCTGCCAACTCTTGATTCAGTCAAAACACGCTTTACAAAAGAATTTGCCTTGGTTATTCTAAGAGCAAAGGAAAGTCATCGACCAGCAATGTCCCAATGGATAAATTCGATTGCCTAGTTTACTTCATTTTCTTTGTCTCCTTTTTTGTTCCCTGATGATTTTGGGGTGTTGTATTGGAACCTTTTTTCTTTCTAAATTAATATAAATTTAACCAGTAGGGGTTTTTCCCTCCTGTTTCCTCAAAAAAAACATCATCATATCATGGAACTAAGTGGTTAATCCAAATTGCTTAGACTTATTTATCCATAATTACGAAGACAAAATTGGATGATCCACCACTTAGTTCTTTACTTCCCATTAATTTTTTAATCTGTTCAATCTCCTTACCAAGCCGCTGAAATTTTGGTGTGTCGCTGATTTGTGAACCACATAGAATGTATATGACTGGATATTTTCTTTTTACTATTCTTATAAATCGGCACATTCGAGTATATAGGAAACGAAACAATCGTCGCCCCAGTGGCGAAAGCAGATGCCAGAACTGGCGAAGCAGCATGAGGATATCTTGTATTTAAAATTCCCAAACAGGGTTTAGTGCATGGTTTTATAGCATTATTAAGATTGCAAACTTGGCCCGTCAATAAATTTAATAATCTTGTCATGAAACCTCTTTCACTTGCATTGCATTTTTTTATACTTAAACTTGCATTGCATTTTTCCTTTTTTATAATGCTTAAACTTGCATTGCATTTTTTTTAGCAGAAACTTGCATTGCATTTTTTTTGAGCAGAAACTTGCATTGCATTGAGACCGGCATGTTGCATTGAAACCTCCGAAGCCAAGCCCCGTTGTTCGTGACGGTCAAGGTCCATAGACGGCGAGCCCCGGGCCCACCCGCAGCGACTCGCGACGGCGGAATCGGCGCCGACCGGCTCTCGGTCGAGACACCCCTCCTCCCTTTCCCCGTCGTTCGTCCCCAACAATCTCCTCACTCCTTCCCCCCAGAAGGCCAGAACACCCTTGCTCCACCGCGGATCCCGCTCCCGTCGCCGTACCCGAACCCGGCCGCCCCGTCGTCTCCGTCACCAGGTCGTCGGGACATGGCAGACCCCTCGGGAGCGGACCAGCAGTTTGTGATGCTACGGACCGCCATGCGCGAGAAGATGTGAGTTCTTCACATCTACAAGTATATATGCGATTTTTTGCCAGTCTCGACTCAACTAAGCGTACTGCTTGGTTTAGTGATACTCGGCTGGCCGATCGGCAGAGAAGCGTATCCTGAATAAATAGTACCACTGCCTAAGTTGATTTCTTATCCATGAACAGTCATTGACTTCCGTTGATTTTTGAATGGTTTTCTTTCCTGTTCATGTAAATCGGCAGATTCGAGTATATAGGGAGGAAACAATCGACCACCGAGTGGCGGAAGCGGTTGCCGGAACTGGCGAAGCGGCTCGAGGAGATTTTGTATACAAAATTCCCAAACAAGGTATTGCTCTCTCTCTCTCTCTCTCTCTCCCTTTTTTTTCCTTTGGCAGCTCTGGTTTAAGTACTAGTGGTCAGGAACTTTTCTGGGGACAAAAGTTAACCTGGCTGTTTCTTTGATCCTGGATGTTGTTTGAACAGAATGACTACTACAATATGATGAAGGGGCCAGTGGAGCCACAGTTGCAGTTTGCTATTAAGACTTTGAGTGCTCAGAACCAGCAAAATCAACAGACGCCACAAATGGCTAGGGATGCATCTTCATCCGGCACGATGATTCCGGTATTTTTTTTTTGTTCTTTTGGCAACATTACATTCCGAAATTTGACTGGGACCAAAGCTATTTGCAACATTATCAGCGGTGTGGATGTTGAACTTTTCTGGCTCTCAAAGCACTGAAGGTGGCAGTGACATGGGTGTGGATGGGCAACAGGGCTGCCTGAGGGGAAGGAGAGGAAGAAGACGAGGGGGCATTAATGGATTATTAGATGTCTTGCCATGACTAGTCTGAGGTTGGATAAATTTGTAGTGGCGAATCATTAAAAATTTACTGGAATCAGTTGGCGATTTGCTTGACCTGCTCCGCCTTTGTAGTGTAGGTTACACATCATTGCTCGTTGTGTGACTAATACTTTAGCAAGAGTTACATATCCGAAGACCTAGAACATCAGAAAACATATCCACATTCATTTTAGATAATGGGAATGCAGTTTTAAACATACTGTTACTTATTTATACTTTTGCCTGTTACAGGATCTGAACCATGGTGATGTCTCTGAGCAGTCTGCATCCCTCCCGGCTGATGTGCAGAACAACAATGCTGATAAGCTCGACAGGACTGGTGAAATTCTGTACTAATACATCTTCTTTATATTTGGACAACTGAACAAGCACAAATGGGTTCCAAATTTGTCATTAGCGGCATATTTGGATCGATTCTGATGGGGAGCAAGCTGAATAATCCCTGTCCTCTAGAAAAAACAAGAATGCAGTAATTTATCTTGAGCTTCTTTTTACTCCTGCAGAATGACCTCCGAGCTGTGGAGGGGGCGACTGATGTATAGCTAAGGTTCACCAATAAGGCCCTCAGTGATCTAAGTACCTGATATCTCCAAGCAATAAGCGCTCCCTAGTATGGTGTCAGGAGGATGGTTGACAAGTGCATAGTTCAGCTTAAGCTTTGCGTGTAACTTAGTACTGAGTAATAATATAGTAATTTTACTAACTATTGGACCACCTCCGCTTCTTCATCTTCACTTTTCTACTCAATTGTTAACTTCATGTTGCCCTCTTACATGTCTCGTTGATACGTGAGTCGGGTGATGTGAAAGCCTAGTTGTGTCACCAAATGCGCTCATAAATCAAGTTTAGTGACTTGTTTGAACAATCTTCAAGAAACATGAATTACTTGCACGCACCATGTAAGTTGCTGTACCCAATTTACTCGATTTGCATTGTATATACATAAACACAAAGAAGACGGTGAAAACGCAAAAAAGATACCGTGGCGTTTTGTTCGAGCAAACAAAAGAAAGACGGTAAAGTCAGGTCGTGATCACATCGATGTTGGCACTTGGCAGAATAAAACTGAATGTGTCAAAAAGGCATTAGCACACATACACCAGTAGCCCATAGCTCCTCAAATCTGCAGTCTATCACAAAGCATAACAAGGGAACCGTGAATAATCTATTCTTTGTCAAATTGCTAAACTGGCTGTTTCGCAAAAAAAAATATATATGATAAACTGGCAATGCAAGAGAACTTGGCTAATAGTGTTGCAATACATACGTACTTGTCGTTTTGGCCTTGCCTTCCCGTTCCCTTGCCATACATCTTCAGCATCAGTTACTGTCGCCGCCTGGCCGCCCTGCCGGCCGGCAGGTCGCGCCGCCGTCGATCAGCTGTTGCCATTCTCGGAACTTCATCTAGTGAGCTGAGCTTCGTCCGTTGGCACAAATGCCGGCTCCTCATAAACGGTTGGTCGCCATGAGCACGTGCACATTGCCACAGGGGCACCTGGCATCCAGTGAGTCCGCCGCCGGCGAGCTGCGGGAGCAAGGCCCCCGAGGAGAGGGCGTTTGTACTGCTCGCATTGGTCGAGGTCGCCGCAGCGCGCGGGTACCCGGCTCGGCGACGAGACTTGGTCGGGACTGGCGCCGGCGGCGTGGAAGCCGACGAGCTGAGCGCGGCCAGAAGCAGTTGACGACGCGGGTGCGCGGGCTCATGCACGCCTGGAACACGAGCCGGCCGGCGCCCATGATTTCCTTTGATCGAGGAATTTGTTGGAGGTGTCATCCACCTTTTGATTTCCTTAGCAGGTTATTTTCTCCGGCTTTGGTACCATGCTTGTTGGTGATTTCCTTTGATAGCGAGGCAACTTTGTAAACCCCATCTTCAGTAGACCATGCTTGTTCACCAGCATTAATTAATTTACCTTGTTTCTTGCATCCCACAACGCCCACAACAAACACTATTAATTGGAGTACCTTGATCTGAACATTGTTTTTTGAAAGACCCGGAACCAGTCCGGCTTGTATTAATAAGGAGAAGATCAGAGTTTACAAAGCACTGGATGTGCTAAATGTTACAGAAACACCCAGTAGAACAGACTGCACTACTTGAGGGGAGGGGGGATCGAAACTGATAAGCAACTACTCGCGGTGCTGAAATTCAACTAGAAGCTGGAGGTGCTTCGCCCCAGCCAGGGACCAGGTCATGGCTTCATCCTGTAGGTCAGTCATCAGGCAGTGGATCGATCTCGACTGCCGCTGAAACACTCTATTGTTTCTCTCTTTCCAGATGCTCCATAATCCTAAAATCACCAAGGTCTGAATCCCTTTGCGCCCCGAAGATGCTGGCCCAGTCATGAGCTCGAACCAACGTACGAGCTCCACATCCATCGGCCAAACAGAAGGTCTTAGATGATCAGCGTTGATCCACCGCGCCAACTTATCCCAAAGTTGCTTGGACACCGGACAATCTACGAAAAGATGTTGCACCGTCTCCAAGCTGCGTTCGCAAAGGGCGCAAAAATATCCGTTGGGCCACCCCCGCTGTTGAAGGCGATCGCATGTCCAAAGCTTGTTCTGTAGTAGCAACCATATGAAAAACTTGCACTTTGACCGTGCCCATGGCTTCCAGATTCGCGCAGCGAGAGCCGAAGGAATCGCTCCCATGAATTGCATTTCATAAGCAGATTTCGCAGTGTATTCACCTGATGCCGACAAGGTCCAGATGATGTTGTCCTCTTCCATGGTGGTGAGGTTGAGCTGTTGGTCATCGATCAACTGCCAAAATCGGAAGAACTCAGCGAGCAGGTCCGGCGAGATATTGTGGGCGATGTCTTTGATCCACCGGTCATTTGAAATGGCCTCCGCAACTGTTCTGTTCTTGCGGCGACTATGAGCATAGAGGAGAGGAAAGATGTCCTTTGGAGGCTGTCCATCAATCCAACTTGAGTGCCAGAACTTCGCCTTTAAGCCATTGCCAACCTGAACTCTTGTAGCGGCGGCGAAGAGAGCTCTGTCAAGTTCATCCGTTGGGAGCTCCATACCTTGCCACGCGCTGTCTGGTTTGGTCCATGAGAACCAGAGCCAACGGAGACGAAGTGCACGGCCAAATCTCTCTAAATCCATAATGCCAAGCCCACCATGTTTAATCAAGCGACAAACCTTTGGCCAGGCTACTTTGCATCGACCACCACTTAGCTCTTGATTCCCAGCCCACAAGAAACGACGCCTTGCTTTGTCCAACTCTTTAATGAATTGCTTTGGCGTTTTTAGTGCCGTGAGCACATAAGTTGGGATAGAACTCAGGACCGTGCGTACCAGTTCTCGACGCCCTCCCGGTGACAGGAGTTGTCCTTGCCAGCCCGCCATTTTTGCTTTAACCCGGTCCAGAACAGGTTGAAGGTGTACCAGACGCAGCCTCCCAAGAGTGAGAGGCAGACCTAAATAGGAGGTTGGGAATGATCCTCTCTGACCCGCAAAAGGTTCCAAGATGTTATCAAGATCAATCCCAGTGCAGCGGATCGGCAGGACCGAGCATTTGGCAGTGTTGATCTTCAGACCAGTAGCTTCCCCAAAGGCCGCCATTATTTCCATAATGCAGGACACATCCGCCCGGCCTGTTTGGGTTTGAGAAGATGACTGCATCATCAGCATAAAGAGAGATCCTAAGCTTGGCCTGTCGCCGTCGGAGTGGAGTCATATAACCATGATCAGTGGCTGCCTGAAAGGCTGCTGTAAGGTGTCAATAGCTAGGATAAAGAGATACGGGGATAAGGGGTCTCCCTGTCGAAGGCCTCTAGCATGCATAATTCTTGGTCCCGGGATTCCATTTAGGAGTACTGAAGAGGAGGCAGAGCTGAAAATTAGGGAAAGCCAGCTAGTCCATCGCCTACTGAATCCCCTTCTTGCAAGCAGTTCCAACAAGTATTCCCAGGAAACCGTGTCGAAGGCCTTTGAAATGTCCATTTTGAACAATAAGGCCGGGGTTTTATGCCTGTGATATGCTCTTGCTAAATTGCGCACATATAGAAAATTGTCTTGTATGCACCGCCGCTTAATGAATGCACTTTGGCAATTTGACACCAGGCTGTCAATTTTCCTAGCAAGTCTGATAGCCAGTACTTTGGAAACTAATTTTGCAAAGGAATGTACCAGGCTGATCGGCCTAAAGTCAGCAGCCTCAGATGCCACTTCTTTTTTGGGAATCAGCACTACCGAAGCACCATTAAGCTTTTCCAGAGGACCAGTGTTTAGGCTGTAAAGACAGTCAAAAGCTCTTACCAAATCATCTTTAATTATCGGCCAGCAAGCCTTGGAGAAGGAACCGGTGAAACCATCCGGGCCTGGTGCTTTCTCAGCTGGAAGCTGAGCAATGGCAGCAGCAATCTCATCAGGAGTGAAAGGAAGGTCCAAAGTGTCCCCGGCAATGGATGGCAAGTCCAGTTGAGACCAATTGAATGTTCTTGTGCGCTGCACCTTAGTCCCAAGCAAGGAGTTGTAATGGCCTAGCAGCTCCTGTTCTTTTTCCTGATGGGACCAGGCAATGGTGCCATCAATCTTCCGGAGGCTCGGAATGAAGTTCCTTCTACGACGGCCATTGGCCTTAAGATGAAAGAATCGGGTACATGCATCCCCCTCTTTTAGCCAAGTAATGCGAGAGGACTGACGGCGTCGAGCTCGCTCCACCGCTGCCAGGCCCAGGACGCGAGTTTTGAGTTCCTTTCTGAGTTGAAGTTCCATGGCTGTCAGAGGCCGCTGCTCCTGTGCAATATCCAAACGAAGAATGACCTCCTGGACCATGTGGAGTTGCATGCGAGCGTTTCCAAAACGACTTTTGCTCCATTTTTTCAGTGCTCTGGCCGTGTTGCTTAGTTTGTTGTGGAAGATCATAAGGGCAGAATGACCAAGCACAGGCTGGTTCCAGGCATTGGCAACCACCTCCTTGAACTCCGGGACTCTTATCCAGAAATGTTCAAACTTGAATGTCGCCTTCCTAGGCGGTCGGTCTTGTTTGCAGAGGAAGAGGGGGCAATGATCAGACATGGAACTTGCCAAGGCTTGGAGGCAAGTTGCCGGGAAGTGTTCATCCCATTCCTTGTTGCAGAAAAAGCGATCCAGGTGCACCAACGTTGGGGATGTACGCTCATTACTCCAAGTATATTTCCTGTTATGTAAGGTAATCTCCATCAACTCACAGGTGTTTAGGGTGTTCCGAAATTGCCCCATCAGTCGCCGGTTCAGGTTGAGGTTATTTTTATCCCTAGCCTCATAAATGAGGTTAAAGTCCCCAATGCACAGCCATGGTTTATCATCAGAAGGCTTTTGGGACTTGAGTTCATCAAGGAACAGGTGCTTGGTGGCGTCATCAGTTGGACCATAAACTGCAGTCAACAGGAAGCAGAAGTTGCTAGCTTTTAGTGTAATGTCAAGGAATAGAGAGAAGCAGTTAACTTGAGGATTCCCGGCCAAGATCAAGTCAGGGTCCCAAGCTACCAAGAGTCCACCAGCAGTGCCATGCGCAGGGGCAAAATGAAAATCCATTCCTCCAACAATTTCTCTCCCCAACTGACTAGGGATGTGTTGCAGTTTGGTTTCTTGGAGGCACGCTAGCACCGTTCTTGTTTCCCTCACTAATTGCAGCACCGTCTCTCTTCTAGCCGCCTCGTTGAGACCGCGAACATTCCAGCACAGAATCTTGGGGTTGTCAATCATTTGGAACAGAGAGGGCCAACCAAATACCAGCACAAATGATCACTACTAAGTTGATGGAGACAATACACCTGCCGAACACAAATCCGTGGTGAGGAGCTGCCCCACTAACACCCCAAAAGGCAACTCCTCTAGAGCTAACACCATGCCTGACAACAAACTGGAAAAAAACACCAAACTTAACCAGCAGAAGGCTGGGTTGTGCTGGGGAACCTAACATAAACTAAGGAGAAAAACACAGAAGATCATCATCAGACAGACACTCAATCTTCCTCCGTGCCTGGACCTCCGGCTGCCACCACCGCTGCCAAGGCACGGGACGTGGCCATGCAGTGAAAGAATAGTTGAACGTGATGCCCTTTGGGGCTCACGGCTCCGTGTTAAATAGGCCGGGAACAGCCCCCGGCGTGGCTTGTACAAGGGGAAACTTGTTTACAAAGAAATACAACAACCTCCTAACAAACTCTATCTACTACGGTTAATCTCAACAGGATTACATATCTCAACACCCCCGGTCAATCTCAACGTTCCCTAACATTGAGATTGTTCCTAAACTTTACACGTAGGTGCTCAGGAAAAGCTTTAGTGAAACCATCAGCAATCTGGTCACCAGAATGAATAAACCTAATGTCAAGAAGCTTCTGAGCAACTTGTTCACGCACAAAATAAAAGTCAATCTCGATGTGCTTCGTCCGAGCATGAAAGACTGGATTCGCTGTCAAATATGTGGCACCAATGTTATCATACCATTGCCGACCAGCAGTTGGATGAGAGACGCCCAACTCAGTAAGTAACTTGTGAACCCACATTACCTCAGCCGCAGCATTTGCTAGAGACTTGTACTCAGCTTCAGTGCTAGATCTTGAGACAGTAGCTTGCTTGTGTGCACTCCATGAAATAAGATTGGAACCAAGATATACGGCAAATCCCCCCGTGCTGCGGCGGTCATCGGGACACCCAGCCCAATCAACATCAGAGAAAGCACTCACAAGCATGGAGGGAGATTTCCTGAAGATCAAACCCAAGCCAATCGTTCCCTTGATATACCGAAGAATGCGCTTCACAGCAGCCCAGTGGACTGTCGTGGGAGCATGTAGAAATTGGCACACTTTATTGACCGCAAAACAAATATCAGGACGAGTGAGAGTCAAATACTGAAGTGCACCAATAATACTCCTGTATTGGGTAGCATCTGCTGGACCCAACCGATCTCCATCATATAATGACAGTTTTTCAGAAGCAGGAAGAGGAGTGCTGACCGGCTTACAAGAACTCATATTCACACGCTGAAGGACCTCGGTGGCATATCTTTCCTGGGTCAAGGACAGCAGACCACCGCCATGCTTTACTTCAATACCAAGAAAGTAATGGAGATTACCAAGATCCTTCAAAGCAAAATCAAGTTCCAAATCTTTCAACAAAGCATCAGTTGCAGCAGAAGAGGAACTGGCCACAATGATATCATCGACATAAACCAGGACAAACATAGTGCACCCACCTTTGTTATAAAGAAACAAAGATGTGTCACATTTCGAAGGAATAAAACCAAGACTCTGCAGCTTATGACTCAAACGAGAATACCAAGCTCTAGGTGCTTGTTTCAACCCATAGAGAGCCTTATCCAATTTGCAAACAAAATTGGGATGATCTTTACTTGCATACCCGGGTGGTTGGCGCATGAACACTTCTTCATCAAGTAAACCATGAAGAAAGGCATTTTGGACATCAAGTTGACGAAGAGACCAGCCTCGAGACAAAGCAATAGACAAGATCGTCCGAATGGTAGCAGCTTTAACAACCAGACTAAATGTTTCCTCATAATCAATGTCGTAGCGCTGTTTGTGACCTTTAGCCACGAGACGGGCCTTATATCTATCAACCGTACCATCAGCTTTCTTCTTAACCTTGAACACCCACATGCAATCAATGATATTTGTAGCGCTGTTTGTGACCTTTAGCCACGAGACGGGCCTTGTATCTGTCAACCGTACCATCAGCTTTCTTCTTAACCTTGAACACCCACATGCAATCAATGATATTTTTCCCATGCGTAGAAGGAACCAAGTGCCAAGTATTATTTTTCAGAAGCGCACCATACTCAGCATCCATCGCTGCCTTCCATTTGGGATCATGAAGTGCTTCTTGTACAGAATTCGGCTCAGAGACAGACACCAAATTGTCATACCTGATCGTGCCATCAGTATAAACTTTGGGCTTGCGTATACCATGCTGGAGTCGAGTCATCGGACGTTGCGGAGCCGGATCTAGCAGGGCCGGCGGGGGAGACGCCGATGGAGAAACATCAACAACAGCAGACGGAGAAGCAGCCTCTGATGTTGGCGCAGCCGATCCATCCGCCGCAGAAAATCCGGGCGGCACAACAACTGTGCCGGCAGGCGACAAAGCGGCGGGCGTCGATGCACCAGTAGCAGACGGACACGCGGCGGAGGAAGGCGCCGAGCCCTGGGTAGCGGACGAAGCAGCGCCACGCGGAGACAGCGGAGCAGCCGGCATCGAATCAGCTCGGGAAGGCGGAGCAGGCGCCCGATCGAGGCCGATCGCGCTGCAGGCGGATCAGGTGAAGCATCCTTGTGTCCTGTGCGCTGTCCGGCTGAGGGAAATAGCACTGGATGAAGGCCAATAGCGCCTGAAAATGGATCAATCTACACCGAATTTTCTGATGAATCTTCCTGAACACACACCTCAACAGTAGGATTAGTGGTATGGGAGTCAGTGGACTGATCAAAAGTATTGTTACCCCCAATTGAATTATCAAGGAGAGAATCAGGCAGGAGAGAAATTTCAGCGCGGAGGCGAGCACCAGCATTGGGATGAAGTTTGGAAAAAGGAAACACAGTTTCATCAAATACAACGTCACGGGAGATGTACACTCGTCCTGTTTTGACTTCAAGACACTTGAAGCCTTTATGTATGGTACTGTAACCAAGAAACACACACTGAGTGGAGCGAAACGCAAGTTTGCGGGTGTTATAGGGCCTAAGATTAGGCCAACAAGCGCAACCAAACGCACGGAGTGACTTATAGTCTGGAGGAACATGAAGGAGTCGCTCAAGAGGAGTATCTTGGTTAATAACTCGGCTTGGAAGACGGTGAAAGGACCAACACTAGGCCTAGAGGGGGGGTGAATAGGCCTATTTAAAAATTCCTGCAAAAATTCTCCGAAAACTGTCAGAAAGTCGGATGATCCGACACAGTCTCGGATCTTCCGGCCAGGAAGATCCGACACTGTACAAGATCTTCCGACTGGGACAGAATACCGGAAGATCCGATGATAAGCCGGATCTTCCGACAGGCAATTCAAGTGTACTTCGAGATTTGAAATATAATGACCTTTTTACAATTCCACTTGAATACAAAGCTCACAAATGATGTAAGGAACCTTCTATATATGATCAATATCAGAGTATAGCCACAAATAAGTAGATCGGGACAAATCAAGTTATAGAAACAATAAGAACAAGAACAAATGTGGAGACAAAGGATTTTCTACCGAAGTTCACTCCACAAAGGAGCTACGTCTCCGTTGAGATGCTCACAAAGAGCCGGGCTGTCACACTAACCCCAAGTCTCTCCCAATCAACCACAAAGGAGGATTGAGTTACTTACTATGTGCTCCCACGAAGAGAGAGGGTAATACAAACTTCCGGGACTCAAACCACAAGAGAATGGGAGTTCACCGGCACCTCTAACCGTCTAGGAGCAAGCTCCAAGAGTAACAAACGAGAATTGATGAATCCAAGTGCTTTAAGTGCTTGAGAGATGAACTAGTGAAGGGCTCAAGGTTGCACAAGTCTCACACCTCAAATCTTCTCTCTCACTCAAACCCTAGATGAAACTTGGAAGAATCAAGCTTTGGAAGGGAGTAAAGAGTAGGAGTGAATGCTCAAGGAAGTGTTTGTCTCGTGTTAGGTCAGTGTGTGCAGCCTCTCTGAATGAAAGGGGGTGAGGGGTATAAATACCAACCCCCCAAAATATGACCGTTATGTGCTCTGCGAAGGGGTACCGGATCTTCTGACACTTGGTCGGATCTTCCAATAAGCAACAGAAACGTGTTAGAAAAAACTCCAGAAAAGTTCCAGGGGCCGGATCATCCGACCATGTGTCGGATCTTCCGGGAGACCCCGGAACTTCCGGCCCGGAGAGAAACCAAGACAGAGCCGGCCGGAACTTCGGGTCGGAACATGCAATCAGGACACTCGTGGGCTTGAAAAACGGCTAAGTCATGCATCTTCCGATGCCACGGCCGGATCTTCCGGCCAGGAAAAACTCGAGACCGAGCCGCCCGGAACTTCCGGTCGGATCTTCCGGCCTAAGTTCCGGCCGAGCAGAAAAGGTGATTGTGAAGTGTTTTTGTGTCTCTCAAGAGTTTGTCATCTCAAGTAAAGCACTTTTAGCATCTAGAATTTATCAACTACGTCCCCCTTGATAGTACGGTGAACCTATACTCAATTTCAAATGGAAAAATAAATTTAAATCCACCAATTGAGTCCTCCACCATATGAATAAGCATTGAGGTCCTTCCTTTAGCATTTTCTCCTTTTTATTTCATTTTATTCCTGCACAACTCATGCAAAGCATCATATCCAAATTTCTATTGTCATTAATCACCAAAATAGATTAAATGCCTAGATGCACTTTCAGACGGTTAATCAGATACGCGGCAGTGAGAAAAGCTTCATCCCAAAATTTTAGAGGCATAGAGGCATGTGCTAGAAGAGAGAGCCCTACTTCAACAATATGCCGGTGTTTACGCTTAGCAGATCCATTCTGTTGGTGCGCATGAGGACACGAAACATGATGGGAGATCCCAACTCGTTGAAAAAAGGAATTGAGGCGTTGATACTCACCGCCCCAATCGGTTTGAACCGCAATGATCTTTCTATTGTACTGGCGTTCTACGAGATTTTGAAAATCACGGAAACGTTGAAACACCTCAGATTTGTGTCGAAGCAAATAAACCCAGATTTTGAAAATCACGGAAACGTTGAAACACCTCAGATTTGTGTCGAAGCAAATAAACCCACGTAAATTTGCTATAATCATCAATAAAACTAACATAATAATTGTTCTTGCCAACAGAAGTTGGAGCAGGACCCCATACATCAGAGAATATAAGATCCAAAGGATTATTCGACACACTAAATGACTTGGGATAGGGCAACTGATGGCTCTTCCCTTGCTGACACGCATCACACACGGTCTCTTTATTTGGTTCTGGAACAAAAGGAAGTTTATTCTTGCTAAGGACTTGCTGAACGACGGAAGACGACGGATGGCCTAAACGACTGTGCCATCGGGAAGCAGGGAGCTTGACAGCGCTGCAGACTTGAGGAGAACGACAAGACTTCAAGGGATAGAGACCCCCTCTACATCTGACGCGCAGAAGCACCCTTTTCGTTGCTTGATCCTTAACAAGAAAAAAATCCGGATGAAACTCCAAAAAGGCATGATTATCATATGTGAAACGATGGACAGAAATCAGATTTTTGTTGGCTTGAGGTGCATAGAGAACATTGTTAAGACGAAGAGTACGATCAGGGGATTGAACAATACTCTGACCAATCTGTTTGATCTCCATACCTGCACCTCAAGCAGTGTGACTCTGGTCGGTGCCGGCGTAGTTGTCCCTCATGGTGAGCTTCTCCAGCTCACCTGTGATGTTGTCGGTAGCACCGGAGTCCATGTACCAGTTGGTGTCGATGCCGTAGGAGACGTTAGCCAACGCAGCACTCTTGGGCTCCGAAGCGCCGGTGAAGGAGGCGTCGAAGCGCTTGAAGCATTTGACGACGGTGTGGCCCTCCTTGCCACACAGCTGACAGACGAGGCGCTCCCCATCATGATGGTTGTTGCCGCCACGACCACCGCGTGACGCCAGATTGGCCGAGGAGCCTGTGCCTTGGAGCAGATTCATACGCTGCTCGAAGCTCGTCATCTGCGTGTAGAGCTCTCCAACGAAGATGGGCTCCACACGCGCAGCCACAGCCGAGACCAGCGGGTTGAACTCGAGATCGAGTCCCGCCAGTATGTAGGAGACAAGCTCCTCATCTTCCAGACGTTTCCCCGTTGATGCCATCGCATCAGCAAGGCCCTTCATCTTGCTGTAGTAGTCGGCGACGGTAGATGCCCCCTTTTGGGCAGTGGCCAGGGCAATACGCGTGGAGATGACGCGCGCCCTGGACTGGGAGGCGAAGATCCCGTCGATGGCGACCCACGCTTGACGTGCGGAGTTGGCAGGAAGGACCTGGACGAGAATGTCATGCGAAAGAGATGACAACAGAAAATTGAGGACCTGCTGATCGCGAACTTCCCACTGCTCATAGGCGGGATTGGCGATGGGGGTGGGATCGGTGGCACTGGTAGCCACCGTCTTCGCAGGAGCCTGCACGGAGCCGTCTTCGCAGGAGCCTGCGGAGGGCAGACATGACTTGGGCTCGCCACAGCGGATGATTGTTCCTCGCAAGCTTCTCGGTGACCGGATAGCCAACCGATTGCGTAGGCGCGGAGGACAAGAGGAGAGCCATGGCGAAGCGAAAAAAGAAACCTAGCAATGATTACCATGAAAGAATAGTTGAACGTGATGCCCTTTGGGGCTCACGGCTCCGTGTTAAATAGGCCGGGAACAGCCCCCGGCGTGGCTTGTACAAGGGGAAACTTGATTACAAAGAAATACAACAACCTCCTAACAAACTCTATCTACTACGGTTAATCTCAACAGGATTACATATCTCAACATGCAGGACAGCTTGGTCGCTGCGCGAATGGCCGCCACAGCTTTCACCGGGAGCGGCTCGGCATGAGAGGCCACTTACTCCTCCACCGCGTCCGGGGTGACCGGCGCTGCCGGCCCGACGAACTCAAGCTCGCGAACCAGACGATGCTGAGCCCTCTGGGACACTGGAATGACGCTCTTGTTCGCAGCAAGCCTGGAACTCGCCCGCTGCGGCCGGACAGCTATGGAAGCCGCACGAGCCGGAGACGGGGTCACCTCCTTCATGACCTGAGGAGCCAGAGAGGAGCACACTGGTGGGGTGATGTCAGCAAAAAGCACCGCGGCGACGGGCGGGCATGTCTTGGAAGCTTGGGCCTCTGCCTGCCCCGGCCCGTCAATCTCCATACCGTTGACCTGCTGCTCAATATCCTCCATGTCAATCTCTGTTGGGCCAGAAGGTAGCTGCACTCCCGGCCCAAAAGAAATCACAGTAGGCAAAGCAGGGGTCTCGTCCTGCTCCCGCCACAGCCCCGAGGTTGGGGTGTACTCAGGAGAGCGCGTCACGGGTGCGCCTCCCCCTCCGGGAGAAAAAGAGGGGCTCAGACCCCCACCCAGGCGCCAGAGTCAACTCGTGGAGCATGGGGTCCGCAACCCTCCTGGAACAAGCATCCTTACCAGCCAATGAGATGTCATCAGTACAGAGTACCTTGAAGAAGTCAAGCAGGGGGTCTGGGTGGTGTCGTGGGGGAGAAGGCGCGCCCACTGCCACCCCAGAACTGTAGCCGTGCAGGCCCACACAGGACGCCGTGCACCTCGTAGAGATGGCCCCTGCGCTCAGGTCGCGCCAGGTCCTCAGTGTCAGCATGCCCCCCCCCTGCATCGCGGGGACCGGGAGCGGCGGCGCAGCCACTCCCCTCCGCCATGGTGAACGCCGGGCACTCCAGCCCCTCCTCCACCGTCAGGTCGACAACAGGCTGGCGACGGTGCGGAGGGGGCGAGCGCATACGGTGACGAGGGCCCGCAGCCTCCACGCGATGGTCGCGCCGGTTGGTGCCGTAGCCGGTGAAGTCCGTCCGCCGCCGGGGTGCCTCCTCCTGGCCCTCATCATCAGGGTCGCGGTCCTGGCGCTGCAGTGGTGCCCTGGGTTCGCGGCAGCCGCTCTGAGGATAGCGGCCAGCCTCACGATAGGCATCTGGTACCCGCCCATCCAGCACTCCCGGAGTCCAGGTGAAGGGGACAATCACCGGACCCCCATCATCCGAACCGGAAGAAGAGGAGGAAGGCAGGCCACTCGCCCCCGAACTTGGCGTGCGAGAGCGGCGAGGAGTCCAGTCATGAAACTCGTCCAGGTGGATGATGACCTCCAGGTCGCGCCCAACAGGGGGCGGGCCAGAGCGGCGGGTAGGCGTGGGGAGGCCGTTGATGTCGAGGGCCCGACCCGCTCCCTCGGCGAAGAAGGTGAACTCCCGCGACCGCGGCAGGTCGTCCGGGTTCCACATCCACACCCAGCAAGAGAACATCTCCGTCGCCTCCGCCGAGCAGCTCAAGCTCGAGACGCGATCGAAGGCACGCCCAGGAGCTTGGTGATACCAGCCTCCGACCGCAACTCCACAGGAAGCCGCTCAACGGTGAGCTTGACGTGGAAGTACCAGGGGGTGGCGGCGTCCTGCAACGTGGGAGTCCACGGGCGGATGCCAATGGCCGCACCGCCAATGGAGAGGAAGCCCTTGAGGACGGCACGGTCGCGCTGGGGCGCCATCTCGAACTCAGCGAAGAAGTTCTCCGGGTGGTGCTTGGTGACCTTGATGTTCCAGCGCGGCACACGGAGCTGCTGGCTCAGTGCGTGCGCCACCTCCAGGATGGTCGGCTGGTAGCCATCCGGGGGAGCCGTGAGGACGACCGCATGGGAGCGCAGGCGGCCAATCTCGCGAGAGATGTCACGACCGGCCACCACCACGGCACGGCTTCGCACAGGGCGCTGCTGAGGGCGTCCTGGGACATACGCCATGACCGGCGCGGCGGGGGAGTGGGTAGTGGAACGGGTAGTGGGAGGAGGCGTGGCGGGGTGAAGTGGTGGAAAGGAAAGACGGCTGTGAATGTTTGGTGGTGGGAAGGTGAGGCGAGAGCGGAGCTGGTCGGAGATGGGGCGGCGATGGGCCGGACGCTTGCGCGGGCACCAGCTAGCAAGGTGGCCACTGCCCCGGCAGCGCAAACACTTCGGAGGATCCCTGAACTCAGCAACTCGATGGTCCTTGGCAAGGCATCGAAAGCAACGACCAGCAAACCTCTCTTTATAGGCGAGCTGCTTCCCAGCGCCATAACCATTGGTAGGTTCATGGCGAGGGCGGGAAGTAAAGGAGCTTCCCGGAAGAGGGGTGTCGCGGTTCTTGCGGCTGGACCTCGATTTCACCTCCACCCAAGCTTCAGGGGGAGGCGCGCTTGCGGAGGCAGCGGAAAGAACAGGACGCCAGCTTTGGTCTTCAATGCGCTGCGGCGAAGGCAGGCGCACGACGGATTTGAGCTTGGCCGGCGCCTCGGACCGGGAAGCCACAGGGTGCACGGACCCGACTGGGGAAATGGGGGTAAATGGAGCCGCTGAGCCAAAGCCGCTATGCTCGCCATGCGCCCGGTCCGGCACAAGACCCGGCTTCTCACGCAGCGGCGCCGTACCTTCAGGCAAAGGGGGCTCCGGCTCCTCAAGATCCTCCTCGTCGTCTTCAATGTCCCCCCAGTCAACCCGCTCCGGGCTGGGGGAGGACTCCGGGCTGCCCACCAGGTCTTGGGCGGGATCCAGATCTGCAGGCCGCAAGCTAGTGGTAGGCGGTAGGGTAGGATGGGGGGTGGTAAATGCGAGCGTCGGGGAAGGCAGGAGTCGTGGGGAGGACGGGGTAGGGGCGGTTGGTGGGGGTGGCCGCCGACACCCCTAAGTACTCGAGCACCCCTAAGTACTCGAGCGGCTCCGGGAACATGGAGATCTGGCGGCCGGGGACGCATAGCTGGCGCCGGCGTGTCTCCGTGAGCTGCGCCGACGAGGAGCGCCGGACCCAGGGGTGGACGGTAATTGAAATACCGACCACCCCTTAGCCCCTCCTGGTCGTTGGATCCACCTTGTGCGGCCACGATCGAGCCGATTAGATGCAGCTTGCCGTCCCCATGTGGCCATGGCATCCAGTAAGTCTGCCGCCGGCGAGGTGCCGAGGTGTGAGGCGGCGGCGGACGGGAGCCTCTCGGCCTGGGCGACGTGTGCTCGTGGAAGCGCCTGCCGACACCGCCGCTCGTCTTCCCCGGCAAGCTCTCACCCCGATGGGCTACCTCTCGCCGCCCATGGTCCTGCGCGGTAGGGGTGCTCCGGCGCTACGTGCTGGTAGGTGTCGCCGAGAGCAGCGGCACCTGCGCGTTCGACGCCGATGGTCGAAGACTAGTCTGCGACGGGCACCAGCTGCCTTTCTTTAGGCGGCGCCGCCCCGCACGGGCGTGTCAACGCCAACAGCATCTGCTTGGAGCGGCTTCGTCGCCTCGGCCATGGCAGGAGGATCTGAGTCTGACAAGGGCGGTGCTCGTGATCTCAAGCTACCCATTAGTGTGTTCCCAGTGAAAAGCAAGTTGCTGCAGCGTCAGGGCTCTGGAACAGGGAGACGCCACCTTGGCCTTGCTCGTTCCCTTCCTATCCATCTTCACCAATTGCTGTCGCCGGCCGGCTGGCAGGTCGCACCGTCCAGTGAGCTTCAGCCAGTGAGCTTCCTTCACTGCCACAAATGCCGGCTCCGATCCTCATAAGCGGTTCTTCGCCATGAGCGCCTGCACACTGCAACAGGGGTGGGCACGCCGGCGCCGCGCCGCCGAACCGAGTGGCCGGCCGCGACGGCGTCGAGCCGGGGAACACGCCCGCCGTGCGCGTGCGCACCATCAGCACTCCTCGGCACCCACCCCTGCGCCACGCCCCGCACGGGACGGGCGAGACTAACGGCTTGCAACGCCAACATTTCTTGGACAGGGAACACGGCGGGCGCCGGCGCTGATCGATCGACGCCGAGCCGGAACACGCGCGCCTCCATCATCAGATCCACCACGCACTCCTGGGAATTGATGCGGCTGTCACTCCGGCGGCCTCGTCGACGAGCTCCGCTGCCGCCGTTGCGGAACTCGAGAGCACCCACGCGTGCGCCAGCGGTGTCGCGCCACGCCGGGCGGCATGCAGCTGTATGTTGAGCAGGCAGGGACGGACGGCGACGCCACCGGCACCCCACACTCGAGTGGCTCCTGGAACATGGAGGTCCGGTGCCCGGGGACGTAGAGATAGTGCCGGCGCACCTCCGTGAGCAGCGCCGGCGAGGGACGCCGGACCCGGGGGTGGTCGGTAAATGAAATACCGATCACCCCTTAGCCCCTCCTGGTCGTTGGATTGGTCTCATGCGGTCACGATCGAGATGATCAGATGCAGGCAGCGACTAGTCAACACAGTCCGCGCGCGCTGGCTGGGCCGCGCCGCCGTTCGCCTGGCGGAATCCAGTGAGTCCGCGGCCGCCGGCGAGTGGTGCCCCGCCGTGGCGGCCGTCGGGTACAGGCCGGCCGGGCGGCATGTCGCGACTGCCGTCGATCGGCTGTTGCCCTTCTCGGAGCTTCATCCGTTGAGCTTAGCTTCGTCCGTTTGCATAAATGGCGGCTCCTCATAAGCGGTTTGTCGCCACAGGGGCAGGCCGGGTACGCCGGTGCCGGAGCTGACGCCGCCGTACCGTGCGGCCTCGACGGCGTCGAGCGGGGACACTCCCGCCGCCGCGCGCGCACCATCAGCACTCTTCGGCAGACCCACCCGCGCGCGCACCGAATTGCCGGTGACCTCGCCGATGAACTCCGGCATGCGCCGGTGGCGCACCACGCCGGGCGGCACCAGGGACGAAGAGCGGGCGGCGGCGCGCCTCCGTGAACGGCGTGCGGCCGCCGGTGCCGGAGTCGGGGGTGGTCGGTAAATGAAATACCGACCACCCCTTGGCCTCCCCTGATCGTGGGATCAGCCTCGTACGGCCAAGATCTACCTGACTGTCAAGTTGCAGGCAGCGTCAAGTCTCCGATTCTCTATGGGTCGCATCGCCGTTCACCTGGCATGCAGTGAGTCCGCCGCCGGCGAGCTGCGGGAGCAAGGCCCCCGAGGAGAGGGCGTTTGTACTGCTCGCATTGGTCGAGGTCGCCGAAACTTCTTGGGGACTGGCGCAGGCGGCGTGGAAGACGACGAGCTGAGCGCGTCCAGAAGCAGGCAGCATCCTGGACGACGTGAGCGCTGCGGATCGGATCGGCAGTGAGCTCTGGCGCCGCCCACGAATTGAAGGACACGCCACCGGCTAGCTGCAGAGCTTCGTTGCCAATGCCGGCCGGCTCCAGATAACCGGTTCGTCGCCGGCCGGCCATGATGAGCACGCGCACATCGCCCGGCGCGAGCAGCTGGCGCCGCAACGGAGTCTGATTCCACCACGCCCACAACAAACACTATTGATTACGGGCACCTTGATCTGAACATGGCCCTCCGTGTTTATGATATGATGGACAACCTCTTTTGCTGAATTCAGTTGCAGTAAGGACATTCGAAACTGTTCCAATTCTAGAGCTTGCCAACATTTCTTGAACAGGAACACGCCGGGCGCCGGAGCTGATCGACGCCGAACCGCGCGGCCGGCCGCGCCGCCGCACGCGCGCGCCATCAGCACTCCGCGTCACACACCCACCCGAGCGCGCACCGGAAGGCCGCGGCTGCCACTCTGGCGACCTCGTCGCAGAGCTCGAGAGCTTCCCACGCGACGCGCACAGATGCGCCGGTGTCGCGCCACGCCAGGCGGCAACGGCGTGGAGCCGTACGTTGAGCAGGCTGGGACGGACGGCGACGCCACCGGATCCCCATACTCGAGCGTCTCCGGGAACATGGATTTACGGCGGCCGGGGACGCAGAGCTGGCGCCGGCGCGCCTCCGTAAGCTGCGCCGACGAGGAAAGCCGGATCCAGGGGTGGTCGGGGGTGGACGGTAAATGAAATACCGACCACCCCTTGGCCTCTTCTGGTCGTCGGATCCACCTCGTGCGGCCACGATCGAGCCGATTAGATGCAAGCAGCGACTGGTCAACAAGGTTTTCGCGCTGTTGGTTGGGCCGCCGTGAACCTCCAGCATCCAATGAGTCCGCGGCGGCGAGCCGACGCAGGAGGCAAGACCTTCGCCGCCTTGCATTCGCGGTGGATCATCGGCGTCGGGGGTGACCCCAACGCCACCGTCGTCTACGACACCGGCGAGAACCAACCGGGTGATCCGCCGGCCGGAGCTGGCGGTGCCCCGCCGTGGCGGCCGTCAGGTCTACGCGCTTGATGGTGCTCCGGCGCTACGTGCTGGTGTTGCTCAACCCGCCGAGCAGCGGCATGCACCTACCGCATCTGCCTCACAGCTTCAAGCGGCTTCGTCGCCTCTGCTATGGCAGGAGTAGTATCTGAGTGTAACAAGGGCGGGACGTACTCCTGCTCTCAAGCTAGCCATGGAGGTAAGGTGCTAAGGTGTTCCCGGTGAGAAGCTAGCAAAGAGGATGAAGAAGTTGCTGTATGCGTGTCAGGTCAGGGAACTACCTACTTGACGTCGTTGGACAGGGAAAACTTCTCTACGATAACCTTTGAAGTTGTCATTTTGGCCTTGGCCTTGGATTTGCCGGTTCCCTTCAATTCGTATCCATCTTCAGAAGTTGCTGTCGCCGGCCGGCCGGCTGGCAGGTCGCACCGTCGATCGCCTGCTGCCCTTCTCGGAGCGGAGATTCATCCAGTGACCTTCGTTCTCTGGCACAAACGCCGGCTCCGATCCTCATAAGCAGTTCGTCGCCATGAACACGTGCACACATTGCCATAGGGGCGGGCACGCCATTGCCGGAGCTGACACTGCCGATCCGTGTGGCTTAAGGATCGAAGTGGCGACTAGAGAGGGGGGGAGTGAATGGGAGCCGATAAAATTTCTTCTCGAAACTCGGTCTATATCCCAAAGTCACTCGCCAAAGATTCTTCACAAGCTTGTCAAGGTAGCGTAGTCAAACCGGACCTACCAACCCTAGGAACACGCTAGAACAAATTAACAAACGGAAGCACAACTCAAGAACCAAAACGATTCGCAATCTGCCTGGATCAGCTCGGACCGTCCGCACAGGGGTAGCGGACTGTCCGTGGTCACGGCGGACCATAAGTCTAGACAAGGCGGACCGTCCGTAAAATCACCTCAAATCTCCAGTAGCTCCAGGCCCTTTCGCGGACTGTCCGAGCTCCTACCGCGGACCGTCCGCCAGTGTCGCGGACTGTCCGAGGTGGTCACGCGGACCGTCCGTGAAAACACTTAGCCAAATCCAAAACAACACCGTCGAACTCTTCTGCACGGACCGTCCGCCAATCACATGCGGACCGTCCGGCAACCTCGCGGGCCATCTGCCAACCCCGCGCGGACCGTCTGAGAAACACGACGGACGAACAGAACGAACAGCTACAGTAACCCGCGGATCTCTCCTCCCAAATCCATCACCGGATCTCCCAAACGGCTAGAGCTCTTGAGACGAAACTTTGGGGAGATGATTAGCACCCTAAGGGAAAGCTATGCCCCAAAAATATCAGCCTCTAACTCAATACAACTCGAGAAATCGCGGAGCACACGGAAGAACACATTCTCACGAGTTCATCATAAAAACTACGAATCGAGACCGATTCCCGGCGTTTGAGTGGGCAAGATCACACACAAAGAGACGCAAGGCACTCACCCATAATCCCCTCAAACAAATCCGGAGCCAAACGATCTAGAAACGAAGAATCGAGCCAAGAACAAAAATAGCACAAAAAGGAACTCGAGGAGAAACAAAGAGATTCAACTAGCAATTGATTTCATTCCAACAAACAAAGGTCAGATTCTATACAAGGCTAGCAACCTCCCAAACAACCTCCCGCTGAGATCGACATCACGGGCTAGCCTAGAGAAGCAAGAAAGAAATGAACTAGGGTTCCAGAGAGATCACTTGCCATCCCCTCCACCTCCTATTTATATTAAGTGTCCTGGTGAAGGGAAGTGACCATACTACCCCTACAACTTAACTCTACGATACACGCCCTCAAGGGCAAAACGGTAAAGTTGCAGATAACTCCTCCGGCTGGGCACGCCGTCCATCCGGCCTTGCTTCCCTCCGACGCAAGCTCCCGGATCCCGCCACGCGTCCACCGCTTCGAAGCTTCCCGAACGCGCCCGGATCACCGTCTCCGTCACGTTGGGCCTTCGGGCTTGGTTTTGAGGCCCAAACCGAGAAACCCTCCTCCGATGGTTTTGTGGCCCAACCATCAAACCCCATGTACAAGCTTCGGTCGTTAGCCGCCACCTTGCACCGGCTCCAAGTCCCCGACTTCGTCTTGCTCTTCTTGCACCATGTTGACTGCACTTGATCCCGTCTGGCCACCGGGTCCCTCAAACCAAGCCTACTTGTGTCTCCTAAGACCTTTCGCACTTGTTCTTCACCTGCACCAACGCAAACCAAGTCGCACCAACACCTGTAGTACTAGGCCAAGAGTCAGTCCACACACCGTTGTCAATCACTCATCACACTAAGAAGCGACCATCCACCGGTCCTCGGACACACATGGTCCTCTATCTCCCCCTTGATGAGTGCATTGACAACACAGACATAATTCAGGATATGAAAAAGGAAAACAGAATAAGAAAAGAAAAGAAGACTCAATCAAGTGACCAAAGTGAAGAACAAGCCGAAAACAAAGTCACTCGAAAGAGAAAGTCTCGGTCCCCTAAGACAAGGGCCACGGCTCAACACAACCAAGACAACGAGCTCCAAATGCCGACCCCTCAAGAAGAGGCAGAAAGGGCTCAACACCATCGGCAAAAGAGCAAAGCACAAAAATCAGGAACACAAGGAGCTCCCCCTGCAGAAATGCATACTCCCCCTGAACAAGTGCATACAAACTCAAGTTCTCCCCCTGAACTGAGTATCCCTCTTAATGCAAAGCAATGCATACTGAATTGGAACAAATTCTCCCCCTTGTTGTCAATGCATGAATCAAGGCACAAATGCAAAAGATTCAACCTAGAGCTTCTCAAATATACAATGAACAATATAAAATGCTACACATGGTCAAATGAGCAAGTAAGATATTCCTAAGTGTTGTATAAGCATATGGCCAAGTAGTTTCCAATTTAACCAAGTTTTTTAAAAATTCACCACCTCATGAGCAAAAAATCATTTTCAAGCCAAAAAGAGCTATATCATGCAAAAGTTGTCCCCGGTTACCTATTCTTAGCAAGAGATCATTGCAAACACCCACAATCTAGTTCATGTCATGTTAAAGCTATCGAGTCATGTGTCTACTTCCAACAAGAGACTTCTCTTTGGTAGACACATGCAACGGTTTAGCACCCAATTTTCACATTTAAACAAATGACATGATCAACCAATTGGAGAGCATATATTTGAATTTTTAACACTTCTTTTTCAGATTTTAAACATGGTACATGAAATGCCTTTGCGGCAAAAAGAAGCTTATGCCTCTCCACAACATACACAATGGGCTAAACATTTGCAATGATAAAATGATCTCTGACCCAAATGGCAAGAAATAGATACCCAAGCACAACCTAAGCATGAAAAAGCATTTAGGCTTGAACTCAAACATTTAACCAATTTGCTCATGGGTGAGATCAAGTTTAGCATTTTAAAAATCATTAGCAAGCACATTATGGATATACAAAGAATCAATCAAGTGCTTAGCTATCCAACACGACAAGACTATTCACAAGTTCATTAGCTTAAATGTAGCAAGTTATATTGGTCACTCCATATAAGAGAAGCTCATCCTATCATGCTTCAAAATAAATATGTACAAGAAACAAGCTCTAAGTATATCACAATGCATCTTATATGACAAATGCAAGACATATGATACACATGCAACACAAAAGCATGATATACAAATTATACAAGAAGGCTATACATATGCTACAAAGTGAGCTCCAAAACCAACTCAGAAGGGAAAACACACCCCAAGCTCCCCTCGCAAACGGGCAAAAGTAGCTTGGTCAAGCGGTTTGGTAAAAATATCGGCTAGTTGGTTTTGGGTGGAGACATGGGATAACTCAATATGTCCTTTCTCAATATTGTCTCTCAAGAAATGGTATCTCACGTCTATGTGCTTGGTTTTTGAGTGAAGCACCGGGTTTTTGGCTACACTTATGGCACTGGTGCTATCACATAGAAGTGGAACATGGGTATAACTCAAACCAAAGTCACTCAAGGTAGAAATCATCCAAAGAAGCTGAGAGCAACAACTGGCCGAGGCTACATATTCGGCTTCGGTTGTAGACTGAGCAACACTTGACTGTTTGCGAGAGGACCAAGAAACCAAGGACGAACCCAGAAACTGACAAGTCCCAGAAGTGGACTTGCGATCCATCCTACACCCAGCAAAATCCGCATCGGAATATCCGCGGAGTGTGAGTGTGGAGGAGGCAGAGTACCACAAACCAAGCTCAGGAGTGAAATGAAGGTACCTCATGATTCTCTTCACAGCCTGGCGATGTGACGTCCTTGGCGAAGCTTGAAAACGAGCGCACAGACACACTGTGAAGTGTATGTCCGGCCTCGTCGCCGTCAGGTATAAGAGTGAGCCAATCATGCTCTGGTACGTCTTCTGGTCCACCGGTTCTCCATCTTCATCCGCATCCAAAGCTGTTGTCGTCGACATGGGAGTGGACAACGGCTTTGCATCTGCCATCTCGAACTTCTTCAACAAATCTTTCGTGTACTTGGCTTGACGGACAAACGTCCCGTCCTTGACTTGCTTAATCTGTAGCCCGAGGAAGTATTGTAGTTCTCCCATCATCGACATCTCAAATTCCCTGCTCATATCTTCAGAAAACTTGGCAACAAGCACATTAGAAGAGCCACCAAAGATTATATCATCCACGTAAATCTGAACGATCAAGATATCTTTGCCAACATGAAGCAGAAACAGGGTCTTATCAACGGTGCCCATCACAAACCCCTTACTCAGCAAGAACCCTCTCAGCCTTCCATACCACGCTCTAGGTGCTTGCTTGAGGCCATATAGTGCTCGGTGGAGTTTGTACACTCGGTGGGGAAATCTCTCACTCTCGAACTCAGGTGGTTGTCTCACATACACTTCTTCCTCTATCACCCCATTCAAAAAGGCACTCTTCACATCCATTTGGTGCAACTTGAACCCTTTAGCAACAGCAAATGCTAGAAGGATTCGAATTGCCTCCAAACGGGCAACAGGAGCAAATGTCTCCTCATAATCAATTCCCTCTTTTTGTGAAAAACCCTGGGCAACCAACCTCGCTTTGTTTCTCACAACCTCACCATTTTCACCTTGTTTGTTCTTCCAAACCCACTTTGTTCCAATAGGGTGGCAATTTGGTGGAGGCTCGACAAGTTCCCACACCTCATTCCTCTCAAAGTTCTCAAGCTCTTCGTGCATGGCATTGACCCAATTCGCATCAGATAAAGCATGTCCAATATCTTTGGGCTCAAAGGAGGCAACAAATGCAGAATGAGCAAAGTTAGAATTGTTCCTTGACCTTGACCGTGTAGTACATTCATCGATGTCTCCAATCATTCCTGAGGGTGGATGGCGAGCTTGAATGTGTCTTGGTGCCTCACGTGTTGAAATCGCCTCCCCCTCAACCGCTGCTTCCACTTGATCTCCATGTACTTGTGTTGATGTCAAAGTGGTGGATGGACCATCATCAACCGTAGTCGTCGTGGTGGAAGTAGTAGGTACAATCGCCATTGGAGGATCACCATCTCCATCGTCATCTTCATCATCCCCATCCTTGTCTTCAAAGATCGTCTGTCACATCTCTTCATCACCTGCACACTCAAAGACAGACGAGCTACATGGAATTGTCTCGTCGAATGTTACTTCGCAAGTCTCCATGATTTGGTTAGTGGCAAGATTGAGCACACGATATGCTCTAGAATGATTAGCATAACCAAAGAAGATACCATCATGAGACCGAGACTCGAACTTATCTAGATTACCCTTCTTGAGAATGAAGCACTTGCAACCGAAAACTCGAAAGTGACTCACCTTGGGGGTTCTCCCATGAAAGAGTTCGAAGCAAGTCTTCTTCTTGAACGCACGAAGGAAAATCCGATTAGACACATAGCACGCGGTGTTCACCGCCTCGGCCCAATACTTCCTAGGAGTCCTATGCTCATCGAGCATCGTCCTGGCCATAGTACAAATGGTCCGATTCTTTCTCTCCACAACACCATTCTGACAAGCGACATAAGGCGAAGAAAACTGATGCTCAAGACCTAGATCACGACAGAAGGTTTCAAATCGAGCGTTCTTAAACTCCGTGCCATTGTCACTGCGTATAGCTCGTATGGCATAACCATTTCGCTCATTTTTCAACCTCAAGATCAGATCTCAAACAAAACCAAACGTTTCATCCTTAGCCGCCAAGAAATACACCCAGGTATAGCGACAGTAGTCGTCCACAATCATTAGGACATACCACTTCCCACCGACTGAGCGAACGCGAGCTGGACCAACCAAGTCCATATGTAAAAGCTCCCCAGGACGCTCAGTCATCACATCGGTCAGAGATGGGTGGGAAGTAGCGACCATCTTGCCATGCCTACAAGGTGCACAAACCAAATCCTTCTCAAACTGAAGCTTGGGCAATCCTCGGATAAGGTCAAGACTGCTCAAACGAGAGAGCAAGTCGAAGCTCAAGTGACCCAACCTCCTATGCCACTTCCAAAGCTCGGAAGAGGAACCAACAACGAGACAACGAGCAACACCAAAAGACCTCGAGAAATCAGCAACGAAAACTTGACTCTTGGGAATGATCATGCAAACAGGGTCACCTCGAGAATCAAGAACCCGAGAAGCACCACTAACAAACCGAACCTCAAAGCCCTCATCAAGCAGCTGAGAGACCAAAAGCAAATTAAAGCCAAGCGACTTGACAAGAGCAACACGCTTCAACACAAACTTCTCGATCACCTGAATATCACCTTCTGAGAGCACTCTATCCTTACCATTATCCCCAAAAGTGATGTACTCCCTTGTCATCACCGGGGTGAGGCTTGAGAACCACCTTTGATCTCCGGTCATGTGTCGAGAGCAACCGGAGTCAATCAACCACAAGCTCCTCAAGCCTCCCACCTGCAAAATCAAAAATGAGATCGAGAATGAGCAAACGACTCAACACTGGGGTTAGAACAGAAGGAGTCAAACCAGTGCTGAGCCATCTGCTCAAAAGAAGGGCTAGCAAAATCCACTCTACCAAACCTATCAAACTGTGGAAACCTCTCATGCCTAACCGGAGGAACACCACGCGGGGGAAAACGCGGTCCAGGCTCCCTCCGGTAACCAAAACCATCATCCCTAGGCAAAGGTGCACGAGGCTCAGGTACGCTATGAGAAGAGCAGTACCTGTCCTGGTTACCTATTTCCTTCTCACGCCTCATCTCTCTCTTTTTCCTGAAGCAAAACTCCTCTTGGTGACCATCCTTACCACAAAACCTACAGTGATAACGGACTGGTTTTGGCTTTGGATCTCCTTTTGGCCCTGGCTTCTCACTAGGTTTGAGACCACTCGACTCTCCCACAAAAATCACTCACTTTTGAAAGTTGTTGGCTGGTGTGGTAGAAGCTGGTGGATCAAGAATAGTATCGAGTTTGTTTGTCAGGTGGTTGGGTTTAGGATCAAAGGTGTTTTTGGCTGGGGTTTTTTGTGGAGGAAATGGCACACCCTCACAAATCATTCCCTCATTCTTAACCACCGTCTCCCAGACAAGCCCACGAGAATCACCTCTTCTGAGCTCAGCCATCATCATTTTCAACTAAGGCTCTCGACTTGACATCCAACCCAAGCAATGTCTCAACTCGTCATTTTCTTTTTGCACACGATTCATTGCATCCTCAATTTCACTGTTCTTCAAAGCATTTTTATCACATACAGCACATGCAGGTGATTTAGCAGAACATTCAAGACATTTGATTTTAGCAAGAGCATCATCAAGTTTTGCATGCAAGACAGGACAAGAGGTACAAGCTCCTAGCAAAGTAGATCTAGATTTCAATTCTTCAAGATTTGACTTAAGCGAGTCACATTCTTCAATTTTAGACATATGCTTGTTTTTAAGCTCAACCAATTCATTCATCACAGCATCACAATCATTGCAAGTATGCTCATCAGAGACAACAGGAGCAATTTTCAAAGCATCAATTTCAGATTGAGATTTAGCAAGTGATATTTCAAGTTGAGCAATTTGATCTTTAGAGGCACTAAGCAAAGACTCAAGTTCAACAACTTTTTCCTTAGACTCACCACGCAACGATCTAAACTCTCTCTTCTCCTTGTTGGTCTTACGAAGCACATCATCACGATTATCAAGCAATTTATTCAACCTAGCATTCTCCTCTAGCAAGAAGTTGGGATCTCGATTTACCTCATCCTCACACTCTGACTCGGAGTCTTCTTTTGCACTCTTCTTGTTGTCGGAGTTGTGCGCCATGGTACAGAAGCCTCGGGACGCCATGCACGCCAAGCCATTGAAGTTCTCGTTCCTCCGACGTCGACCTTGATCTACATCCTCGCTGCTTGAGCTTGACGAAGAGTTGCTTAAACTTGTGTCGACGTCGCTCGCCCCGGCCACCATGGCTCGTTCCTTGCGCTTGTATTTGTGCTTGTGCTTGCGGTCACCATGCTTCTTCTTGTCCTTGTCCTTGTCCTTGTACTTGTACTTGTGGTTCTTGTGATCATCCCTCGAGCAGTGCTTGTGCTTGCGGTCCGGCTCTGCTGGCTCCGGACACTCGACGATGAAGTGTCCCATCTTGCCGCACCTGTAGCACGTACTCCCAAAGCGCCTTGTACTCTTGCGGTTCTCGTACATGCACCCGAACCTCTTGGTGAGTAACGCGAGATCCTCCTCGCTCAGCACCTCGAACTCCTCATCTGGCAAAGACACAAGCAGAGACAAGGCAAACTGTCGTGAAGAGTTAGCACCAGATCTAGAATTAGAACCACTCATAAGCGCCAGACTATGGGAATCAGTCGGGTTCTCAAGCTTGGCTCTAGCTAACCTATCAACCTCTGAGGACTTGAGCTTTGAGAACAACCCATCGACTATGAGTGTCAGATAGCTAGCCGACTCCATAATCGCCTCAACCTTAGTGCCCCATACAGACATATCCAAGCAGTGTAAAAGCTTCAAAGCCATATCATGGTCTGTATACGGGAGGTTGGTAATGTTGGCTCTCATGTTGTTCACTATCACGGTGAACCTCTGGAACATGGCATCAATTGACTCACCGGGCAAATGAGAGAAGTTCTCATATTCCTTCCGGTAAGTCGAAAAGAGCCGAGCCTTAACCCCACTATCACATCCATGGGCGATCTCCAACTTTTGCCAAATCTTCCACGCAAGATGCTCTTCGATCACACGATTGAATTCATGCTCGTCAATCGCTTTGAACAAGAAATCAACAGCTTTTGCATTTGCCTCAAACTTGTCCTTAGCAATTTGTGTCTCTCCCGAAGCAGGGGTGATATAAGACGTATCAAGAGTGATATCCCATATCAACTGTCCCTTGCTTCGGAGGAAAGCTCCCATGCGAACCGACCACATCCGGTAATTCTTTCCATCGAAGAGAGGAGGACCCGAACCCTTTCTGGCGTACGCCATCCTTGGATCTTAAGACTGGTTAGAATCACGAAGATCCGTAACCGGCTCTGATACCAATTGAAGGATCGAAGTGGCGACCAGAGAGGGGGGGAGTGAATGGGAGCCGATAAAATTTCTTCTCGAAACTCGGCCTATATCCCAAAGTCACTCGCCAAAGATTCCTCACAAGCTTTTCAAGGTAGCGTAGTCACAGCGGACCTACCAACCCTAGGAACAAGCTAGAACAAATTAACAAGCGGAAGCACAACTCAAGAACCAAAACGATTCGCAATCTGCTTGGATCAGCTCGGACCGTCCGCACAGGGGTAGCGGACTGTCCGTGGTCACGGCGGACCGTCCTTCTAGACAAGGCGGACCGTCCGTAAAATCACCTCAAATCTCCAGTAGCTCCAGGCCCTTTCGTGGACTGTCCGAGCTCCTACCGCGGACCGTCCGCCAGTGTCGCGGACTGTCCGAGGTGGTCACGCGGACCGTCCGTGAAAACACTTAGCCAAATCCAAGACAACACCGTCGAACTCTTCTGCACGGACCGTCCGCCAATCACATGCGGACCGTCCGGCAACCTCGCGGACCGTCTGCCAACCCCGCGCGGACCGTCCGAGAAACACGACGGACGAACAGAACAAACAGCTACAGTAACCCGCGGATCTCTCCTCCCAAATCCATCACCGGATCTCCCAAACGGCTAGAGCTCTTGAGACGAAACTTTGGGGAGATGATTAGCACCCTAAGGGAAAGCTATGCCCCAAAAATCTCGGCCTCTAACTCCCTACAACTCGAGAAATCGCGGATCACACGGAAGAACACATTCTCACGAGTTCATCCCAAAAACTACGAATCGAGACCGATTCCCGGCGTTTGAGAGGGCAAGATCACACACAAAGAGGCGCAAGGCACTCACCCAAGATCCCCTCAAACAAATCCGGAGCCAAACGATCTAGAAACGAAGAATCGAGCCAAGAACGAAAATAGCACAAAAAGGAACTCGAGGAGAAACAAAGAGATTCAACTAGCACTTGATTTCATTCCAACAAACAAAGTTCAGATTCTATACAAGGCTAGCAACCTCCCAAACATCCTCCCGCTGAGATCGACATGAAGCACGGGCTAGCCTAAAGAAGCAAGAAAGAAATGAACTAGGGTTCCAGAGAGATCACTTGCCATCCCCTCCACCTCCTATTTATATTAAGTGTCTTGGTGAAGGGAAGTGACCATACTACCCCTACAACTTAACTCTACGATACACGCCCTCAAGGGCAAAACGGTAAAGTTGCAGATAACTCCTCCGGCTGGGCACGCCGTCCATCCGGCCTTGCTTCCCTCTGACGCAAGCTCCTGGATCCCGCCACGCGTCCACCGCTTCGAAGCTTCCCGAACGCGCCCGGATCACCGTCTCCGTCACGTTGGGCCTTCGGGCTCGGTTTTGAGGCCCAAACCGAGAAACCCTCCTCTGATGGTTTTGTGGCCCAACCATCAAACCCCGCGTACAAGCTTCGGTCGTTAGCCGCCACCTTGCACCGGCTCCAAGTCCCCGACTTCGTCTTGCTCTTCTTACACCATGTTGATTGCACTTGATCCCGTCTGGCCACCGGGTCCCTCGAACCAAGCCTACTTGTCTCTCCTAAGACCTTTCGCACTTGTTCTTCACCTGCACCAATGCAAACCAAGTCGCACCAACACCTGCAGTACTAGGCCAAGAGTCAGTCCACACACCATTGTCAATCACTCATCACACTGAGAAGCGACCATCCACCGGTCCTCGGACACACATGGTCCTCACCGCGACTGCCACTCCGACGACGTCGTCGAAGAGCTCCGTCGCTGTCGTCACCAGAACTCGAGACCTTCCACGGCGACGGGCGGCATGGAGCTCGCCGGAAGTTGAGCAGGCAGGGACGGCCGGCGACGCTGCCGGCACCTAGCAATCCATAGACTCCGGGAACATGCATACCCCGCCGCCGGAGACGCAGAGCGGGCGCCGGCGCGCCTCCGCGAGCTGCGCGCGGCGTGGGACGCCGGACCCAGGGTGGTCGGTATTCCATTCACCGTCTGAGGTGGACGGTAAATGAGATACCGACCACCCCTTGGCCTCCCCTGATCGTTGGATTAGCCTCGTGCGGCCAAGATCTACCTGACCGTCGTGTTGTCTCCGCGCGGTCCTCGCGCGCTGGACCGCCGTTCCGACGACATTCAGTGAGGCAGTCAATCCGGCGCCGGCGAGGTGTGATAGATCACAGAGGCTGCGCCGGACGAGAGCCTCGGCTTGGACGAAGGGTGCTCGTGGAAGCGCCTGCCGCCGCCGGTCTGCTAGCTTCGCCGGCAAGCTCACCCCGATGGGCCACCTCATGCCACCCATGAGGCCATGCTGGTCAGACGCGGTGGTCGCTGGATGTCACACCCCAAATTTTCTAAATTTGGGATGTGAATAATTAATATAAATAAATACAATGAATAAAACAAAATATATATATATATATAAAATTTATAAAGTTTATAAAATTTTATAAAATTTGGAATGATTCTGTTTAATTTATAAA
This sequence comes from Echinochloa phyllopogon, assembly GCA_033239725.1. NCBI lineage: Eukaryota > Viridiplantae > Streptophyta > Magnoliopsida > Poales > Poaceae > Echinochloa > Echinochloa phyllopogon. The sequence continues at coordinate 3,117,942 of BTCW01000001.1, forward strand.
AATTTTCAAGGTTTAAATAATTAACAGGGAATGAAATATATATAATATAAATATACGTATTCTAACTTCAAAACAACATGTGTTTATAACTCCCTAAAATTCATCCAATTAAATTGAAGCAACCCTATGAATTTTCTAGGATTTATTAAAGCTTAAATAAAATTTTCTAGGAATTAATTGGAGTTTCTAGCCTTTTTATCAATTTAAATATCACATTAAATAATTATTTTAGTCAAAATAAGTTTATGTTGCATTCATGTTGTTGCATATATTTTTGGTTGCTAGTAAATCAAATTGGAATTTAAATTCTGTTTAAATTCAAATTTGATTTGCTTTTGTTTGAGTTTTAGAAAAAGTTAAATTGTCAAAGTTCGATTTCGGCCCTTCATCTTTCGGCCCAGTCCGAGTTTCCCCCCCTGTTTTCTTTTTCCGTTTCCCTCTTCTTTTTCCCGGCCGGCCCATCCTTCTCCGAATTCGGCCCAGCACGGCCCGTTCGGCCTCTCCCCCGCCGCTCTCTCTTCTCTGTCTCTGGCAGTGGGACCCCCCCTGTCAGTTTCACCTTCTTCTTCCCCATCCGAGCCGGACTCTCCTCCGACGCCGTCTCCGAGTTCAACTCCCGCCGCCGCACGACTGGCCGAGTCCTGCTGCTACACGCCGCCAAGGCCCTGGTATCCGACCTATATATAGCCGCGTCGCATCCATGTTTTCCCCTCGAATCGAAGCCGCAATTCGAGCCGCCATCGCCGCCTTCGCCGAGCCGGCCGCCATTGCCAACGATTCATCGCCGTCGTTGCTTGTGGAGGGAGACCGGGATCGCCAGAAGCTTCTCTTCGTCGTTGCGCGTCGATTCCGCCGCTCCTCGTCGTGGTTCGGCCGCCGAAGTCGTTGTTCCGAGTGAACCCGAGCTCCGCCGCCGCCTCCTCTCGTCGCCGGCCACCATCGTCGTTCTTCTCTCGTCATGAACACCCGCAGTGAGTTCGCAATGCCTCCCTCTCTCTTTCCGTCCATGTCTCGTCGACGTTCGTGCACCGTAGCGCCGGATCCATATTCAACCGAACCTCCGCCGCCGCCAATGGCGCCGCCGTCGTGCTCCGTCATCGGTGTGGGATCCGAGCTGTCTTGAACACCCTGGTTAGATTCGTCGTGGTCTCACGAGTCCGTAGGACTTGATCTTGTCGCAAACCGACCCGTGTAGCACTTTTCCGGTGAAAATCCGGCGTTGCTCCGCCGCGTCTGCGAGCGGCGCCGCCGCGGTCTTCTCCTTCGCCGGCGAGCTCGTCCCAGAGTCAATCCCGGCCATCAAATTAAGATCCAACGGTCCACAATAGATCCAGCCCGAGTCAATTAAATCAAATACCGGTCAACTTTGATAATTTTGCGAAGAAGCCCCTGAGTTTTCTGGAAATCAACCCGCAGTCCAATTTTAATTTAAAAATAATTGCAAATAGGTCCTTTTTTCTTCTGTTTAAGCCCCTGGAAGTTTTAAAACGTTGCAAACAAGTCCCTGAACCTTAGAAAAATCATATCTTTCACGTTTTAACTCCGTTTTAATCCGTTCTTGTTGTGTTAGCTTCGTATCAACTTAAACTACGCGTTAGTACTGTTATTTACACCATATTTTATTTCTGAAATTTATTTATTAATTAATTTGATTAAAGGCTAATTCCATGTGCTTTCTTAAATAAAATCTAATTAAGTTTGACACATCGGTTTTTCTTGTTAAATATTAAAGTGATTAATACTTATTCCATGTGTTTTTTAAATAAAAGTTGACTAAGGTAATATCTCGATTTTCATAAATAATATTAACCTGATTAATACTTATTTCTTGAGCGTTCTAAATAAAATTGAAGTAGATAATATCTTGGTTTCTTTAAATAATATTAACATGGTTAATATTAATTTTATAATCTTTCTAACTAAGATTTAATTAGGCTCTATCTTGTTGCTTCATAAAATTTTGTTAACTTGATTAATGTTTATGATCACTAGTTCTCTAATTAAAAGCTAATTAGAGTTAAACTTCGAGTTTTCATAAATAACTGTCAATCTTGATTAATGTTAACATAATTATCATTCATTAGTTTTCTGAATAAAATGTAAATAAGTTCCATCTTGATTTTTGTAAAGTGATATTAATTTGATTAATAATTACTTAAATAGCTCTTTCTAATTGAGATTAAACTCCGGCTTTTCATAAATAAATGTTAACTTTGATAAATATTGATTTAAATATGTTACAGTTATAATACTGACTAATTCAACACCGTTCATAAAATTATTCGGTTAGATGTTCTCATATAATCTATTTTAAGTTAATACTTTAATTAAAATAAATTGTACTTGAATATTTACAATTAAAAATATGACTAGTTAACTAGAGATATAAAGTTATTTGATTTGATAAACATGTTCCCTTAACTAAAAGCCAATTAAGATTTATATTTTGGTTTTCTTATTAATGTTAATATGGTTAATATATTATAAGTTTTAAAAGTGATAGCTGAACAAGTTATACTATTGGAAACCTAGGTATAACTTTGATGTAACTTGGATTAAGGTTATATTTAGATTTCATATGTTTTCATAGATCACTGTTTCTTGGTTTAAATAGTTACTAACTAGTGTTTCTAATTAAAGCCAACTTAGAAGTTTCACTTTCAAGTAATTTGATTAATAAACCTTCAATGTGACTTTGTTCTAGTGTTCTCGTTTTGCTTAATAATTATCTATCTATTGAGTTTTCTCTATAAAATATGATTAAGTTATATTTTGGATTTTAATAAGCTTATGTAAAATTGCTTAATGAGTATTAAACTAGTTTTCAAACTAAAAGGTGTTTAGCGTCAAACTTAATGCTTTCTTAAATGAGTATTAATTTGTGTGAATGTCAACATAAAGGTGTTTTATCAATAATATTGATTAGTTCAACATGGTTAATAAAAGTTAATCAATTAGATGCTCGCATCTGTTTTTAATACTAAAGTTATGTGTTTAATTACATAATGTCTACAAAAAGAATAGTTATAAATAAAATACATTCTTGGTTTCACATATTTAAATATAATTAAATCAATTTCCAGGAAATAGTCTCTTATATATGGTTTTATCAAATTAAAATTTATAAAGCGTATAGTGTTTCCTTTTATAATCTAAAGTCTTCCGCTAGTTTTAAGTTTTCAGTCGTAGTTCTGTTCTCAGCTTTTCCTATGCCTCTAAACCCAATCCTGCTAGTGCACCCTACGCTTCTCACTTAGTCCCTATTCTGTTTTGCCAATCAACTGTCTCCAATATCTATCGCATCCTATAAATTCATCGGCCAGTGTTCCAATGTTCGCAGCACTCTTTTCTGCAATCCTGACGCTAGTCCATCTTTTCTGAGCCATATCACTAAGTTTGAGTATAGATCTTTTCTTATGTTGTGGTTTCTCCGCAAATCAATATTATTTTAATTTTTAACTTTATATTGCTTCAATGATATGGTGTGAGTTACTATGTCATTGTATTGTAATATAAAATTAAATTATTAAAGTAATATGTTATTTGAGATCCTCGTATTCATAAATCCTCTGTACGTGTGATATTCCTTGTGCCAATTAAAGCTCTGCTTTGGAACCTTCGTATCTTTCTTTCTCTCTCTGATCTTCGTGGTCCTTAGGTTCTCGTAACCATAGTAACGAGCCCTATCCGTTAGTGCGCTCTTTTAAAGCTTCTCTTTTGATTGGTGTATTGTTCTTAGTTGTATATTGTTTGTTTGCTGGTTTAGCTTCTTCTTGTGCTTGATGATTGCTCCGAGTAGACGGAACGTTGTTCAAATAAAGAAGACTTCGAAGAGAATCTGAGCAGCTATACTTTGGAGAAAGGCAAGTGTATTATGTCATGCAAATGTCCTAATAATTATTAATTTCACCACCCATGCATGTGTCTTAATTTGATGGGTTCCTATTTAAGGATTTGCCTAGCCACTATATTTTCCCTGTCCCTGAAACTGGGTTATTTAATTAACTTTGATGGTAGATGATGCTTAGCTTGCTCAACTGGGATTGGTTAATTGAACCCATACTCTATGTTCCATTACTACCTTTTTAATCAATTAATGGACAAGATCATATCTTTTTAATTGGAACATGGAGAACCACCCAGGAAAACAGTACAACCATGAGTGCTATATGGCTCTGGCTTTGACTGACTAATTAGGTGCTCTAGTTTATGGTCGCTTTACCCGAAAGGGGCATGGGGGGCGGCGGTTGACGGGGTATAGCTCGGTCCTTTTGAGCTGTGGGCTTTGGTAAGAGACAGACCTCATCAGGGAGGGTTATGCTTTGCTTCTGAACCGGAAACCTTAGCGGGCTATCATTTATTAGAGTGCTTTTGTAAAGGTCTCATAGTGAAACCCAGTATTCGGTCCACGTGGTGTGGGAAGGGTACAATGCTTCGGCAATGGGAATCACGGCTTATGGTGAAAGTGTACAACCTCTGCAGAGTGTAAAACTGTTATAACAGCCGTGCTCACGGTCAAGAGCGGCCTGGACCCTTACATGATAATCATACTTGAACATGATCTAAATCGTGGTTACGTGAATATGTTGGGAAATTAACATTCATTAATTTGTGGGTGGTATATACTTTCATTTGCTAGTAATAGTTGCTTAATAAAACTTGATCAACTAAAAGTGCTTATTGCAGTATGGTCAGCCAACCTTTTTGCCTCAGCCTTGTATGTCATATTACATTTGCTGAGTACGTATGTGCTCATACTTGTTGCTTTTCTTTCTTTCTTTATTGCATCTACGACAACCGGAATGCTGCTCAGTTTGGGAGAATTTTAGAGGATTTTCACTGCTGGTTTTGAGGAGTTCTAGGCGTACGCAACCCCCAGTCGACTGCCTGTCAAGGTTGGAGCCTTCGTTTCCAGGATACGCTGTATACTCTGATAGACTCGTAAGTCATTTATATAGTTTATTATACGTGATACTGCATCTTTTATTCACATTCTGGCTTACTGTATGTGTGAAACTTGATCCTGGCACACATACAGTGTACACTCGGTTTGTTTTCTAAAACCGGGTGTGACAGAGGTGGTATCAGAGCCGTATCGACTGTAGGACGTAAGCCTAGATAGAACTGGTCGTTTATTAAGGTCTAATTTGCTATATAATCCTTGCTTCCACTATCCTTGGTATTTAAAAAAAAATGCTATCCTTGGGCATTTTACCCCCTTGATGATTTATCTTTCTGGTCATTACATCCTTGAATATTCCACTTTCGCCTTGATCACTTATTTCTCACCATAGACTTCTGATTATTCACCTCCGCCTTGGTTTGATAAATTGCTGATCTAGCATTTTTGACGATCTCACTTCCCCTTTTGAAGTACTTTACCTTGGCCATTAACCTCTCTCCTTGAAGTTGATATTATGTCTGTGAGTATCCTTGTTTACTCACACACATCCTGATATTAGTCAATTTACTTCTGTTGCCTCATTTCACCCTCCGTGCTTTTATGTCACTTTGGATTTCTTCCTTGGTTTTGATCCCAAAGTGTCTTCTCTACTCTTCATTTATTTTAAAAATATAGCATGTATGTATCGTATGATGCAAGCCCAAATCACCTTGAAGAATGAAGATATGAGTATATTACAAGAAGTCCAACCGGAACAATGGAAGACTGCATCAAGCCTACCAACGTTACAACCAAGAAGTCAGCTTCAAGACATTTGAAGATGTGCCATATGACCATATTTAGGAAGATTCCCTAAACCTTGACTAACACCGTTTAGTACCATTATATGCTTGTGTGATTAACCTTAGTTGAGTGTGCTTGTAATGCCTGTTATTATGCCATTGTTTGTTTTGCTTCTTTGCATTGATTGTTTAGTTGGGTTCTCCCTCTTTTTCCTGTACATCCTTGCTTCCTTGCTATCTCTTCGTCACAAGTCGATAAAGAACATCGGAGAAAAAGAAAAGTTGATCTCATGGTGAAGAAATGAAGCTAAAGAAGATTAGAGTGAAGATTTTGCAATTTCATCAACAAAGAAGATGAAGTCTAGTGAACCAACTCCAGAAGATCTTTCTTCCCAAAAATCTACTGAACTGTTCTCCTCCTTGATCCCTAGTCTCTGCGAATCTCGGGACGAGATTCTGTTTAAGGGGGGTAGTCTTGTCACACCCCAAATTTTCTAAATTTGGGATGTGAATAATTAATATAAATAAATACAATGAATAAAACAAAATATATATATATATAAAATTTATAAAGTTTATAAAATTTTATAAAATTTGGAATGATTCTGTTTAATTTATAAAATTTTTCAAGGTTTAAATAATTAACAGGGAATGAAATATATATAATATAAATATACGTATTCTAACTTCAAAACAACATGTGTTTATAACTCCCTAAAATTCATCCAATTAAATTGAAGCAACCCTATGAATTTTCTAGGATTTATTAAAGCTTAAATAAAATTTTCTAGGAATTAATTGGAGTTTCTAGCCTTTTTATCAATTTAAATATCACATTAAATAATTATTTTAGTCAAAATAAGTTTTTGTTGCATTCATGTTGTTGCATATATTTTTGGTTGCTAGTAAATCAAATTGGAATTTAAATTCTGTTTAAATTCAAATTTGATTTGCTTTTGTTTGAGTTTTAGAAAAAGTTAAATTGTCAAAGTTCGATTTCGGCCCTTCATCTTTCGGCCCAGTCCGAGTTTCCCCCCCTGTTTTCTTTTTCCGTTTCCCTCTTCTTTTTCCCGGCCGGCCCATCCTTCTCCGAATTCGGCCCAGCACGGCCCGTTCGGCCTCTCCCCCGCCGCTCTCTCTTCTCTGTCTCTGGCAGTGGGACCCCCCCTGTCAGTTTCACCTTCTTCTTCCCCATCCGAGCCGGACTCTCCTCCGACGCCGTCTCCGAGTTCAACTCCCGCCGCCGCACGACTGGCCGAGTCCTGCTGCTACACGCCGCCAAGGCCCTGGTATCCGACCTATATATAGCCGCGTCGCATCCATGTTTTCCCCTCGAATCGAAGCCGCAATTCGAGCCGCCATCGCCGCCTTCGCCGAGCCGGCCGCCATTGCCAACGATTCATCGCCGTCGTTGCTTGTGGAGGGAGACCGGGATCGCCAGAAGCTTCTCTTCGTCGTTGCGCGTCGATTCCGCCGCTCCTCGTCGTGGTTCGGCCGCCGAAGTCGTTGTTCCGAGTGAACCCGAGCTCCGCCGCCGCCTCCTCTCGTCGCCGGCCACCATCGTCGTTCTTCTCTCGTCATGAACACCCGCAGTGAGTTCGCAATGCCTCCCTCTCTCTTTCCGTCCATGTCTCGTCGACGTTCGTGCACCGTAGCGCCGGATCCATATTCAACCGAAGCTCCGCCGCCGCCAATGGCGCCGCCGTCGTGCTCCGTCATCGGTGTGGGATCCGAGCTGTCTTGAACACCCTGGTTAGATTCGTCGTGGTCTCACGAGTCCGTAGGACTTGATCTTGTCGCAAACCGACCCGTGTAGCACTTTTCCGGTGAAAATCCGGCGTTGCTCCGCCGCGTCTGCGAGCGGCGCCGCCGCGGTCTTCTCCTTCGCCGGCGAGCTCGTCCCAGAGTCAATCCCGGCCATCAAATTAAGATCCAACGGTCCACAATAGATCCAGCCCGAGTCAATTAAATCAAATACCGGTCAACTTTGATAATTTTGCGAAGAAGCCCCTGAGTTTTCTGGAAATCAACCCGCAGTCCAATTTTAATTTAAAAATAATTGCAAATAGGTCCTTTTTTCTTCTGTTTAAGCCCCTGGAAGTTTTAAAACGTTGCAAACAAGTCCCTGAACCTTAGAAAAATCATATCTTTCACGTTTTAACTCCGTTTTAATCCGTTCTTGTTGTGTTAGCTTCGTATCAACTTAAACTACGCGTTAGTACTGTTATTTACACCATATTTTATTTCTGAAATTTATTTATTAATTAATTTGATTAAAGGCTAATTCCATGTGCTTTCTTAAATAAAATCTAATTAAGTTTGACACATCGGTTTTTCTTGTTAAATATTAAAGTGATTAATACTTATTCCATGTGTTTTTTAAATAAAAGTTGACTAAGGTAATATCTCGATTTTCATAAATAATATTAACCTGATTAATACTTATTTCTTGAGCGTTCTAAATAAAATTGAAGTAGATAATATCTTGGTTTCTTTAAATAATATTAACATGGTTAATATTAATTTTATAATCTTTCTAACTAAGATTTAATTAGGCTCTATCTTGTTGCTTCATAAAATTTTGTTAACTTGATTAATGTTTATGATCACTAGTTCTCTAATTAAAAGCTAATTAGAGTTAAACTTTGAGTTTTCATAAATAACTGTCAATCTTGATTAATGTTAACATAATTATCATTCATTAGTTTTCTGAATAAAATGTAAATAAGTTCCATCTTGATTTTTGTAAAGTGATATTAATTTGATTAATAATTACTTAAATAGCTCTTTCTAATTGAGATTAAACTCCGGCTTTTCATAAATAAATGTTAACTTTGATAAATATTGATTTAAATATGTTACAGTTATAATACTGACTAATTCAACACCGTTCATAAAATTATTCGGTTAGATGTTCTCATATAATCTATTTTAAGTTAATACTTTAATTAAAATAAATTGTACTTGAACATTTACAATTAAAAATATGACTAGTTAACTAGAGATATAAAGTTATTTGATTTGATAAACATGTTCCCTTAACTAAAAGCCAATTAAGATTTATATTTTGGTTTTCTTATTAATGTTAATATGGTTAATATATTATAAGTTTTAAAAGTGATAGCTGAACAAGTTATACTATTGGAAACCTAGGTATAACTTTGATGTAACTTGGATTAAGGTTATATTTAGATTTCATATGTTTTCATAGATCACTGTTTCTTGGTTTAAATAGTTACTAACTAGTGTTTCTAATTAAAGCCAACTTAGAAGTTTCACTTTCAAGTAATTTGATTAATAAACCTTCAATGTGACTTTGTTCTAGTGTTCTCGTTTTGCTTAATAATTATCTATCTATTGAGTTTTCTCTATAAAATATGATTAAGTTATATTTTGGATTTTAATAAGCTTATGTAAAATTGCTTAATGAGTATTAAACTAGTTTTCAAACTAAAAGGTGTTTAGCGTCAAACTTAATGCTTTCTTAAATGAGTATTAATTTGTGTGAATGTCAACATAAAGGTGTTTTATCAATAATATTGATTAGTTCAACATGGTTAATAAAAGTTAATCAATTAGATGCTCGCATCTGTTTTTAATACTAAAGTTATGTGTTTAATTACATAATGTCTACAAAAAGAATAGTTATAAATAAAATACATTCTTGGTTTCACATATTTAAATATAATTAAATCAATTTCCAGGAAATAGTCTCTTATATATGGTTTTATCAAATTAAAATTTATAAAGCGTATAGTGTTTCCTTTTATAATCTAAAGTCTTCCGCTAGTTTTAAGTTTTCAGTCGTAGTTCTGTTCTCAGCTTTTCCTATGCCTCTAAACCCAATCCTGCTAGTGCACCCTACGCTTCTCACTTAGTCCCTATTCTGTTTTGCCAATCAACTGTCTCCAATATCTATCGCATCCTATAAATTCATCGGCCAGTGTTCCAATGTTCGCAGCACTCTTTTCTGCAATCCTGACGCTAGTCCATCTTTTCTGAGCCATATCACTAAGTTTGAGTATAGATCTTTTCTTATGTTGTGGTTTCTCCGCAAATCAATATTATTTTAATTTTTAACTTTATATTGCTTCAATGATATGGTGTGAGTTACTATGTCATTGTATTGTAATATAAAATTAAATTATTAAAGTAATATGTTATTTGAGATCCTCGTATTCATAAATCCTCTGTACGTGTGATATTCCTTGTGCCAATTAAAGCTCTGCTTTGGAACCTTCGTATCTTTCTTTCTCTCTCTGATCTTCGTGGTCCTTAGGTTCTCGTAACCATAGTAACGAGCCCTATCCGTTAGTGCGCTCTTTTAAAGCTTCTCTTTTGATTGGTGTATTGTTCTTAGTTGTATATTGTTTGTTTGCTGGTTTAGCTTCTTCTTGTGCTTGATGATTGCTCCGAGTAGACGGAACGTTGTTCAAATGAAGAAGACTTCGAAGAGAATCTGAGCAGCTATACTTTGGAGAAAGGCAAGTGTATTATGTCATGCAAATGTCCTAATAATTATTAATTTCACCACCCATGCATGTGTCTTAATTTGATGGGTTCCTATTTAAGGATTTGCCTAGCCACTATATTTTCCCTGTCCCTGAAACTGGGTTATTTAATTAACTTTGATGGTAGATGATGCTTAGCTTGCTCAACTGGGATTGGTTAATTGAACCCATACTCTATGTTCCATTACTACCTTTTTAATCAATTAATGGACAAGATCATATCTTTTTAATTGGAACATGGAGAACCACCCAGGAAAACAGTACAACCATGAGTGCTATATGGCTCTGGCTTTGACTGACTAATTAGGTGCTCTAGTTTATGGTCGCTTTACCCGAAAGGGGCATGGGGGGCGGCGGTTGACGGGGTATAGCTCGGTCCTTTTGAGCTGTGGGCTTTGGTAAGAGACAGACCTCATCAGGGAGGGTTATGCTTTGCTTCTGAACCGGAAACCTTAGCGGGCTATCATTTATTAGAGTGCTTTTGTAAAGGTCTCATAGTGAAACCCAGTATTCGGTCCACGTGGTGTGGGAAGGGTACAATGCTTCGGCAATGGGAATCACGGCTTATGGTGAAAGTGTACAACCTCTGCAGAGTGTAAAACTGTTATAACAGCCGTGCTCACGGTCAAGAGCGGCCTGGACCCTTACATGATAATCATACTTGAACATGATCTAAATCGTGGTTACGTGAATATGTTGGGAAATTGACATTCATTAATTTGTGGGTGGTATATACTTTCATTTGCTAGTAATAGTTGCTTAATAAAACTTGATCAACTAAAAGTGCTTATTGCAGTATGGTCAGCCAACCTTTTTGCCTCAGCCTTGTATGTCATATTACATTTGCTGAGTACGTATGTGCTCATACTTGTTGCTTTTCTTTCTTTCTTTATTGCATCTACGACAACCGGAATGCTGCTCAGTTTGGGAGAATTTTAGAGGATTTTCACTGCTGGTTTTGAGGAGTTCTAGGCGTACGCAACCCCCAGTCGACTGCCTGTCAAGGTTGGAGCCTTCGTTTCCAGGATACGCTGTATACTCTGATAGACTCGTAAGTCATTTATATAGTTTATTATACGTGATACTGCATCTTTTATTCACATTCTGGCTTACTGTATGTGTGAAACTTGATCCTGGCACACATACAGTGTACACTCGGTTTGTTTTCTAAAACCGGGTGTGACACTGGACCCGCCGAGCAGCGGCACCCACATACGCGTTCTACGCCGAGGAAGGCGAGCGGCAGTAGTACAAGGTCGCCGACGGACATCTGCCTTTCGTCGGCGCCGCCGCTCCGCAACGGCCGCGGCGGCCTCGTCTTCCTTGCATTTCTTGTCGCGGGAGAACGGGGCCGTCAGTGCCTAGTGCCTACCTCATCTAGTCATCTGCCTTTCAGCTTCGAGCAGCTGCGTCTCTGCGTCTGACAAGGGCGGTGCCGGTGAATTACGTCCAAGGAAGCTGGTGACCTATCAGATAGAGAATCCTGAAATCCTGGAGGAGAATCTGAGTGATAATGGAGAAAAAGGTGCGAGACGTGAAGCTTGAGGTTGCAATCTCCAGCCATCGACACCAGCACTCCAAGATTTCCATTGAAATAGGGTATGTGTGTACAAATTCTATTTTGCCAAGACTGCCATCGTATCTTAGTTTGGCTTTTGATTTTTCAACAATTCAAATTTCTAGAAAGCAATCTTGCCTAAATTTTGGATGCCAGGTGCCGACCTAGTTCTGTCAGGGCATGCGTCTTATGCATTACATCAGCTGTTGGGCACTGGTTTTTGTTCTTTCATGCATATTATCAGGATGTGGTCGATCAATTTTGTTGATCCCATTGGATTACATCTGAAAATTTGAATCAAGGACATTCGAACCTGTTTCAATTCAACAGCTCGCCCACATTTCTTGGACAGGGCACGCCGGCGCCGGAGCTGACGTTGCCGAACCGCGCGGCCGGCCGCGACGGCGTCGAGCCGAAACACTCCCGCCGCGCGTGAAGCATCAGCACTCCTCAGCACCGCCACACCCTGCACCGTGCGGCCGCGACTGCCACTCCAACGACCTCGCCGAGGATCTCCGCCGCCGCCGTCGCGGAACTCGAGAGCCTCCTACGTGTGCGCCGGTGGCGCGCCACGCCAGCCAGGGACGGCCGGCGACGCTGCCGGAGGTCACCCAGCAATCAAGAGACTCCGGAAACATGCAGATCCCGCCACCGGTGACGCAGAGCGCACGTGCACCGGCGCGCCACCGTGAGCTGCGCGCCCGCGGCGAGGAACGCCGGACCCGGGGGTGGTCGGTATTTCATTTACCGTCCACCCCTTGGCCTATCGTTGCCGTCGGATCAGCCTTGTGCGGCCAAGATCTACCCGACTGTCAAGTTGCAGGCAGCGACAAGTCGGCCCTCGCGAGCGCTGGGGCGTCCGGTGAGTCCCCGGCGGCGAGCTGCGGTGATCGGCACTCGGCAGGGAGATGGCGGCGGACGGGAGGCTCTCGGCCTGGGTGACATGTGCTCGTGGAAGCGCATGCCGATGACGCCGCTCTTCTTCCCCGGCAAGCTCTCACCCCGATGGGCTACCTCTCGCCGCCCATGGTCCTGCGCGGTGGTGGTGCTCCGGCGCTACGCGTGCTGGTACGTGTCACCGAGAGCAGCGGCACCTACGCGTTCGACGCCGATGGTCGAAGACTAGTCTGCGACGGGCACCGGCTGCCTTTGTTTCGGCGGCGCCGCCCCGCACGGACGTCAACGCCAGCAGCATCTGGCTGGAGCGGCTTCGTCGCCTTGGGCATGGTAGGAGGATCTGAGTCTGACAAGGGGCGGTGCTCGTGATCTCAAGCTATCCATTGGTGTGTTCCCAGTGAAAAGCAAGTTGCTGCAGCGTCAGGGCTCTGGAACAGGGAGACGCCACCTTGGCATTGCCCGTTCCCTTCCTATCCATCTTCACCAGTTGCTGTCGCCGGCCGGCCGGCAGGTCGCACCGTCGATCGCCTGCTGCCCAGCTCGGAGCTTCATCCAGTGAGCTTCCTTCTCTGCCACAAATGCCGGCTCCGATCCTCATGAGCGGTTCTTCACCATGAGCGCTTGCACACTGCAACAGGGGTGGGCACGCCGCCGCGACGGCGTCGAGCCGGGGAACACGCCCGCCGTGCGCGTGCGCACCATCAGCACTCCTCGGCACCCACCCCTGCGCCACACCCTGCACGGGACGGCCGAGACTAACGGGTTGCAACGCCAACATTTCTTCAACAGGGAACACGGCGGGCGCCGGCGCTCATCGATCGACGACGAGCCGGAACACGGGCGCCTCCATCATCAGATCCTCCACGCACTCCTGGGAATTGACGCGGCTGTCACTCCGGCGGCCTCGTCGACGAGCTCCGCCGCCGCCGCCGCGGAACTCGAGAGCACCCACGCGACGCGCACGCATGCGCCGGCGGTGTCGCCCCACGCCGGGCAGCATGCAGCCGTATGTTGAGCAGGCAGGGACAGCCGGCGAGGCCACCGGCACCCCACACTCAATCGGCTCCTGGAACATGGAGGTCCGGTCGCCGGCGACGCAGAGATGCGCCGACGAGGGACGCCGGACCGGGGAGTGGTCGGTAAATGAAATACCGACCACCCCTTGGCCCCTTTTGGTCGTTGGATCGGCCTCGTGAGGCCAAGATCGAGCTGATCAGATGCAGGCAGCGACTAGTCAGCACAGTCCGCGCGCGCTGGCTGGGCCGCGCCGCCGTTCACCTAGCGGCGTCCGGTGAGTCCGCGGCCGCCGGCAAGCGGTGCCTCGCCGTGGTAGCCGTCGGGTGCAGGGTCTACGTGCTCTCTCAGCTCGCCGCCCCAGCTACATCGACGACGACCCCGACTTCTTGCCGTGGTTCGAGGTCCTCGACCTCAACGGCGCGGTGATCCTCCCGGAGGCGGCGGACGGGAGCCTCGGCCGGGGCGCGCGACGGGTGCTCGTGGAAGCGCCTGCCGGCGCCGCTCTGCTTCCCCGGCAAGCTCGCCCCGATGGGCGTTCGACGCCGAGGAAGACGAGTGGCACAAGGTCGGCGACGGCCACCTGCTTTTCGTCGGCTCCGCCGCCGCCGCGCCGCCCCGGGTGCACGGCCGTGGCGGCGGGGGCTGCATCTGCTTCCTTGGCTTGTCATGGGGACGGATTAGAGTGCTGCTACTAACAATGTTTGTGCATCATGGAGGTTTAGTGGTCGTCTGCCATCTAAACCGAGCTATATAGTACTACTACTTTGATTGATTGCCTTGATTTTGGATGTCAGGTGGCATCTGGTTCTGTACTTTATGAATTACACCAGCTGTTGGGCACCGATTTTTGTGTCTTGCATGCATATATGACCAGGGCGTGATTGGTCAACTTTGTTGATCCCATTTGGGTTACATCTGAAAAGTGCAGTTCGCAGACCCAAACAGATCTAGATCATGTGCTTTTCTTATATTTCTTCTTAGAGTGAAATACGACATCGGTCCTCAAACTTGTTCCGGGGTGTCATCGAGGTCTCCGAACTCTCAAAATGCATATTTGAGTCTCTGAACTTGCTAAATTGTGTCATCTAAGTCCAAAGTTCAAAAAATAACCCTATATGCCTCCGCCAATCCTGATGTGATCTAGGCTAAAACCCAGCTTACCATTCGGACCATCAGCTTGAGTTCCAAGGACTGCACCTGCCATGCTGTATTCACCATGTGAGAGCTATTGATTTTCTTTCTTGTGCTAATGCTGCTACTGTACATTGGAACGTTCCATGCCCGGCTCTATGCTCCGGCACCTTTCACTACCGGCCCTGCTGGAATCCGCGATGACTGAATTAGGTGGGATTATCCGCCCCCCTATAGCCTCGTCAAAATAAAAACTTTCCTTGAAATGGGAATTTAGATATAAAACAGATCTAGGTAATTTGCTTTCCTTATATATTTTCTTTTCAGCCTTTTCATTTGTTTGTCAAATGCGCAATATGCACATGAAACTGGAATAGACATGAAACTGGAATAGCATTCTACTCAGGACAGCTTGTCCATTCTTATATTGGAGACTGAGTTCTGGTAGCAAATACTGCCATGTGCTTCCACCATGCGGTTTTAACATTGCGATGTCATATGTCTGAATTATCAAAGTAATATGATTCAATCAAGGGTGGAGCCAGCAGGGGGGCTGGAGCCCCCCTACCCCCATGGAGTCCATGAAGCCACCTCTAAGCCCCACTACAATTTCTAGCCATAGATGAAGGGGAGGAGAAAGAAAAAAAAGGAAGAAGGAGAAGAAAAAGAGGAAAAGGAGGACTAATAAGTAGAAAGTCACACAAATCCTGTCTGTCTTGGCTAATTTCGGAGCACCTTAATTCATGAATTGCTGCTGTTTTGATAACCAAAATTTACTATATGTAACCTTATGGTACCTGATATTGACCACCAAAATGTAGCTTGTTCATGAGCTGATGAGCCAGCTCCTCAGCCACATCACGGTTTGAGATATCAGTATATCACCCTATTCATCGTTCGCTCTACAAAACCTGACATCACAGTATCTGTCTACCTATCGCTCAGGTGTTTCTAAAGAAACCAGCACCCGAGCAATCGGTAGGCAAAAGAACACCTGAAAACTAGAAAACAAAAAATCGAGTGTTTGGGAGCACTCTGTCACACGAATTTTTTGACCATCAGATCTACATCTAATGGTCGCGCTGATCCTTTTATATATCTGAGCAAATTGCACCCCGAGTATTTTATGGTCCTCTGGCACTCGAGTGCCAAATGACCAGAAAACACTCGATTTTTGCAGATGTCAAATCGAGTGTTTGTGGACATCATAACACACGAATTTAAGGCTATTGGACTATGATCTAATTGCTGACATAATTTGTATCTCCCAAATGCTATTTTGAAGAAACAAATAAGATATAATAATAATAAGTCAAACAAAGATATCATAACAGTTACATAACTAACCTATAAATTAGAAGTTATTGTACTGTCAATTAGAAGTTATTGTACTGTCAATTTAAAA
The DNA here is from genome assembly GCA_033239725.1 of Echinochloa phyllopogon. NCBI lineage: Eukaryota > Viridiplantae > Streptophyta > Magnoliopsida > Poales > Poaceae > Echinochloa > Echinochloa phyllopogon. Next base: position 3,134,146 of record BTCW01000001.1, read on the forward strand.
TTTATATACTGTCACATTCTAATTTAAATAGGATTACATTTAAATCAAAGTGTACAGTTCACATTACTTTGAAATATACCGACGTAAGCAAATAATGAGCTGAAATGGAGAAACAGAGAAAAGGCAAGGTAAGGAAAAGCTGGTTAAAAACACACACACCGCGAATAGATAAGCAACGGCCGTCCATCGAACAAATTGATACAGGTGCTGACATATGGGGCCCACGAAAATAGAAAAAACAAAAAAAAAGACAGCCAGCCAACATCCAACGACCAGGAAGCAACATCAACAGACATTGGAACCACATACATCTAAAATCTTATTATCAGATACACACAACAACATATTAACAGAACAATACATAATAAGATCTAACATATTATTTTATAGTCAGTCAGATAAAAAATAAAATGGGCCCTACTGAAACCTAGAAAATGAAAATAAAAATTAGTCAACGCATCAACAGATTAGCAAATTAAAGATATACAAAAGCAAATAAACAGATTAACAGATTATTTTCTACAGTCAGTCAAATACAAATGAATTGGGGTGCTACTGAAACCCTCAAAATGCAAATTTAAAAATACAAATATCAAATACATGTAAAGGTAATGCAAAAGAAAATAGAAATAATATTGTTAATTAGAAGCTAATTTACATTTAAAAGATATTCAAATATAAAATTATAACAGTTACATAACTAACCTATAAAATTGGCAGTACAATAGTTTGTACTGTCAATTTAAAATTTCCATACTGTCACATTCTAATTTAAATAGAATTACATTTAAATCAAAGTGTACTGTCCACATTACTTTGAAACATACTGACATAAGCAAATAACGAGCTGAAATGGAGAAGCGGAGAAAGGGCAAGGTGAGGAAAAGGTGGTTCAAAAAACACACCGCGAATAGATAAGCAACGTCCGCCCATCGAACAAATTGAAACAGACGCTGACATATAGGGCCCACGGAAACAGGGAAAACAAAAAAAAAGACAGCCAGCCAACATCCAACGAACAGAAAGAAATATCAACAGACAGCGGACGGACAGTCTAGAGCCATGGCGCATATCCAGAATCCAATTGAACCATAGGGACCTAACAACTTCATGGCGCATATCCAGAGCACTACTACATTTCTTGAGATTTGATAAGCACCAACATATGATTACCAAACAGTAAGATCAGATCGCGATAGCTGAACAAATTAACATCGCGACAGCTGAACAAATCAACTCACCTGGCAAAATCTAATAAGTTAAAAGCAGTCAAATAAAAAAGTTACCTTAAGAGATGTTAGAAGGTGTTACATGATATTGGAAATTCTAATACACAGAGATGTTAAAAAGTTACCTTAAGATGTTAGATGGATAATATAATAAACAAAATCAGTAGGCGAGCAAAACAAAATCAGATATACACAATGCATCACTAGAAGACATACAAGACATACAGATCATAACCCGTACCAACCTATTATAGTGCATTGAGCCGTAAACCAGTAAAACAAAATATGAACCCTAGAAACTAGATCGGGGCGGAAAAACATGAAATCCAACATGAACCAGCAAGGAATCGATTGAGTATATGCACATGAACAAACGAAGACACAGGATTCAACAAATTCAACAAGCAATTTGAAGGGAAAGCGCCTGACCTCACTCGCCAAATCGCCGCAGCAAACTCCACAACCAGGAGGGAAAAAGCGACGGAAGCAAATGGAGAGAAGCTACTGGAAATGGATAAATAATGGGCGCGGACCCCCAAAATTGAACAGTTCAGACACCTACAGATGGGGACCATAGAAGAGACAAAATAGAAAAAGAAACAAGCAACCAGGACAGATCCAACGAGCAGCAACAAAGAAAGGCAGACATCGGATGGTGCATAAATCGAGTGACGAAGGCTCCTGTAACACTCGAGCAATGTATAGATTAAAAAAACAAAAGAAAGATGGCAAAGTCTGGTCCTGATCACATCGATGTTGGCAGAATAAAATTGAAGGTGTCAAAGTCAGTAGCACAAACCGTTAGCACCTCAAATCTGCAGCCTATCACGAAGCGCATAACGTACAAGGGATCGAGTGATATGAATAATTCCGTGTCAAATTGCTAAACTGTCAATGTAAGAAAACTTGGCGAATAGTGCCGCAATATGTACTTGTCGTTTTGGCCTTGGCCTTGCCCGTTCCCTTCGTATCCATCTTCCACAGTTGCTATCGCTGACCGGCCTGCCCTGCTCGCCTCGGAGCTTCATCCAGTGAGCCATGGCGCCGCCGGCTTCAGAGCTTCGTTGGCAGAAATGCCGGCTCCTGATAAGCGGTTTATCGCCATGATCACGCACCTGCACATTGCCACAGGGCACACCGCCGGCGCCGGAGCTGTCCCAACCGCGCGGCCGGCCGCGACGGCGTCGAGCCGGAACACTCCCGCCGCCGCGTGCGCGCACCATCAGCACTCCTCGGCAACCACCCGCGCGCCACACCCTAAGCCGGGAGGCCACGATGATCTCTCCGGCGGCCTTGCCGAAGAGCTCCGTTGCCGCCACCGCAGAACTCGAGCCTTCCACGCGACGCACACGCATGCGCCGGCGTCGCGCCACGCCGGGCGGCATGCATGGACCCGCACGCTGCTCCCATCGGCGACGCCACCGGTACCCCGCGCTCGATCGACTCCGGACCGGTCGCCGGAGATGCGGAGCGGGCACCGGCGCGACTCCGTGGTGAGCGGCGCGCCGCGACGAACGCCGGACTCGGGGGGTGGTCGGTACTCCATTTACCGTCCCCCGACCACCCCCTTGGCCCCTCCTAGTCGTTGGATCCGCCTCTTGCGGTCACGATCGATTAGATTAGATGCCGTCAACAAAGTCCTCGCGCGCTGGCTGGACCGCGCCGCGCCGTTCGCCAGGCGGCATCCAGTGAGTCCGCCGCCGGCGAGGTGCGGTGCGGGAGCCCTCCGGCCGGGTCGCTAAGCTGCGAACGGAGACGACGCGGGCGGCAAGAACTTCATCGCCTGGCAGTCCCGGTGGATCGTCGGTGTCGATCGGGCCGGGGCGACCCCCGGCGGCGGCGCCACCGTCATCTACGACACCGGCCAGGACCAACCGCCGTGGCGGCCGTCGGGTACAGGGTCTACGACTCTACGCACTCTCTCGCCGTCCAATCCATGGTCACGGTAAGACGCCGAGGAAGACGACACGAGTGGCATGCAGTACTATAGGTCGGCGGCCGGCGGGCACCTGCCTTTCGTCGGCGCTGCCGCTCCACACCACACGGGCGCGGTGGCCGCGTCTTCCTTGGCGTGTCGCGCGGTACAACGGGCGCGTCAACGCCTACGCCATCTGCCTCTCATCTCCAAGCGGCTTCGTCGCCTCTGATGCCATGGCAGGAGTAGTATCTGAGTGTAACAAGGGCGGCACGTACTCGTGCTCTCAAGCTATCCATCGAGGTGTTCCGTGTTCCTGGTGAGAGAAGCTAGCAAAGAGGATGAACAACTATGAAGAAGTTGCTGTATGCAGTGTCAGGGAACTACTTGACTTCGTTGGACAGGGAAAACTTCTGTACGATAACCTTTGAACTTGACAAGTGCAAACGCATGCAGCAGGATTTATGATGCATGGTGTCAGGTGAATTCTGTCCAAGGAGGTTGTATGGGAAGTTGGTGACCTATCAGATACAGAATCCTGAAATCCTGGAGGAGACTTGAAGCTTGGAGTTGCCGCGCCATGCCCAATTGCCCAGCAATGCCGCCTCTCTTCGGCTTAACTCTGTCAATCTGTGTGTTCCACATGTCCATCACCAGTGGTGCCGGGCAGGCTAGCTACCAGGTTAATCCAAGAGTTCCCGGTGGCATCAGATGGAGAGATTATTCCCAGGCCGCCCTTGCATTGCATTGTGCCCACTGGGAAGGGGCAGCTTCTGTTCCATCAGGCTTGGGTCCTGTTGTCTGCAGATTTTCTTGACTGCTTTTCGATCAGATGAACAAATGTTGATGCTATCCTGACTGCCTGTCAGACAAATCGAGTGATGAATAATTCTGTGTCAAATCGCTTGCCCGTGACCTTCGTATCCATTTTCCACAGTTGCTGTCGCCGACCGGCCTGCCTCGCTCGCCTCGGAGCTTCATCTAGTGAGCCATGGCGCCGCTTGCTGCAGAGCTTCGTTGGCAGAAACGGCGGCTCCTGATAAGCGGTTTGTCGCCACGAGCACGCACCTGGACATTTCCACAGGGCACACCGCGACCACCGGAGCTGAGGCCGAGCGGCGCGCCCGGCCGCGACGGCGTCGAGCCGGAACAAGCCCGCCGCCGCGCGCGCGCCATCAGCACTCCTCGGCACCCATCCGCCCGCGCGCCACACCCTGCACTGGCGGCGACGACTGTCACTCCAGCGGCCTCGCCGAAGAGCTCCATTGCCGCCGCCACTGCAGAACTCGAGCCTTCCACGCGACGCAAACGCATGCGCCGGTGGCGCGCCTCGCAGGGCGGCATGCCCAGCCGTACGTTGATCGGGGCTCCCATCAACGTCACCGCCAGCACCCCACACTCGAGAGACTCCGGGAACACGTGGTCCCCGTCGCCGGAGACGCAGAACGGGCGCCGGCGCGCCTCCGTGAGCTGCGCCGACGAGGGACGCCGGACCCGGGTGGGTGGACGGTAAATGAGATACCGACCACCCCTTGGCCCCTCCTGGTCGTTGGATCCGCCTCGTGCGGCCAGGATTGATCCGATTAGATGCCAGCACAGCAGCCACTAGTCAACACCGTCCTCGCGCGCTGGGTGGGCAGCGGCGTTCACCTGGCGGCATCCGGTGAGTCCGCGTCTGCCGGCGGCGAGGTGCCGAGGTGTGAGGCGGCGGCGGACGGGAGCCTCTCGGCCTGGGAGACGTGTTCTTGTGGAAGCGCCTGCCGACACCGCCGCTCGTCTTCCCGGCAAGCTCTCACCCGTTGGGCTACCTCTCGCCGCCCATGGTCGTGCGCGGTGGTGGTGCTCCGGCGCTACTTGCTGGTACGTGTCGCCGAGAGCAGCGGCACCTACGCGTTCGACGCCGATGGTCGAAGACTAGTCTACGACGGGCACCGGCTGCCTTTGTTTCGGCGGCGCCGCCCCGCACGGACGTCAACGCCAGCAGCATCTGGTTGGAGCGGCTTCGTCGCCTTGGGCATGGCAGGAGGATCCGAGTCTGACAAGGGCGGTGCTCGTGATCTCAAGCTATCCATTGGTGTGTTCCCAGTGAAAAGCAAGTTGCTGCAGCGTCAGGGCTCTGGAACAGGGAGACGCCACCTTGGCATTGCCCGTTCCCTTCCTATCCATCTTCACCAGTTGCTGTCGCCGGCCGGCCGGCAGGTCGCACCGTCGATCGCCTGCTGCCCTGATCGGAGCTTCATCCGAGCTTCCTTCGCTGCCACAAATGCCGGCTCCGATCCTCATGAGCGGTTCTTCGCCATGAGCGCCTGCACACTGCAATAGGGGTGGGCACGCCGGCGCCGCGCCGCCGAACCGAGCGGCCGGCCGCGACGGCGTCGAGCCGGGGAACACGCCCACCGTGCGCGTGAGCACCATCAGCACTCCTCGGCACCCACCCCTGCGCCACGCCCTGCACGGGACGGCCGAGACTGACGGGTTGCAACGCCAACATTTCTTGAACAGGGAACACGGCGGGCGCCGGCGCTGATCGATCGACGCCGAGCCGGAACACGCGCGCCTCCATCGTCAGATCCTCCACGCACTCCTGGTAATTGACGCGGCTGTCACTCCGGCGGCCTCGTCGACGAGCTCTGCCGCCGCCGTCGTGGAACTCGAGAGGACCCATGCATGCGCCGGCAGTGTCGCGCGACGCCGGGCGGCATGCAGCCGTATGTTGAGCAAGCAGAGACGGCCTGCGACGCCACCGGCACCCCACACTCGAGTGGCTCCTGGAACATGGAGTTCCGGTCGCCGGCGACGCAGAGCTGGCGCCGGCGCGCCTCCGTGAGCTGCGCCGACGAGGGACGCCGGACCCGGGGGTGGTCGGTATCTCATTTACCGACCACCCCTTAGCCCCTCCTGGTCGTTGGATGCGTCTCGTGCGGCCAAGATCGAGATGATCAGATGCAGGCAACGACTAGTCAACACAGTCCGCGCGCTGGCTGGGCCGCACCGCCGTGCGCCGTTCACCTAGCGGCGTCCAGTGAGTCCGCGGCCGCCGGCGAGCGGTGCCCCGCCGTGGCACTTCTTGCTGTGGTTCGAGGTACTCGACCTCAACGGCGCGGTGATCCTCCCGGAGGCGGCGGACGGGAGCCTCCGCCTGGGTGCGCGAGCGCGACGGGTGCTCATGGAAGCTCCTGCCGGCGCCGCTCTGCTTCCCCGGCAAGCTCGCCCCGATGGGCGTTCGACACCAAGGAAGACGAGAGCTATTGATTTTTCTTTCTTGTGCTAATGCTGCTACTGTACATTGGAACTTTCCTTGAAATGGGAGTTTAGATATAAAATTCGATGTAGCAAATGCGGTTCGCAGATCCAAACCGATCTAGATCATATGCTTTCCTTCTATTTTGTTCTTAGCCTTTTCAATTGTTTGTCAAATGCGCAATATGCACATAAAATTGGAATAGCACTCTACTCAGGTAACTCACAAGGCGGAGTTCCCACACACGCATGCGCCCCCACACACACTATCCGACGGTGTGGGACACATGCTTGGAGATTCGCGCCCCTCCCCGCCCGCTCGTCACCGCCGCGCCGTGCGCTCCGCCGACCCGCTGCCGCACACGCCGACGGCGCGGCGGCATGTGCGGCGAGCATGTGCGGAAGCGGTGCGGCGGAGCGGAAGCGGAGCCAACGTGTGCGGCGGAGCAGTGGGTCGGCGGCGGCGTGGGCGGAGGTGTGGGCGGAGCGGCTGCGCGGGCGAGGCGAAACGGCTGGGCGGGCGGAGCGAAAGAGGCGCAGCGGGGGGTGGGGGAGAGAGAAAAAAACTACGGTGGGGAGATGGAGATGCGGACGATGGAGATAACGTGTGTTGCCACCTGCGGTTGTGGAGTTGCTCAACCGAGGTAACCCAGCACATTCTTGTCCATTCTTACAGCAGTTACTGCCTTTGTGCTTCCACCATCATGTGGTTTTAACATTGCGATGACATCTGTCTCAATTATCAAAGTAACATGATTTCAATGTGCAAGTAGCCTGCTACATATTGTTTTTTTTTGGAACAGACGGCAAGCAAGAGGGTTGCCGAATTTTTATTAGACCAGAGAAAAGAAACAAAAACAAAAAAGTACAACTGGGTGCACAGCACCAAAAACACAGACTAGGAAGTCTGTTTAAAACAATCGAAAGAAACTTGTCGGGGACAGACCCAGGGGTCCCCTAACCATCGGGGTAATCACCCTCAAAAAACGTTAAACACAGAAGGCCGAATCACCAGCAGCCCGGAAGGGCCACCAAGGCAGCGCGGCCCGTCACAACTTATCACGGCCCAAAAACAGCCGTCCGAGCTCGCCTGTCGAGGGGACCCAAGTCGCGACCCCCGTCTCCGCCTCGCTCGAGGGCCGCGCACCCCCTCGAGCAGGCGAGCCAACTCCGCCTCGCTCGAGGCCACCCCTCTACTCAACGCGGCGCGCCCCGGCGCCCCGCCCGACAACGGCATTTAATGCCCGCCCCATCAGGCGGGCGCCGAAGTCAAAAGGCGATCTCTCCCCACGCCGCGCCGCTGACACCGTAGGGCTCGCTGTTCTACCTACTCCGGTCACTATGCGTCCTCACCGCCACTGTGCGGACGCATGCGGCGCTGCGCAAGGCCCTGTGCAGACTTGCAGGCGTCATTCCGCACCACTATTCCACCCGCTCCCGTCCTTCCCCCCCGGTGCAGCCCTCGAATGGGCGTGAAGAACCCTCGAACGAATATATGAGCAGCGACCGAGCACGGACTCCGGTCAGGCGCGGCCCGGTGACGACGAACGCCGGGTCAAATCCACCAACTCTCGCCCATTCCCCGGTAAACCGGGCACGCCGCGCACTGTGGTCAACAACAACCGCCATGCCGACCCCTGTGTCGCCAACTCTCGTCCTTCCCCACCTGCCACGCCCTCGAATCAACCGGCGGCGGGCGGCTGGGCGCGGATTACGGCGGCGCCACCCCTCAAAACCACTCCAGGACAAGCACAGGTACGGCCATGACACCCGCAGAAGCCGGAGCTTGCCATAAATCCCCTGCCGGGGTCAAGGACGACCGCACGCCCGGCGCCATGCTCTCCAGTGCGCACCTCTGTAGCACACACTGTACTTGTACTTGTAAGCCCCTCCCCCCTCTCTCCTTGGCCTATAAAAGGAGGAAGGGAGCGAGAGAGAAGGGGACGGACAGACGGACAGACGGACAGACAGACAGACAGAAACACACACACGATCACCGCTTCCCACGATATTGGCACTTGCCTCAATCACTTTCACACTCATTTTCAGGGACTTGGAGACTCCTTCTCCTCTCCCACCTCGCTTGTAGCCCCCCTCTGCAAGCACTCCGGTGCAAGATAGTACAGCGCCACGAGCGCACTCTGCTGGACGTACGACCTCACGGTCGGAACCAGGATAAACCCTTGTCTCACCGTGCTAGCTCTTGCATCAACCGTCAGGGGACGGGACACAGCGCATTCTGTGTGGCGCTGAGGTTGGGCGGCCAATCTCAGCACCGACAGTGGCGCGCCAGGTAGGGGGGTTGCGCTGTGATCAACCCACTTCACCCGATCAGTTCCCTTGACGGCAAGCCACGCCAAGGCCATGTCGCCACGATCCGCCACGGGGTCCCCCGGCCCGCTTCCGCGCGGATACCGGATCATGTTTGGGAGCCTGGAGTTCGAAGCGACCGGTGAGGGCCTCCTCATGCGGCTCGCCTCCAGGACGCCCGACATGATGGCCATTACCCCGGCGCCGCCAACGCCGTCCCAGCTCAGGAGACGTCGAAAACTGCACGAGCTACAGATTCGCGTGGAGCGGCGCGTTGCCCCACGCGTCGTCCTCCCTAATTGGGACGCACACCTGTTGCTCCGGCCCGCTGCCGCATTACAGGGGGGGCGCACCCCCACCAGCGGCTCCCGCGGAGGGAGCACGCTGGGAAAATGCGGCCGGGCCGGCGCAGCTCCCGCATGGAATGAGCAACGCAGCCGCAAGCTACTCCGCGGCAATCAGCGCCAACCGGAACGCGCAAGAGGGTTCGCCGGGTCACCAGCTGGGTTCGATCCGCGACCTCAACATTTCCTCGCCCGGCGGGTCCCAGCCCGAGTCGGACGACGGGAAAAGTGTGCGCGGACAGGAGCACCCAGGCCTGGACTACTCCGGGCTCCGCGACTGCGAAGGCCTTACCACCTTCTAGGCCGTTGCGGACTTCTGCCTCACCTGTTCTGACGATTCCAGTGAAGGGGAATATGACCCCACGCGGGAGTGCTTCGTCCTCGACGGCGAAGTAGAGTCCGTGGGAGAGGATGAAGAAACGCGCGACGGGGCCGGGCACGACGAACCGCCACCAGCGCCCGCCGAGCCATCGGGCGAAGCCGCACTCGCACAGGCACAGCTCGTGCAGGTACAAGAGCTGGAAGCCAGGCTCCGACAGGAGCGCCAGCAGGTTCAGGAGCTGCACGCAGCTCTGGAAGCCCGGCAGCCCGAGCGCGGCGAACGTGCGCGAGCCGCCGGGCGCATCGCTCAAGCGCGCATCATGGGTGATGGCAACGACGCCAGCCCTGCAATGCCGCCGCGGGCAAGCCAGAAGCTCGTCGCCGCAGTAACTCTGATTCGGGCCATGCCCGAACCATCGACACCGGAGGCGCACGACATGCGGCGCCAGGTGCAGGCCCTTGTCGAAGAAGCGGCCGTTCAACAAGCGGAAAGTTCCGCCTCCCGCATGCGCCACCAGGCCAGTTCGAGAGCCGGAGGAAGCAAGCGGGATAAGGAACAATCCATCCATACCCCGCCTAGGGGCGCATGGACGCCTCACCGACCAACGAACGACGGGAAGGCGCTCATGACCGGCGACCGCGAAATGAGGAGGTCCGCGAAGGACCGACTCGTGGACACACGAGGCGCCATCAACGACGGTGACGCGCGCAACATCTTGAACAAGAAGAGGCAGGACGCGGCGCCTCCCCGTAGTAGGCACCCCCGACGAGGGGGTCGCTACGACAGCGAGGAGGACAAAAGCCCGAGGCCGGAACCCCCGGGAACCCCTGTGTTCAGCCGGAAGATCCGTTCGGCCGCCATCCCGCCGCGCTTTCGTCAGCCGACCACCATTACCAAGTATTCAGGCGAGACGAAACCCGAGACGTGGCTCAACGACTACCGCCTGGCTTGCCAGTTGGGCGGGGCCACCGACAACGCTATGATCATCCGCAACCTTCCGCTTCATCTCGCGGACTCGACGCGGACATGGCGCGAACACCTACCCACGAACCAGATCCACGACTGGGACGACCTGGTCAGGATGTTCGTGGGTAACTTCCAGGGCACGTACGTGCGCCCCGGAAACTCCTAGGACCTGCGCGGGTGCCGGCAGGCGGCCGACGAACCGCTGAGAGACTTCATCCGCCGCTTCTCCAAGCGCTGCACCGAGCTACCGAGCGTGGGTGACTCCGAAATCATCCACGCCTTCCTCGAAGGCACGACATGTCGGGAGCTGGTGCGCGAGCTGGGGCGAAACCATCCCACCAGCGTCAACGCGTTGTTCGACATCGCTACCAACTTCGCCTCTGGAGAGGAGGCTGTTGGGGCAATTTTCGATGGCAAGACCAATGGGAAGCGCGCGGAGGAGCTGCCCGCGGAGGGCAGCAAGTCCAAGGGAAAGGCTAAAAAGCAGAAACGGGGTGGCAAGGGCAAGAAGCCTCGGCAAGCCGCGCAGCAGCAGGGCGAGGACTCTGACGAGGCCCTCGCGGTCGAGCGAGGCCGCAAAGGCCCTCGAGGCCCCCCTCAGGGGGGAGGCCTGTTCGACGAGATGCTGAAGAAGCCAGGCCCGTACCATAAGGGCCCTGTCAGCCACACCCTCGAACAGTGTGAGATGATCAAGGGTTACTTCGGACGCACCTCCGCGAAGGAGGATGGCCCGAAGAAGGGTACGGGTGATGGCGGCAACGACGAGTTCCCCCATGTGGAGAATGTCTTCTTCATCGTAGGGGGGCCCATGATGAACGCGACGTCCCGGGAGCAGAGACGTGAACGCTAAGAGGTCTTCTCCGTTCACCCCGCGACGCCGACTTACCTCGCCTGGTCAGACGAGACCATCTCCTTCGGCCGCGAGGACCACCCGGACTATGTCCCGAATCCGGGGCGCTACCCACTTGTCGTCGACCCCGTCATCGGCAACAAACGATTCTCCAAGGTGCTGATGGACGGGGGCAACAGCCTCAACATCCTCTACGTCCGCACCTTAGAGCTCATGGGCATCGGCACGAACCAGCTGAGGCCAAGCAAGGCGCCGTTCCACGGCATCGCACCGGGAAAACGGGTCCAACCCCTCGGGCAGATCGACCTACCCGTTTGCTTCGGCACTCCCGACAACTTTTGGAGGGAGACCCTCACCTTTGAGGTGGTGGGATTCCCAGGAGCGTACCACGCCATTCTCGGGCGTCCGTGCTACGCCAAGTTCATGGCGGTCCCCAACTACGCCTACCTCAAGATGAAGATGCCGGGGCCCAAGGGCGTCATCACCGTGGGATCGTCGTACGAGCATGCTTACGCGTGTGACGTCGAGTGCGTCGAAGGCGCGGAACCGCTCGCCTACAGCGAGACCCTGGTAGCGGACTTGGAAAAGATGGCGAACGAGGCCGTCGACTCCGCCAAAAGGCACGCGTGCACCTTCGAGGCTGCAGAGCACACCAAGGCGGTGCCCCTCGACCCCAATGCCCCCGAGGGCAAGGCGTTGAGGGTCAGCACCACCCTCGACCCCAAATAGGAAGCAGTGCTCATCGACTTTCTCCGCGCCAACGCCGACATCTTTGCGTGGAGACCCTCGGACATGCCGGGTATTCCGAGGGAGGTCGCCGAGCACAGCCTCGACATCCAGCCTCACTCCAAGCCGGTGGTACAACGACTGCGGTGGTTCGACGAGGAAAAGTGCCGCGTCATCGGGGAGGAGGTGCACAAGCTCCTGCAGGCCGGGTTCATCAAGGAGGTATTTCACCCGACCTGGCTTGCTAATCCTGTTCTAGTTAGGAAGAAAAACGGAAAATGGCGTATGTGCGTAGATTATACCGGTTTAAACAAAGCATGCCCTAAGGTTCCGTTCCCTTTGCCTCGAATAGATCAGATAGTAGACTCCACTGCTGGGTGCGAATTGCTATGCTTTCTTGATGCTTATTCCGGTTATCATCAGATTAAGATGAAAGAGTCCGACCAGCTCGCGACTTCTTTCATCACCCCGTTTGGCATGTTTTGGTACGTCACTATGCCGTTCGGCCTCCGAAACACTGGAGCTACATACCAGCGATGTATGCAACACGTTTTCGGAAGCCACATCGGGCGGACCGTTGAGGCATATGTAGACGATATCGTTGTGAAAACCAGAAAGGCGGACGATCTGGTAAACGATTTGCAAATCGCATTCGGTTGCCTCCGGGCAAACGGGGTAAAATTAAATCCGGAGAAATGCGTGTTCGGGGTGCCGCGGGGCATGCTGTTGGGTTTCATCGTCTCCCAACGAGGCATCGAACCCAACCCCGAAAAAGTCTCAGCCCTGGAACGGATGGGGCCAATTCGGGACCTCAAGGGGGTGCAAAAGGTACTGGGCTGCCTCGCGGCTCTCAGCCGTTTCATCTCTCGACTTGGTGAAAAGGGCTTACCTTTGTACCGGCTCCTAAAAAAGCACGAATGCTTTTCATGGACCCCCGAGGCCCAAAAAGCCCTCAACGGGCTAAAAGCGTCGCTCGTACGCGCACCAATCCTCACGCTGCCGCAGAACGGTGAGCCCCTCTACCTATACGTGGCTGCGACAACGCAAGTTGTTAGCGCCGTCATCGTCGTGGAAAGGACAGAGGAGGGTCACGCTCTGCCGGTCCAGAGGTCAGTGTACTACGTCAGTGAGGTGCTGACCGAGACCAAGGCGTGGTACCCACAGATTCAGAAGCTAATCTACGCTGTAGTGCTCGCGCGACGAAAGCTGCGACACTACTTCGAGGCCCACCCGGTCACCGTGGTCTCATCTTTCCCTTTGGGGGAGATAGTCCGCAACCCGGACGTCTCGGGTAGGATAGCGAAGTGGTCGATGGAGCTCGATGGAACTCTCTCCTACGCGCCACGAAAAGCGATAAAATCGCAAACCTTAGCGGATTTCGTCGCTGAGTGGACCGACGTCCAACTTCCACCGCCACAGATCCAAGCCGAGTGCTGGGCCATGTACTTCGATGGGTCAGTGATGAAAACTGGGGCAGGCGCGGGCCTCCTCTTCGTTTCGCCCCTCGGGGAGCACATCCGATACGTGGTTCGCTTGCACTTCCCGGCGTCGAACAACATGGCGGAGTATGAAGCCCTCCTCGCCGGGCTCCGCATCGCCATTGACCTCGGCGTCAAACGCCTCGACGTCCGGGGAGATTCTCAGTTGGTCATCGACCAAGTGATGAAGAACGCAAGCTGCCGCGACAAAATGATGGAGGCGTACTGCAACGAGGTTCGCCGCCTCAAGGACAAATTCTATGGCCTCGAGCTAAACCATATCGTGCGCAAATACAACGAGGAAGCGAATCAGCTGGCCAAGATCGCGTCAGAGTGAGTCACCGTTCCTCCGAACGTCTTCGCCCGCGACCTCGACCAACCCTCCGTCAACTTCGAACAAAGGGCCAGAGCCCTCAAGACGCCCTCGGGGGCTGATGGGGTCGAGCCCATGGAAGAGGATCCCTTGAAAGAGGGGCTCGAAGCCCTCGACATTGGAAATTCTTTGGCCGAGGCCATGGAAATCGACGTGGACACACGACCGCAAGACTGGCGCAGCCCATACCTCGCGTGGATCAACCGCGGGGAGCTGCCCTCGGACCGGACCGAGGGGTGCCGCATCGCCAGAAGGGCCAAGACCTTTGTCTCGGTCGGCGGCGAACTGTATAAACGTAGCGCCTCGGGAATTCTGCAGCGATGCATCCCCATCCCCGAGGGAAAGCAGTTGATCCGCGACATCCACGCCGGGGTGTGCGGACACCACGCGGCGCCGCGTACCCTCGTGGGTAACGCGTTCCGGCAAGGCTTTTACTGGCCTACCGCCGTAGCCGACGCGAACGAAGTCGTGCGCACCTGCGAAAGGTGCCAATTTTACGCACGAAAGACGCATCTCCCGGCGCACGCCCTACAAACCATCCCTGTAACATGGCCTTTCGCGGTCTGGGGGTTGGATCTCGTGGGGCCTTTCCGCCCAGCGCCCGGGGGCTTCACCCACTTGTTGGTGGCCATCGACAAGTTCTCGAAGTGGATCGAGGTCCGGGCCATCACCAGCATCAGATCTGAGCAGGCCGTGTTGTTTTTCACCGACATCATCCACCGATTCGGGGTACCCAACTTGATCATCACCGACAACGGCACCCAGTTCACCGGCAAGAAATTCCTGGAGTTCTGCGACGACCATCACATTCGCGTAGATTGGTCGGCCGTAGCACATCCACAAACGAACGGCCAAGTAGAACGTGCCAACGGCATGATACTACAAGGCCTGAAGCCAAGAATCTTCAACAAGCTAAACAAGTTTGGCCGGAAATGGGTAGTTGAGCTACCATTGGTGATTTGGAGTCTCAGGACAACCCCAAGCAGGGCCACAGGCTTCAGCCCGTTCTTCCTCGTCTACGGCGCCGAGGCCGTCCTCCCAACAGACTTGGAGTACGGGTCTCCGAGGCTCAAGGCCTACCAAGAAGAACAAAACCAGCGGAACCGCGAGAATTCACTAGACCAGGTGGATGAGGCTCGAGACGTAGCGTTGCTTCACTCGGCACACTACCAGCAATCACTCCGGCGGTATCAAGCTCAAAAGGTGCGGCGTCGAGACCTTCACGAAGGGGACCTGGTGCTGAGGTTGCGCCAGGACAATCGAGAGCGCCACAAGCTCACTCCACCATGGGAAGGACCATTCATCATCGCCAAGGTCCTCAAGCCTGGCACTTACAAGCTGGCAAACGAGAAGGGTGAGGTCTTCACCAACGCCTGGAACATTCAACAGCTACGTCGCTTCTATCCTTAAAACTCTCAGCATTTCTTGTAAATACTTCATGTTCTTAGCCAACAACGATGAAAAGTTTGCGAAAAACATGGAAACATTGTTACTAACAGCATGAACAAGGGGGACTTGGTCCTATTCTCGACCTAGTCTCGATAGAGACAAGCCCCCCTCGGGGGCTGCAGGGGGGTTTACCCCCCCCTAATAGTCCCAATTTTTAAAAATTGTGCTAAAACTCAGAGCGCTTAGAAAGATGCAGGGCGCGAGCTAACTAAAGCTGGAGCCGGCTGAGCCGTGAGACCGCCTACGCCCTCGAAGGGATACGGCATCTCCCTCTCCACTCCACGCCTTAATTACTCGCGGATTCGAAATACCCGGCCAAAATCTCTCCGAGCCAAGAATAGCATAATAGAACAATCAAACAAGTTCAAAGCGCACAATCGAAATTCAAACTTAGTTTATGTACAGAGCTAGTCTCCTAAAAACTAAGATACATCTAGACCTCTAAGCCTGAACCTTTCAGGCTTCACCTTCCTGCAGGGGCGCGGCGGCCTCGGCGGCGGCAGTCGAAGGAACCGACGCGAGGGCCCCAGGACCATCGTCATCACGGCGCACCGAGGCGATGGCCTCCTCAAGGGACGCCACGGCGTCGGCCTCAGGATCAGCCTCGGCTTCGGGGGCAGCCATGGCCTCGGGCCCGATGTCGGCGCGTGCATCTTCATCCTCGCTAGGAAAAAGCTCACGCCCGAACTTGGCGGCAAGCGCTGTGGCGGCGTCCTCGGCACTGTCATCGGCCTCGTCGAGAGCAGCAAGGGCGGCGTCGTCGTCCAGGTCTGCGTCGATAAAGTAGCTGCGCGCCACCGCTGCAAGGTCAATGTCATAGTGGGTCGACACCACGCCGAGTGCCTTCTTCACACCAAGGTGAAGGGCGTTCTCGAGGCGCTCCGCCACGCAGCCTCTCAAAGACCTCAGGCGGCTAGGCAGTGACGACCCCGACTGCAACCCCGATGGGATGTCGACGCACTGGATGTCCCGGCACGCGGCGTCGGCGGTAGCCCTCAGAGTCTCGAGCTCCCCATGAGCCTTGGAGTAGGCGGATTGAACAGCCACCACCTTGTCCGCCTTCTCGGCCTCGGCCCTCCGCAGCCCTGACAAGGATCGAGCACGTCAAAACGAACTCCAACACAGAAACAACCAAGGAAGCTAAGAAAACATAGAACCATACCATCTACCAAGGCCCTGGCCTCGGTAAGCGCCGTGCGCTCCTGCTGGAGCAGGTTCTCCGTGGTGGCCAGCGCACCCTCCTTCACCCGAAGCGAGCGGCCCAGCTGTTCGGCCTCCTGGGCCTTCTGCTCTGCCCGGGCCGTCGCCTCCGCGAGCTGAGACTACGCGGCCTCGCGCGCCTTGCGTTCTTGCTCGAGCCGCGTCCGCTCCGCCGTGAGCGCCTCGAGCTCCCGCTGGAGCTGGCCCTGTGCCTCCAGCAGCCTGGTCTCGGCCTCCTCGCGCGCCTTGCGCTCGAGCTCGAGCCGCTCCAACGCCGCGGCCAATGCCCGGGGCCCCCGCTCCGCCGCACCCCTCTCGGCGTCGCGTTCCTGCTCCGCGCGAGCCTTGGCGCCCTCGTGTGCGCGGGCAGCCGTCTCCGTCTCCCTCACCCGGGTGGTGAGCTAGGTCACCTCCGTGCCCAGGTCCAGGTTCACCTGACGGTACCGACGAAGATCGGCATACAAGTCCACGATGCACGCGGTCTTGTCTGCCGCCTCCTGCCGCAGAAGCTGCACGAAGAACCATCAAGGATAAGGCACGAACCAAAAACAGTGACGAATCACCAAGCGGTATGGATAAGCACGGGGTTACCTCGAAGAGTTCCAGCGTCTGCCTGGAATGAAGATTGGCGGCAGCAGAGATGGCCCGCTCCAGGTCCGTCCCGACCCGTTCGGCTCGAGCCCACAGCTCGTTCTCCTCCGCCATGCCCCGCCAAACTCGGGCAGAGATGCCGGGCTCCTCTGGGCATGCGATCGGGCCGCGCCGACCCTGAAGCAGCGCCGCCTCGGCCGCATCCCACTCCGCCGCTCCCCCAGCCACTAGCGCCTGCGGCGGCCCCCGGGCCAAGGAAAGCGCCGCCGGCACCTCGGCCGCAGCCACCCCCGCAGGGGGAGCACGCCCGCCATCGTCATCTTGGGCCACGCCTTGTGCGCAACCCAAAGCCGGCAGGACGACCATGCTGCCGATCGGAGCGACCGCCTCCCGCCTCCTTCCAGTAGGGGCCGCGGCGGTGGCACAGCCCCCCTGCTCGCCCACCTCTATCACCGGGGCACCATGCCCCGGCCCCACCTCTATCACCGGGGCGCCGTGCCCCGGCTCCACCTCTATCACCGGGGCGCCATGCCTCGGCTCCACGTCCACCACCAGGGCGCCGTGCCCCGGCACCACGTCCACCACCGGGGCGTCTTGCCCCGGCTCCATAACCACCATCGGGGGCGTCCTCTCCCGCTCCGCCTCCATCGGCCGGGAATCTCGTACCCCCGGCGCCGGCTCCTCCGGCATCACTGCGGGCGTCGCTGCTGGACGCGGAGTCCCACGCGAACGCGATCCCCCGGCGTGAGGGGAATCCAACGCCCCGACCTTCAACGCCTTCTTAGGCGCGAGGTTGGGGTTGGCCTTAGCAGCACCCCGAGCGCTGAATCAGAAAGGAAAAACGGAAATTATGAAACAAAAAACCAAACGGGGATGGAAAACCACGAGAATAGCTCAAAGCGAGACTTACCGGACGCAGTCCTGCAAGGCCTGCAGTTTCCGATTCGAGCCGCCCGTCGAGGGAGCCCTCCTCGAACTCGAGGACCCCCTCAACCCGCTCGGGGGCTGCGAACCCCTCGAGCCCTCGGCATCCGATCTGTTGCGGCGCGACTCGCCCGCAGCAGGGGTAGATGTCACATGCGCCCGTGGCAACGCGGGTCGGGCAGGCGCGACCGCCGTCCGCGCCGCCACCGGTGCGATATCGCCAAGGCTCGCCGCGCCCGCCCCGGGCGGCGGCACGGTCATCTCCTCCTCCCCACCGGCGGGCAGCGCCCCGCCGGCGTCGATCTCCTCCTCCTCCTCCTCGCTGGGAGGGTCCGGGGAGTCCTCTGGGGGCGCCGGCGGCGTCCCGCCGTCCCTCCTCCACCGGCGAAGCGCCGCCGAGTGCGCGTCCCGCCGGGCCTGCCTCCTCTGGCTGCTGGCCTTCCTTGCCGCCTTCGCGTCCCTCTCGCGGTCACGGCGGGCGCGGTTCGAAGCGCGCACCTCCGAAGTCGGCGCGAGGGAGCGGTAGAGGCCGCAGTTCACCTCCTGAAACCATAATGAATCGAGGAAAGAAGTTCTAATTTACCGATCCGACAGCTCGGGAGGGAAAATGGCGACTTACCGACAAAACGTGGCCCTCATCGGGGCGCAGCCGGAACGACCAGAGGTCGCTCGGCATGGTGTCGGGATGCACCACCGTTCGCACCCTCGTGACGACATACTCCTCAAGGAGTGGCTCCGGAAGCATACGCGAAGCCGCCAATGCCGCCGGGTCGGCGTTCTCTGTCATCCGGAACAGAGGGAGCTGTCTCTCCATGAGGGGAACCACCCGGCGACGGTGGCAGTGTGCAAGCACGTGCGCCACGGTCAAACCCGACCCCTCCAGAGTACGAAGGGCGTCGATGACGGGGCGGAGCCTCTTCCACTGGCCGTCGCCGGAAACGCCGTAGCTCCAGGAGTCGGCCTTCTCCATCAAGACCTTGCCGGTGTACTCCGGCAACCCCAGGCCATCGTTGCGCAGATAAAACCACCCCTTGGCCCAGCCACTGTTGTTGGTGGTCATCCTGCAGGCCGGGTACAGGTGCTTCCGGGGCTCGAACGGCGCGAGCGTAAGACCGCCGGCGCACGAAGAACGGCGCACCCCCCTCCCCGCGCCGGACGTGCTGAGCTCGGCGCGGAAGAGGTGGACCCACAGGTCCCAGTGCGCCTCGATCCCCAGCACTCCCTCACAGACGCCGACGAAGGCCGCCGCCTGAGAGACGGCGTTGGGGGCGAAGTTGTGGAGCTCCATGCCGTAGTAGTGGCAGAGGCCCCGCATGAACTAGCTGGCGGGCACGTTGAAGCCCCGCTCGTGGAAGCGGATGAAGCTCACCACGTACCCCGCCAGCGGGTTCGGCACCCTGGCCGCCAGCGGCGGGACAATCCACGCCGGCCGCGCCGGATCGCCCCGGGGCGAGAGCTGCCCGCCGGTCACCAGGCCCTCCAGGAAGTGATCGGTAGCGGTGGACGGAGTCCACTCGGTGACGCCCTCAATGACCACCATGGCGGACAGCGGAGCGGGGAGCAAAGGCGACGAAGGCGGGAAGGACGAGCAAAGAGCAGCTAGCGGGCTCGGAAGCGAGAGAAAAGCGGAGGCGCGAGCTGGTGCGGGGAATGACGAAGGTAAGTAATCCCCTCCCCCCCCCCCCCCCCGCTTTCCTTTTATAAAGGGGCGAAATCATCCCCGCCGCTGCACGCAAACCCATTGGCAACGGGCCGGGCGCGCGTGGCGCATCGATGACAACCGGGGGCCCCCTCCCCTTTCCCCGAGGAACGACACGCGTGAGCGGCGGCATTTACTGCGGCGCAGTAAAACAAAACGATACGGCAGCGGCGCCTGACCGCCCGTCGCCTCGCCTCTCCCTGACGCACACCAACTCCGCCTAAAAAGGTGCGCCCACTACGCCCACCTCGCCCACTCCGTGCCACGTCAGCCACGACCGCGCCCGCCAACGGTCGCGCGTAGGCCCGCAAACCGAAACGTCAACAACCGAACGGAAGGGTTCCTTCCAAGGTAAGACAACGACGCCCCTCCCCCCCGAGGCGCAGGGTGCTACTAATCAGGGGCTCGAAGCCCAGGCCTCGAAAGGGTTCGACGGGCGCCCCAGATTGAGCGATGCGAAGGCTATCGGTCACACTCGACCAACCCTCGAGCCCGCTGCTCGAGGGCGACCTGCACCTTTCACAAGGCCCCACTGATCAGGAGTACGAAGCCTGGCCCGCAAAAGGGTTCAACGGGCGCTCCGGATCAACAGAGTCAGGGACGATTCGGGCGTGCTCAACGGACTTTACCCCGAACACGAAGTTTGGGGACGCCCCTGTTGTGTTCAAGGCCACACATGGGCAGCTAGACGAGGGATCCCATCGAGGGAGAGCTTCCGCGCCCTCGGCCCCCATCGAAGGGGGCCGGGCCCTACCTAGCAAACCTTTGCAAGCGCTCTTATGGACGAGTCCCCGGACCACGAGCCGACCCCTAGCGAACGGGGCACGGGCGTCCACTTGAACTACCCGCTAGCAGCTCACCGAGGCATCCGTGTACGCAGCCCAATTCGAGGGCTACACGAATGACCTCACCTCTCTCCCCCGCGAAGGGGAAGCGAGGGTCGCAACTCAAAGACAAGAAGCCCCTCTGACCGCCTCCGCTTGGGCCAGGGGCTCGGGGGCTCCTTGCAGCATATCCTCCTCCTACTATGCGCGAAACACGTCGAAGCCGTGCAGGACCCGCCCCCCAGGTTCCGTATAAATCGGTATCATCCCCGCAATCCACCACGTCGAATGGGGAGCGACTAACACAACCCTCGGGAGTCAAAGCCCTTGCACGAGTGAACTCACTCCTCCAAGGGCTCGGGGGCTACACCCGCGGGTGCGCTCGCGCACCCCCACGGAAGAACATGCGTAATCAAGGAGTAATCCCCGCAGAATGCCTGGGAACAATCCCGCGAACCGTCAGTCTCTGCCCGACTGACCCTTAGTCCGGCAGAGACTCGGGGGCTGCTGTCGGGGACAGACCCAGGGGGTCCCCTAACCATCGGGGTAATCACCCTCAAAAAATGTTAAACACAGAAGGCCGAATCACCAGCAGCCCGGAAGAGCCACCAAGGCAGCGCGGCCCGTCACAGCTTATCACGGCCCAAAAACAGCCGTCCGAGCTCGCCTGTCGAGGGGACCCAAGTCGCGACCCCCGTCTCCGCCTCGCTCGAGGGCCGCGCACCCCCTCGAGCAGGCAAGCCAACTCCGCCTCGCTCGAGGCCACCCTTCTACTCAACGCGGTGCGCCCCGGTGCCCCACCCGACAACGGCATTTAATGCCCGCCCCATCAGGCGGGCGCCGAAGTCAAAAGGCGATCTCTCCCTACGCCGCACCGCTGACACCGTAGGGCTCGCTGTTCTACCTACTCCGGTCACTATGCGTCCTCACCGCCACTGTGCGGACGCATGCGGCGCTGCGCAAGGCCCTGTGCAGACTTGCAGGCATCATTCCGCACCACTATTCCACCCACTCCCGTCCTTTCCCCCCCGGTGCAGCCCTCGAATGGGCGTGAAGAACCCTCGAACGAATATATGAGCAGCGACCGAGCACGGACTCCGGTCAGGCGCAGCCCGGTGACGACGAACGCCGGGTCAAATCCACCAACTCTCGGCCATTCCCCGGTAAACCGGGCACGCCGCGCACTGTGGTCAACAGCAACCGCCATACCGACCCCTGTGTCACCAACTCTCGTTCTTCCCCACCTGCCACGCCCTCGAATCAACCGGCGGCGGGCAGCTGGGCGTGGATTACGGCGGCGCCACCCCTCGAAACCACTCCAGGACAAGCACAGGGACGGCCATGACACCCGCAGAAGCCGGAGCTCGTCATAAATCCCCTGCCGGGGTCAAGGACGACCGCACGCCCGGCGCCATGCTCTCCAGTGCGCACCTCTGTAGCACACACTGTACTTGTAAGCCCCTCTCCCCTCTATCCTTGGCCTATAAAAGGAGGAAGGGAGCGAGAGAGAAGGGGACAGACAGACGGACAGACGGACAAACAGACAGACAGAAACACACACACGATCACCGCTTCCCACGATATTGGCACTCGCCTCAATCACTTTTACACTCATTTTCAGGGACTTGGAGACTCCTTCTCCTCTCCTACCTCGCTTGTAGCCCCTCTCTGCAAGCACTCCGGTGCAAGATAGTACAGCGCCACGAGCGCACTCTGCTGGACGTACGACCTCACGGTCGGAACCAGGATAAACCCTTGTCTCACCGTGCTAGCTCTTGCATCAACCATCAGGGGACGGGACACAGCGCATTCTGCGTGGCGCTGAGGTTGGGCGGCCAATCTCAGCACCGACAAAACTACTGAGCGCTACAACTGGAAACGTCCAAAAACAACCGAAAAGAAGTGGTGAAGACAATAATAAAGCCAGCGCCATTTAACTCTGATGTTGCTACCATTCCGTTGCTCTGCTGTATTGTTGAATGTCTTCCTTGATAATTGATGCTACTTCTTCCACCGTTTTGGATTCCTGGTTGAAAGTTCTTCTATTGCGTTCTTTCCAAATGTTTCACCCGAAGTAAATCATCAGTCCATCAAAGAGGGGTCGGTTCCTTTTTTCAAACTTTTTCCTACACTTTTTCCACCAACCATATATGGAGCCAGTCACGTCAACCCCTGATAAAAATTGTACATTGAACCATTGAGCCAAATGCGTCCATACAGCCTTCGTGAAGACGCAGTCCTTGCAAAGATGCATTGGTGTTTCCGGCTCGGAATCACAAAGTCTACAAATCGGGTCGTGAGACCAGCCCTTCTTTGCTAGGTTGTTTGCTGTCAGAATTTTTCCATGTAGTAATATCCAAGCAAAAATCCTACATTTTGGTTCTGTATGTATCTGATACGCGCTTTTTGTTGTATACTCCCCACTGGTCGTCCATCACCAGATGATCTCATCCTCCATCTCTTCATTGCGTTCAAGCAAGTGAATTTCCTCCCATAGACTAGTGTACTCTCTAATTTCCTCACCTATCGTGATTGGGCACACTTGAGCGATCCAGTAGTTATTTCGTAGTGCCTTTTCGACCGTGAAATGCTTACGTTTTGATTTATCAAATAAGCGTGGGGCCAAATTTTTTGGGGCCACTCCCTTCAGCCAACTTAATGCAAAAACTTGCTTTAGTGCCTTTACCTACTGTGACAATTGTTGAGGCATTGAAGAGTTCTTTATCACTTTTATTACAAGGGATATCCATTCCTACCCTTATTAAAAGCCTGCTACATATTGTTGTAGCATTTGTTCACAGGTCCTGTCTGTCTCGGCTAATTTCGGAGCACCTAATTCATGAATTGCTGCTGTCTGATAACCAAATCTACTATGTAACCTTGTGGCACCTGATATTGACTACGAAATGTAGCTTGTTCATGAGCCAGCTCCTCTCAGCCACATCACGGTTTGAGATATCAGTATACCATCCTATCCATAGCCACATCACGGTTTGAGATATCAGTATATCATCCTATCCATTGTTCGCTCTACAAAACCTGACATAACCGTGGCCTTTTGTTTGATAAAAAAAACAAAAGAAATACGGCAAAGTCAGGTCGTGATCACACCGATGTTGGCAGAATAAAATTGAAGGTTTCAAAGTCAGTAGCACAAACCGTTAGACTATCTCCAACAATGGATACCCAAATCGGAGACCTATTTACCACTTTAGGTTGCCTACAGTAAAAAAATCCGTGACCCATAAACTCATTTCTCCAACAAAATACCCAAAAGAGAATCTTTCTGCTAATGGGTCACGAAGAGAGAGGATACCCAGATTTAGATTCCCTCTCTCCTAAAAACCCATTTTGGGTTTGGGTATAGGTACTCTGTTGGAGACTGAAATAGTACCATCGGAGACCCATTTTGGGTTTGGGTCTCCTTTTGGGTACTCGGTTGGAGATAGCCTTAGCACCTCAAATATGCAGCCTATCACCAAGCGCATAATAGTATAGATGGAGTGATGAATAATTCTGAATCAAACTGCTAAACTAGCAATGTAAGAAAACTCGGCAAATAGTGCTGGAATATGTACTTGCCGTTTTGGCCTTGGCCTTGCCTTCGTATCCATCTTCCACATTTGCAGTTGCCAGCCGGCCGCCAGGTCGATCGCCTGCTGCCCTGCTCGCCTCGGAGCTTCATCCACTGAGCCATGGCGCCGCTGGCTGTAGAGCTTCATCGGCAGAAACGGCGGCTCTTGATACGCGGTTTGTCGCCACGAGCATGCACCTGGACATTTCCACAGGGCACACCACGACCGCCGAAGCTGAGGCCGAACGGCGCGGCCGGCCGCGACGGCGTCGAGCCGGAACACGCCCGCCGCCCCGCGCGAGCCATCAACACTCCTCAGCATCCACCCGCCCACGCGCCACACCTTGCACCGGCGGCGACGAGTGTCACTCCGGCGGCCTCGCCGAAGAGCTCCATTGCCGCCGCCGCCGCAGAACTCGAGCCATCCATGCGACGCAAACGCATGCGCCGGTGGCGCGCCTCGCCGGGCGGCATGCCCAGCCAGCCGTACGTTGATCGGGGCTCCCATCAGCGACACCGCCGGCACCCCAAACTCAAGAGACTCCGGGAACACGTATTCCCCGTCGCCGGAGACGCAGACCCTGCACCGGCGCGCCTCCGTGAGCGGCGCACGGCGAGGAACGCCGGACCGGGGGTGGTCGGTATTTCATTTACCGACCACCCCTTGGCCTCTCCTGGTCGTCGGATCGGCCTCTCGTGCGGCCAAGATGTACCTGGATGTCATGTGCAGGCAGCGGCAAGTCTCCACGCCACGGTGTGCGCGGGCGCTGGGCCGCCGTTCGCATGGCATCCAGTGATCTAGTCCGCCGACGGCGAGATGTCCGATCACGGGGAGCAAGGCACGACGAAGACTTGCGGCCGGGCCAGCCGGCGGCGTGGAAGACCATGAGCGGCGGCGGTCAATATTCTAGAAGCAGTGTTGGCGACGCGAGTGACAGGGATGAAGAAGCACGGTCCCCCTCGCCGTCCGGCGCGGCCTCATTTGGGCGGTTTGGGCTCATCATGGCCCGCCGTGCACGCCTGGAACACGGCCGCCCTTCCGGTCCGAACCGGCGTCCATGACATGAGAAGCACGCCGGCGTGCGCATGGTCGCCAAGGGCTCCGGGATCGAGTTCGCCGGCAGAGGTGTCAGTGACCCGATTCCCCTTGGCCTCTGTTGACGCTTTTCTGGTCAACACACACGAGCGCCGGATCGCGCAGCACTAGAAACTTGCACTTGTCGCAGCCCCAGCCTAAACCGGTCAGACCGGTTTAGGGATCCGGTCAGACCGGATTTGCTAGGGCTTCGGTGAAAACCTAGAATCACCACCTCGGGAGGGACCCCGTCGGAGATGGTGCGTCTAGGGTTGCTCTGAGATCGGTCAGGCCACTCAGAACCTCCTTGAACGCCGTCGAGACAAACAAGGAAAGCAAAGGGGTTGGAAAAAGCTAGGGTTTGGAGATAAAAAGTAGAAAAATATTATTTGATCGATTGGATGATGGCTCTCAATCGGCCACGGCCCTTTATATTTATAGGGTGGGGAGGTCTTGCCCCGCAAGGAATCCTTTTACAATTTGGAAACGACTAGGACTCCTAATTCTACTCCAACTCGGAGTAAACCGGTCAGACCGGTTTCGGCCATTGCCAGATCGGCTACAGTGAAACCGGTCTGACCGCTTTCCAGAACCGGTCTGACCGGTTGCCCTCGACCTGATAGGCAACTGCCAATTTTGGGTGCGAACATATGCCCCCCTATTTTATAGTAAATTTTATGCACTAGAAAATATGCTAAGGTCGATGTCACAGAATTCACCGGCCATTTTATCCTAAGGGCGATTTTCAACATAAATCGGCCATATCCTATCAAGCACTTTGCCAAACACTTGGATAAAATTTCTTCAAGTATCTCCCATTGAGAGCTCTAGGCAGCTGCTGTCCTTGCAAGGTCTCTACCATATAGGAATTTCCTGAACAAACCTTCACAATCTTAAAAGGACCTTCCCAACTTGGAGACCACTTGCCAAACTTGTTGCTTTTCAATCCAATGGGCAAGATCGTTTTCCAAACCAAATCACCTACTTGAAAAGATTTGAATTTCACTTTCTTGTTGTATGCTCTCGCCACTCATCTCTTATCTTTTTCAATCTCTTCTAAAGCTTCCAAACGCTTGTCGGTCACTTCATCAATATTATCCATCATCAAAGCATAGTATGTATCAACATCAAGATTATTTTGCTTTGCAAGTCTATATGCGCCAAGATTCACCTCTACAGGCAAAACGGCCTCTTGACCATACACAAGCTCAAACGGAGTAACTTTAGTAGCACCACGTTTAGAAATACGATGAGCCCATAAAGCTTCAGATAATACCTCATGCCATGTTTTAGGATGATCTTCTACCTTCTTCTTGATGAGCTTTACCAAGGTCTTGTTGCTAGATTCAGCTTGACCATTGGCTTGAGCATAATATGGAGATGAATTGAGAAGTTTAACACCATAGGAATTAACAAATTCACGCACCTCTTTGGATATGAATGAAGCCCCTTGATCCATAGTCAAAGTTTGTGGAATACCAAACCTATGTATAATATGGTCTCTAATAAACTCAATCACCTCTCTATGTGTCATATTCTTCAAAGGAACCGCTTCCATCCATTTGGTAAAATAATCAGTTGCCACAATCACAAAACAATGACCCTTCGACGAAGGAGGATGAATCTTGCCAACAAAATCTAAACCCCATCCTCGGAAAGGCCAAGGCTTAATAATTGGATGCATCAATGCCGCAGGTACCAACTGAATATCCCCATGTTTCTGACACTCTTCACATCCTTTGTAGTATTTAAAACAATCGGCTATCATATTGGGCCAATAGAAACAAGCTCGTCTAAGGAGCCACTTCATCTTGGGAGCCGATTGATGAGTACCACAAATTCCTTCATGAACCTCTGCCATAGCCAAACTAGCTTGGTCAGGACCCAAACATTTTAGAAGCAAACCATCAATAGTCCGACGATATAATTCTTCACCATCTAGAATAAATTTAAGAGCCCATCGTCGGATTTTTCTGTCAACTGAATTGCTAGGATTTTGCAAATAATCCACCAAAGGCTTCCTCCAATCATCCACTTCGTCTCTATTAGCAACAGCGGCCGAAATAGACCCGATCTCGGGATACCGGTCAGACCGGTTCTCCGAAGCGGTCAGACCGGAAAAACCGGTAAGACCGGTCTGAGGAAGCGGTGCGACCGGTCCCTCCAGAACAGAACACTCGGCTTCTAAAAACATCGGTCTTCGTTCTTGAAAATTTCTTTTCTGAATGTTATAACCAGATGCTTGCTGAGCCAGAGCATTCGCCTTTGGATTTCTTCCTCGTGGTACATGACGAATTACAAACTCATTTAAGCAAGATATAATATCGAAGCATCTATCAAGATAGGCATTCAAAAATCCATCTAAGCATTGACATACCTTAGAAACTTGTTGTACCACCAGTAAAGAATCACCATAAGCTTCTACATGCTTTACTCCCATGTCATGCAAAATTTTCAATCCGAATAGAAGAGCCTCATACTTGACTTGGTTATTAGTACATTCATGATCTAACCGGTTGAGTGCTTCAAAAACAGCCCCATGTGGAGAAGTAATAACAATTCCAATACCACAACCACTTTTGCAAACCGATCCATCAAAATGCAACTTCCATGGAGTAAAAGTAACATAACCGACACTTAAATCAAGTTGCTTATCTACTCTATGTTCAACAATAAAATCGGCTACTATTTGACCTTTCATTGAAGTTAATGGCTCACAATGCAAATCATATTCAACTAAAGCATAAGCCCATTTGCCGACTCTACCACTTAAAATTGGTTTGTGCAACATGTATTTGATTATGTCGGTTTGACATGCTACTACACAAGTACTTGGTAAAAGGTAATGCCTCAACTTGGTACAAATATGATATAATGATAAACATAGTTTTTCGATAAAGGTGTACCTTGTTTCGGCATCCAATAATCTTCTACTCTCATATGCAACCACATGTTCCTTTCCTTCGGTTTCTTGAGTCAAAACTCCTCCAATGACATCTTTCTCAGCCGCCACATACAACTTGAATGGAACCCCACTCTTGGGCGCTTGAAGGACGGGTGGCGAAGATAAATATTGCTTGATCTCATCAAATGCCTCTTGTTGTTTTGCCCCCCAAGTAAAATCAATGTCATTCTTCAACCGAAGTAAAGAAGTAAAGGCATTCACCTTCCCGGACAAATTACAAATGAATCTCCTCAAGTAATTTACTTTGCCCAAAAACTTTTGCAAATCTTTCTTGCAAGTAGGAGCCTTCACATTGTTAATAGCTTCAATCTTTGTAGGATCTATCTCTATGCCCTTTTCATGCACAATAAATCCCAAGAACTTTCCAGCCGATACACCAAAAGCACACTTGAGTGGATTCATCTTCAATTTATACCGACGCATTCTTTCAAATGCAAGCCTTAAATCAGCCAAATGAAAATCCACTCCAGCCGATTTGACAACAATATCATCGATATAAACCTCTACTATAATGCCAAGCAAGTCATGAAAAATCAAATTCATAGCACTTTGATATGTAGCACCAGCATTCTTCAAACCAAAAGTCATCACTACCCACTCAAATAGACCAACAAAACCCGGACATAGAAATGTCGTTTTGGCTATATCCTCTTCGGCCATAAATATTTGATTATAACCAGCATTACCATCAAGAAAGCTAAGAATTTTATGTCCAGATGCAGCATTAACAAGAAAATCGGCTATAGGCATAGGATATTCATCTTTAGGAGTAGCTCTATTGAGATCTCTAAAATCAATGCAAACACGAAGCTTTTTTGTTCCTTTCTTTTCAACAGGTACAATATTAGAGATCCAATTAGCATATCGACAAGGCCTAATAAATTTAGCATCTAGCAACCGATTGATTTCTTCTTTCACTCGGTCATAAATATCAGGATTAAAGTTTCTGCGAGATTGTTTAAAAGACATAAAACCAGGTTTAATGGGTAAACGATGTTCAACTAAATCACGACTTAAACCAGGAATTTCATTGTAGCTCCATGCAAAACAATCAACATACTCCTTTAATAACTTTATTAACTCAGATTTAAACAACAGATCAAGATTCTTGTTTACAAATGTCGGCCTAGGTATAGTACCATCACCAATATCTACCTCCTCTAGAGGATCAGCCGACGTAAACCCTTGTCCTAACTTGCTTAAATCATCAAAATCTTCAATGGCCTCACACATATCGTTCTTATGCGCCCGATAGTGCTCACGCCTCTGCTGTAACCACTCTAGATTTGGATCCATCAAATCATAAGAGATGGTATAGCCAGATCTCCGATCGGCCTCATAACAGCAGTAGCAAAGCCATCCTTGGTGCAACCAATGATCTCACAATCAGATAAATCTAAACCAGATAAACACTTAAGATTCTCATGACCATCCATAGTAGAACTATCGGCCACTGCAACACAAACCGACGTATCTCCATGAACGACCTCTACTTCATCATTTATCCATTGAATTAAAAATTGATGCAAAGTAGAAGGCACACACTGGTTTGCATGAATCCAATCACGACCAGGGATTAAACTGTAGTTACCTTGTGTCTCGGCGACGAAGAACGCAGTAGCCAAAGTCTTGCTTCCAATAGTGAGCTCCATAGAAGCAACTCCCTTGGCGCCCATAGGTTCACCTCCTCCAACGCCGCTGATGGTCATGTTGGTCTTGATCAATTCCTCATCTGAACCTCCCAGCTTCTTGAACAGAGAATACGGCATCAAATTAACTATCGCCCCTCCATCCACTAGCATGCGAGAGATAGGCTTTCCATTGATATGACCCTTCATGTACAAAGCCTTCAGATGACTTTCAGTAGCTTTAGGCTTCTGGAAAATAGCTTCCTTTGGCCCAAAATCAAGATGAGCGATGCTTTCCTCTGATAACACATAACCATCCATAGACATATGAATTACATTAAGCTCAAAATTCATACGCTCAGGAGAAGAACCATAATCAACAAGCTCTTCATCGTTCTCTGAAGTAGATACCGATGATAACTTGCCATCACAAACCAAAGGAGTAGGAGAAGAAAAACCAGGCGGCACATAGGGCAAAGCGGTCTGACCGCTTTCGGCAACCGGTCTGACCGGTTCAACCGGTCTGACCGACTCCCCAACCGGTCTGATCGGTTCTGTCTGGGAGCTGGTCTTGGCTCTCCACTCTTTCCCTTGTGGAATCATAGGCCTGTACTTGTTGAATGCTTCGTCTCTCTGTTTCTCTAGCTCTTTCTCCTTCATCTCCCGAAACCTCAAGCGTTGAAGCTTCCTCCTTTGAGTACGAGATAAACCGGGAGGACACCATCTTGGCAAAAAGTACTTAGAATTAGAACTACTTCCACTGGCCTCATGATCATTATCAGAAACAGATCCCTTCTGAATAGGTGTCTCAACCTTATTGTCTATGACAATCGGTCCTTTGCCATCCATGTTGGAAAGGCTGCTGATACGGCACCCACATCACTCCATTATTATTATAAATTGGATGGGGTGGATATGAGCTCGATGCCTCCCATCGCGGAGCAAAATTCCTCTTTGGCTGCGAACATTCTTCTTGGTGTAGAGGCACTCTCATTCTCATTTTTACTGGCCGATCGCTTGTAACAGCCTTTTGCTTGGAGTACTTGTCAAATAGCATATCAAAGGTGACCTTTGGTCTAAGAGTGCTCCCCTGATTCTTTGCAACATTGAGCTTCCAGTTTCCAATCTCCGGACGACTTGGTTTGATCATCTTTGGACGGCTCTGGGGAAAACCGGTCTGACCGCTTTCCCCAACCGGTCTGACCGGTTTGTCCTGCACAGGCTCAAACGGTCTCTGCTCGGCGGGAACGGACGACCCTTGCCCCCCATGTCCAAAGGTTGTCACAGTAACTTTGAATGTCTCCCTGCCATCTGGAGTTGTCTCACATGCAACTTCTCGAATCAACTCTTTTCCCCTCAAATCAGGTTTTGCTTCACCAATCACAACATTCTTCCCTTTGGTTGCTTCGGCTTGATGCGGCCGAACCAA
Organism: Echinochloa phyllopogon; assembly: GCA_033239725.1. NCBI lineage: Eukaryota > Viridiplantae > Streptophyta > Magnoliopsida > Poales > Poaceae > Echinochloa > Echinochloa phyllopogon. The sequence continues at coordinate 3,165,257 of BTCW01000001.1, forward strand.
GACCTTAGGCTGCTGTAAACCCATAGTATTGACAGGGAAAGGAGTTTTGTCCACTTGCATCTCATGAAATGTCAAATGACCTTCATTTATGGCCGATTGAACCTGTCGACGAAACACATTGCAATCATTAGTGGCATGAGAATAAGTATTGTGAAACTTACAATATGCACGCCTTTTCAATTCATCAAGTGGAGGTAATTTATGAGATAATTTAATATTTCCAGACTTAAGCAATTCATCAAAGATACGATCGCACTTGGAAACATCAAATGTAAACTTAACTTCTTCTTGGCGACCTTTGCTAGCCGGCTTAAGTGATGTACAAGAATAAGTTTTTTCTTTAGAGGGCCATACAAATTCAGCAGCAAGTACTTCTTTATCACTATCACTTGAATTATCAGACTCATAATCAATCATATGAACATTGGAACGACGTGATCTAGAAGTATCTCTATCTTTTTCCTTATTCATTCGGTTTTCAACAACTAAAGCTCTAATTTGAACTTGTGCAACCGAAAGAAAATCAGAATCCTCTATTCTATCTCTTATGGATGACCTTAAACCCTTTAAGCAAATATCGGCAAGGTCCGTATCAGTGATTGACAAATTGAAACAACGGTTCTTAGTTTCTTTGAATCTCTTAATGTAAGCAAAAACAGTTTCATCTCTACTTTGCCTAACCGATGTCAAGTCCGTCAATTTCAATTGCAAGCTCCCACTATAAAAGTGATCATGAAATTTACGCTCTAACATATCCCAAGATATAATAGAACCAGGAGCAAGCGAAGAAAACCAAGCAAAAGCGGTATCAGTTAAAGATAGAGAGAATAAACGCACTTTAACAGCATTATATGTACCCGCTTCTCCCAGTTGAGCTATGTATTGACTAATATGTTCCCACGTGGTTCGGTCATCATCTCCACTAAATTTAATTAAATCGGGCATACGCCAACCGCGTGGAAGAGGAAAATTATCAAACTCAGCATCATATGGTTTTTGATACAAATTTGTGTTACCAATATCAATACCAAGTTTAGTTTTTACCGCATTAGCCAAATCTTCTCTAAATTTATTAAATTCAGCCCAGTTAGGATTATTTGGCTGTTGTGGTTGCACACTCTCCAAATTCATCTTATTTAAGTAGGGAGCAATCTTAGCTTGAGCTAGCCTATAACTTTCAAACACATCATCAGGTATAATATTTCTTTGAGCAGATGTGTTAATTGTCGTACTATATTGCGACCTAGCAGTACCCAAGGTATTAGTATGAGCATACATCATCGAATCAGGCACGACAGAAAGCGGAAAAGGTTGCTCATGCACTAATTCAAGCGCGCTGGTCAAACCGGTCTGACCGGTTCCCTGATCCGGTCTGACCGGTTTAGCCATGTTTGGCCCGGTCGGTTGGAACGGCAGGGACTGACCAACGGCAAACTCAGGTGGCATATCATACATATATTTTTCATTATTAGCATTAGGTATAGGTGACAAGCTAGGAAAAACTACCCCACTAGTATTAATTTTAGGAACGCTACTACTAGTTTCATTATTGTTAAAGCAAGAAGTAGTCCTATCTTTCTTAAGATCCTCTAATCGTTCTAAACGAGCAATATATGAGGCGAGTAATTCATCACTTTCTATACTATTTTTAGGAACTGTAGTAGGAGTTTTTTGTGATTTACTTACAGTGGGTATTACCTCAACTTGCTTGTCGTTTAACTTGATCGCTGGTAGCTCAAATTCTTTCAATCTTGCCACCTTGCCATGACGATCTTTCTTGACGCCAGCCAAAAATTGTGTCTTCATGTAATCTTGCAGCGCCTCGAACTTTTTTTGCTCCTCCGGAGTAAGATCTTCCAACGAAGCCGTGATGATGTTATCCATATCAAGATCACACCGAGATCCCATCTTGCCTGGAGCTTAGATTGAACGGTCTTTGAAAACCAGATCTTCTATAATCCCCAGCGGAGTCGCCAAAAGTATGTTGACGCTTTTCTGGTCAATACACACGAGCGCCGGATCGCGCAGCACCAGAAACTTGCACTTGCCGCAGCCCCAGCCTAAACCGGTCAGACCGGTTTAGGGATCCGGTCAGACCGGATTTGCTAGGGCTTCGGTGAAAACCTAGAATCACCACCTCGAGAGGGACCCCGTCGGAGATGGTGCGTCTAGGGTTGCTCTGAGATCGGTCAGGCCCAAGGTTTTAAATAGCGGGCTAAGGCATTTAGCGGCAGAGCTTCTAAAACAGCTAATAGCTGGCTAAATGGAGCTATAGCGTCAAATAGCGGCTAAATTACACATAGAATCAAATAGCGGCGTTCTTCCAAATCAGCTATAGCTGGAGATAGCTGAGGCTATAGCCGGCTATTTAAAACCTTGGTCAGGCCACTCAGAACCTCCTTGAACGCCGTCGAGACAAACAAGGAAAGCAAAGGGGTTGGAAAAAGCTAGGGTTTGGAGATAAAAAGTAGAAAAATAATATTTGATCGATTGGATGATGGCTCTCAATCGGCCACGGCCCTTTATATTTATAGGGTGGGGAGGTCTTGCCCGGCAAGGAATCCTTTTACAATTTGGAAACGACTAGGACTCCTAATTCTACTCCAACTCGGAGTAAACCGGTCAGACCGGATAGAGAAACCGGTCAGACCGGTTTCGGCCATTGCCAGATCGGCTACAGTGAAACCGGTCTGACCGCTTTCCAGAACCCGGTATGACCGGTTGCCCTTGACCTGATAGGCAACTGCCAATTTTGGATGCGAACAGCCTCTTGTAACCGGGTGATTTCGATCTGATCCTCTGAAAGCGAGGCAACTTTGTGAACCCTATTTTCAGTAGAGCATGCTTGTTCACCAGCATTAATTTACCTTGTTTCTTGCATCCCACAACGCCAACAACAAACGCTATTGGTTACCTTGATCTGAACATCACCCTCCATGTTTATGATATGATGGACAACCTCTTTTGCTGAATTCAGTTGCAGTAAGGACATTCGAAAGTATTCCTATTCTAGAGCTCGCCAACATTTCTTGAACAGGCCGGGCACGCAGCCACCGGAGCTGATCGACACCGAACCGTGCTGCCGGCCGCGACGACGTCGAGCCGGAACATGCCCACCGCTGCACGCGCGCGCACCATCAGCACTCCTCGGCCACCCGCCCGCCCGCGAGCACACCGGACGGCCACGGCGGCCTCGTCGCAGAGCTGTCGCCGCCGTCGCAGAACGAACTCGAGTGCCTCCCACGCGACGCGCACGCATGCGCCGGTGGCGCGCCACGCCGGGCGGCATGTAGCCGTACGTTGAGCAGGAAGGAACGGCCGGCAACGCCACCGGCAACCCGCACTCGAACGGCTCCGGGAACATGGAGTTACGGCGGCCGGGACGCATAGCTAGTATCGGCGCGCCTCCGTGAGCTGCGCCGCCGAGGAACGCCGGACCCAGGGGTGGTTGGGGGTGGACGGTAAATGAAATACCGACCACCCCTTGGCCCCTCCTGGTCGTTGGATCCACCTCGTGCGGCCACAATCGAGCCGATTAGATGCAGGCAGAGACTGGTCAACAAGGTTTTCGCGCTGTTGGTTGGGCCGCCGTGAACCACCGGCATCCAATGAGTCCACGGCGGCGAACCGACGCAGGCGGCAAGACCTTCGCCGCCTTGTATTCGCGGTGGATCGTCGGCGTCGGGGGTGACTGAAGCGCCACCGTCGACACCGGCCAGAACCAACCGGGTGATCCGCCGGCTGGCAAGCGGTGCCCCGCCGTGGCGGCCGTCGTCGGCCGTACAGGGTCTACCGGCGCTACGTGCCGGTGTCGCTCAACCCGCCGAGCAGCGGCACCTAATTAAATACGCGTTCGACGCCGAGGAAGACGAGCGGCACAAGGTCGGCGGCGTACGGGCACATGCACATGCCTTTCGTCGGCGAAGATGTACAGCGTCGAGCCGGAACAGGCCCGCCGCACACGGCACCATTAGCACTCCTCGGCACACCCGCTCCCGCGCGTGCGCCCGGCAGCCGCGACTGCCACTCCGGCGACGTCGTCGAAGAGCTCCGTCGCCGTCGTCGCAGAACTCGAGATCCTTCCATGGAGCAGAATGTTGAGCACGCAGGGATGGCCGGCGACGCCGCTGGCATCCAGCAATCAAGAGACTCCGAGAACATGCATATCCCGTCGCCGGAGACGCAGAGCGGGCGCCGGCGCGCCTCCACGAGCTGCACGCGGCGCGGAACGCCGGACCCGGGGTGGTCGGTATTCCATTTACCGTCCGGGGTGGACGGTAAATGAGATACCGACCACCCCTTGGCCTCCTCTGATCGTTGGATCAGCCTCGTGCGGCCAAGATCTTCCTGACCGTCAAGTTGTGGGCAGCGGCAGGTCTCCGCGCGGTCCTCGCGCGCTGGGCCGCCGTCGCCATGGCATCCGCCGCCGGCGAGGTGTGATAGATCACGGAGGCGGCGGCGGACGAGAGCCTCAGCCTGGACGAAGGGTGTTCGTGGAAGCGCCGCCGGCGCCGCTCTGCTAGCTTCGCCGGCAAGCTCACCCCGATGGGCCACCTCATGCCACCCATGAGGCCATGATCGATCACCGTCAGGCTCCACGCGGTGGTCGCTGGATCCGCCGAGCAGCGGCACCCACATACGCGCTCGACGCCGGGGAAGATGAGCGGCAGTAGTACAATGTCGCCGACGGGCACCTGCCTTTCGTCGGCGCCGCCGCCCCGCACGGCCACGGCGGCCTTGCATTTGCTTGTCGCGGGAGAACTGGACCGTCAGTGCCTGCCGCATCTGCCTTTCAGCTTCCAGCAGGAGCAGCTGCGTCTCTGCCATGGCAGGAGCATCTGAGTCTGACAAGGTGGTGCCAGTGCTCGTGCATGCATGCTCTCGAGCTATCTATTGGTGTGTTCCCGGTGAGAAGCAAGGAAGATGAACAAGTTGCTACGGTGTCAGGGAACTACTTGACGTCGTTGGACAGGGAATGCTTCTCTGCATTGAGACATGAACGTACGGTGAATTCCGTCCCAGGAAGCAGGTGACCTATCGATAGAGAATCCTGAAATCCTGGAGGAGAATCTGAGTGGTAATGAAGAAAAGGTGCGAGACGTGAAGCTTGAGGTTGCAATCTCCAGCCAACGACACCAGCAAATAGGATTTATCTGCCCCGCCTATCACCTTTGCTTTATCCGTATAAGTAAGCACCATCGACACCTTATTTAATTTCACAACATGATTCTTAAGAGTGCTGCTTCCTTGGCTTGTCATGGGGACGGATTAGAGTGCTGCTACTAACAATGTTTGTGCATCATGGAGGTTTAGTGGTCGTCTGCCACCTAAACTGAGCTATACATAATACATTGCTATTACCTTGATTTTGGTTGTCAGGTGGCATCTGGTTCTGTACTTTATTATGCATTACATCAGCTGCTGGGTATTGATTTTTGTGTCTTGCACGCATATAACTAGGACGTGATTGGTCAACTTTGTTGATCCCATTGTGGTTACATGATTACATCTGAAAAGTTTAGTGGCATTATTGAATTCATTTACTGAGAAATGACTAAAATAAATAATCCTGGAGGTTTGATTTACAAGCAGCCGTTGCTAAATCTTCTATGTGGCAGTGGTGTGCAAACTTTGCTGCATTGTCAAAAATTACCGAATTAACAAGTAAGCTATTACCAAATAATGTAGGGGTTGCTGCAATTATTTTGTTAGTGCAGAGTAATAATTGAAAATTTGAGAGATCGAAAGCAGCCGCCACTTTGTTTTGAGCAACCAGTTGAAAAAATCAACAAATGTTTGTCGGCAATGGATATAATTTTATCTTTCCTCTAATATCATGAGAAGACATCACTCTGACGCATAAGGCCAGTCTCAGTGCACGATTTCACCACACGGTTACCTAGTCCAGAAAATAGGTAATTGTGCAAGTTTCATGGTGATGAAACTTCTCTCACAAACCATGAAACTCTTCACTCTCTCTCCTATGCCACATCAGCACATTTAATGTCAAACAATTGCTGTTGTTTGAAGTTGAAGAGAGACAACACTCTGAAACAATTGCTGAGTTGAAGAATTCTATTGAGGAGCTTCAGAAAAGAAACTTATCTTTACAAGAGACTTTGCAAAAAGTCGAGGCAGAAAAAATGGATGCCGAGTCAATGAAGATTGAGCTTTTGGAAGATCTAAAAAGAAAACTTTTGGTGGAAAAACGCCTTCGCGAGCAGGTTAAGATGCTTCAGCAAGAAACTGCCGTAAAGTTTAAACTCGAGGAGACCTGTTTGCGAAGAAAGCTAAAAGTATATGAGCTAAAGGGAAATCTTAGCGTATTCTGCAGAGTAAGGCCTCTGCTACCACAAGAGTCCGGAGCTGTCTCATATCCGGAGAGTGGAGAGAACATGGGCCGTGCTATTGAGTTGAAGCATAAGGCTCAAGAATATTCATTTACTTTTGATAAAGTATTTGATTGTTCGGCATCACAAGAGACCGTGTTCAACGAAATATCTGAACTAGTGCAAAGCGCACTGAATGGCTGTAAGGTTTGCATATTTGCCTATGGGCAAACTGGTTCTGGTAAAACATATGCAATGATGGGTAATCTAGAGTCGGCTGATCAGAAAGGAATGATACCAAGATCCCTAGAACGCATTTTCGATAGCAAGAGGCTTAACTCACAGGGTTCGGAATATAAGATACAGGCCTCAATGCTGGAGATATACAATGAGACTATACGCGACTTGCTTGCTGCTCATGATGGCCGTTCTTCAAAGTACTGCATCAAGCATGCTGCTAATGGCGACACTTATGTGCCGAATCTTGAAGTGGTTAATGTAACTAGTATCGACGAAGTTTCTAAACTACTTAAACGGGCTGCTCAGAACAGGTCAATCGGAAGAACAGAAATGAATGAGAAATCATCCAGAAGTCACTTAGTTTTCACACTTCGAATTTTGCGTGGAACAGATCAACAAGGAGTGCTCAATTTAATCGATCTAGCAGGCAGCGAGCGTCCGAAAAAAAGTTGTGCTACTGGTGATCGACTGAAAGAAACCAAGGCTATCAATAAAAGCCTGTCATACTTAGGAGACGTGATGAAAGCAATCGCAAAGAAGCAGGAACATGTTCCGTTTAGGAATTCAAAGCTAACGTATCTGCTGCAGCCATGTCTGGGAGGGGACTCGAAGACGTTGATGTTTATAAATATCTCTTCTGAAGCATCCTCAACTGAAGAAACTTATTCATCATTGATGTTCGCTGCAAGGGCAAACTCCTGTGACCTTGGGATCCCCGGATGCCAAACTCAGAAGCGAAGCCAAACTCAGAAGCGAAGCTCCAGCGCTGTAAAGGCAGTGAGCCCCATCTGGTCGCCTTAGGACAGTGCCACGGCCGGCCGCGTCTTCCCCGTCATCCCGCTGTCCCACTTGTGTGGTCTCTGCACTTGCCCATCGCTGTCCACCTGCATCTCAGTCCACCTGAAATTCATCTTTTGCTTGTGCCTGCTATCTGCTGCTGTCTTGAGTCCATTAGTTGAATGTCCAGTTCCGCTGTGTTCATCAAAGTTGCTGCTGCATATCCATAGTATATTGTCATATTTCCGCTGTTCGTTTATCCAAGTGCATCCATATGTTCAGTTTGCCATGTTGTACCAGTATATCATCTAAACCATTGTCCATCCAAGACCAATTGCAACTCCAGTTCGTCAAAGTTGTGCATGTCCACAAAATTCAAGTTGTCAGCCAGCCATTTTCTTTTTTTTTATGGTTAGCTGAATCCCGTTGATTAAGCTAATCATTGTCATCGTTGTTGATGCAACCTTTGCCCTCTTGGTCCCTTTCAGAGCCGTTTTGCTCCACGTCATGATCAATGGCCGTTTATTCGTCGTCATCAACACATGTCCTCCTGCTTGCCGTCTTCAAGCAGTGATCTCTCGTTCCTTCATTTTGGCTGGTTTGACACATCTCCATGTTACTGTCGGGTTCAATTCTCCAAAGCAAGGCTCATGTTTGAGGAGTTGAAGTACTGGTTTGTGAAGACTTGAGGTATTTGCTGAAGTACGGTTGTGAAGGCGGTACCCTCTTGTGGAGGAGATTATCTACGTCGACAAGTTCAAGAGTTGCACGCTTCGACGACATCTTTCATTTCGGACTTTGAATGTATCATTTTCATGTTTATGTTTGAGTCTAGTTCTTAGTGTCAACTCTCCAAATGCAACGACATTGCATTCACGTTGCATTTGAGAGGGGGTGTTAAGGGTGTTATAGTCATTGTACTAGAAGTAAGGGTAGTATGGTATTTTCCTAGTAGGGTTTGGGTGCTCATGTACTACGTATATCCCCATTTGGGGCTGGTCAATACCAATCTAACATTTCACCCTTCATTCATTCGTAACAGAAGGGACCAATTGAGCCGCAAGTGCAGTTCGCTATAAAGACATTGAGCACTCTGAACCAGCAAAATCAACAGAAATCACAAGTGTCGAGGGAGACAGCATCTTCACCCCGCACAATTACACCGGTATTTTTTCTCTTCCCCATGTTACCTTCCAAAATTTGACTGGGACCAAAAATATTTAACCACTGGGGTCAAAACAATTATCATTGGCATGGAACATGTTGGCGCTAAAGGCACTGAACATGTTGGCAAGATGGCGATGACATGGGTGTGGATGGGCACCTGCACCTTGTCCGACAGCATGGCTGTGTGAGTGCAATGGAGGAAGGGGATGGAGTGCAAGAATATGGAGCCATAACACGTAACTGTGTAACATGGCTAAGTCTGGGATTGGGAAAAAAATTCTGTGGAAATAAATTAACATCTTCCTATTATTAAATAGGTGTTCGTTTGACCTCTTTGCATGGAGTTAGGGGTTACAATTTACAAGTCATTGCTCGGTGTGTGACTGACATTCTAGCTAGAGCTACAAAACTGAAGACATACTGACCCAGAATATCTATTCTGTGTCTGTAAACATGCTCACATCTTTTTAGATAATGTAAATGCAGTCTGAAATATGCTGTTACCAATTTATACTGTTGCCTGTTACAGGATGTGAACCATGGTGATTTCTGTGAGCAGTCTGCATCCCTCCCGGCTGATGTGCGGAACAGCAATGCTGATGGGCTCGACAGGACTGGTGAGATTCTGCACTAATACGTCTTTATCCTTGCTTGCGTTCAGAACAGCTATATCAACTGAACAAGCACAAAATGGGGAGTAGTCCCTGTCGCTGTAAATGACCATGAATGAGATAATTTATCATAAGCTTCCTTTTCTCAAGCAGAATGACTACCGCACTATGATGGAGGGAGCAATTGAAGCCAAGGTTCAACGATAAGACTCCCAGTGCTCTAAGTATCTGACATCTCCAAGCAATATGCACTCCTGAATTTGGTGTCAGAAGGAAGATGGACGAGGGCATAGTAATATGTTTTATATTTGAATATCTGAAACTAGAAATACAGTACAAGAGGTCAAGACTGTTGTTGACACGAAACCGCGCCAACGAAGTCGCCGATGCCTTGGAGCAAAACCGGTCAGACCGCTTGATGAAACCGGTCAGACCGCTTTCCTGGAGCTAAACCGGTCAGACCGCTTTTGATGGGGCGACGGTGAAAACCTAAAATCTCGAGCTCGGGAGGGACCCCGTCGGAGCTTGAGAGTCTAGGGTTGTTCTAGGGTCGGCAGGCCACCTAGAACGTCCTCAAACGCCGTCGAGACGAGAGAAGAACAGAAGATACAAGGGTTGGAAGAGCTAGGGTTTGGAGATAAAATTAATGCAGAACATGGAAAGATAAAAGTAAAGACAAAATGATAAAAGATAAATTTGATAGATTCGATTGGATTGGATATTGGATTCCCCCTCAATCGACCTTGGCCCTTTATATTTATAGGGTGGGATGGTCTTACCCCGTTGAGTCGGTTTACAATATGGGACAAAATAGAGTCCTAATCCTACTCAAATTACAGGTCCAAACCGGTCAGACCGGTTTGGGAAACCGGTCAGACCGGTTTTCCCAGGTGAAGAATCTTCCCGAAGTCATAACTCTCTCATCCGGAGTCCAAAATAGGCGTTCCACATATGCATCTTGATCGTCTCGACGAGAGCTACGCAATGGTGAAGTCCAATTTGCATTTTGACAATGTTTACAAAACCGGTCTGACCGGTTAGGGAAACCGGTCAGACCGGTTTCGGCAGTTGCCACATCGGCTACAGTAAAACCGGTCTGATCGCTTCCTAGAACCGGTCGGACCGGTTGCCCTCGGCCTGATAGGCAACTGCCAATTTTGGTCGTCAACATATGCCCCCCTGTTTTTTAGCAAAGCTTGCGTGCTAAAAAATAAGCTTCTGGACCAAAATTATCTAAGGACGATGATAAACAATACATCGGCCATATATAAGCTCTAAGGGCGATAAACATATTATCGGCCATACCTTGCTTTAACTCAAGTTGATGATGAAACAACTTGTTTTGACTTCCATATCTGCTTGATTGTTACTGATCTTGCTGGTACCACCTTTGCAAGTTGCTCCACTGATTCTTGTTTGTTCATTGACTGCTTCTGACATGGCTTCACACCTTTCACTTTGTTCTGAAGCTTCTTTTGTTTCTGAGCAGCCCCTTTCTTTTTATATTTGGCCAAGAGCTCTTCAAAGCTCGGCCTTGCTCTGTCTTTGATTTTCCCATACGAACCGGTCAGACCGGTTCTAGAACCGGTTAGACCGGTTTGTGCAGAACCGGTGTTTTTGCTCTTGTCTTGCCCCCCGAGCGTTTGAGTCTTCAACTTGAACCGAGGGGTTTTTTCTGAAGACATCTTTGTTGAACTCATAGGTCTTTCTTCACCAATGATCACATTTTTCCCTTTAGCCTTTTCGGCTTGATGCGGCCGAATCAATACTTTCGGATTTACCAATTCAAGTGTATGTATAGGAAAAGGGTTTTCATCAACCTGCATCATATTAATCATCAATCGTCCTTGATCTATGGCCGATTGTATTTGCCTACGGAAAACATTGCAATCATTGGTAGCATGAGAATAAGTATTATGAAACTTGCAATAAGCTCGCCGTTTCAACTCATCATTCGGCGGTATAGTATGAGAAAATTTCAGTTTCCCAGTCTTTGCAAGCTCATCAAAGATCCTATCACACTTAGATACATCAAAGGTAAATTTGACTTCTTCGTGCCGATTTTTACGAATCGGCTTGAGAGAAGCACAAGTGCTAGGATTATCTTTAGATGACCATACAAATTCAGCAGCATAAACCTCTTTACCCTCATCGTCTGAAGAATCATAATTTATAACATGCACACCAAGACGATCGGGTTTAGGTTTAGAATCTTTACTTCGGCTTTCTTGAGCCAAAGCTCTTTGCAACACTTGATTAATGGTTAGAAACTCATAGCCTTCTAATTTCTCTTTAATATGAAATCTCAAACCATTAAGACATAATTCAGCAAGATCCTTTTCAGAAATAACCAAACTATAACATCGGTTTTTTGTATCTCTAAATCTTCTAATATATTCAGAAACAGGCTCATCACTCTTTTGCCTAACCGATGTTAAGTGAGAAAGTCTCAATTCATTATCACTATTGTAAAAGTGTTCATGAAATTTTTTCTCTAATTGAGACCATGTATGAATGGAATTAGGGGATAATGCTGAAAACCATGAGAAAGCAGTACCAGATAATGACAAAGGGAACATTCTGATTTTTAAATGATCGAGATTACCATGAATACCCATCTGTGCATTAAATTGGCTAACATGCTCCCATGTAGTTCTACTATCCTCCCCAGTGAATTTAACAAATTCGGGTACCTTGAAATTGTGAGGATATGGTATAGCATCAAAACTCTCAGGATATGGTTTTTGACACACTAGAGTCTTATCTTTAAGCTCTACACCGAAAGTTTCTTTAAACATAATAGCCAAATCCCTTTTATATTTTTCAAGCAATTGATCATGATAAGGATCATTTGGCCTTTGCACACTAGAAGTAATATTATTCGGCGTATGATGTGGTACCTGGTTCGGCTGTACATACGGTACTTGTTGCGAATAAAGATTGTTTGGCACTGCACCGTATGAATAACCTGAACTCTGGGGAGGTATAGGATGATATATAGTTGCATATGGAGGAACAAAATTACTAGCAAATCCATTTGTTCGGCTAGGATCAACCTGAACAGGATGCATACTAGTAATTGGTTCAGGAGATGATTGATAAGCAACTAAAGTACCAGAACCGGTCTGACCGGTTTGAACCGGTCTACCAAAACCGGTCTGACCGGTTTGTAAAACCGGTCTGACCGCATTGTTCAGACTGCGCTGTTCTGGAGTTGTTTGACCTTCGAAATAGTTCATCGGCATGCCAAAGTGAGGCGTGGGTGTTGCCGATGATCCAGGGGGCATGACATTATTTTGTGAAGTACCAGCAACATCAAACTTAGGAGCATTACTATCACTGACCAAAGGTTGTTTGCCTAACGAGTTATCAATCATATTTTGAATAGTAGCAAACATTTGTTTTTGACCATTGACTAATAATTGATTAATTTGCTCCAAAGTAACATGTGGTGCTGTAGTACTCACAGTGTTTGTTTCTTCATCATGCTCGTCTTCGCTCAAAACGAAGACTATCTCCTTGTCCTTGGAGATGCCGCCCTTCCGATTCTTGGAGAAGTGAGATAAAAACCACTGAGTGGCTTTTTCATCTGCTGCTGCTTTGCGTCGGGCTTCCTTCTCCTCACGGTCTTTCATGAAGGCCTCATAAGCTTGACGATCCTCGGCCGATAATTCATCAACAATCGGCTTAACAATATTAGCAGAATCAACATCACTAGGTTTTGGTAGATTAACCATAGTAACAGATCCCTTTGCTTTCGTCCCCAGCGGAGTCGCCAAAATATGTTGACACGAAACCGCGCCAACGAAGTCGCCGATGCCTTGGAGCAAAACCGGTCAGACCGCTTGACGAAACCGGTCAGACCGCTTTCCTGGAGCTAAACCGGTCAGACCGCTTTATGAAACCGGTCAGACCGCTTTTGATGGGGCGACGGTGAAAACCTAAAATCTCGAGCTCGGGAGGGACCCCGTCGGAGCTTGAGAGTCTAGGGTTGTTCTAGGGTCGGCAGACCACCTAGAACGTCCTCAAATGCCGTCGAGACGAGAGAAGAACAGAAGATACAAGGGTTGGAAGAGCTAGGGTTTGGAGATAAAATTAATGCAGAACATGGAAAGATAAAAGTAAAGACAAAACGATAAAAGATAAATTTGATAGATTCGATTGGATTGGATATTGGATTCCCCCTCAATCGGCCTTGGCCCTTTATATTTATAGGGTGAGATGGTCTTGTCCCGTTGAGTCGGTTTACAATATGGGACAAAATAGAGTCCTAATCCTACTCAAATTACAGGTCCAAACCGGTCAGACCGGTTTTCCCAGGTGAAGAATCTTTCCGAAATCATAACTCTCTCATCCGGAGTCCAAAATAGGCGTTCCACATATGCATCTTGATCGTCTCGACGAGAGCTACGCAATGGTGAAGTCCAATTTGCATTTTGACAATGTTTACAAAACCGGTCTGACCGGTTAGGGAAACCGGTCAGACCGGTTTCGGCAGTTGCCACATCGGCTACAGTAAAACCGGTCTGATCGCTTCCTAGAACCGGTCTGACCGGTTGCCCTCGGCCTGATAGGCAACTGCCAATTTTGGTCGTCAACAACTGTATAATGGGATTCGTATTTGGCTCGTGGTAGAGACCAAGAGTTCTACTGTACTATTATTCACTTGATGAGTATTGGAGATGATATATTGAGTACTGAGTAGTGCGATTAGGTAGATAGTACTTAAAAAAAATGCTTTCATAACCTTACCGAGTAGTACACGACCGATTTATTATTTTTGTGGGAAACATTAATTTCCGAATTGGTGTTGCCTGATAACCAAAATTTACCATTTAGCCTTATGTCACCTGATATTGACCACCGAAATGTAGCTTATTCACGAATCATGACCAACTCCTCTCAGCCATATCACAGTTTGATATATCCCCTACTCATTGGCCGCTTTGCTCCGCCTGATCATTAGGTGATGTGGTGTCGTGAATCTTTTCAAGTTCCAATGGTTGAGATATTCCTTGAGCTCCTCTCAAGTCGCTCATTGACAGTTGCAGGGGCTCCAGCCCCACCGCTGCCTCCCCCTGTTACCATACTAACTAATTTTTTTTGAGATTAACCATACTAACTAATGACTTTGCTAGAATGTTAACATGATGCTCCAGCCCATATCCCATGCCCCCATCATTTTTTCGGGCTTGCTGGGCCAAAAAGAAAACGCTTATCTAATTCTGGACCTAAATTCGTGCTTAATCTTTGTTCCACGGATAACTTTGAACCAATTAATATAAGCTTCCCATTATTTTTCAATTAGAAAATAATCAAATTAAATTGTATATAGCCAAGGTCGGCCCTATAGCAAGCATGGCAGCCCAAAGCTGGGCTTAGGCCAAACCGTTGGATCGGGCCTAAAATGTGCACCAATTGTTTCTATCACCGGGTTGGTCATCCTTCTATATGCCTAAAAATTGGAGGAAGATTTTCGTGACCTCCCAAACCTATCCCGAACTATGCTAGAGAAGTCTCAGCAGTCGTCACTAAAGAAGATGTTTTTTCTTGCTAGAGCTTCAAAATAGTCAAATTTGGACCGAAAAAAGTTGGGGAAAAAACTAGGTGCATGGAGGGAAGAAGAAAAGCTAGAATATATCTATTGCATTCTTGTTATTTTATCCAATCAAACATTTAAAATTTTAATTAAGAATAACTGTAAAAATGTTGAATTTGTCATCCTAAAAAATCATACATGTTGATAGTACTTAAGAATATTATATAACCTTATAAAGCTTAGCTTTATATATATGTTGTAATTGAAAATAATGACCAAAATTATTCCTAAACACCGCGAAAAATAAAAATATCAAGTATTTTTGAAGTACTTAAGTTAGGAAAAATACCATAAGAGCAACCAATGTGTCAAATATTTACTAACTACTGAAGTTCCAACACACGCTACCATCTTATCTGCTTCATCCCAATTAACACAAACACAAGTTACATTACACATACGGCCATTCGACCAGTGGCGGAGCCAGGAAAAAATATTAGCTGGGGCGACTCTAACGGCGTACCAAACCAAAATGAAACACACACAAGTTCACACATCTATATACTGCAATTACACAAATTTTATGTGAAGTTTAAAGATGTATCCTCAAATTTAAAGAATAAAGACACAAATTAACAAGTAATAAGAACCTGCTAGCCATGACGCCATCTAAAAATGCTGACGAAGCTTAAAAATATCGTCGGATAAGAAGGAATGTATTCGAACTGACACATATTTAGCTGGGGCAGCTGCCCCAGCTTGCCCCAACGTGGCTACGCCACTGCATTCGACTGCAACTTAAATATACCTTAGGATCCGGCAGTTAAATTCACTTGGATGAAAAAGCAAATCAAAGTAACTTAAATAGTTCAACTCAAGAGGACTAAAAAATTGATCACTAACCACGTCAATCTTACTACACTAAGCCTGTTTGGATGGACTAAAGTGCTAGTGCTAAAGTTTAGCACCTATTACCATCCATCTCCTATCTAATATTTTTAAGTCTTGTTTAAATACACTAAACAAGACTTTAAAATATAATATATTTTTAATTTCAGTACAATATATTTTACACTCCTGTTTAAATATACTAATGCTAAAGTTTAGCACTTACATCCGATCTTATACATATACTTAATATAATCATAAAATATTTATTGTCTTATAAATTTTTATAAAATCAACTCAACGTGCAAGAGTCCTAATAAGAATGAAAAGCAAGTTGTGTGCTCGACGGTTCATCCATTGTATGGCTACCAATCCCTAAGTACTCGTAGTAAAGATCTCTCTTTCTTCCGAAAATATATCATCCGCCCACCCCAATCGCTGTTGGCACGCGCTGGAACTTTACACTCGAGCAGTCAAAAAAATCAGTTACGTGACGTTGGATACAACAAGAATCGAAAAACCCATCTCCCATCTACCAGCCTTAACGAGAGCGGCGACGGCACACGTGTGAAATGCACCCCCGCCGTAGCAGCGGTAGCCCAGTCTCACTCCCCTGCCTCTGCTTTGCTATTTTTGCACCCAATCATTTTACCCCCTGCACCCGCACCAGAGGAGAGAGCCTAGAGCCGCCGCTTCCCGGGCCCACCCGCAGCGACCCGCCGCGCCCGAATCCGCGCAGATCCGCGATTGGTCGACGCCCTCCTCCTTCCTTCCCCGCGTCGCTCGTCTCGTCCCCGACAAAATTTCCCCCCAAATCCCCCACCTCCCCGCACCTCCGAATCCGCGCGCCCCCCGCCGCCCGCCGCCCCCGCCGCCGGCCGCCGCTCGCCGCCGTACGGCCTCCCCCGGAAATCCGTCGTCGGGTTCGCCGCCCGCCGCCCCCGACCGCCCCCGCGTGGCCCCGCCGGGATTCTAGGGTTTCGGGCGGGCCGACCCCTCGGGGCCTCCAATTCGCGGGCCCGGCTCCACGCCCCGCCGCCCCGCGGGCTCTGATCGCTGCTGCATGGTCGCCGCGAGCTGCCCCCGCCCGGCGCTCGCTCGCTGCACCTGCACTGATACATGACACCGCTGGTACAGTGCTGTTCCTGCTCAATTGGGAGGCGTTATAGCTCGGGTTCGGCGGGAGATCGATCCTCCCCTGCTATTGCGGTGTGTGCGGGAAGAAATTTCGCTGCTTAAATTTTTTTCACGTGTGCCTTCACACTTGCTCATCTGGGTCAGCTGCGTCCAGTGGCTCCGCGGGGGATGACCTGAGGCTCCGCCTGCTGCCAAGATGAATGTGGGGCAGGCTGCCCACCTGTCCGGGCAGATGTCTGGGCAGGCAGCGCAGATGAATCAGGTTGCCAACAGCGGCGTTGGCGTTGGCGGTGCTGACGGGCTCCAGCAGCACCAGCAGATACCGGATATGTCGAGCCTCACAGGAACCGATCAGCAGTTTGTGATGATGAGGACCGCTATGCGCGAGAAGATGTAAGTGTTTGTTACTGTTGACTTGGCTTAAGTAGGCTGTTTTGTCGCCAGGGTATTTATTGTACCGAATCAGTGGGCCTCGGCTGGCCGAATGGCGGCGCATCCTGAAACTAAGGGCCCGAATCCAAAATGTTAAGATGCTCTTGCAATAAATGTTACCATATCAATCTTTGAATACGGCTAGAGTTATTTCATTTCTGTGACGACAAAGGCGGCAATGGATGCATTACTTATGCCATTGCCGTCCCTTTATATTTTGAATGTACTCGAATCCTCGTCCCAAGCCCCCCCCCCCCTCCCCCAACCACCACCACCACCCCAAAACTACTTGTGTCGCTGATTTTTCCAAACCAATAGAAGGTATAGGGCTGATTTTCTTCACTATTCTTGAATCGGCAGATTCGACTATATAGGAAGGAAACAATCGTCGGCTGAGTGGCGGAAGCGGTTGCCGGAACTGGCAAAGCGCCTCGAGGAGATCTTGTGTAGAAAATTCTCCAACAAGGTACTGCTATCACCTTCCTTTTGCAATGTTTTGGTCTACTAGTGATTAAGTTCTTTTCTGTGGAACATATAATTCTTGCTGTTTCACCATTTCGATTTTTTTTAATCCTGGTACTGTTTGAGCAGAATGACTACTACAATATGATGAAAGGGCCAGTTGAGCCACAATTGCAGTTTGCTATTAAGACCCTGAGTGCTCAGAACCAACACAATCAACAAAACCCACAAATGTCAAGGCAAATAGCATCTTCCTCTGGCTATGGCACGATGATTCCAACACCTGGTATGGCGCAAGGCTCTAGTGGAAATTCTAGGATGGCTTATGTCACGGACAACAGTACTCTTTCATCATCTGGTGTAGGCATGGTTCCTCAGAATGCCAACATGGGTACCTCGATTCCAGGTGCATATAATTTTACTTCCAAGTACTTTCACCTGTTTTCTGTTACCTGAAGTTCCCATCTAGTCATGGTCTAGCGTCTGTGTGCTAAAAAGAGCGCACCTCTTTGAGTGTCTCTCTCATATGCCTTATACTTAAATATATCTGTTGGCTACACCTGTTAACCCAGAGCATGCCTTTTGACTCTGTTGTTTGGATATCAAGAAACAGCTTAAGCTTATGCAGTGACTAACTGGCCGACCATATATTCTTAAGTTTTGTTTTGCCAGTATCATATTCCTCTGCTCACTCTCACCCTTAATTCCTCTATGCAGGTTCAATGTCTAACGGGTACCAGCATTTAAATAACAGCATTCCGCAAAATTCTTCCCAAAATAGTGTCCAATCAACAATGGGTTCAGTTGGTGTTCAGCGACAACTACCTCATATGATCCCAACTCCAGGATTCAGTAATCAACAGAATGTACCTGCCAATCCTGACTATTCAAATGGAACTGGATATTTCAACGGTGAGTCAGCTGTAGCGCCACATATGCAGCACCAGAAGCAATTTCCTATCAATCAAAATAGCAATCAAATGCAGCACATTGGGGGCCACAGTAATTCTGGAATACATTCAAGCATGCTGGACAACTCATCTGCATATGGTTTATCCGATGGACACATGAATGGTGGAATAGGATTGCATGGGTCAAACATGCAGCTAACAAACAGGACTACTGCACCAGAAACATACATGAACATACCCCCTTATGGCAGTTCGCCCAAACCTCTGCAGCAACAATTCAATCAGCATCCTCAGCAGAGAATACAATGTAAGCTTGCTGTCTTTTGGCATTTGCATTCTCTTTTTCACTGCCATCCTATGGAAACCATAACCTGAGGTTATGTTTGCAAAGAACACCAATCAGAAAGTTGCAATGAGTCTATCGTTCAAACTTAAACATGGTGTTATCATTTGGAAATAATATCTATTGTTGCCCAAACTAACTAGTTTGATTATTCTAAATAGTGGCAACATTGCATCCCTCCTTTCTGCAGTACATAATAGAGGGTTCTAGAGTTTTTTTAAGCATACCCTGTTATGATCTGTACTTGGGAAAGCGGTAGAGCTTCATTTTGTTAAATTTGGCATGTTACTATTTATAATTGAGTATTTTCTCATGTGTTTAGTTTAAAAAATTGTGGCATTGCAATAAAATGAACTGCATTTTTGTGTGTGTGTGTGTGCAGCATCAGTTGATATGGCTGGTTCCAGCAGCTTTTATGCTACTGGCTCTACACCTTTAACCACAGCGAGTAGTCAGAGCATGAATGTTGCAAATTTGCAGTCTAGATCAAGAATGAATCCAATGTTGGCTACAAATCAGTTAAACATTCAGTCCATTCAACCACAACCTCAGGTAAAAACTGAGGTTTTGGATCAACCAGATAAGGTGAATTTTCAGTCATCGCAGTTGGCTCATGATCAACTAATGCGCCAGCACTCAATGCCACAACATCAGGTGCAGCCTAATTCCCAGTTTGTTCAAAATCAGTATCATATAAATCAACAGCAGCCAAATCTACAGCACCAGCAGACTATGCTGAGGACCAACTCCTTTAAACAATCTCAATTGGCTTCCGGCCATTCAATGCAAATGTCAGAACAGGGGACTCTGCCACACACTGAACTGGTATCTTCACAAGCTAGTGATCCTGTTGACCTTCCAAGCTTCCAGGGTCAATTCCAGCAAAGAAATGCTATGGACAATGTCAAAGGAGGGCAGATGTTTGGTCATCTATCAGCCTCTCAAAATTTTCATTCTTCTGCTTCACATGGTTCTCAGCAATTGTTGCCCTCTAATCCGCAGCTTGGTGATGGTTCTAATGATGTGAGCTATGTGCTGAAAGGATCACAGACAGAGCAAATGCTGCAGCCTCAATGGCAGCCACAAACAATGGAAAAAGCTCCTGTCACTACTAATTCATCACTTGAAAAGCAAATACAGGAAGATTTTTGTCAAAGAACCATGGCACAGGATGGAGCGCAACAACCATTTTCGTCTGATTGGCGTCTTGCTCATTGCACTGTGACTTCAATTGATCCAGCAGTGTCAAAGCCCCAAGGTGGAGGGTTTGAACAGGTCACGGGGAATATACATTACCTCCGCCAGATAAGGTGGTTGCTGTTACTGTTTCATGCAAAGGCATGCACATATCCTGTTGGGAGTTGTAAGTTCCATGGCTGTGTTCAGGTGCAGGAGCTTTTGAAGCATTTTCAGAACTGCCAAAGAAAAGATTGTTCGTACAGGAGTTGCAGTAGGTCAAAAATGGTGTCTCACCATTATAAAACTTGTGTCGATGAGCAATGTCCTGTATGCAGCGTTGTAAGGAAGTTTTTGCGCCAATCAACGGAACAGGCATCTAAGCAAAAAGCTCTTGAGTCTAGAAAACCTGCACAACAAAATGTGACTCAAAGAATCATGAATGGGGTAGAAGGTGATAGAATGGATGTTGACCCAGTGTCAACTGAAGTATTTGATCAACCATCTGTACCGAAACGTCTAAAGATGCAGCCTCCATCACCCAGTGCTCCAGAGAATGATATCTCTGTAACTTCTAATCCTCATGTAAACCCAGGCTTTGCATTGCAGGAAACACAGCCTGAGCAGCTTGAGCACAGTAACAGGGCACCATATCTAAAAAGGGAGGTAGATGTAAAGGCTGATATGCGAGCTCCGCAAAAGCCCATAAAAATTGGTTATGGTATTGATGGCAATGCAACGGCAAGGCATAATGTGATTCCTGGTGTCCCAAATGAGATGAACTCTCATATCAAGCAAGAAAACATGTCCATTGACAAAGAGACAAGTGAAACTGCCCTTGAGGTTAAGAATGAAACAAATGACCCAACAGATGCCACAGTGTCTAAATCAGGAAAACCGAAGATAAAAGGTGTCTCGTTGACTGAATTGTTCACTCCTGAACAAATAAGGGAGCATATTGACAGTCTAAGACTGTGGGTTGGTCAGGTATAATTTTTTAACTGAAAGTAATCGCTTGCATTTTATCTTTTGACATAATTGTTGGATCAAAGATTAACTGTAGGTGGTGACTATAGAACTGAATTGTGATTAGAAAAGATGGTTCATGCTTGCCTGTTAGAAGTTGGGGTAGGCTAGAGATCAAACCCAACAAAGTCCTTGGTTATGAGAGGCTTTTGACCAATGGGTAGCTAATTCGTCCCTCCCTTGTGTCCTCACTATTGTATTAACTAAAATATAATTACAGATTGCGCTTAACAATATGATATTGCCAGGCACTAATTAGTAGGTTAGAGAAAAAAATTTACATGCCAGAGACTAAATGGTATTCTGATTTTAGTCCAATCCTTGCTTTCCAAGATGGATGGGAGTTATGGGAAGTTCTTAGGTTCTAGGATACTGCAACTTGTGCTACTGTGTCTTGCCAAATAAAGCATTTTACCCTCTCTGTCAGAAATTAGGGATGATTTTTATCCTGCACTATTTTTGTAGCTACAATTTTTTCTTGGCTAAAACTATGGTTCATACTCCATACTCCTGGTTTACAATGCTTCTGGTAAACTTCTACCTTAACCATACAATCTATTCTTCTGAGGAACTAACTTTTAAATGTTCTTTCATTTGACAGAGTAAGGCTAAAGCTGAAAAGAATCAAGCTATTGGTCACTCTGAGAATGAGAACTCTTGCCAGCTCTGTAGAGTGGAGAAACTTACTTTTGAACCTCCACCAATATATTGTTCTCCTTGTGGAGCTCGAATAAAGCGAAATGCACCATACTACACTGTTGGTACTGGTGATACTCGCCATTATTTCTGTATCCCTTGTTACAATGAGTCTCGTGGTGAGACGATTGAGGTTGAAGGGCAAGCATTTTTGAAGGCCAAGTTAGAGAAAAAAAGAAATGATGAGGAAACAGAAGAATGGGTAAGTTACTCGTTTCTGTTGATGTGATCGTGTCATCAAGGTTCAAAGCTTCTGAATTCTGATATCTTTCTGTGCTAAACATTTTCAAATGATGCATTCTGCAGTGGGTTCAATGTGACAAGTGTGAATGCTGGCAACATCAAATTTGTGCTCTATTCAATGGCAGAAGGAATGATGGTGGACAAGCTGAATATACTTGCCCCAATTGCTACGTTGAAGAGGTGAAATGTGGGCTGCGCAAGCCTTTACCACAGAGTGCAGTTCTTGGGGCAAAAGACCTGCCAAGAACTGTTCTTAGTGATCATATAGAAGAACGGCTTTTTAAAAGGCTTAAGCAGGAGAAACTGGACCGTGCAGCTGCTGCTGGGAAAAATATTGATGAGGTTAGTGAGATTAGATCTTATTTTTGGAAGGTTGATATGCTGAACTAGGAAATGATAGCTTGGTTTGACTTGAGGAAAGCACACCAATTGAATCAATTTGAACACATGACCCATGTATTTACATTTATTCTGCTAATTGTCCGGGACTTGTGATATGAAGATTAGAAATGGTAAACTACAAGATGGACATTTGAAAAAAAAATCAACAAGCAGTTTCTTTATTGCAATTTGGAGACTCAAGCACAATAAGCTTTGTTTATTTTAACTGATTTACCAATTCCATAGTATGGAAAGACAGTTTCTTTATTGCAATTTGGAGAATCAAGCACAATGAGCTTGTCATGAAGATAAAAGTTTTATTCACTTCATAAACTGTGTAAACTTTATTCTTTCGTATTGAATTGCAGGAACTCCCTTCACTTTTCATAGGTTCTTTGGGAAAAGAAAGTTTATTAGTTAGCATTACATTATAGATTTCTGTTGTAAAACACGGTTCTCTGTCATATGTTTAGCTTTTGGTTGGGAGGTGGTGTGCTGTCTGTCAATAAGAATGTAAGCTTACTGCAGAAAGCAAATAGGTTGAAAAAATAGGCTGATTTGCCCTACAACCAACATTGCCATAGGTGAAGTGGGCAAGAACCATAGTTCATGACAAGTTTTTTCCCTCTGTACTGATACAGCTTCCATGAAGTGCTCAGTTTTTTTTTATTTGGGCTATAATAGGATGGCACGTTAGATAGCAGGCAAAGTTACCTAGGTTTTATTTACTTTGTGTGCTACCTTTTCATCTGTCAGTCCTTTTCCCCATCAAGTTCACTTCTAACTGTTCTTACTTGTTAGATTCCTGGAGCGGAAGGTCTTGTGGTCAGAGTTGTTTCATCAGTGGATAAGAAGCTGGAGGTTAAACCACGTTTTTTGGAAATTTTTTCAGAAGACAACTACCCTCAAGAATTCCCATATAAGTCCAAGGTAAGAATTCATTGTTGTCATTTGAAGCATGAATTGTGGTCACACACACACACACTAATGTCTGCAACCATATCCTTATGAAATATTGGGCAGGCTGTTCTCTTGTTCCAGAAAATAGAAGGTGTGGAAGTATGCCTATTTGGAATGTATGTTCAAGAATTTGGTGCAGAATGCTCTTTTCCGAACCAGCGTCGTGTTTATTTGTCATACTTGGATTCTGTTAAGTACTTCAGGCCTGAGCTTAGAACAGTAACTGGAGAGGCCTTACGTACGTTCGTGTATCATGAAATCTTGGTAAGCTGCCATCCACGCTGAGTTTTTTTATGGCTAATATGAATTCATTGTTTTCCAGGCTGGTCATTCGATGAAAACTGCTTTTATCCTTTTTAAGCAGCATTTGTTTTTGGCCTAATCTTTCCTTGATGTGTACAGATAGGATATCTGGAATACTGTAAGCTACGGGGGTTCACAAGCTGTTACATATGGGCTTGCCCGCCTTTGAAGGGTGAAGATTACATCTTGTATTGTCATCCTGAGATTCAAAAGACTCCGAAATCTGACAAATTGCGGGAGTGGTAAGGCCTTAGATTGATGATTGGTTACTCTTCTTGCTTTTAACAACTCCATTATTCCATCATTTCTAATATCTTTTACACTCAGGTATTTATCTATGCTGCGGAAAGCTTCTAAGGAGGAAATTGTTGTTGAGCTGACAAATCTCTATGACCATTTCTTCATTAATAATATGGGGGAATGCAAGGCTAAGGTGACTGCCGCTCGCTTGCCGTACTTTGATGGAGATTATTGGCCAGGAGCTGCAGAAGATATGATCAATCAACTCCGTCAAGAAGAAGATGACCGCAAGCTTCAGAAGAAGAGCAAGACAAAGAAGATTATTACAAAAAGAGCTCTTAAAGCTGCCGGCCACACTGATCTCAGTGGGAATGCTTCCAAGGATGCCATGTTGATGCAAAAGGTAAGCTTTTTCTTTGGTTTCTGTGTACTTCTTGTTCTTGATTATGTTCCAAAGCATACGCTTGTCCTTCCCTCTCACCCTAAGTCTCTTGTTCACATACTTGCTTGTATTACTTGGGTGACATATTTACCATTATCCATTTTTCTGTTTCCAGCTTGGCGAAACCATATATCCTATGAAGGAAGATTTCATTATGGTCCATTTGCAGTATTCATGTAGTCACTGCTGTATCCTTATGGTGTCTGGAAGACGCTGGGTTTGCCATCAATGCAGAAGCTTTTACATCTGTGACAAGTAAGTTGATTTCTTTGGCAATATTGGATCGTGCTGGTCATGATTTTTCTACGTTCAAACATTATAAGCACCTTTTACATGCCAACGAACAAGTGTTTTGTAATGCTTGGTTATTATAGTGCCCAGCAATCCAATGTAGCAATCTACCAGATTATTCCCATTCTTAAAACATATTTTTCCTGCAACCAGAAAACACCCAAATAAAAAAAAAGTAAATTCTGTGGATGGATATGTCCTTGTCAATTTTTTAATAATTGTTTGTCTTCTATAGAGTTTTTCAAGACGGATAAACTATTTAGTTCTTGTTAAGTTCTTTTATTGAAACTGTTTTGTTGGTGCAGGTGTTATGATGCAGAACAACAACTTGAAGACAGGGAGAGGCACCCAAGTAATAGTAGAGACACACATATGCTCCATCCGGTACTAGCCCTTTTCATTCTCAGTATAGAACTGAGCAAATAGTCTCTAAAGATATTACCTGATTTCTTTCTATTTTAGGTTCCTATTGAAGGGGTGCCCAAAGATACAAAAGATAGAGATGACATATTAGAAAGTGAGTTTTTCGACACCAGGCAGGCATTCCTCAGTCTTTGTCAAGGAAACCATTATCAGTATGACACGCTTCGCCGCGCAAAGCATTCATCAATGATGGTGTTGTACCACCTACACAATCCAACTGCACCAGCATTTGTCACTACATGCAATGTCTGCTGTCATGATATTGAAACTGGTCAAGGTTGGCGGTGTGAAGTCTGTCCAGATTTCGATGTGTGCAATGCTTGTTTCCAAAAAGGAGCAGTCAATCATCCTCACAAGTTAACAAACCATCCATCAGCTGCTGACCGTGATGCCCAAAACGCAGAAGCTCGGCAAATGCGCGTTCAACAGGTAAACCTTCTTTTAGTTGTTATTTCCACCATTGCTAAAAGATGTTTCAATTTTGATCATGTGTTGCACTTCCACTTGCTAGAATCACTTCAGTAAAATGTATGCATAAATTGATTTCTTGTTCACGATTCTGCAGCTAAGGAAGATGCTTGATCTTCTGGTACATGCGTCGACATGCCGTTCTGGTAGTTGTCAGTATCCTAACTGCCGGAAAGTAAAGGGTCTATTCCGCCATGGGATGCAGTGCAAAACACGTGCTTCAGGAGGGTGTGTCCTCTGCAAGAAAATGTGGTACATGCTTCAACTCCATGCCCGAGCATGCAAAGATTCAGATTGCAATGTGCCGCGGTGCAGGTGTGTTAATGCATTCCTCTTTTGTTCTGGCTCCCTAGCCTAGTTGTGCATATGCATATAGCATTACCATATGCAATAGCACCTGTTAACCTGTGGTAAATTATATACAGGGATCTCAAGGAGCACCTTAGAAGGTTGCAACAGCAGTCTGATTCCAGGAGGAGGGCTGCTGTAAATGAAATGATGAGGCAAAGAGCGGCGGAAGTCGCTGCAAATGAGTAGTTGCATCTGTACAGGTATACTTTGTGGAAAGAGGATAGGAAGTATGCAGTGTTGCACTCCTCACTCCCACACCAAGGTGAAAGCTTGGGATGGTTGAATTATAGGATGTAGGTAAAGAACAGCCGCTTCACATGGATTCTTCCGACAAAGGTCTAGGGCATCCTCTGCCTATGGCGAACATCGTATAGGCACAGGGAACCCCGCCCGCCTTTCTCATAAGAGCTGAAGCGGAAGGGTGCGGCACCATAGGCTGTAACTTGTGTCTGCACCCCCTCCAGTGCTAACCAGCTCCACCCTTGCTTCCTGCGCTGACGTCGTCCTCGTCGACAACAGGGCGCAATGCAACCCTTGGGCGTGGTGATTCTTTGATTTGACCTGTACTAGCTGAACTGATCCTTCTTGTTGCTGCTTGCTGATGGTGTATAATAGGCGTCCCTGGACAGTGTCACTGTCGTGTATTGCTGAAAATTTGGTGTAGATGTTTCCCTCTCCAGTTTCTTCTTGTCCCAGTCCAGGAGAGGGATATAGGTTAAAAAAAGGGTAAAAGGGACGGGCGTTATTGGACATGTATTTGTTTATTTCTGCCCCCCATTTTGTAGAACGCATCTTTGTTTAAAGTATAAAGCAAAGTAAATCCGTCATCTCGCCTCCTGTTCTGCGCTTGATCTTCTGGTCCAGTGGAGGCCAGGTGACCGTGGTCCGTGGAGGCCTCCTGTTTCTGCGTGTGCTAGTGCCAGATCCTTGCGGCATCTTTTGAAAATACGAGGCATACTTTATTTTAAGAAACTCAAACACTGTATATTTTGGCCAACAATTAGCAAAATTGTAAATATATTTACGTATAAGAAACCCTGCAGCTAGATCAAGATTTCAAAGAACTTCAACATGATGTTGGTTTTGTAGCTATAAGAAAAAATTTTATGAGAAAACAATGCTTATTTGGATTTGTATAGTTTTAAGAAACTGTAGTTCATAAGCAAATTATGAAGCCGTTATTTAGAGGGGGGAAAGAGTCCCGAGTGGAGTTGCTAAGACTAACAAAATGGTTCTGATTCGAACATTTTTTTGCAAAAACTTTAATATTTGTCTTATTCTCTGCAAAACGGGAAGTATCAACGCGTTTTGTTCGATGCGTAGGCTCATTCAGCATGGGTCCATCCCGCATGCAGACGGACGGGGTCATTCGGTGTTTTCTGCAGAACCAATCGGTCCTATAAATATGCCTTGCCATTAACATAACGAGGGACTTATCGATGCCACACAAGTGCAAACCAAACGCCTCATATGTGTGCGTGGTGATTTGTGTCAAGTTAGAAATGATTATGTATTCTTCTTTGGAATAATTTATGCAAAATTTTATTCGGAAAATCTGCGACTAAGGGCGAGCTGAGACCCGTGTCAACTAGAGCTTATCTATGTTGAAACTAAATCTTAGTTTAATCTAGACCATGATCGATCAACCTAATGTGGAAAACATTACGGTGTAACTCATACCAGCGTTAGTAGCCGTCATAGATGCTTCGGCTGTAGAGGAAGTAGTCGTATTTATCGGTGTTAGGTGTGATGCAGAGTGCCGAGTCAAGAACGGAGTGGTTCTTGATCAGCGAGGGAAACTTCGGGCTTCTGCTCTCCTCCAGCTCTCTTAGCAATCGGTGTTTAAGTTGGCATGAGAAAATAAACCCAAACCACTTCATTATATAGTCCAGAGCTATGGAGGCAGAGTCCTAGTAAAATATGTTAGGGACACCTGCCGATCACGGTGTCAGAGTTTGTCCTAGACAAGTGGAAAACATGGAGTCCAATTTCCTTATGCAATTATAACCGTGAAAATCACGTTTTAAAATAATTTCCAACAATCTCAGCCATCCGTTTCTCCGTTTCTGCATCGGACGGCGCACAGCCACCGCCGGCGCGCTCCCCGTGTGCTTATCCACGCCTCGCGCCGCTCTCGCGTCGGCCACGGCGGCGATGGCGGCGGCCCGGCGACTCCTCTCCTTCCACCTCGCCCTCCAACCCCGCGCGCCCGCGCGCGCTCTCGCCGCCGTCGCGACCCCGCACCGGCACGGCAAGCACGACACGGTCGCGTGCAAGGCCACCGGGAAGACCAAGCCAAAGTCCAAGGCGAAGGCGGGCAAGGGCGGCGAGCGGCTGCAGAGGCGGCCGCTGGAGGAGCACCTCAAGCGGCGCACGCGCTCCGCGGCCGCCTTCGACGCGGGCCTGTACGGCCGCCACGGCCACGCGCACCACGTCCCCGTGTTGCTCGGCGAGGTCCTCGCCGCCTTCCGCCGGCCCCGCCCGCTCCGCTCCTTCGTCGACTGCACACTCGGCGCCGCCGGGCACTCCCTCGCCGTGCGTATCCACTACCTATTATGCTTCATTGCTTCTGTCGCAGTGGCCACTGGCGCTTCTGCCCAGTGTTGTTCGATGGAATGCTAGCGCCCGCAAGTTGTTTGATGGAATGCCTCTCTGGCTTTGTGTAGTAGATGATGGAGGCTCACCCGGAGATGGAGCTGTATGTTGGCATGGACGTCGACCCCACTGCCCTGGAGATTGGCCGTGGGCACATTGAAGCCTTCCTTGCTGGTAGGGAAGCGAATGGAGGTGAAGACAGTTCCTTACAGGGGACGCTGCGTGCCTACACCCACGTCAAGAACTTCAAGTACATCAAGCAAGTTCTTGGCAGCGTGGACGAGACTCTAGCGGTTGGCTCGTCTGGTGTTGAGGGCATCCTCATTGACCTTGGCATGTCATCCATGCAGGTCAGTCAGTTGACTTAAAGCTACGGAAGTGATGATAAGACTTGTACATGTCCTATTTGCTGATTCGCATTTCATACTGTTACTTCTGTCAGGTGAACAGATCAAATAGGGGATTCAGTGTACTCCAGGATGGCCCTCTTGATATGCGCATGGACCCAAAGGTCAGTGTTACATTGCTCTTCTTTTTCCAGGTCTTTTATCCATTCGACCTGCTTATGAAATTCTTACTGCAAGATTGAAGCGTTGCAATGATGAATATCTTAAGACAACTTCTAACTTATGCTACTTCATTTATGAGCAGCACTTTAATTGGCAGTTTGCTTAAGCTGGAAATCTTTAAGGGCATTTATTTATGATACCAACTCACACAAAATCTGTCACGAATTATTGTAATTCGGTGAATAATACACATTTTTTTCAAACTAATCAAATTATAACTTTTAAACTACACTTGCTGCCCCCCATTAGTTTCAATTTTGAAACTATGTTTTAAAGAAGACGCTTATGTTAGTTCATGTTTGGAGTCACTAAACCAGTATCTTTGTCAAAAAGTTAAACTCAACTTTGATGTTAGTTTTGTCTTTAAGGTTGTTGTATCACTCTTCTATACCACACTTGCTTTGCCATTTGCTCAATTTTGAAACTATATTTATAAGAAAGAAGGGTTATGTTAGTTCATATTTGGATTCACTAAACAGCATTTATGTCCAAAAAGTTCAAGTCAGCTTTGATGTTAGTTTTGTCTAAAAGTTGCCGAACCACTCTTACCTATACATGATATTAGACAGGCAACTTTAAGAGCAGAGGATATCTTGAATTCTTGGCCAGAGCTTGAACTTGGACGTATCCTGCGTGATTATGGGGAGGAAAGCAATTGGCAATTCCTTCAGAAGCAAATTGTTAAAGCCCGGGAAATGGGTGGTCTGCACTCTACTGGGGATCTTGTCAAACTGATCCAGAGAAAGTGTACCATCTCAAAGGGTATGATCGATCCTTGTATGATGGTGCCACTATACTTGACTATTTTGTTACTATCAGTATTATGCGTTGGTTTGTTTCTTTTAGTTTTGATATGGTCATGTTTAGTGAATTCCCTGAATAGTAATGATTCATAGATCTACCATGGTTACTGTCAGTATAAGCATGTGATAGAACTTCTTTCCAGATAAACTAAACCGATATAATTTAGCAATGCATTTGGTATATGGTTAGAATCTCATGAGAAGTTGATAACCCACAGGGCGGCAAGGCTGGATTAAGACTGCAACAAGAGTGTTTCAGGCCCTCAGGATTGCAGTTAATGATGAACTCCGGGTTCTAGAAGATTCAGTTCATTCAAGCTTTGACTGCCTAGCGACAGGTGGTCGTCTTGCTGTAATCTCGTTCCACAGCCTGGAGGACAGAATCGTGAAGAAGACCTTCTTGGAGCTCATACATGGGGGTGACACAGATGATGAAGAGGATGACGAAGATGACCTGGCACTCCCCGACATCGACGATGAAGATGAACCATGGTTTAACCAGAGGGTGCAAGGAAGGAATGGAATTGTCCTCACGAAAAGACCGATAACCCCTTCACAAGAAGAGGAAAAATTAAATCAGAGGTGCAGAAGTGCAAAGCTCAGAATTATCCAGAAAGCATGAACAATCTCATATAAATTTTAAGGATTATTGAGGACATGGGCACGCAAATTGTTATAGCCGGAGAACATGTGAATGCGATTCTCGTTTACGTGCACTGGCAGCCATGCTCCAGATCACTGGAAATTTTACCTCGACCGGACAAAACAGCAGCATTTTTCCTCCACATGAAACCTAG
Organism: Echinochloa phyllopogon; assembly: GCA_033239725.1. NCBI lineage: Eukaryota > Viridiplantae > Streptophyta > Magnoliopsida > Poales > Poaceae > Echinochloa > Echinochloa phyllopogon. The sequence continues at coordinate 3,195,857 of BTCW01000001.1, forward strand.
AGGCTTAGGTTAGTCGAAAAATCTCACTGTATCTGCATCAGTTCCTGAACTTCATCCATGTACATTGTACATCATCAGCTTCAGCGCATGTACTCTGTAAGACCTTTATCTTGCAAGATACAATAGTCAGTTCTGGGTTTTCTGAGGCCCCCTTCGTTCCTTGTTCATCATCCAGCTGGCTTTCATGATCAACTGATTTAGCTCGTATATTCATTTTTTACAGTTTAACTGTGTCCCTTTGTACTAAAATATATCATCGTGCATATCTACATAGCCGAATATCAGAGCACACAAAACTGTACATGAATCAGAATCTCTTGCCGTCACGGTGAAGAGAACTGAACTGAAAGCCATCAACTAGAAGTGAAGCCGAAGAGGCCACGTCACCCCACTGCGACGCACAGAGGCGGCCACGTCTCCCTCCAGCTCACCACGATTCCCCTTCACTTCCCGCCAAAATTTCTCCTTGCCTTCGTCAAACGAGCGCGCCTACTTCTTCGTCTTCGTCGCTGTCGGGTTGGTGGTGTCCGCCTCTGCCGCGAGAGCCCCACACCCTCGCAGCAATGGCGGCCACAACCTGAGCTGCCAGCCAACGCAGCTGCCACGCGAAACCCTCCCACTCCACAAGTGGTTTTTACATGCCCTGAACTGTGGTGGCGAGGAGAAATTTTTGAAAAGTTGTGGCGAGGGGAAATCCCCCGCAGATTCTTCCTCCTGTGATCCCGTGGATGCTTCATATAAAAAGCCGACGCGCCGTGCGGCCATGATCGAGACAAGAACTTGCACTCGCTTGGAAATAGTCACCATCTCCTGATCGAGAGACGCGAGCTCGCCGTGGATGGCTGCCATGGCGGCGGCGCCCCGCTGCGCGTCCTCCTCGTCGGCGTTCCTCAGCCTGCCGCGCAGCAGCAACGGCGGGCGGCGGCGCGGCGGCGATTCGTGCCGCTTCGGCGCCGGCGCCAAGCTGGCGCCGGTGTCCGCCACTCTGGACAAGGAGGCCTCGCCGGCGAAGCCCCGGCGGTCACGGAACCGCCGGCCCAGGAAGGCGACCAAGTCCGAGTCCACGGCGCTGCTCGCCCCCGACGAGCCCGCCGAGGCGGCGAACGGCGGCGGCGGCGGCGGCAGGGGGATGGTGGCGCTGGACGACGTGATCGTGAACCCGGTGGGGCTGGGGCGGCGGTCCCGGCAGGTGTTCGACGAGGTGTGGCGCAAGTTCTCGCGGCTGGGCCAGATGTCCAGCGCCTCCTCCGCCGCGGCGGCGGAGCAGGACGCCGCCGTCCTCTTCCGCGGCGGGCCCATGTGCGAGTTCACCGTGCCCGGCGCGCAGGACACCACCGTCCTCGTCGTCGGCGCCACCAGCCGCATCGGCCGCATCGTCGTCCGCAAGCTCATGCTCCGTGGATACAACGTCAAGGTACGTTCTGTTCCATCTCTCTTTGTTCATCTTCAGCACCCAATTTCGACAGTGATTTCCTTGTGGAATCTGCAAGTTTTGATCAGTGTTCGTATTCTATTTCAAAACAGGCATTAGTCAGGAGGAACGATCAGGAAGTGATCGACATGCTTCCAAGGTCTGTGGATATCGTGGTTGGCGATGTCGGCGATCCTTCCTCAGTTCAGGTTGCTGTTTCAGGTTGCAACAAGGTAATTTACTGTGCAACCGCGCGGTCGACTATCACGGGAGATCTCAACAGAGTTGATAACCAAGGAGTGAGGAATGTTACCAAGGCTTTCCAGGTACTTAACAAAATGTCCTGTGATTGATGATAATTGTAATTACCATGTAAGAATAGCATTTTTGCATGTTTCTGCTAAGTAATTCACTGAATTGCCAACTATTCTCTGCAGGATTACTACAATCAGCTGGCTCAGTCAAGGGCTGGTAAAAGCAGCAAGAGTAAACTGACGATTGCTAAATTCAAATCTGCCAAATCTGTGAAAGGATGGGAGGTGCGGCAGGGATCATACTTTCAGGACATCTACCCTTCTAGATTCGATGGCGGCACCGATGCATCATTTGAATTTGCAGAAAGTGGACAGGCTGTTTTTTCAGGTATCACCTGTTAACTACTACTGTACCACTACAGAGCATAATACAAAAGATATGCAGTTTGTTAGAGATTGGCTTTATGAAATCAGTACATGTTCATTGGTGTATGCTCTGCTTTAATTCTTCAAAGAAATCTTCTACTACTTTCAGGATTTGTTTTCACAAGGGGTGGCTATGTTGAAATGTCTAAACGGCTTTCGCTTCCTCTGGGTTCCACCCTAGACAGGTATTGCAAGCTGCCGTATGTTGTTTCAGTTTCAACTTATTTGCCTGCTATGACAAGATCTTGACATGTGTATACCGCATTATGCTGGGTCATTCTACCTGAAGATATGATGGATTGCTTCTTTCGGTGGGCGGAAATGGAAGATCATATGTTATTATTCTCGAGACTGGTCCGCTGGCTGACACCTCACAGAGCAAGAAGTATTTTGCCCGGATGAACACAAAAGTTGGGTTTTGCAGGGTAAGTGGCATTTGAAGATATATATCACTTCTGTGTTAAATCACATGGTTGTGCACTGCTGAATATTGAGAAAATATTTGCTTTGTGCAGGTGAGAATGCCCTTTTCAGCTTTCCGGCCCGTAAACCCACAGGATCCTCCACTAGACCCTTTTCTTGTGCACACACTGACCATCAGGTTTGAGCCCAAGAAGCAGGTTAGTGAAAATAGTTTGCCACTACAAAAGAAGCCAGTTCTGCTGAATTGTTGGCTTACCAGTTACCGATTAAATCCTTTTGCAGAGACCTGGTGATTCCTCTGAAGGAGCTAATGACCCCAGAAACTTTGAGCTGAAAATGGAGTTTATAAAAGCTTTACCTGTAAGTTTCCACTTTGTAGTTTGTACCACCTGTTGTTATGATAATTGTCCTTTCCCTTAATTTTTTTTGTGGTTACTTTTGCAGAGTGGTCAAGAAACAGACATTGTGCTGATCTCATGCACAGGTTCAGGAATTGAAGATAACAGGCGAGAACAAGTCCTAAAAGCGAAGAAGGTTCTTAACTCACATAAGCATGTAAACTCTCCTTGATGCACACCTAATGAGGAAAAGTTAATCAGCTTAGTGCTCACCAATTTTGCCAGGCTGGAGAGGATGCATTGAGGAGATCTGGCCTTGGATATACAATTGTGCATCCAGGTCCACTGCAGGTACGACGACACAGGAGTGCACACCCTTTCCTTAGAGATAAACATACAGTGATGAACAACATAATGTCACTGAATTGCTTCAATAATCCATCCTGCATTCTAACACGGCATCTGTTCTTCATTCCAGGAAGAACCTGGGGGGCAGCGTGCCTTGATCTTTGACCAAGGGAACAGGATATCTCAGGTGACATTTGTGGAACACAGTATACTACGCCATTGTACGAGTGGTCAGATAGTGGCATTGTTGCTGTTGATGCTGACCGTTAGCCTTGAACTCATGATGCAGGGCATCAGCTGTGCCGATGTGGCGGACATCTGCGTGAAAGCGCTGCATGATTCGTCAGCAAGGAACAAGAGCTTCGATGTAAGATAATAACAATCTCATGATGCAATGCGGTTGAATGATAATTTTTGCAGCAGTGTAAGAGCTAACATGGGAGCCATGCATCTGTGTGTTCAGGTATGCTACGAGCATGTCTCGGAGCAAGGAAACGAGCTGTATGAACTTGTAAGCCTCCACCTGCCGAACCACACCTAGCAGTGCTATGTTTCAGCTCATGTTGCCTGGTTCATCTGATTTCTACAAGCATTGATTTGCTGGTTCGGAGACATTACTGACGTTTGAGGTTGCCGTTGCATTGCAGGTGGCTCATCTACCCGACAAGGCGAACAACTACCTGGCCCCGGCTCTCTCGTTTCTGGAGAAGAACACCTGACCTGATCATCAGTGAGCTGTGACTGAGATATCACTACTAGTGATGTACATACATTACAGGTTCTCCACCAGCTCCTGTCCGTCTCTCTTTTAGCCATTTTTGGCATGGGGAGGTCCACATTTAGAGGGTAGGCGATGTCGAGATTCCTGGTGTGCATACTGCATTGTCACTCGTCGAAAATGCTGTGTCCAATTCACAGAGGAGAAAGGAAGAGGAGCACAAAGGAAGACCATCTTGTTGTATAGTGTGTGTACTGGCAATTTTGGAGAGTGGGGCACAGAGAAAGTGATGGCACATACAGGTTGGTTATCTATCAGACCGATGGAGTGCTCTCTGGGCAGGCATGAGATGAAACACAAGTGCCGGCTGACTGTGTTGGTACAATAATGTATGTACAGTCTTTCAGAAGGGGTCATTTGGGATGCCTGAACTGTATTGGAACATCCACATCCAAAATAAGTTTTTTGTTACTGTGACTGAATCTTAATCTGCTGGTTCCAAGACACTGTTACAAAAGTGAAATGATGAGGAAAAAAAAACCTTGTGTTTGCCGTAGTGTGTTTTAGGCAAAGAAGAGTGCCCATTGGACAAAAAAAAGGATCCCTATGACTCCATCCGTCCCAAATTACAATTCCTTTGGTGCATAGCAAAATCTATATATCTACAAAAAGCCAAAACTTTGGGATGGAGAAAATACATAGAAAATCACAAAATCTAGTGTTCTGCTCAGAAAAATTCCCCTAAATAATGGAAATGAGAACCATATCACAACCACGGTATGACGTGGTTGTCTCCATGACTAGGCTATGTACCTACGGGGTATGAATCAGTCACCGAGGATAATTCAGAATGGGACTTCAGAAAACCTTCTTTGACAGCAGAGACTTTTGCGCACACATCTCGCATTCCAGGCCTATCCTTTGGAGATTTCATGGAGCATGAAAGGCCTAGCGCAACCAAGGGTATAATGTAGCTCTGCATCCATACTTCTGTAAGCAGTTGCGATTCCTCACGCAGCATATGAGGATCTATAATCTCTGAAATTCTATCTGGGAACATGGAGTCAGTAAAATTGTGGAGGTTAAGATCATCAACAAACAAATCATCGGTTGGCTGCTTTCCCGTTAGCATCTCCAGAAGAAACAGTCCAAAACTGTACACATCACCTCCTGTGGTGATTTCGGAGCCCATGCCGTACTCTGCAACAGTGAATTGATTTCTTTCAAGTTTAAGACAAACAATGGTTATGCAGATATGCAAAACAAAAAAAAAGTAAACTCACCAGGAGCCATGTATCCTATTGTTCCTCCAACTTCAACCAGGCTTTTTGGGATAATGAGGCCTGGAAATAGAAACTTTGCTGACCCAAAGTCACTGAGACGAGCAGTCATGTCATCATCTAAAAGTATATTGCTCGGCTTCAAATCACAATGGACCAAAGGAGGGGTAACATGATTATGGATATAATCCAGAGCAGAAGCCACATCGGCTGCAATGCATATCCGCTGGCCTAAGCTTAACACTCTCTCTGGCATACCACTGTAGTACTCACAATGCAACCATCTTTCAAGGCTGCCATTAACCATGAACTTGAAGATTAGAGCTTTGAACTCATGGTTTCCTGTATCCAAAGCATAGAGTCACAGGTCGCATCAGATTACGATGGCGAGTGCTTCGTAGTACTTCACACTCAATAAAGTAACTCTCATATGCTGCAGGCTCATCCAAGTTGAATACTTTGATGGCGACTAGGCTTTTGTCATACTTAAACCTACCAATATAAACTGATCCGGTGCGGGTACAGCTGATTGTATGGACTGAAGAGAAACAATTGGTAGCTCTCAGGATGTCACTATATGATACCTTCTTCAGTGTGGGTGTCTCGTAGTTGCTTGGTGATACCTTCTTCAGTGTGGGTGTCTCATAGTTGCTTGGTAAAGTTTGCAGTTCAATTCCCTTTGGTCGGCAATCAGTAACATTTTTTTCGATAAGGAGTAAACATAACATGCTCAGCACGTCCCTCCACTGTGGAAATTCAAACACCCTTTTCTTCCAAAGTGTTACCATAAACCACAAGAACAAAAATGAAGTTATAGCAACCAGTGGTATTACTATCAACAGCAACGGCACGTGAACATGATGCTTGTTTATCTCAGATGTCCCATGACTCCCATTACAAATTGGTAGTGCTAGTTTGGAGGACCATGAACATAGTCCCTTGTTGCCATCCAAAATCACAACAAAAGTTGAATTTAGAAAGCGGCCACCAGTAGGAATTGGCCCTTCCAAGTTGTTGTAAGATAGATCGAGTTTTTCTAATGTAGAAAGGTTCTCGAAGAATTCTGGGACAGTGCCATTTAACTCATTTTGAGAAAGGTTAATATACTGGATAGAGAGTAACCTTCCAAATGTTGCAGGAATTGGTCCTTGAAGCTTGTTCACTTCCATTTGAAGGGACGATAGAGCAGATAATCTGCCGAGTGCACTAGGAATTACTCCAGAAAACAGATTGTTGGAAACATTTAGAAGAACGATATTTAGCAGCTGGCCAATATCCTCTGGTATTTCCCCTGTGAGATTGTTGTGTGAGAGGTCCAGACCAAAAGAAAGGGAAGGGCCAGTAAATAGTTCTTTCGGTAAAAAGCCATCAAGGCTATTAGAGGACAAGTTTAGCTGAACCATCCCCAAGCACAGGCCTAAACTACCAGGTATATTTCCACTCAAGACATTGTCATCAAGGAAAAGCTTTCCCAATTGAGTAATATTACCGATTGAGAAAGGAATTTGACCTGATAAGTTATTCTTGGATAGGTTCAGGATAAATAGGTTCTGCAGTTTCCCAATTTTAGCTGGTATGCCTCCTGAGAGAAAATTGTTTTCCATGCTAAGTAGAGTAAGACTAACAAGATTGCCTATCTCAACAGGTATGGAGCCTGATATTTGGTTCGACCCAAGCAACAAATTTTCTAGGCTTGTGGAAAGATTACCAACAATTGATCCAGGTAGGCTGCCATTCAGCATATTTCCCTCCAAGGACAGTTTTGTCAGCTGGGTGCAATTTGTTAGGGAGTCAAGGAATTGCCAATCATAAGCTTCTAGCTGATTCCTTCCTAAAAGCACTTGGCTCAATTTTGCCAACGACCCAAGAGATGGAACACGGCCATGCAGGAAGTTATTGGAAAGGTCAAGAACTTGGAGATTTGACGCATTTTCTAGTGAACTAGGGATCAGGCCTGCCAGATTATTGTTTTGCATGATAAGGACTTGGAGTTTTGGTAGTGTGTAACCAATGTCAGATGGTACCTGCCCAACAAGGGCATTGCTGCCTAAGCTAAAGTATTCAAGTGAAGACATATTGTAAAGAGGCAAGGGGACAAGCCCTGACAAGCTATTGAAACTGAGATCCAGTTCAAGAAGCCTTGAAATGTGCTGCAAACTTTCTGGAATTGATCCTGTAAATCTATTTTGGCCCAGCAATATAAAGCGGAGAGAAGCATTTGCTATTGAAGGAGGTATACTTCCAGAAAGTAAGTTTTCAGTAACGCAAAGGTACTTGAGGGATGTGACCTTACCAAAAGGGGGGATAACATCAGTCAAAGAATTCATCTGGAGATCAACCCTAGTAAGTGTAGAGGTGTTAGCAAACAAAGTAGCAGGGATCTGACCAGTAAGGTTGTTTCGCGAGAGGATTAGCTTCCCGAGTGAGGAGCTACTGGCCAACGAGAGAGGGATATCACCAGTGAGACTGTTGTTTGCAAGATTGACATAGCTGAGAGACATGCCGTTGCCCAACTCCACAGGTATGAATCCATAGAACGAATTGTTTCCAAGATTTAACCGTGTGATTGAAGTAAGGTTAGCAAGAGAAGGTGATAATTCCCCAATTAGCCGTAGAGAGTTCAGCTGCAGTGAAACAACACGGAGTGGAAGAGCATTACCACATGTAACCCCTCTCCAGCTGCAGTAGGGTGAGTCGTTGCCCCATGAGCTCAGGACGCCAAGGGGATCATCGGAGATGCCTTGCCTGAAGGAGAGGAGGGCTTGCCGGTCGCTCTCGGATTCATTGGTCGATCCTGCAGCTAAGATTGCAATAGGATTGGACAGGAAGATGAGTAGATGAACCACGAGAAGAAAGATGAGTACTTGAGCCATCTCCCCAAGCTTTGAGAAGTGCCTTGATTAAGAAAAATCTGTTCTGGGATCCGTGGTGTGTAGATTCCTCTATAAATCACTCAGCTCGTGTTGTCGTACCCAAGGTTAAATAGTCCTGGAGACCTGGACTCTGGAGTAAACGCCGTGACTTGTGCTCTATGGACAGTTAGGATGACCAATCAGTGGATGTGAGAGATGCCATGAGAAAGCAAAAAAGATTTGTAAAAAAAGAAACGGGGTCAATGGAAGTCGTCTATGGTTTCAGTGATAAAGACTGAGATTTACAGTGAGCTGACTGACCGCAGCCACTGGAAATTTGGAACACCGTGCCGTCAGTCCATAGCAATCTCACAGTATAAGCATTCTTCGATTTTCATGTATCACGTTTGACCATCCGTTTTATTCAAAAAATTTATGAATATATTATTTATTTTGCTATGACTTGTTTTATCATTAGATATACTTCAAGTGTGACTTATTTGTTTTATATTTTTATAAATTTTTTTGAATAAGACGGATGATCAAACGTGATGTCTGAAAGTCAATAAATGCTTACATTGTGGGACTGAGAGAGTAAAATACAGGACAGCAATAATCTTGCTGGTCACTCTGCCTGCGGGTGAGTGAACTGATTTTTCAAATGACCATCCACTGCCCTAGATCTTGCTTATTCAGGGTCCGTTTGTTATTTGTTTGAGCTTTTGTGCAGCTTTTTCTGAAAAGCAAACGGTGAACAACTTCTGGAAAGTTAAAAGCTCAGAAAAACTGAGTTAAATGGGAAGCTGAAATGCTCAGTTTTATGAGTTTTTATAGCTTTTTTTTGAAAAGGGAAGCTTTATTGATCTTAAACAATTACATCAAGATGATACAATTATATAAGATCCAACCCGGCCTCTGCATAACTAAGATGCACACAACCCATAAAAAAGAAAAAAAATGAAAGCACCATGACCAAAAGATCATGTCGCAGCAAGCTACCACAAGCGACTTCACCTTCATCCGCTTTACAAACCAAAGCAGCTCTTGGACTATGACGTAGGCTCCCGAGACAACGCCTCCAACGAGGAAACGGCACGCGCACGTGTCGACATTGCAGTGACCCAATCAATTAAGACCAGATCAAAAGTTTTCACCCGAGAGAGTAATTCATCTTAATCCAAACAATGCCTTCAACAAGGTCACTGCCAGGTACAACCAATTAAGGTCAGACCTAAGAATTTCTTCCCGGAACCGGTGAATTAGTAACAATTACCACCACGACATAGTCACACCGTGTTGCTTCCCCCTTCTTACCAAGCCAATACTTTCATATAGATCAGACCTGACCCACTTCAAACGGCCACGAACTCCAAATCCGGCAGACCATCTGAAATCCTCCGCCGGATTCCACGCACGGACGCCGCCTGGACTACGGAGGGCTCGATCCGGACGCCGGCTGACCGGATCCACTCGTCCCCGACGTGGATCTGGCCGTCGTGGACTTCCGTCGCATCCATGAGTTTTTATAGCTAAACATATAAAAATAAGTATTGGTTTTTTCAAAAAAAAACCTACATCCACTTCTCAGAAAAGCTCCGGAAGCTGGGCCCTCAACGTCCATGGCAAGTACGTCTTGGACCCGGCGGCTACTTGCTGGTTGCTGCTGCTGGCAGGCCTGCGGCTCTGTGCCGTGAAGTTTTTCACCTGCTTCTGGCTGGCTGGGGTGTTGGCGCGACAATCCATTTCAGACCTTCTGGGTGACCAAATTTGGGAGTTGGATGTCTCTTCGTAATTATTGCGTTACTGTAACATTTCGTTTGTATGTGTGAAAAATTGTCCAAAAATTAATTAATTAGGCTTAAAATGTTCATCTCGCAGAGTATAACAAAACTATATAATTAGTTTTTGATTTCATCCATTTAATAATCCATACATGTTATGACATTTTGATGTGACGGGGAAATTTTTTTGCATAGTGAATCTTCTTGTTGCTGGCTTGCTGCTGATGCTAACCGGTAGCTGTGCCGGCGTTGCTGCTGTGCCGTGAAGTCTTTTTTTTTTTTGCCTTCTGGCATGGACCGTGTCAGGTCCACATTCAGAGAGTAGGATGTGAATACCGCCTTTTGTCATTCTACCATGTTGCATGATCCAGATGGTGTTTAGATGTTAGAATTGGGAGGTTGAATTTGGGAGTAAGATGTCACTTCGTAATCATTGCGTTACTGTAGCATTTCGTTTGTATTTGTGAAAAATTATCCAAAAATTGATTAATTAGGCTCAAAATGTTCGTCTCGCAGAGTACAACAAAACCGTGCAATTAATTTTTGATTTCATCTACATTTAATACTCCATGTATGTTATGATATTTTGATGTGATGATGAATCTTCTTATTGCATAGTGTATTTGAGAGTTGCTTTTTTGGAACTAAACAGGCCCTGGATTAAGAAGACAGGAGAAGGAGCACAAAGGATGGCCTTCCTGTACGTGTAGTCTGTGTAGTGGCAGTTTTGGAGACTGGGACACAGAGGCAATGATGGCACACATAGGCTGACTACCACTACCAGACCGGATGGAGTGTTCTGGCCAGGCATGAAACGACTCCGTTGATGTATTTACTGTACTAGGTACAATAGTAGTACTTACATCTCCTTCGGTCGTCCCGTTCGTTTGGATTATCAGCCACCAGTCAATATAGTTTTTCTTTCAGCAAAAACCAGCACCAGCCACCAACCAGCCAGCAGTGTTTTTCTCTCAGTAAAAACCAGTACCAACCACCAGCGACCAGCCAACCGAATGGAGCGGGTCATTTGAGATAACTGAATATCTTGCGATTTGCATCTTCCAAAATAAGCTCATTGTTAATGTGACTGAATCGTAATCTGCTTGTAAGAAAAATGAGGAACGTGAAACATGAAGATGGACTTATGGCGATGCCTGTCGTCATTGGGTAAAATCTAGTCTTTGTTACTTTGTTAGTGGATCATTAAGGACTCTGAATGTTGTAACAGACTCACAGTCTGCTGCTGGTGGCAAACCTGGCCAAGTGGCCAGCCTCCTTCTAGACAAAGGCCATGGTCTCCACTCTCTTTGGGTCCAGACCATCCGAAAAAAAAAGTAAATTGATGGGCAAGACATTTACTAAACATAAAAAAATATAAAATGCATTAGTGTCCGGAAAATAGAAAATAATTTCTTCCAAAAAAGAAAAATATACTAAGAATTTATTTGGATAATGAAATAAAATACATATCACAACCATCACTCCCTATTACATAGCTTATGTTACATCATAAGCATAACCTACGACACCTCTCTAGCCATAGCACGACATGATATCACCGTAGCATTTCGTTATTTGTAAAACTAACTTACATGCAAAGTTGGGAACTACGTAGTAAACAACAAGGCCCAGCGCACGGGATCGATTCCACAAAGCAAAAGGGAAACCCGGCGGTTGCTGACTTGCTGCCTGGTGCCTGCTGGCCGATGCCACTGGCCTCCTGCTGCTGCTGCCGCTGCTGTGAAAAATCAATTGACCGTTGACCATTGACTGGTCAAAGCTCCGTGTCTCCTTCCTCCCCCCTGTGGCTGTGCTGCCTCCGCCGCCGCTGCGCTGTTGCCTTGCCACCGTCTTTTTTACCAGCGCGCCCGCCGGGTGACGTGAATGCACAGCCAGTTCTTCACCTAGCTGCTACAGTAGCAGCTAGCTAGCTCGTTGCTTCCACCCTGCCTTTTGAGGCTTCGACTCCCTGCCGGCGATCCATCCCGTCGCTTTGCTGCTGCTACCTCCTTCTCCCTGCCCAGTCGCGGCAGGTGCGGCGGGCGTATGCCATTGACCCACCCACGGTCCGCCGCCGTCGCCGTCGCCGTCGCTGTCTCTGTCGCCACCGCACGCGCGCCGTTCCCCACTTCCCCTTCCCTGGTTTGGTTGGTTAGTTGGTTAACTAGAGACTAGCGGCACCACCCACCCACTCCCATCTCCTCATATCCCAACTGGTTCCCTCCCTCCAACTAGCCCACGCGGGGCAGATCCATCCCTCCCTCCCAGCCTTCCCTTCCATCCGCTTCGCCGGCACACGGCGCCGCCACGCGCGGCCTTGCCTTCCCGGCGGCGGCGGCGGAGCAGGAGGAGGAGGAGCCAGCTGCAGCAGCAGCTGACAAGCTGTTACAGCAGCAGGTGTGACCTCCGGGAGGCGGGGCGATGAGGGGGGACGCCACGGCCAACGGGGAGGGGGGCCACCGGCCGCGGGGCGACGACCACGACCACGAGGACGAGGAGGAGGAGGAGGAGCGGCAGGGGGACGAGGGGCCGCCGCCGTCGCAGAGGCAGCCGCAGCCGCAGGCGCAGAGGCCCGCCGCGCGGCCTTCCTCCGGCCCGCAGCAGGCGCCGACGACGCCGCCCGCGGTGGCGAGGAACGTCGGGTACGTCGGCAAGCACCGCCTCTCCGCCGCCATCGCACGCCTCGACCAGGAGCTCCAGTCCCTCCAGGTCAGCGCTGCAGCCACTCCCCTTCGCCCTTCTTCTCTTTGCTCAATCAACCAACCACCACCGCGGCCTGCCCGGGCTCCCTCCTCGTCCGTGGAGTCATCCAACAGCCAAGACCTGCAGCCGGAGCTCAACCAGCAAGCGTGTGATCCAGATCTTGCCTGCTGCAAGCAAAGCAACCTGATTTTTCACATCCAATTTAGTTGCGTATTATTATTTAGAGCAGAAATTGTGCCCGACGCTTCTTCAAGTGTTGCTGTAGGACTAGGACTAGTCAGTATGTTTTGCTGCCTCCATGTAGAGGAATGGGAAACCTGTTTCTTCCATCTTTGGGCTCTTGTGTTCTAGAGTGGAAATGGACCCAGGACACTTTATTACTACTAATAACAGGCCTGCCACATGATGATAGCTTGATGAATTTACCTTCACAAACAACAGCACGGTAGCAGCAGGATTCTAAATGTTTGTGTATTACCCATATATAGCATGATTTGCATGTACCGTGACAGATAACCTTGGGTTCTGTGCAAATCTGGGGCCCTGCTTCCAAAATGTTCTTATTGGTCCCCACTGTAACTCTGATGGAAAGGAAACATTTGTAGAAATCGCAGGACTTGCTCGTCCTTTGCACCTGTCTCAAACACCGAGGAGGATCATCTGGAACTTGTTAATGAGGCTTCTTTTTTTGAAGGAACACTTTACTGGAGCTTATAACTAGTTGTTTGTTATGATTTCCCATACTATTCTTTGATTTATTGGTATCTGAATCTTTACAGTATCTGGCATTGCCCCAGGAATAGACTGAATTTCTTTGTAAAAGATAAGCAGAAGAGTAATCTCAAAATGTTTGCATTCCTCTTTAATGAACTGATGGTTTGTGTTTAAAAGGAATGTTAACGATCGATACTTGATAGTTGATAGTGACTATTTGTGTTACTTGTTTAAGGATTTTGGAGGATATGAATGATCGGTACTTGATAGTTGATAGTGACTATTTGTGTTACTTGTTAAACGAGTTTGAAGGAAGATATGAACAAACCAATCTCCTTTACCAACAATTGACCACTTATGTGAAACAAGGAAACTAGAAGAAAGGATTGTGCTTTGTTAGCTATCATGTTCTGCTGTTCGCAACTTTGCATCATACTTATTTGATATTAGAGCCTTACATTATGTCCCAGACATTCGCATTAGGGAACTACATGTGACTTGCTTTCATATCAACTAGTTCTGCTTACTGTTGGTACAAGTGTATAACTAGAGCTGTGAAATTGGAATCCCACAGCACCGCAGTGCTGTTGGTACCTGGATTTCTCAGTGACTCGATACTGATGAGAGTACACAGAATCAGTGATTTGACTGCTGTTCATGTTGCCCTTTCAGTCTTTTACAGAGACCAAAAAACTTTATCAGTATCTTAAAAAGGATTCAAAATCTCATAAGTTGCTCTTCTATTTTGTTTATGGCTAAAGCCCTCTGGCCTCTGGTTAGTGCCAGGTTCATTTGGGAGGTTGGGCTACAACCTCTGCCCTTTAGAATTTAGTGGAAACCAGAACTGGTAACTAGCACCTACGGAGTATATCCTACAGAGTGTGTCTATGGAATGATTTCTGTGTGACTTTTGGGAACAAAGTTCTACCTTCTTTTTAATCGAGGTCAGGTTCTGCTGTTCAGAGATAGCATGGTCTACTACAACAACACTCAGTGTGTGTGCATTCATGCAGGAGGAACTGGATGAACTTGAAAACATGGAACCTGCATCCACGGCATGCCAGGAGTAAGTAGATTTGAATTTAGCATTGCTTTCCATCACACTATGTGCTGTTTCTTCCTATTGTTGACTTGTGTCGAACTTTTGAACAAACCAGTGTGATCACAAGTACAGAAGGGAAACCTGACCCGCTTCTTCCTATGTAAGTGCTGATCCTCTACTCTTCTTTCAACTACCTCACCCTGCAAAATCCTTGTACATAATAAGCACCCGTGTAACTGGATCTCGGCAATTTTACAGCACAAGTGGTCCAGAGAACTCTTCTTGGGACAGATGGTTTCAGCGGGTCCGCAGCTCCCGCAGCAACAAATGGTGGGCATCAAGAGGCTCGGACTTCTCCTAGCTTCTGCAAAGATGAGATCATCCTCATCAGTTGTGTGCAGATTAAGATTAAACCAGTTGAAATGTACCATCCATTGGGTTTCTTGGCAAACAAAATACGAGGCGATGGCAACTGCAGTTGCCGTCGACAGGTTGACTGGGGTGTGGCTCGGCTCTCGGAACACCTGATAGTTTTTGGAGAATATTGTTGTGTATGTAGTAATCCCTAACAAGACTAAACATTGATGTATCCACATCAGACCTGATTGTTCTTCGCGAGATAGTCTGAAATCATTTTCCCACTAGTTCTGACTCTGTCGAATCCTGATGATCATGTAATGTTCCTCTTTTTTTTTCCTTTTTGCAAACATGAAGATGCACGATGTCACTGAAAAGTTATCAGAAAGGACACGAGATTTGAACCAGCTGTTCTACTTGGCTCGTTTGTGCATGTGCCGGTTTGATTTTTTTTTTATGTGGGCTACACAAACAGGTCAGCGAGTCTGGAAGTAATTGGCAAATCCTGAAGATTTTTTGAATTGAAACGACCGTCCATGTCAACAGGGATATCACTATTCAAATCCTCTTCCGTTTGGTAAATGACAGGGTTAGATAAGATATATCCATTTATGTTTGTAGGGATATGAATCGATGCGACAGTCCATGTTAGCAAAGTTGATGATGAATAATGGGAACAACTAAGAAGCAATGAAATGCACAATCGCCTTATATATCTTTTAGATCTTTCGTGGATTAGTTCTATTTCCCTGACAAATATTAGATAGTTTAGGATTCTCATACACTTTGTTTGAAAAATGTCACTACCATTCTCTACGTAAAAATTTGCACAACCATGTGATGTGGGTTCAGATTTTGGAATTTTTCTGATGTGGGTGTGATGGTCGACCTAAAAGAACGTACACCTACCACATCATACTCCTGCACTCGTATGTCCCTCAGCTGGCACGATACTAGTAATGGAGTTGGTTCTCATGCACTTGACATGAAAATAAAGCTAAGCACATACAATGCACAGTTCCAATATACATGTAGTCTTTTTTTTAGAAAACAATACAGGTAGTCTATCACTCGCTGCAGTGGCACATACATTTTCAACCAGCTTCCATCTGGGAATGGAAGCAGTTTTTACAAGACTACCTTGCTACATGTGCTCGATCAGCAATCTGGATGAGATCACATATGTGCAAGAACCCTAGCATGTGGCCAGGTTGGCCATCCTACATTCCTACTGGTACCCTATAGCTAAAATGCTTATTTGACGTATCCAAAATCTTGGAATAAGTTAGAAGGGGGGACGCCGCTGCCCTTAGCTTTGGCCGGTGCCCACTTTGGCAGAACTCTGCCAGAAGCCATGGGCTTCTGAACGCTGCACAACTCATCATCCACCGTATCAACTCCATCCAGATCAGCATCCATGCAGCGGAGGCCGTGGACCATGCTCGCGGCGTCAGAGACAGACGACCCCCGCTTAGTGCTTCGCGTCTTCGCCGCGCGCTTCTTGGACTGAACGGTGCGTTCTTCGAAGTCATCGTCGCCACCATTGCTTGACGTGTTGCCGGCAGTGATGCCTCTTCTCTTCTTTGCCGCCTCGGTGTGCTCGTTGCTGCCGCTGCTGCCACCACTGCTGTTCTTCCTTGGGTTTGGGTTCTTGCTGAGGAAATCCTCTATAGTTGAAAGCACAAGGTCGCCATACTTATTGAGCTTTTCCCTGAAAAGAAGCAGGTCAAAGTTGATATATTTCTTGTTCTAGTTCTGGCAACTGCTCATCAAAATTACAGGGAATTGATTGTGTTTTGAGGGGAGATTCATTACTTTCCGATGCCATTTATCTCCAAAAGCTCTTCTTTAGTTCTTGGTACTCGGCTGCTGATTTCCTTCAATGTTTCATTTCTGAAAATGGAAAAGTCAGTAAGTCACCAGAACGAGCACCCAAAAGTATCACGCCAAGTTTACCTAAATATGTGGTATGCACGGCATCCTTCACCACACCCCTTCAATATCTGTCTCCTAAGGGAATGTAGAGCTTTATAGAGCGCTGATGCCAGGTTCTGCAATGGCAGAAAAAAAAAAGATATTGGAACAGACAACATAGAGCCAAACCACCCCAACATGCCCTTTTTCCCTCTTTTACCTCATCCACTTCATTGTGCTGCTGAGTAGTCTTATTCATTTGCTGAAATGATGATTCATCAATTTTCCCCATCTTAGGGGCACTCTCAGGAGTTGGGACCCTGCAAAATAACATTATAAAACAATTACAAACCATGTGTTATCCATAGATGCATGGAATGCTTGATTGAAATTTATGTTATGAATACTTAAGACACAGGGGAAAAAGAGAGATTGCAAGTCGCAAAACAAGGATACAAGATACATACATGCAGCAGGGAATGTGCATATATGAAATAGATTGCAAAAATGTAATGGAGTTATATGGAGAATGGTAACATGCTTTTTGTTATTTTATTAGTTTCTAAAGCTCAAACTTCCAGCATTTGATTCAAATCAGCCATGTCACAACCATGATGACATTTGACATATCCAGTATCAGCCTTACAACATCAAAACAAAACTAACGAGAAAATATTTAGGAACATAACTCCCATGCTGCACACTCATGATGATACCATCACTACACCAAATGTAAATTGGGTAACAAGATAATGTCATCAGAATACATGGCAATGGTACTTTTTAACCCTTATAACCTACCAATTACAACTATCAATTGACAGGCACTACCCAGTCAGCCCATGGAACTAAATCCATCGTCAACTTCAATTCATGAAGACTGAACTAGGATTTCCAACAATAGTCAAATGCCTGTTTACCAGTTTTTAGATGAATCGCCTAAAACGGCAACTAATGGCAGATATAATTTTAATTTTATATGCAAAAAGAGAATGTAGGAAAAGGAAAATGTGATAAATTTAAGTTATACAATGTACTCTTTTTAAATAAAGTAAGATGTCAATCAGGGAAACAGGTCCATAATGTGTTAATTCCAATAACATTGTAGGGAAAAAACAAACCCAGAACATATGATAAACTTGATAGTGTGTACAAGGCAGAGAACTAACTTTAGTACAATGCTGTGCTTGCCAGAGCAAATATCAGCAGCTTTTGTATAATTAACCTGGTTCAAAAATACCGTTAAACAAATATATGTATCAGATCAGGACTCATATTAGAAATCTGCAAGCAAGCAAAAAAAACGAAATAGTAACATATATCTCAAAATAAACCATCCATATGTCCCAAAATAAGCCAGCAAAAGAAATAGTATGTTTTCACCTTTAGAACAGATGATACCGATCCATATGCGTTATCACTCTTTTTGACATCCTCAGTAAGTATCCCTTCAGTTACTAAATGCCGTAGTATTCTTGCAGCCTCGCCTTTTGCAAGATGCTTCCCAGCTCCATGAAGACTCAAAGTATCATGATGATGCTTCTTGACCTATGCATAGTAATAGATATACTTCATAATCCAAATGTAGGTACTTCTCCAGTAGAAGCCAAGATGCACAATCTTGACCATGAGCACAATGGTACAGGTGTACAGGCATTGACAGTAGCCACTGGTGACAAGGTAATTACATAATAAACTTTAGGGCTGAACAAACTTGAGTAGCGAGCAGGATGCATACGTTCTGGCTTGCAGAGCCTCTGTAAACTTCAAGAATGTGAGACGAAGAACAGCACTGCTTTGTCATCTTGACCAGCTCTACCTAAAGAGGCAAAATGGAGATTCATGCAGTGAGAGACATGCACATTTGTTTGGGAGGAGGGGAAAATCCGACGTACCAATTGCCTAGCAATGTTTGTGACATCTTTCTCAATCCACCTCAATTCTTTCAAGCAATTATCACAGGTTTTTCCACAATGCGAAGGATCAAACATCTCTCCAAAGTGGATCAGTTGAAGTAGGCGTCTGCAGTCCACGTCGTTTTCACAATAACTAACCTGTAGAAAGATAAATATGCCTAGTTAGGGGCATTTCATACTTCTTACAAGCAAATGGAAGCATGAATAAAGAATTATAGATACCATGCGCAGGAGATTATCCTTGTGTGTTTCAAGTGCCTGTCCTTGTGGAGACCTTGATTGCTCTACAACTCCTTGAGTAACCATGTGTTTGAGACGAATCTAAATATTTTTTTGCAAAAATGGAAAAACGTCACTTATTTGTGATGCAGATAGTATGTGCAAATACGTTAGTAAGATACTACTAGACTTACATAGTCAGAATACTGGTAATACAACACACAAGATGAAGGCTGCCCATCTCTACCAGCACGTCCACATTCCTAAGAGAACATTCAACCATCAAATGGAATGGAATAGGCAGTTCCACTGTGTATACATTGTGAAACTTAGGTCATCAGAAATACCTGATGATATCCTTCAATTGACTTGGGTAGCGAATGGTGAATAACAAAACGAACATCAGGTTTATTTATGCCTACAGTTTGTACAATTAGTATGGGAGGGGCGAATGGTAATATCTACAGATGTTTGAAAGAGCACATTACCCATCCCAAATGCAACAGTAGCACAGATTATATTGATATCATCCATACTCCACTGTTCCTGGACAGATTCTCTATCTGCAGGATCCATGCTACCATGGTAGTGTGCTGCTCTGTGTCCACAGTCCTGGAAGGAAAGAAAAGAGGCAACAGTCAAAACTTCTCCTGAGACAGGTTGGTACCTACATTGCCCGTTTGAATTCAAATTCTAAGGAATAGGATAGACCAATGATCTCTTAGCTGATTAAATTTAACTACATCACTTCAAATCTCCACATCAAGAGATCAATTTTAGAAAGAAAAAAATGGATAAATACACTGAACCATGAAGCTTTGGGATTAAGCTGATGAGCCATACGATGAAGCTTTGGGAGAGGGTTATCGAGCATCGCCTTAGGAGAGTGACAAGTGTGACTCAAAACCAGTTTGGGTTCATGCCTGGAAGGTCGATCATGGAGGCGATTTTTATAATACGACAACTCATGGAGAGACATAGGGAGCAAAAGAAGGACTTGCACATGGTCTTTATTGACCTCGAGAAGGCATATGATAAAGTACCAAGAAATGTCATGTGGTGGGCTTTGGAGAAGCACAAAGTCCCAACTAAGTACATTACCCTTATCAAGGATATGTACAAGGATGCGATGACGGTTGTCCGCACTTATGGTGGAGACAGTAGTGATTTTCCAAATAAAATAGGTCTGCATCAGGGGTCAGCATTGAGTCCTTATTTATTTGCTCTGGTGATGGATGAGGTCACAAGGGATATACAAAGTGATATCCCTTGGTGTATGCTCTTTGCTGATGATGTGGTGCTAGTTGATGAGAGTAGAGCAGGTGTTAATAGGAAGTTAGAGCTGTGGAGGCATACGTTAGAGTCCAAAGGTTTCAGACTTAGCAGGACTAAGACCGAGTACATGATGTGCGATTTCAGTGGGACTAGATATGAAGATGGAGATGTCAGGCTTGATGGGCAAGTGGTGGCCGAGAAAGATACCTTTAGGTATTTAGGATCGATGCTGCAAAAGGATGGTGACATTGATGAAGATGTTAGGCATAGAATTTCAGCCGGTTGGTTGAAATGGCGTCAAGCTTCTGGTGTCCTCTGTGACAAGAGGGTACCACAAAAGCTAAAAGGTAAGTTCTATAGGACGGCGATTCGCCCGGCGATGCTATACGGTGCTGAATGTTGGCCTACTAAAAGGCGACATATACAACAACTGAGTGTAGCAGAGATGCGTATGTTGCGTTGGTTTTGTGGTCACACAAGAAGGGATAGGATACGGAATGAAGATATTCGAGATAGAGTCGGAGTGGCACCAATTGAGGAGAAATTGACGCAACATCGGTTGAGATGGTTCGGACATGTCCAACGGAGGCCTCCTGAGGCGCCGGTGCGTAGTGGGGTTCTACAGCGGGCCAATAATGTTAAGAGAGGTAGAGGGCGACCCAAACTAACTTGGGACGAGTCGGTTATTAGAGACCTTAAAGAGTGGAATATCTCTAAGGATTTAGCTATGAATAGAAGCGCTTGGAGACTAGCAATTAATGTGCCTGAGCCGTGATTTTTGGGTTTCACCTCTAGCCTACCCCAACTAGCTTGGGACAAAAGGCTATGTTGTTGTTGTTGTTGTTGTTGTATACACTGAACCATGAACTATCCAGGCCAAATCTACCAACCCACTTGTTTATCCCTTTGCAGTCCTATTTCTATCTTTAGTGGCACTGAAAAGAGGTGAACAAATCATAGAGCTTAGTGGCCAACTAAATGAGGAATGGGCACGTTAATGATCTGAAATTTTCTCACACAAACAGCTAAATTTGACTGATTGTAGCAGTTAGGCATGAAAATTATGTTGATACTTGCTAACAACAGTCAAAGTGCAAGCCGCTACAAATAATGGGTTCAGATGACAAAAACAAGAATATGCAGCCCTTATATGCTCCCCAGTATGTGAGCATTTATAGTTAATGTTCCTTTCAAAAGAGGGCAGACATGAGCAGAAGACTGGTGAAAAACAAAACACAGGTAAATTTGTAAGAAATAAATGCAAATACTGGAAAGACAAACAAATACTTCAGCGGTCAGATACTAAATGCACGGAAGGTACAACATTTTGCACAGTTGCATAAACCTTAGTAGGTAAATACTCCTGTTCTACTAAAGAGATTAAATTTCAAATGAGACTATAAAGCTCAAATTGTTTATGGTTTCAGGAGATAACCCTTAGTTTTTCAGCCACTTTCTCACAATCCATCCTTGACAAGCAATATATGATTCCACAGTCGTTAGGATGATTTTCACGGATAAAACCGTCAATATCCTCAAGGCATTTCTTTGTCTTGGACCTCAGGAAATACCTGCCAAACTTAAAGTGAGATTGTATGCTACAATTAAACTAATGTTGATATAAAATTACAGGCACTTACCTTAGATTTGGCCGATTGAAACTTTGTCGGAAAACTACACAGTTTGCAAGGCCCAGAGCTTGCACAACGTCTTCCTTAACACTAGCAGTTGCTGTTGCTGTCAAGGCCAGGACTGGGGTCTTTGGGAAATTTTGTTTCAAAATACCTAAATCCTGCAGATCACAAAAGGTATATAAAAGGGTCACTTCATTTCAGTATGAACATCTCTCTTCTGATAGAACTTAGAAGTACCTGGTAATCAGGTCGAAAATCATGGCCCCACTGGCTAACACAATGAGCTT
This sequence comes from Echinochloa phyllopogon, assembly GCA_033239725.1. Classification (NCBI taxonomy): domain Eukaryota; kingdom Viridiplantae; phylum Streptophyta; class Magnoliopsida; order Poales; family Poaceae; genus Echinochloa; species Echinochloa phyllopogon. Next base: position 3,217,749 of record BTCW01000001.1, read on the forward strand.
CATCAATGACAATTCTAGAAAGATGCCCTCGTGAATACACTTGCCCCAACAGTCTCAGCAGAGCATCACTCCTACACATGTCAATAATACATTTACAGAAAAGAATAGTGCATTTATGAAAGAACCATGTAACTATGTATGTAACAAAATAGTACTCCACCTGTTCAGGCATTAGCTAATTGCTTTTTGGACAAGGACAGATTCTTCAAAGAACAATTTTGACAACCAACTTTTTACTATAATGTAAGTATGAAACCCGATGCTGGATTATATTAATATGAAAGTGCATTTCAGGACAATATATCAAGGGTCCAATAGTATAGCATGTCCATAAATATAGAACAGCAATAACAAGTTTTGATCTGGAAACATGGACTGCTGGTTAATGCAAGCAGCAGTAACTCATATAAATTTAATTTTTGAGTTACATTGCTACTCCAAAATTCCACTTACTTAGCTATTTTCTCTGGGGTAACATACAACAACTTGTAGCAACACGTATGAGACATCAGTTCTCTTAATATCTCTTGTTGCTTAGACCACTCCATGCTGGCACTCAGATACGCTGCAGGAATCTCTGCCTGCACCGTAGAGAAGATCACCAGTCAGAAAAGCATCAAGAAATATGTATAAGGAAATGAAACAATTCAATGCCTAAAAAAACAAAATGATTTATTACCTGTGACAAGTGCATGATTTGGTCTTGGATAAGTGATACCAGAGGACAAACAACTAATGTGATGCCCTCACCGATAAGAGCTGGAAGCTGGGAAACAATGGATGAGTGTTAATGCAGATTGAAGAAAAAGAATATGCAATTGTCAGTGAAATATATGAAATTGACAGATGGAATTTAGCAGTCAAACTATCATGCTGCTATTTTCCTGCAAGAACAATGATTAGTTCACATTTCATGTTAGATGACAAGAGTTTAGTGGACTATATAGAAACATGGCTTATTACCTGATAGGTCAAACTTTTCCCCCCACCAGTCGGCATCAAAACAAAAACATCATTCCCACTCATTGTAGCATTGATTATCTCACGCTGATTTGGGCGGAAAGAACGGTTTCCAAACACTTTTTTGTTCTTGGCCTGAAGATGCACTAGAACTTAATTATCCTTATAAAACAATGATGATGTAATAAATGGATTAATTAATTAATGATTTTGAAGAACTTAACCTCAAGATCCTTAGTCCATGGAAAATTTCTACTACTCCAGCTTTTGTCGTTGGAACCTTCGGTGTAGTTAATATCTATGATCCTTGGGGTATATTCTCTCCGTACAGAGTTTACTGGTGTGTTCAGATTATCCATATAGGAATATGGAACAGAAGAATTGCATAAAGAATTATCCCCAGGTCCATTCCTGATGTAAACCTGAGACTGGAATCTATCAGCATCCATTACAAATGTGCTTCTTGGGGTCATGGGGGGCTGGTGCCCCTGTACAGCTGTTGTGGATGCCATCGAGTGCGATCTCTGTCTGTCTTCATCTTGTGTTGATCTTGCCAAGTACTCTCCAAGCAGCTCAACTTGTTTCTTTAAATGCACTCTGCAAGGTGTAACCACAGCAGATATCATCATTACTGCAAGTGAAAAGGGATATTCACCCAAACAAATGATGATCAGTAGGATCAAGAATCAAACCGTTTCTTCCGAAGCTCTTCAGAATGTTCAGTGCTGAGTTCACCATCACCATCAAGAAGTTCATTGGCTACTGCAATTAGCTCATCTTTCATCTCCTGCAAGTGAGACATTGCCTCTGGGCAAAAAGCTAGCTGCACAGGATTAGTAGAAGTAGTGAGATAAAGGCTGAAATAGCTCAGTACAGAACAAAGATGGTGATTTAGGTACTTCTTTCCCTACGGCCTACCTTGCAGTGATGAGTACATAATACAGATAGTTCTTGTGGCAAATTATTCTCATCCAAGCCACTGAAGTTGCACTTGTTTCTTGATGGAGTGGACATATCATGATTATTATCAGATGCTACTCCTCTGGGTGTACTGGTTGCTTGATAATGTTCCATAACTATTCGGTCCACATCTATACTCTGAAACATAAATAAAAACACATTGGGAAAAAAACTAGATAAGTCATCCATGTTATAGCACAGTGATCTGTATACTGATATGATCTGGAAACTGTAGTACAGTAATGAATAATTATATTTACGAGAGTAAAGCACCTACCGCCAGAATATCATCGTCGTCCATGGCATCTAACTGATCATCAGTACACATATTATCAGCAACTGGAGCAGACTGGTGTAGCTCAGGATCAGTTCTTGTAAAACTGGACCGATTTGTTGTTCTAGTTATATCTGCGCGCACCACATGGTTGCTCAGGTGAGTTCTTGTTGAGGAGTTGACGCCAACGGATTGATGGTTGCCGTTGTTTGCCAGATAACCACTTTCAGGTGGTTGGTGCATATTTTCCTGGGAGAGGATCCTATTTCCTGGCACAGAGGCCATTTTGTTAATGTTATATGAACCTTCTTCATAAGTTCTAGCACGATCCCTGTCACAATCTTTCACCTTTGCAGATAACCCAGGTCTTAAATAGCTCTTGTAGGCAACCTGAGTGTTGCACAGAGATCGCCAGGCCTGTGATGAACATCGCCGAAGCAAGCATAATGTATTGATCATTGCAAACAGTGGTTATAAGGCTAAGGCTCTTTCAACAAAGGAGCACGGACTGAGAGTAAAAGACAGGTTAGGGTTGAATTTTTCAATAAGGCAAAGCAAGTCCCGGTCATTTTGAAACATGTTACATCTCCCATGCAAAGCTTTTAAGTTTATTACACATATCCTATCTGTATGTAGTTAGGAATAGACTCAGGACAGCCAACCTCCAAGAGCTTTTATCATCATACCCATATATATAGTTTTAAAGACAATTTCTTCTGGATAGAATATTAGTGATTAGTGAAAACCTATAAGTTGAAATTGAAACGATAAGTGACCGTACTGGTTTTTTTAAGCTTTAGCAAATATTCGTGACCTGTGACAGAATTAGAGTCATACCTTCTCGATCCATGGAACTTGAAGACGTTCTGGGCCTTGAATTTTACAAGCAGAAGACCTGGAAAAAAAACAATGGTTTGTTGCTGGCTTGTCAAAGTCTGTAATCAATTTGATTCAGATAAATCAGAGCATACCTTAAAGAAAACATCGTCTCAGAATTTGCTTCTGGATAAGGCCTTTGTGTTGGCAGAGAGAACAAAAAGCTTGAACTCAAAAAATCATCTTTCCTAGAGGCGCTCTCAATAGCATTTGCATGCTGAGGCCAATTGACCCTTGGTAGGTTTTCAGTGCAGCTCGGCCCGACACTGGGCTTGTTTCTGCCTTGCATCCGCAGCTGTGATAGTTAGCGCATGAAGCAAACTGACGAATGGCTGGTTTTGTTGGAATCGGAATCCAAAACTCTTCAGTGCCAATGATCTCAGAGACCAAAACAACGCTGCAGAATGTACCACGAAACCACAAAGGTCATTGTAATCAGTAGCTGAAACAATCAGTTGCGTGCATAAAAGATGGAAATGGCAAAGCCGAATTCACACACTAAAGGCTCCTAGGTCTACTACAGCCTCAGGCTGAAAGTGAATAGGTCTACATTGAGGGTTCACTAAAACTGAACACGCTGTAGAGGGTTCACTAAAACTGAACACGCTGTACCCAGACCCCAAACCCAGGCAATGCCCCGGCGGAGCCACCTGTGGCATTCCGCCGAACACCCTGGCCTCCATCACCGCCCCGAACAGCCTAAAAACCACCCCTCACCTCCGTTCATCCACCGCGAGACCCCAACCTCCCCACCAGCGCAAACCCCACCGCTACCCACCACCATAAGGGCTCCAAAAGCAAAAGAAAAATCGCATACACGGAGGCGACCGGATTCGAGGAGTCGGGCGTCACCTGGGGGCCGAAGCGGCGGCGCCGGCGGGGAGAAGGCGCGCGGGATCGATCTAGCGAGCGAGAGCGTCTGGTGTGCTCGGGAGATCGGGAATGGTCCGCGGAAATGGTTGCGGCGGAGAGGGGAGCAGGCGCGGGATACAGGACGCGAAATGAAATCGAAAACCTCCGCGTGGAGGGAAACAAATCAGCCCAGCCACCGGTTAATCCAAATCATCATCTGATTAGCGCGGCAGCCGTTGGATAGGCGCGGAGATTCGAGACGTGCTTGGGATCGCCAACGGATAGAAATGCGAATATTTTTTCACGAGGGGGCAGAGTGGCCCAGAGAGCCCATGATGTGTTTCGGACTTCCGTTTCGTCTGATGGCCCAGAGAGCCCAACAAAAACAGACACTGACCGGGCGGCAAGGTTCGATCTGGGCCGCAAGAGAGGGATGGGCCACAATTTTTCCGGGCCTTGGCGGCTCTCAGGCCTGCTATCTACAAGGAGTGAATTCTCTCCCTCTTGCTCCTTGGCCAGACCCGAGGATTCTTCCTCTCTCTCACACTCTCCGGTGAGTTCGCGCCAACGGTTTGTACATCTAATTTTCGTAAATGCAACAATTGTGAGTTTTGGATTCTGAATCGTGGCTAGTTAACTTTTGTGATTAACTAGATATGCAAAAAAATGATATCAGCATGGAACGGATGTCATCCTGCTTCTTTAGCCATGCCAAATGCCGGTGTTAGCTTACTGCCCAGTTACGGAGATTTTTTTTCTTTTCCTTCTTCTTCTTCCTCTGTAACTCGCGTTCATGCCTGTTATGTTATGCTAGTCTTATGACACTCTGAAAACCCTTCATGTCGTGTGCCACCAATCAAATCATTCTACGCGTCATCAGTTTATAAACCTTGCACGTTTGTCTGTGCCTCGCTCCTAGATCTTCCTCCCAAGTGTATAGATAGCCACCGTGCCGTGCCGACACGACACGCGGCACGGTCGTGCCGTGCCGTGCCAGACCGTGCTATGGGCCAAGCCTTCGACCCATGACATGGCATATGGACCGTTTATCCGTGTCATGCCGCCCATTGGCCATGGTGCCCGCGTGCCGCGCCCTGCCGCCCGCCGCGCTTCGCCTCGACCGCGGGGAGATGGGAGGAGCGGCCGGTCCCGTCGTGCTCGCGCCGCCGCCCGCCGCGCCGGAGCCATCCCCGCCGCGCTCCGCCTCGGCCGCGGGGAGAGGGGAGGAGCGGCCGGTCCCGTCGTGCTCACGCCGCCGGAGCCATCCCCGTCGCCGGAGCTCGATTCGAGGAGGAGGCACCGCATGGCGAGGCGGAGGAGATGCGGCGGCGTGCGGGGAGAGGAGAGGAGAGGAGGCGAGGCGGAGGAGATGCGGCGGAGGTTGAGGAGATGCAGCGGCGCGCGGGGAGAGGAGGCGAGGTGGAGGGCACGGGGAGAGGAGGCGAGGCGAGCGGCCTGGCGGCCGTACCGGCCGTATCGTGCCAGGCCGTGTCATGGGCCAGGCCGGCGGCCCATGGCCCGCACTGGCCTTCAGGCCGTGCCGGCACAGACACGCTGTCGGCCGTGCCGAGCCGCCCATGAATCGTGCCAAAAGGCTGTGCCATGGGCCGTGCCGCCGGCACATGGGCCGTTTGTACACATATACCCAAGTGGCATTCCGTTTGATGTTGCTGCTCGTCACATAGCCGTCAGCGCGACGCACATGAAACGTCACCGGCACGACGCCGATCACTTGCATTTACCCCCTTCGCCTTCGGGTGATTATTACAGGCCCTCACTACCCCACCCGCGGCTCAGCCTCAGCTGCTCTGCTGCGGCCGTCCCTGCACTGCAGCAGCGTCTGCGCCGCCACCACCGACGCAGCACCCATCTCTCTTTCACCCGCAGCACTGACCCACTGTGCTCCACTAATAACAGGCCACTTATTTTCTCCCGGTCAAAACGACACCGTGATGGTTTAATGCCAACGGCTAGATTCAGTTGCTGCTCTGCTCTTCTTCGCCAAGAGAAGCTCTACTTGCGGCTTGCATGCTGGTTGTTAGATCCGGTGAAAATGGTGCAAAAAAAAGTACACTGTAGCGCATTGTAGCACTTTTATTTTTTTTGGTAATTGTTGTCCTACCATAACTTAACTAGGCTTAAAAGATTCGTCTCGTCGTGTACATCAAAACTATACAATTAATTTTTTAATTTACCTACAATACCACATACATGTGTCGATATTTTTATGTGATGTGATGAGACTTTTTATATGGTGGAATTTTAGGGTGAAATTTTGGGAAGTAAACACGGCTGCTATGTCAATTAAGAGAGTTCAGAGTAGCAATTGCTCCCTTTGAATAATTGTTGGCCCTATTTAGTTCCCAATCATATCACCAAACTTCCAAAAATTCTCTCTCCAAACTTCATTATTCACCTATCACATCAAATCTCTCTCCGCATGCATTGAGTATTAAATGTAGGTAAATAAAAACTAATTACATAGTTTTGATGTACACGACGAGATGAATTTTTTGAGCCCAGTTAGGTCATGGTAGGACAATATTTACCACAAACAAACGAAAAGTGCTACAGTGCGCTACATTGTGCGATGTGACATTTTCACCAAACTTTTTTTTCCTTTTTTTTGAACTAAACACACCCGTTCTCACATATAAAACGGATACTGAACCTGAAATCGAGCATTGATTGACTAGTGAGTACTAGCAGTGGCATGCCCTCAAGCTTCATCGACCATATTAAACAACGGCTCTGATAAGAGGGTTTCATGTTCTGCTTGATAGCAAGGCAACATGGGAGGGGGCACATGTCCTCATTTAGCTTATACAGAGTAAAATTCAAGGATCCAAGAAGCTACAAAGACCCATACATTAGCATATCTCACTTATCTTCTTGGGTTGGGCGGTCCAAACATGTTTGAGAACACATTGTAGATAAGAGGGCTAACAGCAACATGGCAAGTTCCCCTAGCTTGTGTTGCGAAGGCATAGACTACTAAATAAAGCCAATTGTTATGTTTAAAAAAATGAAAGAGCACGATTTGAAACTATTTTTTTCAAAAAGAAACAAAAGAACATGTTGGAGAAGCAACTTGAATATATCTATCCCTATCGTTTCAAATTATAATCTATCTATATTATATAAGCTAGACTATAATCCAATAGTAGTATAGTTCTTTTACTATACTCATAATTCAGCTTGTACAATTTACAAGGCAGACAAATAGGGCCTATATCAATTAGGTAGGAAAAAAACGGACGAGAGATAGTACCGATCTTAGTTCACCGGTTGAACATCATGGGTTTTCATTTATGAATACAATAATTGTTATCATGGTTTGTATGGAAAAATCTACTACCTTTCTAATATATATGCAATTAAAGCTATGTGATTATATATATCACATGTAACATCTTGTTCATAATCACATATAACATAACATGTATGTTATATGTAATTAAAGGCTTAAAGCTATGAGATGATAATATAACAATACGGCAGATAGCATCTTGTTCATAATCCCAAATTGATGTCCAAACACCAAACTGGTCACAAAGTCCATAAAAGAACTGGTTCATAGTTCCAGTTCCACACAAAACCAATTGGTTCACGTCATCTAATTGCATGTCCTGTATTTTAGTTGAAACAAACTGGTTAGATTATTGGCTCACTTTCTCCGGTTCAACCAGCGACCCCGATTTGTACTTAGAAGTAGCAATTGCTCCCACATGTTTTATTTTATTTTAGGAACAATAGCTATTCTTTTTTTAAATGAACCGGATAGAAGAGCTTGCCGAATATATTCAAAAGAAAAAAGATCAATACTAAACAATACAACAGATCTAGAAGACCCAGGGCAACAACACAACACCACAAAACTAACAAACAAAGGTGACTAAAAGCATTGGATTGGGACATCAAATCACACCAAGCTCATAAACACCGCTATACCTGATAATCCACAACCGAAACAATGACGCCGCCTAGAACAAACCAACAACAGAACAACAATGCTAGAAAACCAAGAACAAGGACTCACAGAGAGGCAAAGAAATCCCTTGCCACTAGATCCCAGAAGGCATGACCTCTCCTACCCATGATCATGAGTGACTCGAGGACGTCTGGTGACAACAAATCCTTCAAGTAGTCTACAATCTTGAATTACTATTCAGATGTAGCGGTTACTGAATTTGGGATAGGGTATTGACCAGCGATGAATACTGCCCTGTCCCGTCCTCAAGGTTCATCGAGCACGTTAGACACCAGCTCTGACCCAAAATACTTGTCTTCTCAACAAGCTGTTTCTCTGTTTTTTTTTTAAAAAAAAGAGAGCATGTATTAAGCAAGTTGTTTTGGTTTGCAAATAGTCAATCACTGTGCGGGTCGTGTGGTAAAGACGGGCAGGCTTCAAGCCGCTGCAGTAGCAGTGAATCCTAAAGTGCAAGTTCAAAAAAAAATCCTAAAGTGCTGTCGGTGCTTTTCACGTAGAAAAATCAAAGATATCGACACGCCCCAGCAGGGCAGGGCAGGCCAGCCACATGGCCATTGATACGCAGCATTTCCCTGAGATCTCTCGCAGGGGCCTTGTAGTTCTCAAATTTCATTATATAAAAAGAAGATTAATTAGGCTTAAAATATTCATCTAGTAAAGTGCAACAAAACTACGCAATTAGTTTTTGATTTCATCTATATTTAGTACTCTATGCATATGCCGACATTTTGGTGGGATGGTAATCTTCTTGTCTGCGTCGGGAATGGTCGGCACTCCCTGAGCCGCACAGAAAGTGCGTTGTGTCTCGTCCCTGATGGTCGATGCGAGAAGCCAATACAAGGACACGGGTTTATCCTGGTTCCGGCCGCGGGGCCGTACGTCCAGCAAGAGGTGCTCGCGCACTCGTGTTAGCTTCGCACCCTGGTGCTTGCAGTGGGGGGCTACAAGTGAAGGTGGGAGAGGAGACTCGTTCTCCAAGTCCCGGATCGGAGGAAGAAGATGATTGAGGCGAGTGCCAATGTCGTGCGCGTGTTTGTGTCTGGGCCTGGGCCTGGACGTGCGAACTCTCGTCGTCTTTTCGGGACCCCCTGACTTTCCCTTTTATATCTCAAGGGATAGAGGGGTTACAATTGTGGCTACAGTAGATATCGTGGAACGCCTCCCGCATGGAGTGCCCTTTATCCTTGGCGAATCCGTGCCTTGAAGGCGAGTGGGGTTGGCTTTCAGTGCCGGTCGGCAGTGTGGCGAGTCCTGTACCTGTTCTGACAGGGCTTCGAGGGGTCGCACGGTCGTCGTGGTGGTCGAGTCGTCGTCCGCGGCTTCCTTCGAGGGGTCTCCCGCCCTGCCCCGAGGGGTTGGCTACCCGGAAATGATGGGGGCAGGTGGACAGGAGCTAGCATGACGTACGTAGCTGTCGTGCTGTCGTCTGCCTCCGTACAGCACAATGGTCAGAGGCGTAGTGGCCCGGTCTGACGGACCGGTACGACCGGCTTTCGCCCTGTCGGTCGCGTCAGGCTTGGTACGTACGGGGCGGCTGACTCCCCGCTAGCCCGATGGCTCCCGTACGCGTCCCAAGTTCTCCACTCTCCTAGGAGACGGGAGTAGGCAGCACAGGGGCGCTATGACGCTCACTATTGCCACAGTGCGGCCGTTGGCGTAGCGAGCAAGGGTCGAGAGGGTCGTACCCTGTCCCGTCGGCCGAATGGTGATGCTTGACCAAGGTTCGCCCCTGGTCGTTGTCCGTACTCCCGTTCGAGGGTCTTCCACGCCCATTCGAGGGCGCTCTGACGAAGGGGGCGACAGGAGTAGGTGGAATAGCGTCGTGGAATGACCGGGGCCAGACGTGTCGGCGGTGCAGTGCCGGGCTCGCCCTGCACAGTTGCTACCTGCCCGCGCCATGGGGGTACAGCGTGGTCAGGCTTTGTCAGGGGCGACATGCGGCAGAAGTTTTACCTTTTGACTTTGGTGCCCGGCGTGGAAGGATGGTAATGAGTGTCCGTACCGTGTCGTGGCGGTCTCTCGAGGGGTCGAAGCGTCCCCCGGCGAGGCGGAGATTTGCGTCCTGCCGCTCGAGGGGGCGAGGTTCCCTCGGGCGAGGCGGAGCTTGGGCGTGAGGGCGGCGCAACCCTGCGGGCTATTGTTGGGCCGCGCCGGGCCGCAGGGGTCGCGTGATTTCGCATGCGCAGGCCGAAAGGTCCCTGGAGACAGCCTTTTTTGCGCTTTTTTCGGTGATTACCCCGATAATTAAGGGACCCCTAATTATGGTCAACGACACTTCTTTTTTATAGTGAAATTTGGGGTGTAATTTAGGAACTAAACAAGGCCCTAACCCACATCTGGCACTGAATTCAGAACCCCGGGATCCTCTGGATGAGCTGATGAACGCAGAGCAAAACACTTCTTGTTTAGGCTTTGTTTAGATCCCAAAAGCAACTCCCAAATTTACTATGTAAAAAGAAGATTTCTCATCACATCAAAATGCCATAACATGCATGGAGTACTAAATGTAGATGAAATCAAAAACTATTTGCACAGTTTTGTTGTGCTCTGCGAGACGAACATTTTGAGCCTAATTAATCAATTTTTGAACAATTTTTCACAAATACAAACGAAATATTACAGTGAGTCAATGATTACAAAGAGACCTCGAACTCCTAAATTTAGTACACTAAAATTGGAAACTAAACAATGTCTTGGAGCTTCGTTACCTACTGTTCCAGACTTCCAGTACGTAGTTGGTAAATTTGCCAAAGCGATTAGTCCCCAACGAACCCCCGCGTGCTCAGGTGTTTTTCACCCACCGGCCACCGACCACCACCGTGCTCCGACCACCTACGCGATCACTTAGCTGTACTGCAGTTGTCCATCCATGGCCAGTCATGGATCCACGCGGCGGAGGAGGGGACGACAGGCAGGCCTAATTCCCTAATTGCCTCCTGCTAACAAATCTGGGCTCGCTCTTGCTTTCCTTTTGCCAACGCAGGGGGTGTTTAGATGTTAGGATTGAGAGGTTGAATTTGGGAGTAAGATGTCACTTCGTAATCATTGCGCTACTGTAACATTTCGTTTGTATTTATGAAAAATTATCTAAAAATTGATTAATTAGGCTCAAAATGTTCGTCTCGCAGAGTACAACAAAACTGTGCAATTAGTTTTTGATTTCATCTACATTTAATACTCCATGTATGTTATGACATTTTGATGTGACGGAGAATTTTTTTTTGCATAGTGTATTTGGAAGTTGCTTTTTAAACTAAACAGCCCACACTGCCTGCCAATGGCTGGCGCTCACCCACCCAATCCCATCCGGCGCTCGCAGCGTCGAGTCGCCGTCGCATGCATGCCCACACACCCGACGCCGACCCGACGCGGCCCAATGGGCCCCGACGGCGACGGCGTCTTCTTTCCCTTTCCCTCTTTCTCCCTCGGCACCGAGCAGCCAGCAAGGCGCCATGCTCACCGCTGTGACCACTGCGCGCACACACATGTTGAGCTGCTGCATGATGGTTGGACAGGACCGGACGGACACGCCCACGCGGGCGCGCCACGCGACACGGGCGGGGGACGCGCCCCGCTGCCGGCTGCCCCCTGCGTGCCTGTCCCTTTCCCCCGATCTGAATCCGGCAAGTACACCCACGGTGGGTGGTTGCCCTCCAATTCATTGCGACCAACCTCCGAGCTCATGCTCATCACTTGGGGCGCGTTTGGTTTTCTGGCTTGTTCTCTTCGCTTCACTCTACCCCTCCTCCCCATTGTTCTCTTCTCCTTCTCCCCCGGGCGCCATGGCCAGGCCAGGCCAGCACACCCAAGATTCTCTCTCCTCTTTCTTTACCACCGAAAGAAAGAGAGATCGCAGATGAGAGCGTGCGCCGGCAACGGCATCGGATCCGCCACACCAACACCACCTTTGCAAACAAACATTCCCCTCTCCATCTGAAGAGGTTGCCGCTTTCCCTTTTCCATGGCGGCCGGCACATCCTCCATCTCGACGAGGAATTAACCATGCCCAACATAGATCGTGCTACTGTACTATATATACCACAGATCATCGCTACATGTGCCGGACCAATGCAATGCAATGTGATGCGATGGCAGTACATACATGCACGAGCAGAATTATACATCTCCGAATCAAATAATTAATAAATTCAATACATTGCAACTCTTTGATTCAATTTGATCAAATACTCATCATCATCAAAGAAAAAAAGAAGAAAGAAGAAGAAGAAAAAAAGAAGAGAAGCAAAATTACTACAGGGATGCATGGCATGGAGAAGTATTATACTGGCGGGTGGCGGCGGCGGAGGTTGCTGCCGGTGGCCGGCGCCGCTCTGGCGAGGAGGCGAGCGGTCTTCATGGACGCTGCTAGCTAGTAGTACGGCTTCCCTGGCGGCGGCGGCGACGCGTAGGACACGCCGTAGACGGGCGGGAACGGCAGCTTCCCGCCGGGCGGGTGCCCGTGGTCGCCGCCGGTGCCGGGGCTCCCTCCCTGGGCCGGCGGCGGTGAGCAGTGCTTCGTCGGGGGCGCCGTCGAGGGGGTGCTGGGGTGCGACGGCGGCGAGGAGGAAGGGGTCGTCGTCCCCGGGGCGTGCGGCGGCAGGACGTAGCCCGGGTGCTCCGTGGGCGGCGGCGCCGGCGTGCCGTGGGACGGGGTGGGGCCGTACGAGCCCGGCGGCGGCGCGTAGCGCACGTCCGGCTCGTCCGCGGAGGTCGGCGGGGGCGGCGGCGCGTGGGTCACTGGGGTTGGGGAAGAAGACGAGCCCTTCGGCGGCGAAGGGTACGACGACGGCGGGGCCGGCGCGCCGTGTGGCGGCGGCGAGTGGTGGTAGGACGGGGTGCTGGAGCTCGAGGGCGGTGACGGGTACGACGGCGTGCGGGAGGATCCCTTCGGCGGCGAGGGGTGTGATGGCGTGGAGGGTGGCGGCGAGTGGTGGTAGGACGGGGTGGTGGCGCTCGACGGCGGCGAAGGGTAGGACGGGGTGGTGGAGCCCTTGGGTGGCGGCGAGTGGTGGTAGGAAGGAGTGGTGGCGCTCGACGGCGGCGGAGGGTATGACGGGGTGGTGGATCCCTTGGGTGGCGGCGAGTGGTGGTAGGAAGGAGTGGTGGCGCTCGACGGCGGCGAAGGGTAGGATGGCGTCGGAGTAGGAGAGCTCGACGGCGGCTTCCTCCCTCTGGGAGGCGATGCCACCGGCGTGGGCGGGCGCTGGCCGCCGTGGCCGCCGCCGCCACCACCACTGGGCGTCGGGGTGTACCCGGGGGCAGCCTGGCACTGCGCCTTGCTGCAGTCGAACGGGTGCGCCGCCGCCGCCGCGCACTGCGCCGGCGGGCGCTGCGCCGGCGCGCCGGGGATGCAGTTCCCGGCGCCGTCGGCGGTGGCCTTGGCGCAGCTGGGGCGGGAGGTGATGAAGTTGCCGGTGTAGGTGAAGTTCCTGAGGCTGGCGAGCGCGCAGACCCCCGCCGGCACGGCGCCCTCGAAGGCATTCATGGCGACGTCGAGCTCCTCGACGGCGGCCATCCCGGCAATGCTGGCCGGCAGCTGGCCCTGCAGGTGGTTCCCGCTGACGTCGAACACGGTGACCTCCCTGAGCAACCCCACCTCCGGCGGGACGCAGCCGGTGAGCTCGTCGTCGATGAGGACGATCTCGTTGAGCGTGGCGGCCATCCTCCCGATGGACGGCGGGATGCACCCGCCGAGCTTGTTGTGCGCGAGGACGACGACGGAGGCCGGGGAGTCGCCGAGGTTGGCCGGGATGGGGCCGCGGAGGCGGTTGGAGTTGAGGAAGATGGCGTCGAGCGGGCGGTCGAAGAGCGCCGGCGGGATGGGGCCCTCGAAGTCGTTGAAGCGGAGGTCGAGGTAGCGGAGGGCGGGGAGGGCGAGGACGGCCGCCGCGGGGAAGCCCCCGACGAAGCGGTTGTTGCTGAGGTCGAGCTCGTGGAGGCGGCGGAGGTGGCGGAAGGTGCTCGGGATAATGCCGCAGAAGCGGTTGGAGTTGATGTGGAAGAGGGCGAGGTCGGGGACGCCGAGCGGGAGCGAGGCCGGCAGGTACCCGGCGATGTCGGCGTGGTTGAGGTCGATGCCGGCGACCACCACGTCGCCGGCGGCGGCGGGGGCGCCGCCGTGGCTGTAGCTGCTGGTGGTGGAGGAGGACGAGGAGGGGAGGGGGGCGCAGAAGATGCCGTTGTAGGCGCAGACGTTGGGGCCGACCCAGTTGGCGGTGAAGTTGGAGGGGTCGGAGAAGATGGCGGTGCGCTTCCAGGCCTGGAGCGCGGCGTAGGAGGCGCGGAGGCGGGGGTTGAGGAAGGACCAGGACGGCGGCGCGGCGAAGCGGGAGGCGAAGGACGCCGCGTAGGACTCCGGCACGTCGCCCTCCTGCTGCGCCGCCGCCGGGTTGCAGTGGAGCGCCGCCAGCAGCAGCAGCGCCGCCGCGGCCGCGGCCGCGGTGCGGGGGATCATGGCCGCTGCTCTGCTCTTCTCGAGGTGGGAGGAGGGAATGTCTGGCTGCGATCTGGAGGAGGAGGAGGAGGGAGAGAATGCTGGGCTTGATCTAGAGAGAGAAGGCAGGGAGGAAGGAGACGGTGGTGGCGCGTGAAGGCGCAGTGGCATTCAGAGCGGGCACATGGGGGGTGTGAGTGAGTGATTGGAGGAGGAGAGGGGCTCGCATGGGGGGCCGGCTGCCCAGCTCTCAGTCTGAGCTCGTCTCGCTGGATTACTGTACACTAAACAGCAGGCGCTTGTGTGTGACACTGACAGTGTCTCGTTGCGGCTGCTCGTGCTCGATCACGGAGGAGACGACGACGAGGGTTGGTTGACGGGCGGCGCGTCACGTAGCGGGAAGGGACGGCGTTCGAAAACGTGGGGAGAGGCCTGGTTGGTAGCTTGGGATTGGGATGCTTGGCTGGCTGGCGTTTCGGCTCGAGACAGCAGTTTGGTTTAGCTTTTACTAGCTTTGCGTTTTGTGTTTTTTGCCTGCGACTGCGAGCTCTGGACCATCCGCGTCACCGCGTGGGGATAGGCACGGACGTGTTCGTGACGGAGCATGCGTTCGTCTTGTTCGTGACAGGTTTCACTCGGTGCTTGCTCGCTGCTTTTGGCTCTTGTTTACGCATCCCCGTGAGGCGACAAGTTCGAAATTCAAAAGCTGGGGAGCGTTCACCCGGTGCGGATCATGCTCGGGCCGCGCAAAAACGGCGGCTCGCCGGCTACCCACCCATCTGCGGAATACTCGTAGTTTAACGTACTTGCCTACATTGCCTTAAAAAAAAGAACTTGTCTACAGTTGCCACCGAGGTCTAGAACTTGTATATTAGTCGTGGGTTCAGTCGCTGGCTCACTGTGATAGCAGTAATAGAAATCAGAAAAAGGAAGGACGGCATGTAACGTAAGTAAGTATGCATGGGCGGCTGATTATCAATTTATCATGCATGCCATCAGATCCAGCCTAACGTGCTCATCAGATCAGCCTTACTATAATGCGCGAGGCTCGCCAGTAATCCAATCAGCCGTCCTGTGGCTTTTTTGCGCGACGTGCTCCGTACCACTCCAGTTGTGTGTGGTGGACTAAGGCAGTGTTTGGTTCCTTGTTCCAACCTGTGCATGTATCAATCGGTCCTGCATCTGACATCATCATCGTGTTTGGTTGCTGGGACTGAACCAAACGGTGCAGGATGAACTCATTCAGATTCTAGGAATATTCCTAATAGATCCCGAACCATCCCGTGCGGCAAAAATCACCGAACCACGCCGTCCAGGATGAGCCGAGCGCGTTCCCTCGCCTCCAACCCCTTTTCTCCAGCAGACGGCGGCCTGAGCACGCCAGGCTGATGGGCGCCGGCCTGGACGACGCCATGCCCAGCACACCAGAGTTCTCTCAAGATGCGCTACGGAGACAAGACAACGGAGTGCTTAATCGGAGGGGAAAAGTGGGGAGATAGCATCAAGGCGTCAAAGGGCTTTGATTTTGATTATTAGGCAGCGAGGAAACCAATCACGAGTGGTGGATCTAGGGTTTGTTTCATTGAGGAGGAACGAGGAGAGAGGAAGTCCTGCGCTTCCTCCCGGAGGAAGACGATATCAGAGGGAGAGAGGTGCTTTGTGGGCTTTTGTGGGCCCCAGGCCATGCCTTCTCATTGTGGGTTTTTTAGTCGGCAGTTATGGTGTTTGTTTTGTTTCTGTTGGCCTCAATTCATTCTAGAAATTCGTTGAAATTTCAATTTGAGAAATATTTATAGCTCATTGTTTGGCTCAGTCTTGATTTTTTTTGTGTTCTATTTTTTATCTTGCTTTATTTCCTTCACATCTAAGTATCACACAAGACAAAATTAACGGTGCAGATTTTCAAATAATATATATTTTAATATGATTATAATATTTAGGTTAATATGATTTGTAGGTAAAGTTACCATTTTTTGGGAGAAGGTGATCATCCTTGGACCCATTCATCCAACCAAACATGAATTTGTACCATCTTGTACCATTTTATACAAGCAACCAAACAAAACTGAGTACCGTTCCATACAAACAACCAAACAATATACTTGTACCATCTCGTACTGAATCATCCTATCCAGCTGAACCATTCCATACATGTCCAACTTGGTTCGAGCAACAAACACTACCTAAGCTTCAGAGGTTTGAATCGGTCGCGACCAGGCACACAGAAGCAGAGCAGGCAACCAGCCAACGTTACCTGTCCAGCTCGTACACACACATGCATGCGTCGCAGGAAGGCCGTGGGGATTTGTCGTCAGTAGTTAATTAACTCCGTAAATAAGCTGCTCTGCTGAACTGGGGAGGCGAACCCACTCACTGGTGGCTGCACCCGCCGTTGTGATTGTCGTTTTACGGTTTATTAATAAACTCTCTGGTCTCCATTTTTCCTGTGGTTAATTCAGGTCGGAAAGGACCTGAATAAAATCGATTCACTATTCTGAAACTCACGAGTAATATTCTTCGGGCGCAGGACGTCCGTTGGGGACACAAAAATCGGACGCTTCCCCGTCCGTCGGATCAAACCGTAACAGCCGTAGGATCCAAACTGAAAGGAGAACCTCCCACCGCAACATAACCGAATGTTGCACGCAACATAACCGTTTCCTCCGTGCTCTTCTTCGTCGCGGACGAACCGGAGGGGGGCGCGCGGCTCCCAGCCGCGAGGCGGCGCCGGCAACATCGATCCGCCTGCGGGGGCAGGTCCAAATGTCGCATCTACTCCGTGCAATCGAGTCTCCCCCGCAACATCATCCCTATGCATCTCAAACACCACCAATTGTTGCATCAAACCCTATAGATCCCGTTCCTCCACCCATCCTCTTTGGCTCTGCTGAATCGAACAACAACCAGAGCTTTGGCCATGTTCCTGAAGAATTGAATCGCCAAGTCGCCGAAGGTGTATGGGGCGCAGCTCCGGCTATGAACACTGGAATCATTGCAACACGGGTCAGATTTGCTCATCAATTTTTAAGATCTGGGTATTCTGTTCGTCAGTGGTGTTCATGTTACATAATGATGTTGCAGTAGTTAGATCTTGGTGTTTCTTTAGGATTGGTGCATGTTTCAATACTTTGGACTTAAATAGCTGAATGAAAATCATGTTTGCACGACTGCAACATCCTACACTGTTGTTTAAACATCTGATTTACCATTTTGCAACATGTAATCGCCAGGTCCGTGGACCCTGTATACAGCCACAGAGTGCAGCAAACTCTAGCAACATTGGGAGCCAGGATAATGTTGGGAGGCAACATGGGAGTGCAACAGATGTGAGTAATACTATGCAAAGTAATACATTCATGTTTATCAAGATACTACATTGTGGTTCAAGTGAGATGTAACATTGTTGCAAAACTAAATATGTAGGGGCAAGGAGGGGTTAGTGGTGGTGCAAGCATGTCAGCAGGCTCGACAGATTACATGCAAGTAGAGGTTGTTTCAGATGAGGAGGTCTACCATGAGGATGAAGATGTTATCTGTTCACAACCTATGGTGCCTTGTGTCGGTATGGAGTTTGATACTATACAAGAAGCAAAAAAGGTGTATAATGATTATGCCTGGAAGATGGGGTTCATCATAAGGATCGCATCAACAAGGACAAGCAGTGTCACAAAGGAGCTGATAAGAAAAGAATTTGAATGTTCGCACGCAAGGAAACCTAATGCAGAAGGGGAAGAGGAAGACAATTCAGCAAGCACATCATCATCCGCTGATGTTGCAACAAAGAATGTTTCAAAGAAGAGAAGTGCAACGGCTGTCCTCACCACAGCTTCAAGGAAGCGCAACACCATCAAAAAGTTCGATTGCAAAGCTCACATGGCAGTTGGTCTGCGTGACGGGAGGTGGAGAGTGATTGTTATGCAGGCAGAACATAGTCATCCTTTGGTGAAACAACTTGGGAGGAGGAAGCACCTAAGGTCACATCGGCGGATATCATGGGCAGACTATGAGTTTCTGAAGACGCTCCATCATAGAAACATTAGCACACCGCAAATAATGTGGATCCTTGGTGATATCCATGGTGGAGTCAAGAACCTTTCATTTACTAGCAAGGATGTTTCAAACATGAGGACACATTTGAGAGGCGGGATGCAATTCAGAGACATGGATGCAACGCTGGAATATTTCCGAAAGTTGCAAGCAGAGAGCCCGTCGTTCTTCTATGCACCCAAGATTGATGCTGATAACGTAGTCAAGGGGTTGTTCTGGGTGGACGGAAGAACCAGGGAGTTGTACAAGAGCTTCAGGGATTGCATCTTCTTCGACACGATGTTCTGCACCAACAGATATGGAATGCCGTTTGCACCAATCGTTGGAATGAATAACCACCTTCGAAGCATACTCCTTGGATGTGCCTTGCTTCCTGATGAAACAACTGAAACATTCGTGTGGGTCTTGCAATGTCTGAAGGAAGCAATGGGTGGTTTGGAACCAAGAAACATAATGACTGACCAGGACAAAGCGATGAAGGCAGCAATAGAACAGGTGTTTCCCAATGCAACACACAGATGTTGCAAGTGGCATGTGTTGAGTAAGGCAACCGAGAAGTTTTCTTGGCTGATTAGCGGTGACAATGACTTTGCAAAGGAATTTGATTACTGTGTTAACAAAACTGAATCTCCAGAGGAGTTTGAGACATTGTGGCAGCATATTGAGATCAAATACAACCTGCAAGGCAATGACTTCTGGCAAAGTATATCTGCAACAAGAAGAATGTGGGCGCCAGCGTTCTTCAGGAAATACTTCTTTCCTTTCACTGGAACAACAGGAAGGTCAGAAAGCATGAATGCCTTGTTCAAGAAGCTTGTGCACCCTCATGATCCGGTTCTGCAGTTTGTAACACAATATGACTACATAATGGACACTAGATCTGAGAAGGAGAATGTGGAAGGCTGCAAAGGGGAAATTTCAGATCCACCTCTTTGGGGGAGATATGACTTTGAAAAACAGGCAGCCAGATTCTACACCGGAAACGTCTTCTCCAAATTTCAGGAGATGTTGCGTGACTCCACAAAGTTCAGGATGGGCAACATCACTGAAGATGGTCAAGGGTCATGTTTCACCATAGTACATCCAAACTCAACTAGAGACCGCGTTGTTTCAGTGGACAAGGATGCAACATCGTATTCATGCTCGTGCAACATGTTTGAAAGGGATGGTCTACTTTGGCCTCACATTCTAAAAGTGTTAACAAACCGTGACGTTGAAGAAATACCAGAGAAGTACCTGCTTAGAAGATGGTCAAAAGACGTAACAACAAACATACCGGAGCATCTATCCAGGCCGGAACCATCTTTTGGGGTTCCTACCACCAACTCGCTGAGGTACAACGCACTATGTAGGAAAATGATGGGCCTAGCATCAGATGCATGTCTGGGACCAGAAAAATACAAAGCTGATTCAGCCGGTATTGACAAATTGGCACAAACTGTCAAGCAAATGGGAAGGATGGCGAATGAGCAGCAATCTGAAAATCAAGATGTCAGGGCAACAAATGTTCAAAGAGGGCATGAAAATGAAGGTGAACCTGGGATGTTGAAGAACCCTCCCATGGCCGCTCGAAAGGGGCGTCCAAAAGAAAAGGTAGAGAGGAGAAAGTCTATTGTGAAGCAGGTAAAAGAGAAAGCTATGAAGAAGGTTGGTAGAACAAAGAAGAAGACGAAGATTCCCCCACCGTGCTCCTATTGCCATGAAGTTGGTCATGGGGTGCAAGATTGCAGCTATATGGCTAAAGCAACCCAACTTGTCGCTGAGCTCAAAGCTACAGAACTCAAGCTTTAGTTTTGCTCTTCCTATTTATTCCTTCTATGCAAAGATCTCGGTTGAAACATTATATCTATATAGATGCAACATTTTATTCATGCAAGTGCAACATGGTATGTGTATATGTATCCAAAACATTTGCAACATCAGAATATATGTCGAGATACATTTAGTAAAAATATTTTTGAAACATCGTATAATAAAATTCGCGACATCTAAGTGCAACACATGTTACGCCTCCACTTGGATAAAGTTTCAAAAGGTGTTTTAGCCTGTTGCATATAATTGAAACATATGAACATAACATATGCAACATGTGAACAGCTGGGCTGCAACATGGGAACAACTGGGTTGCAACATGGGAACATATCATATGCAACATTGGGGCAGAACTTAGGCAACATGTGAACATAACACATGCAACATGACGACAGCTGGGTTGCAACATGGGAACATCTGGGTTGCAACATGAGAACATAATACATGCAACATTGGGGCAAAACTTATGCAACATGTGAACAGCTGGTTGCAACAAGTTATACCATGTGAAATAGTGGAGTACAAAACATCTGAGACAAAGGGTCATATCTCTTACGCAACATTCAAGAGGATATATACACAAAAAGCTCCCCATGTCTTCGATGAAATTTACAATCTCCCATGGTGCAGCTAGAAATATATAAAAAAAAGCCTAGGACTACAGCAGTTCATCTAGTTCTTCTGGTTGCAATACTTCTCAACAAACTCGCTTGGCTTGATTTGATTCTTTTCACTCAGTAGCAGGTTCGCAACAACATTCTTCCTGTAATCACCCATCATATGCTGCGGAAAATAATAAATATAAGCACTAGCTAGCAATCTTTCATAAAAAATCAAATAGATGGGAGAGAGACAGCAAATAAAAAGAAAAGTAAACTACCGGCTCAACTTGTGTGTCTGTCTTCTTTCCATTCCATGATTCCATATAGAGCATTATGAATAGACCGCATGTGTTCCTTCAATAAGTACATAAAAATGGTAACAATGAGGGTAAAAACATGATTGGGCAGCGTGCATTAGAATATGCAACTTGTGTAACATGAATGGTTTGCAAACTTACAAACTATCCTGCTGTGGGTAGTCAGTGGGGAAAATCCATTCAAACAGAGACACATCTTCTTTGAGAATACCTGCTTCTATGACCTCATTTGAGAAGTTTTTGACCTAAAATAGTTTCAACAAAATCCAGCATGTATTTGATTAGTTGGGAAAAAGACAGCAAAACAACATGAAAAAGAAACATATGTTTGAATACTAACCAAGTTCTTGGCACGACTATAACATTTGGTCCTTGTAGATGCATTGATGGAGTTGAACCAAGCTAATTGCTTGAGAAACATGTTAATGCAAACAAGTACCCAATGCTCGTCCCACACAATAGGGAAAAACAACTACAAGCATGAATCAGCAGAGAAAACAACATGAATTAAAAAAAGGATGTGCTATTATATTATAATATAGAAAGTCACACAAAGCTAACTACTGCAACATGGGAAGCAAACTACTGCAACATGGGAATCTAACTATCGCAACATGGGAAGCAACTATTGCAACATGGGAAGTAAACTACTGCAACATGGAAATCTAACTATTGCAACATGGGAATGTAACTACTGCAACATGGGAAGCTACTACTGCAAAGCATGTGCAGAACATTTGCAACACACTTGAAAGGCAGTGGCATATGCAGCATATAATAACATTTGAAGTAACATTATCTCTATATAGATTGGGAATGCACAATACCAAGTCCATTTTGGAAAAATTCCATGTGTTGTTCACCCTAGTCAACGCCCTGCTGCAACTCTTTGGTATGTATTTTTCTAGTTCAACAATCAGCTTCTCCTGAAAAAAGAATTTACATGATAACCATGTATATAGCGGAAAGTGAAGGAAAAAAGGTTGCAAAATGCAAGAAGCTTACTGCAAACGAGGCTGCGAATGCATATTTCTTCACAACGCTGCTATCCTTAACACAAACTTCTTGTTCTTCGATGTTAAAAAGGTAAGTCCACAAATTCATGACAGTATTGCTAAATTGTCCTCTTGGCTTCAATGATTCATAGAACTCTTCATAATTTACAAGATAACCAGAAATTTCCACAAAAAGGGTGGTCTAGAACAAAGAAACCAACATGCAAATGAGCATATAATAATATTGAAACATGTATGCAGCACTACTTTAATATGTATCCAGCACTACTGTAACACATATGGTGCTCTTTAGAAATAATAAAAAATGTAAACTGTTATATGAAACATTTAGGTAGTAAGGTCTGAAACATCGAAAAAGTAGTACAGAAACATGCAATAAGAGGGATGGTGAAAATAACTACTACGTACACATGCAACATGTACTCTCCTCTTCGGCAACATGAAATCCAAACTAATGTAACATGAAGAACAGTACACGCAAACAAACCAAAAAAACAAAACAGTGCAACATTGGTTTGCAACATTTATGTGCTGAATATGAAACATTGAATAACTAAGATAGAAACATGCAATAAATGTACTCACTGCTCCTTTCCCTCATTTGGATCTAATGGTACTTTCTTCAGGATCCTTTTCATGAGATAGTTATCATAAGCCACCATAGATTCATCATGAACCTTGAGTTTTTTTCGGCTTCTTTACTTGGTTCAAATTAATTGCAGCCCTCTTCCTTCTATTTTTCTTGTTGTGTGTTCTTGAGCCGGAATTGTTCACATCAGTCTCGTTGTTGATGGTGTTTCCTGAGCAACAAATAAATGCATTTCAGTTAAATAAAATTGGCAAAAAGAACAAAAGAAACCCGAGAATATAAGAGTAAAGTGAACCACCAATTGCTTCTGGTGGGGGCCTGTCGATGGCAACACCTGCATCATCATTGGTACTCTTGTTCACCTGTGTTTCAACACCAGTGTTTGAGCCGAGATGGTTCACATCAGCTTCCTTGTTGATGGTAGTGCCTGCACAAAAATAAATGCATTGTAGTTAAACAAATTAGGAAAAAGAACAAAAGGAACCCCAGGAAATAAGAGTAAAGTGAATCACCAGTGTTTGTCGCCGCTGGCGGGGTGTTGTCGATGGCAATGTCATCATCAAGCTCACCATTTTTGAACAAATTGAAGGAAGGGATGTCGTCAAAATAGATTGTGCTGGTGTGGTCACTAGTCTTATCACTGACCTTGTCATTCCCCTTGGTAGCATCTCTTGATGCATCACCAGCACTAGTGGGAGGCACTGCTGCCGCCGCCTGTTCAGAAGCGGTGGAGACCCCTGCTGATCCATCATCATTCCTTGCAGCATTTGCTAGTTCAACCATTGTTGCAAGCATCTCAGCATTGCGCTTTTTCCAAATGCTCATGACTTGATGCTTGATTACTGCAGCAAGTGAATCTCCGAGCTTGATGACATCTTGCTCCATAAGATTACTGTATTTAGCAACAACTTCTTGATACTCAATGGGGATCTATTATAAAAAAGAACAAAATATTGTGAATTAGTGCGCAAAGAAAACATGTGGCAAAAAAAGCATACATCAACATGGGAACACAAAAGGCCTCCTTGAGCATGTATTAATTGCAACATAAATAAATGTCTATTAATTGCAACAGAAAGAAAGAGCATTTGCAACACGGAAATATATTAATGTAAACATGACGGTGGTATAGTGCTGGTGGTGGCATACAACACAGCACATCAACATTCAAAAATTGAAGATGAAACATGAAGGAATTCAAGATGAAACCATAGCAATGCCAATAAAAATCAGATCATAGTATTACACTTTGCAACATTCAAAAATTGAAGATGAAACATGAAGGAAAGCAAGATGAAACATCCTTCTACCTGGGGTAACTGATGGTTGTTTGATCCATCTTGGTGCAGCCACTCATCTAGAATGCTAACGATAGGTCCTTCCTCGGGGATATCAGGAGCTATGGGGCGTGTATCAGGAGCGATTGGGTCTTCCAAATGCGGGGCATTACCATAAGGAATGCGGGAGATGTCACGAAACTAGAGATGAAAATAAGAAAAAAGGAATAACAATGAGTATAAAATAGAAAAATACGCACACATTTTGAAACATCATATAGCAATAATTGAAACATCTAAATGTAACATGTGCAACATCAAAAAATCTGTCAACATATAAAACAACACAACTCAAACGGGAAAAGGTGCTTGCATACCGGATACTTGCCAAATTGGTGGCCCAATTGCATCTTCCTCCTGTCCACACTCATCACAAACTCGAAGTCCGCGTTTGTAACGTTGCAGATGCGAGGAAGGCTGTAGTTGATTTGATTACCACGATCAGTTGGCAAGTCTAGAAAGTCAAGGTAAGCTATCTGCATAAAAAATAGATGATATTAGAAAAAAAATTATAGACTGAAAAAATTAAAACAAATGTGAAAGACAGGAAAAACCTACCGCTAGGACAATGAGGCAGGATCCCATCTGGTGGTCACTCCCGAGTTGTTGAGGTGTGAATTTTTTGTACTTCTTGACCTCATCCATCAAACACTCAATGATATGCCCAGCCCAATCAAAGCTGCTCAACTGAGAAAGATCAACAAGACTGTGCAAGTACTTCAAGTTGACGTAATTCCCTGTTCCCGGACAATACACAGTCCCTAGAGACAATAGGGTGAAAGCTCTTAGGAACGACTCCTTGTCATTGCTAGCTGCTAAAATCTCAATGCACTTGGAAATCTTGGCCCTGTTACCATCCTTGTACACTTCACGAAGCTTTTTCACCTCTTCCAAATCACCTCCTAATTGATTCACGGGAAGGTTGTTGTTCTGCAGCCCAAGAATCTTGCAAACAAGATCCCGGTTGAACACAATTACCTTTTTCCCGAATCTGAATTCGCTCAACAAAGGGTCCACATGTTCCATAACCCATCTAACCAGCTTGACAGGTACAGAAAACTCAGGCAAGGATAAAAGAGCCCCAAAGCCCGTCTCACGGATCCACTCCTTTTTTGTGTCTCGAATGAAAGGTGTGATTTCACGGATTCTATAGACTGAAAACCTAGTTTTGAAATGCTCAAGCGAAGCATTCTTGTTGCACGATGAATCTGCAGATCAGTAACATATGCTCAACACATGAGATAAGTATGCAACATGGGACATGAGGAAGCTACCTAATGCAACATGGGAAGTTAACTAATGCAACATGGAAAACTAACTACTGCAAGCATATGCAGAACATTTGCAACACAATAGGAAAAAGCAGTGGCATATGCAACATATAAGAACAAAGCATGCAACAAATGCAAGCATCACCGAGCATAAATAGCATGGGTAAAGGAGCATAAAATAGCATGATTCTGTAAGCACAAATAGCATGGTGGCAGCACTGAAACATCTCACATGATCACTAGCAAAAACAATGAAACATCTCAACATGGCAACAACATGACAAAGCTTGATACAGAAGGTAGCAATATCACAAGATGTCAAACTCAACATGAATGAAAGAGCATGACAGGGGACATTCAACATATCCAGATAACAACAAGAAAACTCTAGCATGGAACCATATAAATGTTGCTACATGACTGAATTTCCTGAAAAAATCACACAAGACAAAAAACAAATCACAACAATAGCGCTCAAAACAAAATGCTCACCACAATAGCCATCTAGCAGTAACAATAGCGCTCAAAACAACTCACAGACCCTACGCATTGCACCATAACTAGCACGAGTATGACATCAGGGTCAACAACACAAAAAAACACACAAGCATGGTGTGGCAAAGCAAGCTGGCAGCAACAACATTACAACAACATGGCACTGATGGACCTAAAATCACCGCGAAAACCCTAGCAAAACAGGGCACTGATCACGGCGAAGAATCTCTAGCATCGAACTACAAGTCCACAAACATCTCATCCAATCGACAGCTAAAATCGCTAGGAAATGGAACCCTAACAACCCAAATCAAGCAATATCAGTGGATGATTCGCGTACGGGGGTACTCACTTGGCAGCCTACCACCTCCGTTCTTCTTCCTCTTCGCCCGTGCAGCATCCCCCGAGCCGCAGCCGTCCGCTCCACCCATCGCCTGCGGATCCGGCGACTGCACGCCGCCGCGTCTCTTGCGGGAGGGAGTCGTAGCCTTGCCGGCCTCTCCGACCATCGTCCGGGGATCCGGAGACTGCGGGCGGCGCCCTCGGGTGCGGGAGGGCGTAGCCATCCCCTCCGCTCCTCCAATCGACGGCGAATCCGGCGACTGCGCGCCGCCGCCTCGGGTGCGCGAGGGCGAAGCTCCAGGGCCGCCTCGGGTGCATGAGAGGGCGAACCTCCTCCAGGCGACTGCGTGCGGCTCCGTAGGTTACGCGAGGGAGAGTCTACGACGGCGGTCTCAGCCGGCCTCGCCGGCTCCGGCGGGCGCATCGCGAGGCGAGCAGTGGCGGCGGCGGCGGTTGCGTGAGGGGGAGAGGCGAGAAATGCGTGCGGGGAGGAGAGAATGGTGGGACCTGGGGGAGAGAACGGTGGGACCGGGGGGATAGGGGAGAGAACGGTAGGATATGTTCCAGCGGCGTTGACGGTGGATATGGCGTCCGATATTTTTTGAGGGCGTCGGACGCCCTATCCTAAGCATTTCCGAATATTCTTTTATAAACTTCCAATTTCTAATAAAGTGGAGGACCATTTCTTTTGCGGCATCATCATTCCTCTAACAAACAATCAGGTCCTCGTGGTGTCTATGCGATTAATCCTCGCATGCATCCCTTTTGTTTTCGGGATTGGCCACCGCGGCGTCACAAAATAAAGCGGCCCGGTCACCACATACACGGAGATATACGAGCAGAGTACATACAATGCAGCGTGCAGTGCAGGCAGGACTCATACTACGTATTCCGTATGCGCTTTCAAATTAGCTGTAGAGTGCTCTTGAGCTGTATTCCGAATTACAAGCTGTACGGCATTTATGGCGCGCAGTAGCTCCAGTAGGGAGAAGGATCCGGACGGATGAGCACGCCGGGCCTCCGCGGCATTTTCGGCCCATTTAATACGGATCGGATCGGAGCAGCCAGGCCCAGGCCGCGCCCGCGGCGGCGGCAGTGGACGGATACGGCGGCGGTGGTCCGACGTGGCACGGCCGCTGCATTGGACACGATCGACCATCCTTGCGCGGAGGCGGAGGCTAGACTGCGCAGAGCACACCTGCCGGCCGCGATCCCCAACTTGGCTGCTCGCCGGCGACGAGGGTGATCGACGACCTGACCGGCGACGATGGGACGACGTCGTCGGGGAAGACGCCTTCCGCTGGTAGGACAGATCGACGACGACAAGGGGAACAGTAGTTTTCCGCCTGTTTCCGCACAGCGCTCACGGACACTTTCTGCACCCGATCCCGATCGATGGGGGTGTCTGTCGACCACCGACCCGCTGCAGGACTTGACTTTAGCAGAATGCACAGCATGCATGCATGCGCTAGTGCGTCACGGACGCTTCCCCTTTCCACTCGTCTGCATGATCCTCGCCACACAGCGCCCTGCATTTTGTTTTGTCCTCCCCTATCAGCTGGGGATCGACTAGACTACCGGCGGTACAGGTAGATTTAATTTGCTGGCGTACAGTAGTGCCACACTTTCTGTGAGAAAAAGAAAAGGGAAACTAAAAAGGAAACTGCTGTAAATTAAAGAAAGAAAAAGAATAGGAGCAGGCCGGGCACAAAAGAAATCTTAATTTTTTGTCGACGACAGGGGTTACCTGTGTACTGTACGGGTATTCATTAATTCCAGCGCCTGCATGCTGTATACGTCAACGTGCGCCCATATGCGCATGTCCGTTCAATTCGTTCCACCCACTGCACACACACGGTACAGTTGGCATGCGGCGCGGGGGGCCGCCCATATGTACGTACTGATCGAGTACTGACTACCCCGTTAAGTTATCAGTGTAAGATCATGTTTGGATCCATCTCGTCGTTCAGTATAATATAACAATTGAATCTTATTACAATCTCTAATCGATGATCGATCCAAAGCAAGCCGGTCAGCTTTTACAATCCCACGACCTCGATCGACGATGTGGGAGATTGAGGGAGCGAGCGATGGCCCTCATCAGTCATCACCCCAGTTTGGGGATCCAAAAATACTGGATGCAGATCCGATCTCGGCACGGAATGCATGCATGCGTGCACACGCGCGTTCACCCTTCACCGACGACGGCAGCCGCAGGCAGCAGGCCGGCCAGGGACAGGGAGAGAGAACAATCAATCACCGGCACGCATGGAGATGCAGAGCGAGACAGCCGTGCCGTGGACACAACACGTACTTGCCGAAACAAAGCGTTCACCAACGACGCCAGCGCGGAAAGGGGTCGAAGACGCGTTGCGCTGCGCTGCCAGGACGGCATGTACATACTTTCCAAAACAGACACAGCTCGATGCAGGATGGGCTCTCTCGATCTCGCTTTTGACTGCAGTTCCCTGGCTGCTGTTTTGCGATAGCAGAAGAGAGTGTGTCTGTGAATGTGCACGGTCGCTTCGATCGGCCCTCGCTTTCCAGCTTCCTGCATTTTATCTCTTTGCCACGAGCTAGCAGCTACTGTAGCTCCTCCTCCTCTCCCAGTTGGGTTCGATCGACGACTAGACTAAGACTACATGAAGGTACAGTGAACACAGAATCCCCGGCCCTAATCATGAACGGTGGCGGTGCCCTTCTTTATTACAAGTATCGTCTGATTAATTAAAAAAGGGAGCAAATTGCGGGAGAAAAAAGCACATGGAAAAAAAGAAATCTTTTGTTGACGACAGGTACGTTTGTACGTACGTGCATTCATTCATTGATTCCAGCGTACGTAGCACTATACTGTACACAGCAACGTGCGCCCATATGAGAATGTTCCCGGGCACAGTTGGCATGATGCCCACCGTATACAGATCGATATTGAGATACTCCATACGACTACGATCAATACGCGCGCGGCACAACCGGAGGAGTCAACTTTAAAATACTATGTATTTTTCTCTTCCATCCGAGTGATTTCCGTGACCCAGAACTTTCTTTCTCGTTCTCTCATTCCCCATCTAGTGCCAGGGAGTCTATAGGTCAATAGGTGCTAGGGAGAGATAGATACACATCAGGACTTCGGGAGTCCAACACAGGTGGACCGTGGACGACGTACCAAACAGGCAGAACACACGAAGACTCTTTACCCGCTTTATAATTAGGTAGAGACAGAGGGAGCAGGATCGAGCAGGTGCATTCTCATTTGATGACTTCCCGCTAGTTGCCGCGCGCGCCAGCACTGACGAACGGTGACTGTGCAACAGGGGCAGGGACAAGCTCCGCTGCACAGGCATGTGGAGGAGTAGTTCCGGGGAAGGGAATGTCATCGAGAGCCCCGGTCCGGTCAATGCATGCATGCACGCACGCGCGTGCACCGACGCTGGCATGCTGCAGCAGCAGCTGGGGGATCGAGAACAATCACAGGGGAATGCATGCAGAGACAGCCGTGCCGTGGACACAAGAACACCTACTCGATCTCGCTACCGAACCAAATTAACCGCGTGTACTTTTGCTCCCGAGCCAAACCGCGTGGGGGCAATCTGCGTGCACTTTTGCGCCGGTGATCGAAGATGATGGTGGTTTGGATTAGTGGCCGACCGGCCAGTTTCTTCTTGCCTGCATCGATTCAGACGACAGTGTGATCGAGTCAGAGAAAGCAACGGCTCTCCTCCTCCAAATCTCTTCCCGGCCACCAGGCGGCCAGGCACATGATACATATATTTGGAGTCGAGCGCCTTGGTCAGTTTGTTGGGTACATACGAGCTGAATCACGGCGGGTCGGTGGCGTTGGCGTGCCGTCCATGCATGCAGTGCAACCAAATGCCACTGTGGGGTATGCTACTACTTGTACCAGCACCGAGCTGACATCGCTGACTCGAATCAGATCGAGCCTTGTACGGGTATTTTGGTGTAGCATTATTACTGCCTGGTATATGTACTGGCCGCCTGCCAATCTGCCGTGCAACGTGCACCTGATGACCTACATGCATGCTGCGGTTGCTTTCGAGTCAAACTGGATGCTTTGGGCTGTAAAACATTCTGATTTTCGGTGAGACCTAATTTTTCGAGACAAGTAGTTCTTTGGATGAAAATGATTCATTTTTATGCTATAGCTTATACTTTAAAAATCAGGAGAGATAACGTACTACTTCATGGAATTAGGAGGAGCTATTTTTCAACTCCCAGCTGGCTCTTAGTTCATTACCTATAATCACTTCATAAAATCAACAGAGAATCATTTTTCTCTAAAAAATTATTTGGCCGAGCTCCTAATACTACTTCGACTTTATTGTAAACTTACCCAGATTCAAAATTAGATTACCGAGGTAGATCGATTTCATGGGATGAAACTCATATGTTATCCCATCACTTTCTCTCTTCTCATAATAACTTGTTTACATCACCAAATTTAATGTCACAAAACTCACCATAAAATCTTCATTGAAACTGACCTTAATACTAACTTGACCAAATAATAATAATAATAATAATAATAATAATAATAATAATAATAATAATAATAATAATAATAATAATATTTGCATCCATTGGTCCCAACTAAAGGAACACACAAGCATCGTGAGCTGAGACTCTTTTTACGCTTGAGCGAGAGTGAAACGATCTATCTGCCATTTCATCGTTCCTTTTTCCTTTGGTTATACTTGTCGGTGCTGAGATTGGCCGCCCAACCTCAGCGCCACACAGAATGCGCTGTGTCCCGTCCCCTGACGGTTGATGCAAGAGCTAGCGCGGTGACACAAGAGTTTATCCTGGTTCCGGCCGCGGGGCCGTACGTCCAGCAGACTGTGCTCGCGGCACTATACTATCTTGCACCGAGGTGCCTGCAATGGGGGGCTACAAGCACAGCGGTAGAGGAGAGGAAGTCTCCAAGTCCCTGAAAATGGGTGTGAAAACGATTGAGAAAAGTGCCAATATCGTGGGAGGCGGTGATCGTGTGTGTCCGTCCCCTTCTCTTTCGCTCCCTTCCTCCTTTTATAGGCCAAGGAGAGAGGGGGGAGGGGCTTACAAGTACAGGTACAGTGTGTGCTACAGGGGCGCGCACTGGAGAGCATGGCGTCGGGCGTGCGGTCGTCCTTGACCCTGGCAGGGGATTTAGGCGAGCTCCGGCTTTTGCGGGTGTCACGGCCGTCCCTGTGCTTGTCCTGGAGTGGTTTCGAGGGGCGGTGCCACCGTAATCCGCGCCCAGCCGTCCGCCGCTGGTTGGTTCGAGGACGTGGCAGGTGGGGAAAGACAGGAGTTGGCGGCAGAGGGGTCGGCATGGCGGTTGCTGTTGACCACAGTGCGCGGCGTGCCCGGTTTTCTGGGGAATGGCCGAGAGTTGGTGGATTTGACCCGACGTTCGTCATCACCGGGCCGCGCCTGACCGGAGTCCGTGCTCGGTCGCTGCTCATATATTCGTTCGAGGGTTTTTTACGCACATTCGAGGGCTGCACCGGGGGGGAGAAGGACGGGAGCGGGTGGAATAATGGTGCGGAATGACGCCTGCAAGTCTGCACAGGGCCTTGCGCAGCGCCGCATGCGTCCGCACAGTAGCGGTGAGGACGCATAGTGACCGGAGCAGGTAGAATCAGCGAGCTCTGCGGTGTTAGCGGCGCGGCGTGGGGAGAGATCGCCTTTTGGCTTCGGCGCCCGCCTGATGGGGCGGGCATTAAATGCCGTTGTCGGGCGGGGCGCCGGGGCGCGCCGCGTCGAGTAGAGGGGTGGCCTCGAGCGAGGCGGAGTTGGCTCGCGTGCTTGAGGGGGTGCGCGGCCCTCGAGCGAGGCGGAGTTGGCTCTGCGCCTGCTTGAGGGGGTGCGCGGCCCTCGAGCGAGGCGGAGTTGGCTCGCCTGCTTGAGGCCCTCGAGCGAGGCGGAGTTGGCTCTGCGCCTGCTTGAGGGGGTGCGCGGCCCTCGAGCGAGGCGGAGTTGGCTCTGCGCCTGCTTGAGGCCCTCGAGCGAGGCGGAGTTGGCTCTGCGCCTGCTTGAGGGGGTGCACGGCCCTCGAGCGAGGCGGAGTTGGCTCTGCGCCTGACCGGGGGGGTCCGGGTCCCTCGAGCGAGGCGGAGACGGGGGGTTGTCACTTGGGTCCCCTTGACAGGCGAGCTCGGACGGCTGTTCTGGGCCGTGATAAGCTGTGACGGGCCGCGCTGCCTTGGTGGTCCTTTCGGGCTGCTGTGATTCGACCCTCTGTGGTTAACGTTTTTTGAGGGTGGTTACCCCGATGGTAGGGGACCCCCTGGGTCTGTCCCCGACAATACTCATCTGTACTTGAATATTATCTCTGTATTAAAATATTTTTCACTATTGATTCACCATTTATGTTATTAAAAGTTATAAATAATATTTATATAACTTTTTGAACGAAACGAATGGTCAAATATTACGATAAAAAATCAATAATGATAGATATTTTAATACGGAGGTGGCATATGACAAGCCTATCAAATTATTTTTATTTAAAATTAATTTACTTGTTCTAAACATCGTATACTTAAGCGCAAACTTAGTAACTTCACAAAGGCAAAAATAGCTAGTATAACCCCTCAACTTTTGTTACCCCGCTCAATTTCATCCCTCGTCTTCGTCATTTCGTCTACAGAACAAACCAATCCAGTCCTCCAATTTTACCTTTGGGTTCGAGTTCATCTTCGATCCCATGTGGCATGCCATGTCATCAACAGAGACATCATATCACACAACAATTGTCTATCCCTCACATTGAATCTTCAGTCTATAGACTAAATTAAGATGATTTAACAATTTATGTTGAGTATAAACTATGCAAAGAATGATTTGTCTAAAATGCTCTTGATATAGCTCTTTGTCCCAGACACATGTTTTCTTGGATACACAGTAACACAGCTCCAAGAAGTTCACACATTTTCGAGCCGGACCTCTGCCAAATAGCATTCTCTCTGCAGCTTCAGGAACTCATCTATAGTTGTAACCTTGTAATGCATCGAATGGCTGATATTCTTGACCATGACAAAGCGCAGATTCAAGAGCAATGGCACTATGTGTGGAAGTTAGTTTTAAGATCATATTAACCTCACCAGGATGGCAGTCATTTCTTCAGATAAGCAGGATGGCTGCTGCCATTTATTCAGAACTTCAGATAGTAGTCGTCTGCGCTGCGCTGCACCACATTTTCTGATCATCCGATCGCCCGCAAATAAAGTCACGCAGTGAAGCAAGTGCGACCCACATCCAGGAGGAGCTGCAGCAATTCCTCGAATCAGTACGGAGTACGCGCAAGCAGACAGGCAGTGAGTGACAGACAAAAACGCCATCAGACTCAGGATGGAATTGAAGGAGCAAGGCAAAGCAAGCAAACCAGTTGGCTGCGCAGAGGCCACGTCAGCTCCGGGGAATTTGAGGCCCTCCTCTCCCTCCCGCCACACGCTTGGCGCCATCCGGATTCTGGTGGTCCTGCTCCTCCTGCTCCTGCTCTGGGTTCTTCTTCCTTCGAACAGGCGGCACAGCAGCTATGCAGGTGTGCTGGCCGGTCATGGTCATGGTTCGGCAGCAGGACTGCTAGAGCTGCGATATGCGGCCGCCAACCAAGCCCGGCGCCGGCGGGGCGCCGCCGCTGGTGGTCAGCAAAGGAAGGCGTAATAAGCTCGGCGCCGGCGTCCTGAGGCTGCTGCAGGCGCCGGCGGTGGTGGCACTGGCGGCGGCGCTCGCCGTCTCGGCGCCGGCGCCGGGGTCGTCGGAGCCTCTGTGCAACCTGCCGCCGACGCTGTCCGGCGAGGAGGGCGGGCGGCAGGGGGAGACCAACAGGATCCGGCACCCCAAGTCGGACCGCGCCGCGCGCTGCACCTCCAAGTGCGTCAGCACCTGCGTCCTCGGCGGCTATGGCGCCCCTGGCGTCGCCGGGCCCTTCAACATCAGGAGGTACTCAACTCCCTGCTCCCCGCTGCTCAATTGTTGCTCACCGATATCGTGCTTGCTGATCGATCGATCATCTTGCTCGATCGTTGCTGGTCTCGATCAACTGAATTGTTCAGCAAACTATATTATACAGAACCGGACTGAATGAATACCAGGCTCTGTCTTCGATGAACTCTACTAATCTTTTCTCATTTTAGTAACTCTACTAATCTTTTGTTCCTTGTTTTGGCATGGATGATGGATGGACGCGTGCCTGCAGGCCTCTGATGGTGTTCAAGGACACGTTCCGCAGCCGGCAGTACTGGTAGCGACCTCTCGTTCAGTCGTTCTTGAAATTATTCAGATCAGCAATTGCAAAGCCTCGATTGACAGTCATGAACTTAATAACCAGAGTGTGTGTTCACTGCAGCCTGGTGGAGTGCTCGGACATCTGCAACCTACTCAAGGACGGCGAAGACAACCAGTGAAAAATGCATAGGATTACAATACAAGCTCTTGCATTCCATGGCGTGCCCTGACCGAGTTAGGCCGGCAATGGAGGCTCCGGCCGCGGCCGGCCGGTCGATTCGTGCTCTCTATTGCCCATTCCACACAGCATTTCAAGGGTGGACATGCCATACGTCGCAGAGCTGTTTTGCTAGATGGAAGAAGATAGCTTAATAACTTCTAGTAGAACTCAACTTACTGCTGTAACAGATGGCATAAGCGAGCTAGCTATCAAGTGAAGTTATATGCTGCAGCAGAAACAGCCATGGTTCCAAGGAATTCACTGTTACTTGACGCGGCGTGTAGATTGTGGTCATTTGTTCTTAAATCCCATTATCTGGGGGTAATACAGGGGATTTACGGATTCGCATGATTTGGTTTGGATTTGATCAAAACCCAGTAAAAACAGTATCATTTTTCGCCCGCAAAAAAAAAACAGTATCATTTTTCGGTTGAATTCGATTAAATGGGAACTCTCACTCGCATAAATGGCCTTCTAAGCCCATTACTAGTCAGGCCCAATAGGTCCATACCATCACAATCTCCTCCCTCAAAGGCGGCCCACGTGAAAGCCTTGGCCCTCCAACTCACAGCTCGTGGGCCCACCTGTCTGAGACAGACCCCAATTCCGCATCTGGGCCGTTGGTGCCCGTTCCGCACGAATCTTACAGCCAGGCGTCGTGTCCTTTCCACCCTCCACTCCACGGCTCCGCCGCCGTCTCCTCCGCGCTCTCGCTTCTCCAGCCACCGCCGCAAGCAAGGGCTCCTTCTCATGGCGGCGGCGGCGCCGGCGGCGTCGGGCGGCGAGGGAGGAGTAGTGGAAGGCACCGGAACGGGCTCTCTACTGCGTATCTTCGTGGGCGGGCTGGCGGAGAGCGTGAGCGCGGCCGACCTCGAGGGCGTGTTCGCCTCGGCCGGGCGCGTCGCCGGCGTCGAGTTCGTCCGCACCAACGACCGCTGCTTCGCCTACGTCGACTTCCACTGCCCCTCCGACAAGGCCCTCGCCAAGCTCTTCTCCACCGTACTCGTCACACCCTCTTCTCGTCTTTACCGCTTCTTTTTATGAAACGTCATTACCACTTCAATGCTCCCAATCAGGCAATCAGCATTTACTAGATTCTGTAGCTTCTATCTGTTCATCGTACTCTACTTGTAGTGGAGATGGATGCAGTTTTTTTAATAAAAAAATCGTGAATCGAAGAATAGTTAGTCAGAAATTTTAGTGTCCAGTTTGTCTTAGCCCTTGCCCTGAGACTGTCTGAGCTCATGATGTTCTGTGTGCAGTATAATGGGTGTAAATGGAAAGGAGGGAAGCTTAAGCTCGAGAAGGCCAAAGAGCACTACCTTACTCGCCTGAAGCGAGAATGGGAGCAGGAGGCAGCAGCGGCAGCAGCACAGGAAGCTGCGGTGAAAGATAATGTGGAGAAAATGGACAAGCCAAAGCTGGATAAGGCTGCTTTAGATGGCTTGAAGATTAATATTTACTTCCCAAAACTGAGGAAGGTGAGCAATTGCTTGTGCTTTAGTACAGGTATTTGGTGCTTATTGCTGATAAAAATTTCTCAAAGCTATCAGTACATGCAAAGCTTTATAAGCTGCATAGTTCTTTAGTCAGTTCTTAACATATGCCCAAGTATTAGACTATTAGTTTATTAGCTTGCATACCTGTTCTCAACATTGATCTTTCATATGATAGATTCTAGACTGACTTTTATTTTGTAGTGAGCAGTTTTCTTATCAATAAGTCAAGAATAATAAGATAAACTGGAGGAACTTGCCAGTAGAGCCTGTCTGTACTACGTTTAATTGTTGAGTAGTGCTACTAGCCCTATGATCTTCCTAGAAGTGAAAAAAACCCAACTCTAAAGGAGTGCTAATGGACCTACTTTCAAGTTCATATAGACGGTACAGTATGATATGCATATAATTTTAGGGTTAATTAGATCCGTGCCATTATAATTTCCATGTTTTTGAAGAACGCCATTACTATTCAACTTACCATGCCAGTGCCATTACAATTCCGCACTTGTTTGAAGAATGCCATTATGTACGCCCAAGACCGTATTAGGCCCACCTGCAGGTGTACATGAGGGCGTCGTATTTCGTATGTACCATTTTACCCTCCGTTCCCCTCTCTCCTACCTCTGACATGTGGGACCCATATGTAAGTATCATCTTCAATCTCTCTCCCTCTTCTTCCTCCTTGCAACTTCTCTGCTCCTCCTTGCAACCCCGCATGCACCGCCGCCGCCGGTGACCAACGACCCCGCCTCCATGGGCTGCGTCCACGGCCACCCCTCCGCGCCTAGCCCTGACCGCCTGCTGCCGCTGCCGCCCGAGCCGGCCGTCCCCGCGCCGCCGTAGGAGGCCGTCGTGGTTGCTGCCGGAAAAAAGCTAGAGCAGACGGCGGAGAAGAAGGCGTGACAGGAGAGGCGCTCCTGCTCGTCGCGCCCCGCCCCGGGCGGGAGCTTCACGAACAGGGCGCGCGGGAAGCAGGTCGCCGCCGGCTGCCCGTCTAGGCCATCGCCGACGAGGCCATCGACGGCCGGACCCCGCGTCGCGCCGACTCATTCGAGAAGATCGATAAGGTACGCACGCTCTCGATTTCGGCCCCCCTGCGCTTTCCCATCCATTGCCCCTCGCTAGCTCGGGCGACGCCGGCGGGATCAGCCATTGATGGATTTGTGGGTCCAACACGGCGTCTCCCGCTCGTGGTCGAGGTGAAGGCCGTGGTGAGGTCGAAGCGGAGCTCCCGCGGGTCGCCCCCTACCGCGAGGCCCGACTGGAATGGCAGCCCCAACACGCCAATCGGGGCCTGTCGGCGGCGATGGAAGGTTGAAGAAGACCTGACGTGTGGGTCCCGCACGTTAGTGAAATCAGAGAGATGGAATGAGCAAGGGCAATCTTGTCCATACGAATATACGACCCCCTCCAATATGCCTGCAGGTGGGCCACGGGCGCCGTCGGGCGTACATAATGGCATTCTTCAAACAAGCGCGAAATTGTAATGGCACTGGCATAGTAAGTTGAATAGTAATGACATTCTTCAAAAACATGAAAATTGTAATGGCACGGATCTAATTAACCCATAATTTTATAGTCGAAACTGATTCTCCAACAGTGCTGTTTTCCTTTTTCAAATATGTGAGAATCTATGTTGTCATAACTCGTAACTTAAGAATGGGTATTGCTCAAAGCTTACAAGTTTAATATGGCCTGTAGAGTGCTGTAGGTAGGGCGTATGGCATTGAAATCTTTGGACCAGTAATGCAACAAAATTGTAAGAGAGCATTAAGCTACCTAAAACATAAACAAATGTGATGATTGCATTGTTCTGTGTAATATATAGAGCAATGTCCAATATGCAAATAAACTTACAGCCATGTGTTCTCCTCAATCAATGTACAGATTAAAGCTTTGCCTTTAAAAGGTACGGGAAAGCACAAGTACAGTTTCCGACATATTGAAGTTCCTTCTTATCCGATTCATTTCTGTGACTGTGAGGAGCACTGTGGACCTCCTGAAGCAGCAAATAGTGAATATGCTGCAGTTCTTAATGCTGCTGCATATGAGAAGGAACGCAACATTATGAATTCTGTGATGAACAAGCTTTTTGAGAAGGAAAATGAGCATTTTGATTCATCAGAAATGGAGAAATGTGTTGTTCATACTGGCACCATTGAACCCTCCGATGTTGTGAATAACATTCAAAATGAAGAAACTGAAGAGGCTCCAGAGGAAGATTTGCAAGTGGAAGAACCTGAAGAGTCTTCGGACGAAGATTTTGATGATGACCTTGTGATTAATATTGCTCCCCGCAAGCCCACTAAATCAGTAGGGCAAGCAAACATGGAAAAGCAGGAAGTGAAAAATGTATGCATATTGCAATTACTTATTTTGAGCAATTTGCATATCTTTTACAAATTTATGTGCAATTATATACATAAACACGATCAGAATAACTTTACTTATATGCAGGACCCACAGTTAAGAAAGCGTCCAAATGTTGAAGAGGCTTCCCTGCCAAAGAAGAGGCAGAGAACTGAGGCATCATATGAGCCTGGAAAAGGGAAACAAGAACCTGTTTCAGTTATATCAGACACAAGAACTACTGGCGATACTTTGCCTGTTAAATCAGAAGGCAGAAAAAGTCAACTGAAGTCTCCAGGTTTGACAGGAAAAGGAACATCTGAGTTCTCTTCAACACTCACCAGAGATGAAACCTCTGCAGATCCTCAAGGTGTTGAGGCTCAGACAAGTTCTACCAAAAATGGAAGTGCACACGATGTGGTTGCAAATGAACCTAAAAAGGGCTCGATGTGGACTCAGAAATCAGCTTGGAGAGACCTTGTAGGGGGCATGGGAGGCACACCTTTCAGTATATCACAAGTGCTGCCGGACACCTATCCTGCACCATCAGTACTTCCAAATGTCACTGAAAACGCGAGATCTTCAGAAGTCTTGGAAGCTACAATCCCATCTGAGCAGAAGTTGCCTAGTTCTGTGGGAATGCTGTCTACTGGCACTACAGATGAGTCAGCTGGTGGTGATAGCAATAAGCCACAAAAGGTGCGAGTCATCCCAAAGATCACCATTGGTGAAGTTTGCCCTTTCATGAGAAATGCAGAGTCACAAAAGCAATGGTCAAAGGCGAAGAAAGCTATAACTGGGTTCTCGAAGAAGAAGAACGAGAGCAGTGGATCCAATGCAGGGAAGGGAAAACCATCTAAAAAGCGATAAAACTGTTATTTTTTGTGCTGTAACTCGTTGATCAACATTTCAATACCGTCAAAGTCATGACCATAGCTTTTGTGTTATGACGACTCTGAAAGACCAATGTCGGTTTTTTTTTGTAAGAGCAAACAAAGTTTCTGTTTGCATATTTCAACGCTTGTTGCTCTTAATCCGAGTTTTTTTTTTGATTTGGTAAATATTACTTCTACCAACATCATAAAATCACTGTCTCCTGGTCACCATATGCCGTATTGTTTCAGTATTTTATTTTCTGTGTGGGACACGTTGCAAAGCCAGTTGTTGCAAATGGGAGACAATTTCGTGGGATCATGCGGGGGACCCGGGACCGTTAAAACTACCGTCTCCCATTTTTATCAAAAAGGAAAAAGAAAAAAAAACTACCGTTTCTCTCTGTCTGTCTCTCACCACACCTGACTAAATGCCGTTTACATCTCTAACTAAGCCATGTACCTGGCCTCTCTCGCCCTCCTTCCATTCATTCCTCTCGTGAAACCGTGCCTTAATTTCGATTAGATTCCAGATTTGATTTCAACAAGGGGAGGTGATCATTATGTTCTAATAAAGAGATCATGTTATTCATAGTAATTCTCATTCTGATTGGATTTCAAACTTTGGATCAGGAGATGGCGTCTGACGGTGCCGACTCCCAGAGGCTCTTACATGGACGTCAGAACTCCCATCAGGTTCTATTCATGTGTATCCCTGTGTAAATTTTGCAACTGCAATCGCATCATCATTTTGGTGCTGGCCCTGTTGCTTGCATCATCACTGCGTGCCTGAGAGAGAAGCAATCGAGAGATTTCCATCCATATCAATCATGAATTTTTGTGCGGTTGCATTTCTTTAAATAATATTGGGGATCATGCATGTTAACAATGAATTCCGTTCATGCCTCAATATTCTTCATCCTTAGGATCATTGTGAAACAATTTGCTTTTGTCTGTTCCTTTATTGACATCATTGGCCTTATGCCATCTTAAAAAAATGACTCCTGTGAAATTTCATAAAGTTTTCCATAAGTAATTTGTACTTCAGAGTCAATATGTTAAACTTAGGAGTCATACTTTCCTGTGGCTACCGATGTGCAGCAGTTCGAGTAACTAATCATAGTTGTTATTAATGCCACCTAGTGCATTCAGCATGGATTTCCATTTGCAGAACTCCATGCTTTTTGCTTGTTATATCTCCACACTTATTCACGGGATTTGATTCCGCTGATTTTTCCTATAGAACAGTCTCCTGCAGATGGAGCAGATGGGTTCGAGGATGACAATATTGTTGCACCACAATCATTGTACCACAATGTTGGAGCAAGTTTCCAAAGGGATCTACACTCTGCAGATTGGGGCATTTTTAGTAGCATGAAGATTGTGCTGTTCAAATCCAAGCTCAATTTTCTTATACCATGTGGATTCTTGGCGATACTGATCAATTATATCAGCCAAAATCAGGTAATTTCCATAGACAACTTATCCATTTATAGAACTTTCTTCTTGTACTTTTGCGTGCTTGTGGTCTTCTATTGATGTTGTTACATTGTATCCTGAAGGGCTGGGTGTTTCCTCTGAGCCTGTTGGGTATCATCCCTTTGGCGGAGCGATTGGGTTTCGCTACCGAGTAATTACTTATAGTTTTACCTCATACTTGGTGTATTTTGGTGTCTTCTTGGACAAAAATGTTTTGACTATTTACTTCTTGATGCAGACAGTTAGGACTCTTCACTGGCCGAACAGGTCTCACTCGGTTGCTCTTCTTCTAAAGCATTCTGAACTGAATTGCATTGCACGCAGCTGCATTTTACCTGAACTTTCTCCACATTTCCGTTGCAGCTGGAGGCCTTCTGAATGCTACGTTTGGTAATGCGACCGAGCTTGTCATATCGATCCATGCTCTCCGGAGTGGAAAGCTACGGGTGGTTCAGCAATCTCTTCTCGGATCAATCCTGTCCAACACGCTCCTAGTTCTCGGCTGCGCGTTCTTCGGTGGGGGGATTTCTTGCGGCAAAACCGAGCAAGCTTTCAGAAAGGTGCCCATCCTTACCAGTCTGCAGGGTTGCTTAATACAGATGGAGTGCTTATCCTGTGTTGTTGACAGGAAGATGCAGTGCTGAACTCCGGGCTGCTCTTGATGGCAGTGATGGGGTTGGTGTCTCCTGCCATGCTGTACTATACTCACACTGAGGTTAACTTGGGCCAGTCAGCGCTGGCATTATCAAGGTTCAGCAGCTGTATAATGCTTATTGCTTATGCTGCTTTCGTTTACTTCGAGTTGTCAAACAGTCGCCGTCGAGATGAAGCTAGTGAGGCGAGCATGATGAGCTCATTCTGTTCAACTCACTATTTATTTATCCCTCTGCAAGTTTCTGAGGTACTTGTCTGCCTTTTACCAGGGAGTAGGTCGAGATCAAGGGGATGACGACTACGAATATGCATATCCTGAAATTTCCAAATGGGAAGCCATTGCTTGGCTTGCAATTTTCACTGCTTGGATCTCAGTTTTCTCCGACTTTTTAGTTGATGCTATCGAGGTATTATATTTCACAAATCTAATGGATGATTTTTCAGACCACTTCTCTGTTTGCCAGCAAACACATTTATCTTTTATCATGGAGAGATATGGTTAGAACTGTAAATCGTTTGCAGGGGGCTTCCAAGGCTTGGAACATACCGATCGCATTCATCAGTACTGTTTTGCTTCCAATTGTGGGGAATGCTGCAGAACATGCCAGTGCTGTCATGTTTGCAATGAAAGACAAATTAGTAAGCAGCAGCTTGACATTGTTAGCCATTTTCAGTAACTTTTCTTTTAGTATAGTTTTGCAAGAACGCTCTTGTTTGTCTTTTGTAGGACATTTCCCTTGGAGTGGCTATTGGGTCTTCGACACAGATATCCATGTTTGTGGTGGGTTGTTCAACTATTTGTTCAGAATTGCATTGGCTATGCTTCACCATTCATGTCAATCTAGTTCCCAAGAGCTGCTCACAAGGGACCTATTTTTTTTCTTCTAAACTTACCGATGCTTTTTCATCTCATTTTTTTAGATACCATTTAGTGTAGTGACAGGATGGATGATGGGCCAGCCAATGGACTTGAATTTCCATCTGTTTGAAACGGCAAGCCTCTTGATAACCGTACTGGTTGTAGCATTTTTATTGCAGGTATTGAAACAATATAAACACAATTTTATGAACAATTGTTGTACTCTTGCAGCATTTCCTTATTTCATGTTTTTTTGTCAACACTTTCAGGATGGGACTTCGAATTGTTTTAAAGGGTTGATGCTAATTCTCTGCTATCTGATAGTAGCTGCCAGTTTTTATGTATACGCTGATCCAAATCTTGATGATGGTAAGATCTCTCACTTCTCTAAATTGTTCTTTGTGCAACAAAGAAGTATCGATTGCTTTTCTTTTTCGTAATGATCTAATTAAAAGCCATTTCTGAAGTGAGCAAGATCACCAATGCAATAATTTGGCATAATGTATATTTGGAATTTTGTGATGCAGGTGTTTAGCCTCCAAAACTAGTTCCTTGACATTGGACCGATTGTTCACAAGATCTTTACTGTGGGACTACTTTGACAGTCAGAACAGGAGCTGTTTTGTATCTTTGACTGACTTCTTGGTGATCCTCACATTCAGAGGTCTTTCAAGCACACCCACTGCTGTAGCTATGGAGAAATGAAAAATTAAACATGCTTATCCAGTTTCTGTAGGCAACAATTTTGTTCTCACAATACACGCAGAATTTTTTTTTTCTCGAATGTGCAGGAGAGCTGCGCGTCTTTGTATAGAGAACGAAGCAAACTGTCCGATTACATGCCGAATCCACGCAGAAATTAAAGAGAATAGAAACACTACTGATTTTTTGTATGGACAACTGTTTTTCCATTTTCCTCTGAAAGCTAATCATATACAGTGGCTAAAACTCGTCATAGTACTAGTTGGTCATGGTCATAAGATAAATAGAAGAGAGAGCAGCATCTAGTCTCAAGTGCTAAAATTCTACAAGGAGAAAGAAACAAACATCAACCAATCACCATGTGCTTCTCAAGATCAACCTGAACCTATGCAGTTTTGTCATCCTCTTGTGAGTTGCATTCCATGTTAGTTTCTGCTATTTTGTGCCTCAACAGTGGATCTGAAGAGGTTTCTGCTTTCATCTCGCTTTCCTCTTTCTCTGTAGATTCTGGCAGTAGATCTTGTGTTGAATTTCTCTTAGCGGATAAGGGGTTATTTGCCTTTTGTTGTTCTTCTAATATCTTTTGCAAATATCTTGCATGTTCTTCTATACGCAGCTGTAGTTGCCTTTGCACCTGATGCACAAGAGAAAAATAGCAATGTAAATGTTGCTGGTAAACTTGAAATTTTTTGTTTGAATTTAGACATGACTGCACAGATGAATCGAAAATTTATACAGATCTTCTAAAGATAGGTTGAAAGAACCATTGAAGCAGTATAACTTATATAGCTGATCATAGGTGTCTGGTAGTTACCTCTAATTGTTCATGAAGTTGTTTCTGAACCTCCATTTGCATCTGAAGAGCTTCTGCTACTTGTAGACTCCTAAGAAACGTAAAGAGGCGTGAATTGAAATGTTTCATGCACACTGTAATGTGTTTGCACTTGGTACTAATGCACACGTGAAATCCAGGAGGAGGAGATACTCACTTCTTTTTGCCAGCATCATTTCCTGGTATTACTGATTGAGATTTCTTATCTTCTGAAGAGGACTTCTTGTCTTTATTGATCATGCAACAAAACCAGTTAATTCAAAAGGAGAAATTTACTACATAAACAATTACCAGCACTTGAAATATACAGGCTTTGAATTGCTACTTTAAGTACCTTCTTTTGTCTCTGGAAGATATTTGGCAAAACGATATTTCTACATTTCCCGACAAAATGAATGAGTAAAACATCTGAAAAAACTGTTTATTGGAGAAAGTGACTAGGCACTGGAAAAAACTCCACCCAAGTACCTGCAAATGGCTCTTCACATGATAGATGGTTAAGCCTTCTACTCTCATAAGCTTCAGCACACCCTTTGGAGTTGCCTCTACAAGATTTTGTATCATTGATATGTTAAAATAATTTGAATATCGAATCAGTGAATTTGTTTCAAATGAACTAGAAGGAGTGAAGGACCACCTACTTTCTGCCCCTCCAAGCTTGTTGACAGCCTCTACAAAACGTTCATGGAGCTCCAGTGTCCATCTCAGTCTTGGTTTGTTACATGCTTCAGCTCGAGATGAACTCAGCTGAACTTTAACAGGAGATACTGCACTTGGGAGGTCTTGGTCAGAGTAAG
This sequence comes from Echinochloa phyllopogon, assembly GCA_033239725.1. Taxonomy (NCBI): domain Eukaryota; kingdom Viridiplantae; phylum Streptophyta; class Magnoliopsida; order Poales; family Poaceae; genus Echinochloa; species Echinochloa phyllopogon. The sequence goes on from BTCW01000001.1 coordinate 3,262,415, forward strand.
ATGGTACTGGACAAGAAGTTTGCTGTGGTCTGTCGTATATGTCCTGATCAAGAACAAGTTGTTAGGATGAAACTAGTTAAAAGTCTCAATTTAGGCATGGCAAATAGATTCGAAGTGAATAACGTGAGCTGTTGCTAGTGTCGAATACCACGAAGCTAGAGATCAATAGTAGACTCACATCTAAACGAGGGCTTTCTTCGTTGTTGGTGATGGCAATCCCGAGCTGTTCAGACCATAGTAACAGGAAACGGGGTCGGTGGCACGTTCCTCGACCCGGGAACGTCGTCCCAATTCGTGGGTCGGGGTCACCATGGGTCATCGTCCCAATTTTCGCTGAATCATCGTCCCCACCCCGTAGGGTCATGAACTCTAGATGAAAGTCCTGGAGGTCGCCATGGAGAAGCTCCAACATGAGGCAGGCACGATGTTGCAGCATAGATGTAAAGCACACTAATTGGTAGCTCCAACATGATGTAAAGCATAGTAATTGGCAGCCCATCTAGCCCTTTTCTTTCATCCATTTCTTCCTTTTCTTTGTTTTTCTTGACTCTTCTATACCTCGTTCCGGGGTCATCGACCCAACACTCCTTGATTCACGTACCATGTTGTGAATTTTCGTCTCAAAGAGGTATACCCCCTCCGTACCACAATTTTATAAAGCATCGACCCTCGGTCCCGTTCCTCGACCCAATCGACCCGGGAACTTTGTGACTATGGTTCAAACAGGAAGTGAAACTCCATCTGCTCACTGAAAGCCATGGTATTGCTTTCTCCATGGAAACTACCTTCTGAAATGTCTTCAGAAAGGTTAAGAAAGTCCTTGACATCATCTAAATGTTCATCATCATCATGGGCGCCATTGCTGAGGTCAGCACCAAAAAGCAGTGAAGAAGAGCTGGATGACGGCCCAGCTGAATTCTGCTGCCCATCGCATTTAGGAGGATGGGACAGGAAAGGCAGAGCGCCTTTTTGCCGGCATGATTCAGAGTTTGTCTGAAACGGGGAGAACATACTTGTGCAGAATGTGGAAGAACTGGATAAAATTGGATCTGACAATTCGGCTTGCGATATGCGAGAAACAACAATCTCAGGATTGGAGTCAGGGCTGCGTTTCTGAAGGTCAAAGGGGAAGATCTTTGTCAGACTCAATGAACCGATCATCTCTGACTTGATGCTCGAGGATTGAGCAGCAGTACATGACGACTGTGGATCATGTGATGAGCCACAGGTCTTAGCATTGAACAGATTATGAGCTGAAGGCTGGGGAGCAGTGCATGTGTGAGCCATTCTATCAGGGCCAGTGAATTGCTTCACCGTGATAATGCTCTGTGTGCTCATGGTGCCTTGGGGCTGTCGATGTCTCTGGTCATTCACCACTGATAGAAGATACCGAGAACTGCTCGCTTCAAGCCTGCATATTGAACATCTGAATAAGAACACTCAGTTCCAATACCTATCAAATAGTATAGTCCAGGTTATGACATTTTGTTGCAAGCCCTGTGCAATCATGAACAGATCCAATAAAAAAAATCAAAGCCCTGAAATATGGATGCACAAGTCCAATATTATCATGTAGACTTTGTTTATACCCAAAAAAATATTTTGAATGTTATGTTCAGTGTATTGTTGTATTGTTACTCAATAACAGCTCTTTCTTTTATCCAGTTCAGTGTATTGTCATGTAGACTTTGTTTATCCACAAGAGGTAAAAACTTGTATGCTAACAATAGTAACAATACACCGAACTGGATAAGAAGAAGAGCTGAGATATGATTTAGACCCTTCAACAACAGTACCCTAATGGTTGATGTAACAGTATCCTGCTTTTAAAGCATCAGATTCAGAGCAGCAATGTCTGAACAGAAGAAAACTCATAGCAGACTTGTGATTAGAAGCCCAAGAGACACAAGTCACACAACACGGGGAAAACAAAACGGCGGAAAAAAAAATAGCCATCCAAATTTTGTGATGGTTCCAAATAAAACCACTAAAAATTCAGATAGTTCAAGAGTTGACTAAAATTTCGTGAAACGAGATCTGAAGGAGAAACTCAAACACAATATGTGGATTATAAGGGCAGAAGAAGATTCATCCGGGAAACAAGAACACGACCAGGAGTGTGGGACTGCAACTCTTTAAGAAACAAGAAAGAAGCTACTCATGGAAAGAAATGATGGCGGGAGATCCAAACCCCTACCTGAGAATGAAGAGCAAGATGACGAGTTATAGAGCGCAACAGATTCAGAAGCAAGCAGCTGCCTGTCCTCTCATCTTCACAGCACCATCTCTCCTATCCAGACTCTCTCTGTCTCTGGTTGGCTTTAAACTCTTGTCGCAAATGATTGGTGCCCTGCAACTATACAAGTCTCTCTCCCTCTCTAATAACTCTGCAGTTGCTTTCGTGTGCTTATGCCATTTTGTCCCTGATTGCTTCTAATTCTGGGAAGACAGCATGACAGTCCAAAATAACAAGCCAGGCTCACCAACGGTTTGGGCAATTTTGTTGTTACAAGTTCGAAACTTTCTCACGTGTCTTGCTGGCACACGTATGTACTTTCCCTTCCCTTTTTAAGCTAAGTCATAATACACGTAGGTAAGACGTATTTTAGTTGGAAAAAATATATTTTGGTCTTTGGTTGATCACCATATTATCAATTGATGTAAAATCAACATAAACAAAGCTCACAGATGATTTGACTAACTGTTTATCTAAATGTAAAAAATTGTTTATTGGCCTGATGCAGTGCACATGTGCGCGGCTATTAATTAGTAGAAGAAATTAGGGCGAAAGCAAACTAAGCCGTGGCTCGCCAGACCAGTTGACTAACCAGAGGTGATGCGTAACAGGGTGAGGTTATTGAATCGGTCTAGCTCCTGTGAGTGTACTGCACGGCATGCGTTACTGCATAAGCACGTCAAATTAGCTCAGGGGTTAACACTGGCTGACTGAATCTGGGCAGCCTCTTGTGCCATGAGAGGACACTGGCAGTTTGCAAGATGTGCGACCCTTGAGATGTAAGTGCTCGTTTTTCTTAATTCGGGTTTATTGCTTAGCTAATTCGTTAAGTCTAGATCAAATGATTTGACAAATGGATTCTTCGAATCTTACCCCCCTGACCCCATCCTCGTATACCTAGTGGTATTTGTCGTGATGCTCCTGTAAGATCCTACCCAATGAAGTTTTTAGACAAGGGTAATCTGACAATATATAGAATTTTTAGGGTTTATTTGAAAGGTAGAAATATAAACTTCCCATTAGATCATTTAAAAAGAGAGAGAGTGATTTTCGCCCTTTTCTCTCGCAATCACAATGATTTTGATTATGGGCCATTAATAATAAGTAACTGATGGACATGCGACATTTGTTGTGTTAAAGACGGTAATAAGTGGGGCCAAAAGAGAACATAGTATCTAAGAGATGCCAAAAAGATGCCAAATTACCATGGGACTTGGAAGGTGATCGAGACTAGAGCAGCTTGCGCAGTTGGCCTGGCCTCACTTGAATGGCTGCTTATCTGGTGGGTCCCCGAGGAAAATGCCCAGGATTGGCTGATGCAGATCCGCTAGACGACAAATCCAGTTCAGCCCACCGTGGCCGATCAGCCACACACTCACGTACCGCAGGAAGGAATATACGATTTGAAATATTGAAACCAAATTGGTAGATGATTGAAGTGGACAGAGGTTGTACAATCATTCGTGTACTCTGATTTGGATGAACACTTGGAATCCGGGTTTGTTATGTAAACAATATACTCCCTCCGTCCCAAAACGATGATGAGGTTCCTCAAAAAAAATTTAATGTCTTAGCATAAAGAATAATATTTTAACATGTATGTAGGATTAAATGAAAACTAATCTTATGCATACATTAACTAAAAGTAGATTCTCTTTGGGACAAATTTATGGGACAAATTTTGGAACAAATTTTAAATGATAAAACATCGTTCTTTTTGCACGGTAAAGAATGATGTTAAAACATCATGGGGCATATAAAGAATGTCCCTATCCGTACCACACTGCCTACAAAGCAACACGTCTTAGTTTAATATTTAGTTAGAGAGAACCGTTCTATTCAAAACCAAACTTTATGTTTCAATTTTTTGTAAACTTATTACTATTTGCATTCTATATCTATTAGCTATGCACGGCGCAACTATTAGTATTAGCTATGCACGATAGAGTTTGAACGACGCAGCGTAGCGCGTCTACCTATCTAGTTTGATTCTTCGTGATCAGGACAAAAAAGAATCATGGGGTTTTCTGAAACATAACCAAGAATGATGTAGCCGTTAGTTTTCAATTAGAGAGAGAGGGTTTGATCAGTAGTCATTTGTTGCACGAGTAACAACAAACAAAAATATTTGTGCTAACTGATGTCACACCATCCCGATTGTTTCAACATCAGCGGATGGTCATTACTTAAAAACCACTTTTGACAACCATGTAGTAAAAAATGAGTGTTAATGATGATGAGGTCGGAGGATAAGGCAAGTAACTGAGCTTCCATTGCCTGTCCAAATTCTCCACTAAACTAGATAAGCACGCCCCTTTGGAAAAAATTAGTAGTAGTAGTATATCAGTACTGATGTTGAAATCCAAAGCTGGATGTGCCAGAATCAATAACCCTCTAGTCAAAGAAACAGGTGTCTGCCCCTCATGAGATCCCCATCCCGGAAGATTTGCTCACTTCCTGGCCAAATGCTTTGCACAAACAACAGAAGGGTTGGATGCTGAGCTAGGGCATAGAATAGTCCAAAAATGTCACTCAAGAGCTATGAATGAACGGAAAAAATTCCGGGGGTCTGGGTGTGTTTAGTTTGGGAGAGAAAGTTGAGTGAAAATATCACATTGGATACTGTAGCACACTGTAGCACTTTTCGTTTGTTTGTGGTATAAACATTGTCCTACCATGACCTAACTAGGCTCAAAAGATTCGTCTCGTCGTGTACATCAAAACATGCAAAGTTTTTTTATTTACCCACGTTTTAGTGCTCCATGATGTTTGGAGAGAGAATTTTTAGAAGTTTGGTGATGTGATTGGGAGAACAGGGCGGCATGTGCATGCATGTATCATCATGTGTATGTGTGACAAGGATTGATGGAAAAGAATCTGTGAGCGAAATGGAGACAATGAAATGGTTGATTTTTTTATGGAGACCGCTGGATGGTGTGAAACGGTGATTGCTGAGGTTTGTGGCTGAGGTGAATGCACATGCATCAGATAGGTGGGGACAAACCAAGGTGGGACAAATTTATCGAAGACAAGGATTTCAATTCCAACTTGTGCTCTACTTATTGCTAGCTCTTCCATATCAGTCGGTCACTAATATGAAAGTATTTCAGATATTAACATATTGTAATGCTGAATACAAATTTGTATTTTTTGTATATTCATATATCCATAGTGATTCGTGTGTCAACGTTCTTACTTCTTACCTTTGGATACATCATGTAGCATTCACACGGAAATACGGTAAAAAGGAGGGAAGATGATGCTTTAAAGTTTAGACAGTTCTTGTCGTGCATAACATTAGTACACACATACGGTCCCAGCCGTCCAAGTAGACGGTGAAACCACAGCAACGGACTCAGTTTCGACATGCTTACTCATCTAGCACAGCAGCGCCACTCAGTTACCTAGCACTGCCGACTCTTGCTAATCTTCGCTATCTACCTTTGAGCTCTTCTTCGAACACACGCATTTTCTCCTGAATTGGAGTCAGAAAGGACTTCAGATCCTTGCAAATCCGTGTTTTGTCGTTAGATGCCAGGCCCTTGTCGTCACTGAACCTTACTTGTAACTGAAGAAGAAAAATGAATATATGATGCCAGCCAGTATATTATGTTAGATACATTGCTACAGATCCCCAAGTATTGAGTAGAAGCTATACCTCCAAGTCCTCTAGTTCACCAAATGAAAACTCAGGAATGTCTAGATGGCCTTTGACCTTCTTGTTTTCTTCTTTAATTAACCATTCACCTGATAAGCATTACCATGGGTTACACAGTAGTAATACCAAGACTGAAAGGGGAAAATCTTGACAAGATCTGGTGGTTACCTCTAAATCTCAAGCTTAGTTCATAATTATACCCTACTCTCTTTTTGTTACGAACCGTGACCTGAAATGCCTGCATAGCAACAGTATGTTGAGATGTTAAAACATCACCATTCACCAGTACATAAATAAATCAAGCAAATGACTACCAAGTAATCACATCAGATTCCATCCAGGATACACATTAAACAATATGTCTACTCCATTACAGATCAGTACATCGGAAATTCTCAGCCCAATATCTTTCGCGACATTTAATCACATTCCTTTTTTTTCAGAACATCGGTCAGCAAAAACTTAGCTATCACAATTTTAGGGCGCAGCCAACACAACGCACGATGAGACTGGGAAGGTGACATTTAATCACATTCCTTTTTTTTCAGAACATCGGTCAGCAGAAACTTAGCTATCACAATTTTAGGGCGCAGCCAACACAAGGCACGATGAGACTGAGGAAGGTGATGAAGTTGATTTCTTTACTTGGAACTTGGCTAGCCCAGGTGGAGGAACTGGCATTGAGCTGTAAACAGCACATCTGGATTCCTGACAAACTATATGAGGCTAAATAATCCTACACTGCCTGCAAGGTAACCTTTATATATTTAGCTAAATTCAGCAGAGGTTCCCTAAACGGACTTGCAATATAAGTTTATCTAGATACATGGAAATGAAGACAGCTAAGCATCAGCATAGACTTCCAAGTACAGTACAAAGATTTCCAATCCTTAACTGAACATATGCTTGAGTACAGGTGCAATTCATCTATCAGGACGAACTTGAGAAAGAAAGCAGCAACATGCTGTAGAAGAGTCCTATTTCTTTTGAGAAACCACAGGGCAGAAATTCTTGATTTTATGCTAAAGTGACAGACATATCAATTGCATTTGGTGTATAATGACAACAATTGTAGACGAATAAATAGAATGTGTTTACATCAGTCGCAATGTAATAATGGTACCACAAAATGAATTATCTGTCAAACACTATACTTACATCTCCTAAGCATTTGGACACTTCATCGATGGATGCCTTCCCTGTCGGGAATTCCAACGAACCTAGAGAACCCAGCAAATCCTGTTGCACAGATTAGCCAACAAATGTCAAGAGTCTAGAAGAATTGAAATATCATTTTTCTATTTTATACAAAGCATAATTGAAACAGTAGGGTGCTAAACTACTGCACCTTAATCCTACTGTTGGCCCATGAGTTGAGGTTTTTCTCCTCCCAGGTTCCAGCCTGCAAAGTGCAAACAACACATCATAAAACAGTACTGCAGCACCCAGCTGTCGCCATAAAACATAAAAGCGCATTGGTAATTGGTTCCTTCTAGAGCTGCAAAAACACATATCATATGCACAGATTGGTTACAACTCAGGTGCCATGACTCACCACTCCCCCATACTTGTTCTCACCATTCTATTTCTACTACTTCATTCAAAGAAGGCTGTCTTAGAAGGTAAAGGTAATCTCATGAGATTACTCACTATGAAGACAAATCAACCCAGACATGGTGTAAATTCATGTGTTAAACCATTTGGAACCAAAACATTAGTACTGAATAACTAGTTTGGACTTAATCAGATAATACCCACTAGTTCAAGATTACAAAACTATTTACCCTTCATATATGTTGTTTCCTCTATTCATGTATAGATTGTCACTTTCTTCTATCTCACAAGGTTAAGTCACGTTAATGCCTGGCATTAGCAATCTAGCATATAGTATTCCACAACCCACACACCATCAGGTGTGTGCGAATGTTCATAAGCAGCAGGAACACTGATCAACTATAAGTCTATAAATCCCTTTGCGAATTTGAGGGTGAATGCACCCAGCAATTCGCACTAGATTCCGTGGAATGGAATGGTGTTCGCTGAGGATCCAATTAAATAATTGTAGACGAAAGGTTAGTTCGCTCATCGGCATTATCCCAAGGTTGATGGCAGGTCCTACCGTAGCACCGGCGGGCAGATCAGCTATACAACATGGCAATCAAGTTCAGACTACAGATCAGATCTAGCATCCGTAGCCCCCCTATTACCCGGACAGATGGGTGAACATTGACACGAGAGACATCATAAATTTTTTCTGTCAAGCTTGTCCCAATGCAACAGCTACAGGATTCCCTTCTCCAATCTAACACAGAACAAAGAAAAGATGGAGATGCCGAGACGGAGACGGGCTGACCTGGTTCCAGACGGAGCCGAGCGGCGGCGGGTTGCCGTTGCCGTTGCCGTTGGCGGCGGCCGCGGCGGGGTCAAGCTTGCGCGGGACTGGGAGCGGCGCGGCGTCGCCGGTGGCCTCCCGCACCCAGTACCTGTACGACGACGCCTTCTCCGCCGTCGCCGCCTCCGCCGCCGTGTCCTCCATCTCTGCTCGTCCTCTCCCGCCCTCCCGACGCCGACGACGTGCGGATCGGTGGCCGCCGCCGCAGATCTCTCAGCGAGGGCGCCGCGCGAGGCGGGAACGGGAAGGGGAAGCTCGCTCGGCGCGGCCGCGTGCGCTCCGAATCTCCAATCCAATTCTGACCCAGTCCTGCGCTTTCGCGGGGGTTCGGTTCGCCTCCTTTTTGCTGGTGCGGTCAGCCAGCCACTGGGGCCAGTGGCGTGGCCGCGTGTTCCAGATGCTTCGGGAACCTTCCCAACCAGCGAAAACCAGCGCCGGCCACCGGCTAAGGCTCTCTCGGGTAAAGCTGAAGCTCTCGTGTCCCGCGTGCCTGAACCTTCCCAGCCACGCCGCTGACATGTGGCCCCCACCATTGGCCCACGAGTCAGACGTGTGACCTAAGCAACGACTGGAGTTGGATGCAATATTAAGATTTTCTTTGGTAAAATAGACTTTCGAAGTTGCTTGTTGCAGAATTATGATATGCTATATACGAATTGGTTTTATATATTGTGGATTTGTTCAGACTTTGATCATGTTCGCTCCCGCAAAACAACTGCAACAGATCTTACTCAAAAAAAATGATAACAAATCTCTAGTCACAAGCAAATGGAACACGCCACGAGTCAGATTAAAAGGTATGCGATTTCAAAATTGACGGAACAAGAAATATTGTCAAAACTTAATCAAACACCTAATGCTATCAAAATCGAGTACACGAACACGACGTTGGAAGCCAAACGACCCCTCTGAGAGAGACAAGTTCCAGGGCTCCCTGGTCTGGCCCTGGTCCATGATGTCTGATGAAGTGATGTGCACATGCTTGAGACACTTTAGGCAGGAACCAGCAAAATTTTCACCCAGATATTACTAAACTAAACCCTATATTCTTTTTTTTCCTCTATTACAAAACAAAAATGGTGATCCTGGTGACTTTATAGACCAACCCAATATGACCGGCCATTGCTGTTATGGATTGGCGACGGGGTTGGTGTCGTCACAGCCCACTCGTACCACACCTGCAGCAATGGGGAAGGTGAGGATGAGATAATATCTAAGCATCCCAGAATTAGCAACCAGACAATAAGCCATGACATGTACTACCTTTGTGGGAGCACAGCACCTCCAGAAGTGCACTTCTATAGGAGAGCCATCTGGCACGTAGATGGGCTTTCTCAAAGGGAAGAAGATTGGGAACCTAACAAGGTTTGGTCATCAAGATACAAGTATGGAAAGATTTGATAGGTTCTATTGTCAGCTTGTAAGAATCAGGTTGCCACTAACCAGCTAAACATGTTTGGAGTAGCAGTGTTTGGCTCAATTCCTAAATGAACATCCTTGTATAGAACAGAGTCGAAATATCCAGCGAATCCTGCCAAAATAATGGGGACAACTGCTGTTACTGAGGGGACAACTAATGTGCGGTTGTATGAATAACAAAATTCAAACATGAGTACAGTTGCATACCGTGCACAAGGCATGACCCCGTATCTGGTAGCATTTCAAATTGCAGCTTGGTATACCTTTGATTGCTGGCATTTGGTGAGAAATTTGGATGGGTGAAAGTAAAAACCTGATATCAAGATGATCATCAAATTTCATGGCATAAATAGCACAATGTTAGGAACTGTGATCAGATACACACAGCAGAAATTCTGGCCTCACCTGTTGTGGAGGTGCAAGTGTCGCCATGCGGTGTAGTTTGACAACATATGCAGTTTCAAAATGTGCAATATCTTTGTGTGCTTTGATCTGCAGAAATCAAGTCGTTTAGATTTCTAAGAAATGCCACAGCTATAACTGAAATTGGTAGATACCTACATCGTTGTGCAATTTTGATGCTGTTATTGGTTGGATGAAACTGGTGTATCTGCAAAGAACATCAGCAAACAATCAAATGATATCCAATATATTTTGGACATTAGGGATTGAAGAAAGATGCACAAGGAAAGGTCCAGTACGAAGAAGGAATAGAAATCCCATCTGGCTTCAAGAATCGCTGAGCACCATCCAGACACTCAGGAGATAGTTCATTGTCACCGAAGGACCCAAGCAATTCACTGACCTGATTCATGTAGGTATTTCAGAGGTTTATAAGATTAACAGGTTGGAAAATATGACCATTTCCCCCAAAAAGAAAATATCATCGTACCAAAATATCTGCTTTTTCAGGGGCATCCCAGCACCTCATATCACTAGAAATTACAGTAACCAAGTTTTCCCAGCCCTCCAATTTGATCAAACTCTGTTTCAGGCCCAAATATAGATCAGATCAAAAATTAGTCAATACTTATACAAGACAGCAACAATAGATTAACAATAGAAACATAAACAAAAGACTGTATACGCAATTATTGCATTGACAAGACTTAGTAGTTTATTTCCCATCTAATGGAAATGATTGGATAAATAAGAGACAAATAACTCACATGAAGAGTAATAACAGCGTTAGGATTTTTTTCGACAGCATATACTTTTAGCTTGCGACCGGTTTCTTCGGCAGCCTGCATTGAATGTCAAAGCTCATTTAGCTCCATGGAAAACAAATAGAAATAAAAAATGACTTGTTACAGCTGTACTATATTTTTCAGAAAGGGTGTTGCTCTGTATTCTTAAGCACAAGCTAATACATCAAGATCCTTATTTCTGTGAAGCTCATAAGCTTCAAGAGAAGTCACACTGACCTGCAATGATGCTCGTACTAGAGGTCCTCGGCCTGCTCCAACAACCATAAGCACCTTCATTTATTGAATAGTGAAGGGATTACATAATTAGAGTCAAGAGACAAAAGAAATAGAAAGAGGCTCAGTGAGACAGGGAGTAGCTTTCTTTAAAGAATACAGGAAATAAAAAGACAGATAAAAGATTCATTCAACTGCCCATGATCTAGAACGTAGAGGAGAAACAATATATAAATTCATGCCAGCTTAACAAGTAAAGCCTCTAATATTAGTTCAATTAATACACCTTCATCTCTTAAAATTGCACCAGCCGAAGTTTTATCGGAAGTTTGGTTTGCATGTACCCAATTTAGAAGGGAAAAACAAATCGATGTTCAAGGCTCGATCTTACCGTCCTAGTTGTGGAGACAGCATCATCTGGGACCCTATCAACCAAGGCCTTAGCAACTGCTCTTTGATACTGTTCACATGATGTAAAACAAAGAATCAGCAATATAAACAATGCCTATATTGAAGTACACAGCAAGCAGAAATCCCAAAGAAAAAAAACATTCAGGTCATGTCATGTTTGTTTCCTTTTGCCAAACAAGGTTTATCAACTTGTGCAAGTAAAGCATAATTCAAGCAGGCACACACTGTCACAATATACGAGGAATATTAATTCAAAATTTAAATTTTGAACTCACAATAAATGTGAAAAAGAAAAAACGTCCTTCAGAACTTAAGGTATGAATAAAAAAAAGGAATACTCAAATCACGTAGCAATGACCTGGGTATACTTCACAACATCCTTCTCAAATGTCTCGTAAGTCTGAGCTTCCAAGTTATCCATTAGAGGCTGCACCAAAAGGAAAGTCGTGAACCATGAGAAAGCGAAGAGTGCAGAGTAATGGAGGGCAAATGCTTTCTATTTTGTTTAATTTTTTTTCTTAGATTTCAAGTTGTCAGCAGAATAACCTGAATTTCGAAATTATGGAAAAATCTTTCCAAATTCCAGAAAGATTGGTTGAACAAATTTGAATTTAGGCCTCAAAGTAGGATAAAGAACATTATCTGCCTAACATATGAATGCTTCAAGCCTATTTGCAAGATTGAGCCCATGCGAGGTGGTCATGGGTTTGAAACCCCTAGCCTTCGCAATTTCAGTTTCCCTTGAAGTCATGAGGCCCGCTTGCCAGCGAAAGTACATTTGGAAAAGGCTGCCCAAGCATGGGATTTGACCATGGACATCCTATTTGCTCTATAGTTTGGGGTGGTGGTGGGTAGGCAATATGAAATCAAGAGTTAATAAAACAGGAATTACCTGGAGAGGAGACTGCAAAAAATCCCTGTAATTGATCTGAATCAAGTCAAAGAACACAATGTCAATTGAATATCACATTGAGAGAGTTAAATCATGGGCCACGGCAAGTCTGGTAGAATGGATACCTCAAAGCGCTCCTGCTCAGGAAGTGGATCCATCCTCTGATATAGGTAAGCAATGTAGTCCAGGTATGGACTTAATGCATGTCGAACAGGACCATCTAAAGCAACAATTTAGGTCAATTGTAAGCCAACAATTTAGGCAATTGCTGAGTCATATGCCCAAATAAAACTACAGTGCGCCTTAGAGATTAGGCGATTAACTCATACACAGAACAAAATAATAGAAACACACACTACTTTCACAATGGAGCAAAGAGCTTAGATTTCAACATTTGAATTTTGAAGTTAAGAAGCCCACAGTTGACTGAAGCACTAAAATTAATTAAAGTGTCATGTGATGAGTGACAACTACCATATTGTAAATGGATACTCAAGCAGACAACAGACTAATACGGCCCAAAGTTTGCATGACCAACCTTCAATATGGTTCTCATCACCTAAGAGCACTCCTTCAGACACTGGAGAAACATTGTGACTTGATCTCCCAGAGAGTATTACCTAATTAAGACAAAAAGGAACTCATGAATAATGTCCAGCAACCTCAAAGTTTTAAATGGTCTATGCAAGGAAAGAGGACGAGTTGAAAAATAAAAGCGTATATATTGAACCGTTAACTCAAAAAGATATGAAAATTGAAAGGATAGTTAAGTGTAAGCATGGATGCATAAAGAAATAACAAACCTGAACAGAATGGTTAAAAAATCCGGTTAGTAGCTTCTGATGCCGCTTTGACAAACAGGGATATCCTTTTCCATTTGTTAGAAAAGCCTGTGATGCAAAATCAAATGGTGGTCAAAATATGGGTTCTCATTGCTACAGCACATCGACATGAATCGTTAAATCAATAAATGGAAATATTACATTTGTTTGAAGAATAGCAGCCCTTACAGGCTCCCCAAACCACCGCCCTAATGAGTTTATTGATGGCAAAGTGCTCCTGGCAAAAAGAATAGAAAATCTTTTATGAATACTAAAACTATGACACTATAGAATAGACATAGTTGAATGCTTATGAAAGCACTGGTATAGGCAAGTGGGACACTTACGAAATATCAAGTGCCACACATAGTTGGCTACTATGATCACATAGCAATCTGAATGAATTCCACAATTCCCACGAGTCCACCACTTCACTCTGCAATTCAAAACACACATAAACACAAGTGTTGCCAAATGTTCACATGCTATTACACAATGTTCCAGGCAACTATCAAAGAAAAAAAATACCGTTTGATTATTATTCTTTACTTTATCAAGGTCATCATCAATTGGCTCAGACTTCTCCAGAGGTAACCTAAGCCACAACTTGAGAAAGAAACAGAAGAAGAAAAACATTGTTCAGATATAAGCATAGAACATATGTAAAACTACCAGACTGAGGAGTGGGAGAAGGGCAATACATGCATATTTGTCAGGCCTTGCAAAATTTGATTCACAACTCTAGCATAATTGCCACAAGAAGATCTCCTGGGGGCAGGAAGAACGCATGCCTGCAAGGAAGTGTGCCAAAGATTCAATTTTTCTTCAAAAGGAAACTGCAGTATGAGACAGTGAACCTAACAAAATAATCAACTACCACGTAAAACCTAAGATTCTGTATTGGAAGATTGGAATGGAATTATCCTTGTTTCTAGTGCTTGCAAGATGATGGCAAACTGGGAATATCGTAAAAGAACTGAAGAATTCTTATGCTAGGGCAATCAGGGTTTCAAATCCCAGGTGCAACACACAGGTTGCTGTCTGGAGCTGGGAGCAAGTAATGTCACTGACAATATTCCACTTCACACGTTTTTGTCGGTTTTGGGATAACGGGTGCTCTTGGAACTTATAAAAATTGCTAAAAGTATTGAAGAGACGTCATATATTACCGGACCAGCAGCCGGTTACTGGTTCGCAACAAAGTTTGGATATTTTTTCCGTTATAATAGTTTTGACCTTTGAAATCCTGAAGGCAATGTATTGCCCAATAAATTCTTCAACTTCGTAATGATCAATAGCTGCTGTCAGACTAATGGGTGAATGAATTATGAGGTGCAATAAGACAACTGGACCTGCAGCGAGAGGTGAGACGCCCACGCGATCTCCTGCTTCAGCGTGAGCTCCGAGTCCAGCCGGAGCCGCTCGTCCTCCGCGTCCAAATCGATCCACTCGCTGAGCTTCCCGACGATGTGGTTGCTCCACTGCGCCGGGCCGAGGACGAGGTCCGACGCCGAGACGGGCAGCACGGCGCCGGGCGTGGGCCGGTAGTTGGGGTCGACCTGCAGCGCGGAGCAGAGCACGTCAGAGTCAGCAGGGGAGGAGGAAGGCGGCGGGCGGTAGCGGAGCAGCGCGGGTACCCACCAGTGGGGCGAGGACGAAGTCGAAGGCGGAGGCGAGGGAGTGGTTGAGGACGGCGGGGAGGCCCTCGCCGGCGGGGAAGTCGAGCACCTCCACCCCGCAGTAGCGGGAATCGCTCTTGTCCCCCGCGCGCTGCCCCAGCGGCATCTCTGCCAAACCTGTGTATTCGGCGATTCTCTGCGTATGATACTGGTGGCCGCCCGCCGCCGCCGCCGCCGCCGCCGCCGGGAAGGAGGGGGTCTCGTGCGGCTAGGGTTTAGGGGTTTGAGCGGCGGGCAGAGAACAGGGGCCGGCGTCTTGGCGCTTCTGATTTCACTCTTGGATTCTCTTTTTTTTCCCCTTTTGCAGTTGATTTTTCTTTTCCTTTTCGGTTGATGATGGCTGGCTGTCATGTGGGACCCGCTATAATATAAGGACAGAGAAGGACTCGGCTTCACGGACACGAACTTTTTTTCAACGAAATTCCATGTTCCGGATACGTTGTTATTGTACACTTGAGAAATAGAAATTATAATGTTTTAACGCGTAATACTGTGTTTTGTTGTACAAATGGGTAAAAATACATCAAATTATATAAGTGATCATCAGTGTGTCTTGTACTTATATAGCAAATGGAGTCGCCCAAGATGTTGGAAGCAACCAAACAATAATTTTGCTGAGAATTTAACCATTAGCAATCACTAAGATATTTTTATGGGTGTTTAGTTGAATCCAAGCGAATGTAAAGGGGGGCATGGCTATGTAGGTACCATGATTGATTGATTTGAAGGCTTATATGACAGTATAGCTCAGTACTACTAAAGTAAACTATATTGGTGATGAAACATAGTATTATATTTGTTGGTTGTAGTCTTTTTCTCATGGTTCTGTGTCTCATATAACAAATAGTTTTTTTCTCATGAGTTACATTTGACGGTTTTAAGGTATCGAGTTTCATTTATTTACTTTATGAATTATGATTCATCTATGTTTTTACAAAGTGTATTCATTTCATTAGGATAACTATGTTTCTCAAATAATATTTCATCTGTATAGTATAAAATTTATAATTATAAAGTAGCTATTTTTAATATGAACCTAATAACATCAAACTTGTATCACAAACATTGCACACTAATAGAGTAATCAGTAGTTAAATGTTTATCCTAATGAAATGAAATAATCCTAAACAAATGGTGTGTGAAATTATAGCATGCTTTGTTATAATACCAAATACCTTTTTCGACCATTGACCAAATAGAAGTCTAGTTCAAGCATAACATAGCAAAAATCTGTGCCATGGACATGTGGTTCAACTTGTTGGGTAAACAAAATTCTCTTTGGATACAATTAGTTGTTGTTGATTTATGACCTACCTTTATCTTAAATATAGCAAGTCTACAGCTAATCAATGACCATCATTATATTCATAACGAAAAATCTCTTTTCTTACAATGGAAATCGCATCAACAAAATTCAAGAATTATTTGCTTCCATGGGGTTAAGAACGACACAATGTATTGAAAGTGAAATGTATTACACTATTACAAGAATCTAGAATGAAACTAATCTTTATTTTATTTGTGAAAGCAAATTGTAAGATTTGCTTGAAATACATGAAAAATCTACCAACATCACATTAAGTGTAAAATAGACTATAGATATTTTAAGGGGATAAGATAAACTAAGGCTACTCGAAGGGCGCATACATCTATGTGTTATCATTGTTGTTATTAGGAGATGCATATGCATTTGTAGAGACAATTTGTAGGTGGTTACGTGGAGCACACTAACCAAGTGTGGTGTCTGGCAGGTACTCAAGTCCCGTGGAGGTAAATCCAAATCAAACACGTGTAGTATAAACACTAGATCGACAAACTGAGGCATCATAGTTGATTGCATTATTTATTCAAAATACATGGACACACGGTACAAGTATCACATATTAACAAGTGCAAAAAATAGAGTAATAATCTCAAGAGAAGAAGAATAAATGTTTTATATGAAGCCACGATCCATAACTCTGAGAGTATGCTATTTGTGACTTGTAGAGTTGTTCCATGGAATTTTCTCTAGGTACTTCTAGATGTGCAGAAAATTGTAGCCCCTTAGGAGTAGATTACCAAACCCTTGACACCAACAACATCAAGTATCGTGTCTTGTGAGAGCTCACCTCAAACCAATTCAGAATCGTAAAAACCTAGTTTGATTGGCCACTTATTTTCTAAACAACCCCCTTTTTTTACTTTAAAATAACTTTGAGTTTAAAAAGGAGAACAGAAGCCAATCTGGACAAGGCAAACTTTGGCCCCCTCCGAAGAGCCCACGTGTGCCCCAACCTACCGGTAAGTATGAACATAACAAATTCCTTAGACCTATTTGACAGGATTTTATAATATCTTAGCAATTTTCTAATTATACCATGCACCTTCATGCTAAAACTCACATCATCCTCTCTGCCAGTATCTCCTGGTCCCCATGGAGTCCCTCAGCATGGCTCCCTCCTGAGCATGGTCAGCCCTCGGTCCATGCTGCTGACGTGGAGACAACGAGGCGTGGTACTGACACTTTAACGGGTTACTGTCACTGTCGACGCACTGCTGTCCTCATCACTTTGTTCGCTTGCTAGTTTTTTTTTTTTAACAGATGTTCGCTTGCTAGTTGGTTTGCTGACCGTCTATCGAGTGTTCGTTTAATATTATATATATATTTAAAGTGTCTGTTTATTTTAATGGTCCCAGAACCAATGTGAGCTGTAGCAAACGGACAAGTATAAAGAAAAATATAAAACCGACAGCGGCAGCAACATGTGCAAACAAAACATTGTAGCCTTTTTAGGAATGCAGTGGGCGGATTACCAATGCATTTTTGGAGGCGTTTTAAAGTGGAGCAGTGAGGAATATTGCTAGCCTTTTTTTTTCTTTTAACACTTTATTTTCTTCTTTCTTGGGCTTTTACAACCCATTCTCTCTGCACAAAAAACAGTGCAAATATCGTTGGATTTGCATGCTCAGCGAGGAATCTCTTTTTCTCTATTTTATTTACTCCGTCCTGTAGAGCACATCATCACCTCCCTCGATCTCAGTCTGTCACAGTGTCACTCATCGCTCTATGTGCTGGCTGGGCAGTGCTGTCACTGCTTGCGGCTGCAGTTATAAGGCTGTGTTTGGATCCTAGGGACTAAAGTTTAGTCCCTCAAATAAGTGATAATTAGTAGCATTAAATATAAATTAATTATAAAACTAATTGTATAAGTCATATCTACCCGCGAGACGAACCTAACAAGCCTAATTAACCTATAATTAGTACATAATTATCAAATTATTACTGTAGCATTATATTGTCTAATCATGGACTAATTAGGCTATATTAATGCTCTATGCCATCAGCTGCTCAAGATGACCATTTCACTATGCTAGATTAGCTCAAACACTCCTTTTCTTTTCACCCGTGCAAACCTTTTTGTTCAATCCTGGGCTAAGATCGAATCTATTCCGCCTCTCCTTTTCACCCTGCAAATCAACCTAGAAAGGCCATCTCGTTTATCCCCTCTGCTTGTTTTTGGAGCCATCTTTGGCAGTGTTCTTTATTGCTACCTACCTGCCTCTGTGCTGTCTTCCTCAGCCAATTCACTCACACCTGGGGGCTTGCATGCCATCAATGCTCTCCTGTGAGGTGTTTATCATGTGAACATCTTCATTTTGCTATCACAGGAAATCCCCCTCTGATGGTCCACTGTGTATGTGGTGTTCGGCTGGACTTCATTTATTCCCAAAGATTTGAGCTTTGGAACTTTATTTTCTCGTGACGCTGGGGGAAACTCTGGTCGCCCTCTTGGAGCTCTTCTTGCCATTCCACCACTTTCCAGCAGAAGATTTCTACTCTTTTTTAGGCTTTGGAAGCTCAAGAGTTGGATTCCTGAAACTGTTCTCGGAGGTTTGCTCTCGCCACTTTCCAAGATTTCTTCTTTATCTCTTCGTTTCCAAGATCTGAGCTTGAGGGTTCTTGGTGCAAAGCAGAGGAATCCACCAAAATCACCCTCCATGGGTTTTGGCTCCGTCCATGGAGCTGCGGCGGTGGCCGTGGCGCTGGTTTCTTGGCTGTGTTTCGCGGCGGCGGGCGTCGGCGCGATAGGGGCGAAC
Organism: Echinochloa phyllopogon; assembly: GCA_033239725.1. Lineage (NCBI taxonomy): Eukaryota > Viridiplantae > Streptophyta > Magnoliopsida > Poales > Poaceae > Echinochloa > Echinochloa phyllopogon. Next base: position 3,281,424 of record BTCW01000001.1, read on the forward strand.
TGGGGCACGCAGACGAGCCATCCGCTGCCGCCGGACACGGTGGTGCGGATGCTCAAGGACAATGGGTTCCAGAAGGTGAAGCTGTTCGATGCCGAGGACGGCACCATGAGCGCCCTCAAGAAGAGCGGGCTGGAGGTGATGGTCGGCATCCCCAACGACATGCTGCTGACGATGGCCACCAGCATGAAGTCCGCCGAGAAGTGGGTTGACACGAACGTCTCCAGCTACCTCAACGACGGCGTCAACATCAGGTATTTGCTTCTGTGATTCTGCAGCTTCTGATTACGGCTACTGCACTTCAACTCACTCTGAAATTTCAGTGCTAATGATCTAAGGTGAACCGTGAGTGCACAATAGTGGGGAAATAAGATGATTTTTGTGAGTGCACAATCGTAGTTTTGTCTTGATTTGTGGAAATGATTGAAGCTCATAGCTGGTTAGATGTTTGACTTGGAAAGTAGTAACTCAGCATCTCCGTACACGACAAACGGTCAGCATTTTTGTGTTCATGATCTAGGGTGAACTGTGAGGTTAGAATAGGGGGGAAATAAGAAATTTTTTATGCTACTGTCGTTTCTGTCTTGATTGGCGCCAAATTATTGAAGCTCGTAGCTGGTTAAATGTTTGACTTGGAAAGTAGTAACTCACCATCTTCGTAAACGACAAGCGGTCGGCATTTTTGGTGACGCTTTTAGTACATTTATGTGCATGATGTAGTTTGGACATGCAAAACGGTTGGCATTTTGGAGGTGCATCTAGTGCTTTGCACACCTGCTTGTGCGCATTTGTATCATTGTTCGTATGTGAGAAACGGTCGGCACGTTTTGTTTCATTCACAAATTGGGAGTTTTATGTTTCATTAATTTGTGCATGCACCACCTGATAAATGTCTGCACCTTTTTCAAGTATCTACTTTGCTGATGACTTTGTTATGTTTATAAAGCATGCTTCTTTGTCATATGGAAATCTGAAATGCCTTAAGTTTTCACTGAGCATGGCAGCCAGGTGTTGCTTGGCTGCACTGAGAATCATGTTAAGTATGTCAACATGGCCAGATTTATGAGTTATATGTTTTGAATAAAGACGCTAGTAGTCAACCACTAGTGATTACGAGGTTTTAAATGTCACTTTTCTTTCTAAGGAAACAACCTTTTTTAAAAGGAATGATTTCAAATGATCTTGATCCTCGAAGGCACCCAGTAGGAGTAGCGTTCAGTGGCTTCTCAATGTGCTTTAAAGAGGTGGACCTTACACTATGGAGGAAATGCATCCATTTTGGCCAGTCATCTTTTATTTGCGTTACTTCTTTCGGCGGAGAGTAGTTGTTCCCCATCCCTTTTGTATGAGTATGATAGCTCCTGCATTTATGATTTTGTCAATGCATCTCAGGCCTTTATCATGTTACTACTTTATGCCTCTTATTTCACTTTTCATTGGATTTTGTAGATTGTTTGATGGGTGGATGACCTAAATGTAGAAACTTATTTCAAAAATGCATTTTGTCAGAACTCAGAAGCTTCAGTTGTTTGAAGAATTTTTTTGACACTATATCTAGTTTTAGAAGGAAAACTCATTTTTTGGTGAACATTGCTGATTTTTTTTTAACGTCAAGGGTATATCTATCTGTACCCCGCTTGAAAAAACACTCTCTGTACCTCAACTGTGGCGATTAGCGAATCAATCTTACCTAGATATTGTTTGTACCCCTTCTCTATGTTTTAGGAGCATTTGCATATTGTTCACACATGATCCACATGTATCAAGCTTCCAATACCTTTTTAAAAAATATACTAAACTGCTAAATGGCATGTGCCTGGAAAAGTACTTGTAAATCATCAGAACTGATGTTAAGATGTTATCAAAATACACTACTTATGTACATAGCAACCACCAGCAGTCCATCACAATATATACTGTATTGCAAAGCTTCATTTTTTTATTATCACTTCAAAACTCACATGATTATAATCTGTGTGGTGCCCTTCATTCTTCGTTCAGTGACAGTGAGTTTTGAATTAATCAGCAAGTTTTGTACATGCACCTTGGCATCTTAAATTGCCCACTTCTCCCTGCCTCGATCCTTGGTAGCGCCACTGCTTGCAAGCAGAGCTCTTTAAAGGCATAACTACACGCAATGGTCACTTCCTTTATTTGCCTTCCTACAGTAGTTGATAGCTTAGAATAGTATCGATGAAACATACAGCTATAAGTCTTTTCATATCTTCTTAAAATTTTTATATACATATCTTGTTCAGGTAAGCAAAATATTTTTATCGCATGAAGCAAGAGTCTACCTTGATCGTTAAGTACTCCATTGAAATTTACAAAACACTGTACCGGTAACATTGATATCTGCGGTTTGCCCTCAAATATTCACTACCTGCATTATGAGTAATGAATGATGGCTGTGGATGTGGGGATATGCATATGCATATCAGCATGCCATCTGAGCTACTTGCGTGCACATCATAATACTTCTGCTTGCACCACAAGTTGTAAATGAAAGCTAGTTTTTGCAAGATGGTACTTTCTTTATGTTCTGAGTCCCATCACGAGTTCCATTGATCGTTCTGCAAATGATGTGTTCTTGATATTAACTCAGTCAACCATCTGCATGATATGTGGTCTCACCTCTTTATTTGTCCTATTTCATTGTTAGGTATGTTGCAGTTGGGAATGAGCCTTTCTTGGAGACATACAATGGAAGCTTTCTGCAAACCACTTATCCTGCCATAAAAAATATACAAAGTGCACTTATAAAGGCTGGTTTGGGCAATCAAGTTAAAGTCACATGTCCTCTCAATGCCGATGTCTATGCATCACCAACCACCAAGCCTTCTGATGGCGATTTTCGCACAGATATTCATGATCTGATGATCGCTATTGTAAAATTGCTCAGCGACAATGGTGGAGCTTTCACTGTCAACATATACCCTTTCATAAGCCTCTACATTGATCCAAACTTCCCTGTGGACTATGCCTTCTTTGAGGGGGCCTCGTCGCCCATCGTTGATGGATCCATTACTTATACAAACATGTTCGATGCGAACCATGACACACTTATATGGGCTCTTAAAAAGAATGGCTTTGGAAACCTCCCAGTCATTGTTGGGGAGATCGGATGGCCGACTGATGGGGACAGGAATGCCAATGCTCAGATGGCTCAGCGCTTCAACCAAGGCTTCATAACTCACATTGCTTCTGGGCGAGGGACACCGATGCGGCCTGGACCTGTTGATGCTTACTTGTTCAGTCTGATTGATGAGGACGAGAAGAGCATACAACCAGGAAATTTCGAGAGGCACTGGGGGATCTTTACTTATGATGGCCTGCCAAAGTACCAACTGAATCTTGGGACAGCAAATTCAGGCGGTCTTGTGAGAGCAAAGGGCGTGAAGTACCTTGAAAAGAAGTGGTGTGTACTGAAGCCTTCAGTGAGCCTCAACGATCCGAAGATTGCAGACAACGTAGGCTATGCATGTTCCATGGCAGATTGCACCAGCCTTGGTTACAAGACTTCATGTGGGATGCTGGACATACGCGGCAACATCTCATATGCATTCAACAACTACTACCAGAAGAATGACCAAGACGATGTGGCCTGTGGGTTTCAAAACCTCGCGACAACCACAGGCCAAGACCCCAGCACTGGGACTTGCAGGTTCGGTATCATGATCGAGGTCGATTCGGCCTTCTCATGGAGGCCACAGCGGCTCGGAAGCAGCTTCCTCTTGATGCTCCTGCTTGTGCTTCTCCAGCCGTGCCTGTCATTCTCATAAATGCTTGTTTTGCTGGAGATGAGCATAAGAGCATAAACAATCTGACAGCTTGAGGATATTTGATATCTGTTGTCAGAATCATTCATGTAGAAACCTTTTTGTTTTAACCCTTTTTCTTCTCTTCTGGAAGGAATTTGTGGACTGCGGGTTCCATCCATGCTTGGATTATCGTTAGGTTAGATTTGATCCATCATTTGTGACGGGACAAGGCATTGAGCCAGCCATTTGCTCCCAGAAATGTGATGGCACTGCCATTAAACCTTTCCAAACATGGCGAATTCGGATTTCTCTGTTGCATTTGTGATCCATTGACCATCTTCCATCATGCCTCATCTTCAGAGGCTTCACCTGTTCATGGCCTGAAAGACTTTGGTTCTGCTTCGGCATGAAACCAAATGCATCCTAGAGAGTATTCTGGTCTACACTTGACACACATTTTCTTCTGCATTCTTTTTCAGTAAAGTGTGATATGGTCACTCAAATCGCTACCAGGTCGAGTCAGGTTCAGATCTGATGCGGCACAGCCCTCTGAGTGACCAGATAAAACGAACACCAAGAGTCCAAGATTATGCTGTTCAAGGTTACAAATTGCTGCTGATTGCTGAATCATACTCATTACATGGTAACAAAAAAAAAGCAAAATATATTCGGGGGGGGGGGGGTTCAAATTTAAATCTCTAAAACTTACTAGTACAGATTCTCCACAAATAATTTAATACAGTAAAATGTTGACGACGACTTGGATGACGGGTAGACTTTGGAGGATAAAAACGTTGGTCAGGTTCCCAACTACTTTTTACTTTTTTAGCATCGCTGGCAGCGTGTGGTGAAGAAACCCACGTCAGTCGAAACCGAAAAATCACTCTGTGACATGCCGTCAGACTGAACCAGTTTGCTTTGATGTGATCTGAATCTGATCCTGCGCTAGTTGTTGTCCTTTCGGAATCGGGATTCATTGCGAGAGAGAGACAATTATCAACCTCGCTGTTCCTGCAGTTATATGTTTCGTTTTCGGGCGGTGTTCACTTTCCTTCAAATCCAAAACTTCCCTCAAACTTTCTCTCTTTAAACTTCATTATTCACTATCACATCAAATCTCTCTCCTCGTGTATGGAGCATTAAATATAGGTAAATAAAAAAACTAAGTACATGGTTTTGATGTACACGACGAGACGAATCTTTTGAGCCTAGTTAGGTCATGGTAGGACAATGATTACCACAAACAAACGAAAAATGATACAATGCGCTACAATGTTCGATGTGACATTTTCACCCAAATTCACATTTCTTTTAAGGAAAGTGAACACCGCCCCGGTCGTTTTCGGTGTCGGCGTCCTTTTCCTGTTCATGTTTGTGATGACTGTGGTTGGTGACACGTCGAATTCGAGCCAAATCTGTACGTACACATCAGGTCAGTTTGATCCAAAGTTGTGTGAAATCACAGACCACCTAACAAATGGCCGCAAGCCTGCACAGCACAGCAACGTCCTCCCGGCCGGGTAATAACAAGAGCTTACCGTTCCAAATGTAGCAACAAGAGCTCTGCCGTGTGATTTAAAGCTGTTAGATTCTACTCATACAAGATAAGATTGGTATCACAATCTATCATATGTCACCTTTTTTTTTAATAAGTATCATATGTCACCTTTTATGGTCTCAGTCAGGTTGCCGCAGCAAAAAAAGAAAAAGAAAAATTGGTTCCGTAGCATGAAAAGATTACGAGTTCCGAAAAATATCATTAAAAGACATTGTCTCCGTAAAATACCATTGAAAGATACAAACCTGAACTGAAAATAGCATTCCGTTAGTTTTTAGCAAAAGTCTGTTAACTTAGGACAAAAACACCCCCAAACCGAACATCTGGAGTGCGCCGGCTTGGAGGCACCGGTCTTGGCCGCCGGCCGTGGGCGATGGCCGTAGGGCGCCGGCTTGGAATTGGAACTCACCCCACCGGAGGTTCTCGGTGATGCCGCATCGGAGCCCGTACAACGGCGCCGTCTCAGCCTCGGCAGTGTCCTCAGCACTCTTGTCCTCGTTCGCCCACTGCTCCTAGTAGTACGCTGCCGTACCGATCGAAGAGTCAACGCCGGCGACGGCTATGCCCACGGCGATCCCCGGAGACCAAGACCAACGCCTCCAGTGACGCTTGCCGCTGCCGAGCGCTGACGTGAGGGCCGTTGTGCAGATCGATCCGGTCCCCGCGGCGGCGCCCAAGTCGCAGCTCAAGCGCCTATTCGAGCGGCAGGTGCAGGTTCTTCGGGTCTTGCCGGCGGAGCGCCTCTCGGCGGCATCCGCCGCCGGGGAGAAGGATGAGCCGTCGGAGCCCAGCTCGCTTTGTCTGGACAGCATGGTGCGGAGCTTCCTGGAGGGCGGCGACGTTGGCTGTGGGGAGCGGGGAGCGACCGTGCGGTGCTGCAACTGCTTCCAGGCCGGTGACACCTCCGACGACGAGGACGGCCTCGCTGCTGCTTACGCCGTGGCCACAAACATCGCCGAGACCATCAAGGTAGCGCACGAGTGATGCCTACCTGCTCCTGAATTGAATCGTTTGTTGGCTTCCTCTTGCCTCGGTGGTGCGGTTGAGCTTACCATTTCTGAACCGCGCGTGCAGGGCCTCGTCCACTGCGCCAGCCTCCGGGAGCGGAACCTCCTCGCTGACTCCATCCTGGTCAAGCGCCACCGCACGTCGGGCGCGCGCACGCGCGACCTCCTCCGCCTGCTGGCTGAGTCCCGCCGTGCCGCGGGCCACGACGCCGCGCTCTGCCTCTCCGTGCGGGCGCCTGCCCCTGCCCCCTGGGGGTGCGGGCCTTGGGCGCCGGCCTGCTGCCGCCGGGCCTGGAGGTCGCGGGCCTGCCGCCGCCGGCCTTGAGGGGCGTCGGCCTGCCGGCCTGGTGCCGCCGGCCTGAACGGCGCCTGCCACGGAATGCGCCGGGCCTGCGCAGAGGCGACGGCCAGGAAGCTCAGCACGACGATGGAGCGGGAGGCCGGCGGGAGAGGTGCAGGTGGAGTCGATAAGCTTAGGGGTATAAAAGTCGTTGCAAGTCTAATCTGTTTGCCAAAAATTAATAAAAAAAGTTCAGTTGAAAAATGTAACGGAATGGTATTTTCAGTTAACGTTTGCATTTTTTGATGGTATTTTACGGAGACAACGTCTTTCACTGGTATTTTCCGGAACTAGCAATCTTTCCGTGCCACAGAACCAATTTTCCAAAAAAAAAAGCATGTACAAACTTTCTGCCATTTCTTTACTCTCAAGACACCACTTTTATTTGCGTTCTAGTAATAGCTTCACTACTAGTGCTTCTCCTGAGTCCTGACATGGTAGTATGGTACTTGGTACCTTGACCGCGGACGTGGAGGTTGGGTATGGCGTGACGCGTGAGAGTTGTGGAAATCAGCCACAAAAGGTCTTTCCTTTCGTGTGGCTGGATAGCGGGTGCTGAACAAGTCGTGGTGTACTGGGCACGGGCAGTGGCTGCCCCGCCCGTTGGTCGTTGGAGTCACTGGAAGATGGCGATCGATCAGTGGCAGTTGTGGTTGTTGTTGCAGCCAGCAGCAGTAACAGACACTACAGTTCACCGGTGGCGAGCCCTGCTGGCGTGTCAGGGGCGGCCATGTGCCGTGGTTGTTGCGGAGGAGGCAGCCATCCACTCGCAGTCTCGCGCATACTCACACACTCCCTCCCGGCGCAGGTGGGGGCAGCTAGAGGGAGAGAGATGGATGCAAAATAAATAAAAGTACTGGATCGATTATTGGGAGTCTTGTCTTTCTTTATCTGCTCGCTTTTTGGTTTTTGAGGCCCTGGTTTCCCCTCCACCACTGCCCTTGCACAGTTGCTGTGCAAGAATTTTCAGCGAGACACAGATTCTCCATCCTCCATCATCAAAAAAGGAGGTAGATTCTAGCTTCTTCACCCCTCCCCCTCTACGAGCGGGTTGGATGGAACCCGAAAGATTGGAGGGGGTGAAACTGTGGATGTGGCTGTCATGATGTGTAGTAGGGTCCAGCACTGGAGTGGTTGACGACTTGACGGCGCCGTGGTGTCCAGACTGAAGGTGAAGGGAGAAGAGGAATAGGATATACTCCGTAGATCTCAGCAGGCCAGAGAGATGGGGGAGGTGAGCCAGCAGTGGCCAAGCTCGTGCTCCGGTGCGCGAGGCTGAGAGCTTCCACCCAGTTCATCGATGCGCCGTCGCCGCCTCGGCTTGCCGGATCAGTGCAGCCACCGCTGTCCAGCGTGGTGCTGCGGATTGAGAAGAGGTAGCAGGCTGGTTGTCCGTCCGGGGGAAGGAATCTCTTGCTGCCGGCTCCTTTTTCTGGGAGCGAGGAAGTGGTGAGTTAGTACTTGGTCTTTTGCTGCAAAACCTTGATTGGCGTACTTGTGTTTTTGCCTTTCTTGGTGGTGCTAGAATGATGGCGCTGCTGTTCTTGCCATGATTGATGATCCCTCTAGTAAAAGTCCCAACTGCTCTCTGGTACATGGTATCATCCGCATCTGCTGTGGTAGCACCTTGTGTACTTCTGGGTAAATTTAATGATGCACAGTTGAGTGCTCAGATATGTTACTGCAAATCCGTCCAATTTCTGCAGCTCTCATAGACCGAATCCTTTCTGCTTCTAATCTGCTTCACCCTGACTTTTTGTTGCTTCAGAGGTAGCTGCTTTGGACACAGCTAGGAGCTGCAGCTGAGATTTTCGGTTCTTATATGGGTTCGTTTGGAATGGACTGGAACCAGAAGGGTTCCGTGTTGTGGGATTGGGAGAATTTGCCACCGATAGGCGCAAATGGAAATGAGAACCCCAAGATGATTGTGCCTCAGTCTGAGGCCAAGTTTGCAGGCGTTGAGGTCACAAGGCATGGATCAGTGCATTCTTCCTGTGGCACTTTCTCTTCCAGCTCAGAGATGGGGTATGGTTCATCTAAGAGTTCCATATCCGCATCGATTGATTCTTCGCCCAAGGCGGGGAACAACATGGAGCTCAATTTCGCATCTGTTAGAGTGCCTGACAAGAACACTGGCAAGAACACTGATTTGGGAAAGGTTGATGACGCCAGAACCTCCCCCTCATCAGTGGTAGCTGTAAGCAGTGGAGAGCCGGTGCTTAGCCTGAAACTTGGCAAGAGAACCTATTTTGAAGATGTCTGTGGAGGGCAGAGTGTCAAGAGTTCGCTGTCTGATACAAGTGCAGTGACCCCTCCTGCTGCTTCGGTGAAGAAGGCAAAGGCGGCTCAAAACGCACAGAAGTCATATTGTCAGGTTGAAGGTTGCAAGACTGATCTCTCTTCTGCTAAAGAATACCATCGAAAGCACAAAGTCTGCGAAGCTCACTCTAAGGCCCCCAAGGTGGTCGTTGCTGGTCTGGAGCGGCGCTTTTGTCAACAGTGTAGCCGGTGAGTTGAGCATCCATTTCTGTTGAAAAACACATGCTTTATGTTTGTTTTCTTGAATCCCTTGTCTTGACATCCTTGACTAAGGAAGGAAAAATGCCGTCCTATGTTGGCTCTCCAATGTCTTGCAGATTCCATGATTTAGAGCTCTTTGACCAGAAAAAACGAAGCTGTCGCAGGCGTCTCAATGATCACAATGCCCGCAGACGGAAGCCGCAGCCTGAAGCAATTTCTTTTGGCTCATCAAGGCTCTCTGCAATGTTCTATGGTACTGATGAGCATTTGGTTGGCTTGTGGTTCTGTGAAACCAATCCATTAATTACTGTTATTATTTGAGCAACTATTCTGTCTAAGAATCGTTCCTTTCCATGCACGTTTGCAACTAAATGACGTAAAACTGTACAATCTTGCAGTATTTTGTGTCTGAAGTTGACCTTGCTTATTTATGCTTCAATGTCATGATTTTCCTTATGATATTAGATGATATGATGACTCTGGCAGTACTGCTAAATTATGAACTCCATCTGAGGGAGTGCCATTTGCAATGATTTCTATAGATGGGACAAAGGAGATATCAATTAAGTTGTACTTGTTTTGTTGAGGAGCGCACAGGCCCTGTTCTTTTCAATTTAGATATCCAATAAGTGATTCTTTATCTGTCATGATGCTCTCTCTCCGTACAGTTATATTTCCACATCACACTTCACTACTTTAGAGAAACTTATGTACATTGCATAATTGTATAAATAAATTGATGTTTTTGAGTTTGAAGACACTAGGAAACCATTAAGTATCTGAGTGAGCACTAATTCAAATTCAACAAGTGCCTGTTGAGTTTATTATATTTTTCCAACTTTGTCTGGAAGCAGCTTTAACGTTAATACTAAGCAAGTACTTAGTTCTCTTGCTGATCTGTTAGCATTATTGCTGAAGTTGTACTTTCTTAACAGATGCAAGGCAACCGACAAGTCTTGTGTTTGGTCAAGCTCCATATGGTCAAATGAGAAGCTGTGCAAGCTCTTCGTGGGATAACCCTGGAGTAGCCTTCAAATTTGCAGAAACTAAAGCTCCTTGGTTAAAGCCAGATAGAGCTGCTGGTATTGATGGCTTGCATCTATCAAGTCAGCAGGTATGGAACAACTTCACGCCACATGGTGCACATCAAGAGTTTGATGGGTTCATGGCTTTCAAAGGAACCAGTGCAAAGGTCCTCAATCAAGGTAGTTTTTCCTCTCTATTGTGAACTGATGCAATATTAATGAGAAATGGTCCTTCACTTACACAAATAGGTTTTTCTTTTAAATTTCTAACCAGGAAAAAATTATACCAGTATAGTATTATTATTATAGGAACCTTGCATAGAATTTATCTTTTGGATGATTCTTCTCTCTGTGCGTTAGTGCATGAAGTTTTATGAGTTCTGACATGTACCTGTATCATTTCATATTGTTCACTCTATAAGTTTGCATCGCACTAGCATACGGCATGTTTCTAAATTGAAACATGAGAACCTTTCTTTGCAAGGGGTGATATCAGAACCTCAATGCTAGGCCACATTTTTTTATCTTGATCAGGGAATGACCATCACCTAGCATTTTAGCAGCCTCCAATCTCGTTCTTGTCTTTGTAATGCCTTCTTGCAACATGATTGCATATTTTTGCTCTAGGCTTGAATGCACTAGTGTATCATTTATGTTTTGCAAGTGCTGAATCAGCAAGGATCTACAGTCTCATCTAAAATTCATCCAGGTTACAGAATTGTCACCATCAGTGGCCACCTAAACCTGACACAACTCTTTCATAATATGCCCATAGGATAGTATGGTAAGCCAACTTTTCAGAATTGTAACCTAGGACAGCTTAGTGATCTGTGTGTAAGGTAGGTGATCTATATCATGGTTGTTTCCAAAATTTGGCATGTTGTGAAATAGGTTGTACTCATGGTTGGTTATCGAATTAGGTATGTTCCATAATAGATTGCAACCCTAAAATGAATTTCCTTTTCTTGTATTGTTGGGGAAATCGGTAGGTAGCCAACTAGTGTCATCCACATAGCCAATATGCTTTGGGTCTAGATTCCAGGCAAGATTTAACTGATTGATGGATTTTAGTGCCATTCTAGTTCCAGAATAATTGTGCTTCTGCTGCACAAAGAGTGTGGCTGCTAATGCTACACACGCAGGGAATGCCTTGGAGCCAGATTGTTGTTATTCTGTTAAATTTTCTAATCACCATTGATTTTGCTAGCAATATATCCGCTATTATAATGAAAAATCCTGGCTCAACAACGCTAACGAGTGGACTAATTCACTCAATCCTTCATATAGTTGTTCCGAGCTGCTTGTTTCCAAATAGCCAAGACCTACAACAGCTGCAGTTGCATACATCGCAACTATATCAAAAAAAAGTCTGTTCAACAAAATTGAGGATTCTAATTATTGATGAACATAACAATATCCTACCTTTTACCCCTCTTCAGGCGTTGAAGCTTCTGCGGCTATCTCCGACTCAAACGGAAACCCAGATCTTCAGCGTGCTCTCTCTCTTCTGTCAATGTCGAACAATTCGGCAGCTGCTGGTAACAACCAGCCGACCACTGAGCTGCACCCTGGCCTGAGCACCCTCGCCAGCACCTCCAACGCAGTGATGCAAGCCTCACCACCAGGGCTCTGGCAAGACGGCGCGGCCCTGGATCTTCATGCTCGGTTTCAGGCTCTCGATCCCCTGGGCAACGGCAGCGCCATTGCAGCAGCTCACGAGCTCCAGCTCCCGAAACCGCCCTCGTACGACGGCTCCTCTTCCCAGTACGACCTGATGCACTGATGCTTCTTCCTTCGGTTAGCTCCAGTCGCGAGGAATCAGATTGGGCTTCTGATGTCTGAGACAAACTCTGAATTTTGAATTGCCATGTTGTTCTGAAAAATAAAGGCCTGGGCAAAATGAGGCTCGACCTGACGTAGATTCGAGCCTTGTTGCCATGGAAATTCCTGGTATCCCCAGTAGCTGTGTGCTTGAATAATCGTGCTGTTTATGTAACTCGGTTGCTTCAGCAAAGTGATCATGGATTCATGGAAGCCTTTGTTCAGATACCCATTGACATGATTGGAACACCTTTTTTTTTTTGCTGAGAGGAACACTTGCTTTTGATGTTGATCATCTGCTGCTTCCATGCCCCTAGTAGCAGGTATTTTTGCGAAGTGCACCCTAGTAGCGAAGTTTCCGTCAAAACATACCCTACACTTGGATCGCGATCCAACTTGAGGGCGCATATCAACCGACCGTTCGATCGGATATAGGCGGCTGGGATCGAGACATGGGAAAGAAGCCGCGGCAGTTTTGCGAAAAGGACCCCATTTATGACGTCATCCTTTCACTCTCAAGTCAACGACCATGGCAACAGAACAACTACCAACAGAGCAAGCGAAGCTTCCGGCAAGCTTCTCGAAGAAGAAGCCTCCACCAGTTCGCCGCTGCCGTCCGCCGCCCGCCGTTAGCCAGCCAATAATCCATGGCTTCACCTTTTCACCGCGCACTACAACTACCCGCAGAGAAAGCGCAGCAGAGGCGGCAGCTTCCACTGAGCTCCTGGTCCTGGAACGAGAGCCTTCGCCGGCGGCGGCAGCGGCAGCACACGACGACCCATGGCTTCCGGCGACGAGCGCCGCGACGGCGAGGGCCAGGAGGAGGAGGGGTACTACTACGGCGACGCGGCCACCGTGGGGGCGCTGCGGCGGCTGTACGCGGGGTACCCCTGGGCGGACGTGGCGGCGCTGGAGCCGGCGTCCTCCGCGGCGGCGCGGCGGGTGCGCGTGCGCGGCGCGGCGCAGGCGGTGCGCGCCGTGGGGCGGCGCGTGGCGTTCCTCGTGCTGCGGCAGGGTTCCGCCACCGTGCAGTGCGTGGTGGCCGCCGCCGGCGGCGGGGACGGCGGAGGGATGGCGCGGTTCGCGGCCGGGCTGAGCCGGGAGTCGGTGGTGGACGTGGCCGGCGTCGTGTCGCTGCCCCGGGAGCCCGTCCGCGGCACCACCCAGCAGGTGCTCGACGATTTGACCACCCTTATTTTGATTATTATTAGTGCTATTACTGTTAGTGTTCTTGCGCCGCTGATCTCACACCCGACACCTGCTCATGGCCGGGTGGCGAACAGCTCGTGGAGATCCAGGTGGAGAAGCTCCACTGCGTCAGCAGGGCCATCCCCAACCTCCCGATCAGCCTCGACGATGCCGCGCGGAGCGAGGAAGATGTCGCAAGAGCCAAAGCCGTAAGCTCCTGGCCTCAGATCATCGCGCACTGCACAATAATCCTCAGCAACTTTTCCTGCAATTTCCCACTATGTGCACGATGAAAGTTCACTGCAAACGCGCATGTCACAAATGTTCGCAGGCAGGGGAGCAGCTCGTTCATGTCGGGCAGGACAAGCGGCTGGACTACCGGGTGATCGACCTCCGCACCGCCGCCAACCAGGCCATCTTCCGCGTCCAATGCCAAGTGGAGAACGTAAGCTCTACAAGTAAAATTTTAAGAAACACAGCAAAATTGGATTCGTACACCAAATCCAGTTCTTGCGTTGATAGATCATTAATCTGAATAACACATGAAACTAATTAACGGGTAACACACTTCACTGATCACTGCCGCGGCGCGGCACGTCACTGCAGGTGTTCAGGCAGGTGCTGCTGTCGGAAGGGTTCGTGGGGATCCACACGCCGAAGCTGATCGGCGGCTCGAGCGAGGGCGGCGCGGCGGTGTTCAAGCTGGACTACAACGGGCAGCCGGCGTGCCTGGCGCAGTCGCCGCAGCTGCACAAGCAGATGGCGGTGTGCGGCGGCTTCGGGCGCGTCTTCGAGGTGGGCCCCGTGTTCAGGGCCGAGGACTCCAACACCCACCGCCACCTCTGCGAGTTCGTCGGCCTCGACGTCGAGATGGCGCTCAGGGACCACTACTCCGAGGCAAGCACTTTCTTGGCTGCTACTTATTTCTGCTGCTGTGTTTTTTTGGGGACGAAGCTGTTTTGCGTCAACGTTTGTTCTTGTCTATTTGTTGTTCAAAGGTGTGCGACGTCGTGGATAGGCTGTTCGTCGCCATGTTTGATCATCTGAACAAGAACTGCGGCAGGGAGCTGGAGGCCATCCAGAGGCAGTACCCCTTCAAACCGCTCAAGGCAAGCACCTCGCATGCTGTCAGATTCAGATTCAGATTCAGGATTGATTTCAGTGTTCAGATGCTTATCCATCGTCGTGTTGATGCTTGGCTGCTTGCAGTACTTGGAGACGACTCTGCGGCTCGACTACGACGAAGGCATCCGGATGCTGCAGGAAGCTGGGGTCCACGTGGACCCCATGGGGGACCTCAACACGGAGGCCGAGAAGAAGCTCGGCGAGCTTGTCCGAGACAAGTAAGCAAGCGTGCAGTTTACTCCCCTCCTGTCAGTGATTCAGCATTGATCTGCACAGAATGCATGAGACTCTGAATTGCGACAGGTACGGCACGGAGTTCTACATGCTGTGCCGGTACCCGTCGGCGGTGAGGCCGTTCTACACCATGCCCTGCGCCGACGACCCGCGGTACAGCTGCTCCTTCGACGTCTTCGTCCGGGGCGAGGAGATCATCTCCGGGGCGCAGCGGGTGCACGTCCCGGAGCTCCTGGCGGCGCAGGCGGAGGCCCGCGGCATCGACGTCGCCACCATCGCCGCCTACATCGACGCGTTCCGGTACGGCGCGCCGCCGCACGGGGGCTTCGGCGTCGGGCTGGAGCGGGTGGTGATGCTCTTCTGCGGCCTCGGCAACATCAGGAAGACGTCGCTCTTCCCGCGCGACCCCAGGAGGCTGGCGCCATGACCGACCAGGATGATGCAGATTAACAGATGCCCTTTATGTGTGATGGATGGGAGTCCCCCGTGCACGTCAAAATGAAGTGAAATAAGCATACCTGTATGTATTGTACTATGTTCGGATTGGATTGCTTCTTCTCACGGATCTGCTCAGGATTTGACTGTGACGAGCAAAATTACATGGCACAAGACATCTACCGGCCTTAACATTGCAAACACTGTTACGAGACGTGTCTAAATGTTCAACGTGCAACATCTCTGGCTACATCAGTTGCATAAGAACGGAGCAACAGGATCTAATAGGCGGCCTGAATCTAGTTAGCTACATTATTCAACACATTCAATATACATTATTATTATTATTAGAACTAGGAGAGCAGTCCCTCAACATAGCTACATTATTGGAACTACCAGACTCACAAAACCTGATCCATTCACGCAAGCAGCCAGCAAGACGGCGTGCCACGGTAGACCGACAAAAGCAGCCACACAGTCAGGTTTACGGTACACTACTGCTTGCCAGCGCCCAGGACTAGGCACCGGTACTCACCCAGAGCCCAAATCGGGAAGATGTTCCTGTACTGGGAGTAACTGATCATGCAGTTCTTGTTGAAGACTCCAATGATTTCCTGTGTTATGTGGGGGCAAAAAGTAATTCATCAACGTCTAAGGAATACACATGGGAATGGAAATGATTTACCGGGAGTTATTAGTTGTGGGATTAAAAAAAACTGAGATCCATGCAAACAATGGTTTATCCTGGTTAATAAAAAAAAATCTGAGATGCCTAAAATAATCCAATGTCTAGATATACAGATATACGTGAGGGGATTATGAGCCTGTCGACCCATACATAAACTACAGTTTCCTTTGTCCCAGCAACATATATGTCTATATCATTCCAACCGATGTTGCTTCTTGAGCAAACTTTTAAATTGATAACACATGAGATGGAAGAATGCATTAATGTTGGGATATATGTAGATCATTTGTTACTTACTTGCTGGGGAAATTCTCCGTCCTCTGATTGCATGTTGATCAAAACCTTTGCTGCTCGGTGTAGAGGTGTTGGATCTCTCTCAGTCTGTATGGACAAGAGTTAAGTACCATTCTGCATGTGGACATCGTATCAGAGTATAAAACCCCACAAGCTAAATAAAACAAAACAGACCTGTCCCGCACCAATCAGTGCCAGCATGGCCCAACCAGTGTTCACTGCATGAGCTCGCTTGCCTTTGAGATTGGTGTAAACCTGAATGAATGCAAGTTAAAAAGATGGTTAGTGCAGAGGTCGTTCCAATTCCAAGAAGGTTACATGCATAGAAGAGCTATCACTGTACCACTGCTTATACTCACTAGCATGTCAGCATTTCAACTGCTATCTATATGTGCCAAATTATTCATATAAATAACATGCTTCAAATATAACAGGATTCCCCTGGCTTAGTGTCCACTGGTGACTAATTACATAATTTTGGCACATTAAAGTCCAAAACCATGTCGCACTACACATCTTGACTATAGGCTATAGCGCACAGATGATGAAAATTGGAATAAGAAAAACATAATGTAGCAAGCAGCATTGCAAACTGGATATAGTTAAGTGCTGTTAAATTCTAAACAAACTGCTAGAAGTGAATTTACCTGGTCTTGGGATGACAAATAGCTTTCTCCCCAACCACCGGAAGGAAGCTCTTTTGATAACAGAAATTCGCATGCCTTTCTTATAGCAGGACTGTTCTCAAATGTCCTACCAGCAGCAACTAATCCCTTCACACCAAACCAAGTGCCATAGGTGAAACAAACTGCCCAGGAGCCATACCTGTTGGAAAACATTGAAACAAATAGAGAACACTGTAGATCTATTTGTAAATCTATTTGGAGGCACCTTATAAAATAATATACACTTGCTGATAAATACTGACCATGAACCGTCACTTTTCTGAATACTCTCAATGAAACTAGCAGCTTTGCTGATACAGTTGTCTACCTCTTGCTTGCGGTGCCCAGGGTAGAGCTTTCTGAATGATGTCAGGGCCTGAATCGCTGCTGATGTACATTCAACATACCTGCCAAATGAATATTGGTATTTTTTCAGTTTGTTTTACACATAAAAATCAGCACAACAAAAGGTTATCGCATCTTACGGGTAATCAATCACAATGTCCCCAAAGGTCTCAGCAGGATTAATAAGCTGTTTAATTTAAGAAATAATGTCAATATAGATTAAACATGAAAGATTCGAGGAATAACACTAAAGATATCTCATTAACCTGTACTTTTTGTCAATGCAAATGGCAATAGCCAAGAATTTTACAAGTGCCCTGATTAGTTTGGCAATTGACGCTATATGATTCCAGTTACTTCAGAAAGTACAAAGGAGGTGGGCAACTTCCCATTTCATATGAGACCATGGCAAACATGAACTTAAAAGATATGGGGGTCTTTGACCACAATGGCACCTACCTCCAGCCAGGCATAAGACCTTGTGAGTTCATATGTTGCGAAACCACCATTATCATTCTGTAAAGATTAACACAAACTTATGAGACATGGTCCCTCCAACAGAAACATGCATGTGACCTAATCAAATCACAGATGCATAAAAACAAAGAGAAACTGCAGAAACTTGCTTGATTTCAGTGTTTGAGATAATATTAAAATACAATACAAGGGGGCTGGGGGATGGCTACCTTTCCATAGACCATAATGTAAACAATGTTCACAATTTAACATCGACCATTTCGTCAAAAATGATTCAACAGCAACAACTGAGAGAGACAATAACAAAAATCAAAGATACTTACCATATAAGACATCAGACAACTGACAGCATCATAAAATCTATTAGCTTCCAGTGATTCGCCAACAATTTCAGGAGAAATCTTTGATAACAATAAAGAGGCCTGGAGTAAAAGAAAAAAACATTACATATTTAAAACAAACAGTTGAGATGCTGAAAGAATAAAGGATCCTAGATCTCAAAAGAGAAAAAAACCAAAGCTCTACAGTAAATTTCCTTATTGGTATTGCTGATGGTCTAACTCACCTTCAGTCCTTCGGCAGTGCAATCAGATATAGGCCAACCATGATCTGCAGTGGAGAATGGCCATGCACCTTTAGACGTGTGGCGGTACCATTCATCCAGATTTCCAGGGCAGTCATCACGGACCTTTCATAATAAATAGCCATTTATCAGTACTATAAATGGATCTAATATTGAACCATATGGATGGAAACACATATAGAATGCACCTGTGAATCCTTAATGTAGTTGTGTGCTAGTTTAAGGGTGGGACCAAACTCTTCAATAAGGTTGGTAGCCACAATGGCTTGAACTGTGAAAGCTGTATCCCAAAGCTGGCTGCCATTATATCCCTACAGTGGAAAGAGTTGGCTGGATTGAAGATGCCAAAACAATTTGCCAATCCCATTTAGAAACAGTAAAATATTTTAAGTTGACAGGTTTGCTGTTGAAGTAGCTGCCTAATGGAAAGTTAATTAAGCAAGTGGAAATGAGCCGCAAAACAAGCAATAATCACCTGCATCTTCATGCCATCTTCAGCAAGCCACAAGTAATCATAGACTCGTGGAATATGGAGTTTGAATGCCTCTGAGTTTGGATCTTCAATCCAACAAGCAAGCATATTTAATACCTGCACATAATTTCTTGTAGCAATCAGTTAAATAATATTAAAAGAAATAATCACAGAATGTTATACTAATCCAGTAATCAAGGCGTACACTTCTGGTAAACATTTCATAACCTACGAATGTGTGTTGAAGCTGTGGTGGGAATACTTTTAGTTCTCATAAACGGTTCAGGAAAAAGTAATGTAGCAAAAAGGGTGAAGATGGAATGGGGAGGCTTCACCATTGCAATGCTACTAAAAGCTGAAAGTTAAAGGAAGCACTGAAATCACAAGTGCCTCAGCTTCTCTTTCTAATCGGAGAGAAAATAAATCTATATCAAACTTGCTAGCATACGGCCTTATGATGCAATAAAGTTCTTGTGATCCTTGCAGTAAGAATTAGGATGAAAGAAGTCTCTACTTCCTTTTGTAAAAGTTCAACAAGCAATCATAGTCCTCAATTTACCTTGTTCACAGGACCAATGCAAATGTATCGAGTGTTTTCATCTTCATAGTGAACATGCTGCATGACAGTTTCCAGAGATTTCTCCCTCAATTTGCTCCCAGGCCAATGCAACATAACTGGTTCAACAAATTTATGGAGTGTGGCCCATAAGACATCTTGAACGAATGGGTGTGGATAGTACAGATCTTCCTGCAGCACAAGGATATCAAAACTCCTCCAGACAGAACAATAAATATCCTAAATGGACTTCTCACATAAAAAAGGAAGATAAACAAGAAAATCTATATAAGCGCCCAAACTAAGCAACTTTTCAAAAAGCATCACTTGCCAATTAATGACTGCTATTAACAAAAGGGACTTCAACACACATTTGTGTGGAATTGTGAAAGATGGATCCTAAACTTGCTACAATCTAGATAACTTGAGGCGGTGATAATTGGTACTCCTTCTGTTTGAAGTTATAAGGCTTATTTTGTTTCTTTTTTTTAGAACACTTATTTTGTTACGTTAGGACAAGTCATTGACTTACTCTAATAATACATAATTTTTGTGACACAAAGTTGATGTTACTAAAATTTGTATTAAAATACTTCCTTGTGATTATACTTTTGTATCACATAAATGAACTATTAATATGATAATTTTTGGTCAAAGTTTTATCTCAATGAAACAAAATAAGCCTTGTAAAAAAAACAGAGGGAGTAAATTACATGCTCTCATGAAGTACTACCAACACCATTTACAAATAACTGTCAAGTTTGACCTAGTATTCAAAGTAAACAGGGGAGTATTTCCTCCACTAAGCATAGTATAAAGAAAAATCTTCTAAGTATGAGAATACATGGAAA
Source organism: Echinochloa phyllopogon (assembly GCA_033239725.1). Taxonomy (NCBI): domain Eukaryota; kingdom Viridiplantae; phylum Streptophyta; class Magnoliopsida; order Poales; family Poaceae; genus Echinochloa; species Echinochloa phyllopogon. The sequence continues at coordinate 3,301,366 of BTCW01000001.1, forward strand.
CAAATCTCTTTAAGCTTCTTGACAGCTTAAATATTCAGATATTTCTCGATATGTATTATTTAGCACATGGTTACCACGAGGTTGTGTCAGCAACAAAACATACAGAGTGATATTTCTGAACGAGGAGGAAGGACAACCTTGGCCTCACAAGATCAACTTGGGGACCAATAGATAACTTTGTGGCACCTCATGCAATGAACTTCTGCCATAATTTGGCCCATATGGCCCATATGTATGAATTGCTATAAGAAAGGTTAATCATAAAGTTAACAAACCTTGGCACATAGATTGCGGGCCTTGTCCCAATCAATCTTTCTGTAAGGGTCTTTGAAGAGCTCCTTTCTTAATTCCAACACAAGTGGCGTGATTCGGCCAACAAACCTCTTCCCGTAAATGTAACACATTGGCAAATAGACCATTCGACAATGACACCACATCCTTCCTGCAAGGCATTGTAAACCGCAATAGAGTTCATCAAGGAACAATATAGCAACCAATAAACTTTGATTGTTGGCCTATTAAAAATGAAAAAAGGAATGATATACAAATATTTTTTTATGATAATATCAGTTTCGATTGTAATATTCATTTTGGGTCAAATATCTGTCGTGAAATCTTTAACGCATACTGTGAGTGTATACAACCTTTAGGATTGAAATAACCCAGGATTACAGCAACTAGTATCAACTTAGCAATCTTCACCACTGAGTGAAAGAATGTATACATGTACACCTATAAAACACTGGAATTATGTACATGGAGAAAAAGAAAGTATAACCTGGATGAAATGGCAGTATATATGGTAGCAGCCATACTTCTGGTGGCACTGGGTTGTTACCCGACCATTCAAACACACCAAGCACCTTAAATAAGCCAGGGAATTAGAAGGAACTAAAGCAGATCCAAGAAGATGGAAGAAGCTCATAAATAAATAACAGTTAATAGCCTACCGAGAGCCAAAACTTTCCCCATGATGTTATATATGTTGCTCCACCATGGTCTAAAATCCAGTTTCGACCTTTCTCCATGGCTCCATCTCCACTATCTGGTCCCTCTCCAAGCAATCTCAAACTAACATAGGTCAGTGCTGAGCCAAACATTGTGCTTGGACCCTCGATGTGCAAGCCCCAGCCTCCATCTTCATTCTACACTTGCAGTGCAAAAATTAGATTACTTTTAGCCATTATGGGGTTGACATATTTAGAATTGAATCCTTGCCTGATGATTATAAAGATATCGGCGGATCTCCTTCTGGTGTTCTGATGACAAGACAGTGTTTAGTGCTCCACTCACATACAATGTTATGATCTGAGTGAAGGATAAAACACAATTAGTAGCTTTCATATAAACCAATAAACCTGAAACATAGTTTTCCTTATATAATCTAAAATGAGATATGTGCCTGTTCGTATTTTAGGAGGTACATCCAGTCCGAAAAGAAATTGGTGCTCACATACAACTAGATATACAACAAGTGAGAAAGAAGAGATTGATTTCCTCTGAACCATATGACAATATTAAATGCATATCCAAGTGAAGTAAGAAGGCTCAACATATCACTGCAGAGATCAAGGAAGTACCAAGCCTGGCATAAGAAACATAGGACCACCATAATCCCCAGGCCAGTGTCCATCATGTGCCTGGAGAGTAGAAAAACGGCTGATTGCCCTTTTTAATGTAGTCGATACGGCTTCCTCCGTAACATCTTCATGCTCATCCAGCTTGACTGATGGAAGGTCCAGCTTAAGAGGATTTTCTTTAGCAAACTGCAGTATGTAAAAGAGAAAACTGTTTCAAATTACAGGGAAGTGGATCACTGAAACAGGGACTGCAGAAGAGGACAATTTTTTTTTAACTTTACGCAAAAACTGAGCGCAGACTGAATATTTGCCAATCAATTATATAATTCACAAAACAACCATTTTGTGTCGTACAGACTTGTACAAATACATCCACAAATAGCGGAAAGGTTACTGTAGTAAAGAGACCAAGCAAAGTTGATACTGTACCAGCTAATATTTAACTGCAGTGAACAAACATTTTAAGTTAACAGGGAAGTGGAGCAAAACAAAGACCACAGGTGAGAACATATCTTTTATGTTTATAGGGAACAGTTAACCAGACTGAGTTATATAATTAAAAACCCAAGCGCTACATTTTTAGTCATTTTGCATGGTACAGGAATATTATTACCATGGGCAGTGAAAGATTACAGTAAGTAAAAGAAACAGTTGAAAGCAAACGTGTAGCTGGTAGAAGCGTCCATAACAACCATGTGCTGTGTGATTTTACATACGGTGCAAACTGCAAAATGAACCTCGACAGACATTTAAAAGGCATCAACAGTACAGTAAGCTAACAGGAATACACCCTGGATTGTGAAAAAGGTTACTGTAGTAAAGACACCAAGCAAAGCTGATACTGCAGCAGCAAAAATTTAGCTGCGGTGTGTTTTAAGTTTACAGGGAAGTGGAACAAAACAGAAACCGCACATATTTTTATGTTTACAGGGAACACTAAACCCATATTGAATTCTATAATTAAAAACCCGAGAGCTCCATTTTTAGCCATTTTGCATGGTGCATTAATAGTACCATGGGCAGTGAAAGGTTAATGTAATTAAAAGAAGTTCAGAGCAAGGTTTAGATGATAGAAGCTCCCACAACAAGGATGTGATGTGTGTGACGTAACATGCGGTTGCAAACTGCAAACTGAACTACGGCACACATTTAAAAGGAATCAACGGTACATGGTAAGCTAAAAACATGTCCCCGGACTATGCAACCTGCGAGAGCCCATCCCGCCTCTCCCATACCTCCGCGCATTGAAAGCTGGTACAGGCAAAGGGATATGTCTCGTCGGCCCCACGGGAATCTGACAAGCAACACCATCCCTGCCGCTTGTTCCAAGTCAAACGCACTGCGGAGCCCAACCAAACCACGCCACCGATCGCTCGCCCGCCGATCGGCCGCGGCAGGCGGGCAGGGGCAAAGGCAGCCGCCGCATCGACGCATCAGCGGGGGGAAATGGAATTCGAACTGAGACGAGCAGCGCGCGCGCGTGTAATGCGTTGCGCAGGCATCGGTAGCGAGTGATTGGGGGAGGGAGGGAGGGGCGCACCTGGATGCGCATGGGGAGGTCGGCGCTGTGCTTGAGGTCGTGCCTCCGCTCAGCGAAGGCCCGGCGCGCGGCGTCGACGGCGGGGTCGGGCTCGGCCGCGGCGTCGAACTCCCAGACCTGGCGGCCGACGTGGCCGTTCTTCGTGCGCAGCCAGGGGTCCCCGCCCCCCTCCCCGATCTTCAGCCGCCACATCTCCTCCTCCTGCGCCCCCGCAATGCAGCAGCGCCGGCGGCGACGCTCGAGATCCCGATCCGCCGCCCTCCTCCCGCGTGGCTCCCCGCTCTCCCCCACCCCCTCGCTCGCGGTCAGTTAGGTGTGGGCGCGGCTGCCTGCTGCCTCGAGGGCGAGATGGAGAACTGGACAAGGGGAGGGAGGGAGGGGGGACAGGCTGGCCGGAGCGGAGCAGAGGGGTTTGATTTGGGTGGGGTTTTGAGAGAGAAATGGGATGGGGCCCGCTGCCGTATTGTTTGAATTTAGGTGAAAATGTCACATCGAACATTGTAGCGCACTGTAGCACTTTTCGTGTGTGGTAATCATTGTCCTACTATAAGGCTCAAAAGATTCGTCTCGTCGTGTTTTTTTTATTTACCTACATTTAATGCTTCATGTATGAGGAGCGATTTGATGTGACAGTGAATAGTGAAGTTTAGAGAGAGATAGTTTGGAAGAAGATTTGAATTTGAATGGAAGTAAACCCAGCCGTTGTTGCGATCCGCGGGGCCCGCGCGCGTCGTGGCGGATCGTGGGTGGGGTGGGCATGCCGGCCGCGGCATGGGTGGTGTGGGGCTCACCGCTCACGTGACACGGGGAGTACGGTCCCATGGGTGGGTGAGCCCCACGTCGCCGGGAGTTGGCAGTTGGCAGTGGCGTCCGTCCACCGCGTGCCCGCGCATCTGGCGCTGGCGATCCACTGGAAATCTCCCGTCCACTCGTGCGAGAGAGGTGGTCCACTGGTCAGTTGGTTGATGCCGCCACGCTCGTGGTGCCGCAAGCGAGCGCAAGTTGGCGTAGGCGATCTCTTTCGTGACAGCACGTTTACATGCCTACCCCTCCGTTCCTTTTATATCTGTTATGGGGAACCATGTCCTCCTTACGATTCCAGTTTTTAAGCGACAAATAAAAGAGGATAGAGGGAGTGTATGTCAAGTACAAATACATGGGGAACTGGATAGCATGGTCCGTCAGTTTATTGTTTTTTATGAGAAGGACAGTATACCAGAGGACGCAGACGCTCCTAGCACACGCACACTTACATATATTTATATCGATACACATACTCTTATTGTACGAGCATTTCGACCTACGGATATCAAGATTGACGAAGTTATCACAATTGTCTCGCTATCGAGAGTTAATTGTAGAATAAATCTAGAAAAATATTTGAATCAAGGACTCCAGACATGTTCAATCAACCTTGTTATTTATTGGGACAAGAGATAGTGATAGGTAACTATTCTCCTTGTACATCATTTAATATGTGATAAGAAATCATAAATATAAGGAAACATACATATTTTAATGCAAGGATGACAACATCAATTTTTATCACAACAATGTGTGATCCACCAAATTTTACGTTACCTCGAAAAACAACTAGTGTTTTATAGTATTGATTGATAACAAACTTGTGCTATATATTTCTCAGAGTATGTTGGTAGTTACAGCAAACTACAATAAAAATATGTTACGTCATTTATATACTTATATCGAGATACATGAAAGCAAATCCCACGATGCGTATCTGTTTACCACCACACATGAGCACTCTCGTCCCCCGTGGCCCTCATCAGCTCCTTATTGGTTTCCAAAATGCCGTGGAGTCGTGGAGAGAAACATCAAACATGACCACCATCAGCAAAATTAGTGTGTGTAGAGCTCGTGGAAAATGCTGCGGAGAGCTGGCTGAAAGGCGAGCCCATCAAGGGAGGAACAGCTCCAGCCAGCCTCTAACCGTCCAGAGATCGATCGATAGGGCATCTATTATTGCCTTATTGGTACATGTTGCTTTCTCGTCCTCGCGCCAGTACGTAGGCATGGTGCATGACAGCTCCACCGCCAGATATTATTAGTTAGTTCACCTGTGAAAATACGGTGTCATGAATTATTTATAAAGTTTAAGCGAATAATCAAACCATTCTATCGATTTCATGTCCAAACGCCAAGGAGGTGTTGTGGACAAATTAAGGCGTTGGAATTGCTGAGCGGCGTACCAATGAAGTGGAAGCCCGAAAATGTTTGGTTTGAACTTAAGACACTCGTCAAACCAAACATGCGTGTTAATGTTAAATGGTCATGCACGTTTGGCCCATCCTCTTTGAATCGTACGACGGACTGGGTTTAGAATTTTGGACCATCCAAACAAACCATGAAAGAGCCAGACATAACAAGCATGGACATAATGCTCAAAAAGAAAAAACAAGCATGGACATATCCGTTTTCACGAGGCACACAACTTGACACTCAAGATTAGAAGTTGATGATCAACGTTGATGAACGTACTAGACTCCAATATTCTCAGATAGCTGAATGCAGTGCTGGCCCATGCACCCTCTTCTGCGCTTACGGCTTACCTATATTCTTTTTTTAGATAATGGAAATTAATCCAGCCTTGACCTTTAGGGCTGCGGCCAACGTTTACAAATTCGCAGCACTTCCGTCTGCTCACACTAAGTACTCAGAACAAAACACATCATAAAGTTTGAAGAAAACTAGCCCAAAATCCTATTGCTAAATCCTACTGCTTACCTATATTCTTGGGGAGATGTTGGTAGACTAGGTCTCGAAAAAAAGAGAGAATGTTTTTAGACATGGAAACAAGCCATCTCATCTACTGATCTACATGGCCCAAGAAATGGAACCTGCAATTAGAGAAACTGATAGTACGTTTCAAGCTACAAATATACTCCCGTATTAACTAAAGCCGCTGTGCGTGGAGCCGTGGGACCACAGCTGCAGTCCTGCAGCACACCAATACGACTTTTTTTGCTTTGATGTTTGATTTGCTGCCTGCCCCCAGAAAGGCTTTTGAATTTTTGATGCAGAGAAACTTAATTTTTTTGAGAACATGCAGAGAAATTTAATCGGCCACTATATTATTGGAAATTCTTACCATGCACATACACTTGTACTCGAGATCACACCATAACGCTGCATCGATGTGTCATGACCTGGCCCACGGCCTGTAATAGGAACAGCTAGAAGAACTTATGTGGATTGGGCCTTGGCACTTAAGATCACAACATAACGCCGCATCGATGTGTGACTTTGGTCCACGGCTTGCGATAGGAACAGCTAGAGGAGCTTATGGATTGGGCCTTGCATGCTCTTGTTCTATTGGCTGAGCCCGTATGTTATTGATTCTACTACTCCTTGTGGCTCGGCTGAACTAAAGGCAACGGCCAGGAGCCTGCCCCAGGAGTCGTTTCAGCTGATGATGCATGAATGAAGGGACACGGCCAGCCTGTTCTTTAGGACTGGAAGATAGAAGTAAGCAGTCACCATGAGTTGAGTGTGTGCCTTTGTTAATAATGAATCATGCATGGGATGACATGATTCTTGAACTCCCTTATGTTCAACAAACAGATTGCACCGATTGTATGTAACGAGATTAAATAATTCATCAGTTTTCTAGTCCATTCGTGTGCCTCCCTGTCTGCCTTTGTTCTCTCTTGCAACAGTGAGTTGCAAGAAATAGTGTTTGATATATCGGGCTATTTGGAATATAGTGTGCATCACAGCATCGGGGCCCAAGACGGGGCAAACTATTTGTACCCATGGAAGTCAAAGAACCAAACATCAATGAGGCAATGGAACTTTGAAGTCGATCTGAACCGCTATGTACGTTCTTCTCGAGTTCTTCCTGCTCTTGCTCCCTTCTTCCCCGAATTCCTCTAAAATCTGCTACTTTCTCTTTCCCAGCCATCCAAGTCCCGTGACACGATGCTACTAAGGATCCGCATACGAAGGACTAGGGTGGAATGAAGAGGACCGCATTTTAGAAAAGAATGAAGAGGACTGCAACATTCAAATTAAGTAATATGTAGAACAATGTAGCACTAGGAGTAGAGACACACCTTTCGGGTCAAAAAAAGGAAAAAAAAATAGAAGGTACATGCATGGATAACCTGAACTGACAGCTCAACATCCTTTAATATAAGCATCCATATATGTTACCAGCGAGAAAGCTTTACAAGGATAAAATATTTGATTATTCCTTACATTCATATTTAATTTATGTCGCAATATTGTTTGTGAAATTCAGACTGTACACCTACAACTGGAAGGACATCAATATACAACATCAAGAAAACTTTATTACATCCTCACATTATACACAAATATATGTGAATGTGACACACCAATACAATGCATGAATTTACATTCTCACATTAGGCCAATATTTGTAATGTGGTTTGATCTATGTGCATGTTAAATCATAATCATACCGTCATCCACTTACTTCCAGCGCCACCTCAAATAGTTACATGTGCTGTCTTTCTTTTGCACGAAGACACCGGCGATACTCACCAAGGGCCCAAATGGGGAATACATTGCGGTAGTTGGGGTAGTTGAAAACAACAGCACAATTGAAGCACCCAACATGTTCCTGCCATTGAAACATATACACAGACAAAAAAAATTCAGATGGACCTTGAATCATCAAAGAATGACGCTACTTGGCTACAGTACCATTGAAAGGACGCACTACCAAATAAGAATTCATATTTCAAAAACTTAAGTGGAGTGAAATTCATTCCATAAGCTACCGGACTTACATGCCACGGGGCAGGCAACCTATGCTATTTTGATTTATGTAAGGTGTATAATTAAATATGTTTCTTTTGTAGCAACTGAATCAAGTTATTATCATGCTAGTGGTTCCGTCCGAATCCCAATCTGTATGAGGAAATGACTACTTAAGTCTCATTAAATCAATGGTTAACATGCTAGTGGTTCAACCACAATAGTGTTTATCAATCTGCTCAAACAAAAATCAACACAAAAAGTTCACTCGTAGAGAGATAAAGCCATTGCTAATACCAACATAAACAAATTAAAGAGAAACATACTTGTTGGGGAAAATCTCCAGTTTCCAACTGTATATTAATCAATTCTTTTGCGGCGCGATGCAGTGGAGTCGGATCTCTCTCAAACTGGTACTCAAATAAAGATAGGTCATAATTATAATATGATGAGATTTATATTCTGGTCATAATTTATACAAAGAACAAAAAACTATACCTGTTCAGCAGAAATTAATGCCAACATTGCCCAAGCAGTATTAACTGCATGAGCACAGTCACCTTCGATATTCTCATAAACCTATCCAGTGTTACACATGAAAAAGTCAATACATATGATAAATGCAAAATTATTTGAGATGATAATAAATGCAGACGCTATTGGTATTTTTTAAAAAGCATACATAAATTACAAAAAATTTGTAAATTAAGCAACTGTTCTTGCTACAGTCAAAATTGGTTTAGTGGCTTAGAGCACGGTTAGAAAAGAAACAAGATCCACACATATTAAAAAAACCCTTCAATGAACTTTGATTCAAATCCATGGTAATAACATCATTACAAAGTACTTGTGGATCAACTTCTTAGTAACCTACCCTACTGTAAGAGTTCAATGGACAAATTCTATTCCTTTTCAGTTATCACCAACTAGGAAAAACAGAAATGTAAGTATCCGTAGCATTGGAGGGTAATAGGATTACCTGAGTTACCATGGACACATGACTTTCTCCCCATCCACCAGAACTGAGCTGCTTTGACAACAGGAATTGGCATGCATTTCTAATGGAAGAGCTATTCTCATATGATCTTCCAGCAGCCACTAATCCTTTAATCGAAAAGCAGATCCCATATGTGAAACATACACCCCAAGTACCCAACCTACCATGCAAATAACTAATTGTGTCATTAATTGTTGAAGTAGAAAGAAATTACTCGTGAGTAAGGGTAAAATGCTATGTTCTAACAAACCATGAACCATCTTCATTCTGCCTGCTCTCAATAAATGTTGCCGCATTTATGATACAACTTTTTATCTCTTTTGTTCTGTAACCAGGGTACAATTCTTTGAATAATACTAGAGCTTGAAGCACTGATCCAGTACATTCCGGATACCTGTAAATATGGTACATCATGAATTAATTTCAATTTGTGAAGATTTTGTTACCATTATTTTTGCTAAATACTATGATTTTCAACACTTACGGATAATCGACGACGCTGTTTGGAAAATTCTCACAAGGACCAAGAATCTTGGTCATTAATAAATAATCGAGGCCAATCAGTCAGTAAAATGAAACTAGAACTAGAAGATGTACTAAAAGTAAATAATAAAAATCACATAATACAAAAAAACTAGAGATGACTACCAAATTGGAAAGTTGCAAGTATCTATAAAGGTAACAAGAGTAAAAAAGGAGATGATATATTGTTTAGAATAAAAATGATCTAATTACAACATTTCAATCCTTTTTATTTAATTCCATAGAGTATGCATGATCAAACTTTTGAACTTTATCCTACATCTTTACTATAATCATCTTTATAAATGCTTTCACAATAACTAGGAGGTTTACTACATAACACACAATAGATTGATCTTTGATGCCTTCACAAAGAAATACATGTAGAAATACTTACCTCTATCCAAGAAGAAGTTCTTTTGGGTTCATATGTAGAAAAACTACCATCCTTGTTCTACAATGTAAAACAATTATTCATTAGCAGATGACCTATGCGTTTAGAACCATATCAAGAGATGATGCATATTTCAGGGGTCATAGAACAAGCTTGATACATCACTTTGTGTTGAATACCATTTCACATTACTTATAAACGTTTTATTGTTTCGATCATCCATATTCCGCATGGGTTCAATTTTTGAAAAAAAACTCGACCATGGTAGGACACTAGGCTTTGTTTAAGAAGGTGTCATGCTTCGAACTTGGGTCAGGACATGGGTTTTAACGATTCTGGGAGTTCAACGCCCGTCGTGAAGCTAGGCTGCAAGGATTCAAATTAATAGCCACAATACCACATATATATATAAACCTTTGATTCCTTAATAGAATTATTCACATAGAATTAATCTCGTTATCCCCAAACCCCATAAGTATAAAATGGCATGTCATTTTTACTAGTATGATGACTTTCTTGCTAGTATGGGGTCTCTCTTACTGTATTTCCCTAAAAAAAAGATGATTTTCATGTTTCCCTATGTATATCATTTTTGTATCAACTATGCAAAAATATTTTTGCATCTCTTGTGTCTAATCTCAGTAAGTGTTGTTGAGTTTTGCATTTCTCATGCTAGTTCAATATTATTGCTTTTACTAGTAAACTAAGAAGTTTAGGATCAGAAATAACACCAACTTGCTACTGAAACCTAGCAAGTTGATGGCTATTCATATTTTATTTCTGATCCTTTATTTTGTGTTTTGTGCTAGGTTTCATGTCTAGCCTAACCAACTTGCTAGGGGCTAAAAGGTTTTTTGTTTTTATAAGAAAACAAAAAAAATTTGATGATCGACAATTTTTCAGGGTTGTGAGTGAATGCTAGGAAAATGCAAAATCATTTTAGTATGGCTTAGTTTTGGAGCATCATTACCTTGAGGGATAGGAGGAAATCGACAGCATCATGTAACCGTTCAATTTGTATTGGTTCACCAACAAGGTTGCTTGAGATATTTGATAGCAACAATACAGCCTGGAAATGAATTTTATATGTAAGATTTCTAGAATAAAATACTAATTTAAGTCCATGGGGATAAACAATGGATCAAACTGAGGTTTTTATCGAAGTGAATTTCTACATACTAATTACGATTATATTACGTGGAACTTTTCTAAATCAAGTCAATAAAAATAGAATAAGAATATATTGTACCTCAAGTGCTTCCGCTGTAGTGTCAGATACAGCCCATCCATTATCGGCAGATGTAAAAGTCCAAGAAACCTTTGATGCATGGCGATGCCAATAATTTTGGCCACCCGGATGATTTCTTAGAATCTTCCAAGAAAGTACATGAATGTTGTCTTAGATTATTTTAGTAATGTTTAATTTTAATCAGATGATTTGAGGATAGAAAACAAAAAAACCTGTGAATGTTTCATGAACTCATGGGCCCTCTTAATAATTGGACCATACTCATGTACAAGATCTGTAGCACAAAATGCTTGAATAGCAAATGCTGCCTCCCAGCTCTGACAACCATCACATGCCTATGCGGATAAAACAATAGAGTTGCTGCTCGTAATGAGAAAGCCATCTTGGTGCCGATGAACTCACAGTTTAATAGTGCACATACAAAACATCATACGAAGACATACAACAACAACAACAACAATAACAATTTTAAATGATGTAGATATCACATGCTTTAATGCATACGAACTCATAGTTTAACCATTTCTAAGGTTGTATTGGGTAGCTCTACCTCTTGTACTTATATATATAATGAAACAATAATGAAAGTAGATCTTGCATGGTCTTCTCCTTAGTAATATGCAATAATAAAAAAGACTAGATCAAGCTACAGGTATTAACTACCTTTATATATTAAGAAGTTCCTTAAAATTATCAATGATGGTGATGATGTTAAATGGCAAAGGGAAAATCTTTGCTGTAATATGATCATAACTCAATAGATTAGCAGTAGCGCACCCATAAACCATGGCAACAAAACATAAAACCTTAAACAAAGGGACAGCAAATAGGAGAAGTTATTTGCATATGTTTAGCACAATTGTATATAATTGTGTATGAGAAGGGAAAAGTTATACCTTTCCTTTCATGCCATCTTCTGAAAGCCACAAAAAATCAGGTATCCTTGCAAGGTGACGCTTGAATGCATCTGAGTTTGGATCTTCTACCCAGCAGCAAATCACATTTAGAGGCTAAACAACAAAATTGACTAATATTAGTAGATTCCACGCACATGTTTGATTAGTGAGATCCATGTAGTTCACAAAGCCCGTTTCTTTGCCAACATACAAAAATTCTGAATTATTATAATAGCCCTTTCTATTATATCATACTAGAATAGAACATAGTAGAATATAACATAGTAGAATAGAATGACTCTTTCTTACTTTCTTAAAAAGTTTTTACAAGAGTAAAACAAAACTAAAGAAGGAGAGAAAAAGTTTGCCAAACTTATTAATGCAAAATGATCGATTAAAGAAAAGAGTTGATACTACAATTCGACTACTCAATCAGTTGGTACTAAGTATCCCTAGAGTCCAGTCCACTCTCTCTGAAAATGTAAGTACTACCATTAAAGCAGCCCAAGCAAGACCTACTATATCCATGTAAATTATGAACAGGTAATCTGCACGATTTCTTCTCTCTCTCTCTCTCTCTCCCAAAAAAACAAGTGATAAAAGTAAAGAGGGTTTTTTGAGAAGGTAAAAATAAAGAGGGTTGAGTGGACTATTGTACATGTCATTTGATGACTAGACACACTAACATTACCTTGCTTGCAGCGGTTAGGCTAACGTATTGTGAGTTCTCATCTTCATAATGGATATGCTCCATGAGGTTATTCATAGCTTTCTCCCTTAGCTTGTTTATAGGCCAGCTGCTTAACACTGGTTCCACAAATTTGTAGAGTGACGTCCAAATGGCATTCTGTAAACGTGTGCGTGGTGTGAGCAGGTCCTCCTGAAATGACAAAAAAAAACAACAATGGGGATTAATCACATCAACAATCTAGACAAATTATCTATTGGTAAAATAACTACCTTTTCTTCATGCATTTTATTTTCTACATATAGTCAACTAAGAGGCAATTGAATAAGTTTTTTTTTTTGGGGGGGGGGGGGGGGGCATTGTTATGAGTTTAGCAATCTAACATCTGAAGACTCTTTGATGGTTCGCATGCCAAATTGTCAAAAAAATATATAAATCTCAGTGAAAAAAGAAAACAAATATCACCAAAAATGAAGTAAGCAATTATTTATTTCCCGGAGTAGGAGAAGCCACCAGCCGATCTAAATAGTTGTTGTAGGTAGATAGTAATATATGTTCTACCAATTTATATTTGTAATGAGATTTTCTATGGATTTTTAGAGGCGCTACTATCATATACCTAATAAATAAATTCAAGGTACTACATACTAAACCGAATCTGGCAAACCTTGGCGCAGTTGCAACGGGCCATGCTCCAGTCAATCTTGTCGTACGGTGTGTTATAGATCTCCTCTCTCAATGCCAGTATAGTTGGAGTAATTGGTCCAACAAATCTCTTGCCATAGAGATAAGCTACCGGCTGGAAAAACATACGGCATAAGCACCAAAGCTTCCCTGTAAACAAAGATATACAACTTAAACTTCACTAATAGTCAATCTCAATATTAGAACAGAGAAAGAAATATAAGTACCTGGATAAAATGGAAGAAACCTAGGGACCAACCATAGCTCAGGGAAAAATGGATTACTTCCGGACCAATCATACACTCCAAGTATCTTTCATTGATAAAAAGGGCTTATATCAATTTCACTCATATCAGGAACACTGAATGTTTTGTGTGCAGAACTAACCATGTGTTAGAGACTAATTAAGGATGATAGTATTGTGTTACCAAACTACGACATCACATCTAAAAATAAAATAATTTCAATAAAATCATTAATGGAGGGTGAATGTTATGAAATCTACCAGAGTGAAAACTGCATTTATAATGCATGCTAGTACGATCTACCATCATTATGCAAAATTTAATACCGAAATTAGTGTAATGGGAAAAAAAGGCAAACAATAAATACTCCATCCATTAAAACCATGTGCTGGAGTATCGTTTTTTTCGCTTTTCTCATTATATAAGGTGTGGCTTCTGGAATCCACGTGGTCCTCTGCCTTGGTATACTTGAAAAATTAACTATAGGACTTCTGCATGTGGCTGCATGCAGCCATGCACCTGAGAAAATCAACTCTCTTTAATTAACAATAGCACATGGTTTTATGGTTTCTTGGTATCTGGAGTACTCTCTAGTATGCCTTAGAAAAATAGATGAAGGGAGTATATCCATTACTATTTACATGTTGATTTCATTTTTTTTCCTTCTTGCACTACTAGAGAGGATGTCATTCATATCACCTTATTTCTGCTGGGTATAACTGCACTGACACAAATAAGTCAGCCATAACAGGTTGAATACGAGCTGGTAAAACTAATGGCTTATCTGTATCACCTCTTTGTTTGTGCCAGTGTTGGCACCTGCACGAATAATCCGTTACTCACATCGGTTCAAATTTGGGCCATCACGGATAATCCATTATTTACACCAGCTCAAAATTAGACCGACACATATACTCTCAGGATTATTCACGCCAGCTTGAAACTGGTCGGCACATATAATCTTTTATTCGCACCGGCTCGAAATTGTGCTGGTGTGAATAGGTTTCCCGCCAATGTAATTTAAATTTCAATTTGTATTAAAAATTGTAAATTTTGCATATAAACTCAGATAAAGACAAATTAATATGAAAGTTCTACATTCTGACAAGACCTACAACTTTGTAGTTGAAACTTTTTTGATTTTGAAGCCATTTGCATGGCTAAAATATGGATAAAAGTTTGAGATAGCAAGGGTCAAAACGAATGACTCATGTTGCGTGCATGAACTACGTGTAGGTGGGATGGTTATGAAGGACACTTTGAGGATCATGTCATGAGTTCGAAGGCTGGATACCGTGTGCGTTTTTCGCATGAAAAATGTATAACTTACGACCGACGTGCAGCCATGAGCTTTGATTTAAAAAATATTTTTTCTACAATTATTTGGAAATTCCTATTTTGACTACGTGTGACAGTAGCATTGACGACCAGCACAAAATAGTTGACTACCTGTGCCGGCTTTGACGCCAACACGAATAACCGTCCTCATTTATATCGGCTTCATGGTGCCGGTTAAGTAACCGGTATGAATGAGGTTTTCACGCGAGCATGCATAAAGGTTCTCCGTAGTAGTGGTGCATAATTTGTTTGTTCAACATCAAATTTTGTATGATACGAGAATACATACCATATCTATTTATGAATTTACTGGATTTTTCTTCATATACGGTTGCATTTGATGGTCGGTAACACCGATGTGTGGTAATGCAGCTAATGTTCTACGCACGAGAATGTTGATCTGCTAATTATTAGTGCTTTCTCTGGTCACACATACTTAGTGTCCTGCATATACGTACAGCCAAAGTCGCATATTTTCTACTATCGTTACCTTTTCGAATTTGTTTTATTTAGAGGTACTTGCACAATATATATTTTATTTTTTTCGTCTTATAAACATATTGTGGCATGATTTGTAGTACTCAAGTTTTTAGACCATGCTATGATTGAAATTGAACTGTAATGTATTTGTGACCACCGGGATAGTAAAGTTTATCTATTATATTATAACAATAGTGTTAAAAAGGAGCCACCACGTTCGCCGAGAGGACCAAGAAATTCCTACATTAATCCAAAAAGAGAAGAATATATACCGTCGGATTTTATGAAGATCTAACGGTCCATATTAATTTGTTAATTCCCACGTTAATCTAAAAAAGAGAAGGACATGTGCCGTCGGATTTTATGAAGATCTAACGATCCAAATTATTTTGTTAATCCAAATAAAAGAGAAGAATATATACCGCCGGATTTAATGAAGATCTAACGGTCTATATTATTTTGTTCGCCACCGCACCTCCACGGTCGCCTCGCGACCGTTCGCGACTGGCGCGCGAGCCGTCCAATGCCGCGGCCGTGCAACCGTCTTTGGCCAACGTAGCAGGCCTCCATCATCGTCGCGAGGCCGTTCGCGGCCGCTGTGCAAGCCGTTTATGGCCGCCGTAGGAGGCCTCCATCATCGCCGCGAGGCCATCCAATGCCGTCTCCGCCCCTCCGCGGTCGCCTCGCGGCCGTCGGCGGCCGCCGAGCGAGCCGTCCAATGCCGCATCTACACAACCGTCTTTGGCCGTCGTATGATGCCTCCAACATCACCGCGTGGTCGTCCGTGGCCGCCGCGGGAATCCATCGTCGTCGCGGCTGCAGGAGCCATTCGTGGCCGCCGCGGGAGCCGCCCGCACGTCTTCGGAGTTCGGGGTCCGGCCGCTCCGCGCGCCGCTGGAGGCCGAGGCTGAAGGTTGCCGACCGGGGAGACCGACACTCCTCGCCGCTGCTGCCGTCCAATGCTGCCGCCGCGCAACCGTCTGTGGCCACCGTAGAAGGCCTCCATCGTCGTCGCGAGGCCGTGCGCGGCCGCCGCGCGAGCCGTCCAATGCCGCCGCCGCGCAACCGTCTATGTCCGTTGTAGGAGGCCTCCATCATCGCTGCGAGGTCGTCCAATGCCGTCGCCACCCCTCTGCGGTCGCCTCGTGGGCGGCCGCTGCGCGAGCCGTCCAATGCCACCGCTACGCAACCGTCTGTGGCCCCCGCAGGAGGCCTCCATCGTCGCCACATGGCCGTCCGTGGCGCCGTGGGAATCCATCGCCGTCACCGCCGTGGGAGCCGCCCGAGCGTCTTCGGTGTTCGGGGTCAGATCCATCCGCGAGCCGCTGGAGGTCGAGGCTGAAGGCTGCCGACCGGGGAGACCGACACTCCTCGCCACTGGTGTTGTCTAATGGCGCCGCCGCGCAACCGTCTGTGGCCGCCATAGAAGGCCTCCATCGTCGTCGCGAGGCCGTGCGCGGCCACCGCGCGAGCCATCCAATGCCGCCGCCGCGCAACCGTCTCTGGCCGCTGTAGGAGGCCTCCATCGTCGCCGTGAGGCCGTCCAATGCGGCCGCCGCCCCTCCGCGGTCGCCTCGGGGCAGTTGGCGGCTACCGCGCGAGCCGTCCAATGCCGCCTCTACACAACCATCTATGGCCGTCGTAGGACGCCTCCACCATCGCCGCGTGGCCGTCCGTGGCCGCCGTGGGAATCCATCGCCGTCGCGGCCGCCGCGGGAGCCGCCAGCACGTCTTCGGAGTTCCGGGTCCGGCCGGTCCGCGCGCCGCTGGAGGCCGAGGCTGAAGGCTGCCAACCGGGGAGGCCGACACTCCTCGCCACTGGTGTTGTCCAATGCCGCCGCTGCGCAACCGTCTGTGGCCGCCATAGAAGGCCTCCATCGTCGTCGCGAGGCCGTGCGCGGCCACCGCGCGAGCCGTCCAATGCCGCCGCCGCGCAATCGTCTGTGGCCGTTGTAGGAGGCCTCCATCATCGTCGCGTGGCCGTCCGTGGCGCCGCGGGAATCCATCGTTGTCGCCTCCGCGGGAGCCGCTGGAGGCCGGGGATGAAGGGTTCCGGCCGGGGAGACTGACACTCCTCGCCACTGCTGCTGCCACTAGAGAGAGGGGGAGATAGAGGGAAAGAGATAGAGTGGGGGGAGTGGTGGCATCTGTGAAAGAAAATGAGAAAAGGATATGTGTGGGCTCACGTGTTGGTAGTTAGTATAGATTATAAGATAAAGAGGATAACAGATGCAGTTGAAATTGATATAGAGGAGAGAACCTCAATGATTAGGCAATAATATTCTTTTTAGAGGATGAGAATAGAATATGACAAGTGCGAACAGACTGAAACCCCATGTGCCCTACCACGTTCCTCTATATAGGAGGCAACGTTCAACAATGAGTGGAGGACAACACATCGATATGCATGTGTATCTGATGAGAGTTGCTCGGATTTATAGCGTTCAACAAGGTTGTGAGCATAGCGGGACAGAACAACTCTCCCTGTCTAAAGGGGGCGAATCGCTACTGGGATTGAGCACCATGACCGCACTCAACACTCAATGTCTTTGCCAATGCAAGTGGAAGATCATCAAATGGGTTACTAGCGTGCAAACCCACTTGATGATCTTTATTAATGAGTTGGTGCAAGGAGCATAGAGAGGAAAAACAAAGCAGAGAAATTTAGGTGGTGTAGCGTTCAACAATGTGTTTAGATTTAGGGCGTTCATCAAGGTTGTGAGCACAATGAGAGAAAAATTCTCCATATCTGAAGGAAGTGAATCGTTGTAGGGATTGATCATCACCATGGCCACGCTCAGCACTCATGAAAAATCATCAAATGGTTTGTCCACACTCAAACCCGTTAAATACAATTAGTAAATATAAGATTACGTCATTAAATCATACATACAGTGTGCCGCATATATGATGATAAAAAATGATAATTGGATACATTTGGACAAATCGTATTGACAATGGGCCAACAGATATTAAAAAAAATATTTAAGTTAAAAAAATATAAATATGAGTATAAAAAACTAGCTACCCGCGCAAATTTGCGCGGGCCATCTTGCTAGTTAAATATATTCTTCAACACATACCGATAACCATATCTTTCCCCACTGAGGCAATGAAGTTGCACCTCCACGGGATAGAATCCAAATACGCCCTTTTGCCAATGCATTGTTATTGTCATTCAGCTCCTCACCGAGTAGCCTTAGAGTGATGTAGTTTATGCATGTACCAAACATGTTGTTTGAGCCCCGGATAACCGTGCCCCATCCACCGTCTTCGTTCTGAATACGTGTGCAATGCAACATATGTAAATATAGATGCATGGTCAGAAGAATTGATGTGACGAGAGATCATACATACATACGTCGAACTGAAGTAGTATATTTATATTACTAGACTAGTGCTGTGGCGTGCTGTGCTGTGCTGTGCTGTGCTGTAGTAGTATATTTATATTAAACGCACAGCCACCGCGCTGCACGCCACGGGCACGCGTAGCACGAGTGTCGGATGCTATCCCCGGCCGTGTCCATCGAGGCGATTCCAAAGATGTGGTAGATCGACGTCGATTGATTGGAGAGGGACGACGTCTGTAGCCTCATAATTAAAGAGATTTGGATAGATTGGGGTGTCCAGAGCCGTGTAATACCCTACATGTATACTCTGTTGGTAGACTAGTATTATTGTGTCTTGGTGATCGGGTACATGTTATTGTACGTGTGTTGTATATTGAGGTCTTCTAGTAAAATTGAGTCAGCAACCGATAGATTTTTATTTCACCCTGGTGCATGTGCACGAGGCTAAGCCAACGTAGCTTCGCCCCTGGAAAGTATTGATGCATCCTCACACACTCTTATTCGAAACTAGTGCTTGTTAGTATAACTAATGAGTGGAGTTGTGGTGATGCCCATGCGTGGTGTCAACTCGATCCCATCATCATCACACCCAGAATCCACAAATTAAGGTACATCCACAAAAAGTACTTGTAGTTTTCAATTCTTAGAATCTCGCATTGTTTCTTTGATCTTCCGGCTTTAATTTAACTTGGCGTAGAACTCATAACTAGATGCCAGAAAAGAGACTATCGATGCCCAGACAGAACTATTCTCTCATATGATCAGGGGTAACGTGTGGAGACGTGGAAACCAACCAATGTTTACTTTGTTTATTCATGTGCCAACACGCCACAGACCTATCGACCTCGTGTGTGCATGCATGCACTAGTGCCATCAGAACGTGCTGATCTGATTGGATGATTGGGACGCCCCATACATCACGTACTGTTGATATGGATATGCCTGCACCATCCGTTGGGACAGCAAATCTCTTGTGATCTCATATTCTTTTGCCCACATGATGCACGTACACATATATACATGATTGCAGTTGGGACGATATTCCAAGCCTGAAAATGTCATAATATTGCGACTGAAAAAGGTGGTGAATTGGGTGATGAACAACTGTACGCGGCCGTCTTTGGACGTCATTTAAGCATTTGCCTAGCTCTGCCTGTTGCTCATCACTCATTATATTATATTAGCCCTGATTTCTGAGGTTACTCGCTCTCGTCCTATTATACTCTACTATCCAATGATCCCATATATGCCGCCCAGGCCTCACCGTCGACGTGCCCGCACTCGCGCTGCATCTCGATCGACCTCGCCGTGGTATCGCCGCTCGGCTCCCGACCCCTAGAGCACCGCCGGCCCCCGCTTGGTCTGCTCAGCGAACGACCACGCGGCCCCTGCCCTGCACGCGAGCGCCTTTCGCAGCAGCCGCCCCACACAGCGCATAGGTGTGAGCAATCAGTCCCTGATGCTGCTCTGTTGCATGCAAAAGCATAAAAAACAATTAGTCCATTCTGGTGCTTGGGGTTTCAATAGAAAGAAAATGGAGCGAGAAAGTTGGAGGCTTGAGTAGAAGAAGAATCAGATAGAGGAAGAAGATTCAGAGATAGAGGGAGATGAAGAGATAAATTGAAGCAGACGTGTTGCTTCCTTTTTCTCGACGCGGAGAAAAAAGAGGAGCAGAAAGGAGAGACTGTTGTGCTAGGCCATTGCAGAGAAGGAGCAGGTGCTACTATATGCTTTTGGGGGTTGGATTTTTGTCGGAAAGAAATCGAGATGGAATAGAGAGAAGAATAACAGAGGCAGCCGTCGCTGGACTGAGGGAATCCAGGAAAGGAGCCAAAACAGAGGTCGGAAAATTTATTATGGACCCACGTGAAGAAACTATGAGTTGGAGAGCATAGTTTCCAACAAAGATGTCTCGGTGACATGGCAACATAGACACTATCTATAGAAACTATGGGTTGCCCTAATAGGACAGCAGAGGGATTTGTGGATTGGGCCTGTGTGGTCTTGTTGTATTGGCTGAGCCCATGCTGATTCTACTCCTTGTGTAATGAGATGAAATTATTCGTCAGTTTCCTTGTCCATTCGTGTGCCTCCCTGTCTGTCTTTGTTCTCTTTCTTCTGAACTTTGGCTGCCAAATATGCAACACTGAGTTGCAACACTGAGTTGCAAGAAGAAGGACATCACCACGTTGGACGTACACGAGCCGGTCTCGTCTCTAAGCTACAAGTCGTCGTCACGTCGGGCATCAACTTCGGTTCAGATTCAGCTGACACGTCTGCAGTCAATCTGCAATTTCTCCCTCATACGACGTCCAATCAAGACGTTCTTGGATGCGTTGGAACCGTGACGACGAGACACTTCTTTTGGTTCTGGTCCTAGCTCCAGAAGATTCGTGGATCATGCTGTGTGACCACGAAAAAGTGTCGCGACACCTGTTTTGGACCTTTTCAGACTTTGTATCGTGTCGGGCCTTCGGCCCATGTTGCGGGCACGGCGCTCTCAACCCTAGCTCGCCCCTAGGTTATTTAATTCAGTAGCCGCCGTTGTTTAGACTCAGGTTTTGCTTAGATTATTCTGTGTATAGAACCCCAACTTTTTGTCTTAATCATACATCTGCAGTGTCACTTCAATTTGAGAGCTGCTTCTTTCGAGTTCTTGCTTGTGTTCTTCGTTGCGCAGGCAGGGATTAGCCTTTTCGGCAAGGTCAACCGGGTTATGACACGGTTGATAATCAGAGGAGTCGTGGTGCTAAGATTGCAGGGTTCGAGTTGCTGACTTGAAGCCGGATCGGTGTTTTTCGCTCCGCCCAAACGAGATATCCTTACCTGACGGAAGATCGGGCACCCTAGTTCCCATCAGAGTGATACGGGGCTATTTCGAACGCGGTGTCCATCAAGGCCCATGACGGGGCCATTATTTGTACCTGTGGAAGTCAAAAGAACCAAACATCCATGAGGCAAGAAACTCTTAACCCTCTCTGTTCTTCTAAGTTCTCCGTGTCCTTACTCTCTTCTCCCCTAAATTCCTCTAAAATCGGTTACTTTCTCTTTCCCAGCCATCCAAGTCCCGTGACATGATGCTGCTAAGGATCCGCGTATGAAGGACCAGTGTATATGGAAGAGGACTGCGTTTCGAAAAAGAATGAAGAGGACTGCAATATTCAGATTAAGTAATGTACAACAACAAAGCACCAACAGTAGAGACACCTTTCGGATCAAAAAAAAAAGAAAAAGAAAAA
This sequence comes from Echinochloa phyllopogon, assembly GCA_033239725.1. NCBI lineage: Eukaryota > Viridiplantae > Streptophyta > Magnoliopsida > Poales > Poaceae > Echinochloa > Echinochloa phyllopogon. The sequence continues at coordinate 3,323,311 of BTCW01000001.1, forward strand.
GTAGAGGCACACATAAACTCTTCACCGGATGTTGCAGTAAAGGCACATGCATGGATGACCTAAATTGACAGCTCAACGTCCTTGAATATAAGCATCGACCGTCACCAGCGAGAAAGGACAAAATATTTGATTATTCCTTCCATTCACGTTTAATTTATGTCATAACGTTGTTTGTGAAATTCAAATTATACACATGGAAGGACATCAATATACAACATGAAGAAAACTTTATTACATCCTCACATTATACACAAATATATGTGAATGTGACACACCAATACAACGCATGAATTTATATTTTCATATTAGGCCAATATTTGCAATATGGTTTGATGTATGTACATGATAAATCATAACCATACTAGTCATCCACTTGATCGCAGTGCCACCTCACTTAGTCACATGCCCCATTTCTCTTTCTTACCAAGACACCGGCGATACTCACCAAGGGTCCAAATGGGGAATACATTGCGGTAGTTGGGGTAGTTGAAAACTACAGCACAGTTGAAGGATCCAACATGTTCCTACCATTGAAACATAAGCACAGCCAAAAAAGAAAATTCAGATGGGCCTTGAATCATCAAAGAACTATGCTACTTGGCTAGTGTACCATTGAAAGGACACATTGCCAAATAAGGATTCTTATTTCAAAAACTTAAGTCAAGTGAAACTCATTCCATAAGCCACTAGACTTACATGCCACAAGGCAGGCAACCGATGCTAGTTTGAGTATCTACTTTAAGTACAATCACGTGGTTTATGTAAGATGCATAATTAATTATGTTTCTTTTTTAGCAAATGAATCAAGTAATTATCATGCTAGTGGTTCTGTTCCAATCCCAATCTATGTGAGGAAATGACTACTTAAATCTCATTAAATCAATGGTTAATTAACATGCTAGTGGTTCAACCTGAACAATGTTCATCAAAACTTCTGCTAAAACGAAAATAAACACAAAAATTTTACATGTAGAAATAAAGTCATTGCTAATACCAATATAAACAAATTAAAATAGAAACCTACTTGCTGGGGAAACTCTCCAGTTTCCAACTGCATATTAATCAGTTCTTTTGCTGCTCGATGCAGTGGAGTCGGATCTCTCTCAAACTGGTACTCAAATAAATATAGGTCACAATTATAATATGATGAGCTTCATATTCTGGTCATAATTTACACAAAGAACAAAAAACTATACCTGTCCAGCGGAAATTAATGCCAACATTGCCCAAGCAGTATTCACTGCATGAGCACATTCACCTTCAATATTCTCATAAACCTATTTAGTGTTACACATGAAAAAAAGTTAATACAGATGACAAATGTAAAAGTATTTGAGATTATAATAAAAGCAGAAACTATTGGTATTTTAAAAAAGCATACAAAAATTACAAAAAATAAAAATTGTAAATGGAGCAACTGTTCTTTCTACAGTTGAAATTGGGTTAGAGGCTTAGAGCACAATTAGAAAAGAAATAAAGGTCCAAATATATAATAAAATACCTTTAATGAACTTTGATTCAAATCCATGGTAATAACATCACTACAAAGTAACTTGTGGATCAATTTCTTAGTAGCCTATCCTACTGTAAGAGTTCAATGGACAAACCCTATTCCTTTTCAGTTGTCACCAACTAGGAAAACAGAAATGGAAGTATCCATAGCATTGGAGGGTAATACGATTACCTGAGTTATCATCGACACATGACTTTCTCCCCATCCACCAGTACTTAGCTGGTTTGACAATAGGAATTGGCATGCATTTCTGATGGAAGAGCTATTCTCATATGATCTTCCAGCAGCCACTAATCCTTTAATTGAAAAGCAGATTCCATAGGTGAAACATACACCCCATGTACCCAACCTGCCATTACAAATAACTAATTGTGTCATTAATTGGTGAAGTAGAAAGAAATTGCTCGTGAGTGAGGTAAAATGTTACGTTCTGACAAACCATGAACCATCTTCATTCTGTTTGCTCTCTATAAATGTTGCTGCATTTCTGATACAATTTTCTATCTCTTTTGTTCTGTAACTAGGATACAATTCTTTGAACAATACCAAAGCTTGAAGCACTGATCCAGTGCATTCTGGGTACCTAAAACATGGTACACCATGAATTAATTAACCGGTGAAGATTCTGTTAGAATTATTTTTGCTAAATACTGTCATTTTCATCACTTACGGATAATCGACGACGCTGTTTGGAAAATTCTCACAAGGACCGAGAATCTTTGTCATTCATAAATAATACATGCCAATTAGTCAGTACAATGAAACTAAAACTAGAAGATGTACTAAAAATAAATAACAATATCACATAATACAAATCACATTTAAAGAATTTGTAATCATAGAAATACATATGACTACCAAATTGGCAAGTTGTAAACTTCTATTAAGGTAACAAGAGTGAAACGGAGACAATATATTGTTTATAATAAAAATGATCTAATTAAAATCTTTCAATCTTTTTATTTAATGTCATAGCGTATGCATGATCAAACTTTTGAACTTTATCCTACATCTTTACTATAATCATCTTTAGAAATCATTTCAAAATAAGTAGGAGGTTTACTACATAACACACAATAGATTGATATTTGATGCTTTCACAAAGAAATGCATGTAGAAATACTTACCTCTATCCAAGAAGAAGTTCTTTTGGGTTCATATGTAGAAAAACTACCATCCTTGTTCTACATTATAAAGCAATTATTCATTAACAGATGACCTATGTTTTTAGAACCATGGCAAGAGAGGATACGTATTTCAGGAGTCATAGGGCAATCTTGATACATCACATTGTGTTGAGTACCGTTTCATGTTACTTACAAAAGATTTATTGTTTTGACCATCCATGATCTGCATGGATTCAAATTAATAGCCACAATACCACATACATAAACTTTGATTCCTTAATGAATTATTCACATAGAATTAGTCTCGTTATCCCCAAGCCCCATAAGTACAAAAGGGCATACTCATTTTGACTTTCATGCTAGTAGGGGGTCTCTGTTATTGTATTCCCTAAAAAAGAGACAAATTTTATGTTGACCTTTGTATATCATTTTTCTATCAACTATGCCAAACATTTTTGTATCAACTGTCCTAAACTTTTTCTATCTCTGATGTCTAGTCTCAGTAAATGTTGCTGAGTTTTTGTAGCTTTCATGCCATTTCAACATTATTGCTTTTACCATTATATGAATACATACTTTATTTCTGATTACTTATTTTGTGTCTTGTGCTGGGGTTTCATGTCTAGCCTAACCAACTTGCTAGGGGCTAAAATATTTTGTTTTGTTGTTATGAGACAATAATAAATGTTTAACAATTGACAATTTTACAAGGTTGTGAGTGAATGCTAGGAAAATGCAAAATCATGTCAGTATGGCTTAGTTTTTGAGAATCATTACCTTGAGGGATAGTAGGAAATCGACAGCATCATGCAGTCGTTCAATTTGTATTGGTTCACCAACAAGGTCACTTGAGATCTTTGACAACAACAATACAACCTGGAAATGATATTGTTTATGTAAGATTTCTAGAATAAAAAAAACTAATTTAATGCCAGGGGGATAAACAATTTGTATGAGGTTTTGATTGAAGAAAACTTACACATACTAGTTATGATTATATTATGTGAAACTTACTAAATCAAGGCAACAAAGGCAGAACAAGAATATAATGTACCTCAAGTGCTTCCGCTGTAGTGTCGGATACAACCCATCCATTGTCTGCAGATGTAAAAGTCCAAGAACCCTTTGATGCATGGCGATGCCAATAATTTTGGTCACCCGGATGATTTCTTAGAATCTTTCAAGAAAGTACATGAATGTTGTTTTAGATTATTTTAGTAATGGTTAATTTTATAATTAGATGATTTGAGAATAGAAAACAAGAAACCTGTGAATGTTTCATAAACTCATGGGCCCTCTTAATAATTGGACCATACTCATGTACAAGATCTGTAGCACAAAATGCTTGAATAGCAAATGCTGCCTCCCAGCTCTGACAACCATCACATCCCTATTGGCGGTAAAACATTAGAGTTGCTGCTGGTAATGAGAAATCCATCTTGGTGCCAATAAACTCATAGTTTAACAGTGAACATACAAAACATCATATGAAGACATACAACAACAACAACAATAACAACAACAACAACAACAACAATTTTAAATGATGTAGTTATCACATGCTTTAATGCATATGAACTCATAGTTTAACCATTTCTAAGATGTTATAGCTTAGCTCTACCCTGTGTACTTCCTATATATATGTAACAAACAATAATGAAAGTAGATCTTGCATTGTCTTCTCCTAGTAATATGTAATAAAAAAAGACTAGATCAAGCTAGAGGAATTAACTACCTTTATATATTAATAAGTTTCTTAATAATGGCAATGATGGTGATGATGTTAAATGTCAAAAGGAAAATCTTTGCTGAAATATGATCATAACTCAATAGATTAGCTATAGCGCACCCATAAACCGTTGCAACAAAACATAAGACCATACACAAGGGGAGAGCAAATAAGAGAAGTTATTTGCATATGTTTATCACCATAGCAAGTATATAATTGTGTATGAGAAGGGAAAAGGTATACCTGTAGAGTGAAGTCCAAATGACAATCTGCAACTGTGTACGTGGACAGAGGAGGTCCTCCTGAAATGCCAACAGGAAAAGGGAAAAAAATCTAAGGTTCTTACAGATTGATGGTTTGCGACACAAATACAAGTACAGAAAAGTTAAAATTGTATTTGTGGAATTGTGGTTCTATTGTTTAACTAGAACTACTACTTATTTTGAGTTTGTGTGCAAAGGGAGGGAGGAGGGGCATGGGTGTTTGCAAATTAGACCTGCTCATCACCTCCAACACTCTAGTAGCCTAGTTACACAACACACTGGCCCGCTATCCAAAAGCACAGTCGATTTATAGCTCAAGGGCTAATCTAGACAACTGCCTAATAGTATCCTGCCTAAGTGTAGTTGGCTGAGCTAAGCCAATCAAACAAAGACCCTGATCAGTTCAGATAACCATCTACCAGTAGACTTCTCTGTTCATACTCAGGCCTAATCCAGGCAATTAATTTTTACTTCTTCTATTAGTACAGAAAGTAATATACACTATCAGAGCGAATTTTGAGGATATGTCACTGGTATACAAGTTGGCACTTCAGAATTTTGTGGTAGATTTATCAGATGCATTCCCACTATGAAGGGCATTGAAGGGATATGGCAAACCTTCGCACAGGCACTACGAGCATTGTTCCAGTCAATCTTGTCATACGGAGTGTCATAAATCTCCTCTCTTAGTGCCAATATAGTTGGTGTAATCGGTCCAACGAATTTCTTGCCATAAAGATAAGCCATTGGTAGGTATACCATACGGGTTAAGCACCAGAATTTCACTGAAAATGGCAGAGGTTAAACTAAATGAATCTGTGCGCCAAATGTCCTGGAATGTGTAATGACACCGTTTCATAGAAGGAATACCTGGATGAAATGGAAGAAACTGAGGAGCAAACCACAATTCAGGGAAAATTGGATTATTTCCCGATCAATCAAACACTCCGAGTATCTTCAGTTGATACATAAGAAAAGTAGTGTTAATGAAATCAAAATAAATGAATAAGAAGGCATAAATGAGAAACTGGTGTAACTTTTTTTACCCAAATAAGAGTACTAATACGTAATACAAAACTAGTACACATATTTGGACAATAAATAATACCGAGAGCCATATCTTTCCCCATTGGGGAACCAAGGTTGCACCGCCATGGGACAGAATCCAAGCACGACCTTTAGCCAATGCACTGTTCTTGCCATATGGCTCCTCACCGAGAAGCCTCAAGGCTATATAGTTTGAACAGGTGCCAAACATGCTGCTTGAACCCAAGATAAGTGTGCCCCATCCACCATCTTCGTTCTACAAATCATTTATTTGGAGGGGAAAAATCTCTTAATTTAGGACCTTATATACTAATCTTTCTTGAAGAAATACAAAATTATATTAGTAAAAAGTAACAACAATAAAATGCAAGGTTGATCAGACATTATCTTGCATGGTTCAATGAAATCAGCTACAGTGGGATAGGAAAATGCTATGAGGCCTACGGTATGTGTGAGCCAAGATCCCTAGCTCGCCAATCAAGGCCTTAAGGAGAGAGAACCAAGATAAACATGCCATGCCTGGTGGTTGTAGATGTAGCGGCATATCTCGCGCCGATGTTCCGGTGATATCACAGTATTCAGTGACCTAGTAACATACAGGGCAAATATCTGCAAGTGAAGGTGCACATATGTTTTATCAATATCAGTGTGCAGGAAGGAACCAAACTGTGAGTTAATATTCTTTTAACCAAGAAAAAGAAGTGTAATAAAAGAATGACTTGTGTGCGGTGCAGAAACATATAGAACGCACCAAACCAGGCATGATGAACATGACCCCGCTGAAATCACCAGGCCAGTGCCCATCACTAGCTTGCAGAGAAGAGAACTGATCCAGAGCCCGCCTCAAGGAGCCCAATACAATTTCTTCAGTAACTTGCTCATCCTCCTGAAGCTTGATGCGTGGCAGATCGCGCTGATGATATATGTTTCGCTTTGCGCACTGCAGCAAAAAGATTCGTTATCTTCAGACTCTGGAAGCTAGCTGCTGCAAATTTTGACGCAATGAAGCACAAAACTAAAATATACAAAGATTAAACAAAAAAGAATGAATATGAACACGGATAATGGGTGGGCGGAATCGATGAGAACAAGGTGCCCTTCGTTCAGGCGTCAAGGAAACCAGCGCAAAAATCGCGAGGGTTGGGGATTGGATGGAAACCTCAGCTCTTCAACTTCCTTGCGGGGCGCTCGCATCGCATGGCTTCTCCCGCCGCGCAGGCCTTCATATCCGGCATCTTTCGCCGGCGGGCGATGCATCCTCGCCGCCGCCGGTGCTCGGCGGAAGGAACAAGCCGCTATCCCATCGGCCCATTGACCAGTCGGGCTATGGGCCCACGATCCAGCCTCGGACACACACGACGACGGGTTAGCGGCCATCGGCCCATTGACCAGTCGGGCTATGGGCCCACGATCCGGCCTCGGACAATCCACACACGACGACGAATGGGTTCGCGGCCATTTTACTAGCGGAGCCTAATTTTTTTTATGGGCGCAGGTGCGTTAGTGGGCCGCGCAGGTGCGTCGTGGGCCGGCCCTTACCTTCAGAGAAGGTGATCGACAACGAAGAACAAGGCGGGTGGCAAGATATCGATTCATGTGGATTGTGGACCAAACCTCAGCTAAGAGCAGTGACGACAGAGCTTCACCAAAGGAATGGTGGAAATTATGCTTGACAGGGGCCATGACCTAACAGCATGCTAATCAAAGAGCCAACCGCTGACTACATTATTGTCTTATTGACGTGTTATATTAGCTAATTAAGTAGCATATCCATATATTATTGGCTACAGTATAAATTACTTCAGTAATATCTGATTCTCATTTCCTCTTAGTAACGTAACGTACTAGGTTGGTTGAAACCCATGTCAGCCGGTGGACCAGTACGTAGACTTGCAACTACCTTATTATCCTCCCTTCTTAAATTTAGCACAAATTTAACATAACAATTTTTATAATATAATACATTTATATATCGTTCTATTATATTTGCTCTAAATCGATTGACAGGCCGCAAAGAAACACATATCCCCTGCCTTTGTTCCAACATTCGTTGCTATTCGTTTCCTGTTCTCTCAACGTCTGTTGCGCGGTGACATCTGCCGAGGGTAAACTGGCAGTGCCCACACCCTGATAGGGCATCGGACGTGTACATGTGCTTTCCTCTATGGCCCCTGGTTAGTTTGTTCATCTTTTAAATTTATTTTTTTTAAAAAAGTTTGTTCACCGTGAAAAGTGCTGTCTTGTGTCGATCATTCGTACTCCCATATCTCAGTTCGACCACCAAATGCACAACTTTACTCGTTGGCTGAGGATGGCAAAATTCCGGGCGGTGTCCGCGTGAGCTACAGAGCAACCAGAGGAAACAAAAATGAACACCGATATATATGCATGCAGAGACGTCGTGGAAGCAACCGAAGCTACTGGAAGAGAATTAAACAAATTGTATATATAATATAGTCCACACTCATTATTTTGACACCGCTGGGTTAACAAAATAACAAGTAATGTGCATATTTTTTGCGAGGTTATGACACTATACTTTGACATTCATTATTCTCATCACCCGCCGTGCAGCATGTGCCAATCAAATTAACAAGTTACGTGCATATAATAAGTATATATATATATTATATACACTTTTTGCGACGAATAAATTATATATATACATGTACGTGTACTGCATACGCACGAGGAGGTCGGCGGACTCTCTACGCTGGAAGCTGTTGAGTTACGAGGAGGCTACGCTAGCACACACAAAAAACTCGTTCACCCAAAAATAGAAACAACAGCAGTTATAGATCACAGATTGTTACCACTAGACGCGCAGTTGCAGCGGAAGCCGTCTTGATGTAGACGAACGCGTCGAAGTGGCAGTGCAGTGCAGTTGCTTACGTCCGTCTGGTCCTGCACGTGCGGTTCGTCCTTGTGCTTCAAGCGCAGCACCTCCGAGGTATCCACACGTACGAGGATTGAAACGTCGCGCACCAGACTGCTAGGTCCGCGAGCACGATGGGGAGAAAAACAACTATTGCTCGGAAGTCTTTTTTTTAGGAGGGGTTTGGTCTTTATTTATTTGGATGAAATTCTCCACGCCATATTCCATTAGCAATACGGGACTAATAAATAATGTACCCCTTCCCCTGACAATAGGCTTCACAACATTTGTGGCCCATTAAGACTAGTGGATCGAATCTAGTTGGCTCTGGCAACAGAAGCAGTGGTCGGTGAAGTCCCGGCGGAGCCTCTCCACCTCGGCGCGCTCCTCCGGCGTCGGGGTCGAACTCCCACACAGCCCGGCCCAGGAAGTTGTTGGTGGACTGCAGCCATGGGCCGCCGCCCTCCGCCACCTTCAGCCTCCACATGCTAGCTGCTTGCCCTGCTTTGTTCCAAGCTGCTGTTAGCTACTATACCTGTTCCTCAAAAAAAAAAACTATACCTAGCTGCCAGTAAGATGAAACAAAAGACTAGCGAGCTGGAAGAAGATATATATTTTTGAAAAGAAAAAATGAATTGCTTCGTGCATCTGAAGAGAAGAAAACAGATAGATGCTACAGTGAGAACGAATGAACGAACCTAGAACTAGAAGGATGATGAGGAGCTGTATGATGTGGGGAGGTTTTGAGTACCGCGGTGAGGGGGTATTTAAAGAGGAGGCCGGCTGGCAAGAATTAATGAACCTGAGGGAGCCTGAACGCACTGTGCGCACTTACTTGCTTCAATCACACAATCCTATTCGAAACTACTGTTTGCAAAGGTTGGGAGTCAATGTGTTCCGCTCCAGCATACTCCATACTACTGTGGCTGCATATTGTGCTACATTCGATGTGTAATTTGGACAAGATTTTGGTACAGTGAAGTGTGTATTATATTTCTAGTAATATACATAACGCCCATATGCATAGTATCAACTCCAATCGCCATTATTACTTATAAATCTCTTTTTCAGATGTAACAGGTAGAAGCTCTACCTATTGTCATATATTAAGGCCAGTTTTAGTGGGTTTTGTAAAGAGTTTCATGGCCTAAAATTTGTTGGTGTGACAAAAAAGAGAGAAAGAAAAGTTTTATGAGATGTGAAAGGAGTTTCATCCCATAAAACCCATATATCATGCATGCTTACCTAGTTTCTAGTTTAGATAATTATACAATAAAATTATGTACTGAGAGTGATCTAATTAGAAGTGATGCTCAAATGAGCAAAGAGGTTAAAAAATGGCATTTACTCATAGATTAGAATCCTCAAAAAGCTCTACTTCCACTCCAATCTTTGTGAGTTTTATTCCAGGTGCTTGTAGCCTACTCCGTCCGTCCCTAAAAGAGTGTCGTTTTCGCTTCAAGAGAAACATCTTTGACCGGATATATAAAAATATATATTAATATTTATGGTACATAATAAATATCATTAGATAGATATTTGAATCTAGTTTTTTAATAAATATATTTGGAGATTAAAATGTTGCACGTATTTTCTAAAAATTGAGTCCAAGTCGTGACACGGAAACCAACGGCGACACTTATTTAGGGACGGAGGGAGTAGGTACAAACTAATAGTTAGATTTCTCGCTGTGAAATAGGTCGTTTCATTGTGCCTTTAGCTTTTATTTAACTTGCGTAGAATCACGAGGTGTATCTGGATTTGAAGAAAGGATGGTCTGGCCATTAATTTATATTGTAAGACATAATCAGTATTGTGTAAAAGATCTTACCGATCTATTTATGCAACTTTTATCCACTGCCTTTGACTAACCATTGGTGGTAAAAAAACTTATGACCATTTCAAATCTTAGTATATTGTAATAAAAAGAGAAGGAGATCTAGATGTTTTGTTTTTTAACCGGGACAAATAAATAGTTACCGATAGTGTACTCAGTTTGGCAAGACAAGAGTGCGTTCTATAGTTTTTGCAAAAAACTCCTGCCTGCGTGCCGTTTGGAGCACGGCCGCACGCGTACGGGTCGGAGGTCAATAATCAACAGAGCGAGTGAGAGATCGTCAGCAGTACCCGGCCTGTACTGAAGTACCGATCATCGTTGACTTCCCTAAAACCCCACGAAAATTTGCAGAAAATCTGAGCCATTCCTATACGGATTCCTGATTGGACGGCCATCCAGTCACCTTGCACACGTACGTCAGTTCAGTACGTGACGTTTGGACTTTGGACCTTGGGCACCGATGAGCCGCTGACCGAAAAATGCTTGTGTGACCGGGCACCCGTGAGAGATCTGATCCTGAACGCTCATCATGTTTTGTGCTCCGCGCGTTTTTGTCTCATCCTCGTGTATTCCTTTGTATTTCATTTTTTCTTTGATGCGTACCTGCACATGGTCAGAAATCTTTCCTGCTGTGGTGGGATGTAAAGCTAAAAAAGGCACACCTTTTGATGGTTGATTGCCATTGATATAGGATAAAAAGAGCTGTTGTCTCCATATTTAATTCAATCACTAGGATTTTGAACTTTTGACCGTTGTGAGTGTAGTTTTTTCTTGCCTATGTAAAACTAGTCTGTCAGGACGCAAGCATATCGATACCTTCTCATGTAATACCAGTACCTTCTCATGCAAAGACTATGGTCACTTTGATTTTTTGCGTTATGAGGTAGAAAAAATATTTTTATTTGAGTACCGCGGTGAGGGGGTATTTAAGAGGAGGTCGGCTGTAAAGAATTAATGAACCGCCTGCCTGAGGGAGCCTGATCAGGGACGACAACCGCATGACGCACTGTGCGCACTTAGGGCGTGATTGGTTCTCTTCTCTACTGAGCCAGGCTTGCATTAGAGAACCAGGCCCTTCATGGCCAGGCCTCGCGCATGCAAGTTAAGCTTGTTTGGTTGCTTGTTTGTATATAGCCTGGACGTGCTGGTGCATTGATTGGTTAGCGTGTTCAACCCACTTCCTTGCACCACTCGTCTCTTGTGCATGCAGGTAGCACGCCCGTGAGAGCCAGGCCCGGGAGAAACGAGGATTTTCTCCGCATGCGCAGAGCCTGGCTCGGAGGCTTGTTTTGCACCATCACGGCCTGGCTCACTTGGTGGTCCAGCCAACCAATCAAGCGCTGCTTGCATCGCCAGAGCCTGGATGAGGGGAGAAGCAGCCAACCAATCAGCCCCTTACTTGCGTCAATCACACCTTTTTTTTAGTGACCCAGTTGCTCTGCTGGGAATCAAAAGTACATGAAGTACAAAATTGCACCGGCTCCTTGAGACTAGGCCTCGATAAGAACAAACCGAACCTACACAGACAAAGAGATATTGACTTGTTTCACATCTGTAACTACATTTTTTCATTTCTCATTTCATTTAGGATTCCCCCTCGGGGCTCAACTCCTCGCTTTACGTTAGCGGACTTACAGGTCGGGCCGGGGCTCCACGCTCTTTCTTTCTGTGTGGGACGATGCCGGGGAATGTGTCGAGGAGTGCGCCTCTTAACGAGGGTGATTTAAGTGCAACGAAATGTACCGGTGGTTCGCGAAGCATCTGGCTTACCGGTCATCTCCCATTCCCGTCGTCCTTTTTTTCTATTTCCCACTACTAGATAATGGGCATAAATCTCATGATACGCAGATTGGTCTGACTCGTAATTCACTTTTGACTCCGTGTTCGATAGCCTGACCGTAGTGATGTTAATTGTGGTTACATTCATAAGTAGCTTGGTCCATCTTTATTCCATTTCATATATGTGGCCAATTTAGTAGGATAGAATGTTTAGTAGAGGCTAGTGGAACGTTACATGCATTTTACAGCATATAGAGGTGTACCAATCCCACCATGATCGCCAGAGCAAGATTCATTCTTTAATCGCTACTAGATCAAACATGAGACCAGGTATCTCTGTGGATAGAGATCAAGATAGGGATCCCTATAAATCCGGACAGTTATGGAAAAAGTGCACTTTTTGACTACTACTACTATTTCTTAGACTTTTTCAATATCTAGTAAGACTAATTACCAATAAATATGTTGAGCACCAAGATAACTTTTTCGAAGAAATGACAAGAAAGTTGTATATAGATGGAGGATAAAATTACGATGTGGAAAACAAGACAGGGGTTTTGTACAATGACACTGTACAACAATTTGGAAAAGGGATGGAGCCCAGCTTGGCAGCCACAATCCTATTCGAAACTACTGTTTGCAAAGGTTGGGAGTCAATTTTTAATTGTTCCGCTGGAGCATACTCCGTACTACTGTGGCTACACATTGTGCTACATGCCTACATTCGATGTGTAATTTGGACTAGATTTTGGTACAGTGAAGTGTGTATTATATTTCTAGTAATATACATAATGCACATACGTATGGTGTCAGTTCCAATCGCCATTACTTATAAATCTCTTTTTTCAGATGTAACAGGCAGTAGCTCTACCTATTGCCATATTTTAAAGTCAGTCTTAGTGGGTTTCATAAAGAATTTTGTGGTCTTAAATTTATTGATGTGGCAGAGAAGAGAGAAAGAAAAGTTATATGAGATGTGAAAGGAGTTTCATCCCATGAAACTTGAAACTCATATAGCATGCTTAGTTTCTAGTTTAGATAATTATATAATAAAATTATGCACTGAGACGGATCTAATTAGAAGAGATGCTCAAATGAGCAAAGAGGTTAAAAAATTCATAGATTAGAATCCTCAAAAAGCTCTACTTCCACTCTAGTCTTTGTGAGTTTTATTCTAGGTACAAACTAAGCTAGATTTCTCGCTGTGAAATAGGTCGTTTCATTGTGCTTTTAGTTTTTATTTAACTTGCGTGGAATCATTCGTACCTAGATGTCATGAAGAAAGAGATTATCAGAATTCTCAGGATCAAAGTTGACATGGTAACCACCCAATGTCTAGACTGATTGATCACATGCATGCATGCACCAGCGTGATCTGCCCGTGGCGATCAGAATAATGCTCTAGCCTCTGAGAAGCCATGCATTTATTGGTCATGCCTGCCCATCGACATCAAAACTACTAGATTTTTGTCTATAGCAACATTAAAAAAAACGTGGCAATAGTTATCAATTACAATAATGGCACTTTTGTTGGCCTCCGTTGCAATTACCTACGTGGTAATAGGTGTATTGCAACAGAATTTAGTGTTTGTTCGCTGGCAATAGCAATATGAATTACCACACAATCAAACGTTGCATTAGATAGATGTCACAACAGTGATGTTGTGACTATAGTATATATTAAATATAAAACTCAAATTGTCACCGATGGAAATCGAACCTAGGACCTATTAGCACGCAACATTTTACCACTATACCGCAAGCACTTTTGTTGTTTATTTTGTTAATATTTTTTCTTATCCTCTCTAATTACTACAAGAGTGCACGAAAAAACGTGGCAACACATAGAAAAGTGTGGCAATAGTTAAGAAAGTGTGTCAATAGTATTCATGTACCGTAACTTTAGTTCCATTGTGGCAATAATGATATTTTTATTGCAACCATTTTTGGGGTATTACCACGCTACAAAATGATGGAAAAATAGTAGCTCCAATGCAACGATACTGTCGGTGTTGGGATCGGTCGGCCAATCCCCAGCGCCAAACAGAATGCGCTGTGTCCCGTCCCTTGATGGTTGATGCAAGAGCTAGCACGATGAGACAAGCGTTTATCCTGGTTCCGACCGTGAGGTCGTATGTCCAGCAGGGTGCGCTCGGGGCGCTGTACTATCTTGCACCGGAGTGCTTGCAGAGGGGGGCTACAAGCAAGGCGGGAGAGGAGCAGGAGTCTCCAAGGAGACCCCGAGCTCCTGGCCCGAGCGGAGGCGATCGGAGGGGCTTCTTGTCTTTGAGTTGCGACCCTCGCTTCCCCTTCGCGGGGGAGAGGGGTGAGGTCATTCGTGCAACCCTCGAATCGGGCAGCGTACACGGATGCCTCGGTGGTTGAGGTGGAGCCGGGGCATGGCGCCCCGGCGACGGAAGCGGGCGAGCAGGGAGGCCACGCCACCGCCGCGGCCCCTACTGGAGGGAGGCAGGAGGCGGTCGTGCCGGTCGGCGGCACGGTCATCCTGCCGGCTTTGGGCCGCGCACAAGGCGTGGCCCAGGGTGGCGATGGCGGGCGCGTTCCCCCCGCTGGGGTGACTGCGGCCGAGGTGTCGGCGGCGCGCTTCTTGTCTCAGGGGCCGCCGCAGATGCCTGTGGCCAGGGGAGCGGCTGAGTGGGATGCGGCTGAGGTGGCGCTGCTCCAGGGTCGTCGCGGCCCGAGCGCATGGCCAGAGGAGCCTGGCGTCTCCGCCCGGGTCTGGCAGGGCATGGCGGAGGAGAACGAGCTGTGGGCTCAGGCCGAACGGGTCGGGACGGACTTGGAGCGGGCCATCTCAGCCGCCGCCGATCTCCATTCCAGGCAGGCGCTGGAGCTCTTCGAGGTATCCCCGCGCTCATCTTAGCACTTCGTGATTGTTTTCAGTTTGTGTCTTATTCTTGATGGCTCTTCGTGCAGCTTCTGCGGCAGGAGGCGGCAGACAAGACCGCGTGCATCGCGGACTTGTACGCCGATCTTCGCCGGTTCCGCCAGGCGAACGCGGACCTGGGCACAGAAGTGACCCAGCTCACCGTCCGGGTGAGGGAGGCGGAGACGGCCGCCCGCGCACACGAAGAAGCCAAGGCTCGCGCAGAGCAGGAGCGCGACGCTGAGAGAGGCACGGCGGAGCGGGAGGCCCGAGCCTCGGCCGCGGCGTTGGAGCGGCTCGAGCTCGAGCGCAAGGCGCACGAGGCCGCGTAGTCCCAGCTCGCGGAGGCGGCGCCCCGGGCAGGGCAAAAGGCCCAGGAGGCCGAGCAGCTGGGCCGCGCGCTTCGAGAGAAGGAGGGTGCGCTGGCGACCGCGGAGGGCCTGCTCCAGCAAGAACGCACAGCGCTTACCGAGGCCAGGGCCTTGGTGGACGGTATGGCTTTACGCTTTCCTGGCTTTCTGTGTTGGAGTTAGTCTTGACGTGCTTGAGCTTTGTCAGGGCTGCGGAGGGCCGAGGCGGAGAAGGCGGACGAGGTGATGGCTGTTCAGGCCGCCTACTCCGAGGCCCAGGGGGAGCTTGAGGCGCTGAAGGTCGCCGCCGATGCGGCGTGCCGGGACGTCCAGTGCGTCGACGTGCAGTCGGGGTCGTCGTTGCCCAGCCGCCTGAGGTCTCTGAAGAGCTGCGTGGCGGAGCGCCTCGAGAGCGCGCTTCACCTTGGAGTGAAGAAGGCACTCGGCGTGGTGTCGACGCATTACAACATCGACCTCGCGGCGGTGGCGCGCGGCTACTTCATCGACGCAGACCTGGACGACGACGCCGCCCTTGCTGCTCTCGACGAGGCCGATGACGGCGCCGAGGATGCCGCCACGGCGCTTGCCGCCAAGTTCGGGCGCGATCTTTTCCCCGAGGAGGATGAAGATGCGCGCGCCGACGTTGGGCCTGAGGCTGCGACCGCCACCGAAGCCGAGGTTGATCCTGAGGCCGACGCCGTGGCGTCCCTCGAGGAGGACATCGCCTCGGTGTGCCGCGATGACGATGGTCCTGGGGCGCTTGCATCGGTTCCCTCGACTGTTGCCGCCGAGGCCACCGCGCCGCCGTAGGAAGGTGGAGCCTGAAGGGTTCAGGCTTAGTATCTAGGTGTATCTTAGTTTTTAGGAGACTAGCTCTGTACTTAAACTAAGATTGAAAGTCGATTGTGCATTTCAAACTTGTTCGATTGTTCTATTGTGCTACTCTTGGCTTGGAGAGATTTCGGCCGGGTATTTCGAATCCGCGAGTAATTAAGGCGTGGAGTGGAGAGGGAGTTGCCGTATCCCTTCGCGAGCATAGGCGGTCTCACGGCTCAACCGGCTCCAGCTTTAGCTGGCTCGCGCCCCGCATCTCTCTAAGCGCCTCGAGTTTTAGCACAATTTTTGAAAATTGGGACGATTAGGGGGGTAAACCCCCCTGCAGCCCCCGAGGGGGGCTTGGCTCTATTGAGAATAGGACCAAGTCCCCCTTGTTCATGCTGTTAGTAACAATGTTTTCATGTTTTTTGCAAACTTTTCATTATTGTTAACTAAGAACATGAAGTATTTACAAGAAATACTGAGAGTTTTAAGGATAGAAGCGACGTAGCTGTTGGATGTTCCAGGCGTTGGTGAAGACCTCGCCCTTCTCGTTCGCCAGCTTGTAAGTGCCAGGTTTGAGGACCTTGGCGATGATGAATGGTCCTTCCCATGGCGGAGTGAGCTTGTGGCGCTCTCGATTGTCCTGGCGCAGCCTCAGCACCAAGTCCCCTTCGTGGAGGTCTCGACGCCGCACCTTCTGAGCTTGGTATCGCCGGAGCGATTGTTGGTAGCGTGCTGAGTGAAGCAACGCTACGTCGTGAGCCTCGTCCACCTGGTCCAGCGAATTCTCGTGGTCCCGCTGGTTTTGGTCTTCCTGGTAGGCCTTGAGCCTCGGAGACCCGTACTCCAAGTCTGTTAGGAGGACGGCTTCGGCGCCATAGACGAGGAAGAACGAGCTGAAGCCTGTGGCCCTGCTTGGGGTTGTCCTGAGACTCCAGATCACCGATGGCAGTTCAACAACCCACTTCCGGCCAAACTTGTTCAGCTTGTTGAAGATTCTTGGCCTCAGGCCTTGTAGTATCATGCCGTTGGCACGTTCTACTTGGCTGTTCGTTTGTGGATGTGCCACGGCCGACCAATCAACGCGAATGTGATGGTCGTCGCAGAACTCCAAGAACTTCTTGCCGGTGAATTGGGTGCCGTTGTCGGTGATGATCGAGTTGGGTACCCCGAATCGGTGGATGATGTCGGTGAAGAACAACACGGCCTGCTCAGATCTGATGCTGGTGATGGCCCGGACCTCGATCCACTTCGAGAACTTGTCGATGGCTACCAACAAGTGGGTGAATCCCCCGGGCGCTGGGCGGAAGGGCCCCACGAGATCCAACCCCCAGACCGCGAAAGGCCATGTTACAGGGATGGTCTACAGGGCGTGCGCCGGGAGATGCGTCTTTCGTGCGTAGAATTGGCACCCTTCGCAGGTGCGCACGACCTCGTTCGCGTCGGATACGGCGGTGGGCCAGTAAAAGCCTTGCCGGAATGCGTTACCCACGAGGGTACGCGGCGCTGCGTGGTGTCCGCACGCCCCGGCGTGGATGTCGCGGATCAACTGCCTTCCCTCGGGGATGGGGATGCATCGCTACAAGATCCCCGAGGTGCTGCGCTTGTACAGCTCGCCGCCGACCGAGACAAAGGTCTTGGCCCTTCTGGCGATGCGGCGCCCCTCGGTTCGGTCCGAGGGCAGCTCCCCGCGGTCGATCCACGTGAGGTACGGATCACGCCAGTCTTGTGGTCGCATGTCTACGTCGATTTCCATGGCCTCGGCCGAAGAAATTTCAACGTCGAGGGCTTCGAGCCCCTCTTTCGAGGGGTCCTCTTCCATGGGCTCGACCCCCGCAGCCCCCGAGGGTGTCTTGAGGGTTCCGGCCCTTCGCTCAAAGTTGACGGAGGGTTGATCGAGGCCGCGGGCGAAGACGTTCGGAGGAACGGTGATTCGCTCTGACGCGATCTTGGCCAGCTGATCCGCTTCCTTGTTGTATTTGCGTACGATGTGGTTCAACTCGAGGCCATAGAATTTGTCCTCGAGACGACGAACCTCGTTGCAATACGCCTCCATCTTTTCGTCGCGGTAGCTTGCGTTCTTCATCACTTGGTCGATGACCAACTGAGAATCCCCCCGGACATCGAGGCGTTTGACGCCGAGGTCGATGGCGATGCGGAGCCCAGCGAGGAGGGCTTCGTACTCCGCCATGTTGTTCGACGCTGGGAAGTGCAAGCGAACCACGTACCAGATATGTTCTCCGAGGGGTGAGACGAGGAGGAGGCCCGCGCCTGCCCCGGTTTTCATCACTGACCCGTCGAAGTACATGGTCCAGCATTCGGCTTGGATCTGCGGCGGCCGAAGTTGGACGTCGGTCCACTCAGCGACGAAATCCGCTAAGGTTTGCGATTTTATCGCCTTTCGCGGTGCGTAGGAGAGAGTCTCCCCTACGAGCTCCATAGACCACTTCGCTATTCTACCCGAGACGTCCGGGTTGCGGACTATCTCCCCCAAAGGGAAAGATGAGACCACGGTGACCGGGTGGGCCTCGAAGTAGTGTCGCAGCTTTCGACGCGCGAGCACTACAGCGTAGATTAGCTTCTGGATCTGTGGATACCGCATCTTGGTTTCGGTCAGCACCTCGCTGACATAGTACACCGGCCTCTGGACCGGCAGAGCGTGGCCCTCCTCTATCTTTTCCACAATGATGACGGCGCTGACAACTTGCGTTGTCGCAGCCACATATAGGTAGAGGGGCTCGCCGTTCTGCGGCGGCGTGAGGATAAGTGCGCGCGCGAGCGACGCTTTTAGCCCGTCGAGGGCTTTTTGGGCTTTGGGGGTCCACGAAAAGCGTTCGTGCTTTTTTAGGAGCTGGTACAAAGGTAAGCCCTTTTCACCAAGTCGAGAGATGAAGCGGCTGAGAGCTGCGAGGCAGCCCAGTACCCTTTGCACCCCCTTGAGGTCCCGAATTGGCCCCATTCGTTCCAGGGCCGAGACTTTTTCGGGGTTGGGTTCGATGCCTCGTTGGGAGACGATGAAACCCAATAGCATGCCTCGCGGCACCCCGAATACGCATTTTTCCGGATTCAACTTTACCCCGTTCGCCCGGAGGCAACCGAATGTGATTTGCAAATCGTTGACCAGTTCGTTCGCCTTTCTGGTTTTTACAACAATATCATCAACATATGCCTCAACGGTCCGCCCGATGTGGCTTCCGAAAACGTGTTGCATACATCGCTGGTATGTAGCTACACCGTTTCGGAGGCCGAACGGCATAGTGACGTAGCAAAACATGCCAAACGGGGTGATGAAAGAAGTCACGAGCTGGTCGGACTCTTTCATCTTGATTTGATGATAACCGGAATAAGCATCAAGAAAGCATAGCAATTCACACCCAGCGGTGGAGTCTGCTATCTGATCTATTCTAGGCAGAAGAAATGGAACCTTAGGGCATGCTTTGTTCAAACCGGTATAATCTACGCACATGCGCCATTTTCCGTTTTTCTTCTTAACTAGAACAGGATTGGCAAGCCAGGTCGGGTGAAATACCTCTTTGATGAATCCGGCTTGCAGGAGCTTGCGCACCTCCTCCCCGATGGCGCGGCGCTTTTCCTCGTCGAACCGCCGTAGTCGCTGTACCACCGGCTTGGAGTGAGGCTTGATGTCGAGGCTGTGCTCGGCGACCTCTCTCGGGATCCCCGGCATGTCTGAGGGCTTCCACGCGAAGATGTCGGCGTTGGCGCGGAGGAAGTCGACGAGCACAGCTTCCTATTTGGGGTCGAGGGTGGTGCTGACCCTCAACGCCTTGCCTTCGAGGGCATTGGGGTCGAGGGGCACCGCCTTAGAGTGCTCAGCGGCCTCGAAGGTGCCCGCGTGCCCTTTGGTGGAGTCGACGGCCTCATTCGCCATCCTCTCCAAGTCCGCCACCAGGGTCTCGCTGTAGGCGAGTGCTTCCGCGCCCTCGACGCACTCGACGTCGCATGCGTAAGCGTGCTCGTACGACGATCCCACGGTGATGACGCCCTTTGGCCCTGGCATCTTCATCTTGAGGTAGGCGTAGTTGGGGACCGCCATGAACTTGGCATAACACGGTCGCCCGAAAATAGCGTGGTACGCTCCTGGGAATCCCACCACCTCGAAGGTGAGGCTCTCCCTCCGAAAGTTATCGGGAGTACCGAAGCAAACGGGCAGGTCGATCTGCCCGAGGGGTTGGACCCGTTTTCCCGGCGCGATGCCGTGGAACGGCGCCTTGCTTGGCCTCATCTGGTTTGTGCCGATGCCCATGAGCTCTAAGGTGTGGACGTAGAGGATGTTGAGGCTGCTGCCCCCGTCCATCAGCACCTTGGAGAATCGCGTGTTGCCGATGACGGGGTCGACGACAAGCGGATAGCGCCCCGGATTCGGGACATAGTCCGGATGGTCCTCTCGGCCGAAGGAGATGGTCTCGTCCGACCAGGCGAGGTAAGTTGGCGTCGCGGGGTGAACGGAGAAGACCTCTCGGCGTTCACGTCTTTGTTCCCGGGACGTCGCGTTCACTGTGGGCCCTCCTACGATGAAGAATACATTCTTCACATGGGGGAACTCGTCGTTGCCGCCATCGCCCGTATCCTTCTTCGGGCCGTCCTCCTTCGCGGAGGTGCGCCTGAAGTAACCCTTGATCATCCCACACTGTTGGAGGGTGTGGATGACAGGGCCCTTATGGTACGGGCATGGCTTCTTCAGCATCTCGTCGAACAGGCCTCCCCCCTGAGGGGGGCCTCGAGGGCCTTTGCGGCCTCGCTCGACCACGAGGGCATCGTCAGAGTCCTCGCCCTGCTGCTGCTGCTGCGCGGCTTGCCGAGGCTTCTTGCCTTTACTGCCTCGTTTCTGCTTTTTTGCCTTTGCCTTGGGTTTGCTGCCCTCCGCGGGCAGCTCCTCCGCGCGTTTCCCCTTGGTCTTGCCGTCGAAGATCGCCCCGACAGCCTCCTCTCCAGAGGCGAAGTTGGTGGCGATGTCGAACAGAGCGTTGACGCTGGTGGGATGGTTTCGCCCCAGCTCGCACACCAGCTCCCGACAGGTCGTGCCTTCGAGGAAGGCGTGGATGATTTCGGAGTCACCCACACTCGGGAGCTCGGTGCAGCGCTTGGAGAAGCGGCGGATGAAGTCCCTCAGCGGCTCGTCGGCCGCCTGCCGGCACCCGCGTAGGTCCCAGGAGTTTCCGGGGCGCACGTATGTGCCCTGGAAGTTACCCACGAACATCTTGACCAGGTCGTCCCAGTCGTGGATTTGGTTCGCGGGTAGGTGTTCGAGCCATGTCTGCGCCGAGTCCGCGAGATGAAGCGGAAGGTTGCGGATGATCATGGCATCGTCGGTGGCCCCGCCCAACTGGAAAGCCAGGCGATAGTCGTTAAGCCACGTCTCGGGTTTCGTCTCACCCGAATACTTGGTGATGGTGGTCGGCTGACGAAAGCGCGGCGGGATGGCGGTTGAACGGATCTTCCGGCTGAACACAGGGGTTCCCGGGGGTTCCGGTGTCGGACTTCTGTCCTCCTCGCTTTCATAGTGACCTCCCCGTCGGGGGTGCCTGCTGCGAGGAGGCGCCGCGTCCTGCCTCTTCTTGTTCAGGACGTTGCGCGCATCGCCATCGTCAACGGCGCCCCGCGTGTCCACGAGTCGGTCCTTCGCGGACCTCCTCGTTCCGCGGTCGCCGGTCACGAGCGCCCTTCCGTCGTTCGTTGGACGGTGAGGCGTCCACGCGCCCCTGGGTGGGGTATGGATGGATTGTTCCTTATCCCACTTGCTGCCTCTGGCCCTCGAACTGGCCTGGTGGCGCATGCGGGAGGCGGAACTTTCCGCTTGTTGAACGGCCGCTTCTTCGACAAGGGCCTACACCTGGCGCCGCATGCTGCGCACTTCTGGTGTTGATGGTTCGTTCATGGCCCGAATCAGGGTTGCTGCGGCGACGAGCTTCTGGCTTGCTCGTGGCGGCATGGCAGGGCCGGCGTCGTCGCCGTCACCCCTGATGCGCGCTTGAGCAATACGCCCGGCAGCTCGTGCGCGTTCGCCGCGTTTGGGCTGCCGGGCTTCCAGGGCTGCGCGCAGCTCCTGTACCTGCTGGCGCTCCTGTTGGAGCATGGCTTCCAGCTCTTGCACCTGCGCAAGCTGTGCCTGCGCGAGTGCGGCTTCGCTCGCTGGCTCGGCGGGCGCCGGTGGCGGTTCGTCGTGTCCGGCCCCGTCGCGCGTTTCTTCATCCTCTCCCACGGACTCTACTTCGCCGTCGAGGACGAAGCATTCTCGCGTGGGGTCGTATTCCCCCTCGCTGGAATCGTCGGAGCAGGTGAGGCAGAAGTCCGCGACGGCCTGGAAGGAGATAAGGCCTTCGCGGTCGCGCAACCCGGAGTAGTCCAAGTTCGGGTACTCCTACCCGCGCACACTCTCTCCGTCATCCGACTCGGACTTGGGCCCGCCGGGCGAGGAAACGCTGAGGCCGCGGATCGAACCCAGCTGGCGACCCGGCGAATCCTCGTGCGCGTTCGGGTTGGCGCTGATTGCCACGGAGTAGCTTGCGGCCGCGTTGTTCATCCCGTGGGGGAGCTGCGCCGGCCCGGCCACATTTTCCCAGCGCGCTCCCTCCGCGGGAGCCGCCGGCGGGGGTCCGCCCCCCTGTAATGTGGCAGCGGGCTGGAGCAGCAGGTGTGCGTCCCAGTCAGGGAGGACGATGCGCGGGGCAACGCGCCGCTCCGCGCGAATCTGCAGCTCGCGCAGTCTTCGTCGTCTCCTGAGCTGGGCCGGCGTCGGCGGTGTCGGGGTAACGGGCATCATGTTGGGCGGCCTGGAGGCGAGCCGCATGAGGAGGCCCTCACCGGTCGCTTCGAACTCCAGGCTCCCAAACGTGATCCGGTACCCGCGCGGAAGCGATCCGGGGGACCCCGTGGCGGATCGTGGTGGCATGGTCTTGGCGCGGCCTGCCGTCAAGGGAACTGATTGGGTGTGATTGACCACAGCGCAGCCCCCTACCTGGCACGCCACTGTCGGTGCTGGGATCGGTCGGCCAATCCCCAGCGCCAAATAGAATGCGTTGTGTCTCGTCCCTTGACGGTTGATGCAAGAGCTAGCACGATGAGACAAGCGTTTATCTTGGTTCCGACCGTGAGGTCGTACGTCCAGCAGGGTGCGCTCGGGGCGCTGTACTATCTTGCACCGGAGTGCTTGCAGAGGGGGCTACAAGCAAGGCGGGAGAGGGGGAGGAGTCTCCAAGTCCCTGAAAGCGAGTGTGATTGAGGCGAGTGCCAATATCGTATGTGGCAGTGTGTGTGATCCTTCCCCCCCCCTCTCTCGCCCCCTCCCTCCTTTTATAGGCCAAGGAGAGAAGGGGGGAGGGGCTTAAAGTACAGGTACAGTGTGTGCTACAGAGGTGTGTACTGGAGAGCGTGGCGCTGGGCGTGCGGCCGTCCTTGACCCAGGCGGGGGATTTATGGCGAGCTCCGGCTTCCGCGGGCGTCATGGCCGTCTCTGTGCTTGTCCTGGAGTGATTTCGAGGGGTGGCGCTGCCGTAATCCGCACCCAACTGCCCGCCGCTGGTTGACTTCGAGGGCGGGGCAGGTGACGAAGGACGAGAGTTGGCGGCACAGGGGCCGGCATGGCGCTTGCGGTCGATCACAGGGCGCGGCGTGCCCGGTTTGCCGGGGAATGGCCGAGAGTTGGTGGATTTGACCCGGCGTTCTTAATCACCGGACCACGCCTGACCGGAGTCCGTACTCGGTTGCTGCTCGTATATTTGTTCGAGGGTCCTTCGCGCCCATTCGAGGGCTGCGCCGGGGGGGGGGGGGGGGAAAGGACGGGAGCGGGTGGAATAGTGGTGCGGATTGACGCCTGCAAGTCCGCACAGGGCCTCGCGCAGCGCCGCATGCGTCCTCACAGTGGTGGTGAGGACGCATAGTGAACGGAGCAGTTGAAACAGCGAGCTCTGCGGTGTCAGCGGCGCGGCATGGGGAGAGATTGCCTTTTTGACTTCGGCGCCCGCCTGATGGGGCGGGCATTAAATGCCGTTGTCGGGCGGGGCGCCAGAGTGTGCCGCGTTATGTAGAGGGGTAGCCTCGAGCGAGGCGGAGACGGCCCGCCCGCTCGAGGGGGCGCGCGGCCCTCGAGCGAGGCGGAGACGGGGGCAGCGACTCGGGTCCCCTCGATAGGCGAGCTCGAACGTCCGTTCTTGGGCCGCGATAGGCCGTGACGAGCCGAGCTGCCTTTGCGGCCCCTCCTGGCTGTTGGTGATTCGGCCTTTCGTGGCATATCGTTTTTTGAGGGTGATTTGCCCCGATGATTAGGGGACCCCCGGGGTTTGTCCCCGACAGATACATTTTTATGGTGGCAATAACACCTATCTTTTGCAACGAAACTAGATACTTTTTGTCACACCCGGCCCAGTTTGTATGGCCCAGTAGTGGCCCGTGAGTGCGGGATGCACGTGTTTATTGCCAAATTGCTCCTTTAGCAAGGGTGGAGGCAACTTATAAGCCTTTGTCTTCCAGCCATAGCACCTTCGGGTTAACCCTTTTACACGAAGCGAGGACAAAAGTGTAAGCAGGGTGCTATGTGTACGCGTGCACGCCCCTCGGAAGGGCTGTGCGGGGCGGCTCGTGGACGGCGGGGTGTTACAAATGGTATCAGAGCCGACCCTCGCGGTTGCGCGTACGGGTCAGTGTGCGGGCATAGGGCGCATGGCGCGTGTGGCCCGGGTAGGGCATACGGCATGGACTATGGCGCCGGCACTGGACGTACGGTCGTGCGCTAAGGGGGAACGGTCCTGGACATTTGCCCGTGTGGGTGAGTTGCGCCGACGAGGACATCGGGTTCTTTGAGGGGGGTTGTATGTCACACCCGGCCCAGTTTGTATGGCCCAGTAGTGGCCCGTGAGTGCGGGATGCACGTGTTTAGTGCCACATTGCTCCTTTAGCAAGGGTGGAGGCAACTTATAAGCCTTTATCTTCCAGCCATAGCACCTTCGGGTTAACCCTTTTACACTAAGCGAGGACGAAAGTGTAAGCAGGGTGCTATGTGTACGCGTGCACGCCCCTGTAACACCCTAAAAATGCCTATTTTTAAAATTTTAGTAATTAAATTGTTTTTATTTAATTTTATGCTCATATTTATCTAGGGAAAATAAATTATTTATGATAAATAAAATAAAATATAAGGTTAGAAACATTTTTGTTGCATTCATGCTGGCTGCATTGAGTTTTGTTTGTGAGTGGTTCAATTGGAATTTAAATTCTGTTTAAATTCGAATTTGAATCGCTGCTTTTGGAGCTCTAGAAAAGTTTCTGCGGCCCGAGTCCACTTTTCCTCCCTTAACTATTTTCCTCGTCCGATTTTGGCCCTTCTTTCTTTCTCTTCTGCAGCGGCCCACTCCCCCCCCGCTCCGCTTTTGGCCCGCTGCCGGCCTGTTCGCGCCCCGCTTCTGGCCCGGTCCAGCCGCTCGTTCGCTCGGCCCACGCGCGCGTAAAAGTCTGCGTTGCCCCCCCCGCTCCCGCAGCAGCCGCTCCGCTCGCCTGTGGCCCAGTGCGGCCCAGCAGCCAGGCCAGCCCGCCCCGCACCCCTAGCCGCTGACCGAGCGGGGCCACCCGTCAGGGTCGTCCCTGAGCTCCAGCCGAGTCCGGCTCGACCCCGGCGCCGGAGTCCCGGTCGGCCACGGCGCGAACGCCGAGAAAACCCGGACCCTCTCCTTGGCCGTCCTTCAAATAGCGCCGCCGCTCCTCCCAACCCCCATCTCAATTCGCGCTGCCAATTCCCCGTCGCTCGAGCTCGTGCTCGCCGCCGCCGTTTCCAAACCCGCCGCCGTCGATCTGTCAGTGCAACGCCGCCCCGTCCAAATTGATCGCCGGAACAGCTTCGCGTGGTGGTAAGCGTGCTCCTGAGCCCCTCCTTGCCCTTCATCCCTCTCTGACTTGAGCCGCCGCCGCGCATCGCCGTCCGCCGCTTCTGTTCGTCGTCGCCGGCCTCCGCTGCCGCGACCCCGCCGACGAGATCCACTCAGTCGAGTTCGCAGCGTCGCCCCGAAGCCGTAGCTGCCCTCCGCGCCCCGAACCGTGCTCCGTAGCCCGAGCTCCACCCTTCGCCGGCGATGAGCCGCCGCCACTGTCCAGCGCCGCCGCTCGTCGCGCCGCCGCTGCCGACACCCCTCTGCTGGATCTAATCTGAGCCGTCCAAGTTGAAACCGACGGCCCAGATCAAGTCAACCAAGCCAAGTCAGACAGCCTGTACCGGTCAACCTTGCCGTTATTGCAAAAGAACCCCTATCCTTTTTCAAAATTAACCCACAGTCCTGTTTTATTCAAAAATAATTACAATTAAGTCCTGATTTTTACAGAAAACCCCCTGCCTTATTTAAAAATAGTACCCGAGGTCCTGTTTTGGTCAAATTGCAAATAAACCCTCCTGTTTTTATACAAAATTATGTTTTAGCCCCTGAATTTTTTGCAAATAAGCCCCTGGAACTTTTAAAACTTTGCCAGCAAGTCCCTGAACCTTAGAAAAGCCATAACTTCTTCGTTTTAGCTCCGATTTGAGTGATTTTCGCGCTCACGTGTTCGTAGCGAAGCGTAGATTAGTTTTTCAGCCTTCTTTTGTTCTGTTTCTATTGTTTGGTGTACAGTTCTAATAGATTATTATTGTTTGCATGTACTGGCTTGTATGGATGCTTGTGTGTTGTTGTTCGAGTCCAGTCGGTGAGCCGTACGCGTTTGAGTTCGAGGGTTACGAGGAGCAGGACCAACAGCAGCAGCAAGAGCAACAGCAGCAGTTGGACGAAGGCAAGTACAGCACGGACAATCCTTGCTACCTAAACACACCTTTACACTGTTTACTGCATATGCATGTGTCTAAATTGTTCCTATTAAGGCCGTACCTAGTTTTGTTTATCCTATACCTTGAATTACCTTGGGTTATTGCATTTGGGTAGAACTTTGCTAAGCGCAGCTACTGTCACCAATGTTAACTGTTAATCTTGACTTAATGGTTCACTTCAATGCTAATGGTAAAACTTGCTTTTTAGCAACATGGATCAGGGAGCTAGGGCGTATGCTTCATGCTTGGCCCTAGTGTCTCTCCGTAAGGACTGGTTCTTAAAGCGGCAACCCAGGAACCTGTCGCCACCACCGGAACTATAATGGCTCTGGTCTTGGACAAGTAACATGTACGTCTCTAGCTTGACAGTAGTTACCGACGGGCCGACGGCGTTATGGGAAGCATGGGTGAGAGTATGGTTTGATCCACCGAGGACGGAGTATCCGTTGGCTATGTCCCCGTGAGGCACAGTCCCGTGTTGGGAGCTTCCGTATGGCGGGGGTTCCACACGTTGCGCTATTTATTTTTGTTGTTGATGTTTATTACCGCGCTTGGACGCCATTGACCCCCTCGTGTTGCGACATGGGCGTAAGTCAATCTCGGTGCCTTGGGTCATGCTGCCTAGGTTGTACCATAACGGCTACTGTTTTGTTAGGGTGTCTTGTGAAAAGCCTCGTAGCGTCCCTATGCAGTCACACCTCGGAAGTGTTGATGTGCGTGGTTGGGTGCAAAGTTCTTCTGAACTTTTACGCGACTGGTGGGAAAAGGGCGAAACCTCTGCAGAGTGTATAATCTATCATGATAGCCTTGCTCAGGGTCAAGAGCGGCCTGGATCCTTTTTGATTAGAAGTGGATGGTTGTTATTGTTTAATGTTCACCTCTACTTCATTAATTGGGAATTGCAACTGGGATTCACTTAATTGTAGTAATCTTGGTTTATGATAAAATGAATCAACTAAAATTGCTAATGCAGTACAGCCGTGTCAAGCCTTTCTTTTAAGCCTTCATTACCGTGTTGTATTTGCTAAGTAAGACATTTACTTACACTTGCCTTTCAACAAAATCCCGGATGGGTAACAGATGGATTAGATGGTACTGCTGCTATTGAATTTCCTGAAGATCTGCCATTCTACTAGCTGTGCTCAACCAGTCAGAGTCCCTGTGGATTATGGATTTCGGCTTCGTCTTCGTCTTCGTTTAGAGAGAGAGTTAATAATTAGTCTTCCGCTGTGTTATTTAGTTATTTTAGTCAAACTCTGATGTAAAACCATTTTATTCGAGCATATGTACTCTGTTTATCATATTTGTTATCTATATGTGTTCTGTGGACATCCTGGGCACACATATAGAAGCATTCGGGTTTCTGTGTAAATCCGGGTGTGACAGCCCCTCGGAAGGGCTGTGCGGGGCGGCTTGTGGACGGCGGGGTGTTACACTTTCACAGTGGAAGAATTTCGTGGCAATATGGTCCACATATCACCATCCTTTCTTAAATGGTGGCAATAACACATATCTGTTGCAACAAATTTGCTATTGTTGCAAAGTGTTCTGTGGCAATAGGCCAAATTTCTAGTATTTATTGGCCATGCACGATGGTATATATAGTTGGTAGTTGGGCATATTCCAAGAGAAAATGTCATGTTTACTAGGCTCAAAACCAGAAGGAACACGCTAAAGTAATTTGCAAGTACGTTTTATTAAGGTGTAACATGCTAACATAGTCACTGTTGCGAGGTTTTTTGCAAGCTTAATTTGAAAAGGAACCACGCTAAGCTAGAGCTTCACAGATTAGAACGAAGTGGAGCACGTATAATTAAGTTGGTCTAGGGTTTATTTGATCCACCGGTCAATTGATAAGTAACTTATTTTATTTTAACTGGAATAGATCTTAAACCCTTTCTGCTAGCCTTTCAACCCAGCTAGCTCTATATATCTAATCAGTTACTGCTTATCTAAAAGCTTTTGTTCGGCACTTCAACTAGCTAGCTAATAGATTAGTTAATTAGATGGATCTAAATAGAACCTAAGTTTAGCTCTTAACGACCAAGACATTTTCTCTTCCATCATCACCACATGTTTAACAACCAAATAAAATGGCAAAAAGAAAATTTGTCTTACTCTGGTAGCGGAACAAATTTGGACATACTGGTAGCGGCACAAATTTGGATCGGCATGCCGTCCTTGTCATAAAGCGATAGCATTCAATTAAGGCTAGTGGTCCACAATATAGCGATTTGTCTGTTGCATTATTTGGACATCGATTTCTAACAAATATTTCCTTTGTCCAAAAATAAATGTAGATTATTTTGACTTTTCTAAACACTCAGCTTTTACTGTATATTTAGACATACATAATGTCTAAATATATAGTAAAATATATCTACAAGGAAGATAGTGCATATAGAAGAGAGCAGACATGGAGAGTGGCGCGTCTCAGTAGACATGCATAAAGGCACGGATCCATTTGTCATACTAGTGTGAACGCACGTGCGGCAGACACGTTTATTAATGACATATATGTACTAAAATAATATCACTTGAGTGGACTATGGTAAACAGACCAGTCGTGCGAAGCGCTTTTAAAAATAATTTATATTCGCTCTCTCATGTATAGAGAGTTTTAGATATTCTCAAATGTAGATGCACATCATTTTTGAGATAGTTGATCTTTATTTATATGGAAAAAACTCTCCAATCTATTGTTTATTAGCAATACGGGATAATTGTGTATAGACGTGTTTACAAATGTGGATATATCATGAGCAGGTGGGTCCGCGTGAGTATGGGTAGAGTCTTATGTGAAAAAAGTTTCGCATTTTACACTGTTTTCCCACATTTTTCCACGTCTTCCTACGTCCTACAACCCGACAGTTGGGCCCTTTGTGAGGGGTGGGGGTGGATTTTTTGGGTGAGAAGTGTTTTCAATTCTCTAGGATCCTTTTAGTATAGATAGATAGATGAACTCACTGCTGCAATAAGCATTTTCAAGCCGTCTCCAAGTAATCCGCTCTAGCTATTAATGTCATTATTGTGTTAGATTTCACGTACAAGACAATGTTATTCTATATTCAATCTACCTACTATATGTTGTCTAAAGTCTATCTCACAATTTCTCTCTATAGATAGAGGGTGCAAGTGTGCTAGCTAGCTTGAGAGAAACTAAGAATGTACGCTTTTTTTATCATTTATCTGCCAGATGAGTATAAATCTTAGTCAGCTAGTTATGTATTTAGCCTTAAAGCTTAAGTTAAAAAATAAACCTTACTCTAAGCTAAAGCTTCACAAAACAGAAGTCGACCATAAGTTGATGTAGCTCTTAGTGACCAGGATATTTTCTTTTGCATCACCACATGGTGATAACCAAAATGGCAAAAACAAAAACAAAAACCTAGCTAGGGGAGAGCATGTACAAACATAAAGATAATTGCACCATTAGGTCTCATGAAGCGACGTCACAAAATGCTACTCCCTCGATCCCAAACATAATTATCATTTAGACTATTTCCAGTGGGGAGTTTCATTTTGTTGTTTCCAATAGTACCACATCATCTAGAGAGGTTTGAATTGACGAATGAAACATGACTTGCCGGTGCAGGATTTTATTAAGTGGTTTTATAGGCTAGTAATAACATTAAATTGCTAGGTACGTGATTGGAGGCATATGAATGAAATGAAGCTCTTTATCTCCAATGCAAGTCTCAACGGGTTTTATAGTGTTGGAAATAGTGTGTATCCAGTTTCATCGTGATGGAACATTTTTTTCTTTCTCTTTATAATTATCTTGCCATGTCATCACAGATGCTAATGAAACCTCTACGAAACTTGCACTCTGAGTGACCTTAGAAATTTCATGCACATTGCTGGTCATGAAAAATGATCTAGCCCTGTTTGGAACAGTTTATCTTCAGCTTATGGCCAAAATAAGCTGAAACTAGAATCCAAACAACTCGCTTTTTTGCTGTTTTTTTTGCCACGCTTCTCCCCGCCGCTCCTATTTGTACTAAAACAAGCTGGTTCAGACCCGTTTCTTAAATAAGCGTTATTTTCATATTCATACAGCTTATCTAATAAGCGCTTCCCACAGCCGCTGTTCCAAACAGGACCCTAGTTGTCCATCATTACTCATACTTTGTAATAAATACACATACACTAAAATTTGAAAAGTATCATCAACTAACTGTTTAATTATCTTGCACTTCTCTGTATTTTTATATATAAAGTGTTTGTGCATCCTATAAAGTAAAAATACCACTCTTCCTGGAATGAATGTGTTGACAGTCAAAATTGGCTTTGGCCCGGCCAAACCGGTCAGACCGGTTTGGTTCTGTAATTCGAGTAGGATTAGGATTCCGAGTTTAATCCCGTATTGTAACCTATTCGGAAGGGGTAAGACTTCCCCGGCCTATAAATATAAAGGCTAGAAGGCCGATTGAGGTATTGCCAATCGAATCAAACACATTTATCCATTTCTTTTTATCTCTCAAACCCTAGTCTTTTCCAACCCCCATATTCTGTTCTTTGCTCGTCTCTACGGCGTTCAAGGGCGTTCTAGGTGGCCTGCCGACCCTAGAGCAACCCTAGATTGCTCGAGCTCCGACGGGGTCCCTCCCGAGTTTGGGTTTCTAGGTCTTCACGACCTCCCGACCAGAAGCGGTCTGACCGGTTCTATAAACCGGTCTGACCGGTTTGCCCCGGAAAGTCAGGAGTTGGCCGTTGTGACGGCCGTGCTGCGCGTTTGATCGATCTTCGAGTGTGTTGGCGCGCTTTCGTGTCAACATACTTTTTGGCGACTCCGCTGGGGAAGGTTAATCTGGTTTCAAGACCGATTCAATCTACTCCAAATATGTCTGGATCAACGTGCGACCTTGACAAGGACAACATCATCGCCGCGACGATGGAAGAGCTCACGAACAAGGAGCGGAAGCGGTACCTGATCGCCGAGGAGCACTTCAGGACGCAATTCTTGAAGGGCTTCAAGAAAGATCGCGGTGGTCTTGTCAAGAGAGTAGAGGAATTCGTCATGCCGGCTTTCAAGCTGGCAAACGACCAAGTTGAAGAACTTCCTAAGGTAACTGGCGAATCCTCTGATTTGATGCATCAAATTACTCGCATGATAGATGATAAATTATTTGCTGCACAAACCGTTACTAGTGAGTTGATTGCTAATATGTCGGGTAATTCTGATAAAGGAAAAAATAACGTAGAATCTAATGAATTACCTAACTCAATTCCTAGCTCATCAGGCGTGCCAGAACATGTTTTAGATCCTAATTTAGGCATGCCGATGAATTTCTATGCGGGACAATCACTTCACCCTGGTTCGGTCCACGAACCGGTCAGACCGGTTTTCACAACCGGTCAGACCGGTTTGGCCTCCTCTGGCGGTCGGACTGGTTCCATGGGTGCAGGGGCACCGGGTGCGATGGTTTTATCTAATACGGTTGCTTCTGGTCCTGTTTACACTATTCCATGCACTGCGGTTGCGGGAAGTATACCCCACGGATCTGGCGCGTCTCACGGGCCGATTCCGAGTACTTCTCAAAGTGCAACGTACAATGTTCCTCGTTTTCCACAAAATAGAGGTGATGGGAATTATCAAGCCGAGTTAGCTAAGTTTAAAGAAGATATAGCTAATACACTTAGAACAAGACTCGGGCTTGAATTGGGTACTTCACGCTTATATCAAAAACCGTATCTGCCTGAATTTGATTTAGTCGCTTATCCTAATGGTTGGCGTGTTCCTGATTTTATTAAATTCAGTGGCGAAGATAATAGAACTCCTTGGGAACATATTAGTCAATATGTCTTGCAATTAGGAGAAGCATCATATTATGAACCATTGCGTGTACGGTTATTCTCATTATCTTTAACTGGAACTGCTTTTTCATGGTTTTCTTCGCTTGCTCCTAATTCTATTCAAAATTGGACTCAATTGCGTAAATTTCATGATCATTTCTTTAGCGGAGAAAACGAAGCTAAATTGTCTGATTTAACATCGGTTAGGCAAAGCCGAGAGGAATCGGTTCTTGATTACTTCAAAAGATTTAAAGATGTTAAGAACCGATGCTTTAACATAACTGTTTCTGAAAAAGATTTAGCAGATTTAGCTTTTGCAGGCTTACGGTCTCATTTCAAGGAAAAATTAGAGGGTTCTGATTTTCTTACTATTAATCACTTGCAAATGAAAGCTATGAGTCTAGAGCTTAAGTTTAAAAATGCGAAAGAATCTGCTAAACCACATCGTTCGAACGTGCATATTGTTGATAATGATTCTGATAGTTCGGACGATTGTAAAGAAATTTATGCTGCTGAATTTGTTTGGTCATCAAAGAGTAAACCTGGTTCTTGTCCTTCATTGAAGTCGATTCAGAAAAATCGGCAAGAAGAAAAATTTACTTTTGATGTAGCCAAATGTGATCGTGTTTTTGATGAATTGCTTAAGAATGGTTTTGTTAAACTTTCTCATGCAATTCCACCAGCCGATCAATTGAAAAATCGTGCATATTGTAAGTGGCATAATTCTTTTTCTCATGCGACCAACGATTGCAATGTTTTTCGGCGACAGGTACAATCGGCCCTTAATGAAGGTCGATTAGTGCTAGCTGAAATGCAAGTTGATAAGGCTCCTTTCCCTGTTCATACCTTGGATGTGAATACTAAAGTGTTGATTCGGCCAGAACAAGCCGATGGAGCTAAAGGTAAGAATGTAGTGATTGGAGACCCAAGGCCGGAAAAAGTTGATGACAAAGTTCCGGTCAGAACAGTGATGATTGCGAGGACTCTGGATGGAAAAGAGTCTCTGAGGGTTACTATTAACACATCAAGGCCCGGGGGGCAAGGAAGTTCCTTGGAAGAGAATCGGTCCGCTAGCCAGGCGAAACCGGTCAGACCGGTTTCCCAAACCGGTCAGACCGGTTTGTCTCCAGACCGTCCAAGGACTTTCAAGCCCAAGCGTCCGGAAGTGGGTACTTGGAAATTTAATGAGCCAAAGATTCAAGGAAAGGTTCTGAAGCAAGGACCTACTTTCTCTCAGCTCATGAATAAGTACACAAAGGCCGTTCAAGTTGATCGGCCAACAAAAAAGAGACAGAGGTCACCGCAGCGTTGGATCAACTCTACAGCTTATAAGCGCCGTAGTGATATTACTGGGACTTCAGTGCATGACCGATTGGGCTCATACCAATCAGGTCCTTTGGCTGCTCACCAAAGCGGTCAGACCGGTTTTGTAAACTGGTCAGACCGGTTTCGGTCTGATCAGAGAATTCAAGTTCCTCCTAAGCAAGAGTACCGTATCAAGGAGAAGAAGGAGGACATGCAAGCCAGAGCTAGTATTTTTGTTAAAATTGGTGATATTCCAGTGGCTATGCAAGATTTGAGTACAAAGCCAATAGTCATTGGAGATTCGGCTCCGGTTCCAGTCAAAAGGCCGGTCATAGCTAATGATCATGAGGCCAGCAGCAGCAAGGGCATAAAGAAGGTCTTCCAACCAAGGTGGTGTCCTTCTGGTTTGACCCATACATAAAAGCGGAAATTACAGCGCTTGCGGAACAAAGAAAAAAGGGAACAGGAAGCTGAGAAGCTGAGGGATGAATACTTCAACAACTATAGACCTATGATTCCTCAGACCAAGATCTGGCAAGCTAAGCCTGTTGTGCAATCAGCAGCACAACCGGTCAGACCGGTTTCTGAATCCGGTCAGACCGGTTTGGGTCAGCCCACCGCTGCAGAAGCGGTCAGACCGGTTTCTGGAACTGGTCAGACCGGTTTGACAACAGAACCGGGAGCTGAGATTACTTCAACCATTGATACAACTCCGCAAATTCCTCCAGTGGTTGAAGATGAAGAATTGGTTGATTTTGAGCCTTCTCCAGAGCATGACAACATGGAAATTAATGTTGTTTATTTATCTTCTGATTATTATGTGATACCGGAGGAGGAAGTTTCTCATCTTCAACTTGGCCCTCAAGATGCTGTTTTTCAGAAGCCTAGTGAATCAGAGAATCATCTCAAGGCTTTGTATATGAGAGGGCACATCAACGGGAAGCCAATTTCTCGTATGTTGGTTGATGGTGGAGCTATTGTAAATCTTATGCCATACTCTCTATACAAGAAGATTGGCGGAAAAGACGAAGAATTGATCAAAACGAACATGACGGTCAGTGGAGTTGGTGGAGGTGATCCCATTGGTGCCAAGGGGGTGGCTTCTATGGAGTTGACCGTCGGGAGCAAGACTATTGCTACGGCTTTCTTCGTCTCCGAGGTGCAAGGTAACTTCAGTTTAATCCTTGGTCGAGATTGGATTCATGCAAATAAATGTATTCCATCTACCTTGCATCAATATCTTATTCAGTGGATCGGCGATGAAGTTGAAGTTGTCCATGGTGACGCTTCTTCCTTCGTTGCAACGGCCGATTCCGATTCTCTTAGTGCAAATGAGAAGGTCCAATGTTTGTCGGGCATGGATTTGACCGACTATGAGTTGATCAGTTGCACCAAGGATGGTTTTGTTCCTGCTACATTAAAGCCGATGGAGAATTGGTTCAATTACTTGCTGTAATTAATGGAGCAAACAAATCAACAGAGACAAACCGGTCAGACCGCTTCTGGAAACCGGTCAGACCGGTTTAGACCTGAACAACGCCAACCGAGCCAAACCGGTCATACCGCTTCTGGAAACCGGTCAGACCGGTTTGCGTCTGGACAGTGGCTTCAAGACCGAATTGATCATCATCGAGCTCATTCGGCCGGCATGTTTGAAGCCATTGAAGATCTTGGTGATATAGATAAGTTGGGTCAGGGTTTCACGTCAGCCGACCCTTTAGAAAAAATAGATATTGGTGATGGTACTATTCCTAGGCCAACTTTTGTAAACAAAAATTTATCGGCTGAGTTTAAAGCCGAATTAATAAATTCGTTGAAAGAGTATGTCGATTGTTTTGCTTGGGAGTACCGTGAAATGCCCGGTTTGAGTCGTGATTTAGTTGAGCATCGTTTACCAATAAAGGCCGGTTTTAGACCTTTTAAACAATCGGCTAGACGTTTTAATCCCGCTATTTATGACCGAATAAAAGAAGAAGTTAATCGTTTGCTAGATGTTGGTTTTATTCGGACTTGTCGTTATGCGGAGTGGATTTCTAATATTGTTCCCGTTGAAAAGAAAGATTCGGGAAAACTTAGAGTTTGCATTGATTTTAGGGATCTTAATAAAGCCACTCCAAAAGATTCATATCCTATGCCTATAGCTGATGTCTTAATCAATGAAGCTTCTGGGCATCGCGTTGTTAGTTTTCTTGATGGTAATGCCGGATATAATCAAATCTTCATGGCCGAAGAGGATATGCACAAAACGGCCTTTCAATGTCCGGGATTTATTGGTTTATTTGAGTGGGTAGTTATGACCTTTGGATTAAAGAATGCCGGTGCAACTTATCAAAGAGCTATGAATTTAATCTTTCATGATTTACTTAGTGTTATTGTGGAAGTGTATATTGATGATATTGTAGTTAAATCGGATGGCTTGAATTCTCATTTAGCCGATTTAAAACTTGCTCTTGAGAGGATGCGACGGTATGGCTTGAAGATGAATCCACTCAAATGTGCTTTTGGTGTTTCGGCTGGGAAGTTTCTTGGGTTTATTATTCATGAGAATGGCATAGAAGTTGATCCCAAGAGAATTGAAGCTATGAAGAAAGTCGAAGCTCCTACTTGCAAAAAGGATTTGCAAAAGTTTCTAGGCAAAGTAAATTTCTTGAGAAGATTTATAATTAACTTGTCTGGAAAGGTTGATGCTTTTACTCCTTTACTTCGGTTGAAAGATGAAGCCGATTTTAACTGGGGGCAAAACAGCAAGAAGCTTTTGAGAAAATCAAAGAGTTCTTCACCACCGGTGCTTAGGGCGCCTAAGCGAGGAGTTCCATTTAAACTCTATGTGGCGGCTGAAGATAGAACTATTGGGGCTGTTTTGACCCAAGAAATCGGAAACAAGGAGTATGTGATTGCTTATGTAAGCCGACGGCTCATCGATGCAGAAACAAGGTATACTTTCATTGAGAAGTTGTGTTTATCCTTGTACCATGCTTGTACTCAATTGAGGCATTATTTACTATCTAGCACTTGCATCGTGTTGTGTCAAACCGATGTAATTAAACATATGTTGCAAAAGCTGATTTCTAGCGGGAGAATCGGCAAATGGGCTTATGCTTTAGTTGAGTATGATTTGGCTTGTGAACCTTTAAAATCAATGAAAAGCCAAATTGTAGCTGATTTTATTGTTGAACATCGGATAAATGATACTTGTGAATTCGACGTCGGATATCTTGCTTGTACACCATGGAGATTATACTTTGATGGATCGGTTTGCAATGATGGACAAGGAATTGGTGCTGTTTTGATTTCTCCAAGTGGTGCCGTCTTTGAGTTTTCAAACCGATTGGAAGAAAAGCGAACCAATAATCAAGTTGAATATGAAGCTCTTCTATTTGGCTTGGAATTTTTGCAAGACATGGGAGTGAAACATGTTAAAGCTTTTGGTGATTCGCTCCTGGTGGTACAACAAGTGACAAAGGTATGCCAATGCTATAATGGTTCATTAAATGCATATCTTGATAGATGTCTCGATATCATTGCTTCTTTTGATGAATTTACTATCAAACATATTCCAAGAGAAGAGAATGGTAAGGCAAATACTCTGGCTCAGAAAGCATCTGGTTATATGGTTGCAAAGAAATATTTCTATCTCCAAAAACCGATGCAAACAAAGGCCGAGATTCTGGTTCTGGACGAACCGGTCACACCGGTTTCAGAAACCGGTCAGACCGGTTTGAATGACAGAACCGGTCTGACCGGTTCTGAAAGCGGTCTGACCGCTTTGTCCCCTGACAGAAGCGAAAATATTTTGGATAATGCTAATCAATCCAAAATTTAAGATCAGGATTGGAGAGTGCCTATTATTACTTATTTGAAAGATCCTGGTCGTGGTGCGGAAAGAAATATTCGGCGAATATCGTTTAAGTACGTTTTGCTTGATGATGAACTCTATCGTCGAAACGCCGAAGATTTGCTGTTGAAATGTCTTGATTCGGATCAGGCCAAAGTTGCCATGGGTGAGGTCCATGAAGGTATTTGTGGTACACATCAATCGGCTCCAAAGATGAAGTGGTTACTTAGGCGAGCCGGTTTCTATTGGCCTACTATGATGGCAGATTGTTTTAAATATTACAAAGGATGTGAGGAATGTCAGAAGTTTGGAAATTTGCAATTTGTTCCTGCTGCATTGATGCATCCTATTATTAAGCCATGGCCGTTCCGAGGTTGGGGATTGGATTTTATTGGACAAATTAATCCTCCATCATCAAAAGGACATCGTTTCGTGTTGGTTGCTACGGATTATTTTACTAAGTGGACCGAAGCGATTCCATTGAAGAGTATGACACATCGAGAGGTGATTGAGTTTGTTACACAAAATATTATTCATAGATTCGGTATTCCTCAAACTTTGACTACGGATCAAGGTACTTCGTTTATGTCTAAAGAGGTACGTGAATTCGCCGAATCCTATAGAATTAAGTTGCTCAATTCATCTACATATTACGCTCAGGCTAATGGACAAGCCGAGTCAAGTAATAAAACTTTGATCAAATTAATCAAGAAAAAGATAGAAGCAAGTCCTAAGAGGTGGCATAAAGTTTTATCCGAAGCATTATGGGCTCATCGTATATCTAGACATGGTGCTACTAAAGTCACCCCTTTTGAGCTTGTGTATGGTCAAGAGGCCGTTTTACCTGTCGAGGTAAATCTGGACGCTTATAGATTGGCTAAACAAAATGACCTTGATGCCGTTGATTACCACAATTTGATGTTGGACAATATTGATGAGGTAACCGACAAACGATTGAAGGCTTTGAAGGAAATTGAGAAAGATAAGCTTCGGGTTGCTAAAGCTTACAACAAGAAAGTGAGAGGAAAATATTTTCAGATTGGTGAACTTGTTTGGAAGACGATCTTGCCTATTGGAACGAAAAGCAACAAGTTTGGTAAATGGTCACCGGGTTGGGAAGGGCCCTATAGAGTTGTCAAAGTCATCTTTGGGAATTCTTACATGCTAGAGACGCTGAAGGGAGATCATTTGTCTAAAGCTATCAACGGAAGATATTTGAAGAAATTCTTCCCAAGTGTTTGGCAAGACGCATGAAGACCAATGGCCGGTATATTGTTGATATCGCCCTTAGCATAAATTTTAGCTCCTGAATTGTAATTACTTGCTTTTTAGTTCTCAAGTTCACTAAAAACGCGGGGGGGCATGTGTTGACAGTCAAAATTGGCTTTGGCCCGGCCAAACCGGTCAGACCGGTTTGGTTCTGTAATTCGAGTAGGATTAGGATTCCGAGTTTAATCCCGTATTGTAACCTATTCGGAAGGGGTAAGACTTCCCCGGCCTATAAATATAAAGGCTAGAAGGCCGATTGAGGTATTCCCAATCGAATCAAACACATTTATCCTTTTCTTTTTATCTCTCAAACCCTAGTCTTTTCCAACCCCCATATTCTGTTCTTTGCTCGTCTCTACGGCGTTCAAGGGCGTTCTAGGTGGCCTGCCGACCCTAGAGCAACCCTAGATTGCTCGAGCTCCGACGGGGTCCCTCCCGAGTTTGGGTTTATAGGTCTTCACGACCTCCCGACCAGAAGCGGTCTGACCGGTTCTAAACCGGTCTGACCGGTTTGCCCCGGGAAGTCAGGAGTTGACCGTTGTGACGGCCGTGCTGCGCGTTTGATCGATCATCGAGTGTGTTGGCGCGCTTTCGTGTCAACAGAATGGTCACATCGAGGATGCCGCGTTGTCACTCGTCAGTACACGCTTCGCTGTTGCT
The DNA here is from genome assembly GCA_033239725.1 of Echinochloa phyllopogon. Taxonomy (NCBI): domain Eukaryota; kingdom Viridiplantae; phylum Streptophyta; class Magnoliopsida; order Poales; family Poaceae; genus Echinochloa; species Echinochloa phyllopogon. The sequence goes on from BTCW01000001.1 coordinate 3,363,203, forward strand.
GAAAGGCACAACTATGGTACCGAACCAAACACGAGCCGAAACGCGCGGCGAGCGTCGGTAGCTAACCAAACGCACATGTTGGTCTTCTCGCTCGTCAAGAAAAGGCATATCGAACAAGTGACTGCTATCAATGATATGATGTGTACGTTCTACCTGCCATAATCGCCATCCAAGTATCCAACTTCCAACTTTTCTTTCCCCATGGATGTTTATCACAAATGACAGTCCTTTTTCCTTTCGTTCTTCATTATTTGACTCTTGAGGGCATCAAAGACCTTAATCGCAGAATCAGCCATAAACAACAACCATTTCTTCTGTTAACATCAATCAGTTGCCTTTTATTGAGTCCACATTATTAGCTGTACCATCAACATGAATGCATAATGAGCCGTGTGGCATGCTCATCAATACTTTCCTTTGTTGAAAATGGCTATACCATCCGTCTCAAACTTTCAATACATTCGTTCTCGTTCTGAGGAATTTTTGTAAGCTTGGCCTGTGACCAGATGGCTAGGATCCAGTGAGTGGTTAAGTTTATCAGGATTCAAGTTCTATATTGTCACACGAATAATGTGATCCAAGTCGTGTATAGTGTGTCCTTTCAAGAGATCGAGAGAGAGAAGTCCTGCAAATTGTTCAAGTACTCAGAAATTCAAAGTGCCAATGTGCAAAAATAATTCCCTAGAAAATACGCAAAAATAATGAAATCAAAAAAATATGGCTGTGTAAAAATGGGGCTTGCTGGGTCCTGGGCTAGGCCTATAACTAATGGGCTAATGGCCGGGATGGGCTAGGCCTATTAAGCTAGGCTTCAATCAATTTAATCTAAATAAGGTCGGGATGGGCTAGGCCTATTAGGCTACGCTTCAATTTGATCCGAGGCTATTTAGATCCCAAATTTGAGAGTATGGAGTCACGTCGTAATTATTGTGTCACTGTAGCATTTCGTTTGTATGTGTGAAAAATTATCCAAAAACTGATTAATTAGGCTCAAAATGTTCGTCTCGCAGAGTACAACAAAACTGTGCACTTAGTTTTTGATTTCATCTACATTTAGTACTCCATGCATGCTATGACATTTTGATGTGATGGAAATCTTCTTTTTATATAGTAAATTTGGGGGTGCAAATTTGGGAACTAAACAAGGCCCAAATGTGGTCGGTATGGGCCGGGGCGCCAGGCTATCGATTCAGATGACCTAGAACAAAATGAAACAATCTGCTAAACATTTTGCTAAATCTAAGCTATTCAATTTGACGTGCCATCCCCTTCTTTGTTTCAACTTTCAACACATTGCAAAATTTAAGGGCTTTTACACCGAATACCCCGTACGTACATTTACTCTAGTTACCCTTCCTTCTAGCATCCTCTACGTATTTTGTACAGCCATTGATCATTTTACTGTATCTTATCTTGTACGTATGCTCTGTTTTCCTATCCTGATGATCCGTGATCTTCCCCTGAAAATCGCAGTGGATATGGGTTTAAACAAAAAAGAAGAACTCGCTTGTGAATCTTGATTCTTCAACGGTGAAATGTGGCAGGGAAGATCTTTCATTAAAAAAAAAGAAATGTGGCGGCTGCAGCATCTTTGGCGCCATGCCTCTGCCTACCTCATTGCATTCGTAATCAACCGGAGGGCAAAATCGTCATTGCAGGCGGTTCGTCCCCTACCTCCCATTGACTTATCTGCTCTCTTCCTCCCCACGCGAGGCGACGGCTTCAATCCGTGCTCCGGCGAGTCAAAGAATCCAAAAATCCAAGCTTTTCCCATGGCCGGCGGCGATCTCCCACCTGCTGAGGAGGCAGCGGCCGCGAAGGAGGCCGTGGCAGCGGTGGATGGGGAGGACCTGATCGAGATCGTGGAGGAAGGGTCCGGCCGGCTGGACATCGGCCGGTACGTGGACCACGTCCGGGACCTGTCGGCGGGCGCCATCGCCACGTTCGAGGGCACGACTCGGGACCACTTCGCGGGGCGGCGCGTGGTGGAGCTCCGGTACGAGGCGTACGCGGCCATGGCGCGGCGCCGCCTGGCGGGCATCCTGCGGGAGGCCCGGTCCCGGTACGCGCTGCGGCGGCTCGCCGTGGCGCACCGCCTGGGCCCCGTGCCGGCCGGGGAGGCGAGCGTGTTCGTGGCGGCGTCGGCCACGCACCGCGCCGACGCCATGGAGGCGTGCCGGTACGTCATCGACGAGCTCAAGGCGTCCGTGCCCATCTGGAAGAAGGAGGTGTACGACGACGGCGAGGTCTGGAAGGAGAACCGCGAGTTCCTGGACCGCCACTCCGGCGACGGCGCCCCGGCTCCGGCTGCAGCTCCGGCGGCGAAGGCGGGCGGATGCTGCGGGAGCAAGGTCAGGGTCCAGGAGGCCTGATGGCAGGCGCCGGATCGCGATCGCACGGGAGTGGGATCTGCGAGATTCCTCGATCAATCTCCATGGACTTTTCTTTTCAATTTTTTGCTTAGAGATACTGTATGATGCATTTTTGGAGACGAAAGGCAGATGCGTATGAAGAACAGAAGGCAAAGCAAACTCTGCTTGTATTGTGAATTTGTAATGATGGATGGAAACCCCACGAGGGAAAATAATGGAAACGGAAATTTGGTACAAATTGATTCTACTGAAGTTGTGTTTGTGAGAAGTATGGCACCAAACCAGCACACAAACAAAATCATTTGCTGAACCTCCGATCCTTTCCTGAAACTGGACAGGAGGAGATGTGGTAACTGAATGTGAAAAACGAGTGGCAGGTGATTGATTTGCCTCGTCCAGTTGATTTCAGGTTTCAGTGGTGGCGGCGGCGGATTAGGACTGGGCAACATCATGGGTCGCTCAAAAGTGTACGAAACTGAATTGGATTACTGCTACCTGGTTTGAGAAGTGAACTAAAGAACCCCAGGACTCAGTATTACATCCACAAATGAAGATCGCAACCAACAAAGTGGCTGTAGTTTAGTGGTGAGAATTCCACGTTGTGGCCGCGGAGACCTGGGCTCGAATCCCAGCAGCCACAACTATTCAACTTTTATTTTTCCCTTTTTAATCCCTTCTTTAATTTTTGTTTCCTTTTTTTGTTAAGCAAAAGCATGTTTGTACGTTTGTACGTATCTTCGAGTACATTTTTTTTGCGAGGAGTATCTTCGAGTACATGGGCAAAGGAAAAGGCAAAAAAAATAAGGAAACCAATAACGAAAACATAAAAATAAAAAAAGGGCACTACAAGCAAAGGGCAAGGCCATCGGGCGGCAAACATGTCGTCGACGGTGCACCTAGAATGGAAAATTGATCGATGGGGACATAGGGTGCCACTACATCATGGTGCACAGCTGTTCGCAGCGCTCCTTGTCAGCAAGTGTTATGTGTGCTACAGCCTACAGATCCCCATTACTGAATAAGACAAACCGCAGTTCTTCTTGCATGCTGGTATATACATCTAAGACGAGCTGATCAGCACTGCAAGTTCATACTTAGCTCATCCCTATTTTCCATTTGCACACAACAACTCTCTCTGATCCGTTTGCAAGGGCTTGGATTTCAAATAACAAAAAGGCCCAAACCTTACTTGCGGCCCAATAAGCCCAAGCCCAATCCAAACGGTAGCTCGGCCCAACGCAACGCAGCCTCCACCACCTGTCGCCGTCGTCCTCGCCTCGTCTCCCCCTGCCCCGAGCTCGGCGACTCCCCCTCCTCCTCCTCATGGCGGCGCCGCCTTCTCCCGCCGCCACCGGGCCGCACAGCATCTTCGTGTACGGCACGCTAATGGCGGAGGAGGTGGTGTGGGTCCTCCTGGGCCGCGCCCCGCCCTCCTCCCCCGCGCTCCTCCCCGACCACCGCCGGTTCAGCCTCAGGGGCCGCGTCTACCCGGCCATCCTCCCCGTCCCCGGCCACGCCGTCAACGGAAAGGTCCGCCTCTCAACCTCTCGCTGCACCGCGCGCCATTCACCGACAGGGAGCTCCCTTCTGAACATCTCATCTGTCTGCGCTCCGTCCAGGTTTTCACGGGGCTCACCGACAGGGAGCTCCTTGTGTTCGACTTGTTCGAGGACGAGGAGTACGTCAAGACAACTGTTGAGGTCTCGCTGGCTGTGAGTACCACTGGAGCTGCATCTATGCATAATCCGATTCTGATTTGATTGCCAATGCTACATCGCATTTCTGTGAGTCAGTGAGTGTCAGCTTAGATGGCTGATGGTTTCACCGATGGAAAAGAGGATGATTTGGGGTTTGCAGCAGGATACGTTGGAGAAATCGCTCGCCTACGCGTACATATGGTGCAACGAGAGCGATCCTGACCTCTACGGTGAATGGGATTACGAGGTCTGACTCTGAATGTTATTGCATGATATTCATGTTTGTGTATGACACTGCTACAGTGTTAGTTGTGTTCATGTTTCTATGTTCTTTATATGGCATTCGTGTTTCTATAGGAATGGATGAAGGTGCATTTGAAGGATTATCTTGAGATGACGCAGGAATTCATGGAGGAAGTTGGACAATTTTAAACAGATCTCCTCTGGTTTGTAAAAAATTACCACAGAATGTGTCATAGTATAGCATCTTGTGTTGTACTCATAGACTTGACGGGTGCAACTACACGTTTCATTTCTTCTGTGTTTTTTTTGGATCAGAGAGATGTTACTCGAGCCATTTGGTTGTGAACAAATCTGGCTCTTTTCTTCTATACCTGTTTATTGTTGTGCTATGATGATAAAGTTTCTGCTTGCTATACGTGTACTGCCACGTATAACAGTTCTGTTCGTCACCAACCGATTTGGATTTGGGACGGACTGGTTGGCAGTAAACAGCCAAAATGCCTTCAGTAAAACCTAGTCATTATCAATACACCTACAAATGGAGACGAATAAGATGTCCATTTGTTTTTTTTCTTTCCTGCCAGACTTTGTCCTGTCCTGTAAGTAGTAGAAAACAAGAAATTAAGATAGCAAGCATGTTCGGTAAGTATACTCAAATGGGACATTCATATTAGACGTACTAATCAGTAGAACCTCATAAAATTTGCATCAGCGTTTTCTGAACCGAGATTGATTATGTTACATGGGTTTCAAGCAACCCAGCAGCAGTTCAGTACAAATGCTCTTCACCAAAATACTTTTATCTCCAGACCTGCCTACCCACTGTCTTAAGTTCAGATTGTCTAATCCTTTGTTTGATGAAGTCTCAACACACGACGGCTCTAGTTAAGTTTCATTCTCTTGCCTACATAGTTTCAACCGAGAAAACTACACATATATCCAAAACATAACCTAATCTGAGGAGCATTTGCCCTCCCTAGACGTCTACAGCATTCTGCACCGCGTGACTCTTCCAGTTGCTAACTTTGTTGGGGGCTGAACACGCTGCTGTCTTTTTGCAGCCACAGTCCTCATCTGTCCATTTCTGAATTCTTCATTATTATAAAAGCCAATTCAACAACATGGGAATGAAGACAGATAGGGCAAAGGGAACATCGTCTCGTACTTGTGATGATTGTGATGATCAGGTCATTCGAATTGGTCATAGAAGCCGATGGAAGTGTTAGCAGGGTTCTGGTCACAGCGAGGCCTCCAGGCATTCCCACCATCTGAGCTGCTGCAAGCCTGGTTGGAGAGGACATTGTTCCCCAAATCACCATCTAAGCTCATCTGTTGTACTTCTTGAGGGGATAGGATCCTAATGCACTTCACACAGTTCACAAACTCCCTGTATAATGCACATCAAATTTTTTTTATTACAATGATAACCAATAAAACCCTTTTTATCATTCATAATCAGCGCATGTGCACCACCCTTTAGCCCCAGCATACGCCTATCTATACAAAAGAAGATGCAGACACATTGCTGTTCGCATTTCTACTTTTTTTTTGGCTATATTAGTCTACTCCGCTGATTGTATCCCACATTCGTAGACAGTATACACATATACTATAGGCACTTTTACAATATTTATTTTCTTGACAGCATTTTATAGTGAATCCAAAATTTCATGTAAGCACAAGTAGAAAGGTAAACTTACTCCCATGGATCGTCACCAAGAAGTAGGATGTCATCTTCATGATCCTTGTAGACTAGCTTCCAACCTATTCTCTGTCGGTCCTCAAGTTGGCCCTCAATACCAAACATGCGGGCCAAAGCATGCTTCAATTCTTCATATCCAGAGTACCTACCGATGTCAATGGACCGGCCTACAGCTCCACGTTTGTAGACCTACAGGATTTATGTTAGGGTCACATTCAAAAGAATGAATGACTATAGCAAACAAAGCACATGCTCAAGAGTTTATGGCTCCAGAGTAAGCATGATCATAGGAGGTCCCAATTCCCAAGTGCCCTGTCCTTCAGAAGCTTTTAAAGCTATATGTGGCCATCTCATCAACCATACATACAACCATGCATTGATATCTCATTTGAATCACGATCAAAATTGCTTCACAGCTAGCAAACTTCTCAATTGTTGTAATAAGTAATAACACCACACCATATACTGGCACCGGTAAAATCATAACAACTGTACTCTTTTCTTTATAGAGAATGCATTTATATTAGTGCTAGTGGGAACAAAATGAAATTTCAACCGCACTGTCCTAAATTCTTTACATGTGAATTCATAATTACATAAATTGCCATTTCTATTCCAACATCTTCTATTTTACGTGCAGCAGTGATCGGAAGTATATTCCCTTCTTCCATTAAAGCCCCACAATTTTCTATTTCAGTACTAAATACACCCACAAAATTATACTACTTGAATGTTATACTGTTGGCAAGATGAGAATGTAAACGAGAAGTGCAAACCTTTGTGAATGTCCGCATTCTCTGTGGTGGAGGTGCAGGGGGCCAAGGATTTCTGTTCAACAAGGCACCATCGTTGATTGCAGAATCAATGGAATTAAAAGCTATATCAGACTGACCAAATGACTGTGAAACCATGGAAGTTGAGATCTCTTGCTGAGCATCCTTCTGTATTCGGTAATTGTTCTCAACATCAGTTGACATATGAGTCTGACACTTCACAGGATTAAGTGCACTTACCAACAAGCCTTCTGTTTCCATAGGAAAGCCCAATGGACCATCATTACTGATCCCAAAGAAGGAATTGTTAGTCGGATCCGCATCTTGAATTTCCACATCTGGTAGTGCATCTTTGAACATTTGCTGCTGATTGAAGTTAGAAGTGGGGAAGCCTTGATGCAGAAGTTCATCTGTTTGGGTAGGCCATAATGAAGTTGCTGATGAAGCTGTTTCCAGGTTGTCTGTTGATGGTACAATGTTCAAAAGATTGTCAGGACCAGTCCCACCAGTAGGTGACTTTGAGATAATCACATTCCCCTTCACATTATGGTTCAACTTCAACAAATCTTTGCCTATTACTGGAGCTGCTCTTACAGCTTCAAGAGATGTTGGAATTGACATCAGAGCAGATGACTGAGGCACCTTATCCGTGTTGACTTTGCAATGCTCGTTCCTGCCAGTGGTTGTGTGTGCCAAATGATTTCCATTAGCTGTAGAAGGTGATGTGGAACAAGAAGGAATTTCCTCAGTTAGTGCAGATTGTGCAGCACCCGGAATCATCAGTGAGCTTCCAGCTTTCGAGACAACATTTGCTGATGAGATCGGTGGAAAGGCAACATCTGACACATCTGCAGGTGCTACTTGTTTCTGTGAAAGCTTCTGGTGTTGGTCTTGCTTCATTGGTGGTGGCGCTGGTGATGCTTGCAGTGAAACTTTGCTATCTTGCTGAGGAATGATCCGCTGCTGTGCAAGTGAACAAGAACTTGATAGCTGCTGCATGTCCAAAAGTAACTTCTGCTGTTCCTGTATTAGTGGTAATCGTGAGAGTGTTACTGCTGGCTGTGATATGAGTGACTGCTGCTGTAGTTTCTGTAATAGCTGCAACTGAAGTTCCTGGTCAGACAATTGAGTCTGCTGACCAGCCATATTCATGAGCTGACAAGGCAATTTATTTATCTGTTGATTATGCTGCTGCTGCCGCTGCAGTTGCTGAAGTAAAAGCTGTTGTTGCTGCAGTTGCAAATTCTGATCATGCTGTTGCTGGGAAAGAAGCAACTGCTGGTCACTGGTCCCTTGCTGATTCTTAGTTGGAGACGGCTGCTGCTGCTGCATCTGATTCTGAATAATTACCTGGGCTTGGACAAGACTAGCTTGAGCCTGGCTTAAAGGGATTGCTTGGTTAACAGGCTGCTGCTGCCTCTGTTGGTTGCCAGCTTCTTGCTTCTGTTCTTGATTGTTGATGGCATCGAGTTGATTAAACGATAGCACTCCCTTGGACAGCTCATTGATAGGCTGCATTTGCTGAGAGAGCTTGGAAGCATTAAGTTGTGCATTGTTTTGTTGTAGAAGATGGTTCTGCACATATAGCTGCCTTGCAAGCTCGGTGGCACCAAGGTTTTGCATCGCAGGGTTACTTAGAGATCGCAGGTACTCGGACTGTATACCTGTATTAGCTAATGTGGAGCTCTGCTGCCTGTTCATGTTCATCCATTGAACCAAGCTCAGACCAGGCATTGTGGTGTTCTGGGTCTGAGCATCCTTTATGCATATCTCCTCACCAAGCCAAGGCATTGCCCTCTTGAAAAGGTTTTCCATCTCTGATGACTCGTCATCTGTTAATTCAAATATAAAAATGAACCATGGAATAAAAAATTGAAAGTGGTTATATATAGCGATGTGCGGTTTGCATTGCCAATCTAATACTGAAAATGAATCTTAAGCTGCTTTACCTAATTGCCTAGGGCGCTTTACACCAAAGAAAGGCTGGGGACATATGAAGAAAGGAGCAGCAATCGGTTCAATCTCCCACATTGAAACTCTGTTCCGCCTTTCACCTGCTGCAGACTCATCCCAGCCAACCTACCAAATAGCACTACATCTCTGAATCAGATACAACATAAAAAGAAGAATACAAACCATCATCGATGTGGCTCAGCAATCCAACCTGTAAGTTGCGCCAGTGGGAGTTTTTCCACCGTACAGGATCTAGATCACTTATCCCGGTAATCGTACCCATGCACCTGAAAAACATTGAATAATTTATTTAGTATATACAATAGGCAACAAAAACATAGATATCATTCTTTGTGTTATAGTTGATTGTGGATATAAATTGATTGCTTGCCAATGACTTGTAGAGTAGAGCTTATATATAGGTAAAAAGAGGCACTGTACCTTCTCATCCCAAGTTCCTCAGTCTCAAACATCATCCGGAATCGCATTCCTAAGGATATCTGGTTACTATAAAGTGCCTTCTGGTATTTGGCAAACGGGATAACAAATTCAGTAGGGCTAGCCCTGAAAATCCATATTTCAGATAAATCAGTTTGATAGCTAATCAGTTACACAGAAAGGCTATTTAGAGTTATCATGGTGGGAAAATCACAGTGTAGAAGCTGTACTCACCTTGGATTGTAAAATATGGTAAATGGGCTATTGTTGGCAGCAGCATGGGCTGCAGCAGCGAGCACTCCGATGTGCATACTGTCACTTGAAAGTACTGAAGAAGATATATTAGTGGGTTGTCGACTAGCCCGCCTGATTCCCAGTAGAATTTGCTGCCTTTCGTCCCTAAATCATCATAATACCAAATGTAAGATAACATTTACACCATCCAGGACAAGCCTTTGCAAGAGGAAAAGGATCGTGAAACTTACCTAACAAAAATGACGGAATCACCAGCAAATAGTCTCTTGCCACCCACAAAAAGGCTCCAGCCAGTAGTTAGTAAATGTCTTTTGGGCTGACCTGATTATAACGAAGTAGAAAATTATAAGAGCATTCAAAGTTGTATTTACAGTCTAGTGACATCTAGTATTAACAACAGTAGTAAAGTTTTTGGAGACCACCCAGAACATAAAAGAACGATGTGCAAGGTCTTCGAATTTGCATGAAACTCTTTGTTTCAGAGGGAAAAATACTTGCATAGAGAATGGAAGGGTTGTACTGATACTGCCATTTTGTAGAACAGAAAGTGCTACATTTTTCCCACCTCTAAATATATGGCGAAATGTCCAAACATTGTCATGTATGTCTCTGGCTTGCAGTTCTTGAGCTGGAGGCTGCATATTGAAGTCCTATAGGGCAAACCAGGGGTGGTATAAAAATTACAATATCACTATAAAGTTGATAAACAGAAAGCATTTAGTATTGGCAATGCTAGATATTCGATGCCTGCATACCAGTGGAGGTAAAATCTTCTCTGCAGCACGGCGAGGCACAGAGAAGCCTCCATGTGTACTTGTATCACTTGCAGTAAGTGTCTTGCAGAAGAATTCCATCTGTGGCCTTGCATGTTTTAGTGCAAGCTCAGATAGCTGTAAAGCCTCTTTTCCGTACTAAACCAAAGTCAAAGCCATGGTTTTAGGGCATTGGAAGAAACAAAGGACTTTTGGGGGGAAACCACAAATTCTAGATGCTCACTGTGTTCACTGGCTGAAGAGTCATCTGAGCATACACCTCATCAGTGTCTGGATCGGCCTGAGAATGAAAGTGAGATGACTTTTGGACTTGGTGATTGCAAGCTACAAGCCAAAAAGGGCAGGCAAGGAACTGTAGATTACATGCAAAGTAACACTGTGAAGAAGACATATCAACTTGGAGGGAAGATTTGGGTAGCTTGGCACATGCACATCAATATCCTTTTGCATAGAAGCTGCAACCTGAATCAGAAACAAACTAAGCTCAAAAACACACTCCCTTTCCAGAAGAAAGCAAAGAGTATCTGTATGAATAAGATTCAAGGCAACTTCTTTTTCTTAGCCTCAATTTCTCAAGGAATTAGAGAGTAGCAGCCAAATGAACCAAGCAGCAAATAGATGTAGCGGTATTCAGTAACTTTTTCTTTCTGCTTGTGTGTTCATAAGACGTTACAATCAGTACTGCACATGAGCAAATATTTATCTTTGAGGCACTGTTTTTTCAAACTAGGCGAGTGTGGAGGCTCATCACTCATCAGTAAACTGCGGACTTTGCAATAAAAGATCATTTCATGAAATGATTAAGAAAGTAGACCCATTCAAACATGCCTCCCCTTTTGCACACCCTTTCTGCAGTTTGACTAAAAAATGAAGTGAAAAGAAATCTGCAGATTAAAAGAAGCACCCAATGAGTAAACTTTTGCTTAGATAAACTCTTTATAAGTACTCTGATCCCTAACATCATATGGAACCCAACCAAATGTCATAAAACCGAAAGGATTGCATTTCCTTTACTTTTCTTTTGAATCAAAAAATGATTTATTTTCTCTTTTTTCAAAAAAAAAGGATAATATTGCAACACTATGCCTCCCTACACTTGTTCTTGGATTCAGAATTGATCTTTTTTTTCTTTGGGTAACTAAAGCACCATATGTAACACAAAACAAATAATTCTCAAAATATGTAATTCCAATACCAAATCTTCGGAAGGTGCAACAGAAGTTACCATCCCATGGACCATAAATGCAAGCAACCCACATGTCCAGAAGATGCTTCATGTACACCAAACTCCTTACAAGGAAATAGTACACAGCACACCAAAACCAACAGAAGAAAGAAACAATGGCAATGAGCCTAATATTAGCAGGTACATGTGCTGGAAGATATTAGCGACTAAGTCAAATCTTCACATTCGTAGTGAACAATGGGAATCCTCTTGTTCCAAAAAGATATGAATGGAAAATTTTTTTACAAAAAATCTGGTAGTAAAGCAGATTATTGGAAACCTGCTATTCCAGTTAGCTTAGCAACAATTAGTAGGTTCCACGCTTATTCAATAATGGTTTTCATTACTTCAGTAACAGTGACCTTATGTCCCCCTCTACATATACTCCGTACAATACTAAAACATTTTAGCCATACACCTCAACCTGAAGCAATTGCAACCAAAAACTACCGGGAAAAAAGGAACCTTCATTCGCCTGAAAAAACAGAAAGAAAACTACAGATTTTGGACAAGAACCATGAGAACCAGAGCAAACTGACAAGAAATCGATAAAACCGACTCAAGATCGCAAAATCCCATAGAAGATGCCGAAGCTCCACCACAAATTGCAACGACAGAAAACCCCGTTACAAGGAGAAGAACGGAGTTGGCATGGCGAGGACGCCGCCCTCACCTGCTCGCTGTGGCCCTGTGGGAAGTAGACGACGAGGCTGCCCACCGGCGGCAGCGACACGAGCGGGCCCACGCAGGCGTACCACAGGTCCGCGTTGATCGCCGGCGCCTTCCGCTCCCCTGCGCACACCGCCGCCGCGGCCGGCGTCAGCGATAGAACACCATAAAAAAGGAGACACCTTTCTGAACTCCGGCAGTACGCACGCTTAAATGCAAAGCTACCAAATTTGTCGGGCGCTCCGCCAGCCGCCGCCGGCGACGCGCGCGGCGCTGCGTCAAAGCCCGCGACAGAAAGTTGCAAGAGGGAGGTAAAGGAAGTACCTTCCGATGGCGCACCGCCGGCGGAGGCGGCGGCGGCTGCGGGGGCGACACCAGAGCTCGCCGGGGACTGCTTCATGGTCGCGGCGCCACGCGGGAGCTTCACCGCTCCTCCTCAAGCATGGAGCAAGCACAGAGGCGCCGCGCCGCGTCGCTGCCGGCCAGATGGCGCCGGCGGCGGCCGCCCCGGTCGTTCTTGGCAGAAACCTACTGCTATCTACTTGCTCGGGCGGCGGCGCTAGGTGCTCGGCGTGGCGGCGCCTCCCCGACAACGCGAGCAGCAGCACACGAAGACCAAGGGCCGTCCCAGAGAGAGAGAGAGGAGCCGAGGCGGAGCTGCCTGGGCTGGCTGGTTGGTGCGTTGCCTCGGGAGTTAAAACGAAACGCTCCTTGTTTCTCTCTTTTGCCTCGTCTTCTTGCGAGAGGAGAGAGGGTGGAAAGAGTCCTGCAGCTCCCATCAGCTCAGGCCCATCCGCGTCTCTGACTTTTGTATCTCTGAAATAAAATGCTGCAGCACGACATTTTATCCGCAGTAAAAATACAGTAACTTTTTTCTTCGAATATCCTATCATATAAATATGGGGTATAAGAGGTGGTAAAGGGCCCTCAAATTTATACTAAAAATTTTAAGGATCGAGTTAAATTAGGATCGGATCACAATACTACTAATTTTTTAGCTAAAATTGACTAACACCAAGTTGAACTGTGAAGAAGCATAAGGCCATGATCCATCCCACCCCTCGTCAGATTTCTCCCGAGTCAATATTTGGTAGGTTTCCATCAGATACATTCCCTAAATAAAATAGCTATATATTGTGAAGTAGTCTTCGTAATGAACTTAACAATGTCATTCTCGTGCTGTAAATCTATTATTATTTTTTTCAAAATTATGTTGAGCTTAAAAAAACTTAATTTAGGACAAACCTAGATAGACTTATCTTTTCTCATAGATGAATGTAAAAACTTTTTATGTCTATGCGTCTGCCATCCTCTATAGTCGATAAATTTATCTTCATTGGACATGGCCAATAATAAACCGTGTTACAGTGCCAATGATAGTGAGTTTACAGGAGAGGAAAGACATTGACAGCCCCATGTGCCAAGAAGAGGTGTTTGGTTGCTTCAAAAAAAAAAGAAGAAGAGGTGTATGGATGATTTCACACCATAAATATCAGTGTGTCGGAGTGAATTTGTAGATCAGCAAATGTTTTCAAGTGTGAGTGGAGTATCTTGCACCTCTCTGTAATAAACTAATAATAGAGTAAACGATGGAATCAGACTACAATTTAATGTGAAAAACAATTCAAAACCGCTATCTGTTTTCTTATCTTACTTTTTTTCCATGCTATATGCCATGCATTTTCTGTCATGGAGCATCCATCTCCAACAAACCATTTTAACAATTTGGTCAAGTAATAGTGCATCATCCAAAGAACAGTACTGAAATACTAGAAACAAAATAGCATTGCATTCATCGCATGCGCCTGGGATGCCACGTGAATTCCAGGAGCACATTCACATTAGTTTTGCCTCGTCATTCGTTTTTACGAAACATAACTGACAAAAGACCTTCCTTTTAACTATGTTATAAAAGCGAGAATAATAAAGACAACTGATAGACGACCAAAGTACAAAAGAAAAAAAGTATATATGAAGAAAAATGCTAGGGACGACAACTGCATCCAGATGCACAAACAAACAACAGCTACGTACTACGGAGTACGTGTTGTGCTGTTGTGCAGACCTGCAAACGGTAGTCTTTTTTTTCTGAAACTAACAAACGGGAGAAAACGGTAACAAATGCACGCCTTCTACCGGCGCCATCATCGGCCGTCATTGGCCACTGCTATACGCACCAAATTAAAGACGCGTCGCCTTGCCACCATCACACTTTTGTGTGATGATGATGTGCAGTTATTCTTTTCTTCTTTGAACTTTGTATGCTGGTGCAACATTTTCTTCGCGAGAAAATAGATAACTTTGTTGATTACATAGCACATCAATATCACAATTCAGAGTAACCAATTGCTCAACACAACGAAGAACTTACGCATGCCACGCTGCAGAATGTGTAGTTCCTCGCAACAAAAAAAAGAGGTGTAGTTCGTTTCAGTTATGGTGCAAACTCATGAGCAACCATGTCAGAACCCTACTGTATATAACATTTGGATAAATTTAAGAAAACAATTTCTCCCCTTTGGGCACAAATATAAATGAGAGATCAGAATGGATATTACATTACTCTATTAGTTACCATCAGAGTATGTCCATAATTTTGCTTGGTGGTGTGCACATGTTGTCAACAGCGAGGTTTCAGAGATCCTTCCAAGAAAGGGAGCGGACCCTCACCCGGCCTGTATCATCCCCAACCCATGCAAATTCAGATGAAATTCACATGTACTCCGGTGTGATCCGCATCATATCATACCATGCGTGCACCCACCCACTCAAACCCTTTTTGAGACCTTTGTACTTTCTGACCTGTAGAATTAGAAAGGCTAGATGATGACTTGGCGTGTGGATTAGCAGGAGCAGTGGCGTATGATTGCGTAATTAGTTGGGATGTTTAAGGAAGAAGAAGAACCATATATCAGGCGGCGATGACAGTGGACAGAGGACATGTCCAGCTACTTGAGCCTGTCATACAGGGACAGCCCGCCGGCCGTCTGCAACCACCCCTCCTCTCTCTGTTGGAGTCTACTACTCCATACATGACCCGTGCCCAACTTGTGTGCTGAAAGCAAACGTGTGAAGCGATCGAGCCCCAACGAGATGGAGAACAGAATGCTGTACTTGGCAGGGACATATATATACTAGGAAGGGAGCTACTCTTATTGGTGCCATGCATCAAAGATGACTGACATGTTTATTTTGGTGTGCAAGTTATAAAGACGTCGGCATGTTGCCTGTTTTTGAGTTGTGCCAAATTGGCGTTTGTTTATAAGAAGCGAGAAAATGGGTGCAGTGCAGCTGTAAATGAAGTAGGATGGGACTGAAATCGTACCAAATCGAACCACGACTGAAATCGCTCGCTCGTGGTGAGAATTGCATGATCTTAACTATCAGCCTTATGGTTGATATGTTGTGGACACAACTTGTTGGTAAATTAGATATGTGCTAAATTTGCAAAGTGAGGATAGCTGAGTTAGTTACTATGTTTCTTACTTCTTGTGGAACTTCTGCATTCGACTTCCTACATCCAGATTTAAGACTAATCGTTCTGTGATGGATGCTTATATTAGTAATCGTTCTGTGTGGTGCCGTCTGTGCTGCGACGCAGCGTGCAGCAGGCCGCCGAGGCCGAGCAGTAGTAGTACCCAGCACTGTAGGCAGTAGCTGCTGCTGAGGTGAGGTCTGAGGCAGGCAGGAGGCAACAGGGAATGATTGAGAGGACGCGTGTGGCAGGCTGCGTCCGTCCGACAGCATTTTCCTCCCGCCGCCCTGCCGCCTCGCCGGGGGACACCAACCCCTGCCCGCCGGCTTTTTGCTTCTCCCTCCCTCTACTCCACTCTCGCTCTCGTCTCTCTCTCCTCGATTCGATCCCGATCCGATGGGGCGTCGGCGAGCACGCGGCGGTGGGGCGACGGTGAGCATGTGGGCGTGGCGAGCCAGCACCTGACGCCGACGCGGATGCTGGCTGAGGGTGGCGGCGGGAGCGCGGTGGTCGACATCGGCGAGCGGGTGTGCCGCGCGGTGGTGCGGTGGCCGGAGGTGGTCCAGCCCCGCACCAGCTTGGGCGGCGGCGGCCCAGGAGCGACGCGCGGGAGGAGCAGCAAGCTCAGGGCAGCGGCGGCCGGTTCAACTCTGTACCGACGGGAACGACTGTACCCACGCCAGCGGCGAGCCGAGCCGGCCTGGGTGTCTACGCCGGCGTGCCCTGCTCCTGCTTCCTCGTGCTCCTCGGGACCCGCGCGCGGGCTCCTCGCGCCACCGGCACGACCGAGACCCTGAAGAAAGCTGCCGCGGTGCCCGCCGCCGCTACCTTTGTGCGATGGAAAAGATAAATAAAGATGTTAAATAAAAATTCAGCAGGGTGGCGGTCTCCCAGACTCCATCGAATACTGTTCATTTTCCTATAGAATGTTGTCAGCACTCAGCAAGCAGCTACTGGTACTACGCTTAACGACGTACTCCGTACGTGTACAAGTGCTAGCTCTTGACAGTGAAGGGCGTAAAAAACTCAAGGTGTTGATGAGGATGACGATGAGGTCCTCATCAAAGGCCAATTAGCCGAACCAGTGCATTGCACTAGACTGTGCAGTCGTGCAGAGGAGTACTCCGTATAGATAAAGCAGCAAACACTAGAGGACAAGGCTTGGTTAGTAGGCAAGTTTAGCCAATTGGAATTCAAACACGCGAGGGTAAACTACAAATATTGTTGCTTCGAAAAGGACTGGTCATCGACGTCACACACTCACACGCGTCTCTTTGGTTGAAAACCACACCATTAGTGAAGGTGGTCGATAGCTACTAGAATCTAATTTTGGCACGTAAGCAATTGACCCGAAGCTAAGAAGTTCAACTAGCATAAATCTAAATAGACTTGAACTTATATCTTTGATAGGAGAAAGTAGAGCCACTGACATCCTATGAAAAACCGTCAAATATCTTCGCAATTTTTCTAGCGCTCAACTATACAAATATAATTGCTCCCTATATTATGACATTTATTTACAACTCTCTGTTGTATTTTTGTTACAGACTCACCTAAAGTCGTAGTACTACTTAAACTTGGATACTGCTCCGGCATCAAATCAAAACTATATACTTAGTTTTTTTATTTACCCACGTTTAGTGTTCCATACATGAGGAGATAGATTTGATGTGATTTTATGTGATAGGTGAATAAAGTTTGGAGAGAGAATTTTTGGTTTTTCAAGGGAACTGAACATGGCCAGCTCAACAAAATTGGTAAAGTTTTAACCAACTATTTTCATTGTAAAAATAGGAAATGGTAATTTTACACACTTGCACACGCAGTTACTGTGTTACACTTTGGATTGGGCCACCTGTGGATTTGGCTTGTCCCATCACGTGGAGACAGGCAGCCCTGCTTCAAACCAGAGTGAAACAAGTTATCAGCACACCTCACCTACACCTTGTCACCTCATTTGAGTGTTGCCTAGTTTGAGACGCAAATAGAAACCATTTTATTTCACCATGTTAAAGGACATCACGCGTTCTTCTTCACCAAATATAACTACTCGCTCATTTTGTTTACACAAGACGCACACGTATATTAAGATTTAAAATTTTCAAACTTTGATCAATAATTTAAACAAATAAAATTTAACTTTCATAGTGAAAATTTAGAATTGTTATATTTGTAATAAAAAAGTACTTCCTAATGATTATAATTTATAATCATAATCTTTATAATCATAATAATATAATATAAGATAATTGAATGATGAAACCGTGTGAAGTTAAGTCTTTTTCGAAGCAAAAGGAGGGAGTATATAACTGGATAAGGAAAGCTATCATTAAGTTCAAATACCCCATCCATCCCACAAAGAATGCAACTCTCACATATCGAGGAGTCAAAAAAATTAAATTTGAACAATTTTGTAAAAGAATTATTAATATTTATGTCTCTAAATAGATTTAGTATGAAAATATATTTTATAATCAATTTAATGATACTTATTTTGTATTGTAAATGTTAGTACTATTTTGTATATTTTTTGTCAAACTTGAAATGGTTTGACTTCACAATACGCATCAGTTGTATTCTTTCTAAGACGGAGAGTGTATTACATATTTGATATAACTCTAGTTTTGAGATTTAGGTTAGTTTCGCTGTTCGCAGACTAAATTCAACTTGTTTAACTTTTAAATTTAGCCTAAGATGTAAAACCAAATGACTCATCTAGATGCTCTTTACGTACATCCATCTTTAAATTTAAGATTTTTTAAGCTACAAATGTTTTCTTGGAGTTAGAGTTCTGTGACTTCTGTCACACATGAAGATATAAAGATTTCATAAAAAAATGTAAGGAGAAATCTCTTGCTCTGTGCAGTCTCCTCACATCTGGTGTATCTCTCTCTGCAGTCTGTACCTGTTCCTTCTTTGATGCCACCAGTATTCAGAAAGATACCACTCTAGGATGCCATGGTAATAGGAGCCTTCATCCCGACGATCCGACATATGTCATGCACATAAAGGTTCATGATTTTTTTTCACCCTTCAAATTTACACTTGCTTTCCGCAGCGCATAAACCACCTTTTACCGGTCGGGGCACTTGTCACACCTCTACGGCTAGAATGATATGGTTTCTACTATAGCTTCCTTTTGATATTTTAAAGGTGAGAGTGGCTGGAGTAGTAAAAACCTGACAAATTTCTTCTTTGCCAATTGCAAATTCTTATGTGCTACTTGGGGCGTTTAGTTCCCTGAAAAAGGTGAAAAGGAAAGGTGAAAATGTCACATCGGACACTGTAGCTTACTGTAGCACTTTTCGTTTGTTTGTGGTAAACATTATCGTATCATAACCTAACTAGGCTCAAAAGATCCGTCTCGTCGTGTACATCAAAACCATGCAACTAGTTTTTTTATTTACCCATTTTTAGTGCTCCATGCATGAGGAGAGAGGTTTGATGTGATTTGATGGGATAGGTGAATAGTGAAGTTTGGATAGAGAATTTTTCTCTTGAAGGGAACTAAACATGTATTGATTTCGCAATGATACATGGAGCCCATCTATGTCACTAACAATATAATATGGCAAATAGAAGGCCCTACTGTGGCGATGAGCATTTTTCCAAAACGACCCCAATGACTCAATGAGTTGGGAGGTGAAGAAAACATTTCTTTTACGGCTCTCAGTACAGTACTGCTATACTCCAAAGGGGCCTGAGTATAGTACTTCAAAAAGTTTATGGTTTCGATAACAAATCTTGCTACTTGCCCGGCAGCTAGCTGCTTCAATCTGCCGACACGATCATGGAGCCGGCAGAAACACAGTGAGTAAACAAGGATGGCCCCCATCCTTATCTCCCAGCAGCTGGTGCTAGATAACCAGTCAGTCGCCACTGCAGTCAAGTCACTGGTAGCTGCCATGCTTATTAGCAGCATACGCACAGGGCGCAGGGGTTCATGTTCATGAGGTAGACTTGTGTGACCGCCGAGCATCCCAGCTTGCATACTACCACACAAGTGACAGCGTGATCGCAAACAGAATTACTACCACACAAGAATTCACGTCATGTCAGCAGGTGTTCTCGGAGATGTGAGTCTCTGCATCCGTGCCGACACGGCGACACATGTCTGCAGTGGTAATATCTGCAGAACATGTTCCTGAAGCTGGATGATTCCTCACTGCACCGTTTTGATCTGTAGAGCAGGCGCGTGTTGCCGATGACCAGGATACCTTATCATGTCAGGTGGTTAATTTGTGACCCCTACTGAAAGGATTTGGGGGAAATTACACCACTGACACTTTTCACTTGTTCTTTTTTTTTCTTGTGGTTGTTATCTTTCAAGGAAAAATTCTTTGGGAAGGAAGATTTGGTGAGGTTGCAACAGCTAGCGGCAAAGCGGATCTCTTTAGCCCGAGTGGTGTCATCTCATGCTCGCCATTGCAACTACACTAGACTCGAAGGGCTTTATTCTCCTTCACTTCACCAGGATATGATCTAAACTTCTTTGCCCCCATCTATAACGGGATTGACCTTGCGCATATATCCTCATTGGATGGCACCAGTGTGTCAACAAACCTGGAAAATCTACACAATTTTAAGATAAAAATTAGCACTGAACGACCAATAAAACGGCCCGGATCAGAGTGTAATATATTCCAGAATTTTGATAGCTACCTATAGCACCAAACGCAAGTGCATGCATATGCATATTGTTAGGGTATAGAGGTGGCACTTGTGTTTTCTCTTTGGTAGCTTCTGTAAGCTAACCTTAGGAGTGAGTTATGTCCAGTTAAGATGGTCTTAGCTTCAGAGTATGTGGCTTCCATTGGTTGGGCAAGTTTCTTGAGATGGACACTACATTGGGGAGGATGGCCCAGGTCCAATTAAGACCTGGTCTTTGGTGGTTGAGCCTAACAGTTTTGGTCAATTTGGACCTTGCAAAAAGCTTTTGCCATCCCTACCTTTTTTTTGGTGGGGGCTGAAAGATTGTATGCAGTACCTGCTTTCTGAAAGAGCTATTCAGTCAGAAAAAGGTGTACTTATCCATTTTTATTTTTTTGAAAAGAAGATAAGATAATGCAGTGCTGCAACATAAAAACAATTTGATGAATGATTTCCCATGCTGTAAGTAATCCAACAACTAGCATGAATATGCTATATCACTACAATTTGTGGTCTATTTCAACCTATGCCAACAGTGATTCCACTTGAACAGCCTGTAACTGCTACCTAATCAACTGATCAACTGTTGAACACTTGAACCAAAAAGAAGATCGCACACTGACCTTCTTATCCATGATCATTCGTCGGGGCTCATCAAATCATACAGCTGCTGCCTGCCACCGTGACAGGATCAAGGATGAGTGCCTGATGCGTCGCCCTGCATCTTCAGATCTCTCCCGGCCTGCCGACTTGACATGTTCAGTGCTTCACCTCCACAGGCATCCTTGAGCGCAGCGCACAGCCCTCATTGCGTCATCCGTCGTGGTGGATCTTGTACTCAGTGTCTTCTCCTGTGTACCCAAAGACTGTCCCCAAGGAATTGGGACAGGTCCACGTCACCAACCATAATATACAGCAAAGCTTTATAGTGGCCTAAACTAGTAGTAAAATATTCAAGGGAAGTAAGCTGGGGTTTTCCCTATGCGCGCACCAGCATTAACCAAGATCATCTCATCTCCAGACACCTTTCCTCACAAGCACATACTCTCCCCAAGCCAACCTTCAAACTCACAACCACATCGGGCTCGTCCTGCCTCAACAGGTTCCCGCAATAGACACCCGCCAACTCCTTTCACTCGCTAGTCGACTCGGTGAGCTCCCTCCCCACCTTGTCTCAACAGCCTCAGCTGGACCAACCTCTCATAACCCAAATCAAGGATGAGGTAAGAAAGCAGAATCTCATGCTAATCAGAATAAGCCAGATGAAGGATCGTCCGTGACCGTGGACACGGCTATACGTATAGTTTTCACTCTGCAGAGGTTGCGCTCCAGGAACCACCCGGGCTGCAGTTGGGGATCAGCCAACTTGAGACACAGCCCACAGCAAAGACCCTAAATAGTAACGGTGCCATACTGTCTCCCTGGGCTCGGGAAACAATCTGAGCTAACAGCTGCCCAGGGTCGTGAAACCTTCCCACCGGGGCCAGTCGGGGGCCGTGGTATATCAGGGAGAGTACGCCGCAACGAGTCCCCCCTGCACATATCAAACTCGATTCTCCTACAGGTCTGGCACCGCACTAAGTAGGCTTGCTGGAACCCTCCCCATACTGGGTAGATGGTGAGCACTGTAAATTCCAACGTCCGGGTCATCCCGATACGGCCCTTAATTGTCGGTAAGGCGAGTATCAGCGTCAAAGCGATCCGCCGCAACGGTCCACAATCGGCACCCATTACAGGTATGGGCGCCCAAACTCCTCAAAAGTATCCAAGGTAACCATGTACCCGCAACAGGTACTCCGCAGGAACTGTCCGAGTGCAGTTCCCAAGCACCCCGATCAAACGACCGGGTTGTTATCACTCGCCTCCACCGCCTAGCTGCACTACTCCTCCCAAGCCACCCAACTCACGCCAAGAAGATCAATCACAAACATCCCAACACATGCAAGCATAGCATTCTCAATAAGTGGATAATAGGTAGCAAGGAAACAGGGTAGATAAATGGCAGTGCAGACATATCATCATCATGCGAGTAAAGTAAAGCGCTAGCATACTAGTTGCATGTCTACTAGGTATTTCAGAGAATAGCTGGGCGTGAACCTGGGTATTGCTTGTCCTCTTCGTTCCGGTAGTTGGTGTAGTCGTCAGCTTCCTTCTGCGACTCCGGAGCTCCTATTTACGCGGAAAAGAAATAAATACGCGGCTACTAGCAAAGAAACACCAAAACAGCAAAGCAAGAAGACCCAAACAACACCAAACTCTACACTAACACGTAGGTCATAATTTTAGAAAAATATAGAAATTGGTTTCATATTTTTCTGAGCTACGGTTGATTTATTATTAATTTTCGAATTTTAGATCATTTTCTGAAAATATTAAATAATTTCCCGAAAAAGAAGAACAGCAATAAATCAGCCTGCTGACATCAGCATGACGTCATGCTGATGTCATCAGTGGGGTCAGTGGGGCCCACTGGTCAGTCTAACACAGCCTATGGCAGGTGGGACCACGGTGTCAGCGCTATTAAAGGAAAAGGAAAAGAAAGAAACCGGTTGGGCTAAAAACGGGCCGAAAGGTAGTGGGCCGGCCCATGGGGCTGGGCTGGCGGCCCAAGAGGCTGAGCGGCTGGAAGAGGATTGGTGGTCGCGGTTCACCATGGACCGTGAGACGAGCTCACATGGTCCGGGTCCATGGGATCTGGGTGCGGCCGCCCCAAGATTCTCTGCGGCCGATCGTGTGGCGTGTTCGTTTGGTCGACTGTGTGGCTTCGACTGGCGCGAACGCGAGCGCTCTGGCGTGCGGCCGGCGGCGACGGCTAGGCCCGGAAGAAGGCCGGCGAGGCTCGACGAGGCTCAAGGCTTCGGCTCGGCTTGGTCTCACCGCTCGTGCGCAGGGTCCTGGTGTTCCAGATCCGCGATGAGACAGCCTTGGATGGCTTGGCTGGTCCGCGCCGTGGGCGTTGCGGCGCGACGTCGATGGCGCCCGGAACGCGGTGGTGCTGGCTCGGCGGCGGCGAACTATGCTACGGGATCGAGCGATGGCGGCAGAAACACGGTGAGATGGTGACCGGCACTCTCCCACGAACGAAGGATAACCGCTTGGCGCTCGCGAACGCGAAGAGAGCTCTTGGCTCGTTCGCACCGCGGCCCTGGCGTGCATGCGCGGGCCGAGCCTCCTCGGTGCGCGGCAACGGCATGGCGGCCGGGATCAAGGATCAAGGCGACGACGGTTTGCAGGGAAGGGAGCGGCGGCGACGGGAACCTGCAAGAGAATGGCACGGTTCGAAGGCCGGCTTCACAGAAGGCTGGCTGCAGCGGCGGCGGCGGCGACATGGCCGGAGACAAGGGGAAATAGAGAGATTCGCGACGGCGGCGCTCACCAAGGGTCTAGAAGACAATCACTGCAGGTCGGTGAAGGCTCGCGGTGCTGGCGAACGTCGCGCTCCCTCGGACAGCTTTGGTCCTGCTTCGCTCCGACGCTCCCTCGGACGGCGGTGCTCCGGCTTGTGCGCGTCGGCGGGGTCGCGCTCCGGCTTCTCCCCACTGCTCCCTTGGCCCGTCTTCCTCTTCTCCAAACTCCTCTGCTCCCTCTCCTCCCCTTCCTCTCTCGGATTGCTGGCTGGGAAACCCCAACGGGGGTGGCGGCGGCTCAAAGGGAGAAGCAGCGGATTGGGGATACTTGTAGGGCGGCCGCTAGGGTTTCGAGAGCTTGGACGACTAGGGTTGCTCGGCGTCCGCGCCCGGGCCACGCGTCGGCATCAGGACGGGCCGCGCTCTCTCCTGGGCTCGGATTGGCCGGGCGGCGCCGCGTGAAAGCGACGGGCACGCGCGCGGCGCGTGAGCGGGGAGTAGGAAGACGACACTGTGCCGTGTGGGTCCCGCTGGTCAGCGGCCGAAGGAAAGTAGGCGCGCGGTTGGGCTGGCTTGGGCCGATTCGTTGGCTGGGCCGGCTGCGCGCGCGCGCGCGGCGGGGGTGCTGCTGGGCCGCGGGGTGGTTAGCGGCTAGGTTATCTTGGTTAGCAGGCTGGGCCTCGGGTTGGGTTAGAAGAGTCCAGAGGTGGTTTGCGGACTTGGGGGTTAGATAGGGCCCAAGGTAGTTAGGGGTTTTGGAAATTAGTTTGGTTAATTGATTTGAATTCGAATCTAGGATTTGAATTCAAATCCAAACAAAGAACCAAGAAACCAAATAAAAACCAACTCACCTCTAAATTTATCCTTAGCACTTCAATTTGAATTTTAATTTTAAATTTAAATTGCCTAGGAATAAAGGGAGCAATTTGAATACAACCTTATATGTTTGTTTGCTTGCACAACAATTCACCAAAAATTTTGAAATTCACATGTTTTTGCATTCAACAAATCCTATGCAAATTTTCGGGATGTTACAACATGAATAAACCCACAATACTTTTCTTTTAGAAATTCTTCTATTGGCCATTAAATTTTTATTTTTATTTGTTAAGCCCTTGTGATATTAAAAGCTAATATCTTTCATTATTTAGCTCCACTTTTAGCGACTTTTTGCTCATGTGATCATAGTAGAGAGTGATATTTTTTAGTATGCTTTCATAATAATTTTATTTTAACCAATGTAGCGTTCCTATAAATATGCATATGTTACACTTTTATAAAATCACAATAACTATCATAATGTAATATTTTAAGTTCAAAAAATAAAGAAAACAACATTAAAAAAAGATAATAATATATATGGACATATATCTATCGCCTTTGGTAACACACGACATATTTACTAGTCTTAAAAATTACTTAACTAATTTATCATATACATTCTTATCAGCAACATTTCTATATGTCAACCACCCACCATTGTTCTTCTATGCTCTCAATTTAGATCTTGTTGGATTTGTTATTTGAATTCTATAAGCGAACATCTATGTATATACTATATTTTTTTAAAAAAGGATCTGGCCGTATCAATTGTTAAAAATTATATAAAACATAAGGTGTATCTCTTAATTTTTTTTAAAACATGAATTACCAATTTATTGTATGCATATTAACATATTTGTATAATATACAAAGAAATGTATTATAATGGTGCACAGCCGCTAAGAACAACAGTTTTGTCTCGTGTAGGACAGAAGTGAAGATGCACGCACTAACTATAACCAACTTCATGTGAGATCAGGTTCTTTATCTTTTGGTGGCTTGATTTCTCCAATGAAGATATCTTCCAATTGTGCATATTTGTGTTCAGCAATTTACAAATTAAACATGTATTCAGACATATAAACGAAAAATATAAATTAAGTGGCCGATATGAGATACAATACCATGTTGATGGACTTCCATGTGTTCGCATGAGCCTCTTTATATGTTGGCCTCCCAATTAGTACCCTTTCATCAAGGAGTACTAACAGATTTAGAACAACATCTGGAAAGAGAATCGAGGTTGTAACCAACTTCGAAAGTAAGAACAATCTTCTCATTCAAAATGCTTTTAAATTAAATGAACAAAAGTGCGATGTGACTTAAATAGATCAAAACATGTATGTTCTCAATGTAACTAGTAGCTCAATCTGGATTATTGCTTGGTCATTTAGCAAGTATAAGCTATGCATCTGGTTTAAAGGGCTGGACAATAGTGTTAGTGTGAACAATATTAGTTGTACATCTGGTTTGTTTTTACCGTAGTGTTCGCACCGGGACGCTCTACTAGTTCCTATAGGTTTCTCTGCCAAAATTCATACCAAAATGAGATTAATAAGGAATCTACTTGAGAAGAAACCAAATCAAGAGAAACGAATGAGCTCCTATGTATGGATTAGCTCCAATTCGCATAATCTACACACGGAGCACAAGAAAGAATCGCATAATTCACACGCGGAGCACAAGAAATAAAGAAAAACGCATGAGGCCCGCATACTAAAATGAATAGGCCCGCGTACTAAAAGAAAGACGGACTTGATCATTTTGAAACTGAGACCCGTGTACTAAAATGAAGATGGACTTGATCATTTTGAAACTGGTATGACGAGAAGGATATCCCTTGTGTTTGCTTCAGTAGGAGAGCTCTGTTTACATAGCCAGATCGTTATTCACTGTGTTCCATTGTTGAGTACGGAGCTACAAGCTTATTTGGGATTGAACGAACAATCCCAAAACTTTTTGTACTATGTTTTCATTTTATATTATTCCTTGCAAAAAAAGACACAACACATAACTATGTGACTCTACGCACTAGAGCGTGCCCAATCACCAATCTCTTTCATATATTCAACATTATGTTACATAAATTCTATGCAACAAAAAAAAATCCATACAACTGAAAGCAGCAGCACAATTAGTATAGGAAGTTGCTAGTCTGGAGTGCGGTAAACATAGTAAACTGTCAGGCCGCAACGCATATCCAAACAGTATTTGCTGAGCTTTTTTTAATCTGAACTGTCATTTTGTTATTAATCAATGCAGGTTTAAGCACTCAAGCAACAAGGAAATTAACACGGAGGAATTAGTTTTTACACTGTTCACTCCACTATAATATCATTTTTCCCGAAAAGAATAAATATCAAATATCCCCTTTGTCACTAAAATAATGCAACTCTTGCTTCACGAGAAGTCGGACATGGTCAGATTTATACGAAATAGTAGCAACATTTATGTCTCTAAATAGATTTAGTATGAAATATATTCTATGATTAATCTAATTATACTCATTTTGTATTGTAAATATTAGTAATATTTTTGTATAAAGTTTGGTCAAACTTAGATTTGTTTGACTACTCAAGATGCGAGAGTTGCATTTTTTCGAGGACGAAGAGAATAGTTCAGATAAAGTGAAGTGATAGCACGCACTCGGCAGTCATCACAATCACTGGAGATTTCATAGCAGATGTGTGGTGGAACAGACTTTGAAGCTAGTGATTCGAGGTGGAGTTGCTAGGCTTTGACTAGCTAATTAACCGCTTACATAGGCAGCAAGATAATCAGCAATACTCCATGGACGTTCCAAGCCACTCCGTCCGTCATACGCCCGTCGACTGCCGTCGACTGCCGTACAACGCCTGTCGACTGCCGTCGACATGCACTGCTGTTTTTGCGAAAACACCCCCGCACGGCCTCCGCGACAGCGTACTCGGCGTCTCGTGTGACTACGACCTCCGCTCGTGCTCCAAGGCGACTCGGCGGCGACGAAGCCCGTTGTACACCTTGCTGCGGGGAGTCGACGGCGGCGCCGGATCCACTGCGTGCCCGCGGGGGATTCATTTCGCGCCAAAGGCACGCGCCTTCCTCGCCCGCGCAATCTCTCCCGCTCTTTTTAAATCCTCATCTTGCGTCGGCCCTCCAACCCTAGGTGATCTCCACCATCACCATGTCGCGGAAGCCACGGAAGGAGGCGGCGGCGGCGGCGGCGGCGACGACGACGACGCAAGATTTGCTGAAGTTGGATGCGGCTCGGAAGCGCAAGGCAGCTGCAGCGGCGGCGCCGATGCGGACGGGTACGGCGGCGCCGATGCGGAAGGCCCAGGATGGAGCTCGGGTGCCGATTGGGTCGGAGCAGAGCAGTTCATGCTGGGTGGCAAGTCCACCACCAAGGTCCTTCACCGACGGCAGCTGCTTCTTCAACGGGAACGGCGACGCCTTCTTCAGCAACGCCGGACAATGGGATTATCATTCTTCAGATCCGGCCACATGGTACTCACTCTCAATTTTGCTTTACTGATGATCCAGTAGTTCGCTGTAGTGGACGTAGTCAGGTTTGTCAGCCATTTGCTTGCAATAGCACAGCTGATCCAGTTATTAGACATATCAAATTGCTTGTGATCAGTATCAGCCAATTTTTTTCATGTAAAATGGAATTTTGTGTGCCTTATCAAAGCCAGTACAGTGTGCTCTATTTTAAGATGTGATCTGAATTGCTTGTGTTCTCCATGTAACATGCTGTAGCAATAGCCTGTGATATGTACTTGGTAAAATTCAGATATCCAGATATGTGACAAATAGATGTATTTTGCACTGTGGTATGCACTTAGTCTGCATAAATAGATGTATTTTGCAGAACAAACAGACTGTGGTCTGCACTTGGTAAAATTCAGATATGTGATGTAAATTTCACAATATCCTTTATGTTGGAGCACTTTGATTGAATTTCGGGCTACCATGAACATATATACAAAGTATATCCCAAGTTTGCTAAAAATCTGCTGATTAGACAATGATTAAATATTATTTGCACATCCTGATTGCAGGGGAAACACTGCAACACCTCCTGGAGGCTTCACAAATTATATTCAGCCCATCTTGCAGCAAAGGAGCAAATGGAGGCAGCAAAGGTACAAAGAGAGGCAAGAAAATTAGAAGTTGAAGCTAGGATGTATGAGAAAAAGGTTGACTCAACTCTAATGTCCGATGAAGAAAAGGTTGACCATGGAAATACATTGAAGTTTTTGAAAAAGAAATTATTTGCTGATAATTAAGGTGAGTTTCATTTTTACTTCTCTATGCTATGATAATCTGTTGATAATTAAGGTGAGTTTCATTTTTACTTCTCTATGCTATGATAATCTGTTGTTTACATGTTGGTCTCTGAATGTGGCTTAAACCTGTTGTTGTGGCACATCTGAAAGTTATCTGTGCATTAAGTTATGCTGATAATTATTTGCTGCTCACATCTATCAAGTTAGCTGTCAGTTTAAACTGTTGCTGTTCACATGTGAAAGTTAGCAGCTATCTGAATCTGTATGTCTGTCAATCTATATGCTATGTGAATCTGTCAGCTGCTGCTCTCTATCTCTGTCTCTGGTCCTCTTTGGTTGGGCTTCCAACCGGCTGTGGCTTCTTAAAAAGTTAAAAGTCGAACCAAAGGGAGTCGCTTTCCTCGGATGGCTGTTGCAAAAGCGGCTTTTTCGTAGTACAAACTTCACAGCCGCACTCGAGCTGCTTTCAGCGGCTGTGGGGGCGAACGAGAGTTGCAAGTTCCTCGAAATTACCCGCAATGCCACCGTTTATGATGGGTACCGGTTCGTTTTCTTTCTTTCCCGTCTCCTCCTCCCATCCCCGCGCGAGTGGCTCTCCCCGTCCCCGACTCCAGAACCTGCAGCTAGGGTTGCGGCCTCCTCAAGGTGGCGGCGGCCCTCCTCTCCGGCTGCGGCGCCCTCCTCTCCGGCCAGCGGCGCACCTCCTCTCCGGCCGGCAACGCCCCTCATCCCCACCAAATCCGCCTCTCCCCGGCTGGTTCCTCGCACCTCGCCACCCCAGCGGCCGCATCACGGCCGGCGAGGCACGAGCCCCACGCCGAGGGAGAGCCACAGGCCGCTCGATCTGGCCCCGCGCCGAGGGAGACCCACGGGCCTGCTGCCGTCGCCGTTCCCCCACGCTCTGCTCGCGGTGCTGCTGGGCTGGCGTGCTCCAGAGGGGAGAACCGGAGATCCGTCCGTCCGTGCTTGGACTGGCTTCTTCTTCTCTGGCTGTTAATCGACCCTGATCCGACCCCTGTTTGTGCCGGCTGCTGTGTTTGTGCCAAAGGTTGTTCGTGCTTGCTATTCTTGTGTGTGGAAAAAATGGATACATTTATCTGACAATGTTTCTCTCTTGCTGTGCAGCAGAGCAGCGTCAAGCACAACCATCCAGGTCCGGCGCCGTTGCTCTCCTCATCAATCTGAAGGTAGTTTTCTAATCTCTAAATGAATCAAGAACAAAGCTTATTAGCTGAAGCTGTTCTAGTCCATGACAGTATTTACTCCAATAATTAGGAAGAGCATCCTCAATATTTGTTCAGTATATGTTTGTGCATATTAAATTTTTTTAGAATGCATTTGGAATTAAATGGGCCAATTTTTTTTCTTCGTTGAAGAATGTCTGATAAGGCAGATTGGTGTGATGCCAATTTGAATCATTTCTTTGCTATCTGCAAAGAAGAGATAGATGCTGAGAATAGGCCATTGGGACAATTTAATAAGGATGGTTGGAAAAATCTGATATCTAAATATGAAGAGAGAACTCATCTGAAGCAAACAAAGATACAATTGAAGAACAAGTTGGACAATATGAAAAAGGAATATACTTGGTTTATGGAGTTGAAGAATGCTGCCACTGGACTTGGATGGAATGAGACAAAGAAAACTGTTGAATGCTCTAAGGAATGGTGGGCAGAACACCTTGCTGTAAGAACTGTTCTATAATTATTCATTGTTCATTTTTTCATACTTATACGTGATTAACCCTAACTCTTCTGTTTAATTTCAGAGATGTAATAATCCTGAAAAAGGGATCAAATGCAACCATGTGAGGTTCAAAAAGCAAGGACCAAAGCACCTTGATGATCTGCACTTATTGTTTGACAAGACACATGTTACTGGGGCTAGTGCTTCATGTCCTGACGATATTTCTTCCAATGAGTCAAGTGATGAGGAAGTGGATGAAGTACCAAATAATGATCATGTCAAGTTGGCTGCTTTGAAGAAACCAAAACCAGGAAAAAAGAAACGCAAGGAGAGCTCTACTGCCACTGAAGAAAAGGAAGAGAAGAGCCCATTCTTCAGACTGTACAAGAACACATGTAAAAGAATAGAAACAGCAGCAGAGAAGATTTCTACAAGTGTTGAAGCCTCATCAGCTGCTCCAACCAACCAAGTCCCTACCATTAAAGAGGCAATGCGGATGGTTAAAGAATGTGGTGTGCAAGAGAAAACTGCTCTCATGCACACAGCCACCTTCCTGATTGTCAAACCTGAATTTAGGGAGGTTTTTAGCTCACTAGAAACAAATGAAGGAAGATTTGATCTTCTTGAGCGGGAGCATGAGAAGGAGTTGATGAGGCGTCTTTAGAACCTTTCAGTTCTTGTGTGGTGTTGTGAGGACCAGTTATTTCTTAATTTGCCTATGGGACCATTTGAATTTAGTTTGCTTGTGTAATCTGTGAACTATTTGAATTTAGTTTGCTTGTGTAATCTGAGAACCATTTGAATATGGATCCGTTTTAAATGATGTTGTGTCATTGCTGTCCAAATTATACTATGTTATTGCTGTCCAAATTATATTAACATTGCTGTCCAAATTATACTATGTTATTGCTGTCTAATTATGTTGTCATTGCTGTTCAAGTTTTGTGCAGATGGATGACAATATAGAAGAGTTGGCTAAAAAAGGACAAAATGGACTACTACGTCTTGCTGAACTATCCCAGCAGGCTGCCATTATTGGTCAAATGGGAAACCAATACACTGATCGATATTTTAACAAAGGGGAATATAGGGAAACACCAGAAACTGGACTTCAATGGGTCATGAGATGCTTCGGTCGCCCGAGGTACTTCTATAAAATGTTTAGGATGAGCCCTGAGGTGTTCATGGCACTTCATGATTTGTTGATCTCAACATATGGTTTGACATCAAGTAACAATGTATCATCAATTGAGTCACTAGCGATGTTCTTGTGGATCGTTGGAGGACCCCAATCATTTTCACAAGTTGAAAATCGTTTTACACGATCATTGTGGACGGTTCACACCAAGTTTTATCAAGTATTGAAATGTTTGCGCAAGTTAGCAAAGGATAATATCAAGCCGAGAGATCCTAATTTCTCTACTGAGCATGAAAAGATCAAGGAAGATCGTTTCTGGCCTTATTTCAAAGGCGCTATTGGAGCTATTGACGGTTCACATGTTCCAGTTGAAGTGCCAATAGACGAAGTGATTAACTACACATGTCGACATGGCTATACCTCTCAGAACGTGCTAGCTATCTGTGACTTTGATATGAGGTTTACCTTTCTGGTTGCTGGTTGGCCGGGCTCTGCACATGATACTCGGATCCTGCATCTTGCGTTAGCAAACTTTTCTTCCTTTCCCGTCCCTCCTAAAGGTATACATTGTTCCGTCCTAAGTCACAAATATTTCTATTGTCACTTGCCTTATGATTTGTTTGTATAGGAAAATATTATCTCGTTGACTCTGGTTATCCAAACCGACTTGGATATCTTGCACCATTCAAAGGGAGCACGTACCATATACCAGAATTTCGAGCCCGTTCTGGCCGTCCTCCTCAAGGGAAGTACGAGGTGTTCAATTACTTGCATTCATCCCTTCGTAATGTCATTGAGAGGACCTTTGGAGTCTTGAAGCAGAAGTGGCGTATTTTGAAGAAAATTCCAAGTTTCCCTACTCCTACTCAGAAACACATCATTACAGCTTGTATGGCATTGCATAATTTTATTCGTGACAGTCAGTTGCACGATAGGGAGTTCGATAGATGTGACGCGGATGAGGAGTATCTATTACAACAGACCATGCCACAAGCACAAGGAGATGAGAATTCAGACGAGGAGAATGAGGATACAATGAATAACATTCGCAGTAGGATAGCGGATGCTTTGGTTAGTGCAAGAGAGAGATAATTGTGTAGAGGGAGATATAATTATTTGAACCATGTCTTTTGTAAACTGATATCCTCATATTTATGTACTACATGTTAATGATGTATGCAAGACCAAAGAAAATTTAAAGTTTTCCTTTTAAAAATGGTCATTCACATGTGAACCACACAATAGTACAGGGTTTTACGAACATTTTCCATATAAACAGTCTGTCGGCACTTCAGGGGCATTACAGGCATTTTTCTTCAAAACCACACAGCCACTTCAACCAAACGGCTTTCAGCTTTTTTCACAGCTCACAGCTCACAGCAGCTTTTTTCACAGCCACAGCCCACAGCAGCTTTTTTCACAGCCACAGCCCAACCAAACACACCCTCTGTCTGCCAATTAACTTTTGCTGCTGATGATCTTATGTCTCTGTCCTATACTTGCTAATGGCTATAGTGTGTGTACATATAGATGAATGTAGTGGCTGCTGATCTATGTCTCTGTCTCTTTCCAATTCATTTTTGCAGGTGGAGTGATCACCCATGAATTTTGCTGATCAAGTGGTTGATCAAAGTGGTGAGTTCAGTTGCAGTGAAGTGGCTACACCAAGTCTTTGTTTTATTTTTTGTAAAATGCCGTGAGAACCAGAGCTGTTGTGCTATCTGGTAGTGAAATGTCATGTGAACTCGTGTGCTGATCAAGTGGCCTGATGGGTCAGATTTTGTTTTGCCGTGAGAACTAGAGCCTTGTGAACTAATTTGTGTGTCACATGCATGTAACAAAATGGCTACAAAGATCAAGTATGCACTAGATCATCATGATTTGTATGTCAAAGATTGAATTAAACACTCTGCAGACAACCAAACAGACAACTCATTGTACAAGCTGTCTGTTTAAGCTGTCTGGCTAAAAAGACAGCAAGCTGTCTACACGGTTGTACTTGCCCTGACTGCATGACTCAGTGGTTCCATCCCTGAGATGATAGGCTCTGGTCTGCTGGTCACGCCCCATATTGTCGAAGCCGAGGGCTGGGTACACTGTGTTTTTGCTGAGGGATGGGAACACCTGAGGTGACACGGAGAGTGCACGGTTGAAGCCGAGGAAGATGGGACGGCCACGGGCGGCGGCAGGGGTAGTCTTCCCCGTGGCCAGGTTCACACGGTACACCTTGTACGTCCTCTTATGCTCATTGTATTCACCATCGGCGCCACGGACTCGGCGCATCCTGCGGTGCACCAGCATGAGCTCGCCGGCATTGTCCACCAGATGCGCTGTGTCTGTCATCTGGCGGATCGTCGTGGCCAGCTTGGCAGCTACCACCAGCCTTGGCGGCCGATTCTCCTCCTCCCCTCTGGTCCTGTCCATGTCCACCACCATGATGGTGGAGTTGTCGGCGGCGACGCCGTAGAAGCGGCCGGCAAAGGACATGGTGGGCATGAGCACATCTGTGATCTTGACCAGCATCCAGCGCTCGTCGCCAGGCTTGGCCAAGGCTAGTGTGTCATGTCCACGGACGTAGAGCAAGATCCTGCTGCCGCCGTCCACGAGGCCAGCGTTGCTTTGAGAGCAGCCGGGAGAGAAGTGGAGGCCGCCGGAGAAGGGCGGGAGCTCGGCGACCTGGCGCGTGAGGGGGTTGAGCAGGCGGAGAGCCCCCTTGCCGAGCAGGAGGAGAAGAAGGCCCTCGGTGGCGGAGCGGAGCACGCCGTGGTCGCGGAGCTCCGGAATGTCCACCTGGATGCACTGGCCGGTGGAGACGTTGAGGAAGCGGCGGCGGCGGCGGCGGCTGCTGCAATGGGGAGCGGCGCCGGCGGCGGGCCCGAGATTCTCCGACTCCGCCTCGAGGAGCATGATCCACCGCCGGGGGTGGAGGCGGCTGTCCTCGAGCACAGCCGGGTGCGCGGATCCGCGCAGCATCGCCTCCACGGGCGGCACACGGCCCGGAAGCGGAGGTAATCCGCCACGTCGTTGGCCAGGACGAGCTCGGCGATCACGCCCGCCGGCCCGTCGTCGAGACCCGACCAGTCCCTCCTCCCGCCACAGTTTAACAAAATTGGAGGCACATCCTGCTGCTGCTGCTGGTGGTTGGCGGCCGTCTTCCTCTTCCGCGGTGGCCGCCGCTTCTCCTCGATCTGCGGCGGGGATTCATCCTCGTTCTCCGTCTTCCTCTTCAGCAATCGCTTCGAGCGGCGCGGAGGAGGAAGATTGCCCATTTTCTTCGTCTCTTCTTTTCTTTTGGGAAAAGCTAAACAACTTTTTTTCCCCTATACATAATAGAAGTAACTTGCGACGCGATACGTGTCGCGATCAAACCCGCCGCAAGTACCAGCTTCAAAAAAGAGCTGGACCGGTAGCTATACAAGTACTGGATTCCGACTCCGATTTCACTATGGCACTACTCCTACTGAATACCGAATTGGATTCCAGCGTGGTATTTGGTACTACTCGTACTGAATATTCACTATTGATCGTATCCCAAGAGGATACAACAACTACAAGGCTGCAACAAGTTCGGCCCAAACAACATAGCGTCCACATGGGCCCATGAGAGCACAAACTAATAGCAGGCTGTGTGATGTGCCATCCAATTGCCAGTTCAACTACCGAATCACATTTGATTCATCGTCATACGCAGTTACAGATCCAACAGGCGGCAACAAGTTATAATTGTTCGCGGTGCTTGCTACATCTAGTCTTTATTCCACATCTAACATGCCGTGCCATCAGTACGAACGCGTTGGTATTTTGGGGTTCCTTGACAAATGCTATGCTTTGCACAACCTATATTTTCTACAGACGAATTATTTGTTCGCCTACATGGTTACGCGGATCGGCGTCGAATCTTGAGGTACCCAAACTTGCCGGCGCCTGGAGACGAGCCCTCGAAAACAATCGGTAGGTATCCTGTAGCTGCTTTGTATCTCCTCTGAATCTGAAAGGGCCCAACAAGTTATGCGTTAAGCCATGGTAAATTCGGGAAGGAGGAATATGGCATGCATATTTGGGATAATAAAAGTGCTATGAATGAACTGTAACTCTGATTGTGATCAGCATGTTTGTAGGGCATGCATGCTATACAAGTCAATTATAGTATGTAGAAACGCACCTCAAATATCTCTTCGCTGCTTTTCAGGCTGTTTTTCCCAATCACACAAACCGAGCCACCGGACCCTCCACCGGCGATCTTTGCGCCGAATAGACTGGGGCCTCCAGCTCGTGAGGTCTTCCTGTGCTGGATTTCTTGCACAAGATTCACTAGCCTGTCCGTACCGTCAGAACCAAGACCACAAGCATTGTAGCTGTAGTGGCACTGCCATCAAACAGGAAAAAAAAACCTAAGTCTCAGCTATATTCCACAATTAATAAATGTTTCATTTATTACTTGACTAGAGTTTTCTTTAGCTTGTTAAAAAATGCATCATGGTATACAGAGTATAGACTTATATGGATGTAAATGAGGAAAAAAAACCGACAACCATTGAAGTTTACCTGGTACATAAGTTCTCCAAGGGCTGAAAGTTGCCCGTCTGTTTTGGCTGCTGTCAACAATGATTTGAAGGCCTACACGCCAGAAGCATAAAACATGTCAGAGATATAATTGGAAGGGAAAGATCTTGTCAGACAGGTTCTATTTCAGGAAAAAAAAAGTAGTTTAGTTAAAGCAAGTTCCCATAGCATGTTATGACCATCAAGGTTTATCTAAGCTCCCAAACTTCAGATACGACCAAAGTGGTTCTCTCTCCAGACTGTACTGGATGACAAATTATTTGCTTCTGACTTATGAACTCCAAAAGAAAAGGGTTACCGAAGATTAAAAATTTTAAAGAACTCGAAACACTATGGCCACAAACAGATCAATTACGAAGGAGAAATAGGAAAAATGATTTCAAGATGTCAGACCTCAACTCGGAAGTTCTCGTATATGGGATGTCTGGTAGGAGCCTTCACACAGTAAGTCCGTTTTGGGTCAACTGCTGTTACAGCATCATTATGATCTCTGTACTTCTCCAAAAATGCATTGCCAGTTATCACCTCCGGAATATCTTTTGCGTAAACAGCTTCATACCTGAAGCAGAAGTATAACCATAAGAAACTGCAAAACATGACACATGCTAGTATTCTGCCGATTTTAATAAGGTGGCAGACCTATGAGGTGGTAAGTTGCATAAATACTCCATTGATGCTTCAGATTTCAGAAGATCTACACCATGTTCTTCATATTCTGCAGGATTTGTGTCGCCTGATTGCATAGGTACACATGAGGGCAATGATTCCGAAAGTAGGTCAGATGCAGCACACTTGATCATCTTGCGACCCATGTAAGTGCCTACTCTCACAGATCCATAATCAGTCCCACCAACACTGCAAAATTCAAGGGCAGTAAAATTAGCTCCAACTAATACAATCAAGAATGCCGTGAATAGATTATTCCAAACGCAAAGCTCAATCAGGAGATTATCCACCTATGCCGTATCCCAGAGTCGAGACCCCAAAATCGTATATGAGTTGGAATGTTAACCAGCTCCTTCACTTCTGCAGGCTGCAGCAAGAGTTTGATCAATTAAATAGAAAGGCAGCATAGAGCTGAACTTTAGGAATGATTGGATCTAACAGCTACTGGAGCAGATATACACTTACTAACCTGGCAAACCATTGCAAGGAGTTTGTTAGCTTCTCCACAAGCAGATGCCATTTGGTCCATCACCCCGCAAGGAGCTCCCACAACACGATTCTCAACCTGCATGATCATTCGCCAATGAACAGCTCACACTCACTTGAGAATAGATGAATTGATTTTTTCCCTAAAACAGAGCATAGATGAAGTGCAACAAAGTTTGACAGAGTGCTGTACCTTTTGACAGAGTAAAGCAAGATCTCTTGGAGCAATGTTTAAACCTACAAGGAAGAATAGTATGTGACCGGAAGCCATTTTGCATTTCTAAATGTAAGCTAAAACATCAAGAGGATTATTCCTGAGCTTGAAAAGGTCAACAAAAACTTGTTATAGCTGCTATAGCTATTTTCTTTAATGTGGTAGATATAGCTGTAGATCTGCTCTCAATATACTAACCATAGGCAGCAGCGATAGCAGACATAGAAGCTACCTCCACTGATGCAGAAGAGGAGACACCTTTGCCTTCAGGGACAGAGGAAGAAACCTAAGGATTTGAAAATAAAGTATCACCGATGACTCACAAAAATGATAAGTTACAAGTGTGTAACAGCCTAACAGGTGAGATTTGTGAACCGGACTGATTAACATAGCATTAGAAAAATAAAATGTGAATGCCAAGATGTTTTATGACTAATCAATCAACAACAAACATTATCCTCTACAGAATAACTCTTACAAATATCTGATATATCCCAAATTCTCACTATGAGAAAGGTAACACATAGATGCAATTTTGTATATTATGAATTGTGATTGCATTCTGATAACAGGAAATAGAAAGGGTCAATACTAACCAGAATGCTCATGCTATCTGTGAAGCGCACCCCTAGTTCAGTCATCAACACAAAAATAGTTCCAGCAACATAGGCAGCCCATCTGAGATGGAAAGGTTTGTTGAACATCAATACACATGAAAAGTCGTTGATTATTAGACTATAGAGGGAATAAAATATCTTACTTTTGGGATGGGTCCATTGCAAAATATTCTTTGGCCTTATCATAGGATATTGGTCTGTCACCATCCATAAAATCAGACAGGTCCATGTCAAATGTTGGTGCACGGTTACTTAATTCAGAACCAAATGATACCTGTGTAAACATATGAATAAGGACACCCAGTTGCACAAGCGTATTAGACACCCTAGTAAACATGAGGTTCTTAGCTCCATAGTGAATTATGAAAGAAATAAAAAATGAAGTGTATTTAAGAATACAAGATTTTTGTTCAAAATTGGTAAGGAACACATAAGTTTAACTGATTAAGGATCATAACATACAATTTGTAACACTGGTACTGATCCTCCATTTGCTAGTTGTCTAGCCTGCGTGTGCTTCCACTGCTTCTGCCTGGTAGGGTTGCTTCTCTGAACAGCAACATGGCATGCCTCTCGGATGGGCATCTATATATCAATTACACATGCCAAAAAAGAATAACCACATCACTTCAGAGGGCTACATTATAAATTCCTTACAGGTACTAATTTATGAGGAAAGGTAGCTGCAGATACCATAACTCCATGCTCCTACAGTCCTAGGTTCCTAGCTACTAGGTAACTACGATTTATGAGATAATCAATCCCTGCAGCAATAACCAGTTCATTCTTCTCGAGAACAAGTAGATCTAAACTAATCCTCCAAACAACTGTGGAAGATCTGGAATCATCTCAGGGAAAGAAAAGTCGATAGCAAATTATTCATTCATCTATATCCATAAATGAATAAAGGACAATAAAACATTTGCATGTTGAAATTTCCAGCATCTCACATTGATCCCCTGAGAAGCCTTATATGGGGAGCAAAGGTAATGGCTTCAAGCAGGAACCGAAAAGGTTAGGGGATGCAGAAGGGAAAATTGATAAATATTTACATACATGTAATTAAATCAAAAGGACAAGGCATATAAAACATGTTTTGCATATGCATCTGACATTTATTACTAATCTATGGATCAAATAGCATTTGCTTTGGCAGTCAAACTAACCTGCAATACAAGACTTCCAGAATAATCAGCAATGCCACCCATGACATCTAATCGCCCAGGTGCTCTTGCAACATATATTTCCTCCTATAATAACATAAGAAAAACAGTTAATTTAACATATAGGAATCTTGCTCTTAATTCAATATTGCACAGGATTGTTGCTTCCTCCATAACATATTCACAGAATTTATCAAACAATATGAAGCTTGCTCCATCAGACCTGGCTGTAACTCTATGCATTCTTCCATTCTATTATAGACAAGAATGATAAATTGGCACACACTAACAGATTTAACAAGTCCAGAACTTTTGGACAGAACTGA
Organism: Echinochloa phyllopogon; assembly: GCA_033239725.1. Classification (NCBI taxonomy): domain Eukaryota; kingdom Viridiplantae; phylum Streptophyta; class Magnoliopsida; order Poales; family Poaceae; genus Echinochloa; species Echinochloa phyllopogon. Next base: position 3,402,724 of record BTCW01000001.1, read on the forward strand.
GTACCTCCCAGTCAAAGAGAACAGAAGCAGCAGCCCTCTCTCGAGTTTGCTTCTCAGGGCTTCTTGGGTCATTTCCAGCAAGTCCTGATAAACTCTTCAAAAAGGACATGGTATCAGTTAAGCCTTGCATATCACCGTGGAGTATCTCGAAGTCTTCGAACGATCTGGAAAGGATGTTGAACATACTTGTATGAGAATGCAAAAAGTGCGCTCTTGGAGAAACTGCATATGGTATAAAGGGGACAGAAGGTTGGACTTACGACTCTGCAGTTCCATTCATATCATGAGTTTTGGGTGTTGGACGAACACCAGTTTCTTTCTCAGAGAGAGAATACCAGTCAGGAATTCCAACATCTCTCCCAGGAGCCCTTTGTAGTTGATATCCGAGCACAATGGCATCACGCAACCGTCTTGCCCCGCTCAACTACAGTTGTTACAGCAAGTTGATAGAATAGAATAGTCTCATTGGATTAAATGTTCTGAAGTAAAAAAACACAAATACATCATATGAATTTTTCACAAAAAAAAAACATCGAAACCTTTGCCTAGAGCGACAAAGAGTGTTAGCAAACAAAAAATATTTATTTAACATAAAAAGACAATTATAGCCCTGTACTAGTGACAACAGAATTCAGAAGGCGTGCTCCATCAGAACATTTGGAGGTCCAAGGTACAGAGTAAATTGAGTCGACAATTTCAATATAACTTGTACATTAACTCACCTTTCCAGAAATATACTTCTTCCCAACAGCAGTATCTTGGAGGATATGTGCAGCCACCTATATGATCACCATTAGCTTGGCTACTATAGTATTGCAAATACAAAATAAACAACTAGTGAATCACATACACACTATATCTGTTTGGTTTAAGGAAAATAGGAGGTGCTTTTTTATTTTAATTTTATTTTACTTTTTTTTGTGGACAACAAGAGGTAAATATTAAGCTTCTGCTTCCTGACCTACTGAGAGAACCAATTTTCCTGCAAATTAAATGCTTCTAAATATTTGGTCCTAAAAATAACAAAAAAGTTCAAGTTATTCTGTAACAATAGAAGCAAAACATGATTGCTAGATTGGGTTGTCAAATATTCAAAATATTGTATATAAGAATAGGTAGGGATTACCTCGCCACCATTTACGGGACCATCATAACAGGGTTGAAGTGTGATAGCACGTAGAAGATAAGGTTTCCAATGCCCAGTAAGTAAATCCCTCCGTATCATCTCAATGCCACATTGATAATGCTGTTTTTGTGATAGAACGGAAGAGAACACAAATCATAATCTCAGGCAGGGTTCTCGAATGACAGAGCAAACTTAAAATTAGTTTTAACACAAGGTAGGGCCTAAAATGTCTCAACCTCAAGCATATTCCGCAAAAATGGTTCTTCATTGAAATAATCTCTTCGAACAAACACAAATGGTAACTTGTAAGCCAAAGCCTCACTCACAGTGCCATATCCAATTTTACCTACATTGGAACAGGTAGAATTTTTTAATGTGTTAAGCAAGGGGGAAAACTCAAGACAATTAATAACCTTAAACACCAAAGGATATAAATTTTCATTACCAAGCATGCAGTCAGATGCTGCCATCAAATCAGGAGTGTAGGCATCTTTTGCAAGCTTAATGAAATTTGCAGGAAGCTCTTGAGTATCAGATGCACCACATACCTTTCATATTATATAAAATATTAGTCAGCTGGGCTGGTTAGGCATTAATGAGCGAGGAAAAATGTTACTATCAAACAAAACATACCAAACAGAGCCATCCGTCAGGCAACCAGTCTTTCTTCAGTTCCCACCCCGCAGGCTGGACAAGCAAATAGCAAAATCACGATGTATTTACAACTGTCCTCATTAGAATAATTTCATATCGATAGAAGAGAAAATTAATGAAGTTTTAAAATAACTTTGATATAATAACAAAATGGGGACTATTTTTTTCCTTCAGAAATTCTACACTTCTGTTAAAAATAGAAGGGAACTCCCAGTGCCTGAATTCAGTATTGATAGTAAGTTGAAAGATCAGATCATAGAGCATCAACCCAAACTAGTCCAGAAATAGGTAAATCAACTGAACAGAGATATGCTACTGGGTACTGGCAGCCATCAGTCATATATTAAGAAAAAAACAATGTCCTCACTAACCTGTCCTCCGAAGTTGAAAATCACCACCTTAACATCATCTGCAATTCCTAGTTCCTTTCTCACCTGATATATGAAAATTATGGAACTAACTTAGAAGGCAAAAGGTGGGTTAAATTTGGAGGATATGACTCTCAAGCAGGATGTACAAACCTCTGATCTAGATTTGTGCAATCTTCTGACCACAAGAGGAACATCAATGACATCACGGAAAGCGGGCACTGCAGAAAACAGAATTGAGAAGTGTTCATGAAAGTGCACACTTAGAACCGTTAGTAAAGCATTATTCAGACATAGTGACGTACTAGGACAGTATCCAGGGAGTCGCAGTAAGAATTCACAATGGGAGTAATCCTCCGCTATCTACAATTGTTGTCAACACAAGGCTAATTAACATACAGCATAATTATCAGATTGCATATAGCATGCAATTGCAGAGGACAGATACTAAACAAGAACTATGTACAATTATTTCTTCCAAGAAATTTGACTGTGAAATGGCTGTTGGAATCTAGCAGAATTAGTCAGTACTCAGTACTAACCAGCATTCCACGATTAATTATGGCATGTCCAAGTTTATTTTAAGCTAAGATCTGAAATTTAGCATATATTTGTACTGCTTTACCCCCAGCAACCCATCTTTCTGTAAGTAGGTGCTACAAACTTGCCTAAGAAAAGCTAAATATCTGATGAGGTACCTGCCACACAATTGAGCGATGATGATTTCCAGCTGCTACGACATACTCTGCATAAATGAAGTCCCAGCTGCAGACCAATAAGATATGTCAGGAAATTCAACTTGCATGTGTGGAGTATGTTTAGTATAATCATGATTTTTTCATGTATAGAGCTAATCAAGTACAGGCAAGGTAACACCTGACTGATTCATGTAGTTGACTGTAGTAAGTACACACGGATCTCCCATATACCTACCTCACCAAGTTGGGACAAAAAACAGGGAAGGCATAACTGATTCTAATGTACCTACCTCGTCAAGTTGACAAAAAAAAGGAGGGCCTAACTATAGAGCTTCATGCTCTCTTTTTTTCGAAAAATAGCTTCATGCTCTTTTGTGACACCTGGAATGGAGGAGTCAAAGGAGCCACCAACCTGAAATTGGTAACGCACACGGATCGAATGCCGGCGTCTGCAGCTGCCCTACACGCCACGGGGACAACATCTGAAACCTGCCAGCATTTGCTCAAGTGGGTTCAGTCCAGTCCTATACAGTATTCAGGGATAAAAGTAGCAACAGCTGTCACTCTGACAGTGATCATGGTACCACACCACTAAGTCGGCCTTGATCGTGTTGAGCCACTCCACTTCGGTCCTGAGGATCGACTCCCGGGGCACCACGGCCGTCTGGTGATACTGCATTCCGCACGCAAACGCAAAGCAGGACGGAAGTCAGCGCAGCGCGCACCCTTGTTTAGAACTTGGAGGCAGAGCAGAGGCGCAGGAAGCGGTGGCGGCGGCGGAGTGGGAATGAATCGGGCGAATCGAGTGGCCTCCGGACTGACCTTTTCGAGCGAGGCGAGACGGTCGACGGTGAGGGCGTCGGCCTGGACGGCGCCGCAGTCGAGCAGGACCTTGCGGATGTGGAGGCAGGGGGAGGCGATCTCGGTGGTGAAGACGAACTCCGGCGCGGCGGTGACCACGTGCACGTCGTGCCCCGCGGCGACCAGGTGCCTCACGACCTGCGGAGAGAGAGAGGGCGCGCGGCGCCGCTCAGAGAACCGGGGCCACGGGGAGGGAGCGAGGGGAGTAGGAGGCGGACCTCGAGGGCGCGGGTGGCGTGGCCGAAGCCGTGGCCGGTGATGTAGTAGGCGAACACCAGGTGCTGCGGCGGCGCGGTCACCTCGCCGCCGCCGCCGCCGTCCCCGTCCCCGTCCCGAACCCTCATCGCCCTCTCGGCTCTCGCTGATCAAGCGATCACTCCCTCTCCCCCTCTCTCTCTCTCGGCCCGCCGCGGCTTTGTTTTGTTCAACCTGGGTGGAGCCGTGGAGGTGGACTCTCTCAGCTCGCTCGGGTGTTGGCGTCTCTGTTTTAAGTCGCCGTCGCGTAGGGTTGGTCGTATCCGATCGCGGCGCCGGCTTCAATGCGCCGTGCGTTGCGCGCCCCATTGGCTTATCCTCCTGCCCAACTCTGCTGCTGATGCGGGGACTCTGACGCGGCGTTGCGATCTGGTGGGGCGCAATGAGATGCTGGTGTGATACGGTGAGGTCCAAGAGGTTGGGAGTCTCAACTCTCAAGCAACAATGAATCAATGATGCAGCAGTACACCCCTGTCCCTGTAGTTGCTTTGCTAATTGCTGCCTTGGGACGATGGGTCATGGCACTATGGGAGAGTTTGGCGTTATCTTATCCAAGAGTCAAAAATTCTGCATGTTCGTCTCGAAAAGATAAGTCAGGGATATTGTTTGGATATGCATATCCTCCAAGGCTCCAATCGTATCTTCCATACGTCATGGCAGAACTAACATCTTTTTTTAAAGCAAACAATTAACGTTCGTTTGGCTGGTGCTGGTTTTGCTGAGAGAAAAACACTGTTGTCCGGTTGATGGCTGGCGCTGATTTCTGCTGAGAGAAAAATACCGCTGGCTGGCTGGAAACCATCCAGCCGAACAGGGCGAACGTCACTTTCATGATGGTTCCCGAAATGCAAGAATGGGTTTGTCAAACTATCTGAAGTGTGATATAGTCTATGAAAGGAGCTAATCTTAACAATATCAACTGGGCATCATTATATTCATTATGAAACATATTTTTTCATGGTTCACTTCTTTTGACATGGCAGATGTTAATATTTTTCTTTATGCTTGTTTAAAGTCAGGACATCTGAACCTAGGATTTAGGATAAGACCGATGGACTACAAAATACATTAGTAGCTAGGCTTGGACTCAAAATTACATCTATCATTATAATAGCTTCATTTAATAATACTACTTCTCTGAGGATAATATAGCTCCAGTGATACTAGCAAAATCGCAAAAGCTGACTTTTTTTTTTGCTTTCACCGAATTTTGGAAGCCTTATAATGTCATCAAGATTCAAGATGCTTTAGCTCAGAAAATGCAATTAAAAATTAGCTCAGAAGATGGCAAATTCAACGTGTTACATCAATTAACTGGATGTCAATCTAACAAGGTTCTCTTGTAACAAGTTGTAGTCTACAGACACTGACACTATGGGAAGATCATGCTACGCATAGGGGTGGTAACGGATCATGACCCGTTTGTTCCTTCACAATCTAGCTTGGCCCTAACAAAATATAGCTCAAAAACTAATATTATTTTGGCCCGGCCCTAATCCGGCCCGATCCTTAAAATTTCTAGTACAAAAGTGAGGGCCCTTTACCACCCCTAGCTACGCATACTGAATCTTTTGTTTTTGTTTTCATGCGTTCTAAAGCAGCCAGCCACTTCCTACACAACTCGTGGACGCCTATTAAAGGATTTCTTCATCCTTGTGACTACACAGAACATCCCGGTTGTCACCTTGACCACATAACATGGGCTGATGAATTTGGTAATGAAGGCGGGGTCATACAATGTTGCCACTGGTGAATGTTCTCGCCATCGAATCCCCTTGTGGTTGCTTCAGGCGCTTCCTCAACATCCATAGAAGTTATTTCAGTCTCATCGGCCTCCATAGGTACTTCAAAATTTTCTGTGCTCTCTGGTTCAGAGGCAACCCAGCCAGATCTTATAGGCATTTGTGGTGGTTTCCATGGAACTAAAGCCAAGCTATTGCTTCGCTCCGGAGATTCGTCCTCCAGCTCATGATAGTTCACTTGATTCAAAGCATGGTCTGAAAATTGAAATCAAAGAAGAAACTAGTGAGTTGTTATCATTCAGAACACATTAAAGAAACTAAAATGAACCCAGTGAATAAGCTCCATGAGGAGACAACACCACCAAAAAAAAATAGAAGAAAGAAGATAAACATTGGAAAATACATCGAATTAGAAACCACTGAACAGCACACAACTGTAGCAAAACGAAAAAGAAAATCATACAAAGCACAAGCCGTACCCACCCAAATTGGAATGTAAGCAGACGCTGTGTTGCCTAAAACAATACTCATATCATGTCCTAGGTCAATGGGCATCATTCTTACTGTTATATTCAACTCATAGCTGCGCACAACTAAGTAGACTCTTTGCAGCTCTGCGTCGCTTACTCAAAGTATTATGGAACAGATTTAGACATGTCACAGATATACAAATTTAAAATATCTAAATAGTTTAGTTCCTATGTTACACTCACATAATGTTAATACAAGGCCTGAAATTACATTTGACACTAGTAGAAAAGATTCAGGCGAAGAGTAAAGTCAAATATAACTGACAACTGTGAAGGGTTGGTTGCAATCTACTTACTCTTTAGACCACGTACTAAGTCTGAACTGACTATGAATGATGAGCTTGAAACACCAGGGCCAAATGGTACGGGGTTATCTACTGGTTTGTATAAAACAAGTGCCATGTCCTCACTAGGCACATGATATGACATTGCATTTTCCATCATGACTTCCACACCGGGCATGTTAACAGCACTATTGATTTTGTCTCCCAGCATCTGAAATGCCATGGAAGGAGCTGGTGGATCTTCTTCCATAATTGGTGGGAGTCCAGGGTCCTACAAATAATAAGCAACAATTTATTCACTGAGACATTACAGCTGCAGTAAATATTCTGAATAAACACTTCCAATGAATGCAAAACACTAAAGATGGCAGAATGCTTAATTTGCACAACAAGATATGCAGAGCACCAATGCAGCACAAAACCTGCTTATCTATATCTATCTGCAGATGAAATCTGAAACACATATATAATCTTTCCTTCTTCACTTGAAGTCAACGAAGAGAAAGCAAAGTGTTAGCTTGCTACTACCTCCATTCCACAAAGGTTGACCATTCGTTTTATTCAAAAAATTATGGAAGTATCATTTATTCTGTTTGTGACTTACTTTATCATCAAAAGTACTTTAAGCATGACTCATTATTTCATATATTTGGATTATATTTTTGAATAAGATGAATGGACAAACGTTGTCAGAAAAAGTCAACAGTGAATAGTAATTTGGAACCGAGGGAGTAGATAATAAGACCGTCCCAACAGATGCATAGTAACTAAGGTGCTGTTTGGTTCGTGATAATGTAATGTTATCTGATTACATTGGGAACTGATAACGTTAGCTGTTGTTTGTTTAGGGTGCGGCTGTTATCCGTTACCACGTAAAGCGATACAGGCCAGTGAAAATCTGTTACCCCTCGCGGACGAGCGTTATCCGATACCACTGAGGCGGCAGGCACCTGATGCCGCGCGCACACTCGAGCTATTGAGCTGTTGGTCGTCCGTCCAACCACCTGGGGCGCTCTCCCCTGCTACTGATACCGTTATCGTCACTGAACCAAAAAAGCGGCAATCGTCTATTCCCAATCTGATACCGCTGTGATTTGTTTCCGTTAACGATTACGTTACCACCGCTGTAACCAAACAGCACCTAAGGCTCATGGAATTGGTGTACAGAGATAATGCCACAAGAACACCCTGCTTATCATCGTCAGACAAAACGTGCTGCCTTTCGACACAAAAAGAAGAACGTCATTGAAAACAATAACAAAATGTGCAACTACTTGAATAAAAAAAACAGATCTCATGAAGAAGGATGGCCTACAAAAAGGTTACCGGTTTGCTGGTTGAATAGTCTTTACAGAAAATATGTTTCATTAACTAAAAATTCAGTCATTATCTAAAAAAACTAAAAATTCAGTCTGACAGAGCAGTACTGATCAGTGCACTCATGTTCCTTTAATTAGAAATAAGAGAACGGTATATAAGCTGGACACAGATCCAACCAAATGCAGGAACAAATTATGGAACATCCTGGGACGGTGCGATTGCATTAAGAATTCAAGTTACTTCCCGGAAATTGTGATTATCTACCACGATTGGAAGACAAATGAAGGCAATTTGTCCAATTTTTTTTAAAAAATATTTGCTGACACGTAAACTCTCCCTATAATCAACAAATCTAACTAGGCGTCCACCAATCATCACTAATTGAAGAGATGAGCTCGCAGGCACAGACGCAGAGCAGCAGCATAAAATTAGGGCAAAAGGGCGCGTCACTAAAAATAGACCGGAATCACAAGCTAAAAGGGGTAAAAAAAAATTGCCCAAACCAGCTCACCAACTCACCAATCTGCGGCTCTTGGCGGCGGGGCCGGAGAGGGAGAAGTCGGAGAGGCCGTCGACCACCTGCTCCAGCTCCTTCCTCTTCCCCACGAACCCCACCATCGTCTCGCCCACCGCCGCGAAATCCCGCCACGAACTGCGCGGATTCCTTGAGAATCCCGCTCGAATCGAGGGATGGCCGGAGAGCGGCGGTGGCGGCGGCTGCTGCCCCGCCGTAGCTCGCGGGGGCGGGCGGTCGGTGGGGAGCGTTCGCTTCGCGCGCCGCGGGAGGGGGAATCCTTTGGGGTTTTCGCGCTTCCGATTTCGCACGCTCCGCTCGTCTGCGGCGGTTCTGTTTGGTAACGATGGGTTGGTTGGTTGGTTCCCGCTGGCTGGAGGGACGCTTCCAGAAAAAACGCGGTGGCCTCGAGCCTGGTCGCTTACAGGTGGGGTCGTATTTGCCCGCAATTGTTTTCGAGGCTTATTTCCCCCACCTGATCAATGTTTTCCCGCTGCCAAACAGCTCTCGGCCAGCTTATTGACAGGGAACTTTTTTTAGGCAACTGATAGAACTTTTCTCAATAATCAGGTTGACTCACTAACGATTATATAATTGTTAGGAAGTCTCTTTTAGGAAATAATTATTAATTTATTATGAAGTCACGCCTCTAATAATCCTGTCCTGTAACATCTCTTTAGGGGAGGATTGCTAAGATGCTCTAAGCCTCTAACCTCCTTGATGAAGCCACAAGATCCCTCCTACCAAGATAAAACCTGATACCCTTTTTCTCCTCTGTAGCTACCACCCCCTTTGTTGATAAGCATTATGGTACACTAGAATTGTTTTGAAATATATATTCGTCATGTTTCTAGTGCAACACGTCAAAATTGCTATAAAAGGCTGTTTAGATTGTTTTAGATAATTTGGAGAGACGAGAACATAATGCTTCATATGAATATGTAGTCAACATCCAGTAGCTTAGAGAGTTAACGACACTTATTTCAGTAGAAGATTAAGATTTTAAAGCGGATTGACTGACCTACTAAAGACTTCGTCTATTTAGAGTTTTTCCTTTTTAATATGACTAGTTCCATGCAATAATTCATGTATTTCTACTTTACAACAGACTTATGGGCTTGAAATGGTTGTACTTGATATAAAATGAAAATAAGAATGGTCTGAATATTTTTCAACCAATATATTTTTTCGGAAAAGTCTAAAAAACTTACACACCTAGTTTCACATATTTTAACAGTACTCTCTTGAGTCGGAAATATAATAAATTAAGGACGATAATATAGAGGCCTTTTAGTTCCGAGTAAGTTTGGCTTACCTAGCTTCATCGAGCCAGCACAAGCAACGAGAAGCTTGCCAGGATAGGAGAGTCAATTTGGCTCTCTCACACGGGCAAGGGTAAACCTCGCTAGCACAAACCCCTAGGTAATCTTCTTCTCATCCAAACACTAAACTTGGTCAATCTCCTTGCTTAGCAAGGCAATACAGTAACCGGGGAGACATCCAAACATGCCCATAGTCCATGAGGTGACACTTTTACTACCAATTTTTGCAAAAAATATATTTCAATATGAAAATTTTCTATCATGTTACTTTTGATAGTGAAATATTTTAGCATCAACATTAGGTTGCAGTAGATTATGTTTATTCAGGATAAAACGAAACTATTTATATATGTGATAAAAAGGGAGTGTTTCCTTTTGGGATCCCATCCCAGTAATTTTTCTTATTTTTCTAGTTTCTACTCCCTCCGTCCCACAATATAAGGACTTCAAGGATTCAAACTAAAAAAAAACAACCGTGGAAGGAAATGACCTCTATACCCCTCAATTTTGTCATATCCCTTCAGATCATTATATTTTGGTACAAAATTTAAACCCTCCAGGTCCGAGGGACAGTCCAGCTAATTTGAAAGCAACATATAGATGGGCTAAAGCCCAGGCATGGAAAAAAAATGTAAAAAGGCCCAACTAGGCATCAGGACTCTTTCGTTCTCAAAGCGCTGCTCCGACCACTCTCCACATCGTCGCCCAAAACCCACTCTCTCCAAAACCCTCCTTCCCGCCGCCGCCGCCGCCGGCGACGGCGAGGCAGCCATGGCTGCCCCCGCTGCCCGAAGGATCATTGGTGCTGAGGTCCCCATCCCTAGCTCCGACAAGCTGCGGTGGATCGACCTCACCGTTCCCTCCTCCGCGCCGGCGAGCCCCGCCGATCCCTTCGTCTGCGTGCCCCCGCGCTCTGCCTCGGGGTGCCACATCATCCCTGTGGGAGATTCTCAGTATTACCTCTCGTGGTACGTGCTGTGGCTTCTCCTCACTTCCTCGAGCTCTATTGTTGTTCTGTTCGGATGAATGGCGCATCCCGTCAGCTCAATATCGCAGATTAGATTTAACTTAGAATAGTCTGCGTCTTCGGAGTTGGTTGTGCTCATGTTTCTGTGAGATGAATCCTTTTAGAGTTGGAACTTAAGCACACACTCAGTATTGCTGTGGTACCTGCCACGTTCATAGAAACCCTAGGTTCGTAGTAGGTGGGAAGTCTCTGAAGGGAGTTTATGCCTTCTGTCTTCCAGGAGGATTCACGAGGAACATCCAAATGTGCTAGAGGTCATCGAGCTCGGTGCTTCCAAGGAGTTCCCTAGCTCTGGACTGCGGCTGGTCTTTCAGGAGGCGCTATGTCCATTTGCCTTTTTATGTGAACGAGAGGTTGGGTCATTCCTGATATCTTGTTCCAATTGTTATTTTTCACTAACTTTCTGGAACCTTAGAGACTAGACTAATCACTTCCTTGGTAATGCAGGGTCGCAGGCGAGGGGAGCTTGTATATATGTTATATGTGCTTACAGTTTCTGGAGTTGCTCTCTTGTGCCACTTACACAGCCCATTTTCTTACATATCTGGTTCGGTACTGCATCGGGATGATATAGTTGAATTTAGTCTCCAAACTCATGCTCAAAGTGCAAAGGTTACAGCCGTAACAGCAAAGCCAGGATGTATAGTGATTGGTCGGCAAGATGGATCCATCTGTTCGTACAGTCTCGGCAAGTTAGCTCCGAACTCACCAGGCATGCCCTCTACTGTCAATTCACAACACCTAACTCACTGTTCCAGATTCAATGTGTCCCAGATGATTGGATTTGGTGCCTTCTCTAGCTCCCCCAAGGTTTCTGACAGTAATTATCTTACTGTAGGTTTCTCGAATGAGCTGCGAGATGATGCTGGGATTGGGCGTTTATGGACTCTCATGTCGAGGTACTACTTTGCTTATAATAGTCCACCAAGCAATGAAACTACCATGCTCTCGGAAGTAGGAATTGCCTCTGCAATGTTCATATGCTGGTCAACTCATTGACACTTCTATTTACTGTCCAAGTTGCTGTGGGCATATTTCTATACACGAATGGAGTTCCAGTTATTTTAAAGCTTCTTTACTTGATTTCCAGACCATGCTACATATATGCTCTTTTACCTATGTGCATGAAATTTATCTGCATTATTTTGCAGAACAAAAACTGTGGGCCCTGTGCAGGATATAGTGGCAACTGTTGTAAATGAAAGGGACCTGTTATTTGTTCTTCATTTAGATGGACATTTGCGGATATGGGATAATCACACAAAACTTCTCAACTATAATGTTCACTCAGATGATATTGAAGGTATTGTCTATGTTCTCTTTACTTTTCTACCCTCTTGATCTTGTTCTTCTTAGATCATTGTGTTATGGTTCTTTGTAAGCAATGTTGATGTATTTACAATACAATACAATGCAATGTCATTGTGACACGTGTGTAAGCCACAATCACAACCTTATCTGCTGACACCCCATGTCTATACTAGTTACTGGATAACTGATAACTTTCTTATTCACAAAAAAAGCTGATAACTTTCTTGTGGTGGACTGATGATAGCTTTATCTGTAAATGCTTGTTTTGTTGAGCTCAGTGACATTGCTTTGAACGTGGAAAAGATGAACAGCGAGGGCCAATTGTAACTAACATGTGGGTTTGATATGTTTGCAATCTTCTATCTAAGAGTCTAGGGAAGGGTTTGGTTGAGCAATTTGAGATGCATAAATATTAATAATTAGAATGAATAAACTAGTGTAGGTGTGCTTTGTCGATGCATCGCAATATAGCAGTCGCCTCTGCACTTGTCTTTTGTTTGGCAACCATGGTTTTAAAAAAAATAGTGTTTAAGCTTTGCTTGCACATATTGCTGAATCTTTTCTTGTTCTTGAGCAGTTAATATCTATTGACAATCTCTTTATATCAGGCCATCCGTCCAGGCTATGGGTTAGTGAGGCTGATGATGATCAAGAGCTGATATCTTTGGCAGTTCTGCATCAGAATACCGTGGTATGTCAAGAATGTTGTTTCACCGCTTATTTATTGCTCACTCACCATTCACAAACTCTAAATGTATACAACATGAGAACCGAACTTTTCGAAAAAAAACATGAGAACAGAACCTAATGCTGTAGAGGTTAACTAGGTAACTCCAGTGCTTGAAATGGTGACAGGATGTTCTATTCTAGGTGTAATGTGAATCGAAAGTGTATCCAAATTCCTATTATCTACATACTATGCACCAAGAATAAACTAATCACAAGCTGCGCCTTGCCGGTGTTTTCTTACTTGGCGGGATTAGCATAATTGACAAACCACTTGACCTTAATATGGTTGAGAGTAAAGAAAACTTTTAACCTTATTGAGCAATAGGAGTCGGACAGATTGGTGATGGCTTAATTTCGAGCTTGCCATGGTTGTTATAGTATCAAGATAGACTAGTGAATATTTATTATTGAACTGGTGACTTAAATCACCGTGTAAGATTATTGTCCCCTCAGTTTTTAAGACGGTGATATTTACTGGCTGTGGATTATATAACCTTGACCTGGTGATTATCTTGTATCTGAATGTTGGATCTGGTGACCTATGCTTTGCTTGTGCTCACGTGTGTCATTTCATGAAACCTTATTTTTCTATGGTGGGTTATTCGTCATTGTATAATGGCATAATGTTATGAAAAATGTTATTTCTTTTCTCATCATTGTTGCTGGAAGTAGCTGACTGGTTAGCATTGTGACATATTAAAGGTTCAAGGTTGTGATCATGTTGCTGTGTACGGCTTCAGTTTTTCTGCTGGGGAAAGGCTCCCGTTCTCTCCCGAACCTTCAATTTCTACTATACCTTTGCTGGAGGTAAAGCACCACTATACTACGGGTGATATGCTTTTGTTTAATTTATTGGCATTGGCATTGGCATCAACAAACTTCATTTTTGTAAGATCTCCATCTACTTAACTAATTTGAAATGAATTAGCCGATTGTAGTTACTCTAGAGTTGGCAATATTTCATATTTTCAATCAGCCAATCGTAGTTACTCTAGAGTTGGCAATATTTCATATTTTTATGTTTTATTTGTAGAAGACAACATTCATAATTTCTTACATTTTGTAAGTTACATATTCCCTCATTAGCTAATATTCCAACCTCCTTACTCAGGGGAAGCTTGTTGACTTGAAACTAGGCACGGACAAGCTTTGGATACTTAAAGAATTTGGATCAATGCTGTACGAAGTATTGCAGTATGACATCGAAACGTATGTCTGTTGTACCTGATTATTGTTACCATGTTCCATTGCAATCCTTCAACCAGTGGTAGAGTGGTAATTAGTTTTGTAACTTCTGTCACACCATGAAAATTTGAACAAAATATCTCTTATTTTAATGACTTCAATCAGTATGTACGTACATATCATCAACTCTACAGAGGCTAGCTAATTAACATATATTAGTACAGAAATAGCCGGCAGTCTTCATTTGTGTTGTCTACTTTTCTTTGTATTAGTATTACATATATTATCCACTTTCTGCTCAGAAATTTGTAACCGTGCATGCAATAACATATCCTATTTCCACAAATTCTCGGGTAATATTCACATGTGCACATGTATAAGCATTGGCTTAATTGGTGCTGGGATACCACCAAGCCCATATATGCATTTCTCATATTAACTAGTTATTAATAGTTGATTTTATTATCACTTTTGTTTGATTGTGGGCTTTTTTATCCTACTTGATTGCATTGAGATATATTAGATCTGTCACCTTTTGTCATGTATCACCGTGTTTTTCTCAAAATTCTGTACTCAGTATTTGATTTTCTTTTCTTATGTAAATTCTGGACATAGTGGCTAAATTATATCAAATAATGCTAATGGATTGACCACATTTTATTATAATGTAAAATGTCGCAGTGAGAAGATTTGCTCTTATGTGCTACAAGAAGATGCTATCAGTGAGCAATTGTTTCAAAGTTCTGACAATGCATTGGATGATTTGGTCTGGACAGCTGATTCAATGTTATCCACCGTGAAGGTAGCTGTAATTTCCTTATGATTTTGTTCACAGATCAATTTCATCTGGAACACATAGATATGTTTCTCTGATGATTTTATCATTTACGATAGTGAATTATGTTCAACTTGAATCATGAGCCTGTTACTTCTAATTGCTGTTAGGTTTTTCTTTCTCTTCTCTGGGAAATTGAGTGATCCACTGATGAATGTTCAGTTTTAATACATGTGGTCACTGGGACTCCAAGATTCATAGGCAATACAATTTTCTCAAGTGTCATGCGTTTCTCTTTATAATTACATATTCACAGTCATTTCCATAATTTTTTAATTTAGTATTGTAATCAATTTGATCGCTCCACCATACTTTGCCTGTTGGCTCATTTTGATCATATAAGTTTCAAAATGGTTAGTTTTATCAGCATCCTTTGAACCTGTCTTTTCAAGTGAAATGCCATATTGTTCAGATGTCCTACCATATATAAGTTTCTATACTGCTGTAGAATATATTGTTTAGCATTCCAGAGCTCTACCATGCATTTTAGCTCCACCTTTTTTTGGGTGTGTTTTGTTACTGTAGAGTACTTCAATGTCAGTTTCTATACTGTTGCAGAATATTTTGTTTAGCATTTCAGAGCTCTTCCATGCATCTTAGCTCCACCTTTTTTCGGTGTGTTTTGTGACTGTAGAGTCTTCAGTGTCCTTCAGCTATCTATACATCTTTGGTATCTGTAGGAACAGGCTTTCACTTTTATTTCATCCATGTTTTTGCGGAGGCTACTTCAACCAGGAGTAAACCACTGTTCTGCTCTACGCGAAACCTTATTAGAGTACAAAAGGTTTCTGTCAGATTCTGAGTTCCAGTCGCTTACAGCTAATGGACTACGAAAAGAGATACTATCCATTATAGAACAAGAGGTAATCTTTTATTTTCCTTGTCTTTTCTTTGTACTTTTAAGCTTAATTTCTATTTCTTATTTATAGCTCAATTTCCGGACTTATTTTGATTTTAGGGAAGTTCACAGACCGCTAGTGCTACAGCTTATCACTGGAAAAAGTTCTGTGCACGATATCTCCACAATTGGTGCTGGAACAATAGGCCATATGGCTTGCTTCTTGATACTAACAATGAAGTGTTTGGTTTAATAAGAAAGGGTTCATTTTCCCTGTTCCGTTGTTTGGAGGGTGTGGAGATGCTTATTTATGGTTCATCTGATGAAGTGCGCAGTCGTGATGATCTTGGGATGAATTTATTGGATGATATATCTGACTTTGAAGTCCTCAATGAAGTCCTTAGATGCATGGGCCATATACACGATCTACTAGGGAGATCTTCCACTGCAATATATTACGAGTCCCTAATCAGTTCTGTTATATCATCTGATGAAATTGCTTCGCAGATAGTGAAGATTCTAGAGACTGGTTTTAGTCCTCAATCATCCTCATCCCTCATTACGTTACTGGGAACAGATGTTTATGTAGAAAGAAGGCAGGCAGCTCACAAAAGTCAGAGGAAGTTTTCTGTCGAGATGTTACTATCTTTTCATAAGTTGCAATCAAGATCCACATCCTGGTCAGGGGTATTCGATGTGATTGAGAAGTTTATGAAGTGTTTGAACACTAACATCAATGCACAAGACTATGAATCAAAGAGAGTTTATAATGTAAATTCTGTCGTACTAGTTCAAGCTACTTCACAGGTCGCAAGGGCAATGTTTGAGTGTGCTTTTGATCTGTTTCTTTTCCTCAGTTATCTGGCTGGTGTTGGTGGGCAGGTATGCTTTACCTTTTTGACTTTTGATATTTCTGTCTGCTGTGTACTGTAACTTCATGTTTGCTTCCTACTCACATTATTACCACATAGCTAAAGATGCACATTTTTAACCTTCATGAGCATGCTTGCCTCCTTGTCTCAACTGGTCAGAACTCTCAAGATGTTGGATTGCTCTTTGTGGTATTGCATCTGGAAAGTTAAATAGCAATTAATTTTGGTTGCTGAACAAATCTTGGGCATATACCATATGGCTAACTACCAACAATCGCTATGGTCTAAAAATCATGTAGGTGAATATTTGCTATTTGTATGCCCTTTCAGAATAACTTCATTGTAGTGGCCTTCAGCGTGGTCTAAAAATGTCAATTCCATATGCAAAATATTAAGTGAGAATGCCCTTTTTTTAGAAATGTTTTACCCATTTGCTTATGGGCTGTACAATTAGCTGGTCTTCATTTTCATCGATACATTTTTATTCAACGGTACTCCCTCCGTCCTACAATATAGCTATGTTTAGGTTTGTCCTAAGTCAAATATTTGTATCTTTTGTCAAGTATATATCAAGGCCCATTGGCCCATGAGGCTCTCCCTCTATATATATGGTCATCACCACTAATTCCATTATCTTCTGAAATCTAAGGTCAGTTATAGTTCTAACATGGAATCAGAGCATGGATTAGGGTGAGGATTAGGCTAATTCCACCCACAATCCGTTTTTTACGCCGCCGCCCCTCGCGGCCCCAATAGTATCTCTAAAAAGGGTTTGTTTCAAATAGGAAATTACATATCATGATAGTTGGTTTCATCGAGAATCTGCTACTATCATTTTTGCGTTGCTAGTCTTTGTAACTTCCTTTTGCTATTCATAGTGAAAGTAAAAAATGTTTGACTTTACTAAACACTGTTTGTTTGAGCATCTGGGCAGCTTCTCAGTGTGAAAACCCAGAAGCTCAAACAAACAGTGAATTTTCTCGCGCCTTCCGGAAGGCCAGAAGCTCAGAAAAGTTGAGTTTATATGGGAAGTTTTTTCGTAGCTTTGTGAGTTCAGAAAGCTAAAACATCTTCTAAAAAGCTAGTATTGGCTTTTCAAAACTAAAAGCCTGCAGCATATTTTCAGAAAAGCTCCAAAAGCTGCAGGTCAAACAAAAAGGCTAGCTATATTCTGGGATAGAGGGACTATATATTATCTTTCTTCCTTTCTTTGATAATAGTGATTTCTGAATCAGGTCTCCTTGTTGCAAAGTGATATTGCCAGAATAAAACTGAAGTTGTTCCCAATGATTCAAGATATATTGGGACAGTGGATTGTTCTTCACTTTGTAGGAATCTCACCAACCTCACCACCGACCCTTGAGGATTTCAGCTATCAACTTTCTTCTCTTCAGCTTGGTAATAATCACCTAAAAGATATGACTGTATTCTTACCTGTGTTGTTAATACGCATATTTTGAAATGCCTTGTGGTGCTCTATTTTATGATGCATGATGAGTCCATACCAAAGGACATTAGATCTGTGATTTTGGTGTTTTCTGATGGCATGCCCAAGGTTTTAGCTATTGTATTTTAGGGACACTTTGTTATCAGCATCTAGTTCCACAGGACAACACACGCCCTGGCTTCTTGTGTTTTTGTGAATCTGCATTAGCTAACTGTACAAGCTCCTTCAAAGCCTCCAAACATGTTTATATATATGCTTCCTGTGCAAGAGCCCAAAGAATGTTTTGTTAGCTTCACATTCACTAGTTTTTATTCCTCCCATGATTGAATTAAAGTGAAAGATCTGTTTTTGCCCAACTGCAAAAATATTGGACTTCAGCTTGCGTCTGATTTGTAGAGGACAAAGTCCAGCTTAATTTTTAAGTCAGAGCAAAGAGCCTAAATTTCACTATCTTATTGGCAACTGACTGTCATCACTCAGCCTTGCCCAAATTTACTTCTATGTGGGCAAATTACAGATATGTGTTGATTTCTTGCCCTCCCAAGACTGAGCTATAATTTATTTGTTTCCAAGGGATGGGCCAAATTTGGCCTCCTCCACTAGCATTATAGCAAGGCTAGGCAGGGATGGGCAAGGAAAAACAAAATATGCTGGAATTTGTGGTCCTGCATATGCAACTGATGACATATTCGTGCTCTACAATCACTTGCATGCAAATTTAAATATGGGGGAATGAATGGGATGCCATATTATGTACATGTTCTGGCAACTGTTGTCAAACTCTAATTTGGAAAACTAATATCTTGCATATCACAGATATAACTAACCATTTAACTTCAAGAACAGTTATTTTGAATAATTTGTATCAATAGATTGTGTTGTTGAGATATCTTGAAGCGTAAAGTTGTAAATCATGTAATGATTATGTTCTGCAAGTAGATACCAGTTGCTTATAAGTCTCAGTTTGTGCTCTTTTCATGTATAATCTTTTTGAAGCTACTGTTCTAAAAAAATTGTTTTTTGTTACTTATCTTTTTGTTACAGGTAAAGTAGATGAACTGTCTTTGCACAGAAAGCTTGGCTGCTCTGATTTTACATTGGCTTGTTTACTTGATTTTCCAAAATCTCCTGAAGGGGACATTATGTCACCTAGTTTTCCTAGTCCTTTGGAAGTAATCAATCTCGTAAGGAGGTTTAGTAGTTTGATTATGTATGGAAGAAACTTTGAGTGTGTACAGACTTTCTTGGATTCTACAATTAATTTATCAGCAGTTCTCATCCGCCATGGTCAATATGAAGCTGCACAGGTACTGGATTTTGTTTGTTGTCTCGAATGCATTAGAAGCATACTCTGGTTTTAATTGATGTTGCTTTATTTGTACAATATCAGATAAGCTCTCCTTATCCTCACTTTTCTCCATTTTAGAATCTGCTGGGAATTCTGGAAACATACTTGAACAATGAGAAAGTATCTCGTGTTGGTCCGGATGCAGATACTGCATGTTCAGCATATCTCCATCTCAATGGATTTTGCCTTCTGATGCTTGCACATGATGAAGCAAACACCATTTTGAGAGAATCCAAGGTCCATGATGCTATCCGGTGCCTTTTCAGGTACTACCTTTTCACTACGTGTACTCGTGCATTGAGCTTTATTAACGACCAAATGGCACATTTCTGGAAACCGACTTTAGTGGTTGGGGGAAGCAACAGTTTAATTTTCTAATTGTGATCCTGTACAAATAATATTACCTAAACATATATGTTACCGAATTATTGAAAATAATAGGATTTCATCAGTCTCACTGGCTGTTATTTAGAAGCCTAACTGTCCAAGCACTTCATCTACTTCTAGTTCATAATTTTGGTTCACCTAGCTTGCATGATAGTGATAGTTGATAACATATGATTCTCCATCCTTAATCTACATCTAGCTTGCATGATAGTGATAGTTGATAACATATGATTCTCCATCCTTAATGTACATCTATGTACAATATGCTTCTGTTTTCGGATGGAACTACAGAATACGTCACCGGAAAACTCGTGGTCATAAGCCTGATACTTGGTTTGCAAACTCTCAAAATTTATACAATTTTAAGCACAAATCCAGTATGTCTCTTACGAAACAGCGCCGCGGAACAACTCATCTTTACTTATACCAATTGATTTGCTGTACTTTGAAAAGGAAGGGGTTTGCATGTTTCTTTAGAAACGACAAGTAACTAAGCATGTGACCTCTGCTTGCATCTTTCGATAAATGTCGTTAAGACTATCAAGCAAGCGATTCAATGATTTAAGTTTTTTTTTTGGTGTAAGAGTCACTTCATTTAATTTTATCTATCCAGTTCCTTGGGTTCTGTGAAACTAACAGTTGAGAACTGAGGCAGCATGATCTATTAGTTTCTGGTATCTGATCAAAGATATCTCACTGTTAAACTCACCTTAAGAAGCTTGAAAATCTACTAATAAAACATTTGGAAGTGTATACTTGTCTCATTGTCTGGTTCTTTTATTTTGCTAGTCTCTTTTGTTATAATGGGCTATCAGTTGGTTCTTTCTCTGGCATTAACTTGACAATTACTTTGGAAAAACAGAGCTGCATCCAGGCATGAAGCTCCAAAGGCTTTGCAGAAGTTTTCATTGGAAACAGGGTTTCAAGTTTCTGGTGATATAATTCTCCTACCTTTGCTTGCTGTATATATACTCCTTTTAATTTATATTCTAACTGTTTATCTTTTCTTCAGGGGAATGTGGATCTATTTCTGTGTGGAGACTTCACTACTACGAGTGGGCAATGCAAATTTTTGAGCAGCACTCCATGAGCGAGGGAGCGTGCCAGTTTGCTTTAGCTGCTCTTGAACAAGTTGACACCATTGCTGGATTAGATAATGGAGTTGAAGCTGAGAACCTTCCAGAGACTGCATCAATGATTAAAGGACGGCTATGGGCTAATGTATTCAAGTATAGCTTGGATTTGAAACACTTTCGAGATGCATATTGCGCAATTATCTCAAACCCAGATGATGATAGCAAATATATCTGTTTGAGGCGTTTCATCATAGTTCTTTGTGAGCTGGGGGAGACAAAGGTTTGGCATAGCAAGTTGCTTATTGTCCCTTATTCTTCACCACATGCATCTTCTTTTTCTGGCCTTGCTCATGTATGTCTTAGTGTTTTAGAGTGGGATGTAGTGCTGGGAAGCAATTAGGTGCTAGGCTGGCAGGTGATTTTAGAAAGTGTTATTATAGCTAGTGGTCAATTGGTCATGATCATGGTTGCAAAGGCGATAAGGCGACCCAAGCGAGGTGTGTGCACCTTATCGCCTAGGTGGCGCCTAGGAGACAAGGCATAACTGTTCCTCAAGGCTAACTGGGTCTCCCTGGACGCCTAGGCGATGTCTAGGTGATGCCTTTGAAACACTGGTCATGATACAATGTTTACACGCCATACATAGGTGTATTATAGGACTTCTAGCTTGGTTGTTGGCATAATATGGCACCTTTCATTGCCTTCTACATTTTTGGTATTCTTACATTGGGAGTTCGTGCAGCGAGGGAGTTGTCCAACATGGTTTGTTCTAAATTTTGTTAGAGAAAAATCAACATTTTCTGTGTTAGCTATTCAATTGTTTTCTTTTCCATTGTATGCAAGGTATGTTAACAGGTCAAGCTGGCTCCTCTAACTACTGTTACCTAAAATCATACGACTTGGATGTTTTTTGTTGTGTTTGATCCCTTTTTCCTGTCTTTCTTTATTGCGTGCAAGACATGCCAACCAATCTAGCAGGCTTTCCTCATCATGAGCAAAAGATCATTTATTGTATGAAAGTCATGTTGACCAATCTAGCAGGATCTCCTCTAGACATCATCATTAACTAAAACCACACAAATCAGATGTCATCTGTATTTTTTTTATCAGTTGCTTTCTTTTTCATTTTATACAAGGGATGTTCACTGCTAGATTGGAGCTTAAAATTGCCTCATTTCTGTGAAAATAGGTTCTTTGCAATGGGGAGATTCCATTCACTGGCTTGGTAGAGAAAGTGGAGCAAGAGCTCTTCTGGAAGGTTCTCTCCCTCTCAAACCCCAATCTTTATCAGAATAACCCAATCTTTGTGTCTATTGCTTCCTGCCATGTCATTCTTATTTTTGGTTTCACAGGCTGAGCGTTCAGATCTATCTTCTAGGCCAAATATCTACAAGGTTCTTTATTCATTTGAAGCGTATAGGAACAATTGGAGAAAGGCAGCTGGATACATGTACAGGTACTTTGTTAGATTGAATAGAGAGGGTAATGCAGGTGGCAGCCACCAACTTCCTCACGTGTTGCAAGAGAGGTTGCATGCTTTATCTGCTGCTATCAACGCATTGCAGCTTGTTGATCCCTCATTTGCATGGCTCGATTCTGTTAATGAAGCTGATGATCAAATTTCTCCAAGTAAAAGGCATCGGAATCTTTTGATGGAGAACTGTATGTATTGTGTCAGACTTATATTCTGTTTTATTTGTGGCATTGCACAAAATGTGCTTGATTTAACTTTTGTTCTCCATCTGCAGTGGCTTTTGGCACAGATTCTGAGCTTTCTAGATTGAAATTTTGTGTTGACATTGAAATCCTTGAAAAGGAATACACCTTAACAGAAGCACAGTATATGCTCAGCACTGTGAAATCATCGTTCAATTTTTCAGGTATGTCCAAAACTAATCATATGGCTTTATTACTTGGATTTAGATCAATGTCTTAACAATCTTTAAAGATTATCACCTAAATCTATTTTCATGTGACTGCAGAAAGCCAATCTATCGAGTCCCTGATGGATATTCTTATAAACGAGAAATTGTATGACCTGGCGTTCACAATTGTGCTCAAATTTTGGAAGGAGTCTGGAATGAAAAGGTACTTTGGATTTTTTTTTCGAGAACACGCAGGAGAGCTGCGTATCTTTGCATTAAGAAGAGAAACGTTCACGAAAAAATATTACAACGCGGGCCGCTCGGGCACACGCACACGGCACGTTTTATCCTAGGGGACTATACTAGAAAACCGGACAACCGATACAGAGCAACTACTGCACTAGGTGTTCATCCTAAGCCCAATGGTTACAGGCGCTGGCCAGCCTATAGCTGCCAGGTTCTTTGCTCCAGCCAGCGTCCAAAGATGGCCTTCGTGCAGGATGAGCTCCACCATCATTCCCTCATTTCTTCCAGGAGCTCTGTCAAAGACTCGACTGTTGCGTTCCTTCCATACACACCAAGTGATCAGCATGAAGACCGAGTCGATGCCTCGTCTTCGTACTTTGGATTTTCTTATTCCTTGCCTCTTTACCTGTAACCTTGTATTAATGGATCATTGTTCCATTGCAGGGAATTGGAGCGAGTCTTTTCAGCCATTGCACAACAGTGTTGCACAAACAGATCAGACAAATCAGGGTATGTTGAATGTACAAAACCCACCCCCACCCACATCCCCATTAGCATTAGTTACTGACACAAGATGTTGTAACCTAATTACAGGAGAAATTTGACCAACAGTCAACAACTGCTACTGCTGCCTTCTTCTGAGGATGGTGCATGGGATGGCAACACTAAGAGTATTGCTGTGACCCAACAGCTGCAAGGAAGCAGCCTTTGGGAAACCCTTGAGCTATTTACGGTATGTGCCTTTCCTGTTTTTCCTGTGCTGTATGTTTGCGCATCAGCTGTGCTTATTTGAATGAGCTTTTATTACATTTCTCTAAGTTGGGAATCTCCAGAGTACTCTGTTGAACTATATTGTTTATTGTTGACTTTTTGGGAGAATAAGTTAGCAGCGCCGAACATATAGATTTACTATTTTTTCTGGTACTGGTTCTATAGGAATGAGTGCTAACATTTTGTGTCTTGCAACTATGTGACGTGTTTTATGAACAGACTTTCTGCTCATTGTTACTGCTTCCTGAGTAGTGGGGACTACTAAGTTGCATAGTGTTGTATGCAACTTGAGTCTGGGGAGTGAGGGCTGTCACAGGCTCCAAGTACTGGCCGCTAATTGTAAATTTTGATCAAATTACAATAGTTCTGTCATCGAGCACAATTATCCCGCAACAAGATTATTGTTTGAATTTGAATCTCCAAATTTCTGCTGAACTGAAGTATCTGTATTAAACTAGATTAAGTCCAACTTAAGAGTTATGTTTTTCTACATCTGAATGTATGAAGTGGTTGAAATTTTCTCTGCATTCCCAACAATGATAGCCACACATGTAATGTTCGACATGCTAATCTGAAGTCTAAACTGTACCACTCCATGAATTGCACAAATAGCAGTTGTATTGCTGTGTCAATACTTTTATTCCCGTTTTGCAGGAGAAATACAATGACCTGCATCCTAGGTTGCCAGTCATTGTTGCTGAGACGCTTCTTTATACTGATCCCGAGATCGAGCTTCCTCTTTGGTTGGTTCAGATGTTAAAGGTGACCTGATAAATAGCATCTACGAGCTCTGTTTGTTAATTATATAGTTGGTTTTCCCAAAAGGAAATTTATATAGTTGGTTGCCGTCTTGCTAATTGACATTTGGTTTGGCTGCTACGCTTTGTTTTCAGACTAACAAGGGAGGGAACAGGATCTCATGGGGCATGTCGGGGAAAGAGGCAGATCCTGCTGCCCTATTCAGACTTTACATAAACTACGGCCGACATGCTGAAGCAACCAACTTGCTGGTGGAGTATTTGGAGTCGTTTGCGTCATCGGTAATGGACCTGACACGCTGAAATACTCGAATGCAACATCTCTGCAAATACTATCTTAACATATAAATCCCTGGAAACCATTTGCAGAGGCCAGCGGACGTCCTCCACCGGAAAAAGATGTCTGCAGCTTGGTTCCCCTACACCGCCGTCGAGAGGCTGTGGTGCCAGCTGGGCGAGATGCAACGCGCAGGCCACAGCGTGGACCAGTGCGACCGGCTCAAGAAGCTGCTGCACGGAGCACTGATGAGCCATCTGCAGCAGGTTAGTAGTGCCACACCCGGAATGCAAAGCCGCGCTCTGTTGTTGGGGGTGTTGATGCTGATTGCGTTCCACGATTGCAGGCCGTGGTTGACTCGGAGGACGTGCTTTCGTCGGTTGGAGGTGGGCAGGGAATGGAAGGCTAGAGCAGCTGAGATCGTGTTGGTGTTGCTCGTGGTGCAGGAAAACTGAATCTTGTATGTAGTTTTTTTGTATGGTTGGTTGTCAATGAGTGACCCTTGTATTATTGGAAAAAAATGTGTCTGCAGACGGAGCGATCCTCCCTCCATTTGTAAAATGAACATGGAAGTGCCGATAACGTGTTCAGCTTCCATTTGTAGATTGAGTGACGCCATTTTTTTTACCGGCCAATTTTAGTACTGGTATTCCGTAGATTTTCTAGATGTCCAAGGTAGCTTGTGACCGTTGCTAGGAGATTCTAGGTTTCCCGCTGTCCAAGGTAGCTTGCGACATTTGCTAATTAGTACGTAGTACTACGTATAAGCAATGGGATTATGCCAATTGGAGGCTGCTCAATTTGCAATATTTTCTGGAAACAGAGCCGGCACAGGAAAAAAAAAGAAAGAACAGGGAGGAGAATGCTCGAAGCAGGCGGTAGCATTGGCCCCCACCCCAATCATCCCGTGTGGCATAGCTAGGGGTACCAGAAAAATTTTAGGATCGGGTCGGATTAGGACCGGGTCAAAATAATACTAGCTTTTGAACTAAATTTTGTTAGAGCCAAGCTAGATTGTGAAGGAACAAACGGGTCATGATCCGTTACCACCCGTGCCGGCTTCCTCTAGGATGACAGGTGGGTCCATCCCAGTTCCCTCACGCCGTTGTATCGCCTTGCTCCCCTACCCCACCAATTCAATTCCATCCCACAACCCGAACCCAAGCCGCGCTGGTGCGAGCGTGCGCGCGCGCGTCGCCTCGCACCTCTCGCCCGCTTCGCTGCTCCTCCCCTTCCGCCGCGGTGGGCGCGACGGGGAGGCGGGCAGGCAGATCGGAAGCGCGCCCGCGAACTAGGCTCAGGTAAAAGCCCTTCTCCCCGCCGCTCCCTCGGGCCTCGGGCGTCTGATCCGACCAGGTGGTTCGATTCGATTTGGCTTGGCCACTGCGGTGCGGGGGTTGCCACACATTTCGGGCACGCGGCAGGTTGAGGCAGTCAGAGAGAAGGCGGCGGCGGCGGGGGGGGGGGGGGGGGGGGGGGGGGGGGGTTTCCGGCGAGCGGGGAGGGAGGGACGGGGATGGGGCTCAACGGCGCGGTGTCGGGGGTGGTGTCGCGGAAGGTGCTGCCGGCGTGCGGCGGGCTCTGCTACCTCTGCCCTTCGCTGCGCCCCCGCTCCAGGCAGCCCGTCAAGCGCTACAAGAAGATCATCGCCGACATCTTCCCCTCAAAACAGGTCGGCAGGCGATTCCTCTTCTTCCGCACCTCGGCTTTGCTTTGGTTTGTTCCGTGGTTCTGTTTACTTGCCATCAACTGCATTCCCTGGTTGCACACAAGGCTGGTGGCTGGCCTAGTTTCGCTTTGCATTGAAATAGAAGCTATGCCGTTGTTGCCGCGCATTAGCAGTACGTTACGAGCTGCCAGCTGAGCCCCCCGGTTTGACTCGTATGTCATCGTTGGAATCCCTTGATCACTCGCTAACTCTCCACAATAGGGAGATGATAATGGCATGAGTAGGTTAACCGGCCTCTTTCCGTTTCCTCACATAACTAGGTTCCCCTAAGTGGGTTGTAATTCTGGCTGAAGATATATGGGTATGGACCATATTACATGTGGCAGTAGTTGATTATATCTGAAAACATGACTTAGGTTCATCATGTGCCGCAGGAAGATGAACCAAATGAGCGGAGGATTGGGAAGTTGTGCGAGTATGTTGCTAGAAACCCCCATCGCGTGCCAAAGGTGGGGTGTGTTCCTCACCTTAATTGTCCCACATATTGCACACAATTCATTACCTCTAGTTGACTTCCTTTGTCTTGCATACTGTGTCTGTGCAGATCACAAATTACTTGGAGCAAAGGTGTTACAAGGAGTTAAGAAATGAGCAGTATGGCTATGCAAAAGTGGTTGTGCTAATATACCGCAGGCTATTGGTTTCTTGCAAAGAACAGTTGTGAGTCCTGATTTTCACGTTCAGTTTAATCTATCTCATTGTAAAGAAGAACAGCTTGATGTTTGGCTTTCAAAATAGAATGTAACTTCTTATCACATTTTGCAAGTTCATTCTAGAATGATTGTAAATCTGAAAGTTAATTTTCTCAGAGCAGACCATTACTTGCAAGTAGCTTATTAAGCATCATGCAAACACTTCTGGATCAATCAAGGCAGGATGACATGTGCATCATCGGTTGTGAAACCTTGTTTGATTTTGTTGTCACTCAGGTATCCAATTTATGTAGTGAGCAGTGGATGCCTTTCTATACTCAGGCCACTATTTCCATCTTTATCTGTCGCTTAATTCTGATTGGTTCCAGGTGGATGGTACATATCAGTTCAATTTGGAAGAACTTGTTCCAAGACTCTGCAAACTTTGTCAAGTAGTAAGGGAGGATGAGAAGGCTAATGCACTCCGTGCAGCTGCCCTGCAATCTCTTTCTGCTATGGTAACTCAGCTGCGCAGTATCATTATATACATTCACTATGTTACTATGTTCTCACGACCCCATATTAGATACTGTTTTAGCTCAGATCAAACAACATAAAGAATTTTTCAGTGAAGCTACAATTTGGCAGAACTGCTTGCAGTGTTAAAGTATAGCCCATCAAACTTATCATGATGATTCTCATCACAATTAGGCGTGCTTATTAAAACTCTTTGTAGAGCCATTAGCCTAGCAATTGCTAAAACTGCCTAAGAAGCCCAATAAGAAATTGTCTATTTCCAAGATACCTCCGCTTTTGGTTTTATTTTGCGTTCTTGTTACAATACATCTAGTTCCAAAGCACTGCAATGCTCCAAGGCTCACATAGTGTTCATTTTATTTGTTGAACAGATCTGGTTTATGGGTGAGCTTTCTCATATCTCGTCAGAGTTTGATAATGTAAGTATATTGCAATAATTCTTGTAGATTCTGTGTTTTACTTATGTGTGTCCTTGAAACTTCAGACCTTCATTGTTTTCTCAATGTCAGATGTTTTTTCCATGTATTGAGGTCAGAATAGCACTGTACAACCTAGAAAACAGGTTGCTTTATGCATCTGCTCAAGTGTTTTCACAGCTGCCATGCAATTCCCATTCCACCTATAGTACCAATTATGCTTCTATATTTTTTTTAATGAATGCTATTTGTTTTTCCTATGAACGTTTTTTGTGCAAATATATTGCGCTCTCAAACTTTCATCCTTGATCTTCACTGCAATCTTCAGGTTGTCCAAGTAGTATTGGAAAGCTATGAGCCTCAAAAGGCACAAAATGACAATAGAGCCGCTGGAGATCCAGGTGGTCAGTGGGTGGAAGAAGTCCTTAAAATAGAGGGTCATGCCTCTCCATCTACATTTACCATCTCTAAGATACCTTCTTGGAAGAGCATAGTTAGTGACAATGGAGGAATTCATCTGTCCATGTAATATAGATCTTCTTTGAACTTCAATTTGTCATTTCCTCTTGTTGTGCAGTTTTTAATTGATTCCTGTCTTCTAGGGAATATGCCAAAGATCCTAATTTTTGGTCAAGAATCTGTGTGCATAACATGGCCACACTGTCCAGGGAGGCAACCACATTCCGCCGTGTTATGGATTCTCTATTTCGCCACTTCGATTGTACTAACTCATGGTCATCCAAGAATGGACTTGCGCTTTGTGTTCTATTGGACATGCAAATGTTCATGGAAAACTCAGGTGCTCTATTCACATTTTATTAAAAACAACTGAAACTAGACCCTTGGCAATTGGCATTAACATGACTACTTCATTCATTCATTTATTTATTTATTTATTTATTTATTTATCAATAACTGGCTTTTGCAGGGCAACACATTAATTTGATGATATCAATACTAGTAAAGCATCTTGAACACAAGGCCGTACTAAAGCAACCGGAGATGCAACTAAGCATTGTAGAAGTGATATCTGCTCTTGCAGAACAATCAAGAGCTCAAGCTTCAGCAGCAACCATTGGCGCTATAAGTGATCTTGTGAGGCATATGAAAAAGACACTGCATGTTGCTCTTGGCAGCAGAGATTTGGAAGTGGTGAAGTGGAATGACAAACTCCGGAAGGCTTTTGATGAATGCATAGTCCAGCTGTCAAAGAAGGTCAATCTCCCTCCAATTCAAACTTACCAGTGATGTGCCACTTGCTGGTCTTTACCTTTCCTTCCCTTCTTACTTCTTAGCTTGGTCTGCATAATATTATTATGGTTATCTTTCAACCAACCCTTATAGTTCATAGGAGCCCACAACTTAGCAGGTGTTGTTTATCAGGTAGGTGATGCTGGACCAGTTCTTGACATGATGTCGGTGATGCTAGAGAACATATCACGCACTCCTCTTGTTGCTAAAGCAACTACCTCTGCTGTTTATCGCACGGCTCAAATAATCGCTTCTATACCGAATTTGTCATATAGGAACAAGGTATGCTGTCTGAGCACAGTCAAACTTTGAATTCATTTTAGCAGCAATACTTAGTGTATGTTCGTTATAACAACTTATTCTATGTCATACTTGTCAGGTATTTCCAGAAGCACTTTTTCATCAATTACTCTTGGCAATGGTTCACCCTGATCATGAAACACGTGTTGCTGCACACCGCATATTTTCTGTTGTCATTGTCCCATCTTCTGTTTCTCCCTTTCCCAATTTAAAATTCCCAGATCACTGTAGAAAGCATGATCTCCAGAGGACACTCTCGAGGACTGTATCTGTCTTCTCATCTTCAGCTGCTTTGTTTGATAAGTTGAGATGGGAGAAGAGTTCCTTTAGAGAAAATATAACTGAAGGAAGCATCAACAGAATTTTGCATGGTATTGACAATGAAACTGCTACTTCCAATGACTTGCAAGGCTCACAAAGCTTGAGACACAGGCTTAATGTTTCTTCAGCTTCTCAGAAATATCCTTCTACATCCTTAAAGGAAAGCCAAAACTCCTTGACTGAGTCAACCAATGAAACGGTATGTTCTGCACTATGCAACCTGTTCACTTGTTGATTCCCCTCGCAAAAAAAAAGTCCAATATGTTGAACCTCGTGCTCCTTTTATGAACTATTCAATACTTTCAGGAATCAACTGTGTTAAGACTAAGTGGTCATCAGGCCGCACTTCTGCTCTCATCTATTTGGGCTCAAGCGATTTCTCCAAAAAATACTCCTCAAAATTATGAAGCTATCGCTCATACTTATAGTCTGCTTCTGTTATTTCTAGGATCAAAGGTACTTCTATTTATGAGCTGTCATCTGTTTTACGTGTACTCTTATCTGGGCTTGCAGATTTTTCTGATAACTGTTTTTTTAAATTTTTTTATTTTGTAAAAAGGATGATATTGTATAGCATCATGCTCGACCATTCTCATACAGTTTATTCTTACTCTTGTTTTTGGTAGAGTCGATTATAATGTTATTATTCACACTTTCAATACCACTCTCATTTATTGTTTACAATTGTCATGGCTCAGAACTTATTTCTCTTTGTTTTTTTTCAATTTTCTCTCAGGCATCAATTTTCGAGGCTCTTGCTCCCAGTTTTCAGATTGCATTTTCTTTAATGAGTCGTTCACTTGGAAGAACAGGTGAGGATACCATTACTTATCGTTTGCCTAGTAGTTACCAAATTACAAACCAGTTTGGTTCTCTGATAATTACCTAATTATTTTTTTTCTTGTCTAGATTCATTGCCACCATCTCGCCGTCGGTCCTTGTTTACTCTGGCTGCATCCATGATCGTTTTTGCTTCAAGAGTTTTCAATGTGGCACCTCTTTTGCCAATTTGTAAATCAATGCTCAATGATGGAACAGTATGTCTGGTCAAATTCCACACCACCTTTTCAAGTCTTTGTTTTTGGTAGAGTTCACTATATTATGTGTGTCGTGAGGTTGGACAGTGGTGACTATGGCTTGATGTAGAATGACACCATGGGAAGGAGGACATTGATAGGGGGAGGAAAACTGCACAAACATAGAGATTGGTGTGATTCGGTTCAGTCATGCTTTTGCTTGATCAGACAATGAATGTTCTGTCCTCTTAAATAGACTCTGGCTCCTGAAAATTCAATTTAAAAGAGATCTTATTGACTGAAACTAATAATTTAGGAGTTGAAGAATTTAACTTTACAAGCTTATAGATATGGTTCTAAGTAGACTAATTTATCTGCTAGTGTGCAATAGCGTGGGATGAGCATAGTTCATGCTACATTAACACTCATGACTAGCAGAATAGTGCCCAAAAGTGACCATGTTTTCATCAAATGAACAAAAATTTTATGGAGTTCATTCACCAATTGCTTTCCAGTTGCACTGATTATTTTTTCTGCAGATGATATAGTGGGTACATTATACATTGAGTTAATTTTGTGTTATTGTTCTTCAAGTCATTTTTGTTGCTTCCTGTGTTTTTTTATTATCATATAAACTGCTAAGCTTTATGTATGGCAACTGTTGTAGATGGATCCATTCCTTCGTTTAGTACATGAGAACAAACTTCAGGTTGTGAAGGAATATCTAGAAGACGCATCAACATCCTATGGCTCAACAGAGGACGATGAAAATGCCTTGAGGTCTCTTTCAGCAGTAGAACTAACAGAGAGAAGCTCTCGAGAATCCATGGTCTCCGCAATTATGAATTCCATAGCATATATACCAGATGTAATTTTCCATCCATTCTATATTTGCATTTCTTATATTGCCTGAACTGAATTCCATGCGATGTCTGAGTTTTCCCTGCAAATTTTGCAGTCAGAGTTAGAAAATATAAGAAATCAACTGCTAAGTGACTTCTCTGCTGATGACATATGTCCAACTAGTGCTCACATTTTCGAATCGCCTGGCAAAAATGCAGAGTCAAGGTGTGATGATGACACTGACTATAAAGAGGTATACACATATGGCATATCACCTGTATATTTCTCCCGCTTTCCTTTTTACATTCTAAAATTCATGGAAAATTTGAGCAGGCTGAACTTATCGATTTGACAAGTGATAATGCGGAAGTCTCTGCAACAACTGCTACAGACATTCCTGTGATCACAACAAATCTTTTGAGTGTTGACGAACTTCTAGAAACAGTATGTTCTTTCTCTCGATTCATTGTTCACCTCCTCTCTCTTTGTTTATTTAACTACTTGAGATGAGCACGTTTATACTTCATAGGCTGCAGCATATTCACGTGTCCAGTGAGCTAAAAGTTACATAGCCAAACTAGAATGGAGTATTGTCATTTTTGCTTTTACCTTTGTTTACTCCAAACAATCCATTCCATTCTTGTACTAATCAGGAGTACTTCGAATAGTGAGGAAGTTCCTCTACCAGAAAACAATAAAACCATTTGTCTGGCATGATTTCTGGGTCAATTTATATCGTCATCCCTGTGCATATTACAGGTGGACAATGACACATCATCTCAGACCCAAAGATCCTCAGCACCAGACATTCCATTCCAGGAGATGACTAGCCACTGCGAGGCCCTTTCAATGGGAAAGCACCACAAGATGTCTGTCCTGATGAGCTTCAAGCACAACAAGCAAGCAGCCATCGTGCCGGTCGATCAGGTTAGCCACGACGCTGAAGCAGGCCATACCTCTAGTAATCAGGTGTCCAATACAATCCATGTGAACCAACTATGATTACCCATGCATATTTATAAACCGGGACCGAAAATTATCAGGGGATGAGATGGACGAGGCGAGGCTAACTGTTGCCGTTTTGTTTTCAGAACACGAACCCGTTCCTCCAAGAGAGCCTGGATGGCTACCCGCAGGGCATGACTGCTGGCGAGTCACTGGCTGCTGATGGCATCCAGCAGCAGTTCCTGAGGCTGCCGGCGTCGAGCCCGTTCGACAACTTCCTCAAGGCTGCTGGCTGCTGATTTTTGCATGCGAAAACATCGCCATATATAACAGTGGATACTGGGTTTATTACAGCTGATGTTTCAAAGGTCGAAGTTGCCATTTTGTTGCTGTATGGCTGTATCCGTGTGACTTCAAAAAGGAAGCACACACAGCACAACCCACGCGGTTCATGTCGATGTGTTTGTAAAAGAAAGCTGCCTGCCTCAACCTTTATACAATATATATTTCCGCGCCGAGTTTTTGCTCAAATCTTGCCGATCATAAAATGGTCAGGGATGCAGATTTTGCTTGCTTTTTTGATGCGTCGATCCAAAAGTCATTGTTGTCACAACTTGCATCTGTGTCCAAATCTTTCTCCTTGTGCAGACCAATTCATAGGTCTACTAGACAACTATCAGTTGATATATGGAAGAAGGGATAAGATTCAAGAAGCGAGATCTGTCCGGATTTTTTCGATAAACTAGGTAAGTGCCTGTGTGTTGCTACGGGTATGATACATAGAGCAAAGATAAATATATCATACGAAAAATTTAATTTTAACGGCTATAGGGTCACACCGAAGTCCATTAAAGTTAGTATTTTTATTTTTCACAAATGTATGGATGGTGGACTCTAAAACCGTGGTTGATTCTACTGCATGCTATAACTCTATTAATTTATATATAGTGTAAGCTATTTGATCATTCACTCAACTGATATGTTTAATACTAATTGGAAACTTTACTTGATAGACTGCTTCTCCTCCTAATGCATTCTCGGTGCTTATCCTCTTACTTGTTAAATACCATTTCCACCACTTAAGCCTATGGTTACCACACCAACTATATACGAGAATGCATGATGCCACACCAACCATGACGCATTGGATCTACACCACAAAATGCTGCAACATTCTAGACAAATCCATGCCACCTTGCCCCCTACCTGAACCAAACATGGCCCCAAGGTCTTGCTCATCCACATTCTGCACAATATTGCTTATAGTATCTACGACAGCAGGGCTCTGTAATCCTTCCATCACGCTCCTCAAATCAGCATTTGACCCCCCCCCCCCCCCCCCCCCCCCCCCCCCGCCGCTTGTGTCACCACATTTGACAATAGGTTGCCAAAAACTGGGTTGTTGAGCATACCAGATATCATGCTGCCAATATCAGGCTGCCCTTCACCACCCTGTCTTCTTGGAGGAACTCCAGTAGGTTGTGGCCTAGAAGATGGAGGGCCAGAGGCAGGGGCATTGCTTCGGCTTGCGTTAGCATTTTGTGAAGCAAAACCCTGCAGAAACTGTTGGGCCACTGGAAACAGCATCTTGGCTTTGGCTGACTGAAGATGAATCCCTACCAGTATCAAATGTGCTCCCAGATGGCTTTGCTGCTCTGCTCCATCTCTGCAAGTTTCATGGAAAGAAGGAACAGCAGGTGTTGAATTTGATTGAGCTCCATTGCCCACTGCTGCCTGAGAACCTTGGGAGGAGGCTGGCTAATTTGGCACTGCAACTGGACTCCTCACTTGAACAGGCAGGAAAACACTTACGACATGGTTTGGAACCTCAACCGAGGACCGTGCTGGAATAGCTGCAACAACTATTCTGGTTGGCAATCCACGTGTTCCAACTGGGTGACCTGGCGGGTTACCTCCTTGAGTTCTTGCTGCATCTTGACAGGTTCCCATTGATAGCCCCTTCAGAAGTGGTTGTGGTACCAACAGATGAACAACTTGTTGCAGATGCACCTAAGTGGATGAGAAAAGAAATACTCGTAATAGTTAGGGAAGCCAACCAGGCACACAAATGTGGAAGAGTCAATATTCCATCCGCAACAGAATATAAATTGCCATGTGCGAATGGCCTAGCAAGTATTGATGACGCTCATCAAATCTGAAAGATATCGCATCCAACACTAATGTGAAATTTAAATATACGTATGACACACTTCTGTCCAATTCATGCCAGAGCATCGGTTATATAGGTTTACAAGTTAGATTCTATTGATGATATTAGGATATCAATCATGAGATGATCCAGAATCTCAAAGAAATTAGGAATAACTGTATAGTACAATTAGAAATAAATAAAAACAGCTTTAAAATGCTGTGAAGAGGCAACTTTATTTTTAAACACAGCATATGCATATCTAACAATCCAATACAGAAATTGTTGGTTCAGAGGCCAAGTTTGTAGCAGCTCCTGCTCCAGCTAAAGACCCTAACAAGAGTGAAACAATAGATGAAATGTGACCTTACCACTATGCTGGATATTAATATTTCGAAAAGGATCTCCAAAACTGATGGCCGAGATGGATCAACAACACCAAAAGCACCAGAAACTCCTCCCATAACTGGTATGTTCGAAACTCCAAAAGGAGGAGTATTTTGAAAAGATGGCTGCTTAAAGAAAGAAAATGTGTGACTGTGATTAGAGTGCTCTAATAATCAAAATCAACATGGAAAAGGTGTAACAATTATCACCTGAACCATGATTGGATTTGGTTCTGTGGAGTTTACATAAACAGCAGGGCCGGAATTCACAAAAGCTTCAGACTGCAAAATTAACAAAATATCAAAACGGTGACAGCATACGGAAAGCAAGTACAAACATGAAGGAAATAAAACATTATGCATACAGGAGAAAGCCCCGTGCGAAGCTCATCATTGTCGGACCAAGCTCAATAAACATAGCACCCAAGTGTTGCATTGCACTTCCCAGCTGAACCGATTCAGTTTGGATCTCACCACGAATAGATGCATCCCCATTCCCCAGTGCCACCATCTTGCCGAATACGTTGCGCAATATGCTGAAACCGAATATTAGATACATAAAGGTCACAATCATTTCCAAGGAAAAGTTCTCATCTATCATTCAAGAATTCCTCAAATATCAACTTAAAGATATCCAAAGAAAAGTTTGCATCTATCGGTTCAGAACTCCATAAGGTATCTTTTAGATAAATAAATAAATAGATGCATATTTTTAATGTTTACATTTATATGTATAGTTTTTTTCTATACACTACTAATTCATTTCAGCGCATTATGAAAAAAAATGAGAGTCCTATGCATGGTCAATCAGAAGAATTGATCATTTCAAAATTTGGAATAAGAACACCAGCACCACATAAAAATTCTAAGAGCTCAACCAAAATATGTTGACCATAAAACTCCAAGCTAATACTTCAATACAGCAGTCACTATTCTTTTCCCTATTTTGCCAGGAAATTCGAGACCTCCATAACTACTGTATAAACTTAGGGGACATGAGGATACAGGGGAACACAGGAAGCATAACTGATGGAAAACAAGTTGACGGATAGGTTAATATCAGTGAAGCAGTATAATCTGTTTGTTCAGTGTTGACCCTATGCCAGATAATGCAAAATAAATCTAATGTGAACTACTGCAGATATTGTTGGTATAATCCTCTCAAACTATGGTGCCTTTGAATCATCTGAATCATGTTAATGCTGCCACAGGTAATGGTACCATTGAGACTACGAAAACATAGTTGCAGCACGTAAAGCGATGTACAAATTCGAGATACTCAGAAAAATGATTGTGCTCCCCAGGGAAATGATCGAAGGATAAAGTACGTGCTCTCCGTCGCTGACAAGCAGTTCTCAAAATCCTAAAATCACAGGAAGTAGAATGAGACTATGAGATAGCTATCCCTAAGCAATGCTAGAATGAGGTGCTGATGCAAGTGAAACAAGGAAATAGTTAAAGGAAAGAGCATTACAGTTAACTAATCAACAAGACGCTCATGAAGCCAGCTCTGCAATCCAAACTACCTCTGTTCTCTAATCCAAACTTGTTCTGCTATATATGCACAAGATGAGCTGATGAGTTGTACAGATAACCAAAAAACGTTGTCAGTTACAATTCACTGCAGAAAAAAAGTGGCAGGTGGAGGCGAACCTATGTCGAGAGACGCGACGTGTTTTCGTTCTCAAACAGTATGAATGCAATTGCCCTCATCTAATCATCTGTCTATCTATACTCCTAAATAAAAAGAACGCGTATAATCTTAAACCCAGGGAAATCAATAGCTTGGCATTTTCAGAAGTAATAAAATCGAGAAATAACCCAGGGAAATAGAACCAATGGCGCCTTTTGTCTCAAACACAATGACACAAAATAAAAAAATAAATACCACATGCTCTCTCTCTCTCTCTCTGCTGATTGGATAAAATAAAAGGGCCAATGCCAAAAATCATGCTTGTCCTTTTTCAGTGGGAAACCATGATATATTCAGTCAGAGGTCCCCACATTTTCTTCAGGAAACCCAGTTTTGGAATCTAGGAACAAGATACTTTCACCACCAACGTAACCACACTCGAATTCAGAGAGTACATCTGAATTCAGAGACTACAACAGCATTCAGAGATTAAATTAGAATTCAGATCAGGGTACAGCTGAAATGAGAGACTATATCTACAATCAAAGCTAACGCCTAGCTAAAATTGTCATGCATATCAGGGAAAGCATCATCAAATGGATCGTTCCCTAGTAATATTTCCGATGCATTCGAGATTTTTTGAGAAACTGCAAGGATTATTCTTTGACCAATGAACTCCTCATTTCCTAATTTACGGAACAAGTGCTGCACACAGAATTGGGCATATGAGCAGTCAATTAATCCTGTAAAATATTGAATACAATGGAAGGAACACAAATCTGTTTTTTATACAGGAAGCAAACACACTTTCAAATTCAGAGCTCAATCCTCCTCTTTTATTAAAGATTCAATGTGTTGTTACCAGTAACCAAATGACAAAAAAGAACAAAAAAAAGATAATATGACCACATAGATAGTAGATTTGATCAAAATAAATCTCAGGACTTACCTGTTCCGAAGCGGTAGAGAGCGTCATCCTTGATGGTTCCGTGCCAGGCGCTGAGCACCAAGCTCTGCTCCAGCTCGTCCAGCACCCCGCGGCGCCGGCGTGGATGTAGAAGTGCTCCAGCGCGAGCTTGAAGTCCGGCACGTAGGGCTTGACGTCGGCGCGGAGGACACGGAAAAGCAGCACGGCGGCGAGGAACCGGAGCTGCTCGGAGAGCGGGAGCACGAGCGGGCCGAGGGTGGTGATGTTGGTGCGCAGGTCCTCGCCGGCCACGGACATGAGCTCCTTGGAGAGGAACACCCGACGTGGCCCTCGGCGTCCTCCTCCTGTGTCACACAGCCGTGGCTACGGCCGCTGGCGCCGCTGTGGGTGCGCACGGAGTGGACCAGCTGGTACTTGGCGGCGGCGCGGCCGGGGCCGGGGGCGGGCGGCGGGCGGAGATCGACGGGAGGGTGGGGCGGCGCGGGAGATTGAAGGGGCGGGGTGGCGCCGGCAGGGGAGATCGATGGGGGTCGGAAGGGGAGCGCAGAAAATAAGAATGATCGGTTGCTTTTTGCGGTGGCAGATGGGTAATTACCGTGAATTTTGCCGAGGAAAATATCGCAACCGTAGGATCGGATTTCGATGGATACGGGAATCGCAGGTGAGACTAGATGGCAGACGGAAGATGAAGTGCGGTCGCGCGATTTCCCAGCACATTCTTATTAGGAGTAAGAAATAGAGCCGGTTCAAGAAACAGGACGGAAGGTGGCCAGCCACGTAGTCCTAGTACCATCCGTACTCCGCTCGATCCTTGCGACCGTACAAAAAAAGAGAATTATTTCCTTCTCGTCCTCTACTTCCGGCCATCCTGTCATCGACGCCGGCAGCTCGATCACCTCGCTACATTCGATAGCTTTTATGCGTCGCTCTCGATAATCCTCGACCGAGGATTCTCTCTGACAAGCTGCAACAAACGGAGGAATGACACGTGATAGAAAAAATGATAACAAAGGCATGGGAGATCTTAAGCAGCTTTCAGAGAAGCGGTTTATCTCTGACAAGCTGCACAAATAATGGAGAGGAATACCACGTGATAGCAAAATTGATAACAAGGAACGGGAAAAATCTTAAGCAGCTTTCAGAGAGGTTTAAGCTAACTGAGATTAGCAGACGATGGTCACGAAACATAAGGCAATTCAATGCAATGCATAACGAACGATCTTTCATTTCCTACGCGGGCAGGCACGGACCTTGCTTTCTTCTGAAAACACGGACTACACAACACAGGAAACTGCTGGCAATTTGACTCACCCTTCAACAAACAGAAAAATAACTAAAAAAAGAGGGAAACCATCAGCCTGCTCGGAAGTGCTTGCTGCTGCAGCCGCTGCCAGCTGCCTACACGGACCCACCTGCTAGCGAAACATCCAGAACATCTCTTTTGATAAAGTCCTTCCTTATAGCCACATTTTTCACTAACATATTTAATTTCGAAAAAATTGCGCATTACTGACTGAAAAAATTCATACAGTACTGTATCGTTTAGTGGTGGCAAGGAGACAGCTAATAATCCAAGCAGTAGCTCCACACAACAAGGCGCGCGCCCAACCAACCGGCCGCCATGATATACGCATGCTCGGCTCGGCTGCCCAATGCAACCTGACATGCTTTGATCGCTCCTCCTTCCTCTCTACAACTCACTCTCGCCACCAAGAGAAAGCTTTGATTTTTGGGTGAAAAAGATCGATTCAGGAGTGCCGACTGTGGAGTCGATCACAAACAACTCGATCATCATCCAGGCGCTGATGATCGAATCAAGCCATCTTGATCTGATATCGGCATAAGGAGATTTAATTTCACCTCGATCGGAGAGGCGATAATAAGTGGTGGATCGGAGGAGCCGGCGATCGTGTTCTTGGATCGAGCCGAGCCGAGATGATGGCGATGAAGGGATACTTCCGGGCGCCGAGGCTCCACGGGAGGAAGAAGCAGCAGCAGCCGCAGGCGGCGCAGCGGGAGAGCCTGAGCGCCGCGCTGCTTGACGCCGGCGAGCTGGCGGCGGCGGTGCCCAAGGGGTTCTTCGCGGTGTACGTGGGCGCCGAGGCGCGGCGGTTCGTGGTGCCGACGAGCTACCTCCGCCAGCCGGCGTTCCGGGACCTCATGGAGCGCGCCGCCGAGGAGTTCGGCTTCGCGCAGGCCGCCGGCATCCGCATCCCCTGCCGCGAGGAGGATTTCGAGGCCACCGTCGCCGCGCTCGAGGCCGCCGCTGTGGCGCGCCGGCGCCGGCGGACGGCCGCGGCCAAGTTGCTGTGATGAGCACTGATGACCGATGACCCTTGGCCGCCGGCGATCGCCATCGCCGCGAGACAACACATCGCCGGCGATTACCGTGAAGCTAGCGGCCGGCCGTGCCAGCCATGCGTGCAGAATTTCAGTCAGTCTTGGCGATCATGAAGACATGCTAACGATTCTTTGCAGCTCAAACTGATAGGCTCAAAAATCAGTCACCTTCTTTGTTTTATTAGCTTCATTAGCTATGGAACAACAGATAATCTGTGGAGTGACGTTTGTTTAGAGGCACCGAAATTGACATGAAACAATAAATAGAATAACTACTCTGTATTTCTCTGGTTTAATGTGAAATTTTGGAGTCATAATTTAGGCCTTCTTTTATCAGATAAACAGATGGCAGAAAATTGACAAGTGGTGTTGCATTCTTCAGCACATATAAACAACAATACCATTAGTCGGATTAGTATCTGTGGAACATCTCAAACAATGCAAGCATGTGATTGGATGGTCTGAGGTTTCCTTAAATTCATCTTCTCTTGAAAAAATATAATCCTTTTCTTCTTCTGATCCTGTGAGGCTTACTCACATATGAACAGCTACGTACAAAAGGCCATTATTTTTATATTTATTTAATCTTTTGCCACTT
The DNA here is from genome assembly GCA_033239725.1 of Echinochloa phyllopogon. Lineage (NCBI taxonomy): Eukaryota > Viridiplantae > Streptophyta > Magnoliopsida > Poales > Poaceae > Echinochloa > Echinochloa phyllopogon. The sequence goes on from BTCW01000001.1 coordinate 3,443,394, forward strand.
TAATGCTGCTGTAATTATCCACACTCACTGACACGTGGACCGTTGGAAATGCTTCCAACCTTGCCATCAGTTCAGGGCTTCAGGCTCTAGAAGTAAGATTGCTAGCCTCACTCCAGATGACACCTTCCCTGTATTTGGCTATCTGTTGAAATGCTGTCCAAATTTGATCAGAAAACAGAATGGCAGAGATATGCTGTTATTCCAATTAGCAACAAGATATATTCTTTGAGCTGGCAGAACTGAAAAAAAGACGGTCACTCCTTTAAATAACAGGATTACTTGGTGACGACGATGCGTCTATCTGTCAGAATACATGTGAAGAAGATTTCATGCTTCTGTGATCTAGTGCTCAAGTCATGTGTAACTGTACGGCATATTTCTTTTGATCTGGAACTCTCTTTAATAAGTCTCCATAGCATAGTCTAGGATTAAAGAATGTGCTGTAGGATAGCACCCTTCTTTAGGAAATATCTAGCATCTCTTGTCATTTTTTTTAAAGCATCGCTTGTCTTTTTTTTTTGAAAAAGCATCTCTTGTTAATAGAGGGGATTAAGGTAATCAAGGTAACGAGTACATGTGTCAAGAAGCAATTTAGCAAGACATAGGACATGTATACAAAGTTATAGTATCTGGAGGCACACAGCACTAATAAGTTAAAGCATTGACTTCCCTGTAGGATCCTTGGTAGTCAAGGCTAACTTTTGTCTCATTTTTTTTTTCGGCACCGAATATTTGGATACACAGGAAGAACTTAAGAAAGGAAGAATGACAGATCAGAGTTGCCACCTCATCATTTGCAAGGTGTTGAGCGAAGAATGCATCAATTGAAAATACAGAAGTAGTGTTTAATTAAAAGGAGAGTTAACGTACACAGAACAAGGTGGAAAAAGAATTCTTAAAAATGGAGACATTTACCCAATCTCCTTTACGCAGATCCTTCATTTTAATCGCTTTACACAAAAAGAATGTGAAACCCTTGTTTCATCCTCCCGTATACATCTGCGAATCCAGTCAATTTGCGGACTTTTCCACATCTCTTCTCCATGGAACGCCAAGAACCAAGAATGGAAAAAGGAGGCATGTTGAAAAAGAAATTCATCAACTGCACAAGATCGCAGGCTCTGAAGAACAGTAGCAAACCGCCGCCTCCTTCCTGCCCACCAGCCTCAGGATGCCCTCAAACACCTTCACATCACAGGGGATCCTCAGAGCCCCCGCATGCTGGAACCCAAACTCCTCCTCTGCCTCCTTCAGGAGCCCCTCAAATGCCCAGTGGCCCAGGTACCCCGTGGGGATCACAAACCTCTTCATGTCCTCGCCGACGCACACCGCAAAGAACCCCTTGGGAACGCCATGGCTGCCGTTGCTCTTGCCGGCTTTTGGTGAGAGTGCAAGCCGCTTCCACTTCTTGAGAAGCTGCTGCAGCCTCACAATGTCTCTGATCTTGTTGCTGCTTGACCTGCCGTGCTCCCCCATTGTCAGTCTGGGTAGCTATACCTATCTCTGCCTCTGGTTTCTGCTCCCCTTGCTGGGTGCAACTGACAATATATAGGAGGTTGGATCAGTGTCTAAGCACGGCTTAGCGTGTTCATCGGGTTAGTTTGAATGTACTAATCAGTGGCTTGATATGATGCTGTGTTTAAGTCTGAGAGCACTATTTTTTATGCTGCTGTTCTTAACATAATAAACTAAAGCAAAAAAGGGGAAAAGATGAGCACCTGTGGCTGCTACGAGAGTATTCTGATTGTACTGTCCGGTTAAACACGTATAGTGTGGCATTCTGAATCTGAAGACCTCGGCTGCTTTCAACAGTGACATCATATTTCATTAGTTTGGAATGTATTTATATGGGACTATGGGAGAACATGGAAAACTTGCTCACATCAATTGATCGTGTCATCACGAGGAGTTAAGAAGTATTTCCTTCTAGCAAAGAAAAACAATAAGCTAATAGCCAGTTAAGTGCGAAATTGCTTAAAGATTCCCTGAATTTTATACACAAATATTGTACCTTTTTTGATAAAAAAATATTTGGTCTTTCCATGTCATGTCAAAAACCTAACTTGCGAAAAGTGTGATCCAACTGATGAAAGATTCCCCCACTCTGCTAATGATGAGCAAAGGGCCCAGATGTTTGCAATCAGCACCAACTCTACTCTGCCTATCTGAACAACTACCATGCATGATTTGCTTCTACCTCATCATTGGTACAAACCAATTGACAGTTCATGGATTGGAGAAGGACGCCTCTAGTCCTAGCTTTAGGTAGCACATACCAAACTACCGGTGCAAGTTCTGGTGTTTGACTATGAAAAGAAAGGTGCCCAGAACAAATGTATATACACGGTTTCACATTGTTTATTCCTCAGTTTTCTTTCTGGTACTAATCATTCACAATGATACCATTTCTTCTTAAGATCATTTACTAATCTTTGATATACTCTTTGTTTATTTGGGGGTTACTAGGTCAATATCAGTGCTCAAACCTTGGTTATGCTTCATATCTCCCATGAGTCAGCTCCTGAAAGCATAGTTCTTGCTACCTCCGCTGTGAAAAGAATAAGTTAGTTCATAGTTTCAGTTCTTGGGGAAAATGAAGTTATGCTATATTAAGAACAATGACGGTCATATTTCAGGCTAAAGTAGACTATCTAAAATCAATGCTACTTGCAGATTTAAGGTACTTATCAAGTTCAGTTTAAATCAATGCTTCTTGCAAATTTAAGGTACTTAACAACCTCAGTTTAATAATGATAAATGAAGCTAAAGTAAGCATTGCTAACAAAAAAGTAACCATCAGTACGGCAAATTTCCTTCGAACAATCAGAACAGAAGATTTCTATTTTTTTTTTGCGGGCAAGAAACAGAAGATTTCTCTTTCAGTAGTGGACCAAGTTCTTAATCCTCTGAAATTGTTTGTGTGCATCTAGCACGGTTCTCCTTCTAGCCCTGTCTACATTCAAACAAGAGTCCCCCTTGGGTACCAGGTACAGAACAACACACCAATTGGCAATTGCTATAATGGAGGTTCATGCACCTTTTGTTTCTGAACTAGAGCAATGCTGGCTCACTCAGGAACACATCTTAAACAAAAAGAAAATACTATCAGGACCCAGGATGCATCCTAAAGAAAGAGAGCGCCAGTGGCAGAAAAACACGAGGACTCAAATTGTAGCATCAGAGTGCATAATTGAAGTAACTGTTGCTCCCTTCTTCCTGACAAATGAGTAATTCACATGGGTGTGAAATCCTAGCAGCTGAGCAGATCCAGGCAGATATGAAAACAACACTGGAGATCAGACTGCAAATGGTTGCACATGCCATGGCAATTTCCAGATCTCACATCATGGCCTCTTGGACAGTGGAGCTGGCACATGCATACCGAGGGAAGAATGTCATGCCATTCTTCACATCCATGTTTTGTAAGATCACTGAAATCCTGCAAGTGAACATACGTGGATAGAAAAATTCCAGTGTTTAGGTAAAAAATGGGCTACAGAACATATGTGTAATAAAAGGGTTTCATGATAAGATAACTATGATTACCGACTCACAGCCACTTGTCACTACAGTAACTAACAGTTTATTGTCTGCTACTGAAGAATCACATTAACACTAATATACAAACAAGAAGGAATATAGTGCCTGCCTTTTCTGGCAGATATTCAACTTCATACATGAAATCTGAAACAGCAACCCTGAGTAGCTCAGCTGTCAGATGACTTGAAAAAGTATCAAATCCGAATGATAAAGGAAGGGGTACTGGATACATCAAATATGATTACTTCCTTTTCTTTTTTCCAATTTTTTTGAAGGAAGATGATCACTATGCGCCCAACCATATCAGGAAACAGATTAGAAGATTTAAGGCACAGAATACATATGCCCAAATAACTACCATAGTATGGATGTCACATTTGTTCAAGGACACTTCCCATTTAGCTCCATCCAAGCAGATACCCTTTTTGCTTTCGGTGTCTTGACTACAAGTCTACAATATTTCCAGTTAGAGAGCAGTGTTTGTATTCCATTCTCCCATTATAAATATCAAAAAGTCCAATGCAGTCACAGTACTCTTCTGCCCCTGTAACTGGGTAACCAGATATAAACCATGATCAGTTGCGATAGGGGAAACAGAAGAACTGTGTTGTCTTGCACAATAATTCCAACTAATGTACGATTTGATGTGTAAGCCAGGGTTACCAGAATTGACTTTCTTTAATCGAATACTAAAAGCTGAGGCAAAGCAATTCCATGTAGTTGCACAGGACAGTAGATTCTATAGGCATTGTAGGAATTTGGAATTAATGTTTCAACAAAGCTGTCAATTAGAACTGGGCAGACCCAGTTAACAAAAACTGTTCGCTGCTTTTGAGTTATTCATTGGTATTTTGTAGGCTATCATTAGGCTGAATGTTTAAATTTGAGAATAATAGCAGTGTAGTTTCAGTTGTCATCAAATAGCTTTCAAAAGCATACTCATAAAGGTGAAATCATATGGGAAAAAGGATAAACCATTGGAAACATACTGATTCTAAATTATCTTCTTATGGTCATTTTTTAATTGAGTCCTTTATACAACCTAACAAAAGAACTGATTGGCAAATAATGCTCAGACTACCAAGAAAAAAATATGGTAAAAGATTGAGTAGAAAAATAAATATAGAAGTTAACCAAATATTGCAAAATTGTCAAGACAGTTATTCTGATCCAGTAACAACCAAACATACATGATCCAATTTTATTATCAAACATAGCCCTTCGGCAGTTACAGTGAACTAGAAACATCAACACATTGAACTCCTTCAACAGAAGATATTCCAGCACAAGCAATAACAAGCACAGATGCTGTCAGGCATCTAACTGACAGAGCTAGTACACTGGACTGCATAGGTCTTGTTTGCATCAGTGATGATCCAGGAAATGAAATGAATCACAATGTATATCACGAGGAAATCTTGCAAATGTCCTCGTATTCGACAGCCCTGAGAACCTTCCCATCATAGAGGCCTTTCTCAACTTGCACTTTTGCACAGAATTTCTCTGTATCCACTGAGAGCAACCTGGCATTCGAACCCCGATAAGCCCCATTCACGATCCGCACCAGCCCACCAATCTGGGGGATCACAGTCTCAAGCTCATCTTGGTCGACCCTGAGAACATGCTTGCTCTCCAACATCTCAATCTCCCCAACATATTTATCGATCACTTTCTTCACCACCCCTTTCTGCTTGTAGTACCCCTTCTCTGCCAATGACTTGCTCATCACCTTGACCACAATCCCAGGGCACAGCCAGTAGTCCTTTCTGTTGCTCCTCTCCTTGGCCTTCTCCTCCTCCTTCATCAGCTCATCCAATGCTGACCTCCTTGCCTCTGCTGCTTTTACATCCTTCCCCTTCTTCTTGGCCAGCTCATCCTTCTCCTTCTCTCGGACACCAGAGTCCTCTTCATCGAAACCAAAATTCACCTTCGGCTTGTCCTCGAAAGGATTAACCTTCGGCCCTGGCGCAGACTTCTGAAGTGCAATTGCAATCTTCCCTGTTACCTTGTTGGCCTCTTTTGATTCATCCTCCCGTTTCTCTCCATCATCGTCTGAACCTGAATACTCTTCTTCACTGCCGGACTCAGATTCAGACTCACCCTCGGCAACATTACCATCACCACCATCACTGGCTTTGGCAATGGACTTCTGAGCACGCTCAATCTGGCGGGCGATCATGCGCTCCTGGCGCTCGTCCTCAGCCATGTCTGACTTGATCCTCTTGCGCTTGAGGCGCGCCTTGACGGCCTGCTCAGAGTCACGGTCGATGTATGTCATGAACCACCCCTTGGGCGTGTCCTCGACCTTGCAGTAGCCCTCGCGCCCCAGGAACTTGACGAACTCGGTGAGCGTGGCCCACCTGGTGGAGTTCATGTGGACGTGGTGCCGGTCGGCGATGTACTCGTTGTAGACGACGGTGGCGGCGACGCGGGAGTGGCGGTGCGCGCGGCGGATCAGGCCGAGGAAGGTCTCGAGGAACTCCTCGGAGAAGCCCTCCACGACGCGCTCGGGCGCCATGCCGAACACCTGCATCTGCCGCTGGTGCGACTCCGACATGCAGTGGCACTTGAACCCGTTCTCGTCGCGGCACTGCTTCTGGCACATCTGGCAGTACCACCGCAGCTTCTGCAGCCCCTTCGCCTTGATCCGGTTCGCGATTGCCTTCGGCGTCAGGAAATCCGACTTCCCCATCGCTCCGCCGCCGCCGCCCCTGCCCCCGCCGAGTGGGTGGAGGAGGAGGAGACCTTTCCCTAGTCGGTTCGGGAGCCGCGCGTCGACTAGAGGTGGGATGCTTAGGATGGAAAGTGGCGGCGGCGGCGGCGACCGGAGAGGGGGGGCGGCGCGGCGGCGGCGGCGAGATCGGGAGGCAGAACGGATTGGGGCTTGGCAATTGATTGGGTTGGGGACTTCGTTTGGAGACGTTGGGATGTGGTGGGCTTATTTGCAAAACAAAATGAGTCGGTGGCAGAGGCAAATTAAATTAAATTTTTAATCTTTAAAAAAAGTGAAAAGAAAATAAATTTTGGGATGCGAAATTTTGACGTCTATCAAGTTTAAGTCGGTTTGATCTAAAAAAAAAGTTAAAGTCGGTTCCAGGGTAGCAAATCAACGGTTCTGATCGTTTTTGCGTATCCATCAACGGACGAGATCACTTCTATGGGCCGGATTTATCAGGCCCAGACAATAGAAGCGCTGAACCTCCGCTAGCCCACTCTTCTTCCCCAATCTCGCATCTTCCGTCTCGTCCACCAAACCCTAGCTCGCCCGCGCTCGCGCTCGCGCCGCCGCCGCCATGGACGTCGACGCGGAGATAGCGCGCGCGCAGGAGGAGCGGAGCAAGATGGAGAAGGCGCTCGCGGCCGGCGCGCCCATGGCCGTCTCCTCCGTCACCTTCGACACCGACCTCTACGGCGGCGGGGGCGCCGACCCCAACCGCTTCGCCGGCTACGACACCTCCATCCCGGCCTCCGAGGACGACGCCGCGGAGGAGGACACGGAGGCCGCCAACCCCGCGCCGCGACGCCTCGCGTCCTACACGGGCCACGCCATCGCCGCCGCTGACATCCCGCGCTCGGCCGACGACGACGGGCTGCCCAAGAGGTCCCAGCGCATCATCGACCGCGAGGACGACTACCGGCGCCGCCGCCTCAACCAGATCATCTCGCCGGAGCGCCATGACCCGTTCGCCGCCGGGGAGGCCACCCCGGACCCCTCGGTGCGGACCTACGCCGATGTCATGCGCGATGCGGCGCTTGCGAAGAAGAAGGAAGACCTGCTGCGGGAGATTGCGAAGAAGAAGAAGGAAGAGGAGGAGAAAGAGAAGGAGAAGAAGGCTGCTGCACCTGAGCAGCCTGCTGCCACCACGAAGCGGCGCAACAGGTGGGATCAGTCTCAGGACAGTGATGCTGCTGCTGGGGCCAAGAAGGCGAAGACATCCTCGGACTGGGATGCTCCTGATGCAACTCCTGGGATTGGGCGCTGGGACGCAACACCAGGACGTGTTGGAGATGCAACACCCTCTGTGAGAAGGAATAGATGGGATGAGACGCCAACTCCGGGGAGGATGGCCGATGCGGATGCAACGCCTGCAGCTGGTGGTGTTACTCCCGGGGCAACTCCTTCTGGCGCTTGGGATGCTACTCCAAAGCTGCCTGGTGGTGTCACACCAACCCCTGGTAAGAAGCAGAGATCAAGGTGGGATGAGACACCAGCAAGTATGGGGAGTGCCACCCCTGGTGGTCTTGGTGCTGCAACACCTGCTGGTTATACTCCTGGACCAACACCGTTCGGTGCAGAGAATCTTGCCACACCAACGCCTAGCCAGATCGCTCGTGGCCCGATGACTCCAGAGCAGTACCAGCTCATGCGGTGGGAGCGGGACATTGAAGAGAGGAACAGGCCTCTCACTGATGAGGAGCTTGATGCCATGTTCCCGCAGGAGGGGTACAAGGTTCTTGAGCCCCCGGCTTCCTACCAGCCCATAAGGACCCCAGCAAGGAAGCTTCTTGCAACACCAACACCTCTGGGAACACCACTCTATGCTATTCCAGAGGAGAATCGTGGGCAGCAGTTTGATGTGCCCAAGGAGCTGGGTGGTGGTTTACCGCTCATGAAGCCAGAGGATTACCAGTACTTTGGCACATTGTTGAATGAGGATGAGGAGGAGCAGCTATCGCCGGAGGAGCAGAAGGAGAGGAAAATCATGAAATTGTTGCTCAAAGTGAAGAATGGCACACCCCCACAGCGTAAAACAGCACTTCGGCAGCTGACAGACAAAGCCCGGGAATTCGGTGCTGGACCATTGTTCAACAAAATCCTGCCCTTGCTCATGCAGCCGACACTGGAGGACCAGGAGCGGCATCTTCTTGTGAAGGTTATTGATAGGGTACTGTATAAGCTGGATGAGCTGGTTCGTCCATTTGTGCACAAGATTCTCGTGGTTATTGAGCCACTGCTGATTGATGAGGACTATTATGCTCGTGTTGAGGGCCGGGAGATTATCTCAAATCTTAGCAAAGCAGCTGGTCTTGCCACTATGATTGCTGCCATGCGTCCGGATATTGATAACATTGATGAGTATGTCAGAAACACCACTGCTAGGGCGTTCAGTGTGGTGGCGTCTGCGTTGGGTATCCCTGCACTCTTACCATTCTTGAAGGCTGTCTGTCAGAGTAAGAAGTCTTGGCAGGCCCGGCACACTGGTATCAAAATCGTTCAGCAGATTGCTATTCTCATGGGCTGCGCTGTTCTGCCACATCTCAAGTCACTTGTTGAGATCATTGAGCATGGTCTGAGCGATGAGAACCAGAAAGTGCGGACAATTACTGCCCTTTCTCTTGCTGCACTAGCTGAGGCTGCTGCACCCTATGGTATAGAAAGCTTTGATACTGTTTTGAAGCCTTTGTGGAAGGGTATCAGATCTCACCGTGGGAAGGTCCTTGCTGCTTTCTTGAAGGCCATTGGTTTCATCATCCCTCTGATGGACGCTCTGTATGCTAGCTACTACACAAAGGAGGTGATGCAGGTCCTAATTAGGGAGTTTCAGTCACCAGATGAAGAGATGAAGAAGATTGTCCTCAAGGTTGTGAAGCAGTGTGTCAGTACAGAGGGTGTGGAGGCTGATTATATCCGGAATGACATCCTTCCAGATTTCTTCAAGCACTTCTGGGTTAGGAGAATGGCTCTAGATCGTAGGAACTACAAGCAGCTTGTGGAAACTACAGTGGAGATGGCGAATAAGGTTGGAGTTGCTGATATTGTTGGGAGGATTGTTGAGGATCTGAAAGATGAAAGTGAACCCTACAGAAGAATGGTGATGGAAACAATTGAGAAGGTGGTGGCCAACTTGGGTGCTTCAGATATTGATGCTCGTCTAGAGGAACTGCTTATTGATGGTATTCTGTACGCTTTCCAAGAGCAGACGAGTGATGATGCGAATGTTATGCTTAATGGTTTTGGAGCTGTGGTTAATGCTCTTGGACAGAGAGTTAAGCCTTACCTTCCTCAGATTTGTGGTACCATCAAGTGGCGATTGAACAACAAGAGTGCTAAAGTTAGGCAGCAAGCTGCTGATTTGATCTCCAGGATAGCTATTGTCATGAAGCAGTGCCAGGAGGAGCAGCTTATGGGTCACTTGGGTGTTGTGCTGTATGAGTACTTGGGAGAGGAGTATCCTGAAGTGCTGGGTTCAATTCTTGGAGCCTTGAAGGCCATCGTCAATGTCATTGGTATGACTAAAATGACTCCCCCAATAAAGGATCTTCTTCCTCGTCTGACCCCCATCTTGAAGAACAGGCATGAGAAGGTCCAAGAGAACTGCATTGATCTTGTTGGTAGGATTGCTGATCGTGGAGCAGAATTTGTGCCAGCAAGGGAATGGATGAGGATTTGTTTTGAGCTGCTTGAAATGTTGAAGGCTCACAAGAAGGGTATTAGAAGAGCTACTGTGAACACATTTGGTTATATTGCTAAGGCTATCGGGCCTCAGGATGTGTTGGCCACCCTGTTGAATAACTTGAAGGTGCAGGAGCGACAAAACCGTGTTTGCACAACTGTAGCAATTGCTATTGTTGCTGAAACTTGCTCACCTTTCACAGTTTTGCCTGCCCTTATGAATGAGTACCGGGTCCCAGAGCTCAATGTCCAAAATGGTGTTCTGAAGTCTCTCTCTTTCCTCTTTGAGTATATTGGCGAGATGGGCAAAGATTACATATATGCTGTCACTCCTTTACTTGAAGATGCTCTAATGGATAGAGATCTGGTTCACCGGCAGACTGCTGCCTCTGCTGTTAAGCATATGGCTCTAGGTGTTGCTGGCTTGGGTTGTGAGGATGCTCTTGTCCATCTACTTAACTATGTCTGGCCCAACATTTTTGAGACATCACCCCACGTCATAAATGCTGTCATGGAGGCGATCGAGGGGATGAGGGTTGCACTAGGTTCAGCTGTGATTTTGAATTATTGCCTGCAAGGTCTCTTCCATCCAGCAAGGAAAGTGCGTGAAGTGTATTGGAAGATCTACAACTCTCTATACATTGGCGCACAGGATGCACTTGTTGCTGCTTATCCTGCCCTGGAGGATGATGGGGATAACATCTTTAGCCGTCCAGAGTTGGCAATGTTTGTCTGATTAACGTGAGTCTTGCTTACTCCAACTTTTTGCATGCAATGATTATTAAAAGGTCTATTTTTCAATTATATAGTTTGTATCCTTAGATCATGCTGCAGCAATCTACTTGCTTAGATGCTTTTTTGTATTCCATTGACCAATCTCATGCTTTTAGTATGCTTTAATTGATTTCTCATGTTGCACTATCTTTAGGTGATTTTTCTTTTTCGAACAACCCTGGAATGATTATTGCTGTGCTGTTTACTTAAAACACTGATACATCCTTATGAGATGTTTTGTTGCGCTGTGGACTGTCAAGGCTATCTAGATAGTGCATCTTGTGCCCCTGCTTGTGGACAGTGAGTTTCTGCACCCAATTTGGATTTAATATGTTTCATCAAAGCTGTCAATTAGAACTGGGCAAAGCCAGTTAACAAAAACTGTCCATGTCAATTACTGCTTTTGAGAGTTCTTCATTGGTATTTTGTATGCTATCATTAGGCTGAATGTTCAAATTTCCGGATAATAGCAGTGTAGTTTTAGTTGTCATCAAATAACTTCCAAAAGCATACTCACAGAAGTGCTATCATAGGGGGAAAGATAAAGCATTGGAAACATACTGATTCTATAAATTATCTTTTTGTGGTCTTCTTTTAAGTGAGTCCTTTGTACCTTCCTAATAGCATCAAAAAATATGACAACCTAACAAAAGAATTGATTGGCAAATACCAAGAAAAAGATAAAAGATTGAGTAGAAAAGAAATATAGAAGTTTTAACCAAATATCAGTTATTCTGGTCCAGTAACAACCAAACATACATGATCAGCAGTTACAGTGAAATAGAAACATCAACACATTGAAATCCTTAAATAGAAGATATTCCAGCACAAGCACAGATGCTGTCAGGCATCCAATTGACAGAGGCACAGAGCTAGTACTACACTGGATTGCATAGATCTTGTTTGCATTAGTGATGATCCAGGAAATTAAATGAATCACAATGTAAATCATGGTGAAATCTTGCAAATGTCCTCGTATTGACAGCTCTGAGAACCTTCCCATTTCCCAAGTCTTGTTAGCATTTGAGCAGTGCATAGCAAGTTGATCTGTGTAGTTCCTTTTTTCATCTTTTTTTCCTTGTATGTCTCTGCAAAAGAAGGATCTGATATGCAAACGCATTGACAGGCTGGATGTACATGTCCATGTGTCGTCATCCATATGCATGTGAAGCTTGAACTGGGTGGTATTTGAGATAGAGCTCGTACTTAAATTACTTGGTGTTACCTCTTGTGATGCATGTTATTGAAGTTGCATCTTTTTGTATTTGCAGGATTGTTCCTTCTGAAGGGGTTGCAATGTTTAGGAATTATTTTTCCTGGATTTACTGTGTTTTAGTGCTAAGTTGCTGGCACAAACTGATCTACTGACCATTTGGGAATTGCTTTGTTTTCAGGCTACTTTAGGTTCAAGCTACTGAGGACCCACCGGACCTAGGACCAGTCCCAGGCACAGAAAGTCTTATCCCTGCGGCATGTTCACTCTACACTATGATGATCCTATATTTGAAGGAGAAATGGCAATGCTAGTTTGCTGTCGTCTTGTTATGGATATTAAATGATTGTGTTCTCAAACTTCTTATTAACTGAGGATGTTATATAATGTTCTGTGAACCATGCAAAATTGTGAGCTCCTTAGCATTTTTGTTTGCTCACTGTATCGTTAGAGAACATAAGTATGAGAGATGCCTGGTATATGTGCCTGTTATAACTGAGAAGTTTTGGCGTATATAGAGCCATGATCGTTTTATGCGATTAGAGCTCAAGTCGCTTTCATGTACCCTCATCTGTGCTTGACATACATGTTACCTTAAGTCGCTCTATAAAATTCTGTTTGGGATTATTTGAATCATTCTAAACACTAAACTTTGATCTTTCGTTTGACGTTTGAATCATCTAAACTTCGATCTTCGTTTCACGCTTTGCTCTGTGATGGAACATCGAGCGCGAATGAGCTAAAGATTTTAAAACAAGAATAGATGGCTTTTTATAAGTACTGATGAGCATTTCGCTTGGAAACTATCCTAGACGGTAAAGTGGGATATGTTCCGGAATATGCTCTCATGCCTTAGAGAAAAGGTTCGGCGGCGCGTCGTCGGTTTTTGAGTTTTCTCGAGAAAAAGTTTTCTCGTTGGCAACACGCCACGCCAAGCATCTCTGGCGGCTAGTAGTAGGGACTATGGGTTAGTGCTGCTGAATGAAGTGGCTTCTACTTCGATGTTTAATCCTCTAGAATTTGAAATCATCTTTGCATAACACAAGCAACTTACGCATCTACAAGAAAATTTGCCGTCGCTATAGCCAAACCACGGCCTCGACTGAAAAGTTCATATTGTCTAAGTAATTATTTTGCTTTTCAAGTCTACAACATTTAAAACAGGCTAACAATCAAGCGTTGTACATTTAAAATAAAATTATGAAACAATATAATTAGCTTGTTTTTTTAACTGAAGTAATTAGCTTGTTTTGAGTATATGAACTTGTCGGCCAGTGGAGTCTATGCTACGTTGTTGTTTTGGCTCAAAATATTAGGATGCGGCTAAAAGTACAATTCCTCGGTTTTCAAATATATATGACGTGTAGTCCAAACAAATATATAGTAACATTGATAAATTTATAAAGTCAGCACGGTACATACAGTAGATGTACAAAGAAAATGGTGGAATTGGTTCAGCCGTTCAGGTGGGTGGAAACGCACACGGGCACATACATGCTCCGGACGCGTGACAGGATGGTCAGTTTGGTCACCAACTTTGACCGCGCCCGCGGACCCACCCGCTCGTCCACCACACGCAAGAGCAAGACCCCACCGCACCGCACCGAACCAGACGAGAACGAGACCGGACCAAACCGCCCGCCGCGGTAGCGTACCGGGCCCACCAAAGGCAGCAACAACACATGGCCGGGTTCGCGCGTGCCACCACCACCGCGCCGGCCCCGTCGCCGGCGACGGCGCTGCTCACCGGCGAGCGGCTCGTGGTCTTCCTCTTCGCCGCGCGCGTCGCGCTCGAGGCCCCGGCCCGCCTCGCGGCGCCGCTCGCGGCCCTCGCCGCGGCCGCGCTCGCCGTCGAGCTCGCCGTGGATGGCCCCGCCCATGCCGCCTCCTCCCCGCTCCGACGCTTCAGGACCAGGTGCGCGGCTGCTTAACCCTCTGGCTCCGTGCGATCTCTCCTGTCTCCCTGCTGAATTGGACTGGAAGCCTCCGCGATTTGGTTTGCTGTGGGAGTATGGCGCGGTGTTAAATTGAGGCCATGCTCGGTTCCCCCGTCCATCGAACTAGGTGCGTACGAGCTCCGGAGTGGATGGAAGTGCAGTGCCGTGGAAAGCTCCTGGTGGAGCTGGGAAACCCGAGCCAATTCATGCGAATGGTTGCCGAATACAGGTTGCGGGCTGTAATGCATGCGCAATTGGGGAATAGTTAGGGAATTATCAGATGCACTGGATATTGAGTTGGGAACGGAAGAGATGACTCCCTATTGAGTTGATTTTTTTTAATTTAACGTACCATGGAAATGCAGTATATGCTCCACAGCAAACAAATGTAGTTTGCATGTGCCTTATTTGGCTGACAGCAAAGGTCAGATTAGTGACTCTCTTCAGATTAGCTAGGATTCTGTGATTTCCAAGACTTACTGCATGCTCTTTTGAGGCTAAACTCTCTGTAGCTGCTCAACTATTAGTTTGCACTCTGTTGTGTGCGACCTACCTAGTTTCTACTATCCAGATGCTCTTGTGTGCTTCTACCAAGACTCATATTAAGGAAAACCATAATAACAGTGATGTATTGTCTGCTCCAGGCCAGGTGCTTCATCAGGCATACTTCTTGGTGCCACTACCCTGCCCAGCGTCATGCTTTCTCAATTAATCCAGCAGTCAAGGCTCTTACCAGCTGATCCTAATGGAACCGAAGGTATATTTACGTTTTTGTTGTATTAAACGTGTTGTCTATTAAATAAGATTTTCCTGAGTGCTTCTAAAGTGTATCTATTGTCTATTTTTATTGTTTGTTTTTTCCTTATGTGACACACAGTTTGCTAACTAAATGTCCTGTTTCCATTGCCAGAATTTGCATACCTTGAAATGCAGTACTGGGCAGCATCAATCAGCTGTCTGAGTGTGCTAGTTTTCTTCCTTTGGCATCTACGGCAGTCTCCCAGCAATGGAATTTCTAAACATTTGAAATACGGCTCATTGTTGGTAGCTTTATATCCCATTACATACTTCTTGTCTTTTCCACTGAAGACCGATGGAGGTAACATGCGTGTTTAATATGCATTTAATGTAAATTAGGTCCAGCATACCCAAGGAGGTTGTCAAAATGACCTGTATGTCAAATTTATTGTAGGTCATATGGGAATGACCAATATGGTGTATATGCTCTGGCATGGTCTTGCTGCTGTGATCTTAATCAAGCATATTCTAGAGAAGTTCCCTTCATGTTCATCTTTTGGTTTGTACTTGAAATCCAAGATGTAATTAGATCTTTATTTCACTTCTTTTTGTCATGTCTGGTTTCATATGCTAATAGAAATTCATTTTTTTTTTAAAAATCTTATAGTTACAAGTCCAGCTACCGCGTGTGGTTCTTTTTAATTTCTGTAATCTATCAGCGTATTTCTCAATTACCTTGACTTGGAGTTTTCCTTCTTTTTCCTCATTATTTACCTTTCTTCATATTTCAGGTGAGGCACTTCTGGTGTCCAGTGGTCTTGTTCTGTACTTTGGTGACATGTTGGCCCATACTCTTTCAAAGGTGTGATTTATTCTACTAGCAAAATAGTGGCAAACCTGATTTTATTTGTTTATTCACTTAATTATTCTCTTGCATTTGGGATGATAGATGGAGTTCTCCATGTCATCAGAAGCATTCATTCACACGCCTGGAACTAGAAGTGATATAACCACAATTATTCAGGTAGAGTTGCTTTTTTATTGTCTTGCATGAGTGTCATAGCCTGCTTATCTTTATTCCCTTATCTTTTGGCAGGGGATTTTACTTGGCCTGTTTCTACTTCCGTTGCTATACAAAAGCTCTCTTCAGTTTTGGGATTACTGTAGAATGGTGGGAAAGCAACGGACACAAGCGGCTGAGGAACATACGCGAAAAAGAATTGGTTCTGCTGTATTCTATATCTCGTTGTTGGTGATGTTAATGTTTTTAGTGCCATCATGGACACACCTTGTTCAAGGTCTCCAAGTGCACCCTTTCGTTTGGTAAGCATTGCAGTTCACCTTTTCACGGAAAGAACCTAATAAACATGCACACAAACACGGCCCTCTTAATCATACACATCATTTAGTTTGGCACCTATTGGAATTTGGGGGAAATTTTCACTGTGTATCCCCGTACACACTCGCACCCTTCTATTCATTCATCCACATACTTACATAAAACCCCTCTTACATTCTAATATTTACACCAACACTCCCCCTCAAGGTGGGCTAAAGATATCTATCATGCCCATCTTGTTACAACTCAACTCGTTCTCACTAGGTCCAAGACCCTTTGTAAAACAATCTGCTAGCTGACTGCGTGATTTTACATATTCTAGTCTTAGAAACCCATTATCAAGCTTCTCTTTGATGAAAAATCTATCAATCTCCACATGCTTAGTACGATCGAACTGAACAGGATTGTTTGCGATATTGATTGCAGCAACATTATCACAGTGCAGCACCATAGTCTCATTTCTCAACAGCTTCAGCTCCTTCAATAAGCCTTTCAACCACAACATCTCACATAGGCTCAATGCCATTGCCCTATATTCAGCTTCCGCAGTAGACCGAGCCACAACCGCTTGCTTCTTGCTTCGCCATGAGACAAGGTTGCCTCCCACAAACACACAATAACCAGAGGTTGACCTCCTGTCATCTTTACAACTTGCCCAATCTGCATCACAGTATCCTTCCACATTGAGGTGAGCGTTCTTTCTAAACCATAACCCTCTCCCAGGGGTTCCCTTCAAGTACCTTAAAATTCTGTAGACCACCTCCATATGCTCTGTCCTAGGATCATGCATATATCTGCTTACCACACTCACTGCATAAGAGATATCAGGCCTTGTATGACACAGGTATATCAACCTCCCGGCCAGTCTTTGATATGTTTCTCTATTAACTGGATCTCCGGACTGGGCATTGATTTGATGATTTTTATCGATTGGTGAATTACATGGCCGACATCCAAGCATTCCAGTTTCCGCCAACAGATCAAGGACATACTTCCTTTGAGAGAGAACAATCCCCTTTGGCGATCTAGCAATCTCAATTCCAAGAAAGTATCGAAGTGGTCCCAAGTCTTTCACCTCAAATTCCATTCTTAGGCTCCTCTTCAAATCTTTGATTTCCTCCTCATCATCTCCAGTAATTACTATGTCATCCACGTAAACTGTCATAATGGTGATAAAGGTCCCCCTATGTTTATAGAAAACTGTATGGTCACCATTGCATTGAGTGTATCTCATACCGCAGACTGCTCGCCTGAACCTGTCAAACCACGCTCGAGGTGACTGTTTTAACCCATATAGTGACTTCTTAAGTCTACACACCTTTCCCACTGTCTGATTATTTGCAAACCCTGGTGGGATTTTCATATAGACCTCCTCCTGTAGGTCACCATGAAGAAATGCATTCTTCACATCCAGCTGATGAAGAGCCCAACCAAAATTAACTGCACAAGAGATCAAAGTCCTGACAGTGCTCATCTTTGCCACAGGAGCAAAGGTCTCATCATAATCAATCACATATGTTTGACTATACCCTTTTGCCACCAATCTTGCTTTGTATCTATCCACCTCTCCTTTTTGGTTCTGCTTTACAGTGTATACCCACTTGCAGCCCACTGCCTTCTTTCCCTTTGGAAGTTGGACCAGTTCCCATGTTTTGTTTTTCTGGAGAGCATGCATCTCTTCCTTCATTGCTTCATTCCACCTAGGATCTTGCTTTGCACACTTCCAGTCCTTTGGGATAGGCACGGTTTGTAAAGATGCAACAAATGCTCTATATGCAGGAGAAAGACGGGAATATGAGAGAAAATTGGCAATGTCATGATCTGTACTGGAGTGCTCAAATCCAAAGCGAACAGGAGGTTTTCCAAAATTAGATCTAGTATCTCTACGTTGTGCAAGAGGCAACTCTATAGGTGTAGGATTAGGGAGAACATTACCAGTTGACCCAGATTGAGTCGAGGAGCTCGATGGAGAGAGGTCCGAGGAGAGGCTTGGGACTTGTGCAATAGGCTGTTGTGGCTGTGGTGAACCAAGTTGCTCCCCCTGACTCTTGAACCGCCTCCTTTGATATACTATTGGCTCTTTGACAACAGTCTCCCCATTCTTTGCTTCCACTTATCCTGTAGGACGCGGGATAGTCCCAACAAGCACCTCTTGGCTCTTTTCACCAATAATTTCTCTATTCCCTTGGATATCACTCATGCCCTCAATAGTATCCTGATTCACCACCTCCTGAAGTACTACATCTTGAGGCACAGACGCCGTAATAGTCCCAACATTCACTTCCTCCTCACTTCCTTCATTCTGCACAGAACCATTCTCCCCCTCTCTACTGTCACTCTCAGTGACTGAAGAGAACTCCTCAAGGTACGGATCAAAGTCCCATGGTTTTGTGTAGTATGGTTCATACTCTCTAAACGTCACATCCATGCTCACAAATAGTTTCTTCCCAACAGGATCCCAACACTTGTATCCCTTTTGTGTAGAGGAATATCCAACAAAGACACATTTCACCGCTTGAGGATCTAATTTTCCCACTGAGGGCCTATGGTCCCTAACAAAACAAGTGCAACCAAACACCTTTGGTGGTACCTTAAACTCTCTTTGTCCCAAGAGGAGCTCAACGGGTGACTTCATACCAAGTATTCTGGATGGCATACGGTTGATAAGATATGCTGCTGTCATCACTGCCTCACTCCAAAGATACTTGGGCACATTCATCTGAAACATCATTGACCTTGCTACCCCCAACAAGTGTCTATTCTTTCTCTCAGCTACTCCATTTTGCGGTGGAGTATTAGGACACGTGGTTTGATGTATAATTCCATGATCTGAAAGATATGACCCAAACTCATTGTTCACATATTCCTTCCCATTATCAGTACGAATTATTCGAATCCTGGCATTAAATTGATTACCGACCAATTTATGAAAATCTTGAAAGCATCGGAGGACTTCATGCTTACCCTTAAGCATGTATATCCATGTCATGCGGGTATGACAATCAATGAACGTGACAAAGCACTTAAATCCACTCAAGGATGTAACCGAACAAGGACCCCAAACATCTGAGTGTATTAATAAAAAAGGTTCAGTACTACGAAGACCAATACTAGGATAATGGGACCTTGTATGCTTCCCAAGTTCACAGGCATCACACAAAAGCTTGCTTCTATCCACATCCTTGAACACATCAGGATACAAACTACTCAGATTTTCAAAAGGCAAATGTCCTAACCGACGATGGAGCAAGATGATCTCCCTCTCATGTGCTCCAACATCTACTGCCAAGGCTGACTCCACATGGTTGATGCACCACAGCCCATTACGCCTGACTCCAGTCCCAATCACTCTCCTCGTCCTCTTCTCCTGAAAGATACAAAGATTTTCATCAAATGTAACAGTGCATTTAAACTGATCAATGAGTGAGCTAATAGAGAGTAGATTAACTGGGAAGGAGGGCACATGCAAGACTGAAGATATGCAAAGAGATGGGGTGCACTCTACAGACCCTACACCATGAATGGGTTGAGAGGTGCCATCAGCTGTTTGAATAGTCTCTGAGTGGGAATTTGGAGTATATGTTTTAAACAAACTAGATATGCCTGTGACATGCTTGGAAGCTCCTGAATCTATGACCCATTCTATGTTATGCCTATATGTAGATGCAAGTGCCTGAGCCTGAGTACCTTTGCCCTGGTGGGCATAGTTGGCAAAGTTACCAAAGTGACTAGTAGTGGCAATCTCAGATTCAGCTGGAGTGGTTTTGGAGGTCTCAGATGCTTTGCTCTTCTGCCACTGCTCCCATTGTTTGACCTGCTCCCCAATCAAAGTGAGAGTTGTGGATTCTTCTGTGGTAGCAACATTGGCTTGGGGACCACCACGGCCTCTGCCACGAACCCCTGCACGACCTCCTCCACGACCACCACGAGTGCCACCACGACCTCCACGAGTCCCACCTCGACCACCATAGGTTCTAGGAGGAAGAGGGCAATTGTAGCTCAAATGTCCCTTCTCTCCACAGTTGAAACATTCCCTATCCGCCATTGTGGTGTAGGCTGACTTCACGGGATTGTTGCTACTCATCACCCGAAGTCTACTCTCCTCATTAACCATGGCTGACACAGCCTCCTCCATGGTGGGTAAACTATCCTGGTGGCAAAAGGCAGCCCTTCTGCTCTCAAATTCAGGATCCAAGTTCTTCAGGAAATGAGTCACCCTCCTATCCTCGACCCACTTCTGAACATCTCGAGCATCCTGTGGATCCCTCATACAAAGTGGAGCATAGTGGTCCAACTCTCCCCACAAATACTGCAACTCACTAGCATATTGCTCCACTGGTCGCCCTGTCTGTTTCACTGCATCAGCCTTGCCTTGAATCTCCATCATTACCATCACATTCCCCCGCCTGGAAAACATGCTACCCAAGGCCTTCCATATTTGCGCTGCAGTATGCATTGCTTCCACCATTTTACTCACAGACGGTGACATGGATGCCAACATCCACGCCACTATGGTAGAGTTTGTTGTATGCCAAACTCTCCACTCGGGGCTAAGCTTGTTAGCCGGCTCAACACAATCCTCCGTCAGATAGTGCTCTACTCCTTTTCCTCCCAGTAGAATCTGCACTCTTCTAGACCAACTCAGGTAGTTCTTGCTCCCTTCTAGTTTCACATCATTTGGCATTAGTTCCAGTTTCAGCTTAGGTGCTGCAGGAGGCACCCTGGAACCAATCATGCCCATCTCCAGAAGTTCCTGAATCATCGACCTCATCTCACTTCTCATCTCACCCTTAGTAATTAGTTAACCATCACCACTACGTTCAGCCTCTTCTGCCTTCTTTTTTGCCTCAGCCTCTTCAGGACTCATTTTTTCAACCGCAAAAGGGACTGGAGGAAGCTAGCAGCCAGCCCCCCCTCGAACTCCTTCAGCTCCTTTCCCTCTTCTTCTCAGCACAGCAATCCTCTTCTTCACCCAACAGGACAGCACTGCTGCACTTCCTTTTCTCCTGCAGAAGAATCCCACGGCCAGCCTTCTTCCTGCACTCCTCACGCACCGGCCAGCCTTCTTCCTGCAGAAGCTCCTCACGCACCGGCCAGCCTCAGCAGGCTTCACCGCTTGCCTGCACCCACGCTCTGCCAGCCGCGTGCTCAGATCGCCGCGCAACTGCCGCCTGCCGCGCACCGCTCCACGCGTGCGTCCGCGGCTCACCTTGCGCTGCTCCTTGCGGGCCCAGCTCGCGGGCCCAGCCTGCCGCCGCTCCCACGCGCGCGCCTCGCCGGCCCACGCGCGCGCCGCGACTGCCTTCACCGCCGACGGGCTTGGTCGCCGCCGCCGACGCCGGGAACCCTAGCTCTGTATACCATATTGGAATTTGGGGGAAATTTTCACTGTGTATCCCCGTACACACTCGCACCCTTCTATTCATTCATCCACATACTTACATAAAACCCCTCTTACATTCTAATATTTACACCAACAGCACCCTTATATTGAATATCTCTCTGTGTTTGGTTATTGGGATTCCTCGTTACAAAATATGTGCCTTGGAATCGACAGCAAAAACATTCTATTTTTCATCACATATTTTTCCTATCAATATTGAGTGGTTGAGAGACATAATTTAACAGGGATGAGTACCATCCATTACTTCAAGTTTATGACTCCTTTGTCCTTCGGTCTGTGTGAATAGGGTAGTTGGAGAACATATTTGGGATGTATTTACGCTTTGTGAGATGTTATGTCTTGTAAAACCTTTTAAGATGGGTGACTTATGTTTGCTAAATGATTAATTGTTTCACAGGATCATTAACTACATGTTCACTGATTCACATGAACGACTTGCTTTATGTGCATACTGGATATGTGTGATATATGTATCAGTTAGAAGGTTCTACAGCATATCAAAGCAAAGCAAAACAGAGAGGATTCTTTTGCGCAAGTATTATCATCTTGTAGCTGTTCTGATTTTCTCTCCTGCAGTTATATTTCAGGTGATTTATGCAATTCGCAGTTCAATTTCGATCTGTGCTAAAACAAAGTTTAATGTCCATCATAAGCAGAATATTCAGTAGTTTGTTCTGGAAAAAATGTTCATGTTTTGCAGCCTGCTTTCTTGGACTTGGCCTTTGGTGCAGCATTTGCAGTTTTCTTAATATTGGAGATGATACGAGTAAGAAGTTTACTGTTTTGCCTTCCCATGTTCTTTTTACTTACTACTTTCTTTTAATTTTAGTAACATGTGCTCTTTGCCCCAAAAATCTTTAACAATATTTCAGATCTGGGAAATATACCCTCTTGGGTGTGTTGTGCATCAGTTTATGAATGCCTTTACTGATCATCGTGATTCTGAGATTCTTATTGTTAGGTAGGTGTTCTTTAGTAGGCTTCATTTCCCTCATTTCATATCTCACCTTTTTTCATATCATGTGGTATGATAAACCTGATATTATCTGTGTTTTCAGCCATTTCTCACTCTTACTGGGCTGTGCACTTCCTAAATGGATGTCATCTGGATTAAATGACCGACCACTTGCCCCTTTTGCTGGAATTCTCAGCTTGGGCATAGGTGATACCATGGTAATTTCTATGTCTAATGTGTTTGATCTGTTAATTATTATTCTTTTGTTGATCCATATGACTAATTCTCTCCCTTTCTTTCCTAGGCATCAATGATAGGGTACAAGTACGGCGTGTTAAGATGGAGCAAGACAGGAAGTGAGTTCTGTTTGTTTTTGTGTTTTTGTCCTTCCACTCTTTGTTCTCTGAACTCTTATATGCTTTCGTCTTTTCTGAAATACTAGAGAAAACAATTGAAGGCACAGCAGCGGGCATAACTTCTGTGCTAGCAGCCTGCTCGATTCTGGTGTCACTCTTAGCTTCCAGTGGGTACATTCTTTCACAGGTTAGACCTCATTCCTGCTTTTAAGCTACTGAAAGTGAAACCAACAAAGCAAGCACAACATCTTACTGACCATCTTTTCCTTGCTGACACAGAATTGGTTATCGCTTTTGATAGCTGTAACATTGAGCGGGTTATTGGAGGCATATACGGCACAGCTCGACAATGCTTTCATACCTCTCGTGTTTTATAGTCTTCTATGTCTGTAGGACTATAGGAGTAAGCTTCTGTACATCAAACTGACCTTGAGGTCCTCTTTTTGGTTACTAATATATGCTAGTATATAGTGCCATATGTTATTTGTACATTAGTCACTTGGTCTCCTTGGTACATCAACTGCCTGATTGAACTGATTACATCCTCTGTAATCCTGTATTCAGGAGTTCAGAAAATCACGCTGATGGTGTAAACAGTCGCATAGGAACAGACTTAGGGAAACATAAATGTTGTTCAATAGATGGCATTTTTGGTATAGTTGACTGTACATAAAGTCTTATCTGAACCTGTTATTGGAATATACATGTTCCTCCAAACTATTTGTGGGCAGCGTGGTGTTTCTGTTACCCACTGGCAAGAATGGAGAAGTGACTCGGGTGCAGTGTGAGATTTTGGTACTCAGATTCATATACATTGTGTCTTTGTAATCATCTTTCATTTATATTGATTGATGTGAACTTGAAGCCGGATTCAGTCTGTTGGCATCAGTCCTTGATATGGATGATCTGATCATCATTGTACGATGTGTGGACTGTGGACGGATCATGAACATAGAACAGGAATGTGCGTGCCGCACTGCCCCTTGCTGAAGCGATTCAATGTGGGGTACTCGATTGATGTAAAGTTGTAAAGTGAGCTTTGGATTTTATTTTTATTTTTGTAAATGGTGATGATATTGGCCGTGTGGTGGATAGATGATGTCTTCGTCCCAATACTGATTGTGCTTACACTATCAAAGCCATTCAATGGCCAATGTTTGTGTTTCTCCCATTCTTTTTGGAAATAGGGAATCTGAAAGTACGCTGGAGTGATTTCCGTATTACACAACCCGTCCGTGGAATGTCTGAACTGTCGTGTAAGTTGTGAAGTGATCAACGGCCAAATGGGCACTGCCTGTCGTGCAGGTCACTTGCCACGCACTTCTTTCACGCAACCCCTGTGTTTAGTTCCCCATGGCCCTGATGGCAAATTCTCACCCCAAAGTTCCCTATACAGAAAGAAAATTCCATCACATCAAAAAATCGGCAGTATTAAATATAGATAAAATCAAAAACTAATTACACAGTTTTGTTGTACTCTACGAGACGAACATTTTAAGACTAATTAATCAATTTTTAGATAATTTTTCACACATACAAACGAAAAACTTCAGTGTCGCAGTGATTACGAAGAGACCCCAACCTCCAAATCCCCACCCCCCTATTTTACATCTAAACACGGTGCAAATTTCCAAACTTTCTATCACATCGACATCACACCGAAACATTAAATATAGCAAATGACGCATGCAGCATTAAATGTAGATAAATAAAAAAACTAATTGTATAGTTTTGATGTACACGACGAGACGAATCTTTTGAACCTAGTTAGGTAATGGTAGGACAACAATTACCACAAACAAACAAAAAGTGTTACAGTGTCCGATGTGACTTTTCTACCAACTTTTCGCGGGAACTAAACACACCCAAGATCTGTGTGTGTCAAATCGGCAAACCCTGTGAAGTTTCTTCTGGAATCCTTATGTCTGAGGCCTCGTTTAGTTCCAAACCTTGGGATGTTAAAGTTGACAAAGTGTCATCAATGCGTCACTGTAGCATTTTGTTTGTATCTGTAAATAATTGTCCAAATATTGATTAATCAGGCTCAAAATGTTCATCTCGCAAAGTACAACAAAACTGTGTAATTCGTTTTTTATTTCATCTATATTTAGTACTCTATATATGTGTCAATATTTTAATATGATGAAAATCTTCTTTTACATAATAAAATTTAAGGTTAAATTTTAGGAACTAAACAAGGCTACCCAAAGATTTGAAAACATCTTTCCTCCTTGTCACATGGCATCCGAAAGATCCTGAAGTTGGGATTGATGCTTGAATTTGCCCCGTCTTTCGCTACAGAAATTGCTGCACTGTTTCTGGCTTGACGCTTGAAGGACCCACCACGCCAGCACACGACGAGCTGTACGTGTTGGAACTTGTGGCTGGCTGCGCATACGTGAATTGACTCTCTCTCTTTTTTTTTGAAAATTACGTGAACCGACTCAAGAACTAGTAGCGTGTATATAGTGTAGAACGGAGTTGACGCGAACTTGCACAGCAGCGGCAAGGTAACATGGTTCCTTGGCACCCAAGGAAATGAAACGGGGAGCCTCTCTCACCTGGCCCCGCACGTCATCCTCACGGAGGTGCGCCAGCGCTGACGAAAAGAATCCAGCCGACCTGACCGTGACCGGCCCAGAAGCCCGGGAGCCGACGGGACTCCCCGCCGACATAGGGAAGGCGGCGGCGAGCGGCGACGGAATGGAAAGGAAATGCAATAAAAGGCCCAGCACGCCGCGCGCACGGGCCCAATTCGCCCCCAAGCCCACCACCGAGCAAACCCTACTGCCCCCCCGCTGGGCGTCCGCCCCACGAGCGCTCTCTCTCTCTCTCACACACCCCCACGAGCCAGCCAAGAGAGAGGAGACGAGAGGAACGAGTCGAGCCGCGCCCCGCCTCCGTCGGAACCCCTTATAAGCCGCCTCCCCCCCAAACCCTCCCTTCCCTTCCCCTAGTCCCTGTTCCTGCCCTCCCCAACCTAGACGCACGCCTCCGCCGAATCGAATCCGAGACGCCGATCTCGGATTCGCCGCTGCCTCCTCCTCCTCGCCGTCGCCGTCGCGCTCCCCTCCCCGTCGCTCGTCAGGTAACCGCCAGATCTGCCTCACGCCTGTTTGTTTCGGATGGTTTCGGTGGCGTTCGCTGGATCTGGCCGCGCCGTTCGTTTCCGTTGGGTTCCGTGGATCCTGGGGTTTATCTGTCGCCGTCGGGCCCGGATCTGGGTTGATTCGGAGGAATCTAGTTCTCCAGGTGTGTGCGGAGGTGCGACGCGGATGGTTTTCGTGTCCTATGTGTGAGGAATTTTAGACGAGAGACGCGGCACGGGGGATTTGGCTGGTAGAAACGTTTGTTATTGGTTATGGATATAGGAGGTGTTTATGCGGCTTTCCCTGCTGATTCTGTTGTTCTAGTAGTCCTGAGCATGGTTTTAGTATTAGCAGCACCTTTACTGGTACCAGATTTTGTCTGTTTTGGTTGAGTGAAGAAACTTAGTTTCGTCTTGCCTTCATGTTTATTTCGCCTCACATGAGCAGTCCAGCATGTGTCCCTTGTGCTGTTAGCACCTTTAGTGATGCTAAAAGTTGCGAACCTCGTGTCTTGTACTGTTAGTGGTGCTAAGAATTAGGTGCAGTGTTTCTCGTACTTGCCGTGCCTGCCATGTAGTCATCTCTGTGGAAACTTCGCTGTTCCAGTTTGCTGTTGCTGTTAGGTTAACCTGCTCATTTTCTTCTTCACTCTACAGCTATGGCAGGATTGGCACCAGAGGGTTCCCAGTTTGATGGCAAGCAGTATGACAACAAGATGCAGGAGCTCCTGTAAGTCATCTTATATCAAATTTGCTCTTTGCATATTTAGCCACTTGATGCTGTAGTTAGCTCTATATTTTCTCTCGTTGCTTTGTTCCATGGATTTACGAATGTTTAACTTGTGTAATAACAGAACTGAAGAATTCTTCACTTCGTACGATGAAGTCTGTGAGAGTTTTGACAACATGGGCCTCCAAGAGAACCTTCTGAGGGGCATCTATGCCTACGGTATGTAAAGATCTCTACTTCCCCATGTTCAATTGTTATAGTCTTGTTCAATTGTTATAGTTTTCATATGCTCTATACTAAACATGTTACTTCATTTGCAGGTTTTGAGAAACCATCAGCTATTCAGCAAAGGGGAATTGTTCCCTTCTGCAAGGGGCTTGATGTGATTCAGCAAGCTCAATCTGGAACAGGAAAGACAGCTACCTTCTGTTCTGGAATTTTGCAGCAGCTTGATTATGGATTGGTTGAGTGCCAGGCTTTGGTTCTTGCTCCAACCCGTGAGCTTGCGCAGCAGATTGAGAAGGTCATGCGTGCTCTTGGGGACTATTTGGGTGTCAAAGTGCATGCCTGTGTTGGTGGAACATCTGTCCGTGAGGACCAAAGGATTCTTGCTAGTGGTGTGCATGTTGTTGTGGGCACACCAGGACGTGTGTTTGATATGTTGCGTAGGCAGTCCCTGCGCCCAGACAACATTAAAATGTT
Source organism: Echinochloa phyllopogon (assembly GCA_033239725.1). Classification (NCBI taxonomy): domain Eukaryota; kingdom Viridiplantae; phylum Streptophyta; class Magnoliopsida; order Poales; family Poaceae; genus Echinochloa; species Echinochloa phyllopogon. Next base: position 3,470,564 of record BTCW01000001.1, read on the forward strand.
TGTGTTGGATGAAGCTGATGAGATGCTTTCTCGTGGTTTCAAGGATCAGGTTTGCTTCTTACTCCTCTTTATGTCACAACTTTGGTGCTATGAACACCCATGCTTGATATCCATTATATGCTGTAACTGAGTCTAGCAAATGGTAGTGTTTTTTATTCAGTTATGTTGCATGAACCCATTGTGGCCCAAACCAGGTTGTGGTTTATTATCTAATTGTCTGCTGGTGTATCACACATTTTGATTTGGAATTTGATGAAGAACATTTCTGATCCTTAAGTTACTTGATTAAATTAATCTTACTAGCTTGGTAGGATAATTTTTCATGGTTTCAGTGCTTGATTAAATTGATTTTACTAGCTTATAAGGATTGCAGCTTTACATTGTTTCAATGCTTGATTAAATTAGTCTTACTAGCTTAGTTGTACTGTAGCCTCTACAGTGGTATTCAGTGCTTGGTTAAATTATTTTACTAGCTTGGTGGTGTTCAGTGCTTGATTTAATTATTTTACTAGCTTGGTGGTGTTCAGTGCTTGATTTAATTATTTTACTAGCTTGGTGGTGTTCAGTGCTTGATTTAATTAATTTTACATGGTATTCACTGCTTGTTAGAATTGTAATATGCACTGAGAATGTTCCTTGACCTTCCTAGTAGCTTATTGTTTCCTAAAGCAGCTTGTAAATGTTCCATCTTTGTTGAGCTGACATATGTGCCCTTTGCAGATCTATGATATTTTCCAGCTTCTTCCATCAAAGATTCAGGTTGGTGTGTTCTCTGCTACCATGCCCCCTGAGGCCCTGGAGATTACCCGCAAGTTCATGAACAAGCCTGTCAGGATTCTTGTCAAGAGAGATGAGCTCACCCTTGAGGGTATCAAGCAGTTCTATGTCAATGTGGAGAAGGAAGATTGGAAGCTCGACACCCTCTGTGACCTGTACGAGACTCTGGCCATCACCCAGAGTGTCATCTTCGTCAACACCCGCCGCAAGGTGGACTGGCTCACAGACAAGATGAGGAGCAGGGACCACACTGTCTCTGCCACGCACGGTGACATGGACCAGAACACCAGGGACATCATCATGAGGGAGTTCAGGTCTGGGTCCTCCCGTGTGCTCATCACCACCGACCTGCTTGCCCGTGGTATTGATGTCCAGCAGGTCTCCCTGGTCATCAACTATGACCTGCCAACCCAGCCCGAGAACTACCTTCACCGCATTGGTCGTAGTGGTCGGTTCGGGAGGAAGGGTGTTGCCATCAACTTTGTGACCCGTGATGATGAGCGGATGCTGTTCGACATCCAGAAGTTCTACAACGTTACCGTTGAGGAGCTGCCGGCCAACGTCGCTGACCTTCTCTAGATTGTGTCGTAGGATAATGGTGCTGGATAAAGAAGTCTGTTTTCATTAAATATCGCCAACTTTTCTCTGTTCTGGAAGAGTGGTAATGTTGGGTTCTACTATTTGAATTGTGGCTAAGGATGGTTTCTAAGCTTTTCCTCTATGCAACGTTTGGGAAAATTTTGTAGCGTGTAGGTGTGTGCCGCATTCTGGGCTAGCTGGGTGCTGAGACACTATTGGAGGAGTATTTTTCCTTGACTGTTAAGATAAGCCTGTGTTCTTGTCTGTGCCATTCTGCATCCTGTTTGGTGGTGAGTCTACTGCTGGCTATTTGCTGAAGTCTTGTTTATAAGATTGGCCCCTGCGGATGCTTAGGTGTTTCGCGGTTTGGATTTGCTTTGGTACAATCACAGCGTTATATTTCCGGTGAACGTTTGGGTTCAATGCGATGGCTATAGGTTTTATCCGGTGTTGTAGTCCTGTTCACAGCCTCGTTAGCTTTGTCTTCCCTTTGCTGCCGTTTTCTTTCTGGTGATGAATGTGATAAGCTCGGTGCTATCTTGTTGCTTCCTTCCTCCCTTCGAAAGCGACCTGCGCCCTGTTGAGTTCCCTTTAAAAAGATAAAAATTCTCTCTCCAAACTTCACTATTCACCTATCATATCAAATCTCTCTCCTTATATGAAATAAAAACTAAGTATAGACGAATCTTTTGAGCCGATGTGACATTTTCATCAAACTTGATATTTCATTTTCGGGAACTAAACACAACCCTAGAATACAACATCCTCCGTCTACCAGGCACTTGTCACCGTGGAACAATGATATTCTTAATAATTTGTTTAGAGGAACATTCATTCCATTAACGCAGAGATAAGCGGAATCGTTGTCCACCAGGTCCTCTTACATTCTCTAGAACAATGCGTATAACAGCGAAAAAGATCGACCTAATTAGACACTTTGATTCATAATAAACAACACAATTCCTACTGGTGCTGCCGCTATGCCGAGCGAATTTGACTAAGCAATCTTCACCATCAATGAATCCGTTTCCAGAATCACTCTTCCCATCCCCTGCCTCTGTAACATCATGTAAGCTCGACAGCAACTCAAAGATTCACCGGAAAATATCCAACAATTACTGGCAGCTTTCCCATCCCCTGCGGCCCTGCCTCTGTAACATCATGTAAGCTCGCTAGCAACTAAAAAGATTCACCGGAAATATCCAACAATTACTGGCAGCTTTCCGCTCCCGCATGGGTAGTTATCGCATTCACATTCACCAATGACGAAACCCCCATCATCCACTGCCTGAAGTTTGATTGAATGCGCCATCTGTATTATCTTCAGGATATCATCTCATTCTGGCTTGCAATCTGCACCCGACCACTGTTTGACAGGCCACTGAACTCGTCAGTCAGCTTGATGATGATATAGGCCCGATCTTCACCTTCCCTCCTATGTTCACCATCACCCACCCGGTTTCTTTCCTGACACCACTGGCCAAAGCAGGATAATCACCTTCATTCGGGTGCCTCCTTTCAGCACCAGTAGGTACTTACCAGTTACCACCACCCTGGCCGACTGCTTCTCACTCAACTCAGCTCTGCATCTAGTAATTAGAAAAAAGCACATTTGTCTAATTTTCACTAGAGGATGATGCTCTTATGTGGGTGCTTCATGTTTTTGTTAATGTCTGTAAGCGTTCCATTGCACTTTGTACATGCCCTAACCGGCTAGACACACACCGGGCCATTCTGCCAGAGTGCCAGTCCATCCGCAGGCAGTGAAGGGTGACATAGTACAACATATACATATTATAAATATTTTTTATGAAATACATAAAAAATAGGACTTCTCATAAATATATTGCATGCCAGGTAATGTTGCCCCTACAAACATTACAAAACTAAAATATGCACTTCACGTCAGCACACAAGTAGAATTGTTGTAGAAGATTTTTATAATCGGCATATGCCACCGCCCACACAGATGACAATTAAAAGTCAACTATTCACCGGGGGACTTTTAAAAACTGGGGCACCAAGTTTGTGATCCATCATTTGTTTTTTAAGTGTTTGAGAATTGGATGTCTTAAACTAAAAATAATTGTCTAAGTCATCAACAGCTACTATCTGTATTCTCAAATATATGTCGTTTAGAACAAATTAATTAGTTTTAAAAAAATTAATAAAGTGCTATATTTGAGAATGGTTGGAGCGTATTCTTTTTAGTAATTCAACTTTATCTGAGTTCATATAAAGATTCTTTTATTGAAGACTTACTGTCCAAGGAAGCCACATGTGGCTCGATGGTTGGAAGGTTTCCATAAGAAATCGGAAGCATCGTGGCAATCCTGCAAAGCTCATTAATCATTAATGAGGTTACATGTCGCCGTTTGGTAATCCTGCAAAGATCATTAGTCGTTAATGAGGATACTATGTCGCTTGATGGTTGGGCATTTCCATTGTGAAATTGGAAACCTCTTGGTGGCAATCCTGCAAGGAATGACAATTGAACATTGGTAAATCGTTTAGCCTTAATAATTCACAAGTTGAACCCTCGATTTACCGTGGATCATCTTTCATTATTTTCTTGTTTTCTCACTGAATTTATCTGGTCAGACGTGTCATCGTCTATGATGCCCCATAAAGAAATTATGGCCTGCCTAATATTGAAGTACAAGGTAAGAGTATCTGTTCTGTCATGAAATTTCAGTTATTTCAAAGAGTTGTGCAACTTTGAATGGATTCAATTTCAATTATATTGTTTCGTTCAAAACTCTTTATATGTATTGATTATATTTCTGTGGTCTCTTTATACTTGTTGTTTTTCATATATAGTTTAATAGACATATTATTATTTTTCAGAACTCTTTATATGTTCAATTATATTAATGTGGTCTCATATATAATTGCTGTTTTTATTTATAAAAAGTTCAATGGATATATTATTGTTTTATTCAGAACTCTTTATATGTTGTTCCCTTTATTTTTGCTGTTTTTTGTATATAGTTTAATGGACATATTATTATTTTATTCAAAACTCTTTATATGTTCAATTATAAACCTGTGTTCTTTTTATACTTGCTATTTTTATATATATTTTATTGAACATATTATTGTTTTATTCAGAAATCTTTAAATATTCAATTATATTCCTGGGGTCTCTTTATACTTGTTGTTTTTATTTATACATCGTCTACTGAATATATAAGCATTCATGTGTTCAGCTGATAACTAACTGGTTTTCATACCATTTAGATGATACTTCAAGAGACTATTATAGGGAACTTACGGAGGAGAGGAAGATTGGTTTCGAAGAGTCTGATTTGAAAATCATCGATACATTGAATGCGAACAAAAAGCTGGCTTTAGTGATATTATTGATGCTGTGCACACACAAAGAGGGAAGGTTTTTTTCGTGGATGGTCCCGGTGGCACTGGGAAGACCTACCTGTACAAGGCTTTGCTTGCTAAGGTGCGATCCATGAATTTAATTGCAGTAGCTACAGCCACCTCCGGAATTGCTGCCTCAATTATGCCTGGCGGTCGTACTGCACATTCGCGGTTCAAGATACCAATCAAGCTTGCTAAAAATACTGTGTGTGGTTTCTCAAAACAAAGTGGAACAGCCGTATTGCTTCGCACAGCATCCTTGATAATATGGGATGAAGTTGCAATGACTCGTAGACAAGGAGTTGAGGCACTAGATCGATCCTTGTAGGATATAATGGATTGTACTGATCCCTTTGGTGGTAAAGTAATTGTGTTTGGGGGCGACTTTAGACAGGTTCTTCCTGTTGTGCCACGTGGCACGAGAGCCCAAATCAATGATGCAACCTTGCAAAGATCTTATATATGGGACAATATCAATAAAATAAGCTTAAAGCAAAACATGAGAGCACAAACTAATGTTTGGTTTGCCGGGTTTTTGCTTAGAATTGGCAATGGTACTGAGCAGACCTACGGAAACGATTATGTGCAGCTTCCTGATGATATAATTATTGAGTACAAGGATGATAAATCTGTGGACAAGCTCATACAGGCCGTCTTCCCCAAACTTTCAGAAAATTATTCAAATTCATTATATATGCATGAACGTGCTATTCTTTCTACAAGGAATGAGCATGTTGATGGTCTTAATGCAAGGATGATTGATTTATTTCCAGGTCAAGAAAAAGTGTACTACAGCCATGATTCTGTCGAAGATGATTCAAACAATAATTACCCTCTAGACTTCCTTAATTCAATTACTCCTAATGGGTTGCCTCCACATGAGCTCCGGGTGAAAAAGAATTGTCCAGTTATTCTTCTACGTAATCTTGATCCTCACAGTGGTCTGTGCAATGGGACTCGGCTGGTTGTCCGTGGATTTGAAGACAATGCAATTGATGCGGAGATTGTTAATGGTCAGCATGCCGGAAAGAGGGTTTTTATACCAAGGATTCCTTTGTCTCCTTCGGAGGATATTTCTCTTCCATTTAAGTTCAAACGTAAACAGTTCCTATAAGGCTTAGCTTTGCAATGACAATAAACAAAGCCCAGGGACAAACCATTCCGAATGTTGGGGTATATCTTCGTATTCTCTCATGGGCAGCTATATGTTGCATTATCTCGTGGAGTATCACGTGATAATACATGGGTATTAGCTAAGAGGAATATTGATGTTGACCCAACTGGAAAACGAATGAAAATATAGTCTACCGTGATGTATTGGAAGCATAAGGTTTGATTTTATCTGGCTTAACTGGTCATTTTATTTTGCGTTGACCTATTTATCGATGCTATTGTGACTTATCTCTACTGCTGTGTTGCCGGAATTTGTTAGGTTCATCATACCAAGAACTAGGCAATGTCAATCCACCAATGTCTTCTGTATGTGCATACATCTTTATTGTAAATATGATATTACCGTTTACTAGATTTCATATGGACACAAAAAACTATTAACTGGGTTTTTTATACACGTGCGTGCCGCACGTGCACCCTACTAGTTCAGAAAATGGAGCCTGCGAGCCTGCCTAACGCAATGCGTAACGTGAAGATTTTAGCTCACGACGTTCCTTCTAATAATCTGGATGTTGTTGTTGACTTCTTGGCATGTTTTCCATGCGTGGAGAAGCTCTATATGATGCTGAATGATACTTTAACCTTTTGTTTGTTAAAGCTGATTGTTGACATTATATGCCAGAATTGAACACTAATTAAGCTAGTTGATGTTTTGTTTCCATCCTGCCTTTATCCTTTCAGGCATTGAGCCATTGGAAGGTGATGATTGTACGGGCGAAGTGCAAGAACGTGTGCCTCCGTGTTTCTCTCCAATGCATTGATGAACATTTCAAGATGTTGGAGTTGAAAAGTTATCGGGGCAACATGCCAGAAGTCAACTTCATCAGGTTCTTTCTCTCAAATGCTAGAGTGCTAGAATCCTTGAGGGTTTTAGCAGCACCTCACAAATGCGGCCCAAAATGGATTTCAGGTCAGCAGAAGAAGCTACGTCCGAGCGCCAAGAGCGCGCTTCTTGACGTGCTAGGTTATGCTTTGAGCCTGAGCCTGATCATGGGCCATCAAGCTGCGTACCCATAAAGCACATTCATGATTTAGCCCGGAATGATCCCTATGACGTATCATCATGTACATGCCTAAATGATAATTTAATTTGGGTTGATGAGGTTCTCCAGACTCCAGAGTCTAGCTAGGTGGTGGTAATTAATTAAGATATTGGCCTTTTTTGTTTAATTGTTCGAGACAATTTATCAGTCAGGATATATAGAGTTTGGTGCACACAAATAACAAAAATTGCAAAAATGTCTACTTTTAATTGGCGACTATCAAATAGATGAGAAAATGTTACAAGATTTAGATTAATTAAATTCAGTATAAGTTCAAAACAAGTGATGTTATTGCAAACAAGTTTTGTTTCATCCTGGTTAGGCGTGTTAAGTTGCGAATTGCAAGTCTGCACCATTGGGTTCCAGAACGTGTGTTGTGATAATTTTCAGCAGGGATTGATGATCGAGCTCTCGTGGAAATGAACTATAAACTTGTTACCTGAATACATAACACATGAGGCACGTTAGTTACTATGTATATAATTGAGGTCACCCTTTAAACACAAAGCTGACGTTGTTTCTGTGTGTGGCTTTATTACTTACAGCCACCCAGATAAACATTACTAAAAGAGATAGTCTAACTTCCAATACTGATCTATTAAATCGAACACAGAGGTGGTTTTCCACTTAAGGGCTGGTTTGGCCCCCTTCAACCCGGGGCAGCCTTCCCGGGGAAGGACGCCCGGCCTACCTAGGTCGTGCGAATTTCTTGGGGAAGAGGCGGGGATCCCGACGGGGAAGCAGTTCCCAAACTAGCCCTAAAAGATACTAAAAAATGTTTTAACCTAAAAAATGATAACCTTTTCATTTTAAACGAGACAATATGAAACTAGTACCAATGTTTTTCTTAAAATGTACAACATATGTGTTGGTACTCTATTTGTTTGTGTTCCTAGTGTTTTTGCTTGTAGTTACACATGTCGTTTTATTTAAATTGCCATTTTGCATTATCAAATAAGATTCAAATAACTCTAAATAGAGCACTAGCAGATAGGTTATATTTTTTAGAAAAAAAAATTGGTACTAGGTTATATTTTTTAGAAAATAATTGTCATTTTGCATGTATCAAATTGATGTAACATGAATTACATTTGATTTTTAAAGTAAATTATAAATTTTATTTAATATCTACATAATGAAAACCACATTTGAAACCACTCCGAGAACAAAAGTTTGTTAGTTTCAGAATTAGCAGTTGGATGGTCCTTCCTATCTAGTATTAATTATTATAGTAACCTGTTAAAATCCTACTACAATGCGAGTAATGTAGCTGCCTAGTTGGAGAGTGTAAAATAAACTTTTTTTCATAGAAAAAACATATCGTTTTACAGTATTTGTATAAATTTCATTGAAAATTTATTTAAAATTTGCTTAATCTGCTGGAGCTGGACTCACGGTACTACACACTGCCGACACACAAATGCCCCAGAACAAAAAACCAGGCTTGTCGTGACCTAGCGCACGACGACATAGGTTGCCACAGTTCATACATGCAGCTTATTATTATATAGCGTCTAGCAAGCAAGTACCACGTGACATCGTGTCAAATAAAATAAAATAAAAAGTACTACGCGACATGATATGATTGTGCATTGCACTGGCAGGCTAGCAGCATGCACAACCTTGGCACGGAGCGGCCGCCGCATCACCATGGTGAGCTCGAGCTTGTCGGCGAAGTCCACCGGCTCGCCGGGCAACTCCCTCCACTCCAAATCCTTCACCATGGTAGCCACGAAGAACTCGAGGTGCAGCAGTGCCATGTCGACGCCGGGGCACATCCGCCGCCCGGCGCCGAACGGCATCATCTTGATCTCCCTGCCGCCGGTGAGGTCCAGGTCCTCCCCCTCGCCGCCGGGGAGGAACCTCTCCGGCCGGAACCGCCACGGCTCCGGCCACACCTCCTCGTCCATCGCCATGCCGCCCACCGTGAAGTTCACCAACGCGTGCTTCGGCACCGCGTAGCCGCCGTCCAGCGCCGCGCCGCCGTCCTCTGCCGCCGCGCGCGGCACCATGAAGCGGTTCGGCGGGTGCCGCCGGAGCGACTCCAGCACCACCGCCCTCAGGTACGGCATCCGCGGCAGGTGCTCGTCCTCGATGGCGGCGGCGGCGGCGCCCTCTCCGGCGACGTGGCGTATCTCGGCGCGGAGCTTCGCTTGGATCTCCGGCCGCGCCACGAGGTTCGCCATGGTCCACTCCATCGCCGTCACCGTGGAGTCGACGGGCCCGGAGAGGAACTCGGTGCATAGGCTCACCATCTCGTGCTCCGTGAGGCTCCTGCCGCCGTCGACGGGGACACTGAGGTCAAGGAGCGAGTCCACGTAGCAATAATCCACGGCGGCGCCACGTCGCCGCGCCATGCGCTCTCGTATCAAGGGGATGAAGAGCTCCTCCTGCCGGCGCCGGAATTCGAGCATCTTCTTGTACCTGCTCCGGAACAGGAGCTTGGTCACCGCCGGGCACGCGCCGAACACCTGGAACCCGACCGACGACTTCAGGAAGTCCCTCATCATCTCCGCGACGGCGCCGACGACGTCGCCGGGGAGCCCCTCGCCGAAGCACATGGCGATGAGTACGTGGAAGGAGGCCTGGTGCAGGAGCCCCTGGACAACGACGACCCCGTCGCGGCGCATCTGGCGCCGGACGCCTTCGAGGAGCTCCGCGGCGGCGCGGCGGCGGGCGGCAGCGTACCGGCGGAGGCTCCACGGGTGGAGGACCTTGCCGGTGAGGTTCCGGCGGAGGGCGCGCCAGAGCGGGCCGTAGGCGCCGGCGGTGATGTTGTGGTCGTCGCTGGAGAAGAGCCGGGTGGCGAGGTTGGCGCGGGGCCTGTCGGCGAACGCCGCGCCGCGCTGCACCAGGACGCGGCGTGCCATGTGGCGGTCGGCGACGAAGACGACGGGGAACGACGGGAGGAGGTAGACGGTGAAGACCGGGCCGTACCAGGCCTTGTAGATGCGGATGATGGACTCGATGTTAACGGTTGTCCAAGCGAGCCGGAGGAGTGGGCCGAGCGCCGTTGGGCCGGGCGGCAGCGGCGGCGCGCCGGGCTTGCCGGCGGGGGGCCGGAGGGAAGAGAGGAGGAAGGAGAGTGCGAGGCAGAAGGCGATGGAGAGGGAGTAGTAGTGTAGTACAGCCAGTCCTCCATGGCTGAAGGTATAGCTACTGCTAGCTAGGAAGGGAGGAGCTAGTAGCTGAGGGCCGGAGTGCCATCTTCTATAAATAACGTGAAGATTTTAGCACTCGACGTTGCTCCTAATAATCTGGATGTTGTTGCTGACTTCTTGGCATGTTTTCCATGCGTGGAGAAGCTCTATATGGTGCTGAATGGTACTTTAACCTTTTTGTTAAACCTGATTGTTGATATTATATGCCAGGATTGAACCTTCCACAATCATAATTCGACAATAAACATCATAAGAAGTTCGACAACACCGTATATCCATAAGTTCACAAGTAAATTTGTTCACAACCATAGGTACTCACTAAACATCCACAAATGACAACCACAAATCACAATCACATCCGCAAGTCACTGAATAGGGGGTGGGAACAGCACGCGAGTCGGATGCAACGGATCTTCGTCCTAAGGCCCATCATTCGATATCGTCGCCGATGCAAGATTCTGCACAAAAAATATTTTACATGTGTGATACAAGATTGTGGCAGAACCGCTTGGCTTAAACTGGCTCAAATGCATTAATCACCATTTAAGGACGGTTCAGGACTTAATGCACTTGAAACAGTGTAAACCCGGTATCCGTCAGGTGTTCGCAGACACCCGAAACACCACATTTAATAACAATTTCATGCATACAGGATCGTTCGCATAGGAAGCTCTCGACAGACACTACATAATTTACAAAAATATTTAGGGAACGAGTTATTACAAATTATACAGCACAAAACTTAAGTGCAAGTTAACAATGCTAAGAGATTTGAAAACAAACAGGTCTTACTGGCAATTAAATTATACAGGCCAGAGTTTTAAAAACTAACATTTTTACATCAAGAGATCACGTAGACCCTTCGTGAATCTTTAAATTTGCTCCGACTTCTTTTCTGCGGCAATTATAGAATCTTGAGTACAAAGGTACTCAGCAAGACTTACCCGACTAACTAGTATAAATAGATCAAGACACAGGAATGCAAGGCTATTTAGTGGACTGGTAGCTGATATTTTCGCAATAAAAGCTTACTAGAATGAGTCCTTATACTTTCAATGTTTTAATCAAGTTATAGTTGAGACTATTGATTCTAAGTTGGAAAATATAACCTTTTTGCAAACATCTTATATGATACTTCTCACCATATCAACCATTTCTCATAATTATCTTACTAGGTTGCTAATCAGTGATCAAGCAGTATTCATATCGAGAAGTGCGACGATCATGATCAATTGTACATCCTGCAGGGAAAAGACCTAATCACACGACACGTGCGCGTCCCATCGAACCGCACATGGCAACCTTTCATTCAGAACTGCCACAAGCCTAAAGATGCCCCGCCCGCACCCGGGTTCACACCCCCGCAAGAGGTCCCACGTCTGGCTAAACCACCATGCGGGTTTATGGCTACGTCCCCGCCCCCTATCACACGCCAAGTCGGGCGAGATGCCTGTTCAAACTTTAGTGTATCTGAATTACATCGGTTTACTGGTCCCATTCCCCAGCATGTGATTAGTACTTTCAAAACTTGACCAGCATGTCAACAACTACTGAGTCCTTGACCAATTTTTAAAAGTCAGATGACGCTATCCAAAAAAACTCATCTACAAACAAACCTTTCAAGTCCTCGTCTAACTTACCAAGCAAATCTCCATATTTGCAAGGCTCCATATTTTATGTGTTATTATCATAGAGATTGGTACCACAAGTGCCCGGTAGGTATCTGCTAAGCTTACTAAGCAGGGTTTCATGATCTTTTGAAGAGGTGTCAAAGATGTCCTTAATCAAGGATGTCATGCATACAAAGGGTTTCATAACAACTCCTAGACATAATGCATATATTGAAATAGTTTGGACGCATGAAATAATAAGTAAAATAGTAGGCGTAGATGCTCCGGGGCTTGCCTGGTTCAGTAATGAGGTTAGGATTGTCAGTAGCGGCTTCGGGTTCCTGTTTCACCATGATCATCTCCTCATACTCTTAGGTTTCCACCGGCTGAAGCTTGAAGCACTCCGATTCCATAACCCGTTATCTACATGCCATGAATGCAATATGCAAGTTGAGGAAAGCTAGCTATACAACTTTCCTTCACGATAAAGTTGCAAGCCAACATTAAAAACACCCATCTTAACCTTATTAGGTTCTCATATTTAAAACAATTTAAAAGCATTTTTAAAACTCATAAAAGAATTACTTAAATTATTTTTATACTATAAATTGATTTATTCTAATTATTATAAATTAAAAAGACTTTAATAATCTTAAAAGACTTTAACATAATTTTATTTATTTAGAAACTATATTGCCTTATTTAAATGCTTTAAAGAAAAACATTTAAATAACCTAAATTTTATATAACTTTTTATAAAGTTTATCATTTTTCCTGCATAGAGAAAAATATAAAAAAGCTAACAAAATTGGTTTCACTAAATTTGGACACTTATACAAATTAAAATTAGAGCATTTAAAACAAGTTTCAGCCATTTTAAATAAAAGAAAAACAACTAATTAAACTAGTTTTACGGAAAACCCCTTAGAAACATTAAACTCTTACACATAAGCCCTCCCGCGCCTAAACATAACAGTTTTTATTGATAGCCCCTTGGAAGAATCTAAATTTTTGCAAACAGATCCTTCCCGGCCCTAATCTAATCCGGCGGCGGACGGCCGGCCTGATCTCGCCGGCGGCGAGGTCTCCGGCGGTGGGGAGTATTCCAACGGAATCAGCTCGTCACGACGAGTTCACCCGTGGGTCTAAACCCTACCAAAACTGACCGGACGGTGATGCTCGACGACGACGGCGCTGGCGCTCCTTTCGGGCTCGTCGGCCGGCTCAACGGCGGCGAGTTCGGTGACTTGAAGTGGCTCTACAGCTTCGCCACGACATCCTCTACACGATCCACTAACAGCAAGTCGAAAACAACGACCGGAGTGTGGTTCCCTTCGGCGGCCGGCCATGGCGCACCCATGCGCGACGGCGGCGGCGACACACCGGCGTGGCGGCGGTGTCCTATCAGTCTTCGACCGGCCCTAGAGAATCGCCAAGACTTCCTAAAAATGAGGCGCTAGCAACACGTTGAGCTAAAGGGCCGGAGCATAGCTCCCCCACGGCGACCCCCATGGCGCGGCCGCGCTCTGCGGCGGCGTCGGCGTTCCGGCTCGGTGGCGCTTGCTCCCGGGCCAAGAACACCTCGAAGAGCATCGCTAGAACCTACAGAACCTAGCTGCAAGTCTAACTCGACTCCAAATAAACGCTAATCTAGCTCCCCTCATGGCCTCACCTTGAGATGGTCGGCGGCGGCTGGAGGTAGGACTTAGGAGATGACTGACGTACGGCGTCGGTGGTGCTTGGGCTGAAGTAGAACAGGTCGGGGGCGTTTCTGGGATGGTGGTGGTGCTGCTTGTGTGATGAATTGCACGGCGGTGGATCAGAGGCGACGGATCGAGGCAAGACAGGGGCGGCGGGAAAGACGAGCGTGAAAACGGTGGCGACGGAAGATGACGATGGCTCAGTATATATTTGAGTCTTCACCGTGTCAATCTTGAACTCCTCTTGCTGCTCGAGTTGCTCTGTCTCACGGGCTCGCCGGCGCGTGGCTGGATTGAAAAATCACCGCGGTCAAAGGCGGCGTGAAACCACGGCGATGTTGCCGTGTCTGCTCTGCTCTCTTCCTTTCTTCTCTTCTTTCTCTTCATTTTTCTTCCCTGAATCTTGGGTTCCAATTCATGATTTCATATATCAAGTTTCCCAACTTCCTATACAAAAGTTGTAGCTGGTACTTGGGGCTTTAAGACTTATATTGAGCATTTGGACCAAATCTTGAAGAATCTCAAGTTAATCTATTCTGAATTTGGTGACCTTTACTGATCCCAAACGAATTCAGTTCGTCAGGTTACTGTGATCTTTGATCGTCCAAATAAATTAGCAAACCTTGTTTTCCTTGACGAAGAAGTGGTTCAAGTTGCAGTAGAGGGTTCCTAGTTTTCATTCTGCTAGTTCTTAACCAAAGTTCATTCATAAAAATTCTCCAAATTTAAACTCCAAGATGGCACCATGACACTTGTTTGGTCCAAAAATTCAGTTTACTGAATGTTTACCAAAATCTTTCAAATTGAAACTTGTTGATGTTCTATAGTCCAAATGTCTTCAATTACTTCCAAACTAGTATTTCCTTTGAATTTGGCACATTATCACTTATTTTCCATATTTTTGCCAAATTTTATCCAAGTTTGAAATCTAACTTGAATTTCTCCAAATTGGCCTTTATTTGAAAATTTGAGCTTGCTACCTTGTAAACTATCATTAGGGTTAAGCTTGTGCTAATATTTGCTTAAAAAAAAGTAATCGCCGGGGATGTCACAAAGATTTACGACAGAAACAAGTTCTCTAACAAACTCTCGCCAAAACAGTCGGAAAGGCTCGGACCAGCCACCGGCCAGCTCGGACCGTTCAAAAAACGTAAACAATTCGAAATAGATACGGTTGAACAATTTTTCGCGCTGTCAAACAGTAAACATAACGAAATTGTACCACATTAACCCACGCAACATTTGGTGATTTTGGAAATTATTACCCAACAAGAATGACAGGTGGCTTTATTCGGCAACCACCCGCCACCTGCTCACGATTTCGGCATTCAACTTTATCTGAGTTCATTTTTTTAGATAATGGAAATAATTCGGCCTTGATCAAAATTGGCTACAGCCTCAAATACAAATCAGCAGCGCTTCCGCCCGCCTACTCAGTTTAACTAGAAAGCCACACCAAAATATGATGAAAGATTTACAATGCAATCCTATTGCTAAACCTCCATTTATGGTGAGCGAAGATGCGCATAGACATAACCTCCAACGTCTGGCATGCATCCTTTATTACATCTCTATCTAGTCCACGCCGTTGTAACCGCGTCCAAAACCGAAGCCAATACGTCCCTCTGAGCAGTACCTGCAGATAAGTTTTTATTGAAGAATTGTCAAAAACCACATCATTCCTGCTGAGCCATAGTGCCCAACACAGCGCCGAGGCACCGACTAACAACTGATTCGTTAGCTTTGCATCAACCCCTATTAGGCAATTATTAAACATAGATGTAACGCTAGTAGGAGGTCTTAAGTTAAAAGCGAAACGTACAATCCTCCAAAGGAACCTGGCCATATGACATTCAAAAAATAGATGCTGAATTGTTTCTTCATTTGAACAGAAAGCACATAATTTACTCCCGTTCTAATTCCTCATGGCTAAATTATCCTTCGTAAGGATCACCCCCTTCTTAAATACCACATAAAAAACTTGATTTTCAACGAAATTTTTATATTCTTGATTTGTTTATCCCGTTGTGCATTACCATTGCTAATAAGAGCCAAATACAAAGATTTGACAATAAACACACCAGATTGTGTAAGGTTCCATCTAATGCTATCTGCACTATCATTTAACTGTATATGACTAATACGACTGACCAGGTTATGCCACGGGTTTAAATCCGGCCCTACTAATGTTCTCATACAGGAAACATTTTGAGGAATCCTAGAAAAGCTAATCTGAGTTCATATAAAGATTTTTTTTGAAGATATGCTGTCCAACGAAGCCACATGTGGCTCGATGGTTGGAAGGTTTCCATAAGAAATCGGAAGCATATCGTAACAATCCTGCAAAGCTCATTAATCATTAATGAGGTTACATATCGCCATTTGGTAATCCTCCGAAGATCATTAGTCGTTGATGAGGATACATATGTCGATCGATGATTGGACTATCTATACCTCTCTACCTAATTATAAAGTAAGGATTGCTTCCACGGTACAGAGGAAACGGTTGATTCTGCGGTATGTTGCTGACGTCATCTCGGCTCCTACTTACGTCATCGCCTCCTCCGTGATTTTCCTTCGGTTTGTTGCTGTTGTCGGCGATCGAGCCGGCGTACGGCAAGGTCCCGTCCCCGACGCGGACTCCTATTCCGTCACCGATCGAGAGCCAAGATCGCCTGTATAAATCCATGTCGTGGCCTCCCGTGGAGCTGTGCCCCCATCCTCGCTGCCACCAACCTGTTCGTCCCCAGTGCCAATCTCCGGGGCCCCGCCCGCCGCCGCCCGCGAGCCTTGCCGGACTTCAGGACCCGCCGATGGGCGATGGCGCTTACTCTGGTCTACAGATGCGATCCATCCAACTGCACAACGTCCCGGAGGCGGTACAGGTAGACGGTCCCGATGTCGCCGCCGCCGATGCAGCCCAGCAGCCGGAAGTCCTGCGTCCTCAGCGGCGCCGCGGCCGACGTTGACGCCGCACGGATTGCCGCCCACGCCGCGTCCCCGGACCTGTGCAGCCACGCCGGCACGGGAGACGACGCGCGCGACCTCCGCAGCTGACGCGGGGCCGCAGGCAGCAGGCGCCATCGATCCGCAGGAACAGCGCGCTCAGCGGCGGCGCGTAGCCCGACCTGCGGGTAGGGCAGCGCTCGACTCCTCTCCCTCGGCCGGCGGCGAGCCCTCTCCTGCACTGGATCTCAAGCGCGACAAACAGGTCACTGCGTTCCCCTCCCTCGGTACCTCTGGGCCTCTGGCCATGGTGGATTGATGGTCAACCCATCCCATTCCCAATCGATGGCGGCGGCTGGTCCTTCAGACAATCAGACCTGGACAGGTGCTCGTGGGCAGCCGTAGCCGGGCGCTCGAGGCCGGTGCATGGCCAAGCCTGGATGGATGCTAGCTGGAGCTACTGCCACTGTCGCAGCGGTGCATGTACTCCTAATGCACTTGTATATGTTACTACTACTCTAATCCTCTTGTGCTAAAAGCCTAAAAACAAAATTCCCTCGCGGTTCACTTGCTGTGATGATAGCTTAGATACAGCATTGGTAGATTGATACGAGTGTTGTAGCGTTCTGGAGACAAACAAATATAGAAGATGGTAACATTCTTGTGTAGTAGTAGTAATCTCTTCTCTTTTATGAAGGAATTTAGCTACAGTTTACTGACTGACTGATACTATATGTTTAGGTTCCCCTCACTACTATGACTAGGCGCATTATATATTATTATAATATGTGATACTCACTGTTACTGAATATATATTAGATGATACTAACAACTTGGGAAAGATATATCTCTAAATATTAAGAACTAGCTAAAATAGACACTGAGTATATGTAAGTGACACAATAGGCTGATCCTATTTTTTGAAAAAAATATAGGAGATATTCCTCTAGATCTTAAACAATGATGAATTCACAATACATATTGGACCGCACCCTATGTTCTCATATGTGACCAGAATACGGAGTCTGATCCTGTAACCCGTGGCAACGCACGGGCACTTTTGCTATAATTATAAAGCAAGAAAGAAATCTTCATGTTTTCTGCCTTGGTACGTCGTTTCTTTCGTCCGTCATCTTCTGGAAGGCCACGTTCTGTCATGCGCTCCCGTTAATCTTAATCCACTCCGTATTTGTGTCCCTCACGATCGACAAACCCGTACGTGTTGTAGTGTATGCGGCGGTATGCCCCTTCGGAGTTTGTTACCATCACGGTCACAAGAGTTCGCAGCCATGAAGGCCTCTACTTCTCCGTTCCATCCCCCATATAAGGCTTACCTACCACGGACAAAACAGCAACATCGTATCGTATGCCAGACAATAAGGCAAGCAAGGATCGGAAAGCAGAGGTAAGGCGATCTCATGATTCATACGGGTCGGCTCGCTCCATCGGTAGCCCTAGCTTACCGCACGCCGCACGTCAAAACGACGGACGTAACTGGCAAACTAGATGCTGATATATATAGCTGCTCATCTCATCTCAGTTCTGCTTTGCTTAACGCATGGGCGTCACGGCGATGGACGGAGGGTGTGCGTGCGGCTGTTGGTCCGCCGCTAAGACATGGAGATTGGGGTTTGGCGGTGCTTCGCTCGACGTATTGGGTGTGTTTAGTTCCCAAACTTTCTACAAAATTCTCTCTCCAAACTTCACTATTCACATATCACATCAAATCACATCAAATCTCTCTCCTCATGCATGAGGTATTAAATGTAGGTAAATAAAAAAACTAATTACATGGTTTTGATGTACACGACGAGACAAATCTTTTGAGCCTAGTTAGGTTATGATAGGACAATGTTTACCACAAACAAACGAAAAGCGCTACAGTGCGCTACAGTGACCGATGTGACTTTTTCACCAAACTTTCTCTCCCACTTTTTGGAACTAAACACAGGGATTGTCGTATCGATCAGGCCCGTCTGGGCTGCTTACTTCCCAGTTTTGATCGAGGGGACGATGTCGCAGGCTACTAACAAGCAAGCGACGCGTTGTGCTACCTAGGAGGCAAGGAGATCGGGATGTTCCGTTTTTACGTCCATATATATAGTTTTGGCTTGCCAAAATATATACTGTATTTTCTGTTCAATGTTGATTCGAATGGTACACTCCAAATCTCGGCCAGAGATGCCGCGCAGTGAGCGCATCGTAGCCCAGCGGCATAGGCACCCCGGCCACAGCATGGTGCCGGCACTATAAGCCTTATAAATTCTCACGTATCCCATTTTTCCTCGCTTTCAAGTAGTACACATGCTGCGCCTCACTATAAGCCTCCACACCAGCCAGATCTACATTGTTCACGTGAGTATGCTTGGCACTCCTATATTTTGTAAGAAGCACATGTAAAAATTACAAAGGTTAGATTTGAAATGACAAATAATAGGCTATGTTCTACTGTAATTACTTCTATTATTGAACCATGATCAGTAAAGA
The DNA here is from genome assembly GCA_033239725.1 of Echinochloa phyllopogon. NCBI lineage: Eukaryota > Viridiplantae > Streptophyta > Magnoliopsida > Poales > Poaceae > Echinochloa > Echinochloa phyllopogon. Next base: position 3,489,415 of record BTCW01000001.1, read on the forward strand.
ATTTTTAATTGGCAATTCATCTCTGGATCTGAGTTGTAGAATTAAAAATTTTAAATTTAATCAATAGCTTCTGGAACCCTGATATCATACTGTTCTGTTTGGTTGTATTGTATCGCATTGATTTAGGCATAGACTACCATATTTCGGCACACATCAAAGCCAGTGTGCATGCATCGGTGCATGTAGGGTTAGTTGTCTGTGATTTATTTGAGGGTTTTCAGTACTAAAAACCACAATAACCAAGTTGTGGTACGGCATTTTTCATTCTGAATTTGTATGTGTTTTTTTGGCTTTTGTAACGATATTCTTAATAGAAAAATATTATATAAGATATTTAAAGTCTTTGTCCGTAGCAACGCACGGGCACATTCCGTGGTGGCGACAATTGAAGATTGGTAAACCATTTAGCCTTAACAATTCACAAGTTGAACCCTTGATTTACCGTGGATCATCTTTCATTATCTTCTTGTTTTCTCACCGAATTTATCTGGTCAGACGTGTCATCATCGACGATGCCCCATATATTGCGTTGGTTGGGCCGTTGGCTGGAGAATCAATAGATTCCAATGGAAAATAATTGCAGAAAAACAACTTGCAATGACTGAACCTATGATAACGACGAGAAAGATCGGAATATATATATATTATCTCCGCCGCATAGTGGGATACGAATATCTCCCAGTTATTTTTCTTTTGTCAAGATAACTATTTCGTATATGCTGTTGGCAACTTGTTTGCATATATATGTATAAAAAATATGGAAGTTGTTCTTTTTTTTGTTCCTGGCACTTCGCTAAACAAAATCAAGCAAGATATGTACGGATCGGAGTCGTCGCGTGCATGTCAGCAGAAAAAAGTATGAAACTGATATATATTGTTCTGCTGTTTCGTGTGGGGGAATTTTAATTTTTTATCGCCCGGTACTTGGGAGTTGGGAACTACTGGTCGACGCCTCCCGTTCTTTGTTTATAGGAGTGGACCTTCGATATATCAATAGGAGAAACGACTACAAGAGACGTACAAGGCCAATCTCAGTGGGGGTTTTATGGAGGGTTTCATATTATTAAATGTGCTGATGTGGTATAGAAGAGAGAAGCAAAAGTTTCATAGAATGTGAGAGTAGTTTCATCACCATGACACTCATTTGGCATAGTTACCTAGTTTCTGGTCTAGGTAACCGTGTAGTAAAATGGTGCACTGAGACTAGCCTAATAATAGCGTGCAGAGTATGGAGGCACTGGAGGTTGTGGAAGAAAAAAGGGAATGCGCTAAGAAAGAAACGACAACGACCAATGTTGGATGGTGATTGGACGATGAAGTTATGTATATTGGGCACAATCAATATTTCAGGCAATTGAGAAAAAAGCAAGTAATAGAGTTAAGAGTTTTTCGATAAAAGAAACCAAATTTAATTTAAATGAAAAAGATCTGGAACCAAATCACCTAGGAATTACTAGGCATGATGATGAAAGTGTAGTTTTTTTATGAAATGCCCCCTACTGATTAAATATATTGATAGTAAAAAGTTAATTTCATAGAGAAAACGTGAAAAAGAGGAAGAAGGAATTTGTACAAGAAAGTCTAGCCATTCTACAATTCTCAATGGATATATGTCTTTTTCCTACCCTATGAATAACCATGGCAAACTTATGTTTAAAAGTGACTTTGCAATAATCCACTGTAATAGATCGCAAAAAAATTACCCTGTAATAAGACACACTAATACAATTTGTTGGACAATCTTTCTTTGGCCAAATAGTAACATAACTTCATTGTACTATATTTACCGACACAATACTTGGTGGATTTGGAGACGAATATTCAAATATGAATGAAGTTTAGTAGATAACTGGCCTCCATTTGCTCACAGGAGGCATCTTGCCGCTAAATATTGGTACTCTATTTATGCTGTCTGAAATGCAAATCATCTCACGGATGTGTCCAGTTATGTACGTGAATTTCTCAATCGTCACGAAACCTACGAAAGCATGAGCGTCGCTATACGAACAAGATTAGGTGCGCTCTTAAAAGCTGCACGTTCAAAGACGCTGATAGCTCAATGGGACATTTCGGGAAGGAAAAAAAATTCTATTTTCAGCTATCGCATTTATTTTTAGATGAAGAGGCTGGGACCTGTTTCATTTTCTAGATAAAATAAACTGTCCTTTATCTAAAAAGCTATAGCAAAAGTTTGGTTGTTTGCTCTCTCAACTACTATAAACTCGCAATTAGTTTTCCAATGAAAGAAACAAAACTTAATCGTTTAACGATAAACCATATAAACATAGCATCCAAAATCACCACAAATTTACTAGACATGGCACACGAATACTACCATTTGTTGAACAATCTTTCGCGATGTCAAAGTAAATATAACGAAACTGTACCACATTAACCCACACAACATTTGGTGATTTTGAAGTTCCAAAAAAAACATTTCGTGATTTTGGAAATGATAACCCAACAAGAATGACAGCTGGCTTTAATCGGCAACCGCCCTCCACCTGCTCACGACTTCGGCGAGCGTCTCGTAAGACACGCCGCCGGGCTCGAGCCCTCTCCTCGCCGCCTCCTTGAGCTCCATCACCTTGGCGCGCGCCGCCTCTCCCTCCTCGCCGGCCATCATCTCCTCCACCGCCGCCGCGACGTCTCCGGCGAGGACCATGCCGCCCGCGCCGCGGGCCACGGGCCTCAGCGCCACCCCGGTCTCCTCGCACAGCATCACGGCGTTCTCCCTCTGCTCGGCGTACAGCGGCCAGGCGATCATCGGCACCCCGGCCGCATGGCCTCGAGCACCGAGTTCCAGCCGCAGTGCGTCAGCATCGCCTTGGTGGAGCGGTGGGCCAGCACCCTCGTCTGCGGGGCCCACGAGGGGACCACGCGGCCCAGCGCCTTCGTCCTCTCCAAGAACCCGGCGGGCAGGAAGCTCGTCGGACCGTCGCCGCCCTTGCTCCGTGACCCGTCGTAGTAGCTGTCGCCGGGGTTGGCCGGAGACCCGTCGGTGGGGCTCCTCACCACCCAGAGGAACCGGTGGCCGGCGAGCTCCAGCCCGCGCGCCAGCTCCGCCGTCTGCGCCGTCGACAGCGCGCCGCCGCTGCCGAACGACACGAACAGCACGGATCGGTCGGGCTGCGCGTCTAGCCAGTCCATGCAGCCGGTGGCGTCGTCGTCGGCGGCGGCGGTGGCGGTTGGCGGCGGCCGTGTCACCGGGCCGATCGGGTACACCGGCGGGCGCCACGGCTCGGGGCGGCGGAGCACGGCCGCGGCGCCGGGCTCGACGGCGTCGAAGGTGTTCACCAGAATGCCGGCGGCGTCGCGGTAGCGCTCGCCGTGGTGCAGCATCCAGCGGTAGGCGTCGCCGGCGCGGTCCTGGAGCGGCTGGAGGATGTCGGCGCCGGGGATCGGCACGCAGCCGGGGAGCCTGACGGGCTCCGGCAGGTCGCGGAACTCGCCGGCGACGGCGGCATCGAGGCGCGGGAGGTGGAGCATGACGGAGAGCATGAGGAGGTTGGACGGGAAGAAGAGGTACCCCGGCACGCCGGCGTCGCGCGCCGCCCGGAGCGCGTCGGCGCTGAAGAGGTCGGCGACGAAGGCGACGAGGTTGTTGCCGGTGGTGGACTTGAGGCCCTCGAGCACGGCGGTGAGCGCCGGGACGGAGCGCTGGGCCTCGACGGAGAGGAGCGTCTCGATGGCGGCGCCGGCGGGGAGGTCGCCGAGCGGGACGGCGGGAAGGGACGCGGCGCCGACGGCCGGCGGCAGGGACGCGAGGAAGGCGCGCTGCGCGGTGGAGTCGGAGCTCGTGTAGGTGAGCACGGTGGCGGTGAACCCGTGCGCGTCGTGCAGCCGGCGCGCCAGCTCGGCCAGCGGCGCCACGTGGCCCATGCCCGGGGAAGAGAGCAGCGCGACGTGCGGCGGCGGCGCCGCGGCCGTGGCTTTGGTCTCGCCGCCGCTCATCGTCCGTTGAGGATGGAGACGAGCAGGTTTTCAGTTTTCTTGGACTTGGAGACGGTGGAGGGGAGACGAGGTCGAGCACCACCGTGATGCTCTTGATGTGGAGGAGACAGTGATGGCGCCAGCTACATAAATAGTGCTAGTTAATTTACCTTTTTTTAGATTACAAGGCAACTTGCTGTGTACTATTGTACTTATTGAATTTACCGGCTAATTTTACTATTGTTAATTAACTTGCTTGTTAATTTACGTTTTTGGGAAGCCCATGTTTACAGTGGTAATTTGCGAAGTCCCATATTTGCGGTGGTAAAAATTCAATTTTCTCCCATGCCAATCTCATTTCTTCCTTCCACCCTTAGTCTCGTTGTGGATTAAACACGTTATTTTCAGTCAAGTTATTTTTCATAATCTATTGAATTTGTTTCCGTTTGCACTCATTTTTTGTTGATCCAACATAGCATGGCAACATTTTTTGGTTCAAAAAAAAGAGATTGAAACAATAGCATAATTCAGTGGAGTGATGTCTACTCGTATTCGGTCACATGGTTACAGGGAAAATAGGAAATGGATCCCCCGCAAAAAAAAAAAATGGAAACAGAGTAGTATACAGGTAAGAAAAAATAATAAAAAGAACCAACATTGCATGGGCTTCCATCGGCTTCGTGGTGGGCCGAACTGGGCGGACCAAACTGGATCACCCCAAGTAAAAGAGAGAGTTCGCCTTCGGCTCCAAGTCTGAAGTAGGCTAACCGACAGATAGGAGGCCTTGTGACGGCGCCTCTCTCTCGCATCTAAATTCTAAAGAAGCAGGCGGCGATCCCCTTCCTCTCTGCTTCAGCTTGCGCTTCCGTCTCTCGCGTCGCGTTACCCATAGTCCCAAACCCTCGTCAGTAACCACCCGCCGATGGCGCCGCCGGAGCATCCCAGCCCCGCCGCGCCGTCGGAGAACGCGCAGCCTCCGCCACCGGCGGCGGCTAAGGGAAAGGGGAAGAAGAAGGATGACGACGATCTGGTGAGTCCGCGCAAAAATCTCGACTTTACTGCTTCGATCTGATGTTTTTGGTTCGCCTAACGTGCTGGTTCGCCGCAGTCGGAAGAGGATCTTGCGCTCAAGGAGCAGCTGGAGCTGTACGTCCTGCGGGCGCAGGACGCGGATCCCGGTGTGCAGAAGCTGGCTCTTGAGAGCATGAGGTATCCAAATCGACGACCTGATTCCAGTTATAGGATTGTGTTTCCCCTGTCAGCAAAGTTTTGTGGTGCCCGCTCAGCGTTCTAGGTTTAAACTTTCATCCCCCCTGGTACCAAGGTGTTTTTGTGGTGGGAGCTCGTTCTAGGGTTAAATTTTCCATCTTGCGCCCAGTAGAGAAGTTTTTGTGGTGCGAGCTCATTGTTCTAGGTTTAAATTGATCACCTTCCTCCCGATAGCAAAGTCTTGCAGTGCGAGCTCATGGTTCTAGGTTTAAATTTACCATCTTTGCCCTGGCAGCAAAGTTTTTGTGGTGTGAACTCATTGTTCTAGGTTTAAATTTACCATCCCCCCCCCCCCCCCCCCCCCCCCCCCCGGAAGCAAAGTTTTTGCGGTGCAAGCTCACTGTTCAATGTTTAAATTTACCATCTTCCCCCCGGCAGCAAAGTTTTTGCGGTGCAAGCTCACTGTTCAATGTTTAAATTTATCATCTTCCCCCTGACAGCAAAGTTTCTAGGTTTAAATTTACCATCTTTGCCCTGGTAGCAAAGTTTTTGTGGTGTGAACTCATTGTTCTAGGTTTAAATTTACCATCTCCCCCCCGGCAGCAAAGTTTTTGCGGTGCAAGCTCACTGTTCAATGTTTAAATTTACCATCTCCCCCCCGGCAGCAAAGTTTTTGCGGTGCAAGCTCACTGTTCAATGTTTAAATTTATCATCTTCCCCCTGACAGCAAAGTTTCTAGGTTTAAATTTATCATCTTTGTGGTGTGTTGTTAAATTCAGTGTGCCGAATGCTTTCTCTTCCCGATGGGCTAAAACTAAGAGGAGTTTCATTGATTACTGCTGCCACTGTTTCGTGCAAACCAACAACTTCCTTAACTTCTTTTACTATCGTTATCAGACAGGAGATTCGTTCCGCTACAAGCTCCATGACTTCTGTTCCAAAGCCCCTAAAGTTTCTGCGGCCACATTATGGAACCCTGAAGACCTATTTTGAGTCCATGGTAGAATCTGAAGTGAAGGTATGTGTATAGTATTGATCTCACAATTTTTCTGTGTTTGGATTGGTTTGGTATAGTGCTGATGCCACCTTACTGTTTTGCAGAAATACATGGCGGACATACTGTCAGTGTTAGCTTTGACAATGTCCATTGAAGGAGAAAGGGTATGTACCTGCTGTGATAATTATCTCCCCCACTGTTTTAGACAAGATATTTCTTTTTTGTCAAGGAAAAAAACAACCTTTAGTTGTTTCCATGCCACTCATTATGCCCAGCTGCAAAAATTTGATTTCATATGCCTTATTGTTTCAGGAGAGCCTGAAGTATCGTTTATTGGGCTCTGAAGGAGACATAGGTTCATGGGGTCATGAATATGTGAGGTGTGAACAAAACTGAATCTTCTTGATTTTCCCTTTGCCTATTGGTTGGATTTTTTTGAAAAATATTGTTTACATGCTATTTTTGTTTCATACTTGTTGGATTCTGAATGAATAACTGTCTCATGTACAGAAATTTGGCTGGTGAGATTGCGCAAGAGTTCCAAAAGCGTCAGGTTTGCCCTCTCACTCATGCTATATTAGAATTCTTGAATCTTTTTTCTGACGCTGTTAGTGTGCCCGGTTCTTCTATTTAACACTGTGTTAATGATGTTCTAAACGTTGTTCTTTGGTTGTTTCTGTATTAACTTTCTATCACATCCAAATTTTGGACTTTTGAATCACAAATGCTTCTATCATTGATTGTTGCATAGTTGAAAATCACAACGTCTTAGTTGACAAGTTTCGCATGGTAGACAACTGCTTCCTGTCCCATTTTGTGTATTTCTCTTATTATCTAGAATTTTTATTTGTCCCATGGCAACCATGATCAAGTTTCATTGAAAATTGCTGCAATCTCTTTGTTGTTTTATTTCCATTTCATGCTACCTGGCTGCAATAGACCAAAAGCTATTAAGTACTGGAACCTGTTTATCTACCTGTTTAGCTTTCAAACCTCTAATTGTCTTCCTTGTTTTCCAGGATGATGACTTGCCCATTGATGCCCTAATGGAGCTCGTGCAGCAAATTATTTCATTTCACATGAAGGTTTGTTCTGATTAGACTTCATGGTTGAATGTTTGTTTAATTCTGTTCATCTTGAACAATGTTTTTTATTATGCTAATTTTTTATCTTTTGCTTTTTATAGCATAATGCTGAACCTGAAGCTGTAGATCTTCTGATGGAGGTACCTTCAATCGTTGTGTTACTTCTTTTTTCCTCTTTTTTCTTTTTACCTTAATTCGCTCCCAAGAGGAGTCGAACATAGGCCTGCTAGATGCTACTCAGATGCTCAAACCACTAGGCTAGAGGCCCTTTCACTAGTACTTTTTCTTAGAAGTGCACTCCAATATTTTTTGTCTGATGAACATGTCGCTGATGCATGAATTTAATTATTTTGTAGGTTGAAGACCTTGATTTGCTAGTTGAGCATGTTGACGCCACAAATTACAAAAGAGCTTGCATGTACCTGTCTAGTTCGGCCACGTAAGCTTGCATCTCTTTACCACATATTGTATGGTTTTCCGTGGTGTTGCTCCCGCCCTCTCTTTTGGAGCATATGTGCAAGTTAGATGCGTTGAATTTCTGTGAAATTAGTTAACACTTTTCTGTGCCTGAATGTGAAACTTGCAGATATCTTCCTGCTCCTGATGATATGTTGGCACTTGACATAGCATATACCATCTACATGAAGTTTGGAGACCTTGCAAGCGCTTTGAGAATTGCTCTACAACTTGACAAAGTGAGCAGTGATTTATCTCATTACATACTGTTTTTTTAAGAACCAAATTCAAACTGACACATGTTAATGTCTGTAGCCAATGCAATATGTGAAGCAAGTCTTCACAACAGCTGATGATCTTATGCTCAAGAAACAATTCGCATACATCATCGCACGCCACGTATGTCCCCATTCTCCTGTGTTTCAGATACTCTGCATGCAGATGCTCATGGTCGTGGCAACTGGCTAGGCTGTTTAACCATGCATGCTACATGAGATACCTCATTATGATCTTGTTTCCTCCCCTGATTTTGAACCATCATCTCCCTTCTTCTTAAGGGTTTGGCTATGGAGATTGATGATGAGATAGCTGCTGATGATAATGACAAGGAAATTTTGCAAGAAATAGTTAATAATACTAAGCTGAGTGAGGGATACCTTACTCTTGCTCGTGATATTGAGGTCATGGAGCCAAAATCTCCTGAGGATATATACAAGGTGATGTATATTTTACTGCTTACCATATTGTGGTGGCGCAGTTCAGTTGTCCATAATGTCTGTGCTCTACAATTGTAGGTCCATTTGATTGATGGCCGTGGTGCCAGTTCAAGTCTAGATTCTGCAAGACAGAATCTGGCTGCAACATTTGTCAATGCATTTGTGAATGCTGGGTTTGGCCAGGTTAGCTTTTGACATGAAACCAGTACTAGTGGCCCTGTTTGTGAGAAAATAGTGCATCTTAAGATGTTTTTGTTTTGTTTTGTTTTGTGCAGGACAAGTTGATGACTGCTCCGTCTGATTCGTCCAGCAGCGGATCTTCTGGAAACTGGTTATTCAAGAACAAGGAACATGGAAAAGCCAGCGCAGCAGCTAGTCTGGTATAATTACAATACTCTTTATAGTTTAACCAGAACTCGTGTATTTAAACTGTCCAATTGTTAAATAACATTTTGTTTCCAGGGAATGATTCTTCTGTGGGATACTGATTCTGGGCTTGCTCAGCTTGACAAATACTTGCATAGTAATGACACTCATGTGGTTGCTGGAGCTTTGCTAGGTATTGGAATTGTCACTTGCGGCGTGAAGAATGATTGTGATCCTGTATGTTCTCCGCTTTATTAGCTTCTCTTGCTCCCTCCCTCCCTCCCTGCTTTATTAGCTTCTCTTTTACCCCTAACCCTATCCTTTCTGCCAGGCGCTTGCTATTCTCATGGAGTATATTGGCAAGGATGACTCAAACATTCGTATTGGGGCAATATTGGGTCTTGGAATCGCATATGCTGGTTCCCAAAAAGAAGAGGTTGGAATTAGTACTGATAGTGTCTTACTGGCTCATAGATTGGTGTTTCTTCTTCTTATTGTTTCTTAAATTTCAGCTTAAAATGCATCTATCCGCTGTGTTGGGAGACTCCCAATCACCTCTTGAGGTCTTGGTCTTCTCAGCCATTGCCTTGGGATTGGTGTTTGTCGGTTCTTGCAATGAAGAGATTGCACAGTCTATCATATTTGCCTTGATGGAGCGTAGTGAGGCCGAGTTGGCAGAACCCATTATACGGTTGCTTCCTGTTGCTCTCGGCCTTCTATATCTTGGTAAACAGGTAAGTTTTTAGAATAGTTCTGATTCCAAGCCTTGCAATTAATTAGGTTAAGTATATTCAAATAAGTTGAGTACTTCATGTTCCTTTTCAGCTGAGGTATTTCCTATGTTGTTCCTCAATTGTTTGTTTGGCTTTTAGTAATTACCTAGCCTTATCATTTTATGGACTCCACTGCTTGGATCTGATAAAAATGGCAAACACTTGTGGTGGTGATTGTTACTACTTACTGTTTGCTTTGTTATGTAGTCTATCTGTATGCCCTGGGCATTTTTACAGGTCACTTTAGTGACTTTCTAATATGTGCTTTAGCTATCACTGAACACTGAAAGCCATCCTATTTTAGGAGAGTGTTGAGGCTACTGCAGAGGTCTCTAAAACATTTGATGAGAAGATAGGGAAGTATTGTGATGTAACTCTTATGTCATTGGCGTATGCGGGGACAGGGAATGTGCTTGAGGTATTTCATGTTTTTCTTAATTAAAAAAGAGGTTTCTAGTGGCTTCGAACTTGTAACAAGTTTGAATTGTTTGGTTTGAACAAAATTTTCAAACTCTGTTTGCAGGTTCAGAAGCTTCTTGGCATTTGCTCGCAGCATCTGGAGAAAGGCGAAACACACCAAGGGCCAGCTGTCCTTGGAATTGCTCTTATTGCTATGGCTGAAGAATTAGGAGCTGAAATGGCCATACGTTCACTTGAGCGTCTTTTGCAGTATGGCGAGCAGAATATTAGACGAGCTGTTCCTCTTGCTCTTGGTATACTCTGCATATCTAATCCCAAGGTACGTGCATAAGTTGTTCTTACATACTAATTCTCTTAGAAATGTTAAATTAAACCACTGCTTAAATAATTCATCCCTGACCAGTGAAGTAAATGTATTTCATATAGAACTGCATTGTATTTGAATCCTTGAGGTTTGTAAATTGCATGTGCATGGAAATGTTCATCTAATGAGACTTATCTGAATGGAGTTACTGCATGGAAGTGCTAATCCATTTGATGCACCTGCACCAGCGCAAGAAAGCACTTGGGATGGTTGATATATTATTCATATCTTTTAGAAATTTTTTTTGACCATAAATCCTATATAGCAAAGTTTGGTTTATAAGCTAACTTTGTTTTTTCTTCTCATAATTCAAACCTTTCCATTCCCTAATACTGCTCCAAGACTCGGGTATATTAGAAATAAATCATATCAAAGCAAGTACTTCAACACCTTTCTATAATTGACACTATGGCATGTGGAAATTTTGCATGGTGTCATCATTATTGAAAGTGCGGCCAAATTATTCTCACTGTAATTTATATATCATTAACATATTGTGATCTGCCTATGCAAGTTCCTTGATTTTGGATTGCTCAGTTCCTTGTTACATGTTTTTGGATTGCTCACTTTCTTGTTTCTTCTTTCAATAAAAAGTTATTCATTTAGGTTGCATAATATTGAAAACTGTGTTGCTCCATCAGGCATTCCTATTGCATTTCTAATACTTGCCTTCTCAGGTAAATGTGATGGACACACTGAGTAGATTGAGTCATGACGCAGATGCTGATGTGTCAATGGTTTGTATTTTCCACTTTTTGTGCCTAGCCATTCTTTTATTATCTTATATGGAGTATATATTAACATCCTAATTCAATTTCTCCAGGCTGCGATCATCTCATTGGGTTTGATTGGTGCTGGGACAAACAACGCCAGAATAGCCGGCATGCTTCGCAACCTTTCAAGTTATTACTACAAAGAAGCTGCTCACCTGTTTTGTGTAAGTATAGCTCCACAATGATCTTTTGGCATCCTTAGTACTCCATTTTGTACAATGGTTTCTTGGCTGTGTTGCATAAGCTGATTAATTTTGCTGTGTTCATCAGGTAAGAATTGCTCAGGGTCTTGTTCACCTTGGAAAGGGCTTGTTGACCCTTTCTCCATACCATTCTGATCGATTTCTTCTTTCCCCGTAAGTGACTATCTCTAAACAGCCAATTCACCTGTGAACACCACTGGATACTTAATCTTTTTTCTGTTTCCCTTCTGGTCTTTCTAGGATGGCACTTGGGGGGCTTGTAACTGTCCTTCATGCCTGCCTTGATATGAAGTCCACCATACTAAGGAAATATCACTACATCCTTTACATTATTGTCCTGGCTATGCAGGTATGTTTCAATAGTCAATTGCCACATACATCTATGAATGCAATAGTGAACTGTTGGAGATTGTGGTTGAACTCTATTTTGTTTGTACAGCCTAGGATGCTTTTGACGGTGGATGAGGATCTGAAGCCCCTGTCTGTTCCAGTTCGTGTTGGGCAAGCGGTCGATGTTGTTGGTCAGGCAGGAAGGCCGAAAACCATTACGGGCTTCCAGACACATTCCACACCTGTCTTGCTTGCTGCAGGGGAGCGTGCTGAACTAGCTACTGAAAAGTAATAATTCAGTTTTGAACCCAACTGATGTGTTGTACCATCTGTATACATTGGAAAGCTAATTACTGTTGGTTTGCGTTTTGCAGATACATTCCATTGACGCCGGTGCTGGAGGGCTTTGTAATTCTGAAGAAAAACCCAGAATACCACGAGGAGTGAGACTGATATGATGCTGATTTGTGGGTCGCCTGCACCTCAAGTCCTCAACCTCAAGCCAAAAACAAGAGTTTCCATAGGACCCTTGTTATGCCCTTGGGCACTTTCTGGTGGTTCATCAAATAGGGTTGTAGCTTTTCACACAAGAGTTGTAGCTAACTTAATCACATGTTTGGTTGTAATACATGCCTCTCGGGTTTGCAGACCCGGCCGCGTAGATGTTAGGGTTGCTGTTTACTTTTACCACCGGTTTATTTATTTGTATCTATGTATCGGAATTACTGACGACATGTTTAGAACTTGTTGGAACGATGGCATACAGTGTCATTTTTGGCATTTAACGCTGCTATTCTCATGGATTACGAATTGTGGAAGTGTGAAATATTCTTTACATTTAATAGTGTTTATCTCGACATCAAGGTGCTCCTGATTCCTGTGACATGCAGGGAAAGCCACCGAAGAAGGCAAAGGTTGCGGGGAAGGCCCCTAAAAAGGCAACTAGGAAAACCCAACCTGTGAAGAGAACTAAGAAGGCGAAGAAATGAGGCATGTTGATTTGTTTCCAAAAAAATGGCTGTTGAAAACTCGAGATAGCTGGCGGCTGAAGTCGTAACAGGCAGCTATGTGCTGAGACCATTTGTTATCCGGATTCATCTGTGTAACATCATGTAGTACTTCTAGCGAGGGAAAAAAAGACATAACATGTAAAATTGCAAAGACGATACGGTGTTACATTATTGTTCTATATACTCTAGGAGTATCCTCATTTTCCACTTAGAGTTTATTAACTTGTTTTTCCAAACTTTATCGTTGTCGCCTGTTGGGCCTATCAAATTTGGCAGAGATTCATTAGCCGGTCAACGTTTTTTCATCACAGAGATCGCAGTCGCAGTATATATCAGATATAACGTTTTTTCTCACAGAGCTTTGCAGCTGTAGTATACCGAGTTTATACCTTTATGGCGACAACAGAAAAAAGATGAAACCTTTATTAAAAAAGAAAAAGAAAAGGAGAAGTCACCCACTACTATCTTACTGGGCTGCCACTTGCCAATGGGCCGGGCCTATGAGCTGCTCGGCTCGTTTCCTCCTCTTCCTCCTCCGCTCTCGTTCCACGCGCTAGATTATAGTTTAACCCCTGCAGCTCCGGGCCATCGCCGACGAGCGGCGCCGGCGCCGTGATCTCTCCTTGAAGCTACTGGGCGCAACGGAGCGGTTGGAATGGGGGAGGAAGACGACGACCCCGACTGGCTCACTGCGTTTCAGGTACGAACCATCTTGCTCTGGAGTATCTATCTCGCGCACCCTCCTTGAGACTGACTAAATCGCTGGGGGCAAGAAAAATTTCTTTTTTTTTTTCTAGAGGGAGCCCGCTGCGCGCTGCTCCGGATAACCTCTCGCGGATTAGGGCAAGTTAGTTGGTACTGAACCCCGATGCGTGAAAAGAGTTACCTCCTCTGGGTGCTAAGCTCGATCTTGTTTAGTCACTCATATCGCGCTCAAAATTAAATGCACTAGTATCCAACTAGCAATTGATCTGTGCCATGCTGCCAATTGGCACCTCCCGTGCCACAGAGGGTCCATGTCCTCCTCAAGAAAGTTCTTGCTCTTGCTGTAACTCGTAGGATTGAGCTGTAGGCTGTTTAGGTTTATTTCTGCATTCGTATCAGGGCACATATGCATGTAGCCATGGTTGTGTTTTCTGTTAAGCATAGTTGTCCATCTATGATATCACCAAGCGATGTCCTTTCTATGTTGCAAACTCAAGAATTTCAATATTTGCCCTGCATAGTACACTGTTATTGTTGTTCTCGTTAATATTGTATATTTGTACACAGAGAAGCCACATGAAAATCTTGAGCTTGTTTTAACAATTTGATTTCCAGATCCATAGTATAGGTCAGAACGTTTTTGACCAATAAATGTCAGAACGCCATCGGTAGTGCCAAATGTCATGGCCGTTCTCAGCACCTTTCTTGCAGTATTCATTGGCTACTCTACTTCCTTTCTTTACATCAGCTTTCCAGAATTGTTTTTCGTTCCAAATCATGTCTTCATATAAGTTTACTATGTATCAATAAGCAACTAACATGGATTTGAACTTTCTTCTTCTTCTTCACTATAGGCACCAAGTGCGGCGCCAGTGATGCTTTCTTCTGGGTCTGATGTTTCTCCTGAAGCTAGTCCTACCAGGACAACTCCATCTAGAGAACAGGGAAATGGAGAAAAGCTGGCTAGTTCGGAACATGCAGGTGACAGAGATGACCCTGCACAAAACAAGGGCAAAACTCTGATATTTGCTAGAAGAAAAACCCTTGGTGGTAAAAAAGGTACATCTGGTCAATCTGTATATTTAGTGCGACAAAATTTTGAAGCAGCAAGTGCTTCTCATTAAAGTTTTGATCCATTTGTTCCACATAGTTGCTTATAGATTCTTTTGGTAAACATGCAGAAGGTCCAACCACAGATGAGAAACAAGATAACACTACTAGGCGCACAGTATGGATTAAAATGCTGTTTTAAATTCCCTAGCTTCAATTCATGTTACTTTGCTACAGGCTGGTATTTTTTTCTACCTCCACCAATATTAAAAAAAAAGATAAAAAATTAATCCCTCTAATATATGACGCTTGAGACAAAGCTTGGCCTAAACGTCATGTATTTAAGACTGGAGGGAGTAGGACTTTGTAAACATCAAATGAACTATCAAAGTCTCTGGATACTCAAGATTAACCGTCGATAAAGTTGAGCATACATCTTTTTCGTGCACAGATGATCAGATCCTGTTTGTGGCAACTATTCTTTTGGACCTTATCTTTGGAATATTCAATTTTTAATTGTGTTACTAGTGATCAGATATTGCAATCCTTATGTTTATTTTAACTTCATTACAACATACTAGGTGCAGACACTAGTGCTGTTGCTTTGCAATTAATTGCTGTACCTATTTCTTTTTAATAGACTCCAAAGAATGATATGGTTACACTTTCATCTGGTTCTGATGCTTCCCCTGGGAACAGCCCTTCAAGGGCTGGTGACGCTAATCTTGAAGAGGACTCACTTAGTACTCCCAGGAAAAAAGGTGTTCAACAAACTAAGAATAAAAAGACAAAGGCTGCGGGAACTAAATCTGATCCAGACCAAATAGGTGGTAAGACATTTTAGTGTGGCTATCATTTAAGTTACCAGCTTAAAAGTCAGATTTGTGAATAACATGTACTTCCTATTAAATCGACGACATAGACACATTGGAACATCAAGAGGGAGTTGCTGAGGATGAAATGCAAGATAAACTTACTGGAAACTCTGTAAGATGTCTAATCACCCCTCTACTTTTTAAGTTTTTTGTGCCACTGATATTTTGGATGATAATTAGGGGGGGGGGGGGTCAGCTCATACCTTTTTGTGTGATTATTTATTTCAGATAATGTTTGTGCAGCTTTATGATTGAGTTTTTGTTTTTTTCCCTAAATGCCAGGTCTCCCAGAGGTTACCATTAATATTCCCCGATAAATTTCAACGTTCAAAGGTATTATCAACTCTTGCAGGAATTTGTGTTCTGCCTATATGAAGACTGCTCATTAAAATTTTGGCTTGCAACCAGCCAAATGCTATGGACAAGCCTGTTGTCCTCCACCACTCTTCTATTGTGGTCATGGAAAAACTGTCTGCTTAGCATCGATGCAAAGGAATATAAATTATATAATCAAAGGATGTAGAATCAGGAGATTTGACATGTGTACTGTGTTTTTTTATTTTACTGTATACCTGTCCACTCATTACTCATAGCAAATAATGACTGAAGATTGAGACCATGGTCTAGGTTAAAATTTCTGAACTGTGTACATGTAACTATGTTGTAAAGCTTTAACTATCAACAATTGGACTTCTGGAAAATAACTTAGTGAGGCTATTACCTGGAAATTCTCAACTATATTATCAAACAATTTATTTTATTAATATTACTTTAGTTAATAATCATTTGTTCTGTTTTTTTTTTTTCTAGGCATTGATTGAATGTGATGGTGACTCGATAGATTTGAGCGGAGATATTGGAGCTGTTGGGCGGATAGTAGTTTCGAATGGTGCTACTGGAAGTCAGGATTTGTTGTTGGACCTGAAAGGTACCATCAAGTGATTGTCACTTTAGATACTTAATTAGATTTCTGAATTCTAATCTATGGTAGGAAACCACAGGCAAGATATATGTCCTAAAGCTCTGCTAAAGTATTTGAAGTTTTGTCTTCATACATGCATATTCCAAGAGTTACATTATTATTTCTTCTTTCCATACTCAAACAGGAACAATATACAAAACAACTATAGTTCCATCCAGGACATTTTGTGTTGTAAGTTATATCTCAAACTCAAGTACAATTTTATTATTTGGAGTTGGTCTTTCATCCTTGGTGCATTTCCTCTTTCAGGTGAGTGTGAGACAATCAGAAGCAAAGGTTCGTAAACCATAAAATAAATTCATAAGCATATTAGTTTTATCCACCATATCACTTTAGGCATCATAAATTCAAGCGTCTAATGTGCCAACCCAACTGTACATCTTTTTATGTATCCCATTTTTCTAGATCACTTTTATTGGCAACTGTTTACTGTAGTTCATCCACTGCTTTTCCTCTGCAGATAGAGGCTATAATGAATGACTTCATTCAACTGGAACCACAGTCCAATTTATTTGAATCTGAGACTATGATGGAAGGTTAGCATAATTATAGACGTTAGATCAGAGTATCTTTGATGTACAAAGCTGCCATGCAAGTTAATATGGCACACTCCTATCATTCTCTGATTGATCTATTTATCAGTGCTTCCGCATTTGAGAGTGTAGCTTTAGTGTTAGTGTGTGCCTAGGAGGGAAAACCAATCTGCATGAAGTTCTGGATCCATTGTTTATATGATGATAGTCTGTGTTACAATTTTTCCTCTCTGATATTATAGATCTATCTTCTGTATAGGTACTCTTGATGGATTCACATTTGATTCAGATGAGGAGGGTGATAAGGTCCCTGAATCGCAGACTTATCAAAATGATCAAAATAATGAAGATGGCGGCCAGCCTAAGGCGAAAACCAAAAGAAAAGCTGAGAAACAAGTGGTAAGTTTTCTTGCCTCCACTTTAGTTGATAACTAACTGAAACGAACCGGATTCCCATCGACGAGAATCCGACACCCTGTACCCTCGAGATAGTCCCAGGCATAGCAGCTATCTCGTACAGAACTCATCTCAGTCGAATATCACATCCATACAACGATAAAAGATCCAATACATGACATATATAAAACATAGCGGTCTGGTACAAGCCCTCTGGGCTAAATCGACAATAGGAAACAGCTACGAAGCGGTAGCTAAATCTTCTGGGTCCACTTCCCGCAGGCATCCTTGAGCATAGCGCGCACCCTTCAATCGTACCACCTGTCCTGGTTGAACTCGTGGTCGGGGTTTCACCTGAGAACCCAAAGTCTGTCCCCAAGGAAATGGGACAGGTTCACGTCACCAACCATAATATGAAGCAAGCTTTAAAGTGGCCTAATCTAAGGTATAGAAGTAATCAAGGTTTAAGCCAGGGTTTTCCTATGCGAGCAGTAGCAATAACCCAAATTCATCTCATCACCAACTCCTTTCCTCACAAGCACAGTCACTCCCCAGATCTACCCATCAGCCTCACATTCACATCGGGCTCGTCCTGCCACAGCAGGTTCCCGCAAGCATCATCCACCATCACCTTTCACTCACTAGTCGACTCGGTGAGCTCCCTCCCCACCTTGTCTCATCAGCAACGCTGGACCAAACTCTCATAACCCAAATCAAGGATGCGGTAAGAAAGCAGATTCCCATGCTAGTCGGAACTTATCGGAAGCGGGTTGTCCATAACCGTGGACACGGTTATACGTATAGTTTACACTCTGCAGAGGTGGCACTCCAGGAATCCATCCGGGCTGCAAGGCTAGTCCGCAACCAACCTGAGACACACCCCACAGCAAAGACCCTAAACAGTAACGGCGCCAATCTTGTCTCCCTGGGTTCGGGAAACATCCGATCTAACATCTGCCCCAGGGATGTGAAACCTTCCCACCGGTGCCAGTCGGGGGCCGTGGTAAATCAGGGAGAGTACGCCGCAACGAGTCCTCCTTACACATATCAAGCTCGAATCTCCTACAGTCTCGGCGCCGCACTAGAGTAGGCTTGCTGGAACCCTCCCCATACTGGGTAGATGGTGAGCACGGTATCCCCACGTCCAAAGGTGGAACTCGACTCGGTCCTTAATTGTCGGTAAAGCGAGTATCAGCGTCATAAGCGATCCACCGCAACGGTCCGCAATCGGCACTCATAACAGGTATAGCCGCCCAAACTCCTCAAGTAACCAATATCCAAGAACCATGTAACCGCAACAGGTACTCCGTAGGGACTGCCCCAGTGCAGTCCCCAAGCACCCCGATCAAACGATCGAGTTGTTATTACTCGCTTACACCGCCTAGCTGCACTACACCTCCCATACCACCCACAACTCACGCCAAGAGATTCAAATCACAACCATCCCAACACATGCATAGCATAGCATATTTTATAAAGTGAGTAGTAGGTATCAAGGTAACAGGATATTAACAAAGGCAGTGCAGGTGTAACATGCGAGTAAAGTAAAGCGCTAGCATACTAGTTGCATGTCTAATAGGTATTTCAGAGATTGGTCGGGCGTGAACCTGGGTAAGCTTCTTCCTCCTCTTCAAAGCAGTTGTCGGGGTAGTCCAGCTCCTCCAGGTTCTCCGGAGCTCCTAGAGTCGCGGAAAATAAAATAAGACGCGGCTACTGGCAAAGAAACTCCAAAACAGCGAGGAAAGAAGACCCAAGGAACGCCAAACTCTAAACTAACGCGTAGGTCATGATTTTAGAAAAATATAGAAACTGGTTTCATATTTTTCTGAGCTACGGTTGATTTATTATGAATTTTCTAAGTTTAAATCATTTTATGAAAATATTAAATAATTTCCGAAAAAGAAAAACAGACAGAAATTAGCCTGCTGACGTCATCATGACGTCATGCTGACGTCAGCAGTGGGGTCCGCCTAGGGTGACGTCAGCAGTGGGCCCTGCTGACGTCAGCGTTGACTGGTCAACGGTCAACGGTCAACGGGGTCAATGGTCAGGTCAGTCAGTGGGTCCCGCATGTCAGTGACTGCCAGGGTATGACAGGTGGGGCCCTCACGTCAGCGCAGTTAAAGGAAAGAAAAAAAGAAAAGATTTGCTGGGCTGGATCTGGGCCGAAAGCGATGGGCTGGCCCAACGAGGCTGGGCCGGCAGCCCAAGACCGCGAGATGGCTGAGGCTCGGCTCGGTGGTCGCGGTCCACGGTGAGCCGAGTGATGCGTCCATGGTGCACCGGGTGCACGGGATCTGGGTGCGGCCGACTCAGGATTAACTGCGGCTGGGGTGTGGCCGGCTTGCTGTGGCCACGCGTGTGGCCTGGCCACGGCGCGACGCGCGCGCGTCGGCGCGATCGGGAGCGCGGCCGGCGGCGACACCCACAACGGCGATCGACTGAAAAAAAAGGTCGGCGAGGCTCGGGGTCGATGGGGAAGGCTCGGCTAGGGTTAGGCGAACACGTTCGGCAAGATGAAGGTAGGACCTTGGCCGAGGTTTCGGCTTCCCGACGTGAGCGGCGGCGGCGCGGCTATGGCGCCACGGCGGCAGGCGACGCTCGAGCGGCGAGGCTCGGATTTCGGCTCTGCGGTTAGAGGCTCACGTATGTGCGGCACCAGCGAGTGTTGGAACGCGACGTCGCGACCATGGTTGGGTGCGCGTGCGCGGGCACACAGTTGCCCGTGGCCGCGACACGTCCGCGGCTCGCGCGCGGTGACCGGCATCCCGGTTCGCGGCAGCGTTGGCTGCAAGATCGGCGACGGCGGGATTGCGGCAAGGTTTAGCGGCTCGGCGACGAGGTCCTGCACAAGACAATGGCCACGACTCGAAGACCGGGTCCCAGAAAAGGCTAGCACGGTGGAGCGGCGGCGACTTGGCCGGAGTCAGGGAAGAAGAAAGTGGGTCGGCGTCGGCAGCTCACCCTGGGTCACGTCGTGGTTCGCTGCAGCTCGGGGACGACTCGCGGTACGACGGCGATCCTCGTGCTCCCACGAACAGCTCCGCTCCGGCTTCGGCTTGGCGTCTCCACGGGCGGCGGCGCTGCGACCGGCATCGGCTTCTCTTCCTCTGCCTCACTTCCTCCTCCTCCACTTCTCCTTCCTCCCCTCACTCTCGGCTTCAACTTGGTGACGAAGGAATAACCCCGAAGGGCTTGCGGCGGCTAGGGCTGGGAGAAGCCGCGGCAGGGTTTAAGTAGGGCGGCGGCTGCTAGGGCTCCACGGCGATGGACGGCTCGAGATTTTGGGCGTTCGTGCCCTTTCCACGTGGCGGCATCGCGACGGGCCGCGAGCGCAGCGATGGGTTTGGCTCGGCGCTCACGAGCGCGGCGACAGAGAGAGCAGCGCGGGGCGCCGGCGAAAAGCAGAGAGGGGGAAGCAGTTGGGGAAGACGACACTGTGTCGGGAGCGGCTGGCAGGCGGGACCCGCTGGTCAGCGACGGGGTGAGGGACGCGGAGTCGACGCGGTGGCGCGGCTGGGCCGTTGCTGGGCCGCAAGGCCGGCCGGGCTGGTTTGGTCGGTTGGCTTGGGGAAGAGTTGAAGGGTGGTTTTCGGACTTTGAAAAGACGATTCGGCCCAAGAAGGTTAGTAGGGTTTGAATTAGTTTAGTTAGTATTTGTTTGAATTCAAATTTAGGATTTGAATTCAAACACAACCAAAAATCCAATAAAAACCAAATGAACTCCAAATCACACTATTTGATCCTTGGCACTTCAAATTATTTTTAATTAATTTAAATTTTGCCTAAGATCAAAGGGAGCAAATAGAAGCAATCTTATGTGTTGGTTTGCATGCACAACAATTCACCAAAAATTTTTAAATCCTCATTTTTGCATTCATCAAATCCTATGGAAAAATTTAGGGTTGTTACACTAACTTACCCAATTATGTGAACATGGGAGGGAAAAAAACAATTATCTGTAGCTATATTTTGTTATGTACATTAAAGTGTTCCAGATTTGTAGTGATTGGGAATTCTAAATTAGAGGTGTTTAGTTCCAGACTACCATTTTATGAGGAGCATTTAAAGGCTTAATTGTTAACATGATTGTGCATTTCTTATTATTATGTCCGATGGCACTGCTGCTTTATGTGTCATTATCAGGAAATAGCACTAGCCTCTAGCACTGGCCTTCCTGTTTTCTTGGGCTCCCTTGATGTTCCCATGTACGGAATAGTAATTTCACAGAATCATTACCAAAGATGTAAATAGCATGCTACCAAAGTTTGCGATAAATCTGGATAAGGAAAGATGGCATAGACTCCTGGTTTTGCTTGCTGTGTATCTTCCTTAGTGGCTTAGTGCTAGTGTGCTGCTATTCTCATGGATTACGAATTGTGGAGTGTGAAACATTCTTTACATTTGATAGTATATGTATCTCCACATCAAGGTGCTCCTGATTCCTGTGACATGCAGGGAAAGCCGCAGAAGAAGGCAAAGGTTGCGGGGAAGGCCCCTAAAAAGGCAACTAGGAAAACCCAACCTGCGAAGAGAACTAGGAAGGCGAAGAAATGATGCATGTTGATTTGTTTACAAAAAAATGGCTGTTGAAAACTCGAGATAGCTGGCGGCTGAAGTCGGAACAGGCTGAGATCATATGTTATCAAGATTCATCTGTGTAACATCATGTAGTACTTCTTCTAGCGAGGGAAAAAAGATATAACATGTAAAATTGCAAAGACTATACGGTGTCGCATTATTGTTATACACTCTAGGAACTTTGTATCCTCATTTTCCACGTAGAGTGTATTAACTTTTTTTTTCAGATGGTGTAGCCTGTGCCTCTAATCCTAATTCCGGAGTTTTTATTGTAAAATGTCGGACAATTTCCGGGCAGTTTGTCCATTAATTTAAATTTCACATTTGAACTTGGTAGTTTCCCAGCAGTTACTGCTCTGGCACGAGTTCTGAATCTCTGGGCCTCTGGCACCGGCTTGAGCATCAATCACAAAAATTCGGATTTCACTGCAAATTTATTAACTTTTTTTTAGAAGGTGTACCCTGCACCGCTAATACTAATTCCGGAGTTTTATTGTAACAAAATGTCGGACCAGGTCGGTCTGGGCAGTTTGCCCATTAATTTAAATTTCACAATTCGAACTTTGAAGTTTCCCAGATAGTTACGGCTCAGGCACATCCCCGATCCCCAGCCTGAGCCTCAACCGCAAAGGTCCGGGCGACTTCACTGCAAAATTCCCCTTGATTCGGTTGGTATCACCTCAAATTTTCAACGATTTCACCATCAATGGAAACTAAATGATTTTTTTCCTTAAAATTTAGAATATCCATTCGATTCCATCCTTGCCTGCAAGCAATAATTGTCGCGGCGTCCAAGGTTGCCACCGCCGTCCGATCCCCCGATCCCGCCCATCCCACCCGTCCGTCCTCCGCCTCGGCCGTCACCAGAAGCCGCAGAGAAACCAAAGGCGACGCGTCATCCCTGCTGGGCTGCCTCCGCTTCCTTCATTTCCGTGTCCTCTTCAATTCGCAGGCAGCAGCAGCAGCAACGCCGCCTCCGCCTCCGCCTTCACGTTCACACCGCCTCTCCTGCCCCCAGCAGCCGCCGCAGCCGCCGCGATGCCCTAGCGCCGTCCCCACCGCCCCGAGCTCCGTCGGCTGCCTCGAGCGCCCGCCGTGGCCGGCCGCGCTCCCCGCATCTGGGCGGGCGGGCGGGCCGGTGCTCGGCGTCGGCGCTCCCGCGTCGCGGTTCCGTCGCCGGTGACATTGCATTTGTAAGCGCCCGAGCATACGCTGTCTGAATCCCCACTTCAGCTTCTCTCTCCCCCGCCTCTCTCCCTCTCCGCTAGCTAGCTCAGCGGTGTCGCTGCTCTGCAATTTGGTTTGCTGGTTGCTGCTGCGTAGCTGGTTAGTGCTTCTGAGGAGGGGATCGATTAGGTAGGTTTGGTTTGGTTCTGGTCTAGTGTGTTGTTCTAGGGTCCAGATCTACTGCCTGGAATGGATTTAGAGTTGGAGGTGTTCTCCTTCCAGTCTGACACCATTTCGACTGTCAACTTGGAGTCAACAAGCTTAAAATTACCACTACTCTGTGCTTCAGATTGTCCACTTGGGTTTGATATGTCATTATGTGCAAAACATACCGCGCTTGCCTATCCACCTTGCGGCAGTTATCTGCACACGGTTGGGGAGAAGTAATAGAGTACAGTATAACATCTGAAACGGCAATGTGTTATGGTTATGTCAAAGTTTATTGATATTTTCCTGTGCGCACCAGTATAGATTAGTGCCTATCTCGTATTTGACACGTCTTTTTATTGTATCAGGTCGTAATCCCCTGTGGTAACCGCCATCGCTAGTGATGCATTCTTCAGAAAATAAAGAGGTATGCCCCAACCCGGGAAGATCATCAAAGAGGAGGAAAGATGCCTCTTCTGAGATGGTTCCTGCATCCAAAAGATCAAGTCGACGTAACGCTTCCCGCCAATGTAAACCTGATTCTCCCGTGAAGAGGTCACCAAGGAAAGTTAGGAATGCTACTTTGGCAAAAAGCATAAAGAATAAATATCATTGTAGCCCGCTGAAACGGCGGAAGGGTTCAGATTCTGTTTCTGGGAAAATTGTAACGGGACTAGTTTCGAGAAGGAAGAAGAAACGAAAAAGGCAAAATATTGATGAAGCAACTCGCTTGGAACGAAGAGCGAGATATTTCCTAATCAATATAAAATTGGAGCAGAATTTGCTAGATGCTTACTCTGGAGATGGATGGAATGGGCAAAGGTGCACACTGCGCTTTAACTGCTGTGATCTACTGGTGAAAGAAAAAAAAATCAAATCTATGTATCCAACTAGGATAAATGCATTTTTCATTTAAAATTGGAACCTGAATAATGTTATCGCGTCGGAATAAACTTTTCTGGGAGTAAAAGCTCGCATAGATGTAATGTAGCATAGACTTTTAAGGCTTGAAGTCAACAAGGCGCTAATTTGTTTGCAATTAATATATATGAGATTTATGACCACCCATGAAGAATAACCTCATCTGGACAATACGACAAAAACACAGTTTTAATCATTTAGAGTTCTTTGATTATAGTAATATCACAAGTTCATTGGCTGCTGCCACTTGTAAGTCTAGGAATAATACTGGTCTGTTAATTTGTCGGAAGTAGACTTTTGGACTCATGTGGTTGAAGTTTGTTTCATGAGATGAAATTGCAGTGCAGTACTTTTTGTTGGCATGGATTTGTGAAAGTTCTCCTTTCTTTTCCTGCCCATTGTTTGGATAGAATCATGTTCAGGTTGCTGTTATATAATTTCCTTTCTCATTTTGCCCAGTTGCTTTTATGTGTTAGTACAGTAAATACAGTAAAATAAAGTATGATAGTAAATAGTACACTAATTAAATGCATCTTTCTAAACAGCCGAGAGAAAATAAAACCAGAGAAGGAACTGCAGCGTGCCAAGAAACAGATCATAAAATGCAAAATTGCTATACGTGATGTTATTCGCCAACTTGATTTCTATAATTCCACTGGTAGCATTGATGACCCAGTGTTGCCTCCAGATGAGTCTACCAATCCTGAACTTGTATGTATACCATCAATCGTATGTCAGATGCTCTACTTCCACAGGATCTCAAGTTCTCAACTGATAAATTATCAATATTTGTTTTGCTAGGTCATGTGTTCAGCATGCAAGTCTCAAGAATCATTACCCAGCAATAAAATTATCTTCTGTGAAGGGGCCTGCAAAAGGGCATATCATGAGAAGTGTTCGGAACCTCCTTTAGAGAAAAGTGGTAATTGTTTCTGTTTTCCCTTCCAAATACGTGGTTCCATGTTTGTTTGACGTGGCTGTCATTCTGTTTTTTTTGTACTTAGTGTGAGATAGTTGCACATTTGTGGCAAAACAGTGTCTGTTTTGTTTGTTGACGGGTTAAAGTTACAAGGCTAAGTTTTCCATTTGAAAACCAGTTGATCATTGAGCTCAACCAGACAATTGGTATCTTACTCCATGTCTCATGTTAGATTTGTCCCTTGCTTAGAAAAGCTGTCTGTCACTTGATCTAAATTCCAGGTTGACTTTGAAAATACCAGTGATTCAGTGTTCGATTTCGCTCTATTTCGTATTTCATGTACCATGAGGGTCCTAAGGACTCACAGTTGAATGTAATCTTGTTCTGCTCTTGTAAACATGTTTTAGAGATTGGCTCCTCGCTGCTTAACTTTCTGCATACCAAAATACGCAGTTTGAATGCACTTGTTATTGCTGCTGCCAAAGTGCCACTGTTATCATTAAAAGTTTGCTTATCATGATCACTATATGCAGTACAGACATTTGATTGGCAATAAGCACAGACCGTAGCAAAGCTGTGCCTTGTCCAAATCAACTTGTGGTATGCGATAGTTTATGCAGAAAAAACAAGGATATTGCAAATTTATGGTACTACGGTCAGGGTCTTCAAACTGGAGACTACCAGGGACCAAAATCAACATTATTAGAGTGTAGGATCATACTTTAATTAGATAAGTTTGAAATATTTACTAACTCAAGATTGTATATTGATTTTTAAATTCATGCAGTGTTTTCTTTTATATGTAAAGCTTTCATGTTGTGGTGCTGTTCACAAGTTGGTATGCCTTTACTTCGGTTCTGTATACAGTAGACTCCAGAAATAGTTGACTATAATTTATTTCATAGGAACTGCTGCTTATTTTTAAGCTAGCGTTATTGTTTCTTTATGTTATCTGCTTTTGTGATAGTTCTGTATAAAAGTTCCGCTTAGACACATCAAAATAAGCGAACCATTCTATTCACACAGATTTTCTACTTTTAGCTTATCATAATTGTTTGAACATGAGTGGATATGTACCTATAATCTTGTTTGCCTTCCTCGCAATGAATTCAAAACAGATATTGCACTTACTAATTATTAATATGTTTATCTGTCTTGTGCTTTAACTCAGCTCTTGCAACAAGTAGCCATGGTTGGCTTTGCAAATTCTGTTTGTGCAAGGTGAAAATTTTAGAAGCTATCAATGCACATCTAGGGACAAATTTTACGGTGAAGTGCCCTTTTGAAGTGAGTTCTATCATTCCTGCACCTATGCTATAATCATTTTACTTTTGCTATTCTATCATATTTCTGTCAATTGTCAAATCTACTTGCTTTGTATAGGATGTTTTCAAGGAAGCAACTGAACAAGTAGACTCTGAGGATGCACTAGATGAAGATTGGCTTTCTGAGTATTCAGGTGATGAGGACTATGATCCTGAAGAAAATGAGACCAGCAACAGCTGCATGAACAGTGGGGAAGAAATTATGTCCGATGATTCCAATGGTTCAGGAAGTCCACTTTATTCTCCAAATGATGATATTCCAGACTTCATATCAGCAGACCTCAACGATGTCGAAGGTCTCTGTCATGCGAGTTTAGACTTAGGCATTGATTCTGGTGAAGATGATTGTGCAAAGATCCTTACCTATCAAAGGACAAGAAGAGATGTTGATTATAGAAGACTTAATGAGGTGTGTTTCACCAGTAAAACTATTGCTACCAGTTCTGCAATTTAGAACATTTTTCTTGGAAATATCATGTATAACTCAAACCTTCATTAAGTTTGCCAATAGGCTGGAATGCTGATTACTTTTTACCCTGAATAGGAAATGTTTGGAAAAATTATTGAGAATGAAGAGCAGAGTGAGGATGAAGATTGGGGTCATGGCAGAAGAAAGAAAAGAAGAACATGTGCAGGCGGTGTTGGGGATAATTCTGTCGAGGGTTTCTCGAATGTAATAGAAGATGAAAAGACCCAAACGAAGAGAAAACTTTTCAGGATTCCTCCCGCAGCAGTTGAGGTAATTGATAATTCCAGTGGCATTTATAAATATGATAGACCTCTTTATATTTGCATATTATGATTCACATTGTATTTGGTGTGATACTAGATGAACTCATGTCTGTAATTCGATTTCAAACTGGCTTATTGTGCCTGCGACTCTGAAATTGTAGTTTTTGTCTCGTTCACTCTTGCTTGTCATTAATATCCTCTATTCTTCACACTGCTAAATTAGGTGCTTCGTAAAGCTTTTGCTGAAAATGAGCTCCCACCCAGGGATGTCAAAGAAAATCTTTCAAGAGAATTGGACATTTCTTTTGAAAAGGTACGTAGGGTTTGACTGGATCAATTTTGACAGCTTTTTGTTAGTTAATGCTTATATGTGTTTATTCACCTAAAAGTTGCTTTCTGCTATGTTCCTCACTTATGTAATAAAGAGATACTATAAATGCGATTCATAATTAAAGTCAGATACTCAATTCCTCACAGTTGTGACCAGTTTGTCACTCTTTTCATCTAACAATATATGTGTTGGGCAGAGCGTATAAGAAGTATTGAATGATAACCGACTTGTTTTTTTTTAAGATGTCTTCATCATCACTCATCAGTAACCGATGTCTGTCATCCATTTGCAGATTGATAAATGGTTCAAAAATACGCGGTGCGCTGCTCTCAGAGATCGTAAGGTATGGATTTCTGTCTCATGGTTATTCATATGATCTGTGTAATTTCATTGAACAAATAGTAATTCCTTGCACTCTAAGCTGTCTCAAAAGTTGTCTTTGATTTTCAGTTTCTCCCCACTTTTTAACTTCTATTTTCTCTATGCAATCATTTGCTGTGAGGCACATAAGCAAAGTCCAAAAAATAATGATGACAATGCATTTGTTCCTGTGAATCTTATATAGAATCATTTGTTGGCCCTAACTAATCTGCACTAACTGTTTTATCTTCTACTACATAGAACCAAGTTGTAGTTTTTCTTTCTGTATATCTCATGGTTATATACTCGTTAAGTTAGTGTCATCTTTCAGGCTGAAGGGAACAGACATAATACCACTCCAAGCAAAAGCTCAAGAAGTATAGGAAAAGCAGGAATCTCAGGCAAGGTTGATTCATCAGACAATTTGTACTTTTTTCCGAAGTCCAAAATCATCAATGTACCTACCCATTTGCGAGCAAATGTATTCATGTTGGTTCTGTCAATTATAATAATGACATGCCCTAAAAAGGTTAATTGCCATAGTGTTTATTTAATACTTGAATCTTTGATTTCTGTAAGTCCACACATCACCTTTGCAGGTTAGTTCTTTCATAAGCCACATTACAAATGGTCAGTAACTTCATGAACTAAAGGGGGTTGCATTTTCAGTATTAAATTCGTCTGTTATGCTAAATATTTTGATTCTATGTGTAGATTTATTGAAGGATACAAAGTGCCATGTTCAAATATTTCTTTCATTCTATCTTGCATGTATTATATTCAACAGATCATGTTTTGTTAATGTCTGTTATGTCATGCAGGCTGAAAGAAATGGCCGTATTACTGTTCCCTCCAATAACTTGAGGACAAATGAAGAAAAAGCTGGTATCTCGAGCAAGGTTGATTCGGGAGACAACTCGTGCTTTGTTCCCTTGTCTGAAATCATCAATGTGCCTACACGATTGCAACGAAACCTTGAGAAGAGGAAGATGGAATCATCTAGAAGCCCTGCGAGGCTACAAAATAAAGGAGATTGTTCTCCAACAGGCCAAGTCAAGGTAGAAGCTATACACAAAACCTACTTTATAGACCTGATCTAGAGTAACAAGGACCTTGAAAAAAGATCTACTTCTGTTTGATCATTGAATTGATTGTGTACTCAACATGTCTGCAGGAGAGTATGTCACCTACAACTACAAGCAAGTCTTGTTTGCAGACAGATCTGAGTCATCCATCAAATAATGAAGTCAGCTCCGAAGAGCAACCTGCTTCTCAGATGGATACTGGTGCCTGCGCTGAAGAGCAAGCTGCTTCTCAGATGGATACTGGTGCCTGCCCGGAAGAGCAAGTTGCTCCTTCGGTAGATACTGGGGCCTCAGATTATCAGCCTTTCCTTGATGTGATCGATGAGATGTGTGGACTCGAGTGTAGGCTGCAGAGGCTGAAGAAGAACATGCTGTCATCAGGAGCAGAGGATTGTGCTACTGGTGGGAGTGACATGAAAACCCAAGCTGTGGTTCTCGTGCCATCCGCTGAGCTCAAGGAAAAAGCGTAGCATGGCGCTTTATCTGGGCATCGCCCATAGGTTTTATATAGCAGATAACTGTATAGAGAACCATGAAGAAAAAAAGAAACAAGAAACAGACAAGTGCCGGCTTACATAACATACTGTCAGAGCGTCTGGTAGTCTATATACTCCGTACTATGTTTTAGATCAGACTTGTGCTTATTAGCAGAGTTGTAGCATCCAAATCTAAATCTGGAGTGTGAACCTAGATTAGAGTGTGTGCTTATCAAGTGATGACTGTACCAGGCACACTGATCTCAACTAGTCATTTGATTTTAAAGGAAGAACTTAACATGCGTGATTCTCCTAAGGGGCTGTCAGTGTCAAAATTTTCTGTGCAAGTTTTGTTCATTTTACTGCTGTTAGATTTTAAGGCTTTGCTGTTGCTGATTTAGAATTTGCTCCTAAAAATTGTGGCAATACAAACCATTAATGGCCCTGTTCGCTTGACTTATACTGATGGCTTATGCTGATTAGTTGTGAGAAAAAAAATACTGTTGGCTGATGGTTTATGCTGATTCGTTGTGAGAGAAAAATACTGTTGGCTGGGTAATCCTGTTACAGGAACTGTGTAACCACTAGTTCATATGAATTGATATTCAACCGGGCGGGGGCTCCTCCGTGTGTGCCCGCGGCCCGCCCGGCCGTCGGATTGCACGGGCGCGTCGTTCTCTGTTCATGCGTCCGGCGTTATCCGCGTGTGGGCGAGATGAGCTGCGATGCCGTGCTCTCCAGGGCCCATATATCAGATCGATCCATGGAGCCCATTAAAGCCCGTGTGTTTTTTGCACGCAGGCCGAAAGAAAAAGTCCATTCCACAACCCTCATCTATCGCCGTCGTCTGATTTTAGACCCCCAACCGCGAAACCAGCTGTTCAGGGCACCCGAACTATTGAAACCGTCCATTTTTCAACCCTCGGTGGTTTTGACGGCTGTTTTGACCTACGTGACGCCACATAGGCATGTCTGACCTGGAGTTGAGTCTGACGTGGAGTCCACATGTCATATTTATTTACGTTTTCTCCTCCCTCCCTCCTCACTCTCTGCCTCCGCCTCCCTCTGCCTCGCCTACACTCGCTCCCCATCCCCCACCTCACCGGCGCCGCCGCCCTCCACATCCCCCGTGCCGCAACCCCTCCCATCCTTCCCCGCGCGCCGCAGCCCCGCCTCGTCCCCCGGCCACCGCAGCCCCGCCTCCACTCCAGGCAGTCGCGCTAAAACCATGCTCGCCCCCGGCCACGGGTGAGGCGAGGGGAGCCGCCCGGCCCGGGACGCCCTGCCCCCGTCCTCGCCACCGCCGACATGGATCCGGCGTCCGAGGAGCTCGAGCGGGCGGTATTCCCCCTCTCTCTCCACCGGTCCCCTCCCTCCCTCCCCGTCTCCTGCTCTACCCTCCCCTTGCTCCTCCTATGCTCTGCCCTCTCCGCCGGTCAGCGGCGGCCAGGACGAGCGCCGGGCAGCGCCGGCCGGCCTGCGCGGGCCTAGGGCATCGACGGCGGCCGGCTTCCCGCGGCCTCGAGCTCGGTCCGGCGACGGCGGAGCTTCCCGCGGCCTCGAGTCTGCATGCCCTCTCCCGTAATGGCGATGACAACGGCTGGCTCTGGCGGCAGAGCTCGAGGACGTCGGCGAGGTGGCCCCGGCGGCGGAGCCTGAGGACTAGGCTCCCGTGGCGCGCAGGCGAGGGGGCACGCCGGCGGCAGATTTTGGCGGAGCTCCCTGGCGGCGGCGAGCAGGGGCGGCCGGCGTGCCGAATCTGGCTCGTGGACTGCATTGTTGCGATGACGTCCGGCGGCTCCTACACGGCGGGCGAGCACGGGGAGCCCTCCCCCGCGTGGATATGTACGGGCGCATGGGCGTAGCAGCGGCACGGGGCAAGCCGCCCACCTCCGCGGCGCACGAGGGCCGTGGCTGCGAGCGCGTGGCGGTGGACGTCGTGGCTATGATCCTAGCGGACGCCGTTGCGGGAGCATGAGGAGCCCCATGGCGGACGGCGGCGACGGGCGTATGCGCTATAGCCTGTAGCGTCCCCCCTCAGACCCGACTCCACATCAGACCCAACTCCACGTCAGACATGCCTATGTGGCGCCACGTAGGTCAAAACAGCCATCAAAACCCCGAGGGTTGAAAAATGGACGGTTTCAATAGTTCGGGTGTCCTGAACAGCTGGTTTCGCTGTTGAGGGTCTAAAATCAGACGACGATGATAGATGAGGGTTGTGGAATGGACTTTTTCCCAGGCCGAATGAGAATCCCTCCCGGTGGCCCGTCAGTTTCCCGGGCCGGCCGGTGTGTGACATATTGGGCCCACGTACAGAAGTGGCGAGCCGGCAGCCCACCCATGGAACCCTATCTCTCGTCGTATATAAGCGCAGCCTCACTTTCCTCCCCGTGGTTCCGGCGGCGGCGGCGCTAGCGATCTTAAGAGGGCGGAAGCGGAAGGAAGCGCCGGTCGGTCAGGTCACTTCGCGCGCCATGGTGAGCCGCCCTGATCTCGGTCTTGCTCCTGGCTGTTATCCCAAGTTCGTGTTCGGATTCGTAGGTTAGGGTGCGTGCGATGTGAAACCGTACCGTAGTGATATGATTTTAACCTCGTGGCTGCTGATTGTTTTGGGATTGAAGCTGCTGGCCTGGAAGGAGAAGGCGAGCTAGGAGTTAGAAATGCGCGCGCGATGAGTTTGGGATGAGAGACATGGGGCCTGCCTCAGAAATTGTTATATTCTGATAGTCCAGGCTGGTAAATAATTTGAAATGCTTTTCTGAGAGGGGATTAACTAGATGCTTTGCAATTTATTCCTGCCTAACATGACCCGCGAGATGTGCCTTGCTTGTTGAGGCTGCTTGTGCGCATTTGCAACAAATACCGAGATGCATTTAGGATAT
Organism: Echinochloa phyllopogon; assembly: GCA_033239725.1. Classification (NCBI taxonomy): domain Eukaryota; kingdom Viridiplantae; phylum Streptophyta; class Magnoliopsida; order Poales; family Poaceae; genus Echinochloa; species Echinochloa phyllopogon. Next base: position 3,521,580 of record BTCW01000001.1, read on the forward strand.
TAGGATGAATTCTTTAGTTTGTGTTAACCTGGAGAGTTTCTTGTATAAGGACTATATCTTAGCTTGCTGGGCATATTCGTCCGACAGTGTTTTTTGCCGTTGTTTTTCAGCTTGCGCATTTTGTCCCATTGGTTCAGTGTGACATTAGTGAAATCGAGCTCATCAAATTTGTGATGCAAAGGAGTTATTGATATGCCACTCGACAGGTTCATTTTTAGCTAACTGTGATATCTGCTTTGTCATGTCAGTCGAAGAGGAAGACCAGGGAACCCAAGGAGGAGACTGTCACTCTTGGACCCACTGTCCGTGAAGGGGAGCATGTCTTTGGAGTAGCTCATATCTTTGCATCCTTCAATGACACATTCATTGTAAGTGCTGTTTTTGACAAACACGTGATCTGCAGTCTGCGTTTGTACAAGCTGCAAATCTCTGACGTGTGTTGGCCTCTATATGCAGCATGTCACTGATTTGTCTGGGAGGGAGACGCTAGTTCGTATCACTGGTATGATCCTAACTTCTATTAGCATGTGTGGTGTGTATGGTGATCACAAACATAGAACAAAATTAATTTACCCCTAATATCATGCAGGTGGCATGAAGGTCAAAGCTGATCGTGATGAATCATCACCATATGCAGCTATGCTTGCTTCTCAAGATGTTGCACAGCGTTGCAAGGTTTGTATGTGAACATAGTTGTCTCGTTGAACCAGTTTTTGTCCTTTGAATACTTATTCATGTCTGTTCATTAAATTTCAGGAGCTTGGTATCACTGCGCTGCACATCAAGCTTCGTGCCACTGGAGGCAACAAGACCAAGACTCCTGGGCCTGGTGCTCAGTCTGCTCTTAGGGCTCTTGCTCGTTCTGGCATGAAAATTGGGCGCATTGGTAAGAATTATGACAACTTGTAAACACTGTTTCTGTTTTGATATAGTTGGATCAGTTATCTTGGCCGAACCATGTATTTGTGTGTACTGATGGCAATATCTGTGGTATGTGCAGAGGATGTTACCCCAGTTCCCACTGACAGCACCCGCAGGAAGGGTGGTAGGAGGGGAAGGAGGCTGTAGGCTCCTACTACTCTGCCTATTTGCCATCTCTTGGCGCAGGCCATGAAGAAACTAGTCCTCTGGTTAGCGTTGCTGTTTCTATGCTTGTCAAGAGGAGCTTTAATTTTGCTCTATGTTGAGGATCATTTACCCAGGTCGAACCTATGATGTGTTGCATGGATAATATTTTGGTTGGGGAATTGACTTGTCATGTTTATGCTAAAAATATGTGTTTTCACTCTACAGAAAGCCTGTGTTAGTTTAACGCATCTGTTTCGATGAGATGCGCTGTCTTGCGTGGTTTTGCTTGGTGCTTGTTGATCAGCGACTGCATTCTGAATGCTGAGTTTCAGCATCTACCTTTTATGGTCATGTGCTGATGTACCTATTACTGAATGATGTGATGATGTGGTTCGTGAAGATGTGGATGCTTGCGTCATCTACCTTTTATGCTTACCTTTTATATTCCAAACAAATATAGGAACAAATGCAAATACAAATATTACTCTTCACCGTGTAAGATAGTTTCTCACTCTCAAGTTACATTAATGCACAAAAGAAGGCGTCGTGGCAGATGGCCTCGTTTCAGGCAGGGAGCACGGCGTAGCAGATGAAGGCGCCCAGCGAGCCGAGGAGACCCGCCACCGCCGGAGCGGCAGCCGTGGTGTTGCCCAGCGGCTGCGACGCGCCTCCCGGGGTTGGGGGTGTGGTTGTGGGCGGCGCCATGGGCGACGGTGGTGGCGAGCTCGCGGTGGTGCCGGTGGGAGCCGGGGACGGCGGCGAGGTGATCGTAGCACATGAACTGTGGTTCGTAGTATATCAGGCAAAGGGATTCTGTTGGTGCTGCCATACCTGCACTATTTGCTTAATTAAACGGTTATTTAGTCCGTTTAAGTGCTACGTACACACTTTGCTAGCCGTTTCTATTTAATTGTCCATTTAGCTTGTTTAATGGCTATTGAGTCCGTTTAAATGGTCGTCTACGCTTGATAATTGACTACACTAGTACAAGTGACCGGTTGTTTACCATTTAGCATTCACTCAGTGGACAGCCCCAACCCAAGACACTAGTAGTTAGTAGTGATGTCCATAGTCTTCACATCATCATGAAACTAGTAGAAGATTAGGGATGGAAACGAATCGGATACGGATGGAATCGGATTCGGATAGCACTTTTACCATATTTTATTTCAAATACGGATTCGGATATTGTCGGATACAAATACAAAACGGATATCTCAGATTCAGACATGTTCAGATAATAGCAAAACAAAATGTTTGTGTAAAAAAGTGTTTGAGTGTAATTTATATAGATAATATATTAGTTTAAAACTAAATCAAAATAATATATTTATACAATGGTTTAAATATGTATTTATTCTATTCAGATACGGATAATATCGGATATTTCATCCATATCCACATTTATTTCGAATTCGGATATATCCAATTTACTTACCACATTAAAACAGATACGGATACGGATATACATATTCACATCGGATACGGATACAAATAATTCGGATAACCATCTTACCGTTTCCATTCTTATACAAGACATTGCCTCTCCAATCCAAACACTACTATTCCAAACTCAAATTTAATGACACTCACCTCTCATTATGTCTTGGATAACGTGTAGAAACAATGTCTCATGCAAGACTCGGTTTCCTCCTCTTTCTTCATTAACTCACTTGACACATCATCTTTTTAGCCTATATGGCATGTCATTAAATTCTATGAACATCATCCTAGTCATTTGGTTGGGACTGCCCTAATATTACTAAAGCCAATCTCAGTGTACAATTTCATTACACGGTTACATAACTAGTTAATTAAGTCATTCACGTATAATAAAACTCTTCTTTCTCTCTCCTATGTCACGTTACTATATTTAATGCTATATAAAACTCTCCATAAACCCTCATGGTAAGACTGGCATAAGAGACTACTAGACATGGCCTTAAAAAATAAATATTTTCAAATGAGACACTACATCAGGTCTAGTGGATAAGAGGCGCAGCTAGGAGACCAACTTTGTTTTTTTTTTTCACCCATTCCGTGAGCTCCTTGCGCTGCGGCAGCATCAACCCAGCGCGTGGTGTTGCATTTTATCCGGAGGAAACGGAGGATGGCGAAGGGGTCCAAGTGTCTTCGCTGCGCACCATGCAATCCCATCCCGTCGGCCCGTAGCTACTCTCTGCTAGTGCTAGCGGAGGGGATGGCTGGTACAACTACAACTACAGGCTGCTGACAGGGTCGGGATAAGATGGGCAGGTCATGGGTTTCGCCGATGGGGACGGCAGATATGCTCGTTTGGAACCTTGCGAGCACTGCTCGGTGCAGAGTGACCCTCATGATAGATTTGATGTAATTTCGGTTGATCTGTATTGGAAAGGTGCAGTGGTTTGTTTGGGAGTGATTTGTGATATGATGTTTGGGGGTCCGTTTGGATTACAATTTGACTTTCATTTGTTAACGTTAGGTGAACAATATTCTTTTTGCCATAAAGCCCATAAATTAAGGTGTAGAGTAGAGTAGCAAAACATTAAATGTTTTTGGTGATCGTGTACTCCATCCGTTCTGAAAAAAACTGACGTTTAGGACAAGGTTTGGGTCAAACATTGAGAATATAAATCATCAATAACTTTTAAATTATTGAGTTAAAAATGTAAAAACTATATGAATATATTGTCTTAAAGAATACTTTCATAAAAATATACATATATCACTCTTTGATAAATATTTTTATAATAACAAGAGGTCAAAGTTGTGTTTTGGAGACCGTGTCGCTGTCCTAAACGTCAGGTTTTTTCAGAATGGAGGGAGTATATGATAAAGATAGGGTCAAAATGTGCATGTGTATACTATCTGTTTTACGATTTTTCGGTACACAGGCAAACACTTTGTAATTCGTCTACTATTTCTTTTCTGTGAAATGTTACAATATGTTGTTTTAGTCTGGCGGTGTGTGTTGGTCTTTTGTGAAAGCGTGCAGTGAACTTGGGGTGTGAACAGAACAGCCGTTTTTTTTCTTATCATGCGTGCAGTTCGCAACTCTCTCTCTCTCTCTCTCTGACGCCGTGTGAATCTGAGATGAGCAGCAGGTAGAGGTAGAGACGTGCAACACCGGCAACGTAACAATATTGTACAGTAGTAGTAATATGTTGCGATTGCAGTAAGTCGTGCAGCAGATGGAACATAAGAAACAGGAGTTCCTCTCTCTCTCTCTCTGTATGTGTCCAGGAAAGTGCACGTCGACAACAACGCTATCCCTGCAGCAATTCAGAAAAGGTACAGACTTAGCGAGGACATGAATGGCTAAGCGCTAGCGCTGCACACCGAAAAAGTGGCTCTAGCACCTTAGCAGAGCTGAAATAGGCATACAAATATGTTTCTACTAGACACGATGAAACCAGATAGGACTTCCATCAATTTAATTGTTCATTTCTCGAAACACCGTACCTATCCTACACAGCGAAGCGCGCACACAAACGTATTCATGCATTGTCGGCATCTTCCCTTTTGTGTTCCCTACTTATTCATTATTGAGGTTTTTTAATAGAAATTTAAGACAGCCATGCAACACCTGTGTGACCACGTTTCGGAAGGCACACAGGATTCGAAGTCAAGCCGTAGTATAAGGTTCTTTGTTCTGCATAATCAATTCGTGGAAGGGTTATCAGGACAGTCTCGGTGGAAGTTTTATGTACAATAAATTGATTGATATGTCAGTATTTTTAATGATGTGGCACTGTATTAATAAAGAGAGAGGTGAAATGAGTTTCATGGTGATGAAACCCCATGTACACAGTTACCTAGACAGCTTGTGTCTTGCATGTGACGTAGGAAACAAGAATGGATGAAACTATGCATTGAGAGAGGTGTTTCATCATAGTTTCAAACACTTCTAGATGATGTGTCCCTCTAAATAATTGTGTCCATGAAACTTTCATTAAGACTGGTCTCATATCACATTTTCTCATATTTATTTGGATACTCTTTCTCTCTTTCATTCAAAATATTTTTTTTAGATTAAGGAAAAAAAATCCGGCCTCCAACATTCACACTTGAATGCTTTACAGCCAAATTCAAAATATAGGCTGTTTTAGAAAACTTCGATCCTTATGTTTTTCCAAATACTCTTTTTATTCCAAAAAAATATACGTTGTTTTAGAATATTAGACTTTCGATCAATTTTTTTAACTTTAATCATCAATATAAGTTTTTTATAAATATTAAAAATATAATATAGACCATGAAAAATAATTTTAATATGCAGGCAATTAGGAGTAAATTGTCGCTTTTTCTCATATTCATTTGCATATTCTTTCTCTCTGTCTCGTGGAAAGTATAGGCCATGAAAAAACACCAAATTAAAATGTTTTGGTGTTTCGATTTTTTTATTGAATTTTTTTAACTTTGATCATCAATATAAGTTTTTTTAAATATTAAAAACATAATATAGACCATGAAAAATAATTTTGATATATATGCAGATAATTAGGATTAAAATGTCACATTTTCTCATATTCATTTGCATATTCTTTCTCTCTGTCTTGTGCAAAGTATTATAGGTCGCCTGAAGATAATTATAGGATCAATTTTTCTAGATGCTAGTCACACTTGGCCACTTGGGAGATTTCTACGTACGGTAGATTCACCTTTATATATTTGTTATCCATTCTTCCCCTTGACAGAGAGAAGCTCTGCACGAGAGAGAGCACAAGTAGTAAAACTCCCTCTCCGTGTGGTACACTGGTACGTGTGTACTTTGTGCACGGTACGCGCTCCGTGCGATTGAAGCTGCTCGGCACGTGTGGGGCCCACGTGGCAGCGACTGCCGCCGCCCGCTCCCACTGGGCCCGGCTCTAGCTGCTCCGCGGTGGCAGACAAACACGGGTCGGCAGCCAGCCACCCGGAATCTGCATGCATGGACATGCATGGACCATGCACTACGCATGCAAATTGCAAAGCAACCTGCCGCGCCCGCGCACTGTGCTCGCTCTGTTTTTTTTTTTGAAAGTAACTGTGCTCGCTCTGTGTGTGTCGACGACGCCCTGGACCGCATGCATCTCTCTCTCTCTCTCTCTGACTCTGATATATCTCTCTCTCTGGCCTCTGGGTCTTTTCCTGTGCGGGATCATACAGGCAGGCAGGCACTGACGACGCACTACTGTTGTTGCTCATGCATCCCGATCGATATATTAGTCACATGCATCGAGATCGCAGCAGCGAGCGAGCGTGTTTTGGTTGCATCGGGGCACAGGACGTACACACGCCCTTGGCCGTATGCAAGTGTCGTGTGTGTATCATCACCACACCAAATCGATCGAGATGATCTATCGCCGATCACCGAATAAGCTAGCTAGCCTAGCCATGCTTGCACATGTGCACACGGGGCGGCGACCCCAATAAAGGAAATAAAAGCGCGCTTGCTGATCCATCCGAAGAAACGGTCACAGGCGGGGCGGCCCTCCATCTTCTCCCATTTTCAGTTTTTCACGTACGTGCCTCGGCGTGCTCTTGGATCTTTCCGGTAAATGGAAAGCATATGCAGCAACTGGATCCCAAAGCTCCGGAGCGCGTACGTGACGTACTGCTGGGAAAGAATAGATTCTTACCGGCTTATTCTTCACTGTGAGATCTGAAACAGTTTTCGACAATTGACAACGTTTATTGCAATACTACATAGCATACTCTTTTGTGAGATATGTAACTCTGCATTATCACCAAAGCTGCGTATGTTGCACTTCTACAGGGTCTCGGGAAAATCCGTGGAAGTGGTAAATAACCACAGTACCTTTATTAATCGAAGAATTGCACTAGTTCAAGCTAGCTGGTTTATCGGTTGTTGTGGCCAACGCCTCGTTTTCATGAGCAACGTTCTAGTTAACAAAGCAGGTACAAGTATGTTGGTGATAAAAATACTCCTATTTAGCATCTTGCTTTTAGGGCATTGATGGTAACATAGGACTCATAAGTGGTCCAAATGTAGGAGTGGGATTTTTCTCGAGACTTAAAAGTGCCATCTTCATGGGACAGAGAGAGTGTTGTAGTATGTTTGTAGGATCAGCAATAATGTAGGTTGGACATTATATGAGAATTTTCTTCAGAGAACAAGTGTGAGCATGAACATTATGCTCTTCGTAGCATAGTAGGCTCAATGGTGGCTTAGATTAATTTGCAACCACAAAGCATGTGCATTTATTGTATGGTAGCATAGCAGGCTCGATCAATGGAAGTCACACTATGCTGTTTTTCCGATAAATATAATATGTTGTTTTACCCTCATTGATTTCTTTTTTAATAATTATTTCTAGGTTAAGCAAAAGTGCACATAATTGTACAAGTTTTCTACCTAATTGTGACTTTATGTAGTGCACCTCTGTTTTTGAGTACATGCGAAGCGATATTTGCCTCACTACAAGCGATGGAGAACTTGACAACAAATGCAGGGGTGGCGAGCAAGTGGTTTCTTGTGCTTTTGCCAGTTGTTTAAGAGCATGTCTCCAAGAGTCTATCTAAAATATACTCTCTAAATCATCATTTAGAGAGTCATTTGAGAAAAAATTATTTTCTATATCTTTATACTTTTCAATAACTTTTCTATATCTTGTGCGCAGTCTAGAGAGTCATCTCACTCTCCATCTTTGGCTAGCGAGAAATCCGGAATAAATGATATCTATATTTGGATATCCAATTGAAGAGGCCGTTGGAGGGTGTTTTTTCACCAAAATATCTATTTTTGTAAGTTAGAAAAGGTATAAAGAGTCTCTTGGAGATGCGTGGGTGAAATTACGGTTCTCCTTAAGAGCATTTTTTTTGGGGATGCTAGCAGATTCTATGACAAGAATCATATTTCTAAACATTTTGTAACGGCAACATATTAGCTTTTTTTGTGACCGATCAAATGTTGGAGATTTTTGTGATACTTTGGTGTCACAAAAAGGCATGGTGATTGCCATTCGGCAAGGCATTTGGTGACATGGTGGGACCGTGACCAAAAGTTTATTCTCTGGACAAGGGATATTGCTTGTTTGGATACTTAACTTCTATTTTACAAAAGCTAGAAGGTGATCGAAAGGATCGGATTAGCAATAAGTATGAAAATATAGAGTTTCGAATACACCCTACATACTAGAAGAGCATGAATCCCTTTGTTGCTTAATCTTATATATGGAATATATTATTATATTTTCAAAAAAAAGGAGAAAGAAGCCATTAAATTCTCTATAACAAAGCATAGAAAACGCAACTCATGTCCTTTACTGTGGAACCCGTCAAACTATATTCAAATAGTCTCTGATAATCTTATTTGACTTTTCACTCTCTTCTAATTTTCATGGGAGATCACCCCACGGCCCCAAATTCGACAAACAAAACGGCGCCGTTTCAATTGAATAAAAACGTCTGTATTGAAAGCAAAGCTAACAGCTAGTGCATGCCAAGCGGACAAGAGAGGCCGGTCATCAGCTGACGCAGTAGCAGTTTTTGAAAAAAGTTGACGCAGTATTTCTACATACTTGCAACATCGAGAAAGTTAGCTGGTTCATGCCAAGCTGACGAAAGGCCAGCCACTTCTCTCTGTAAATCTGTAATGGTAGCAGTCAGTATAGTACACACTGCCGAAGCAAGCCGGGGTGCAGCAGCAGCGTTTGACATTTCCGGCAACAGGGCTGAATGGACTGGTGGTCTCGTCTCATGCATCATGCGGCCATGCCTTGCCTTTTTTCCCCCCTTTTTTTGTTTCCCCCCACATTACCCCACGACGCGCGCGACCGCCCAGCAGAAAAGGATAACTGCCACAGCCACTGCAGCAAGTCTGCAACCGCAAAGGAGAGCACAGCGTTTGGCCGTTTGCGTTGCCAACTGCAAAGGCCGCGTCGCGCGTCAAAAAGGCACCACCAGCACTCCAGCAGCAGCTAGCTACAGCTACCATACAGGCTTGTTGCATTGGTTTGGTTGCTGCTGCATGCTAAAACCTCGCTGCAGGAGATGGGAAAATGAGCTGCAAAAGAGAGAGAACAGAAATGGCAGCTAGACCAGCTAGAGACTAGATCTAGCCTGCAGAAACGAACCACTGCCGCTGCTGCAGGAGCTAGCTTGTAGTCAGATGACTGAACGATTCAGTTAAGGAAGTTCAAACTGGTACATATCGAATTCATTGGGATGGTCAAATAAGTATCAAGTTACAAAGATTTTACTAGTTACTCACATTACCGTGCTTATATACTAGTTTAGTTTTCTTTCTTTCTTTTTCTTTTTTTATTTCTCCAAAAGATCTACATACATCAATGATTGATTTATATAATTCTCTGCAATATATAGGTATTCACATTAATATACAGTGCAAAAGTTTAGTTTCCTTTCCTCCCTCTTCTTTTTAATTTCTCCAAAAGATCTACTTACACCAATCAATGATTGATAGATATAATTCTCTGCAATATATAGGTGTTATTGTTAGGGTGGTGGTCTTCTCTGGCTCTTCTGCATCCGCAGGCAGCATGCAGGCTCGAGCAATGTTGTTTTCTTTGTCTGTCTGCCTGTTCAGGCAATCCAAAATCTGAACATTAATTTCCACCCCAGACATGCTTGTTCTCTTATGGGCGGCCGCCCTCCATCCATCTGGGGCGGTACCACTCACCATTGGGCAACGGCTCGTGCTGCCATACATCTTTCATGGCTCACCATGCCATGGACCTTAATTCGTTTGGCACTATAGCGACAACTAGCAAACCGTGGCATGCATATCACCATGATATATATTTTTTCCGTGTGCATGTGAAGAAATTTGCTAGCTTGCTTGCTTGAAATATCTAACCTAGATGGTCAAATGAAGTGAGTGAGAATATATACCCTGCAAGTACATGTATGTCGTCCTACGGATAAGTACGTACGAACTCATGCACTCTAGATGTGCGAGAGCATTTTTTTCTTTTCTTTTCCTCTCTTTTATGCGCGTAGAATTGGACATCGACGCGGTCTTTAAATACTATTATTGAATATTGATTTTTGGTTTCCTATGGTGTAATTTACTTCATTATTTTTTTAATAAGGACAGTGTAATGTATTTGTCTAGCATAATAAAATATAACGACGTCAAACAAGTTTATGATATGTTCAATCTAAATAGTCATAGAGATTGCTAGTAAATATTGAACTAGTATGTTTTTCAAGTATAACTATCTTCTCCGAGTATATATATAATATATGTAAGTCTACTTGTATATGGAGACTCAAATATATTGCGTTGGATAGATAGAAAAAGAAAACTACATGATGTCTCTTTTTCTCCTATCCATTTAAATATTGTGGCCCTTCGAGAAGATGTTGGCACCTACATCGACAACAAATGAGAGCCGTAAAACAAGACTAGTACGACCACTACAAGCAGACAAAAATCTCTCAAAATAACTGGCCACAAATGCAACACACGTCTGTTAAACAGGAGGTTCTAGCTGTTCTAGACACTTAGCAGATTGATGGATGGGCCTATCTGAATCCCTTTGCAGACCGTGTACATGATTGGCTGATACATCCTGACCATTCAGGATATGTAAAGACTGTTGTATGTGTTCTGTCTTGGAATTTTTGTGGCAACAACTAAAGAGATATTTATCTTCCGCCACATAAATATCTTAAAAGGTAACTAAAAACCTTTTAATAGATTATTACTAAGGGTAATGTGTAGGATCAGGTCATCTGCAAATCAAGTTATGTTCAAAATTTTAATATGCAAAACATATCTTATTGAATTCTAATTAGTGTTGCTCTTGTTATTGTGCATGTGTTAGCCGTTATCAGTTATATATATAATAGTTGAAAAAAATGAGTATATTATATGCTGATTCTATAGTGTGCTTTGACTCTATGTTTTTCTAAAAATGAGCCACCGACCACAAAGAGACACTTTTGATGTAAAAATAAAATATCTTGCAAAAAAGATCCTGCTAGGTCGGCCCTACTATACCTGGGACAAATAGGAAAAACCTCATCCTAAACATAGAGCCAAGATTAATTCGATTGGCTGGAAACCACTCGATTGGACCCTCTCCTCTATCATTAGTGATTGAACCTAGGGGAGACAACGTATGGGGCATCGCAACCACACATACTAATTCACAAATATAATGCAAAAGTCCAAAAAGTAAGAAGTGTGGTGCTATGCACAAATAGAAAAAAACTCCACTCACAACGCCGCCGTCGCTGACAGAAATAGCACCGGAGCATCCGACTCTCCCTGACAAAATAAATTGCACCCATAGATATAACTCGTGGCCCATTCACAATCGAATGTTGTGACATAAACTTTTGATATTCAAAGCTTATCCGAATTAAGAGGGTCCCAAACATTTAACACAACGCCAAACTCTTGCATGAAATGGAAAATGAAGCTGCAAGGGTAGATGGGCTAAGAGGCTTGTGTGTACGTAGCACTGTTGCTCCTTGTACTGGATCAATCACCGTCAGCCATGCACGCAAACAAGCTTCCAAGATCCTGTGGGCCCCGCGCTTGGCTTCGCGTGAAAAGGTTGCTGGGCCGATAAAAGAGCGCGCCACGTAGACTCGAGAATCCGGCGCGGCCAATGGGAGCACGCCATGTCAGCGGATAAGAGAAAATCATGGGGCCTTTTCCGTTGGGGTGGATGGGATGGGCAATCAGGAGCTTAAAGGCCCTACCTCGGCTGTTTACTAAAATGCCCCTCTGGTTTGCTTTTGGTGGTTACAACTTACAACTCATCACATGGTAATGCTTATGATCTTTTAGGTGGGATATAAACAAATGTTTGGGAATCACAAGCTTATAATGTATTGGTTCCTCCAAAAATATCCATACATTGATGTGTGGTGGGAACGATCTTAACACTACTTTTGGTTTGATTTATCTGTCGCATGATACAATCTTGAAAAGCCATAGCTAGATGTATCTAGTTTCTCTCAAAGAAAGTTACCAAGGTTTAATAATGTTTTGATGATGTAGCACTTCTTTGTCAAAAACATTACCATTTTCAAGTGTCATATAATTGTGTTTTCCTGTCTTCATCGATGGACCAATATTTTCAAGTGTCATATAACTGTATTCTCCTGTCTTCATCATAGGGACAAGTATTATTTTAAAAATATGGTGCATTTCTTGGTAAACAGAAATAGGTTTAGATACCCCTCGTATAAGAATCTAAAATGTAGGATTCAATCAGAATCTCGAATCTCATTCCCAGCACCTATATTTAGCTAATGGCCACACTTTGGTTGGATCCCAGGTTGTTCTTTGTCCTCTAACCGAAAATAAAAAAAGGGTAAAAAAAACTTCATATTTCATTCAAGCTAGCAATCAGTGCTGAATCTATCGATACAATCGACCAAAATCATGTACAACTTCATACAAAATGCCAACAAACTAATGTAAACAAATGCCATTGTAATATGGTTATATATACCAGTCCACTAGAGAAAGATCGCAAAAAAAATAATATACGATTATTACAATGGGATGCCGAATTAACATACTAGTATATTTGTTCAGACATGGAAGTAGCATGCATCAGGACAAGGGTGGAACTTGACATTTCATAAAAAACATACTGGAGGAAAGCTTCAAAGATTTGCTTTTTATACGGCACAAGAGGCATGGCGACAAGTTGTATTAGTCCAAGACAGGATGCCATGTTTCATTGGCCAGTGCCGTCTCCAGAAGAAATATTTTGATTTGTCACAGGGTTACCAATAGACAACCAAGAAACAAAAGGCCAAATAAGCGTGAAAATGCTTGACAGTAAACAATTTCCTTTTATTTGTTCTAATTCCAACAGAGAATCGTGTTGTGAAACAATTGCGAGTTGACAACATTGAGAGAACAAAAAATAGTTTGTCATGTTGCTTTTACACCTTGTGTACATTTGTTTAATCAAAGCTGTAGCAATTATAGATATCAGACGTGGTTCAAGCCTGTAGCAGCTGATTTATTGCAGGCACACAGTATATAGTTGGCTTTTCGATGCTTTACTACATCTAAAATAAAAATGCGCTCATTCATTTATTCAGTGAGTTTCTTCTGGAAAAAAAATGGTGGTCATGGTAAAACTTTTGAGAACTCTATAGCCTAGGGCAAATTGGTCTCATTTTATCCATTGCAAATCCCAGATGACCCAAGAAATCCCAACACATGTACAACCCAGAGCCTAGGAATAAAGAGCACAAATAACTTGGAGAGGGTAGCCTGCACAAACCTCTCAGTGGACCCTGCAAATAACATGGGTCCCACAGGCAGCAGGAGAGAAAGGGACCTGTGAGAGGGTGGCTTGTCTGTTCCACTAGCCTTCTAGTTCTACCCCAAGCCCTCTAAAACCCCACCCTGTAACCCCCTTCTCTTGAACCCTTTCTTCCTCCTCCCCCCAGCAGCTGCACCAATTCCCCACACCCCTCTCTTTCTCTCTCTCCTCACAAGGATCCAAGAAGTACCATTGCAGCCTCTCTCTTCATCAATCCCCAATCCCAGCACAACTTGTCTGCTCAGCTTAGGGAATCCCCCTGCCTCTGCTCTTGTGTTCTTGCTGGCTCTCTGCTCTGCTCTTCACCTCTTCTTGCCACAGAGGACTCCAGCAGTTGCAAAGACATTTTTTTTTCACCTCATCTTCTCCTTAAGTGTTGTCGGTCTCCCAGGTGGAGGCAAAGTGTGTGGATTCTTGACTAGTTTTTGCACTTGATTAGCTTAGGCATTTCTTGCTCCTCTGCTCTTGGGTTAATGGTTGTGGAATTAATCCAAGCATAGCTGTATAGCTGTTTCATTTCCCCTTCCAAGAAGACGAAGACGAAGTGATCATCTGAGTAGTAGCCGAGCTCGAGGTTGTTGAGGCGCTGCAATGTCTTCTTCCTGCATACCAACCGGCCTGCGGCTGGACCTGGACATGGTGAAGGCGGCGGCGTCGCCGGGCGCGCACTCCTCGCCGCTGCGCCCGGTGCACTCGTCCCCGTCGTCGACGCTGTCGGAGGCGTCGAACGCGTCGTCTTCCTCGGCGACGTCGGTGTCGCTGAAGCGCGCCCGGGCGCCGCGGAAGCGGCCGAACCAGGCGTACAACGAGGCCGCCGCGCTGCTCGCGTCCATCTACCCCTCCGTCTTCCCCGTCAAGAAGAGCCCCAAGACGACGGCGCGCCCGCCGGCGCGGCAGCTCTCCGGCCTCGCCGCGGCGTTCGGCCCCTCCCCCGACGACGACCTCCTCCCGCCGCTGCCCGTCCTCGCGGACTCCGCATTCCTGCTCCGGGACGTGCCGGCGCTGCCGCCGCCGCCGAGCCCGTCCGGCGCCAAGAACTGCTCGTCGCCGGCGCCGGTGAGCAGCGTGTTCCGGGAATTCCGCGACCCGGCGCCGTCGCCGGCGAGCCCCGACACCGTCGACGCCGACGAGCTCGGCGAGATCGACTTCGACGACGACGACGGCTTCGATGCCGAGTCGATCCTCGACGCCGACGAGGCCACCGCCGGCGCGGCCGAGGGCCTCGACGGCATCATGGGCAGCCTCACCGTCGATAGCAACACGGCCACCACGTCCGATGACTCCATCCTGTCCAGCTCCGGCATACATCCCTACCTCAGGAGCCTCATGGTGGTCGGCCTCGCCGGCAGGTTCGAGCTCGGCCTCGGGTTCCGGCACGGCGCCCGGCCCAACCTGAACCGCGCGCTGAAGCGGCGGGACGACGACGGCGCCTGGTGGATGTGGCCGGCCGTGCCGGTGAAGGACTTGACGGTTGCGCCGCCGACACCGCCGGCGCCGGCAGCGTCGAACACTGCAATGGCGCAGGCGCCACCGGCGCCGGAGAAGAAGAAGAGCAAGAAGAAGAAGGTGGTGAAGGTGGAGAAGATTATGGCCAAGGGGAAGGAGGAGATGCCCCCCACGAAATGCAAGGAGGAAGCTGACGCTTCAGTCGAGGTGGCTGCTAATGGCGATGGCGACGGTGACAGCGTGCCGGCGAAGGCGCCAAAGACAGGGCTGGGGTTGAAGCTGGACGCCGACGAGGTGCTCAAGGCGTGGTCCGACAAGGGGTCGATGTTCACCGAGGGCAGCGGGCCGGAATCGCCGACGTCGGCCGCCGACGTGCGGGTAAGCAATTGAGTACCATCTGCATACGTATTTACTCTTTAGTGTTCTTCAGTGCAGCTTCTTTCCCTGAAAAAAAAAATTGAAGGTTCATGAATAGCAGTAAAGTAAAGCATAATTTTGATGCTTTAAGAATGGCTGAATTTACTGTTTGGTATTGTTCGTGTAGATCAAATAGTAAGATTTTGGCACTTTATAGCTGAATTTACTTCTTTGTTGCATTCCTATGCAAATTAAGAGGGCTTGTTTCAGTAAAATTTTCTGAAACTCTGAATATGTTTTGTTGATAGAAAGAATTATATCAATTTTATAGAACGGAACGGAATTGTCAATTGGACAGTTGCTTTCTTCAAACAGTAAAAAACACATTATACAAGTCTCTATAATAGGAAACTGTTTATCCAAATGGATGGTCCCTCATACAAAGTACTGTAGAGTACCGCACTGCTGCATATCTCAGTACACGTCTTTCAGAACATCAGTGGTACTGCAGTAACCCATAGAATAAAATTATCCAGAAAACTTTAAAATTTTCTTTTGGGGACAAAATTACAAAATAGTGAGTCTTGGAATTTTAGCTTCAGTAAGCAGATTTTCAGTTCTTCTGAATGATTCAAATTCTGTTAAATTATGGGTGAAGATCTGTTCAATAATGGGTAAATTCTATCTGGTTATGGTTTATTAAACTCAATTATCCAACACTGGACCACAGACAATAGAGCCTGGAGATCTTATGCCCTGGATTACATGTCTGTCTTCTTGCAAAGGGTCCCTTGGGCTCAATTTTGGTGCCCTTTGGGCCAATGATAGAGCATCTGCAACAAACTGCAGCCCCAATTCGATTGGATTTTCTGCAATTTGCACAGGCACATGCCAATATTTGTAGCTGTCAGAAATGACAAGAATCATAATCATATATACGTCCAGCAATTTTTAATAGGGACATATTATGACATGTATCTTCTACCTTGAGACTTTTCAGAGACTGTAAACCTGTAGGCTCTTACTGTGTTACTGATGAAGATCTATCCTTGTTGCAGGCAAAACTTGCAGACATTGATCTGTTCCCAGAGAATGGAGCCGGTAGTGGCATCAGGGAAGCCAGTGTGTTGAGGTACAAGGAGAAGAGGCGCACTCGCCTGTTCTCGAAGAAGATCCGGTACCAGGTCCGGAAGGTGAACGCTGACTGCCGGCCTCGGATGAAGGCAAGCACTAGAACTGATTAGAAAGCATAAAAGATCTGTTCGTAAGGCAAAAACTGCAAAAACTCACTGTTCAATCACACCAAAAATACCATGTGTTTAGCCTGCAGATGCAGTTAATCATGGTAGAGTTCCTAAATACTGACATGTTTTTTTATGTTCCTTGCAGGGAAGGTTTGTTAGGAGCCCATCTCTTCTTCAGCAAGCTCTGGAGGAAGAGAGCTAGACAGTGATACATGCTAGCCTTTTTTTATCAGGAGCCCATCTCTTCTTCAGCAAGCTCTGGAGGAGAGCTAGACAGTGATACATCCTTTTTTTATCAGCACCTTTTTTTTGGCCCTTTTAGTTTCTTAGTTAAGAGATGTGAGTGAGGATTTTCCCCGGGTTTTTTTCGGAGTTTTGCTCTGGAGAGGATAGGACGCCTTTAGAGTGGATTGTCATGGTATGGTGGTCACATAGTTTGTCTCAGGTTTACAATGTGAGGTAAAGGAAGGAAATAAAGTGATGTTAGAATATACAATCATACAGCAAGAAGCACAGATGAAGTGTCTTTTCTTACTTTTACTGCTTCAAAATTAACCACTGAATATCACATTGAAGTTGAAACATCCACTGAAAGAAAAACAACTGACTTGAGATCAGCATGGGCTATGTGATACCATCTCGCAAATCACAACATATGCTGTTGATGCATTACGCTTGTCACCGTTTTGAAAGGAAAACTAGAAACATACACTGTCATTAGAAACCATTTACTGATCGGTGATCGGCTCGCTCGTGACGGTGTAATAAGGAAGTATTTACTTGTCAGCTCGTGGCATTGTTATTTACTCATTTAGATCATAGCACTGAAATATGAAATTGGACATTTGTAAATTACTCACAGCAAGAACAAAATAGAGAGAGCTACTATTGTGTATAAGTACATAAAAACATAACAATTCACAAGCAAGTACATATGGATGTGCTTTTTGAAGGCAGGATTTAGGTAAACTGACAAAACTAAGCAAACAAATAGTAGCACCCTCTTTACAATACTGTGAATTCTAACTGTGGTCTTCACATCCTGTAGCTGGCCCTGGATGGTTCGTTCTGCATATTCCCATGGGAGATATTGGTTCTTCCTATGTCATTGTCTTGTGAATACAAAAGGGCCCTGCTGATAAAATGATTTGATTGCTATTTAGGGAAATCTGGTAATGAATAGTGAGCTTTGACAACTTTCTTACCTACAGTAACATGCAAAAGATAGAACACTTGATGGTCAGCAGCTTCATCTTCTTGCACAGCATGCCAAAGCAGTTTCTCTGGACTCCATCGGGCTGTGTGAGCTGGTGGTCTGTATAGGTTAACAATATAGGTTATAGTTCTAACACACATAGCTCAAGTAAAATAATCAGTGGATTAAATAAATAAGGTGTACTGTAACAAATAGAAATAAAGAAAAGAAATGACCACAATATAAATACAGAAGAGCTAGGCACATATGGGTTTGCTTAATTGCAGAGCATAACAAAATTATTGTCTTTATGTGGTTTGCGCTGAACTTTTTTTGTGGCCATATATAAGTATTATCTGCTTCAAAAATTAAATTCGTGTCTGTGCATTATCTTGCTTCATATTTGCTTCTTTTGTCAGTTATCTCCTTGCTAGATTTATATACAGCTACCTTCATCCAGCAATGGAAAATGAACCATGAGCCGAATAGAGAACATGATTTTTTTTTCCATCTTTACATAAGAACTTGTTTAGATGCAGCATGCAAGGGGAACAAAGAGGGGAGCGTACACCTGTTTGTGCTGTTGGAATGGTAGGGCAGATCTCCCGTGGAAGAAGAAAATCATGGTGTGCTTTTGCCTGGTCTGCTTGTGTGAGGATACGCCAAGGGAGCAGTGATTGTCGTGGTTCCAGAGTGAAAATGCTCACTGCAGCATTTTGCCGAACAGCTAGCGTGAAATGGAGGTCTCAATCACGGCAGCTGGGCGATGCGTTGGCAGAGCCTGATGGCCAATTGACCGGAGTAAATCCCCAAGACCCTGCATCTGTAGATTCGCTCGTGCGTCGCCGCCGCTGCCGTGCGCCCGCATCTGCGCCTCCGCCTGTCCCACCGCGTGTCCTGTCTGCGCGGCTTGCGCGAGCCGGGAGCGGCTGCTTCACTGCTGCCCGCGAGACGACGAGGACGGTGAGCGGCAGGGCAAGCGGGAGGGCAGGCGGAGCCGCGGAGGGGACAGTGGGTCTCGCGTGGGGCCCTGGCCAGCGCCAGCGTAGGCGGCGAGTGACGCCGTAGGCGGAGGGGCCGCAGGCAGCGAGCGGAGGGCGACGAAGTGACGCCGGAGCCGGAGGCATAGGGAGGTGCGGGCTGCGCGGCAGGGGGAGGGGGATAAGGTTTTCGCCGGCGCGGGTTCGGGAGGATTCGCGAGTGCAGTGGTTAATAGTTTAACGGGGGACAGACCCGCTATGACCCGGATCGGACGTCTCCCATCGTTTTCTCGCCTGATCCGACGGCTGGAGGGTTAACGGGCGACGTGGACCCGTTAACCGCGCGCGGTTTGGGTCCAGGATTCGAGTTTAGAGATTACCTGCAGGGCAACGTATCCTATGCAAACCAGCTTCGTGTGCAAACTATGCAAACTCTCACTGAAAGTGCATCTAGGCATTTAATCTATTTTGGTGATTAATGAAAATAGAAATTTGGATATGATGCTTTGCATGAGTTGTGCAGAATAAAATGAAATAAAAGGAAGACAATACTAAAGGAAGGACCCCAACGCTCATCCATATGGTGGAGGACTCAATTGGTGGATTTAAATTTAATTTTCCGTTTGAAATTGAGTATAGGACCACCGTACTATCAAGGGGGACGTAGTTGATAAATTCTAGTTGCTAAAAGTGCTTTGATTGAGATGACAAACTCTTGATAGTCACAAAAACACTTCACAAACACCTTTTCTGCTCGGCCGGAACTTAGGCCGGAAGATCCGACCGGATGTTCCGGGCGGCTCGGTCTTGCGTTTTTCCTGGCCGGAAGTTCCGGCCATTGCTTCGGAAGTTACAAGACTTAGCTGTTTTTCGAGCTCACAAGTGTCCTGTTGCAAGTTCCGACCCGAGGCCGGAAGATCCGACCGGAAGTTCCGGCCGGCTCTGTCTTGGCTTTCTCCGGGCCGGAAGTTCCGGGGTCCCCCGGAAGATCCGACCTACTGTCGGAAGATCCGGCCCCTGGAACTTTTCTGGAGTTTTCCTCACACATATCTGTTGCTTATCGGAAGATCCGACCAAGTGTCGGAAGATCCGGTACCCCTTCGCAGTGAACATAACGGTCATATTTTGGGGGTTGGTATATATACCCCTCACCCCCTTTCATTCACTGTAGCTGAACACACTGACCTAACACGAGACAAACTCCCACTTGAGCATTCACTCCACCTCTCTACTCCCTTCCAAGGTTTGATCCTTCCAAGATTCACCTAGGGTTTGAGTGAGAGAGAAGATTTGTGGTGAGAGACCTAGTGCCATCTTGAGCTCCCTCAACTAGTTCATCTCTCAAGCACTTGAAGCACTTGGATTCGTCAATTCACGTTTGTTACTCTTGGAGCTTGCTCCTAGACGGTTAGAGGTGCCGGTGAACTCCCATTCTCTTGTGGTTTGAGTCCCGGAAGTTTGTATTACCCTCTCTCTTCGTGGGAGCACATAGTAAGTAACTCAATCCTCCTTTGTGGTTGATTGGGAGAGACTTGGGGTTAGTGTGACAGCCCGGCTCTTTGTGAGCATCTCAACGAAGACGTAGCTCCTTTGTGGAGTGAACTTCGGAAGAAAATTCTTTGTCTCCACTTTCATTCTTGTTCATATTGTTTCTATATCTTGATTTGTCCCGATCTACTTATTTGTGGTTCTACTCTGATATTGATCATATATAGAAGGTTCCTTACATCATTTGTGAGCTTTGTATTCAAGTGGAATTGTTAAAAGGTCATTAGTTTCCAAATTTCGAAGTTTACTTGTATTGCCTGTCGGAAGATCCGGCTTTCCATCGGATCTTCCGGTTGTCTGTCCCTGTCGGAAGATCCTGTACAGTGTCGGATCTTCCTGGCCGGAAGATCCGAGACTGTGTCGGATCATCCGACTTTCTGACAGTTTTCGGAGGAATTTTGCAGGAATTTTTAAACAGGCCTATTCACCCCCCCTCTAGGCCTAGTGTTGGTCCTTTCAATTGGTATCAGAGCCTAATCCCTTGTTTAGGCTTAACCGCTAAGGGAAAACACTATGGCCGGTATGGGAGATGTATCCGAGATGGCTTCCGCCCACAAAGATAAACATCCGACGCCCGTTGAGTCAAGCTCGAGTGATGATGAATTCAACATTAGCGATGTTGATGAAAGCTTGGATGAACAAGAAAAGAAAAAGCAAAGAAGGGAGAAGATAAGGAAGAAGATTAAGGAGAAGGCCGAAAGAGAGGCACAAAAGCTTTTCAAGAAGAAGATACGAGAAAGAGACGCTCTCGACGGACTTCACTCGGTGTCTTATCGATATGAGACATCTTCTTCTAACAAATCTTTTGACCCTTCTAGTCTTAATTTCTCATCCATTCCAATGGGCAAAGTCCCCAAATTCAATGGGATTGACTATGCCCGATGGAGTGATGATATGAAAATTTACTTGCATGGTCTTCATCCATCTCTTTGGCCTATTGTGAATATAGGTGTTGACAAGAGTGCAACGCCAAGTCGTGAACAAGAATACGACATCTTCCGCAACTCTCAAGCCGTGACCGTGCTTAGGAGTGCTCTAAGCTCTTATGAGTACAACAAGATTAGAGGAATCGATAGTGCCAAAGAGCTATGGGACACTCTTCGAATGGCTCATGAAGGATCGGAAGAAGTCAAGGAAGGCAAGGTGGATCTCCTACAAGGAGAACTAGAAGCTTTCGTCATGAAGAAGGATGAGTCCTTGCAAGAAATGTATGATCGATTGAAGCTCCTAGTCACCGAAATTAGGATGCTTGGAAGCAATGATTGGGGCGAGAACAAGGTCACAAAGAAATTGCTTAGAGCATACGCACCCAAGAACCCAATGCTTGCCACAATGATTAGAGAAAGTGACAAGTTCAAGACAATGGTGCCTATGGAGCTATTCAACAAGTTGCAATATCATGAAATGAATAGCTTGGATGTGACAAGGTCTATCCAACAAACCGAAGTCAAGACCATCGCTCTTAAGGCCGAACCAAGCAAGAAAGTTGAGTCAAATGAGAAGACCTCAACTTCCAAGAAAAACGAAGATTCAAACGACCATGAGAGCACCGATGAAGAAACCGCTATGTTGGTTAGAAACTTCAAGAGATTCATGAAGACGAGAGGTGAAAAGAAGAGCTTCTCTCAACGAAGATGCTATGAGTGTGGGGAGAAAGGTCATTTCATTGCCGATTGTCCCCGCAAGAAGGATGACAAGGATGACAAGAAGATCAAGAACAAGGTCGGTGACAAAGACAAGAAATACAAGGAGAAGAGTCGAGAGTACAAGAAAAGGTTCGGAAGCGCTCATGTTGGTGAAGGTTGGGATTCATCAAGTGACGACTCCGGTGATGAAGAAATGACCACTTGTGCCATCCATGCTCCTACATCAACCTCAAGACTCTTCAACAACATTGATGAGAGCGATGATGAAGCTCCCATGTGCCTCATGGCTCAAGGGACCAAGGTATTTGACACCACACCACCTTCTCCATCCACTCTATCATCATCTAGTAACATTGAAAATGAACTAGATAATGAAGAAGCCGAATATGAGAAAAACATGATAAAGAAGTTTGGTAAAGACGGTTACAAATTTATTAAAAAACTACTAGAGAAAATTGGGAAAAGAGAAGAGAGTCTCGAAAGGCAAGAAGAATTGCTCATCCTTGAGAAGGAGAGAAACCTTGTCCTAGAAGAGGCTCTAGTTGAGGAGAAACTCAAGGTTGAGAAGTTGGCTAGTGAGTTATCTCAAGTCAATGACTCACGGGAGAGGATGTCAAAGAACTTGTCTTTGACAAATGACTCTCTCACTAACCTAAAGAATGCTAAAAATGAGCTTCAAGAAAGGCATTCAAGCCTAGAGATCAAATACAAAGATCTAGAAGCCAATTTTAGCTCACTTTGGGAAAGTGCCAAGAACGACTCCAAAACAACTCTTGACTCAAGTGGCTCTACTAGTGAAGGTTGCTCAAGATGTTATAAAATTGATTTGGATGCTTGTGCAACTAACATTTCAAAGCTAGAAGAGAAAGTCAAGGCTAAAGATGCTCAAATCCAAAAGTTGACCAATGCCATTGGCCAAGATCAAAGTAAGAACAAGAGTGTATTCGAAACCCACCCGGCATATAAAGCCGGTAGATATGGTACTATCAAGGATGGGCTTGGATACACTCGAGGAGGAAAGGCAAATGGCACAAAAAGGGTAAATGATCGTGATGTGACATTGTTCACCAAGGGGACCTATCTAGGTGAACTAATGGATGCGGCTCATGGGGTGGTAAGACCCATGGAGTCCTTGCCAAAGAAAAAGGTATCCACTCAAAATGTCAAGATCAAGACCAAGAAAGAAAAGAAGGTCATTGAGCACAAGCCATCACCAAACTACTCCATCGACTACATGGTCACTTGGGACCAAAATGGAAAGATGGCGGTAAAGTATATAGGTGCTCACGCTAGGAAAATGATGAGAAGTGTGTGGGTGCCTAAAATGTCTAAAGCTAACTCTCAAGGACCCAATCAATTTTGGGTACCTAAGTCCAAGGCCTAAAACTTGTTTTGTAGGCATATTCCTCCGGAGGACCTTCGTGGTTATTGGATAGTGGATGTTCAAATCATATGACCGGAGAAAGGAATATGTTTGCGAAGCTACAAGAATATGACTCACCCGTTGAGAAGATCACATTTGGTGACAACAATCATGGTGATGTCATAGGTCAAGGTGAAGTAGCTATTTCACAAGACTCATCTCTTTCAAATGTTTATCTTGTTGATTCTTTGGGATACAACTTGTTGTCGGTTTCACAACTTTGTGAGAAAGGCTACAATTGTCTCTTTACTAATGAGGGTGTGAGCATCCTAAGAAGGGAGGATTCCTCTATTGCATTTACGGGTCGACTTAAGGGAAAGCTTTACTTAGTTGATTTCACAACTAGTAAAGTGGAACCGAAGACTTGTCTAGTGGCAAAATCTAGCTTGGGTTGGCTTTGGCATCGCCGGCTAGCTCATGTTGGGATGAGGAACTTGGCCAAACTTCAAAAGGATGAACACATCCTAGGACTAACAAATGTTGTGTTTGAGAAAGATCGGTTGTGTAGTGCTTGTCAAGCCGGGAAGCAAGTCGGTGCACCACATCCACCCAAAAATACTTTGACTAGCTCAAGACCACTCAAGTTGCTTCATATGGATTTATTTGGACCGGTTGCTTATGTTAGCATTGGCGGGAACAAGTATGGACTTGTCATTGTAGATGACTTTTCCCGTTTCACATGGGTCTTCTTTTTGCAAGACAAGAGTGAAGCTCAAACAATCATCAAGAGATTCATTAGAAGAGCTCAAAATGAGTTTGAGTTGAAGATCAAGCATATAAGAAGTGACAATGGGACGGAGTTCAAGAACACAAATGTTGAAGAGTTTCTTGATGAAGAAGGAATCAAGCATGAGCTTTCCGCGCCATACACACCTCAACAAAATGGCATTGTTGAGAGGAAGAATAGGACTTTGATTGAGATGGCACGGACCATGCTTGATGAGTACAAGACTCCGGATAACTTTTGGGCCGAGGCGGTTAGCACGGCTTGCCATGCCACTAACCGTCTCTATCTTCAAAAGTACTTGAACAAGACTCCATACGAGATCCTAACCGGTAACAAACCAAAGGTGCACTACTTTCGAGTCTTTGGTTGCAAATGTTACATTCTTAACAAGAAAACCAAAAGCTCAAAGTTTGCACCTAAGGTTGATGAAGGCTTTCTACTTGGTTATGGTACTAACGAACACGCCTACCGTGTTTTCAACAAAACCACCGGTTGTGTTGAGATCACGGTAGACGTAAAATTTGATGAATCAAACGGCTCTCAAGTAGAGCAAGTTATAAATGACCTTGTAGATGAAGTCCCGCCAAGTCAAGCCATCAAGAACTTGAGTTTAGGGGAAGTGAAGCCTCAAGAGTTTCCAAATGAAGATGAAGAACAAGACCAAGATCCAGAAATCATGTTCAACATCGATTCATCACCGTCAACAAGAGTTGAACCACCAAGCTCATCACAAGATCAAGTCCAAGATCATGGTGACGATCATGACCATGACAATGATCAAGGGGGAGCTCAAGGTGACGATGCTCAAGATGTTGAGTCACATCATGAAGAAGATGATGATGGACCCATCCAACGTCAATCAACATTCTCACATCCAAGAGTTCACCAAAGTGTTCAACGGGATCATCCCGTTGACAACATTCTAGGGAGCATCCAAAGAGGGGTAACCACTCGTTCACGTTTAGCAAATTTTTGTGGATTTTACTCGTTTGTCTCCTCTTTGGAACCTCTCAAGGTAGAAGAAGCTCTTGGAGATGCGGATTGGGTTATTGCAATGCAAGAAGAGTTGAACAACTTTTCAAGAAATGAAGTATGGGAGTTGGTCCCAAGACCCAAGCAAAATGTGATTGGCACCAAGTGGGTTTTCCGGAACAAACAAGATGAAAATGGCATTGTCACAAGAAACAAAGCTAGATTGGTTGCTCAAGGCTTCACTCAAATTGAAGGGCTTGATTTTGGTGAGACATATGCCCCGGTGGCAAGGCTTGAGTCAATTCGTATCCTTTTGGCCTATGCATCACATCACAACTTCAAGTTGTATCAAATGGATGTGAAGAGTGCATTTTTGAATGGGCCTCTCGGGGAGCTAGTATATGTGGAGCAACCACCGGGATTTGAAGACCCCAAGCACCCCGACCATGTCTACAAACTCCATAAGGCGCTCTATGGGCTTAAGCAAGCACCTAGAGCATGGTATGAATGCCTTAAGGATTTTCTTCTCAAGAATGGCTTTGTAATGGGCAAAGCCGATTCTACTCTCTTCATTAGGAAAATAGACAAAGATTTGTTTGTTTGTCAAATTTATGTTGATGATATAATCTTTGGTTCTACTAATGAAACTTTTTGTGAAGAGTATAGTAGGATAATGACCAAGAGATTTGAGATGTCAATGATGGGATAATTGAAATTCTTTCTCGGATTTCAAATCAAGCAACTAAAGCATGGCACGTTCATATGTCAAACCAAATATACAAGTGATATGCTCAAAAAGTTTGACATGGCCAATGCTAAGCCAATCAAGACCCCTATGCCGGTGAATGGTCATCTTGATCTAAATGAGGAAGGCAAATCGGTCGATCAAAAGGTATATCGCTCCATGATTGGTTCCTTGCTTTACCTTTGTGCATCTAGGCCGGATATTATGCTTAGTGTGTGCATGTGCGCAAGATTTCAAGCCAATCCTAAGGAATCTCATCTTATGGCTGTTAAGAGAATTTTTAGATATTTAGTGCATACTCCAAACCTTGGCTTGTGGTATCCCAAGGGCTCCACTTTTGATCTACCTAGCTACTCCGATTCGGATTATGCCGGTTGCAAAGTAGATCGGAAGAGTACAACGGGGACTTGCCAATTTCTTGGTAGGTCTTTGGTGTCATGGAGCTCTAAGAAACAAAATTCCGTTGCGCTTTCCACCGCCGAGGCCGAGTATGTTGCAGCCGGTGCTTGTTGTGCTCAACTACTTTGGATGAGACAAACCTTGAGTGACTTTGGTTGTGAATTCAAAAATATCCCACTCTTGTGTGACAATGAGAGTGCCATAAAACTTGCAAACAACCCCGTTCAACACTCAAGAACCAAGCACATAGACATTCGACACCACTTTCTTAGAGATCATGAAGCCAAAGGAGATATCGCCATATGCCATGTAGGAACCGAAAAACAATTAGCCGATATCTTCACCAAGCCTCTTGATGAGCAAAGGTTTTGTTCCTTGAGGAGTGAGCTAAATATCTTGGATTCTCGTAACTTGGCTTGACTTGTTGCACACACAATTGATTGATGCCTAGACTAGAAGAAAAATGATCTTATTCTATTTTTATTGTGTGAGTTTTTCAAAATTTTGATAGTTGGATCTTTTCTTGTTCCGAGTTGATCATGGTTATGTGTTGATTGTTTGTTGCTGATCAATTTTGGGACAAGTTTCTTACATGTTCATCAGCTAGTTCTCTCAAAATCTTCAATCAAATCTCGTCGTGGAAAATCATCTTTGGGACACATCTTCTCTGGACCGGATCTTCCGACAGTCCCCCGGAACTTACCCCTGGAAGTTCCGGGCGGCTCTGTCTCTCATCGTTCTCTCTGAAATTTTTCCGGATCTTCCGACTCGGTCGGATCTTCCGACACTCTGTCGGATCTTCCGGACCTGGGAGCTCTCGGAACTTCCGGTGCTGTTCTCTCTCTGGTTCTGTTGCTACCGGATCTTCCGACGCTATGTCGGAACTTCCGGCCTGTGCGCGAATTTAAATACCTGGACCGAACCGTTATCTTTCTCATTCGTTCTCTCTTGTCCTCCACCGACGCCTCCTCTCTCCCTCTCTTCACCCCATACGGCGATTTGAAGATTGGACCGTGGATTTCTTCATCGAGTGACATCGTTTGATTCCCCAACTCTCCAAGACTCAATCTCCATCGGATCTTCCGGAGTTTTCGCGGGAAATCTCAACGGTATTGATTCAAAATCCCCATCGCCCGATCTATCAATGTAGGAGGTTCTAGCTGTTTTTCCCTTGGTGAATCATCTCATATACATGCCTAGAACACTTCCCTATGATCTCATGTCGTTCGGTGCGCTAAATCTTCGGTTCCTACGTTTTTAGGGTTTGACCCGACCCTGTCGGATCATCCGATCATGGACCGGAAGATCCGGACCCCCGGATCTTCCGACCCATTGCCGGAAGATCCGACAGAGTCAAGTCCTATCCTATCAACTTAGCTGCAATTCCTTGCCTGTGTCCCTAAATACACCTTTTTCATATCTTGTCAGATGGTTAAGGAGAAGGTTACGCAGAAGAAGACCACATCTTTGACAGTGCGCCCAAGCATCGGTCGCACTAAGAGCTCATTTCATCCTCCCAGCGGTTCATCCTCTGATCCGGATTCTGCTTCAGATAGGGAGACAAGAGATGTTGGAAAGGGTAAGAGATCAATGGAGCAAGCAGCTTCACGCTCTGTTCGTGGAAGAGCCCAATCCAGTGTGGCGGGGCGCAAGATCCCGCCTCGTCCCAGAGTTAAGCGGGCCAATCAAGAAGAAGGACCAGGGACGCAGTACAACGATGACATTGATCTATCTTTTCTTGCTAACAACTTCATCAGTACTGCTATTCCTTTTCGTCACTCACTTGACAGTTCCTTGGTCAATTTCAAGCTGGCCCAGAATAGCATGAAGCCCCTGAGATTCAGTGAGAATGAGGATCCAAGGAACATCCAGTACAAGCTCTTCAAGGGTGATCCTCGTTTTTGGGTTTCACATCAAGCTGATTGGTATGAATCTGTAATTCTCAAAATGACCCGCATTTGCACTCCTATGTATTGGGTCGACTGGAAATACCTGAAGAGTTTCCCACCACCGCTCAAGCCAGTTGTTGATGATGTTTATAAGCGGTGTGTGGAGATGGACTTGGACAAGTTGATGGCCTTTGAATGTCCATACAATGAGGAGGTAATAGCCCAATTCTATGCCACTCTATGGGTCGATGAGGATCGTTATGAAATGCATTGGACCTTATGTGGAAAACGCCTATCTATCTCTCTACATGACTTTGCTAGTTTGTTTGGGCTTGCTGAGGAGACCGCCTATGCCCATACAAGCAATGATAGGAGCAAAGTGGATCTTCACTTAGGTAGAATCTTAGATGACACAAAGTTGGCTTTCATGTATGATCATGCATATGGTGAAGTTGTGTTTGGGAAATACAAGGGTCTTTCTCCTTTCTACAAATTGCTGAATCAACTTCTTAGAGGGACCTTGTATCCAAGAGCAGGAGATGCTGACAATATCTCCAAGAGGGCCAAAAACTTGCTGTTTCAAATGGCCCCCGGGAAGCCCAAGTTCAAGGTTTTCAATTTCATTTGGAATGAAATTATTTACTGCTCATATGATGCTTCCAGTGGCTGCCACTATGCCCCATACATCTTCCACATGATCAAGCATGTGTCTGGGGTAAACATCTTGTCTGATAAGCTCCATCCTGCATACAAATCTCCTCAGGGCAAGATTACACAGCTTCTGAAAATCAAGTCAAAGGCTTATCAAGGTGCTCCAACTCCATCATCTCAAGGTGCTTCTTCTTCCCAAGCTCCTCCATCAGCTGCTCCAGCTCCTTCTAGTGGCCCCTCCTTTACTCCCAAAGGCAAGAAGAGCAAAATAGATTTTCTGCTCCAAGGCATGTTTTCTTGCTTCAACATGTGCAAATATCAAGTCAAGAGGTCTCATGAGCGTGAGCAACGCGCCGAATATGATAGATACATGGCGGATAAGCGTCACAAAGAGCTTCTTGAAAAGTTAAACATGCCACATTCTCCTGTTCATCAACTCAGGGAAGTTACTCCTCCACCCTCTTTTGCAAATCCTTGGGAGGATTACTCACAGGAGTATGTCTTTGGTGCCTCTCAACACCAAGGACAAGGAGAAGAGGAGATAGTAGAAGAGGAAGAAGAAGTTGAAGAAGAAATAGCAGAAGAAGAAACTGAGGAAGAAGAAGAGGAATATGTCAGTGAGCCCGAGACGGATGAGGATCGTCGCAAGGGCAAGACCGTTGTAGCCGATGATGATGAGGACGACGATGATGATGACGATGACGAGGGTGGTGATGATGACGACGACGACGAGGACGAGTAGCTCCCTTTTTGGTCCTTGATGACAAAGGGGGAGTGAATGTGGCCATTGGAAACTCATCACCTATCTATCTTTTATTCATGTTCTAGCTTGTGAACTTGTGAGAACTTGAATTTGTGTTATGTATGGTGTGCCAAGTGAGACTTTTATTTGTAAGACTTAATTTGGTTATTGCTAGTGTGATGTGGATCTCGTCATCTATTTTATTGTGAGTTGCTTATGAATGATGTGATGTTATTTCTCACTTTATTGATGTGTATATCTTGTCATATGCATCACGTTTATTTCATCACACCAAGCACCTTTATGCATCTTATTTTGAGAGACTCTTGCAAAACATGTGCACAAGCATTTGAGGCTATTTAAGTTGAACATGCACATATTTAGGGGGAGCCTCTCCAAAAAAACCTTGGATGCAAAACATGAATTTTATTCCCATCTTGTGAACCCAAATTTGTGTTGTCATCGATCACCAAAAAGGGGGAGATTGAAAGTGCATCTAGGCATTTAATCTATTTTGGTGATTAATGAAAATAGAAATTTGGATATGATGCTTTGCATGAGTTGTGCAGAATAAAATGAAATAAAAGGAAGACAATACTAAAGGAAGGACCCCAACGCTCATCCATATGGTGGAGGACTCAATTGGTGGATTTAAATTTAATTTTCCGTTTGAAATTGAGTATAGGACCACCGTACTATCAAGGGGGACGTAGTTGATAAATTCTAGTTGCTAAAAGTGCTTTGATTGAGATGACAAACTCTTGATAGTCACAAAAACACTTCACAAACACCTTTTCTGCTCGGCCGGAACTTAGGCCGGAAGATCCGACCGGATGTTCCGGGCGGCTCGGTCTTGCGTTTTTCCTGGCCGGAAGTTCCGGCCATTGCTTCGGAAGTTACAAGACTTAGTTGTTTTTCGAGCTCACAAGTGTCCTGTTGCAAGTTCCGACCCGAGGCCGGAAGATCCGACCGGAAGTTCCGGCCGGCTCTGTCTTGGCTTTCTCCGGGCCGGAAGTTCCGGGGTCCCCCGGAAGATCCGACCTACTGTCGGAAGATCCGGCCCCTGGAACTTTTCTGGAGTTTTCCTCACACATATCTGTTGCTTATCGGAAGATCCGACCAAGTGTCGGAAGATCCGGTACCCCTTCGCAGTGAACATAACGGTCATATTTTGGGGGTTGGTATATATACCCCTCACCCCCTTTCATTCACTGTAGCTGAACACACTGACCTAACACGAGACAAACTCCCACTTGAGCATTCACTCCACCTCTCTACTCCCTTCCAAGGTTTGATCCTTCCAAGATTCACCTAGGGTTTGAGTGAGAGAGAAGATTTGTGGTGAGAGACCTAGTGCCATCTTGAGCTCCCTCAACTAGTTCATCTCTCAAGCACTTGAAGCACTTGGATTCGTCAATTCACGTTTGTTACTCTTGGAGCTTGCTCCTAGACGGTTAGAGGTGCCGGTGAACTCCCATTCTCTTGTGGTTTGAGTCCCGGAAGTTTGTATTACCCTCTCTCTTCGTGGGAGCACATAGTAAGTAACTCAATCCTCCTTTGTGGTTGATTGGGAGAGACTTGGGGTTAGTGTGACAGCCCGGCTCTTTGTGAGCATCTCAACGGAGACGTAGCTCCTTTGTGGAGTGAACTTCGGAAGAAAATTCTTTGTCTCCACTTTCATTCTTGTTCATATTGTTTCTATATCTTGATTTGTCCCGATCTACTTATTTGTGGCTCTACTCTGATATTGATCATATATAGAAGGTTCCTTACATCATTTGTGAGCTTTGTATTCAAGTGGAATTGTTAAAAGGTCATTAGTTTCCAAATTTCGAAGTTTACTTGTATTTCCTGTCGGAAGATCCGGCTTTCCATCGGATCTTCCGGTTGTGTGTCCCTGTCGGAAGATCCTGTACAGTGTCGGATCTTCCTGGCCGGAAGATCCGAGACTGTGTCGGATCA
Organism: Echinochloa phyllopogon; assembly: GCA_033239725.1. NCBI lineage: Eukaryota > Viridiplantae > Streptophyta > Magnoliopsida > Poales > Poaceae > Echinochloa > Echinochloa phyllopogon. Next base: position 3,552,825 of record BTCW01000001.1, read on the forward strand.
TCCGACTTTCTGACAGTTTTCGGAGGAATTTTGCAGGAATTTTTAAACAGGCCTATTCACCCCCCTCTAGGCCTAGTGTTGGTCCTTTCACTCACCATAGCTGCTAGATCTTCATCCGATGACATGTAACGAGGTAAGAAATTTTAGCACTTAAACCCTCCCACCATTAGCACAGTTTGTCTAAAAACCCGCCTGCGGTCAGCAACGGAGGAACACGCCGCGTCGTTTCCCCTCGCGAGTCGCCCTCGAACTCCGTCGGCCGATGCCCGCCGCCGCCGCCCCGTGCCTGCCGCCGTTCGCCCCACGCCGCCCAGTGCCCGTCGCTCGCCGCCGCCGCTATGGCCCTCCTCCACTTCTCCTGGCCGCCGGCGCCGCCCTTACTTCCTCCTCTCCCGGCTGCCGGCGCTGCCCTTTCTCCTACTGACGCGGGAGCTCCAGCCAGCGGTCGGCGCGCACCGACGGGATGCCCGGGGCCGGGAGCGCCCGCAGCGCCGCGGCCTCGGCGCCCGCGAGCTGCGCCGCGAAGCCGCCGAACACGGTGTGGTTGGAGTAGAGGAGGCGCGAGGAAGGCCGTTTCTCCTGCTCCCACGCCACGGACCTCTCGAGGAAGGGGTTGTGCCAGACGAGCCTAGCCGCGGGCATGGCCGTCGACGTCTTGCTGCCGCCGCCCTCGTGCGGGTGCAGCTGCACGACGTAGGTCTGCATCGTCTCCGCGGCGGCAAGGACCGAAAGCAGGAACAGCAAGAATGAGTGGCGGATCATCAACAGCCTGACGGCCTCCATTGCTGATGCTCGAATTAATCTTGATGGTATGTTTGCGATGGTTGGGAGAAGATGCGGTGGAATCCAGGAGAGAGAAAGAGAGATGGGTCGGGGAGCATATCCGCGCAGTAATTGATGAAGCAGCGGGCAAATACGGATAGATACTGTAATCGGCAGCGGCGAGCGACAACCGGCGGCGGAGGCGGGCATCGGCCGACGGAGTCACGGGGCGACCTGTTCCTCCGTTCCTGACCGAAGGGTTTTTCTAACAAATCATAATTAGAAAAGCTAACGATGAGAGGGTTTAAGTGCTTAAATTTTCCACCTTTCTATGTGCCATCGGACGGGGATCCAGAGACTATGGTGAGAGTTTGCATAGTTTGCACACGAAGCTGGTTTGCATAGGATACGTTGCCTACCTGCAGACATGCAACTTACACGAAACATGGACTGCGCAAAGTAGCAAATTAAAACGAAAAAAAAACTACAGAATTCCTTGAAACTTCACCATCACCTAAAAATCTTTTCAAATCCGCATCATGCGCACACTACAGACAGTAAAAAAGCCAGCATGTGTCTGGCTGAAGCTCTCGGATGGTAGTATCTTTTTACCTGCAGAGCATCAAACAAAAGAACAAAATGATCGAGCGCAGAGGACAGAGCCCCTGCTCAGTTATCAACACCTGCACTGCACAAGATCCCAACGGCATGAAGAACGCAGGTAAATCCCGTGAGGTGAAAAATCTGGGATCAGTGGCCTCCTTCCTGACTCCACATGCTACCGCGAAGAAGCCACCCCTGCAGATGCTGCTGCTCCGCAGTCTGCACAGCTGATCAATCAACCGATCGGAAATGGCGCCCTGCACGGAGCGGAGCGGCTGCTGACCTATGACAGGCGACGAGGACGTTCGAAGCTGCGGAGATTCCTTGCCGGCGCCGGCGCGCCGCCACGCCCGCCATTGCGGCGCCTCCCCGCGCTTCGATTTGGTGGGCGAGCGACGCCGCGGGAGGGGAGGGGAAGAAGATTCCTTCCCGCTATGCATCTTCTCCCCGTCCGAATCCTGGGCGTTCAACTCAGATCCTACGGTTCGGATGACGTCCACCCTGGTCGGTGTTTCATTTACCGACCACCCCGGTCGTTGTTCCATTTACCGTCCGCCCCCTGGAAACTGAGGAGGGTCCCTTTCGCGAAATGCCGCGCGCTCCCACCTGTCGCCGTCTCGCCGGCGACGGCGGCGCACGTCGGCGGCTGCCGTGAGGCCGTACGCCGCGGTTTTCCTCTGAAATCCTATGGTCGCAGGTTGCAATGGGAGGCTGCGGACTAAGGAGCGTCAGTTTCTTGAGAGAACGGACCTAGTGTGGCCAATGGCCTGCTGATCAATGGATCATCTTCGTTCTGCTCCAGCTTCTCGTACTTGAACAGATGTGCCTTCTTGTCTATGGGAGCCTGCTTCTCTGAATTCAGATGAAGATCTTCAAATTTGCTTGGGAAATTCTGGTGTTTCCAATTTTGGTGTACAAGTATTTCCTCGCACAAATGTACACTTCTTGACATGTTGTACTTGGATCGCCTGGAAACAAAAGGGTTTTAATAACAGCAGATCACCTCAGAATGTCACCAGGAAAAGTAAGCAATTGAAAACTGAAACTCAACTCATAAACAGTAGGGAGGATGGAGGCATACGAACTGAACTAAGTTCTTATGGGATTACTGAATTCACTTAAACAGAGCTTCATGAACTCATACAACATCACAACAGTCGACAGATCATACAGTACATACACGGTCCATAACAATAAAAGCTATCCATACGCGGCTCCTATTGGGCGCATCATCATATTTACACGAGCGAAATGTCCAAACAGACATTTAGGGTGCTACAACAACTAGGCAGCGCCGTAATCGGCGAATTGCAGTTGGCTTTTTATCAAAAAGAAAAAAAAAGGGCGAGCCTGCCGATGTTCTGGGGCAGTGGAACATCATGACATGCTTATTGCTGTGACAACTTCAGGGTGGTAGTGGAGCATCTCTTGCCACATCATTTCTCTGATCATCTCTGAGCTTATGTTCTCATCTATGTCGAGGTCAATGGGCACCTGGGCAGGAGGATTTGCGCTTGGATCATACAGAGGAGACATGTAAGGGTGTTCAAGGGCCTCGGTGACGCTGATTCTTTTGGTGGGGTCGAAGATGAGCATCTTCTGCAGCAGATCAATGGCGAGAGGGTGAGCGTGTGGGTACATAGTTGCCAGGGGCACACCAGGAGTGTAGGGAAGGGACTTTATGTATCTCCGAGCTTTCGGGTTGTCAATGAACTCTAGGTCAGACTCACTCATGGTGCCGAGAACATTCACTATGAGCTTGAGCTGGTTTAGGCACTCGGTTCCTGGAAATATTGGCTTGCGGCCGAGGAGTTCAGCGAAGATGCACCCCACAGACCAAACGTCTATGGATGTGCCATAGTTGTCACAGCAGAGGAGCAACTCAGGAGCTCTGTACCAGCGGGTGACGACATATTCAGTCATAAATTGGCCTTTACTACTGTTGGTACGGGCAAGACCAAAATCACATATCTTCAGATCACAATTTGCATTCACCAGCAGGTTTCCAGGTTTTAGGTCTCTGTGGAGTATTTCTGCTGAATGGAGATATTTCAGACCTCGGAGCAACTGCAATCAAGAAAAAGAACAGTGTTTCAGATTATCAGTGAGAACATGGAAAGCAAACATCAAGAATGACAAAAAATAATTCAAAGGTTGTAAAAAAATGAAGCTGAATTGCTTATAAGGCAACAAGAAATTCATCAACCTGCACAGCTCTACATTTCTTAGTTCCAGAAGCCCCTATGCAGTAAATATGCAATCCAGCTGAATGAGTTGCTACTGTACAGCTTTACCAGATGACCACATTTCAATAAAAGCTGTTGTTAAATTTAGAACAGGAAGTTTGATCAAGTAAGGTGTCCAAGTTGCCTTGCACAATATATCAATTGGAATAGGAGATCTGGCTCGAACAAGTAAGTAAAATAAGCTGTAACTGATAACTATCTCAAGAGAGGGTGTTATTCTTAGGATACATAAAGCATGCCTCTATGGCTAATGTATAATTGTATATTTGATAAGCCAAAGAGAGAATGACTGAGTTAGTATCTTGTGACAGCATAAGCAGATCAAATCAAACTTGATAAATCCAAAATTTGTCAAAGACCGCACTCATGGTGACAGCTACTAACATAGTAACATGTGCTGTGTGCAGCATGCTCAACTGGTTGCTGATTTCAACTCATACACAAAAGGGATTCTGCTTTTAATCCCAAAAGAAATCAAAAGGCTTAAATGGTTCCACTGCATTAGATTTGAGGTTTTCTATAAATTTGTAGAGTAATCCTAGCTTAAAAGGAGAAGATAACTGGGCAGTTACTGTTAGTTTTATCAAACCCTACTAATTAAGTACAGAGATCTGTGAAACCAACCAGAATTGCACTGGAGATTACGCTCTCTCGAATGCTGTTGTTTCATATAGCCTTCCATATTGTATCTGGATTTCATGATATTCTTTGTGAACATGACTATCAGAAAAGGTGTTTAGCAGAGATCCATGCAACAGGGCTCAGATTGATTTTGTGTAGGACTATATAGATACTGAGACTGGATCAGCCGTCCAACAAAATCAACCTCAGATTAGTACACATGCTAATAATACTCCTCTTCTGCAGTGGAGCTACAGTACATTACACATCATCACTTATGTAGATAACTAATAGCTAAAAAGGATTACGAAACACACAAATTCTGTTCTATTTGTTCAATAACAGAGATATGAAACAGTATATTCAGAATGGAGAAGGGTGATCCAAGCTACCTGAAAAAGAAAATACTGGCAGTGATCATTGGAAAGCCCCTGAGGTGATTTGATTATCTGGTGCAAATCGGTATCCATGAGCTCATAGACCAAGTACACATCTTTAAAGCTCCTCCTGTGTACTGGCATCATTATGTCCTTCAAAGCAATGACATTCTCATGGCGGAGATGGCGAAGGAGTTTCAGCTCCCGCAAGGTCCTTAGTGCATCCACACGGTTGTCGAAAACATTGTGTATCTTCTTTATTGCTACTTTCTCGTTTGTCTCACGGTTGATGGATGAACAGACTATTCCATAAGCTCCTCTGCCTATGGGCTTGATTGGCACGTATTTGGTGTCTATCTCAAATAATGTTTGCCACATAGAGTAGTAATGCTTTCCTTGGCTTGCCATTCCATTCGGAGGATCCACCATCATCGCCATTTTCTACTACGGAAATGAAAGAAATTAAATTAGCACATAAGTGATAGTTCAAACAGACGAGTTGGAACAGTTACAAAATTACAAATGCAAAAGACCTAACAAGTCAAAGACCAGTGTGGTTGCGCTTATCTGGAGCGCCCAAAAACTAGCATGCTCTCCATTTTTACTTCTAAGCTGAGAGCATGTCCACCCCAAGTGCACGCCAAATAACATGGCCTCCTCATCTTTTGTTCCAGTGAGCACTGAGGTTAAACTCTAGCTAGAATATTTAGAACCCAAACCAAAATTGTAGCATGTACCATAATAAAGCTATATTGCCCATTACATCATAATCAGGTCCTGCAGTCAATACCACCAATGAGTACATTTTCAAATGGAATCAACATGCAGTCAAGCACTCAAACATTAACACGGTGTTCTAAAAAAATGGTGTACATCAATTCAGAAAAGGAGCACAGTAGACCAACAGAGTTCCCACGGATACAGAAACTAGATGTAGCAGTAAGTACAAATGCAAATAACTAACATGCTTGCTGAATGACAGCATTGTTTCGGCAACCCAGCATATTCAATGTTGGGTCAACCCAGGTCTGCAACTTCGCCTCTATGAAGCATGCTTGTCCTGCACAAAGCAGCCCTCATCATCAGCCATTCGGTGCCATCCATCGCTAATCCATCGCTAGTCGGTGGTTAGCATTCATCGCTCGCTCAACGCATGGCACCACCATGCAATGCTGTTATCTCCCCTGGGCTACAATCCAAAGCTAATTTCGTAATCCCAGATACGCCCCCAAGCAAGAAACTAGCTCATATCTATCCCGGAGGCAACCGCGCCTAGATGATTACACGACAAATAATCGCCCAGCCAGCAGATCACGGAGGCTAGCCAACCGATCGGCGCATTCCCTGATCATTACCGCGGATATAGGAGCAATAATGATCCCACGGAGTAACCCACGGTTCGGTTGGTACCAAATTACACTCAGCTACGCGGGTGCCAATCAGTCAATTAGAGCTAGGGTAACCCGGATCAGGCACTCGGAATGACGCCCCAGCTCTGCCGAAGCGGGATCGATCGAGTCCGGACACGACCGCGCCGATCTCGGACGGTCGGACGACGAACCAAACTAGCAAAAGACACAGTGAAAACGAGAGAAAAATATGGGGGGATTCACTCACACGAGAGCGGGGGAGGAGGGGACGGACGGCGCGCCTGGCCGGGGGCGCGGCGGTTGGGAGGCGCGGCTACGATCGGAGCGGCAGCGCCATGCGCCGGCCGAATCGGGCGGAGGCGTGGCGTGGCGACGGACGGGCGCTCGTTGCGTTGCTACGGCCACCACCACCTCCAGAGGGTGGGGAAGGAAGGGAAGAAACAGAGGAGAAGGGGGAGTGCCGTGGGTGGGGGCAGGCGGAGAGGAGAATATTCTGACGGTAAGTATTTTACGCAATTCGGGTTTGAAAACCTAAACTCCCACAACAGTCGTTGGATGCTCGTGTGATGGCCACATAGAGAGGTGAAAAATTTTAGCATTTAAACCCTCCCACCGTTATATTTCCTAACCATAATTTATCTAAAACCTCCCTCCGTGACCGATCCTGACGTACACCGTTCTCACATCGCCGGCTGGTCTTCTCGTCGGACTGCCGTCCTTTACAGCACCGCCGCCCCTGGATACAAATCGGCATAGCGAAACATGGCATGCATGTTGTCTAGAAACATAGGTCAACCATATACAAATCCATGCTTGAAGAGACATAGAAAACCTCCGAAGTCACTGTTCATTCTACCTAGCATTAGCATTAGTAGGCTAAATGCGTGTTAGCGTGTAAGATCCTGCAAACACAATTGACAAATCTCTCCGCTCCGTTTCGTGCTATGCAACGGAGGTCGCCCACGGCCACACGGCCGTCGCTGCGGTCGAATGACGGCACGCGTTCGTCCTCGAACTCTTGGCAAAGGGTCAAGTTCGTCCCTGTACTTTAAGTTGGCCAATTTAGTCATCGAACTATCTTCTTCGCTTCAGTTATGTCCCTGAACACCCACGCCGTCATAATGCGTCGACGCCGTCCGTCTACCCCTTTTCCCATCTGTTCAAGCTCGAGTGCCCAAACGGCAAACACGGACGAGCGCGGCAGAGGAGGACGGAGCACCGCGGCGGAGAAAGTGGTGGAGGAAACGGACGCGAGGCGCCGCGGGGAGGTCGCCCGAGCCACCAACACGCCGCTGCCCCGCGCCCCGAATGCACGCCGGAGGGCGCCCCCGCCTCGCACTGCCCGAACCCGGCCGCGCGGCGAGGTAGGGACCCATCAACTCCAATCGCCCGCTCCTTTCCTTCTTCTTGCCACCCGCCCTCGTAGGCCAAGGGCGTTCTCTTTCCGCCGGTCAGCCATTTCCTCCCCATGACAGAGCAGGTGCACAAATCTCTGATCGACCAGACCAAGTGCATACCCGGAGCCAAAGTTATGCGTCTCCGTCCACTTCAGATGCATCGACAAGAAGGTTAGTAAAAAATCATTCCGATTGCCCAATGCAAACAACTTCTCCGAAAAAATCTCTGGATTTCTATCGTCTTCTTCTTTCTAACAATTTGTGAATTTCTTCTTCAGAGCTGGAGCGCATTTCAGAGGTGGTAAAGTCCGTGGTCCAGGACTACCCGAAGCTGAAGCTGACGCAGGGCCGCATGGTGTTCGAGGTCCGGCCTACCGCCCACCATCAAAGTGGGACAAGCGCAAGGCCCTCGAGTTCCTGCTCGAGTCTCTGGGCTTCGCCGACCGCGCCGACGTGCTCCCCGTCTACATCGACGACGACCGCACCGACGAGGACGCCTTCAAGGTGCTCCACCGCCGCGGCCAGGGCGTCGACATCCTCGTCTCCAAGCACCCCAAGGACACCTCCGCGGCTCCGCCTCCTACTCGCATCGGCGCGTGGAGTCCCTGCCTCGCCGCACGGCCGGGCTCGGGCAATGCGAGGCGGGGGCCCCCTCCGGCGTTCATCTGGGGCGCGGGGCAGCGGCGTGTTGGTGGCTCGGGCGACCTCTCCGCGGCACCTCGCACCCGTTTCATCCACCTCTCTCTCCGCCGCGGTGCTCCGTCCTCCGGCCGCCGCGAAGCTCCTCTGCCGCGCTCACCCGTGCTTGGGCACTTTTTTTTTTATGGACGTGCTTGGGTACTTGAGCTTGAACAGATGGGACAGACGGGAAAAGGGGTAGACGGACGACGTCGACGCGAACATGACGGCGTGGGTGTTCAGGGACGTAGCTGAAGCGAAAAAGGATAGTTCGGGGACTAAATTGGCCAACTTAGAAGTATAGGAACGAACTTGACCCTTTGCCAAGAGTTCGAGGACGAACTTGCCTATTTTGTCTTTATTTATCAAATCAATCATGTTTGGTCGGAAGAGTTCTCGGATTTTGATACTTCCGTCCGTAAACGGTAAGATGTGCAAAACCGGAATTAGAATCCTTAGCTGCTAACAATTTCTGTGTGAGGCACTTGAAAACCGACGATGGTTTGCCAAGAGAACCAAGTCGATTGAAGTTTCAACTACAATGAAACTTAGCCTTGCTTGCTGGCGAGTGGAGTAAACATTGCGGTGATCCTCACATGATAGCCAAAGGTGATATTATTTGCGTGAATTACTAGGAGACATGGCGCGCTTCACTGCATCCATGGTCGATGGACGCGTTGATGCACTCACTGATATGTGCAGGTACAGATATATTTTGGTCTTCATATGCTAAGAAAACCAGGGAATGTCAAAACGAGACGGAGACATTGATGAAGCCCACGAAGACGAAATGCTGGCCCAAACCAAATAGCAAACAATTAGACTATGCCCCTAGCATAGAATAAAACAGGACATGTTGCTAGCTGTTTGTTGGTTCTCTTTAAGTCGTAAAATAGACATAGGCTACATGGTTAATCGGCAATCTAAGGTAAACAAAAAAAAACCCTAAAGTAGATTGATGTTTGAGGGACCTCTCTTTTTCTTCTGGCATAAAAAGTTACTACAATACTTTTTATAGTTATTGTACATATTCTTACTTGGAATACCACTAGAAGAAGAGCAAGGACTTAGTGCAAGCTAAACCACCAACTCTGGTCGGAAAATCCATGCCGTCCAGATTGTACTAAACAGTTTTGTCTGCCATGGTATTATAAATGGACTAGATGCCCATGATCTAGTATGAAACACCTCATTAGTATCGTCACCATATATGAAACCCGCGTGGAATCCATCCTCCTCTTCTTGGTTTGGAGGTCCGTCATCGTTGTACCCACCACCATCACCATCACCGCCATTATCATTATCGTCGTTACCATTGCCATCGTCATTGTCATCCATCCAGATCCATGGGTCTTCTTCACCGTCGGTAAATTGGTGCTTGATGACGCGCCTGCAATCGACAATTGTGGGCTTGCCATCATCGTCCTCGCCGGGGTGGAAGGCGAAAAGATCTTCACGTGGAGTGATGCCGTAGAGCCACTCCCCGATGAACGCAATGTCACATATACAAGAGTAGGTCACTATAAAAGTACCCTTCCCAGGGTGGCACATGATAACGTTGCAGTTGATGCTGTTGGCCATGATGGCAATGACATCGTCGGGAGCCGACGACCGCATCAGCACCTTGCGGATCTCGAACATCTCCGAGACATGGCCGATGACGGCGTCCAGCTCCGGGAGCGGCACGGTGGCGCCGGAGAACGGGTTGTGCAGGAGGTATGAGTGCCTGTGATTGACGTCGCGGCGGGGGTAGCCCTTGTACGCGGCGGAGTGCATCAGCTCGTCGGTGCGCCGGTACGCGTCGTCGGTGGAGCCGACGCAGGTGGCGTCGCCGGGGATCGTGCCGAGGGGAAAGTATAATGCCCCGGCGTTCCGGCATGACCAGCCACGGGAGCTGGCGCGTGTGGCGGCGCGCGGCGGAGCGCCACCCGCGGCAGACGGCGCGGAGGCGAGCGCGGTCTGCGGGAAACGGGAGGCGCGCGATGACGTCGCCTAGGAGCTCCGGCAGCAGGTCGCGCCACGGGCGAAGCGGCGACTCCGGCGAGGCCGCCATCGTCGATATTTGCCCTTGCGGTTGGGAATTGGAGTCTTGGATTGGATCGGACGTATATGCGGGGCCGCGATGGGATCGGCCGGGGTCGAGACGATCTCTGACGCCAAGGCGATGAGGGCCTTCTCCGTCCAGGATAACCGGACATGTATCTTGAAAGCTATTACCCTAGTTGGAAAATTGCCATCTGGTTAGAGGCCTGACTCCTGAGATAATCGATTACTCCGTAGGAGTACTTGGGAAATTGCCCTTCTTAGAAGAGGTCACGCTGACTAGCCTATTCACTTTGCAGGATTACTCCGTAAGAGGTAAGTACAAATACAGAACGTGGAAGACTTTCCTATCATTCATTTTAGTGCGGATCTGTTCAGGAAAAGTGCCGCCGCCCTGTTTAATTATTTTTTGAAATATGCCCTGTTTAATTCGACGGGTACAGATTCTCTAGTCCTTAACCCCCAAACCGTTTCTCATTTTAGTGTAGAGACGAAGACACATTCATCTACTTGAAGTCTTGGATGGACTAGGCAGGGGCCAATTAGCAGTAGCTGATCAAGTTGTTATTGGAGCGAGAGGACTTGCACAAGGAAAGGAACGAACTGAATGGTGACTTCTGATCAGTTCTGACTACTGTTGCACCTGTACTTCACAGTTCACACACCACGTGCACAGTGCACTCGGTTGACCGAAATCTAAATCATCCGAGTCGAGAACCCTGAAGACAGAGCAATTAGCAGCGCGATTACTCTGCACTGTTATCCGTGTGCCTTACAGATTAAAGCAACCCACCCATCAGAGATTCAGAGAGCAGAATGCACACTGCAGAAGCAGCAGCTTGTGCACACTGCAGAGAGCTCAAGTGAGACTCGAGAGAGAACAGCAGCGCACTGCGCACGCAAAGCAACGGGCGCAACCAACCGTCGCGTGAACCGACACCGGCCGGCACCAACCGGGCCGGGCCCAAGCCCAAACCCACGGCACGTAACGTGGAACACGAACCTCTTGTTCTCCTTTTTTTTTTCTTTTTTTCCCACGGCGTCAATTGCTTCCGCCTCCCGGCCTCGTCTTCCAGAATCCCCAAACCCGAGCGCGCGATTCCCTCCCGCCTCCCCAGATCTCCCAGATTGGCGCCAAGCCAACCCGGCCGGGCTCGCGCAATCCGACAGGCGCCTAGGGTTTGGGTTGGGTGGGTTGGATTGGTTGATGCCTCCCCGCCTCGCGTGACCGCTGCCCCGGGGCTGGAGATCTCCGCATGGATCACAGGGGCGGCCGCGGCGGCGGAGGCAGAGGGGGAGGAGGTGGAGGCGGCGGCGGCAACAGTAGCCGCACCGATCTCCTCGCCGCCGGGCGGAAGAAGGTACCGAGTCCCCGCGAATTTCTTCTCCCCATTTTTGCTGTGGATTTTTTTTGATCGAGTGTTGCGTTTTCGCTCGCGCGTCGTGTAGCTGCAACAGTTCCGGAAGAAGAAGGGGAAGCGTGAGCCCGGTAAGAAGGCGGAGGCCGACGCGGAGGCCGAGGCCGAGGAGGGGGCGGCCAAGGCGGAGGAGTACGTGCCCGAGCCGAAATCGCCTGTTGGGTTGAAGTTCCTCGCCGGGGAGGGTGGCAGCAGCGGCAGCACTCCGTTTGAGGTGAGGCTCGTGCTCTCCACTCTGCGGGGTTTTGAGTGGGTTGCTGCTGCTGCTGTCTGTGTGTGTACATTGTAATGCTCGTCTGTCAATGCAGGAAGCAGAGAGGTCGCAGGCAGAGCAATGCAATGGTGAGGGGCCTGGCACCCTGGAGTCCAGCTCTGTGGAGAATGCTGATGCAGTTCGAGAACAGGAGGCGAGGGCTGCTGACTCTGATGCGCTTGATGTCAGTACTAGTGAGCAGGGCATTCCGGAGCAGCGTGAAAGCCGGACAGCTGATGGTGGGGATCTACCAATCCAGGCTACCAGTGGAGACGACAGTGGTGATCTTGTGGGAGGCGCTCAGCTGGGTGAGGTGCATGTTGACGAGAAACTGCCAGATTTGATCTTGAAGGATGACATGGAGTTGAATACTTCTTCTCAGCATACTGGAGCCGATGATGATAGCAATCAACTAGGGGAACACCAGCAGGTGGAAATGGATCCTGTTGACAGGCCAACAAGCTCCGGTTTTGAAGAAGTCTCTGAGGTGCCGATTCCTTCTCAAGGCACCGGAGTTGATAATAACAATGACGAAGCAGCTCAAGAAACGGTGATGGATGTTTCTGGGAGGCCGTTAGATGCAGATATACAACATGATGTCGAGCCCACAGTTTCTGCTGAAATAGTTACTGAGACTGCACCTGAAGAAGAGTTGACTGTTGCAGCTTCAGACGAGATTCCGGAGAGTACCACGAGAAGAGGCACTGAAGAGGAAACTGATGGAGTAGACAAGGAAGCTGTCCAAGAAAATCCAAACACAACACATGTAACTGATGAAGCTGTCACTACAAATGATTTGAGTTTACAGGCCAGTTCACCAGGGACAGTGGACATGCCACTTTCTGAGCAGAAGGGTGATCCGGCTTTATTTAGAAGTGCAGCATTGGAAGGCATTGTGCCGGATCATTTTGAGGATATACAGAGGCATCTGTACTCTGTTACTCTGTCGAGGGATTTTCTCCAGTTGCAGCTAGATGAGGCTGCTGGCCTTTATTCAGATGTTACACAGCGGTCTTGTGATGAAACCACCAAGCTCCAGTTGCAGCTAAAAGAAACTGAAGAAAGCAAATTAGCAGTTAGCAAAGAGCTTCATCAATGTAAACATGAGCTCTCCGAGGTGAACACAGCAAAGGGAGAACTTGAACTACTCACAGCTTCCTTGAAAGAAGAAATCAACACTAGCAACTTAAGGTGCACACATTTGGAGAGTGAGCTACATTCCTCCAAGAAGAACACACAACAAATCCAGAGTGAATTAGCTGACAGCAGATTGTTGCTGGAAGCCCTGCAAAAGGAGAACCTGGAGCTTACTGCAAGCCTTGCTTTTGAGAAAGAAGCCCAAAAGGCAGTTGAGGAGCAGCGGGACCATCTATCTTCTGATAACAGGAAGCTTTTATCTGAGTTGTCAGGTCTTGAGCTTAGCTTAGCTTCTATGAAAGAGGAAATGAATGCTGGCAGTAGCAGATGTGAAGCTTTGGAGTGTGAGCTGTGTTCCTCCAATGAGAATTTGGAGCATACTTTGACAGAATTGGCAAATTGTAGGGCTTTATTGGAATCATTGCAAAAAGATAATTTGGAGTTATCTGCGAATTTTGCCTCTGAAAAAGAAGCAAAAAAGAAACTTGAAGAAGACAATTTGGATCTATGTGATGAAAAGGGTAGACTTTCTTCAGATTTATCCGAGCTAAATGACAAGTTGCAAATATCATATGCCAAGCATAAGCAGCTTGAGTCACATGTCAAAGATACGGAAACATACTTTGAACAGCTTACTGAGCAGCTAATTGAGGAAAATCTGTACATGTGTAGCAGCGCTGATATTTACCAATCTGTAATCAAAGATTTGCACACTAATTATAATGTTGTGCTGGGCAAATTCCAGAATGCTGTGCACCAAGAAAGTGAACTTCATTTGGACTCACCTAAAATCGCTACTGAAAATGCTGAAAGAGCCATTGTGAGCCCTGCGCTTGTTAGCCATGGTAATAGTCAGCGTACACTTGATCTGTCCACTACGGATGACTCATGTAACACTACTGCTTTGCAGTCACTGAAGGGCCATCTAGAGGTGGCAAAAGGTGATTTGCATGACCTTGAAAAGTTGCTGGAGAGGATTTCCTCTAGGTCAGATGGCCGTGTTCTGGTATCGAAGCTAATAAAATCCTTCGAGCCAAAAGGAAATGAGAATGATACTGGACCGTCTGAGGGGGAGCATGATGATTTACGAAAGTCAACTCGGGAGATGGTATGTCGCCTTGGGGAAAAGTTTATGGCAATGAGCTCAGACATTACAAAGACTGAAGAATATGTGACCGAACTTTGTAACAAAATTGAACTTTCCATCAAGTCTACTGAGCAGCACGACATAGATAGACAACAGACTGTTATTCTTGTGGCCAAAATGAATGAACTTGCTGGGAAGCTGAGCAACTACAAGGATGCAGTGGATAATTTGCAAAATCAGGTCACTATTGTTCAACAGGACACAAACAGTAATTCTGAAAGGCTCACTGATCAAGTAGAACTTTTGCAGAAGGATGCGTCAGAAAGGATTTCCATTCTTGAGAAGGAGAGGACATCTTTATCAGATCTGCTCAGTGAAGTAACAAGTAAGCTCACCTCTCTGGGACATGCTGTGTTTCCTAATGATTACAGTGAAAGTGACGATCTCAGCTTCCGCGCTTTGAGCTGTGTGGATCTGTGCGCTGCATCATTTCAAAGTCTTAAGGGGAAATTAGAGGCTGCTCAAATTGATAATTCTCAGCTCAATAGTTCTCTGGTAGAGCTCAGGAAAGCAAACTGTGTTGCTCAAGAGAGGAGTGAACACGCATTTGAAGTTGTCAAGAAACTATATAATTCCCTGCAGGAACTTCTACACGATTCACTTAAAAGTTCAGACGAATTTGGTACAGGATATAATGCCGAAGAACCAATTGAAAGTCAATATGGAAGGCTCATGGAACATTTAAAGAATCTGTTGCATGACCACCATTCTATGCTGTCAACCAATGCTGACCTTGAGCCAAGACTGTTGAGTAAATGTGAAGAAGTTGAGGAGCTCAACATGAGATGCAGTTCTCTTACAAAAACTTTGAATGATGTTTGCATTCTGAATGAGGAGCTTAAGTCAGCTTCTTTAAGTAAAAATGCCACACAAGATGAACTTCACAGTAGATGCCTTGCTGTAGCAGAAAAGGTGGTTTCCCACTCAGCAAATCATTCCTCAGCAGTTGTTCAATTGCTATCTGATAGAGATGAAGGGTTTAGCAAGGAAGAAGATTATATCCTTACCACCCTTTTCCCATACATTGAGGAGGGTGTGGCTTCATGCATCGAGAAATATGAAAATGCAGCTGAAGAAATCCACTTGTCAAAGATATGCTTGCAAGAGATCAGTATTTTTGACCAGATTCCACTTGATAAGTGGTCTTACCCCTTGCCTACATTGATCAGAGAGGAAATTTTACCAAAGCTGTGTGAGTTGCAAGACAGAATCGATCAGCTTGATGCACAAAACATCCAGCTGGAGACTGAAATTCCAGTCTTCAGGGATGGCATGAAAAAGCTGGATGAAGCTCTTGGAACTTCACGTGATGAGCTTCAGAAAAAGGTTTCCGAACTCGAACAGTTAGATCAGAAACTTACATCTGTCAAGGAAAAACTTAGTATTGCTGTTGCAAAAGGTAAAGGTTTGATAGTGCAGCGTGACAGCCTTAAGCAGTCTCTGTTGGAGAAGTCTGGTGAGGTTGAGAAGCTCACACAAGAACTGCAGTTAAAGGAAACAATGCTGAAAGAGTTGGAAGCCAAGCTCAAATCCTATACAGAAGCAGATCGAATTGAAGCTTTGGAATCGGAGCTCTCATACATAAGGAATTCAGCTACAGCTCTAAGGGACTCATTTCTTCTAAAAGACTCTGTTCTTCAGAGAATTGAAGAAGTCTTAGAAGACCTAGATTTGCCAGAGCAATTTCATTCTCGAGATATAGTTGAAAAGATAGAGCTGCTATCAAAGATGGCCGTTGGTAATTCTTTTACTCTACCTGAGAGATCCTCCGTTGATGGGCATTCTGAGTCTGGTGTGGCCATGGATGTCATAAGCGACGAGCAGAACTCTAATTCAAATCCAGTATCAGATGAACTGAAGAGCAAATATGAGGAGCTGCATAGGAGATTTTACGAGCTGGCTGAACATAACAACATGTTGGAACAATCTCTAGTTGAGAGGAACAGTCTTATACAGAAATGGGAAGAAGTCCTAGGTCAGGTTAGCATTCCCCCACAGTACAGGACGTTGGAAGCTGAGGATAAGATAGCATGGTTAGGAAACAGAATCTTGGAAGTGGAACAGGAAAGAGATTCATTACAGTTGAAGATTGAACACCTTGAGGATTCCTCTGAAATGCTTATTGCTGATCTAGAAGAGTCCCATAAAAGGATATCAGAACTCAGCGCAGAGGTTGTTGCTATAAAGGCTGAGAAGGATTTTTTCTCACAAAGCCTAGAGAAACTGAGATTTGAGTTCCTTGGACTCTCTGAGAAAGCAGTTCAAGATGAGTTTGTCAGAGATAATTTGCGAAAAGATCTATCTGAATTGCAGGAGAAGTTAGCTGAGAAAACTGAGGAGAGCAGACACTTTCATGAAATGGACATAGAGATCCACAAGCTACTGAGTTTGGTGCAAAACACGTTGCAGGATGGCAGTAATCCTGAAATTTCTTCGGGTGACACTTCTGCTATTTCGTGCTTGGGTAAATTGTTGAGGAAACTTTTAGATGACTATGATACCCTTTTATCCAAGTCCACCGAAGGCAATTTTGCTGATAGAGAGATTCAATTAGAGGATATCAAGCCATCTGATGATGCCTCTACATCGGACACTGGTATAAACGACAAAGAGATTGAACTAAACTCTTTAAATAATGAGTTAGATCATGCTCGCAACAATCTGGCCTTAGTGGAGCAGCAGCGTGATGAAGCTGTGGAGAAGGCGCAATCACTATTGCTGGAAATTGAGACCTTACATGCTCAAATAAACAAATTGCAGGAAAGTGATGCTGAGCAGATGCAAAAGTACCAATCGCTAGTTCTTGAACTAGAATCTATGGGTAAGCAGCGGGACAATCTGCAGGAGCAGTTAAATCGGGAAGAACAAAAGTGTACCTCATTGAGGGAGAAACTAAATGTTGCTGTTAGAAAAGGGAAGGGCCTGGTGCAACACAGAGACAGCTTGAAGCAAACTATGGAAGAGATGAATGCTGTGATAGAGAAACTTAAAGATGAAAGAAAACAGCACATCGAATCACTTGAGACCGAGAAATCATCTTTAATGGATCGATTGGCTGAGAATGAGAAGAGCTTGCATGAAACAAACCAGTACTTGAGTGGACTATTAAATGCTTTAAATAAAGTGGATGTTGCTCGGGAATTTGATGTGGATCCAATCGCCAAGGTTGAGCATATAGCAAAATTTTGCCTCGACCTACAGGCAACAGTGGTTTCATCGCAAAATGAAGTGAAGAAATCGAAACGGGCAACAGAGCTGCTTCTGGCTGAGTTAAATGAAGCTCATGAAAGGGCTGACAATCTGCAGGAGGAATTGGTCAAGGCCGAAGCTGCACTTTCTGAATCTGCTAAACAATACAGTGTTACAGAATCTGCAAGAGCTGATGCTGTTCGTCACCTTGAGCATATTATGCATGCGCAGTCACAAACAAGAAGGAAGCAAGTAGATCATTTGATGGAGTTGAACTCCACCAGCAGTCAACTAAGAGAAGTCTGCTTTGAACTTTCACATCATCTTGTCAATGCATTCAGTAAGGATGTGGACCTTATCTGCTATATGGAAAACTTCATGAAGTCTTCTGGTAAATGGATGGATGGCTCAAATATGATGGATGTACCCATTGCTTCTAGGCATGTTTTGTCCAACCGCATAAACAACAAGGTATATTATGCAAGTACCCTTCTATGTGTTTTGCTTTATTTCGATACACCCACTGTATCTTCTATTGTTTACAAAGTTTTATACCATTTTGAAGGTAATACTGATTGCTTAGGTTAATTACTCTGTGTTTCGTCATATGTATATTCATGACATGTAATACCTGCCCATATCCTGCATTTTCTGCATGGTTAGATTACTCCAACCTATTTTTCTTTAAATGAGAATCATATTGTTAAAAAATAATATTTAAACGGAATATATCCTTATCCATGTTCGTTATACAAGTCATCAATGTTTGCTTTTCTTCCTTGGGCTGAGCAGTACACAAATGTTGTTGCTCTACGAAATTATAAGAGTGGTACTTTCGGATTTGTAAGAATTCCTAGCCACTTTCTAATTGGTTTTAAATGCTCTTTACAGAAGGCTCATGTTCCAAATGCTCCTTTGGAAATTAAGATGTATGATACTGATGAAAGACAGATTTTGCATCATCTTGCTATTGCGTGCCATGCTTTATCTGATTGTGTGACGGACTGTAATGATCTCAAAAGAAGCATTGATGAGCATGGCTTTTCAGTTGAACAGAAAGCAACCGAGCTATTTGATGTTATGTCCAACTTGCAGAACAGACTCACCTCTCAGCATAATGAGTTGGAATCTTTGAGAGCAAAATTTGTTGAACTACAGTCAGAGATGAAAGAAAGAGAAGAGGAGATTGTATCTGCACGCAAGAATATGAGCTTGCTATATGAAGCATGTACCACTTCAGTTGCTGAGATCGAAGGAATGACTAATATATACCCTGTTAATCAGAGCTATGCTGTTGAGCATTCTGCAGACAAATGTATAAAATCAATAGTTGAACAGTTAGTTTTGTCTGTAAAAACTTCTCAGAACAATAACGATGGCAGCACAAAGGAACTGAAGGCTACTGTTCTTGAGTTGCAACAGGAGCTTCAATCTAAAGATATCCAAATTAGTACAATCAGTTCAGAGCTCTCATATCAGTTAAGGGCGGCTGAATCTTCTGCAAAGCAGCTCTCAGTTGAGCTTGAAGATGCAAGAACGGAGGTCCACAATTTGGCAGAACAAGTTGATGTGTTGCATAATCAGAACAAGGCTTTAGAGACTCAAGTAAATGAACTTAAAAATATGGAGTCAGTGGCAAGTGAGCAGCACGGAAGAATTAAGGAACTGACTGATGAACTAAGCAGAAAAGACCAAGGTGAGCTGTCAGAACATTTTGATTCAGTTCTATTCGATTACTTGTGTTTTGTTCACTGCTATATGTTTTCACATATAACTAAAAAAAGCGAAAACATTTGTTCGTATGGTTGTTTATACATTTTTGGTGAATTCTGCAGAAATTGAAGGCTTGATGCAAGCACTTGATGAAGAAGAAAAAGAGCTTGAAGTCATGGAGAACAAAAGCCAGGAGTTGGAGCAAATGCTGCAAGAAAAAGAATTTGCTTTTAAGAGCGCAGAAATTTCTAGGACTAAAGCTCTGGCAAAACTTGCAACAACTGTTGACAAGTTTGATGAGTTGCATAGCTTGTCAGAAAATCTTCTTGCAGAAGTGGAAAACCTTCAGTCACAATTGCAAGAAAGAGATTCAGAGATCTCTTTTCTGCGGCAAGAAGTTACCAGGAGTACTAATCAACTGCTAACCACTGAAGAGAGCAACAAAAAGTACTCATCACAGATAAATGATTTCATTAAATGGATGGAAACATCATTGTTACAATTTGGTGTGCGTTGTGATTATGATAGCACTCAAGTTCCTGTCTATATGGATATGTTGGGCAAAAAGATAGGATCTCTGATAGCTGAATCAGATGATTTAAGGGTTGTAGTCCAAAGCAAAGATTCGTTACTACAGGTTGAGCGGACCAAAATGGAAGAATTGATGCGTAAATCAGATGCTCTAGAAGCTTCATTGAGCCAAAAGGATTCTCAAATAGGGTTGCTTCGTCGGGATAGGGCATCCAGTCAGCTGAGCAGATCTATAAACCTGCCTGGCACTTCAGAGATTGAGCAAATGGTATGTGTTATGCCCTATTTTGTGAATATAAAAGTGCATGTACAAACTGTGTAGAACACATTATTATGTGTTGGATTGTTTATGTATGCTAACTTGCAAATTTCAATTTCTGCGCAGAATGACAAGGCTGCAGTTGTCACTCAGCTTCGAGGTGTGCGGAAGGTCAACAATGACCAAGTTGCTATTGATGTAGAGATGGAGAAGGACAAGCCATTAGACGATGAAGATGATGATAAAGGTAATCATATGTCCTGCATTCTAAATACAGATTCACTTTTAGTTTGTTCTCTGGTTGATTTCACATTTGTTATTGCAGCACATGGTTTCAAGTCATTGACTATGTCACGCTTTGTTCCCAAGTTCACTCGACCGATATCAGACAGAATTGATGGGATGTGGTAACTGCAACTTCACCTCATACTTTACTCATGCAACTTTTACCTGTTGCTTTACTGATGGATGATGTTTTCACAGGGTCACTAACTTTCCTTTTGTTTTAACAGGGTCTCTGGTGATAGATTGCTCATGAGGCAACCAACATTAAGACTTGGCATCTTGATATATTGGATTGCACTGCATGCATTGCTTGCTAGTTTTATTTGAAATCTGTGTGTAGAGGTGAGTGACTGTCTTTGGCAAACTGTGTTCTGCACGTTGAAACAGGACACGTTCTTGCACTCATGTTTTATCTACAGTTTTTGCATAGCATGTAGCTCCTGACAAATTTGTATGAGTACCGACTTGCTGAACGTGCATCAGTGTAGGGTTTTATTCAAGTAAATTGTTTAGGAAATAAAAAGTGCATGAAACGAGTGGAACCAATAATTCTCTTAAAAATGTGTCAATAAAATAATTACGGAACCATCCTGATAAAAGTGCACTGCTTTATCATGTTTTACCCACATGGAATTGTGCTTTTTTTTCCAGGCAAGTTAACAAACTTCTCTTGATGTTATTGTGCAGCTGTAGTGATGTCCTTGGCGAGTGACTGTACAGTACTATGTGTCTATGTTCATAGCAAACTATGCTAAGCAGGCAGTCAGCACTAATACCGTGATTTCTTTTGAAAATGTTACCCAAATACTTGAGCAGTATTGGCAGCTGCAAACTATCTTCAGGATGCGTTTTCACCCATCTTCTGCATGCTTTGATCCCGTCTAGCCTATTTTGGGTTCCAACAGTGCCTGCAATGGCCAGACAATGATGCAGATAAATGGAAGATAACTGAAGAACAGCAGCACCGATCCCCTGTACATACATTTTTGTTTGCTCTATTCTTTGCTTTTAGAAAGATGGAGGGCATTTTACGTGCTAGCATCTACTACACTATGATACAGGATTACAGGAAAGTGACATGGTAGTTTTGGAAGTTAGGGTTTTGGGATGGTTAACAGGTTGTCCCCCTCCCTTAGAGTTGCCCCCATATATTTTCCCAAGCCTTTTCGTTGACATGTACAACACAGTGATTATTTCATTTATTATTATCCATACTGTGCAATGGGGTGCTTGCACATTTTGTTGTCTTCGATTGAAGCTGTGAAATGTAATTGTATGGACACACAGGAGGGCTGAAAGCTCGTGACCGAGTTGGGAGTGCGCTGGAAGTGATGCTTGAACGGTTGTTTTTGCCACTGAACAATGCATTAATCCATAATTTGTAAGGGAAAATACAAGTCCTGATTTAATTTGTACTGTACTCTGAAAGACTTTTTTACGGGAACGTCACTTCTGAATTTTGAACTGAATCAAATTTATCCCACCGAACCAGCGATCCTATCCATTGTCCATATGAGTTTTTCAGAAATAAAATATCCATTGCCCATATTGGATAGTGGGAAGAAGAATCTCCTAGGGATGCAGGCGGGGGCCACAAGCCACCGTATCGCGAAAGCCGTTGGATCCGCATCGCACGGTGAAGGATGGCATTGATGACCATCCAACCCCTCGTGCTCTCTCCAAAGTCTCAATTCACTGAACCCTTTCGCCTTTTCCAATCCAACCAATGGAAGCTCTCGCCGCGCGCTCCGCCGTGCTCTCGCCGCCGGCGGCCGCCGGAGACGTGTCCCCCTCCCCATCGCGTATCCGTGTGTCCGCCGCATCTCCCAGGCCCCGCAGGAGCCCTTCCACCCTCGCCATCTCCACGCGCTGGCCGCGTGCTTCTCCCCGTCTCGGCGGCCGCCTGCTCGCTGGGTCAGGGGAAGGTGGGTCCCCGGACCCCACCGGTGATGCGCGTGGCAAGGCGGAAGACTTTCCCTTAGTCGAGGTACTCGCTGATGTGCTGTTGGGAAACTAACCTATATTTGTTGGTGAGAGATCGTACTTCAGTTGTTTGGATCACTGCTCTAAACTCGATGGGATCACTGCTCTAAACTCGATGGTGTTTGCGACAGTTTAGTTGCTTTAACATTCCATAAAGTGAAAGAGTCGAAACTGTTTTTTTATAAACAAAATAAATATTGGCGCTTGAAGGATCAAAATAGTTGTCAAGTTTAATCACTTGGATTCCTTCGGGAAAAAAATTAATCAATTGGACGACTAATAGTATGGGAGGAATTTGCTCTTTAAGCAATACTAGTTGATGATACATACCTAATTTTGCAAAAAAATCATCCTAATTATGAAATTAGGTGCATTTTGGGGTAATATTATTTAATCATGCATTCATGTTCATGTTCTGTACTTTGGTAGCTTTCATTAAATACAGTAGATTATTTGTAATTATACTTTTAAAGAAAATTTGACCCTACATAATATTGGATGGCATTCATTTAGATTATGTGGAAATATAAGCTATTTCATGAATGAAGTCATGGGCTTGCATAAGCTAATGTTGGAATGGGAATTTCGTGCTGCATTTTTAACAGGCTTGTGCCACTTTATTTGTGCATATTTTTCTTTTATTTTTATAAAAAAGAAGGTCCTGGTGGGTTGATCCTGGATGGTGGATTGATCTCTCTTTAGATGTCTTTGTAAATGTTGAAAGTGATAGCCGATAGGATATTTTTGCTACCTTTGTAAGTTCTTGTCTTACCTTTCATAATGTTTACTTTTCCTTGAACCTTCTTTCCTAAACCTACTTGTGTTTTTTTTTCCTTCTCCATGTTGAAGTGCTCTAGCTTTCTGGGGAAAACTCACTGCTAAATCAAACTAATACAATGCATGTTATTTTTCTTTTTTTATGCCTAAAAAGTATATGCATATAAGAGATACAATGCTACAGTAATTACAAGCAACTACAATGAAGTGTATACTAGGACAATGAATTATTGCAATACTCACCCACTCACCAATAATCTCCATCCTTTTCGATCTTTTTTTGGGGAAATGTTTTCTTTCATAGGCTCATACCCTTTGGGTACCAATGAAACATATGGTTAATTGCTATTGCATTGTATCATTTTGAAATTTTTGTGAGCTTGATGATTGTTCTCTTTCTCTATGTAATATTGAAAGAACAATGTAACTCTACATGAAAGCCATGATATGGATACCACTAAACATGATGAGATTAGCATTTCTGGAAATGGTGGGAGTAATATTGGTAGCTCAAGGGCCGGCCTATTCAGAACACCTATTTCAGGTGGTGTGCACAGTGCAACTGCTGTTCTTGATTTACCACCACCAGCTTTGGCTGTTCGTAATCTCATGGAACAGGTATGCATACTCCTTTCTTTTCTACAAAAGAAGCCATCTATCAGTAGCTAGCAGTAACTAGAACTATAGATTTGTTCGATTTAGTTGTATCTGAAATAGAAAGAGGTAAAACTTAGACATGGTCACATGGATTTGGAAAGGAACTTTAAATGATTATGTTCATGTTTCTTTTCCAAAAAACAGGCAAGGTTTGCTCAGCTGTGCACTGTCATGTCTCGGATGCACCATCGTTGTGCAGGATACCCATTTGGTTCTCTAGTAGACTTTGCACCTGATCCGTTAGGCCGTAAGTAATTTCAATACCTCATCTTGTAACCACTAAGTTTCATATTGGTTTTACTTATTTAAAAGATTTGCAATTTTGTTGCAGATCCAATCTTCTCATTATCCCCGCTAGCCATCCACACAAGAAATTTGTTGGCAGACCCAAGATGCAGCCTTGTTGTGCAGGTAAATTTGACAATCGACCATACTATATAATCAGCTCTCAATATGTTTTTGTTGGTTTTGTGCTAAAATCTTCGAACCTTCCTTAGATAACTGGATCGAGTGGACTATCAAATACACGAGTAACTATCTTTGGTGATGTCACTCCGTTGCCGGCCGAACAACAGGTTTGTACTAAAATTGCAACTGATTTTGTCTATTTTCAAATGCCTCATTATGCGACTCATCCAACTCAGTAATTTTTGTGTTTGATATTTACATTTATAAAGCTATTTCTGGAGATGTGTGCTACTATTTGTCTGTATGTGAACTATGTACCACAGAAAGCTATCCCCTGCTGGCTTCAGCGGGTTAATACAATGCTTATACATGGGTAGTGAATAAAATAAACTTGAGGTAGGTTATATGATGTAATAACTTGGCCAGCTCTATAATGGATAATGAAGTGGAAACTCTTTGCATATGCTTCTTCTTTGATATTTTTGTCTTCAAATTTTAGGCAAATTATTGAATAGAAATAATAAATCTGTACCAGGGATGGGCTCATCAGCAGTATGTTTCAAAGCACCAGCAGTGGGCATCCCAACAGTGGGGTAACTTTTACTACTACAGAATGCACACAATAAGGTAGTTCCTGAACTTGTGTTAATGAGAACTATTTTTGCAACATTCCTTATAGTGTTCTTTGATATTTCACGGCCATTGCTGTTTCTATGTAAGATACATTTTCTTCTTGATCGTCTGGTAGTGATAATGCATTTATTCTCTAGAACAAAATACAAAAGATTTGCAGCTAATTACTTTACTGTTTGAGTTCACTTACAAGGCAAAGCAGCTATAGTTGATCGCTTCACATGGTCAATATGTATTTTTTTCCTCATCGGATTTAATAAAAAAATAAACTAATCAATATTACTCTTGCAACAGTCAAGGAAACTGTCCTGTCTAGCACTACAATCGTGGCTCAGTTCTATTGGTCCAGAAAATCTTTTAGATCTATTTTTAGCCCCTTTCTGTTGATATGGAGTTGTAATAGATTTGTGAGATTGTACAAGTTTAACTTATTTGGGTTGGTATTACATTGATTTGCAGTATTAGTAGTACGCCCTCTCATAATTTATTGTTTTCTGTGCCCCCCCCCAATTTTTTTTAGATTCAATAATAACTCTGATAATTACATGTGAACTTTTTTTTTGATACTTAATTACATGTGAACTTTGTTCCAGCGACATATATTTCATTGGAGGTTTTGGTACTGTTGCTTGGATAGATGTGAAGGAATACGAGGCTCTGCAACCTGACCAGATTTCAATTGATGGAGGGGAGCAAAAATTGAAGGTGAGGCAATGAGTTTCAGCGTCAAGGATTAAAGGGAATTATTTTCCCTGATGTTTTCATCATTTGACCCAAGGCACTATAGTTGAAAGTGACTTTGCTGCTCCATCTGACCATCTTTTGCTCTTTGAATAGGAACTAAACTCAATGTTTTCAAGGCCTCTGAAAGAACTCTTATCAACTGAAGGAGAGGTAGATGATGTAGCTGTTATATCAATGGATAGCAAAGGTATTGATATCCGTGTCCGACAAGGTGCACAGGTACAACATTCTACACCTTATCTTTACATTACAGATGCAGTGGTGCAATAATGAGCAGAAAACACCATTCTTGTATTCAGATGCACTTGGTTTGTATCTAACTAATAATTATTATATTTTTTTGTTATGGTACTTGGCGTTTAGGTAGTTATGAAGATTGCAGTAGAGCCATATATAATGTTAATATTGAACTTGCATACAATTGTATCTGTGTATCTTTTTCCATATTTATCTGTCTCCTGAGTAGATAAAGCCGTGAGGTAGAATTTGTCGTTAAACAAGAAAAGATTTTCTATAAACCTCATCGATGTTAGTTCATAACATTATAGTTCACCACATTATTCAAATAAGAACTATGGCATGACGAATGTCAAATGTGAGCCCTCGCTCAACACCTATTATGTTCTTTCTCATACTCATACATCGACATCATGTAGTTTTGCTTTGATATACTGTGGTGGCCATGGTTTCTGTTGTTTCTTGGTGGTGCAACACAAGAAAGTCCTGAAGCTTTTGTTGCACGGGTTTTGCAGTTCAACATCCAGAGGATAGCATTTGAGGTGGATCGCAGAGTAGAAACACTGGATGAAGCCAAGGAAGCGCTTACGAGGATAATCAGCAAGTCTAGGTGGCACGCAAAGAGCTCCGTCTTGAGACTGTGAAGCTGAAGCTGGAAGTTCTGTAAAAAAAGAAAAAGAAAAAAGAAAAACTTGTACAGCGCGGTTGTTTTAGTCTTTATATATGCCAGAGAATTGTAATAAACAAAGGTCATTTCAGTGTTTTGCTAAGCACTCAATCATCGTGTGTGTCGAATAAGCTAAATATTCGAAAGTGTTTTTTACAGTAAAATTAGAAACATTTTACTGCGAGTGCTGCGTTGAGGTCACTCTTACAGGATGTTTAACAGTTGAATTTACACAGTAATGCCAAGTTGCGTTGAGTGGTGAACGGTGACATTTCTTCAGATGTGTTTAGTTCAAAAAACAAGAAGAGAAAGTTTAACGAAAATATCACATCGGACACTGTAGCCCAGTGTAGCACTTTTTGTTTGTTTGTGGTAAACATTGTCCTACCATGACCTAACTAGGCTCAGAGAGTGATTTGATGTGATAGATAAATAGTAAAGTTTGGAGAGAGAATTTTTGGAAAAAGTCTGTGGAACTAAACACAGCCTTCACCTCTCGAAGTAACTTCACCAGTTCACCCTAATTTTACCTGGCTGATGATGATGCCAGTTGCAATGCAACTCGGGGAAGCTCTGTCACGGCGACACGTGGGAATGCTGGTCTCTTTTGCAAAAGAGACCCCACGTTTCCTTTCTATCGCGTTCCGCCCCACGTCTCTTTTCCTTCGCCCCACCACGCTGCGCGCGCCGCCGACGCGTCACGGCAAGCACGGCACCATCGTCCACCGGAGCGGCGGTGCCGAGAGGCGCGAGGCGGCTGGCCGATGGCGGCGGGGGACGAGGAGCTGGAATCGCTGCTCCGGAACTTCCACCGCGTCTCCCAGGTACTGGCACAGAATCCGCGCCCGCCACCACCCCTACTGCCCAGCTCCACCATGGTCGCCCGGCCGCGAATGGTGTTCGCGCCCGTGCCGTTTTGGGATAGGTTTGAATTCTTCTTTGCGCTTCAGATCGTTAGTGTCTCGTCCGCGTGTGTGTTGCTCCAGTGACCTGTTTGAAGCTTCGGAGTTGTAGCGATCGTTCGTTGAACATTACAGCCTATAGTGAGGCAGTCGACGCGTGCTCAGCTGGTGTTTGATGAAATTCCCAAGTGATTGCAAGTGTGTAGCTGGCGTATCCACTTACATTGGCAATTATGACAGGATTTCTTGTCCAGAAAGTGGCGCGGTGTTGGTAGCAGGCTACTAGGCTAGTAGCTGCCTGTTGGTTCTTTGTTGGATGTCGCTTTGGGACAATTCCGTGTGGCTGCCATACATGCAGTGATGCAGAAGAATCGTTCATTTCTTTATAAATGTATACATGTACGAGATTACATTGCCTAAGGAGGATTGCCTATATCATAGCATTTTCAGTCCTCCTTAATTCTTATTGGTCTTGTGGTGTCCTTCACTTCTTCTTTTTTCTGAACAGGGGTACAAAGATGCACTAATGGAGGTCCAGGCTTTAAGAGTAAACTACAGTGCTGAGTCCAAGAAGTGTGAGGCCCTTGAATTGCACATTACAGATCTTAAGAGAGGTTAACTGAAACTTCAATGGTCTCTACAAGTTTAAGCTTACTTTCTTTCCTGAATCCTGAGGTTGAAAGAAATGACTAGTTGTTCATGCTGTGCAGATAATGAGCGATTACGAAGACTGTACACAGAAACTCTGTTCAAGTTCACCAACCAGGTAGGTTGCTAGTAGGTGGTGAACATGTAGTACTTAGATGATGTCATAACTAAATTAATTGGCATATTTCAATGCTAATACTTCTCATAGATTGGATCAAGTGACAGTTTCACTTGTAAGTTAACAGAGAACAGGGGTCCTAATTCCATGGGAACAGTTTTAACATGTGCTTATGACTTGTTGATTGCCTAATGCACCTGCAGCTTGGTATTGATTTTGCTTTTTCTATTAGCTGAAACTGTGAAAGCGGTTCAAGGGCATATGTACAATATTTGCACTTAAAGTGTTATTATGTCTTATCATATGATATGTGCTTTGGTTAGTATGCAGAGTGTATCATTGTTAATAAAACTTTTGATTATTTCTGGTATGCTTGCTGTTATTCAGGTGAAATTTCATGCAGAAGCTCAGAGCCTGAAGGAAGAACTGGAAAAGGCAAATAGTAGATTGCTATCCATGGAAGAGGTAACCAACCTCTGCCTCTGAAAGCAATACCTAAGCTTGCAGGTAGTCTGTAATATTAATTTAGCAGGTGTCAATTTAATGCAGGAGCATAAGAGGGAAGTTGAGCAACTTAAGCACAGCAGTGAAATGAACAGAAATGTCCTGGAGAATGAGCTCAGGTAAGAAGCTATCTTTTGAGGGAGGCCGCATATGACTGCTGTGGGAGTCATGATATTCAGATGATCTTTTTCCTGCTGATTGCCTTGTGAAAGCTGAATGACTTACTGAGTACTGACTGTTACTACAATCAGCCATGCCCTTGTTCAGCAAGCAACAGATGAAGCTGCGGCGAAGCAACTAAAGTTGGAGCTGAGTGCTCATAAAGCTCACATTGATATGCTGAGTAGCAGGTTGGAACATGTTACTGGCGATGTGCATTCGCAGTGTAATGTTCTAATTTCTAAACTTCCTACACATGTTTAAGAGTTGCTCTTCTGCTGGAACAATCTCTATCTCTGCTAATGGAAGTTCTTCGTGGTTCCTTCTACAGATAAAAATGAGATCCAGGATTTGAGGGATGTGATTGCTGTTGAACAGGAGGAGAAGAAGGACATGCACAGGAAGCTTCAGAATGCGGAAAACGAGTGTAAGTTCAAGCTGAACTGGCCAATTGAAAAAAAAAAGATAAAAGCTTCTGCAAACTGCACAGGCACCATGAACCAATTCAAACAGGAAAACATGATTCGTATCACCACTTCACCAGCATGCTTATAAAGTAGTGGTCCTGCGGATATGCCTTTCAGTTGAAGAGGGAAACCTGAACCCTGGTGCTTTATCCCATGAATCGTCGATTGCTTCTTGACGGCTTTGTCCTCTGTTGACGCAGTGAGGATCACGAGGATGAAGCAGGCGGAGCAGCAAAGGGACTCCATCTCGGTCCAGCACGTGGAGACGCTGAAGCAGAAGGTGATGAAGCTCCGGAAGGAGAACGAGTCCCTGAAGAGGAGGCTGGCGAGCTCTGAAGCCTGAACTGCCGCTCGCTCCCCCCATGTACATATCTCGTTTTCTCACACTACGAATATTAGGCGATCGGACTCTGAGATGCATGGACAGGACACAAACACGAGCACCATGCAATTGTTCATTTGTTCCTCGTCTTCTTCTTCTCCCATTTCCTTCCGCATCGTGTGGATGTCTAAGCGCCGTGTCGACGGTTCATGAGCCATGTTGCAATGCTCACGAGATTCACTGATAAATGTTTTGCTCGTGTTTGCTTTTCAAGAGCTGAACTTGCAGTGCCTTGTTTTCCTCAGAAGTTCACCTCATAAAACTGCATGCGCCACGGTTGCATGCAATAATTCCCTGACTGCTGTCCCTTGTCCTCGCAGCAACCTCTACAGCCAGTACCAACCATCTGACGTTGCAAATCCTTTTTCTTGGCTGTTTGCCTAGTTATTACTCAATGCACTTGCCCCCACTCAGTTACTGCACCTCCTATCGGGCTTCATTCAGGCCCGTTAATATTTTGGGCTCGTATGTCTTCCGGCCCGGCCCAAGCTCCGTTACCCCCGCCCTTCCTCGCCAGCTGGATGCCACCGCCTTCGCGGCGTGCGTGCTCGCCTGCCTGGTGAACGTGATCACCGCTGCGCTCTTCTCTCCCGCTTCCACTCCTTGTCGTCTTGCTTCCTCCCTGCCTAAGTCCCTTTCCTCTCCTCCGCCTCAACCAACCGCCAAAACCCTAAACCCCGCCCCGCCCTCCCGTCGCCTCGACGCCTCCACCCCAATGGAGTACGTGCTCTGCTCCCCCGCCGGCTCGCCACCTCCGTCCGCGGCCGCCGACGGATCGACGGAGGGCCTGGCGCTGCTCCCGCTCCCCACGCCGCGCCCACTGGGATCGTCGCGCCCGGAGCGCCTCGCCGACCGCCTCGAGGCCTTAGCGCGGGGGAGGAGGAGGTGTTACAGGAGGAGGAAGAGGAGTGCCAGCCCGGAAGCGGGTGGCGGGGGCAGCGCAACGCCGACGCGCGAGGCGGAGGGCGCGCCGCCGCTCCCTCCCCCTAAGCCGCTGGGATCGTCGCGCCCCGAGCTGACCGTGGCCCGCGTCGATCAGGGCTACGACGCGCGGCCTGCCGCTGCTGGGAACGCGAGGAGGAGCGCCAGCCCCGGAGCGGGAGCGGGAGCTGGAGGAGACCGGTGGCGGCCGGGGCGCTCCCCGACACGGACGCCGTCGCCGTCGCCTGCGCCGCCCAAGCGGCCGCGCCGCGGGAGGTGAGGCCGGCCTCGTCGCCGTGCGTTCCGCTTCACGTCGAGTTGGAAGCTGGTATATGATCGTGAAGTTTTTGGTTTTTGTGTGTTGGGATCGTGTTGCGCAGTTTCTGGAACAAGTGCGGGCGAAGCGAAGGGAGGGGCAGCCGTACCTGCAGTCGCTCTCGCTCTCCAGGTGAGCTTGGTCTCCGCCTCTTCAGCATTTCCAAACTGATTGGTCTTTGCCATTTCCAAACGGATTAAATCCACACGATCTTGAATTGAATTGATGTCGGTCCGGAGTCCTAATGGCATGTACAGTGTGTGATGGTTATGATTCTGGCATGCTTTCTGAAGCTGCTCCCAGCCCTTACTCTTCTTCCATATTAGCACAAAGTTGATGAATTTGTGTGGATATCACTGTGAATGAAAACTTCTTAGCAGCCACCAGTGTTCTCAAAAAACAGACTTTCTTACTGTCAAATTTTAGATGCTGTTCATCAATTTGTTCTAATCAGCATTTGCTACACAAACAGCTTGGAGATTGAGTCTATGTTGTTCTATAGCTTAAATACATATATGGGCGGACACCTTATGCGATCACATAGCTATGCATTGCACAATGTGTCCTCATACAAATAAAGAATTTGAGTCGGACTCTTCTCTATCAGTACAAAGCAGCAAATCTCCTGCTGCACTTTTTTTTTAAAAAAAAAGAGTTTGACTTGTAGCTCTCAAAGTTGTACATCTGCTCCATCAATCATGGTTTTGCTTGCTGGCACCCTTGTGAGAATAAACTTCTTGTAGAGTTCATATTAATTTGATAGCCCGAGTTGACATCAGTATCTTGTGGGATTCATTGGAGAAAAGTAGCAGATTAATTTGGTATTTACTAAGAAGACAGACTAGTGAATAGACAAAGCCCATGCTCTTTCTTGTGTTTCCTGACAATGTATCATAAAAAATGAGTTCTCTCTTTTATTTCAGATGGGCCTCACTCAGGATATGGTGCCACCACTAATGGTGAAGATAACACAGAAAGGTATTTAAGTAGTGGTTGAGTTTGATCTTCTTGCATGTTGGTTGCTGTTACTTCCCATGTGTCGTGGGTGTTTTGTTCATCCATTTCTTCTATTTAGTTTCTTTGATTTCCCTGATGGATTGCTACTTGCATGCCGGCTTATATGATTCTGAATGTTTCTAGGTTAGGATTAATGACATACAAACAGTTTACCCAAGTTCTTGAGGATGATGTTTCACCAGCTCAAGCCGGGAGCAGGTAATCAACACCAAAGAATAATACTTGGATTTGTTTAACGGTAGTTGATACCAGTTGTACTTGTAGCTCACACCACTTACTTGTCTATTGATACCGTTTGTTCCCTGGTTACAAGGTACCAAGAATACAGGACAGAATACATAACTACTCAGAAACATGCTTATTTTGATCTCAACAAAAATGAAGATTGGTATGCTAATTTTTTTCTTGTTTAGGTGTTAATTGTACTATATCTATTAATTAATATTTACATGGTTCATGGTTCAATTTTAATTGCAGGTTGAAAGACATGTACCATCCAACAAATTTATTATCTGTTATTGAAAGGTGAAAACTTTGCCATTGTTCTCATACAAAACCTGTGTTTCTTTTGATCTGTGCTAGCATTTTTTAGTTCATTGTTTCCTTATTTTTAGTGCAGCGTTTCTTGTTGCTGATTGCTAATTATTAGTGTGCATTATTTTCTTCACTTAGGAGGAATGAATTTTGCAAGTCTGTGGCGAAGAATTTGATTCTTGACCTGCGGAATGGAACCTTGGACCTGTGAGATGTGTTCTATACAAAATCTGTGTCACTATTATTATTGTGATATGTTTTGTTAGTTTTACTGATGAATTGGTTTTGGGGCGTGTAGTGGTCCTGGAGTTACCGCTGATGCAGTGATTATATCAAGAGATGGCAATGATGGAAGATCTGAGGATGATGCAGATTATGGTGAAAAGAAAAGAAAGCATGGAAGAGGTACCCAGAAACAGATTGGATTGCTTTTGTCTGCTCCTAAAGCTCATTCGGTCAGTTCACAGTACCGAAGGATTCACACTGACATAGACCGGGCTCTTGCTTTGGTGAAGAAGCTTGATTCAGAGAAGGATATTGTGGGAAACATCCTGTTAACTGGTGATCATGACAAGTCAAATGTTGATAAATCATATGTCAGGTCCATGGGGCATCTAGTTATTATCCGAGGCATAAATACTGTCAAGGGCCTTGAGGGTGTTGAGCTCCTAGACACTCTCCTTACTTATCTGTGGCGTGTCCATGGTGTTGATTACTATGGCATGTCTGAGATGAAATATGCAAAAGGTTTTCGTCATGTGAGAGCTGAAAACAAGATTGGCAATATGACTGAAAACATCAATGCTGCTGATTGGGAGAAGAAACTGGATTCATTCTGGGAAGAAAGACTGATGAATGGTGAGGATCCCCTAGTTGTATTGACTGCCAAGGACAAAATTGATGCAGCAATTGTTGAAGATCTAGAATCTTATATCAGAAAAATGCAGGATGAGAAGCATGTCTGGAAGTATGGTTGTGGAGCCAAGGGATGTGAAAAACTTTTTCATGCTCCTGAGTATGTTCACAAGCATCTGAGGCTCAAGCATCCTGATCTGGTCTCTATTTTGCATTCAAGGGTTGAAAACGATATCTACTTCCAAAATTACATGAAGTAAGCCCATACACAACTGAAAGGTCATTATATTCAGAAGTGGCAAAAGGTGATGCTTCTCATCTATTCCCTTTTTGATGCAGTGATCCTGATGCTCCAGGAGGAAAACCAGTTATGCAGCAAAAGGTACCTGTAGGAATATTTGGTCGTCTTTTAGTTTGTTCCTGTTACTTAAGCTCAGCATTTTCTTGTTTGTACAGGAGGGCGAGAAACATGTGATGCTTGTCAAAGGAAATCTTAGTATGAACGGCATGATCTTCATTTGTTTGTTTAACAGAAGTGTACTTTTACTCTTCCTTCAGAAGAAGGAAACAAAAAATAGGCCCCAATTCGCAATTTTGCAGTCATCTTAAGTTTACGGCTAAAGATTTGTCAGTAGAAAAAAAATAATTACTCTGAATCTGGAGATTTACTAAAATTTAGATTCTGATGTAAGATCTCGATGATCTTATACACCCTTCTGTTTGATTAGAACCTTAGTAGAAGTTACATTTCTAGTTGAGTGGAATAGGTTTTGTGTTGATTCACTTGCATTCATAGTTTCATTTCTTCTCAATATAGCTAGTGATGTTTCTCAACATGCTGAGTTTGCAGTTTATCTTAGTTGATAATCTTACTTTCGGTCCTTCAGTAAAAGATAATCTTACCTTCTCATTTGCAGGGTAGAATGAGACGAAGGCCTGATAAACAGATGTTTGGTGCTTCTGGTGGATGTGGTTCAGATGGCGCACTTCTCCCCAACCCCCAGTGTGCACCTTTATTAGTACTAATACCTGTGACCGGTGCTGGGTAGGTTATTAATACAAACCAGCTAATAATTTGGTTAAGAGATTCAGGCTGTCTACTAAAGTTGGGTACTTGGTTGTTTTTTTCTTAGCCTATATGGTCCATTTGTTCCTGCACCTCCAGAGATAGCCATGCAGATGACACAGAAAGTACTTCCAGGACCAGATGCTGCTCAACACAGGAAGCCTTCAGCGCTGGGACCAATGCTACCCATGTATCCATCATTTCGACTTGGCAGTTGTTTTTATCGGAGGTTAGTACCCCTCTAATCAACTCTGTGCCACAAGTTTGCGACATTTGGTTTGCTTTTGGTACTGAGAATAGCATACAATTCTTACTCCTCAACTTCCTCTTGAATTAGTCAGACTGCTTCATGACTCTGCAGAATTAGTGTATTCCATATAAGAACGTGGTTGCCACATTCACTTTAGTGCGATATTTAACCCTGTTTTGTTCAGTACTTGCCTGTTTTCTGTGGTATAACTTTGTAACTTTGACAGATTGGCCACTATGTTAGATTTACCATGTGGAAGGATATGTTGCTGTATATGTTGAAATACTTGCTGTATATGTTGCTGTTTTACTCTTGTGGAAGGATAAGAATGTCTTGCCATGAATCCATTGTCTTATACTGAAACCCTTTCGACTATATGTAACTTGCTTCTCGCTCTGGTTGCAGTTACGAAGATCTTGATGTTCCTAAGGAAGAAATCACCGCTCTTGACTTGAGAAGATTGTAGAGAATTTCCTGTTATTTTTTTATTTCACTGATAACCATGGCTAGTTCATCCAGAAAGCAAGTATATCTGACGTGAAAGCAGGTTGCGTTCAGTTCCAGAGGCATAACAAGTTGGAGAAGTTTTTGAGGTCTCAAATGTGATGCGCTATCGTGTTCTCTTGGCTCTAGCACGCCCTACGCTCATATATGAGGATATTTTAGATAGAATCCTTATGCAACAGCTATCTGTTTCACTCCTGTGACTGCTAATTTGTGAGAAACACAAGCGGCATGCTTCAAACTGTGGCTGTTGGGTCATGGGAAAACTCCTTTTCTATAACCATATAAATGTTTTATTATGGTCGTTGGGCGAATGTAGGCATTGCACGGCCACATTTGAGCAATGAGCAATCTATAGAGAGAAAAAAAAATCAACTCTGAGCACACGTTTCAGACAAGAAGTTTGCCCTGTATATGTTGTTTACTTTATCGTCTCAAACGTAAAATAAGCTGGCCGTATAGGAAGCAGCATTTAGGGCCACTTTACCAAGTCCTTTGTAAAATTGAAGAGTCAAAACTAGCTCAGGAAACGTTGGCTTGTATGTTAGATTATCAAAATTAGCAAGTAAAGGACGTCAGCTCTCGCTAGAGACATGTCTTCGAGCTGAGTAATTGATGAAATTAGTTACATGGGTTCGATGCAAGCATATGGGTTTGATGAAAAGAGACTTTAGTTGTCAAATGGAAAGGACTAGCATACCTATAGAAAACAAAACTAGGCTAGTAGAGAAACTCGTATTGTACGTGTGTGCATTCCTTGCTCGCGTATGTGTGTCTAATTGCCTTTGTTCTTGCGTTTTTGTTATCGCCATGCGGGGATATAAACGACAAGATCAATTAAAATTAGTGTCATCGACTCTTTAGTGATCAAAATACAAAAGATGAGATCATTCATCAAAATGAGAGCATGTTTGGATAGGGTGACTAAAATTAGCTTACTTTTAGTCTCTTGCAAAAGACTTCCAAACATGTGAGGCTAAAAAAGAGCTAAAATTAGTCTTGAGGCTAAAATTTGCTAGTAAGGGGTAGAACAGCTAAAAGAGACTAAAATCTCCTCTCTCATCTAATTAATTGCTCCTCTCATTAATCCAGCGGCCCCACGTGCTCTGACTAAACTTTAGTCATGTAACTAGTCATGTGACTAAAGGATCCAAACATGCTCTGAAACTGAACTAGCTAGGCTTGTATAGAAACTCCTATTGTGCGTGTTTTACTTGCTCGTGTAGTGTGCTCATGTTGTTTACCTTTTCCAGTATCATCGTGTGTCATTTATTAGTCTGCTTGTTTTTCATGTCCTATTCGATTGGCTTATCAGCCACCGGCTAGCAGTATTTTTCTCTCAGTAAAAACCAGCACCAGTCACCAACCAGCCAACAGTATTTTTCTCTCAGCAAAAACCAACACCAGCCGTGAAAGGGCCTCTAGCCTAGTGGTTAGAGCACCTGAGTAGCACCCTGCAGACCCAGGTTCGACTCCCTGTAGGAGCGAATTAACTGGGTTTGGAATAAAGAAAATTAAAAAAATAGGTAGGGGCTTCCCCTACTGACTCCGGTCAAAAAAAAACAAACACCAGCCAACAGCCACCAAATCCCCCCAGCTCTTCCATGGAATGTGGGACCTCCACCTTACTTCCATCATCTTGCATCTCCAAATGAGCAACGTGCAAATACGTGCACTAGACCGGATCAGTTGAATGTGTTCATGGTAGATTGATGCGATGTATGCGAGGAAGTAGTGTCGTTGATGCTAGCCAGGAGGTGATGTAAGCAGAAAGTAGAAGTGAGTTAGTATTTCTTTGTTTTGATTTCTCAATGCGCTTACTAAAGTTTTTTGAACAAAAAACCTTTTGAGGTAGTTGGAACAATTTAGTAGAAAGAATATAATTTTATGGAACCACGATGACAAAGACGAAATAGCCGCATCTGTATTGGTTAACTACTTTGTGCATCTTAAATAACGTTTGGCCTCAATATTTTAGCATAACTTTTTAAACCCCTACAAAATCACACTCATGCTTAATACGTACATGCTATTTATAAAGTTGCCTTCCTGTGCTTCTATTTCGTAACAAGGCATCTTGACAAGAGATCTTGTTGCATTCTAGGTTAGACCCAATGCTTAATGCATGACACATTTAAATTAAAATAAATTATACCAATAATAATTATCATGTCGATATTTTTCCAAATCTATTCTTTATGAAGTCAATACTCATAGAAGATTATTGTCGATATTTTTTCCAAATCTATTTTTTATGAAGTCAATACTCATAGAAGAATTTCCTCGAAACATTAGTTTAATCTACCACCGCCTTAGTAGTTAGTCCTCACTTTCGTCGTTCTTTGCTCAAAGATATTTTTGTCAAAGATTACACAACAGCGATTTCTCCCCCTCTCCTTCTCTCTCTTTTCGGCAGCGGAGTCTAGTCCACGAAATCCTCCTACCGGTCACACAACACCCCCTGGAAAACGAAAAAAAAAATAAAAATCGGGAGGCGCAAAGCGATTTCGGAAGCGGACGAGAAGCCAACCCAGGCCAGATCACACGGAAAAAAAAAGAAAAGAGAAAACAAACCGCCGGAAAAAAAATTAAAGAAGTCGAGCGGGATACGGCAGCCCTAGCTTGGCTTTAGCCCTGCGCGTCTCCCCCTATAAAAGCCACCCACCTCCACCTCTCCCCCCGCACTCCATCGCGTCGCCGCCGTTCCCCGCAACCAACCGCTCGCCCTAATCGCGCCCGGCCCCGGCTCGTCGCCGCCGCCTCCAGATCTCCTCCGCCCGTCGAGGTGAGCGTCCGTCCGTGCATCCGTCGTCCACGGATTTTTGTTGATTGATGGTCTGATTGCTCCGCTCGTTCCGATTTGATCCGATCTGTGTGGGTTAGGTGGGTGGGTAGCTTCGGATCCTGTGTTGCTCTGATTCGATTTTCCGGCCGGCCCGGCGGCGCGGGAGCTAGGGTGCTCGCGCGGGTTGTCGGTCGCTAGGTGCGCTATCTGGGTGCTGGGTACTGGTAGGCGCGGCGTTGGCCGTCGGGTGGACATGAACTAGTAGCCTCCGTTCGGGGTCGCGGGATGGTGGTCCGCGCGTCCTGATCGGCGGATCTGGTCGAGATGCTTCTGGGTTTGTAGGTTCCAGATCCTGGAGTGAATTTCATTGGTGGTTGTTCTGGTGTCGGCACGAGCTAGGGTTTGAGTAGTTTGGAACTAGCTAGCAATTAGGAGTTGTTCGTGTCTGTTTGGTAACAATTGCTGTCTGGGTTTAGGTAGGGTATGCATCTATGCCTGATCTGTGAAATTTTTGATCGTGGTGAGGGCAGGTGCGCCAGAGTCCTGTATAACCTAGCCTTTTAGGGTTCATATTGGGGGATTGGGGCTCTAAATTTTTCATGTATCATGTTGTCTGATTTATCTGCTGCTGGGTACAGTGTACTTATGTTTATGTCATTTACCTTGATTGGTATTGTAACAGAAGTGATTATAGTATGATTATTTCTGTCTATTAAGATGCCATGGCTCCTTTTTGTTGTATATATTTTCCTCTGTTTTGTTTTCTGCACTAGCATTTATTGTACATCAGCTCCTCTGCTAAATTTATGGCATTACATATTTTGCCTACAAATGAGTGGAAAGTAATAGATGTCTGTTTACTAGAATATGCTAGTTCCGCTACCTGTGTTTGTGCTGATTATGTTGTTGTGCTTTACATGTTGTTGCCGACTTACAAATGCATCATGTATTTATTATTTCCTACATGATGTACAAGTACTTATTAATGTTAGAGCTGCACGCTACCAAGCTAACTAGGGTACAGTACGTGTAAGTTTTTCTAATAGCTGTGGTATGATGCATGGAAGGTGTTGAGTAGTGCAAGGGATTTGTTGTTTAATTTAAGTCTTGGCAAGTTGGCATGTTATTTGGGGTTGGTTCTGATTTTGGGGTGACTCTGGAATTTTTGTGACAAGTAACCAAATCCAAGTTGGTGACTCTGTAATATTCTTGGATAGGTTGCAATACAATGTAATCTATGTAGTTCCTTGTTGTTCTAGAATAGTTGATCTAAATGCAGATGTGTAATGTTTGATAGTTTATGCAGTATTCCTTGTGTTATGCCGTGATGATTTGCCTTGTCTCAAAAAGTTTTGCTATCTTTACCACTGACATTTGATCCTCTATTTGTTACATGGCAGGTAGCAGTATTTGTTCTGCTGCAGTCTGACAAAGTGGAGGGCTTAGGTGTTGCTGCTTCTTTTATGTCTGAACAATCTTTGCTTTATTTGGGATTGCTGGGAGAGTATTCTCGTGCAACGAGAAAAAGGCACAAGCTTCCGTTCCACTGCATGCATCAAGAGCCCATCTGGTATTCTTGTTCTGAGGTGTCTTTTGCTGGTGCTCAGAGTCAGCTTGGTTTTCTGCAAGAATCAGCAGCTACTCTCGATTCAGGATTTTGTCACATCTGATAACGTCTGATTCAGAAATCTTTATCCAAGATGGCGCTGCAAAACATTGGTGCTTCAAACAGGGACGATGCCTTCTACAGGTACAAGATGCCCAGGATGATTACCAAAATAGAAGGGCGTGGTAATGGCATCAAGACGAACATTGTGAACATGGTTGATATTGCAAAGGCACTAGCTAGGCCAGCTTCTTACACAACCAAGTACTTTGGGTGTGAACTTGGCGCACAGTCTAAATTTGATGAGAAGACAGGAATTTCCCTGGTTAATGGGGCTCATGACACTGCAAAGCTGGCTGGTCTTCTTGAGGTGTTCATCAAGAAGTATGTTCAGTGTTATGGATGTGGCAACCCTGAGACTGAGGTTCTCATCTCCAAGACCCAGATGATATCACTGAAATGTGCTGCCTGTGGCTTTATCTCGGATGTTGACATGAGGGACAAGCTCACAACCTTTATCCTAAAGAACCCACCAGAACAGAAGAAGGGAGGAAAAGATAATAAGAAAGCCATGAGGAGAGCTGAGAAGGAGCGTCTGAAGGAAGGTGAGGCTGCTGATGAGGAGCAGAAGAAACTGAAGAAGGATGCGAAGAAGAAGGGTGCATCTTCCAAGGAATCTACTGCTAAGAGTTCAAAGAAGAAGGCTGCTGCTGCAGGTGGCTCTGATGATCATTCAACATCGCCAACTCGCAGTCGTGATGGTGACAATGCAGCTGCAGATGAGGATGACGACGACGACGATGTTGAGTGGCAGACTGACACTTCCCTTGAGGCTGCGAAACAACGCATGCAGGAGCAACTGAGTGCTGCTACTGCTGAAATGGTGATGCTGTCTACTGACGAGACTGAGAAGAAGAAACCGTCCACCCCTAAGGAAGCCACTGCTAATGGTTCTGCAAAAGCCCATGATATCTCTGAACCAGCCGTCACTAAACCAAGTCCCTACAATGATTTGGTTGGGGACATCAAGGCTAGCTTGGGAAGTGCTTCCACAACCACTCAGATTAAGTCTGTGCTGGCATCCTCAACCCTGCCTCCCCAGGACGTGATGAATGCTCTCCTTGAGGCTCTCTTTGATGGTGTGGGCAAGGGATTTGCGAAGGAAGTGGTGAAAAACAAGAAGTACCTTGCTGCTGCTGTGCCTGATGAGGGTGCTCAGACCATGCTGGTCCGGGCCATTGAGGCTTTTGGTGGCAAGTGCAGCCCTGAGGCCCTGAAGGAGATCCCAGTCGTCCTGAAAGCCCTGTATGATGGAGATGTCCTGGAGGAAGAAACCATCGTGGACTGGTACAATGCTGCTGTTGCTGCTGGCAAGAACTCCCAGGTCGTGAAGAATGCCAAGCCATTTGTGGAGTGGCTCCAGAGCGCCGATTCTGAGGAAGAGGATGATGAGTAGTGAGGCGGCACTGCTCTGTTTGCAGCACCTTGATACTGCTATTTATCTTAACGTCTTTTGCTTGTGAGTCTATGCCGTGTGATCGAGTCAGTCTGGTCGGTGTCTAAACAATTTGTCTTATTCAGTGTTTAAGCAGCTACCTTGTGGTTAGCTGCGTGTGGTGTCGTCTGTCCGTTCTCAGCTACATTCAGTGTGATGTCTATCGGATGTTATGGTTTGCCTATTTCTGGATTGCTTATACTCAATGTCCGTTCTCTGCTACATCCAGTATGTCTTGGCATGCTTTAAATTGTTCTGGATGTATTAAGATTGTTACGATTGATTTCGCACCTCTTTTCTCTGCTACCTTTAAAGCATGCTAGTTTAAACCTTGCTTTGAGTTTTTGGTCGGAGCATGCCTGATATATCAAGGATAGCTGATGTGCTGCAATTGCAGCGCAATTAGCAATTGGACTAGACCCCGTTAGACGCGTACATTGAGGAACCATCTTATGGTCTCTCATTGTGCTTTGCTGGTCTCTGAAAAATGCAAACCGGGTGAGCCTCCATCATCATTGATTAGTTGCATGAGCAGATCAGTGCCAGCTGCCATGATATACTATCTAGTGTCCTCTCTTGATTAGTCGACGGCACGCCCTATTTCTGTTATTGAAATTGTATGTTCCTTTCTAAATTTTCTTTTCAAATGTGTCTTCCTTTTCACTGTCCAATCTGTATTAGTTAAATTGCTTAATTTTAAGTTTACAAACTTTGTCAGTTCGCAATTTTATAGTTGTGATACTAGCAAGCCAATAAATGTCCTCTTGAACATGAATAGTGCGGTGGGATGGGCCCACGTTTGTTATTGAACTTGTATGTTCCTTTCTAAATTATCTTTCCAAGTGTCTTCCTGCTATCAATTCAAACAAAGGGATTTGTCACTTCAGCAGTACTCCCTCCTCCGGTTCCATATTAGAAGTCATTTAGGACAAGGTTTGAGTCAAACCTTGGGAATATAAATCATGAATAACATTTAAGTCGTTGAGTTTGAAAATATGAAAATTATAAATAGATTGATCTTGAAAATTACTTTCATAAAAACATACCTATACAACTTTTCAAGAAATATTTTTTATAGAAACATGAAGTCAAAGTTGTGCATTA
Source organism: Echinochloa phyllopogon (assembly GCA_033239725.1). Classification (NCBI taxonomy): domain Eukaryota; kingdom Viridiplantae; phylum Streptophyta; class Magnoliopsida; order Poales; family Poaceae; genus Echinochloa; species Echinochloa phyllopogon. The sequence goes on from BTCW01000001.1 coordinate 3,594,593, forward strand.
GTGACTGTGTTACTGTCCTAAACGACTTCTAATATGGAACCAGAGGCAGTACCTCGCAAGATTAGTTAATGCGTAAGAAAATTTTCAAAGAACCAAGAAACCATATGCACTTAAATATGCAAGTACCAGTTTCAGCTGAGATTAGCTTGGTGATGGCCTAGTAGGCATGCATGACTTTTTAAAAATGAATTGGACAGTTAGGTCAGGATGTTTCTTCGCTATTCATGCCGTGTTTTTTCAGTTTTGTACAAAGCATCTTTCATGTCATAACAACGATGACATGAATGATTTTGTCGAATGTTCGTTGGAAAGTCCATTTTTATGCTATATTCTGTCAACATAGCTGAAACGATATCTCAATGTGAGCAAGCCCAGCTAGCTCATCGTTGAGGATGATGAAATTCAGTGCAAACTCCTCTTCTGTGTTTACTGAGTAGTCGACACATTATGTTGAGCACTAATACTGTACAAATTGCGTTCAGAAAGTTAAGCTGAATCTTAATTCTTGGCTATTGGTTATTTATGCTTAGACTTACATGCACATTTCATCTGTGTGATAGCCCTCCTTTTCAGCATGATTCTACTCAGGACGTGTTATGGTTTAGCTGCCCACACTATTTTTTCGGTAGCAGCTCTGTTTGAACATCTTGAATCATACTTGTTTAGTATTTACTTTTGCTGCCATGGCTATGCCGACCAAGTCAGAAACAAACGCAATTTGCTTCTTAACTTGTTATGAAATTGGCAAGATAGTCTTCTTTTGTGCCGTTTACCTGTGGAGTCAGAAAGCTGGCTATGCTGCTGTCTTCGGCTGTGGCAGTTAGCACGGTGTCTCACATGTGAACAACTCTGCCTTGTAAATGGGCTCTGAAGAGGAGTTCCTGCATCGTTCAAAACGTGAGCAAGCTGATTGCCGAGTAGTTAAACTCATTCCAGAATGCATCTTTTTCGCCTTCGCCAGAATGATAAGGTTCAGTTCTTCTGCACGGAAATGTCCGGCTCCCTGTACAACTATGTAAATCATAGCATTGCCATGATGAAAACGTGCGATCAAATCCCCATATCAAATGTACATCAACAATCAGTTTGAGAATAGGTGTGCAACTGTGCAATGTTAACCCGAAGAGCGGCAAGTACAGAGTTTGCACAGTATGAGATGGTCTTATCATAGCAAGAACACGATGCGATGAAAATGCAGATTGCTCGTTGGGGGATTAATTTAGAGGTGCTGTTAGGCGATACTGGTGCCAATGTAGAACGATAAATCCAGAACAAATGAACAATGTGAGACCTTGAGATCCAGATCTTTGGCTGTAGAGTTTTGCTGGCCCATTCAGCTGCCCCACAAGAACTGTAAATCATCAGGCGGAGGCAGTAGCAGAGAAGTCTGCAAGTTTTCCAGCAAAGGCCGTAGCCAGCTTTATATATAAAGCAACTGAAATATACTGGGATTACCAGTTTACAATGAAGAGCAATCCGCTTAGGAGCGGCATCCAACAGATCCTAAGAAGGTCCCTTTAGGCCACGCGCCAGAGATAGACAAAGACTACTCTAGGCGAACAAACTAAAGGGCCATAAGACCATTACAACATCTATCGGACCCGAACATCCACGGAGCCTAAGACTCCACCAACGGCTACAGAAAGAGCTCCAAACAACGCCTTCAGGAAGGCAAAGGCACAACAGCGCCAGCGTTTGGTTTTCACCAGGGAGAGCATCCATGAACCGCCGCCGACCGAGACCCTGCAAACAACGCCCTCAAGAGGGAAAGGCAAGCCGCCGTTGTCCGACCCGGCAACCGGATCGAAGCTTTTGCTTGAGGATCCCCGCCCGACGAGCCGAGGGCACCTGTACCAAATCCACTCGCTTCCATCCACCGTCCACCATCGCAACCGCCGAAGCTCGTCACTAGACTCCATATGCACCCGTTCAGCGACACCCGAAACATCGAGAAGGGTTGGTGCCCTCGATTGGCCCCAAACCTTTTGCCATCCCCTCTATTGGGACGACATTGTGCTTAACAGAGTGAGATAGAAAACCATGAACCTAGAGGCGGGGACTTGACGGCGCTACGGAGACTGCTTCGTTGGCGACGCGGAGAGCGGAGGCGGTACCACCGACCATGATGGAGCCGCAGGCAAGCGCTCCTCTCCGCCCTTCGCACCGTGCAACCGAGGTCGAGCAGCCGCGGAGGGACGAGGAGGCCAGAGGCACGGGGGCAGTGCCCGAAGTGCGCCGGGCGGCAGCCGGGGCCGCGTCGCCGCAGCCCGCCCCGCGCCGCCAGCCCGAGCACCGCCGGAGAGGGCAGGGGGCATGCCGCCGGCCCGGATCCGAGAGGGGGAGGAGTCACCCTCCCAGCGCCGTCCACGCCGGAGCCATGGCCCGTCGCCGTGGCCGACCTAGGTCCCCGGGATCCATATCTGGGCCACGCCCTCGGGCCCAAGGAGAGGCGGCGACCTCCCGGCGAAGGCGGCGACCGTGGCGCCGGTGCCGGGCACCGACACCCCGGCGACACGCCGGACGAAGCCGCGCCGGTGGGGAGCTCCAGTCCGGCCGCCATGGCCCCCCAAGAGAGCAGCGCGGGGGGAGAAGAGGGGAGAGGGAAGAGCCCCGCCGTCGCCGTCTTCACGGCCGCGCGGCGGCGGCCAGCTCTGGCGACGGCGGGGACGGGAGGCGTGCCGGTGCGCTGGGGAGGCGGCGGCGGAGACGGGCTCCGCCCGCGTCGCTCTCGAGGGGAGAGCGACCGGGCGTCCCCCGCACGGGTCAGTCCAGAAGTCTGCAAGTTTTCTCACAAGACATGTTACTGCTTCTTCTTTTGACTTAAATTCACCTCTCAAGGGAGGCTAACTACACAGAGCAAGTGCAAGTACATCATCAAGAAGAAAGTACTGTCATGCAGATGAATTAAGGCATCGAGTTAAGCTTCAAATTCTTATTTTATATACTGTATAATTTTTCTGAACGCGGGCTCGATCTAGAAGAGATTTCAGCTTTGCCTGAACGGAATACCTCACAGGCCCACAAGACAACAAGAATTTGGCGAGAGGAACCGGAAGTGACCACAACAAGGTAGGTCCTCCTCCGCTTCTCGCCGCACGAGCCCGCGTGGCTCCTCCGCGCCGCCCTCGTCTGCAAGAGATGGCGGCGCTTCGTCTCCGACCCCGGCTTCCGCCGCAGGTTCCGCGACCTCCACCCCACGCCCCCGATGCTAGGGTTCCTCTGCAACCTTCACGACGAATCCAAGGTGCCTGTCGCCCGCTTCGTTCCCGCAGCACCCCCCTCATCCTGCTCCCCTCCGTGCGCCGCCGCCGCCGACCACCGCTGTTGGCGCGCCGACGAAGCCCGCCACGACCGCGTGCTCCTCTCCCGCGGGACGTGGCACCACGTCAGGCTCATGGTCTGGGACCCGGTCACCGACCAACGGCAGGAGCTCCGTCATGCCGCGGGCCCTGTACAGCTGGAGGGCGGCGATCCTCTGCGCCGGCGCCGGCACCTGCGACCACATCCACTGCCACCGCCGTGGTCACTTCCTTGTGGTCTACATGTGCGCCGGCGTCGACGACACCTTCACCTGCATCTACTCATCAAGTGCTGGAACCTGGAGCAAGCCTGTCTCCACTTACCTTTCCCGTGACGCCGGCAACAATTTGGTCCAGAGCGTGCTGGTGGGGAAGGCACTCTACTTCATGTTTCACAAGAGCAATGAAGTGCTCAAGTATGATTTGGAATTGTGCAGAGTAGTGTCTGTGATTCAGGTGCCACCATGCTCCAATTTTCACCGCCTTGTGCTCGTGACTACGGAGGACGGTGGGCTCGGATTCGCCACCGTGCTCGACAACAAACTCTACCTGTGGTCATGGACAGGGAAGGTTGATTTTAAAGGAGATGCTGGATGGTCACAAAGGAAAGTCATTAACCTTGAGAGGCTACTCCGTATTAATTCCGTCTCAGTACCTGCTGTGGTTGGCTTCGCTGATGGCATTGGTGTCATTTTCGTGAAGCTGAACGATGTGTTCTTTGCAATTGATCTGAAGACTCATAAGGCGAAGGATGTACACAAGGGCACAAACATCTATGGAATAGTACCCTACATGGGCTTCTATAGCACTCCAGGTGCGTCTTTGCTCAGTTCTTGATTTTCCAGTATTCAGAATATTGCAATAGCGAGTTTATGGAAGTGGAATATTGCAATCTTCTCATATCAAAGAGGGTTGGTCATAACTAAATAAATATTTTTTTATTGTGGGTCGTCCTTGGAATTGGCTACATGTATGTCTAGGAGGAACTCGTTCATCTTTTCCACATGTTTGCTCTGCTGATTGGTTGCAACAACTTAATCTCATCCAGGAAGGCATGCATTTGAAAAATAGCCAAAATAAAGTCACTACATTTAATCCTGTTCATCCATTAGCTCTGATCTGTAAATTTTTCTTAACAACATCCGAATAGAGGGTAATTTCTGTGTAAAGCAAGCTACCTGTTTGCTTGAATTGAAGTCCATCTTCTCATAATGCATCTGTGCAAGTGTTGCTGCTAACTGCCATAGTTGTGGATAATAAGTTACTGTGCGCTGTTTAGTTAGCCATTTTCCTACTTGCTGTCCTTGTTTTTGGTGAGAGAACAATTGTGCACCGAAGGCAAATTTGATTCATTAATCAGTTGGCATCATTTTTCAAATTTTCTGAATTTCTACAGCACTGGAGGAGCCTGGACAGGCGAGGGACCAAGCACAGGTAACATAAGCACAGGACCAATGCGAGAGCTTCTTGGTCAACGGAAAATTGGACAGCGGTAATTATGGGTAATAGCATGAGATTTATGATGGGATTAACTTTTAGCATGCTGTTGTTATCTTAATTTCCGAGGCCATCTGAACCACAATACAAAACCCAACCTTATGATTCTTCGGAAGCTTCATTAGAAATCATTAGCTAATTTATTTGTGGATTTTTTTTTCAATTGTACATTATTTTACTCCCGCTGTAAATATTACACAATAAAAAATTTGCTGTTTCATGTTAAGAAACTGTATATAGTGAGCTATGATTTTTTTTTAAACTTATACTGTGCAGGTTCTGCTAGTGGCAGATTGCCATTGCCAGCAGAGACAAATTAACTGCTGGCACTTAGCTGAAGTATGGTAGTACCTGGCCAACTCACGAATGAACTAAGCTAAATCTGCTTGCACGGCTGTTGATAGTTTACTTCATGATATTGTAAGACATCATGTGCAGTTACGGTCGTGACTGTGCATGCTATGTTTCATGTTTGCAGTTAATAATACTTCGGTGAGTGTCCCATTTGTGGTGGCAGGACCACTTTGAACTAATGATGTTCTTCTTATTCTTCTTGATATATTGTGGTTGTGTTCAGCAAAAGATGAATCTGAGTGCTTCAGTTTGATTCTTATTTCTGGAACGATGGTATTAATTTATGGCTTTCTACCTTTTTATGGATACATGTTAAAAAAACCCTCAAGCTTTAGTTTAGTATCTATGCATATTATTGGTCAGTCTGTCATACTGCGAAGTTTTAAGCTTCATTTTCTTGGACCAAGGAAGCTTTCGTGTGCTCCATTTTTCATTTGTAGAATACAAGAATGCATACGCAGACTGTAGCTTGTTTTTCTGGCTAAAGGTAGCTAGAGCTTTTATTCAACATTCTTAGCAATGTTTACATCAAGAAGTACAAGTACATGAGGGGAGCCCAACCAAACAAAGGTAGCATGTATGGCCGTCATGTGTGGTCCTGGGCCGGCATCATCAGTGTGGTGGGCTTCATTGGACTAATTCAACAGTAGCCCATAACCTTTGCTTAGAAATTTGGCGGCATAGAGGATCTGAGCGCCAAATTTTGACAGAAAATTTCAGATGCCCAAGATGCGAGCTACGTAATTTCAAGTTCCTTCAGATTCATCCTGCATCACCCTAGAAAAAAAAAAACATCCTCCATCAATGCACACTGCGAGCATCAGTACGTCATGGCTCACTTAACTGAACTGCAACCAGTGCTAAGAAACTGGAGACAGTATTCCAGATCGAAGTCATCAATGAATTGTATGTCAACTCCAGTTTTGGATTGTTTCAGATCGCACAAGTCCGATGGGACCAAAAACAAAAGAATCCATAAGAAAAGACCTAGCATGTACAAAAAAACAATAGTGAAATGCAACAAATATCAGCTACAGTTCCCTGAATCGCAGAGACTCATTTTGAAGCCTAATTGACTGCTACAAACCAAGGCTCCCAGCAGTTCCTTGAAATTAAGTTTTTCCCTTATGATCCACTACATATAATGAGCTCAAGATACAACTGATTTTACATACACTGCACAGCTGATTGAATATCCTCCAGATGAATGATATGGTGTCAGGGACACTAATAGAAGTACAAAAACAAGAGAAGATAGCCCGAGGAAGTAACATCTCAAATAGGAGCTGAGGAACGATCACTCCATCTTCTCTTCTCATGCTAACTAAAGAGGAGCTTATGTTCATACGCCACCACTTCTCTCATCCCATTGATCCATTATTGGGTCACCTATCCAGCGCGGGACACTTTACCGACTGGGTCAAATGAATCATTTGCCACATACCAGTCATTGCATGGGTATTGGATCCAATCTTTGGCCTCTTCAACATAAAGCTATTTCACTGCAGAGGCGCTTCGATGCAACCCAGTCATTGCACTGGTAATCTTGCCACTCGAGTGCTTGATTTGGATGCTCGCAGACCTCCTGGGACGGGGCATATAGAGTGCACTGAGCATCTTCTCCATACCATCGACAGTGAACCTTACGTACCTGCCAGTGCTTCCCTCTTGCTCCACAAGTGGCCCATAGTTCTGCAAGTAGCTCCGGTAAGTAGGAACAATTGTCTGGACCACAAGATTGCATGCCTTCTCCCGCAAATCCTTGTCCGGTATAACCCAGGATGATTGCCTGCAATACATTTCATCAAAGCTTGAATTGAATGTCTTGAGGCGCTGCTTCACCAGGTCCCTCGCCGTGGCTCGGCCCTTTGAGAACAATATTAATCCCTCCCGGTTAAGTAGCGGTGAAAGTGCTCCCCAGCTCTCCCTGATAAATATCGACAAATAGTATTCCTTGTATTGTTCATGCTCTCGCAGCCACAGATCACCCAAGATCTCGCCTAGCTTAGTAGCCTTCAAATGCCTAAAGAAATGCCAATGTGTGTTCATCATGAAGAGATAGGACATTATAGCATTGTCATACGCCTTGGACCAAACTTCAAAGTTAGCTTCGAGGGCCTTGACAATGTTAAGCACCGCCTCAACAAGCATCCTGTCATTGAATGCCTCTTTGCGCCAGCTACGATGGATGGTGAGGACCTGCCCAAGCACAGGTCTGTATTGGTCACCGAGTAGCCGGTTGCAGTACTCAACAACAAAGGTAACTAAGCGTGGCACACCCGCATCAGACGGGGGAGGCATTTGCCGCTGTAGCTCCACCTGCACAATCAACTCCTCAAAGATCTCAACGGCACCATCTATCAACAACTTCACAAGGTCCCTTGTCTGGCTCTGAATCTCTGCGCACGCCTTACCGCCAAACAACCTATTGAAGTCCAGCCTCAGCTTATTCAAAGAATCAAAAACCTCCAGCAACCGCTGGAGCTTGATGGGGTCCTTCTTGGCATCGGCAACTGCACGCCCAAACCTCAAGAAATCAAGAACACAGGCCTGCGCTGCCACCTCCGCAAAGCACGCAGATGCAGCATCCTTGTGCTGCCCAAACACCTTGATGCAGAGCTGGCGCTCCGACTCCAGGAGGCGGCGCACAACAAACTCCAAATGCCGCGCCCACATCTCAAGGGCAGGCCCCAACGCCTGGGCGTCCTGAGCCGGGTCGCGCAGGTAGTCGAGGCCGAGAGCTCCAAGACTGGCGCTCACCACACTCCCCCGCGCAGCAATGTAAGCGGCCACGCATCGGTCCTGCCTGCCGTTAGCCACGAGGCGATCGAGGATGAGGCTGAGCTTGTGGACGGCGGCGGTAGGCACGCGGGACGGCGCTGCAGCGGCGGCGGCGCCTGGCTGCGGCATCGCGAGCGGCGCGGAGTGGTCGGCGAGGAGGCGGCGGAACTCTGCCTCGAGGATATCGAGGGCGGCGGCGAGGAGCCCGCCGTCGAGGTCGCCGGCGTTGGGCGCCCTGAGCCCGTCGAGCGTGACCCCGAGGTCGGCGAGGAAGCGCGGGTCGGCGAGGTCGCGGTCGCCGAGGTACTCGACGATGTCGGCGAGCCACTGCGCGGCGAGGCCGCAGTTGTCGGCGAGGAACCGGTGGGCCTCCTCGAGCTGGGCAAGGACGGCGAGGTACCCGGGCAGGTCCCCGCCGGCGGCGGCGGCGGGGGCGGCCAGGAGCGGCGGCTCGAGCCCGTGCACGGCGTCGAACACCTTGAGCACCGCGGCGGCGGGGCCCACGGCGCGGTCGATGTGGGGCCCCGCGGCCGCGAGCTCCCCGCGCGGCGCGCGGATCGGGCGCACCGCGGCCTCCAGCGCCGGCAGCGCCACCTGGATCTCCTCGAGGCGGGGCCCCGCGCGGGACAGCGCGTGCCCCAGCGCGCGGGACTTGTCCACGCCCGCCCGCAGCGTGCGCCGCGCCGCCGCAAGGCTCGCCGCCACGCGGTCCTCGTCGTCCTGATCCATCGCGGCGGAAGAAGCTCCCACCGCCGCCGCCACCGCCGCCCCGCCCGAATCGGCGGGGCACGACACAATGGGGGAACCTGGAGCCTCCCTCCCCGGCTTCGCTGCGCTCCCCTCTCCTCCTCTTGCTGGAAATGGCTGCTTGCTATGGGATTGCGGGTGGAGAGATGGAGGTTTTGGATTGGAAGGATCGAAGTGGGGAGGAGGAGAAGCAGGAAAGGTGAGGACGGAAAGGGTGGGGGGTTTTGTTTCCGGGCGGAAGAACACGTTTGGGTGTGCTCGCGTGTTTGCTTGCTTTTTGTTGGGTTGCGCGTGTGTTGTGAAGGCCTTTCTTTTCTTGCTCTTTGTCAGTCAGTGCGAGTGAGAGAGTGAAAAAATGGAGAGTCGAATGTTCCGTACCGCCTTCACCAACGTTGTTACCGTGACGAGAGCGGGAGGCAGCTGCAATTTACAATCACAGCCCACAAAAAAAAAGAAAAAGCTTTGGTGTCCTCTGCAAAAAAAACAAATGTTTTGATGATTGATTCTTTAGTTTTACAACTCCATATACTCACTGTAATCATAATTCACAGAGATGATGCCAATAAATCAAACTTAGGTTAGAAATTACCGTCGCCGTGTGCCGGACAATAAAATGTTCTCCCTTCTTATTCTTAAAGTGTATTAAGGCTTGAATGGCAATGGAGGGGGGCTTGGGCCCCCGTATCTCACATCTTAGGGATCTTAAAATGAAAGCTTTCGATACTCTGGTCCTTTGTTATGATTAATAAGAACGCAATAGGATATGCGAGCAGCATGTAGTATACACACGTCAATGAAGAAGAATACAACTATTATAAGGTCTTAGCTTGTAGATATAGCAGATATAGTATGCATGATGTCTTAGACAGTATTGTACGAGTCACGACTCTTTCACTTATACACTCATTGTTGTTGTTAGCATCCACTCGCGAATCCATTAAATTATTACATTCTGACGTGGTTTCGCAGGTTTTATTTCCGCTTCCAACTAAACTTGTTCATATAGCCTAAATAAACCACTTTTAAATAGTTATAGTTATTGGATCGGTTTAATGTTACCTTGTTTTCTAAAAAAATGAACATGCCTAATCTCCATGAAAGAAAATAGAGGTAGGAGCAAGGAGAGGAAAGAAAAAGAAAAGAAAACATAAGAATATGAGAGGTTGCAGAGAAGGTGTGTAAGAGAGACGAGCCCTAAAATTACTTTCCGTATTCACCCCTTAATCTTGGCCGAATCATTGTCGAGTTGAACGTAGAAAAAGACGACCGTCTGATATGATATGATTTGCATGTGGAGCGCGGAATAATGAGATCCAATGTGCGGCGGTGGGCCACGCACGTGCAGGCTGCAGTGCCGCTGCTGGGAGCACAAACAAGGTGACAACGGGCTGGAGAGCCTAGCGCAGGAGGAAGAGGCGGCGGGCCTTTTCGATCGCGTAGGCCCATCACCGTCGTCTGTCGCAGCTTGGTGGTTAGAGATTCTCCCCGTTCGGGCTCTCGCAAATTTTGAAGCAACCAAACAAACAAAGTAAGATGTAAAATTACAAAATGGACATGACGTGGCCTCAAATTTGTCCAGACAAATTCACTGGGGACAGAGATTTGGAGTGCCTTGTCTCTATTATATTACTGTAAAAAAGGGTAAGCAATTGAAAAAAAAAAGAACAAGTGAACAACCGTCCAAGACGAGCTGTGGCGACAGTCAGAAACCGTGCGCAGACGTGGGCCGTTGGGTTCTTGCACCAGCGGCCCTGTCAGGGCCCACTAGCCGCAGGCCGCCACCTGGTGGGGCCCAAAATGTTGACACTTCCTTTCGTGGGCGCACAGGTCCGTCCACTTCCTTTAGTGGTGGTCAAATCTTGGGTCTTACCCTTGGGCCCGCCCAGTCGGGTCTGTAATTAAAGAACCCACCGGGCCACCGCAGGGAAATGAGAGACTAATTAATGCACCATACGTGGGCCTGATGGTCGGTTTTCCTTGTGAGCTTGGGCTGGGCCCCTTATAAACCCGCCCCCTGAAAGTTAGATTCCCTGTTTTGCTGCTTTCTTTTTTCTTGATCTTCTTTTTTCGGTCTTTCTCTGAAACTTTTGTATAGCTAGACTATATATCATCTGTTCATCTTTGTTGGCCAGATCAGGTCTAGTGCTTCCAGACACAACTTGAGACCGGGAGGTGCTGTACAGCCGTACAGGGGCGCAACAGCTCGTGCCTCGTTGATGGTCCTAGAGAAAGAAAGAAAAGATTTGCCAAAGACGTGCGTAGCATGCACGCCGGACAACACAGCAGCTGGCAGACAAAGATATTTGTTCCTTTCAAACTTTTATTATTACGATCCAAATTCAGGGATCAAAGTTTCATCAGTGAACAGGGAAGAAAAAGACAGACGGTAACTCAAATCCTGCCTGATTATTGGTAGTAGCACTACCCGTGATATGAGTTGTATGTGAATCTGAAACGCAATGAGCGGGAGGCATGCAATAGCCGTCGGCAGTAGAGGCCATAGGGTGTGTTTAGTTCCACCCAATTTCCTAAACTTTCTAAACTTTCCATCACATCGACGTCATATTGAAACATTAAATATAACAAATGATGTATGGATGGATTATTAAATATAGGTAAATAAAAACTAATTGCATAGTTTTGATGTACACGACGAGACAAATCTTTTGAGACTAGTTAGATCATGATAGGACAATAATTAACACAGACAAATGAAAAATATTATATTATTTATAGAGATCTAAACACCCGACGAGAATCCTCAAAAGTAGATTTGCAGCCATTAGAATCCCGGGATTTATGGCCTTTTGCCTGGGGCAACCTGGTGCCCGGACCGCCGGACGGATCCGGAAACGCGTAGAGCCGGCCAGGGCAGGTGTCGTGGATCGTGTTCGTGTCGCGCCTGATTGATTGATAGAGAGTTAGAGACGAAGACGTTGGTTTCAAGAAAAAAGATAGAGACGAAGACGAGACCGGCGCACTCCCATTCCGGAGTTCTAGACTCTCTCTCTGGTACGGAGGAGTCCAGGGGGCATTCCTGCCCTTTCCATTCCCGTGAATGAACTTCGTCGATGCTGCACAGGTCAGGAGCATTCCCATTCCGTCCCCTCTTCCACTCCAACTCCTGTAGCAGACTAGCTGCGCGACGCGGGAACCCCACCTCGTATCCCCCGCGGCGCACACGTGTCCACGCCGCGTGCGCATCTCGAGGACAACACGCGTGTGGTCACCGGCAGACGGCCGGGAAGAGATGGCCGGGAGCGGGATCCAATGCGATGCGAGCGATCTCTCTTGTCTTGCAACCAAAGGCAGGGGCTCCATCTGCATGTGAATACTACGGAGTAGTACGTATGTGATTTCCTGGGAGATTCCGGAGACCGTCCAGATACACTGGCTTTACTGGAAACTACTCCCTCCGTATCGAAATATTTGTCGCCATTGACTTTTTTCTACAACTTTGACCATTCGTCTTATTCAAAATATTATGCAAGTACCATCCATTTTGTTTGCCACATGCTTTACTATTGTAGCTATTTTAAGCTTGACTTACCCTTTTACATATTTGTGATAATTTTTTGAATAAGACGAATGGTCAAAGTTGTAAGAAAAAGTCAACGGCGACAAATATTTCGATACGGAGGTAGTAGGTGATTTCCAGCGCGTTGCTGCGAGACGTGAGAGAGCTTTTGCATCTACTTTATCACTGAAACAAAATAGTGATTATATTTGTACATATTATCATACAAAATAGCATTATAAAAATAATTTGTAAAGACATACTAATGTAGATGATTGCGTTGTCTATCCCTTTAACTAAATGCATGGATGCTATTAGCCACAGAAAATCGGTAGAAGACATAAATTGATGGCCCTAGTGGATGATGACGCTTACATGTTGAGAGAACTTTTTGGTGGGGATGATGTGCTCTAGTGGATGATGACGTAGAGACCTTGCATGCAGTGGCGGAGCTAGGACGCCAGGCCAGGGTGGTCCAACTTAAAATTTCTCACACCGGCATTGCCTGCCGCGGTGCCGCCGTCGGCCGTCATGTTCTCGAGGGGATGCGAAAAGACAACCCGCAGGGAAAGTCTAGGGGCGAACTCACGAAGAACAATCAAGGAGGAAAGCAATCAGGCGCGCACACATACTACATGCCTAAATACATATGTCTAATTATTTACTAAAGGGCCTATTATAAAGGGGTATTGGCTTTGGCCCAAAATTCTAGGGTGGTCCCGGGCTCAACTGCACCATCCTCTCCCTCTGCCACTGCTTGCATGTTGAGAGAACTTTTTAGTGGCGATGATTTATATAGGTTATATAGATAAGCGTGTCCCCTGTCTCCTCTCTTCGTTGGTTCAAGGAGAAACGCGTCTGTTGTTTGTCTTGGGCAAGTCATTTTCTAAGCTTGCACTCCTTGTACTAACTACCGATCTGTTCATTTAAAACTTTTGATCACTTTTATTTGTCTATCTAGTTACCGTTTCCTGCATCTAATTACTGTTGATTTTATCAAGACCATTCGTCTTATTTTTAAAAAAATGTACAAGTATTATTTTCGTAATTTATCGTTTTGTATATTTATAATAACTTTTAAATAAGATAAATGGTTAAATATTGCGCGAAAAAGTCAATAAAAATAAATATTTGGACATAGATATAGTACTATATTTTTAAAGCAATATCTTAAACAAAGGTGACTCGTGACCCCAACTCTAACAGTACATATCAACTACCTCTAATACTTGTACATTATATTTTTACCGAACCAGAACAGAGAGAAGAGACACCTCGTATACAGAAATCAATTTGGAAGCGATCAGCAAAGATTTTACAAGGGATATTTCGCGTGTAAACATCTACTGGCCTTCAACCAAGAATACCGCACATGTGCCCTCCATCTTGCTCCTTCCATGCTCTGTTCAAAATGCAACCGTGTTGTTTTTGTCTCGTGCACACTGTCCTCTCTAGGCAATTCTTTTCTTCTTCAACATCATCAATTCAAAACCATAGCAATGGGGCTCAACTAAACTCTCCCAAAGTACCAAACGCGTGGCGTTTTTGGACGTCGACGTGGTCCGAGATCGAAACTCAACGGCAACAACCAAACTAAACTCGACGACACACCACACCTCACCCCGCAGCTATAAATACACAGGCGCCGAGCTGTCCCGCCTCGGCGTACACGTCATCACAGGCAGAGAGGCGAGGCCGTGGCGCGACTTGACCAGAGGGAGGAGGAGAGGAGAAGAAGAGGGGTAGGCGTTGACCGGGTCCGCCCCGCCACGTCAGCCGCCCGCCGATCATTCTCATCCACTCCCTCTTCCTCCTCCCTCTCGCTTTCCCCTTCCCCTCCTCCACTACCCTCTCCATCCATCCGTTTCTTCTTCCTCCCCACGCTACCCGCGGCTGTGCCCCCCGCCCCTACCCTTTTCATGCGCGAGAGGCCGTGGGGACCACCAGCTTCCGCCCCGCGCCTCTTGGTGGTGGTGCTGCTCCTCCTCTTGGTCCTCCTCCTGCTAGCGGGGCGGCCGGCATCGTCCTCCTGTGGTTACTGCCGGGAGGGCAGCGCGGCGGAGGTGGCAGCGCGCATGGGGCTCCACGGGGACGGCCCGCCGGACGCCGCCGGCCACATCAGGTGACCTTCTCGTTTCCCGCTGGGCTCTCTAACCCTCCCGATGGTTTGCGTGCGATCTCGTTTGCCGCGCGCGGCTCCTGTTTCCTCCCCTCTGGTTGACTTTCTAGCTTTCTAGGAGGCTCTCTGGTGCCCTGGAGGCGAAGATCCGTGGCCGCAGGGATGACCTGTACACCCTGTGGTCTCTGGTTGTTTGGGGGCGGTGTGGTTATGAGTTCCAGGTGGATTAGGCAGCGGAGCTGAGCTGAACACCGAGCGTTTCAATTGGATCTGTCCGATCCTTAGTGCCGAGCTATGGGAACGGATGTAGCGATGCGCGCTGTAGGATGATTCAGGAGGCCTCTTCTTCTGCCTGCAAGGATTTCGCTTTGTGTTGATCAGTGAGGACTACCATTTTATTGCCTGCTACTGCGTGCAACTGATCCCCATCGCTCTCCCCCCAAGGATGTGCGGTTACGAATCAAATTAAAGATGCATAGCTTGCTGTTTTGATCCCGAATTCAAAGATGCGTTGCTTGCTGTTTTGGTGCCAAAGCTCAGGATCTGTTAAGATTTCAGTCATTCAATCCGTTTCCCTAGCCGATTAACCATCCTTGCCCGTGGCTGCTCTAAGACCCACTAACTAAGACTCATGCATGTTTTATTGTGGAATTTCTGGTATTTGATACGATGAGGTATTTATCAGTGAGCCATACGCCCATAACGATGTCTTGGATTACCAAATGTACCCTTTGCAAATAAAACATTTGTAGCTCCGAGCTCGTTGAATGCATACAATACAAGTGCTAAACTGATCGCTATGCCCTGAGATTCATCTGATAATTGATGTGTTAAACATAAGCGTAGGCGTTTGTGTTTGTTTTTCTGCTGTAAGAAGTAAGATAACTAGTTGCACTAATGTGTTAAATGGAATTCTAAATTAAAACAGAAAGAAAAGGTTCTGTTACTCTGATGAACTTGGTGGAAGTACTATGATTAATTTTATTTTTCCGACAAATCTTCTATCTTCGAATATAGAGCACGCAAGCTTCCTATCAGCTAAAAATGGATTTATTAATGTCATAGGAAGTTCTTTGTACTGGATTTCTCTTTATATGATAAGGCACAATATCACAACAACAACAACAACAACAACATAGCCTTTTGTCCCAAGCTAGTTGGGGTAGGCTGATAAGGCACAATATCGTCTAGGTTTAATTCACAGTTGCTTGACAGAACATTTTCCTTTGCCATAACAGTGAAAATGGCCGCTTCATATATGGAGTTGCAAGTTCTCCTGGGAAAAGAGCATCGATGGAGGACTTTTATGAGGCAAGGATAGATGACGTTGACGGAGAGAAAATTGGAATGTTCGGCGTATATGATGGTATGTATTGCCTAGTGATATTAAAAGTAGTGCCAACTCCTTTGGTTTTCGTAGGCTCCTTGAGGAAGCTTATATTTGGAGCTGTAAAGTGAGCATAGTTTTCTGTTTCTGTAGGTCATGGTGGAGTGAGAGCAGCTGAATATGTCAAGAAGCATCTTTTCAGCAATTTAATTCAGCACCCAAAGTTCATTACTGATACCAAGGCTGCTATCGGTACGCACACACAACTCTGGTGGACTTTACGCTTCTATTCAGAGATAGGGTGATCTTGATTTCCTTCTGTTTTTTCTCTGCAGCCGAAACTTACAACCACACAGACTCAGAATTTTTGAAAGCTGATAGTAGTCACACTCGAGATGCTGGCTCAACTGCCTCTACAGCTATTATTGTAGGCGATCGTTTGCTTGTTGCAAATGTTGGAGATTCTAGAGCCGTTATTTGTAAAGGAGGACAGGGTAAGTTTATTATCTGTAACATAACATGTCTTAGTATCTTGTGTACCTATAGTTTAACTCCCATCAGAAACTTTCAAATTATTATGTGCTGTATCGTTTCCTTTTTGAGTATTTCCCCATGATGCATGGATAAACTGAATAGCAGGATTCCAGTCACACTCACCAGTTTAATGACTCTTCTAATCTTGGCCTGCAGCAATTGCTGTTTCAAGGGATCACAAACCTGATCAGTCAGATGAGAGACAAAGAATTGAGGATGCTGGGGGCTTTGTTATGTGGGCTGGTAATGATTCCTCTGAGTTTATCTATAAAAAAGAGACTATCTATGTGCACATGTGCCAATTATTGTTATTTCTACTGTTTGATTATTGGAATTTTATAGGGACATGGCGTGTGGGTGGTGTTCTCGCTGTCTCCCGAGCGTTTGGTGACAAACTCTTGAAGCAGTATGTTGTTGCTGACCCAGAAATCAAGGTTTGCCAACTTGGTTTTATTTTCTTATGGATTGTCTGGATAGTTTCCTAAACATATCATGGTTAGGAAGTATTGCGAGTTTATAAGTGCCTAGAAATGGAAGTTCTATGATCAGCAGTTGTCATAGCCATCTGAAAACGATTTTTTCTGTTACTACCAGGAGGAGGTGGTCGACAGCTCACTTGAATTCCTCATCCTTGCTAGTGATGGACTCTGGGATGTGGTCACTAATGAGGTACCTAGAAATATTACTGAAATATTTTAACATATGATATTCTGCACTTTGGCTGGCTATCTGATGTAATTTATCTCCCAGGAAGCTGTTGCCATGGTGAAGCCTATCCAGGACCCTCAGGAAGCAGCAGACAAGCTTCTCCAAGAAGCTTCCAAAAGGGGAAGTTCCGACAACATCACAGTTGTCATTGTCCGCTTTCTATATGGAACGACCGCTGGTGATAAATCAGGCGAAGATAAAGAGCCTGCAAATGACCAAAACTCCTAGTTGCTCATGTAGTATCGTGCATGCATTCTTCTGGCTGTTGTATCTGATGCTCGAAGTAGATGCACTGCATGTGTCCGCGCATCTGTTCCGCAAGGAAACTGACTCGTCCCAACTGTCATCCTTCTGCTGTCCATGCTCCTGCTGGCCTAGATGGCAATGCAGGAGCAGATAGGGCTGGTGTTGTTACTGTATGATCCAAGGTGAACTTTTCCATTTTCATTAAGCTTTGTAATGTAGCTTTCCGTGCTGTTGATTCATGAATCGTGCTAGAGATTCCTTCGCAGCAAGTGCATGTAAAACTGTCAGAACGATTTGAAGCAAGCTGTACACTGCAGTATGTAACAATTAATCTCCCTACATTTGCTCAGTTGCCTTTTGTTGTTAAAACTCCAGAATGTGTTACGATAGCCATCATATCACTGTCTATGCAACCAAATCAGAGAGATCAGAGAATGGTGTTTCTTCTTCAGAGTTGTCTGTTGAGCTGTGCAAACCAACCTGCTGCATAAACAGCTAGAGCATCAGCAATGCTCCAGCCTCCAGGGAGGGTTCAATGCTGCCATCTGCTGTAGCTTCAACTTGGTCTATCATTTTCCATGTTGACGACTTCCTGTTGGCGCCCCTAAACTGTTCTGGTGAGTTTGAGCCATCCTTTTGGCTATCTTGTTCTTGGTCTGGAGCCAGTCATTAATCTATTGCTCTACAACAGCATCTGTTCCTTAACCTCTCTCCGTTTGTGTTAGGTTCAGGACAAGAGTTGCCTTGCCCCATCGTGGTACCTTGGTCCTGCGGAGAGCATAGGTCATAGGTGTCCGAACTCTGTAAAGCAGTTTTCCTGTTTTGATGGATGATTATGACGTGCTATTTAGCAGCTAGGACAATTACATAGTGCCTCCTTTCTGATGTGTCCCTGTGAAGCATATTATTCCAGCAATTCGGCATTTAGTTTATAGGCATACAAACTTTCAGTTCTTGCACCCATTTTTAGATCAGTTCTTGCGCCTTTGTTTCAGTTCATATATGCTTTATTTTTATATCTTATTCAACATGTTGCGACACCATTTTTATTATATGCAAAATTCTACGGTTTTCATTCCTTTATACCAGCATTTTCTCCGTGTTATAGACTTCACTAACAATTCATACTAAATATTTTCAGCAGATTCATGCGACGGAATCAGCATCAAATGCAACTTCCTCCGAAGTACCTCTTGCCGATTAAGAACAGCTCTTATTCTTGACTCGTCACTCTGTATCACACCTACAACGATAAATACAACTACTTTCTCTATGGCAGGAGCATCTATGAAGGCTACTAACGCTGTTATGAGTTATACCATAATATTGCTCCAAACCTATTCAAACATGCCTGGAGGAAAAACAGAACTGTCAGCGAGGAGCTTGAGCATCAATCTTGGACTCGAGGCCTCTGGAGAATGACATCAGTTACAGAAATGGCTGAATTTGTTGCTCTTTGGGACATGGTTCAGCAGGTGCAACTATCTGATAATGAGGATAGGATCACATGGAGGTGGACAGGAGATGGAGAGTATTCAGCACGATCTGCTTATTTGGCCCAATTCACTGGATCATACAATACCTTTGATGTCATGTCTATTTGGAAGGCACATGATGAGGAAAAGCATAAATTATTTGCCTGGCTACTGATCCAATGCAAATTGCTTACTGCTGATAAATTTCTTGCCAGGACTGGCCTTGTAACCTGTTGTGCCCCTTGTGCTGCCAAGATTTTGAAACCGTGCAGCATTTGTGTTTACACTGCCCTTACTCTCGTGCAATTTGGGATAGGATGAGTTTGGTGACAAGAAATCTAGTGACCATACCAGAAGATGGTATGCTGGTAGAAGAATGGTGGTCCAATTCGTTGAAGAACTTGCCGGCGAAAACAAGAAAGCTCAAGGCAGCATTGCTCGTGTATACTGCTTGGAATGTGTGGAAAGAACACAACCCAAGGATATTCGAAGGGAGGGAGATGGGACCAATTCAAGTGGTCAACCTCGGCCTTGTTTAGATGCAAATTTGGGAGGCCAAACTTGGGAGGAATATGTCACTTCGTAATCATTGCGCCACTGTAGCATTTCGTTTGTATGTGTGAAAAATTGTCCAAAAATTGATTAATTAGGCTCAAAATATTCGTCTCGCAGAGTACAACAAAACCGTGCAATTAGTTTTTAATTTCATCTATATTTAGTACTTCATGCATGTTATAACATTTTGATGTGACGGGGAATCTTCTTTTTGCATAGTGAATTTGGAAGTTACTTTTTGGAAAGAAACATGGCCCTCATCAAAGAAGAAATGGCAATCAGAAGACAAGCGCGTGGCAGTCCAGAGTTTCCCTCTTTCTATGAATAATAATCACTTTCTATTATCATGTTGTGTGAGTCTCTCCCCATTTATGTAATATCACAATTGTAAAACTTGAACTTCTTTCCCCTCTTATATGACAGAGTCCTGCTTTTATTTCAAAAAGAAATATACCATAATGTATTCCACGATTATGATCTAGATTAAGCTAAGATCCTGTTAATTTAATGCTTAATTATGCTAAGATTTATATTCAACACCAACATTCGCGTGTAGAGGAACATGACGTTATCCAACGTTGTCTGGGGCAGTAGACCAGTAGTATGGACACCACGGCATAGGTATAGAACAATAAAGTGTGGCTGAAAAGCTAGAAAATTAAAAAAGACAAGAGAATAGGCTAAGTAATAACTTAATGTGACATTTATAAAATTTAAAGAGAATAGAATGCGCATATATAATTTAGCCGCGTTATTAATGCGAGCCACCCTATTTACAGATATAATTTACAGGCACTGTTTTTACACGGTATGGTGCATTGTACGTAGACGTGTTCTAGCATTTCAACAATCGCTGTGGGTCAACACGTACACTCAGTATATGAGTAGGTGCAGGTGCAGAGGATGGATGGATTATTGGATACGATATCCATCTCAGTTGCCAGTCGAACGGAGATGATGAACATTGGCAAAACAAAGAAGACGAAGAAGATCCTAACTTTCCCGTGGACGATATCCTCTTACTTATCGTCCTCGTCGCCTCCCGTAAGCCATTTCTTTGGTCTGTTAAGTGACGATATCTGTCAAACCGCACGCAAACTAACTAATAACTGGGATCGAAATGTTGCAGAGCAAAACATGCTCTCCACGGACACCCCAAGGGTGCTCGACGAAATACCTCCGCCGCCCGCGTTACCAGCACGACGAAATATCGTTAGTTCAATGCTGTGGAGTGCTGGAGTAATGTAGCTTTCCGTGCTGTTGATTCATGAATCGTGCTAGAGGTTTCCTTCGCAGCAAGTGCATGTTAAACTGTCAGAACGATTTGAAGCAAGCTGTACACTGCAGTATGTAACAATTAATCTCCCTACATTTGCTCTGTTGCCTTTTGTTATTAAAACTCCAGAATGTGTTATGATAGCTATCATACCACCGTCAGAGAATGGCGTAATGGCGTTTCTTCTCCAGAGTGGTCTGTTTAGCTGTGCAAACCAACCTGCTGCATAAACAGTGTTGTGTTGATATAATGCAATCTCTAACATCAACCATCTTATCTTTTGTATCATGGCATGCGCATCACATCATGAAAACGTGCAGCCACCCGCAGGCCGGGCCTGGTAGGTAAAAATGCTAAGACATTACAAACTGCGGAGTATTTCAGTACCTAATTAAAATAGATTAAACATAAAATTTCATGAAGTTATATAATGTTTTTATTAATCATTTATAATTATAATTATTAAATTAAACTTACATAATTCTTCAATATATTTTTGAATGGATTTTTTTAATTTCAGATTGGTAGGGGCCGCGCGAACGCGTAGCCCCTCTGCCACAGATTATGACGTCCACTCTCCTATTTAAGGAGATGGTAAGCTAGCGCTCCTCCCAAGTGCAATGGAGGCTACTAACCTAGGCCATGAGTTTTCTTGATCGTTCATTGACCCCGTCCAGGTAAGTATGGAACAACGTACGTCCTGGGGCTAGTTTTGTAGCCTTCCCTCCTCGCCAGCATGTTTAAGGGAACGATACGGGACTAAACTCGTGTCTTTCCGCAGGCTGTCTAGATAAGAAAGTACTCCGTATTGTTTAAGGCCGGCCCAAGTTGGCTAGCACTCTAGCCCGCGAGGAAAACAATATTAGCTGGTGGTGTTAGTCAGCCCGTTGAGCTCATCCGCAGGCCCATGTTCGCTGATTGGCATGCATGGCCCAAGATGGCAACATGGATCGTCTTCCCCGAATCAAAAATGCCATCTCATCTGGATGCACCAGGTTTTTTTAAGCATGCACCAGGGTTTAGTTATTAGGGTCCCGTCGTCATTAACCCAAGGCGCATGCGTGCATCCAATTCAGGCGTCAAAGCAAGCAAGCCGGGCAACATGAACTTGGCCTGCACTTCGCGCTGTCATCCACCACCTACCTCTCGCGTCGTCGATGCTCTCGCCTTAATTCCTTTCACATCTCGATCCGTCTCTGTCTTGAACTTTTGATGATGATATCGTCGTCCATGCTTACTAAAAGGATATATATATATATATATATATATGACGAGTTTTATCTACCGCGCAGCAGCGCTTGCAGCTACCCTCTTCTACGGTCACTTGCCAGATCTCGTGGATGTGACGGCATTCGTGTGCTATCATTGACGATGGAGAAAAACCTAAGGATTTGTTTCCTAAAAATATTATTTATGTACTCTTTGGAGATGAAATATATAATCGAAGCCATGATATCATACGGGACAACGGCGAGTCTCCGCTGCTCTATTCCGATCTTCTTTCCCAATCATTTATTTACTGATATAATTCATTTAGAATATAATTCAAATGTAGATTCATCGGTCTGAGTCAACTATCAGCATCAGTAGAAAAGGGAAGATGGGCGAGCTTTTTTGACTCAATCTCTGGTCACTGATAAATTTTTATCATGTATTTATTATACACATTTGGCATCAGAGCATAGATATAACAAATAAAAATTGCAACCATCAACGTGTTCTGCAGTGCATACGCTAGCTGATGAGCAGAAGAACCTCTCTCTCTGTCCAGGTAAAATATTAGGTTGCGGTGATCGGTTACAGCAAATCGGGCCATTTCTATAATCACTATGATAAACAAGCTAGGGATGGATAAAATAAAGGAACAACCACCAACTGCCAATAATTTAATATATACACATCATGACATCAATCGTCTCAGCTAGTAGAACAGAGATCATATCTGAAATAGTCAAGCAGCGGTATTGAACTCCTGAGGATCACGTACACCAACCCATGCATACACATTCAAAACAGACGTAAACCAAGTGAGACAATAATACAGGAGTTGTGATGCAACGGATCGACACGGGACGCCGTACATGTTCCAAATTGTTCGATTACATCTTGTTTTCGGAAGGTACTAAACACGATCGACTTGACACTACTACAAATAATGCATATACCGTTGGTTGGAAATTTCATTCTGCCGTCGATTTAAAAAAACGAGGGTATAAATGCCATATATCGTTGGGTAAAATATATCATCCGACGGAACCTTAAATGCACAATATAACCGTCGGCAATGGAAGGCTTACACCGTCGTTTCTTAACTACCCACCTTGATCAATTGGTATAGAGCTTTGGATGTCAACAATGCATGCGAATTTTTCCAAAAAAAACAATGCATGCGAATAATCATACTTAGGCATCAAGGCATTCTTCCTTGAAATTAAATTAAACGAGCTTTACTTCTTCTTACCGTGCTTTGGCTACGGATAACCTAATGATAAGGGAAGATCCAAATCTCTCGCCCATGTCGACTCACTAATAAAAACGACGTGCATGCATGATGCATAGTAAAAACTTCTCGCATGTGCTCTAGGGTCTAGACGGAGTAGTGCCATCGAGATCATTATCGGAGATTTTGGATGATGAATGAAGTAGTAGAATTGGTAAAAGATGCATATTCTTTGCAAAAAGTGATGCGTGCATTGACTCCTTGTACAAAAACGTGATGCACGCACCTTCTTTTGTTGGCAATGTTGCTCTCAAACAGATGGCCGTGTGTCTGCCAAGTAGCTAAGTAATCGGCGCAATTTTCAGCAACCGCGGCGGACCGAACCAAGGAATTCACATTTCTTGCTGCTGCGGTTTTTCCAGATCATCCTAATCATAATTAGTTTTCATGAGGGTCAATAATCGAATAAATGTAAAAAATCAATAAATCTTTGTGAGTATAGGGCAAGAAACTATTTATTTGTCCCCTTTCTCCCCCTTATCCATCATATCATCGGCATGCACTCGACGGAAGATTCATATATCCACACTAGAAGTCTAGAACTAGTTCTCCTTCGTCTTGGACATGGATGCGTCGTCTTCCTTGACTAAGAACCTCGTGATGACTGAACATAGTCATCATCAGAAAATGATGACGAAGAGAAAGAAAAAATTGTTGTACAAGTCCACATATCCCTTTTCAATTCCAAGGTATAATAAATAATGTTCTTTTCTCTGTTCAACGATCTCGATCTGCTGCAAGATTGGAAAAGAGCAACAACATGCAGGTGATACGCCGGGGAGGCTCTCTTCCAGCTTCCGAGCTGATCCGGCATTGACCAGGATGGCATTGGCACGTGCACACTCAAGCACTCACACGTACTACTCATATGGACTTGCCTATACGGAGTATTCCTATGCATTATTGCTGAACGCAAACTTTTCCATGTTTGTGCTGTCACATATGGTCGTACGTGCATCACCACCCTGCTGCAGCATTCTCGTGCGAAGACTGAACGATAGACGTCGTACTCGTACAACACCAGAGTAAAATCCAACGGAAGAGTATATTTCCCATGGGAACATGTGACAAAGTATCACAAGAACACGTTCTTTTGACCAAAAAAATGACATATATGTAATAAACGCTATAGTACAGGCCTAGAAGGCAGACCGTACAATAAGTCAAAACCCTAATAATGAATTTTCGACGATATTAAGTCTACATATTTTAAAATAAAACTAGTATAATTTTATCCATCTCAATATGTATGTAGATCCATACAAAAATAAGTGTAACTAGACGACAGCCGCCTCTCACGGACGTTGACCGGTTAGACTGTGTCCAGAGTAGTAATGTATCATCTTCTTCATATCATCTCACAATCGTACTGGATCCTAACTTATTTTAGCTAAAACTAGTAGTATTTTAGTTTGATCCTTATGGAGCTCCATTCTTAAAATTATTAGGCTAAATTTTAGAGTCTTTACCACTCCATATGCGAGACTGTTTTTCCACGCACACGCGTACGAGTCACGCGATTTCAGCTCCAACAAAAACTCGCTGATTCTTTTTTTTTTCGTCCTAAAAAAACAAAGAAAAAAAACTCACTCGTGATCGTCGAACCGCGCGGTTTCCTTCCTACCCAACCCAACTGATCCAAACCGCAGTACCACGCCCGTACCGCCGTACAACGCAGGAGCCGCCGGCCCGGCCGGATGGTAAGTCAATAGCTCCATATCATCACTACTGTTCGTCGCTCATCCGTCAACGTGGCAGATATTTTTTAAAGGAGGCGACTACATAGAGAGCCCTCTCCACATAGTCTTATTTGGAGAGCCCCCCACCTCTTCCAAATATGGCCACCCCACGTGCAGCGATCCTATTTAAAGAAATCACCAGGCGCGCGCCACGGGAGATGGCCGCCACCAACGGTCCGCCCCCGGGCCCCACCACCCGACGCCGTGACCAGGGCGCGGGAAAAATTACTGGCAGCCGCGCACGGGAGCCGGACGCGGGAAAAAAAGGCGAGAAACCAAAAAAAGATGGAAAAAAGAAAAAAACGAAAACTAAACAGAACGGAAACCCTTGCATCGCTCCCAGATCGCCACAACCATCAACAGAAGATCGTACTGTTACTTTTTGCAGATAATATCCTAGAACTATACAAAAGATCCATTTCATGATCATAGTGATGTGAACATGCTACTTGTCATTTCAGAACTAGACAGTTTGACAAGATCCAATTCAGAATCATGGTGCTGTGACCGTATTTTTTTCTGCCCCGCTTTCACGTGCATGAAACTTCACCAGAAACAGAAAATTTACTTCCTTGTGTCAGTATTCGCCTACATGTGCCTGCAAAAACAAATATAGGATAGATTGTGAGGACAGATGCCTGCACAAAAAAATAGAAGCATATCTGAATGTTACATTCATTTTCCAGAATAGAATAGACAACATAATATCTAAATTATAGTGCAAAAACGAAAGTTACATTCTATGAAGTGGCTTTTTTTTGATAATTACTTCTTGTATACATAAGTTACTTCCTGCATTTATAACTTAACTTAGTGCCATTTGTGCCTAAATTACATTCTATTCAACTACATTTCCTGAAAATATTTACCTCCTATATGCATAAGCTACTTTCTCAAATGAATAAATTACTCCACAGATTTCGATTGTGACAAAAAAAGTTATTTGTTTTACAGGTTCATTGATGGGGTTATTTGACCTCAACATAGCGCCAATAGAGAGTGATTTGGAGCAACAATAAAATGAAGAAAGTACAAGCCAATTGTTATTTGAACAAGAAAGTGTAGGTTTGGTTGATAGGAAAACGTAGCTTTGGTTGCTAGAACTACTTCACAAAACACAGAGAGTACAATGTTGTGTACAAATGCTACTAGAGAGACTACCAAGTGAGGATTCAGATGGTAAGGACCAGATTCAATCACAGGAGGTGTCCTGTACACCCCCAAGATCCATTTGCATTTTCAAATACAGTATGGTTCTTTGCAGGAAGCTAAATCTGGTTACAACACATAAAAAAACAACACAACAGCACAACATGCGGATATTAGAACAATGGAATTTTAGAATATGAAAAGTGAGTACCTAAGTAACTCTTCACTACAGTGCGATCATAAAGTTCCTTTTCCTTGTATATGCAAGCACGAACATCTATGCAGTCATGTTGTAGCATAGATAAAACAATGATCTAAGATTTGCATATTCACAACAATAATGTCATGATTAAATTGACATGAACAATTTCACAAGAATATTCTGATGTGACACCAAAGATGAGATAAACTGCACTAATCTGGAGAAAACCCCAAGACTAGTAACCAAACAAAAGGAAACGACAGTTTAGTAGGCCTCCTAATGGGACCAAACTCACCCGTCATTCACCCCCAAAACCAAAACTTATGGGACAATACATCCAACCCAACCCAGCAAAAACGCAACTTATTAACCCACTTGTCATTGTAGTTAAACATTAACAAAAAAAATGAACATTTGTATTGGCAATAGGTAAGAGCTTTCTTTTCAACTTACCATTTTGACTTTTATTGCTTGGTTATTGTTGTTCCCCACTGTCATCAATGATCTAGGCAAATTCCATAATGTCAGCAAGGGGTCAACTTTTATAGCTCACTGCAAAAGTACTAAAGCATGCATATCAGAATGTTGAGGTGGATCATTAGCTGTGCAGAAAAAAAATGCATCCAATTGGAGAAAAAAAGCAGCATAGTTACATATTTAGTAATGCAAAACGAATGAAAAGTTACTTCATGTAACATGTATATTAATCATAAGTTACTTCCTATACCATGTAAATTGATGAAGAGTTACTTCCTATAATGATAAAATAGTCACAAGTTATTTTCTGTGTCATGTTTAAAAATAGAGACAAAGTTACTTTCAATCTCTTGGCAATTAATTGATAAGGTTACTTTATGTCTCTTATACTTCTATAATAATTTACTTCTTGTTTAGGTACAAATCAAGGGCAAGTTACTTCCTATCTCATGTAAACCAATCATTAGTTACTTCCTATGTGCTTGAAATTAGGAACAAGTTACTTCCTATATGATCATGAAAATAAATATGTGTGAGAACCGTTGATAATAACTTGAACTACACACTATGATGTTAATGCCCCTATGTGCTACCAATGACATCTAAAATAAATAAGTTTTACCATTTATATTTTAGACATCACGTTGCTTTGAATAACACGCATACCATTGAAGACAATTGTATTCTGTGGTTGTTCTCAGATCTCACCTGTTTGTTAGAACTACTTTTGCAATCTAATTATATAAGTGTGAAGAGAAATTATACAAATCCAAGACATTATGACCATATTTGGCATAGGCAAATTCCTGTTATAATGTGCAGTCTCACTAATCTAGCATGCAAATATATTCTACTGCATCATTTTAAAAAACATTTGAAATCATGTGTTGATATGTTTTGTGTGAATTTACAACTTTGTGATTGTGCTGCAAAATAGGACATCTATTTAGATGCAGTGAGGTAGGTGTAGGGAATACAGAGAAACATGTGATAAATTGGCCCCCTCGATTCATCCTACCAAAGTGCGATTTCCAAACAGTTCTGGGGTTCAGGCTCAAACAAACGGCACCAATGTTGTGTGATTGCACCAATGCTGAGCAGAGTTGGTCACAGGAGCGCGATGAGTACGAAGAGGAGGAGCACGACAATGAACGAGTACCTGACCGCTATGGCGAAGATCACTCCGGAGATGAGCACGAGGTGCTACAGCAGCGAGGCATTGGCCTAGGCAAGCGCACCAGTCAGTACCACCACCCCGACACTGGCTGGCTCTAGGTACAGCACCTCTACACAATAGCAAACTTAACATTCTATAAAAATGCATTAGACCTATGCTACACAATATTTAATAGCATTCCTCACAAAATTAGAGAAAAAGCAACATGCAAGTTATTAGACACCATCTACTGATAGTAGCAAAACTAAGCAGAAAAAAAATGTCCCAACGATTAGCATGCTGCGTATAGCATGTATACTAATGTTTTAAAAGTTACCTTATTATTCATGTTAATTTGATATTAGTTACATTTTATATGGTTGAAATTAGAAATAATTACTTTCTGTCTTGTGAAAATGAAACGTTAGTTACTTAATTCGATCAAATAGATTTTCGACCTACTCACTTGCGCTTATCAGCGGCAGCTGCAGCTGCACAGCACAGCTGCTGGCCTGCTGGCTGTAGCTCCTGTGAAGGTGTTGTAGCTTGCCGAGCACACAGTTTACATGGTGTCTAGTTTCATATTATATTTAAAATAAGAATGAAAGATAATTACAATAAAATTAGCAACCATAAAACAGTGAATTGGGTTAGAAGATGAAAAAGCAAAACTCTTGGCCACATCCATCCAAAGTTTCTAGATGCATTACTAGAAAAGCGAAATCAACAAGGTGCATGCAAGTTTCATATATTTATTCTAGTTTTGCATGTTTATTCCCAATGCAGTTTTATTCAGCTGTACTTTAGATTTACATATGGAGTTTAGTTGGGCCTCATAACAGTTAAAATACATATGAACGACTGATGCACATTATTTTTAATTCAGCAGTACTTGATTCGTAAAAATGAGCTTGAAATTAAGAGGCTAATGCCACCCCTACAGATGTTTACAAGTTGTGGAAGTGTTCAGGCATGATGGGTGCTAAAAATTACTAGGACATTCTAAAGCCTATTGTGCCTCCAGTAAATGAGATAAACTGCAAGATAAAATAACAGAAACCATTGCCTAGTTGAGAAATGTTCTAGATGATGAACTACTGAAATATACTTGAAGATGATTGAACTCAAGGAAGTACCAAACCATCAACTATTGGGAACACCAAATCAACAAAGTAATGTGTTGGCGGTCGTTACAGCCCAAATCTGACAACCAATACTCGGGAATAAATGAGGTTATAAGCAACATTCCATGTACTTAGGTTTTATTTCTAATAAAGTTCCACGAGTTTTGGTGAGTGACACTTGTGCAGGTACAACTACAACAAATACGTGCTATTGGGGCCGAAAATGACCGAATCGGCCGAACGACTCCGTTCGGCCGATTACCCCCCTTAGCCGTACAAGCCACCGGAGGCCGTCCACATCAACGATGACCAAGCGACAACAAGTATATGACATGTGGACGAAGCCAACTCATCCCGGAGCACCGCCACGTCAACCTGGGCCCACACAACACGAACCCCATCAAGGAAAGGCGGCCCAGGACAACCAGGACGCAGAGGCGGTGCAGGGGAGGGGCCGGCCACGGGCCAGGCCCATTCGGCCGAACAGGTCGGTTCGGCCGAACCGACCCCCCTGCCCAAACCGCCTCCAGGGGCTCATCCTGGCCACCCAGAGCAAAGGCAGCGCATCCAAGGGTTCGGCCGAACCGACCCTGACGCCCGAAGTCCCAGGGGGTACCCCCCTGGTCCCTTGGCGGTTACTCCAGCCCCAACCGTCCTATGCAACTATAAATAGGACCCCTTACCTCACTTGTAAACACACACCAAGCCAAGGAGCTCTCTCATTCCACTTGTTCTAGTAGAGTTAGTATAGTTTAGTTGGGAGTTAGAGTTGAGTCGAGCTTTGCCTCGGAGGTTCCAGAGTCGTCTTCAGAAGCTCTGGTATTAGCTCTTGTATCTTTTACTTTTCCTTTTGTAAGACTTTCAGTTATCAATATAGTTATCTTTATCTTATTGCCTTTGTCATTTATATCTTGCTTCTACTTTATCCTAGTTGCAACTATATCTTGTTTAGACTATAGTCAGTTATAGTTCTAATGCTTGTAGTCTTGTTTAAGTCTTTGTCTTGGCTGGTTCTTCGATCTTGCTTGATACTGGAGGTGAATTGTCACCAAGAGTATTGACAAGGTTGCTTGCTCTTGCTAGCAGAGTAAGTAGTCGTTGCCTAGTGTAGGAGTGGTTCCTAGACTAGTCAGTGGCCTTAGTTTATTCCCGTCGCAACGGAGGTGGTAGCCGGGAGGTGGTGACAGCCCTTTCGGTCTTCGTAGCCCATCACGTTAGTTTCGGTCCGTAGGATCCCCCAGTTGGGAAATAGTGGCACCCCTTCTCATCCCTTTCTGTGTGTTCACCGGTTCCCTTGTCCCGAAGCTAAGACAATAGAGTTATCCCAGATCTCCTAGTGCTGGCTCTGTAGCCACTGTATCTCTAAGCTAGAGTGACATAGGTAGATAAAGTATCCAGGAGTCCTCTATCTCTTCTCGTTGTCCTCCCAGCTAGCTATCTCTTCTCTCCCTTACCTGAGTATCCCTTGAGCTGTGTGTCCGGTATATCCACTCCTATCCAATACCGTTATCCCCTGTCTTGTCTAGTCGTGTACCCTTCTGTGATAGTCTCGAATATTTGTTCACTAGTAATCTTGCCAAAGCTTCCCTGCGGAAATATAAATTACGATACCTCGGAATACTCCTAGGTGAAGTGCTACAGCGGTGATTCTGTACGCTTGCAGAATATTTCTATATTTTACTAAGCCATAAGGAAAACCACTGAAACACTCCTTACCCCAGTACCAGGATTATTAATTCTGATATTGGATCGTAAGAAGTGCCAACATACTGGAGGATAATTATTGAACTCAAGAAGCAGGTACTACGGAACCCAAAATCCAGCCCTATTCCATCTAGTTGTACGGGATCCAGAATAACATATGAAATCGAACTACACCAGATCGATAAACATACCAACGCGAACAAAAGCACAAAGGGGGAGGGGGTATCTTCACCTTCTAGATCACTAATCACTGCTTGCCAAAATCGTTGTACCTCGATGAAGCCCCTCCCTCCGAAGTCAAAGCCGACGTTGAGACAAGCGAACTCCAGGTGCGGAATGGACCAGATTTGGGCCGCTTCCGCCCGATTTACCGCCTCCCCTCAACCAGAGTGCAGCGCATCCGCTCACTGCTCGTCGCTTGGCCTCGACATGGCGCTCTGATCGCCGTGGCGCGTCGGTTCCGCTCCCCGCTCGCCGGTCTTCACATCCGCCCATGCGCATCGCCTCCGCCTCTGGCAACCACGCGCCGCAGCGCATCCGCTCACTGCTCGTCGCTTGGCCTCGGTGTGAAACTCTGGTCGCCGTGGCGCGCCGGTTCCACTCCCCGCTCGCCGGTCTTCGCATCCGCTGGTGAGCATCGCCTCCGCCTCCGGCAACCACGCGTTGCATCGCCCCTCTCGTTTGGATAAGCACACCCGAAATGGTTGGTGGGGAGATGAAAGAGAAATGAATGTCTGTCCTCACATGCGCTCGTTTCCAGCAATTTCGTGCGGTCGTTGGATGGTTATCGAACGGAGATAAGCAGGGGTCTCCAGATAAGTCCAAATAGAGAGCCCTCTTCGCCTAGATTTTCTCTTTTGTAAATATAAGCAAGCCTACTAGCCATCATTTTTGAATTAGAGCTCAAATATTCTACGTGCATGCGTAGATGTATTATATATGGTCAAAAATTAAACATATACTCCCTCCATATCACATTTAGAAGTCGTTTTGGACAAGATTTTAGTCAAACATTAGGAATATAAATTATGAATAACTTTTAAATCGTTGAGTTTAGAAGTGTGAAAACCATATAAATAGATTTATCTTAAAAATATCTTTTATAAAAGTACGCATATATTATTTTTTAATAAATATTTTTGTAAAAATAAGAAGTCAAATTACATTTTGGAGACCGTGTCGTTGTGCAAAACAACTTCTAAATGTGATACAGAGGGAGTATTTACTTATGCACCTCAGCACCTAGTACGTGATAGTAATAAGTACCCGACCCATGCTGTTTTTTTTTTAAAATGGAAGTTTTATTGCTTTCAAGAATGTTACGTCAAGATGATACAACATGCTTGAAACCTCCCGGCCTCTACTGGATGGCACACAGCCTCACACAAATAAAAGAAAAAAGGACACTCTAATGACTATCAATCCGAAAACTAGACTGTCACCCATGTGTTCGGGAAAAAACTCCTTGACCACCAGCACCAAGGACTGAGATGCCGCTACAACCAAATCCCGCGAAGCCAATGAGTAATTGAGAATATGACCTGCAAAAACGAAGATTGTTTGTTCTCAAATATAGTTGCATTTCTACACAGCCATGACGACCCATGCTGTAGGTTAAAAGAGGCTAAACTCTTGATAAATGCAGCAATTCAATATTGCTCGTAAATTGTCATCGGTTTCCCAACAAGGGCATCATTGCTACTGTAGCTGATATTGACTTCCAAGAAACCGACACCTATTTGTAGCGGCAGCTGTTTCCTGTTCTCGATTAATCAATCAACCAGTCAGCTTATTCCTCAAGTCCAAGCACACATCGACGTGTAATTAAACTAGCAATTAGCCCCATTGATTGTTATAATTGTCCTCTTGCTTTGCCAACCCCCACAAGAAACCGTACGCGATGACCGTGTCCATCAGGTTGTTGGCTTTGGCTCCTCCCCTGCCACTGCACTTATATATATATACCAACCACACCGCCGCATACTGCACACCAATAGCGTATACCTCATCGGCGAGCTGATCCATCCGATCGCCATCGCCGCACCAGCTCGACCAGTCGCCATGTCAAGCCTCACCACGGCCGGCAGCATGAGCGTGAGCATGGAGGAGCACTCCGGCACGCACCTGTCCCTCGGGATCGCCGGCGGCGGGGCAGGGAGTAGCCGGCCGCCGCCGCCGCGGACGGTGCTGCTGTTCGGCGAGGTGCTGTCGCTGCCGGACGGCGACGACGGCCGGGCGCCGCCAGCGAGCAGGGGGAAGAGAGATCGCGGCGGTAGTAGTGGCGCTGCTGCTAGGCAGAACAAGAAGGCCAGGAAGTTCCATGCCACGAATGACGGTGATCGCCGGAGCTCAGCCAGCGATGGTGGCGGCGGCGGCGGGAGGAAGAAGCTCCGGCTCACCGCCGCGCAGGCCGCCATGCTCGAGGACAGCTTCCGCGCCCACAACATCCTCTCTCAGGTATGCATATATAGACATGGTTATTTCATTTCATTTCATTCTATCAGTCAAGAAAAACGCATGCTCATCTTAAGGAATTAAGATGGTTCTTCGTTTGCGTTCGTCAATTCATCGACTAATTAACAGCCACGATGCATCAGCAATCTGATTCTAAAAAAAATCACAACTGAATCTTCTCTCGTTGGTGATGGATCGATCAGGCCGAGAAGCAGGAGCTGGCGCGGCGTGTGGGGCTGAGCGCGCGTCAGGTGGAGGTGTGGTTTCAGAACCGCCGGGCCAGGACCAAGCTCAAGCAGACGGAGATCGACTGCGAGCTGCTCCGCCGCTGGTGCGACCGCCTCGCCGACGAGAACGCGCTTCTCCGGCGAGACCTCGCCGAGCTCCGGGCGACCGCCTCCGCCAGGCTCGCCGTCTGTGCCGCTTGCTGCGGCAAGCACAAGCAGGTCGCCGCCGCCGCCGAGATGGCCTGAGGGAATGGTAATCGTTGATGACCGTGCATGCATGGGGATCGAGCGAGCTCCATTGACGACGACGACCAATATAATTGACGATGCGCGCATGCAAATGAATCCAAGGCAGAATTAATTTCTACCCCATGCGGCTGGAGCGCTAGAGATGTTCGTTTGGAGAAACACTGCTGGAAGAGGGCGGGGGACAGAAAAAAAAACTACTACAAGCATCACAAGCAGGAAGACAAGCGGCAGGGAGAAACTACTGGACGACACCATTAATTGGCGTCAAGGGCTGAGACGAAAGGCAACTAGCACAGTTATGTCGAACCTAACCAAGGCATGCTAGTGCATGTGAATTTGTAGTTTTTCTAAATAGGCACAAAATTTATATATAATGTAGTCTGAGTGGGGACATATGCCCCTTGATTGTCTTTGCTTAACCTTTTAGTTATGTTCTCTTTTAAGAACTGTGTGTTTTATTTTTAGTCTGTTTTGGAGCACTCCTAGAATAGTTGTCTAGTCTTTGATTTCGTCGTTAGAGACGTTCCATCAATGTGTTTTCTTACCAGTCTATTTCTCCGAGGAAATAACAAATTTTGAATAGTTATTCGGTTTTCAAACTCTTCAGTTTTCTCCATAAAAGCTAAGCCAAGTCATTTGTTTCTAATCTATATAACAAGTCATGGATAGATTTCTTTCAACATGCAAACATTCCACGTCATCATGCACTATAGGACATGTCACCATCCACTGGATCATAGTACATTTATGTCTTCAACCGATTTTTTATATATGGTTAATATCATGCATTTGTGAGTAGCATGCTACAAAATTCTCGTAGTAGAGAAAAATATAGGATCAATAATTTAGAATGGTTCTCTCTCAACAAAATTATCATGCTTCCATGTATAATATTGTTAACAAAAGAATGTTATCATAAAATCACTTTAATGTTTCTACTTTCATATTGCATCTTAAAATTTTGTTTAAAAAATTTCCGCAGCATCGCACGGGATATCACCTAGTATAAGTCTTGTACCAATGCCAATACCAATGCTAATGGTGATGGTTGCTTTTATAGACACACTGTTTTGCTTCACGGAAGCCAAAAGGTTGTATTTATTTTTGAAAAAGAAAATATTGTATATTGGACCTTTGAGGAGGAGAGAACGTACGTTGCCGGCCGGCCGGTCACTATTTAATGTATCACGTTAACTCTGGTTAAAATGTAAAATATGAGTATCGGCTGCCAAACTACCAGAATGCTTTACATCCGCCTGCCTCCTCCGTATCGGCCATTTTTGGACCCGGTGCTGATGGGGCTTCAGCACCGGGTCCAACGGCTAGGAGCGGGGGCGGCGCTGCGGGGTGTCAGGGCGGACACATTAGCACCGGGTCGTGGCGAGACCCGGTGCTAATGCTCCCCCTTTAGCACCGGTTGCAGCCAGCAACCGGTGCTAATGTGCCCGAGGCCATTTAGCACCGGTTGCTGGCTGCAACCGGTGCTAATTGGTGCACATTAGCACCGAGTCTTGCCACGACCCGGTGCTAATGTCTTTTGTATATAGCTCCTTCTTCCTCCCCCGGCCGAGCCAGCTGAATACTTAGGCGCTGTGTTCATGCTGCTCGGCCGTGGGAGGGGAGGTGCTGCCCAATTTTTTTTCAAAATTTGTGAAGATTCTACTCATCTAAGGAGCACTACAAGGTACACTCTTTCATTCTCTAATGTTTTATTTAGCTTGTAATCCTTCTATGATTTAGAAATAGAGGGATTTGTGAATCAAAGTAAAGCTAGCTAGAGAGAGCTTGTGTTCTTGGAGGAGAGAGAGGAGAGAGCTTGAGTTCATGGTGGAGAGAGTGTTCATGTTGTGTTTTAAATGGAGAGAGAAGGCAAGCTAGTTAGTATTTTGTTTTGTATGACTTGTGAATAGTTATAAGGCTTATGTATTTTATTTATTAGAGAGGTTTATTTATTAAAAGTTGGAATAGTTATTTATTAATTTAATGAAATATATATTATTAGTTATTTATTAAAAGGTAGAATAGTTATTTATTTATTTAACAGAAGGTATATTTATTTATTTAATGAATATAGTAATGTAGTTTTAGAAATTTATTTATATAATGGAATATTTATTATAATTTGTATTTATTTATATATTAAATTTTTTTATCTTTAAATTGTATTGTATATTTGTTATTGGTTAATAATGCAGATGAATAGACAATGGATGTACGGGGACCCCCACGCTCGGGCGTTCCGTGATGGCCTTAGGACGTTTCTCGATGCCGCCGAGGCTAACAGGACGCCGTCCGGTTTCATGTTCTGCCCATGCACCCATTGTAAAAATATACAATCGTACAAACAAAGAGGTTGTCTTCAGGTGCATTTGATGAGGCACGGTTTCATGAGGAATTATTCTGTTTGGACAAAGCACGGTGAAAGAGGAATTCTAATGGATGAAGATGAAGAAGACGAGGCCGATGACGACGTTCCGTTATTGGCTCAATACTACGGTTCCTTTGCATATGCTGCAATGGGTGATGCCGATGAGGAAGATGTTGCTCGGGAAGGCGATGCTCAGGAAGATGTTGCTCAGGAAAATGAACCTACTGATGGACTCGGGCAAATGTTGCGTGATGCCGAGAAAGACTGCGGCAATGATAAGGAACTGAAAAAGATACAGCGCATGTTGCAGGACCACAAGACTGGCCTGTACCCAGATTGCAAAGAGGGGCTAAAGAAGTTGGGTAGCACACTTGAACTTCTGCAGTGGAAGGCAGCAAATGGTGTTACTGATAAGGGTTTCGAGGAGCTACTGAAACTCGTAAAGAAGATTCTTCCAGAGGGTAACAAATTGCCATCGACGACGTATCAAGCAAAACGTGTTGTTTGCCCTCTCGGTTTGGAGGTGCAGAAGATACATGCGTGTCCTAATGACTGTATCCTCTATCGCGGACAGTACGAACACTTGGATCGTTGTCCGGTTTGCACCTGCGCACGATACAAGATCAGGCGGGACGATCCTGGTGATGTTGGGGGAGAGCGTTCTAAGAAAAAAATCCCTGCGAAGGTGATGTGGTATTTCCCTCTGATACCCCGTCTGAAGCATTTGTTCAGGAACAAAGACCATGCCAAACTGATGCGCTGGCACAAAGAAGAACGTAAGCAGGATGTCATGTTTAGACACCCCGCCGATGGATCCCAGTGGAGGAACATCGACAGAGCATTCCCAGAGTTTGATGCTGATGCGAGGAATGTTAGGCTTGGTTTAAGTACCGATGGCATGAACCCTTTTGGTGAAATGAGCAGTAGTCATAGCACTTGACCCGTGACTGTTTGTATCTACAACCTACCCCCCTGGCTCTGCATGAAGCGGAAGTTCATTATGATGCCAGTGCTCATCGAAGGCCCAAAGCAACCTGGCAACGACATTGATGTGTACCTAAGACCATTGGTTGACGAACTTTTGCAGCTGTGGAAGAATGAAGGTGTTAGCATGTGGGATGAGGACAAGCAGGAGCAGTTTGACCTTCGAGCACTGCTTTTCATAAGCATCAACGACTGACCTGCACTAAGTAACCTATCAGGACAGTCAAACAAAGGATATAAAGCATGGACTCACTGTTTAGAGGAAACCGAAAGCATGTATTTGAAACATTGTCGTAAAGTTGTGTACATGGGTCACCGTCGATTCCTTCCGGCGAAGCATGAGCTACGAAAGAAATGTGCGCATTTTGGCGGGAATGCTAACCGCAGTACAAAGCCGAGACACCGGAGTGGAGAAGAGCTATTTGATATGGTGAAGGACCTACACGTGGTGTTTGGCAAGGGAGACGGAAGCCAGGCTGCTCCGACAGGCGAGGATGGTCGTGCCGCGATGTGGAAGAAGAAGTCTATCTTTTGGGAGCTACCTTATTGGCAACTTTTAGAGGTCCGTAACGCGATTGATGTGATGCATCTGACGAAGAATCTTTGCGTGAACTTGATAAGCTTCCTGGGTACTTATGGGAAGCCAAAAGATACACTGGAAGCACGTCAGGAGCTGAAACGATTGAAGCAACGGACTGATCTACATCCAGAAAAGAGAGACAAAGGACGCCAGTACTTGCGTCCTGCCAGCTTCACTCTCAGCAAAGAAGAGAAGGCAAACATGTTTGAATGCTTGAACAGTATCAAGGTTCCGTCTAGCTACTCCTCCAATATTAAGGGAATAATAAATATGAAAGAGAAGAAGTTCACAAACATGAAGTCTCACGACTGCCATGTGTTGATGACACAGCTGCTTCCCGTCATACTCAGGGGTGTGCTACCAGTTAACGTGCGGAAAGCGATTGTGAAGCTATGTGCATTCCTCAATGCAATTTCTCAGAAGGTGATCAATCCAGACCATTTAGATCAGCTACAGAACGACGTGGTGCAATGTCTTGTCAGCTTTGAGATGATATTTCCACCATCCTTCTTCAATATCATGACACATCTATTGGTTCAC
Organism: Echinochloa phyllopogon; assembly: GCA_033239725.1. Classification (NCBI taxonomy): domain Eukaryota; kingdom Viridiplantae; phylum Streptophyta; class Magnoliopsida; order Poales; family Poaceae; genus Echinochloa; species Echinochloa phyllopogon. Next base: position 3,632,481 of record BTCW01000001.1, read on the forward strand.
CTCGTCAAAGAGATTCGTATATTGGGCCCAGTATTTCTACACAACATGTTCCCATTTGAGAGGTTCTTCGCTGTCCTAAAGAAGTATGTCCGTAATTGTTCTCGTCCAGAAAGATGCATTGCTAAGGGATACGAAACAGAAGATGTCATTGTTTTCTGTGTTGACTTTGTCGATGATCTTATGCCGATTGGTGTGCCCGAATCACATCACGAGGGGAGACTTGGTGGAAAGGGCACACTAGGGAGAAGATCGATGGTGACCAAGGACGTTGAGACATTTCGTAAAGCACACCTCATAGTCTTGCAACAATCAACCTTAGTTGCTCCGTACATCGAGGAGCACATGCAGAATCTCAGGGACGAAAACTCAACAAAGTCTGCGGCGTTCATTCAGCGTCTGCACAATAGTACTTTCGCCGATTGGTTGCGAAGACGTCTTATGGGTGTCAAGGGCATTGATGCGTAGCTAGCTTTTGTAGCTAGAGGTCCATCGAGCACGATCTTGACATTCCAAGGATACAACATCAATGGGTATACATTTTACACAAGAGCCCAGGACAAGAAAAGCACCAACCAAAACAGTGGTGTCCGGATCGACGCGACAGACACCAATGGCAATACAAACTCATACTATGGAATCATAGAGGAGATATGAGAACTAGAGTACGGACCTTTGAAGATCCCACTGTTCAAGTGCCAATGGGTGAAGCTGACTGGAGGAGGTGTTAAAGTTGAAGCGGACTATGGAATGACGTTAGTGGAAATAAACAAGATTGGCTTTCTAGACGAACCGTTCGTCCTGGCCAAAGCTGTCACACAAGTTTTTTATGTGAAGGACATGGCTAGCAGACCGAAGAAAGGGGCGGATAAGAAAGGTGGGGGTAAGCAATTGGACCCATCACAAGACGAGCCAAAGCGTCATATAGTTCTTCCTGGAAAGAGAAAAATCGTAGGAGTTGAGGACAAGACGGATGAAGATTATGATATGCTTGATGGCCGGCCTCCATTCTCAGTGGATGATGACCCAAGCATCCTGTTAGCGGCGGAGGAGACACCGTATCTACGGCGTGATCACAATCAAGGAACATTTGTAAAGAGGAAGTTTATTAGTGTCCGAGTAAACGATGATGCCATGTAATTTAATTGCACTATGTTCCACCCAATTTGTAATGACTATATTTGCATTTCTGTTCCACCTATGTTCTAAGATTTTCTATTGATTTATAAGATTGTTTTTATTAATTCTAGCATTTTATATTGATTTTCTAGTAATTTATAAGATTTTCTAGTAATTTATAAGATTTTCTATTAATTTATAAGATTTTCTATTAATTTATAAGATTTTCTAGCATTTTATATTGATTTTCTAGTAATTTATAAGATTTTCTAGTAATTTATAAGATTTTATATTAATTTATAAGATTTTCTTATTTAATATATATTTTTAATAGGTATTAATAACTGAATTAAAACAAGTATTAATAACTATATATTAAAAACTATATTTATAAGATTCCCAAATAGTAGCCACCGGTGCTAAAGGCTGGTTTGGAAACTGGCGCCAAACGAAAATTGGGAGCCTTTAGCACCGGGTTGATCTAAAATCCGGTGCTAAAGCCCCCAATTTTCGTTTGGCGCTAGTTACGGCCTTTAGCACCGGCTGTAGAAGACCCGGTGCTAAAGGGCCTTTAGCACCGGGTGGTGGGAAGACCCGGTGCTAAAGGGGGGCCTTTAGCACCGGGTGCTGTATAGACCCGATGCTAAATTATCAGGTCGCATACGGTATGACCAAACGTGTGGAAGAAGGGCAAAAATGGCACTGCAATGACATTCCACATGGTTACGTACCTGTTGAGGTGGAGCAAGTCGTCACCAACTGGGAAGACTTGGAACTTGACATCCCCGGAGGTGACGGAGAAACAAAACTCGGTCAGTGTTCTCACTGCATCATTCTATGGAGCAAGGCAGACGTCGTCATAGCCGGTACACCTGCGGCTACCAACAAGCCTCCGTCACCTCCACCGTCTCCAAGAGATCCACCGGATCATGACGATTCTCCGGGAGCTCCTGATGCAAGCCCGTCTCCTCCGCCGAAGAGGTCTCCATCTCCTCCGCCGCGGAGGTCTCCACCCCCTCCGCCGAAGAGGGGACACCGCACTAAAGCCTCTGCCCCCACTCCACCAGGGAAGAAGGCGCGGAAAACCAGAGAGAAGCCCGCACCAGAGAAAAGAGCGGGTGAGAAGACTCTAGAGGAGCTCGAAGCCTCGGTCAAAGCAGACACAAAGAGGCAAATGGCCGAGTGGAGGAAAAAACCGGAGCCGGAGCCGAAGCTTGACCCCACTGTCGTCAAGTCATTCCTCGGTAATTTGAGCAAGGGTCAACAGAAGGAAGTAATAGTAACAGACTATGACCGCTCATTACTGAAATCTCGCCGGAAGCGGAAGGCTGCAGATAAGGAGGCGGGCCCATCCAAAAAGGTTCCTCAGCTCGGCGAGCAACCTCAGCGGCCCTTGGGTCCATTGCCATCTCTGGACGAGATTAACGTGCAACGAGTAATGGCCGAGACTGGACTATCCAGAGCGCAAGTCCTGGGGGAAGAAGAGGTGCCTGTAAACACAACGTTGAAGTGGCCGTTTAAGCTTGGCGAGCCTATGGTCCCTCCTGAAATGGAGAGCAAGCTACAGACGAAGATGCGCCGATTCCATGAGTGGTACTTGGAAGAATCAAGAAGGAATAAACGGCGCATGATCAAAGTAGGCGTGAAGGACCATGATTTCTACAATGGTGACGAGGATTGGGTCTGGCTGAGGTTTCAGGATATATATGAGCTGTACCACCGCGACGCCATAGACGTGGATTTGATCACCTGTTGGACACTGTAAGTACTTTGTTGTTGCTTATAATTCACAGTTTGAAAACAATAATTCCAATCTATGCTGACGCGGGCTTTATTTATTGCTTAACATATGCAGAATGGAGATTCAAAAATGTCGGAGATCCTCAATATATGACGTTGGTTTCATGGATCCTCGAAGGATAAGTGAACAAATGATATTGATGAATCCTGAGGAAACATATGGAAACTTATACAAGTATATTAAGAAACAAAATTACTGCGACTCCATACTAATCCCGTACAACATCGAGTGAGTACATACACAGGCTTCTTCTTATACTGTCTGTGTACTATTTCATTTCTGATTATAATGTATACATGTATACAGATTCCACTGGTTCCTAATAATATTGTGTCTTGACCGGGGTGTCGTGAACGTCTTTGATTCATTGCACACTCCAATAGAAAAACTACAGAACATCATGGACATGATGACAAGGTGATGTATATTTTCCCCTACTTAATTCACCCCTTACACTCGCAATGACTTAACTCAATTTTTTTGTTCGCAGGGCCTGGAATCAATTTCGTCAAGAACACCCGGGTATTCAACATGAAACACTAAAATGGAACATTGGCTTTCCGGTAAGCAAGTAATTTGTACATGTAGGCCTCGGCTAATATATTATATGAATTTTACTTAATTTCTTTTGGTCGACAGTGTGCCAAACATGGGAAGGGAAATAATATGTGCATACTATATTTGCGATTACATGTGGAATTGGGAACGTAAAAAGCTTACACAACACGATATTATGGTACGTAATAATAAACACATTTCCATTATTATTAAGTGCACAATTATTGTATCCAACTCGGCGGATTAAATATCTTTCAATTATTTGTAAATTATAGATGTTGAGCCTGAAGGAAGAGTCTCTAGAGCTAGAAAGAATTGACGCAATTGCAGAACAACTCGTCGGATGGATCTGGGACGAGGTCGTCAATCCCCGAGGAGAATTCCACACGCCACTGGAGGACGTGCCGGACAGTTCTACAAGTCGTCAATCTTAATTAAGTAGAAAATACAGTTTAAATATATATAACTCGAGTTGACATGCATGAATATCTACTTTTGTAATATATATGTCTTCTATTTTGATGAAATGTCAGCTAATATGAATATAGAGTCGGCCGAATACGCATTAGAATACACGTATTAGAATATATACGTATATACACGTATATAGACGTGCATGCATGGCTACTGAAAAAAGCAAAAAAAAAAGAAATCCAGGGCCTTTAGCATCGGTTGCAGACAGCAACCGGTGCTAAAGGCCCTGCTCAAGGCGCTGCGGGGCAGGCCCTTTAGCACCGGGTTGTGTCTGGAACTGGTGCTAAAGGGACCCTTTAGCACCGGTTATTCAACCCGGTGCTAAAGGGGTACCCCTTTAGCCTCGGTTTAGTTGCACCGGGTGGGAAACCCGGTGTTAAAGGGCTTTCCCACCCGGTGCAGATATCAACTATTCTGGTAGCGTGCTTTGCTGCTGCCGTACATTAGGACTGGTCCTTTTCCGCGGTGATAGATGAGAAGGAAGGGCGGCGTCAGTCCATGGTTCTCGCACGCTTACACGCACGCGCCCACGACCCTTGCACCTATATACCTCCACTCCACACGTGTGTCTGCAAAAGCCAAGGCATGGGTGCATCCAATTCAGGCGTCAAAGCAAAAGCTGGGCAACATGATGAACTTGGCCCGATGCACACCAACTTCCCGAAGATGCTGTCAGGTCGTAGTCTCGTCTTAGTTCCTTTTAAATCTTTCGACTCATCATCTCTCTCTCTCTCTTGATTTTTTGATGTGAGGATGATCTCGTCCACGCTGATGATGAATTCCATTTGCTTACCAAAAGGATATGATCTCGTGGATGTGACGGCATGGCGTGCTATCATTGACGATCGAGAAAGGTGTTTGCATCAGAGACCAATATATATGTAGCAATTCTACGTTCAGGAAAAAGGAAAAACGCCTCTAACTTGTCCATCTGCTGGTTCTGTCTGCAGATCACTTTAGTCCTTTTTGTCCACTCATTGGTTTCGTCTTGGTCACCTCACCTCGCCTTTTGTTTCTTTAGCATGTATAGAGAACAAATTCCACTATATAAATATGATTAAAGTTTTTAACTTTTAACTTTGTGAATCAGTAGCTTAATTATATTAACTTGACTGGTAAGCGTGCATGTATCCACATGTCAAAAGGAAAACTTTCAGCAAGCACTTTCCAGCGTCTAATTCAGAAGTTAATTACAAAATTCCGTTGGAAATGATATTATTTTCTACAATTTAGATCTACGCATTTTCTAGAACACGTAATAACTATTTTGTTTCTTCAGCGCACCATGCCCCTTTACTACTATTAACTTTTGAAAACAAATACTACAGGAAAAACTTATTCCCTTCATAAAAATATTTTCCATGACAAAACCATTATTATTCTTTTAACGTGCAGCACGTCTTTCGAGATAAAATATATAAGAATCGAAGCCATGATACTCATAAGGGACAACCGCGAGTCCCCGCTACCCTCGTCTACTCTTCTCAATCATAAAGAATATAATTCAAATGAATCGGTTTCATGAGTCACAACTATCAGCATCAGTAGAAAAGGAACGATGTCATCAATTTGTTCGACTAATAAGAGAGCGAGCTTTTTTGACTCAATCTCTGGTCATGGGCAATTTTCACGCATGCAGGTGCATTTTTATCATGCATTGTTCACATTTGCACCAGAGCATAGACTTATGTAAAAACGTATTCTATAACAAAACTACCACCTCTGACGTTTTCCACAGTGATACATACATACACTGATGAACAGAAGTAATTAAGAATAGCAAGATTGCAATAACCAAATATCAGGTTGCGGTGATCAGTTAAAGCAAACCGGTTCATTTAATTTCAATCACTTTACGTACCTGGCCGCCCTAGAATGAATAGCAAGAACTAGCTAATTAAGATGGATAAAAACAAAAGATAAACAAGAACAACTACCAGCTGCAACAACCCTTTGTAATCCTTAGTACAACAATCAGTTTCAGCTAGAACAAAGAGAAGCATGTATGAAATAAGTCAAGTCTGCGCAGCTAGTACTGACCTATACACTCTTGGCGGGGATATCACTACACCAACCCATGCATACATGGTCAAAACAGACGTAAACCTAGTGAGGCAATAATAGAGAGTTTGGATGCAGCGGACGCCGTGTACAAGTTTCAAACTGTCGGATTCCTTCCATCATGCTCCAGGAAAGTAGTAGGCACTGACTCGATCTAGAGCTTTGGAGGTCAACATGCAAATCAAACTTAGGCATCAAGGCATTACTTTTCTGGACCGTGCTTTGGTCAAGAATAACCTAATGATAAGGCCGGGAAGATCTATCCCGCCCATGTCCATTCACCGATAAAAACAACACGCATGCATGACAAAAAAAAAGTAATAAAGCTCTTAGACATGATCTGGTTATTCAAAAACAACAAAGTACATGAAATGACTGTTTCCGACAAATGTATGATATATATATGATCCTTTTCTCGCGTGTGCTCTAGGCGGAGTCGTCAAATTAAAGATTATTATAGAGGATATTTTGCTTCTGTTGATAAAGATATGTACTCCTTCCTTGCAAAAAAAAAGTGATGCATTGTCTCGCCTTGTAAAGAATAAGTGATGTGCGTTCTTTTATATCGGCAATAACAGTGGTGGAGCTGGAGATGGAAGTATATGGGGGTTGATTTCCTCCTTCCTCCTTTTCCTCCTTTTCTTCTCCTTCTTCCTTCTTTTCTTCCTCCTCACCTTCATCTATGGGTAAAGGGGGCTCCACAGCCCCCCTGGTGACTCCGCCCCTAGGCAATAATGTTGCTCTCAAAACCTTAGGCCTTTTGATGGCCATGTCTGTCAACTAGCTGTGTTAGTCCTATCAATTTTTAGCAACCACGGCGGATCAAATGATTCATTTCTTGCTGCTGCGGTTTATCTAGATCATCTCAATCATACTTTTTTTGCGGGCAATTAATCTCAATCATAATTGATTTCCTTGAAGGTCGGTCAATATTAGAAACAATGTCAAGATCAAGAAATATTGTCGTGGTCATGAAGCAAGAAACGGTTTATTCATTCATTTCTCTCCTTTCTCAATCCCCCGTTAACCATCGTCGGCATGCACTCTACGGAATTCATCCAAACTCAAACCAGTTCATTCGGACATGATTTGTCCTCTTCCTTGACTGAGAGATCATTGTGATGAGTGGCCAGCGTCATCATCGGAAAATGGTGATAAAGAGATAGAAAAACTGTGCATTTGCAGGTAACGATCTCGATCTGCTGCAAGATTGGAAAAGAGCAAGATTGCAGCAGTCATAAGCTAGCTTCTGAGGAGCACCGGCATTGACCAGCATGGCACGTGCACACAACACGATGCAGCAATGTTGTCTTGTGAAGACTGAATCTGTAGGCCATAAGAGGAGTCAAACCCTTACTAATGATTATATGACGATTGACGACGACCGCCTTGAGCTTGTGTTTTGAATTAAAGCACTCGATCAAGTTAGAAGCAAGCGATGCTTTGTGTTTGTCTCTAGTTGACCATTTCAAACTTTAGTTACCTTACATGTTAAGTTTGGATATTTGAGAATGATATGAGTATATTCATCTCGACATGTTTATCCTTTTGTAAATATCGTGTGACAAAACGTATTTTACGGTCAATGTCGTACCATGTGGACGTCAGAAAAATCATTTATTTGTCCTGTGAGAAAAAGTAAGTTCCTTTGTTAGCTAGCGCTAATTATATTAGATGTCCCTTGACTAGCTAGTCTTAGTCTAGGTTGACGATAGCCGATCGATGAGCTTATGGATGATGGTTCTCCTAAATAGATAAGTTACATTAATTATTGGCAATGTCGACGCGTTGGTCTTGATGATCTTCTAGTTGACCGGTACGGTGATGATAATAATGCGATGGATCGTGTAAGATTGGTTGCTCGGCGACTCAAGCTTTTTCCTAGCTAGTTTGTGTACTAATTAATACAAATTACACGTACTGTGTGGATCCCATATATATGTATATATGGAGTCACTTTTTAGTATCTTCCAAAAATATAACTAGTTTAGGACATCTACAATACACCGCTACTTTGACTAATGATATCTATTTCATAATAAACTAATATAAATAAAAAGAGTTATATATTATTATGTAGTTGGCTTCGTCGTGAATTTAGTAATATTATTTTTGGATTTTTTTTAAATTTTACTCCCTCCGTCCCATAATATTAGCATTCCAAGCATTCAAACTCAAGAAATAACAGAACTGCTAAAAGACATTTATACCCCTCATTTTACACTACCCACCAACTCTCACCTACCCTACCAACCCATCTAATTTTGTCTTATATATAGAAATGCTTACATTTTGATAAAAAATTTTGAACCCTACAAATGCTAACATATCGGGATGGAGGGAGTATAACTTTCTTGTATTGGTGGTCAAAGAGCTAAAAATGTTTTACTTGAGCAAAAACCAAAAATACTTATATTTCTAGAGTACGCCTAATAATTTGCTAAACAATTATGGAGTGTGTACGGATCATCCAGATACATAGCAAACAACTGTATATGATTTGGAACGGAGAATATTGATTAACGTGATGAATAATAAAATAAACATGGTCTAATAACTAGTACTAACCAGATCATCATCATCATCATCATCATCGCGCCCTAGCTATATATATCTTGCGTACGTGCTCGATCATTGGTGCGCGCGTACATATACATGTGCAGTGCAGTGTACATACGGTACGTGCTGGACTGCTGTGACGTCAGCGGCAACGGCGGCCGCTCGCGTGCGTTGACCAGCTCGCGGCGACGGTTTCCACACGTGTGAGGTCACTGCACGCCGCGCCGCGACTTGACGTGGATTGGAAATTCTGTCCGATCGAGGAGTCGGCGTGGGTGGCACGGCGTTCGCGTATATATGTGCATGGAATATTGTTGTTGGCACATACACATACACATACACATACACGTGCACAAAAGTATGCACGGTACGTACGTGTGAGCAGAGATACACGTGTGCATGCGTACATCGGTGCAGGTACGTAGGTAGCTTCATTCATATGCACTGGGGGCAGGGCATGCACGTACGTGTTACTTACACTTCTTTTTTTTCCTCACCGAGATAACTTAGACAATGCTATTAAGCGTTGTTAGATGTAGGCCGCTAGAAATAAACATGCATGAATGTGGATTATTCCAATTAATTCAACTTCAAAGGGCCTGTGGATAATCATACTCCTATATCCATATACTCCCTCCGTATCGAAATATTTGTCGCCGTTGACTTTTTCTTACAACTTTGACCATTCGTCTTATTCAAAAAATTATCGCAAATATGTAAAAGGGTAAGTCAAGCTTAAAATACCTACAATAGTAAAGCATGTGACACACAGAATGGATGGTACTTGCATAATATTTTGAATAAGACGAATGGTCAAAGTTGTAGAAAAAAGTCAACGGCGACAAATATTTCGATACGGAGGGAGTATCATATTGCCGATGGCGCGGCGTCGCAGTGGCAATACCCTCCAGATCGATGCTGGACTTTGTAGGTCAACTTCCATAGCCACGTGTCGAAGGACCAGCGCGTGTTTACACGTACAAGCAGTCAAGCACCCTGCATGCACGACAGGTTATAGGCTAGGCACCCTACCAACCAACGACCAAGGCAACCTGCCCCATTCCACACCACATCAGTACCACGCCCGTACGGCGCTGGGAGACGCCCCGGGTGGCCAAGTCAATCGCTCGATATCATTCCTGCTAGTTGAAAATAAAGAAAAACTTATTTTCAAAAAAAAGAAAAGAAAGAAAAACTAGAGCCATACGTCGATCGGGTAAGGACACTCAGCTCCATCCGAACTCCGAAGGTATTGCGGAGATGTGGAAGATAACCTCGATCCACTAGCGCACGGATTTACAAAAATCTTTGGATCTCAGTTTTATTAAAAGTGTGGGGATTTTTCTGATGACTATAGATTTAAATTTATTCCGACTCGTACTAAATAAGCGTTGTGACGTGATCTGACCACTAGGCTAAAGCTCTTTTGTTCTGCATTGTTACTAGGTGTTGAGACTTAGCAAATAGAGGTACCAAAAATAGTAGGATCCATCGTGAATTTAATTAATTTTTTATTTTCAGGTACGGTGGATATCTCTCCAAGTATTGCAAAACAACTCTAAGAAAAAAACTAAAATTCTTACACCATGTGAGTACCATTGATTGTCCTCTCTCTTGCAGTCTTGCTTGCTAATAACCCCCACACGATCAGGCTGAGAAAGCAGGAGCTGGTGAAGCAGGTCCGGCGCGCCTCCGGCGAGGCCTCGCTGACCTAGGCAAGCAGGCCATCATGGCCGCCGCCCGCGCCGGCGAGATGGCATGACGTAATGGTAATAACGTAACCGATCGAGAGAGCTCCATTGTCGACGACGGCCTTGCGCGCACATTCATGGAAATGGAATGAATCCAAAACCAGAATGTCGACGTACCCTATCTATGCGCCTGGAGAGATTATGTTCAGGCACCATCATCCCTTCTCGTGATGTTCCACGTACGCCACACGAAGGCGCTCTCACCATCTTCAGTTGCTGCCAAAGTTCCTTAATTGTGATGCTGCTGCATGCGCTACTGCTGTGGACATGACATGCATGGTTGTAGTGTTCGACACAGTCACACAGATCAGGACACTTAACAAGCTAGCTATAGGCAGCCATATTCAGGAGCTGAGTATGGTAGTAGCTAGCAAAGTTAAGACTTCTGGTCCTTTTCCACGGTGATGGCTAGCTGGGAAGGAGAGAACGGCGGCGTCGAATCCATGGGTCTCACACGCATCCACTACCTCCACACGTGTGTGCAAAAGCCAAGGCATGCATGCATCCAATTCAGGCGTCAAGCTAGCAAAGCTGGGCAACATGATGGACTGCTTGGGCTGACGCGCCACCTACTTCTCCCGATGATGTTCTTGCATTGTCTTTCTTTCACATCTCATCATGAACACTTTAGGTGAAGATCTCGTCAATGCTGATGATGATGAATTCCAGAAAAATGCTTACGAAAAGGATATAATCTCCTGGATGTGACGGCATGGCATGCTATCATTGACCATGGAGAAAAAGGTTTGCGTCAGAGAGATCGAGCGAGAATTCCACGTTTAGGAAAAGGAAAAACGCCTCTAATTAACTCGTCCATCTGGTTTTTCTGTCTGCGGCTCACTAAATTTTGTCCCTTTTGTCCACTCATTGGTTTCGTCTGGGCGATCTCGCTTTTGTCTCTTTAGCACGTAGAGAACAAATTCCACTACATTTATATATGGTCCAATTTTTAACTTGTGAATCAATTATACTTTAACTTAACCGGTGACCACATATGTATTCATATTGGTCAAAGGGGAAACCTGCTAACATATTCAGCCCTACCGCTTCCGGGGAACTTTTATAGCCTATTATCTAGAATTTCAATATATCAGTATGCATTTTCTAGAATACTACGTAATAATGTATTTTTTTCTTTAAAATAATCTTTATTTACTCGCTCTATTGCATGTTATAGCATATTTTGGATATTTACATGGAGTACGTACTCAACCTTTATTGCTTTTGAATTTTGGGGAAAAAACGTGCTAGCAAAAAGAAACTCATTCCTCTCACCAAAAAGATATTTTTCACGACAAAACCAGTATATATTATTCCTTTTAGTTAACATATAGTATATATATATACATATATGACGAGTTTTATCTACCCTCGCTTGTAGCTACCATCACCATTAATATACTATCATATGTATGTTCACATACTCATTTATCAGTTTGAGTATGTTCGTATACTAATTCTAAGATACTCCAAAATGAATTGCACGAAAAAATTCAAAAGCAACCCTATTTTTTAAATTTATTATGATTATACCATTATATTAGTATATAAAAATTAGTATGTCCACATACTCAAAGTATGCTTACATACTCAACCTACATATCACCCAGATAGTCTAGTATCATCATATACTATATGTACATACTCTCCGTTGGGTCATATACGCCTTTTAACATGAGATATACGGGTGAAGGTAGCTACCAACGATGGTAGAAAGGAATTTTCCTATATATATATATATATATATATATATATATATATGGAGATAACATATATAATCCAAGCCATGATATTCATGGGAGATTCGCGAGTTCCTGCTACTCTCTTCTAATCTTCTTAATCATTAAGAATGCAATTCAAATCGAGATTCATTGGTCTAAGTCACAACTATCAGCATCATTACAAAATGGACGGCATCAATTGTTCAATTGAGAGCAAGCTTTTTTGACTCAATCTCTTGTTATGGGCAATTTTTGTGCATGGATACACACTTTTATCATGAGTTGTTCACATTTGCACCGGAGCACAGACTTTATAACAAATAGTAAGACCTTGTTTGAATCCACCCAGCTAATCTATTAGCTGGTTAGCTGTAATTAGTTGGGTTGGATCAGATAATTGGATAGTTGCTATTTAGCTAGTTAGAAGGATATTAGATGAGAATTAGTTGTTCCTGTTTGGATCCATCACGCTAAAATTAGCTAGTTAGCAATTAGCTGGTGGATCCAAACAGAACCTAAAACTATCATATCACTACTGTCTGTGTTCCACAGCAATACACAATAAGCTGATGAATAGAGGTAAAAATAGCAAGGACAACATTGGAACCGGTCTCACTCTATGAACAGGTAAATTATTACTAGGTTGTAGTGATAAGTAGTACTTAAAGCAAATCAAGCCATTTTTATCACTATATACCTATACTTTCCCAGCTCCAGCAAATGACAAGAACTAGCTATGATCAGCAAAAGGAAGAAAAAGAGATAAAGAAGAACAACTACTTTCAGCTGCCAACAACCCCTAGTACTGAAGAATTCATACATCAATCGAGCTAGAACATAGATCGCCTGAAATAGTCAAGCTGCACGCAGTACCAAACTCCTGGGGATATATATGTCACGTGCTACTACACCAACCCATGCATACATAGTCAAAACAGACGTAAACCAAGTGAGGCAATATTATTTGAGGATGGGATGCAACGGACGCCGTACATGTTTCAAATTGTTTGGATCATCATGTCCCAGGAAAGTACACTAGTCACTGACTCAATCCAGAGGCTTGGATGTCAACATGTAAATCAAACTGAGGGATCAATGCATGCTTACGTGTAAATTAGACGAGTTTTGTTACTTAATTGAACCGCGCTTATTTTTGGCCAAACCTGATGATAAGGGGAGATCTATATATCTTGTCCATGTCGCATGCATGACAAAAAAAAGTAATAAAGCTCATAGACATGCTCTCTCTGATTCGAAAACAACAAAGTATATGAAAGGACGGTTTCCAACAAGTGTATGATGTGTATGATGATCCTTTTCTCGCGTGTGCTCTAGACAGAGTCGTCGAGATGATTATCGAAAAGATGTTGTTTCTGTCAAGCGCTTGAATGAAGAAGAATTGGTAAAGATACTCCTTGTAAAAAACAAGTGACGCCCCTTCTTTTGTCGGCAGTGTTGCTCTCGAAACTTGGCTTTTGAGATGGCCATATATGTCTAGCAACTACTATAGCTAGTTGGTTTACTCCGTGCAATTTCAGCAACCGCGGCGGATAAAGGAATTTAGACCATCCGAATCATAGTTAATTCACATGAGGAACATCCAAATATAATGTCGAAATCAAGAAATCTTCATGAGTATGGAACAATAAACATCTAGTATCTAGTAGAGAGGCCGTACGGGAAGTCAAACACGGGTAATTAATAATGTACGACGGCATCGAGTTTGTCTTTTGAATTAAGCACTTGCTCAAGAGTAGTCAAGTACTCAAAGTACAAGTGATGCTTTGTGTTTGTCTCTGGTTGACTATTTAATTCAAACTTTAGGCATCACAAACTACAGTTTACTATATATGTTAATAAGTTCGGGTATTTCAGAATGATACACAAGTACATTCATCTCCACATGTATAGTTTCTCGTAGAAGCATATACTTCTGCTGTGCTTCTGTAAATATTTTTCTATGCTTCTGTAGATTCATACAGTACGGTAGATATATACTACCGTCGGACGCATCATCAGCGGGAGCGGCGGCAGATTAAGGACGTTGACGCCGTGCGCGATAGATTCCACACGTGTGAGGTCACTAGGGCCGCGACTTCCGTCCAAGGAGTCGGCGTGGGTGGCACGGAGTGACCTGCGTGTATCTACTCCTTTTGTATAGAATTTAGATGTTATTTTGAACAAGATTTTAGTCAAATATTGAGAATATAAATTACGAATAACTTTTTAAGTTGTTGAGTTTGAAAATATGAAAATCATATGGATAGATTTGTCTTAAAAATATTTTTATAATAGTATATATACATATATTATTTTTAATAAAATTTTTTGTAAAAATAAAATGTCAAAGTTACATTTTGAAGACCATACCGTTATCCAAAACGACATCTAAATCATATATAGAGGGAGTACGTATGCATGCATATAATCAGGACAATAATTAAATTATTAGGAAGAAGAAACTAGACGGAGGACCCTCTTGATTTGTTCTTATCATGAGACTCCTAATTAATATTACTTCCGCTAGATTGAAGTCGCATGATCCAAAATGGATCTAGCGCTTGGTTGTGGACATGTTGCTAACCTTATCCTCTTCGTTCTCTCTCATAAACGTATGAGCTTATAGAGCTTATAAAAGCGGCACAACAAGATGATGAGGAGCCGTTGGCACTAGAGATGGTGGCAAAGATGCCGGCTATGGCTTCTTCCACAGCTCTAGTAGATTAGGGTTCGGGGTAGGGTTACCTATGGCCTGAGGGTGTAAAGGGAGCTCCAGGGCAGCATGCCAGCCCGACGACAGTGGTAGTCAAGAGGAAGGGGGAGCGTAGGCAGTGAGGCGCTGACAGAGCCAGATGGCGGTGGACCCCCGGTTAGACGATGGAAAGGGTGGAGATATCAAGTCAATTAATTAGTCTTGGTGGCGGTGAAGGGTGGTAGAGAAGGTGGTGTTTTGCCGCTAGAATTGGCCAGTTGGTGGAGATCGACCCGACTTGAAGAAAATACCAGGAAGAAGAAAAAGATATTAGAGGAGCAATACGTGGAGGTGTTAGTGTGGGATGGCGGCGACGGAGAATGGCGGGAGCAACACCAGAGCCAGGGGCAACAAAAATGGTAGGGGTGAGAACAACCAACTACTTGTAGCGTGACATGTGTGGATAAAGTTGAATGACAGGTGAGAAAAAAAACCGACATGAGAGGTGGATAAGGGTGGGCAGAAAAACCAATACCCAAAACTCGAACCCGAATTGAAAAACCCAAAGCTCAATCTCAACAAAAAAATCTCGAGCCCGAACTTGAAATCCCGAAATATAAAAAAACCCGAAGCTAGATCAGATATGAAGTCCCATGACTCAAATTAAATTAGAGTAATTCGGGTTTCAGCCTACGGTACGTGAATAACCTAATTTACTAGAAATATACTAGAAATCCTAGATATTGCAGCTTGATCATTAGACAACTCAAAGAGTCTTATCTCCTTGTTCTGTTTTCCTTTATGTCAAATCACCATTGATCTACATTGGTATGGCCTATTTTGATAGTTAAGAGATGCATCATTGTGTGGTTTTTAGACTTAAGTGATGCTAGGTCTATTAAATGTTACCAAAGTTTTAACAATTTTTACCAGACAAATCATTTTTTTAATTATCCCTCTAACAAACTGTTTTCTTATAATTTGGCTCCGTTTATATGCTTATGTTCTGCCTATAGTTGGGATCACGGTAGAGGAATAGAGCTGAGGAAGTACGTGCTAATTAATAATTTGTTTCATTTTGGACCAAGGAAGGAATAAAAACTTATGCGAGACTATTGTTGGGATTATGTACACGTATACAGACAGATCAGAGGTACTATACGTGAGCAGAGATATATATACGTGCGTGCATACATGTATCTTCATGCACTGAGGCACGTTAATTACACGCTTCTTTTCTCCACCGGGATAACTTGATCATATCGTCCTCATTTTGCTCTCTACTCGATCGATCTACATCTGCCAGCAGATACTGATGAGATACTGGCGATGATGATCAGTCGCTATAGCCAGGCTGCTGCAAACATGCACATGATGACATGAATATGGATATATAAATTCAAATTCAACTTCAAGCTAGGCCCTGCAGGTGAATCGATCATATCATATCCGATCCGACGGCGATGCATCCATTCGTATCCAACTACCAGTACTGCACGGTACATAGTATACTCGATCCGTCTTGTCAACTCCCACCGCCACGTGTCCAACGACGACTAGCGCTTTCAAGCACCTGGCATGTACGACACGTCAGCGTCTCAAGCTGCTGCAAAACTCACTCATGCATCGAAGTCATGATCGAGTGATCCACGAACGACCGTATATCTTTTCACTCACGCTTCTTTTCTTCACGTGAAGCACAGTATAAATGCACGCCTGCTTCACGATATACGGTCAGCAAGTCAATCCCTCGTACAGTCGTACTATATCATCGCTGCTGTTTATTATATATATTCCTTATGTTTCCAACGTGACGGGTATCATATTAACCAATCATGTTAATTTCTTATCTTTCAAGAAAGAAAATGTATGTTGAGAAAATTTTAGCATTTATTTTCAAAAAAAATTAGCATAGAAAACACCATGTAACAATACAAAGAGATTTGTAAACGCAACTCCATCTTCCATAGAATCCTCACCGTCGACCTTGCTCCCACATCGAGCTGCAAGATCAAGCTTCGTTCCCACTCATAGAGAGCAATGCCAATCCTTGAAATTGTTGCAACAACCATAGCCTCAACCACCCGCCATGGCGAATCAAAAATGTTGAATGGCACTATCACCACGATAACGCCCTGTTCGTTTGGATTGTTTCCAGCGAGCCAACGGTGTTTTTCTCTCAGCGAAAACCAGCGCCAACCACCAGCCAGCAGTGTTTTTCTGTCAGCAAAAACCAGCGCCAGCCACTGTTGTGATATGATCCAAATTCACCTACGGAGCGAAGCGGAGGCCCATCACCAGAGGTTTGGGCCGGAGCGAAGGGGTACTGTGTTTTTCTCTCATGAGCGCACAATTTAGTCCCACATCGGCAACGCAACCAAGCACGGTCACGTGAGCTGGCTATATAATAGAGCTTCGCCCTTGATGAATAATCATCCTCTTGTAAGCCGCCAATAGGCGTTGTAAACACACATCTGATATAGTAAAGTTTTGCTGGCTGGCGCCCGTGGTTTTTTCCCTTCTACATTGGGAGGGTTTTCCACGTTAAAAATATCGTGTCTCCTGCGGTTTGATTCCTTTACTTCTTGTCGTTTATTCGTCATCATTTATAACAAGTGGTATCAGAGCCGGTTTCAGATTCGGTTTCCTTGATGTCGACGACGATGAAGTTTGATCTACCGCTGTTGGATTACAAGACGAGGTTCGCGCTGTGGCAAGTCAAGATGCGGGCTGTTCTGGCTCAAACTCATGATCTTGATGAGGCGCTGGATAAGTTTGGTGGCAAGTCGTCCAACGAATGGTCTGATGAGGAGAAGCGCAAGGATCGTAAGGCTCTGTCTTTAATTCAGCTTTATCTGTCTAATGATATTATGCAAGAATGTCTGCAGGAACAGACTGTTGCAGCACTCTGGTTGAAACTGGAATCGATCTGTATGTCAAAGGATCTAACTAGTAAGATGCACATGAAGTTGAAGTTGTTCACGCTCAAGATGAAGGAGGGTGATTCGGTGATGAGCCATATATCTGTGTTCAAGGAGATCGTTTCTGACCTAGCGTCGATGGAGGTTAAGTATGATGATGAGGACTTAGGTCTCCTATTGTTATGTTCTCTGCCAAACTCTTTTGCAAATTTCCGTGACACCTTGTTGATTAGCCGTGATGAACTAACCGTTTCGGAAGTTTATGAGGCACTCCAATCTAGGGAAAAGATGAAAGGCATGGTGCAGCCTGACGGATCGTCGTCGTCCAAGGGCAATGCTTTGCAAGTGAGAGGCAGACCGGAGCAGAGATCTTCAAATGAAAGTAATGATCGTTACAAGAGCCAAGAAAGTAGAGGTCGTTCTAAGTCCAGACCACCCAAGAAGTTCTGTAAGTATTGCAAGAAGAAATCACATTTTATTGAGGAGTGTTGGAAGCTTAAGAACAAAGAGAACAGAAAAAATAATTCGGATAGTAATGCCTCTGTTGTTTCTAGTGCTGGGAATACTTCTGATTCAGGAGATTGTCTGATTGTTCTTGCTGGTTGTGTTTCTGGTCATGATGAATGGATACTTGATTCTGCATGTTCGTTTCATATATGCACTAACAAAAATTGGTTTAGTTCGTTTAAGCCTATGCAGAAAGGAGATGTTGTGCGTATGGGAGACGATAATCCGTGTGACATTGTGGGGATCGGCTCAGTTCAGATCAAGGCTCATGATGGCATGACACGCACGCTACAGAATGTGAGATACATACCAGGGATGACCAGAAATCTGATTTCGCTCAGCACACTTGATGCAGAAGGATTCAAGTACTCCGGTTCAGGCGGAGTTTTAAAGGTATCAAAAGGTTCTCTTGTTTGTTTAGTAGGTGATTTGAATTCTGCAAAGTTATATGTCCTAAGAGGAAGTACTTTACATGGTTCTTGTAACACCCAAAATACTCAAATTTAAAATTTTTAGCATCTAATTAATTATTTAATGCCTTCACCTATTTTATAAAGGCTAAATAATAATTTTCACAACTTTAAAATCAAATATAGGTAATAGAAACATTTATTGTTGCATTCATGCTGCTGCATTTATTTTGTATTGCTTGTGATTCAAACAAGAATTTAAATATATTTAAATTCAAATTTGAATCACTCTGTTTGGAGCTCTAGAAAAGTTGTTAAGCCCGTAGTTCGCTTTAGCCCCCTGAACTTTTCTCAGGTCCAACTTTGCTCCCTCTTCCTTTCTTTCCAGCCCGGCCCAACTCTTCTTCCCCTTCCTTCTTTTTCGGCCCAGCCAGCCTGCTCGGCCCATCTCCCGCTCGGCCCGCTCCCTCTTCTCTCTCTCCCTCGCGGCCCATCCCTCCCCCTCTCCCCGCGCGCGCAGCCGCCCGGCCCAGCTTCCCCCGCAGCCCAGGACGGCCCAGCCGCGCATCCCTCCCCCTCTCTCTCTCCCCCGCCGACAGCCTCACCCCACCTGTCATCTTCTCCTCCTACCTTCCTTTCCCCGTCGCCGGTGATGGCGCGCCCCTGCCGCGTCCGGGCCCGCACGCCGAGGCAATTCCCCCCGCGCTTACTTAATCCGGTCGCCCTCGTCCCGCTCCCCTCATCCCCGCCGCCCCAACCCTAGCGCCGCCCTCTCCTCTCTGCAGAGGCGTAGCCCCGCCGCCCCTGAGCAGGAGCGCCGCCGTCGATTCCCCATCTCCGGCGTCGCACTGCTCCTCTTGACGCCCCTAGTCGCTTCCCCGGGAGGTAAGGAAGCTCAACGTCGCGTTAACCCTCCAATTCCGACTGCGCCCTGCCCTAATTGGCTCGCCGGCCCCTTGCAGCGCCGCCGACCGGCATCGCCGATTCGCCGCCGTCAAGCTCCCCCGGTCCGAGCCGGAGCATCCACGAGCACCCTCCCATCGACCCGGTCACGTAGCGGTGGTCCTCGACGAGCTCTCACCACTG
The DNA here is from genome assembly GCA_033239725.1 of Echinochloa phyllopogon. Taxonomy (NCBI): domain Eukaryota; kingdom Viridiplantae; phylum Streptophyta; class Magnoliopsida; order Poales; family Poaceae; genus Echinochloa; species Echinochloa phyllopogon. The sequence continues at coordinate 3,652,138 of BTCW01000001.1, forward strand.
GAGGCACCTTCCCCGCGTGGAGCCGCCGCTCCAAGCGCCGCCAACCGCCGCTCGTCGCCGACCGCCGTCTCCGCCACTCCTCCGTCGACTTGGACCACTCAGGTAGACTCGCCGCCCCTTCCCGACGCTCCTACACCAAACCGCGCACCGATTGTTGCCCCGCAGCGCCCCCGCTCACTCGCCGGAGCTCCGCCTCCGCCTCTCACCGCCGTCCGCCACCTCGGTTGCGCCATCCACCACCAGAACCCCCTGGTTGCACTCGCCGCTTCCCGAGGAAGCCGTAGGACCCGGTCCCGCCCCAAACCATGCTCTCTAGCGCGATTCCGGCCACGCTCCGGCGAGCTCGCCGCCGTCGCGAGCGCAGCGCCGCCGCGGGCTCTGTCCCCGCCGACGAGCTTCCCCCCCTGATCTGTTATGGGCCATCGGATCAGCATCCAACGGCCCGGATTCGATTCCTGCCCAAGTCAACCCAGCGCTGACCGGTCAGCTCTGGCCGTTTTGTAAAAGAGTCCCTCGGTTTTACTCAAATTAACCCGCGGTCCTTTTTAATTCAAAAATAATTATAAATAGGTCCTGTTTTATTCGTTTAGGCCCCTGGAAATTTTAAAACTTTGCCAGCAAGCCCCCGAATCTTAGAAACGCTATAACTTTCACGTTTTAGCTCCGATTTGCGTGATTTTCGCGCTCATGTGTTCGTAGCGAAGCGTAGAATATTTCTAGCTCCTGTTTTTGTACTGTTTTTACTGTTTGGTGTACTGTTCTAATAGATTAATTTTGTTTGCATGTAATGATTGTTTTGGATGCGTGCGTGATGTTCGTGTCCAGTCGGTGAGCCCGTAGCGTTGGACTTCGAGTACGTTGAGGACGTGCCGGAGCAGGATTTTCAGCAGCAGCCGTACTCCGAGGAAGGCAAGTTATAGCACGGACAATCCTTGCTACCTATCTCACTTTTAATACACTGTTCATTACATACGCATGTGTCTAATATTGTTTACCATTAAGGTTATTTCCTAGCATTTATTTCTCTGTCCTTGTATTCCTATGGGTTTTTGCATATGGGTAGTTTCTTGCTAGGCGCAACTACTGTCACCTGTACTTAATTGTTAATATTGACTTAATGGTCCACTTCAACATTAATGTTAAAACTTGCTTTTTAGCAACTTGGACTAGGGGGCTAGAGCATGTGTTGTGTGCTTTGCTCTAGTGTCTCCCTATAAGGACCGGTTCTTAAAGTGGCAACCCAGGAGCCTGTCGCCACCGCCGGAACTATATGGGCTCTGGTCTTGGTCAAGTAGCTGGTACGTCTCTAGCTTGGCAGTAGTTACCGAGGGGCCAACGGCGTTGTGGGAGGTACGGCGCTGGGTGATCTCCGATTCCACCGAGGACGGTAGCCCCGTCGGCTAGGTCACGTTAGACCCAGTCCCGTGTAGGAGTCTCAGCGATTGAGAACTCTGCACGTTGCGCAGTATGGGTGGGATACCCGCGCTCCGGACGCCATCGACCCCCCTCACGGTGTGACTCCGTGGGCGTACGTCGATCTCGGTGCCTAAGTTTTCACCACCGTATAGTACTCCAATGGCTACTGACTTGTTAGGGTGTCTTGTGAAAGCCTCATAGCGTCCCTATGCAGTCACACCTCGGAAGTGTTGATGTGCGTGGTTGGGTGCAAAGTTCCTTTGAACTTTTACGCGACTGGTGGGTAAAGGGCGAAACCTCTGCAGAGTGTACGATCTATCATGATAGCCTTGCTCAGGGTCACGAGCGGCCTGGATCCTTTTTGATTAGAATATGGTATTTATTCCTGTTTAATGTCACTTACACTATTCAAATTGGGTTACAACTGGGTTCTCATTCACTTGTAGTAACTTGGATAAAGTTAAAACGAACCAACTAAAAGTGCTAATGCAGTTAAGCCAGAGTCTAGCCTTTTTGAGCCTTCATAACCCGTGCTATACTTGCTAAGTAATTCTGTTACTTACACTTGCTATTATCATCATTTTTGGGCAAAATCCCGGACGGGTAACAGATTGGAGTCAGGCTGATTATGCTGTGGAGTTTCCGGAGGATTTGCCGTACTTCTGAGTTAGCGTTCCCCCAGTCAGAGTCCCTGTGGGATTGCGGCTACGCTAGAGAGATGTATTAGTCTTCCGCTGTCCATGATTTTATTTTTGAAGCACTCTGATGTAAACGCTACGCTGGTGATGAGATTAATAAAGCATTGTACTCTGATTTTTACCATATTTGTTCGCTATATGTGTATGTGGACTTCCTGGGCACACATATGGCCACATTCGGGTTTTGTGTAAATCCGGGTGTGACAGTTCTGTTTCCGCTGCTGCTGTTAGTAATGCTGAACCTAATAAGACTAACCTTTGGCATATGCGTCTTGGACATATGAGTGAACTTGGTATGGCAGAATTGATGAAGAGAAACCTACTGGATGATTGTATTTTGAGTAGCAAGAAGTTCTGTGAGCATTGTATTTTCGGGAAGCATAAAAGGGTAAAGTTCAACACTGTTGTTCATACCACCAAAGGTACTCTTGATTATGTACATGCTAACTTATGGGGTCCTTCTCGTAAGCCTTCTTATGGTGGTGCTCGTTACATGCTTACTATTATTGATGACTACTCTAGAAAAGTATGGCCTTATTTTCTGAAAAATAAAGATGATACTTTTGCTGCTTTTAAAGATTGGAAAATGATGATAGAAAGGCAAACCGAAAGGAAGGTGAAGGTGCTTCGTACTGATAATGATGGAGAATTTTGTTCTGCTGCATTTAATGATTATTGCAGACAGGAAGGCATTGTCAGGCACCACACCATACCGTATACTCCGCAGCAAAACGGTGTAGCTGAGAGCATGAACAGGACCATCATCTCGAAGGCCCGTTGCATGTTGTCCAATGCACAGATGAGCAAGCGTTTCTGGGCTGAAGCAGCTAACACCGCATGCTATTTGATAAACAGGTCGCCTTCTATTACACTTAATAAGAAAACACCTATTGAGGTATGGTCTGGCACACCCGCTGATTATTCACAGTTGAAAGTTTTTGGCTGCACTGCTTATGCTCATGCTGATAATGGAAAAGTGGAGCCTAGAGCTATTAAATGTCTTTTTCTTGGTTATGGTTCGGGAGTTAAAGGATATAAGTTGTGGAATCCCGAAACTAAAAAGACTTTCATGAGCAGGAGTGTTGTTTTCAATGAATCTGTGATGTTTAATGATAGTTTGTCCTCAGACCATGTTCCATATAATTTTGATAAATGGTTGCAGCATATGAGCGTGCAGGTGGAGCATGTGGGTGATGAGAAAAGTGTGCATGTACAGCAACATGTGCATGATGATACAGACGAGCAGGAGGAGCCGCCTGTGGATGATCAGGAAAATCAGGTTGTTGATGATGAGACTCATGATGATGTTCAACACTTACCACCTGTTTTGCAGCTAGAGGAGGATTTACCTATTGCTCAGCGCAAGTCAAAGAGAAATTGTGGACCTCCTAAACGTCTCATTGATGAGTGTAATCTAACCCATTATGCTTTGAGTTGTGCTGAACAGGTGGAGAATTCACATGAGCCGGCCACATATGTTGAGGCCATTGATTGTGCTGATAAAGAGAAGTGGATTTCTGCTATGCATGAGGAGATGCAGTCACTTGAGAAGAATCACACATTGGATGTTGTACCATTGCCAAAGAAGAAGAAGGCAGTCCGCTGCAAGTGGATCTTTAAGAGAAAGGAGGGTTTATCTCCAAGCGAGCCTCCAAGGTATAAGGCAAGGTTAGTAGCGAAAGGCTAAAGTCAAATTCCTGGTGTTGATTATAATGATGTTTTCTCTCCTATGGTAAAGCATAGTTCCATTCGTACATTCTTTAGTATTGTTGCTGCATATGATCTTGAGCTCGAGCAGTTAGATGTGAAGACTGCATTTCTGCACGGTGAACTTAAGGAGGATATATACATGGACCAGCCAGAAGGGTTCATAGTGCCAGGCAAGGAGAATTTTGTGTGCAAGTTGAAGAGATCCTTGTATGGTTTGAAACAGTCCCCTCGTCAGTGGAATAAAAGGTTTGATTCATTTATGTTGTCGCATGGCTTTAAGAGGTCTAAATTTGATAGCTGTGTCTACATCATGCATGTTAATGGATCACCTATTTATTTGCTCATTTATGTTGATGATATGTTGATTGCTGCCAAGAGTAAAGTCGAAATTGCTAAGTTGAAGAAATTATTGAGTAGCGAATTTGACATGAAAGATCTTGGTGCTGCTAAGAAAATTTTGGGCATGGAAATTACTAGAGATAGAAAATCTGGTGTGCTATTTCTTAGTCAGCAGAATTATATTCAGAAAATTCTTCAGCGTTTCAACATGGATGATGCTAAGCCTGTCAGTACTCCTATTACACCTCATTTTAAATTGTCAGCTGCTCAGTGTGCTAGTACAGATCAGGATATTGAGTACATGTCCAGAGTTCCTTATTCTAGTGCTGTTGGTTCTTTGATGTATGCCATGGTCTGTTCTCGTCCGGATTTATCTTATGCTATGAGTCTGGTTAGTAGATATATGACTAATCCTGGTAAAGAACATTGGAAGGCAGTTCAATGAATTTTCAGGTACCTCAGAGGCACTACAGATTCTTGTCTGAAGTTTGGCAGAACTGAGAAGGGACTTATTGGCTATGTTGATTCAGATTTTGCTGCTGATGTTGATAGGCGAAGGTCGCTTACAGGTTATGTGTTCACTGTTGGCAGTTGTGCTGTGAGCTGGAAAGCTACTTTGCAGTCTGTTGTGGCTTTGTCTACTACTAAGGCAGAATATATGGCTATTGCTGAGGCGTGCAAGGAATTAATTTGGCTGAGCGGATTATACTCTGAGCTGGTTGGGGCTGATTCTTGCATTGATTTATATTGTGACAGTCAAAGTGCTATTTACCTTACCAAAGATCAGATGTTCCATGAGAGGACAAAGCATATTGACATCAAGTATCATTATGTACGAGATGTGGTTGAAGAAGGTAAGCTGAAGGTATGCAAGATCAGCCAGTTGTATTTTTCTTCGTGATGATTCAGGATGAAGTGAAGATGCTGCAAGAGAATTTGTCTCAAGGTGGAGTTTGTTGTGATATGATCTAAATTCACCTACGGAGCGAAGCGGAGGCCCATCACCAGAGGTTTGGGCCGGAGCGAAGGGGTACTGTGTTTTTCTCTCATGAGCGCACAATTTAGTCCCACATCGGCAACGCAACCAAGCACGGTCACGTGAGCTGGCTATATAATAGAGCTTCGTCCTTGATGAATAATCATCCTCTTGTAAGCCGCATATAGGCGTTGTAAACACACATCTGATATAGTAAAGTTTTGCTGGCTGGCGCCCGTGGTTTTTTCCCTTCTACATTGGGAGGGTTTTCCATGTTAAAAATCTCGTGTCTCCTGCGGTTTGATTCCTTTACTTCTTGTCGTTTATTCGTCATCATTTATAACAGCCACCAGCTAAACGAACAGGGCGAAGAAGAGAGAAAGAGAAATTCACCATCATCGGCTATGATAACAACGACATGATCGAACAATCAACAACCTGGATAAGCAACCCAACAACAGGGATGCCAAAGCCTCAACCTTCCGCAAAAAGCTAAGGCCCTGTTTGGATCCACCAGCTAAACTTTAGCAGTTTAGCTGCTAGGGATCCAAACGGGGGCAGCTAAAACTCAGCTAAACTTTAGTTGCATGTCAAAAGGTATATGATTCCTTTAGCTAACTGAGCATAGCTAAACGCAGCTAAACGAGTTTAAAGACCAAAATGCCCCCACATAGTTATGGAAATTTCCCACCGTCACATGATTCTGTGCATAATTAATGAATGTTAGGATAGTCCAATTAATTTAATTAGCTGATGGATCCAAACACCCCCAACTAAAGTTTAGATAGGTACTCTTTAGTTAGCTAAAATAAACCACTACAAATTAGCTGGCTAAACTTTAGTTGGGGTGGATCCAAACAGGGCCTAAGAAGAACAATATCATGGTGTCACCTGAGTTTCTGGAGAAGCTCATGCTGCCATGCCGAAGCCACAAATACAACGCATCCATCCACTTAACCAACAAAGATCAAGCGTAGGGACAAAACTTCTGCTTTTAACAAGGCGGAAAAACTTGGCTTAATTTCGTAGCCCTTAGGACATGTTGGTTAATCTCGTTTTCAAAGCATTGGAGAGAATTGCGAATTATTAAATCTTTTTACCAGGTTGTTTGGGACGATTTAAGCCATATTTGGTTGCGGGCTACGACGATGTTTGTGCCGGTCTGGGAGCTCGGCCACGCCATATATGAACCAAACAAGTCATTTATCCCGTTAACTCCTTAACTATTTGCCCTTATATATACGTTTGTCCCATCGGTTCAGAGTGCACACTGCTTTTGACAGCCTAGGTACGACTCCCCGATCACCATAATTAAATGCTATTTTGTAAGTATACCGATATATATATATATATATATATATATGGTTACCAAAATAATGTATAACATTTTGAGATGCGCCAAATGCACAGCAGTACGCACGTGTGTGTGTTTAAGGTGTGTTTGGTTACTCGTATAAGTTCTATTTGTATCGGTGGATCCATATGAACTCGCAAAAAAGAAAAGATTTTGGTTGAATGTATGAGCGGATGCATATGCTGCAAGAGCGGATGCAAAAATACGCTCTCATCTTGCCCCGTTGGATACATCCAAATTCATCACTTTTACTCATGCAAGCTCGGTGAATTCATTGCATTTGCTTTGAGTCCACTCGTCAATCTCACATATATATAGTCATACATAGTCACTTACATGAGTTACATCTGCTTATTTAACCAACCAAATATCTTCAAAAAGATTATCATCATGTCCGTCGCCACGCCACCACTTGTCAACCATCCTCCAGGGGATCTTTTTGAGCCCAAGAGCACAAAACCCCACCCCAAACTGAAAACCACTAACCCTAATCACTAACAACCCTGGCTCTTACTAGCGCTCACATGATTTTACCACCGGTCACTTGAATCGGAGGAGGAAGCACTCGTCCCCACTACCGTCTTCCATGCAAGAGGTGGTAAAGGGTCTTAAATTTTATACTAGAAATTTTAAGAATTAGACTTAAATAGGGTCGGATCAAAATATTTAATTTAAATTTAATTAGAGCCAAATTCGATTGTGAAGATGATATAAGAGCCACGATCCATTCCCATCTCTTGGCTTTGGTGGCAAGATAAACCTCCACCATTTTTTATGTTAATTTCATTGTCACTAGTTCGAAACGGCGTTGTTCCCGCCATTGTATTTGAGAGAGAAGCTGAATTTGTGTGTGTGTGACATATGAGAAGATAAGGTCGGGCACATACGCTGACAAGTACGTCGGGCCGTGTATGTACGTATGGCCTGAAAGAAATCATTACATTCTGTAAATACATTTGAAAACAAGGCTGACTATATCAGTTTTCTTAGAGAGCTCAGTCCAAATATATTGGATGGGGATGTTACTAGTCAAAGAGTAAACATATTTACTGCAGATATAGTAGTAGAGTACGCAGCGGCCCATGTTATATAGGTTAATTATTGACTCATTAAGTTTAAAGGTACTAAACCGCTTGATAAATATTAGTGCCCTAAATTGTCGTCAGTTTCCCAACAGGGACAGCGCTTGCTCCTTTATTGCCAATTTGTCATACACTGAGACTTGACCTCTCTCTAGGAGAAATACACTACTAATTGATCTTGACGACCAAGAATGCAATTAATCAGCATCATATCCCCAAGTCCAAGCACGCATCAGCGTGTAGTTAAGCTGGCAATTAGCTCCCATTGATTGTCCTCTCGCTTTGCTAACCCCCACACGACACCGTCCGCGACCGTCGTCGTGTCCATTAGCCCTTTCGACATCAGCCACCTGCCCACCTATATATATATAAGAGTTAAATGCATCATTAATACACAAACTTGACAAGTGGGTGCGTTTAGGTACATCATCTTTATAATTGCTCATTTAGGAGCAACAACTTGGCATATGGGTGCAAATAGGTCACCGACATGACATATGGACAAAAGAACGTCATGTAGACAATATATGTGTACATTTGGTGTTATTTTATTGTTTATTAGGACTCATTTTGACATATATAAGTTTTTGTGATGTTGATATGGGATGAACACTATATTAGCACAACACAATAATTTGAAGATTTATATTACCACTCCAACTTTGTTAAGAGGCAGATGAATCAAAATGTCAAAATTTTACACTTATACATATCTTATTTGTCATATTATTTCATTTATCTCACCAAAAATAACTATTTTTATAAAAAATATATTATTTTTAACATTTTATAATATTCTTTGTCTAGAAGATTCTACAAACAAAATCTAAAAAGGATACCACTAAACTAATCTAAATTGCATAATGTGTGAGGACTAAAAGAAAACAATCACTAACATGTTGTTTGCAAAGTACACATCGTTGCGACTCTGCCTACATCGCATTTTTTTACCATGTGTCGTCGTAGTGACCTATTTGCACGCACATGCCAAGTTGTTGATCTTAAATGAGCAATTAGAGAGATGATGTATCTAAATACACCCACTCGTTAAGTTTATGTACCAACGATGTATTTAACTCTCTATATAAATCCAACCACAAGCTCACAACTCGACCAGCGCGATCGATCGGTCGCCATGTCCAGCCTCACCAGCATGAGCGTGAGCATGGCGGAGCGCTCGTCTCCGTGGAGGAGTTCGCCACGGCCACGCACCTGTCGCTGGGGATCGCCGGCGGCGGCGGAGCGGGGGGTAGCCGGTCGCAGCAGCAGCAGGGGAGGAGGAGGCGGACGGTGCAGCTGTTCGGCGAGGTGCTGGAGCTGCAGGACGACGACGACGGCCATGGCGGAGCACATCGCGTGGAGCCGGCCACGGCGGCGCCGGCGAGCAGGAAGAAGAGATATCCGGCGGTAGTAGTAACGTTGCCGCCGCCGCGGCGTCTGGGCAGCGGAAGAACAAGAAGGCCAGGAAGTTCCACGACACGGACGGCGGCGGCGGCGACCGCCGGAGCCCGGCGAGCGACGGCGGGAGGAAGAAGCTCCGGCTCACCGCCGCGCAGGCCGCCATGCTCGAGGACAGCTTCCGCGCCCACAACATCCTCGCTCATGTACGTTTAGACATGCATTCTCGATCATTTCATTCTTAATTTCCATCAAGAAACGCATGCTTGCTTATATCTATCTATCTTAATTCTTAAGATAAAAATTCTTCTTCTGCGTTCGTCAATCCGTCGACTAATCAACAGCCACGAGATGCGCGCGCAATCCAAATTAAATTTGCTTTTGGTTTCGATCAATCTGACGGGAATAATTAACTGAATCTTCTCTCGTGTGGATCGAATCGATTAGGCTGAGAAGCAGGAGCTGGCGCAGTTACGTCGAATATGTGTATGTTTTGGTTACGACGTGGACTTGAGTTGTAATTGGTAGGTTAGGGATAGAGTTTGGGTCGTACTATGTATCCCTAGGGCCCATAAATATGAGGGCACTACCGTGTAACCGTGAGACGACTTGGCGGCTGGTGTGGGCGGCGGCGTGGCCGCGGTGGTGCCTGGATGCCAGTATAGCTGCTATTTATGGGGAGGAGCGCCCGTAGTCATGCCCCGAGGATGTAGGCACATAGCTGAACCTCGTTAAAAAATATCGTGCCTCGGTGTCGTTCTCGTGTTGATCTTGGTGATGGTGTTTGTGATCTTGTTGTTTCCGCTGCGATGGTGCTAGTCGATCCATCGGGATCTCGACACTAGTACCGGTTTTATCTAACAAGTGGTACCAGAGCCAGAGCTATGAAGATCTTCGGAGAGGTGCGATGAGTATGTTTCCATACCGCGTCGGAGTTGCACAATGTCCACGGAGGGACATGGCGCAAGGTGGAGCATGGTGGCGGTCGACAATTCGATCGGTGGAGTCGGACACTTCGAGGAGGAGACTCGAACCATCTGATGAGCAAGACATCAGCGGGATTTGTCTAGACATGGAGATCGGGGCTGATTGAGCTGTTTGGCTGCTGTTCGATAGGGGTCGGTCAGACGTGACGGCCAAGTTCGACGGTGCGGCCGGAAGACGTCGTGGACGACGACGACGACTTCGGTGGCGAAAGCCAAAGTGGACTTGGCAGATTAATGGAGGCATTTTTTTTGGATTACGTGATTGCGGCATCGGGTAGCAGATGAGGAAGCAGCGACGTGCAGCTAGAGCGCGTCAGATCGTAACCAGACGCGACTTCGAGGGCATGCAGATGTGGCTAGCAGGCTGCAGGCGTGTCGCAGGTGGTCGCATGCATCATTATGCCATATGCATGTGCATGTTCGTAGATGCATACGTGACACGTGAGGAGTCCTATGCGGACTTGTTTTCACGTTCTTTTTTTTGGGACCCAAAGATCATGCATGGTATTATATTGGTATAATGATCGGTGGTTGGTCAGATTACTGCATCCAAATCATAGTTGTATGCGGCCAGAGGGCATGCATGCACGTGTGCGAGTTGAACTCCAAGAACCAATTGCATCAGTGCTGCAGGAAGTCATGTAGAAGCAAAAACGGGAAGGATACAACGGCTGGAGAAGTCCGACTAGGACTTGCGTCGAGTGTGTCGGGTCTCCATATAAGCAAACGGAGGAGTCCATAAGATTGCAACAGGAGCAATCGTGTTGCTCAGGACCGGTGCTTGCGATGGTCGAGGACGGACAGTGTGCGGCGTTTGAGTAGGGTCACATCGTCGACGTGCAACGGCGTGGAGTTTGACGGGAGGCTTGGAGGCTGCGTGATCAGAGCTTTGAGGAGAAAGCTTCATGGTGCACAGGTTGTGCACAACAAGGCTCGGCGGCGTTCGTCGGCGGTCAGCGGCGAGGAGGCGTGCGCGAGCGAGGGTGCTGCAGTCTGACCAGGTTATTCAGCTGGTCTAATCGCAGGTCGACATGACATCGATGGCTTCCAAGTTCGAGGTGACGAAGTTTGACGGGACCGGTAACTTTGGGCTGTGGCAAACAAGGGTCAATGATCTGCTAGCTCAGCAGGGGATCCTGAAGGTGCTCAGCGGGAAGCAGTCGGCGAAGGTGGACGATGATAAGTGGGAGGAGATGCAACAACAAGCGACTGTGACAATTCAATTGTGTCTCAACGATCGTATCATGTACACTGTCATGGAGGAGTTTGATCCTGGAAAGATTTGGAAGAAGTTGGGCGATCAGTTTATGTCCAAGACGTTGACCCAGAAGGTGTATCTGAAGCAGAAGTTGTATGGCTTGAAGATGCAAGAAGGGTCGGATCTTGTGGAGCACATCAATGTCTTCAATCAAGTTATCGCGGATCTTGTCAAGGTCGAGGTAAAGGTTGATGATGAAGACAGGGCTATTATTCTTTTGTGTTCTTTGCCCAGGTCGTATGAGCACTTGGTCACCACGTTGACGTATGGAAAGGAGAGCATCAAGGTGGAGGATGTTGTTGTCACGTTACTTTCACATGAAGAGAGGAGAAAGAACAGTGCAACTGAGGGGTCTTCTGGAGATGCTTTGCTGGTCAGAGGTGATCGAGGCGGAGAGACCGGAAAGAAGAAGAAAAAGAAGGGGCCGCAGTGCTATGGATGCAAGGAGTATGGACATCTGAGGAGGGATTGCCCAGATCTGAAGAAGGGAGGAACTACTAGTGTTGTGTTCTCAAAGAAGAAAGATGACTCGGATAGTAGTGATGGCGACGTTCTCACGGTGTCAAGTGAAAGGTCTTGTGGAGCGTGGTTATTGGATTCAGCTAGCTCGTTTCATGCAACATCCAAGAAGGAGTGGTTCTCATCGTACGTTGAACAAGATAAATGTGGTTCTGTTTACATGGGAGATGACTCACGCTATAGAGTCATTGGTGTAGGCGACATCAAGTTCAAGATGTATGATGATCAAGAGATACTGCTCAAGGGTGTGAAGCATGTGCCGAGGCTGCGGAGGAATCTAATATCGCTGGGGATTTTGCATAATGAAGGCTTGCTATATCAGGCGGCTCCTGATAAGAAGACCTTGAGGGTTATGCAAGGTGGCAAGACTGTTATGATTGGTGAGAAGTCAGTAACTACACACCAGTACAAGCTGAGAGGAAGTGTTGTTGAAGGTGGAGTCATGGACGGGAGAGCAACTGTAGTTGTGTGCAGTTCCGATGATGAGGAGGTGACCTCATCGAGTTGTTCTGAATGAGCAGCCAAAGGAGTCAACTCAAGTTCGATACACGGAGGTTCGGCATCGACGACTTCAAGGTGTGGCGAGCATATTCGCCAAGGTGGAGTTTGTTAGAGTTATGTCGAATATGTGTATGTTTTGGTTACGACGTGGACTTGAGTTGTAATTGATAGGTTAGGGATAGAGTTTGTGTCGTACTATGTATCCCTAGGGCCCATAAATATGAGGGCACTACCGTGTAACCGTGAGACGACTTGGCAGCTGGTGTGGGCGGCGGCGTGGCCGTGGTGGTGCCTGGATGCCGGTATAGCTGCTATTTATGGGGAGGAGCGACCGTAGTCATGCCCCGAGGATGTAGGCACATAGCTGAACCTCGTTAAAAAATATCGTGCCTCGGTGTCGTTCTCGTGTTGATCTTGGTGATGGCGTTTGTGATCTTGTTGTTTCCGCTGCGATGGTGCTAGTCGATCCATCGGGATCTCGACACCGGTACTGGTTTTATCTAACAGGCGCGGCGTGTGGGGCTGAGCGCGCGTCAGGTGGAGGTGTGGTTCCAGAACCGCCGGGCCAGGACCAAGCTCAAGCAGACGGAGATCGACTGCGAGCTGCTCCGCCGCTGGTGCGACCGCCTCGCCGACGAGAACGCGCTTCTCCGGCGAGACCTCGACGAGCTCCGGGCGTCCGCCGCCGTCTGCGCCGCCTGCTGCGACAAGCATGCCGCCGTGGCCGGCGCCGAGATGGCAACTGCCAACTGATGAGTGATGACCAAGTGGATCGATCGACCTCACGGCCGTGAGTGCATGGAGTCCCAAGGCAGAATTTCCTTTTCATCTTTCTTGTAGATAACCATTTTAGATATACATGCACAAGGATATACGTACTAATTAGTAATTACTACGTGATTACCACACCACACGAGCTTAATTCGTTTAAGAATAGGGATCTATATGTGATGTTCTTGTAACTGACAACAAAATACAGTATCTGTTCGATGGAACACATATATCCATACATGATACCAATGAGGAAATCATGCTTCTCGAATTTGTTTCTGTGTTCAATTACTGCTTTTTGTCATGTTCCTTTTTCTTTAGTCTCTTGCAAGGTGTGTTTCTCTATCTTTATTTCTTTTGATTTGGATTCTTGGGCTAGATACACGATCATGTGAGCAGTGATATCTAATCGACGGCGAAGTCAGTTGTAATCTCCTTGCCTCTTCTTCGTGCCAAAATTTTGATTGCAAGTTTTACTGAATAATCACTAGTGATCGATGTCTCGCTAACAATACAAAACATGGTAGACGATGATAGTAAAACATAAAGCGTATATGTCAATATGTGCATGCTATACTCTGGTAAAATGTACAGGCTAGCTGTTCCATAGCCACACAGTAACTTTTGGGCACTAGTGAACGTCTGAACTTGGTTTGGGCCGAGCAAACTATGCAAATCAGCAGGCATGAAAGAGCACACGTTTTATTGTCGCTTTCGGTGTATAAAAAGTTTTTTTTTGAAAAGTATAGTATTAAAAAAAGTCAATCAAATCTTCTGAAACTTTTAGCTGACCAGATGGATGGATTCATCCTACCAACCCATGAGAAACGTTTCCTCCCGGGGAATCACAGCAAACCCCCAAAAGGGCCGATTGAACATTCTCGCGGTTTCTGTCGCCGGTAGAGGAACAAAATCAAGCAAGGCACCAGCTTTGACAACTTTTCAGAGCAGAATCCGTTCCAACTCTTGGTGATTCAGATCGAGGAGACAAAAGACAATTCCACAGATTTGGAACGCAGGAATTTCCCAGGGGAGTCGTGCAATTTCCGTGCAAATCCCACGAAATTCCAGCGTTCCAAACCGTGACTAGCTTACACCCATCACTTCGGTTGATCAGGAGCTAATAATCTAATCTATGATCATGAATGATCATGAACACGGAGAAGAGGGCCTTAGACCAAGAACGATTAATAATTACTATACGGCTATTACTAACTGATGGCTACACTAGCAAATCCTACCTAGATCACTGGCCATGGAGACATGGAGTGATGGAGATGAGGCATCCTCTTCTCCATTCCTTCTTGGGCGCCGCCATGGCGTGCACGCATGAGAGGGAGAGAGCGAGAGGAAAAGGGGCACCATTTCCTTCGCTGCAAAAGCACGCGCGATCTTATCATCGGTTGTGCAGGGGGTTGGCGCCGGTCGGCACGACCCGCTTGTCGTCGTCGTCGTCGCCGGGCAACCCCGAGCAGGCGGCGCCAGCTTTCTTCTTCCACTTCTTCCCCTGCTTCCTGCACCGGTCGGATCTGGCGGCGGCGTCGAAGGCGGCCGTGGCGCCGGCGGCGTTCGCCACCGCGCGACGGGCCCCGGGCACCGGCGCACCAGCGGCGCCCGGAGAGCCAGCGCCGTGGACGGCGGCCATGAGCGCGACGAGCGCGACAAGGCACGCGGCGGCGGCGAGGGGCGCCCACCGTCGCCTCCTCATCGCGACGCGCTGGCGCCTGGCTGCGCGAAAGCCGGCGGCGGTGGCGGCGGCGCGCCGAGCTGGGTGGAGCCGGACGTGCAGCCTACGTGAGCGGAGGGGAGGGGATATGCTGGTGTTGAGTGGTAGTGGCACTAGTGCATTGCGTCGCAGTGGTGCAGAGGGACAGCAGCTGCTTGCTCAATGCGTGAATGCTGCCAAGAGTGGAGATCGAAGCTGGAAGCAAGCAGGAGTGAGAGCGAGGAAAGGAGGTGAAGAAGTTTCTGAGAGTGAGTGAGTTCAGCAACGGTACAAGGCTAGTTTATTTATATTAGGAATTTTAAAATATTTAGGTTAATCGGAGTCATCCGTTCCAAAGGTACTAAATTTGTGAGATAAATATCAAAAATAATGGACTTAACCATTAATTTATATTAGGTACTTTCATGTACCGATGGGTACTTCTTCAAGCATTATAAAACTGCTATATTTATATATGTTTCTTTATAACCTGCTGGTGTCTCTGAATTTTCAGTTATCTCCCTCTTAAATTCTGACTTAGGACGCATATAAATTTGTCAGAATTTCTGCGGGATTTATGTCACACCGTATTTTCATAGTACTGAGTTCTTCATTTCTTATTTTTCAGAGGCAGTGATAAATCAGAAGAAGCATAGAAGGAGACTAGGAGAGGTCAAAGAAGGGTATAGTACCCGAGTCTCCTAGGACACATGCATACTGATGAAAAAAGCTGCAGCCCAGAGCCCCATTCCTCTGCCACCAAACCACATTGATGAGCCATCAAACCACATTGAGAGAAGTAGACTTTGGTTCACTTCCCTTCAAATCTAAACTTCCCCGAACTAAACTTCACTATTCACTATCACATCAAATCTCTCTCCTCATGCATGGAGCATTAAATGTAGGTAGATAAAAAAACTAAATACATGGTTTTGATGTACACGACGAGACGAATCATTTGAGCCTAGTTAGGTCATGATAGGACAATGATTACCACAAACAAACAAAAAGTGCTACCGTGCGCTACAGTGTTCGATGTGATATTTTCATCCCAATTTACATCCCTTTTCAGGGAAGTGAACACCGCGTTTGAGAGGACTAGGAAGGAGCAAGGAGAGAGCAGCCATAGAGGCTCAATGCTGGTGCTAATTGCAGAGAAAAGCATGGGACCCCCACTGCAACCGGGAGGAAACAGAGGGCGCTCTGCTCTACGTCTACACAAGGAATAGGAAGCTCTGTTCCTCAAGAGGCCCCTACAGAGCTAAGCCAGGGGCTCTCGGTTCTGTCACGTTGCCACCACTGTTGCTGCCATCACCTGATGTCCTGATTGGCATTGGCGCGTACATGCTCAGTTATGCTTCGCTTCCTCTCCATTCAATGTACTCCCAGTGCTTGGGCCGTGCCGCTTGTCCGGGCCGTACCAAGGCCCACTCGCTACAGGACAGGGCGGCCATGCCATCCATTCCACCAGGACAAAGATTTGCTTGCTTTCATTTCAAAAAAAAATTGCTTGCTTGCTGCTGCTGCCTGCTGCTCAAGCTCAGCTTCAGTTTCAATGGAAATTCCTGCAAAATTCAGCTGGTCCAAAACATTTTTGTGCCGGGTGCTAGCTGACGGAGGGCTTTGCTTGCTTTCAGTTTGCGAGGTAATCACCTGATTGGCATTGGCATCGTACATGCCCAGTTAGCTGACGGAGTGTTGTGGCAGATTTGTGCAATGATGAGTGAAGCAAACTTGTGGCAGTGAGATGCATGTTGTCCTTCTGAATCCCGCTACATCATGCACCGGTTTCGTTGCATAGCCCTTGTCCGGTTGCGATGAACTCAGGAGGGTGACGGGTCAGGTCAGTCAGGGAGTGCCCGGGAGAGACGCAAAGCCTGGGGAAAGTGTCTCAAGTACCACGACATCACTGCAGCTGCTTCTGCTTGAGACTTGAGAGAGATGGGCTGTAGGTGTAGCTGCAGGAGCTCTACTCTAATCGATCTACACGTGTCTGAATCCTTTGATCGAACATTTCCCCAGCGTCCCATGGCCCTATGTGCTATCATACAAAATCAGCGTGGATTAGCGAGCGTCTAAGGGGACAAAGTAATCCACTCAGACGCAGGAGTCTGAGAGGTTTCCTCTGAACGTGTACATGTATATATCTGTACATGAGTATTGTACATGTATCTGTACATGAGTACTACGGCACAGTACTGCCGGCATCACCGCGTCAGCACGGATGCACAGTGCCCATCAAGCATGAAGTCTGAATGAGCACATCAGTTCCATTCCATCACAACATATGTCAGGGCTGCTTGCAGTTGCTGCTGCATCATGCTATGTCTACAGTACGTCAGTACGGGTGTATTCAGACTGCCAGCGTCCAGTACACCATTCCACGATGAATTGGATTGCACCATGGTGCTCACCTGATCTTAATGCCAGGTTCCAGAGATCCAAAAGAAAGGGAGCATCACTGCATCAGTGACCATAATCCACATAGTGGCATGACAGTGTATAGACAGCAGACGCCTCAATTTTGGGATGAGACCATCATCTATCTGATACACGCCCAGAATCATTACCAGTTAGAGGAGCTCAGCCTACATCAACCGTGCCTCCCAGTTCATGCGCTTGGGCGGCGCCTTCCTGTTCATCAGTCCACACTCCATACAGTGATGATCAGAAAAACACATATCAGAAGACCCCACCACTACCAGCCAGACTTTTATTTTTTTTAAAAAAAAGGCCTAAAGGCATGCTGCCAAGTGCCAACAGAGTGAATTCAGCTTCCACAAATTCCATAGGGATCCCAGTTCCATAAGCATATATGATTAATATGAAAGAACAATGTATAAATTCCCGAAACCAAAATGTCCATCCATGGCTCGCACTGCTATAACAATGTATATGAGCTATAATATTATTGCTCGTGGGTGACCCAATGGGCAAAAGAAACACCATGCCTTGGTCGTCACAGGTTCATATAAGATTTATCTACAGCCAGTATACTAAAAATGCCCTCTACTATACTTAATACTCCCTCCATACCAAATTATAAGTTATTTTGGTATTTTTAGATACGAAATATTTATTATATATCTTGACATAGTATCTATATACATGGTAAAAAGTATATATTTAGAAAAACCAAAACGACCTTCCAATTTAGGACAGAGAGAATACTAATTAATGTTTATGTTTTCGGTTTCCTGTTCTGTTCCTAAATCTATCCGGATGTTTAACCAGAACTCACTCCTGAATTTCTGAATGCAGAAATACAGGATCATGGAGAATGTGGTGCGCCTGACTCTAAATACCATATTGCACTACAAGCTAGTATATTAATAAACAAAAAGAGGACTCCGGGATTAATTTGATGTACATAAGGTTACTACTGTAAGCATAGGCAAAAGAAAAATAGACAGAATTCATCATGTGGACCAAAGATTAGTTAACAGAACATTAGACGTGGAACGTACCATGGTATCACCTAAACAAAATGTGTTTGCTTACAGAAAGGGCTAACACTGGTGCTTAACGAAATTACATTTAAGGAATATACGGCACCAAACATTTTCTCCCGGTTACATTTTACAAGAGGGTAAAATAATCTACTTATCTTCTTCTAACAAGTTAACCCATCTAGCAAGCAGCATGATACCCAGGGTATATTGTAAGTTTAATCGTGCAAACTGTCTTTAACCCATCTAGCAAGCAGCATGATACCCAGGGTATATTGTAAATTTAATCGTGCAAACTGTCTTACTTCAATGAGGAGCCTCGGCATGCTGATACATGTAACATGGTTGAGCTGAAGTTGCAATATCTTAGCTCCTGATAACCACACACAAGCTTAGAGCAACTATATTTCTCCTCGGTAACCTCCACCACCGAAGTAGTCTTTTCTCGAGCCAGCAATTGCCATGGACTTCTGGTGCTCCAGCTTTGGACAGTCACTAACACGATGACCAAGCCCGCCACAATAGGCACATCCCTTAACACCACTCTCCTTGGCGATTATTTCCTCGTCTTCCAATGGGTCATTGAGCTCTGCTAACACCGGTGGAATCCTCTGCTTCGCCTCCTTCAGCAGGTGCTTGAGATCAAGAAGTGTGGTCTCAGTTTGGTTCTTGTTGATGAAGGTAGTTGCTATGCCAGTCTTCCCACATCGACCTGTTCGACCGATTCGGTGGACATAGTTCTCTATTTCGGCAGGCATGTCATAGTTGATGACATGCTGGATGTCAGGGAAATCAAGACCCTTCGATGCAACATCGGTAGCCACCAGAACATCCTTCTTCCCAGACTTGAAGTAGTCAATGGCGTTCTGTCTTTCCTCTTGATCCTTTCCTCCATGGATTGCAACAGCCTCCACACCCTTTAGAAGAAGGTACTCATGGATGTAATCGACATCGGCCTTGTTTTCACAGAAGACGAGAACAGGAGGTGGAGTCTTTTGGAGACATTCAAGGAGGTATATAATCCTAGCATCTTCCTTGACATACTCGACTTCTTGAATGACATCAAGATTTGCTGCTCCAGCTCTCCCCACATTGACAGTGACTGGTTTCACAAGGGCATTCTTGGCAAAATTTTGAATTTTCTGAGGCATAGTAGCAGAAAATAGAAGGGTCTGCCTTTGATCCTTGAAATGGTCGAAAACCTCCTTGATGTCATCCTCAAATCCCAAATCAACCAGCCTATCTGCTTCATCTAAGGTTAAGTACCTGCAAAGATCATGAAAGGGAGATTAAGTAACTTAAAACAATGTGTGTATACTGATTAGAGCAGTAGGAACCCTCAAGAGATGCAGAGAGATTGCCTAATTTATGCTCTATACAGTCCCACCAAACTGGCTATTTTCAATCAAAGTCAGAAATGAAAACAAAGCTCTGAAACATGGGAAAATGACTAAGCAAGGAACTAGTTTACTTGTTGGATTTTGAAAAGGGCATGTTCCCAAGACACTGGGCACCAAAACTACATTCAGTTGGAAGAAACAAATTAACTAAATATAACTAGTTCAGGCAAAAATCTGAAATCTGTTCATAATGACTGGATTGCAGGTCAAGATACTAAGATGGTTACTGGAGCACTTCATAAAAAGCATTGCTAAACTAACATGTGTCACTTCTGAATAGCAACTAGTACATGACAATTGCAACAGAAGTACTTTAAAAGGTCATTGAACTGTATAACTTTTACTAAAAACATAACTGGATATGCAATGACAAATTATCCACTCTAGTACAAAGAAATCCAACCAAAGCAGATTGAATATATCCATGTACTGCCATTAACACACTTTGAGCAGGTGTCCATGTGTGTATTTTTCAACTTATCAGGCACATGGTTCAAGAAAAGAATATCCAAGCTAAACTTTAATATTGGTTACTGCAGGTTATAACTTAAAACATGATGTTTTGTTCAGATATTCAGATCCATAGACAGCAAAGCAGATAATATTTAAGATATCCAACAGTTATCTTGGGAAACATATTTCTGATACAAAATCAAACGCTCACCTGCAGTTATCAAGATTCATCTTCTTCTTAGCAAGCAAATCCTTGAGCCGGCCAGGCGTTGCCACCACAATGTGAACGCCCTTCTTCAACACATCCAGCTGCGTCCTCATATCAATACCTCCAATGCAAAGCAGAGGCCTTATCTCTGGGTACCCATCATCCTTGAGTGGAAGGAGGAACTGCTCAATTACATCATAGGTCTGCTTTGCCAGCTCCCGCGACGGACAGATGATCATCCCAAACGGACCCTCCCCTGGCACAATCGGCATCAACATCTCCTCCTGCAGCGCCACCATGATAAGCGGCAGCACAAACACCAGAGTCTTCCCCGACCCCGTGAACGCGATGCCAATCATGTCCCGCCCGGAGAGCACAACGGGCAGCCCCTGAACCTGGATGGGCGTGGGCTGGACGATGCCCCTCTCGCGCAGCTTCCGGAGCATGGGCTCCGGGAGGCGGAGGTCGCGGAAGTCCCGCGCGGGCGGCGGGACGTTGTCGCCGTCGACGATGATGTGCCACTTGCGGCGGAGCTCGTTGGCCTTGGCGAGCGGCATGCGGCGGAGGCGGAGGGGCGGCTTCCACCCGGTCTCGATCGGCTCCGTGTAGACGATGCCCTTGGCGATCTCGCGGACGGACCGGAGGGACTTGTTGTCGGAGAGGTTCTCGATCACCTCCTTCTCCTGCTGGATGCGCTGCTCCGTGGCGGTGACCTCCGGGGCCGAGCGCTTGAGCTGCGTGGCCTTGACGAGGAGGCTGGGCTTGGCGGCGGCGTCGGGGACGGAGGAGGGCTGCTGCGCCGGCGGCAGCGGCGGGGGAGGCGGCAGCGGGAGGGAGGCGGCGGCGGCGGAGGACGGTGGCGCCGGCTTCGAGAGGCGGAGCTGGCGGAGGCGCTCGGCCTCCATGGCCCGGCGCTTGGCCACCGGGATGTACTCCTCGTAGGTGTCGTCGTCGTCGGGGTTCGCCGCGGCGGCGGCCGAGGCGGGCGCGGTTGCGGCCATGGGCGGCGAGGCTGGGGTTAGGGCTTGGAGACGGCGGTGGATTTGGGGAAGGGCGGGGTGAATCGAGCAGATCGAGTCGGGGTGGATTTGGGGGTCACGCGTGCGGAGAAGAAGAGAGGAGGAGTTGCCGACGTTGAAGCCGAGTCGGTGGATGCCCACGAGGTAATGAGGCCCAGCCCACAAACAGTAAGGCACGGCCTCGTCCAACTAAAGGCCCGGCTTGGTGCTGTCCAACTAAAGGCCCAGCTTCCTCTAAAGAACATGAATGAGGCTTGGCTAAGCTAGCCAGACTAATTTTCATTTCGTTTTGCGGAAACCCGAACAAATTACCTAGCTTGTCTTAGCAGTTTGTGGCAGCGTAACTTTTACTCTCTAAATTATTGATCACTCTAATTTTGGTCTACATCGGGACTCTTTTTAATTTAAGTTGTGTTTATTATAGAAAATACTATGTAATTATAATACTATAAACAAATACACTATGAATGTGTATTTCATGGTGGATTTATTATAACTGATTTGATGTTGTATACTCCCTCCGTCCCTTAAGATAGGTCGCCGTTGGTTTTCATGCCATGATTTAGATTCGATTTGTAGAAAATACGTGGAATATTTTAATCTTCAAATAAATTTATGAGTACACCCCAGGTCCCTAAACTTGTCCCGCGGTGTCAATCAGGTCCCTAAACTTTTAAAATGCATGTTCGGGTCCCCAAACATACTAATTGGTTCACATAGAGTCCAAATCACCGTTAAACCATGTGTTTGGACCTGTTGTCATCACGAGTATCATTCAGAGAGAAATGATGCTCACATCGCATGGCCACCACGGTGTTCGACGTGAACACGCCGCCGCCGGCGACCCCATCGAACCAGACCGGCTGCCCCTGCATTCCCCCCTGCCAATACTGCGCCCACCTGCCGCTCCATCTCCGCCATATCTGCCCGTACGGCCGACGCCGCGAACGAGTCGCCGCCCCCATCGGCTGCACGCGGTGTCGTCCGGCACCGGCAGGATCAGCAGTGGGCTCCTGATTTTAAAAAGTTTGGGGACCTGAACGTGCATTTTAAAAGTTTAGGGACCTGGTTGACACCGCGGGACAAGTTTAGGGATCTAGGGTGCATTTTACTCTAAATTTATTAAAAAATTAGATTCAAATATCTATCTAACGATATTTATTTTGTATATATATTTTTATATATTCGATCAAAGTTGTTTCTCCGGAAGCGGAAACGACAAATAAAAAGGGACGGAGGGAGTATGTTGGTACTTTATTGTTGATTAAGGTTAGACAAGTTAGATGTAGAATAAATTTAAAGTGGTCAATAATTTGGAACACAGAGAGTAATGTTTCTTCGTACAACACTCTTATTTGAATTTAGGACATTGACGTGGAAAGCACCACTTTGTTCAGTATAGTTTTTGTAAGAATATGCTATTCAATCTAGTAAAATATTTATTCACATTGTTACTCCACGTAATACTTTGTGTATCCATGATTACGGTTTAAATATTTTGACATGTAATTAATAACCCCAAAGCGACAATAAAATTTATTAACAATGCTAGTCTGCACGATACGTTTCTCTTTTAGATTAGACAAGTCTGCACGATATATACTTTGTGTCAATTGTCAAAGTTAAAAACAATCGCATAAAAAGATTAATTTTGACATAAAATTGCACCAACGAGGTAGCACGCCTAGAAAAGTATAAACACGTTCGCATAGGGTGATTCGTCTGAACCTTCGATCCAAATGTTCACGTAGGCTGATTCGTTTGAACGTTTATTCTGAATCGATCACAATAGACAATTTTCAGCAAAAGTCATGCATGGTTAGTTCAAGGACGAAGAATAAACCGATGAATTATACGAAGAATTTTTGCAAAATGCAACATCGGCCTCCCCAATCTCCCTCCTTACAAAATACTCCTCCATACCACGACGAACTCCATGACGCTATACACAGTAGTAGGGCCACAAATTAACCACGGCGTTAATCGGTAGTAATAGAGATTAAATGAGCGCTGCCGTGCATGCACGCGGCGGCGTCGACCGGCGGCGGCTGGCCGGGGAAATTTATAACCAAGGGAAAGACACACGGATCGTGGAGGGGATGCGTCGTCGTCGATGGCTGCGTTAGGGTTCAGGCCGACTGGCGGTGGAGGTGCCTGGGCGTGTGCCTGGGCGTGGCGGCGGCCTCCTTCTTGGCGTCGTCCATGACGGTCTCGAAGGCGCCGACGAGGGCCCTGACCCTGCTGAACTGGCGCTTCTCCAGCAGCTTGCTGCGCGCCTCCTCGATCGCGTCGTTGCTGCGCGCCACCTCGCGGCGGCGCGGCTGCTCCGACTCCGGCCGCGCCTCCATCGCCGTCCGCACCCGGCTGCCCTGGAACCTCTGCTTCGTCGCCTCCTTCTTCTCGTCCTCCTGCCCCGCCTCGTTCTTCTTGATGATCGCCTCCTTGACCACCGTCACGAACTTGTCCGCCACGTCCTCGCCGGCCTCCGGTGCAGCCTCCGGCGCCGGCGCCGGCGCCGCTCCCTTCTTGGGGGACTCCACCTCCTCCGCGGCATCGGCATCGGCATCGGCGGCGGTCGTCTCCATCTCCTCCGTCGCCGCCGTCTTCGTCTCGCATTCATCTGCCGGCGCAACGGCGACCGGCGGCGTGTGATGGTTCATCTCGTGTATGATCTTCTCCGGGACGACCTCGTGGTGGTTCTGCTCCTCCTGCACACCGGGCGCGGCGCCGCCGTGGCCATTATCGTTGCCGGCGAGGTCGGTGGCGGCGGCACCAGCACCGACGGACACGGCGCACGCCACGTCGGAGACCTTGCCGGTGACCGACCCGGCGTGTTCGTCTCCGGCGGCGTAGTAGTGATTGCCCCTGACGCGGCGGGACCTGCTGGATCGGAACGCGCGGGCGGCGCGCTGCATGAGCCTCCTGGGCGACCACAGCGTCGCGTAGTACGCGGCGGCGGCGGCCGCCGGGGTGAGCGGCTTGGGCTTGGGCGCCTTGCCGGTGGGCGTGGGCGGCGGGGAGTCGATGGTGGGGGGCTTGCCGGCGATGCACCCGAAGGACGACGACGCCGACGAGGACGACGTCGCGGCGGGCGTGGTGGGCATGGAGACGGGGTGGTGGGATGGGTTGGAGCTGAACGGCGACGGCGGGTCGCCGAGCTCGCTCGCGCTCCGCGGCAGCGACCGCGACGGCGCCATGGCCATGGCCTGCTTAGGGGTCTGCAAAAAACAATGGCAAGAGATCCGTACGTGTTGTTATAGAGATCAGTTTTCCCAAGATATAATGGCTGCAATGAGAAAGATAGAGACGCACGATGATCAAATTAAAAGAGTTCGGCGGTCCGGCAATATCAAGAATGCATCAGACAATGAATGATCTTGGATGCCAAGGACACCAACAGAACTCTTGACTTGATCTTCAAGATACCAAATTTAACATAAACAAACATATCTACAACACATGCAGATATATAGAACAAAAGATATCTTTTTTCCATAGTACTCATTGCACAGATGATAGAGATCCTGAGTCCCGTATAAACTAAACTCCGTATGGAAGAAAAAAAATGAGATCCAACGGCTAACAAATTAAAGAGTCCAGCACTCCGGCGAGATCAAGAATGCATCAGCAAAGGTTTTTGGAAGCCAAAGCCAACTTTTGACTTGATCTTCAAGATATCAAATTTAACATAAACAAACATATCTACAAGTCTACAACACATGCATATGGAATAAAAAGATGTTTTTTCATAGTGCATTGAATAAATGATAGAGAGACCACGAATCCCAAAGAAACTAAACTCCGCATGTAAAAAAAATTGAGATCCAACGGCTAACAGCAACAACAATGGAGAGTGATCTATCAAAAAAAAAAACAATCCAGAGTGATCGTGAGATGGAGATCATCACCTCGACCTTGACCTTCATGCTGCAGGCGCGGAGATGAGGATCACAGGCCTGTTGGATCTGCATGACGTGGCACTAGTCGCAAGGGATGGGGTAGAGGGCCATTTGAAGCCCTCCCAAATGGCCCCGAGGCGGCGGCGAGATGGAGGAGACGACGGTAACAGGGGCAGCCAGCCCAAGGCAGGCCAGGTAGGGATGGAGGAGTCCTCGAGCAGATCGCAATGGCCGGCTTAAGTTGGGAGGCAACGGCGCACGTGGCCGCATCGTCGGCCGCTCTCTGACCTTGCCGAGGATTGCATGGCCCGGAGGGTAGTTAGGTGGCGGTTAATTCGGTTAGTCACCGGCTATCTTTGACCATCAAAACACGCTCAACCGCTATCAATAAAAATTCCATTCCATGCATGTTTATCGTGGCCCTAAAGAAAATTCAGGCAAAAGCAATTTTCTTGATATTCCAACAAGTAAACAAATACAACAAAATAAATGTGGAATCCAAAGCATGATCCACTTATTCTTTTCTTCTCAAATTTTTAATCGAAAAAATTCCTTTCTTATTGAGGGGGGAGACGAATGAACAGGTCAGCAAGAATCCCTTCTTTTGTGTTCCTTGGGTGTGAACGTTCACACCGAACGGACACGGCTTTTTCGCCTTCGGTTCGGCCGGCGAGTGGTGCTCCACCGCCCCCATCTCGTCCGTGGATTCGGCAGCGGACGGCTGGGATGCGGAGGGGCACCCGATTCAGAAAAGCCCCCGCCTTAATTATCTGGAAGCCTGATTAAACCGCGACGTCAGTTGCAGTTAGCTGGCGGGGGAGCTGTCAGCTGGTTGGCGCCGGCGCGAGCGAGAAGCGATGGCGGCGGCGGAGGGGAAGCCCAGGGTGGTGCTGGTGGTCGGCGGCGGCATCGCGGGCGCCCTCCTCGCCAAGAGCATGCAGGGCCACGCCGACGTCGTCCTCCTCGACCCGTAAGGCCTCGCCCCGCCCCGCCCCGTTTTGATGCCTTCTTCCGTCCCCTCCCCTTCCGCGCCGACCACATGCTTGCGGAAATGCCAAGGCGCCCTCTGGTGCCTGCTTGCCTGGAGTCGTCGCGTGCCTGTGCTCCCACGGGCCATTTTAGGATCAGGATGTGATCCGGCGGCATAATTCTGTACGCTGTTGGTATTGAATGTTAACAATCTGAGAGATCTGACCGAGATCTCGGGAATCCGGGGAGATGATCTTGAATATTTTTATTCATGTATGTGTAAATCTTCCTGGTTCCAGTTTAGTAATGTGTTAGAAAAGCAAAGGAATGTTACAAGCGCACTGAATTCTGATGATATCTCTTCTCTGCACCGATGACAAATTAGCTTCGTACACTGGTGTTGATGCTTTATCAGCTAGGTCATAATCGGTAGTATATTCCTTAGTAAATACTACTATTCCTTCCAATGGCAGGAAGGAGTACCTGGAGATCCCCTGGGCTGAACTGAGGTCAATGGTCGAGCCATCTTTCGCCGAGAGATCACTGATCTATCACAAAGATTACCTCACCGATGCAACCATCGTGACATCTTCTGCAGTCAATATCATTGAAGATGCTGTCCTGACAGCTGATGGTCAGACTCTTCCATATGATTATCTCGTCATAGCTACTGGCCATGCTTTGACTTCTCCTGGCAGCAGAGCCGAGAGGATAAAAGAATTCCAGAGAGGTAACTGCAGCCAAACGGCATACTACTAAAAAACTGTATTGTCACCTTCCCTATCCTACTTATACTTTGTTTTGTATGCTTGCTACAGATAATGGGAAGATAGAATCATCAGAATCTGTATTGATAATTGGAGGT
Organism: Echinochloa phyllopogon; assembly: GCA_033239725.1. Taxonomy (NCBI): domain Eukaryota; kingdom Viridiplantae; phylum Streptophyta; class Magnoliopsida; order Poales; family Poaceae; genus Echinochloa; species Echinochloa phyllopogon. Next base: position 3,679,113 of record BTCW01000001.1, read on the forward strand.
GGTCCGACTGGTGTTGAACTAGCTGGAGAGATTGCGGTAGACTACCCGGAGAAGAAGGTGACCCTTATCCATAGAGGACCACGACTACTTGAATTCATTGGAGATAAGGCTTCAAAGAAGTCTCTTGATTGGCTGACTTCAAAGAAAGTAGATGTGCTTCTTCAGCAATCGGTGGACTTGGGTTCATTATCAGACACAGAAAAGGTGTACAAAACATCAGGTGGAGAAACAATAACAGCTGATTGCCATTTTGTATGCATTGGCAAGCCATTGAGTTCATCATGGCTTCGTGACACCATCCTGAAGGAATCATTGGATAACAAGGGGAGAGTAATGGTTGAGAAGGACCTACGAGTGAAGGGTTATAACAGCATTTTTGCTATTGGTGACATCACAGATATTCCTGTAAGTCTATAAACTTATTGTTCTGCTTTTTGCAACTGTTGTTTTCTTCATGTCGATTCCTCTCATTTTCCAAAGCAGCATGAATTGAATTGAATTGTGTAAAATACCATTCACCTAAATATACGCAAATTGAACATTCGTAATGAGTGCATATCTGTGTAGTGTGATTATTCTCATTTTCAACACCAACAAAAATTGAAAATTTGCTTATAGAAATTCGGCCTAAATTAGGTACTATCACAGAGAGTGAACATCCGGATGAGGGAGCGCCTTTGTACACTTCTTTTGCCTTCTGAGACCATTTTCTTCATAGCCTCGCTTAAAGTCTTCTGTGAAATTGGGAACTGCTTACTCATTTCACATCCACTGATGTCATAATTTAACCATGTAACAATCATGACACTGGGATGACTTTGTTCACTGAAGGCCACTGATACTAGAAAGTCATCAAAAATATATTTCATTTAAACCCATGATCTTGCAGTACCATATGAATTGAGTAATCCACCATAACCTAATTCCTGTCAGTTGGTATTAATCTTTTTGCTGCTAAGAGATATTGTTCTCATTACCCTATTATTAAATGTGGTCCTTAATTGTGTTGCTGTGGGAAGAAACTTTTCTGTCTAGTGGATACTGATAACTGATCATTACTTCATGTTCCTCATTTTTATATTTGTCCATGTTGGTTAAGGAAAAAGAGGTCCATAGAGCATCAACATTTTTTAATGTAGGAAGTAGCTACCTGATCTAAAAACTCTGATTTCTACCTGATCTAAAAACTCTGATTTATTGCTACTAAACGTCAATTAATGTTCAGGAAATCAAACAAGGGTACCTTGCCCAGAAGCACGCATTGCTGGTGGCAAAAAACCTGAAATTACTGATCAAGGGTTCGCCTAACACCAAACTGGCAACTTACAGTACCGGCTATCCGTTGGCACTGGTCTCTCTTGGAAGGAACGAAGGGGTGGCTCAGTTGCCATTCCTGACTATCAGTGGGTGCTTACCAGGCAAGATCAAATCCCGGGATTTATTCATCAGCAGAACGAGGAAGGAGATGGGTCTGAATGGTTAACTTCATCCATGGAAGCATGAAAATGAAACTGCTAGTGCACAGGTTTTCGGATAAGGAAAAGGGAACTCCTTCGAACAAAGAATGTGTTGTGCTGATATGCGCTGTATTTGTGCAAGTTAAGTGTGATTGTGTGGAGGGATGCCTGAAGGTGGTTGTTATGTAATGCCTGAATGGTGCTGAGCAGTGTGATGGTGTGGTGTGGATGCCTGAATGGTAGTTGTTATGTACATGCCAGAATGGTGGTGATCAAAAGTTTGTCATGTACATGTAGACAATGACCCCTCCGGTCCAATACAATGTTTGTGTTTAATCAATAAGCACACTTGTTTGCTGATAACTAATTATGAATTATCTTTTCTTGTTGGCCATACAATGTCAGCAATGGCAATTTGATGCCTACTAGCCTGCCATACTAGAAGAAGATCCATGTCCCTGTCCAGTGGCAGGTGCCCATTAAAAGGCGCTCCTGGGCCCGGACTAGATGTAACAGAATGGTGCTTTCTCCAGAAAAAGAAAAAGAAAAAGAGGAGGCAGCTGGGCCTGGGAGCCTGCCTGACATTGGCATGCAATGCTGACTTGCTGAGACATATGAGGAAAACATTTTGGTAAATTCTTTTTTTTAGCATGTGTCCTGTCTTTCATGAGCCATCAGTTGAGTGAGACACGTCGTTCTGGGCATGCCCAATCCATTTGGTCTGGTACTATGGGTCTGGGGCAGGCTACTACATGCCCTGGTACTCTGGGTAGGATGGTGCCCATCCATCGCACTTGGTTCCTGAACCTTTTGACTTTTATTGTTTCCCTATGCTGATACAATTTTAATATCTGTATTATGTGGAAGATGATGTCCTGAAGAATACTTGGATCCTTATCGCACTTGACCTGGGCCTAATCAGCCATTCTCTGAGAAGTATTGTTACAGCTTTCAATGGCGATGAACTAATGAGAGGGACTATTGGATTAATCTCTCTTCAGAGTTTACATCATTGCAAGCATCATGTTCAATCCCATTGTCGTCTTTCGAAAAAAATGTTCAGTGCCATCGTCATAATGTTGAGTTTCTCTCTCTAAATCATGGTTCCAGAAAAGCTACTGCCATGATGTTCACTCCCATACTCATTACCCTCTAGGACTTGACCTGAACCTTTATCTTCTTACAAGGAATGGGATGCACAAGACAAGCTGAAGCACAGCACTATAATTGTAAAACCAGGCCCCTCTTCAAGTTTTTCTTCTTCTTGTTTTCGTGCTAATTTCTTGGATGCCCCATGATCTCAATCCTAATGAACGTGACCTTAATTTGGGGGCAGGTACGCAATTAAACGCCCTGCCACTTGTGGAGGTCCCCACAGCCGGACAGGACGCGTTGCCTTTTGATTTGTCAAGTCTGTATCAGTGGGCTGCAAAAACCTACTAAACCAGCAGCCAAAAAAAATCGTATCATCGTTTTTTTTTGATGAAACGTATCATCTTATCTTGATATCATAATCTCCCCGTTAGCACTCTCCTTATCATATCATATGTTTGATGTCATCATGCTAACCACCCCGACAACTCGACACCCCAATTTTTGTGGTTGCATCATCTTCCCTCCTTCAAAACACGTACACAAGAACTGTATATCATTACAGACGGATCTGCGATATATTTGCATGTCCTCTGCTACGAGACATCAATAAACACCAATGCATTTCATAAGGAAAAAAGGACTGATTGGGGGAGCGATATGCTAAATGATGAAAGGAGTTGTGTCGAGAGGCCCACAGTCCAGACAGACAGGATCCCTGAACGTGGGGGTTTCAGGTGATCTTTCCGATCTTTGGTTAGCTGCGCCTAAACCATTTGATGCTGTCGCCACCCACTTCACTACTTCAGACCTTCAGTTGGCAGTTGCCCTCGTACATATTTCTTCCCATTTTTCTCTTCCTCAAAGAAAGCTGTGTGTGATGATGAGACACGCGGGGCTAATGCCGGGTTAGTGCTGCTTCAGTGGAGGGATTAGATATTACTCCGTACTAGTCTAAAGAGGCCACTAAGCACCCATGAGACCATGACCTAACAGGCAACCATGCATGCGCGCAACTAACCTGAATTGAGCACACCATCTTTTTGTGTCCACCTCGTTTCGTGGAGAAGATCGAAGAGAGATGCTGTGCGCACCTGAATGATGCCATTTAGTTGTTCGAAATTAAAAAAAAGAGAATCATTGAATCCATTTAGTTTAGCCTGCACATATTTATATACCTCTCTAAATAATGAAGAAAACATTGGTACATTGAAAAAAAAACAAAATCCCAGCTGTACCGTTTGTGAACATAGGCATGTAACAGAGAACTATAAACATGGATACTTGATGGTTCTGTGTGCATACTCCGTATACATGAATCTTCTCCTTGAACGAACAAGTCAACAGTTGCCACGTGACCTTTAATCTTTACAAAAAACCGTAGCACGTTATGTTTGTCACGTGCACGAACACTCCGCATTTACTATCACGTACTGATTCACTGTCAACCCGGGCCCACTCCCCGTGCGCCGCGGCTGCGTACGTGTACCGCGTAGTAGGCCGTAGCAGGCCGAATCCATGAGCCCGCAAGCGACAACCCGACCCCAGTGACGGTGAGTCTGGCCCGTGATAAATGGCCTCGGATCCGACCAGGGAGAGGAGCCCACCCCCACCCCACTCGCTTCGCTCCTCGCCTCCTCCTCCACCTCGGCGTCTCCTCTCCTCCCCTCTCCCCCACGGCCCCACCTCGGCCATTTCAACCTCACCGGCGCGGGCAGCGCCGCATCCGATACGCCGCCGCGGTCGAGGGACACGTCGCGGGCGCCTTCTTCTCGGGCGGAGGCGGGCGGCTCGCCTTCTCTCGGTGCTGTGTCGGGAGTTCTCGGGCGGAGGCTTCTAGGATCGGGAGGTGATCGACCGATGCTGCGAGTTTTTGTATTTGTTTCTCGATTTGTTTTGTTGTTTGATTCGAGGAGGAGTGTGTCTTTGTCCTTGGTGTGACTGACGCCGGTGCCCGCGCGGCCGGGGTGATTCGGCGCACTTGTCCATCGGTTTTCGGAACGATCGGCGTTTAGTTGTAGGATTATCGCGCGTCTCGGGCTCAGAAATGGAAGGAGGTTTGGATTTGTTTTATTTTTATATATATGCGCGGTTATCTTGGAGCGGTTCAGCAGCAGTTAACCTTATTCTTATTACACAGTAAATACTAGATTCTTGTGTCAGTCTTATTGTGGGCGTCAGGCTCTGAAATGCAGAAAGATTGGATTTTTTTTAAAAAATATTGTTTTCTCGAATGATTTATTAGAAGCATTAACTTCCTTCTTGTTAGTTACATGAAAGAGATTTGTATCTGCATGCGCGATGCAGTTCTCGTTAACAAATTTATCCTGTGGTGTTTGGTATTCGTGGTAACTGTAGCTAGAGAGGTGAACAAATGCTGAAGGCTGGGCCACTGGCAGTTATAAATTTGTATATTAGTCATGTATATTTTGTTTTTTAATATTGGGTTCCACAGATAAAAAAAATACTAGTATTATTTGATAGTGGTTGAGGTATGTGGATAGACGAATGACGTCATCGCACGCCCGGCTTCAATGATAATGTCATGATCTGTGGAGTGTGGTCCCGATCCACTTTTTTTTGGCTTATCTGGAAAATATTGTTTTCACATTAAGGTTATCTTGAGGATGCCGTGGTTATGTTTCCTCTCCCGTACTGATCTTTGGCCTCCTCCTGCTGGCGTGTCTCAACTCTAAATTTCTCCATGTTTGGGTTATTGATGTGGGGCCCTGTCTGTTGTTGATACGTAAGGTGGGTTGGTAGAGGCACCACCAGCACCTCGGATCCGGTTGCTTTCCATACCATTGTTATTAGAAGTTAAAAATAGGGTGATAGAGCTCACCTTGGGTCTGAAAAGCGATTATGGTTGGCTACAAGTGTGGTGTCCTGGGACAAAACTGTATCCTTAAATAGTGAGCGGGTTGTTGAGTGCTAACTGCCAAGGGCCGGTTTGAGTATACACATTACTGATCTTTTGCGCATAACATTTTTGGGTGTCTTATGTTTATCAACCATTTGGAACATCGATATGATTAAGGATTACTATTAAGGATGTCTGCTGAAACTTGAGTACATTTTTCATTGTGCAGTTAAGAGGGTGTATTTCGATGAGGGGTATTCCACTTGGAAATTTGTAAGACAAAACCACCCAGTGATATATCCGCAATCCAAACAGTCCCTTGATCACAATTGATTTTTATACATCGACATTCATGAGTCTCAAGTTTATTAATATGGTGTACTGGCCTACTGGGGATGATATGATGAAACCTTGGTCATAGTGGGATTATTGATGCTAATGTTAGTTCTAAAATGGTTTATTATCTGAGCTACAAAGGATCCATTCTTCAAAATTTCCAGTTGCATTTTTTTACTAAATTTTCTTGCCCATTCATTACCTGTATCCATGCTCCAGGTTTTGTTGTTTACTGACCTTTACCAAATTGTGTACAGATCAGCAGAACTATAAGATACTGCAGAACGATTCTCGTGGTGTCTATTACAGCCTAATTACATGGAGGAATATTCAGACAGGAGATCCAAAACAGATATTGCATATCGCAGGAGGGGTTCCAGATTCTCTTATAGAAATCAAAGTCCTGAAGGGAGGACTAATCACAACAATGATGGACTGGGAAGCAGCACTAGCCTCAATCCTATGAAAACAAGAGGTGCCGGTAATCAAGAAAGACCAAGATATTTGCATGATTCATTTAAATCTTCAAGCTCAAAAGAAGTGCCTGCAAGCTCCTCCAAATTTCCACTTAGAAAGTTTGAGGAAAAACGAAGGCAGCCTCTGTTGGTAGGGGTTGAGGTTGCTGGAAGTGGTAGAAGAATTGCTGAGGCCAAGCAGCTTGAGGCTAGTAAGAATATTGTTGTAGACGATCAGAGTTCAGACACTCTGCAAACTGAATCAGAAGGTTTTACTACTGAACAAGGTTGTTTGTTAACACCTGGTCCAGAAGGCTCTCATTTCACTGGCTCTTCAGGTGTTTCTGCACATAGAGCTGAGTCCTTGGTCCGAACTGCTTCACTAAGTTCTAGGGCACACAGACAGAAAGAGAAAGAGGTGAATTTCAGTACTGCTGGTGTAAGGCCAGCTTATGGTCATGTTAGTGGAGTACACAGACGCAGTCTTAAGAACCTCGGTTCTACTTCAGGACCTGATGTTCAGACACCAGGCTGCCCATCTGATTCTGTTTATAGTAGGAGGTTTGAGTTCATGAGAAAGAGAGCTTCTGATCCAGAAAGCTCCTCTAGATCAAGGAGTTTTAGTGGACCGTCTAATTTAGGTCATTCGTCTCCTACAGATATTTGTGATACTGGTCCCAGGATAAGAATGAATGAACAATTTCTTCCTCAGCAAATAACACGAAGAAGCAGAAACCAACAAGAATCAGCAGTTTCAGTTAGGACAAGACGACCTTCTCCTCATGCCACCATGCTGAGGGTTCCTGATGAAAGAGCAGATGGCATGCTTTCTTTGCATGAGCCATCCACAAGAAATGGGCAGTCAGCTCAGGAACATCTTTCATTGGAAGAAGTCTCCTCCGAGCATTCAATGAGACCATTCTTTGTGGAATTACCTCATGACATTTACTCATCTAGTTGTCGTCGTAGCTTGAATACTCAAGCTGAAAGGGGAAGACCAAGCTCCCTTTTTGAAGAAAGTCGTCCACAAATTTTCCATGATCTCATGGGGGAGAGAGATAGTCATAGACGCATAACCATGGGAGGAATTGCAGAGGTTGTTTACTAAAATGGTTCACATAGTGGTTCCAGCTATTCTGTTTTTGTTGTTATGGCTTATGTCAGATTAATTCAGTTAAATATATATACTGAGCTTGATTTAGATTAATGGCCTTAACTTTACTAAGAAAGTGGTTGAAGTGTAAAAGTTTCCAGAATAAAATAGGTTTATTTTATGTAGGTTTTACTAGCACTTCGGAGGACCGAGCATGAAGCCGAGCTGACTTACGAGGTTAGTTGGCTGGCATTCTTTATCCAAAAATCTCTTTTATCATCTTTCCATTTCACTGAAACATCGGATAACTTTTCTGCAGCAATTGCTGCTGCTGGAGACTAATCTATTAATTGGTGCATTTGCCTCCCATGATCAGCATAGAGACATGCGGATGGATATTGACAATATGTCCTATGAGGTATTTTCTTCATCATGTTTCATTCTAGCTAAAGGCTGAAGGGGTTTAGCTAGAGAATGATTTTCTTTCTGGAACCCTCCTGTACTCTGCATTCAAGTTATGATTTATGTACTACCTTTGGTCCTTTAACCTTTATGATGGAATCCTGATTTATATTCATACTTACACAAGTGGTGCCTGTATTTCCTTCTTCTGAACAGGAATTACTGGCACTAGAAGAGAGAATAGGTTCTGTAAGCACAGCCCTTTCCAATGAGCAGCTTGCAAAATGCCTTAGAAGAAGCATATATTGTCCAGTTGCTACAGGAGCAAATAAATCAGTCATAGATGATATGAAATGCAGCATATGCCAGGTATCTAGTTACCTAAAGGATCTTGTATTTCTGTGGGTATAAAATAAAATGCATATGAGATCAACATCATGATTTTTTTTCCATGAGGAACTGATAAGGCAACCTAAGTGTCATGCATTACCTGCAATTTTGATCCCCTCTCAGAAAAGTGAATAGGAGAACCAGGAAACTGTTAATTTTGAGGCACTAAGTGCAATTGTTTACTTTTGGTGTTGAACAATTGGCGTATAAATAAAGTCTTTTACATTCCTCAGTGAAGACAACTACAGTTATTAAAATCAACTGTTGCACTATTTATTGGTAACAGTTGTACCCAAACCTACCATGTGCAGAAACATTTGCATTCACTGTTTCAATCCTACACCACCACCACACAACACCAATTTAAATCAACCACATACCTGTATCTAAAGGAAGTGGCACAAAATATTCTGCCATGGATTACTTAATCAGGGAATCCTTGATGAAATTTAAACATCTGCCTGTTCCAGGAAGAGTACAAGGAGGGTGAAGAAGTTGGGCAGCTGCCATGTGAACACCGGTACCATGTGTGCTGCATTGGCCAGTGGCTTAGGCAGAAGAATTGGTGTCCGGTATGTAAAGCGTCGGCAGTACCTTAGATGGGCTAATCCAAGGATGTCCAAGCTTGTCAATTACTAGTGTCTGGAGTCCATGACTGTACATGTGAACTTGTAAATAACATGGGCTGGGTCAGCTCCAGTTCCTGGACATCAGATATTCAGAATCATTGTGCCCTGGAAGGCTCCTTCAAGTGTCATTGCAATTAATTGAATAATTGCATCGATTGTGATGGATTAAATTGCTTTGAGTTCAATCACAAGCTTTGCCCTTTTTTTTCTTTCAAAATGGCGACAATTCCATTCCTCTAACCAAAACACCTTAAAGCTTCAAATGTTACTTCGAAGCCTTCTCTATTGGTTTGTGATGATTGGGAGTATTTGGAGCTTTGAATGCATGGCTCAGATGTCCGGAAAGTTGCTTCGTAGTATTACAGTATTTTTTTATAACATATCGGATTCCTTAAATGAGTGATGCTCGTATTACGAAGTTTAAATTTGTAACTATGAGAGAAGGCCAATAACCAAGATGAATGTCACGACCATGATCATCCAATTGGGTGATGCTGTCACGCCATAGGGCAGGTTCACTTGAATTTTCACTCTTTTTTTTCTCAAAAAGTTCATTTGAGTTTTTCATCCAGTTCAATTTTTTTTTTGAATTTTCAAAGGGCTGCGCTAGATGTCTAGCGTTGGCTAACTACAACTAGGCTGAAAATACTTTTTGAGTCCAAACATACAAATATCAATGAACATTTGACATTTCTTCCTATGTCTATATGGATAACATGTGGCCAACGTTCTGCACTTTATGCCTCTTTGCACTGAACAAGTTTGCTAAAACTACCCTACCAAGTAACCACCTTTTTGCGAGGAACCACCTGTGTCTTGTTTTTTAAGGCTTACCGTGAACACTACATAGGTGGCCGAAAACCGAAACGCTTTCTATAGTACGGGAGATATACTGACATTACCAATACACAAACACCGCTAACAAAACAAATGCACTCCCTGTTTCCCAAATTGGGTGCCAAGTTGCCAACATGAAAGGCCGGTGATATATAGTTTGGTCTCAACATATAAAACTTGAAAATCATGAACAAATTTTGGACCTATTTGTATGATGTGATGCACTGGTGTTTGACTGTTAGTGAGGCGATGCCGGGCATTCTTTGCACGTCATGCATAGCTCACAGAGGCTGATGTCACTCACCCTAGCCTCTCGGTCGTAGATGCCGCATGCTGGCATTGCAAGTGTGCTAGTACTAGTTGTGTAACGGCTAGCACCTATACATGACCAATCACCTTCTGCCTCTCATGCTCACCGATGGAGTGATCTGAGCACGACATACACGAGCAATGAAGAAAGCAAAAGGTAGTGGTGACAAATAAAAGCCGAAAGCCAAACCATAAAGCGAAAATCGAACTGATTTGATTCCCGTTTTGTTCAGTAACCACTGTTGTGGTTTCAGTTTCTAAAACAAGATATCCTCATTAGATGATATTATTTTGACTTTTAACCTTTTGAGAACGAACTAACCAACCTTTTGTATATCCCATTGGCCTAGCACTCTAGCTTAATTTAAAAGGTCCAACCCAGATATGGCCTAAATTCCTAACTCACCATCATCATAAATTATCATTGAAATTACTTGATGGGGTTGGGATCCACCGATATGTTTAGAATTTTGTTCTTTTAATAAACAATTGAACAAACTTGTTTCTTTATTTATGTTGAATTTTTATTTACTCTATTATTTTGCTTTCTAGTTTATATCTTTGAAAATAGTTGTTAATGCCCTGGTAACTTACACTATCCCCTATACATCCATAAATATAAGCGCTTTTAGGTTTTCCACGAGATAATTTTTTAAACGTTTGGTTGCTAATAATAGCAGTAAATTTACAAATATTAACAACTTAAAATAGATGTTTCTAAATTAAATTCACATAACTCTTTTCATTTAAAATAATTTATTTTATAAATATTATTTATGTAAGTTAAAAAATATTTTATACTTAGAACAAACCTCAAAGTGCTGTCTAATCACAGATGAAGTATTTTTTACTGGCTAGTGTTGTCTTTCTACGGAGTACGTCTGTACCACCCGTCCACCACAAACACACACACCCCAACACGTCAACAGCAGTAAAAACCTTTTTTTTTCCGTTTCTTTCACCCTTCCTCACTACCGCCGTCCGCCCGCCGTGCCCCGCAGATCCGACGGCGCAGATCGCCCCACCCACGCCCACCGTCTTCCCCAACCTCTCACCCCGTCGTCCACTCGTTCGTCGCTGCCTCGCTTCCTCCTCCAGCACACCTCCCCGCCCTCCTCGATTGCTCCCCGCGGCTAGGCCCTCGCCAATCCGCGCCCACCGCCGCAGTATAAATCCGCCGGGCGGCGTCTCCCCCGCCGCTCCGTTACCACCCAGCTCCGACCACAACCCTAGCGGCGCGCGCCGGCATGGGCTAGGGTTATGGAGTGGGACAGCGACTCCGACGGCGGCGGCGGGAATGACGAGGAGGAGGAGGAGGTCGGGGGCGCGCCCCCCGGGTTCGCGCTCGCCATCGAGGGCGTGCTGGGCGCCTGCGGGATGGTCGTCTCCGACGCGCTCGAGCCCGACTTCCCCATCATCTACGTCAACCGCGGGTTCGAGGACGCCACCGGGTACCGCGCCGAGGAGGTGCTCGGGAGGAACTGGTAATTCGCCTGGCTTTCCCGCTCCAGTTTCGATTCGACAACCGCGTGGTTCAATTCATTCGATTCGACAACCGCGTGGTTCAATTCAATCCGAGCTCGGTTGGTTGTGTGGTGATGACGCACGGGGTGCTATGTGTTGCTTAGGTTGGATAGTTTGATTGACTGCGGAAAGTTATTTAGTGTGCTTTTGCTGTTCCGTGGTGACCTCCTGTGCAGTATTCCATAACCCATAGATGATATTTCGATTTTTAATGATTTGCTGAAACCAAATTAGGATGCTGTTTAACTGGTTTGGATGTTGAGTTGCTAACAACTAGTAATTTCTTTCTTTCTTTGCCACTATCAGTGTAAGCTTTGCAAGCTACATCAACCAATGGTTCTATTTACACGAATAACTAGAGGAACCAGAGTCATCACGTTGTCTAGTTTATGGTATTGGTAAACATGCCTTTGTTAATATATGGCGTGCTGGTTTTAGGTTCCCCTTGGAGAAAGTGTGTGTTTGATCTGTTTGTTGCTTCAAATCAATTTTAACTGCTAATCCAACCAAATTGTTTGCTTGGAGTTTGATTTAAGATGGAAATTACTTGTTTATCCAATCAAATTGTTTGCTTGAATCCTGTTGCCAACTGTTCTGTTTCGCATATGTTTCTTTTCATGTTCAGCCTTGCAGCATCTAGAGATTGCACTACTGCCTCTTGGACCACAGGCTACTATTGTGACTAGAACTCTAATATCCTTTAGAAAGGCTTAGCAAATGTCCGGCCAGCATGATGCTAAAGTTTCTTGGCACCATACAGCATACTCATGTTGAATATAAAACTGTTTGCTCCTGGTGTCATATAGTACTTTACAAGTTCCTAAGGCATTTAGCAAAACCGGGATCCTGCCCTGCGACGTTAGACAAAGTCATTTCCAACCAGGTGACCAAAGCTTGTTGCCAGTGGTACCTGTAATAATGTCCTTAAGTGACCAAATAGAAATGCATTAAGGAGTTTTAATGGGCATATGTAGACCTGGTTTTGGATTGTCATGAAATATGGAGGAAAGAAAGAAAAAGCTTTAGTTAATGGTGTGAAGAAGGTACATGTTTAGAAATTCTCTTTAGATGCGTATGTTTACAAATTCTTTGTAACAATCGAAGACTGTTGAGGCACACTTTCAGTCTTTAGTAGTACTCCCTCCATTTTTAAACATACGAAGTTTAGGAAAAGCTAGTTTGTTCATTTTGAAAATAACTAACTTGTCCTAAACATGATACATTTAAAAACAGAGGTAGTATCAGTAGTATCACCACTAGTTAAATAATGAAAGCACATTATGGAGTTTTTGATAACAAACTTGCTTTGCTGATATTATCTCATCACAATGCCCATAAGATTAAATGAGTTGCATGCAGAATGCTATTCGCAGTTGCTAGTAAGAGAATAAATTTCATGCTTGTTAGTTCAGTTGACATAATTCAGTTTTTCTTAATATTTTATTTTCTTTTGTGTCAGAGCAAACATGAAACTTAACATGCTATGTCAGTCAATTTACTTGTACAATAGTCACTTATGTCTTGTTTACTGTTGTTGTGCTATTTCTTTTGCAGCCGGTTTTTACAATGCAGAGGACCATTTGCTCAGAGGAGACATCCCCTTGTTGATGCTGCAGTAGTTACTGGGATCCGGAGATGTTTAGAGGAAGGGACTGAGTTCCAGGGTGATCTGTTGAATTTTAGGAAAGATGGTTCTCCATACGTGGCAAAGCTGCAACTAACACCCATATACGGAGATGATGACACAATAACACACTATATGGGCATTCAGTTTTTCAATGACTCCAATATTGATTTGGGGCCTTCGCCTGGCTCTGTCACAAAGGAACCTGTGAGACCCACATGGGTCGCACCACATAACACTCCCCCACCTACTTCAGTGGGCAAGGGCAACCTCTGGGAGCATTCAAGTCTCTTCCTACTGAGTGATGAGGTACTGTCTCAGAATATTCTGTCAAAACTGTCACCCAGAGACATAGCATCCATAAACTCTGTTTGTAAGCGACTGTATCACTTGACAAAGAATGAAGACCTTTGGAGGATGGTTTGTCAGAATGCATGGGGTGGTGAGGCTACTCGAGCCCTTGAGACAGTGGCAGGATCAAGAAATTTAGCATGGGGACGACTAGCGCGAGAGTTGACCACCCTGGAAGCTGTTGCCTGGAGGAAATTGACAGTTGGCGGGGCAGTGGAGCCATCTCGCTGCAATTTCAGTGCTTGTGCTGTGGGGAACCGTGTTGTCCTTTTTGGTGGAGAGGGTGTTAACATGCAACCAATGAATGATACTTTTGTGTTGGATTTGAGTGCCACCAAACCAGAATGGAGGCACATCAATGTGAGCTCAGCTCCTCCCGGTCGCTGGGGCCATACCTTATCATGCCTAAATGGATCACATCTGGTTCTTTTCGGTGGCTGTGGTGGGCAGGGGCTACTAAATGATGTGTTCGTTTTGGATCTGGATGCACAGCATCCAACTTGGCGTGAGATTCCTGGTCTTGCTCCACCAGTGCCACGGTCGTGGCATAGCTCTTGCACAGTGGATGGAACGAAGCTGGTGGTTTCTGGTGGCTGTGCTGACTCTGGTGTTCTTCTCAGTGATACCTACCTCCTAGATGTTACAATGGAAAAACCTATTTGGAGGGAGATACCTGCATCTTGGACTCCACCTTCTAGACTTGGGCACTCCCTCTCTGTTTATGATGGCAAGAAAATCTTGATGTTTGGTGGTCTTGCTAAAAGTGGCCCTCTACGGCTCAGGTCTAGTGATGTATTCACTCTAGATTTAAGTGATGACAAGCCATGCTGGCGGTGCATCACTGGCAGCGGGATGCCAGGAGCTGGTAATCCTGCGGGAGTTGGCCCACCTCCTCGCCTTGATCATGTTGCGGTGAGCCTTCCTGGAGGGAGAGTTTTGATATTCGGTGGGTCTGTGGCAGGTCTTCACTCAGCTTCAAAGCTTTACCTCCTGGATCCAGCTGAAGAGAAGCCGACCTGGAGGATTCTGAATGTTCCAGGGCGGCCTCCACGGTTCGCCTGGGGCCACAGCACTTGTGTCGTGGGTGGAACAAAGGCGATAGTTCTTGGAGGACAAACTGGAGAAGAGTGGACGCTAACTGAAATATATGAGCTTTCTATGCTAAGCTCATTAGTTTGAATGTGAAAAGCTTCCTCGAAGAGACATCTCCGGAGAACAGCTACATGTTTGTGTGACTAAGGCTGAGCCGAATCATTTTTTTTTCAACAGTGGATTGAAGGGATTTTACTCTGATGTCAGGATAGTTGTGTACTAGCTCCTGAAGTGGATTGAACCTGATTACTCGATCTATATATGTCTGGGAGTCCCCTCATCTGGAAGTAGGAATAAGTTACCTCTGCTGTTGTTTGTATTGAAATAGCTGTCATACATAAGCTAATCTCAGTTCTTGTCATGTTTCCCAAGGGAGGACTGTCGTTGTTTTGGTGGAGCCATACCACACGCATTCTTTGCATTTTGATGTCAGGCATGCGACACCACCGTTGGTGACAAGCGACGCGACAGTCTTCTGGGTTTAGATCCATCAATGCTCCTTACAGGAGGAGCTGTAACACTGTTCTTGTTATTTTTTTCTTTTGCATAACTTTGTGCTTCCCTCAGTTTATACTTTATAGTGATGCTTGTAACTTGTTTTCCGGCCTTAATGATCAAATGTTGAATTCCAATAGTTCCATCTTATTGGTGCGTTTATCTTATATGCTAGTAACACGCCAATGTCTTGATGGTGACCTCACCTGATGCTGAATGTCAATTGCCAATTTGCCATTGGTCTCTTTCAGCTGGCATTGATGCCAATTGCCATTTTACCATTGGTCTCTTTTCTTTGGGCTGGGATTGGTACGAGTGAACCAGCTGCCTCTTCATATTTCAGCAGCACTAAAACTACAACTGATTCCTTCACTACATTAGCCGCATGCCAGAACTTTCAGCAGAATTAAACTCACTCCTCCATTTTCCGCATACCAAAACTAAACTTTTAGGGTGGTAGTGACACTAAAGCTCATTGTGTTAAATGTTAAATTAATCAATGCTAAAGTTCGGAACAAAATTCATGATATTTAGAGACTAAATCATATATGTGATGGTAGTACATCAAACATGATAACGCATTAGAAAGGCATAACAACCCACTTAAGTTACGACAGATGTTGTGCAGAAATAATGTCAATAATGCACTTTAGAATTGATTATTATCTAATAAATACCAACAGAAGTTACCAAATCTATACAAGACTTGACCAAAGAACACGATAAAACATCAGATCATCCATCCCATCCACTCTATGCACCCTTGTCAATGCACTTTAGAATGGATTGTTTTCTAATAACAACATAAGTTACCAACAAAGCTATACAAGACTTGACTAAAGGATACGAGAAAACATCAAGTCGTCCATCCCATATCCACTCTATGCACCCTCGAGCTTGACTCATCATCCTCCAAACAGAACCGGAATCTGTTTCTCTAGGCCTTCAATATGATTTGATGGGTTTATCGACCGCTTTTCCAAGAATCTTTGGTAGCAAGGTACTAGTTTTGCTTTTATTTTTTGTTGGATGTGATTTCGGAGGTCTGGATTCTCGACAACTAACCCAATTTGAGCCTCACAGGCATGCACGGAGGCAGCGGGTGGGCCGGGGGGGGGGGGGGGGGGGCTCGAGCCCCCCTACTGCCGTGCGCTCCATTGAAAAGAAGAGGGAATAAGGAAGTAGAAGAGAGGAAAAATGGAGGGATAGGAAGAAGAAGGGGGAGCTGGCGGAAGGAGAAGGAGAATGAGCCTCCCAAGCGGCAATCCTAGCTCCGTCACTGCATGAAGGTGCTTAAGCTCTTCAATTCTGTCAATTTTTGATGTGTATGTATCCATGTGCCGCAGAAATTTCAGTTTCATGACATCTTTTGGGATCTCAGGGTTGGATACTTTGGGGCTGCTTAATGTTTCAAGATGATAAAGATTTTTTATTGCCTGAGGAAGCCTGGTGATTTTTCTGCCAAGCACGAGATATCTAAGATGCCTAAGAAGACAAATTTTGTCTGACAAATCAGCTATATCGCAACCCTCTAAACCAAGAACACGGGTGCAGGTCAGCTCCGTGAAAAGTTCATCTGGAAATGGATTGGATGATGATGTTGGGCTCTTGAAAATCAACAATGTGCGTAGCCTTTTGAGATCCTGGTTCTTGAGTGCAGCCACATCATCACCATAGACAGATAAATGCCTATCAGTGTCTGGGATGCCTTTCCTAACTGCCACAGCATCGGCTCCAAAGCAATCTACACGAGAAACTTTCAAGGCCACATCATGCATCATATCGTTCATGTAGTAGCAATTGCGGTGCCCTTCCTTTTGCTTATGGAATACTCCCTCCGGTTTGGTAAAAGAAGTCGTTTAGGACAGCGACACGGTCACCAAAGCACAACTTTGACTTCTCTTTTCTATAAAAATATTTCTTGAAAAGTTATATATGTATACTTTTATGAAAGTAATTTTCAAGACCAATCTATTTATATAATTTTCACATTTCCAAACTCAAGGACTTAAATGTTATTTATGATTTATATTCCAATGTTTGACTCAAACATTGTCCAAAACGACTTCTTTTACCAAACCGGAGGGAGTAATGACCTTGCTCTGAGCTGCTCAAAATACTCAGACCCTAAATCTTCCAGCTGGGCCTTCCCAGGATCTGCTCGAATGAAACCAAGGGCAATCCACATATTGACAAGCATATTCCTGTCAAAATTCCATCTTTTGGGGAACAAGCTGCAGATGCCAAAGCATGGCTGAGGTGCTCTGGCAGGCGATGGTAACATAGCTCAAGGGATGGCATGAAGTCCACGATATTCATAGCAACGAACCTTCTCCACTTACTCACACTGAGGCTGCCTTGCAGCATGATTCCAAGGGTCTTAGCCGCCAATGGTGAACCACTGGTTTTTTCACATATCATCTTTGCAACATCTTGTATCTCAGCAGCAGTGACGGAGCTAGGATTGCCCCCCTCTCCTTCCTCCAGCCACCCTTCTTCTTCCTCTCCCTCCATTTTTTCCTTTCTTCTCCTTCCTTCTTCACTCTTCTTTTCAATGGAGCGCACGACAGTAGGGGGGCTCGAGCCCCCCCCCCCCCCCCCCCCCCACTGCCTCCGTCCATGCTCAACAGGAATAATCTTGTCCTTACTGTGCTCCTCTTCGCCAAAGGCACATCTATTGAAGAGAGAGCAAATGTGGTCTACTGACAAACCTTGCAACCGAATGATCTTGCTTGCGCCCAGCAACGTGGTGACCATCTTCTGCCAGGTTGTAATCAAAATCCTGCTCCCTGCTGTCTTCCCAGATCCGAGGGGGCTCAACACCTTGTTCCACATCTCCTGGTAGGCACCCTCCTTCATGCCCTCCCAATACCAGACGTCATCAACCACAAGAATGAACTTTCGCGAGCAGACAGCCTCTCTGAGTTGATTCTGTAGCCACTCAAAACTGTTCCTACCGTCAGGCACATTGACACCAGCCGACTGCAGCATTTTTTTGGTGAGCTCGTGCTCGTCATCGGCCACGCCGGGATTTGTCCAGATTCTGACATTGAAGGTAGTGGCTGCTGCAGGTGTCTCTAACAGAAGCTGTGCAAGGGTTGTCTTCCCCATACCTCCGTCGCCCATGATCGCTACAATTGGGACGTGATGCATGCGTTGATGATCTGCTTGGTCATCGGACAACGATGAGCAGGCGGCTATCCATGACGCCATCTACTACAGTTCTCCATCGCGTCCCAGCACCGCCGGTTCGTGCTGCCGCGAGGAGCCCGTGACACGGCCGCGTGAGCAGTGGAGGTCGCTGAGGTTGCCTGATCCCGATCCCGATCCGGGCGGTGGCGATGTAGTAATGGTTTCAGTTGCAGCCATCGTCAGAGCCAAGGAAGCAGCTTGGAGGTCTTCTAGGTTCTTGATTACATTCTTGAGCCTCTTCCTGCTCTCGTAGCTGGCGCCGCTGACGAACCATTCGTCGGAGTCGGGGAAGATGATGCCGAGGTCGTCGAGGACGTCGTCGGCGTCGTAGGCGGCGTCCTTCACGTGCTGAAGCCACGCACGGAGCTGATCGCTGCTGCCCAGGCCCGGCGAGCTCCGCCGCTCCAAGGCGCCCGCCACAATGCGGATCTGCTCCAGCAGATCCCCGAGGCGGCCGATCGACGCCTGCTGGGCGCTGCTCTTCAGCGCCCAGACCTTGGGCAACTTCTTGGCGAGCTTGCCTAGAACGACGGCGACGATCGGCTCCACCACCCAGTCAATCGCCGCCACCTCCATCGTCTCGCCGGCCGCCAATGTGCTGCGGTGCGGGAGTGTGTTTGCCGCCTTGGGCTTGAAAGTTGGAACTTGGGAGGAACGGGGTGAGGATTTCGTTTTCGCTCACAGGAAACTTCGTGCAGCTTGAGGGAGGGAAAGGAATCGGGTGGTTACTGCATCATTTAAGTGACTTAACCTTCAGTCAAGCGAGGTGCATTCCAGCATCAGGAAGGGATGCCTAGCTAGGGGAGCTAATTATCAATGTATAGAATGAATAGAATCGGTGATGAAATATTTCAAACTAAAAAAAAATCATAGTCTTAATTTGATTCTGATTGCACCATAATTTTTTACGACAAAATTACTAAATATGACGACCCCGCTTGATAATGTGTGGATAAAAAAATTACAAACATTTTAACAAGTTGAAAATACTTTTTATGAGAAAAATTACTCTCATGCCATCAGTTAAACCCTAAACCCCACATATGCCACTGTCAGTTATTTTGTAGGGTCCCACATGTCATAACAAATCAATGGCGTACGAGAGATTAAGAGTTTTCTCTATGGCATACAAGGATATTCCCTTTTTCATGGATATGTGTACACCTTGAATAAATTCTATAAACTCACGAAATAAAACAATTGCAGGCATCAAACAAAATATATGAACTCACAAAACAAAAATATATAACCCTAAAACAAATTGCACAACTCACATCACAAAGATATGTACATCTAAAATTATACAAACTCATCCAACAAAACAAGACTAACTCCAAACGAAGCTGTGGGCTTATACATGCTTGAATTCAAGTTGGATCTTGTGTATGAGACATCCACATTCAATATATAAAGGTCACAAAAATATCTTTTTTATCGAACACATATTTCTCATGTTGTTTTCTAAATACAATTGTATAATTAATAATAGATAGCGGCATGTTCCTAATTATTTTATCACTTAAATAAAAACAAGCTCGCCTTATATTTTACTCAAACGGTCATATCAAAGGATGCCACGACCTTATTGCATCAGCTCATGAGCGATGCAACTTTTTTTTGACCGAAGTCGGGAGGGGAAGCCCCTACCTATTTTTTAGATTTTTTTTTTTCTAAACCCATTTAGTTCACTCCCACGAGGAGTCGAACCTGGGTATGTTGGGTGCTAATCAGGTGCTCTAACCACTAGACTAGAGACCCTTTCACGGGATGCAACTTGTTGGTCGGTTCAGTGTTTATTTTTTTTTCCATTGGCCGGCAACCCACTAGCATACTGATGTTGCACAGATTTCGTGCCAAATGAAGAAACTATGCTTTGCAAAACTCTTATCCATGTCAAATTTTAATTGCAACATTGTGTTCTTATGATGACAATTTCAAAACTAGATCACAATCGACTATATTTGGACAATATTTTTTGATGGAATATTTTTTATTTGTTCTATTACATTTTATTTTGTTATGAAAACAATTTATTTAATGAGGGTTTTTATTTATTATTTGGAACCTATTTTTGTTCTATAATAATTAATTTCTACATTTGAAGGTTCCTCCATTTTCATGATCAAAGTATTCCACATTCAAGACCAATTATTCTATATTTACAGTCAAATTGTTCCACCTAGAAAAGCTAACAAAACATATTCAAATGTGGTTCTGTTTGAACAGAAACTTTCGTATTTGACACCAAATAATTCAATTTCTTTCTTGACATAAAAAAATCTTATTTGACAGCAAGTTTTAACTTTATTTCCTATTTGACATTTCTGTACTTCGACCATTTATGTTGGAACAAAACGACCTCCATATCACCTACAAAAATTATGAAACTTCTTCTAGTTATACAAAAATAAAAAATGAACCCATTTTTTCTTAAAAGTACATGTGTAGTTTTATGGTGTTAAGATTAAAACTCACCAAATCATACCACTTTTTAAATTTATCTGAATTTATTGCCCAAAAATACTTTTAAAATTATGGAAAAATAACTAATATTTCTCACAATTTATGAAAAAATTATAAACTTAGTTCTTAGCATAATTTATATAGAGAATAATGAAGAATGGGAAATGTCAATTTTTTTTGAAGAACTTCGTAATTCTCTATGCAACATATGATGGAAAATAGTTTTATAAATAACTACAGGACATGTGAGGAATATTAGTTATTTTCAATATTTTTTGAAAGTATTTAGGTGGCAAAAAAATTTAGATACTTTGAAAAGTAGCCTGATTTGGTGAAATTTAATTTAAAATTCTAAAAGTAGATGTGTGTTTTTAAAAAATGGGTTCCTCTCGATTTGTTCTATAGTTAGAAAGGTTATCTCGTCCACCTTAATTAGCTAAAGTGACAACTTGGTGTGTCACAAGGGAGGAAATATTTTATTCAGTGCCACGGAAGGAATTGATCAATTGAGTTATTTTCTGGTGTTAAATAAGGATTGTTCTCTTTTTTAACGATCCCCTCATAAAGAACACAATGGTTGGCCTGTTTTTAAAGATCCCATCAAACATATTCAAGAGAAGAACCCATTCGCTCTTGCGTTTTGTAAATTAAATTATTATTTTCCTATTTTGTCTCTGGTGGCCTGTGCTGCCTGCCTGTTTTGTATCTCTGGTCGACCATCATATCTAGTACATAATTACTGCACACTAACTAGTATTTATGCGCCCCTTTATCCTTCACAAAATGAGCTAACTAATGGCTCTCGTGGAATTCTACTACATTATATCAGGAAATCAAATACTACCTCCGTTCATAAATATATGACGCTTAGGACAGGATAGTTAGTTCATTTTTAAGCTAATTTAATTGTCCTAAACGACACATATTTGAGAATGGAGGGAGTATATCACAGGCTAAGATGCCATCCCTCAGTTTTTCAAGCAAGTTGGGTGGTATCACAAATTGGCTAGCTGATTACACACTAATCAAGAAGTAAAACTAAATGTATGCACAACATAAGCACTAATCGTAATAAGATGGAAGCCATGGGTCACCATTTGTGCCATCGTAGCCTGTACTTCGGTGAGTTTAATTATTTAGGAGAGAACAATAAAATCAAGAAAAAGAAACTGACCCGCATGGCTTATCTCAAGGCTTAGCCTTTCGGCAAGCTATCTGGTCCTAGTAGCATTTGTACTTGTAGCATTTGATCATATGATTCCAGCAAGCAAACAAGCTAATTTCATCATACAAAATCAGAGGTACTGTTATGGCTTGTGGTCTGATATGTGGAACTCACAGCTGCTTGTTTATATATACAAAGTTATCTGTGTCATTGCAAACTGAATTAGATGTACTCTTGATTTTCTGATTGTCTTTGCATCCGACATCAGCACACTTCCTTTTTCGCTGGTTGATCCTATGAGTGTTAACATCGGTGTCTGAACCTGGGATCCCTAGATTGAACAATATAGAATACGTATCAGAGACAGAGTGCTAAGCCAAAAAAAAAGAAAAAGAAATGTTCTACAATTGTGTTTGTGTTACTTATGCTGATTTTCAAGGGCATGCTTAAGATTTGATCAAGAGCTGAAAACAAGCCGTGCTGTTGATTGCATTGTGTCAAGTTTATCAGCTATACAGTTCGCTCATAATTCACATTTCACTCTGTATATTGTGATCAACCAGGACTCCAGAAATAACATGTAATGATAGCGCCAAAAAAATTCAAACCAAATGGTCCCAGTAATCACGAGAGGATTGAAGGAATGAATAGACTGAAATAGCCGTGCAGGCTCTTTGAACCCCAGAAGATGCATATAGACAAATATGTAGCCACATAAGTCAAGAAATGGACACAGTTTTATGCTGAAGAAAAAAGGGTCAAGACGGACATACTACAGAATTACATTTCTCTTGATGGTTGTATAGTTATATGTCATTTGCCATAGGTCTCTTTCTCTCAGCTATATTTCTTTTCCTTCTCTGTTTGATACTTTCATACTCAAAACATTTTATTTTCCGTCTTGATTATCAAAGGATGAAATCTCAATAATTCCACCTTATCCATGCATTTGCCAGATGTTAGTACCGCGTTAATGTCTTGATGATGACCTGACGCTGAATGTCAGTTGTCATTGGTCTCTTTCTCTCAGCTGGGGCCATGTAATTATCTCTCAGGAATTAATTCTGTGTTTCTTATCATCTTGCTGTAGTTTAATGAATAATTAGTGTGAGCATGCCTTGCGAATTTCTGGAGAACCAGGAAGCTCCAGAACGATAGCCCTTTAACAGATAGACTCAGATAGACTTTTTCATATCACCGTCTCTGACGCATCATCTTTATCAGAAAAAAAGGACACTGATGCGTAACAAAGACTAACAGAATCAAGCAAAGATTCCAAGGCATGGGCTGCCCATCCTAGCAAGCCAGGCATCTTACAAGCCACTTGATGATTGAGGTCAACCAGAATCAAACAGATACAATATGGAAGCAATCAGAGCAAAGGCAACGGCAGCCGAGTACGAAAGCTCTCGATAAGCCCAATCACAGATCAGGCAGTTCGGTACGGAATCCTCTTTACGAGCCCAGTACAGGCATACACCAGCAGTTCCTTTCAGCGCCTTCCATTCCAACACGGAAGCTCTTCCAGCAACACAAGCAAGAGCACAGCCAAGCAAATGCAATTCAAAACTATTAGATTAAAGGTATTCAAATTTTCAACATTTATTGAAAGAGGGCGAGAAAATCGGCAAGGATTCAAGAGAAGCATTTCTGCTGTTAAAGTTGCTGTACTCAGAAGAAGCATTTTGAGATACAAGGACCTCCCAGTCAGGAAGCTGATCTGTGACATTGCTAATTTAAGGAGGGAGCTAAATATTTACATTAAAGAACCTACAACGGTGATGAAACCCGCTACAAATCAACAATAAGAAATGTACACTGCTATATTTTCTGTACAGGAAATTTGGGCTGCCAGATCACCTACTACCTTTTCTTCTTCCTCCTTTTTTTCTAAAAAAAAGAAGACAGAAAATTAAACAAACAAATGTAGAGTGATTCTGATTGTTGCTGCATCCACTTGGCTTTTCCATTTTTGCTGGTTGATCCTAGATGTGTGAATGTCGGTGTCTGAACCTGGGATCCCTAGATTGAATTGAACAATGAAAGAATGTGTATCAGAGACAGTGCTAAACAAATAAATAAAATGAAGATAAAGTTTGTTATAGCTGTAGTGTTACAGTATAAAGAAATTTTCTACACTTGCATGCAGCATGCTTAAGTCAAGAGCTGAAAAGAAGCTGTGCTGTTGATTATGTCAAGTTTATCAGTTATCCAGTTTGCTCATAATTCACATTTCATTCTGTATAATGTGATCAATGGGGAGTAACATGTAATAATAATGCTACAAAATTTCAAATCAAAATGGTCAAGTAATCACAGGAGGATTCGAGGAAATCAAATAGACTGAAATATAAGCTGTACACTCTCTCTGAACTCCAAAAAGATGCAAATAAACAAAAGATGCAGGACATGATACTCAGAAAAGGACATAGAGTTTATGCCGAAGAAAGAAGGGTGCAAAATGGAGAACATAAATAGAAAAACATTGCTCTTGATGGTTTTATAATTTTGTTTCTGCATTTGTACACCATTTTAGCCATATAATCTCCAACGAAAAGCAAGAAATAGCAAAGTAGGTACACAGACCTGTAATGACCAACCATTCTCCTTGACGCCGCAACCCTAGGCATGGCCCCTGTAACTATATATTCATCATCAATTTCATCAAATCGCATTTCTCTTATCTCAACAGATCTTGTTGGCACTTCAAGGGTAATGCTTTCTTGACTAGATCTATTGCTGCTCATTGTTCCGCTATCTCTCCTTTCCCTTGTTCTTGCTCTTCTTCGGCCTCCTGAAGATCTACGGAATGACTTGCAAAAGATACAGGATGCCCACCAGTTCCTTCTAACCCTGTGATAAACTTCGTACTCATCTCCAGCTTCATCATCCCCATACTCGATGACATAATCTCCCAGGACTATACCATTAGGAACCTGTGCATGTATTGTGCTCAAGACATCTATTGTATCAGAAGACTGCTGCAAATTCTCCCAATCAACCCGGCGAGCAGGATCAATTTCTGAAGGGCGTGAATTTGGATGTTTTTGTTGGGTATGCTTCTGAAGCTCATGGAAGTTACCAGCATATGAGCAGGAACTCTCTTCACAGCATCTTTTCTTCTGGTTAAGATGCATGCGAGCCTCATCAATAACAAACCACCCAATCACATCACCTCTGCACAGAGGGCAAGCTGGGCGGTTATTTGCATTAGACGAAATGATATGAATGCTATCAAGGGGAGCCACAGAAAGAGATGAGACTTTCACATTGACTGGTATTCCATGAGCAACTTTGAACCTCTCAAGACAGTTTGAACGCGTCTGATCTGTGTCACATATGAACGGTCTACAGCCCTTCTCATAAGAGGTGCACCTCAGTAAGACTGCATTGTGAGGGATATCGAGACAGATTGGACAAGTAACATCCTCCAACCAACTTTGATCAAATTTGATGTCCAGATCAAAGGAGCTGGGCTTTACCACCTTCTTCATTAACAAATTTCTGGAACCCATGCTGAACTTCCTAGGTAGATGTTTGTCACTACCAAGTTATATTCTCATGGCAGCCTGCACAGCATCAAGCAGAATGCCAATTAGTCTCTGAACTCTGCCATTTAACACATCGCATGGATCTTCTATAAGGAATAAAGCGGCAGACTTTGCACACGTAAACAATCTTAGTATGCTTACATCAAAATTAAGGGCATGCTGCTGCCTACTGCAGTTTTTCATAACATTCTTGCCATACAACAAGCAAAACTAATGATAATGGAAGCTAAACAGCCAAATAAGAAATTGATGGAATAGCATGGTAGCACACTTTCCAGACCAGCCAAATTAGAGATTCGGTTCCAATTAGTTGACCTCTCTAGAGAAACGTTAGCACAACCAGTAAGACTATGCACAGTACCATCTTTTAAGAAAATTCCCAAAACCATCTAGTAGAGAACTATAACCCAGAAATTGAACCTACTTTTTGGGGGGAAATTAACAAGGATTTAGCAGGAAGGCTTCATCAAATTCCCTGAAGAAACTAAGCGAAACCAAATTCCCTGAAGTGGTTAAGGAACTTTATCCAAATCCTTACCCTCCCAACAAATTCACTGTATCGTCAGCGAGTTGCTCCAAGTAAATCACACAGGAATGATGAAAAAAAACAAGAAGATAAAGAAGAAGTAGAACACTTGACGGCGCAGAACAGCAGACCGCCAAGAATCGCCAACGAGGAGCAGAGGGGTCGTACCGCTGCGTCTGCTGGTAGGTGGCAGAGAGAGCTCGAGGAACGACGGGCGCCGCAGAAAGTGACGAGGTGAGGAGAGGTGAGACGTCTTCCTCTGCTCGCTCCGCGACGCCAGGTCTCTCTCCCTCTCCTTCCCTCTCCTACTCTCTCAGTGTGGAGACAAAGACGAAGGCTACGACGTGGCTGCCGCACCCGCCCAGGCCACCGACGGCGCGGCCGCCGCAACGGAGAGGGTGAAGAGGAGAAGCTCCTCTGCTTTCTTGCACCGGTCGGCTGGTTCTTGGAGCCTAGACGTGGGTCGCCGGAGGCTTCCCTTCCCCAAGCCGGAGTCGGACGCCGGAAGAGGGAGAGGCAGGTGGGATTTGACAAGCTGCAGGTGGTTTGGTTTGTGCGATTTGTCAGCGGAGGTGGTTGGATTTTGGGAGCATTTCTGGGAGGGAGGGGAGGGGAGGAACAGAGAGAGCGAGCGAATTGGGACTTTGGGGTTGGGGATAGCAGCGCTGAATTTCTTCCTAGTCTGGTCTTTGTCTCTTGGGTCTTTGGCATTAGGTCCCGAGATGGACTCTTGGAGACATAAATTTTCGCAAATTTGAAAGTACCAATAAATTTTACAAAGAACAATTTGTTTTTTAGCATACTAGCATAATAAAGAACAATTTGGTTCTGCAGTAGTTGGAGAAATAAAAGGGGTCTATATCTAAGGCTTCATGTTTCAAAGTATATTATAATGAGTATATTATGTTTTTTTTTCAGATAGCCTCTTATATGGTTTTTATTTCACGGTGTTCATTGTTTGGACTAATTTATCCTCTTAGACTTGTAGCAATAGTACAAAACATATTTAGGTTTTCGCCTTTTCTGCTGCAAGAATAAAAAGTATAATGGGATTCTTTTTCAGTCATGTTAGAACTAAAAAAAGCTTCATTCTGTGTGGGAAATCAAACACTTCACATTTCACATCTCAACTACTGCAGATGGGGTATCAATTCTCACCAAGAAAACAAATTAATGTACTGAGGAATTTTTTTCTAAAAAAAATCATTTGCAATTCTACCCAACTTTAATCTCATGTTTACTTCGCATCATTACCTCTGATTTGACCAAGTCAATGCACCATTATCCCTGATTTTGCCTCTCGTTCTACCAATTTACCAAAGTAGACAAAAAAAAGTATGAACAATGGTGAATTGACTTAATCGAAACAAGGACAATTGTACAAAGATTAAAAAAATGACAAAAGTGGGGACTTGTACGCAACTGTCCCAAAAATATACCAAGTACTCCATCTGTTCCAAACAGCTATTAACTGTTTGACCATTCATTTTATTAACAAAAATTAGTCTAATGTATGAAATAATAAGTCATATTTAAAGCACATTTGATAATAAAGTGAGTCATAAATAAAATAAATGATACTTGTATAATTTTTCAGATAGGATGAATGGACAAACATAATTGAAAAAGTCAACGGTGAATAGTAGTTTGGAACGAATGTAGTACTACATTGATATGTGTGTCCTGTGTCCAACAGACGAAACATCAAGCATCAAATGCAACAAAGGAGAAAAGAAAATGTAACAAATTACCTTACACATAATAATATAAGAAAAAGTTATTCATGATGGTTTCACGTACTACTGAGTACTGACGAAAGCCAACTTCCGCTATTAAATTAGTCTCCTGGCTTTCATACCCAGAATCATACACATAATTAATGCCAGTGGCCAAGAGAACTGTTTCCCAAATCTGAGCTTGTGTGATCACTCATTTACAATAGTTTACACAGGAGACAAGATAACTGCCTGGTTGATCAGGCAAATGCTGTCGACAAGTCTGCATCAATAATGCATTGTCAGGTAAAGCATACAATTTTTATTGGGAAAACGTCGTCAGGTAAAGCATCTAGACAGTCTTCAAAAGCTATGACTAAAGAAGCCTAGTGTCTCATCTTCCCTAAAAAGTGTTGCAAAGCTTTTGTCGAGATCGATCAGTGCTAACGTGCTAAGCTCCATTAGCATGATTCGAGCATCGAATTCCTAAAATATTCACCAATCATTCAGAGTCCCCGTGTAAATGCTTGATAAATCAACGCCTTCATCTCAAAGATACACCATAAGTGGATGGCATATAAAATAAAATGGTAAAACACATATAATCTGGTTAAGCTGGATGAATATATCCTCTGACATTTTTTTTGGGGAACAATATATCCTCATTGTTAATATCTAAAAGCATTCTAAGGGCACTTTCAGTAACCTCTAGATGATCGCCAATTCATCTTTTGCTTCTCTAAGTTTAATGCTGTAAAGACGGAGAAAAGGTTAAAAGAGAGCAAAAGTGAAGTGACTAGTGGTGTGGAAAGAATCAAAAGGATGTCAGCAGAGGGGTGGAAAGCCTTGAAGATGGGAGTGGGCGGTTTAGCATCTGCCTGGTTTCTTGCGTTCTTGGCGTAACCTTTGTTTGAACTGCCTCATACGGCTCCTCTGGGATTAAAATTCCAGTGGCCCTTTGATTCTTTATTGATTTGTTATTATGGGTCGCTTTCGGTTTGACTTTGCATTCATAGACTTATCCATTTATTAATTAAAATTAGGTTTTACGAGTGGTAGTAAACACAGTGAAAATTATAGTAAATCATAGAAAGACGATGCCATGCACAAAGTTTGTGAAATTGGAGGGTGCCGAGTTGAACCAAAGTCAACGGAAACAAGGCCTAAAATTACTCAATTCATCTGGGGAAATCAGCTAAATTATGTCTCCCCTCAATTCATTGACAACAAAATGAACTTAAGACACTTCTCAAAGTCAGAGCCAGATCGCCCTAAAAAAAGTCAGAGCTAGATCTAATCCAAATTCATAGTTCTAATTTATTCTATGTCCATACTTTTAGAATCCATATTGTTTGCATATAGAACTTTGAAACTACCTTTGCTAAAATATGAACTTCCAGGTTGCATTTCTCATCCTATAGTAACAGAGAAAAAGAAACATAGAAAAGTTATATCCAGGACACAAAAAAGTTTCAAAAGGTGATTAGCAGACTCTCTAAAGTATCATACATTACGAATGAAGCATTAGCAAGGATGTGCACATAAATTGTGACGACCAGGTCGACGATTTACCTAACGTCCTTGTTAGAGTGTTCCAAAAAAAATAAACTTTTCATGATAGAGACTTCCAAGAGCAGTATATATGTATCCATCAACGACTCAAAAAGCACCCCAAACGTCACATTTGTGGATTGGAATGGGTTATGGAGGCTGATAGAGATAGGTTAACATCATGATTATACGCTGGAATTGGAGTTGAATAAGCCATTTTTACTCTCCTTTTTCCTATGTGTTTTGTCGTTATTCCCAACATTAAATATCTGCTTTATTGTTCAAGGACACATAGAAATTCTCTCAAAAAATCTATTTGTCTAATTATCTTTTAATTATATATGACACTTGACACTTCCATCCTTGTTTGGCAAAACACCTTATAGATGATTAAAGATGGAATATCGTGGTCATCTATGGTTGGGCAGTGTGCGCCGACGTGTTCTCCTGTCCACAGGATTTCAATGAGCCTGACGCCAGCCATGGTTGGTGGATCGAGCCGACACGTTTCTACAACACACTTTTGCCTCTACATACACACGCGGCAAAGCATGAACATATGCTAAATATCTTTTTTTTTGGAGCATGTTGGCTTCTTCAGTGACAAGGATCAACTTGATATCTCTGCTCTTTGTTATTGTGTCTATCAACAGATTTCAGTAACGAAATTCGTTTTTTTCCCTAAAAAATTCCAATGAAATGCGTATGGGTATTTAAATTAAAAGGAAAAGAAATCAAGAGCCCTAATTCACCACGTTATATCACTTGCATGGTACGTACTCCGTATCAGTTGCAGATAGAAGCAGAATTCCCCCAGTTATGAAAATGCTCACGGTTACGTGCAAGGAATGCATGAGTTAGCAGCTTACTCAAGGGGTTTGACATTATGCATGTGATCGATTGCTTGTGTACCATAACCATATAACAAGCAAATTCCAGGACAACCACTTATAATTAATTGGGAATGTTGACGTGCATGCCTTCCAAGTGATTTTAGCCTTGCATCAACATCTGTTGTTTCTGGGTAGCACTTTGCATCAGCATCTTCAGATCCCGACAAAACTATCGTAACATCATCACCACCACGTAGATGGAGTCAGAGTTATGGCCACACGAAACCAACAAAGAGGCATGACAAACTCCAAGAGCCATTTTCAGGTTAAGGACATAGTACCATCAGACACATAGCTGATCCCATTTCAACAACACCTTATGCAAATAAGTTCAACTCTACATATCAACCAAGAACTTCACACAAGCTCCATTGTGTAACTGAAGTGAAGATGGCTCTTAACCTGAGCAGCCCGGCCTAGCACTTCAGTGAAAGATCAAGCCTATCTCATTGCTGGACCAGGAGAGGCCTCTGATATCCCAACGCTTCCTTCTTCATCAAACGCAATTGTCTCACCTGCATGGCTCAGACCATCACCAGCGGCCGCTGAGTTCCGCTTCCCATCACGGCGGGCCTCCAGCTCCAAGCTCTCCTTGATCTGCGCCACCACGTCTGTCATAGTAGGCCGCTCCCTAGAGATTTCTTGCTTGCAATGCAGTGCCAGGTTGGCAACTTTCCAGACAGAATTGATGTCGTAATCACCCCCAATCCTTGAATCTATGATGCCCTCGATGCTTCCTTGGTCGAGGTTTTGATGCACCCACTCGCCAATGTGGATGCTCACACTGTCGTTTATGGGGACAACGGGGGAATGGCCGGTGATGAGCTCCAGGAGAACAACTCCGAAGCTGTACACATCACTCTTCTCGCTGATCTGATAACTGCGGTAATACCTGCGTAAGGGTAGAGTTTAGTTACTACTTAGTCGACATGTTAAGAAATATTTCATTTCCCATAAGACAATGCTACTCGAGGTAATGCTGATGAATAGGATTATTTTTCCTGAAGCTGAGCAGATTACATATAGGAGAGAAACTGTACAAGACGTACTCAGGATCTAAGTAGCCCATTGTACCAGCTGGTTCAGTGGTGATATGTGTTTTTGAGTCACTGAAAGCCTTGGTCAGACCAAAATCAGCAATCTTAGCACCAAGATCCGTCGTCAAGAGGATGTTCCTACTCTTCACGTCTCTGTGGATCAATGCTGGTTTACATCCAACATGCAGGTACTCCAGACCTGCAATAAAGTATATATGTACATTCTTTGTAACATTGTCCAGGTATAAAGGTAATCTCAGGAACTAGATGGTTCATTCATACCTTGAGCAGCATCAAGGGCGATTTGAAGACGTTGCTCCCAAGTGAGTGATTTACTAGTAGAAGTGTCTAGACACATCAACAGAAATTGAACACAATCAGTATAGATATAAAGTAAATGTTGGAGAAAAGAATGTACTTCTCTGTAATTTGAATGCCAAGATATAGCACATAGCTGATTTATAATTTTGGACGCTTAAAACCAAGATTATCTTATATAAGCATCTATATTTGAATAGATTTGATGAACAACCTCTCAGATGATCCTGCAGGTTCCCTTCAGGCATGTACTCATAGACAAGGGCCAAATGATTTTTGTCCTTGCAATAGCCAATCAAGGATACCAAGTTCTTATGATGTATCCTTGTCAAGTGTTGAGCCTGCAGCATAATTCAGAAAACTGTAGTTCAGAAAAAAAAACATAACGTTTGTTAAGAATGGTTACTAAGGGTCATTCTATGTACAAAAATATAAAATACTTCAGTGTACTCGTTCATCATAATTCTGAAATAGTTGGTTTCACAAAGAAGAACAGGGAGGATACAAGGAAAATTTGCTGCATTCTGCCAGCATATTTCATAAGGGGGATGGGATATGAACGAAAATGTGACACAGCTACTTCTTCAAATTTATTTCCTTTTACCTCAGCCAGAAACTCTTTACCCCCTTGTGAAGATGATTTTGAACGCACTTTCACAGCAACTGGGTTCCCATTCTCCAAGTAACCAAGGAAGACAGCTCCAAACCCACCCTTTCCAATCTCTTGGCTAAAATTATTCGTAATATGCTTCAGTTCTCTGTAAGAGAATTCTCGGTTCGCGAGTAATGCTGTTTCATCTTTAGGACCATTGGCCTTTCTCTTAGCTGCATGCATATGGAAAAAGTATTAGAAGGCAATAAATACAACAGTGTGTAGTGTACAAAAAAAACATGATTTTTCCTGACGGCATTACCTTTTTCCTTGTGTATTCGGCATAGCAGAAAAATTGAGATAACAAAGGCAATGACGGAAACTATTGGAATGATTATGGCAGTAAGAAGTGCCCCTTTTATTTTCTTTCGACCTGATCCACATGTAGTACCATTCCGGCACAAATATGCATTATTACCAAGCCTGGTAGCATCAACATGTATGGAATGATTGACATAAGAGTATGCTTCCAACATAACCCAAATGGAGAGAGATGTTATATATATATATTCAGTTACCAATCGGATTAAAAATTAACTAGGCAAAGGAAGCAGTAAAGTCACTGTTCTCAGAGTTTTGTTTTCACCCCCAAAAGAACAATTACATTAAAGAATCCCATAAATACATTGGGAGAGAGTAACATACCTTATTGATAGAGTTCCATTTTGCGATTTTTGAAGAAGACTGGAAGGAATAGGTCCACTAAGATCATTGCTGGAGAGATCCCTATAAAGAAAATTCATGTGTATGAAAAGTTTATTGTAGGACGATCCCAAAACTGGAGCAGATATTTAGTAAGACTTACAGAAACACTAGTAATGGAAGCTGCCCAAGAACATTTCGAATGGAGCCATGCAAGTTGTTGTGGGATAAATCCCTGGAATAGGTAAAGTTATTTTAAGAAATAGATTTAAGGTACGGAGAAATAAGATGTTTCAGTAGTACTATTTATTAGGTCACTCAAGAAGGGAAAAGTACTAAAACTAGTCACTGCAAACAGGCTCCTCTTCTGTCCTAACACATATATTCACATGATCAGAAATACAAGAAAACTAATAATTGTTCAGGCACCCAGACAGTACATGGTGACACGAAATTTTCACACAATAGTATACTGTATGAAGTTTAAAACAGTATGTTCCGTGATTCAGCCATAAACGTTGCCAGTTATATTAGGAATTTATGTGCAAGGAATTTTACTAGTATCCCTGCCAATTCTTTTGGTATAGGCAATTTAGTTTCCTCCAAGATACACGCTGTTTTATTAGTAGTACAGAAATCAATAAACACAAGAATAAACAAGCAAAGGGTGGGTGGGTGGGTGGGAGGGGGGGAGGGAGGGAGGGAGGGAGGGGGTGATTTTCTAGTAGTTCAGAAAGAAAAATGTTGTAGCACGTTTTGATGTCTGCAGTGAGATATTCTGGAAATCCTACAGGTACTGAAGCGCTTTCAGATCTCCGAAATAAGTAGCAATGGAGCCAGCCAACCCATTTGAAGACAAGTTTCTGCAAATAAAACAAAATAGGAATGTGGAATAGTTTAGTTTCCTTTTTTGAGAAGTCCTAACGTTTCTTCAAAGAGTCTAAATATCCAACTTATAACAATTTAATTTTCTTCTTTCTTTATTTCAAATATGACTGAAACATACAATGCTGTTATTCTTGAGAGACCAGCTGGAGGATAGGTACAGTTCAATCCATCCCATGCAAAAGCTTTTGGAGAACATGGATCACCCATCCAGTTTTTTCTCACACCAAAAGTTTCTTGGATTGCCATCATGGCTCTAGCTGGTACGCAAAAACAAGAAAATAGCTATAGAACATGCAAGCTTATAAGACACTGAGATACCAATACACCTTGATATAATAAAAATGAAAGTATAAGTAAGGAAAACCTAAAGTTGATACAGTATAAGTAATAATAATAGAAAACTTGCAAACTGTATTAATATCACAGCTTTAAATCCATACCATCTCCAGGATCTGTTGCAGTCTCACTTATTGGTTTAATCAAATACATCTCCATGGCATTGAGAATAGGTGGAAGCGTTGCATTTTTTGTAGCAACAAGTGAGATGTTATACCTTTCCTGCCCCTGAACAGTACCAGTAATGGAATCAGCAAAGAGGAAAGGTGGAGTGTAAGGTTTTATGTTCCATGTGCTGTTATTGACAATGATATCAAACAGTCGCAGTGCATTGCTTGCTGCACTCTGCAACTCAGCGAAGTAGAAAACAAAGAAGTAACTGGAGCTGATATTGACTGAGGGATCAGATGGATCCCATGAGAAATCAATTCTTGAGCCATTGACAGGTGTTGCAGCAGTTTGCATGACGGCTGATGGCACATCATAGGTGTCAGTTAGGTAATTCTTAACAACAGATGTTGCAGATGTCTCTTTCCAGCTTGGGATTGTGTCATATGTGGACCAAAGGCGATCAATGGGATCCAACGGGTATCTGTTTGGACCAAAGAAATATGTTTGTGTGATACAGTTCCTTCAGTTATAAAAATGCATTAAAGATGGAGCAAAGGATAAATATTATTCTCTTATGAAAAATAAATATGACTGTTATTTGTCTAAAAAGAACAGCTCTTCTGAGACAATCCATATACAAGATGGTTAAAATGAGAGCCTACATTCATTCATAAAGATGGTTTCTTTTCTTTCCTTTTTATTTTCAACAAGTTCAGAAGATATCCTGGTGTGCGAAATGTTTGTCATCAGTTTCTAGTTTTATCAACCAGCAGGGTGATTAGACTGACTTGGCCACTTAAATTCTATACATTCGGAATTAAATTGAAACTTACCGGACTATGGAATTGTCTGTGGGCCCCATGTTGAACCGATTAGAATTGATCAGCACAATAGATTGACTAGAATTTGACTCTGGATAAAGCGTACTCTTCAATGGCCTCAAATCCAGCCCAGATATAAATGGAGTTCCCATCCCTTTGTTCACCAAACAAACTTGCAGGTAATCAGAAGGAGCTACAACTATGATGTCCATCCAATTAACTGCACTTGCACCTCTGAACTTTACTTCATGCCAATAATTTGCCCCAAGGTACAGATCAAATACAGGAAGCTTGTTCAGGCCATCGTAGTTTCCATAGGAGAAGGTTGCACGAACAAAGTACTTGTTTCCTGCAACCAAGGATCTCAAGGTGTAGCAATTCCGCATGCCATCTGGAAAGAAGCGGGCATTATAATTGCGCCATGCTAATGATGGCTTGATGTAATCTGAAGAGATGTTGCGGTTTTGTCCTGAGCTGATAAAATCATGGTCTGAGACATATACTATGCTTGAAGTGAGATCTTGGTACGAAGAGTTCTCCAGGATACCACAATCAATGCTTGTGAAACCTGTAAAAACAAAATATTAAGTAAACGGTACTCTGCCAAGCACACCATCATCATGATTCAAAAACTTATTATCATCCAAAAGGGTTTGTTCAAAAACATGGATCTTTCGATACGATTTTGTCAAATTGTTAGATTTTCCTCTTTTACACGAGAAGGCTTTCCATTGAGCATTCAAAAAAACCTCGGAAATCAGGAGTTGCATAATTAGGGACAGCAAACCTCGGATATCAGGCTGGCCACTAGTGTGCTTCAAGATGTAGAATATGAGAACTGCAACACATAGCTTCATGCTTCCTATTCACCCTTATGAGTTATGATCACTGGACATAAAGAGAGACCTTCTACTTGAGAGACAAAGTCTATATATGCATATGTACAAAGCATATCCATCAGACCAACACATTTGCAAATATTTACACATGCATATTTTATGAGATTGTCCTATCCTGCTATCGAATGCCAGAAAGTCAACAGTCAAGGAACTAGGTCAGGCATCAATCATGCTCCAACCAATAGAGTGGAGACAAGTAAAGCACCCTTGCAACTCCTATAATTGATTCTTTAGATCAAAAGGATTTTGAACTCTTGTAGTTGTTCTGACTCTTTTGTTTGCACTAGTCAAAATCTGTCTTTCATGATCAGTAACACATTACGCAGCTAAATTAAGTAAATGCAGTTCACACCGTGGACCCCGGGGCTCATTCCAAGCAATTCAGAATAAGTATTGACTATTGAGGCACTGTTTCTCAGGATGAATACTCACCTGAGATAAAAGAAACCAATTCCATTCAGTGTGCCGCTTAATACCTCTTGTTGCTATCTTGTGAAGCATAACTTAATCATTATCCTCCATCCTCCTGTTGACTTGTGATACAATAAGCTGTTAAGACGATCACTACGAATCTTGCAAGTGTCATACCCAGCTAAATTCAAGGGAAAAAGTATATATATCTGCCGTACATTAACCAAAATTTCTCCGTTTATCCCCATAACAATAACTTAATAACTTCTACACATTGCATGCTTTGACAACACCTCTGAAGGCAAAATAGATGAAAACGGCAGACCTCACATCAGATGGAGCCTACCTGTGTGTACTGCGGAGTACACCATTCCGCAATGCGCGGCAACTTCCCCCTTGACCAAGTCAAAGATTGTGCGCGGCTTTGGACATCCTGAGGTCGGCACGCGCAATCCCTTCTCCCCGACGACGTCACGCCGACGGTCGGGTGGAGCCGGCCGGCAGCAACCAAACGAGGCGCCTTCTCCTCACTCCTCAGTGCGCATGTCGGCGCGCACTCCACGAGCCCGCCGCCGCGCGGCGTCCCGCCACCGGGCACACGCTGGCCCAGCGGCCGTGGCGCGCACGCCAAACGGGCCATCCTCCCCACGCGCGTGCCGACGCGGCGTCAGGCTGGCCGATGAACGTCGGCGCGCGTCGCCTCCCTCCCAGGCTCGCCGATGCGCATTTCAACGAACACCTTCGGCGGCGACGGCGAAGGCCAGCGCGAGCGGCGGCGTCGGCGGTGGCAGCGGCATTCCATCGACCACCTGCCGAGCAACGACGGTTACGCGTCACGGCGGGGCCACGAGCCCTCCAGCAGGGACCCACCTCTTCAGCGGGCCCAGCGCATGTCTACTTCTACAGTGTTCATCAGCAATGTCATGTTTCAAATAGTTGCTTGTTCTTTCTTTTTCAAACCTTAAAATATTATTAGTACACTTGTGCTGGTAGGGGTAGTTGCTTATTGTTCGAAAACACGTAGTATTTCAATTGGACTACTCAAAAAATATTCATCGGACCATCATTTAGTTGTGACGCTTCGTGACGTGAAAATGAAAATGAAGCGTATGATCATACAAGATAGGAATATCATGGTCTATCATGCCGACATTATGCATGATCGATTGCTTGTGTACCATAACATGCAAATTACATGGGAATGTTGGCATGCATATGCTTTCCAAGTGGTTTTAATCTTGCATCAACATCTGTTCTTTTCTACAGAACTCTTTGCATCAGCATCTTCAAATACGGACAAAACTATCACAGCATTATCGACCACCACAAAGATGGAAAGTTATGGCCACACAAAACAAGCAAAGAAACATGAGAAAAAGTCCAAGTGCCTGTTTCAGGTTTTGAGCCAGAATACCATCAAATACATGGTTCCATTTTAAAACCAACGTATACTACTTCAACTGTACTTAAACCAAGAACTGCTCAGAAGTCTGCAAACAGACATGGCACGGGTTCCATTGAAAAAGTAACTGAAGAGAGCTCTAAATAGAGCAACATCTAGCAACACTTCCTTCATCAAAAGGTCAAGCCTATCTCATTGCTGGACCAGGGGAGGCCTCTGATATCTCCCCAACACTTCCTTCTACCTCCAGTGCACTTACCTCACTGCCATAGCTCAGATCATCACCAGCCACGGTGGAGTTCCACTTCCTATCACGGCATGCCTCCAGCTCCATGCTCTCCTTGATCTGCGCCACCACGTATGTCATAGTAGGCCGCTCCCTGGAGATTTCTTGCTTGCAGTGCAGTGCCAGGTTGGCGACTTTCCAGATGGAGTTGATGTCATAATCACCTCCCATCGTTGAATCTACGATGCCCTCAATACTGCCTTGGTCGAGGTTTTGGTGTACCCATTCGCCAATGTGGATGCTCACGCTGTCGTTTATGGGGACAACAGGGGGATGGCCGGTGACGAGCTCTAGGAGAACAACACCGAAGCTGTACACATCGCTCTTCTCACTGATATGGTAGCTGCGGTAATACTTGCGCAAGGGTAGAGTTTAGTTACTACTTGTTAGACATACCTTTTTCACCCTCTGGTAAGACAAATCTACTCTAGGCAATGCTGAAAAAGGACGTATTATGATATAGGAAAAGGCTGTACATGACGTACTCAGGATCTAGGTAGCCCATTGTACCAGCTGGTTCAGTGGTGATATGTGTTTTTGAGTCACTGAAAGCCTTGGTCAGGCCAAAATCAGCAATCTTTGCACTGAGATCTGTGGTCAGGAGGATGTTCCTACTCTTCACATCTCTGTGGATCAGTGCTGGCTTACAAGCAACATGCAGGTACTCCAGGCCTGCAATAAAGTACATACATTATTTTTGTAACAGAGCACAGGTATGAAAATACTCTCATAAACTAGACCTTCCATTCAATCATTCATACCTTGAGCAGAATCAAGGGCGATTTGAAGGCGTTGCTCCCAAATCAGTGGTTTACTAGTAGAAATGTCTAGGCACATCATCAATTAACTACCAATTAGAAAAAAGAAAATAAATTGAACACAGTCAGCATAGATTTAAAATCAGTGTTGTAGAAATGCATGCACTTCATAGTTCATACACTCAAAAAATAAAGCAATGTGCATCTACGCAGTGAGTAACTGCAGTCTGCAGCTGCTTTAGAATCTACAGTAGCTTTTTTGAGAAATATAGCATACCTCTGTAATTGAATGTTGCATGGAGCTAATTTCTAACTTACGACACCTAAAACCAGGATTAATTTATATAAGAACCTAATTGAATAGTTATAAGATGGACAACCTCTCAGATGATCCTGCAAGTTCCCTTCAGGCATGTACTCGTACACAAGGGCCAAATGATTTTTGTCATTGCAATAACCAATCAAGGATACCAAGTTCTTATGATGTATCCTTGTCAAATGTTGAGCCTGCAGCATCATTTATCAGAGAACAGTTGCTCAGAAAAAAAAACAGAACATATCTTAAGAATGACTACGAAGTAGCATAAGATAATTCAATCTACCCATTCATCAGAGTTACGAAACAAATCCAGGGACATTAAAATTCACTGTGTTCTGTCATTATGTTTTTATGCCGGTGAGGGCAGAGGGAGCATGAATAGAGATGTAACACATCTACTTATTTAAATTGGTTTCCTACCTCAGCAAGAAACTCTTTACCCCCTTGTGAAGATGACTCTGACCGCAATTTCACAGCGACTGGGTTCCCATTCTCCAAGTAACCAAGGTAGACAGCTCCAAACCCACCTTTGCCGATCTCTTGGCTGAAGTTATTTGTAATATGCTTGAGCTGTCTGTAAGAGAATTCTCGGTTCTCAAGTAATGATGTTTCATCTTTAGGATTAGCAGCCCTTCTCTTAGCTGCATACATATGAAGAGAGTATTAAATGTTGACAAATACAATAGTGTGTAATGCACAAATAAAAACAATAAGGGAAAACTGTATTACCTTTTTCCTTGAGTGTTCGCTGCAGCAGAACAGTTAAAATAACAAACAAGGCAATGATAGCAATTGTTGGAATGATTATGGCAGAGAGAACTGCCCCATTCATTTTCTTTCGATCTGATCCACAGGTAGTACCATTCCCACATAAATTTGCATTATGACCAAGCCTGGAAGCATCAAAATGTATGGAACGATTCACATTAAGAATGT
Organism: Echinochloa phyllopogon; assembly: GCA_033239725.1. NCBI lineage: Eukaryota > Viridiplantae > Streptophyta > Magnoliopsida > Poales > Poaceae > Echinochloa > Echinochloa phyllopogon. The sequence continues at coordinate 3,718,931 of BTCW01000001.1, forward strand.
TGGTTTCCGAGATAACTAAAGGGAGATGTTCTATATATTTATTTACCAGTCAGACCTAAGAATTATAGCCAGGTAAAGGTAGCAGCACTGTCACTGTTCTCAGAAGTGTTTTATACCAAAACAATTATTACACTAAAGAACTCAATTCTCTGATGCCTTCTAGCATGAGTGAAAAGTACAAACATAAGCAGAATTTTGTTTACTACTAAAATTGTTTCCTCAAACACGCAAGAGAGCTATTACCAAATCTATGATATTGTCCTAATGCTACTCAGTACTCCAGTACTAAGCGACTGTTGCAATTGTTACCTGGTAATGTATACCTTCTGCTTCATTGTCCAATTAAAAAAAAATCTTGTTACGTCATTAAATCAACAGTTTTGAAATATAACCGCATCCTCCAAGCACATTGAATAAATAATTTGATCTAAAACAGGTTTGATCTACAGTTTGGTAACATAGAAGGTACGTAGTATAAAACAAACCTTAGTGATAGAGTCCCATTTTGGGATTTTTGAAGAAGACTGTAAGGAATTGGTCCACTAAGATCATTGCTGGAGAGATCCCTATAAAGAAAAATCATGGCATATGAAAGTTTGTTTGTTTTCAATATTCCAACATTGGAGAAGATATTTAGTAAGACTTACAGAAACACCAGTGATGGAAGCTGCCCAAGGTAATTTGGAACGGAGCCAGACAAGTTATTGTGTGACAAATCCCTGGGATAGGTAACAGTTCTTGTAAGATATAGCTTAAGGTGTGGAAAATAATATACATTTTTAGAGCTTGGTGGAGATGTAAAACAAAGAGAATAATTCTTGAAGCAAACACATGAAATTCTATAAATTTACCGCCATATACTGTATGAAGTTTAAAACATTCTGTTCAGTCATTCAGCAGCAAATATTGCTAATTATCTTAGAAATATGTGTAAGAAAGCTTGTTGGTCTAGAATGTGGCTAATAGGCCTGACAATTATTTTGTTAGGATAATTTAGTTTCCTCCGTATTGCATTGTAATTATACTATACTAAACAGTACATAAATCATTCAATACAAAAAAAAACTAAACATACACATAAGCAAGCAGAGGGGAGAAAATGAACCACATGGGCTCAATTGCTTGGTAGTAGTACTGAAAGAAAAATGACAGCACATTTGAACATATACAGTGAAATATTCTGGAATTCCTACAGGTACTGGAGTGCTTTCGTATCCCCAAAATAAGTAGGAATGGAACCGGCCAACCCACTTGAAGACAAGTTTCTGCCAAAAAAAAAGGAGGAATGCAGAAGAGTTAGTTTCTCAACGTCCAAGTGTCTCTTGAGAGTCTAAATATTAACTCATATTCTTTAACAGTTCATTTTCTTCTTTCTTTATTTCAAATATGACTGAAACTTACAATGCTATTATTCTTGGGAGACCACCTAAAAGATAGGTACAGTTCAATCCTTCCCATGCAAAAAATTTTGGAGCACATGGGTCACCCATCCAGTTTTTGTTCACCTTAAAAGTTTCTTGGATTGCCATCATGGCTCTATCTGGTACGCAAAAAAAAGAAAAATAGGTATATGGACTGGCAAACTTTTAAGGTACTACAATACCAATACAAGTAAAATATGGTGAACTACAAATGTGGCACACTTAGTTTTACTATTTTTCCTTTCTTTTCATATTTTGCAAACTTAAGAAAACCGACAACCATACCAATACAGTAAATAACTAAAGAAAAATTATAAACCGTATCAATACCACATTCTTGAATTCATACCATCTCCAGGGTCAGTTGCCGTCTCACTTATTGGTTTCACCAAATACATCTCCATGGCATTGAGAATAGGTGGGAGTGTCGCATTTTTCGTAGCAACAAGTGAGATGCTATAGCTTGTTTGCCCATGAACAGTGCCAGAAAAGGAATTGGCAAATAGGTATTGTGGAGTGTAAGGTTTTGTATTCCATGTGCTCTTATCGACAATAATATCAAACTGTCGCAGTTCATTGCTTGCTATTGCTACACTCTCCAACTCAGCAAAGTAGAAAACAAAGAAGTATCTGGAGCTGATATTCACAGAGGGATCAGAATAATCAGATGGATCCCAAGAGAAATCAATTCTTGAGCCATTGACAGGTGTTGCAGCAGTTTGCATGACAGCCGATGGAACGTCGTAGGCATCAGTTAGGTAATTCAAAACGACAGATTTTGCAGATGTCTCTTTCCAGCTTGGGATCGTGTCATATGTTAACCAGATACGATCATGGGGATCCAATGGGTACCTGTTAGACCCAAAAAAAAATTCTTGTGTAATACAGTTCATTCATTTAATAAAAAAATGTATTAAAGGCAGTGCAAAATTGTCACACCCCGGTCCAGTTTGTATGGCCCGGTAGTGGCCCATTAGTGCGGGATGCACATGTTTAGTGCCACATTGCTAGTTGAGCAAGGGTGGAGGCAACTTATAAGCCTTTGTCTTCCAGCCATAGCACCTTCGGGTTAACCCTTTTACACGAAGCGAGGACGAAAGTGTAAGCAGGGTGTTATGTGTACGCTTGCGCGCCCCTCGGAAGGGCTGTGCGGGGCGGCTCGTGAAAGGCGGGGTGTTACAAATGGTATCAGAGCCGACCCTGGCCCGGGTAGGGCATACGGCATGGACTATGGCGCCAGCACTGGACGTACGGTCGTGCACTAAGGGGGAACGTTCCTGTACATTTGCCCGGGTGGGTGAGTTGCGCCGACGAGGACGTCGGGTTCTTTGAGGGGGGGTGTATGTCACACCCGGCCCAGTTTGTATGGCCCGGTAGTGGCCCATTAGTGCGGGATGCACATGTTTAGTGCCACATTGCTAGTTGAGCAAGGGTGGAGGCAACTTATAAGCCTTTGTCTTCCAGCCATAGCACCTTCGGGTTAACCCTTTTACACGAAGCGAGGACGAAAGTGTAAGCAGGGTGCTATATGTACGCGTGCGCGCCCCTCGGAAGGGCTGTGCGGGACGGCTCGTGAAAGACGGGGTGTTACAAAAATTAACCATCTTAAGTACACCTAAAATGAGACAAACCATGCAAGAGATGGCTAAAATGAGTGGCCACATTCATACATAAAGATATTTTGTTTTCTACTCCAACTTATCTTCAACGAGTCCACAAGACACTGAGGTATCCAAAATGTTTGTGTCATCGCAATTTCGACTTTATCAACCAACAGGGTGTTAGAAAATTTTGACCAATTAAACTTGATTCATACAGAACTAAATCCAAACTCACCGAACTATTGAATCATCTGTGGGACCAAAGTTGAACCGATTGGAATCGATCAGAACAAGAGATTGACTAGCATTTGCCTCTGGGTAAAGAGTACTCTTCAGTGGCCTCAAATCCAGTCCAGAGATAAATGGAGTTCCCATCCCTTTGTTCACCAAACAAACTTGCAGGTAATCAGCAGGAGCCACAACTATGATATCCATCCAATTAACTGCATTTGCACCTCTGAACTTTACTTCATGCCAATAATTTGCCCCCAGGTACAGATCAAATATAGGAAGCTTGTTCAGGCCATCGTAGTTTCCATAATAGAAGGCTGCACGAACAAAATACTTGTTTCCGGCAACTAAGGATCTCAAGGTGTAGCAATTCCGCTTGCCATCTGGAAAGAAGCGAACATTATAATAGCGTTGTGCTAGTGATGGCCTGATGTAATCTGCGGAGATGTTGTGTTTTTCTCCTGAGCTGATGAAACCATGGTCTGAGACATATATTATGCTTGAAGTGAGATCTTGATATGAAGAATTTCCTGGGATGCCACAATCAATGCTTATGAAACCTGCAAGGGAAATATAAGTCAGAAGACTATGGCAAATAAACAATCATGAGGAACTAGTTGGCTTCCAAAGATTTGTTGGTACACATTGATCTTCAAATATGGTTTTGACAGCTTGTTCGATTTTTCACTTTCATACAAATGGCTTTCCATCAAGCATTTGCATTATCGACCACCCAGGCATACCTACTACACCTTAGAATGCATATACAAGGAGTAGAGCACTGGCAGTGTTTTTCACTGCGTATCATCTGAACACAAAGAATTGCAGAATAAGGAGGACAACGCACCTCGGTTATCTAGCTGGCCACTAGTATACTGCAAGATGTACAATAGGAGAACTGCAACATACAGCTTCATGTTCACCCTTGTGAGCACTGAGCATAAAGAGAGACCTTCTACGAGAATGACAGAGACTATATATGCCTGTGATAAAGCATACCCATGGGACTAGAAGCCACTCACAGGTATCTGTGTGCATGTATATCTTACTAGACTGTCCTATACCGCAATTGTGGACAAGAAAGTCCGTGTACGAACTAGGTCAAATACTGTATACTGTCCAATTAAAAAAAATCTTGTTATACTGCTTGATTATGCCCCACCAATAGCGAGGAGACAAGTACAGCATTCTTGCAACTCTTACAATTGATCTTACTCCTTTTTCTGCAATAGTCAAAATCTCATGATCAACAACACAGAATACTCATAAAGATGATGCACGCAGCTCACATTGTGGGACCTAGGGCTTGGGTGAAATGCATTAAGCCGGTGTTTTCAGGAATGGAACATGACCTGGACGTCTGGACTACTGGGGCATAGCAAATCAATCCCATTTCAACTCAAGAAAAAATTGGTGCAGGGGGCAGCTAACGGTGACATAGCTTCAGTTTTCCGCTTAATACCTCTTGCTGTTAAATTGCGGGTGGATAACTTGATCACTATCCTCCATCAACCTATTGATCTCAGACAACATACACTATTAATTAAGATGGCCATATCGAATCTTGCATTTAGGTAGCACAGGTGTATCAAGGAAAAGGAATGTTTTGTCGCTGACTTGATTTACATTTGGCAACAATTTCATCATTTATCCCGATGCTACACTGTGATGCTTTACCATCTACTTCGACGGCGAAAGAAATCGAGACCAGAGGTACGTAATGCAGCAGAGCAGACCTTTTCACAGTGCGCGGCGACTTGGGCACCTGACCAAGAGTCCAAGACCTTTTCACAGTGCGTGGCAAAACATGAAACAAGTACTGTTCTCTATGATGAAACAAAAAGAATCATGTATACATTCATTCATCCTACTCTTTAGAAATGTTTATTGTCCGCCATGGTTGTCATCATCGAAAATTCGAAATGAACCCACCCTTCTCCTATCAAAGATCCTCCGCCGGCCTCTCCTCATCCGCCGCCGCCGCCGCCTCCGCCGGCCGCCGCGTCTGCTGGCCGTCGAGCTGCATGAGCTTGGCGAAGACCCCGACCATGGGCGCCGTGTTGTACGTGCAGGCCTCCGTCTGCATGTACGCGCCGCGGTGGTCGTTGAAGACGTCCTCGCCGTTGGGCCCGCCGACGACGGCGCCGACGAGGTCGTGCGGGTTCTCCCCCTTCGCGCTGTACCACGAGTCGAACCCCTGCAGGCACCCGATGAAGTCCCGGTCGTGCCGGTACGACGCGCTCGACGCCGCCCGGTGGTGCACCCGCCGCGGGTACGCGCCGCCGGCGCCGCCGCCGTACCCGACCAGGTAGCTCGTCCGCATCGGGTTGCTCCCCAGGATGTAGTCCGCCTGCGACTTGGCGAACGCCAGCACCTCGCCGGCGTCGCCGGCGGCATCACCGGCGGCGGCGGCGCAGCGGAGGGGCTCGCCGAGGGAGGAGAGGACGTCGGAGTAGACGGCGAGGAGGAAGGCGGCGCCGGAGGCGTACTGGAGGTTGTTCCAGGGGCGGATGAAGATGAGGCCGGCGGGGGTGCGGCCGGCGTTGTGCTCGGCGCCGCCGGGGTTGCGGTTCATGCACGAGCACACGTAGTACTCGCCCTTGGAGCGGAGCTGCTCCACCACCGCGCGCTCCGACGAGCTCAGATGCAGACGCCGCTCCTTCGCCTCCACCAGCAGCTGAAAAAAATTCATCCATCAGGTGATCAAGCAGAGCAGAATCAGCAGCTGTGGTTTTTTTCAAGAACAAAAACACTGTATCATAGTAACATTTTTCAAGAACAAAATACAATTTGGAGTGTATTTTGATTTCTCAAGTAACATTTTAAACATATTTGGTCAATGCTCCAAATGAATTTCATGATCTTAAAGCAAAAACGGACTTTCAAGATTTCTTCAAAACTTCTAGAAATCAGACTGAATACAGATCGCTTTATTTCACTGTCAGTCCTGTTAGTCAAACTTTGCGCCAAACACTATACTACTGTTGACTTCAGGAGTAAGAATAGTAGCTACTAAAATGCCCATTTCAGTGTCAACCAAATGGAACGTGAAGGTAAATAGATAATTGAGAAATTAGAATCCTGGCCACATGATCCTTCTCCCAGGGTGCATGCAGTTTGTCAGGGCTCTGTGGTTGTGATCCAACCACTTCAACTTTTGTCCAAACATGTAACCACTTTTAGTTGAATGGCCCATATGGTTGATGGATGTTCCATTGTTTACCTTAAAATTGGCTCTAGTGTTGTCTTCATGGGCAAAGCTGTCTCATGCTCTCGCTTTAATTCTTTCTCTCTCAAATAATTTATTTTCTAAGCTTTCATCAACATTTTTTTTCAAAATGACATTGACTCCTCTGTCCAACTCCGGCCACCAGCAAGATGGCTAGAATCTTCAGAGTTGGTTGATTTGCTTGCTTCAGAACATCACATTCCAAGCATGGTGAGAGAGAGAGAGGACAGGCTTGTGGATGCATAAAGAAATGTGCATGGTAAGAGATCTCTGCCTTATATTCTAAGCATAGGGAGGAACCATGGTCAATGCATTCTGTCAGGGTTAGGAATGCAGTCCACTTCTACAAGACCCCTATAATGCCATCACTCTACTCCACTACACTTCATAAATAAATCCCCAGGGTTAGGAAAACAGTCTGTTTCTTGAAGAATAATGCATGGTACCTAGAGCACATGAGGGGAAAATGTCAGAAATGGTTGGCAAAGGACAATTGAACAGGTAGAGGAAAGATATGATCTGCTTGCTCATAAACAATTGATGAGGCTTCTATATATGATCCCCGCCCATAGTTATGAGCAGTTATCATCTGCTTAATGAGCTAGATTTTGCCCATGCGTATGTAGGTATACTAAGGAAATGTGGATGTGCCAAATCAGCACATATATTTCCCCACAAAAGAAAACGAATTATTAAAGCCAGCATGTTCCTATATACCATAACATTCCCGCTTATTCTCTAAATAAAACATAAACACACAATGCATTCCTCTACAAGATGAAGTTGTTAGATGTGGAGATGTTGTGCAACTCCATCAAATTCAAACACAAGCAAGGGGAGCAGGGCTATGCTTGTAAGATAGCCCAAGCAAAAGGGAACGGTGCACCAAACAGGCTTGCCCTTCATGCTAGCTTACAACTAGTGGTACACTCACTTTGCAAGCATGCAGTTAAAACATCCATCCACATCAAAGTGGTCCAACCAAAAGAGAATGTTAACCACCTACCCTGGGTTCATATCGCAGGCGACACATGTCAGCAATTTCCACCCCCAATCAACGGTGGAAAATTTCGCTCGACTCCAATCACGACAAGAGGACAAGCATAGATGATGACGCAATCATAAAAAAAAGGCGAAAACATACACTCATAAATTCCACTCGAAGTTCAGTTTTTTTCTAAAAAATAATTTAAAGTAACGTACGATTCAACAAAATTTCCGCATTTGAAACGAGGCGGGAGACGGCTTGGCCAATATCACAATAGGAGTAAGTGAATACACGTGGATGCCGCGCGTACATACCTCAGATGCCAGGATCTGGAGCCCTGCATACTTGATGTCCCAGCTGAACTCGGAGACGGCCCATCCGGTGCCTCCGAACTCGTCGGCGTTGGCGATGACGTAGTCGAGGTACTCCCGGCGGCCGGTGGCGTGGTGCAGCCACAGCGCCGCCCACAGGAGCTCGTCGTGGTAGCCGCTGGACGAGGGGTAGTAATTCTTCACCACCTCGACGCTCTCGTCGTACCTGCCCCTGAAGGTGTCGGCGAACTCGAACAGCTGCTGCGCGTGGTGGAGCAGCACGTGCGCGTAGTGGGCGTCGCCGGCGCGGAGGAAGACGGCGGAGGCGGCGGCCATGGCGGCGGCGGTCTCGGCGGCGACCTCGGAGCCGGGGCTCCCGGCGTCCACCTTGTAGGCGCGGCGCGACGTGGTCATGTCCTCGGGCCGCTGCCAGCAGTAGTGGTCGGAGTCGCCGTCGCCGACCTGGGCCCAGAGCTCGTCGGCGGCGGTGTGGGCCTTGACGAAGTAGTCGGTGCCCCACTTGATGGCCTGCAGCGCGTGGGGGAGCTCGCCGGCGGTGGAGACGGCGGCGCCGTACTCGAGGACGCCCCAGGAGAGGAGCGTGACGGTGAACGCCATGGGGAGGCCGAACTTGACGTGGTCGCCGGCGTCGTAGTAGCCGCCGACGAGGTCCACGCCTTGCTCCAGCCCGTCGGTGAGCCCCGAGTCGCCGCGCCACCGCACGCGCTGGTTGTAGGGGAGCCGCCCCGACCGCTGCGCCTCGAAGTAGAGCAGGCTCTTGTGCAGCGCGTCGCCGTAGTCGTGCGCCGCCGCCGCCGACGACGATGACGCCGCCGCCAGCGACACGGTGGCGAACACGACGGCCGCGGCCAGCACGAAGCGGCCGGAGACGTCGCTCATTGTTGCAAGAAGAGCCGAGACCGTGGCGAACTCCGACGAGCCACCGGCCGGCGCGGCACCTCCGCTCGTCCTTGAAGAACTCCGGCGGCGGTGGCGGTGGCGCAGACGCAACAACACGTAGATCAATCAATCCTCATGATGATGGACCTTCCATGGCGTCGAAATCGATTGGAAACCATTAAATCCGAGAACCAAATCGCCGGCGACGCTCTCTTACATATATATCCGGATTTAATAAACTATATTATCTCCAAGATCCACCACCACTGGCCGGGCTTCTCCGGCCTGCCTCTTCCTCGTGGCGAAATGGAAACGGCAACGGCGGCCGGCCGGCAACGGAAGGAATAACCGCAGTAAGTAATGGCCGGCTGCTGATTAATTAACCCACTGCTAAATTTAACAGTGGAGGCCTCGGTGATGCGGTAGATAGATGGATGGAGAAGATGAAGCGAGCACGGGCACGGCGAGGGCCTCTCGATCTCACTCTCTTTCTCTCTCAGGAATACGGCGGGGCAGCGATGCTTTTATACCCATGGCCGTGGGTGGATGTGGGGTTGGAGGAGGAAGAAGGCTGCGGAGTTGGTGGACTGAGACCAAGAGCGAGAGGGTTTGGGGTGGTGTCGCAGGTGAGGCTTGGCTTGGCTTTGCCTTGCCATGGCGGTTTCTTCACAAGAGGATGACGGGGACGCCGGCTGCTCGCTCGTACGAGCAACTCTCTTTCTCTTTTGTTTGTGTTGAGTTTCCTGATGATATTTTTTTGAAAAAAAAGAAGCTTTATTGATCTTAGACAATTACATCGAGATGATACAATTATATAAGATCCAACCCGGCCAGGGCCGGTCCTAAGATTTCAGGGGCCCGGGGCGAAACTAAAATAGGGGCCCTAATAGTAGTAGTAAAAATAATAATTTTAAATATGCGGTGTCACAAATAATGGTATCAATATCAATTTCAATCCCTTAAAATAATTTCTTTTACTTGTTTCCTCTAGCATCGTATTGGATACTTTCTAGATAATACGATGGTTTTATGAAATTAAAAAAACATTAAGCAATCGAAATCTAGAGCAAATCTACAAAGTATTGAATAAACTCAAGAAAATATCACCTACAGTATATTATAAAACAGAACTCGCTTAATACTGATATTAATATTATCTTATCCCTAAATTAGGGACCCTAATCGATGTTCAATACAATCAATGGATTATTCCTACATCAATTCACAATTCCTCGTTAGTACATTAGAGCAAAATTCCTACCTCCAGGTTAGCATGGTCATTGTCTACCTCTCTAGACCAAAGTCCTGCCTTACCAGGACGCCAGGCAGTGGAGCCGCTCTGCGGAGGCCGTCCGAGCGTCAAGCAGATCGGCACAAGTGCACAGCGCACACGGAGGCAGAACTTCCCTAAACTTAGCCCCTGGAGTTTGTATGGACACCGGAGTCGCCCTAGAGGAGCATCGGCAGCACATCAGATTGGTACTAGGAGTCACTAGAAATTGGGTCACGACGTTTGGTTTCTTCAATTAACTCGTTCCGCGTATAATGTACTGTGTATACGTATGTACACAAGAAATAAATACTACCTACTGTATGGGTGCCTGGAGGGGGCCCTTGGAATCGGGGGCCCGGGGCGGCCGCCCCGCTCGCCCCCCTGAACCCGGCCTCTGCATAACTAAGATGCACACAGTCAATGAGAAAGAAACAAAAAATAAGAGCCCCATAACCTAGCAAACTACCACAAGCGTCTTCATCTTCATACGCTTCACAAACCAAAGCAACTCTTGGACTATGAAGTAGGCTCCCGAGACAACGCCTCCAACGAGGAGACGGCACGCGCACGTGCCGACATTGTAATGACCCAACCAATTAAGACCAGATCAAATGTTTTCACGAGGGAGTAATTCATCTTAATCCAAACAATGCCTTCAACAAGATCACTGCCAGGTTCAACCAATTAAGGCCAGACCTAGAAATTTCTTCCCGGAACCGGTGAATTAGTAGCAATTACCACCACGACAAGTCACACCATGTTGCTTCCCCCTTCTTACCAGGCCAATGCTTCCATATAGACCAGCCCTGACCCACTCTAAACGGCCACGAACTCCAAATCCGGCAGACCATCTGAATTCGTAACCTGAGATACCATGCTGCAAAGTAGCCGCTGGATACCCGTGCATGATCCATCAGGAATAAATTGCAGATGAAATCCGTCTTCGAGTAAGAGAATCCGCGAATGAAGCCAAGGTGACTCATGTCTCTTGGTTTATATGAAAAGAAAAGGTGAAATTAAAAATGTTATCACCAGATGTAGTTGCAAAGTCTGGAGCTAGCCCTTCCAACACCAAGGCCGAAGGCCATCCATGTCAGCGTCGCCGCACGCCGACGCCATCCACGGCCGCCAGCAACCCTCCGCTCGGGAGCCTCGACCGCTCGCCCGGCCGCCGTCGCAGCATGCCGAGGCCCCGGCCATCACGCAAAAGCTCCTCCCGGTAGCAGATCCGCCGGCGCAGGCTCCGGATCCGGCGATTGGGGGCCCGGATCCGGCTTCCCCGGTGGCGACGACGGCCTCCCGCGACGAACTTTGATCTGTCGGGACCACGCCGGACGCACGCCGCGGCCGCTCGCCTACGCAACCGCCCGCCGCCAGTCGGCTCGCCGTCGACCGCCGCACCCGTCGCCACTCGAGCGCCAGGCCGCCGTCGACCCGCGCGTCTGCCTCCGCCGCGCCGCCCGTCGTTCTCTCGCGACGAGCGCCGCCAGGGCCCAGATCCGCGCGCCCCGTCGGAGAAGACCCCGCCGCCGCCATCCCGGGGGGCGCCGGGCTTCCGGTGGCGCCCTCCGGTGGCGGCGAGGAGGATTGGGAGGGAGGGAGGGGGAGCGGCGGCGGCGCTAGGGTTTCCCGCCCGATTCGCCCTGAGAGGACCTGATAGAACTTGCCGGGGGACCTTCGCCTATTCGAGACGGGCTCGTCGGGATCTGGCCAGCCAAATGGTCATATACCTCGTCAGCAATGATTATTATTCCAAGTTTCCTTGCAGTCTCTGCAATCGTTGAGCTCTGTTCTGGTTGTGCCTGGACCCACGTATTGCTCTGTTCCTGGTTGGTCCGCCCTGGTCCCTGTGGCGAAAGGAGTGGGTGTCTTGACCGTCCGATCGTAGACCATGGACGGCTAGGATCAAGATTTGTTCGTTTTTGCTAATTTTTCATCCGATGGTTATGTGAAGTGAAATATGAAATAAAAAAAAGAATCACTTTCAGCCATAGGATCACCTCTGCCAAACACTTGGCCATAGTCGGTTGAATAAGCAAAGATGGGTCAAATGATTGTGGTGCACTGCTTTATGTTATTTTATTTTTTTAACAAAAGCCGATAAGTTTTTTGTTGGTCTATGTATTACTGCTTTATATTATTATAATATATATCTAACACGTGATTTTATACGGATGATATGAGCGGGTACTAGCAAAACGTTTCGTAGCCCAGGTGTCCAGGATTGCTAAATTGTTCCACTGTGGTCTTTTTCGTAGAAAGAAAGGAAAAGGGATAATGGTTTGGCCTTGATTTTCCATGATCAGGTCGCATGTCACGGAAGACAAAGATTTTCTCAGCAAGTAAGTAAACCAAGCAATTAATTTGGTAAAATCAAAAGTCTCTCTCTCACACACACTAATCTCCCACATACTCCTAATTAACTAAAAATTTAATAATAGAGGAAGAAAGAAATCAAATAAATCGCGCACTTTTCTAGAAAACAGAAATAAAGCATGAAGTTAAAAGGTCTTGTGCTCCTACCTTGTGAGGCGTGTCCCAGGTCTGATGATGGGCAGTTCGTTGCAACGTTGCTGTCAGGTGTGAGTAAGTAAGCGGGTGGGTCGAGTCTCCATTCCGTTCCTCTCCGCTGTGACAAACAAGATTAGAACCCAGACAGACAGCACAACTTGTGACCAGTATAGGATGCTTCGGATGGAATCCAAAACGAAAGCTCCTGGAAGGGAAAATGCTTTGCTTTTTATTTGACGCATCTGAAGCAGCTGCACAAACAAATAAAGATAATCCACGTTTACAACAAGCTTGATTAGTTAGAGTTTGCAACAGCGTGTTAGGCGAAACTGGACCTTGACAGGGAGATTGATCGACACACAGTAGACTTGGTATAGTAGCATGTAGCAAGTAGCATATACGGAGTATGTTCTTGTGTGGCAGCAGCCATAGTGTGCAACCAAGAAATCTGAAGTTTTCGCCCAAGTCAAAAGATCTCACTGGGGAAAAGCGGAAGTGAAAGACAGGCTACCAATACCCTTACTGCATTTCCTAGATTTTGGAATAAATCAGTATCCCTGTCGATATATTGATCTTTTCTAGGATGTATATATTTGTGTGTCCTATATTTCTATTTGAAACATAAGAATCAAAGTTTTTTTTTTCTAGATGGATCGTGTCAATTATGGTTAGATGGGCCTTTTTTCTAGATGTATAACATTTCATCAGTTGAGATTTCTGAATCACAAACCAAGTTTGTAGGCCAAAATTTCTCTTAAAACTCAACCTTCTTTGATATTTCTTCTATAAAATCGACACCCGGAGCTGTTGTGTTTGCAAAAAAAAAATGAACAATATTGTGGCACATATCTCGAATTTAGCTCTAATTTATATATTCTCCTCTTGGAGAAAATTCTATATATGGTTTATCCTACACTCTTTTCTCGGGAAAACCTCCAGTTCATCAGCATTTACTTTTTCCATTTTTTTTATCTAGTTTTCTTGTGGAATAGACAATAGAGGGGCACAAGCTCTGTCATTTGTTAACGGATCAGATGAGGTGGACAATTCACATGCGGGTCGCATGAAAGAAGCAAGACTCTGCACCAGCATTCCATTTCAACAAACAAGCGAGCAAGGTAGTTAGCTGGTTTCAGGATTCAGACTTTACACAAGCAGCTGCAATATCAATTCAGATTCCAAAAATATTTCCTTCAAGAACACATCCTGCCGTTGGGAAACAATAATACCATATATATTATTCCAACTTCCAAGATTCCATCATATATACCTCACCAACAAAAAAAGATTCCTTTCATATAAAAGTGGGAAACCCATCAAACGTCGTCGGTGCAATGTATGTGCATTGCGTCATTCATCCGTCATTACAACACTTCAGGCAGGCCGGCATCAGGGCAGATCAAGAAAAAAAAAGGTCAAAAGGGCAATGAAAAAGATTTGGCAATGGATTACCTACACACGCGTGCATGCAAATACAATGCAAGCGTGTCAGCACTGCAAGATTGCATTCAGTTAAGTTGAAGCAACGTACTGCATGTCTGCGTCTTCGATGCCAAACCTTGACGACGATGGCAGCCTGCGAACCGATCAAAGACGACGATATCGTCACGGGTCAAGGTCGTCAGTTATCACCTAATAGCTATAGCCTATAGCTACTGTCTCTTCTATTTTTCTTGTCTTTCTCATGCCTGCACAGAGTCTGAATTCTCAAAGTCGGCCGGCCTGTAACTGATGATTGATAGAATTCCAAAGTAGATTGATCTTCCAAAAAGGAAATGAATTCCAAGCTAGATAAGGTGGACAAAATGACGCTATAGGTGCATGGGCATTGCATGGAGACAAATTGCCAAGTAAAAGATGGTGCACGAGGACTTTTCTCAGATGATCAGATTGGCAAGAAAGTATATTCAATTTCAAACACAAAAGTCTGGGTTGGTATGTAGAAAAAGGAGAGCACAGCAAAGGTTGAATATAAGGAATATCTTTTTGCACTAAGTTAGTTTAACTTAGGGTACATATATGAAGACTGTATTGCTGGTTCTGGTTGCATATATAAAAATATTTACATTGCCTGATATGCAACTGTAGTCTGATACTTTGACTTTGCTTGTAAACTAGAAAGAAGAAAGAAAGGTCGAGGCACCTACTGGCTGCCAGAAAAGGCCTAACCTTTTTTTTACCTGAACCACCGGTCAGCATCAGTGGACAATCAGAGGAGAACAACAGCAGCCCATGCATGAATGCATCATGCATGCATGCATTATGTTCACTCGTTTTCGGTGGATTGATTTACTATTTCTTGCGCGTGTTTGGTGGATTCGATTAAATTTAGTCCAACTTTGTTCATGTGTTTAAAATGACTTGCTTTGCATTGGTTGCCTTTTCTCCATTGCCGGCAGGGGAGTTCGGTGGGGGATTGATTGAGAAAGCTGGGCATTACTGTATCAGACGGACACCGTTTGTCAGCAACGCACTAACCACTGTAGTTGCCAGGCAGATGTCAATCGGTTAATGGGATTTTTGATCTTCAGTTTCCCGAGTTGACATCAGATGATGCTATTCTATTGCAACAAAATTAACGAGGCCTGCGAACTTCAAATAGCAAATTAGAACTGAAAAGGTGACGTGTCACGTATATTCCTAGCGATTTTTGGTTTTGTTTGATGCTTTAAGGGTCCTTTTTAGCATTTTTTTTGTGTTTGAAAAAAAAAGAAGCTTCTTTAGCAGTGACATGGCAATGGTACTGTGAAATGTAGGCTCCGCGGTTAAAATATGTGTGTGGCATGCCAAAACCATGGCAATCAACCGCAGCAAAAGGTCTGCTAAAAGTGTGGCAATGAACTGATCCTATATACATATACCTTTATTTTCTTTGGACCCAAACAATTACATCCTTAATATTTATTTTATTTCATTTCAAGGGCTGTGTTTAGTTCTCAAAATCCCACCCAAAACTCCACTATGCAAAAAGTTTCATCACATCACATCAAATCTCTCTCCTCATGTATGGAGCATTAAACGTAGGTAAATAAAAAAACTAATTACAAAGTTTTGATGTACACGACGAGTAAGGGCTTGAGCCTAATTAGGTCATGGTAGGACAACAATTACTACAAACAAACGAAAAATGCTACAATAGCCACACTTTTCTACCACACTTTTCACGGGAACTAAACACAGCCAAGGTTGCGATAGCCATCATCATTTACTTGCTCTAGGGGAAAGTTAAAAAAAAAGAGCCATCGTGAACCGCTACTCATGTCTATTATTGATAGCAAAAAGAGCCATCAGGATCGTGGCGGGCGGTGGCTAGCACATCGTGATGGCCCGGCAACGACGGAGGAGTCTTAGCACCTTGCGGTGGTGGTGGCCATGCGGAGGCTCAAGACGGCGGCTTTGGGTGCGTGCCTGGATCTGTGTCGAGAATGGTGGTTGCGGCAATGGCCATGAGTGGATGTGACAATAGATGAGCTGGTGGAATGGCTGCGGGTTGTGCGTGGTGCGGGTCATGTGACGCATAGAGCTGCAATGGCGCAGTCACCGCTTGTGGAGGCAAAACGGTGATGAGGTCGTGTGGTGGCTGCAGTGTATGCCATTTTTTCATGCACGTGTGTTGACCGTGATTAATGCACCAATTAATATACGAGTTAAATACATCATTGATACATAAATTTGGCGAATGGGTTCATTTAGCTACATCATCATTCTAATTGCTCATTTAGAAACAACAACTTGACATATGCGTGCAAATAGGTCACTGACATGACATATGGGCGAAAGAACGCCATGTAGACAGCGTATGTGTACATTTAGTGTTATTTTATTGTTTATTATGACCCATTTTGACATATACCTGTTTTACGAACATCAAGTTTTTATAATGCTGATACAAGATCACCAATATATCAGCACACCACAACAAGTTGATGATTTATATTACCACTCAAAAATTATTGAGAGATAGGGACTACAAACTGAGCTATGAATCAAAAATTCAAATTTTTGCACTTATATGATGCCTCTTGTTCGTTGTAACATTACATTTCACCAAGCCAAGAATAACTATTTTTCCGTAAAATATCTTATTTTTAAACATTTACAATATTCTTTATCTAAAAGTTGCTATAAACAAAATCTAAAAAGATACCACTAAACTAACCTAAATTGCATAATGAGTAAGGAGTTTAAAAAAACTAGTTAACACATCACCGTGATGCAGCCTACATGGCATTTTTTTGTCCATGTGTGACCTATTTACACCAACATACTAAATTGTTGTTCCTAAACGAGCAATTAGAGAGATGATGTACCTAAATGCACCCACTCTTCAAGTTTATGTGTACTAACGATGCATTTAACTCTTAATATACCACAAATGCACGAATCAGTTGTAGCTCCTTTTAGAAGTATTACTCCATAATTTATCAATATATGGAAACAGGGGTCACAAATCATAAAGTAACTATCATTAGAAAACATTATTCAAGTTGCAATCTTGTTCTAAGAATAGGCATGCATATGAACATGGAGAAACGTTTTGAACGAGCGAACATATATGAACAAAAATAACTCGTCTAGAGCAAGTCTAGCCTATGCATATAGTATTAATAGCAAAACAAACCATGGTTCTTATTTAGAGCCTATTTAAATCACCACCTTGGTTTGACTCGAATGTTGACCACTCTATCAGGACAAATTTTGACTTAGAACAAACTTATTGTGACATGTAAAAAAGAACAAAGAGATTAACTTGCTCCTGCTAATTCTCTAGAAAATTTCCTCACAATTTCCTCAAGTTTTCAATCCGAGGGCAGCAGAGACTCTTGCCCAGGTAGACAACCTCCCATTGAATTATCCCCATGGTTTCATTCTGATATTGGTGCGCCTTAAAATCCATCGGATTCTATTTTCCATGTTGCTCATGCCCTTTTCTTCTATCATGTGATATAACGATCTGTTGGAAATAGTTCTGATTCCATATTGTCCTCAACGTATTAGATCAGAAGACTAGAACTAGAGATGAGATTGTGTTCTATGGTATATGCCTGTAATTATTTTGTAAATGTCTAATGTAACAAAAAATATAATGTCAGTAATAAGAAACATATGAGTTTATAATTAGTTTTTATCATAACAACACATAGACATTCTACTATAGTCTAAAATTTATAATATGTCACTCTTACAAAACAATGTTTAGCATTATAGTGCGATATTATATATGGCTTCTGCACATAGCAACATGTGAAACTTTCACTTCTTATTAAATATATGCAAACTATAAATACTTAAATTTGTGCCGA
This sequence comes from Echinochloa phyllopogon, assembly GCA_033239725.1. NCBI lineage: Eukaryota > Viridiplantae > Streptophyta > Magnoliopsida > Poales > Poaceae > Echinochloa > Echinochloa phyllopogon. The sequence continues at coordinate 3,736,699 of BTCW01000001.1, forward strand.
AGCATTATAATTAAGACTAGTGGAGGCATTATGCGAAATGACAGTGTATCTTAATTGTAACATGCATTCTTAATGGGTAGGGGGCATATGTTCCGGCTTATCTCTAAGTCATTCCACAAGCCGAGACAAAGACAATCCGTTGATAAGGATTGCATGTGTCAGGCACCGACACAATTATGAATGGAGTGTATCTACCTTATCAAGGACTATATCCAACTCATTAAGAAGAAGTTTTAACAATACCAACACCCAAGAATATGACAAAAGAGACTAGAAAAAATATTATTTGATTGATCATTATGTCAAATCGAATAGCATAGTTGTGATGCATGATGCATCTTTTTTTTTTCTCGGAATGAGATAATTGAATGTAATAGAAAAACTAAACAAGTGATGAATAGTTATGATGAATGAGACTATCTACTTCAGCTTGATTTTTTTACGAGCGTGTATTTATATGGTTTTTGTTTTACCGAAGTCGGGAGGGGAAGCCCCTACCTATTTTTTAGTTTTTTTATTCCAAACCCAGTTAATTCGTCGAACCTAGATTTGTTGAGTGCTACTCAAGTGCTGTAACCACTAGACTAGATTTGTTGGGTGCTACTCAAGTGCTCTAACCACTAGACTAGAGACCATTTCACACAACGCAGACGCTCACACACGCACGCACACTCACCCCTATGAATACACGTACGCAAACCCTACCCCTATGAGCACCTCCGAAGGACTGAGCAGAGCACCGGCAGATCTGGAGATTTCTGAAGTCACCATTGGTGCCTCGTTGTCGACGGGAACGCCGCTTACCACTTAACGCATAGCGCCGGTAAATCCCAGGAAAAGATGCGAGCGCCAGGATTTGAAACCTCGTGGTAGCGTTCCACTGGACCGTCCTACCATTGGACTACCTCGTGGGTAGCGTTCCACTGGACCGTCCTACCATTGGACTACAAGCCAATTCGTTTTTTAGAATAGATGCTGCTGCTACTGTGTGGCTCAATCAAACCCGCGGCCTATTATATTTCTAGGCTTCCCGGGCTTTGGGCCTTTCTCGGGCTGACGGCCTTTCAAGGACAAACAAAAGAGGAGGAGGGGAGCGAGCGGGGATCCTATACGGCCGCTTCCGGAAGTTTTTTGGCCCACCAGGTTCCAATGTTTGAGATTCGTGCCAGGTATACCATCCATCCGATCCACTTCCTCCTCCCTCTCCTCGCACGCTCCCGCCGCCGCCGCTCCAAAGCTCCCGCCGCCGCCGCCCATCGGGTTAGGGGTTCGGGTTGGTGGGGTTGCCGGGTTGCTTGGCTGCCGGACCTATAGAAGATCGTGGGGGAGCTCGCCGGACCGGCGGTGGAGGCGGTCGAGACGGCGGTGAGGCGGGCGGCGGGGGCGCCGCCCGCCGGGAGGTGGGAGATGGCGGTTGGGCCGGTGATGGCGGCGGGGGAGGGGTCTGCCGGAGCTAAAGAAGGTCGCCGCGGAGGGGTTAGCGTCGGCGGCGGTGGAGGGCGGCGGCGGAGGCGCCGGAGCGGCGCCGGAGCCGAGGGAGGCGGGGGAGTTCGGCCGGAGAAGAAATCGCAGCGGCGGCGGGGGTGGCTCTCGGCGAGGAAGGAGACGACGGTGGGGAAGAAGACGGCTCGGCGGCTAATGGGCCTGTTGGGCCGTAAGCTAGCAGCACTATCTGGCTTCTGGTAGCCAGATAGGTGCCCCGGGGAGCGAGTGGCATGCAGCAGCAGCGGGTTCCCCGCCAAACTCGCGGCATCCTCCATTTTTTTCGCGCCCTTTCTCCTATCCCAGCACCACCACCACCAGGCCATTGGATGACGCCATTGACGCCATGCCCTCGTCCTCCTCCTCCGCCACGACCAACCCCATTCGGAAATGTCGTACACCTTCAACACGCAGCCCATCGTCGCGCCGGCGAAGAGGAAGGACTCCCGCAAGGATGCCGCCGACGCCGCCGGGAGGCACTGGACCCCGCTCTCGTCCAAGGAGCGCAGCTCGGGCACGGCTGCCGTCGCCGTCGACGGCGACAGGGGCAGCCAGTACGCGCTCAAGTGGGCCGCCGACCACATCCTCTCCCGCGGCCACGCCTTCTTCCTCATCCACGTCCGCCGCAAGCCCACCTCCCAACCCGGTAATTTCACCCCCATCTTCTTGATCGACCAACTGTTCAAAATGCAATCTTTTTTTTTCTTCGAGAATTTCAAAATGCAATCTTCTTCTTCTTTTTCTGAGAGGAGTTCAAGATGCAATCTTGATTCGGTTCATCGTAGGATGTGCTGCTAACCTGAATCTCTGATTGTGATGCGTGCAGGTGGTAAGCAGTTCGCCATGTCGCACGTGCAGGATGACGTTTCGGCAGCCTTTTATGCTCAGGTGGATCTTCAGGCTAAAGATCTGATGCTTCCCTTCCAGTGTTTCTGCAACAGAAGAGGGGTATGCACCATCACGTACTCTTTTTCTTTTAATGCAGCAAGAAGTTTCAGTTACTTTTCTGCATCTGAATTTAGGGGAAAGGCAATGCAAATGCAGATTAACGGGTTGAATAATACTACCATCAAATGATACGATTTCGTACCAAATAACCTTTCTGTCTGACTTACTTTAATATATACAGTTGCTATGCAGGGAAATTATCCTGGATGGAACTGATGTGGCGAAAGCTATTCTCGATTTCGTTGCGAAACACAAGGTCGACAAGTTAGTATTGGGGGCAGCATGCAGGAATGCATTGACAAGGTGCGGAGTGCGGTGCAAAATCTTAAACAAGTCATACACGTAGTTCCTTTTTTTCTGAAACGATTCCAAGGTACCTTGCTTGAACAAAATTGTCAAAACTCAATGTGTTTCATCATTTTCCCTTACTTTTTTTCAGAACAATATGGAAGTTGGATGTCCCAACATCTATCACAAAATCCGCGCCGAGCTTCTGTTCAGTGTATGTGATAGCAAAAGGAAAGATTTCTTCTTTTAGGCCTGCCACTTATGCAGATGATACCAGCAAAGAAGATTATTTTTCGACGGATAGCAAAGAAGATTTGAAATCTGATCTACCTGTGAAACAATTAGAAGGTGTGAAAAGTGTGTTTCTGACCCATTTATCCTTGGATGTATAATATTGATCTCAGGTAGATCATTCAATGGATGCTCTTTAAGTGTATATGTGATTCACAGGTGAACCAACACACAAGTTTCCAAATGGAAAAGATCCGTCAAAGTGAGTGTAATTTTTTCCCCTGTCCACAGAAATGACCGTCTTTGTCGGCTGTATGCAAGCTACTCATGCTACCTTCTGATCAATATTTTTTTACCACCATATATCTATAACAAGTCCATATAGTGTGGATTTGTTTAGATCTGTACTCGTAAATTATTTGGACCCGTTGTTCTCTTCAGTTCCGCAACTCTTCTGCAGTTATTTTTGTATATGCCGATAGTTTCTATTTTTTAAACACTAATTGAACTCTGCGCAGGCCTATACCAGTACATGCTGTGATGCCCATTTATGCCAATTCTGATGAATCAACAGAAAACGGGAGCCTCATGTCATCAGATCAACAACGACATAGCGACTCTTCATCTCTACAAACAGCATCTTCATGCCCAAGTGAATTCTTAAACAGCATTGATGAACATGGCTATCATTTGTCTCCAGAACATCCTCGGCGATATAGAGATTTATTGTTTTCGCCAAATACGAACAATGAACAAGCATCCCATGCTCCACATAGAAACTTTGTAGGATTTGATGACTCAAGCCTCAAGGATAGCACACTAAATCCTGGATACGACAACGTCTTCAGTCCGTTGTCACCGACGACAAAAGAAGAATGCTCTGAATCACATTGTGGCCATTTAACAGTATGCTTTCAATATTTCCACATGCTATATCATGTTTCTGAAGTAGTATCCATTAGCAAAAGTATTTTTGTCTCCCATTTGCACGCAAGGCTTATCAACAGCATATGATCTACAGGAAGATGATGAGGCTGAACTAAGCCTCTTTAAGATTGAACGGAAGCAAAACGATGGAGACATGCATCCATGGAATTACACAGAGGTATTATTGGTACCCTATGCTTGCTTGATGATTGTGACTCCCACTGTGATTGTGGTTGCAATTTCAATTTTGAACTTAATCTGAAGCACTATTAGTACCACAGTTACCTCTTTGGGGTCAAATGTGTGACCGAAAATCATGTGGATATGTTGAACAGGAACACAAGGAGATGGCAAGAAACCTAGAAAGTTCCTCTTCCAAACTCCCACCTCACAGACCAGATGTAGAACCATGTACACAGTCAGCAATTGGCCCAAGGCATAAAGTCTTGACCCTTGACACTTCATCTTCTGACACTCAACACAGAGAAAGAATAACTGAGGAATTTATAGATCATGGTTACCAAGATATCACACATCCACTGTTGAGACGCTGGCCACCGATTACATCACCTAAAGAGGACCACAGACGTGTATCTGCTCCAGAAGATCCTCACATGCTTCCACTCAAGATTAAAGCCTCGCCCAGGCCAATCGAAACGAAAAGGATGCTAGAGTGTCTCCCTACTAGACTCGAGTGCAGAATATACAAGCCAGATGACATCGCGAATGCAACCGAGCATTTCTCTGACGAGCTGAAGGTTGGGGAAGGAGGGTATGGACCGGTCTACAAAGCCACACTTGACAACACTCTTGTGGCCGTCAAGATTCTGTATTCTAATGTAACTCAGGGACTGAAGCAGTTTCAACAGGAGGTATTCTCACTGCCGATTATCTGAAAAAAAATTATCATGTTTGCCACCAGCATTCCTATTTTCCAAAGTCTAAACCACATAATCTTTTCCGGTAATTTTTGCAAGTTTGATGCTTAATCTCCCCCAGTAGTGTTCTTACAAACAGCATTCAGCAATAATGATTTTTTTTCAAAAAAAACTGCGTTTTATGGATTTGGATGAAGTAATCAGCTCTCTGGTATTACCATCGTCAGATTGATCTTCTGAACAATATTCGGCACCCCAACATGGTGCACCTGGTCGGCGCGTGCCCGGAGTACGGCTGCCTGGTGTACGAATACATGCCGAACGGCAGTCTGGACGACCGCCTCTTCTGCCGGTCCGGCACGCCGCCGCTGCCGTGGCAGCTCCGCTTCAAGATCGCCGTGGAGATCGCCAGCGGCCTGCTGTACCTACACAAGATGAAGCCCGAGGCGTTCGTGCACCGCGACCTCAAGCCCGGCAACATCCTCCTCGACGCCAGCTTCGTCTCCAAGATCGGCGACGTCGGGCTGGCGCGCATCATCCCGCGGTCCACGGACGCCGCCGCCACGACGCAGTACCACGAGACGGCGGCGGCCGGCACCTTCTGCTACATTGACCCGGAGTACCAGAAGACGGGTCTCGTGTGCACCAAGTCCGACGTGTACGCCCTGGGCGTCATCTACCTCCAGTTGATCACCGGCAAGGAGCCCATGGGGCTCGCGTACACCGTCTCCGACGCGCTGGAGGATGGCACGTTCGCCGACATCCTCGACGGCAACGTGACCGGCTGGCCGGTGCAGGAGGCCCGGGCGTTCGCCGAGCTGGCGCTCAAGTGCTGCGAGCTGCGGCGCAGGGACCGGCCGGACCTGGAGACTGTGGTGATGCCGGAGCTGGTCCGGCTGCACCGGCTCGTCTCGCCGTCGGAATATCCTTCTTCTCCGACTACTACTACTTCCACGGATCAGGTTCATCATCGTTCAGCAAGTGAGAAGGTAAAACTGATCATCACACTTTACTTCTCCAATTGAACTTGGCAAAAATGTTTTTTGAAAAATCAACTTGAGAAAATGTTTATCACCTAATCTAGACAGCAGCTAAAACATGGTGAAGTTTGTAACTAATGCACGGGATTCGTCGTTCAACTATAGAGTTCTATTCTTTGTTCTGTGGTCGCAGGAGTTGTGCTTGGATAATGACCTGGTTGATATTCTGAGCGATGGAGAAATGAAGGGGGGAGCATCATTTGCCATATAACATCATGGGGACCAGAAGTAGGTCTAACTTTATGTGTCTTTCCACTGGAATCTGCAGTGGTTTCTATGAATCTTGTGTAAATACTATGTCTGGCCATTATGGAGATGAAATGTGCCATGCTGATGTTAATCATCAACCTGTAATTTCAGAACAATTTTTGTACTAGCTCCCATCTGGTATCTTTGATCGCACTTGCTCCAAATGTTTTTTTTTCTTTGAACGAACCACTTGCTCCAAATGTGAGTCGATGTGTTGTTGTCCTAGTACATGGCAGAATATTGTGCCTTCGATCAAGAGCTGGGAATCGTGCCATTATCAGAAACAGAGGTGCCAGAAATGTTAGCTGACCATACCATATGTTAAATTTTCAACAACCCCTTATGTCCGAAATTATAAAAGATCCCCTTTAAGACATAATTCCCCAAAAATAAGAGTGTGGGTTTGTGTTTTCTTCTGAATGAGACGTGTCAAGCCCCTTGTAAAAGTAAACTATGTTTACGAGTGAATACAACGTGGTTCCAAACTAAACAAGTGACAAAAAACTGACACTTCGCCGTCTTTTTCAAATGGAGAGGATGCTTGCTGATACCAATTGCAAGCCGTGTGTGCTCAAGCATTTCCCGTTGGCGGCCTGCTGGGCAGGAACCCTGGCCGAAAGCGAAAGAGAAAATGTCGTCGATGGCACCGAGGTGAGACAATCGCCGGCCATTGCTCCGGTCGCCGTCTTGGAGCCACCGTTCCTCTCGACCAATGGCCGGGACATCTCTCTCGTTCAAAAGGCGCCGCCCGCCGCTCTCTGATCTCTGGTCTCGTTGCTCATCGGCCTCTCCCGAGTCATCATCCTCAAGAACATGCTCATCAACTCGGTCGCCGGCGTCGTCACCTGCCTGCGTCCGCCGCCGCCGGCGGCGAAGTTCCCCCAGAGGAGGCTGCTGTCTCCTGGCCCATCTCGCAGGGCAAGGGCGGCGTCCAATGGCTTCAGAACACGCTGCATGAAGGTGACCAGCAGACTTGAACCTGTATTTTGCATGTCTGGTACCTTTTTTTTTGAGTAAATCATGTCAGGTAACTGAAACTGAGCTACTCCACCATGGCGATGACACGACACTACACTACGACAGACCTGGAACCCTTTCACCAACAGGAGGTACGAGGCGCTGTCGTACCTGCCGCCGCTGACGGCGGAGTCCATCGCCAGGGAAGTGGACTTCATCCTGGCCAAAGGATGGGTGCCCTGCCTCGAGTTCGACAAGGTATATTTACATATATGTATCGCCGGAGAAGCTTGAACTCCGTCAGGCCATGGCGTGTGACCTCACTGTGATAGATGCGTGCAGGAGGGGAGGATCCACCGGAGCAACAGCCGGATGCCGGGGTACTACGACGGCCGGTACTGGACGCTGTGGAAGCTGCCCATGTTCGGCTGCGGCGGCGCGGCGGAGGTGCTCCGGGAGGCGGAGGAGTGCCGGTGGGAGTACCCGGACGCCTACATCCGCCTCATCGCCTTCGACGGCTCGCGCCAGTGCCAGTGCATGTCCTTCGTCATCCACAAGCCCGCCGCCCATGCTCCGGCGCCGGCGGCACCAGCTTGAACACTCCGGCCAGCGTTCGTTGCCATGGCTTCAGGCAGGCTTCGATCAGATCATCCGACGCTGGGATCCAAGCAATGGATCGGAATCCTCCCATTTTGATGTCATTTTGATGTTTAGTGGACATCAAGATAAAATATTTAGTCCGTTCAAAAAAAAGATAAAATATTTAGGCGTGACAAACTTGGTCTATTGCATTGGATCTCGATCTGTTGATTGCACGGTCTGGACCTTAGAGATTATGCAGATGGGACAACATTGTTTGCTTGTGTTGTGACCTGAGAACGTAAAATCAACGAATACAAATCACACCAGAGCTTCCTTTTCATGTATTTCATCAGACCTGATACAGCAGCTGGATGGGTAGCAGATAGCAGACCATTACAATACATCTGCATATGCATTTTCTTTTCCCAAGCAACCTTATTGAGTTGAAAAAGGAAGGAATCACTCACCAGCCCCAGGCTCCTAGCTGATGATCAAACAACACAATAGGAATAACCTTCCGATACTGCAGGAAAAGATTACACTCATGCAATCCATGCAACATTGCCATGCACAGTGACAGTAACAGGTGTATACCAAACAAACAAAAAAGTGGACGCGCTCAAACAGCACAGCAGTAAACCAACAAATGCAGCAGTAGATAGAGAAGCGCACGAGTCAACATAACATTAAGGCAGACGTTCTGCATCATAAGCATCATTCCTCCCGTTCCCACAAGAGTCAGCAACATATTGCAATTTCTCCAAGATACAGCACAATCATTTTACTACTGACAAGACATGGTTAGCTCGGGTTCGTCGACGTCCATACGAAGCCTGCTTCATCCCACAGAGGTGCATTCCTGATCCAGCCAGACAATCATCCTTCTTCGAGCAGCTGCACGCCAAACATTCATGATGCCCTAACCTGACCGAACCATGCAGCCCATGATGCTCTAAGAATAACATGGACGGCACAGATGATAGCACTGTAACCTATGGAGCAAATGGTGAAAAAGGAAAAAGACAAAAAAAAATGTTGCCTGATAAATAAACCTACTGTCATTGCGAAGGAAGTTTCAGTGAAGATTGTACAAGTCAACTACTTCAATGAAATTCCCAATGAAGAATCAATGCAACATCTGCTACAAAGAATGGGACCAAATATGCTCCCTACAAAGCAAATGTTAAGAGCTTTCAGTTCCTTAATGCCACAGATCCATGCAGAAACCGGAGGCCATGGAAGACCGCTTGTTGCTGTATATTGTCTCTGAGAAGCTGTCGACAAGCTGGCCAGAAAGGCTGACAGGGTCATCAATAAGCGTATCCACATAGACACTAACTATCTTCCTCTCATGTGGGGTGGCGCGCAAGCTAAACCATGTCAAAAACTTCACCCTGAAGTTTGTTTCAATATAGCCCTCACATTCCAGCCACCTGACCACCCTTACACAGTACTCATAAGATGCTTCCGAGCAACCATCCTTGTGACCAAGGTCATCCAATTTCCCAGATGTTCTTTTATTCGAAGAATTACCTGGTTCTCTTTCGGGCTTTGAAGAGCCATTCTGCACAATGTTATCGCAAGGTTTGGGTTTGAAGCTCCTTCCACCATTCTCCTTGCCGTTTTCTGTAACTCTTGGTGCAGTGGGTGGCACAGAGCCAGAGTATCGAGGCGCAACAATCACTAAATCATTTCCAGCTGGTGCATTTGATGTCTCCTGTGATCTAAGAGCTACGGTTCTTTGGTTGTGCTCGACTGAGTTTGAGGACTCTCTGAGCAGCACTGTTTGAACACAAGGATTGGGTTCCTCATCCAAGGCAGAAGCTGAGAGCCCAGGAGCTTCTTCCAGCTCAGTGACTTCTGTTGCCCTAGCTGCTGCCATCTGTACATTCTGCAAGTTATCCATATGTTCACTGGGGTGATGAGATGCTTTATCTGAATCAAGGATCTCAGGATTTTCACAGTATTCAAAATCACTCTCAGGGGATTTGTTTAGATCAGCATAAACAGCAGTATTATTGTTCGAGTCCACGCCCTCTGAGGAAGGATCAGACTGACCATCACTGTTTGCCTTCGGGCTCCCGTTATTTTGTTCTAGTCCAGCACTACCTGGCACTGAAGCCCTTGGATCTTCCTTCTGGCTGCATGTCTTCATTGTAAGTTCCCATGAGCCTAACTCAATCGAGTTCTTGAAAGCAATAACCTTAAAGATATAGCTTGTAGCTGGTGCAAGCTCAGCTACAGGTAATTGTTTCGATGGAGCAAGTATTATGCCAGTCGGATTCGACAGGTAGGATTTAGTAACAGCCACTCGGTGCCATAGATTGAAGGAGGTTGCCTCTTGAGCTAGCATAGGATATTGATCCAAATCCAAAAATACCATGACAGAGGTTTGGGTTATAGCTTCAAACTTTATGAAGTTTGGTGGTATCATACAAGGACCTGAAAATGGAAACATGCATCCATTAGTCAATTTCATTTGTATATGCAATGTGAAACATGAAGGGTACAGAAACATACGCGGAATTCTTGAGTTGGCAGGAGATGCACCAGAGAACATGGACTCCATAGCATCTATTGCTTGAGCACAAAGCTTCTGAACTTCGGTACCTACAGCAAGTCGACTGACAATTCCACGACCCATGTTTGGAGCTCCAGATAAAGGACCAACCTCAGCCTCTAGTTTCTTCAATGCTGTGTCAACAATCTCATGCAATACCAAGTACTTTTCTGTAGAAATGAGGATCTTGTGACTGAGAAAAATTCGATGACACAATACATCCAACCGCCGAGCATCTTTTGCTATCACAAGTTGTTTCTTCCAGGACCTGAGCAAGGGCATTTAATAGTCACAAGCTAGCTCAGCATATTAACAATACCAAAATGGCTCTACTGATTACAGTACATGTTTAACGTCAATAAGAAATCTACAAAGGATCTATGCCTCTTCCTTTTCCCTCTTGTGAGGTTATTCAAATTAACTGATTAACTTAATGGATACCTTCCCCTCTTTGTCAAGCTGTTCAAATGCCCTGGATTTGTGCATAGGAAATATGATCCTTAAACTATAACCATTTCTAACACTGAGTTCTGCATGCCGTGTTCATCTTTACATGTATACCCTGCCTTATGACAATTCCAAATGGCTAGATTTTACCAAGCTATGAACTCATTCACTCCACTTGAAACTAGACAGAAACCTCCACCCAAGGAGATACAGCGAGAACATAAACGATATGGTTGAGGAGCTGTTCTCAACCAAATAGTCAAAGCATAAGTCTGTCTGTCACAACAAACAAATCCTACGCCAGATGAAAAATGGAAGAATCCATCATTCTACCAGGGAGATGAGTAACCACAGGAATAGATCATTCCATAAAGTCAAAGCATGACAGCAGCAAGTTGCTTTCTAAAAGTACCAATTTGAAATATCTAATAATTGTTTCTCTATCCAGAAATATCTGTTTCTCAATTAAATTATGACAGAACAAGGATCAAATGATCGATCCCTAAGAATGGAACGAGTAAGGAACAAAGAAAGTGTTTTCTAACAAGATTTTGATCTATCAAATAGTAAGGTCTATCAAGTATAGCATCTGGAAAACAGATGACAGTGAATATTATCAAAGCTACATCACACAACCATCAAATTGGGATTTCTATATAGTTATTAATGTCTACAAGTGCAAGATATAATGGAAGTTCAAACTAAGACATGGAAGCAGTACGACTGGATGCACAGGAACAAAAAAGCAAAGTTGCATAGAAACTGTGTAACAAAAAGATGCTACAGAACAGTACCCAAGCAAATCATTCTGTTTCCAACAGCGAGTGCAATAATAACCACCATCAAGCTTTTTGCATTGTCCACTCTGCAGAATGCCTGTTCTTTCATCCTTGAGAGCACATTCAAGATGGCATGAGAAACCACACGAATCCTTTTGCAAGGGTTGATCTGAACTACAGAACAACCATAGACTTGGGTCCTTGTTATCATCGTACTTGTAACAAATGCAGCATGAACAGCGTCTGCAAAATTTTTCCCTGAGAACAGCCCTGCAAGCCACATTTTGGCAATAGCGAGGATTATTAGTTGGCCCAGTTACATCAGAGGCCCCTGAGTTGTTTGCAATAATTGGTAGCCGTGATGGATTGTCACTCTTTCTTGGTCGTTTTGCAGGGGACTGATGGTTAGTTGTGTTGTGCTCCTGAATTGGCTCTCTCTCTTTCTCCTTCTCCTTCTCTTTCTCTTGCACATGCTCCACCGGTCCAGATGATTTTCCAGAGACCACCCTGAAGAGATAATCTAGCATTCTCTGCTTGGATAAACCAGTATATTTCCTCTCCCTTCCAAGATCAGAACAAAGAATTTCTACAATTTCCCGCCGGCTCCAATTCTGGAGCTTGTCAGGAGCACTTTCTGGGCTCTTTGATAACTCACGAACGAGCTCTCGCTTTTCATCCACACTCATCAGTCGACATTTAGCAGGATCAATTGGTGTACCTGAGGAAGATAAAAATATCTTACCATCCATTCAATATATATTAAAAGGAATTTAAGTTTTTGCATCATTACACTTTCTGCGCATCATCAGTATGCTAACAAATATAGCAAGAAGTATTTATCAGAAGAAACTTTGTAAACATTCATATTGACAATAACAGATCAACAATGTCTGAGCCAGCATATAGAACTTCAGATTTTAGTAGATCCCATAGAGCAGTCAAAGAAAAGAGATAGTGGCTGCAAAGTATTTAGGAAATCATTCCAGCATGATCCTAGAAACTAACAAACAAACAAGAGATAGAGTTGGAACAGAATTATGTGTTAACAAGCTTCTTCCCATATGCAAATTCACATTAACACGTGTTATGAATAGCATGCAAGAGTACCTCAGTTTAAGGCCTCGAATTTTTTATAACATAACCAATATCTTAGCTAAAACTATACTCATTTTCAATTAAGAACTCAATGTATCATGCGTGTCAGCAATGTCAAATGGTCCACATCAGCAGCCCGTTACTACCATAAACTTACCTCATCTAACCGTTTTAGCTATCTCTCTGTTCACACTTGCATGTTTTTCTATGCCCAAAGACAAGTATTTTACCCTCAATTTAATACTATATCACATTTCCAGCTCCCTCCCTGCTTCTACTTTAACATTTCATCAAAGAGGGGGGCCAGAAAATTGAAGCCACTGACCAAACAGGAAAGCATGCAAATATATTCTATAAATAGAAGAGTATAGCAGAGTGCTCCGTACAAAATATACTATACTAACTCTAGCTCTAATTCCCAACTATGTAGGCCTTTGTCGTAACTGATCATTTGCGATGGATCCTTCTATAAAACTCAAATTATTGCACCCCGTATGACGACACGTATTTATAGAGGATAGAGCTATGTATGCATTCTATATATTAGCTATTAAGAACCTTCTACTTGTGTAGCCTCTACCGATAGATAGCATCAATGAAAGGCGTTACAGATTAGAGACACGCTTCTAACTCAAAACCGTTACTTGCATGCCCTAACCTGTACACGGCATCAATGGAAACCGACGCACGGCAAGTCTCCTAACAAACTCAACGCCATACTCCATCAACCTAAAGGGCATCCCCAAAGCAAGCAAAGCCATGCATGTGAAAACGAAGAAAAAAAAAGGCATCCCCGCAAGGTCAATGCCCGATCCGAATCATCCAATCCAGCAGCAGAACCACCGACCCGAGCCTTTCTCCCGCTCCCAAAAGAGAGGTACTGGTACCAACAACAATGAGGCACCAGCCATGGACACGTACGTCCCGGAAAACGACGTAAAGGCACCGAACCCCCCGCCGCCCGCGCCGCGCCTCGCTCGCGCGGGACGGGCGCAATGCGAGTAGCCATCACCACATGCACGCGAATCTGACGTCCGCACCGCCGCTAGCCGCGGCGGCGGCGACATACCGAGCACCCCCTGCCCGAACCGCACGCGTCGGCGACCGAACCAGCCCGGCGACGCAATCGGCCAGCGGGGGAGCTCGACGCGCGGCACATGCACGGGCTACCGTAACCCCAGAGCGCTAAATCTCGGATTCGCGGCGACGAGCGAACGAACGCCGCAAACACTACAGCACGGCACGCGAAAGCAACCCAACGCGGCGCGGCGCGACCCCGCGGAATCTCGACGCGCAGAGACCAGGAAAAAAAAACGAGAATCCCACCCGGCGGCGCGCAATCGCCGCCGGCCGGCCGCGCGCGGCCCGTAGCTCGCGCATCGCGCGGATCGAGCCGGCGCGGCGCGGGAACCAGACGACGGGGGAACAGTGGAGAGAGGGGGGAGGCGCTGACCTCCGCGAGGGGGATCCATGGCGAATTCGGCGGAGGGGGAGGGAGGAAGGGGGGAGATCTCTCTCTCTCTCACTCACGTGGACTCTTCTCTCCTCCTCTGCCTCTCCCCCTCTTCTCTCTTCTTCTCTCTGCTCAGCCGCTGGCTGCGTCGTCTGCCTGCTTGGGTTGTATTTTCTCTCTCAACGCGCAGCCCCGCCCCGCCCGCACGCGAGGTTAACTCCCAGCCTTGGGACTCGGCACGCCGCACGCGGATCAAAGCCGCGGGCCGCTTTTGCGGTGGACACCCCCGAGTTCCCGCGTATTACGGGGTGCTCATCCGGTCTGGTTGAACGTTCACAAGGGGGTGTTGATGGCGGTCAAAATAGATTAGGCAGAGCGGCAGTGGTAGCCACGTACAGTAGTCTTGAGGTTGTTGGGCGGCTTTTACACCGGCAGTAGGTACCGTCAGTGATGTGTCCATGCCGTACGTGTGATGTAACAATGAGGTTATCTTTGTTATATGTGGTTGATACATGTGCTAGTGAAAAGAAAATCATGTAGTATTAGAATTATCCGAATGGTCTATGACAGTAGTATAATAGCAGAATTTAATTTATTGCATGTGAAATAGCGTTTTCGTGTAGATTTAATGTTTTTATAGACATATACATGGATAACGAGGGATCGTGTCAAATAAAACACCGTGATTAATAAAATATTTATTGTGGTTGCAGACCGTGTCATTAAATAATTAATATTGTTGCTATTGTCATGTAAACATAAAGATAGTTTTAGTTTCCTTTTATGTTTAATCGTTTACGACAATAAGTATATTATGTAGTTTCTTATCTTTGTCGTATTTGAGTAAAACATTGATAAAAGAGAAAAATAGATATATATTTACCTACATGGTATCCAAAGTAGAAAAAACGATCTCCCAAGTTGTGACTACAATATAGATTAGAAAAAAGCTAGCTAATGTAGAAAAAACCTTTGTAGAAGATTTTAAAGTGGCAATGTGATGGCTTGAGATAAAGTTAGAACAACGAACCGGCATTCATTTGGCCTTGTATAGAGATGAAGTTTACACCTGCAGCTTCTAAGCTATATTAGACCGTCTAGAGGCAGAACGATGGTGAGTGTAATCGCCCTACCGGTGTGCTGCAACAACCTATATAGCTCTCCCTAAGCCTCTTTTATAATTGTTGGCCATAGAAGAAGGAAAGGAGGATGAAAATAGACACGAGGAAGAGAAATAAGAGGGAGAGGATGAAGAACAAGTAGCATGAGGTGGATCAGCCTCTTGGGATCCCATCCCACATCCGCTATTATGATCATCCGATGTATATCATGTCAGTGTTTCATGATAAATCTTCTGATATGTAAATATTGTTCGATCAATTATCCATCAAGGATGGTGTTATTTTTTAAAAATTTAACCAAATTGTTACTAGAGCCGAAATTATCTTCTCTATGCTGGAATTATATCACATACTAATCTCACTACCACGGTGTTCGACCACCGCCATCTTGAATCACCGCACGACGAGGATGACACCCCTCTAACGCTCAGCTACGTTGTCGAACCCTCACAAACCTATGACGCCTGTGTCGAGCTACGGTTTCAGTGCTTGCCGTAGTACACGAAAACCCGCTACCAAGATGTCATCAACTCACCGTCGATCAACAATTCAACATCACATATGATGCAACAGTTGAGCACAGCAGTCAGCAGCTGCAACGCAACGCAACGCAACGCAACGCAAACAGAGACGCCGCGCTGCTGCACCATAACGAAGCGGCTGAGCTCTGAGCTTGTCCCGCCTGCGTCTGCAGGCTTTAATCGTGTGTGCCAACCAACTGCCACCATGCCATGCCAGGGGAGGCTCTGCTCAGCGTGGGTCCTGCCTGAAGCGCGAATACGCAGGACGCCGAGGGCGCCTCCGCATAAAACACTAATCATCTCCATCGCCCTCGCGCTAATCATAATCGCGAGGTCAAGCAAAGCAAAGCAACAGGCAGGGCCGACGTTGTACTAGTACTCCGTAGGCGAATAGAATAGAATAATAAATTCGGAGCGCGCGTACAATACACAGTGCCCCCTCCCGCGGTATTATTTTATTTCGTTAATTAATTGGCATTATGGAGGGGGTGGTGGCCTGGTGGGGGTGACGACTGACGAGAGAGATGGAAGAGAGAGACAGAGAGAGGAGGTTATTTAATGGAGGGAGGGGGCTGGCGCTTCAAGATTCGCGCCAACGACTCCCCTCCCATCGTCGCCTCGATCGCGAACGCCGGCCGTTGATGGTGGCCTCGTCTTCCGTGCTGAGCTGTCGAGCGCCACCGCGACGCGCTCGGGATGTGTTCGTGTTGGCGCTTTCATTCCGATGCAGATACTGCACGTACAGTACGTACATCAGGGCATCTCGGGGTAAATATACTGCCGTATACAGTAGTAGTAGTGATCAAAAGAGTTGAGAGATTGTTTCTTCGTTCGGAGAACAAAATACTCGAAGAGAGTAGAAAAGGAGATAATTAATAAAAAATGACGTCGTCGTGGGTTACGATTAGTTTTTCTTTTTATATAAAAAGTATTTCAAAGGTGTGTAGACAGTGATGGAGCCACCGGATTTAATTAGTATGACTTAGGGCTTATTTGTTTTGGTTAGATACCTACAGCACGTATCTTACTTAGCTTTTATGATCCAAAGCTAAAACAAAGCAATCAGTTTTTGGTTCTAGACTGTATGTAATTTATTATTTTTTTAAAAAAGATCAGTATATATGTAGATGTTCACACACACTCGTATTTCTATCCTTATGAGTGAGACTTGACTGGTATATCTCTAACTCGTATGATATGATTGAAACAATCCCGTGTTTCGCTCCCTCTACCTCCTTCTGAGATTATGTCGTGCGTGTGTTACGTATAGGGGTGGTAATGGATCGTGGCCCGTTTGTTTCTTCACAATCCAATTTGGCCCTAGTCAAATTTAGATAAAAAATTAGTATTTTTTTGGCCCGACCCTAATAGGGCCCGGCCCTTAAATTTTCTAGTACAAAGTAGAGGGCCCTTTATCACCCCTAGTTACGTACCTGCCATGCCACTCAAAGCACAATGGCTTGTTCCTTTTTCTCTCGCTACCTACGCTAGCTGCCCCGTGTAGTCCATGTCTCTAAATAGCAAACAGAGCTTTTAGAACATGTTATTAGCCTTTGACAAACCTCGCTCTCTATGATTCACAAGTTGAACCTCTCACCATCTCCAGCCAGAACAGAAGGTCCTACTCACGAGTACGGATGGAAGAGAGCTAGCGCGAAGAATTATAGATCGAGATGCAAACAAGAAAAGGTGAGATCTCACCGCACTTTGCTAGCGATAGTACACAAAAACAAAGCTGAAGCAATCATATACAACTACTAATAGAACCCACACAGCACTAGTACCACAACTACTAGTCCTAGTCCTCCTCTATCATTGCATGCTGCAAAAAAGAAGAAGAAGAAAAAGAACAATTAATAACTGAAAAAGAAATAAATCGCCAAGCTCTATCTACCAGACTACACTACTATACTACCTCTCGCCGCCGGCACGATCGATACAGCACGTACGCAATGGCCTCGGCCGGCCGGTATAGAATACTGTGCGCGTGACAGCGAGAGGTGGGTGCGGCTGTTGATGACCAGCCGCAAGCTGATGCTGTTACTGTTGCTGCTGATGCATGGCAATGGCAATGGCAATGGCAGATTATGTATTGATCGGCGATGCCGTCAAGCGCGCGGGACCCGCCCATGCATGCATCATATCCACCCCTTCCCGTTCATGCACGGACCCGTCGTTTTCGGCCGGGATATCTCCATGGATGGCGATTGCCGAAAATGCCCGGAACGAAACGTTTGAAGAGTGTTGTGTGTGTGAGCGAGGTGAGTGGAAAAGCCAAAAGCTTCTCCGATGAGTGAGTGAGATGAGATCTCCCAGCCAGAGCCGGAGCCAGGGGCCCCGGCGGTTGCTTTGCTTGCTTTTGGAAAGGGAGGCGTATCTCCTCTCACCCGTCCCGTCCGCGTCCGCGTCCGCGTCTCGGATCTGTTGGTGTGGCCTCTCCAATGCAAGCCATGGCAATGGCATCTCGGGCAGGGTCAGATCACACGCTACTTGTGTGCAGAGAGAGATGCTGGCCTTGTTTAGTTCAAAAAGGAACTCCTAAATTCATTATGTAAAAAGAAAATTTCCCATCACATCAAAATGTCATAGCATGTATGGAGTACTAAATGTAGATGAAATAAAAAACTAATTGCACAGTTTTGTTGTACTTTATGAGACGAACATTTTAAGCCTAATTAATAAATTTTTGGACAATTTTTTACACATACAAACGAAATGCTACAGTGGCGCAATGATTACGACGTAACCCCCAACTCCCAAGTTTGCACTCTAAATTTTGCATCTAAACACCCCGCTGCTGGCCTGATGGGACCGACAGGCTCTGTGTGTTATGGCGTGTACGTGGTGCCTGCAGGCCGGGGCTTTTAGGGCAGGCCCAACGCTGCGGCGCCTGCGTACGTGCCGTGGAGCCGCGGCGGCGTGCCCGTGTGGTGTGGTGGACTGGTGGCCCTGCTGCAGCGCCACTGACACCGTGAGCAGAAATGGGAACCCCGCCCGCTCGGTGTACATGGGCACTGGCATCTTTGGTTTCGACACACATTTTTCTTAAAAAAGAAATATTAATTAATAATATCTCAGCCGCTGCATCGATCAATACATAAAGATGTTTGGGGTCGACACACTTACGAAGTATACTCCTCTGTTTGGCAATGGACAGGGTTGGTCGCTTCTCATCATATCATAGGGCTAGTATATGATTTTTGGCTCTTCTATCACAGTTCATAAAAAAGCGATGCACGAGTTTGGATTTCGAAACGGATGGATTTCTCAGAATATGCTCATAGAGATTGAGATGTACGTGCATGTGTACCGGTGTTAACAGGGTGAGTGCACCGTACCGTACGTGTACAATGCACACGCTCGACCTCCACCGTTGCTTGCCTATCCGCCCGGGCACACACACACTGCATGCACACATCTAGCACGTACGTAGCTTCTTTTTTTGTGTGAAATACGTACGCAGCTTCTTTTGTTTTTTCCCACTCTTTTTATGTGCTTCCAAAGTCGAGCGAGCACCCACACTTTCGAAGCACCGAAATATCTGATGCCCTGGCGCTGAGGCTGCCGCCGTACGTCGCGCAAGTAGGCTCGTCAGCTCGCGTCCATTTCCGTTCCGGGGCCTGTCGCCGTCCCGACACAATCTGTGCACGGGATCGCCACAAAAAACGCTGCTTTCGACGGCCACTGTGCTGCCCACTGTGTGTGTGGATAAGCTTCGAGCAACGGAGATGGCCGCCGCCGATCCGGGCCCACCGTGATGCGTGTATGTGTACTCTGCTTGCTCTCCCATCGCTGTCACCGTAAATGACCACGATTAAAACACGATCGAGCCGGTTAATTAATTTCAAAAATCTGCTAGTCGATCCTAGCGAAACGTTATCACGCTTTGGTGGCGTTTGTTCTTTTTCTCCAAAGTTTGGTTGACTGCCGGCCTTTTTCTGGGTGTACAAGTGGCGGTCAGAGATGGCTTTGGGCTTGGGCAGTACTACAAGTGCCTCGGTCAAAAGTCAAAGTTAAAAGGGCTTACTAGTCCCCTTCGTTTTTGATTTTTCACTGGAAAGCACCCCCCGGAAAAGATCAAAATGATATTTCAGGTTGTAGCAAAAGGTAGCCTCAGATCCGAAAAACAAAAAACCACCTACGTACTGATGGCTACTTTTGACTCCAACCAAAGTTCACAGCTGCAAATCCTTTGGAGGCGCTGAGACGAATGAACCAGCAGAACAACATGTGGTACAGGGCAGAGGTAACTGAAACCCAACATCAAACCTTTTTATAAGAGCTGTCAAAGTTGATACAGTGAGAGACAGTGACGAGTAGACTGAAATAGAGGCTAGTTCCACTTGCTCGCTTAAGAGGACCGTAGGACACTGTATATACAAGATGGAACTCTGTACATCTTTAGTTTAGAGAAGATAAGTTTGTCCGTTGATTGATCTTGGGTCCACTGCGTGATGGATCAGGACTGATTCTGGCCCTTGTTAATCCATTTAAACTTAATAAACGTAGACAGAGATATGCTAAACTAACTGGCTGAAATGATTGGCCAATGATTGTTGTGCAGAGAAACCTTCAATTCATGCCGATGCGGATGCATGCAGGCACACAACTTAATCAGTGAGTATATTATATACAGGCGAAATAGACACATACTGTATATAATAAATTAACGATATAATACAGTAGCTCAACGAAGTCTCCGTCCTCTACCGTCCGGCTGCTGCTATCCATGGGATGAACAAACATTAGTACGGGATGGTGACCGGATGAAACAATTCAAAAGTCTTCGAGATCTGAATCTATCTATCTATATACTAAAAGGATCTTAGAGAATTGAAAACACCTTCCACCAAAAAACCCACCCCACTCTCTCACGAAGGACCCACCTGTCGGGCTTTGGTGGGAGGGAAAAACGAGAAATACTAAAAAATTGCATGTTGGGGGCACTTTTAGTTCATTCTCCGTAAAACTTTTTTCACCCAAAAAAGACCCACCTAAATATACCCACATTCGTGCTCACGTCTATCACGTATTGCTAATAGACAATAAATCAGAGAGTTTTTCTTCATATAAATAATGTCAACTATTGAGTTTTGAGAATATACATAAAACTCTCTATACATGAGTGAGCGAATATAAAATATTTTAAAAGCGCCTCACACGGCTGGTCTGTTTACCATGGCCCACTAAAATGATATTGTTTTAGTACCTACATGTCATCAATAAGTATGCGTGGCACGTAAATTGAAACAAATGTATAGAAGAGAGTTTAGATGTTATGTTTGATTTATTTTATTTTATACATGTGCGTGCGCATATGTGCCTTTGCTAGTTTCTGAAAAGTAAGTACGTACAAGTGCAATTGGGTTGGGAGATACCAGCCCGGCCCAGTAGGCTCGCCGGGCCGGGCCGGGCCTGGGCGACAGGCAGGCAGGCAGGCCAGGTTGCTTTCGATTCCAGAATCCAGCGCTACTGCCAGCCAAGCCAACGGCACTGTGCGGATAAGGTTGGAGCTAGCGCCATGGCCGGCGATCCTGCCCCACCTTGATGCGCCATTTGCTCCCATTTTGTCAGTAATTATCACGATCGATCAAAACACGAGCTGATTTCAAGCGTAAATTACTAGAACAGCTTTCTGACGCTCCCGTAACGTTTTCCATCCTTCTTTTTTCTCGGAAGTTTGTTTGACTGCCGACCGTTTTCCCGAGTGTGCAAAAATGGCAATCGGGTAAATGGGCACTGGGCAGTACGGGTGCCACTGGTCAAAAGTCAGAGTAAAAAGCTACTATAGTATTCAGGTTTTCACTGTGGAAGCGCCTTCAGAAAGATAAAATTTTACGCCTGCTTACTTTGCCGAGAGACGACTCCTTCTGCTGTAGTTCCCAAAATGAGATTCAGATCTACATAAGAATCGTTTCAGTTTTTTTTTTCTTATGAAAAAAAATACTAGTGGTCAGCCAGTCAGGCTGAACTCTGCTCGACTGCTCTTGATCATGAAAAGGCAAAATAAAAAGCCACTCTATCCCCTCCGTTTCTCAACTTTCTAAAACAGACCAAGCAACAAACTAAAATGAAAGCATATCAGAAAACCATAACTTAGAAGAAGGATAAATTCCACCTATGCCTAGGGGTGGTAAAGGACCTTCCCTTTTGTACTAGAAATTTTAAAGATCGGACCGGATTAGGGCCGGGCCAAAATAATACTAGTTTTTGAACTAAATTTTGTTAGGACCAAGTTAGATTGTGAAGGAACAAACAGACCATGATCCGTTACCACCCCTACCTATGCCATAGCAAGTCCGGACCCGCTTCTCAAATCCCATCTGGTCCTGCCTGCCTGCAGTGGTGTGTGGATCATGGGCTCATTTCGGCTCTGCTGTGCTGGACTGGCAGCCCGCATAGAGTTGCTGGGCTTGCTGCTGGGTGGCCTTGTTTGTTGTGAATTCTTTGGTGGGCCACAGCCTGTTCGCGTAGCAGGCTCAGGCTCGTCAGCGGGCCGGTGGCCTTGTTTGTTTTGAATTCTTTGGCGCCAAATTTGATGCTGGGTCTTGTTGGGGTGTCATCTGAGACATGGGACGAAGTGGCAAGGCCGCCACGTGGGTTGTAGGCAGCTTTTGCAACGACTGGGCATATGGGGGGATATCAAACATGTAATTTTACCTATAAAAAACGAACGACAAATAATGAAACCATTATTTTTTCCTATATGCTCGGTGGTAAATAGCCAAATCTTGAACTGTGGCACCATTAATGTATGGTATTTGCATGTTGAAAGACGCTAGATTTTCTTTATCTCCATGTAAACACCACGTATTTGTTGACATTTGGTATAAAAGATTATAACCACTAAAATATAATGCTAGTATTTTGCTGATTCAAGAGAGAACCAATTCAAAACTCCCTCCCTCAGTAGTCAGCGCCCTTATTTCAAAGGAACTCGAGTTTGTGGAGGCTGGCCCTCCTTTGGCTCTGGCTCTCCACCGATCATGTGGTGCTCAAGCTTGTTATAAGGAAAAAAAAAGGAGCGGAGATGCTCAAGCTCCAGCGGCGGTAGCAAGGACCTCCACCAGCTAACGAGTGCCTACTGAGGAAGCCGGAGGCAATGTCCATGAGTCAAAATTCACTCTTTTACTATCTTTTATCAGAGACAGAAAGACCAGTATGTTTGGGCAAATACCGCATACACTATCAAGAGTGTCTAGTAAAAACATTTGTACTGTATCAAAGCTAGAAAGAATGCATTGAGGATTCAACTAAGGATAGATCAAATACAGGCACAAGCTTGGCTGTGCACAAAAACATTTGTACTGTATCAAGCTTCGTTCTTTTCAGAGTTCCTTAAAAATGTGCAAGGATTTTCAATTTACATATTCGAAAGAGGAAGAGTTGACCAAGTAACCTTCACCAAGATTGAGGCAAACTCAGCCTTTATCAGTTGACTGGTCCATCCATGATTGATCGCTTTGAAGGTACACCAATGTTCAGCGTCGCCCCTGCTGTAAGAAGGCCCTGCACTTACCCTGAACTGTTGGGTTACGAGGAGGCTACACTAGCACACACAAAAACTCGTTCACCTAAAAATAGGAACAACAGCAGTTATAGATCACAGATTGTTACCACTAGACGCGCAGTTGCAGCGGAAGCCGTCTCGATGTAGACGAACGCGTCGAAGTGGCAGTGCAGTGCAGTTGCTTACGTCCGTCTGGTCCTGCACGTGCGGTTCGTCCTTGTGCTCCAAGCGCAGCACCTCCGAGGTATCCACACGTACGAGGATTGAAACGTCGCGCACCGGACTGCTAGGTCCGCGAGCACGATGGGGAGAAAAGCAACTATTGCTTGGAAGTCGTGTCTTTCTCAGGAGGGGTTTGGTCTCTATTTATTTGGATGAAATTCTCCACACCATATTCCATTAGCAATATGGGACTAATAAATAAAGCACCCCTTCCCCTGGTAATGGGCTTCACAACATTTGTGGCCCATTAAGACTAGTGGATCGAATCCAGTTGTCTCTTGGGCATATTCCCAACAATCTCCCACTTGCACTAGAGACAATCTCATAAGCAAGTTTTCAATGTTCCAAACCTCTTAAGTGTGTGACCCTATGGGTTCACGTACACATAGACATGGTTCGAGTACTCCTACTCGTTCCAATAGTTGATAGCGGCCTCTAGCAAGACGTGTCAACTCCCATGAATACGTAAAGATCATATCTGACGAACCACCACAACATCACGTACAAGCTATTCCCTTTGCCTCACGATATTTGGTCTAACTCCAAGTAAGACCTCCCTTTCTCGAATCTGTGAGTCGGATCCTTCAAGAGGTTAACACTTAACCTAGCACGGCCATGCATTTCTTGATCCGATCACTCGAGGGGCCCAGAGATATCTCTCTCGTATAGAGAGGGGCAAATCCCATCTTGATTGACCATGCCTCACAGCATGCTTCTTGACAAACCCGAAAACCACCTTTATAACTGCTCAGTTACGGTGCAGCGTTTGGTAGTCCCTAAGTAGGTCAATTCACATCTTGAGTACATACGACAATCTCAGGTCTAAGGACAAAGCATACGCGTTGTGAAGAAGAGATAAACAAGTCTCAAACTGGGTCAGTCCGGCCCCATGTCATACATGTGCCCACATTATTAGTTTGACATCTCCATGTCCATGACTTGTGAAACATAGTCATCAACTAATACATGTGCTAATCAAATTAGGGACAATCCTTTTGAATAACCATACAAGTATTGAGTTTCACAAACAATTCACATAATTGCTAATCATATACAAGTTGCCTTTCATGGATATTCAATAAATAAACAATATGTCATAGATACAAAACATTGTCCACTCACACTGGAGCTAATCTAAATGATATCTAATACCCATAGCTCTCGTGTGTGATTCATGTTTAGGCCGTGGAAGAGCCTTTGTCAAAGGATCATCAATATTCAAATCCGTATGTATTTTGCATATCTTTATCTCACCACGTCTAACGAACTCTCGAATGAGGTGAAACTTCCGCAGTACATGTTTGTTTTTCTGGTGATTCCTCGGCTCCTTAGCCTGTGCAATTGCCCCATTGTTGTCACAGTAGAGTTCCAATGGGCTAGATGCATTGGGAAACACACCAAGCTCAATGAGAAACTTCCTCATCCAAACACCTTCCTTCGCCGCTTCCGAAGCTGCGATGTACTCTGCTTCCGTTGTAGAATCAGCCACAATATCTTGCTTAGAACTTTTCCAGCTTACAGCACCACCGTTTATTGTGAACACAAATCCTGATTGCGACTTTGAATCGTCTGGATCAGTTTGGAAACTAGCATCAGTGTAACCCTTTACAATGAGCTCTTCCTCACCTCCATAGACTAGGAACACATCTTTAGTCCTTCTAAAGTACTTAAGAATGTTTTTCACCGCTGTCCAGTGACTTTCACCTGGATTAGTCTGGTGTCTGCTCGTAACACTTAGACCATATGAGACATCTGGACGAGTACTTATCATGGAGTACTTATCATGGAGTACTTATCAAGGCTTTAATTTTCTTACCACGCTGATTTTCAACTTCATTCTGAAACTCTTTGAACTTTTCAAAAGTCTCTGACTTGTGCTTCATTAAGTAGACATAGCCATATCTACTAAAATCATCAGTGAAAGTTATGAAGTACTGAAATCCACCTCGAGCTGTCGTGCTCATTGGTCCACATACATCAGTATGTATGAGTTCCAACAAGTCTTGCGCCCTCTCAGGAAAACCTGTGAAAGGTGCCTTGGTCATCTTGCCTAGCAAACAAGCTTCGCACGTCTCGTATGATTCAAAATCAAACGAAGTTAAAAGTCCATTAGAATGGAGCTTCTTCATGCGCTTCTCACTTATATGACCCAAACGACAATGCCTTATATAGGTAGGATTCAAATCATTTAGCCGAGGCCTTTTAGCAATTATATTACATATAGGTGAATCATCAAGATTTAAAATGAACAACCCATTCACAATGGATGCAAGAGCCACAAACATGTCATTCTTTGAGATCACACAACCATTGTCTTTACTCGTGAATGTATAACCATCCTTCATCAAACATGAGGGAGATACAATGTTTCGACTCAAACTAGGAACAAAATAACAATTATTCAATTCCA
This sequence comes from Echinochloa phyllopogon, assembly GCA_033239725.1. NCBI lineage: Eukaryota > Viridiplantae > Streptophyta > Magnoliopsida > Poales > Poaceae > Echinochloa > Echinochloa phyllopogon. Next base: position 3,762,399 of record BTCW01000001.1, read on the forward strand.
TGATAAATCCTGACGGAAGGTGGAGTTGCATCGTCCCGACGGTCAAAGCAGCAACTCTTGCATTATTGCCCACTCGGAAATCAACTTCGCCTCTTCCCATGCTTCTACTTCTTATTAGTCCCTGCATCGAATTGTAAATATGAGCAACCGATCCGGTATCAAATACCCAGGAATTAATAGAAGATTCAGCGAGAAAAATGTCTGTAATATTAATGTCAAGTGTACCTGATGCGGAAGTACTCTTACTACCGCCTTTCTTCAGAGAAGCCAGGTACTTCTTGCAATTCCTTTTCCAGTGACCAAGTTCCTTACAATAAAAGCACTCCTCCTTTTCTGCAGCTGGTCCAGACTCAGTCTGGGGCATTGAGCTTGGCTGAGAGATCATATCTTTAGCCTTGCCCTTCTTTTTCTTCCAAGATTTGCCCTTCTTCTTAAAGTTAGGCCTGTTTTGGATGGCCATCACATGGCTGCTGCTAGCGCTTTTCTTGATGTCAGCCTCTGCTGTCTTGAGCATGCCACACAACTCATTCAATCCCTTCTCCGCCCCATGCATATGGTAGTTCGAAATGAAGTTCCCAAAGCTAGGCGGAAGTGATGCTAGAATAAAATCAGTGGCTAACTCTGGGCCAAGTGGGAAGCCTAGCTTCTCCAACCTCTGTGAGTAACCAACCATCTTGATCACATGTGGCCCTACAGCTGCGCCTTCTGCTAGCTTGGTTTCCACAAAGGCCTTTGAGACATTGAACCTTTCAGTCCTGGCCTGAGTTTGGAACATGTCCTTAAGCGCCTCGATCATATCGTGCGCCTCATGGTTTGTCTCAAACTGCATCTGCAGCTCGGGTTCCATGCAAGCAAGCATAAGGCAGCTCACTTCAAGATTGACATCACATGCCTTCTTGTAAGCATTTTTCTCAGCAAGGGTTGCGTTATCATCAGGCTCAACTGGTAATGGGGTGTCTAGAACATCTTCCTTTTTCTCAGCCCTGAGAACAATTCTAAGGTTTCGGATCCAATCCGCATAATTTGTTCCATTCAACTTATCCTTCTCAAGGATCGAACGCAAAGAAAACGGTGTGCTAGGTGCCATTGATCTACAACAGAAAATAATGCAAAAATACTAAGACAATATATCTATGACAGAGCAAAATACATTAAACAATTTAACGGAATTTACTCCCACTAAAATCAATATCCCTCCATTGATACTTAGTGATTCAGGATCCACAACTAACAAGTCGACTAGTGAGCTTTAGCATCACCGCTAGAAGACATGGTAGATCGGTAAGCAACTTTCGCTAATCATATCACATATGACTCCTGTTGTTGGTTGACATCTCCATGTCTCGGCGTCCAACCTTTATGTCCCAAGGTCCTTAACCGTTAAGATGACCTTGTTTAAGTTAACCAACCCTTTATGCGAGTAAGTATCCGATACAAACCCATCTAGTCAAGGAAAACTAGTGGCACCCTAATTTCATAGACCCACCACTAATTGTACAAGACGTGTGATGGTGCAAGATTTAGTTGGGAGGACATTCAAAACTTAAACATTTCTGAGGGATCGTTTTCAAAATTTTAATTTCGCCGGACTGTCCGACGTTCCCTGCGGACCGTCCGCCGCTTCCTTGCGGACTGTCCGACCTGTTTTGGCAGACCGTCCGACCCTCTGGAGCGCTGGAAAACGCTTCTGTCAAAATTCCGACCGAATTTACGGACCGTCCGCCGCTCTTTCGCGGACCGTTCGCCGTTCTTGCGCGGACCGTCCGCCGTTTTCCCCGGACTGTCCGATTCGCTCCGCGGACTGTCCGACCAGCTCTTGCGGACCGTCCGACCCTCTGGAACGCTAGATAACGTCTCTGTAAGATTCTTGACCGAATTTACGGACCGTCCGCCGTTCTCTCGCGGACCGTCCGCTGCTCTCTCGCGGACCGTCCGCTGTTCTTGCACGGACCGTCCGCCGTTATCGCTACCGTCAATATACCTAAATTCGATCCGACCAATCACATTGATCTATATTTCACCATGCCTGGGTTTACGTGTATCACTTAACTCCGATGGCGGAATTCCGACCGGTAGGAGTAATTCGTTACACTACCATCATAGTGGATCCAGTCAACACTGTCGTATATCGATATGCGACGCGGTCATTGATCTAAGTTCGATTCGACCAATCCAATTGATCTATATCTCACCATGCCTGGGTTTACATGTATCACTTAACTCCGATGGCGGAATTTCGACCGGTAGGAGTAATTCGTTACACTACCATTATAGTGGAGATCACAAACCGATCAGAGACTAATCTACATCCAAGCATATCTCTATATGCATATATCCGAATCTATAACGAAACAGCTACGGCTCTGATACCACTGTTGGGTTACGTGGAGGCTACACTAGCACACACAAAAACTCGTTCACCCAAAAATAGGAACAACAGCAGTTATAGATCACAGATTGTTACCACTAGACGCGCAGTTGCAGCGGAAGCCGTCTCGATGTAGACGAACGCGTCGAAGTGGCAGTGCAGTTGCTTACGTCCGTCTGGTCCTGCACGTGCGGTTCGTCCTTGTGCTCCAAGTGCAGCACCTCCGAGGTATCCACACGTACGAGGATTGAAACGTCGCGCACCGGACTGCTAGGTCCGCGAGCACGATGGGGAGAAAAGCAACTATTGCTTGGAAGTCGTGTCTTTCTCAGGAGGGGTTTGGTCTCTATTTATTTGGATGAAATTCTCCACACCATATTCCATTAGCAATATGGGACTAATAAATAAAGCACCCCTTCCCCTGGTAATGGGCTTCACAACATTTGTGGCCCATTAAGACTAGTGGATCGAATCCAGTTGTCTCTTGGGCATATTCCCAACATGAACTTCAAATCCACCCAAGCATCTATCACTACAGAAACAACAAACCTCCTTAGGCCACACGACTCATCAATGACACCGTCAAAGAGCTGGATTTCTTGACTTAAGCCACTGGTCAAACAGCCCACACACAAACTGAAACTGCCCCGCAGTTCTGATATGTAAATTTCTATCGTTGCCTCAACTGCGTCGTCAAGACGTGATACAGTTATGTCAATTGCTCCACAATCGCCATGGATGCGTCTTGTGAATGTACATTCATTAGTTGTGCTTCTGTCATCTATGAATGATACACCATCGATCAGCTGTAGATCATGTTTTTCTTGTTCGCCTGTCTTGATCCTCATGTCATATTCAATCAGAGTAGTGTCAATCAACTCGATTCCTCGCTTAGGGCCAGTCATTTCAATGAGTTAACCCTACAAAGTTATTACTCATTAGTACATATTCCTATAAAAGCAAGAAGTACCTAAAGTTAAACACTCCCTTTATGAGGTTTCACCTGTAACTATATTTAGCTAAAGTGGTATTTTTGCCATATATCAAACCAAGTGAGGCGCATGCATAATGGTTTCGGAGAAGGAAAATTGCCCTGCACGTTTTAGTTTTGATTTTATTTTGAATTACAAATTTAACTATATATGACTATGTGACATTAAAAGAGAAGAAAATAACTTGCATGTGATGGGATCATTCATTCTATGCATCTACATTTGCTTATAAACAAAATAAAAACAATATTTTGTGGTGTACAAGTAGCAACCAAGATTTCTTCATTTTGTTTTGTTTGGACTCTGGACTTCTGGAGCACTTGATACTGACTTTCATCTAGGCCGGTTCTCACAGTAAATCATAATTGCCCAACAAACACTTGGTATTGTATTGGTTTATACGTAGTACAACCAGAGTACTATTTTTCTACTTTTGGACGGATCAAGCATTAACCACATGGAACATCTTCAGCTATAACACCAAATAATACTAATACAGAAAATAATCACACACAAAATATCTATGGCACAACAACAGCTAAGGAACTCAATCAATGTCTATTGCATAAATCAAGGGTGCAGTTCATACAACATTCACACTATATCCCAGCTTCAATGATGTAAAAGTGGTCAACGTAATTAAGGGTTTGTAATATGTCATCAAAATTATGTATGATCCAATCTCGTCCGTTATATATATGCATATGATAAGTTGGGCCCAGTATTAAGAAATGATTACAATCATTTTAAATATATAGCTGCAGATAAGTATGGGTGTGTACCTGCTCAACGATGATGGGATCATTCCTGCTAAAATTGACGACATAATTAAGCAATGGATTCAGAATATCCCGTGTAGCTAGCCGGTCAAAAAAAATCCCATGTAGCTATGTATCCATACAACTCTATGGAGCCAGCGTCCAAAGGAATTTTAGACAACTTCAATGAGAAAATTTGAAGCATTTCGCCTGGTCTATGCATCCGGCAAGTTCCATCATAGAACATGCAATCTTTGGGTTCTGATAACATCATTGCCTCGATACAAGCTTCGTAAAACATTACATGGTACATTATAACGGGAAATTAATACTGGAATACATACACTTGGCATATGAAAATTAGGCACGTCCCTGTTGGGGTTTTATTTTCGTTTGGCTGGAAATAAAAGACATCTATGATTTTTATAGGAATCTCGCTCCCTTCAAAATAAAGCATGCCTTGTCCTATCAGGCAGGCTAGATGAAGACAGCGGGCAATGGCGCAAGCTGTAATTTACTTACGGCCTATGGCTGGCTATGACCTACATCTGTAAATGCATAACCATAAAACCTCCGGCTGAATTTGATGAGATTTTTGTTTTTTTATCTGTGGCAGTGCATGCACATGAACTCAACTTGTAAAAGTAATCAAAGCAATGCAAAAAAACTAAAGATTTTTTATAGTGAATTCATCAGTTGAGCCTGTAGGTTGATTGTTTTTGGTAATGTAAGGAGAAAAATATATAGGAAAAAGAGTTAGCAGCAACTTACTTTCTTTACGGTTCGCAATACGATATTCTTTTTTCCATCCACACTTGCCCTTGTATATAGAACCGTCACGGTGCGTGCTTTATGGAAATATATGCAAAGGGTCTACGTCTTCGTTGTTGGGTAACGATGGATGCTACGCTAGCTCACACAAAAAACTCGTTCACCCAAAATAGGAACAGCAGCAGTTATAGATCACAAATTGTTACCACTAGACGCGCAGTTGCAGCGGAAGCCGTCTCGATGTAGACGAACGCGTCGAAGTGGCAGTGCAGTGCAGTTGCTTACGTCCGTCTGGTCCTGCACGTGCGGTTCGTCCTTGTGCTCCAAACGCAGCACCTCCGAAGTATCCACACGTACGAGGATTGAAACGTCGCGCACCGGACTGCTAGGTCCACGAGCACGATGGGGAGAAAAGCAACTATTGCTTGGAAGTCATGTCTTTCTCAGGAGGGGTTTGGTCTCTATTTATTTGGATGAAATTCTCCACACCATATTCCATTAGCAATATGGGACTAATAAATAAAGCACCCCTTCCCCTGGTAATGGGCTTCACAACATTTGTGGCCCATTAAGACTAGTGGATCAAATCCAGTTGTCTCTTGGGCATATTCCCAACAATCTCCCACTTGCACTAGAGACAATCTCATAAGCAAGTTTTCTGTGTTCCAAACCTCTTAAGTGTGTGACCCTATGGGTTCACGTACACATAGACATGGTTCGAGTACTCCTACTCGTTCCAATAGTTGATAGCGGCCTCTAGCAAGACGTGTCAACTCCCATGAATACGTAAAGATCATATCAGACGAACCACCACAACATCACGTACAAGCTATTCCCTTTGCCTCACGATATTTGGTCTAACTCCAAGTAAGACCTCCCTTTCTCGAATCTGTGAGTCGGATCCTTCAAGAGGTTAACACTTAACCTAGCACGGCCATGCATTTCTTGATCCGATCACTCGAGGGGCCCAGAGATATCTCTCTCGTATAGAGAGGGGCAAATCCCATCTTGATTGACCATGCCTCACAGCATGCTTCTTGACAAACCCGAAAACCACCTTTATAACTACCCAGTTACGGTGCAGCGTTTGGTAGTCCCTAAGTAGGTCAATTCACATCTTGAGTACATACGACAATCTCAGGTCTAAGGACAAAGCATACGCGTTGTGAAGAAGAGATAAACAAGTCTCAAACTGGGTCAGTCCAGCCCCATGTCATACATGTGTCCACATTATTAGTTTGACATCTCCATGTCCATGACTTGTGAAACATAGTCATCAACTAATACATGTGCTAATCAAATTAGGGACAATCCTTTTGAATAACCATACAAGTATTGAGTTTCACAAACAATTCACATAATTGCTAATCATATACAAGTTGCCTTTCATGGATATTCAATAAATAAACAATATGTCATAGATACAAAACATTGTCCACTCACACTGGAGCTAATCTAAATGATATCTAATACCCATAGCTCTCGTGTGTGATTCATGTTTAGGCCGTGGAAGAGCCTTTGTCAAAGGATCAGCAATATTCAAATCCGTATGTATTTTGCATATCTTTATCTCACCACGTCTAACGAACTCTCGAATGAGGTGAAACTTCCGCAGTACATGTTTGTTTTTCTGGTGATTCCTCGGCTCCTTAGCCTGTGCAATTGCCCCATTGTTGTCACAGTAGAGTTCCAGTGGGCTAGATGCATTGGGAAACACACCAAGCTCAATGAGAAACTTCCTCATCCAAACACCTTCCTTCGCCGCTTTCGAAGCTGCGATGTACTCTGCTTCCGTTGTAGAATCAGCCACAGTATCTTGCTTAGAACTTTTCCAGCTTACAGCACCACCGTTTAGTGTAAACACAAATCCTGATTGCGACTTTGAATCGTCTGGATCAGTTTGGAAACTAGCATCAGTGTAACCCTTTACAATGAGCTCTTCCTCACCTCCATAGACTAGGAACACATCTTTAGTCCTTCTAAAGTACTTAAGAATGTTTTTCACCGCTGTCCAGTGACTTTCACCTGGATTAGTCTGGTGTCTGCTCGTAACACTTAGACCATATGAGACATCTGGACGAGTACTTATCATGGCGTACATGATGGATCCAATTGCTGAAGCATAAGGAACCTTACTCATGCGCTCCCGCTCATCAGTTGTCGTAGGACACTGAGTCTTGCTGAGGTGTATGCCATGTGACATAGGCAAGAACCCTTTCTTGGACTGTTCCATGCTGAACCGATTCAGCACCTTGTCAATATAAGTATCTTGACTTAATCCTATAAGCCTCCTTGATCTATCCCTATAGATCCTTATGCCCAGAATGTATGCAGCTTCCCCTAAGTCCTTCATAGAAAAACTATTTTTCAGCGAAGTCTTAACGGATTCTAGCATAGGAATATCATTCCCAATCAACAATATGTCATCCACATACAAGATTAGAAATACAACAGAGCTCCCACTTTCCTTCTTGTAAACACAAGCCTCTTCTTCATTCTGCCGGAAGTCAAACCCTTTGACTACCTCATCAAAACGAAGGTTCCAACATCGAGATGCTTGCTTTAATCCATAGATTGATTTCTGAAGCTTGCAAATTTTTCCAGCATTAGTTGGATTGACAAAACCTTCTGGTTGTATCATGTATACATCCTCCTCTAGGTTCCCATTGAGGAAAGCTGTTTTGACATCCATTTGCCATATCTCATAATCGAAATACGCAGCTATTGCTAGAATGATCCGGATAGATTTAAGCATCGCTACTGGAGAGAATGTCTCGTCGTAGTCAACTCCTTGAACTTGTCGAAAACCTTTTGCAACAAGTCGTGCTTTATAGACGTTAACATTTCCGTCTACATCTCTCTTTCTCTTAAAGATCCATTTGCACTCGATGGGTCTCACACCATCAGGCGGGTCAACTAAGTTCCAAACTTGATTTTGCCCCATGGAATCTATCTCGGATCTCATGGCACTTTGCCATTTCTCGGAATCTGGGTCCATCATAGCTTCCGCATAGGTCCTTGGCTCATCGTTGTCCATCAACAATATGTCGCGCTCTCCCGTAACTAGGAGATTCATTTTCTGTGTAGCGCGACGTGGCCTTTCCGACCTTCGTGGTTGTGGCGGTTCTTCTCTTACCACAGGTGCCTCAACTCGTTCTGCTACATCAGCATCACTCGTAAAGTCTTGCCTCATAGGCTCATCTCGAATTTCTTCAAGATACACCTTCTGTCTACTTTTCTCGCTGTTGAGAAACTCTTTCTCCAAGAAAACACCGTTCCTAGCGACAAACACTTTGCCCTCTGATCGGTTGTAGAAATAATATCCAATTGTTTCCTTTGGATATCCCACGAATATGCACTTGTCCGATTTTGGTGTAAGCTTGTCCGACTGAAGTCGCTTGACATATGCATCACAACCCCAAATTTTCAGAAAAGACAAACTGGGAGTCTTGCCAGTCCATATCTCATATGGTGTCTTCTCCACGGACTTAGATGGTACCCTATTTAGTGTGAAAGCTGCTGTTTTTAGAGCGTAACCCCAAAATGATAACGGTAGATCTGACTGGCTCATCATTGATCGCACCATGTCTAACAAGGTTCGATTACGTCGCTCGGACACACCGTTCCTCTGAGGTGTTCCAGGTGGCGTTAGCTGTGGAACAATTCCGCAACTCTTTAGATGAGTGCTAAACTCGTGGCTCAAATATTCGCCTCCACGATCTGATCGCAAGGCTTTAATTTTCTTACCACGCTGATTTTCAACTTCATTCTGAAACTCTTTGAACTTTTCAAAAGTCTCTGACTTGTGCTTCATTAAGTAGACATAGCCATATCTACTAAAATCATCAGTGAAAGTTATGAAGTACTGAAATCCACCTCGAGCTGTCGTGCTCATTGGTCCACATACATCAGTATGTATGAGTTCCAACAAGTCTTGCGCCCTCTCAGGAAAACCTGTGAAAGGTGCCTTGGTCATCTTGCCTAGCAAACAAGCTTCGCACGTCTCGTATGATTCAAAATCAAACGAAGTTAAAAATCCATCAGAATGGAGCTTCTTCATGCGCTTCTCACTTATATGACCCAAACGACAATGCCACATATAGGTAGGATTCAAATCATTTAGCCGAGGCCTTTTAGCAATTATATTACATATAGGTGAATCATCAAGATTTAAAATGAACAACCCATTCACAATGGATGCAAGAGCCACAAACATGCCATTCTTTGAGATCACACAACCATTGTCTTTACTCGCGAATGTATAACCATCCTTCATCAAACATGAGGGAGATACAATGTTTCGACTCAAACTAGGAACAAAATAACAATTATTCAATTCCATGATAAATCCTGACGGAAGGTGGAGTTGCATCGTCCCGACGGTCAAAGCAACAACTCTTGCATTATTGCCCACTCGGAAATCAACTTCGCCTCTTCCCATGCTTCTACTTCTTATTAGTCCCTGCATCGAATTGCAAATATGAGCAACCGATCCGGTATCAAATACCCAGGAATTAATAGAAGATTCAGCGAGAAAAATGTCTGTAATATTAATGTCAAGTGTACCTGATGCGGAAGTACTCTTACTACCGCCTTTCTTCAGAGAAGCCAGGTACTTCTTGCAATTCCTTTTCCAGTGACCAAGTTCCTTACAATAAAAGCACTCCTCTTTTTCTGCAGCTGGTCCAGACTCAGTCTGGGACGTTGAGCTTGGCTGAGAGATCATATCTTTAGCCTTGCCCTTCTTTTTGTTCCAAGATTTGCCCTTCTTCTTGAAGTTAGGCCTGTTTTGGATGGCCATCACATGGCTGCTGCTAGCGCTTTTCTTGATGTCAGCCTCTGTTGTCTTGAGCATGCCACACAACTCATTCAATCCCTTCTCCGCCCCATGCATATGGTAGTTCGAAATGAAGTTCCCAAAGCTAGGCGGAAGTGATGCTAGAATAAAATCAGTGGCTATCTCTGGGCCAAGTGGGAAGCCTAGCTTCTCCAACCTCTGTGAGTAACCAACCATCTTGATCACATGTGGCCCTACAGCTGCGCCTTCTGCTAGCTTGGTTTCCACAAAGGCCTTTGAGACATTGAACCTTTCAGTCCTGGCCTGAGTTTGGAACATGTCCTTAAGCGCCTCGATCATATCGTGCGCCTCATGGTTTGTCTCAAACTGCATCTGCAGCTCGGGTTCCATGCAAGCAAGCATAAGGCAGCTCACTTCAAGATTGACATCACATGCCTTCTTGTAAGCATTTTTCTCAGCAAGGGTTGCGTTATCATCAGGCTCAACTGGTAATAGGGTGTCTAGAACATCTTCCTTTTTCTCAGCCCTGAGAACAATTCTAAGGTTTCGGATCCAATCCGCATAATTTATTCCATTCAACTTATCCTTCTCAAGGATCGAACGCAAAGAAAACGGTGTGCTAGGTGCCATTGATCTACAACAGAAAATAATGCAAAAATACTAAGACAATATATCTATGACAGAGGAAAATACATTAAACAATTTAACGGAATTTACTCCCACTAAAATCAATATCCCTCCATTGATACTTAGTGATTCAGGATCCACAACTAACAAGTCGACTAGTGAGCTTTAGCATCACCGCTAGAAGACATGGTAGATCGGTAAGCAACTTTCGCTAATCATATCACATATGACTCCTGTTGTTGGTTGACATCTCTATGTCTCGGCGTCCAACCTTTATGTCCCAAGATCCTTAACCGTTAAGATGACCTTGTTTAAGTTAACCAACCCTTTATGCCAGTAAGTATCCGATACAAACCCATCTACTCAAGGAAAACTAGTGGCACCCTAATTTCATAGACCCACCACTAATTGTACAAGACGTGTGATGGTGCAAGATTTAGTTGGGAGGACATTCAAAACTTAAACATTTCTGAGGGATCGTTTTCAAAATTTTAATTTCGCCGGACTGTCCGACGTTCCCTGCGGACCGTCCGCCGCTTCCTTGCGGACTGTCCGACCTGTTCTGGCGGACCGTCCGACCCTCTGGAACGCTGGAAAACGCTTCTGTCAAAATTCCGACCGAATTTACGGACCGTCCGCCGCTCTTTCGCGGACCGTCCGCCGTTCTTGCGCGGACCGTCCGCCGTTTTCCCCGGACTGTCCGATTCGCTCCGCGGACTGTCCGACCAGCTCTTGCGGACCGTCCGACCCTCTGGAACGCTAGATAACATCTCTGTAAGATTCTTGACCGAATTTACGGACCGTCCGCCGCTCTCTCGCGGACCGTCCGCCGCTCTTGCACGGACCGTCCGCCGTTATCGCTACCGTCAATATACCTAAATTCGATCCGACCAATCACATTGATCTATATTTCACCATGCCTGGGTTTACGTGTATCACTTAACTCCGGTGGCGGAATTCCGACCGGTAGGAGTAATTCGTTACACTACCATCATAGTGGATCCAGTCAACACTGTCGTATATCGACATGCGACGCGGTCATTGATCTAAGTTCGATTCGACCAATCCAATTGATCTATATCTCACCATGCCTGGGTTTACATGTATCACTTAACTCCGATGGCGGAATTCCGACCGGTAGGAGTAATTCGTTACACTACCATCATAGTGGAGATTACAAACCGATCAGAGACTAATCTACATCCAAGCATATCTCTATATGCATATATCCGAATCTATAACGAAACAGCTACGGCTCTGGTACCACTGTTGGGTAACGATGGATGCTACGCTAGCTCACACAAAAAACTCGTTCACCCAAAATAGGAACAGCAGCAGTTATAGATCACAAATTGTTACCACTAGACGCGCAGTTGCAGCGGAAGCCGTCTCGATGTAGACGAACGCGTCGAAGTGGCAGTGCAGTGCAGTTGCTTACGTCCGTCTGGTCCTGCACGTGCGGTTCGTCCTTGTGCTCCAAACGCAGCACCTCCGAGGTATCCACACGTACGAGGATTGAAACGTCGCGCACCGGACTGCTAGGTCCACGAGCACGATGGGGAGAAAAGCAACTATTGCTTGGAAGTCATGTCTTTCTCAGGAGGGGTTTGGTCTCTATTTATTTGGATGAAATTCTCCACACCATATTCCATTAGCAATATGGGACTAATAAATAAAGCACCCCTTCCCCTGGTAATGGGCTTCACAACATTTGTGGCCCATTAAGACTAGTGGATCAAATCCAGTTGTCTCTTGGGCATATTCCCAACATTCATCTGGGTAGTTAGGGTAGTCATAGTAACCACTGAGCTGCTCGTCGTCCGAACTTGCAAATTCTTCATAATCACTCAGCTCGCCACCGGGAGGGCCCTCACCACATAGAAGAATGACATCACTGCAGGTTACCTTGTTCCTCTCATGTTTGTTGCCTTCATGCACGCTTACCCTCCTCATGATGTCTCCATCACCATTGTCTGGTTTGGACAACCTGTCGCCTTTGGTTCCACTGGTGCTGGCCATGTTGCGAGAACTATTTGGGAATATGTCCCCAAAGAGCATAAAAAAGGTCAGCCATCTTAGCATCCCACTCAAACTAAATGTGTAGGATGATACATCAATGTTAGTATGCATGATTGAAAATCGTAATGCTATATTATCGATCAATCGATGTCTGAAAATCGATCCATCTCTGTATTGTTATTATTAATGTTCAGCTGGCCTATGCCAAATAAAATTTCACAGCGGGGGCCTCCCTTGCTGTTTTCGGTTTAAAAAAAAGACCTGAAATTCTCAGGGAAGCCTGAACTCCAGGAGCAAATTAAAAGTTGAGGGAAGCAGCTGAAGGCTCGAATTGTATTCGTAGCATCATCAGATGAATAGAACGCACCGGGACAGACGACGGGCAGGTGGAGTGGGAGGCGCCGCCACGACGAGTGTATCAGAGTCGCAGCGTCTCGCTGCGAGGGCCACGAAGGATCGGAGAGAGGCGGCGGCAGGGCCGAGGCGGCGCATTGCGGCAGGAGGGGCGGCGGCGCTACAGCGTCGTCGTCGGAGGTGGGGAAGAACCGAGCGCTGGAGGATTCGATGCATCTTGCTCCAGTACTGAGTTCCTGCGCCGTCAAAATACTTACTGGGCCCCCAAAGGGGAAAACAAAAGTACAGCGAGCGGCCCAAAATATATACTCCCCTCCGGCCCTCCCCGCCGCCAGCTAGCTAGCCCTGCCTGCATTCAGTTCAGCTCCGAAAGAAGAGACCAATTCAGGAGGTGGAGCAGATGCAAATCCTCGCTCGCTCGATTCTTCCTCTCCTTCGACGCCGCCGTAACATCGCCATCGCCCCTGCCTCACGGCGATGTCTCTGCTCCTCTTTCGTGGCCGCGGCTCCGCCTCGCGTCTGGCGGTGGCCACGAGCGCTTGCGCGAGGAGACTTGCCACTCTCTCGGCGCCTCCCGACCGACCTGTCCGGCGTCTTGTTTCCCGGTGCGTTTCGTTTCGTTCTCAGGCTAAAACTTGCGCTTCAGCTGCTCTGCAGACCAAGCTTAGTTTTTTTTTGAGGGAACAACGGCAGGGAGGAGCGCTCCCCACCTGAGGTAATGCATTGAGCCTGGCAATAAAACATGCCGGCAGACAAATGATTGTTTACAGACAAATGGCAATAAAACATGAAAACATTGCTATGGGTTTACATTGAAGAAAAGAGGGAGCACCAAAGGTCAGGCTTAGGTTTTAATAATTGAGAATTTTATACATCTTATTATTGGACAGAGGATGAACATATGAAAACACACAAATCAGTTTCAGACATTGATAACATAACATTAGGATTTGAATCTTATTGTTCGCACCCAAAATTGGCAGATGCCTATCAGGCCGACTGCAACCGGTCAGACCGGTTCTAGGAAGCGGTCAGACCGGTTTTCCTGTAGCTGATCTGGCAACAGCCAAACCGGTCTGACCGGTTTGTCAAAGCGGTCTGACCGGTTTACTCCGAGTTGGAGTAGAATTAGGAGTCCTAATCGTTTCCAAATTGTAAAAGGATTCCTTGCGGGGCAAGACCTCCCCACCCTATAAATATAAAGGGCCGTGGCCGGTTGAGAGTTATCATCCAATCGATCAAACAATATCTTTTCTATTTTTATCTCCAAACCCTAGCTTTTCCAACCCCTTTGCTTTATTTGCTCGTCTCTACGGCGTTCAAGGAGGTTCTGAGTGGCCTGACCGATCTCAGAGCAACCCTAGGCGCGCCATCTCCGACGGGGTCCCTCCCGAGGTGGTGATTCTAGGTTCATCCCGAAGCCCCGACAGAAACCGGTCTGACCGGATCCCTAAACCGGTCTGACCGGTTTGGGCGAGGCTGCGGCGAGTTCATCGTGCTGTTCGTAGCGCGATTCGGCGCTCGCGTGTGTTGACCAGAAAAAGCGTCAACACACTTTTGGCGACTCCGCTGGGGAATATAGAAGATCTGGTTGTCAAAGACCGTTCGATCTAAACTCCAGACGAGATGGGATCTCAATGTGATCTTGATATGGATAACATCATCACGGCTTCATTGGAAGATCTTACTCCGGAGGAGCAGAAGAAATTCGAGGCGCTATAAGAATTCATGAAGACTCAATTTCTGGCTGGCGTCAAGAAAGATCGTCATGGTAAGGTGGCAAGATTGAAAGAATTTGAGCTACCGGCGATCAAGTTAAACGACGATCAAGTTGAGGTAATACCCACTGTAAGTAAATCCCAAAAATCTCCTTCTACTACTGTTCCTAAAAATAGTGTAGAAAGTGATGAATTGCTTGCCTCATATATTGCTCGTTTAGAAAGATTAGAGGATCTTGAGAAAGATAGGACTACTGCTTGCTTTAACAATAATGAAACTAGTAGTAGCGGTCCTAAAATTAATTCTAGTGGGGGAGTTTTTCCTAGCTTGTCACCCATACCTAATGTTAATAATGAAAAATATATGTATGATATGCCACCTGAGTTCGCCATTGGTCAATCCCTGCCGTTCCAACCGACCGGGCCAAACATGGCCAAACCGGTCAGACCGGATCAGGGAACCGGTCAGACCGGTCTAACCAGTGCGCTTGAAATAGTGCATGAGCAGCCTATACCGCTTTCTGTTTTACCTGATTCGATGGCTTATGCTCACACTAATACTTTGGGTACTGCTAGGCCTCAATTTAGCACAACAATTAACACATCTGCTCAAAGAAATACTATACCCGATGATGTGTTTGAAAGTTATAGGCTAGCTCAAGCTAAGGTTGCTCCCTACTTAAATAAGATGAATTTGGAGAGTGTGCAACCACAACAGCCAAATAATCCTAATTGTGCTGAATTTAATAAATTTAGAGAAGATTTGGATAATGTGGTAAAAACTAAACTTGGTGTTGATATTGGTAACACAAATTTGTATCAAAAACCATATGATGCTGAGTTTGATAATTTTCCCCTTCCACGTGGTTGGCGTATGCCTGATTTGATTAAATTTAGTGGGGACGATGATCGGACCACGTGGGAGCATATTAGTCAATACATAGCTCAACTAGGAGAAGCGGGTGCTTATAATGCTCTTAAAGTGCGTTTATTTTCTTTATCATTGACTGGCACCACCTTTGCTTGGTTTTCTTCACTTGCTCCCGGTTCTATTATATCTTGAGATATGTTAGAACGTTAATTTCATGATCACTTTTATAGCGGGAGTTTACAATTAAAATTGACAGATTTGACATCGGTTAGACAAAGTAGAGATGAAACTGTTTCTGCTTACATTAAAAGGTTTAAAGAAACTAAAAACCGTTGTTTCAATTTGTCAATCACTGATATGGACCTTGCTGATATTTGCTTAAAATGTTTAAGATCGTCCATAAGAGATAGAATAGAGGGTTCTGATTTTCTTTCGGTTGCACAAGTTCAAATTAGAGCTTTAGTTGTTGAAAACCGAATGAATAAGGAAAAAGAAAGAGATACTTCTAGATCACGTCGTTCCAATGTTCATATGATTGATTATGAGTCTGATGATTCAAGTGATAGTGATAAAGAAGTACTTGCTGCTGAATTTGTATGGCCCTCTAAAGAAAAAACTTACTCTTGTACATCACTTAAGCCGGTTAGCAAAGGTCGGCAAGAAGAAGTTAAATTTACATTTGATGTTTCCAAGTGTGATTGTATCTTTGATGAATTGTTAAAATCTGGGAATATTAAATTATCTCATAAGTTACCTCCACTTGAAGAATTGAAAAGGCGTGCATATTGCAAGTTTCATAATACTTGTTCTCATGCCACTAATGATTGCAATGTGTTTGGTCGACAGGTTCAATCGGCCATAAATGAAGGTCGTTTGACGTTTCATGAAATGCAAGTGGACAAAGCTCCTTTCCCTGTCAATACCATGGATTTACAGCAGCCCAAGGTCTTGGTTCGGCCGCATCAAGCCGAAGCAACAAAAGGGAAGAATGTTGTGATCTGTGAAGCGAAAACTGATTTGAGGGGAAAAGAGTTGATTCGAGAAGTTGCATGTGAGACAACTCCAGATGGCAGGGAGACATTCAAGGTCACTGTGAGAGCCTCTGGACATGGGGGGCAAGGGTCGACCGTTCCTACCGAGCAAAGACCGTTTGAGCCTGTACAGGACAAACCGGTCAGACCGGTTAGGGAAAGCAGTCAGACCGGTTTTCCCCGGGGCCGTCCAAAAATGATTAAACCAAGCCGTCCGGAGATTGGAAATTGGAAGCTCAATGTTGCAAAGAATCAGGGGAGTACTATTAAGCCAAAGGTCACCTTTGATATGCTATTTGACAAGTACTCCAAGCAAAAGGCCGTCACAAGTGATCGGCCAATAAAAAAGAGAATGAGAGTGCCTCCATATCAGGAAGAATGTTCTCATTCAAAGAGGAATTTTGTCCCACAATGGGGGTCATCAAGTTCGCATTCGCCTCATCCAATTTATGATGATAATGGAGTAATGTGGGTGCTGTATCAGCAGTCTTTCCAGCATGGATGGGGGGAACCACGAAGGCCAGCATTGGACAGAATATCAAGGCCTAGACAGGACCGTTTGGTGCTTTGCCAATCCGGTCAGGGTCGCCAGACCCAACCGGTTAGACCGGTTTCCCTGTGAAATCGGCAACACCTCCTATGAAGCAAGTTTACAAGCCAAAACAGCGTGAGGAGGTACAGAAGATGGATATTGACCCAAAGAGGACTACAAATCAAGATGTTATTCAGATTGGGTTGATGAACGTTCCTCTTGGAGACTGTGGCAAAGGACCGATTGTCATAGACAATAAGGTTGAGACACCTATCCAGAAAGAATCTGTTCCTGATAGTGGTCATGAGGCCAGTGGAAGTAATTCTAACTCCAAATACTTTTTACCAAGATGGTGTCCTCCCGGTTTATCTCGCACTCAAAGGAGGAAGCTTCAGCGCTTGAGGTTTCAAGAGATGAAGGAGAAAGAATTGGAGAAACAGAGGGACGAAGCATTCAACAAATACAGGCCCATGATTCCACAAGGGAAAGAGTGGAGAGCTAAAGCCAGCTCCCAGACAGAACCGGTCAGACCGGTTCAGGAGTCGGTCAGACCGCTTGAACCGGTCAGGCCGGTTGACGAAAGCGGTCAGACCGCTTTGCTCGATGCGCCGCCCGGTTTTTCTTCTCCTACTCCTTTGGTTTGTGATGGCAAGTTATCATCGGTATCTACTTCAGAGGACGATGAAGAGCTTGTTGATTATGGTTCTTCTCCTGAACGCATGAATTTTGAACTTAATGTAATTCATATGTCTATGGATGGTTATGTGTTGTCAGAAGAAGACGTCGCTCATCTTGCTTTTGGACCAAAGGATGCTATTTTCTAGAAGCCTAAAGCTACTGAAAGCCATCTGAGGGCTTTGTACATGAAGGGTCATATTAATGGGAAGCCTATCTCTCGCATGCTAGTGGATGGAGGGGCAATAGTCAATTTGATGCCATATTCTCTGTTCAAGAAGCTGGGAGGTTCAGATGAGGAGTTGATCAAGACCAACATGACCATCAGCGGCGTTGGAGGAGGTGAACCTATGGGTGCCAAGGGAGTTGCTTCTATGGAGCTTACTATTGGAAGCAAGACTTTGGCTACTGCGTTCTTCGTCGCCGAGACACAAGGTAACTACAGTTTAATCCTTGGTCGTGATTGGATTCATGCAAACCAATGTGTGCCTTCTACTTTGCATCAATTTTTAATTCAATGGATAGATGATGAAGTAGAGATCGTTCATGGAGATACATCGGCTTGTGTTGCAGTGGCCGATAGTTCTACTATGGATGATCATGAGAATCTTAAGTGCTTATCTGGTTTAGATTTATCTGATTGTGAGATCATTGGTTGCACCAAAGATGGCTTTGCTACTGCTGTTATGAGGCCGATCGGAGATCTGGCCATACCATCTCTTATGGTCTGATGGATCCAAATCTAGAGTGGTTACAGCAGAGGCGTGAGCACTATCGGGCGCATAAGAACAATATGTGTGAGGCCATTGAAGATTTTGATGATTTAAGCAAGTTAGGACAAGGGTTTACGTCGGCTGATCCTCTAGAGGAGGTAGATATTGGTGATGGTACTATACCTAGGCCGACATTTGTAAACAAGAATCTTGATCCTTTGTTTAAATCTGAGTTAATAAAGTTGTTAAAGGAGTATGTTGATTGTTTTGCATGGAGTTACAATGAAATGCCTGGTTTAAGTCGTGATTTAGTTGAACATCGTTTACCCATTAAACCTGGTTTTAGGCCTTTTAAACAATCTCGCAGACACTTTAATCCTGATATTTATGATCGAGTGAAAGAAGAAATTAATCGGTTGCTAGATGCTAAATTTATTAGGCCTTGTCGATATGCTAATTGGATCTCTAATATTGTGCCTGTTGAAAAGAAAGGAACAAAAAAGCTTCGTGTTTGCATTGATTTTAGAGATCTTAATAGAGCTACTCCTAAAGATGAATATCCTATGCCTATAGCCGATTTTCTTGTTAATGCTGCATCTGGACATAGAATTCTTAGCTTCCTTGATGGTAATGTTGGTTATAATCAAATATTTATGGCCGAAGAGGATATAGCCAAAACAGCCTTTCTATGTCCGGGTTTTGTTGGTCTATATGAGTGGGTAGTAATGACTTTTGGTTTGAAAAATGCAGGTGCCACATATCAAAGAGCTATGAATTTGATTTTTCATGATTTGCTTGGCATTATAGTAGAGGTTTATATCGATGATATTGTTGTCAAATCGGCTGGAGTAGACTCTCATTTGGCTGATTTAAGACTTGCATTTGAAAGAATGCGTCGGTATAAATTGAAGATGAATCCACTCAAATGTGCTTTTGGTGTATCGACTGGAAAGTTCTTGGGATTTGTTGTGCATGAAAAAAGCATAGAAATAGATCCTAAAAAGATTGAAGCTATTAATAATGTAAAGGCTCCTACTTGTAAGAAAGATTTGCAAAGGTTTCTAGGCAAAGTAAATTACTTGAGGAGATTCATTTGTAATTTGTCCGGGAAAGTGAATGCCTTTACTCCTTTACTTCGGTTGAAGAATGACATTGATTTTACTTGGGGGGCAAAACAACAAGAAGCATTTGATGAAATCAAGCAATATTTATCTTCGCCACCTGTTCTTCAAGTGCCTAAGAGTGGGGTTCCATTCAAGTTGTATGTGGCGGCGGAAGAAAATGTCATTGGAGGTGTTTTGACTCAAGAGACCGAAGGAAAGGAATATGTGGTTGCTTATGAGAGTAGAAGATTATTGGATGCCGAAACAAGGTACACTTTTATTGAAAAGTTATGTTTATCATTATATCATACTTGTACCAAGTTGAGGCATTATCTTTTACCAAGTACTTGTATAGTAGCATGTCAAACCGACATAATTAAATACATGTTGTACAAACCAATTTTAAGTGGTAGAGTCGGCAAATGAGCTTATGCTTTAGTTGAATATGATTTACATTGTGAGCCATTAACTTCAATAAAAGGTCAAATAGTAGCCGATTTTATTGTTGAACATAGAGTAGATAAGCAACTTGATTTAAATGTCGGTTATGTTACTTTCACTTCATGGAAATTATATTTTGATGGATCGGTGTGCAAAAGTGGTTGTGGTATTGGAATTGTTATCACTTCTCCACATAGAGCTATTTTTGAAGCATTTAACCGATTAGATTATAAATGTACTAATAACCAAGTCGAGTATGAGGCTCTTCTATTCGGGTTGGAGATTTTGCATGACATGGGAGTGAAACATGTGGAAGCTTACGGTGATTCTTTGCTGGTGGTACAGCAAGTTTCTAAGGTATGTCAATGCTTAGATGGATTTTTGAATGCTTATCTCGATAGATGTTTCGATATTATATCTTGTTTCGATGAGTTTATAATTCGTCATGTACCACGAGAAAGAAATCCAAATGCAAATGCTCTGGCTCAGCAAGCATCTGGTTACAACGTTCAGAAAAGAAATTTTCAAGAACGAAAACCGATGTTTTTAGAAGCCGAGTGTTCTGTTCTGGAGGAACCGGTCGCA
The DNA here is from genome assembly GCA_033239725.1 of Echinochloa phyllopogon. NCBI lineage: Eukaryota > Viridiplantae > Streptophyta > Magnoliopsida > Poales > Poaceae > Echinochloa > Echinochloa phyllopogon. The sequence continues at coordinate 3,782,755 of BTCW01000001.1, forward strand.
CCGCTTCCTCAATCCGGTCTGACCGGTTCAACCGGTCTGACCGCTTTAGAGAACCGGTCTGACCGGTCTCCTGGTGAAGAAGCTACTTCGGCTGTTATTTGCAATCAAGATGAAGTGGACGATTGGAGAAATCCTTTGATTAATTACTTGCAAAATCCTAGCAGTACAGTTGACAGAAAAATCCGACGATGGGCTCTCAAGTTCGTTTTGGATGATGATGAGTTATATCGTCGGACTATTGATGGTTTACTTCTAAAATGTTTGGGTCCTGACCAAGCTAGGTTGGCTATGGCAGAAGTTCATGAAGGAATTTGTGGTACAAAGGATGTGAAGAGTGTCAGAAGCATGGAGATATTCAGTTGGTACCTGCGGCATTGATGCATCCAATTATTAAGCCTTGGCCTTTCCGAGGGTGGGGTCTAGATTTTGTTGGCAAGATTCATCCTCCTTCGACGAAGGGTCATTGTTTTGTGATTGTGGCAACTGATTATATTACCAAATGGACGGAGGCAGTTCCTTTGAAGAACATGACACATAGAGAGGTGATTGAGTTTATTAAAGAAAATATTATACATAGGTTTGGTATTCCACAGACTTTGACTACGGATCAAGGGACTTCATTCATATCCAAAGAGGTGCGTGAATTTGTTAATTCCTATGGTATTAAACTTCTCAATTCATCTCCATATTATGCTCAAGCCAATGGTCAAGCCGAATCTAGCAACAAGACTTTGATAAAGCTCATCAAGAAGAAGGTAGAAGATCATCCTAAAAGATGGCATGAGGTATTATCTGAAGCTTTATGGGCTTATCGTATTTCTAAACATGGTGCTACTAAAGTTACTCCATTTGAGCTTGTGTATGGTCAAGAGGCCGTTTTACCTGTAGAGGTAAATCTTGGCGCATATAGACTTGCAAAGCAAAATAATCTTAATGTTGATACATACTATGCTTTGATGATGGATAATATTGATGAAGTGACCGATAAGCGTTTGGAAGCTTTAGAAGAGATTGAAAAAGATAAAAGACGAGTGGCGAGAGCATACAACAAGAAAGTAAAATCCAAATCTTTTCAAGTAGATGATTTGGTTTGGAAAACAGTTTTGCCCATTGGATTGAAAAGCAACAAGTTTGGCAAGTGGTCTCCAAGTTGGGAGGGTCCTTTCAAGATTGTGAAGTTTTGTTCAGGAAATTCTTATATGGTAGAAACCTTGCAAGGACGACGGTTGCCTAGAGCTCTCAATGGAAGGTACTTGAAGAAGTTTTATCCAAGTGTTTGGCAAAGTGCTTGATAAGATATGGCCGATTTATGTTGAAATCGCCCTTAGGATAAAATGGCCGGTGAATTCTGTAACATCGACCTTAGCATATTTTCTAGTGCATAAAAATTTACTAGAAAACAGGGGGGCATATAAAACAGGGGGGCATATGTTCGCACCCAAAATTGGCAGACGCCTATCAGGCCGACTGCAACCGGTCAGACCGATTCTAGGAAGCGGTCAGACCGGTTTTCCTGTAGCTGATCTGGCAACAGCCAAACCGGTCTGACCGGTTTGTCAAAGCGGTCTGACCGGTTTACTCCGAGTTGGAGTAGAATTAGGAGTCCTAATCGTTTCCAAATTGTAAAAGGATTTCTTGCGGGGCAAGACCTCCCCACCCTATAAATATAAAGGGCCGTGGCCGGTTGAGAGTTATCATCCAATCGATCAAACAATATCTTTTCTATTTTTATCTCCAAACCCTAGCTTTTCCAACCCCTTTGCTTTCTTTGCTCGTCTCTACGGCGTTCAAGGAGGTTCTGAGTGGCCTGACCGATCTCAGAGCAACCCTAGGCGCGCCATCTCCGACGGGGTCCCTCCCGAGGTGGTGATTCTAGGTTCATCCCGAAGCCCCGACAGAAACCGGTCTGACCGGATCCCTAAACCGGTCTGACCGGTTTGGGCGAGGCTGCGACGAGTTCATCGTGCTGTTCGTAGCGCGATTCGGCGCTCGCGTGTGTTGATCAGAAAAAGCGTCAACACTTATATTTTGATACATGGCATCTTATTTGAGTCGGATACTAATAAGATGATTGACCTTTGGTGACAGATATTGAAATGAATATCGCAATATGGCCTGTACGAGTGGGATAAGAGGTGATGATCAGTTGGGCAAACTAGACAATGATGAAGCAAATGGGAGGGCGACAAGTTTGCAAGACGGCAAGAAACATGTGAGGAAGAAGGCAACCCGTGATATCCTTCTTCTTTGTGGTGATGGCCCTCCCGGTGCTTTCAGTGACGACGAGGAATTCACGCGTTTGGAAGCCGAGCAGCTCTATTCTGATTGCTTTAACTACCCTGCTGATGAAGACGTAGGCCCTATGTTTATACTTCCATACAGCACGCACCGTGATGCTTCTATATATAGGGGCGCCTATGCATGGAAAAAGGAGTATCGTGTTGCGGACCGTAACGAGAGTATGTGATCAATAACCTTTTTATTTTCTTCTATGTAGAAATATATATGTTTTTTTTGCTATAGGGGGTCAACTGATAAATTCTGTGTAGAAATATATATGTATGCTTGCTACTTGGTTTACTTTTACTAGTTGGATGCCGGTGTGTCGACACAGATAGAAGAAAATCTCATCAAATATCAGTTGGAGGTTGTTATGGTTATGCATTTATACAAGTAGAATGGGAAAATATCCGCTCAATGCCAGATCATTAGAGCTGCTTCATCCATCCCACTTTGAACTTTGATTCTATGGCTAACATCTTCATCAATATACCTGTCTGTCTGTAGCATCCATCCCAAATAGTGAAAGGCATCCTTTCATGGGCACTACTTGACCTTCCAAACTAACATATCTCTCCTCATGTGCAGTAGTGCTGTAGTCACATCCCATATACTCGGTTTTAGTTCCGCTGAGTCTAAAACCTTTAGACTTTAGAGTATGCTGCCACATCTCCAGTTTCCTATTTACTCCCGCTTGACTTTCATCGACTAGCACTACATCGTCAATAACTAGAGCGAGATTAAAAGGGGGGCAAATTTCGTCAAGGGATAACCTAGTCCTATTTTAGTAGTTTGTGGGGTAATGTGAAGCTAAAAATAGTTATTGAGAGTAAAAATGGGATTTCCCCTTTCTTAAGAAGTTTTGATATTATTACTCTCTTTCTCTTTGGTTTTTCGAAAGGAAAATGTTTTGTAGGGGCAAGGTTCCTAGTAAAAAACACATATCTTTTGCACCTAGACAAAAAAAAAATTCCAACAGGACCAGATATTCTCAAGGGTAATGTTTTATTTATCATGCCAAGTATTTATAATATTAATGTTCAGTTACAGTATGTCTTGTAATGTTTTATGAAGCTTGGTTCGACGCAATGATGTTATCAGATCCCAAAGATTGCTTGTTCTATGGTGGAACTTGTAGGCAGCATAAGCCAGGTCGCATGTTACAATTTTTTTCATTAGAGTTGGCTAAAATTCAAGTGGAGGGTGGCCCGGTTGAGTTGTATGGTTACATAGCTACACGGGATGTTCTGGATCCATTGCTTAATTATGTTGTCAATTTTAACAGGGATGATCCCATCCTTGTGGAGCAGGTACACACCCACGCCTATCTGTGGTTCTCTGCTTATTTTGCATTTTTGTATTCAGCTCGCAATAATGGCCAAACTTTTCACATTCATAGAACTGATGTAATAGATCGTTCAGGTTGGGATGTAGTGTGAACGCTGTCTGAATTCTGCAAATGATTTGTGTAATAGTTGCAGGATAAGTTTGCACTCTTGAGTTCCTTTATTTAGCTATAGGACTAGATGTTCTTGTGCCCAAGATATTTACTGCGCTCTTACATATTTACTATTTTAGTAAATTTGGTGCTATTGCTGCAAAAAGATGCTTCCACTTGATAACTAACTAATCTATTTAGATGCACCAAAGTAACACTTTGAATTGTATGCACAACGATACAAAGTGTTATGCTGTGAATTTATATTCACTACAAGAACTGACTTAAATTATGAAAGTTGGTGAGTATCATGTGCTTTAAAAAAAAGTGAAATGGAACAGTTTTGAACTCAGCAGAGAACTGATAAATATCTCAGTTGGTAGAGCTTGTGGTTGAGAAATCGTCCATCCAAGTTCAGTATGTATCACCATAAACCATTTAGATTGGATGTCTTTTCCCACAAATGAGTTTATTTATTTTTACATAGTACACCACAAGAAAAGAGATTTTTACTCATGCACTTTGTTCAATTTGATAGTGATAGAGATCTTACTTGTCAACTTATGCACTTTAGCTTAATATTGTTTGAAGTGAAAGGTAAGTTTTTATCTTTAGACTATCTTTTCTTCCATATGAGTAACTACTAAACAATAACAATTTTATAGGGTTCCCTCATTGAAATGACTGGCCCTAAGCGTGGGATCGAGTTGTGTGATACTACTCTAATTGAATATGACATGAGGATCAAGAAAGGAAAACAAGAAAAAGATGATCTACGGCTCATTGATGGTGTATCAATTGTACATGACCTGACCACAACTCCTAATGACCCATTCACAAGACGCATCCATGGCAACCATGGAGCAGTTGACATAACTGTATCACATCTTGTCGACGCAGTTGAAGCGACAGTAGAAGTCACCGTATCCAAAGTGCAGAGCAATTTCAGTTTGTGTGTGTGTTGCTTCATCAGTGGGCTACATGAAGAAATCCAGATCTTTGATGGTACAATTAGTGAGTTACGTGACTTAAGGAGGTCTGTTGTCGCAGTAGTGGTAGACACTTGGATGGATTTGAAGTTCAGGGTAGGTTCAGGTCCTTGTTACAACAGCAATGAGGACGCAGAACATTGTTGCACTTTCAAAGCGACCAATCATGGATACACCAGCCAACTGTTAAAGGTTAAGTTCGCCACAATCTTGGTGAAGGTGACTTGGTCGACGTTGTCTTTTCCTTCAAGCCGGACCTGACAATAGAATCTAGTCCATGTCGTAATTAGTCTTTGTACATTCTTGTTCTTGCGTTTGGTCTGTTCTTGTTTGCACACTCAATGCTTATCTTACTTTGCATATACATAGCAGTAGATTACATATTCAGTTCGTGATTTTTGCTCTAGACACAGTATTAATGTATGTATGGTTTGCCCAAAGTTTCTTTTTTTTTCCTGGTAGATATGCATCCCATGCATCTCCTCCTAGTAAGAATTGCATTCTGATGTGCCGACTATGCTTCTGTGCATATCCGTGTCACATTCTCATGGCCTCATCCAAGCCTCGACGTCGATTAATTGCCTCCTACTTTTGAGTAATTGAGATAAGTGATTGAGAGATTCGCTCCTCTCGAATTGGTTCAGCTAGCAGTGGCATAAGAACATGCTTTGCATAGTGATGGCCTGAGACGAAATTATTATACAGGAGCAACGGCAAATAACGTAAATCCTAATTGACACAACGACACAGATTCTCCAATACGCAGACGTGCAAATTTTGTCTGCCTTGCCTGCTGTGCGCTTAGGAAACAACTATCATCAGGTTCCGTGAGGAGTTCTGGCAGCACTGTAACACACTAGTCTGCTAGTTCAGGTGTGCCCATTGTTCAAAAAAAAAATCAGGTGTGCCAGACTTTGGTTGTAGTCAAACTAGTAGTGTAACACGTTGTTATGTGTACCTATTACTTGTTTTTGGTTCAACGGTCATGCATTTGCCATATAGTTAGCACTGACACACATTCTTTCATACAATTTTATCTGCCCAGGTAAGTTTAGCTACATTTTAGTGGCAAGAAAACGGCCACCAAATCTTAGACAAGTTTTTTTAAAAGAATAGCCATGTATATGAGGAGTGAGCCAAGAAAATGAGAAGTTACCTACTATATACTCCAGAGTTCGTTGGCTTCTGGCAGCAAACACTTGCTGACAAAATCTTAGATAAACTCTGATTTGGCATTGGATGAGACATTGAAATGTCACTTTTATCAGCAATGTAACACACTTAAAATGTGAGTCGATTTGAAGCATATAAATTTGAAGCAAGAAAGTTTTTATATCACCGCCGATGCCCTCATGATGCCCGCGTGATCATCCTCATCACCGCCGCCAGCGATCGAGACGCCGCAAAAACCCTCTCATCACGCTCGGTTCTTCGTCTCCTCCGACGCCGGCCGTAGGAACGCCGCCGCCTCAGCCTGCCGCCAATGCACCGCCTCTCCTCTCCGGCGCGATCTCTCCTCTCCTTCATGGCCTCCGCGCCGCCTCGCCGGTGGCAAGAGGCTTCCGCGCGGCGAGGTTTCCCTCCCATGGCGACTCCCAATCCACCTGCCCATCGTGTTCCACGGTGTGTTTATTTTCTTGTTATGATCTGATGCAAAGGTACATGCGACCAAGTCCGGGGAAGATCATTCTGTTAATCCATATCTGAATTCCAAAGCAGAGAAAAAAAAGGCAGAAACAAAATCAAGAAATCGATTTTCAGGCTTAGATGACATTACATTACAAAATTTAAATCCTGACGGATAATGCCCTATTGCCCTTTTAATTTGTGACAGATCTCCACAAGGATATCGGAACATGGCGAGCAGCATTATTGGAGTAAATAAACGGGAGGTGGTGGAACTTGCATGCTGCATCCACCTCGTCAGATGTTGCAAATTTTCTCATTGAAGTTGGATAAAATTCAAGTGGATGGTGGCTTGGTAGAGTTGTAGATATATAGCAGCTCGGGATGGTCTGGATCCATTGCCTAATCATGTCGTCAGTTTTAGTAGGGATGATCATCCCATCATTCTGGAGCAGGTGCACATCTCTAATTATCTGTAAATATTTCAAATTACTTTATTCGTTTCAGAATATAAAACCAACCATGCCACATGCATAAAACTGATCAGCTACCGCCACTTAATCTCTTTTAAATCACTAAAGTTGAGATAGAGTGTGAATGTTGTATTAACTTTGCTCTTGAATTATATAATAGAAGTAGGCTCAGTTTGCACTCTTGATTTCCATAATAACTAGAAATAGGATACGGTTATTGTGCCATAGATTTTATCTTGTTACAGCTCCCATGTAATATTTGGTGTTACAGCTGCAATAAAATGTTTCCATGTGATCAATTTTGGGTTGTATAAACCACTAATAAACCAAGTCTTAGTTTGTGAAATGATGGTTTACTATGAAAACAGATCCACGTTATGAAAGTTAGTGAGTATCATGTGTTGCACCAAATAAAATCAAATATAGTATTTTTGGCCCCTAGCTGGTTACATATAAAATGTCACAGTTCCATATTCATTTTGTGGACCAGATAACTCATGTTCATGTGAGTTAGGGTTACATATAAAATGTATGGGTCTAAAGGGCCATATGGCCTACATGAGCTGAAATATAGAAAGCTACTATACATATTAACACCTAGCACACCATATAAAATTTATTCTCTCTTGTTCATAGGCATGTGAAGGTAAATAGCATGAATAATCTCAAACCAATACTTCTATATGAAGATCTACTAAATAATAATGATTTTGTAGGGTTCTCTCATCAACATGGCTGGTCCTAAGCGAGGGATTGAATTATTTGGCATTATTCTAATCAAATATGACATGAGGATAAAGACAAGCAAACAAGAAAAGCATGATCTACAGCTGATTGATGGTGTATCTATCATAGACAACATGGGCGCAGAGGACTGACATTCACAAGATGAATCTGTGGCGAATGTGGCGCAATTGAGATAACTGCATCACATCTTAACTATGCAGTTGACGCTACCATAGAAGTTCTCATATCAGAAGCATATAGCAGTTTTGATTTGTGTTTCGGTTGTTTTACCAGCAGGTTGCAGGAGGAAATCCAGCTATTTGATGGCGCCATTGGTGGGCCAGGTAACTTAAAGAGATCTATGGATTTGAAGTTCAAGGTAGGTCCACAGTCATCCTGATCTGCTAAGCATTGCTGTTCCTTCAGGGCAAAACAACATGGTGCGTTAGTCAAGAGATAAAAGACTGATCTTGAGTTGATTTCAGTAAAAGTGACTTGCTCAGCTTTGCCTCGAGGGCTAGGTGTAATATTTCTTGCCTAAGGTTTGTCTGACGATACTTTATAGCAAGAAAATTGTCCTCTTCAACTTTAAATAAACCATATCAAAAAGCTGCCTCTGTTATGGGAAGGCCATGAGAGATTAGGCAGTCAAGACTTATGAGGTCGTGGCAACAGTCAAACACTCAGGCTATTCAGCGACCATGCATGCTACACAGTTCTGCAGTGCGGTAACATCACATTTTGTTTCCTATCTCTCCCTTTTATGTTCAGCAATGCAAGCGATACATCTTATCTGTAATGTATACTTGATCTATGAATAACTTTAGAAAATAAAAAATGAAGAAGAGAAAGGGATGTAGATTCACAGTTCAAATTTTGGTCTTGGAACATTTGAGACATTGGAATGAGTTACCATTGCTTTTAGGTCAGATGGCCATTGGTCCCATCTTGATCACATCCACTTATATCAGCAATGCTTGCACTTGAAAATGAAATAGAATAACGGTGTGATGACTTTGTAAGAAAGGGGAAAAAATGAAGAGGAAAAGGCCAGGGGTGTTTGCCACCCATGGATTCCCAGTGTGTTTTCTTGTTCTGTTGCTAAACTTTGCACCTTGAGTAGGTGATTAATATCTCATTTTCCTAGTTTTATTTGTTACTATATGACATTTTTCAGCTATAGGGTCAACTGATTTATCCTCTGTTCAAATCTTGAGGTTATAGATGGCATAATGCCCTATTCTGCGGAATATGTTCATAACATTTCATAAATTTTTGCATTTATTTTTGTGCACTAAATGTTAGACAGCTTTACGCTCCCTAGTCTCTACATATGTACTATTATGGGAAAATAGGAAATATTTTGTAACAGGCTGATGTTATTTATATCATCAGAAACTTAAAAGAGGACTTCTGGAAAAAAAAACTCGGCCGGGTGGGGAAAGACCGCCCCACCGGTATTATCTTAAGAAGAAGCCTCGGCTTCCCCGACCGAGAAAATCCCCAAACCCCGGCCCCGCCCTGACACTAGGATCCGTAACCCCTGGGAATTGCCTGTGCCATATACGGTCCTCAGGCCGACCTGGGCCGGTTCTTAACTAGTGCTTTGGCACACGGGACTGGCGAGGGAATTTTTTTAACCACCACCTGAAATTCGCTCCCACGGGGATTCGAACTCAGGACCTGTGGAGTGCCGCTCGAGTGTCTTAACCGCTAGGCTAAGCACCCTGAAACAAAAGAAGATAAGATTTCCTTCCTGAATTGATTAGATATTGCTCTTTTTTTCCTTTGGTTTTGCTTACAAGAGCTTTTTGTGGGAGAAGAAGCTTTAGTACAAAGAACACAGATATATAGTTTCCAATTATATGAAAGGGAAAACATCCAGCCAACATGTTTCCTTTCTTCCATATGGCTAGTATTTGTTTACTGTATCAATTTACAATCACAAATGTTAACTTGATTTTTTGTGAAGCTTGGTTAGAGACAATGATATCAGATCCCACGGATTGCATCATGTGCAGTGGAACTTGCATGGTCCACCAAGTTCATCACATGTTGCAAAATTTATCATTAAAGTTGGCTAAAACTCCTTCAGATGCTGGCTCGGTACAGTTGTATGGGTACACAGCAGCGTGGGATGGTCTGAAACCATTGCTGAACTATTTCGTGAATGTTAGTAAGGATGCTCTCATCATTGTGAAACATGTGCATGTCCATACTATGTGCAATTGTTTCAAGCTAATAGCCCCAAGTGTTGGGGTTTTGTCTACTTAACCCCATCAAGTACAAGACCAGGTATTGGAACCTTTTAAAGTATTCAACACCGTCTAAATCACCTCCTAAGTTAGTTTTGGAGCTGGCTTTGGGCCAGCAACCTTTTTGCATAACATGTGGGAGAAACCACAGCCAAACAGCCCAAGGGATTCAGACAGTATGGAATACTTCTTGGATCAAATACCCAATTTACACTTATGGGGTTTAAGTAAATGTATCTCAATAATCAAGAGAGTTAGGTAGGCTTATTCCTTATTTCAAACCGCTTTATTCATTCATAAGTATAAATCCAAATTTATCACATGCATATAATAGATGATTGGACCTGTATGGCATAGTACAGCCACTCAATCCCATTTTCATCAGTAAAGTTGGCATACATTGTGAATGTTTGATGGGATCCCATGTTTTCATTTTTTCCCTTTTATATGGGTGGATACTAAATAACAATAATTTTGTAGGGTTCTCTCATCAACATGGCCCCTATGCGAGCGATCAAATTGAGTGGCACTACTCTAAATGAGTATGGTATGAAGATCAAGACAGGTGATGATATGAAACCCAGCCAATTGGATTAAGAGCCAAGAGGTGCAAGCCAGTTTCATTATATGTCTCAGCTGTTTCATCAGCGAGTTAGATGAAGAGATCAGCTCTTCGATGGTAGTCTCGTGGCTTGGAGAGGTCTGTGGTTGCAGTGGTGATGGGTACTCGGATGGATTTGAAGTTCAAGCTTAAAGGTAGGTACATGGTCTTCCAGTTCCTCAGAAGTCAGAACATTAGTGTTCCTTCAAGGAGCACATTGTTTGTTTTACCTGGCGATTGGTCATCTGACATTATGCACACTTTGTTGAAAAGCTGGGCGTGACAATGGTTAGCAGTCTAGAGTGGTGGCAGTAGCACTAGAACACTAGTCTTCAGGGATGCCATTTGTTATGAAAAAAAATTTGGTCCAGGTGTACCCAGTTAGTGCAATAATTGTACTGTAATGTGTACCGACATTTTCGGTTCAGTGGCCATGCATACTCCACAATTTCATGTTGACATCACACACTGCAGTTTTACTGCACATTTTGTTTCTTCCCAATTTGTCCAGCAGTAGAATTTCCAAGTTACACATCCATGTATCTCCATGAGGGGGTACTCCAGAATATCACTCTACATACACATGAAAGTACTCACAGGACGAACCGAAAAACTCTACTGGCAAGGCGGGCCGCTCTTACTAAACTGGGTTGGATAAGTGCCCTTGATGGCCTTTGGGGAAGGGGAGACCTTTGGGGGAACAGCCTAGTTCTGGTTGAGGTCATTTTTGCTGTCGCAGACGAGTGTAGTGAGGAAACATCCATAGAACTGGGGATCCTCAACATAGGTCTCACCTGATTTTGCTTTTTTTCAACAAACTTCCTGATAGCAGGGAAATGGATCAGAAACTCTCCATAGAATGCACCAGCTTCTTCATCGTCTGCTTCTTCTTTGATTTCTTCCTGTTCTTTCTTCTCAAGAAACTTCCTGACGGCAGGGAAATGACTCAGAAACTTTCCATAGGATTCACCAGCCTGTTCTTCCTCCTGTCCTTCACCTGCATCTTCTTTGATTTCTTCTTGTCGTTCTTCATCTGCTTCTTCTTTGATATCACCAGCCTGTTCTTCCTCCTGTCCTTCACCTGCATCTTCTTTGATTTCTTCTTGTTGTTCTTCATCTGCTTCTTCTTTGATATCACCAGCCTGTTCTTCATCTGCTTCTTCTTTGATATCTTTCTCCTGTTCTTCATATGCTTCTTCTTTGATATCTTTCTCCTGTTCTTCATCTGCTTCAAGATACCAGTCCTCCAACAAGTAAGCAAAAAGAGCAGACCCTCCATCTCCTCCTCCCACTGAAAATTCTTCCAGACGAGGCTTCTTCTTTTGACCTCTGCTTTCTTGTTTCAGTCTTCGCTTGATGCCAGCTTTAACGTCCTTGGAAAATCTCATTCTGTTATGATGGTCATCAGGATCCTCAACCATTGGAGGTTTATCTTTCTCATTGGCAGCATCAGCACAGGCATCCCTTAGAACAATCCTGATCTCTCTAAACACTTCGACTGATGATCTTACATTACCACCTCTGCGGTTTTGTATTCCTGGTGAAACAGTTCCAGCAAGTCGGTGTTTAGTATCTGCCAGACTCACAGTACAGTAGTGACCATAGTTACTGACCCAGAATGAGTGTTTCCTTTTTGAAGAACTGATACAGAATGAGTTTTCTTCTTCAATATCCAATGTAGCCTGATCATAGGTCAAGAATGATCTACGCTCAGCCTTGTAGACACATTGAATTCGTGCTGCCTCAGAAAAGTGTACTGCAAATATTCCAATAGCTTGTTGGACATATTTGGATCTTTCACCTTGACATTTGTACAGTATCTCAAATGCATATCTGAGAGCAGCAGGGCCCATTCTGGTTTTACCAACCTCGTTATCAGGGCTCAGAAACCTGTAATTTTCTGGAATAGCCATCAGCGTGGCCTCTCCCAGCATGTATCTTGCCTTATTTTTCAACTGTATTTCAAATGCCCCATAAATTCCACCCCTCCAACCCCTAAAGTATAGGTTTCTTCCAGCAAGTAACAAGGTCAGAGAGCGCCCGTGGTGCTCAATGGTAAGATAAAATGTACCCCCCGGTGGAGTAGTATACACCATGAGATTGGGTCCATAGATACTTGATACATCAAAACGCAGGCCATATTTCAAGCACCACGCACGTATTGATCCAATCCCACCCTGAACACTCAATAGAGACTTGTGCTCAGATCCATCTTCAGATTCATCTATGCATATAGTGGCTTTGTTTGTCACTTCCATTTCATCGATTATGTCCACAAGTTGTGTCTGAAACAAAACACCATCTGTAACACTACTTTTCCAGGTTTTCTACAAGATGAATATGTAGTCCATAGGTAGCACAACACAATGAGAATTAAGAGAAACTTTTTTCCCAAGTATTCCACTACAAAATTATGGGTTCAAATTAAAAGGAAATAAGCACGTCCACAGATAAGCCTAAAGGTTCGACAAACATTGACTAAACACAAACACCAATGTGCATTGTATTGAACAATTACATACTGCTACCACGTCTTTCAAAACCACTAGAAATGTTCCTTTTAAAACTACAGGGAACTCTTCAGATGAGCTTAATATCACTATCAATTTTAACTGAGATGGGGACTTGAAAGCATGTAATTGAACAAAGTTCTAACAAGAATTAGCAAACAGATAATGATATCATGTTAACCATAATAATAGAAGAACTGAAGTACTCACTCGCATCAGAGCTGAGCAGTCTACCATTGTTCTGTCTACAACTGGCAAGCCATCAAAACGAAACAATGCTGGAGATGCATCAAGTGCATCCGAGAAAAAGTGTCTCAGAATATCCATCAGGGATGAGTCACTGGCACAGAGCATGATTGGATAAGGATCATCACAATTTAGCCTTCTCATAAGCCAGAATATTCCACTGCATAGAGCCATTTGACAGATAGAACCTTTAGCTAAAGAACTCTGTAGACCACAGTTATACAGACGGCAAAGGCTCCTCTTTGCAGACAAGGCCGTGTCCTGCAGTCATACAATGATATCAGACCAAATTTTGATTTAATTCGGAAATGACATCTCCTGAGTTCGCCATACATTGACACAACTGTCTTAAAAGCATAAACATAGACAGTAGGTTAGGAACCAAATTCTGCGCATATGCAGGCAACATAATGGCTCTTGTGCCAGAAAGTTGACATTGGAAAGGAGGTAAAGGAGTAAATCAGGGTTTAACAATAAGATGCCCAGCTCCATAGCATGTCTGGAGTAACTTATATGTGCTTCCTTCTGAACTCTAATGTGTGAGTGCACATTGTTAAAGATAAGGAAAATCATAATATGTACGGTAAATCAGCAGTAGTTATTGAATCCACTAGTATTTACAGATGAAACTTTCATATTTAATCAACAAGGTTCCCTATGAAACTGTTCTTTCCTCCTACATTAAATGAGCACTCCAACAGTATAGCAGAAAAACCAGGATAATTTGTAATGTAGGAATTCTTTTTACCAATTCTGACTCCGTGCAAGTAACATAACAGTAATACCATATACAAACAGTCCATTGGAGTGCCAACATGTAACGGGTTGTGAGGACAAGGTGGAAAGAAGCAGGGAGGGCATGCAACTTTCATCAAACAGGACAGTACTTCTCTTGGTCTGAACATGACTTACCTTAGGATGGTTATGAAAGAAATTATAGTTTTACTTTACTACATAGCATTCTGACACAAAGGCATCAATTGTAGGCAAGGGAAGAACAAAACTAGAATACCAATGTCACATGATAGGAGAACAAAACAAAATTAAATGGCATTCGATTGATCCAGTTAATAAAACAGAAGTTCCAGCTCAGCCAAGTATAGCAAATAAAGATAGTACTCAACCCACCCAGGCCAGACCTGGTTACTAGGTTTCCAGGGTAGGGACAAGGGGAGAGTCTTAAGAAAACTAAAGGAAAAAAAGGCAGCAGTCTGAATTCATGCAGAGTTAACATGGAATATAGTACTGAACTCCAACACATAAAAATGATGAAAAAAAGAAAAGTAGATGAGAGAAAGAAATTCTTACTTTTGCATTATGCTTCAGTAGTAAGTCCACCATTTTTGCATGGCCATGGCGAGCGGCAACCTTTAGTGATGCTCCTTTGGAGCACAAATACATTGTTGTTTCATAGTAACCTGGATGAAATACATGAAAATAATCACATAAAATTACTTTTAGCATATATGATAACATGTGTTTCATAATGAAAATTCAATCATCACTAAGAGCTCAATATTTTAATAACTGATCATTCTAGCATTTTTATAGACCTACCTACAACCTAAAGCTAAATTAACATCAATATGAAACGTGTTGTAACAAATTAATCCCCTGTCTGGCGGGCATGTTTTATTAACCCCCTCAATGCAATTCATCAGATGGGGAGCATTCCTCCCTCTTGTTGATACCTCAAAAAACATCAATATGAAACATAAAGGTGGCTTTACATCGCAGTATAACCCTGGTATGTTACTACACAGCAGGTGTTCTTTTGACCTTCTATACAAACTCCTTTTTTCTAACATTAAGCCCCGAAAAATGCAGGAAGGCAACTGAACAACAAAAGGTGGCCTAATAAGCAATATTGAAGCCTAAGCAACAAGTTGACAGATCATTTAGTTGGCTGTATTTCCAACCAACCTCCCAAGCACTGGCCCTCAGTTGATGATCCAGAATCTATTGCTATTTCTCTACCTACACTGGCCTAGTTTGTCTAGGCTAAGGTAATGCCAGGTTGAAGCAACCAAAAAAGAATTATGCCCTTTTTAATCCATGGACCAGTGTGAATATTGCTTAACTTGATTTATGTGTCTTGTTCAAAAGGAAATATGTTAATTTTAAACACATGGACATATTTAGTACTATTTGAAAAGATATAAATGAAGAATAAACACACTGTGACAAATTTGCCAGGATAAATATAAAATAAAGCTCAATGGAACAGCTAAAACTCCAAAACACACATATGTATGCATGGGCAGAGAAAACCTCTTTTTGTTGCATTCTTGGGGTCATTGTTGATGAGATACTCTACCCCACTTTGAGATCCACCAATTACTGTACCTAACAAGAGCATAAAAAAATGGTGCATATCTATTAAGGATTACCAGACACTCAAAATTCTTAATACTTGGTAGAGAATAATGACACAGCAAAAGGGTTCATTGCTCAGCATGGTAAGCATTTATTAAGGATTACCCAAAATTCCACCTATGTCTCAGCGCTAACAAAATGCACCTATTAGATCCATGCTGATATTCACAGACACCGGTTACTTAACTTTTTTAAAAATATCAATGAATAAAAACATGAGCATTGCAGAGATAGAAAAACAAAGTATGCTGCGGGTTGGCATGGACGCATACCATAGCCGAGCATCACCTATATCTATCTTCAGTTAAAGCACGTTTTGCGTCAGTACATAGCAAAAATTTGTTTAGGCACGATTGAGAACAATCAGCAATAAAAAGCAAGTTAAAGCTATCAGGATCAAACATTAAACAAGGAAAAACTTCACCCCTTAAAATGGACAATGCTTCCAACTACAGAACTACATCCTCTGAACTGCTGCTTCCACCAACATTTTGGTTAGCAGTCCAAATCCACATGCCACTAGATTAACCGATTAACTAACCAGACATCAGCCCTAATTAGAGAAGGAACAAGTAAAAAATACTCCTTAAATATAAGAAAATGCAAGAGTAGGATAACATTCTTATCTTCCACGATCACAGAAGCTATTGCGTGGCTGTGTCCAGGCCCAGACCTCACCGGCCGCCGTGCCCTCACTACTCCTCTAGCCCCGTCTCCACTTGCAACCCCGCCTGGTCGGCTGCTCGCCACGCACTCACCCGGCGGCGGCGCCCTCGCCCTTGCCGCGCATCACGATCGGCCGCCGCTATGCTGCTATGTGACGAGCTGGGCCTGGCTTAGCCAAAGCCCAAATCCAAGCCGGGCCAACTTCAGAGCCCAACTCTGAAATAACCGGGCTCGATCTCGTTGGGGGTCCAATTGCTAATCCCACCACCTCTCCTAGCGACCTCATACATGCTGTAACGCCAGTGTCTGCGGCGGCCACCCGGAGCATAGCTCCGACGATCGAATCGGGGAGGGCGACCACGGATACGACGGCACGCCCCAATCGAACACAACAAAACTGACGCACACTCCCACGTCTCATGCATCTCAAGCAAAGCAACAAACACCTCGCCGAACTGGTACAGATTCAAGGACAAATTAAGGAACCCGCTATCAAATCATCAATATAATTCCCCTACCGCGCCCAACGGAACACACCCGATCAAGGTTCTTCACAAAAGCGCAGGCAGAAATCGCACCATTCAGAAACAAATTAAAGTGTAAATACCATCAGCATGAGTCGCGCATGAACTGCAGTGGTACTCCTTGACCAGCATCTTGCACATCTCCAGGTACTTGGTCGACGCGGCCACGAGGAGCCGCGAGAGGCGCTTGCTCATCGGGTTGGCGAAGACCGCCACCGGCGCGTGCTGGCCCATCCTCCTGATCTCGCTCAGCTTGTTCGCGAACTCTGAACGATCACAACCACCGCGGCCACCCCCTACATACCCCCACCCCCGGAACCCTAAAGCGAGAACGAAACGATCGATCAGAAGTTTAGAACCACGCCACCGAGAGTCGAATCGAGTCGATCGAGAGGACTTACTCCTCTCCCCGACGATGCCAAGCTCCCTCGTCACGACCGCGGGCACCAAGTCCCAGTACTGCGGGTGCTCGGAGCGCCCACCCGAAGTGGAGGGCCCGTCGCCGGAGGAGGAGGACGCCATGGCTAGCGAGAGCTCGGGCACACGGGCTCTGGAAGGTTCCGGAGGATACCTAGGGTTGGAAGGCTGGTTTGGTTCGAGGCGAGGCGGAGAGGCGGGGAGGAAGAGGAGCAGGAGAGAATGGAAGCGAGCGGGAAGCGTGAGGTGCCGGCCGTACAAATGCCAGGTTGGATCCTCCCCATTTCCAGTGCCAGAGCCAAGTGGGCCGAGCCGATGAAACTTGCGAGCCAAGAAGGGGCAGATGAGAAGTTGGGGCTTTGGGACTGGTTGGTTGTGAGGCCCATCACGTTTGCATATAGAGTACGAACTAGAAATATTTTTTCTCCTAAAAAAATAGAAATATTTTTCCGTTTCTTCCAGACGTTTTTTCTATAATTACAGTTTGTGGAATTAAGGGACGCATATGATTTTCTAATAGAATTAATTTAATTAATTGGCCGATCTCAAGTGAAAACACAAAGAATTTGCCATACCCACGTCATCAAGATGATTACATCGATGTATACATCTGCACAATGTATGATACGGACAAGCCTTGCAAGCGGAGGAATACACTAACCGAATAGCCTTGATGAACAGGAGCTTCTCAAACATAGACGTAGTACATATATATTATCCTTATCGCCTCTCTTTTTGAAATTCATCCTGCGATCGCTCTTGGCTGTCTGATCCAACGAAACCGTGTTCCCTGCTGGCTACTGCGTTGGTTTGTTTTCAAAACTTCTCCAAGGGATACCTGATCGAGCTGCATGCTTCTGCATGCTATGGCCATCCACTTCGGGTAATCTGCCGTCGTCGCATTTTGTCCTTTTATTCTTCAACACACGAATGAACTCGTACGGCAGCAACGGGCCCATATATTTATAGAGAGAGATATAGTCCAGCAGGCAACAACACACAAATTGACACGACATAGGAGTATACACGATGTTATGCCATACGTGACTTATAGGCAAGCCCAAACAACGACACGTATATTAATGAAAAATATCTCAATTACTATCCTCGAGTATAGACAATACCCTGTTTATCTGGTTTATCAGCTACCAAGCAGCAATACTTATCTCTCAGAACAAATCAGCCACCAACCACCAGTCAGCAGTATTTTTCTCTCATAACAAATCAGCAAAAGCCACCAGCAAAGCGAACAGGCCGAAAGTCTGGATAACCCACTAAATTATATTTTGGTTTTTTACACCAACAAATATCTCAATCGGTCCAATATATCTACCTCTTTGTAAGATTTGTCTTTTCTTGCTTCTCCATGTGCAAGTGATGTTTTAAGTTAAAATTTTATGGTATGATACAGGACCATATAAAGTATTTTTTAAAAATATAATATAATTTTATTATTATTTTAAAACACTATAATATGTAATAATAAATTAACCATATCGATAGAAAATTTTATGACAAACAATGAGAAAAAATCATATTATATTTTCTAAATATTTTATGAGAAAAATTGTATTATATTTTCTATATATATTTTATGTGACTCTCTATCATAACATGAAATTCTAACTTAATTTTCTAAATATACTTTATGTGGCTCTCTATCATAACATAAAATTCTAACTTAAAAACACGGGTGGTGTATGAAGAAATAAAAAAGATAAATCTTGCGAAGGGATAGAATGGATTGATTAAGATAGTTGTGGGTGTAAAATGAACCAAAACATACTTTAGAGGTTATGAATTTGTCCATACTTGAGGGTAGTAATTTGAATTTTTTTTTTCTATATTAATTGCTCTCATGGATCATATACGCTGTTGTGTTAGGCCAATCTCAATGGAAGTTTTATGGACACAATTATGTAGAGTGGCACATCATATAAAAGTGTTTGAAACTAGGATGAAACACCTCCCTCTCAGGCCAATCTCAGTGGGGTTTCATGGCATTAAAATGCGCTGATGTGGCATAGGAGAGAGAAATGAAAGTTTTATGGGATGTGAGAGGAGTTTCATCATGATGACACTCCTTTGACACAATTATCTAGTTTCTGGTCTAGGTAACCGTGAAGTGAAACTTTACACTGAAACTGGCATCAATGCATAATTTCATCAAAATTTGTTTCCTAGATCACATGCAAGACACAAGCTGTCTAGGCTCATTTCACTTCTCTCTTCATTAATATAGTGTCACATCATCAAAAATGTTGATATGACAATTAATTTATTGTCCATGCGGCACAGCTGCAGTAAACGAAAAGAAGTAATAACAATATCTTAATTCTCTCCATCATCCAGCACGGCTAATTCCCACGTATGCACTGCATGCCTCAATCTGCTGCACCGTGCATTAAGAACAAACAGTAGCAGATCAGCAGTAATAAGTAATAACAATTGATTACATTATTGACCCGTTACTGAGGATCCAACCATTGTGCAACAGACACAGGAACGGTTTTAATTGGACAGAGAAACTTTGGTTTTTTAAAATTAATTACACAGTACAACACAAACGTTCATACACGCTGACACGCACATACACTCACCCCTATAAATACATGAACGCCACTTAACGTATAACGCCGATAAATCCTAGAAAAATCTTAGAAAAAAGTGCGAGCACTAAGATTTAAACCCTAATCGCTAGTGTCCCATTTTATCATTGGACTACGAGGCAATTCGTGACGGAGAAACTTTGGTGGCCACTTCACCACGGTGTGCGTGTGCTATGCATGCAGGCACGCAACGGCTGGACTCGCCCGCCTTCGCCCCGTGGGCCGTGGAGCTCCACCGATCGCTGCTAAAATTTATGGGCCGCCCAATAAAATTCAAAAAATCCTAATAAAATTTTAAAGATCCATGTATATATAAGAAAATCCATCTTATAAACACTCATTCGATGAGGCAAATAGCGCGCACGGCACCCGCGTGAACGGTCCACCAAACACTACTACACAATCTATTTTTTGTGATGCCACTTTCAGTGCCGGTTTTCCCAAATCAGCACTGAAAGATTATTAGTGGCGGGTTTGAAGCACGTGGACGTGATAGTCATTGAACCTGACACTGAAATGGGTTTTAGTACCGGTTTGTGGATAAAATAAGCATTGAAAAATCACCACATTTTCAGTGCCGGTTTTAGCAGTGCCGACTTGTATCTAAAACCGGCTAAGCCTCGTAGGCATAAAATTTATAACTTTTGTATTTGAAGTCAGTTAAAGACAAATTTTATATCAAAATTGTGGAGCTCAAAAAGATCTAAAACTTTGTAGTTGATAACTTTTCATTTGAAATACTTTAAATACCAAAATATTTGATATAATGTCTCACACTCATTAAACAACCTCGAATGAAAACAAAGTTAACATCAAAGTTGTAGTGCTCGACGAGATCTACAACTATGTAGTTGATAAATTATATACCCATACATATCACAAACACTTTCATACAAACATATTTCATCTTTATATCCTTAAAATTTTAGTTTTATTTCTAGCTTAACCGGAAAAATAATACTTACTAAAAGTGCTCCGAAAATTCTATAAATTTGTAAGTAGTCATCTTTTAGGTGTATAACCTTGTCATGAAAGATTCAATACAATCTAAGAAAATTAGAATGTACATCATTTACAAGCCAGTACATCTCGCGCACTATTCCATATAACTCATGGGTGCCTTTCAATTTTTCACACACCTGAGCATTATTTATACTCATACTCAAAAGAATCATTATCCATATCACTTAGACCACCAACAACTCGCCCCATACGTGTTTCGGATTTTCTGAGGTAATTTTCTATTTTCCAACCATTAAATGAATTTATAGGGACTTATTGTCTAGTAATTCTAAATTTTTTGACCGGAGTCAGTAGGGGAAGCCCCTACCTGTTTTTTTTAATTTTTTTATTCCAAACCCAGTTAATTCGCTCACACAGGGAGTCGAACCTGGGTCTGCAGGGTGCTACTCAGATGCTCTAACCACTAGGCTAGAGACCCTTTCACTAGTAATTATAAATTGAATCATGGTCTTTTCTTCAATGGCATTATTAGCAAACCATCTTCTAAATTTTTATGAAATCATGTTCTTTCATTTAATGGTGTTTTTTCATATGTTAGTTGGTATTTATTGGATTGTTTACATATGATTATTTTCTTCCACCCAAGTATACAATAGAAAATTATGTTTTGATAAAACAATTGATAATGTAACTTCATATTTTTTTTAGGAAAAAGCCCATTTTTGACCATCCGACTCTTGTCTCAGTTTGGTTTTGACCATCGAACTCCAAAACCGGGTATCTTTGGTCATCCAACTATCAAAATCGTTCAAATTTCGCATCGAGGCGGTTTTGATGGGTGGTTTTAATTTTTTTATTTACAATTTTGTCCTTAAATTTTAAAATAATTATTAATTTTGCTCGTACCTTGGATTTAGGTAATTCTTGCAGTGAGTTTTATTTTTTAAAATAGTCTCTATACTATTTTATCACTATTTAATATATTATTTTTAGGTTGTTGTGTAAATTTTACACAACAACATAAAAAAATATTAATTAGTGATAAAATAGTATAATTTTTAATATTATGATAAATATATGGTTGTGTCCAAATTTGAGGTGCATACGAGTTCAAAAATAATACGAGGTATTCAAATCTCAAAGTTTGCCTTGAGTTACAAGAAACTATATGAGAAATGTATACTTTTGTGAGCAATGTATGGTCTCACTTTATTAAAATATTTCAGTTTTTAATGGCAATCTTATAGAATAAAAATATGTTGGCATGTTAATTTGTAGAATTTTTTTTACCAAATTTAGATATTACTGCAATTATTATACGGTAATTTAGAGATAGAAGTTAGAATTTTCCTTATAAGACAATTGAATTTTTCATCTATTTTCATGACATTGTTTAGAATGCAACATATGAGCCTAATATAATTTTTGTGTAATTTTTTGTATTGTTTTAGATGCACATGTAGTTCAACTTAGAATTACTTTTGATAAGCACCTAGAAAATTGATTTAAACTATAGGAGATAGTAAGTTAGTTCCAATTTTTTGAAACATCTACTCAAAAACATATACATAATCTATTACATGTAAAAAAATACATTGGGGAATCAATTTCTAATCGTTGCCGGGAGCCTTTAGATCCATCACCTGGCACCCGCCTCCCGTCGCGCGCCAGCCGCCAGGTGAGCAGGAGGGGAATCAATTTCTAATCCTCTCGCGAGATTCTACTCCGGCCGGGGCGGTCTCTCTCGCGGAAATCTGGCCCCAGGTTTTCATCGCCTTTGATCTGATCCGTGAGTTGTGGGAGGATGGGGCTTCTGATCTGATCCGGGGTTTGCTCGTGCAGGTAGTTCCGGGGCTAGTGCTTGGGCTGCTGCCGCGATGGATCAAACCCAGCTTACCATAGTGGAGGTTAGTGCCTGCGATTGTTTGCTTATCCGCCTCCCCAACCTTACCTCCGGCTGCAACTGTTGATGCATTTTAGCTTCCTTTTGTCTAGACTTTGCAATTTTGACAGTTTTTCTTTTTTTGCGAGTGCGGGCTAGTTTAGTGGTGTGCATTAGAAGACCCTGTCGTGTGGTGCATGGGATACACTTCGTGTATTGCAACTGGACACCATAAGAAAACCCACCTTTAAGTTATTCTTTAGGAAAAAGTCCTTTTGCCATCATTCAACTATTTTCTGAGTCGACTTTCGTCTGTCATCTCTAAACCTGGATGTTTGTGGTCCCTCAACTCTAAAAAACGGTTGTTTTTCATCCTCATCGGTTTTGAGAGTGGTTTTTGAGGTGGTAAATTAAACTTTTGTTGAGAGTTCGAGGGTGTCGAATGCAGGCAAACATAAGCAACAAAATGACGGTTGGGCCCATGCACGCTTGGAGCAACTAATGGGCCCCTTGCAAGCTCGCTGGCTTGGGCCCATGCATAGCTCACTGGCTTGGGGCGGTTGGACCCTTTGCACGCTTGCAGCAACTAATGGGCTTTTACTGGGCTATCGCTTTATATCTTCCGGTTGAGGGAGCCCACGGACGAGAGGCCCCCGCTGGATAAGGTTCGGAAGCACGCCCAGGACATCGCCGGGGAGATCCCGCTAGATCCCAACCGCGCCGCCGGCTTCTCGTACAAACCAGCTACCGAACGAGATATAGCAGATGCAGGTCCTCCTACGCTCGATTCGCCTACTCCGACGCCCTAGTGTCGCCAACGCTGCTGGCCCAATGCATCGACTCTTGTATCACTCGCGGGCTCTCCTCTCTCTGATGGCCTCTGCCCCGCCAGCGCTTGCGCGAGGACTTTTCCCTCTCGTGGCGGTTCCCGATCCACCTGCCCGTCGTGTTTGCAGGTGTGTTTTCTTGTTCTGATGCTGAAGTTTGCGCCTTTAATTAGTCGCGATGGTTTGGGATCCGGTCAGTCACCAAGTTTGGGTTTTTATTTACCGTCCCGTTCTTAATTCTTATGTTGATTTTTCAAGGCAGATGTGGAAAATCATTCTGTTGAACCCATATGAATACCAAAACAGAGAGAAAAAGGCAAAAGAAAAACAAGAAATTGATTTCAGGCTTAGATTTATTATATAACCATTCTGATGGATGTGGATAATCTATCTGTTGACAGTCAAAATTGGCTATGGCCCGGCCAAACCGGTCTGACCGGTTTGCCAAACCGGTCAGACCGGTTTGGTTCTGTAATTCGAGTAGGATTAGGATTCCGAGTTTAATCCCATATTGTAACCTATTCGAAAGGGGTAAGACTTCCCCGGCCTATAAATATAAAGTCTAGAAGGCCGATTGAGGTATTCCCAATCGAATCAAACACTTTTATCTTCTATTTTTGTATCTCTCAAACCCTAATCTTTTCCAACCCTCGTATTCTGTTCTTTGCTCGTCTCTACGGCGTTCAAGGACGTTCTAGGTGGCCTGCCGACCCTAGAGCAACCCTAGCCTGCTTGAGCTCCGACGGGGTCCCTCCCGAGCTCGAGTTTCTAGGTCTTCACGAGTTCCTGCCTGAAAGCGGTCTGACCGGTTTCAGGAACCGGTCTGACCGGTTTGCCCGAGGAGCTCAGGAGTTGGCCGTTGTGACGGCCGTGCTGCGCGTTCGATCAATCTCAAGTTTGTTGGCGCGTTTTCGTGTCAACACTATCTATCTAACCACTTTAGAGCCGGTGCATTCCGGCGCTCGTTATTGGTCCACGTTTATAATTTTTTTTTCATTCGTCCGATTGGAAACTAATGGTTAGGATGACATCACATGAATAAAATATCTGCCGGTGCAAGGCAGTAAAAAAAAAGAAGGCCCGTACAGAAAAGAAGAAAGGCAGTCAACGAATTTATCACATAAAGGGCATTGATAAGGGATATCTATCTGGAATAGTCCGGCACTTAATGGATATCTCTGGTTAGGAAACAATATTAAAACCATAGTATTTGTATAGGTGCTAAGATTTGCCTTTTTTGATCTTTTCTGATAGATCTCCACATGTATATCGGAACATGGCGAGCTGCATTGAAGTAAAAGGGGAGGAGTTGGGTAAACCAGACAGGCACCCCCCACTCCCTTCTGCCAATGACAAACGTGATACAACTGAACAAACTATGTACATCTCTGATTGTGAACTGGACAGTGATGGTGAAGAGGGCTGGGCAGCACAGATACCTCGTTACGCTGTTGACGGTATATTCCCTCTATATATACTTCCAAGGAGTAGGCATCGTGATGGCTCTATATACAGAGGCACGGATAGCTGGAAAGAAGAATTTCGTATTGCAGACCGTAATGAGAGTAAGTGATCATTATCTTTTTTCCAATTGTTATTTGTTTTTAGAATTTTATTACATTTCGCAGGCAGCATTAATTCATATAGTCTTTGCTGAAATCTTGAGGTTAGTTGATTTTTTTGCTTTTATTGGCTGAATGCCGGCGCTTTGCCACAGATAAAGGAAAAATCTTGTCAATTGTTACTTGGGGATTGCATTGTTAGATGTTTGCAAAGGTAGGAGACATCTACGTTACGTGTCTTACCAGACTGCAGCTTAAGCCATTGGTCGTTGTTTTCAGCTTTGGCTTCTCGTGCTAAGCATGTGGTTGGTTCGGGGGACATATATTTAGGGATGGGATGGTCATAATTATTTGGTTGGTTAGATGTCTAAATGATCCTTGTTCTTTGTTTGGTGGGAGGGATAGTATGGAGGAGGAATGATCCTATCTATTGTTTGGAATTTTGGATGGATGGAAGTTCGTGAGGTTACCTCCTGGCATGAAACACACCAAAAAAAAATGTATCCACTCAATTATAACTATTACACAAACAATACGAAATATAGTCACACTTAGGGGTGGATGTGTCACATGTCGAGCCGGCTCAGCTCGGCTCAATTCGCTCCAGCTCACTTGGATAATGAGCTAGTTTGATTCTGCTCGTCATATAAACAAGCAAAAACATAGCTCGCCTCATAAGTAGCCTAAGCCAACTCATATTGGCTTGTGAACTAGGCATGGGTGACTTGACAACAACCTTGGAGAGGGGGTGGATATGTGTGACAACTGCGTCCCTGTAGTTGCCGCCACTTGCTAGCGATGACAGATACAAGGCGACCAAGCCTTGAATCGGACATGAAGTGAGGGTGATAGCGCAGCGTCGTGCTGGAGACGAGGCGGGGCGATAGAGAGACGAACACGGGGGATGGCGCATTTAACTTGGCTGATGGCTCCATCAATCATGGTTGGCTACAATGGTATGGTTGTGTCCATCTGAGTACCAAATATACCAATGTTGCCATGGAATTGTCTGCATGCTTACCTTTTTAGTTAAAATATAACTCGTAATTTTTTTTATGAAGCTCGGTTGGAGGCAATGCAGTTATCAGATCCTGCACATTGTGCCCTCTGTGATGATGGAACTTGCATGCTGCATCCACCTCGTCCGATGTTGCAAATTTTCTCATTAAAGTTGGATAAAATTCATGTGGATGGTGGCTTGGTAGAGTTGTACGGATATATAGCAGCGCGGGATGGTCTGGATCCATTGCTTAATCATGTCGTCAGTTTTAGTAGGGATGATCCCATCACTGTGGAGCAGGTGCACATCTATAATTATCTGCAAATATTTCAAATTATTTTATTCGTTTCAGAATATAAAACCAACCATGCCACATGCATAGAACTGATCAGCTACCCTCACTTAATCTCCTTTACATCACTAAAGTTGAGATAGTATGAATGTTGTATTAACTTTGCTCTTGGATTATTTAATAGAAGTAGGCTCAGTTTGCACTCTTGATTTCCCTAATAACTAGAAATAGGATACGGTTATTGTGCCATAGATTTATCCTGTTACAGCTCCCATGTAATATTTGGTGTTACAGCTGCAATAAGATGCTTCCATGTGCTAAATTCTTTGGGTTGTATAAACCACTCATATACCAAGTCTTAGATTGTGAAATGGTGGCTTACTATGAAAACAGGTCCACGTTATGAAATGTTGCACCAAATAAAATCAAATATAGTATTTTTGGCCCCTGGCTGGTACTTAGTACACTACATAAAATTAATTTTCTCTTGTTCATAGGCATGTGAAGGTGAATAGCATGAATAATCCCATTATTGCCTAGTTCACTTTATTTTCTCTATTTATCTGACACGCTTATCTAGTTTAATTATTATTACGGATTTGAAACAAAATCAAATTGATAATGATCTTAGTCCATCAATTGTAAAATATCCCTTTTGAGTACAAGTGAAACATGGCTGCTCTAGCTAATACTTCTATATGAAGATCTACTAAACAATAATGATTTTGTAGGGTTCTCTCATCAACATGGCTGGTACTAAGCGAGGGATCGAATTAATTGGTGAGACTCTAATCGAATATGACATGAGGATCAAGACAAGCAAACAAGAAAAGGATGATTTACAGCTGATTGATGGTGTATCAATCATAGACGACAGGAGCACATTGGACTGTGACATATTCACAGAAAGAATCCGTGGCGAATGTGGCTCAATTGAGATAACTTTATCACGTCTTAACTTTGCAGTTGAGGCTACTGTAGAAGTTCTTGTATCAGAAGTATATAGCAGTTTCAATCTGTTTCTCGGTTGTTTTACAAGCAGGTTGCAGGAGGAAATCCAGCTCTTTGATGGCGCCATTGGTGAGCCAGGTGGCTTAAAGAGATCTGTGGTTGCTGTAGTGATGGGTACTCCTATGGATTTGAAATTCAAGTTAGGTTCAGAGTCATCCAGATATGCTATGCATTGCTGTTCCTTCATGGCGAAACAACATGGATGCGTTAGTCAAGAGATAAAGACTGATCTTGCCTTGATTTCAGTAAAGGTGACTTGGTCAACTTTGCCTAGTGGGCTAGGTGTAGTATTTCCTGGCTAATGTTTATTTGGGGATACTTTTATAGCAAGAAAACTGATCTTCTCAACCTTAAACCACATCAAGAAAGTGTATATGAGGTAAAGTTGCCTCTGTTATAAGGAGGGCAGGAGATTAGGCAGTGGAGACTTTGTGAGGTGGTGGCAGCCTTGGGTTGTAATCAAACTTTTACAAAAAGCAAGTGTATGTACCGTCTGCTTATATATTCCTGCTTATATATTCAGTTCAGCGGCCATGCATGCAGTGCTAGCTACACGGTCCTTCAGTGCAGTAACTTCCGCATTTTATTTCTTCTCCCCCTTTTATGCTCAGCAATGCAAACCATACGTCGTAGCTGTAATGTATTTCTTGATCTATGGATGACTTTAGAAAAGAAAAAGAAAGAAGAGAAAGTGATGTATAATCAGTTAATCACAGTTCAAATTTTGGCCCGCAGTACATTTGAGCCATATCATAGCAATGAATTGCTTTCAGGTGAGAAATGTGAGATGGCCATTGGTCCCATCTTCATCAGATCCATTTGTACCAGCAATGCTCACACTTAAAGTGAACAGCCCTGAAGCTAGAGCAGATTGGAAGGGGGTGCGCATTCTATGTGGGTGTATGGATTTTGGCCCTCTCACGCTCACGCTCACTAACGCCTCCTAATCCGCCTTCTAGTCGTGTTTCACAGTGTATTCTCTGCTTGTTCTTTCTCATGGTAAAATTTGCGTTGATCTCAGTGAAGGTGATTTGGTCAACTTTGCTTCGTGGGTTCTAAGGCTTTTAACTTTTCTGCCAAAGAATTGTGGCAACATTGGGCTGTAATCAGACTGTAGCAAGTTTTTGTACTGTCTGATATTCTGCTTATGTATATTCGGTTCAGATGATATGCTCCAGTCGTGTGGAGCAGTAGTTTCGCATTTTGTTTTTTATTTTGGCGTGCAAATTTTGTTGACACCATCGAACACAATCAGCGTAAAAGATAGCCATAGAAATGGTTTTAATTTCGTTCACAAAAAGAAATTATACTTTCATATGGGTACCGTGTGGAGAAAGCTGGGGAGATGGCTGAATCAGAAACTTGTGACACTTCAAATCAGTCTGATATCAACACATATAAAACATAAGACTATTTTGATGCCCTTAGAATATGAGTTTAAGTTAGGCAACCGTCTTTCCAAATATTTTTTTTTAAAGGCCGTCTTTCCAAACATTGAAATGGCAATCAGGTACTAACACGAGTGCACCGGTCCAACTATAAAGCTAGTCACAAGTCACATAACTTTCATATAAAAAGCACCTTAGAAAGATGAAAACCTTTGCAATTTCGAAATGATAAGATTCTGCATTGAATCCCAGTATAAGATTCTGATACACCCAAAGATAGATTCGGAAAACCATAAGCAAAATGCAAACCACGTACCAATGGTCGATCTTGGCTTCTTTGTTTACAGTTCGCAGGCAGGCGTTAGCAGAAGAGCTAAGCAGCTAGCAAAATGTCAACTGCTATTTACACGGTGGGCTCAACATTACAAATCACCCTGGCTTCTTTTCTCAGACTACTGAGGTAGTACCGGACTGATTCGAAGCATAAGAAAAACTGAAGCTGTTTCAAAAATTCCTCATCTCATCATCAATTGTTAGTGGCCCCGTGCAACTCCTGTACCCTAAGCTTGGTCACGCTAGAAGAATTTTACCGTACAATCATCAGTGAGCAATGGAAAAAACTTCAGAGCAAGGATCTGGATGTTGTTTAAGGCAGATCCCTGTACTTGAGAACATCAATCTTGTCCAAATCATACTCCTTGCAGATGCTTGAAATGGTATCACAGTCCAGCCCTTCGTCTAAGTTTCTTCTTTCAAGGAACACATCAAGCTTTTTGGATGGCTGCAACTTCTGTTCAATGCATACCAAAAGACATTAAGTACAAACTCATTTAAATAACTTTACAGTAATCTAATAGGCCCACACCCCCAACAACTCTTTGTCCCACCTCTCTTAGGAAACATGTATGAGAGAAATATATACACCAAATATGATTAGATTATCTTATAACATTAAAGATGGAACTTCGACGGTTTATTTACCCTTTTGGTTTCATTTTATAAAGAATTGGGAATTGATGCAGCCCCATGTAATATTAACGTGATACCAGAGAAAGGACAAATTTAGAGTATTTGGGTAATATATTCATAAAAAAGAATAGTTTGGATAATAGCAAAACAAGTACAGGTTAAAAAATGCAGCACCATAATCCAATCAGGGAATATGAAATTCATGAAAAGAAGTATAAATCTTAACAACAACAAAGCCTTTAGCACCAAGCAAAAATTTGGCAGGCGGTAAAGTAAAACTCTTTGAGAGAGAAATCTCAGGGTCTGCTTGCAGTAAAAAGAAGTGCCATGTTTAGCTTCCAGTACCAAAATTGTGACATCATGCAGTTTAGGTTTCCCATGATGAGTTCATATTAAAAACTATAAATTCATTATTAAGACATGCAAAAACTTTGAACCTCTTAAGCCCATATCCTCTATTACCGCAGTTGTATACAACTCAGCCAAGCCTGAATGTTTGTTGTGAGTCTAGCATGCCAAATATGCTCTGATGTGTAAAATACTATTTAGAAAAAATCAGCGATAAATGACATCCACACCTCTGTGCGTGTGTGTGTGGAAGTACAACTAAATCTTTTCCTTTTATTTGTGATGGATGCAACTTGGCCAGTTGATCTGTCTAAAATGGAGCAGATACTAGCAAAGAGGATCCTATGCCATCACATTCTCTCTACTGTACAATTGTATCCGGTGGATTAAAAAATGCATTTATTCACAATAGTTCAAAAATGGAGATTCGACCTCAAAGTTGCATATATGAGATATGTTTCTAAATTATAATCTTATATACTGGCAAAATTGTGAGGTGGGCTGTCCTCTACTAGGCACTTGGATGGAAAGAATGAGATATATAGCATTAACTTACTAAGGGCATTTGATTACCATTGATGCAGCAAATACAAGATATATGCAGCAACCTGGAGTTGTGCTTTAGTACACTATACCGGGAAATAAATTGGCCTGATAACTGAACAAATTCTGGTGTACATGCAAAATCTTTTTGGTTGACCTACCTCTCAGCAAATTAGGATGTTAACTAAGAGACTACCATGGCAGCTTTTGACAACTGCTTCATTGAAAATTTATTCCAGGCCCGTCCAACATGGTTACAATAGACCTCAGTTTACTACTATTCTTGAGGTATCTGATCTATATATAAGGCTAGTATGCAGTATGCTCCATACAATGCATGATTCGACTCCACTCAGGAAACACTACACATATTTATTAAGATGCGTAAGGTTTTACTGGAGCACAAACCACTTTAGTTCAATGAACAGGTAAGTTTCAAAAGATGATCAAATTTCCAGTTGTCCATTAAATTGCCTCACTGCAAAACTGCCCCAAGGATATAATAATCAGAGGATCTTGCTCATTTTCAAAGTTAGGGCAACTTACCCATGGAGAATACTGTGCATTACTGGGGTTACCATCCTTTCCTGAACTAATCTTCTCCTTCTCTAGAACTTTCCACTGATCTGAGCTGTCAGAAACTAGCAACTGGAGCCTCTCACTTCCCTATACCAAAATAAACATCAGGCAAACCTAAAAAATAAAATTCAATTGTGTTATCATAATGATGTTTAACTAATATATTAAACTAGCATACTGAAAAAATTGTATCCAATATAAATATTTGTGCAATTTTCTACTCTCGAGTCTCGAGGCACTAATCACCACCAAGAAGATTTGTAGGGAATATTTCTTTTTGCAACTCTGAGAAGGCATAAACTCGCAATATGCAAATACAAATTTAAAGAAATTAGAATATGACACATCAGTGAAAACCACAACAATGACACTAAGCAGCAAAAATCTCTTAAGACTAAGTGGATGACTTCACAAACCTGTAGAGCTCTCCAATGAGAATAAGCACGAAATAGCACCCAAAAGAATGGTATGTTTGGTAAAGGCAGTACCTACAATTCAATAAATCAAGTATAAGACAGTTGCACCAAGCCGTAGCCAATAGAATTAATACCAATTGTACAAATATGTAAATTTGCAAGCTGCATTGTATAATTAACATTAAAATCTAGGCAACAGGCCATAATGCATCATACAGTAAAAGTGACAATGAATATAAAATAATAATATCTGCAGAGAACATTTTAATCATCCAAATGACAGCATTGCTACGAATTGCTAGTTGATTCCACCACCCCCGAAGCAAATAACTGTAAACCTACCATGAAAACACTAGTAACAGGAAGCAAACAAACTGAGTCATAAAGAAATTTCTTGTGAATTGACGCACCCCTGATCATCAGAAACAATGAACAATCAAAATGGTCAGAATATATATAATTAAAAAAGACCATGTGCAAGTGTGTTTTGAAGGGCATCAAGCAATCACCTAACAGCAATATGCCGCAACCGCCGACGCACAAGACGAGAATTCATGCTGCAGTAGGAAGTTCTGATTTAGAATTTTAGAGGCATAAATATAAATGAAGGCATGTAGGTTAAAAAAACGCTGGCCAATTGTGTTGAAACATGGCATTCAAAAGACTTTGACAAGTGATGCTTGGTAGTACAAGTACCATAGTGATTCTTAATGATTTTTTTAGGGCAGTGATCATTAAGACTCATCAGCTAATTTCGAAATCACATCGAACGCATGATCTAGTACTGCATACATGAGGGAGATACACAATTACAAAGGGGGTGAAGGAAAATGATATCAAATAACTCATTTCTAGGCTCTTGGGGTCATATAAACTTAGTTGATGTAAAAAAAAAGTGAAAGCCTACAAACAAGAAAGCATAAGTAAGCACAGAAGTGAAATTTGAACAAACAGATACTCTATTCTAGCAAAATAATGATGACTTCTACTCAGCTTACAAAAAAATCATATGAACACCACAAAAGCCTTAAAATGTAAATAAAGCAGTAACTCACAACTACCATTTTCAAACAATTCACAGAGAAACACTGAAACTAGGCCAAGTCAATTTTCAAATAGCAAATACTTGTAAATGGCTAATCTATATAACATATATACTTATATATCCATAGAACGGAAAGAACTGTAAATTAGAAGTTGCAACGATTTAACTCTAAAACTAAGAAAATTAAATGGGCATGTAAATTGTAAAATCTGTTTATCATACACATCCTACAAGAGCCAAAACCAATATAAGTATGCTAAACTTTCAGTTGCAGCTTTGCCTGCATTTGTGAACATGTAATGTATTTGTATTACACCCAAGCTATCTTTTACAAGGAAAAAAAGCACTGGAGCTTTACAATGTTATGTAAGAGATTGAGACAAAACTGCATAAATCACAGTGAAGACAACCAACCCACCAGCTGGCTACTTTGCAGTAGAAGTGCGCGAGGGATTAAAATGTACAGAAAAAAGAATGCACGTCACATTCACATAGAATGCAGTGCTTTTAGATGAAAGCTTGTAACAATTAGAAAATTTGATTTCCAAGGACATTACATGTAATTCAAGCATCAATTGCATCTGTTCAAGTTAATGGGGTCATTGCTGCCAAGTCATTTGACAGATCATTTGGACAGTGTGCTCAATGTGCTTTGCTAGTTTTATCTGTTGGCGACAATGTATGTGCCATACCGTTATATTGCAATGGCAATTGCACTAACAACAAATACCTTTTAATGAGATCGCAAAAATCTGAGGAAATTTTTAATCGAAAACACATTATTTGGGTAAGGAAAGACACAAGGGCCCAGTACCATCCTTCCATTTGAACACCAGAAAAAAAAGAAAAATGAAACAACAAACATGTACGAGCAAGTTATATCAGAAGACAAACAGAAATGCAGGTGATTATCAACATTTCTCACCTCGCCGGATGCACGATCTCAAGCCCGCTCACATCCTTGGTCACGGACTTCAAGAGCACCTCCGAGGGCCGCACCCGCGAGAGCAGCTTCAGCCCGAAGCTGCGCCACAACAAAAGCGAAAGAGGCACATAAGCCCAGCGACCCACACAGCCGCAACCCCCAAAAGCTTAAAAACGGGTTCACTCACCTGTGGATCCGGCTCTTCATCGACCCCTCCGGCGCGCTCCCGAACCCGATCCACGCCCGGTTCATCTGCGCATCGGAAGCAACCCATCAGAAACCCCGCCCAGAACCCAAATGCAGGCGTACGACGGGGGAACCAGCACGCGAGAGCGCCGAGGGGCCGGGCCGACCACCTTGTCCGCGACGAAATCGACGACGGACTCGGCCTTCTCCGGCACCGTGCGGCTCCCGGAGGTGATGCCGCGCCAGAGGTCCCTCAGGGTCGGCGGCGGGAGGGCGCCATCGCCGGCGCCTGCCGCGGCGGCGGGGGCGGCGCGCGGGCGGGCGAAGCACCAGGCCCGGCCCTTGACGGGGAAGACGACGACGCGGGCCTGCATCGCGGCGGCGAGGGAGGCGGCGGCTTGGGGGCGAGGCGGAGCGCACTGACTAGGAGGAGGAGGAGGCGGCGGCGGTGGTGGGGACGGGGAGTCAGTGAGACAGTGACCCAGGGAGCCCCTCTTGCTTGTTTCTGGTCCAAAGATGAAATCCTGAGTAATAGTTGGTTATATTCACCCTTTTTTAGAATAATAGCTTCTTTTACTGCAGGATTAACCGCATTTTATATGTTTCGAATATATTTACTTATTTTTTATAGCTATTTGCGTGAGACGGCTTCGGTTGGCCCAAGCGGATCCGATGGGCCGCCGAGAGTGAGCCTGTTTGAGGCCCGGAGGAGAACGAGATGACTGATGTGTACGTGTACCGTAATGGAATACAATTGGCAACGTTTGTACGCGTACGGTAATGGAAAATGTCAAGACTGTTTTTTTTTTCTTTTGCTATAAGCCTTATATCGAGAGTGGTGGACATAGTGTTAACTTCTACGTACCTACCTAAGCAAAGTTTGTCAACAAGTGTGGCATAGTGCGGACGAACATAAAAACTTGCCTAACTTCCAGACGAGTATATGACAAATAGGCCACGGAGGAAAAATAGTTGCGCCTACGAACAGACGCTATCAGCATCCAGACGTCCAGTCAAAAACAGAAACCGCACTAAACATGAATCTCAGGCCTCCTGCGTTCGGAAGCCACCAACCAGAAACCATCACAAGATTTAGCAGCACGTAGCCATAGCAAAGCATTGGCGACCATCAGCCACAGATACCGAAAGGGAGATAACAAACTAGGTACGGCTACGATAG
The DNA here is from genome assembly GCA_033239725.1 of Echinochloa phyllopogon. NCBI lineage: Eukaryota > Viridiplantae > Streptophyta > Magnoliopsida > Poales > Poaceae > Echinochloa > Echinochloa phyllopogon. The sequence continues at coordinate 3,817,607 of BTCW01000001.1, forward strand.
ACGTGGTGAAATTCACCAGAATTTACTGGGTTTCGTCAGGACGAGGCACGGTTCTGGAAATGCGGCTGCTAAGATCTAAATGCCTAAGTCAGGGGAAGCAGACGACTATGACTAGCAAGGGAATGTTCCGAGCACAGGTCAGGCGTTTACATGCCACGCCTTCGCACGGCCTAGGCATCGGTCATTCAGATCGGGTCCCATCGAATCTGGGACTCCGGACACTTGTGGAGCCGCAGCTGGAGAAGCCTGAGTCGGATCAGGACCCATGCCCAAAATCCCAGCATCGGCTGCTGAATCTGGCTCGGGAACCTCTCGTGGTGCAGCAGATGGAGAAGCCGGAGTAGGATCAGACTGCTTCTCCAGAATCCAGGCGTCCACGGTAGAATCTGGATTGCGAGTCTCTCCTGGAGCCGCTGCAGGAGAACCAAGAGGCTCTTGTGGAACCTCTGCTGGAGGGGCTGGAGTGCCTTGCTGGGTCTCAGCTGCGGTAGACGGTGGAGCCTCAGCCGGAGCACCTGGTGTTGCCCCTTCACCAGCAGCTGGTGGTGCTTGCCTGCGGCGCGGCCTCAAGTACTTCATGCAGAACGTGTCAACGTCCTCCTTGTAGTTTTTCCTCACAAAGTTCTCCAGGCACTTGAAATAGGAGAAATCTGCGCGGGATCCATCTGTTGAGACCACAAAGAAGCACCGGGTATCCTGGAAAGTTTCGTGCCTGTCGACCTGTCAAACGAAATGGGGCAATTACAAACCATGGTTCAAAATAAGACTTGATGTGTTCACTGTGGTATAATAGACAGGTCATCACATAGTAAAATGCAGTACCCAAAGGAAACATGAGAAATCGTACCATTATATAGTCGATAGCACCAGACACTTTCGATTGCTTTTCAGGGTGGTGCTCAAGAACTTTCTCTAGGATGAACTTCTCATCTTCTGGCTGAAGTCTAACACCGTCACTGAAAAAAAATTAAGGCACACAAAATTAAATTTCAAAGACTATCATTGTGTCCTCTTTCAATTGTTTAAAAGAAACTTAAAACTTGACTGTATACTATGAAGCACATAAAATGAGCCAGTAATTGTGAGCTATTTTACCGTGCTTCACGGGAGATCCTTTTGACACGGAACATAATGGGTTCAACTTCTAGTAGAATGTTTTTCTCCTCAGTTGTTAGTTCGAACCGTTGTCTCGGCAGAGGCGGGCCTCTCTCATCTGGTCTCCTTGGGGGTCTCCCAGGATTGTTTCTTTGGCCGCTCCAGTTACCAGACTTGCCACCCCATCCATCTGATTTCCAGCCTTTGTTGTTATCAAAATCATTTGTCTCATTCGATTTACCTTGTGAGTTCTCAGCAGGGCCAGCATTCCAGCCATCCCAAGAATCCAATTGCTTTGCATCTGAATTGCCCGTTGGTGCTGCAGCCAGATTATCCCAGGAGTCCTGCGCACCAGAAGTCTGGGCCTTTTCTGCCCCATTGTCCCAGGAATCATTCTGTGCGTTGTTATTCTGAATCGGCACTTTACTCCATGACTCTTGCTGTGGATTGGTATCCTTTACAGCTATTTTGTCCCAGGAACCCTCCTGCGTGTTATTATTGTCAGCTGCACTGTTATCCCAGGAATCCTGTAGTGCATCATTTTTCTCCCATGAACTTTCATTTGATTTCCCTGTATTCCATGGGTCTGATTCTTTTGGGACTTTTGAATACTCATCAGTTTCCATGGTATCTTTCTTGCCCCAACTGGATCCTGCATCAGTCTTGGTATTTGATCTTCCAAACCCCTCACCAGCATCCCAAGAATTGTTTGATGGTGGTATCGCCATGTTATCCCAGGAACCATGATCAGCATTTGTCCTCTTCCGTTTGTAAGTGCTGGCCTGCTCCACCAATTGACCGTCACCATCTGACTTCTTTTTGCCCCTTGCATTGCTCCATGAGTCATGATCTACATTCAAAGTCTGTCCATTCCAACTGCTTGGCTGCTCCTTCCAGTTGCCATGAGCACCATCAGACTTCTTTTTGTCCCACATATTGTTTGATGGTGATGTTGTCTTCTTACCCCAAGGGTCTTGATCCACATCCCTCTCATGTTCCTCGCAAGAGCCTGTTTGCTTCTCCCATGCACCATCACCTTTCTGTTTGTTCCACATATTTTCTGATGCTGGTGCTGGAGTGCTAGACTTCTTCTCCCAGTTACTATCCCCTGGACTATACTCCATTCTAGCACCCTTATCAGCCCATGCACCATCACCTTTCTGTTTGTTCCACATATTTTCTGATGCTGGTGCTGGAGTGCTAGACTTCTTCTCCCAGTTACTATCCCCTGGACTAGACTCCATTCCAGCACCCTTATCAGCCCAAGTATCAATTTCAGCTGGTTTTCCATTTGTCTGCTTCTCAGCACCCCAACCTCCCCAATCAGTGGAATTGTTCTCCACAGTTGCATGCACATCCCAGCATGAATCATCTTTGTCCGGTGATTTCGCAGCTGCTGCAGCTCCATTGCCCCAGCCGCCCCAGTCACCAGAATCATTCCCAGCACTTGCATGCTGTTCCCAATTCGAATCCATTGCTGTGCCATTTTCCCATGAGCTGCCCTTCTGAATACCTTGCTCTTCAAAATTATCCTCAAAGGTGGGCTTACCAAGTGTCCCATCCGGTTCAGGGGATAAGCATACATCATCCATAGCATTCTCTGCTACAAGGTAGTCAACATCATCCAAGAATGTGTACCCTGCCTTTTCTTGGTCAGTCCTAACTAAGGCTAAGAAATCATACAGTCCATCACCATACTCTTTGTTGCTTTTGAGCTGCAACAAAGAAATCAAAATATGTTAGTCCAATTTCCATATGGTTAGACCATATCACCCAGCAGAGGAGCTTTCTAGCACTCCCTCCGTCCCAGTATATAAGCATTCCTAGGGTTCAAATTTTGTACCAAAACGTAAGCATTTTAGGGATAGGACAAAACTAAATGGGTTGGTGAGTGGGTGGAGAGTTGGTGGGTAGTGTAAAATGAGGGGTACAGAGGTCTTTTAGCAGTTCTGCTATTTTTTGCATTTGAATGCTTCAAATGCTTATATTGTAGGACGGAGGGAGTAACATGTAAAACACTTTTGGCCCTGATTAGATATGGTTCAACCTTCACTAGTGATAGAAGCAGAAGTTCTGGTAGGGAAGACTAGCCTACCTGATTTTCATTCCAAAGAATCTGAAAAGATGACCCAGTACCAATTGCGGCATGCTTGCCCCATGAGCATGAGGAAACCACACATCCCAATGAATCAGAATCACATTTTTCCGCAGCCTTCTCAAAGCATTTCATCGGAGTCTACAAAATGAAATATGCAATGTGGGAACGTAACAAATATCTGGTTTTTTAATCAAACATGGACAAGAAATTGTACAAACTTACAAACAAAGTGGACTCTGTGAAAGGCACTTGAACTTTTAATGAACGGAAAGTTGCCTTATAGCCAGCAGTATTGAACCCATTCAAGCTCCCAGTGCATGTCATGCTGTTTGCAACAAGTATCAGATGGTCCTTGAGGACTCCTTTAGCAACCATTTTTACAGTTGTTGAAAGCCGCTGCACATAAGCAAGCATTCTTAACATTGTTGTGAATGATGCAGAAACTGGTCAGAAAAGATCCCTCAATGTAATAAGTATTATACAACACTTGAGCAAATTGCAAAATAAAGGGCCGTGTCGTGACACACTTCAGAATATCTAATATCTTTCCAATTATGATCAACTACAATAGCTAGAGATTGATCCTTGAGTTCTAAACAAGGCAAGATCTAACAACACCCACAAGTCCTTGGGTAGGGAATGAATGTCCCTGTGGTGTTGCTGCAGTCAAAACTTCCAACTTAAATCATTAAATTAGATAATGCTAGGCCGATTGGTCACACAAAAACAGTATTAGCAGACTCCTCATAAAAAATACATCCATGATATCCATACGTTTTCCTAGTCTACCGTAGACACAATCACACGAACATTCAAATTCACACCAGTCTAGTGATCATGAACTTAGGGAAACATGCTTACTCAAGTGATCATAGAGGGGAAAAAACCGTGGTCCTACCCAATGTTTGGAATGTCAACTCTGTAGTTTTTACTAATAAACATAAGAAGTTGGGTCACAAACCTGCACAACTTGATCAAAGGCACATGAGATGCCAAGAAGTTCCCTCACTTGTTGAATACCATAAGGAATAGACCTTTGTGTGTCAATGAGGTTAAGAACAGGTATGCAGGCATCCATTGTTGTTCTCCAGGCATAACCATTGCGTACAGCTTCATCTTTTTGAACAATAATTTCTAATGCTGGCTCACCCTTCGATGCCTTCCTTGTGTTCTTTACCCAAGAGGTCGCATCTGATTCAACCCAGATGATTTTAGCTGCTTGAATTCGAGGGTCACCTGCAGAGTAAATGAACACCAAATAATTAAGCTGAAATCCAACCACTTTGTTAGCAAGCAGGTAACCGGTGAACTTAGGCTCGCTAATGAGTTGGCAAGAGAACATGTATAGCCAGGCATAGTTTCCACCTATAAAACTAGAAAAATCCAAAACACAGAGAAATAAAAAAAAGGCGCTACCAAATAAATACCAATATCTTATGTGGATCATCCATTTATTACTATAGATATACCGAGATTGTAGTAAGATTTACTATCATTATCTGCAAAATGGAAGACATCTGGTAGGTCAATGGGTGCATATCCATCTCTTCAGAATACAGAAGTATGTTCAGTGTATCTGAGTGGATAAACACCAAAAGGAATGGGCATTAGAAGCCAAAGTTGAAATTTTTTCTATTTTCATTCTTCAGTGAATTCACTGTTTGTTTAGAGATTGTGAATAAGCATATTTAACAAACAGATTATAACTTTTTCAGTCAACAGAGAGAGGTAAAATAGTCTTAACAAATCCAGCAGATTTGTCAAAGTTCAGAACTCATAGCACCATGCCTGAAAGGAGAGAATGAAGTGATTCTGCTGCCTAATACCCTACACAAATTCTACCAAGTTTGTTGCTTTTGCCTTCTGCCTGCAGACCTCATAACCATGAAATGGAACTCAGGACACAAGCCAAAATTTTAAGCTCTAGAAAAGGGGGCCATAGGACCAGAAATAAAGAACCCCATAGTCCATTGAAAACGATTGCTTTTCTCCAGAGGATACGACGCCAAAGTTCATGTTCCATGAATGCCCCCATGTGAAATAGAAATAAAAAATCTTGATTCATTGGAAACGATGAGTTCAATCAAGATAATTTCATGTCTTTCCCCCACAGGTATCGACTATAAAAAACTCCGTATTTTATATATGTGCCAGTATTGTAAATTAGGCTCAAAGCTTTTCTTTCAAAAAAATATGAAGAATAAATTATTACTTGAACAGGATTAGCGTAATTTTAAGATATCCAGTAAGTTGAATATTAAAAAAAGAAGCCTAGTTTGTACAACCCACTGTACCTTTTATAATTGTATCCAAGAGCACTGAACAGACACAGTCAGCTATCACATTCACTGCTCTCTCAACAGATTCAGACAATATAGTATTGTCATCAGAGAAAGAGAACTGCACACATGGAGTCATATGTAGGTTTCCATCAATTGGATTCTGTGCAAATGAACAATCACTGCAAAGGATTCAATTGAAACAAATTAGATTAACTCTAATTAATATAAGTAATAAAAGATCATGTCGCGATAAACAGCAATGAGTAATTAAAAAAGTTTACAGTGAAAAGGCAGTGGTACTTATAAATATATACAGATTAATTGATTCCCACTCAACATTATGCTCATACTGCATGTCCCCAGGCAAAGCCCTGAAAATGCATCAACTATTTATGCCTCAGCCCTAAGGAGTATCGACTCTCTGCTACAAACAACAGCAAACCCTGTCCATTGAAGGCACTAGCCTACTAGAAGGCAAATAAAGATTAGGTAACACCATAACGTGCCACCAATTAAAGGTGATTAATTTCAGATTAAAGTGATGACTTAAGCTGTTAAGCATGCTCTTGTATGATTGCAGATAAGCTAAGACCCAACTAACAAAGGCACAGACAGGAAATATCCAATTTTCATGCTGCTAATGCTGAGTTGTTATAGTATCACTTCCCCTTCTTTCTTGCTAATTATAAGCTAATGAATTCATCAGAGTTTTAATCTTTGCAAAAAAAAAAGATGAGAAGGCTCAAATTTTCAAGTCAGCCTGAAATTCAATTACTTCTCATGTGCTGCAGGAGTATGCATTTGTCAACTTTACACAATTTAATGCAGGGTGTGCATGTGTAATGCAGTAACAAGATAGAAGCAGGGTGTCACCCCTCATCAGGAACACCTCCCTCTGAGTTTCATACCATTACCCTTCACATGGAATAGAAATGAGCTGCGATTATTCTTATTGATTTTCTAGCTGGGCCCCAGCTCGGGACCCTTGGCAATGATACCGTAAGGAGTTTCATGCACTAAAAGGTTCACCTGGGCTTTGGCCTTGTATAGTTTTTCTTCCTTTATTATATGTTTATCTATCCTACCACAGTGGGGGCTTCCCCCGCTGTATAGGTTTCAAAAAAAAAAGTTCACCTGGAAGATTGAGTTGACAAAAGTTGGTAGCACTAAGGGATCACCAATATCCCACAGCCTGTGCTAGTACTGTAACAGAAGGAAAAGCAAACAAATACTGGATGCGATATTTAGGGTTGAACAGGTGAAAACTTGCAGAACTATAGTAGGGAATTAGGAGGAGGAGGAGGAGGGAGGGGGGGGGGGGATACCATGTGGCAAAAGTGATCTTTTTGAAGAGGTGGCAAAGATGTCCTTTCTTCTTTCCATATCTCCCAGAAACTTCTTGGCATCTTTGGAGAATCTCTTGAGTACTTATGTTCATCCTTTCTAACTGTGCCTGACAGAAAGAAACATATTTTTCAGTAACAGTTTATGTGAGAAAAGGCAGGGGTTTAGCCAGTGGCAGATCCAGGGCCCGTGCTGGGCGTGCTGCAGCACGGGCCCAACCTAATTTACCCCATATAAACCTTTATAATATTTAGGTCCAAAATACTTATATTCAGTTTAATTATAGTTAGCCTTGCACTTGACCATTGATTTAGCCCGAGCTGGAGGACTTTTCTGGCTCCGCCCCTGGGTTTAGCCCAAAATGGAGATAATTGCCAGATAGGTAGCTGGCTGATTGCTTGGTCGTGTAGTGTTTGTTTCAAAGGCAGGCGGGCGTGTGTTGCACTATTTCAAAGGTGGGCAGCCTCCCCAAGTGTCTCCATGGCCCGGATCTGCATCGGCGCCACCAAGGATGCAGAAAAGAGTGGAAGAATCGCCCCCTGCTGATTTCTCATACCCTTCCCATTCCTTTTTTTCTTCTCAGTGGCCACTCCTTCCCTCGATCTCCCCTCTTCTGGCAAGGTGTCGGCGACGCCTTGGCCTCCCTGAGCGCCTCGACGACTAGGCGACACCTTAAGAACCATGTGCAATGGCACGCAGCTCTCCAGTGTATTCAAGAAAAAAGTGTACGTGAGAAAAGCCAGGAATATAACCTTATCTAGGTGAATATGGCCTACAAGAGTTGGGGCAGCTTCAGATGCTCCATCTAGAGTTATCTGCTTCTGATGCCTGAAAATGCAAAGGACATATTTTGGTATTCAGCTTTATTGACACGAAAAAAAAGCACAAAATGCTGCACCAAATGCGAGAGCATCCTACATCTATTCCCACTCTAAGAATGGCCAGACCATGCATTTAATTACTTTGACTATATCAAATAATGAACCAGCCTATTAAGCCTAGTTTCCGCATAACAATCTCTGCTTGGGTACACTAGGCCTGTCTGACTCAGTTGCATAAAACAGCCACTTGCTAAGTGGACCTGTTAACTTGCACCGCATTGCACAATCTGATGGGAAGTCAGAGAATTAAGGAAGCTCGGCAATACTACTTATTTGAAAATGGAAAATAAACATCAAACTCCAATGAAAAGGGATATCCAGCTCCCAAACAATCAAAGAGAAGGAGAATCTGAGATTATATAGAGAAAGACTGGTTACTGGTAAAATGTCTTGCCGTAAGACAAGATCTAATAGCAAACCACAACTTCATTTTTATGGATACTTACTCAATGCAGATATCAGTAGCACAATCCGCTAGCATGACTCTCCTAAGACAACTTTGTACTGCAATAGCAGCCCTTTCTTTGCAAAATTTCTTGGGACAAGAGCAGTCATTCAGAAACAGGATAACTTTCCGATCTTTCGTGTCATTTTTGTAGGCAACTCTTGTCTGAAGTACTTCCTGTTAGCAATAATACAATAAAGTTGATAAGCAGTAACAACTACAAGGTCCATCAGTTGAAATGCCAAGAAATGTTTATAACATTACATTACTACCTTCATCAACTCCCAGGAAGCATTGTTACTCTGAGACGAATCCAAGACAGCCTTGTATGCAGGGTTCGAGATAGCTGTGGCGGCTAAGACACCCACAGGTTCACCAGGAGGTAAAGCACTTTGAAAATCTGTCTCATCATCTTCCTTGTACTTAAGCTGTATGATTGAGTTGCTGCAGGTGTTCCTCACAGTTCCATCATAGCATATAACTACATCCCGCAAAATGGCCATTAAATTCTTGAACAGAGTTCCAGGTTCTGCCAACCCTCGTGAGGAGCGGACAATGGCTTCTCTAGTGGATATAGCATGTACTAGCTCCTCATAAGGATTCAGACCATGAAAATAGGAACTTTGCACAAGACCATAAGCCTCTGGAGGATGCTCGTATCCTATGTCTGAGTGTTTATTCACAAAATTTGAGAAGCAATCCTCTACCAGGCGGCTTGAGTACAGCTTTCCTTCACGATAAAGTTGCAAGCCAACAAAACCCAGTTGTTGAACTACTTTTGAGATTGAAGCCTCCTTTTTTGGATCAATGAGCAACCCCAAATCAGAGCACTTAACGACAAAATCAGAAATTTGTTGTTTGATATTCTTCAGATTGTTTTCAACCCGCATCTCTACAAATTGATTTTTTGAGAACCTTGACTGTTCAAGGATAAGGGACTGTTTCTGAATGTTTTTCTGTGCTTCTTCCAACATAGCCTTGGGAACATTAAAATCTTTTAGGCTCACACTAAAACCATCGAGAAGTAAAAACTCCATCAACAATGGCTGCAGCACGTTCAGAAATTGTAGAGCCTCTCCTGGACCTTTCTCAGAAAGAACAGAGGACACCAAATCATTGAAAGAATCCTGAACATGATCTTTGTCAAGATCCATCTTTAAAACGGTACTGTCCCTGACTAAGTGTGTTTTTCCTTGGCAAGTCAACTTAGCAGGTAATGCACCTTGCACTATTTGTGTGATTGTCCAAGCCGGAACTGACTTGATTACAGCAGGTGTGGGAAGTGAAAATGGTACAAACATTGCCAGCTGATTTGCTAATTCCTTGCTTAACATGGATCTGGAAGACATAACTTTCATAGCTACCAGACTGTCATTGCCTAGCTGGAGATTCACCTGGCCAGTGTGGGAACTAATCAACTGTTTTTCCACACTGAAAAGCTCCAAGGCTTCAGCTTTTGCAGCAAGTGACTGTGGATAATATATATGTACACAGTCACCATCAAAGTCAGCTGAAAAGGGACCACATATGAGAGGATTGATTTTGACTGTATGGTCATCATGTACATATGCATAAAAGGCCTGGAGAGAATGCTTGTGAGTACTGGGTGGTCTATTAAGAAAAACTACGTCCCCATCAACTATCCTCCTGCTGATCGTTTGACCAACTTTGAGTGTGGTATGCCCTTTCGATCCTACAGTGATGGCATAGGTTGCCTGACCATCTCTGTAGGTCAAACAAAGTCCTTTGTCAACCACCTCTTGCAGCCTGTTAATGTTGATGTCAGTTACTTGTTCCTCAAAAGTAATCCTTTTCGCCACTTCAGACGGAAGCCCTATGACATCCACGCCAATGTACGGATCTCCAGTAAGAACACTGCGTGATGAAAAACCAGACCCTTTGCTGATAAATAATGTCCTCATTTTTTCTAACCATTGTTTTGTCGACAATGCAGCTGTATCAGTGCCAACTGCAAATCGCTTGCTATTGTCTTGAGGGCCCTTCAAAACAAGATATGGAAGGTATCATGGAGAATAAGAAACGCAATACTGTTATAATAAAAAAGGTTTATCAGAAATAAATGCAAGTGACACTATATATTGATCGGCAAACAAGAAGATATTGCAAAGCTGCAGGGTTTCATGTAATTTGTTTGCCATAACCATGTAAATAAGATTTAAATTATCTACTTCTAAATCCTGTCACATACCCTTGTAGTGCCCCTTAGATGAATGTATTGGCCAATAGCGAGTTGTATATCACAAGATTCCTCTTCATGTGATTCAAAGTTTGGGGAACCAGATCTTGACCTTTTTATTTGCTCTATCTTCTGAAGCACCTTCTTCAACAAGGCTATTGAAATATCCTGATACAAAAAGTTTAGGACATCGGACAGAATTAAATCACTAGGTAAAGCGATGAGTTACCAGGCAAGTTAAGTAGAAAACTCACATAGGACATGACGCTCTGCCCATCAGTGAACTCGGGAATATAGAGACAGTTCGGAGGTACTGGTAGGTACTTCATCACATACCCAGACTGGACAGTGTATCCCCGTGCGGCTAGCTTTCTCCTAGTATCATCTGGAACCTTCTTCAATATATTCAGAGCCTAACAAATAACAAAGGAATGAATCAACAGGTTGTTCAAACAATCTTGGGTTTCACCAAAGCTACTAAATGAATCTTGAAAACAAACTCTACTAGAGTCTCACCTCTTCTGGAAGTAGTAGCCTATTGTGGGAAGACCCACCATAGTGGAATCCATATTTATCAAGGAAATTCCAGGAGCGTTCTGTCATATGTTTCCTTGGTGGCGCTCTCAACTCCAAACGAATCGCACCATCTGTTGTCTTGACTTCCTTCAAAGAAAGTGCTGGAAGATCCTATAAGAAACAAGTGCTGAGATACTCAGTACACATGAATGAACACTCATCAAGGCTACACAGGTATAGTATAGCGTCAGCAATAGCACCAGACCAGCAGCAAGCAAGGTTGTAAATTAGGAAGCCATCCACTAATCAACAAGGACATATGACTATACTTCACTGCTAGTGCTATGTTTGTCAGCTATATTGAAGTTAATTACTCAGGAAATATTATCAGATTAACTGCACCTCAAATTTCAATGTGACATGGCATCTACCGAACCGGGAAAAAAATGGTTCTAGTGTATCCTGTTATGTTTTGTTTCTCCAAAAATAATAACTTCCGAACCAAAACTTCATTGCAAAAAAGAAAACCCACCATGCACTTACTAACTTGAATTCAAAATCAAGAACATGTGCAAATGAGAACCCTGGGTAAGCACAAATATGTCAATTGCGCCGGCTAGGATTTCACCAGCCACGGTAACACCGAATGGACTATATTATTCAAATCACAGAGGAAGGTAATTTGAAACATTGGACACCCTTGAATTAAGCTTAGGCATTTATTTCCATTATTCCATATCCCTAAATATGGTTTCGGGTGGGTAGTTGGAACGTAGGGTCTCTAACGGGTAAGTTACGAGAGATAGCCGAGGTAGCAATTAGGAGGCGTATAAATATTCTATGCGTTCAGGAGACTAAATGGAAGGGCCAGAAGGCGAGGGAAGTAGAGGGTACTGGCTTCAAGCTTTGGTATAGGGGGCAACTTCGGGAAGGAATGGTGTAGGCATCTTGATCGATAAGAGCCTCAAGAATGGAGTTGTTGATGTTAGGAGGCAAGACGACCGAATTATCCTAGTTCGGTTGGTACTTGGAGATTTGGCTCTGAATGTGATCAGTGCCTATGCCCCTCAGGTAGGTCTTAGTGAGAGCACCAAGATGCAGTTTTGGGAGGATTTGGATAGCATGGTTAGTACCGTGCCTATCAGCGAGAAACTCTTCATAGGAGGAGATCTCAACGGCCATGTAGGTGCGTCTAATGTAGGTTTCGAGCGAGTGCACGGGGGGTTCGGGTATGGAAATAGGAATCAAGAGGGGGAGGATGTTTTGAGCTTCGCGTTGGCCTACGACTTGTTGTTAGCAAATACCCTCTTTAGGAAGAGGGAATCTCATCTGGTGACCTTTCAGAGTGGACAACACTCGAGCCAGATTGACTTTATCCTTGCAAGGCGGGAGGATAGACGTGCGTGCTTAGATTGTAAGGTGATACCTGGGGAGTGTGTTGTCCCTCAACACAAGTTGATGGTGGCGGACTTCAGATTTCGGGTACGTGTCCAGCGGGACAAACGTGCCAAGATAGCGAGAACGAAGTGGTGGAAGCTTAGAGGGGAAGCAACGCAAACTTTTAAGGATATGATGCTAGGCGAGGGGCCTTGGGAGGACGGAGAAGATGCAGACGACATGTGGCTAAAGATGGCAACATGTGTTCGGAAGGTGGCTTCAGAAGTGTTTGGCGTGAGTAGGGGAGGAAAACAAGAAGCGAAAGACACTTGGTGGTGGAATGACGAGGTGCAAAGGGCTATTAAGGAGAAAAAGGAATGTTTCAAGCGCCTTCACCTTGATCGGAGTGCAGCCAATATCGAGGGCTATAAATTAGCAAAGAGGGCTGCAAAGAGAGCTGTGAGTGTAGCAAAGGGTCGTGCATATGATAACCTTTATCAGCGGCTAAGCACGAAGGAAGGGGAGAAGGATATTTATAGGATGGCGAGGATCCGCGAGAGGAAGACAAGGGACATCAACCAAATCAAATGCATCAAGGATGGGACGGATCGACTTCTGGTGAAGGATGAGGAGATCAAGAACAGATGGCGAGAGTACTTCGATAAGTTATTTAATGAGGAGAATGGTTCGACGCTTGAGTTGGATGACTCATTTGACGACGCCAACAGACGTTTTGTGAGGAGAATTCAAGAGGCAGAGATTGCGGAGGCTTTGAAGAGGATGAAGGGAGGTAAAGCGATGGGTCCTGATGGTATCCCCATTGAGGTGTGGAGATGCCTGGGTGACAGAGCAATAGTATGGCTGACTAAGCTTTTTAACCTCATTTTTAGGTCAAACAAGATGCCTGAAGAATGGAGAAGAAGTATATTAGTACCGATCTTCAAGAACAAGGGGGATGTTCAAAGTTGTACTAACTACCGTGGGATTAAGCTGATGAGCCATACGATGAAGCTTTGGGAGAGGGTTATCGAGCATCGCCTTAGGAGAGTGACAAGTGTGACCCAAAACCAGTTTGGGTTCATGCATGGAAGGTCGACCATGGAGGCGATTTTTATAATACGACAACTCATGGAGAGACATAGGGAGCAAAAGAAGGACTTGCACATGGTCTTTATTGACCTCGAGAAGGCATACGATAAAGTACCAAGAAATGTCATGTGGTGGGCTTTGGAGAAGCACAAAGTCCCAACTAAGTACATTACCCTTATCAAGGATATGTACAAGGATGCGATGACGGTTGTCCGCACTTGTGGTGGAGACAGTAGTGTTTTTCCAATTAAAATAGGTCTGCATCAGGGGTCAACATTGAGCCCTTATTTATTCGCTCTGGTGATGGATGAGGTCACAAGAGATATACAAAGTGATATCCCATGGTGTATGCTCTTTGCTGATGATGTGGTGCTAGTTGATGAGAGTAGGGCAGGTGTTAATAGGAAGTTAGAGTTGTGAAGGCATACGTTAGAGTCCAAAGGTTTCAGACTTAGCAGGACCAAGACCGAGTACATGATGTGCGATTTCAGTGGGACTAGATATGAAGATGGAGATGTCAGGCTTGATGGGCATGTGGTGGCCGAGAAAGATACTTTTAGGTATTTAGGATCGATGCTGCAAAAGGATGGTGACATTGATGAAGATGTTAGGCATAGAATTTCAGCCGGTTGGTTGAAATGGCGTCAAGCTTCTGGTGTCCTCTGTGACAAGAGGGTACCACAAAAGCTAAAAGGTAAGTTCTATAGCACGGCGATTCGCCCGGCGATGCTATACGGTGCTGAATGTTGGCCTACAAAAAGGCGACATATACAGCAACTGAGAGTAGCAGAGATGCGTATGTTGCGTTGGTTTTGCGGTCACACAAGAAGGGATAGGATACGGAATGAAGATATCCGAGATAGAGTCGGAGTGGCACCAATTGAGGAGAAATTGACGCAACATCGGTTGAGATGGTTCGAACATGTCCAACGGAGGCCTCCTGAGGCGCCGGTGCGTAGTGGGGTTCTATAGCGGGTCAATAATGTTAAGAGAGGTAGAGGTCGACCTAAACTAACTTGGGACGAGTCGGTTATTAGAGACCTTAAAGAGTGGAATATCTCTAAGGATTTAACTATGGACAGGAGCGCTTGGAGACTAGCAATTAATGTGCCTGAGCCGTGATCTTTGCTTTCTTTTCTGCTTTCCCCTAACTCTTTTTTTTTTGTTTTTTGACTTCTTGGGTTTCACCTCTAGCCTACCCCAACTAGCTTGGGACAAAAGGCTATGTTGTTGTTGTCGTTGTTATTCCATATCCCTAAATATACAAGTAACCAGTCCAACAGTTTCTATTTACTCCAAGAAAAAAGAGATAAAAAAAGATGACATCAGCATGTACCCGGCAATAGTAGCATGATGTTGCTGATATATTTTCCTTTCCGTTTTTCTGTTTAACCTGCAAAGGTGAAACGGGTCTCATAAATAGTAAGCAAAAGTGAAGCATCATCGTACAACAGATAGGTCCCAAACAAATCAGGAAAACATATATTAGGAAATTACAAAGTGAAGTTGCATTATTTTGGCCTAAAAGTACCTTCCCTTTCTTTATCCGGAGGCATTTCAAGCATATCAAGTTCAATAGTTGCCTCAGTTCACTGACATGACAAGGATGGTATATGGGTACTGGCAGCTCAATGTACCCAAAATGCCCTATATAAGCAGAGAAGCTTATTCGTTAACAAAGAAAAATGGTAGCCACGCTAATCTAGAGCACGATGTATTAAGGATAACGAACAAAAAGCCACTGTGCACCTTCGCATTTGTCATTTTCAGAGGCACCACAAGCTTCGCATTTTCCAGCTTCAAGGGGCAAACCTAGGAATGGATTTGAAAGCTGACTAGGATGGGTAACCGGGCAGTCGTTAACCGAATATGTGCACTGCAGAGACAAACAAAAAAGCACCTGGGTCATCCTTGAAGAAAAAGCAAATATAATGGGAAAACAAGTCTGTGAATGGCACAGAATAGAGTGCCAACATCTATTGTGATGGTAACGAAAGAGCAACATTGGTTGATTAATTTAGTTGGTGAGATGCGCACACACAAATTGGTCAGCAACTCATCTGCATTAGGGCATTTCTCTACAGTATATGCTACCTCCTAATATAAAGACCCATCTGCCTCTGTCTTTGTACTAGAAGGACACTACCATGGAAAGGCCAAACCAAAGGTGTTTCAAATCCTTCATGCATCTGAGTTTGCAAGAATTGCTGATAAAAGCGCCACCGAAGGTGAACTTACGATTTCCTCTTCGGTAGAGAGGCTCAATTTAATGCCTTTTATAGCACCTTCGGCAACCAGCATCGCCGACTGATCTTCCTCCATCTCTCTGCAACCGGCGAACACAGAACAGGTGTCAGATACACTGTTAGCTAAACAGATAAAAGGAAAGCGAGAGTACCAACAAACCAAAACGGCTCATTTGTCCAGGTTGCACGAAATGGAATAACAAACCCCAAAAAAACAGCAGGGGAAATCAGCGAGACAAGCAGGTGAGATCTCCTAATTCAGTCGCATGACAAAACCACACAAAACCATGCCCACAACAGGCTCACAAAACTCACACGAAAAAAATCCCCCCACCAAAGCGACCGATCTCCCGGCACCGCTCACATGCCATGCGGCCCTCCACCGCCCCCGAAAAACAAAACATTTTATGTTTTATCTCACCAAAATTCCCAACAAAAGTGGCAAAACCCCCCCTCACGCTACAGTGGCGCGCTGGCGCCCCCAAAAACCCCCATTCCCAGGTGCGCACAGCTCGCGCAATCCCCGATCGCGGGGGCCCGAGCCCAACCCGCATTGCGCGGGCACGGCCGCGGCCCCCCACGGGCTTCAATCAAACCCACAAACTCACCAGGTGACGCGCCGCCCGTCGCCGCCGTGGCCTCCGGCGTCCGCCGCCGCGTCCCCCCGTCGACGCGGCCGCGCCTAAAACCCTAGCGCCCGCGGGGGCGCCGCGGGGGGAGGGTTTTTGCCTCGCCTCGGAGACCCCGAGAAGGCGACGGTTACTGTGCGCGCACGAGAGAGAGGGGGGAGGGGGAGTGGAGGCGGAGGAGGCGGAGGCGGAGGTGGACGGGTCAGCCGAGGGGCGGGGCACCGTGCTCGGACACAAAAGGAGATGCGAGGTGTGCCTGTGAGCAGGTGAAAGCGTGGTGGGCGGGCCGCGCGGCTGCGGCAGGCGCCGCGCGTGCCACTGACAGGTGGCCCGGACTTGTGGTGGACCCACACGGCAGTCAGTGGGGGTGGAGGACAAGGGGCGTGGGTAAGCAGCGGCTGATTCGCCATTGGGAGTCGTGACCGGCTGACTGGCGGGGCCGAGGGCGTTGATGCCGCGAAGCGGGAATACCATTTGTTGTTGACTTTTTCGTTTAACGTTTGACCATTCGTCTTATTTAAAAAATTTCATAACTATCATATATTTTATATGTGACTTGTTTTATCATTGTATATACTTTAAGTATATCTTATTGGTTTGTATATTTAGACAATTTTTGAATAAGACGAATGGTCAAAGATCACGGAAAAAGTCAACAACGAATATTAATTTGGAACGGAGGTAGTACTTTCCATCATTCCATGGGGTGAGGCTGACACGTGGGTCCCGATGAGGTACCTCCACCTACCTACTCCCTCTGTTTCAAATTACAGTATGTTTGATTTTTTTACCACAAATTCAACTGAATTTCTTATTTAAAAAAGTTTATGTAAATATAATCAAATTTAACTTATTTTTGAAGATTTTTTGTTAATAAAGAAAGCCACCACAAAAAATATGATAATTTATATAAAATTTTGAATAAGATGAGTAGTCAAACTTAGAGTCAAAAAAAATCAAACGAACTCTAGTTTAAAACTGAGGGAGTATTATTTATTTTTAATATATCGTTTAGAAAATCTTGAGCCGTTTTATTTTAGAAACGGCTCTCGTTGTCCTGTGGATTGACTTCTAGTTCATTTTAGTAATGCTCTCGAGAGCTGTTTTGCCTTAAATTTGAGTACATTTTCACAAATTTTTTGAATAAGACGAGCGGTCAAACTTATGGTAAAAAAGTCAAATGGTCTATATTTTAGAACAAAAGTAGTAATTGATTTTGGCATACCTTTCATCGTTTGAAAGTCATGGCTGGCTAACCTCGAGTCAGAGCATCAATGCCACGAAGTGGAACCGCTTTGTGGAACGTGTGAGGCTAATATGTGGTTCCTATATACATGTTCACCTACATGTTCATTACTTTTAGGTATACTTAACTAGAAAAGGCTTTGGTTAATTTATTTTAGAACAGATTTGACCGCGAGTTAATTTCGGTAATGATTCTCAAAACTCGTTTTGTTACAACATTACACAAAAAAAGAGGAAAGTGGAGCTGGGCAAAAGCACTCCCACATGACGCATGAGAAATTTTATTCTTGATAAAATGCTAAAATTATCGAGAATAAAATTTACTATTTTAGCATGTTTGTGTCCGTGATTGGCAATTACATTTTTTGCTAATTAATGTTGTGCCACAACACAAGCATTGGTAGTCAAAATTTTATTCATTGTCGGTCATATTTCATTAGCTATGAGATTAAAAAAAGAACATCCAGCCATATCAAAATTCACAAACTTCCTTATGTGATTTGATCTTGGATCGCCGTTGGCATGGTGGCTCAATCCAATTCCCATCTTGCTCATCTTTGGGGTTTTACGCTCTTACTAATATCATACCAGGTTACAGGTAATTGATAGCAAAATATTATGCATCATCAACACCTACTTCATTTGTCATGACATGAAAAGACACACATATGTATCCTTTAGAAGTTCACAAAAATTCATTCGGCATTTTGCCCTGGAAATATTACTGGCTTGAACAACCCCCCCCCCCCCCCCCCCAATTTCCAATAACGTCTTGCTGTTTCATTATGTCACAAGCAAATAATTTTTTCATCATCACCAACTCATTCATCTGTCATGAGGTAAAACATGAACCTCTAGCTTTAGCCAAAAGAATCTCAAGCCTTCATTTGAATTTTTAACCTTCAACCACTTCTGCTTGATCTCACTCCTCTCTCGCTCCTTTCAGGCTCATACTAACGTCTTGCAAGACCACATGCCACTAGTAGCTGATTTTTTTTACTGACTACACATACTTAATTTATCATGAGATGAAAAAGGAATGTCTAGCTTTTTGTAAAAAGAATCACAAGTTTTCACCCCTGGGTTTTCGGCCTTCAACCATTGTTGGCTCAAGGTGACCCAACATCTTACCATATCACAAAGATACCAATAGGCATAAACTTCTCCAGCATCAACACCTATTTCATTTGTCATAAGATTAAAAATAAGAAACTCTAGCCACTATTTTATATAGTAGGCGATAGAATAATATAACAATGGTATAGCTATTCAGTTATTGCCACATCAATATTATATTAAGTAGCAGTCTACAGTGACACTATACTCTCCACTAAATACTCCAATTTAAAACATTTTCTCTAGCTTGTGTAAAAAAGATTCACAAACTTTAATCCAAGGTTTATGAGCTTCAACCCTCACCGACTTAATCTAACTCCCCTCCTAGGGATGCTCCCAACATTTTATTATTATCATTATTATATTACTAAATCGCAAGCAGGAACAACTGAAGTTTCTCCACAACCAACACCTACTTCACTTGTCGTGGAACAAAAATTGTTGGATTAATACGGGTCAAAGCCCAAGTAGTCTCAATTTATGAATAAGAATTAAAAGATCCACGGGTTAATGACAAAGAGCCGCAAAAATCATTTAATCTTGCATGGAAAAGAAAATGGGATGGTAAAGGTGGATTGATGGCTCATTCTTAACTCAATTAGAGCCGTTAATGAGAATTGATGACTCAACTAAACAACGAATTAAGTCTTACCATTGCTTGTAATAGATGACATTTATTCCATTCGTTACTAGTAATTGATGATGCACATCAATAGCTTCTAGGTTCAACGAACCTCCTTCCCTAACGTCGATACGTTGCATCCCTCTTGATAATGCGGCATACCCATACTCAAGATTACAAATGATAAATAAAATAACCACTTGAGCTTGTATGTCTTCATGATTCCATACTTGATCAATCTCAACTTGAGGGCTTACTCCAGCTGGTGACGACGCATGGGTACATTCTAAACCCATTTTGGTGTTTATTGTTATTGTTCATGTTAGTTAGGAGAATTAACATGATAATATGCAAATGTTCTGCTATCACAAGATCAATTACTGTTACCATGAATTTACTATTAATTTTTAAAATTAAAATATATCAAAAACTGCCTAAATTTCTAACAAAAACGTCTATTTCATTGGTAGCCAACAGAAACCCTTTAGCAACAGTTTGAAATCGCAGCAGACACCTCTAAATCCCACTAACGTTTTACCACAGGTCACATTTCATTGGTAGCCACGAATTACTTTTAACGTGGAATTGCAATGCTCTTGTTGTCCGAAACCAACATTGGACATTCAATCAAATGACTAAAATTTCTACTGCTCACTATCGTTTCTCAAGAACAATTCTCAGTCTTTCGATACATTCTCTAGCAAAAGGATTACATCAACAACACCGAAGTGTCTCTCTAATATAACATGCTCTTCTCTGTTTTTCTGGGAACCATTGAGAGAGAGAAAGTTATTGTGGAGCCAGCCCGCTATCATAGTCACTACCCCTCCGTGACCCGTTCTGCAGGTTCCTCTCAAACTCCTTAAGGTAATCAAGGAGCAAGACGATCACAAAGAGGATGAACCCACCGGAGGAGCTGCTGCCCCCTCCACCGCCTCCTCCTCCACCACCACCGAACCGGAAAGGCGGGAACCCGACGCCACCATCATCAAGCCTCGGCTTCACCTTCTCTGTAGTGTGAGATCATTAGAGAAATAAATTGGAAGACTTTGCAGTTAATGCAAGCACAACTTTACTGTACACGGAGACTTCAATTGTACAACGATGGTAGGCAAGCACCGATGACTTCCATTACCTTTGACAGAACCAGATGGTGGAGAGGTAGGTCCTGAATACGATTTGCGTTGTGCGGTTTGTGTCTGGTTTGCACAGCAGGTTATGTTCTGCAGAGAAATTTACACAAGCCTATGTTAGTTTGTTACAGATTTGCAGCCTTGCAGGTTGCAACTTCATAAATGGGAAAAATTCATACAATTCAAACCAGACATTTCAACTTTGAGCATCAGAATCCATTACAACAATAAGGCAGGAATTTCAAATTTGTTTTCATTAGAGATAACTGCATTTCCTGCCTTGAAATTCAAGCTAGGTCCAAACTGAACCAGGAAGTTCAAACATTTAGCATTTCATTTTCTTTTCTACATCTACCAAGGTCTGCATTATTTTCTTCTCTGGCTAAAGTTCCCATATCCCTAGCTCCCAGGGGTGATGGATCCAATTCCTAATTGAGATACATTTCTCACGTTCTGATTTGAAGGTTTCCAAATTGGCAGTGATGCCTGACATATTTTTCCCAACAAATTATATGCCGTTGCTTGTAACTTACAAACTACAATTATATTCTGTGACTACTTGTAATGTAAATTAAAAACGACAAGCTTCAGCAGCTTTATCATTTCAAACTTGATCATCAGGTCGGATCGTGTCTTCTCTATAATGGGTGGTGGTGTTTGGGTGTTTCTACAACCTGCCCAAGCCTCATAAATGGAGGTGGTGTGGTAGCTTTTATCAGGGACCTGATGTACTCTCTCTTTAATACAAAGATATGCAGACCCTGAAAAAATTGACCATCGGAATTCACGGGTTTTCAGAACTATCTTTTGTATCAAGATACCTCTCCACCATCAGGTTCTGTCAAAGGTAATGGAAGCCTCTGTCAGGCAAGAAAAAGGTACAGAGTAAAGATAAACACATCTCCTAGCTTAAAATTCAAGCTAGGCCTGACGTGAAACAGGAATGTCCAAAAATAACTAGCCCTTCAATTTTTTCCCCTTTCATCTACCCAGGTCTGCATTCTACATTTGCTCCCAGGGGTGACTAATCTGGTTTCTTCTGCGACACTTATGTCACGTTCTGATTTTGAATCTGTGGTGATGTTTGGCATCTTGTTTCAAGAAAATCTCCATAATTCTGGCAAGTTCAAGAAATCTTAAAGCCTATGATTAACAACTGATAAGATATTTCTTTATCTCATCAGCAATGAAACAAACTTGTAAGGTATATTGACCAAGTAAAGCTACAGTGGAGGAAAGCAGACGAGCAAGCATGCCATATAGGCTAGCCATCTAATGCATGCCCTGCTTTGGTCTAAAAGCATGTCACGGGCTCACAGCCATCCTATGAAGGGAAACGATGGAAGCTACGCTAGCTCACACAAAAACTCGTTCACCCAAAATAGGAACAGCAGCAGTTATAGATCACGGATTGTTACCACTTGACGCGCAGTTGCAGCGGAAGCCGTCTCGATGTAGACGAACGCGTCGAAGTGGCAGTGCAGTGCAGTTGCTTACGTCCGTCTGGTCCTGCACGTGCGGTTCGTCCTTGTGCTCCAAGCGCAGCACCTCCGAGGTATCCACACGTACGAGGATTGAAA
The DNA here is from genome assembly GCA_033239725.1 of Echinochloa phyllopogon. Classification (NCBI taxonomy): domain Eukaryota; kingdom Viridiplantae; phylum Streptophyta; class Magnoliopsida; order Poales; family Poaceae; genus Echinochloa; species Echinochloa phyllopogon. The sequence continues at coordinate 3,839,502 of BTCW01000001.1, forward strand.
CGTCGCGCACCGGACTGCTAGGTCCACGAGCACGATGGGGGAGAAAAGCAACTATTGCTTGGAAGTCATGTCTTTCTCAGGAGGGGTTTGGTCTCTATTTATTTGGATGAAATTCTTCACACCATGTTCCATTAGCAATATGGGACTAATAAATAAAGCACCCCTTCCCCTGGTAATGGGCTTCACAACATTTGTGGCCCATTAAGACTAGTGGATCGAATCCAGTTGTCTCTTGGGCATATTCCCAACAATCTCCCACTTGCACTAGAGACAATCTCATAAGCAAGTTTTCAGTGTTCCAAACCTCTTAAGTGTGTGACCCTATGGGTTCACGTACACATAGACATGGTTCGAGTACTCCTACTCGTTCCAATAGTTGATAGCGGCCTCTAGCAAGACGTGTCAACTCCCATGAATACGTAAAGATCATATCAGACGAACCACCACAACATCACGTACAAGCTATTCCCTTTGCCTCACGATATTTGGTCTAACTCCAAGTAAGACCTCCCTTTCTCGAAACTGTGAGTCAGATCCTTCAAGAGGTTAACACTTAACCTAGCACGGCCATGCATTTCTTGATCCGATCACTCGAGGGGCCCAGAGATATCTCTCTCGTATAGAGAGGGGCAAATCCCATCTTGATTGACCATGCCTCACAGCATGCTTCCTGACAAACCCGAAAACCACCTTTATAACTACCCAGTTACGGTGCAGCGTTTGGTAGTCCCTAAGTAGGTCAATTCACATCTTGAGTACATACGACAATCTCAGGTCTAAGGACAAAGCATACGCGTTGTGAAGAAGAGATAAACAAGTCTCAAACTGGGTCAGTCCAGCCCCATGTCATACATGTGCCCACATTATTAGTTTGACATCTCCATGTCCATGACTTGTGAAACATAGTCATCAACTAATACATGTGCTAATCAAATTAGGGACAATCCTTTTGAATAACCATACAAGTATTGAGTTTCACAAACAATTCACATAATTGCTAATCATATACAAGTTGCCTTTCATGGATATTCAATAAATAAACAATATATCATAGATACAAAACATTGTCCACTCACACTGGAGCTAATCTAAATGATATCTAATACCCATAGCTCTCGTGTGTGATTCATGTTTAGGCCGTGGAAGAGCCTTTGTCAAAGGATCAGCAATATTCAAATCCGTATGTATTTTGCATATCTTTATCTCACCACGTCTAACGAACTCTCGAATGAGGTGAAACTTCCGCAGTACATGTTTGTTTTTCTGGTGATTCCTTGGCTCCTTAGCCTGTGCAATTGCCCCATTGTTGTCACAGTAGAGTTCCAATGGGCTAGATGCATTGGGAAACACACCAAGCTCAATGAGAAACTTCCTCATCCAAACACCTTCCTTCGCCGCTTCCGAAGCTGCGATGTACTCTGCTTCCGTTGTAGAATCAGCCACAGTATCTTGCTTAGAACTTTTCCAGCTTACAGCACCACCGTTTATTGTGAACACAAATCCTGATTGCGACTTTGAATCGTCTGGATCAGTTTGGAAACTAGCATCAGTGTAACCCTTTACAATGAGCTCTCCCTCACCTCCATAGACTAGGAACACATCTTTAGTCCTTCTAAAGTACTTAAGAATGTTTTTCACCGCTGTCCAGTGACTTTCACCTGGATTAGACTGGTGTCTGCTCGTAACACTTAGAGCATATGAGACATCTGGACGAGTACTTATCATGGCGTACATGATGGATCCAATTGCTGAAGCATAAGGAACCTTACTCATGCGCTCCCGCTCATCAGTCGTCGTAGGACACTGAGTCTTGCTGAGGTGTATGCCATGTGACATAGGCAAGAACCCTTTCTTGGACTGTTCCATGCTGAACCGATTCAGCACCTTGTCAATATAAGTATCTTGACTTAATCCTATAAGCCTCCTTGATCTATCCCTATAGATCCTTATGCCCAGAATGTATGCAGCTTCCCCTAAGTCCTTCATAGAAAAACTATTTTTCAGCGAAGTCTTAACGGATTCTAGCATAGGAATATTATTCCCAATCAACAATATGTCATCCACATACAAGATTAGAAATACAACAGAGCTCCCACTTTCCTTCTTGTAAACACAAGCCTCTTCTTCATTCTGCCGGAAGTCAAACCCTTTGACTACCTCATCAAAACGAAGGTTCCAACTCCGAGATGCTTGCTTTAATCCATAGATTGATTTCTGAAGCTTGCATAATTTTCCAGCATTAGTTGGATCGACAAAACCTTCTGGTTGTATCATGTATACATCCTCCTCTAGGTTCCCATTGAGGAAAGCTGTTTTGACATCCATTTGCCATATCTCATAATCGAAATACGCAGCTATTGCTAGAATGATCCGGATAGATTTAAGCATCGCTACTGGAGAGAATGTCTCGTCGTAGTCAACTCCTTGAACTTGTCGAAAACCTTTTGCAACAAGTCGTGCTTTATAGACGTTAACATTTCCGTCTACATCTCTCTTTCTCTTAAAGATCCATTTGCACTCGATGGGTCTCACACCATCAGGCGGGTCAACTAAGTTCCAAACTTGATTTTGCCCCATGGAATCTATCTCGGATATCATGGCACTTTGCCATTTCTCGGAATCTGGGTCCATCATAGCTTCTGCATAGGTCCTAGGCTCATCGTTGTCTATCAACAATATGTCGCGCTCTCCCGTAACTTGGAGATTCATTTTCTGTGTAGCGCGACGTGGCCTTTCCGACCTTCGTGGTTGTGGCGATTCTTCTCTTACCACAGGTGTCTCAACTTGTTCTGCTACATTAGCATCACTCGTAAAGTCTTGCCTCATAGGCTCATCTCGAATTTCTTCAAGATACACCTTCTGTCTACTTTTCTCGCTGTTGAGAAACTCTTTCTCCAAGAAAACACCGTTCCTAGCGACAAACACTTTGCCCTCTGATCGGTTGTAGAAATAATATCCAATTGTTTCCTTTGGATATCCCACGAATATGCACTTGTCCGATTTTGGTGTAAGCTTGTCCGACTGAAGTCGCTTGACATATGCATCACAACCCCAAATTTTCAGAAAAGACAAACTAGGAGTCTTGCCAGTCCATATCTCATATGGTGTCTTCTCCACGGACTTAGATGGTACCCTATTTAGTGTGAAAGCTGCTGTTTCTAGAGCATAACCCCAAAATGATAACGGTAGATCTGACTGGCTCATCATTGATCGCACCATGTCTAACAAGGTTCGATTACGTCGCTCGGACACACCGTTCCTCTGAGGTGTTCCAGGTGGCGTTAGCTGTGGAACAATTCCGCAACTCTTTAGATGAGTGCTAAACTCGTGGCTCAAATACTCGCCTCCACGATCTGATCGCAAGGCTTTAATTTTCTTACCACGCTGATTTTCAACTTCATTCTGAAACTCTTTGAACTTTTCAAAAGTCTCTGACTTATGCTTCATTAAGTAGACATAGCCATATCTACTAAAATCATCAGTGAAAGTTATGAAGTACTGAAATCCACCCCGAGCTGTCGTGCTCATTGGTCCACATACATCAGTATGTATGAGTTCCAATAAGTCTTGCGCCCTCTCAGGAAAACCTGTGAAAGGTGCCTTGGTCATCTTGCCTAGCAAACAAGCTTCGCACGTCTCGTATGATTCAAAATCAAACGAAGTTAAAAGTCCATCAGAATGGAGCTTCTTCATGCGCTTCTCACTTATATGACCCAAACGACAATGCCACATATAGGTAGGATTCAAATCATTTAGCCGAGGCCTTTTAGCAATTATATTACATATAGGTGAATCATCAAGATTTAAAATAAACAATCCATTCACAATGGATGCAAGAGCCACAAACATGCCATTCTTTGAGATCACACAACCATTGTCTTTACTCGCGAATGTATAACCATCCTTCATCAAACATGAGGGAGATACAATGTTTCGACTCAAACTAGGAACAAAATAACAATTATTCAATTCCATGATAAATCCTGACGGAAGGTGGAGTTGCATCGTCCCGACGGTCAAAGCAGCAACTCTTGCATTATTGCCCACGCGGAAATCAACTTCGCCTCTTCCCACGCTTCTACTTCTTACTAATCCCTGCATCGAATTGCAAATATGAGCAACCGATCCGGTATCAAATACCCAGGAATTAATAGAAGATTCAGCGAGAAAAATGTCTGTAATATTAATGTCATGTGTACCTGATGCGGAAGTACTCTTACTACCGCCATTCTTCAGAAAAGCCAGGTACTTCTTGCAATTCCTCTTCCAGTGACCAATTTCTTTACAATAAAAGCACTCCTTCTTTTCTGCAGCTGGTCCAGACTCAGTCTGGGGCGTAGAGCTTGGCTGAGAGATCATATCTTTAGCCTTGCTCTTTTTCTTCCAAGATTTGCCCTTCCTCTTGAAGTTAGGCCTGTTTTGGATGGCCATCACATGGCTGCTGCTAGCGCTTTTCTTGATATCAACCTCTGCCGTCTTGAGCATGCCACATAACTCATTCAATCCCTTCTCCGCCCCATGCATATGGTAGTTCGAGATGAAGTTCCCAAAGCTAGGCGGAAGTGATGCTAGAATAAAATCGGTGGCTAACTCTGGGCCAAGTGGGAAGCCTAGCTTCTCCAACCTTTGAGAGTAACCAACCATCTTGATCACATGTGGCCCTACAGCTGCGCCTTCTGCTAGCTTTGTTTCCACAAAGGCCTTTGAGACATTGAACCTTTCAGTCCTGGCCTGAGTTTGAAACATATCCTTGAGCGCCTCGATCATATCATGCGCCTCATGGTTTGTCTCAAACTGCATCTGCAGCTCGGGTTCCATGCAAGCAAGCATAAGACAACTCACTTCAAGATTGGCATCACATGCCTTCTTGTAAGCATTTTTCTCAGCAAGAGTTGCGTTATCATCAGGCTCAACTGGTAATGGGGTGTCTAGAACTTCTTCCTTTTTCTCAGCCCTGAGAACAATTCTAAGGTTTCGGATCCAATCCGCATAATTTGTTCCATTCAACTTATCCTTCTCAAGGATCGAACGCAAAGAAAACGGTGTGCTAGGTGCCATTGATCTACAACAGAAAATAATGCAAAATACTAAGACAATGTATCTATGACAGAGTAAAATACATTAAACAATTTAACGGAATTTACTCCCACTAAAATCAATATCCCTCCATTGATATTTTAGTGATTCAGGATCCACAACTAACAAGTCGACTAGTGAGCTTTAGCATCACCGCTAGAAGACATGGTAGATCGGTAAGCAACTCTTGCTAATCATATCTTATATGACTCCTGTTGTTGGTTGACATCTCTATGTCTCGGCGTCCAACCTTTATGTCCCAAGGTCCTTAACCGTTAAGATGACCTTGTTTAAGTTAACCAACTCCTTATGCGAGTAAGTATCCGATACAAACCCATCTAGTCAAGGAAAACTAGTGGCACCCTAATTTCATAGACCCACCACTAATTGTACAAGACATGTGATGGTGCAAGATTTAGTTGGGAGGACATTTAGAACTTAAACAATTTTTGAGGGATCGTTTTTCAAAATTTTAATTTCGCCGGACCGTCCGTTGTTTCCTTGCAGACTGTCCGACCTGCTCTGGCGGACCGTCCGACCCTCTGGAACGCTGGAAAAACGCTTCTGTCAAAATTCCGACTGTATTTGCGGACCGTCCGCCGCTCACTTGCGGACCGTCCGCCGTTCTTGTGCGGACCGTCTGCCGTTTCTGAGCGGACCTACGATTTACCTAAATTCTATCTGACCAATCACATTGGTCTATATCTCACCATGCCTGGGTTTACGTGTATCACTTAACTCCGGTGGCGGAATTCCGACCGGTAGGAGTAATTCGTTACACCACCATCATAGTGAATCCTAGTCAACATCGTCGTATATCGACATGCGACGCGGTCATTGATCTAAGTTCGATTCGACCAATCCAATTGGTCTATATCTCACCATAACTGGGTTTGTGTGTATCACTTAACTCCGGTGGCGGAATTCCGACCGGTAGGAGTAATTCGTTACACTACCATCATAGTGGAGATCACGAACCGATCAGAGACCAATCTACAACCAAGCATATCTCTATATGCATATATCCGAATCTATAACGAAACAGCTACGGCTCTGGTACCACTGAAGGGAAACGATGGAAGCTACGCTAGCTCACACAAAAACTCGTTCACCCAAAATAGGAACAGCAGCAGTTATAGATCACGGATTGTTACCACTTGACGCGCAGTTGCAGCGGAAGCCGTCTCGATGTAGACGAACGCGTCGAAGTGGCAGTGCAGTGCAGTTGCTTACGTCCGTCTGGTCCTGCACGTGCGGTTCGTCCTTGTGCTCCAAGCGCAGCACCTCCGAGGTATCCACACGTACGAGGATTGAAACGTCGCGCACCGGACTGCTAGGTCCACGAGCACGATGGGGGAGAAAAGCAACTATTGCTTGGAAGTCATGTCTTTCTCAGGAGGGGTTTGGTCTCTATTTATTTGGATGAAATTCTTCACACCATGTTCCATTAGCAATATGGGACTAATAAATAAAGCACCCCTTCCCCTGGTAATGGGCTTCACAACATTTGTGGCCCATTAAGACTAGTGGATCGAATCCAGTTGTCTCTTGGGCATATTCCCAACATCCTAAAGAAAACCTTTGCTTGACCACAGATAACAAGCACGTAGGGGTGTCTTACCGTGGAAGCTCTCACCAAAATAGTGGCACCACGCATAGCCCTCCGAGACTGTGAAACGCAGAGAGATCGTTGCCCCCAGCCTTGTCCTGCATTGAACAATGGGAGTTCTGCATTAACTTTGGTCTTCGGTAAACAGAAGACACTGAATATTCTAAACAGCAAGTATTCACCCTAATTCTCAACATGAACTAAAATATGGGTGAGAGTCAATCTGCCAGCAAGGCGCTCAGCTCAGCCTCGGTCCCCACACCAAATTTTAGCCCTTGACGAAGCCTAGATTCTGGTTGTATTAGCATGATGCTGAAACTACTCTTCTTTCCAAAAACCGTCCTTCCTGGATCAAGTTTCCACGTGATGTTATCGCTGTTCAGTGTTGCAGTACGAGGTACATAAATCCATCCAAAACCAATTTCCTACATATATAGCTCCAGTATGATCGACTCCTTATATTCTGAATAAATAGGACAAGCATTTCCCACAAAGTCATATTTCCTACGAGTTAATGACAACAATTTCTTTTCCTTCTGAATAAAGAAAAAGAATATTTTTTCCCCAAACAAGAAGGGGAAAAAATCTACAGGCAGCAGTTGTTCTTGGATAAGACAAAAACGGCGCCGAGAGAGTAATGAACAGCACAAACCTCCCCTAATCCCCTGGCGCGCAATGCGCGGCGGGATAAGCGAAAGCGAGCTCGGAGCAGACGCTGCCGCGATTGGAGGCATGGCGAAGACAAGAGGCCCTGGCCTGGACGACGAGGAAGAAGAATGGAGCAGGTTCAGACTTCGAACCAACCGCGCATGCACAAGAATGAAGAGGAGACACGAGGCCGAGCCGAGCGAGGCGGGGAGCAACGCTACCCCAGATGAGAGAGAGAGAGAGCCTTCGCGGGGGAGTGGCCGAAGGAAGGAGGGAGCTCGGGCGACGCCGCAATGGCGCGGGGGTTTGCTGGGCTCTGTTGAGTGGTGGTGGAGCTGGAGCGCGGGTGAGTGACGAGCGGCTAAGGTTATCCGCTTGCTGCACTGTGCGTGCAAGCAGTCGTTTTTTCGCTCGTTTTCCGCGACGCGCGCTCTCGATCAGCGAAGCATCGCTGTCCGCGGGGCCCCGTCCAAAGTTCGCCGAGAACATCCGTCGCCGTCCGTCAGCTCACTCGTAGTAGGAACTTTGCAGCAACGGTAAGTCGGTAACGCGTCTTCTCTGTTCAGAACTTGGATGCGTTTGGTTCATCGGGATGGCTCGGGACAGGACGGAGAGGCTCATTCCATTCCTTGCAGTGTTTGGTTGCAAATGGGTGGAGTGAAGTGAATGATTCAGGCAAATACACGAGTCCGCGAGGTGGGATACACGGAGCTTTGGGCACTGTCCGACGTGGCGTGGAGGGTGTGCAATGGCACCAACGATTGGATTTTTTTTTGTTTGAAAACTTGAACGATTGAACTGTATCTAGGTTTTTCTCGGGATGTTTTACAAATACGGTTATGTGTTCCAAAGCTTCATCGGGGCCTAGGGTTAGAAGCAAGCTTCGCCATGTATAGAAGTTTTTGAAAATCTTAAAAAGGCTAACCGCTCATAGATAAAGGTTATGATTAGGATGACATACAGAATTTTAAGTCAAAAAGCTCCTCAGCCCACACTACTTGAGAGATAAAAAATAAAAAAATGTTAAACTCGCATTGGCTGAGATCAAAACTTGACATGCATAGCTTTCATGTTTTGCTATTGTAGTACTCAATTTGTGGCCTTAAATCTTTTGCTTTTATCATGCACGAATTTTATGGCCTTGTCCGAATCACTTTTGTTTATAAAACATTTCATGTCTCAAAATGTGATAGATTCACAAAATAATTTTACATTAAGGATTTTTAATGTTTTATTATCCTCCTACTAAAACTTTATGTGATACTAAATTCGTAAGTTCACATAAAATAAGTATTTTTCATGATTTATTATCAGAGAATTACATTTTTTCTATATATATCTTGCTATAATCATGCTTATCTACTACATTAAAGCTAACTGTTACTTAATACCTACCACGCATCCCATTTCCCGCCCACTCTGCTTCCGTCCTGTCCCTCTAAACCTCTATGTTATCCTTTGCCCCGCCAAGACGCCAACTACCCTCCCGTCCACGCCCCTTTTAGCCTGGATTTTTCTTCTTTAATCATAATACGACACCAACAACATCAAATAAATCATACATAAATATATAATTTCACCAAAATTAAAAAATCGATATAAACAACTACTCGCATATAATTCCATCAAAAAAGCATATAATTCCATCAAAATACAAAGTCGGTGTAAAGAACTACTCGAATTCATTAGACTTGTGAATCCGTTAGAATCAAATTGAAACAAATTTACATGATGATATTGACATGTACGCCATTCCCTTAGCAAAACCACTTGGCCATACGCTGCGTCTTTGTTTTTCTAGTCCAGTTTAGCCAGAACAGCCGTCACCAGCAAGATCCACAGCCGTCGGCTCATCTCACTCACCACCACCGTACTCGCCCCCCACTACTCTTCCACCTCCACCCTCCCTCCCTCCCTCTCGGTGGTGGAAGCCACCACGCAGCCCGCCCGCCCGCACGCCCGCACGCCGTGGGCATAAAGCCCCCGCGCACCCACGCACAGGCCCTTGTCGTTTCCACCGTGTTCCAAATTCAACGCCGCCCCACGTCGGCGACGCAGCACCCGCCGCCCGCCACCACCTCCCGGGCCCGCGCGTTATCAATTCCGCCCCCCCCCCCCCCCCCCTCTCAAATCCTTGCAACCGCCGGTCGAGGGGGGAAGAGGCCGGAGGCGCATTGCCCGGCATTCCCCTCAGGGTCTGCGGGGAACTCGCCCGATCAGCTCCCGGCGCCGGCGGCGCCCCCCGTGGAGCGAGGAGGGGGTGGAGCGGGCGCCCCATGACGTGCGCGCGCGCCGAGGACGCCGTCTCGCCGGCCAACGACGACGACGACGTGGCGGCCGCCTCGGTGTGAGTGGGATTCCCTTTCCCCCCTGGTGTGCTTGTTGTTTTGTTCCTTATGCTGAATCTTTCTTGGATTGTGCGAATGTGTTCCAGAGGCGGCGGCTTGATCCAGAAGGCAGGCGGCGGCGGCGGCCGGAGATCGGGCGGCTCGGGTCGCGCGCTGCAGCGCTCGGCGGCGCATCTGGCGACGGGGGACTGCGACCCGCCGGCGCCGGCGGCCGGCTGCTCCGGGGTAAGCTCCCAGTTGACTTGCTCCTTATCCTATTAGCCCAGCGTTTACCCTGCACAAAATCCACAATTTTTGTATGGATTCGGTACGACATTGCTGAGAAAAAAGTAAAAAGTTACTATTTTTTTCGGTGGGCAAAAGCGAGAATTTAACGGCGAATGAAGCAAAGTTTGTGTCCTGTTGCGGGTGCCGTGGTGCGGAGGGCGCTGTCCGCTTCGGCCATGCTGTGTGCTCCCCTGCACAGTCTCATGGGGGGACCCGGATGAACTGTCCCAGCGTCCCCCTACCTCCCTTGTCACTACTTTCCATTAACTACCTCAGTCTGTGTAGTCAACCAACAATCTTGTTGCTTATTGGTTCCTTGATTGGTTTCTTCCGATCGAATTAATGCCCAGAGTGGTTGTTTTTGGTTTACTCCTTTGTACTTTTGCAGGATGGTATAGGCAAGAACAATGGTAGTGGGAAGAGAGAAGATAACCACAGGATGCGGCAGTACAGGTCACAGCTTGAGCAGGAAGTGGGTGATTCTCTTGAGCTCTGTGATTTGGCTTTCGGTAATACTGTAATGGTGTCGCGTGGTGTGATTTGCTAACCCTGTGAAAATTGCACAGGTCAAGAAGTTGCAGAGGCAGCTCGAAGAAGAGGTTGATCTGCATGTGGCGTTGGCAGATGCTGTTACACAAAATGCTGCGCCTGTATTGAAGTCCTCTGTGAAGCTTCCACGCAAGGTGCACGGTTTGCATAACTCTGATGTTTAATCAGATATGTTTTCTTGTGTTCACTGATTGTCATCTCCTAGCCAGTTATGCATTCAGTAACCGAGCTTGTTAAACCTCTCATTCTGCAGGCACAGGAGCTACTAACTAACATAGCCTCCTTGGAGAGTACCGTTTCAAAGCTCGAAAAAGAGCTAAATGATCTGTACTATCAACTTTGTCATGAAAGGAATGAAAGGCTACTTGCTGAAAATAATCAAGGATGCTTGCCATCTACATCCTCAGATGACCACCAGTCATTGTCAACTTGCACGTGTACGTGGGAAGAAGTGAGTACCATCTGAGTAAATATTTCAATGTGTCTTCTTTCTGGTATGGGAATTATTGACAGTTTCTTGATTACCAATCTTAGCACATATCATCGTTGAGAGATTTGAAGTTTGGAGGGTCTGAGTCTATGAGGTCAACACGACAAGACCTACTCCCTGAACCTGAAAATGACCAGGACATGGGAGAAGATCCTGAAGATCAACAACAAATAGTTTCTTTAAACAGGCTGCTAGAAAAGCACCGAGATTCTTCTTTGAATAGACTTCTTGAAAAGCACCGGGATGAAGAGGTCCCTTTCATGCCTACTTCTATAGTTTTAAGAACTCACTTGAAACATATTGGAGTATCAAGAATTTATTTGTCTTTCTGCAGATGCAAGAATCATGCTCCATGGAAAAAGAAGGCATGGAGGATGAGAAGCTTGATGTTTTATCCTTTGAGCAGTCCATTCTAAAGATAACTAGCATGAAAGGAGGGAATCTTTGGAACAATCCAAATGAGCTCTCCGAGGAGATGGTCCGCTGCATGAGAAACATTTTCCTACGTTTGTCTGAATCCTCGAAGAGATCGCCAAAGACGTCTTCTGATTGTTCATCTTCCTCAGCAGAGCGTCTATCAGGCTCTACACTAGCATCTTTCTCAGATTCATCCATAGTACCCTCAATGCTACGGAGTCCTTCAGTTGATTCGAATCACAATGATGAGACAATGAAGGAAGTCAGAAACTTTGACCCGTATAAAGTTAATGGAAAGGAAACCCGAAGGGATATTGGAAACTATCGTTCAGCAGCTGAAGTATCTTGGATGTCTGTTGGAAAGGATCAGCTTGAATATGCATCTGAAGCTCTCAAGAAGTTCAGGTTTGCTGCTGCAACCCACATAGATATATCACATGTTTACAAACCGTACAAATATTCATACACATATAAATAAATTTTAGCATATGATGTCAACAATTTTAATTTTGTTTGACCTTGTAATGCCCTAAAGGAATATACAAATGATCGAACTAGTCTGGGGACTTGATTGGGAGAACAAAAGGATGCTCAATGCACTCTTCTGCTTGCAGTATAGAAACTAGGTTCCAAAATTTGTTCGGAATGCTATTTTTCTCCCATTTTGAGCCCTTAGAGTTCCTGTTATCATGCAATTTTCTAGTATCTGAATGCGTTAGTGAACAGACTTTCCCATCTTCATTTTGGCATATATCCTATGGTTTATGTTCCATTGAAAGTTAACAGATACCTCCTATGGTTTATCCTAAGGAGTGCCGGTGAAAGTTAACAGATCTTAGTGGGTGTTTGGATAAGGACACTCTTGGAACTGAGAGATTTTAATCCAAATCCTCCCTATTTAAACATGAACTTATGAATTAGTAAATCCCCTAGATCTCACAACAAACATTTTTACTCCACTTTTCCAATTTTACATGGTATGGATGCCGCTGCCCTACATTCTAGATCATGTGTTATTTCGTTATTTTGAACATAGGTGTTATTAAAGCACACCCTTTTTTATATTTTGCAGATTTCTTGTGGAACAGTTGTCAAAGGTTAACCCTAGTGCTATGAATCGTGATCAGCGGCTAGCCTTTTGGATTAACTTGTACAATGCTTTGATAATGCATGTAAGTATGATTTGTTACTTGAGATGCTGGTTTTCCAGACAAGGAATATATTTCTGTTTATATTAGTAAATTTGTGTATTCCTCATTTTCTTTCATTATGTGTCATGCTCTCACTCAATTGCTTACCCTGGCATTTCTTTATTGGAATCCATCAGGCGTATTTAGCATATGGAGTTCCTCGAAATGACATAAAGCTTTTTTCTCTAATGCAAAAGGTTTGACCAGCATATCTTCCGCTGTTAGTCTAAAATCAAACATCGGACTGTTAACCATGTGAATTGTGCAGGCCTGTTACACGGTTGGTGGCCAGTCCATCAGTGCAGCGGAAATAGAGTTCGTCATTCTAAAGATGAAGACTCCAGTGCACCGGCCCCAATTTGTATAAATCGTTTCTCCATCTTAGCTTTCGCCTTTTTGGTTTTATTGTATTCTCTCTTACTGTTCTCTTATTTCTTTTCAGTCTTTGATGTTGGCTCTGAATAAGTTCAAGATTACTGAGGATCACAAGAAGTACTCAATCGATGAATTTGAACCCCTTTTGTTGTTTGGACTTAGCTGTGGAATGTTCTCTTCTCCTGCTGTAAGTATGCCATCTAATCGTAGTTCTGTTAAGATGTGCATATGGTTCAACAAATGCTGCACTTAATAAGTTGTTGGAGAAACTAGTGCCATGCTTGTCCTTTATTGCGCTATCCTTAGCCAGACATGTCATGCTTCAGATTTCTTTGTCCTACGTGATTCACTGTTGATTGAGTTGTATGATTATAAGAATGCTAAAGCTTTTTTCTTCTCTAAATTCGTGTTGCTGAGTCACTCTGTTGTTGTACAGGTGCGGATTTTCTCCGCTGAAAATGTCAGGCAGGAGCTCCAGGAATCTTTGAGAGACTATATTCAGGCGACTGTTGGTACAAATGACCGAGGGAAACTGCTGATCCCAAAGTTAGTGCAGAGCTACGCCAAGGGAGCTGTTGAAGACTCTCTGCTTGCAGACTGGATCTGCCATCACCTCGCACCTGATCAAGCTGCGGTTATCCGAGATTCCTCTTCACAGAGGAAGCAGCGGCTTCTTGGAGTGCGAAGTTTCACTGTTCTCGCGTTTGACTCGAAGTTCCGATACCTCTTCTTGCCTGACAGCAGTGGCTCCCAGAAGCTAGACGCAAAACAATCTTACAAACTTCCTGAGCCGTGTTCAGAATAGATAATAAAGCTCAGTCGGTATATTTGGGTCATAAAAACCATTCTTTTGCACAGAGGAACATGGATTGGCGGTTGTATATGATGTAAATTTTGAGGAAGGAAAGTAAATCATGTAACAAGCTCATGCAATGCAGCGTGTTTAATCAGATTCTCTGCAGAGTCGGTGACAGTTTGAGGTTGTATTGGGTTTTGTGTTGTGTTCAGTTGTCTTTCATACTGAATATAACATTTCTTTTAGTTGTTTATTTTTTCTGCATACCTTTTCTTTTTCTCCTTTTGTAAAGCTCTTCTTGGTCAATTGATTTGTAACTTTTGCTGCAATAAAGGTGGGCATACAGTTCAATGTAATGCTCGTATTTTCACCGCCAAGCTTTACACCAAATTTGGGAGTTTGGAGTCTCTTCGTAATTATTGCGACACTATAGCATTTCGTTTGTATGTGTGAAAAATTGTCCAATTAGGCTCAAAATGTTTGTCTCGCAGAGTACAATAAAATTGTGCAATTAGTTTTTGATTTCATCTACATTTAGTACTCCATGCATGTTATGACATTTTAATGTGGTGAAGAATCTTCTTTTTGCATAGTGAATTTGAGAGTTGCTTTTTAAACTAAACAAGGTCATTGTGGTGGTTCTAGAATGGAGTGAGCAGTCTGCAAATTGTGGTCGAAGATGTTCGCTGCTTATGTCAACAACTCGCCTTCGTCTTAATGCATGCCGCACATCAGCTCGAAAGTGATTTGCCTCCCTCTATTCGAAACTAAATATCTTTGACAAAAATAATATACTATGCTGGAAGCCTGGAACACGTTTTCTGTGGTATCCACACTTCGATAAAACTACAATTTCTTCGCAAAAAAGATAAATTACAATTGTCTATGTATTTCTTGTTTAGTAAACATTTAACTTTTTATATGTACAATTGCTTACACTGAAAATCTAGCATCCTCAGAACTCAAGTGCTAAACTTAAATTTTCTTTTGGAATTACTCCTTTTTATCGTGAGCGTGATAAACCAGTGGGACAAAAATGGATCTTTACGGGCCAAGAAGGCTAAGTTTCTCAATTTCACAACCAAAACTCTCTTATGGGCCCACCTTCTGGCCTATGATGTAATCTTCAACGCGCCTGCTCTGCTAGAATGGGCCTTCATAGGCCCGAAGACGGCCCATATTTGCTTCCATTTTCTCCCTTCTGTCTTCCATTTTCCCTCTTCCTTTCACCCAGAGAAATTTCCTCACCGGCGAGCGGCGGCGCGGCCGCCCACCGGAACCCGGGCAGCCGCACGGAGGCTTAGCGGCGTTCCTGCGCGGGTAATTTGAGCACCGTGGTTTCCATCTGCTCGCTGATTGCGATGCGTGCGCGGTAATGTTCTTGAGGCTACATTTCCCTTTATGTCTCACTGCGTCAGTGGTTTGATACATAGCTGATACTCCAATATGCGATAGGGTTCAGTATAGGATTCGAATCTGAGGTTGCAGCTTCAGGTAGGGGAGAACGCAGCAGGACGACTTGGGGATTGCGCCTTCCCGTGCGGAGCCAGCGAACGATTTGCCATTTGCTGCTGGTGACTCTCTAGTTTCCTTTGACTCCTATTTCAATTCCAGGAGCAGTTGCCTCTTTTGACCACTGGCTTCTGAAGTATATTGCTGCTTAACATGATAAGTGTAATTTTCCAGATTTGGCTGACCAAGTGCTCTTTACTACTACATCAGAACTTGCTGAGGAATCTTTGAAATTCATGAGAGAAGTTGAATATGAACAGAACGGTTGCCCATAATCTCTGTGTTTTTCGTAGTTAAAGTTAAAGGAAAAGATGTTTTTATACCCTAAGGAAACCGCACTAGGAACTAGAGCAGTGGGGAAAGTACATAACTAGGATTTATATATATATATTTTTTTTGGGGAAAAGTACATCACTAGGATTGTGAAACATGGGGAGAGATGATAAGCAAACCTACTACTTTCATTAGTGATAAATGATGTTTCAAACAGGATGATCATACTTAGGCTAAAGTGGTTGGTCGGAATGTCAAATAAAAAAGAACAGAGGTAGTAATTAGTTAGTTATAACTCAGAGTTTGATGCCACGGCCACAAATGACACTCTTGGTTGAAGGGTCACCGTCGCCATCACAAAAGTTTAGCTTCACGGCCAATAATTCATGAGGAGGGGGGGGGGGGGGGGGGCGACGAATCACAGAAGTTTAGCAGCCTGTTAAGCTATACATAAAGAAATGCTACCAGTCAGCAGATTACTGAAAGTACAATTTACTATGTACATCCTTACTCTATTCTGACTGAATTTTGCATCTTCAGGTTGGCATCTATGCTGTCCAGGCAAGAGACTACTTCCTGTATTGTTGGCCTCATGCTAGGATTCTGGTTGACACACTGGCAAGCGACTTCAAGTATCTTCAACATCTGCTCTTCATACCCTGTGCAATGCAGTTCTGGATCCAGGACTTCAATCTGCTTTCCTTGAGATCTCATCTCATGCACCCACTGGACGAGTTCTTTGGACTTGTGTGAGATTGGAATTGGCCGGTGGCCGCTGGCCTGTGAGAAGCTCAAGCAGCACCACTCCAAAACTGTACATATCACCTCTAAGAGTAGCCACCCAACCTTGACAGTACTCTGGAGGAATGTAACCGAGAGTGCCAATCAACTCAGTTGTGACATGAGTTTTGTTTGGAAGGATCAATCTAGATAGCCCGAAATCTGCAACATAGGGTTTAAATTCTTTGTCTAGTAGGATATTACTAGACTTGATGTCACGGTGCACAATGCGAGGCTTGCAGACATCATGGATGTAGAACAGACCCCGGCTTGTGCCTTGTGCGATCTTTAGCCTCATCGGCCAGTCAAGAAATGAGCTTGCATCATCATCCCTGTTGTGAAGCCAATCATCCAGGTTGCCATTCTCCATATAAGAATATATGAGGAACCTTGAGTTTGCCTGTATGCAGTAGCCCCAGAGTGGCACAAGATTTTCATGCTGTGCCATGGAGAGTGCGTCAACCTCTGCACTGAATTCCCTATCCATCAGGCATATTTCGCTATTGAGCTTCTTGATTGCAACCTGTGAACCATTGGGTAGCTCAGCCTTGTACACTAGCCCGTAACCTCCACAGCCTATGATATTCTCCTTGTCAAAATTATTTGTAGCCTTCACAAGATCAGCGAATGTGAGCTTACTTTGTTCTCCCTTGGCTTGTGGAACCATCACCAATGATTGCTCTGAATTGAAGTTGGATGGCATTGCTTCCATGGCATCCTTGCTGTTGCTCCTATTTGTTGCTGTGAAACTTGTTGCTCTGAACAAGAAAAGGAGGCAAGCTAGCAAGAACAGGATGGCCATACCTCCAAAACATACACCAAATGCTAGGACAAAAATGGCTATTTTGCCGTGTTGTTTCTTGGAGACCCATTGTGGTTTAGCCGAACCACAATGATTGGAAAGCATGGGACCACACAGTTTTGGGTTGCCATCAAAGCTTGAATTTGGAAAAGTGCTAAGCTGGCCTACAGTTGGAATAGTCCCTTCAAGGTCATTATTAGAAACATTGAATTGAGACAGGAAGTTCAGGTCATTCAGTGCAGCTGGTATTGTACCAGTGAGATTATTACTTGACAAGTCAAGCACCTGCAAATCTGCGATGTTGCAAATCGCTTCTGGGATCTCTCCAGATAATCTGTTGAAGCTCAAATTGAGTGAAAGGAGCCCTTTCAACTGACCAATCTCTTTGGGGATCTCACCACTGAAGTTATTATTGCCTAGTTTCAGCACTTTAGGGAAAGCACTAGGCATGCGATATTGAAGTGATTGTGGTGTATAAAGTGGATAAACGGGCAGCTCAAAGACCTCTGGTCCAACCTTGTCTGTTTTTAGCATTGTCATCTCCATCAGGGCTGTAGGAATTTCCCCTGTAAAGCTGTTGTTTGATATGTCTATATAGAACAGAGAGTTCAGGGTCCTTATCCAGTTAGGTATTGATCCGGTCAGTTGATTGTTAAATAAAAATAACATCTCCAAATTTGTGAGCCTCGATAACCAAAGAGGCATTCTTCCAGACAAAGAACAATCATTGATGGAAAAAACCTGAAGATTCTCAAAACCATCAATTGTGTCATCCTCTGGCATGACCTCATGCTTGAAGTTGAATCCAATTAGCAAGGTGGTCAGGTTCTTGCAACTCCGAAGGATCTCAAATGCATTTGTGATATTTGTAAGGGAGATGTCAACAATTGACAGGAATGAGAGGGACTTAAGGTTGCCAATTCTTTCTGACAGCTGGCCATGGAATCTGTTGGAGGATAATCGCAATGCAGTTAGATTGTTGCATGAATATATGCTTTCTGGAATTGTACCATTGAAATTGTTCCCCATGAGGTCTAAGGTTTTTAGACTGTGTAAGTTGGTGAAATTGACCTTGGTGAGTTCTCCACTAAAATTGTTGCGCTTGAGGTCGATAATTATGAGATTTGTGCAGTTGCTCAGAGTCGATGGAACCTCCCCAGACATGTTGTTACTGTCCAAATGAATCTGCTCCAGTCCCTTAAGGTCACCTATAGAATTTGGGATATTGCCACCGAATTTATTTCCTTCAAGGTTTAAGGTGACCAGATTTTTGAGCTTGCCGATCTTGCTGAGTGACCCTTCCAAATGATTATTTGGAAAAGACAGGTGTTCTAACAAGGTAATGTTGAAAAGGTCATCCGGAAGAGTCCCACTGAGGTTGTTCTCCCCGGCACTGAGAGATGTCAGCTTGGAGCAATTACCGAGCTCTGCAGGGATACTTCCACTCATTTTGTTGTAGCTGAGTTCAAGAACAACAAAGGATGGCGCGCTGACACAAAAGGTGGTTGGTATCTGCCCGGTAAAGCTATTGTTGCTGACATTTAGCGCGACCAGATTCTTCATCACGTCCCATGTGGTGGATGGAAACTGCCCGGAAAACAAGTTGCTCGAGATGTTCAGTACCTTGAGAGGCCGGATAGGGGTTGACGATGGCAGCTCCTGCAGGCCTCCATTGAGTTGGTTGAAGCTGACATCAAGCATGACGATGTTGCTGGACAACACCAATTCCAGCGGTAGGGAACCTGACAGCAAATTGTAGGATAGGTTGAGCCGCAAGAGGCCAGTGAGATTGCCGAGGAATGGTGAGATGAACCCCTGAAGGCTCTTAGAAGCCAGAGAAACATCAGTGACCATCCTGTCTGGACTGCAGCTGATCCCTTCCCACGTGCAGCAGTCTGTGCCATTCTGCCATGACTTGGTGAGGCCACCATCCTGGGAGAGCCCTGCGAGGAAGTGGAGGAGGGAGTTGCTCTCCTGGTCGGTGCAAGAACTTGTGGGAGAGGCGAAGAAGAGGAACAGCACAAGAGCAAGGCCAAGGAAAGTTTTGGGAAATCTGTTGCTGTATTTCATGTGTGAGAAATTGAGAGTCCACATGTTCTTTCTTAAGAAATCAATATGGAAGCGTATGAGTGAGTTGTGTCCTGAGAGTTTATAAAGGTAAATGGGTTCAGATGAAGAAAGAGCACGAGTAGCAAACAGGAGCAGCTGCTATCACCATTCAACAGTTTTTTCTGACCTTTCAGGATTTATTCAACAAGAAAATCTGGTCAAAGGATGGCTGCTACAGGCACATCCTTTTTGGGATTTGATATTTGCTACAACAATTTCTAAGCTCACACCATGGTGCTAGAGTATATCCCTGATTTCCATGTGTGAAACGGTACAGTTTGCGAGGAACAGCCATCCATGACCCCATCCCTTTTAAAAATGGTACTTCTTGTCTCAATTTACTTCATTTGACATAACTTCTCTTACCGGTTTCACTATAACAAATCTGCTTTACAGACAAATTTTGATCGAAGAAGGCACAGTTTCAAAGCACGAATTACACATATTACCACAGTATAATTGAAAGCCAGATGTAGAGATCCACATGGCTGCAGAAATGCAAGTGGAGAGCAAGAAGATTGCAGGGTAATGTATGAATTGACGCCTGAGTGCTGATAGTTCTTGTTGACCCAAGGAAGCGTTTACTTTCTAGCCAACCTAATCCAAAGCGAATCTGTGGCCGATGCTGAATCACACGTTTGCGAATGCAATTTTCCTTGTGCCGGCACCAGTGTTGACTGTGGACAACGACTTGGGGCTTGATAGCAAGTGATCTTCGCGTACAAGTGTGCGTCGGGCTCAGCTCGTGATTGCAGGCCGGCTTGTGTTTGGATTCAGTAAATATCTCCGGCCGCATACATTTTTTTATTTGTTTTGTAAACTCCTTTTCTTTGAGGTGGATTGATTTTTAAGTTTTGTGCAGATAATGGTAGACATATACAGTTTCTTTTCACTCCAAACCTTCAACGTGGCTGCTTTTCTACTCTCAATGCATGCAGTACCATGTCGACTTGGCAATATCAATTTTTTTCATCACATTTTTTCTTTTCTGCATTATACATGAATTACCCGTGTATTTCTTGGTTATTAAATAAATGTGATTCTTCATTGGTAAAACAGACATGGCCAATTTAGACAGGGCAAGCAGATCGGGTCGAGGATGGCCGGAAGCGAGTGCAAGCAGGGGATTTATTTCATTTCGACTCACCTTAGCTCCCAAGTCGCCGGCACCGTGAATGGTGAGAACAACTGCGACGAGAACGACGACAGCACCTTCGACGACCGGAGCAAGGGAGAACTTTCCCATCGGGAATACCAGCCCTAACCTACCTAGAACTACTCTAATAGGAGGGAATATGTACACCACCCACCGGATCCGTGACTCCCCCTGCTCACCGGCGTCGCAGAGGCCACCGGAGGCGAGGGAAGCCGACGAATCCGGCGGTGGGAACTGAGCTCGCCTCGAAGTCGCCCTTCTCTCTACTGTGCTGGAGGAACGGGACGCTTCGGGAGAGAACTACGCCGCCTAATGTTAGTCTTTCTAGGCCAAGATTTCACAAGGATTTCAACACCTATCGCCTGGGCCTTTCATGGGCCCTCTCGCCAGCCCATACTTGTGCGCAACGGCCCATTTGAACACCTTCACGTTTCGCGTTTCCGCTCCCTTCCTTTCCCCGCCCCCCTCGCCGCGCCGGCGAACGGCGGCGCTGCCGTCTCGGGAGACCCACGCGGCGGGCCGCACGGAGAGCCAGCTCGCTACGCTCCTACTAGGGTCAGTTGATCGCCTCTCTTGCCTTGTCTTCTATGCTTGCAGTGTATGGCGATTTTACTGGGGCTACATAGCTTCATTCTATTCGATTCGCCACTTCTTCAGTGGTTTGGTTGCGCCGAGAGAGATGCTCCGAGTAGATAGGGTTTAGGAGAGAGCTCGAATCTGAGGTCGAAACCGCAGGCGGAGGAGGCATTCACAGGTATCCGGATGGGTCCTTCGCGTTCGGTTCGGGTCAGTGATGATTGACGACTGTTGGGCCTCCCTGGCATTTTTGGTGTTGGTGGACTGGTTCTAATATCCTTTTATCCCTGGACCTATTTTAGGAGCATTTGCTTGTTTTGCTGTTTTGACCACTGATTTGTGGAGGATGTTGCTTCTTAATATGACAATTGCATTTTTCTTGGTTGCATTTGGTTGATAACTCTGTCAATGTGGTGGTGCCCATAACCCCATATAACTAACCGAATCCGTTTTACCTGAAATTCATGGGAACAAGCTGGAGGGGAACCTGCAATTCGTGAGAACAAGTTGAGTAGGAACTGATTTGGTTTTCTGTAACCTTTGTGTTTCTCATGGTCAATCATGAATTCATGCCCAGTAGTTCATGGAAAGGGAAAGGGAGATGAATTACAATGTAGCTTGTTTTGTCATGAATCCTGAATGGCTAGGGGGTGGCAAGTGACATGAATTTACAAAAGTCTCTCTCCCTATTAAGATGTAGAAAAAGAAGTAGCACGATCAGTCAGCAGAAATAGTTTTTATGAAACTTTACATCTACTGTGTGCACTCAAGTAGTACAATTTGTCGTGTAAATCACCCTCTTTTTACTGAATTTTAATCATCAGGTTGGCGTCTATACTGTCGAGGCAGGACACTACTTCTTGTATTGTTGGCCTCATGCTAGAATTATGGTTGACACACTGGCAAGCAACTTCAAGAACCTTTAGCATTTGCTCTTCATATCCTGTACCCCTGAGAGCCGGATCCAGGATGTTGATCTGCTTTCCTTCAGATCTCATCTCCTGTGCCCACTGGACAAGTTCTTTTGATGCAAACGAGATTGGAACAGGCCGCTGGCCTGTGAGAAGTTCAAGCAGGACTACTCCAAAACTGTACATGTCACCTCTCGGAGTAGCCACCCGCCCTTGCCCATACTCAGGGGGAATGTAACCAAGAGTGCCAACCAACTCGGTCGTGACATGCGTTTTGTTGGGAAGGATCAATCTGGATAGACCAAAATCTGCAAGATAGGCTTTGAATTCTTTGTCCATTAGGATGTTGCTTGGCTTGATGTCACGGTGAACAATGTGAGGCTTGCAGACATTGTGGATGTATGAAAGACCCCTGCTTGCTCCTTGTGCAATCTTGAGCCTCATCGGCCAGTCAAGAAATGAACTGCCATCATCATCCCTGTTGTGAAGCCAATCATCCAGGCTGCCATTCTCCATATAAGAATATATGAGGAACCTTGAATTTCCATGGATGCAGTAACCCCAGAGTGGCACAAGATTTTCATGCTGTGCTACTGAGAGTGCATCAACTTCTGCACAGAATTCCCTATCCATCAGGCACATTTCGCTGCTGAGCTTCTTGATTGCGACCTTGGAACCATCAGGTAACTCAGCCTTATAGACTAGCCCATAACCTCCACAGCCTATGATATTCTCCTTGTCAAAGTTATTTGTAGCTCTCACAAGATCAGTGAATGCGAGTTTATTTTGTTCTCCCTTGCCTCGTGGAACCATCACTAACAATTGCTCTGAATTGAAGTAGGATGACATTGCTTCTATGGCATCCTTGTTGTTGCTCCTATTCCTTGACATGAAGTTTGCAACCTGGAACAAGAGAAGGAGACGAGCTACCAAGACTAGGATGATGATGACTCCCAAAAATACCCCAAATGCAAGCACAATAATGGCTTTTTTACCGAGTCTCTTTTTAGAGACAAGTGGTGTTCTAGTTGAACTGCAATGAGTTACAAGCATAGGGCCACACAATTTTGGGTTGCCATCAAAGCTAGAATTTGAAAAGGTGCTAAACTGCCCTCCAGTTGGAATACTCCCTTCTAAGCCATTATTTGAAACATTGAACTGAGATAATAAGTGCAGATCATCCAGTGCAGTTGGAATGTTACCAGTGAGATCATTGCTCGACAAGTCAAGTACTTGCAGGTTTGTGATGTTGCAAATCGTTTCCGGGATCTCTCCAGATAATTTGTTGAAGCTCAAATTGAGTGAAAGGAGCGCTTTCAACTGACCAATCTCTTCGGGGATCACACCCGTGAAATTGTTAGCTCCCAGATTCAGTACTTTGGGGAAAGCACTGGGCATGCGGTATTGAAGTGCTGGAGTCACATAAACTGGGAGCTCAAAGACCTTTGGTGCAACATTGTCTGTTTTTAGCATTGGCATCTCCATTAAGTCTGTTGGAATTTCCCCTGTCAGGCTGTTGTTTGATATGTCTAAATAGAAGAGGGAGCTTAGGTTACTCATCCAGTTAGGTATTGGCCCGGTCAGATGATTGTTATATAAAAATAACATCTCTAAATTAGTTAGCTTCAATAACCAAGGAGGTACTTTTCCTGACAATGCACAACCTTCTATAGAAAGAACCTGAAGATTCTGAAAACCGCTAATTCTGTCATCCTCTGGCATGGTCTCGTGCATGAAGTTGTAGCCAATTAGCAAAGTGGTCAGGTTCCTGCAACTCCTAAGGATTTGAAATGCACTTGTGATATTTGTAAGTGAGATTTCTACAAGTGATAGAAATGAGAGAAACTTCAAATCGCCAATTCTTTTTGACAACTGCCCAGGGAGCTTATTCCAAGACAGCCGCAGTGCAGTTAGATTGCTGCATGAGTAGATGCTTTCTGGAATTGTTCCAGTGAAGTTGTTCCATGCAAGATCTAAAGTGTTTAGATTGGTCAGTGTGGAGAAATTGACCCTGGTCAGCTCTCCATTGAACGTGTTGTTCTTGAGGTCTATGGTTACAAGGTTTGTGCAGTTGCTCAAAGTTGAAGGAAGCTTCCCAGACATGCGATTGTGATCCAAATGAATCTCTTCCAGCCTTGTAAGATCACCAATAGAATCTGGAATATTTCCACTGAATTCATTCCCTCCAAGATCAAGGGTGATCAGATTTGTGAGCTTGGGTATGCCTCTGAATGATCCTTCCAACTGATTATTAGGAAGTGATAGGTGCTCCAACAAGGTAATATTGAAGAGCTCATCTGGAAGAGTCCCACTGAGGTGGTTGTTGCCAGCACTGATAAATGTCAGCATGGAGCAATTACCAAGACCTGGAGGGATACTTCCACTGAATTGGTTGTAGCTAAGTTCAAGCACAGAAAAGTATCGTGCGCTGACACAGATCGCTGTTGGTATAGGCCCATTGAAGCTGTTATTGCTGACGTTGAGAGCAACCAGACTATTCATCAACTCCCAGTCCCATGCGGTGGATGGAAATGACCCTGTAAACAAGTTGCTCGAGATGTTCAATACCTTGATAGGCCGGACATGAGTTGAAGATGGCAGTTCTTGCAGGTTTCCGCTTAGTTGATTGAAGCTGACATCAAGGATGATGATGCTCCTGGATAACACCAATTCTAGCGGCAGGCCACCGGACAGCCAATTGTATGATAAGTTGAGGCGCAACAAGCCACTGAGATTACCAAGGAATGGTGAGATGAATCCCTGAAGGCCCTTAGAAGCCAAGAAGACATCGGTGACTGTCCTGTCTGTAGTGCAGCTGATCCCTTCCCATGTGCAGCAGTCTGTGCCATTCTTCCATGACATGGTTAGGTTGCTGACCTGCGAAAGCCCTCCAAGGAACTGGAGGAGGGATTCGTTCTCTTGCTCAGAGCAAGAACTTGTGGGAGAGGCCAAGAAGAGGAGCAGAACAAGAGCAAGGCCAAGGAACGATGTGGGAAAATAGTTGTACTTCATGGGTGAGAAATGGAGTTTCCACATGGTTTTCTTCCAGAAATCAGCATGGAAGAAGAGGCATAAATTGCGTCCTGAGAAGTATAGGGCCAAAGGAGTCTCATCAATCTGCTGTCTCTGTTTTGTTTCATCCTTTCAGGTCATAGTCACAAAAAAAAAACCTGGGTGAATGATTAGCTGCTAAAGTACTCTCTGTCGACCATTATGTTTTATCTGTGCAGCCTACTGCAGTCTATTGGTAAGCCTGACGTCCATACACAAAACAGTAGGATACATGTAACAATCATTTCTTTTTGCGAATTAAACAGTACATTTGCGGATACTCACTGACTCATAGGCACACACACTCACCCTTTTTATTGATTCCTTTTGAAACTGTTAGAGCTCATATTAATTACTTCATTTGACATCACTTCCATTACCTGCTTCATTATACCAGACGAAACCTGTTTGATTTCTGTTGTTACAGACAAAAAATGGGAAAAGGATGCACCCACCCTTCTGGTGATCAGGAAAAGACACGATTTTGCTGAGAGAATGAATTCCTCATATTTGCAAACTGTGGATTGATCAGGATGATGGAATCATGGAAAGCATCAATTAAGATTTAAGAATGACTAATTATTCCAAATCAGCCATCGATGTCGCACTCGACACGCAGAAGGGCAAGTGGAGCGCAAGAAGGTTGAAGATTAATGGAGTGGCATTGTGGGAGAGTGCCTTGCTTCTTCTTGACCCGAGGCGTTTACTTTTAAGTTTTAAGCCGCTGTCTTTATCCAAGGGTAGCTGTGGTTGACGTAACAACTTCGAAATTGCAATTTCTCGTTCTGCGGCACCGCTGGTGGTTATGGTTTACGGTGGACTATGGACTGCGACTTGGTGCAATTTCATGACAAGTTCTCTTCGAGCACAAGTGTATAACGGAATCACATGGTTTTCTTTGGGTGTCCGTTTATTTTTTATTTTTCGTTTTTTCTTTCTCTGTAAAGCTCATTGCCTTGGCCTGGCTTCTATGTTTTTGCTCAAATGAAGGCAGGTACACATACTGTTCTATATAATCTGTGTTCTTTATCATGCATCTTCAATGTAGCTACTCTGCTAGAATTAGAATGGATTCAGCAGTATGCAAAATTGTTGGTGATGTCAACAGCTCTTCTATAGCTCCTAATGCATGCAGTGTCAGGTCCAAAGGGATTTGCCATCCTCCATTTGAACCTAAACGTTGTTTTTTAACACGGTTTTTGTGGTTTGCTACACCGCATTTAAAGTAACAA
Organism: Echinochloa phyllopogon; assembly: GCA_033239725.1. Classification (NCBI taxonomy): domain Eukaryota; kingdom Viridiplantae; phylum Streptophyta; class Magnoliopsida; order Poales; family Poaceae; genus Echinochloa; species Echinochloa phyllopogon. Next base: position 3,865,669 of record BTCW01000001.1, read on the forward strand.
ATTGCTTTTACATTTATTTCAAATTCTGGAACCATTTTAGGAGCGGGAGGGATTTTTGTTTTCTGTACAGGGTGGAGATTCCAGATTTGCCAATAAAAAATACTCTCACAAAAAACGTATTTTTGCCTGGACCAAGAAGGCCAAGAGCCCAAGATTGCTAAAATTCACAACCCAACAACACTTCGAGGCTTGTGGAACCATCACCAATGATTGCTCTGAATTGAAGTTGGATGGCATTGCTTCCATGGCATCCTTGCTGTTGCTCCTATTTGTTGCTGTGAAACTTGTTGCTCTGAACAAGAAAAGGAGGCAAGCTAGCAAGAACAGGATGGCCATACCTCCAAAACATACACCAAATGCTAGGACAAAAATGGCTATTTTGCCGTGTTGTTTCTTGGAGACCCATTGTGGTTTAGCCGAACCACAATGATTGGAAAGCATGGGACCACACAGTTTTGGGTTGCCATCAAAGCTTGAATTTGGAAAAGTGCTAAGCTGGCCTACAGTTGGAATAGTCCCTTCAAGGTCATTATTAGAAACATTGAATTGAGACAGGAAGTTCAGGTCATTCAGTGCAGCTGGTATTGTACCAGTGAGATTATTACTTGACAAGTCAAGCACCTGCAAATCTGCGATGTTGCAAATCGCTTCTGGGATCTCTCCAGATAATCTGTTGAAGCTCAAATTGAGTGAAAGGAGCCCTTTCAACTGACCAATCTCTTTGGGGATCTCACCACTGAAGTTATTATTGCCTAGTTTCAGCACTTTAGGGAAAGCACTAGGCATGCGATATTGAAGTGATTGTGGTGTATAAAGTGGATAAACGGGCAGCTCAAAGACCTCTGGTCCAACCTTGTCTGTTTTTAGCATTGTCATCTCCATCAGGGCTGTAGGAATTTCCCCTGTAAAGCTGTTGTTTGATATGTCTATATAGAACAGAGAGTTCAGGGTCCTTATCCAGTTAGGTATTGATCCGGTCAGTTGATTGTTAAATAAAAATAACATCTCCAAATTTGTGAGCCTCGATAACCAAAGAGGCATTCTTCCAGACAAAGAACAATCATTGATGGAAAAAACCTGAAGATTCTCAAAACCATCAATTGTGTCATCCTCTGGCATGACCTCATGCTTGAAGTTGAATCCAATTAGCAAGGTGGTCAGGTTCTTGCAACTCCGAAGGATCTCAAATGCATTTGTGATATTTGTAAGGGAGATGTCAACAATTGACAGGAATGAGAGGGACTTAAGGTTGCCAATTCTTTCTGACAGCTGGCCATGGAATCTGTTGGAGGATAATCGCAATGCAGTTAGATTGTTGCATGAATATATGCTTTCTGGAATTGTACCATTGAAATTGTTCCCCATGAGGTCTAAGGTTTTTAGACTGTGTAAGTTGGTGAAATTGACCTTGGTGAGTTCTCCACTAAAATTGTTGCGCTTGAGGTCGATAATTATGAGATTTGTGCAGTTGCTCAGAGTCGATGGAACCTCCCCAGACATGTTGTTACTGTCCAAATGAATCTGCTCCAGTCCCTTAAGGTCACCTATAGAATTTGGGATATTGCCACCGAATTTATTTCCTTCAAGGTTTAAGGTGACCAGATTTTTGAGCTTGCCGATCTTGCTGAGTGACCCTTCCAAATGATTATTTGGAAAAGACAGGTGTTCTAACAAGGTAATGTTGAAAAGGTCATCCGGAAGAGTCCCACTGAGGTTGTTCTCCCCGGCACTGAGAGATGTCAGCTTGGAGCAATTACCGAGCTCTGCAGGGATACTTCCACTCATTTTGTTGTAGCTGAGTTCAAGAACAACAAAGGATGGCGCGCTGACACAAAAGGTGGTTGGTATCTGCCCGGTAAAGCTATTGTTGCTGACATTTAGCGCGACCAGATTCTTCATCACGTCCCATGTGGTGGATGGAAACTGCCCGGAAAACAAGTTGCTCGAGATGTTCAGTACCTTGAGAGGCCGGATAGGGGTTGACGATGGCAGCTCCTGCAGGCCTCCATTGAGTTGGTTGAAGCTGACATCAAGCATGACGATGTTGCTGGACAACACCAATTCCAGCGGTAGGGAACCTGACAGCAAATTGTAGGATAGGTTGAGCCGCAAGAGGCCAGTGAGATTGCCGAGGAATGGTGAGATGAACCCCTGAAGGCTCTTAGAAGCCAGAGAAACATCAGTGACCATCCTGTCTGGACTGCAGCTGATCCCTTCCCACGTGCAGCAGTCTGTGCCATTCTGCCATGACTTGGTGAGGCCACCATCCTGGGAGAGCCCTGCGAGGAAGTGGAGGAGGGAGTTGCTCTCCTGGTCGGTGCAAGAACTTGTGGGAGAGGCGAAGAAGAGGAACAGCACAAGAGCAAGGCCAAGGAAAGTTTTGGGAAATCTGTTGCTGTATTTCATGTGTGAGAAATTGAGAGTCCACATGTTCTTTCTTAAGAAATCAATATGGAAGCGTATGAGTGAGTTGTGTCCTGAGAGTTTATAAAGGTAAATGGGTTCAGATGAAGAAAGAGCACGAGTAGCAAACAGGAGCAGCTGCTATCACCATTCAACAGTTTTTTCTGACCTTTCAGGATTTATTCAACAAGAAAATCTGGTCAAAGGATGGCTGCTACAGGCACATCCTTTTTGGGATTTGATATTTGCTACAACAATTTCTAAGCTCACACCATGGTGCTAGAGTATATCCCTGATTTCCATGTGTGAAACGGTACAGTTTGCGAGGAACAGCCATCCATGACCCCATCCCTTTTAAAAATGGTACTTCTTGTCTCAATTTACTTCATTTGACATAACTTCTCTTACCGGTTTCACTATAACAAATCTGCTTTACAGACAAATTTTGATCGAAGAAGGCACAGTTTCAAAGCACGAATTACACATATTACCACAGTATAATTGAAAGCCAGATGTAGAGATCCACATGGCTGCAGAAATGCAAGTGGAGAGCAAGAAGATTGCAGGGTAATGTATGAATTGACGCCTGAGTGCTGATAGTTCTTGTTGACCCAAGGAAGCGTTTACTTTCTAGCCAACCTAATCCAAAGCGAATCTGTGGCCGATGCTGAATCACACGTTTGCGAATGCAATTTTCCTTGTGCCGGCACCAGTGTTGACTGTGGACAACGACTTGGGGCTTGATAGCAAGTGATCTTCGCGTACAAGTGTGCGTCGGGCTCAGCTCGTGATTGCAGGCCGGCTTGTGTTTGGATTCAGTAAATATCTCCGGCCGCATACATTTTTTTATTTGTTTTGTAAACTCCTTTTCTTTGAGGTGGATTGATTTTTAAGTTTTGTGCAGATAATGGTAGACATATACAGTTTCTTTTCACTCCAAACCTTCAACGTGGCTGCTTTTCTACTCTCAATGCATGCAGTACCATGTCGACTTGGCAATATCAATTTTTTTCATCACATTTTTTCTTTTCTGCATTATACATGAATTACCCGTGTATTTCTTGGTTATTAAATAAATGTGATTCTTCATTGGTAAAACAGACATGGCCAATTTAGACAGGGCAAGCAGATCGGGTCGAGGATGGCCGGAAGCGAGTGCAAGCAGGGGATTTATTTCATTTCGACTCACCTTAGCTCCCAAGTCGCCGGCACCGTGAATGGTGAGAACAACTGCGACGAGAACGACGACAGCACCTTCGACGACCGGAGCAAGGGAGAACTTTCCCATCGGGAATACCAGCCCTAACCTACCTAGAACTACTCTAATAGGAGGGAATATGTACACCACCCACCGGATCCGTGACTCCCCCTGCTCACCGGCGTCGCAGAGGCCACCGGAGGCGAGGGAAGCCGACGAATCCGGCGGTGGGAACTGAGCTCGCCTCGAAGTCGCCCTTCTCTCTACTGTGCTGGAGGAACGGGACGCTTCGGGAGAGAACTACGCCGCCTAATGTTAGTCTTTCTAGGCCAAGATTTCACAAGGATTTCAACACCTATCGCCTGGGCCTTTCATGGGCCCTCTCGCCAGCCCATACTTGTGCGCAACGGCCCATTTGAACACCTTCACGTTTCGCGTTTCCGCTCCCTTCCTTTCCCCGCCCCCCTCGCCGCGCCGGCGAACGGCGGCGCTGCCGTCTCGGGAGACCCACGCGGCGGGCCGCACGGAGAGCCAGCTCGCTACGCTCCTACTAGGGTCAGTTGATCGCCTCTCTTGCCTTGTCTTCTATGCTTGCAGTGTATGGCGATTTTACTGGGGCTACATAGCTTCATTCTATTCGATTCGCCACTTCTTCAGTGGTTTGGTTGCGCCGAGAGAGATGCTCCGAGTAGATAGGGTTTAGGAGAGAGCTCGAATCTGAGGTCGAAACCGCAGGCGGAGGAGGCATTCACAGGTATCCGGATGGGTCCTTCGCGTTCGGTTCGGGTCAGTGATGATTGACGACTGTTGGGCCTCCCTGGCATTTTTGGTGTTGGTGGACTGGTTCTAATATCCTTTTATCCCTGGACCTATTTTAGGAGCATTTGCTTGTTTTGCTGTTTTGACCACTGATTTGTGGAGGATGTTGCTTCTTAATATGACAATTGCATTTTTCTTGGTTGCATTTGGTTGATAACTCTGTCAATGTGGTGGTGCCCATAACCCCATATAACTAACCGAATCCGTTTTACCTGAAATTCATGGGAACAAGCTGGAGGGGAACCTGCAATTCGTGAGAACAAGTTGAGTAGGAACTGATTTGGTTTTCTGTAACCTTTGTGTTTCTCATGGTCAATCATGAATTCATGCCCAGTAGTTCATGGAAAGGGAAAGGGAGATGAATTACAATGTAGCTTGTTTTGTCATGAATCCTGAATGGCTAGGGGGTGGCAAGTGACATGAATTTACAAAAGTCTCTCTCCCTATTAAGATGTAGAAAAAGAAGTAGCACGATCAGTCAGCAGAAATAGTTTTTATGAAACTTTACATCTACTGTGTGCACTCAAGTAGTACAATTTGTCGTGTAAATCACCCTCTTTTTACTGAATTTTAATCATCAGGTTGGCGTCTATACTGTCGAGGCAGGACACTACTTCTTGTATTGTTGGCCTCATGCTAGAATTATGGTTGACACACTGGCAAGCAACTTCAAGAACCTTTAGCATTTGCTCTTCATATCCTGTACCCCTGAGAGCCGGATCCAGGATGTTGATCTGCTTTCCTTCAGATCTCATCTCCTGTGCCCACTGGACAAGTTCTTTTGATGCAAACGAGATTGGAACAGGCCGCTGGCCTGTGAGAAGTTCAAGCAGGACTACTCCAAAACTGTACATGTCACCTCTCGGAGTAGCCACCCGCCCTTGCCCATACTCAGGGGGAATGTAACCAAGAGTGCCAACCAACTCGGTCGTGACATGCGTTTTGTTGGGAAGGATCAATCTGGATAGACCAAAATCTGCAAGATAGGCTTTGAATTCTTTGTCCATTAGGATGTTGCTTGGCTTGATGTCACGGTGAACAATGTGAGGCTTGCAGACATTGTGGATGTATGAAAGACCCCTGCTTGCTCCTTGTGCAATCTTGAGCCTCATCGGCCAGTCAAGAAATGAACTGCCATCATCATCCCTGTTGTGAAGCCAATCATCCAGGCTGCCATTCTCCATATAAGAATATATGAGGAACCTTGAATTTCCATGGATGCAGTAACCCCAGAGTGGCACAAGATTTTCATGCTGTGCTACTGAGAGTGCATCAACTTCTGCACAGAATTCCCTATCCATCAGGCACATTTCGCTGCTGAGCTTCTTGATTGCGACCTTGGAACCATCAGGTATCTCAGCCTTATAGACTAGCCCATAACCTCCACAGCCTATGATATTCTCCTTGTCAAAGTTATTTGTAGCTCTCACAAGATCAGTGAATGCGAGTTTATTTTGTTCTCCCTTGCCTCGTGGAACCATCACTAACAATTGCTCTGAATTGAAGTAGGATGACATTGCTTCTATGGCATCCTTGTTGTTGCTCCTATTCCTTGACATGAAGTTTGCAACCTGGAACAAGAGAAGGAGACGAGCTACCAAGACTAGGATGATGATGACTCCCAAAAATACCCCAAATGCAAGCACAATAATGGCTTTTTTACCGAGTCTCTTTTTAGAGACAAGTGGTGTTCTAGTTGAACTGCAATGAGTTACAAGCATAGGGCCACACAATTTTGGGTTGCCATCAAAGCTAGAATTTGAAAAGGTGCTAAACTGCCCTCCAGTTGGAATACTCCCTTCTAAGCCATTATTTGAAACATTGAACTGAGATAATAAGTGCAGATCATCCAGTGCAGTTGGAATGTTACCAGTGAGATCATTGCTCGACAAGTCAAGTACTTGCAGGTTTGTGATGTTGCAAATCGTTTCCGGGATCTCTCCAGATAATTTGTTGAAGCTCAAATTGAGTGAAAGGAGCGCTTTCAACTGACCAATCTCTTCGGGGATCACACCCGTGAAATTGTTAGCTCCCAGATTCAGTACTTTGGGGAAAGCACTGGGCATGCGGTATTGAAGTGCTGGAGTCACATAAACTGGGAGCTCAAAGACCTTTGGTGCAACATTGTCTGTTTTTAGCATTGGCATCTCCATTAAGTCTGTTGGAATTTCCCCTGTCAGGCTGTTGTTTGATATGTCTAAATAGAAGAGGGAGCTTAGGTTACTCATCCAGTTAGGTATTGGCCCGGTCAGATGATTGTTATATAAAAATAACATCTCTAAATTAGTTAGCTTCAATAACCAAGGAGGTACTTTTCCTGACAATGCACAACCTTCTATAGAAAGAACCTGAAGATTCTGAAAACCGCTAATTCTGTCATCCTCTGGCATGGTCTCGTGCATGAAGTTGTAGCCAATTAGCAAAGTGGTCAGGTTCCTGCAACTCCTAAGGATTTGAAATGCACTTGTGATATTTGTAAGTGAGATTTCTACAAGTGATAGAAATGAGAGAAACTTCAAATCGCCAATTCTTTTTGACAACTGCCCAGGGAGCTTATTCCAAGACAGCCGCAGTGCAGTTAGATTGCTGCATGAGTAGATGCTTTCTGGAATTGTTCCAGTGAAGTTGTTCCATGCAAGATCTAAAGTGTTTAGATTGGTCAGTGTGGAGAAATTGACCCTGGTCAGCTCTCCATTGAACGTGTTGTTCTTGAGGTCTATGGTTACAAGGTTTGTGCAGTTGCTCAAAGTTGAAGGAAGCTTCCCAGACATGCGATTGTGATCCAAATGAATCTCTTCCAGCCTTGTAAGATCACCAATAGAATCTGGAATATTTCCACTGAATTCATTCCCTCCAAGATCAAGGGTGATCAGATTTGTGAGCTTGGGTATGCCTCTGAATGATCCTTCCAACTGATTATTAGGAAGTGATAGGTGCTCCAACAAGGTAATATTGAAGAGCTCATCTGGAAGAGTCCCACTGAGGTGGTTGTTGCCAGCACTGATAAATGTCAGCATGGAGCAATTACCAAGACCTGGAGGGATACTTCCACTGAATTGGTTGTAGCTAAGTTCAAGCACAGAAAAGTATCGTGCGCTGACACAGATCGCTGTTGGTATAGGCCCATTGAAGCTGTTATTGCTGACGTTGAGAGCAACCAGACTATTCATCAACTCCCAGTCCCATGCGGTGGATGGAAATGACCCTGTAAACAAGTTGCTCGAGATGTTCAATACCTTGATAGGCCGGACATGAGTTGAAGATGGCAGTTCTTGCAGGTTTCCGCTTAGTTGATTGAAGCTGACATCAAGGATGATGATGCTCCTGGATAACACCAATTCTAGCGGCAGGCCACCGGACAGCCAATTGTATGATAAGTTGAGGCGCAACAAGCCACTGAGATTACCAAGGAATGGTGAGATGAATCCCTGAAGGCCCTTAGAAGCCAAGAAGACATCGGTGACTGTCCTGTCTGTAGTGCAGCTGATCCCTTCCCATGTGCAGCAGTCTGTGCCATTCTTCCATGACATGGTTAGGTTGCTGACCTGCGAAAGCCCTCCAAGGAACTGGAGGAGGGATTCGTTCTCTTGCTCAGAGCAAGAACTTGTGGGAGAGGCCAAGAAGAGGAGCAGAACAAGAGCAAGGCCAAGGAACGATGTGGGAAAATAGTTGTACTTCATGGGTGAGAAATGGAGTTTCCACATGGTTTTCTTCCAGAAATCAGCATGGAAGAAGAGGCATAAATTGCGTCCTGAGAAGTATAGGGCCAAAGGAGTCTCATCAATCTGCTGTCTCTGTTTTGTTTCATCCTTTCAGGTCATAGTCACAAAAAAAAAACCTGGGTGAATGATTAGCTGCTAAAGTACTCTCTGTCGACCATTATGTTTTATCTGTGCAGCCTACTGCAGTCTATTGGTAAGCCTGACGTCCATACACAAAACAGTAGGATACATGTAACAATCATTTCTTTTTGCGAATTAAACAGTACATTTGCGGATACTCACTGACTCATAGGCACACACACTCACCCTTTTTATTGATTCCTTTTGAAACTGTTAGAGCTCATATTAATTACTTCATTTGACATCACTTCCATTACCTGCTTCATTATACCAGACGAAACCTGTTTGATTTCTGTTGTTACAGACAAAAAATGGGAAAAGGATGCACCCACCCTTCTGGTGATCAGGAAAAGACACGATTTTGCTGAGAGAATGAATTCCTCATATTTGCAAACTGTGGATTGATCAGGATGATGGAATCATGGAAAGCATCAATTAAGATTTAAGAATGACTAATTATTCCAAATCAGCCATCGATGTCGCACTCGACACGCAGAAGGGCAAGTGGAGCGCAAGAAGGTTGAAGATTAATGGAGTGGCATTGTGGGAGAGTGCCTTGCTTCTTCTTGACCCGAGGCGTTTACTTTTAAGTTTTAAGCCGCTGTCTTTATCCAAGGGTAGCTGTGGTTGACGTAACAACTTCGAAATTGCAATTTCTCGTTCTGCGGCACCGCTGGTGGTTATGGTTTACGGTGGACTATGGACTGCGACTTGGTGCAATTTCATGACAAGTTCTCTTCGAGCACAAGTGTATAACGGAATCACATGGTTTTCTTTGGGTGTCCGTTTATTTTTTATTTTTCGTTTTTTCTTTCTCTGTAAAGCTCATTGCCTTGGCCTGGCTTCTATGTTTTTGCTCAAATGAAGGCAGGTACACATACTGTTCTATATAATCTGTGTTCTTTATCATGCATCTTCAATGTAGCTACTCTGCTAGAATTAGAATGGATTCAGCAGTATGCAAAATTGTTGGTGATGTCAACAGCTCTTCTATAGCTCCTAATGCATGCAGTGTCAGGTCCAAAGGGATTTGCCATCCTCCATTTGAACCTAAACGTTGTTTTTTAACACGGTTTTTGTGGTTTGCTACACCGCATTTAAAGTAACAAATTGCTTTTACATTTATTTCAAATTCTGGAACCATTTTAGGAGCGGGAGGGATTTTTGTTTTCTGTACAGGGTGGAGATTCCAGATTTGCCAATAAAAAATACTCTCACAAAAAACGTATTTTTGCCTGGACCAAGAAGGCCAAGAGCCCAAGATTGCTAAAATTCACAACCCAACAACACTTCGAGTCTGGGCCTCTCACGGGCTCCCTCGCTGGCCCATCCATATTCTCGCTCCCTAGCGCAAATTGCGTTTCCGCTTCCTTCTGGCGAGATGAACTGTCCCTCCCGGCGGCGAACGGCGGCGGCGAGGACCACTTACAATGGTCAGATGAGATGGACGCCCTGTTCGTTTGGCTGGTGGCTGGCGCTGGTTTTTGCTGAGAGAAAAACACTGCTGGCTGGTTGGTGGCTGGCGCTGATTTTCGCTGAGAGAAAAACACTGTTGGCTCGCTGGAAACAATCCAAACGAACAGGGCGGGATTCTGAGGTTGAAACAGCAGGCGGCGGAGGGAGTCGTAGTTTGCTTTCGTTCCCTTGCGCCACCGTTTCGGTTACCAATTTGCGGAGCATCCGGCTACTCAATATTGTCATTCTGTATATTATTTCGGTTTGCTTTGAACCGATAATTCTGGCACTGCTGCGGTGGTGGCCCATACCATATAACTGACCAAGTCCATTTTCTCTGAATTTTATGAAAACAGGTTACCTGTACCTAGAGACATAGAGAATAAGTTGAATATAGAACCGAGCAGTTGCCCCATGGTCTTTGTGTTTCTTGTGATTAATCATGCATTTTGGCCCATGGGAATGCAAAAACTGGAGATGGATTGCAAAATTGTAGCTTGTTTCTCAAGAATCATCTTGGGCAATAGTTCATGAGAAAGGACAAGGAGAGGGATTACAAAAGTATAGTGGCTGGTTAATCTGTTCAAAAAGAAGTAATGTGATCAGTTGCCAGAAGTAGTTCTTTTGAAAACCATACATCTACTTGTGTACTGAAGTAAAATTATAATGTACTTCACTCTATGTTGACTGAATTTTGTGTCCTTAGGTTGGCGTCTAAGCTGTCCAAGCAAGAGACTACTTCCTGAATTGTTGGCCTCATGGAAGGATTGAGGTTGACACACTGGCAAGCAGCTTCAAGCACCTTCAGCATTTGCTCCTCGTACCCTGTGCCCCAGAGTGCTGGATCCAGAACTTCAATCTGCCTTCCTTCAGATCTCATCTCCAATACCGACTGGACGAGTTCTTTTGACACAAACGAGATTGGAACAGGCCGCTGGAGACCAGCAGATGAAGCGGTGGCTTCCTCAAGAACATTATGTACTTGACTGTTGCTGAAGCTGAAACTAATGAAACATATCTAGACTGCTAAAGCGATAGAGCTACATATACAGTTGTTGGTAAAGCAAATATTTCAGCAGAAACCAGTGTGACTAGTAGTAACTGTACATCTCTCCACTGCACAACATATTACCACTTCACCAGTAAGTGCTTGACTCACTCATCAAACAAACTTGAGGAACCTGGTGACAAGAGTGCAAGCCCTCAAGAGATTTCTCTGTAGACATGGAAGTTGAGGTCGCCTCAAGTGTGTGACTGCAAAAAGTTACATATATTGATCAGTGTATGCTAAATTGAGCACAACTACTGCATCACAATACAGTAGACATTTATCTTACCAAGTCCAGATTTTTGCCCACCAATGGAAGTTGATTCCTTGAGATTAGGCCTCATTATTCCATATGAGGGGAACATTTCTCTGGCAACAGGGTATATAGATCTTTGAACCAGGCTCGATGATATTGGAAGCTCCAATTGTTCCGTTTTTGTGTTGTTTACTTTAAGCATATTCTTCACGATATTGAAGTGATCCAAGTAATCATCCATGGATACATCTGCTGGTCCAGATGTCTTTGCACTTTTTCCTTTTACATCAAATTGCTCTTCCTCGCTGCTTTGCACTTCTTCATCATCGATTTCTCCACTGTTTTCTTTCTCTTGTTTCATGTCTTTTTGGTTTTCATGCCAACTGATTTCAGCATCACCCCATTCATCCAACAAGGAATATGCAGGATAGCCTTCATCTTCTCCCTTGGAATGATCCTCCAGACGAGGGACTTTTTTCTTACCCCTCTCTTTTTGTTCACTTCTTGACCGCTTATTCCCAGATTTCACTCCACTAGAAACATCATCCAGTGGATCTTCAAAAACTGGAGAGGTTCGTTGCTCAGTCCTAAAGATCCCTTCTTTGTATGCATCCCTAGGCAGTATCCGTATCTGCCTAAAGATTTGCAGTTCTGATGTTAGGACTGGTGCACCATCAGGGTTCTCGATTGGAGGCGGAGGGTCTCCCTTGTCAATGCAGTTTGCCCTTTGCATGGCCACGCCTGCTAAGTTATCCCAATTTTCAACCCAATATGAATTTTTGTTCCTGTTGTCTAGTGTAGGCACATCATACCCCTGGATTGACAAGCATGCATCATTCAAGACATCCTGGATCCTGGCAGACTCAGAGAAATGGACAGCAAATATACCAACAGCTTCCATTAATTGGTCAGAGACTTGTCCTCTACATTTATACAGGATTTCAAAGGCCTGCTGAAGAGCCAACGGACCCATTCTTGTCTTACCAACTTCCCCGTCTGGAGCAAGAAACATGTAATTCTTTTTTATATTCAGTATAGTACAATCTCCAGCCATGTACCCTTTCTTCTGAGAGTCTGGCTTAAGCTCAAAAGTACCATGGATGGACCTCCAACCCATGAAGTATAAATCTCTTCCTGCAAATGACAATGCAAGATACCGCCTTTTATACTCAAGAGTGAGATAGAAGGTTCCCTTAGCAGGTGTGGTGAACACCTCAAGATTTAACCTATAGATTCTTGGAAGCCTAACACGCTTGCGATTAGCATAGCACCATAAGCGGATGCCTTCAATGCCTCCTCTAAAGCTCTGTTCAAACTCATCATTAGATCCATCAAAGCATACTCTGGCACAATTTCTGGGCCTGCCATCCTTGATCTGTATCATTGACTGCATCTGCAACAACAACCAAATGAAAAGGCACATATGAATTCAGCAATAGCAATTAAAGTTTGAAAAACTTATGGCGTATTGTTGTGAAGTGTATGAATTTGGCTGTGTACGTCTGAAAGGAAGCTCATGCCCAAAAATATTGTTTGCAGCAATGAAATATTCCATTAAACAACGATGGGTTCAAATTAAAGTTTCCCTAGAGTTTGACAACACATGGAATAACAACAAAGTAAACTGTGTTGCTGTTCACAATTACATACTGCTACTCCAGATTCCAAAACCTAAGCACTAACATTTACGGCCCTCATATGGTCAATATATTCAGTCATGATGTTGGGAATTAGAAAACCATCCTACGAAAGGTTCTTTTTAAAACCCACAGGGGGAAACCTCAGTGTCAATATACAATTTTAAACCAACCTACAAAAAGTCATGATGAGCTTAAGGGCATTTCAATTTTGATCGAGATGCAATTTTGAAAAATGCAGTTGATCAGTAAGATTATAACGAACATGATCAAACAGAAAGGATATATTGTCGTTCATAATATGAAACAAAAATAAGTAGTAGCTACTAAGTAACAAAAATTAAGGAAGTAATAACAAAAAGGATATATTGGAGATAAGCTGAGGAGCGTACCACTATTTGATTTAACATGGAACAAGCATTAGCAGAAACAAATGTAGGAGTAGTTTCACCACCCTTGGAAAAAAACAGCATGATTAATAGGTGCACTGCTCCTTGCCGGCTGTTGGAATTTGCAGACAGAAAATTGTTCCATCTCCATTGATGGATAACCCCCCATAAGACAAGATCAACAAGACAAAAGTATCCACTTGGATTCCCACAATAATCATCCAGATTTGTTGGAGTATGTTGTATATAGCCCATAGGGCCCATGTATATTATACCCACCCTTCTAGGGTTGGAGGAATACAAGGGAGATATTTTCCACTAGCATGGTATCAGTCTAGGTTTTCCTTCCCTCTCCTCTCCTCCACAGCCGCGTCGCCGCCGCCGCCGCCCCCTCCCCTCTCTGACTACTTCCCTCCCCTCCTCTCCTACACCGCCACCGTCGCGCCCCCCTCCTCTGCTAGCGCGGCCACACGCGCGCGAGCCTTGGTCGCCGCCGCCGCGGTTCCTGCTCCCGAGGAAGCCGCCGATGCGCCGCCTCCGCAGGTTCCCGATGCGCCCCTCCCACCGCCCTCTCTTGGCGCTGCGGTGGAGCGCGCAGGCGGCCCTCCCCCCGGCGCCGCGGCTGCCGATGCCGCCGCCGTCCTCTCCAGCGCGGGCCGGCGTGCTCCTGCCGCCGCCGCCGCTCTCCCCAGCGGGCGCCCGCGCGCCTCGGACGCCGCCGCCGCGGCTCCGCGAGCGGGGGCCTCTCCCCTCGGCGCTGCTGCCGCCGCCGGCGTCCCTGCTTCCCTCTCTAAGGCGCCGCCTCCTCCTCTGTTTGATGCTGCCGCCGCTGCTGCTGTTGCTGCTGTCGCGGGCAGGGGGCAGGGCCTCGCCGTGGGCTCCTCCACCAGTCCGTGCGCGCGGCCCGGGGATGTCGCCGGCAGACGGGCTCCTCCTTCCCGGCGCGCCACCGGCTGCCGCAGCTCTCGCTGCCGCCCTCCTCGCCGCCAAGACGGAGGCCGCTGCTGCCCAATCGCGCGTCCGCGAGGCTGCCCTGGCCTGGGAGCGGGAGCAGCTCGCGGCCGATGCGCTTGCGCGTCAGGTGGCCGAGGCGGAGCACTTCCTGCTCGCTTCCACAGGACAACAGCCACCTCCTCCTGCTGCTGCTGTCCCCGTGGTTGAGCAGGCAGCTTCTTCCTCTCGCCAGGCCCCGTCCACTGGGTCTCAGCTGGCTCTGACCGATCCCTCGGTCGCCCAGCTGCACAGCCAGGCTTCAGGCGTGCTCCACATCAAGCACCTCATCTCGGTCGTCCTCGACCCGACGTCCGCCTCCTACGCCCGCTGGCGTGATCAGGTCCTCATCGCCCTCCGCCGCTACGTCCTCGACGACCACGTCCTCCTCGACACGCCGGTCGAGGCGCGTGACATGACGTGGCAGCGCCTTGACTGCGTCGTCATGTCCTGGATCAACGGGACCATATCCCTTGATCTCCAGGACCTCGTCAGGACCCGTGGCGGCACGGCTCGCCATGCGTGGCTGGCCCTCGAGGGGCAGTTCCTCGGCAATGCCGAGGCTCGTGCCCTCCAGCTCGATGCGTCCTTCCGGACATTCGAGCAGGGGGACTTGTCGGTGGGCGAGTTCTGCCGACAGATGAAGACCAAGGCGGATGCTCTCCGTGATCTTGGACACCCGGTGCCTGAGCCCACCTTGGTGCTCAATGTGCTGCGGGGTCTCAACAGCTCCTTCGACCACCTGCGCACATGGATCACCCGCCAGAGGCCGTTCCCCACCTTCCTGCAGGTTTGGGATGACTTGGTCTTGGCGGAGATCACTCGGGGCACCGTGGTGGCCGCCCCCCCGCCTTCGTCCGCATCCACGACCACCAAGGCGTTGGTGGCTACACCGCCGGCCTCCAACTCTCACTCGGGTTCTCTCCTTGGCCCTCCTCCCTCCGGGCCGAGCGGAGCTGGAGGGGGCAAGGGAGAGAAGAGTGGGCGTCGTCGCCGTGACCGGCACCGTGGTGGGACCCTTGGAGGTACTGGTGGTGGCGGTACCAACACCACTGGTACTACCGGTGGTGGTGGTGGCACCGGTGGGGGACGTCGGGGCTCGGCGCCCACACCTGTCTCCACTCCTGCCCCTGGCGGTATGCCCTGGCCATCCTTCGCCAACCCATGGTCAGGGCGTATCTCCATGTGGCCCTTTCAGGGTCAGGCGCCTGCTATGCTCGCCGGTGCTCCTCCGTTCGGGCCGACCTGGACTCCCCAGCCTGGCCAGTACCAGTCCTACCCGGGAGGGTGGGATCAGGCCGCCCTGGCGCAGTCCTTCAGCACCATGGGCCTGACTCCGCTGGTTGGTACCGAGTGGATCGCCGACTCGGGTGCCTCCTTCCACACTACACCTGACGCCGGTATTCTTTCTTCTGTCCATCCCCCACATCCCTCCTATCCCTCTTCTATCATGGTTGGTGACGGCTCTTGTCTTCCCGTCACCTCCGTGGGGTCGGCTCCTGGTCCCTTCCGTCTTCCGAGGGTCCTTGTTGCTCCTCAGATGGTTCATAATCTCCTTTCTATTCGCCAATTTACAGCTGACAATTCTTGTTCTATCGAATTTGACACTTCTGGTCTTACTGTGAAGGATTTGGCCACCCGACGTCCTCTTCTCCGAAGTGAAAGCGTCGGACCCCTTTACACTCTTCGGCTCCCGTCTTCCGCTGCCCCTCCTGCCTCATATTCGCCTTCTCCATCGTCGGCTGCGTTGGCGACGACTCCTTCCACTACTTGGCACCGCCGTCTTGGTCATCCTGGCCGCGATGTTTTGGCTCGGCTTAGTCGTAGTGCAGACATCTCTTGTACTATGACCTCTGCTGAGCACTTCTGTCATGCTTGTCAGCTCGGTCGCCATGTTAGACTTCCTTTTTCTTCTTCTTCTTCGCATGCTTCGCATGCCTTTGATCTTGTTCACTGTGATCTGTGGACCTCTCCTGTATCCAGCATTTTAGGCTATAAATACTATCTTGTGGTTGTTGATGATTTCTCCCATTACTCCTGGACTTTTCCTTTATGCGCGAAGTCCGAGACTTTTCCCACCCTCCTCCACTTCTTTGCCTGGGTGTCCACTCAGTTCGGTCTCACTGTCAAGGCCGTTCAGTGCAACCACACCTCTCGTTCTTTCTTCCTCTCTCGGGGTGTTCAGCTACGCATGTCTTGTCCGTACACTTCCGCTCAGAACGGCAATGCTGAGCGCATGCTTCGCACCACGAACGATGTCGTGCGGACCCTTCTGATCCAGGCCTCTCTGCCCCCGCGCTTCTGGGCTGAGAGCCTCCACACCGCCACCTACCTTCTCAACCGCCTCCCTTCCACCGCTTGTCCTGCTCTTACTTCCCACCACTCTCTCTTCGGTACCCCTCCTACCTACGATCACCTTCGTGTCTTCGGTTGTGCATGTTACCCTAACATCATCGCCACTGCCGCTCATAAGCTGGCGCCCCGTTCGACACGTTGTGTGTTCTTTGGTTACTCCCCTGACCACAAGGGGTACCGCTGCTATGACCTCACCTCTCACCGGGTCATTATCTCTCGACACGTTGTCTTCAACGAGTCGGATTTCCCTTACTCCACCTCCCCCTCACCTTCTCCTGAGCCTGAGCTGGAGTCCATGTTTTCTGACCCGGTGGTTCAGCCACCATTTCCTTCTTTTCCTTCTCCTGCAGGTTTTCGTGGTGCGGCATCGGCACCTCCTCCCGCGCCGCCGTGCGTGGCCCCGGTGCCGCCTGCAGCGCCGCCGTGCGTGGCCCCGGCACCTCCCGCCGCGCCGTGCACGGCCCCGGTGCCGCCTGCAGCGCCGCCGTGCGTGGCCCCGGCGCCTCCCGCCGCGCCGTGCGCGGCCTCGGCGCCCCCCGCCGCGCCACGCGCGGCCCCCACCTCTCCGTCGCGCTTCGCCGAGCCGGTCCAGGTGTACCAGCGTCGCTCGGTACTGGGACCGGCGCCCGGCTCTCCGGCTCCGGGCCCCGGCGCCCCGGCGCGCTTCGCCGAGCCGGTCCGAGTGTACCAGCGTCGCTCGGTACTAGGACCGGCGCCCGGCCCTCCGGCTCCGGGCTCGGAGGCTCTTGCTCGATACGCACACCCTGTGCGCGTCTTCGAGCGTCGTCCGACGGCCCCGTCTCCACCGACACCTCCAACGGGGCCGTCACCACCGCCTCCACCACCGCCACCGCCGCCGCCCCGCTCCCGTGTCGAGCCGGCCGTGTACCACCCGCCGATTCTCCATCGGGACCCTCGCCATGTACACCCCATGGTGACTCGGCAGGCGGCTGGTGTTCTCCGACCCGCGGCTCTCTCCGTCACCGAGAGTGAGCCACGGCTCTCTCCGGTGCCCTCCTCTGTCCGCGACGTCCTGGCGGATCCCAACTGGCGTCGCGCGATGGAAGAGGAGTACGAGGCGCTCCTTGCCAACCAGACGTGGGACCTCGTGCCGCGTCCGTCTGGTTGCAATGTGGTGACGGGCAAGTGGATCTGGACGCACAAGCGTCGGGCTGATGGTACTCTCGAGCGCTACAAGGCTCGTTGGGTTCTCCGGGGTTTCATTCAGCGGCCTGGAGTGGATTATGATGAGACATTCAGTCCAGTGGTGAAGCCTGCTACAGTGCACACGGTTCTCTCGATTGCTCTCTCTCGCTCGTGGCCTGTACACCAGCTCGATGTCAAGAATGCCTTTCTCCATGGCACTCTGTCCGAGACTGTCTACTGTAGCCAGCCAGCAGGGTTCGTGGATTCCAGTCGTCCGGACCTGGTCTGTCGGCTCAACAAGTCTCTGTATGGTCTGAAGCAGGCTCCTCGGGCTTGGTACTCTCGGTTTGCCACATTCCTGGTGACATTGGGGTTCACGGAGGCCAAGTCCGACACTTCTATGTTTGTCTATCGACACGGTAATGAGACTGCATATCTGCTGCTCTATGTTGATGATATTGTTCTCACTGCCTCCAGTCAGCAGTTGCTTCGGCGCATCATCTCCTCTCTGCAGCAGGAGTTTGCCATGAAGGATTTAGGTCAGCTCCACCACTTCTTGGGTGTCACTGTGGAGACTCGTCCTTCTGGCCTTTTCCTTCACCAGCGACAATATGCTCTGGATATCCTGGAGCGGGCTGGCATGTCAGATTGCAAGCCCTGCTCTACTCCTGTTGATACTCAGTCGAAGCTGTCTGCTGATGCGGGTGCTCCTGTAGCTGATCCTACTGCCTTCCGGAGCATTGCGGGGGCCTTGCAGTACCTCACTTTCACCAGACCGGACCTTGCATATGCTGTTCAGCAGGTTTGCCTCCACATGCATGATCCCCGGGAGTCTCATCTTACTGCCATGAAGCGCCTTCTTCGGTATGTCCGTGGCACGGTTGACTTCGGGCTGGTCCTCCACCGGTCTCTCTCTGCTAAGCTGGTTGTCTACACCGATGCTGACTGGGCTGGATGCCCGGACACTCGCCGCTCTACCTCAGGGTATGCCGTCTTCTTAGGCGGCAACCTTGTCTCCTGGTCGTCCAAGCGGCAGCCGGTTGTCTCCCACTCCAGTGCCGAGGCGGAGTACCGGGCTGTCGCTAACGGTGTGGCCGAGGCGTCCTGGCTTCGACAGCTCTTGGCGGAGCTTCACAGCCCGCTCGCCAAGAGCACGCTCGTCTACTGCGACAACGTCAGCGCCGTATACCTCTCTACCAACCCAGTTCAGCATCAGCGGACGAAGCATGTCGAGATCGACTTACACTTTGTTCGCGACCGGGTTGCCATTGGCGATGTTCGAGTCCTCCATGTACCGACCACCTCCCAGTTTGCAGACATCTTCACGAAGGGACTACCCTCCTCGACGTTCTCGGAGTTTCGCTCCAGCCTCAACATAGCGGGTGGCTAGTTGTGGCTGCGGGGCCCTGTTGTGTGGTGTCTTTCTTTGTTGTCCAGTCTTGAACACCGCTACGCCGGTAGTTCAGACTGCGGGGGGGTGTTGGAGTATGTTGTATATAGCCCATAGGGCCCATGTATATTATACCCACCCTTCTAGGGTTGGAGGAATACAAGGGAGATATTTTCCACTAGCACAGATCAACAGCCCCAATGGCAGTTCCACCATAATCAGCCAGCAAACTTCCTGTCTTTGGGGTAGGGTTACAATGTTGCAGCTCGAAACCCACAGGCATCACACCCTTACTGATCTTAAGGAGGTCAAGCATTTTTTTTACCAGAATATTCTTTACAGCCAAGTGTTCTTCTTTTCTCATAAAAGCCAGTGCACTTTGAATGAAATTCCTCATAGAGACATGGCCCTGGGTATGACAAAAAGAATATTTCTGCACATATCATATATCTATCAATCAGATGCATTAATTTATACATATAATGGATGCTTTTCACAGGAAAGCAATAATTTTAGTACTGGATGCAGAGGAGGTAGTAATTCACTTGATGATACCAGACTAAACTTTACTTTGATTTGGAAATGGGATGTGAAAATAGTGAGTGGATTTTTAAAACAAGGGTGAACAAGTGCATGAACGTTTAAATGTTTAGATCATTTCCTTTGCTCTTTTCTTAGCTGTGTCATGAAGGCATTATCCCAGCTTCAGTATTAGCAAGATATGCAACATTCACAAATTCATTAATGGAGTTCTTTCACAAGAATTTTAGAATTAAATCCCCACATTTAAAAAATAAATTCCTATGCTGTATCTCACAATACTTCCAAAAATCAATATTTGGAAACCACAACAGTAAATATCAGAGCAAAGTTTTGCCACATGTAAGAACCTTTGCCAATTACCCTGAATTTGCTGCAGTACCAAGCAGGTTATGTAACAAAATACCCTAAAAATCTAAAGTCTTAGCATGCAACAAACGCCTGTGTTTTTTAGCACGAGAGGTCAAGCTCTCAAGAGGCTGTCATGGCTGTGAGGTTGGAAGGCGATTTCTGGTGTTCAGCAGGAGCCACTAAGCTTAGGGAACTAATGCCCAGGTCGCTGACATTGTTGGCCTAGTTTGGATCACCTGGTTAGTTAAGGTCGTTTCAATCTGATCTGTGGCGCGTTTTTAGTTGTGATAGTGGTGAGGGTGGTGCCATTTTATGGCACCAGGTGTGGCCTGTCTAGGTCGTTGTACTTTACTTCTACCTTAATGAAATGACACGCAGTTCTCCTGCGTGGTTCGAGAAAAAAAGATATCCCAGGAAGATTGCTTTTCAAGAAGCCTAGAAGCAGGACAAGAGCGAGAACTAACAAGTGAAAATGATAAAACGCACCTCATCAGGCTCAATAGGATCTGCATCATTATTCAACAAACACTTGATGCAGTCAGCTAAACCTTTACGAGCAGTTACCAACAATGGTGTTACAGGACTATCAGTATCAACATCAGCATCAGCCTGCAGTTTGGAATACATGGTACAGGGTGTTGAAGAAAGCGTTTGAAAACATCATGCAACTCATGCTAATCTTAGGGATGACATAATCAATTAGTTCTGCACTTTTGCACAATTGGCAAGAATCGGTTGGGTGTGAACAGCAGCTCTAAAGGGACAAGTAACTGCACCTCAATTAATGCCTGCAAGCATTCCAATGAAGAACCAAAGAGGGACACCAAAAAGGAAAAGAACACATTATGGCACTCGAGCAGAAAGAAAAAAAAATCAAGCAGTGTAGTATGCAAGGTAATATAAGATACAAGGTTATAGATGGGAGCAACTGATCACATTATTCAACTTTACCTACAAAATAAAATGAAATATGTAAATGGATAGCATCACCACAATGCAATGCCATCTCCCTTTCCAATGTATCATTCAACAAAAATTATATCCAAACATCTTTTTCTGATGAAAATTCCAGCTTTCATCTACAAGGTTCCATATGTAACCTCTTCCTTCCTTCTAGAGCAAATTAGCACTCCAACGATGTAGCAGAAAAAACAGGATCATTTAAGGTTATATAGGATTTGTTTTTACCCATTCTGACTCCATGCAAGTAACTTAACAGTAAGATCATATACAAACTGCCTATTGGACTGCAAACATGTAAGCAGATGTGAGGACAAGGTGGATAGAATCAGGGAGGACATGCAACTTCCATCAATCAGGAACAGTAGATTCTCTTGGTCTGAAAATGAGTTAACTTAGGATGGTTATGAAAGGAATTATGGTTTTAATTTACTAGTAGGCAATCTGACACAAAAGCATTAATTGTAGGCAAGGGAAGAGTCAAACTAGAGAACCAATGTCACATGATAGGAGAAGAAAATAAAAGTAAAAGGGTATATGATTGAGCCGATTAATAAACAGAAGTTCCAGCTCAGATAAAAATAGTGCTCAGGAAAAAAGGAAAAAAGCCTCAAGAAAATAAAAAAAGACACCCAGTCTGAATGATATAGTACTGAACTACAACACATACAAATTGATAAAAACAAGGAAAGTAGAGCAGGAGAGAAAGAAAATATTACATTTGTGTTATCATTCAGCAATAATAATTCCACCATTCTTGTATGCCCATGGTGAAAAGCATTGTGTAGTGGTGCTTCACCATCTTGAAATATTGGATCATTATTAGCTCCTTTGGACAACACACCTGGATAAACTCCATCAAAATAATCGCATAAATTAACTTTTAGGATAACATGAGTTTCATAACGAAAAATCAATTATCACCAAAAGCTCGATATTTTAACATTTGATCATTTCAGCATTTTTATGGACCTACAGGCAAGCTAAATTAACATCAACATAAAACATAAAGGTGGTTTTGCATTGCAGTATAACCCTGGGATCACACAGCAGGTGTCCTTTTGACCTACACGCTCCTTTTTGTAACATTAACCCCCAAAAATCCAGGAAGGTGACTGAACAACAAAAGGTGGCCTCGTAAGCAACGTTAAAGCCTAAGCAACAAGTTGACAGCTCATTTAGCTGTCTGTATTTCCAATCCATATCCTAAATTCTGGCCTTCAGTTGATGATCTGGACTTCATTTGCTATTTCTCTACCTACACTGGCCTAGTGTGTCTAGCTAGCCTCAGGTAATGCCAGTTAAAGCAACCAGAAAAGGATTATGCCCCTTTTGGCTATGGACCAGTGTGACTATTGCTTAACTTTACTATGTGTATTATTAAAAGAAAATATGTAAGTTTAAGCACATTGACATCTGTAGAAAATATGTAAGTTTAAGCACATTGACATATGTAGTACTACCTGAAAAGATATAAATGAAAAATGAACACAGTGAAAACAAATATGGATGGGCAGAGAAAACCTTCTTTTGCTGCATTTTGGACGGGAGTAGTCCAACAATCATTTGCTTTCTTTGGATAAGCACCATTGTCGGCCACAGTTTGAGATTCATCAAGTACTGCACCTCACAAGAGCATAAAAAATGGTACATATTTGTTAAGGATGACCAGACACCCAAAATTTTAATACTTGGTAGAGAATAATGATGCAACAAAGGGGTTCGTTGCTCGGCATGATAAGCATTCATTAAGGATGACCTATGTCTCAGAGAGAACTAAATAACATAATGCACCTATTAGATCCATTAAACTCCATATTGACTGACACCAGTTACTTAACCTTTTTTTTAATGCCAGTGAATAAAAACAGGAGCATTGCAGAGATACAAAAACAAAGTACGCTACTGGTTGGCATGGACTCATACCATAGCCCACAGTCCTATAGCCTCACCATCTTGTGCCAGTACGTGGGAAAATTGGTCCGGGCACGATTGAGCACAATCAATCATAAAAAGCAAGCTAAAGCTATCAGGGTCAGACATTAAACAGGGAAAAAGCAGCCCCTGATATGTACAATTCATCTAACTACAGAACTAACTACATCCTGTGAACTGCTTCTTCTACCTACATTTTGGTTTTAATGGGATACACAAATATGGAGCTAAGCAGTCCAAATCCACATGCCACTGATTCAGCGATTAACTAAGCAGACATCACACTTACACAGAGAAGGAATAACTAAAAAATACTCCGTAAATATGAGAAAATGCCAGAGTAGAATAACATTCTTTATCTTCCACGATCACATAAGCTATTGCCTGTGTGACCTCACCGGCCGCCGTGCCCGCACTACTCCTAGCCGCGCCCGCGCCGCAATCTCACCTGGCTATCCCCTGCCACGCTTTGGCGGCGCTGCACGTACCCGGCCCCCCTCTTACCTTGCGGGCCCGCCTGGTCGGCTGCTGGCCACGCACCCACCCGGCGCGGCGGCGCCCCCGCCCCCGCCCTCGCCCGCGCATCACGGTCCGCCGCCGCCCACCGCGACGCGCTGTGCGACGAGCTGTGCTTGGCTTACCCAAAGCCCAAGTCCAAGCCGGGCCAACTTCAAAGCCCAGCTATGATAAACGGGCTCTCGTTGGGGGTCCAATTGCTAATCCCACTATCTCTCCTCCTAGCGACCGAGAGCTTCCGCTGCCCGGAGCAACTCCGACGATCGATCGGGGCAACCGTGGAGACGACGGCACGCGAGCACGCCCAACCGAACACAACAAAACTGACGCACATTCCCACGTCTCATCTCAAGCAACCAACACCTCGCCGAACTGGTACAGATTGATCGACAAATGATGAACCCGCCATCAATCCACATACCGCGGTGCCCAAAAACTCGCAGAAATGCGCGATTAGAGAACGGAACACACCCGATTGAAGTTCAACTCAAAAGTGCATGCAGAAATCGCAACATTCAGAAACAAATTAAAGAATACCATCAGCATCAGTCGCCTTGACCACCATCGCCTCCAGGTACTTGGTCGACGCGGCCACATGGAGGCGCGAGAGGCGGTTGCTCTTGGGGTTGGCGAGGAGCGCCACCGCCGCGTCCAGGCCCGCCCCCCTCTCCCTCAGCTTGTTCTCGAACTCTGCATGTACCAACAACAACACCAATTAGTAGCCTCGATCAATCACAACCTCGATCATCCCCGGAACCCCAAATCGAGACGAGAACGAAACCGAAACAATCGGATCACAAGATTACAGCCACGCCACCGAGTCGAATCGAGTAGAGAGGACTTACTACTACTCTCCCCGACGATGTGCTTCGGGAGCGCCAGATAGTTTCTGTAGCTCGTCACGACCGCGGGCACGAAGCTCCAGTACTGCGGCCGCTCGGAGCGCCCACCCGAAGTGGAGGATCCGTCGCCGGAGGAGGAGGACGCCATAGGCGGGAGAGCTCGAGCACACGGGCTCTGGAAGGTTCGAAAATCTAGGGTTGAGAGGGGGGTTTGATTCGAGGAAGACGGAGAAGGGATGAGGAAGAGGAGGAGAGGAGCAGGGAGAGAATGGGGGAGGAAACGAGCGGGAAGCGTGAGGTGCCGGCCGTACTAATTCCAGGCTGGAGCCCCCCGTTCTCAGTGCCAGAGCTAGCCAAGTGGGCCGAGCCGATGAAACTTACGTGTCAAGGCAAACGAGGGCTGGTCGTTTGTTTTTCAGATTCCCATCACGTTGCATATACGCTAATTAAAAATATTTTGTATTTCTTATGGACATTTTCCATAACAGTTTGATATAATTATTAAGTCATGCACATGCTTTTTCTAATAGAATGGATGGAGTGGTAAAGTCCAATCGAATGACTAGTGAACTCTCACTTCTCATTTTGGTTTGATTGATAAATTTCGTGTTCTGGATTCAGCCTCTGTTAAGCTTATACACTCGGCCGAAAAGCCAGTGCAAACCAAATTCCTTCAACTTCACTCATGCATACTGAACAAGATTACAGCAAAGGAACTTAATTCTTAGGACCCAGTGAGAAAATATCCCTGACTGTGTGATTAGGCCATCTCAAGTGAAAACACAGAATTTGTCACGCCACGTTTAGAAATTGCACAAGATGATTCTTTACATTTGCACACAAAGTAGTAGAATACAGACAAGGCTTGCAAGCGGCTGGAGGAATATATATAAATAACCGAATAACTCGGTCATCAGAAGCGTGTCAAACATTCATTGTACTACGTACAGTACTATCTTCCGTGGAAATTCATCCTGTGAATCACGTACTCTCGGCTGTGATCATCGCTCTTGGCTGTCTGATTCTCCACTGAGTTGCATTGGCTTGCTTAAAAACACTTTTCATTCTCGCCATTTGTCCAAAGGGACCTGCTACATCTATACTGTTCCTGCTATGGCCATCCGCTCCATTTGCCAAAGGCGATATGGTCCTTGGCTGAAGTATTTTTTTTTTAAAGAAGAAGGCAACACAAGAACGAACGGGGATGGCAGCAACGAACCCATGCATATCTGTAATTCTGTATAGTTCAGCTCCAGCAACGCAAATTTTTTTTTGAAAGAAAACACCCCAAGGGAGTGCCCTGAAGTTTAACGTGCCTCACCCAAGATTTGAACACTGGGTGGGAGCCTTCTAGCTAGTGGCCTTTGCCACTACACCATGAGCTCCTTGGCCCAGCAACGCAAATTAACAAGACATAGGAGTACACAGAATGCCATTCTCATGATTAATTATTATAGCTAGAGTGTGCGCTGTCTCTCGTCTCAGCAAATAGAGAAGAAAAGGAAGAGAGGAGGGAAAGAAGGTAACAAGCTGCTCGGAGCTTTCGCGAGGAGAGGACCCTATTTGCGGGTGTACATGCAAGATATGATTCCTATATATATATATATATATATATATATATATATATATATATATATATATATATATATATATATATATGCAGAATGGGGCTCTATCCAATCAGACCCCACGACACTACTAGAAACGAGAATTTCCCTGTAGGTGGAATAACCAACAGGGAAATACAAAAAACCGACAAGAAAACTTAAAATTTATTTTCCTGATGGCGCACCGACAGGGAATAACCAACAGTGCTAGAGCAACATGGAAAAAAAATTGCTTGACGGTAACTCCATTTCCCTATCGGTTTGGCACCCACAGGGAAAAATATTGTCCGTCAGATTTAATATTTTTCCCTGTCATCTATTCACCGACAGGAAAATTAGTTTTTCCGTCGATTATAAACACCAAAATAATTTCTATTTTTCTGTTGTTTCTTTTTACTGCCAGGGACATGCATTAACCTTGTCGGTGTCATTCCGACAAGAAAATTTATTTTGAAGCAAAGATCAAATTAAATCTGAATCATAACCAAAATAATCTCAGATTAAATTTGAATCATTTATTAAATCTGAATATTGAATTCAATGATATAGCTGGTCATACAAATAGGTCAATTACAATTGATCAGTATTTGATCATTGCATACATTATGTATATGTCCAAATGTTTGGCATCAATACAATTCTCATGTATTTCCAAATGCACCAGGTACGTCTACTTCTAGCTAAAACAATGTAATACCATGCTAAATTTTGCAATTGACTAGCCTCATCGCGTAGATTGGTTTCCCCTCTGATCTTGAACACATGCTGCAAATGTAGGAAACAAGCAAACTATTATAACAAATAAATTTCCAAAGCACTAGTAAGAGTACAAGTCTAGGCATTGTTTTGTCTTTTAGAAGAGGCAGACATGACATGTTTAGAGTTTTCTGTATTTACTAGTAAATAGTAAGTACTACAAGCTTTACCGAGATGCTGGAAATGCTACTTATTATGCAAATTTAAGTTGTTGGATGCACTCCATGCCTACACAATGAATTTATTGTTAAATAGGAGGGCAAAACATAGATTGAGAATAGGTATTGCTAGAGTCAGCATACAAAGTGACACAAATAATAGACTTGCCATTCAAAGTGTAGAATCACATCATTATAAAGAAAAAGGATATATACCGGAAGAAAAGACCTTGAGTCTCAAGGGCAATCACCGATCCTGAAATTACTTAGTGCACAACAGCTTCCCCTCAGGCTCCTCCAGTGCCTGCAACTTCAGAATACAAATATGGAGGGGGGATGCAGGCAAGCAGCAGCTTCATTCAGACCTTCACACAGTAGGCATGCCGCTTGACCTTAAAACACGAGGTGAGCACTCATTTATTATTTTGGATTTTGATAAGCAAGACATCAGAACAAAATGTCTTGTATTTTTTATATAAAACAGCAGACATGTAGATGAACAACATTGGTTCCAGGTCACAGATTAATTAAATATGCATTCATATATTTATATTTCAGAAAAATCAACAACTTGAATATGAGCATATAATTTTAACATGTAGTAGTGCACAAGGCCACAAAACTAATAAATTTCTCTCATGCCAGTTGCATTAATAATTAATTTTCTTTTGATTTTAATTTACTGGTTTCAGAATGTACAAGTAGTATCACGCATCAACCAAATTGGTAGCTTCTTCACTACTACCTCCGTTCCAAATTACTATTCGTTGTTGACTTTTTTTCATGATCTTTGATCATTCGTCTTATTCAAAAATTTTGTCCAAATATACAAACCAATAAGTTATACTTTAAGTATATACGATGATAAAGCAAGTCACATACAAAATAAATGATACTTGTAAAATTTTTTGAATAAGACAAATGGTCAAACGTTAAACGAAAAAGTCAACAACGAATAGTAATTTAGAACGGAGGTAGTATTTATCTTCCTCCTTACCCAAACACACGCAAAGGACTACATCTTGTACATGTATGTATTATCCCGGACGTGGCTAGCTAGCAAGTAAGCAAACCGCGTCCAGATGTATCATATCTCTTGCCTCAACAAACTACGTACGGCCGTCCCTCATTTGTTGCCCGAGGAGCTAGCTGCTGCCACGGACGCAGGGGCCTTTGGAGGATTGCTCTCATCGCCGGCCCGGAGGCGCTCCCCGAGGCTCTACCCTCATACATCGTTGCCAACGAATTGAAGAAGTAGATCGACGGTGAAGGAGATGGGCGTGAAGGTCATCCACGTACGGGTGAGCCCATGACATGTTCTCATCGATCTCTTCGATGACATGTTCTGATCGATCTCTTGGATCTTCTTTCTCTATCAGTTGAAGCATGCATGGATGGCCAGGCAGCGGGACACGCGCGAGCCCACAGCACGGGGTTGCCGGCCATCGCGTGGGCTCGGGCCAGTCATCAAGCTGATCGAGGCCAAGATGTTTGAGCCGCCGCGACGCCGACTCGAGATCACCACGACTCAACAAGCTCTGGCGACAGGTCGAGCCCCGGTGACATGGAGATGATGTCGAAGGCGTCAGAGCCGGCGGCGCTTGGAACGCCAGCTCCCGCTCCGCCTGGCCATCCATGAACCCGCCGAGCTGAGAGTCCACGCTGAGCGAGCGCTTGAACCACAGGTGCACCGCGAGCTCCGCCACGGCGAGGCGCATCGCCAGCTGCAGGAACAAGCGCGCCGCGTGCTCGGGGAGCCGGCGCGCCTTTACGGCCACGGGGTCGCCGCTGGCGAGGCAGCGCGCGCGGTAGACCTTGGCGAAGGTGCCGCGGGCGGCCCAGGAGGTCTCAGACAGAGGTCTCTCACTCACTCTGCTTCGAGCGAGATGGAAACGAAGGCGGCGGCGGTGGCCTAGCTGTCTAATTGTCCAGGGTCGATACGCCGGCCCGTTCACACGTGCTGGGTGCATATACCTGTGTTGTTGTATGGGTCCATGTCCATGCATGCACTTTGCATGTGCACATGGGCTGCTAGCAACAGCAAGGATCAGTGCTGCACCTCATCGAGCGCTCCTCTCCCGCAGTGGGGAGGCCCCAACGTGTACGTCCGCGCGCTACGGCGGCGCAACCTCTGTCATTAGGGCTCTGCACCTCCGTCGTTGCTGAGTGCATGCTAGTTCATCCACCTCGACGCTAGCTCACCATCATTCACAGCAGTACGTAGCGATGTCCTAGCATTTGCGTTGTATTGCATGCGCAACGATTGCAAGGCTGCATATATATATAGTAATACTGTACTGCACCCTAGGTACGGAACAGTTATTCCATACCCAGCCACCCGACGGCCGACGGCACCAGACCCATGCCGCGCCCGACCCCGTCAGCCAACCTGCGCTCAACCCGCGCGGCCGCGCCGCAGGTCCGGTTCGGCTTTTTTTGCTGGTTTTTCTCGGATGCTCGCAAGCCCCGGGCCCACCCACGTTCATATTGCAGTTCATCCCCCGGCTCAAAACAAAATTTCCCATCCCGTCACAGCCCTCTCACGCCGCCCGCCGTCACCTCCCGCCCTCGCCGCCTGCCAGCCGTTGCCTACCCCCGCCCGCCGTCGCCGCCCGTCGCTGCCCGCCCGCCATCTCCTCCTGCCGTCTCCATCGGCCAGTGGATCCACCTCTGCATCCCTGCATTCCTATTTATTCTGCCATTGATTAATTGATACCCAATCTCACTTTCTTTTGTGCAGATCGATTGTTCACAATTTTGGGTTTGATGCATGATTTGATTCTGTTCTCCTCCCCTAGTCGGCGACGGGCCTGTGGCACCTCAGTCCGGCCTCTCCACCCTAGGCGACGGCGCGCGCCCTGCGGCACCTCAACCCGCCGGACTCTCCGCCCACCGCAGGCAACGGGGTCATCGCGCAAGGCTTGGCGGCAATCCGTGTCTCCGTCACCAGGTCTTCCCATGCCTCAGCGACTTATGGCCACCAGCATCAACTTCTCCCATGGCGAGGTCGCCACAACCTTTGGAAGGTACCAATCAAAGCCATCTTGGCCAGATCTTTAATGCTCGTAGCAGTTTTAGTTCGATCAATGACCAATTAATTTCCACTGTGCATTAATCGTGGTCACGTCATAGTTCTTTTGGTTTTTGCCCTTCCTGTTATCTTGTTCTGTAAATTTAAGCTCGGCCAAAGTGCTCCAGGGCCTCTCTAGGAACCAATTTTGACGCCAATAAACTTCAATTCCCACCAATGTCTGATTTCTATTTTCTATATCCTTGACGTGACAGAACCTGCAGTGTGCTAAATGCATGGTTGCCTTATGGTAATTTCGTCTGATAAATTACCACTGGTGGCCTAGGCGGATGTTGGCGCTTGGATGACATATGAGCCCAATACCAGCTAGGCGAGACATGATCCGAAGGTGAGAAGCCGTGCACAATGCAGTCCCTGCATTGTATTGTTTTTGGCATTTGGTATGTCTGATTAGGCCCTGGCGCTAGGATTTGGGCCTGGGATTTCCTGTTGTAACCATGTCTTCTCAATGTTATTTTCACCAGGCTCCATTGTATTGTTCGATTGATCTGGATTCAGGCAGTTGTAGATTTCACATCTCTCTACGTTCATGGTTTCATAGGGTTTTTAATAATGTGAAACCAAATTTTTGAATGATAAAATCTTGGATTACTATTGTAGTAAATTGTGGACTCAATTTACTTAATTACTGTGAACTTTCTTTATCATGCATAGTCAGCAAATGATGAAAAGCATTGTTCTCTTATGGATTCTTTTTAAATAAATTAATATGTGGTGCACTAAGCCTGCAAAGCAATTACCTTGCCGCACTAGTCTGCTTATCAATTATGCATTAGTGTATTCACATCACACAAAATCAATGCTTATATGTCCTATCATTATATTGTTCACAAGCTAGAGCTCTCTTTCTCAGATATCATATTCATGGATATTGTAAATCAACCTCCTTAGTATCTTCAATTATTCTTAGCTGCGATTTAGTAAATTTGGACATATAACTATGGCTCTTTCCACCATGCTTGCTTTTAATCGGGAAAAGAAAATGATACACAGCAACAGCAGCAGCATCTCGTGTGGAACTCCTGGTGCACCTAGCACAGCCCCCTCTCATCTCCTTATCTCTTCTTCCCACGGTCAAGGAGACAGCAAGAACAGAGAGATGGGAGGAGCAGAGGACTGACCGGCGAGCGGAGGAATGTGACGATCCAAGACTTAGAAAAATGAACTAGAATGTCATGACATGTAATTTATTTAGAAGGTAAAATGAACTAAGGTGGCTGACCCAAAAAACACCATTGGGTACCCACTTGCATCCCTATCTCTTATAGGTCCTGTCCATTGGTAGCTTAGCACTACATAAAATTGAATTCTTTTACTCTCCATAGTTGAATCTGTGTGGTTGGATGAAGTAATACGTCGTAGTACAACAATAAATTCTATCAATGGGATCTGTGCAATAGCAAATTCTTGCACAGAAGTGCTATATGTAATATATATTTTTTAATTTTTACTGGCTGTACATTCGGATCTCTATTTTTTTGAGAGATAACAGAATGGGAAAGGCTCCTGCTGATGAACATATATTCAGATCTCTAATTTACGTATCTGATACTTTGACCGATGATTTTGAACTGATGAACAATTCTTGTGATCGAAGTGCTTCTGTTTTCCTGCATTTTATTGTGCTTAACCCTGTTCTTCCTTGTGTGGTAGCTTTGCTACTTCTGCTCTCAGTAATTGACTCCAGATGCCGACCATGCCAACGGCAGCAGGGGTTGCAGCAGCTCATCACGGATCCGACCCAACCACAGGCTCAATGTAAGCCATACTGATTTTTTTTTTGTTTCACGTGATTGCAATGTATGAGCTCGCCACAAGATACGTAGAATTTTCCACCAGATTGTTGCCGACTTCATTCAATAATGAAACAAAATTTGCGAACTTATGTATTGATATTTGTTTTTTTTTGGAAGATTGATCCTTGTTGTCGCCGGATCAAAGTCTGCTCCCAGCTGGATCCTGCTGCTGTATGCTGTCGGTCTATATGGTGTTGTCCGAAGCTTATTCGTGAACTGAGATGTACGACTGCGTGTAGCAAGTCTTTTATGTGCATCGGATCTGGATATAGCTAGTCGTTTATCGGGGTGCTGTTTTCTCCAGGATCATACTGTATTAAGAAGTTGTATCCATTGTGCATGGTGCTAGCCACAATACAACTATCTCATGGATACAGTAGAGTTACTGTAAATTCTATAACTTGTGTCATTCTCCATTTCTCCATGCTTGTGTCAAGTTTTTTTTACTGTAAATTCTGCTCTGATTGTGTATTACAAATGGTGCATGGAGAATGAGATAAAGAGTGTCCGTAATTTATTGATCTTCTATCTTTTTTGGCACATTTTTTTGTCAAACCAATTACAATGCAGCTAGAAACTGGGGACTTCATTTCTATATTTTTGCGGAAGGAAAAGTTTTCCAAGGATTCTAATGTGAACCATTAAATATTGAAATTGAATACTAATATGATAACAGGGACATCAGTCCCTTATCCTGATTGCGAAACTCTTTTATTTTCGCCACTTAACTTTATATTCATCTTTCCTGACGCATGCCACTTTCATTCAAACACGTAAGCCTCGAATTGCAGTGTTGTTTTTGTTTGATTGCTGCCACAGTTAACTACTTTTTTTATTATCTCCTAAATGAAAGAATCCTCCGCGCTAACCACCATGCGAATAATTCTATGCATGTAGTATAAGGACTTCGTACTTTGCTACATGGTGTTTCTATTTTAAAAAGAGTAAATTACATACATCAAACAACAACTTGTAACGTTGTATCACTTTAGTCCATCAAGTTGCAAAACACACAATTACATACTATAACTAGTTTGCTATGTGCATATACGGTCTCAAGTACATTATGTCCATGTATTTCATCATGGTAAAAGTATGATATGGATTGCAAATGATTTAGTTGGTATGCATGAACGGGTAGAGCTTTTTTTGCAAATAAATGCCGTTCACTCTTTTTTCAAATAACACATACTAAGTACATGCACCTATTTTTTAGTCTTTTTCTCTCTCCCATCTTTTGCCCACCAACGGACAACTCCTATGTTTCAATCATTTATTTATGTTCCCTCTTCCTTGCCAGGTCTGGTAATTTGATCCTTCTGCAATTTGATTTCATCACCAAATACCGTGACTAATCAGTAGGCTAGAAAAAGAGAAAATTACCGTTGCAATGCAAAATTCTGGTAGAAGTAAATTGTACCCGTTATGATTAGTCCTAACACATAACCCCTACCTATGATCAGTCTTACTTCAAACATTATCCAATTGTTTTGATCATCACTTGAAACCTTATCCAATTGTTTTGATCGCAGAGATCAAGACAAAAGCTGCGGTGACACGGTGGCAGTGGCGTATTCAAAGGGTATGACATGTATGTCTTGGCATACCCTAAAATTTGGAACATGTTTAATAAATATTTTTCTTCTTAAATTACTTTGCTTCTATTGGTGCTGAAGACAAGTGTTAAAAGGGCCTTTTCTGCAATTGCTTTAGCCAACATTTAAAATTCTTGATGAAGTGCATATGGATCATATCATTTATGCCTGGATTATATCAAATTATATTTTAAAAGTTGACATAGAATACCCTATGTAAAATTCTAGCTACACCACCGCACAGTGGGTGCAGGGCAATTAGCGACCAGAGTTTTGGAGGGCAATACCACATAACACGACAACTGTTTAGACTTGAGCTTGCAGTTGGTACCAATAATTTTGTGTTGCTACCACTATTTATCTTATTGTATTTTTACTCAATCCTAATTCTAATATTTTAACAGAATTATTCTTACGCAATTCTTACTCTGTTCTTTTGAAGGCGGACTATTACTTTGTGCATCCAATTAGTTGCTCATATACAAGATGAACCTGCACCATCCAACAAAAGCAACAGACAGCTATAGGAAACCCACATATCACCAATAAAATGCAACTAAACTATCCGGCAATACTCATCATACTACCACCGTGGCAAAAAATGTAGATGTAGTGTATTTGAGACTGTACGTGCACACAACAAACTACTTGTAGCATGCAATTGCTCGTTTTGCAACTTGATAGACTAAAGTGATACAACGTTACAAGTTGTTGTATGATGGGTGTAATTTACTCTAAAAATAGCATGTCCACTATTGTATATAGAATATTTTATTTGTATATTGCACCATCTGCTTTGTTTTGTATATAAATTTATTCTACATAAAAAAATGTATGAATAAAATTCTTAGCATGCCGATGCATGTAACTATTTTTTAATTGTATATAAAGTCACAATTTTTTTTGAAAATGAAGTCAAACAAAAAAAATATATCAACCTTAAGCCACCATCCGCTTGCCCCTACCTGTTTGCGGATAGGCCAAAACAGCAGGACGCAGTGCTTGCTGCTCAGTGCTCCGCGCGCTTCAGGTGCTGTTTTGTTGTCGCCGAAGCGAGGTCTAGTCGCACCCAGGTCAAGAGGAATTGTAACGAAATAGCTAATGTTTCTCCTGAAATACATGGGACAGCGGATCATGCTTGGGCACTGAACCGAATATGTAGATAGATAGTACAAACACTTAATATTCTTATTACACGTTGGGTACGCCCACACCTCTTTTCTTTTTAAAAAAAAATTGGGACGCCTGAACTTAGACTAGTGTTCCTGTGCTGCTGCCACCACTATAGACCGCTAACTTCTTAGTCTCTTAGGTTCACTTTAATCACGCCCATAGCTTTTTAACAAAGCTTGCAGTGATGTCCAACCGGAAGGTAAAACAGACCAAGTCACCTTTACCGAGATCGATGCAAAATCAGTCTTTATCAGTTCGTTGACATGTCCATGGTTGTGAGCCTTGAAAGAACAATGATAATCTGAGAAACAGGAAGGCCCTGAACCTAACTTAAATTTCAAATCCATCTGAGTGCCCATCACTACCGCGACCACAGACCCCTCCAAGCCACAAGACTCAACAACGGTTCCATCAAAAAGCTGGATCTCTTCATCTAATTCGCTGACAAAACAGCCAAGGCGCATATTGAAACTGCCTTGCACTTCTGATATGACAATTTCGACAGTCGCCTCAACTGCATCATCGAGACATGATGCACTTATGTCAATTGCACCACAATCGCCAATGATGCGACATGTGAATACACTACAATTCGATGTGTCCATGGCGTCTATGACTGATATACCATCAATCAGCTGTAGATCATCCTTTTCATGTTCTCCTGTCTTTATCTTCATATCATATTCAATTAGAGTAGTGCCACCCAATTTGATCCCTCGCTTAGGGGCCATGTTGATGAGAGAACCCTACAAAATTATAGTTATTTATTAGTATAAAGCTAGATACTTCCCTTGCAACAATATGTTCTTTTGAATAGCTATTTATTAAAAGGGATATTTAACAATTGATGATCAAGATCAATGCCGCATAAGGTGCACAACAATGCTAGTGACTAAAATTGGCCTCTCACCAATAATTAGATTTTGTTTCAGATCCCAAATATTTAATTGCATAAGCCTGTTTGAAATGATAAAGAGAAAGAAAAGGACTTCTGCAGTGAAGGTATGTGATCTCCAGATGTCAATCAATTTTAAGAAGTCTACCAAGTAGTGATGAAGAGTCTAAAACTATTCTATTTGATTTTCTTGGACTATGTGATACTTTATCTTCATATTCTAGATATTTTTCTATGATAAATCTTAAATCACTACACATAGGCTTATACAATCTTAAGTATTATTCTGCTACTTTTGGGCATGTTAATTACATGAGAGCTATAGAGTAATAATGTCTATGGCACGGCTACCTTAAACTAATCCTAATTCAAGTAATTTAGGAAATCAAGAGTGCAAACTGAGCTTAATTATATTAAATAATTCAAGAGCACAGGTTAATCAAACATGACAACCCATCCAACATTCATAACTTATCCCAACTTTACTGATGTAAAAGGGAATGAGTGACTGTATCATGCCATACAGATCCAATCTCATCTGACATATGTATGTGATAAATTTGGATTTATATTTAGAAATGAATAAAATATTTGAAATAAGGAATAAGCCTACCTAACTCTCATGATTATTGGGGTTTATCTACTTTAAACCCTTCAAGTGTAAAATGGGGGTATTTGACACAAGAAGTGTTCCACACTGTCTAAATATCCCTTGGGACATTTTTGGAGGTTCTTTTGCCCACATGTCATGCAAATGGTTGCTGGCCCAAAGTCATTTCCAAAACTGACCTAGGGGGTGAGATGGTATTGAATACTTTATCAAAGGGTCTGAGTACTTGGTTTTGTACATGAGGGGGTTTATAGTAGACAAAGCCTCAATACTTGGGGCTGCTATCTAGATTTATTCCTTGAAACAATTGCAGATAAGTATGGATGTGCACCTGCTCCACAATGATGGGATCATCCCTACTAACATTGACAACATAGTTAAGCAATGGTTCCAGATCATCCCGCGCTGCTATGTATCCATACAACTCTACTGAGCCAGCATCAACAGGAATTTCAGCTAACTTTAGTGAGAAAATTTGCAGCATGCGA
The DNA here is from genome assembly GCA_033239725.1 of Echinochloa phyllopogon. NCBI lineage: Eukaryota > Viridiplantae > Streptophyta > Magnoliopsida > Poales > Poaceae > Echinochloa > Echinochloa phyllopogon. The sequence goes on from BTCW01000001.1 coordinate 3,901,910, forward strand.
TGAGGTCTATGACGCATGCAAGTTCCATCTCGCATGGTGCAATCCATGGGATCTGATAACATCATTGCCTCCAACCGAGCTTCAACAAAAAAAAAGTTATATTGCAATTTGAAATTAATACAGTAAACAAAGGCTTGCCATATGGAAAGACGGAAACTATCAATGTTCTTTGTACTAAGACTTTTTCTCCCACAAAAAGTTCTTCTATGCAAAACCAAAGAAAAAGAGTGTAATATATAATCACCTCAGGAAGGAAACTTCCACACTTTAGCTCAATAACTAAAACAGGCCATTTCAACCTTTAATGAACTTTTCCTTATGCCTTCTTTTGTTTCTCTTTCTAGAAGTTATCTTTTGAGTTTTCTAATGATATACAACAATACCTATGTTACAAATTATTTTCATATTTTCCCCATAATATTTGCATATATTTGGACCAGGGAGAATAAAGCTATTTGACATTTAGGGCACACAAATGCGTGCTAAAAATAATGAAAAGCTATGAACATATTCCATATCATAGGGCATAATGCCATCTATAACAACAGAGGATAAATCAGTTGACCCTATAGCTTGAAAAAATGTCATAATAACAAATGAAAATAGGAAATGGGATACTGACTACTTACTCTCTCTGCGGTCCACAATACGATAGTCTTTTTTCCATTTATATGTGTCCCTGTAAGCAGAACCATCACGGTGGCTGCTATCTGGAAGCATATTAAGAGGGACTACCCTGTCAACAGGGTAGCGAGCTATCTGTGCTGCACAGCTTACATTTTCTTCATCATCACTGGCAACCATGGTTTCCCCATCGCGACCTTTGGTTGCCCTTCTGTTCGTGACCATCGGAACATTCCCCCATTTCCCCCCTGTTTCTTGTCTACCACATGTGACCTCCACAGTTGTCCCAGGAGCTTCTTCATCACTATAATTGACATCCACGCTTGTCCTCCTCCCATCATCTTCAATATTGGCAAGATGACCATAGCCATAACGAGCAATGAACTCCTTGGTTGTGTCACTATTCTTAACATTTATGCGCTTGGAGTGCTCGCCCAGGGAAAGCATAATATCCTTAGCAGAATGTATGTGCTGTCTACCGTTTGGTTTACCCGATTCTTCCTCGCCTCTTACTCCACTGCCACTGGCCATGTTCCCAGATCCGTGGGGAAATCTATCACCAAAGAGCATGAAAAATCAATCTCAGCATCCTACACAATAAGATAGCATATAATCAGTAAAGACTGAACTTGTAACGGGATATTATGTAAGCCCGAAATTGATTTGTATTTGCAGCCTGTTTGGAGAGTTACGTTGAACCAATTAAAAGATTTTCTGAACAACATAAGAACGATATAAGTATAAAACTCATAGTTGGTGAGAATCCGGATCGAAAACTATAGGAATCAACGAAAGGCGTAAACTTTAGCATCAGAACAAGAAACACACCGGGAAACACGACGGATGGGTGGATCGGGAGCCGCCACCAGTGGGAGCCGCCACCAGCGAGGCGGAGCTGATGCCATAGAGGAGAGGAGGCGTCGCGAAGTAGAGAAGAGGGGGTGCATCGGGGCAGGAGATGCGGCGACGTTAGGGCGTCAGAGGGGATGAAGGATCGAGTGTGAGAGGATTTGCATCTGAGACCGAGAGCCCGGCGGCGGGCGAGGGTAGGCAATAGCCGCATCTTCTCTCTCCTCGTGGATCCAAGTCACGAATCGTGATGACGTCGTTGCCCTCAGATGAGATGACCCTCATCGTTTCTTCCCTCAACGGGGGTGTTTCATGAAAACACGATGAAAATTAAGGGTGAAAAAGATACATCGGACACTGTAGCACACTGTAGTATACTCCCTCTGGTTTTATATTAAAAGTCGTTTTAGACAAGGTTTGAGTCAAACATTGGGAATATAAATCATGAATAGCATTTAAATCGCTGAGTTTGAAAATGTGAAAACCATATAAATAGATTGGTCTTCAAAATTAACTTTCATAAAAATATACATATATAACTTTCCAAGAAATATTTTTATAGAAAAGAGAAGTCAAAGTTGTGCTTCGGTGACCGTGTCGCTGTCCTAAACGACTTCTAATTGGGAACCGGAGGGAGTATTTCTTATTTGTGGTAAACATTGTCCTACCATGACCTAATTAGATTCAAAGAATTCGTCTCGTCGTACATCAAAACCATGCAACTGGTTTTTTATTTACTCATGTTTAATACTCCATGTATAAAGAGAGAAATTTGATGCGATAAATGAATAGTACAGTTTGAAGAGACAAAGTTTGGCGAGGGCCGACGTCGGATCGGCGACGGTGTGTCGGTGTCCGCGACCACCGCTCGCTCCAAATAACCTATGTAACATTATTCATTTTACGTTCAAAATTGTTTTTAATCGGTTCAATATACCTTTTATAAGATTTATTTTTTTATTTCTTTATATATATAAGTGATGTTTTATGTCACAATTTTATAGAACGGTATATGCTAACATATAATATTTTTCTTAAAATAGAACATAAAATTTTCATTATTACTTTTTACTAGCAAATATGCCCGCGTGACACGTGTGTGATAATTTTATTATTCGATTATTTTAGACTATTTAGTTGGTGGGTACATAGAGTGAGTAAAGAAATTTTATGGTGAAAAAAGTAAAGCCAAAATGGTAGAAACTCTCTTAACGTCTTTTCCACCGTTAGACCTTACACGTGGGTCCTCTATGAGGGGTGATTAACAATTATTTAGGCATGAAGTGTTTTTAAAAGAACTCGTTACTTATAGTATATAATAGATAGTATAGATAGTTTTTTATCAAAATGGTTAACTTATTATTAAGCGTAATAGTTTCTAAAATTATGATAAAAAATTATATTATATTTTATAAAAATATTATATGTTGCTCTCTATGATCTCTTAAAATTTAATTTAAAATCTTAATTGTGCACGTTGAAATAAAAGGAATTACGAGGAGTAGATTGGCTGGTTAAGATAGTTGTGACATTATTTGTTTTACGCTCATAACTAGTTTTAGCAGGTTCAATATAATCTTCATAAGATTTATTCTTTTTTATTTCTTCATATATAAGTGATTTTTTATGTTACAATTTTATAGAACGATGCTAACATATAATATTTTTTTTAAAAATAAAATATATATTTTTTATTTCTTATAGTTTTTTATCAATATGATTAACTCATAATTAAACATAATAATTTCTAAAATTATAATAAAAAATATATTATATTTAAAAATTACGAAGAGTAGATTGGCCTGATTAAGATAGTTGTGGGTGTAAAATAAACCAAAACATTGTTTATAGATAGTTGATTAAACTTTATCCATATTTGAGGGCAGTAATTTGAATTCTTTTCATTAATTTTTATATATGACTAGCAAGAACGCACCTGCGACATGTACGTTTAATAGAAAATAAGATTGCATAGCAGGTGGGATAGCTAGCAGGGGTAGTGTTTTAATGACTGATGGATCTGTTAGTTGTCAAAGGTTTTGGATTTTTATATTATAAAAAATTACAATGTATCAATATTAATTTTTATAAATATTAGAGGAATTTCGCAAAATTACAACATATTAAAGGATCATGGCTTAATTTTTATAAACAGTAGGGGGTTTTCGTAAAATTACGATGGTTTCATTACAATGGATCAGACAAATATTAGGAGTTTTCGTAAAATTACAATATATTAAAGGACCGTGACTTAATTTATATAAATATTAGGGGGTTTTCGTAAAATTACGATTATCGGTGCTGGGATTGGGCGGCCAATCCTCAGCGCCATACAGAATGCGCTGTGTCCCGTCCCTTGACGGTTGATGCAAGAGCTAGCACGGTGAGACAAGGGTTTATCCTGGTTCCGACCGGGAGGTCGTACGTCTAGCAGCGTGCGCTCGTGGCGCTGTACTATCTTGCACCGGGGTGCTTGCAGTGGGGGGCTACAAGCAAGGCGGGAGAGGAGAAGGAGTCTCCAAGTCCCTGAAAATGAGTGTGAGAGTGATTGAGGTGAGTGCCAATATCGTGTGAGGCGGTGATCGCGTGTGTGTTCGCCTGTCTCCCCTCTCCCCTGTCTCTCGCTCCCTTCCTCCTTTTATAGGCCAAGGAGAGAGGGGGGGAGGGGCTTACAAGTACAAGTACAGTGTGTGCTACAGAGGTGCTCACTGGAGAGCATGGCGCCGGGCGTGCCGTCGTCCTTATCCCTGGCGGGGGATTTATGGCGAGCTCCGGCTTCTGCGGGTGTCATGGCCGTCCTTGTGCTTGTCCTGGAGTGGTTTCGAGGGGTGGCACCGCCGTAATCCGCGTCCAGCCGCCCGCCGCTGGTTGATTCGAGGGCGTGGCAGGTGGGGAAGGACGAGAGTTGGCGGTACAGGGGTCGACATGGCGGTTGCTGTTGACCACAGTGCGCGGTGTGCCCGGTTTACCGGGGGATGGCCGAGAGTTGGTGGATTCGACTCGGCGTTCGCCATTATCGGGTCGCGCCTGACCGGAGTCTGTGCTTGGTCGCTGTTCATATATTCATTCGAGGGTTCTCCACGCCCATTCGAGGGCTGCGCCGGGGGGGGGGATAGGACGGGAGCGGGTGGAATAGTGGTGCGGATTGACGCCTGCAAGTCCGCACAGGGCCTCGCGCAGCGCCGCATGCGTCCACACAGTGGCGGTGAGGACGCATAGTGACCGGAGTAGGTGAAACAGCGAGCTCTGCGGTGTCAGCAGCGCGACGTGGGGAGAGATTGCCTTTTGACTTCGGCGCCCGCCTGATGGGGCGGGCATTAAATGCCGTTGTCGGGCGGGGCGCCGGGGCGCGCCGCGTTGAATAGAGGGGTGGCCTTGAGCGAGGCGGAGTTGGCTCGCCCGCTTGAGGGGGTGCGTGGCCCTCGAGCGAGGTGGAGTTTGCGTTGTGCCTGCTTGAGGGGGTGCGCGGCCCTCGAGCGAGGCGGAGACGGGGGTCGCGACTCGGGTCCCCTCGACAGGCGAGCTCGGACGGCTGTTCTTGGGCCGTGATAGGCTGTGACGGGCTGCGCTGCCTTGGTGGCCCTCCCGGGCTGCTGGTGATTCGGTCCTTCTGTGTTTAACGTTTTTTGAGGGCGATTACCCCGATGGTTAGGGGACCCCCTGGGTCTATCCCCGACAACGATGATTTGATTATAATGTATCAGAGGTCCGGGTGGTGAATTTTATAAATTTTAGAGAGTGTTCGTAAAATTATAATGTATTAAAGGACCGTGGGTTGATTTTCATAAATATTAGGTGGTTTCATAAAATTACGATGGTTTGATGGACGAAGCGAAAGTTTTGGATCTTTATAGTATGGAGAGTTTTCGCAAAATTACAACGTATTAAAGGACCGTGAGTTGATTTTCATAAATATTGGGTGGTTTTCATAGAATTACGATGGTTTGATGAACGAAGTAAGTGTTTTAGGATCTTTATAGTATATAGATAGATAAATAGACCAGTAAGAACACACGTGTGACACACACGTTTAATAAAAAAACAAGATTCTATAACAGATAGTTGGTCAAGAGATCGTTGTGGGATACTTATACTGGGGTACTTATCCCACCTGCATTACTGCTAAAACACAAGACCAAGGATGACACAAGCAACAACCTTCTATAAATTTGGGGACACTTGTCTCCTCCCCAAGCTGATTGAGGAGGCCGACACCAGCTGGACGCTTGGCGCCTCCCTGAGCAAGTCAGGAAGCACCACACTCCGTCCAGGTCAAGCCTGAACAAACCACTCGGCACGTTCCACCCACGTGGAGCCACGGGGCCTGCTGAGGACGCATGGCTTCTCCCCGACCCGTATTGGAAAGGTGGAGAACACATGTTAAGATGCATGCTGGCCCTTGGCTCCTCGAGGGGTCAAGGATGGCCACGTTGCGGCATCGAGGTCCAAAGCTCAAGAGTTAGGGACCTCTATCCAAGTGTTGGGTCGTGTGTGTGAGTGAAGGTCTAACCTACTTAAGGTGACAAGAGAGGGCTAGCCTACAGCTCCAGACCTGGTGATAGGCCCGAAAGGGAACCGGCGCTAGACGCACAGGCTCTAATCAAGTACAGGCTTGACCCCCCGAGCCCTCGACTTGACCGTCGAGCCCTCGTAGAAGAGATATTGTTTCAACGACCCGTGCAACTGTCCGACGTCCAAAGTTTTGGATCTTTAGGAACGAGTCGGCTTGCCGAGCGGCACGAGTCGACGGCGGCACGAGTGAGACAGACGATCACACTCACATGGCTTCGGCCTCAAGGCTGCAGTGGCCAAGATTGCTTAGGCCTTGTTTAGATGTTAGAATTGAAAGGTTTAATTTGAAAGTAATACGTCACTTCGTAATCATTGTGCCACTGTAGCATTTCATTTGTATTTGTGAAAAATTATCTAAAAATTGATTAATTAGGCTCAAATGTTCGTCTCGCAGAGTATAACAAAACTGTGCAATTAGTTTTTGATTTCATGTTATGACATTTTGATGTGATGAAGAATCTTCTTTTTGCATAGTGTATTTAGGAGTTACTTTTTGAAACTAAACAAGCCGTACTCTAAATTCACAACCCAACACGTGTGGGCCTCTCATGAGCTCGCTCGCTGGCCCACCATATTCTCGCTTCCTAGCGCAAATTGCGTTTCCGCTTCCTTCCCGGCGAGATGAACTCTCCCTACCGGCGGTGAACGGCGGCGCAGGCGCGCGGAGGAGCAGTAGATCACCTACAAGGGTCAGATGAGATGATCTCCTTCCTTGCTTTTTCTTCGCCTGCTACAGTGTTTGTGGCTAGACTTTTTCTTGATTCGCTGGTTCACCCGAGTTTCCAATGCATCGAGAGGGGTTTCGAGATCCTAGCTGATAGGGTATGTATATATAACAGGGAACTCGATTCTAAGGTTGAAACAGCAGGGGGAGGAGGGAATCGTAGTTTGCTTTCGTTCCCTTGCGCCACCGTTTCGGTTACCGATCTACGGAGCATCCCGCTACTCAATATTACCACGGTTACGGGGCGGCTCGGGCGGCACCCAAGCTCTCGCCGCCGCCGCCCCTCCCCATCGGTGCCCACACCTCGCCGCCGCCTGAGCAGGGCACCGGAAGCCCGCATCCTTGCTAGGACGGCAGCGGTGGGGCGATTTCGTCGCGCCCGGCCTCTCCCCAAGCAGATCTGGGGGCTACGGGGAGGCGGCGCGAGGCTGGGCGGCGGCCGGACGTGCAGCTCGCGGAAGCCGGCAGCCGGCGCGACGCAGGGAGGAGACGACCGACGTGGAGGGCAGGCTGGAGGTGGCAGCGGCGCGCGCGGGGCCACGAGCGCGAGGGCTGGCGAGGGCCGGCCAGATGCGCGGCAGCGGCGGCCGGGCAGGAGCGCGGCCAGATGGGCGGCGGCGGCGACCGGCAAGGCGGCCGGCCTGCGCGCGGCTCCAGTGGCCGGGCGCGCGCGGCCCGTGGCGCCTGTGGGTTCGGCGGCAGCGAACCGGCAAGGCGGAGGTGGCTCGGTGCGGGCCGCGGGGCCGTGCGGAGTGACGACCTGCTGAGGTGGAGATACGGCGCGCGACGACGGAGGCTCGGTGCCGGCGGATCTGGCCGGCATGGGCCGTTCCCTCTTCTCCAGCGGATCTGGCGCGTCAATGGCCGCAACAGCTCGCCGGAGTTGGGGGTCGACCGCGGGAGGTGGCCTGGCGGCGACAGGCGGAAATGGAGGTCCGGTGCGGGCCGCGAGAGGTGCGAGGAGCGGCAGCACGAGGTAGAGATGCCCTGGCGGCGGCCGGGGGCTGCGGAAGGCGACAGAGGGTGAAGTTTCTGCAGCATGGCTCGTGGATTGCGGCGGAGGCGTCACTCGGGTTGGGCGGCCGCAGCGGTGGTGCCGATCTTGTTGCGCCGTGCGCGTGCAGTATGGGTTGGATGCTTTGGGCGAAAGCCCTCGCTAGCCTTAGGCTGGCGGATGGCGGCGGCGGCGTCCTTGACGTCGCTTTCCCTCTTGAGGGCGTCATTGTGGAGCTACAATCCTGCTACACGAGATCTCTGGGTGAAAACCCTTTCCAGCTTCTGGACGAGCAACGGTGGCGCCATTGGCGTCATGCCCTCCTTGGAGGCGTCATCTCTAGAGATCCCGCGCGGTTGGTAGCACGGACGGTCCACTGTCTTTGGCAGCCTCGACCGGTGTTGGCAATCCCGTTGTGGAGCATGTAGAAGGGTGTTGGCCTCCTCACGCCGATGCGCTTATTTTCTTGTTGGTGACCAAGGGTCGTCGCTTGGCTGCCGTTCGACTGCTCGCAGCGGACCACGGCGGTCGACGTTGCCTAGCAATCGTCAGTGCGGTGTGGGACTGCGTCGGAGGACGGCGCTTGCGGCAACGGCAATGGGAGACGACTTGGCCTATAGCGGATCGCGGCGGTTTGTTTCAGCATAGCTGAACCTACCCGGTGCGGTACAACGTCGGAATATGGCATAGGCGATAACCTTGGTCTGCTGGTTTGAAGGCAGCTACTTCGTGCAGGGGGAAGCAACGTGGCGAAGTTGAACCATGGCGGCGGTCCAGTTGTTTTGTGAAGTTCTTTGGAGGTGGGGCAGCCATGCTCGCTATCTTGATGGCAATACAAGAAACGAGTCCGGAGCATGGAGTTTGTGACGGATGTGGCGCGGCCCCCGCGCACGAGAAAGGAGGCGTCCAACGGCGGACGAGGCGAGGCCCCCGCGCGTTGTGTTTGCTCGGATTCGGTGGTTTTCACTCCGTCGGAGGGTTGGCATTGCTGCAGCGGCACCACGGCAAAAGGTCCTGTATAGCGGTGGTCTTCTTGGTGTGGTGGCGTCCACCCCCCTTGTTTCTCTATTAGCGCTGGATCATGTCGGAGGTTTCGATGACTGTAAGGGTGAGGAAGATGGGTGGGAGCTGTGATTTGTTTATCTTCTCCGTTGTCGTCCTCGTGGGTAGTGGCCGGTCGCGTTGAGGTCCCAATCCAACCGGCCGGCGAGTGGTTTTTGAGTGGTACCCTGTGTTGATGTCCCAATCCAATCGGGGGAGTATAGTTTGTTTTTTCTTTCTTTTCTATTTCCTGATTATGGTCTCCCAGGGTCGTAGTCTTATTTTTTCTGCTATAATAATAGAAACGTACTCGTCGAGTGTAGTTCACTCAAAAAAAAATATTGCCACGGTTACCAATCTGCGGAGCATCCCGCTACTCAATATTGCCATTCTGTATATTATTTTAGTTTGCTTTTAGTCGATAATTCTGGCACTGCTGCGGTGGTGACCCATATAATTGAACAAGTCCATTTTCTCTGAGTTTTATGAAAACAGGCTACCTGTACCTAGAGACCTAGAGAATAAGTTGAATTAGAAAATTGTGATTATAGGATTCCAAAAATGTGGACTTTGTGATTTTGACACTCCCAATGAATGATAAAGTGGGTCCAACTGTGTCTGGGCCTCTCATGGGCTCGCTCGCTGGCCCATCCATATTCTCGCTCCCTAGCGCAAATTGTGTTTCCGCTTCCTTCCGGCGAGATGAACTGTCCCTCCCGGCGGCGAACGGCGGCGCCGCCGCCTCTGGAGGACCACCTACAATGGTCAGATGAGATGGATTCTGAGGTTGAAACAGCAGGCGGCGGAGCTTGCGCCACCGTTTCGGTTACCAATTTGCGGAGCATCCCGCTACTCAATATTGTCATTCTGTATATTATTTCGGTTTGCTTTGAGCCGATAATTCTGGCACTGCTGCGGTGGTGGCCCATACCATATAACTGATCAAGTCCATTTTCTCTGAATTTTATGAAAACAGGTTACCTGTACCTAGAGACATAGAGAATAAGTTGAATATAGAACCGAGCAGTTGCCCCATGGTCTTTGTGTTTCTTGTGATTAATCATGCAATTTGGCCCATGGGAATGCAAAAAATGGAGACGGATTGCAAAACTGTAGCTTGTTTCTCAAGAATCATCTTGGGCAATAGTTCATGAGAAAGGACAAGGAGAGGGATTACAAAAGTATAGTGGCTGGTTAATCTGTTAAAAAAGAAGTAGTAATACGATCAGTTGCAAGAAGTAGTTCTTGTTAAAACCATACATCTACTTGTGTACTGAAGTAAAATTATAATGTACTCTGCTCTATGTTGACTGAACTTTGTGTCCTTAGGTTGGCGTCTAAGCTGTCCAGGCAAGAGACTACTTCCTGAATTGTTGGCCTCATGGAAGGATTGAGGTTGACACACTGGCAAGCAGCTTCAAGCACCTTCAGCATTTGCTCCTCGTACCCTGTGCCCCGGAGTGCTGGATCCAGAACTTCAATCTGCTTCCCTTCAGATCTCATCTCCAATACCCACTGGACGAGTTCTTTTGACACAAACGAGATTGGAACAGGCCGCTGGCCTGTGAGTAGTTCAAGCAGGACTACCCCAAAACTGTAGATATCACCTCTCAGAGTAGCAACCCATCCTTGCCCGTACTCAGGAGGGATGTAACCAAGAGTACCAACCAACTCGGTCGTGACATGAGTTTTGTTGGGAAATATCAATCTGGATAGCCCGAAATCTGCAACATATGCTTTGAATTCTTTGTCCAGTAAGATATTGCTGGACTTGATGTCACGATGAACAATGTGGGGCTTGCAGACATCATGGATATAGGACAGACCGCGGCTTGCTCCTTGTGCAATCCTTAGCCTCCTCGGCCAGTCAAGAAATGAGCTGGCATCATCCTCCCTGTTGTGAAGCCAATCATCTAGGCTGCCATTCTCCATGTAGGAATATATGAGGAACCTTGAGTTTCCTTGGATGCAGTAACCCCAGAGTGGCACAAGATTATCATGCTGTGCCATTGAGAGTGCATCAACTTCTGCACTGAATTCCCTATCCATCAGGCACATTTCGCTGCTGAGCTTCTTGATGGCAACCTTGGAGCCATCAGGTAGTTCAGCTTTGTAGACTAGCCCATAACCTCCACAACCTATGATATTCTCCTTGTCAAAGTTATTTGTAGCCTTCACAAGATCGGTGAATGTGAGCTTATCATTTTCTCCCTTGCTTCGTGAAACCATCACAAAGGAATGCTCTGAATTGAAGTTGGATGGCATTCCATCCATAACATCCTTGTTATTGGTCCTTTTTCTTGCCATGAAACTTTTAGTACTGAAGAAGAAGAGGAGGCGAGCTAGCAAGAATAGGACGGCGATCCCTCCAAAAAATACACAAAATGCAAGTGCAAAGGCTGTCTTGTTGAGTCGTTTCTTGGAGGTTAATGGTGCTTCAGCTGAACCACAATGATTTGCAAGCATGGGACCACACAATTTTGGGTTGCCATCAAAGCTAGAGTGGGGAAAGGTACTAAGCTGGCCTCCAGTTGGAACAGATCCTTCTAGGTCATTATTGGAAATGTTGAATTTCGAAAGGAAGTGCAGATCATTCAGTGCAGCTGGAATTTTACCAGTAAGATTATTGCTTGACAAGTCGAGCACCTGCAGGTTTGTGAGGTTGCAGATCGCTTCTGGGATCTCTCCAGATAACTTGTTGGAGCTCAAACTAAGTGAAAGAAGCGCTTTCAACTGACCAATCTCGTTGGGAATCACACCAATTAAGTTATTTATGCTTAGATTCAGCACCTTAGGAAATGCACTGGGCATGCGATATTGAAGTGATGGAGTTGTATAAATAGGTAGCTCAAAGACCTTCGGTGCAACATTGTTTGTTTTTAGCATTGGCATCTCCATTAAGGCCTTTGGAATTTCCCCTGTAAAGCTGTTGTTTGATATGTCTATATAGAACAGTGAGTTTAGATTGCTGATCCAGTCAGGTACAGTCCCAGTTAGCTTATTTCCATATAAAAATAACATCTCCAAATTAGTGAGCTTTGATAACCAAGGAGGTATTTTTCCAGACAAAGAACAGTCATTGATGGAAAAAACCTGAAGATTCTCAAAACCGTCAATTCTATCATCCTCTGGTATGGCCTCATACATGAAATTGTGCCCAATCAGCAAGATTGTGAGGTTCCTGCAACTCCTTAGGATCTGAAGTGCACCTGATATATTTGTAAGGGAGTTTTCAACGAGGGATAGGAAGGTGAGTGACTTCAGATCGCTGATTCTTTCTGACAACTGGCCATGTAAACTATTTTTGGATAGCCGCAGTGCAGTTAGGTTGTTGCATGAATAGATGCTCTCTGGAATTATTCCAGTGAAGTTGTTCCACGCAAGATCTAAAGTTCTTAAATTCAGTAAATTGGAGAAATTTACCTTGGTGAGTTCGCCGCTGAAATTGTTTTGCTTGAGGTCTATGGTTTTGAGATTTCTGCAATTGCTCAGACTTGATGGAAGGTCCCCAGACATGTGGTTGTCGTCCAAATGAATCTCTTCAAGTCTCTTAAGATAACCTATAGAATCTGGGATATTGCCACCAAATCGATTCCCTCCAAGGTCTAGGGTGACCAGATTTGTGAGCTTGCTGATGCTGCTGAGTGATCCTTCCAACTGATTATTGGGAAAAGAGATGTGCTCCAACAAGGTAATATCGAAGAGGTCGTCTGGAAGAGTCCCACTAAGGTTGTTGTGCCCGGCACTTAGAGATGTCAACTTGGAGCAATTACCAAATCCTGGAGGAATTCTTCCAGTGAATTGGTTGTAGCTGAGTTCGAGCACATTGAATGATGGCGCACAGACACAGAATGCAGTTCGTATCGGCCCAATAAAGCTGTTATTGCTAGCGTTGAGCGCAATGAGACTACTCATCACCTCCCATGTGGTGGATGGAAACTGCCCAGAAAACAAGTTGCTCGAGATGTTCAGTACCTTGAGTGGTCGGGCAGGGGTTGAAGATGGCAGCTCTTGCAGGGCGCCACTGAGTTGGTTGAAGCTGATGTCAAGGATGATGATGCTACTGGACGACATCAATTCCAAAGGTAGGCTCCCTGACAGCAAATTGTAGGATAGGTTGAGGCGCAACAGGCCAGTAAGGTTGCCAAGGGATGGTGAGATGAATCCCTGAAGGCTCCTCGAAGCCAATAAGACATCGGTGACCGTCTTCTCTGGACTGCAGGTGATCCCTTCCCAGGAGCAGCAGTCTGTGCCATTCTTCCATGTGGAGGTGAGATTCCCATCCTGTGAGAGCCCTCCAAGGAACTGGAGGAGTAAGCTGCGCTCCTGCTCAGTGCAAGAGCTTGCGGGAGAGGCCAAGAAGAGGAGCAGAACAAGCGCAAGACCGATGAAAGTTGTGGGAAATCTGATGCTGTATTTCGTGTGTGAGAAATGGAGTGCTGGCATGGCTTCTCTCCAGAAATCAGCATGGAAGGAGAGGCATAAATTGTGCCTTGAGAGGCTGTAGGTGCCAAACAGGGTCTTGGTCTAGAAAGAGCACGAGGCAAGCTGCTATCTCCATATTGTTTGATCCTTTCAGCTTTCAGGTCATAGTCACCAAAAGAATATCCAGGTCAAGGATTAGCTGCTACAGCGTTTTCTCAGTTCACACCATGATGTTTCGTTTAAGCCGCCTGCTACAGTCTATTGGTAAGCTTGACAACCATATGCGAAACAGTACGATAATACGTGTAACAGTCATCCTATTGTCGTTTTCCTTATATAAACTCTCAGCCTGCCTTATTTTACTCCATCTGACATCACTTCTCTCACGAGCTTCACCGTTACTTCAGCCAGAATTTGTGCCAAGGTGTGCCCTCTTCCAGTGATCAGGAAAAGGCAAGTTCTCATAAAAAGGCATGATTTGCAGACTTGAATTTGTGAGGAACATGGAAAGCATCCGTTGAAGAAAAGACTAGTACGGAGTAGTATTCAAAGAAGCCTTCGATATCGTAATCGACTTTGCTGCAGGATGGCAAGTGGTGTGCAAGAAAATTGCAGATTAATGGAGGAATTGTCGTTGAATGCTCTTTGCTTCTTCTTGACCCGAGGCGTTTACTTTGTAGCCGTTGTCATCGTACAGCAAATTGCAATTACCCTTTGTACCTGCCCGAGTGGGTTGCGGTGGGCATGGGACAACGACTTGTTTGCTAGGGCTGGAGGTGTATAAACAACTACTGTATAAAGAAATCAGCTTATGTTTTATACTGATTCAACAGCTCCAAAGAAAAAATATTGCACGGATTTTGTTCCTGTTATTGTAGGTTGTAGCTCTCGCCTTTCGGTACCAGTGGCTGATATTCTGCAAGAATTTTGCTGAGCTGGCATTTTCACCTTTGTTTATCGATGCTTCATTTCTTTATTTTGCACGTGCAGTTACTGAACCAATCAGAAAACGACTTCTGCGAAATTAACGTACGACCCTTCCCTACAAGGAACAACTAAAATTGGAGAAATTTCAAAGGTATGGAGTACTGTGCAAGAAATTTCCCCCTTTGAACAACGGAAACTAGATAAATTCTTGTGGATTTTTCTATAAGAGGACTTCTCCAGAGAAAATTCAAAGGAAATTTTACAGGAAAACTGGGGAATAAATAGTGAAAAGGACCATGATCTAATGTTGAGGGCCCATGATCCCATAGTTTTTTGGAGAGCCCATGAGCCCATGCTTTACTGGGCTCTCTCCAACCTATTCTCTCCTCTCTGCAGCCCATGCAAGTCCCCACCAGGCCACAAGTCCTGGCCGGAGCCGGCGACGGCGAACGGCGGCGCCGCCGCGGTCTCCCCGCCGAGCTTCCGGCTGCAGCTGCAACGGTAAGTCTGGTATCCTCACCTTACCCCCTCTGTTTGCTACTTGAACCCGCACCCATGCCGCCATGCGTGTTCGTCGCTTGGTACTGCTGAATTTGTCCGCCCATTGCGCGGTGCGTCGTGTACTCGTGTTACTGTGTTATTATAGAGGCTATCCCTCTTCTCCGCTTCCCAGTCGCCAGTTAGTTCTCCGTGGATTGATTAAGGATTTAGCCCGAACTCAACTCCCTTGTGGTTATCGCGGTTTAAGCAACCATAAAACCCAACATAGATGTGGGCGCTGCAAAAGTGCAGACTGAAAGGAAGAGGGTACTGTATCTGATGTTTCTGTTGATTCCTCTGTTTTTTTTATAAAAGAAAAGAAAAGAAAATGCTGACATAGCTGGAAATTCTTTGTTTCCCTTTCACAATCTGTCATTCTGTTGTACTCCTATATGAATATATGATGCATATAGGACATAGGAGTATCTTTTAATGGACTAGGTGAGTAATCTTAGTCTCATACTCTAGTACAGTAGTACTTATGTAAATGGGGATGTTGCCCATGAAATTGACTCCTGACAATATTTCAGATCCTGCTCTTTAATCCAATTATTCTTTCATGCGGTTTTCCTTAATTACATCCTGCAAATGAGCCATGGAACTTCCCATAGCCTTTCTTTGTTTCTCATGCTACAAAATAATTTGGGACTTGAGAGAAGGGACAAGGGCAATCAACGAACTAGAGAAAATTTTAAAAAAGTAGAAGTCCTAAATGACAACTTGTCAGAAACTGTACAGAAATAGCTATGAGATTGTTAGGAATAGTAGTCTTGGGGTAGCTACATTTATACAGTGTACAATGGACTCCAAGAGAATCACGTTTAACTGCGTTCTATCCTAACTGAATTTTGCATCTGCAGGCTGGGATCTAAACTGTCGAGAAAAGTGACCACTTCCTGTATTGTTGGCCTCATGCAAGGATTATGATTGACACACTTGCATGCAACTTCAAGAACCTTAAACATTTGCTCTTCATGCCCTGTGCCTCGTAGTGCTGGATCGAGGACATCAATCTGCTTCCCTTCTGATTTCATATCTCGCACCCACATCACAAGTTCTTTCGATGAAGACAAGGCGAGAACAGGCCGTCTTCCTGTGAGCAGCTCAAGAAGGACAATTCCAAAACTGTAAATATCGCCTCTCAACGTCGCAACCCATCCTTGCCCATACTCAGGTGGGATGTAGCCCAGAGTGCCAACTAGCTCAGTTGTGACATGAGTTTTAATCTTGAGAGCCCAAAATCTGCAACATAAGCCTTGAATTCTTTGTCAAGCAGGATGTTACTGGACTTGATGTCACGGTGGACAATGTGAGGCTTGCAGACATCATGGATATAAGAAAGGCCTCGACTTGCTCCATGTGCAATTTTGAGCCGCATCGGCCAGTTGAGAAATGAGCTGGCATAATCATCTCTGTTGTGTAGCCAATCATCCAGGCTGCCGTTCTCCATGTAAGAATATATGAGGAGCCTTGAGTCTCCCTGTTTGCAGTAACCCCACAGCGACACAAGGTTCTCGTGCTGAGCCATGGAGAGTGCTTCAACCTCTGCCGTGAATTCCCTTTCCATGGGGCACATTTCACCATTAAGCTTCTTGATGGCCAACTTGGTCCCATCAGGTAAAGTAGCCTTGTAGACTAGCCCACAACCTCCACAGCCAATGATGTTTTCCTGGTGGAAGTTATTTGTGGCCTTCACAATGTCAGCAAATCTGAGCTTGTTTTTTTCTCCTTTTCCTCTTGGCACTATCACTAACGACTGTTCTGAATCAAACGTGTATGGAGTTGCTTCTACATCTTCGTTGTTACAGGTTTTGCTTTTGGTTATCAAACTTTTACCCTTGACTGCGGTGAGGAGATATACCAGAAGCAAAAGAAGAAGAACTCCAAAGAATGCACCAAATGCAATCCCAAAAATGGCTTCCCTTCTGGGCTGCTTTCTCTCGATCGTTGGTGCTTCTGCTGAGCCACAACTGCGAAGGAGGATAGGGCCGCACAACTTTGGATTCCCTTCAAAGCTGTTATTCGAGAATGTACTAAGCTGGCCTCCATTTGGAATAGGCCCTTCCAGGTTATTATAGGAAATATTCAATGCAGAGAGGAAATGCAGGCTGTTCAATGCTGATGGGATTGCACCTGTGAGAAGGTTGCTAGACAAGTCTAGCACTTGCAGATTTGTTAAGTTGCAGAGAGGCAGTGGTATTTCTCCTGATAAGCTGTTGGAGCTGAAATTGAGTACAGCAACTGATTTCAACAGACCAATCTCTGGGGGGATCACGCCAGTGAATTTGTTGTAACTAAGTTTCAGCAGTTTCGGGAGAGCACTGGTTATCCGGTACTGGAGTGATGGATTTTTATAAACAGGTAGCTCAAATACCCTTGGATCCAAATGGGTTGCAGTCTTTTCTGTTGTTAGCATTGGCATCTCCATTAAGGCTATTGGAATTTCCCCTGTAAGCTTGTTACTTGATATGTCTAGATAGAAAAGTGAATTCAAGCTTTTGATCCAAGCAGGTATTGGCCCACTGAGTTGATTCGTGTGCAAAAGAAGCACTTGCAAATTTTTGAGCTTTGATAGCCACAGAGGTATTTTTCCAGACAATGAGCAATTAGATAATGAAAGAACCTGAAGATTCTGAAAACCATCAATTGTTTCATCTTCAGGCATGACCTCACCCTTGAAGTTCGTCCCAATAAGTAGTGAGGTGAGATTTCTACAGTTCTTAAGGATCTGAAGCGTATTTGTGATATTCTTGAAGTTGTTGGAAGCAAGTGATAGGAAAACAAGAGACTTCAAATTGCTTATTCTTGGTGAAAGCTGCCCATGTAAGTTGTTGCTAGATAGCCGCAATGCAATCAGTTTGCTGCATGAGTAGATGCTTTCTGGAATTGTGCCAGTGAAGCTGTTGTAGAGAAGATCTAATGTTTTTAGATTGGGTAGGTTCAGGAAGTTGACTTTCTGAAGCTCCCCGCTGAAGTTGTTGCCCTTGAGGTCAATCACTATGAGATCTGTGCAATTGCTTAGAGTTGATAGTAGTTCCCCAGACATGTTGTTGTGATTCAGATGTAGCTCCTCTAGTCTCTTCAGCTGACCTATAGAGTCTGGGATGTTGCCATTTAGCTTGTTACCTCCAAGATCAAGGATAACCAGATTTCTGAGGTTGGTTATGCGTACACCATCAAGTATTCCTTGCAAATCATTGTTCGGAAAAGAGAGGTACTCTAATGATGTAGCATTGAAGAGTTCATCTGGGAGTGGGTCCACTGAGGGCATTGTGGCCAGACTTAAGCACTTTGAGCATGGAGCAGTTACCAATCCCAGGAGGAATGCTGCCACTGAGTTGATTATAACAGAGTGCAATCACAGCTAATTCTGGGGAGCTGCTGCAGAGATGACTCGGTATCTGCCCAGTAAAGCTGTTGTTGCTGGCATTGAGTGCAACCAGATTGTTCATCACCTCCCATGTAGTTGATGGAAACTGCCCTGTAAACAAGTTGGTAGAGATGTTCAATACCTGCAGAGGCCGGCTAGGGGTTGACGATGGCAGTTCATGCGTGCCTCCATTTAGACGGTTGAAACTGACGTCGAGGACAATGATGCTGTTGGATGACAGCAATTCTACGGGCAGGCCACCAGACAGCAAGTTATGGGACAGGTTTAGGCGCAGCAGGCCACTGAGCATGCCCAGGGACGCTGAGATGTGCCCCTCAAGGGCCTTTGATGTCACAGAGACATCTGTGACTGTCCCATCTGTGCCGCAGGCAACCCCTTCCCATGTGCAGCAATCTGTGCCATTCTTCCATGACAAACCAAGGCCGCCGTCATACGAGAGCCCAGTGAGGAAATGGAGGAGGGAGCTCCTCTCCTGCTCTGAGCAGGAGCTTGCTGTTGGTAGAAAGACGACAAGGAACAACGCAACTGCAACTGCTCTGAGAAGGAGCTCTCTGACCTTCTTGCGCGAGGAATAGAGCTCTTCCTGCATGGCTTCCTGATGAAAGAAACTAGCATGGAGGTAGCCGCTTGAACCTGATGCCGACTGGATAGACAATGGTCTGATGAGCAAAGAGCGTGAGGAGGAAGAAGAGGAAGGAGACAATAAGCAACCCCCAGTTTGATTCTGCCCTGTTTATCTTTTGCGGCCGTAGGAAAACAAAATTGGTTCAGGTACTGCATGGCTGCTGTGGGCGCACATCCACACCATTTTTTGGCACATTTGCCACAACGTGTAGCGGCTTCCTGGCTCGTTCACACGTACGGTCAGACCTTCACGTGTGGGTTGAGCCAGCCTGGTATAATAATACATGAAAAAGTCCAACCCTTCTGTGCAAACAAATGGCTGCTTTGGTGCCCACGCACCCATTGATTATGTGATTATTGAGTCGTTAGATGTTACTACATTACTTTAGATAACGATGCGCTTTCATATCATACACTTGTGTTATTATCTTCATTATTTCAGTCTTTACATATTGCAACTGTCCAAGTGTTAAGTGCTGGTGTGGCCATTTTGGGTCCCAAGCAGCCTGGTACTTTTCTGGCTCTCATTTTCTCTCCATCAACTGATTTGCCGACTAAAATGTGTTGTGCACGAAGTCATGAACCCATTTAATTGTTTGTTTTTCCTGTGAGGACCCAGTATACTTTGTTTCGTTGAATTGGCATCAGGTGTCGGCTGGCAATTTTGGAGCGTACGATATCTATATATCTATCAATTGTGTAATCAAAATGGCGTAAATCAGAGCAACCCTGTCCACTTGTGAGTCTGCTATAGTCTATTGAAAAGTTCAACTCCTTTGTGCAAAAACAATGGCTGCCTTTTTTTATAAATAATTAACACAACGGCTGCTTTGGTATCCACCATTCATCGTGTAACTATCGAGTCTTTAAAAGATACTCCCTCCGTTCCAAATTATTAGTCGTTTTGACAAATCTAGATTCATAGTTAGTAGTATTTATATAGACATAAGTATATATGTAGATACATACTACTAACTATGAATCTAGATTTGCTAAAATGACTAATAATTTGGAACGGAGGAAGTACATTTTTTTGGATGATGTATGCACATTTGCTTTTACCTGCTTGGCAATGTTAATCTTTTACAGTTTACTTATTGCGGCAGTGCAAACAGAGATGTTAAATCTTTTGTTTAAATCAGTGGAAACAGGGTACAAATATTTGAGAATTTCTTCTCGAGTTACACGTCTGAACTCTTACAGAGGCTATGATTCTATGGGCTACAACACGAACTGGATTAGGCCTAGAACTAGTGGCACGCTAGTCGTGTCACCGTGTGGATTGTCAAAAATGCATTTCCAGGTTGAAATTCGAATTCTGGTCAGCATTTCGCGCGGCTTTATCCCCAATCGACAACCAAACCGACCAGATATTTTATTCCGAACTCTGTTCATTGAACAAATACCATCTGCTTTTCCTCCTTAACTGGGCGGCAGAGCTTGCCCTTTTTTGGCTTGAGGGAAAAAATTTGAACCAGAAATCGTTGGCATTTCAAAGAATGGTTTTTTGATTTCTTCTGATCAGAGTCAAAGAGCTGAATGCCAATTTTGGCAATACCTGAATGGCCAGAGCTAAATGACAGAGGAGAAGGTCTTATCTGCAATAGTTTTTTTTGCGACCACTTATTTGCAATAGATTGGATCGCGGTTAATACACGCGATTCAAAACAGAGGTCTTTGTGAAATATATTAGATCGCCAAAAGAGGTATTTTGAACAATATAGGAGTCCTTTTGCAAAATACCGGATCGCGATTAATAGCCGCGATCTAAAGTAGGGTGCTTTTTGAAAAACACCGGTTTCTCCGTTAATCTCCTGGCCGACGGCATGGCCTGCCGCCGACGAGGTCGCGCTGCCATCGGCGACCGCCGGCACACGCCTCGCGCAGCCATCCGCAGACCGAACGCACCCAGCCGCTGTGCCGGCGCCGGCACCCTCGGCGCCATGCTTTTGTCATGGGGCGGGCCGCAAGCCCCTCCTCCAATTTTCCCTCGCCGACCAGTTGGCCACCACCACCTCTTGTTCCGCGCTCATGCCGCCTCCGCGGCGTCCTGGGGCGCTTCTCGATGCAATGCTGGGCCTGGGCGTGGAGCGCGGCGCCGTCGTCTCGGAAGCAGAGCAGCGCGCTCAAGCTGCTCGATGAAATGCCGCCGGCAGGCGGGACCCGTCGCTTGGTCTCCATGACTTGGACGGGGATGATGGTTGTCGAAAGGCTCGTACGAGCGGGCGCGCCGAGCAGGTCGTCGACGATGGGCGCACGGTCGCGTATGCTGCAATGGCCTGGTATCCCCCGTGTCAAACTCAATACTTCTCCTGCATGGTTGGTACTCGTACTTTTGATTGTCTAGATTCACGTCCAGATTCATTTGGCCATCGTGCGTATACTGTTGCACATTCTGGTCAGCTGGTGCAGCTCTGTTGCAATCTCAAACCAAAGAACGTAATCACTGCTATTCGATCCATTTCACACTAACCAGAAATTGTTGGCATTTAGTCTTCTGGCCATATCCTTCTTCTTTTTTTGGGGGGAACGGCCACATCCTAATTTTAAGCTCCATTTATTATGAATTCTGTGGATCATAGCCAAAGAACTGAGTGAAAAGCACCTAAATGCATTAGTGTCAGTACTTGAGCTAGTAAGGAAATCAATGAAGATGTTTTCTCTTGATTTTACTTTGTCATGATTCTTCAGTAACTGATCGGAGAATATGTTACATAGTACTTCTGGAACCAAGGGGGTGGGTAATTGATACTTTTCTTAAAAAAAGAACTTTCGAAATCTGAAAAAAGCTGTACATGATGCACTATAACACTACTCAAACTTAAATTCAAAACTAGTAACTTTACTGAGAATACATCTACTATGTTTCTATATATATATACACTGAACTACAATATTATCATTTGTATATCTACTTTTGCATCTGCAGGCCACCATCAATGCTGTCTAGATATGAGACTACTTCCATAATAGGTGGCCTCATAGACGGGTTACGGTTCACACACTTACAAGCAACATCAAGCATCTTCAGCATTTGCTCTTCATGCCCTATGCTGTGGAGTGTTTGATCTAGGACCTCAATCTGCTTTCCTTGAGACCTCATCTCCAGCACCCATGGGACAAGTTCTTTTGATGTGGACAGGAGTGAAACAGGTCGTTTTCCTGTGAGCAGTTCAAGCAGGACAACGCCAAAACTGTATATATCACCTCTCAGAGTAGCTACCCACCCTTGGCCATACTCAGGTGGAATGTAACCAAGAGTGCCAACCAACTCGGTTGTGACATGAGTTTTGTCTGGAAGGATCAGTCTTGACAACCCAAAATCTGCAACATAAGCTTTGAATTCTTTGTCAAGTAGTATATTGCTGGATTTTATGTCACGATGGACAATGTGAGGCTTGCAGACATCATGGATGTAAGAAAGGCCACGGCTAGCTCCTTGTGCAATTTTGAGCCTCATCGGCCAGTCAAGAAACTTTCCAGGATAATCATCCCTATTGTGAAGCCAATCATCCAAACTACCATTCTCCAAGAAAGAATATATAAGGAACCTCAAATTTCCATGGATGCAATAACCCCACAGTGGCACAAGATTTTCATGCTGAGTCATGGAGAGTGCTTCAACCTCTGCAGTGAACTCCCTTTCCATAAGGCACATCTCGCCGTTGAGCTTCTTAATTGCAAGCTTAGATCCATCGGGCAGCTCAGCCTTGAATACTAGTCCATAGCCTCCACACCCGATGATGTTCTCCTTGCCAAAGTTATTTGTTGCCTTCACAATATCAGTGAATGTGATTCTGTTTTCCTCTCCCTTGCTTCCTGGCATCATCACTAATGAATGCTCTGAATTGGAGTCGAATGATAGCGCTTCTATGTCGCTGTCGTTGGTGCTCCTGTTTTTGGTCCTGAAACTTGTACCCCGGAACAAGGCAATGAGACGAACTAGAAGGAATAGGATCGCAATACCCCCGAAAAATATAGCAAATACAAGCGCAAATATGGCCTTCTTGTTATGTTGTTTCTTGGAGGTGAAATGTGATCCCGGTGAATTGCAATGGTGACTAAGTGTAGGGCCACAGAGCTTTGGGTTGCCATCAAAGCTAGCATTTGTGAATGTACTAAACTGGCCTGTGGTCGGCACAGGCCCTTCTAGGTCATTGAAAGAAACATTAAACTTAGAAAGGAAGTGTAGATTGTTCAGCGTGGCTGGGATTCCGCCAGTTAGATGGTTGCTTGATAAGTCGAGCACCAACAAGTTTGTGAGGTTGCAGATTGATTGGGGGATATCTCCATATAATTTGTTGAAGCTCAAATTTAGTGAAAGGAGCTCTTTTAAGAGACCGATTTCTGGAGGGATCACACCGGTGAAGTTATTGTTTCCTAGATTGAGCACTTTTTGAAAAGCATTGGCTTTGCGGTATTGAAGTGACGTATCTACATAAATTGGTAGTTGAAAGACTCTCGGATCCAAACTTGCAGCAGCCTTCTCTGATTTTAGCATAGGCATATCTGTTAATGCTGTAGGAATTTCCCCAGTCATATTGTTATTTGATATGTCAACATAGAACAAGAAGTCTAGGGTGCTGATCCAGTCAGGTATTGTTCCAGTTAGTTGATTGCTCTGTAAGAATAACATCTCCAAATTTCTGAGCTTCGATAACCAATGAGGTATTTTCCCCAACAATGAGCATTCACTTATGGAAAGAACCTGAAGATTCTCAAAACCATCAATGCCGCTATCATCTGGCATGGTCTCATGCATGAAATTAACTCCAATAAGAAGAGTAGTTAGGTTCTTGGAGCTCTTTAATATTTGAAGTGCATTTGTTAAATTTGTAAAATTGTTGCCAGTAAGTGAAAGGAAGGAGAGTAACCTCAGATTGCCTAGTCCCTTGGATAACTGGCCATGGAAATTATTTGAAGATAGACGCAGTGCGGTTAGTTTGTGGCATGAATATATGCTTTCTGGAATTTCGCCACTGAAGTTGTTCCGCATAAGATCCAAGGTATTTAGATTGGGTAAGTTGGAGAAATTGACTATGCTGAGTTGTCCACTGAAATTGTTGTTCTTGAGGTCGATGGTTATGAGATTTGTGCAGCCGCCAAGGGATGATGGCAGCTGTCCTGACATATTGTTGTGGTTCAAATACAGCTCTTCCAATCTCTTGAGCTGCCCTAGAAGATCTGGGATATTGCCAATGAAGCTATTTCCTCCAAGATCAAGTATAGACAGATTCCTTGCATTGATTATGCGTGCACCATCAAGAAATCCTTGTAAATTATTGTCCGGAAAAGACAAGTGCTCTAGCGAGGTAGCATTGAAGAGTTCATCAGGGAGTGTCCCAATGAGGTTGTTGTGGCCAGCCTTGAGTACTCTCACCATGGAGCAGTTTCCGAGCCCTGGGGGGACTGTGCCACTGAATTGGTTGTAGGAGAGATCAAGCACGGCAAAAGATGGAGATATGTTACAGAAATGTGTTGGTATCTGACCAGTAATGCTGTTGTTGCTGGCATTGAGTGCAACCAGGTTCTCCAACCCCTTCCACATTGTGGATGTAAACTGACCTGTAAACAAGTTGCTTGAGATGTTAAGTACCTGTAGAGGCAGGCCTGAGGTTGAAGATGGTAGGTCATGCAGCTCTCCATTGAGCCGGTTAAAGCTGATGTCAAGGATGATGATGCTTCTGGACGATACCAATTCTAGTGGCAGGCCACCAGACAGCGAGTTGTAGGACAAGTTAAGCAGCTGCAGGCCGGTGAGGTTTCCAAGAGACGGTGTGATGCGCCCTTCGAGGCCTCTGGATGGCAGAGAGACCTTAATGACCGTCCTGTTTCTGTTGCAGGTGATGCCCTCCCATTTGCAGCAATCTGTGCCTCCTTGCCATGACTTGGCAAGGCCGGCATCATTCGAGAACCCAGCAAGGAACTGCAGGAGAGAGGCCTTCTCCTGCTCTGTGCAGGAACTTGTGGTGGTAGCCAAGGAGATCAGCAGTAAAAGAGCAAGGCCAAGGAAAGGTATGGGTAATCTTCTGTTGCATTTCTCGTATGAAAAATGAAGTAACTGCATGGCTTCTTATTGAAACTAGCACGTAAACCAGATGCTTAAGCTGTTTCTTGTCTAGACAAAGCACCAATGGTCGAATCAAGGAAGAGCATAGAAGGGGAGGAGGTTCTTGCTTCCATCTTGCAGGTCCCTTTAGTCGTGGTTAGCACAAAGAAACATGGAGTCAATAATAAGATGCTATATGGTTGTATTTTATGCTATAGATAAAGCAGCTTGTTTATTCACACTTTGACATTTCGTTGGTTGTTGCTACAATCATCCATCAAGAAGACAAACTGACCAAGCTTCCTGGACATAACAAATATTTGTTTTTTTTCCTAGTCATCCTTGCATCAATAAACCCTTGTTGAATTTCTGACAGCCTGCCGTGAATTTAACTGATCTGAGATCACTCATCTTACCAGCTCCACACTTTGACTATCATAAACTTGTAGCTTAATCCTTAGTACTTTACAAAAAAATCAGTTAAAAAGATCACTACTCGAGGCACCTTTTGTTTTGTAGGATGATGCACTCGTGGTTTTTATGTTGCAGTTAAAGTCACCTACTTTTGACTAACAATTTTTTAGAGGCAACAATGACTAGCAATCTGCGTATTTGAACTGATACATTAGAATGCAAGCCGAGGGCATACAGGTGGGCTGGGGGATGGATACTTTCCTCTAAAAATATATTCGAAATATGCAAGAAACTGTACCAATGCATTATATCTTGGGAATGGTGCATTTATTCTATGCTCGTAAGCTACTCTATAGCCATGTTTAACTGTCTAACAACATTGCTTCTTGACTGACTCGAGCATCGATGCTTTCCAGGCATGGGACTACGTCCATAATAGCTGGCAATCTGGCATCATGAAAGGGCTATGGTTCATACACTTGCAAACAACTTCCTAGCATCCTCACGCAGTCATGGGAGGAGGATGAAGAGGCAGGAGACACTAATCAGCCCCTTTTTTATTGGGTCAAGAACTATGGATGCCCCGCTGTGAGCACAATGGGCATAGCTCTCTGCAGAAGGTTGCGACTTCTTCCTAGCTGTTCACACGGTTTAGTTTGATGCAACATGGTGTATTATATTGAGAAAGTCCAACCCTTCTGTGTTAAGAAAAACGGCTGCTTGGTGACCGCCGTTCATTGTACGATTATTTAGTTGCCACAGGATACATTTCTTCAAATGGTGATGTGGTGTCTATCACATGGCACATTTGCTTGTAGTCTTCTACCTGTTTGGCATTGTCAGCCTTGTCTTGTTGCAGCGATGAAATCTTACACTGCTATTGTGTCCAGTCGGTACTCGTGAGGCCAGTTTGACTTTGGTTTCTTTGTATACATATGCTGATGTCCTGCTATGCTGGTGTTTTGTTTGTTTAACGGCTGCTTTTTTGGACCGATATGGTGTGGAAATGTTTTTTTTGGGGGTTGTGACGAACAAGCAACTCAAAAGGTTTGCAACTCAAAAGGTTTGCTCGTTGCTGTTCAATCTATATTTTTTTTCCTCCTTAAATTAGCATTAGGTGTTTGGTGATGATTTTGCACTGTCCGTGAATTACTCTGTAATTGGAACGGTATAAATTGGAGTGAAACGGAGCAGAAAGCCGTGTGATGTACAGGCTGATACTGCTTGCTGTGATGCCGTGGTTTCTTTCCTTGTTGCCTCCGGTTTCTGTTAAAAAAAACATTTTCATGTTCAATGTTCAAAGTGCCCCGGTCGTATACGTATACTGTTGCATTTTCTGGTCAGCACCTGCACATGCACTCACTTTTCTCCAAGCTGATAGCCATTCAAAATTTACATGCTTTGAACCGGACATCGTTGAGCGACAGAACGGAGGTACTCTGAAAAATCCAGAGGTTTCTGAAATCTGTTTGTCAAGAGCCAAAGAACAGAGTACCATCAACACCTGACCCAAATGCACGCACGGCTGAACCGGTAGTACCGTTCCTCACTTGATCCGCCATGGGATTAGCAACCTGAACTGAGCATTTACATAGTAATCCGAAACTGAAAAGGATTGGGCAACCTGTCCTGAATTCTGAAGCGCATGCAGAGCATTCACACGGCAGTTGGAGACTTTGAGTATTTTTGTCAGCGCGAAAACCATTGGAAGTTTCTTGGCAACGTATGTGCTGGATTTGTGAATCCGAGTAGTTGAAGATTCTTCGGAGTTCGGACACACCGGAACGATGCGGCTGCAGCAGCAGCAGATCATTTGATTAATTCGACGACGACGTGCCATTACCGTAGCAAGAAGAGAGCACGAACTCGGCAGGACAAAAAACGATGGACGCCGACTCGCCGAGCACAAGGTTTATTTGCAAAATTTGTTTGGACCGCGGCTTCAGTCGCAATCCAAACGATATTTTATTTTCGCAAAATGTAGGGGTTTGTTTGTAAACATTTGGATCGCTTTTGGGGTCCGGCTCCGGCGGCGTGGCGGCCGATGAGGTCGCGCTGCCACCGGCGGCCGCCGATAACCTAGTGCGGCAATGCCGCACGTCTCGCTCAACCGGCCGTCTACCAAACGCGCGCTGGCACCATTGTCCCGATGGTTTCATTGACGGGCGGGGCGCAGGCGTTACTCTGGCGAACTCTGCCGTAGCTTCTCCCCTCCGGCCCTCCGGCCAGCTAACCACCACTAGTCCACCATCACCACCGGCGTGCCGCGCCGTCGCGTTGGCCGCGGGGTTCATGCCCGCGTTCCGCGCGCTTCCGCGAAGACCTGGGCTGTCCGGCGCAGTGGCGATCCAGGGTGGCGCGCGGGCGCGGAACGCGGCGCCGCCGTCTCGGAAGTTCCGCGCTCAGGCTGTTCGACGAAATGCCGCGGTTATTACCCATCATTTGGGCTTTGGGCTCGTTCATGCCTTGGACGGAGACGTTGGCTGGCTGTCGAAAGGCTCACGCGAGTTGGGTAGAGAGCAGGTCGAGGTCGTGAACAATGTAAGTATTGCACTGCCACTCCATTTTGTAGAATCAGAGTACAAGACATTGTTGGCATACTTGCTCTGCATCTGTACTCTTAAGCTCCAGTGGTTTGTGAAGCACTGAAGCTTGTCGATCAGAGCCAATAGCTGAGTGACAGCACGCAAATGCATTAGTATCAGTACCCGAGCTAGTAAGGAACTTAAGAATGCGACTATCTTTTCACATAGTACTTTAAGGAAAAGGAAGGGCTGGGGGATAGATACTTTCTGCAACAATAGTCTCAAAATGTGCAAGAAACTATACAATGTGCAATGTAACGCTAGCCAAACTCAAAGCTAGTACCTCTACTGAAACATACATCTATTTTATGCACTGAACTACGATGTTGTCATGTTTAACTGGTTAGCTGCAGTGCTGCACTATGTGTTGACTAACTTTTATGTCTGCAGACCATCCTCGACGCTCTCCAGCCATGAGACTACTTCCATGATAGGTGGCCTCATGCTAGGGGTATAGTCCACACATCTGCAAGCAACCTCAAGCACCTTAAGCATTTGCTCTTCATGCCCTGTGCCGCAGAGTGTTGGATCCAGGACCTCAATCTGTTTTCCCTGACATCTCATCTCTAGCACCCATGGGACAAGTTCTTTTGATGTCGATAGTATTGGAACAGGTCGCAATCCTGTGAGCAGCTCAAGCAGGACAACTCCGAAGCTGTATATATCACCTCTCAGAGTGGCCACCATCCCTTGCGCATACTCAGGTGGGATGTAGCCAAGAGTGCCAACCAGTTCGGTCGAAACGTGTGTTTTGCTGGGAAGGATCAATCTTGATAGCCCAAAATCTGCAACATGAGCTTTGAATTCTTTGTCAAGTAGGATGTTGCTTGATTTGATATCCCGGTGTACAATGTGAGGTTTGCAGACATTGTGGATGTAAGAAAGGCCACGGCTTGATCCTTGTGCAATCTTGAGCCGTGTCGGCCAGTCAAGAAATGTGCTGGCATCATCATCCCTGTTGTGAAGCCAGTCATCCAGACTGCCATTCTCCATGAAAGAATATATCAGGAACCACGAGTCTCCCTGAATACAGTATCCCCACAATGGGACTAGATGGTCATGCTGAACCATGGACAGTGCTTCAACCTCTGCAGTAAATTCCCTTTCCATTAGGCACATTTCACCATTGAGCTTCTTGATGGCAAGCTTGCAGCCATCAGGTAGATCAGCTTTGTAGACTAGTCCATAACCGCCACATCCAATGATGTGCTCCTTGTCAAAATTATTTGTAGCCTTCATGATTTCAGAGAATGTGAGCTTGTTTTCTTCTGCCTTGATTCCCAGCATCATGACCGATGCATGCTCTTGACTCGAGTTAAATGAAATTGTCTCGACATCTCCAATTGCCTCTATCATACTTCTGGCTCTTGACCTCTTTAAAGTAATTGAGACAAGAAGGCGCCCTACCAACAAAACAATGGCAACCACTGCAAAGAACACTCCAAATGCGATTGCGAAAATGATCCCCTTGTTTCTTCCTTTTGTGGATACCTGAGGCGCATCAGCTGGGCTGCATCGATGACTGAGAGTAGGGCCACACAGTTTGGGGTTGCCACCAAAGCTAGAATTCTGAAATGTACTGAACTGTCCACCAGTTGGAATAGGCCCTTCCAGGTTATTGTTAGAAACATTGAATGCAGATAGGAAGTTCAGGTTATTCAAGGCAGATGGGATTGCACCTGTGAATTTGTTGTTGGATAAGTCTAGCACCTGCAGGTTTGTGAGATTGCAGATGGATTGGTGGATTGGTCCTGTTAAGTTGTTGAAGCTGATATTGAGTGAAATGATGGCTTTCAACTGACCAATCTCTGGGGGAATCTCACCAGTAAATTTGTTATTACCTAGATTCAGCACTTTAGGAAAAGCAATGGGTATGCGGTATTGAAGTGATGGAGATGCATAAACAGGTAGCTCAAAGACCCAGTCCAAATGGACTTTAGTCCTCTCCGAAGTTAACATTGGCATATTCATTAATGCTGTTGGAATTTCCTCTGTAAGGCTGTTGTTTGATATGTCTAAATAGAAAAGGTACTTTAGGGTGTTGATCCAGGTTGGTATTGCTCCACTGAGTCGATTGCCATCTAAGATCAACATCTCCAAATTTGCTAGCTTTGATATCCAAAGAGGTATTTTCCCAGACAATAGGCAATTTTGAATGTCCAAAACCTGAATATTCTCAAAACCATCAAATGTGTCATCCTGTGGCAGGAACTCTTCCCTGAAGTTGGTCCCAATAAGCAGGGTCGTAAGGTTAGTGCAGCTCTTAAGGATCTCAAGTGTATTTGTGAGGTTTGTAAAATTGTTTTCACCAAGCGATAGGAAAGTGAGTGACTCCAGGTTACCCATTCTTGGTGAAATTTGCCCATGTAAGTTGTTGCCAGATAGCCTTAATGCAGTCAAATTTATACAAGAGTATATGCTTTCTGGAACTGTGCCAGTGAATTTGTTGTAGAGAAGGTCTAAAGTTTTTAGATTTTGCAGGGTGGAGAAATTGACCTTCGCAAGCTCACCATTGAAGTTGTTGCTCTTGAGGTCAATGGTTATGAGATTTGTGCAATTTCCTAGTGACGATGGCAGCTCCTCTGACATGTTGTTATTGCCCAAATGGAGCTCCTCTAATCTCTTGAGCTGTCCTATTGAATCAGGGATACTGCCAGTGAATCTGTTCCCCCCGAGATCAAGGGTTGCCAGATTTCCAAGGTTGGCTAGGCGTGCACCATCGAGTACACCATCCAAATTATTGTTAGGAAAGGACAGGTATACCAATGAGGTAGCATTGAACAGTTCGTCTGGGAGTGGCCCACTGAGGTTGTTGTGGCCTGCCTTGAGCACTCTGAGCTTCGAGCAATTACCAAGCTCAGGGAGGATATTTCCACTAAATTTGTTATAGCTGAGATCAAGCACAGAAAATGATGGTGATATGTTACAGAAATGACCTGGAAGTTCCCCAGTGAAGCTGTTGTTGCTAGCATTGAGTGCCACCAAATTCTTCATCCCCTTCCATGTTGCGGAGGTAAACTGCCCTGTAAACTTGTTGCTTGAGATGTTCAGTACCTCTAGAGGCTGGCCAGCAGTTGAAGATGTCAGCTCATGCAGATCTCCAATGAGCTGGTTGAAGCTGACGTCGAGGACAATGATGCTGGTGGACGACACTAATCCTGGCGGCAGGCCACCGGACAGCGAGTTGTAGGACAAGTTGAGATGCTCCAGGCCGGTGAGGTTGCCAAGAGAAGGTGAGATGTGCCCTCCAAGCCCCCTAGAAGCCAGTGAGACATTGGTGACCATGTTGTTTCTGTTGCAGTCGATGCCTTCCCATTTGCAGCAATCTGTGCCTTCCCGCCATGACTTGGCGATGCCGGCATCCTGGGAGAGCCCAGCGAGGAACTGGAGGAGGGAGGTCTTCTCCAGCTCCGTGCAGGAACTGACGGGGGTGACCAAGGTGATCAGCAGCAGAATGCTAAGGCCATGGAAAGGTATGGGCGATCTGGTACTGCACTTCTTGTCTGAAAAATGGTTTGGCTGCATGGCTTCCTGTTGAAACTAGCATGGAATCCAGATGCTGAACTTGTGTCCTGCCTGGATGAAGTACTAGTGCACTGCTAATGGCTAATCAGGGAAGAGCATGAGGTAGAAGAAAGAAGATTCTCTTGCTTTCATCTTCGTTATCAGTGCCTAGTCGTATCCACCTCAAAGAAAAATCAAGTCAATGATTAGATGCTATAGGAAAACCCTTTGGTATGGCTGTATTTTACGCGACTGACATAACAGCTCGCTTATTCAGACTTTGACGTTTAGTTGATGGCCTCCTGATAGAATCCATTAAGAAGTCCAACTGACCAAGCTTAATGACGACCCGTACAAATTATGTGCTCTTTAAGCCAATTATTCTCGAACTGATAAAGGTGTAGCGAGCACTGGAAGCTCCCACATAAGGGTAGGTATGGGGAAGAGAATATCTAGACTAGCCGTGGTTTACTAGATCTCACATCACCTTGCTTGCCTGGGTTGACTTAATACAGCCTGCCTTGATTTATCTGACCTCAGGATTATACAGGGCATAGCTTGGCCTACTAGCTTCAATTAACCAACCTGTTGTCTTGAACTTACCAGTTAATTAGTACCACAGTAGATGACAGAATCTGTAGAACATTGATGTGGTGATATGGAAACCAGATGGACGGAGTGGAAAGTGAAGGCAGCACATGCATCACACGTGTTGCCCCCAAATTCACTAGTCATTTCTTGGGAAATATACACTGGATTTCGTGAATTCAAGTGTGTAGCTGATGATTCTTTTTAGGACACAAGACAAGAACAATGCGCTGCTCCAGACCATTTGATTAGTTCGAATAACATGCCATCGTTTGAGCCAGGAAGAAAGCACGACTTCGGCAGTGCAAGCGGCGCAGAACGTATTTGATTCCCAGCCCAAACAAAACGCTTGGTCTCGGAGGCACAGCGTACTTGACTCCCAGCACAAATGCTTGGTCTTTGGAGGCCCGCGCCGGTGCCGTACGTCGCCGGCACGCGCGACACTGTCGGACTTCGACTGGAGGCCCCTGTCTCGTCCCACGAGGGCGGCGGATTGGCAACGCGTGCATCTCAGCTTTTTCAACGGGCCGTAAGAATCTTTACAACCCACCTCTCAGCCCACTTGCACAGTAATTCAGCTCTTCGTCATTAATATATGATCCACGCTGGCTGTAAACTTACAGCCCACCTCCCCTCTCTCTTCTCTTATCTCTCCTACACCTCACCATCTAGCCTTCTTACAGCCTTCTACTTCCTCCGTTCCAAATTATAAGTCGTTTTGGTAAATCTAGATTCATAGTTAGTAGTATGTATCTACATATATACTTATGTCTAGATATATACTACTAACTATGAATCAGATACATACTACTAACTATGAATCATGAAATGCCAAAACAACCTATAAATTGGAACGGAGGGAGTATAATACTTGCTCTAAGTGAATGAAAATATCCTGACCGCTGCAATTTAATGTATAAGATTTAAAAATTATTACAGGTTAGTAATATACCAGACTCGTGCATCTCAGCCACTGGCGGATCCCGAGGTTTCGGAGCTTGCCTGTAGAGGAGAGAACGGGCAGCCGGGCAGGGTCAGCCAAAATGCCAAATGATGGAGGAGGATGAAGGCTTATCTGCAAATATATTTGGTTTTTCTCTTTGGAAAACTTCGGATCGTGATTAATACTAATCACAATCCAAATTAGGGGGCATTTTGTAAAAATAGCAAGGGACATTTTGCCAGCGAGACATGCTTAATGCTTTGATTATCGGGCGGGCCGCTCCGACCAGTCAGCCACCAACATCCGCGCGGCCGCGCGCCGTACCATCGCCGCCTCGCGTTTGGCGCTCATTTCCCCCGTGCGCTCGTCGGCGGAGCTCTGTGCTGTTGGACGCAATGCCGATCCTGGGAGCGCAGAGAGCGGCGCCGCCGTTTCGCAAGCGGCGCACTAATGGTGTTCGAGGAAATGCCGACGGCAGGACGATCCGTCATTCGGGCTAGGGATACGGTGGCTTTCGAAGGGTTGCTGCGAGCCGGCGCGCCGAGCATGTCAAGGATGTTGGGCGCACGCGGTCGGCTGCAATGGCCTGGCTTACTCACCAGGTCAAACTTCTCCTGCATGTTGGTACTGGTATGGTGGTACTTTGCATAGTCTAAATATCTGTCCAGGTTCATTTACTGATCGCCTCAAAACCAAACATCGTGTACGCTGCCACTCCACTTCATACTTGAACGAGAAATTTTTGGCATTTACTTGCTCTGTGTCCTCACTCTATTAAGTTCCAGTGATCTCAGAAGTTTGTTGATTTTGTGTGGCAGCACTTGGGCCAGTAAGAACTCAACAAATACAACCGTTTTTCACTTGCCTTTTCTTCGCCACGATGGTCTAAAAACTGAACAAAGCATACAGGTTAGTACTTCAACAAGAAGATAGGGGTGGGGGATGGGTATTATCATTAAAAAAAACTTTCAAAATGTGCAAGAAACTGTACAGGATGCACTGCAACACTAGAGAAACTCAACAGTGTACCTCTACTGAAAAATTTATCCACTCTATTTACCGAACTACAACATTATCATGTGTAACTGGATGCTAACAGCATTATGCCTTGGCTGGCTATTTTGTCTGCGGACCAGTATCAAGGCTTTCCAGGGACGAGACTACTTCCATTATAGCTGGCCGCAATAAAGGGTTATGGTTCACACACTTGCAGGCAACTTCAATTATCTTCAGCATTGACTCTTGATGCCCTGTGCCGCGGAGCGTTGGATCCAGGACCTCATTCTGCTTTCCACGAGATCTCATCTCCAGCACCCATGGAACAAGTTCTTTTGATGTCGACAGAACTGGAACAGGTCGCAAGCCTGTCAGCAGCTCAAGCAGGACAACTCCGAAACTGTATATATCACCTCTCAGAGTAGCCACCCACCCATGCGCATACTCAGGGGGAATGTAACCAAGAGTGCCAACCAACTCAGTTGTGACATGGGTTTTATTGGGAAGGATCAACCTTGACAGCCCAAAATCTGCAAGATAAGCTTTGAATTCTTTGTCAAGTAGGATGTTGCTGCATTTGATGTCACGATGGACAATCTGTGGTTTGCAGACATTATGGATATATGAAAGGGCACAACTGGTTCCTTGAGCAATCTTCAGCCTCGTTGGCCAGTCAAGAAATGTGCTATCGTCATCATCTCTGTTGTGAAGCCAATCATCCAGACTGCCATTCTCCATGAAAGAATATACGAGGAATCTCGAGTTTCCATGAATGCAATAACCCAACAGTGGCACAAGATTTTCATGCTGGGCCATGGAGAGTGATTCAACCTCAGCAGTGAATTCCCTTTCCATAAGGCACATCTCACTGTTGAGCTTCTTAATTGCGAGCTTGGATCCATTAGGTAGCTCAGCCTTGAACACTAGTCCATAACCTCCACACCCAATGATGTTCTCCTTGCCAAAGTTATTTGTTGCCTTCACAACATCAGTGAATGTGAGTTTGTTTTTGTCTCCCTTGCTTCCTGGCATCATCACCAATGTATGCGCTGAATTGGAGTTGAATGATAACTCTTCTATGTTGCTGCCATCTGTGCTACTGTTTTTGGTCCTGAAATTTCTACCCTGGAACAAGACAAAGAGACGAGCTAGCAGGAATAGGATGGCAATACCTCCGAAAAATACACCAAATGTAAGTGCAAATATGACTTTCTTGCTATGTTGTTTCTTAGAGTTGAAATATGTTCCCGTTGAATCACAATGGTGAATAAGGATAGGGCCACAAAGCTTCGGGTTGCCATCAAAGCTAGCATTTGTGAATGTACTAAACTGGCCTGTGGTCGGCACAGGCCCTTCTAGGTCATTGAAAGAAACATTAAACTTAGAAAGGAAGTGTAGATTGTTCAGCGTGGCTGGGATTCCGCCAGTTAGATGGTTGCTTGATAAGTCGAGCACCAGCAAGTTTGTGAGGTTACATATTGATTCTGGGATATGACCATAGAATTTGTTGAAGCTCAAATTAAGTGAAAGGAGCTCTTTCAAGAGACCGATTTCTGGTGGGATCACACCTGTGAAGTAATTGTTTCCTAGATTGAGTACCTTTGGAAAAGCATCGGCCTTGCGATATTGAAGCGATGTATCTAAGTAAATTGGTAGCTCAAAGACTCTCGGATCCAAATGTGCTGCAGTCTTCTCTGATTTTAGCATTGGAATATCTGTTAGCGTTGTAGGAATTTCCCCTGTCAGACTGTTATTTGATATATCTAGATAGAACAGGAAGTTTAGGCTGCTGATCCAGTCAGGTATTGTTTCAGTTAGTTGATTGCTATCCAAAAATAACATCTCTAAATTTTTTAGCTTGGATAACCAATGAGGTATTTTCCCCACCAATGAGCATAAACTTAAGGAAAGAACCTGAAGCTTTTCAAAACCATCAATGCTGTCATCATCTGGCATGGTCTCATTTATGAAATTGAATCCAACAAGAAGGGTGGTGAGCTGCTTGGAGCCCTTTAGGATCTGTAGTGCATTTGTTATATTCGTGAAGCTGTTGTTAGCTAGTGATAGGAATGAGAGAGAGTTAAGTTTGCCTATTCCCTTTGACAACTGTCCATGAAACTTATTGAAAGACAGCCTGAGTGCACTTAGGTTTCTGCATGAGTAGAGACTTTCTGGAATTGTGCCACTGAAGTTGTTCTGCAGAAGATCTAAGGTATTGAGATTTGGTAAGTTGGAGAAATTGACCTTGTTGAGTTCTCCCCTGAAATTGTTGTTCTTGAGGTTGATAGTTATGAGATTTCTGCAATTGCTCAGGGTTGAGGGCAGCTCTCCAAACATGCTGTTATAGTCCAAATGAAGTTCCTGTAATCTCTTGAGCTGACCTATGGACTCTGGAATATTGCCGCTGAAATTGTTTTCTCCAAGATCAAGGATGACCAGATTACTGAGTTTGACTATATGCATGTCATCAAGTATTCCTTGTAAACCATTGCTGGAAAAAGAGAGATGCTCCAACATGGTAGCGTCGAAGAGTTCTTCAGGGAGAGCCCCACTGAGGTGGTTATTCCCAGCCTTGAGCACGCTGAGCTTGGAGCAATTACCTAATCCTGGGGGTATACTGCCACTGAGATTGTTGTAACAGAGATCAAGCACACTAAAGGATGGTGATATGTTACAGAAATGACTTGGAAGCTTCCCAGTAAAGCTGTTGTTGCTGGCATTGAGTGCAATCAGATTCTGCATAGCCTTCCATGTTGTGGATGGAAACTGCCCAGTAAACAAGTTGCTCGAGATATTAAGTACCTGCAGAGGTCGACCAGGGATAGAAGAAGGAAGCTCATTCAGGTATCCGTTGAGCTGGTTAAAGCTGACGTCAAGGACAATGATACTGCTGGACAACACCAATCCCAGCGGCAGGCCACCAGACAGGGAATTGTAGGACAAATTAAGCTGCTGGAGGCCGGTGAGCTTCCCAAGGGACTCTGATATGTGCCCCTCAAGGCCTCTAGATGCTAGAGAGACCTCAGCTGTTTTGTTTCTGTTGCAGGTGACGCCTTCCCATTTGCAGCAATCTGTGTCTTGCTGCCATAACTTTGCAAGGCCAGTATCCTGCGAGAGCCCAGCAAGGAAATGGAGGAGGGAGTTCTTCTCCTGCTCTGTGCAAGAGCTAGTCAGGGTAGCCAAGGATATCAGCAGCAGAACAGCAAAGCCAAGGATAGGTATGGGTAATCTATTGTTGTGTTTCTTGTATGTAAATTGGAGTGGCTGCATGGCTTCCTGTTGAAAGTAGCATGGAAACCAGATGCTCAAGTTGTGTGCTTTCTAGATGAAGTACCAATGTTCTAAGTCTAATAAGGGAAGAGCATAAGGTAGAAGAAGGAGGTGGCTCCTGCTTCCATATTGCTGATCCCTTCTAGTCATGATCACCACAAAGAAAAAATCGATCCAAGGATTAGATGCTATAGGAAAATCCTCATTATGATTGTTATTTATGCAGTAGAGAATAGACAAAGCAGCTTGTTCACACTTCAACGTCTCATAGGTGGCTACATGCTATGATCCACAAAGAAGTCCAAGTAACCAAGCTTCGTGGCCGTACAAAATATTTTCCTTTTTCTAGTCATTCTTGAGTCAGTGGGACCTGTTTAGTTCCAAAAAGCAACTCACAAATACACTATACAAAAAGAAGATTTTCTATCACATCAAAATGTCATAACATGCATGGAGTACTAAATGTGGATGAAATCAAAAACTAATTGCACAGTTTTGTTGTACTCTGTGAGACAACATTTTGAGCCTAATTAATCAATTTTTGGATAATTTTTCACAAATACAAACGAAATGCTACAGAAGCGCAATGATTACGAAGTGACATCTTACTCCCAAATTCAACCTCCCAATTCTAGCATCTAAACACCACCCTTGAATAACAGGCTGTCGTGATTTACCTGATCTGACATAGTGAATCACTTGTCCTACTGGTTCACATAACGCACAGCAGTCCTGAATTTACCTGTCTCAGGATCTGCCATCACTTGTCCTACGAGCTTCACTTAACAAACATGTTGTCTACTAAGTATCAAAAAAGAAAATGTTGTCTTGACTACAGTCGTTAGTAGTGACAATATATGATTTGAAAAAAATGGAATCACTACTTGATGCACCTTTCTTGTTTTTGTAGGTTGATGCACTCTTTTTGGTGAACAGGGAAGAACATGTATGGGTGTGTTTAGTTCCCCAAAACTTGCTAAAATTCTCTCTCCAAACTTCATTATTTACCTATCTCATCAAATCTCTCTCCTCATGCATGGAGCATTAAACGTGGTTAAATAAAAAAACTAGTTGCATGGTTTTGATGTACACGACGAGACGAATCTTTTGAGCCTAGTTAGGTCATGGTAGTACAACGATTATCACAAACAAACGAAAAATGATACAGTGTGCTATAATGTCCGATGTGACATTTTCGTCAAATTTTATCACCTCTTTTTTGAAACTAAACACAGGCTATTTTGGAAAGAAACCAAAGATCTGCAAGATTCGATTGGGGTGAGACAATACAGTGAAAGCATCATTCCATGAGGCGGGTATGTTAATTTAGAGCAATCATCGGCGTCGCGGTAAAGTTGTGGACATTGTTTGGAAAATAACAAGGCGCAAGTGGAGGCAAGAAAACTAAGAAAGACACAGGCTAATGGAGGTGGTGCCGTGGTGGGTGAGGGTGACATGGTGCCCTATTCTTCGTCTGGTTCGTGGTCCGGTCTTGGCCCCAGGCGTTTACTTTCTGCTATCCTTTCATTGCAGCTGATGTAGTGATGTGTACGCTTGCAGCAGCTGTTTTCCATGGCCCCGGTTCCACAGGTGAGGTGCGTGATGGACCTCGGCTCTTTCTCAAAAGCTTGAAGTGAATGAACCGGATAACGTGTGAGTTCTAGCGGATTGGATTTTATTTTTAATATTTCGAGATTTGAAGCACTGCTCGAGAGTGGATAGCCTGAGTCTCTGATCTTGTGAACCTGGCCTATCAATCAAATTTATTCAGGTAGTGATGCCAAAAATCCCATACTTTTTTCGGTGCCTCGTCTTATTCTAATTATCAGTAGTAGAGAAGATTATGATGATGATGATGCTTGGTTGGTTGGTTAGTGGGGGCAGTTGCACATTGTATAATGGTTTTCAGTGGTGATTGTATGATCATCCCTGTCATCACGGGTGTCTGTACTTTCCTCGCGGTGTTGATTGCAGAACAGCAAGTGGCTACCACTAAACAGTAAACACTGTGGATGCTTTAAGAATTTGCTCGGACGACAGCTCCTTTTTGTTCGTTTGTGCATCGTACTCGGTTTGTTTTCTTCCCTTCACACTTTGGCGGTGGTTAGAGGTTAGAATTGGGAGGTTGAATTTGGGAGTAAGATGTCACTTCGTAATCATTGCGCTATTGTAGCATTTCGTTTATTTGTGTAAAAAATTATCCAAAAATTGATTAATTAGGCTCAAAATGTTCGTCTTGCAGAGTACAACAAAAATGTGCAATTAGTTTTTGATTTCATATATATTTAATGCTCCAGGCATGTTATGACATTTTGATGTGATGGGAAATCTTCTTTTTGCATAGTGTATTTGGGAGTTGCTTTTTGCATCTAAACATGCCTACCAAACTTACATTTTTTGGAAAAGAAAACGTAAACTTACACAATTTATCAGGTTCAGAGTTAGTTAATGGAAAAAGTCTACTTAACCCACTTACCTATTAATGCATGTCTACTTAACCCCCTAACCTATAAAATCGGACATACTACCCCCTAAACTATCCAAGACCACGCAAATAACCCCCTAGAGTGGTTAGGGGGTGGTTTTAGAGGTGGTTTTGCCTACATGGCGTTACACGTAGATGTGACGTGGCAATGACATGTTTAAAAGGCTACTCCCTCCGTCCCTTTTTATCTTTCGCTGTTGGTTTCCGTGTCACGATTTATATTTAATTTGTAAAAAATATGTGCAACATTTTAATCTCCAAAAAAATTGTTAAAAAACTAGATTCAAATATCTATCTAATGATATTTATTATGTACTATAAATATTAATATATATTTTTTATATTCAGTCAAAGTTGTTCTCGGAAACTGTAAACGACAGATAAAAGGGAGGGAGGGAGTATTTCACACCCCCAAACCAGTGGCGGACCCTGAGATTGAACCGAGCCTAGGCAAAGTTTAAGATATTTTTCATTCCATGATCGATTTTAACTGCTAATTGTTGGAGTTGCTTCTATTAATCGGTCCTACTCTCTTCTATTCTCTTGTGTCTTGTGTATAGTGCTTAACTCAAACACACATAAGTATCAGAAAAAAAAAAGAAACTCAAACACACATGCAGGGGCGGATAGATTTTGGCCCAAGGCCTAGGGCCAGTCCATGGACCAATTCATAAATAACTGTTGGGCCTCTTTATTGCTACAGTAATACCAGTGGAGAATTTCGGCCCACGCCTAGGGCCATGGCCCAGGTGGCCCTAGGCTTGTGTCCGCCACTGCACACATGCACATGCAAGCTGCCTCGCCTCTGTCTGGTGTGAAGCTGGCCGCTGGGGAGCCTGGGCAGTTGCCCAGGCTTGCTGGGCGCTGGTTCCACCCATGTCCCAAACTATTGAGGTTCGCCAATATAACCCCTCAACTATATTACTAGATATTTAGCCCTATAAAATATTTTTAATATTGGCTAAATCACCATGGAACTGTTTTTTATGCTAATTTTTCTTATTTGGAGCACCAGGTAGAATATGATGTGACACACCATATCCGGTCATATAATTGAGTAATTGAGGGGTTTATGTTGCCAAGGCCGTGTTTCACATCACTAGTACGGGGTGAAAAAAACTTTTAAACATGTCATTGCCATGTCACGTCCATATGTAATGCCGTAAGTAAAATCACCTCTAAAACTACCCTGGAGGGTTATTTGCATGGTTTTGAGTAGTTATACCCGGTTTTATAGATGAGGGGGTTAAGTAAATAAGCATTAACAGGTTAGGGGGTTAAGTAGAGTTTTTTTCGTTAGTTCGTAGAAAAATATGGAAGGGGTGAGAGTAGGGTGGCGTGCCGGCTTGGACTCTGCTTCAGTGCTTCCTGCAACAAGACAGGGAGTCGACGGCAGGCAGCGTGTGGCGTACGCGCCTCCCCTTCCCGTGGAGGTGGCCGGTGGGAACGCGCGGCGGCCGGAGCGGAGCGGGTGCCGCAGCCACGGCATGCGCGTGCGCGTGGACAAAGCGGGCCCTCCACGGCCGCACTCCACTCCACGCGCGCGGTCAGCCACCGACGCGCATCGCTGTGTGCCACAGGCTGACATGCCCACACCACACGGGCACGGCAGGCCCAGAAACCGGCGGCGGCGACGACGACGAGTGGACGCGGATTCCCCGTATCTTCTGCTGCGGGCGGAGCGGAACGGACCGGACCACGCGTTGTCCGTGTCGCGTTCGGGGTCGCTTTGCTGTGCTTGCGTTTTGCCTCTCTTTGCCCGTCGTCGTGCTCGTGGATGAGTCAGGATTCAAAAGTGCGTGTTCTCCATCAGGCCATCTCCTCGTCGTCTCGCTTCGGTTCAAATTAAGTCCGAGCTCTGGAAATGGAAATGGTACGGCCACGTCCATAATTGCGTCGGGTTCACACTTTCAGACCGGACGACTTGGACGCGTCCAGATCCATGTATGCCGCGCCGAGAAACTGTGCTCGATCGGTACGTCGAGCGGTGGAATGAACCTGGACAAGTGGACATTGTTCGTTCTTGCATTGGCGTGTCCACTGTCGTCGCACGATAGTCCGTCCTTCAGTAACGTGCGAGATTGGCCCGTGTGCTACGGCGCAACATCAGGTACACATCGTTCGGCGGCTAAGCCATGTTTGAAATGTGGAGTTCCTCCCGGTAAGAGGCAGTTCAAATTAGTTTCTCGCGACACGTACACGAGGAATTTTTTTTATCGAACACGTAAGATGATTGCGCATCTTTGAATTAAGAAAGATAGATGAAGTTTACAACGACGTTTGTGT
Source organism: Echinochloa phyllopogon (assembly GCA_033239725.1). Classification (NCBI taxonomy): domain Eukaryota; kingdom Viridiplantae; phylum Streptophyta; class Magnoliopsida; order Poales; family Poaceae; genus Echinochloa; species Echinochloa phyllopogon. Next base: position 3,943,741 of record BTCW01000001.1, read on the forward strand.
TGCGCCTAAACCTAGTACACCACCTAAATCCTTTCCTTTCTATTACAAGAATGACCAACCTAAGCAGGGACACCTTGTGCTACTAGGGTGATTACTCGCGACCTATACAACACAAATCACACGCACCGGCCAGGATCTGGTCAAGCCACGAAAGGCTTGAACAATTATCCATGTGGCGTTACAACCATTCAGAGCGTGGGTCTGGTCAATCCGCGGCCGTGGTCCCCCTTCGACCGCGCGGCGCGGGAGACGAGCACGTGGATGAGAACGATACCCTTACTGCTGCAGATTCTTTGGGCGCCAGCTTGTTGCCGTAGAGCTCGTCGTAGGCCTGCTTGGCGCTCGTGTTCACCGGTGCTTGTTCCTCCAAGACGTCGTACCGGCGCATCCTGAGGACCTCCCCTCTCTTGGATGCAGGGATGTGTGACAGGGCCTGGCTGGCCAGTCGACGGCTGCGCGTTGGTAGCCTGGCTTCAGCATCGGGATTGCCTTGCGGCGTGCGTACACGAGCAAATCGCTATGCAGCAATGTTGATCTCGTGATGCTAGTGTAGCGTAATGTTCCTTTCGAGTCAGATCACGTTGCAAACGCGACACGACAAACTCACGACGTATATGATGAATTCAGTGGTGTTTACTAAGAGATTGTGTATTTGTGTCGAACCAACCATGACAATAACAACGATTATAAAAGAGTTATTAATTAACAAAATAATCTTTATAGCAATTTCATTCCAGGAGGAAAGAAAACACAGAAAATTATATGAGTCACGACCATTGGTCGATGATGATGGTCTCACTTCCACAAAATGGTAAGAAAATGAATAAATAAAAGGAGTATCATTACCAAATCCGCTGCACCAGAAGATTCCGGGTCAGTCCATAGGGTGAGACCAGCCCAACCAAACGACTCACCTCGCAGCCCACCCAGTTCACCGTCTCCAATTCCGAACCTATGGGTCCCCCGAATCATGGACTGGCCCACTTCACCGTCTCCAATTTGCATGCAGCCCACCTACCCCAGCAGTTTGGGTCCCGCTGACTCATCATGGACCAGACTTGTTCACCGCCTCCAATTTACATGCAGCCCATCTACCCAGCAGTTTGGGTCCGCTGACTCATCATGGACCGGCCCAGTTCACCGTGTCCAATTGCAAGCAGCCCACCTACCCAGCAGTTTGGCCGTTTCGGTGTCCCCCGACTCATGGCCGGCCCAGTTCAACGCCTCCCATCGCACAGGTGACCGGCGAACCATCCCAGCAGCAACGGCGGTCGGCGGCGCGGGGAACCAATGCGCACGTGCTCCGGCGTACGGTGGCCGGCGGTCGGGGCGCCTGATGGTAAAAGATTGCAATCACCACGGAGATTTACGGATTTTGTCGCTGCCCGAGCAATGCATTCGACCGTTTGTTGAAATTCCCAACTCAAATGGAAGGTCTGGTTTCAAGTTTTTCATCTTGCTCACCCCGCTTGTGTAATTTCGAATGGAACATGATTTCTATTTGCTACGATGGAAACCAAAAAAAAATTACACCATGATTAAGCGGCACACCGTGAATATCACACTAGCACTTAACCGGCTGGTTATCTTATGCCTTTACAAATTAGGATGATTTAGTTTGGACTCTTGGCTATCAATAGTCTCCCCTGAAGGGAAAAAACAAACAAACAATCTGAGCTACTAATCTCTTTCAGCGTGTACTGTAAAACAACTATTTTCACCTTGATAAGCAATGAATCAATACGTATGTCAAACATGTGAGTAAACTTTGAAAATATTTACCGTGCTCTTGAAAATACATAGACACATAATATTGGTGTGCTCACTGACAGTAAACATTCCATCCTTGATCCAATATCACATTTTTGGAACACCGACGTGCAGATGACAGAGGTGTTTATCTTACAGGGGATGGGACGCCAGTGACTAGTACTTGCTCAAGCGAAAAATACTAGAGATGCCACTGTCACGACATGCTTCTATATGGGTATTAATAAATACAAAGTTGTGGTTGTTCATTGAGAGCTTAAGTTGAATCCATTGTCTATATCTTCAATCCAGAACACATAGCAGCGGCACATTTTTCTTAGCCAAAGTATCTGGATAGTACCATCTGATCATATAGCACTCCTACACCAATGAAAACACCGAAGGTAACAGCAAAGACAATGTCGGCACCACACAATCCTGTGGAGCCAATGGGCGCAGGACTTGCCTCTACTGGAGTACAATGGTGAGTAAGCACAGGTCCACACATCCTTGGGTTACCAATGAAGCTAGAATTCGAAAATGTACAAAACTGGCCTCCTGTTGGAATAGGTCCTTCCATGTCATTGTTAGAAATGTTGAAGTAAGAAAGGAAGTGAAGGTTATCCAGTGCATTAGGGATTTCACCCGTCAGGTGATTGTTAGACAAGTCCAGCACCTGCAGGTTCGTGAGGTTGCAGATCGACTGTGGAACCTCCCCATGTAAGTTGTTGAAACTCAAGTTTAGTATTGTGAGTCCTCTCAAATGACCAAACTTCATTGGAATCACACCATTTAACTTATTGTTGCCTAGATTCAGCAGTTTAGGGAAATCATTGATTCTGTAGTATTGGAGAGATGGAGCAATATAAACAGGCAACATAAGTACTTGGTCAGAACTATCTGCAATCTTCTCAGATTTTAGCATCGGTAGCTCCATCAGTGCTTGTGGGATCTCCCCTACAAGGTTGTTATTGGATACATCTATGACAAATAAGAGATTTAAGCTGTTGATCCAGGCAGGTATTGGTCCAGTGAGTTGGTTGTTGTACAAAAGTAACTGTCTCAGTTTTTTGAGCTTTGATAGCCAGTGTGGTATTTTTCCTGACAATGAGCAATCAGCTATGGAAAGAACCTGAAGATTTTGATAACCATCGATTGATTCATCTTCTGGCATGGCCTCACCTTTGAAGTTGGTACCAATTAGTAATGTAGTAAGGTTCCAAGAACTCTTGAGGACCTGAAGGGCATTTGTGATATTTGTGAAGGAGTTGTTTGTAAGGGATAGAAGTTTGAGGGACTTGAGGTTGCCTATTCTTGGAGAAATTTGACCATGAAATCTGTTGGAAGATAGTCTCAGCGCGACAAGATTGCTGCAAAAGTATAGGCTCTCAGGAAGTGTACCAGTGAACTTGTTTGACATAAAATCTAAAATTTTGAGGTTGGATAAGGTGAAGAAGTTGACATTGCTCAGCTCTCCATGAAAGCTATTGCTCCGGAGAACGATGGTTCTGAGATTTGAGCATTTGCTTAGAGTTGGTGGCAGCACTCCAGACATGTTGTTGTACTCTAAGTGAAGCTCCTCCAGTCTCTTGAGCTGCCCAATAGAATTAGGGATCTTACCAGTGAATTCATTATCTGCAAGATCAAGGATAGCCAAATTATTGAGTTTGATTATATGCTCAGGACTGAGTGCTCCTTGCAAGTGGTTGTTTGGAAAAGAGAGATGCTCTAGTGAGGTAGCATTATAGAGCTCATCTGGCAGAGTTCCAGTGAGTTTGTTGTGGCCAGCCTTTAGCACTCTCAGCGCAGAGCAATTACCCAGCTCCACAGGTATACTTCCATTCAATTGGTTTAAACTGATATCAAGCACCGACAAGAATTGCTTTTTGACACATATGGTGCTGGGAATTTGCCCAGCGAAGCGGTTATTGCTCATGTTGAGAGCAACAAGATTCTTCAAACTCTCCAATGTTTTGGACGGAATTTGCCCTGTAAACTGGTTGCTTGAGATGTTGATTACCTGCATTGGCCGCCCAGTCGTGGATGGCAGATTCTCGAGGTCCCCATATAGGTTGTTGAAGCTGACATCAAAGACAATCATGCTTCTTGACAACAATAGTTCCTTCGGGATGTCACCAAAGAGTGAGTTGCATGATAGGTTGAGGCTCAACAGGCTAGTGAGGTTTCCCAGTGACGGTGAGATGCGTCCCTCAAGGCCCATGGAAGCCAATGAGATCCCCTCGACAGCATCATCAGTGTCACAGATGATGCCCTTCCACATGCAACAGTTTGTGTCATACCTCCAAGAAGTGCTGAGGCCAGATTGTTGCGAGAGCCCTTCGAGGAACCTGAGGAGGGCGATCTTCTCTTGTTCTGTGCAGGAGCTGGAGAGAGCTGGTAAGGAGAGCAACAGTAGGAGAGTCACACCAAGTAAATTTATGGGCGGTAATCTAGTTCTTTCGTTGTTCCATGAAGAATAGGGTGGCTGAATATTTTCCATGGAACAGCTAAGGAATCAAATTCTTAAGCATATGTCGAGCCTTGCTGCCCTGCTAAATAAGGACCAGCAGCGTGATAGTGGAAAATCATTCATACAGATTGGTCAAACAATGCTTTCAGCTTTTGGACTATTATTGCTTTCACCTTTTCTCAAGTGCACAAACACTTTTGAAAGCATGTGTAATGCTGTTGATGTCGTATTTGGAATTTCCGGCTAAAATTTGAAACCTTTTTTCTTCACGATTATCTAAAATTTGGAACGTGTGGGTATCTCTTTTCTTTTTTCATGATTTTTCATTCTGGTTGTAAGCCATTTTTGCGGGTTTGTAGCCTTTGTACCATCTTGCCACTAAAGTATTTTACAGTTCTTTTGTTGAGAAAGAAGTTGATGCTGTGGTGCATAGATTTTCAACGTTAGGTACAATCTACTTCCTCCATTTCTTTTTATATATAGGGTGTATTAAGATTAGAAAAGGTCAAACCACATATATATTGACAATCAAATATGATGGAATCGAGGCCTATCTACCTCTGTCTATAAAATGGAAAAAATCATTTTGTGATTCAAATTTTTTCCACATTTTTTATCATTACATATGCATGCAAAGTTAATTAGCACCAAATATGGCTAACAAATAGGGGTGCCGTTTCACATCTTTGTTAATCTCTTTGTTAATCTGTCTGATTTTTTTGGGATGGCTTTATTTAAGAAAACAAGCTTATTTTGCAATCATCATACAAAACTTTTAGCTCCCCACTAAGAAATTCTTTGAACTCTCAGCTGTGCCACGTCATCCAACCCACCCCTCTCGCCTCCCCACCGCGGCACCCGCACCACGCGCCGCCCTTCCTTCTCCACCCACAGCGCCCGGAAGCCCGTTGCGGCCGCGCCTCGCCTGCCCACCGCCGGCCCCTCGGCTGCCCACCCACCGGCCGCCTCTCCACCGGCTCCACCCCCTCGACTACCCACCACCGCCCCCTCGGCTGCCACCCACCGGCGCCACCCCCTCGCCTTCTCCACCTACCTTAAATTGCGGCAGCACGGCGACGACGAGCGCAAGCGAGCCCTCCATTCGTCTCATTCCAAGGCAGTCGGAATCGAAGGCGCCATCGGAGCCCGCAGCAGCAAAGGTATGCCACGCCCCCATCTGAAGCCATGGAGTCGAGAGTAGAGCAAAGAGAGGGAGGATACTGAACCTATAGATCCGCGTCGCTGCCGTTGCTTGCTGTCCGCCGCCACCCGCGACGGGCCCGGCGCCACCTGCTGCTCACCGCTGCTAAGGGCCGCGCCTGCCGTAGGCGGCAGGCTAGGGGCTGCTCCTGCTGCACGCGCCGCCTGCGCCCCAGCCCTCGCTCCTGCTGCCTCCGCGCGCCCCACCTGCCCTCGCCGCGGCCAAATTGAGGCAGAGCGGAATAGCAGATGCAGTGGCTCAGGCCAAATTGATTTGTTTTTTTTTTGGAAATAGGCCAAATCGATTTGTTGGACTAGCGCTTCTACTTGGTGTTGCTACTTGCAGGAAGATGCAGAGAGTGAGGAGAAGCCGAGTGTTTGTCACATAGCGCGTGCGTACGTGAGACAGAGCTCCACACTACAACCGTATCTTGACTGTCCATGCGCATGGGGTTAGCTTTGATCTAATAATAACGATTAGTGGTGCTTGCTTATGTTCAATCAGGTGATCTTCTTCACTGACAAACTGACTGCATGATAGGAAACTCAAGGGGTCACCGTTGCTGCTTACTTACAGAACCAATGGATTCCATGCTTTCTTCTCAGAGATTAGTGGATGCCAGGTAAAAGAATTTTTCATCTCTAAGATATTTCTTTGGTTGGTATGCAATTTTTGCCGGACACCTTAAAATCATTTATAATCTAACAATCACCTTATTGTTTCTGTTTTTCAAACTTCAGCTTAAAATTTTGTTTAAAAAATTTCCGCAGCATCGCGCGGGTATCACCTAGTCTATATATATATATATATATATATATATATGTAATGAGATTAAAGCTCTATAATATTCCCTTCACTTTGGATGTATTTACCTTTAATCCTCTGTACACCTCCATCTCTTGTACCTTTCATTTCTTTTCATCCATTCCCCTGTACACCTCATCTCTTGTACCTTTCTTTTTCAAGGGCTTTGAGCAAGCCAAGAGCTTTTACATTCCCTGGAGTTTTCAGCAAACAAAGCTGGGAGGGAGGGGGAGAGCATCGTTATGCTAAAGAAAGGAGCACCAAGCCTCTGCGACGCCGCGCTCGTCGGCCGGCCATCTCTGGCTCCATAATCGCGCGTCTTCTCTGCAGGAGCTCCAAAACAGGCAGAGGGATGGGGAAGCTTGTCTGAACACCACATTGTTTCTGTGTTTCCGTAGTTGCCAGCTGAGTACTAAGATCAGAGTGTTGTAGTGCTTCTTCGGGAGAGTTGGTGGACGGGGAACAGTCCAGAGCTCCCTCACACTGCAGCTAGCCGTGTTGATCCCCAGCAGCAACCAGACTTGGGCAGCAAACGGGCACCTGAAGATGATGTGGTCGGACCTTTCATTTCTTTTCATCCACTCCCCTGTATTTGTTGCGTAAAAAGAATCAATAAATTGTGCAATAACATTATCTCACCGTGCCAACTGCCAAGGCTGTTCATGGACTGAACTTTCACCAATCATTTATTGAGAGGCCGAAAGCAGCTTTGAAAATGTTGCTCTCCCCAAAGCTCAGCTCATTTCCTACCACAAAAAATTGAGCCGGAGTCGCTAGCACGAATCTTCAAAAGTCGAGGACAGTATGTATTTTCGCCATATGTTTCACATTCGAATTAAAAAGAGTCCCAGATATTTTTTTCCCGAAAACAATTCAATCCCCACATGGGCCTCAGCGTGGCCCATTGGACATCGGACCATACATTATGGGCTCAGCTTTGTCCTCGCAACCTGGCCCACTCGGCCCAATTTGTCTCCTTCCGGCTTCCGCCTTCCATATCCACGCGAAAACGAAGTGCACGGCAGCACGCGCGGCGCATCGGCGGCCGGAGGGCTGGGGAGGAGGAGGCGGCGGCGGCTTAGGGCACAGCTGCCGCGCTGACTCGAGAGGAGAATGGTACGGCGAAGGTCTTGCAAAGATTCTGCAGGAAGCTGTCGCTCAATCCGCGTGCTTGTTTCGAAAGTTGGGCTTGTGATCATCTAGGGTTAGTAGTTCTTGCAGTTCATGTATTTGCTATATATGTGTTGCATGCATTTCTGGAGTTTTATTTCGATCTTATGTTCCATCTAACAACTAGCTTATGTTTTTGTTTGTTTGCTGCAAAATTTGAGGTATCTCTTGCAAATATTCTGGCATAAGCAGCTAGTTTAAGTCCCATGATTCTAACTTGTTTAAGACGATTCAATACATTGATCTATTAGGTTTGTTCCCTCAGTTTTTTGGCACAATTAAGTAGGTATTATATATAAAGTATATTTGGTTACACATTCTCAGAGAACATATATAGTTAGTTACACATAACCTTGACATGGGTCACGGCAAACACATCAGTTTATTATTTGAAGAAAAATTGTTCCATCATCGATGCCTCTAGTGATCAGTCCATAGATATTGTAAACACAATACATTTAGCTACACATGCTCAAACAGAACACACGCATATTTTATATGGTTACACAGAACCCTGACTAGGGCCACGAACTAAACATATACACGTTATTATGGCTTAATGCAGCTGAAGTATATTTGACCAAAATAGATGTATCTCGATAGAACCATCTTGTCATATAACACTCCGACTCCGAAGAACATACCAAAGGCAATCGCAAAGATGACCTTGTCAATGTAGTTTTCTGTGGAGATATCAGAGATCGGAGCTGCATCTGCTGAACTACAATGGTTCACCAGTGTAGGGCTGCAAAGCTTTGGGTTTCCAACAAAGCTAGAATAAGGAAATGTGCTGAACTGGCCTCCAGTTGGAATGGGTCCTTCTAAATTATTGTAGGAAATGTTGATTTTGGAAAGGAAGTGAAGCATCTCCAAAGTGGAAGGGATTGCACCCGTCAGATGCAGGCTCCTAAATCTTTCTCTGATTTTTCTTAAGAAAAATATTGAACCTGTGCCAATATATATAGGTTTGTTTGCGGTTAGTTTCTGCTATCCGTATCAGGCAAATAATTGAAATTACTCCTGAACCTCGATTGCTGTTGGTTGTCAACCCGTTGCACAAATTGAGATCCCTTGTGAAAATTCTAGCTAAAGTAGCTAGGTTTGGTGCATTCAGTTTGCTTTTCAGTACTTCGGAATACTAAAGACATGGTCTCAGTAGTTACAGTTTGGCTCTGTTCCCTTATTTTGTTGGCACGACTACTATCATTTCACAGATGTTACCAATTTGAGCAGTTGTAAATGCAGTTACATTCGCTCAGAAAACACATAGGTTACATGGACACATAGCATTGAGATAGTTGTTCAGTCACTAAATGTTTCATTTTATCTCAGTACAGATTGTTCTGCTGCCGCTGGAGCCACTTGACTAGCACTGCTGAAATTTGAAGCCATGGCCAGCTCTTTATTGCTAGGTTCAGTTACTGCCATTGCGTGTCCTTGAGCCAGGATACATTATTGTAGCACATTTCAGTTGAAGTAACTTCAGTCAAGATAAATATATCTGGATAGGACCATCTTTTCATATAGCACTCCAACACCAAAGAACATACAAAAGGCAAGGGCAAAGGGGACCTTGCCAATGCTTTCTTTTGTGGAGATAATGGAGACTGGAGCTGCATCTGCCAAATTACAGTGGTGCATTAGGGCAGGGCTGCACAGCCTTGGGTTTCCAGCAAAGCTAGAATCTGGAAATGTGCTGAACTGGCCTCCAGTTGGAATATGGCCTTCTAGATCATTGTTGGAAATGTTGAATTTGGCAAGGAAGTGAAGCCTCTCTAGTGCATAAGGGATTGCACCTGACAGATTGTTATAGGACAAGTCTAGCACCTGCAGGTTCATGAGGTTGCCAATTGACTGGCCCCGTATAAGTTGTTGAAGCTCAGGTTGAGTGAAAGGAGTCCTTTTAACTGGCCAATCTCTGGGGGAACTATACCAGTCAATTTATTGTTTCCCAGATTCAACGTTTTAGGGAAACCACTGCTTGTACTGTACTGATGTAATGGGCCCACATATACAGGCAACTTGAGGGCTGCTGGGTCTGATGAGTTGACTGATTTGAGCGTTGGCATCTCCGTTAATGCTGTTGGTATTTCCCCAGTAAGATTGTTATTAGATATGTCCAGATAAAAAATGAAGTTTAGGGTATTAATCCAGGCTGGTACCGATCCACTGAGTTGATTGTAATCTAAAAGTAACACTTCCAGTTTTTTGAGCTTTGACAACCAGTTAGGCAAACTTCCATACAATGAACAATTGTCTATGGCAAGCCCCCTAAGATTCTCGAAGCCATAAAATGTGTCATAATTTGGCATGGTCTCGTGCAAGAAGTTTGCCCCTATTAGCAGTACAGAGAGTGTCTTTGAGCTGCTGAGGAGATGAAGTGTATTTGTGATATTTATAAAATTGTTGCCAGAAAGAGCTAGGAATTTGAGGGACTTGAGATTTCTTATTCTGGGTGAAATTTGGCCTTGGAGGTTGTTGAAAGATAACCGCAGTGCAACAAGGTTGTTGCAAAAGTAGAGGCTCTCTGGAACTGTGCCACTGAAATTGTTTAACCGAAAATCTAAAAATTGAAGATTACATAGGATGGAGAGGTTGACATTTGTGAGCTCACCTTGGAAGTTGTTGCCCTGGAGGACAATGCTTTTGAGATTTGAGCAATTGCTAAGAGCTGAGGGCAGCTCTCCAGACATGTTGTTATAGTATAAGTGAAGCTCCTCCAGCCTCTTCAGCTGCCCAATAGAATTTGGTATGATTCCATTTAGCCCATTCCCCCCAAGATCAAGGATAATCAATTTTCTGAGTTTGACTACATGCTCAGCATATAGTGCTCCTTGCAAATGGTTGTTAGGGAAAGAGAGGTGCTCTAGTGAGGTAACGTTGAAGAGCTCAGCTGGGAGGGTCCCGATGAGTTGGTTCTGGCCAGCCTTAAGCACTCTCAAATAGGAGCAATTGCCAAGCTCCATTGGTATCCTACCATGGAACTGGTTGTAACTGAGGTCAAGGACCACAAAGAATGGTTTCTCAACACAGAACGTGCTTGGAATTTCCCCAGTAAAGCTATTATTGCTCATGTTGAGAGCAGCCAGATTCTTCATGCTACCCAAAGTGGCCGATGGAAAATATCCTGTGAACAAGTTACTTGAGATATTGATTACCTTCATTGCGCTTTCAGGGGTCGATTGCAGCTCGTGGAATTCTCCGTTGAGCTTGTTGAAGCTAACATCAAGGATTACAATGCTTGACTGCAGCAGTTCTGGTGGGAGTCCACCGGAGAATGAGTTGCCGGACAGGTTGAGGCTCAACAGTCTGGTAAGATTGCCAAGTGAGGGTGATACGTGCCCCTCAAGGCCCATAGAAGCCAGCGAGATATCCATGACAGTGCCATCCACATTGCAGGTGATGCCCTCCCAGAAACAGCAGTTTGTGTCATTTTGCCATGATGTGCTGAGGCCAGAGGCTTGAGAGAGACCATCAAGGAACCCGAGGAGGAAGGTCTTCTCCTCTTCTATGCATGAGCTGACGGGAGAGGGCAAGAAGAGCAACAGCACAAGAGCAACACCATGTGAAGGTATGTGTAGTGTTTTAGGTTTTCTGTTGCTTGAAGAGTGGAGTTGCTGCATGGTCTTTTCCATTATACAACGTAGGACTTCCCAAAATGGCCCCGCTAAATAAAGCACCAGCAAAGGAATATTGGGAAGCACGTGACGATGTTGATCCGGTATTGCTTTTACTTCTTTTTTATGATTCAGTGTTTGTAGCAATGTAGCTTTAATTTTCTGGAAGTGCAAATTCTGTTTTTACGGTACTTTAATGTTTTCTCAGTCTTTATACTATGATGGTTACTGAACAAAGTAACATTTTTTTTTGAATGAAACACTACAGGTTTGCAAGCTTGTATTGGTATTTCATTTGCAAAATTAAAGCGGCGGAAACTATTGGCTATGCACCAATGTTGTATTTTCAACACAAGAAAAATAAGCTATGACAAGTATGTTTACAACCACAGAATGACACCCGCTTGGCATTGGCAAGTGCATTCTAGGTGGCTGATGACAATTCAAACAGTAGATCACCAAGTGGAAGCTCAGCGAAGCACACAGCTATCCTTCTTTTTGTTTTTTGAGAGTGAAGCACACACCTATCCTGATCTGGTATGATCCAGCTTTTGGAAAAGAGAAGATGCCATCGTGATTTATTGGAAGGCAATGTCGGCACGTGTTCTCGGTCCTGTGAAATGATTGGCCAACTGGTTCACTTCAAACTTTGTATCAATCCATGATTCGTGCATATACTTGCGTAAATAGCCAGTATGACAACAATATGGAGCCTTTGAACAAGTGATTCTCCGGAATTTGTTGCTCGAGAATTTTGTGCAGAAGGATAAGAAAGTGGCCAGTCAAATCGGCGCAGTACAGTTTGGTTATATCTTTTCCTCCTCCTGATAGTCCTATTTATTTTTCTTGAGAATTTTTATCTTCCCTTCTCATCAACTTCTTTCTTTTCTGTGAATCTTTGGCAGATTTTTTGTTCAAACTATGGACAGAAAGAAACGGTGAAAAAAGCCTGTAGAGGGTGGAAATGAGTACGAGAAAAAAAATATAGAGCTGAGTAACAACAGACGAGATTGAGCTCGTTTCAGAAACTCATGGACAAATTGGTAGATAAATTTACAGCTTTGGTAGTTATAAGTTATTCCACCAACTTGACAGAGACATTCTTACACGCCCTCGAGCCACTGGCGTATGGTTGATGCTTCCAGCGCACCTCAGAGCTGGCAATCTTGCGATGTTGGGATAAAAGTACAATAGCGCAATGTTAATACTTTTACATATAAAGTTGATTTTGATTTATGATGACAAACTCAAAGGATTTTGATTTATGATGTTTCTTTGACCAGCACTGTCGCCTCTCAAGCCCAGGAGGCATCCATTTCCTCTCACCGGCCCAGCCCATGTAAATCATCCCCCGTGCAAGGCCCAGTTTGTATGTCCTCCGTCCTTGGAATTTCCCCAGTAAAGCTATTATTGCTCATGTTGAGAGCAGCCAGATTCTTCATGCTACCCATATTTCAAAAAAAGAAAATATCCTGTGAACAAGTTACTTGATATATTGATTACCTTCATCACGCGGTCAGGAGTGGGTTGATGCTCATGGAATTCTCCATTGAGATTGTTGAAGCTAACATCAACGACTGTAATGTTGCTTGATTGCAGCACTTCTGGTGGGGAGTCCACCAGAGAGTGAGTTGCCAGAGAGGTTGAGCCTCGACAGGCTGGTAAGATTGCCTAGTGAGGGTGGTATGTGCCCCTCAAGGCCCATAGAAGCTAGTGTGCTGTCTGTAACAGCACCATCTAGATTGCAAATGATGCCCTCCCACAAACAGCAGTTTGTGCCATTCTTCCATGAAGTGGTGAGGCCAGAGTCTGAAGAGTGACTATTGAGGAACTGTAGGAGGGAGGTCCTCTCCTCATCCGTGCAGGAGTTGGCGGGAGACGCCAAGAAGAGCAATAGCACAAGACCAAAACCAAGTAGGCTTATGTGTAGACCAAAACCAAGAGTGACTCCATGATCTTTCTATGAAAGCAGCGTAGGGCATCCCAAACCGATGCATCCTGCTATATATAAAAGCACCAACAGCCAATGAGCCAAATATTGAAAAGCACGTGAGGAATATTCCTTATTTTCTTTTACCCTTTTCTATGATGATTAGATGCTTGCAGATTTTCCAGAAGCTCACATTTTTTTATTCTTTTTCTTAAACGAACATTTTTAAATTAGACGCCTAGCTTTTTCTTAGTAAGGACTAACGACATACTACCTGATTCTATCTCTCAAGCCATTTTGTTGCCTGCTAGTCTCTGTACTCGCTGATGAGTACGCTGAGGATTACTTTAATCGTGTACCAATTCTTTTGATAAAGAGATGAAGTGCTGCAGATTGCAAGGTTGGGTTTTGGTTTTTCATTTGTGAAAACCTTGATGAATTATTTTCTCCGCATATATACATGGTTGTACTGGTTTTAAATTCGCAAAGACTACATGCGACTGCTGTGTAAGTTAACCTTTGATATTTTTTCTTGTTCTGATGTTTTTTTGTACTGCAGTTTTTTTAAAGGAACGGCAAAAGTTTTGCCGTAATTTTTAGTAGACAAGAAAAACAACAAACATCATCACCCGGCCCTAAACACAACTAGAGGAGAACAAAACTAACTAAAATAAACAAAGGCAAACTAAACAGGTCAGGGTGAACATGACACCAACTCTAAACAACAACAACTACAAACACTGCCAACTCAACACATCCGAACGACCTAGTCAAAATTATCGCCATTGCATAAAAGGAACTGACATCAGCTTTTGTACTGTGGTTGATTCAGCAAAAAATATAGTAATAAAATGAGTGAAATGCCACAAATGAATGAATTGGAATTTGTATGCGCACCTCTTGGAGATGGTGAATTTGTAACACTGGCTGCCCTCCATCACCTGTGCCCCTCCCTCTCCACCGGTGAGGCTCTGTGGAAGCTCTTCTCCGCCGGCGCTGACCTCACCGCCGCCATCTCACTGGCAAAGCGGGACTAGCGTATCAAGTGCGCTGCGTATCATCACGTCTGATGGCCTTGCCGCGTTCCATGTGGCCGCCGAGGCGGCGCGCCACTTCGATTCGGCAACCTTTGCTCAGTTCGCATCATCAGTATTACCTGCTGTTGAAGGGCAACACAATATTGTTCAGTTGCTGCTCAGGAAGCATGTGCTTGCAACTCGGCACACCGATTCTCTCCAATGTGCTAGTGTCATCATCGCCACATGAATCTCCTCGTGCGCCTCTCATGCTAAGCCCACAAGTCCTTGACCGGATAGCATCTCAGAGGAAGCAGATCAATGACACTGGAAAGTGATCAATGTTGTCAACACAGCATTGCGAGAGTACATTTGACGGTGATGAGCAGCTGACACGTCATTCTGTGTGTGGCGTTACTCTGCTAAAGGAGGAGGGTCTGAATAACTGTTACCACATCAATTTCCTGGCGTACCACATGGACTCTGGTTCTGCAGTAGGCGCCCCTGTGATCTTCTTCACTGAGGCAATAATTCTTTCTTGTGATGAGATTGATATCCGCCTGTGTGTGCCAGTTGATAATTATGCAATGCTCCTCCTCAGCCTATTCAAAGTACCACCAAAGTTTAATTTTGCTCATATCCTTGTTTGTGTACAAGTTGCCCACTTGTTCTTGCAGGGGGATGAAATGATGGATACCTACCCATTTTCTCTGCTGCCTTAGAGGGTTTGGTGTTCCTTTTATTATTAAAGCCTGATCACAATTTTGTTTGTACTACTCCCTCCAGTCATAAACGTACTAGCTTTGACAAGTACTGGAGAGGCACCCATATGTTGTTTTCGTGGTAAAAGTGGCCATTTTATTTCAAATTGCTCGAAAAGAAAGGAATTAAAGACAAGATATTCGGAACTGAGGATGAGCCTATAGGACTAGGTCATTATTTTTTCAAATAATGATTTTGTTTTTTTATCTTATGTACTCTTTACCATACAGAGCTTAATTTTTGTTTCCTTGATGATGAAGATTCTTATTGTAATTTTGGAGACATAATAAGCATTATGTTTTAAGTTATTATGGTTGTGATCACGCCCAAGACATGACAATACACACATATTATCCTTGTTGGACTATTAAAGTTTATGAAAGTACCTAATCTAACAGCAAACAATTAATGAGATATTGTCAAATGCTACTCAAAGCACCTTTTGAGATATAAAGTTCTGTTTCGTGTAATGCATGTTGACTCTATAATAGCCCTAAGACAGACTCACCAAAATTAAAGATCATAGAAAATTCAAGTGAGGCTGTTATGGTTGCCACTTGCCAAACCATTCAAATATCAACACTAATGTTGCAGGGTAAGCAAAGCGTAATACAACTGCAAAAGATGACACACGATTCATGCCTATGTCAAAACTCATAACCAGTAAAAGGAACACAATATTTGTCCCAGATTCAAACCGGACAAATACAAGATGCAACCTTCATCCTTCTAAACAGTGGTCACCTCCAAAAACAAGTCGCAAGAAAGATCACCTAAGCCTTTTTTCTTAGATGATTTCTTGAAAGGTTTCTTCCGGGGCTTGGGCTTATCACATTTCGAGGACATCTCTCTGTCTTTCCTTCTTTGCTTTTCCTTCTTCACCTTGTACATTGGGATTGCCTGCTTACAAAAATGTTCACAGATACTTTTAGCCAACAAAACAGAACAAGCAGTGCCAATGATGGTGGGCAAAACACAATTTAATGTACTCCATTGAGTCCTGGAACTTGCCTCGCCAACATCAACCTGCTGTTTCCCAAGGTTGCCCATCCCCTTCTCTTCAGCAACTAGGAGAAACTGCAGAAACGATGATTCAGCTAGCGCACAAATTCAGCCTACAGAGGCAGACTCAGAAATCAAAGCCATTAATATATAAAAACCTTTCTATGTTTGCCAGGATGCTTTGGAGGTTTCTCGCCAGGCAACTTTTCAAACTTCCCACCACTTGCTGTTGCAGATGAAGCCATGCCAGCAACATTATCAAGATCCTCTTTTCTAGATTTTTTGGGAAGATCAGCTTTAGTTCCTGTGATGGGCAAGGACTTTGCAGCGAGTTGTATAGGACTGCACACAAGATATATTGGAGAGCTGTTAGATGTCTATACGAAAAGAAATTCATAGGAGGGTATATTGGAGAGCTGTTAGATGACTACACGAAAAGAAATTCATAGGAGGGAGGGGTAAGCAGTAGGTGAGTGAAGGATTACAACCTTGGCAATGGCAAAGCACCGACTTTTGCAGCTTTCTTTAAGTTATCTAGTCTGTTTTTTCCTTGCTTTTCTACCCGCTTCTTTTGCTTTCTTTCTGTGAAAGTATCAACAAGGTTTAAGATACATGCACACCTGGAAAAATAATCATTAATAATAAGAAAATGTTCGTCAGATTTAGGTCCTAAACTTGGAAAGCATTGCGTATGAAAAATGCTGCAAAATTAGCTGGACAGTCAACTAACTTATAGCAGATGAATATGATAGGAGCTTGACTTTCCGTCCCATAAAGTAACTGTATTGAAGCTGGCCAAAATCATCAAAAGCTAACTTATCATCATCATCAGACTCAACATCTTCAGGACGGCACCAGCGTGGCTTGGGCACAGGCCACCTACAGTGTTTCAATGAAATAATTCATATATCCAAAACTTAACTTCAGCCTAATAAATAGCAACATGGATTGGAATACCAACCTGTTGACCTTATCTTTGACATCTCTAGGCATTTTCCAGAAAGCATCAGAGGCACTGCCAATACCGCCACCAGATTCACTGTCCGATTATGCTTTAGCAAGCTTCTTAAAATACTCCAAAAAAGAACAGTGCTAAAATACTGACATGAACAATGTTAATACCTTCTTGTGTCAAACGATGCTAAAATCTTGCAGATCTCTTCACATAACAGGAAAGGAGTTCCTATTCTCGTGTCATAGAAGTTCATGCCAATAACATTGGCATCAAGATTAACAAGAGGGCCTCCAATCCCAGCCTAGCAAGTTCACATAGATAAGTTGTGACTTCTATTCAAAACATTGCTAGCTAATTCATTCCAAGGCAACTATATCTTATTCAGAAACACGAAGCAATATCTTGTTTTTTCCAATTTCAAGCTTTGACAATTGATTAATCCAATATTATCTAGATTTTATCGAACAATACCGTTAGATTCATATTCCAAAGTACTTTACAATGAATATATTTTAATTGTAAGCAAAATAATGACGGGAATTTACAGTCAAAGCTCTCTATTAGACAGTCAAATTACACCTAATAAAAAACAGAGTTATGAAAATAAAAGAAGGCAGTACCTTAGTGATTTTACATGTGGAACGTGTGAGGAACTCACAGTCAAGTGTGCCCGACCAAGGAACTAGACAACCACTAGCAGCCATTAACGTGCCATATTTGAAGCGATGCCCTACATCATATTCGAAGCGACGCCCTACAGCCACTACATCATCAATTGACTCCGAATCAAAGCTCATTTTCAATGGACGATGAGCACGGTACTCGACACTGACTAGAGCAATGTTGTAATGTAGATTCCAATGCTCTAACTTCCCTTCTTTGCATCCATTCTTAAGCAACATGTCAATATGCAAATAATACAGTGATCAGACTTAACCAGCACCTTAAAAGAACATCAGACACAAATTTATAAACACCAACCCTCAAGTTATCAACAATCTTGTTCTCATCACCAGAATCTCTAACCAAGCTCGCTGATGTCAAAATCATCGTAGATTCATTCCGTTCAATAAAAAAACCAGTGCATGCAAAAAACCTTTTCCCTCCTGCATGCCATGATTCTGGTTACCAGCTAGTTGTAATCGAAACAGGGATTGGAGGCCCTCTTGTTGTAAATGTACACTCACCATTGAATGAAGCCAGTGCGACAACATTACGATCTATGATATCAGCTCTTTTGCCAAATTTCCTCCAGACACCTTTACCATGTAAGTCGCCAAAACATTGTTCAAAAGAATTAACCAAGATCATGCCAGCTGGATAAATACATTGTAGAATAGTTGTTAGTGGTACATGAGAGCTGTAAAAGATCAGCAAATTTTATAAGCGGACTCACCTCCAGACATGGAGGATGGTAAAATTGGGTAACCCATGGAGTCTAAATCTAACTGTTCCTGGTTGAGAAAATCTCCATGTACTGGTGCAACAAGGTCAAGTGATTAGCACTGAGCCACTGACATAGTGACATACTATACACAAATTAAATTCACTCTACGCATAACGATAGCATGTAAACTCACCTTCTGGATGGCCGTTAGATTTCTCACCTATGGGTCTTGCTTCAGGCCTGCAGAACATAAGAATGAGTAGTTGACTACTAATCAAAAAGTAGAATGATGGATCAAACCAGTGCAATATACGCAAAATGGTGCCAAAAACTATGTGGGTATAGGCAAGGAACAAGACAGAGAAACGAGAAGTCGTGTGGATTATTGCATACACATGTTGTTTGCCACGCAAAAGGGCTTACATTATAAGCTTTTCTAGGAGAAGAGCTAAGGTAGAATAGAGTATCAACGGCATGCATTAGATAGACATACCTGTAAACCTTCATTTTTTTTGATTGTGCAAGATCAGTCTTCTTTTTCACGAATTTCAAGAACGTTGTGCTCCATGGTAGAAAAATGGCTCTTCTATTGGTAAAAAAAAGGTTCATGCCAACCATATTCCCATCAACAGAAAGAAGCGGCCCACCTTCAATTCCCAAGGCTAATAAACAAAACAAGCAACACAGTTTACATTTGAACAAAATGAAGTTGTACAGAACAAGAGTTAAATTTAAAATAAATCATTTCTGTTGCCTCCATGCATAACAGAAATAGAATGAAATGCTCGTATCATCATACAAGTGTACCTCTGAGATTTTAGAACATAAATCTTTATCATCCTCAGATACCTTTGAATCGCCATTCAATTCTACAATCTTGACCACTATATTGCCAGAGGTGTCACGCCCTACAGCTAATACCTCACCATGGGGCAGACTTTCCAGTGCACCTTGGAATGCACCTTGGAAAGGTCCAACCTGAACATCACGGACACCAGAGACTTGGACAACAGCAAAGTCATTGTAATCACATGCAGATATATACCCATCATACAGTTTGGTGCCGTCAAGGCGCACTTGAATCTAAAAAATGACAAAGCAAGAAATGATCACACAATGATCAGAAGTTAACAGATTAGTAAAGGAGGACTGTCAGCACCAACCTTTAAGTCATTATGGCCTTCGGTCGTAGCACTAAGAGCTCTAGACAGAGTTGCAGTAGTCAAAAACTTTGTAAGAAACTGGTGTTCCATAGCTATGCCTGAGCATGAAAATAAGATTCTGTCTCCTACAGAAGATCGCAAGTTAAATCATTTATAACTGTGTCATTTCAATACATACTTGTTAGAAAACTGAGAAAACTAGGCGTATATAATCACCATTGAACAAAATAATAGAAGCGACACTTTTAGACAAATATGATTTATGTTCATCACTGAGTCCAGTCCAAACATCTTGCTTAGAGTCCGAAAGGTCACCTAATTTAAGAAAATAAAACATTAAGGCAGCTGTGAATAATCATATAATCTGTGAAAACGTCAGGGTGTAGCAGAAAAGAGGAAAAGATCTATCAGATCGACCTGAGATCCACTCATTCTTGAAGGCATAACTGTTCTTACGAAAGCTTCTAGGTAGATCACCACCACCCCTCTTAGTTTTCCGCATATTTCTCAAGACTGAAGCCGAACTTTATTTTAGAAATAAAAACAAACGGGCAAAATGTGGGGGTCATAAGCAATGGAGCAACAATATAAAACTACAGCCGAGGAACTAATCAGGAATGCGAACAATGGCATTATGTCCGGGTTGCCTGAAACACCAAGAAGGCAGCCAAAAAGCATAATTTCTTAGTAGTAGCAGAGCTTGCATCTAAATTGCGCATGTCCAACAAGTAGATAGATTAATTGTTCATAAATCATAGGTACCACTGTACATGTTTTATGGAGTTTACAAAAACCATGACATGATGTTCTGCCACTGTTAGCTCGACTATCAGCTATACTGCTATAGCATGGAGTGCTAACATGACAAGGACAGTACGTGCAATGTTACACGCCTTAGGTTGTGTCAAAGGCCAAGTATGTTCCCCAAACATACATTTATGATATCATCTTCGAGCAGAGGCTGTTACCTACCACAGACACAACAGAAAGAAAAGAGTTCCCTCTCCACCTTCCAATTGGAAGGTATGAAACATCTTCTCTTCTACCACTTAGATCGGGCATAAAAGCACCAAAGAAGCAATCAAGCTCTTTATAATTAAAAAAAAGAAACACTATGGAAGTAATCTGAAACTGCACAATATTCCATGTTATACTTTAAGATAACTTGGTGATATTTTTTTTCAGAATTCCATGTGCTGCTGTTACTCTGGTAGCGCTGCTCGTTGATTAGAAATAATAATTGATTCTGCTAAGGGGGTTTCTAAAGAAGACGAAGAGTACACGACCAAGAAAAAGAACACCACTACAACCTCATACCACAAGAGGTTGGTTGGGCACAAAACTGGATTTCGGCGTTTAAGCGTTTAAGGTGCCTGAAGTCACACGAGAGGGAGGGAACAGGGAAGGTGATGCAGTACCTGGTTCCGGCCTTAGAAGGCGCGAAGCAGGGCGGCGCGGCAATCCTTGCGAGATTGCCCGGCCGTCGCTGGCCGAGAGAGAGAGAGGAGGAGGAGGCGGCGGCGGCGGTTGGCGAGTTGAGACGCATGCAGATGAAGGGAGGTAAATATGCAGTGCTGCTAGGTGGGCCAAGGTGCATAAGAGCAACTCCAGGCATATCCTGCACTTAATCTGCGTGAAATCCGCGCACCTCCCCAGCTCCATCTCTCGCATGCAGGTCCTCCGGAGATGCGGCCGTGGAGCGGGGAAACCACAGGGCGCGGCGACGGCGAGTGCGCCCAACCAGGCGGCGCCGACATGTCGGGCAGTCGGGCGGCGGGCGCTTCTTGCTGAGGAGGTGGAGCATCTCGTCCTTCAACTAGCAACCAGAGCAGCCTCGGAGGGCAGCTTGATGATGGTCTGCTGCTCCTCCGTGAAGCGTGAACTCGCCGTTCATGAGGTGCGGCGTGTTCGCTCAGGCTTATCAGCCACCGTTTTTCTCTCGGTAGAAATCAGCACCGGCCATCAGTATTTTTTTCTCAACACAATTCAGCACCGGCGACCAGCCAAACGAATAGGCGACCTGACTATCTGAGATCACGTGATCCCCTTCATGTACTGTGTTCCTAATTTTAATGCCTTTTTTTTGGCAAAGATAAAGACTTGGCTTCGGATCTTTGTCCTTACCGGCCACAGAGCCTAGAGGATATCTATTAAACAGATAATTATTCAATACAAAGTGAGTGCAGGAGAGATTTCACAGACAAGTCTTCGTTTCTAGCCGAGAAATCAGATTTGCATTCCAAGTGCAAACAAATTTCCTCCGATGGGATTTTTTTTAATGAACTATTGGGATAGAACTTGTGTCAATGTGTATTCCTGACAATTCGTAGTATAAGCACGAAGACAATCACCCTCTAATTATTTCTAAGCTGTGTCAATGTCACTTGCCAGGAGCCCAAGAAATACATGAAATAGGTATGTATGACATGTATAAACAGCAAGAGCCGATGAGCAACACATGTCAGGCTCCATGGCTGCCCAATTAAGCTTCACAAATCCAGCACTTAGCCTAGCCAGTAACAAATTCTAACAAGCATGTACAGCTGTAGCCACGTAGACTCACAAGTCAGCATGATGGTAGTTCAGTGGAATCAGTGCAAATATTTCGAGGCCAAAAAAGAAGCAATTACGGATCATCTCTCGAGTAAATTTTAGCTGGACACCGTGTCAAAGCTTTACTTCTCCCCTGTTTGACGCCATAATCAGACTCACCTGAGTGTCCACCTGCACTGATGCTCTCATCCAAGACTGGAGACAGACAGCTTATCGATGGGCCGGGGAGATCATCAGGTACATTTGAAGCCTTCCGTTCACCATGAGATCGTCTTAAGCGACCCTCAACTTCCAATTTGAGAACGCCCTCCAGGTCCTTGAGTACACCCTCCATCGATGGTCGCTCTGCACTATTTTCTGCCAGGCACTTGGCCACAATTTTGCCAAATAGCTCAAGAGGATCTTGTCTGATTGTGGCTGAAATTTCTTTATCAACGATTTTTCCTAGCTGTCCTTTGTTCAGCATTTCCATTCCCCACTTTGCCAAGTTCACCTCCTGCCTCGGAAGTTCAGTGTCAATCGGTGGCCTGGCACATAGGATCTCAAGCAAGACAACACCAAAAGAGTAAACATCAGACTTCTCGGTCAGCTGCTGTGTTGTGTAATATTCAGGATCAAGATACCCAAAACTTCCCTTCACTTGAGTGGTGACATGAGTTTGGTCCAACTCAGGACCAGTCTTTGATATCCCGAAGTCACCAACCTTGGCACAGAGCTGCTCATCAAGCAAGATGTTTGCAGACTTGATGTCACGATGGATAATTGCCTTTGCAGAACCAGTATGAAGATAGTGCTGTCCATGGAGGTACTCCAGTCCCTTCGCTGCTCCTACACAAACCTCCAACCGCTGCTTCCAACTGAGTGAGGGTTTATCAGAGCCATAGAGATGACTCATTAGAGTCCCTTTTTCCATGTATTCATAAACCAAGATCATTTCATTCTTTTCATCACAATAGCCAATCAGAGAAACCAAATTGTAGTGGTCCAGCACTGACAATAGTTCAATCTCCACTTGGAACTCCTTCTGGCCTTGCAAAGACATCGGGTTCCTCCGTTTCACCGCAACCTTGGTCTCATCCTCCAGCACCCCAATGTAAACCTTTCCAAAACCTCCATGTCCAATGACCAGTTTCTCATCAAAATTTTTTGTTGCTTGTTGGAGTAAATGCAAGGTAAAGGTTCGTGTCTTGGAATGCTGATTTTTTGGAGCCTTTCCCTTTTGCACAGCAACTCCAAAGCAAGAAACCATGATGTTAACCTGGATTAAATAATGTTATGATAATCTGAGTTAAAAATGGTGACAATGCAAAGGTGGAATTAGTAAAAAAAAGAAGAGAAGACGGCCTACTAATAAAGTATACTGGATCCGACTCAACTATGAAAGGGCATGGAAATTTTGAAGGCAATGGCCTACAGAGTGGGGTATATATCTGCAGAGAAAGTATTTGATAATCACAAAGAACATTACACAAGAATCCGCGGCTAATTGTGTAACCGATTGAACTATGATAATTTTGCATATACCAGTTTAGTTTCTGTTTATATTTTTAGTAAAAACTTCGATAAGGAATTAGATCCATTCCCAATATTTGACAGCTTGAGATCTTGCATGTCAATTGTTTGCTAAGCAAGCAATGATTATGTGAATTTAGGGAAAGTTTTAACCAGAAGTAGGGTAAGCATTAATTTTAGCCAAATTCTTCTAGTCCTACGATACGTACAATATAATTTTTCAATTGATATGGGTAGATGTCATCATGTGTACATGCGTGAGACGTGATGTGTTTGTATGTTCTCTCTTTTAGTAATTATTAGCTGACGTATATCTAGATGTCAACTTGAGATTTTGCAAGAATGCAAGATGGTAGATGGCTAGATGCTTGCGTGGCCTCTCCTTCCCATAACTCGGCAGAAACAAGAACCTCCCCCAAAACCCCAAGAAGAACCCGCTGGTAGCACAGCACATGAACCAACGTCTCCTCCCAAGAACAAAACAAACTCGCAGCACAATTCAACGGGCCCAAGCAAGCTAGGTTCACTCACCAGCTGGGAGAAGAAGCAGATCCGTGTCCGGGCAGATCTACAGGCTACAGTCCCCGGCTCCCCCACCACTGTACGTCAGTCCAGTCCGGCAGCAGCCAGCAGCTGATGAGGTCCGAGACGAAGAGGTAGCGCGACGCCTCTCCCCCCACTGATAGAAGAAGAATGCGGTGGTTGGAGAAGGCCCTGGATTGCTTCGCCGGCCCCCACCGCCGGCGGCAAGGTCGCCGGCGCGCACCAGAACAGCTGGCCGCGGCCTGCGGCCTGCGGGAGGATAAGGAGGAAAGAGTGAAAAGCGAGCGAGAAGGATGGGCACGGCTGACGCAGTAAATTTTACTACTTTACTTGCTGCCGGTGTGGCACGAGACGACGAGCAATCGGCATCTTTTGGTCATGCTGCCATGTGCGGCTTGCTCAATCCACGGACCAGTTTGTTCAGCACTTGGATAAAAAACCGTCACCTTTTGATCATAACATTAGAACTGGACAGCAGTGTCCGTGGACCATGGAAGACTGCCTGCAGCTGCATCAGTCGTGAACAGCAGCAAGCAAGTTATTAAAAACCGTAAAGTACCGTGGCTACAGTACTTTCCCGACGCATCTGCATCATCCGCTACTAAGTACTGGTACGTTCCTTTTATTATATAGGCCGGATGATGAAGGCCAAATTATAAAATTGCGGGCAAACTTGTACCAGCGTGATTCATATTACTGTCAAATTCTGCACGGCTAGTTATGTTAAAGGAGATAGCATTACAAACTTATGGACATAGGAGTATTTGGTACCATCATTGTAGTCTTCTGCAAGCAGCAATTGGAGCGTTTTCTTCTGTCTTTCCTGACACCAGGAGAGAATTGCTAGACATGAAGCTGCTCACTTCTTGGGTACGTGATTCCTTGTGTCCCAGCAAAGATTATATCTCCAGTAGGAATTTACTGAATGGCAAGCTTTACTGAAAATTCAGTCGCCTATTTGATTGGCTTCCCTATCCGGATATTCTTTGGACATTAGAAAGGGGCATGTTAATTTGATTGATGAGCAGTTACAGAATCTTACATACAGTGGGCAGCTTGATGGGAAGGAACTAGACAGGTAACTCTTTTTTAGACTTTCCATACTTGTAATCTGTGTTCATATATTTTCTGTTTATTGGTGACACTACAGTACTTGTGAATTGATCACTGCACTGCACACCTGCACCAATATCACCAGGATCATTGAAATATGCGCAAGCTACTGACAACTACAAAATTAGGGCCTGTTTAGTTCCCATAAACTTTCTAAAATTCTCTCTCCAAACTTCACTATTCACCTGTCTCTCTCCTCGTGCATGGAGCATTAAATGTAGGTAATAAAAAAACTAAGTACATGATTTTGATGTACACGACGAGACGAATCTTTTGAGCCTAGTTATGTCATGGTTGGACAACGATTACTACAAACAAACGAAAAGTGCTACAGTGTCTGATGTGACTTTTCGACCAAATTTTACCCGCCCCTTTTTACAACTAAACACACCCGTATACCTCAGGTTAGCTGTGGTTTCAATGGCAGGACTGGCTGCTGAAGGTCTAGAATATGACAAAGTTGTAGGCCAATCAGCAGACCTTTTCACCCTCCAGGTGCCTTAAAAATTTATCATATCCTCTCCAGTTATACATTGTCACATTTTCTTTGGGATATCTTCAGAAAACTGCATCTGAATAATTATTCCCTGTTTGCTTCTAGCGGTTCATAAACAGAACTAAGCAAAGATCAGCAACAAAACCTTACCAGATGGGCAGTAAGTTATCCTTTTCACCTGTCTTGAACTAGCAGAAGCAGAAACCATGCCATAACTTACATGTTGATTGATGCATTCTTTTTTTTTTTGAGGAAACCAACGGCCATAGTAGTCTACGAATCTGGCCTTGTGTTCAGAAACGACCAGGCAAACAAATTTGGAAGCACAGAAAGGGCCTAGCCCATCCATTCTCCCACACAGGCCATTTTTGTCCTGACCTCTCGCGGCCTAGCCCATCTGTATCAGCCCACATCTAAGGCCCATACCGTCTCCTCCACGATTGCACGAACACGCGGCGGCGCCTCGCCGGCGCCGAGTCCCCTAGCTCTCGGTGGATCGACGCCATGGGGGCGGCACGTAGCCGGCGAGCGGCGCAAGACAGCCTAGGGTTTACATCCACCGCCCGCGCAACAGAGGTAACAAGTGTGGTGAGGTCATCTAGGATTAGGAGCTGCTGCTCAATCCGTGTCCTTGTTCCAAAGTTGGGCATGCTAATGAATGTGATCGATTATATCTGGGGTTCGTTGGCCCTCGCAGTTGCGGGCATCTGCCTGCTGGATAAATCTGTAGGTATTATACTATTATTGATTCTGAAACTTGGCTTTCTGTTTATTTGTTTCTTGCGAAATTGATATCCCTTTTGTCTTGGTCTGGCAAATAAATGTAGGTAGATTATTATTAGGTCGTTGGGTTCCATTACCATCCACCATCCTAGTTTGCTTTTATAGTTTGTACTTTGTAGTAAGACACGGATTACCCACGCTAGTCTCACAAGAATTGCCCCCTCACTTTGGTAACTCAATTACCACACATAAGTTCCAGAGATGTCACAGAATAATGTTGTAAATGTGCAGTCACACATTCTCTCAGAAACACAAAGAGTTACAGTAGCACACAATATTAACATAGTTCAGTCGCTAAATACTCCAATAAAATTCAGTTTATTTCAGCACAGATTGTTCTGTGCCTCCACTGATCATCGATTGAGTACATGGCACAGGATAAATGTCGTCAACCATCTGTGAATTGACAAATCAGGCTTCTGAGATGTGTTGATCTTCCTGCTGCTGGAGCCTGGAGCCACTCAATTGCAGTACTGAAGTTTGAAGCTGTGGCTGTTTATTGTTTTTTTTTAGGAAGTCGGGAGGGGAGGCCCCTACCTAAATTTTCATTAATGCACAAGAGAACAGTACAACAGAGGATACATGCTGAAGATGCAAAGAAGAAAAAATAAAACAGGGAGGTTGTGGCTGTTTATTGCTAGGTTGATTTCTGTACACTGCATATATCCGTAATAAGACAGGACACATTATTGTAGTACGTTCCAATAGCTTCAGCCAAAATAAATATATCTGGATAGGACCATCTGGTCGTATAGCACCCCGACGCCAAAGAACATACCAAAGGCCAAGGCAAAGATGATCTTGTCAATGTACTGTCCTGTGGTGATAGTGGAGACCGGAGCTGCCTCTCCCGAATTACAGTGGTGCATCAGCGTAGGGCTGCACAGGTTTGGGTTTCCATAAAAGCTAGAATCTGGAAATGTGCTGAATTGTCCTCCAGTTGGAACAGGCCCTTCTAGATCATTGCTGGAAACGTTGAATTTGGAAAGGAAGTGAAGCCTCTCCAGTGCAGAAGGGATTGCACCGGTCAAATCATTGTTGGATAAGTCGAGCACCTGCAGATTTGTGAGGTTGCCGATTGATCGTGGGATGTCCCCGTGAAAGTTATTGAAGCTCAAGTTGAGTGTAACGAGTGCTTGTAGCTGACCAATCTTTGGGGGGATTACACCGGTGAATTTGTTGTTGCCTAGATTCAACAATTTAGGAAAACCACTGGTTGCACGGTATTGAAGAAATGGTGTCAGGTAAATAGGAAACTTAAGTATTATTGGTTCTGAGTGAGCTGACTTAAGAGTTGGCATCTCCATCAGTTCTGTTGGTATATCCCCAGAAAGATTGTTATTGGATATGTCTAGATAGAAAAGGAGGTTTAAACTATTAATCCAAGTTGGTATTTGTCCACTGAGTTTATTGTTGTCTAATAGTAACCCTCGCAACTTTTTGAGCTTAGCCAGCCAAGTAGGTAAATGTCCATACAGTGAACATTCGTTTATGGCAAGACACATAAGATTCTCAAAGCCATAAAATGTATCATAGTCTGGCATGGTCTCATGCTTGAAGTTGCCCCCAATAAGCAAGAGAGCGAGTGTCCTTGACTTACTGAGGATCTGAAGTGCATCTGTGATATTTGTAAACTTGTTATGAGAAAGACCTAGGAATCTGAGGGACCTGAGATTGATTATCCTTGATGAAAATTGACCATGGAGGTTGTTGAAAGATAGCCGCAACGCAATAAGGTTGCTGCAAGAGTAGAGGCTCTCTGGAATAGTGCCAGTGAATTTGTTTGATCTGCAATCTAAAAATTTTAATTTAGATAGGGTGGAGAAATTGACACGTTTGAGTTCTCCCTGGAAGTTGTTGTCCTTGAGGATGATGGTTGTGAGATTTGAGCAATTGCTAAGAGCTGATGGCAGCACTCCAGACATGTTGTTATTGTCCAAGTGAAGCTCCTCCAGCTTCTTGAGCTGCCCAACAGATTCTGGGATCTTGCCATTTAGCCCATTCCACCCAAGATCAAAGATGACCAAATTGCTGAGTTTGCCTACATGCTCAAGTGTTCCTTCTAAATGGTTGTTAGGGAAAGAGAGGTGCTCTAATGAGGTGATGTTGAAGAGCCCGGCTGGGAGGGTCCCAATGAGTTGGTTCTGGCCAGCCCTAAGCACTCTCAAACTGGAGCAATTGCCAAGCTCCGTTGGTATCCTACCATGGAATTGGTTGTAACTGAGGTCAAGGACCACAAAGAATGGCTTGTCAACACAAAGCGTCCTTGGAATTTCCCCAGTGAAGCTATTATTGCTCATGTTGAGAGCAGCCAGATTCTTCATGCTACCCAATGTGGTGGATGGGAAATATCCTGTGAAAAAGTTACTTGAGATATTGATTACCTTCATCACGGTGTCAGGGGTGGATTGCAGGTCATGGAATTCTCCATTGAGCTTGTTGAAGCTGACATCAAGAACAGCAATGTTGCTTGATAGCAGCAGTTCCGGTGGGAGTCCACCAGAGAGTGAGTTGCCAGAGAGGTTGAGCCTCGACAGGCTGGTAAGATTGCCAAGTGAGGGTGATATTTGCCCCTCAAGGCCTATAGAAGCCAGTGAAATGTCCATGACAGCTCCGGCCATATTGCAAATGATGCCCTCCCACAAACAGCAGTTTGTGTCATTCTGCCATGAAGTGGTGAGGCCAGAATTTTGAGAGAGACCATCTAGGAACCCAAGGAGGGAAATCTTCTCCTCTTCTTTGCATGAGGTGGCAGGGGATGCCAAGAAGAGCAGCAGCACCAGAGCAACACCAAGTAAAGGTATGGGTATTAATTTCCATCTTCTGTTGTTGCATGGAGACCGAAGTGGCTGCATGGTCTTTTCCATGAAACAACGAGGACCTCCCGAAGCCATCATGCTATATATAGCACCAACAACAGAATATTGAAAATGATGTGGCAATCTTTATCCAGTAAAGCTTTTATTCCATTTTTCATTATTAGATTCCTGTGGCCCTTTTTTTTCGCAAGTGCATGTTCTGAATACTAGATGCATATGAGCTTTCTTGACAGTGATACTAAGAGTTCTGACTTTGGTTCTCAACCCCTTGTGGTTTCTTAGTCTTTGTACTCTGATGGTTACTGAATGAAACAGAAGCACTGCAGATTCACAAGGCAGGTTGTATTGGTATTTCATCTGTAAAAAGACTTTGTGTTCGATCACTCACAGAGAATGGATCTAAACCTTGTAACAGTCCTTTTCTGTTTCCAATGTTTTTCATGGACTGTGAACTGAATACTGATTCACCAAAAATACATTGTATTGTTGTAGCGACGCACCAAACTGTTGAGGGTTCGGGTAAGAAAATGAGTAAAAAGTAGCCCCCATAGCCTTGATGTTGATGATAAGGGGAAAAAGATATGTGATTCACGCTGTTATATTGGATAATTGTCATACAGGTCTGTGCCACAGGTATGTGCTAATCTTACAATTTTCATTGTATGTTAGCAGTTTAAATTTTAAGCCGCAATTTATGAAACGCATTAACTTCTAATGTGTCTTTGTTCGAAGCTTAATCTTCAATGTTGGATAAGAATTAAGAAATCGGTAACAAGTATCTTTAAAAACATTACAGTTGCGTCCGCCCTTTGCTGGAAAGTTCACTCTAGGAGGTTATGACCATTCTAACAGTCGGATCACCATGTGGAGCTCAACTGAGCATCACACACCTATCCTTATCTGATCTGCTTTAGGAAAAGAGGAGATCTGTTCATGATCCACGTGAATGCATCTCCCAAAGCTAAAGTTCTCAACCATTAAGTTTCATCTCTCACCGATCGATCGGGACTAGTCTGGCCTTGGCGTCTCCACATCAGCGCAGCAACGCTTGCTGTGTGCTGGCCATGGATTATTGTAACTTGTAAGTATCTCGTGCGTGGACATGGCATCCTGTCCTGTGAGATGATTGGCAGGTTGGTTCACTTTCACTTCAAACTTTGTATCTACCCGGGATATACATATACTTCATATGCCAAAGGGAGAATGATTAGTCCAATTGGCATAACAAGTTCGATTCTTTTCTTCTTCCTCTTGATCTTCCTCCTCGTGTCTTACTCTTTTTTCAGAATCTTTTATCTTCACGATTCATCGAATTTTCTTTTCCTGGGAATCTTGGAAGATTTGGTTCCCATAGTTACCCGCGACATGCATTTTTCGGTCACGGTGGAAGAAAGGGAGGGTTAGAAAATATCCTTGACCTGAACAACAATGTTTTTTTGAACCGAAAACAGCGAGGGAGGCCCCCGCTGTGCAAACTTTTTATTAAAAAAGATAGAGGGAAAGAAATACTTACAAACACACAACCACTAAGCTAAACAGAAAACAAAGAGGGGGAGCTGCACAAGAGGTAAAAGCCTAGAGGTAAACTGAGAGCTATACAGAGTTGTTGACCCAAACAAGAAAGGGGGTTTTTAAGGAGTCTTTCATCCTAAGAGAGTTGTTGACCCAAACAAGAAAGGGGGTTTTTAAGGAGTCTTTCATCCTAAGAGCCTGATTGTAGCATTCATTCTTAAAATTTCTTTTCCACGTGTTAGAATTTGCAGGGCAATTTTCAAAGATTAATCCATTCCTTTGTTTCCATATCTGCCATGTTGCATTTATGAAATATTTCCATGAAGAAGCTATGATTGAAGTCTCTTCTGGCCAGTTCAAGCATCTGAAAGAAGGGTGATCCAATTTGCCACTGAATACCAATCAGCTGCCAACAACTATTTGCAAAAGGACAAGTGAAGAACAAGTGGAATGCAGTTTCTTCTCTATTGGATCCACATAGGACACAACTATAATCCTCTCCTTCAATCTTGAAGTTTTTCCTTTTCAGTAGGTTTCTAGTATTTAATCTATCCATCAGTAAGAGCCAAGAGAAAACCCTTAGCTTATTGCAACACCTTGAGTTCCAGATCCAAAGAAAAGGCCCTGGTGGCTGGAAATTCTTGTAAATATGATTGTAGAAATTTTTGGATGTGTATTTATGAGAACCCCAAATATAATGCCATCGATCTTTTTCTTCATCACTCACTTGAATGCTTTGCACAATTTCGTTAAGTTCTTGAAATTCTTGGAATGCCTGGTCTGAGAGAGGAAGATGAAAGTGTTCTGTCAAATCAGTTGCTGTAAGAAAAGCAGCAACTGAGATTTTTTTATTCCTAGCAAATGTGAATAATCTTGGTAATTTTTCTTGCAAGCAATGACCATTCCAAACATCAAGCCAAAACAAGACAGTTGTACCAGACCCTACTGTACAAGCTGTCACCCCTCTGAACTTATCACAGAGATGTAGTAAATCTTTCCACCAAAAAGAGACTCTGTCAGCAGTGGCATGAGGTATTTGCCCTTGAGAGTAGTATGAGTGCCAAATCATGTTTACCCAGGGAATGTCCATTTTGTTGTAGAATTTATCAAGGTGCTTGAGGAGGAGGGCTTCATTTTGAGTTCTCAGTTCAATAACTCCCAAGCCACCTTTGTTCTTGGGTTTTGTAACTTTTGGCCATGCAACCAAAGATTTGTTCTTTGCATTAACATCAGATCCTCTCCACAAGCAATGTCTTCTAGCTCTATCAATGAACTCTAAAACTGCAATTGGAACTTTTAAACTACACATTGCATAGGTTGGGAGGGAAGATAAGACAGAGTTGACAAGTTGAAGTCTCCCAGCTTGAGTGAGGAAAGAAGAAATTGATGTGAGTCTCTTTTTAGTTTTGTCCATGAGGGGCATGTAATCATCAACTCTGGGTTTAGTTATACCAAGGGGAAGTCCAAGATATGTGAAAGGGAGGGATCCAAGCTGACATCCAAATGTATTTGCAAGATTCATAGCTTGCTCTTGTGTCAAATTCAGTGGGATCATTTGTGATTTTGCATAGTTAACTTTGAGGCCAGTTGAGTCAGAGAAGGATTGTAGAAGCCCTTTGAAACAGAAGAGTTCTCTTTGTGAGGCTTTCATTATCAAGATGGTCTCATCTGCATATTGAATAATGGGGAAATTATTGCTAGGATCAGCATTGATGGGAAGAGAAAAAACCCCTTGGTTGTGAGCTTTATTTACGATATGTTGAAGTAGATCTGCTGCCAAAACAAATAGAAGCGGGGATAGGGGATCCCCTTGCCTAACTCCCCTTTTGCACTGAAATATTTTTCCAGGTATCCCATTGAGCATCACAGAGGTAGAGCCACTGTCTAGAATTCTTTGCACCCACCCAATCCAAGTTTCAGTAAATCCAATCCTTTCCATCATCTTCAAGATTGTATCATGCTCAATGGTATCAAAAGCTTTCTCGAAATCCAGTTTAAGAATGACAAGCTCCCTTTTTGACTGCTGACATTGCTGAATATATTCAAAAGTCCAAGCAAGGCAGTCTTGAATTGTCCTTGTTTTGATAAATCCATATTGGTTTCTATTAATGAGAGGAATTATGATAGCCTGAAGTCTATCTGCCATTAGCTTTGTGATCAGTTTGAGAATGGAGTTTAGAAGGGAGATTGGCCTAAAATCATTGGGAGTTATTGGGTTGTTATTTTTTGGGATGAGAGTGATGAAAGAGTTGTTGATGGCTTGAAGGCTCACTGATCCAGAGAAGAAGTCATCACACAGTTGATAAATATCCTCCTTAATTATGTGCCAACATTTCTTGAAGAACATTCCATTAAATCCATCAAATCCTGGGGCTTTGTCCACAGGCATGTGTTTCACTACATTGTCAATCTCTTCTTTGGTAAAAGGAATTGAGATATGTTCAAAGCATTCCTGCTCATTGATTAACTCATCCAGATTGTATTGCATCTGTGGATCAACTGATTGCCCCATTCTGGCCTTGAAACTTTCCAATAGCAAGGCTGCCTTTTCAAAGTGATCATATACCACTCTCCCATCTTGAGCCTGTAGACTTGTGATTGTGTTTTGCCTATATCTCTCTGTGGCTGCAGCATGAAAATTTTTTGTGTTTTCATCTCCAAATTTTATCCATCTAACAGTGTATCGTTTTTCCAATGTTCTTGTTTAAATTTTAGAAGTTGTAGAATATGTTTCCTGAGAATTCTTCTGAAATTGGCTTCCTGAATGAATAGAGACCTTTGCTATTCAAGCTTGTCCATGACACTAAGAACATCATTGCATTGGGTAATCAGATTGTTGATTCTCGAGATGCTTTTACTCCATTTTTTCAATACTCTCCTGAGCAGCTTGAATTTAGCAGCAATTTTGGTGGCACTGTTAGAGGCTCTAACTGTTGTATTCCATGCATTTTGGACTATATCAAGAAAATCAGGTTGTTCTACCCAAAAGTTCTCAAATCTAAAGACATCTGCCTTTGGTATTGTTGTGTCAATTTGCACCATGCATGGTATATGATCAGATGTTGGTTTTGACAATGGTAGAAGAAGTGTGTTGGGATATTGGGAGGTCCAGTTGCTAGATGTAAAGCACCAGTCAATCTGCTCTAGTGGAGGCTCATCTTGCATATTGCTCCAAGTATATTTTCTTCCTTTTAGAGGAATTTCCTGAAGACCCACATTACTGATTATTTCATTGAAAATAAAAACATCATTGATATTGCCTCCTGGTCTATTTCTGTCGTTTAAGGACCTATAAAAATTGAAATCCCCAAGGATCATCTAGTTATCAGTATCTTGTATCTGAAGATTATTAAGCTAGTGGACAAACTCATCTCTTTCATGTCCTTGACAAGGTCCATAAACAGTGGTGAGTGACCAAGTCTCATTATTGTATATTGAGGTGAATTTCACAGTAACTGCATATTTCAAGTTGTGAATGATTTGACCAGAGAATATAGAGCTGTTCCAACCTAGAATGATTCCCCCAGATAATCCTTAGGAAGGTGAAAAGGCAAATTGATCATATCTCTTTGGGGCAAAGTTCTTGATGAATGAATGGTCAAAATGTTCTCTCTTAGTTTCTTGAATGCAATAGACTGCACATTTACTCTCTTCCAATTTCTGACGAATTGCATTACACTTGTCATCAGAGTTTAAGCCCCTAATGTTCCAATTTAGCACATTCCAGCATTTTCTGTTGTTTGAACTATTCATTGTTCACTTCAATTCCATTGTTGTTACTCCCCCCAATTATTTGTGCTTGTTGAGCTTCAATGCTAGCAAGGAGGAGTTCTGTGGTGACCTCCAAAGGAGACAACCCACATCTGGAAGTTGCAACTTCTTGAATCATGTTAATGCTCATTTCAGGAAAAGGGGGATTGTTCTCAATATCAGCAAGACCAGGGAAGTCTTTTGGGATTGCAGGTGGCCTAATAAGTTTGTCAGCCAACTCAGCTAAGCTAGCAATCTTTCGTTTTTTTGATGCTCTAAGGCTTTTGTTACCAGCTGAGTCAACTAATGATCTGTTCTTGCATCCTTTGAACTTATTCTTGATTTTGGAACTTCTTCTGAGGGAGTGAACTGAGACTTGTTCAATGCTTCTTTTTTTGCTTTTACTGGTGTTGGTTTTGCCTGTTTTTTCTGAATTGTGATTAGGAGTGCTTTGCTCATCTTGTTTCTTGCTTATATCTTTCCTTCTCTTTTTGATGTAGAAATGCTTGATGGACTGCTTGGAGAATGCTGGGGTTATTTGGTCTGTGCCATTATTGGGGAGATGGTCCTCCGTTGATTTATCAACCATCAGTAAGTTGTCAGTGACAGAAACTCCAGAGTTTGAATAGCTGCTCCTGGTGTAATATGAACAGACTCAATATTGGTGCCCACCAGATTGATTTTGATTTTTGAGGCATCTAAGATAAAAGTTTGCTTGAGACTGTGTCCTATGTTTATTGGCGACTGTTGTATGAGAGATCTTAAGCTTTTCTCAAGAATCTGGCTGAATTCTGAAATCTTGATGCTAGTGGCCATCAAATGATTTTCAGAACTGACATATTCAGGTAGACTTTCAGAGCTGACTCTGTTGTTAGGGGTTTGGGCTACTTTAAATTCATGTTCAGTGCTGGCAGTATCCGTATTTGATTCTTGTTTTTCATTGGTCTCATGCATTTCCATGTCCTCATTCAGCATTTGAATTTCTTCTTGATGAACATTATTGGGACAGACACTTATTTCTGGAATTGTAACCATTTTCTCTTTCTCAACTCCAGCACTAGCAAAGAATGTCTCCTGCCCAAGAGAGGCTTGATTGACAGAGCTATTGTTTGAGTCCTCACCCTCATCTGCACCATCTGGAAGCTGTCCATTTTGGTTGTCCTGATTAGTATGAGCCTTTCCCTGCTGCTGCTGATGCAAGAGTGGAGAGCGATCTGCAGTTCTAGTCTGTTGAGATGGTGATGTTGCTCTAGGAGGCATGCAGGTAGAGCCAGTAGGGATAGCTGAGTTAATGTTGGCCCCTCCGTGAATTTCTACACACCTGTTTAGGCATCCATGCAAAATTGCGACTTGAAATCCGCCGAAAGCAAGCTCGAGCTTTATGTCCATAATTAAAACAAAACATGCATCTAATGCACTCCTTGCAATCTCGAGCGAAATGACCCTGCCCAAGATAGTTGTAGCAAATCACAGTTCTGACCCCTTTAAAGATTGGTCCATCCAGTCCAGAGGGGGGCGCATGCTCCATTTTCGTAGGCTCTGGCGCGACCGAGGAATTGATGCAGAGATCGCGTTTGAGATTGACAAAGACTCTTTCCATTTGAATGTTGTCTTCAACCTCCCGCTCATGGCGACACATGCTGCCATGGAAGATGTCTGAAGAACTAGCAGAAGTTCTTCCTTCTGATTGGTGTTGTGTCTCGACTTTTTTTGTTGACAGTAGCTGCTCAGGAATCCTGCAATCAAAACTTCCGATCCGAATGACTTTAATTTGATCAGTCTCCTTGCATTTAAGTTTGCTTGGTGATTGCTGAACAATAGGATTTCTGAAAGTAACCCTTTTTTTTTGGAGACGCCTTTTGCCATTTTCTTCTTCTTGTAGGAAACTTCAGTCCAACTTTGCGCCTCTTCTCTTAGGAATCTTTGTTCCTCACGAACCCAGCAATCCCCTCCATCTCTCCAGAGATGGAAGTAAACATCGAAGTGCTCCGTGGTGATCCTTTTGAGGTCACAGACCATGAAGGCAACCAACTTGGAGGAGACCACAAATCGGAAATGTCTATCATTCACAGGGGAAACATGGAAGCCAGCCGGAGTTCCACCAATACAAGCATGAAGAGCCAGGCTAACAGAGTCTTCTGTCAGCCGAAAGGTGAAACGCCGAAACACCGCAAGAAGCGAGAAGGATCCACGAGGAGAAGAGGAGGGGTGATGAACCGAGGTGTTGAGAGAAGCAAGAACCTTGGATTGGAAAAGTTGCTCACCAACTTGGCGAGATCTACATCCTGCTCAAGGTCCACCAGCTTGGGCGGCGCCATGGAGCCCAAGCGGAGGAATGCGCTGGGATCTTCTCACGCGGTGAGGACGTCGAGCATCCGCGCCCTGCGTCGGCGGAGAGCGTCTCTGCCAGCGGCCGGGAGCCAAGGGGCGGCGGCGGCGACGGCGGCGACGGCGATGGCGGCAGCGGGAGGGACAGCAACCTAACAACTTACCACATGCCCTTTGTCCCCTCGTGCTCACCTCATTGGCGTGTCACCGAGCGGCGGCAACGGCGGCGGCGGCGCCCATGCCGACGCTGTCGTCGGCGTCGCGGACCATCTCACTCCACCTGGTGTCTTTCTTTCGGTGTTACTGAACAACAATGTTCATGATGATCTTACATTGTCTACATTGGTAAGACTATGAATATCCACAGAATTCTTTTGAGGAATTCAATTCCATTTGAGTTAGGGTCTTAGGGATTATGTCCCATTTATCGACATGTATTCATTGTGCTCTCATGAAACTCATACCCTCATCTGCTGTCTCAACATTTCTCTGTGGGTTCAAATAAAGGTGGATTAGGATATTACAGTCTCAAGAATGCAAAACATCTGTATTTCTGTGCAAAATATGATTTTGCTTGCCATGGAACTCTTGTAGAGTATGAGCAATATTTGACGCATTGGAGATAATGGATCCTGAGCAAGCACAATGGCAGATCCTGAATGAATCTGACGAACGACAGATATATCTGTGCGTCTTCTTTTTTTTGAAAAAAAATGTTTAAGGCTTCCGTGTACCATTGCTGCTCTTGAGATTTTTTATGCAGTGTTTGACTGTTTTCATACAGTTGTTATTCTCGAGAGACCTTTAAAGCTTGGCTTCTGCTTCTTGTTGGGAGATGAAACACATTATCCGTCTACGGCCCTGCACGTTTCCCCTGAAATC
Source organism: Echinochloa phyllopogon (assembly GCA_033239725.1). Taxonomy (NCBI): domain Eukaryota; kingdom Viridiplantae; phylum Streptophyta; class Magnoliopsida; order Poales; family Poaceae; genus Echinochloa; species Echinochloa phyllopogon. The sequence goes on from BTCW01000001.1 coordinate 3,981,258, forward strand.
TTCTAGGGCCTCACTTTCTCGGCCCAAACGTGCAGCGTTTCGCACATCCGCGGCCCAAATCACTCAACAAGGTATGTTAGATTTCTAAAGAAAGAAGTACATTATTGTTCGGTAAGAAAATTAAATCACGCAAAAAGATGAAGAAAAATCATGAGATTGGAGTTACAGAGGATCCCAACAAAGAAACAAGATTCGAGTACTGACGTATTCAGATTGCTTCAGTTCATATCAACTCACATGGCACATGGTTACACACTTTAACACTACTCCACCAAAGGGATCACTCTTTAATCATAGCCTTCCAGTTACGTACTATCTTTTTGTAAATCTGAATATGAGCTAAATGTGGTTCCATAACTAGTGGAGGCTTGTAGACTGGAGTTGCTACTAAACCTGAATAACCAAAACACCATCACAAACCGATATGCAAACTGAAGTAGCACTAGCCGAAGAACTTCGATAATACTATCTGATCATACAACACTCCTACACAAAAGAACGCACCAAAGGAAACCACAAATATGATCTTTTCGACTCTGTCACTAGTTTGTTTTGTGGAGAAAATTGCTTGTGCCACATTAAAGTGGTGGGAAAGCATAGGACCGCACAACTTTGGATTCCCAGCGAAACTAGAACTTGGAAATGTGCTCAGCTGGCCAGTGGTTGGGATGGGCCCTTCTAGGTCGTTGTTGGAGATGTTGAACTTAGAAAGGAAATGCAGATTGTTTAATGAGGCGGGGATTGCACCTGTTAGATGGTTGCTAGACAAGTCCGGCACCTCGAGGTTTGTGAGGTTGCAGATGGATTGTGGGATTGCTCCAGTGAATTTGTTGTGGCCCAAAAATAGTGAAAGGAGCGCTTTCAACTGGCCAATCTCTTCAGGGATCATGCCACTGAAGTTATTCATGCCTATATTCAGTGTTGTAGAAAGAAACGGGCAGACGGAATTGTAGTGATTGTCTCTTATAAACAGGAAGCTCAAAGGCCTTTGATGCAACCTTGTCTGCTTTTAGCATTGGCATGTCTACTAAGGCTGTTGGAATTTCCCTAGTAAGATTGTTGTTTGATAGGTTTATATGGAATAGGAACTTTAGGCTGTTGATCTATTCTGGTACTTGTCCAATTAGTTGATTTCCGTACAAAAGTAACACTTCCAAATTTGTGAGCTTTGATAACCAAAAAGGTATTTTTCCAGATAATGAACAATGATTCAGAGCAAGAACCTGAAGATTCTCAAAACCATCAATTGTGTCATCCTCTGGCATGGCCTCGTCAAAGAAGTTGTGCCCAATAAACAAGGTAGTCAGATTCCTGCAACTCCCTAGGATTTGAAGTGCACCTGTGATATTTGAAATGGAGTTGTTAACAAGTGACAGAAATGTGAGGGATTTCAGATTGCCAATTCTTTCTGACAGCTGGCCATGAAACCTATTTGAAGATAGCCGCAGTGCTGTTAGATTGACGCATGAATATATGCTTTCTGGGATTGTGCCATTAAAGTTGTTACGCAAAAGATCCAATATTCTTAAATTGGGTAAGCTGGAGAAGTTGACATTGCTGACTTCTCCACTAAAACTGTTACTCTTCAGGTCGATGATCATGAGATTTGTGCAGTTGCTTAGAGTGGATGGAAGCACCCCAGACATGTTATTGTGATCCAAATGGAGCTCCTCCAATCTCTTGAGTTCACCAATGGACTTTGGAACATTTCCGCTGAGACTATTCCCTCCAAGATCAAGGGTTATCAGATTTTTGAGCTTGTTGATGCCGTTGACTGAAACTTCTAACTGATTGTTAGGAACATAGAGGTGCTCCAACAAGGTTAGACTGAAAAAATCATCTGGAAGAGTCCCGCAGAGGTTGTTGATCCCAGCACTGAGAGATGTCAGCATGGAGCAATTACCAAGACCCGTAGGGATTCTTCCACTGAATTCGTTGTAGCTGAGATCAAGCAAAGCAAAGGATGGTGCACTAACACAGTACATGGTTGGTATCTGACCAGTAAAGCTGTTGTTGCTGGCATTGAGTGCAACCAGACTCTTCATCACTTCCCATGTGGTGGATGGAAACCGTCCTGTAAAGAAGTTGCTTGAGATGTTCAGCACCTGCAGGGGTCTGAACGTTGAAGATTGCAGCTCCTGAAAATCTCCATTGAGTTTGTTGAAGCTTACATCGAGGATGATGATGCTGTTGGAGTACACCAGCTCTTTCGATAGGCCTCCAGATAGCAAGTTGTCAGACAAGTTTAAGCGCAGAAGGCCGGTGAGGTTGCGAAGGGACGGTGAGATGTGCCCCTGGAGACCTCTGGAAGCCAGGGAAACTTCAGTCACCGTCCGGTTCGAACTGCAGGCTACCCCTTCCCATTTGCAACAATCTGATTCATTCTTCCACGAACTGGTGAGGCCATCGTCGTTGGAGAGCACAGTGACGAACTGGAGCAGGGAGCTCTTCTCCTGCTTAGAGCATGAGGTAGTTGGAGAGGCAAATGAGAGTATTAGCACTAGAGAGAAAACAAGTACCGATATGGCTTGTTAGAGTATGAAATGTAAACAAGAGATAGTGTAGATAGGTGAATTGTCTGTATTCCATTGATCTCATAGCCCTCTATTTATAGGGGGATTACATGGTAACTCAAGAGCCTCAACATTGAGTGAATTACATGAATGTGTAGCACTATTCAACCTTCATTGCATAGATAGTGGAGCCTATATTGGAGCCTCTTTATGTTCAGTGGAGACTGCTCATATTCTCCTACTAATGGCTATTGTGGCTGATCAATATGATGCTTCATGGCCATAACTATGGCAGCTGTTGCTGCACTTGATGAGATCAAAACCAATGGCCTTTTGCCTTCTTAACACTCCCCCTTTTGATCGAGTCCATCTTGAGATCAATGTGTTAATCAATTCCTCCAAAAACCCTGTGGGAAAAATATGAGGAAAAAATATATATCCAGGTAAAACTCCTCAAAAACCCAATGGGAAAAAAAATAAGGAGAAGACCATGATATTTTGTTGCTCCATTTGAACTCCTGTGAGATAAACTCATAGACTAGTTTAAAGAACAACTTGTATGTCTTTAATTATCACCCCTAAAAAAAACCCCTGTGGGGAAAAATAGATGATAAGACATATGATCTTGCGTCTTGCTCCATCTCAAACTCATAATAGTTATAGAGAGTGATGCAAGTCTTTGAATCCTCTCAAAACCTGATAGGTGAGAGGATATCATATGATATGTCTTGGATACCTCCTTTAAAAACCCTGGTGAGGAAAAATAGGAGATATGACATATTTCTTGTAATGATATTGCCTCATTAAAAACTTGCATGAGAAACCTTGAGAGGAAAAACTCATAAAAGAAAAAGAGTACAATATAATGCTTAACAGGTTTTAATTCATGAGGAGACTCCCCCTGAACCTTGCAAAACTCAAAGTCATCGCATACCAATTCTACAAACACTTCTAAGTGTGAGAATCGATAGAGACTTTGTAGATAAATTTGCGAAGCAAATGTATGGTTGATTTTGCAAGATGTTTATTCTTCAAATGTACTAAAATACATGAGAATAAAACATTTTGTGGGCAATATTGTGATATCGCTCTTATATAACCCGTCTACATCCTAGCAATACAAGGACCATTATCTTGATAGATAATGATTAGTGATTTGATAAAATCACATTTGATCACTCAACGAAATGACACAACCATATGTGATACTTCAGAATGATATGTGGAAGTAATTATTAGAGTCTATAATGACTCAACTCTACTACCAAGATATCAGTCTAGGATATGGCATTTATGCTAATGGGGATTAGTTAGCCAATATCTTCATATCCCACAATGATCATGCCTCAACTCATCTACTGACAAGTTAAGAGTCTTTTAGTACCACATAGATATCAGTTCATATCCCATGACTCCCATCAAAAGACGTTATTGGAGTAGCGCTACTATGAGCTAGCAAGTATCTGCAAATGCAATATCAGGCCTGTTGCAAATTGTATGATACATAAACGCTTTTATGGTATTAAGGGTAACCTCAGGGTCACAATGGATATGGATCCATCTTTAGAGATTAAACTACCATGAGTGTTAATGGATATGATCAACAATATCAGTGGATATTGATGGATCGAAATATATGATCAAGTTGTAAACTTAAGCTTGATTTTGTTTTACCCGAATCATCATCTCAAAATCCGTCTTAAAATGATTGCATGATTTGTTACGTAGTAATACTTCTGAGGAAGGAACTTACCCAATCAGTTGTACCACAATCAACTTGATTGTCTTCAAGTCATGAAGTGACTTGAGTTGCACACAATATATGTTGCGATTTTGATTTGAATTTAAAATCCATAGGGACTTAAATCTAAATCTATCAAATTCATAACATCCGCCAATGATTAAATATAGGAACATAATTTTCACACATACTATGATGTATGTTGCTCGGTCTCTGCGTAAAACCATATGCTACAAGCTCTTGCTATCTCACCACCTTGTTTCCATAAACAAAGCATTATGAGAGTAAAAATGTTTACTCAATCATTTAGCAAGAGCAATTCTCCTATTGCCACCTTTGATTTGATTTGACCCAAAAGGAGTGTTGGAGAACACTCTTTGCCTAGGACTTTTGGTCTAGATCCAGCAGGTGTACGACAATCAGAAATGGAGAAGTGTCAACATGTGTAGACTTTACATTGATTCAATAGAACCAGTATAGCTTATGAAAGTATTAACCCTTATACTCAATGCCATTTCCCATTACGACAGAGTTAGGGCGTTCCAATGACCCAGCGCCTATATGTGTGTACACGTATGCTGGTCTTTTGGATGTTCAGACATCCATAGGCTATGGATATGAGTATCCATAAGGTGTTGATCAACTTGATGTTGAATATCATTTACTGTCTCAACTATTTCCACATAACCTTGCAATAAGCTATATTTCTTGTGACCATACTTCTCCCCCTCTTACTAGGAGTTGAGTGGTTTTCAATGGTACCTCCACTCTTTCTGGCACAAATGATAATAGGAAATCAGATGACACCTTTGACAAGCAAATGTATTGGCAGGTAATTTGCAATGTGTTGCAAATATAAGATTCTGAACCAACAGTCCAGATTCTTTGGTACATGGATATATATATATATATATATGAGGAGGAACATCAAAATGTGACATTCACTTTAGATTCCTGGCATTCTATGTGTGGTATGAATCTCCCCCTAATGCCTGGAAACATCCTCAAAATATGATCAACATACAGGCTTATGCATAAATCCCCTATAGGTGGTCCGAGGTATTTTTCAATGACGAATAATTATACCTCCAAGAACACCTAATGCCCATAAATGTATGTTGAGGTGGCGAGATCGATATGTGCAAAACATAATCAATACGCAAATGAGAAATATTTGACTGAGGGCGCCAAATATCCATGTACTCACTGCAACGGAGGGAGCCGTATGTTTGCAGTTGATGAATTTTAAATGAATGTGGTGTGTACTCCACATTCCACCAACGGATGTTGGCAAATTTGCAATTCTATTTTGGTCATATAAATAACTATATTTTCTTGATGAGAAAATCTAGTAAACCATTATAGACATAAGGTACTTAATTCCATAGTTTCCAAAAGCCAAACAAGTCCATGTAAATGGATGTGATCCCGCGTCCAGGATCTCTCCCTTCAAAATTGAATAATTTGAGCAAAGACTGTGGCAAATAATGCATCACCCTAAGGGACACACATGTGACTATATTATGCATAAAGATGCACTATCAAGTACCTAGTTGATCCACATAATGGTTGAATAGAGTCACATGCATAATCTTGAATGTGTCCAAGAAATTATAAGACTCATATTCCAATTTTTAGGTAAGGGGCCCTTAAAATTGATTCCCTTGCACATGTGATGCACATCAAATCTGAGGATTTGGGGAATGCTTCTTGTGACCAATGGAATTGATAATAATTTTCTCGTCATTCTAAGGTAGGATGACTCAGCATGCATGCCAAATCTTGATTTTATCAAGAGAGAAAATATTTTGTGTACGCAACATTGATATGGAACTGATGTATGAATGATACATCCCAAATGATATGAAAGAAATATCCACAAGTATTTAGTGTTCATATCCATTATACCGAGTGCTGATTCTCATTATTACTCTAGGTAATGGGTTTCGATATGAAACCATACAATTGGATATCATGAAAACACATAGGGGTATTTGTAGAATGAGATACATGCGTGTATCAATGATTAACTTGAGAATACCCACAGGAAGAGCATAATCTCTTTTACTTGTGTTTGTGAAACAACTTCACAAAAGAAATCCTTCACCATCTGGCAAAATCCCATGTTTCTATAGAGTAATAAAAACTACTATAGAATGTGAACCATGTATGAGGTACACGGTACAATTGCAAAATGGACAATATACTACATGAGGTAGTACTATATGGGCTAATAATATTTCCATTGATAACAATGGAGACTTGGAGGTCTTCAATATTGGAAGTAAACTTCAAAATTCTCCCCCTGAACTTATGAGCCTCCAATGAGTTGGAGGTACAATTTAGCCAAAAAGTTTGAGAAACTGACAGGAGTGAGTGATGATTCACCACATAAACATAGTCATTATCTCAATTATTTGTTGCATATGTTAAATCCGCCATGTTCTATATATCATAGAACAACTAAAAATTGGTACAACTGTCATGAACTTGAAAGTCCCGATAAACAGATGAGTAAACATCCGAACAATAGTACTTTTTTTTTTGCTAAATTCCATGAAGGAGTGCAAAGAATAGGTGGATCATTTTCATTGAATACTCAGGTTTCATAGAAATCTAAGTAAAAAAAATGCAACAAAATGTCAAGTCGCATGGGGGCAACTTTATATTTGGCTAAGTATTATATTGGATTTGGCTATCATTAGCCTTTCCAATGGGACAAGAAAATCCCATCCAATGCAAGTTCGGAGAAAATTTTCATATTGAAAAATATATAGCCATGTCCTACATGATGAGATCATGTATGCAATAGATTTACTCCAGTAGTAAATTATTTAGCATGAAAATATTAGTGCCAAATTTGGTATGAAGTTGATGCTTGAAAAATATATAGCCTTGTGGCTGGATTGAGCCTCTATTACACATATAGGCTGCTTCAGTATGAAATCACACTAAGTACAAAAATAGCATCGGGGATTTCTCGAACTATTGGAATGCACATTGTAGAATCTATTTGATCGTTATAGTACTGTCTCTCCATGTTAGCATCCCAATTGTTCAGTTCTTGACATTCTTTTTGTAGAAAAATTATGAGTGAGCGAGAAAAAATATGCAAATTCTTAAAAAAAAAGAAATCGGGCTGCTTCAATCCAAGCACTCCTACATAGTCTCATCTCCACCCTCTAAATGTACTCACAAACATGGATAGCATGTTCAATGGATATGTCTCCCACTGAACATATATCAAATCTGATCCAAATGGTAAAGTAATGTGAGAAAAAAAATCATATGAAATTCTGAAAAAACGAGTTTTTGACACATTTGGGCTGCTTTATTGAAGCACTACATAGTTACCAAATGGATGACTCACAAATTCAGTGGACATGTCTCCCATTGAACATATATCAAACTGACACAGATAGCAAATAAAACTGACCAAAATTTGTTATAAATTTGTATGAAAATTGGAGCGGGACTCTCTCAAACACCTTGATACATGTATACAAGAAGCTGATCTTATCATCAAAGACACTAGCTAAAAATACCTTGCCAGGATTATCTGATCATATAGCACCCCTACAACAAAGCATGCACAAAAGGCAACCACAAATACGACCTTTTGGTAAGTCTTTTCTTTGGAGAGAGTGGCGGCTAGAGGCTCTTCTGCTGAATTACAGTGTTGAGCAAGCATAGGACCGCATAGCTTTGGGTTCCCATCAAAACTAGAATTTGGAAATGTAGTAAATTGTCCTCCAGTTGGGATCAACCCTTCTAGGTCATTGTTGGAAATATTTAGTGTAGAAAGGAAATGTAGTCTTGTCATTGCCGGAGGGATTGTACCTGTGAGATGGTTACTAGACAAATCTAGCTCCTGAAGTCTCCTGAGATTGTATGTTGATTGTGGGATTTCTCCATGTAACCAGTTGAAGCTCAAATTGAGCACTAGCAGCGCTTTTAGCCGACCAATCTCTGAAGGGATTGTGCCAGTGAGTTTATTGTTTCCTAGATTTAGCTTCGTAGGAAAAGCACCAAGCATATGGTATGCACTTGATGCGCTCATATAAATAGACATGCTGGAGACCCGTTGGTTCAAATAGTCTGGAATCTTCTCCGATTGTAGGATTGGCATCTCCATAAGTGCTGTTGGGATTTCTCCTACAAGGCTGTTGTTTGACAAATCTATATAGTAGAGGAAGTTTAGGGTTTTGATCCACACTGGTATTGTTCCAGTGAGTTGATTGCTGGACAAATCTAAGATCCTTAAGCTAGTAAGATTTGATAGCCAAAGTGGTAGCTTCCCAGACAATTGACAGCCATCTATCGTTAGCATCTGCAGATTGTCAAATCCATCAATGGACACATGGTCTGGCATGACCTCACCCATGAAGTTGGTTCCCATAAGCAAACTAGTGAGGTTCCTGGAGTTCTTGAGCATATCAAACACACCTGTGATATTCACAAAAGCATTACCTGCAATTGATAGGAAAGAGAGGAACTTTAGATTGCTTATTCTGGGTGACAACTGGCCATTAAATTTATTGGAAGACAGACGCAGTGCTGTGAGATTGCTGCACGAGTAGATGCTCTCTGGAATTTCTCCATCGAAGCCGTTGGACAAAAGATCTAGAATTTGTAGATTGGACAGGTTGGAAAAGTTGACCCTCTGAAGCCTACCATCAAATCTGTTGCTTTTGAGATCAATGATTCTGAGATTTGTGCAATTGCCTATAGCTGGTGGAAGCTCCCCAGACATATAGTTTTTGTTGAGACGGAGCTCCTCTAATCTTTTGAGCTGCCCTATGGAAGCTGGGATCGTGCCACTGAACTTGTTCCATGCAAGATCAAGGATTGCTAGATTGTGGAGTTTTGCCATATGTTCACCACCGATCTTTCCTTCTAAACCATTCACTACTACAGAAAGCGGCATCACAAACAGCCTCATCACAAACGGTTCTTTAAAAACCGTTTGTGATGTGAGGCCATCACAAACAGTTTGTAGCAAAAACCGTTTGTGATGGCATCACAACCGTTTGTGATGGTCCACATCACAAACGGTTCGTAATACGAACCCTTTGTGATGCCCCTCATCACAAACAGTTTTTTAAACCCTTTGTGATGATGGGTATGGTACACGTTCAAACCACATTTTGAACTAGTAAATCAATTCAAATCAAAAAGTGTTGAACTACAAAGTTTTATGGCTTCTCAAGATGTAGAACTTTTACTTTGGTCATTTCTTCATTTGACAAATTCATATGAATATTGTTCATAAAATCCATCTATCTCATAGAGTTTCCTAAAACTATAAGAGACCTATAAGATTTGTGAACAATGTTACTCTCACTATATCGGATGAAGAAACGGTCAACATGAAAGTTGTAGATCTTCACAATTAATACAACTTTGTAGTTTACCACTTTTTAATTTGAATTTGTTTTACTAATGAAAAGTAAGTTTGTACTCAAAATTTGAAATTTGAGTTTTTTCAAACGACCTCGGATGAAAAAACGATCAACATAAAAGTTGTAGATATCGACAAGTTATGAAACTTTGTAGTTGACAACTTTGTCATTTGAAGTCATCTAGTTAGCTAGATCTAAGTTTGAATGTTCTCAAATTTGAAATTCAAATTTTGTAAACGGCCTCGGATGAAAAAACGGTCAACATGAAAGTTGTAGGTTTTGAAAAGTTAGGAAACTTTGTAGTTCAACACTTTTTGATTTGAAGTCTGTTAGGGCCTCAAACAAGCAATTTAAACTCGGTTTGGTATAATATGATAGGAATCGAAACGGCATCTAGTCACAGGTAATGGAGTGGTGCAGTGGTAGAGGAGCTCACGCGCGAGGGAGAGGTCGCGGGTTTGGCTTGGAGGGCTGGTGGCCTCCCCAAATAAAAATAATTTTTTTCCCTATTGTTTTCGTATTTTTTGGGGTTTATTTCGGACGCAGGAAAGTTTGTTCGTATTAGTTCAAGAATCGTTTGTGATGCCCGGGACATCACAAACGAACTGTCACAAACGGTTCTGGGTGATGGGGCTTTGGAACCGTTTGTGATGGGGCTTGCTGGAATAGTGATTGTTGTAAAAAGAGAGGTGCTCCAACAAGGTCGCGTTGAAGAGCTCATCTGGGAGAACCCCGGTGAGATTGTTTTTGCCAACCTTGAGCACTCTAAGTGCACAACAATTGCCGAGCTGGATAGGGACATGGCCACTTAATTGGTTGTAGGAAAGGTCAAGCGTCTCCAAGGAAGGCAAGCTGATGCAGAAACAAGAAGGCATCTGCCGGGTAAAGCTATTGCTGCTTGCGTTGAGCACGATCAGACCCCTCGCCTTCTCCCACATGTTGGTTGGAAACTCTCCTGTGAACTGGTTACTTGAGATGTTCAACAGCTGCAATGGTAAGTCAGATGCTGAGGAGCTGAGGTCTTGCAGTGCTCCACTGAGACGATTGGAACTGACATCGAGGACAACGATGCTTCCGGAGGACATCAGCTCCGGCGGGAGGTTACCGATGAAGGAGTTGTGTCGGACAGATTGAGGCGTATCAGGCTGCCAAGGTCTCCAAGAGATGGTGAGATTTGCTCTTCAAGCCCTCTAGATCCTAGTGAGATCTCACTAACCAGACCGCTAACGTTGCAGGTGACGCCATCCCAGGTGCAGCAACTCGTGCCGTTCCGCCATGACGCGGCGAGGCCACCGTCTTGTGAGAGCCCGGCAAGGAACTGGAGAAGGGAGGCCTTCTCTTGCACGGTGCATGAGGTGGCAGGATACGCCAGGGAGAGCATTAGTGCAGGAGCTAGTAGGGTAAAGAAAGACATGGCAAACAGCAAACTGTTGCTTGTGATGGTACATGAAGAATGGTGCATATAAACATATATAGCTACTGTAGAGAATTAACTTGTCCAGTTCAATGTGTACGTGTGTTCTGCTACTTGACACACTTGAAGCTTAGACTTGACCTTTACGTTTGGTCTTCTTACCGTGCAAGGTTGCTGTGGTGATCTTTATCTAAAAGAAGGGGTTGATGTGTGGTATCATGTGAATCCATACTCTTTTACTGGTCTCACTTGGATCTGCTGCAGCTACAGTATCGTTGAAATGTCCGGCTGCTGACCGATCCCGGTTTGTTATGACTTTACTTACATCTAGAACTTAGAGAGCATACAGGCCCCACCAAAAGAGACACAGGCACACAGCCAACTTGGGCAAGGAAGGAAACCTCCTCCCTGCACACATATAACGAACAAGATTCAGAATTGAGCAGCTTATCTATTGGAATTCAGTCTGCCGGATGAAATCAGAAGGAAATAAAATGGAGTGCGAGCCTCCATGAGAACACTGGTATCTTGGATGGAAACTTTACCACCTCACGTTGCTTTCTCACAGAATTTAAATCGTAAACTATTTTTTAAAAAGAAAATCAAACTGAAAATCATGCCCCATATCCATGTAAATAAGCTGGGCTGTCAGGGTTCAGTCCAGAAAAATGAGGCCTGCATGTGATATTTTTCCTTGCGAAAAAAATAATACGTAGTATATCATTACGGTAATATCACGACCCGCGTCCTCCTTCAGCTATCCATACCAGTTTCTTTTACCTCCTGGCATTTTTACAACTTTTTTATCTGGAACTTCCGCGTGGAGTGGTTTTGACTCTTCCAATTATACAATTCAACATTTGTGCATCCAAACGGGAATTGGAATTGGCTCATACCCTTGATTCTAACTATCAATTGCAGATGCATACAAACAACAACATTGGCATTAAAAGCCATTTCCATTTCCACCCAGCTTTGGTATTGCTAGCCCAATGCAATTCCTCAGGCTCAATGCCAACATCCAAACGAAGCCTAAGGGAGTTGTGATATTTCTAACGGAGTTCTCATCAACGAGTGATAGGATTGAGCCAGGGCTTTGGTATTGACTATTCCTTCTGACAATTGGACACTTGAGTTAAAGCTGCAATGCATTTACATTGCTGTAGGAAGATTCTTCATGGAATTTGTTCCTGCAAGGTTAGTCCATCCAAGATCAGTTTTAGATTGTGCGGCACGGAGAAGTCGAACCCGCTGAACAAGCTCTCCACACAATCTCTATTGCTTCTGAGATTTCTGCATCTTCCTTATTTCTCTCGAGTCACTTTGTACTTTCTGGAATATTACCAATTTTTTAGCAGGTCTGCACAGCCGGATCTTGCTTGGCGGGAAAATGCGACTCGAGGCCTGAGTACAAAGGCCCGCACAGCACAAAACGCACCCAGCCCATATAACTCAATAATGTCGGCCCAAAACTAATCCCTACCGGACCTGAAAGTCCATCAAACTGCTCGCTGGTCGGCCCCGTCTCGCGAAACAGCGGCGGGCCTTCGCACAAGCGAGGCGGCGAGTCCCTGCGCCGGGATTACTATACGGCTTCCGGAAGTTTTTCGGTGGAGTTGGCTTCCACGCCGTTAGCCGTCCGATCTTCTTCTCCACCGTCCTATCTTCTTCTACTCTTCTTCCTCCTCGGGAGTCGACGGCACGCCGCCGGCGGAGAGGACGCGACCCGGCCGGCGGAGGGGCGGGAGGTGGGCGGGTGCGGACGGCGGCGAGGGCGCCGCCGGCCGCAGGCGGTGGGCGAGGCCGGCAGCGGAGGCAGCGGCGGAGGTTAGGGTTAGGGTTAGGGCTTCGGGGTTGCCGGGTGGGGCCTCCAATGGTCGCCGGACCTAGAGAAGAAAGGGGGTGGGGGCGGCGGAGGACCGGCGGCGGTGGCGGCTCGGCCGGCGGTGGGCCGGTGACCGGCGGCGGTGGCGACGAGGCATCGGGTTAGGAAGGGCGGGTCGGCGCGGCGGGGGTGGACGGCGGGAGGGCGGCACGGCGGCGAGGCAGCCGCCGGCCGGGGCGGCGGCGGAAGGGGCGGGGGCGGGGCGGTGCGGCGCAAAGAGGAAGAAGACTTCGTGGGCCTAATGGGCCGGAAGCCAGCACCCTTAACTGGCTGCCGTGTGCCATATAGGCGCCCCCGTCCCTGCGCTCCGGCTGCCGGCGCCGCCGCACAGACAACGCGCCCCACGCGCTCGGGGGTACGGTGGCCGGATCGAGGCTAGGGGATCTAGCGTGTCAGGTCCGGGGTGCACATCCGGTGGCCCTGCACTTCGAAGGTAAGTGCCACAAAGGTTTTGTTGCAACAGCGTGGTATTTGTTTGTAAATTGCAATTGTGCGAACTCCTATATAAAATTGTACTAGATTCCCGACTTCGTTTGATGTTTGCGCTGGAAATTTTGCGAACCCTTGTGAAGATGCTGGAATGAAATGGCAAGAGTAGTGTCGGTTCCACCTGGCACCTTGTTTGGTTGTGTGATTCTACTGTTGTTGCGCATATATAATATGATTTCTTGACGCAATGGTACCTCCTAATTAGCTAGGTCAGCAGCTCTCCCACTTCTTTAGAGATTAACTGCCAGTTGCCCCAGTACATTGATTGAATGACGCCCTCTCTAACAATTTTCCATACAGAACATCCACCCTTGGTTCAAAATGGAATTATTTTCATCATTGACAAGAACCACATAACTTCGTAAGTGTGGCTATGTTTAAAATGTAATTAAATCTCTGATGTCTCTAAAATGAAGGGTACACAGTATTGGCATGATGCAGCTTTTTTTTCCCTAGATGAGGGCATGAGGCCAACAAAGGGGCCCATTGGTGCCACCGTGGCGGCCTGGGACACCGCAGAGCAGCTTGTACTTGTTTTTGCTTTAATACTAATCTCTCCAGCCCTGCAGGTTGCTTCAACTTTCAAGTTCTTTGAGCAAAGAAGTACTGACTGAATGTCCCTGATGCCAGAACTATTGATCATGCTGGGCCTGGACACTGGTTTTATACTTGCAGAAATGAGAACAGCTGGTAATCACAGTGCAATTGTCGATGAGTTAACAGTATAAAATGCTGTAGCTGTTTTATCTCTCAGCTCACTTCAAAAATACCTGGATACTACCAGCTGATCATATAGCACTCCTACTCCAAAGAAAGCACCAAAGGTGATGGCAAAGATGACCTTGCCTCCAAAGAGTTTGCTATAGACAATGGGCACTGGACCCACCTCTTCTGAACTGCAACGATGACTGAGAGTAGGGCCACACAGTTTGGGGTTGCCACCAAAGCTAGAATTCTGAAATGTACTGAACTGTCCACCAGTTGGAATAGGCCCTTCCAGGTTATTGTTAGAAACATTGAATGCGGATAGGAAGTTCAGGTTATTCAAGGCAGATGTGATTGCACCTGTGAAATTGTTGTTGGATAAGTCTAGCACCTGCAGGTTTGTGAGATTGCAGATGGATTGGGGGATTGGTCCTGTTAAGTTGTTGAAGCTGATATTGAGTGAAATGATGGCTTTCAACTGACCAATCTCTGGGGGAATCTCACCGGTAAATTTGTTATTACCTAGATTCAACACTTTAGGAAAAGCAATGGGTATGCGGTATTGAAGTGATGGAGATGCATAAACAGGCATCTTAAAGACCCTTGGGTCCAAATGGGCTTTAGTCCTCTCCGAAGTTAGCATTGACATATACATTAGTGCTGTTGGAATTTCCTCTGTAAGGCTGTTGTTTGATATGTCTAAATAGAAAAGGTAGTTTAGGGTGTTGATCCAGGTTGGTATTGCTCCACTGAGTCGATTGCGATCTAAGATCAAAATCTCCAAATTTGCTAGCTTTGATATCCAAGGAGGTATTTTCCCAGACAACAGGCAATTTTGAATGTCCAAAACCTGAATATTCTCAAAACCATCAAATGTGTCATCCTGTGGCAGGAACTCTTCCCTGAAGTTGGTCCCAATAAGCAGAGTCGCAAGTGATTCCTTCCCATTTGCAGCAATCTGTGGCACTCTTCCATGAATCAGTCAGGCCACCATCATAGGAGAGCTCACTGATGAACTGAAGCAAGGAGCTTTTCTCTTGCTCCATGCATGAGGTGGCAAGAGAGGCCAAAGAGAGAAGAATCACAAGAACAGGACTGAATTTTGGCATGGCCAACCTTCTGGTTTTTCTGCAGCACGAGAATGAGGTATGTGCTTTATGGTTTATCGTGTGATACTATGTGCATTTGAAGGGTATAATTTGGAGGAATAAGTGTCCAATGTGTATACTCAGATATGTTTTCTTTTAAAGAAATCAGAGGCTCAGAGCAAATGCTTTGGAGTCTTGGTCATCTGTGTTGTTGATGTTTCCATTTGAAGTAATAATCAGTAACTAATCAGAGCAAAGTCTTGGCCATTTATGTGCTCCTTGAATGACACAGTACATTCTAACTTCCTAGCTAGGAGGCTAGGACCATCCATGTCCATAGCACTGGGCAGAAAGGAATTAGAGGCCCCCAAATTTAATATGCCTCTTAATTACAAGGTTCAAAAGTAGGAAAGGGTGGTCATCGCTTGCACTAGTTTATAGTTCACAGAACTTTATGCATTCCTACCTTACCCTTTTTTTTTTGGTTGGAGGCCTTCAGCAAGCCTACAGCTTTGTGGAGTCAGCGCAGTTGCTACCAATGTCAATGTTGGGTAGACTCTCTATCTATAATCCCCAGTCTAATATGGTACTGGTATAACAGTGCAAGCTTTCCTTACCATGATTGCCTAAAAAATGGTCGATGCAACCATGAAAGAAAGTTGGCTAACAGAACATATATGGCTATCAGAACTTGACTTACTGTGACAGAACGACTTGTTGACTGACATGGTTGATCTGTCAATTGCAATTTTTGAAGAATGAGTGAATGACCGATGCATGTTTTCATCGGATTACAACTACTCAACAGAAATAGTTTGTACTCTCTGCGAGAGCACTGTTCTGGAAAGTGTCAATTTTCTGAGAAACCTACGGTGGGGGGTCACCCACCTGATGAAAGCGTCAGTTTTGTGATGCAGGGTTGGTTGGCTGAAGGGAAGTACGATCAGAATATTTCAAGGATTCATAAATTGAAGTTATGAAAACGTATGGAAGATGAGCAAGATCCATTTATTGCAGCGTGAACTACGAGTTGGACAATCCGGTGCCACAGCAAATATGGGGGGCACTTATTTTGGGGGGCACCATCACTCCACCAGGTTTGCACTGAGCACAGTCCTGGGCATTGACCTGCAAGTCGTAATCCTCCACCAAGTTATATTGCCAATCGAGCTGTCATGCATGTAAATGGAATCCCTGTATTCGTATGTAAATTTCCACTCCACTTGCTGTTTTTGCCAAGCTTTGCTGTCCATCAAAGAAGTCCACAATTTACCCCATATTGTTTGCATCTTAATGTCCTTGTTGAGGTATCCCATTGGGCCAGTAGTAGTGCACCAGACTATTCCATTAGAGCATTACAGTTGGAGGCCAGGCAGACAGGTCGCTTGACTGGACCAGCCTTTGGTCGTTCTATTGCGGCCGTAGGTGAAGAAAGACCAATACCAAAGCTAAACGTGTGAACTGTGAGGGCTCCATTAATTATGAAGCCGAGTATGAGACAATGCCAGGAAGGAATCTGCAAAGTGGCATTATTGCAATGGAAATACCATGTCACCTGAGGCTTTGTTCCGATGAATCATGAAGGTGAAACAGCCTGTTCTGCTCTCTCTAAATTTAGGACCGTTGTTGGATTTGCTCATTTTGACTTTGAGCTGGGACAGGCCACATCACCAGGATACAATTTGAGCTCTCAGAACCTGCCTGCTCTCCTGGTGATATTACAGGATCTTTAGCATCCGCTGTTTTTGTAGTATAAAACTGAAAACTGACCTGCCTGGGGACTGGTCACAGGAAGAGGCATCTGAAACTGGAGAGGCTGCGAGCAAGAATAGATGTGTTCTTGCGAGCACGAGAAGCATCAACAGCAAACAAGAGGATTAGCAAGCCATTTGCCGTCATCAGCTAAGCCAACGTTTGTCTGACCTTGATAGAAATTGTGTGATATTCCCTGACAAATCTGTCGGGCCAAAGCATACACTTCTGAATGCTAGTTCAGCAAAACTAAGAAACTCTATGTTTTCAACGCAGATATTGGATGAACCGTGGAGGGCTCTGGCGTCAGATTGTGTAATGAGCCATAGGCTGCTTCTTTTGTTGATCTGAACCTGATGTAATGTGCACAGGCAGATGCTCTCTTCTGGCTGCTCTGAATATTTTATCTTAAACTCATGATAGCTTTGCTTAGGGATTAATTGGATATATGCCATTACAATTTTCATTTTTTAGACATATGCCATTACAATTCGCGTATTCGGAAATATGCCATTACAATTCGTTGTTTGTTGAAGATATGCCATTTTATACGTAGTTGATGCTCTCGGAACCACCTGCAGGCTCTAGTATTTTTGTATGGACCAAAATACCCTCACAACCATCGTCTTCCTCCTCCTTCCCCAATCCCGGCTGCTCACGCGTGCGCCGCCGCCGTGCTGCTCTGCCGTCGCGGCGCTCTGCCGCTGCGCTACCCCCCCGCCGCCGCGCCGGTCCGCTGTGCCGTCGCGATGCCCCGCCACCGCGCTGCTCCGGCGCTGCCTCGCCGCGCCGCTGTGCTGCCGAGCTACTCCGCTGGGGGCGGAGCTGCTCCGGTTCGAGCTGCTCTGTCGCTGCGCCGCTGTGCCGCAGGGCTGCCCCGGCGCCGCTCCGCCGCCGCGCTGCCCCGCCGCGGCCGCGGGCGCGAGCTCCGCCGGGGCCAAGTTGCCCCGCCGTCGCGTGCTGCCGAGGAGGCGGATGGGATGAAGAAGATGGATTAGACATGTGGGGCCTACACGTCAGTGAGGGGGAGAGGAGAGCAATAATAGGGGTATTTTAGACCATACGATAATACAAAATTTTTATGTGGGTCTAGGGAATCAAAGACGGATCCAAAAGAATCAAATACGTATATAGTGGCACGGCTCAAAGTACGTAAGAATTGTAATGGCATATTTCCGAATACGCGAATTGTAGTGGCATATGTCCGAAAAATAAAAATTATAATGGCATATATCCAATTGTAACACACAGACACCTGCTGAAGGCGGGGTGGTGCGGATGTTTTGCCGAAGGACCCTGCTTGCGAAGCATATATATAGTATTTGCCGAAGAAGTGGCCTCAGGATCTGTCGGTAAATAGAAGAAAATCCGGGGTTGATAAATGAAATACCGACCTGTGTGGGTGTATCCTAATTGTTCGATCGGGTTCAGACGGTTGAGATCTGCGATTCTTGCAAGGAGAACCCTCGAATTCTTGCATGTTATCGTCTCTCCCTCTCCTTTCCTCGGTTCCTCCTCCCGCGGCAGTCCCCGCCCGGCGCGGAGAAAATGGCGGCGGCGGAGGCCGGCGCCATCGCCTGTCATCCGTGGTGTTCAGCCCAAGTACCTCGGTCTCTCCCGCGCGATGCAGCGGCTCGTCGTGTTCGCCGCCATACGCCGCGTGAGGGACCCGTGGTGTCGAGTTGCAGGTAAATAGCGGCGAAATACTGTAGTCAAATTGTGTACTGATTTCGGATTATATTCAGTCGATGCGAAGTTTGTAGCCACTAGTTCTTATTTCAGGAGGAAGCGGCCTCTCTCAAGCTCCATGTATACGCAGAGAAAATGAATAGATTTCGAGATCTATCTGGTCCGTGCAAAGTTCCTCTCAAATTTTAAGATTGCAATTTTTTCAGTGTTAGAGCCAACACGTTAGTGTAACCGTAGCTTAGGTTGTTCCTTTTTTGTTTAAAAGAAAACTGTGTGTGGATAGAAATGCTTCAATACAGTAGCATCATCTGACACATTAGGGTCACTTGTTAAGTTAGTTGTCTCACTTCAACTGAACCGGCATGATATAGGTGACAACATCTTCCATCTCTAGAGACAATGGAAATCCAAGGTGCTTTTCAGAATTGCAGTGTTGTCCTGTTGGGTAAGCATAGAGACCCATAGCTCCAGTTAGCAATGTGGCTAGAATTAAATGTATCAAAATGGCCTCCAGATGGAACAGGACCTTCTAAATCATTCATGGAAACATTAAATGCAGAAAGAAAGTGCAGCTTGTTCAGTTAGGAAGGGGTTGGACCTATGAGAGAATTGCCGAAGAGGTCTAGCATCTGCATTCCTGTAAGGTTGCATATGGATTGTCATCATTAACGCACCAATCTGTGGCGTGTACTGCACCTGCAAAGCTGTTGCGGCCTAGTTTCAGTGCTTTAGAGAAAGCATTAAGTGCACTGTATTCGTGTGATCGGTCCCTATAGATGAACAGGCATGTGCCTTACAAAAGAAAAAAAATGGGCAGCAGGAGATTAACAACATGAAGTGAACCAAAACTTTAATTTTTCATTGAGCTATTGTATGTACACTTGTTCTATACAGATGATGAAAGTATATAGCATTTGATGGATCCTTTAAAAGTCGGATGCCAATCGCAGGTGTCAAAAGTGACATATCTTGAGGAATATCTATGAACTGAGAATGTTCAGGAGTGTAACCCTGGTCTGGATTAATCTCCTGAACAGAACTCCTGCTCCATCCTCAAGATCTGTGATGTTGCACTCTAACACCTGCAACTGCTCCTCCTTGCAAACAACTGAAGTTTTCTTCTGGAATGCTGGGCACTGCAATTTGCTTGGACAGGAGCTGCACTGTTGACTCAAGAAGAGAGGTAGTGATCTCTCTAGCCTCGCTCAACAGCCTCAAGATCCTGCAATCCTCCTTGTCAGAGGTAACCTTCTTTGCAGCCTTCTTGAAATGTTTCTTCGCCTTCTTAACCAAGTGGAAGTAAGACTAAATCTTCGATTTAACTGCTGCGTCATCTCCTTTTTGGAGAGACACTTGCAGATCTTGGACGATGGCCTTCAACTCAGCAAAGTCCTCATGCATAGCATTGCAGAGATCCAATAGCTCAAGAGAGCATTCCATCTCTGAATCTAGCAATTTCCTTTGCTGGGAGGAACAAACTTGGTTGCTAGGGAGACACATAACCTCCTCAATGGAGCTGTAGATGTCTCCGAGCCTCCTCAGACCATTGCAAGTTGTCTCAATGGTCATTGAGGGCGAGGAGGTGCATGCCTCTAGGATTTGCAGCTCCTCCTCAACTTTGGAGGCAGGCCTAGAAGGAAGACTGATTGATCTATGGTGGTAAGCCATGACTTTTGATGGAGGACTTCGTTGTGCCGTGATTTGAGGAGAGGAGAAGCTGAGGTAGCAGATGTTGGTTTGAAAGTGAATGGCCTTCAGGGGAGGCCTATTTATACCGAAGAAGCGTGTGAGACGGCATCATGTTGATTGTGGACAAATAGAGTTCTGCTATTTCAATTGCCCAGCATATGGAATCTTTTCCATTCATTTATCATGTGATCTTCAATTTTTTTAGTTCATCATCTATCCTACCAATGAGTCGTCACATTGTCATGTTCCAGCTACTGGTAGCAAGAATCAACAGGTTAGTTCACTTCACAAGTAGTCCTGACATGATTGCACATTGTATAGATTATTTTAATGCATTGTAACCAATTATTATTGGTGGCAAGCGTGTTATCAAGCTACTGTGCAATTCTTAATTTGAGTAGATGCTCAATTAAGCGCAATTCATGCTACTTACACGCTCAACGTCGTCTGTATGAGCTGACTTGTTTTAGAACTGGGCAGCAAGATCCACTGCACGAGGATCCTTTGCTTGTTGCTGGAGCAACACATGGCATATTCATAACATGCCTATCTGACAGTAAAGCATTTCAAAGATCAACTTGAACAATGAGTTGCTCCTTTAAACTTCAATAATGATGAGCATCTTCTGGGTACTCTTTGGTAAAAAAGATCAAGATAACTGAACTGTCAAAACTTCACAACGTAACAATGCAATAGGAATTCATAGACAGTGTAGTTGACAGCACGTAATTGACCAAAAACTGTGACTTTCTTTTCAATAATTTTCTGTACAATTTCTCATTTACTGGTACACTACAAAATTGTATGATGATCAGCAGATCCTCTAAAAGGCGGATGCCAATCACATGGGATCGGGTTGGTGCACAATCTATCTAAAAACTGAGAGTGTTGAGGAGAGAAACTCTGCTCTGGATCAATTTTCTAAACAAAGTCTCAACTCCGCTCTCAAGCTCAACAATGACCAACTCCATCTCCTGCAATTGCTCCTCCTTGCATGTTACTCTTCTTTTGTTTGAAGTCTTGAATGCAAGGGACCATTTGCTGGAGCTTGGCATTGCAATTTGCTTTGACAGGTGATACGGCAAGGATTCAAGCATGGACATTCCAATCTCTCTGGCTTCAGCCAACAGCTTGACCACCCTACAGCTATCTGGGTCATCTGTAGTACTCTTCTTGCTGATCTTCTTGAACTGTTTTTGCGCCTTCTTAGTCAAGCGGATGTAGGACTGGATCTTTGCTTGAAGAGCGGAGTCCTTTCCTGTCTTGATGACCATTTGCATCTCCTGGATGCTTGTCTTCAGCTCAGAAAAAGTTCTCTTGCATGGTGGTACAGAAATCAAGCAAGATGAGGGACTTCTCAAGTTCTTGCTCCACTGCTTTCCTCTGCTGTGACCGGCAAAGGGTAACTTGGCCACTTGGGGAGCAGATCATCTCCTCGATGTTGTTGTACAATTGTCCAAGCCTCTTGATACCGTCGACCACTTTCTCAGTGGTAGCGGAAGAAATGGTTGCCTTGAGGCTCTGCAGCTGTTCTTCGATGTTGATTTCTTCAGAGCGAATGCTGGAAGGCAAACTTGCAGATCTGAGAATGGAAGCCATGGCTGAAACTAGAGCTGTAGTGTTTTTTGTTTGGAAATGGTGGTGAAGAGAGAATGAAGAGAAGCTGGTGTCAACCAGGCTATGGTTTGCCAGCATATATAAACAAGGAGGCTGAAGCAGTGCCATTGCAAGCTTGCCGACAAGAAGAATATTTCTGCTAACACTGCACTATGCTGTTGCGACATAGCCATAGATGTCCACGGGGTTTGATGCTTTCTGTATGTTCAACCAGAGCAAGAGGAATCTCTAAAGTTGACCTGATGAAGCTGTCATGGTGCCATTTCGCAGTTATCAGCAGCAACGCTTCTGCACGAGTGTGTTCTTTATGTTGAGTTCTACATCATAAGATCGGCGAGCCTGGCAAGCTTCACGTTATGTGTTGTCTGGTTGTTTCTCGTGTTGGCAGGAGGAATCAGCAAGGCACCTTCATTTAGTACTGGACCTATCCATGGTCTAACACTCCCTTTGTGTTTAGCAATTGGGTGTAGCTGGCACGCTAGTAGCTTTGGAGAGCAAGATCCATTCTGCAGGCATCTTTTGCTTGTTGTTCAGCAGACACCTCTCCTGTGAGTACCATGACTGTCTTAGTTTGGCATTGCAAAGAGAGAAACAAGAAACTATTTATACTTAATGATGCCCTGCAACAAATACAGCTTCTTTTTCCTGATAATGTATATTGGAATTTGGAACTGTATCGCAAACATAAATGTGTCACCTTGTGTACTCATGAAATTGCCTGCATAAGAAGTCACAAGAGGAAATGTGCTTGATCAATAAACCTTTATTTTTGTTTGTCTCTCGCCTGATTAATTTTTTTGTACATTTCTCTCAAACATACATAAACAAAAAGTTTACATATCAGTGAACACTGACTTCCAAACACTTCGCATCGCTGTCATGTTCCATCTGCCTGCTGTGCTTACAACATTTAGAATCTGAGTTTTGCAATCTCAAGATGACTCATATGCTGCAGTTTATAATGTGTTAGGTCTAACTGAGTCACATTGCCATGCTTCAAGTATTGGCAACAAGAATCAGCATGGCAGCTTACTCTATGCGCCCTACATGTTATCCGACTTCTGGGACTACCTATTGCAAGGTCAATCTCATGGCTGGAGCTAGCATATCAGTTAAAGAGAGCATGATCCACTTTACAAGGATCTTATGCCTGATGTTGAGCTACATCTCATGTGCAATTCTTAACCGTGATCAGACCACTATTCTTTTTCATGACACCAAACATGAATTTTTTACAACCTTTTCTTATGGACAAGGCAAATAAATAAAACAGCAGAAAAATTGCTGCATGAAATGGATCAGAACCTATGCTTTTCTCATCAAGTATATTTATGTACATTTTCTCATATATACATCAAAAATTTGTTTTGATGATTAGCTGATCCTCTAAAAGGCGGATGCTAATCACGTGAAATCTTCTGAGTTGGTGCATGATCTACATGCTAAGAGCATTCAGAAGAGAGACCCTGCTCTGGATCAATATCTTGAACAAAGTCTCTACTCCGCTCTCAAGATCTATAATGTCCAACTCCAACTCCTGCAATTTCTCCTCGTCGCACACTATTCTTTTATTCCGGAATGACTTGGATACGAGAGACCACTTGCCAGAACTTGGTATGGCAATTTGCTTCAACAAGAGTTGCGACGAAGCTTCCAGCATCGAGGCAGCAATCTCCCTGGCTTCAGACATCATCTTGATCAACTTGCAGCTTTCCTGATCAGCTGCAGCGGACTTCTTGCTGGTATTCTTGAATTGTTTTTGTGTCTTCTTCGCCATACGGATGTAAGACTGGATCTTGGTCTGAACAGCTGCATCATCTCCTCTCTTAAGAGCCAGCTGCATGTCCACGATGTTTTCCTTGAGTTCTCCAAAGCTCCCTTGCATGGCGTTGCAGAGGTCAAGCACGACAAGTGAGCGCTCGAGCTCTTGCTCTACTACTTTCCTCTGCCGTGTAACTTGGCTACTCGGGAGGCTTGCAAGCTCACCGATGCTGTTGTACATTTCTCCAAGCTTCCTAAAACCATCACACATGATTCCAATGGTTGAAGAAGATGAAGAGATAGTTGTTCTCAAGCTCAAGAGCTGTTCGTCGATGTTGATCCCGTTCGAGCGAGGACTGGAAGGCACACTTGCGGATCTGAAATGGCAAGCCATGGTTCTAGTGGAAGTGGAAGCTGTAGTGCTTTCCTTTTCTCTGAAAGTGGAAAAGAAGAGAAGCTGCTGCAATGTGCAATGTGCCGTGCCTCTATATATAACAGAACAAGCAGAAGAAGTTGCATTGATGACCTTGTGGACAGCAAGAATATCATCCATGATGAGGCGCTGTGCCGCAGCAACAAAACCAGCTATCCACCTATCCCATGTTTTTTTTTGCTTGTTCAGCATTAGAAGCATCTCTAACTGTAGTTGAGCTAATGATCAGCGTGGGATGTTTGGATAATCGGCAGCAAAGTCATTTGCACAAGTGCTTAGTTTAATGATAAATTCAGATTGTGAGAAAGAGTTGCCTGCTGTTGAGAAGTTGAGTTCAGCATTCATGATTCTTCATGCCGCATTGTCCTGCCTGCTGTCCTCCAGCATTTAGAATCTGAAGTTTGCAATTTCGAGACTATCCACATGCTGTCCAAATTTCTTTAGCGTTGGATCTAACTGAACCACATAATCATGTCCCAAGTATTGGCAGCAAGAATCAGAATATTTTTTTTCCTTTTTTTTTCTCGAATACGCAGGAGAGCTACGTATCATTATATTAATAGAAGAAGAAGAGCCATACAGAGACTCAAACACCCACACCAACTCACACACCGTCTCCTAGGGGACACACACTCACACACACACACATAGAAAAAACACCAGATCACCTAGTAAGGTGAAAAGGTTCAAGACCAGCACAAGACTAAGACCGCTAACCCACCCCAGTTAGCGCTGCTAGTCTTTTAGCCCCTGCCAGAGACCAAAGTCCAGCCTCCTCTCTAGCTATGTTCAAGGCAGCCCCAACATGAGGACTGGCTCCGTTGAAAACACAGTCATTACGATGTCGCCAAACAGTCCATGCTCCAAGGATAATTAGAGAGTTCAATCCTTGCCGTAGGTCCTCATTGCTTGCTCTTTCCTCTACCCTTTTCCACCAGCTATCAAAAGAAGGTTCTTGTGGCTGTGGGGCAAGGACAGCCAGGCCAAAGGATTGAAGCAATTTGAACCAGAATTCTCTAGTGAACACACATGACCCCAAAAGGTGCTGAATGCTTTCATCTGCCTGTGCACATAGTGGACATTGAGCAGGATGGGGAAGTCCTCGCCGAGCTAGGCGATCTGCAGTCCAGCATCTGTTATGGGCAACCAACCACATGAAGACACGGCATTTAGGCGGGGCCCAGGACTTCCAAATTCGCTGGTACGGTTCAAAAGAGATTGATCCATGGAAGAGAGCCTCATATGCCGACTGTGTTGTGTATGATCCTGAAGAAGTTAACCGCCATATATGTTTGTCAGGCATCCCTTGCTGCAGCACAATACTACTTATTATGTCCCATAAGACTAGATATTCCATCAAGGCGTCCACAGAAATATTTCCCTGAATGTCTTCTAGCCACTGATCATTTGTCAAGGCTTCTTGGACAGTTCGTTTGTTAACTCCTTTTAGACACCGAGGTAACCAAACATGGGGCCAACTCCTGAATATTTTTCCCCTGTAGCCATCTGTCCTTCCAGAACAAGGTATTGGTCCCATTTCCAACTTCTGTGTAAACTGCCAGGGACATTAGTGCTAATCAAGAATCAGAATAGCGGCTTACTCTAGTCTAGAGCTAATCAATTATCAATTGCGAACTCAAACCATGGCTGGAGCTGGCATGCTATCGGTTAAGCAGAGAAAGATCCACTTCACAAGGATTTTGTGCCTGTTGTTGAGCCACATCACATGTGAATATTACTATATTAACCGTGTCATCTCATCAAGCAACTATAAATTTCTTTATAATACTGAAAATGAAGAGTTCAAGGGAGTATTTTCGTTGCCAAACTTCGTTGCTCCTAGTTTCATGTTATAGTTTAGTAATTTAGCTGCCTCCCCTGTCAAGTTCGAACACCATAATTCAAAGATCAGGAAATTCTGACAACATGAAATGGATCAAAACTTTTCTCTTTTATCAAATATTTTTCTGTACACTTTGTCTCATATATACATATACAACAAAATTGTTTTGACGATCAGCCAATCCTCTAAAAGGCGGATGCTAATCGCAGGAATCTGAGTTGGTTGGTGTATGATCTTTCTACAGGCTAAGAGTGTTGAGAAGCGAGACCCTGCATTGGATCAGTCTCCTGAACACAACCTGAAGCTCGCTCTCAAGATCAACAATCTCCAACTCCAAGACCTGCAATTGCTCCTCCTTGCACATGACTCTCTTCTTTTGGAATGCCTTGGAGACAAGAGACCACTTGCTAGCATTCGGCATCACGATCTCCTTTGACAGGAAGTACAGTGTCGATTCTAGCATCGATAGAGCGATCTCCCTTGCTTCAGACAGCAGCTTGACCACCCTGCAGCTATCAGCATCAAGAACAACCTTGTTGTTGATCTTCTTGAACTGCTTCTGCGCCTTCTTGGCCAAACGGGCATAAGACTGAGCCTTGGCCTGAAAAGCCACATCGTCTCCTCTCTTAAGACCCAATTGCATCTCTTGGACGCTCTCCCTGAGCTTTGCAAAGCTCTCTTGCATCACATTGCAGAGGTCAAGTAAGACGAGAGAGCGTTCAAGTTCCTCCTCCACTGCCTTCCTCTGTTGATGCTGGCTGCTGGGAAAGCAGATGAGCTCATCGATGCAGCTGTAGATGCTCCCAAGCTTGGACAGACCATCAACCATGATCTCGATGGTCGCAGAGGGACAAGAAATGGCTGCCGCTAGGCTCTTGATTTGTTCCTCGATGTTGATTCCATTGGAGTGAGGGCTTGAAGGCACACTCGCGGATCTCAGATGGTAGGCCATGCTTGTAATGGAATGAAAAGTTATGAAGCCTCTTTCCGCTGGAGATGGAAGAGAGAGCTGCTGCAATGATGTCTTCCCAGCTTCGGCTTCCCTCTCATTATATAGCGAAAGAGGTTGAAGCAACCACACGGCTGAACCAGCAGACAGCAGGAATAATTCGCATGTGTAATTGTGGTGAGCTGCAGCAGAAGCCACTCAACCCAAGAGACAGCACGAGTTGAGCTTGATTAGGAGGCAGTCATGTCTGCCTTATGGGTGGCAAACTGACCTGCACGGGTGAAGGGCCATCATGTTTAGTATGAGATTCAGATCATGATCAATTAATTGAGCTGCAAGTTGCTGGTGGGAGAACGAACAGCTAGTTGACTTTGCCTCACCTCTAGGGCTTCCAAACCACGTTTAACCAGCTGATCACAGCATTACACAATGGATCAGTGATAGTCCTTGTCCTCATGTTTCTTCATTGCCAGCTTGTTCACAATATTGCCTCCTCAACCATCCCCACGTGTGTCTGCAATTTCTCGCGCATTAGGTGCAA
This sequence comes from Echinochloa phyllopogon, assembly GCA_033239725.1. NCBI lineage: Eukaryota > Viridiplantae > Streptophyta > Magnoliopsida > Poales > Poaceae > Echinochloa > Echinochloa phyllopogon. Next base: position 4,008,769 of record BTCW01000001.1, read on the forward strand.
GTGCAACTCCTAAATAATTAGCTACCAATAGCAAAGGATCCAATCATCAAGTATATAATATGTGCATGCTTCACAGATATCCATCTCTCCTAAAAAACAGGAGAAAAAATACGACGTTTTAGAGCGAAACAACAGAAAAGCAAAGTTATTACTTGTGCTGTATCAGCACCATTTACGATTTTGTTCGCAGTGGTTTTCTGGGGTAAAGAGACAAGTAAATATTTCCTGAACTTACATTTTAGATTTTCTAATCATCTACGCAGAAGATTTTGCTACTGCGAAAATTATCTTGAGTCCAAACAAGCGTAAAACTTATCTCAAGTTTTTAGCACCCTCCAAAAAAAAGTTCTCGCAAAAAAAAAGTATGGTAGGCAATCCATAAAATGGAAGCACTGCAGTCTGCAAAATATGGAACTAAATGCTCGCATGCCCACAAGGCCCTGAGCCAGTGTACTTTTATCCAAGGTTTAAACGCAAAGGGGGTAATTTACTCACAACAGATATAACCTCATATGAGTTAGCTTTACAATTTTGTTGGATGTATTTGGAAATTATCAGTACAATTAGAGTGCTATTTTCAAGATCAAGCGCCTAACCTCATTTCGGCTGTCTTGAATCCTTCTCCGAATCCTAATCCATTTCTTGTGTTGCCAAACGTGAAGCCGGTCCCGGTCCCGGCAAGGGGATTCAGGAAACATGGATGCTCTGCATCCCATGAATGTTCGGCTCTGGAATGAAGAATAACTAAGAGATCGATCACAAATGGCATGATGTAATGCTGAATTGCTCAAGAGAATACTACTAGCGGCAGTAGGAAACACAACGAAGCAAATCGACCGCGGTCATGAAAGTGGGGACTGGGGAGAGGGTGGACTGAGGCTCACCAGTTCATCTGCTCACACGACCGAGGGCCGCAACTCGCGCGCTCGCGGCCCTGCCGCGAATGCGAAGCAGCGCCGGCGGCGACCTTGGAGGGCGGGCGGCCGTCCCACGCAATCTCCGCCGCCGTTGAACTCCGCGATCTCCAGCCAATGTTACATACCAACACCTAAATTCTTTCAGAAAACACCCTAAAGTGGGTCGGATTTATTGATCGCGATCCAAATATTTGCATAAACCCCCCTAAATTGTTTTTGTGATCATTAATCACGATACAAATATTTGCGGAAGACCCATAAAACACCATAATTGCGTTCCAAAACTCTGTAGAAACCCCAACTTTTTTTTCCATAGCCTCTCGCCATCCGTATCCGTTGCCGTCCGCCGGCGCCGCCGCAGGAGACCAGAAAATTGTGATTATAGGACTTCAAACGTTGTGCTTTGTGATTTTAACATCTGGTTCAGAATTCAGAGACACAGTTGACCCACTCTGTCATTCACTGGGAGTGTTAAAATCACAGTAACCACGTGTTTGAAATTCTATAATCACAATTTTCTCGCAAGAGACCCGAATCCGATCGGGGGATCAGACGGTTAACATTTCGAGTGTGGAGAGGTAATTCTTGCAAAGAGGATCCAGCGTCGAGATGACGCCGCCGCCATCTCCTATCATCCGCGATAGTATTCTGGCTCGTCGCACCCGCCGCCATACGAGTGTGAAGGGACGGCTCGGCACCTGTCATTTCGAGTTGCAGGTATATAATGACTCCGGTCAAATTTTGTACTTGTATTGGATCATTTTCAGTCAACTGCTTCTTGTTTCAGCAGCAAGCGGCCACTCTTAGCAACATGTCCTCGTATAGAATTGCCATTTGACATTTTTTGGGACACAGAGGAAACGAATAGATTTCGAGATCTATTCGGGCAGTGCAAGGTTGCAATCAGGTTTGAAGGTTGAATTTTTTTCAGTGTTAAGTCTCACTGAGGCCTGCATATGGATTGCATAATCACTCGATGTGATTCGTTGGAGCTCAAAGTCTCAAACTGAGCAGTGTGATCTTTCAACTCACCGATCGATCTGTTGGGTATGGCACCTGCAAGGCTTTTGGTGCCCAGTATCAGTGCTTTAGGGAAAGCACCTTATGCACTGTATTCATGGGATTGGTCCCTATAGGTAGCCAGGCATATGTGTCTTATAGACAAATGAGCTGCAGGATATTAACAACATGAAGTGAACCAAAACTTTAATTTTTCATTGAGCTATTGTATGTACACTTGTTCTATACAAATGATGAAGGATGTAGCTATCGATGGATCCTTTAAAAGGTGGATGCCAATCGCAGGTGTCAAAAGCGACATATCTTGAGGAATTTCTATGAACTAAGAATGTTCAGGAGTGTAACCCTGCTCTGGATTAATCTCCTGAACAGAACTCCTGCTCCATCCTCAAGATCTGTGATGTTGCACTCTAACACCTGCAACTGCTCCTCCTTGCAAACAACTGAGGTTTTCTTCTGGAATGCCTTCAAGACAATAGATGATTTGGGCACTGCAATTTGCTTGGCCAGGAGCTGCGCTGTTGACTCAAGAAGAGAGGTAGTGATCTCTCTAGCCTCGCTCAACAGCCTCAGGATCCTGCAATCCTCTTTGTCAGAGGTAACCTTCTTTGCAGCATTCTTGAAATGTTTCTTTGCCTTCTTAACCAAGCAGAAGTAAGACAGGATCTTGGATTGAACTGCTGCATCATCTCCTTTTCTGAGAGACAGTTGCAGATCTTGGACGATGGCCTTCAACTCGGCAAAGTCCTCATGCATGGCATTGCAGAGATCCAATAGCTCAAGAGAGCATTCCATCTCTGCATCCAACAATTTCCTTTGCTGGGAGGACAAAGCTTGGTTGCTAGGGAGACACATAACCTCCTCAATGGAGCTGTAGATGTCTCCTAGCCTCCTCAGACCATCGCTGGTTGTCTTGATGGTCATTGAGGGCGAGGAGGTGGATGCCTCTAGGATTCGCAGGTCCTCCTCAACATTGGAGGCAGGCCTAGAAGGAAGACTGATTGATCTATGGTGGTAAGCCATGACCTTTGATGGATCCCTTTGTTGTTTTGTGGTTGAGGGGATGAGAAGCTGAGATAGCAGATGTTGGTTTGAAAGTGCCTCTTCCGGGGGAGGCCTATTTATACTGAAGAAGAGTGTGAGACTGCATCATGCTGATGGTGAACAGTTGCCCAGCGTATGGAATCTGTTTCCTTCATCTACCATGTGTCGTTCAGTTCTTTTCACGCGGCATCTCTCCTACCAATGAGCTATCACATTGCATGTTCCAGCTACTGGCAGCAAGAATCAACAGGTTAGTTTGCTTCACTAGTAGATCCTGACATGATTGGGAACTCTATAGATTATTTTAATGCATTGCTAACCAATTATTACTGGTGACAAGCGTGTTATCAAGCTGCTGTGCAATTCTTAATTTCAGTAGATGCTCTATTAAGCACAATTCACGCTACTTATACACTCAACCTCGTGTGTTGAAGCTGACTTGTTTAGATTTGGGCAGCAAAATCCACTGCACAAGGATCCTTTGCTTGTTGCTGGAGCAACACATGGCATCTTCATAACGTGCGTATCTAATAGTATAGCATTTAAAAGATCAACTTGAACAAAGAACTGCTCCTTTAAACTTGAATAATGATGAGCATCTTCTGGGTAAGCTTTGGTAAAAAAAATATCAAGATAACTGAACTGTCAAACCTTCACAACATAACAGTGCGACATAGACAGTAAAGTTGACAGCAGGAAATTGACCAAAATCTGTGACATTCTTTTCAGTAATTTTCTGTACAGTTTCTCATTTACTGGTACACTACAAAATTGTATGATGATCAGCGGATCCTCTAAAAGGCGGATGCCAATCTCAAGGGATCGAGTTGGTGCACGACCTATCTAAAAACTGAGCGTGTTGAGGAGATAAACTCTGCTCTGAATCAATTTTCTGAACAAAGTCTCAACTCCCCTCTCAAGCTCAACAATGACCAACTCCATCTCCTGCAATTGCTCCTCCTTGCATGTTACTCTTCTTTTGTGGGAAGTCTTGAATACAAGGGACCATTTGCTGGAGCTTGGCATCTCAATTTGCTTTGACAGGAGATATGGCAAGGATTCAAGCATGCAGATTCCGATCTCCCTGGCTTCAGCCAACTGCTTGACCACCCTGCAGCTGTCCGGGTCAACTGTGGTAGGTTTCTTGCTGATCTTCTTGAAGTGTTTATGCGCCTTCTTAGCCAGGCGGATGTAAGACTGGATCTTGGCTTGAAGAGCAGAGTCGTTTCCTGTCTTGATGACCATCCACATTTCTTGGATTGTTGTCTTGAGCTCAGAAAAGTTCTCTTGCATGGTGGTGCAGAAATCAAGCAAGATGAGGGACTTCTCAAGTTCTTGCTCCACTGCTTTCCTCTCCTGTGACCGGCAGAGGGTAGCTTGGCCACTTGGTGAGCAGATCATCTCATCGATGTTGTTGTACAATCCTGCGAGCCTCGTAATACCATCGACCACATTCTCAGTGGTAGCTGAAGAAATGGTTGCCTTGAGGCTCTGCAACTGTTCTTCGATGTTGATTTCTTCAGAGCGAATGCTGGAAGGCAAACTTGCAGATCTGAGAATGGAAACCATGGCTGCAACTAGTGCTGCAGGTTTTTTTTTTGGAAATGGTGGTGAAGAGAGAATGATGAGAAGTTGGGTCGACCAGGCTATAGTTTGCCGGCATTTATAACCTAGCAGGCTGAAGCAGTGGCATTGCGACCCTGCCGACAAGAAGAATATTTCTGCTAACGAAGCACTATGCTGTTGCGGACATAGCCATATATGTCCACGGGGGTTGATGCTTTCTGTATGTTCACCCAGAACAAGAGGAATCTCTGAAGTTGACCTGATGAAGCTGTCACGGTGCCATGTCCCAGTTATCAGCAGCAACTCGTCTGCACGAGCTGTGTTCTTTATGTTGAGTTCTTGATCATGAGATCAGCAAGCCTGGCAAGCTGCGGCATCGCATGCTGTCTGGTTGTTTCTCATGTTGGCAGGACCGCAGGAGGAATCAGCAAGGCAGCTTCATTTAGTACTGGACCTTGCCATGGTCTAACACTCCCTTTGTGTTTAGCAATTGGGTGTAGCTGGCACGCTAGTAGCTTTGGAGAGCATATCCACTCTGCAAGCATCTTTTGCTTCTTGTTCAGCAGACACATCTCGTGTGACTATCTTGGTTCCGCATGGCAAGGAGAGAAACTTGATACTATTATACTTATTGCTGCCCTGCAACAGATACAACTTTATCTTCTGATAACATGTATGTGAAATTTGGAAGTGTATTGCAATGCAAACATAAGTGTGTTATCTTGTGTACCCACACAATTGCATGCATGAGAAGTGATATGTACAAGAGGCAATGTGCCAAAACCTTTGTTTTTTTTTGTTTATCGCCTGACTAAGTATTTGAACACTTCTCTCATGCATACATAAAAAAGCTTGCAATATTAGTGAACATTTGCTTCATCTCTGCAGGCTGCAAAGCTCCTTCGATTACTGTCATGTTCCACCTGTCTGCTGAGCTTATGACATTTAGAATCTGAAGTTTGCAATCTCGAGATGACTCATGTGCCGTCTAACTGAATCACATTGCCATGCTGCAAGTATTGGCAGCAGGAATCAGCATGGCAGCTTAATCTATGTGCTCTACGTGTTATTAGTTCTGACTTCTGAACAATTATCAATCGCAAGCTCAAATCTCATGGCTGGAGCTGGCATGCTTCAGTTAAAGAGAGCATGATCCACTTTACAAGGATTTTATGCCTGCTGTTGAGCTACACATCTGCAATTCTTATCTATGATCGAACCACTATTTTTTTTCAGGACACCAAACATGAAGTTTAGCTTTTCCTTATGAAAGTAAAAGAAAACAGCAGAAAAGTGGACACCATGAAATGGATCAGAACTTATGCTTTCTCCTCAAGTATATTTATGCACATTTTCTCATATATAACAGAACAAGCAGAAGAAGTTGCATTGATGACCTTGTGGACAGCAAGAATATCATCCATGATGAGGCGCTGTGCCGCAGCGACAAAACCAGCTATCCACCTATCCCATGTTTTTTTTTGCTTGTTCAGCATTAGAAGCATCTCTAACTGTAGTTGAGCTAATGATCAGCGTGGGATGTTTGGATAATCGGCAGCAAAGTCATTTGCACAAGTGCTTAGTTTAATGATAAATTCAGATTGTGAGAAAGAGTTGCCTGCTGTTGAGAAGTTGAGTTCAGCATTCATGATTCTTCATGCCGCATTGTCCTGCCTGCTGTCCTCCAGCATTTAGAATCTGAAGTTTGCAATTTCGAGACTATCCACATGCTGTCCAAATTTCTTTAGCGTTGGATCTAACTGAACCACATAATCATGTCCAAAGTATTGGCAGCAAGAATCAGAATAGCGGCTTACTCTAGTCTAGAGCTAATCAATTATCAATTGCGAACTCAAACCATGGCTGGAGCTGGCATGCTATCGGTTAAGGAGAGCAAGATCCACTTCACAAGGATCTTGTGCCTGTTGTTGAGCCACATCACATGTGAATGTTAATAGTGACCATCTCATCAAATCACTACTGGTTTCTTTTATAATCTGAAAATGAAGATTTAAAGGGATTTTTTGTCGACACCAAACTTCATTTGAAGCTCCCAATTTAATATTATAGTTTAGCAATTTAGCTATATCCCATATCAAGTTTGTGACGCAAAATTCAAAGATCAGGAAATTTTGACAACATGAAATGGATCAAAACTTCTCTTTCATCGACTATTTTTCTGTACACTTTGTCTCATATATACATCAAAATTGTTTTGACGATCAGCCAATCCTCTAAAAGGCGGATGCTAATCGCAGGAATCTGAGTTGGTTTATGTCTGATCTTTCTACAGGCTAAGAGTGTTGAGAAGCGAGACCCTGCATTGGATCAGTCTCCTGAACACAACCTGAAGCTCGCTGTCAAGATCAACAATCTCCAACTCCAAGACCTGCAATTGCTCCTCGTTGCACGCGACTCTCTTCTTCTGGAATGCCTTGGAAACAAGAGACCACTTGCTAGCACTCGGCACCACAATCTCCTTTGACAGGAGGTACAATGTCGATTCCAGCATGGATAGAGCGATCTCTCTTGCTTCAGACAACAGCTTCACCACCCTGGAGCTATCAGTGTCAAGAGCAACTTTGCTGTTGATCTTCTTGAACTGCTTCTGCGCCTTCTTGGCCAAACGGGCATAAGACTGAGCATTGGCCAGAACAGACACATCGTCTCCTCGCTTGAGACCCAATTGCATCTCTTGGATGCTTGCCCTGAGCTCTGCGAAGCTGTCCTGCATGGCATTGCAGAGGTCAAGCAAGACGAGGGAGCGCTCAAGCTCCTCCTCCACTGCCTTCCTCTGTTGACGCTGGCTGCTGGGAAAGCATATGAGCTCATCGATGCAGCTGTAGATGTTCCCGAGCTTGGATAGACCATCAACTATGGTTTCGACGGTCACAGAGGGAGAAGAGACAGATGCCATCAGGCTCTTGATTTGTTCCTCGATGTCGATTCCATTGGAGCGAGGGCTTGAGGGCACACTCGCGGATCTCAGGTGGCAGGCCATGCTTGTAATGGAATGGAAAGTTATGAAGCCTCTTTCGCTGGAGATGGAAGAGAGAGCTGCTGCAATGGTGTCTTCCCAGCTTTGGCTTCCCTCATTATATAGCGAAAGAGGTTGAAGCAACCGCACGGCCCAACTGGCAGACAGCAGGAATAATTTGCATGTGTAATCGTGGTGAGCTGCAGCAGAAGCCACCCAACCCAAGAGGCAGCACGAGTTGAGCTTGATTAGGAGGCTGTCATGTCTGCATTATAGGTGGCAAACTGACCTGCACGGGTGAAGGGCCATCAAGTTTAGTGTGAGATTCAGACCATGATCAATTAATTGAGCTCCAAGTTGCCGGTGGGAGAACGAACAGCTAGTTGACTTGGCCTCACCTCGAAGCTCCCAAGACACGTTTAACCAGCTGATCACAGCATTGCACAACCTATCAGTGACATTTCTTGTCCTCATGTTTCTGTTCTGCATTGCCTGCTCGTTCATAAGATAGCGTCCTCAACCATCTTCACGTGTTTCTGCAATTTGCTAGCACATTAGAGTGCAATACTCCTGAATAATTAGCTTACCATCACGCTGTCATGCTGCAGTTACCAACAGCAGAGAATCCATTCAATACTATAACATGTGCACGCTTCGCCACATATGTCTATCTCTCATTCTCTCCTAAGCATTGTGGGATAAAAAAAATGATTTCTTTAGAGGGAAGCAAGATAGAATAGAAGATTTGCACTGTGGTTTTCCAGGGGTAAATATTTCATGAAGTTACATCTGATTTTCTAAGGAACCATCCATCTATGCACAATATGTTGCTACTGTGAAAATTCATCTTCAGTCCAAACACCTGTTTAAACAAGCATTTGGATCCATTCCAGCAGGAGAATCGATTGGTACCTCTTGAGTGTAGACCTTCCCTGCAACAAAGCAGCTCTAGTGTACGATTTCCTGATGACGCACGCCTCGCCCCCGGGGCTTAGGATCCAGTGGCGGCGCTCGCTCCCGGCGGCTTGCGTGATCCCAGTGGCAGGGCTACTAAGGGACGGTGCTATAGCTAGCTCACTGCAGTGTTAGTGTTTGCTCACAGGTCGCCGCTCGCCGCTGTTCTCGCTAACAGGGGCGGCCGCCGGACGGCGGCGGCGCACGACGGCACGAGCTAGGAGATGAGAGGAGGAGGAGGCGAGGACCAGAGGGCGCGCAGCTTTTTTTTTTAGGAAAAGAGGACTACCAATGGGCCAAATGTTGTTGGGCTCTGATATGAGATGTTGCTGGGCCAATGCATCGGGAGGAGCTGTACGTATATCGCGTCGCGCTGTATCCGCAGCGTATCGAGAATTCATTGTTTGAATTTTAAATCGCATTTTCCCCAAACTTTCTGCTTTATTCTCCTTCGAGTAGCAACGCAATTGGCAGGAAAAATAAGAGGAAAGAATTATCTCCCCTTTTTCCTTGCCATAACTATCGCGGTTAAATTTAGGTTTATACCAGTGCTTCAATTCCAACTATCTTAGGGAACAGTTTCACTGCAACAGCCAACAGAGTTCTATACTCATGAAACATAATTTAGGTTTATGCCATCGCTCCAATTCCAATTATCTATCTTTGGGAACTGTTTCATTGCAGCAGAGTTCTATACTCATCATAACATAAATACAATTGGTGATTGTGAACCCACAACGTAGGTTTCACCAACACTTGTTCGCCCGTTAGCTTGCCATTCAGGCACCCAAATGGTGAAAAAGAAAATTCTGTAGTGTTCTGCAGAGCAAACATTTGTGTCACTATGTGTTATATATGTGATGCAAGACGAACTGGTGGTTGCTTCGAAGGAGATCTTGGCGCAAGCTGTGCTGTGGAAACTTACTGGCATCTGTCTGTACTCGTGCTGTCCCTTTACGTGCTCAACGCTTCTGCTCCGCCCATTGCTGTCCTTCGAAGAACTGGCCTAGAAGTTGGTCCACCGCTTCTGGGCTGTACCGAACGTACTTCTGTGGGTTCTTGTTGTTCTCCACAAGATTACTGCAAGCCAAAAGGATAATGTCACATCCTACTCCCTACCGATTACAAGGTGTAGCAAATTCATCGAATAGGAAACTATTGTGTCAGTAATAGGGGGTTAATGAAATGATTCGATGATATACCCAAAGCGCTTGATAAAAGATCTATAGGCTGGCAATAGAACTTCGGCTACAGCAAGCCTCAAGGATTCTCGCAGTTCTTGGTCAGGTACAATCCATTGTGATTGCTTTGCATGAAGCTCCTCGAACTGCATATTGAAAGACTTGAACCTGCCAGGACAAAAGCCCTAGGTGTTTGAGGGTACTGATTTCTGTTGTTGTAAAAAAACAGTTGACAACAAGATGCCTCCAAGCACTCACCGTTCTTTGATCATAGCTCTTGAGACTCCACTGCTGCTAAGGTCACCACTGCTGCCCGCACCTTGAACAGAAAGTGTCTGAAGAATCTAAAATAACAAAAGCAGAAGAGCTGTATCAAGTGTAGTTTGATATGTAGCTATGCACAACCTCAGCTTTATAAAAATTCTAACTGGAATAAACATATCATGTATGAGCAGCAATACTATACCGTCCTCTCATACTATTTATGATAGGATCAACAGGTATTCCTCCATAATGAATTCACAGAAATTAGAGTGGTATACAGAGATTTTGCTGATCCACTAACCTTTGCCCAAGCAACACGTTTATACTGATTGGCATTTTGCTGCACAATCCTGCGATGCCTCTGAATCCAGTCATCGCCAAGGATATCTTTTGCTTCTGATCTGAGGCAGCACAAGAGATCATTAAATGAACAGATTATGAAAATATTATACAATACAGATCTTGTAAATACAAACATACCTGCGAACAGATCTAACCATATAGTGGATGTTGTTCATAAGAAATAAGTGAGTCAATGCAGGATCCTTATACTGTTTAGATTTTCCATCCAGATTATTCTGGAGGGCCTGCATTATCCTTGTGGTAACAGCGGCAAGCTGAGAGTCTGCCTCAGTGCCGCTATCAAATTCCTGAAATAGTAGCTTCAATGTCGACTGATAACTGTTCAAATCAGAGTAACATTTGTTAAGCATGCTATTTCAGAAACAACAGCAGGAAAACAATAAACAAACGAGAAAATTGCTTGATGAGAAAAATGAACAAACCAATATAGAACATTAATTCATAACCAAAGACATTCAAGAATCTAGAAGGTGCTCAAGTTCGTTGACAAAAGCAAGATCAAAAGATGCTATAAATAACTTTCTATAGGTATTGCAGCCTACATGGGGATAAAACTTTCCTGATTCAAATTTCCAAAAATCTTATTCAGTACCATGGTATATTTTTTTCCCTAACAGAACCTTCCTGTTCAAATTATGACACTTGAAATCCTTCCTACTTCATACAAAACTATGGTCTTGTTTATATGTTATCCTCAATGGAGATAAAGGTCAGAATAATTCTCCGAAGGTCCCAAGCATGAAGCGCCACAACCACAAGTATCAAATTTATGTGATCAACAATTCGCATGTCGATGAATTTGACAGACCGTAGGCAAAGGGGTATACTTACTCGAATAGGAATTTAACATAATTAATCACATAGCTAGTCAAAGGGTGGACTGTTCCATCCTGAACAATAGTTTTAGAAGCATCTTTTTCAACTGCATCCTCAAAATCTGCAAATGTTTCCTGAGCAGTCTGTGCCAAGCGCTTTGTTAAGCTTGATGCAGCTTCCCGCATCTCAATGCAAGGTTTGCCTTCAAATATTTCCTCAATCTGATAAAAACAAATGTTCAAACATGTAGAGAGACACGGTTTGGGAAACACCACACCCATAACAAGGGGGGTGACCTCTTGTATATATAGCCAATATGGCTTGGAGTACAAGAATACAATTCATGTATACATAGTAAGCCTATCAGCTATACAGGGAAAGCTATATCAATATGATCAGCTATACAATATTCCTAATACCTGCCCGCAGTCGCAGCGGGAGGAGTGCGGACGCAAAGACTGGACCGAAACTCGGTGAAGAGCTGAACCGGAAGGCCCTTCTTCATGATGTCCGCAAACTGGTGAGAGGACGGAACATGAAGAACCCGAACTTGACCCATGGCCACCTTCTCGCGGACGAAGTGAATGTCGATCTCAATATGCTTCGTGCGCCGATGGTGAACAGGGTTGGCTGTCATGTAGACAGCACTGACATTGTCACAGTAGACAACAGTAGCGGAGTCCAAAGGAACATGAAGCTCCTGGAGAAGCTGGCGGAGCCAGCAGCACTCGGCGACTGCATGGCGACGGCTCGATACTCTGCCTCAGCGCTAGACCGGGACACCGTGGTCTGACGCTTAGAGGACCAGGAGATCAAGTTGTCGCCAAGAAAGACGCAGAAGCCGGAAGTAGAACGGCGAGAGTCCGGACATCCCGCCCAATCCGCATCGGAGTAGGCGGTGAGAGACTATATAGGACCGGTGCCGATGTGGAGGCCGGAGGAGAGAGTGCCCTTCACGTAGCGAAGGATGCGCTTGACCAGCGCGAGGTGAGGCTCACGGGGGTCATGCATGAAGAGGCACACTTGCTGAACAGCATACGCCAAGTCTGGACGAGTTAGCGTGAGGTACTGAAGTGCGCCGACCAAACTCCAGTAGTCGGAGCTGTCGGAAGCAGAGAGCGGGGCGCCATCTGTCGCCGAAATCTTGGCATGAGTGTCAACAGGGGTCGCCGTACAGTGACACTAAGCCATGCCGGCACGCTGGAGAAGGTTGACGGCGTACTGTCGCTGGGACAGAAAGAGACCATCAGCAGAACGACTGATGGAGATGCCGAGGAAGTGGTGCAGATCGCCGAGGTCCGTCATGGCGAACTCAGAAGCGAGCCGAGCCATGATGGACTGAAGGAGCGTCGAGGACGAAGTAGTGAGGATGATGTCGTCGACGTAGAGGAGCAGATAAGCGACACTGGCGCCCTTTTTGTAGACGAAGAGGGATGTGTCGGAGGCCGATGCAGCGAAGCCGAGCTGACGAATGAAGGAGGCGAATCGCTGGTACCACGCTCGGGGCGCTTGCTTAAGTCCATAGAGAGACTTGAGCAGGAGACAGACGTGGTCAGGAGCAGCGGGGTCGACGAAACCAGGCGGCTGCTGGCAGTAGACGGTCTCGTCGAGGTGACCGTGGAGGAAGGCGTTCTTCACGTCGAGCTGGTGGATCGGCCAGGCACGGGAGGCGGCTATGCTGAGAACAGCCCGAATGGTCGCCGGTTTGACCACCAGACTGAAGGTCTCATCATAGTCGACACCAGGCTGCTGGGAGAAGCCACGGACAACCCACCGTGCCTTGTGACGAGCGAGGGTCCCATCAGAATGGAACTTGTGCTTGAAGATCCACTTCCCGGAGACGACGTTGGCGCCAGGCGGTCGAGGTACAAGGCGCCAGGTGCCGTTGTCGATCAGCGCCTTGTACTCGTCTGCCATAGCCGAACGCCAGTTCGGATCCGCCAGACCGCTGCGGTAGTTGGCGGGAATCGGCGAGGCGGCCACCACCGCCGTCATCCCGACGTAGCGAACCGGCGCAATGGCACCGGACTGGGTCCGTGTCGGCAGCGGCGGGGGCGGAGGAACAGGCGAGGCCGGTGGTGAAGAAGACGAAGACGACGAAGAGGGCGAAGCCGGGGTGACGAGGGGCGCCACGTCATGCACAGCCGCCTGCTGTACAGGGGGCGCCAAGACCACCGGGGGCACAGCCACCTGCTATGCCGGAGGGCGCGGCCGCCGGCTGTAGACGTGCAGGATCGCACGAGGGTCAGCCGGCGGCGGCGCCGGGGGTGCTGAGGCAGGCACCGGCGACGGAGGAGCCGGCGGCTGCGCCAGCGGCAGCGTCTGGAGGACAGGACCGCGCAGGAGGATGGCGGGATCGTCATCCTCGTGTACGGTGGGCGAAGGCCGTGGTCGCTCGACGTCACGCAGTGACGGAGCTGCCACGCGAGCTGCTGCAGGGTTAGATGTAGAAAGGAAATCCAAGTCGGATATAGATGACGGGGTGGCGGAGAAGGGAAACACTATCTCGTCAAAGACCACATGACGCGAGATGATGACGCATTTAGTGGCAAGATCGAGGCAGCGATAACCCTTGTGAGATGATGGGTACCCCAAAAACACGCAAGCTGTGGAACGAGGAGCTAGCTTATGTGGGGCAGTGGCAGATAAGTTGAGATAGCACAAACATCCAAAAACACGTAACTGGTCGTAATCCTGAGCGGTGCCGTACAGAAGTGTGAAGGGAACGGCATTGTCCACGGAGGAACTCGGCCGACGATTGAGAACATAGGTGGCTGTGGCGAGCGCCTCAGCCCAGTAGCGGGGAGGCATGTGAGCATGAATAAGAAGAGTACGGTTGATGTTATTCAGCGTACGAAGAATGCGCTCGGCCTTCCCATTCTGCTGAGAGGTGTAAGGACATGACAGCCAAAGGAGAATGCCACGAGAGGAAAAGAAAGAGGTCAACGTGCGGTTAACAAACTCAGTGCCATTGTCAGCCTGAAAGGACCTGACGGTGATGCCGAACTGGGTGTGTATGTAGGCGCAAAAATCGGTAATGATAGATGCTACATCAGATTTGCGAACTAGGGGAAACGTCCAACAAAAATGCGAATAATCATCTAGCAAAACCAAATAATACTGACACCCAGAGATGCTGACTACAGGAGATGTCCAGACATCACAATGAATAAGATGAAACGGCACAGCACTACGAGTCTGTGAACGAGTAAAAGGTAACCGCACATGTTTGCCAAGCTGACACGAATGACAAAGAGAATGTGCTACTTTATTACAAGTAATAAAGGAATTATTTCTAAGGGTGTCGATGATGGCAGATGCAGGATGACCGAGCCGAGCGTGCCAAACGGTGGTGGTGATGGCGAGTGTGGCGAGCGGAGAGGTGGAAGTGGTTGCGGGCAGCGTGTAGAGATCGCCAGAACTATCGTAGCGAAGCATCACGCGTCGACTCGGAATATCCTTAACAGAGAAACCAAGGGCGTCAAATTCAATCGAACAGTTATTGTCGCGAGTAAACTGACGTACGGAAAGGAGATTACGAATCAAGGAAGGAACAACTAGAACATTGCGAAGTGCAAAAGTAGATGAACTAGTGGGAATAGCAGAAGAACCGCGGCAAGTAACAGGTAAAGTATGACCATTGCCGACAGTAATAGAAGAATTGGGTGATGGAAGGCGAGAGAGAAGTATACCATCCGTGGTCGACATGTGAGAGGACGCGCCAGAGTCCATCACCCAGCCCTGGTTCTGGAACGCCAACTGGTTCAGGGCTGCAATCAGCCCAGGCCGCGGGCTGGGCCGACATCTGCACAGGGGCAAATGCGGTGTGGGCCTGAGGTGGCGCAGGGCCCAGCAGGCCAGGAGAGGGAGGGCGCCACCCGCTCGGGCCGCCCAGCTGCTGGCCCATGCCGCCCGGCTGTGGGCCGTAAGGGTTGAAGCAAACCCACGGCCCAGTCGGGCGGAACTGCTGCTGCTGCGGCGCGCCGGGCTGGCGCCAGGGTTTCTTGTTCTTCTTGCCGCCGCCGCTGGCGCCGCCGTGGCCGCCGCCGCCCTTGCCGTAGCCACTGCCGCCGCCACCTGCAGGCGCCACCGGAGCAGAGCCAGAGGAGGAGGAGCGGCAACCGCCAGGACTGGCGCAGGCAGAGGAGGCGGCGAGCATAGCGGAGGCGGCCGTCGTCTTGGCCTCGTTTGCGAGGCAGAGTTCCTTTAGCCGAAGCATGTCGAGGGCAGCAGTGAAGTCCGGCAACACCGCGGGGTTGGCGATGTCGTCGGCGGTGCCAGAGAACGGCTTGGTGACGCCGCGAAAGAGGTTGAGGACGAGCTGCGGTTCAGGAACCGCATGGCCGACGTCCCGAAGATCGGCGGCCTTCTTCCTCATGCGCTCGGCGTAGGCGTCGATGGTGTCGTCGCCCTGGGTCATCGAGTGGAACTCGTGGAGGTGGAAGATCGCGCGCGGAGCCTGATTGGCGCAGAAGAGACCCTCGATAGCGACCCAGATGTCGCGGGCGGTGAGGTCGTCGCCGTCGACGGCGAGGCTGAGGACGGAGTCGTCGACGGTGCCGAAGATCCAACTGCGAATGCAGCAGTCCGCCTGGTCCCAGATAGGATCCTCCGGGCGCGGCGGTGCTGAGCCGTCGATGTGGTGGCGAAGGCGAAACTTGCTGCACATCGACTTGAAGAAGAAGGCCCAGCGGGAGTAGTTGGAAGATTGCATCTTGAAAGTGCATCTAGGCATTTATATGTTTTGGTGATTTTGGATGACAACATGATTAGTCATTTAACTTGTTTGCTTAAGTGTATGAGCAGGAAATAACAAGAAAGCAAACAAGTGGTAATCATCCCAAGCAATCAAACTAGAAAATGACAAGTAATTGGAAATGACAAATAAGACAAGGACTTAAGCATATTTGTTGGTCTCACTTGATAAGATACTTGTCAAAGGTTTTGGGATAAATTATTTGAAGAAATTAGGATTTCTTTGGGCTTGATCCATAGCAATGGTTATATTCAAAATGAGACATGATTCTATGGTTAAAATATGGTCTCAAGTGCATTGATGCTTATGGACAAGTTATTCACCAAAGTCAACATACAAGATGATCATGGAAAATATTGAGGACATTTCAAAACAATTGAAGACATGGAGATTCAATGTGGATTTCATTGATGATGCAATGCAAAGCGTAGCTTAATTTGGCAAGAGAGGACGGAAGGGATCAAGCTAGATGAGAGTGACATTCCTAGCAAAGTGAAGGGCAAGTTGGTCTTGTAGCCGAGGGACTTTGTTTGTGGAAAGGTCTAACATTATAGTTTGGTTTCTATACGTCGATCAAGTCATATCAAGTGAAGCAATGCGAAGCATCTAATCTTTATTGATCATATAGTGGAATGGCTTATGAATTGTTTCATACAATGAAAATTCTAAGTCATTAGCTCAAGATTGGATTTGCTCAGCAAGACATGAAATGTTGAAGCCCTCAAGTTGAAGATGATCAAGTATGGCATCATTGAAGATATAAAAGCTCAAGTGGTAGATTCTATCTATTGTTTTTATCTTGAGTTTAGGAATGCCGTACTATCAAGAGGGATGCAACATTAGTTGTCTTGACAACACAAAAAAGTGCTCAATAGATCAACCCATGAGAGATAACCTCAAGAGAGAAGTCCTTTAGGGACTTAGTGTGCTGAGGGGACCAAAACCGGTCTGACCGGTTTTGGAAAGCGGTCTGACCGCTTTTGGGACTAGTGTGCTGAGTCGACCCAAACCGGTCTGACCGGTTTGGGAAACCGGTCTGACCGGTTTGGGAAACCGGTCTGACCGGTTTGGGCTCTGACAGGTACAACGGTTACTTTGATTTGAAAACCAGTCTGACCGGTTTCCAACGGTTATAACGGCTAGTTTGTGTTGTGTGGGGTATTTATACCCCATACCCCTCTCTTGTGAGGGGTGCTGGTTCATTTGCCTTTGTGGCTCGTCCCAAGCCTTCCCAAGCACCAGCAAGCTCTCCCCAAACCTCTCTTTGTGAGAGTTGATTGATTTTGATCATATCTTTGGATTTGGGTTGAGGGATGTATGTGTTGTGAGCTATAGATAGCAAGTGAGAGCTAATTGTAACAGTGAGAGTATATCCATAGTCTTGAGCACTTCCGGTGAAGTCTAGCAACCATTGAAGCATTTGTTACTCTTGGAGGTGATCCTCCTAGACGGTTAGGCGTCGCCGGTGAGCTACCTCGTGTGTGGTAAGCCACGGATTGGTTGTAAAAGCTGGCCTTGCCTCCTTCGTGGAAAAGGGTCAAAAGCTAGTGGAACCGAGGAAAGTGGCTTGGAGTGGATAAGCCCGCCTTTCGTAGGCCCTCAACGGAGACTAGGATTCATCGTGTCTTTGTGACAGCCTTAGTGGCAGCGGTGAACTCCGAACTTCGGGAAAACAAATCCTTGTCTCTTGTTTTACTTCACAAGTTCAATTCTAGCATTTATATTCGCTTCCGCATCGTTCTACTTGGGTGTGCTCTACTTGTGTGCAGGGACTAAGTGGACCTGCTAGTTATCATCTACAGGAGCCCATCAACAAGTTTGGTTTGTGCTAGAACTCGTAGAGGGGGTTAATTTACATAGTTGGTTTTCTCTGTGAAAAAGCGGTCTGACCGCTTTGGCAAAGCGGTCTGACCGCTTTCAAGAAAGCGGTCTGACCGGTTTTGGAAACCGGTCTGACCGGTTTCTGTACTAACTGTGTGAAAAAGTTTGTAATTTGCAGATTCACCTATTCACCCCCCCCTCTAGGTGACATCAAGGTCCTTTCACATCTCCAACTGGATCGGCACGTGCGACTTGACGGAGATCGTGGCGAAGGACGGAACCACGAGGTGCTGGGCGATCGCCTGATGGACCGCCGCCATGGAGGGAGCGCCAAGCGCCGGAGCAGATGGAGCTCCTAGGGCCGGCATAGATGGGGACCCCTGTGCCGGCATGGATGACATCCCCAAGGCCAGCGAGGAGGGCATCCCTAGGGCTGGCGACGAAGGCATGCCGAGCGCCGGGGAGGAGGAATTGTCCAGCGCCGGGGAGGACGAGGTGTCCTGCGCCGGGGAAGAGGAGTTTCCCGTGATGCCGGACATGACGACGGGAGGGGAGTCGCGATCAGATTGATCGCGAGTTCAGGGAGGGTGGGCAGCGGAAAAAGGAAAGATTAGGCTCTATACCATGTAGAGAGACACGGTTTGGGAAACACCACACCCATAACAAGGGGGGTGACCTCTTGTATATATAGCCAATATGGCTTGGAGTACAAGAATACAATTCATGTATACATAGTAAGCCTATCAGCTATACAGGGAAAGCTATATCAATATGATCAGCTATACAATATTCCTAATAAAACAAAGCTAGTGTTGACATCTATGTAATAATAAAAAATCAAGTAGTTTAAATTCAGAACAAAATAGCTGCACCAGTGAATTCTTCAAGCAGAAAAGTATGTCAAACATTTGGGAAGCAGCCTCTACAAGTTACTTCCGGAATACCTCTGGTTGAAGTTCATGCATTACTTCATACATGTCGAGCAATACAAACAGCTTTTCAGGGGACCTTTTGCTTTTAGCAACAGCATCTCCAAAGCTGAAAAGAGTTAAAATGCTATTTGCTGTCAGTTCAGCAAAACAATGGCCCTTGTTAAAGTTGACGCCATCAAATATCTGATCACATATTTTTCTTTCCCCTGCTAGTAGTAATTTGACCTGTTTGAAAAGCATAACATTCTTAGCTTGATACTGAAATGGACATACATAACATGAATGCATTTTAAAAAGGATCCTCACCGCAATTCGCATAAAATGTATCCAATTTCCAATTTTAGCCTCCAAAGCCTCCCATTGCATTTTTTGTACATCATCCTTACTAAGCCTTTCCACTCCTAGCTTCCGAAGGCTCGTTTCTAGAGCTGAAGCACGGGAATCTCTAATGGAAGAGAGGAAAATTGAATTGAATTATTAAAAAAAATCAAATGTTACATCCCTATAAGCGGGCAGACAGTGCGATGGAGCAGGAGAGAGCTCAGAATAGATGTAAAACCGTAACAAAAGCAAACTCAAAACCTACCTGTAAATTTTGTAGCAAGACTGCTGATTTCCAGCCTGAACCAACTGTTGAGCTATGTCATTCATGAGAGGCAATATTCTGGGAGGAATTAGTGTTGGGGTCTTGTATATGGCAGTCTCCAAGCCTTTGGATGGATGGTCAGTACGGCTGCTTCCATCAGCCTCGTGGCCACCATTTGTTGGCCGCATAGACTTGGGGAGACAATCAAACAGCCGATCAGGCTCAATGGGTTTGCTGAAAAGAAAAGGATAATCAACACAGTAATTCTTAGATACAAACAATTAACACAGCCATAAGTTAATTGTTCCTTTGCCAATAGCCCAATATGCAGGGAAATAGGTGATAAATAGGACGGCAGTTCATGAGTGGGCCTCGGCATCACTAGATGCACACAGCCATAAGCTAACAATCTTAGGTGACAAATAGGACAGCAGTTCATTAGTGGGCCTCGGCATCACTAGATGCACACAGTCATAAGCTAACAATCTTACCTGTATGTACTCATCAGCTGCTTAAATTCCTCTTCAATCTTCGTAGCAGACTTAGCTAACAGATTGTTGACATGGTTCAGAACAACTTCACTGCTCTTGAAGTTCTTATTCGAGGAAAAGAAGCGAACGATGCCTTTCAGCACCTCCACTGCCTCCAGGTAGCTCTCCAAATCCTCATGGGGACCCCTCAGTATCGTCGCCTCAGCCTAAAGCGCCAAAGCAAATAATACACAAACTAAGTGAAGATGCCAAAATTTCTGCTGTTTGAACATGAAGTAACTTGCAGGATTACTATATTTTCCATGCAATGATCAGAACAAGCATTCCAGTCAGAAGAAATGCTACACTTCGTTCAGAAAGAAAAGGAAACACTATAACCATACAATCTTGTAGAACGGTAAGAATCACTGACTGAATGTCCTAAACAACAATAATCTTAATGGGGGCAATATCATTCATATATTATTCCTGCGTTGAACCTAACTGTGTATACAGGTTAAGGTTGTTAACCCAAACTAGTTAAGTCCATAACCTCAATCCATGGCAAAGTTGATAATTTAACAAGCAATGGTTGCACGGACCTGCCCTTTTGCACATTCAATCGCCCTCAGATCCAAACAATGCCACAAGAGAAGATACCAAAATCATCTAACGAGCTAGCATTCTGACAGAGGATGAGCCAACGCACCCGGCGGGCAAGGTCAAACTGCGAGAGGATGCCATCCGCGGCCTTGATCGTCCTGTCGATGTTCTCGTGCGCCGTCCGGATCGCGTGCGTCCTCACCTGCAATCCCCACCAAACAACAGAAAAACACCGCCCCCGGGGTCAAATATCATGGAACGAAGCTGCGCTGCGGGGAGATGAAATGGGGAGAAGGAGACGGGCGCACGCACCTGGGTGGGGCGCATGGCGGCCTCGAGCGCGGAGAGGCGGTGATCGAAGGAGCCGAGGATGGCGACCATGCCGTCGGTGTTCCCCTGGCTCCTCCGCAGCGAGTCCCGCAGCATGGACGCACGCAGCGACAGCGCGTCCATGGTTTGCGGCAGCGCCCCCACCGCCATCGCTCCACCTCACGGACAGCAGATCGGGCGCGGGCGGCGGGCCTTCTCTTCGCGCGAAGAGGATTCCAGCGAGATCTCGACGCGGCGAGGAAAATGTACGGGGCGCCGAGGGGTGTCTGGTCTGGCGCACGGCGCCCTCCTGGAAGGAAGGGCAATACCGCGCGCGCGGCGTCGCGGCGGGGGCGATTCCGGCGGCGACGCGGCGGGTGTCGCCTCGCCGTGGAGAGCGGAGAGAGAGGGGAAGGAAGGAAGAAAGGATCAATTCGTTCGAAGTTTCGAAGGCCTCCGCGTTGATTCGTGTGGGCCTGCTGACCGTTGACCGAAGCTTCGTAGGCGGCTTCGTCTGCGTTGCCTCGAATGATCTGCAAGTGGGCCGAAATGAGCAGTGTTTATGGGCCGCACAGGTCTCTTCGCTTGTTTTGTGGGCTGCTACCGTCGGATGGGCGGCGGTGCACGGCGATCTGGTTCCATTTCCCCATGGCTCCCTGTGTCAGTCCTCCCTGAAGCACGCACCAAACCCTAGCTCCGATCCGCGGCGAGCACCATGGCGGCGCCGCCGCGCCGGCCGGCGGCGCTGATGGACGAGCTCGTGGAGGAGATCGCCCTCCGCATACCGCCGGACGACCCCGCGCGCCTGGTTCGCGCCGCCCTCGTCTGCAAGCGCTGGTGCCGCGTCGTCTCCGACCCCGGCTTCCGCCGCCGATACCGTGAGTTCCACCGCACGCCCCCCATGCTCGGCTTCCTCCGCAACCTCGGAAACTGTTCCACCTTCGTCGCCACCCCCTCCTTCCGCCCACCCCGTGCCACTCGCTGGAACTGCTCCGCCATCGACGCCCGGCATGGCCGCGTCCTCCTCCACAATGTGCCCTGTCATCTGGTGGCAAATACCCTTGTCAACCCCTTCGTCGTCTGGGACCCAATCACAGGCGCCTGGAGGGAGCTGCCCTTGCTGCGGTCCTCCATGTACCCTTCAAGCTGGAACGCCGCCGTGCTCTGCGCCTCCTCCGCTGGTGCCTGTGATCACCTTGACTGCCACCGTGGGCCCTTCCTAGTTGTCTCTGTGATCTCGGACACATGGAGGATTGTTGCCTATGTCTTCTCATCGGAGGCTGATGCGTGGAGCAAGCGCGCCTCTGTGCAGCTCCTGGGTAACAGAATCAATTTGGGGCCAAGTGCCCTTATAGGAAATGTGCTCTACTTCATGTTTTTCTTTGGCAAAAGTATCCTCGAGTATGATCTGAGCACCCGGGAAATGTCTGTGGTGCACCTCCCACCACAATGCTGCTTTGCACGCATCGTGCCCATGACTACAGAGGATGGTAGACTGGGAGTCGCCATCGTGGAGAACGGCAAACTGCACCTGTGGTCGAGGCAGTCTTGTCCTGATGAGGATGCAGTATGGGTGGAAAGCAGAGTCATTGAGCTTGAGAAATTACTTCCTAACGAAGCCCTCTCAACCTCACGTGGCGGAGTTGATGTAGATGGCTTTGCGGATGGCGTTGCTGTCATCTTTCTGCGGACAGATAATGGAGTTTTCACTATTGATCTCAAGTCCTGCCAGGCCAAAAAGGTGTACAAAGACAGTTGGATCTTTGGCAATTTCCCCTTTTTGAGCTTCTACACTCCAGGTACTAGAGTAAAAGACTCATGCGTCCTCTTTTCTCTTTCTTTAGCATGTGCGGTTTTTGTTCTTTGTGATTTTTCTAATATTTTGATTGAGCAGTATTTTAGTTGGCAACATGAAATCTTGGATGGTGATGTTTACCCAAGCACAATGAGTTCATATCACAGTTACATGCAATCAAAATATTAGGAAAAAATATTATTTTCTTTTTTGTTATCTGTTTGTTTTATGTGCTTCTTTGTCTGATTGGTTGGCCATTAACTCCTTGGTTTTGTGGCTGCTTAGTATAAATGTTTACTGAGGAAAAAATCATTAGCTGATGTTATTTTGTAAACTATGCATTTCTGCAGCATTGCCAGCAGCCTCTACAGTTGAGGGACCATGAACATTCACCTCAAATGCCTGATAAGGCTAAAATTCTCAATTGCCTGTTTTTCCGTCAAGGTTAAACTGGATCGGTTTATAATGTAAGCTTTATGGTGGGACAACTCTTTAGCAGAGTAAGGTTAGTCATGGTCTTAGTTTTGTTGGCCTTTAGGGGTTCTGTGTTTTGTGCCAAGGGATCATATATCTTATGTTTGTTATCTTGATCATTGTTGTGAAGTTTGCTTGGGCATCTTTGTTAAGCTGATAAGCTGTATTATTCTACTCTACATGTACGCCTGACCATTAGCTTGCAATGAAACGTTAGAATGGAATTAGGCAGATCCGATCTTCGGATTCACAAAGCGACCACAGGCGCCTCACTATCGACGGAGAC
Organism: Echinochloa phyllopogon; assembly: GCA_033239725.1. NCBI lineage: Eukaryota > Viridiplantae > Streptophyta > Magnoliopsida > Poales > Poaceae > Echinochloa > Echinochloa phyllopogon. The sequence goes on from BTCW01000001.1 coordinate 4,031,903, forward strand.
GTCTCTTACCATGGAATCAAGCAAGAACTGCGAGCAAATAAAATACCTTTCAAAAGTATTAATACAATCACATGGATGGTAAACGCACCAATGTGATGGACTAAAAAATCCACGCTTTATAATGGAATAGGTAACAGTGTGACTTTGCTACCTATAACTACTGACTTGCCGCCTCACCACGTTAAGCTTGTACTTGTTGCACCAGGAGTTGTTATGTTACACCAGACATGCCAACATGGATATTTTGTATGCATTGAGCAAAAATGGGATGTAATTCTATGGTGGTATCCAGAAACATATCTTGATGGCCAGGCTGACTCCAACAATGAGATGCAAATCCATTTTTGCCTCTCCAGAGGGTACTGTGCAGTACAAAATGATCTCCAACAAGGAAAGGTAAATGAGGATGTATTTTGCATCGGAGGAGAGAGAAGAGCTAATTTTAACTCTCCTCTCTCCTCTAATGCATTTCGTCAGAGCTGGACACGGAAAATGCAGTATCCGTTGGAGACTTCACCAAATGCATACTTATCCAGTTCCTGTATAAGGGATGCATTCCTCAATTTGCCTCTGAAATATGCCTTCTATTGTTGGAGTCAGTCTAAAGCACTCATGGAATCTAAAACTGCGAAAACCCAGAAATATCCATGCCTAGTTAATGTGGGATATGATTGAAAGATTAGTTCAAGTTAATTCTTAAAATAAATTAATAAAAATATGATATCAATACCAAGTCGAGGACTTGAAAACGGGTGGGCAACTTTACCAATGTGAAAAGCATTTTCAAATATAAATCCTGTTACACTAAATTTATACAATGTGATGTGCAAATTTAAACAATAGGTGTTGGTTAAAAATTAAAAATGGTTTTTTTTTGTTGGGTTTGGGCTCAGGCGCCGCAAGTCAACTCACCATGATCCTCAAATCGTGAGCCGCAAACCAATCGGTCAATTGTTTAGTTGCTGAACCGCCCCGGGTGCGTGTCCACGAATCCACGATCCCATCAAATCATTTCTCAGCTCTCAGTGCTCAGTGCTAAGTCGTTGGCAAGGAGCCCAGCCAACCAACAGAGCAAAGACAACACCGCTACCACCCGCGACCGAACAGAGGAGGGGCCTCGAGGGAAGAAGAGAAGCCAGTAAGCATGGCGGCCGGCAGCGGCAGCGTGGTGAAGCACATCCTGCTGGCGCGCTTCAAGGAGGAGGTGACGCCGGAGCGACTGGATCAGCTCATCCAGGGCTACGCCGCGCTCGTCGAAGCCGTCCCCTCCATGAAGGCTTTCCACTGGTAAGGGTAAATCCAACTGCAACACCCCACCCCCATCTACCCTCCTCCATAAGGCCTCGAGATATCGACACAATTACATGCTGACTGTTGTTATGCCTCTGCTTCTACATGCTCGGGCGCTGTCCTCTGAGTGGCTGCGTGAGCCGTGAGGACTAGAGGACACGCACCCAAGGTGCTCGAGGAATGCTGACTGCCTGGCTTATTACGGAATAGTTTATCTCAACCGAAACATGATTTGGGTTTCCCTGTGCCGTGCGTGACCACTAACGCAGTGACGCCGAACGTTAGCCTAGTGATTTCTCCTAGCCCTTGGTCCAGATATCCAGAGCTCATTTAACTAAATAATAACAATAATAGTCAAACTAACGTGTACTGCTAAGTATCTATTACCACTATTTCTTAGCTTAGAGCATTATTACAATAAACAATATCCATATTTTCTAGGGTGAGATTTACATGTATTCACCAGGCGTCTGCGAGATCATGTGAAAGTGAAATAGACACAAAGTTTTAGTAGATAATTAGTTATCTCATTGCTTCATGCAAAATTGATACTCCGCTTTTTCAAGCTGTGCGCTCCCTAATGCGCTCTTTGTTTTACAGGGGTACTGATGTGAGCATAGAAAACATGCATCAAGGGTTCACGCACGTCTTCGAGTCCACATTTGAAAGCACAGAAGGAATCAAGGAGTACATTGAGCACCCAGCACATGTTGAATTCGCAAATGAGTTCTTGCCTGTATTGGAGAAGGCCCTCATAATTGACTACAAACCGACTTCCGTCAACTAATGGTGGACTATGGACCCAGATCCTTGGAGAACTTTTCTAAATTCTCATCATCAATAATCCTCCGTACACATTGTCTGAGAGTTTCCATTTGATTCTACAGTATACACTTTGTGCTGAATAAATCTGTTGTGGTCGGTTTCCCTGTTGGCCTGTTGCGAATACATTTGAGTTTCCCGTAACTGCAGTTGTAATAACTTTGCACAATTTTTGTTCATATCAGAATTACTTTTTCAAAGATTGATATGCTGTCTAAGCATATAAGCTCTATAGAATCTGCGAATACGTGCTTTTCCTTTTAACCTTTTTGACAATCATGTTTTTGATTAATTGCGGTAACTATAATATGGTTTTCCCAGGTGGATTGTTTGTACGCTGCTTGGAAGCTGCCGGATGAGAAATTAAAATAGGTTTATGTGAACCTTCATTTTGTGTGTGTGTGCGCGCGCGCGCGCGCAAAGATTTATGTGAACCTTCGGGAGAACACAAACTCAACTTTCTCGCTTTCTGCACGTTTGCTGTACTGCTGAAACCAATCGTTCTTATCCTGCTTTAGCATCTTTTACGTGATCTGTGGTACTAGCTATCGTGCCATGGGTATTCTGAATTGAAACACGAGTAGAGATGAATTGGCTTTGACATTCTTTTTTTGGCAGCTTAAAAACACATATAAAACATGGAAGTTGGGCTACTGCTTCGGATGTTACCTCCAAGAATATCCGCATTTACAAGACACACGATTGTCTCTTCTTATATAAAAAATGGAAACATTCAAAATTATTAACCCAAATACTGCCAAAGTCCAAATAATCTCTAAACTATATTTTAATTTGAATTACTCTCGCAGCTATATTAATTGATGCAATCTACCCTTTCATAAAACTTGCATGTTTTGTTTCCTTATGCACAAAAGAAGTTTTGAATTAAAATTTAGTGGAATGAATACTAGTATTTATAAACATAATGATTGTACATAGTGAAATCATTTTTTAATAGCGTTATTATATGAAAAATGAGATCAAAGAGCGTCGATGATTGCACATAGTGAAATCACTTTTTTAATATGGTTACTAGGTGAAAAATGAGATCAAAGAGCATCGCGAGCGTGAATTTCTCACTGGAAAAGCTAAATCATGTTAATAAACAAAGGGTCATTGTTAAATTCACAAGGCTTAAGAAAACATGATCCGCCAAATCATATTTAGGCGCTGGTGGTAGTGCGTGCCCGCGATTCCCCCTGTAATGTCGTTGAATGCTTCGGCAGTTCACACTCTCACTCCCTGTAGAGCTTGTACAACAGTTTATACGGTTGTTGTCTATAAAAATTACCATGTCACATGAAGATGGCAATATAGACAGCTTATACAACAATGTGTCTATTAAGCTGTCTATAAGCTAATTAATTCATATGTAGACCCATAAATTATGTTGATCAAGAATAAATTTGATTCTTATATACCATTTTGTGGCTTGGTTAAGAGTGCATGGTTTATACTGTTTATATAAAAATACAATCTTATCAAAAGGAATGAAGTATTTTATATTCTATCTTATGCCCTCCTTGCTTGTATATAAATGAATTTGTTCGAAAATTATCAATAGAAAGGATTGTATTGCAAAATTCCAAGGGCCATAACGTAAATAAAGCATGTCTCCCATCATCTCTTTCATCGTTCTCTCATCCCATCCGATCCCTCCCCAAATCCACTCGTTGACCACTAAAACAATCGATATCCACTCCGAGCTACCGGCGGACACTGCATCCTACAGTACAGTTTACGGCAGCGAGCGGACAGGCATCCGATGAACGCGGCAATCGGCGCTGCGGGGTTGCATTGCGGGTGGCGTCATTCTAGACGGGGAGGGCCATGGCACCCATGACCCGTCGGCAGGAGCCCAGAGCTGAGGCATGGCGCGGCCAGCGGCTGTCGGGAATAGTTGGATCAATTTGCCTCCGTGACCGTATATAGACACAACGAAGCGGTGGCCGAGCAGACACAACGAAGCACAGCAGTCGTAGTACTCCTACCAACCACGACTGAACAGATAGGGGGATCGGAGTAGGCCGGGAAGCATGGCGGCTGGCGGCGGCGTGGTGAAGCACATCCTGCTGGCGCGCTTCAAGGAGGAGGTGACGCCGGAGCGCCTGGACCAGCTCATCCGGGGCTACGCCGCGCTCGTCGAAGCCGTCCCCTCCATGAAGGCCTTCCACTGGTAACACTAACACCCGCGGCTACTAGCTAGTTGACATCACTCGATTCCATGCCGATTATCGCGATGGGCTACCGTATGATGCCTCGCTGCCGGCCTGTGCGGCAACGTGTCCTGCGTGAGTGAGACGCGCCTCAGATGCTCGACGAATTGGGTGCCTGGGTTAGTTTGGGTTTTTCTGTGTACGATCAGTGTCACTTACCATCTATGATTGTTATCCTTGTGATTTCTCTTAGCTCTTGGATCCAGGGATCCACAGCTGATTATGCTCCGTTTGGCACTCCAGCTACGAGGAGGCCCAGGCTGGATCTAGAGTTTGTGAATATATATTAAAGTTGTTTAATTTATATTTAGCATAAACCGTAATTAAATGATTTATCAATGTACCAACAGCTCTAGATCTATACATTTTTTGGGGAACATCGCCATTTGTTTCTGACGCAGGTTACTTGTTCCTGATGGAGGTTACGTGTTGATAGGTGCCCAAACCAGACGATTACAATCAATGTGTAGCATCGATATTATTTTCTCCCCATGTCTTCTTTTATGCTCCACATGCCACAAAGAATTATCGCCGCTTGCCTTCTTAAACATAAGGTTAAAATTCATCAGGTCAACAGCCAACGTGAGTCTGTGCAGGTTCGGCAACTTTACCCCTGTTATCTTGCCTGTGAACTTCCAGAAATTCCTTGCAACGGGGTAGTCATCAAGGACATGGAAAATTGTTTCTTCTGTAGCTCCACGAACTTCACAATTAGCAGTCTGTTCAATATGTCTTCAATGGAGAATTTGCCTTACTGGTAATATTTCATGCAAAACCGGCCACCAAAAGACTTAAATCTTCGGAGGGACTTCCAGTTTCCAAATTAGCTTCCATTCATCACATGTTGATACTCTGCCACATTTGTGGAGCTACAAATACTCTGCTCCAAGATTTCTTGGAGCTGGAGATATGCCAAACAGGATAGTAAGGGTACTAGGTAACTTTACAGGGTACTATACTATTCTTGGAGCATACTCCCTCCATTTCAAATTATAATTTGTTTTAAATTTGGAGTTTTCTAGGTGCCATGTATATAGGTATAATATGTATTTAGATGTACGACAAAAAAATATGAACCAAGAAAAGCTAAAATAAATTATAGTTTGGGAGTACTGAAATGTGCACATCGATGTGTTCTAGGGTGATTTTTTAGCAGCCTTGAATGCATCCATTGGTCAAATACTAGAAGTTTAAGTGCATCGGCAAGATCATGTGAAACCGTAAAAAAAAATCAGTACTAGTTCTCTGTTCTGATGCAAAGTTCCTACTCGTTTCTGACTGTCAGTTTTTTTATGTGCCCTTTGATTTGCAGGGGAACTGATGTGAGCATCGAAAACATGCATCAAGGGTTCACCCATGTGTTTGAGTCCACATTCGAAAGAACAGAAGGGGTCAAGGAGTATGTCGAGCACCCAGCGCATGTTGAATTCGCAAATGAATTCTTGCCTCTATCAGAAAAGGTCCTCATAATCGACTATAAACCGACTTCTGTCAATTGAATATGGACTATGAAGAACCAGGGAGAAGCTTTGCTCATCAGTTCTCGCCATCAATAATTTGCCGTACTGTGAGAACTTGATTTTCCGTTATATGCTTTATGCCCAATAAATTCGTCTGCTTGGGGACTTTGAGTTTTCTGTAACCGCAGTAGTAGTAACCTATGCACATTTTTTGTTGCTATCAATATTATGTTCCGAAAGACTACTTTGTTCTCCATGCATTTAAGTTTTGATACAAAGCAGTTAAATGTGTTTGTTTTCAACAGTAGAGAATCATGATTGAGATGAAGAGCGGTTACTATAATTTCTAGAACCGATTGCTACTTACTGTATCTAAGCATCCTGCTGTAACCAACCTTTTTCCTATTCAGACACCTTTTTACGTGATCTGCAAATACTCCTACATTTAGCACCTGCTCCATGATTTTGGATTTTAGATAGATGACTATAGATGCATTAGGGTTTTCACAAGAATTAGAAGCTCTGTCCTGACTGACTACCGATGCTAGAACAACTATCCCTATCACGGTGCCAAACTGATGGGTTCTTCAAGCTGAAATTAGTTTTATAATTAATCTTACATTTCTGTAATTATTTTTCTCTCAGTTTTAGCTATAGAAATAAAGAATTAATTTAATGTAGAAACAAAATTTGAGGCATTTATTTGAATCGCTCAAACATTTTTTACGGTTTCAATTCTTTATAATAAAGAGAACCATAAATCATCAAGATGATAACATCATCATCATTTGACACGTTGATGTCATCACGTGGCTAATCACGTTGGGTCTTGCACGGGAGCAATTGTTTTTAGGCAGCACAGATTGTTACTGACGCTGCAGTGTGGCATGGCACTGCCCAACTCTCTTTCTAGGCACAAAAAAAAGCCCCTTCCAGGCCTGCTTTGTGCCACGGTTAGCTAGATTAGTGGGCCTGGGCCTCTAGTTGGACACTTGCACTTGCTGTCGGCCCGCCCAAGGCCTGGTCGACGGCCCGACGCGGCCGCGGGAATATCGAGTCGCACACGCGGATGTCAGTCGTCGAGTTGCATAGAACCATAGACTCTTCTCCTTGCGCTCGCTAGCAAGTGGGCCCGCGCGTAGTGTTCGTCTTGCTCGATGAGCCGCAGCGGCCGGAGTTGGAGAAGAGGGGCTGCCGGGGTGGGTGAGGTCCCCGGGGCTTAGAAAGGCGGCGGTTTTCAACTGGTTCAGCGGATACTGGCCAGTTCTGTACCCCGGTTTTGCATGTCATTAGCGGTTTCAAGTTTCAACACGGTTTTAGCCTTTTAGGCCCCTCGCCCCTGACACCGATTCTTGCACGGATTTGGGGCGATTTGGATGAAAAACGTTAATCATCTTTGCAACACAGGTAATAAAGATCGAAGCGAAGTCATACTCCGTATATGGCAGGGAGAGAACTAAACAGTTCAATATATGCTTTGGCTCTCGAACCGAACGGTGACGCCCTAAATAAAAATCTAAAATCCTCGAGATCGAAAACTAAACCCCGGACCGACCTTATTATCCAGGCCGCCGCCACAAAGTCGTCGTCAACGACGGAGAAGGCCAGCAGAAACGCCATGGCCGCCAGCGCCGCCGGCGCCGCGCGGGCTCCCGACATGGTCCTCCTCGACAGGAGGGTGTACATCGCCGACCGCCCGAACGGGACCACCGCCCGGGGCATCTCGCTCGAGGGCCACGCCGTCGAGGTCTCCTTCGTGCTCGCCAACCCGCCGAAGCTCTCCCGCCTGTGCGTCCACTTCCCCGGCCGCGACAACGCCACCGCCGGCCCCGTCGAGCCCGCCCTGCTGTGCTCCGAGAAGGACATGGCCGTCGTCGAGCTCCGCTTCCCCTACGAGGGCCGCAGCGAGTACTTCCTCTACCGGGCCCACCCCAACCACCCGTCCCTCGAGAACATGTACATGCGGCTGCGGGAGAACCACGAGCTCGGCCTGCTCCCCGCCGCCGGCGCCGGCGCCGATGGCGGCGGCGGCGGCGGGTACCGCGTCGCCTTCCTCCACCTCGAGCCGCCGGTGCCGTCCGTGCCAGATGACTTAAACTACCATCTCCACGTCCTCTCGTCGGAGACGCGGGCGTGGAGCGTCGAGCAGTCGTGGCCGTCGCCGTGGTCGTCGAGGCCCCGCGCCGGCGAGGCCGCGCCGCCGCCGTGGTCACGGCGTTACATCGGCGGCGAGACCCTCGCCGCCGATCCGCCGCATCAAACCCACAAGGTGCTCGCGCTCGGGGGCTCCGCGCTGGGCTTCGTCGACTTTCTCCGCGGCATCCTGTGCGTCAACATCCTCGACGACGAAGACGCGCCGCCGCCGCATCCGGTTCCCGCCGCCGGTGGGCGGCAACGGGTGCCTCATGGAGCACCGCTCGACGTCGATCCGTGACGTCGCCTGCGTCGACGGCGTGATCAGGTTCGTCAAGGTCGAGAACCGGAGGAGGATGGAGGTCGTCCGTGGAACGAAACGGAGCTTCCCCGACGTGCTACACGATTTGGACCTGGAGAATCTCTCCACCTCCACCTCCAGCTCCGGCGCCAGGAGCGCCGCCGGCGTTCGTGACGACGCCGCCGTCGACCACTTCACCTGGGCCAAGGATGGCTGGAGGATCGTCACATGGAGTAGACATCTCGACAACTCCGACCATTGGAACAAGGACTGCGACGCCTGCGTTGACGACATCGTCATCGACGACCCGAGGCTTCTCCGCCGGCTGCCGCCTGAGCTGAGGACGATGACCGGCAGTGCCGGATCGGTGACACTGAACAAAGACCACGTCGCGGCGGCGCCGGCATTGAGCGTCCGTGACGGGGACGTTGTCTACCTCACGTGCAAGCTGGAGCTCACGGACAAAGCCGGATGGCTGCTGGCGATCAACACGAGGAAGAAGAGGGTGGAGGGTGTGGCACCCATCACCTCCACCAGGTTGGTATCGTCACCGAGTTGCTTCTACCTCCCATGCGCGATCTCCAAGCACATGAGCATGGTGCGGCTGCCACACGATTGCAAGGAATCTGGTTGCAAAGATGGCAAAGAAGAGAAAGAGAGCGTGAGCGTTGCAGCAGAGAATGGTGTGCGGTATGATCCTTGGGGAAGCGAGAGGAGCACGACGGAGCCTGCTGTGCTGTATCCTTGGGAGAGACGGCATAGCACAACCAGCAATTCAGCTCGACTGGCCACACCCAAATATCTCAACTCTCCCTCTCCCTACTTTATTGCTGCTCCTTCCTAATTAGCAAGCAGGGATAGGAAAGAAAATAAAAATGTTCGGGTGTTTTTTTGCGATTTTTTTATCCGGGTGTTAAGAATAGCCTCTAGTAGCACATGAATATCAGTCAATTTGTATTTTATACACTATATACTGTCAGTGATCATCTTTTGGTGTAATTCGTATGTTGATTTAGTGTAACTTAAGATCCGGACATGGAGCTCTCTCAGAATACCATAATTTTGCATCTGGATGATAAACGACGAAAATAACCGGATTTTTCCCCTAAAAAGGAAGTTGCAGGTATATGTCATAAATCGGATGTAGTTTGTAAACTACACCATGGTACAGTGCAGCTGGAGGTGAGATATCTTTCTTGAATTTGGATAGCTTCGTAGCTTAGAATTTTGGTCAATGCAACATTGTGATTTGATCTCGGAGCCTTCACTTAGATAGGAACGCCATTATTTATCCTACAATTATTATTACATCCACCAGACCTAATGGGACACATTTGAATTTATGAACTCCAAAGATTTAAATCCAAAATACTTTCAAGTGCAACTGATTTTCGGCTATCCAATTTTGAAGCATTTTTCACATCGATGTTTTTGAGGGAAAGACTTTTCATGTATTTTTCACCCATTAGTCGTAGCGTGTCAATCTCACATCAAAATGAGTCGGGATTTCGAATTTGCATCCCGCGAGGTTGCGGCCCAAGATGATTTTGTCACAAGGCCTTCTTTCTAGACCGTTCCGCGGATAATGATGGTCCAGCCCGCATGCAAGGCCCGCAAAGTACGAGTAAACGCACGGCCCAGTTTTAATCCGCAGCCATCCTCCTCGGTCCGCGATAGCGACACACGGCGGCGGCGGCGAACCGGCCGGCGCAACGGCTCCGGCGGCTCGGCCGCCATTGCGCGCCACATGCGCCGGCGGGATGTCTTCGAGTCCAGGGTGAAAGCCCCGGAGAAATGAGGCTCGCTCCCAAGGTACATCCGGCAGAAACCTTTTCTCTTTTTGGCGTCTTGTTGCCGAAATGTCGGAATGCCCTAGCGTCTGTTTTGATTGACCGGCGTTGTTGTAGGCTTGTAGCTCACGGATATGGGTTGCTGGTTGCCTGGTTCTGCTTGCATTTGTGTTTAACCGTGTACATGAAAGTGCGTCGTGGTTTAATTGTGTTGCTGTAGCAACAAAATTGAATGATGAAATCATAGCTGCACAGAAATCTATCGGGTGCCGTCTCTTATTTTCTTGACAAATTTAGACTGCTTCAACTCAACTCAGATCAGCTTACATGGTTACATTCTTTTTGCTTTGCACCAAATGGTTTATTCCTAGGTCCCGAGCCCTGAGTCCTGGCCCATAAATCCCCTCATATATTTCCTAGACATGAAAAATAACTTAAATATGGTTCGCAAGTATAGAAAGGTTGTCCATAAGTGATACATATATCGAAACCCGAGTAGGAGACAATTAGTACTAAAGTCATCATAATCTGACATGTAAACTGAGACTAACCAAAATACCTTGACAATACTATTTGATCATATAGCACTCCTACACCAAAGAAGGCCTCAAAAGCAATCACAAAGGTGATCCTTTTGACCGTTTGTTCTGTGGAGGGAACATAGACTGGAGGTGCTTCAGCCGAGCCACAGAGTTTAGCCACCATAATCCCACACAACTTCGGGTTTCCATCAAAGCTAGAACTTGGAAATGTACTAAGCTGGCCTCCATCGGGAATAGGCCCTTCCAGGTCATTAAGAGAAACATTGAACTGAGAGAGGAAGTGCAGGTCGTTCAGTTCAGATGGGATTGTACCTGTGAGATGGTTGCTAGACAAGTCTAGAATTTGCAGATTTGTCAGCTTGCTGAGTTGCTGTGGAATTTCTCCTGACAAGCAGTTGAAGCTCAAATTGAGCTTCTCAAGCGATTTCAAGTGAACAATCTCCTGGGGAATCACACCGGTTAAGCTATTCTGACCCAGATCAAGTGTTTTCAGGAAAGTAGTGGCTATCCGGTATTGAAATGAATGAGCTAAATAAACAGGTAGTTCAAACACCCTTGGATCCAAATGGCTTGCAGTCTTTTCTGTTCTTAGCATTGGCATTTCCATTAAGGCTGTTGGTAACTCCCCTGTGAGGTTATTAGATGATAGGTCTAGAAGGAAAAGTGAATTTAAGTTTTTGATCCAGTCTGGTATTCGTGATTGTTCCCCAGACCCCGCACGGTGCGGGAAGCCTACGGCACTGGGTACGCCCCTCTGGTATTCGTCCACTGAGCCGATTCCTGTTCAAAAATAACATCTCCAGATTTTTGAGCTTTGATAGCCAAAGAGGTATTCTCCCGGACAATGAGCAATCAGTTATGGAAAGAACCTGAAGATTCTGAAAACCATCAATCGTTTCATCTTCTGGCATTGCCTCACCCTTGAAGTTGGTTCCAATTAGTAGGGAGGTGAGATTCCTACTGTTCTTGAGGATATGAAGTGTATTTGTGATATTTGTAAAATTGTTGGCACCAAGTGACAGGAAAACGAGAGATTTCAAATTGCCTATTCTTGGTGACAGCTGCCCATGCAAGTTGTTGCTGGATAGCCGCAATGCAATCAGTTTGCTGCATGAGTATATGCTTTCTGGAATTGTGCCAGTGAAGTTGTTGTACAGAAGATCTAGTGCTTTTAAATTGAGCAAGTTGAAGATGTTGACTTTCTGAAGCTCTCCGCTGAAGTTGTTACCCTTGAGGTCAATCATTATGATATTTGTGCAATTGCTCAGAGCTGATGGCAGCTCCCCAGACATGTTGTTGTTGTTCAAATGGAGCTCCTCCAGTCTCTTGAGCTGGCCTATAGATTCTGGAATCTTGCCATTCAGCCTATTACCTCCAAGATCAAGCTTAACCAGATTTCTGAGCTTCATTATGTGTGCAGCATCAAGTAATCCTTGCAAGCCATTGTTTGGGAAAGAGAAGTACTTTAACGATGTAGCGTTGAAGAGCTCCTCTGGGAGGAGCCCACTGAGGTGGTTGTGGCCAGCCTTGAGTATTCTAAGTGCACAGCATTTACCTATACCAGCAGGGATGTTACCACTGAATTGGTTGAAAGAGAAGTCAAGCAATGCAACAGATGTTGAGTTGATGCAGAAAGAAGATGGTATCCATCCTTGGAAACTATTGTTGCTCGCATTGATGGCAATCAAATTTCTTGTTTTTTCCCATATTGTAGATGGAAAATCTCCTGTAAACAAGTTGCTTGAGATGTTGAGTGCTTGCAATGGCTGCTCAGTGATTGATGGATGAGGTTCTTGCAGGGTCCCGCTGAGGCGGTTGAAGCTCACATCAAGTACAGTGATGCTACCAGATGACATTAGTTCTGATGGCAGGTTACCAGAGAGCGAGTTGTATGAGAGGTTGAGGTGCAGCAAGCCAGTGAGCTTGCCAAGGGACGGTGCGATGCTTCCTTCTAGGCCTCTAGAGGCTAGAGAAACATCGATAACTGCTCCATTTCGATCGCAAGTTATGCCTTCCCACTTGCAGCAGTCTGTGCCATCCCGCCAGGACATGGTAACACCACCATCCTGCGATAGCCCAGCAATGAACTGTAGCAGGGAGCCCTTCTCCTTCTCATTGCATGAGGTGGAAGGAGAAGCCATGGTGAGTAGCAGCACAAGGGGAAGACAGAAGAAAGGCATGGCCAACCTACTAACCTTACTTTTGCACGGAAAATGTGGTGTCCTCTGCATGAGTTTTGATCTAAGTAGCAAGTGTATTTGTAAAGACCCTGTTCCGGAAGGTGGCTAACTTGGAGCCATACTTGCTGAGTGGTATGTATCAGTGAATGGTAAGGAGCAAGTAGGGAAGCATGAACCATGAGAATGTCAATTGACCAATCTCTGCACTTGAAGTATACTAGAAGTCATATATACTAATTCATGAGCGTGGAAAACTAGTGCTTAAATTCTCCCTATGATAAAGACCACTGTCAGGTCAGTGGTATTTGATCTAGGACGGCACAGGGTGCTCATTGCTTAATTGTCACATCACTGTTTTTTCTTCGCGTGGCCACATCACTGCTTCTGAGATGTAAGGAGCTGGCTGGGGGAGATGTATACATGCTCTATTGTTGACCCCAAACAATGTGTGGTTTTTGTAAATACAATTAGCCTGCTTACTACAGCACTGTTTAGCTGATAGAACTACTGCTAACTACTACCGTGAAGTTTCGCTTGAGCTGCCTTCCTTACAATTTGTGCATTAATCTAGTCTTCCAATCTACTAAAAGTTCATTCCTTTATATGGAGCATCTTCGGTTGGTAATCACCTAGACCTAACAACACTAGAATAACTTGCGGGTGTATGTCTGTTGGACTGGAGAAGGGGGCATTCTGTTGTTGATTAAACAAGCTCTGTACTCTTTTTTCGTTTTCATGCGACCTTCCATTATACAGTGTTGTGATAATTGATATTTGACACTGTATACAATGATTTCATTTTGATCAATCGTTTTGATAATGATTGCTTTTTTTTTCACTGGATGTCTGGAGTCTGGACTACTGCTTGGTGTTTGCTGCACAAAAAGTCCGCATCTACTAAATTTTATTTGAAATGTTGCCACTGAAGATCCATATTCACTGTCAATTGATTATATTATATTAATATGGATTATTGTTAGGAGTGTGATTAGCTCTAGGATGATAGACCTGTGGCACCTTGAAATACTTTCCCTGGGGAAGCTCTTTATTTGTCAGGCTTTTCAAGACTCTACAAAATTCTATCTTGCCTGCAGAAGGGGCGATGGCCACTGCAATTGGCGAACCTGGATAAGGTGTCAGAATTGGCGATCTTGTCTTCTTGATCAGGTAATAAGCTGATTTCCTACCACTGTTAATGATCTCACTAGCTGTAGGGTTTCAATTGGTAAGTAGGCAGGTTGATTCCCATGACAAAATCAACCTTTCTGGTGTATTGCAGACTTGCAGTCCGTTGCAAACCATCAAAGTATCATGCCAGAAGAAACTTGCCATGTTCTGGAACATGAGAAGCCTCAACACCTCTGCTCTGTGCTTGCTGTAGCGTGGTTAAGGATCTGTTCCACATGTCTCCAAGAGACAAGATACTTTCATCGACCACTACCGCCAGAACAATGCTGGGCCAAAATTCGTCACCAACATTACTTCCCTTCTGGCTCAATTTGTTTGCACTTGGGGTAATCAAAGTAGCTAACTTGTGAGAAGTATCACAATTCACAAGTCACGTTTGGCATTTGTCTATTCATGATCCAGGAGTGACAAAACAAGAAGACCCGGGACTCCAGAAACATCAATATTTTCCACGGCGTCAACAAGAATTTACACAGAAGGATGACGCCGTGTGAACGTGCAAATGTGATCGCACGACGTGATCATATCACGTGCTATTGGGTCAATTGTGACGACGTCTTCTTCGACCTGTTGTGTTTGCTTTGTTGCTCTTTTCATCTTGAATTCTTGGCTCTTGAGCGTGAAGGATATTTTTTTGCACTGTTTGCAATCTTTTTCCCCTATTGCTGATGCAGGCTTTGTATTGACGTCACCATTCATTGACATGTATATATACTTATCTCTGATTTTATATAGGTGACACGTGTATGTTTACTAGTGGACTCGGAGGTTTTCTTTTTGCCACATGTTCCCGTAAATATGTTTTCAAAAGTGTATATTTGCCGATTATACTAGAATCAAACAAATTGTTGCCAAACGCCTTTGTTTTCAAAATCGTTCCCAAAGTTGCAGCCTTGAGCAGCTTTTAATGTGGGCCACACCGAAGCCTGGCCCACATCGACGGCCCAATTCATCAAAGCAAAGTACTCGATGCCCTGACCCGACCCGATCCACGCCCAAATCGCCCAATGTCTCCCAGTCATTTTGTCCAGCACGAGGCAGCAGCGACATGCGGCGGCGCTGCGCCGGCCCGACGGCTCGGCCACCGGAGCACGCCGGAGGCGCCGGCGGTTTGTAGTGCCCTGAGCTCACCGGCGAGATCGTAACCGGGAGCGTGAGCTCAAACAGCAAGAAATCAAGAGAGAAGGATACAGATCTCAGAGGTCAGGCAACTCGCCAAGACCAGTTCATCGTTGATGCGATAAAAATGATTCGTTGTCTGAAACGTTACAGTCTACTGGCTTATCTCCAGGACACTCCGACCGCGCAGGGCCCACTCGTCATACTCTCACACACACCTACTCGTCTCCCTTCATCGATGGCGCCTTCAGGGAATCCGTCTTCACGGCATCCGCTCCAGTGGTGACAGCACCCGCCCCTGAAGAACTTGCTTGTCCCCAAGCAAGCGCATGAGGAAATGTGGCACGCAATACATTTGCATCCTCCCAAGTTGTAGCTGAAGCTGGTAGATTTGTCCAAGTGACCAAAACCTGTGTAATAGCAGAATTACCTTTCTTGACTAACCTTCTTTGTAATATCTTCTCTGGCTCCACCTGTTGAGTTTCCAGATCAATGAATTTCGGTAGAGTGTGAAACACTGGTGTGTAATCTGGAGTGAAAGGTTTGAGTTGTGACATATGAAAAGTGGGATGAATCTTGGAGTCAGGTGGTAATTCAAGTTTATAAGCTGCAAGACCGACCCTTTCCAAAACAATGTATGGACCAAAATATTTCAGAGCTAGCTTAGGAAACGGTATGTTGACCACTGAACTCTGAGCATACGGTTGTAACTTCAGCAACACCTGCTCCCCAACTTGAAACTCTCTATCTTTTCTGTGTTTGTCGGCCTGAGTCTTGAATTTGTTCTGAACAGCTTGTAAATTTGCCTTGAGCATCTTGTCATGAGCTACCCTTTCAGTCACCCAATCAGTAGCTGATGATGACCCGGTGGAATTCAGAACTGGTGATGCTAAGAGGTTGGGTTCATACCCATATAATGCCTGAAATGGTGAACATTGTAAAGAAGAGTGGAATGTTGTGTTGTACCACAGTTCAGCTTGAGCTAACCATTTCTTCCATTGTTTTGGTGAGTTGTAAACTGAGCATCTCAAGTACATTTCCAAACATTGGTTGACTCTTTCACTCTGACCATCAGTTTGGGGATGGTAGGTTGTACTCATGCTAAGCTTAATATCCATTAACTTCAACAATTCAGTCCAAAAGTGACTTGTAAATATTTTATCTCTGTCAGAGACAATGGACTTGGGCAAGCCATGTAACTTGATCACATTGTCAAACACAACTTGTGCTACCTTGTGTGCAGTGAATGGATGATGTAAGGGTATAAAATGGGCATATTTCGAGAATCTGTCCACTACCACAAGAATGGTGTCAAAAGACTCTGACTTGGGTAAGCCTTCAATGAAGTCCATGGTGATGTGTTGCCAAGCACCTTCAGGAATTGGTAGGGGCTGTAATAGTCCTGCTGAATTTGTATTTTCATGTTTAGCTTGCTGACAGACATTACACTATTTGACAAATTGATCCACCTCTTGTTTCATGCCAGGCCAATAGAACAACTTCTTTACTCTGATGTATGTTGCTTGAATGCCAGAATGTCCTCCAATTGCAGATGTATGGAGACTAGAGATCAGCTTTGTTCTGAGGGCTGCATTGTTGGCAATCCATATCTGGTTGCCTTTCCTGATGAGGCCCTGATGTAAGGATAATCCTGCTTCATTGGGGCTCTTGATAGCCAGCTGTGCCAGCAGGTGTTGAGCAGTCCTGTCAGTTGCATAAGAGTTGATTACTTCCTTAACCCACATTGGCTTGATTTCAGAAACTAGTTGTGTAGTCATCAAGTGAGCTACTCGAGATAGTGCATCAGCCACTACATTTTCTTTGCCTTGTTTGTATATGATCTTGAATTAAAGGCCCATCAGTCGTGTCATGGCCTTCCTCTGAAGATCAGATTGTAGCTGTTGGTCAGACAGGTAGCATAGGCTTTTATGATCTGTCCGGATGAGAAACTCCTTCTTTTGCAAATAGGGTCTCCACTTCTCCACTGCCATTATCAATGCTAGAAATTCTTTTTCATAAATGGACAACTTTTGGTGTGTAGGGGCCAATGGTTTGCTTAAATAAGCAATTGGTCTGCCTTGCTGCATTAGAACTACTCCAATCCCTGTGTCACAAGCATCTGTTTCTATCACAAATTGCTCAGCAAAATTGGGCAAGGCTAAGACAGGAGTTTGTATCATGGCTACTTTCAGTTGTTCAAATGCTGCTTGAGCCTGATCATCCCAATGGAATTGTTTCTTCTTAAGCAATGAGGTAAGGGGCTTAGCAATACTACCATAGTGGTACACAAACTTTCTGTAGTACCCTGTCAGGCCTAGAAATCCCCTGAGTTTTGTTGTTGATGTTGGTACTGGCCAGTTTTGCATGGCAGTTGTTTTGCTGGGATCAGTGGCTACCCCTTGACTTGATATAATATGGCCCAAGTATGTCAGCTGAGATTGTGCAAAGGAACACTTAGACATTTTCATGTAGAACTTGTGTTGTCTGAATAATGTCAGAACTGCCCTCAAGTGGACCAAATGTGAATGTAAGTCTGTGCTGTAGATTAAAATATCATCCAAGAAGACCATAGCAAAATTTCTGAGATATGGCTGTAAAATTGAGTTCATAAGACTTTGGAATGTGGCTGGGGCATTGGTGAGCCCAAATGGCATTACCTTGAATTGATAATGGCCATGGTGTGTCTTGAATGCTGTTTTCTCCTCATCTTGCTCCCTCATTCTGACTTGGTGATAACCAGCTTTCATATCCAGTGTTGTAAAATATTTGGCCCCATACAGCTCTTCTAGAATTTCTTCAATAATGGGTAAAGGAAACCTATTCTTGATTGTCAGTGAGTTGAGTTTCCTATAGTCGACACAAAATCGCCATGTGCCATCTTTCTTTTGTACTAATAGTACTGGTGGGGCAAATGGGCTTGTACTTGGTGTTATCAAGCCTGTTTCTAGTAATTCTTGGACTTGCTTCTCAATTTCATCTTTGTGACTAGGTGCATACCTGTAAGGTTTAGTGTTCACTGGCACAGCCCCAGGTACCAATGATATAGCATGATCATAACTTCGCTTAGGTGGCAAACCTTTAGGTGAGTCAAAGACATCTTTGAATTCCTGGAGTAACTTGTGAACAGCTGGATTGATGGTACCCTTCTGTTCAGATGGGTTCACTTTCACCACTGCACATGCCCAAATGTCATTCCCCTTAAACCACTTGGTCAACTGTTGCATTCCAATTTCCTGTAATGACAATTCTTGTGGTGGAAGCATCCCTTGCAGCTTATTTGGTTTGTCTGCTTCAGTAAATTGTATAGTTTTCTCATCCCAATGACAGTCCATAGGACTTCTTGGCTTTAACCAATCATATCCTAAAATTACATCATAAACAGTGAGGCCAACCACTCTCATGTCAGTCTTAAATGTATGGCCTTGAATCCACCATTCAAGCTGAGGAACCATTGCTGTGCTAATCAAGATTGAACCATCAGCCACCTTAACTTGTGCAGGAGGGGCAGGGCAAGTGTGAAGACTAGCCTTCTTGACAAAAGAAGCACTGACAAAACTATTGGAGCTACCAGAATCCACCAGAGTTAGCATCACCTGATTTTTTTACCAAAGCTCTTAGTCTGATTGTTTCTTCAGAAGCTGTGTTGGATATAGCATGGAGTGAGAGATGCCCCAATTCTTCAGCAATAACATCTTCTTGCTCTAATTGGAGGAGGATATCATCAGTCAAATCCATGTTCAATTCTTCCAAGGATAGTTGATGAATCTGCCTTCTTGGTCTCTTAGTGCACAAGTCAATATGAGCTGGTGTAAATGGTTCACTACAATAATAGCAGAGGTTATTTGCTTTCTTGTATTCTCTAGTCTGCCTTGCTTTCCACAGTTCCCCACCCTGAGCTTGAGATTTGTTTTCCCTGTATTGTTGTGTTGCTGGTCTAGATGAGTATTGTGGCCTAGTCTGCTTGTACTTGCCTTTCTCCAATCTTTCTTCTTGGATTGTAGCCAAGTAAAAAGCTTTCTCCACTTTATCAGGCATCTGTGAATTCACCACATGTTTAATGTCTTCTTTAAGGCCTCTGATGAATTGATTCACAAAGAATAAATCATCCAGAGCAGTGTTACGCATCTCCAATTGATATCTGGCATCTTCAAATGCTTGGAAATACTCATGTACACTTGCTATTTGCTTCAGTCCCATCAACACAGTCATGGCTTTCCTATAATCATATGAGCCAAATTCGCTCTCCACTGCAGCAGTAAATTGTTCCCAAGTCCCCAATTCAGGCTGCTGAAGCTTATATACCTGAAACCATTTCCTAGCATTATCCACAAAATTCAATGTTGCTGCTGAAATCCAGAAATTCTGTGGTATCTTGCACAGGTTGAAAAACTCTTGACACTTGTCTTTCCAAATCCTAGGATTAGAACCATCAAATTTTGGGCAAGTCAACTTAGGAACTGTGGCTGTAAAGGTTCGATCACGGTTTGAGACTTCTGTCTTGTGTGTGGACTGCTTGTTGGCAAAGATGTTCTCCTCCTTCTCCAAATACTGATCATGCTTGTGAATAGTATGGTCCCCTTTTTTAGAAAAAAATTGTTTCTATGCTCACACTTTCTTCCTCAAACTGGTGATCTGTTTGTCGTTGCAACCTCAATTGAGCCACTGCCCTTCTAGTTTCTGCTATCTGTTTGGCTAACCTGAGCTGATCTTTGACTGTCTGCTCAGCCACTTGGGACTGTAAATCAAGTTGTGCCTTCATCTGATGCTGCTTCTCATCAATAGCAGAGACCTTGGAAAACAAGAGATCCAAACTTTGTTTCATTCCCTCCCATCTCTCTGTGTGAAGTGCATCATGAATATCCATTTCGTCCAGCAACAATTGTGTTTGTGCCGAAGGTTTAGTCGGCGCCTTGGGCGTGTTTCTCCTTGTTTTCCCAATTGTGATAGAATAGAAGATTTACCACAATTCAACACCCAAAAGCGGAACAAGCTGAGATTTCAAGTTACCCGTGCACGTCTGCTGCCTTCAACTCCTCCCCGTGGTTCTGCTCACCCGTTGTAGGCGTGCTGAACCGGAACCCAACTCCTGCAGTGCGGATTTGGCTACGGAATTTTACACAGAGACTTGCTCTGCAACCCTGACCAAAGAGCACTGCCCACCGTCGCCTCCACAGCAGAAACGACCACTTGGCACTCGGAATTTTACACAGAGACTTGCTCTGCAACCCTAGCCATGGATCGAATTGCTGTTAGATGTGGGGAAAATTGGGGTGTTGCCAACCAGATTCGAGTGGAACGAGGGATTTTCCGTGGGTGAGCCACAATCTAGTTCCACCACGCCAATCGGACAGAATCTGGCAGCCTGGCTGAGGATTTACGAGTTAGGTCGCCGGATCTGAAGATATGGTCCGCGGCAAACCCAAAATCGCGATAGCTGTAGTGGTAGATATGGAAGCGATGTAGAACCACGAATCGAACAGAAGATTCAGATCGAGGCTAAGGTTGGGACCGGCCACGACGAATCGCGCTCACCGAATCCTTCCCAAGAACCCGGATCGAAATCGACTGCCGACGGCGGAAACCACAGCCCCAAATTCATTGTCTCTGATACCACTGTAGTGCCCTGAGCTCACCGGCGAGATCGTAACCGGGAGCGTGAGCTCAAACAGCAAGAAATCAAGAGAGAAGGATACAGATCTCAGAGGTCAGGCAACTCGCCAAGACCAGTTCATCGTTGATGCGATAAAAATGATTCGTTGTCTGAAACGTTACAGTCTACTGGCTTATCTCCAGGACACTCGGACCGCGCAGGGCCCACTCGTCATACTCTCACACACACCTACTTGTCTCCCTTCATCGATGGTGCCTTCAGGGAATCCGTCTTCTCGGCATCCGCTCCAGTGGTGACGCGGTTGCTGCTGGATTCCAGTGAGACGCGCTCCCGAGGTACATCCTGCAAAACCTTGCTGGGAATAGCTTCTGCTTTGAAGATGCAGCAACTAGAGTATGATTATTTGCCCCTCTGCAGCGCTTTGATTTACAAAACAAAACTATCATGTTTACTGTTATGCTTAGAAATCATATCTTGTGAATGCAATCTAACTTTTAATTCAAATATGCTCACATAGTTGCATTGATTTAATCACTCCTCAACCATTAACACCGGCCACCACCACTAGTCCGCTACCCTACCAAAAGGGGCTGGTAGATGAACCAAAAAGTTCACCCATGAAAATGACTGAGATTCCAGAAGTAGCACCCATCTTGTGACTTGTAAGTAGCTGGCACAATGCTAAGTCATCAGGAACATATTGTGGTTTGCAACTATGGTAATCTTGATAATCGTAGATGTGTCCAAGACCTGAGTAGAAGCCACATTCCCAAAAAAGTAATCACAAATCTTTAGATAAACGAAGACTAACCACAAACTTGGACAAGACTAATCGATCATACAAGATCCCTAAACCAAAGAAAGCACAAAAACCAATCACAAAGGTGACCTTTCTGTCTGCTTGTTCTGGGGAGAGAATTGGGACTGCAGATGCTCCAGCCGAACAATGGATCTGATTAACCGTAATATCACATAACTTTGGGTTCCCTTCAAAGCTTGAACTCGGAAATGTATTGAACTGACCTCCAGTTGGAATAGGACCTTCTAAGTCGTTATTAGAAATATTGAATTTTGCGAGGAAGCTCAGTTTGTTCAGTGCCGATGGGATTTCACCTGTGAGATAGTTGCTAGACAGGTCTAGCACTTGTAGCTTCGTAAGACTGCTGAGCTGCTGTGGAACCTCTCCTGATAAGTAGTTGAAGCTGAGGTTTAATGCAGTGAGTGATTTCAACTGACCAATCTCCTTGGGGATTGTACCAGTGAATTTGTTATTACTTAGGTCGAGCACTTTAGGGAAAGCAGTGGGTGTCCGATATTGAAGTGATGAACCAGTATAAACAGTAAGTTCAAATAAACTTGTATCAACATTGGTTGCAGTCATGTCTGTTTTTAGCATTTCCATATCCATTAAGGTTGTTGGGATCCCCCCTGTGAGTCTGTTACCTGATATGTCTAGATAGGACAGTGCCTCTAGGCTGTTGATCCAGGCAGGTAATGGTCCGCTGAGTTGATTCTCTTGCAACAACAACACCTTCAGTTTTTGTAGCTTCGATATCCAATGAGGTATTTTTCCAGACAATGAGCAACCAGATACAGAAAAAACCTCAAGATTCTGAAAACCATCAATAGTCTCATCTTCTGGCATGGTCTCACCCTTGAAATTGCTTGCAGTAAGTAGGGTAGTAAGGGTACTGCAATTCTTGAGGATTTGAAGCGTGTTTGTAATATTTGAAAAATTGTTGGAACTTAGTGATAGGAAAGAAAGAAACTTCAGCTCCCCTATTCTCGGTGAAAGTTGGCCATGTAGACTGTTCATAGATAGCCGCAGAGCAGTTAGATCGCTGCAAGAGTATATGCTTTCTGGAATTGTACCCGTGAAGCCGTTATCCAGAAGATCTAGCATTTTTAGATTGATCAGTTTCGAGAAGTTGAACTCGGTAAGTTCTCCAGTGAACTTATTTCTCTTGAGGTCAATTTTTACAAGATTTGTGCAGTTGCTTAGAGCGGATGGTAGATCCCCAGACATGTGGTTGCGGTACAAGCGGAGCTCCTCTAGTCTTTTGAGCTGACCTATGGAGTCTGGAATTTTGCCAATTAACATATTATCACCAAGATTAAGGTGATGTAGATTTCTTAGGTTGATTATGCGTGCACCATCAAGCATTCCTTGTAAAGCATTGCTGGGAAAGGATAGGTACTCTAAAGAGGAAGCGTTGAAGAGTTCATCAGGGAGTGGCCCACTGAGGCTATTTTGTCCAGCCTTAAGTACCCTAAGTGCAGAGCATTTACCTAGACCGGCCGGGATGCTGCCACTGAATTTGTTGTGGGTAAGATCAAGCACTGCAAACGATGATGAGCTGATGCAGAATGATGACGGCATCAATCCTTGGAAATTGTTGTTGCTCACGTTGAGCACAACCAGATTACTTGTTTCCTCCCACGCTGCAGATGGAAACTCTCCTGTAAACTGGTTGCTTGAGATGTTCAATACCCGCAGTGGCCTGTAATTAGGTACTGAAGAGTTGCTCTCTTGTGTTTGCAGGGCACCGCTGAGATGGTTGAAACTGACATCGAGCACGGCAATGCTACTGGAGGCCAGCAGCTCTGATGGAAGGCCACCAGTGAAGGAGTTGCTCGACAGGTTGAGGCTCTGAAGGTTGGTCAGGTCACCAAGAGATGGTGAGATGCACCCTTCAAGGCCTCTGAAAGCCAAGGAGATCTCAACGACCGCCCCATTGCCACTGCAGGTTATGCCTTCCCACTTGCAGCAATCAGTGTCATTCCGCCACGATGCTGTGAGGCCATTGTCCTGCGAGAGCTCCGCGAGGAACTGGAGGAGGGAGGCCTTCTCCTGCTGGTTGCACGAGGAGGCAGGAGAGGCCATGGAAAGCAGCAGCAGCGGACCGAGAACGAGGCCAATGAAAGCCATGGTCCTTAAGCTTCTTCCTTTTTTTTGGAGAATATGGGAATTCGCTTCATTGTGTTTTCTCGTGGAACTGTGATGAGTTTATATGCTCCGATTAGCAGGTGAGTTTCTTTAACAGTCACGTGTATTTTGTTGTGCACATGACAGGAATCAGAGGAATATGATGAGCTGATGGACCATGGACGCTCTTCTTGACTGAACCCGTTTACTTGCTGCTGCTTTATTGCGCTGAAAAGATGAAGTAGAGGTAGGTCCATACCGTTCCCACCTGTTAATTAGCTTGTTTCAAATATGTCCCAATTATTGGAGCCACTGGTATTTATCCGCAATGATTTTGGTTTAATTTGTAGATGGCATTGCCACACAGATTCCACGAGGTTGAAATAGGTGGGGGTGCTCTAGCAATGTCAGGACCATATGACAAACATGAACAAAACCCAAAGGACAGGACAGTTTTGAGGTGCCCGTTTCCTTCATACCAGCTGGACTGTCGGAAACTCGGAATACCCACTGCCACTCGATGCCACCCAGGAAACCGCCGCATGCAGTCGCCATCTACACCGGCCAAGCTGCAGCGTCGTTCATGGTGTGAATAACACCCCTTTGATGGCTTGTTCTTGCAAGTTGCAACATACTAGGGGCGTTGAGTGAACCAAATACCAACCGGTGTAGGGCCCACTGGGTGAGATTCCGGGCAACCCGGTAACGGGTGTGTTTAGTTCCAAAACTTCCCAAAATTCTCTCTCCAAACTTCACTATTCACCTATCACATCAAATCACATCAAATCTCTTTCATCATGTATGGAGCACTAAACGTGGGTAAATAAAAAAACTAGTTGCATGGTTTTGATGTACACAACGAGACGAATCTTTTGAGCCTAGTTAGGTCATGGTAGGACAATGTTTACCACAAACAAACGAAAAGTGCTACGCTACCATGTCCGATGTGACATTTTCACTAAACTTTCTCTTCCTCTTTTTGGAACTAAGGCCTTGCTTAGTTCCCAAATTTGACTTGGGAGTATAGTGTCACGTCGTAATCATTGCGCCACTGTAGCATTTCGTTTGTATTTGTGAAAAATTATCCAAAAATTGATTAATTAGGCTTAAAATGTTCGTCATAGAGTACAACAAAACTGTGTAATTATTTTTTGATTTTATCTATATTTAATACTTCATGCATGTTATGACATTTTGATGTGATAGAGAATCTTCTTTTTGCATAGTGAATTTAGAAGTTGCTTTTTAGAACTAAGCAAGGCCCCTAAACACACCCAATAATGAATGGTGGGAGGCCGGCACCGTTGTTACTCCGGAGATACACATTTGAGGTGAAGCGACTGTGCTAAACTATGCCATATATAGTAAGCGACTTGGTAGCTCACCAGACATATTGCTGTAGTCCAACTCTCTTCCAATCTCCTGAGGCGACCTAAGGAGTCTGGAGTTTTTTTTTAGAGAACGTGCAAAGCACGTTTATCATTAAGGAGAAAAGAAGTACAGAGAGCACAACAGAAGGGCCAAAAACCCAACAAACGACAACCAAAAGAAAGAAAGAACAACAGAAGAGGAAGCCTAACGACGAAGCTCTACAACATCGGACGACAGAAGACCGGACTTCCTCCACAGAATGACATCCTCCAGAATTTTGTCAACCAAGGCAACAGGCATAAGAGCAGAACGCTGAAAAACCCTGGTATTCCTCTCCTTCCAGATTCGCCAAGACACCAGCACCACCAGGGAATCAAAGCATCGCCTGAGAGATTTCGGGAGAGAACGTCTACTCGTCAACCACCACTCGACCAGCTGCGGGTCCTGTGAAGGAACTAGCCTTAGGAGACCACCCAACGACAGTAACCTGGGCCAAACTTCTCTGCTGAACACACAGCCAATGAGAAGATGGTGCACCGTTTCTGCATGTTGATCACAAAGAGCACAATTGCCATTGTTGGGCAAGCCGTGGCGTTGAAGCCGCTCAGAAGTCCATAAACGACCGTGAATTGCCAACCAGAAGAAGAAACGGCAATTGTTAGGAGCCTTCGTGCTCCACAAATGCTTGGCTCCCCAGGTAGACGTGCGACCGATGAAGAATGCTTCATAAGCAGATTTAGAAGTGAAAGTTCCGGAGGCAGACCATTTCCAAGTGAACGAATCAGCCTGAGATGGAACAAGAACAACCCCATCAACCAAAGCCCAAACCATGCTGATATTATGTTATTTGAACTGTCGACTATTTAAATGGTGCAAATTCAAGTTAAGAACATAGTGCGTTATTGGGTATTTCTCTATCCTCGTTGTGTTCCTGGTCAACAAAATAGCTCAGTCACCATTCATTTCACGCGAGCACCATATTCGCTCAAGTAAACCAGTCACTCCTTGCATCAACTTTGAAGCTTGGTTCCTAAAAGAAATGAATAATCCATGGTATAGCAAGCTAACAATATGCATTTTGAAAAATGAAAACACTTGAAAGTTGTACCGATAAAATCCAATTGGGCCGTCCAACGGTTTTTAATGGACATAATATCTTCTTTACTAAACACAATGATATGGATTCTACTGCATATTTTCAACAAAAAATAAGATCCAATTTGTGGATTCAGATATTTGGAACCTGATAGAATAAAGATGTGCAAGGATGACACTGTATCAAGACGGAAAATGTTGTACAAATTACACCTAAGAAACTATTGAGTACCAACTAAATGCAGTACATAATATCAACCTGTTCCAAACATACGACGTAGCACAAATTGCAGCTGAATGTAGCAGTGGAATGTGGAGAGAACTAACCGCTCGTATAGCACTGCTAGTCCAAAGGACACAGCAAAGGAAATAGCAAAAACAGTCTTCTCACTGGAATCTCTTGTGATCATAATGGATTTCGGAGCTGCTTCTATCGGATGACAACGATGAATGAGCATAGAGCCACACAGCTTTGGGTTGCCATCAAAACTAGAATCTGGAAATGTACTCAGTTGTCCTGTTGGAACAGGCCCTTCCAGGTCATTGCTAGAAATGTTAAACTTTGAAAGGAAATGCAGATTGTTCAGAGCGGCTGGGATTTCACCGGTTAGAAGATTGCTGGACAAATCTAGAACCTGCAGATTCGTGAGGTTGCAGAGAGAATGTGGAATTTCACCATACAATCTATTGAAGCTCAAATTGAGTCTGTTGAGAGCTTCTAACTGACCAATGTTTCGTGGGATCCTCCCGGTGAAGTTATTATTTCTCAAGTCCAGCACTTTAGGGAAGGCACTAGCCTGGCGGTATTGATTGGAAACGGTCATATAAATAGGCAGGGCAAAATTTCTTGTTTCCAAATGAGCTGCAAGCTTGATTGATTTTAGTATTGTCATATCCGATAGTTCTATTGGAATTTTTCCTGTAAGGCTGTTATTTGATAGGTTCAGATATAAGAGACGGTTTAGGTGGTTGATCCAGCTTGGAATTTGTCCTTTTAATTGATTGCTGTTTAGAAGCAATACCTCCAGGTTTTTAAGTTTTGATATCCATGTTGGAATTTTCCCAGTTAATGAGCAGTGATCTATTCCAAGAGCTTGAAGATTGTTAAAACCCTCAAATGTTTTGTCCTGTGGCATGGATTCACGCATGAAATTATTGCCCACGAACAAGACCCTGATATTGTGGGAGCTCTTTAGGATCTGAAATGCCTTTGTGATATTTGTGAAGGAGTTATAATAAAGTGATAGGAAGGTGAGGGACTTCAGGTTGACTATACTTGGAGAGAGCTCACCATGGAAATTGTTCCTAGACACTCGCAACGCAATCAAATTTGTGCATAAGTAGATGCTCTCCGGAATCATACCAGAGAAGTTGTTTGCTGCAAGATCTAAACGTTCTAGCATTTGTAGCATGGCAAAGTTGATATTACTGAGCTCTCCGCCAAAGCGGTTGTTCTTGAGGTTAATGTTTCTGAGACTTGTACAGTTGCCCAGACTTGGTGGTAGATCCCCAGACATCTTGTTATAGTCCAAAAGGAGCTCTTCCAATCTCTTGAGGAGACCTATGGAGTCAGGAATCTTGCCAGTGAAATTGTTCTCTCCAAGATCAAGAGCAACCAGATCAGTGAGTTTGGCCACATGTGCATCGTCAAGTCTTCCTTGCAAACCAGTGTTGCGAAAGGAGAGGCGCTCCAGGGAGGTAGAATTGAACAATTCATCCGGGATAGTCCCTCTTAGGTCGTTATGACCAATCATGAGCACTCTGAGCATGGTGCAATTACCAAGCTCAGGGGGGATGTTGCCACTGAACTTATTGTACTGGAGGTCAAGCACGGCGAAGTATGCTGATGCAAGGCAGAAAGAATATGGTACCTGCCCCCAAAAGCTGTTGTTGCTTGCATTGAGCGCAACCAAATTCTTCATGAGCCGCCATGATTCTGATGGGAACTGTCCAGTAAGCTTGTTGCTGGAGATGTTCAGTACCTGCAGCAAGTGGCCATGGATGACTGAAGATGGCAGCTCAGATAACGACATCGAGGCGATTGAAGCTGACGTCGACAGCCACCATGCTGCTGGAAGACACGAGCTGCCACAATGGCAGGCCACCGGACAGCGAGTTGTGGGAGAGGTTGAGGCGCTGCAATCCGGTGAGGTCACCGAGGGCCGGCGAGATATGCCCTTCGAGGCCTCTTTCGGCGAGCGAAACCTCAACGACCGTCCCGTTCCTGTTGCAGGTGATGCCTTCCCATGAGCAGCAGCCTGCCGTGCCATTGCGCCAGGAGGCGGCAAGGCCGCCGTCCAGCGTCAAGCCGGCGAGGAACTGTAGGAGAGAGAGACTTTCTCCCGCTCCAGGCACGGCCTGGCGTGAGAGGCCAGTGAGAGCAGCAGCACGGCGAGAACGAGGCCAGAGAAAGCCATGGATTGCCACCTGCTGCTCCCGATGCTGGCTGCTACTTGTGACTATCTGATCCAAAGGACATAGACACGTATATAGCCATGGTTGGTGGTTGAACTTATCTTTGTTTCGACCTGACAAAGTGTGAAGCGTGGATCGACCTTATATACTCTGATGAAGATCACAAGCATTTCTGCGCCAGATTACAAGGAATTGCACGTGAGTAAATCCCAATCTTTGTTGGGGATGAAGATAGTTATGGTTGACTTTAGCTGGAGGTCTGAAATCTGAAAAACTGAAACATTATTCCGCTGCATCATGCGGTGTTTATGTTCACATTCATCCATCGCTGCTTTCCACCATTCTCATTGCCATCCTATTTCTTGTGTAATGTGGAATCTAGAGACCCATTTCTCATTGCAGCTGACGTGTTTGTCGTGACAGATAGAGAAAATACAAAATGCACAGGAGATATTGCATTAACCTATTTTATGCCCGAGATGTCATTTGAATAAAGTCTATGAGGTCATATATCATTTTATTACCTCCACTCGGACCTGTCGTTGGATCAGGAATCGGGACACTAATAATCTGTCAGCCCAAAGCAAGTGTCATGTAGTACGTCTGGGCTGCTTTAGGCCCAGTCCAGTCAGGGAGCAGCCTCAGCCTCAGAAAGCGAGGGCCGAGGGTCACCCTGGGCGTTCGGCGTTCGGGCAATTCGGGTAATCAAAATTCCGGTAATCAGAATACTCCTCCCGAATTAATGCAAAACCTGAACTTTCGGGTACCCGATAATTCGGATTCGAGTAATCCCGAACACCCGAGTTTCATCGATCAGAGACGGGCGGACGGGGAACGGAGCACCGGGCGACGGGCGATGGGAGCTGGACCTTGCAGCACAGGCGCAGCTGCGCAGCGAACCGGAGCGGACAGCGGCGCAGCGCAGCGAGCGGGAGCGGACAGCGGCGCGGCACAGCGAGCGGGACCAGGGCACCAGGCAACGGCGCAGCGAGCGGGCAGCGGCGTAACGCAGGCGCACGAGCAGGTAGCGGTGCGGCGCAGCGCAGGCGCACGAGGAAGCGGCGCGGCGCTCCGCGGCGGCGGGTGGAAGTCGCGATGGGTGGGGGTCGGGAGTCGGGAATCGGACGGTGTGGCTGGTGGGGGTTGGGAGAGACCGTGGATTGACCTTTAGGCTTTCAAGTTGGGCCTAAATAGCCTAATGGGCCTTTGAAGATTCCTGTAAATTTTGAGTATTTCGGGAATTCGGATACCGGGGATAAGAACCCGAAATTCCCGAACTAATTTCGGGTTTCTTGACTACTAACCCGAAATAAGGTATGGGTAATTTGGGTCCGGGTAATTCGGGATCGGGTCCGGGTAATTCGGATTTGGGGTTCGGGTTCGGGAAATTGTGCGCACCGTGAGCCGAGGGTTTGTTTGGATTTGCATCTACGGAAAATCTCGCCTCTTCCAACGAGAGGCGGAGGAAGCGACGGTCCGTGGGATCGCGCCGCACGCTCCGGCGGATGGCCGCCGGACTCCAATGTGGCAGGTTCAGTGAGGCGCACTCCAGATCTGATGTACATCTTGCAGAGACCTTGTTGGAAAAGCTAGACTATATTGCTCCAAGCTTTGGATGAACTACAGAAAGGCTGCCTATTATACTACATTGCTAGCTAAACCTTGGTAGCAGCCTTATCCACAAAAAAAAGAACTTGGTTATGTTTTAGATGACTATGAAGCTTAGTTTCCTGCAGATTGTTCTATTCGAGCGAATTTAGAATTTTAATTTCATAAATACAAGTTAAGATGAGTACAAAACAAAAAAACGAGTTTACTGTTTATTTTGATAAGCTTTAATAATTATGACTATGAAGCTTAGTTTCCTGCAGATTGTTCTAGTTGAGCATATTTGAATTTCTAATTTCATAAATACAAGTTAAGACGAGTACAAAACAAAAAACGACTTTACTGTTTATTTTGATAAGATTTAATTAACAAGATACTTGGTGCAATTCTTCAGTTTGTCCTGCATCTTCAACAATTTTTCACTGTTGAATTCAATCCAATTTCAGGTTTTGTGAACTTGAATACCACATGATCAATATGGCTTAAGAGGACCTGAGGAAGTTGAGTCATTGGGGAATGGAGATGTTGATCTTGATTGTCTTTCTGGAATTCGAGCCACTGGAGATCACCCATTGCCGTATTTTACATGAGCTCATCCAATCTCTCCTAAGCCATGCTAGTCCATTTCAAGATTCTGGTACGCTCGTCCAATCAATCTTGATAAACATAACTGGTCTAAAAGTGCCCCTATTACGAAGAACACACCAAATGTAATTGCAAATATGACCTTGTAGTTGTAGCCGTGTTGCATTGAGACTCGAGGTGCTTCCGTTGAAGCGGCACAGCTGTGAACAAGCATATGCCCACATAATCTTGGGTTCCCAACGAAGCTTGAGTTTGTAAATGTATTGAACTGACCTCCAGTTGGAACAGGCCCTTCAAGGTCATTGTTGGAAATGTTGAATTCAGAGAGGAAGTCAAGATTGCTGAGCGCATCTGGTATTGTACCACTAAGCTGGTTGTTGGAAAGGTCCAGCCACTCAAGGTTCTTGAGATTGCCGATCGTCTGTGGGATCTCTCCAGATAAACAGTTAAAGCTCAAAATGAGAGTAGCGAGGGCTTTTAACTGACCGGTCTCTGGTGGGATCTCACCTGTGAAGTAGTTGTTGCCTAGATTCATATACGCAACGAAAGCGCTGAGAGTCCCGTAATGAGGTAACGGACCATTATAAACTGGAAGGTCAAGGTCCCTTGCGTTTAAAAGTGATGTGACTTCTTCTGACTGTAGCATTGGCATGTCCATTAAGGCAGCTGGAATTTCCCCTGTGAGGGTGTTGTTTGATAAGTCTAGAAAGAATAGGAAGTTTAAGGTGCTAAACCAAACTGGTATTGGCCCACTTAGTCGATTGTTAAACAAGAACAACATCTCTAGATTTGTGAGCTTTGATATCCAAAGTGGTATTCTTCCATACAATGGGCAAGCTTCTACAGCAAGGACTTTGAGATTCTCGAAACCGTCAATTACTTGGTCTTCTGGTATTTCCTCATTCCTGAAGTTCCCCCCAATGATCAAGGTGTTGAGATTCCTTGAGCTCTGAAGTAAGTGAAGTGAATTTGTAATATTTGAAAAGGAGTTCTCAGCAAGTGATAGGGAGGCTAAGGACTTCAGATCGCTTATCCGAGGCGATAGCTGCCCATGGAAGTTGTTAAATGAAAGCCATAGCCCTGTCAGGTTGCGGCATGAGTATACACTCTCAGGGATTGTGCCTGTAAGGTTATTACATGAAACATCCAAACTTCTTAGATTGGACATGGCGGAGAAGTTGACCTTGTGGAGCTCTCCACTGAAGTAGTTTTTCTTGAGGTTGATGTTCATGAGATCTATGCAACTCCCCATAGTTTTTGGAAGCTCCCCAGTCATGTTGTTGCGGTCCAAATGGAGCTCTTTCAATCTCTTCAGCTGACATATGGACTCTGGAATTTCGCCGCTGAAGTTGTTCCCTCCAAGGTCAAGGACAGCTAGATTGCTGAGCTTGATGAGGCCTGCACCATCAAGCACTCCCTGCAAATAATTGTCATGAAGAGAGAGGTACTCCAACATTGTTGCAGCGAAGAGCTCATCTGGGAGGTCCCCGGTGAGGTAGTTGTGGCCAGCCTTGAGAACACGCAGCGCAGAGCAGCTACCGAGTTCGGGCAGGATGCCGCCACTGAAATGGTTGTGAGAGAGGTCGAGCACGGCAAAGGAGGGCGCGTTGGTGCAGAAAAACGATGGCAACAGCCCTGTGAAACTATTGTTGCTGGCATTGAGTACGGCCAGGCTCTGCATCGTCTTCCACGACGGGAACTGCCCTGAGAAGAAGTTACTTGAGATGTCGATCACCCTGATGTGCCGGCCAGAGCTTGGCGATGGAAGCTCTCGCAGGCCTCCATTGAGGCTGTTGAAGCTCACGTCAAGGACGGCGATGCTGCCGGACGACATGATCTCCCAAGGCAAGCCACCGGACAGCGAGTTGGAGGACAGGTTGAGGCGCGACAAGCTGGGGAGGCCACCGAGTGAAGGCGATATGCTGCCTTGAAGCCGCTTGGACGGCAGCGAGACGGCCGCGACGGCGCCATCCATGGCGCAGGTGACGCCTTCCCACGCGCAGCAGTCCGTGCCATGGCGCCATGACGCGCTGAGGCCACCGTCGTGCGAGAGGCCGGCGAGGAAGCGGAGGAGGGAGCTCTTCTCGTGCTCCGAGCAGCTGGTGGATGGGGAGGCGGAGGAGAGAAGTAGCACGAGGGCGAGGCCGAGGATAGGCATGGATGGTTTGTTTCTGGTTAACTGCTGCCTGCTGGTGCTGGTGGCGGATGAAGAACAAATCACAGGGAAAAGACGCGTTGAGTGAAAGCAAACTGTAGAACAAAGAAAAGGATGGCATAATGGAATGGTTCATCCAGATTGGGTTGTTACATGTATATAAGAAACCATACAACACACACACACACAAAACCTTGATCAATGCTTCGCTCGGATACATATGTTCATTCATCAAAACAGTATTTTTTTCTAAGATCAACTGTTGAAAACTTCTGTTGGACCTCAAATTACAAATTCTAATAAAAGACAAGAACAAAATACAAACACTCATACAAGATGAACCACTACTATACAGAAGGTTCTAAAGACATCCACAGATGTTGCAGTCGTTGACCGGATCTTATGAAAAACACCTCCAATAAGAGATGTAATATTACTCGCAAAAAAATGAAATGTAATATTAAAGCCGTCATTGTTGAACTGGCATCCACCCAATAAAATTGCATAGCCTAATGTACACGGACCACCATTAACACACTAAACTAGATATCACCTAGCATGATCAGAAACCACCGAGCGGGAAGAGATGCCGACGCACCTATTAAGTCATAAGCGACGCACCATGTTGTTTTTTTTCCTGTGTTGTTTATGTTTTGAAACGGTCTACGATTGTTTTTTACTTATTTTCTATCTAATAAAACTTGCGGCAAGTCTCTTGTCGCCCTTTTGAAAGACACTGCTAGCCAACAACCGCCGTAGGTACACACTGAGCTGCAGCAAACAGGGCAAGGTCTGCTACCACGTATGACCGACCAGTGAGCTTCCATCCAGAGCCTCGATCGTCAACACCCAGCATAAACGTCAATGCTAAAGAACCATCTCTGGTTGTTTGGCATAGCTACAATGAACAGGCATGTGTGATCACTGACCAGTTGTCACAAACTACGCGTCATCAAAACAGTAATGAGAAAGAATTTTTTTTTCTTTTTTGTTGTCGATTTAAGCATGACTTCAATTCATTCGGTATTCCGGTCAGAGCACGGCAGTAGCGGACGTACAGCAGCCGCATCACGCCGCCGGCCAGACGCAGAAGCCGCCCAGGGCCCAAGCCTGATGTCGATGTTAGAGAATCATCTGCGTACGTATCAATGTATGCGTGTGTATAACGTTCAGCGACGCTGCCGAGATGACCGGGTCACGGCGTCCGCGTCCTCTGTATTCAGTTAGCTAGCATACAGGCACGTACCTGCAGAATCGGATCACAGATCGATGGAACCATGTAATCTATCTGATTGATATAAATAGAAGGTGATCCCAAGAGGATCAGTGCGTTTGGAAAATTCTTCCATGGTACCCAGAGCCTGAGATCCACAATCCCCGCGCTTCGCCATGTTCGGCACTCCGTATTCATCCACCAGCAACTCCTCCACATCGATCCAGCTCAACTCCATGCCAGCGCCTTCAATCAACCACGTGATCAACATCAAGCTCACGCAGGAGAATTACCTCCTTTGGTCGGCACAGATCCTACCCTACCTAAGGAGTCAGGGTCTCGTCGGCTACATCGATGGATCCATGCCGGCGCTCAGCCAGACCATCGTGGTCACCCCGAGTGAAGAAACCGGCGGCCGCAGGATCATCGTCAACCCAGAGTACACTAGCTGGTACCACCAGGACCAGCCAGTCCTTAGCTGCATCAACTCGTCTCTCACTGAAGACGTCCTCGCCACCATGGTGGGAACAGTGGCGGACGCAGGATTTTCACATTGGGTGTACAAGCCATCAAAAAGTTGTTGCATAAAGAGAACACTATAGTGAATTTGTATGCGTCAGCTATTCATGAGCTTCTACATCAAGTATTTTAAAAAAAATATTTGTTTGAAGTTTATCAAAGAAAATTAGACAAAGTTGTGTAAGATTTATGCAAAACTTGACAGATACTACAGTATCCGTATAAATTTGGTAGAATTTATCCAAAAGATGTGGACTGAAAACATGATTCACGAAAGTTATACATTTTACACTTGCATTACTGCAAGTTATCTAGAGCTCGTCACTAGCATTACCTCTACACGTTCACAGTTTGCATACATCGTAATGCAACATTACACAGCAGCACCATACATATTACATATATTTTATTCATTCCATCACAAATCACAAATGTGCTGCTCTCAAAAGTTTATTTTCAAGCATATTTTTCCAGGAATTCAATATTTCTATACTCGAATTATTGGTTTGGACAAGCCTTAAGAAAATGTGCAGCCACCCCAAAACAACATACGGAGTATGACGTCCGTCTCTGCACAACTGTGCTCGTCGTTCCTAGTACACTCCAGGTGTCCGAACAGGAAATGTCCATGCTCATCGCTGGCTGCTGTTTGTCGACGTCAGTCACGGCCTCGTGGGCTCGTTCACATGGACCAACTACTAGGGAACAACACTGGAGTCCGGAGCGAGCCGGCCCATCAAGGGAAGGGAGGCGAGGATGGTTTGGACTGGGTTCGTTTCTCATATATGGTCTCAAACATATACGATTTGGCCCAACTACAAGTATATATATATGTGTATTATGTATGCTACATTGCTACCTATGATTTTTTTGTCAAAATTATTGGGTGTACAGATGTACACCCATGTCCCTATACTAGGTCCATCCCTGGGTGGGAATCACCACCGCGCGCGAGGCGTGGAGCACCCTGGAGAAGATGTTCGCATCAAGCTCGCGAGCACGGATCATGCAGATCCTCATGCAGCTCACCTCCATCCAGAAGAAGGACCTCAGCATCGCCGACTACTTCCGCAAGGTGAAGCGTCTCGGCGACACCCTTGCAGCCATTGGCAAGCGACTTGACGACGAGGAACTCATCTCGTACATGCTGCGCGGCCTCGGCGCGGAGTACGATCCACTTGTGACGAGCATCACGACGAGCCGTGACGCGTACTCCGTCAGCGATGTCTACGCGCACATGCTGAGCTACGAGATGAGACAGGAACACAACGGCACCATTGCTCAGGTATCTTCAGTTAACAATGTCAACAGGAATGGCGGTCGTGGTGGTGGCGGTGCAGGTCGGAACAGCCGTGGACGTGGCCGTGGTGGCGGCGGACGCGGCCAAGGTGGGCGACCAAACCAGCCACCTCCAAGATCACACGGCAACAAGTCCAGCACCAGTGGTCCACTCTGCCAGATCTGCAACAAACCCAACCATGACGCACTGCAGTGTTGGCACCGCTTTGATCAGGCGTATCAGGCAGATGACAACGTCAAGCAGGCAGCTGCAGTCACCAATGGCTACTCCATCGACTCAAATTGGTATGTTGACACCGGAGCAACAGACCACATCACCAACGACCTTGAGCGCCTCACCACTAGGGAGCGCTACACTGGAGGGGATCAAGTTCAAGTGGCAAATGGAGCAGGTTTGTGTATTTCTCATGTTGGTCATTCATCTATTGCTGGTTTAATTCGACCTCTTCATCTGAATCATATTCTGTATGCACCTAAGATATACAAGCACTTGATTTCTGTTCGGAGATTAGCCTCAGATAATGATGCCATTGTTGAATTTCACCCCAACTCTTTTTGTGTTAAGGATCGACCCATGAAGAATCTGCTCCTCAAAGGCACATGTAGAAACGGCCTCTCTGTTCTGCCAAATAATAGCCAAGCCTTGCTGTCAGCTAGAGTTTCTCAAGAACAATGGCATGGAAGACTTGGACATCCAGCATCACCAGTTACTCTTAGGATTCTGCAGGACAATAACATTTCTGTAGATACTAAGATTTCTCCTTCCTTGATTTGTAATGCATGTCAACTAGGGAAATCCCATCAGCTTCCTTTTAGTTCCTCACAGCATGTATCTACTGCTCCTTTACAGTTAATTCATACTGATGTTTGGGGACCAGCTCTCCCATCAGTAAATAATTCGAGATATTATGTTTCATTCATTGATGATTACAGTAGATATGTGTGGACTTATTTCCTCAAATGCAAGTCTGATGTTGAGCCCGTATTCCTTCAGTTTCAAAAGCACGCTGAACACATGCTTAATTCTAAAATTCGCTCGGTTCAATCCGATTGGGAAGGAGAGTATCATCGCTTACATAATTACTTCCAAGCTTCTGGCATTGATCATCGTGTATCATGTCCACACACACACCAGCAAAACGGCCTTGCAGAGAGAAAACACAGACACCTTGTGAAACCGGGCCTGCACTACTTGCTCAGTCTCAAATGCCACTCAGATTCTGGGATGAGGCGTTTAACACAGCTTGTTACTTGATCAATAGAATGCCCAGCCACACAATTGACCACGACACTCCTCTCCATAAACTTCTTGGCACAGATCCTGACTATTCTTGGCTGCGCGTGTTTGGTTGTGCTTCCTGGCCGAACCTGAGAGCTAACAATGATAGGAAATTGAGTTTCAGAAGCAAACAATGCATTTTCTTGGGTTACAGCTCCACACATAAAGGATATAAATGTTTTGATCGCACTACTGGCCGAGTATACATCTCTCGTGATGTAGTGTTCGATGAATCTGTTATTCCCTTTGCTAATAACTCACCTCAAGATGCACCAACTCCACAGAATTCTCACCATCCTACCATTCTGCCAGCACTAGCCAAAATTACCAAATACACTGAAAATTCCCTCGTCACTCCTCCAACCAATGACACCTTTATCCCAACGGAACCAGCATTGGATGATGTCAATGTGAGCAATGGTCAATCTAATCATGTCACTAACAATGACCCTTCTAGTGCTAGTCTGTCCCCTGCAGGTGTCACAAATGACAGGTCAGATGATCCAAGTTCAGGTTCAGGTCCTAGCAGAGAAGACTCTGTCTCATCCTCATCACCTAAAGCAACTGGACAACATCCAATGAGAACAAGACTTCGCAATAATATTGTACAGCCCAAAGAGTTCACCGATGGAACCATCAGATACTCAGAGAATGGCCGTGGATTCGCATGTTCAGTGCCTGAAAAATACAGACAATGGCCCTTGCTGCACTTTCAGAGCCGTGCAATCTTCAGGAGGCAATGGCAAGCTCAGGATGGAGGAAGGCCATGGATGATGAGTATTCTGCACTATTAAGGAATGAAACCTGGGAGCTAGTACCTCCTAAACAAGGGATCAATCTAATTGACAGTAGGTGGGTTTACAAGGTGAAAAGGAAGGCCGACGGTTCAGTTGATAGGCTCAAAGCAAGACTTGTGGCTAAAGAATATAAGCAGAGGTATGGTGTGAACTATCTTGACACATATTGCCCTGTTGTTAAACCAACTACAGTTAGGATAATTTTATCGCTAGCAGTTTCTCAAGGTTGGAGCATGAGACAAATAGATATCCAGAATGCTTTCTTGCATGGACTTCTTCAGGAAGAAGTGTACATGAAGCAACCCCCAGGTTATGTTGATCCCAATAAGCCATCAAACTACATTTGTCGATTGAAGAAAGCACTTTATGGACTGAAACAGGCACCAAGAGCTTGGCACTCTCGGCTGACTAGTAAGCTGAAGGAATTGGGATTCACTTCTTCAGTAGCTGATGCTTCTCTGTTTGTGTTCAGACATGGTGGAGTAACCACTTACATGCTCATCTATGTAGACGACATCATCATTGTCAGTTCATCTGCTGCAGCTACTGACAAATTGATTCAGAAACTGATGATTGATTTTGCCGTGAAAGACTTGGGGCCTCTTGAATACTTTTTGGGAATTGAGGTTAAGCAAGTGCAAAATGGGATTCTACTTTCTCAGAAGCGTTATGCTCTAGACCTACTCAAGAAAGCTAAAATGGACAAGTGTAAAGCTATATCAACACCTATGAGTGCCTACGCTACGCCGATACGCCAGCCTGTTGCCGTTT
The DNA here is from genome assembly GCA_033239725.1 of Echinochloa phyllopogon. Classification (NCBI taxonomy): domain Eukaryota; kingdom Viridiplantae; phylum Streptophyta; class Magnoliopsida; order Poales; family Poaceae; genus Echinochloa; species Echinochloa phyllopogon. The sequence goes on from BTCW01000001.1 coordinate 4,070,588, forward strand.
CGCGTATCGCGGACGTCTCCGATACGCGAAACGGCAGCGACACGGCATCGGGACGTCCTACAACGTATCGGTGAATTAAAATAAAAAAATAAATTACCGATATTCAGCTGATTGAAATGGACCCTGCATCGATACGGCCTGGCCCATGAAAACACCGTCCAGGCAACCCACCTCCGTAATACGTGAACCCACTGCCGAACGTCGCCTCCTATTCCCCTGATCGCTTGTTCACCTCCTTTCCCCCGACGCCTGGCCTCCCTCCCATCTCGATCTGAAGAGACGAACTCTGGCAGCCGGCGGCCGGCAGCGACGGAAGAACTCCAGCGGGTTAGCTTCCTATGTTCAGCGTGAGTGATTCCAAGGTTCTACTTGTACGTACTTGTCGAGACTAGAATCTCCTTATCTTGCTCCCTACTTTCTTAGATTGATTCTTTTTTCCCTTTAATTAGATGGCAGCAACCAGTATCGGTAATGCATTTGCAACTCTGCAAGTGCTCAACGCTTCACCAATATAAATAAATCTGGTGCAACCGTGCAAGAATATAGAGATGGAGACTAGGTGCTGATATGCTGGTTAATTGCTTATTTACTAGGATACTCAATTCAACTATTTAAGACTTGTTTTCTAATTAAATTTAGACTTGTTTTCTATATTAAATTTAAATTCTAAACGTATCGGCGTATCAGGTTAATTTGAGAATGCTGTACCGTATTGGCGTATCCGTGTCCGATACTGATACACGTATCCGAATCGGCGTGACATAGATGAGTGCTACTGAGAAGTTATTCAGAGACCAAGGTAAATTGTTGACAGGAGAAGATCAGTTCAGGGAGCATAGTTGGTGGTCGACAGTACCTAACTATGACCCGTCCTGATTTGGCTTTTGCAGTGAATCGAGTTTGTCAATACATTCAATCTCCCACTTATGCACACTGGGCTGCTGTGAAGAGAATCCTTCGATTTGTTAAAGGAACAATGGACTATGGTCTGAAAATTTAGAAGTATGCAACCACCATGCTGTCAGGCTTCTTTGATGCCGATTGGGCTGGGTGCCCTGATGATCGACGGTCCACAAGCGGGTTTGCAGTGTTCTTAGGAACGAATTTGGTGTCGTGGAGCTCTAGGAAGCAAGCAACTGTCTCGAGGTCGAGTACAGAGGCAGAATACAAGGCCATTGCAAACGTCACTGCAGAAATGATATGGGTTCAGTCGTTGCTCAAGGAACTTGGAGTATTTCAGCACAAACCACCTCGGCTTTGGTGTGATAATCTCGGAGCTACTTATCTCACGACCAACCCTATGTTCCATGCAAGAACAAAGCATATCGAAGTTGATTTCCATTTCGTTCGAGAACAAGTAGCACGCAAGGCAATGGAAGTGCGGTTCATTTCGTCAGGTGATCAACTTGCAGATGTTCTGACGAAGCCTCTTTCTAGAGCGCCCTTCATAGCAAATTGTCGCAATCTCAACGTCTCTGCCATCCGTTGTGATTGAGGGGGACTGTTAGAGAATCATCTACGTACGTGTCAATGTATGCGTGTGTATAACGTTCAGCGACGCTGCCGAGATGACCGGGTCACGGCGTCCACGTCCTCTGTATTCAGTTAGCTAGCATGCAGGCACGTACCTGCAGAATCGGATCACAGATCCATGTAACCATGTAATCCATTTGATTGATATAAATAGAAGGTGATCCAAGAGGATCAGTGCGTTTGGAAAATTCTTTCAGTCGACTTGGAAGAGGCGCAACGAAAAGGGAGCTGTGCAATCGTTGCAGGCATCAATAGCTAGGGCCTGTTTGGTTGAGCTTCTGTACACCTTTTCAGCAGCCAGAAGCTTAAATAAATAGTGAACTTCCGCGCAGCTTTTAGAAAATCGTTGCAGGCATCAATAGCTAGGGCCTGTTTGGTTGAGCTTCCGTACACCTTTTCAGCAGCCAGAAGCTTAAATAAATAGTGAACTTCCGCGCAGCTTTTAGAAAATCAAAAGCTCAGAAAAGCTAAGTTTATATGAAAAGCTGAAAAACTCAATTTTATGAGTTTTTTTAAGCTTCCTGAGCTCAGAGAGTTATAAACAATTTATAAAAGCTAGTATGGTTTTTTCATAACTAAAAGCCTGCAGCAGCTTTTCAGAAAAGCTCCAAAAGCTGCAGCTCAAACAAACAGCCTCTAGTCTCCTGCTGAAATATCCCTGACGCAAACTCCACCCTGGACTCTCGCCTTTATTTTCATGTTGCTCGTTCGCTATTAAAAAAATTCTTATACGTGCAGGACCCAACAACAGTTTTGACCCGCGTGTCAAGAGTACTGTCTTTTTTTTTTTGAGGATTTGTCAAAAGTCCTTTTGCTGGAGCATTGATCCATAAGGACGTCTCCAACGATCAGCTACATGGGTACCTGATGTGAACTTCTACGTATGTGACCTTGGCGTGGAGAAGAGCCAGAAAAATGTGAACTTAACGTGGTGAAAAAAGAGACGTCCTGTAAAACAAAACACTAGCGACAGTTGAAGTGGCAGTTGATTCGGCGACTGTAAACTACCGGTCGACATCCTCATGCCCGGCGGCGAACCTTGCCACCGTATCCACCGTTCAACTCAGGGTGGCAACGGGGTGGGGCTGGGGAGGGGACCCCCGTTCCCCGAAAGTAACCCCCGTCCCCGTCCCCGATAAGCTTATCGGGGATAAATGTCCCCCGTTCCTGTCCCCGGCGCATCCTCGATCCCCGGTGGAGCCCCATGGGGAACGCTCGAACGAAGGACGGAGGAGTCGAGGACGACGGAGCCTGACCTCGCGTGAGCTTGACTCCCTGAGCACCTCACCCGTCAGCGAGCACCGGAGCAGAGAGAGGCCAGAGCACCGGCGATGGAGAAGCCGAACAGACAAGGGCCGGTGGCCGAGGTTGAGGACATCGAGCCGGTCGAAGAGCCTGGATGGAGACTGGGAGAGGGAGGCACAGAGCTGCGCCGCAGCTGCGGCGGCGGACGGGCGGAGTAGGAGTAGGAGTCGCGAGCATAGATGGAGACTCGAAGAGGGAGGCACGAAGCTTTGCCGCAGGGCGGAGTAGGAGTCGCGAGCTTGGACGGAGACTGGGAGAGGGAGGCACGGAGCTGCGCCCCAGCGGCGGCGCGCGCTCGATGCTCCGAGCGGCAGTGGACGCGCGGACCGCGGAGTAGGAGTCGCGAGTCGGGTGTGGGCAACGAGGACAGAGGGTTAGTCTCAGTGGCGGAGCTAGGACGCCAGGTCACGGTTGTCCAACTTAAAATTTCTCACATCGGCGTTGCCTGCCGCTATCCACCGTCGTGTTCCCGAGGGGATGCAACGCAGGGGAAGTCAAGGGGACGAGAGATTAGCGAACTCGTGAAGAAAGGCACCTGCAAAGCAATTAGTCGCGCACACACTACAGACCTAAAGGATGAGTTCTAATTATCTTCTAAAGGGCCTATTATGCCAGCCAAATTTGGGACCACCCTCTGCCTCCGCCACTGCTTAGTCTGTGTAACACCCTAAAATTCATCACATTTAAATTGTAGCAACCCTTTAAATTTTTCTAGGATTTATTAAGGCTTAAATAAATTTTCTAGGAATTAATTGGAATTTCTAGCCTTTTTATCAATTTAAATATCACATTAAATAATTATTTTAGCCAAAATAAGTTTTTGTTGCATTCATGCTGGTGCATATATTTTTGGTTGCTAGTAAATCAAGTTGGAATTTAAATTCTGTTTAAATTCGAATTTGATTTGCTTTTGTTTGAGCTTTAGAAAAGTTTAAAATAGCTGAGTTCGTTTTCGCCCCTTGAACTCTTGGCCCGGTCCAAGTTTGCCCCCTGGACTTTTTCTCCAGCTCGCTTTTCCTCCCCGCACTCCTTTCTCTTTTTCCCGGACCGAATCCTTTTCCCTCTCGCGGCCCGTTTCGCTTTAGGCCCAGCACCGGCCCGTCCTTCTCCTCCCCGCCGCTCACTCTCTCGCACTCAGTGACAGTGGGGCCCGGCTGTCAGGTGCTTCGTCTCCGACAGGGACTCCCCCGGCCGAGTCCCGAGCGCCGCCACCTCCGTCTCCGACTCCGCCCGCTGCACGCCTGCCCGAGCCCAAGCTCTGCACCTATTTAAGCGCGCGCACCGTCCGCTTTCCCTCCCATCAATCGAAGCCGCGAGCCCGCAAACCCTAGCGCCCGCCGCCGCCGAGTTCGAGCCGCCATCATCGCCGGTCGCCGCCCGCCTTCAATCGTCGTCGTCGCGGGCCAAATCTCGTCGAGTTCGACCTTGGTGAGCTCGTCGTTCCCTTCTCGTCCTTCATGTGTAGTTCTTGTAGCAAGTTGAAGGCCGTAGCGTCGCGTTCGTGTGTCACCCGAGAGCTCCGCCGCCGCGCATGGCGCCGCTGTCGTCGTCCACTGCCTGCGCGCCGAACCAGTCGTCCAGATCACCTTGGTTGAACTCGTTGTGGTCCGACGAGTCCATAGGACTTGATCCCGTTGCAATCTGAGCCTCGTAGCTCTAGATCGGGTTTGCTCCGGCGGAGCGCCGCCGCGGAGGAGCGCAGCGCCGCCGTCCTCGCCGGCGACCGAGGTCCCGAACCCCCCTGACCGTCGGATCGAAATCCAACGGCTTAGATTAGATCGAGTCCGAGTCAAAGCAGCCGAGTAACGGTCAGCGCTGTCGATTTTGCTAAAGAGCCCCTGAGTTTTCTGGAAATCAACCCGCGGTCCTAGTTAGTTCAAAAATAATTACATTTAGGTCCTTTTTCTTCTGTTTTAGCCCCTGCAAGATTTAAAATTATGCCCGAGGTCCAAGTATTGTCTTTTTACATGAAAACCCTCGAGTTTTTATACAAAATTATGTTTTAGCCCCTGGTTTTTCGCAGTTAAGCCCCTGGATCTTTTAAAACTTTGCCAGCAAGCCCCTGAACCTTAGAAAAGCCATATCTTTTGCGTTTTAATTCCGATTTTAGTGATTCTCGCGCTCACGCATTCGTTGTAATGTGTAGATTAGTTTTGTGCTGTTGTTTTCTTCTGTTGGAATTGTTTGGTGTATTGTTTCTTATTTGTTGTATTGTTTCCTTGCATGTGAATGTGTGTTGCGATTAGGAAACGACCAGTTCGAGGATTTCTCTGAAGAACCAACTGTTGGAGAAGGATTTGAGCAGCAACCGAGTTGGGAAGAAGGCAAGTGTATTATGTCATGCAAATGTCCTAATAATTATTAATTTCACCACCCATGCATGTGTCTTAATTTGATGGGTTCCTATTTAAGGATTTGCCTAGCCACTATATTTCCCTGTCCCTGAAACTGGGTTACTTAATTAATTTTGATGGTAGATGATGCTTAGTTTGCTCAACTGGGATTGGTTAAATGAACCCATACTCTATGTTCCATATACTCTTTTAATTAATTAATTGGCAAGATCATATCTTTTTAATTGGAACATGGAGAACCACCCAGGAAAACAGTACAACCATGAGTGCCATGTGGCTCTGGCTTTGACTGACTAATTAGGTGCTTTAGTTTATGGTAGCTTTACTCGAAAGGGGCATGGGGGCGGCGGTTGACGGGGTATAGCTCGGTCCTCTTGAGCTGTGGGCTTTGGTAAGAGACAGACCTCATTAGGGAGGGTTAAGCTTTGCTTTTGAACCGGAAACCTTAGCGGGCTATCATTTATTAGAGTGCTTTTGTAAAGGTCTCATAGTGAAACTCAGTATTCGGTCCACATGGTGTGGGACGGGTGCATGCTTCGGCAATGGGAATCACGGCTTATGGTGAAAGTGTACAACCTCTGCAGAGTGTAAAACTGTTATAACAGCCGTGCTCACGGTCATGAGCGGCCTGGACCCTTACATGACAATCATACTTGAACATGATCTAAATCGGGGTTACATGAATATGTTTGGAATATGACATTCATTAATTTGTGGGTGGTATATACTTTCATTTGCTAGTAAATAGTTGCTTAATAAAACTTGACCGACTAAAAGTGCTTACTGCAGTATGGTCAGCCAACCTTTTTGCCTCAGCCTTGTATGTCATATTACATTTGCTGAGTACGTTATGTGCTCATACTTGTTGTCTTTCTTTCTTTTATTACATCTACTACACCCGGAATGCTGCTCAGATTGGGAGAATTTTGAGGATTTCACTACTGATTTTGAGGAGTTCTAGGCGAGTCTCCCCAAGTCAATTGCCTGTGGAGTTGGAGTCACTTTTGCTTCGTTAGATGAATGTTTATTTAAGTCTTCCGCTATGACATTTGAGTCAACTCTGAGATTGTAATAAATGCAAGCAAAATGATACATATAGTCCACGTAAGAATCAGCCAAATATGGCCCAACACTAAAAACCCTACGAATCCAGCCTAATATCAGGCCAGACTGTCACACCCGGTTTTAAAGGCAAAACCAGGTGCATCTCATATGTGCGCCAGGATCAGTTTACACACATATGGTAGACGTCACAAGTGAATATCCATAACCATGCATAACGAAAGCTGTGGGCTTTGGTAAGAGACAGACCTCATTAGGGAGGGTTAAGCTTTGCTTCTGAACCGGAAACCTTAGCGGGCTATCATTTATTAGAGTGCTTTTGTAAATGTCTCATAGTGAAACTCAGTATTCGGTCCACGTGGTGTGGGACGGGTGCATGCTTCGGCAATGGGAATCACGGCTTATGGTGAAAGTGTACAACCTCTGTAGAGTGTAAAACTGTTATAACAGTCGTGCTCACGGTCATGAGCGGCCTGGACCCTTACATGACAATCATACTTGAACATGATCTAAATCGGGGTTACATGAATATGTTGGGAATATGACATTCATTAATTTGTGGGTGGTATATACTTTCATTTGCTAGTAAATAGTTGCTTAATAAAACTTGACCGACTAAAAGTGCTTACTGCAGTATGGTCAGCCAACCTTTTTGCCTCAGCCTTGTATGTCATATTACATTTGCTGAGTACGTTATGTGCTCATACTTGTTGTCTTTCTTTCTTTTATTGCATCTACTACACCCGGAATGCTGCTCAGATTGGGAGAATTTTGAGGATTTCACTACTGATTTTGAGGAGTTCTAGGCGAGTCTCCCCCAGTCAATTGCCTGTGGAGTTGGAGTCACTTTTGCTTCGTTAGATGAACGTTTATTTAAGTCTTCCGCTATGACATTTGAGTCAACTCTGAGATTGTAATAAATACACTTTAATACTCTTTCGTTATGCATGGTTATGGATATTCACTTGTGACGTCTACCATATGTTTGTAAACTGATCCTGGCGCACATATAAGATGCACCTGGTTTTGCCTTTAAAACCGGGTGTGACAGTCTGGCCTGATATTAGGCTGGATTCGTAGGGTTTTTAGTGTTGGGCCATATTTGGCTGATTCTTACGTGGACTATATGTATCATTTTACTTGCATTTCGGATCTCCACGGGGTAAAAGTCGCCCCCGCCCCTGCCCCGATTGTTTTTCGGGGCCCCGCCCCGCCAGCCCCGCGGGGGAAAAGCTCACCCCGCCCCCGCCACACACGGGGCGGATCCCCGCGGTTACCCGTTACCACGGGGGAAATCGTTTGAGCGTCTCCAGTCAATCGTTGCCCCGCCATTCTCCGCCGCATGGTCGGTGGTGCTCACGTTGCCTCTCCTCCATCTGCTGCCTCCAAACATTACCGGACCAGCTCCGCTACCCATCCCTCTAAAAACCCAAGCACTCCTCCTCCCCCAACCCTGGCAACCTAACCCTGAACCCTAACGTAGCCCTATGTAATCCTCCTCCACCCCTCTTTTGAATTCGACAGCCCCAATCGACCGCTCAGAGCGGTCTACCGTAAAAGCAAGATTGTGTAGTTAATTCCACATAAATCAACTGCTCGGAAATTAGGGCACCGTTATTTCTCTCTAGAGACCAGTTGACCCTGTACTAATATAATACCAGTTGGTAATATCAGCTAGTACGTTGTCTGACTTCTAGAAAACTCATCTTCTATCTACTACAAATATACCGACTAAAAAATTGGATCATTACTAATGACTAGCAGAGTGCACGCACGTGTATTAGAAGGCAGGCACCGCGCCGCGTAGGAGTCCCGGTATTTATTTTTGGGCGTGGAGTCCTGGGCGTTTAAACCGTGGGGCGTGGCTAGTTTAAACCATGACGAGACGTAACACTTTATGATTTCTTCAAAAGTGTGACTAAAGAGTCTGAAGAAAATCGTGGGTTCAAAAAAATTCTACTGTAGCTGATTTATGGGTCCGTCGGCCTCGAAAGTTTTGGATCTTTATATATATATATATATATATATATATACACACACACACAATAAGGATCCAGTAGAATTGAAAACGTTTCTCACCCAAAAAAATCCTACCCACCTCTCACAGAGGACCCACATGTCAGGTCCAACGGTGGAAACGACGTGGAAAGTTTTCACAAAACGATGTTTGTAGAGAGTTTTTGCCATTTTGGATATTACTTTTCTCACCATAGAATTTCTTTGCCCACTTCACGTACCCACCAGTCAGATAGTCCAAAATAACGTAACCTTTCCAAACTGCACACGACGGCAATCCGCGCGGACCTAAATCAATTAATCAAACGTGGGAATAATTTTCACGTAAACAAATACCAATACCTCCGTCTACGATACCCAAACGTGGCCACGTGGGAATAATTTTCACGTAAACAAATAGTTTACGATGCACGGAGTTCCGGTCGCCGGGCTTGACTACGAGGAGCACGGAGCTCGGCGAGCGGCGCGAGGTGGAGGAGGTACACGGCGACCGGCGACGACGGGCTAGCTGGACGCGTCGAGCAGCGCCAGCATGCGCTCCCACGTCCGCCTGCGAGTGCACGCACGCCAGCACACGGAGCTCCTCGCCCAGCTTCCTGTGCTCAACCGTGCGCCGGCGGTGTATATATATGGCGAGGTGCGGCGAGGCGGTGCCGAAGAAGGCGATGGCGACGGCCTTCCTGCCGGACAAGACGATCTTGACGCCGATGACGAAGATCTGGAGCATGAAGGCATAGCCCCCGACCGTGTTAATCTGCACCCAGGGCCGTATCTACGAATTGGAGGCCCAGGGCGAAACACGTAACGGGGCCCTAAAATTTAAAATACGGCATAACTAAAGCATAGAAATATATTAAATATTAATTTAAAACAATAAAAACAGTACTCAAACAATAAACTAACCTCATGTTCTACTAAAAAGCATTATTCTTTTAGTATTTCTTGAGATGAAATCTTCAATCATATCTTCATACTTTATATTCTCCAAGACATCATTTTCAAGAGCTATTATCCCCAATGCATTCAGTCTTTCTTGTGTCATTGTAGCTCGCAAGTAGGATTTCAACAACTTGAGTTTAGAAAAGCTCCTTTCCGCAGATGCAACAGTCACAGGAATGGTTAACAAAATTATGTATGCAATAATGGCATTAGGGAAACAACCATGGTGTTTCAAGTACTTTAGAATATCAAGAGGACCCATAGATTTCTTAATATGAACCTGGATGAACTTTAACTCCACATATAATTCTTTTTCATCAATATCTGAATGTTCTCCACTCTTAAGTGCAACCTCTAAATTAACACAACAGGACATCAAACTCTTATCATCCAAGGAGCATAGCTTATCCGAATTAAACAAGAAACCAAAAGTATTTTGGAACTCTTGATATTGTTCAAATCTCTTATCCGTGTCGTGGTCGTGGCCTGTGCGAAAATATTCGGCAAACTGCGAACATGCGGCGACTCGATGTTGGGTTTGGTGATTTTAGTAGATGAACCGGTCGCATTGCTCGTCGGTTCCCCGGACGGAAAAACTGACTATTCGTCGTAATTCCTAAATCCTAAATACCACCGTAGCTTGTTGTATGGGCCTTTAGTGGGCTTTTTTGTTTTGCTGTACTTAACTACATAATTAGCTAACCTAATTAGGGTGGGATTTGGGGGCCCCAAATATTTGGGGGCCCTGTGCGAGCACCCACCTTGCCCCTGCTCATGTACGGCCCTGTCTGCACCCAGTCCTCCAGCGACGCGAAGTGCTCGTTGGCGTTGGGGCGGAGCACCTTGCCGAGGAACGACGGCCCAAGCAGCACGCCGGCTTGTGCATGCATATCTGTGCAATTAGCTAATCGATTCAAATGCTCCAGCAAATGGATTGTGTCACAACATGGACACACGCATGCACCCAACGTAAGAAGAGGGGGACGTTGGCGCGGCGGAGGAAGGCGTATATTTTACTGTTCAATTAGGTTGTTTATTTTGAGCATCGGAGAATTGCAGGGGCAGGGTGAGCCCTAATAACTAATAAGGTGCCCATGGACTTCTTCGGCAATATGGTTCTGTGGGCGTTTCTGAGGATTCCAAGATGGATGAACGGCAGGACCCAGCATCGTCACTCGAGCAGGAAAAATTTCGTAATTTTCCTAATTTTTTATCCTTAATCAGTTTTTTCTTTACTGGATTTTGGCCATCCCTAGCCCTGATGACAACCGTTCAAATTCTTGTACACATATTGTTTTCTCGATGACTATGTATACACGATATAGGAAGCATGATTTTGGTACTGAGAAACGTAAGAAACAAAGACTAGCAGGCATAATTGAAGATTTCATATCAAGATACATATACTAGATGGTTTACTTCAAGAAAAAGATATACTATATAGATGGTGCTTTTTATTAGAAAACGTGAGATCCTTCCCCTTTCTTTAGTATTAAATATTCGACGTATTTCTAAATATTGGACACAAGAACGCGTATTAAATTTCAGATGCTTTATATTGGTATTGGCGTGTAAATGACATTTGTTGAAGTATGTGGCATGACCGACCTTCTTGGCAAATCAGAGTTACGGTCTATTGCAGCGAAAACATTATGGTGGCCAGTGAGTTTTTTTCATTATCTTTTCATGTAAATATTGTTTTCTTTCTTTGAAGGACTGAATCTGTTCTTTTATTTTTGTATTATATTTATTATTTATAGTTCATGATGGTGGACTCTATTTTTAAAAAATTGCTAATATGCTCTATGTCTGTTGGCAATGTTTATCATTAAAAAATATTGAAGGAGCAGCTATTCCATGTTGATATTATATAATATCTTATTAGTTGTTTCATATGAACTATTTAGATTGTAGGGAGCAAGTTTGATGTGTTCTCATCCAGAGGAGAATATCAGGGAGTTAATGTGTTCTGCATGCTGGATCTTCTATGTGATTGAGGTAAGCACATTAATTTCTAGCACGTGTTATGTTCTTTTATATAATTTTAATCGGTGGTGCAAATTATTGGTTAATAAATTTAAATTATTGCTTGTTTGTTATGTTTATCTAAGAAAACACGTGCGTGCCACAATAAAACTAATAACAACAAACTTAGTATAGTTTGTTTTGAAAAGATTCTAACGTAAGAATGTGAAATTTAATTCAATTTAAAAAGATAATATTCTTGTTTACTATATTTTTTAATACACGCGCGTGTCGCGCGTGCACTCTACTAGTAGTATAGATAGATTTGGCCGATTTAATGGTGGTGGATGGAAAGCCAAAAGTCCTTTAATATTGTGTGATGTTATCAACTGATATTAATGCCAATTTAGATCAACACTGGTTGGTAACACGGCCTAATATTGAAAGGTTCTCGGTGGAAGAATCCAAAAGGAATGTATCCCCTCCCTACCTCAATTAGATCTTATGCTTAGATAGAATGGTAAGGAAGCTACGCATGAGAAGAGGTCTCAGGTTTAGGGGTCCAGCCGGTCATATTGGCCTTGATTGATTAGAGACTAGTAACAATGCATGTTTAATAGAAAATAAGATTGTATAACAGATAGTTGGTTGGGGACCATGTTTGTTGCAAACTTGATGATGCCATACTATAAGACGGACAGGGAGGAGGATTTGACGAAAAAAGGTCTGACAGCTAGGATCACTGGAAGGGTTAGTGTTTCAACGACTGGTGGACACGTCGGTTGTCAAAAATTTTAAATCTTTATAATATAGATAGGCAAGGATATCTAAATGGTTCTATTTGTACAAACTCTATGGTGGAGCAGAAACCTATATATACATGTATTCCTTCTTCTAATCAATCTAATGTACTATTTTCATCCATGGTTTGCTTACATAGCGCCTCCACTTAGGTATACCAGAAAGCTTCAGCTTCGTGCAACTTGACAAAGGGGGTGTGGGAGATCCTTTTGAATTGGCTAAACCTCAGTACTCTAAGAAATCGAAATCTACCATCAGGAGGCTCGTTTTATATATGGTGGAAGAAACGAAGAAGGATGATCGACACATCATCTTTTCGCCGAGAGTTTTATGGCCTGACGGTAAACTACTTCTTGTGGAAAGTATCGAAGGAGTGCAACCGGATGATTTTTCAACATGGGGAGAAAATAAGAATAGAGATGGCCTATTTGATCATCGAGAACATTAGACAATTTAAGCTAGCATAGTCTTTATCCTGAGGTTTTCCTTGTTTTTCTCTAGTTTTCTCTCTCTAGGGTGATGTTAGTAGCTGGGTTTTTTTTAGAAGTTGCCTGGTTGGGATAGTTTTCATTTTCCTTTCTTGCCTCTGTTGTAGTTGGTGGCCTTCACTGTCATAAAAGTTTTTTTTCTTTTCTTTTTCCTCCTCTAATAAAATTTCACGGAAAAACTGTCGCGTTCATTCGAAAAAAAAGAAAACTAGACTTTTCATTTGAAGAGATGTCTAGGCCGGGATATAAACTTTGCAGGCTTACAGCCTACCTGCTTACCGGGTCCAAATAACAAATAAGAACTGTTTACTAGGTAGAGCTTTCACTACCCAGTGGGCTACCGGGACGAGAAGGGTCAATTCGTGGCCCATAGAACGACCAAATTAATCCCCTGCTGCCGTGCCGCGCAAAACACAGGGACATAGCAGTTCAAATCAGCTTTTACGTAGTTAAATTCTTTTCCATTTGGCCTGTTGGTAAACATCAAAAGGAGGTACATATAGTTTACAACTGTACAAAAAAGCTTTTCCATTATATGTTGCTACACCTCGTGACAAAAATTCAAAAAATAAAGCCCAATGTATAAACTCATACTAGCCAAAATACTTTGACAATACTATCTGATCATACACACCTACACCAAAGAAAGGTGCGAAAGCAATTGCAAAGGCAATCATTCTGTGTGTTTGTTCTATGGAGAGTGCAGAGATTGGAGGTGCTCCTGGGGAACCACAGGGCCGACCAACAATAACACCACACAACTTTGGATTTCCTCCAAAGCTTGAATTTGTAAATGTAGCGAACTGACCTCCAGTTGGAATCGGTCCTTCCAAATCGTTATTAGAAACATTGATTGTAGAGAGGAAGTGTAGGTCGTTCAGCTCCATTGGGATTGCACCTGTGAGATGATTGCTCGACAAGTCTAGAACTTGCAGATTGGTCAGGCTGTGGAGCTGCAGTGGAATCTCTCCTGATAGCCTGTTGTAGCTGAAATTGAGTATAGCGAGCGATTTCAACTGGCCAATCTCTTTAGGGATCACTCCAGTGAAGTTATTACGACCAAAATTCAGCATTTTTGGGAAAGCAGTAGTTACCCGGTATTCGAATGATGTACCTCTGTAAACAAGTAGCAAAAATACCCTTTGATCCAAATCGATTGTGGTATTATTTTGTGTTGTTAGCATTGGCATCTCCATTAGGTTTGTTGGTATTTCTCCTGTAAGGTTGTTTTCTGATACGTCTATATGGAAAAGCAACTTGAGGTTATTGATCCAGGCAGGTATTGGTCCGGTGAGTTGATTACTGTGCAAAAGAAGCATCTCCAGATTTTTGAGCTTTGATAGCCAAAGTGGTATCTTACCAGACAATGAGCACCTAGCCAGGGAGAGAAACTAAAGATTCTGAAATCCATCAATTGTTTCATCTTCTGGCATGGCTTCACCCTTGAAGTTACTCCCAATAATTAGGACGGCAAGTTCCTTACAATCCTTTGTAGAATGGAACAGGCCAACTCAACTCAGTATTCATTCACAAGTGTTACATATATGGTTACAACAGAAGGCCATTGGCCGCAGCTATACATGCGTGCAGTACAAGCGTGTGCGGGCGAGCGCGATTAGCGGCAGCGTAAGCGCGCGGCGACCGAGTGCGCATGCAGCGAGTGCGGCGAGTGCGCGCGGTCTATGGGCGCGGCGAGAGCGCGTCGTGCGCAGGAGGTTGGAGGTGCTGAAGACTCGGACTGGTCTAGCCGTTGGCAAGCCTGATCCGTTGACATCCTTGAGGATGTGGAGAGCATTTGTGATATTTGTAAAATTGTTGAAGGAAACTGATAGGAAAACAAGGGACTTCAAGTTGACTATTCTTGGCGAAAGCTGTCCATGCAACTTGTTGTCAGCTAGCCGCAGTGCTTTCAGGTTGCTGCAAGAGTAGATGCTTTCCGGAATTATGCCAGTGAAGCTGTTGAACAGAAGATCCAGCGTCTTTAGATTGATCAGGGTGGAGAAGTTCACCTTGGTAAGCTCGCCGCTGAAATAGTTGTTCCTAAAGTCAATTGTTACAAGATTTGTGCAATTGCTCAAAGATGATGGCAACTCTCCATACATGTCGTTATGGTCCAAATGAAGCTCCTCTAATCTCTTCAGCTCACCTATTGAGTCTGGGATCCTTCCATTCAGCTGATTGCCTCCAAGATCAAGATGACCCAGATTTCTGAGTTTGATCATGCGTGCACCGTCAAGAATTCCACGCAAACCACGCAACGAGGAAGCGTCGAAGAGTGCATCTGTGAGAGCCCCACTGAGATTATTGTGCCCAGCCTTGAGTACCTTAAGTGCAGAGCAATTGCCTAGCCCAGCTGGGATGCTTCCACTGAATTTGTTGTAGCTAAAGTCAAGCATGGCGAGTGATGGCGAGTTAACGCAGAAGGAAGACGGCATCAATCCATGGAAACTGTTGTTGCTCGCATTGACCGCAACCAGACTGTTCATTGCCTTCCACATGCCTGATGGAAACTCCCCGGTGAATAGGTTGCTAGAGATGTTCAGTACCTGCAATGGCCAGCCATGCTGGTTGGCTGAAGATGGCAGCTCAAGCAGCTCTCCCTCAAGGCGATTGAAGCTGACGTCAATGGTGAGCATTCCTCTAGAAGACGACAAGAGCTGCTCCAATGGCAGTTCACCGGAGAGCAAGTTGTGTGACAGGTTTAGGCGCCGGAGTCCGGTGAGGTCTCCAAGGGCCGGCGAGATATGCCCCTGGAGTCCTCTACCGGGCAGGGAGACCTCCATGACCATGCCGTCTCCATCGCAGGTGATGCCTTCCCACGAGCAGCAGCTGCCATTCCGCCATGATACAGCGAGGCCACTGTCCCGTGATAGCCCCGCCATGAACTGGAGCAGGGAGCTCTTCTCCTGGTCAGAGCACGGCCTGGCATGGGAGGCCAAGGAAAGCAGCAGCACGGCGAGAGCGAAGCCGGAGAACGCCATGGCTGGCTCCTGCTTGCTGCTGCTTATTGTTCTTGTTGCTGGTGTGATCTGATCTGGTGCATGTTTCTGCCTTGAAGCTCACTCACTAGCAACTGGCTAGCATGGAGGGAAATAACAAAGCTCTGCTGTAATGCAAGTTGTCTAGTTCTTCTGTTCTACAATGTATGCAGTGCTACAGGACATGATCAAGATAATAAGAGCATAAGCAAGTTTTGACAAATCTGCTGATGTCTAGACTGTTGACTCACTGCACCAAAGATTTGCCCGGGATAAAAGTAAAATCTCATGTCATTTGACGTGAGTTTCCTTTCTTTGATCCTACCGAGCTCTGTCAAACGCCGGCGCGCCATCTGAGCAACTAACTGCAACGATTCCATGGAGATCACAAGCAATTCACACCTGACGAGCAAGCGTAACCGGCATCCTGCATCGCCGGTCAAGGCAGCAACGGCACCCTTTTTGACATGGAGGGAATTAAAAGGTGGCGTTGACAGATGCCTGTCGCTGTAGCTGCGCTTGTAGGGTTTGTTTCCCGCTGTGGAAGAAACTAAGAAAGCATGGTCTGATCGTTACGGGTCTGAATTATCTGAAACACTGATGGTGATGGAACATAAGGCGTGCAGTTCTGTGTCTTCTCTATCGCTATCGCATTCGTCACTTGTTACTAGCCCGGACTGCAAATTTCCCCCGTTGGAACCACAAGCTGATACGCAGAGTACGATGAGAGGAACAGCCTGAATCATGATGCTTAAGCTAAATTCATCAGAGTGATCATGTTGCAAATTTCATCAGGATTCAGGAATTATGCTGCTTCTCTCCTGTCCCTTCAGATGGTTCAGTCTGAATCTGAACTCAGACACAGTGATCTGCAAGCTCTTGTAGTCAGATGAACGTGAATGCACATCTATCCATGGACACAGGAAGACAAAGATAATTAGCGCTCATGCGTTCCTCCGATCTCATCTCAGTGATCTGTACAGAAATTTAGCCCCTCGCGTATGTATGTTTGGCAACAAGAACAGAGAGCCTGGCGGCCGGCGAAACTGGCAAAGTATGCAGTGGACGGAGCGCGGGAGGAGTCGAGCTCCGGATCGACGAGGCGAACAGAAAGCGGCGCATGGATGACCTTGCAGCAGTTTTGACCTAGTCCCGACGGTGCCTGAACCGCAGCTGCCGCCGGCGCGCCGCCGTCGAGCACGCTGCGCGCGGCTTCAGTTCGTCGAAAGCTCATGTTCATCCGAATCCGCGGCGAAAGGATCGTGTAAGCTTTCGACTCAAGACTTGGATGCAGGTCACCGCAGCGCGGCCCCGCGGTCCGCGGTGGCCGCCGGCGCCGGCGACGGACCGGCGGGGGCGGGAGGAGCGGCCAGACGGGGTGGACGGTAAATGAGATACCGACCACCCTGGGTTCGTTTCTGTCCGTCCGATCGGGATTATGCGGCGCAGATTCGTTGCCGGAGATGCATAGCGCGAGGGAATTTCTTGGAAAACCCCCTGCGGAGCCACTTCCCTTGCACAAACACCCTCTCCCACTCCCCGACGGCCGACCCCTTCCTCTTCCCCGCCTCCGCCAGATCGAAGGGCAAGGAAGCGAGGTGATGGCAGGTTATGGATTCAGCAGCAGAAGAGATCGCTCCTCCCCTTGCCATGGCGAGGCACCGAACTAGGAGGAGGCTATCGATTCCATGGGCGATTGCTCATGTCCCCTGTTCACTCCATGATGAATTTTGCATTGTGTGACTTAGTCTGACCTCCAGGTCCCAACCAACGGGTCTTCAGTATCCTAATTGTTTCGTCTCAATGCTAGCTGCTAACCTTTTATCAATCCTCCAGCAGCACTGTTCATATCGCGAATTTGCAATCACTCGACGTTCTCAAGCAATTTTGTTTAAAAAAAACGATTGGTAGGCAAGAACATGATAAATGGGTTCATTATTCATTCTGTGTTAGGTGAGACATGAGTTCCCTGCGCATTGCCTCAGTTGAGCACTTGTCAACTGTTATCGTAGCAAGTGGGGCTTCTCAAAATTCTTGTTCTTCCTCTTCTGAAAAAGAAAATAAAGGGAATGTATAATAATTGTCAGCAACTAGGTTCTAAAGAAAGCATAATATCAGTTCAGGTCAACCCAATCGTCCATGCTGTTGCTTGGTAGGATGTTCTCCTCCTCAATTAGTTGCATTGTCTCTAAAATAAATCCCGTCCATCCCTTAGAGTTGTAGTGTAGACTATATATAGTTATTAATTTATTCATTTGTTGGTACATCAACAACGACAACGGAACATCAAATGTCAAAGAAGACATTGGTGATCCTGCCGTGGCAATATAAATTAAGGGACGGAACTAGATAGCATATCATCCCGGCCTGTATCAATGGCGTCTTCTGTAACCAGCAGGTAACTAGACTTGATAGAAGAGGCAAAGGCAACTGCCATCTTCAGAGCATATCCAGCAACATTGCTAAAATGGATTGCTATATCTAAAAACTGCCAGGATACCTAAAAATCACAAAAAACAGCTCCAGCAGCATTGCTATATGGATTGCTATACCTAAAATTTTTAGGCTATGACCTAAATTTCTCTCTCATATATGCAAATATACCAATCCAACCCATGGATTGCTATATTGCTTTATGCACGGTGGAGAGACCAACTGCCTCGTGCCAGACACTTCCACACGAGCAGGTGAGCTCCGTCGAGGCTCGGTGCGGGCCTCCTCCGGCCACCACGGAGTTGTTCTGCGCGGTGGTGCTTCGCCGGCCGTGACGCCGCAAGCCGTCCACAACACCGGCGAGCTCCACCGGCCGTTGCGCGGACAAGCCACGCCAGCACCGCTGCAGGACCGCAACGCGGACGAGCAACGCCGGCCTTGGCCTCGCCCTGGCCACCACGCGGACGCGCGTCGCCGGCCACGCCTCGACCGCGGTACGGATGAGCTCTGTCGGTCTCGCCACGGCTGCCGCGCGAGCTCCCTTCGCCGCCTTGCCTTGGCCACGGCGCGGACTAGCTCCGCCGGCCTCGCCCCGGCAGCCGTGTGGGATTGCTCCGCCGCCTTGCCCCGCCCACGGCGTGGACGAACTCCACCGGCATCGCCCTCGACCGTCGCGCGGGCTCGCTCCGCCGCCTCACCCTACCCGCTGCGTGGGCAAGCTCTGCCGGCCGTGGTGCCGCGCCTCGGCCAAGCTTCGCATCTGCTGGGAGGGTGTAATACTCGTTAACCGCCGACGAGATCAACCGGCGATGTGAGGAATCACAAGCAGCACAAGAGGGATAGAGATCTCGTAGCAGAGAGGGAGCATCGTCCCCTACCTCTAAACCTTGCGGTGTTTTCTGAATAATAGAGTCTATGTCTCATTCGGTTACAAGCCGGGTAGATAACCAGCTACACTCCAACCCTGCCAGGCCGGGCCCACAGGCGGTGCCTAGGCAGACGCATACGCTAACCCACTAGGATGACGCCTTTCTTCATTCCCGCTTTCTCCACCTTGCTCTTCATGGTCTGGGCGTGACATCTCCCCCCGCTTCAGTGTCGACTTGCCCCCAAGGCACTGCATTAGGAAACCTCTGCTTCACCATGTGCCAATCTTCCCAAGTTGCTGACGAAGCTGGTAGTTTGTCCCACTTCACTTGAACCTGAGAAATGGCTTGATTACCTTTTTTGACTAGGCGCCGATCGAGGATGAGTTCTGGAACCACTTCATGTGCGCCCAGATCCACCAAGGTTGACAAATCAGAGTAGACAGGAGTATAATTCGGTGTATAGGGCTTCAGTTGAGAAATATGGAATACAGGATGCACCAAAGAGCCTTCTGGTAGTTCCAACTTGTAGGCAGCATTACCAATTCTCTCAAGAACACGATAAGGACCAAAAAACTTAAAGGCAAGTTTGGGAAAAGGCCTATTTACCACTGAATGTTGAGCATACAGTTGGAGTTTTAGCAGCACTTGATCCCCAACTGAAAACTGTCTGTCAATTCTGTTTCTATCAGCCTGAATTTTCATTCGGTTTTGGGCAGCAGCCAAGTGTTCTTTGAGACGAGCCATGTGTGATTCTCTATCACGTGCCCAATCTTCAGCAGCAGACTCCGGATGTTGAACAGGAGCTGGCAAGCACAACCCAGAATCACTGTCATATCCGTACAGGGCCTTGAATGGTGAACAGCCTATGGCATTGTGAAAGGATGTATTATACCAAATCTCTGCTAACAGCAACCAAGCTTTCCAGCGCTTTGGGGAGTCATGTACTGCACATCGGAGATTCATTTCCAGGCATTGATTAACTCTTTCCGACTGACCGTCCGTTTGAGGGTCAGTAGCCACCCCTTGACAGAGCTACGGTACAACTTGACATCATACAATGCAAACAATTCTCTCCAGAATGTACTTGTGAACACTCGATCTCGATCTGAGACTATAGATTTAGGCAAACCATGGAGTTTCACTATATTCTCAAAGACCACTTTAGCTACTGATGGTGCAGTAAAAGGGTGTTTCAGAGGGAGGAAGTGGGCATATTTTGTGTACCTGTCCACTATGACCAATATTGTATTAAATCCTTCAGAAGCAGGAAGTCCCTCAATAAAGTCCATGGTGATATCTTGCCAAGCTCCCTCAGGAATAGGTAATGGCTGTAAAAGCCCTGCAGGATGAGTGTTCTCATGTTTAGCATGCTGACATATGCTGCATTGTTTGACAAAATTCTCAACATCCATCTTCATCCCCTTGCTACTAGAGTGTGATATATGTTGCCTTGCTACCAGAGTGTCCCTCAATTGCACTTGAATGGAAGGCTGCAATTAATTTTGTTTGCAGAGCTGAATTGTTTGCTACCCAAACACGACCTTTCCTTCTGATAATGCCTTGGTGCAGAGAATACCCATGCTCATCTGGGGACTGAACAGCCAACCTGAGTAAAATTTCCTGGGCCTGTGGATCAGTAACATATGAGTTGAGAACCTCCTGGACCCATAAAGGCTTCACCTCTGACACAGCTTGGATGGCCATCAAATGACTGATACGGGAAAGAGCATCAGCTGCTGCATTTTCTTTGCCTTTCCTATAAATAATTTTGAACTGTAAACCCATGAGCCGTGTCATGGCTTTACGCTGCATGTCTGAATGGAGATTTTGTTCCCCCAGATAGGACAGACTCTTGTGGTCGGTCCGGATGATGAATTCATGTCGTTGCAAGTATGGCCGCCACTTTTCTACTGCCATTATCAGAGCAAGGAATTCCTTCTCATAAATAGACAACTTCTTGTAATGAGGACCCAAAGCTTTGCTCAAATAAGCCACTGGCTGATCTCTTTGCATCAAAACAGCACCAATACCAATGTAACAAGCATCTGTTTCCACACTAATTGGTGCAGCAAAATTAGGAATGGCTAGCACAGGGGCAGAAACCATTACCTCCTTCAGTTTGTCAAATGCTTGCTGAGCTGCAGGTGACCAAATAAATTCTTTCTTGCGTAGCAGATTGGTTAGAGGTTTAGCTAAGATTCCATAGCGCTTGATAAACTTCTTGTAGTAGCCTGTGAGTCCCAAAAACCCTCTCAACACAGTGGGAGTGGATGGAGTAGGCCACGTCAACATAGGTACTGTTTTGCTTGGATCAGTAGCCACCCCTTGGGAAGAAATGATGTGGCCCAGATACATTAACTCAGGTTGAGCAAAAGAGCACTTGCTCAATTTCATAAACAACTTGTGAACTCTTAATTGCTCCAGCACTTACTTAACATGTTGCACATGAGTCTCCAAGGATGGGCTATATACCAAGATATCATCCAAGAAAACCAACACAAACTTCCTAAGAAAGGGTGCTAGGATTTCATTCATGAGACATTGAAAAGTGGTTGGGGCATTGGTGAGACCAAAGGGCATAACTCTAAATTGATAGTGACCATGATGAGTTTTGAAGGCAGTTTTGTATTCATCAGGAGGATGCATCCTAACTTGATGGTATCCAGATCTCATGTCTAGCTTGGTAAAATAGTTTGTACCAGCTAATTCATCTAGAATCTCATCAATTATGGGCATAGGGAACCTATTTTTCACAGTGATCTCATTTCATTTTCTATAGTCAATACAAAATCTCCAAGTTCCATCTTTCTTTTGAACAAGCAGAACTGGAGAAGCAAAAGGACTCACACTAGGCACAATTAATCCAGCTTCTAACAAATCTCAGACCTGTTTTTCTGTTTCATCTTTATGCAATGGGGAGTATATGTAGGGTCTAGAGTTAATAGGAACATCATTAGGTAGTAAAGGAATGTGATGGTCATGAAACCTATTGGGTGGCAGAGATTTGGGATCAGCAAAAACATCAGAATATTCATCAAGTACTTGCTGGACTTCAACAGGGATAGGCAAAGTAGTATCAGATGATGTTACCTCTACCACAGCAAAAGCTCCAATATCATTACCAACAGCCCACTTTACCAATGTTTCAACCCCAATTTCTGACAGAGCAGGATCCTTGGACTGCACCCCTTGTAGCTGAATAGTCCTGCCTTGATGATCAAAAGATAATGTCTTATGAGCCCAATGACAGTCCATAGGACTGTGTAACTTCAGCCAATCATATCCCAGGATTGCATCAAATGGACCCATGTCAAGCACTTTCATGTCTGTGTGAAATGTATGGCCCTGTAGCCACCATTCCAGATCTGGAATAAACTTGTTAGTGATTAATATCTCCCCATTGGCCACCTTCACCTGTTTAGGCTGCATCAGCTGAGGTTGAATGTTACATTTCTGGAGAAAAGTTTCACTAACAAAGCTATGAGAACTCCCACTATCCACTAAGATGAGCATGACCTTGTTTTGAACCAAGGCTCTCAACTTTAAGGCCTCCCCCTTGTCTGTTCCAGCCAAAGCATTCAAAGAGAGGGTGCAGAATTCCTGGGCTAATGAGTCTTCCACTGCTAATTGTTCCAAGACCTCATCTGTTAGTGTAACATCCAGATCATTCAACACAAGAGCATTAACTTGGGCTCTAGGTCTCTGTTTGCATTTGGCCAAGTGAGAAGGATCAAATGGCTCAGCACAATAGAAACATAAGTTATTGGCTTTGCAATAATCCCTTTTTTGCCTCTCCTTGCTGAGTGCAGAGTTTGGTGAAAATGATTTTGGTTCAGGTTTGACACTTGTGGTTCCTTGTTTCTGACCAAATGGTTCTCTTGAGAACTTTGGTTTTGTTTTCTCTGCAAGTTGCTGCTGAACTTTGGCCAACATCACAGCTCTTTCCATAGTATGTGGAACTTGTGCTTGGACTGCTGCAGAAATGTCTGGTTTCAAACCTTTGGTAAACTGAGTCACAAAGAACATGGTGTCATAGCCATCATTATGCATTTCCACCTGAAACTACAATGCCTCAAAATCTGTAACATACTCCTCCACTGAACCCTGCTGCTTTAGCTCTAACAGATCGCTCAAGGCATGCAAATAGTCATAAGCTCCAAATTTATCTTCCACGGCCTGCATAAACTGTTGCCAATTAGTGAACCCCCCTCTTTTTCTCTGAACCAAACTCCATTTGGCAGCATTGCCCTCCATGTTTGAAGCAGCAGTGATCACCCACAGGGACTCTGGGATATTCAGAATTTTGAAGTAATCTTCACAGTGTGCACACCATATCTTGGGATCAGTACCAGAAAACTTAGGAAACTGTAGTTTAGGTGTATAACTACGGTTGAGTCGAGAGCCTGTCTCAGAGTCCTTGGGACGGTTACCAGTGGAACGGTGAGGATGTGTCTCTCCATGATGATGGTTAGAGCGATGATCTTGGCGCTTGTTGGAGACTCCCCCATGATCAGACTCCACTGATTCCACCTCAAACCTATCATCCCTCATACGCTCCATACGTAATTGGGCTATTGCTTTACCAGTCTCTTCCAATTGCTTTGCCATAAACGACTGATCCTGAATCACCTGATCGACTACTCCGGTGGTTAGATCCTGATTCGCCTGAATTTGCTGCTGAATATTGTTCACGTCTTCAACCCGGGCAAACAAGAGATCCAAGCTGTCCATCACCTTCTCCCAACGCTCATCATCCCTCTGTCTACCTGCTTCCATCGCTGCTATGATGAGTTGGGACTGGGCTGATGGTTTTGGTGGAGCCGTCTTCGCGAATCGAGAAATCCCAACAGAAAATCAGAGGTTCCCCCCAAACCGCTACTCCAACACAGAAACAAACCCCCAAATCCGGAGCAATTGCAACTCAAACCTGGAGAGACTGCCCAAATTGATGAAATCCCCAAGAGAAGCGGACTCAAACAACTCAATCTGGATCGCAGGAACACTGCAATTCAACCATGAAACCGCGAATAATGTCGACGCGGTCGCCTCTTCGCTTGGGATCCCGACGCTGACTGCTCGGCAGAAATCCAAATTCCTCAATCTACAACCCTAAGCGGCGCAGAAAAGGGAGTGGGCGACGGCGCCGGAGCGGCTAACCGGCGGTATGCGGTGGCCGCCACCGACTGGGAGTCGGTGGGCGGGGCGTGGGCGACGAGATCGGGTGATGCTCGCCGATGCAGCTGCACGTCGAGGAGACGGTGACAGCCCGAGGAAAAGCCACAAGCCGAGGAAAGGAAGTCTATGATACCACTGTAATACTCGTTAACCGCCGACGAGATC
Source organism: Echinochloa phyllopogon (assembly GCA_033239725.1). Classification (NCBI taxonomy): domain Eukaryota; kingdom Viridiplantae; phylum Streptophyta; class Magnoliopsida; order Poales; family Poaceae; genus Echinochloa; species Echinochloa phyllopogon. The sequence continues at coordinate 4,094,671 of BTCW01000001.1, forward strand.
AACCGGCGATGTGAGGAATCACAAGCAGCACAAGAGGGATAGAGATCTCGTAGCAGAGATGGAGCGTCGTCCCCTACCTCTGAACCTTGCGGTGTTTTCTGAATAAAAGAGTCTATGTCTCATTCGGTTACAAGCCGGGTAGATAACCAGCTACACTCCAACCCTGCCAGGCCGGGCCCACAGGCGGTGCCCAGGCAGACGCACACGCTAACCCACTAGGATGACGCCTTTCTTCATTCCCGCTTTCTCCACCTTGCTCTTCATGGTCTGGGCGTGACAGAGGGGCGGCCGCCGCCACTGCGGGCGAGTTTGCTTCCACTGTGTCGATGCGAGGGGCGGGCGTGCGGTGCCGTGGGCGAGGAGCGGGCGGCCGTCGTTGCTCGGGATCCAACGAGCTCAGGCTCCGCCACGAGCACGAAGAACAGGCGCTGGACCACGGGGAGAAGATAAGATGCCACGAGATTTTGCAAAGAGACCCTTATAGAAACATGAAATGTTTAGTAGCTTTTCTGTGTCTTGAAATTTTTACAAAGAACACCCATAAACTAAGAGTATTTTCAGAGCACTTTATAGGTATTCTGTTTTAGGTATTCTGCTGGAGAAGAGTAATAACGTTTGCTAAAAATTTTCTTTCTCCTGAACCTAAAACAGATTTTAGGTCACCGATTTCACCAATGCTGCTGGAGATGCTCTTACCATGTCTCCATATATAGCTTTGAGTGCATATGTTGTTGTTGCTTTGACATTAGCTTGGTGCAAAAATTTGCATGCTTGACTTGCAGTGACCGCGGTTGTATCAAACAGTTGCACTCAAAGCTACAGATGAGGCATTTGGATTAATCCCTCGTTAATCCAAATGCTTGACTTGCAGTGCAAAAATTCCGTCGAAACCTCATGTTCCTCCGGATGCTGCTGCGCAGGCTCTCGCATAAGCTTTCTATTGAAGGTCATGGATGCAGGTCACCGCGCGAAGGCCGCCGGCGCCGGAGACGGCGGCCACACGGGGTGGTCGGTAAACCAGATACCGATCAGGCGATCAGGGGTGGACGGTAAATGGGATACCGATCACCCTGGGTTCGTTTATGACCGTCCGATCGCAATTATGCCGCGCGGATTCGTTGGCGGAGAAGTATAGCCGGAGGGAATTTCTTAGAAAACCCCCTGCCGGGCTACTTCCTGTCCGTAAAACACCTTCTTCCACTCCCCGACGACGCCTTCTTCTTCCTCCGCCAGATCGAACAGAGATGAGGCGAGGCAACGGCGGCGGCGGCGGCGGAGATGTCCGCAACGGCGGAACCTGAGGGGTGATGTCTCTGCTGCTATGGCTAGCAGCCGTCGATTCGATCAGTGCTGAAACTTCGGGTTTAGTCGTTGGGGGCCATGCGCAGCAGCAGAGGTCATCAGATCACTCCTCACCTTGCCACCCATGGAGATACAGACACTGAAGCATGAGGAGGCTATCGATTCTATGAACAATTTCTCATGTCCCCTGTTCACTCCATGTGAATTTCCCCGTTCAAGCTTCCTGTGCTCCTGTTCATGGATGCCCCCTGAATTATCCGCATATATGTGGAAAGTACGGAGACTAGGCATTTTGCAGTGTGTGTGACTCGCCTCCAGGTTCCAACCAACCAACGTACAGATCATCTTCACTATCCTAATTGTTTTGTTTTCGTCTCAATGCAAAGCTGCTAACCTTCTTATCAGTTCCCCAGCACTGTTCGTAATTCATATTGCGAATTCGCACAATCACTGAACGTTGGCAAGAAAATGACTGATGAGTTCATTTTTCTGTGTTAGTGAGACATGATTTCCTGCGCGTTGTCTCGGTTGAGCACTTGTCAACTGCCGTAGCAAGTGGGACTCCTCACATATTTGTTATCAAGTTGTTGCTTGGTAGCATGTTCTCCTTAATTAGTTGCCTTATCTCTAAAATAAATCACCTTCATCCCTTGAGATGTACTCCCTCTGTCTCAATTTACATGTCGTTCTGGCACTTCATTTCCATGTCTAGATTCATTCAATGATCCATGTACTTGGTCTCAATTTATATACTAGTTCAGCCAATAAACATTGCACCTAATCATAATGTAAAACGACGAGTATTATGATACAGAGGGAGTACTCCGTAGTAGACTACATATATTTCTTAATCTATTCATTTGTTGCTAGATCAGCAATGACGACACAACATCAAAGGTCAGAGAAGACTTTGGCGAAAACGATTGGATCTAGCTGTTTCATTCATCCTGACTATCCTTCTGTGCCAATACTATAAATGAAGGGATGGAATCTAGATAGCATATCATTCCTGTGGCAATGGCGTCTTCTGTGAGCGGCAGCAGGTAAGTAGACTTGCTACAAAGGCAATGGCAACTGCCATCTTTACCCATGTCTCTATCTATAGCTTTGAGTGCATCTGTTGTGCTTTGACATTAGCTTATTGGTGCATAGATTTACATGCTTGCAGACTTGCAGTGCATCAAGTAGTAACAGTTCTGTTCTGACGAAATGGATGATACATTTGGATTAACCTCCGGTTTATCTTGACTTGCAGTGACAAGGAACAGGCCATCCCTACGGCTACGGGCATCAACGCTGACCAAGCGCTTGCTCTCTTGAGCTCTGGCCATGGCTATATCGATGTCAGGTGCGTCCATACTCCATAGTCAACCCATCATGCGGACTGTACTGTTCATGTTCTTACTAGAGAAGTTCCATGATCATACGATCGGCTGCAAATTAACTGGTGCGTATGAAACGAAATGAATCTTCAGGATGCGGGAGGACTTTGACAAGAGCCACGCACCTGGTGCCCTGAATGTTCCCTACTACCTGACGTCAGTCACGCCGTCGTCAGTCACGCCGCAAGGTCAGTCTCTTGATCCTGATTGCCATATTTGGATTGGGGGAGGTTTTATTGGAAAGTTCATTAGCTACTCCAAAATTGAACTTGCATTTGGGGGAATTTGTAGGATTTAGTTCAAATTTATACTAAATCCTAAGGATTTGGATCCTAATTCACTGTAATCCAACACCCCCCATATATGACAAGTTCGATTTCTGGTGTCGTGTGCTTTTATCGCTGATTATTCAATCTGTTCTCTTTGCTGATCCGCAGGGAGGGAGAAGAATCCACACTTTGTAGACCAAGTGGCAGCACTCTATGGGAAGGACGATGGCTTCATTGTGGTATGTAACCTTCATCAATCATTTACATAAATATATACTCATACTATAGTACGGTGTATTAGTAACTAGCATAACGCAAGCATGGTTGGATTAAGTTAAGCTAGTAATATAGCAGTGCCTTGCAGCAAATTAGGCAGTGCTTGTTTCAAAGAGGAAAAAAAATTAAATAGCAATTGCGTTGTAGCATCAATCATGATTTATCATTAGTAAAAAGATTAACCTTCATACCTACGTAGGGTTGCAACACTGGGAACAGATCCAGGTTCGCGACTGCAGATCTTCTAAACGCGGTAAGTCCAGGCCATCTGTGTTATCACCATATAGGACTAGAGCTCTGATAACTGAGGGTCACACTAGCTGCTCACTTGGATGTTCAGGGGTTCAAGAATGTGAGGAACCTGCAAGGTGGCTACCGCTCCCTCCAGAGAGCAAATCAGCAGCCAGCTCAACAGCAGTAGCCATCACCAGTTAATGGAGCTTGCTTGGGGATGCTAGTTCGTGTGCGCTCCTAGCGTTCATTATTTGGAATAAATTAAGGATCATTTGGGCCCTGTCGAAAAGTTCAGTGTGAAATCCTGGCGAAATGTTGTGTGATGTAACGAACAACCATGAAGTAGCACCCCAAAAAGAAATGTTGGGAGGTCAGAGGTGATGATTGCTATATAAATTTGCGAAGATATATTCAACTATGAAACATGTCATAGTGTAGCATTACAAGTAATTGAAGCACGTGATGGCCTTTTCCACAAGAGTGCCATACATGTGCCTGCCAAAATTGTCACATGAGACATTTTGGCTTCATAACCTGACATACGGAGCAAAATTAGAGAATATCAGGTTAACTGATTATCTTCCGACACCGACCTATAGACAATTGGTTCCTTTGGTCCTGGGCGTGGCGCCTGTTTTCTCGGGCTCCAAATATAATCGTGTGACTGTGTGTCGCTCCCAAGTAGAGATCTTTACAGCAGAACAGAGACTTAGATTACACGAGCTGTTTCATAGCACCTCCTTTTCCAGTCTCAACACAGCCATGAATGCTTCTTGGGGAACATCAACCCTTCCAATTGCTTTCATCCTCTTCTTTCCCTCGGCCTGTTAGCAAATATTATATGACCATATTATCTGATCACTAAAAATGCTGGTGAAAAGAACTTCCGGTGTCTACTATACTCTTTAGGTATTGTATTATGCAAAGGAAGGCAATTAGCTTTGACCTTTGACCAAGCAAAATCAGTAAATTTTCACATGATTTTTTATTGTCAAACAACAATGGTTTATAAGAAAGATTACCTGTTTCTTCAGCAACTTCTTTTTTCTCGTTATATCACCACCTGCAAGTCAGACAAAGTGCTCTGAATAAAGGCTTGCATGTCTGTAATGGAATGAAAGAATGCAAGGATGTTCTTTTATTTTTCCTTTTTTTATATAAAAAGAATGCCATTGTACTAACTGCTATTGTGAGTAAAATGAGAGACAGGAATAAGATAGAGCATTCCATTAGCTTAAGATGCTTTCAAAGTGCATGTTTAGTATTCTGTTTACCATAGCATTTTGACAGGACATCCTTCCTGATGGCCGACAGGGCTTCACTTGCAATGACCTTTGTGCCAATACATGCCTGTCAAGGTTCATATTAGCGTCCGATTATCCCAGAAAACAGGACTAAACAGGAAATTTCAACAGGCAACTTATGTAAATTTGCCATTTACTTCTTTAAATTTTGTTATTAAAATCCAAGGTCAAACTTATTGCTCTCTCTACAAAAAGTAGGATGAAAAAGTTCCGGGTACCTTGACCGCAAACTAGGGCATCTCCAACCCATAACAGCTAGAACACAAAGAAGTGCAGATGTGCACATCATATTCTCTCATTAAATCTATTTTTTATTTTTTCCTATATTTATCCAAGCCTTATCATCTACTATGTTCCCTCATACTTTAAGATTAAAAGAAGAGTTATGGTTATCATATATTGGTATGTCTCAAGCCCGAGCAAGACTCATGAGAGCAAACCATGCTTCGTTGCTTCCGCTTCGGCCCATACTTGCACCTCCCTTAATGCTGGGATTGAGGAGCTCTTAACTCTGCATTGTTCACTGCTCTATTGTGCTATGTACATAACGGCTAAAAGAAATTTGGGAGAACAAGACAGTAAATCTCACTTGAATAGGAACTCTAAACATCTGTCGAGGTATAAGTTCTTTGAGCTTTTGCGTCAGCGCCCTGCCAACAGAGTATGCCTAGAAAAAGGTATTCCATAAGTCAGACTGCCTCGACAAACTTTTCCATGACTCATAAATAAAAGCTATTATTTCTGGAATCAAATTGGCAGGATAAACACTGCATAAATACAGTTCATTGCAAAAGAAGAGTCATACAGTAAGTGTTGCATTACTGTTTTAGGTTACATGTTGAGTACAAAAGAAAGATAATATGTGACTAGACTTAACATAATGTATCCTTGACAACATGTATTACCACATACTCAAATGCAAGTAGATTTCTAAGATCCATCTACTGTTTGCAGTTTGACACAAGTACAGAATCAATGGAAAATATTTGTATTCCATGGTCAGTGGCAGATGTTTATCACATAACAACTTAATTGTGCCATAGTATATTTTAATCATTTCAAAAATTATGTCACCAATCAAAAACAACATATGTTCATATCGTTGTTTTTTTCTGAACTGTATCAGTTCTATCCATAGATAAAAACTGAAGTATATCACCTTATCTCTGTGAACAATTGTCGACAACGCCTCCACAGGATCACCATTGATTTGTATATCCAACTTTACTAGCTGACTTTCCCTGTACCTGCAGAGAAAAATATCTCAGTTAATTGTTTCACAGGTCTACATGAGACCTACCAAAAGACTGCAACTACAGAGAAACAAGAGAATAGAAGCAATGAGTACCCGACAACTGAATATTCCATACTAGCATATCCTTTGCTTCGAGATTTCAGTTGGTCAAAGAAATCGCCAACCATCTGCATAATGAATACACATCAATACGACAATACCTATACTGGTATACTGGCATCAATGAAATGCAACGAGACAGAGAACATGCTTTGCAAGATACTATAGCACAAAATGGAGAAGCATCTTTTGCACAGTCAAGCACAAGAGAAAGAACATTACAGAAGAAGCAATAGACACAGCATGATTACTTGAAATGCATGTAGTGCGGTATCAGATCGCTGCAGAACGAAGGCTGACCATGATGCATTTTGTATAATCATATTTATGAAGTAGCAATATTTCTTTTTTTAGTAAGTAACAATATTTCAGACAACCTATATCTGTATCTTGAATTCCTCGTGTGTGTATTTGTATATTTTGCAGATGCATTAAGGAATGTTACTTCTACAAGTTTTTCTCTTTCAATCATGGCAAAGAGAATAGTTCTATTTCACAAGGTACAAAGGGGTAGAAAATCATGTGGACTTTTTGTTTGTTTGTGTGTGTGAAAAGTATGGCGTCACACCTCTGCTAGCGGTAGCTCATAAATAACTTTGGCCCTGCTTTCTGTGATGAAGTTCATTTCCTTGAATTCGCCCCTTCTGTCTTGAGCCAGCTCCATTATGGGGCCAATATAGTCCTTCGGTGTAAGCATTTCAATCTACAGAGTTAAAAGCCAGACACCAAAAAGGATAATCAGACATGCAGAATACTAATACTAAAAACATTCAGTAGTACCAATATTACTCAAAACATTAAGTTAAAGATACAACCTTAACATATGGTTCTTCAATAGACCTCCGTTTCCCAGGTTCCGGAAGCAAAGACGGATTTGAACATTCAACCTATGTGACAACTGTAAGAAATCATGTTTGCACATGCCAATAAAGTTTACTGGTTTGTGTTTTTTTAAAAAGTCAGCTATTTTGGTCTGCTGCAAATTTATACACACTAAGATGGTTTAGCTAGCTGCTCATAACATGCACCACAGAACTTTTTAGCACTAAGCAATAAAAGCGTAAAAACACTTGGTGACTGCAAATGGTTAATGGTTTGCACAACATCATAAATGATGTCATTCACTCATTTGGTCTCCTGAACTGTACACTCCCCTGAGACTGTACCAGTGATGTACTTCTGTGTTTTAGTAGATAACAGTAACAAGCTTTTTTTGTAGTTGTTTTGTGCAAATACAAAATTAGGCACTTCGGTACAGAACCACAATTTCATTAGCTGTGAAAGTAACAATTACAGATCGCTTCCACAAATTCATTATCTATAAATTTCTTAAACCATATATATATTTATTTAGCATGATGATATTTGAGATTGAGATATGTGATATATTGAAGTATGTGGCGCTGTCCTAATAGGCTTAACACAAATTCTTTTAATTATTTTTTATTGTGGATAAAACTTACGGAGTAGTTCCTGCACCTGCAAGAGATGCTGATTTAAACAATGGGAAGTTATTAAAAGCTCCATATAACTCCTAGGAACATGTATTCCAGGAAAGACAAGGATTCAGGATTAAAAACTTACAGTTTCACCATCCACACAGTTTACATGGTAAACCACACTCGGTGCAGTAATTATTAAGTTCAAATTGTACTCCCTCTCAAGCCTTTCCTGAAAATTAGAGAAATATATTTTGAGTCATCGTTGTTTTATTACACTGCCAGGAACTGTGTAGACTGTAAGAACCTGAACAATTTCCATATGAAGAAGACCAAGGAACCCACATCTGAAGCCAAACCCCATGGCACTAGAGGATTCTGGTTCAAACTGCATCAACAATATGAACTTAGAGAAAACGAAGTATGGTACAAAATACTAATGCGTATACAATTATCAATATTACAGAATCCAAATGTGCATTGTGTTTTCCTCCACTAAATTTTGTTATCAATCATTGTTATCCATGCCCTTTAATGGCAGCCCTTTGCTCCATACATTTTTGTAAAATGGGATGAAATTCTAACCCGCAGTAATTAGAATGGAAAATTGGTCAGAAATTCATAACTGAAGGTACTGACTTAATTGATCAGAATTGTCGGTCGTATTTAATACAAGAATTAGCAAGGCATCAAGAAACATTGAGTGTCAAATCCAGGTTATCCTATTGCTGTTTATATGTTTAGTTAAACTATCTTCATATTCAAGTATATCAATATACAAATCTTGTGTATTTCAGCTACTGTGTAAAATGAAGATTCTTGGTTGAGTTAGTTGTTAGTACAACCACTTTTGGGTTTGTTAGTACTGTTGGAGTATAGACATATGTAGCCCATATGGCCCATGTATTAGGCTCATGTAGAGTTAACCGTATATCCCACCCATCTAGGGTCGGAGGAATGCACTGAGTATTATCCTCTATCAGCTGGGATTTCCTTCCCCTCTCCCGAGCCTCTACTGTAGCGCCGCCGCCGCCATGGCTGGCTCCCGGCCGCCGGCGCCTGCTTCCCCTCCCCCCTCCTCCTTTCCCCCACTACCTTCCTATACCGCCGTCGGGGGTGGCTCTGCTGCGCCGCCGCTGAGCGCGGCCGCCGCGCGCGAGCCCGCCCTGGCCCTCGCGGCCAACGCGCCGCCGGCCACGGGTCCGCCTGCCGTCGACCCGAGTTCCTCCTCTGCGCCCCTGCCGCCCTCCTCTGGCCTGGACGGAGATCCTGCCGCCGCCCTACGCGCGGATCCGGGCGCGGGAGCAGGGGACGACCCCGCTGCCGCAGCTGCCGCCACCGCCGCCGCCTGTGGCGCCGGCGCGGACGGCTTCCTGGGCGCGCGCGCGGCCTTCCTTCCTCCTCTGCTCACTGCTGCTGCCTCTGGCGCCGGCGCGGACGGTGTTCTGGGCGCGAGCGAGGTCTTCACTCCTCTGCTCGCTCCTCCCTGGACCGGGCTGGGCCTGCCCTCTGCGTCTGCGGGTGGCGCAAGCTCCACCGCTGCCCTGTGGGCGCGGCCATCACCGCTGTAGCAGTTCGGACCTGTGCGCCGTCGTCGCCGGCGCTACCGCACGGCGCTGTATGAGCTGTGCTCGCCGCTCGATCGTTGCCATCCTCAGTCGGCCCCTGCGCGCGCCGCCGCGCCTTCCGCGGCCGCTGCTGCGCCTTCTGCGCGCGTCGCCGCACCTCCTCCGCGCGTCGCTGCGCATCCCGCGGCCACCACTGGGCCTCCTGCGCGGTCGCCTCGCCTCCTACCCCTGCCCCGCCAACCACCGCCCTGAGCGTTGCGCCCAGGTGGGTGGGGCCTCCTCCTCCTCGCTGGCTGGCTGGCTGGGCCGGGCCTCCTCCGGGCTGGGGACCTCTTCCTGCTGCCCTCGCCGCCGCCCCTTCTCCACACGCGGCCACAGCTCCTTCCCCCGGGCCGAGCGGGGGTGGCGAAGCTCGGGGTGGGCAACCTCGGCAGAAGGGGCGCCGTCAGAGCATACCCTCTGCGCTTGCCGGTGTGCCCTGGCCATTCTACATCGACCCATGGCCAGGGTACATCTCGAGGTGGCCGTTTCAGGCTCCGGGGGTGGTCCTCGCCCTCAGGCCCAGCCGGTGGCCGTGTCCATGCTCGCTGGTGCCGCTTCCCAGGTTCCGGGTATGCTGGCACATTCGTTCAGTACCATGGCGCCGGCACCACCAGTCAGCACCGACTGGATTGCCGACTCGGGTGCCTCCCACCACACCATACCTGATGCGGGTGTCGTCTCTTCTGTCCATCCCCCACAACCCTCGTATCCTTCTTCTATCATGGTTGGTAATGGGTCTTCTATACCTGTCACCTCTGTGGGCTCTTCTTCTGGTCCGTTCTGTCTCTCCACTATCCTTGTTGCTCATCAGATGGTTCATAACCTCATTTCCATTCGTCAATTCATCACCGACAATTCTTGTTCTGTCGACTTTGACCCCTCTGGGCTCACTGTGAGGGATTTGGCCTCCCGCCGTCCCCTTCTCCGATGCGACAGCACGGGACCCCTCTACACCCGGTTTCCTTCTTCCGCTGCTCCACCCTCTGCGTCCTCTGTGTCCGCTGCCTTCGCCGCAACCCCCTCTTCCACTACCTGGCACCGTCGGCTCGGCCACCCCGGCCGCGACGCTTTGGCTCGGCTCAGTTGTAGTGCACACCTCCCTTGCACTCGAGCTCCTGATGAGCATCTCTGCCATGCGTGCCAGCTTGGTCGCCACGCTCGACTTCCTTTTTCTTCTTCCTCTTCGCATGCGACGCGTGCTTTTGATCTTGTTCACTGCGATCCGTGGACATCTCCTGTTCATAGCATTTCTGGCTACAAGTACTATCTGGTGATAGTCGATGACTTCTCTCACTACTCTTGGACTTTCCCTTTGCGCGCGAAGTGTGACACTTTCCCCACCCTCCTCTACTTCTTTTCCTGGGTGTCCACACAGTTCGGTCTCACTGTTAAGGCCGTCCAGTGCGACAACGGGCGTGAGTTCGACAACAACACCTCCCGCTCCTTCCTCTCTCGGGGTGTTCCGCTGCGCATGTCTTGTCCGTACACCTCCTCTCAAACCGGCAAGGCTGAGCGCATGCTCCGGACCACGAACGATGTCATGCGCACACTCCTGATCCAGGCCTCTCTACCCCCGCGCTTCTGAGTTGAGAGCCTCCACACCGCCACCTACCTGCTCAACCGTCTTTCTTCCACTGCTTGTCCTGCTCCCACTCCACACCACGCTCTCTTCGGTACCCCTCCTACTTACGATCACCTTCGTGTCTTCGGGTGTGCATGTTACCCTAACATCACCGCCACTGCTGCTCATAAGCTGGCGCCCCGCTCGACACGTTGTGTGTTCCTTGGTTACTCCCCTGACCACAAGGGGTACCGCTGCTATGACCTCACTTCTCACCGGGTCATCATCTCCCGACACGTTGTCTTCGACGAGTCGGATTTCCCCTACTCCACCTCCTCTTCACCTTCTCCTGAGTCTGAGTTGGAGTCTATGTTTTCTGACCCGGTGGTTCAGCCACCCATTCCTTTTTGTCCGTCTCCTGCAAGTCTTCGTGGTGCCCCGCCGTGCGCGGCCCCGGCGCCCCCTGCCGCGCCATGTGCAGCCCCGGTGCCCCCAGTCGCGCCGCACGTGGCCCCGGAGGCCCCTGCCCCGCCGCGCGCGGCCCTGGCGCCCCCTGTCGTGCCGTGCGCGGCCCCGGTGCCCCTTGCCGCGCCACGCGCGGCCCCAGAAGCCCCTGCCGCGTCGTGTGCGGCCCCGGAGCCCCCTGCCGCGCCACGCGCGGCCCCCAGCTCTCCGACGCGCTTCGCCGAGCCGGTCCAGGTGTACCGGCGTCGCTCGGTGCTGGGATCGGTGCCGGGTCCACCGGCTCCGGCTCCGGAGGCCCCTGCTCGCTACGCGCACCCTGTGCGCGTCTTCGAGCGCCGTCCGACGGCCCCGTCTCCACCAGGGTCGTCACCACCGCCTCCACCACCGCCGCCGCCGCCGCCTCGCTCCCATGTCGAGCCGGTCGTGTACCACCCGCCGATCATCCATCGGGACCCTCGCCATGTGCACCCCATGGTGACTCGGCATGCAGCTGGTGTTCTCCGACCCGCGGCTCTATACGCCACCGAGAGTGAACCGCGGATCTCTCCGGTACCCTCCTCTGTCCGCGACGCCCTGGCGGATCCCTACTGGCGTCGCGCGATGGAAGAGGAGTACGAGACTCTTATTGCCAACCAGACGTGGGACCTCGTGCCGCGTCCGTCTGGTTGCAATGTGGTGACCGGCAAGTGGATTTGGACGCACAAGCGTCGGGCTGATGGTACTCTGGAGCGCTACAAGGCTCGTTGGGTTCTCCGGGGTTTCACTCAGCGGCCTGGAGTGGATTATGATGAGACCTTCAGTCCAGTGGTGAAGCCTGCTACAGTGCGCACGGTCCTCTCGATTGCTCTCTCTCTCGCTCGTGGCCTGTGCACCAGCTCGATGTGAAGAATGTCTTCCTCCATGGCACTCTGTCCGAGACTGTCTATTGCAGCCAGCCAGCGGGGTTTGTGGATTCCAGTCGTCCGGATCTGGTCTGTCGGCTCAACAAGTCTCTCTATGGTCTGAAGCAGGCTCCTCGGGCTTGGTAGTCCCGGTTTGCCACATTCTTGGTGACGTTGGGGTTCACGGAGGCCAAGTCCGACACTTCTCTGTTCGTCTATCGGGGATGAGACTGCTTATCTGTTGCTCTATGTTGATGATATTGTTCTCACCGCCTCCAGTCAGCAGTTGCTTCGGCGCATCATCTCATCTCTGCAGCAGGAGTTTGCTATGAAGGATCTGGGTCAGCTCCACCACTTCTTGGGTGTCACTGTGGAGACTCGTCCTTCTGGCCTCTTTCTTCACCAGCGGCAGTATGCTCTTGATATTCTGGAGCGGGCTGGCATGTCAGATTGCAAGCCCTGTTCTACTCCTGTTGATACTCAGTCGAAGCTGCCTGCGGATTCGGGTGATCTTGTGGCTGATCCTACCGCCTTCCGGAGTCTTGCGGGTGCCCTGCAGTACCTCACCTTCACCAGGCCGGACCTTGCGTATGCAGTTCAGCAGGTCTGTCTCCATATGCATGATCCCCGGGAGTCTCATCTTGCTGCGTTGAAGCGCCTTCTCCGCTATCTCCGTGGCACGGTTGACTTCGGGCTGGTCCTCCACCGGTCTCCTTATGTTGAGCTAGTCGTCTACACCGACACTGACTGGACTGGGTGCCCGGACACTCGCCGCTCTACCTTAGGGTACGCCGTCTTCCTAGGCGGCAACCTTGTCTCCTGGTCGTCCAAGCGGTAGCCGGTTGTCTCCCGCTCCAGTGCCGAGGCGGAGTACCGGGCTGTCGCTAATGGCGTGGCGGAGGCGTCCTGGCTTCGACAGCTCTTGGCGGAGCTTCACAGCCCGCTCGCCAAGAGCACGCTCGTCTACTGCGACAACGTCAGCGTCGTGTACCTCTCCACCAACCCGGTTCAGCATCAGCGGACGAAGCATGTCGAGATCGACTTGCACTTCGTTCACGACCGGGTTGCCATCGGCGATGTTCGGGTTCTCCATGTACCGACCACCTCCCAGTTTGCTGACATCTTCATGAAGGGTCTGCCCTCCTCGACGTTTTCGGAGTTTCGATCCAGCCTCAACATAGTAGGTGGCTAGTTGTGGCTGCGGGGGGCCCTGTGTGTGTTGTTGCTTTCTTTGTTGTCCAGTCTTGAACTCTGCTGCGCCGGTAGTTCAGACTGCAGGGGGTGTTGGAGTATAGACATATGTAGCCCATAGGGCCCATGTATTAGGCACATCTAGGCCCATGTACAGTTAAGCATATATCCCACCCATCTAGGGTTGGAGGAATGCACTGAGTATTATCCTCTAACAAGTACAACAACTTTTGGGTTTGCTTTGATCATATTTGAGCTTCTGCCAATGCCATTATATATAAGAATCTTGGCACGCTTGCATCAGTATTTCACTTTATGAACTATATTAGATCAATTTCACAATATCCACAGTTTGAGTCATGGAAAGATGTGTTCTAAACTCCAGATACTAGAAAGGCAATACATTCATTCCTATCTGATAAATGATGGCAGCATGGATAGGTAGGTCAGGAAGTCCACCTTTAGGGCAGCATCATTTAGCTGAAGTTTTTCCAGCGCTTCACGCAACTCCTCAAACCTATTGACAAATTCAATATTAAATATAAAAAATGTGTTGACACAAATAATGAAAACTCAATATAAGGGAAAGATACAGTACTGATCTGCATCTATCGGAAACAAGCCACAGAAAACCATTGGAGTGGCTTCTGAATATCCTGGTAAAGCAGAAGCTGCTTTTTTTGAATAGTGAGTAATTGTATCACCAACCCTGGCATCTGCTACTGATCGTATAGAAGCAGAGAGATAACCGACCTGTTACGGAGGGATCAACTGGTTAAGATATTTTAATTGAACACATGATGAAGATTTAAGAAAAACACATAGACCATAACCTATGCAGAGCATTGCAAAGATTGATGAAAATTCTATACAGATTTTAAGGCGTGGTACTGCTTGAGTAGATTAAAGAAAAGCATCTGAGCCAGACCCTGTGCGGAGAATTGCAAACATTCTAATAATTCTATATGGTTATAAGTTTAAAGGCTTGGTTAAATTGGTATGGCTGCAATGGTTAATTTTTCTAACCTAGCATGGTACAGGTAGATGTACTTTTCTTTTATGAGGAATGAACAGATTCTTTTTGTAGTTAATAATTGAAATAAATGGTTAGATAGACAGTGGAACAATATCCTTGAGCAAATGAAATTAGACACCTGAAAATAAATAACATCTTCAAAGAGCTATAATAGATGTGAGACATTACAACACCAATGTTACCTCGCCAGCATATAGTTCATCAACTTGCATCTGATTTGGAGATAACACACCAATTTCATCAGCAACGTATTCCTGTTAATTTTGACCCAAAAAAAACTCAGTACGGAATTATACACACTGCATAGCCAAGGATGATGAAGATTGAAGAAGATGGCGCAGAATTGGTTTCTGAAAATTAATTTGAGAGACAAGTTTTGTTTTTATTACCTTTCCATTGGCCATAAAACATATCTTGTCCCCTTTCTTTATACTGCCATCAATAACACGGAAGTACACAATTACACCTCTGTATGGATCATAATAGCTGCAACCACAAAGATAACATATAACAGTAGTTCAGAAAATGCAGAAAATGGTCGAGATATGGAGTGATGTTGTCTATGTACACATTCTAGAACATTAATTAGCCAATTCTAAGGAGCTCAAGTACTTCAAAAAAGGGAACCTGTCAAATATAAGAGCCCTGAGAGGATCTTTTGATGTATCTTTTGGTGGGGGGATTTTGGTCACAAGGGCATCTAGTATTTCAGTGATGCCTATACCTTCCTACAGAACACAAAAAAGAAGTTAATAAGATGATTACTTCTGCTCATAAAGCGGACATGCTGTTCTCTATTTGCAGCCAATATATAAGTTACTCTGTTGACAAGAAAAACTAACCTTTGCTGAACACCGAATTGCATCACTGCAGTCCAATCCAATTATCTGGGAATAAAAAAGACACGGACGGATTTGTAATTCTAAGAAAAAATGGAGTAACTTCAAGTAGGAAATGATAAAAACTATCTGCACAGGACATAGAGGATGAGTCTAAGATAGGGTGCATCTTTCAGAATACCTCTTCAATTTCCTGCGCAACGCGGTCAGGTTCAGCACCAGGAAGATCTATTTTGTTTAGAACCTAAATTAGAACACAAATTCATTGTCAAAAAGAAAAATAAAATGAGAATATATAGCTGGATATCAAGATTCTAGCTTTTTACCGTTTCAGTTTGATAGGGCAATCAGACAATCAAAGCTTCAATGTATTATTTTATGAAGCAACATGGAGCAAAATTAAGCTCGTTACAGAATAATTTCTTATGACTGTCTGATTGGAAGGGGAAATTCAAACAGTACAGTAGCTGTCATTGTTAGTCAGTTCGCATCCAGGTTACTAAGGCAAAAGGGCACTACCAAAAAGGAATGCTAGCATCTCAAAGGCAAATTTTGCAATGAAAAACTGCACATTTGTAAAACTCGAAATTGGAAGCTCAGTTTGTGCACAGGAAATGGTAACTGAATTTTAGAACTAACCGGTATGATTTCAAGGTTGTTTTCCAATGCAAGATACACATTCGCTAACGTCTGAGCTTCAACACCCTGCATCATGCCATCAGACATCCATCACTTTGCAGCAATTGTGTACTGGAAGCCAGCAAAATCATAGGCTAGCTTCTGTGCATTGGCAAGCAGAAGGCAAATATCTTCAATAGATATCTATTGAAACTTACAGGAAGAAAATATATATTGCACCTGAGAAGCATCAACGATCAGAAGTGCGCCCTCACAAGCAGCAAGAGAACGAGAAACCTAGCATCCAGTCGGATAATTCAAAGATATTTCAGTCACCTCCTAATCTTGAAAATGGTAAGATCAATTTACCATATGGTAGCAAGATAACTTCTCCTTAACAAAGTGGGATGAGCAAAGTGAATATATACCTCATATGAGAAATCGACATGGCCTGGTGTATCAATTAAATTTAGGCAGTAAGGCTCTTTATTCATGATGTAACGCATCCGAGCTGCCTGAAAAAATAATTGGAATAGCAAACATATCAAAACACGTAATACAAAGAATATACTGGAAAACCTCATCCAGTAGGAGCCATGAAAAAGCAAACAGCCGGCTGAAACTAATACAAACACAAGGACATTAATCGTTTACCATACCTGTAATTTGATAGTGATTCCTCTCTCCCTCTCCAGGTCCATGTTATCCAGGAACTGCTCCTTCATCTCCCTTTTCTGCACCGTGCCGGTAAGCTCGAGCAACTTATCCGCCAGCGTCGACTTGCCATGGTCGATGTGCGCGATGATGCAGAAGTTCCTGATGTTCGAAATGGGCACCTAGCAGACCAAAACACCCACTAAATCGATCAACACACCAATGAGCAGGAAGCGCACCAGTCGTGCTCGACTCTTAGCCTCTTAGAGCAACGCGATCAAGTTACCAAACCACTAGGCAGGAATGGACGTGCGCTCACCTTCTGGAGGCGGTCCTGGCCGGCGTCGGTGGTGGAGGCCGCGGCGGGCGCGGGCGCCGCGAGGCAGAGGACGCGGCGGCCGCGCGGGGCGGCGGAGAGGCCGCGCGGGCGGGAAGCAGCGCAGCCGGGAGCGGGGGCGTGTCGCCGGCGCCCCGGCGCGGGCGGCAGCGGCCGCGGCGCGAGGACGGCGAGGCGGGAGGCGGTGGCGGTGGCCATGAGAGGTGGAGGAGCGCCGGAGCCTGCGGGCCGCAAAGCCTTTGCTCACCTCGCCTCGCCGCGCTTTCTATCCAGTATCCATACGAATTTTTTTAAAATTTAACCAAATTTTAAAGAAGAATATTTTTTTAAAAAAACCTTCCCGAACTTTTTTTTTCGCCGGTGACGGTGACCCTTTTGGTTGGCGAGCCCGAGTCGGAACCCGAGCCCGGCTTGAGACAGCCCACCAGCCCACCAGGCCAGGCCTGCGAGGAATTCTGGGCCGGCGCGGAAGCGGAAGCCCAAGCCCGGGCATAATAGGCTGCCTCCTGCGGCCTGCCTGGACGCGTGGCGGCGTGGGCGTCGCCTTGCGGAAGATGACGAGTCCTTCGCCGCCGAGGCGGAGGCGGTGGCGGAGGCGGCGGGAGCGAGACGCGCCGCCGGGCGAGGCCGCCGAAGATGATCCGTCGCCGCCACGTGAGGCTCGGCGGCAAGAAGGCCCCTCCGGCTCCCCAACGAGGCGTGGTCGTCGCGATCCGGAGGAGGAGGAGGAGGCCATGGTCACCTCTCCGCCGCCCCGGCGATGGGCGCGGCACGATGAAGTCCGGATTGCTGACGGCGAAGGAGTTCCGGGAGGAGGTCAGGAAGATCAAGGAGGACGAGGATCTCGGGTTCGCAGCCATGGATCCCTCGCTCACCGGCAAAGACGCAAAGCCGGTGTTCCGCGACAAGCAAGGGAGACGGATCAGCGAGCACCATATGCTCAGCGGCAGCGCAGACGAACACGAGCCCAGGAAGCCAATGGAAGAACACGGCGGGCTCCAATGGGGCACCGGGCTGGCGCAGAGGCGAGAGGCCGCGGCGAGATCGCGGGAGCTAGAAGCCGAGAGGAGCAGGAGCAGGTCCTTCGCGCGGTCAAAGGAGGACGATCCGGAGCTGGACGCCATGCAGAGGAGCAGGGCCCGGTGGGGCGACCCCATGGCTCACCTTGTCAAGCAGGCGAAGGAAGAAGAAGAGTTCGGCGCCCTGAGGAACTTGGGAGACGACGAGGAGATGAGAGGGTCCGGGTTCGTTGTGCCACGAGATGTGCCCGGGAACAGCTGGATGAGACGCGGGGTGGATCGCGGCAATGGGTTTGAGAGCAGCGGCGTCACGGTGGAGAAGGAGGAGAAGAAGCGACCGCTGTGGTATGTTTCAGAAAGCTGATGTCAGCTGTTGCACTTTGCCTGTCTAGATTTGAGGGTTTGCTTATTAGCCTTTCTTCTGACTAAAAAAGACTAGTGAAGATTGGAGTATTTGTGATGGACAATTGTTGTCGATCTATTCTTCGCATTGTTCATGATGAGAGATAAAGATTTGACGTCTGTTACTTCGAGTTGAAATTGGATGCTTAGTTCAATCACTTCTATGCAAACTGCATTAGTGAGCACATTTTTTTTAATTTGTTGAACCTAAATTGGTGAAACTACGTCATCTACGGTATTCAACTAAGAACATAGATTGTACGTCCATCTTAAACAGATGAACATGAGTAATTAGGTGTATCTGCATCAACTACAGTGTTTGCATAATTGCCACTACCGAAGAACGCGAATTTGCCGTGCGTGTAAAAGTTTGCCGTGCGCTTTATATCGGGCGTACGGCAAAAACCTCTATTGCCGTGCGCGACAACTAAAACGCACGGTAAACATAAGGCGCACGGTATAATTTTCTTTCGTCATGTGTCACAGAGGTAGCGCACGGCAAACAGCAATTTTGCCGTGCGTCCTAAACTAATAATGAACAAGAAAGATGATGAACAAGAATCGGTCCTGGTCCCAACAGTCAGTCTATCACGTACTCAGGTGACACCGTGATGGGCAATTCTGCTTCATTATGAACAAATAAGGCATCTAAGAGGTACTGGGTGATTTCAACTCTGCACGCCGCGTGCTTGCCGCCGGCCTCGCTCTCGTGGAGGCAGCCGAGCAAGCCAGATGGGTGGGATGGACCTCAATGATCCGGCGAGCACCGCCTGAAACGTGGCCGTCGAGGCTTGGGGTGGACGGTGTTTCAAGTGGACGGTGTTTCAAATACCGACCACCCCTGGTACCTGGAAGCCGTCAGATGGCACGTCTGTGGCTTGGATTCCCTCGAATCCCAGGCTCTGAGTGTCACGCCCAGACAAGAGCAACGTCGGCATAGAAAAGACGGCAAGACAGAGATGACGCCATCATATTGGAGTAGCGTGTGTGTGAGGTGGGCACCGCATGTGGGCCCAACCTGTCGAGTAGCGTATGAGAATATGTAACCAGCTGAGGCTGGGAGAACAACCATGAACTTATCTTACAAGCAACATTGAGAGCTTACAGAGAAAGGGGCAACTGCCCTCTCTGATCTCCGAGATCCTACCCTCTTATTGCTGCTCGTAATATCTCACATCGCCGGAGCGATCTCACCGGCGGTTAGGAGCGTTACAGTGGTATCAGAGACACGTTTCTCCTCGGCTGTGGATTCCCCGGGCTGCCTCTGTCTTCCTGACGAGCCGCCGCACCGGTGAGCGTCTTTCCGACCTCGCCGCCCACACCCCTCCCACCGACTCCCAGTCGACGGCGGCCACCGCATAGTGCCGATTAGCCGTTCCGGCGCCGTCGGCCACACACTTTTCGCGCCGCCTAGGATTTTAGTTGGGGAATTTCTGCATCAGCGGCAACGCAGAGGTACGACGATTTTCAGTCTGTTGCCGATCTATCTGCCTGCTCTTCGCCGATCTGTCCGTGGGTGCTTCCTGTGAGGGGGAATTGAGTTATTCTACCCGGGATTTCACGGATTGATAAGACGGCTCCACCCAAGCCATCGTCTCAGTCCCAGCTCATCATGGCAGCCATGGAAGAGGGGCGGCGTCAGGACGACGACCGCTGGGAGAAGGTGATGGATAGCCTCGATTTTTTGTTCGCAAGAGTGGAAGAAGTTAACAATACTCAGCAGCAAATCCAAGCCAATCAAGATCTGACAGCAAGAGCGGTCGATCAAGTCATTCAGGATCAATCCTTCTTGACCAAGCAGGTGGAAGAAACAGGGAAAGCTGTTGCTCAGTTACGGATGGCCCGTATGCCCGAGGAAAAATTTGATGCAGAGTCAGTGGAATCTGAGACGGGGGATGAATTTCAGAAGCGGCAGGAACAGCATCCTTCACACACAAAGAAAGAGCAGTATCCACATAGGTCAGCTACAGGCAGGCACAAGGAATTTGGAGATAGATCTCATCATAACCGTGGTTACACACCGAAATTACAGTTTCCCAAGTTTTCAGGTGCTGATCCAAAGGTTTGGCTGGCTCACTGTGAGGACTACTTCAAGATACTGAATGTACCAGAATCTCTGTGGGTGATTACAGCTGCTTCAAACATGGAAGGGAATGCTGCTAAATGGGGTCTAGTTCAAAGGAGGAAAGGAGGTTTCACCAATTGGCCTCAGTTTCGACAAGTAGTGGAGGATAAATTTGGAGCTTATGACTATATCCATGCATTAGGTGCACTTCTTGAGCTGAAACAACAAGGATTAGTGGAAGACTATGTAACAGAATTTGAGGCTTTACAATTTCAAGTGGAAATGCATAATGATGGATATGACACTATATTTTTTTGTGACACAATTCACAAAGGGCTTGAAGCCTGAGATTTCAGTTGCTGTCCAAGCTCAAGTTCCTCAGGACATGGAGAGAGCTTTGATGTTGGCTAAGGTACAGCAGCAGCTGGCAGAAAGAACGAAACCAAGGTTTACAAGAGCAACTTTTGGACAGAAACCAGTAATTTCAAGTAGCAGACCAGAGCAGAGAGTTCCTGCAAGCACATCTTATCTCAGCAAGGAAAGGCAAAAAAGGGATTATTGCAAAGCAAATAATCTGTGTTATATATTACAACCCTTCCCCAGACCCCGCACGGTGCGGGAAGCCTACGGCACTGGGTACGCCAAATAATCTGTGTTATTATTGTTCTGAACCTTTTGATTCAGCCCACTTGGCCAAATGTAAGCAGAGACCTCGACCACAAGTCAATGCTTTGGTTCTAAATGACCTGGATGTGTCTCTGACAGATGAAGTGTTGGAGCAACTAGCACTAGAGGATTCTTTAACACAAGAATTATGTACTCTTTCTCTGAATGCAATAGCAGGCACAGAGGAAGGAGAAGCCCTTAAGTTAAGATTATTGGTAAAAAACAAGGCCATGCTTATATTGGTAGATAGTGGAAGCTCTCACAGTTTTGTCAGTGAGTCTTTTCTTCAAAAATGTGGGATCCAAGCTACATCAATGAAGCCCAAGCAAGTACAGGTGGCTAATGGAGAAATCTTAATCACTGACAAGCAAGTGACCAACTTGGAATGGTGGATACAGGGCCACACTTTTCAATCAAACATGAAAGTGTTGGAGTTTGGTGCATTTGATGCAATTCTGGGTATGACTGGTTGAAACAAAACAGTCCTATGGCCTGTCATTGGGGTAACAGGACATTGGCCTTTTCCCATCAAGGCAAGAACATTCAGTTACAAGGGGTGCAGGCTCCTGAAGTGACATTAAAGGAGTTATCAGCTGACACTATGGTGAAATGGGTTGCTGGCAATGATATTGGTGCTTTTGCCATTGTAGAGGTAACATCTTCTGATAATCCTCATCATGTTCCACAGGAAGTACAGAAATTACTAGCTGAATATTCTGATGTTTTTTATGATCCCAAATCTTTGCCACCCAATAGATTTCATGACCATCACATTCCCTTACTTCCAAATGTTGTTCCTGTTAACTCCAAGCCATATAGATACTCACCTTTACACAAAGATGAGATAGAGAGACAGGTCAAAGTCTTATTGGAATCTGGTTTGATAGTGCCTAGTGTGAGTCCTTTTGCATCCCCAGTTTTGCTAGTTCAAAAGAAGGATGGCACTTGAAGATTTTGTATAGATTATAGGAGGCTGAATGAGCTCACCATCAAGAATAGGTCATCGCTCAGCTCGATCGGTGCTCAAGACCTACGTGCCGGTGCGCTCAATCCACTACGACCTCAGCGGCCACGACGTCGTCGTCCTCGGGGAGACACCTCGGTCCGGCGTATCAGCGGCGGCCGGCGTGCCCCTAAGCTCGTTACTCGTTGCTAGTGCTCTCCAGAAATGCATTACCAGCTTTGACAAGCTCGTATTTGACAAGCTTTGATTTGGAAGACGACCTGTTGGTTGGGCCAGTACCAGCTCCTCATGCAACAACAACAACATAGCCTTTTGTCCCAAGCTAGTTGGGGTAGGCTAGAGGTGAAACCCAAAAAGACAAAAAAAAAGAAAAACAGAAAAAGAGTTAGAGGAAAGCAGAAAAGAAAGCAAAGATCACGGCTCAGGCACATTAATTGCTAGTCTCCAAGCGCTCCTATCCATAGCTAAATCCTTAGAGATATTCCACTCTTTAAGGTCTCTAATAACCGACTCGTCCCAAGTTAGTTTGGGTCGACCTCTACCTCTCTTAACATTATTGGCCCGCTGTAGAACCCCACTACGCACCGGCGCCTCAGGAGGCCTCCGTTGGACATGTCCGAACCATCTCAACCGATGTTGCGTCAATTTCTCCTCAATTGGTGCCACTCCGACTCTATCTCGAATATCTTTATTCTGTATCCTATCCCTTCTTGTGTGACCACAAAACCAACGCAACATACGCATCTCTGCTACACTCAGTTGTTGTAAATATCGCCTTTTAGTAGGCCAACATTCAGAACCGTATAGCATCGCCGGGCGAATCGCCGTCCTATAGAACTTACCTTTTAGCTTTTGTGGTACCCTCTTGTCACAGAGGACACCAGAAGCTTGACGCCATTTCAACCAACCGGCTGAAATTCTATGCCTAACATCTTCATCAATGTCACCATCCTTTTGCAGCATCGATCCTAAATACCTAAAGGTATCTTTCTCGGCCACCACTTGCCCATCAAGCCTGACATCTCCATCTTCATATCTAGTCCCACTGAAATCGCACATCATTTACTCGGTCTTGGTCCTGCTAAGTCTGAAACCTTTGGACTCTAACGTATGCCTCCACAACTCTAACTTCCTATTAACACCTGCTCTACTCTCATCAACTAGCACCACATCATCAGCAAAGAGCATACACCAAGGGATATCACTTTGTATATCCCTTGTGACCTCATCCATCACCAGAGCGAATAAATAAGGACTCAATGCTGACCCCTGATGCAGACCTATTTTATTTGGAAAATCACTACTGTCTCCACCATAAGTGCGGACAGCCGTCATCGCATCCTTGTACATATCCTTGATGAGGGTAATGTACTTAGTTGGGACTTTGTGCTTCTCCAAAGCCCACCACATGACATTTCTTGATACTTTATCATATGCCTTCTCGAGGTCAATAAAGACCATGTGCAAGTCCTTCTTTTGCTCCCTATGTCTCTCCATGAGTTGTCGTATTATAAAAATCGCCTCCATGGTCGACCTTCCAGGCATGAACCCAAACTGGTTTTGGGTCACACTTGTCACTCTCCTAAGGCGATGCTCGATAACCCTCTCCCAAAGCTTCATCGTATGGCTCATCAGCTTAATCCCACGGTAGTTAGTACAACTTTGAACATCTCCCTTGTTCTTGAAGATCGGTACTAATATACTTCTTCTCCATTCTTCAGGCATCTTGTTTGACGTAAAAATGAGGTTAAAAAGCTTAGTCAGCCATACTATTGCTCTGTCACCCAGGCATCTCCACACCTCAATGGGGATACCATCAGGACCCATCGCTTTACCTCCCTTCATCCTCTTCAAAGCCTCCGCAATCTCTGCCTCCTGAATTCTCCTCACAAAACGCCTGTTGGCGTCGTCAAATGAGTCATCCAACTCAAGCGTCGAACCATTCTCCTCATTAAATAACTTATCGAAGTACTCTCGTCATCTGTTCTTGATCTCCTCATCATTCACCAGAAGTCGATCCGTCCCATCCTTGATGCATTTGATTTGGTTGATGTCCCTTGTCTTCCTCTCGCGGATCCTCGCCATCCTATAAATATCCTTCTCCCCTTCCTTCGTGCTTAGCCGCTGATAAAGGTTATCATATGCACGACCCTTTGCTACACTCACAGCTCTCTTTGCAGCCCTCTTTGCTAATTTATAGCCCTCGATATTGGCTGCACTCCGATCAAGGTGAAGGCGCTTGAAACATTCCTTTTTCTCCTTAATAGCCCTTTGCACCTCGTCATTCCACCACCAAGTGTCTTTCGCTTCTTGTTTTCCTCCCCTACTCACGCCAAACACTTCTGAAGCCACCTTCCGAACACATGTTGCCATCTTTAGCCACATGTCGTCTGCATCTTCTCCGTCCTCCCAAGGCCCCTCGCTTAACATCATGTCCTTAAAAGTTTGCGCTGCTTCCCCTCTAAGCTTCCACCACTTCGTTCTCGCTATCTTGGCACGTTTGTCCTGCTGGACACGTACCCGAAATCTGAAGTCCGCCACCATCAACTTGTGTTGAGGGACAACACACTCCCCAGTTATCACCTTACAATCTAAGCACGCACGTCTATCCTCCCGCCTTGCAAGGATAAAGTCAATCTGGCTCGAGTGTTGTCCACTCTGAAAGGTCACCAGATGAGATTCCCTCTTCCTAAATAAGGTATTTGCTAACAACAAGTCGTAGGCCGACGCGAAGCTCAAGACATCCTCCCCCTCTTGATTCCTATTTCCATACCCGAACCCCCCGTGCACTCGCTCGAAACCTACATTAGACGCACCTACATGGCCGTTGAGATCTCCTCCTATGAAGAGTTTCTCGCTGATAGGCACGGTACTAACCATGCTATCCAAATCATCCCAAAACTGCATCTTGGTGCTCTCACTAAGACCTACCTGAGGGGCATAGGCACCGATCACATTCAGAGCCAAATCTCCAACTACCAACCGAACTAGGATAATTCGGTCGCCTTGCCTCCTAACATCAACAACTCCATTCTTAAGGCTATTATCGATCAAGATGCCTACACCATTCCTTCCCGAAGTTGCCCCCGTATACCAAAGCTTGAAGCCAGTACCCTCTACTTCCCTCGCCTTCTGGCCCTTCCATTTAGTCTCCTGAACGCATAGAATATTTACACGCCTCCTAATTGCTACATCGGCTATCTCTCGTAACTTACCCGATAGAGACCCTACGTTCCAACTACCCACCCGAAACCTAGTTGGCTCGGCTAGCTTCCTTGCCCTTCGCACCCGTCGAGGGAAGTGCAAAGACCCTTGCTCATTTTTCACTACACCCGGGCGCCGATGTAGCGCGCCACTAAGGAAATGACGACCCGGTCCTTGCTCACTTGACACCGTGCCCAGACCACGACACGGCGCGTCTCGGGGGAGACGGCCCGGCCCTTGCTCATTTAACACCATACCCGGGTTCCGATATGGCGCGTCGCTAAGAGGGTTACGCCCCAACGGGATTCTCTTGGGTTTCATCTCCATATGAGTGGCTAGGTTTTACATTGGCTCGCCAAGCCTATCACAACCCTCCTCCTTTACCAGGGCTCGGGACCTGCTCCTCTTGGCCAGCTTTAAAAGCTTCACTTTGTGTATGTATTAGAATTCTTAGTCCTCTGTTTTATGGGATACTCTACGACTTGACATTCTCATTTTCTGTTTGTTTCTTATCAAGGATATACTGAGTCAAAACAATCTCAATGGATCTATTCTTGAAACTCTAGCAAGCATCTCAAGCTTGACAGACATGTAATAAGGTCTAACACTCAAGTCTGTGACATTTGCTCACAAGAGCCCACATATATAGATGTATCATTGTCATATACGTAGTATTTACTAACTCTTTTTTCTACATGACGGCAGTCAGCTGGCATACAACAAACTCACTTGTCAAATACCTCCTTAACTGTTCCAAGTCGCACTTTACAAGTAATGTGGAATCTCCAGTATGGCTAGGTGAAGGGACGATATGCCCAAAACATCAGTTAAAAAAAACTATAATACCGCCGAGTATCAGCAAAGTGTCCTGCGACGTAGCAAGGTCCTTTTGGGTGCTTAAATCTTGGAAGACAGGCATAGCAGTGCTCGTAATCCATACCCACAGTTTCCCAAACCGGGTACTCATGCTTCAACGCCTCCTCAAGGTTTCGTATGCTTCTCCCACCTATAATCAGATAAGATAGACCATAACCAATGAGATCCAAGACATTCCATTACAACAATATACTGCATCTATAACTACAGTGCTTAATAGGTGGATCTACATTTTTTTTTCTTGGCATACACAGAATTGAAATGTGTTTAATTCTTTATTGGGGGTTAAGAAAAAACAGTGAAACTACCCTATTATTCTTAGCATAGCTAAGAACTTGAACACTGAAAAAAGGAAGAATGAAATTTAGGCAAAATTGGTTTTATGGCACCCAAAGGTCACGATTTCCATACCACTAAACTGGGACTTGGTGTAAAAGAAAAGATGGTATCAGAAGTCTACAAAGTTGGATGGAGAGACCTTCCTGAGCTATCTAAGTGACCTGAACATTTTGATCCTATGTTTCTAAAATCTGAAGTCAAGTTCTTTGGGTTCTAAGAAACCGAATATCACTAAAATTTAGTACTATCTTACATCAGAGCAGATTGGAGATTACCTAACAGTATCAAGATTATGAACTATCAAAATTGATTACCTATCAAGATTGATAGTGCATAGGTTAAACTTAGCTTAATAAAATTTAGTCCACGAAAATTAAGCCTGAACTATCAAGATTGATTACCTAACAGTAGGATAAGCTCTGAACAAATAATACAACACTACAAGCAGACTGCTCTGAACAAATAATACAACACTACAAGCCTGAACTATTAAGCAGACTGCTAAACATTTCTGTAGACATTGCATAAGGGAATTTTCTCAACTACATTTATCTAAAACATATAGAAGATTGTAGTACTGGAGCCATTGTGCACATAGTGTGATTTGTGCTATGTGAACAAACAAACTATCACAAAAGGCATAAAGGTAACAAGCTATTTATGCTATGCTAATTTGTGATGCTGCGGATCGCAGCACAGGCCATGAGGTATTAGTGAGCTTGCTCAAAATCAAAACAAAAAAATATGCAGAGATGATAATTTGGCAGCTAAAGAGTTTACCATATCACACTATCACTACAATCAACTAGAACAGAAGCACACATGCTACAAAATAAAATCATTAAGGTAACCATGAAGATCCATAGTGCCAAATAAGGCTACATGAATCATTTGGGCCAACACAAATGGCGTACCTGCATCAGAAGGCGAAACAGGGCAACAACAAGTGACATCCTCCTCCTTAGGATCAGCAAATGCCTCAATCTCACCAAAGAATAGCTGGGAGTGCCCATTCTTGTCGTGAGCAAGAAAATTTAGGTGGTAGTAGTCCCTGCCGTCTCGCTCCCCAACAAGAATGAACCCATTACCACGTGCACGCTTGTACATGAAGTTGGCCTGCAAGTTAGAGAATAAAAACATTTAATTGTTGTCATTAACAACTGGTTACATGCAGTGACAGTAGGAAGCCCAAACATATCATTAATATGCATATATAATACCTTTACTTAAATTAATGGTTTTACAAGTAGTCACAATTCACCCCAAAACAAGCACATCTCATACAAGTAGGCACATTGGTTTGCCGCATATATACAGTGATTTAACAAACAAGGAGATAGAATTGTACCTCATTTGGCCCCGCAAAAAGTAGCATTAGTGTTAAAGATATATTACATATCATGTGTTCCCTTATACAGATAATTGGTTATAGCTAGAGATCATTTAGGATTTTGTTGATGTAATCTTCTATAATACTATGTGCATGCGAGATTCAGAATCCTGCCTATAAAAAGCTCGTCCTGGCATTGTCATGCCAAGCAGTGTTTGCAAAATCCTAGCTACTCTTCCCCACTCCTTATTCTACCAATTAGCAGTAATACTGACAGAGAAGCAAACAGAGGACACGTGACTCAATGAACGAAGTCTGGGATAAGGTCAAGATGGATGAGCTTACCTGATTCTTCTTGTTGTAGTGGTTGATGCAAGTCTTTGCATTGTTGACAAAACCAACCCACATAGCGGCGGCCTCTTCTGGTGGGAGATAAGGGAACAATTTAACGCCTAACTCCGCAACTGATGCTTCGTCAGAGCTGTCGTCCCCATTGGCATTGTTCGTGACCTCCTGTGGAGGCACCACGGTCGTGGGGAGCGGGACCCGTTCTCCTACCTCGGGTTCGAGCACGACGGGCAGCTGCCTGCACGGCGACCTGCATAGAGGTGGGGTTAGGTTTAACATTCGCGCGAAGGGGTAGATGTGTAGCTAGCTAGAGGCGATCCAAGGAAGAATCCGGAGCGGTGGGGGTGGAAGAAGAAGAAGAAGAGAAAATTAGGGATCTTGAGGGTACGTACGCCGGCGGCGACTTGCTTCTCACTTGGCGGCCGGGCTTAGCCTCCACCTCGACGGAACGCTTGCGCTTGAGATGCTGCAGACGACCCGCTGTCGCACGCCCTGATCGGAGCAGCATCGGCGGGGAAGGGGAGGTCGCCTCCGCGCAGGAATTGGGGAATTACACTCTTTTTTAATACGGAGTATATATATATAAACTGTTTTTGATGAGCACTCTCTTTTTTTTCGCGGGAGCGATGAAGACGTGTTACGTGTAGCGGTGGGGGTTTTTTTAGCACAGCGTGCAGCGGTGGGTGCGTGCGTGCTATCTAGCCCGGTTCCGTATTCTTATTATTATCGGACCAGTGGCACTCGGAAAAAGTCTCCCTCAACTTTTTTTTCCGACTCGGAAAAAGTCTCCCTCAACTTTTTTTTCCGATAAAAAAAATTTATTAATTTTATGGTCTGTGTCGGTTGGCTGGTGCCCGGTGCTGATTTTAACGAGAGAAAAACACTGCTGGCTGATTGCTAATGCTGATTTTTGTTGAGAGAAAAACACTGCTGGCTGGTGGCTAAGCCAAACGAACAGGGCGTTAGCCAATTACATCGAGAAGATACAATTACAAGATTATGTCAAAGGAGTCTACATAGCTAAGATACAAAATAAAAGAGAAGACATGATTATGTCAAAGTAGACTACCCATACAACTTAACCTTCATATTCATACACCAACAAAGCAACATATGAACTACGAGAAAGGCTCTCTAAAGACAACACCTTCAACAAAGAAACAGCACGCACACGAGTTGTCGTTGCCATGATCCAATCAGTTAAGATCAGATCATCGCGGAAGTCCGGTTGTGATCTCACAACTATGAAACCAGTTAGGCCAGTCTCAGTGCACAGTTTAGTTTCACTACACAGAGTTACCTAGACCAAAAACTAGGTAACTATGTCAAAGGAGTTTCATGGTGATGACATAGAACTCCTCTCACATAACATGAAACTCTGGCTTCTTTTTCCTATGTCACATCAGCACATTTAATACCATGAAACCTCCACTGAGACTGACCTTATGCAACCTCCTCTAACTCATAAAAATTTTATTCAATAGTCTCTACAGAGACTTAGGTTATCCTTAACTCTATAGAGACTCAGGTTATCCTTAATTATATAGAGACTCAGGTTCTTCACATGAAGTTGAGTTCTATATAGACTCATAAAAGGTTTATATTCAATAAAAAACAGTTATCCTTGATTCTATAGAGACCCAGGTTCTTCACATGAAGCTGAGTTCTATTCAATTAAAAAGTTTTATTACTTTCATACTCCAACTGTTAACAAGTACAGAGTTACCCTATGGATGGATCCAGATCCAGTTGTAAACATTGTGACTACACCCTAAAACAGTAGATATCGCATAATTTATGGACCCCGCTGAAGACCCAGGGTAAGGTCTATACGTTGCTGATGCCCAAGCGTAGACTCTCCTTGGAGGTGGTGTCTGGTGTCTACATAGCTCTCATGGCCGTGTTTCAATAGTTCCGGCCAAAAAATTCTAAAAGGAATCTTTGTTTGCATGAAGTACTAAATGAAAATGAAGTCTATTTGCAAAACCTTTTTAGGATGAATGTAACGTTGCGCGACGAATCTAATGAGCCTAATTAATCCATGTTTTGCTACAGCAATACTATAGTAACCATCCTCTAATCGTGCGGTCAAAAACGTCATTAGATAGGTCTCGCGAAATAGTCCAATGTTGTGAAGGTAGTTTTGCAAACTAACTTTATTTAATACTCTTAATTATTGGTCAAAGAGGCCGGCAAAATTTTGCCCCACCCAAAAAAAACACGGCCCATGTAACCATTTTTCCCTTCTTTAGTTTTTGTTGATATTTGATCATTCGTGTTTTTTTTTTGCCAAAATAACGTTCAGCTTGCTCTGACAGATCATATTGCTGGTTGTACTTGTAAATGTAGGTCATTGGATTAATGATCCAAACAAGACTGATTTCCACTCTTCAACATGCTAGCATTTTGAATTTTTATGGATGTGCAAACACACTTAAAGTGATAGCCTGGTGCCTTAATCTTGGGGTGCATACAACACTCTGATCATGTCATGATACATATAAAATTCCATGCATATTTCTGGCCTAGAGAAGTTTCGCAACACCAGGCACAACTCCTTGACCATGCTTTCAGTAACTGAATAATCAAAAGATACAGTCATCTTTCCCAATGCTGTGGCCCATTTGAATAGCTGCTTCACAAATGCAACTTCATGTTCAGATCCTCTCAACTGAGTGATTTCTACTTCTTGGAGTCGATTCAACAAGAGGTGCTCGGTTTTCCAGATATGTTGCTCACTGCAAATACAACCTGGTGGGCATGTAGTTTGTGCCTGGAACAGGTATTAACCTTTAATATTAACTGATATTGTTGGATGCAATAAAAAGACAGGAATTTTAAAAAGATTATCAGATTGCCCAAATATGCAAGCAAGGACAACAACATTTAACATCAGTTTGAAGCCAACAGATTGCAGCAATCTGACTGTCAATAATAGTAAAGAAGATTTTCAGTCCACCATAGGGCTTAGCTTATCCAATATAAGTATGGAACCATTTGCAAATTAGAGGCATTTGCAAAACTCAACTAGAGAGCACAGTGTCAGCATTAGTGTTACAGAATGCAACTCAACCGTATTGCAAAGCCCCGAAGAGGACAAAAGGTGCAAATGCAGAACCCTCGCTGTACTACTAGGGAGTAATCACACAGTTATGCATTATGCATATGCATGTTAGGAGGATAAATGAGCCATATATAATTACAACAGATTAACCCTTGAACAAAATATTAGCGAAATACCTAGGGGCACCAACAGATCAGGTCATGGTGAGCCAAGAAATACAAATGCATGTCAGATAAACAAATGGTAGCTTTACCTCCTCGTCCGTAGGAGCAGGCAATGCAAGAATCAGCCTTCTTATACTAGAACACATTCTGAGAGCATGAAATACGCTAGCCCCAAAAGCATGTCCATTTGCCAATACAATCAGGCGCAAAAACGTGATGTCGGGAAGCATTGTCATATTTTCCATCAAGTACTGATAGTTATCTATATTCTGTGGTGTCACAAAAAAAAAGGGTCATATATGAGTATATGACAACTGGAAAGAGACAGCAACACCTCATTTTAAGTAGGTTTTATACAGTGGCCATTGCTGTTACCATGCAGGAAATGGTTGTTATAACTAGTTAACTTAATAATTCTTACACATAATCCACCACTGCGACCTCAAATAAAATTGCATAATAGTTCTCTACTACAACAATAATAAAGACTTTTTAGTCCGAAGCAAGCTGGGGCAGGCTTGCTAATTCTTTACTGAAAAAAAGAAACTTTAGTCTCATGTTTCGCAAATGTATTGGATAAGGATGAACATCTGTGCTCCACGATGCTGGAGTGACTTGAGTAAAGTAAAACAATTAAGAATTCTCTAGGTTCTCAGATGCCACCATCATATAGATAAATAGGTAAGTATGACAAACAGCCAGGCATCAGTTGATTAGGAGACTAGTTAGCATGGTATGGCTTAAGTACTGCCATTATAAGAATAATGTGCAATTGTTTATTGGATGACCTTTTGGACACTTGTTGCTCACATTGCAGAATTGGATAGGTTTTGGTGTCGAGCTTCCAGACCTGTGCCCAGGCAAGCAAAACATGAAAAAAAAATCACATAAGATAGGAAGTGAACTCACCCACATATAGGCCAGTGTGAGAATAAGACACTCAATGACCTTGAAACGTCCCAACAGACTTAGACAAGAATGATTGTGCGTTGATTCCTCAAGCCCATTCCCATATACAAGATAGAAGATAGGGCTAAACATTTGGAGACGTTCCATTTCGCCAAGTTGGACAGAGCTTGGGTCATACAGATCCATCCACACGAGGGTTAGAAGCTGAGGTGCTGACATGCTGACAACCGGTTGATTCTGATCAGAATAGAAGCATTTGGTAACTTCCAGGGCCTCGAGAACCGGCGCCGCAATGGTGAGCTGCTGCAAGCCGCGCAGATCATGGAGCTCCACTTGCTGGAGAGAATCGGAACGGATGGCGAGATTGCCCACCCCCCGGGCGTCGCGGATGGTGAGCTTCTGCAGGCACGGGCACCGTGGCGAGGAAACGGCGTCGCCGAGATCCCCGGGGCCGTGGAGCCGGACGCGGGCCAGGCTTAGCTCGGTGAGCCGAGCGAAGACGCCAGCGGGCGTCACGGCGAGACCGAGAAACCCTAGGTGAAGCGACGCCGAGGTGGCGCTCTCCAGGCAGGGGAGCTCAAAGGCGCCCCTTTCCGCGGTCTCCTCCTCGTCGTCGCCGTCTTCTTCCTCGGCGCCACTCCTCACCTCGAAATTGTTGAAGAAGAGGCGACAGGAGACGCGGCGCGCGGCGGCGGGGAGCCAGGCCGCCACGGAGTCGGGGGCCGCGCCCCGGGTCCCGACGAAGAGGTGCCGGAGGGCCGCGCCGTGGGCCTCGAGGACGCCGCCGATTCGGTGGGGATCTGGGGCGCCAAAGAAGCAGAGCTCCGGGATGAGCGCCCAAGCGCGGCGCCAGCGGCGGGAGAGGACGGTGGTCCGCGCGGCGGCTGGGGTGGAGAGGCGGAGGAGGATGAGTACGAGGACGTCGTCGGGGAGCGCACTGAGGCGGTCCTCGCCGCCTCCTGGGTCGTCGGAGGAGGGCTTGGCGCGCTTGGTGGCGACCTCGCCGGCGCCGGCGCCGCCGCTCGGCTCCATGAAGCGAAAGCGGGGGGTGGATGTGGATTGGTTTTGGGTTTCATCCGGTTTCATTTTTCACAATTCACACTGGAAGAGAAAAAGGCCTAAAAGGCCCAACAGCAGGACGCCGCGGCCCAACCGGCCCGTAATTAAAGGCCTTGGGGGTTGCCGCCCGTTGCTCCACTTGGTGGGTTCAATTAGTCCCAAACGGACAAACAAACCCAAAGCTGCCCAGCTGAAAGGTAACCAGCGTCACGCATCGATCGGCGACTGCGCGTTCTGCAATCCAAACTATGAATCTACTGGTTGAATCATACAGTCGCCAAACTTGCCGCCTAGGAGGAGGACGGACCATATTATATATGATCAAATCCCCATAACTTTGGCCAACTCCTCCGAGGGCAAGCCCCACAGCATATGACATGTATGCATGGGTAATTTTTTTCCAAATTTGAAAGCACATTTTACATTTGTACTCACAGAAATCAAATGTCCAGCCCGCATATGCCACACTTGGCTTCAAAATTTATTCAGAAAGCACGACACATAAGTTGTGTGTAAAAGGAGACTAGACTGGACATCAGAATACTGAGAGCATCAGGTTTACCGGAATGTATGGTTGGCGATCATGATTTGATTGTGTGTAAAAGAAGAGCATCAAAAGTTAGTAAGCATACAAAAAAATGTCAGCACGCTTCTATGCAACCAAATTTTGAAGGCACGAAAGGAACCACGTCCATTCTTCACTTGCACTGCAAGTTGAAGTGCAGGTTCAACATTCAGATCTTACCAGCTTACGGACAAGCCCGATAAAACTTGACAGTAACGATCAAATTAGGAAAAGAACAAGAGCTTTTGACGCCTGGTGCTAAAAGAATTCGCACCACTGAACTGAACCTGAAGACCAACAATCCATCAAACGAAGCACAACCCCTGAAGGTCAACAAATTAAGTTCAGTGGATAATGAGATTAGCTAATTAAACAGCTCTCGGGTAAAAACTATTTTAGGTTCCAACTATCCAATTTCCCGTTGACTGAGAAGCACTCGAGGCACCAGCTCTAGGTCTCTCAACTGTAAAAGCTGCTCACAATGCTGGAGAATAATACAGATTATGAAAGAAAAATCAGCTGATTCTGAAATCAAATTTCCACTACCAATGAACTATTGTTTACCATCCAATCACGTGGGTCAATAAGCTGTGGCTACTTGTAACCAAGCAGCATAAACATTTTGCTGACGTCATCAAGAACGTAAAAACTCGTGGCAACGGCCCTGTATTTTCTTTTTTTTTCTCTCGTGATGAATACCTTCTTGGCTCATCATAAACTTTGATCAATTGTCAAGACCCTACCCCATCCATCCATTGTACGCATAATGCATGAAATTAATTCCCTGCACATATTTCCATGTTATCTAAACCAGTGAGATCTTAAGAGCAAGTATTATAGAAGGCTGCAAGAAAGCTAAATGATGAGGTGGAGGAGAGAGAAGAGGAGAGAGAGGGGAGGTGGGCGGTAAGTTTACAGCTAGCTTGGGCACAGGAACTGTCGGTGTCGGAAATGGCCGGCACTCCCTACACCGCACAGAAATGCGTTGTGTCTCGTCCCTTGATGGTCGATGCGGAAGCTAACACAAGGACACGGGTTTATCCTGGTTCCGGCCACGGGGCCGTACGTCCAGCAGGGGCGTGCTCGCGCACTCGTATTAGGTTTGCACCGGGGTGCTTGTAGAGGGGAGCTACAAGTGGATGCGGGAGAGGAGAGACGATCTCCAAGTCCCTGGTTTGTGGTGAGAGTGATTGAGTCTGGTGCCGATATCGGGTGTGTGTTGCTGTGTGTTCGTGTCTCAGCGTGAGCCAAGGCATGCGAACTGTCCCCTTTCTACCTCTCTCTTTTATAGTTCAAGGGGGAGAAGGATTACAGTCGTGGGTACAGTGCATACTACAGTGCGATCTGTACGGTGTATCTTGCAGAGGGGGCGTGCTTTATGGATGGCAACGGGCACAATATCCGTGGGTAGAGGGTCTACGGACCCGCGCCCGCGAGGCCAATTCCATGACCGTGCCCGCGCCCGTCACCCGCCACGGGCAAGAAACTGTGCCCGCGCCCGTCACCGGCGGGCACAGTGAACCCGCAGGCACACCCGTGCCCGCTAGGCCATATGTATACAGAGACATAAATTCAATATATCAATTCAAGATTTGAAGTATAAAACTTTACAACCATGCATCAATATAAACATCCAATGCAACACACATTCACACATAACAGAATAGATCAACAAACATTGTTCAACATCTTAATAGTAGTACAAGCCACAACAGTACACAACATCACAAATATTGTTCACAACAGATACATTGTTCATTTGGCCAAGTTCATCAATACAAATGAACAACAAGCTTAATCGGAGTCGACGGAAGTGATGCAAGGCTCTTCCTTCATTTCTTCTTCAATGTCTTCAAGGCAGGACCAAAAGGTGTCAATCTTTCCATCATCTTGATCTTCAAATGCACATTGAGATAAGCATATAACATTAGTAAAGTTGCAACCATAAGATCATTGATATAGAAATACAAAATTAGTAAGCTACAACAATCAAATGCACAATTGTTTACCTTTAAGATTGTGACGAAACCAACTTTGGCTACACATTAAAGCTTCCAGAATTTGTGGAGTAAGACGGCTGCGATGCTCACTTAGAATCCTTCCACTAGTGTTGAAAGCTGATTCAGAAGCTACTGTGGTTATGGGAATTGCCAAAATATCACGTGCGATCAACCTCAAAGTGGGAAAACTAGTGCCAGCCACTTTCCACCAACCAAGGACATCAAAGTACTCAGTTTCATCATGAGGAAGAGGTTCTTCGTCCAAGTAACGATCTAACTCATTCTTTGCTTTAACCAAACTTGAAGTCTTCTTAGTTGCAGCTAGTGTTTTGAATATGGACAGAACAGCAGCAGCACTAACAGTAGATGAAGAAGCCCCATAAGATGATGTACCAACACCCTCTTGGTCAACTTGACCATGGTACTCATTCATCAACTCAGTTAGCAACTCATAGCCCTTTTTGACGTATTTTTCAGCTTCTTCTTGACCCAAAAGAGCAATATAGCAAGCTTGCAACATTATCATCTTAAGGCGTGGATCAAGAATAACAGCAATAGCCATGAGGCCCTGGATATCAGCCCAATACTTATCATACTTCTCTATCATGGAAGTGGACATATTCCTAATTGTCTCATTGTCATCATATTTCCAAGAGTAAATTTTAAGCTTTATCTCACATACTTTAGGAAAGAAGATATTAGATGTGACATACTTTGTTCCAGAAAATAATTCAGTGAGCTGATAGAACAATTCTAGTTTCTCACAAACAATAGCTGCAAATTCCCAATCATCTTTTGGTGGGCAAACAAAGTTTGTGTCAAGTGTGTCCAAACGTTCGAACACCTTCCTATAAGGTATAGCAATACTAAGCATGATAAAAGTTGAGTTCCATCTAGTTTTGCAATCAAGACATAATTTTTTCTTCAATTCAACCTTCTGTTGTGCGGCTGTTTTCACAAATTTTTCATACCTCTTTGGTGTAGCAATCCAATAAGAAATGGCTTCCCTTATTCTTGCAATAGATTTCTTGATCACTTCCAAGCCATCTTGAACAATAAGATTCAGAATATGCGCACAGCAGCGCGTATGCAAGTGCTTTCCACCCAACAACATATTACCTTCCCCAAGCCTTGATTCCATTAGACCAATCATATTGTCATTGACACTACAGTTATCAAGGGTAATAGTGGACACCCTGCAATCAAGATCCCAACTCTGGAGACATTTCAGCAATGCATCACAAATGACTTCACCGGTATGGGGACATGGCACATACACAAACCTAGAAAAAATTGACACTGAAATAAATTAGCAAGGCAACAAGACAAGTATGAAACAATATACAGCAAGGAATTGAAGTATACAACAACGAATTATGCATATACAACAAAAAATTGAAGTAATATAGCAAGAAATTTAATTATACAGCAAGAAATTGAAGTAATATAGCAGGTTATACCTCAAAATGCAGCTTCTAAGGGTCCATGAATCATCAACAAAATGCCGAGTGACAGCCATATACCCTCTTTTCTGATGATCAGCAGTCCATAGATCAGTTGTAATAGCAACACGACAATTGAGTTTCTGAAGAAACATTCTAGCTTTCCTTTTCTCCGAGTCATAGCAACTAAGGATGCCCTTCCTAATAGTGTTTCTAGTTCCTATCTTGAACAAGGGTTGTAGTGCACTAACAAATTGCCGAAAGCCAAGATGGTCCACAATGGACAGAGGGTACTCATGCAATGTAATCATGGTGTAAAGTGCTTTCCTAGCTACATCCTGATCAAACACATAGTTTTCAACAGCTACTGACCCCTTTTCAGTGGTTGCAAACCTCAAATTTGTTTGCACTTTAGCACCAGGCTTCTTTCTATAAATACATATTTTCACATGAGTACGCAGATGGTTTGTACCATTTCTTGATGTAGCTGAAAGCTTCTTGCCACAATGGTTGCATTTTGCCTTCCAAACTCCATCATCATCGCACACTCTTGTGAAGTCCTTCCATACTTCAGAAGTAAGCTTCCTCTATGAGCCACGAGAGTGAGTAACAGTGGTTGTCCCTTTTTCTTGCACATCATTGGCATCATCGTCAATTGGGATTACTTCAAGAGGGACCGATGCCTGCGAGGCTTGCTCAGGTTGGGCACTGCTAGAAGGGGTTTCCATCACCACAGTAGTCTGTAGTTTAAAAAAATAGAGAAATTAACAAAATATCACAACAAATATTAATTATCAATGGCAACAACACATTCTGACCATAAAAAAAATTCTAAAGAGCTATCTTTTATATCAGGACAACACAATGTAAGTACAAATTAAATATAGCTGCTTGAGTACATAAAAAACTAGATAAAACAACCTAAACTACCAGATCTGAGCAATTTTCTTGTCTACCACCATGTGCATCTTGCAAAACCAAGCATTTTGGATCTAGCATCGACATCAGTAGCAAAGGAAAATGAAAGAAAAAGATTGGAACCAGAACCTTACGGAGGGGCTGCTGCAGCTTGGCGACGTGGTGCACTGGTGCGGTCGTGCGACTCCGGCTGGCCGCAGCGGAGCTCCGGTGGCCGGCGAAGTGGGGGCCCACGACGGATTGAGGTTCCCACGACTTCCTCGACGGGCTGCTGCGTCTTGGAGCTCGAGGATGGCAGGGATGTGGCGCGAGGAATAGATCCGGTGAGGTAGGGCCCCCCGGCCACCGGGGTTTGGTGCGGCGGTGCAGGTGCGTGGGCCGCGCGGCTCTGGGCGGCTGGGGGCGGCGGCTTGTGCTGTGTGGCTGCCGGCTGGGAGTGGGAGAAATGAATGGAAACCCTAGAAGTGGAGCAGCTCCCCTTATATATTTGTATGTGGGGTCCACATGTCAGTTGGAGCTAGCGGGTTCACGGGCAGAGCGGGCACGGGCACAGCTTTTTCATGCTCGCGAGATTTTACCCATCGGGTTCAACTATAAACCCGCACCCATGCCCGTGGGCACAAACTTGCACCCGGATCCTCGCCCTACAGGGTTTTTGCCCGCGGGCACGCGGGTAATTTGTGCCCGTTGCCATCCATAGCGTGCTTGCTTCAGGCGTATCCCTCCCCTGTAGTTTAGTTGAGAATGTCTTTAGGTCATGTCCGTTGGTACGACGCTTCTTTGCATCCATCTTGTCAAAGCCTCGAGGGGTCGCTCGATGCTGCCTCGAGTCGGCAGGACAATCGCTCGGTCCCTCGCTCGAGGGGGGCTCCGTGCCGCTTCGAGGGGTCGCTTGCCGGGGGCACGGAGGCTAGCGTGGTGTAGGCCGCAGCCTAGTGTCAGACACCTTTACCAGTTATGATGACCAGGAGAATATGGCCTGCTCCGTTGGGCCGGTACGGCCGGCTTTTGCCCTGGCGACGGTGTCAGGCCGTATTCGTACGGGGCGGCCACCGCTCTAGTGGCCCGATAATCTTCTGTATTCGCCATGGGGGCCCCCTTCCGTTGAGGACGGGGGCAGGTGATGTAGGTGTGCAGCCTACCGTTGCCACAGTGTACGCTCCGTCGCCCGGAGACGTGGTTGGCAAGGGTTAGGAGACCCTTTGCTTGCCTTGCCGGACCGACAACATCGTTTGACCAGGGCTCGCCCCCCGGTCATTGGTGGTTTCTTGTTGGTGGGGTCCCCTAGACCCGCTCGAGGGCGTTTCGGCGTGGGAGGCGACGGGGGCCCCCCGGTGAAGCTGTGCGGGAGTACGATTGGAGTCAGCGACACCAGGGGTACAGTGCCGCGCATGCCCCGCGCGGCTCTCGCCTGTCCGCGTTGAAGGGGACACATTGCTCTCAGATCTTGTCAGAGGCGACGTGCAAGGAGGATTTCTCTTTTGACTTTGGCGCCCGGTGCGGGAGTTGGGATCGCCGGTCCCTACGCCGCTGATGAGGTGCATACTTGAGGGGTTGAGATGAGCTCGAGCGAGGCGGAGCTGGGGTTTGTGGCTCGAGGGGGAGGCGTAGTACCCTCGAGCGAGGTGGAGTTTTGGGTGCGAATGCGTCGTACCCTCGCGGGCCATTGTCGGGCCTGGATGGCTGGTAGTGGGCCGCATGATTTTGCTGGCGTGGGTCCATGTGTTTGCGGGAGGTAGTCTTTGTTGTGCGTTTTTTGGGTGGTTACCCTGATGATTAAGGGACCCCCTAATTTGGTCCCCGACAGTAGCCCCCGAGCCTTTATGGGAGCGGTTCGCTCATATAAAGGATCCATCTCGAGGCGGCGTCTTGTGACGTCCCGTGTCGGGGCCTGATTTGGGATATGCACGACTTTCGTGGGGGCGCGCTAGCGCACCCGCGGGTGTAGCCCCCGAGTCTTTGCGGGAGTGATTTCACTCGCGCGAAGGCTATAACCCTTGGGCATCGGGTTTTAGGTTTTGAGGTAGTACCGTGCGCGGGCTCGAGCTTTGCCCTCGAGGGGTGTTACGTCGTTGTGCGGGGAGCCCCCGAGCCCTCTGGCCTAGAAGGGTCGATCGGGTCGAGCTCTGCGTCTTTTCGTAAGGCGACCCTCGCTTCCCTTCCGCAAGGCTGAGGGGTGAGACGCTCTGCGCTACCCTCGAGTGGGTTCGCGAACGCGGCGGTCTCGTTTGAGCTTTTAACGGGTAGTTCAAGTGGGCGTCCGTGCCCCGTTCGTTGGGGGTCGGCTCGTGGTCCGGAGACACGTCCATCAGCGAGCACTCGCAAAGGTTTGCTAGGCAGGGGCTTGGTCCTATCCGACAGGGACCAAGGGCGCGGAAGCTCTCCCTCGGTGGGATCCCTCAACTAGCTGCCTTTGTCCGGCCTTGAACACAACAGGGGCGTCCCTGAACTTCGCGTCCGGGGTAAAGTCATGATGAGCACGCCCGAATCGTCCCTGACTTTGTCGATCTGAAGCGCCTGTCGAACCCGTTCGAGGGCCAGGCTCGAGCTTCTGATCAGTAAGGCCACGGAGGAGGCGCGCGAGCCTCTCCGCTCGAGGGTCGAGCCAGCTGCCCTTCCCTTGTTTGTTTCCAACTCAGCCGGAGCGTCCGTTCGAACCCGTTCGAG
The DNA here is from genome assembly GCA_033239725.1 of Echinochloa phyllopogon. Lineage (NCBI taxonomy): Eukaryota > Viridiplantae > Streptophyta > Magnoliopsida > Poales > Poaceae > Echinochloa > Echinochloa phyllopogon. Next base: position 4,135,424 of record BTCW01000001.1, read on the forward strand.
GGCCGGACTTCGAACCCTGGCCTTTGTGGAACGCCTCATGGCGATTTAGCTTACCTTGGAAGCAATCGTTGCCCGTTATTATCTTTGACCGGGGGTGGTCTTCCGCATTTTGCGCGAGTCGTGGTTGGCGTGGCAGTGCATCGGCCCATCGACCGGAATCGACCGTTCGCATCCACACGATCTCGGCTGACATGGCGCGGCGCTCCGCGTGGGAGTACGGGCGCGCCTTTTTAGGTGGAGTGGCGTGCGTGGGTGGCGGTTGAGGTGACGGGGCACCCAGGGTGTCAGTCGGCGACGGTTCGTTTTACCGTGCCGTAATTAATGCGGCCGCCCACGCCGGGGCGGTTTCCGCTAGTGGGGCCCGTGTGTCAGCGGCCCAGCCCACGGCCGCACTTGACGCGTGTGTTCCCCGGACCGGGCGGTCAGGCCGTTGTTGATGGCGCGGTTGAACAGGCGCGCCTTTTATGACGAAGCGTCATGTATGGGTAAGATCTGAGGCGACGCGACGATCAGGACGTCCGACGCGCCAACTCACCTTGCCGCACACCGGATAAACGTGGTTGCCCGCCTTGGGATGGTTTTCCATGCGGTCGGGCCCAATCGTCAGTGGCTTGAGCTAGCTTCCCCGTCTAGGTGCTTTCAGATGACTTCCTTTGCCCCGGTCCGTTCACCTGGGCCGCGGCTGTTTCGCTCATGGGTCGTTGGGCGCAGGAATCGTAAAGTGGGCAGCCTGAGTCAAGGAGGTGATTAAGGCTGCCCGTCTGATATGGCTGGCGGTTCGCATCCGCACGAGAATCTCGCGATTATCTACCCACGGGAGTAACAGTCGCGACCCCTGGGTGCCTATAAAAGCAGGCGTCCGGGCGGGGGAGAAGATCATCGCCGGGTTCTTGTGTAGCTTGTCAAGTATGCAGAGTCATAAACTTCATCCTCCCGATGGGTTCGAGAGTGAGAGTAGAGCGGTCCGGGGTTTCGGCCTTGGCGCACGCCATTGATGCCAGAAGAAAGTCGACGAGAGGCGGTGGGCATGCTGCGGGAAAGGAGCAGGGCATCGCGTTCCTCATCGGGGAGGTGATGACCTTGCCGGTGGTGAGGCGCTGCAAGGATGTTGCGGCGGACGCTTCGTTCGCTAGGAAGCTAGCAAATGACGTTCGTCGGCCGTCATCCTTGCGAGGGCGCTCATCGACGGCAGGGCGTGAAGCCAGGCCCTGTTGGGCGGTCAAGTGGTTCAACGTCCTCCGTTCCGCAGCCGCTCGACCACCAGGTTCTTCGGTTAGCTGGGTGCCAGAGGAAAATCGATGAGAAAGCTGTGGAAATTGCTTCTCGTGATAGTGTGCTGGCCGGCTAGCTGAAGTAGTACAAGAGCCCCGTTAGGGTGGCTCGTGATAGGTAGTCTTTGTTGTGCGTTTTTTAGGGTGGTTACCCTGATGATTAAGGGACCCCCTAATTTGGTCCCCGACAAGAACCAATAAACTTTGTGAGAAAGACAAGTGGGTCATGTATTAATGATGAAGAGCCACTATACAAGTGGGCTGAGAGGTGGGCTGCAAAGATTCTTACAGCCTGTTGCTGGCTAAATTATTAGTCTTGCTCTAACCGGCGCTTTCACCTCTTGAAGTAATTCAAGACACATGGCGACGATGGATTATAAATTTTGAGAGGTCTGCTAGCATTTTGATATTCTTAAGCACTGCATGCAATACTTTCGCAAAAAAAAAGAGTTAAATACATCATTAGTACACAAACTTGGCAAGCGGGTGCATTTAGGTACATCATCTCTCTAATTGCTCATTTAGGAGCAACAACTTGACACGTGGATGCAAATAGGTCACCACGACGACACATAGCCAAAAAAATTGCCATGAAGGCAGCATTACAGCGATGTGTTAGCCATGAAGGCAGCATTGCAGCGATGTGAAGCTCCTACCTATTTTTTTATATTTTTTATTCCAAACCCAATTATTCGCTCTCATAGGGAGTCGAACTTGGGTCTGCTGGGTGCTACTCAGGCTCTCTAACCACTAGGCTAGAGGCCATTTCACTGTGTTAGCCCTTTCACTGTGTTAGCCATTTTTTTTGCAAAAGTCCTTACTCGTGACGCAATTTAGGTTAGTTTAGTAGTATCTTTTTAGATTTTGTTTGTAACATCTTATAGACAAGAATATCGTAAATTTTTTTAAAATCTTATATTATACGAAAAATATTTATTTTTGGTGAGGTGAAATAAAATAATATAACAAACAAGATATATATTTGGCGTTGATTGTAGGCACCGTATAAGTGCAAAAATTTGACCTTTTGCAGTCCCTGCCTCTAACAAAGTTTGAGTGGTAATATAAATCCTCAAGTTGTTGTATTATTCTAACATATTGTTCATCCTGTATTAGCATCATAAAAATTTGATGTTTATCAGAACTAATATATGTCAAAATGAGTCCTAATAAATAACAAAATAACACCAAATGTATACATATGTTGTCAACCTGACGTTCTTTTTACCCATGTGTCATGTCGGTGACCTATTTGCACCCATATGCCAAGTTGTTGCTCCTAAATGAGCAATTAGAAAGATAATGTATGTAAACGCACCCACTCGCCAAGTTGTTGATCCTAAATGAGCAATTAGAAAGATGATGTATCTAAACGCACCCACTCACCAAGTTTGTGTATTAATGATGCATTTAACTAAAAAAAAGGCAATACGTACCAAGAAGAAAAGTAAAAGAAAAAAAACATGCGCATCGCTTGAAGTGATAACTTCGGTGCCTTTAGTCTTTGGGTGAAAGCATCACCGTAATCATGCTCTGAGAGATGTAAAATGCCATGGCATTTCCCAGGTTTTTTTTTTTGGAGAAGGCATTTCCCTTCCCAGGGTTTAGGTGGTTTCTAGTTCACGAATTCTGAAAAAAAGACAAACGGCGGCCACACCTGGGGGAGAGGGATCCGGCCTCTCCATGAGTTTCGCCGGCGGGAACAAAACAAAGGCAGCGTGGCTTATTGGGCTAGGTTCTCGTTGGGCTGTGGTCGACTTGAGCTTTCTGCGTTTTGTTCGATCGGCGCTAATTGTAGCCCACGCTGGCCCAACCGGCCCGCAATTATAGGCCTCGGGGATGGCCGCCCGTTGCTCCGTTTGGTGGGTTCAATTAGTCCCACACGGACAAGCAAACCCAAAGCTGCCCAGCTGAAAGGTAACCAGCGTTGCACACCGATCGGCGACTGCGCGTGCGGCATGCGCGTTCTGCCATCCAAACTATGAATCTACTGGTTGAATCATACAGTCGCCAAACTTTGCCGCCTAGGAGGAGGATGAACCATATTATATATGATGGAAATCCCCATAACTTTGGCCTACTCCTCCGAGGGCAAGCCCCACAGCATATGATATGTATGCATGGGCAAATTTTTTTTTAGTAAAATACACCACCGCTCTCTAAACTTGTTCTACAGTGTCATTTAAGTTCCTAAACTTTCAAGATCTATTTTTTAGATCCCATGCAGTGTTATTTAAGTTTCTAAACTCTCAAAATGCATTTTTGGATCCCCGAACTTGTCTAAGTATGCCATCGAGGTCCCAATCTTTCAAAAATTATTTTCAAGCCCTCGAATTTGTCCCAGTGTATCATCCTGGTCCACAAACTCTCAGAATGCGGCGAAAAAAAGAGACATGTAGTGTGAGAATAAGGCGGAGTCCTCATCTTCTTGTGTGTTTGGGCTCATGATAATACCCATGACGAGTTTATGGAAATATATTTTAAGAGTTTATGTACATGGATGACACTCTCGCACAAGTTCGAGGGTAAAAATGCATTTTGAGTGTTTAGCAACCCAGATGACACATAAGGACAAGTTTAGTGACATAAAAATGCATTTTGAGAGTTCAGGGACCTAGACGACACTTTGATACAAATTTAGGGACCGCTCACACATTTCACTCATTTTTTCATATTAAAAAAGGTTTTTGTCGTCCACTCCCAAATCAAATTCTTTTTTTCATATCTAAAAACGATTCTATCGTCCACTCCCAAATCAAATTCTTACCTCAATTTATTTAGAAAGCACAACACATAAGTTGTGTCTAAAAGGAGACTGAACTGGACATTAGAATACTGAAAGCATCAGGTTTTACAGGAAGGGATGGTCGGCGATCCTGATGGTGTGTAAAGGAAGGTGCATCAACAGAAGTCAGCATGCTTCGGCTTATGCAGCCAAATTTTGAAGGCCGGCAAAAATGTTTCAGCAAACTAAAATTAGAAAGGAATAACGTAGATGTTTCTAGTGTTTCAGTTTCAGATGCTCATTTGCAAAACACGAAAGGAACCACGTCCATTCTTCATTTGATAGGAAAAGAAAAGGAGCTTTGGCGCCTGATGCTAAAAGAACCCGCACCACTGAACCATAAACCCAAGTACCCAACAATCCACCAAACGAAACACAACCCTGCAGATGAACAAATTAAGTTCAGTGGATAATGAGGTTACTTAGCTAAACAGCTCTCGCGCCAAAAAAAAAGAAGACTATTCTATTTAGGTTCCTACTAGACAATTTCCCCTTAAGCACTTTGAGGCACCAGCACTGTAAAAGCTGCTCACGGTGCTGCAGAAAAAAAAAACAAATTGTGAAAGTAAAAACAGCTGGTTCTGGAATCAAATTACCACTGACAATGAACTTTTGTTTGCCACCAACCAGGTGGGTCAATAAGCTGTGGCTACTTGTAACCAAATATCATAAACATAAAACATTTTGCTGACATTATCAAGAACACCGAAAGCGGGATGCAATCGTGGCACCTGGACGAACAATATGACTTCCGGGTTGTTGGGTGAGCGTTCAGCCATTCACAGAACCTGAAACTTGCCCTGCCCTTCACCTCTGAACATTTGCAAACAGAGACTCGCTCATCCTTCCTCTTCTCGATGAATTCAGGCACGGCAAAAGCCAGTGGACTGAGATGCAGCGGCAAACCTGCAACTTGATCAACGCTGCAAACAAGGCATATAGTTCAGGTATTATAACTTGGAAGAAGATTGCTCAAGAACATGGCTCTGAATCCTGGACATTTATCAAGGAAACTGAACTGAACAATAGAATCCTGAACGCATCAAGCTTCTTACCCGAACGGATGGTTGGGGACGATATCCCAACCAATGCATACTCTGCGACAATGCCGTCTGCTTGCCACACTGACGAACAAGATGGCGGTGAAAAAGTCTTTGCTTCCAGCAAAAAACTCATACGAGCTGGTATTCTCTGAAGTTGATGTCAGTAATTTATTTTTGCTTGTGGTTTGCAGTATGGATAAAGAAAGACCTCAGGCCGAAGCAGTCCAATGATCTTTTCTCCAATGCATTGAATTCACTGGTATACAGTGTATGGTTTTATTTGGATGTTTACCAGATTGTGTGTAAAAGAAGGTGCAGCAACAGAAGTCTGCATGTTTCAGCTTATGCAACCAAATTTTCAAGGCACACAAAAATGTTGAACCATTTTTTTTTCTTTTTGAAAAGAAGCAGGAGCACTACTAAAGAAGCTGTCCAAAGTTATACTAGTCGTATATTACATAATAATACATAAAAAACTCAGCAAGACAATTAATCTTAAACACGAAAGGAACCACGTCCATTCTTCACTTCACTTGCCAGTTGAAGTGCAAGTTAAACATCCAGGTCTTACCAGCTTACAGAAAAGCCCAATAAAACTTGACAGCAACAATCAAGTCAGAAAGGGAAAAAAAGGAGCTTTGGCTCCTGATGCTAAAAGCAGTTGCACCACTGAACTTTAAGCCCAGCAATCCATCCAGCGAAACATGCCCCCCTGAAGGTCAAATAATTAAGTCCAGCACTAATCTGATTGAAGCTAAACAGCTTTAGCGCCAGAAAATATTATTCTATTTTCTGTTCTTACTAGCCAATTTCCCCTTGACTGACTGAGAAGCACGAGGCAGCAGCTCTTGGTCTCTCAACTGTAAAAGCTGCTCAAGGTGCTGCATAAAAACACAAAAATTGTGAAAGTAAAATCATATGGTTCTGGAATCAAATTTCCACTGCCAATGAACTTTTGTTTGCCACCGAGCACATGGGTCGACAAGCTGTGGCTACTTCCTATTAAGAAAGGAAAAAGTCTACTTCACCCCCCAACCTATAATGGGTGGAACACATCACCCCCAACCTATGAAAATGAATTTTTTATCTCCTGAACTTTTTTTTTTGAGAATCCACTGAACTTTCTAAAACTGGACAAATCGCCCCTGAAACAGTTTTGAAAAATCATAATAAATCACAGAAAAATCATAAAATGGAAAATCAAATTGTGTTGGGCTCCAAATGAGTAGATCTACGCAGTGAACATATAATATGGTATGCTTTAGTACATTGTTTTACATCTATGAAGAAAAAAAAATCCATTTTCATAGGTTGGAGGTGATGTGTTCTACCCATCGTAGGTTGGGGGGTGAAGTAGACTTTTTCCTATTACGAAAATAGCATAAACTTTTTTGCTGACATCTTCAGCAATGTCAAAACTCATGTTGGTAACTGCCCTTTGTTTTCCTACTTTTTTTATTTGTTTCTCTTGTGAGGGATACCTTTTTGGCTCATCCTAAATTTTGATCAACAATCAAGAACTCAAGATCCTATCTCGTCAATTCATAGTACGCATACACATGAATGAATTTCTATACATGTTGTCAAGCCATTGAGATCTTAAGTGCTTTCAGGTTGTGAAAAACAGAAAAAAGGACACCAAAAACAAAAGGTGATACTCTGGTGCCTTTAGTCTTCGGGTGCAAACAACACCGCAATCGCGCTCTGTTATATGTAAATGTCACGAATTTTGAAGGAAATATAACCGGAGATGGGCTAGGAGTCTAGGACGTTTACCTCCGGTGCGGGCTTGATACGGGAGAACAGAGTGCCGTCACCGGCGGCCACTGCTCAGGGTCAGGGAGACCTGTCTCAGTCCAACTGCTGAAGAATCCTCCGGGAGAAACCGCGCGGGGGAGCGGCCGCTGGATCCTCGATGAGTTCGCCGGCGGGAACAAACGGCAGCGAGCGGCCCGCTGGAGGGAGGAAGAAGAGACAGACGAGGCTTATTGGGCCAGGCTCTCGTTGGGCTGCGGTCGAATTGTAGCGTCACCACACGCTGGCCCAATCGGCCCACAATTAAAGGTCGCGCCGTCCGTTGCTCCACTTGGTGGGTTCGATTAATCCCACAATCGGCGACTGCGCGCGGCATGCGCGTTGAGCAATCAAACTTATGAATCTATCGGTCTGAATCATACAGTCGCCAGACTTGCTCCGACTCTCCGAGGGCAAGCCGGCATATGACATATATGCTTCGGTAAAAAAAATTTCCCACATTTGGAAGCACTTGTTACATTCACACACCGCAAATCAAACTTTTAACGCCCTTTACTTTGCACACGTTCATTTGATACAACAACCAAACTTTTTAACGTCCCTTGGTTTGATATAAATTAAATTGTCACCTTCAATTTGTTGGCGAAAAAACAAGCATATAGCCACACTTCCACCACATATAGCCATGTATGGATTTGGATCTTCTTTTAATCCGTTGGCCTTTAATTTCCTATTTGCCACGGATGACCCTTTTTTGCCATTGCAAGCCTCTCATCCTCGAATTAGTGGTATTTTAGTGTGTCGCAGGAATAATATTGGTGAGAAGATAAAAAAATTTAAATATTGGCGAGAAGTTTCAAAAACCTGGCTTCGTCCCCGGCCACATTTGGGTTTCAACAAAGTGTCACTATCAAACGGGGGGATTGCATGTGAAAATGCCATTTTGGGGATGCTATTCATGGGAAGATTGAAAAGGCCGGCGGCGCGCGCCTCCACTTCTACTGGCCGGCGGGCGGCGCCTTGAGCTAGCAGGTCCACTCTGCCACTCTGAATCTTGACGAGCAGACACGCGTGCCACTCTGAATCTTTGGTCAGTTGATGCAAATGTGCATTCTTCAGAGTTCTTTTTGTCAGGGAACTGCGCATCACTGATGCTGTTCTGCAGCATGCGCGCATTGCGGCGCATTGGCACTCTGTCCTCTAATCTTATACTGTTCTGATCGATCAGTTTGCTCCCGCCTGCGTATGTGCTAGCTCCTGGGCGCCTCAACCAATCCTGCGCGGCATTGACGGCGCCGGCGCCGGAGACGATGGTCCAAGTCTCGCCGGCATCCGGGGCGCGCAGTGGCACGACGTCGTCAGCTAGCGCGGACGGGTGGCCAGTGCTGTAACGCATGACCTCGACAACGCCGTGGCAGCGGGTGGCTTGGCAGGAGCGCCGCGGGTGGCAGCCGGAACGCGGCGGCGCTCTGGCGAGGCACGGGGCAGAGGCGGCGCTCAAACTCATGGCGCTCCTGGGGTCCTGGCTAGGGTCGGGGTGGACGGTATTTCATTTACCGACCACCCCTTGGGCCATGTCAGACGTCGGATCGGAGGCGTGCGGCTCAGATTTTGAAGGATACCGCATGGACCTGGTCGTTTCCGTGCCACGGCGGCATGGATCGCGAGCGGCGACGGGCAGCAGCCTCGCCGCAGGAGCTTCCAACTAGGTCGTCGAGGTGCTCGTGGTTAACGACATGGTTGCCTGCTCTTCAGAGGTTTTGGTCACTGATGTTAATTATGCAAAACCAACTGCAGGATAATGCATTGCATGCTTCGGTTCTGAACATCCACATCTATTATGGGGCACATGCTGGCAGATTAACTCCGGATGAAGCTCCCCTTGGGCCAAGAAGAGATATTGTAGAGCTACGTAGATGGTGGGATCGGACGCCTCCTAGTCTGGGGACGTGGTGGCTATCTGGGTGAGAAGCCTGCCGAGCCGGAGCGTCGCCAGTAGCAGCAGGAACGCGGCGGCGTTCGGCCATGGCGACTGGCGAGGCACGGAGCACTGGAGGAGAGGCAGGGCGCACGGAGTCTTCCCCATGCCCAGGTCGGGGGTGGACGGTATTTTATTTACCGACCACCCCTTGGGCTCCTGGCAGGAGTGGCAGCCATTAGATTGGACACTTGCGGCTTAGATTTTAAAGGATCACACTTTGACTTGGTCGTTTTCCTGGCTCGATGGCATGGCTTGACGGAGCGAGCGGCGACCGCGATGGCGTCCTGTTGCAGGAGCTCGAGCTCACAGGCCGCTGCACCTGGAAGACTGCATGGAGTGTGACCTGAATAGTCGGTTCGCCTTGAGCCCTTGAGTCTTGACGAGCGGACGCGCGTGACATTCTGAATTTTTGTTTGGTCAGCTGATGCAAATGTGCATTCTTCAGAGTTTTTGGTCAGGGAATTGCATCAGCATCACTGATGCCCTGATGGTCTCTACCAGCGTTGGTTCCTCAATGACTTGATCAGCACGGATCAGATACCTGGTCAGTCACACCATCGTGGAATGAAGAATCATCTGTTGAATAGCCACGCTGATCAGATCAAGCCATCTGCATGAACTCTGTACTCAGTAACCCGATACAGTCATTATCCAGGCTGATGCAGGGACAATTGTTTGCCTCAAGTCAAACCAACTTATGCAGGCTGCTGGCCTTCAGTTGCTGCAGACGTTCATTCTTCAGAGTTTTTGCTCACTGACGTTGTCTACCTGTGTAGCAACCGGCAAGTAACACTGACAAACCTACTACCGGATAATGCATTGAACTTCGCGCATGTGACTGTGAGTTCAACTTGCAAATATTCCTACCACAAAGACCCAACAACATTGTTAAGAAACGAATTGCAGACTGTGCTCCACAAACCTCATGTTATGTTTCCAATATGATATGTGGTTTGAGTTTCATGATTCCTCCCTTCCCTATATGTTCTTTGTAAACTTTACTTTTGCTAGGCCTTCCAAAACAAACATTAGGTTCATTAATCTTGCATAATGGTGGTAAAATTGGCATTTCATTGGATCAGTTAGAGTCGGATCAGCGACATGACCACATGGGGAGTACATCTGCACGAGTGCTGGCAGCGACATGTTCAATTTATGTAATTAACAATACCTTCTTCCAGTTGGAGCATCAGCTTACTTGATCCTGTATGTGTGAAACCACTTTGGCTTGCCTGGGTACACACAATATAGCCGGCCCCACTCATGCCCTCAACGGTCGAGACCGGTTTATTTTACATGCCTGAAGACTCATGCACATCTATTGTAATTTTGCTGGGGAAAATGATAAGTTTGTACCTATCCTTTACACAGAGACTTGAATGACGACAATTAGAATCCTTTATTTGGCCAAAGTTTTGATGCACATAAGTTAAACGTGCGCAAGCTAGCTCGGCACACGTCCATGCAACAGGCGTAGTGGGTCAATTGCGCGGTCGCTGCTGGCACGAAGTGCCCCTGAGACTCTGAAAGCATGCAGGTTACATTGAGCGCCGCGCTGGTGGGCGAGACGCTCTGGCCTGCAGTGGAGACGCATCTGTGGGTGGAGAGGAAGCACGGAGCCACGGACATATATGGCGCCGAGGCCGAGCGGGTGTCCGTGCTTGTTTCTCAACTGGCAGTACGTAGAGCTCGCCACTGATGATTCTTGGGGGATAGGAGTACTTCACCAGCAGGCAGCAGAGGTGACCGGACCGGAGACGCCTCCGTTCCAAACTACGTATAGCACCAGCAGGCAGCACATGTGAAGGCTCTGCGCGTCGCTGCACCGACGAGGCCGCTGCCCTGCAGCGCCAGCCGGCCTCCGAGCACGCAGCGACACGGTGTTCCAGTGGCGCTGTTGACGCAAATCTCGGTCAACACACGAGAGAGCGCTTGACGCGCGAACAAGCCGAATAGCAGCAGAACCGCACAAAGCGGTCAGACCGGTTTAGTAAAGCGGTCAGACCGGTTTCCTAGGGTTTCGCTAGAATCAACTGTTCGTGAGGGTACCTACCAGGCTTACGTGCTGGAGAACGACTAGGTTTACGAGCAAACCAGTAAAGAGATAATCAACGCACTTACGTGGCGAAGAACGACTAGTTTACGAGCAAACTAGCAAAGGCCGTCGAAGTTCTCGCCCGGGAGGGACCCCGTCAGGGCGTGGACGTCGTCGGCGTGCCCTAGGTCGACCAGCAAGCCTTAGGACGTCATCTATGACCGTGGAGATCAGAGGATGAAAAGCATGGAGGTTGGAAAAGATTAGGGTTTGAAGGAAAAAGTAAAGATAGTGTTTGATTCGATTGGATATATCTCAATCGGCCTTCTAGCCTTTATATTTATAGGTCGGGGAAGTCTTACCCCTTTCGAATAGGTTACAATATGGGATTAAACTCGGAATCCTAATCCTGCTCGAATTACAGAACCAAAACCGGTCTGACCGGTTTGGCAAACCGGTCAGACTGGTTTGTCCGGGTGCAAATCTTGCCGAAGTCATATCTCTCTCATCCAGATTCCAAATTAGGTGTTCTACATATGCATTTTGATCGTCTTGACGAGAACTACGCAATGGTGCAGTCCAATTGGCATTTTGACAATTTTACCAAAACCGGTCTGACCGGTTTGTGCACACCGGTCAGACCGGTTTGCACTGTTGTGCCACTTTTGGGTGTCAACACATGCCCCCCTGTTTCTTGGTAAAGCTTGCGTAGCAAGAAACATTTCTCCAAGCCAAAAACTGCACTGAAACAATGATAAGCATCCGTACATCAGTCACATATTGTCTCTAGTGATGAAGAAACCCAACCGTCCACATATCTTGGTCTCCAAGATGATGGATTCATTGTGCTGCTCATATTCCTGTATCTCCATGAGATATGAACCTGAATATATACCACTTCGGCTATGATTGTCCGGAATTTAGTTCAAAGCCAATATCACACTTTTACTTAACCATGAATGCACAATTGACCCAATTACAATGAACAGCAATTGGTCTTTTATCTTTTATAATCCTCCTTGATCCAAATAAAGTACCAAGTCCATAAGGAAAAATGCCCATTGTACTAATAATCCTGGTACAATCCGGTCTGACCGGTTTGGGAAACCGGTCTGACCGGTTTGGGAAACCGGTCAGACCGGTTTCGCCTGATCAGCTGATCAACTCTCCCTTGATGAATTATTTTTTGCCCCCGGGCATTAAAATAATTAGGTGATATTTTATCAAGAATTTTAACACTTTAGGACGATGATCAAAGACATTCATCGGCCATACATGTTGTCAAGGATGACACAAATTATCATCTATAATTCATCCATAAGAATATATATAACCGAAATAGTGTAAAGAGATATATAAATTCAGAATAGAAACAATCTCTAAAAACTAAATATTTCGGCTTTTGTTATGCATATCAATATGGTGATGACCCTTTATGATATAAAGATAATCCATGTGTAAACCAAGGGCCAAAATAAGAGTATGAGGGATAACATAACTAAGGATGAATTCCAAAACATAGGCATATGTGGCATCTGTGAATCAAATGATTTAGGTAACGACCAATAATTTTGATGATTTGGTGCAAACCTTAGTTTTGAAGATTGACTCTCACATCTTCTATCCTTCTTCAACTGTGTTGCACCTTTTGTTTGAATGTCACCCGTGCTATGAATACTTCTTTTAGGAACCCACGTCATGCCTTTTTCTTTTAGCTCTTGGGCAGTAAGTCTCTGGAGCTTCTTCTTTTGCCAACTTGATGAACCGAGTAAATGCTTCGGTTGTGTTTGAGCCTTGGACAGCGACAATTCTTTCCTGACTTTTGACTCCTTTAACCTCTCTTGCCTAGACTTAATATTTGAAATATCAATAACTGAATTTTTCTTTTTATTGCCATTAATAGCCGAAGTCTTTAACACATTAATCGGCTTTTCAGCAATTGTATTCAGATCTGAACTTGTAGCTTTGCGACCATCTTTTTTCACTACATAAATCTGCTTAACAACCTTTTTCTTATTTTGAACTCTAGACCGATTTTTATGCTCAAAACGGTCATTTTTAACATAAGGTTGTCTTGCATATGATGATTCTCGTGGAGCTGCATACTCTATATAATATGGCCTAAAACATGAATGAGTATGTACCCATGAATCATTCCACCTCCGTAATGAGTAAGAATAAAAATTAGTGGGATGTGGAGTACATGAAACTGGCATTGATGGACCAAAAGAAGAATATGGTGCTGCTGAATTAAAATCCTTTCTTTGCCAATTCCAATTCCCAGAATTATGTTTAGGAGGTGATCTTGATGATTTAGCTCCATCTGACCGATTAGCACGCTTGGCCTCATTTTCTTTTTGATATTTAGCCAGAAGTTCATCAAAAGTGAACTTCGGCATTTTACCATTGTGCTTAACACGGTCTTTACCTCCATCCATCTTAGGACGCTCTGATTTTAATATTTTTGGGCGTCCTTGGTCAGAACCGGTCTGACCGGTTTGCACAACCGGTCTGACCGCTTTGGAACCGGTCTGACCGGTTAAGCAAACCAGTGTGACCGGTTGTGCCAGCACAGCAGGAGTAACCGGTTCTTGTTCCGATTGTGAAGAAGTTGTTTGCCCCCCAGTGTTTTCCAGATTAAGCTCATCATCCTCTAACACATCTTCAACTTGGACGATCTCTTCTATACCACTTGAGGGCTTAGAATCTTCCTCTTTGGCAATTAAATTTGGATCTTTAGACAAATCGGTCAATGCTAACTGATTTAATGATCCTTTGACATCAAAACCAATTGTAGGCAATTGGTTATCCTCTTGTGTTTGAGAAAATCTCAATCGTCCGATATCAATGGCCGATTGGATAAATTGGCGAAACATATTGCAATCACTCGTATTATGATCAAAAGAATTATGCCACTTGCAATACTTTCGCTGTTCTAATTCAAGAGGTGATGGAATAACTTTGTGATCAGATAGTTTAATAAGATTGTTCTTCAGCAAGATATCGAATAAATCATCACACAAAGTTAAATCAAAGGTATATTTTATTTTCTCTAACCGATGCTTTTGTGGAGAAGGTTTTAAGGCCGAGCAAACGAATGGTTCAAATTTTTCATTAACCCATTCGGCTATGCTTCTTTGTGTCCTTCCCACATCCGATGCTTTAGAGTTCATCACTGCATCATCATCGGATTTCACAATGCTTTTCGGTTTTGGTTTCTTATTTTTAATCCCAGAATGACCATAAGTAAACCATTTAAAGAAAAATTTTGACAATGATGATGGAGAGATTTTAAATGTCAAAATCTTGCTATTATCGGCCTTTCTAACTTTTACATTACAATGGCCGACATAATCTGAAGGTATGACACTGCTAGCAAGTAAATTACCATCCTCAATCGATCTTTTAGAAATATTCATAATATCACCACTAGTAGATGAATTAAAAAATGCATGATCTGATTGGGAGTTACTTGCAAAGCATACCTTGCTGAAATTTTTGGAGAGGCGTGGAACCTTGATATAGATGGTGTCGCATTTCCCCTGATGGCAGCCAACAGCAGCTACTGTCCGAAGAAACCGGTCTGACCGGTTTAAGCAACCGGTCTGACCGCTTTGGACAAACCGGTCTGACCGGATTGAACCGGTCTGACCGCTTTGTAACCGGTCTGACCGGATTGTAAAATCGGTCAGGTTCGCTGGAAATTACCAAGTCACGACATGTGAATGTCTCCTCTTTGCCTCCAACGCCATGGTCTTCATCATTTTGGTTGGATGAACTTTTTCCAGCCGAAAGTTGGCATTTATTGATAATAAAATAATCGCTAGACAAATGCACAACTTCATGTAGGATTTCAAGCATAGTTGTTTTCTTGCTACTGACAAGGTTTTGTACAGCCAAGCTTGTTTCTTTTGTTTGAACAGATCCAGACCGTTCGGTTGTTGTAATTACCGAACTATTAATCAAATCTGAATCGTTCTTCTTCTTAGTATCAACCGATGATGTAACCGGTTTTGTAGCTGCAAATCTCATTTCCTTGAATATATCATCAATGGATGGTAGTTCCATTACTTGAACCAATCCTTGCTCTGTTTCTTGGAAACAAGATTTATACAATCTTATTTGTGTTTCTACAAATTTGCTAAGCTCACACTCAAGCTGTTTACCATTGTTGAACCTTTTAATTATGTCATTCTTAAGCTCAGCACATTTTGCATCCCACAAAGTATTTGGCTTTTGCAATTTAGTAGAAACACTGTTTGGTGCAGCCTTTTGTGCAAAATCACCATCATGAATTTTCGGTAACGAAGAATGAGTAGTACCGAAAATATGTGATGATGCATGAGATGAAACACATGAATGATTAATTTGTGGAGATGAATATGATCTCGCTGAATTTTCATTAATTCGGCTATAAGTATTGGAAACATGTGGAACCGAAATATGAGTATTAGCATTCGTATATGATACTGATTTTATACATTAATCTCCCACTCTAGCATATAATGGTTGAGAATAATTGGCCGGATATCTGAAATCAGTATGGCCAATTTTCTCATTCATCGGCATGCTTTGAGTAAAATATTCTGAATTTGCTGCCGATGAATAAGTATATGAAACACCTTGTTGAACAGTATTAAAATTATTAGCACATTGTGTCTCATAAAGATTGGCCCAACTCATGTTAGTTTGGCCTTGATAATTGTTCATCGGTATGTGAACTTGTTCTGCAGCCGATGTGTTTGGATAATGTTGTATGTTGCTAGTAGCATTAAGATTCAAAGTATGCATATTATTTAGTAATGGCTCTAGCTTATAAAATTCAAGTTTATGATTTATATAAGAAACTCCATCTGAATAATTACTAGCCGATGCAATATGCCTACTAGTATCATATCTAGCAACATCAACATGAGAATTTGTGGTACTAGCAAAATAATCATCAGAAACATATGATGTACTTGCATGCTGTACCTCAGGCGTGGCGTAGTAATATTGTTGTGGTGCATATGAATAACCCGCCATAATATGTCTTGATGCTTCCAGTCTTGTGATAAATCCAGATATTAAAGATAATCCAAGCAATCAATGACCAAGACTTTGCTTCTACTTTAATCTTCAATATGAAGTAGCAAGCAAAACACAATGCAATCGGTTTGAGCAACCTGATGCAAAGTCACAGGTATAGGTGCAATCGGTCCAAAAAGACCAGATGCAACTATAGCGGCGAATCAAAATAATAGATCAATTAAGTATAAGGCTAGGGTAGAAAAATTCGGTTGTAACAACCAGAATTATCGTTCCCCAGCGGAGTCGCCAAAATGTGTTGACGCAAATCTCGGTCAACACACGAGAGAGCGCTTGACGCGCGAACAAGCCGAATAGCAGCAGAACCGCACAAAGCGGTCAGACCGGTTCAGAGAAGCGGCCAGACCGGTTTGAGGGGACAAAGCGGTCAGACCGGTTTAGTAAAGCGGTCAGACCGGTTTCCTAGGGTTTCGCTAGAATCAACTGTTCGTGAGGGTAACTACCAGGCTTACGTGCTGGAGAACGACTAGGTTTACGAGCAAACCAGTAAAGAGATAATCAACGCACTTACGTGGCGAAGAACGACTAGTTTACGAGCAAACTAGCAAAGGCCGTCGAAGTTCTCGCCCGGGAGGGACCCCGTCAGGGCGTGGACGTCGTCGGCGTGCCCTAGGTCGACCAGCAAGCCTTAGGACGTCATCTATGACCGTGGAGATCAGAGGATGAAAAGCATGGAGGTTGGAAAAGATTAGGGTTTGAAGGAAAAAGTAAAAATAGTGTTTGATTCGATTGGATATATCTCAATCGGCCTTCTAGCCTTTATATTTATAGACCGGGGAAGTCTTACCCCTTTCGAATAGGTTACAATATGGGATTAAACTCGGAATCCTAATCCTACTCGAATTACAGAACCAAAACCGGTCTGACCGGTTTGGCAAACCGGTCAGACCGGTTTGTCCGGGTGCAAATCTTGCCGAAATCATATCTCTCTCATCCAGATTCCAAATTAGGTGTTCTACATATGCATTTTGATCGTCTTGACGAGAACTACGCAATGGTGCAGTCCAATTGGCATTTTGACAATTTTACCAAAACCGGTCTGACCGGTTTGTGCACACCGGTCAGACCGGTTTGCACTGTTGTGCCACTTTTGGGTGTCAACAGGCGCTTACGCCCGTCGCGCCGCCGTCGTATCGACATCGGAGATCCACTCCGGTCGCCGGACGCGCACGCTGGCAACGTGCACGACTCGAGTTCCAACCCGGCCGTCAAGCCGCGACGGCGTCCACCGCGCGTCGGTGCCATGGAGGCAGGCAGTAGATCTTCTGCCCAGGGAAGATGGAAGCCTGGAACACGTTGCGGCTATTCTGGGCCAAGGAAAGAGTCGCGGCGCGGCGACCGTGATGCCGGTGGCGCCGGCCGGATCGGGACCCCAGGGGTGGACGGTAAATGAAATACCGACCAACTCTGGGGTCCCTCCCGACCGTCGGATCGGACCTGTGCGGCCAGGATCAGCGTAGCCCGCCTTGTCCGCCGCCCAGCCGTCCGTCGAGCTACGCGGTACAGATGCACTGGGTGTCCGTCCGCGACAAGGGAAGTCACGGCGGCGAGGCATGCAGAGGCGGCTGCCAGCATCCGCGAGCCATGAGCACCGTGGCTGCTCCATCTTGACGATCCGAGTTTCCTCGCGGAGAAGATAGGACTTGGTGTAGAGGAACGTCAGAGGAGGGGTTCTGGGAGCCCAGCCAGGTGATAACATAATCAAACCTAGAATTCAAACCACGCAAGGTGTTGATCACCATGCCTTGATCAGTCACTGGGGCACCGACGTCGTACAGGGTGCCCAAGTAGGTGGCATCCATGCTGAGGGTGACAGAGATGTGGCTATGGATGTTGATCATGGCTATGGCGGGCGGCGTCCGGGAGAGAAAGCAGAGGGGAAATGCTAAAGTGCCTACTTGTAATTGTCTAAGATCAATAAAGCTTCCCTTTTTCAAAAAAAAAATCTCGGGATGCAGTACATACAAAGAGAAAGGAGGCTGATCGTGTGCAACTGATCATCCTACATGCGAGGATATTGACAAATTCGAGACCTGGTTGCCAACAATTTTCCCTTAAAAAAAGATAGATGCCTTCTACGAGGAATACTATAAGAATAAACTGGTATCACCCCTCTAAACATCTCAGTAAGGTAATGAAATGTGGTACAACTGAGTTAAACATGCTTAGTATTGCCAACAAACAAACATCTGGGAATAAGCACATTTATCTAGGGAAATTAAAATGTAGGATACATAGGAAAATCCAGAGATGCCACCATTACAAAATATCATTAAGCCCAAAAAAGAGACCAGCTAGACTAAAGTGAAGCTCATTCATGATTCATCTTCACCCAATACAGTAATCCACCATGGGTCAATCAGGTGGTATGGACTAATATTTTCAACATCCCTACGGCGAACTTTGATGACACCAACAACACCGCGACGGTCTGCTTTGCGGAGGTATTTCTTGGCAACTTTATAGCCATCAACGAAACAAAGTCCATCTTTCATATACAGAGGACCATTCATACCAGCAACCGTCGGCTTTGGATCTATCTCCATTGACTTGAGCATGGTAGAATTTCTCAAAATATGGAGTGCCAGCTCAAGCTGAGCTTTCTGACCATAAAACCCTGTAATGTTGACCAGCTTCAAATGAGAGTGAGGGTGCGAAGGAAGGCTCCTTAGCTTACCGTCACACTTGTGATACCGTCTAAACTCGTGATCCATCGACATCTGTAGAACTGATGAATATGAGCTCATATTTAAGGATGTATAGAGCTGCTCTATACATGAGAGTATCACATGATTAACTGTTCTTTTCAAGCTGCCAGTATGTTCATAACAATGGGCTTATCACTAAGCAGCATAATAATCAGTCATCTAAGGAGGTACCGAGCTTTGTTAAAGATGAATAAGACTTCTACCCTTGTTTCAAAATAAAACATAATATATCTTATCAAAACTTACATGGATTTCCAGCTTTTCCATGATAGGAGCAGCCTGAAGGAGGCAGGCAAGGTCAAGAACATCAGCCTTTAATCCCAAGATAACAAAATTTAATTCCAATCTCACATGCCTTAGATAGACAAAGTTGACAGGCCTGTTCGGCAAAGTAGCTCTCTGACACACAGAAACATAAACATAAAAGGAATTAACACCAATTAAATAAAATATATTATGCACATCAACATTTGAGAACAATACAGTTGCGAATAGCTCAAACCTTAAGTTCTTCACTTCTTATAGTCAGTGTCTCAAGACGGCATATAGTACTGGGCAGTTCAGTGAACATATATGCCAGGGCAGAACAAATATCCGATGGCTTCATGGATATATTTCTCAAAGTGCTAGGAGGTGTTAATGGCATCGATGGACCTTCGTATTCAAGTGTTATCAAGCCAAAATGTAACTCTATCCCTTGAAGCAAGGGGCAATGGCTGACTTGCAAATGCTTAAGGCAAGGATGAGATGTATGTAATCTTGTAAGCATTTTACAAGAAGAAATTCCAATAAACTCCAAAACAGTGCAGTTAAACAACATAAGCTTTAGTTCTTCATCAGTAATGTTCACGTTTACTAGCTCAAGCTTTTTAAGGTTTGGAAAAAACTTGATGCTTGCAGGCTGCTTTAGAGAAACAGACCCAAGTTTAATACATTGCAAGTGGGAGCCATTAGTACCATCAAAAAGCTGAAAGGGGAAAACATATGGTTCCTTTCCATGACATTGAACCTTAAAATCAAGAATAAGTTGCTTTGTCTTCGATGTAATAGCAAACTTCAGCCATCTATCTATGTGCTCTGCATGTTCATTGTGTAGCGGTGAAAAATCGACTTCCAGCTTTTCAACCCCTACGCCAGAGTGTTGCCTTAAAACCTCATTAACCCTCTGAATAAAAACATATTCACTTATGTGTGAGCGGGGTTTCCCAGATCCTTTTTTATAAACCAGCGATCTAAATGAAAACTCCAAGTTTGTGCGGGAACACCAAGCATGTCTCCAGTGGCTTGATAATATGCTTGTCCTCACAGCCTGTCTTATTGGCAATCTGGATATGATAGAGTCCAAAATATCCTGTGACAGATAAACAGGGGTACCATATTCCTTATTTACCATTCAGCAACAACAACAAAGAAAATTTATGTTCTACAATATAGTATGGCAAAAAACACACAGAGAGCAGAGTTGCTGTGTCCTATAGTGTTAACGTGTCATGTGGTACATCATGTGGAGGTAGGAAAAGGACAGCACAGTATATATATATATATATAGTTATTACTTGAGTTGCAGCTTGACAATACATACCGTTGGTAGATCGCTCAACTCAAGCCTTGGCCTCCTTTTTTTGACCCGCGGCCTCTGTTTCTCCTCCGAACATCTCTTCCTCTTTGACATGCAATTGTATTAACCACTTCCTGTAAGGACGATTTGCACGAGTCAATAAAGAGAATCAGACAGTAATTCATCAAACTTGTTACCTATGAGATCATCTACTATTACTTGAAGTGAGCAGTGACAGTGTGATAAAAATCACTCTACTCCTCTTTTATGTTACTCAATTGTTCTAACACAAACCATAACATAAATACGTGGACAAAATAAGTCTGGGACATGCAATACAGTCGTGTTCACAGGGTTCAGGGCGCCACCAATTTAAGGGGCTCGATTCCAAGCTGCGACGAATTTACAAATCCATGGTCCCTATGTTGCACAAAAATTATCTCCCAGATTAGATACCACATGAACCAACATCGTCCCAGCATTCAAAGGGCAGAATACTGAAGACCGGCGTCCAGATCAGCTCGAGTTGGGACCAAATTGCAGCTACTCTGGATTTTTCTTTATCTAAACTGAAAACCCAATTTTTATTCATGCAGAGGCCTGGAGCGAGCGGACGATCGCGAGATGAGAAACTTACGCGTACCCGAGGGGCGACGGTTGCTGTCGCGTCGGTGAAGTGAAGCAGGAACTGGCGCCCCGCGACCGCGCGCAGGCCGGATCGAACTCCAAGTCCCGGCGGCACCAACGCGCGTCGTGGTCGTGGAAGCGTGGTCCGGCCGTTAGCGCCGGCCTGGAGGCGTGCGGAGGCCAAACCCTAGCTTTGCGGCGACGGCGATACGAGGAGGCAGGCAGCTGGGAGAGCGCGGCGGAGACGGAAGAGGATCGATCGGGTCAGCCTGGGTCAGCGCGATTTTTTTTTCGCTGAAAACAAATAGGCCGCCAAAACGTAGCACTTGGTAAAAAAAACTCTAAAAAGAAATAAAACGACTCTTACTGCTGTTATAGTACGATGAGTTGTAATAGGATAGAATTAGAATGTGTAGTTCGAGTAAAACACTATGTATAACCGTGTAGGACTTATACGAGCCTGGACTATATAATGAAAACCTAGTCAATCCTAAGGTAAAAAAACCTCTGCCTCCCTGATGGAGCATCTCTGGTCTCTGCTTACGTTTATGTATTAATTACTAGTAAATATGTCCATACGTTGTTACGGATGAATATTTTAAACATCTAGCGTATTTTTTCTATAAAAATATCCATATGATGCAATAGTGCCACAAATTCCACACATTTTCACAATATAAAGTTCATCTGATTATTAATAAGTCCTAAAAAACTAAAAAAGTCAAATGAACAAGAGACAGCCTCACATATGCACAATGACTTTGATATGAGCCTAAATAAGGCCATAAAAATAAAACAAAAGAGTATCATATCATGGTCTAGAAACTATTGGTTAAGCTTAAGAATTCTAAATTCTACAACTCACATTATGAGATAAATTTCCAATCTAAAAACATTTCTGCACTTTTTCGAATTAAACCTTTATTCACAGATCATGGATTAGTAAAACTAAAATAAATTATAATAGAACATAGCTTCTATTATTCTGATCTACTACATTCCGAAACAGAGCTGTCGGCGTCGAGAATGGCCGGCACTCCCTCAGCCGCACAGAAAGTGCGCTGTGTCTCGTCCCTGATGGTCGATGCGAGAAGCCAACAAAAGAACACGGGTTTATCCTGGTTCCGGCCGCGGGGCCGTACGTCCAGCAAGAGGCGCTCGCGCGCTCGTGTTAGTTTCGCACCCTGGTGCTTGCAGTGGGGGGGCTACAAGTGAAGGTGGGAGAGGAGAGTCGTTCTCCAAGTCCCGGAACGAAGGAAGAAGATGATCGAGGCGAATGCCAATATCGTGTGTGTGAGCGTTCCTGTCTGGGCGCGTGCCTGGACGTGTGAACTTGTCCCTTTCGGGACCCCCTGACTTTCCCTTTTATATATCAAGGTGAAAGGACCTTGATGTCACCTAGAGGGGGGTGAATAGGTGAATCAGCAAATTTACAAACTTTTTCACACAGTCAGCACAGAAACCGGTCAGACCGGTTCCCAAAACCGGTCAGACCGCTTAAAGCGGTCAGACCGCTTTGACAAAGCGGTCAGACCGGTTTACCACAGAGAAAACCGACTATGTAAATTAACCCCCTCTACAAGTTCTAGCACAAACCAAACTTGATGATGGGCTCTTGTAGATGATATCAAGCAGGTCCACTAAGTCCCTACACACAATTAGAGCACACCCAAGTAGATCGATGCGGAAGCGTATATGAATGCTAGAATTGAACTTGTGAAGCAAACAAGAGACACAAAGATTTGTTTCCCGAAGTTCGGAGTTCACCGCTGCCACTAAGGCTGTCACAAAGACACGATGAATCCTAGTCTCCGTTGAGGGCCTACGAAAGGCGGGCTTATCCACTCCAAGCCACTTTCCTCGGTACCACTAGCTTTTGGCCCTTTTCCACGAAGGAGGCAAGGCCAGCCTTTACAACCAATCCGTGGCTTACCACAACACGGTAACTCACCGGCGACGCCTAGCCGTCTAGGAGGATCACCTCCAAGAGTAACAAATGCTTCAAATGTTGCTTGACTTCACCGGAAGTGCTCAAGACTAAGGATATGCTCTCTATAGCTGATATCAACTATCAATTGCTATCTATTGCTCACAACCCATACATCCCTCAACCCAAATCCAAAGATATGATCAAAATCAATCAACTCTCACAAAGAGAGGTTTGGGGAGAGCTTGCTGGTGCTTGGGATAGCTCTAGGCGTGCAAGAATGAATGGCAACCAGCACCCCTCAAAGGAGAGGGGTATGGGGTATAAATACCCCACACAACCAAAACTAGCCGTTATAGCCGTTGGAAACCGGTCAGACCGGATTCCCAAACCGGTCAGACCGGTTTACGAACTATACTAGCCGTTACACCTGTCAGAGCCCCAAACCGGTCAGACCGGTTTCCCAAACCGGTCAGACCGGTTTGGGTCGGCTCACAACACAAGACCCAAAAGCCGTCAAACCGCTTTCCTAAACCGGTCAGACCGGTTTGGGTCCCTCCAGCACACTAAGTCCCCAAAGGACTTCTCTCTAAAGGCTATCTCACATGGGTTGATCTAATGAGCACTTTTTGGTGTTATCAAGACAACTAATGTTGCATCCCTCTTGATAGTACGGCATTCCTAAACTCAAGATTAAAACGATAAATAGAATCTACCACTTGAGCTTGTATATCTTCATTGATGCCATACTTGATCATTTTCAACTTTGGAGGGCTTCAACACTTCATGTCTTGTTGAGCAAATCCATCTTGAGCATAATGACTTAGAATTTCCATTGCATGAACAATTCATAAGCCATTCCATTATATGATTGATAAAAGATTAGATGCTTCGCATTGCTTCACTTGATATGACTTGATCGACGTATAGAACCCAAACTATGATGCTAGACCTTTCCACCAACAAAGTCTCTCGGCTACAAGACCAACTTGCCCTTCACCTTGTTAGGAACGTCACTCCCATCTAGCTTGATCCTTTTCGTCCTCTCTTGTCAAATTAAGCTTCGCTTTGCATTGCATCATCATGAATACAACATTGAAATCCATGTCTTCAATTGATTTGAATGTCTTCTTTGGTGGATAACTTGTCCATAAGCATCAATGCACTTGAGACCATATACTAAACATAGAATCATGTCTCATTTAGAATGTAACCATTGCTATGGAACAAGCCCAAAGAAATCTCAATTTCTTCAAATGATTTATCCCAAAGCTTTTGACAAGTATCTTATCAAGTGAGACCAACTAATATGCTTAAGTCCTTGTCTCACTTGTCATTTCCAATTGCTTGTCATTGTATGACTTAGTTGCATGGGATGATTACCACTTGTTTGCTCTCTTGTCATTTGTACCATTAATGAGCTTTTATTCTTCAACAATCATATTCTTTGAATATCCATAAGAATAGAAACCTGCTCATATGCTTAAGCAAACAAGTTAAATGACTAATCATGTTGTCATCCAAAATCACCAAAACATATAAGTGCCTAGATGCACTTTCAATCTCCCCCTTTTCGGTGATTGATGACAACATGATTAAAGCTTACAAAAAGATATTGAATTTAAGCTCTAGATGACTAAGATATATGGTGAGCTCCCCCTCAATATGTGCATTGAATAGAATTTCAAAAATTCGGCCTCAAATGCCAAATTCACATATAATCAATAAAAATGAGAGCTCCCCCTATATCTTAGCATCCAATCATGTGCAACAAGTGTGTGTGACAATATAAAACAATGTGTGATGCATATGACATGTATAGCACTCAATAAAACAAGAGAATTACATGCTTGCTGTCACGGGCCAAACCGGTCAGACCGGTTTCACCCCGCTGCCATGGGCCAAACCGGTCAGACCGGTTTGGGAAACCGGTCAGACCGGTTTCACCCAGACAGAAGCATATGTGAAACAACATTGCATCAAACAATACATGAATATCACACTAACAAATGGTCACTTAGAATATAAAAATGAGTTCATCACACAGAGAGCACACATTACAATTTCTCAAGTCCACGAATAGATAAAGTGCGAAATTATTACAATCAAATGACTACAAGATCAACTAGATAAGCTTTAATCCATTCTTCTCCCCCTTTGTCATCAATCATCCATAAAAGGGCCTGGAGAAGCTTGTAGTCACGCTCCCATCATACATCCAATCTCCTCCGTCGCTAGAAGGTCGGGCTGTGATCATCTGACGAAGAAGATGTAGTCCAATGAAAACCTTCACTCAAGAGAATGTGTATGTGTGATAAAATGGAGTGACTCGGATGTGCTAGTCATGGTCTAGGATAAAGATGTGCTAGACATACCATGACTAGGAGCAGAAGTGGGTCCAAATAACGAAGCCGCTGCCTGTGAAGCAAAATCTCCAGGAGATGGAGATGGTGCACTAGAGAACTGAACTCCCGCCATAGACGAACTGGTGCCACCATATGCATATGACGAAGAAGGAAGTGTAGCTGCTGCATAAGATGGTCCTGGCAGTGCAAATCCAAACGAGGAACCAAACAAGTCACCCTCTGAAGTGGGCATGTATGGCATGGTCCCTGGAGCACCAACTGACTGTGAAGGCGGTGGCGGAGGTTGTGAACTTGATCCAACATGTCCGTAACCAAAGATATCACCATACTCCTCAAAGTATCCCGCACTCATGTGATCGGTCATGATGTCTCTAAGCGGGGGAATCTCAGGTAACTCAAGAGGTGGTGAAACAGGTGATGGTGGATCATTTGGACTCAATGCTGTGTGTAATCTCTTGATTGCATCTCGAGTCTTCTTGGATTCAATCCTCTGCTGTCTAAGATCCACTTGGACATCCCTATTACTTTTGCAAATGCCTGTGAACATGGATATGAATTTCTTAATTGGAGATGTCCGTCCTTCTGGCCGAGTACCACTGCCAGACCCAGACCGGTTTGGAGAACCGGTCAGACCGGTTCTGGCCTGCAGTGGTGAAAGCTGCTGTGTTGGCCCTCTTTGCTGCTCTTGATCATCTCTAGCTGCGGCATCTGTATCTGCTGGTGAGGGAGAAGGCATTCTGAACTTGTGAGGCACAGGAGGGTGAATTGACTTGTGTTGGGTGTCCTTTTGTATCTTCAAACTTGTAACCCTCTCAATGATAAACATGATAAAAGGGCTATAGGCACAAATCTTCTGAGGACTCTCAGAAATAGTCTTGATCTCATGCCAAATGAAGTCGGCAACACTAAATGGAGGAGTCTCCTCTCCAATCCTCAAATAGTACATCAAATTTCTCATGTAAAGTGAAATATCTGAGGTGTTGCCATCTCTAGGTGTGAGTGTCTTTCTAAGCAATCGATAAAGAGTTCCATAGTATGTGTAAAGACCACTCACCTTTCCCCAACTGCCATGCTGATCTCTAGGATACATGAATTTAATCTCAGATGGTTCCATAACTCCTCGGTCATGTATCCGAACAGTGTCATCACTTTCATGTCCAACTCTAAGAATAGAAGCAAAGTCGGAATAAGTGACATGAAAGCGCTGTCCCTCAGTCATCCAATGCATGGCTCTTTCTTGCCTGCCATCCTCCTCATAGTAGCCGAAGAACACAGTAGCATAAAACTGAGCAATGACTTCCTTGTTCCAGTTATGCTTGAAGCCCATGAGATGCTTAATTCGCTTTTCAGAACACACTCTGATGATCTCATTGAACACAGGATTGTCTTGCTTGATCATATAATCCCAATCAACATACTGTGCATCTGATGTGATTTTGGTCTTTTTCATAATAGCTGTGGCATAGAAATCCTGCTGAAAAAGAGTCCAAAATCTATAGTCAGTGGCTGTCCTATCCACACCAAGTGGACTAGTCCTCCTCAACCTCCTGACAACATCAGTCATCCCACTGGCAAGATAATCAGTCACTCTCCTGCTAGCTGGGCCAGTGGGTCGGCAAATCTCAAGAACAAGAGGGGCATTCCCATCAATAGTATCATCATCAGCCACCTCTTCCTCATAATCACCAGCTGCCATCTCCTCATCAACATCAACATCCGCCGGCTGACCATGACGGTACTCAACCCTGAAACTCTCATCCTCAACTTCATCATCAGTGGAATTTCCCACAACATCTACCTCCTCAATTTCCTGATCTGCTGTCCTCTTTGGCCTCCTAGACCTCAAAGCTCTACCACTCGCCGCACCCGAGCTACTGCCTCCAGGTGCATCAAACTTGCTCTTCTTGATTCTCTCGGCATGTGATCCTTTCGGCATCTTTTCTGTCCTTGTTGGGTCAAGATAGATGGATAAACATGATATAAGTACCCAGAAAAAGATTGATAAAGAATTGAGCAACTTAAGAGCATCCAACAAGTTTTGGGTCAGCTCAGAGCCAAACCGGTCAGATCGATTACCCAAACCGGTCAGACCGCTTTTGCCTGAGCCGAGCCAAAACGAGTTAGGGATCAATCTGGACAGAGTTTGGTGTGGATATTGAAATGATATTGCAATACAAGCTATCCCTAGTCCATAAGTAGACCAACACGGTGCAGAACAAGGACTTGGGCCTTCACTGCCCAAACCGGTCAGACCGGTTTGCCAAACCGGTCAGACCGCTTTTGGCAGTGAAGATGTAAATCCTTGTTGCGCAAAATGTAGCCAACCAAATTGAATCATCTTTTAGGGATAGGTTCCTAGACATGCCAGAAGATGTTCTACCGAGGGGTTTTGCAAGATATCCATTGAGCTCATAGATCGGGCGATGGAAAGATTTGAATACCTTGAGAGCCTAGAACTCGATGTGAGATGAAGATTTGAGTGCACAACTTGATGGGGAATTCAATCAACAGCCTTGGGGCACTCCAAATCCGAAGAGAGAACAACTTTTCCTTGGTTGAAACTCCAAATCGCCTTGGGGGCGCCTTCTCTCGGTCAAGAACAAGAGAGAGAGATGGGATGAAGTGAATGGGTATGGTAGGAGAGAGAGGGAATCACGGGATGAGATAAATCCATGTGGGCCACCTCCCTGAGCCAAACCGGTCAGACCGGTTTGGGAAACCAGTCAGACCGGTTTCTCCCAGGGAGCTGGGTCGGTCAGCAACTTCGGATCTTCCGATAATTTTTGTCGGATCTTCTGATGAACTTCGGATCTTCCGAGAGTTTGTCGGATCTTCTGATGATCTTCGGATCTTCCGGGCCAGAAACAACTCGAGACCGAACCGCTCGGAACTTCCTGTCGGATCTTCCGACCTAAGGTCGGAACTTGCTTCAAATCTGTTCCAAAACATGTTCCTTTGATCTGAGAAGATATAATGATGAAATTGGCCTTCAAAAGTTCAAGAATTTCCATGGAAAACTTCACCCAGCTGCTTGGGCCCAAACCGGTCAGACCGGTTTGGGAAACCGGTCAGACCGGTTTCACCCAGACAGCTAAGACTTGTCCAAAATGGTGGAAATTAAGATCCAATACTTATTTTCTTGATCTGAGAGTGTATGTGATAGGCATGATCTTCAACTTCTCAAGATTGTCCATAGATATGATAAAATTTCCAATTAATCAAATTTCTTTCGTTTCTTCCGAAAGAAATGGGAGAGAGTAGATAGATAAAGAATTTTATGGACTTGAGAAAATCTCACTATTTGTGACTAGCCATCAATCAAGCAAAGTTAACTATAGTCACAAATAGATCGACAAAGGTCAAAAGACCAAAGACTCAAAGATTTTCAAAAACACACAACCTAGCATGCTAGTTGGATTTTTCAAAAACTATCCTATGTCACACAAGCACATGCACGTATATTAAGCACATAACGACATTAACATATTTAGCTTACACTATTCACCAAGAAGGTGTTAACTACATATATAATGGACGCATGAGAGCTTGATATATTTGCATGTACATGCACACTCTAGCATGACAAGGGCCTAGATGCACAAGGTAAATACTAGTTCATGGAAAACATACCTTGGCCTCTAGTAGCATGTGTTGTGCAATATTATTAATTTTGTCCATATGAATTCTCTCATGATATATAAACAAATTGATCAACCATAGAGAGAAAACGTTAATGTGCACAACACATGATTTCATAATCAATGACTTTAAATAAAGCATGAAAGAAGGTCATTAATTACGAAGCTACACAATATAGATCAAACTCCTTATTTTAGTGCATTTGTGATTAGATAGGATTCATATGCACTAATATTGAAAGATTAAACCATTTTAAGGAATTTGAGCTATATCATGTTGAGTTGACAAAACATACATTGAGATCAAGATTCATGATGAGAAAGATTAAAGTGTTACCGTCATGAATCACAAGATGAGTTGACAACTCCAATTGAGAGAAGTACTCTCTCACAATTGAGACTACAAATTCACTAGAAGAAATGTTAGTCTCAAGGACACAAATATTGAAATAATCTCCCCCTAGATATGTGCATCAAATGTAGACAATATGAGACATGCACTTTGTCTTGTAAAGGACAAGGAAGGGATTAATTCAATATTTGGTCAATTTGCACAAAAATTACTCAAAATGAAATATGCCAAGCAATCATACCATAATGAAGTATTGATATGGATAGCATATGCCAAGAATGAGAAATTCATGAAATGAAATGCTTGAATCTTCATTTCTTACTCAAATGGCCAAGTCCCAACTCACTGAGCCAGACCGGTTTGGGAAACCGGTCAGACCGGTTTCAGCTCGGATCTTCCGATTGATCATCCGGCCGGGAAAAGTTCATCACAGAGCCCCCCGGATCATCTGGTCGGATCTTCCGGCCTCAGTGTCGAATCTTGTGTGGTATGCCCTGAAAAATGATCAAACTTTGCTCCACAGAAGAGCAATTAAACATACCACATTTCATATGCTTAAATTATTAATTAAGGACTTCATTTCTCAAGAATGTGCTAAAGTTGCAAGTGTCTGGGCCAAACCGGTCAGACCGGTTTGGCAAACCGGTCA
Organism: Echinochloa phyllopogon; assembly: GCA_033239725.1. Classification (NCBI taxonomy): domain Eukaryota; kingdom Viridiplantae; phylum Streptophyta; class Magnoliopsida; order Poales; family Poaceae; genus Echinochloa; species Echinochloa phyllopogon. The sequence goes on from BTCW01000001.1 coordinate 4,165,207, forward strand.
GACCGGTTTTGCCAGACCTGTACCAATTGGCGTGGATTTCCGATGGTTGATTCAAACTTCGTCAGAACTTGATCCACTGCAACTTAACACAATATTGCTCCACAAAAGAGCCATTAAAAGCATCACATGGCATATTTGAATGCAATTCAAGAAATTTAGTCTAAGCCACTATCAAGTGTCACAAGTTCAACACTTAGAAACACTTGATCCTACAAAAGACACTAGTGACTTAAACTTAATAAATTTAAGCACAAATTTACCGAGATGTCATTGGGTATAGAGTACGAAGCGGAAGCAATTATTCTTGGCTTGCTAGTAGATCATTGAAGATTGTCACTCAAGCCAAGTCACCAATGCATCTCTTTGTCCCTACAATCTCATCAAGCATGTTTTGGTCCCCAACTCATGTTGGGTCCGTCGTTGTTAATCCTAATGTGCTTGGGAACCCAAATTCCTTTTGTGCCATTCTTTGGAGAACAAATCACCTTAGAGGCACAAGGGACATTTGGAGAATCACCAAGCTTTACATGCATAGAATGGACAATGTCGGGTTTAGTAATTTTACCATTTGGACAATCATTACCAAGATGTCCTTTTTCCCGACATGTGTAGCATGTCTTATGCTTGATGTTGATTGCCTTCCTTTTGTGTTGCTCACTAGCCAATTCTTCCTTGAATTTTGCTTGGGCTTTGAGAAATCCTTTGTTGAGCTTCACTTGGAGCTTCTCTTGATATAGTCCTTCCTTGCTTGGACATGAAGCAACTTGATGCCTTTCTCAAAGCAACCAAAGCATCTTCTCTTCTCCATATTTCTTTGTCTTTTGGAGAAAATTGGCTTGTCTTTTTTCTTAGTGAAACACTTGGCATGAGCCAACTTTTCACTATTGCCTTGATCTTGGCTTGTGTTGAACTTGACTTGATTAATGGAAGGGCTTTGCACGATTGATCCCTTCTCAAGCTTCTTCACCATGAATTCACGGTTATCTTGAGAAGGTTGTGCAATGCTCTTCCATTTGAGAGTTGTCAAGTTCTTTGAGAGTCTTTTCACCTCTTGCTTGAGTTCTTCATTTTCTTGTGCAATGAGGTCGTCACAAGACTCTACACACATTTCATCATATCAAGATCGTTTTGCTTGGGAGCAACACGGGTTAGCACATGATAGAATATATTGAATATGAGAGCATGTGCATATGTGGGTTTGAGATTCAATAGATTTTAACGAAGTGATCATAATATCATGAGCAATATTTAATGAAGCATATGATTCTACAAGTTCTTCATGAGAACACAAGAGTTCATCATGCTTCACTTGTAGCATCTCATGCTTGCTAGCAATTAATCCTAATTTTTGCTTGAGCATTTTATTTTCTTTTTCTATGGAAGCCATATGAATAGTATCACAAGCATAATCATCAACAATTGCATCATACTTACAAACCAAAGCGGCGTTTAAGAGTTTGACTTCCTCAAGCTCTTTAATGAGAGCTAGGATAGTCTCATCCTTTGAGTTTTCCGCCTTCTCTTCTTCTTTGGACTTGTAAAGCATGAGTACATCATCATTGGAAGATGATATAGCTTGTGAGCTTGAAACTTTGCTTGCACGGCGTCGGCCTCCCTTTTTGCAGCCAACTCCACTCTTCCTGCCCAAACCGGTCAGACCGGTTTGGGAAACCGGTCGGACCGGTTTCTGCAGGAGAGTGGCACGTGAGCCGACTTGCTTTTGTGGCTCCACGGTGGTTGTCACATGAGGCTTGGTGCATGATTTTGCTGTTGTAGAGCACTCCTCATGTGACTTGGCTCTTGTTTGGTCTTGCGAGTCGCTTTTGATGTTGGCGTAAAGCTTCTCAATTCTAGCCCAAATGAGATGAGCATCGAATAGAGTCGCTTCATCTTCTAGAATAGATTCTCTAACTTCATCACTCACAACATCAAATAAGAAGTTAGCGACACGAGCATTGAGTTGAAAGCAATTCATTTCGTCTTCGGTTGGGTTGGACACACTCCAATCAACACGAGGACGATCAATGCCTTCAACTATAATCCTCTCAAGAGTAGGACTCATAGTCCTAAGATCATTAAGCACATTACAAGACCAAATTGAATAATTAGAGCCGTCACTAGCTAGTGGCTCATATGTTACCTCACAAGTGGTCGACATCTTTCCTCACGGCGGTTAAGCTTGGATGTGAGGCCAAGCTCTGATACCAATTGAAAGGACCTTGATGTCACCTAGAGGGGGGGTGAATAGGTGAATCTGCAAATTTACAAACTTTTTCACACAGTCAGCACAGAAACCGGTCAGACCGGTTCCCAAAACCGGTCAGACCGCTTAAAGCGGTCAGACCGCTTTGACAAAGCGGTCAGACCGGATTTCCACAGAGAAAACCGACTATGTAAATTAACCCCCTCTACAAGTTCTAGCACAAACCAAACTTGATGATGGGCTCTTGTAGATGATATCAAGCAGGTCCACTAAGTCCCTGCACACAATTAGAGCACACCCAAGTAGATCGATGCGGAAGCGTATATGAATGCTAGAATTGAACTTGTGAAGCAAACAAGAGACACAAAGATTTGTTTCCCGAAGTTCGGAGTTCACCGCTGCCACTAAGGCTGTCACAAAGACACGATGAATCCTAGTCTCCGTTGAGGGCCTACGAAAGGCGGGCTTATCCACTCCAAGCCACTTTCCTCGGTACCACTAGCTTTTGGCCCTTTTCCACGAAGGAGGCAAGGCCAGCCTTTACAACCAATCCGTGGCTTACCACAACACGGTAACTCACCGGCGACGCCTAGCCGTCTAGGAGGATCACCTCCAAGAGTAACAAATGCTTCAAATGTTGCTTGACTTCACCGGAAGTGCTCAAGACTAAGGATATGCTCTCTATAGCTGATATCAACTATCAATTGCTATCTATTGCTCACAACTCATACATCCCTCAACCCAAATCCAAAGATATGATCAAAATCAATCAACTCTCACAAAGAGAGGTTTGGGGAGAGCTTGCTAGTGCTTGGGATAGCTCTAGGCGTGCAAGAATGAATGGCAACCAGCACCCCTCAAAGGAGAGGGGTATGGGGTATAAATACCCCACACAACCAAAACTAGCCGTTATAGCCGTTGGAAACCGGTCAGACCGGATTCCCAAACCGGTCAGACCGGTTTACGAACTATACTAGCCGTTACACCTGTCAGAGCCCCAAACCGGTCAGACCGGTTTCCCAAACCAACACAAGACCCAAAAGCGGTCAGACCGCTTTCCCAAACCGGTCAGACCGGTTTGGGTCCCTCCAGCACACTAAGTCCCCAAAGGACTTCTCTCTAAAGGCTATCTCACATGGGTTGATCTAATGAGCACTTTTTGGTGTTATCAAGACAACTAATGTTGCATCCCTCTTGATAGTACGGCATTCCTAAACTCAAGATTAAAACGATAAATAGAATCTACCACTTGAGCTTGTATATCTTCATTGATGCCATACTTGATCATTTTCAACTTTGGAGGGCTTCAACACTTCATGTCTTGTTGAGCAAATCCATCTTGAGCATAATGACTTAGAATTTCCATTGCATGAACAATTCATAAGCCATTCCATTATATGATTGATAAAAGATTAGATGCTTCGCATTGCTTCACTTGATATGACTTGATCGACGTATAGAACCCAAACTATGATGCTAGACCTTTCCACCAACAAAGTCTCTCGGCTACAAGACCAACTTGCCATTCACCTTGTTAGGAACGTCACTCCAATCTAGCTTGATCCTTTTCGTCCTCTCTTGTCAAATTAAGCTTCGCTTTGCATTGCATCATCATGAATACAACATTGAAATCCATGTCTTCAATTGATTTGAATGTCTTCTTTGGTGGATAACTTGTCCATAAGCATCAATGCACTTGAGACCATATACTAAACATAGAATCATGTCTCATTTAGAATGTAACCATTGCTATGGAACAAGCCCAAAGAAATCCCAATTTCTTCAAATGATTTATCCCAAAGCTTTTGACAAGTATCTTATCAAGTGAGACCAACTAATATGCTTAAGTCCTTGTCTCACTTGTCATTTCCAATTGCTTGTCATTGTATGACTTAGTTGCATGGGATGATTACCACTTGTTTGCTCTCTTGTCATTTGTACCATTAATGAGCTTTCATTCTTCAACAATCATATTCTTTGAATATCCATAAGAATAGAAACCTGCTCATATGCTTAAGCAAACAAGTTAAATGACTAATCATGTTGTCATCCAAAATCACCAAAACATATAAGTGCCTAGATGCACTTTCACAAGGGATAGAGGGGTTACAATCGTGGCTACAGAAGATATCGTGGGACGCCTCCCGTACGGAGTGATCTTGATTCTCGGCGAATCCGTGCCATGAAGACGAGCTGGGCTAGCTTTCGGCGCTGGTCGGCGATGTGGCGGGTCCCATACCTGTTCTGTCGGGTCTTCGAGGGGTCGAACGGTCGTCATGGCGGTCGAGTCATTGTCCGCGGCTTCCTTCGAGGGGTTTCTTGCCCTGCCCCGAGGGGTTGGTTACCCGTAAATCACGGGGACGGGTGGACAGGAGCTGGCACGTCGTACGCAACTGTCATGTCATCGTAACAACGTGGTCACAGGCGTAGTGGCCCGGCCTGACGGACCGGTACGACCGGCTTTCGCCCATCGGTTGCGTCAGGCTTGGTGCGTATGGGGCGGCTGGCTTCCTGCTGGCCTGACGGCCCCAGTACGCGTTCCGAGTGCTGTACTGCCCCAGGGGTCCCTCCCGACCGTCGGATCGGACCTGTGCGGCCAGGATCAGCGTAGCCCGCCTTGTCCGCCGCCCAGCGAGCTGCGCGCACCGCACCCCACTGGCGCCGGCGCTGGCACCGAACGGATGCACTGGGTGTCCGTCCGCGACAAGGGAAGTCACGGCGGCGAGGCATGCAGAGGCGGCTGCCAGCGTCCGCGAGCCATGAGCACCGTGGCTGCTCCATCTTGACGATCCGAGTTTCCTCGCGGAGAAGATAGGACTTGGTGTAGAGGAGGGGTTCTGGGAGCCCAGCCAGGTGATAACATAATCAAACCTAGAATTCAAACCACGCAAGGTGTTGATCACCATGCCTTGATCAGTCACTGGGGCACCGACGTCGTACAGGGTGCCCAAGTAGGTGGCATCCATGCTGAGGGTGACAGAGATGTGGCTATGGATGTTGATCATGGCTATGGCGGGCGGCGTCCGGGAGAGAAAGCAGAGGGGAAATGCTAAAGTGCCTATTTGTAATTGTCTAAGATCAATAAAGCTTCCCTTTTTCAAAAAAAAAAATCTCGGGATGCAGTACATACAAAGAGAAAGGAGGCTGATCGTGTGCAACTGATCATCCTACATGCGAGGATATTGACAAATTCGAGACCTGGTTGCCAACAATTTTCCCTTAAAAAAAGATAGATGCCTTCTACGAGGAATACTATAAGAATAAACTGGTATCACCCCTCTAAACATCTCAGTAAGGTAATGAAATGTGGTACAACTGAGTTAAACATGCTTAGTATTGCCAACAAACAAACATCTGGGAATAAGCACATTTATCTAGGGAAATTAAAATGTAGGATACATAGGAAAATCCAGAGATGCCACCATTACAAAATATCATTAAGCCCAAAAAAGAGACCAGCTAGACTAAAGTGAAGCTCATTCATGATTCATCTTCACCCAATACAGTAATCCACCATGGGTCAATCAGGTGGTATGGACTAATATTTTCAACATCCCTACGGCGAACTTTGATGACACCAACAACACCGCGACGGTCTGCTTTGCGGAGGTATTTCTTGGCAACTTTATAGCCATCAACGAAACAAAGTCCATCTTTCATATACAGAGGACCATTCATACCAGCAACCGTCGGCTTTGGATCTATCTCCATTGACTTGAGCATGGTAGAATTTCTCAAAATATGGAGTGCCAGCTCAAGCTGAGCTTTCTGACCATAAAACCCTGTAATGTTGACCAGCTTCAAATGAGAGTGAGGGTGCGAAGGAAGGCTCCTTAGCTTACCGTCACACTTGTGATACCGTCTAAACTCGTGATCCATCGACATCTGTAGAACTGATGAATATGAGCTCATATTTAAGGATGTATAGAGCTGCTCTATACATGAGAGTATCACATGATTAACTGTTCTTTTCAAGCTGCCAGTATGTTCATAACAATGGGCTTATCACTAAGCAGCATAATAATCAGTCATCTAAGGAGGTACCGAGCTTTGTTAAAGATGAATAAGACTTCTACCCTTGTTTCAAAATAAAACATAATATATCTTATCAAAACTTACATGGATTTCCAGCTTTTCCATGATAGGAGCAGCCTGAAGGAGGCAGGCAAGGTCAAGAACATCAGCCTTTAATCCCAAGATAACAAAATTTAATTCCAATCTCACATGCCTTAGATAGACAAAGTTGACAGGCCTGTTCGGCAAAGTAGCTCTCTGACACACAGAAACATAAACATAAAAGGAATTAACACCAATTAAATAAAATATATTATGCACATCAACATTTGAGAACAATACAGTTGCGAATAGCTCAAACCTTAAGTTCTTCACTTCTTATAGTCAGTGTCTCAAGACGGCATATAGTACTGGGCAGTTCAGTGAACATATATGCCAGGGCAGAACAAATATCCGATGGCTTCATGGATATATTTCTCAAAGTGCTAGGAGGTGTTAATGGCATCGATGGACCTTCGTATTCAAGTGTTATCAAGCCAAAATGTAACTCTATCCCTTGAAGCAAGGGGCAATGGCTGACTTGCAAATGCTTAAGGCAAGGATGAGATGTATGTAATCTTGTAAGCATTTTACAAGAAGAAATTCCAATAAACTCCAAAACAGTGCAGTTAAACAACATAAGCTTTAGTTCTTCATCAGTAATGTTCACGTTTACTAGCTCAAGCTTTTTAAGGTTTGGAAAAAACTTGATGCTTGCAGGCTGCTTTAGAGAAACAGACCCAAGTTTAATACATTGCAAGTGGGAGCCATTAGTACCATCAAAAAGCTGAAAGGGGAAAACATATGGTTCCTTTCCATGACATTGAACCTTAAAATCAAGAATAAGTTGCTTTGTCTTCGATGTAATAGCAAACTTCAGCCATCTATCTATGTGCTCTGCATGTTCATTGTGTAGCGGTGAAAAATCGACTTCCAGCTTTTCAACCCCTACGCCAGAGTGTTGCCTTAAAACCTCATTAACCCTCTGAATAAAAACATATTCACTTATGTGTGAGCGGGGTTTCCCAGATCCTTTTTTATAAACCAGCGATCTAAATGAAAACTCCAAGTTTGTGCGGGAACACCAAGCATGTCTCCAGTGGCTTGATAATATGCTTGTCCTCACAGCCTGTCTTATTGGCAATCTGGATATGATAGAGTCCAAAATATCCTGTGACAGATAAACAGGGGTACCATATTCCTTATTTACCATTCAGCAACAACAACAAAGAAAATTTATGTTCTACAATATAGTATGGCAAAAAACACACAGAGAGCAGAGTTGCTGTGTCCTATAGTGTTAACGTGTCATGTGGTACATCATGTGGAGGTAGGAAAAGGACAGCACAGTATATATATATATATATAGTTATTACTTGAGTTGCAGCTTGACAATACATACCGTTGGTAGATCGCTCAACTCAAGCCTTGGCCTCCTTTTTTTGACCCGCGGCCTCTGTTTCTCCTCCGAACATCTCTTCCTCTTTGACATGCAATTGTATTAACCACTTCCTGTAAGGACGATTTGCACGAGTCAATAAAGAGAATCAGACAGTAATTCATCAAACTTGTTACCTATGAGATCATCTACTATTACTTGAAGTGAGCAGTGACAGTGTGATAAAAATCACTCTACTCCTCTTTTATGTTACTCAATTGTTCTAACACAAACCATAACATAAATACGTGGACAAAATAAGTCTGGGACATGCAATACAGTCGTGTTCACAGGGTTCAGGGCGCCACCAATTTAAGGGGCTCGATTCCAAGCTGCGACGAATTTACAAATCCATGGTCCCTATGTTGCACAAAAATTATCTCCCAGATTAGATACCACATGAACCAACATCGTCCCAGCATTCAAAGGGCAGAATACTGAAGACCGGCGTCCAGATCAGCTCGAGTTGGGACCAAATTGCAGCTACTCTGGATTTTTCTTTATCTAAACTGAAAACCCAATTTTTATTCATGCAGAGGCCTGGAGCGAGCGGACGATCGCGAGATGAGAAACTTACGCGTACCCGAGGGGCGACGGTTGCTGTCGCGTCGGTGAAGTGAAGCAGGAACTGGCGCCCCGCGACCGCGCGCAGGCCGGATCGAACTCCAAGTCCCGGCGGCACCAACGCGCGTCGTGGTCGTGGAAGCGTGGTCCGGCCGTTAGCGCCGGCCTGGAGGCGTGCGGAGGCCAAACCCTAGCTTTGCGGCGACGGCGATACGAGGAGGCAGGCAGCTGGGAGAGCGCGGCGGAGACGGAAGAGGATCGATCGGGTCAGCCTGGGTCAGCGCGATTTTTTTTTCGCTGAAAACAAATAGGCCGCCAAAACGTAGCACTTGGTAAAAAAAACTCTAAAAAGAAATAAAACGACTCTTACTGCTGTTATAGTACGATGAGTTGTAATAGGATAGAATTAGAATGTGTAGTTCGAGTAAAACACTATGTATAACCGTGTAGGACTTATACGAGCCTGGACTATATAATGAAAACCTAGTCAATCCTAAGGTAAAAAAACCTCTGCCTCCCTGATGGAGCATCTCTGGTCTCTGCTTACGTTTATGTATTAATTACTAGTAAATATGTCCATACGTTGTTACGGATGAATATTTTAAACATCTAGCGTATTTTTTCTATAAAAATATCCATATGATGCAATAGTGCCACAAATTCCACACATTTTCACAATATAAAGTTCATCTGATTATTAATAAGTCCTAAAAAACTAAAAAAGTCAAATGAACAAGAGACAGCCTCACATATGCACAATGACTTTGATATGAGCCTAAATAAGGCCATAAAAATAAAACAAAAGAGTATCATATCATGGTCTAGAAACTATTGGTTAAGCTTAAGAATTCTAAATTCTACAACTCACATTATGAGATAAATTTCCAATCTAAAAACATTTCTGCACTTTTTCGAATTAAACCTTTATTCACAGATCATGGATTAGTAAAACTAAAATAAATTATAATAGAACATAGCTTCTATTATTCTGATCTACTACATTCCGAAACAGAGCTGTCGGCGTCGAGAATGGCCGGCACTCCCTCAGCCGCACAGAAAGTGCGCTATGTCTCGTCCCTGATGGTCGATGCGAGAAGCCAACAAAAGAACACGGGTTTATCCTGGTTCCGGCCGCGGGGCCGTACGTCCAGCAAGAGGCGCTCGCGCGCTCGTGTTAGTTTCGCACCCTGGTGCTTGCAGTGGGGGGGCTACAAGTGAAGGTGGGAGAGGAGAGTCGTTCTCCAAGTCCCGGAACGAAGGAAGAAGATGATCGAGGCGAATGCCAATATCGTGTGTGTGAGCGTTCCTGTCTGGGCGCGTGCCTGGACGTGTGAACTTCTCCCTTTCGGGACCCCCTGACTTTCCCTTTTATATATCAAGGTGAAAGGACCTTGATGTCACCTAGAGGGGGGTGAATAGGTGAATCAGCAAATTTACAAACTTTTTCACACAGTCAGCACAGAAACCGGTCAGACCGGTTCCCAAAACCGGTCAGACCGCTTAAAGCGGTCAGACCGCTTTGACAAAGCGGTCAGACCGGTTTACCACAGAGAAAACCGACTATGTAAATTAACCCCCTCTACAAGTTCTAGCACAAACCAAACTTGATGATGGGCTCTTGTAGATGATATCAAGCAGGTCCACTAAGTCCCTACACACAATTAGAGCACACCCAAGTAGATCGATGCGGAAGCGTATATGAATGCTAGAATTGAACTTGTGAAGCAAACAAGAGACACAAAGATTTGTTTCCCGAAGTTCGGAGTTCACCGCTGCCACTAAGGCTGTCACAAAGACACGATGAATCCTAGTCTCCGTTGAGGGCCTACGAAAGGCGGGCTTATCCACTCCAAGCCACTTTCCTCGGTACCACTAGCTTTTGGCCCTTTTCCACGAAGGAGGCAAGGCCAGCCTTTACAACCAATCCGTGGCTTACCACAACACGGTAACTCACCGGCGACGCCTAGCCGTCTAGGAGGATCACCTCCAAGAGTAACAAATGCTTCAAATGTTGCTTGACTTCACCGGAAGTGCTCAAGACTAAGGATATGCTCTCTATAGCTGATATCAACTATCAATTGCTATCTATTGCTCACAACCCATACATCCCTCAACCCAAATCCAAAGATATGATCAAAATCAATCAACTCTCACAAAGAGAGGTTTGGGGAGAGCTTGCTGGTGCTTGGGATAGCTCTAGGCGTGCAAGAATGAATGGCAACCAGCACCCCTCAAAGGAGAGGGGTATGGGGTATAAATACCCCACACAACCAAAACTAGCCGTTATAGCCGTTGGAAACCGGTCAGACCGGATTCCCAAACCGGTCAGACCGGTTTACGAACTATACTAGCCGTTACACCTGTCAGAGCCCCAAACCGGTCAGACCGGTTTCCCAAACCGGTCAGACCGGTTTGGGTCGGCTCACAACACAAGACCCAAAAGCCGTCAGACCGCTTTCCTAAACCGGTCAGACCGGTTTGGGTCCCTCCAGCACACTAAGTCCCCAAAGGACTTCTCTCTAAAGGCTATCTCACATGGGTTGATCTAATGAGCACTTTTTGGTGTTATCAAGACAACTAATGTTGCATCCCTCTTGATAGTACGGCATTCCTAAACTCAAGATTAAAACGATAAATAGAATCTACCACTTGAGCTTGTATATCTTCATTGATGCCATACTTGATCATTTTCAACTTTGGAGGGCTTCAACACTTCATGTCTTGTTGAGCAAATCCATCTTGAGCATAATGACTTAGAATTTCCATTGCATGAACAATTCATAAGCCATTCCATTATATGATTGATAAAAGATTATATGCTTCGCATTGCTTCACTTGATATGACTTGATTGACGTATAGAACCCAAACTATGATGCTAGACCTTTCCACCAACAAAGTCTCTCGGCTACAAGACCAACTTGCCCTTCACCTTGTTAGGAACGTCACTCCCATCTAGCTTGATCCTTTTCGTCCTCTCTTGTCAAATTAAGCTTCGCTTTGCATTGCATCATCATGAATACAACATTGAAATCCATGTCTTCAATTGATTTGAATGTCTTCTTTGGTGGATAACTTGTCCATAAGCATCAATGCACTTGAGACCATATACTAAACATAGAATCATGTCTCATTTAGAATGTAACCATTGCTATGGAACAAGCCCAAAGAAATCTCAATTTCTTCAAATGATTTATCCCAAAGCTTTTGACAAGTATCTTATCAAGTGAGACCAACTAATATGCTTAAGTCCTTGTCTCACTTGTCATTTCCAATTGCTTGTCATTGTATGACTTAGTTGCATGGGATGATTACCACTTGTTTGCTCTCTTGTCATTTGTACCATTAATGAGCTTTTATTCTTCAACAATCATATTCTTTGAATATCCATAAGAATAGAAACCTGCTCATATGCTTAAGCAAACAAGTTAAATGACTAATCATGTTGTCATCCAAAATCACCAAAACATATAAGTGCCTAGATGCACTTTCAATCTCCCCCTTTTCGGTGATTGATGACAACATGATTAAAGCTTACAAAAAGATATTGAATTTAAGCTCTAGATGACTAAGATATATGGTGAGCTCCCCCTCAATATGTGCATTGAATAGAATTTCAAAAATTCGGCCTCAAATGCCAAATTCACATATAATCAATAAAAATGAGAGCTCCCCCTATATCTTAGCATCCAATCATGTGCAACAAGTGTGTGTGACAATATAAAACAATGTGTGATGCATATGACATGTATAGCACTCAATAAAACAAGAGAATTACATGCTTGCTGTCACGGGCCAAACCGGTCAGACCGGTTTCACCCCGCTGCCATGGGCCAAACCGGTCAGACCGGTTTGGGAAACCGGTCAGACCGGTTTCACCCAGACAGAAGCATATGTGAAACAACATTGCATCAAACAATACATGAATATCACACTAACAAATGGTCACTTAGAATATAAAAATGAGTTCATCACACAGAGAGCACACATTACAATTTCTCAAGTCCACGAATAGATAAAGTGCGAAATTATTACAATCAAATGACTACAAGATCAACTAGATAAGCTTTAATCCATTCTTCTCCCCCTTTGTCATCAATCATCCATAAAAGGGCCTGGAGAAGCTTGTAGTCACGCTCCCATCATACATCCAATCTCCTCCGTCGCTAGAAGGTCGGGCTGTGATCATCTGACGAAGAAGATGTAGTCCAATGAAAACCTTCACTCAAGAGAATGTGTATGTGTGATAAAATGGAGTGACTCGGATGTGCTAGTCATGGTCTAGGATAAAGATGTGCTAGACATACCATGACTAGGAGCAGAAGTGGGTCCAAATAACGAAGCCGCTGCCTGTGAAGCAAAATCTCCAGGAGATGGAGATGGTGCACTAGAGAACTGAACTCCCGCCATAGACGAACTGGTGCCACCATATGCATATGACGAAGAAGGAAGTGTAGCTGCTGCATAAGATGGTCCTGGCAGTGCAAATCCAAACGAGGAACCAAACAAGTCACCCTCTGAAGTGGGCATGTATGGCATGGTCCCTGGAGCACCAACTGACTGTGAAGGCGGTGGCGGAGGTTGTGAACTTGATCCAACATGTCCGTAACCAAAGATATCACCATACTCCTCAAAGTATCCCGCACTCATGTGATCGGTCATGATGTCTCTAAGCGGGGGAATCTCAGGTAACTCAAGAGGTGGTGAAACAGGTGATGGTGGATCATTTGGACTCAATGCTGTGTGTAATCTCTTGATTGCATCTCGAGTCTTCTTGGATTCAATCCTCTGCTGTCTAAGATCCACTTGGACATCCCTATTACTTTTGCAAATGCCTGTGAACATGGATATGAATTTCTTAATTGGAGATGTCCGTCCTTCTGGCCGAGTACCACTGCCAGACCCAGACCGGTTTGGAGAACCGGTCAGACCGGTTCTGGCCTGCAGTGGTGAAAGCTGCTGTGTTGGCCCTCTTTGCTGCTCTTGATCATCTCTAGCTGCGGCATCTGTATCTGCTGGTGAGGGAGAAGGCATTCTGAACTTGTGAGGCACAGGAGGGTGAATTGACTTGTGTTGGGTGTCCTTTTGTATCTTCAAACTTGTAACCCTCTCAATGATAAACATGATAAAAGGGCTATAGGCACAAATCTTCTGAGGACTCTCAGAAATAGTCTTGATCTCATGCCAAATGAAGTCGGCAACACTAAATGGAGGAGTCTCCTCTCCAATCCTCAAATAGTACATCAAATTTCTCATGTAAAGTGAAATATCTGAGGTGTTGCCATCTCTAGGTGTGAGTGTCTTTCTAAGCAATCGATAAAGAGTTCCATAGTATGTGTAAAGACCACTCACCTTTCCCCAACTGCCATGCTGATCTCTAGGATACATGAATTTAATCTCAGATGGTTCCATAACTCCTCGGTCATGTATCCGAACAGTGTCATCACTTTCATGTCCAACTCTAAGAATAGAAGCAAAGTCGGAATAAGTGACATGAAAGCGCTGTCCCTCAGTCATCCAATGCATGGCTCTTTCTTGCCTGCCATCCTCCTCATAGTAGCCGAAGAACACAGTAGCATAAAACTGAGCAATGACTTCCTTGTTCCAGTTATGCTTGAAGCCCATGAGATGCTTAATTCGCTTTTCAGAACACACTCTGATGATCTCATTGAACACAGGATTGTCTTGCTTGATCATATAATCCCAATCAACATACTGTGCATCTGATGTGATTTTGGTCTTTTTCATAATAGCTGTGGCATAGAAATCCTGCTGAAAAAGAGTCCAAAATCTATAGTCAGTGGCTGTCCTATCCACACCAAGTGGACTAGTCCTCCTCAACCTCCTGACAACATCAGTCATCCCACTGGCAAGATAATCAGTCACTCTCCTGCTAGCTGGGCCAGTGGGTCGGCAAATCTCAAGAACAAGAGGGGCATTCCCATCAATAGTATCATCATCAGCCACCTCTTCCTCATAATCACCAGCTGCCATCTCCTCATCAACATCAACATCCGCCGGCTGACCATGACGGTACTCAACCCTGAAACTCTCATCCTCAACTTCATCATCAGTGGAATTTCCCACAACATCTACCTCCTCAATTTCCTGATCTGCTGTCCTCTTTGGCCTCCTAGACCTCAAAGCTCTACCACTCGCCGCACCCGAGCTACTGCCTCCGGGTGCATCAAACTTGCTCTTCTTGATTCTCTCGGCATGTGATCCTTTCGGCATCTTTTCTGTCCTTGTTGGGTCAAGATAGATGGATAAACATGATATAAGTACCCAGAAAAAGATTGATAAAGAATTGAGCAACTTAAGAGCATCCAACAAGTTTTGGGTCAGCTCAGAGCCAAACCGGTCAGATCGATTACCCAAACCGGTCAGACCGCTTTTGCCTGAGCCGAGCCAAAACGAGTTAGGGATCAATCTGGACAGAGTTTGGTGTGGATATTGAAATGATATTGCAATACAAGCTATCCCTAGTCCATAAGTAGACCAACACGGTGCAGAACAAGGACTTGGGCCTTCACTGCCCAAACCGGTCAGACCGGTTTGCCAAACCAGTCAGACCGCTTTTGGCAGTGAAGATGTAAATCCTTGTTGCGCAAAATGTAGCCAACCAAATTGAATCATCTTTTAGGGATAGGTTCCTAGACATGCCAGAAGATGTTCTACCGAGGGGTTTTGCAAGATATCCATTGAGCTCATAGATCGGGCGATGGAAAGATTTGAATACCTTGAGAGCCTAGAACTCGATGTGAGATGAAGATTTGAGTGCACAACTTGATGGGGAATTCAATCAACAGCCTTGGGGCACTCCAAATCCGAAGAGAGAACAACTTTTCCTTGGTTGAAACTCCAAATCGCCTTGGGGGCGCCTTCTCTCGGTCAAGAACAAGAGAGAGAGATGGGATGAAGTGAATGGGTATGGTAGGAGAGAGAGGGAATCACGGGATGAGATAAATCCATGTGGGCCACCTCCCTGAGCCAAACCGGTCAGACCGGTTTGGGAAACCAGTCAGACCGGTTTCTCCCAGGGAGCTGGGTCGGTCAGCAACTTCGGATCTTCCGATAATTTTTGTCGGATCTTCTGATGAACTTCGGATCTTCCGAGAGTTTGTCGGATCTTCTGATGATCTTCGGATCTTCCGGGCCAGAAACAACTCGAGACCGAACCGCTCGGAACTTCCTGTCGGATCTTCCGACCTAAGGTCGGAACTTGCTTCAAATCTGTTCCAAAACATGTTCCTTTGATCTGAGAAGATATAATGATGAAATTGGCCTTCAAAAGTTCAAGAATTTCCATGGAAAACTTCACCCAGCTGCTTGGGCCCAAACCGGTCAGACCGGTTTGGGAAACCGGTCAGACCGGTTTCACCCAGACAGCTAAGACTTGTCCAAAATGGTGGAAATTAAGATCCAATACTTATTTTCTTGATCTGAGAGTGTATGTGATAGGCATGATCTTCAACTTCTCAAGATTGTCCATAGATATGATAAAATTTCCAATTAATCAAATTTCTTTCGTTTCTTTCGAAAGAAATGGGAGAGAGTAGATAGATAAAGAATTTTATGGACTTGAGAAAATCTCACTATTTGTGACTAGCCATCAATCAAGCAAAGTTAACTATAGTCACAAATAGATCGACAAAGGTCAAAAGACCAAAGACTCAAAGATTTTCAAAAACACACAACCTAGCATGCTAGTTGGATTTTTCAAAAACTATCCTATGTCACACAAGCACATGCACGTATATTAAGCACATAACGACATTAACATATTTAGCTTACACTATTCACCAAGAAGGTGTTAACTACATATATAATGGACGCATGAGAGCTTGATATATTTGCATGTACATGCACACTCTAGCATGACAAGGGCCTAGATGCACAAGGTAAATACTAGTTCATGGAAAACATACCTTGGCCTCTAGTAGCATGTGTTGTGCAATATTATTAATTTTGTCCATATGAATTCTCTCATGATATATAAACAAATTGATCAACCATAGAGAGAAAACGTTAATGTGCACAACACATGATTTCATAATCAATGACTTTAAATAAAGCATGAAAGAAGGTCATTAATTACGAAGCTACACAATATAGATCAAACTCCTTATTTTAGTGCATTTGTGATTAGATAGGATTCATATGCACTAATATTGAAAGATTAAACCATTTTAAGGAATTTGAGCTATATCATGTTGAGTTGACAAAACATACATTGAGATCAAGATTCATGATGAGAAAGATTAAAGTGTTACCGTCATGAATCACAAGATGAGTTGACAACTCCAATTGAGAGAAGTACTCTCTCACAATTGAGACTACAAATTCACTAGAAGAAATGTTAGTCTCAAGGACACAAATATTGAAATAATCTCCCCCTAGATATGTGCATCAAATGTAGACAATATGAGACATGCACTTTGTCTTGTAAAGGACAAGGAAGGGATTAATTCAATATTTGGTCAATTTGCACAAAAATTACTCAAAATGAAATATGCCAAGCAATCATACCATAATGAAGTATTGATATGGATAGCAT
Organism: Echinochloa phyllopogon; assembly: GCA_033239725.1. NCBI lineage: Eukaryota > Viridiplantae > Streptophyta > Magnoliopsida > Poales > Poaceae > Echinochloa > Echinochloa phyllopogon. The sequence goes on from BTCW01000001.1 coordinate 4,182,020, forward strand.
ATGCCAAGAATGAGAAATTCATGAAATGAAATGCTTGAATCTTCATTTCTTACTCAAATGGCCAAGTCCCAACTCACTGAGCCAGACCGGTTTGGGAAACCGGTCAGACCGGTTTCAGCTCGGATCTTCCGATTGATCATCCGGCCGGGAAAAGTTCATCACAGAGCCCCCCGGATCATCTGGTCGGATCTTCCGGCCTCAGTGTCGAATCTTGTGTGGTATGCCCTGAAAAATGATCAAACTTTGCTCCACAGAAGAGCAATTAAACATACCACATTTCATATGCTTAAATTATTAATTAAGGACTTCATTTCTCAAGAATGTGCTAAAGTTGCAAGTGTCTGGGCCAAACCGGTCAGACCGGTTTGGCAAACCGGTCAGACCGGTTTTGCCAGACCTGTACCAATTGGCGTGGATTTCCGATGGTTGATTCAAACTTCGTCAGAACTTGATCCACTGCAACTTAACACAATATTGCTCCACAAAAGAGCCATTAAAAGCATCACATGGCATATTTGAATGCAATTCAAGAAATTTAGTCTAAGCCACTATCAAGTGTCACAAGTTCAACACTTAGAAACACTTGATCCTACAAAAGACACTAGTGACTTAAACTTAATAAATTTAAGCACAAATTTACCGAGATGTCATTGGGTATAGAGTACGAAGCGGAAGCAATTATTCTTGGCTTGCTAGTAGATCATTGAAGATTGTCACTCAAGCCAAGTCACCAATGCATCTCTTTGTCCCTACAATCTCATCAAGCATGTTTTGGTCCCCAACTCATGTTGGGTCCGTCGTTGTTAATCCTAATGTGCTTGGGAACCCAAATTCCTTTTGTGCCATTCTTTGGAGAACAAATCACCTTAGAGGCACAAGGGACATTTGGAGAATCACCAAGCTTTACATGCATAGAATGGACAATGTCGGGTTTAGTAATTTTACCATTTGGACAATCATTACCAAGATGTCCTTTTTCCCGACATGTGTAGCATGTCTTATGCTTGATGTTGATTGCCTTCCTTTTGTGTTGCTCACTAGCCAATTCTTCCTTGAATTTTGCTTGGGCTTTGAGAAATCCTTTGTTGAGCTTCACTTGGAGCTTCTCTTGATATAGTCCTTCCTTGCTTGGACATGAAGCAACTTGATGCCTTTCTCAAAGCAACCAAAGCATCTTCTCTTCTCCATATTTCTTTGTCTTTTGGAGAAAATTGGCTTGTCTTTTTTCTTAGTGAAACACTTGGCATGAGCCAACTTTTCACTATTGCCTTGATCTTGGCTTGTGTTGAACTTGACTTGATTAATGGAAGGGCTTTGCACGATTGATCCCTTCTCAAGCTTCTTCACCATGAATTCACGGTTATCTTGAGAAGGTTGTGCAATGCTCTTCCATTTGAGAGTTGTCAAGTTCTTTGAGAGTCTTTTCACCTCTTGCTTGAGTTCTTCATTTTCTTGTGCAATGAGGTCGTCACAAGACTCTACACACATTTCATCATATCAAGATCGTTTTGCTTGGGAGCAACACGGGTTAGCACATGATAGAATATATTGAATATGAGAGCATGTGCATATGTGGGTTTGAGATTCAATAGATTTTAACGAAGTGATCATAATATCATGAGCAATATTTAATGAAGCATATGATTCTACAAGTTCTTCATGAGAACACAAGAGTTCATCATGCTTCACTTGTAGCATCTCATGCTTGCTAGCAATTAATCCTAATTTTTGCTTGAGCATTTTATTTTCTTTTTCTATGGAAGCCATATGAATAGTATCACAAGCATAATCATCAACAATTGCATCATACTTACAAACCAAAGCGGCGTTTAAGAGTTTGACTTCCTCAAGCTCTTTAATGAGAGCTAGGATAGTCTCATCCTTTGAGTTTTCCGCCTTCTCTTCTTCTTTGGACTTGTAAAGCATGAGTACATCATCATTGGAAGATGATATAGCTTGTGAGCTTGAAACTTTGCTTGCACGGCGTCGGCCTCCCTTTTTGCAGCCAACTCCACTCTTCCTGCCCAAACCGGTCAGACCGGTTTGGGAAACCGGTCGGACCGGTTTCTGCAGGAGAGTGGCACGTGAGCCGACTTGCTTTTGTGGCTCCACGGTGGTTGTCACATGAGGCTTGGTGCATGATTTTGCTGTTGTAGAGCACTCCTCATGTGACTTGGCTCTTGTTTGGTCTTGCGAGTCGCTTTTGATGTTGGCGTAAAGCTTCTCAATTCTAGCCCAAATGAGATGAGCATCGAATAGAGTCGCTTCATCTTCTAGAATAGATTCTCTAACTTCATCACTCACAACATCAAATAAGAAGTTAGCGACACGAGCATTGAGTTGAAAGCAATTCATTTCGTCTTCGGTTGGGTTGGACACACTCCAATCAACACGAGGACGATCAATGCCTTCAACTATAATCCTCTCAAGAGTAGGACTCATAGTCCTAAGATCATTAAGCACATTACAAGACCAAATTGAATAATTAGAGCCGTCACTAGCTAGTGGCTCATATGTTACCTCACAAGTGGTCGACATCTTTCCTCACGGCGGTTAAGCTTGGATGTGAGGCCAAGCTCTGATACCAATTGAAAGGACCTTGATGTCACCTAGAGGGGGGGTGAATAGGTGAATCTGCAAATTTACAAACTTTTTCACACAGTCAGCACAGAAACCGGTCAGACCGGTTCCCAAAACCGGTCAGACCGCTTAAAGCGGTCAGACCGCTTTGACAAAGCGGTCAGACCGGATTTCCACAGAGAAAACCGACTATGTAAATTAACCCCCTCTACAAGTTCTAGCACAAACCAAACTTGATGATGGGCTCTTGTAGATGATATCAAGCAGGTCCACTAAGTCCCTGCACACAATTAGAGCACACCCAAGTAGATCGATGCGGAAGCGTATATGAATGCTAGAATTGAACTTGTGAAGCAAACAAGAGACACAAAGATTTGTTTCCCGAAGTTCGGAGTTCACCGCTGCCACTAAGGCTGTCACAAAGACACGATGAATCCTAGTCTCCGTTGAGGGCCTACGAAAGGCGGGCTTATCCACTCCAAGCCACTTTCCTCGGTACCACTAGCTTTTGGCCCTTTTCCACGAAGGAGGCAAGGCCAGCCTTTACAACCAATCCGTGGCTTACCACAACACGGTAACTCACCGGCGACGCCTAGCCGTCTAGGAGGATCACCTCCAAGAGTAACAAATGCTTCAAATGTTGCTTGACTTCACCGGAAGTGCTCAAGACTAAGGATATGCTCTCTATAGCTGATATCAACTATCAATTGCTATCTATTGCTCACAACTCATACATCCCTCAACCCAAATCCAAAGATATGATCAAAATCAATCAACTCTCACAAAGAGAGGTTTGGGGAGAGCTTGCTAGTGCTTGGGATAGCTCTAGGCGTGCAAGAATGAATGGCAACCAGCACCCCTCAAAGGAGAGGGGTATGGGGTATAAATACCCCACACAACCAAAAATAGCCGTTATAGCCGTTGGAAACCGGTCAGACCGGATTCCCAAACCGGTCAGACCGGTTTACGAACTATACTAGCCGTTACACCTGTCAGAGCCCCAAACCGGTCAGACCGGTTTCCCAAACCAACACAAGACCCAAAAGCGGTCAGACCGCTTTCCCAAACCGGTCAGACCGGTTTGGGTCCCTCCAGCACACTAAGTCCCCAAAGGACTTCTCTCTAAAGGCTATCTCACATGGGTTGATCTAATGAGCACTTTTTGGTGTTATCAAGACAACTAATGTTGCATCCCTCTTGATAGTACGGCATTCCTAAACTCAAGATTAAAACGATAAATAGAATCTACCACTTGAGCTTGTATATCTTCATTGATGCCATACTTGATCATTTTCAACTTTGGAGGGCTTCAACACTTCATGTCTTGTTGAGCAAATCCATCTTGAGCATAATGACTTAGAATTTCCATTGCATGAACAATTCATAAGCCATTCCATTATATGATTGATAAAAGATTAGATGCTTCGCATTGCTTCACTTGATATGACTTGATCGACGTATAGAACCCAAACTATGATGCTAGACCTTTCCACCAACAAAGTCTCTCGGCTACAAGACCAACTTGCCATTCACCTTGTTAGGAACGTCACTCCAATCTAGCTTGATCCTTTTCGTCCTCTCTTGTCAAATTAAGCTTCGCTTTGCATTGCATCATCATGAATACAACATTGAAATCCATGTCTTCAATTGATTTGAATGTCTTCTTTGGTGGATAACTTGTCCATAAGCATCAATGCACTTGAGACCATATACTAAACATAGAATCATGTCTCATTTAGAATGTAACCATTGCTATGGAACAAGCCCAAAGAAATCCCAATTTCTTCAAATGATTTATCCCAAAGCTTTTGACAAGTATCTTATCAAGTGAGACCAACTAATATGCTTAAGTCCTTGTCTCACTTGTCATTTCCAATTGCTTGTCATTGTATGACTTAGTTGCATGGGATGATTACCACTTGTTTGCTCTCTTGTCATTTGTACCATTAATGAGCTTTCATTCTTCAACAATCATATTCTTTGAATATCCATAAGAATAGAAACCTGCTCATATGCTTAAGCAAACAAGTTAAATGACTAATCATGTTGTCATCCAAAATCACCAAAACATATAAGTGCCTAGATGCACTTTCACAAGGGATAGAGGGGTTACAATCGTGGCTACAGAAGATATCGTGGGACGCCTCCCGTACGGAGTGATCTTGATTCTCGGCGAATCCGTGCCATGAAGACGAGCTGGGCTAGCTTTCGGCGCTGGTCGGCGATGTGGCGGGTCCCATACCTGTTCTGTCGGGTCTTCGAGGGGTCGAACGGTCGTCATGGCGGTCGAGTCATTGTCCGCGGCTTCCTTCGAGGGGTTTCTTGCCCTGCCCCGAGGGGTTGGTTACCCGTAAATCACGGGGACGGGTGGACAGGAGCTGGCACGTCGTACGCAGCTGTCATGTCATCGTAACAACGTGGTCACAGGCGTAGTGGCCCGGCCTGACGGACCGGTACGACCGGCTTTCGCCCATCGGTTGCGTCAGGCTTGGTGCGTATGGGGCGGCTGGCTTCCTGCTGGCCTGACGGCCCCAGTACGCGTTCCGAGTGCTGTACTGCCCCAGGGGTCCCTCCCGACCGTCGGATCGGACCTGTGCGGCCAGGATCAGCGTAGCCCGCCTTGTCCGCCGCCCAGCGAGCTGCGCGCACCGCACCCCACTGGCGCCGGCGCTGGCACCGAACGGATGCACTGGGTGTCCGTCCGCGACAAGGGAAGTCACGGCGGCGAGGCATGCAGAGGCGGCTGCCAGCGTCCGCGAGCCATGAGCACCGTGGCTGCTCCATCTTGACGATCCGAGTTTCCTCGCGGAGAAGATAGGACTTGGTGTAGAGGAGGGGTTCTGGGAGCCCAGCCAGGTGATAACATAATCAAACCTAGAATTCAAACCACGCAAGGTGTTGATCACCATGCCTTGATCAGTCACTGGGGCACCGACGTCGTACAGGGTGCCCAAGTAGGTGGCATCCATGCTGAGGGTGACAGAGATGTGGCTATGGATGTTGATCATGGCTATGGCGGGCGGCGTCCGGGAGAGAAAGCAGAGGGGAAATGCTAAAGTGCCTACTTGTAATTGTCTAAGATCAATAAAGCTTCCCTTTTTCAAAAAAAAAATCTCGGGATGCAGTACATACACAGAGAAAGGAGGCTGATCGTGTGCAACTGATCATCCTACATGCGAGGATATTGACAAATTCGAGACCTGGTTGCCAACAATTTTCCCTTAAAAAAAGATAGATGCCTTCTACGAGGAATACTATAAGAATAAACTGGTATCACCCCTCTAAACATCTCAGTAAGGTAATGAAATGTGGTACAACTGAGTTAAACATGCTTAGTATTGCCAACAAACAAACATCTGGGAATAAGCACATTTATCTAGGGAAATTAAAATGTAGGATACATAGGAAAATCCAGAGATGCCACCATTACAAAATATCATTAAGCCCAAAAAAGAGACCAGCTAGACTAAAGTGAAGCTCATTCATGATTCATCTTCACCCAATACAGTAATCCACCATGGGTCAATCAGGTGGTATGGACTAATATTTTCAACATCCCTACGGCGAACTTTGATGACACCAACAACACCGCGACGGTCTGCTTTGCGGAGGTATTTCTTGGCAACTTTATAGCCATCAACGAAACAAAGTCCATCTTTCATATACAGAGGACCATTCATACCAGCAACCGTCGGCTTTGGATCTATCTCCATTGACTTGAGCATGGTAGAATTTCTCAAAATATGGAGTGCCAGCTCAAGCTGAGCTTTCTGACCATAAAACCCTGTAATGTTGACCAGCTTCAAATGAGAGTGAGGGTGCGAAGGAAGGCTCCTTAGCTTACCGTCACACTTGTGATACCGTCTAAACTCGTGATCCATCGACATCTGTAGAACTGATGAATATGAGCTCATATTTAAGGATGTATAGAGCTGCTCTATACATGAGAGTATCACATGATTAACTGTTCTTTTCAAGCTGCCAGTATGTTCATAACAATGGGCTTATCACTAAGCAGCATAATAATCAGTCATCTAAGGAGGTACCGAGCTTTGTTAAAGATGAATAAGACTTCTACCCTTGTTTCAAAATAAAACATAATATATCTTATCAAAACTTACATGGATTTCCAGCTTTTCCATGATAGGAGCAGCCTGAAGGAGGCAGGCAAGGTCAAGAACATCAGCCTTTAATCCCAAGATAACAAAATTTAATTCCAATCTCACATGCCTTAGATAGACAAAGTTGACAGGCCTGTTCGGCAAAGTAGCTCTCTGACACACAGAAACATAAACATAAAAGGAATTAACACCAATTAAATAAAATATATTATGCACATCAACATTTGAGAACAATACAGTTGCGAATAGCTCAAACCTTAAGTTCTTCACTTCTTATAGTCAGTGTCTCAAGACGGCATATAGTACTGGGCAGTTCAGTGAACATATATGCCAGGGCAGAACAAATATCCGATGGCTTCATGGATATATTTCTCAAAGTGCTAGGAGGTGTTAATGGCATCGATGGACCTTCGTATTCAAGTGTTATCAAGCCAAAATGTAACTCTATCCCTTGAAGCAAGGGGCAATGGCTGACTTGCAAATGCTTAAGGCAAGGATGAGATGTATGTAATCTTGTAAGCATTTTACAAGAAGAAATTCCAATAAACTCCAAAACAGTGCAGTTAAACAACATAAGCTTTAGTTCTTCATCAGTAATGTTCACGTTTACTAGCTCAAGCTTTTTAAGGTTTGGAAAAAACTTGATGCTTGCAGGCTGCTTTAGAGAAACAGACCCAAGTTTAATACATTGCAAGTGGGAGCCATTAGTACCATCAAAAAGCTGAAAGGGGAAAACATATGGTTCCTTTCCATGACATTGAACCTTAAAATCAAGAATAAGTTGCTTTGTCTTCGATGTAATAGCAAACTTCAGCCATCTATCTATGTGCTCTGCATGTTCATTGTGTAGCGGTGAAAAATCGACTTCCAGCTTTTCAACCCCTACGCCAGAGTGTTGCCTTAAAACCTCATTAACCCTCTGAATAAAAACATATTCACTTATGTGTGAGCGGGGTTTCCCAGATCCTTTTTTATAAACCAGCGATCTAAATGAAAACTCCAAGTTTGTGCGGGAACACCAAGCATGTCTCCAGTGGCTTGATAATATGCTTGTCCTCACAGCCTGTCTTATTGGCAATCTGGATATGATAGAGTCCAAAATATCCTGTGACAGATAAACAGGGGTACCATATTCCTTATTTACCATTCAGCAACAACAACAAAGAAAATTTATGTTCTACAATATAGTATGGCAAAAAACACACAGAGAGCAGAGTTGCTGTGTCCTATAGTGTTAACGTGTCATGTGGTACATCATGTGGAGGTAGGAAAAGGACAGCACAGTATATATATATATATATAGTTATTACTTGAGTTGCAGCTTGACAATACATACCGTTGGTAGATCGCTCAACTCAAGCCTTGGCCTCCTTTTTTTGACCCGCGGCCTCTGTTTCTCCTCCGAACATCTCTTCCTCTTTGACATGCAATTGTATTAACCACTTCCTGTAAGGACGATTTGCACGAGTCAATAAAGAGAATCAGACAGTAATTCATCAAACTTGTTACCTATGAGATCATCTACTATTACTTGAAGTGAGCAGTGACAGTGTGATAAAAATCACTCTACTCCTCTTTTATGTTACTCAATTGTTCTAACACAAACCATAACATAAATACGTGGACAAAATAAGTCTGGGACATGCAATACAGTCGTGTTCACAGGGTTCAGGGCGCCACCAATTTAAGGGGCTCGATTCCAAGCTGCGACGAATTTACAAATCCATGGTCCCTATGTTGCACAAAAATTATCTCCCAGATTAGATACCACATGAACCAACATCGTCCCAGCATTCAAAGGGCAGAATACTGAAGACCGGCGTCCAGATCAGCTCGAGTTGGGACCAAATTGCAGCTACTCTGGATTTTTCTTTATCTAAACTGAAAACCCAATTTTTATTCATGCAGAGGCCTGGAGCGAGCGGACGATCGCGAGATGAGAAACTTACGCGTACCCGAGGGGCGACGGTTGCTGTCGCGTCGGTGAAGTGAAGCAGGAACTGGCGCCCCGCGACCGCGCGCAGGCCGGATCGAACTCCAAGTCCCGGCGGCACCAACGCGCGTCGTGGTCGTGGAAGCGTGGTCCGGCCGTTAGCGCCGGCCTGGAGGCGTGCGGAGGCCAAACCCTAGCTTTGCGGCGACGGCGATACGAGGAGGCAGGCAGCTGGGAGAGCGCGGCGGAGACGGAAGAGGATCGATCGGGTCAGCCTGGGTCAGCGCGATTTTTTTTTCGCTGAAAACAAATAGGCCGCCAAAACGTAGCACTTGGTAAAAAAAACTCTAAAAAGAAATAAAACGACTCTTACTGCTGTTATAGTATGATGAGTTGTAATAGGATAGAATTAGAATGTGTAGTTCGAGTAAAACACTATGTATAACCGTGTAGGACTTATACGAGACTGGACTATATAATGAAAACCTAGTCAATCCTAAGGTAAAAAAACCTCTGCCTCCCTGGTGGAGCATCTCTGGTCTCTGCTTACGTTTATGTATTAATTACTAGTAAATATGTCCATACGTTGTTACGGATGAATATTTTAAACATCTAGCGTATTTTTTCTATAAAAATATCCATATGATGCAATAGTGCCACAAATTCCACACATTTTCACAATATAAAGTTCATCTGATTATTAATAAGTCCTAAAAAACTAAAAAAGTCAAATGAACAAGAGACAGCCTCACGTACGCACAATGACTTTGACATGAGCCTAAACAAGGCCATAAAAATAAAACAAAAGAGTATCATATCATGGTCTAGAAACTACTGGATAAGCTTAAGAATTCTAAATTCTACAACTCACATTATGAGATAAATTTCCAATCTAAAAACATTTCTGCACTTTTTCGAATTAAACCTTTATTCACAGTTCATGGATTAGTAAAACTAAAATAAATTATAATAGAACATAGCTTCTATTATTCTGATCTACTACATTCCGAAACAGAGCTGTCGGCGTCGAGAATGGCCGGCACTCCCTCAGCCGCACAGAAAGTGCGCTGTGTCTCGTCCCTGATGGTCGATGCGAGAAGCCAACAAAAGAACACGGGTTTATTCTGGTTCCGGCCACGGGGCCGTACGTCCAGCAAGAGGCGCTCGCGCGCTCGTGTTAGTTTCGCACCCTGGTGCTTGCAGTGGGGGGCTACAAGTGAAGGTGGGAGAGGAGAGTCGTTCTCCAAGTCCCGGAACGAAGGAAGAAGATGATCGAGGCGAATGCCAATATCGTGTGTGTGAGCGTTCCTGTCGGGGCGCGTGCCTGGACGTGTGAACTTGTCCCTTTCGGGACCCCCTGACTTTCCCTTTTATATATCAAGGGATAGAGGGGTTACAATCGTGGCTACAGAAGATATCGTGGGACGCCTCCCGCACGGAGTGATCTTGATTCTCGGCGAATCTGTGCCATGAAGACGAGCTGGGCTGGCTTTCGGCGCTGGTCGGCGATGTGGCGGGTCCCATACCTGTTCTGTCGGGTCTTCGAGGGGTCAAACGGTCGTCATGGCGGTCGAGTCATTGTCCGCGGCTTCCTTCGAGGGGTTTCTTGCCCTGTCCCGAGGGGTTGGTTACCCGTAAATCACGGGGACGGGTGGACAGGAGCTGGCACGTCGTACGCAGCTGTCATGTCGTCATAACAACGTGGTCAGAGGCGTAGTGGCCCGGCCTGACGGACCGGTACGACCGGCTTTCGCCCATCGGTTGCGTCAGGCTTGGTGCGTATGGGGCGGCTGGCTTCCTGCTGGCCTGACGGCCCCAGTACGCGTCCCGAGTGCTCTACTGCCCTAGGGGCGGGAGTAGGCAGCATTGGGGTGCTACAACACTCACGGTTGCCACAGTGCAGGGCGTGGCCGCCCGTTGGCGTAGCGAGCAAGGGTTAAGGAAGTCGTACTCCGTCACGTCGGCCACATGATGACGCTTGACCAAGGTTCGCCCCCGGTCGTCGTTCGTACTCCCGTACGAGGGTCCCCATGCCCATCCGAGGGTGTTCTGACAGGAGTTGGTGAAATAGCGTCGTGGAGTGACCGGGGTCAGATGCGTCGGAGGTGCAGTGCCGGGCACGCCCTGCACAGTGGCTGCATGTCCGCGTAATGGTGGTACGGTGCGGTCAGGTTTTGTCAGGGGCGACGTGCGGCCGAAGTTTTGCCTTTTGACTCTGGTGCCCATCATGGGGATGGTAATGAGTGTCGGTACCGCGTCGTAGCGGTCTTTCAAGGGGTCGAGGCGTCCCCTGGCAAGGCGGAGATTTGCGTCTCGCCGCTCGAGGGGTGGGGTTCCCTCGAGCGAGGCGGAGTTTGGGCGTGAGGGCGGCGCATCCCCGTGGGTTGTTGTTGGGCCGTGTCGGGCCATTGGGCTGCGTGATTTTATATGTCCAGGTCCAAAGGTTCCTGGAGGCAGTCTTTTGCGTTTTTTCGGGTGATTACCCTGATGATCAAGGGACCCCTAATTACGGTCCCCGACAAGAGCTGTTGTAGTATTACCTATGCTTCTCACAAAATTAAAGTGCAAGTACTCCCGTAGACAATATCTCATTGATTGGTGTGGAGGATTGACAGAGATACACACAGCCGTGCTGCTTGGCTATGTGTTGCGCGCGGTGCTGCTGGACAGTGGAACGCAGCCCTGTACGTTTCCACCTTCAGTGCTTGTCGTGGAGGCATGCTTGCGGTGAGTAGTTGGGCACAATTTTAACAATTCATTTATATATAAAACACTACTTAATGCGGAAGAGGTTCACTAATCTCTGCTGTGCATGAAGAGGTCTCGCTATGGACAAATAGCTCAGATCATCGATCTATACATCTTGATACACAACTATTTGAATGTTGCAGACAGCAGAAGTACGCCCGGTTAGAAAAAGGCTTTCATTCCTCGCGTGAATAAATGAAGCGAGCAAGGGGCATGAGCAAATAACGCCGTCGACTTTGACCGCCGGCGAGGTTGTGGTTTGATGTTTTTGCTCCCATCCGCTGCAAATCCACATGCTCCTTCCGGTCATGTCCACACTCCACGCAAGCGTACACAGCCATTATGGCACTTTCCAAACTACAAGGGCTTTGATAGTTGAATTCCACCCCAAATTTTACTATGCAAAAACAAGAAATTATGAATGAGTAAAGAGCTCTAGATTTTGTACTGGAAATTTTAAGAATTTAGCTCAATTAGGATCGGACAAAATACCACTAGTTTTTGAGCTAAAATTAATTAGAATCAAGTTAAATTATGAAGGAGTATAAGGGCTACCATCTATTCCCACCCTATCACAACCCACCACAACTTTTACGAGATCCGGGAGAGGATCTACCCACACAGCTGGTTGATATCGCGGCCAAGGAGGGTAAGTATCTTACCGGTGTTGATTAGTCTCGTCGGTTGTTTTTCTAATGACCTACTGGCTATAAAATGGTACTACTAAATAATACTATTTGTATATTTAAAGGACTCTTAGAAAAAAACCTACCGTGGAATTGTGAATCTCTACCTCTCTATCTCTCTCTATATATAATTATAAAGCAAGGATTGATTCCACGGTACGTCATTGATTCTGCGGTACGTCATAATTTTATGAAAACATCCTTAATATTATAGAAATCAGCCGTTGTTGTTTAATCCGTACCAAGAGTTGACTCTTGATCGAGTTGGATTCAACCATCTTCATGGCCTCCGAATTCGTCCGATGTCCGAACAGCTATATACTCGATCCGTACTATATAGCAGTCGGGTCCATGTAGAATCATCGAATTGTAGCTGATCACGTACATGAAGTAGTCCGCCGCCTTTGATCTACACCATCATCGCTTCTCCCGATCCGTCCTCAAGAACTCCTGCAACCCCATCGAGATCATGCGCTCCTCGTGGCCCTCTCTAGCTCTCTGTATGTGGGTGATCAAGCGTCTTTAGCTGGAGACTCCATCAACTTCATCAAGTAGCTGGAGCACCACCTGCAATCGCTGCAGGAGTGCAGGCTTAGAAACGGCCTGCCGCTGCCGGCGGACACAAGCCCACAAAGCGTTTCCCAGGATTCTTCATGTTCCGTTAGTACAACAGGAGGCGGCTGGCGGCGGCAAACGTCCACGGCAGCATCAATAATAGCGGAAGATCATCGCCCCACGCCACCACCAGTCGTGGCGGGCGTCAAGGCGGCGGCCAAGGTGCTGCTCAGGAGGATGCAGCCCTCTAGCCCTGTCGTCGCTCTCCGCCTAAACGAAAGCACCACGGACGACCAGATGGTATTGTACTTGTACACCGGCAGTCTAAAGGTACGTATATGTGTACGCGTTTGCTGTTTCATATTATATGTTGTGTGCACGTCGGAACCACCTCGTGATGCAAGGGAACAAATGACAGATCAATACCAGCTGCATGTGCATTCATGCATATACATATAGCATCTAATAATGTCCAAGGTAGAAATCCAAAAAGGCTGCCGCACAAGTCCTGGTCATCGGGCGGCATCCAGCTACAATAATGTCCGCTGCTGGATTCCTACGATCGGATGATCAGCACCAGCATTCCGATATGGCACGGATCGGATCAGCTGACATATCTCCAGTTAGTTAAGGCATTAAGCTAAAGTAGACAATCCGTATAATTATTTATGTGTTTGCTGTTTCATAATTAAGCCTATTGTTGACAGTCAAATTTGGCTTTGGGCCAAACCGGTCTGACCGGTTTGCCAAACCGGTCAGACCGGTTTGCTTCTGTAATTCGAGTAGGATTAGGATTCCGAGTTTTAGTCCCATATTGTAACCTATTCGAAAGGGGTAAGACTTCCCCGGCCTATAAATATAAAGGCTAAGGCCGATTGAGATGTATTCCAATCGAATCAAACACTTTTATCTTCTATTTTTGTATCTCTCAAACCCTAATATTTTCCAACCTCCATATTCTGTTCTTTGCTCGTCTCTACGGCGTTCAAGGACGTTCTAGGTGGCCTGCCGACCCTAGAGCAACCCTAGACTTGCTCGAGCTCCGTCGGGGTCCCTCCCGAGCTTGGGTTTCTAGGTCTTCACGGCTCTCCGCTCAAAAGCGGTCTGACCAGTTTTCTCCAGGAAGCCAGGAGTTGGCTGTTGTGACGGCCGTGCTGCGCATTCGATCGATCTCGAGTTTGTTGGCGCGTTTTCGTGTCAACACCTATTATCATGTAATTTTTAGGCTATGTTTATATTATAGGTTAGGGCCTTAGGGGTTTGATTTTTTTCTTCCGTTGCAACGCACGGACATACTTGCTAATATATCATATTTAAATCAAACCACCTCCAACATATAAGCCTTTTTTGTGGAGCTCCAGCCGGCTCCGGCCACTGTTAGACATCGTACGTCACGACTCCTCCGGCTTCCACTATAGTAGTTGCACAACCACGGAGTCGGAGCGGTCAGAGCACCAAAGAGCATTTCATGACAGTGTAATCTACTTTGTGGCGGAGCTTTACTGAGTTATATGTGAGCCTAATAAAATTGTGTACTTACTACGTAAGTTCTAATTTGTATTGCTATCTATTACGTGAGGGGTACTAGTAATTATAAAGCAAGAAGAAACAAACGTGAGGGCACCAAGAAGAAACAAACGCGAGGGCACCAGGGCTGTTCCTGCTGTACGTCGCAAATTTATAAAACAATCCCTCAAATTTTTAAGATTCAACGCGCAGTCCTTTTAATTTTTTGCAAAAGAGTCGGGTCCCGGGTCCATGGCAGAGTCGGTCTCGTCCGCGGCCCAAGTTTCCGACACGGGCCCAGGTCCGTTTCGCGTTCCAAAGGCCCTAGCAGCGTCCGACTCTGAACTCGCACAACGCCAGGCTTAGCGCCATAAAACGCAGACCCGCCGTTCGTCCAAGGGCAACACGACAAACACATACGAGATCGAGAGAGAGAGCATCGCAAGGAAGCTAGCATTCGGCGGGATCGACGCACGCCATGGGGCGGCGCGCCCAACCTGGCGGCGTGGGCGTGGCTCCTCCTCGCCGTCCTGGCCCTCTTCGTCCCGGCGAGCGCCGCCGCGCAGATCAAGACCACCGACACGCGCTGGAACTTCCACCTCCCGCTGCCCAGCGGCGTGACAGGCGCCGAGAGCCTCGCCTTCGACGGCAACGGCGAGGGCCCCTACGCCGGCGTCTCGGACGGCCGCGTCCTCAAGTGGGGCGGCAGCGCCGCCGGCTGGACCACGTTCTCCTATAACGCCAACTACCGCAAGATCCCGCTGTGCACCGCCGACGTGGTGCCGTCGGAGGAGACCGAGAGCATCTGCGGCCGCCCGTTGGGCCTCCAGTTCCACGCCAGGACCGGCGACCTCTACATCGCCGACGCCTACCACGGGCTCATGAGGGTCGGCTCGGGCGGCGGCGAGGCCGAGGTGCTGGCGGCCGCCGCCGCGGACGGCGTCCCGTTCCTCTTCGTCAATGGGCTCGACGTCGACTAGGCCACCGGCGACGTCTACTTCACCGACTCGAGCACGACGTACCCGAGGCGGTTCAACGTGGAGATCATGATGAACGCGGACGCGACGGGGCGGCTGCTCAAGTACGAGGCGCGGTTGGGGCGCGTCGCCGTGCTTAGGGCCGGCCTGCCGTATCCGAACGGCGTCGCGGTCAGCCGTGATGGCGCGCACGTCGTGGTCGCGCACACCGTGCTGTGCCAGGCGTTCCGGTAATCCCTCCGCGGCGACAGGGCCGGGGAGTACGAGCTGCTGGCGGAGCTGCCCGGGTACCCGGACAACGTGAGGCGTGATGGCAAGGGAGGGTACTGGGTGGCGCTGAACCAGGAGAAGCAGCGGCTGGACGCGACGCCGGCGGCGGCTCCCGTGAAGCACTTGGTCGGGGTTCGCCTGGACGCCAACGGGGTGGAGACCGAGGAGCTGACGGCGGCCAAGGGCGTCACGCTGAGCGATGTGGCGGAGAGGAAGGGGCAGCTGTGGCTGGGGTCCATGGAGCTCGAGTATGTTGGACTGGTTGCTTGATCTGCCAACAAGAGTCGTAGATACAGTATCATGTCTTTGCAAATACTTACCTAAACTTATGATCAATATTTTGGCTGTTTTGAGTTTGGTCAGATTTTTCCCTTACTCGGAAGTGCAGAAAAAAAATTCTCCCGTTGCAACGCACGGGCACATTTGCTAGTCATATACAAGGAGAGGTTGCCATTTACTTGACCAGGTATCAAGTTTCTGGCTCTCTTTTCTTTGATAGGGCTAAATGCAGCACAGGAGGACACTACTTTCTAAATACCACATCCTTCTGCCACCCACTCAATATGGTTTGTGATAGTTCATTTCAAATTAGATTCAAAGTGACCAAACCGTACCATTAATTTTTTTTCTTCTAATTTCCAGATTTCTGTCCACTTTCAGTACATGCCAATAACTCCACGAGTACATTTAAATCTGATCCTGTATGAGATTTAACGGTTGGCTTCTCCCAAATACCATTCGCTGTTGGACCTAGCCCTAGGATCGCTCACACTCTCACGCCGGACGGAGGTTGAAGATGATGAACAGTAGATGCGATTTTGGTGACGAACGCCGCGGCCGCCGCACGGACTGTATCTTGGCTATTATTTCATTTCAAAGGAATTGGTTCACCGAGCACAACGATTACATGTGGCTATATAGCCCTTGGCTATTCTTGAAATTACCAAGAAGAAGCGTTCGTGCGCATGGTGATCAGCTTGTTAGCTGCGTCAGAAGCCACCAACTCCAGTGCCGCGCATCGCCATCCTACTCCAGTACCGCGCGCGTGTGCATAGCTGAGCAGGCCTGCTGGTCCGCCTTTGTACCATACCTCCTCAGTCCTCAATCTTTCTTTTTCTTGAACGGTAGTCTCACCTCAGTCTCTCTGTTGTTTTTTTTGAACAGTAATCTCATGGGTTTTGACAGGGAGATGCTGAATTGATGTACAAAACATGTCAATAGGGGGGAAAGGTCCTTGATATGGATTCATCATCCATGGACGTGGAGAAAGTTCAGCAAAAAAAAGACCCGTATTGCTTATTTGCTTTTATGACAGAAAGAACAATAAGTTATCTTATCTTCTCTCCTTTTCTAGGGAACAAATATATAGCAGGTTAACGCGGTTACCTACCTGTTTGTCCAAAAGAAATTTGGGCAACAGATAGAAGTCTTTTTTTTGTGTGTGTGTGTGTGTGTGTGTGTGAAAAACAGATAGAAGTCTTCTTCATTTCTAACACAAATTTTTTGTTACTCTAAAGTTAATAGTCTAATTAAAACCAGAATTTACAAATTGGATGGTCGAGAAACCGAATGTCCGACCTCAGAGCGCCTACTGAGATAACCATGGGCAAGAGATTTTCTCTGTTAGTCCAAGACAAATCGATTTATTGTATAGATTATGTCCCCGGAAGCGCCTACTGTCTCCGGCGCCGGCGCGTGTTTGGGCCGTCGCCGGCACGTACCGGTAGACGCTTTGTTCATGCTGTGGCGTCGAAATTGTTAGGCTTGTTGCTCGCCTCAGTAGTCGGCCGCTCCATATATCAGGCTGATCCCCAGCCACGCGCACCAGGTAATCGCGCAGGTCCGTCGCCGAGAACGTCTCGAACGCCTTCTTCCGGCCCCGTCCCTGCCCAACGAGCGAGCAACGGAAAGTTTGGACAGGAAATCAAGAGATGTCGTCGATCAACAGGATGTTCGTGTGGCCGGAGGAGCATCCGGTACACAGCCGAGGCGCGCGCGGATCCTCCACCGCCACCACGTTGTCTGCCGATCGAGCTCTCCAGTGGCACCAGCGCGCGCCCGGGTGCACCCCTTGCCGAACGTCTCCATGCAGTGTCCAGCACGCTGATCCAACAGAACGCAGGAAAAGTCTAGCACTTGTAGCAATCCGGTCACAACATTTGGTGGCCGATGATGGAGGACACCACGCGCGACGGCCATCCGGCGGTCGAGGTCGACGGATAATGGAATGGAACCCCCCGCCGGCGTGGCCACCATATCGCTCCGTCGCCCACGGGACTAGCTAGAGCTGGCCTCGCGTCGTACGGTGGCGTTCCTGCAGGGGGCGGCGGGCGGCCAAGCCATTGTTCAGACGTGGAGCGCAGAGGAGACTTGCGGCTGGTGGCCAACGTCCTCGTCGCGTCGGGTAAGGGCTCGTTCGTTTTCGCCGGAACACATTTCTGGATATTGCAGCACAAGAATAGCAACAGATCACTAGGGAAAAAGAAGCATGAACACATTTCTGGATATTGCAGCACAAGAATAACATAACAGATCACTAGGTGTGTCAATCAGGTGTAGTAATCCTTGTGGCACTACTATGGCACAATCCTTTCTGGATAAAAGGGGACATTGGTAGATAAACAATGGCTAAACTGCAGCTTGCAAGACTGGCAGATATTCCAACCAGCAATCAGTGGGTCAAATCAACGATTAACAAGTAATTAAAGAGTGCTGGATTGAAACAGTACTGCAATGCCCAGCAGCACAGGCAAAAGGACAGTGCCCTGACCAAGTGACCATATGTTGCAAAGGTAAACAGCACAGCAAAGAGCAACATCTCGATGAATGCTGGTATCAGCTTTCAGAAGTTCAGAGTCTGTGTGAGTGTTTCTTTCAGCTGCAGGAGGATATTGCCAACATTCAGACTCCAAATTTCAGAAGTATATTTTTTTCTTCGAAGTTATAGGAAGTGCAGAGAGTTATAGTACCGATAGCCAATTTGGTATCACTGAAGAACTTTGGGTGCTTGATTAAATTGTGAAAATATTTTGCTTGACAAATTCTGCTGCCCGAGCTCCACTGTGACCTACACTTGCGAAAGACGGCTAGCAATCAAACCAATTTTCCTCACCAAAAACTAGCTACCTAGTTGACACCAGCAATCGCTTCTACAGAACAATTCAAGACTACTCGCTTGCGAAGTGAAGAAAAATTCTGCTGCCCGAGCTCCACTCAGAGAAGTCAGAACTGACGAGCTCTCCTTCCCGCATCACAACTCAGAACAGGAAACTAAAGTCACTGTATCCACAGCCTATATAGGTAGGCTCCTCCAGCGACATCTTGGAGATCTGCTCCCTCAACTCACGAAGGCCATCGCGATAGGAGGCCAGGAGGGCCTCCTTCTTCTGCAGGGCGACGAGATTGACCTCCCAGAAGGCAGTCTGGGACTTCGCGTCGAGTCCCCGACTCCTGAGCTTGCTGTTCATTGTCATCCGCCTTGGGGGAGCTACGCCCTCGTCAGGCATGAGGCCGTGACTCTGCAGAGAATGAAATGAATCAATGATCTATTGGAGTTGAGCACTTGAGCCATTGGTTCTCTCTCTCTCACTCACGCCGGACGGAGGAAGAAGATGAACAGTGCACGCACACGAAAATGGCGACGAACGCCCGGCCGCATGAACGGATACAAGGACGACACAAGGACTACGGCAAGTTCGGCGCCCACGCACGCGCGCACGTTCCTGGAGACCCCGGCTTCTTCTCGTACGTGAGCAACCAACTCCCCGGTCTTCGTCCTCATCCGCTGGCGCCCATCACCCTCCTCGACTCGGCCCTCCTTGCTTCCAAACAGGCGAGACAGCACGCGCAGCACGACGCGCTCGCCACGCCCTGGGACACGGCCACACCAGCATCCCAACGCCTGCGACGTCCAGTCTCCACTCGCGACACGCTCCAACACGAGCACATACTCGCGCACGACATCGCATGGCACCACAAGCTCATGCTCCTGCTGCATCACCTTGCCGGAACGTGCGCGCACACACCTTCCCGTCCTGGAACGCGGCCACACCGGCGTTCCGACTCAAACATTGCCCACAGCGCCAACCTGAGCTCGTACTCGTGCACCAATGGACGCTACTAACTCCCTAGAGTAGAACTCGATCAACGCTAACAAGCTAGCCGCCATGAACGCCCGTACGAACATGGCTCAGACACGACACGCACACGCCACGGCCATGAACACACCAAAATCCGCAAAATCCGAAACCATCTCAGAAAAACGCGATGAACAACGCAGGCCGGGAAACGATGCTTACCGGGAAGATCACGTGGTCCCTGTCCACGGCGCGGCGGTTGATGGAGGGGCCGACGCGGACGGCGTCGGGGCCGCGCGCGAGCGCCCGCTCGACGGCGACGAGCTGGTCCTTCGTCTTCGCGATCTCCTGGTCCGCCTCGCGGATGCTGATGTCGATGCCGTCCATGGCCGCCCGCAGCGCAGCCTCCGCCTCCACCTTCCGCGCCACGACCTCAGGGTTGAACACCTGGAAGGCGTCGCTCGCCCGAATCCCGGCCAGCATGTGGCGGTCCATCTCGACGGCGTCGACGAGGGCAGTGCGCTCGTCGATGTGTAGCTGCACGAGGTTCGGGTCGTCGTTGTCGAACGCCTCGTCGACGGCCGCCATGGACGCGACCACCGTCTTCCGGAGGGACGGATCCATCGCGGCGCGGGGATGTCGAGATCCGGTTTGCGCGGTGGCGGTAGGCTTTGGTGAGGCGGTGGCGGTGGCGGTTGCGGGCCGGGAGCCGGGGCGGTGGCGGTTGCTGGGGACGGGCTGGGAGCCGAGACGGTGGCGCGGGGCGGAGGGCGTTGTTCTGAGGAGAGAAGAAGACGGGTGGGGGCCATTTGTAGGGGGGCCCGCTCGCGCCTGCCAGCTCATGCCTGTTGGGCGGCCCAGATGGCTTGGCATCCAAGAAGCCCCCGCAGATGCGTGGCACGTTATCCAACCCCACCGACCCCACAGGCTGAAATGTGGGGCCAACTCGGGCGTGGACTCGCGTACTACTTGAGCGCCGGCTCTCGTGGCGTCCGCGCTGGGGGGCGGCCGGCCATGCTGCTCGGCAACCTGCTTCTCCTGAACTGCGTCGCGCTGATCCACGGCCACGGCTGCGGCCGCGCCACCGGGGCGTCGCCGGAGAACGTCTCGATCCCCAAGCTAGCTTGTCGCCCCTCCCTTGCTGCAGAACGCACACGACACGAGCACGCACGTGTACTCCTCAGCTGGGCGCCGCGACGAACCCGACCACGGCCAATATCTGGGGGTGAGCATCCGGTACCTGGCTGACGAGGGGCTCGTGCGTGCAAAGGCCGCCGCCGCCACCCATCCATCGATCGAGCACAGGCCGTAGCAACGTGTGGCGGCGATCGACATGCGCTGGCTGGCTAGCGGGCAGCATAGGGACTGACCGATCGGCCAGATGCCCGCGCGCGTGGCGTGGGTCGTGCGTGCGCCAAGGCGAACCAGATTGGCCGCGCGTGACCCGTCGACACGAAAAGGCGAACCAAATCAAACGCAGCTCCATCGGCTCCTCTCCCCCCATCACCTCCCAACCCAAGGCCGGGGCAAGAGCTATCGATGCCTATGATTGAGAGGAGGAGAGGCTGCTCCCCTCGCACCAGTAGTGTCTGTTAGATCTGTGGGTCGCTCATGTATAGAATAGGTGCATCTGGGTGTGTATGTGTACATGTGCGTGTGCTGTGTTGAATAAAGGAGATGGGATTCGGGTGTATACCATCCCCGCCGGTCGCGGCGGCTCCAGTCGCCATGGCCGGTTCTGTTGGTGAGGATCTGCTCAAGGCAGCGTCGCGCAGTGTAGTCGTAGGAGTGCGTCGCGGTAGCAGGTCGCGCCGGCCCTCTGGTCGCCACCGGCACTGGCCCGGGACAGCGACGGAGTACGGCGATGACGTCGTGGTGGCGGTGGCGGGTCTTCCCGTCACTGCCCGCGCTAACCCTAGATCGGATTGGTGTTTCGGTGGGTCTGACGGCTCAGGTCAACCTCGTTCTTAGAGCCGGCGGCCCCCACCTCTCTATATAGCGCAGGGTGACAG
Organism: Echinochloa phyllopogon; assembly: GCA_033239725.1. Classification (NCBI taxonomy): domain Eukaryota; kingdom Viridiplantae; phylum Streptophyta; class Magnoliopsida; order Poales; family Poaceae; genus Echinochloa; species Echinochloa phyllopogon. Next base: position 4,203,484 of record BTCW01000001.1, read on the forward strand.
GGGCCCACCAACCAATGGTTGGGTTGGGCGCCCCCGATCAGGGCGCGGATCAAGGCCCACGGCCTTTGGGCCGTGTGGACCGGGAGATCAACCTAACAATCTCCCCTTTGATCTCACAATCGCTTTTCTTTTACCTTTTACAATTTTCCTTATTCCATCCTAGATTTGTGCACAGAGCATATCTCATCGTCCCGACTCAATCGTCGATAGAATCAATAGCTACTGTACACGCCCCTATTCAGAAATAGATTCTTTAATCTATGGGCCCTGTTAATCCAGAGATCATAGGCAATACCTTAGTCCCATGCCGGCTACGTGTTCCTTGAACACGTTGGGTGGTAAGCCTTTCGTTAGCGGATCCGCGAGCATCTTCTCTGTTTTAATATGCTCGAGACTTATGGTGTGATCCTGGATTCTATCTTTGACAGAATAAAATCTTATCTTTATCGACTTGGTAGCCGTACTTTTCTTATTATTATGAGCATAGAACACTGCTGGCTGGTTATCGCAGTACATCTTTAGTGGTCTTTCTATACTGTCTACCACTCTCAATCCTGGTACAAATTTCTTTAGCCATTCAACTTGGCAGGATGCCTCGTAACATGCTATAAATTCTGCATACATCGTAGATGTTGCTGTCACTGTTTGCTTGGAGCTTCTCCACGATATAGCTCCCCCTGCGAGAGTGAAAATGTAGCCTGTCGTGGATTTACTATCATCTCCATCTCCCGCAAGGTCTGAGTCTGAATACCCTTCAATCTCTAGGGAATCTGTTCTTTTATACGTTAGCATGAGGCCTTTTGTGCCTTGCACATACCGTAAAGCTTTCTTCGCTAATTTCCAGTGCTCAAGGCCTGGATCTTTCTGATATCTGCCAAGTATGTTGGTAACAAATGCAAGGTCAGGGCGTGTGCACACTTGTGCATACTGTAAGCTTCCGACAGCTGAAGCATATGGAACTGCCTTCATTTGTTCCCTTTCATAACTGTTCTGAGGACTCTGAAAATCCCCAAATCTATCGCCCTTGACTATTGGCGCAGGAGTAGGCTTACTCCTCTGCATACAGAACTTTTCTAGAACCTTTTCCAGGTACGTCTGTTGAGATAATCCTAATACCCCATCTGATCTATCTCGGTGAATTTCGATTCCCAAAACGAATGAGGCTTCACCAAGGTCTTTCATATCAAAGTTCGAGGATAGGAACTTTTTCGTTTCCAATAATAGGTTGACATTGCTACTTGCCAGTAGGATGTCATCCACATAAAGGATGAGGAAAATGTAACTGCCTTTCTGGAATTTTGCATAAATGCAATTGTCCTCAACATTTTCATTAAACCCGAAACTCTTTATCGTTTCGTTGAACTTCAAGTACCACTGTCTCGAAGCTTGTTTTAACCCATAAATGGATTTCTTTAGGTGACATCCCATGTGTTCTTTTCCTTCCACGACAAAACCTTTGGGTTGAGCCATGTAAACTTTTTCTTCAAGATCCCCATTAAGGAATGCCGTCTTTACATCCATCTGGTGCAATTCGAGATTGAAATGTGCCACCAATGCCATTATGATTCTGAAGGAATCCTTACATGAGACCGGAGAAAAGGTCTCATTGTAATCTATTCCTTCCTTTTGTGTAAAACCCTTCGCCACAAGACGCGCTTTAAATCTTTCTACACTGCCTTCATTTGTTCCCTTTCATAACTGTTCTGAGGACTCTGAAAATCCCCAAATCTATCGCCCTTGACTATTGGCGCAGGAGTAGGCTTACTCCTCTGCATACAGAACTTTTCTAGAACCTTTTCCAGGTACGTCTGTTGAGATAATCCTAATACCCCATCTGATCTATCTCGGTGAATTTCGATTCCCAAAACGAATGAGGCTTCACCAAGGTCTTTCATATCAAAGTTCGAGGATAGGAACTTTTTCGTTTCCAATAATAGGTTGACATTGCTACTTGCCAGTAGGATGTCATCCACATAAAGGATGAGGAAAATGTAACTGCCTTTCTGGAATTTTGCATAAATGCAATTGTCCTCAACATTTTCATTAAACCCGAAACTCTTTATCGTTTCGTTGAACTTCAAGTACCACTGTCTCGAAGCTTGTTTTAACCCATAAATGGATTTCTTTAGGTGACATCCCATGTGTTCTTTTCCTTCCACGACAAAACCTTTGGGTTGAGCCATGTAAACTTTTTCTTCAAGATCCCCATTAAGGAATGCCGTCTTTACATCCATCTGGTGCAATTCGAGATTGAAATGCGCCACCAATGCCATTATGATTCTGAAGGAATCCTTACATGAGACCGGAGAAAAGGTCTCATTGTAATCTATTCCTTCCTTTTGTGTAAAACCCTTCGCCACAAGACGCGCTTTAAATCTTTCTACATTCCCTTTGGAGTCACGTTTCGTCTTGTAGACCCATTTGCAGCCTACTGTTTTGGCTCCTTTAGGAATTTCTTCTAAGTCCCAAACACGGTTGGTACTCATCGATTTCATTTCATCTTCCATGGCCTCAAGCCACTTGAATGAATTTTCGCTTCTCATGGCTTGTTCGAATGAAATAGGATCATCCTCCATTCGAAACTCTTCTGTGTTATACACTTCATAATCATCAGGAATTGCTGACTTTCTTGCTCTTTGAGACCTTCTAGGGGCCTCTACATTTGGGACATTTTCTATTGGAGGCTGTTGATGCTCCCCCTGATCTGCAGCAACATTTTCTATAGGATCCTGAGGGACAGGTTCCACATTTGCATTCGGTGTTGCCACAGGAGGAACCACCACAGGAGCTGGAGCCGCAGTGTCTGGCACGGTCGGCGTAGGCTCAACAGGTAGTTCGAAAAATGGCTCCTGAATCATTGGATTGGGTGCGCACACCCGCCTCTCCTCAAGATCAATCTTTCGAGCTTCCATGCTCCCCCGTATCATTTCTTCTTCAAGAAAAGCAGCATGTCTCGTTTCCACAAACTTTGTGACGTTATCTGAACAGTAGAAACGATATCCTTTTGATTTCTCTGTGTAGCCAATAAAATGGCAACTCACTGTCTTGGGATCTAGCTTCCCAATGGTCGGGTTGAATATCTTTGCCTCAGCAGGGCTCCCCCACACCCGTAGGTGATTCAATGAGGGTACTCTGCCTGTCCACAGCTCATACGGTGTTTTTGGCACCGCTTTACTGGGAACTCTGTTGAGAATATAGGTGGCGGTTTTTAAAGCCTCCATCCATAAGCTCACTGGTAGTGTAGAGTAGCTGATCATGCTTCGCACCATATCCATAAGGGTACGGTTACGTCTTTCAGCGACTCCATTCTGCTGAGGATCGCCCGGCATAGAGTACTGGGCAACTATACCTTGTTCCCTTAGGTACCTCGCGAAAGGTCCTGGAACTTGGCCATATGGGGTGTGCCGACCATAGTATTCCCCTCCACGGTCGGAACGGACTATCTTTATCTTTAAATTATGTTGATTTTCAACTTCAGCCTTGAATATTTTAAACTTATCCAACGCTTCTGATTTTTCTTTTATTGGATAAATATATCCATAACGGGAATAATCATCGGTAAAAGTAATGAACGAGTCAAAACCATCTATGCTTTTAACTGAAAATGGACCACAGATGTCTGTGTGAATTAATTCTAATACACCTGCGGTATGTTCAGCATTTTTCTTTGTAATCTTTATGTATTTTCCTTTGATGCAATCAACGCATTTATCTAAGTCTGAGAACTCTAGAGGAGGAAGAATGTCATTCTTAACCAGCCTTTCTATTCTCCCCCTCGAAATATGGCCTAAACGACAATGCCATAATTTCGACGACGTGTCTTGAGTTCTCTTTCGTTTTCTATTATGAGCTGTAGGTGGGGATACAAGCGCATTCACATCACATACGGAATTCACACTTTCGCGTAGTGATAACAAATAAAGATCATTTTTCTTAAAAGCAATAGTAGTAACTGTATCTTTAAAAACTATTACACACATGCCATTTCCAAAATGACATCCATATCCATCATCATCTAGACGAGATACACTTATTAAGTTCCTCTGTAAACTAGGCACAAAGAAAACATCTCTAAGAAATAAATCAAATCCGGTGTCGAGCTCTAGGAGAAGGTCGCCCACAGCCTTCACTTCTGCTTCGACTCCATTTGCGACTTTAATTCGCCTTTCGTTTCTTTGAGTAGTTCTCGTCGAACGGAATCCCTGTAAAGAGTTTGCAACATGAATTGTTGCTCCTGAGTCAATCCACCAAGTAGAAGTGGAATAATCTATATACAGAGATTCATTTATGAATGAAATAACATTCTCACCTTTCCTTTCCATGATCATCTTTAAGTAGGCAGCACAATTTTTCTTGTAGTGCCCTTTCTCTTTGCAGTAGAGACACTGATCTTTCTCCACTGTGGTTTGCCCGTCCTTAGGCCTGTGCTGCTGGGAGTGCTGAATTCCTTTTCCCTTAGAGGAGGAGGGATTTCCTTTTGCGCTGTTAGGCGCATTGTTGTTATTTTTCTTCTTTTGCACTTGGTTAACAGTGTTACCACGTGCTATCTTTATCCTTTCCTCCTCTTGAGCCAACATCGCTATGGTCTTTTCTATGTCCCATTTCTCAGAACTAACATTGTAGTTAACAACGAAGTTCTCAAACGAGTCTGGCAATGAAGCAAAAGCCAAGTGAATGATGGTACTCTCTTTCAAGTCCTCATCCATTGGTTTGAGCTTATTGTTTATGTGGATCAAGCGATGTATGTCCTCTCTGATGTTGCCTGTGTACTTGGCGTTGATCAATTGCTTGATTAGCTGAGATGCGTAGGTCTTTGAAGAGCCAGTATACTGACTCTTTAGCTTCGCCAAGTACTCTATCACATTGCGACAATCTTTAATTGCCCCAAAGATGGCAGGCTCTATTGTGTTCTTGACCACTGCCAAGCACTTCTTGTTGGCAGTGATCCATTTGGCATTATCTGTGTCAAATTTCTGTTTGCTGACCATATAGGCCTGCTCTGTTTGCTGCCAAGCAGCATCTGTCATATCAGCCCCTCTGACCGGCTTCTCAGGCTCAGCTGGAATCGGTGCAGTGAGGACCCAGTCCAGCTCTGTCATGGTAAAGAAGAAGTCCACCTTCTTGTACCACTCATTGTAGTTATCTCCTTTGAGAATCGGAATGTCCTTGATGGAGACCATCATGGAACCCGTAGCTGAAATTAATTTATATCAAGTGAGAACATTATAACATAATAACAGTGTAAATTACATTAAAACTTCATCACCTTTGGGCAGAAAAAGTAATAATGCAATAAGCAATATCTATAAAATTATAATATTGTTACTATCAACTTTGGTCAGAAAATAACAATATCATAATAATTCTGAAATTTTATCTATGACTTGAATTTAAATTATCCCTTTGGTTCAAATTTAAATACAAGTCAAAATAAATCTCTATGCAGCGGAAACATTAAAAAATTCATATGAACAGTAGCAAAATACTCTATTTACCCTCTGAAAATTATCCCTTTGGTTCAAATTTAAACAGGGCAAATTCTATTCAAATTTCTATTCAAATTGATCAAAATTGACTGAAATCAATTCAAATAAATGCGAAAAGCTACTGTGCACTGTTTTTCGTTTTTCGGCCCATTTCCGAATTCTGCCCGCGGCCCGTGCTCGCGTTCGCGCACGCGAACAGTGCGGCCCAGCCGCTCTTTCGGCCCGCCCAGCCACGCCGCCGCGCTCCCAGGCCGCAACCTGGGCCTGGGCCGCCGATTCGGCCCAGCGCCGCAGCCGCGCCCCCGCCCGCGTCGATCTCGGCCGTTCATCTTCATCGGACGGACGAGCGCGCGTTTCGGGAGGTATAAAAGCCGCGCGGCCGCGCCGACGCCCTAACCCTAATTCATTTCTCACTTCGCTCGCTCGCTCGCGCCGCGCTCTCCTCGCGAGAGCCGGCAGCTTCATCTTCTCCCCGGCCGGCGGCCTCACGCCGCCGCGCCGTAGCTCCTCTGCGCCGCCGCGCCATGGCCGGTGAGCCACGGCCGGCGGTGCTTCTCTTCTTCCACCCCTCTCTTTCCCCTCTCTGTGCTAGCCGTAGCTAGGTCTTGCGCACGCGCGCACGCTCGGTCGGTGGCCTACCGCCGGCGTGCCGCCGGATCTTCGCCGCCACTATGGCCGGCGAGATCCAGTGCGCTCGGATCTGTGCGCGTAGGGCTAGCGTCGTCACGCCGCCGCTACTGCTCTGCGCCCTTGCGGGCCTCCTCGCCGGAGTCGCGTGCGTCTCGCGCGCGGCTCCGTCGAGGAGATCTGTAGGGGTGATTAGGGTGGTGGTGATGCCGCCCGTGGACGGCATACCGAGGTAAGTCGACTCTGGATCTAGGGTTAGGGTTAGGGTTTGAGTTCGATTTGCTTCTTTTTCTCGGATTTCTCGTGTTTCCCGAGTTGGATCTACTAACAACGAGGCTAACTGATACCATTGTTAGATCTGTGGGTCGCTCATGTATAGAATAGGTGCATCTGGGTGTGTATGTGTACATGTGCGTGTGCTGTGTTGAATAAAGGAGATGGGATTCGGGTGTATACCATCCCCGCCGGTCGCGGCGGCTCCAGTCGCCATGGCCGGTTCTGTTGGTGAGGATCTGCTCAAGGCAGCGTCGCGCAGTGTAGTCGTAGGAGTGCGTCGCGGTAGCAGGTCGCGCCGGCCCTCTGGTCGCCACCGGCACTGGCCCGGGACAGCGACGGAGTACGGCGATGACGTCGTGGTGGCGGTGGCGGGTCTTCCCGTCACTGCCCGCGCTAACCCTAGATCGGATTGGTGTTTCGGTGGGTCTGACGGCTCAGGTCAACCTCGTTCTTAGAGCCGGCGGCCCCCACCTCTCTATATAGCGCAGGGTGACAGGGGCCCACCAACCAATGGTTGGGTTGGGCGCCCCCGATCAGGGCGCGGATCAAGGCCCACGGCCTTTGGGCCGTGTGGACCGGGAGATCAACCTAACAGTGTCAGCTTCGTCCCGGTGGGTGTTGCACGGGCAGGGCCAGGGTCAGCAGGGAGCTTTCTGCCTTGCACCCTGCTAGCCGTCTCGCTTGCTTGCAGCCAGGCGGCAGCCACTGTCCAGTCGATCGCAAGTCACAGGTCAATCACGTCGTCCCCGCTCTGCGCTAGGCGAGGCCAGGCCATGATTGCTGCCTTCGGAACGGAGTACTTGGCGGCGAGGCGTCGGCATGGCCACCGGCTAGGCATGCGATGCGAGCCGACGTCTCGAACCGGCACTGCCCGTCATCCGTCAACTCGCACGCATCACGGCCGTGCCGTCTGCCGAGGCGTTCCAGCCCATGGCATTGGCAAGCGCGGGCGGGCGGGCGGGCGCGGCAGCAGGCGACGGGATTCGCTACAAATCACTACGGCAGCGCACGCGGCCGTAGCCTTTTCCCCTGCTGCCCTAGAGCTGCGCGCGGCGCACGCAGGGACCAGAGGTACTCGTTTTGGGAAAAAAATTAGGTGGGGACCGTCCCCACAGACCTCGCCGTGAGGACCCGTCCTAGACTTCTGCCGCGTGTGGAGTATTAAATTTAGATGAAATCGAAAACTAATTGCACTCTGCGAGACGAATATTTTGAGCCTAATTAATCAATTTTTAGATAATTTTACAGTAGCGCAATGATTACGAAATGACATTTTACTTCCAAATTCAACCACCCAATTCTAACCGTATTAGTAAATGCCAACGATCTTCTAAGGAGTACTCCCTCCGTCCCATAATATTAGCATTCCAAGCATCCAAACTCAGGAAATAACAGAACTGTTAAAAGACCTCTATACCCCTCATTTTACACTACCCACCAACTCTCACCTACCCTACCAACCCATTTGATTTTGTCTTATATGTAGGAATGCTTATATTTTGGCAAAAAATTTAAACCCTATAAATGCTTATATACTGGGACAGAGGGAGTACTGTGTCATGCACGTGTCATGCCGTGCCGAAGCCAGCAGGGGGGGAAGAAGATATCGAGGAGGCCGGAGGATCGAGAAGCAGCTGCAGGAAGGAAGGAAACACCGGGCCGCTAGGCAACGACCAGCGGTGGACACCAACGACGAAACAGTCCAAGGTGCGTGCCGACAAACATGCTCCTGCCCCGCCCGGCCGGGACGGGAGATGTCGGTGCCGGTTGCCGCAGCGCGGGATCGATCGGGCAACCAACCGGGCCGGCCCGAGCGCACCCCTCTCTCTCTCTCGGTCTGAGATGGACAGGTTTCAGTTTCACCGAAGCGGAAACTGTTTGACCACGAACCCTTGCCCGCCCGCATTGAAGGCGCCACGGATTCGGACACGCCCAGGAACGGCGCAGAGATTCTCTGCTCTTCCTTTCCTTCTTCTGGGAACTGGGATGCATGCAAGAGCGGAAGAGCCCATGCCATGGCATGCATGCCACAACATACAACATCACAAGCTTCTACCAGTTCCATGAAGCCCCGGCAGCAGGACAAGCACAACGAAAGCGTAGCAGTGGGGCACACACATTGCCCTACCACTCACCCTACAACCCTACGGCAGGCACAACTGCTCCTGCTAACCCTAGCTAACAAAGCAGCTGGTTGCATTGCAGGTACGTACACATACATGACATGAGAAACGCACGCTGCACTACGCGCGCGCTACAGTACGTACACAGACTCCTGCTACGCTCTACGGTACAGAGATCCGATCGGATCCGGCCGGCTCTACCACACACACTGTGACAATACTGCGCATCCATGAGAGACCACACAACGTACGCTACTGTCCAAAGTCCCCCAGCCTTCCCCTCCTCATCGGCCGCCGTGCAGGCAGCGAGAAGCTGTGTGTTCTTGCACGGGAAGAGGAAGGGGAAGGCATGCCTGACTTCGGATTGACCGCGCAACACTACCACGAACTACAAGATCGAGACCACGATGCACATGCTGCTTCCAACAACGAGGTGCTTGGCTTGGCTGGCTCCATTGTTGCCGCCGTGCTAGCTCTAGCTTGGTGGAGTAGCTAGCTAGCTAGCCTTGGGTGGCGGTGCCGGCGTCGCTGCGGTCGTCGTCGTCGGCGGCGTCGCCGTCGTGGACGGACGCCGGCGGGCGACCCTGCCGAGGCGCTTGGGCGGGTTGCCGGCGCCGGCGGTGACCCCGTCGCGCGGCGGCGAGAACAGGGCCGGGAGGAACTCGTCCTTGTCGCACTCCAGCCTCTGCTGCCGGAGGTGACCCACCAGCTTCTCCGTGCCCTGCAACAACCCATGGCACCCTTGTCAGTGACGCATATCCATCAGTGCATGCAATCGCATCATCATCCAGGCACATCAAATCAAATCCTATGGCTGCGAGCTAGTCCTGGCCCTAGCGATATCAGTGCATTCTTCTGGTCGTGCGATTCATGATTGCATCTCTCTAATCTGCGCAGGACGAAGAGGAGAGATACGTATATACGGAGTATGTTTGTATATTCACCTGGATCTTGGCCGGGACAATCTCGATCACCTTCTTGGAGCCGTGCACGTTCCAGCCGCACCACTGCAGACAGTAGTAGAAGCAGCGCGCCGCCGCCGCCGTTGTGAAGTTGATGAACGCGTAGCCGAAGTTCCCCTCCCGCCTGCCCATCCATCGTAAAACTCGTTTACAATCACAATATCATCACATGCACGGATCGACTCGTTTAATCATAATCAAATTAGCTCGAAAATCCGAACCAACAAATGCACAGCAAACGCCACAAAACAAAACGCTGGAAATGGAGAAGCAAATTAACAAACAGGACATATATACTACCACATCAGTTCATATATACTAGCTACTGGATACAACTAGAAGTAGTAAAAGCTTTCAGTAATACTATTGGCTCCTACAAAACAAAATTATTGGCATCAAGTTACATCTTGTGTTGTTTTTGTCTCTTTGTTCTTTAGCTTTTTACCAGCAGGAGGACTGAACCAGCCTGCATTTCTATTATACAAAAGAAGAAAAAGGGAAACGACTCTGAAAGTTCACTTTACAGCTTTCACACATCATGTGGCCATCAACCTACTTATATCAAGTAATTCACACCAAGAAAAATGCAGTGATTTCATCTACATGACAATCCGACAAATAATACTCATCTGCAAGCAAATGCTGAAAAATTAGTCTACAGACTTGTAGCCGTTGGCCAAGCATCATCAACAAGAAACTGAAGGAAATTAATCTACAATAAGTATCAGATTTTATTTGACCGCAGAAAATTAAAGGGATATTTAAACAAGACAATAGCATGCACATACTACTAATTGCGGCTAATGAATTTCATCGACTTGGTTGCTCCAGACAAAAATGCTAGCATCAAATTTCATCGACTTGTTCTTTAGCTTTTCGCAGAGCAAGGACAACTGAAACCTGCCTTTGTGCGTGTACAAAACAAGGAAAAGAAAGGGAAAGTACTCAAAAGTTCAGCTTCCTGGAACTTCCTACAGCTTTCATGTGATTTCAAACTACAGTGGGCCAGTGATCAAATGCATGTCCAACAAGCAGATCCAGCAAATATTCAACACAACACAAGTATATCCCTTGCAAGAAATTGCCATGCCTTACTATCAAAGTTTTTTGTTTTGTTCCGTCTCTTTGTTTTATAGCTTTTTTCAGAGCAAGGACAACTGAACCCTGCGTTCTTGTATGTGCCAAAAGAAGAAAAGGAAAAGGGACACAATGTACACAATGTGGCCTCATTTGTCCTTCAGATTTGCCTCTACCTTACTGCTTGATTTCATGTTGTTTCCCCCCTTTGTTCGAAAAAAAATGCTGTTTCCCCCCTAAACAAATAATTTCGTGCCAAGAAAATGCAGGCGATTTTGCTAGTGATCTAGAGGCTCGATCATCACCTGAAATCCATCGGCAGGTAGAGAACGTCGTACGCGGAGACGACGGCTCCGGCGCCCTTGTTCGCGTGCTTGCAGTGGCTGTCCAGCAACTCGATGATGTGCCCGCTCCTGCACACATGATACACCAATCAAGAATCATATGAGGCTCAGTTCAAGAACAAGAACAGGTGCAGGTGGAGAAGTAAGCGTCCGCCCTAGTGAGTTTTAGTGACGTCTATCGCTTCTGCTCGATCGAGCGAAGCGCGTACCTGAGCTTGTTGGGGATGTTCCGGAGCATGACGGTGGTGGTGTACTTGTTGAGCGCCGGCTCCGGCACTGGCTCCCAACACTGCGGCCGCCTCGTCGTGTACTTGGGCGGCGGCGGCGGGGCCTGCCGCTGCGCCTGCCAGGCGGCGAGCGCGCGCGGGCCGGCCGCCTTCCGGGGACGCGGCGCCTTGTTGCCGTTGGACCTGGCCTCGCTCCTCCCCGCCGCCTTCCGCCGCGTCTTGCGCGGCGGCGGCGGCGGCGGCACCAGGGCAGGCGCCGCGGCGGCCGCGGGTGCGGGATGCTTCCACGGCTTCACGGCCGCGGCCCGGCGCTTCCCCGCGCCGCAGCGGCCGGAGAACGCCGCCATGAGCTTGTGCGGCGGGCGGCCGTGCGCGGCGGCGGGGACGCCGCCCTTGCAGGCGGCCGGCGGGGAGGAGGGCGGCGGCTGGGCGGGGAAGCAGAAGCCGATGTGGCCGGCGGGCGGAGGGGGCGCGAGGCAGCAGTAGGTGACGAAGGGGAAGTTGGGCGGGCAGGCGGCGTCGGCGAGCGGGAACGGGGGCGGCGCCGGCGGGGCGAGGTGGAGTGCGTGCGCGTAGTGGTACAGGAACGGCGCCGCGGCCGGGTTCAGCTTCGTCGCGGTGGCCATGGCTGGCTCCGGAGGGCCGGAGGGGGAGTGGACGGGAACGGCGGCGAGGGTTGCGAAGGGAGCAGGGGAAGAGCTCTGAGAGGAGGCAATCCGTATCCGCGGCCGCGTTCGCTAATCGCTGGAGACATGGCCGGCCGGCTTTATAGAGCGTGGCGAGGGCCAAGGGGGGAGTGGCTGGGTTCCCAGCTCGGCATGGGCGCAGCTTTGTCTCGCTGCAGGTGGGACCCGGATGCATGGAGGGCGTCAGGTTTGAGTTTGATTGACTGAATGAATGATTGGTGTGGGTCTCTCGTCTCTGGGTGTACGTGTTCCAGATTAATCTTGCCACGTCTGTGTGGTAATCGGGAATCAGAACGATCTTTTCATGGCAGTTTAGGTCGTAAATTTATGTTTTTCGGTAATGCGTTTCCTTTGCTATACATGCCCTATGCTTTTGTGGGTTTCCATGGAGATGTGTGTAGTCGTGTTTGGTTATGAAAACCTAACAGAACAACATACAGTACGTTTAGGCCAAACAAACCATAGAAAGTTTCTTTTAGAGGAAATCGCACCAATTGTTTGATCGCAAAGTCTTGTTGCTCTCCCTTCTCCCTAATGCCTGCACCAATTCAAAGATCCTGCTTGTGCACCGAACATTTTTTTTTCTGTTGTTGAGTAGAAAGCGGCAGGAAACAGGTAGCAGTAACATGCTTCATCCGCTACGGTCCAATGCATCCCCGGCAGGCGGCAGCCTTCTCCAGTTCTCCTCCCTCCCCTTCCCCTCCCCTCCCCCATCGCCTGCGTGCCGGCCATCGAGAGAACGGACGGGACGCACGGAAAAGAGGAAAGGGAAGGCGTGCACACGTACACGCTTCGGATTGACCGTGCGACGCTGCTGCGCTGCATCGTCGCATGCAGCGCCCTCCGTGCGCAGCGCCGCCGAGCTTTGCATCACTGCCAGCGGAAGGCGACGAGGACCTGGTCCATGCACTACCAGCGACACGTCTGTCCATGATCCATTATTTTAACCGCTGCAACAACGTACGTGTCGTCCGGTGCAGTGCACGTCAAACCCAACACACCAGCTACTGCTTGCCGTTGTGATCCGGCCAGATCGATGATGCCCGACTATTGCTGCATTAGCAGCCAACGTACGTCCGCGATCCATTAACCGCGCCAGAGATATACGGAGTATGCATTATTAGCAAGAGCATAATTAAGATCGAGGATGCAAGGGAACTAGGGAAGAAAGAGATGGAGGAGGAGGCCAGAGAGCTCCACATCCCCAATCGCCCTGCCGGCGGATGCATGAGCATCGAGAGAGGACGTGGTGCGCGCTGGTGCACGGGCCGGAAAGCACCGGATTGGCCGTGCGACGCTGCTGCACACAGGCACAGGCAGCTGCGTTTTTTTTCTTGGCTGCGCCCTGCATCATCGCGTGCCAGACACACCACTCCGATCCTGTCGCCGCCGCGCGCGATGCATGCGCCGCCGGCCACCGGGCAGCAAGCAGACGTCGCCGACGCCGAGCAGGATCGTTGGCGGGCGCGCAGAAGATGACAAGACCTGGCGCTGCTGCTTGGGCTACGGCGGGCGCCGGGCGCTCAAGCAGTCCTGCGATCCATGATTACGTCCGGTACGTGCCGCGTGCGTGCGTGGCTGCCGGCACACAGCAGGTTGGTTCCTCGCTCGGCGGACCACGGTGACCTGACCATTTCTTGACCTATGAATATATATGTCGGAAGTAAAACCTGATCAGCACTACTCCTATTCGAGGATGATTCACCGGCCAGAATCCCCCAAAATGCATTTCCACGTGCAATTCCCCGGTTTAGTGATACTTTGTTGAAACCCAAATGCGGGGACAGTACTTAAACGAAGCCAGGTTTTGAAACTTCTCGCCAACATTTTAATTTTTTTATCTTCTCACCAATATTATTCCAACAGCATGACATAAGACACACTAAAATACCACTAATTCGAGGATGAGAGGCTTCCAATGGCAAAAGGGTTACATCTTATTTTTGCCTCATACTTTACGTGCATTTATTATTTCATTCAAATGCATCCATGGCAAATAGGAAAGGCCAACGAATTAAAAGAAGATCTAACTCCATACATGGAATATGCTTGTTTTTTCGCCAACAAATTGAAGATAACAATTTAATTTATATCAAACTATGGGGCGTCAAAAGTTTGGTGGTTGTATCAAATGAACGAACGTGTGCAAACTAAAGGCGTTAAAAGTTTGATCTGTACGTGGTGTGTGGGTGTAAAAAGGTGCTTCCAAATGTGAAAAAAATAGTACCAAGCATACAACATGTCATATGCTGTTGCTTGTCCTCCTAGGAGGCAAGTTTGGCGACTGTATGATTCAGACCGATAGATTCATAAGTTTGATTGCTGAACGCGCATGCCGCGCGCGCAGTCGCCGATTGGGGTGCCGCGGTTATCGCCTTTCACTTGGACAGTTTTGGACTAGCTCGTCCGTGTGGGACTAATCGAACCCACCAAGCGGAGCAACAGGCGGCATGGCCTTTAATTGTGGGCCGATTGGGCCAGTGTGTGATGACGCGACAACTCGACCGCAGCCCAACGAGAGCCTGGCCCAATAAGCCGCGGGCCGCTCTCTGCCGTCTGTTCCCGCCGCTGCCGGCGAACTCATCGAGGCTCCAGCGACCAGCGGCCGCTCCCCTGCGCAGTTTCTTCTCCCGGAGGATTCTTCAGCAGTTGGACCGAGCCAGGTCTCCCTGTTCAGCGGCCGCCGGTGAGACTTGCCGGCGACCTCCAGCATCGCGCCGTCGCCGCTCGCTGCGCCTTGCTCGCTCCTTCACGCGTGATGGGCTATTGAGCAAGGAAAAAGTACCATGTCAAAGTGAAATCCTCTAAAATCTAGGCCGCGTGGGTTACTCGGGCAGGTCAGTGCCGATCGACATCGCCGGCGGCTCATTCCATTATTCCCATTCCAGTTCATGCATGCTTGGCGACGTCGCCGGCCTTTTCAATCTTCCCATGAATAGCATGTTGGATTTGAGCAACAACTTGCTCTCAGGCGAGCTCCCGGAGGTGATCCGCAGGTGGAAGGCCTCAATGGCTGGATCATGCTCCGACGACGGCGGCATTAGAGCGCCGCGCGTAGGCGCGCGCGAGGGGGCGATGGTTTGGAAGCGAACGAACGAAGTCGCCGGCGTCGTGCAGGCGGATAGCTCGCGGATGCCGCCGTGACTTCCCTCGTCTCGGAGACCAGTGCTTCTGTTCGGTGCCAGCGCCGGCGCCGAGTGCGAGCTACGTGCACGCGCTGGAGCTGCTGGCCTCGGGAAAGCGGGGAGGGCCTCGCTACCATCCACGCCGATCCTGACCGCACAAGTTCGATCCAACGCTCAGGAGATTCCCAGGGGGTGGACGGTAAACGAAATACCGACCACCCCTGGGGTTCCACTCCGACCCTGCCAGCGCCGCGCCTTGCCGTGCCGTCGCCGTCTCCACCGCCCGGTTTCCAGCTTCCCAGAAGAAAGTTCCGTCGACGGCCTTGGTCGTATTGACGCGATGAACGCCGTCGCGCGCGCCTGGGCGGCGGCGGACAAGGTGGTCTGCGGCTGCGTTCACTACAAGAATAACTCACGTCCGCACCCCTCATATGCCTCGGTGCACTTAAGATCCGGTGCTAATGTAACGTTAGCACCGGATGCGAAATTGGGACGCCCTCGGGAACCCTTTAGCACCGGGTTGTAACACCAACCGGTGCTAAAAGTCCCCTTTAGCACCGGTTGGTGTTACAACCCGGTGCTAAAGGGTCCCCCTCCTTTAGCACCGGGTGGTATTACGACCCGGTGCTAAAGGGTCACCCTTTAGCACCGGGTGTTGTTACGACCCGGTGCTAAAGGCCCTTTAGCACCGGTTCGTAAATACAATCCGGTGCTAATGTAGGTGTCACATGCTACTTCAAAAGGAGCGCATCTTTAATCCTATCACATGCGCTGTGTAGGTGAGATGGTTAGGTGGGTGCACGCGCGCGAGCCAAGAGGTCTTGAGTTCGAATCCCGCAACACGCAAATATGCAAATATTTTTGGCTAGTGCCCCCACCTTTAGCACCGGTTATTTGACCCGGTGCTAAAGGTGGCACCCTTTAGCACCGGAAGATTGGCACCGAGTGGGAAACCCGGTGCTAAAGGGCTTTCCCACCCGGTGCCAATGTGCATGATTCTGGTAGTGGTTCATGGCGGCTGGACGGCGCATATGCACAGGCGGCCGAAGCAAGTCGCGAGACAAGCGTGCGTGCTCGCCGGCCGGCGTGGATTTCTCCCGTTCTCCGACTTCGAGAGGGCGGTGGCGCGGGACGACGGCGTAATTGTCATGAACCAGCAAGTGTCTTCAGCTGGAAGTAACGGCAAGCAAGGAAAGGCGTCTTCGACTCAAGTCATGACCAAGGCCCAGGACAAGCGACATCGACGGCCCAACTCCAAATACATCGGCCCGGCTTGGACATCGTGAGCGTGTCGGATAAGAACAGTGCTTATTCCCCAAGAGAGGGTTGGCTTTTCTGTAATAGGATTAGGACATTGGCCGGCTTTGCCGGAGAACCTGGCGGCGGAGAGATCTTCTCCGTCGATTGTATCTGAAGTTTACTTGAGTTATCTGAATTGGAGTGGAACTAGATCGAGTATCTAACATCTGCTATCAGATTCAGTTCTTCCCCTGTTGCTGCGTTCTTCAGTCTTGTGCAACTGCTCCGGTGAGGATCCATCCGGTCTCACCGTCCACGCCCCGCCCACCGACTCCCAGTCGGCGGCGGCCACCGCAAACCGCCGGTTAGCCGTTCCGGCACCGTCGCCCAACTCCTTCCGCGCCGCTTAGGATTGTAGTGGGGAATCTCGATCCTCGTCGTGATAGTCGTCGCCGCTTCCATCCTGGCGGAACTACCCGACTACCTCAAGCGCCCTCAGTACCAAACCAGAGTTCAGAAGCAAGCGATGGAGACGGATAAGCAGGTCGCCGAGATCGCGACCACCCTCAAGGAATTGGTGCTTGAGATGAAAAGTTGGAAACACGACGTCGACACCAAGATCCGGGACGTTGACACCAGGATCCACGACATTGACTCCAAGGTAACGACATTGAACACCTCCATCGATGATCTGCGATCAAAAATAGACACGCTCGCTAGTCAAGTTGATCCCGCGAACAAGGTGTTCGACATTGAGCACATTGATCTGACGAAGTCGGGTACCGCACCACCAAACCTGGAAGGCCCTTCAGAACAATTTCATCAGAACAAGGATCCAGACTGCCGAAAGTTTGGGTATGTCACTACCTTCACAACGTCGCCGGCTGCAAGTGCGAAAACCAGTCCTGATCGCACTTCTCCTAATAATCAGATTGTTCCTTATGCACAACCTTTGGGAATGCATGGTTGGGGCACCACCATTCCACCACTGGAATTTCCACAATTTGATGGTCATAACCCAAAAATGTGGCAAAAGAAGTGTGAATCATATTTTGAAGTCTACAAAATACTTGGTAATGTATGGTACAAATTGGCAACTATGAACTTTACTGGTAGTGCTGCTTTTTGGTTACAATCTGTTGAAACTGCTATGAAGAGTAGTACTTGGGTGGATTTCTGTTCTGCTGTTTGTACTCGTTTTGCCAAAGATCAACAAAATCAGTTGCAGCGCCAATTCTTTCATATCAAGTAGGCTGGCACAGTACCTGAATACATTGAACAATTTGATGATCTAGTGCATCAAATCAAAGCTCATGACCCTACTTTTAATTCTATGTTGGTCACTAACAAGTTCATTGATGGCCTTCATGATGATATCAAAGCAGTAGTCATTATGCATAAGCCCAAAGACTTGGATGCTGCTGGCTCTTTAGCTTTGTTACAGGAAGAGCTTCTCAGTGGTTCACCAGTACCAAAGAAAGAATCCAAGCGTCATGATCATTTACATTCCTTCAAGTCTGTGACAAAGACTCCAGTGCCTGTTCCTAGTGTAAAAATGCCACAATATTCCAGCCCTGATGAAAAGAAACATATTGAGTCTCTGAAAATTCAGAAACCTGAAGATTCTTTGAGTGCCATTAAAGCATATAGAAGAGCCAAAGGGCTGTGTTTCAAGTGTGGAGTAAAGTGGGCACCTGGCCATAAGTGTGCTCCAACTGTTGCCCTGCATGTAGTGGAGGATATATGGCAGCTATTGCAGGAACCTGAATCATCACATTCACTAGTCCAAGGAGAAGATTCTGATTCTGGTGAAGACCTTATATGTCTGTCTACTCATGCTAAAATTGGTCAGGAAGCTCCTAAAACAATCAGGCTATTGGGCAATCTGTTGGGTCAGAAGCCTTTGATTTTAATTGATTCTGGCAGTTCAAGTAATTTTATTGCTGAGAACTGGGCTAGTAACATGACAGGGTGGTCATTGCTTCCTCAAGCAGTTCAAGTTAGAGTTGCTAGTGGTGCTGTCATATGGTGTACTCATGAATTGAAGAACTGCCAACTGTATATTCAGGGCCATTGTTTTAGGGTGGATTTGAAAATCTTGCCTATGCAGTGTTTTGATATCATATTGGGATGGAATGGCTGGAGAAACATAGTCCAATGAAAGTGCACTGGGTGCATAAGTGGCTATCATTCAAGTGGGCAGGCCAACAGATAACACTTCAAGGGCTAAATTCAGAGGTCAAGAATTTGCCTAAAATCTCTGCTAGTCAGATACAACAGTTAGACCAAGAGCAAGAAATCTGGTGTGTAGTGGAACTTTTCACAATTCAGCAAGAGGAGCTCCAGACAGACTGGCCTGATCAAATTAAACAGTTGGTTCAGGAATATGCTGATGTTTTTGAGAAGCCTCAAGGACTGCCACCAAGAAGGTCACACACTCATATTATCCCTCTTATTGCTGGTGCTCAACCATTCAAACTGAGACCCTACAGATATAACCCTGCACAGAAAGATGAAATTGAAAAACAAGTATTGGAATTGCTACAACAAGGGATGATCCAGGAAAGTACCAGTCCTTTTGCATCTCCTGTATTGCTGGTTAAAAAGAAAACCGGGGACTGGAGATTGTGTGTGGACTACAGGAGACTAAATTCACTCACCATCAAAAACAGCTATCCTATGCCTATCATGGAAGAGTTTCTGGATGAGTTGACTGGTGCTGTGTGGTTTACTTCTTTGGATTTAAGGGCTGGCTATCACTAGATTTTAGTGGAGTTGACTGATCAGTATAAAACAACTTTCTATACTCATAATGGACATTATGAATATAAGGTAATGCCATATGGTGTGACAGGTGGACCAGCCACATTCCAGCATGTGATGAATTTCATTTTAGCACCCCTTCTGAGGAAATGTGTGGTAGTGTTTATAGATGATATACTCATATACAGTAAGACATGGGAAGAGAATCTAGAGCATGTAGCTGCAGTTTTCCAACTATTGAGACAGCACCAGTTTAAAGCCAAATTGTCCAAGTGCTCCTTTGCACAAAAACAAATCAAATATCTTGGCCATATCATTAGTGGTGAGGGTGTGGCTACTGATCCTTCCAAAATAAAAGATATTGTGCACTGGCCTACTCCAACTTGTGTTAAAGATGTCAGAAGTTTTTTGGGGTTGGCAGGGTATTACAGGAAGTTTTTCAAGCATTTTGGAGTCATTAGTAAACCACTTACTAATTTGTTAAAGAAAGGAGAGCTGTTTGTTTGGACTTCTGTACATGAGGAGGCATTCACTCTGTTGAAGCAAGCTTTAAGTTCATCACCAGTCCTAGCACTGCCAGATTTTGCCAAAGTATTTACAATATAAACATATGCTTCTGATAAGGGTGTTGGAGCAGTACTGTTACAAGACAATCACCCAATTTCATACATCAGCAAAGCTCTAGGGATCAAGAATCAATCTCTTTCTACATATGAAAAGGAATGCTTAGCTATTCTTATGGCTGTAGAGCATTGGAGATCCTATTTGCAACACGCTGAATTCATCATTAAGACTGATCAACAAAGTCTTATTCATCTGGATGACCAACGTTTATCAACACCTTGGCAACACAAAGCTCTGACTAAGCTCATGGGGCTCCAATACAAACTATGTTACAAAAAGGAGTAGAGAATGTGACAGTAGATGCCCTGTCCAGGATGCCTCATCATGAACAACTGGAAGTGCTTGCTATCTCTACTGCTCAGCATAAGTGGTTTGATGTCATAATGCAAGCCTATCTGCTATTTCCTGATACAAAGAAGTTGTTGGCAGCTCTGTCCTTGACCAATCCATCTGGCCCTTATGAGTTAAAAGATGGACTAATCAGAGTCAAAAATAGAATTTTAGTTCCTCCTAATCAACCTATGCAGTTCAGAATTATTGATGCTCTGCATTCAAGTCCAGTAGGTGGGCATTCAGGTTTCCAAGTTACTTATAAGAGAATCAAGCAAGTTTTCAAATGGCCCAAGATGAAGCAAATGATCAAAGATAGATTGGAACAATGTCAAATCTGTCAACAAGCTAAATCTAAGAGAATCAAATACCCTGGACTTTTACAACCTCTACCAGTACCAGAATATACTTGGCAAGTTGTCACTATGGATTTTATTGAAGGACTGTCAGTCTCTCATAACTATAATTGCATAATGGTAGTGGTAGACAAGTTGTCCAAATATGCACACTTCATTCCCTTGGCCCATCCCTTTACTGCTATGAAAGTAGCTACAAGCTATATGGACAACATCTACAAACTTCATGGACTCCCTGAAGCTATTATTTCTGATAGGGATAAAATTTTCACTAGTACACTTTGGCAGGAATTGTTCAAGCTTTCTGGTACTACTTTGAGAATGAGTAGTGCATATCATCCTCAAACTGACGGCCAAACTGAAAGAGTAAATCAATGTTTGGAAGGCTACCTCAGATGTTTTGTGCATGCATGTCCCAAAAAGTGGAAGGATTGGCTGAGTCTTGCAGAATTTTGGTACAACTCCAGCTATCATTCCAGTCTGGGCAAGACCCCATTTGAAGTACTATATGGCCAACATCCCAGGCATCTAGGTATTGATGTGGTCAATTCTTGCACAATCCCAGATCTCCAAGCATGGATGAAGGAAAGAAAGTTAATGATTCAGCTACTACAACAGCATTTGGTCAGAGTCCAGCAAAGACAAATCTGTGTTTCATGTATCATTGCTGAAGAAAGCTATTGGACACCAAAATCTGGTGAGTTCTGAATTACCCATATTACATGATGCTTATCAAGTTCCAGTTAAGATATTGCAGAGAAGGGTAACCAAAGTTGCAGACAAAGACAAAGCCCAAGTTCTAATTCAGTGGTCCTCCTGGCCGCCTTCTTTAGCCACACGGGAAGATGAAGATGAACTAAAGAGCAGGTTTCCAGCTGCAACGGCTTGGGGGCAAGCCATATCTGAAGAAGAAGGGGATGTCATGAACCAGCAAGTGTCTTCAGCTGGAAGTAACGGCAAGCAAGGAAAGGCGTCTTCAACTCAAGTCATGACCAAGGCCCAGGACAAGCGACATCGACGGCCCAACTCCAAATACATCGGCCCGGCTTGGACATCGTGAGCGTGTCGGATAAGAACAGTGCTTCTTCCCCAAGAGAGGGTTGGCTTTTCTGTAATAGGATTAGGACATTGGCCGGCTTTGCCGGAGAACCTGGCGGCGGAGAGATCTTCTCCGTCGATTGTATCTGAACTTTACTTGAGTTATCTGAATTGGAGTGGAACTAGATCGAGTATCTAACAGTAATAAGCGCCATGGAGAACACGGCGTCTCTGGAGTACGGAGAAGCGCGCCGAGGCCACGCAAGGTGGCGCCGCCGCGGCACCACGGCGAGCCAGAGCATCTCGGCGGCGCGGTGCTCAACCGGCTCTCGGTCACAATTCGTGCACGCCGCGGCCGCACCATTCACATTGACCACCGCGGTTTTTGTTGCATTGACGTGTGCCGACTGCCGAGCAACCTTGCGCACGTTTTACTTTCCGTGCTTTGTACTGGGAGAATATTGGTTGATCAGTTGATGTGTCGTGTGTTCTGGGCATCTGTGTTCCAACTGCATGCATATGGCATTGCAATTGGTCGCTCATTCACAGTTGTGCCTGTGACATTCGTGTCCTCGCTCGCTTCAACCATTTGGACATTTACCTTCTCATTCAGAGCATATTGGCTTCTGACAGGGATGATATTAGTATTTCGACATCAGCTGAGCGCATGCTGGTTATTCTGTTACTCTCATCTGATCCCACGTTGTGTTTCTTGGTTCAGTGCAACCTATCTCCAGGGCAGCTCCACCGGAGAACAAGAAGCATCTGCTCATTTACAAGGAAGATCACCCTGAAGCGCCGCAGTCGGAACCGCAGGAGCCGACAAAGCCCGAGAGCCGGCCAGCTAGCTCAAATAGTCAAATCCGGCATGCCCATTCTAACCTTTTGGGTGGTGTTTAGTGATAGCCCAAATCTACAGATGGTTGTTTCTTCTACTAGGACCAGAAAAACTTTAGCTTGGTCCCCGTAAGCCATAGCATAGCTAGGTAGCTAGGCAATCCCATCGCTGGGGGAATTTCTGCAGAGCAAATCACTAGAGGATTTGAAAGTAGTTGATTCAGACGCCGAGAAATTGCAGGATAAATCCACTAACTCCCCAATAGCAAAGGCTGATTTAGAGACCGAAAGACTGCAGGGTACATCACTAGTGGATGTGGATGCAGAGTCTGAAAATAGTAAGGGGAGTCGTTGTGCTAATTCAATCTCGTCCAGCTTGAACTCGACGAACAATGTCTTGGTAAAAAGAGCTGCGACGAAGATCAGACCATGGAGAGGTCCCCTGCCTAGGAGGAGAGCTTCACCGAAACTGTCACTAGGTGACATCTTGGTGAGAGATGTTAGGTCTGTCGGGTCGAATGGACAGCTACGACCAAAGTCTTTAGCCGAAATTGGTGAACTAAAAACCTTGGCCGCCGGCGAGGTCCCGACCGAGGTCTTCCCAGATCTAGTGCAAAGTGAAAAAATTGTAACTCAGAAGGAACAGTCGTTTCAGTTTCAGGGGCCGATTTTTTGGGTTGGAAACGCCGGCTTTGTGCGAGTAGGGGTCCACTCGGTTTTTCGCTGTGCTGATGGACTAGGACAACTCTTCAAGGGCGGAGGAAAACCTAAAGGTCTAGCCTCTCATCGCTCCCCATCACCCAAATTGATGTCTCTTCTTTCAAGAAGAACGGGGGGAGGAGGGGGTCAAGAGTGGTGACAGATCGATCTGGAGGTGAGGAGATGAGGCGAGGCGTTGGGGGACATGGGAAGGCGATTGTAGGGGACAGTGAACAGAAAATAGATGTGGGGAAAAGGAAATTGGTTGATGTGTTGACAGAAGAAGCAGGTGCTGGGGAGGGGGATGGAGGAGATGTTTCAGAAAATGGTATAAAATGGACACGATGTACAAAGAAGGGACATGTGGCCGCAAAATGCGCTGATGTAATATATTGTGCTATCTGTGATTTAGCTGACATGGTTACGACCGAGGGATATGAGGACCTTGGCTCTATGATAGAGAAGGAGGAGGAGATCGATGTGCTGAAAGAGTTTGAGAGGGATGGAGAGTCCAATATGGGCAAGAATGAGCATATGAAAGGTGTTGCTAGCAAGGGAATTAAGGCTGGACAGATGAGGCAAGAAGTTCAGGAGTGTTCTGAAAAAAACAACTTAATATGTTTTTTGGGGAGAAGAACTCTAAGCAGTACTGTTCTCCCAAGGAGCAAACACAAGACAGGTCAGAGCAATTCCCTTGTTCTGATGTCTCTTATTTAAATCCTGTTAGTCTTTTTGAGCAAATTGGTGTGAATTGTATATCTTCCAAGGAAGAATTACAGAAAACAGTGCAGAAACTTTTTAATTTTAACCCTCGTGCCTCCGATCCTAGTGATGAGGAGGGACAGTTTTGGGTTGATAATGATAGTGAAAATGAGGAAGATAGCATAGATGCAATAGAGCAGCTTGCTGTTAAAAATCTCTGTGGAGATCTGGTAGAAGAAATTTTTGATGACACAGACTATCAAATAGAAGGGGATGTAAGGTTTGTAGGCAAGAACTGCAAGCCAAGTGCTAAGTCACATAAAAAAGGCTTGTAAAGTTAAACTAGGAAGGAATAATAATTCAAAAATGGTTTCTAAATGAAGGGAATTTTTTGGAATAGCAGAGGTCTAAGTGACTTGGCTAAATCAAATTTTCTCACTGAAACCTCCAAGGAGCAAGGCTTAGACTTTATAGCTCTAATGGAGACTGGAAAAAAGGATTTTGCGCAATCCACTCTTGATAAGTATTGCAGGGGAAAAAATTTATTTGGCATTGGACGCAACCTCACGGTAGATCAGGAGGGATTCTTCTAGGAATAAATCTAGATGTGCTAGACATAGGGAGCATTGAAGAAGGAGACTTTTATGTGAAGTTTCGTATTAGGAACAGGAGTGATGATTTTTAGTGGATTCTGTTGGCAGTTTATGGAGCTGCACAACCTGAGTTCAAAGAAGCTTTTCTGACAGAGCTAGTTCACACGTGTAGTAAAGAGAATCTGCCCATCATGATAGGAGGTGATTTCAATATCATTAGAAATCCTAGTGAGAAAAATAATGAGCGATATAATGATTTTTGGCCATTCTTGTTCAACGCAATTATAGACAGCCTGGATCTAAGAGAATTGAAATGTCAGGACGTAAATTCACGTGGGCTAATTCTCTGAAAGTGCCAACTTATGAGAAGCTAGACAGAGTGCTAGTGAGCACTGAATGGGAACAAAAGTTTCCTTTAGCAATGGTAGTAGCTCTTAGCAGGGATATTTCAGACCACACTCCGCTCCTGCTTAACACAGGGGAGAGCAAGGGTATTAGAAATAGTCCTATGTTCAAATTTGAACTTGGTTGGTTGATTAAGGATGGTTTCTATGAGTTAGTTTCAGAAGTGTGGACTGCTGAGAGGAGGGGAGCGATTGCAATCCAAAAATGGCAAAATAAAATTAGAAGATTGCGGCAATTTCTAAGGGGATGGGCTAAGAACATGAGAGGGGCAGATAAAAAAGAGAAGCAAGAGCTGACTAGGATAGCTGATGATTTGGATAAGAGAGCCGAGACTCAGCTGTTAAACCAGCAAGAGCTTGATTTGAAATAGTGTGTCAAAGACAGACTAGCCAACCTACTTAGGGAGGAGGAGCTTAAATGGTTCCAAAGGCCTAAGACGACCAATCTCCTGCAGGGAGATAGAAATACAAGATACTTCCAGTTGGTAGCGGGAGGAAAAAGAAGAAAAACCAGAATTTTTAGACTAGAACAGGGTGAAGGCATTATAGAGGGAGAGGACAACCTACAGAAATTTATAACTAAGTACTACAAAAATCTCTTTGGAGCCTCAGAAAGAAACAATTTCTCACTAGTGGAGAACATGAGAGAAGATATACCTCAAGTAACAAGGGAAGAAAATGAAGCTCTAACTGAAAATTTTACTGAGAAAGAGGTGAGGGATGCTATTTTTCAAATGAAGCATAACAAAGCTCCAGGTCCTGATGGCTTTCCTGATGAATTTTATCAGGTATTCTGGAGTCTTATCAAAGATGATCTAATGGCCATATTTAGAGATTTTCAGGAAGGTAGTTTGCCTTTGTTCAGTCTGAACTTTGGTATTATTACCCTCATCCCTAAATTAAAATAAGTCAAAAGGATTGAACAATATAGACCAATTTGTATGCTAAATGTCAGCTTCAAAATCATCACAAAAGTCATGAGTAACAGGATAGCTTTAGTAGCAAATAAGGTAGTGAGACCTTCCCAAAGTGCTTTCATGGCTGGTAGATCCATCATGGAAGGAACAATGATCCTACATGAGACCTTGCATGAAATCAAAAAGAAAAAGTCAGGAGGGGTAATTCTCAAACTAGATTTTGAGAAAGCCTATGACAAAGTTAATTGGCAGTTCCTTCAACAAACCTTAAGAATGAAAGGTTTTTCAGAGAAATGGTGCCAATGGATTGAATGCATTGTCTCGGGGGGGGGGGGAGTGTGGGACCAGGATCCCTAGGGCCACTTATCCAGAGGATTAAACTACTCGGCAGAGAGAGTCTGATCTGACTACTCCAAACCAGTCGGCTATGGTGCAAGACGGCGTAGTAGATTGGAATAACTAGTCGTGTACTAATAGGAAACTCCCTAAAGTATTCTGTTGTAGTTATCCATGTTGTATACGACTAGGATTGTACAAACCGACTTGTAACCCTGCCTCCCGGACTATATAAGGCGGGGCAGGGACCCCCTCAAAACATCAGACAACCACATGTGCAATACATTCAAGCACACAGGACGTAGGGTATTACGCTACTCGCGGCCCGAACCTGTCTAAATTGTGTTGTTCGTGTACTTTCGTTCCTAGAACTCGGCGAGACCCACACAAAACTACTCCCTGGGGTATCCCCGGTTAGACATGCTCGACATAATTCATCGACACTTGGCGCCCACCGTGGGGCACTCTCGCCGAAGCTCGACATTAGGCACGATGGGATCAACTTTCAGAGCAAGCGGCATCGAGGAAGGCGCGACGTTCGTCATCGGCTCATGGACCTTCGTCTCTGATGGCAAGCTCGGTTTCGAGTCGTTCCTAGCAGATCGACCGGGGCCCTACTCGATGCCGGCGTCTCCACTGGAGCCGCGTCAAGACCTCGCCGAGAATCAGATCTCGACGAGTTCATCAACCCCTACTTCAACACCAAGTTCGACTTCGATAACGACTCGAACTCCGAACGGGACTCTCCAAGTCAAGACTGGGTACAACTCTGTTCCAAATATGGAAAGAGTCAGGGATTCCGAGCTGGCTATGCCATCGAAAAACCACCCAGATCGATTCCCGTTCGGCCTCTCCAACTCCGCGGCTGTATATCAACAGATGTACATCGCGAAGCAGGGCGACAAGACAAGCTTATCGCCTAGCCAGGTCGTGAATCGTTGTAAGGACTCTGAGTTGGTCTCTGGACCATCAGAGGACGAAGACGAAGATGATTTCATGCTCTTACTAAGCAACTCCCCAGACAACGTTGCACGATTCAACTGCAGCACTTACTACAAGTCTGACGTTACCCTCGAGCAACCAGTCGTTCGGCTCCCCTCATGACTTGTCATGACCAACTCGCCAGGAGGACTCCTTGTTCACTGGCCAGGCGCGATCCCTGTCGACTTCTGTTGGGGCAACGAGTCGAGACTAAGTGCCGCAATACTGGAGGATCTGCCCTATCAAGACGGCAAGACCGCTTCAATCACTTCTTCTTCCGGCTCAACGGGGGATACCATCTCCAGCGCTCTCAGCCTACGACTGCGCGATCCAAGCAGGCAAGTCTACATGGCAGGCGCACCAGGACAAGGAGACCAATATGAGCGAGAGCTTATGGGCGATATCTCCGACGAAGAGCCGACTGTACCCAATGAGACTGATCAGCAGAGGACGGCCCGACGGTCGAGGAACGTGAAGCGCAGGCAAAGGTGCGTCAATGCAGCTAGGCGCGCCGCCGCTACACGAAACCACGATAATGACTTCCAGATGGTCGGGGATCAACCCGTTCTACCCGACGCACCAACCAATCTGACCGTGGCTGCTGAAATTGTCAAAGCTATGCCCAGCACACCGCAGCTACAACAAGTACTCACCTTGCTAGCCGCGGCCCAGCCCCAACCCGAAGGTGGGCCAGGGATGGTCCAGAGGACTCCAGACCAAAGAACTCAAGGCAGCCGCTTCATATCATCCCCTCACCCAAGCCGGGCTCCACAGGGAAACGCAGGGCAAACCGTGATCCGAGGCACTGCACCGGCTCCCCAAGGAGGAAACAGAACCAACCCTCCGGCTGGCAATCTCCGTAACACGATCAATGCCAACCGAGATGCCCGCTCCCAAATCGACGCCAGCAGAGCCAATCGCATAGCTTCCGAGATTCGTCGACGAGCTGAATTTGAACAACTCTACGGCCAAATCCCAGTTGATCAAGAGCAGCCTTCGCATAACCGGGAACAGAACCCGCCACGCGACACCAATCGTGATCGAGATCGTCGATCACACGGCCGTGGCAGAGACAATCAGCCAGACAATGACCCCTCGGGCGACGATGGCCATGGCGATCGCCCCCCACGTGGTCGTGACCGCAACTATCAAGGCGGCCGAGGTCGTCAAGACCCCGAACCGAGTGGTCCCCCAAGCCACCACTCGAACCGCCGAAACGATGACGAGGACGACTGCTACCGCGGAAGAAGACAGCAATCTCCATCCGACAAATATGATGGATTTCCAGCTTTCTCCAGCCGCATCAAGAAGGTCCTGTTGCCTCAGAAGTTCAAGACGACTGGAATAGAGAAGTTCACAGGCAAACAAGACCCAGAACAATGGTTGCGAGTCTACTCGACGGCAATCACCATGGCGGGTGGCAACAACGATGTCAAAGTCAAATACTTCCCAATCATGATGGATACCGCTCCACTGACATGGCTCGAGGGCCTCCGCCCTGGATCCATTGACACCTGGGAACAACTCACGCGCAAGTTCACTACTAACTTTCAGAGAACCTGGGCACGGCCCGGAACCCGATTTGAATTAGCATCTTGCAAGCAGGAGAAAGGCGAATCCCTGCGCAAATACATCAAGAGATTCTTCGAGAAATGAGCCACGATCGTAGATGTGTCAGACAGAGAGATCATCGACTGTTTTCACGACGGTCTATGGGCACGTGAATTGCATCATGAGTTTGGAAGACGACGCCCAGAAACCATTACGGAACTCAGGAGCATGGTTGCAGATTAGGCAGATCAAGACGATCGAGAACGCGAGCGATTCGACAAGCGCAAGGACAACAACTCCAATGGTGGCAACAACCAAGACAAGAGTAGTCCCGAGCGCCGTAACAACAACAACAGGCGTGATTTCAACCACAACAAGCGCAAGCCAGACAACATGGTCGCGGCAGTTGAGCGCTCCATGCGGAAGAAAAGCACCCCTGACCTAGATAAAGTCATGAATATCCCTTGCCCATACCATCCGCACGGCAAACACACGATGGCCCAATGCATCCACATCAAGAAAGAGGTCGAAAAGCGGGAGTTGCCTGAGAAAAAGAATCCAACGAACAAGAAGAAAGACGGTGACAATGATGACCAAGACAATGGCTTCCCTCAAGTGGACAACGTTGTTGTAGTATTGTTCAGCAGAGAAAGCCTTACTCAGTCAAAGCGCGCCAAGAAGCTATCTCTCAGTGAGATCATGGCAATAGAACCAGCTACTCCCACATACCTCAAGTGGTCCGAGGTTCCCATTACTTTCTCCAGGGCCGACCGGTGGACCAATTTTGCCAATCCAGGCAAATACCCCCTAGTACTGAACCCAGTCGTGGCACAAGTCAGACTGACCAAAGTACTCATCGACGGAGGCAGCGGGCTCAACATCATCTTTGCCAAAACATTTACAAAGATGGGGCTTGACATCACCAAGTACCTGAAGCCCATGGAATCTCCGTTCTACGGCATTGTCCCAGGCAAAGCTGCAATTCCCTTAGGACAAGTCACGTTGCCAGTCACCTTTGGCACGGCGGCCAACTTCAGGATCGAGTACATCAAGTTTGAGGTGGCAGATTTTGAGACCTCATACCACGCGATTCTCGGGCGACCAGCCCTCGTGAAGTTCATGGCAATCCCACATTATGTCTACCTCGTTGTAACACCCTGCCCTCCACGAGCCGCCCCGCACAGCCCTTCCGAGGGGCGTGCATGCTTACACTTTCGTCCTCGCTTCGTGTAAAAGGGTTAACCCGAAGGTGCTATGGCTGGAAGACAAAGGCTTATAAGTTGCCTCCACCCTTGCTCAACTAGCAATGTGGCACTAAACACGTGCGTCCCGCACTCATGGGCCACTACTGGGCCATACAAACTGGGCCGGGTGTGACATACACCCCCTCAAAGAACCCGACGTCCTCGTCGGCGCAACTCACCCACACGGGCAAATGTCCAGGAACGTTCCCCCTTGGCGCACGGCCGTACGTCCAGTGCCGGCGCCATAGTCCATGCCGTATGCCCTACCCGGGCCATACGCGCCATGCGCCCTATGCCCGCACACTGACCCGTACGCGCAACCGCGAGGGTCGGCTCTGATACCAATTGTAACACCCTGCCCTCCACGAGCCGCCCCGCACAGCCCTTCCGAGGGGCGTGCACGCGTACACATAGCACCCTGCTTACACTTTCGTCCTCGCTTCGTTTAAAAGGGTTAACCCGAAGGTGCTATGGCTGGAAGAAAAAGGCTTATAAGTTGCCTCCACCCTTGCTCAACTAGCAATGTGGCACTAAAAACGTGCGTCCCGCACTCATGGGCCACTACTGGGCCATACAAACTGGGTCAGGTGTGACACTCGTCCTTAAGATGCCAGCTCCCAATGGAGTCCTTTCCCTCAAGGGAGACCTCAAGATTTCCCATGACTGCGATGTCGAGGCGGTAGAGTTTGCTGCGGCTGCTCAAGTCCCAACTCAGATGATGGAAGTACTCGTCTTGGCCAAGAAATCCACAGACTAAGAATCAGATGTTCCCACCAAGAAACCTGCGCATACGAGTTTCAAGCCCTCTAAAGAAGTGCAGCTCAAGACTGTAGACCTTGAGACGGACGACTCGTCCAAAACAGCCCTCATAGGGGCAGGCTTAGATTGTAAATAGGAAGACGCGCTCGTCAAGTTCCTTCGTGCTAATAAAGATATATTTGCTTGGAAACCATCTGATATGCCTGGTGTTCCTAGGGAGCTTGTCGAGCACAATCTTAACATTCAGAAAGACGCAAAGCCTAAGAGGCAGCGATTACGACGCTTCGATCAAGAACGACGCAACGCAATCAAGGCTGAGATAGCTAACCTACTCGCGGCTGGCTTCATCAAAGAAGTCTTTCATCCAGAGTGGTTGGCCAACCCAGTCCTGGTCAGGAAAAAGAACAACAATGAGTGGCGCATGTGTGTCGACTACACAGACCTCAACAAGCATTGTCCTCCAGATCCCATGGGTTTACCACGCATTGATCAAGTCATGGACTCTACAGCTGGATGCGCGCTACTCTGTTTCCTCGACTGTTATTCAGGCTATCACCAGATAGCACTGAACGAAGATGATCAAATCAAGACTTCTTTCATCACCCCCTTTGGCGCTTTTTGCTACACCACCATGTCCTTTGGGTTGAAGAATGCCGGAGCCACGTACCAACGAGCCATACAGAACTGCCTCTCCTCCCAAATTGGCAAGAATGTAGAGGCATATGTTGATGACGTTGTGATCAAGACACGAGAACCGGAGAATTTCATTACCGATCTGCAGGAGACATTCGACAACCTCAGGACGTATCGATGGAAGCTCAATCCGACTAAATGCGTTTTTGGTGTTCCCGCTGGCAAACTACTCGGATTCATTGTAAGCCACCGAGGCATTGAAGCAAATCCTTCCAAGATCACAACCATCCTCAACATGGAAGCTCCTTCAAGCATCAAGGAAGTACAGAAGCTTATCGGGTGCATTGCAGCGCTTAATAGATTTATTTCAAGGCTCGGGGAGAAGGGTCTCCCTTTCTTCAAGCTACTCAAGAAACAAGACAAGTTTACCTGGACTGACGAAGCAAATCAAGCCTTCGAGCAACTCAAGACATACTTGACTACTCCCCCGGTACTTGTCGCTCCTCTCAAAAATGATCACTTATTCTTATATATTGCAGCTACTACACACGTAGTCAGCACAGTCATTGTGGTCGAACGAATGGAAGAAGGCCATGTCTTTCCAGTACAGAGGCTGGTTTATTACATCAACGAAGTACTTTCGGAATCCAAGATCCGCTACCCTCAAGTCCAGAAGCTGCTCTACGCAATTTTCATCACCTTCAGAAAGTTAAGGCATTATTTTCAAGCTTTTCCTATTACTGTTGTGACTAAATTTCCTTTGGGCGAGATTTTTCACAATCCCGATGCAACCGGGCGAATCAGCAAGTGGAAGGCAGAAATAGTGGCATATGACCTCACTTTCACATCACAAAAGGCCATCAAGTCTCAAGCCTTGGTTGATTTCACGGTCGAGTGGTTGGAAACCCAGTACTCCAGAACAACTACTCGCCCTGAGCATTGGGTTATGTACTTCGATGGGTCATTGAAACTGGAAGGAGGCGGCGCAGGAGTTCTTTTAATTTCCCCCAAAGGTGAACAACTCAAGTATGTTCTACAAATCCTTTTTCCAGTCACCAACAATGAAGCTGAGTATGAGGCCATGTTACACGGTCTTCACCTAGCCTCATCACTTGGTATCAAGCGCCTTTGTGTGTATGGAGATTCCGTAGTAGCTATCAATCAATTCAATAAGGATTGGGATGCCACGAAGGAAACAATGGATGCATATGTCAAGGAGGTCCGTAAACTTGAACGCCACTTCCTTGGACTAGAATTTCATCATGTCGTTCGTGATTACAACGTTGCTGCTGACGCCTTGTCCAACATGGGATCGCAAAGATCAGATGTTTCAGCAGAGATTTTTGTTCACGAGTTACATCATCCATCTATCAAAGAACCAGTCCAAGCAGATTCTGTTTCAGAACCACCAAGGCCTGACCTCCAGGTCATGATTATCGATACTGACTGGATGACTGTGGGATATGCATCCCCGGGTACCCTCAAGACAGAAGACCGAGTCCTAGTAGAACTACTCGGACAATTACTCGTGTACTCCTACTATGACTAGGACTCCCAATTGTAAACCGACTAGGATACTTACCATGTAACCTTGCCCCCTGGGTATATAAAGGAGGGCAGGGGTCCTAGTTCGGTAGATCAGATGAGGACACAACTCATACGACATCAGACAACCACACGTGCAATACATTCAATCACACAGGACGTAGGGTATTATGCTACTCGCGGCCTGAACCTGTCTAAATCCTTGTGTGTTGTGTCTTCGCGTTAACCATCAAGTTCCAGATCCGGCGATCCCCACAAAACTACTCCCTGGGGTATCCCCGGTTAGACGTGCTCGACATAATTCGTCGACACTTGGCGCCCACCGTGGGGCAATCTCGTCGAAGTTCAACATTAGGCGCGATGGGATCAACTTTCAAAGCTTGGAAGAGCTTGATGGACCAATCATCAACAAATTCAATCTACTCGGCGTTTCATGGTCGTTGGTCTACATCAATTAGCGAGGTGCTGGATAAATTCGTCAGGAAGCTCGACGATTTAAAGATCGAGTACAGGTCCAGCTGTCCCTGGTGCATGCATGCGGCGTTACTTCGAATCGGAAGAAGAAAAGGCTGCAAGCGGCAGCACCAGGCGGGTATCAAAAGACTTCGGGCACGGAGTCCGAGAGCAAGTTTGCTTGCGTGCTTCTGGAATCAACTCCGTGAAGACCTGCCTGCATCTCGTCAAAAGTCAAAGTATCAAAACAAATCTGCTACAAGCACAAGGAAAGTTACCAGAAGGCTTCAAGATCTCTCCTTGCTGCACACAGAAGATGTACGCGAGTACGACTACATTGACGTCCGGCTGCATCGACTCGGCGTATGACTACTTCGACTCGTCTCGACTAGTTAAAACTAGTCGAGATCGGCTGCATCGACTCGACGACGACTACTTCGACTACTCTCGACTAGTTAAAACTAGTCGAGAGCGGCTACGGCTTCATCAACAACTAGTCGGATTCGACTCCAACTATTCGGCTTCATCGCCAATCGCCACGGCTTCGTCAACGATCGTCCGCGAACAAAGCTAAGTCTTATTTAATAATTATTTTATTTTCTTTATATTAATTTTTTAGCTTGTTCTACACATGCTTGGAAATGAGCCGACAATTCTAAAAGAGTACATCTCTCAACAATAATAATTTTCGCCGATGGGTGTCAAGTCCCTCGTGCGACCTCTCCTACAGGAGACAGTCCTAATCGACTGCTGTTTTGCGTACCACGCATATTTTTGTCGCATGTCGACTACTTTATGCTTGTTGTCATCTCTCAATGACCAAACCCGCTCGGTAGCATGCACCTTAATTCGTGAAGCTTCGGCTCTTTCGCAACACCTACGCACCTAGACGTCAAAGAAGACACCGGTCTCACGTTAAAGGACGGGTTAAGCGGGACCAAGAGTTTAAACGTAACAGGGCTACTACTTGAGTGGTTGAAAGTCTAACAAGAGCGCGAGCGAAAACCTTTACATGCATTACAAGTGCTATTATTTGATTTGCAAGCATTACAAATACTATTATTCACTCTTTCTTGATCGGATACTACTAATCCTATATATTTAAATTGCAGGGTTCACAGTCGAGTGGTTGGAAACCCAGTACTCCAGAACAACTACTCGCCCTGAGCATTGGGTTATGTACTTCGATGGGTCATTGAAACTGGAAGGAGGCGGCGCAGGAGTTCTTTTAATTTCCCCCAAAGGTGAACAACTCAAGTATGTTCTACAAATCCTTTTTCCAGTCACCAACAATGAAGCTGAGTATGAGGCCATGTTACACGGTCTTCGCCTAGCCTCATCACTTGGTATCAAGCGCCTTTGTGTGTATGGAGATTCCGCAGTAGCTATCAATCAATTCAACAAGGATTGGGATGCCACGAAGGA
Organism: Echinochloa phyllopogon; assembly: GCA_033239725.1. NCBI lineage: Eukaryota > Viridiplantae > Streptophyta > Magnoliopsida > Poales > Poaceae > Echinochloa > Echinochloa phyllopogon. The sequence continues at coordinate 4,237,846 of BTCW01000001.1, forward strand.
AACAATGGATGCATATGTCAAGGAGGTCCGTAAACTTGAACGCCACTTCCTTGGACTAGAATTTCATCATGTCGTTCGTGATTACAACGTTGCTGCTGACGCCTTGTCCAAGATGGGATTGCAAAGATCAGATGTTTCAGCAGAGATTTTTGTTCACGAGTTACATCATCCATCTATCAAAGAACCAGTCCAAGCAGATTCTGTTTTAGAACCACCAAGGCCTGACCTCCAGGTCATGATTATCGATACTGACTGGATGACTGTGGGATATGCATCCCCGGGTACCCTCAAGACAGAAGACTGAGTCCTAGTAGAACTACTCGGACAATTACTCGTGTACTCCTACTAGGACTAGGACTCCCAATTGTAAACCGACTAGGATACTTACCATGTAACCTTGCCCCCTGGGTATATAAAGGAGGGCAGGGGTCCTAGTTCGGTAGATCAGATGAGGACACAACTCATACGACATCAGACAACCACATGTGCAATACATTCAAGCACACAGGACGTAGGGTATTACGCTACTCGCGGCCCAAACCTGTCTAAATTGTGTTGTTCGTGTACTTTCGTTCCTAGAACTCGGCGAGACCCACACAAAACTACTACCTGGGGTATCCCCGGTTAGACGTGCTCGACATAATTCGTCGACAATGACTCCATTCATCGAGTACTTGCGAGATCACAAACTGCCAAAGCTAGAAAGCGAACAAGTTCGCATCAGGCGCAGGGCGGCAAACTATGTAGTACTCAACAATACACTCTATCGGCGGGGCGCATCTGTCAACGTGTTGATGAAGTGTATACTAGCTGATCAAGGTAGAGCCCTGCTTGCGGAAATTCACAGTGGTATTTGCGGCAACCATGCTGCTTCGCGCACACTAGTCGGGAAGGCCTACAGAGCTGGGTTTTTCTGGCCAACGGTGAAGAAAGATGCTGAAGATATCGTCAAGAGATGTCAGGGCTGTCAGTTTTTTGCTCGTCAAGCCCATGTCCCAGCACATGAACTCCACGTGATTCCATTATCTTGGTCTTTTGCCTGTTGGGGCTTGGACTTGGTTGGTCCTCTAGCTAAAGCCCCTGGTGGTTTCGAGTGGCTCATTGTTGCCATCGACAAGTTCACCAAGTGGATTGAAGCGCAACCGTTAGTCAATCCAAGGGCTGAGAATCTCATCAAATTCTTCAACGGGATTATCCATCGATTTGGTATACCTCACGAGATCATTACAGACTTAGGCTCTGTTTTCACAAGTGAAGCATTTCAAGAATATTGCGAAAAGTACTCGATTGAGACTCATTACGCTTCAGTTGCTCATCCAAAGGCCAATGGTCAAGTCGAGAAGGCCAATGGCTTGCTACTGCAGGGTTTGAAGCCGAGACTTTATGAACCACTCAAGAAATATGGTGGAAAATGGGCTCAAGAGTTACCAGTAGTACTTTGGGGACTACGCACGCAGCCAAGTCGTGCAACAGGACAAACCCCTTATTTTCTAGTCTACGGATCCGAAGCAGTTCTACCTGCTGATCTTCTTTGGAATGCTCCACGACTAGAGAACTATGATGAACAAGTCGCTCAACAGGAATGTTTTCAAGATGTTGACGGTATTGAAGAAGCTCGAGTAGCGGCTCTCATTCAGAACACCCGTTATCTCGAGGGCTTACGGCGTTATCATCAATGCTCTATCCAGCCTCGTTCCTTTGTCATAGGAGACTTGGTCTTACGGCGAATACAGAAGACAGATGGCTTGCATAAGCTCATGTCTCGTTGGGAAGGTCCATTCCTCGTCAAACAAGTTATTGGGGCTGGAACATATCGCCTACAAACTCAAGAGGGCGAAGATTTGCCAAATGTCTGGAACATTGAGCATCTACGAAAGTTCTATCCATAACAGTGGATTACAGAACCATACCATGTACTTTTTTGATTCCAGAGATATCAATAAAGCTATATTTTCACTTGCGCATAACCCTGTGTTCAATTAAATTCAAGTATCAGGGATAGTTGTGTTCACAACGACTCAAAAGACGCCACGGCTGCTTTTATCACAAAAGCAACACCAAGCTTCAGAAGTCTTGATTAAACTACACCTGCCTTCATATGGTAGTTGTTGTTAGTTCTACAGTCTTTTGTTTATTACTGAAATCTGGCTCTGAGTCTTGTGCCAACTGCATCCGATTTCAGTATTTGCGCCTAACAGGAAATCAACAGATTCACCTTTTACACAATGCATCTATATATTCATGCAAATTATAAGTACATACTACTTTTTGTAGCATTACGGCTCTGCATCAGCAACCATTCACTATATCTGTTTAAGCAATGATCTTTTCATACAAGCATCTGCTTTTACAGGTTTTTGACCTTGGGTCTAGGCACATTATGTACTTTTGCATGACCTCATCAAAACCATCATGTTCATTTAATGATCACGAGCTAGTTTAAATTAGCACACAAGTCGACATTTATCAGGCGACTACTTTTTCATTCAAATCAGTACTTTTGTTTCACACAAATATATGGCACAAAAGCTTCACAAATTCTTCTCACACAGATATCATAAGCCAAAGTATTGTTATTTATTACAAAACTTGTTTGCATAGACTGTCTACTGCAGCGAATTAACTACATCTTCAGCTAGAGGCTCTGTCTCCGCCACCAATGCTTCATACTGCTCATCTGTCAACCCAACCGGCATATATTTCACATCAAGCTTGGCAGTTGGGTTGTGAGCCTTGAAGAGTGCCAGAATCCTGTTGGTACAGTCCTTTAGAGTGGCTTTGTAGAATTCCCCCACCAACTCTGGCACTTGGCGAAGACGTTCAACAAGAGAAGGGTTGCCCGACTCCGCACCTTCAGGGATCAGCAATTCCATGATTGGATCCACGGCTTCTTCAATCTCTTTCTTCTCAGCCAGCAGGTTGTTGACTTCTTCTTGTTTAAGCTGAGTCGTCTTCAATGATCCCGCAATTTCCTTCTCCATGTCGGTGCGGATTCGGTGCTCCTTGGCGAACTCAGCGTCCTTCTTCTCGATCGATGCCTTGAGCTTCTTTATCTCCTCAGCCTGGCGTTGGGTCAGGTTATACCAACTAGTGGTTTTACCCTTTTCTTCATTGATCTTTTTCTTCAATTCTACAATGCATATTGATGAGCATATTATTTGTTTTAACTAACTATTTTTAATGAACAAGTTTATGAGTACTTACCAGCGTTCTTCTTGACCAAAGTGGTCACGCGGATCTCCAGTCGACCTTTCACACCATCAAGGCTATCCCTCTGCCTCTGGAGAGCTTGGATATCTTCCCTGTGTTGTTTCCGCTCTTGCTCGAGTTGTTCGCGGACATCAACGAAGTCTTTTTCCAACTCACGAATACGATCTGATAACTTGGAGTCACCAGGCTTCTCCACCACATCAACAAGCATCTGCATGATCATTTCAATAAGTATAACAGAATACTACAGTATACACATCGACCAATGAGTACAAGACTCACCAGAGCAAGACGCAGATACTTGTGCAGTTATTCAGCTTCATCGGTGCTGGTAGACTCTCTTATTTCAATCTACAGTAATGAGGAATTGTTAGTGGTTTGCAATGATCACATAAATCTACCAAACAGATAGAGTGACTTACATTCTCAAGATTTTCCACAACATTGGCTGTTGCTACCACTCGACCAATATCTTCGGGGTTGTTCTGCTCCATGCTGGCTTTCGGCCTACAGGAATCAACAAGTTAACCACTCTTGTGTCATGCAAAACAAGACATTTAAGTGTATACAATAGCAAGTACCTGATTACTGGTTGAGGCAATAACATGAGTTGTCTCCTCTGGTAGTGGACTCCCTGGTAGACCTTGAGTTGCAAGGACAACCTCTTCAGCAGTTCCCAGCGGGTTCTCAACTGCATGACCTTCGGTATCTTCAATAACTACATCAGGAGTAATCTGTTGCTCCAGTACTACAACTTCCTTTGATGCTTCAGCTGCATCACCTTGTTCTGGCATTTCAGCTTGTACAATTTGACGCGCAGCAGACTCTTCAACCTTGTCAGCTTGCTGCCCACCTTCAATTTGTAGCATTACTTTCTCCACGGGCTGTTCTGGGATCCTACCAAATAATAAGCTTTACATCAGAATCAAGATTTTCAGGCATATCGGTATTATATTGAGTAGTTTCACTTACTCTTTGGGTGGTTCTGGAGCTTTCAGCGGCTGAAATTGCAGCTTGAAGACGGGCTTGCTCCGCTTCGAGCTTGTTGTACTCCCAGATGTTGTGCTTGCCAAAGCACTCGAGGAGGATGAACCTTGCACTGCAGTAATCTTGTGAGAAAACTTGATGTGTTTGCTCGGGTCTTCACACTGTACGGTATCATCTCCCCTGGACTGGCTTCTGCTGGATCTTTTCTTCCTGGCCGCTGCTGGCACATCTGGCGCTGCTACATACAGTAAAGCATGATTGCTGATTTCTACATTCAAATTCAACTGCTTGTGGGTGATCAAGACACTTACTTGCGGTAAGCACTTGGGGCGGTGCACTGATTTCGGAGTCCTCGACGATTTCATCTTCATCAGCGGCCTCTTGGTCCTTGTCTGTAATCGTCCTCTCTGAGGAACTCCGGGCCAGCTCTTCCCATTCACCCTGGGTCATGAGTTCTTTGGGCTCTTCAGTTATTGCCTATCCACAACAAGACAATTCATATCATTATATGATCCTAATTATCAACATATTCAAAGGTGGGAGTACTTACTTCTGCCGGAGGGTTATCTTTGGACAATTCATTAACAATGACTAGCTTGTTGTTTACATCAGTAAACATTTGGCTCAGCCGATTCAACACCGCTTCATCCGAAATAGCTTCAGGTGCAGTACAGGTCTGATCCATGTCGCCTTCATCCACAAAGCCCTGGTGATGACGCTCCTGGAGTGGTTGGATCCTCCGCTTCATGAAGCTGAACGCGATCCCCACTCCAGTAAGTCCTTGTTCCTTCAATTCTTGTACTCGCTTCAACAAGGCGGGTACATCCCTGGCTTCTTCAGCAGTTGGGCGCGAGTTCCAGTTCGACTGGTCTCGGGGAAACCACCCATCTTTTGGTGGACAGCTCAAAGAGTGGTTTCCTGCTGTATCCCAATATACAAACATGTGGTTAGCATGATATAAGGGTCCAGTTATTTAAATAAACAAGATATTTGAGTATACTTACCGATGGTAAACCACTTGTTTTTCCAATCACCACATGAATCCATGATGGGCATCTCAAACCACTTGGCCTTCATGTTCTGGCGAAATTGAATCCCCGCACCACCGACTACTTCTGTTCGAATATTGTTAGGCTGTGGTTTTATGTGGTACAGGGTGCGGAACAAGGCAAGATTGGATTTGATACCCAAAAACGCTTCACAAGCGTGGACAAAGACAGAAATATTGAGCACCCCATTCGGGTTGAGATGATGCAGTTGCAAGCTATAGAATGCAAGGAGTTCTTTGAAGAAAGAAGAGATGGGTAATCCAACCCCTCGCTCAGAAAAAGAGATAAACAAAGGAATTTCTTGATTGTTTTCAGAAGGAAAAGGTTGTTTGTAGCAAGACTTCCACTCAAGAGCTACGGAATCTAGAAGCAAACCTTCTTCCACTAGTTCAGTGAGGTCGTCGGTGTTTGCTGTACATTTCTTCCAAGAAACAGTTGGCGATGGCGGATCCGTGAATGCAGGCTTTGCTGATGACTCTGGAACCAATGACTTCTTCTTCCCGCCCCTCTTCGAGACAGCACTTCGCTTCAATCCAGACATATTGGAGCGGATTATGACCTTGGACTTCTCTCGCATTCACTAACTCCGAAGCTCGGAGGCTACCTCAACCAAATCTCAGGCTTGGGGGCTGCGGGTTTTTAGTTGACAAAGGATTCAAGGTCGCAGTGCACTCTGAGGGTGGCGGCTATGAAAAAGTTCAGTGCGTGATTCGAGTTTGTTGGCTAGATCTATATAACCCTTCGTTAGGGTTACTGTACACTACAGTGCGGTGGCGCATGGCATTCTACATTCCCGCCTATTTTTTCGGGATAACTTTCCTTAACAGATGGTGGCGACAATTTCGGACATTCAAGATTACAACGGATCAAGAAAGATTTACTCTGACCTTTAAATCAAAAAGATATTTTTCTTTAAAGCTCGGGGGCTGTTACCGTATATTCTGGGATTTGATTTTCCGACATTTATGGAACAACTACTCGAGGACCTTCGACTGGTTTCTTCAAGCAAACTACTCGAAGCTCGGGGGCTACACCCAATGGGTGCACCTACTAGGTGCACGCCATTGAACTACTCAAGATGAAGACAGAAAGTTGCTTTTGAACCTCCGACTACTTCACGAGTACTCGGAGGCTCGGGAGCTACACCCATTGGGTGCATCAAAAGATGCACTCCAATGGAGCTACTCGTCAAGAGAAACTTGAGCGTCTTGAGCTTGGCTCCAATTATTCAAGACTTGAAGCAAAGGCACAAGATGCTCGGGGGCTTGTGGGACCAGGATCCCTAGGGCCACTTATCCAGAGGATTAAACTACTCGGCAGAGAGAGTCTGATCCGACTACTCCAAACCAGTCGGCTATGGTGCAAGACGGCGTAGTAGATTGGAATAACTAGTCGTGTACTAATAGGAAACTCCCCAAAGTATTCTGTTGTAGTTATCCATGTTGTATACAACTAGGATTATACAAACCGACTTGTAACCCTGCCCCCCGGACTATATAAGGCGGGGCAGGGACCCCCTCAAAACATCAGACAACCACACGTGCAATACATTCAAGCACACAGGACGTAGGGTATTACGCTACTCGCGGCCTGGACCTGTCTAAATTGTGTTGTTCGTGTACTTTCGTTCCTAGAACTCGGCGAGACCCACACAAAACTACTCCCTGGGGTATCCCCGGTTAGACGTGCTCGACATAATTCGTCGACAGGGAGTGTAGGAGTACAAATTAATGATGGCATAGGTCACTTTTTCCAATCCAAGAAAGGCTTAAGACAGGGAGATCCTCTATCTCCCATTCTCTTCAATCTAGTGGCTGATATGTTAGCCATTCTGATTACAAGAGCTAGGGAGAAATGCCATTTTAGAGGACTAGTGCCTCACTTGATTGATGAAGGATTGTCTATCCTCCAGTATGTGGATGATACTATCCTGTTTACGGAAAATGACATTGAGGAGGCCAAAAATCTGAAACTAGTCCTTTGTGCTTTTGAGAAGCTCTCAGGCCGTAAGATAAATTTTCACAAAAGCGAGCTCTTTTGTTTTGGGGAAGCTAGGAATAGAGTCAATGATTTTGTTCAAATTTTTGGCTGTAAGGAGGGGGCCATGTCATTCAGGTACCTAGGCATTCCAATGAGCTATAAAAGGATTTCCAAAAAATACCGGGGGTGTTTAGAGGAAAGCTTTCAGAAGAAATTGATCAGTTGGAAAGGGAAGTTGCTGTCAGCTGGAGGTAGGCTAGTTCTAATGAATTTAGTGCTGATCAGCTTACCAATGTTTATGATGTCTTTTTTTAAGATTCCTAAAGGAGTCCTTAAAAGACTAGATTATTTTAGGTCCAGATTCTTCTGGCAGTGTGATGAACATAAAAAGAAATATAGATTAGCTAGATGGGAAATACTAAGCCAACCAAAGTGTGTTGAAGGAATGAGCATCCTCAATCTTGAGATCCAAAATATTTGCTTGTTGAGCAAATGGATTTTCAAGTTACTGAATGAGGATGGCATCTGGCAGGAGATGCTGAAAAGGAAATACCTGAAAAATAAAACATTAACACAAGTAAACAAGAAACCGGGAGACTCCCAATTTTGGGCAGGTTTAATGGATGTGAAAGAGTTGTTCTTAAAAAGGGGTAGGTTTGAAGTCCACAATGGAAACCAGACTAGATTTGGGAAGATTGTTGGCTGGATAGGGTACCACTCAAAATGAGCTATCCCTTGTTATATAATATTGCCAGAAAGAAAAATGTTACAGTGGCTAGTGTGCTAGGTTCCACTCCTCTGAACATATCTTTTAGAAGGGCACTGATAGGAGAAAAGTTAAGGCAATGGACTGAATTAGTTCAAAAGATCTCCTTAGTAGATCTGAATGAGCAAAATGACAGGTTCATATGGTGCATAAATAAGAACAGATTCTTTACAGTAGGATCAATGTACAAAGATATGATGCAAAGAGGGGGTGTTAGAGTAAATAATGCTTTATGGAAGCTTAAGGTACCTCTGAAAATTAAAAAATTTCTATGGTACCTAAAACAAGGGGTTACCCTGACCAAAGATAATCTCAAGAAGAGGAAATGGAAGGGTAATACAGACTGCAGTTTTTGTAGAGAAACAGAGACCATCCAACATTTATTCTTTGATTGCTACAAAGCACGTCTCTGGTGGAATATTGTACAAATGTCTTTGGGTTTCAAAACACCAACTTGTGTTGCTGATATGTTTGGAAGTTGGCTAGACAGCTTCCCTGGCAAGTATAGGAAGCAAGTTCTGGTGGGGGCGTCTGCTCTCTGTTGGGCCATTTGGCTGGACAGAAATGATATAGTCTTCAATAGGTCTAGCACTAATGTATCTTTGCAGGTAATTTTCAGAACGACGTATTGGATTAGGACGTGGGCGCAGTTGTCTAAAGAGGCAGAGAGCAAAATGATGAAAGGAGGATGTCACATACTGGAGGTGATGACCATGAAGGTTTTTAGTAATTTCGGTTGGAGCAGGAGAAACAGACTGAATCTGTAGTCTCGAAAGGCAGTGTGCTTGATGGTGCTGTGCGCCAGTGTCTTTTGTTTCAAAACTTTGTACGACGTCTAAGTGCGGTGGTGGAGTAGAGTCGGATGACTCTGGTTCTGTAATTGTGGCTGTAGGCATTCACCTGTGCAATGCTGAGGCCGGATTTTACCCTTGTCTAAAAAAGGGTTAATTGGATATATATCATTATAATTTTCACGGTTTTAAATAATACCATTACTATTCATCTATTCGGATGTCTATCATTACAATTTTACATTTGTTTGATATATACCACTGCGTACCCTTTCAACGTGTTTCTCAAAAAATTTGGACCTAATTACCCCCGTCTTCTTCCTTCCCCAATCTCCTCTATCCTGTTCATTTGTCGCCCGCCATGGCGGTGAGGCCATTTCTTCTACTCGCTCCTCTCCTTCTCCTGTTCATCTCTGGTTGTTCTTGAATGCTTCGGATGAGTTGCTTCAGTTCATGGCAGCTCCAGAGAATCTCGCACATCACTTCATGCCTGGTTGGTTCCTCTTTGTCGGAGCTAGACACAGCCGAGCCAGCTTGTACATCTTCTCAGCTCCTAGATTGACCGCATCGTTTGATTCAAGATTTGAATCCTGTGTTTGGATGGCACTCCTGGGCCCAGTCCAGTGGCGCTGTGTAGTGCCGAGTAGAGAGGAGAGGCACGGGCACCTCGGCTCGTAGTCACCGCCTGGCGCCTACTTGCTGGCCGAAGCATGCGTCCGCTACCTGCCAGCTCGCGCGGAGCACGTCGCCGACGGGTTGCGACCTCCCCGCCCGCCTGTAGCACGCGGCCGACCGCCCGCAGCATCCCATCCATGTGCGGCCTTCCCGCCCAGCTGAGTTTTGCTGCCGCTGCCGCCGCCGCCGCCTCCCCGCTGCCCGTTCTCAGCGGATGAACACGATAGAGAGGAGATGGAGAGGAAGAAGAAGGCAGGGGCAATTTGGTCCAAATTTTTTGACAAACATATTGAAAAGGTATGTAGTGGTATATATCAGACAAGTATGAAATTGTAATAGAATACATCCTAATAGACGAATAGTAATGGTATTATTCCAAACCGTGAAAGTTGTAATGGTATACGTCAAATTAACCAAAAAAAAAAAAAGGTAGCCGCCGTGTTCATACTGTGGTTGGTATTAGTTCGTCGCCAGGATCTCGTCAGGTACTTGAACCCCGCGGCGCGTAAGGGACTTATAGGTGCCATTGCCTGACTCGGACTTATCGCGGCGGCGCGGATTGACGCAAGCACGCGGGGCGCCGACGGCGAGGTGCTTGCTGCTAGCTGGCGAAGGCGCGAAGCTCCTCGCCGGATCGCGCCGCGCGAGGGGAGGCGGGGCGGCGCCTCGCGCCAGCGGCCTGCACACACTGTGTGGAAGCGAACGGAGCCGCCGGCGTCGTGCGGGTGCCCGTGTCGGCGTGCTTCTCCCGGATTCATTCACGTCTTCCCTCGTCGCGTATCGGACGTACGCCGGACTCACAGGCAGTGGTGTTCACCGGGAACGGCGGGCAGCGCGTCTCGCACTGCGCGCGCGAGGAAAGCGGAGACGGCAGAGGGGGCCTCGCGACCATCCGCGCTGATCCCGGCCGCACATGTCCGATCCGACGGTAGGGAGGCCGGTCGGTATTTCATTTACCGTCCACCCCTGGCGTCCGGTCCGGCCGGCGCCATCGGCCACACGGTCGCCGCGCCGCGCCGTCCATGTCTCCACCGCCCGCTTTCCCGGTCCCAGAATAGCCGCAACGTGTTCCAGGCTTCCATCTTCCCGGGGGAGAAGATGCCATCTACTGCCTGCCTCCATGGCACCGACGCGCGGTGGACGCCTGTCGCGGCGGCGCACGCGCGCGGCTTGACGGACGGCTGGGCGCGTAGTGGAGTTGTGGACGGGTTGGAACTCAAGTCGTGTACGTGCCCAGCGTGCGTGCCCGGCGACCGGCGTGGATCTCCGATGTCGAGAAGACGGCGGCGCCGCGGCGCGACGGGCGTAAACGCCACTGGAACACCGTGTCGCGGTGTGTGCTCGGAGGCCGGCTGGCGCTGCAGGGAAGCAGCCTGGTCGGTGCAGCGACGCGCAGCGCCTTCATATGTGCTGCCTGCTGGTGAAATACTCTGATCCCCCGAGAATCATCAGCGGCGAGCTCTACTGCCAGTTGAGAAACAAGCACGGACACCTGCAGTAGTCTGCCAAGAACCAAAGTGGTTTCACACATACAGGATCAAGCTAGTAAGCTGATTCTCCAACTGGAAGAAGGTAATGTTAATTACACAAATTGAACATTCTACATTTAATGTTTTCCAGTTCGTCTATTTGGTTTGGGAATGGGTATACTTTTTTTTTCGTGTTCAACCTAATGCTAGGACTAGTGGTGTGCTTCGGCAAAAACCATCTGTTGAATCTATGACCTCAATACTTACCGAGTGAGGTTAACAGTAAACTCTTTGAGCAATGTGTTCTAGAAAAAGAAACTCCATGATCAATGGCTTATTACTTGGCGATCGGTTGGGCATTTGTGTTCCAACTGCATCCATATAATTATAGAAAAAAAAACTATGCCCATATGCTTATATGTCATTGGTTGCTTATTACAGTTGTGCCCTAGGACATCATATGTGTCGTCCTCGCTCGCTCCAACCAGATGGACATTTGTGTCATCACTCTATATGACTTCTGACTGGGACAAGGACTAGTATTTCGACATCAACTGAGTGCATGGTTATTATTCTCGTCTGATCCTTCATTTTGTTCGTTGGTAATCGAGAAACATAACATGTTGTTGGGACTAGTATTTCGACATCAACTAGACTTTTCCCTATTGGAAACATAACATGATGTTTAGGTTTGTGGAACATAGTCTGCAATTCGTTTCTTAAACATGTTGGTGGGTCTTTGTGTTACGAATATTTGCAAGTTGAACTCACAGGGCGAAGTTCAATGCACTATCCTGTAGTTGTTTTGTCAGTGTTACTTGCCGGTTGCTACACAGGTAGACAACATCAGCGAGCAAAAACTCTGACGAATGAACATCTGCAGCAACTGAAGGACAGCAGTACACTAAACTGCAGAGTTGTTCGAGACGAACCGACTCGTCAGGGTGGTTCGTCCTCATTTGCTCGTTACACTGATGCACCTTCTACAGATGACAATCGATTCAGTCTTGGGGGACGTTCCTGCTGTGGTTTGGACTTTGGAGCAGGGACATGGGTGCCCTCGATGCCGCAGCTGTTGAGATTTTGTCTCTGGGTCTGGTTGCGCGGACTGACAAGGCCCTGCTCGTGGCGCCGGCTGCTGGATACTTCACATGCCGGTTCAGGCGTGCTGTATACTATAGAAGAGTTATCTGCTCTCCTAGCCAAGCAGGTTCAGAGTTAAGATCAATTACATAAGTTGGTTTGTCTTGAGGCAAACAATTGTCCCTGCATCAGCCTGGGAAATGACTGTACCAGGTTACTGAGTACAGAGTTCATGCAAGTGGCTTGATCTGGTCTACGTGGCTATTCAACAAATGATTCTTCATTCCACGATGGTGTGACTGACCAGGTATCTGATCCGTGCTGATCAAGTCATTTAGGAACCAACGCTGGTAGAGACCATCAGTGATGCTGATGCAATTCCCAATCCCTGACCAAAAAACTCTGCAGAATGCACATTTGCATCAGCTGACCAAACAGAAATTCAGAATGTCACGCGCGTATGCTCGTCAAGACTCAAGGCGAACCGACTATTCAGGTCACACTCCATGCAGTCTTCCAGGTGCAGCAACCTGTGAGCTCGAGCTCCTGCAAGACGACGCCATCGTATCCGCTGCGCGCGTGGTTGCGCCGAGTCCCCCCACGCGTTCGGCGGCCACGCCAACAGCTGTGCGCCTACAACAAGGACGCCACCGTCTACCACGACCTCCGCTTCTCCAACACCAACTTCCTCAACAACACCGCCGGCAACGACAACGAGCTCATCCTCATGAACACGCCGAACGTGAGCTCGCCGGTCAAGGTGTTCGACGCCGCCGTCGGCGTGCTCCTCAACGCCACCGCCGACCACGCGGCGGCGAACACTACCAGGCTCTTCGCCACGGGCAAGGACTAGGAGGCGTTCGATGCCTCCGACGGTGAGACTGCCCGTCGCCGCTCGCGATCCATGCCGCCGTGGCACGGAAACGACCATGTCTATGTTGGATCCTTTAAAATCCCGGCCGTACGCCTCCAATCCGACGTCTGACAGGGCCCAAGGGGTGGTCGGTAAATGAAATACCGTCCATCCCCGACCCTAGCCAGGACCCCAGGAGCGCCATGAGTTTGAGCGCCGCACTCTGCTCCGTGCCTCGCCAGAGCGCCGCCGCGTTCCGGCTGCCACTCGCGGCGCTCCTTCCAGGACACCCGCTGCCACGTGCCACGACGTTGTCGAGGTCATGCGTTACAGCACTGGCCACCCATCCGCGCTAGCTGACGACGTCGTGTCACTGCGCGCTCCGGATGCCGGCGAGACTTGGACCATCGTCTCCGGCGCCGGCGCCGTCGATGCCGCGCAGGATTGTTTGAGGCGCCCAGGAGCTAGCACATACGCAGGCGGGAGCAAACTGATCGATTAGAACAGTATGAGGACAGAGTGCCAATGCCTGCACGCTGCAGAACAGCAGGTTCAGAGTTGCAATCATCAATTACATAATTGGCCCTTCTTCAGCTTTGGGAAATGAATGTATCAGGTTACTGACTAGTGACTACCAACTTCTCTTGCAGCTGGTTGCAACATTCATAGACAGCATCAGTGAGTGCGCAGTTCCCTGACAAAAAGAACTCTGAAGAATGCACATTTGCATCAGCTGACCAAAGATTCAGAGGGCACGTGTGTCTGCTCGTCAAGATTCAGAGTGGCAGAGTGGACCTGCTAGCTCAAGGCGCCGCCTGCCTGACGCCGATGCCAGCAGCAGTGGAGGCGCGCGCGTCGTTCTGCGTCCCGGGCACTCGGCCGGCGGCTCATTCCATTCCAGTTCATGCATGCTTGGCGACGCCGCCGGCCTTTTCAATCTTCCCATAGCATCCCCAAATGGCATTTTCACATGTGGGGACGGTACTTGGAACGAAGCCAGGTTTTGAAACTTCTCGCCAACATTTTAATTTTTTTTATCTTCTCACCGATATTATTCCAACTGCATGAAATAAGACACACTAAAATACCACTAATTCGATAGGCTTGCAATGGCAACAAGGGTTACATTTTATTTTGCCTCATACTTTATGCACATTTATTATTTCATTTAAATGCATCAATGGCAAATAGGAAAGGCCAATGAATTAAAATAAGATGTAACTCCATACATGGTTGTAAGAAAGTGGAAGTGTGGAATATGCTTGTTTTTCGCGAACAAATTGAAGGTAACAATTTGATTTACCAAACTAAGGGACGTTAAAAGTTTGGTGGTTGTATCAAATGAACGTGTGCAAACTGAAGGGCGCTAAAAGTTTGATCTGTGGTGTATGGGTGTCAAAGGTGCTTTCAAATATGAAAAAAAAAATACCAAGCAGACATGTCATATGCTGTTACTTGCCCTCGGAGGAGTTGGCCAAAGTTATGTTGATTTGTCATATATAATATGGTTCATCCTCCTCCTAGAGGCAAAGTTTGGCGACTGTATGATTCAGACCGATAGATTCATAGTTTCCAGTGTCCCGTGTCCGCAGAGCGCTTTTCTCCTAAACGCGCGCCTAACTGCCCCCGCGTCGCTCCCGAGGGCGACACGGGCGGCGCTGCCCTGCTCGCCGAGGGGCCGCCCTCCGCGTCCACCGTTTGGTCCCCCTCCTTCTCACCTCTGGCGTCTTGCCGGAGGTTGAAGGGAGTGGGGATCCATCTCTCTCAATAGTCTTCAATAGATCGAGTCTAGGTTAGGGTTAGAGGTTTCTCCATGCCGCAGTTCGTGGTATGGGAGATTTGTTTCCTCCTCCTCCTCTCCGGCAACGGCGACGAGACAGGGTGGTTTGTGTTTCTCCATGGCGGCTCCGACGAAGGAAGTGGCGGCATCTACGACATCGTCAACTTTCTTCGGGAGACGACGTGGAGATTTAGGTTTCCGGATGGCGACATCGAGGCAGAGATGGTGCCGTCGTCGTGGAATAATTTTCTCCAGCCACTTCTCTGTTTTATTGTGGTTAGATCCAACCACGGTGAAAGGCTTGGGAGAATAGATCTGTCCTCCGAGCTAATGTCGATCAGTCTTGGGTCGGATAGACTGAAGTCTATCTTCCTCATCGGTGGCAGAAAGATGAAGAAGAAAGACGCAAGAAGGAAGAAGATTGTGCTCGTTCCAGCCTACAGGGATGTTGGTCGTCGTTCGTTGGGCGATTGTTCTCAGCCTGTTTGCTGAGCGTATGCCTGTGCGGCCTTCTAGTTGCTTTTTTACACAGGTTTGGAATTGAGATTTGAAGCTGCTTAGACTGTGAGTACATTAAGAGTGCTTGTAACTTGACGATGTACTCGACTTTGATATAATACAATTCTTCGATCTCGGAAAAAAAAGCGCATGCCGCGCGCGCAGTCGCCGATTGGGGTCCCGCGCTGGTGGCCTTTCACTTGGACAGTTTTGGGCTAGTTTGTCCGTGTGGGACTAATCGAACTAACCAAGCGGAGCAACAGGCGGCGCGACCTTTAATTGTAGGCCTATTGGGCCAGTGTGTGATGACGCGACAAGTCGACCACGGCCCAACGAGAGCCTGGCCCAATAAGCCTCGTCTGTCTCTCTTCTTCCTCCCTCCAGCGGGCCGCTCGCTGTCGTTTGTTCCCGCCGCCGCCGGCGAACCCATCGAGGCTCGAGCGGCCGCTTCCCGCGCGGTTTTTTCCCCGCAGTGGTCCCTTGGGAAATGCCATGACATTTACATCAAAAGCACCAGATTATCGCCTCAATTTTGTTATTTTTTACTTTTCTTCCTGGTAGTTGGTACGTGCTTAGGAATATCAAAATGCTAGCATGTGTCTTGAGTTACTTCATGATTTATTTTCCAAGCTCAAAAATTTTTGGTGTCCGTTTTCACAAGCTGAAAGCACTTAAGATCTCAATGGCTTGATAACATGTATAGAAATTCATTCATGTGTATGCGTACTATGAATGGATGGGATAGGACCTCCAGTCTTTGACAGTTGATCAAAATTTAGGATGAGCCAAGAAGATTCTGTTGCTGCATGGATGCGTACTATGAATGGATGGGATTGGTTCAACATTTTTTGTGCCTTGAAAATTTGGTTGCATAAGCCGAAACATGCAGACTTCTGTTGCTGCACCTTCTTTTACACACAATCTGGTAAACATCCAAATAAAACCATACACTACATACCAGTGAATCCTGAATCAACAATGCTTTGGAGAAAAGATCATTGGACTGCTTTAGTCTGAGGTCTTTCTTTACCGACACTGCAAACCACAAGCAAAAATAAATAACTGGCATCAGCTTTAGAGAATACCAGTTCGTATGAGCTTTAGCTAGAACCAAAGACTTCGTCACCTGCCATCTTGTTCGTCAGTGTGGCAAGCAGACGGCATTGTCGCAGAGTGTGGCGTTGGTTGGGAACTTGGGATATCGTCCCCGACCATCCGTTCGGGTAAACCTGATGTGTTCAGGATTCTAATGTTCAGTTCAGTTTCCTTGATAAATGTTCAGGATTCAGAGCCATGGTCTCGAACCATCTACTTCCAAGTTATAATTAGGATTTTGCCGTATGTCTTGTTTGCGGCGTTAATCAAGTTGCAGGTTTGCCGCTGCATCTCAGTCCACTGGCTGTTGCCGTACCTGAATTCATCGAGAAGAGGAAGGATGAGCGAGTCTCTGTTCGCAAATGTTCAGAGGTGAAGGGCAGGCCAAGTTTCAGGCTCTGTGAATGGCTAAACGCTCACCCAACAACCCGGAAGTCATATCGTTCGTCCAGGTGACACGATTGCATCTCGCTTTCGGTGTTCTGGAACACGACATCGACGAACCGGCGCAGGCTGAGCCTGACGATGTAAAGGGCCGTTGCCAACACGAGTTTTTATGTTCTTGATAATGTCAGCAAAATGTTTATGCTATTTGGTTACAAGTAGACACAGCTTATTGACCCACGTCGTTGATGGTAAACAAAAGTTCATTGGTAGTCGAAATTTGATTCCAGAATCAGCTGGATTTACTTTCATAATTTGTGTTTTTCTCCAGCACTGTGAGCAGCTTTTACAGTTGAGAGACCAAGAGCTGGTGCCTCAAGTGCTTCTCAGATCTCAGTCAAGGGGAAATTGGCTAGTAGGAACCTAAAATAGAATATTTTTTTTGACCCGAGAGTTGTTTAGCTAATCTCATTATCCACTGAACTTAATTTGTTTGACCTTCAGGGTTGTGCTTCGTTTGATGGATTGTGGGGCTTAAGGTTCAGTGGTGCGAATTCTTATAGCATCAGGCGTTGAAACTCTTTCTTTTCGTACTTTGATCGTTGCTGTCACGTTTTATTGGGCTCGTCCGTAAGCTGGTAAGATCTGAATGTTTAACCTGCACTTCAACTTACAGTGCAAGTGAAGAATGGACGTGGTTCATTTTGTGCCTTCAAAATTTGGTTGCATAGGCTGAAGCATGCTGACTTCTTTTTGTATGCTTACTAACTTTTGATGCTCTTCTCTTACACACAATCAAATCAAGATCGCCAACCATCCATTCCGGTAAACCTGATGCTTTTAGTATTCTAGTCCAGTTTAGTATCCTTTTACACACAACTTATGTGCTGTGCTTTCTAAATAAACTAGTAGAGTGCACACGCGGCACGCGCGTGTATTAAAAAAACATAGTAAATAAGAATTTTATCTTTTTAAATTGGATTGATTTTCACACTTGTATGTTAGATTTTTAAAAAAACAGAATGTCCTAAGTATTTTAAATGAGTTAAATTCTATAAATTTTATATTTTGTTAAAAATTCTAACAAAAATGACATTAATTTAATGGATGATCAATATAAAACAATACAAACTTGTAATTTATAGATCCATTAAAAAAATATAGGCCACCGGTGCTCGACGTTGCTGCTGCTTTGAGATTCCGATCTACAACATCTCCACTGTTTTCACAAGGACAAGAAGACTCGTTGAGGCAGTCGGAGGCGTCGAATAGGTTAGTGAGGAAGTCCAGGCAGCCGCAGTGCTCGAAGACCAGCAGGTGCCTGGCGGAGATTCCGTTGGCCAAAATGAAGCTGCGCCACCCACGGCCCGTCAACAACAACGGGCCGTGCTCGATGTCGTGGTGGTGCTCCACGTCCCACCACCTCCCAGTTCCATCACGGAGCCGCAGCTTGGCGGCGGCACCGCTGAGAACCGCCACAAACTTGCACACGGCAGGGACCGCGATCCAAAATATATATTATGTGTTCTGGATGGAGCGCGGCATAGACACAAACTGCTCCTCCATGTCGGGCTCCATCAGCACGTACGTGCCCGACTGGATGTCCGCACGCCGCCGTCGTGCCGCGCAAACCACCTGCCCAAGAAAATCATGGGCTCGCGCACGAGGTTACCATCAGACGTAGTGGTAAAAGTAAAACACTCTGGGCTTGAACGATTGATTAATTACTCCATACCTGGAATGGGATCCGTGGTGTTGAATTCTCGGTGCGCGACACGCGCGTGCTACCTTTATTATGCGATCACAACATTGTTGTTTTTGACGATAATGAGTCTTGAGTTCATACTTCATAAGACATGTCACCTTTGGTTTCTTTATATTTTGATGATAAGTAGTCCTGGGTTCGGACTGTTTCGTCAAGCGTGGTTTGATTGAAAAAAAAGAGCATGACAGATGGGGTCGTAGGAGGGATGATGTTTCAATGACTGGTGGATCCGTCTACCGTCGAAAGTTTTGGATGCACATGCGGCACGTACGATATATCTAGTAAATAAAGAAATTAAGATTTGTTGAAAATTCTCAATGGTTACCACTTGCTTAAAATTATTTGTACCGTGCAATCAAGATGCTTTTGGATGTTAGGAGGCAAAGTCAGATCGGAATTTGTTACTGGAATGAAAATAGTAGAATAGTAGTTTGATTAAAACAGTCCAGTCTACCCTTATTAATGTATATATGTATGCCAAAGTACAGGTACGTGATCACAGTCACCATGCATGAGAAAAAAAACTGGGACACCATTTAGTGGATTTGAGAAAAAGAGACCCGAGCCTCCATCCTGTCGCAAGAGCATGAAGCGATTACAGGGCCATATGCCCATATAGATTTTGCCATGGATTTACTGTTTAAAATCAGTTTAATCGACTTCTTATCTTTGATGCTGAAGAATCGTGTCTAGGTGTTAGCAGAATTAGAAACGCTGAAATTGAACCACGAATCAAACTCGGACAATTAATTAAGATTGCTGGGGTTGGATAATCTATTAAATTATGGCATCCGGGCACAGGATCATCTATCATAATGCAACAACGTCAGTTCTCCCCGTCAAGCATGGCAGACATCAGTTCTCCTTATCAAGCATGGCCAATTGTTTGTAAATTGGTTTGTCGCAAGCACAAAGCGAACCATAAATTTATGAGATGGATTTTCCCTGTATCCAACCCGTTGAATTACCATGCATCATCAGAAGCGGCGGCGGCAGCATATGCGTTGCGCCGTCGCTCATCCTCCCGAGGAAACAATGGACTATTGTGATGGCTTTACGGAGGCGTGGGATTATGGACTTTCCTTTCGACAGGCGCTAATCACGCTACGTCACGAAATAATCCTTCCTCTCTCACATGTTTTCTCATTAGACTATTCTCAGAGTTGTAGCTGTTCACGATTTGTACCCAGTATTCTCCTTATTTGATTGGTGGGTACGTGAGGTGGGTAAAGAAATTCCGTGGTGATAAAAGTAATACCCAAAACGGCAAAAACTCTCTCGAAACATCGTTTTTTTAAAACTTTCCACGTCGTTTCCACCGTTGGACCTGACATGTGGGTCCTCTGTGAGGTGTGGGTAGGATTTTTTAGGTGAGAAGTGTTTTCAATTCTAATGGATCCTTATAGTATATATATATAGATAGATAGATAGATTGAAGGCAAGTGTGACATATGCGGGGCTTGCACTAGGTGGAGCTAGCCAAAGTCATGGGTATTTGATTTTTGTGAGTACAAATGTAAAATGTGCTTTCAAATATGAAAAAAAATTACCCATGCATACATGTCATATGCTGTGGCTTGCCACTAGGTGGAGCTGGCCAAAGTCATGGGTATTTGATTTCTGTGAGTACAAATGTAAAATGTGCTTTCAAATTTGGAAAAAAATTACCCATGCATACACATGTCATATGCTGTGGGGCTTGCCCTCGGAGGAGTTGGCCAAAGTTATGGGGATTTGATCATATATAATATGGTCCGTCCTCCTCCTAGGAGGCAAGTTTGGCGACTGTATGATTCAACCAGTAGATTCATAGTTTGGATTGCAGAACGCGCAGTCGCCGATCGGTGCGTGACGCTGGTTACCTTTCAGCTGGGCAGCTTTGGGTTTGTTTGTCCGTTTGGGACTAATTGAACCCACCAAGTGGAGCAATGGGCGGCAACCCCCAAGGCCTTTAATTACGGGCCGGTTGGGCCGCGGCGTCCTGCTGTTGGGCCTTTTAGGCATTTTTCTCTTCCAGTGTGAATTGTGAAAAATGAAACCGGATGAAACCCAAATCCAATCCACATCCACCCCCCGCTTTCGCTTATGGAGCCGAGCGGCGGCGCCGGCGCCGGCGAGGTCGCCACCAAGCGCGCCAAGCCCTCCTCCGACGACCCAGGCGGCGGCGAGGACCGCCTCAGTGCGCTCCCCGACGACGTCCTCGTACTCATCCTCCTCCGCCTCTCCACCCCAGCCGCCGCGCGGACCACCGTCCTCTCCAGCCGCTGGCGCCGCGCTTGGGCGCTCATCCCGGAGCTCTGCTTCTTTGGCGCCCCAGATCCCCACCGAATCGGCGGCGTCCTCGAGGCCCACGGCGCGGCCCTCCGGCACCTCTTCGTCGGGACCCGGGGCGCGGCCTGGCTCCCCGCCGCCGCGCGCCGCGTCTCCGGTCGCCTCTTCTTCAACAATTTCGAGGTGAGGAGTGGCGCCGAGGAAGAAGACGGCGACGACGAGGAGGAGACCGCGGAAAGGGGCGCCTTTGAGCTCCCCTGCCTGGAGAGCGCCACCTCGGCGTCGCTTCACCTAGGGTTTCTCGGTCTCGCCGTGACGCCCGCTGGCGTCTTCGCTCGGCTCACCGAGCTAAGCCTGGCCCGCGTCCGGCTCCACGGCCCCGGGGATCTCGGCGACGCCGTTTCCTCGCCACGGTGCCCGTGCCTGCAGAAGCTCACCATCCGCGACGCCCGGGGGGTGGGCAATCTCGCCATCCGTTCCGATTCTCTCCAGCAAGTGGAGCTCCATGATCTGCGCGGCTTGCAGCAGCTCACCATTGCGGCGCCGGTTCTCGAGGCCCTGGAAGTTACCAAATGCTTCTATTCTGATCAGAATCAACCGGTTGTCAGCATGTCAGCACCTCAGCTTCTAACCCTCGTGTGGATGGATCTGTATGACCCAAGCTCTGTCCAACTTGGCGAAATGGAACGTCTCCAAATGTTTAGCCCTATCTTCTATCTTGTATATGGGAATGGGCTTGAGGAATCAACGCACAATCATTCTTGTCTAAGTCTGTTGGGACGTTTCAAGGTCATTGAGTGTCTTATTCTCACACTGGCCTATATGTGGGTGAGTTCACTTCCTATCTTATGTGATTTTTTTTTCATGTTTTGCTTGCCTGGGCACAGGTCTGGAAGCTCGACACCAAAACCTATCCAATTCTGCAATGTGAGCAACAAGTGTCCAAAAGGTCATCCAATAAACAATTGCACATTATTCTTATAATGGCAGTACTTAAGCCATACCATGCTAACTAGTCTCCTAATCAACTGATGCCTGGCTGTTTGTCATACTTACCTATTTATCTATATGATGGTGGCATCTGAGAACCTAGAGAATTCTTAATTGTTTTACTTTACTCAAGTCACTCCAGCATCGTGGAGCACAGATGTTCATCCTTATCCAATACATTTGCGAAACATGAGACTGAAGTTTCTTTTTTTCAGTAAAGAATTAGCAAGCCTGCCCCAGCTTGCTTCGGACTAAAAAGTCTTTATTATTGTTGTAGTAGAGAACTATTATGCAATTTTATTTGAGGTCGCAGTGGTGGATTATGTGTAAGAATTATTAAGTTAACTAGTTATAACAACCATTTCCTGCATGGTAACAGCAATGGCCACTGTATAAAACCTACTTAAAATGAGGTGTTGCTGTCTCTTTCCGGTTGTCATATATGACCCTTTTTTGTGACTTCCATGGACACTACAGAATATAGATAACTATCAGTACTTGATGGAAAATATGACAATGCTTCCCGACATCACGTTTTTGCGCCTGATTGTATTGGCAAATGGACATGCTTTTGGGGCTAGCGTATTTCATGCTCTCAGGATGTGTTCTGGTATAAGAAGGCTGATTCTTGCATTGCCTGCTCCTACGGCCGAGGAGGTAAAGCTACCATTTGTTTATCTGACATGCGTTTGCATTTCGCTAATATTTTGTTCAAGGGTTAATCTGTTGTAATTGTATATGGCTCATTTATCCTCCTAATTATTAGGTGTATACATTCATGCATATGCATAATGCATAGCTGTGTGATTACTCCCTAGTAGTATAGCGGGGGTTCTGCATTTTCACCTTTTGTCCTCTTTGGGGCTTTGCAATATGGTTGAGTTGCATTCTGTAACACTAATGCTGACACTGTGCTCTCTAGTTGAGTTTTGACAGAGTATTTTACTACTTGGATTGTAAATTTGTTTTTTTTTCCAAGTTGTCAGACTTGTATATATAGGGTAGTCTTTCTTTCTTTTTTCAGTGAGCAGGAATTTAACTCAATTATTGTATGCGAGGATTGATCTTGATAACATGATTAGGAGTTAAAAGATAATAGTATGCGCTGGTACATAAAAACCTCATTGGCAAGTTTTGCAAATGCCTCTAATTTGTAAATGGTTTCATACTTATATTGGATAACCTAAGCCCTATGGTGGACCGAAAATCTTGTTTAATATTATTGACAGTCAGATTGCTGCAAACTGTTGGCTTCAAACTGATGTCAAATGTTGTTGTCCTTGCTTGCATATTTGGGCAATCTGATAATATTTTTAAAATTCCTGTCTTTTTATTCCATCCAACAATATCAGTTAATATTAAAGGTTAATACCTGTTCCAGGCACAAACTACATGCCCACCAGGTTGTATTTGTGGTGAGCAACATATCTGGGAAACCGAGCAACTCTTGTTGAATCGCCTCCAAGAAGTAGAAATCACTCAGTTGAGAGGATCTGAACATGAAGTTGCATTTGTGAAGCAGCTATTCAAATGGGCCACAGCATTGGAAAAGATGACAGTATCTTTTGATTATTCAGTTACTGAAAGCATGGTCAAGGAGTTGTGCCTGGTGTTGCGAAGCTTCTCTAGGACAGAAATATGCATGGAATTTTATATGTATCATGACATGATCAGGGTGTTGTATGCACCCCAAGATTAAGGCACCAGGCTATCACTTTAAGTGTGTTTGCACGTCTTTCTTCTTTTTTCTATACTGCAGTGTCAAGCATAAAAATTCAAAATGCTAGCAGATCCCAATGCTGGCATGCTGAAGAGTGGAAATCAGTCTTGTTTGGATCATCAATCCAATGACCTAGTAATGGTTTTTTAATGCCAAAGTACACATTTACAAGTACAATCACATGATCTGTCGGAGCAAGGTGAACGTTATTTTGGCCAAAAAAACAAGAATAATCAAGTATCAACAAAAACTAAAAGAATGGAAAAAAAAAGGTTACATGGGAGCTCTGTAGACACCACCTCCAAGGAGAGTCTACACTTCGGCACCAGCAATGTATAGACCTGACCCTTGGTCTTCAGCAGGGTCCACAAATGATACAATGTTTACAACGTGGTCTGCATCCATGCATAGAGTAACTTTGTACTTGTTAACAGTTGGAGTATGAAAGTAATAAAACTTTGAATTGGAGTATGAAAGTATGCATAGGCC
This sequence comes from Echinochloa phyllopogon, assembly GCA_033239725.1. Classification (NCBI taxonomy): domain Eukaryota; kingdom Viridiplantae; phylum Streptophyta; class Magnoliopsida; order Poales; family Poaceae; genus Echinochloa; species Echinochloa phyllopogon. The sequence goes on from BTCW01000001.1 coordinate 4,261,701, forward strand.
CTTTTCTCTTCAGTGTGAATTGTTGGGGTGGTGCGCGCTCGGCGACCGGCGTGGACGGTGGACCTCTCCGATGTGGAGAGGGCGGCGCCGCGGCACGACGGGGGTCAGCGCCACTGGAACACCGTGTCGCGGCGTGCTCGGAGGCCGGCTGGCGCTGCAGGGCAGCGGCCTCGTCCTCGGTGCAGCTAGCGACGACGCGCGGCGCCGCCTTCGTGTGTACCGGTGCTATATATAATTTGGAACGGCGGCGTCTCCGGTCACCTCTGCCAGTAGCGAAACCGGCCGGCCACCTCTGTTTTGGTGAAATCCCCCTATCATGGTCGAGCATCATCAGTGACCTCGGCAACTCCAAGACGCTTACCAGACTTCGCCTCAACAACAATTTCCTCAACGGCTCCATTCCGGCCGGCCTTTTCTATCTTCCCATGAATAGCATGTAGGACTTGAGTAATAACTTGCTCTCAGGCGAGCTCCCGGAGGCCATCCCCAGTGCCATGCTGAGGTTTTTGTCAGTGGCGTCCAACCATTTATCCGGTCCGTTGCCACCGGAGATCGGCAATCTCAAGAGGTTGTCCTCGCTCAATGTCAGCGCCAACTCGCTCACCGCCGTTCTTCCGCGAGAGCTCAGCCACTGCAAGTCGCTAACTGTTCTGGACCGAAAGAGATCACGAATCTGAAGGTTCTGATAATGTTGAATCTGTCGAGGAACAGAATCTCCGGTGAGCTTCCGCAGGAGATCGGTGATATGATCAGCCTCTCCATTCTTGATGTGTCCTACAATAACCTCACTGGCATTGCCCCCCAGTCACAAACTCACAACTTCATGGGGTGTTCTCTGTTTCAGACAGGGCAGATTTCGAAGGCAACCCTGGCCTCAGTGTGGAGCACGTCCCTGCCGCTTCGTGCTACCCTTTGCAGCGTTCGTTGTCGCAGAGGCGGGGCATCGAGACGAGGATGCTGCTGCTGTGCCTTGTGCCAACCGTCAGCGCCGTGGTCGTTGTAGCCATGGCCATGTACCTTGGGGCAACGGTGCCGGACGGCGGCGAACCGGCGGCCAGCGCCGTGGAAGATGACGCTGTTCCAGAACCTATACTTGGAAACAGGCGACGTGCTCGGGTGCCTCAGGGACGAGAACGTCGTCGGCAGAGGCGGTGCCACGAGGCCCAGCGGCCAGCGCCGCCACGAGTTATGTGCCACCGTGGCCGATGCATTCCCTCAGCGGCAGCAGCCCGGTCGCGGGTTTGATTTGCGGCTCCGTCATCGGCAAGCAGAGAATGAAAGCCCAGCTCACTCCAACAACGCATAGGAAGAGGCCGACGTCGTCCTCGGCTACGGAGGCCCAGCCCATCTCGGAGCCTCAGCCCGACCCAAAAGGTTAGCAAGGCCGGCCACTGGCAGCCGCGTCGTGGCGTGGTCCGCGTGGATGAGGAAGGAAGAAGCCGGCCTGCCTAATTCCTTTCTTTTTTTTGCGAGGAACAATCTGCCTAATTCCTGAGAGCATTTGTCTCAGCAGCCCTCATCGCCTCCAAATTCCTGAGTACGTACACTTTAATACTTACCTGACAATCGTCGTGACATCTAGACAGAGAGCAGCATGTACGTGTTAGTAAAATATGCGGGCAGACGCTGGGATCCCTTTCTCTCTTTTTTTTGACACGGGTAGTGGTGAACCAGAGCAAGCATTTGGCCGAATTTTCGTTGGATTCACATTTTGGACTCGATCATTTCGATTTGAACCGTTGGAGGGAGACTTGTTGATCCAGTCACCGGCACTGCGGGCTCATTGGAGGCGCCGACCCGGCCGGCCGGCACTGCTGGAGGGCTGATTGGAGGGGCCGACCCGGCCGCTCTCTGACAGTCATGCCATCAACGCGATCGCAATCTCGATCCGCAGCGCACAGGCTCGTATCTCTTCTCTGACCTGTCTGATGGAAACGCGCCCGCCCCGCCCAGCCTGCAGTTTCTCTTTCAGCTCTTGGACTGACCTGAATCTCTGTAGGACACACACACACTGCATCTCTTGTCAACGGCACCCCTATACAGTATACTTACCAAAGTGAGTCAGTGACCAACGGGACAGCAAGCGGACTGGACAGAAGTACTGAACTACCTTCAGAAATCAACCAATGCACTCCGGTAACACTTGACCTGACTCATCACTTGTTTCTCGCACATTCGTTCAGACCTGTCTTGGCATCGCACTTTGCGAAGGTTTTTAGCCTCAGCTTGTGAGCTGCGGTGTTCCTGATTCCTAGTAGCAAAAAATAGCCTCAAAACCTCCATCCCCTGACCCATGTTGAGCAAGTGATGGTGCGTGCAGATGATGAAGCTTGCAATGATTTCTGCAGCATGTAACTGCTGATCTGAATGCCTTCTGGTCATGGTACACAATGCTGCCATCCATCCCAGAATGATCGGCTACTGAACTTGAACTGAAGGTGTTACTCTGGCAATCCTGAATCAGGGACATGCATGTGTCGAGTCAGTAGTGCTGTTACAAATAGTAGTGTACAAACTTGAACACTTTTACACGGAACAACCAGGAGCTACAAAATTACAAGGATTCAGCTCGGCTCAAGCAAGGTTTCTCTGTAAATTTCTCTTAATTCCATTATCTTCAGAAATACAGCAAGAGGCCGTGGATACAGACATCGTACTATAGAGGTACAGAAGAGGATTACAAGAACAGATTCTCTCCACGGAGTACATGATGAGTTATTCACATTATCACGACGTATTACCGAATCTTGGGGAGTGGTAATAATAAACTTAAGAGAGGCTAAAAAGAAGCAGGAAAAAATTATCAATTTCTATCGAGATAAGAACTCGGCACTTTGGCAGTAACCATTGCTCCACTACGCCGGATGCGCCCAGGAACACGGCGGCGCGAGCGCGATCCGGCGCCAGTTCGACGAGTGCTTGCAGCTGGTTCGCGGCTAGAGGTGGAGCAGCGTGTCGCAGCGCCAGTCCATCTCGTCGGCGGCGTCCGCCTCCGGGTCCGGCACGTTCAGATCGAACGGCAGCGGCGAGCACCGCGGCGGCGCGGCGGCCTCGTCGCCGGCGCCGGCGCCCGACGCCACGTCCTCGCAGAGGACCGAGGACGAGGAGCCGCAGTAGCTCCGGCAGTCCTCCTCGGCGGCCGGGGCGGCGCCGCCGCGGAGAGCCCCTGCGGCCGTAGCCGCGGCGGCGGCGCCCGGGACGCCGCCGCTCCAGGACTCGACGGTGCTGCTGTGGCTAGACGTCGCCGCGGCGGGGGCCGCGACGGGGTGCGTCGGCGGCGGGGGGAGCGCCGGCGGCGCCACCACCATCGGCGTGGCCGCGACCGCGGGGGACGACGCGGATGCGGAGGGGAAGTTGGTCCGCGCGGCGGCGCCGCGGATGGACCTGGCGGCGGCGTCGTAGGCGCGCGCGGCGGCCTCGGCGGAGTCGAAGGTGCCGAGCCAGATCGGGGTCTTCCGCGCCGGGTCCCGGATCTCGGCCGCGTACCTCCCCGACGGCCGCCGCCTCACCCCGCGGTACTTCACCTCCGCCTCCCCCGCCGGCGCGGCCGGGACCGGCGGCGGCCTCGCCCGCCGCATCCCTCTCCTCCCCGCCTCCACGCACGCAGCTGCCCCGCCTCTCCTCTCCTCTCCTCTCCTCGGCCTTGTCCTCCTCCTCCTCGGCGACTCCGCGTTTGGCCTGGCCCGAGTAGCCTTTTCCTTTCCCTTCCCTTCCTCTCCCCCCCTCGCCCCTCTGCCTCCCGCCCCCGCCCCCGCCCGCGGGGCTGCGCCTGTTTGGTCGGCACGGCGCCGCGGTGGCTGACGCGCGGGGCCCGCCACGACCCGGCCTCGCCGCGTCGGTTCGTTGGTTGATTTCCGCCCGACCGCGTCACCACGTCCACGTCCCGGGGTCGGTCGGCTGCCAGCCTCCTCCCCTCGCTCGTCACCGCATCGCATTCGCCTCGCCTCCCGCCAGACCGGTGGTGCGGTGTGGTTGGGCGCGGGCGGGCGCGCGGCGGATTTTTGCGATTCGGGCCGGGTGGGTGCGCGGGCGCCGTGTCGTGGTGGTAAGCCGCGGCGCCACTAGCGCGGGGGGTGAGGGCAGGGGCATATTCGCGAGCCCCTGTGTGTGCGCTGCGTGTGTGGCTGTGGAGGGGATCAGCCGGCGGAGTGGAAGCAAACGTGAGCTGAATGTGAGGCCGTTCCGGGTGGTCAACTTTTTCTGGGTTAGATGAGATGACCTACTAGTTTTCTTATCAAAAACAGAAAGAAGAAGTCCATTTTTGACCATCAAACTATTGGTAAAGTTTGGTTTGACCATCGAACTCCAAAACCAGAAATCTTTAGCCATCGAACTCGTAAAATCGTTCACTTTTAGCCATCCGGTGGTTTTGCATGGCGGTTTTGCTGACGTGGCTGCCACGTGGCGGCGGGACCTACATGTCAGCCACATCCCTCTCCTCTCTCTCTTCTCTCCTCTCTCTCCACGGCACCCTGCGCCCACCCTTCTCCTTCGCAACCGGTGGCCGGACCAGGGAGGGACGAGGGGCCCCGCCGAAGTCCTTGAAGAGGCGGTCGACGAGCGCAGTGCAGTCGCCGGAGGAGAGCCCCGCGACGCCGACCTCGCAGACCACGTAGTTTCCCTCAACGGCGGCTGCTCCGCCAGGGGTCAGGGGCGGGAGTAGGCCCCGGCGCGCACGACGCGCTGCCTCGCCTCCTACTGTTGCGGTCGTCGCGCTGGGCCGCGCCGCCGCCGCTTCGGGCCACATCGCTGCGCGCGCGGCCGGGGCCCCCGTTGCCGCCGTGCCGGCGTGGGACAGAAGGGGAGGGGTACCCGCGCCGAGGAGGTTGTGCCCTCACCGCCGATCGGGGAGGCGACGCATGTGGGATGAGCGGCGAGAGGGGGCGGCGCGGGGCCTGGAGGAGTGGCACGGTGTATATAGGAGAGAGAGAGGAGGAGGGGAAAGGGCTGCACTCCACCTCCTGCCGCCGCCGAGCGTTGCCCTCTAGTACGGTCGCCGGCGCACGCGTCCTCGCCGCCGCCGCCACGAGGAGCCGACCACCGCTCCCCATGACCCGAACGGTGAGGTACGGTGCTGCTGGCCCGCGTGTCGGCGAGGCGCTGCTCATCGCCGGAGATGGGGAGGATGGCTGTGGATGGGAGGAAGAGGATGCCTGCGAAGGGGAAGGGTGAGCGCAGGGCACCGGGGAGAGAGAGGAGAGAGATGTGGCTGACATGTGGGTCCCGCCGCCACGTGGCAGCCACGTCAGCAAAACCGCCATGTAAAACCGTCGAATGGTCAAAAGTGAACGTTTTTAAGAGTTTGATGGCCAAAGATTCCTGGTTTTGAAGTTTGATGGTCAAAACCAAACTTTGTCAATAGTTCGATGGTTAAAAATGGACTTCTTCCGAAACAGAATGAGCTAGTTTGGCGAACGGAGACCCCCCCTCCTTCTCTCTTTTTTTTACCTGCTGCTGTGTATGATCTAGGACCATTTTGAAATGGATGGATTTAACAGGAGTATAGGAAACAACCTGTTCGTTTAGTATTTAACGAATAAATTTCGAGGGTTTAAAGTGAGGCCATGAGACACAGGGTCCCACTTCATGGGCAAGCCCAGATCATGTGTGTGGAGTCAGTCGGACACCGTCCATTCACGTCCAAACGATTTGCCCAGCACGCAAACGGGAAACGCGGACGACTGCGCTGCCACAGGGTCGGGGGTTGCGGTGCGGGCGCGGTGCTGGTGCTGGTGCTGGTGCATCATTCACGCACCGTGTGCCGCTCAGGCCCAGCAACATCACATGGTCGCAAGTTATCATTGCAACATACTATCGCGCTGCCACTTGCAGCCCTCCCAAGCCACAAGGGAAAAGATGTATGTATCACAGATGGGGGCGACGGCAACATCCCACAGGAAGTCCAGCGCGTTCAGCAGCCATAGAGCACTTAACAGCCTATCTTAATCCTCGCGCATCTCTCTCAGTTTTGACAGTTGACAACCACGGCGGACTGCTAGTACAGCTCGCAGCCGCACAGGGGCCTTTTGCCGCCTCCATCCTCCACCACCACCGTGTGACGGCTCATGCTAATCTTACAACCGACGAGACGTCAGTTTCAGTTCACTCGTAGGGGTTCCTGAAGTTCTTGAGGAGTTCCGGGATGTCGTACGCGAGCATGTCGTCCACCGCCTGCACCATCTTGGGCTTGAGCTTCTCGAACTTGTCGATGCTGTACCCACCCAACACCTGTTTGAAGTGCTCGACGTCCGGGAAGTCGCCTGCGGGGAGATGGTACTCCCTCTGCACCTGTTACACCATGTGAGGAGCATCAGTCGAGCACGAATGTCGCCGCAGAAGAGAGCAGAAGCATGGGATTAATTTGAATTCAGGTGGAAGCAAATGATGTTTATATGCACAAATGCAGCATCAGATACGATTCTAGTGAACGATTATTCATATTAGGAAAAACCTTCTTGTGCTGAAATTAGACCCTCAGGCAGTTGTCTGTAAGTACCTTTGTAAACTCATCTTCTAAGTTGTCTATCAGTCGCTGTTGAGCCTTAGCTTTTCCCATCATTGCAGGCATCTCCTTCTTCAGATGGCCAATTATGTAAGCATGAATCTTGGCAGCTCGAGCACGCTTAACAAACTCATTGACCTGCAAGAAATGGTGTTCATTTGAAAGTCCAGTACGTACAAAAAGGGGTCTGACAAATGAGAGATTTAACTTACCCGGCGATCACAAGCCTTCTTAGGAATGTCTTTCAGGTCACAGAGGAGGTCATCTTGCTCTCTCTCAAACAAGTCTTTTCCAATCGGTCCAACAGCTGAGTCATTCACTGGTTTATCATTGAATGACCTGTTGATATTAGTTTCAAAATGAGTATCCAGTTATTAAACCAAAAAAATGAATTCACTTGTATGATAGATATTCTGTTTATATTAATGATCAAATGCTAACAGTTGTATGACTAAAAAAAACTGCTAACAGTTGTATGACTAAAAAAAACTGCTAACAGTTGTAAAGATGCCGCTACAACCCAACACAAATTAAATACAATATATATATTTTGGACCTCCATCAACGTGCATTTTCTCATTTTTGGTGTACAGGACTTCTACAACCTCCAATGCTTAAGCATTACAGAGAGGAGTAAAGCAACAAAGAATAGCCATAAGAAATTACCCGATGTACATGCGCACAACTTCAGGAGTATTTAGCACTTTCCCAAGAGACCACATCAGCGCGCCATACACTCTCATAAGCTGTAGCATGAGTAGGAAGAAAAAAATAATCATCATACAAGACTACTAAAAAACAAAGCAAAGCATAACAAGCCATACAAATTGATTGCGACAAAAACCTTTACCTGTTGAGTGTCAACTTGGTCTGCCTTGTTCAACACTACGCGTATTTTGTCATCATGCCCACGCAATGATGAAATGACACGCTTGAACTCATCACTTATATCAAGCTTGTGTGGGTCAAACAGAAGAAGAATAAGGTCACACTTAGCAGCAAACCATGAGGTTACACCAGTGAAATCATAGCTACGCTGGGTCCGTTGCTTTTCCCCAGAGAGAACGCCAGGAGTGTCTACAAAGGTGATATGCTCTAGTAGCTTCAAAAAATAAAGGAGGTTTCAGTTTCTGAAATGAATGCATTCTGCATGTGCTGTTATCACAAATAAAGCTTACCGGATGGGGCATCTGAGAACATTCAAACTTTGACAGGAATGCTCCCCCAAATGTTGTAAGACCAGTGAATGGCATGTCTGCTTGAACTGCAATAGTATTTCCAGGAATGGTCCTTCCATCAGATCCCGACTGAAATGAAAAGAAAAATAATCTTAGAAACAATTAGATTAAAATCTCATATACACCAACAGCAGCAGCCAGAAGATAATAATAGGATTTCTAAAAGGCAGCAAAGGTTTGTTTCAAATAATTGAAAAATGAATCAAGAAATATCCCATAGACATGCAGCATGGTTTTGAGGAAGCTTTAAAGGGTGTTAAACAAAAAAGTGAAAAATACATAACGGTCCTGTCTTTTCCAATTTTAAAGGTTTACTTTCAGCAATCACCGGTTCATGGTAAAGGCTAACCATATGCACTATTTAAAATCAATCATAATACCAAATACCAATTATATTGGTTTAGCCAATGCAAGGCAACCACCCTCAGTACACATGCTACAGTATTGACCATCAGTCAGATCCCATATCCATTCTGCATGTAAAAAATATTCAGGCTAACATTTACCATGACAACTACGAATCTATCAGTAGTTGGCTCTGGTCCAACATGAGCTCCTGCAATTGAAACAGACTACTTAAGTAAATATTTTGATGCAATCAGAGGAAATTGAAACAAAAATGGGTGTTATGCCTAATAAGACTCTGAATTCTGAAAGCATCGAACCTGGGTAGCTTGTCTTCAGCAGATGCTTAATGAATGTTGTTTTCCCTGTAGAATATTGACCCAAGAGCATAACCATTGGCTTTGCATCGAAATCACTGCTTGTCTGAAAAATGGTAGAAACAATACGGTGGCATGTAAGTAATGACAGAAGAACACAAACGCATGAAAAATGAGAACATTATCACCAGCAAAACTAAATTGAGAATGGAATTATTTACCAATAATGGGTTAGTAAAATCGTTGAATCTGTATGCGACTTCCAAAGGCTTCAGTTTTTCGACGTATAGTCTTTTTAAGCCATCAATTACAGAGGTAACAGCAGTCAGAGGCATCTGCACCTGCAGAGTGTCAAAGGAAATGCCAAGCAGTCAATTGTTGAACTGAAAGCTTCAGTTATACCAAACAGCAAGCAAAATGGCCTGCCACAGATTTTTACAAAGTTTTACAGATCAACATGTTAGTCTAATACCTTCTGTGCTGATTTTGAGCCAAACCAGTGGTATATGGAAGATGCTTGAACCTGAGGGGTGCCTGAAGAACAAATATAGGCAGTGTCAAAAATGGTCCACTCACATGATTATAACTAGGAGTAAACATATTGACTACCGTTGTCATCTGGGTGAACTCTCTTCACAACAGCCTTGGATCTCTGAAAAGCAACAATCCATCACAATATCGCATTAACAAGGGGCAAGTTCATTAATATGACACAGAATCTGAAGATTTCAGACTTACAGCCACTAGTTCATCAACACCTTCCATCACTGGCGGATCCAAGGTGCTCAGGTCTGCACCAACAACCATTAACCGTCCAGTTCAAACATCCACAGCCAAATAAATCCCCAAAGGGGGAAAAACAGGTGAAGAAAGCTCAGAGCCCACTACCTTCACGTTTGAGACTGTCCTGTGTGATCTCGTTCCCCGCTTGGGCCAGAGACACGAGCTGCAGTTTGAAATTCGGTTGAGACCATCAGTCCGCAAAGCAGAAGCACAATCGCACCATTCATTATCAGAAGCACGCGCTATGACTGATGCATAAGAGTGGGGACGAACCTGCATTGCTGTGACGAACTCTGCGAATCCGAGGTACCCCTGCCGCTTCGAATCCGCGATCGCCCATACCTTCGCACGCAAATCCACAAACACGGGAACATCACTAGCCATTCATCAGCGACAACCCGAGACGGGACCGCCCGAATAAGAGGAGTAGGGAGGAGCCGAACGGCCCCGCGCTCACCTGCTTGAGATCGGCGCGTGAGAGCCCGGACATGCCGAAGAAGCTGGTGGCGTCGGCGCCCGTGACGCGGCCGTCGCCATCTGCAGAAGAATCCCCGACCGGAGCAGTAAGCATCAAAACCTCCGCGGGTTTTAGGGGTTGGTGCGGGAGCGGAGGCGGGAGCGCCTTTACCTGGGTCGGCGAGGGCGAACCACTCGGCGTAGATCTTCTGGTGCTCCTTGGAGCAGGCCACGCCGGCCGCAGCTCGCGCGATCTCCATCTCCGTCCCCTCCCGCCGCCGCGCCCCGGTGCTAGGCCGCCGCCGCCGCCGCCACGAAGAGGAACAGGAGCAAGAGCAGCTGCAGCAGCAGAGGTGAGACTGGAACCTGACGGGCCGCGTTGGACGGGATGCCATTTTGAAGAGCTCCAATTTGAAAATGGGGGACCCCACTTCACGGGGAGAGACGCTCCCCCTATGATTTCTTTTGATTTTTTAATAGGGCTGGACACAACTCGATGCCTGACCGGCTGACCGATAAAACCTGAATTTAATTTTTTGAGAAAAAATTATACCTCCTTTTTTGGGGAGAAAACTCATTTTTTTCTTTTGAAAAACCGAGGTTTGGACGCTCCTTTAAAAAAAGGAAAAGGTATGGACCTAGTTTTTGGACTGGTTGGACAGGCCCGTGAATCATTCTCTGATTCTTTCCGCGGGGTGTGTTTAGTTGTAAAAATAGATGGGTAAAATTTGGTCGAAAAGGCGCATCGGATACTGTAGCGCACTGTAGCACTTTTCGTTTGTTTTTTATAATCGTTGTCCTACCATGACCTAACTAGGCTCGAAAGATTCTTCTCGTCGTGTGCATCAAAATCATGTACTTAGTTTTTTTATTTACCTACATTTAATGCTCCATACATTAGGAGAAAGATTTGATGTGATTTGATGGGATAGATGAATAGTGAAGTTTGGAGAGAGAATTTTAGAAAGTTTGGGGGAACTAAACAGAGCCGTGGTTGTGTGCTAGGTTTTGCTTTGTTTTTACGGAGTAGGAAACAATGTTGCGGGTACTCACTCACTCTCACTCTGTGCCTTATCCAGCTTGGCCTGTTTGGTTGGCTAGTGGCTGGTGCTGATTTATGCTAAGAAAAAATCCAAACGAGCAGGTTGAAGATATGTATCTAGAATTGTATTATTTTTTAAGATAAAAAAGTATGTAAATTGTACGGTATAAATGGTTAACCATCATAGACTATCGGTTGTTTGAATGTAGACTAATGGATAAAAATAAAATAGACTGGCCACCTAAAACCCCTATTTGGAGGATTAGATGTAGTTGTATGGTTGTATTTTTCCTACTAGAAGAATAGTATATATCATGTACATGCTAATACATTCATGTGTCCAAACTCCAAACAAAAAGTATGCCTCCTGAAATTATTGAAAGCACTTGCCTATGTATAGTGATCATGAAGAGTTAAATGATAACTTTATCGATCTTGACATATGCTGTTACAGTCTCTTTCGAATGTGCTTGTAGAGATAGAGAGTTATGCATGTAAAATCACTGAGGTAACCGTGCATGCATGTGAAAAGTGTCAGCGGCTGGTCGTTCTAAAAAACACTAGCGTGGGATGAAGATGTGATGGAGCTGTATGCTCACGTCTCCATAGACTAGGTGATACCCCGCGCGTTGCGGTGAGAATCTTAAACAAAATTGTAAGATAAAATTTGAAATTAGAAAATACTAAGACCCTGTTTGGATTCTTTTATTTTGATGGAATTATAATCTACTATATAATATATAAAATAGACTATTTATCTTAGAATTTAACATTTCACGACTTTCCGAAGTTTAGATATAAGCCTATCTAAAATTCATGGGAAAGGGGGATGAAAATTGGTTCTATACATCCTCTTTCTTAATGATCCCTCCCATATAGTAAAAGTGCATCACATAAGTATCTCTCCCATATAGCCAACAATAATAAATAAATCTTGGTGATGATTGTATGGCAATGTTCTTTTACAAACAAAATTATATATGAAACATGTTCATTTTATTGAGAGACAATGGCTCTTAAATGATTGATCCTCCATGGATTTCTACTATATGAATTTTGTAGCATGGTACTCGTATAGACTACAAAATTGCATATGCTATTATTAGTTACAGAAAACCGATGGAAGATATAAATAGATTGTTATAGTGGATGGTGACATGGATACCTTGCATGTTGAGAGTGTTTTAGTGGATGGTGACATGAATAACTTGCATATTGAGAGAATTTGTTAGTGGGGTGCATCTATATAGGTTGTATAGATTTGACTTATCGTTTATATTTAATGTATTTATTATTAACTGGTTGCCTCTATTGTCCTAGTTTTGTTAGCGACATACTTACTGTATAAGAAGATCTTGTTCCTTTTTACTATAGTCATTTACGTTCGTCCATCTTTAAGTTATCATCCTAGTACGTTAAAAGTCGAAATAATATTTGCCGTCTAAGGTGCATTGCACTGAATAAAAACAAATGATAGCATGGGGATTTTAAATTGGGACATTTTTACATGGGAGATGAAATTGTAAAAGCGAATTTAGTGATTTACGTTACCTTCCATCGCAAGCTAAAATATCAAGAAGTGGAATCTGTGGCTGGCCCACTGGGCCAGCATCAGTCAGAATCGACCCTGGCCGTGCTGTTGTGGGCTTGTGGCGCAGGCCGGATCTCCATTAGAAAACCTCGACCGAAACCCAGCTGCAAAACCCTTTCCTTCCCTCTCCTCTTAGCTCAGATCTCCTCCTCCCCTTCCTCTCTCCCTCACACTCCAAACCCTAGCTTCGTCCAGCCCCCAATCATGGCGTCGATGATGGTAAGCGCTACCCCACGGAACCCTAACCCCCAATCGGTTCACGCGCGCAATCAAGCTCCGTTTCGCTGATCCTGATGTCCGTGCTCTCGTTTCCGTTTTGTTGTTCCGCAGCAACCGCAGATCATCCTGCTCAAGGAGGGCACGGACACGTCGCAGGGGCGCGCGCAGGTGGTGAGTAACATCAACGCATGCACGGCGGTGGCGGACACTGTGCGGACCACGCTGGGGCCCCGGGGCATGGACAAGCTCATCCACGACGACAAGGGCGGCGTCACCATCTCCAACGACGGCGCCACCATTATGCGCCTCCTCGACATCATTCACCCCGCCGCCAAGATCCTCGTCGACATCGCCAAGTCACAGGACTCCGAGGTACCCATCTCAGCATGAATCATTGATTGGAGTGGAAACCTGCCTCAGTGTGATCTGCTAGATGCATTTCTGGGCTATAGTAGTTGCCAAGTTAGTAAACAGTTAAGGACGATGGAGTATCAATCGTACAGTATTTCCTGCCATTTAATCTGACTGAAGCATGGTTGTTTTGTTATGGGCCGATCCGCCGATAGATGCACTATTTGGGGGGAGTCGCTCATGATTTCTTAATTTAGTCAGAGATAGGCTTTTAGGTTGAGCTATCAGGCTTGTGATTGCAATTTGAATAGTGGAGACAACTAAATCGTAGTTGGCAAAATTACTGACCTCTGTTGTTTGGGCTAAGATATGTCCACTGTTATCTCCATGCATTTCGTGGAAAGAAACGACATCTTAAAGCTTAATCGCTTATCTGATTCGATTTGATTTGTATTTTCACTTGCAAGAAGTTCATTGCTTCATTTATAGCTATATGACCTCTGTTAAGAAGCTTACTATTACTAAATGGCTTACTTAAGAAGGGCGAATTTGACATTCGGTCATTCACAGAAGACGGAATTGTTTCTGAATTTTGGTTTAAATCTTGCTCCTAGTTTTTAATTGGGTAAGATTTTCCATTTGTAAGAATAAGATTTTATCTGTGACGACAATTGAGTTTATATCTGGCCTTATGTTTCTCTTATTAAGCTATGAAGCTATCTGATTCTGATTGACCAATAAGTTTTGGCTTTTATTAGTTGTGTTGGATTGATGCTTGTTAGACTATGGAACTTGGACATGTAGATTAAGCTTGACCTTAAATGTCTCATTTACTCAGGTCGGTGATGGGACAACTACTGTTGTGCTTCTAGCTGCAGAATTCTTGAAGGAAGCAAAACCTTATGTTGAGGATGGAGTGCACCCACATAGTCTAATTCGCAGCTACAGGACTGCGGGCAGTATGGTCTGTAACTAACATCCTGCTTTTGAACAGCCCACCTTTGGAATTTTCAAAAGTAATTATGCCTTAACATGAATTTATGTCAGGCGATTCAAAGAGTTAAAGAACTGGCAGTTAGCATAGAAGGGAAAAGCCTCGAAGAGAAGAAATCATTGCTAGCCAAGTGTGCTGCCACGACCCTCTCATCGAAACTGATTGGCGGTGAAAAAGAATTCTTTGCTTCTATGGTTGTGGATGCTGTCCTTGCCATTGGCAATGATGACAGGCTGAATCTTATCGGGATTAAAAAGGTAATTCTTGCAACGTTCACTTTCGTGATATTGTACTGAGTTGAACATTGATATTATCTTGATGGGCATGTCATCATTTTTACTCCAGAACCGATGTGTTAAGGGTCCATTACTAGCCATTTAGGTGACTGCTTTATTCTTCCTTGCTCTAAGGCATCCAACATGAAAGCTATTACACAGAATGAAATGAATTGATTGAAGAAAAAGATAAAATACGTTGTTATCAAATTTATTGATGCATCCAGCTCCAATTGTCACTGGGTTTTGTCATCTACTCATCTATCCTGCTTTATATGGATTTATGTTGCCTTTTGCATCTCCATAGATTACAGGCTTTTGCATGCCAGGCAAGACCTGTAATACAGTATTGATATGATTTTTCACTATGAGACATTGAAGCTTGATATTGCGATGCATCTTAGGTTCCTGGAGGTACCATGAGAGATTCTTTTCTGGTGAATGGTGTTGCATTCAAGAAGACATTTTCATATGCTGGATTTGAGCAACAACCAAAGAAGTTCCTAAACCCGAAGATTCTTTTGTTGAACATTGAATTAGAATTAAAATCTGAGAAAGAAAATGCAGAGATCAGGTACCCTTGCTGAGTCACCCAAGTCCCACCTCGTGTAGTGCAGAATGTGTTACGATCTTTACTTATGTTGCTCTATGCCTTTCAATTTTTAATTGCTGGCACTATACCTGCAGGTTATCAGACCCTCTGCAATACCAATCAATTGTTGATGCTGAATGGAACATTATTTATGACAAACTGGATAAATGTGTAAAAAGTGGAGCAAAGATAGTTCTGTCTCGGCTGGCTATTGGTGATCTTGCAACACAGGTATCGTGGGTTTTCTTATTGTAATTGTCTTGCTTTCCTGACATTTACTTCTGCATCCTATCTCAGATATTGGTCCTGTACAGTATTTTGCAGACCGAGACATTTTCTGTGCTGGTCGTGTCACAGAAGAGGATTTGCAACGAGTGGCTGCAGCAACTGGTGGAACTGTTCAAACTTCTGTAAATAATGTTATTGATGAGGTAAAGATGCCCATTTTTTAAAAAAAATTGCTTGTGATCTGTTGAATCACCTGTTCTTGTTGGATTGTCAACTGGACATTTAGGGCTAATGTCACTTGCCTGGTACTAAATGCAAGCTGATTTCTCTTTGAAAGGTGCTTGGTTCTTGTGAGGTATTTGAGGAAAAACAAGTAGGCAATGAAAGATTCAACATATTTAGTGGCTGCCCTTCTGGTCAGACAGCAACTATTGTCCTCCGTGGTGGTGCTGACCAGGTAGTCTATCGTTACACATCTCAATACCTATTTGTGACGAAGTTAAATGAACATGCTTAATTTTTTCTAATCCTGTAGTTCATTGAGGAAGCTGAACGAAGTCTCCATGATGCCATCATGATTGTGAGGAGAGCTCTTAAGAACTCTACGGTTGTGCCGGGTGGTGGTGCTATTGATGTATGTCTAGTGCTCAACTTGTCAAGATGAACCATTCAGCCTTTCATAGAATTTTGGGTTGATGTTTTATGTTTTTATAGATGGAAATAAGCAAGTACCTCAGACAACATGCGCGGACCATTGCTGGGAAGTCTCAGTTCTTTGTAAATTCATTTGCTAAAGCCCTTGAGGTACATATTACATATATCCAATCCAAACTTTTGTTTCCCTAATTCTTTCAGGGATGTTTTAATTTATACACAGCATTTGAATTTTTTTCATCTAAAGCAAGGAATCTCCTTTGTTAAACTCCATGATGATAATGTGGTATTGCAACCTCTTGTTGATTTGGCCGTTGTTCATTTGCTATGAAAGGAAGGACAAAACACTCGCTGGAGAGACTGCACTGTAGTTTGGCTGTAGCCTGAGCATATCTTTAAAGAAGAAAATGATAATTATGGGGAACAGATACAAGATGCTCTTTTTCCTTTTATTCTGAACGATACTTTGACCGCAAGGTTTTCAGTTTTGGTGAAATATAGAAAATGTGCATTTTGATGTTTCATGTCGGTCCAACACTAGCTATGTAATTGTTTGTTATCTTTTAATTATTGTGTTTGATGCTCTGTCAGGAAGGGCTGCAGTGGTGATTGTTTTTTTTTATTGTCAAACATCGTATGATGTGAAGTGAATTCCACTCATTTTAAATAAAATCATCCTGCAGGTTATTCCACGACAACTTTGTGATAATGCTGGATTTGACGCGACTGATGTGCTCAATAAGCTCAGGCAGAAACATGCATCTGGTTTGTGCCCCTTAAGCTTGAGCTTAGTGTATGCTTTTATACATGTCGGTTAAGTTGTGATGCTGCAAAGCTATCCAGTTTACTGATGTCTGATTCACCATTCATTTGTATCAGGTGAAGGTGCTAATTATGGTGTAGACATAAACACTGGAGGAATTTCTGATTCCTTCGCTAACTTTGTCTGGGAACCTGCTGTTGTGAAGGTATTTTAGCATTTGGCTTTATTCATTTGCATTTAAGTATCCATGAATTCTTAATTTGACATTTTTTTAATATCCGGAATACATTGTTGTTCAGATCAATGCTATAAATGCCGCAACAGAAGCTTCCTGCCTTATTCTTAGTGTTGACGAAACAGTGAAAAACCCAAAGGTAAGGAGACTTGCAAATGCCTGTCCCTTATAGTAAAAGGCACAGCCTATACTCCTCTTCTGTTTATTTGTGGAGTTTGGAATCTCATTTTCTTTTGGCAATGCACTTTCCTTCATATGTGCATACAAGTAATTAATCCAATGCATCCCCTCTATTGGATCAGTATAAGCAAAAATGGTCATAGAAATGATTTGTTCTAGCCTGATAAATGGCGTGCACCTTTTAATCTTTAGCTGCATTTTTTCACTTTAACATGTTCAAACCTTGCAAGGTCATTCAGGTTCGTTAAGACCATAGCATTTGAATTTAGATTGTTGCTAACTTGTGTCTCTTTGAATTTAGATTGTTGCTAAGTTGGTATTTAGATATTTTACCATCTGTTTTGGATGCTTTCCATGTATTCTAATTGTTGTTCCTTTTTATTTCTACAAATCGTGGGATACTCTAGTCGGAGAGCGCACAAGGTGATGCTGCAGCTGGTGCAATGGCTGGCCGTGGTGGAGGTGCAATGCGAGGTCGTGGTGGTAGGGGCATGCGTAGGCGGTAAATTCAACCACGTCGACCCTGTAACTGCCATGCTTTGATTGCCTCTGCAGGCACGTGTAATGTGATTTTATGATGCTGCGCGTGTAATATGAGCCTTTTGGTTCAGAAGCAGTGCCGGTTGTGATATAGATCTTAGCCTTGTATTCCAATTTACTTGTCCCAAATCCTAGTTTGTTGGCCTGCTTTTTCTTCGAGCTAAAGAATGTAGATGGTGTTTGGTTCAGCCGTTTTCGGGTGTGATCTGTTTACGCTGTAAGCTGATTACATTAGTTGCTGTTTGGTTTACGTACTCTGTAATCAGTTGCCGCGGGATACGATAACAGCGCTATTCAAAGCCGTTAACGCTCGAAATCCTCCGTATCGCAGCGCTGTAACCATTCGATTGGACTTGGCGGGGAAGAAGGAGGCCTGGCGCTCGAGGCTGGGGCCCTGGGGCACTCCGGTGGGTGCAGCCGGAGGCTCTCGAGGATGACGGCGCGCACTGGCGCAGGTACGGCGAGTCCCGGAGGCGCTCTTCGGGTACCTGGCCGTTACGACAATCACCGCCGCCGCCGGTGAGCTCCTGGTGCAGCTTCTCCTGGACCTCCGGCTCGGCGACGAGGCGGGCGAGGGTCCACTCCACGCTCGTCACGACGGCCTCCGTGCTAGCGCCGAGGAACTCCCATATGAGCTTTACGATCTCGTCGTCCCTGAGCTCGCGGCGGGCGTCGCCGCCGTCGCCATCGCAGCCGGCCGGGACTCGAACGTCGATGAGCGCGTCTAGGTACGAGCCGCAGACTCCGCCGCCGCCAGCGTAGCCATCGCCGCGCACTGGGGCCTATGCGGCTCCGGGCGAGCTGTCCTGTCCATCGGTCGCCGGCGGACGGATGATCAGCTTGCCTAGCGATTCGTTTACGGAGCGTCTTTTCTACTGGAACCAAACAAAACGAGGGATCCTTTATTCTGTAACCACTCCCGCTGCAATCAGGTTCCCTTGACGTTTGCGTTACAGTTTATAAACCAAACAGCACCGTAGTTGTTTGTGATCCTTGTGCGCTGAAGAGTAAAATTGTGTGCGTTATTTTTTGGAAAGAAAACAGGTTGTTGTTTGGTCACACCAACAGCTGCTTGTCCAAGTCCAAGTATTTATCTTCTTTCATATATCTTATATTTTAGTTACTGAGGGTGGGCAGAAGTTGAGTTGGCTGAGTCTGTAACTTGGACGAGGCTTGAGAGGACGTGGACGACCTCGCGCATGGTGGGACGCGCCTGGCTGCTCTCGCGGACGCACGATATGCCCACCCTGAAGAGGCGGGTGATAACTCCGGCCGGCTCCGGCGGCAGCCGCGGATCGGCCACGGCCAGCACCGCCGCGGCGTCCGACGGCCTCGGCACGGCGCGCCGAGCCCAGTGGACAAGGTCGATCTCGTCGCCGAAGTCCCCGAGCGGGCGGCGCCCCGTGACGAGCTCCAGCACCACCACGCCGAAGCTGTACACGTCCGTCTTCTCGTCCACCCGCAGCGTGTACGCGTACTCTGCTTACACACCAACATGGTCGGCTGAGCACTTCTGAATTTGTGAATTGTGATGCATGGTAACGCCACGATGCACCCGATCTTACCGGGGGCGATGTACCCGTACGTGCCGGCGACGGCCGACACGCACTCCTCCGCCGCCACTGCGCCGGTGCCGGAGCCGGACGCACCGCGGCGGAGGAACTTGGCGAGGCCGAAGTCGGCGACGTGCGCCTCCATGGCCTCGTCCAGCAGGATGTTGCTGGACTTGACGTCGCGGTTCAGGACCCTGGGCGAGCACTCGTGGTGCAGCAGGACCCTGGGCGAGCACTCGTGGTGCAGGTAGCACAGCGCGCGCGCCGCCTCGGTGGCGACGCGGAGCCTGTCTCCCCAGCCCAGCAGCGCCGCGCCGCGCCGCGCCGCGCTCGCCGTGCAGGGCGCCGGCCAGGGACCCCGCCGGCATGTACTCGTAGAGCAGCAGGTTGCCCTCCGACCCCGACTTGAATCCGAGCAGCCGCACGATGTGGCGGTGCCGGACGCCGCCGAGCGTGGCCACCTCCGCCCGGAACCCGTGGTCGCGGCGGCCGGGGTCCGGGAGGCGCTTCACCGCCACCACGGCGCCGCCGCGTGTCGCGCAGCGGTAGACCTTGCCGGCGCCGCCTCTGCCGACGACGTTCTCGTCCCTGAGGCACCCGAGCACGTCGTCCGTTTCCAGGTCCAGGTTCTGGAATAGCGTCATCTTCCACGTCGCTGGCCGCCGGTTCGCCGCCGCCCGGCATCGTTGCCCAAGGTACATGGCCATGGCTACCAGCAGCAGCAGCAGCCTCGTCTTGATGCCTCGCCTCTGCGGCAACGAACGCTGCAACGGGTAGCACGAAGCGGCAGTGACGTGCTCCACACAGAGGCCAGGCTTGCCTTCGAAATCTGCCGTGTGTCTGAGACGGCGAACACCCCCAGAAGGCCAGGAGTTGTGAGTTGTGACTGTAACACACTGCCACTGAGGTAATTTTGTCAGGGATGGTAGGTGTGTGCACCTATTCTTTACACACGGACTTGATCACTTGAATGACGACAATTCGCATCCTTTGGCCAAATTTACGATGCACCAAGTTAAACGCGCGCAAGCTAGCTCGGCACACGTCCATGCAACAAAAGCGGTGGTGGTCAATTGGCGCGGTCGGCTTGCACGACGTGCCATTGTGATCAGGTTGCATTGATGGTGCTCGATCGGGGGAGTTATCCAGCACAGAGGTGGCCGGAGCCCGGAGACGCCGCCGTTCCAAATTATAGCACCGGCACATGTGAAGGCGGCGCCGCGCGTCGTCGCTAGCTGCACCGAGGACGAGGCCGCTGCCCTGCAGCGCCAGCCGGCCTCCGAGCACGCCGCGACAGACTTCACAGTTCATTACGCGCCCAGCCCAGCCATCTCTCAAGCCGTGACGGCGTCCACCGCGCGTCGGTACCACGAAGGCAGTCGATCGATGGCATCTTCTCCCCCGGGAAGCTGGAACCCTGGAACACGTTGCGTCTATTCTAGGCCAAGGAAAGCGAGCGGTGGAGGCATGGACGGCGCGGCGCGGCGACCGTGTTGCCGATGGCGCCGGCCGGACCGGACCCTAGGGGTGTACGGTAAATGAAATACCGACCACCCCTGGGGTCTCTCCCGACCGTCCGATCGGACCTGTGCGACTCAGATCGGCGCGGGTGGTGGCGAGGCCATCGTCTCCGCTTTCGTCTCGCGCGCGCAGTGCGAAGACGCGCTGCCCGCCGTTCCCGGCCACCGGCGAACGTTCCCGGCGACCGGCGATCCGCGACGAGGGAAGACGTGACGGCGCAGCGGCGTGCCGGAGGAAGAGACGGCCGGAGTCCGCGAGAAGCACGCCGACACGGGCACCCGCACGACGCCGGCGGCTCCGTTCGCTTCCACGCGGTGTGTGCAGGCCGTGGCGCAGCTTCTCGCCAGCTAGCAGCACGCGCCGCAGGCACCTCGCCGTCGGCGCCCGCGTGCTAGCGTCAAACCGCGCCGGCGCGACGGCGTCCACAGGCCACCACGATAAGTCTGAGTCAGGCAAAGGCAATGCAAAGAATCTGGATCGCTCCAAGGAAGCAACAATTGCCAGCCATGGAGCAGAACTGCAGAACTCCATTGACTGAGAGCGCACACGTAGAGAGACTCATCATCAAGCAAAGAACACACCATTGCCAACCCCAACAGACAAGAATCCCAGCGATGAATCCATTCCAAGCCTTGAACCTTCTCCACTTCGACGACACGTTCTTGTCGTCCCAAAATTTCTCTAGAGTTTCATCTGACTGAGACTACCAGTCTACCACTGCGCTGATCGACCTACCAGAGCGGTGCTCCAGTTCCTCCGAGACATCAACGGGGCGCCCACGACACGGTGGCTCCAATTCCTGCCGCCGTGTGTGCCACAGAATCCGGCGGCCGGAGAGACTCCCGGCGGCCGGCGCCCTCCCGCAGGCCGCAGCGCCCGTCGCGGCAGGAAAATGGCAGAGTCAATAGGCTGTCCTTCCGAATCAAGGCCGAACGTTCCCGATCTGACGGCTGTCAGGGACCCAGGGGGTGGTCGGTAAATGAAATACCGTCCACCCCCGACCCTGCCCGCGCCGCGAAATGCGCCTGGTGCCGCTGCCAGAGCTCGGCGAACAACGTGGTGGCGGTGCAGTCGGCGCCGGGATACCGGATGCGCACTCCTCCGCCGCCACTGCGCCGGAGACGGAGCCGGAGGCGCCGCGGCGGGGGAACTTTTGGCGAGGCCGGAGTCGGCGACGTGCGCAGGCCTCCATGGCCACGTCGAGCAGGATGTTGCTGGACTTGACGTCGCGGTGCAGGACCATGGGTGAGCACTCCCGGCGGCGCTGCGCCGCGAGCGCCGTGCAGGACGCCGGCCAGCGACCCCGCCGGCATGTACTCGTACAGCAGCAGGTTGCCTTCCACGCCGGACGCGAAGCCCCAGCGACCGCGCGATGTGGCGGTGCCGGACGCCGCCGAGCGCCGCCACCTCGGCGCGGAAGGCGGAAGCCGTGGTTGCGGCGGCCGGGGGGTGGGGGGGGGGGGGGGGGGGGGGGGGGGGCGGAGGCGCTTCACCACCGCGCCGCGCCGCGGTAGACGGTGCCGGCGCCGCCTCTGCCGACGACGTTCTCTTCCCGGGGCACTCAATCACGTCGTCCATTTCCAAGTCCAGGTTCTGGAACAGCGTCATCTTCCACGGCAGGCCGCCGGTTCGCCGCCGCCCGGCACCTTATTAGCCCAAGGTACATGCCAATGGCCACCGCCACGGCGATGACGGCGGGCACAAGCCACACCAGCAGCATCCTCATCTTGACGCCCTGCTCTCGCGAATGCTGCAAACTGAAGCACGAAGCAGCAGTGTTGCCTTCAAAATCTGCCCTATCTGGAAACAGAGAACACCCTCTGAGGTTGTTGTAGGACACATCAAGAATGGAGAGGCTGATCATGTCACCGATCTCCAGCGGAAGCTCACCGGAGATCATGTTCCTGAACGGGTTCAGCATTGCCAGGACCTTCAAATTTGTGATCTCTTTCGGTATCACGGATTTTTTTTTTGAGCACACACAGTTGCACGCATGGGAAAGCAGGAACAATACGCATTGCCGCAAGCACGCAAGCAGTAACAACAGGCCGCCAGCAGCCCACCAGCCAGCAGCAGCAGAGCTAGTAACCAAATACGCGGCCTGGCCTCTCTTGGGCCTTTTTTGTCTCTTGGGCCTTTTGGGCTGAGATGAAGAGTAGTTTCTTTTCTGGAAAAAAGGAAAAAGTCCGGGCTACCTCCCTAAACTATCATGTTTGTCAGCTTTACCTCCCTCATCATCAAAACTAGACAAGCCACCTTCCTCGTCTCACAATTCCGGTTTTTTTTCCTCCTTAAATTGTTTTAAAGGTGGTTTTACGAGTAATTAAAATTTTTAATATCTAACTTACTCTTAGAAAATTTATTTCAGCTAAAAAAAATATGAATCAGTTCCATATTTTTGCAGATTTCATACTCTATACTCTCAAGTTGGGTTTTAAATAATAAATGATATCTTAATAAATAAGAGTAACTTAATTCTAAAAAAACTCAAAATAAATAACATGAGCATATTTTAGTAAAAAAATCAAATCTTAATCATAAAAGATTTTTAACTGGTAATTAAGCACTAGAAGATGGAACATAATTTTAAAGTGGAAACTAATTTCATATTTTTTGAGCTAAAATAAATTTCTACAAATTTTCTAAGAGTAATTGGATATTAGAATTTTTAATATTACTCTTAAAACCACCTTTAAAACCGCTTAGGAAGGGAAAATGGCCGGAATTGTGTGATAAGGGAGGTGCCATGTCTGGTTTTGATGATGAGGGAGGCAAATCAGACAAACACGATAGTCGAGGGAGGTAATATGGACTTTTCTCAAAAAAGACTGATGATGGTTGATGACTTGGGAAGATACTAATGACTAATGAGAGAGCTCTTGCTTAGTAACGCATGTACTAGCTTTTGAATAAACAACGAATGCTTGTTCCTTTCAGAGTAACTGGGATCCAATCCGGCGGTGGTGATCTCGAGCGAATCCGGCCTGAACGGGCAGAATCAACGGCGGATTCAGACCGAGACTGAGACTCTGGTTTCCATTCCAAGTTGCACCCGGCGGCCGGCCTCGGCCTCGGCCTCGGCGGCGGCTGGCGCACGAGCGCCACGAGGTGCGCGTGTCAGCGTGTGATTGGGTAATTTGACTGTGCGGGTCACCACTTGTCCCGCGCCATTCAAGCAGTGAGTCAGGCATGACTGGTCCTCACTGTCAGGCCATAACAGAACAGAGTTGCATCGCGTGAATGGCGTGATGGCATCAGTCCAATCCAAACCGATCTACTCTGGAGAAATTATATCTAACTTTTTGGCCGAGTTTCTTCTGCTCTTTATTTTGGCATTATACTTTGTAAATAGCTGATGGCATAAAACTGAATAAAGTAAAAAGATTACAAAAACCACCGCAGATATAACCTGGAGCTTGAGAGACGTTTTTGTTGTACATGGCCACCTTTTACAAAACCACACGCGTGCTTAACTTATTTTGTCTACTTTCACTCATGTAGAGCCAGAAAATGCCAACCTAACCAAGACCCTTTTTTAGATCTCAAATTTCCACCCCAAAGTTTATTATGAAAAAAAGATTCACATCACATCAAAATATCAACACATGCACGTAGTACTAATTATAGATAAAATTTAAAACTAATTGCACAGTTTTGTTGTACTCCGCGAGACGAACATTTTGAGCCTAATTAATCAATTTTTGGATGAAATACTACAGTGAGACCTCGAACCCCTAAATCCCCACCCTCTATTTTGCATCTAAACACGGTGCGAGTTGAACTTATTCGAGTGCTTGGAGTATGTTTATCCATCATGTTACAGTGATTTTTTTTTCAAATACAGCGGTTAAACTTTTACCTGGGATTCTTTTACAGTGGGATATAAGTCTTAAGATTTTCCCTAAAAAAGGGCCTAAGATTATACCTATAGAAGTATGTGACTCCGAGAAATACTTTAGTGCTGGTTCCAAATTAAAAGAAACGGATAGAATCGAGTGAAACACGACACATTTGTAAAAAAAATGCTTTTACGGGGTGACTCTCAAACTTTAGCTGGCATTTTTTTAGTTTTTATAAATAAAAATAAGTTTTACTTTTACCGCATTTCAGTTTCAATTGCTGGCTCGCACGCGCAAACGCCGCCTCTTCCAGTCTTCCTCCTCCGGTCCGTCCCCCCATTCGCATTCGCGGCACCCCGTTTACTCAGATCCCAAGGAAGGAACCCATCCCTCCCTCTCGCCGCGGCATTTCCTCGAGCACCCCCCGCGCGCGCCCCGCCGCCGGCCATGGGCTCCCTCCCGGTGCCCGCCTCGCCGAAATGCTCCCCGGAGACGCGCGCCACGGTGTCGGCGTCGGACCTGGCGCCGCTCTTCTCCGCGCAGCGCCGGCACCTGGACCACTTCTTCGACCGCCTCGACATGTCGCAGGCGGCGGCGTTCGCGCAGGCGCTGCTCGACGCGCCCGGGGCCGTCTTCTTCACGGGCGTCGGCAAGTCGGGGATCGTGGCGCGGAAGATCGCGCAGACGCTGGCGTCGCTGGGCTTCGCGCGGGCCGGGTTCCTGGCCCCCGTCGACGCGCTCCACGGCGACATCGGCGCGCTCTTCCCCGGGGACGTGCTCGTGCTGCTCTCCAAGTCCGGCGCATCCGACGAGCTCCTCGCCCTCGCGCCCTGCGCGCGCGCAAAGGGCGCCTACCTCATCTCGCTCACCTCGGCGGCGTCGGGGGGCGACTGCCCGCTCGCCGCCGCCTGCGACCTCAACGTGCACCTGCCGCTGCAGGGGGAGGTCTGCCCCTTCGGCCTCGCGCCCGTCACCTCCACGGCCATCCAGATGGTGTTTGGGGACACCGTCGTCGCCGCCATCATGGAGGCGCGCCGACTCTCCAGGGACCAGTACGCCTCCAACCACCCCGCCGGCAAGATCGGCAAGACCCTCATCTTCAAGGTAACTCACATCTGACCCAAACACAAACAGGCCACCCCTTGCATTACAGTCACTGACTTTGTTTAGAAGGAAGTTGCAATGATCTTGTGCTGCCATCCCCAGGGGAAACATCAGATCTGGAATGCCTGTTACTACTAAGATTCCTTAATTATTGTTCCTTTTAAAAGAAAAGGCGAGATTCATTTACCGTTGCGTGTCGGTGGGATTGGTTCTGTAAATTGCCCTGTGAAATGCCCTTTATGATTGGACAATTTTGTCGTTATCAACGGACAATTTGTTTCTGTCTATGATTGTACAATTTTGTCGCTATCAACCGACATTTTGTTTCTGTTTATGGTTATGTGTCACGGTCTTTTTGTATGGTGGATCTTATGCACATGCCATTTAATTCCTGTCGTTTTCATTGTTGCAAGGAAAACAACAAAACACCTCATCGTTTGCGTGAATCGTCGATTGTTTAATATAGTGGCAGTTTTAACGTTGCTATGAGTGATGAGTAAGGTAGGCTGTGTTCACCACATGACATATTTGAATGAAAGTCTTGTACTCTTATTAATGTGCAAAGTAGTTACTGAATGTGAAAATAAGGGTAGATCTTGTTTCTTCAAAACTATCCTATCTGGGTGTTATTGTGGACCCAGCATGCTATCATTTTGTTTTCCTATGGGCAAGGCATGTCTTTTATACCATATGTTCTTACGCAAACACCCTGCAGGTAAAGGATGTTATGAAGAAACAGAATGAACTTCCTCTGTGCAAGGAGGGAGATATGATAATGGACCAACTCACGGAGCTCACCAGTAAAGGTTGTGGGTGTCTGCTTGTGGTTGATGAAGAGCATCATTTGATTGGCACCTTCACTGATGGCGATCTCCGACGTACACTGAAGGCAAACGGGCCAGCTATCTTCTATCTCACAGTTGGAGAGATGTGCAACAGGTTTGACAATATTAACTTGTTATGTTTTTCCAGTCCTTTGTGAATTATTTCTCTCATGACTCAGCTGGTAGTAATACAATGCTGAAATCGTTCTAGTACATCTCGGATTTGGGACCTGGCTCCAACCCTTTGGACTGCTGTAAACTGAACAACTGGTTTTCTTGCTAGCTTATCTTTTTTGTTCCATTGTTTTAGTCCTATTTCTGAAATCTTGTTGTTTTATAAACAATCTAATTCACATGTATTAACTTGACAGATTAAATACAATGAAAATACAATACTGGAGCATAACAGTGATTGATGGCATAAGTTAAATTGCAGGATAAAATGTATCAAAAGTGCTGGAAATAAATAACAATTATGAATAAAGAGTCTCTCTCTCACACACCCTGAAACTGCTGAGTTCCTATAAATTCAACACGCTATGCTATGAAATTAGACTCAAAACATTATGCTAATGAACACTATCAAAGAAGGAAAATTTGTCTGATTAGTAATTGGATTCTGAACATGCCTTTTCAGCATTTTTTTTCAAGTTTATCTACCAGGCAGCATGTTCACTCTGTCATCCAAGGAAAAGAAAATGTCGTGGTTATGATATCCAATTACTTAGTGTAGATAATGCTCACCTCCTTATATGTATGATGTCCTATGTTCTTTGCATTAGTGGAATTTGTTTGCAGTCTTATTCAGAGGCTAGAGAGACTTGTCTAACTGTCCTGCATTATTTTACAGGAATCCAAGGACGATCACAGCGGAGGCAATGGCAGTTGAAGCCATGGAGAAGATGGAATCACCTCCTTCACCTGTGCAGTTCTTGCCTGTTGTCGATTACAACAACGTCGTGTGTGGGATCATTACACTGCATGGCTTGGTCTCTGCCGGATTGTAGACTTCTGTGGCACCATCACCTTGTGCTAGATTATAAACTTCTGTACCAGCTTACCGGGTCCCCAGTGGTTCCTTGTCTACATTTACTTGACCCTAGACTGCCAATTGCAAGTGTTCTTGCCGCTCGGTTCATACCTGAAGGCGCTCTAGTATCATTTGTAGCCTGGACTCTGTATACCCTTTTCTGTATAGTGCTAGGTAAGGCATTTTATCGCTACAATATCATGCGCAGCCTAGGCCCTGTCAATGTACCCTTATGTATAGTGATTGTCTGCTTGGTAAGAGGAATATGCTACCGTGCCAATTTGCAGTTGGCTCCTTAATGTTTCGTATCCTATGCTGTAAATAAACGTGAAAGCATTCCAATGCAGTCGAGCAAGCAGACAACCAATGCGCCATTTGTAAAATCTCTTGATTCCTGACGTGTGTCAGGCTGAGCTCGAGCATTTTGCCTGACTGCTCCGTGCATTCTTAATTCATCCGTTCTAGATCACACTGCATCATGCTCAATTGACGAAAACAAATCACAGACATCGTTCACAACCGGCAGTGCTAACAGCTAACTCGACTAGGAACAACTTAGTAGGCACGGTGAAGTTATACATGCACCGAACAAACACAAGGGTTCATCGTGCTCGGTCTGGACTTCAATTAAGTTCCAGAAATCTAACGAAGACAGTGTTCAGATTCGATCAGGAAGGAGACATAGTTCACGCACACCAATGTTCCATACTGTGCAGCATCAACTTTGTAGTGATGCCGAAAATCCTCCATCATCCAGCTGCTACAGGGAAGCTTCACCTTTCCCATTCAGAATCCGGGTGTGGACGCTCCACCCTGGGCTTGCTGCTAGCTGGGCTCAAGACCTGGTCCCAACCAATGATGTGTGGCAATGCAAACTTCACAAACACAAAGAAAAAGAAGTCAAGAGCATGGATAAACCATATGCAATTATAGAATGGAAACAACACAGTCCATAAATAACAGTGGCATGTGTACTAGTGTCAAGACTGATTTGTCAGCACCACAGTAAGTTCAAGAGCTTTGAAATTGTATATGCCCAAACATAGCTATGGGCTTCATGCCTTCATGGAACTACTGATAGAGTAGGCAAACAGGTGATAATAGACATAGGCTAGCATTTACAGGCACACATAAGAAAATGAATACATGTACAAGGCAAACCAGGAGCTATGAGCCGGCACATGCTTTCTACAATGAAGAACTTTCACTGAAACAATGTGATACCAAATCTATTGATTCTTAGTCATCTATTGGTGTGGCCTAGCTTAATCGGACAGTGGTATAAACAAACTATTTCGATGGTTCAGAAAATTTTGATATATTACAAATGGAAATATTCAGACTTACACTCAGTGCTGTGCGCATCACTGCAAACTCAGCTTTTGTGATAGGGACTGAAAGGCGATCAGTAGTCTTCTGCACATTGTTCAGAACAGCTGCAAAGAAAATTGTGACACATTTCCAATTAGAACCAATAAGTAGACAAAGAAGTTTTAACCAGATACACGGTGTTACAGAGCAGATAAAAGAACATTGATGTCATAATGTAATGGTAAGTGATAATAGACAGCAGGCAATTCTGTCAAAATACTAGCTATAGCAGGAAAAACTCCCTTCTTTCATTTCAAAAAGCTGCTTCACCTCAGTGGCAAGCAAAACCCACAAGCTCCAACTTAATACATGAGAATATTTGATCAATGGGCAATGCCTCAATAGCTTTCACAAACTTCTCGAACTTAGTTCCTTTTGGTTATAACTTTTAGACTAATAGCACTGCTCAATATATATGGATCAAAGAAATGGGAAGTTGGAGAACGTAATATAAGAATCACTTACTTATATTAACAAAATATCCGCTGTCACTGCCAAGGGGAGTAATTGACAGCGATTTTTTCACCTGTCCTTCATGACTTGATACAAAAAAGGGTTGGTGTTAGAAGGCTAATACGAAAACAGAAGTTATCTGTTTGAGTTTTTTTGTTCCCACAATAGTACCACAAACCTTGATTTCATGGATGGATCATGGAAAAACTCACAGGACTCAGCAGGTCCAAGACTTATCAAGCTTCCAACTTCAGTAGGTGACAGAGAAAAAAGCTACACAATAGATGTTCCACAATCATAAATTAAGGTGTGATTGGCATAAATAGTAATAAGTCTTTGTGAGAGTAGTTTTCTTCAACAGGAAATACTAACTTCACAAAACTAGAGGAGAAAATACTCTTACCTGTTTCTTTGTATAGTCATACTTCCTTTGTCCAACAGCAGGAAAGAAGGTCAACATTACTGATCCATTTCTGTTCAACCGAGATCCTCCAGACTAATGAAATAGAAAAATTATGTTGTGGAGGAAGGACAATGTATGCCCCAAAAAAAAACTAGTAAAAGGAAACATACTTCCATTTTGCTGAAACTTGGCAGTACAGGGTGAATAGAAAGTGCAGCTTTTCCCTTGAACACAGTATAGCTTGCAAATTTTTTACCGGAAGAGCTCGCTGCACAAAGGATTAAGCGGTCATATTATCATGCAAGCATTATCATGGCTAGCACGTAGCACGTAGAAGGATGATTAATAACAAGTACAGTGACAAAGGTTTCACCATCAAGATTTGCTGCTGAAGTTGAGACAGCATGTTGGAATGTCAACGAACCACTCCAAAGAGCTTCTTTTAGATCAAAACCTCTCCTGTGAAAGGAAAACAAGTTTAATAACTTACACTAGTAATTTGACTTTGCACCTACCAATATATTGAAGACAATAGTAGGGTCAAATGCTGAACTAAGTCCAAGTGGGAGAAAGGTTGAAGAAACATAAAGCAGCAAAATGAATAGCTTGGATATGGCATTTCAGGGTTCAGTAATATTTTTTTGAATTAAGGCCTTCACGTAATGTTAACCACCAACCCAGATACATTGATGCTTGTTAGAATTAAAACGGGAAGTACACAAACATATGAAAAGAAGGATAATAATAGAAATGATCATACACATACATATAGCTAATTTGCATCAAGAAGACTTTTGTTCTCATGATCACAAAGCAACAAAGTTCGATCCTAGATATGTTCCTAGTAGTTGTAAGATTGATCATAATGATTTTTCTAACAAGGTTAATTCTTCATTCAATGCATTAGGCAGATGAACTACATGACACATTAGCACTTCAGGCAAACTGATTTACACAGGGGAAAAGATATCTCAGAACTCGGTACAATCACAATCAGAACACTGAATAACATCAATGTCCATGTCAAGTAACGCTGTAACAGTACAAGTATAAACCATGAACCCACTAACTAGAAGGGCAAATAAGTAATGTTCAGGGCAGCTGGCTATGTCTTGTGATTGTGACCATGCATCACCACCAAATATCGCACAGGAACCAACTGCATTCCAACAATTAGACAGCTCCACCGCGTCACAGCAAGGGGAGGGGGAAAATCCCTCTCTGCACAGAGAAACCTGGATCTAGTATCACAATCATCTGCGGAAGCGAGGTTCATAGGAAACACAGGTACATAAACCCTACCCCTAGAACCACCCTAAAACCCCAGTCGCTCCACAGGCTACAAGAGCGGGCACGCGACGCGCGAGGTTTCACCCGAGTGACGAGACGTCTGGCGCCGAGAACACCAAACATCACGACCCCCCAATAGCGCACATGGATACACGAATGGCACGGCGGCGGCGTGGGCCCGCTCCGGGAAGCGGGGGGGGGGGGGGATGGGGAGGGGGAGAGCGAGGGTTAGGGTTTCGTATCGCGGCTCACCTGGAGGCGGATGGGAGGAAGCGCGAGAGCCGCAGCATCGTCTCGTCGCCTTCGCGGTCGCGGCGGCGGAGGAGCGGAGCGAGCGCCGGAGAATGGGGGAGTGAGCGAGTTTTCCTTCCTCTCACTGCGGCGGCAGGCCAACCAAGGCGCCGTCTGTCTCGGGACCGTGTGGTGACGTTCTTTATGGGCCGAAACCTAGACGTTGGGCTGCCGATGCCAGTCCAAAGCCCAAAACTTGTTGGAGTCGGAGTCCGAGCCGCGAAGGGACCCCGGGTCTTCCTTGCGGGGCTATATATACGCGACGCCCTGGGCCTCTCGTGGACCAACACAACCGCAGCCGCAGGCCCACCGCGACATCACAATTCAGCCATCTACAGATTCGAGAGAGGAAGGGAAGAGAGACCATGGCGGCGAAGGTGGAGGGCAAGCCCAAGCCGGTCGTTGTGGCCGTCAAGACTGAGCGGGTGCCGGATGCATCCAGGGGCTGCTGGTGGATCCCCTGCGGAGGCCCACTCCTATACCTGAAAGCTTCAAGAAATTCCCCAGGCTCCGAGAGCGTTGCCTAAAGACTGATGCCGAGATCAACTCGCTTGTCGACGTTCATCAGGACATGTTGAGGCAGTACAGGGAGAAGGGTTACGCCATGGT
Source organism: Echinochloa phyllopogon (assembly GCA_033239725.1). Lineage (NCBI taxonomy): Eukaryota > Viridiplantae > Streptophyta > Magnoliopsida > Poales > Poaceae > Echinochloa > Echinochloa phyllopogon. Next base: position 4,293,294 of record BTCW01000001.1, read on the forward strand.
GGGGGTTGAGGTTACCGACAATGGCCTCAGGAGGTTCATTGTTCTTCCTAAAGAGTCCACTGTTTAAGGGCATTAGGATTTAGGGTCTAGAGAAAAAGAGGGGCAACTTTATGTTTTCCTGCAATTTTTGACGGTTCAGCGGAGGGACGATCTAACCCACCTGAGTTTCCCTGCAATTTGTTTTATTTTATACTTTTATAATTCTTTGAGTTCAAATTCTGTGGAGCACTTTAACATATCATATAGTATGCTAGGATGTCATAATTTTGTATGACTATCTGAATGGTGCTTTGAAGGTAAGCAGGGTATAGTAACACTAACACGATTCTTTGGGTGAATCTTTAGGTGAATCTCACGGCTACTACGTGGCAACAGTAAGTAAGTAGCTCATCAGGGCGTCGAATTTGCTTGATTCACGGGTTACTACATAATTCATTATCATTGACACGTCAGCATTCAATAGGATATTTGTAAATCAAGTAGACGGCATTATCCCTATATATATTCTTGCCTTGCATTCTGCCTCGACAGATATATTGTTTACCACTGCCAATCTGAGCAGGTGCACTACTCTTTGAAATACCTGTCAATCTGAGCAAGAGCCTCTTTGAAATACATTCACATCCTCGAATTGTGCGAGTCTGACCATGACATTCTTTGAGTACACATTCAACATCGTCGATGTCATTCTTTGAGTACATTCACATCCTCGATGTCCGTTTGCTTGGAGTATTGGACTAGGAAAGATTGCTCAACAACTCTATCGGTTCTGCAGATCGTCTCATGCACCGACATTTCTTTCTTTACACATCATCGTCATGTATCGCAAAAATGGAGCACGAGCACGAGAGACTAAACGGGAAGAAGGAGAAGAAGTGGCTATACATCTCAGTTGGATTTCGCGGCGGGCGGGTCGCAGAAGGCCTCCCGGTTGGCGGCGGCGCCGCCGCGCACGAGGAAGTGGCCGAGCGACGGCGTGCTGGTCCCCTTCACCCAGTTCTCCTCGCACAGGAACTCCCGCCCGCACGTGCGCTCCACCTCCCTCTCGTAGTCGTGCACCAGCACCTCCGTCTCCGCCCCCTTGGTCCGCGCCATCACCGCCGCCGAGTAGATCGCCGACATCCTCCCCGGCGACCCCTCCGCGAACCTTTATATATTTATATATATATCATCAGCTTCGTTAATCAATCCAAGAAAGAAACCATGGACGACGACGACGACGCGTACGTACCCGCGCGGGCCGTCGACGAGGATGACGTCCCAGGCGACGTCGTAGAGCTGGTTGGGGAGGTCGTTAATGGCGAGGCGGCAGTCGGAGAAGAGGAGGTTCTGGACGGGGCGGCACTCGGCGGCGCGGGCGGCGTCGATGAGGCCCGGGAGCTCGCGCACCGCCGTGGCGTAGGCCACGTCGTAGGCCTCCAGCCCCGGGTGCTTCCCCTCCAGGTGCTCCACGTAGTAGGGGTTCTCGTCCAGGAACACCGTGCGCCCGCCGTGGTTGAGCGCCCGCCACAGCGGCGTCTCCGCGCCGAGCCCGAACACCAGCAGGTTGCACGGCGCGCGCCGCCTGAGCACCGACGCGATCGCGCGCACGTCGGGCTCCGGCATGCACCCCGACGTGTTCCCCGCCGCCGCCGCGTACTGCACCAGCGCGTCGAACACGTACCGCGGCAGGCCGGCATCTTCCGCCGCGGCGCCGGCGCCGGCGCCGCCAGCCGAGGCCGTGAGCAGCGTCGTCGCCTGGTACGCGGCGGCGGCCGAGGCGCGCGCCGTGGAGAACACGGTGAGGAGGGACACGAAGGTGAAGAGGGCGAGGAAGACCACCAGGCACAGGCACCGGGGCCAGCCGAGAAACGCCACGGGCGACGCCGGCGATGTCGGCGCCATGCCGTTCAACGCCTTGTTGTTCGACGACGTGTGCACGATGAGCAGCTTCGGCCCGGCCATGGCTTTCACCCCCTCTCCCTCCTCTTCTGCCTCTGTGAGCTTGAGCTGGCTGTGAGTGTTTGGAGTGAATGCTAACGAGGCAAGGTTTAGTAGATGAGGGTGGTGCGGATGATGTGTTAGCTCACACTGACATTTTCAGGTGAGAGATCGGAGTTGGCAAGGAAGGAAGGAATGGAGGTTGGGATGGGACGGGGGTTGGGGCAGACATCAGACCAAGCTAGCTGAATTAAGCAAAGTTAAATAAGCTTATGTTGGATTAGTAGTTGGCATGTTTGGCAGGAAAGCAAGCTGGGTTAAAAATTGCTTGAGGGTTGCAACCTGCATGCTTTTGCTTCAGAGTGGCTCAAATTTGGGTAGGTTTTGATGGCACTCTTTGATCTTGACACCAAATCTTTCTCGCAAAATAGAGTACACCATGTCTTGTTTTAAATAGTTTTAGAAATTGAGAACGAGCGCAATCAAAGACCGTTTTGAACAAAATACTTTTCTTGAGCTTCACGTTCAAAGTTCCTACTGTTGAAACTTCTGAGTACCAAACGGGCCCTAGAAATGGTAACTAGTTGGATGCGAATGTTCCCTGAATAGCCTAGTCATGATAATTGCTTAGAAAGAGTGAGGACACGAAGCCAAATTGCCAATCTGCCATTGCCTGATGATAGAAGAGCATCATTAAAAGCTACAGAAGATGACACCATATTTTAGAAGGGCAAGCAGGAGCTTTCTGGCCATCACCAGACACAATGACACATGAAACAAAAGGAGTGAATACAACATATCAGGTTTCGTGAGAGAAGAAAATGTTGATGAAAAGGGTGCTGAAAATTCATTTGACTGATCGCAAGATGCTATCAGCACACACTTAGAACCTAAGCCACAGGGGTGTCAGGAGCTAAAGTTTTGCAGATAGGAGGTGGCTGTCAGTCTGTATCTCTCCGTTGCCTTCAAGTGAAGCCTCGGCAAAATCGGGCATGAAACACGCATCGCCCATCCCTTGTGTAGTTCAGAAGGACCAGAACCATTTCACGTTTACATGAAGTAATTTGAAGACGCAACATACAGTTGTTCACATCAGTATCAGTATCATATGTGCACAGGTTGGTCATAAAACAGAACATTAGTTGACAAAGAGATGCTGAAACATAAAGCGAAAACGAACTTTTTATGGTAGCAGGTAGGGATGGCAATGCTCTAGCTACTCTGCAGATTATCTCATGAATACAACTGGTAATCCCAGTTTTCGAAACAAAAAGTCGGAAACAGAGAGAACACCCAGTTCCATACTCCAGTTTAACTTTCAGTTCCATACTCCAGTTTAACTTTTGCGGTGTCCAAGCTGACAGCAAGAAGAATGTTTCGCCACATTCAACTATTGCAATTTGATGACCAAGCCAAACATCTCAACAACTTCCATCAGCAGCAAGTACAAACACCATACAGTACAGGGGGTTGAGATGGAAATTCATAGTTCATAATGTTTGGCATTGGCAATGTATTAGCCTCGATGAACAGAAGATGCATCTATGGCATCCTGCAGTAAAGAAGCGGTAATCGGAAGAGAACAAGTTTTTACAAAATCTCACGGGTATCATGATCATCGCCAGGTGTGACCAGAGATATACCACTGCAAGATGTCAGCAGGATCATGCAGTCCCGCACCAGAAGGCCAAGTGCTCATCCTTGCGAGATGTGCTATAGAGCCCACCACATTTAAGGCAAATGAAGCTGCTTCCATCAGAAAAAGCATCCAGGATGATCTGCTTCCTTCCACTGACAGCAAGAATGCAGGCCTCATCAGAATTCAGCATTTCAACAGGGTCAGACCCAGGTCCTTGTGGAGGGTTAGCATTTGTTGACTGAGCCTCTGCTATGGCACATTGGGCAAGCAAGGAGGCAAGCTCATCAACACTAGGACTGGCCTGCAACCTCTGCGCGTAGAGTTCACGAGCAAAGTTCATAGTCTGGATGAGGGCTTGTTCACCACCTTGAGATCTTATGGCCAGAAGAACCTGCATAATTCCATAAGTTCATAATCAATAACACATAGAAATGAGACTTCATGAAAGGAGATAAATGAGTGGTTAATTAGAAAAGGTAAAATTTGAAAGGCAAATTAAGTACCACAAGACCCATCATAATCATCATCAGGAGAAGCAAGAGTATGAATAAGGCTTAGTGGGATATATTATTATATCATCGAAACATACATCTTCCAAAAAAGTAAAAATGGAAATATCACATAACAATGCAAGCAGAATGTTCACCACTCGGTTACAGTCAAATTGCCAAGTGTGATCCATTACCAGAATGAAACATACAAAGTTGTTATGGGGTACAATCATGGGATCTCACAGGCGATAGGGCATAATCTTATATCACCAAACTGTTGTCCAAAAAATCATACATACACATATAGCTAGGGTGTGCAGGCAGGGAGCATTAATGGGGGTACACCAGTTGTCATGGTTGGGAAGGTGCAGCATTTTCCACCAGTTGTCATGGTTACCCAACTATATATGGTCTTGATGGTCATTTTTAACCGGTCAAATTCAAAATGGTGACATGTAATGGGAAAAAAAACATTAACAAGTGTACTCTGCCCATATGAGATAGGGCGCCGACAGTTAAACACTTAAGCTGCATCAAAGCTGCCATCGAGTTTAGCTCAAATTCAAGCACATGTTAAGCATTTTATCTAAAAAATAGTTTCATGAGATCTAATTATTTGGTCAACAGAAATATAACATTTACCGAACATGAAAAGTTCACAATATGACAGAAGCAAGAAACATTCTTGACCCTCAATACAACTTGGCTGCTTGAGCTGAAACTGCAAACCCAGCTTTGGGAATGATCAGACAAATAACAGTCTTCATAAATAACATTTATTGTATAACTACTTCTCCAGATAAAATGCACACCATAACAGAAGGCTTATAAGAAACATGAAATTCCACAGTACTTAGGAAAAAAGGAAAATAATCAATTTCCATGTTAGGAGAGGGGGAAATAATCAAGTTTCAGGTGAGGTCACACTATGGTGAGATATGGGAGTGAAAATATCTCATCCTACTTTTAGTGGAATGCCATATCCTCAAAGGTCCCAAAACTAAATTCGAAGTATGCATAAAATAAGCATAGAATTAACTACAGTAACTCAAAGGGTAAACGCAAAGTGCATAGTCTATGGATAGAACTAACTACAGTAATTCACGAGGCCTTCATAAATAGCAAATTTTATGCCCATGCGAGAGAAGGGAAGGCTATATCTCTCTACTTCACACAGGATCGATTAAATGCTACTATCTTTTACAAATTTTACTTTTGGGTCATGCTACTAAATATATTAGTTAGCACTAGCTGCTAAGCCACAATGATAAAGCCATATGTATAATCAGATGACCGATGATAGACACTACATTTCATGAAAATTCATTTTCTGGATCAGAAACAAAATAGGGGAACAAACTCTAATAGAAAGGAAATATTGGAGATTGTATGGGACACTGACCATTGACATTATCAATGCATACAGTACCAAGAGCACTACACATTCAATCGCGCACCATAATCAGATGGTGTCATCAAATCAACAGAATCAAACAGTATAGCAACAGAATCTGATAGACTTTTTTTAACAAAGGAATCCGATAGAATGACAAGGATCAGCTCAATAATTTTCATTACACCACATGTGTTTGCCCAGAACGTACTCAGTGTTTACTAGCTGTTGTACAGAAAACTCATTTGTGATCGAACAATGAAACGGTGAGGAAAGTCTGTGAACACCATGAGCAATAAGCAATTCAGAATGCTGGATGCACAGATTCTGGAACCAAGCAAGTATTTCGATAAGCATAAATTGCAAGAGCTACATATGAAGGGACAACAGGGTATTTAAGTTTTAAGATGTATGCATAAATCCATGTTTTGGCTTCTTCCTCTCCTTGAGAGCAAACAGACGAATCCTCCTTTTGGGTGGCCTAAGAAACAGGTAGAAAGCAGAGCGAAAGGGATATAGCTGCAAAAGGAACAGGACACCCAAGCACCTAACCAGGATCCTCTGGAACGAATCATACATAACTAATCCCAAACCCTAAGGCCTAGAACGGATCGCACCTAAACCCCCTTTGCTCCCTCCGCGCAAAACCTCAAGCCGGATGACGCCACACAGAGAGAACGACCCTAACCGAGATTGAACTGGGGGAAGCTCACCGCGAATCCGCGATCGTCTAACCAAGCGATCGCTCAGCCTCCGATGGGAAGCAAAACCAGAGAATTCCCCATCCCATCACGGCATCACCCGGACCCGGGGATGGTGGGAGCGAACGCCATACGCCACACGCAGCACGCGAAATGGGGACGGAACGGAGAAGGGAGAGAGAAGGAGATAGGACTCACCGCCTGCAGCGCGAGGGACGGCTTGCCCTCCTGGAGCAGCGCGCGGGCGCGGGACAGCATGCTCCACTCCTCTCCGGCCGCTGCCAGCGCAGCCGCCGGAGCCGGGGATTGGGCCGCGGGTTCGGGCGCGGGCTCCATCTCGACGTCGGGCGGGTCCATCAGCGGCGCCCTCGATCTCTCTCGCCGCCGCCGCTCTCTCTCTCGTGTGCTTCGCCGCCGGGGGGAGAAGTTGGCTGCTGGCTGGCTGGCGACGGCTGCGGCTGCGGTGCCACGCCTCCAGATGCTTCCAGGTGTGCGTGGCGGCTTCCCTTTTATGTTCGTCCAGTCTTTGGTCTAGTTGGAGAAAGACGCAGGCACAGGAACCCGAAGCTGCCGCCCGTTTTCCTTCGCTTGATAAAATGCTTGACGTTTTTTTTTCCTGAAAGAAATGGAGAAAATTGATAAAAGGCTTGACGTTTTTTTAGCACCGTCCGGGGAATAGTTAGGAAATTGCTTCGAATCTCTTACCACGAAGATGTGCAGCAAAGGCGAAGCAAAATATGCTGGCGGTGTCTATCATTAGCAACATTTAGTAGCTATTTTTCACATTTTTCTCTCTTGATGTTGCTACTCGTGCTAGCGATATCATAATATGTCGTAGTGGTAATAATCGAAAGCTAGCCATATGGCATCATAAAGAAGGAAACACGACTATTAAGTTGTTACGAACGGCTCAAAAGATATGTAGATAGAGAAAAGCCGTTGGCATTTGGCTTATTTGATAAATCTTCATATTAAATTTATCTAGAGAAATTTTATTGTTCAGTTGCACATTTTAGCTATAGGGTCGAATATCCCTGTAGAAGCTTATAAAGAAATAATTAATACTCTTTGTAGATGGTATACATAAATTAAAACAACTTCTATCTACAAAGATTGCTCAATTGCACACTTGATCTATAGGGTCAAATATCCTTATACAATCCTATAAACAAATAATTAATATCCTTTGTAGACGGCATACATAAATTAAAACAACTTATATCTACAAGGATTGCTCAATTGCACACTTGATCTATAGGGTCAAATATCCTTATACAATCCTATAAACAAATAATTAATATCCTTTGTAGACGGTATACATAAATTAAAACAACTTATATCTACAAGGATTGCTCAATTGTACTCTTTAGCTCTAGGGTTGCATATCCCTGTACAATCTCATAAACAAATGATTAATATTCTTTGTAGAAGGTATATATAAATTAAAACAACATCTATCTACAAATATAATACACACATTTCTTAGAAATATATCCAAATCGATATATATCATAAACATCATAAGAGGGAATCAGTAACTAGCTAAAATACGTGCGTCTGCACTTAGTTGGAACTCGAATGTGACCGAATTCCATCACAATAAAACCTCACCTAGGGTATCAAGCTAAAAGGTTATATTTGTAACTAAAATATGTAGGTTTTAATTTATAATGATAATATGCACATCAAATGTTTTGTTTGCTATATTTTGTACTTCATGTATAAGTGTGTAACCGAACCACAAGTTATTAGTGTTTTAAGTATATACACTAGGGTTGTAAATAGTTTTATTTATCACTTATTTAGTTTACATTGAAGTGCTGTGGCTTCGGTTACAAAACAGTTTCTCGCCTCGTAGGTTGGATTCCGTATTTTTACAACATGATATATATTGCTCCATAAGCTTACTAACTTAACTTATAAGCATATAAAAATTGCTCATGGTTAGTGTAATCAACTGAAAGCACGCAAATACAATACCTTTTGTTTTTGGTGTAACTTCTTTTTTTAGCATCAAAATTGTTAGTGGAGCTTCAGAACAATTCGAAGTACAGTTGATTGCTTTGCAACTTCTGGTGGAAATAATCAGGGAAAATCCGGAGGTTTTAACTTTAAAGTAGCATCAAGCCCAACACACAAGCAGGCCTTTCTCGGCCCATCTTGGCATCTTCTCCCCCGTACCCGTGTTGCTCACTCTCACTGGCAGCCTGCCGCCGGCTCTGGTCCGCCACCGCTCGCCACGGTCGCGAGCAGAGCAAAAGCGAACAGGCTCGTCAAGCCGCCAGGGAACAGGAAAGCAAGCGCGCCCTCCCACTCGCGCGCGCCGCGGCCGGCGGCGGCGGCCATGGCGGAACTGCGGCACTCGACGGCGGCGCGCGCGTCCAACTCCCCCGCCAAGCGTGACTCCGACGCCTCCGCCGCGTCGTCCCCGTTCCTCGCCTCCCCCTCCGCCCGCGGCAGCCGCGGCGGCGCTGGCGACGACGACGGCGGCGGCAAGGACGCCCACCGCTCGTCCCCTCTCCTCCCGCACCAACACCACAAGCGCGTCCACCTTCTGGCGTCCCCGTTCCGCTCGCTCCTCGCCCTCGAGGACCCCAGGTCCCCCGCCGCCTCGACCTCCTACCGGATCCTGCTCGCCCTCCTCGCGCTCCTCCTCGCTGCCGGGATCTTCTGCGCGCCCGTGCTTTGGTCCCGCCTCGTGAGCTCCTGGGCCCCTCCCGTATCTTCCCAATGCCATTCAATTTCGTCAGGGGAGTTTGCCACTGACATTCTGATGTTGCTGTTGTTTCCCGTCTGATCCTAGAACACGCCGTACTTGTGCCACAAGGAAGGGATCACGCTTCATTGCCCTGAGGTGAAGTTTTCTTAATTGCTGCAAGCGTTTTGGGACTTGCGTCAGTAACATTTGGTCTGAAGAATTTTCGCTTTGGGTGCAGACGAAGGAACCCCCCTCGCTATGGGAGAATCCACGTGCTGCCACTACATCTTGGAAGCCCTGTGCCGAGCGACGCAGTAATGAGCCCTCAGGCAAGTCCATTCATGTTGCTTGGAGACAAAAATGTAGCATATATTACATCCTTGCTTTACAATGCACCCTATCAATTTAAGGTCAGTTAGTCAGTAACCTACATTGTGCAGTGCAGACTTTGACCCATCCTGGATTGATTAATGTTTACTGTGTTGTGGCAAGCAATCTGATAGGCCTGCTAAAACCTGTTTTTCCAATTTTCCTGTGAACGCCATTTTTTTGTCCATAGTTCCATGTTCGATGGCGGACTTATGAGACATTGACCCCTTATTGTTTGTATAAAATTGTGTCTTCAAGCATCACATAACATGTGTTTCTTTCATGATTGGGTCCTGATGGGTCATGAATATCTTGTATCACGCAGATGTTCCGTCTGAGAAAGAAACCTCTGGGTATATTTTTATTCACGCCGAGGGAGGACTAAACCAGCAACGCATCGCTGTATGTACGCCCTTCTGTTTTCCTCAGACTTACTCTGGTAACTGTTTGTATAGATTTCGTTACATGAGAAATTTTACTATTAACATGTTTGCTAAACAAGCTTAGTTACAATATGCTTCAATATAATCTTGTAACTCTTTTTGACTGATTGTGTTTGCAATGACATAGTAAAGCTTGTTTAGAAAAAAAAATCCTGTTGTTTAATATATATTAGGATCCTTGCAAAGCTGATCATGCCTCTTTGTTGAACAGTGTTTATTAGCTTTCTAAACTGCATAGAATTTCAGTTACTTGTCTCAAGAGAACAAAAAAACTCAAGTAGCATCAGTGGCCCATCATTTAATTTCCCATATTTGGTGTTTCTGGCTTCTGCAGATATGTAATGCTGTTGCTATTGCTAAGATAATGAGCGCAACACTTATTTTGCCAGTTCTGAAGCAGGATCAGATATGGAAAGACCAAACGTAAGCACTGTTTCCTGTTCTAAGTTCTTTGAAGTCTATTTTACTGCTGTAATTTAGGCAGTATTTCTATCTCATAAATCCATTTCAACTTTTATTTCCTATAAGCTGAACAAAGCATGCAACCAGAATGTTAAAATTCAGATTATATTTTTTCCACCAAAGCTGCAATCTTGTTTGGGTTCCTGAAACTTGAAATATCTGTTTTAGGTCTTACTTTCTTGTTACTTGTCAGAATTCGGAAAACTAAGTGTTAGTGTTCCAAAAATCTGTAATGGAAACATTTAAGCTAACTAGCCATTGTCCAAAGGTCTGAGTGATTTTCCATGTAACATACATCTTTATTCAGTATTAATTTCTTATTGAGGATGATTTTGATTTTCCATGCTGTTACTGATTCGATCAAAGTATGTGCTTTTAAATGTTACCACTTCATTTTAGATGCTTCTCCTGTGGTCACGGTACTGCCTTCTCACTATGAAGCTGTACTAGGGAAGACACGACTACCAGAAAAAAGAGATACTTGCAGTTGATTAAGTGATCCATGAAACGTGCCATGATGTATCTTTTACGTGAAAAGTTTGCAGTTGTCACGTTGTAAATCTGTTTACAGTTGGCATGTCAGCTATGGAACTGTTTTTCTTGTGATGTACAATGTACAATTGTACATGCATCCAAACTAGTATAGATCATAGCAACTAGGACTCCAATCTCAAAATCATTTTTTGACACATCTTAAGTAGTTCTTGTAGTCATGAAATTTGCAAGCATGGAAGTTTGCAATATCATGTATGGTAGGTCTGAAGTTTTATTGGCTCCATGCTGTGCACAGTTTATATTAAAAATTAATTGCTGTGGGATATGGTACAGAGTCAGGATTTCATTAGGCACATTACCTGATTGGAGTCGTTTAAACATGTGACTTGCTTTCTGCCATGTTCCCTACATCATTGAGAACATTTTATCTCCTCTGCAGGAAATTTGAAGATATCTTTGATGTTGATCATTTTATAAACTATTTGAAGGATGATGTGCGAATTGTCCGAGACATCCCGGACTGGTTCACAGAAAAAGATGAACTTTTCACCAGCATAAAGTATGTGCTACATTTTGGCTTACTCATTATCTTGACTACCTCAACCTTTCTGAAACTGATGTTGCAACTTGCAATATGCAGGCACTGTTGGCATAGTTTTTTTTTATGTTTTCTTCTAATGAAAATCCTACCGTGCATACTTTGTTCTCATATTGTGTTTTGAGTTTTCGAGATCAACTGACTCTTTCATATTATTACTTATTTTACTGAATATTCATTTTCCTTTCATAATTTGTATTGAATTATGTGTCTATAACAGGCGTACTGTGAAGAATATACCAAAGTATGCATCAGCCCAGTTCTATATTGACAATGTACTTCCAAGGATCAAAGAGAAGAAGATAATGTCTATTAAGCCATTTGTTGACAGATTGGGGTAAGTAAACCATAGAACCCAACTATTTTAGTGTTTTTCGCTTATTCGATATTGCAAGTCCAAATACCCAATCTGCTTTCATGATGTCGTAAAGGGAGCCGTACAATTTATCATATCTTTACCATAGGTGTGGAAGATTCTGGACCTAACGTAAAGCTACAATTTCAGGTATGACAATGTTCCAATGGAGATTAACCGGCTAAGATGCAGAGTTAACTACCACGCTCTAAAATTCCTACCTCATATTGAAGAAATGGCTGATAAGCTTGCAGCAAGGATGAGGAACCGAACAGGCAGTATAAATCCATACATGTAAGCTGTAGTTAACTACCTTTTATGATTGTATCCCAACCTAGCTGAACTTTGACGGTCTCATGTTTATGTCAATCAAATATCATACTTCTTTTAAAGGGCTCTTCATCTAAGATTCGAGAAAGGAATGGTGGGCCTTTCTTTCTGTGATTTTGCTGGTACACGGGATGAGAAGGCGATGATGGCCGCTTACAGGCAGAAAGAATGGCCAAGGCGCTACAAGGTCAGCCAAACCTCGAGAAATCTGTTGCTTCCGGGAGAACTTGAAGAGACGAAGCACACCCTGTGTCCCATTTTGTCTAAAATCTTCCTTTGCATTTTCATGCAGAACGGATCCCACCTGTGGCCACTGGCACTGCAGAAGAGAAAAGAAGGGCGCTGCCCTCTTGAGCCCGGTGAGATTGCTGTAATCCTTCGTGCACTGGGATACACGAGTGGGACACAGATATACGTCGCGTCAGGGCAAGTGTACGGCGGCAAGAACCGGATGGCTCCCCTCAAGAACATGTTCCCCAACTTGGTACGTACAGAGCCTCTCTCATCTCAGTAACAACACATTTTCCGCAGCCTTTATTTAGTCGAAAAAAAACCACGGCGAAAATGTTGCCAGAACTGTGTTTCCTTCAAGCCATGGAACAGAATGCCCATTCTGTTCCACCGAGCTGAGACCATACCAGCCAGCCATGGTGATGGTGACCTGTGCTGCCCATTGTTGCAGGTGACGAAGGAGGAGCTGGCGGGAGCGGAGGAGCTTGCGCCGTTCCGGCGGCACGTGACGAGCCTGGCGGCGCTGGACTTCCTGGTGTGCCTGCGGTCGGACGTGTTCGTGATGACGCACGGCGGCAACTTCGCCAAGCTCATCATCGGGGCGCGCCGCTACGCGGGGCACCGCCTCAAGTCGGTGAAGCCGGACAAGGGGCTCATGTCCAAGTCCCTGGGCGACCCCGACATGGGCTGGGCCTCCTTCGCCGAGGACGTCGTCGTCACGCACCGCACGCGCACGGGGCTCCCCGAGCCCACGTTCCCCAGCTACGATCTGTGGGAGAACCCGCTCACGCCTTGCATGTGCAGGGCCTGACTGAGGCCCTGAACCAAATTCTTCTCGAGCCAAGTATTAGTCATCAGTAGTTAGTACTATATATATATGTACATGCGGCCCATGGGCCGGCGGCACGGCCCGCGGCACGGCTTTTTGGCACGGCTCGTGGGTGGCACGGCACGCCTGCCGCCGTGACCGTGTTGGCACGGCCCGAAGGCCCGTGCGGGCCATGGGCCGCAGGCCTGGCCCATGGCACGGCCTTGGACCGCACGGCCGGCACGGCGGCCGGCACGGCGGCCGGCACGACCCGAAGTCCCCAACGGCTAATTTGGCCCAGCCCACTGCACCCCGCGTCGCCCCCGCGTCCCCGGCCGGGCGGCCGGCCATATAAAGGCCAGCCGCGGCTCGCCCCGCCCAAACCCTAGCCTCATTTCCCCCCACCGCGCCGCACCGAGCCTCTCTCCTCTCTGCTCTCTCGCTCTCGATCTAGATATCGATCCGAATCCGATCCGCCGCCGCCGTTCGCCTTGAGCTCGCCGGGCGCCGGTCCTGCTCCGGTGACCTCGACACCGTGCCGTGCGCCGGCCACACCGCGCCGCAGCTCTCTGCCTCTCTCGCTCTCGATCTGATCCGCCGCTCGCCTTGAGCTCGCTGGCCCTGCTCGGCTGCTTCGGTGACCTCGACACCTCGCCGGCCACTCCTTCTCCTCCTCCTCCTCCTCCTTTCCGGCCTTCTCTCCTCCTTCGGTGTACCCTCCTGTGGCCGCGGCCGACGGCGAGCACCGCGAGGATGAGGAGCCCGTGGAGGATCCGGCGCCGTGCCATGGACCGGCACGGCACGGCGGAAATGGCCGTGGCCCATGGGCGGCACGGCACGGCTAAACAGCCGATGTGCCGTGTCATGGGCCATCACGGTCTGGCACGGCACGGCCGGCACGCCTCGGCACGTCGCCGTGCCGGCACGGCACGGCCGCGTGTCGTGCCGGCACGGTGGCCATCTATGGTTAGTACTCCACTGGCCAGCATTCAGCAGAGCACTCCCAGCTCAGCTATGCTTGAATGCTTTCCATCCCTTTAGTTCAGCATTTGCAATTTCTGTATGTTTTGTTGGCCTAATCTGTAGTCTCACATAGGTCGGTTCCTGCTGAAAATGTTCCTAGGACTTGGACAAAGCAATGAGGATAAACCGAGCCTTTACTCCCACAAGAATTTTGCAGAAAGATGCCAGTAGCAGTTCACCCTGCTCGAAACGTAAGGCTCGTTTGAATTGGTGCAGTCTCTGACGCCATATTTTGAATATGCAAATATGCAAGCGCTTTTAAAAATAATAATAATACCAAATTGTATGATTCCTTAACATAAAGATCTTATCAATATTCAAATTCTGAGTAACGTGCAGCCTTAATTTTTAAGTAGTACGGAGTAGGAGAGAGCAATAGATGATGTGGACCTGATAACTCATACTAGGTGAACTCGCTGGTCGTGACGCTTCTTTGTTCTTTCCACGCGGCAGCTGGGCAGAGCCATGCAGCCTCTCCGCTCGCCACGTTCTCCTGCCACTCGAAGCAATCCAAAGGCATTAAGAACTCGGATTGGCTACTCGCTTCTCGAACGAGCCTGTCTCGCTAAATCTCGATCGCGCACAGAAGAGACAAAGCAGAGCAGCAAGTGAGCGCGCGGTCAGCAATGGCGCAGATGAGAGCACCCGCCGACGAGCAGCGGCAGCAGGAGGCGGCGCTGCGCCGCGAGGACGACGACGACGTCTTCGCCGCCGCTGGCGCCGCCGGCGGCGTCGGGAACGAGAGCAACAAGAAGGCGCGCGCGGGGCTCTGCGGCGTGCTCCGCGAGCGCAAGGTGGTGGACCTGGCGCGCACCAAGCGCCGGCTGGTGGAGGTGCCCTACACGGCGACGCTGGCGCACACGGCGAACGCGCTCCTGGCGGCGCGCGTCTCCGCCGTGGCCGTGGCGGCGCCGCCGGGCCACTGGATCGGCGCCGGCGGGTCCATGATCCTCGAGTCCGACCCGGCCACCGGCGCCGTCCGCAAGCACTACATCGGCATGGTCAACATGCTCGACATCCTCGCCCACATCGCCGAGGCCAGCGACGACGCCGAGGCCGACGACGAGGCCGTCGACCTCGCCCTCCGCATGGCCGTCCCCGTCTCCTCCGTCATCGGCCACTCCCTTGAAGGCCTCACCCTCTGGACCCTCCATCCCAACACCAGGTATATATATTTCATTTCTTGCATTCGATTGCAACAAGAAAGTGTTGTAATTCTTTTACGTTTTTGTTGCATATCGATCAGTGTGCTGGACTGCATGGAGACGTTCAGCAAGGGGGTGCACCGAGCGCTGGTGCCGCTGGAGAGCTCGGCGGAGAACGTGGTGGCGGTGGAGCTGGTGGAGTCGGCGCCGGGGTACAGGATGCTCACCCAGATGGACGTGGTCAGGTTCCTCCGGGCGCACGGCGTCGAGCTCAGGGGCGTGCTCTCCCGCACCCTGCGCGACCTCCGCGCCGTCAACGAGGCCGTCTTCGCCGTCGCCGCCGGCGCCAGGGTCATCGATGCCATCAAGGCCATGCGCGCCGCGTCGCTGACCGCCGTGCCCGTCGTCGACGCCGCCGCCGCCGCCGACGGGCCAGACACCCTGATAGACGTGAGTGCATCTGATCCAGCTCCGATGAACACATCGGCGACGAAATCTCTTGCTAATTTCGTGCTCGAAACTGTGTGTTATTGTGCAGGGGAGGGGGAAGAAGGCGATCCAGACGTTCTCGGCGACGGACCTGCGGGACTGCCCGGTGGCGCGGCTGCAGCCGTGGCTGGGGATCAGCGTGACGGAGTTCAAGAGGAAGGTGGCGGAGTACCGGGCGAGCAACAAGCCCGTCGTCCCCGGCGCTGACGCCACGGACACCGGCGTCCCGGTCGCCGCCGCCGCCGACACCCCCACTGCTTTTGCCATTGCCGATGAGGAACAGAACAATGACGAGCAGCCGCTGGTGACGTGCTCCCCGGAGAGCACGCTCGGCGAGGCGATCGAGGCGGCGGCGGCGAGGCACGTGCACCGGCTGTGGGCGGTGGACGAGGAGGGCCTGCTGCGCGGCGTCGTGTCGCTCACCGACGTGCTCCGGGCGGTGAGGGAGGCCGCGCTCGGCGAGGACCAGGAGCTCCACAACATCGTGTCGTCCTAAGAAAAGTTGGTAGCACTGAAGTGCGGTCGTCTTGTCGACTTGTCTGTCCAAAGTGTCCACGGATATACTGGGGCTAGCTGACTCTCCAGTCGTGTTCGTCGGGGACCTTGTGTTTGCGTGACTTGTGTTGACCTTGTTTTTTGTTTAGGCTCTTGCCACCAGGCGTTTTGTGTTTCGTCTTCACGCCTTCATCGCCATATCTAGTTGTATCGTCTTTTTTACTGATCATCGAGAGGAACCAATTATATCGCCAAGAGTGCCTGTATCAGAACCAATTATAGCGTGACATGAGTCTCGGTGCCGACGCGTGGTGTGAAATGGCTTGTTCTATATGTATGCGTCTTAGAGGAATTCCGTGGAAAGAGTAAGAGATCGATAAAAGCATTTTGAGAGATGATTTAAAAAAATTAGCGAGACTTTGCAATTAACGAAGTTTTTTTATAAGGGAAACTTTATTAATTTTAGTCAATTACATAGATAAAAAATTAAGGAAGTTACTATATTTACGTACTCCTAGACTAAATAAAACAAACTGATACTCGTACTGAACCGGAGAGAACTTAAAATTTATATAGGTATAGACTCTATTATAAAGAGCAAAGAACAGAGATCCTTTATTTTGTTCTTTGCTATTAAGTAGTGTTTGTTCATGAGTAACATGGAGGTGGAGGGTGGGACCGTGGAAGTGCACGGAAATACCATGTTCAACCTTTATCAAAGGAGGTGACTATACGGAGAGCCCTCTCCAGTTAGCATTATCTGGAGAGCCCTCCGCCCTCTCCAGTTAGCATTATCTGGAGAGCCCTCCGCAAGTTACCTAAAGTAGTAATCCCAAGATCCAGTAATACCAAAAATAGAAAGAAACCCATCCCTTCCCTTCTTGGGCGCACCTGCGCGGTTCGCACCGAATAAATTCACGGGTACATAGCATGCGAAAAAAAGAAAAAAGGGAGGCACCATCGACTGAACAAAAACCATAAAAAAAACAGAAACATAAAAAACAAAAGAAGCCTAGACCACAATATAAAAGGTAACTTAGCCCAAAATAAAAACAACAGGACAAAACATTCATAGATCCAGAAAACATTGATAAAATATTGAAAAAACAACTGAAAGCACTATATGAGAACAGCAAGGTCTAGGTACATGATCCTTTTTCACCCTAATCAAACAAATCCATACAACTTTTCAGCAACAATCATTTGACGGAATTTCCCATATATGAGTATTTCAGATCCTAGAGGCATAACTTATAACATTTTGAACATGCTTGCATCTTCAACAAAGAAAATTGAATACTACATATAGAACATTTGTCCATCCATGTGCCCTGAAAAAGTAACTTCAGTTGACCTTCAGATTTAGATATGTACCTAAATAAAGACAGAAATGGGTTGGAATTAATAAACCTTTCCAAGAGACTGTAAAGCTAGAAATTATGGCTTAAAAATCATAGCATGTTATAAGTTACAAAAAGGTCATATTAGAAGAAGTAAAAATCTTGATGACAGGTTCATAGTTTTGTGCAACTTGATAGCATATCCTATCCCCAAAAGAAACCATATTACCACAAGCTTTAAATTGGGTCTTCAAATCAGGAAAACTTACTGTTGCTAGTGTAAAAAATCATCCAAAACATAATGATCATGTTGCTAGTATAGAAACGATATGAAAGCATAAAGTTACTTACTCCTAAAATAAAGAAGGGAAAACTTACTTGTTGTTTAACCAGAAAAACGAACAGTTACTTTTTCAGAATAAAAGTTACTTTCTTTATCATATGAATTTTGTACAAGTTACTTTCTAGATGTATAAAAAATAGGATAATTTACTATGCACATTACGCAAATGAACAAAAAATTACTTCCCTATATTAGAAGCATAGCACATGTCATGTTGTATTTCAAGAGATACCGTTGTCCCCCTTCCTCTATATACATTATCTGCACGAAGAAAGAATGCCACAAGTTATGACAAAAAGCATCCAGTGATAAAAAAAAGCAAAAAATACATCTCAGGAACTAACTGATTGAAAGAACATTGTGCCTAATCTCAACAGTGAGCAGGCATTTTCAAAGTATTAGGTGGCAAAATTGTACAGCCCAAGCATGCTCACTTTCAAAGTATTAGGTGACAAAATTGTACAAACCAAGCATTAGCAGGGAAATTTAATTTTCACTAGGATTTGCTAGGTCCAAAACTCTACAACGAAATAAAGTACAGAATAATCTTTATGCAGCCCAAGGATTTTTCTCACCAAATGCCTAACCCTGGTGACAAAGGCAGAAAACATGTTAAGCTGACCTGGTTCCACAGATTACCAACTGATGCAAACTAAAACCACATGCTTGAATAAACTCATATTCAGTTGCATACCCACACTTCGTCCAAGTAATAAGCACATCAAATGGTCCAGGAAACACCATAACTCGAGATAGTAATTTGACAGGCCAAGGACAATACACTAGAAAAGATGTAACATTAGATCCTACAAGAGAGAACAGCGAAAGTATGCCCACAATTTATACAGATTGGACAAATATCTAGTATTTACTATTCCTCATAAAAGGAATGTAAATTAGAGATAAGCATCACAACAGGACCCTAAGGATGAAAGAAGAAACAGCTAGAAAAAAGTTACTTACTATGAAATACAAATTACGAGCAAGTTACTTCCTATATAGTGTAAATTAATTCTAGGTTACTTCCTATATAGTGTAAATTAATTCAAACAATTAACCACCAAAAACTAGAAAAAAACATCCAATTGCAACCCACCAAATTCCTTGGTCTTGCGCAGACTGATCAGTTTGCAACAGTGGTCTAGACAAATGCTACTGGACCATGTTGCCCGAGGTTTGCAGACAACAGACATACTTATTAGACCACGGATGCCAACAAAACTATTTTGTTCTTTGCTGATTTGAGAGAGATGCAATTAATCAATTTTTTTTAGTTTGCTGGCGAAGAGATAATTCAAGTGGAAACCATCAAGTATTCAATTGTGTGATGATGCAAACAAATGTGCAAAACTGCATACATGGAAAATCCATGTTAGTTCAGGCTTGTAGAATGGCCGAAAGAATGTAGGTACAATTCATTTCGGTTCTGACTCCTAAAATGCAGATGAACAGGACATACAAAAATTGCATTCTTCCTTAAATTAGTGATGGTCTTTACAAGTTTTTAAGTAGTTCAGATAGGAATTAATTAGCCATCCACATGCAATTCACACGGACAAAATCACAGTAGACCACAAGCATCACTGATAAAGCAACCATCACCAAACAAGTACTGCTATGGAGACATACTATTCCTACTGAACAAAGTAGGACACATGACATCATGACCAACATAAAACAATGGTTATCAGCTCAAGTTTTAAGGCTGGAAAATTACAACATAACTATCATACTAGTAGTGACTATAGTAACTCCAAATTCATGATGCTGGCTATGGTTGTATCAAATTCCATATTTCAAGAGAAGTTACTTCCATTGTGTTTCAAACCAGTGAAAAATTACATTCTACCCCATTAAACCATTGATAGGTTACTTCCTAAATAAAATAAATAGTGACAAAATTACTTCCTAATTCAAAAATAGAAAAGGGAGATATGTAACTTTTGTTAAATCAGATGACAAAAAGATCACAACAAAGCTACCGCCAACACTGTTTATTTAGCTTTTATCATTTTTCAAGTAGGCATGGCAACAAAGTAGGCATTGGAAACCACGTGGATTTGAAACTTTTTCAAGTAAATGCAATGTCTCATCAGCATCAAAACTAAAAATTCACTAAGAGCTAAACAGGGGGTTCCATTTCTTGCAAACTATTCTACCAAGTATTTGGAAATGTTAAGATTGCATCCCATAATACAACAATCATATGTGGACTATACCAATCATATGTCCAGCACAATAAAAAAGTGTAGAAGGAGTGCAAATCGCTACCTTCAAAGCAAGGGGAAGATGAAGACAACTGTCACAAGAGGCACGAACAAAAAATATCAGGTACCACATGCATGCCATAAAGTAAGAACAAGTGACCAAATCATCTAGGCACATAGTACAAGCTACCAGGCTATATATGATTGCACTATGCACTTAACAAATAAACAACCACAACCTAGAAAGCTAGAAAATACCAGTGGTAGCACTAAAAAAAGCAACATAAAATCATACAAGCACATAGTGCAACACTCATAAAGAAATTCCAACTAGGAATCAGTCACATAATTTACTTTCCAAATTACATAGAAGCAAAAAAACTTTAAAATTACTTTTCTGTATGGTTAGAATCAGTGACAAGTTACTTTCTATATCATATAAAACTCTGATAAGCTACTTCAAAAAGACACATAAGTAGTGACAAGTTACTTTCTAGGATGAGTCTAGTCTCATTCACAAGCTATGATTAACACATAATTTACAAACATTCGTCCAAAAAAAATTATAGAAAAACAACAGGATATCAGACACCATCTAGTCATCTTCTTACTATAGCAAAACTGATCAACACACCCGAACAATCTAAAACAAAATATGGACTAGCCTAATAGGTGTTAAAGTACTTATATAGTGACCGGTAAATTAGATGTACTGTGCACAACAAATTAGATGTTCAGTCAATAGCCTAGTTTTTGAACTATTTAATTATTCATGGTGATAATTGACATCGAGTAATTAGTAAAACATAGGCTAATAGATGATTTGAACTTTAAACCCTACATTAATTCAACAACATATCTTAAGCAACAATTACTTTAGTAACAAAAATCACGCTCTATTGTGAATTGTCCAACGTGATTCAAACAACACATGAAATCAATTACGAATACCTAAGCACAAAGGAATGTCACCCACCTCGAAAAAAGCAGCAGGTGGCCTCCGCTTGTCTCCTCTCGGCGTGGTGCGCCGCCTCTCCTCCTAGTGGCACCTCAGCTCGCCGGATCTGCTAGCACTCACCGGTCTTCGACTCCACAATGCGAGCCGCTCCGCTCGCTGCTTCCACGATGCCGAATCCGCTACCTGCGACGCCTCCGCTCCCAGTGCGCTCCCCCTCTAAATCCGCTATCCCGCAACGCCTCCGCCCCCGGAATGGATTCTCCTTCCACGAGGCTGGATCCCCTCCCCCGCGATGCCCCCCAGAATGGATTCTCCTTCCACGAGGCTGGATTCCCCTCCCCCGCTATGCCTCCGCTCTCGGTGCGCTCCCGCTCTGGATCCGCGGCACGCTCCCGCTCTGGATCCGCGGCCTCCGTCCCCGTCGCCTCCGCCGGATCGAGAATGCTAGGAATGGATTGGGGATCGAGAATACTGGAAGTGGATTTCGGGAAAAGGAGACGAGAAACGAAGAGCCCCTTCCTCCCATATATGGGACCCACGATAGAAACGTAGAGACGCGTGTGCGGGAGCCTCCGATGGAAAAGAGACGGTGATTATGAGGGCTCTCGCGATAGGCTTAAAAGGAGAGCTCTCTCCCGGTAGATTTTGGGTTTATCAAATTCTTCGATCCAAAATATTTTGCACGGAAATACGTTCAAAAGTTCGTCACGTTGTACTGAACTGCGCAAGTAGCCAACCGAGCAGCCAACCACGGCACGCACACACAACAAGTGGGCCCCTATATATACCGATGTTTTTCCTCTCTTCTTCCTCCCACACCACCGCCACGCCTTCCCTTCCGCCGCAAGCCGCCCCCGCCGCCGCAAAAACCAGCCACCACCAATCGAGTACATCGAAGCGGCGCCTCCATGGACCCTCGACTCCGCCAGCTGGGGGCCTCGTCCATGGAGGATGTCGATCGGCACTTCCAGAATCACGATCCCCGCACGTTCCAGATAGATGTAGACAAGAATACGCGACTGGTGGACGCGGTGGCGATCTTCCACCGGATGAAGCCCGGCGTCAAGGGTGAGGACCACATCCAGGTGTTCAACCCAGAGCGGGTCCTTTGCAAGGTGGAAGCGGAGGAATCCATGCGCGCGGCCGTCGGGGAGATGGAAACCTGCATCGGGCAAGTGAACAACGACATCGAGACGACCCGCGAGAAGATCAACCACCTGGAGTTCCTAATCGACCTCGGCGCAAGCAACGTTGATGTAGGCCCTATGGGATATGCATCCCCGGGTACCCTCAAGATAGAAGACCGAGTCCTAGTAGAACTACTCGGACTACTCGTGTACTCCTACTAGGACTAGGACTCCCAATTGTAACCGAATAGGGAACTTACCATGTAACCTTGTCCCCTGGGATATATAAAGGAGGGCAGTGGTCCCTAGTTCGGTATGTCTAATACGAGATCAGACAACCACACGTGCAATACATTCAAGCACACAGGACGTAGGGTATTGCGTTATTCATGGCCCGAACCTGTCTAAATTGTGTTGTTCGTGTACTTTCGCTCCTAGAACTCGGCGAGACTCACACAAATCTACTCCCTGGGGTATCCCCAGTTAGACGTGCTCGACATAATTCGTCGACACTTGGCGCCCACCGTGGGGCTATCTCGCTGAAGTTCAACAATAGGCGCGATGGGATCAAACTTCAACATCAATCTTCAACAACGTGCTACGTGGGTGCGGGACAGGAACTCTGTTTCGAAACAGAGTCGACAAGAGGCGTCTCCACCCAAAATCGCCGACCCGATCATATTCCTCGCAAGTACTCAAGATCGATTTCGAGTTACTCATCCAAGATCATGATGTCGAGTCCGCGTCCCAGTGGAGATCAGCAATTCACCTGCTGCAGTCCGCGTCACGATCAAGATCAAAACGGCGGCGGCGAGTTTAAGTTCTCAAGTCCTATCCGGAATCGTACTCGAGTCCGACCAACTCGATCTTGTTGAATATTCAAGTCCTCCAACCAGTCATGCATGCACCTAAGGCTAATCTCCTGCCGCTCTGCTCATTGATATGTGCGTCCAGAGACATCAAAGCTAGCGGAGGGAGGCAACCGGCGCCTGCTGCAATTTAATTGGAAGGCAAATTGCTACATGCACCCCGAAGACTACCAAGGTTTCAAGATCCTTGCTGATCGTACAAAAGAAGATGCACGCGAGTACGACTACTTTGACTACTCATCTCGACTAGTTAAAACTAGTCGAAAGCGGCTACGGCTTCATCAACAACTAGTCGGATTCGACTCCGACTAGTCGGCTTCATCACCAACCGCCACGGCTTCGTCGGCCATCGTCCGCAAACAAAGCTAAGTCTTATTTAATAATTATTTTATTTTTCTTCATATTAATTTTATCAGTTTGTTTAAAAACATGCTTGGCCGTGAGCCGACTACTCTAAAAGAGTACATCCCTCAACAATAATAATTTTTGCCGATGGGTATCAAGTCCCTCGCGCGACCTCTCCAACAGGAGGAAGTCCTCACCGACTACTTTTTTGCGTACTACGCATACTTTTGTCGCATATCGACTACTTTATGCTTGTTGTCATCTCTTAATGACCAAACACCACTCGATAGCATGCACCTTAATTCGTGAAGCTTCGGCTCCTTTGCAACACCTACGCACCTACACGTCAAAGAAGACACCAGTCTCACGTTAAAGGACGGGTTAAGCGGGACCAAGTGTTTAAACGTAACAGGGCTACTACTTGAGTGGTTAAAAGTCTAACAAGAGCACGAGCAAAAACCTTTACATGCATTACAAGTGTTATTATTTGCTTTGCAAGCATTACAAATACTATTATTCACTCTTTCTTGATCGGATACTACTCATCCTATATATTTAAATTGCAGGGTTCACAGCTGGATACTCACATCAGTGAGACTTGGCACCACTTCACCTCTTCATGATGCTGCGGAGCCGATCGAGTACTTATACTAGTCGGTGCTCACATGCTGAATACTTTAACTAGTCGCATGAAGCTCGGGGGCTACACATCGCAAGCTAAGACATAGAGACGAGTACCGGCACCAGTCGGTACTCAAACGGCGAGACGCTACAGTGCTAGCCGAGTACTTTAAACAAGTCGGTACTTTTGAAGATTATGTTCTTGACCCTCGGAACGAATGCAAACCATTCGCTTCGAGGCTCGGGGGCTACACTCAACGGGTACACATTTTAGGGGTACACATTTTTTGTGCCTATTGTTGATCAATTCAAGACTTTCAAGACCTTCGACTAGTTTTCATGAAACTACTCGAAACTCGAGGGCTACACCCAATGGGTGCACCTACTAGGTGCACGCCATTGAACTATTCAAGATAAAGACAGAAGATTGCTTTTGAACCTCCGACTACTTAAAAAGTAGTCGGAGGCTCGGGGGCTACACCCATTGGGTGCATCATCATATGCACACCAATAAAACTACTCGTTAGAGAAGATCAGAGTGTCTTGGACTTAGCTCCAAGTACTCAAAGATATTAAAGCAGATTCAAGACTTGAAGCGAAGGTGCAAGATGCTCGGGGGCTTGTGGGATATGCATCCCCGGGTACCCTCAAGATAGAAGACCGAGTCCTAGTAGAACTACTCGGACAACTACTCGTGTACTCCTACTAGGACTAGGACTCCCAATTGTAACCGACTAGGGAACTTACCATGTAACGTAGGGTATTACGCTATTCACGGCCCGAACCTGTCTAAATTGTGTTGTTCGTGTACTTTCGCTCCTAGAACTCGGCGAGACCCACACAAATCTACTCCCTGGGGTATCCCCAGTTAGACGTGCTCGACATAATTCGTCGACAGCCCCTCGATCAATGGCCGTGCTATGGATGAGGATCAAGTTATCTTGCCGGTAAGTGGCTGTATTAGCGATTCTGATGGGTTTCTGCATAGTGTGATTCGGATTCGTTGATAGATAAGGGTCTGTGGGCTTTTGATGATGGGTACGATTTGGACGGGGTTCTACGATTCGCTGATAGATGGGGTCTGTTATCTGTTATTTGGTTGGTACGGCTTTGATTGGTGCGATTCTGATGGGATTCCGTGTTTTGTTTGTACCATATGAATCCTTGTAGTTCAGGAAGAAACTAACAATATGAATACTGTCTTTTATATCCCCTCTTACATAGAAATGCATGAGCAGTAAACAATTGATAAGTAAGAGGTCGCTAGGAGAGCATGTGTTGATTATTAGATACTTGCAGGCAACCATGTCTATATTATCTCTTGATCAAGAGGGGATATAAACTTTGTTTACTCCGACAACGAAACTGGTGCCAAACTGTATGTCAATGTAGTTGTCTAATCATGGTCACTGTATCTGCTACAAAAACATGGTTCACTTTTTTTCATGTTTCAAAAATACATCTGCTACAAAAATGATCATTATTGTTATTCAAGCCCCATCTGCTTTTGAGCATACTTAAGTAATGCAAATTACTTGGCATATAGGTCAAACGTTAGCACAACACCAAACAGTCCTACTTTTGATTTGTATATTCAGCTTCATCAGCTTTTTTGAGGAGCTGAATGGCCCCTTTGTTGGAATATGATGAGATTTTCAGTTCCCTTCATACTGTGATCTGCTTTCCCAACGAAATGAATTTAAATAACTAGATCATGCACCATATCGAGGAGTGTGATCAATAGTTTCTTTTTCCCTCTAGTTTATCCAGTGGTTGCATTGGGATATCATACATGAAGCAGAACCCACTTATTTGCATGGCTGCCACTTATGCCTGAACTGTCATGGTGCTATTTATAATGATTTGGCCTGTTTTGCATTAGAATTCTACATTGGCACTTTTGCAGCAAAATATGAGTAATTTAATATTGCACGTTTTCTGATTTTATGTATATCCATTTGTTCCCTTAATCCATATTTAGCTTCTTTTGGTTGCAATTTTGAGAAAATGCTAAAGAGTAAGTATGTGGACATTTAAAATGACGTATTTTATTGTGTTACCAAGAAAATTTGCTAAGCCGTTGATTTTCAAGTTATCTGATTCGAATTTGGGATCCTGAGTCGGGATTATTCATTTAGTCGATTTGTGCATGACTGTTATCTTTCAGAGTCATGTTAACACGGAGAAGGATGAAGATGCCGCCAGTGCTAAGAGGAGAATGTCCAAAACGCAAAAGCTTATCTCACGCAAGGCTGATGCCGAGTCTCAAATGGATTTCTGGAAACTAAATCTAGCTGCTCTCCAGGAGAAGGAAGTTGCTCTGATTCAGTTTCGTGATGCTCTGATTGCATCAAAGGATCAGTTCTCCTACAGGTCGCTCAAACTTCCCACCCGGATTGGATGTGGGTATTCAGGTTGGTAGTTACTGCTTTGCTTCGATTATATCACTCTATGAGCTTGGTTTGATATATGATTCTCTGTTTGTTTCAGATTACAGTTTCAAATACTGAGGTGTGTGCAACTGCTCGGTTCAAATGTTTCAGTGGTCTGGTTCACTATCCTCACTCTGAGGACTGAGGCTGGTTGCCTGGTTGAAATGTCTTGTGTTTTGATTAGAATCGGATTCTATGGAGTTTCGTTTTCCCATAAATTGATGCCCTATCAGTAGGATTTTGGTCTGTACAGTACTGAGTTGTCTACAACTGTTCGGCTGCACGAACCCTGACTGAGGCCTGAGGCTAGTTCAAATGTTTGTGTTTTGTTTGTAGTCAGATTCTAGGAGTTCCGTTTTCATATAAACTGCTGCCCTGTAAATATATCTGGATATTATATGCATGAATTGTTCATACCTGGATACCATATATCCTGGATTCCTGTTGATGTTAACTTGGTGCTGCTAGATTTTGGAAATGCTGGATAATCCTGAGACATGTCCCTAGTATAATTAATGCAAACTAGATGCACATATGTATCAGGTAACTTCTTGCAAATGAACTGGATGAACATTGATAGCACACTGGATCTTCGTTTACTACTATTACATAAGATTTCCTTGACAATGAGCCTAAAATAGTCCAGGGTACGTGTGATGTCATGTGCTAAACCAGCTAGCTGCTTCTTCTAAGTTTTTAGTTGAGAAAAAAAAATGAATGCATAAGGCTAGTTTTGATGTTCTGAAGTTAAATTCCTTTAAAAGCATAGGGTATTGAGGGCATCTTTTGCTTCAGCAATGGGAGTCAGACATTGGTCTGACTGATTCTCAGGTTTTCAGGCTGTGCGCCACACAGACACAGATACACTCTCTATTTCTTCAAGCAAAAAATGGCCTGATTTCTGCTTATAAGCTGCTAGTAATGGTTTCAAAAGTTTGAATCGGTGGAATGGTTATTGTATAATGGATTGTCAAATCATTATTGTTGTTTTTTGAATAGTCTGCTCACTGTTGTCATGAAATTGTGATGGTTTCCTCATATACTGCTATCCTGGTATCGATTTTGTGCATCATGCGGTTCAAATTGGTTTGTTTTGATCTTTGAGTTTGCTGGTTAATGACTTTCTTGATGTGAATCCTAACACTTAAGATGGTGTTTGGTTCAGCTGGTGGTAATGCAAATGAAAACGGAATCGGGTCACACTGGAATAATCAGTGCAGGAATCACAGGTTGCAGACTTTGTTTGTTTCCTTCCTGTAATGGTATAGCATCGAACCGCTCCCCTCACCAAAGCACGAGGTGGCCGCCGGCGTCGGTACTGTGAAGCGATTACAGAGATGGACCGGCGGGATCGAAGTTGTATACACCGGTATCGGATTACACGGTAACCGATTACAGAGCACATCAAACCAAACGCATTTAACGGCATCTGTTACCCTCCGTATTGCAATTACGTTACATAACGCCATACCAAACGCTAAGTGTGACCTGCAGTTACTTATTCCAATTCAGTTCGTTTATCTTGTAGGGAAATGCTGTGGTCACTGCCTAACTTGTTGTCTTAGTGTTTGTTTGCTTACTTGATTTTCTTAGTCATTTCTGTTTGGCCAGCTAAATTGAGTCCAAAATGCACTAGATTCACATGGATTCGACCTTTTCAGCATCATGTGAAGTGTTAATCAATTTCCATTCCCTTTATTTTTGGGGTTTCTGAATCCTTGGTCAAAAAATAATACTCCCTCCGTCCCGCGAAGAGTGCAATTTCAGCTTTTTCCAGACAGATTAATGCCGTTGGTAAATGACCGTGCTATCCTCGGTAACCGTTCCAATCTCACTAATTTTGGCATAGAGGTGGTTACTGCATGCAAATAATTATCTATTTTTAGAATAAAACAGGTAGTTACAGCTAGAATTGCATTCTTTTGTGGGATTTTTTTTTGAATCTCATGATTGCACTCTTCACGGGACGGAGGGAGTATATGCCTAATTTGTTACTACCTCCGTTCTAAATTACTATTCGTTGTTAACGTTTTCGTTTAACGTTTGACCATTCGTCTTATTTAAAAAGTTTCACAAGTATCATTTATTTTGTATGTGACTTGCTTTATCATCATATATACTTTAAATATAACCTATTGGTTTGTATATTTAAACAAAATTTTTGAATAAGACAAATGGTCAAAGATCGTGAAAAAAAGTCAACAACGAATAGTAATTTGAAATAGAGGTAGTATAAAAGATTTCTAAGCATTTTCCATGGCCTGATGCAAGTTAGAGGCGTGATTCTACTTGTAAGCAGGTTTGTGATTCAGGATTGCAGCATGACATCCTGTCCCACTGACTACGCTACGCGGTCAGTCATCGTGAGGTCATACCATAACGTACGCCATCGTCCCGGTCTGGATCACTGAGGGAGGCTATGCCTATTCTTGTGTTTAGGGTTTAGCCACACCAAGCCTGTGGCGGGGAATCGGACGTCTAACTTGCGGCGAGAAAACGAACAGAAAAGCTGATGAGGTCATCTAGGTGCGGTAATCAACCAAGCAGATACACAGGAAACCTGCTTGGTGAGGAGGGAAAAAATGAAACAGCCCCTCGGTCGCCTCCGCCCAGGCGACTCAGGCTGCGCCGAGGCTCCCCACCGAGCAAGTCCCCCGCCCTCCTCCCCTCCCCTGCCGCCGCCAGAGAGGCCGGCCGGAAGCCCGTGCGGGCCTCCAGGACGGCGGCGGGGCCAAACTTCCTTCGGCTGGCGTCTCCCGGGGCAGCGGCGGGGCGTGGAGAAGGTTTGCCGGCCATGGCGATGGCGGCGGCTTGGGGGCACGGATCCGGTGGCCCCGAGGCCGGATCCGGCCATCCCGGCCGGATCTGTGGCGAGCGGGCGCGCTGCGGCAGGACGCGCGGCGGCGACGCTCGGTAGGAAGAGGTCAGGAGGCGGCGGCGGCAAGCCTGATGCGGCAGCGCGCGGCACCGGCGGTCTGCGACGGCAGCGTACGGGAGGCCGGGGCGCGCCTGCTGCGTGAGGCTGGCGTACGCGGGACGAGTGCTCCGCCGGCGGCTGCGCGCACAGGATGCGTCCAGCGGCGTCGGGCGCGTTGGCGGAGGCCAGGCGAGTGGGTGGTTGCCGGCGTCGTCCTTGGCGGGATCTAGAGGCTCGGCCTCGAGGTCTGCTCCCCGGGCAGGCCGGCGATGGCCGCTCGCGCCACATCCGGCGAGGTCCGTGGATTACGGAGGGACAAATCCAACGCCTTAATTGCTCCGCGTCGCTCCCATGGGGGCAATCTGGGCGGATTTCGCTAGTTGTCGTGCAGCCGCCTTCCCCACGGGTTGGTGTCGTCCCTTTGCCGGCGGACCTTGCTTCGGGTGGCGGTGTTCGTCGACGGCAGCCGGAGTGCGTCTTTTCTTGCGGTGGCGGCGTCCTGTGGTTGTGCGAAGATGCTGGTGTCCTTCAGGTGAGGGCGACCGTGGTGACGACGGTGGCGGCGATTTGGGTGAAATCCTTGTCTGGCATGTTGTGCCGGACCGGCGGCGGTGAAGTGTATGTGACACACACCTTGTTGAAGGCGCTGCTGAAGTCGTTGGTCAGACCGTCCCCTGTTGCGCCCGTGGATGATCAATAACTGGGTGAAAACCTAGCCTGGTTTCTCCAGGCCGGCGGCAACAGTGCAGGCGCGTCGTCGAAGTTCTTGGTCGCCAAGGCCGGGTAGTTCTCCCATGTGGACACTATGTTCGGTATTCAGCGCAGGGCGGAGGAGGCGTTGGATGGCGTAACAGTTCGGATGTTGGTTAGCAGTATCTGCACCAAGTCTTCGTGTTGTTGCCTTCGAAAAAGCATCAATGGTGGTGGGTGCATCAATGGTGGTGGGTGTCCAGCGTTTTCAGTTCTTTGTAAGGTCTGTAAATGTGTTATAGCGATCTTGTTGGTCGCGTAGTACTACTAGAGCCCCATGATGGGATGTAATTTTCATGTTTTATTTTTGACCGTAGCCGTTTTGGTCAAGGCCGGGTAATATATTATCCATTATCTAAGAAGGAACCCTGCTTGGTACCACAAGTTTGCCCCTCCAATAATTTGCTGAGCAAACTGACTGATGTTCGCGCCAGTTATATCCATCCAAAACAACCCGTCTTGAGAAAATTATACCGTTTCTTCGTGTGCCACATATTAGAAAAAAAAAAAGTTCGCGTAGGGACTTGAGAACCAGATTGATCCTGGGGGCGATCCTTGCTGACGATATGGGCCCTCGGTGCGAGAAGGCGCCAATGGAGGCTCCTTAGCTCACCGCAACGCTTGCGATACCTTTTTGGTTACAGTCCATCCACATCTGTAAAACGGATGAATACGGATTTTCTACATGAGAGCACCGCCACACTTAATTGTTCTGTTCAGACTGCTGATATATTCATAGCTATGGTGTAATTATCAAACAGCATAATAAACGACTAACTAAGGAGGTTACCAACTTTGATTAAAGATCAGTTGGTTCATATGTCAAATATGCAACAAACTTACATGAACTTCTAGCTTTTCCAAGAAAGGGGCAACCTCCAGGAGACAGGCAAGGTCTAGGACATCAGTCTTCCTTTTTTTCAGGGAAACAAAATTCAATTCCAATCTCAGATGCCTTAGATAGAGAAATTTGATTGGCTTGTTCGGCAAAGTAGCTCTCTAACACACAGAAAGTCAATCAAATTGAAAAAAATTCATACTGATTAGACTAAAATAGGGATGTGCATGGACATTGAAATTGAAACAATTATGTCTAGTTCAAACCTTTCGTTCTCGACATCTTAGAGTCAGCATCTCAAGTCCAGGCAGAGTGCTGGGCAATTCAGTGAGGATATATGCAAGAGAAGAGCGAATACCCGATGACTTGATGCATAGATTTCTCAAAGTGCTAGGAGGTGTCAACGGAATCAACGAGCCTTCATACTCAAGTGTTGTCAGGCCAAAATTTAACTCTATCTCTTGAAGCAAGATGCAGTGGCTGACTTGCAAACGCTTAAGTTGTTTCGAAGTACGAGGTATATGTAGGCGTGTGAGCATTGTACAGCAAGATATTCCAAAGAACTCCAAAACATTGCAGTTAAACAGCATAACTCCAAGTTCATCATCTGTAATATTCACATCTACTAGCTCAAGGTTTTTAAGATTTAGAAAAACCTTGATGCCTGCAGGCTGATTTAGTAAAACAGAACCCAGCTTTAAAGAGTGCAAGTGTGAACCACTAGTAACATCGAAAAGGTGAAAAGGGAAGCTGTATGGTTCCTTTCCAGGACGTTGAACTACGAAGTCAAAAATAAGTTGCTTTGTCTTTGATTTAATAGCAAACTTCACCCATCTATCTATGTGCTCTGCATGTTCTTTGTGTAAAGGTGAAAAGTCGACTTCCATTTTCTCAACCCCTACACCAGAGTGTTGCTCTAGCACTGCATCAACCCTCTGAATAAAAACATATTCACTTATAAATGGACGGGGAACTCCAGATCCTTTTTTATAAACCAATGATTTAAAAGAAAACTCCAAGTTTGTGCGTGAACACCAAATATGTTTCCAATGGTGCGATAATATGCTTGTCCTCACAGCCTCCCTTATCGGTAGATGTGATATGATGGGGTGCAAAATATCCTGTACCAGAGAAACATCAGCGTCATAATTATTATTAATATTTCAATAACAGAAAAAAATGTTCTGCTGTGTGACGTGGTAAAAGAATATGCATAGAAAAGGGAGTAATTTGTTACATAGTCTAACATGTTACATGATGTAGAGGTAGGAGGACAGCTTATATAATCATATTACTTGATTACAGTTTGACATTTCATACCATTGGTAAGTCGCTCAACTGAAGCCTTGGTCTCTTTTCTTTGACCCGTGATCCATCCTGTTTATCCTTTGAACTTCTCTTTCTCTTTGCCATTCAACTATATCAAGTATCGACCAATTTCAGTAAGAAAGTTTACACAAGAATCAATTAATCCAAACTGTAGCCTACCTGTTCGCTCACCATTACCTGATCCCAAACACATTGTATTTCTTTTTGTTATGAATTATCAATTGTAGAGAACGAGAGCAAACAACGAGAATAGAAATCTTAGTGCTCCTACAGGACCACCGGAGTGCTAAAGTTTGGCCACGTACTGTCATGCTAGTAGGTGCCAGCAGCGTGGAATTCGCAAATCGATGATGGCATGATGCCCCTGTTGGCAACCAATTACGTATCTCCCAAATTAAGTTCAAACGGTAAAAAAAACAGCTCAAAGCGGCGGGCAGATAAGTTGAGGATCAACTGCTGCCGCGCTGGAATTCTAGATCTTTCAAAAAACAAATTTTTATTCGTACGGAGACCCTAGAGAGGAAAAGAAGACTAGAGGAGTAACCCGAGAGGAGGTGGTGTCGGGTGGCGGCGGCGAACGGAACAAGTGACGAAAGGCCGTGTAACAACCCTAAAATTCCTATAGGCTTTGTTGAGTGCAAAAATTCGAATTTAAAAATTTTTGGTGGAATTGTGTGCATGCAAACAAACATATAAGAGTGTCTTCTATTTGCTCCCTAAATTCTTAGGCAATTTAAATTCAATTTAAAATCAATTTGAAGTGCTAAGGATGAAATAGTGTGATTTGGAGTTATTTGGATTTATTTGGATTTTTGGTCGGTTTGAATTCAAATTCTAGATTTGAATTCAAACTCTAATTGACTAAACTAATTTCCAAATCTCATTCCTGTTCGTGGGCCGTTTTCCCGAAGCCAAAGTCCATCTTTCCACCCTAAACTCTTCTACCCGAGCCAGCGAACCAATCGGCCCGCTCGGCCTTTCGGCCCAGCTCGGCCCAGCCGTTCACCGCGTCCCCGCCGCGTCGCCTTCTCTCTCGCTGACCGCCGGACCCCACCTGTCAGCTTACTTCTCCCCCGCGTCATCTCCTTCCTCGCGACGCCGCTCCCTCTCTCCCGAGCGCGCCGCCCGTGAACCCAACCACCCGGCCGGCCCCATCGCTCCCTGTGCGGCCCGTCCGATGCGCGCCGCGTGTCCGCAGCCGCCTGGCCATCCCAATCTCGCCGTCCGTGCCGCGAAACCCTAGCCCTAGCGCCTATTTAACCCGCCGCCGGCCTTCTTCTTCCCCAAGCCGCGCCGCCCTTCGGGGTTCTATCCAGATCCAGTTCGTGGGAGGGGAGGAGTAGGTGAGGGGTGGGGAAGGTCCTGGAGCAGTCGGAGCAAGAGGAGGAGAGCCGGAGCGTCTTCCCCGCATCGCCGCCGCCGAAGCCATCGCCGCCGCTCGTGGAGCCGCTGAAGGGGAGCCGGACCAGGGACGAGAGGAAGCGCTCGAGCACCGCCAGACTGCGCCGAGCCTACCCCGAGCTGCAGCGTACGACGACGAGACCCCTAGGTGAGCCACCGCGTTTCGCCCCCTTTCTTCTCTG
The DNA here is from genome assembly GCA_033239725.1 of Echinochloa phyllopogon. Lineage (NCBI taxonomy): Eukaryota > Viridiplantae > Streptophyta > Magnoliopsida > Poales > Poaceae > Echinochloa > Echinochloa phyllopogon. The sequence continues at coordinate 4,327,038 of BTCW01000001.1, forward strand.
TCTCCGGCGAGTTCCGCCGCCGCGCAAGCCAACCTTCCTCTGTGAGCCAGCCTTCGTGCTGTACAGTATCTTGTGCAGGATCCCGAGCCGCTAACCGTGCGCATCCCGCCGACGCTTGTTCCCCGCAGCCGAGGCCCGCCGCGGCCGAGCCTTGCTCGCCCCGCGCGCGAACGCCGAGGCCGTGTCGCGGCCACGGGCAGCCGTGGACCCGCGCACGCGCACCCCTGCTACGCCCGTGACGCCGCGCATCTACTCGCGTTGGTGTCGCGCGTGCGAAACCCAGCCAAACCAAATCAAACCCAAGCCGTTTCCGCCCGCGCGTCGCCGGCCGTCGTCGCGCCATGGTCGCGTCGCCGCCGTCCGCGTCGGGAAGCCCAAGCCAAACCCTAACCGAGCCCCTTTTCACCCAGTCCGTGACCGCCTAACCCTGGTGAAGCTTTTCCGACCGATCTTGAGCCCAGCCGAGCCTTTTCCGGCGAGGTCCACCGCCGACCGTCGCCGCCGGCGCGTTCCAGTGCGCGCCGCGCGCGCGTCGCGTCGCGCCGTGGCCGTGCCACACCGTGGACCACACCAAGTCCCTCTCAGCCGCGCACAGAAGATCCCTGCCAGCCACAAATTGATCCCGTGCACCCGGCTCTCGTGAACCACTCTCACGGTGCACCGTGGACCCAGTCCACCAGGCCAGATCCAGCAGCCGCCCCTTCGTGGGCCGAATCTCGCGTTTAAGTCCGTTTAACCACCTTGAACTCTTCCGGCCCATTCACTTTCGGCCCAATTCCAGCCCAGCCATCGTTTATTCTTTTCCTTTTTCTTTTTCTTCTAACAGCGCTGACGTATGGGACCCACCTGTCATACTCTACGAGTCACTGACACATGGGACCCACTGACCAGAGTTGACCCGCTGACCGTTGACCGTTGACCCCGTTGACCGTTGACCGGTCAACGCTGACGTCAGCAGGGCCCACTGCTGACGTCATCCTAGGCGGACCCCACTGCTGACGTCAGCATGACGTCATGCTGACGTCAGCAGGCTAATTTCTGTCTGTTTTCTTTTTCGGAAATTATTTAATATTTTCAGAAAATGATTTAAACTTCGAAAATTAATAATAAATCAACCGTAGCTCAGAAAAATATGAAACCAGTTTCTATATTTTTCTAAAATCATGATCTACGCGTTAGTATAGAGTTTGGTGTTATTTGAGTCTTCATTCGTCGCTGGTTTAGTGTTTCTTTGCTAGTAGCCGCGTCTTATTTTCTTTCCGCGCCCCTAGGAGCTCCGGAGAGTCAGGAGGAGCCGGACTACTACAACAACTGCTTTGACGAGGACGAAGACCTTTGCCCAGGTTCACGCCCGACCATCTCTGAAATACCTATTAGACATGCAAACTAGTATGCTAGCGCTTTACTTTACTCGCATGATAAACCTGCACTGCCTTTGTTAATATCCTGTTACCTTGCTACCTACTACTCACTTTATAAATATGCTATGCTATGCATGTGTTGGGATGGTTGTGATTGATCCTCTTGGCGTGAGTTGTGGGTGGTTTGGGAGGAGTAGTGCAGCTAGGCGGTGTAAGCGAGTAAATAACAACTCGATCGTTGATCGAGGTGCTGAGGGGCTGCACTCGGGCAGTCCCTATGGGGTACCTGTTGCGGGTACATGGTTACTGGTTACTTGGGGTTGGTACTCGGTGAGTACCTGAGGAGTTTGGGCGGCAATACCTGTTATGGGTGCCGATTGCGGACCGTTGCGGCGGATCGCTTGTGATGCAGATACTCGCTTTACCGAACAATTAAGGACCGAGTCGTGCCCCCACTTCGGACTTGGGAATTACCGTGCTCACCATCTACCCAGTATGGGGAGGGTTCCAGCAAGCCTACTCTAGTGCGGCGCCGAGACTGTAGGAGAATCGAGTTTGATATGTGTAGGGGGGATTCGTTGCGGCGTAATCTCCCTGATTTACCACGGCCCCCGACTGGCCCCGGTGGGAAGGTTTCACGACCCTGGGGCAGATGTTAGATCAGATGTTTCCCGAGCCCAGGGAGACAGGATTGGCGCCGTTACTGTTTAGGGTCTTTGCTGTGGGCTGTGTCTCAGGTTGGTTGCGGACTAGCCTTGCAGCCCGGATGGATTCCTGGAGTGCCACCTCTGCAGAGTGTAAACTATACGTATAGCCGTGTCCACGGTTACGGACGACCCATTTCTGAGAAGCCCCGGCTAGCATGGGAAACTGCTTTCTTACCTCATCCTTGATTCGGGTTATGAGAGATTGGTCCAGCTGAGGCTGTTGAGACGAGGTGGGGAGGGAGCTCACCGAGTCGACTAGTGAGTGAAAGGCGTTGGTGGATAATGTTTTGCGGGAACCTGCCGTGGCAGGACGAGCCCGATGGGAATATGTGAGGCTGATGGTTGGTTTTGGGGAGTGGAGGTGTATGTGTGTGAGCAGGAGTTGGTGTCGAGATGAAATTGGGTTATTGCTGCTGCTTGCATAAGAAAACCCTGGCTTAAACCTTGATTAATTCTTTATCCTTAGAATAGGCCACCTTTAAAGCTTGCATCATATTATGGTTGGTGACGTGGACCTGTCCCATTTCCTTGGGGACAGACTTTGGGTTCTCAGGTGAAGACCCCGACCACGAGTTCAACCAGGACGGGTGGTACGACTGAAGGGTGTGCGCTACGCTCAAGGATGCCTGTGGAGGAGTGGACCCAGTTGTTCTAGCTACCGCTGCGCAGATGTTTCTTATTGTCGTTTTAGCCCAGAGGGCTTGTATCCTGTCGCTTTGTCTTTATATGAGTCATGTAATGAATCTTGTATCGTTGTATGGATGTGATATTCGACTGAGATGAGTTCTGTACGAGATAGCTGCTATTCCTGGGACTATCTCAAGGGTACAGGGAGTCGGGTTCTCGTTGGTGAGAATCCGGTTCGTCACAGTTGGTATCAGAGCCATACTTGACCGTAGCGCGTAACCCATAGAACGGAAACCTAGGGCAGAAGCTCTAACTGAGTCCTCTATTCTATATGAAACCCCTTGGACTATTTGAAAACTATATAAGTACATCTCATCTATTTGCAAAACTTTTACCCTTACCTTACCTTACTCACTTGCTAACTTACTAACAACCCACTAACTGTCTGGCAGATGGAAGGAAGATCAGCAGATGAACGACGAGAGATCAGGACCACCGGAGCAGACTGTGGAGGTTTGGCAGTGCTACTGAGGGAGGTGCTGCGTACAGTGGGGATAGATGTGGACAGCGTTTTCTACGAGGGATGGACCTACGGACCTGGTGAGGGAGTACACACCCGGTTGCAGATGGTAGTACCCAACATCCCTGGACGACCAAGGACACTGATGCTACGAGCAGCTACCAGCGAGAGCACTTTCAGTCGGGCAGTGCAGACTATAGCTATGAGGATACTCCGACTTGCCACACTTGTGTACCAGAGTCAGCTCAGCCACACTCGTTTCCGGTACCTACCGCGAGCTCTTGAAGATCCGACGGACAGAGACGCAGTCAGCTTGCAGGCTCACGCAGCAGACCGAGAGCGGAACGTGACTCTGCGGACCTCAGTTCAGTGCATGATAGAGCAAGAATACTTGAACATTGGCTTAGAAGAGAAAGTTGCCAAGCTGAAAGAGAGGGTATGGAAGCAAGACCTCCAGCTGATGGAGAAGGACAACAGGATCGCCTTGCTTGAGGAACAACTCAGAGCTAAAACAAGGGAAGTCAGAATCTTGAACCACGAAGCTCGAAACAACAGGCAGTTGGCAGGACTGATCCGAGCAACTCACCATGCTCGAGATGTTCGCCTGGAAGATCAGCTCGCAGAAGAAGACAAGGAACTAGCAGCCAAGGAAGAAGAGATAGAAGGTCTGAAGGAAGAAGTATACTGGTTGGACAGTCTCAACTCAGAACTCCAGGAAGAGGTGGATAGCTACAAGGAGAAGAGTGGACGAAACTACCAGCTGATGAAGTACCTGAGTCTTCAACAGATTATGGCAAAGGATGAAGCTCGAAGGACCCTTAGTAGTTGGGTAAGATCAGACAGGAAGAGAGTGGCAGAAATGATCACAGTGAACCAAGGACTACTAGAAGAACGCAGAGTTGAACCCAGGACAGAGAACTACAGAGTCTCACCAAGCCGAGTTGAGCCGATACCGCCACCTGAGGCTCGAACCTTTACTCCCGAGATGACAAGACTGAGACAAGAACTGGCACACTTAGAGAAGCAGTTGACAGAACCTGAGATGGACATAGTGAGGTTGGCAGCGCGCCTCACGGACACCCACCAGGACAACAGGCAGTGATCAAGCAGCAGACAGAGACTGAGGCTGTGAGGTTGGCAGCGCGCCTCACAAGCACATTCAGCAGTATGAGACAGATGCAGTAGGCAGTATCAGCAGATGTCAGCAGTTGATGAGAGTTGTATCTATCTTCAAGGGTAGATGTTTAGACTTAGTCAATCATGACCACCTTTTGGCTCAGCCACGATGTAGCATTCGCTTAGATGTACTAATCCTCAAGGTTTCAGGAGCTGGCCTCGGGATAGTACACATGTCTAGGGTGTAATGCTGTAATGATTGTTCGATCTTATTGGCTGTTCTTGCAGTTTTATTGTTGTTCGTCTTGAGTGTACTTTAGTGTTGAGTCTATTTCAGGTGTGCAGCTCCTACTCTAGATGCGCTAACCTAACCATTACCGACCGCCACTAAATCTGCTTTATGAAAAATACAGCAAGATGTCGATCCGAAGATCCAACCGACTGCTTGCACGTTTTGAGGAAGCTGAGCAAGAAGAGGCAGCAATGGCAGCTAGAGGCAGAGGACGTGTCAGAGGCCGAGGTCGTGGAAGAGCAGCAGTTGCAGTTAGAGGCAGAGGCCGTGGACGCGCAGCAGGCGTGCTCCAGCCCGAGGACAACGCACCAGGAGAAGAACAAGAAGTGGAAATGGAAGAACCAGCAGTGGAACCTCAGCAGAACGTACAGCAACCACCGCCACCGCCTAACTTGGCAGAAGTGATGACTACTCAGACACAGCTGATGCAACAGATGGCACAGGCCAATACTCAAATGATGCAAGCTATGCAACAGATGCAGGGAAACCAGAACCAGAACCGTCAGGGACACCGTGAGGAAGACCTACAAAGGAAGATTGAACGGTTCATCAGGCTGAAAGCACCCACCTTCGACTACTCGGACGAACCACTCGATGCACACGACTGGTTGCGTACCATCGAGACGAAGCTGGACCTGACAGACTACACTGAAGAGGAATGTGTGGCCCTTGCGGCACACCAACTTGAAGGAGCAGCGAAAGCGTGGTGGGAGAGCTACTGTGACTCTCACGCAAACCCAGCTCAGATCACCTGGCAAGAGTTTTGTGAAGCTTTCAAGGAGTACCACATACCAGAACAAGTCATGGTGCATAAAGCAATGGAATTCAGGACAATGACCCAAGGAAGTTTGTCTGTAGCTGAGTACGCTCGGCACTTTGCTAAGATGTCAAGATACGCTCCTGAAGACGTCAACACTGAGAAGAAGAAGCAGTTTTGGTTCCAGCGTGGTTTACACAGAGGTCTGAGGACAGCACTCGCAGCGAGTTCACACAGGTCACTCAGAGAGCTGATTGACAGGGCTATCGCAGTTGAGAAGGAAAGAGTGGGACTTGAAGATACCTGGCGAGAGAAGAAAAGAAAGGCTGAACAGTTGCACAACCACCGGCTAAGTCAGAGGCCAAGGAGTGGCCAGAGCAACATGCTCAGGAAAAGCTTTCAGCAGAGCAACAGCCAAGGAAGCTCAGGGTTTAACAGAAACAGCTAACAGGGTAACCGAGGTAGTAACAGCAACAGTTTTGGCAGCAGAGGTAACAACTACAACAGCTTTGGTAACAGAAACAACAGCTACTCAAGTCAGGGAAACCCCAACTGGAAGCCGAACAACACACCCAGAATTGGTGGAGGGACCACAGTGGTCTGTTTTGCTTGTGGGAAGCCCGGTCACAAGTCCTTTGACTGTCCAGAGAAGAAGAACAAACAAACCCCAGCCAAGGCACCGGCACCTGGAGGACAGGACAGGCAGCCAGCAACAGCGCAGAGAGGACGCCTCAACCACTTGACAGAGGAAGAAGCCGAGGACGCTCCCGACGTTGTGCTCGGTGAGTTTTAGTAAATGGCATTCCAGCTTTGATATTGTTTGACTCTGGAGCAACTGGATCTTATATCTCGACAAAGTTTGTGAGAGAGCAGTCACCCCCGACAATACCTAAAGCTAGACCTATAGTCACTACTTCTCCCTTAGGAGAGCTTAGGTGCACTTTAGAGTGCCCCGCAGTTAGACTGATGATAGGAGGCCAGGAGTTCGAAGGGAACTTGACAGTCCTGGAATCGGATGGAATTGACGTGATACTAGGAATGGATTGGCTTACAGAGCACAAAGGAATAATCAGTTGCTCACCCAGAACAGTTGAGTTGACACACCCTAGCGGAGTCAAAGTAACAGCAGAGCCACAAAGAAGAACAGGGAAGAGATCCAGAACATGTATTCTGAGACAGTTGGTATACTCCATTGAGAAACAGACGATCGAAGAAGTACCTGTAGTATGTGAGTACCCGGACGTGTTTCCCGAGGAACTACCAGGATTGCCACCAGACCGAGACGTAGAGTTCATAATCGAACTGCAACCAGGCACAGGGCCTATTGCTAAGAGGCCGTACAGAATGTCAGTGGAAGAACTGGAAGAGCTCAAAAAGCAGCTGAAAGAGATGCTTGAAAGCGGTGTGATTCGACCAAGTGCATCCCCCTGGGGATCACCAGTGTTGTTTGTGAAGAAGAAAGACGGGTCAATGCGCATGTGCGTGGACTATCGATCCCTGAACGCAGTAACGATCAAGAACAAGTACCCGTTACCACGGATTGATGACTTGCTAGATCAGTTGAAGAAAGCCAAATACTTCAGTAAGATTGATCTGAGATCGGGATACCACCAGATGAAGATTAGAGAAGGTGACATTCCCAAGACAGCTTTTGTGACTCGGTACGGACAGTACGAGTTCACCGTTGTGTCTTTTGGATTGACCAACGCACCTGCTTACTTCATGAACATGATGAACAAGGTATTCATGGAGGAACTAGACAAGTTCGTAGTGGTGTTCATTGACGACATACTAGTTTACTCAGAAACAGCCGAAGAACATGAGAAGCATCTGAGGATTGTACTAGAGAGGCTGAGACAGCATCAACTCTACGGAAAGTTCAGCAAGTGTGAATTTTGGTTAGAGAAAGTAGCCTTTTTGGGTCACGTGTTGACAGCTGAGGGCGTAGCAGTCGACCCAGAAAAGATTGAGGCAGTGGCAGAATGGAAGCAGCCGAAGAGTGTCACGGAAATCCGAAGCTTTCTGGGATTGGCAGGATACTATAGAAGATTCATTGAGAACTTCTCCAAGATTGCCAAGCCAATGACCGAACTACTCAAGAACAATGTCCCATTCGAGTGGACGGACAAATGTGAAAGGAGTTTCCAAGAACTCAAGCACAAACTCACTACAACTCCAGTATTGACCCTACCAGATATTCACAAAGATTTCGTAGTCTACTGTGATGCTTCAAGACAAGGTTTGGGATGTGTTCTGATGCAAGAGGGCAAGGTTGTTGCCTATGCATCAAGGCAGCTGAGGAAACATGAGGAAAACTACCCCACGCACGACTTGGAACTGGCAGCAGTGGTACATGCATTGAAGATCTGGAGGCACTATCTGATTGGCAACAAGTGCGATATCTACACAGATCACAAAAGTTTGAAGTATTTCTTCACCCAATCTGAACTGAACATGAGACAAAGAAGATGGTTAGAACTGATCAAAGATTATGATTTGGAGATACACTACCATCCTGGCAAAGCTAATGTCGTGGCAGATGCCCTAAGTCGAAAGAGTTATTGCAACAACTTGATGATAGAAGAAAGTCAACCAGAACTAGCAAAGGAATTGTACATGTTGAAACTCGAGCTAGTAGAAGAAGGAAAACCCCAGGAAATGAGAGTGAAGTATAACCTAGAAGACCGAATCAAAGAAGCTCAAGGGAAGTGTTCAGAAATCCAAGAAGTAAGAGAGGATATCCAACGAGGAGTAGCACCTGACTACCGGATTGATGAAGCAGGGACAGTATGGCTGAAAGACCGTATCTGTGTACCACAGGACGAGGAAATCAGGAGAACAATTCTCTCAGAAGCTCACGAGTCCAAGTACTCAATCCACCCAGGATGCACTAAGATGTATCAGGATCTGAAGGATAAATTCTGGTGGAAGAAAATGAGGGAGGACATAGCAGAGTATGTAGCCAAGTGCGACTCTTGTCGAAGAATCAAAGCAGAGCATCAAAGACCAGCAGGACTGCTGAAACCACTGGAAATTCCAATGTGGAAATGGGAAGATATCAGCATGGACTTCATAGTTGGCCTACCCCGCACTCAGAAAGGAAATGATGCCATATGGGTCATAGTTGATCGATTGACGAAGGTAGCCCACTTTATACCCGTCAAAAGCACACACTCAGTAAGCAAACTAGCAGAGCTATACATAGACAACATTCTTAAGCTGCATGGGGCACCAAGAAGTATTGTGTCAGACAGAGGACCCCAATTCACAGCTCAATTCTGGCAAAGCCTACATCAAGCCATCGGGACAACCTTGGAGTATAGCACAGCCTACCACCCTCAGACAGATGGGCAGACTGAAAGAGTGAACCAGGTTCTTGAAGACTTGTTGAGAGCATGTGTTCTAGCTTACAACACAGACTGGGAGAAGAGTCTATCTTATGCAGAATTCTCCTATAACAACAGTTACCAGGCCAGCCTACAGATGACACCCTTTGAGGCATTATATGGCAGAAAATGCAGGACACCTCTAATGTGGTCAGAGGTGGGAGAACGAACATTCTTTGGACCTGACATGATTGCAGAGGCAGAGGAAAATGTGGCCAAGATCCGAGAGCACCTGAAGGCAGCTCAGAGCAGACAAAAGAGCTATGCAGATAAAAGGAGAAGAGACCTAGAATTCGAAGCAGGAGACTTCGTCTATCTGAAAGTGTCACCCCTCAGAGGGCACAAGAGATTCCAAGTGAAAGGAAAACTAGCACCCCGTTTTGTTGGACCATACCAGATACTGGAGAGAGTAGGAAAGCTAGCCTACAAGCTAGACCTACCAGAGGAACTAGCGGGAGTACACCCGGTGTTCCATGTATCTCAGCTGAGAAAGTGTCTGAGAGTACCAGAACATGAGGTCAAAACAGAGGCATTAGACCTACAGGACACATTGGAGTACCTGGAGTACCCGGAGAGGATACTAGACAGAGCAGTCAAAGAGACCAGAAGCACAGCTATCCCGTTTTGCAAAGTACAGTGGAGCAATCACTCAGAAAGGGAAGCCACTTGGGAAAAGGAGTCAGTGCTGAAGGAGAAATACCCCCACTTGTTTAAACCATAGGTAATCACAAATCTCGAGGACGAGATTCTTGTGAGGGGGGGAGACTGTAACAACCCTAAAATTCCTATAGGCTTTGTTGAGTGCAAAAATTCGAATTTAAAAATTTTTGGTGGAATTGTGTGCATGCAAACAAACATATAAGAGTGTCTTCTATTTGCTCCCTAAATTCTTAGGCAATTTAAATTCAATTTAAAATCAATTTGAAGTGCTAAGGATGAAATAGTGTGATTTGGAGTTATTTGGATTTATTTGGATTTTTGGTCGGTTTGAATTCAAATTCTAGATTTGAATTCAAACTCTAATTGACTAAACTAATTTCCAAATCTCATTCCTGTTCGTGGGCCGTTTTCCCGAAGCCAAAGTCCATCTCTCCACCCTAAACTCTTCTACCCGAGCCAGCGAACCAATCGGCCCGCTCGGCCTTTCGGCCCAGCTCGGCCCAGCCGTTCACCGCGTCCCCGCCGCGTCGCCTTCTCTCTCGCTGACCGCCGGACCCCACCTGTCAGCTTTCTTCTCCCCCGCGTCATCTCCTTCCTCGCGACGCCGCTCCCTCTCTCCCGAGCGCGCCGCCCGTGAACCCAACCACCCGGCCGGCCCCATCGCTCCCTGTGCGGCCCGTCCGATGCGCGCCGCGTGTCCGCAGCCGCCTGGCCATCCCAATCTCGCCGTCCGTGCCGCGAAACCCTAGCCCTAGCGCCTATTTAACCCGCCGCCGGCCTTCTTCTTCCCCAAGCCGCGCCGCCCTTCGGGGTTCCATCCAGATCCAGTTCGTGGGAGGGGAGGAGTAGGTGAGGGGTGGGGAAGGTCCTGGAGCAGTCGGAGCAAGAGGAGGAGAGCCGGAGCGCCTTCCCCGCATCGCCGCCGCCGAAGCCATCGCCGCCGCTCGTGGAGCCGCTGAAGGGGAGCCGGACCAGGGACGAGAGGAAGCGCTCGAGCACCGCCAGACTGCGCCGAGCCTACCCCGAGCTGCAGCGTACAACGACGAGACCCCTAGGTGAGCCACCGCGTTTCGCCCCCTTTCTTCTCTGTCTCCGGCGAGTTCCGCCGCCGCGCAAGCCAACCTTCCTCTGTGAGCCAGCCTTCGTGCTGTACAGTATCTTGTGCAGGATCCCGAGCCGCTAACCGTGCGCATCCCGCCGACGCTTGTTCCCCGCAGCCGAGGCCCGCCGCGGCCGAGCCTTGCTCGCCCCGCGCGCGAACGCCGAGGCCGTGTCGCGGCCACGGGCAGCCGTGGACCCGCGCACGCGCACCCCTGCTACGCCCGTGACGCCGCGCATCTACTCGCGTTGGTGTCGCACGTGCGAAACCCAGCCAAACCAAATCAAACCCAAGCCGTTTCCGCCCGCGCGTCGCCGGCCGTCGTCGCGCCATGGTCGCGTCGCCGCCGTCCGCGTCGGGAAGCCCAAGCCAAACCCTAACCGAGCCCCTTTTCACCCAGTCCGTGACCGCCTAACCCTGGTGAAGCTTTTCCGACCGATCTTGAGCCCAGCCGAGCCTTTTCCGGCGAGGTCCACCGCCGACCGTCGCCGCCGGCGCGTTCCAGTGCGCGCCGCGCGCGCGTCGCATCGCGCCGTGGCCGTGCCACACCGTGGACCACACCAAGTCCCTCTCAGCCGCGCACAGAAGATCCCTGCCAGCCACAAATTGATCCCGTGCACCCGGCTCTCGTGAACCACTCTCACGGTGCACCGTGGACCCAGTCCACCAGGCCAGATCCAGCAGCCGCCCCTTCGTGGGCCGAATCTCGCGTTTAAGTCCGTTTAACCACCTTGAACTCTTCCGGCCCATTCACTTTCGGCCCAATTCCAGCCCAGCCATCGTTTATTCTTTTCCTTTTTCTTTTTCTTCTAACAGCGCTGACGTATGGGACCCACCTGTCATACTCTACGAGTCACTGACACATGGGACCCACTGACCAGAGTTGACCCGCTGACCGTTGACCGTTGACCCCGTTGACCGTTGACCGGTCAACGCTGACGTCAGCAGGGCCCACTGCTGACGTCATCCTAGGCGGACCCCACTGCTGACGTCAGCAGGCTAATTTCTGTCTGTTTTCTTTTTCGGAAATTATTTAATATTTTCAGAAAATGATTTAAACTTCGAAAATTAATAATAAATCAACCGTAGCTCAGAAAAATATGAAACCAGTTTCTATATTTTTCTAAAATCATGATCTACGCGTTAGTATAGAGTTTGGTGTTATTTGAGTCTTCATTCGTCGCTGGTTTAGTGTTTCTTTGCTAGTAGCCGCGTCTTATTTTCTTTCCGCGCCCCTAGGAGCTCCGGAGAGTCAGGAGGAGCCGGACTACTACAACAACTGCTTTGACGAGGACGAAGACCTTTGCCCAGGTTCACGCCCGACCATCTCTGAAATACCTATTAGACATGCAAACTAGTATGCTAGCGCTTTACTTTACTCGCATGATAAACCTGCACTGCCTTTGTTAATATCCTGTTACCTTGCTACCTACTACTCACTTTATAAATATGCTATGCTATGCATGTGTTGGGATGGTTGTGATTGATCCTCTTGGCGTGAGTTGTGGGTGGTTTGGGAGGAGTAGTGCAGCTAGGCGGTGTAAGCGAGTAAATAACAACTCGATCGTTGATCGAGGTGCTGAGGGGCTGCACTCGGGCAGTCCCTATGGGGTACCTGTTGCGGGTACATGGTTACTGGTTACTTGGGGTTGGTACTCGGTGAGTACCTGAGGAGTTTGGGCGGCAATACCTGTTATGGGTGCCGATTGCGGACCGTTGCGGCGGATCGCTTGTGATGCAGATACTCGCTTTACCGAACAATTAAGGACCGAGTCGTGGCCCCACTTCGGACTTGGGAATTACCGTGCTCACCATCTACCCAGTATGGGGAGGGTTCCAGCAAGCCTACTCTAGTGCGGCGCCGAGACTGTAGGAGAATCGAGTTTGATATGTGTAGGGGGGATTCGTTGCGGCGTAATCTCCCTGATTTACCACGGCCCCCGACTGGCCCCGGTGGGAAGGTTTCACGACCCTGGGGCAGATGTTAGATCAGATGTTTCCCGAGCCCAGGGAGACAGGATTGGCGCCGTTACTGTTTAGGGTCTTTGCTGTGGGCTGTGTCTCAGGTTGGTTGCGGACTAGCCTTGCAGCCCGGATGGATTCCTGGAGTGCCACCTCTGCAGAGTGTAAACTATACGTATAGCCGTGTCCACGGTTACGGACGACCCATTTCTGAGAAGCCCCGGCTAGCATGGGAAACTGCTTTCTTACCTCATCCTTGATTCGGGTTATGAGAGATTGGTCCAGCTGAGGCTGTTGAGACGAGGTGGGGAGGGAGCTCACCGAGTCGACTAGTGAGTGAAAGGCGTTGGTGGATAATGTTTTGCGGGAACCTGCCGTGGCAGGACGAGCCCGATGGGAATATGTGAGGCTGATGGTTGGTTTTGGGGAGTGGAGGTGTATGTGTGTGAGCAGGAGTTGGTGTCGAGATGAAATTGGGTTATTGCTGCTGCTTGCATAAGAAAACCCTGGCTTAAACCTTGATTAATTCTTTATCCTTAGAATAGGCCACCTTTAAAGCTTGCATCATATTATGGTTGGTGACGTGGACCTGTCCCATTTCCTTGGGGACAGACTTTGGGTTCTCAGGTGAAGACCCCGACCACGAGTTCAACCAGGACGGGTGGTACGACTGAAGGGTGTGCGCTACGCTCAAGGATGCCTGTGGAGGAGTGGACCCAGTTGTTCTAGCTACCGCTGCGCAGATGTTTCTTATTGTCGTTTTAGCCCAGAGGGCTTGTATCCTGTCGCTTTGTCTTTATATGAGTCATGTAATGAATCTTGTATCGTTGTATGGATGTGATATTCGACTGAGATGAGTTCTGTACGAGATAGCTGCTATTCCTGGGACTATCTCAAGGGTACAGGGAGTCGGGTTCTCGTTGGTGAGAATCCGGTTCGTCACAGGCCGCCTGACGACCGCGAGCTGCGCGCCGGCCAGCCCTCTGCGCCTGGCAGTAACAAGATGCGTCGTGGCCACGAGCCACCGGATCGGTGGGTATGCCTGGAGGTGGGCGGAGGCGAAACCTTAGGCAGCCAGCGGTCGTACGGCGCGGCGGGGCGAGAGAGAAGAGGACGCGAGGCGCCGTCGCCGAGGCAAGGAAAGATCGGTCGGCGTCCAAAAGTGATTCTGGTGGTGTGTCTTCTCTCGCTTGGGCCGTTGGACATGAGAACAAAAAGGTCGAGGCTCAACCGGGCCGACAAAGCCCGAGACGTCTTGGGTCCAAAGTATATGTGCCCAGGCCCGTCCATATATACACGGAGAGTAAACAGAGTTTTTGGGTCCCGTCGACTCGCGCCCGCGGACGGACGAATGGGCCTCTTGTTCTCCTCCGTGATGATGGATAGATTAGCAATTAGCAGTTTGGGCCCCCACTTATTAGAGCTGCCAAGTTCCAAGAGGCAATGCAATGTCAGGGCCCAAAACGTGTTGTGTTCGTGCACGCGGAAGAAAGGACACGGGGTCGGGCGGCCGCAACAATGCCACCGGCCACCCCGATCCGAGCGTGACGGCCTGACGGGGGCGGCGCGGGGTGAGTGCTGCCTCCGCACGCCAAGCGATCTCTGGTGGCGCCGGACCACGCCGCTACAAGCCTACAAGTCCCTGTCTGTCAGCGACGGGTTCACGCGGATTGGATAAAGCCGAGCCCGAGTCCGAGATGCGCGCGTCCACGTCTAATTTTGTGGTGGCTCCTTTCCCTGTCCGGTCCCGCTCGGCTCATCATTTCCTGTGGCCCGGACGCCCGGGTCGACCGTTGCGCGCGGCCCGTACCGTACGCCGTCATTTCTTGTACCTTCTTCATCCACGTTCCCGTTCGAGCCAGACCGAGCACGCCTTTTTTTTTTACTCACACCTGGTCCGGTGACCTGCGTTGTTCATGCTTCCCGCTGTGGAAATGTTGCGCCAGTCCAAAAGGAATATCCAGCCGCGGCCAGAGCATAGCATACCATACGGTTGCCTGCCAACGGCTGTTCCAAGATGCGGCTAGAGCACGGCATCGTCACCGATTGCCGGCACTCGCATCGATTTCGTTGGCAGGACACGTACGCGTTTGCTTGGAAGCGGCGCCCCGAGCTGTAAAGTCCGGGCATGCATGATGCATCCATCCAGCCATCCGGCCGGCAGGCGTCATCGTACCTAACCACCTACCTCATGTTCCGCGGCCGCGCCGTCCCGTCAGGCAGGCCAGGTGCCCGCCTAATCCATCATCCACCCGCACCGCACCCGGGCTGTGTCGCGCGGCGCCGACGCCGAGGCCCCGCGCGGCCGGGCGAGCCAGGCGTGCCGCGCTCGCTCGTGCACCGTGCACGCGAGAGAAAAGCATGGCTATACTGTGCTATGCCGATATGGCTGGCTGGCTCGTTGCTACTGGCGTGGCGTGGCGCCCCGTCCCCCCCGCACCGCACGCGAAGCGGAAACCCACACCCCACCCATGCCGCTGGTTCCGGTGGACCACTGCGCTAGCCGATCGAGGTGGGGGCGGGTGACCACCCCACCCGGCCACGGCCACCGCGTCAACCCGCCGTCTGGCAGCGACGTGCACGTTCGAGGCGGCGCTTTTGCGGAGATAGAGCCAAGGCCGAGCCGGGAGCCTCGACGGGGCCCGGGACGCGCGCGCCCACGTCGTTTTCCTCCCTTTTCGGCTTTTCCTCCTCGTCCGGCCGGCCCCGCTCGCTCTATCATTTCCGGCCGGCGCGGCGGGGCGAGGGCCGGGTCGACCGTTGCGCGGAGCCAGCCAGCCGTCGCTGTCTTTCCAGTTTCTACTACCCGCACAGGCCCAGCTTCCTGCCTCCAAATCCAGCCAGACCAGGACCAGGACCAGGCGTGGAGTCCGTTGCACCCGTGGGACTTGTGTTTTGCTGTGTTTAGTTGGTGGTTGAAAAGTCACATCGAATCAAATCGGACACTGTAACGCATCGTAGTATTTTTCGTTTGTTTGTGGTAATTGTTGTCCTATCGTGACCTAACTAGGCTCAAAAGATTTGTCTCGTCGTGTACATAAACTATGTAATTAATTTTTTTATTTACCTACATTTAATGCTCTATGCATAAATAGAGAGATTTGATGTGATGTGATGTGACTTTTTACATAGTAGAATTTTGTGTGGGATTTTGAGAACTAAACACAGCCTTTGTGTTTTACCCTCCTCGTACATACGGAGTACTATACAGGACCTTCGATTATTATTGGAACGTGAAAATCAGCATACTACATGAATTTTGTTCGAGTCAAGATCACCCTCGAGCAAAATTGCCGAAAAAACAAGCTTTTTCGGATAGAGATTTAGCACTTTCTCTTCTTGATTTTATTATAAAACACTATCTCCTCCATTTTCTTTTCTGAAAAAAAGAAGGATAGGAAATTCATGAGGTGCATGCATGCATGCTCGCAGGCCGTGATGCCATAGCATGTGGCAGCTGCCTGCCGGTGACGAGCTTCCTGCCTGTCACTCGCTCACGCGCCCGGCGTGTGCGTCCTGACGGGGGCTCATAAACAAGTTGGTTAGGCGATTGAGTACGGGGTACCTTGGATCACTCAATTACCACTCCTAATTCCGGTACAGCGTACACCGTAACGTTGCTGCCTCACCCTCGCATCATCCTCGCCGTTGCCAGCAAAGCCTCATCAAGCTAGCCTGCACGGCGCACGGGAGCCCTTGAGTGACATTGAAGCTACTCCACCTCGCATATCATCAGTAGATCACGATTATTCAATTAACAGGGCTTAATCTGAGTTCCTGCTTCCATTAACACCTGCTCACATGACATGACTGCATGAGGACGAACGTGGATCCGACGCGTGTACAATCCACTGTACTAAAAAAATAATCCAGGCAGCCTTGCAGGATGCGGATGGCATCTAAAATGGTTGGATTACGCTGTCGCGCGATACAAATACGTGACTGGTACTGCACTCTGGTTGCTGTCAGAAAACTAATCCGTCTGATGGATGGGTTAATTGTGGAGCAGATTAGTCGGCAATTGCGTCTGGTCATCTGGTGGAGTGGAGATGGGATAAGAGCGCAGTACCTGTAACCTAAGCCATAAACTAGTACCACTGACAGCCTTATTGAGGGCTACATGACTGTGATTAAGGGCCTGTTTGGAACGGAGGAATGGAAAATACAGGAATTAAAGGAAACACAGGAACAGCATAGGAATGCAATGAGAAAACAGAGGAATGAAAAAAACGCAGGAAACACGATAGAAGATGTGTTTGGAACACAGTAATGGAAACATAGGAAACTTATGGGTTTGGCTACAGTAAAAAATGCATTAGCTATTTAGCATCTTTACTAAATCTCGCCATGGGCCAGCAGCTTCTAGCCACTGATGCGGTGGCCCACAACATGTGGGTCCCACAGCAGTGAGAGTGAAAGATAAAATACGGAGTATGTCTGAAGTCTGAACCATGTTGTGACCGGTGGTCATCTCTCTTATCCTTTTCTCTTCGTTCTCGTCTGTTCTACTTCCTACTCTCCTCATCCAAATCCATGTGCGTTGCTGGCTTCAAATTAGGTCCCGAGCGAAGGAGAGAAGAGCTAGCAGCTGCGTGTAAGGTTGTAGCAGCAGGTAGGCCGCGCTTCGGCAAGAGCAGATTGATGTTTGGAGGGGCGGAGGCTTCGCATCCTTGAACAGCTAGTCATGGCGATGAAAGAGATTACCAGGTTCTGCGAGCGGGGTTGTGCCTCATCCTCTCTCTTCTTCCCACGATTTGCCTCGGGCATCCGCGAAGGAAGAAAAAAACAAAGGATTTGGGTGGATGTTGTAGTTCCTGTGAAATGGGTATCTAGCAACAGTGTTCCGGAGGAAAGGAATCGCCATTTCCTTCGTTCCAAACGCTTGCTCTAGCTTCCTTTCCTCTGTTTTGTGGTTCCTATGATTTTCCTTTGAAAATGCTACGTTCCAAACGAGGCCTAAGATTCTCCACCTACAGGCATTGCATGTGAAGTGGGCATTGGGCTGATGTCCTGCACACATGGCGGTGTTTAGATCCAGAATCGGCACTGCCGATTCGGGTATGAGCGGTCCGGTGGGAAAAATTATTTAAAAATTTATTAATTAGTCTCAAAATGTTCCTCTCGCAGAGTACAACAAAACTGTGTAATTAGTTTTTGATTTTATCTATATTTAGTACTCCATGCAAATCTTCTTTTTGCATGGTGAATTTGGAAGCGAGAATTCTAGAACTAAACAGGGCCTAGTCTTTGTTGGCCTTTAAAAGTTTATTTTAAATTGTATATGGGCCCACAATCTGGTGGTGAGTGCACAGGAGGCAGCATATTGAATGCAGTTTCTTTTCCATTTCTTTTCGTGGTTTACTTCACAAGGAAGACAAGGGAAAAAGTGTGAATTAATTTCAACAAAAAGGGAGACAGATCACGCAAAACAGAAGGTGCTCCCTACTTAGTTCCTTAATTGCTACAACTAGAAATAGTTGCAAATTCTATATATTTTTTTTGGGGCAACAGCTCTGCGACAGTCCAAGGGAAATAAGCTCACAAAACAGATTTGATCCTACTAAATGCTTCTGCTAGAAGAAAAACAACATCCCAAATTGCTCATCCACTCCAATAAAGAAAATGATCTTCTGGGGGCACAACAATTCTCAATTCTTTTGTTTTGTTTTCTGGTATTTCTGCAATTCTGTTCTGTCACAACCAACCGAAGATTTTATTCCCTCACATGGTAACTGAACCACAAATGACAATCAAAGAATTTTATTTTCACAAAGCAGTTACTACTGCTTCTTCTTCACTCTGTAAAAACCAGGACAGTATTAAAACTTCATTACACCCTTTGTTGGCTCCCAATTCTTTTCTTAACTTGTTTCTTTTTAGAAAAAGAGAATTTCACTTGTTTCTTGGGCAACAGAAACAGAGCAAGACCTCATGGCCACCTGGCTTCTCATCAGCAACAGCTCACATTGCTAGATTGATTTCCTCCTCCTCCACTACTTCCAGTCCTCCACCAAGCCATAGCCATCAGCCATCTCCCCCACCCCACCAGGCCACCACCACCACCTCTCTCTCTCTCCTCTCCTCTCCCCTCCGCTCTTCCTTTTTCTCCTCTCTTTCTGATGCTTTGACGCCACCACCGCTCGCAGCTTTGGCCGCCTCTGTCTCCCACCTTCTCCTCCGCTGCCACTAATTAAAGCAGAGGCAGGATTTGCAGGAGAAGAACTGAAGAAGAGAACAGGCTAGAAGCGGAGGAGAGGGGAAGGAGGGAGCGGGGCAAGATGTTTGACAGCTTGCTCAACTCCAAGTTCTACAACAAATGGTACAGAAATCTTTCCTGTCGATTCAGTTCGGTGCGTGGTTGGAAGCTTCAGGTCCGGTTGTTCTTCAAGTTCGCTTGGCTGTTTCTGTGGACAGCCGACTTCGGAATCGGATGATTTGGACTCCCCGTCAATGATTTGTCCGCTTTTCGATTTGCGCGCATTAATGGGGATCGATTTATTTGTGGCTAGAAGCCGTATTTGTTGTCTTGCTTCAGTTGCGCGGATTCTGAATCGTTTTACTCCATTTCTGATCTTTACTTTTTCCTGAACTTGCAGTCTCTTTTCCCCCTCTTCTTTTGCAGTAGGTGTAGGTTATCAGTTCATGCTCTTAATTTGTGTTATGTTTACCTGTTCCTTGTTCGGATTCCTATGTTAGGTCCATTTGACCGTATTGTTTGATTTGTGCTATTTTCCCCTAATCCTGATTTTCTTATTGTTTGAGCAGCAAGCACGCAATCAAGTGCACCCGGACTCGACTGGATCTGCTGCGGCGGAAGAAGCAAGCCATGGTGAAGTTCCTCAAGAAGGACGTCGCCGACCTCCTCTTCAACGGACTTGAATCGCACGCCTTCGCACGGGTACTGCCTGCAGTCTCAAGGCTTCAACTTGAATTGTTCAGTGGTCTTGGACGGATATAGTTTTTGTGTGAATTTGATAAAATGGAAATAATCTTCGAAGCGTCGGTGCAGTTGAAATATGCCTTGCACAGAGAAATTTATGATTAAATTTTGCAGGACCATGTGAGGGTTCCCGTAGTGACATGTTGCTGACTGCTGTTATTTGTTTCCCCTCTACTGCAGATGGAAGGGCTGATTGTTGAGATGAACCAAGCATCCTGCTATGATATGATAGAGCAGTACTGTGAATACATTGTGAAGCAGCTCAACAACCTTCAGAAAGAGAGGTAATTGTCACCTTGTAGCAATCACAAGTGGCGCACCATTTTCATCCTACTGATATCTGTTTTACATCGTTTGATGTCATACACATGTGCTCTGCATTATCACTTCATCCAACTTTAATTGTAGCTTGGATTTCTAGTCTGCTGTAGCTGATTAGGATGGCTTAGACATCATCCCTTTCGAACATTAGTACTCCTGTTTATTCTGGCTTATTTGTCTCTACGAAGTCCTAGCTTATCTGGATTGTTTGGAGATAATTGCTTTAGTGTATAGCTATATTTTGATTGTTTATTCCTTCTCAAGGCATGGCATACTCCAGTTGTCATGCATATGTCTTGAAAATTTTTAACAACAAAAATTCAGCCAAGGTAGCTAATCAGTGACTTGATATTTGCCTTTTTGGCTTAGCAGTTTGCATAGTATCCCCAAGGTTGGACATGATATGAAAATCTCAAAGCTATATACTGCCATCTCAAGGCTTAGCTAATCAGTGACATGATATGGATTGAAATTATTTTCTTGATATAGGAATTTTGTTTTGGTTGTTGTCAATATCTAAAGATCTAGTTCTTCTATCGTTAGTTAAGTTTACAATAAGAATTTCTTTCTTCTTCTGGAATTGTTTACTGAATCTGTGATATCCTCCAACAGTGAATGCCCACAGGAAGCCTTGGAAGCTGTGTCTACTCTAATATTTGCTACTGCTAGATTTCCTGATTTGCCTGAACTGTGCGACCTCAGACATATTTTCACAGAGAGATATGGGAGTTCTGTTGAGCCTTTTGTTAATTCTGAGGTGCTTGAAATTCTTTTCCTTTCTTATCTGTGAGTTGACCTCCATCATTTGGAACATATCAATTAACTCAACCGTTGTGTGGACAGTTTGTTCAGAAGCTTCAGAACAAGTCATTTACTAATGACGAGAAGTTGCAAGTGATGAAAAGTGTTGCTGAAGAATTCTCTGTTCCATTCGACAGCAAGGCACTGGAATGGAAGATAACTTGTGGCCCTCAAAATAAACATGTACGGTTTTAGTTAGTTTCATTGCATTGTTATATAATATATGCACTCCTTTTTATTAACTATGCAAATAATCATTTGCTAAGCATATATGGGATCATCCAATTCTAATTTTGACATTCTTTTTTCTGTTAGGATCTTCCAAAGAAGACTTCAATTAAAAAGGAGGTAGAACCATCAGCAAGAAATGGACATAAGGTTGATAGGCATGCTGTCAATGAAAGAAAGTCTAACCCTGCGCCTGAAGGCTATGAATATAAGCAGGAAATGAAGATAAAGCCTAAAGATATCCATGTTGTTCCTGATGGCATTGGTCAGTTAGGCGAGAAAAGCAGGAAGAAGTACTCAGATAAACCTAGTGAGAAAAGGTACGTGGATAATTCTTTGCCTCCTTTGGACATGAAGGAAAGGAATGGCCAGAAAGAAATGAAGAAATATGGCAAGAAGGATGATCATGCTCGGAGGGAACTAATAAATGCAGAGGAGTTGGACCTCAATGGCTTAAAAAAACAAGATGTTGGTGTGGTGAAACCTTCTGGTGGCCCTGATCGTAGTTGGGGACATGCTGACTTGGGGCTTAAAACTCTGGGCGTAGAAAAGCAAGAAATTGATTCAAGTTGCACCTTGAATGGCAAAACAGTGAACAAGGCTCCTCCTTATTCTAAGCCACACAGAGCAATGGGTGAGATGTTAGCTGAAGAAAATACCAACAGTCTGTACGATAGAAGAAAGCATGAGGGGGAGTTTGGACAGCCGATACGAGATAGGCAGCATGTGCCAGAGAAGGCAGCCAGTATGCGGCCTCCTTATGTTAAGCCAAATTTGGAAAAGGGTACAGACCAAACTGCAAATAGTCACAAGCGAACTGGTGCTGAAGAAATAGATCACCTGAAGGGTGTACCAGTTTATGATCCTGTTTCCGTCAGAAGCAGGAATGCTAAACCACATGCACAGGTTGATGATTATTCTGGAATGGCCAATGAGGAAAAGATGGCAAACCAAGCACCTGATGGCCGAAGAAGACATTCAAGCAGGAGGAATGGCGCCTATGACGATTACGACCAGAGAGTTGGTCATGTGCTGCCCCTAGAAGGCATGGGAGTCAATGATGATATCAACAATGCAAGGCCTTTTCATCGAATCCCTAGTGAGCGAAGAAAGCACAGAAGCAGGAGGCATGGATCAACAAGTGGCAGCGACTACAATGGGGCCAGTGAAGACCATGAGTCAGATGGTGACGAGGCGAACACAGCAATTGATTTTGGCAATCTTCTACCCCGAGCCCCTAGCTCACACAGGAAGCACAGGAGCCGGAGTGCTGATCCCCGCAAGGGAGGCCATGATGACATGGAAAGGATGATGGATAAGCTTCTGATGCACTACAGCAAGAAAGGGATGGATAGGGAGGAGCACAAAGAAAGAGTGAAATCCCGGATCCCCCGGCCTCGAGCTGACCAACGTGCTGATGGAGGTGGAGAATTGTCTAACAAAGAAGCGGCATCTGTGAATCGTCCTGAAAGAGCTGTATCTCTACCTCCAGAATCTGCTAGCCCAAAGGCGAAACCAAAGGCCCCTGCTCGGTCCCTGTCCATGCAGCCAGAAATCACTAGAGGGAATGTGCGCCCGCCAGATTTCGACGAACTGGCTGCTCGGATCAGGGCGCTGAGGAACGCCTGAGCTGCCATGATACTGTCTTCAGCATGGTCTCTGTTCTCTCAGAGCTTCTATTCAATCACAGCATCTGAAAGCTGATGGTGCCTGGGGTCACTGGATTGGGACATCTGAGATGTGGTTGCCTGCTTGCTTGCAACATTTTCTCATGGTGGTATACTGTTTGTGCTGCTCTCGGTGAGTGTAATCTTGGTAGAGTATTGGCAGAAAAGTTAAAATGGCAATTCATAGGGATACATACCATACTACATTGATTCGGATGTTTACCTTTTGGCAATGAAATTCGGGGCTCGCCCGTGGTGGAAAAAACTACATTGATTCGGATGTGGTTGTTTGTACTCATAGAACAATTGTTGTCGCTGTACAGATGCCATTGATGAGGTTATAATGATAAAGTGATTTTCTACATCAAAGTTCAGTACTTCATTTTACAATGTTTTTACAACCTCATAATATTGGATAAGATTAGGCGATTTCTAGAAAAATTTCGTAATTGATCTATAACCTTAGTAATACTATAGCTGCCAGCTCCAAAGGATGCTATCAGTTTTGTCCGATGGCAGCATCCATCATCTGGAGCGAAGCAGGTGCCATATTCTTCAGCAAATTTAGGCAGCATGGCACTGCCTAATTTCTTGTATTTCTCGTGGGATACGAAGACCATGTGACAAAGCGGTGCCGACGTTGGCAGGATCTGGTTCTGGTACCAGAGCTGCCTAATAATTCTAGGCACGTTCTTGTGTATTCCTGATCAATCGCTGCTACCTAGTAGTATTCTTTTTCGTTTGGGATCTTCGAATCACCAATATTCTAACTGTACTAATTTGTCAACCGAAACAACTACCATTCTCATTTCAATGATGCAATTCCGTCGATGTAAATAAACATATAAAAGTAGGCCAGATTCGCATGCGATTCTTTAATTCTTCTGCAATTTTGAGTCAGACATAAGTGATGAACTGTGGCCAAACTTCTGGAAAGTATAAAGTAGGTCATTAGTTTCTCAAAAAGAAAAGGGCAAATCTAAGTCAGTAGTGGGTGGGTGGCTTGGGCTCAGGGCGTGCACAGGACTGCATGTGCAGCACTACAGCAAACTACCCCAAGGACCTCATGACGCCGACGACGAAATGCAGGATGCAGTCGTCGGCGCCGGCGCCGCCGTCGACGAGCATGTCGTCGCAGACCAGCCGCTCCAGCGCGGGGTCCCTCGGCAGCGCTCCGGCGTGGTACAGCACCGTGGCCGCCGTCGCCGGCGCCGGCCGGGTCGCCAGGCACGCCGCCAGCCTCGCCACCGCCCGGAGGAACAGCGGCAGGAGGCCCTGCACGTGCACGCGACACGTACGTCTCAGCCAAGTGTTCATATCATCAAATGAATCACTCATTTGCGTAGTATAGAATGGAATGCAACAAAAAAAAATTACGTGCTCACCATGCAAGATTATAGTCGATGATGAATGCGTGTGAGATCCTGAGAGTTTTATTCGTAGCTGGTGTTTATATATATACAAGTAATAGGTAGCATCGGAACCATCTAATGGGAGGTTGGCGGTGGCAACGACGGGCGCCCATTGTCGCGTTCGGTACTGGCAGTTTGCTGCTTGTTTGTCTCGGTTTTGGACTCTGCTGCTTAATTACTCATATTCTTCGCCTGTGTTCTCCTTTCCTGCGTGCGTTTTTCCTCAGCGGAGTCGCAAAGCCCAATGATGATAGCGACTGGGAACAAGGAGGCTTGGTTAGTTCTTCCAAATGAATAGCAGGTTCAAGGCTAGTGAAATCTGGAAAGGATACGCCAAAGAAATAGCTTGGTCCGACCGTCGATGTGCATCGGTAGAGTTTTTCGCTGTACATGCATGAACGATATTATACGCCTCCATTATCAAAGGATTCAAAGCGCGGAGTTAAATTTTAGGTGTTATCAATTCCAATACAAAAAGGATCACGTTGAAGCGCGACTGCTTCCCCGTAGAAGGCCCATAATTTTTTTTAAAAGGGTACTACGCCGGGGGGCAAGCTGCCAACATGAGCATAATATTATCATGCGAAATTGTTGCATCAAGGATTTGTGAAATGATGAAGGTACGCAAGAAGAAGCAAGGGACTATTGGCAGCTATTACTATAAACTCATTCCACGCCTTGATCATTGCCTTGAAGTCAGCTGCAGCGGCCAGGAGGGTATATCGTGCATGTGTCGTGACTCCATTGAACACAAGAGCATTTCTGGCTTCGTAGATGCTCCATAGTATAGCATGGCAGTCGAGGACGAGCCCAGCGAGGAGTCTGAAAACGTACGCTGGGAGGTACCAGAGGTCTCGGAGGGAGGAAATGTAGTGTACTGAATGGCATTGCCCAGCTAAGGCGGGGAGTAAGGGAGCCCGTAAGAAGGGTAAGTCACTGCTGAGCGAGAGCGAGGCGACGGGTGGTTGGGTGACCGGGAGAAGGCCGAGCAAGAGGGCTCCCCATCGAAATAGAGGGCTGGCAATGCCAGCGAGCGTAGGAGCAGCTCCAACGAATCCCCTTTCTTCTTTCTTTTTTTATAGGAATCCTTTTTCAGACTTTTAAGATATTGAGAAGATGATCTCCCGCAGATCTTCTTTCTCTTTCCCCTTTTCATCTTAACTGACATATCGGGCCCACTTGTCATTGGGCCAATTTATCTTTCTACTTTTTTCACCCCCTCTCTCTCATCTCTCCTCTGCACTCTCCAACGGGCTCAATAGCAAGATCCCACCGGAGATCAGCAACATGACCGCCCTGAAGACTCTTGAGTGTCGACGTCAACGGCAACTAGCTCGATGGCTAGCTTCCGCCCACCATTGCGTCACTGAAGGATCCCAGCACCTTGCAGTGGTGGAGGCAGGATTGCCCCCCTCCCCCACCCCCCCCCACCCCCGATCCTCTCATGCATCTTCTTCCTCTCCTCCTCTCCCTTTCATTTCTCCTCCTCTCCCTTTCATTTCTCTTCTTCATCTCCATGGGTTATAAATGGGTAGGGGGGCTAGAGCCCCCCTTAGCTCCGCCGTTGGCACCTTGTTCTTTGAGCAACAACATGAGCGGTGCCGTACCGCCGAACCTCGGCAAGGGACAAGGACTCGTTGTCATGAGCTTGTCCGACAATAACTTCACTAGCCAGCTGCCGCGGAGCCTGTGCCACGGCCTCGCGCTGCACAACCTTCTCATTGGGTTGCTACTGCCATGCCTGAAGAAGTGCGTCGATCTGCGACGAGTGCGGCTGGAGGGAAACCAGTTGAGTGGAGCATCTCGGAGGAGGCGTTTGGGGTCCATCCCAGGAACTACATCGACCTGTCCAGGAATGAACTTAGCGTCCATCTTTATGAAGACTGGGGTAATTGCACCCTGATCGAGTGGCTGCGGATTGACGGGAACCGGTTGTCAGGCGTCATTCCACCTTCGCTCAGGAAGATGATGAGTCTAAAGGACCTGAACGTGGCCAACAACAAACTTGATCGAAGCGATCCCACCGGAGATAGGTGAGCTGTCTCTATTCAACCTTAATTTGAGTGGGAACTATCTCTCAGGTGCAGTTTCTCTTGGTAGCAATACTGGAATCAACAAACCGGATCTATCCAGTAACCGACTGACGGGGACAGTACTAGAGGCTATGGGTCGACTTGGATCATCTGTCCTCTTATTGGACCTGAGCAAGAACAACTCACTGGCCCAATACCCGATGAGATCGGTAGTCTCATTAGACTTCAGATGCTGCTTGACTTGAGCAGTAACTCCCTCACTGGCGCCATACCCTCGAGTATTATGAAGTTGATAGACCTGGAGAAGCCAAACCTCTCAAGAAAATTATGAAGTTGACAGACTTGGAGAAGCTGAACCTCTCAAGAAACCACCCTGTGGGCTCGATTCCGACTGTCTTGTCCCCAGCGGCGGAGCTAGGGCTGATCCACCCTTCTTGTTTCTTTTCCCTCTCTTTTCCTTCTCCCTCTCACTATTTTCCTCAGGATCATTATAGGTTGTGCACGAGTAGGTGGGTGGGTGGGCGGGGGGGGGGGGGGGGGGAGGGGGGGCTAGAGCCCCCTAGCTGGTTCCGCCCCTGTTTGTCCCAACCGCACTGCTTCTACCAGTCGCACCTCACGTCGTCACGAGAAAGGTGAAAGGATTGTAGCTGCTTTCTTAGGTTTCGAATGTGTCTTGCTAGTTTGCATGTAACATTGGTATGTCCATGACATATTTATTACAATTCAAGAGCAGTTGTTAGTTTGCATAAATATTTATTGTTATGAGGAAACAAAGTACCTGGTTTTTTTAAAGAGTAAAATACATTAACGGTCCCTAAACTTATCTCGTGATATTATCTAGCTCTCTAAACTCTCAAAATTCATATTTGAGTCATTGAACTTGCTAAACTATATCATTTAGATCCAAGTTCTGAAAATATCCCTATGCATAATGACATGGCCGGCTGTCCCTTTAAAAGCATGGGTATATTGGGCTAGAATATTGAATATAAACAGATGATACACTCTAAGCAATAGTATGACATAAATGAGCTTGTAATTGCTATAGAGTTTTTTTGAAGAGCTGTTAATTGAGTGGCTCTATAAACTTTTTATTTATAGATCTTTTTGCACATACACTCTACTAGTAGTGTAGAATAGATTTTTGTTTTTAGATTAAGTTGTGTAGAATAGAAAGAAAAAAATATAATTTTCGTTTGTTGCTTAGTCCATGACATGGGCTGGGCCGCATGGTTATTCAGGTGTCTGTTTGTCCAACGCGACCCACACGACTTGACAAAACGAGGCATAATCATGAACGGATCAATCCGAGCCAGAAACCTAAACAAAGACCTAACGTTGCACGACCCGGACGTTCTTTTTTTTTGAAAAGGGATGCTTTATTAATTTTCAGTTGAATACATCGAGGTGATACATCCACCTGAAAACAAGTTCCCGGCCTCTGCCATTATAGCACACAGCCCAATAAAAGTTTGAAACAAAGCCAGACACTACTAACAGCCAATCCTACGACTAGACTGCCATCCAAACGCCCGGCCAAAACAAGCCTTGGCCACTTGAACCAAGAAGAGCGACGCCGCTGCAAGAGTGTCCTTCAATGATGGCGGTTGAAGGATAGCCCACGAACGGAGCCAATGCGACGTTGTGAATATGACCTGCAAAAAATTTGGAGTTTTATTATCAAAAACCGCTGCGTTTCGACATCGCCAGACCGCCCAACATAAGGCCGACGCGCCCACAAACACCAGTGGTTTAAAATTTAGTGGAACTAGGTTAAGCCATCCATTAAACATATTATTCACACTAAGTGGTTTAGGTAATCTCCAAGCTGCATAAACCGAAGCCCATACCATACGTGTAAGTCTGCAATCGAAAAACAAATGTTGTATAGTTTCGTTTTCGTGACAGAAACAACATTTTTTACTACCATTCCAATTACGCTTGGCAAGGTTATCTTTAGTAAGTATAACTCCTCTTCTGAGAAATCACATAAAGATTTTGACTTTTAATGGAATTTTTTATTTCCATAACCTAGTATTTGTTCTTGGGATGTTTTGATGGATTAGAGCTAGGTAATGTGTTTTAACCGAGAAAACACCTTTCCGATCCAGACTCCACTGAAAATCATCCCTGTCATCTGTGAGTTCTACGTTTTCCAATCGTGCCACTAGGTTATTCCACATTACCAATTTAGGACCAATCAAATCTCGGCGCTAGGAAATATCTGGGATCGTTGTGCTGAGCACGTCCGCCACCGTATCCTGTTTTTTGCGAGCTATGTTATACAGTTGTGGATATTGATCACGAAGAGGCCTGTTTCCTAGCCATTTATCTTCCCAGAATCTTATCTTTGACCCATCTTTTATAATAAATGATCCAAATTTTAAGAAATCATTTTTGACCTTCATCAGGCTCGCCCAGAAGTGAGAGTCCCCGCTTTTCCATTGAGCCTGAACCAACGGTTTGGCCCCTAGATATTTATTGCGTAGGATCTGTTTCCAGGTACCGTCTGATGTCAACAAACGATACAACCATTTACTGAGCAATGCTGTGTTTTTGAGTTCTAGGTTGTGAATTCCTAATCACCCTTGTTCCTTTGGTAAGCATAGGATATTCCATCGAGCAAGTCTGTATTTTCGCTTGTGATTATCACTTTGCCAAAAGAATCTAAACCGGAAGTAATCCAACTTCTTACGAACCCCTTTTGGAATTTGGAAGAAGGACATCATATACATCGGTAAGCTGCTAAGAACTGAATTAATTAGTGTGAGTCGGCCTCCATATGAAAGGTTTTTCCCTTTCCAACTACTGAGGCGGCTCTCAAATCGTTCCTAGACCCTCAACCAATCGTTATTAGACAATTTTCGATAATGAATCGGAATGCCGAGATATCGAATCGGGAAAGTTCCATGGTTACATCCAAACAGTTCTTTATATTGTTCTTCCGAATTCTTGGCTTCCCCAAAATAGAAGATTTCACTCTTGTGAAAGTTAATCTTAAGACCTGATATTTTTTCAAAGGCACAGATCATGCTCCATGAACAGAATAGTATCATCAGCATACTGTAGGATAGCGAGGCCATCATCAATCAAATGAGGAACCACTCCTTGTATCTGATTGTCTGTTTTTGCTCTGTTAATTAGGAGAGTGAGCATATCCGCTACTAGGTTGAATAGGATGGGGGAAAGTGGGTCTCCTTGTCTAAGTCCTTTTTTTGTCTGGAAGAAAGGTCCTATCTCATCGTTCACGTTGATTGCGACACTACCACCTGAGATAAAGGCTTTTATCCACTCAATCCATTTGGACGAGAAACCCTTTAACCTAAGTGTTTGTATCAGGAAATCCCATTTGACTTTGTCATAGGCCTTTTCGAAATCAATTTTAAATATGACCCCATTGAGATTTTTTCTATGAATTTCATGAACCGTTTCATGCAATGTTATGACCCATTCTAGTATATTCCGCCCGCGCATGAAGGCGGTCTGAGTCGGGCTGATAATATGATCTGCCACCGCATTAATCCTAGTTGTCGCCACTTTAGTGAATATTTTAAAACTAACATTGAGTAGACAGATGGGTCTATATTGCTGAATTTTGTTGGCCTCTCTGATCTTGGGTAACAATGTGATTACTCCAAAATTGAGGCTAAACAGTGGTATACCCCATCGTATAACTCATGGAACATATTCAGCAAATCCTCTTTAATCGTGTCCCAGAATTGTTGGTAAAATTCAGCAGGGAAACCATCTGGTGTTGACGTAAAATCCGCACCTCACGCCAAGCACACAGCAAGCCGAATTAGCTGGCTTCACACGTGGCCCGGGCTTTTGAATCCGGAAGCGTGCCAGTCAGTTTGCCTGAAAACTAACAAAGGGATAAAAACGTTTAGATCAAAACCTGGAACGTGTCGGGTGAGACCGAACAGTTCCATATTTGCGGCTATAGAGCCAATTTCGAACGACAAATAGCTACAGAGAAGCTATCCGTCGGCAGTTAAAGCCTCATTCGGCAATCGGCAAGGCACGCAAGGAGCGCACTGCCGAATGCGTGACGTAAGCATGACGAAAGATCGGCTTTCAACCGAATGAACATTGTAGCAGATACTCATAGCCGATTAACGAGAAGCAGAGCATGATAGATAAATAAAAGGGTGAAACATGATCATAAGTTCGCAGTAAACAAAGAATGCATAGGCCGAAAGCAGCACCCGTCAAGCATGATAACAAACAAGTTAATCCACCGCATGATACGACTTGTTTGTAACCACGCCACTAATCAGATTAGACCAATCCACCGCATGATACAATCTAACCATGAAAAGCTAAAAGCATTCAATGTTTAATTACGAACCCACAACACAGTCACGAATTTACATTGAAACAAGAATGCATAGGCCGAAAGCAGCACCCGTCAAGCGCGGCAACAAACGAATTAATCCACCGCATGATACAACTCGTTTGAGGTCACACCACCAATCAGATTAGATCAATCCACCGCATGATACAATCTAATCGTGAAAGGCTAAAAGCATTCATTGTCCAATGCAAACCCACGAACACACGTTCACTCGTGAGAGCACTGCCGAATACGGCTACTTAGCCGAATCGGGGTCCGCGGCGAAGGAACAAACGTAATCGGTAAAGATAAATCTATCAGATCGAATCGAATTCTAATCCACCGGATGATTAGCTCTAAGACGACCCAAAAACCTGCATCTACCGCATGATACCCGGTTCTGTCAAGACCGACACGATACCGACAAGTTCGAACCCGCGACGCGTGGCAACCTAGATCGGTTTCGGATTCGGCTATGAGGGGATAAATCGTCGCACCGTAAAGCAAAGCCGATTCTAGCCGATCTAGATTGGGCAAAGGTGTGTTGCATGAATTAAGCACATAGTAAAAACGAAGCAACACGGGGTAACTTAATGAATCCGTTAGATCTTGCCGAAATCTAACAGAGCCGATAACTTGGTCCATACTAGATCTTAGCCCACCGCATGGCTCATGACCTAACAGAGGAACCTTCTTGAGACCACAACTTAAATCCACCGGATGATACTAAGCATGGTAACAAGACTACTTGCATCAAAGCTTAAATCCACCGCATGATACTAAGCATGATACAAGGTTGCCGGTACTTACGGAGGTCGACAGATCGATGACTCCTCTCGAAGAACTCGACGACTCGACTAAAGGACTCGATGTTGGCACGGGGCCGGTTTGTTGTGTGATTGATTGTTTTTATCTATAGATGCCATGGGTTTATATTTATACCCAGGTCTTGATACAACTCCTAGTCGGACACGACTACAATACTTGTTTCTAAAAATAAATGACGGATCTTCGTGCCCATATTGCATTCCTTGTTCGAACCGGCCTTTTCCTTATGTTTTTCCACGTCATCGCGCTTTCCCGAATGCTACTGCTTTTACCTGCGGAACCATGCCTCTGCCGAATGACGACGCATTCCCGACCGCAGAACGTCTTTGCCGAATGCCTCTGGGGAAAAACTCCTTTGCCGAATGATATCTCCTCGATGACTCCGGCCCACATGTCAGCCTCTTCCTGGTGCCAATTTTTGGTGTTAACACATGCCCCTTCAATTTCGGGATAAGAGGTAACTTTTATCTCGGAATTGACCAGAAGCACTTAACATTTCCAAGTTAGTTCTGCTCGGCACCCACTTCTCCTTTTGAATCTTCAGAGCTCTCATCCGGATCCGAACCCTAAGTCATCGACTTCCAAGATCCAACCTTCAAATGGCGGACCAAGATCTTGCTCTCCAGGTAAACTTCAATCCCCTCAAGCATGTTCGGCACTCTTCTTTCGATTTGCATTTTAAATTTCTTCTTATCCCCTTTCATTCTTGATAGGCCCTAGCTACCGAAATCCTCATCCCTGTTGAGGAAAAATCTCCATCCTATTTCCTCGGTCCCGTAGGAGATTCAGATCCTTCTGAAATCATTGCGGCCGAATCTCAGCGGATTCCTTTTAAGATTTCACTGACAAAACCTCATGAGTGGCAAGACGCCTTCAAGAACTGGCCTTTGCCCCCAATCGCCGGATGGAGAAATTGGTACAAAAGGATTTCTGACGATAAAAGTCCCCAGACGCAGAATTGGGATAGTCTTCGTATTTCTCATTGCTTGGAGCTATCTCTAGCTGAAACACCAAAGAATGAGAACCTTCTGATCGCAGCTTGCCACTTCTGGTCCAATGGCATGAACGCCTTTCTTTTTGGTCATGGACCAATGACTCCAACCCTGGCCGATGTCTACATGATAACCGGCCTGAACATTACAGGGACAACACACCCATACAGGTACAAAGGTTCTTCCAAACAGACAGGGGTGAAGACTGGAGTCGGCTATAAGAAATACATCCAGACTTACATGCATGATGGTCCTCTGACTAATGTTGAATACAGGGCCTTTCTGAATATGTGGTTGTGCAGATTTGTTTTCTGTGGCAAAGCCAATGAGCCAACTCTGAATCACATAGTAATGGCCGAAGACCTGGCTGCAGGCACACTTATCCCTCTCGGGAAATATCTCTTGGGAAGTGTCTATCACATGCTCCATCAAACCATTTATCAGATGCACACCAACAAGAAAATTTCTTGCGTCAATGGTCCCTGGTGGTTCGTCCAGATGTGGCTGCAACTGTACATGCACCAAATTGTCTCCATTGACCTCAACAGCCGACACTTCCCCTCGGTCAATTACCAGGAAGCAGAAGCCCAGAGCACCAAAGGCTGTCAAACCTATGGGGAAGCAGCCTCCACTATTGCTATCAACAAGAGCATTGGAGAACTGTTTGAACTTTTCTTCAAAGGCTTTGCCAATCCCCTCTGGTTCCTATACTTGGACAATGACAGTCTCACTTTTCCTTGTGAATTCAGCTTCGAGACTGGATGCATAGATGCAGAGTCCACAGCAATTTTTAACACTTTTATTCGGCCTTGCATCTTACCAGCTGAATTTTGTGGAGGAAGGCTGGTTCAAAGTTCATATGAATATTACCAGCCGAATATAGTAGCCAGGCAATTAGGATGTGGCCAAGTGCCCCCAAGATTATTCTTTCATGAATTCCTCAAGCCTAGGCAGATCATCAAAGACTCCACAGAAACAAGAAGAATCTTTGATTATAAGTGTTGTGCAGCCATCTATCAGATCGAACCTTTTGTGCCAACAGCACTTGCTCATCCTTCTTTTACTCTTTGGTGGCAAGAAGTCCATGATCACATCTTTAATGTGCCAGTCCACCCTCTCTGCCTTGATTTGATGCCTGACTATCAGCCGAATTCAGAGGTAAACACGCTTATAATCCATTTGTTTTTCCACCGACATCCTCTTTCATCGACTTTTAACTCTGTTATCTTGCAGGACATAGTCCCTGCCCCTCTGGCCAGAGCAATTGCATATAACACTGCAGGCCCAATATCTATTCTGGGGCATCACTCTCCTCCTTTGGCTCAAATAATGTCTAGGCCTGCCAACCTGGATCCAACTCTTGCTGCACCACCTGCTGCCAAGAGAAAAATTTCTTCTCTAACTGCCCCTTCATCTATAAAGAAGAAAAGAACAAGCAGCAAAATAACTGCACAGGTCAAATTTCTCCTTCCTTGAGTAAAAATGCTAATTTCATTCTGCTCATTTCTGTTCCTTTATGATTTCAGGCCAAATCACAGCAATTGGCCGTTAGCACAGGACCTGCCGATGCTTCAGTGATCAGTAAAATTTCTCACCATCTTGTCCTTTAAAACTCTTTTCATCAGTACTAACTTTCTTTCAGTCACAGAGCAAGCTTCAACGGATCCAATTTCGGAAAGCTCCTCTTTTCATCAAGAACCAGCTTCAGCTTTACCTGATGTACCTCAGCCAGAAGCCTCATCTCCACCAAAGAACCTTCCAAGCTCTCCTCAGCATGACATACAAGAACCTTTGCCTGAGCTTGAGCCGCCTTCTCTCTCCATCCAAGAGATCAGGAATGAGGTAGAAATAATTTCTCAGTCTCTCCAGTTCTTTATTCAATGGATAATCATTAATTCGGCAATATCTTTTCCAGGAGAAAATAACTTCATCACCCAGCTATTCATTTCCCTTGGATGATCTTGTTGCCGAACAAGCAGAGGAAATTTCTTCTAGTCAGACTTTATCAGAAGAAACCCAGGCAAAACTAAAGGAAATCTTCTCCTTTCTGCACAAAGACATCCAGGATCAAGTCAAGGATGCTGATCTTCTGAGAGATATGCTTGAGCCCATTGAACAAAACCTTCCTGTTGATATTCAAGCTTCTTTGGAACCAATCTCTCAATTGGACCAACAATTTGCTGCAGTCAGACAGGTTCTGAAAAGTCAATCTTTACAACCAGCTTTAGAACAAAGAAGAGCCATAGCTAAGCAATCTTTGAAAGATCTGTATATTCAAGCTCAGAGTAACAAAGAATTATCAGCTAGACTGCAGCCAGCACTTGATCTGAAGAAGGCCAGAAAAGCTGAACTAGAAGCCGAATTGAGGACTCTGGCAACCGAAATTGAAGCTGACGAGAAGAAATTAGCCGAACTCCCTGATCTGACAGAGAGGATACGAAAGGAAGCATCGACAATTCTAACTGAAGATAAACAACTCAAAGCGAAGCTCTCTGCTCTGGAAAAAACCCAAGAAGCAGGCAAAAATCTTTTGGAGACCATTAATAGAATGATATCTGATGCCAAAGATGTAATCTCCAAGTACTTGGGTGTGTAGTTGTATTGAATATTTAATTAGCCGAATGTCTTACCGACTTTGTAGTCTCACCAATCTTTTGCTTTCTTCCTCGTTTTATTGTGAACAACACATTCGGCAAAGCTTAGTCGTAACAGCGTTAGACCCGAAAAACGACCTAACTCAACACAGCCGAATCCAATTCAGTAGAACTGAACCCGATTCGGCATGAATCCCAAACGACACCGAAACTGCTCGGTTCGTGGGGCTTTCCACCTTCCGAAATTTTGGGATGCGCGCCACGATCTCCTCTGCGGGTTCTATAAATAAACACCCAGGCAGCCCACAGTTTTCACCAAGTTCTTCGCCTTCCAAGTTCTTGCCGGCTCAAGTCATTCTTTTCCCCATCCACAGTAACTCCGAGGAACTTCCAATGGCCGACAACAACAGGAGGCGCCCGGCCGTCGATGAGGCCGAAGGAAGTCGCGCCGGCGCTCGCCGCAGGTGATTGGTTGCTTGCTTCTCTCTGTTCTTCTCGAGATTTCCTCCCTCTTTCTTGACGAATCTCTTTGTTCTTTCAGGGTAATCCAATGGATTGCCGGCGCTGGTGCGCCAGTTGCAGCTCCAGCCGCTGCTCCTGCGGCATCTTCAAGTTCGTCCAATCGATCTCTCGAATCGGACGACTACCGCTACACGGACGGCGATGCCCGCCGATTCAAAGCGGAGCGTGACGATACTCGCCGCGAGTTGGAGGCTATCTCCAAGCAAGCCGGGATTGCTGACCTCGAATGGCAGCACGAGCGCAAGCAGCTGCTCGAAGTCATTGATGGTGAGTCCTGCAATCTGCTCAATCTCAATCTTGTCCCCCAACTGATATTATTCTGCTGCCCCTTTTGTAAACTTGCAGCGCGTGACGCTGAACTTGATCGACTGAAGGCGCTGGTGGATGAGTTGGCGAACAAGGTGAATGCTCCTGGGGACACACCAGAAGCTCGCCTCGGTGCGGTGGCGGGCCGCATCGATGAGGTGGCCTCGCACGGCATCCGTCTGGGCACTGCCGCAGGCCTAGTCGCCATGTCGACGCATACCAATACCGACTATTCCAGGCTACCGACCGGCTTCGCTAATGATAACCCGGAGGAGATCGACGACATCGAGGCCTCCATATATCGCCTTGATGCTCATGGCGCCGCCATTGCCGATTCCATTCATCCCCAGTCCGTTTTGAACAAGCTATTCCATTAGTTTGTACTAGGGATTTATGGAATTTCGGCAATAAAACTTATCTTTTGTGATCTTGCATGAACATCTGATGTAATATATTTTGTGCTAAGGGCAATACATTCAGTACTGGCCATTTTCCTTTTCTGTCAACATTTGTTCTGAAGGCGATTTCTTCCCGAATATCGGCTGTTCGGCAATTTGATATATCAATCATCGATCGATTTCAATACTGGGATAATACCTCTTCAAATATCTTCCATTTATAGCAGAAGCAAATTCTTCTCCCAATAATGTCTTCAAAATATATGCATTTCCAGGCACGCACCTAACCACTCTGAAAGGACCTTCCCAATTTGGAGACCACTTGCCGAATGCTGCATATTTGGTTCCAATCGGCAATATCGCTTTCCAAACTAGATCACCTTCTGTAAATTGCTTAACCTTCACCTTCTTGTTGTAATACTTAGCAACTCGCATTTTGTTCCTCTCAATATTCTCCAAGGCCCTGAGACGAATCATATGCAAATCTTCTAATTCGTCCATCATCAAATCATTATATTCTTTAGAACTTAAATCCTTTTGCAACTTTATTCTTCTCGAGTCTAATTGTATCTCCCATGGCAAGATAGCATGATGCCCATACACCAACTCATAAGGAGACGTCTGTGTAGCCCCATGTGGAGCCATTCGGTAAGCCCATAAAGCCTCATTGAGTACCGAATGCCACTTTCTCGGCTTCTGATCAATCTTTTTCTGTATAATTTTAATCATAATCTTGTTAGAAGCCTCTGCCTGACCATTAGCTTGGGCATAATAAGGAGAAGAATTTAACAATTTGATGCCCATACTTTCAGCAAAATCTCTGAACTCTGAAGATGTAAATTGAGCCCCTTGATCTGTGGTGATTGTTTGAGGAATCCCAAATCTGTAAATGATATGCTCTTTAACAAATTCAACCATATTCTCCGACGTCACCTTCTTTAATGGAATTGCTTCAACCCACTTGGTAAAATAATCGGTTGCCAAAAGCACAAACTTATGCCCCTTGCTAGATGGAGGATTTATTTGGCCAATCAAATCTATTCCCCATCCTCTGAATGGCCATGGCTTGATAATGGGATTCAAAGCCGATGCTGGAACTCTCTGAATGTTTCCAAATCTCTGACAGTCTTGACATCCCTTATAATATTCAAAACAATCTTCCAACATTGTCGGCCAGTAATATCCAGTTCTTCTAATAATCCACTTCATTCGATAGGCCGATTGATGTGCTCCACACAACCCATCATGTACTTCACTCATCAGCCTTTTTGCTTCTTCATGATTTAAGCAATGTAACAGCACTCCATCCAAGGATTTATAATACAAATTATCATCAAGAAGAACAAACTTTAAAGCTTTATACCTGAGCTTTCTAGAAACCTTTCGGGATGGATTCTCCAGATAATCGGCAATCTCTTTTCTCCAATCATCCTCTGCCAGATTATTCCCGAATGCATATACATCATTAGCAAAAACTTCTTGAAGCTCTTTATAACCTGATGCACTTTGGGCCAATCTATTTGCCTCTCCATTATCCCCCCTAGGAATGTGTTGTAGAATTACTGACCGAAAGCTCTTCAATATTTCTTTGCATTCTTCATAGTAATTCCTCAAGGTATCACTTTTACACTCATATTCACCATTCAATTGTTTTATGACCAATTCTGAATCTCCAAAAATTTCAACCGCAATGGCCTTTGCTCCTTTCAAATATTGGAGCCCTTTGAGCAATGCCTCATACTCAGCTTGATTGTTAGTAACAGCAGATTGAATGGGAATAGCAAACTCAAACGTTTCTCCTTTGGGTGAAATTAATAAGATACCTGCTCCACCACCTTTGTTGCACGAAGATCCATCGAAGAATAACACCCAAGGAACGATGTTAAGCAAATTTATCGATGTATCATGATGTTCAGTAATGAAGTCGGCAATAATCTGTCCCTTAACAGCCTTTGCCGATTCAAACCTTAACTCAAATTCAGACAAAGCTAAAATCCATTTGCCAATCCTTCCGTTCAAAATTGGCATAGACAACATGTGTTTTATCACATCAAACTTTGAATACACAATGCATTCGGCATGCAGTAAATAGTGCCGAAATTTTGTACAGGAGTAGTAAACACATAAGCAAAGCTTCTCTATAGCCGAATACCTTGTCTCTGGATCTAGTAACTTTCGGCTAAGGTATGCAACTACTCTTTCTTTCCCTTCAAATTCTTGAATGAGGGCCGATCCAATAGTTTGGGCATCGGCCGCCACGTACAACTTGAAAGGCTTGTTCAATTGTGGAGGTACCAATACTGGTGGCTTCTTCATGTACTCCTTTATTTCATTAAAAGCCTTCTGTTGTTCGTCACCCCATACAAACTTTTGATCTTTTTTTATTTTCAACAGTG
Organism: Echinochloa phyllopogon; assembly: GCA_033239725.1. NCBI lineage: Eukaryota > Viridiplantae > Streptophyta > Magnoliopsida > Poales > Poaceae > Echinochloa > Echinochloa phyllopogon. Next base: position 4,365,299 of record BTCW01000001.1, read on the forward strand.
AGGAAAAGGGCAACACCTTTTGTGACAAGTTTGATATGAACCTTCTCACAAAATTTATCTTGCCAAGCAGTGATTGTAGCTCTTTAAGATTAGTTGGAGGAACAATTTCATCAACTGCCTTCATGCTTTTCTTACCAACTCCTATTCCTCCTTCATGTATCAAAAATCCCAGAAACTCTCCAGCCGAAACTCCAAAAGCACACTTGTTCGGGTTCATCTTAAGCCCATGTTTCCTGGTGCATTCTAGAGTTTTCCTTATGTCGGCCAAATGAGACTCATGATCCAACGACTTGATCACCACATCATCAATATATATTTCCACAATCTTGCCGATCAACTCATGAAAAATATAATTCATAGCCCTTTGATAAGTTGCACCGGCATTTTTCAATCCAAAGGTCATGACAACCCACTCAAACAACCCTATGTGTCCAGGACACCTGAAAGCTGTCTTTACTATATCTTCCAATGCCATATAAATCTGATTGTACCCTGCGTTACCATCCATGAAACTGAGCACTTTGTATCCAGCAGCAGCATCAACCAATGAATCAGCAATAGGCATTGGATATCCATCCATGGGTGTAGCCTTGTTTAGGTCTCTAAAATCTATGCAAACCCTCATCTTTCCATTTTTCTTATAGACAGGAACAATATTAGAGATCCAATCCGCGTATTTACATGGCCGAATGAAATTTGCATCTAGTAATCTTTCAATCTCCTTTTTCACATCGGCCAACACTTCTTCCTTGTAAATTTTTCGGGGTGGTTGCTTGTAAGGCCTGTATCCAGGTTTGATTGGCAACCGATGCTCAACAATAGAACGGTCTAGACCGGGCATCTCCGAATAATCCCAAGCAAAGCAGTCCTTGTATTCTTTTAACAACGTCACCAACTTTTCTTTGAAAACCGAATCCAAGTTAGCACTGATAAATGTCGGCCTTGGCTTGTCACCATCTCCAATGTCCACTTCTTCTAATTTATCGGCCGACACAAATCCACGTCCTAATTTTCCATCAGTTCCATCAATTGGATTTTCCATCAAAAATTACTATGAGAGCCGACTGCTTCGATCGGCTGCTGATCACTGCTGGCTGGTGCCACAGGACCTTCTCCCCAGTCTTTACCTGAGAAACAATCTATGCCTTGATACTCCCAGAAAGCTGGTTCCATATTTGCCACGCTTATTGAATCATCTGCTTGGACAATCTCCACTTCATCATCTATCCACTGAATAAGCTGTTGATGCATAGTAGATGGAATACAACAATTTGCATGAATCCAATCTCTTCCAAGCAGCAAGCTATATGCCCCTTTGCCCTCAATGACAAAGAAAGTCGTAAGCAGAGTCTTGGACCCAATCATCAGATCAACGTGCACGCATCCCTTGGTGTCCGAAGGATTTCCAGCAAAATCATTCAGAATTATGCTCGTTGGTGTCAAATCTCTAGGGCCCATACCAAGCTTCCTGAATGTGGTATATGGCATTACATTGACAGCAGCTCCTCCATCGACAAACATCTTGGTCAATGGTTTGCCATTAACATATCCCTTCAAGTACAGTGGCTTCATGTGCCGATTCTGGGTTGGCTTCTCAAAGACAGCTTGTTTGTTCAACATCAATTGTGCCATTAACCCAAATTGTTCGGCATCATCTATATTGGGCAATATCTCTTCCTGTACAATTTGGTTAGCTGGAGCCATGAATTCATTCGGCAGAAAACATACCATACATGTAGGAGCCGAATGACTATGTTCGTCAGGCCTGTCTTTTGGGAGCCATATTGATTTCACCTTGACCTTTGCTTGCTTCAATTCCCGATTCCTCAGGCGCTGTACTCTTCTCTTCTGGCTCCTCCTCAAACCAGATGGGCACCATTGTCCTTCTTGCCACACATAAGCATGATCTTCTTCTTCTTCACGATCAACCCACTTGTAATCAGCATGTCTCTTTTTTGGTTGATCATTAAAACGCCGATTATCACTAGGATACACCCTGCCAATTCTTTCATGGACAGATCGGCGATTGACATTTCCCTGCCTATATTCATCATACCTATTATTGCATTCAGGACAACTATTCCATGTGGGAAGCTTCAAACCTTCGTTCCAACAGTGTCTGAAGAATGCACACCCCCAATGCGCACGTTCCTGCTCTCGAGCATACTCTTCTTGTTCTTCTTCAAACCTTTCTTCTTCGCGCCTTCTTTTCTCCTCCTCGTATTCACGCCTTTGAAAATGCTCTTTTTCTTGCTGACGCTGCCATTTGTTGAGGAGAATACGTGTAGTAACTCTAGGTTTAAAGGATTCTCCCACTTCAAATCGGCTATTCGGGAACCGAAGATTTTTCTGGTGAATCTGTTCAATTGTGATCTGCCGAGTGGGATCAACTGAACCATCCTGTCTTGCCTTCTTTGAGGTTAAAACTTTCAATCTTCCCTTTTCTCCAGATGGAACAACATTCACCATATTAACCGAGAACCCGATCATATTCTGAGGGAAAGGGTTACTGTCCAGTTTCATCTTGTTGTCGAATTTCAGATGTCCTTCCTGGATAGCTTTCTGAATCTTCATCCTAAAGACTCTGCATTCATTAATGGAATGAGAATTTCTATCATGAAACCCACAGTACCTCTTATCTTTCACTCCATCGGGCCGAAGCATAGAATGCCCCTCTGGCAATTTGATTCGGCCTTCTTTCACCAGGAACTCAAACAATTTGTCCGCCTTAGTCACATCAAAATCATACGTTCCCTTCATCTGTTTGATCCATCTTTGAGTCATTGTAACTGGTTCTTTGCTCCACACTATCTCTGCTGCGGCTATCTCCTCGCTATCTTCATACCCATCTTCTTGATCTGCTCTTTCAAGGAATTGGTTATAGATGTCAGCTACATCATTATTTTTAGCAAATCTGACATCTTTCTTGAAACCATATGCCTGGTTACTCATCAAGGCCAATCTGTGCGACAACTGGCCCAGATCACCAAACTCCATCCCGAATAGCTTCTCCCGAATGGCAGGCAACATGCCAGCTACAGCCATACCAGCCAGTTGATCATCAGGTATGTTCAGAGAAAAGCACATACTCTTTGTTTCCCTAAATCTCCTGAGGAACTCCGTAGGTGTTTCATTATTCCTCTGCCTTAAGCTGGTCAAATCAACCAACTTTTTCTCGGTACTGCCAATGTAGTAATGAGCATGGAATTTCTGCTCCAGGTCTTTCCAAGTACAAATCGACTGAGCAGGCAAAGAAGCAAACCATGTAAAAGCTGGACCCGTCAGTGACAAAGGAAAGTATCTGATTCTGAAAACCTCATCTGCCGAAGCCTCTCCAAGCTGCATCAGATATCGAGCTATATGTTCCACAGTGCTAGTATCATCTTGTCCTGAGAATTTAGTAAACTCTGTAGGCACCTTGACTCTATTCGGCAATGATACCCTTTGGTACCATTCCGGGAAAGGAGACGAGTACATGTATCCCTGATTTTTAGGCTTCAGACCGAATTGATTTTGCAATACATCGGTCATTTTTTGCACCATGAGGTCAATACTGGTATCTTGATTCCCTGGTCTCCCAGCAAGCATGCCTGTAGTACCAACATATCCAGGATTCGGGAGAGCGTCGATAGCATTGTAATCCATAAACTCTGAATATCCGTTTCCATATAAATCCCTCTGCAGTCTGTTGTTCAAGGGAGATATCTTGTAAGCAGAAGCAGGCGGATTCCCTGTGGTGCCGAATGCCATATCACCGTATGTGCGAGTTTTCGGCAGTGCAGGCTGAGGATCTTGCCGAATCGGTTGTCCATTTGTATCTTTAGCACCAGAACCTCCAGTTTCATCAGCATTTCCTTTACCATGTGGTTTCTGAACTGGTGCTTGAACATTGAAGTATGTCGGACCACCCAATTGCCCATGTATCTGCTCGAAGGGTTTATCCACATGCTGACCAAAAATGCTTACCATTATATGCCGAAAACTGTTCAAGAACGCAGCATTGTGATTGGTCATTGCTTCCCCCAAAGCTTTGTACAACAAGCCCAAGAATCTCTCCCTTTCTTCTTCTTCAGTAAAATCAGACTGCCCAGGAAGGAGAACTCTTGGCAAGTCGGACTTGAGAAACGGTGCACCACTCCTGTTCTTGGCGAAAGACAGTAAACATTTGTTAATGAATTGGCCAGCAGCAGCCTTTACCATCTGTTGATGCTCTTCAGACAACTCTTCCAAAGTGACATCCATGATGTCGCTCAACTCAGGCATCTTGAAAACTTGTGTGTGTCCCACCGGGCGTGCCAAAAAGTGTGTTGACGTAAAATCCGCACCTCACGCCAAGCACACAGCAAGCCGAATTAGCTGGCTTCACACGTGGCCCGGGCTTTTGAATCCGGAAGCGTGCCAGTCAGTTTGCCTGAAAACTAACAAAGGGATAAAAACGTTTAGATCAAAACCTGGAACGTGTCGGGTGAGACCGAACAGTTCCATATTTGCGGCTATAGAGCCAATTTCGAACGACAAATAGCTACAGAGAAGCTATCCGTCGGCAGTTAAAGCCTCATTCGGCAATCGGCAAGGCACGCAAGGAGCGCACTGCCGAATGCGTGACGTAAGCATGACGAAAGATCGGCTTTCAACCGAATGAACATTGTAGCAGATACTCATAGCCGATTAACGAGAAGCAGAGCATGATAGATAAATAAAAGGGTGAAACATGATCATAAGTTCGCAGTAAACAAAGAATGCATAGGCCGAAAGCAGCACCCGTCAAGCATGATAACAAACAAGTTAATCCACCGCATGATACGACTTGTTTGTAACCACGCCACTAATCAGATTAGACCAATCCACCGCATGATACAATCTAACCATGAAAAGCTAAAAGCATTCAATGTTTAATTACGAACCCACAACACAGTCACGAATTTACATTGAAACAAGAATGCATAGGCCGAAAGCAGCACCCGTCAAGCGCGGCAACAAACGAATTAATCCACCGCATGATACAACTCGTTTGAGGTCACACCACCAATCAGATTAGATCAATCCACCGCATGATACAATCTAATCGTGAAAGGCTAAAAGCATTCATTGTCCAATGCAAACCCACGAACACACGTTCACTCGTGAGAGCACTGCCGAATACGGCTACTTAGCCGAATCGGGGTCCGCGGCGAAGGAACAAACGTAATCGGTAAAGATAAATCTATCAGATCGAATCGAATTCTAATCCACCGGATGATTAGCTCTAAGACGACCCAAAAACCTGCATCTACCGCATGATACCCGGTTCTGTCAAGACCGACACGATACCGACAAGTTCGAACCCGCGACGCGTGGCAACCTAGATCGGTTTCGGATTCGGCTATGAGGGGATAAATCGTCGCACCGTAAAGCAAAGCCGATTCTAGCCGATCTAGATTGGGCAAAGGTGTGTTGCATGAATTAAGCACATAGTAAAAACGAAGCAACACGGGGTAACTTAATGAATCCGTTAGATCTTGCCGAAATCTAACAGAGCCGATAACTTGGTCCATACTAGATCTTAGCCCACCGCATGGCTCATGACCTAACAGAGGAACCTTCTTGAGACCACAACTTAAATCCACCGGATGATACTAAGCATGGTAACAAGACTACTTGCATCAAAGCTTAAATCCACCGCATGATACTAAGCATGATACAAGGTTGCCGGTACTTACGGAGGTCGACGGATCGATGACTCCTCTCGAAGAACTCGACGACTCGACTAAAGGACTCGATGTTGGCACGGGGCCGGTTTGTTGTGTGATTGATTGTTTTTATCTATAGATGCCATGGGTTTATATTTATACCCAGGTCTTGATACAACTCCTAGTCGGACACGACTACAATACTTGTTTCTAAAAATAAATGACGGATCTTCGTGCCCATATTGCATTCCTTGTTCAAACCGGCCTTTTCCTTATGTTTTTCCACGTCATCGCGCTTTCCCGAATGCTACTGCTTTTACCTGCGGAACCATGCCTCTGCCGAATGACGACGCATTCCCGACCGCAGAACGTCTTTGCCGAATGCCTCTGGGGAAAAACTCCTTTGCCGAATGATATCTCCTCGATGACTCCGGCCCACATGTCAGCCTCTTCCTGGTGCCAATTTTTGGTGTTAACATCTGGTCCTGGGGCTTTATTATGTCCCATACTAAAAATTGCATCTCGAATCTCCTTTTCAGTGAAAGGAGCCGTGAGAAGTTCATTTTCAGCATGACTAACTTGTGATATGTCATCATTTCTTTCGTCCATACTAAAGTGGCTCTCATCCGCAGGGCCAAATAATCCTTTATGAAACTGAGTGATGTAATCTTTGAGATGTTGTTGGCCCTCTATTTTATTTCCTTCATGGTCGAGCGAGAAGATTCTTTTTTTCCGATGCTTGCCATTAGCTATCATCTGGAAAAATTTAGTGTTGCTATCACCCAGGAGAACATTGTTAATTTTGGCACGTTGATAATACCTCAGTTCCTCCTCTCTTAAGAGTTTTGTGAGGTCCTCACGAGCCATCTCGAGCTGCTCACGCTCCCCATCAGATAGATTTCTATGTTCAGCTTGAATGTCTAATGACTGCACGACATTCTGGAGAGTATTCTTTTGCGCCTTGTACGTCCCATGGTGATGGCGTGCCCACCCCCGAAGGTGTTTCCGCAACGCCCCCATCTTCATGTTCCATCTTTGGACAGTGTTTTGACCATGGACCGTGGAATTCCATATCTCTCTCACTTTCTCTTTGAAATCTTCGTGTGTCAACCAACCCAGCTCCATCTTAAACTGCTTGGGTTGTCCAGAAAAGGCAGCATCGCCTGTCTCCAGAAGTAGAGGTGTATGATCCGAAATTCCTCGGTCGAGTGCCCGAACCGAAACTAGCGGATACTTTAATTCCCACTCCGTACTCATCAAAACCCTATCCAGTTTTTCGTATGTTGGATCTGGGAGTGAATTTGCCCATGTAAATTGCCTACCGGACAACTCGATCTCCCGTAGATCAAAACTATCAATGACAGCATTACACAGAAAAGGCCATCTCGGATTATAGGTGTTTTTGTTCTTTTCGCGACTGTGTCTCATGATATTAAAATCCCCCAATAAGAGCCGGTAAAGGATTTTGTTGGAAAGTCCATACTAGTTCTGCTAAAAAGGCGGACTTGAATTCATCTTGAGCCGGACCGTAGACTGCCATCAGGATCCATTTGAAGTCATCTTGTCTATTGCACAGATGGAATTTTACAAAAAATTCCCCTTCAACGATCATAGAAATATCAAGAACTACAACATTAATTCCTAAGAGTAGTCCCCCCGATCTTCCTCTAGGTGGCAAGCAGTGCCACACAAAATCAGCATTACCAGATAACCGATTAAGATTGGCTCTCGTCATATCTTGCCGACCCGTTTCCATGATTGCAACAAAGTCTAGATTATGCTCTCTAATTGCCTCCGAAATATACCGGTATTTAGCCAAGTCTGCAAGACCTCTGCTATTCTAGTAAAATCCTTTCATTGGGAAAACTTGTTATTTTGTTTTTGTTGCTTAACCCGACCCTTATTCTTTTTGGATGCGGATTTAGTTTTACGACCCGAAACCTGTAAATCATAAATTTTCGTGTCCAGGTCTAAGTCATCTAAATCCACATCTGTTAGGTCTTTAACTACGTGCGATAAAAGATCATTGTTGTCATCAAGATCTTCTCCATCACTAAAGTCAAAGGGATTTGCTATGTCATTTACTTTTCCTAAGCTTCGCACCTTTGGTTGAACCACTGTTTTGTTGACCTCTATTTTATTTAGTGCACTATACGAAATATTGATTGCATCTGTATTCCTGCCTAGTGACACTCCAATAGAATTTAAATTAGAGATACAACGATCTTTGGATAGCTTACCACTGCTAGGCCGTTTCGGAGTTGCTGATGGTTGCGATGCTGGGATGCCATCTAGGTTCCTAGCCGCGGTACGTTTCATAGCCCGTTCCAAAACCAGTTCATCTGCAGTCGGTATACCATCCATAGACATAGTATAATTAGATCTTGCACTACGGCGTTTGCCATCAATGATAATTGATCCGTTGGTAGGAGTATTAAATTCCAAACCTGATTTAGTGGATCCCAAAGCCATCCCACTTCGAGGAGTTAACTAGCTCGGCACAATTGGGCCATCGATAACCAAAGCAGATTGTGGTGAGTTACATTGATGAGCGTTACTATTTTCATAAGCGGATCGAACCGGGGATGAGGTAGATGAATCACCTGTGTTGGACAAGCCCGACGACAACGTCGTAAACTCGATCTGTCCTGCACCTATCCCTCCTGTCGTCACAGTGAAACCGGCCACTGCTTGATGGCCTTCCTCAGGAGCTTGGCCTGCTGCGGCCGGCTGCCCGGCAGCCTGGCCGGCAACCATAGCGGCCTGGCCAGCCCCGGCTAGCAGTCTAGCAGCCTGGCCAGCGGCTGTTGCCTGGCCAGCGCTAGCCAGCGTCCCAGCCACCGCGGCTTGGCCAGCTGCGGCCAGCGGCCCGGCAGTCTGACCAGCCGCCTCGTCTTCCTGGCCGGCTGCATCCATCAGTTCAGCGGCCTGGCCGGCTATGGCCAGCGCCCCGGCTGCCTGGCCAGCAGTCGCTGCTGCCTGGCTAGCTGCAGCTGAAAAGTGGCCAGCCACGGCCAGCGGTCCATTGGCCAGCAGCCCAGCGGCCTGGCCAACGGCCGCTACAGCCTGTCCGGCCGCGGCCAGCGGCCCGACTGGCCCCACTGCTTGTCCATCAGCCGCTGCATCCTCGGTATCAGCCTGACCAGCAGCCGCTGCGGCCTGACCCGCTGTGGCTGCAGCCTGGCCAGTCGCGGCCAGCGGCTCATCTGCCTGGCCAGCGGCCGCTGCAGTCTGGCCAGCTGTGGCTGCGGCCTGGCCAGCTGCGGCTGCAGCCTGGCCAGCCGCAGCCAGCGGTCCAGCGGCCTGTCCAACCTTGGTCAGCGAACCTCCAATCCCCCAATGAGCATCCTGCACTGCTTCATTTACCAATAGTGTGCCTGAAATTCCAATTTCACAACGTGAGATTCTGTTATATAAATTGGATCGACACGGAGGTGATATTTGATCAGGAAACTTACTTTTATTTCTGCCATCATTGCGAAACCCCCCCCCCCTCGGTGGAGTCACTGCTATTGGTGGCAATATTTCACCCTTTTTCATCGTGACCAACGGTTTCCATGCCGGACATGGTCTGTTTGTTCCCAATGGAGTGAGTGCCACCTGCATTGGTACTGGACCATTCCTTGCCTGTTGTCCTGATTCACTGTTAGTTGACTCATTTTGCACTCTATCACCTTTCATTTTCTTTGCCGCAGAGGGTTCTTTATCATCTTCCCCATTACCCTTGTCTGACTCAGGACCATCCTGGTCCATATAATCAGGAGCATCTGGTGGGGGAGCAGCTGGCAAAAAACCCTCGCCTTCCAAGGTGTATGTGATATTATATCCAACATTGCCAAATACCACATCAGTAGTGATAGGTAGGAAACTTTTATCAACAATTGCAACCTTCACCCTGATAATACCTTTTCTTCTATAAGTCAGCATGTCGACCTCTCTGGTGCTTCCAATTTCTTTGCCCAATGCCCAAAAAACCAGAAAATGCCTGTGCTTATGTGGAACATTGGTAATGTGCACCCAGACTTCTTCTAGCTGATAAGCCGGGGCAATGTCCTGGTCAATCTGCCATTCAGAAACTGTAATAGTGACACCATGATTCTTCAGCTGATATCCGATGTCAACCATACTGCGCAGAGTCTCTTCATTAGGAAAGGCCACCAAAAAGGAATTCTCGCCATGTGGCAAGGCTTCCCAGCTCCACTCCAGTCGAGTAATTCTGGCAATTTCTGTCTATAGGGCTTCTGCACAAATCGATGGACCGGTCACAGTCACCAACCCAGTTGGGGCCGGATCTGGTGTCTCCAATTTATAATCCACTTCATTTATCTGAACAAAAGCTAACTCTTTTTTAACAGACCCGTGGATAGTCGAGATATCCCTAGGCCACTTCAGGATGGGCCATTTGGCAGACAAGTGAGAATTTTTCTTGTTGCATATAACACAGTCAAGGTCTGCCCGGCATTCATCATTGCCGTGCCCATTACACTTACAACGAAAGCAGAAGGCTCGTTTCTTCTTCAAAGTCTGCTCGGTCCCTTGCTGCTGTTGCCTTGCCGCCCCTTGTGCACTGGATTCAGCATACGGATCAGGGACGGGGCTTTGCACCGGCTGCCAAGTGCCCCGACCAGCAGCACCTCCCCTGCCTCCTCCATCTCCGCGCCCCCGGTTAGGGCCGCCTTGGCTGCTGCCATCCCCGGCCTGGCCACGTCCTTGGCCAGCGCCACCTTGGCCACCGCCGCCTCGGCCTGCATCACCTTGGCCACCGCCATCCCCGCGGCCGATCTGGCCTCGGCCATCGCTGGCCTGACCACGGCCAGGGCCATCACCGTGGCCGATCGGGCCTCGTCCGTTGTCGACCTGACCATGGCCAGGGTCGCCACGGCCGGCCAGACCACGGCCGCGGCCGTCCCCACGGCCAGTCGGCCCACAGCCGTGATAATCTCTCCCGGCCGGCCAGCGACCATATCCGTCTCCTCGATCGTTCCTTCCTGGTGGGCGGCGCCCGTAGGGAGGAGCCCTCGGGTGGTTCTGAGGCATCACCTTCATCGCAGCTTCGGCGAAGGCCGCTCCAGAAACCCTAACAACCGCGGCGAAGGAGTGTGACCTCGGTTGTTCGGCGCAAAACGACGGAGTGACTGCGCCCCCGGCGAAAACCCTAGGCAGCTCGCGGTGGATTGTGGTTCTGGGAGGCCGGTTGGGAAAGACAGCCCACCAAGGGTCACGTCCCCCGTCCCGGGTCCGCAGAGGTGGATTCTTGGTTGTTTGCGTTCCCCCACTGGAATCTAACTTTTCTTGCAAACTTCTTGGAAAAAAAGCGTTTAAAGTGATTTGCGATGGTTTCCTTTTCGGCAACGGACCTTTCCACAATTTCATGACGAACCCTTTAGGTTTCGCAGTGTGTCTCGGTAAGGTAGGACTTGAGTTCGATTGGGTTTTGTCAATGCACGCCGATTTCTCGTCGGACGTCTGATCAAATTCCCACCATCTCGTCCCTTTCGGGTACCCAACTTGGTCCCAAAAACTTTCGATCATTGCCTCGTCGCTTTCCTTTTTCTGCTTGACATGAGCATGAGCTTCATCCGGGGTGAAACCCGCCATGATACATTCATGGTAAACCTCCTCGAATGAGCTAGCAAATTTCTCTGACACGCATGGCGAATGACTAGACAATTTGTTTTCTTTCCATCCCAAATCAAGATGATGGCAATTGTTAGAGGGGAAATCCTTCCTGATTATATCAAGGGAGGCTATACCTCCTGTTTTGTTGTTTGCACCGATGAAGAATTTTCCAAAATGTCGTCATTTCCAACCGCATCAGGATTCTCAAGTGCTAGGTCTTCCAGTGCTGAGAACAAAGATCGTACCTGAATCGGAGCCATGGTAAGTCGACGTCGGTGAACAGCAGCTTCCCCATTCTGTGTCGGCGAGCATGTAGCTGATGGATGCTTTTCAGTATTGTCGGATCGGCTACAGTGGTCTGCTGAAAACTCTCCGCTGACCTGCTCCGCCGAGACGATGACCGCAGCTGACGACGACGATACATTACCTGTGGTCAGCCCCGCCGAGACGAAGCTCTCATCCTCGCTGCGACTCCAGAACCTCGACGAAGTCCGCTTATCGGCGAGGGGATCCGAGCCCCCTCGTCGACGGGCTGCCCGCATCACCACCGGTGTCCAATCCGCCATTAGCAGGAAGCCATGGACGGATCAGCGGTGGTGTCGGATCAAAGGTGGCCTGGCGGCGCCGTCAGCAGCGCCGCAGCCAGGCGCCAAGCCCCCTCTGGCGATAGCCGGCGGGCTCCGTGTTACGAACGGCGGCGAATAACGAAGTAATCAAACACAGCGGGACACAAGATTTAACGTGGAAACCCCTCCAATGCGAAGGGGAAAAACCACGGGCACCAGCCAGCACTATCTCACTATATCTCAAGAGTCGGGTTACAACGCCTATGGCGGCTTACAAGAGAATCAAGTCTCCGCTTCGCTCCGGCCCAAGCCTCCGGCGACGGGCCTCCGCTGCGCTTCGGCAGAAGTCCGGCCTATGTCGTGGATGTGGAATTTGGAACATATCCAACAAACTCCACCTTGAGACAAATTCCCTCTTGTAGCATAAATCATCTTCATCTTGAGCAAAATGCTTCTGGTGCCAACGATAGTCACTTGGACTATCCTATCAAGCCGACTAAGCTTGAGCACAGCTCAAACTTAGAAACGGGTACAGGCTTTGTCATCATATCAGCAGGATTATCATGAGTACTGATCTTGCATACCTTCAGCTTACCATCTTCGATCACATCACGCACAAAATGATACTTGATATCAATATGCTTAGTCCTCTCATGGAACATCTGATCTTTAGTAAGATAAATAGCACTCTGACTATCACAATATAATGTAATGCAAGATGCAGCCCCACACAGTTCAGCATATAAACCTTTCAGCCAAACCAATTCCTTGCAAGCTTCACAAATAGCCATATATTCTGCTTCAGTAGTAGACAAAGCAACAACTGTCTGTAACGTAGCCCTCCAACTCACAGCACAACTGCCAACAGTAAACACATAACCAGTAAGTGATCTTCTTCTGTCCATATCAGCAGCATAATCTGAATCCACATAACCAATCAGCCCCTTATCTGTTCTTCCAAACTTTAAACAATAATCTGATGTGCCTCTGAGATACCTGAAAATCCACTGAACTGCCCTCCAATGTTCTTTACCAGGATTAGACATATATCTACTAACCAAACTCATAGCATATGATAAATCTGGACGAGAGCAAACCATGGCATACATCAAAGACCCAACAGCACTAGAATAAGGAACCTTTGTCATGTATTCAATCTCCTGATCTGTACTAGGACACTGTGCAGCTGACAACTTAAAGTGAGATGCAATGGGGGTACTAACAGCTTTAGCATCTGTCATGTTGAAACGCTGAAGAACTTTCTTGATATAATTTTGTTGACTAAGAAATAGCAAACCAGATTTTCTATCTCTACTAATTTCCATACCAAGAATTTTCTTAGCAGCACCAAGATTTTTCATGTCAAACTCACTATTCAACAATTTCTTCAACTTAGTGATTTCTATCTGACTCTTGGCAGCAATCAGCATATCATCAACATATAACAGCAAGTATATAGGTGATCCATTAACATGTTTGATGTAGACACAGCTATCAAATTTCGACCTTTTAAAACTGTGTGACAGCATAAATGAATCAAACCTCTTGTTCCACTGACGAGGGGACTGTTTTAAACCATACAAGGATCGCTTCAACTTGCACACATGCTTCTCCTTGCCTGGCACTATGAACCCTTCCGGTTGGTCCATGTATATGTCCTCCTCTAGCTCTCCATGTAAAAATGCAGTTTTCACATCTAACTGCTCAAGCTCAAGATCATGTGATGCAACAATACTAAAGAAAGTACGGATCGAACTGTGTTTTACAACTGGAGAGAATACATCATTATAATCAACACCCGGAATTTGACTGTAACCTTTTGCAACTAACCTTGCCTTAAACTTTGGAGGCTCACTTGGAGATAAACCCTCCTTTCTCTTGAAGATCCATTTGCATCGGATGGTCTTCTTCTCCTTAGGCAATGGTACAACTTCCCATGTGTTGTTCTTTTCAAGTGACTGCATCTCCTCATGCATAGCTGAAACCCAGCTCTCACTGTCACCACAGCTAACAGCTTCTCTATATGTCGCTGGCTCATGAACATTCTCCACCTGTTCAGCACAACTCAAAGCATAGTAAGATAAATTACATTCTTCAATAAGACGTTTTGGAGGACCGCAACCTCTCTTCGTCTTGCGTTGAGCAATAGGTAAATCCTCCTCTTGCTGAAAATTGGGAGGAGTTTGCTGAACACCATCATGAGCAACATCATCAGCAACATCATTGGTTTGATCATCAACCGGCTCCACCTGCACAACTGCCTCATCAACATGCTCCACCTGCATGCGCATACGCTGCACCTCTGGAGCAGAAATATCTGGAACACTGTCTGAGGTCAAACTAGCATTAAACATCACAGATTCATTGAAAACCACACTTCTACTCATGAAAGTCTTTCCTGTTTCGGGATTCCACAGTTTATATCCTTTAACTCCAGAACCATAACCAAGAAAAAGACACTTAACAGCTCTAGGCTCTAATTTTCCATTATCAACATGAGCATAAGCAGTGCATCCGAAAACTTTCAACTGTGAATAATCAGCAGGTGTACCAGACCATACCTCCATGGGAGTTTTCTTATTAAGTGGAATAGAAGGCGACCTGTTTATCAAATAACATGCAGTATTTGCAGCTTCAGCCCAAAAACGCTTGCTCATCCGTGCATTGGACAGCATGCAACGAGCCTTCGATATGATGGTTCTGTTCATACGCTCGGCCACACCGTTTTGTCGAGGAGTATACGGTATGGTGTGATGGCGCACAATGCCTTCGTTCCTGCAGAAATCATCAAAGGCAGTAGAACAAAACTCTCCACCATTATCAGTACGAAGCAATTTCACTTTTCTGTCAGTTTGCCTTTCTATCATAACTTTCCAGTTTCTAAACGCAGCAAAAGTATCATCTTTATGTTTCAGAAAATAAGGCCAAACCCTTCTAGAGTAGTCATCAATAATAGTAAGCATGTAACGAGCACCACCAAGCGAAGGCTTACGAGAAGGACCCCATAAGTCAGCATGTACATAATCAAGTGTACCTTTAGTGGTATGAACCGAGGTATTGAACTTTACCCGTTTATGCTTTCCGAAAACACAGTGCTCACAAAACTTCATGCTACTCGAAGTACAGCCATCCAACAAGTTTCTCTTCATCAATTCTGCCATACCAAGGTGACTCATATGCCCAAGACGCATATGCCAGAGGTTAGTTGTACTAGGTTCAACATGAATGACATTAGCAGAATCCGAACCAAGCAAAGTAGTACCTCTAAGAATACATAGATTCGAAGCATTGAGATCACCCAAAAGACAAACAAGAGAACCTTTCGATACCTTTAAAAATTCCTCATCACCGGTGTATCTGAAACCTTCTCTGGCAAGTGTGCTCAACGAAATCAAATTTCTTGTCATTCCAGGTATGTACCTTACATTGATCAATGTGCGTGTCATGCCATCATGCGTCCTGATCTGAACAGAGCCGATGCCCACAATTTCACGTGGGTTATCATCCCCCATCCGCACTACATCTCCTTGCTGCACGGGCTTATATGAACTAAACCAATCTTTGTTAGCGCAGATATGAAACGAACATGCAGAATCCAGAACCCATTCATCATGACCAGTAACACAACCAGCGAGAACAGCCAGACAATCTCCGGAATCAGAATCAACAGCTGCAGAGACAACAGAGACCTTACCATCAGAATTCTTCTTCATCTTCTCCTTATACTGGAGCTTCCTGCAATCCTCAATTGTATGATTCGTGAGCTTGCAGTAATTACAGAACTTCTTGTTGTTCCGAGCTTTCGACTTGGAACGGCTTCTCCCATCAAAGTTCTTGTTACGATCGTTTCCATTGTTGGAGGATCGATTCTCAGATCGTCCTCTCACATGCAACGCATCGCCCTTGGAGGACGACGACCCGTCTGCCTGAACCATACCCTTCATCTTCTCCCTGGACTTGAGCCCCTCATAAACTTCCTTTAAGGTCAATTCATCACGACTCAAAAGTATGGTGTCACGGAAATTAGCAAACGAATTTGGCAATGAACATAACAGTAAAAGACCTAAGTCCTCATCATCATACGTCACCTCCATCGCCACTAGGTCAGCAACGATCTTTTTGAAATCGGCGATATGGCTCATCACCGAGTCCTCCTCCTTCATCTTCAGAGTGAACAACTTCATCTTCATATGCATCGTACTGGTAAGATCCTTGGACATACAGATCGATTCCAGTTTGAGCCAAAGGGCCGCAGAAGTTTTCTCTTGCAACACCTCCTGCAAAATATCATTATGAAGATGAAGTTGGATTAGAGAGAGAGCCTTCTGATCCTTGCGCTTCTCCTCGGGAGTCCACTCCTCCTGCCTCTTGCCGAAACTTTCCAGCGCCTCATCATAATCGTGAGTCTGCGCCAGAACTCCCCGCATCTTGACTTGCCATAGCGAGAACCGCGTGTTGTAATCCAGTAGCGGAAGATCGAACTTCATCGTCGTCGTCATGAGACCCTAATCAGCGACCAGGGTGTAAGTACGTCTGATACCACTTGTTACGAACGGCGGCGAATAACGAAGTAATCAAACACAGCGGGACACAAGATTTAACGTGGAAACCCCTCCAATGCGAAGGGGAAAAACCACGGGCACCAGCCAGCACTATCTCACTATATCTCAAGAGTCGGGTTACAACGCCTATGGCGGCTTACAAGAGAATCAAGTCTCCGCTTCGCTCCGGCCCAAGCCTCCGGCGACGGGCCTCCGCTGCGCTTCGGCAGAAGTCCGGCCTATGTCGTGGATGTGGAATTTGGAACATATCCAACAAACTCCACCTTGAGACAAATTCCCTCTTGTAGCATAAATCATCTTCATCTTGAGCAAAATGCTTCTGGTGCCAACGATAGTCACTTGGACTATCCTATCAAGCCGACTAAGCTTGAGCACAGCTCAAACTTAGAAACGGGTACAGGCTTTGTCATCATATCAGCAGGATTATCATGAGTACTGATCTTGCATACCTTCAGCTTACCATCTTCGATCACATCACGCACAAAATGATACTTGATATCAATATGCTTAGTCCTCTCATGGAACATCTGATCTTTAGTAAGATAAATAGCACTCTGACTATCACAATATAATGTAATGCAAGATGCAGCCCCACACAGTTCAGCATATAAACCTTTCAGCCAAACCAATTCCTTGCAAGCTTCACAAATAGCCATATATTCTGCTTCAGTAGTAGACAAAGCAACAACTGTCTGTAACGTAGCCCTCCAACTCACAGCACAACTGCCAACAGTAAACACATAACCAGTAAGTGATCTTCTTCTGTCCATATCAGCAGCATAATCTGAATCCACATAACCAATCAGCCCCTTATCTGTTCTTCCAAACTTTAAACAATAATCTGATGTGCCTCTGAGATACCTGAAAATCCACTGAACTGCCCTCCAATGTTCTTTACCAGGATTAGACATATATCTACTAACCAAACTCATAGCATATGATAAATCTGGACGAGAGCAAACCATGGCATACATCAAAGACCCAACAACACTAGAATAAGGAACCTTTGTCATGTATTCAATCTCCTGATCTGTACTAGGACACTGTGCAGCTGACAACTTAAAGTGAGATGCAATGGGGGTACTAACAGCTTTAGTATCTGTCATGTTGAAACGCTGAAGAACTTTCTTGATATAATTTGGTTGACTAAGAAATAGCAAACCAGATTTTCTATCTCTACTAATTTCCATACCAAGAATTTTCTTAGCAGCACCAAGATTTTTCATGTCAAACTCACTATTCAACAATTTCTTCAACTTAGTGATTTCTATCTGACTCTTGGCAGCAATCAGCATATCATCAACATATAACAGCAAGTATATAGGTGATCCATTAACATGTTTGATGTAGACACAGCTATCAAATTTCGACCTTTTAAAACTGTGTGACAGCATAAATGAATCAAACCTCTTGTTCCACTGACGAGGGGACTGTTTTAAACCATACAAGGATCGCTTCAACTTGCACACATGCTTCTCCTTGCCTGGCACTATGAACCCTTCCGGTTGGTCCATGTATATGTCCTCCTCTAGCTCTCCATGTAAAAATGCAGTTTTCACATCTAACTGCTCAAGCTCAAGATCATGTGATGCAACAATACTAAAGAAAGTACGGATCGAACTGTGTTTTACAACTGGAGAGAATACATCATTATAATCAACACCCGGAATTTGACTGTAACCTTTTGCAACTAACCTTGCCTTAAACTTTGGAGGCTCACTTGGAGATAAACCCTCCTTTCTCTTGAAGATCCATTTGCATCGGATGGTCTTCTTCTCCTTAGGCAATGGTACAACTTCCCATGTGTTGTTCTTTTCAAGTGACTGCATCTCCTCATGCATAGCTGAAACCCAGCTCTCACTGTCACCACAGCTAACAGCTTCTCTATATGTCGCTGGCTCATGAACATTCTCCACCTGTTCAGCACAACTCAAAGCATAGTAAGATAAATTACATTCTTCAATAAGACGTTTTGGAGGACCGCAACCTCTCTTCGTCTTGCGTTGAGCAATAGGTAAATCCTCCTCTTGCTGAAAATTGGGAGGAGTTTGCTGAACACCATCATGAGCAACATCATCAGCAACATCATTGGTTTGATCATCAACCGGCTCCACCTGCACAACTGCCTCATCAACATGCTCCACCTGCATGCGCATACGCTGCACCTCTGGAGCAGAAATATCTGGAACACTGTCTGAGGTCAAACTAGCATTAAACATCACAGATTCATTGAAAACCACACTTCTACTCATGAAAGTCTTTCCTGTTTCGGGATTCCACAGTTTATATCCTTTAACTCCAGAACCATAACCAAGAAAAAGACACTTAACAGCTCTAGGCTCTAATTTTCCATTATCAACATGAGCATAAGCAGTGCATCCGAAAACTTTCAACTGTGAATAATCAGCAGGTGTACCAGACCATACCTCCATGGGAGTTTTCTTATTAAGTGGAATAGAAGGCGACCTGTTTATCAAATAACATGCAGTATTTGCAGCTTCAGCCCAAAAACGCTTGCTCATCCGTGCATTGGACAGCATGCAACGAGCCTTCGATATGATGGTTCTGTTCATACGCTCGGCCACACCGTTTTGTCGAGGAGTATACGGTATGGTGTGATGGCGCACAATGCCTTCGTTCCTGCAGAAATCATCAAAGGCAGTAGAACAAAACTCTCCACCATTATCAGTACGAAGCAATTTCACTTTTCTGTCAGTTTGCCTTTCTATCATAACTTTCCAGTTTCTAAACGCAGCAAAAGTATCATCTTTATGTTTCAGAAAATAAGGCCAAACCCTTCTAGAGTAGTCATCAATAATAGTAAGCATGTAACGAGCACCACCAAGCGAAGGCTTACGAGAAGGACCCCATAAGTCAGCATGTACATAATCAAGTGTACCTTTAGTGGTATGAACCGAGGTATTGAACTTTACCCGTTTATGCTTTCCGAAAACACAGTGCTCACAAAACTTCATGCTACTCGAAGTACAGCCATCCAACAAGTTTCTCTTCATCAATTCTGCCATACCAAGGTGACTCATATGCCCAAGACGCATATGCCAGAGGTTAGTTGTACTAGGTTCAACATGAATGACATTAGCAGAATCCGAACCAAGCAAAGTAGTACCTCTAAGAATACATAGATTCGAAGCATTGAGATCACCCAAAAGACAAACAAGAGAACCTTTCGATACCTTTAAAAATTCCTCATCACCGGTGTATCTGAAACCTTCTCTGGCAAGTGTGCTCAACGAAATCAAATTTCTTGTCATTCCAGGTATGTACCTTACATTGATCAATGTGCGTGTCATGCCATCATGCGTCCTGATCTGAACAGAGCCGATGCCCACAATTTCACGTGGGTTATCATCCCCCATCCGCACTACATCTCCTTGCTGCACGGGCTTATATGAACTAAACCAATCTTTGTTAGCGCAGATATGAAACGAACATGCAGAATCCAGAACCCATTCATCATGACCAGTAACACAACCAGCGAGAACAGCCAGACAATCTCCGGAATCAGAATCAACAGCTGCAGAGACAACAGAGACCTTACCATCAGAATTCTTCTTCATCTTCTCCTTATATTGGAGCTTCCTGCAATCCTCAATTGTATGATTCGTGAGCTTGCAGTAATTACAGAACTTCTTGTTGTTCCGAGCTTTCGACTTGGAACGGCTTCTCCCATCAAAGTTCTTGTTACGATCGTTTCCATTGTTGGAGGATCGATTCTCAGATCGTCCTCTCACATGCAACGCATCGCCCTTGGAGGACGACGACCCGTCTGCCTGAACCATACCCTTCATCTTCTCCCTGGACTTGAGCCCCTCATAAACTTCCTTTAAGGTCAATTCATCACGACTCAAAAGTATGGTGTCACGGAAATTAGCAAACGAATTTGGCAATGAACATAACAGTAAAAGACCTAAGTCCTCATCATCATACGTCACCTCCATCGCCACTAGGTCAGCAACGATCTTTTTGAAATCGGCGATATGGCTCATCACCGAGTCCTCCTCCTTCATCTTCAGAGTGAACAACTTCATCTTCATATGCATCGTACTGGTAAGATCCTTGGACATACAGATCGATTCCAGTTTGAGCCAAAGGGCCGCAGAAGTTTTCTCTTGCAACACCTCCTGCAAAATATCATTATGAAGATGAAGTTGGATTAGAGAGAGAGCCTTCTGATCCTTGCGCTTCTCCTCGGGAGTCCACTCCTCCTGCCTCTTGCCGAAACTTTCCAGCGCCTCATCATAATCGTGAGTCTGCGCCAGAACTCCCCGCATCTTGACTTGCCATAGCGAGAACCGCGTGTTGTAATCCAGTAGCGGAAGATCGAACTTCATCGTCGTCGTCATGAGACCCTAATCAGCGACCAGGGTGTAAGTACGTCTGATACCACTTGTTACGAACGGCGGCGAATAACGAAGTAATCAAACACAGCGGGACACAAGATTTAACGTGGAAACCCCTCCAATGCGAAGGGGAAAAACCACGGGCACCAGCCAGCACTATCTCACTATATCTCAAGAGTCGGGTTACAACGCCTATGGCGGCTTACAAGAGAATCAAGTCTCCGCTTCGCTCCGGCCCAAGCCTCCGGCGACGGGCCTCCGCTGCGCTTCGGCAGAAGCCCGGCCTATGTCGTGGATGTGGAATTTGGAACATATCCAACACTCCGGTGGGGGAGTCGCCCAATCGCCCTGGGATCGCCTCTCCCTGATTTCCGGAATTCAAAATTCAAAGATCATTTTCCTGAGTATTACCCTCGACCCGGACGTTCCTAGCTAGGATTAGTCACGTGTACGTGCCTCCGATCCGGCATAATCAATCTCTCCTGATCTGTGTATATATACTTATTAGCCGACGCCTTCCGGACGTGTTCGCTAGTCCACCTTACCTGGATCACGCTTTTCCGATCGAGTTCTTCGCCGACGATCACCGCACCGCGCCACTAGCTAGCTAACACCTTCTTCGTCGCCGGCGGCCATGGCGGGCGGCAAGCAGGGTGGCAAGCAGAAGCCTCTCAAGGCACCCAAAGCAGCCAAGGAGTATGACGAGGTAACGCACAAGTTCAGGCTTCAACTTCTTCAGAAGTTCGGAAACAATTTTGTTATGATCAATAGTGTGCCACAGCGATCGCGTATAGTTGATGACATGTGTCAGATAAAGATTTTTTTTCGATTATCGCGGTTTGAGATCTTCCTGCTCAAGAAGCTGATGCGCTACACCAATCGTAAAATAATCTAGTTACTTCAAGAACTCAAAAGGTGTGAAACATATAAATGATCCTCGTGTCTATGGCGCATATTTCTATATACTATATAGTAAGATATTTTGTTGTTCCGAAGTTCAGACTTTCAGTTTCTTGTTCAGAAGTTCGGAAACAATGTTGTACGCGCGCACCGGTAGCTTGCAAGCTGCAATTGTATGTACGCAGCACTGACAGAGTTTTGCATTTTGTTTTGTGGCCGCAGACCGATCTAGAGAATCAGAAGAAGAAGAAAGAGGACGAGAAGGCCCTGAAGGAGCTGAGGGCCAAGGCAGCGCAGAAAGGCCCTCTCGGAGGTGCCGGGCTCAAGAAGAGCAGCGGCAAGAAATGAGCTACCACCTACTCTCTTCAGCGTGATATGTGGTCTGATAATTGATCGAGTAGTCTGAAAAAGATAGATGTTTTCCATATGAGTTGTGCTTTGTCACACCCCAAATTTTCTAAATTTGGGATGTGAATAAATAATATAAATAAATACAATGAATAAAACAAAATATATATATACACATATAAAGTTTATAAAGTTTATAAAATTTTATAAAATTTGGAATGATTCTATTTAATTTATAAAATTTTCCAAGGTTTAAATAATTAACAGGGAATGTAACATATTTATATAATATAAATATATGTATTCCAATATCAAAACAAAATGTGTTTATAACTCCCTAAAATTCATCACAATTAAATTTAAGCAACCCTATGAATTTTCTAGGATTTATTAAAGCTTAAATAAATTTTCTGAGAATTAATTGGAATTTCTAGCCTTTTATCAATTTAAATATCACATTAAATAATTATTTTAGTCAAAATAAGTTTTTGTTGCATTCATGCTGTTGCATTGATTTTTGGTTGCTAGTAAATTAAATTGGAATTTAAATTCTGTTTAAATTCGAATTTGATTTGCTTTTGTTTGATTTTTAAAAAAAGATTAAACTCGGCCAGTCCACTTTTGCCCCTTGAACTCTCGGCCCAATCCAAGTATGCCCCCTCTTTTCTTTCTTTGTTCCCCAGGCCGTCTTCCTTCTCTGGCTGCCGGCCCATCTCCCCTTTCAGCCCAGCTTCGGCCCATCAGCGGCCCGCTCCTTCTCTTCCCGTCTCCCTCTCTCTCCGTTGCTCGCTGACGCGTGGGCCCCAGTGTCAGGTTCGTCTTCCCCGCTGTGTCCGAACAGGACTCCCGACGCCGCGCCGTCTCCGACTCCGTCGCCTTCGCCGAGTCCTACTCTCTCACACCTGCCAATCCCCGGCCTACTTAAGCGCGTGCCCGCCGCTTTCCCTCCCATCAAATTGAAGTCTCAAGCCCTCAAACTCGAGCCGGCCGAGCCGCCGCCATCGCCGAGCTCGCTCCGCCGTCGTCGATCCGCGCCATCGTCGCCGCTCTCTCGCCATCGAGCACATAAGCAGGTCCGTCTCGATCTTCCGCGCCTCGCCATCTTGTTCTTGTCTTGAGTTTGGCTCCGCTCCGAGCTTAATCGCTCGTCGGCTTCCAGTGTCGCCGTCCGCCATCGCCGGCGAATCTTCACCGTCGTTGCTCGGGGTAGGAAGTCAAGGCCGCCAGAAGCTCCTTCTCATCGTTGTGCATCGTTTCGGCAGCTTCTCGTCGAGGATCGGTCGCCGTAGCTCCTGGTCCGTGTTTAGCCGAGCGCCGCCGCCGCCGTTGGTCGTCGTCGGCCATCGTCGTCGCTTCTCCCTCGTCGGGAACCCTCTCAGTGAGTTCGCAAACCTTTTCTCTTGCTTCCCGTCCAACTCTCGTCGAAGCTCGTGCACCGTAGCGCGGTTTCGAAGTTCTCCGGCGAAGCGCCGCCGCGCGCGCTCGTCGCCGGCGTCGCCGGCGTCCCCCTCCGCCCAAACTTGTTGCTGTCCATCAGATCTAAATCCAACGGCTCAGAATAGATCTGACCCGAGTCAATCCTAGTCATACCGGTCAACTCCGTGACTTTTGCAAAAGAACCCCTGAGTTTTTCCAGAATTAATCCGCAGTCCAAATTAATTCGAAAATAATTACGAATAGGTCCTTTTTCTTTTATTTTAGCCCCTGGAAGTTTTAAAACTTTACCAACAAGTCCCTGAATCTTAGAAAAATCATATCTTTCACGTTTTAACTCCGTTTTAATCCGTTCTTGTTGCGTTAGCTTCGTATCAACTTAAACTACGCGTTAGTACTGTTATTTACACCATATTTTATTTCTGAAATTTATTTATTAATTAATTTGATTAAAGGCTAATTACATGTGCTTTCTTAAATAAAATCTAATTAAGTTGACACATCGGTTTTTCTTGTTAAATATTAAATTGATTAATATTTATTCCATGAGTGGTGCAAATAAAAGTTGACTAAGGTTATATCTTGATTTTCCTAAATAATATTAACTTGATTAATACTTATTTCTTGAGCGTTCTAAATAAAATTGAAGTAGATAATATCTTGGTTTCTTTAAATAATATTAACATGATTAATATTAATTTTATAATCTTTCTAACTAAAATTTAATTAGGCTCTACCTTGTTGCTTCATAAAACTATGTTAAATTGATTAATGTTTATAATCACTAGTTCTCTAATTAAAAGCTAATTAGAGTTAAACTTCGAGTTTTCATAAGTAATTGTCAATCTTGATTAATGTTAACATAATTATCATTCATGAGTTTTCTGAATAAAATATAAATAAGTTCCATCTTGATTTTTTTGTAAAGTGATATTAATTTGATTAATAAATTACTTAAATGGTTCTTTCTAATTGAGATTAAACTCCTGCTTTTCATAAATAAATGTTAACTTTGATAAATATTGACTTAAATGTGTTACAGTTATAATACTGACTAATTCAACACCGTTCATAAAATTATTCGGTTAGAAGTTCTCATATAATCTATTTTAAGTTAATACTTTAATTAAAATAATTTGTACGTGAATATTTACAATTAAAAATATGACTAGTTTAACTAGAGATATAAAGTTATTTGATTTGATAAACATGTTCCTTTAATTAAAGCCAACTTAGAAGTTTCACTTCCAAGTAATTTGATTAATAAACCTTCAATGTGACTTTGTTCTAGTGTTTTCGTTTTGCTCATTAATTATCTATCTATTAAGTTTTCTCTATAAAATATGATTAAGTAATACTTCGGATGTTAATAAGCTTATGTAAAATTGATTAATGAGTGTTGAACTAGATTTCAAACTAAAAGGTGATTTGCGTCAAACTTAATGCTTTCCTAAATGAGTATTAATTTGTGTGAATATCAACATAAATGTGTTTTATCAATAATATTGATTAATTCAACATGGTCAATAAAAGTTAATCAATTAGATGCTCGCATCTGTTTTTAATACTAAAGTTATGTGTTTAATTACATGATATCTACAAAAAATAGTTATAAATAAAATACATTCTTGGTTTCACATATTTAAAGATAATTAAATCAATTTCCAGGAAATAGTCTCTTATATACGATTTTATCAAATTAAAATTTATAAAGCGAATAGTGTTTCCTTTTTTAATCTAAAGTCTTCCGCTAGTTTTAAGTTTTCAGTCGTGGTTCTGTTTTCAGCCTTTCCTATGCCTCTAAACCCAATTCTGTTAGTGCACCCTACGTTTCTCACTTAGTCCCTATTCTGTTTTGCCAATCAACTGTCTCCAATGTTTATCGCATCCAGTAAATTCATCGGCCAGTGTTCCAATGTCCGCAACACTCTTTTCTGCAATCCTGTCGCTAGTTCATCTTTTCTGAGCCATATCACTAAGTTTGAGTATAGATCTTTTCTTATGTTGTGGTTTCTCTGCAAATCAATATTATTTTAATTTTTAACTTTATATTGCTTCAATGATATGGTGTGAGTTACTATGTCATTGTATTGTAATATAAAATTAAATTATTAAAGTAATATATTATTGTTTGAGATCCTCGTATTCATAAATCCTCTGTACGTGTGATATTCCTTGTGCCAATTAAAGCTCTGCCTTGGAACCTTCGTATCTTTCTTTCTCTCTTTGATTTTCGCGGTCCTTAGGTTCTCGTAACCATAGTAACGAGCCCTATCCGTTAGTACGCTCTTTTAAAAGCTTTTCTTTTGAATTGGTGTATTGTTCTTAGTTGTACTTGTTTGTTTGCTTGTATAGTTTTATGCTTGTATGCTTGTGTTCGATGATTGCTCCGAGTAGACGGAACGTTGTTCAAATGAAGAAGATTTCGAAGAGAATCTGAGCAGCTATACTTTGGAGAAAGGCAAGTGTATTATGTCATGCAAATGTCCTAATAATTATTAATTTCACCACCCCTGCATGTGTCTTAATTTGATGGGTTCCTATTTAAGGATTTACCTAGCCACTATATTTTCCCTGTCCCTGAAACTGGGTTACTTAATTAATCTTGATGGTAGATGATGCTTAGTTTGCTCAACTGGGATTGGTTAATTGAACCCCTACTCTATGTTCCATATACTCTTTTTAAATAATTAATTGGCAAGATCATATGTTTTAATCGGAACATGGAGAACCACCCAGGAAAACAGTGCAACCATAAGTACTATATGGCTCTGGTCTTGGCTAATTAATTAGAGACTTTAGTGGATGGTAACCTTACCCGAAAGGGGCATGGGGGGCGGCGAGATGACGGGGTATAGCTCGGTCCTCTTGAGCTGTGGGCTTTGGTAAGAGACAGACCTCATTAGGGAGGGTTATACTTTGCTTCGGAACCGGAAACCTTAGCGGGTTACTATTTACTAAGGAATCTTTGTAAAGGCCTCGTAGCGTCCCTATGCGGTCACACCTCGGTAGTGTGATTTAAGAGGATTGGCCCCCTCGGCATGGTTGGGTTTAAAGTTCTTTTGAACTTTTACGCGGCTTATGGTGAAAGTGTACAACCTCTGCAGAGTGTAAAACTGTTATAACAGCCGTGCTCACGGTTAAGAGCGGCCTGGACCCTTACATGATAATCATACTTGAACAAAGATCTAAATCGTGGTTACTTGAGTTATGTTGGGAATATGACATTCATTAATTTGTGGGTGGTATATACTTTCATTTGCTAGTAAATAGATGCTTAATAAAACTTGACCAACTAAAAGTGCTTACTGCAGTATGGTCAGCCAACCTTTTTGCCTCAGCCTTGTATGTCATATTACATTTGCTGAGTACGTTACGTGCTCATACTTGTTGCTTTCCTTTCTTTCTTCTATTGCACCTACGACAACCGGAATGCTGCTCAGTTTGGGAGAATTTAGAGGATTTTCACTGCTGGTTTTGAGGAGTTCTAGGCGTACGCAACCCCCAGTCGACTGCCTGTGAAGTTTGGAGCCTTCGTTTCCAGGATACGCTGTATACTCTGATAGACTCGTAAGTTATTTATATAGTTTATTATGCGTGATACTTTATCTGTTATTCACATTCTGGCTTACTGTATGTGTGAAATTTGATCCTGGCACACATACAGAGCACACTCGGTTTGTTTTCTAAAACCGGGTGTGACATGCTTTCAGAAAATAGAACGAGACATGGTGCCTCAATTTTGTGCTGGTCTGTGATCTTGCTGCGACCTGGAATAATAGCCAATATGATGTAGAATCGTAGATTATCTTTGTCCTGATGCTGATTTTTTTTTCCGTTTGGTTTGTTTGTGGTTTGCATATGAAAGTTACAAACGATAATTGCGTCTGCCGACTTCATAAGACTTGAGGATATGATGATAATTAGGGAGTTGCTGCTCAAATCCACGGTGTGTGCAATTTAATCAGACTATTGATTTCAGCAGGTGTGAGGTTGTTCTTGCTCAGGTCCAATAAGATCGCAGATGACTCCTTGCTCAGGTACAATAAGATCTTGATCTTTGTGTAATGATCCTAGTCATTGGAAAGCTGGTCGGTGGTCATTCAAAAGCTGGCCGGTGGGGTGAGATGGTTTTTGGGGAGTTCAAAAATATCGTTGGAGAAGCTGATGATGAGCAAGGTGGGTCCCTCGCTTATCTTGTAAATAAGATTCCTAGTAGCGGGGCACAAGCCCCCTAAAAAAATAACCTCGCATCACACTGTTCTCGATCTCACCATGTTGTCCAATGCCAAATTCCCTTAGTTATATGTCCTCTTTCTTTTATCAAAACCACCCCTATTTCTCTTTTGTTTTTTTCTTTCTTTTTTATTTAAATAACCTTTCCCTAAACATTTTCTTTGAATAAAACATTATTAAAAATGTATTCAAATATATATACTTTTGTGGAAAGCTATTTAAATATTGATCGGTAGAAAAGTTGTTTATTTTCTAGGTAAGTTTTTTAATAACTTTGTTGGAATTGTTTTAAAATATTAACAAGGTAAATTTATGGAGAAAAATTGCTAAAAGAGATGTTCGGGCATGCACTACGAGTACAGTGTGCTAACAACCATTAAAATCCTTTATATTTTTCAATCGAAATAGCCGTTAATTTTTCTAGTAGTGTCCTTGGCTTAATTGGGCGACTCCAGCGTGGGACTACGAGTGTAAGCAATCTACTCAGCATTTTCTCTAAGTGATGATATATACGAGATCATGATGGGGTGGTAGGACGTAGGTCAGTGTTGCGAGTCGCCAAGTGCCCCAAGTGGTAGCAGCTTGGTGGACATCACCGAGCCGCTTCCCCCGAACTCGAGCCTTCGTCGACGACTAAGTGCTCCGGTGGAGTGGGCGAATGAAGGATGGTGGCAGGGGTCGTGCCCAGCAAGATGCTACTGCCCCATAGCGGAGGTGGTGGCGACCACCGAGGGCGCCATTTCCAGGCGTCCTCGGCGAAGGGGGGTGGAGTCGTCCGGATCCAGACGCCATGGTCCATGTCTTCGGTGCCTCCTGGTGTTGTCAGTTCTAGTAGGGCTGCACGTCAGGTTTGGTCACAAGATTGCTGCAGATTCCTTGTTTGGGGTGTTGGGTGGTCGTGCAGGAGCTACGAGCGAAAGCTTTACTCGATTGGTGTCGGTGTCAACAACGGTGGCGTCGGTTTGGGCGTCGTTTCCCTCCTTTGAGGCGTTTGTTGTGAAGCTCTGTGCGGGGGTTTTGGTCTTCTAGGTGAAAACCGTATCCGGCTGGCCGGATAGGCGGCGACGGCGCCTTTGGCGTCGAATCCTTCATGGAGGCGTCGCTCTGGAAGTCTTTTAACCCGATGTTCAATACCTACAATGGAGTTTGTTGTGCAAGCATTAGAAGACAAGTTTTTCAAGTTCGACATCAAGTTTCTAAGTAGACAGAAGATGTGACTCGGTGGAGTATGATGACAGTGCAAGAACGAAGCAGGGATGGTGAAGGATGATGAAGTTTAGTCTTCAAGTTTGTTTCTCTATCTTAGAAGTTTTCTTTCTTGTATTGGCTCCTCTTTGTTGAGGATTTGAGTCTAAGTACTCTATGTAACCTTTGGCTGTATATGTCCATTTATGGATATAGAGGCCGGATTTAATCCATAATCTAAAAAAAAGTGCCCCAAGTTGTGTTGTGTCCAACGTCAGATTGAAATATATTGGCAGGATTATTGTCCATAACCAGCAGCCTTGCTATATATATGTACACTAAATGGTCGGTGCTAGCTAGACTGCTGCTATGTAGCTGAATGTTGGTGCAGGAGGCACAGGGACAGAATTGAAAGCGAGAAAGGAAGCCAAACCCAAGTATCTCTATTCTCTCGATCTCCCACACACATATGAAATTTCACCTCACGTCTTGATCGAGGCCAAGGGAGCCCAAATATGTGTTTGAATAATTCGAGTTTGAAGCGCAAAGGCCGCTCCACGCGTGTGATCTTGTATAATATATAGACACGGCATCGCGGCGCGGCGAGCCTCGGCGCCAAGGCGGCGCAAGAAGCCGTGCTCGGACATCGCCGGCGAGGTCCTCCTCCGCCTCCCGTCGTGCGCCGACCGCATCAGCTTCGGCGCCGTGTGTGCCGGTCCTGGCGTGCGTCAACCACTACTGGGTGCAAGTGCAACCCCGTGTAAGAAGGTCGATCCACGTTATAATTTTTGTTTTCATCAGAAAATAGGAAGAGGCAATGGTGCCTCAGTTTTGTGATGGTATGTACGTGATCTTGCTGCGACCTGAAATACCTTCAAAATGTCCAATATCTAAAAATCTTTTGAAGTTGCAAGATGACAGTGGCCGGGTTCAGCGTTCAAAGTAAAATTTAGATGCATAATAAATCATGACATCGCTATGTGTACGGAGCAGATACAATTTGAACTTTCACAAAGAATTGTACAAGGAGAAAATAAAAAAGGAAGTGTATGAAAATGTAACACACAATATTCCCATGTTGATTTTTTGGTTTATTGTTATACAAATTAGATTATTATTACGGTATGATTTATCCATTCATATCTTAGTTTGAATTTTTCACATATTTTTAAGGTGCTATCCTGCGTTGGTGGCACTGTTGCATCTAAAATTGTGGATTTATTGCAGCATAAAGTCCCATCATGTTCGATGTAACGATCTCAAATTCAATAAAGCTTCCTTTATTCAACAGAATCCAAAGAAAGATCATCATGTTAGAGCTTGTGAAAGTTCTCTCGGTACAAGCCAGTGAAATCTTTTCTTTGATTTTCTATTTCTCGACAAGAAGCCATGAAAACACAGTGAATCCAGCTTGTGAATTTTTCAGCTTAAGTCTGACCACCTGCACGCAAGGCATAATATAGAGGTTAATTCCAACAAATCATACGCCATGTTACCTACCAGTTGATTTCAATTACACATAGACAGCTCGGTGGTGTCTATGCTATCATTTTCAATAAAAAATAGGATCTGACCGAGACCCAACTTCGATCATGGGCTTCGTACACAACCATATGGCCATCTTCGTACCTGTTGATGACGGAGGCTCTTCAGGAGGCGTGCTATGCTGTGGCGGTGGGCCATAGAGCAATGTTGGTGGCGAGAATTTTTTAACATAAGTTTGGCCACCTGCGAACACCAAGCGGATATAGAGGTTAATTTCAACAAACCATATGCCATGTGTTGGCACGAGATAGCGCCAACAACAAGCACGCGGAGTAGCTCCTTGCTGCCCTTCCACGCAAAGCGGTCAGACCGGTTTTGATAACCGGTCAGACCGGTTTCGCCGGCGGTGCCCGGCGAGAGACCAACGAACGCCCGTCCGGGAGGGACCCCGTCAGGACAGGCGCGCCTTGGGTTGTTCTAGGATCGGCAGGCCACCTAGAACGTCTTCAATCGACATAGAGACGAAGGAAGAACAGCATGATAATAGATTGGAAAAGTAGGGAAAAGAGAAAAAGTAAAAAGATAAAAGATAGATGTATTTGTTCGATTGGATGATGCTTCTCAATCGGCCATGACCCTTTATATTTATAGGGTGGGGAAGTCGTACCCCTTTAGGTTGGTTTACAATACGGGATAAAACTCTAGAGTCCTAAACCTACTCCAACTGCCAATTTTGGGTGCGAACATATGCCCCCCTGTTTTCTGGCAAAGCTTGCGTGTCAGAAAACATCTACAATGATCAAAATTGACTAAAGACGATGATTAACAGTACATCGTCCATATAATGATTTCTAAATCTTTATGGACGCTATTGTAGCCGAAATATCAAATTTATGCATGTTGCAATTTTTATGATTTTTATTTCGGCTTATGTACGTCATATCTAACAACTGAAGCTTTGATTTGGCCATGGCATCCAATTGTAACTCCTTGGTGTATCATAAGAATAATATTGATAGTTGTAAAAAGAAAACCAAGGATTGTACCAAAACCATGAATCATAATTGTTTATACCTGAATATGTATTCCATGGCACATGCATCGATGGAAAAAACGAGGAAGACCAATGTGATGACCGTCGATGCTTCTTTGCTTTTGGTGATGAAAAATTCCAACTTTGATCTTCTAACCGATTACTTTGCTTTTGCTCGGCTATCTTCTGATATTTATGTAACAATTCAGCAAAGCTTGGCTTCTTCTTCATCACCTTGCTCTTTGAAGTGACACTTGCAGATTTGTCAATTTTTTTGTCAAACCGGTCAGACCGGTTTTTAGAACCGGTTAGACCGGTTCCTTCAGAACCAGTCACGCTGAGACCATATTGCCCCCCAGCCAAACATGATTGTTGCTCAGCTATAATATTTGTGATATGCTTATTGTTGGGGACAATTTGATCAACAGAACTAACCGATGAATTTTCAATTATCGGCTTTTCTATGTCTAGTGTCAATTCTGAATTTTTATTTAATCTTCCATCTTTCTTGACACGATAGACTTGTTTAATCACCTTACGCTTATTTTTCTGTGTGGACCGATTCTTTTGATCAAAACGGTCATTATGGATAGGTGATGGCTCATTAATTAACGGCTCCCTATAGGTAATATAATCTGAACACAAATATCTAGGAGGAGACGGCATATATGAATTATAATACCAAGGAGAATAAAAATAAGGCACATTAAAACAAAACTCACATGGCATCGGTGTATGTGATCCATATGATGAAAACGACATTGATTTGTGAGAATTATTCTGTTGCCGATTTCGATTATGGAACTGCTCTCTAGGAGAAGATTTTGATTGTTTGGAATTTTTAGACCGACTAGCATCATTGATATTATTTTGTCTTTGAGACTTAGCCGGAAGTTTCTTGTTACACTTCGGCTTTTCTCTTTGATGCTTATGACGGTCTTTGGATTCAATGGTTTTCCAAACACCAATCTCGGGCTTCTTTGGCTTAACCATCTTTGGTTTTGATTTATTTTTTGAAGCCCTAGGTGAAGCGGTCAGACCGGTTTGAGAACCGGTCAGACCGGTCTGGGCACCGGCCAGACTGGTTGTGTTGCAACCATCACCTTTGCCTTTGTTCTGTTGCCCCCCGAGCGTCGAGATGTTAGATGTAGCCTCTATGCTCTGGCTAGGGGATTTTGGGTCAACAATTTCGGCTAGAGACGGCCGATTTGTTTCTTGACCAACAACATCACAATTTAGCGAATTGCAAGGATCAATAATATCATTAGTCGGCTTTTCAACAACCGACTTTTGAACAACGGGAATTGAATCTACATTATCCTCTTTAGAAATCAAAAATTTAACATGAGCAGATAGACGGGTAGACATATTACCGGAAGATTGTATCTCCTTTAATACGGCGATGTTCGATGGTGGCTGAAACTCTTTAATCTTGATGACACCTTGTTCTGTCTTAACGAAGCAAGACAAGAATATCCTTTCAACTGCGCTCTCATATTCTTGATAATATTCTTCAATCAGCTCTTTACGCGACATCAAATCACTTAATAAATCAGCCATGATAACCAGAGATTTCCCCAGCGGAGTCGCCAATTTGTTGGCACGAGATCGCGCCAACAACAAGCACGCGGAGTAGCTCCTTGCTGCCCTTCCGCGCAAAGCGGTCAGACCGGTTTTGATAACCGGTCAGACCGGTTTCGCCGGCGGTGCCCGGCGAGAGACCAACGAACGCCCGTCCGGGAGGGACCCCGTCAGGACAGGCGCGCCTTGGGTTGTTCTAGGATCGGCAGGCCACCTAGAACGTCTTCAATCGACATAGAGACGAAGGAAGAACAGCATGATAATAGATTGGAAAAGTAGGGAAAAGAGAAAAAGTAAAAAGATAAAAGATAGATGTATTTGTTCGATTGGATGATGCTTCTCAATCGGCCATGACCCTTTATATTTATAGGGTGGGGAAGTCGTACCCCTTTAGGTTGGTTTACAATACGGGATAAAACTCTAGAGTCCTAAACCTACTCCAACTGCCAATTTTGGGTGCGAACACCGTGCTACCTGCCAGCTGATTTTATGCTACCTGCCAGCTGATTTCAATTACACATAGACACGTCAATGGTGTCTCTGCCATCAATTTCAATAAAAATGATTTAACCAAGAACTAACTGCATGCGCTTGGTGCACATCCATATGACCATCTCTTTACCTATGGATGATGGAGGCTCTTCAGGAGGCGTGTTAGCTCGCGGCGGCGGGCCGTAGTCCAATGTTAATGGGGAGAATTTTTCAGTGTAAGTCTGGCCACCTGCATATCAAGTGCAATATAGAGGTTAATTTCAACAGACCATACACCATGTTACCTACCGGTTGTTGATTTCAATTACATATAGATAGCTCGGTAGTGTCTATGCTATCAATTTCACTAAAAAAGGATCTGACCAAGAACCAACTTCATGTGCTTCGTGCACAATCATATGGCCATCTCCGTACCTGTTGATGACGGAGGCTCTTCAGGTATGCTATGTTGTGGCGGCGGGCCATAGAGAATTAACGTTGGTGGCGAGAATTTTTCGACATAAGTTTGGCCACCTACGAACACAAGCGAAATATAGAGATTAATTTCAATAAACCATATACCATGTTACCTGTCAGCTTATTTCATTTACACATAGACCACACCTCCCGTCATCAATTTCAATAAAAATGATGTGCTGATGGAGGCTCTTCAGGAGGCGTGTTAGCTTGATATAGAGGTTAATTTCAACAAATCATACACCATGTTACCTACCAGTTGATTTTAATTACACATAGACACCTCGATGGTGTCTACGCCATCAATTTCAATAAAAATAATTTAACCAAGAACCAACTTCATGCCTTTGGTGCACAACAATATGGCCATCTTTGTACCTGTTGATGATGGAGGCTCTTCAGGAGGTATGCTATGCTGTGGCGGCGGGCCATAGAGAATTAACGTTGGTGGCGAGAATTTTTCGACATAAGTTTGGCCACCTACGAACACAAGCGAAATATAGAGATTAATTTCAATAAATCATATACCATGTTACCTGTCAGCTGATTTCATTTACACATAGACACCTCCCGTCATCAATTTCAATAAAAATGATGTGCTGATGGAGGCTCTTCAGGAGACGTGTTAGCTTGATATAGAGGTTAATTTCAACAAATCATACGCCATGTTACCTACCAATTGATTTCAATTGCAATAGACATCTCAATGGTGTATATGCTATAAATTTCAATTAAAAAAGGATCTGACCAAGAACCAACTTCATGCGCTTCGTACACAACCATATGAACATCTTCGTACCTGTTGATGGCGGAGGCTCTTTAGGAGGCGTGCTATGTTGTGGCGGCGGGCCATAGAGCGTTGGTGGCGAGGATTTTCCGACATAAGTTTGGCCACCTGCGAACACCAAGTGAAATATAGAGATTAATTTCAATAAACTATATGCCATGTTACCTGCCAGTTGATTTTAATTACACATAGACATACACCTCGATGGTGTCTACGCCATCAATTTCAATAAAAATGATTTAACCAAGAACTAACTTCATGTGCTTCGTGCACAATCATATGGCCATCTCCGTACCTATTGTTGACGGAGGCTCTTCAGGATTAAATGCAACCGGCATGGTTTTTGGCACAGTTTTGCACGATAACGAAATTGATCAAAACGAACCAAAATATCACTATTGGGTCCAAAAAAGTGGATTGGGTGTGGATTCGTTTCATTTCTGGCCCAAACCGGTGCATTCGTTTCGTTTCTAGCATTAAATGCAACGGTCATGGTTTTCGGCACAGTTTCGCGCGGTAACGAAACTAACCAAAACGAACCAAAACATCACTATTGGATCCAAAAAAGTATATTGGGCGCGTTCGTTTTGTTTTGGCCAAAATCGGTGCATTCATACCTGTTGATGACGGAGGCTCTTCAGGAGGCGTGCTATGTTGTGGCGGCGGGCCATAGCGCAATGTCGAGAGTTTTCTAGCATAGGTTTGGCCACCTGCATACATGAAGCATCATATAAAGGTTAATTTCAACAAACCATACTCCATGTTACCTACCGGTTGATTTCAATTACACATAAACACCTCGGTGGTGTAGACGCCATCAATTTCAATAAACCAAGCAACCATTTTAGCTACTATATTTCATTTACGCATAGACAGGTGTTTAATATTTGACTATTCCATCAATTTCTAAAAAAGATTTTATTACCATTCAAATCACATATACTGATATACATTTGGTTCACAAAGAATAAACCATTCAACCAGTTCCTTACAGGTTGATGCTGGAAGATCCCCAAGGAAATTGCTCCATATCAGAGACAAAACATCGAAGTGCAATATTGGCATTAGAAATTTTCTAGCATCAGTATGGCCACATGCATACATGAAGAATAACATAGAAGGTTAACTAAAGCGCATGCATGATGAAATTGTTATTTGATCTTTTGAAGGTTACTTGAGCGGCTAAATTGCTTCTTGATTATCGTGCTTACCAAGGCCCAAGAGCAGCATGAGTAGGAGGATTGACATCGCGGGGCTGTTTCGAGTCATGGCCTCAAACCGCTCAATGGTGAAGGAGAAGATAGTTGGTGTCAATTGTGTCAGAGAGTGTGTCTATTTAAAGGCAATGCTTGAGAGTCAAATGTGGAGGCTGGGCTCGTATTGAATCAGGTAATATCTGCTATGCATGCATCTTTGGGAGGAGTTTAATTTGATCTATATTAATAAAATTGGTATATTTTTATAGTTAGCAGGAGATTAATTTCTTCCATACTACAGCCTAAAGCACACCATATTCTTGCGGACAATTAATTCCTGCTATCCTACATCTGGTATGCATATATGAATCATTAGCAGGAAATTAATTCCTGCCACCTTGCAAAAGTTAATGGTAGGCTTCACTTGATTTGGTACATTTCATCAGACACCAAAGGTTGAGGTGGTGAACAATTAGTTTTCCTGATTTTCAAATAAACTTCTGGGTGGATTCTAAATCTTCCAACGTCTACTTCCAATCGGAGTAGGATTGTGCATTCATCAAGCCTAGCTATTGAAATATATTATTGGCATATGTTAATGGTCATGGCACCTTCCTTCTCTTTGACCTCAACACCAAGATAGTGATGAATATGGCAACACCGGTCACTCTAGCACATTTTCTAGTATTCTTGGTTTTATATCGAACCTAAGGGATCTTTTGTTGGTCTCTTGTTTCGCATATGTTTTATCACATGTTTAGTGGCACAATTGATCTCATTCATATATATACTATCCTAGGTATATACATGTGCACCTTTTTTGTTGCAATGGCAAAGGATGCAGTCGCCGCCATGGCATCATGCATGTTAGGGAGTGAAGCCATGGAATAATAATGCTTGATGTGCGTTTGAACAAATCCACTTCTCACATGCAACACCAAGTGATAGGGGGGACTTCCCAGAGACAGAGAAGATAACGGTGTGGGAATTCAGCGCCTGCTGGCGTGACAGTAACACGACGAAAATAGGCCAAGCTAAACTCGGGAACACAACAAAAACAAAGACAAACTGCCCAGAAACACCATCGCCAACATCACCGACATAACAAAATGGTGTCAACTGATGAGCAAAATAAAAATTACTCGAGTAATGGTTAGGATGAGCGAATTGGAAGCTTCAAGTAATCAAGCTACGATATCATGCATTCATCTGTTCCTCAATCTAGTGTTGGAATGTGATCCCGGCCAACACAAAAAAGTTATGTGCATATCCACCTTCTCTAGCCGACTCAAATGATATAAATGACCCGTGTCTTCCTCCCAAAGGGCTATAAATAAGAGGTGAAATGATGCTTAAGACATCTAATTCTTGTTTAAAATCAAAACACCGATTAGTTAGGACACTTGAGGGGTTGGAAGCGCGATTCGAGACCTTCTAGATAGAAAGACAATCTATATTTTGGGCTCGAGACACAACTTTTGACCTTTGGTAGATTAGACATTATCCAAAGCAAGCAAATAATTCAGCTAATCAGGCAAGATGATCAAGGACGGTGCAAAACTAGATGAACAAAAGCTGATGGTGCTTGATATAATGATGAGTCTAACTTGGGAGGAGTTGGTGTGGTGCTACATGATCACCTTGGCATTTCTCATGGAGAGCTCAAACTGTCTGTTATGATCATGAGCTAAATGATATCACAGTGGAAGCGATCGCTTGTTGGGAAGGATTACGAATTTTCTTTCCATCAAGGGGTTCAACGTTTGATGCTTTTCATGAAGTAGCTAAGTTAGAACTTTAGTGAGTGATTTTTTAAATTTGCTACTAGCTCTGTTCCAAATTACTATTTATTGTTGTTTTTTTCTCGCAATGTTGGACCATTCATATTATTCAAAATTTTAGAAGAAATATACGAAAAATAAGTCATACTTAATGTACCTTTTGAAAAAGTAAATCACAAAAAATAGATGATCATTGTATAATTTTTTGAATAAAAAGAATGATCAAACAAGATGCATAGCCTTGTGTACGTGCATGTTTCACTCTGGCATACGGAATTACCATATTATTATTTTTGGTATAGCATGCCTTATAGTTTGAGGTTTCTAGGCGCCAATATCAATGAGTGTAACAGTGTAATACATACCATGAGTGCACGAGTGGTTACACGGCCGTTACACTACACGGGTTCCCTAGCTCCTGGTCCTGAGGAAGAAGCCATGTCGTCGACAAATCCTCGCCGTCTCGCCACATGACGGGCTGAAGCCAATAGGTCCGGCCGAAACCCGAGTTGTAGCCGTAGGCGCTCAGCGAATACTCCCGATCCTCTTGGTCGACGATGCCGTCTTCCAGGAAGTAGATCAACCCCGCCCACGATCGCCGGCGCTCCTCCGGCACGCGCACGGCGGCCCCCACGAGCAGCGCCACGCCGTCGCCGAGGGCGCGCACCTCCTCCCACCGCGACGACCGGAAATCCGCCTTGAACACGGTGAACACCTCGTCTATCCCCCAGCACCACCGCCCCGGCCTTGCCTGGCAAACCTCCCTGCGCACCATCAGCAGCTCGCCGGAGTCGCGGCCCGAGTCCACGAGGTAGTGCAGCGCGAGGCGGCGGCGGATGGCGAGGTTCGGGGGAGCGCCGGTGATGACGCGGGCGATCCCGGAGACGGTGGGCGCGCCGCCGCCACCGCCGCCGTCGTCGCCGATGGTTACGGCGAGGAGGTCCTCGTTGTGGTCGACGGCGTAGAGCGTGCCCTGGTGCATGGCCATGTCCTTGAGCCGCCGCCACTGGTCGTGGCTGCTCACCGACCACGACGGCGCCCCGGGGCGGCATAGCGCGATCTTCCCCAGCCGCCCTTCGCCGCCGACGACGGCGGCCACGGCGCCGGGCGAGAAGACGACAGGCTTGCTGACGGAGAGCTCCCGGGGCTCCGGCTCGGCGCCGCCGCCGCCGCCGCCGTGCAGGAGCGGGGCCAGCCCGAGGTAGTCGTACTCCGGGAGGTCGCGCTCGGGCACGGCATGGACGACGGGGTCGTGGCGGGCGCGGACGCAGGAGAGGCTCGGGAGCGGCGCCATGGCGTCGCCAGCGTGTATCCGCCGCCGCCGCCGTCGTGCTTGTAGACGAGCCACTCGCCGCAGGAGCCGAGGTGCCCGGCGGCGGCGGGGAGGCGGAACGGCCGGTCGCCGGGCAGGAAGCCGCGGAAGGTGCCGTCGCCGAAGACGAGGCACGGCAGCCGTGGGGTCGCGCGGTGCTGCGCCGCCGACGCGCGCCAGGAGCGGCAGACGGCGCCGAAGCAGATGCGGTCGGCGTACGACGACAGGCGGAGGAGGACCTCGCCGGCGATGTCCAGCGGGAGGGCCGGCCAGGGCGAGCTCGACTTCTTGCGCCGCTTTGGCGCCGACGCCGACATCGTCGATCGTATCGTATCCTCAGCTCGTGCGTGCAGTACTTCGTATGTATGTAGCAAGGTCGGACGGCCACGCCGTTGTCTGTATATAACAAGATCACACATGCGGCCGCCTTGGAGCTTCAAAATCTCGGACTCGGAATTTGCGGATCACACGCCTTCGAGATTTTTAATCTTCTTGTGGTTTTTTTCGGAATTTTAATCTTCTTGTGGTTTTTTTTGAATTGTTCCGCCGTAGCTACTGGCTTCAGGCTTCAGCCCGTGATCTGGCGAGACGGCGAGGATTTGCCGGCGACGTGGCTTGCTCCTCCTCAAAAGGGAACGTACTTACGTGCACTTGGGGCGCGCATTTTGTGCCCGCCGCCGCCAGAAACCGTAACCAACCGCTCGCCGAGACGCCTCCGGCCGCAGCCGGAGCCCCACAACCACCGCAGCGCCATACGTGCTCGTGCACAACTACTTCAGCAGCTCAGCGCCTCA
Source organism: Echinochloa phyllopogon (assembly GCA_033239725.1). Classification (NCBI taxonomy): domain Eukaryota; kingdom Viridiplantae; phylum Streptophyta; class Magnoliopsida; order Poales; family Poaceae; genus Echinochloa; species Echinochloa phyllopogon. Next base: position 4,405,096 of record BTCW01000001.1, read on the forward strand.
TCAAACAGAAGCGGGTCCTTGTCTTGATGCTACTGGCACATGGTATTGTGGTAAGAAAAACCGAAACACCAATCCTTGTCTCCAATGGAAGGTAAAATTGCATAAACACCCCCATAAAGCATTCAGAGAGTTTGACATTACCCCTCATAAGTCAATTTGTTGCATATACCCACCGATCTACCCAGTTTTATTGCGAAAACCCACCCAATAAGCATATACTTAATCGATTCAACTTGTTTCACATATTGTAAGCCGTCAATGTAGCATTTATCCGAGATTATATACTTTAAGTAGTACAATATCGATATGTTTTTAAGATTTCATAGAAAATTTGATGATAAGCGATCAAACATTATTGAATCTAGTTTCTCTATTTGCACAAAAATTTCAATGCAATATGGTAAATAAATCTAATGCAAGTAGTTAGAGAATCATAAGTTGGTTACTTTGACCTACCGAGGTTCTACATCGGTGAAAACGGATTGAAACGGTTCAGCATATGCACATTGGGGGTGTTTTTGCAACAAAATTGAGTAGGGGGAGTGTATTTGCAATAAATTGACTTATGGGGGGCAATGTCAAGCTCTAAATATTTTATGGGGATGTTTATGCAATTTTACCCCATTGGAAACAAACCCCACGCAGCAGCTGACCAAACTCATACCATTTGACCATTTGTGTAAGCAACAGGTGCCGTCAAGTACAAGGGGGAGAGAAAAAAAAAGTCTTCAATTGATAGATAATCTATCAAATGCTTACTTTCTGCAGAAATTCCATTTTTGACATAGCACTAGTCAATTGTGCAAAAATGGCATTCCGCCTTGAAACATTGCATGTGATCGATACAGCATCACCATAACAAAATAACAAATGTTGGTATTTCTGAACTGCCTTTTTGGATAGTTTTTGCCTCAAGACTGCAAAAAGCGCACCTGGATCTGCTGAAATAGTCTGCCTCAAGATTCGATATCCGAATTTGCAGAAATGAACAAACAGCAGCTAGTGACCAGACAATCTTGAGTGCCAATTGGTCTTTGTTTACTACTAGAACAAAAAAATCTCGGGGACATTCAGAAACTAGGCTGTCATTGCAGAGTGGTATTTCAACTGCTGTTTACTTGTGCTCTTTAATTTCTTTAATAATACCGTCAGCAAGGGAATCTGTATCATAATTCTTGCCATAAAACTTGACAAACTCCATCTTTGGATTCATCAAGTACCTGAAAGTTAAATGACCAACAAGTCAGTGTTTTGACAGAACACAAATGTACTTTATCACCATCACAACATGGCAGTAGCATTAACAAATCATCCAGTAACAATGAGCTAAAGAGGAATATTAACTGCCAGCCAGTATGTAACTTCAGAATTTAGACATTCCATGTATTCCATTGGAAAATAGATTGACAAAATTTACAAACGAGCATATCCTAAAAATTTCCTACTGGATACCCACTCGAGTATCAGAAGGGTTACATAAACAATAGGCCAATAGCCAAACAAATGGGTTTCTTCATTTTCTTCTACATGTTATGACGTATCGTACAATAATTTAGTAACTAGAACTAAACCATCTCAATCGCAGAACACTAGAACAGTAGCAAAACCAAAATTATCCAAAGCCATTGTGCAAGAGGGAAGGGGTTAGAAACAACATACATGACAATTGAGTGATCAACAAGATAGTCAGAACCCTCCTCCTCTGTCTTCATATAATAAACTCGGTAGGCACGTGCAACCTGTCTTATTTCATCTGTCGTGCCTGTTAATCCTATCAGATCTGGATGGAACTCTGCAAAACACACATAATGCATCAATAACAGGCAATCAAATAAATAAGACGCTGCAAACTAAAGAAAATTTCAAATGCTAACAATTTTACGCAATGATAAGGAAGAATTGAGGGGCATAAGTGCACAGACACACACCTTGAACATAGTCCCGAACCTGCTCAACAGTATCTCTTTCAGGATCAACTGTAATGAAAACTGGCACAACATCCAATTTTGCCTTTTCCTCTGCATATAACAACGGATTTTATAATGACTGAAAAATATGCCAACTTAAACTGTCTACTGGCACCAGTTAGGCACTTCGGTGGAAAGTTTCACCAAGTCAGTCAAACAAAATGCATAGCCTTGTGTGCATGTTTCACTCTGGCATACGGAATTACCATATTATTATTTTTGTTATAATAACATGCCTTCTAGTTTCTAGGTGACAATATCAATAAGTGATAACAGTGTAATACATACCATGAAGATAAGACGACATATTTATAGGCAATAAGCAGACAAAACATGATTTATGAAAATAGCTGTATCCAAGTTACAAGAAAATCAAATAACTTACTAATTTTGTCAATCGCTGCGGCCATTTTCTGGAGCTCATCTGGACAGATGTCAGGACAGTGTGTGAATCCAAAGTACAGCAGAGTCCATTTGCCCAAGAAATCCTTTTCAGTGACAGGCTTTCCATCATGATTCAGAAGCTTGAATGGACCGCCAATGGCTGCAGTGCCTACTGATTGTCCAGGTTTCACAGCACTTGTTCTATTCTTCAATTCTGAGGAAGATGGAACAGAAAATATTGTGATAAATTAAACGGCTATCAGGATTCAAGGAGCTGTATCTTTCTACCATGCAGATAATACATCTAAAACACATCTCCATTTGTAAAGATAAGAGCAGGTTTGCAATGTTTGCTAAAATAGTAAATGAAGAGCTCATTCTGAACCAGGGTAATGATTTTTTCATAATGCAATGGTATCAAAACAAAATAAAAGTTTACTATGTCATATATGATTTGCACAATTCCTTCTTACATTGTTTCCACTGGCCTTAATTGGTTTCTGGCTTTTCACTGATGTCAGGAAGAAGTATGACACGAGTAACAGTCCCCTCTATACCATTTGATTAACAAGTTTAGTGTTCAATTCAAATGTTGTATATGTGTACTTAATGTAGTATGTACAAGTATTTAGTACAACAGCTATAAAAAATGCCAGCAGCAGTTAAAAAGAAAAATGTAAGAAAAATTATTAGTCTTTAACTTACTTTCCACTTAGTGTAGACTGTGAAGGTCAAATAATTGTTAAGGGAAAGAAATTTGTAGGGCAGGGTAATCTTGGGCAGCTAGTGGATCAGCTCTCCATTTTACAAACAGGCAAACGGCACAAGCATTGAAGAGAGTTCAGATTTTCTGATGTTTCAGCGGTATTGTAACATGATGAAATAAAAAGGAAATGTACGAAATCACAAATTTATCCTTCTTAGCTTGCTCCAGCATGTTTGTCATAAAGTGTCTATACTCTCTCTATCCATCAATGATGATTTCACTGATAGCTACCAAGCATACATTATTTTTCAAAAAAAAAAACAAGACATTGCTAGAAATGTATAAGTACTTTTTTGAGAACGTGTCATGCATGTATTTCATTAAGAAGAAGAGTTTGCATACAGCCACAACAGAACACTTACAACAAAACGAGACAAAACATGAACAACACTGGTCCAGTATGGAGAACAAGACACTTAAAGGTAGGTTCTGGAAGAATAAGTAAAATCTCTAAAATTCCTAGGTTTGTATTCATGAAAGTGGACACAAAATTGAACACAAGAGACTAGATAATGCGTTGATTGTGTTCCAGAAGCATCATATTTCAGTAACTAAGTATGTAGCAAGGTGCAGCACTCATGCTGGGAAATCAGAAACTATTAGCATTGGTTGATTGTGTTCCAGAAGCATCACATTTCAGTAAGTACGTAGGAAGGTGCAGCACTCATTCTGGGAAATCAGAAGCCATTGACAATTTAACATTGGGAATCAGTAAGACTCAGGTACCAATAAACTATGCATCTCGTACAACCTTAAATTTCATTTAATCCCACCAGTTACCACCACTATGGCACTTGGGTGCAAATTCATACAAACCCAGAAAAAAATGTTAGCAGGGTAGCCAAAAATTTTGAGAGGGGATTAAAAGCTAGGGGTTCAGGATTAGACAGTTCGATATTTATGTGGAAGTGCAGATATGGTATGGTATACAGTAGGCTACACTACTACAGCTTTAACATATTCCAAAATATCTAGTGATTGGAATGAACCCCCATGAACTGCGAACTATGCAACCAAGACATCATGAACTGCTTTGACTAATTGGCTCGATGTAACCTCTTCAAATTTGGTTAACAGATGTTGCTGTTTACTCCATTCGTGCCTTGGTTCAACAAAACAATCATGAAGATCCTTCTATTCACCACCAAATGCAGTCCTATCCTAGCATGACAGCAAACAATAACAAACTCACCATAGTAATCTACCTTCAATGTGACGCTTCTTTTCTTTGTCGTAGTACATAATTATCCCTCCTCCAGTCAGGAGCAGCAGTAGAAAACTGAGCCAGGACACCGGCTGCAAGAAAGTAACAAGTGCTTCTGAATTAGCATATAGAAATGACCTTACAGTCTAGAAACAAGGGGAAACAAGAGTGCCCAGAGGAAATGAGAAGTCGTCCACTCATTGGCCGCTAGATCACTACAAATTCGGTGTTAAATCAAACATTTCAGGGCAATCATGTATATTTGCCCCCGCATAAGGATCCAGTACCAATTGGGATTACAAGCCATAACTCACCCCTCCTCGGACTGATTTTCCAGCGTCCGCTTGCTCAGATTTCCCCTCACCGCCTCCATCCCCACCCGCCGCCGCCGCCGCCGCTGCGGGGGGCTTCGACCCACCCTGCGACGAAGCGGAGGTGTCGGCGGAGAAGAAGCGCGCGCGGCCCAGGAACGCCGCTCCGAACTGAGACGCACCCGGCCCGGTGATCTGCAGCAGGAACAAAATCAAAACTAATCACGACATCTCGGCGTCGCCACCAGAAGGGCGAGAGAAGATCCCGCGCACGGCGGACGCCAAGGGCGAGAGGAAGAGAGACGCTGAGGTACCTGAGGCAGAGCTCGAGCGGGCGGAGGGGGAAGGCTGGGAGCGAGCGCTCGCGAGAGGAGCGCGCGGAGGTGTGACGCGCGCGCCCTCATCGTCGCCTCCGCCGCCGCCGCCGGTGTGGGATTGGATGCTGCTGCGGGAAGGGGAACGGGTTGCGCCGCGCCGTCACCTCGTGGGCTCGTGGCTCCGGCGGCGCCGCGGGTTCAGAGGGGGTTTTCCAGCTGGAGGGGGTGGTTTACTGATGCTTTGCTTCTCGTGCAAGAAGAACATTTCAGTTTCGCGAATCGCAACACCGGAGGTTAGCGTTAAGCACCAGACAAAATTTTGTTTCACGAATAACACTGGGAATTTGTTAGTTTCCCAATACTTTCGATCCTTTTGCGAGTTAACCCAGGTTAGCATTACCCATTATAAACTGCTCATTTTAAATTTACATTGACATTCTAATCAGCATTCAAATCAAAATGTTTAATTTGCATGTAAAAAAAAGTTTAATTTGGAATTGGTTGGGGTGCGCCAGGCCCTGCCTGCAGTGCAACGGGTGGGCGACGCTCGAGGGCTGGGGCAAGCCACTGTGGTGGGCCCTCCCCCACAAAAAATAATAAGAACAGACACTACACTTATACTTGATCTTAGCCAAAAGGCCGAGAAAGGTATGATACGGAACCCTGCCCCTTCTTTTATAGCTCGCTCGACCGCGCACCCGCCTTCAGCTAGCGATGTGGTACTAACCAGAAGCGCAGCGCCGAAGCGGAGGCAGGCGGCAAGCGCGGAGCGGCACGCAGCATGCCGTTTGGGCTTTCGTGTTCCCTCACGGCCCATGTGACAGGTAGAGGCCCAAGTGATCAGACGGCCCAGTAACGCGACTTTCAAGATAACATGTCTCTTGCTGGTCGTCCAGTCCCTCTCTCACTTTGTGGTGGCACTTTCGAATTACGGGCCACCCCTTCTCTCCGATTTGCCTATTTCTCAATCTAAAAAAAAGGATTGGCCTATTCTCTGTTTCTACCATTTTCGTCGAGAAGAAACCAGGCGATCGCCCGTGTTGGGAGCATGCGCACGCCCGTGCACCGAGCGCAAGAGCATCGCCAGGGCCGGCCGGCGCCGCTAGGATATCAGCACACTTTTTAGTTTTGTCAGTTCTCTTCATCTTCAGCAAGATTATCCCGTCTCGGGGTCTTACGGACAGATTTCGAGAAGATCGCTGGGAAACGGCGACATAAGTACGGCGAGGAGCTAGAGGCACACACAAGATTTACCAAACTGGCTAAAATTTTCAAACCAAGAGTGTAAATGGATCCTAAGGTTGGCAGTTACCCAAGCTTAGCTCTGCATCAGCTTCCCAGTCTTGTTTCGGACTGCCGTTGGCATCAATTCATACTACTCTCCAGATTTCAGGCATGCTGATGGCTGCGAGCATATTCAACTTTCACTAAAGAACATTTCTAACACGACATCGAGCTGTTTGGTGCTATCTAAGGCGAGGCTTACGCCGACAAATTGGATATCCACCACAGCAGGGAAGGAATTTCTCTAACAAAGGCAAAAGCGACTACAGGTATCAGATTCCTGTGACATACAAGCTTGCTGCAAACACAATGTCACGCTTAATAGCATTGGACGCGACCTCCATCTTCTTATACAGCGCAGAGTTCCCCATTATCGAAGCTGCATTCCTGAATTCTCTGCATGTTTCATCCAGCCGGACGATTGTTCTTACAATGATCCCCTCGGATACATCCGTCAGCTCACAAATGTCCGCAAAAGGAGTTCCCTGCGTCAATGCAACAGAAAATGGCATCACAATCCAGCATTCATCTTGGACAAGTGTTCCCATGATGATGTTTATACCTTTGCCCACTCGTAGACAACCTCAACAAGCCCAAACTTGAGATTGTCACGTGCATACTCCTCAGGATCCACAGGCACCTTGAACTGTGCTTGGAGTTGTCCTAGTCCGATTGCTGTATCATAAAGCCTAATACAGACAAACACGGGTGGGCTAAAAAATGCTTGAAGCATGTCTTCTGAGAAGATATAACTGAGATTCTTAAGATGGATCATTACAGGAACCAAAACAGGGGAGCAAAAAACTAGATCTAACCTCCTTTTGGCTTCAGCCAGTTTTGTAGTAAGAGATGGTTCTGATGCGTTCCTCTGTTGGAAGACGAATGCGGACATAATGGCCACAGCTTCTTCAGGTTCTAGGTCATCCAATTGATTCTCAAACAGACATTCTGTTGTTATTAACTCCTCGCCAGAGTTCATCTCACAGGCTACTCGTCCCTTAAGTTGCACAACTAGATCAGAGTCAATGTAGTTGATTACCTTCAGTACATCAATCTGCAACGATAGAACAATTGAAGTGTTAAGAAAATAACTTCAAAAGTATAGAAATAAAGTCAGATGTCGTTCATGGAATAATATTTCATTCTCGAAAAAGCTGATGACAGCCATATAAGCATTCCATATGAACTAAATTTACAAAGATAGCTTCACAACAAAGTAACATAGGTCTTAGTGATTTGCATGCAACTTTGTGATCCTGTATGGATTGGTAGATATGACTCATTAATATGTTAAGCCTGGCATCTAGAATCGATATCCAAACTTTACTTCAAAAAAAAAAGAATCGATATCCAAACTGAATGAGACCAAAAACCTCCCACGCGGCCACGCTAATGCGAAACAATTGGAAAAAAAAAGACAAATAGGTATTTTTGTTCCCATGCTGCAGACATAATGGCTATAACAATCCCTTGAACTGTTTTCTTTCATGTACACAACAGGGCAACAAAAGGAAAGAGTACATAAAAGATCTTACTCTGCCTTGAAACTCCGGCATCTGTTGAAGAGCCTCATCTGACATTTGGAATTTCAATTCATTCAGCTGATTCTTGTACATCTTTTGCTCCCTCATCAATGATATATGCTCCTTTAGTTTTATACATCCATGGCATTTGTTTTCGGAAATTTTCTGCAGTAGTCTGTGATATGCATGGTATTTTTCAACAAGATACATGTCCTTTATTTTTAGATCTGCAATGCACCAAATGACCACCTTAAATAGTTACACAGTTCATAAATTAACTAGAGGCCTTGTGGAAAAAATAAATCAATGAAAGTACGGGTAACGGGTGTGTATAAAATGCTAGACTCAGAACTAAAAGGAAAATAAATATATGTGCTGATATTACTCAAGAACTTCACCGGCATGCAGGCCAACACATTCATGCCATTATATATATATTCTGTACCAAAATGCCCATTTGATAATGTTGTTGAATTATTGTGTCTAACACTCTAACCCACTCATCCCTCTAAAACCAGAAAAAGAACGGGGTAGGAAATAAAATCCTGCACAGTATATGGCTGTTGTGGACGCTTTTATTGGGCAGACTTACAGCCGGCGCAAGAAGTCCAAGAGGTCTACAAGTAGTTCAGATTAGCTTCTAGATTATCTTGTTCGGTTAGTTTATGAGATAAAGATTGTTTAGAGTTTGTTTAGGAAGTTGGTTACCCGCTCTATATAAAGGAGTCCATGTCTTTTGTAATAGGTAAGCAGGAGAATTAACCTCAAGCTCAGAGCCTCCACGGGAGGGCGAGTTGGTTACGGTCTCCCTGCTGTTAGAGTTCACCAATCAATAAAGGTAGCCATATCAATGAGTGTTTCAAGTTCCACCTCAGCCAGCTTTGAGTTTTAACTATAATATCCAGATGGTTCAGCACAACCTATTTACAGTTACAACTCACAAGGTGACATTTTTTCACCATATTTTTTTCTCGAATACAAAGGACTGCATATCATTTCATTAATAGAAGATAAAAAAAAAGAAAAAAAGTGTACAAGGCCAAAGCCTTAAAAAGCACTACAACTTACGCGCCAGACTTTAGGAAACGACCTGACCGGGAAACTAGAAAAAGGAAACAAGCACCTAGCTTATTCCAAAGAACAGACCATTTGCATTTTTCAAATATGTATCTCTTTAATCACGTTTTGAGATCCAAACAAACACTTTAGGAGTTACAAGCCACACAAATGCATGAGAGCACCCATCTGCCCTGTCCAACTTATAAGAATGACAGAATCATAAGCAATATGGAACACTGATTTAAATTGCTGAGTCCTTTCCTAGCCACAGTTAAAACTTCAATAAAGTAGAACAAAACAAATAATCAAGCCATGCAGAAAATCTGTACCTTTTATAGCATCTAGAGCAGGAGGATACTTAGTTCCATCTGGTTGCTCTTTTATAAGCTGTTGGACAGTTCTGGAGTAAGTAGCTTTGCTACTCTCCTCAAGGAGTCTGACTTGATCGATCTTTATTTTGCTGCTGCATATACTCATGATCTTTTTTTTCTCTATTGCTCTTACTTCAAAGCCCATTCCAGAAGCATCCCCCTTGTATGGTAGGGGGATTTTGATAACACCTGAACCTTTTCATGAGCTGACAGAAGAGCAATACTCATCATCCATGCCACGTTTTCCTTTCAGAATAATAAAGCGTCCTTGCTGAAAATCCCCAGGTTCCTTTTCAGTTTTATGGGACAACTCAGGGGATAATGCAGATGAAGTGCAATCACCAGTCAATACAAGAACAACATATTTATTTAGTGCTGTAGATGGACTTTTCAGTATAACACCAAGCAAGTGATCATCGTCCTGTCAATATGTTCAAAAAGCATAGGGTTTTAATGTGGAAAAGATGCAACTATAGCACATTTAACAGTAACCTTATATACATATAGAGAGCACAATGTTCAAAAGAATCAGGCTTGTTCAAATATATAGTTATGGTACAGCTGATAGAATGGTAGCCTCCAAAAACAAATTAATAGAACCTTCTAAAGTACTTGCTTAAATTGCCTGGTTTCTCAACTTTCAAAGTAGAGGTGGCTAAGCAAAAAGCTCACGGATATTTAGTTCGGCTCGAACAATGAATATGCTAAGACCAAGCTTGATATCAAGCTCAGATTGATTCCTAAACAAGCTAATATCATACTTGGGTATGATAAAGTCACATGATTTAATACTTTTCCAAGTTTAGACTCGGATGTTTGATGCTAATTTAAGAAGAGGTTTTAAACTTCAATTAGGAACATAAAATACTTTGTTTTCTTCTAAGTTTTTTTTTTGAAAAATTGGTTTTCTTCTAAGTTTCTCGTATTTCTTTATGCGCTACTTCTGTATGCCTGCTAGTGCTATTATTAAGTTTATATAACAGTTGAGTGTTGAGAAATAGAGTAGTAGAACTATGTAAATAAAAAACATTGCCAAAAGGAACTGACAAGCAAACATGAACTGTGCAAAGAGAAAACAAAATATGATGAGGACATACAGATTCAGATTTAACAACGACCAATCTCCCAGGCATAAGGAACTGTTGAGTAACGGACAACTGCATGATTGCTTCTGTTATAGATTCCCAACGTGCCTTAGCTTCTAATGTCATATCATAGTATTCTTCAATTGAAGGCTCTCCTTTTATGCACCCGATAATACAAGAATATATATATATATAAGGCAAAGAGATTAAAAAAACTAGAGTTCCATGCACATATAAATACTAGATACTACACTTTTATCAGTACTTCAGATGTACAATGGAAGCTGATCATATACTACCACATGTAGCATTGCAAAGAAGTTACAACAACAACAACAACATAGCCTTTTGTCCCAAGCTAGTTGGGGTAGGCTAGAGGTGAAACCCAAAAAGTCAAAAAAAAAACAGAAAAAGAGTTAGAGGAAAGCAGAAAAGAAAGCAAAGATCACGGCTCAAGCACATTAATTGCTAGTCTCCAAGCGCTCCTATCCATAGCTAAATCCTTAGAGATATTCCACTCTTTAAGGTCTCTAATAACCGACTCATCCCAAGTTAGTTTGGGTCGACCTCTACCTCTCTTAGCATTATTGGCCCGCTGTAGAACCCCACTACGCACCGGCGCCTCAGGAGGCCTCCGTTGGACATGTCCGAACCATCTCAACCGATGTTGCGTCAATTTCTCCTCAATTGGTGCCACTCCGACTCTATCTCGAATATCTTCATTCCGTATCCTATCCCTTCTTGTGTGACCACAAAACCATCGCAACATACGCATCTCTGCTACACTCAGTTGATGTATATGTCGCCTTTTTGTAGGCCAACATTCAGCACCGTATAGCATCGCCGGGCGAATCGCCGTCCTATAGAACTTACCTTTTAGCTTTTGTGGTACCCTCTTGTCACAGAGGACACCAGAAGCTTGACGCCATTTCAACCAACCGGCTGAAATTCTATGCCTAACATCTTCATCAATGTCACCATCCTTTTGCAGCATCGATCCTAAATACCTAAAGGTATCTTTCTCGACCACCACTTGCCCATCAAGCCTGACATCTCCATCTTCATATCTAGTCCCACTGAAATCGCACATCATGTACTCGGTCTTGGTCCTGCTAAGTCTGAAACCTTTGGACTCTAACGTATGCCTCCACAACTCTAACTTCCTATTAACACCTGCCCTACTCTCATCAACTAGCACCACATCATCAGCAAAGAGCCTACACCAAGGGATATCACTTTGTATATCCCTTGTGACCTCATCCATCACCAGAGCGAATAAATAAGGGCTCAATGCTTACCCCTGATGCAGACCTATTTTATTTCGAAAATCACTACTGTCTCCACCATAAGTGTGGACAACCGTCATCGCATCCTTGTACATATCCTTGATAAGGGTAATGTACTTAGTTGGGACTTTGTGCTTCTCCAAAGCCCACCACATGACATTTCTTGGTACTTTATCATATGCCTTCTCGAGGTCAATAAAGACCATGTGCAAGTCCTTCTTTTGCTCCCTATGTCTCTCCATGAGTTGTCGTATTATAAAAATCGCCTCCATGTTCGACCTTCCAGGCATGAACCCAAACTGGTTTTGGGTCACACTTGTCACTCTCCTAAGGCGATGCTCGATAACCCTCTCCCAAAGATTCATCGTATGGCTCATCAGCTTAATCCCACGGTAATTAGTACAACTTTGAACATCTCCCTTGTTCTTGAAGATCGGTACTAATATACTTCTTCTCCATTCTTCAGGCATCTTGTTTGACCTAAAAATGAGGTTAAAAAGCTTAGTCAGCCATACTATTGCTCTGTCACCCAGGCATCTCCACACCTCAATGGGGATACCATCAGGACCCATCGCTTTACCTCCCTTCATCCTCTTCAAAGCCTCCGCAATCTCTGCCTCCTGAATTCTCCTTACAAAACGTCTGTTGGCGTCGTCAAATGAGTCATCCAACTCAAGCGTCGAACCATTCTCCTCATTAAATAACTTATCGAAGTACTCTCGCCATCTGTTCTTGATCTCCTCATCCTTCACCAGAAGTCGATCCGTCCCATCCTTGATGCATTTGATTTGGTTGATGTCCCTTGTCTTCCTCTCGCGGATCCTCGCCATCCTATAAATATCCTTCTCCCCTTCCTTCGTGCTTAGCCGCTGATAAAGGTTATCATATGCACGACCCTTTGCTACACTCACAGCTCTCTTTGCAGCCCTCTTTGCTAATTTATAGCCCTCGATATTGGCTGCTCTCCGATCAAGGTGAAGGCGCTTGAAACATTCCTTTTTCTCCTTAATAGCCCTTTGCACCTCGTCATTCCACCACCAAGTGTCTTTCGCTTCTTGTTTTCCTCCCCTACTCACGCCAAACACTTCTGAAGCCACCTTCCGAACACATGTTGCCATCTTTAGCCACATGTCGTCTGCATCTTCTCCGTCCTCCCAAGACCCCTCGCTTAACATCATGTCCTTAAAAGTTTGCGCTGCTTCCCCTCTAAGCTTCCACCACTTCATTCTCGCTATCTTGGCACGTTTGTCCCGCTGGACACGTACCCGAAATCTGAAGTCCGCCACCATCAACTTGTGTTGAGGGACAACACACTCCCCAGGTATCACTTACAATCTAAGCACGCACGTCTATCCTCCCGCCTTGCAAGGATAAAGTCAATCTGGCTCGAGTGTTGTCCACTCTGAAAGGTCACCAGATGAGATTCCCTCTTCCTAAAGAGGGTATTTGCTAACAACAAGTCGTAGGCCAACGCGAAGCTCAAAACATCCTCCCCCTCTTGATCCCTATTTCCATACCCGAACCCCCCGTGCACTCGCTCGAAACCTACATTAGACGCACCTACATGGCCGTTGAGATCTCCTCCTATGAAGAGTTTCTCGCTGATAGGCACGGTACTAACCATGCTATCCAAATCCTCCCAAAACTGCATCTTGGTGCTCTCACTAAGACCTACCTGAGGGGCATAGGCACTGATCACATTCAGAGCCAAATCTCCAACTACCAACCGAACTAGGATAATTCGGTCGCCTTACCTCCTAACATCAACAACTCCATTCTTAAGGCTCTTATCGATCAAGATGCCTACACCATTCCTTCCCGAAGTTGCCCCCATATACCAAAGCTTGAAGCCAGTACCCTCTACTTCCCTCGCCTTCTGGCCCTTCCATTTAGTCTCCTGAACGCATAGAATATTTACACGCCTCCTAATTGCTACCTCGGCTATCTCTCGTAACTTACCCGTTAGAGACCCTACGTTCCAACTACCCACCCGAAACCTAGTTGGCTCGGCTAGCTTCCTTGCCCTTCGCACCCGTCGAGAGAAGTGCAAAGACCCTCGCTCATTTTTCACTACACCCGGACGCCGATGTAGCGCGCCACTAAGGAAATGACGACCCGGTCCTTGCTCACTTGACACCGTGCCCAGACCACGACACGGCGCGTCTCGGGGGAGACGGCCCGGCCCTTGCTCATTTAACATAAATCTTGTTGCAATTTTATAGAGAATGGAAAATGTCTTCATTGCTAGGCTCCCCATCCATTTGGAGCTCTGCGCTGTTCTAAGCCTATCTGGTTCAATGTCCACATCTCTGCATTCATCTAACCAAATCACCATCACTAATCCAAGACGTGGCCATAAAATAATGCTACTAGCCTACTAGATCTAGATTGCTTGTGTAGTTATGTAAATTTACACAAACCTTTTCATGATTCATGTTTTAATTTTTCATTTATTCATTGCTTGTCACCTCTTCATTGTGTCAAAACAATGGTAGTATCTATCCTACAAAGGATCATGGTTGCAGAATTTGGCTACCAAAATCATAAATAAAACACCAATTCTTCAAGTTTTAGCTTTATCAGGTTGTCGCTCTTCACTGTGTGCCTTCGGAGTTCCAGTTGGCCCGTTCAATCAAACATGAGTTGATGTATCAGTATCTTACTCTATCGTCTTTGTAGGTTGACGAAGCATTTGTAGAAGTAGCTTTTCCTTCTCAGGCAAATCCTTTTGTGAGTTGAATTCTGCAAAACTTCTCTTGAGCATGTCCTCGACCTATAAATCATCATTAAAGTATATTACTTTCCCTATGTATGACTAAGGGCTAGACAATGTACTTTTAGAGTGTTCTCCACAACTAAAAAACACTGGTATCAAGTTACAACCTACACGAAGTACACCTGAGATGAAAGTTATAATGCGTGACTAAGGGTCTATTTGTTTTGAGCATCGGCTTTTTGAAAAGTTGGTTCTAGAATCTTGTGGCTTTGAAAATGCTGATGTCCAAAGGCAGACTATTGGAGTGCACATTTTCATAAAAAAATGGAATACTTACTGCCAATGACATAAAAAAGAGTGTCCCTATCCCCCTTGAATAGTCAAATTATATTAGCCTCAAAAAGGGAAAGAAATTTAACAAAGTTGTCATGTACTCTGTACATTTCAATTGGAAGTAAAAGTGCCATAGCACAATCTACTGTATTTTCATCCCACTCCTATGAACAAGCACAGAGGCTGATATGAACACTACCACGGGAGCAATATTAATGTCCTGTCTAAATCTGTTTTCAGTCCAAACTCCAAAATTCAAATGTGTATCTTTAAGACTTTATAAGACGTGCATGGATGCTGACAATTATAAGGAATCAAAAGATGGTTGGGCAGGCCCATGTACGAATCTACAAAAAAATATGGAGTTGAAATTGAAAAAGGAAAGCCTAACCAAGGAAGTATAATGATAAGTGTTGATATGTATACCTTCAGTTCCTCCACACGTAGAAGATGTAGTATCATAGTGTATGTTAATCGAAATTGAGATTCCAATCGAGTTGGTTTTCCAACAATCAAATTTTTCAAATCACTTTCTTCAGGAATTTCATCACGGCACATAATGATCACTGTACCAATGTTATCAAGTCCTCTCCTACCAGCTCGTCCAGCCATTTGAATATACTCCCCTGGAAGCAATTTCCGGTGTTCTTTTCCATCAAACTTTCTTAAGGAATCAAACACGACCTGTTGGATTTACAAAAACATGCTCAGAGCTCGCTTCACAACCTGAGCATAAAGGCATAGGAAAAACAAGTGCAGCCTAAGCACAGTTACAGTTAACTCAGTCCAAAAGTGCACAAAGAAACACGAAACCAAGGTGTGCATCAGTGTGTCCCAAGCACATTATGTTTACATAGGTTCCCTTTCCAACAGAAACACTGAGAAAACAGCAGAATATGCGGAAACGCAAATATGTAAATAAATGTTGGTAAGATTAATGCATAAAAAGTTGGTTTCATCCAAGGCAACCATGCCAACCAGCAGTTCATATTGCCATGGCGAGGGAGGATAGGAGAAACACCTTCCGTGAGACTACAATGAATTTGGAAGAGATTGTGTATCAACAGGAAAATGACAGGAATTGTGTTCCCATGGTTGAAAAAACACAAATTAATCAGTAGACAGTGGAATGCAAGCGGTACCACATAGCATGGAGTCAAATGGTACTCAGTAATAGAAATACTAGAGCAATTTGTAGAAGATACAAAAGCATCGAAACACTATTAGGCACAAATAGCATCTCACCGTTCTTGCTGGCGCATTAACACCCATTGCAAATGTCTCAGTGGAAAACAATACCTGAAATGAATTCAAGTCTCACAAATTTACCATTTGGTTAATTAAGAGGATATCATACCAGAACATGCTATTTTTGTCGCTGGAGCATTAAAAATAAGAACTTCTCAGGAGCGACGACACTGTGACGTGATCACAAATATCGTTTCTCTATTACGTTTCAAGTTAAAGAACACCTCTGCGCATGGTATGGGCTGTCTATAACTGCAGCAACTTTAGACAGGATGGACTTAAGCCAGTGGTTAGCATTTACAATTTTTTTCTAAATCCAGCAAACATCCAACATCTCATATACTAGAGTCCATGAATGGACTTGCTTCCTATGAGCTTCAAGAACATAAACTACCAAGACAAATAGCATCAAGAAAAGAAAAAAAAGGAAAGAGCTGCTGCATTGATTAGTACAACAGCATCTATCATGCAATTAAATATGATATGTAAACCAGTTACCAGATGTTCAAAAGCATACCTTGATCACACCACGACAGAATAGCATTTCAACTACTTCCTTCACGATAGGGAGAAGCCCAGCATGGTGTACTCCAATTCCTCTTCGTAGAAGGCTCTGTATTCCTACAACCTATCAAGGAGGTAGAAGTTTAAAGCACTGATTGAAGCAAAGGCTCACAGGGGTACAACACTAAAATTTTATGAGCCATTAGATCACCTGTGGAAGGTTCCTATCAGATCCTTTAAGGCGTGAAAATGCCTTGTCACAGAAGACACGGATTTCACTTTTCTCCGAACTACTGGTAAGATCAGCGCCAAACATGCTATCGGCTGATCTATCACAACGGTTCTTTGAGAAACAAAAGATCACCACCTGCAAAAAACGACCATCTGAATGATGAGATAAACCTAATGTGAAATGACATGGTAGTATTGGTAAAAAGGACAAGTAGAATCCACAAATAAAATGTTGAGTATTTTTTACGGAGTATTTTACAACATGTTGAGATTGGCTTCAGCATCAAATGAAGGATAAAACGAATTCAATGTGAATGATGAACAAGAAAGAGGTCCAATAGAACTAATAATGTCATGATCGTATGATAGAGAGAAGTCGCTCTCACGTACAGGCACAAGGGATTTCTTCAAAAGGTTATTCACAAGCGGCATCCAAAATAAAGATTCTGGTCTCTTTGGCCCTGAGGAGCTTTGTGAAACTGCTGCTGCTCCTGCATTGGCATTGTGGTGCTTTGGGTACTTCTGATCTCTCCCCCTGTTTGATGTATCAGGATTTTTGCCTTGAGTTCCAGCACGTCCTGCAGAGGTTCCTGATTTTGGACCAGGTTTCCCTCCAAGCTTGCTCGAAATTTTCTTTTTGAAAGCATCTTTTGCTTCTCTAAATCCTTGAGTAAGAAAGGAATCCCTTTCACATATTTTGTACACTTCTCCGGAGTAGAACAAGCAATGCTCAAGCGGAACAGGCCTTTTATTGGTCCTGGTGAGCACAAAATGACAGTATTGTGTGATCAAAATTATAGCTGGAGGTATCCAAGCATATTCAAATTTTGCTCCTAACGCAAAACTACACTATCATCCACTTAACTGTTTGGCCTTCTGAAATCAACTCCTTATAGTCTAATATCATTGATCCGATCCCCTATATTATCCACTTATGTGCAATCAAGTCCCTTTAAACCAATGTGCTAATTTGTGCCCCTCAACCAGGTTTGTTTAGTTAAAGCATTGACATTTCAGTTGTGCTACTCAGATTTGTGCAGACTTTTAACTAGTGTATAAGTGCCTGGACATTAAGTTAGATAAATCAATATTGGCATCAATTCAAAATGATAAGTAACTAATATGTATCACATTGGTCTAAAATCCTCACATCGAAAAATAAATAAACTCTAATATGCTGCCAGGTTTTGGATTTATTGATGTATCATATTGGTGCAATGTTAGCAATTTGCCGCGATCTAAATTCATTAATCAACAAACAGAGGAGAGACCCTTTTCTACAATCATCTTTCATTGTGTTTGCCTTGGATAGTGTGCATCTACTTGCTCAAATTATTTTCATTGCCGGGTGTTTAAATAATGTACAAGCTGAAACAAACAGGGCCATTTAAAGTTTCCAAAATAACACTTCTGTGATATTAGCCGTACATCTGATATTTTTTCATTATCTAGCAACCGTTTTCTAGCAAGGTAGATTCCATGTACCCATTGACTATCATGGAGAAATGAGCTAATTGGGTAATTCTAATTAGCCTGGTGGTTAAATCAACTGATAATATAGTTAAAGGGCCTATAGCCCTATAGTGTACTTAATTAGCTTAAAATTCATACTAACTGCACTTACGACGTGACACGAATTTTCTTCTGCTTTGTTCGCCCAATCCAGTCAGCAAATTCAACTGTATTTGGAACCTGAGAAGAAACGATTAGAGATAGAACAAGAGAAAAATATAGAGCTCACAAACTTTATTCATAAAAGGAAAAGTTTTTTCACTTATCACAGTGCATTCAAATGGTAATTTTTGCATTAAATTATTCTATTAACCCTGGCTCATATTTAGAGGACCAATTCTTAGTTATATTGTTTCCATGTAGTGCTATTACAATTTGTGGTTGAATAGTAGAAGCCAAAATTTGCACAATTATCATCAGCGGAAATCAGGGTGATAGCATTATATTTGCTTGCTATGAAACTTGGACATTCGCACTTCCTAGAAAAATTCACCTAAGATCAGAGTTCTGTACCAACTATTTCAAAAGATCAAAAGCAAATATAAATTGCATTAGCATGCCATACTGTCATAGCAATAATTGAGCAACTGTTTGAGCAGCCAACAGTGTCCACAGAATGTTTGGTTGATAGTGAGTGTAGTGGCTAAAAGTCCAGTTTTCATTAAATCCATACCGTTGCCGAAAGAAGAACAATGTTAATGTGCTTCGGGAGCATTATAATAACTTCCTCCCAGACTACACCTCTTTCAGCGTCGTTTACATAATGCACTTCATCAAAGATTACCTGATTATACAATTAACCACACATCAGCACTCGCTACTCCTTAATAAAATTATAAATGATATCTAAATCTAAAATTAAAGGCACAGAGTAATACATAATGAAGAAATCAGAACTGAAATGGCCTACCCATTCGATATCATGTATAATGTCCGCACCTCTGTACAGCATTGAGCGCAATATTTCAGTAGTCATAATTAAACAAGTTGCCTCTGGCCTGATGCTGACATCTCCTGTCAGAAGTCCCACATCAAACTTTCCAGAGAAATCTCGGTATTTCTGGTTGCTGATAGTTTTAATAGGAGCAGTATAGACGGCCTGAGTACAATGCTGCATAAAAAAATTATCCATCATCATAAGACACATGCCAACATTTTATTTGGCGCAGGTTTAAACCAACTATGGTAGAAACGAGATTAGTGCACTGGGTATGTAGTCTAAAGATCAATCTACTAACAAAAGTAAAGGTGAAATCTTATCAGAAGATTGGTGATGAACATCAGTGTTAACAAGCTATAAGTGTGGAAGATGGTAAGTGGATTCAAATCCTGCATACATAAAAAGAAGAGAAAAGGCAGTCATACTTTTGTTGCTAAAGCAAATGCATATTCGGCAACAACTGTCTTTCCTGCTGAAGTATGGGCTGCAACGAAGACCGATTCACCCTTCTCAAGATAATATATAGCCTATGATTGGTGGACAGAAGAAAATATAAATTAGCAAATTGACAGTTATACCAAGCATTTAAAAACATACTTTTCTAAGTTCAAAAACATATAGGTAGGTGATAGCAATTAAATGCCTTGTTGTAAAACATGTTTGCTTTCATTCAAATTCATGTGGCAATATTGTATTCCAGGAAGGACAAGACAAAGAGCAGACGGGACATGGTTTTAAACTTCTAACTGAGATATGCAAACTTGTCTTGATTTCAGAAAACATCTAATGCAGAATTGCAAGGCAAAGCATGAAGAATAACAACACTGTTTTGCACTCATTGTGTTATTAAATCCAGTATAACGACAATGAACAGAACTAACTTAAAAATAGCATCAAATAACATTCCCAATACACAACAGTATCATCATTCATCAATTTCTCGATTGCTATTTAAATTGAAGAAAAAACTCAGAAGTATGAAAGCAAATCTTTATTTGAAAGGACTGATCATTCCCAGTATAAAGTGAGATTTGTCAGAGTTCAGGTTAACCGTTAACGACACATTGGAAATTCACAATATGGCACATAAAGTAAATGGAAAGACAGAAGAGCAAGAGGTTTTAGATGATGAGCATTACTAGATTTTAGCTCCCATACACAAAAAAGCAGGAGTGTTATATCTATAGTGACTAGTGATAAGCCACTCTAACTCTCTTAAGTCCTAATACAAATCATGTCAATCATAAGCAAGTAGTATGAATGTTCCTATCAAAGTTCATGTAAAAGGAGCAGTGTATGCTCTTTGAATGATATAGTATACTAGATGCTGCAATGAGTATAGATAAGGACTTGAGATACAAGGCAGAGATGATTATGAGTACCTTACCTCCTTTTGGAACTTATCTAATTCAAATGGAAACTCAATTGCCATATCTGGAACGAGTTTGTAGAAGTTAGTCACAACGTCTTCGTCCCCACCAACAAGTGCCCAAACCTATAAGTGAAACAGAGATACATTACCATTATTGATCATCCATGATCTATCTTTAGAGAATTGTGAGACCACTTTCTGCAACACTATCCACCCATGAAGCTTATGGAAGCACCGTATACAAATTGAGATACAAAACAAAGAATAAAGTGTGCCTACCTTGCCATCCTGTGTTGGCTTGTCATCACCTGATACACCTGATTCTCTGTGTGTATCTTGAACTTCAGAAGACAACATTTGATCCAAGTCTGTTTCAGTTTTAGGATCATCTCTTATAACATTGACTTCATGTTTCTCAGAATCTAGATTTGTTTTAGTCTCAGAAGCATCCTGTAATGCATCAAGTTTTTGTTCGCCAACTTCTGCCGATGGAAAATGGAAAGCTTAACAAGAAACAGTAAAGAGTTGACAAATGCACAGAAATGCTAATAATGTCCTAGCAGCAACAATGGTGATGATGGCCCATTATCTCTTAGCTATTACGATTTGCCAAGAGAACTCAGGTGACTTATATGACAGCAATAAAGTACCTCTGGTTCCCTCATCTTCAGCCAATTGTTGAACACCACCCTCCTGCAACACCTTGTTGGCAGCATCTTCCTCCCACGCTATCTTGAAAAGATCATCAAACTGCACAGAGTACTTCTCCTGCAGGAAGATGGGATAATCAGACTATAACAACTCTATAATGGCAAAGTATGCAGAAATGTGGAATGTTGCTCTAACTACCATTGGGTCATTCGATGACGATGCTGGTTGCTCCTCTACAAGTTCTCCATTCCGGAAACACTTCCAGTGGCTTTTATACTCCTACAAGTATAGTAATGATAACTGCAGTCACTGTCTGGAACATCCACAGCAATCCTTACAGTTACATGGCAAAAGAGATACAAAATTACTAAGGGGCAAACCTTCAACTGGCCCAACTCCAATCCATTGCGGAACCCCGGAGGAGCATCCTGCGCTGCGCCACCGGTCATAAGCTCACGCACCCAATCACCATTACGCGCACCCTCCGGGAATGCCTTCTCCAATGCAGCCGCCTCAGCATCATCCAGTAGACCACCCGGACGAAAGGGTCTGTTGTTGATGCTCCCCCTGACAAAGTCCTTCGCCGGACCAGGCATCCGTGGCGTCAACCCACCGGTCCCCGAATCGAACACCTCGCCCATCTCCATCTGCACGGACTCAGGATCCCACACTTGCGACTCCGACGCGGACTGCGCCGTCCCCCGGCCGCGCCGGAAAGGCGGCTCCCAGGCGGGCGCGAGCATGGTACGGGGGGCGGAGGGCTCCAGCGGCGGCCTGGCCAGAGCGAACCAGTCCACGTCCCACACCCTCCCGTCATTGGCCGCGGTGGGGAGGTGGAGCTCGGGGTTGAGGTAGTTCGCCTCGAGGTACTCCTTCAGGCTGCTCGGGCTCCCAGGCGGGTAGGCCGGCGGCTGCGGGTCGTCACCACAGCGGCGGTGGGTTTAGGGTTTACAGAAATTGCAGTGAACAGCACGGGTGATTTAGGGCGGAAGAGGTGAGCCGCGTACGTACCGGGACGAAGTCGGGAATGGGGCTGCACGGGTGCGGGGTAGGGTCGAGGCGGAGGTGGCCGCCGTGGCCGGAGAAGCTGATGCGGAACGGCACCTCGCTCGCCGGCGAGGGGGCAGGGCCGTCCATGGAGGCGCCCCGCGGTGAGGCGGCCGTTTCAGTTTCGACGAACTGCTTCAGAAGTTCAGAGTTCAGAGCTTGGAACTAGAGTCTCTGCTACTCTGCTTGCAAATTCACCGCGTTGCTAATTCTCTGCCTAATTTGGACTTTCTCCTTATTACCAAAAGAAATCTGGGCAGCTTAAGGCCTGTTCGAGGTTAAAAATTTCACGTCGATTTTTCTAGTTCCTGTGGAAATCAAGAAACTCTCCCACTACCGATGGTGGTGATTTTGTTCAGTGCTTTTGTTAGTGGAGTGGTCGATTTAGTAAGTCTATATATATTGTTCATAGTACTTTCTTGTGTAACGATAAATTTGTGCCTTTAGATTTTTTTTTCTCTCTATGAGACTCGCTGCACAGTACGTATTTCATAGAGAGAACGAAAGTTCCAACCTAGACATGGAAAGGATATGGTTCTTCACCTCATATTGCACTAAATTCGGTCATGAAATTTGCGGATTTACCTAACTATTCACATAAAATAAATAACGTGCATATTATAGGGATTCCCTCTTTTCTAAACTGAATAAATGCATTTGATCACATTATATTTGGGTTGGCAGTATTATTCGGACATAAATTATTTGTTGGAACATGAAAGATTTAAAGCCATAGAACAATTTTTCAAGGCGATCTTGCCTCATGGGCTCATACCAAAGTTCCAACTATATTCTATTACGAACTCATCTTCTTGCATGAAGTAAAAATACGAGCCTACGCCAAACTCAATGGGTTTTTTATTGGGAGTTTCATGACATTAAATATGTTGATGTGGCGTAGAGAGTGAAGAAAGAGTTTCACGATATATGAAAGGAGTTTTATCATCATAAAACTTCTTTGGCTCGGTTAGCTAGTTTCTAATATAGGTAATCTTATAGTAAAATTATGCACTGAGACTGGCCTTACAAGGCATAGCTTTTAAGAATTTTTGTGGTGGCTTATGTTTGGTTGATTACTAAGCTTTTCTTACTTTTAAGTATGATAGCATCCACATGCCAGAAAAACCTGTGCCAGAACTCTATAATACAAAAGGATACTTGATACCGTTTTAGGTGAAAATACTTCATGTGTTTTAACTTTAATGACTCTATCGTATTTCCTATTTCAATATATTTGTAAATTCTAGTAAATCCGTATGATTGTGACAGCACTTCTCGAGAAAGATTGTAATGTATTTGTAAATTCTAGTAAATCTATAGAATTGTGACAGCACTTCTCAAGAAAGATTGTAATATATTTGTAAATTCTAGTAAGTCAAATAGTTTTTGTGGTTCCAAACCAAAATATATTTTAAAGCCATTGACAATCCAAAATTTAAAAAATAACCAGATGGGGTACTTTTATTATTAAAAAATGGTATACGGAGCAGTACGTGTTACTTTGTGAGGAGTCTATAACTACTTTCCATTTCTTTCTACGAAAATACTGCATGGTACTGTTTGTTTATAAATTGCAGATTTAAGTCCGCTCTCTTTAGGCCCAACACAGCAAGATTATATGATGAAAGTAAAGATGCATAGCCTGGAGTCCTGGACATATATAGCAATAAAAACTTAACCCATGGCGCTACAAATTAAATATCTTCTGCATTTCCACATTATATCAATGATGAAGGGCGTGAACCCAACCTGTATCCAACTCCGATCAGAAGATTCAGAACAATGCAAACGAGTTTTCAAAATTCAAAGTGTTCAATTCAAAGATCCTATATTATCGGAACAGGCTGCTCTCCTCTTCTCAATCCCACCGCTCTCCTATTCGCTTCGGCTCCTGCTCCGACTCGATCCCTTCACACAAACACCTCCATGCACGCACCTCCCCGTCGATCAATTAATAAGGGCTTCCCGTCCCTATGCTGCAGCAAGTCGTTGCGAATTCGCCTTCCACATTGATCGAACGCCATGAGTCCTTGATCCGAGCATAGGAATCGATCGACCTGCGCGCAGCTCTCGTATACGTGCCGCGGTCTCTCGTTGGCGTTGGCGTCAGCTTGGAACGCCGGCCATGGCGATGTCCGCGTTGTCGACGTCCGCCCTCAGCTCTCTGGAAGCAATGCTCATGTCGCTGATGCGAGGATCGGGAGGAGGAGGAGGAGGAGGCGACGGCGACACGCCCGTCGACGACATCCTCTCCTCCCCGCCGCCGCCGCCTCTGCCCGCACGGCCGACCGCACCAGGCCGCCGTCCTTCCCGGCGCAGTGCCCGGCCCGCCGCAAGGCCGCGGACATCTCTGCCATCGCCGTCATCATCATCGTCATTGTCGCCGTCGTCGTCACCACCCAAGGTTCCATCTCTCAATCCCTTTCCACCTCCATTAACACCAGCATTATTGCCCATTGATTATATATTCGTCTCAGGCGATCGTGAGATGCGACGCACAATTGATGGATTTGGCTTTACCTATGGCAGGAACATGAACAGGGAGACGCGAGGACGACGGGTGATGTGTCGCTGTTGGTGGAGGAGCTCGAGAGGAAGGCAATGGATGTGGAGGCGCGGCTGCGGCGCAAGGAGGAGGAGAACGCCGCGCTGAAGCGGCGCATGGAGAGCTACCACATCAGGTGGCTGGAGTACGAGATCAGGATCAAGTCCCTGGAGGAAGCCTTCCATGGACAGATGGCTGCTCTGCATGTGCGTCGCCACACTAGCTCATTGTCATTCCCTGATGATCGCAGCAAATTAAAAATTTTGCACACATTTCTGACATCCCAGCAGTCTGAAACTCTAAACGAAACCCATGGGCTTTCCTTCTTTCGTGTCTGTGTTCATTCATGCAGCTGGCTCAGGACGCTGCGCGGAGGGCCGACGAGACGGCGTACGATCGCCGGGAATCCTCGGAGCACCACATGAACATGTCCGAGGAGACGCCGCCGGTGAGGCTGTGGCACGGCCGGGACCGCATGCTCGTGGGCGGCGCCAGGCGTAGCGCGGTGATGAGCCGGCTCGGCGCGGAGTTCCGGCGGCAGAGCCACACGCTGGAGTGCGGCGCGGCGGCGCTCGCCGCCGAGGCGTTGCCGGGCGGCGACCCCGCCGGCGACCTGAAGAAGCTCAAGGCGCAGTTCCGCGCGTGGACCAAGGATTACAAGGCCCGGCTGCGCAGGACCAAGGCCGAGCTCGGCAGGGCGGACAGGCGGCGTCAGGGCAGCTGCTGGATCTGATTCTGAACCTGTCACGTATTATGGTCTGTAATCTTCTTTCAGTGACCAGATGAATCTCACGAAAATTACATATTCATCTCTTCTTTTTCACGGGTATATATATATATAGTCAGCTCTTGGAGTAGAAATTTTTTTTCCTCCAGCGTTGAATAACATGTTACAGTCACTACACGTCACACAGGAATGCAAACCGTGCAGTTACTTTCACCGTTTAGTTGGTCAACCACTGGAGTTTTGTAGCAGCTAAACGTAGCATCACCTTGCACGACAGGTACGGCACGATTTGACGGCCGGGGGGGATTAGTCTGAGGCTGATGGCGCCTCGGCTCCTGTCCTGGGCCTGGCTGGGCCAGCGTGACCGCTCCAACAGTGAACAACCAAAGATGCATCCATTTTTCTCTGCAGTGTGCCAGCTATTGGGTGTCACCTCAGGCCCAGGAAAATGTCCGCGAGAGCGAGAGGGGAAACATGGGAGACCGGGAGGAAGGTTCTCGTTAGCTCAGCGTTCTAGCAACGTGTTTTTCGACAGATTTTGGAGGTTCAGCACGCTGCCATTCTCACGATCTTATTCGTGAAATGAAATTGTTGCCATGCGAAGGACCCTCCTCGCCGATCAACGCAGCAGACACGGGCATCATGGGCTTTGAACGAAATTTATAACGAAAACGACTGAACTGGAAAATAGTCACCATTTGGCCTAGGAATATAAAACAACATGAGGCACGGGTGGAAAAAAAACATGGGTTTGGAGCACGAGGAGACGGTCACCTTTACTGTAGCTAGCAGACCTTTCTATGTTTATCTTTCAGCAAAAAAAATTACATTGAGATGCAACCATCACTTCAAAGATCCTAGAGTTTGATTGTCTCTGAACTAACTACAAGAACACCCATTTTCCCTTCTCCTTTATCCTCAAGTTGAAACGGAGCAGTGAGTACACCACATCATCTCTGAGGCTTCCTTGCCGTCTCATCATCCTATCTTTCGCATTAGATTTGCGATGGGAAGATTGATGCAAAAGGCCAAATTGTTAGAATATGACATCTTGTACTCGATCGCGGATCAAGACTCAAGAGGAATGTTTTCTCCGGTGACCCTGACAGGAATGAATTCTGATGCCAATCGCATATGGTGCATGGAAAGATATTCAACTGTCTCCCGGTACATATGCCCGACTTGCTAGGACCTAGGAGAAAAATGGTATTCCTTGTTTCGAAGGGATCAGATTTGGATGACCACCCTACGCCTTTTTTATTTATTTTTTCTTTTATCCTTTTGCTTTTAGTCACCGCTTGCTTTTGAGTTTGTCAAATAAAGCTAGGGTTGTAAAAATAAACTTGAGCCCATCCGCCATTTAGGAAGGACAATAAAGTGCGTTTGGTTAATAGGCTTACCCTAAGCCTTATTGCAGCGGTAGTGTACCCGTTTTGTGGTGGTTGTGCTAAACTCAGCCTAGCTAAATTCGTAGTTTTCGAGAATTATGAAATTTAAGCATTTGTCCGTGAGACTCATCACTTTTATCTTCGTGGATACCGCAAGCATTCGTCAACCTTTTTCATTTCTACCGAGAGATGATAATTCTCATGTTCACATATATGAGCCGGATAATATTGATACAACGTCTCTAACAAATCTTCTACATAGCTCCTTAAACCTAAAAGCTATATACCATTTTAAGAGATTGAGGTACTCCTATGGATTTCCCCACCCACCGCCGGGCCGACCTTGCTTCTATGTCTACTAGAGGAAGAGTGCAATCGATGCAACCCTAAATCCGACCTCTCCTAGTGACCTCATCACCTTCTTCCTCTAGGCAAGAAAATATACAAGATCCTTACCAAAATAAGCAGGGGAATCAAAAAGGAAAGAAAACAATGCTGGCTCTCACAGAATTAGCAGCATTTTATTTTGAAGGCCTCAAAACTAGCCAAGCATTGAAAACGGCGCAAAAGGTTAGCAGAACAGAAAAAAAGGCCGTGTAAATGTAGACTGCAGCCCGGCGCGGCGAGGCCCGCGGGGCCGTTGGTGTGAACAGGTCGCAGCCGGCGACCCGGGCGGAAAAAAGCCCGAACGGTAAAGCAACGTCGCACCGCACCCGCACCGCAACGCAAAGGAGAGGGAGAGAGAGAGCCCGACGCGATCGCGCGTGACTGCGTGAGCCCGGGTGACCCGCGCCGCGCACCACCCCCAACAAGTAGCCAGCCACAGCACACCACCCCACCCCACCCCACTGGAGAGGCCAGAGAGAGAAAGAGGGGAGAGGAGAAAGAGGGAAGGAAGCGAGCACAAGAGGCCACCGCAGCGGGCAGGCGGCGAGCGAGACACCTCCACACGTCTCTCCTCTCCCCCCTTCCCTTCCTTCCCTTCCCCTTCCTCCTCCCGTCCCCTTCCCTGTAGCGGCGCGCCCCAGCCCAGCCAAACCCCCGTGGAATCCGGCCCCGATGCGGCGCGGATAGCGGCCGGCGGCGGGGCGGAATGGCGGGGGGCGGCGGGAAGCGGCGGCGGGACGGCGGGGGCGGAGCCCACGAGGGGGAGGACCGCATCTCGGAGCTGCCGGACGCGCTGCGGCTGCAGATTCTCAGCCTGCTGCCGCTCAAATCGGCCATCCGCACCGGCGCGCTCTCCACGCGGTGGCGGGGCCTGTGGGAGCAGCGCTGGCCGGAGCCGTCCTCGGTCCTCATCCGCCTCCCGGCCGGCGCGGCGGGGGCGGCGGCGCGGGTGGAGCAGTTCGGGAGGATCGACTGGCGCGGGCGGCGCCGCGTCGACTGCTTCTCGCTCGCCTTCCACGGGGGCCAGCTCACGCAGCCCGACCTCAGGCGGTGCGTCGACTACGCCGCCGCGTGCGAGGTCGAGGACCTGCACCTCCGCCTCGACGGCGCCGCGGGGAGGGGATCGCGCGGGGGCGGCACGCGCGGCCGGGGCATGCTCTCCGTGCACTTCCCCGTGGGGAGCCGCCTGCTCGCGCGCCTCTCCGTGCGCGGGCTCAACCTCACCGCGGCGGCCAACGCCATGGTCGCCACGCTCGAGGTGATCCACCTCCACTCCGTGTTCCTCACCGACGCCGCGCTGCGCCGGGTGGTCGCCGCGTGCCCGCGCCTCCGCGAGCTCGATCTCCGCTACTGCCGCCGCCTGCGCCGCATCGACTTCAGCGCCGCGAGCGTGCCCAACCTCAGGAGCTTCACCATCGTCGACTGCTCCCGCACCACCGAGCTGCGAGTCCCCGTGGCGCCGCGACTCAGGTCCTTCCGCTTCAGCGGCGCCTTCCTCTCCAGCAACATCCTCTCGGGCACCGTGGGGTCACTTGAGCATCTCTACCTCTGCTCCGGCGGGCCAGAGACCGGCTTGCCGCCCACCAACTTGCCCACCGCAGTTTCCCGCCTGTCCAACCTCAGGGTCCTCACCCTCTGCAGCATTGCCCTCCAGGTCTGCTCAGGCACATGTGCCATTTCCTTTCAGCCCATTTCATTGCATAGGCGCTTATATTACTTGTTCGTATTGCCTTGCAGTACATTTCTGCTTTCACAGCCAAGGCTGCAATGGAGAGCAAGCTGCACGGCTTGAGAGAGCTCCATTTCCTTATGTTTGGCATGGCCAACTCCAACCTTGCTGACATCTATAGCTTTCTCAAGACTTGCTCGTGTCCTCAGTTGGAGCGACTTTTCGTGCAGGTCTCTGTTTGCTTATTTTCATGAAAAAGTTTGCATTCGATTACTAGTTTGTTTATGGCCATGCCATCTGTTTCTCAACATGTTCCACTGAACATGCAGCTCCCGATGAACGTCCGTGACTCATTCACGGAGAATTTCTTGGAGGTAGCGGAGGAAGAGCCACCAAAAGGTGGACTAGAAAACCTTTTGTTAGCCAAGATGACTAATTTCAAAGGGCACCGTAATGAGATGCAACTAGTAGAATTTCTACTTAGAAAGTCTAGTTCTCTGAAGAAACTATTTCTGATTGCTCCTATGGAGGATCACCCTCAAGGACTCTGCAAGATTCAGTCAGATGTGCTGCCCAATTTTCGGACAACAGAAATATTGCATCTGGAAAGAGCTTCAGCAAATACCCAAATAATTTTCAGTGAGCCTGATGGTCCTCAGATCCAACCATTGCATTCGGAGGTCTTTGTCAGGTTTTAGCTTGAAATGAGCAAATGTTGTTGTAGTGAAGTTTCTGCTCCTAAATTTTTCGATTTCTAGCTGTTAGATAACAGATATGGGGGGAAAATATCTGCAAGGCATACAGAGTTTGATATATGTGGTTTTTTTGCAATTCATGTTACTCAAATATTCTTGCATAGTGGTTGAAATGCGAGGTTTACTGATCTGCCACATACTTCTCTTCTACCATCCCCAGCCTCTTCTCTCCCTGCTTGTGTTCATCCCCGAAGAGTTGAATGCTTATCAGGAACCTCTTTGGAGTTAATTTATTATAAGTAACTGTTGGTCAACCAACCATGGACCATCTATTGGAACAGAAACATTTTTATTTTATTTGGTGCCTTACTATATGAATGAAAATCTGACTTCTAGCCATGGAAGGTGGATTTATTTTGTCATAAATTTGAATCGATATGTTAACTGTGTATTCCAGATAACTTAAAGGTTACCTGGAGCTTGTGCACTTCTCTTGGTTAATCTGGAAATAATTCTGTCCAAGTTTTGTCTAGCACACAAGCAATCTGCTGAAACAAAGTTTCAGATATCTTGTCACCTGTTTTTAGTTGTTCCCGTAAAAAGATGCATCAGGGATATCTTGGAAAACCGTCTCTTTTTAGTACCTTAGCTTTAGATGTGCACTCATCATTTGTTGTGTGGGCGAAAATATTGCTTAAGCTTAGGTAGGACTGGCAGCATGGAACATGTGTTTCATCATCAGGTAGATTTCATATGAACTTCAGTATACTAAAACTTTCTATCAGATTGTATCCATGATGTCTGTGCACTCCTCAACGGAACTGTCATTTGTGGTTTTTGAATCCTGCTTTTGTCTTGTGTATCTTATGTTCGTGAACTGTACACATCTTCTCTGTATGGCTATCTAGCATCTTGTT
Organism: Echinochloa phyllopogon; assembly: GCA_033239725.1. NCBI lineage: Eukaryota > Viridiplantae > Streptophyta > Magnoliopsida > Poales > Poaceae > Echinochloa > Echinochloa phyllopogon. The sequence continues at coordinate 4,435,535 of BTCW01000001.1, forward strand.
TATAGCGGTTCCTGTGGAGACTTTTAAGAAAATGAATGTACATTTGGAACTATATTCGATCATTTTCCATGATAAAAGGGTGAACATGTTTCAGTACGACAGCTTGACATGAGTAGTTTGGGAGTAGTACTGTCACCATGTTTTGTTTGTTACTTTCATGCCAAACCATGCCTGCCAATGACAACTGTTATGAAATATATACTTTATCTGGAGATTTCATCCTGCTGTTATCTGATGTATCTGGAATTATTGGATGATTATTTTTCCCTTTTTATTTTAATGTATTTTGTATAAATGTCTTCGAGGTGGGATGTTTATTGTTCAGATATTTTTAGTCTGATTGTCTGGAACTGTGTTCCAGTTTGGTTTGTATGGCCACCATAACCTATCAAATTTATTATTGACTTTGTGTGGAATCCGAAACGTAGACGAGGGAAGTGGGCTTTACTCAGTACAAGTACAACTGAGGCTACTGGATATTTAAGATGACACATTGGTAGCAATTCTGAATATTTCAATTAATATGAAGTAGCTATCTTGCTAAAAATTTATAAGTCACAGTTGACAGTCTGCTGTTGGTAGTATTAGTTTATCCTTAAATATTGTATCCTGAGGCTGTGCATGTGGGGATTTAAATGTTCTTGTTCGATGTTTGGGCGTTTGAATATGTGGTGGAGATAAATGAGATGAAGTGATGCGATGTTCTTTGCTAGCTTTGGACTGATGGAGCCACTAAAGAATGGCGAGTCTGGCAATTCCATGCTGATGGTTGGTGGTACTTCCTGGGTGTACCCTGGGGCAGAGGGGTTGGAATGACATCTTTGTGGAAATTCCATGGTGCTCCTTTTATGAAGTGAAAGCAATATCACCCTTAGTGCTTTGCACTTGTGCCTTATCCTTGAAACAATGCAGAGCTGTAGAGCCACACAGCATAGTGAAATGATATGGATAATGTTGGTAAAGGCGTCCATTGTCTTTGAATCTTCTTGTGCACTTGTATGTTTGAAGCAGTGATATTTTTGCGTAGCCTTCGTATCCCTCTTGAATTTGGTTCTTTTGAAAGCTTGGGCTGCTTAGGGAGGTTCAGCTACAAGGAATCGCGCTTGATGTGAAGCTGTGGAATGGACTTTGGATTTACTGTGTTTCAAGATACTCCCTCCGTCCAAATATTGAGAGCGTCTAACCAAAATTTTTTTTCCCAAGAACTGGAGACGTCTAAGCACGGGACCACAGTTTCCACATCGTCCTAGGCGCTCGTGGCTCCTCGTTCCCCGCTCGGCATTAGATGCAGCGCCACACTTCAATTACGTTAAATACTCCCTCCGTTCCCTGCCGTTAGCATCCACGCCACAGTTCTCCACAGCACCCGCCGCCGATACTCCACTCCACGCCGCCGAGTTGCTCCACGCCGCCACGCCGCCGAGAGATGGATCACCATGACGCTCCACGCCGCGCCGTCCAGTACATGCGTGGTGTCAATTGGGCAGCAGATTCAACCGACGAAGACGGCTACCCCATCACCGAGAGCGACATGCAAGTAGAAGCTGACGACCCCATGTCCAAGAGCGAAATACAGTTCGTGAATGATACATATGCAGGTAACACTGAGGTGCCGGACTCCGAGATAGACATTGCCGAAGTCGATGAACCTGATGATGTCCATGCCCTAGAATCATTTACATCCATGTTTCATCTAGACAAGGTTAAACATGAAGGCTGTAGTTTGATGCTCCCTGTGTTGCTTCCTCGCTTGTAAGGAGACCATGATGAGGACGTCCATGGTGCTGCAGTATCACTACTTTGGATGAGTCGTGGGTACTCCAATCCATCCAATGCTGGATTAGATGCAAGGATTCTAGATGCTGAGCCTAAGAAGAATACTGAAGAAGTTAAGATGTCAATGTTTAAGATTATTTTCCCGTTCATGTTCGACAACTAGTGGCACTAGGAAGTTCTGTTCATGGTCCGACAAAACAAGTGATGATCATTTTCATTCAATCCTTCATCTCTAGACTTACATTAGCAGTTCATTCAAAACCAAGCATTACATTTTCGCTAAGAATTGATGTTTCACGCAACAAATTGAATTGCCTGACTATAGAGTTGTTGAGTGCAACTCAAACTAGTAGGAAGACAGCCTTGCATCTCTAGAGTCTTCTTCTTCATGTGAGGAATGTTGTAGTGCTGGCCTCCATTGTGCTTCATGATCTCCATCATGCATCCCTGCTGGGTTAGAAAAATACGGCTGACCCTTTGCACAGGATATTCCTGGTATGCCTGGCCAACCTTTGTCACAAAATTTTGGTTGGAGCCAAAAAGAAAAGGAAGGAAAGAGGCGTGTTATGGCGGGCAGAGTGAAAAGGAAAGGAAACACACGATCGGATGGCGGGCAGGGTGAAAAGGTTTCGCGCGCGAGGGGGTGAAACAAACGCGACGGAAATTTCGCCCGGTGAAAAGGAATCGTAGCGCGCGGTGACGGCGTTTGGAGCGCGGTTAGCGGGGTCTTTACTCGGTAAATCAATAACCGTGGCCTCAGTTAAAGCGTTGCGGCGATTTAATGGGATATCACGCATGCGCCGCTCCCCCTTGGTCATCGCATAAGAGGCTTAGGCGCTCCCAATATTTGGACGGAGGGAGTATATGGCAAGTAATATAGAATTTCTATATTTCTGTTGCAAACAAACCCGTTGATCACTTGAGTACTTGACTATTAGTATGCAATATATGGCTATCTTTGACTCAATGCATCTATCTTTACTGCTCCAGATTTGGAATGGAAGTCAACATACTCTTTCAGACTTCTTTTTATATCATACTAATGCACACTTGTATTTTATCTTTGGAGCAAATTATGTGTTCAATCAACGGCAACCAGCAATTTTTACCACATCTTTTAAATACTGTGACCTGGAACTCCACTAGTCCATTGTGATTTCTTCATTAATGCCAGATTTTTTTCATTAATATTTGTTATTCTAGTCCACAATCATTATAGAACAACTTTATTGAAAAAAGTACTTTACCCTATCTATATAATCTACTTATATTGCCAACTTGCAAAAATACAGGAATAAGAGGATGCTTGCAAGATCTTAAAGAGTGATATATATGCTGCTTCGGAAAAAATCGCTTATGCTGGTGAGGAAAAGAAGGTATATCCTACTTTGTGTAAATTAGTGGTGGGTCTAGGATTGACCTTGCAGGGGAGGCGCATGAATTTATTATTGAAGGCAGGTAGAGTTATATCCAGCACTCCAAACTTTGTTAAGATATGTTTTATTCAATCTGTAGGATATGCTGAGTATGTTAGGTATGGTCTCTTGTCTGCAACACTAACCATAGTTCTTTTGCATAATGTATTTTAGTTTTTCCTGTAACTTAATAGTTTTCTATTGAAGGGACCTGTACATTAACTAACAGGGATCATATTGTCTGTAAATAACTGGAGGCCTACCTTCAGTACTTAGAATAAGAGCAACAACAATAACAACAGCAAAGCCTTTCGGTCCCAGGCAAGTTGGGTAGGCAGTAACTACAATAACATGAAGGAAAACATTCCAAGGATTTGGGGATCTATTGATTTAGGCTTGTTCGGGTCCTTCTAGTAGGCAACTTTCACTTCTGTTTTTGACCTCAAAGATGACTTTATTTTCTTGTCCCATTTTAGACTTGATGTGATTCTACCAGGATATAATATTGTCCTATCTGTTTTCTGGGCCTTGAGCTTTATGCAGTTCCTAGCCCAATTTTCATGAAGTAACTTTTTTTGATCTTGTAAAGGTGGTAGAACAGTTCCCTCTAACCTCTTGCAGGGGTGTGGAACTGGTTTCTTATATGACTACTAAATATAAAAAGATACACAGCTCTCTTGCGTGTTCAAGAAAAAAAATGAACTTTTCACAACTAAAGGTCATTAGGTCCAGTTTGTTAAATAAATACACCCTTTAGATCAAAACTTAAAAATCTTTGGCACAGGACATACCGATTTAGTTGCTATGTATGAAGAGTTGAAAAGTTGAGATGCACTCAGACGGTACATTCGTGACATTTGGCAATCGGCATCTGGTCTATCTAGTATTTCTGGTGTGCTATCGGTCTGCAAAGTCCATACATCTTGTCCTTTGATTGTTTCTACATGCACCTGGATATGTTCTGGATATATTTAGGGTCGTGCACTCATATTTTAAATGTCTGGTGAGCAGATGAACATCTATTTTCCTGCATTCATATTTAAATGTTTAATAAATGGATATTTCATTTCTATTGAAGGGAAGTTCTAATCTTCAAGAGAGTCGAGTCTAGTGGGAAAGCGATATCCTTATTATGTAATAACCACAAAGAACAAATCATAAATCAGCTAATGAAATAACCTTTTGGGCTGCTCTTAGGATTTCCATTGATTTTGGACTTTATGCAAACTGATTGGATAGGGTTTTTGGCATGGCAGTATAACATGGTTGGCTTGATTCAACGGCTCAAGTGGCACTTCCAGTCTTTCTCAGCACACATTGCATTACTCTTAATTTTTTTAATAAAATCAAGATCATTACACATTATATATTTATATGTATGCACGAATGCTTTCCTAATCTCTCTTTTTTTGTCCTTTTTACTACATTTATTTGTAGTAGACATGCTTTTCCTTTGCCCTTCCATTTCATTGTATCGCAACAATATCTGTCCAGCTACTCAGATATGGTCTGCAAGAACCTGCTGCATTTATTTGTATGCCTCATGGTCTATGTGGTACAGTCCATGTGGGGTACAGGCCCAATTTATTATCTTAACTGATTTAACATATACTCCACAAAGTTGGAGAACTTACAAAAACCCTTCAAAACAAGGCTGGGTACAATACAAAAGTCTCTGGCCCAAAAAGAGGTAGCCTACAAAATTATGGGGAAGCTGTAAATTAATAAATGGGCGACTACTGTCTACCTAACTAAAAGGCTGGAATTGCATTCGATGCTGTTTTACTTGTCTTGATACACTCATTTCTGGGGCTATTTACTCACCCATGCTTTCTTCTCTTCAACCATACTTTTGTGCTCCTAGGTCCTTGCTCTTTATAGCTACCAGGTCCTACAGAAAAGGTGGGTAGACATTTCATGCTCATCCGTGTGTTACAATTTTATGTAGTGGCAATTGTAGTACCAAAAAGTTTGGGCATATTATACGGGGTATGTTCTTTCAAGAAACTTTTGGCATGATTTGCTCTCTTGTATTGAATTCTATCGAGGACCAGGGGCACTTCCTTGCAGGTGCAAGGGCCCGAAGTCACTTGGCCTTTTTTACGTGGCTGAGCTATGGTGGTAGCTGAAGTTAAATAGCATTTATTAGCAGGTACACCGGACACTGCTGCTTACCACTTGCATATTCAGAGGGATTATTCATCAGACAACTGCATTTAAGTCTGGACGTACACAGCTCCTCTTAAGTTTGTGCTTTTGATTCAGAGAGATTATTCATTTCATAACTGTATCCAAGTGTTGCTCTGCAAAGTTCTTAATTTTTGTATCTTCCATTGATTTGGGATTGTTGTTATCTAGGGAGCAGAGCTGTCCTGTAACTTCTTTACATTTGTTACAGCAGTATGCATCTATTTAGTTCACCACTAAAATTTTTATTTGTGCGTGCTTAGTGCAGACTGCAGAATTTTCTGAAGCCTGGAGGTCTATCAAAGTATCTGTACTCAAGAGTCAAGAGGGTCAAATTTCTTTCTAACTGTCCCTTAAGGTTCGTACTATCCGTACATTCTGAATTCACATGGGCGGTGGTACAGATTAGTAGTGGTAGACCGGCAGTACGGGCATATGGTCCGCTCCACTCCGTACCTGTTCGGTTCTCAGCCTCAATGCCTCATCACTCTTTCCATCATGTGCACCCCGTGCTAGAATGTCTCCATTTGCAAATATCTCTTGTAATTAACTTAGTTAAATGGGAAAAATCTGCTAAGTTTGTGTAATTTAGGACCTGCATTTTGCAGTCCATGCACCACTTGATGCAGCATTGATCCTCCTTGATATTATGAGATGAATCAGGTCCAGTAAACCCCACATAATTTTACCATGTAAGAATATGAATATGATGCTCTCTTGCACACAGCCTGCATGCTGGGACATAGGTAACAATATTATGCACTGTTTCTTTCACAGCAAGTATGTCTGATACATTGTATACATGACGCCAGCCAGCTTTGCTCCACATGATGAAATAGAACAATGGGAAAAAGGTAAATGACATATCTTTTATTATTTTACTCTGGAAAGGGCACTTACGGTCACGGAATGGATGATGGTGGCACATATCATAATGGGCACCGCAGCATATTTAATCATCATTCATCAGCTGTGATCTATGCAAGCGGGGTGCAGTAAGGGACGTGTTCTCCTTTCCACTCCACCCACTCATCCCACTGAACCTGTCTAACCCACCTTTTGTGGCTGTCACCTGGCAAATTTCTAATAGATAGAAGGGACTGCACCAGCAAAAGGACTGATCAAATAAATTTGTAAAAAGTTCTGTTTGTCATTGTATTTATGTATTTTGCAGGTTGCTTGGGCTATGAGACGAAGAACCTTATCGTGGCAACATAGGAATCTACCAACTCCCTGTCTCCAATTCCATGTCTCCCAACAAAGAACCACCAAATTGCACAGATAAATAATATAAACAGAAAGTATTGGTACATGAGCGGCCTTTCAGGAAGCCATTAGCATCCATGTCGCTGGTTTGGTTACTCTTATCCCAATCATCAGTGAAATGGTAACATTACAGGGATAAGCTCCAGCAGCGCGCTGCTAACTTTACGTGTGTCATGTGGCAGCACAACTGTGAGGAATATGTGATGCATACGGTGAGTATGAGTCCTATACAAGCCGTAGCCTTCTTTGTGCAGTAGTGAGAATCATACCTCGGTGGAAAGATCCTGTTTGAAATATGACATGTATAACATCAGCTCCAAGTTTGGTATCCATCTGAAGGGCACCAAGGAGACGGCATCCTCCAGAAACAGCAAGAGAGCCGGTTCAGCAAGCAGGGAGCTGATGGAGAACATCGACAGACTCTGCGTGAGCAAGGTGGCCTGGCCTCTTGTGCCGATGCCAGCTGCAGCGGCAAGTCGGTTAGCTCACTACTGGCCATGCTGAACCTGAGCACTTGAGCAGCATGGATGCTGTAAAGATGTCTATGATAGAGAAAAGGTGCATGCAGTTTCAGAATTGCAGAATTATGTCAGCAAAAGAAAGAACATGGTGAAGTTGTATCTGCTGGGTTATTCCATTCAATGGACAATGGTTTGGGATAATGCTAATATCAACAGCAGTAATCGGCATGGGGTGATCCATTTCAGTCAGCTCTTTCATCTGGAAAACCCTGGCCTTAGTCATCCAAATCCAGGGAAGTTGCTCTCTCAGCCTTTCAGTTCTTTTCCCCACCCAAAACTACACTGGACGATCTTCTTCAAACTATCTCCATCTGAAAATTTTGTGAATAGCAAATTAGCAAGGCTTATGGTCAGTCAGTTGTCAGCAACATCCAACTCTGAAGCACTACTACACCTTTGTTTGTCAATGCCGGTCAATTGTTCTTTTTCCTCATTGTTTCCTTATGTCAAATCAAATGCAGCCAAGACTTGAAATTGAACTCTGCGTTTGCCTCACTGCTCTTGTGCTACAACAGAAGTGCAAAAAAATGGCGCCCATCTTGCATCACTTCCCGGGTGCATGCATGCATGGCATGATGCAACATGCTAAAATTGGAAATTGCAGCCTCCAAGATTAGAAGCTTCAAAGTCGTGGTTGACCTTGAAACCATGGAGACATTCCTGGGTCGGACACTTGCACTGTACCGGAGACAGAGGACACGACGACCGGCATGCGCGTCCGATGATTTAGGATGGGACCACCGGTTTAAGTGCTCGCCCTTCCCGCCATTACGCATTCTTCTCCCGCCGCGCAAGGACCAACAGGAGGGGCTCACACCTCCTCCGATCCCCTTCCGCCGTCGATCGCCGCCGGCCTGTGATCGGGTGACAGCTGACTGATTAATTGGTTCCCTAGCTCGCCGCCGGTGCCGGGCACAATGCCGGGAGCCGTGATCGTGCACCACCACGCGAGGTACAAGACGTACCCCGGCGAGGTCACCGGCATCGTCGTCTTCTCCTGCCTCATCGCCTCCGTCGCTGGCTGCATCTTCGGCTATGACATCGGCCTCACCTGTGAGCACCATACATGATAAGCTGCCTTGCTTGGACTTTGGCATTGAGCTATGATTTACTCTTCTGACAATGGGTCTTCTTTGCTTGGTTTGTTGTCACCGTCGCGATGATCCTGAATTGAAGCCGGGTTGACGTCGACGGAGCCCTTCCTGATCAAGTTCTTCCCGTCCATCTACGAGCAGATGAAGAACCAGGTGATCGTGAACCAGTACTGCAAGTTCGACAGCCAGCTGCTGACGCTCTTCTGCTCCTCCCTCTTCCTCTCGGCGATGTTCGCCGCCTTCTTCGCCGGGCCCATGACCCGCGCCTTCGGCCGGAAGTGGACCCTGTTCACCGCCGCCTCCGCCTACGTCTTCGGCGCCTTCCTCGGCGGCGTCTCCGTCAACTTCCCCATGCTCCTCACCGGCCGCATGCTCGTCGGCGCCGGCGTCGGGCTCTCCATCCACGCCTCCCCGCTCTACATCTCCGAGATGGCCCCCGCGCAGCAGCGCGGCATGCTCAACATCATGTTCCAGCTCATGATCACCGTGGGGATCCTCTCCGCCAACATGACCAACTACTTCTCCTCCAAGATCCCCGGCGGGTGGGGGTGGCGCATCGCGGTGGCGTTCGGCGCCGTGCCGGCGGGGGTCATCGCGCTGGGCACGCTGGCGATCCCGGACACGCCGACGTCGCTGATCCAGCGCGGCGACACGGCGACGGCGCGCAAGACGCTGCTGCAGATCAGGGGCGTGGGGGACGTCAGGGAGGAGTTCGACGACCTGTCGACGGCGAGCGAGGACGCCAAGGCCGTGGAGAACCCGTGGCGGGAGCTCCTGTTCGGGGGCAAGTACAAGCCCCAGCTCACCTTCTCGCTCATGGTGCCCTTCTTCCAGCAGCTCACGGGGATCAACGTCATCATGTTCTACGCGCCCGTGCTGTTCAAGACGGTGGGGTTCAAGCAGAACGCCACCCTCGTGTCCTCCGTCATCACCGGCCTCGTCAACGTCTTCTCCACCTTCGTCGCCGTCATGACCGCCGACAAGGTCGGCCGCCGCGCTCTCTTCCTCCAGGGCGGCACCCAGATGATCATCTCACAGGTACGTTTCTTCAATCACCAAATCGTTAACTAATTTGATGCAAACAAACAAATTACGAATTATATAATTATATATATGTACATATATTTATGTATGTGTGCAGATCCTTGTGGGGACGTTCATCGGGCTGCAGTTCGGGATGAGCGGGACGGGGGCGATCTCGGAGCAGTACGCGATGTGCATCGTGCTGTTCGTGTGCGTGTACGTGGCGGGGTTCGCGTGGTCGTGGGGGCCGATGGGGTGGCTGATCCCGAGCGAGATCTACCCGCTGGCGGTGAGGTCGGCGGCGATGAGCATCACGGTGGCGATCAACATGTTCTTCACGGCCTTCATCGGCCAGATCTTCCTGACGCTGCTGTGCCACCTCCGGTTCGGGCTCTTCTACTTCTTCGGCGCCTGGGTGCTGCTCATGACGCTCTTCATCGCCATGCTGCTGCCGGAGACCAAGAACGTGCCCGTCGAGGAGATGGCGCACATCTGGAAGAAGCACTGGTTCTGGAGGAAGTTCGTCATCGACAACACCGACCGGAGCGCAGAGATGAGGAAGAGGATAGCGCTAGAGATGAGCTGAGGCCGGGGAGGATCCTCTGTCTTCCTTCCGGTAGCAGATGAAGCACAAGGAAGGAAGCCTCAGCTAAGTATATGGCTCATCAGTATGTAGCTAGAGTGCAGAACACATACGAATTAATGTTGTTGTAGATTTGACATACTCCTAGTGGCATATCTTGTAATTGTTTCCTTGTCTCTTTTTTTTTGGTTTCGTGCCAAGCTGTCAGCAATTTTCTTTTTAATTGAAGAAGAATTAATACAATTTATCCTCGGATAATCTCGCTTGTAGGGTCACATGTGATCACCACAGTTGTTTTTAAGCTTCCCTTTTAGTTTTCATGTTATGGACAGAGAGATTCTAAAATTTACCACCAAGTCCGCACATTTCACGAGATTTTCTGTCTATTTTGTAAGCATTTTAATTAGGATTTACCGCTCTACATATGATTTTTTTAAAAAACATGCGGCCATTGCATCTTTCTTTTTCATGTGGCTGGAACCTTTTGCCCTGCTCTCAATCCGAACCAAGTATTCCGATCTACTACACACTGCCAAGTCACCCCTCTATCTAGCGCTCATCATGTGAAGGCGACACGCACTCAAAATCAATCAAATGGCTGCTCAATCATGCTCGATGGATTGGACTCCTAACTCGCTGAATTAGTCATTTGTGGACAGCAAGCCCCGAGCCGTAGATATTCACAATTAATTTTCTCCCCCTTTTCTGAATATACTTGAACTCCTTTTCTGTTCACTTTACCTTTTCTCTCCTTTTCGAAGTATTTAAATCCTTTTGTATGTTCACTTTCTCTTTTCAAGATTCTTTTAGGCAAAACTAGCTAGGGCCCGTTTCCCTCCACAAAAAAAAAAGCTAGACCAACCCAAATTCGGTGGATCCACATGCTAAGAACTCCCTTTTACTTTCAAGATAAAATTCTCGCAAAAGAACACAGAATTCTCATATAATAGAGGTAGTACTGCATCAGGTTTCAACAAAAATTCGAGCAAAACGGACAACCTTTCCGATCTTGAGTTCTTGACTTTGAACTAGCAAACTCCCACACAACCCAAAAAGGAAATAAATTAGGTGAATCGGATGAGTTCTTTAGCTACGCACAAAAGCAAAGTAGGTTCCACGAACACAAGTAGGCGTTCTTTTAGGCAAAACTAGCTAGGCCAACCCAAATTCGTTGGATCCACATGCTAAGAAGAACTTCTTCTGAAGAAGCAAACCAAAGCACCCAAACTCCCTTTTACTTTCAAGATAAAATTCTCCCAGAAGAACGCAGAATTTCGAGCATCAGATTTCAACAAAATTTCGAGCAACTCCCACACAACCCAAAATGGCAATAAATTAGGTGGATCGGACGAGTTCTTCAGCTACACACAAAAGCGAAGTAGGTAATTAGATTCCACGAACACAAGTAGGCGTTCTCTTAGATTTTACAGGGATATATAGCCTGCTGCTCCGATCCAAAACCACCGCACCAACACCACTCTTAAGAGTCTCAGACAAACTTGCTATTTACAGAAAGCTTAGCTATATACAGCTTCCAGTAGTTCACTCACACACCCAAACTGACCGACACCGACACCGACGACGCGAGCAGTCGAGCAAACATCAAAAAGTGGTGCAAGACAAGGAGCAGCAACAACTACTACTAGTAGTACTTTGGCACAGTAGATTGCAGATAGATCCGGCCGGCCGGAGCCGAGCCGGGTCGCCGGGACGCCATGGGAGCTCGCGGCCGGAGCTAGCAGTGAGCATCATATCACTTGGGTCCCCAGAGCAGCAGGTGCATCACCTTGTCCCTCTTGCCGTTGGCGCCTCCGCCCACGGCGTGGTCGCCGCGCCACCCCGGCTGCTGCTGCTGCGGCCGCAGCTCCCTCGCCGCCGCCAGCGGCCGCGGCGCGGCGCCGCGCGCCATCAGCGCGCGCAGGGCGGCGAGCTCCGGCCACCTGCTCTCCTGGCCGCCGCTGCTCATGGCTGCTGCTGCTCCGTAGCCGTAGCACGCCACGCCACCACTGCACCTCACGGCTCTGTTAGCTGGTGTAACTTTGTCGGATCATGCCGTGAGCATCTACACACCAAGCTGGTCAGTTATATAGCCTGGCTCGAGTCGAGCGAGCGAGGCGAGCGCCGGTACCTAGCAATGCAATAGTCCGCTAGCGATGGAGACGTGGCAGGTCCGATCCGGTTTCACGCATGCAGCTGCGGATAAGCGACAAATAAATATCGTGCGGCGCGTGACGGACGACGGGGCGAGCGGCTGCGGATCGATCCAGCGGCCGGAAATATCTCGCTGACGTACGTGGTCGTGCCCGATTTTTTTCACTCCCGGCCCGGCCCGGCCTCGGCGGCGTCGCGAAGTCTCGAAAGCTCCGCCCGGTGTCGCCTGCTCGGAGGTCATGCCGTCCCGGTCGAATAATCAGTGATCGGCGATCGAGGGGGGGTGTCGATCGCCGGCCGGGACCTCGGCGGCGCGGCGTTTTGCTATTTTTCTACGAGCCGCGGGTCGCCGGTCACTGCCGAGTGGAGGAGGTGTGGGGGTGGTGGCGCGGGTGGTCGCGATCGGAGACAGACAAGGAGGGGCGGGCATTCAAGGGCGTGGCGTGGGGCTCGCTCGGGAATTCCAGACTGGTCCGGTAGGGCGTGCGAAGCTGTGGCGCTGGCGTGAAACCGGGCTCGTGGTCAGTGGCTCAGTGCGTTGTTGTCCATCCATCTCTTGCTGCGGTAGAACCGGGACGGGGTCGTCTACGTACGTGGCCGATTTCAAAAAGGAAAACTAGTGGCCAATGCTTTTCAAAGCTCAATGAATCTCGGATGGAGGAGGGCAGAGGCTGAGAGCTCACAAGTAGGACCGGACAAAATGCTCAAAACTCGTTAGCTCGCTCGGATCGCAGCCGGCTCGGCTCGGTGCATATTCTTAACGATCTGAGCATTAGTTTTTGCTCGTTAGTATAACGAGCGAGTTCGAGCCGGCTCGCGAGCTGCTCGCGAGCCAAACGAGCTAGAAGGTTTAATAGACTGGTGAGCAAATTACTAATTAATAATAATATATGTATATTATATGCGTAGTTTTAGATGATGTTATAGTTATATTCTATTATTATAGTATGATAGAGTAGATTTTGGAGGTATTAAGACCATAAAAATACTATAATTTTTTATATTTTATATATTATTGTAGCAATTTTAAATTTAACTCTAGCTCGCGAGTTTAACGAGCCACCTCGCGAGCTAAATGAGCCGAGCCGAGCCAGGATTTTTGTTCGTTTCCTTAACGAGCCGAGCCGAGCTGGCTCGTTTAGCTAACGAGCTCGAACGAGCCGAGCCAAAACGAGCCGAGCTGGCTCGACATCCACCCCTACTCACAAGTGAGTGAATAACCGTTGCATTTCAAAGCTCAAAGCAACCTTATAAAAATGAAGCTTATAAAAATGAAGCTTAATGAATCTCAAAATAAGGAGTTTAAGGCCCAGGAGTAAAACGTAGAGCAGCCACAGGCCCACAGCGCTGCTTCATATATATATATATATATATATATATATATATATATATATATATATATATATATATATATATATATATATATACCCGATGTCCGGTACAAAGAGAAAAGTGGAAGCATTGATTTTCACATTGTACGCTTGAAAAAAAATTCTTGGCATCTAAGAAATTAAATGCTCTAATATGTAAAATCTAGAGCTGGTGCATTCCGGCTGTTTGGTTGGACCACGTTAGCAAATTAATTTTTGTCCGTCCAACTAGACTGGACGACGTGAACGTAAAGTGGAAAATGTCATCGTGTATCACAAAATATCGGCGCCCACCATGCATACGGTTCGCAAATATCAAGATGACAGTGCCTTTCGCGAAAACTTGAGCTGGCCGAGAGAAATCCAAACGGACACAGTGAAGTGGCGTTGACAGTGATTCCAAACTATTAGGCTAGTCTAGTCTCAGTTGCACAATTTTACTGCACGGTTACCTAGATCAGAAACTAGGTAACCGAGCGAAATAAGTTTCATGGTGATGAAACTCCTCTCACATGCTATGAAACTCTTTCTTCTCTATTTTATGTCACATCAGTATATTTAATGACATGAAATTCTCTATGCAAACTCCATTAAGACTGGCCCTAAATTAATATAGGAAAAAATCCAAATCACTACCCTGAAGTATGAGCAAAGTTCACATAACCCCCTAAACTATAAAACCGTTTATTTAACCCCTCCGATTTCCAAAACCGGTGCATAATACACCTTTTGTCCCAAATCAAAAACTGGTTTTGCTTATATGGTGGTGTGGTTTTGTCCAAGCAAACATAAAACATCGAGTTTAACATAAAGATTGAACAAGATGTGTTATATTTATTTTAGAGTAATATGCACCCGAGGTCCTTTAACTTATAAGGGTGTGTCACTTAGGTCCACGAACTTTGAAAATGCATTTTTAGGTCTATAAACTTGTTGAGTTGTATAACATACGTCCATACCCCTCCATGTGGACATCCAGCGCTGACATGGCATGCCGACTGTGCAGTCTCTTCTCTCGTTCTTCCAAAGCATGGATGTGATGAACCAAATCATTGTCATATTTCGTCGAGCATGCCGTGAGCGCAACGAGTTCCGTTCATCGTCAGCAGCGAGCTTCGTCAACGCTGGCTCAACCCGCTGTGGCGCTGTCCGTTGTTGGCCGCGAGGTCCGTCATCATGTCCTTGCTACTGCTAAGCACCCTCGTGCCACAATCAGCGAGCACATGCCAATCCTGGGTCGCCGCCACCATGGCCGTGACTTGTCTGACTATGCGGACACTGCTAAGCACATGAATGAATGATCTTGCCAGCGAACACTAAGGCTCTGTTCGCTTGACTTATGTTGATGGCTTATACTGTTTTGGTTTGACAGAAAAATACTGTTGACTGATGACTTATGCTGATTTATTGTATTGTTGGCTGATAAGCATAAATCAAATGAACAGGCCTAAATTTTTTTGTACTAACCTGCTCCAGCGGCGCCGCACGCACTGGACGTCGAGCCGCTTGAGAAATGGCAAGTGCTCGGTCCAGTTGCAACTTGGAAGATGTACGACATACGACTCGTAGTCCTCTCCGACATCACCTGCTCAGGCACCTTGGTTATGCAACGCGTCCATGCATCACGAGCTTCAGGGAGACCTCGTTGTGGTGGGTCATGACGACGGCAACGACAGAGAGGTCATAGCTGAGCCAATATAATGGATCAAGTCATCGACGCGGTGGTGTGTGCCATGGCCACATGACAAGAGACAACGCGGGCGGAGAGGAACCGGAGCTCTCGGTGGCAAGATACGTGGGCCGGTGTGTGCACCGCAACGGCGGCCGCAGGACAACAGAACTCACAGATGGTGGATTGCGGCTTCGCTGTCGAAGCTCGCGGCTGACCATGTGGAGCTCGTGGTGCTCATGATGCGCTCGACGAAATGTCTGGGAGCCACTTACATCCATGCAAGAGAGGGATAAGAGAGAAAATGCCTAGTTACCAAGCCATGTCAGCGTTGGACGCATACGTGGAAGGATGATATGGACCTAGATGATACAACTTAATAAGTTTATGTACTTAGAAATGCATTTTCAAAGTTTATAGACCTAACTGACACATCCTTACAAATTAATGGACCACCGATGCATTTACTCTTTATTTTATCATGGCGTATGTACCAAAGTGTGTCTACCGCCTTCTCCAATGGTTGAGCTAGCACGCTAGCTCTAAGCACTCTAAGAGACAACTCCTCTAATGATCTAACTCTTAGCACATAGCTCATAACATGAATGACCCCACACGTCATCCTTACAAAATCTCGAAATGCGTGTATGAGACTATCTCTTCAACAAGAGCTAGCTCTTAACTTTTTACACTGTTCACGGATTAAAAAATTTATGAGCTAACCTAAGAGCCAGCCATTGGAGAAGGCCTAAGGGACTTGGAGGGCTTGGGGTATCCAATTTGCAAAATTTATTGGGCACTTTAGATGAGATGGTTAGGCCGCATAAAATTGATCTCGGTTGATCCTGGGCTACATTTTAGGTTCAGGTTCCTCATCGTGTACATGTCTTTTCCCATGGTTGTTGTGATTGAGGTCGAAGATGGCAAAAACACTTGTTCTAGACTGACTATTGTATTCATGGGCTCATGGCCAAAAGATTACCGACCTTGCTCCCCAAGTTTTTGACTTGTTTTTCCTAAAGAAGAGCGAATACAATGATCTATTTGGCCAACATCTTGACTCGAACTCTAGAAATTATAGGATTTGGAAAAATCATTCTTACCTTGCTCAGCGCTATAGTGCATGTGCATGCATGTTTTTCACATTTGACTAAGTAACTAAGGGCGTGTTTGGTTGAAGAGCGAGGTGGGATGGAACGGTTAGAATGGAACCGCTCCATTTCTATGTTTGGTAGGGAGAATGGAGCGGCTCTATTTTTATGTTTGGATGAAGGGATGGACCATCAGGATCCTCTGCCGTGAAACCACGTTACATGGGCCCCACTTGTCATCCACCCAGTAAACTTCACCCTCTCCTCGAGCACCTCCCATGGCGCCCCCTGCCCCGCGGTCGCCGTCGCGCACCTCGCCGCCCGCCGCGCCGGGAGATTGACCCGGCCGCCGCGCCGCCCGCCTCGCCCGACGCTTTTCCCGCCCGCCACGCCCGACGCTTGACGTGGCCGCCGCGCCGACCGCCACCGCTGCTTGACCTGGCTGACGCGCCGCCCGCCATTCCCGCCGCTTGACCCGGTCGCCGCGCCGCCCGCCGCCCGCCGCCCGCCGCCGCCGCTTGACCCGGCCGCCGCGCTGCCCGTCGCCGCCCCGCCGCTTGACCCCGGCCGCCGCGCCGCCCGCCGCGCCGCCCGCTTGACTTGCGCCGCACGCGCCGTCGTGCTCCTCGCCGCCCGCCGCGCCGTCGCTCTCCTCGCCCGCGAGGAGGAGGGGCCCGCGGTGGAGGCGGAGGAGGAAGGGGTCGGCGGGGAGCAGCAGGGTGCCGGCCGTCTGCAGCAGGGGAGGGAGGGGTAGGGGCGGTGGAGGGGGTGGAGAGGGCATGGCACGCGGGGAAGAGAGGGGGGCGACGTGGGGAGGAAGAAGGGAGGCAGGACGGCGTTGGAGGAAGAGACGGGAGCGCACACGTTCGCTCATTTTCATGGAGCGAGCTCGTCCGGTATCTGGAGGGAATATTCGCTGCTCGGAATGGCTCCGCTCCCAGGCTCGTGAATTGAAAGGACCTTGATGTCACCTAGAGGGGGGTGAATAGGTGAATCTGCACTTAACAAAACTTTTTCACAAAATTAGTACTGAAACCGGTCAGACCGGTTTCCCAAACCGGTCAGACCAGTTTCTGGCAGAAACCCACAACAATGCAATTAATCCCCTCTACGAGTTCTAGCACAAACCAAACTTGATGCGTTGCAAATGGCTTTGAGTTTCCAAGAATATGAACCAATTCATAAGTCATTCCAATACATGATCTATAGTGAATAGATGCGTTGCATAGCTTCACTCCATATGGCTTGATCAGCACATAGAGACTAAACCAAGATGCTAGTCTTCACTCTAGCAAAGTTCCTCGGCTACAAGACCAACTTGTCCTTCTCTTTGCTTGGTACCTGGACACTACCATCTAGCTTAATCCCTTTCACCATATCTAGCCACTTTGAGTTCCACTTTGCATTGCATCACCATGAATACCATATTGAATTCCATGTCTTTAATTAACTTGAGATATGTCCAATATTATCTTCTATGTTGTCTTTGGTAAATCACTTGTCCATATGCTTCTATGCATTTGGGAACATATACTAACCATAGAATTATGTCTCATTTTGAATGTAACCATTGCCATGGAACAAGCTCAAGGAAATCCCAATTTCTTCAATTATTTTGTCCCAAAAACCTTTGACAAGTATCCTATAGATGAGACCAACTAATTTGCATAAGACCGTGTCTCATTTGTCATTTTACTTCACTTGTCATTGTATTACTTAGTTGCATGGGATCATAAACACTTGTTTGTTTTCATATCATATATACCAACAATGAGCTCTCATTCTTTAATAAATATATTTCATGAATATCCATAAGAATAAAACCCTGCTCATATTCTTAAACAAACAAGTTAAATACAAATCATGTTGTCATCCAAAATCACCAAAACATATAAGTGCCTAGATGCACTTTCAATCTCCCCCTTTTTGGTGATTGATGACAACATGATTAAAGCTTACAAAAGATATGAAATTTAAGCTCTAGATGACTGAGATATATGGTGAGCTCCCCCTCAATATGTGCCTTGAATAGAATTTCAAAAATTCGGCCTCAAATGCCAAATGCACATATAATCAACTAAAATTGAGAGCTCCCCCTATATCTCAGCATCCAACGTGTGCAACAAGTGTGTGTGACATAATAAAACAATGTGTGATGCAAATGACATGTATAACACTCAATAAAACAAAGAGAAGAGCATGCTTGCTGTTTCAGGCCAAACCGGTCAGACCGGTTAGACCGGTTTGGGAAACCGGTCAGACCGGTTTCACCCAGACAGCAAGCATGTGTGAAACAACATTGCATCAACTAATACATGTAACACACTAGCAAATTGTCACTTAGAATACATAAATGAGTTCAACACACATAGTAGCACACATTACAAGTCCTCAAGTCCACAAATAGATAAAGTACGAATTTATTACAACCAAAGTGACATGACTGCAAGATCAACTAGAAGTAGGCTTTAATCCATTCTTCTCCCCCTTTGTCATCAATCATCCATAAAGCATCCAATCAAGCTTGTAGTCACGCTCCCATCAAGCATCCAATCTTCTCTGCCGCTAGAAAGTCAGGCTATGATCATCTGACGAAGAAGATGTAGTCCAATGAAAACCTTCACTCAAGTGAATGTGTATGTGATAATTTAGAGTGAACCAGATGTGCTAGCCAAGGTAGAAGATATAGAGGTGCTAAACAGACCCTGACTAGGAGCAGTAGTGGAGCCAAAGATGGAAGATGCTGCCTGGGAAGCAAAGTGTCCGGGAGATGGAGATGGAGCACTCGAGAACTGAAGGCCTGCCATGGAAGAACCGGTGCCACCATATGCATATGACGAAGAAGGAAGTGTGGCAGCTGTATAGGTAGGTCCTGGAGGTCCAAATCCAAACGAGGAGCCAAACAAGTCACCCTCAGAAGTAGGCATGTATGGCATGGTCCCCGGAGCACTAAAAGATTGAGGTGGAGGTGGTGGTGGAGGCTGTGAGCTCGATCCAACGTGTCCATATCCGAAAATATCACCATACTCCTCAAAGTAGCCCGCATTCATGTGATCAGTCATGATGTCTCGAAGCGGGGGTATCTCAGGTAGCTCAAGTGGTGGAGAGATAGGTGAAGGAGGATCATTTGGACTCAACACGTTGTGCAATCTCTTGATTGCATCCCTAGTCTTTTTGTTCTCAATTCTCTGCTGCCTAACATCAACTTGGACATCCCTCTGCCCTTTGCAAATGCCTGTGAACATAGATATGAACTTCCGAATAGGAGATGTCCTTCGCTCAGGATATGAGCTGCTGCCAGGCCCAAACCGGTCAGACCGGTTTGCCCCGACTGCAGCTGACTGTGCTGCTGCTGCTGAGTTTGAGCTCCCCCATGCTGCTGTGTAGGCTCATGCTGACTTCCTAGTCCAATATATCAGGCTGCAGTGGATCTTCTTGTGGTGGAGAAGGCATCCGAAATTTATGAGGCACTGGAGGACGCAAAGGCTTGTGTTGGGTATCCTTCTGAAACTTCAAGTTTGTGACCTTCTCAATGACAAGCATGATGAACGGGCTATATGCACAAATCTTCTGATGACTCTCAGAAATGGTCTTGATCTCCTGCCAAATGAAATCAGCAACACTAAAGGGAGGGGTCTCCTCTCCAATCCTCAAATAGTACATCAAATTTCTCATGTAAAGTGAGATATCTGAGGTGTTTCCATCTCTAGGAGTGAGGGTCTTGCGAAGCATCCTATAGAGAGTCCCATAGTAGGTGTAGAGACCACTCACTTTTCCCCAGTTGCCATTCTGATTTCTAGGATACATGAACTTCAACTCAGATGCTTCTAGAACGCCGCTGTCATGTATCCTCACAGTGTTATCATCCTCATGTGCAACTCTAAAGAGGGAGGCAAAATCAGAATATGTGATGTGATAGCGTTGTCCCTCTGTCATCCAATGCATAGCCCTCTCCTGCCTACCACCTTGCTCATAGTATCCGAAGTACACCGTGGCATAGAACTGAGCAACACCGTGTTAAATCTCAAGAATGAGTGGGGCATTTGCCTCTGGTGAATCATCATCTGCTGCCTCCTCTTCCTCATCATTACCGGCAGCCATCTCCTCCTCCTCATCATCATCCACAAGTGGCTCTACCCGGTATTGCTCATCCTCAACATCATCCTCATTGCTAGAGGTGGTGTCCTCTACAACATCCACTTCTTCAATCTGCTGTTCTGCCGCCCTCTTGCCCCTTCTTAGCCTCAAATTTCTCCCCCCGGCTGCTTGCGAGCTGCTGCCAATGGAAGGGTCGTGACGTCCCTTTTTGATCCGATCGGCATGAGGTCCCCTTGGCATCATCCGCTGCATAGCATGTGATTCTACAAGCTCATGAGCTATCTCTAGCATAGCATGTGATTCTACAAGCTCTTCATGTGAACACAAGAGTTCCTCATGCTTCACTTGTAGCATCTCATGCTTACTAGATAGCGAGCCTAGTTCTTGCTTAAGAATTTGATTTTCTTTTTCAAGAGAAGCAACACATGTGAGTGAATCTATAGCATGAGCATACTCATTGACCACGTCATCATACTTACAAACCAAGGAGAGATTGATGAGTTTGACTTTCTCAAGCTCTTCGGTGAGAGCTTGGATAGTCGCATCTTTTGCGTCCTCGTCCTTCTTGTCGCCTTTGGCCATGAAGCACTGAGACACCTCATCAAGGGAGGATGTCACTGCTCTTGAGCTTGAGACTTTGCTTGCGCGGCGTCGGCCACCCTTCTTATTGCCAGCTGCACCTCTCTTGCCCAAACCGGTCGGACCGGTTTTGGCAGAGAGTCGGCAGCTGAGCCATCTTGTCCATGTGGCTCCTTGGTGGTGGTCTCATGAGGCTCGATGCATGTATTTGCTGATGTAGAGCACTCCTCATGAGACTTGGCTCTTGTATCCTCTTTCTTGTCGCTTGTGGTGTTTGCAAATAATCTCTCTATTTGAGCCCAAACAAGGTGAGCATCAAAAAGAGTTGCTGCATCTTCTAAGATTATTTCTTTAATTTCCTTGCTCACAACACCAAACAAGAAGTTAGCGACACGAGCGTTGAGTTGAAGGCAATCCATCTCATCTTCGGTTGGATTGGATACATCACAATCAACACTAGGACGATCGATGCCTTCAACCACAACCCGCTCAAGAGTAGGACTCATAGCCCTAAGATCATTAAGTACATGAGCGGACCAAGTGGAATAATTTGAGCCGTCACTAGCTGGTGGCTCATAAGTTACCTCACACGAAGTCGACATCTTTCCTCACGACGGTTAAGCTTGGATGTGAGGCCAAGCTCTGATACCAATTGAAAGGACCTTGATGTCACCTAGAGGGGGGGTGAATAGGTGAATCTGCACTTAACAAAACTTTTTCACAAAATTAGTACTGAAACCGGTCAGACCGGTTTCCCAAACCGGTCAGACCGGTTTCTGGCAGAAACCCACAACAATGCAATTAATCCTCTCTACGAGTTCTAGCACAAACCAAAGTTGATGTGTGGCTCTTGTAGATGATTTTTAGCGAGGTCACTTAGTCCCTGCACACAAGTAGAGCACAACCAAGTAGATCGAAGCGGAAGCAAATGGCTTTGAGTTTCCAAGAATATGAACCAATTCATAAGCCATTCCAATACATGATCTATAGTGAATAGATGCGTTGCATAGCTTCACTCCATACGGCTTGATTAGCACATAGAGACTAAACCAAGATGCTAGTCTTCACTCTAGCAAAGTTCCTCGGCTACAAGACCAACTTGTCCTTCTCTTTGCTTGGTACCTGGACACTGCCATCTAGCTTAATCCCTTTCACCATATCTAGCCACTTTGAGTTCCACTTTGCATTGCATCACCATGAATACCATATCGAATTCCATGTCTTTAATTAACTTGAGATATGTCCAATATTATCTTCTATGTTGTCTTTGGTAAATCACTTGTCCATATGCTTCTATGCATTTGGGAACATATACTAACCATAGAATCATGTCTCATTTTGAATGTAACCATTGCCATGGAACAAGCTCAAGGAAATCCCAATTTCTTCAATTATTTTGTCCCAAAAACCTTTGACAAGTATCCTATAGATGAGACCAACTAATTTGCATAAGACCGTGTCTCATTTGTCATTTCACTTCACTTGTCATTGTATTACTTAGTTGCATGAGATCATAGACACTTGTTTGTTTTCATATCATATATACCAACAATGAGCTCTAATTCTTTAATAAATATATTTCATGAATATCCATAGGAATGAAACCCTGCTCATATTCTTAAACAAACAAGTTAAATACAAATCATGTTGTCATCCAAAATCACCAAAATATATAAGTGCCTAGATGCACTTTCACCAATCAAACAGGGTACGGAATGGCTCCGTTCCGGTTGGCTCCCCAACCAAACACATCTAAAGCGTTGAAGTTGGAATACGAGAGAGGAGTCTGTGTGCCATCCATTTTGCCTCTGAGAGTTTGCCGAAAACGCCACGACGATAGCGCTGATTGGATCTGCAGAAGGGTGCACAGGAAACATTGTGATGGTTTAGGGGGGGCGAGCGAAACAGAAAGCATTGGATTTTTTTTCCAAGCGGTGCGTTGTGTAATTGGTGGTATTATAGGTAATTGTCTCAAACTTCATGTAAAGGGATAAAACTAGTGTTTTTGGAGCACCCCTTAAGGAGCTACAACAAAAACCAAGAGCTATATATTTTCTTTGGTGTTAGAGTTTTTGAAGTTGGATGTTTTTTACTACACAATTTTGGAGTGGAGATGAAAAATATAGAACGGGCTCTTAACCTCCAAATATAAAAATACTTGTAAAAGAGGAAATAAGTATATAAAGAGCAAAATATAAAAGTAAACCAACGTTTTAATTCTTGGTTTTGCCCGGTTCAACAAGTTGAAAGTTTCCTTATGAATAAAAGAAAAAGCAAAATATAAAGGAAAAAGTGTATTTTTCATCCCTTAAATATTGTGAAAGTGTGACTTTCATCCTCATGTTTTAATTGGTGCAAATAGTTCCCTTAACTAACTAAATAGGTGCACTAATCATCAATACATTATCTTAATTAACATTGTTTTAGTGACACCTAGCAGCGGTTTAGGCCATAAAATCATGAGGTTGAGTCGGTGAGCTTACTCTGTCATGATAAATTTGAGCTTCAGGACAATTTTATAGACTTAAAACTAAATGTGGTTACAGTGAACAGCACAATACGGATGACTCGCATCTCTGCTCCCGATGCTGTCACTTCCATCGTTGATGAGCCACCTAAGAGTAGGGAGGCACAACCAAGAAAAAAAGTAGAACTTTTACGGAAAAAATAACAAAATTGATTCACACATAAATGCTGCATTAAAAGTAAAAATCTATTCTTTTTTCTTATTAGTCTGAATGCAAGAAGAAACTTTCTAGCAACGATGATGTGGCTAAGCGGTGATTAGTTAAATTGTTATGTGATCTAAACGTAGTAAAACTTTATTAAACCGAGGTAAGGATGATTAGTGTATCAGTTTAGTTAGTTAAGGGATTGATTTGCACCAATTAAAATATAAGGAATGAAAGTCACATTTCTACGGTACTTGAGGGATGAAAAATATACTTCTTCTAAATATAAAACCGAGTATACATTTGGCTTAACACTCATCAAAGTACTCGCCAATACGTTGACATCAATTACAAATAAAGGATTACTCAATTACAAATAAAGGATTACTGCGCTGACGGAGCCACCTATATGGCAAGCTATGGTATCCACCATAGCTATCGCCGACAAATCACTCTTTTAATGTGTGATGGTTGTCGATAAAGAAGAGGTCGCTATAAGTAGAATTTACTCCTGGCTCGCCTACTGCATGTTATACAATGACAAATAAAGAATCGGTAAAGGAAAGAGTGTACAGTTTTCCTTTTGGAATCGAGAGTGTACAATTTTTAACCTTCCCTTCCCCGTGCTCCGACGCCTTGGCAGTTTGCAAGATGCATGCACCGGCCATGCCACCGGCACCGCCCTGCTTCCTTGGAAACGGGGTGAGCCCCTCCCGTTGGAGTCCAAAACCGGCGACGCGGCTCGCTGTTTTCGCCTCCACCCACCTCCGTTTCTCCGCCGGTTTCCCGCCGGGCCACGTATAAAACGTCCTCCCTGCACACCCGCCGCTTGGCACCCGCCGAGATCCCGGACATCCCCAAGAACCAACCAGCTCAGCTCAGTCGTCAGCAAGCCAGCAGCAAGCGCGCATCGCCCCCCGTGAAGCTATGGCGGCGGCGGCGGCGAGCGCGAAGGCGCCGTCGCTGGTGGTGGCGGCGAGCATGGGCGCGGTGGAGGCGCTCAAGGACCAGGCGGGCCTGTGCCGCTGGGACTACGCGCTGCGCTCGCTCTACCACCGCGCCGCCGCGCCCCGGATCCGCGCCGTGTCCGCCGCGCTCTCGGAAGCTGCGGCGGCGGACGCGAGGATGCGCAAGGCCTACCACCTCGTGTGCTGGGGCCCCAACTGATCGGCGTCGACGCCTGACGACGCCGACCGCCTCTTGTTGCTCTGTAGCTTCGTTCTTGGATTGCCCTGTGTATTGCTCCAGCACCCATCGATCTATCCATCCGTGTGCATCGGCAGATGAGAGCGCGATGTGATCATGTGAATGCTCGTCGTTTGGGTCCAGTAGCTGTAGGATCGATTTTCCAAAAACAGAAAAGGTATCAGAAGTAATCTGGGACTCGACTTGCATCGTCCTTGCGTGCATTCTGAAACTAGAGCAGAATGCAAACGAAGTTCCTGGACTGAAGATTCAGAAGATCTGACTTTGAATCCAGAAGAATGCGAATTCAGAAGGCAAGAACGGACCAGATCTCGCTGATCTCGCTTTAATTTGCTGCACCACGCATAATCCTTTCTCTCGCCTAATTGCACGACACCGCCGTCGTCGAGCATTTCCCAAGATGTGCACCTTCCCCATGATCTGCCTGCTATGAAGAGTATCACCTAAACCAAACCGTTCTCCCGAAAAAAAAAGAAGTAAAAACAAAAATGCGCAGAACAAAGATTGGGTTCAGATGTGCTGGTATTGTTAATCACCGTTGCGGTTTGCGACGGACGAATTGTTAACCAGGTTTGCTTGCAGGATGAGGTGGGGGGCAGAGGCACGTACGGCTTTGTTGAGCTCTTGAGCCAGCTCGGGACCTCGTCGGTGGCCGGGAAGCCGGGCCGGCGGAGAAGCCGCCGGCGGCGGCCAGAGAAAGCAAAGGCGTAATTGGGTGCAGCGCCGGTGAGCCGCGCGGCCGGGCCGGCTCATCAACGCTGCACTCAATGATGCCTTTGCGTCTCTTCTCTTCAACTCTCTTGGATTTACCATTACCTGATGCTGATGATCCCCTGATGCATCCCCATGCCCTGCAATATAACGCGTGCCGGGAGGAGCAAAGCATCCATGTGTTTGTACTGCACGCTCCATGCTTTGGCCGAGTTCAGCAGACAAGTTGCCCCTAATCTGTACTACTTCCAACGTTGTACTACTGCTACTACCAATTTCTCCTTTGAACGGACTGAGATTACTCTTCTAGCTCGGCCCGGCCGGCCGGCAGGTGTACTGTATGGTGAAGCGCGTTGTACTACTGCCAGTGGCGTTTGGCGGCGTCACCGTTTGATGCCGGCCTTCTGAAACAGCCGGCACAGCAGGTCAGCAGCTGATACTGATCAGCGTATGCACGTCAGCTGCGAATGTTTCAAGGCTGTATCGCCGCCGAGCGCCGAGGCGTGTAGTTTTCGGCTGCGTCATGGGCATGTCGAGTAGCAGAGAGTAGTAGTAGTAGTACAAAAGTGTACTGCGTGATGGCAGTACCTGCTGCATGCCCTCATCGCACGCTTCCCTTCTCCATCGTGTACTGATGCAGTACAAGTGTACAACCAGTAGTAGTTTTATTTTTTAAATTAAATACAGAAGCACTGTCATATCATATAAGAAGAAGAAGCATTTGTACATAACGCGCCGAAGTGAACACCACCACCACACAAACAACGCACGCAACCAACACATACAACATAACACTACACCACCACAAACTGGGAGAGGAGCTAGAATAAGCCACCGCGACTGCGCCGTTGTCGTCAGAACTAGAAGTAGTAGTTTGGGACTTTTGGTCATCAGACAGCAAGTTCAGCCGTTCAGGGAGTTCACATCGTCAGAGAAATGGAGAAAGGGGAGCACGAAAACGAATTCGGCCGGGGTAAAGCAGCCAAGGGAGCAACAAGGTGAAAAACATTCAGTGATAGCTGGTTAGTGGTTACACATACATGATCCCGACCCGACATCTCATCTCAATGCGGAAACCGTTTCCTTTGGATGATGCATCCCAACCATATACAAGTAAATACAGAGCTTCTATATCATACATAATAGAACTACATAAATGTCCGATTGCGATAAACATTTTCAAAATAAGCAATCGACAACACGGACAGCCAAACGATGACCCCAAATCATATTTTCTCCACTCCAATATGCAATTTGCTATGGTTCATATCCAGATTCCTGTGCAGATGTTTCCTCATACCACACATGAAGAGGACAGATGCCAAGATGTTAAATCTATCACATCCATCGGCTATTTCCTAACCCTTCCACATCAACCATCCATAGTTCGATGTGACAGTGATTACATGTCAAGATCTCTTTATGATTAATAAACTTTTATACTTACACCGTGCACAAAATTCTGTAATATAAACAACATTTCAAAATTGGAGCCAAGTATAGTGATTCTACATTTGTAAGTTCTAACAATAAACATGACATATACAACAAACACAGGGATTCAAAGGAGCTATATAGAAGGGAAAATGCCAAATGGTAGGCACTGTAGATCCTAGAACTGGGTAACGGTAACCTCAATATCCGATCACGTGTACATCGATGAATCATCACTCTGGCTGTTGGAGGCTCGGAGCTAGTCCTGTGACTGATGCAGTGGCAATCTGATGATGCCTTTCAACTGGTTGTGTGGTTCGCATGGGCACATGGCAGCAGCAGTGGTTCGAGAGCAAAAGTGGACCTTGTGACGGCAACGATGGTTGCAGTCTGTCCTCTGGATTTTGTGCTATCAAGGAGTTTTGCAATAAGTCCTGTGGGTGTGGCTACTGCAATGGCTAAGGTGACTACAGCTGCAGTGGCTAAGGTGACTGCTGTTGCTCTCCTTGCAAACTTTGCTCATGCTGTTGGGGCCGATCGGTTTGCCATGCCCAGACAATATCCTTGAGTGCGGGCCTTATTTCATCTTTCACGAGCTTTTGATACTCTATAGTGTCCCCATTAGTCTTCTTCAACTCAACTAAAAGAAAAGAAGGAGCAAGCTCAAAAATCTCTGCATCGAGCTCAAGAAATCCCTTTATTCCTTCCTTTGGTGAAGCCACTTTCAATAACCCATTTTCTTTCTTCTTAATTTTGAGCTTTAACCTCTCAGCCAGTTCCTTTAGCTTAGCAAATACTGCTCCTGCTGGCTGTCTAGTGGTAAATCTGTCTTCCTTCTGGCCATGCCTTCCTTCAAACAAATTGGACAGATCAAATCCAGTTGAAAGGGAAATGATGTCAAATGCATTCAGGTTAGGGAGGCTTGATGACCCTTGATTTTCCTCCGAACTACTGCATCCTATTGAGTTAGAGGTTGTGGCTTCACCATTACACACCTTGTCTCTTCCAGCGTCGAGCTTCATCTTTGGAGCATTTAACTCAAAGGGTTTCCTGTACCAAATGCTTCTCTTTATCCTTGAAATAGAAATTCTAGTACTTGGATCTGGATCAAGCATTCTAAAAAGCAGGTCCTTCAGTTCACCGGAAAAGGAACGAGGGCATCTGTACTCTGCTTTTGAAATCTTCCTATACATCTCTATAAGATTTGTGTCATGGAAAGGAAGGTAACCAGCCACAAGCACAAAAAGAATTACTCCACAAGACCATATGTCAGCCTTCGAGCCATCATAGCCTTTCCTACTAAGCACTTCAGGAGCAACATAAGCTGGAGTTCCACAGGTCGTATGGAGGAGGCCATCATGTCTCTTGGATTCAGCTAGGGCACTGAGACCAAAATCTGAGACTTTTAGGTTCTCAATCTCATCTAGGAGTAGGTTTTCTGGCTTCAGGTCACGATGGTAAACACCCCGGCTGTGACAGTAGTCCACCGCGCTGATCAGTTGGTGGAAATACCTCCTAGCAACATCCTCACTGAACTTTCCCTTGGATATTTTGTTGAACAGCTCACCACCTTTAGCATACTCCAAAACAAAGTAAATCTTGCTCCTGCTAGCCATTACTTCGAAAAGTTGCAGAACATTTGGATGTTTTACTAATCTCATTATTGAAATCTCCCTCTTTATCTGCACTATTAGCCCAACCCTCGTGACCTTGTCCTTATCAATTATCTTTATTGCAACAGCCTGCCCGCTAGTTAGATTTCGAGCATAATATACCTTGGCAAAGTTTCCTTGTCCTAACTGCCTCCCAATTTCATAACGGTCCATCAAAATATTTCTCCTCTCGTCCATTATGTCAATCTATATATAGAGTGAGAGAGAAACAAACAGGGTAGACCAAGTCCACAATGCCCTGCTTTTACAACTGTCTATTTATAGTGAGGGGTAAACAGGCACCAAAATATTATCACCAAGATGGTGGCTTACTGGCTTACAAGACAGAAAACCTTTGACCTTCTGTGGCCCAAAATATGGGGAAAATATTGTACCAGTATGCAGCCACCACTCTATTGAGAACTTAATAGGATAAATTGGGATAAACTGACAAAACTTTCTGGTGCCCGGTCACACGATTTTTCTCTTCCAAGATAAATGTTTTCTCACGTGGTCGGTGGAAACTGCATGGAGAAAAAACAAATCTAATTAGGGCAAGCACGCCATTGAAAATGAAATCAAACAACCATCAACTCAAATTGTGATCCGCGATGGAGGCAAGGTGGATTCAAGCTATACAAGAGTAATATGTTATTTCTAATGTCGATCCAGCATTATGGACTTATGGTGAAGAGTGGAAGACATCCTCTGCTCCTTACCCCTATCAATCACAGTTAAAGCATAGCCTAAAATGAGGGTACCACGCAGCAGTGCAGCACCGCTAAGATTTCAGGCTGCTCCAAAAAGATTTTAGCACAAGGTACCAAAATTAAGCCACCAGAACCCGAAATCGAGCAAAATCACATTAGCGAGCATCATCGATAGCCAAGACGGAATTCTCTTTCGCCTGGTCGCCAAATCAGGAAGCATTCCAAAGTCTAGTTCACCACAACAGTAAGCAACCTACGCCCGGAGGTCCTAACCTAACCAAGAAGCAGCACAACTACGCCGTTAGACAACCAGGAACCCTCCAAGCAGCAGATCTCCTCATGTACGCAACCAAGAGCAGCAAGCAAAGTAGCAAAGGCAACCGTCACCTGCGCGAAAAGACCCAACGTACGCGGAGGGGCGGATCCCGGATATCGCTAGCCCAGCCGCGGATGCTCCTCGATCTTGCGCGCGACGATCGAATCGAAGCTGGGGCAGCGACTCCCCCGATGTTTTGACCCTTGGAAGAAGCCGTCCCTTTGTTCTCCTTCCCCGCGTCTTCACCATTTCCTCATGCGCAGATGCGATGCGCGTTGCTGATGCCACCAAGCAAGCCAGCTTCGCACGCAGCTCAGCTCACCCTTTTTTTTAGCACGAGCTCAGCTCACCTGGGGCCCACCCGTCAGTCAGTAGGCCCCACCTGCCAACCGGCCTAGGGCCTCGGGCCCAACGAGGAAATTTCTAATGGGCCAACGGCCCACAGCGCTTCTCCTTTTCTTCTCATTTTTGTTTTCGGCGCGGCGGCGGAGGAGATGCAGCGGTGCGGGCGGCGGCGGGCGGCCATCGCCGGCGGCGAGTATGGCATGTTCAGGGAGGCCTCACGCACGCGGGGGTGGGGCGCAAAGCCTCAGGTCGAAGCCCCCTGCGCTGCCAGCGGGCGGGGCAGGTTGCTCTAGCAGTCTAGCCCTCGCCGCGCGCCGAGGCGCCGACCGTGTGGAGACGTCAGGCGTGAGGCGCGTGAGCGGCCGCCCGCCCACGCCACCCGACTCGCCTTCCGACGCCTTACCTTCCTGCGCGCGTCTTCGCCGGAGACAGGTACGGGACACGCCTCCTTGGCTTTCCCGCTCGCAAGCTACAGTTTTCTATGCTCTTGTGGCCATGGATTGCTATACCGGAGTAGCCTCACCAACAACGCAATTTTAACGGTGTTTGGCAAGATCAACAGACGAGCATTAGCTAGAGTCATGGCGGGCAGAATGCATTTGAATCTGAATCTGTACCGTCCAATAGTCCACACTCCGAAAGATACTGACCACTGCATAAAAAAGTGTTTTTTTTATACAGGTAGATGCAGGAGCGCGTGCCAAAGTCAACATTTCTTTCTACCATTGGCCGACTCCTTGTGCCATCCGGCCTAACTCGTGTGACTCTCAAGTTAGAGCATCTATGACCTTGATTCCAGCTCACTATTCTTTTCTTTGTTGCTTGACAGTGCAGTAGGATTTGACTCTTCTAGACAGTTCATACTAGCACACCTCACAGACCCCCAGGCCTTCTCTTAGAACAAATCTGCTATAGTTTGGCAGCCAAAGAATCTTCTTCTGTTACACTCCACAGAGACCAGAAAAAAAAAGCTTTTCCTTTTTCGGAAGAGGAAGAATGAGCTCATAGGAGGCAATAGGTGATGAGGAGCTTAAGATTTGTGTTGTTACTATTGGCGGCTGCTGCATTGATCAATCCATCAGGAGGAGTAGTGGTGGAGGAGGAGGACTGGGAGCGTTTCTTGCTGGAGTGGAGGCAGCATACTTCTCTTCCATCGCCACTTCTGAATGGGGATCTGGTAAGCCATCCAGGCACCTTTTCTTAGCAGCACTAGACAGTATTGATTGATTCATGAAATGCATGCTTTCTGGAGATCTGCCACGTAGTTTGCAATATGAGTTCCTTTTGTGTTCTTCGCAAAAATTGATTCTTCAAAATTAGTAGCTGACCAGCTACTAAAAAAGGAAAAGAACCCAAAAATAGGGTCCTGGACTTCACTATGTACTTCAGAGAGTATGCCAGTTTGCTTTTCCTTATATTCTGCGAACTTTTGTTTGGTTAGATTTTGCTATTACACTTGGTTCTTCTGCGAAAAATTGGAGGCATCAGTAAAGGTGTACTTACTATGTAGGCTGCTTTGTGGATGGATGCAGGTTGACAAAATATGGTCGATTTGCTTAAGGGACATGGTTGGTGCAGAGGAAATATTGGGCAATGTACTCTCATTTGCTTCAGATGAACTGTTGAGTCGTTCGTCAGAGAATGTTTTGAAGACTGTGTTGTTTCTGGAGCTTCTAGCTCTCCTTTCCCATGAAAAGCTATCTACTACCTGTGATTGTATCCGTGCAAGCTACTTCAGTTTGGGCATTCCACAAGAATTTGGTGCTGCACTGGGCACCTATCTTGAGAGCCACAAGCCGTTGCTTGGTTCAAACTTATATTCAAGACGGCATTTGGCTGATCAATCAATTGGAGATGCTCCTTCCATGGCTCCAGCTTTTGTGCCATCCATGGCCTCTGGTGATGAAGTTCAGTTTCCCCAATCTGTTACAGAAACACCATCTACACCTTCCAACTCTCTCAACACTGAACCTGCCAACAAACCTCATCACCATAAACCTGCACAGGAACATCACGGAGTGACTCCTCCAATTTCACCATATAAGAACCATAGCGACTATGTTAAATTAGTCTTGATTGCAGTTCTTCCAACAGCCGCATTCTCGTTCATCACAGCATTTCTAATTTTCTACTGCTGTGGATGCAACAAAAGCAAGGTCTCTGTCAGTGAGCAACGAGATGACCATCCTCTTCTTCACATGCAGTTGGCTAACGTCCCAGGTGAGACAGCGTCCATTCTGTCCACCTACGATGGATTGTTCTTATAGTACTGTAACTTGTGGCATTCTGTCTGCAGGTTCACCACCCGATTCTCGTTCTCCTGCCAGTCCACTTCACAAGAATGATCAAAGGGTTGGGCCTTCTAAGGCTGGAGTCAGCATGGTTCAGTGCCTTTCATGCTGTTTTAAAGGATCATCTAACACCACACCAACTTCACAAGTGATTGTAGGAACACCAGAGAACAATGCCATGGGTGATGCTCCTAAACCAATGCCACCGCCTCCGCCACCTCCACCTTTGCCACCTCCTATCAAGAAGGCTCCTCCTCCCCCACCTGGACCACCCAAAGGTTCAAAAGCAAGACTTGCTCAGTTGTCACCTGTTGAATCAAGTCGTTCTGAAGGATCATCTGCAGGCGAGCAGACCAGCGAATCATCTGAAGCCGAAGTTAATGCTCCAAGAGCCAAACTTCGACCTTTCTATTGGGACAAAGTTCTTGCTAATCCTGATCAATCAATGGCATGGCATGACATCAAATTTGGTTCTTTTCAGTAAGTCTTACTGTTAGTAATAATTTCTTGATACATTCTGTCTGCATTGTGCTTATTTTTCACAACAACATTTTGCAGTGTGAATGAGAACATGATAGAGGAATTGTTTGGCTATAGCGCTGGCAACAGACATGACCTCAAGGACAAGGAACTCCCCTCCACAGATCCTGCTTCTCAGAAACTTTCTCTTCTCAATGTTAAGAAATCATGCAACCTTGCAGTTGTTTTTAAGGCGATGAATGTCAGGGTACAAGAGATCCATGATGCTCTCATTGAAGGTATATGTATATCCACAAGCTATTCTCAATTTGCCCATGTAGCTTGCTTAACTTTTTTTTTTTAGAAAAACATGCCCTTCAGTATATCTCTAAATACAAGCCATTTGCACAGACTTAGATAACAATTGACAATACACTTGCAAGTTAAGTTTTTAGAAAAAAAGGCTGTGTTGATATGACTTGTAGTGTGATTACTAACTTTTTTAAGTTTATTTAGAAGGTATTATCGATTTTCTTGTGTAGTTTGGTTAACTGTAGAGAAAAACAGGCCTTCAATATATCTCAGAATGCAAGGTATTTGCACCAACTTAGATGACATTACACTTATAAATGGTGTTTTTAGAAACTTTGCTGATGATCACCTAGAGGGCGTTCGCTGCCTTTATTAAGTTAATCATTCACGTACACATCATAAACGTTGTTTCATTTATGGAGGACCCAAGGAAAATTTTGCTTCAGATTATATATATTTTCTGCTTTTACATCTATTTATTTGTTGACATCAACATGAATCTAAAAGACGGAAACAAATCCAGCTACCCTGCATAGAATGTGCATTTTCTTTTCTTTCTGGATAGTTCACTATTGATACCTAAATATTATGATTTTCTGAAGTTGTATTTTGTTTGTACTGGTGAGAGTGTCCGGTTGCTTTGCTGCTTCATGGTTTTGGTTTTTTGCTCAGCCCATGTCGAGTCATCAGCCTCAGAGATGTTTTTAAAGATCCTTATATGTAGATTTTCAGTTAATTTTAATAGACTTGTGATCTAGTTCTCCTGCAGTGCCCTCAAATTTTCTGATGCTCTTTTCACCTTATTCTTTTCATAAGCGAATGAACTTCCTAGGGTTCTCCTTGAGACAGTCTTGAGAATGAAGCCAACTGATGAGGAGGAGCAGAAGCTCAGGCTCTATAATGGGGATTTCTCGCAACTAGGCCTTGCAGAACAAGTGATGAAGGAACTAATTGATATACCTTTTGCTTTCAAAAGGATCAATGCTTTGCTTTTCATGTCCTCCTTACAAGAAGATGCTTCAAGTCTCGGGGATTCATTCCTCCAGCTGGAGGTAATTGACATCAAAACAGTTGACTTCTGTTTTAAATTCGCCAAAATAAAATAAAAAAACTCCAAACTTTTATTACAAGATTACTTATACTAACTTATGTTGTTGCCAGGCTGCTTGTGTGGAACTAAAGCACCGCCTTTTTCTGAAGTTACTGGAAGCTGTTCTCAAAACCGGAAACCGTTTGAATGATGGGACTTTCCGTGGTGGCGCTAATGCGTTCAAACTTGACACCCTTTTGAAGTTATCAGATGTCAAGGGTACTGATGGAAAGACCACATTGCTTCACTTTGTTGTTCAAGAGATCATTCGATCTGAAGGTGTCCGGGAGGCACGATTGGCCATGGAAAGTGGAAAAAGTCCATCTCCTAGTACTTCAGATGACAATTCCAATGGATCCCATGAAGAAGATGGTGATTACTACTCCCACTGTGGCCTTAAGATTGTTTCAGGACTTAGTACTGAGATGGACAATGTCAAGAGGGTAGCTGCACTAGATGCCGAAGCTTTGTCTTCCAGTGTGGTGAACCTCAGACATGAGTTGCTTAAATCAAAGGAGTTACTGAGTGAAATTGCAACAACAGAAGAACAAAGTGGATTCCGCCGCTCATTGGAATGCTTTGTGGAATTTGCAGATAATGAGACAATTTTTTTGATGAAAGAAGAGAAGAGGTTGAGATCATTAGTGAAGAAAACAATCCGATATTTCCATGGAAATGACTCTAAAGATGACGATTTTCGGTTATTTGTGATTGTAAGAGATTTCTTGGTGATGCTAGATAAGGCATGCAAAGAAGTCGGGGCATCACAGAAGAAGGGTACAAATAAATCAAGAAGCAATGGCAACCCTACCTCTGAGTCAATCCTACAGGAGAAACAGTTCCCTGCTGTAGATAACCGTTCAGATAGTTCAGACTCTAACGATTGACAATAGATACTGATGTTCTATTCTTGAGGAAACGTTGTAAAGAAAATCCATTTTGACGAGGAAATATATTACCTTACATACAGATTTCACATGCATATCTTGACTAATATTCATAGCTTCACGATATGGTTCCTAAAAGTCCTTTAAATTTAGTTTCTTTGTTCACATGCTTTATCCTTGAAATCCAGTTTTTGCATTATCCATATTCATATATCAGACAAATATATCACAATGCAGCTTAAACTTAACTTATAGTATTTTGTTCTTGTCTTAGATTAAAAACAATCCATCATACATTCTCAAACGAGTAAAAAACTTCGTGTAAGGCATCACTGCTATTCATTTGCTCGTATTTCCATCCTTCTAGTTTTTTTCCCGTTTTAGGATCTTGTCCCAATCCACTATGGCATTTGATATATAAACATATTTAGAGAATTTTCGTGATGTGGCGCCACCACTACCTCGTGCCACATATTATGGGTCTGTTTGTTTGAGCTCATGTGCAGCTTTTCAGCCTGAAAAGTTAGAAGCTTAAACAAAGTAGCTTCATGAGCTCAGAAAACTAAAGGTTTTATGTTGTCTTTGCCCCTACTTTAAAGTACAATTGTGATTTTACCCTCGTTTTTTAACTTTGTGATTTTGCCCTCACTGTTCACGAAGTCAATGCGATTTTACCCTTGGTCTTTGCGTATTTACCCCTGTTTTGACCATTGACTAGGGGCAAAATCGCATTGACTTCGTGAACAGTGAGAGCAAAATCACAAAGTTAAAAGAAAAGGGGCAAAATCACAATTATGTTTTAAAATAGGGGCAAGAACACCAATACCCCAAAACTAAAAGCATCATGTGAAAGCTAATATTGGCTTTTTCAGAACAAAAAATTTGCGGCATAAGGCACTAAGTCCTCCATGTGCACAGCGTCATTGCCATGCCTTTCTCGTCTTCGATGGCTCCTGCCACTATATCTCTCGTCTCTAATCTCCGCATCATATGAACCCTTAGATAACCGCCGCTATTCATTGTTCATCCTCTACCACTCCCAGCACATGCCCTCTTGTTCATGACCCATTGTTGCCTAAGCTGCTTCCTATAAACCTGTGCACTTGTGCTGGAATAATCCTTAAACCTAGCTCTAGATAGTGAGGTGGCTTCGATGTGAGGAGGAAGGAGACAAGGGCAAGAAAGGGCGAACATGATAGCGGGGAAAATAGAGTTGTCACAACTACTCCAATAATCTAAGTAATGTATAGATATCCATTTTCACGTATGCTTTTGGAGGAAGGAGACAAGGGCAAGAACGAGCGAACATGATAGCGAGAAAATAGAGTTGTCACAATTACTCCAATAATCTAAGTAATGTATAGATATCCATTTTCATGGATGCTTTTGGTGTTGATATCTCCTTCTCTACAAAGTACTTTAGTGCATTAGCATCCTACTCTAGTTTACTTTTATGTGATCCCAATCATATAAACTCGACCATCGTAACTTCTAGCGCGGATTCTATAAATAAATGGCAAGAGGGACTATAATCATAAATAAGTTTTTCAAAGATCCTCAATTGCCAATGTTGTTATATTTTTCACAAACTCTAAATATGTTACTATAAAGACTCTAAACGTGATGTCCACCATTTTATACATATACTACAAAACTAAAATAAACTCTAAACATGATGGCAAGAGATAAAATGAGTGAAGAGGAAGAGACGATCTCACTCCAAAAGGAAAACCCCAACCACTCCCCAAGGATCGGACGGCCCAAAGTAGCGCAGCGCGTGTAGGGGACTAGGCTTATCTGCCGCTCCATCGCCTTGCCGGCGGCATTGCGCAGCGCGGACCCCAACAACCCTTCCCCTGCCTCGTCGGTCGCCTCCTGCTAGGGCTTTGCTCCTCCCCCCCGAAACCCTACCCGCACCATGCGCGATCGATCGGTCGATCGCGAGTTCCCCAGCCGGGAGCGGGGGGATCGGCCGCCGCCCGGGATGCTGGGCCCTCCGCGCCGCGGGCCGGCGTACAAGACGAAGCTGTGCGCGCTGTGGCAGCGCGGCGGCTGCTCCCGCGACACCTGCAGCTTCGCGCACGGGCACGCCGAGCTCCGCCGGTTCCCCGGCTCCCGCACCTCGTTCCCGCCCCGCGCCGGTATACACAGCCCTCTCTCGTGCCCCCCATTCTCCTCTAGTTCGTTTGTTTTTTGTCAGTTGAATGGTTATCTTCTGAGATCAGATCCCCTGCAGCGGTTTAGTGTTCGTGGTTGATATTATGTGGTTGTGTGGGATTTCAGCAAATTCTTTTTCTCGGATTGTTTTGTTGCTAGGTTTAGACGTATTGATGACTAGATGCAGGGAGATGGTGAATACTGAATAGTAAAGAGAGAGAGAGGGAGGAAATGTCATATGCGGCCGGTCGCTGATATGGATATCTGTAATAACGGAGGGAGGAATTATGTCAGTTTGGCTGGGATTGCGACAAACTAAAGAATGAATGTATTTGATTGGAAATTTATGGATGGCCATCTTTGGAACTTTAAGGTGTTACATGGAGACAGGCCCAGGCGCCAGTGTCCTACTCGGGCGTGGATGTCCGATTCGTCACTTTTTTTGGCGGGACACTAAATAACACTTGGAATCTGACACGGGTGTGAGCTGTGTGGTTCAGCAATAAAATTAGGAGACTGTCTGGGTAACAGATCTACCCCTGGACATTGTGGTTCATAGGGAACCTTTTTCTTGCTTCATGATTTTTGTAGTAGCATGCTTTCTATGTTTTGTATTATCCTATAGTGCTCTTGTGATTTGTTTAATTTTTTATGTCAGTGCTTCAATTCAACCTCAGTTGCTGCATATAGAAAATAATTCTAACAAGTGGAAGCTTGTTGCAGAATTAGGCGGCATTCTTACTGGTTGTCTTTTGATTTAACTACCATTCCAATTAGCAGACTCCTGAGCAGATTTATTAGACTCAACTGCTACCAGAGGATAAGATGACCTTTATATAGATTCATCACCTGGTATTTCGATGATTTGTTGTGATTGTAATGCTTGTCCTATATCAAGAAGGTGGGCGTATCAGTATCTTGGATGACGACTCCACTGAATGATGTCCATATACGTGTGATGTGCTATGATCATGTGATTATCAGCTTTAACAGTTAATTGAGCTTGTATACTTGAATACTGTGCATCAGTTAGTTTCATTGGGAAGCCTGATAATTGCAAGTTATTGTAATTCTTGCAAGTCCCTGCGGAAGATATCTGGACAAATGATAGTAGATTTATATGGTGATATTGGAATTATAGAAGACCTCAACTTGTCATAATTGCTATTTGAGGTTACTCATGGTGCTTCCATCAATTTGATTTCTGACAATCAACATTATGAGTCTGGTATCATCTTAATGGGTGCATCAGTGGTTTCAAACCATATTTTGGTATATATTCATGCGTTAATTTTCGGCCCTACTTTGTTGTGGCTAGTGGTATTATCCTGGAGACCCTTCTTATTGCTAATTGAATTATCTTGTAACTCAAAGGTTGTGGTAAGCTTTACCGGCTGATGGGTGACCTATCTTCAAATTGCTACATTTTTGTTTCTTTCAGTGTCATATATCCTTCCTTTGTAAAACCTCTCTATCTTGACTTTAGGGAGAAGAGATTATAGAGGGGGTGACTTCAGAGATAGGTTTGATAGGAGGCGTTCACCTCATAGGAGGCATTCCCCTGACAGAGATTCCAGGGGTCGTCCCATTCATGACCGAAGACCAATTTCTCAAGAAAGGGGTAAACAACACTTTCTCTTCTTATTCTAAAATTCGTATCTGTCAACATGTTAGCTGAACTCCAAGTCCGTTGTGTAAATAGGTTACTAAAACTTTGAAAATTTTACTTGCAGAATCTAGCTATTCACGGTCCCCCAGCAGGAAGAGGTATGCAATGCATTTCAATAAAACTCTTCAATAAATGATTAAGTCATTCAATTGCCTATACTCTGACACATCTGTCTGCACTCTCTACTGCTCATAGTTTTAATTGTTATTATCCACTGTTTGTTTGTTATCTGCCTTGTTTTACGTAATTTCCTCATATTTAAATACCATTTGATTTTCTGAGCTCAAATAACTTTCAAAGCTTTATCACTGAACAATATGTTAAAACATCCTCTCTGAAATCATAATTTTTGCCCTTGCAGACTCACCGCTGTGGCATTTAGTTGCCTATATTATTTGTATTCATTGTATTGACAAGAGCATGTAACATATGTTCCTAGAAAACATGCAAGTACTTTTTTATGCTTTATTTACGTCCACGGTTACTAAAGTCATGTCATGTGTGATATCTGTTTGCAATTATCTAATGCACTCAATTCTTAGTTCACTTCTTAAACAAAGTTCAGATATACTTTTTACAATATGATTGCCTCTTCTGATAAAATGACCCTTATGTTCCCTGTGAAGAATTTTATTTATTTATTGGGCTATCTACCTGCATTGAATGTGCGGAAGACTGAACCATGTTTATGTTATAATTTACCTTTCCACTTTATAATCCCCACCCCCTCTCTCTCAGTGAAAGGAAGCATGATAAGAAGCCTGATGATGGTGAAACCAACTCATCCAGGAGTTTGAGTGTCTCCGACAATAATGATGATAGAAAAAAGGAGACACTCTTAAGTGCTGATGGTGATGATAAAGAGGATCAAGAAATACAGGTCTGATGCATGATTCACTGATGCTGCAAATCATCTTTAGGACACCCTGTCATTGTATAATTAATATTAAGATCATTTTGCAGCTGAAACAAATAAGACAGGATATGGAACTTCTGCGCGAGGATAAATCTCATTTGGAGGTCAGTTTCTCTGCCTTTACTATTACATGCTAGTGAACCATGTGTGCTTTGACAGTAATTTGGGAAAAAATGAGGCATCGATTTCATGCATGGGAACAGTGTAGCTATTTTGTTATTACACTACTGCATCGGCTAATAATTTCAGCGTATAGAACTTATTTGCAATCAGTAATGCTTGGCTGTTTGTTATTTTAAACTTACCCATTCTATTAATGTACGGAAGTATGGGACACTGACGTGTTCATCAAAATTCAACTTTTTGTGCTTTATTTTCAGTGGTGCCTGCTATAACTTTCTTTTGCTGCGTGTATCTTGTTTATTGAAGAGGACTCAGTGTCCATGATGGTTTAAATTTATTGGAAATTATCAAATGTCCATAATGGTTTAAACATTTTGTTGGAGTATTAATTTGTAAAAGTTGATATGTGTATCAATAAACCTTGTTTCACAATGCCCATTGCCTGATACTAGGTGAGCATTTCTTCCTAGTATCTTTAAATGCTTTGTTCGGATAATGTTTCTTTTAGTTCCTCCATCCTTGGTCTACTTTACAAGTTATGATTGGCCATGTATTCGCTTATCTAACCTCTTGACAATCTGTACAGTTCAATGCTTATCCTTTTAAATAGCTCGATCTCGTGTAAATTTGAATTGACACTCGTATTAACTACCTTTCATAGAACATTTTGGATGACAAGAATGCTGAAGTACGCAAGATTTCTAGCAGAGTAAATGATCTTGATCTGCAGCTAAGGAAAGAGAAAGAGGAATGCCATAGGTACTTTTACAATCAG
Source organism: Echinochloa phyllopogon (assembly GCA_033239725.1). Lineage (NCBI taxonomy): Eukaryota > Viridiplantae > Streptophyta > Magnoliopsida > Poales > Poaceae > Echinochloa > Echinochloa phyllopogon. The sequence goes on from BTCW01000001.1 coordinate 4,476,083, forward strand.
GCACATGACAATGGCATGCCTGTTGTGTTTATACAAATAGCTCCACGGTGCCATCAAGTATTCTATTGTCATGCTATTTTATTTCCAATGTAGGATGACCTCAAAAATAAAGAAGTTCCTTAAGGCTCATAGTCGCTTTTTGAAAGCACAGGAAGAATTGAAAAGGTACTACATTGTGTTTTTGTCACTTTTCCAACTAGCAATTGGTAAACATTTTGCCTTGGCTTACTGCACCATTTCACTTCTATATCTTCATGATTATGGATTTATGTTTATTGGCTAATTGGAACTGTGCAGGTCACAAGCTCGATTTGAGAGACTCGGTGATTTGCTTGCTTCAGATGTTCTGAAGCGTGGTGCTAATGAAGAAGTTTCCAGTATTAATGTTGATGAGGATCCAAATGGGCCTTATGAAAGGAGCCCAAATGCTGCTATAGCTAAGAAGAGATCAATCCCGTACTCAACAAGTGAAGAAGCAAAAGCCGGTGGGTAGCTTTAGTCTCTGGTACTGAAGAATGTACAGTGACAACTATCCTTTCTTATGGTTGATATGATGTGAATCTTTCTAAATGACCTCTGTTTCTCCACGGTATTGAAGTATTTAGGGCTTGTTTGGTTAGCGCCTGGCAGGCAGCTTGACGCCCAGGTAGCAACGCCAGCCGTAGGCGTCCGAAATCGGATGCCTGGGATCGCTGCCTGCGGCAGGCAGGTTTGCCTGGGCTGCAAGAAAACAGGCCCTTAGTACTTGGAGTTTGAGCGAGTCTAAAACTTCCTCTGTCTTGATGCAATGGAATTGTTGTGACTAGTTTGCTATCCTTTATAAAAACACTACATGAAGTATAATGGGCATTTTAGAATTTAAGCTACCAAACTTTCTTTGACCTATGGTCATAAGAAACTTAGAAATATTTAGCTTTTGATAGGTCAATGTTGCATATTGGAGGCCTATTTGGCCATATTACTATAGAAATTGAATAGTCAATGTTGCATATTGGAGGCCTGGTCCAAAAGGCTGTATATTCCTCACCAGAGGATTTTTTTCGCCCATTTACATTGCAATAACATTTGGCATTTCTTGCTGTGTTAAAAGATACATCTTTATATCAATTATGATCTCATGTATTGTCTTGTCCCTTTCCAGTGAAGAAACGAAGGGATCGAGATGCAGAATTTGAGAAACCAAGCAAGGGAATGGAACCAACAAAATCTTTATATTTGAAGAAGAAATTGTGGGAAGATGAAAAGGATAAGATAAACAATGTTGTTTCCTCAGCCAACACTGACAAGGTACTGTTCTCATGTATTAACTCAATTTTCTCCTAAGTTATGCATACTTTATTCTCTAGCTGGTATAGTTGAATGCTCTGTTTGTACCTTAATTACACCTCATTGCCTTGATTACTCACCATTAAAACGACTTAACAAGTGAGAACAGTATATAAATTCTATAGGCTTCCTTTATCATCGATACTGTTAGGTCATTTTGGCCCTGTTGACATGATTCGGGCCCTGATTAGTACTGAGAGCTCAAACTTTTCTTGAGTAGATATTTTTAAACTTACAGGTCAAAGATTCTCCAGTCAAACATGTTTTGCCCTCCACTGGTATGGCTGCTCATGCTGTGGATGATCTATTTGAAGCTGTTGAACTGGTGGATAGGCATGGCCCAAAAAACGCATCAATAGACAATGATGCTGGCTATGAGACTAGGTCACCTTCTATGCCCCCACAGCCACCACCAGTGGCTAATGCTTACGAGCAGGTGACTAAACTTGCATCCTGCATTCTTAGAAGAAAAGATTAAAAAAAATGCAAATTCACATCTTTCAGGAAATGGCAAATGTTGCTCATGTGATTATACTGAAATTGCACTTTGAAACCAGTTGTTCATTTCTTTCTGTAGTTCTGCTAAAAAGTATGCTCACAGTTTTTTGTTCTTTCCCAGTATGAGGGTGATGATGAGGAAGTTGACGTGGAATAAGTGGAATGCCGAGATGGTAGAGATGATCCTGGAATAAGTTATTAGGTCTTTGCCCATGTAAAGTCGTATTTTGGTGTTGGGAAATTACCTTCTATAAAAAAAATCTTCTTTAGTGACACTCATAGTGGATGCAATTTAAGCTGTCAGCTTTGTGCAGCTCAGCATTTTTTGTAAATGTGACACCCTAAATACCTGTGCCTAATATATACCGTGGTAGCTAATCTTCAGTGCCCTGGTGCTTCGACGTTGTTTCGATGTGCTCATGCTGGTTCTGTTTGTGAATACTAATGTTTATGTGAGTATTATTTGTGCGAATACCATTATCTCTGGTTGATGCTCCAGGGTCCGGTCCGGCTACAACTCACGTTACAGTTTCATAATGGTGGCCCTGTCGTTGCATCAGCTCACTATCAATTTTCGTCCACCTAAAAGTGTCGGTGAAATAGGGTTAGTACATTCCTGTTGTTTAGGCTGCTACAATATGTCGCCTGCGGTAAAATAAGCACCGTGTCGCCTGCAATAAGCTATAACTGTCATGTTTGTTTAGCTTATCAGCTGTCAGCCAGCCGTGTTTTTCTCTCACAAAAAACCAGCCATTGTTTTTCTTTCAGCAAAAACCAGCCAGCCAAACATGCCGAACACAGATGGAGATCCACCCTGCCCATCTACAATGAAGAGGTCAATTTAGTGCTTTTCTAAAACTCAAAATCAATCGTGATTATAAGAACCTTAGTCTATGCTAGTGGTGCCTAAATCTGAGAGGCTGTGATGCTAGCCAGCAGTGTAGTTTAGGCCTGACGTGCAGCAGCAGAGAAGGAAGAGGCCCTGCCGTGATCCCAGTGCTACATGGAGAAGATCAGCGTGTGAGACGCGTCTACCGTAGTGTAAGTCCAAAGCAGTGGCGGCCGAGGTGGCAGCAGAGTAGAGGCAATTGGCAACGTCCCCGGTGGTTAGTGATGTCCGGTTCTGTAGCAGTTGCAGGACTTGCAGATCGAGGAGCGGCAGCCATGTTGTAGCCGTCATAGATGAGGAGCATGTGGTGGTGTTTTGATTAGTTTAAGCAGATGTTGATTCCCCAATAGCGAGGACAGATACAAGCTGCAGACTAGCGTCAGTATAAAGAGGCAAGCCGATCGGCAATAGTACATCCTTTGCCAGATGCCAGTGAGATGATTACCACCAAAGTGGCTGCAGTAAACACAGAGAATTATTCTCGGTGTGGCAATTTAAATCAAGTAGCAGCAGTGCAGAGCAAGTAGCAAGGCCCTGATGGGCAGTGTACAGCGTGTCGCTGATACACTGTGGCCCTCAATAGATTAAAAGCTCAGTTCAGGCTGATTAGTGGAGTTGAATTGGCTATGTGATAAAAGCTCAAGTGCAGGAGATGATTATTGATCACGACATGCATGTTCAGAAGTGGAACCAACACCAATGTAATTCAGCGCTGCACTTGAAAGGGCCATTCCGCCAAGGATTAAAATATAGCTAGGCTTGTAGTTTTCTGCGGCGGCTTAGAATTAACATGCCCAGATATGTATTCAATTTATCATGACTAGTCTCTATAATGGGTTGAGCTCCTCAATTTTTGGAGATGTGTATGTGTTATGTGGCGAGCAGTACCCGAGGAGAGGGAAGGAGGGCTAATCTGGACGCTGGGAACGCCGGCCGCGGGGCTGCTGCCCACGGCCGGCAAGAGGGAAGGGGCTTCCTTCTAAACTCTTGCTTGATTAGATTGATACATCTCCTCTCTTTATATAGAGAGGTTTGGACCAACTAACCCTAATTAACCCTAATGGGCTAAGGCCCAATAGGCTCTTGACTCTCCTAACACTACACCCCACCTGGACATGCAGCTCGTCCTCGAGCTGCAACCCAACGACTCGGCGAAACCTAAACCTAACACCTAAAAATAAGCCTTTTACATCTCGGCTTATCTTACTATTCAAAAATAAATTGGGACTCTTTATTTTGGACTCTAAACGCGGGGATCTGTTGTATGCCGCATGTGCACCAGTGCAGCCACCTGGATCCCATGTCACCAGCTGAAACTGGGCCTCACTTGGACTGCTGCAGCCCACCAAAAGCCCAGCCTCTTCAGGTGGTCGTGGGAGCCCAGCTGGTGGCCCAGCTCCCTCAGGCGCCCGTGGAAGCCCAGCTCGCGGCCCACCCCCGCCAGGCGCTCGAGGAGGCCTAGCTGGGAGTCCACCTCCTTCCGGCAGTCAGCGGGCCGCAGCCCTAGGGAAGCAGCCGCCCCCAGTCGCGCTCTTGCCCGCCGCATCCGCCCGAAGAGATGGGGCAGGTCGGCGGCGCCGCAATCCCCGCCGGACCTGGCGGCGAGTCGGAGTTGGAGAGCGTCCGCAGGAACCGAGAGGCCGGCGCATCTCCCGGTGGCGGACCGCGGAGGCGTCCCGGCGGCGGCCTGCAGGGGGGCTCCGCGAAGGTCGCCCGCGACGACGGCCTCGCGGCGACCAGCGCCGCTCACCTCCCGGCGGCGGAACGCGGCCCGACGGCCTCGTGGTGGTCAGCACCGCGCGCTTCCCGTCGGCGGACCGCGGAGGCGGCCGGCGCGTGGGTGCGGCGGCGCTGCGCGGCCTGCGCACCCCCTTCTGTCGCCGCAACGACGACCAGCGGAGGCGACCCCGAGGGAGCCAGCGTGTGGATGCGGCGGCGCGGCGCGAGCTCCGCACACCCGCCGCCCCTGTCCCCCTCCGCAACGACGACAAGCGGAGGCGGTCTCGTGCCCACCGGCGCGTGGATGCGTCGGCGCGACGCTGTCTGCGCCCTCCTGCAGCGCCCTTCCGTCGGCCCGCAAGGTACCCGCGATGACGGCCACGCAGCTTCCAGCGCCGTGCGCACCTCGGCGGCGGACCCCGGAGGCGAACGTTGTTGCTGCTGCCGACGCGAACGGTCGGGGCGGGGGCTTCGCGCGCCTCCCGATATCGCAGCAACCGACGCATCTGCTGAAGCCGCCTTCCCTCGAGAAGACCGCGCACCACCGCCACCACGGACGTTGGACAGGCACGCATCTCCTGGAACATGATTGTCGCTGCTGCCGAAATCCCATCCGTAGGGCCGCGCCGCCTCTTGAAGGTGCGGCGCTGCAACAGCGGGATGGAGTAGTAGGCAAACCGGGACGGCACCGGAACAAAGGCCACAGGTTGGATCGAAACCAAAACCATCTGATACCAGTTGTTATGTGGCGAGTTACTGTTCACGTGAACAGTACCCGAGGAGAGGGAAGAAGGGCTAATCTGGACGCTGGGAACGCCGGCCGCGGGGCTGCTGCCCACGGCCGGCAAGAGGGAAGGGGCTTCCTTCTAAACTCTTGCTTGATTAGATTGATACATCTCCTCTCTTTATATAGAGAGGTTTGGACCAACTAACCCTAATTAACCCTAATGGGCTAAGGCCCAATAGGCTCTTGACTCTCCTAACAGTATGTTTGCCCGTAGTATACAAGTCGATCTCCAGTTGTAAATATGAAAAGATGGCTCTCTGAAAGTAATCAGCCTCAATATTTAGTCAGAATGTTTTTTGTGATCGACGGATAGTTACTCATGTACTTGCAGAATGAACCACTCTAGATGGATTATAGGTCTTGAAACATTTGTGGTGCTGTACACCTGCCTAAAAGAATTAATTACAAATCTCAAGCTGATCTGATTAAACGAATGAGACATTCAACTTAACTGTTTGTTCTCGATGGCGAGCATGTTAGTCTCTTAGCAGCCTGTGGCATGACGGCTCCAGAGGTTGGTTACCTATGCAGTACTTGATGGCACACATATCTGTATAAGGTGGCCTCTCAATTGAGTATAGCGGCCCCAGTGCCACGTTTCTAAGTTTGAGTACTATAAATGGTCCGCCCTAGTTCAAGGAGCCACGCCAACATGCAGAGCCAACAACTCAGAAACCAGTGTCTTTGCATTGCTGCATGTGAAAGCTTCACGTACATGTGAGAAGGATTAATCAACTAACTTCTTGCCTCTCTACCCTTTCGTCCAGTAATAATAATTCAACATACATGATCTCGCCCTGTTCGTTTGGCTGGCACTGGTTTTTGCTGAGAGAAAAACACTGCTGGCTGGTGGCTGGCGCTGGTTTTCGCTGAGAGAAAAATACTGTTGGCTCGCTAAAAACAATCCATACGAACAGGGCGATCCGCTATGGATGTACTATTTCTCTTCCAATCAGTCTCAACGTGACACAGTGATGACTTCAAGCGTGGCCTGACATACGGCTCGCTATTTACTATCCCATGGTCAGTTCCGAGCTATCGTTACCACGATTGAGGTTGTGCTCTAGCACATGTATAGATTGATAGTCGCCAAACTAAGCAAGTATACCTGAAAGGATATCTCCTAAGCACTACAAAAACATGGTGTCATAATTCACATGTTTTTGGCATTGTAAACACCGGTATATTCATTATGAAGTCTTAGTTATTCTCCCTGTTCGACGAGGCTGGGTCGAATCAGTTACACCTTTTCCGCGACCGACGAGGCTGGACGATTACCTGTTCGTGACCGACGAGGCCGAACCATTATTTGTAGACTTCACTATGAACTCGATGACCAGTAAGGCCGGACATTACCTGCTAAAGACCGATGAGGCTTTGGCACATCGTTAGATTACATTTTCCTGGTGACAACTCATGCATGATTAGATATTTCAAGACGATGATGACTATCAAAGTAGCTTAACCGGAGGTCTTCCATGGCCCAACGCTATGGATGTAATTAATCGTCGGCCTTGAGAGGCCACGGGAACCAAGAACTACACATTGGCAATGGTGGGAACATGTACTTGTAATTCTGCGTTAATTAATAAAGATCAATGTTCCCTCAATTTTATTGTCTTTGTTATTTATTTTGTATACATTAGTATACTGGCATGTCCGCGCATATTATTTATGTACGCGTTAGGAAAGCTCCCTACCCGGGAAACCTTTCTTATTCTATTATCAATATATAACCAGTAGGGGTTTCACCCCTCCTGTTTTCTAAAAAAAAGATGTTTCTTTTTTGTCGAAACAGTCCGGCCTAAGAAATGGATGTTTAGAGTCGGCACACAAGCTACAATAACCCGATAACCCAGTCTATTATTTTTGTAGTAGTGAACACGCACCCACCAGGGGCAGACGCTGGGCGTATCCCAATTAGCCATTTCATGACACTATCATCAGCGATTGTGGCATGTCTCAAGAAGATTGGTCTGTCTTGTAGTTTGTGGCTAATTTCGCAGTGTTGGCCAAGATGCACGTTCCTGTGTTCCGAGGAGAAATCCTAGGTCCGTCCTTAGATTTTTTTTTTTACCTAGCATTGGTCGGATTGTCATTTCCTAGTTGAAGGCACTGTCTGGAGTTTAAGGAATTTGCTCTCCATGTTGAAGCTCTAGCTATGATATAATTCTCTCCAAGTTGAAGCTCTATGATATGTTGGATGGCGTGTGTTCGCTTAGGAGTAATTAGAGATTGACTTGCATCCTCTGAGAAGGGTGCAAGCTAAGTTAGGAGCTAGGAAGAAGAATACGTGTTCCTCACTTGAATTATATTTCGACCCTAGTGAATCATATAGGTTCCCTCTACCCTTCTCTTTGTGGAGAGTGGCCTTTTTATACTTATAAGTTCTAGTGCATGATGACCTATGGTTATGTCTTATCACTCATGCATTAATGTTAAGATCAAACATAGACAGATGGAACTCCCATTTCCATTATCAATAGACATTAAATATTTGATTATTGGAATTCTTGATATATTTTCATAAAGATTCGAATTATTCTACCCACAATTATTAGTGAATACCATTGGGAGGAGTAGGCTGAGAAAACCACGCAGAACGACATGGGTTGGCCTATGGATGGCTCTTAAAAGTAGGAGTTGCCGACGTGGAGGCCGGTCACGAGGTCATAGTACTCGCTAATGTAGCCGCGCACCAATCTTGATAGTTAGGGAGTCCTCGATCGGTGTGTCTGTCCAACAAATTGATTTAGTAAGTATCTGACCAAGAACTGACAAAAATGCACTTAATGCACAAAGAATAAGCCATGTGACCAATGTTGGTACCAACTGATGCCGGAGGCCGGCCGGGGGGTTGGTTAGGCTTCAGCAATAGTGGTGCTGGAGCATTTTGATGCAATGTTGGTAGTGAAAATTCATTATCGAAAGTATGGCCACCCGCATACACCAAACATAATAGAGAAGCTGATTTAATTTCAATAAGACAATGGACAATGGTATCTACTGGATGACCTCAATTACACATGCACATTGAAGGTCTATTTCATCAATTTTATTTAAAATATTTTATGAGGAACTAATATCATGCATTTGGTTCACAAATAATAAACCATGCGACCATGTTGGTACCTGTTGATGCTGGAGGCCCACCAGGGGGTATGGCAGGCTTCGGTGACGGTGGCGATGGGATGTGGCGTCGCAATATTGGCATCGAGAATTTGTTTCCATTAGCATGATCACCTGCACAGACGACAAATAACATAGCAATCGAACTAAAATGCATGTATGGTCAAATTAGTATTTGATCTTTTGATGGGGGGTACTTGAACTACAAAATTGCTGAGTTCTTGATTATCATGCTTACCGAAGGCCAAGAGCATCACAAATAGGAGAGGAAGAACGGACAGTGTCAAGGTGTTGTAAGGCGTGGCAGCAAAACGATCGATGGTGAGGTAGAAGATAGGTGATGCCAGTTCGTGTCACTGGATGTGTCTATTTATAGGTAATATTGGTTGTGTTAGACTAGTATGCATGCATCTTTATGGGAATGTTAATTGGTGCTATAATGGAAATAATATGTATGTATGTATATTTAGAAAAAGATTAATTCCTACCATAATAGACCGTGTTCTTGCACAAAATTAATTCATGCCATACCACACATGTATCCATTGTTAGCGGGAAATTAATTCCGGACACCTTGTAATAGTTAAGGGTAGGCATCACTTTATTTGGTACATTGGTGAGTAATTAATATTCCTATTTTTAGAACAACTTTTATGGGGATTCAAATTGTTATATGTCAAATTTCAAATCGGAGTAAGGTTGTGCATTCACCTAGCCTAGTTGTTGCAATATATTCATGGCATATCTTAATTCATTCTGGGTGATAGCACGCGAAACATAGGACCGCGCAAACAAGTCCCTGTGCTTGACCACCCTGCGGTAAGGCTGTGCATTCATATGGCCTAGTTGTTGCAACATATTCATGGCATACCTTAATTCATTTGGTGCACAAATAATAAACCATGCAACCATGTTGGTACCTGTTGATGCTGGAGGCCCACCAGGAGGTATGGCAGACTTCGGTGACGGTTGTGATGGGATGTGGCGTCGCAATATTGACATCGAGAATTTGTTTCCATTAGCTTGATCACCTGCATAGACGACAAATAACATAGAAATTGAACTAAAATGCATGTATGGTCAAATTAGTATTTGTTCTTTTGATGGGGTACTTGAACTACGAAATTGTTGACTTCTTGATTATCATGCTTACCGAAGGCCAAGAGTGTCACAAATAGGAGAGGGAAGATGGACATTGTCAAGGTGTTGCGAGGCATGGCAATAAAATGATCGATAGTGAGGGAGAAGATAGGTGATGCCAGTTTGTGTCACTGGGTGCGTCTATTTATAGGTGGTTCGCGCTCGAGAGTCCAAAGTGGACACTAATCGCATCGTGAATGGTGTAGTTAATAAGGTAATATTGGTTGTGCTAGACCAGTATGCATGCATCTTTATGGGGAAGTTAATTGGTGCTATAATGGAAGTAATACGTATGTATGTATTTTTAGAAGAAAATTAATTCCTACAATAATGGACCATGTTGCACAAAATTAATTCATGGGATACCACACATGTATGCATTGTTAGCAGGTTTATTCTCGCCACCTTGACACCTTGTAATAGTTAAAGGTAGGCATCACTTTATTTGGTACATTTGTGAATAATTAATCTTTCTATTTTTAGAACAACTTTATGGGGATTTTAAATTATCGTATGTCGAATTTTAAATCGGAGTAAGATTGTGCATTCATCTGGCCTAGTAAGAAGGGCGGGTGCGGCTAGCCTATATAGGCTTAGTCGCACCGAAATCCTTAGCGCGACTAATCATGCCACATCACACTGCCAGATTGATATGGAGTCTTAATCCCTCCATTGCATATGGCGTTATACCTCTCTTAGTCTCACTAAATGCCTTGGCGCCACAAGTTACTACTACTTAAAAATACAATTCCTGACAAATTATTAATAAAAATTTATACGATAAAGATTCAAAATTTTCGATGGGACCCATAAGTCAGTGACACTAATTTCATGTCGAACCAACCACACTACATAATTTTCTTTTATCCAATAAACAAACCAGCAACCACGACAAATAAAAAACATAAAAACGGAAACTACCGTGACTCCTCATCCAACCATGACAGGTAAAAAAAACAAAAACTACCAGGATTTCTTAATATAACTATTAATCGTTGAGTTCGTAACCAGTGTGGTATGCGTGTTTTATCAAATATGCGTATCAAACGTGTTAAAAAAGGCTAAAAAATCCCCGAGGAAAGGGATGACTCCCCCTCCAACCCCGCGTACCGCCTCATCTTCCTCCGCCAGCGCCGGCCTTGCCACGCCGCCTGACATCCACTACCGCCCCTCGATCCCGTCCTCCCTAACAACTCCGAATGCCACGCCCTCATCTCCCACCCCGTCCACCGCCCTCCTGCCTCCCGCATCTCCAATGGCGCCCTCCCGCCTCTCTGCACCACCGGGCCGCGGCCCACACTACCGTGTCACGGCTGCTGCTCCCAACCTTCTAGGTTCATTGGTGGAAAATTTCCCTAGCAACTCCGGTCCCTAACCTGGGGGCGCCTTCCCTTCTTCTCCGGTAGCGGCTCCATGGCGCGCCGCACGTTAAACTTAACGCAGAATATGGGCCACTGCCACTCTATGCTCGAGCGCCGCGCGGTAGGCCGGTAGTAGCCCATGTCCAAGTTCCAGAAGCTGCCGCTGGTTCTGTCCATCCTCGTCGAGTCGTCGATTTAAATGACGCACACTTCCTCGAAATTCTATCGGTGTGCGTGAGAACTATGTGTATTTTTGCTGAAGTATGAGTAGAGGGCAAAAATGGAACATCTGCGATCAGTCAACCTCTCGTTGCTGGTACTTCTCACAAAATTCAGCGCTGAATTATCAATTTGTTGATGACTGTTGATCTAAGCACGGTGCTTCTGGTTCGCATCGTCGCATCCACATACTGCCTAGCTAGATGGTCTTCAGTCGTCATCCTGTAATTGGAAATTGGAATGCGCAGAATGGACATTTCCGTCAACGTATTGAGTCTTCAGTCGTCGTATACTTATACATGACCGGGAGTCAAGCCAAGCAGCCACATCACTTCTATAGCTGTCCGGATGCTGACTGCTGGTAGATAGGTATTCACCACAAGTTCTTCTTTTATGCTTATTTTGGCTACTTCTAAAGGTACAAAGACGCATGCAATCCACTGTACGTAGTTTACCGCCTTCGTCCACCCCCAAGACTAGCCTTGGTCATGGCGCTGCAGAAACTCCAAATCTCTCTCTTTTTTTTAATGCTAACATGCACGGCTATTGCGATCAACCCAGAAAGCAGCAGCTCTCCTCCAATGGAAATCCTCCCTGATCAACTCCCCCTCGCTGTCCTCGTGGTCTCTTGCCAATTCAACCTGCTCCTGGTTCTCGGCGTCACCTGCTCCTGGTTGAGTGTACAAACGGGTTAGGCCGTGGAACAATAAAGGAGGAAAAAAAAAGATGCCCTCGGAGGCCTCGCGGATGGACGCGGCCGCCCTCTCCCTCCGCTCCTCACCCTTGCCACCGTCAGAGTATCTCAACGGAAGCCCGTCCTGCTGTAAGGAAGGTGGCAGTGAGGCTCCCTTTCAACGTCCCTCATTGAGATCTGTGGCCGCAGTGTTTGGCGGCCAGATCTGGTTTTTTTAGACTCGGATCTGTTGTTCCCCGGTCTAATCTATCACCTCAGGAGGAGTAAGGACGGGTGGCAAGCGTGGGTGTTGTGGCAAGGCCGTTGTCGCCGACGCATCCTCGCGGGCTGCCTGATTTTCAAGGGAGTTCATATGTATAGCCTGCATTGGATCTCTTATTCACAGCAAGGTATGGAGGCGGCCAGCCGGCTCTAGGGCGATGAATTGAGTTGGAATGACTCGTCTAGGTAGCATTCGGTCGCCAGCGGGCCTTCGCAAGCTTGGGAGACCAGCGGTGGGTCGTTGCACGCGGGCTGCTCATGACATGTGCAGCCGCCCAGGGCCTAGATTGGCGACGGCCGGAGGCGGTGCATACGGTGCGCATATGATCAGATTTGCTTGTTGACCGGCAACTTCCTTATTGGTTGTCCCGGCCCGTCGGCAAGCGCTTGGCGTAACTTTGTAAGTCCCTTTGGTCAATGGGCGGTGGATTTGGAACAGTTGTGGTATGCTCCATTGCTTGTCGGCACTGCTCGACGGTGGTGACGCCCACGGGCACCACTTCTCCTCGTTGGATGCGTCGTTGCATCCTACAATTCCTGATGGATTTCTCCCGGGTGAAAGCTAAAGATTGATTTATCCAGTCATGCGATGGCAGCGTGTTTGATGTCATTTTTTCTCTGGAGACGTCGCACTGGGAGGATCACTACGTGCCGGATGCAGGAGGTCAGTGACTTCAACGTTGGTTGCTGCACCTTAGGGCTTGGTTGCCACTTCAGTATCCGGTATCTCCAACGACAGATAGTGTCTTGTGAAATCACTTTTCCTGGTGGGAGATGAGACCGTTACAGTGGTACATTCTCTTCTTGGTGGCCAGAGTTCGTTTATGGTTGAAGTTATTATTTCATCTTCGCTGGACAAACTTCGGTTCTGCATTCACCCGCACGTAGCGAAGCTAATTCTTTTGGAGTCGACATCACGTAACAAACCGAAATACTGCAGAACGACTGTTAGAGTATTTTTATCGGTAATTATAGGATGTCTTAGCTATATGTCCTTTTTGATATGTGCTTTTCTTTGTTGTGATGGCATCCGTTTCTAAGAATTGTGGACTGATGTATTCTTAATTGAGTATGACTGAAGCCGAAAATAAACTTTCCATCATCTAAAAAAACTACTAGTACTAATAGATACATGCATACATACGATACTTATTTCTAACAAACCTGGCGCCTTTTGTATTGCCCAAACAGTCATGTGCACAACTTTTTAAAGCCAAATACTATCCTTTTGGAAACCTTTTGGATATCAGTTTCCCAAATAATTCCTCGCCTGTATGGAAAGGAATAGAGCATGGCTTGGATCTTCTAAATAAAAGGTGTGGTCTAGAGAGTAAATAATGGGCATCGCATTCAAATTTGGAGAGATAACTGGATACCCAATCTGCCTCTCTAAAGATCTAGAGCCTGTCAAAGAGATCTAGACTTCGAAAAGTGTCTGATCTGATGCTCCAAAACCCAAGACATTAGAATGAACCCCTTGTCAGGGAACTATTCCTCCACTCTGAAAACAGAGGTCTGCAATATCAGGATTCTAGAAACAGAGGGTGATGACATACTTGCATGGCACTTTGAGAAAATTGGCATTTTTCTGTCGGATGTGCATACAAATTTGCAGCTTAAGCAAATTCTGGTGAAAATTCTCTGAACCCATTTATGGCTAGTCACTCCTCTCCTTCAGTAAAAGGCAAAGCCATCTGTGCTCCATAAAAAATTTTACCCCACCAAGAGAATCTGAACACCACCACCTTTAAAAGAACTCCTTGGACGCCACCTCCACTGGATGTATAAAGATTAATGTGGATGTCGATTTTGATCCAAATGCCAATACTGCGGGTCTCGGGTTCATCGCTAGAAATCGTCTAGGTAATGTTGTTTTCTTTAGCTGGTCCAATGATCGGCATTAGCAAATCGACGGAAGAAGCTGAATATTCAGCTGCCCAAGAAGGCATTCACCAAGCTTTGTTTGTCTCCCAAGGACCTGTTTGGTTGGAGTCAGTATGGCCTAGTAACGGTGCAAGCATTTAATGATTCTTCTCCAAACCGGTCACCGAGCTATTTTGTCATTGAAGAAGAAAAAAGATTGCTAGGCTTGTTCCAAAGTTCTAGAATTTTCTTTTGTTGTCGCGGTGCAAATGAGTTGGTTCATATGTTGAGCTCATGTGTTGAGCCAGATAGGTAGGAGAGAAGGTTTTTTTCAAAAAAAATTAAAGTAATAAGCTCTTTGTGTTTTTTAAAGAAAAAAAGAAGACTTGACTTGTCCGAGTTGATCTGGGCGAGGAAGGACCTGGCCAACGGCGCAATGTTGATAGTCTTCCGTCGTCATCCTAGGTTGCAAATTGGGATACTGACATACAGCTGGACATATCCGTTAACATCTCAAGTCTTCAGTCTTTGTACTTAGACGGGAGTCGAGCCACAGGCTACAGGTGTCCGGATGCTGACCGCCACTAGTCACTCTTTTATTTCGTTCTGGCTATTTGCAAAGGTACATAGATGCATACAATCCACTGCAACTTACCACCTTCCAACCAAGACTAGCCTTAGCCATGGCGCTGCAGCTGCAGCAACTCCTCCATATCTCATTCGTTATGCTAGCATGCACGGCTATGGCAACCAACCCAGAAGCAGAAGCACTTTTCCAATGGAAATCCACTTTGATTGGGGCCAAATCGCTGTCCTCGTGGTCGCTTGCCAATTCAACCTGCTCCTGGTTCGGCGTCACCTGCGACGCTGCCGGACACGTTACTGCGCTTAACCTCTCCAGTGCAGGGATCTACGGCAAGCTTGATGCCTTCTACTCCACCGCGTTCCAGAATCTCACCAGGCTTGACCTCAGCTACAACAAACTCTTTGGTCTTATCCCGGTAAACATAGAGCTCTTTTACGGTGTGCCATACTAGCCTTAAAAAGACTAGTATGTAAAGATCGGACAGACCAGATTAATTGTATACTATTGTAACCGTTTTAGTAGTATGGGTAGTATGAACTCAGTAGTATAGGTAGTACAAGGGTACTATGGGAAAAAATAAAATGGCAGATATGTAATTTTGACATATAAGTTTGGAATGGCAGATATGTAATTATAGCATATCTTTTTCGGATCCGGCAGCTCGGACGGGCGAGACATGGGTCCGCACACGGGCGAGACGGCACGGGTCCGGCCGCCTGGAAATTATTTTTAGGGGGGATTTTGTTTATGTTACTATAATACCCCTGTCAGTATCTAGTTTATACTACCATACTAGCACGTGCTAGTATGACACACCGTAAAAGAGGTATAAATATATCTATGTTGTTCACTCTCACCTTTCTGGACTTGAGCAGCAACCGACTCCGTGGTGCCGTCCCCTACCAGCTCAGTCAGCTCCCTTGGATAACCAAGCTTAATCTGGGAAACAACCACTTGAGCAACCCAGAATATGGCAAGTTCTTGTTGAGAATATGCCCAAGAGCCAACTGGATTCGATCCACTAGTCTTAATGGGCCACAAATGTTGTGAAGCCCATTACCAGGGGCAGGGGTACATTATTTATTAGTCCCATATTGCTAATGGAATATGGTGTGGAGAATTTCATCCAAATAAATAGAGACCAAACCCCTCCTGAGAAAGACAAGACTTCCGAGCAATAGTTGCTTTTCTCCCCGTCGTGCTCGCGGACCTAGCAGTCCGGTGCGCGACGTTTCAATCCTCGTACGTGTGGATACCTCGGAGGTGCTGCGCTTGGAGCACAAGGACGAACCGCACGTGCAGGACCAGACGGACGTAAGCAACTGCACTGCACTGCCACTTCGACGCGTTCGTCTACATCAAGACGGCTTCCGCTGCAACTGCACGTCTAGTGGTAACAATCTGTGATCTATAACTGCTGTTGTTCCTATTTTTGGGTGAACGAGTTTTTGTGTGTGCTAGCGTAGCCTCCTCGTTTCCCCAACAGTGGTATCAGAGCCGTAGCTGTTTCGTTATAGATTTGGATGTATGCATATGGAGATATGCTTGGATGTAGATTAGTCTCTGATCGGTTCGTGATCTCCACCATGATGGTAGTGTAACGAATTACTCCTACCGGTCGGAATTCCGCCATCGGAGTTAAGTGATACACGTAAACTCAGGCACGGTGAGATATAGATCAATTGGATTGGTCGAATCGAACTTAGATCAATGACCGCGTCGCATGTCGATACACGACGGTGTTGATTGGATCCACTATGATGGTAGTGTAACGAATTACTCCTACCGGTCGGAATTCCTCCATCGGAGTTAAGTGATACACGTAAACCCAGGAATGGTGAGATATAGATCAATGTGATTGGTCGGATCGAATTTAGGTAAATTGCCGGGAGCAAGAACGGCGGACGGTCTGCGCAAGAACGGCGGACGGTCCGCGAAAGAACGGCGGACGGTCCGCGAGAGAACGGCGGACGGTCCGTAAATTCGGTCAAGAATCTTACATAGACGTTATCTAGCGTTCCAGAGGGTCGGACGGTCCGCAAGAGCCGGTCGGACAGTCCGCGGAGCGGATCGGACAGTTCGTGGGAAACGGCGGACGGTCCGCGCAAGAACGCGGACGGTCCGCGAGAGAGCGGCGGACGGTCCGTAAATTCGGTCGGAATTTTGACCGAAGCGTTTTCCAGCGTTTCAGAGGGTCGGACGGTCCGCCAGAGCAGGTCGGACGGTCCGCAAGGAAACGGCGGACGGTCCGCAGGGAACGACGGACAGTCCGGCGAAATTAAAATTTTGAAAACGATCCCTCAGAAATGTTTAAGTTTTGAATGTCCTCCCAACTAAATCTTGCACCATCACATGTCTTGTACAATTAGTGGTGGGTCTATGAAATTAGGGTGCCACTAGTTTTCCTTGACTAGATGGGTTTGTATCGGATACTTACTCGCACAAAGGGTTGGTTAACTTAAACAAGGTCATCTTAACGGTTAAGGACCTTGGGACATAAAGGTTGGACGCCGAGACATAGAGATGTCAACCAACAACAGGAGTCATATATGATATGATTAGCAAAAGTTGCTTACCGATCTACCATGTCTTCTAGCGGTGATGCTAAAGCTCACTAGTCGACTTGTTAGTTGTGGATCCTGAATCACTAAGTATCAATGGAGGGATATTGATTTTAGTGGGAGTAAATTCCGTTAAATTGTTTAATGTATTTTACTCTGTCATAGATATGTTGTCTTAGTATTTTGCATTATTTTCTGTTGTAGATCAATGGCACCTAGCACACCGTTTTCTTTGCGTTCGATCCTTGAGAAGGATAAGTTGAATGGAACAAATTATGCGGATTGGATCCGAAACCTTAGAATTGTTCTCAGGGCTGAGAAAAAGGAAGATATTCTAGACACCCCATTACCAGATGAGCCTGATGATAACGCAATTGTTGCTGAGAAACTTGCTTACAAGAAGGCATGTGATGGTAATCTTGAAGTGAGTTGCCTTATGCTTGCTTGCATGGAATCCGAGCTGCAGATGCAGTTTGAGACAAACCATGAGGCGCATGATATGATCGAGGCGCTCAAGGATATGTTTCAAACTCAGGCCAGGACTGAAAGGTTCAATGTCTCAAAGGCCTTTGTGGAAACAAAGCTAGCAGAAGGCGCAGCTGTAGGGCCGCATGTGATCAAGATGGTTGGTTACTCCCAGAGGTTGGAGAAGCTAGGCTTCCCACTTGGCCCAGAGTTAGCCACCGATTTTATTTTAACATCACTTCCGCCTAGCTTTGGGAACTTCATTTCGAACTACCATATGCATGGGGCGGAGAAGGGATTGAATGAGTTGTGTGGCATGCTCAAGACAGGAGAGGCTGACATTAAGAAAAGCGCTAGCAGCAGCCATGTGATGGCCATCCAAAACAGGCCTAACTTTAAAAGGAAGGGCAAATCTTGGAAGAAGAAGGGCAAGGCTAAAGATATGATCTCTCAGCCAAGCCCAACGCCCCAGACTATGTCTGGACCAGCTGCAGAAAAAGAGGAGTGCTTTTATTGTAAGGAACTTGGTCACTGGAAGAGGAATTGCAAGCAGTACCTGGCTTTTCTGAAGAAAGGCTGTAGTAAGAGTACTTCCGCATCAGGTACACTTGACATTAATATTACAGACATTTTTCTCGCTGAATCTTCTATTAATTCCTGGGTATTTGATACTGGATCGGTTGCTCATATTTGCAATTCGATGCAGGGATTAGTAAGAAGTAGAAGCGTGGGAAGAGGCGAAGTTGATTTCCGCGTGGGCAATAATGCAAGAGTTGCTGCTTTGACCGTCGGGACGATGCAACTCCACCTTCCATCAGGATTTATCATGGAATTGAATAATTATTATTTTGTTCCTAGTTTGAGTCGAAACATTGTATCTCCCTCATGTTTGATGAAGGATGGTTATACATTCGCGAGTAAAGACAATGGTTGTGTGATCTCAAAGAATGGCATGTTTGTGGCTCTTGCATCCATTGTGAATGGGTTGTTCATTTTAAATCTTGATGATTCACCTATATGTAATATAATTGCTAAAAGGCCTCGGCTAGATGATTTGAATCCTACCTATATGTGGCATTGTCGTTTGGGTCATATAAGTGAGAAGCACATGAAGAAGCTCCATTCTGATGGCCTTTTAACTTCGTTTGATTTTGAATCATACGAGACATGCGAAGCTTGTTTGCTGGGCAAGATGACCAAGGCACCTTTCACAGGTTTTCCTGAGAGGGCGCAAGACTTGTTGGAACTCATACATACTGATGTATGTGGACCAATGAGCACGACAGCTCGAGGTGGATTTCAGTACTTCATAACTTTCACTGATGATTTTAGTAGATATGGCTATGTCTACTTAATGAAGCACAAGTCAGAGACTTTTGAAAAGTTCAAAGAGTTTCAGAATGAAGTTGAAAATCAGCGTGGTAAGAAAATTAAAGCCTTGCGATCGGATTGTGGAGGCGAGTATTTGAGCCACGAGTTTAGCACTCATCTAAAGAGTTGCGGAATTGTTCCACAGCTAACGCCACCTGGAACACCTCAGAGGAACGGTGTGTCCGAGCGACGTAATCGAACCTTGTTAGACATGGTGCGATCAATGATGAGCCAGTCAGACCTACCGTTATCATTTTGGGGTTACGCTCTAGAAATAGCAGCTTTCACACTAAATAGGGTACCATCTAAGTCCGTGGAGAAGACACCATATGAGATATGGACTGGCAAGACTCCCAGTTTGTCTTTTCTGAAAATTTGGGGTTGTGAGGTATATGTCAAGCGACTTCAGTCGGACAAGCTTACACCAAAATCGGACAAGTGCATATTCGTCGGATATCCAAAGGAAACAATTGGATATTATTTCTACAACCGATCAGAGGGCAAAGTGTTTGTCGCTAGGAACGGTGTTTTCTTGGAGAAAGAGTTTCTCAAAAGCGAGAAAAGTAGACAGAAGGTGTATCTTGTAGAAATTCGAGATGAGCCTATGAGGCAAGACTTTACGAGTGATGCTAATGTAGCAGAACGAGTTGAGGCACCTGTGGTAAGAGAAGAACCGCCACAACCATGAAGGTCGGAAAGGCCACGTCGCGCAACACAGAAAATGAATCTCCTAGTTACGGGAGAGCGCGACATATTGTTGATGGACAACGATGAGCCTAGGACCTATGCGGAAGCTATGATGGACCCAGATTCCGAGAAATGGCAAAGTGCCATGAGATCCGAGATAGATTCCATGGGGCAAAATCAAGTTTGGAACTTAGTTGACCCGCCTGAAATGTTAACGTCCCATCGAGTGCAAATGGATCTTTAAGAGAAAGAGAGATGTAGACGGAAATGTTAACGTCTACAAAGCACGACTTGTTGCAAAAGGTTTTCGACAAGTTCAAGGAGTTGACTACGACGAGACATTCTCTTCAGTAGCGATGCTTAAATCTATCCGGATCATTCTAGCAATAGCTGCGTATTTCGATTATGAGATATGGCAGATGGATGTCAAAACAGCTTTCCTCAATGGGAACCTAGAGGAGGATGTATACATGATACAACCCGAAGGTTTTGTCGATCCAACTAATGCTGGAAAAATATGCAAGCTTCAGAAATCAATCTATGGATTAAAGCAAGCATCTCGGAGTTGGAACCTTCGTTTTGATGAGGTAGTCAAAGGGTTTGACTTCCGGCAGAATGAAGAAGAGTCTTGTGTTTACAAGAAGGAAAGTGGGAGCTCTGTTGTATTTCTAATATTGTATGTGGATGACATATTGTTGATTGGGAATGATATTCCTATGCTAGAATCCGTTAAGACTTCGCTGAAAAATAGTTTTTCTATGAAGGACTTAGGGGAAGCTGCATACATTCTGGGCATAAGGATCTATAGGGATAGATCAAGGAGGCTTATAGGATTAAGTCAAGATACTTATATTGACAAGGTGTTGAATCGGTTCAGAATGGAACAGTCCAAGAAAGGGTTCTTGCCTATGTCACATGGCGTACACCTCAGCAAGACTCGGTGTCCTACGACGACTGATGAGCGGGAGCGCATGAGTAAGGTCCCTTATGCTTCAGCAAATGGATCCATCATGTACGCCATGATAAGTACTCGTCCAGATGTCTCATATGCTCTAAGTGTTACGAGCAGACACTAGTCTAATCCAGGTGAAAGTCACTGGACAGCGGTGAAAAACATTCTTAAGTACTTTAGAAGGACTAAAGATGTGTTCCTAGTCTTTGGAGGTGAGGAAGAGCTCATTGTAAAGGGTTATACTGATGCTAGTTTCCAAACTGATCCAGACGATTTAAAGTCGCAATCAGGATTCGTGTTCACGATAAACGGTGGTGTTGTAAGCTAGAAAAGTTCTAAGCAAGATACTGTGGATGATTCTACAACGGAAGCAGAGTACATCGCAGCTTCGGAAGCGGCGAAGGAAGGTGTTTGGATGAGGAAGTTTCTCATTGAGCTTGGTGTGTTTCCCAATGCATCTAGCCCATTGGAACTCTACTGTGACAACAATGGGGCATTTGCACAGGCTAAGGAGCCGAGGAATCACCAGAAAAACAAACATGTACTGCGGAAGTTTCACCTCATTCGAGAGTTCGTTAAACGTGGTGAGATAAAGATATGCAAAATACATACGGATTTGAATATTGTTGATCCTTTGACAAAGGCTCTTCCACAGCCTAAACATGAATCACACACGAGAGCTATGGGTATTAGATATCATTTAGATTAGCTCTAGTGTGAGTGGACAATGTTTTATATCTATGACATATTGTTTATTTATTGAATATCCATGAAAGACAACTTGTATATGATTAGCAATTATGTGAATTGTTTGTGAAACTCTATACTTGTATGGTTATTCAAAAAGTTGTCCCTAATTTGATTAGCACATGTATTAATGTATTAGTTGATGACTATGTTTCACAAGTCATGGACATGGAGATGTCAAACTAATAATGTGGGCACATGTATGACATGGGGCTAGACTGACCCAGTTTGAGACTTGTTTATCTCTTCTTCACAACGCGTATGCTTTGTCCTTAGACCAGAGATTGTCGTATGTACTCAAGATGTGAATTGACCTACTTAGGGACTACCAAACGCTGCTCCGTAACTGGGTAGTTATAAAGGTGGTTTTCGGGTTTGTCAGGAAGCATGCTGTGAGGCATGGTCAATCAAGATGGGATTTGCCCCTCTCTATACGAGAGAGATATCTCTGGGCCCCTCGAGTGATCGGATCAAGAAATGCATGGCCGTGCTAGGTTAAGTGTTAACCTCTTGAAGGATCCGACTCACAGATTCGAGAAAGGGAGGTCTTACTTGGAGTTAGACCAAATATCGTGAGGCAAAGGGAATAGCTTGTACGTGATGTTGTGGTGGTTCGTCTGATATGATCTTTACGTATTCATGGGAGTTGACACGTCTTGCTAGAGGCCGCTATCAACTATTGGAACGAGTAGGAGTACTCGAACCATGTCTATGTGTACGTGAACCCATAGGGTCACACACTTAAGAGGTTTGGAACACTGAAAACTTGCTTATGAGATTGTCTCTAGTGCAAGTGGGAGACTGTTGGGAATATGCCCAAGAGCCAACTGAATTCGATCCACTAGTCTTAATGGGCCACAAATGTTGTGAAGCCCATTACCAGAGGAAGGGATACATTATTTATTAGTCCCATATTGCTAATGGAATATGGTGTGGAGAATTTCATCCAAATAAATAGAGACCAAACCCCTCCTGAGAAAGACAAGACTTCCGAGCAATAGTTGCTTTTCTCCCCATCGTGCTCGCGGACCTAGCAGTCCGGTGCGCGACGTTTCAATCCTCGTACGTGTGGATACCTCGGAGGTGCTGCGCTTGGAGCACAAGGACGAACCGCACGTGCAGGACCAGACGGACGTAAGCAACTGCACTGCACTGCCACTTCGACGCGTTCGTCTACATCAAGACGGCTTCCGCTGCAACTGCGCGTCTAGTGGTAACAATCTGTGATCTATAACTGTTGTTGTTCCTATTTTTGGGTGAACGAGTTTTTGTGTGTGCTAGCGTAGCCTCCTCGTTTCCCCAACAGTTCTCACCTATGCCTGGTTTGAAGTTCTTGTCGCTAGCTAATAATCATCTCAACCGCACCTCCCCATGGCTTATGCTCAACAACACCGTACCAATGCTGAGAATGCTCGATTTATCAGTTAATTCCTTTTCAGGAAATATACCAAGTTCTCTACCAGAGATGGTCCCGAGGTTACGGTATCTTAATCTGTCACAAAATGCATTATCTGGCTCAATACCATGTTCATTTTCAAGGCTCCAAGACCTCTACGAGCTACGTCTCTACAACAACAATCTTACCGGAGGAATTCCGGAAGAGCTAGGGATGATATCTGGATTGGAAATTCTTGATCTAGGGAACAACTTACTTGATGGATCCATCCCAACATCACTTGGGAACCTTACTAACCTTGTGGCGATGAGCTTATCACATAACAACCTCACCGGTGGAATTCCGGAAGAGCTAGGGATGATATCTGGATTGGAATTTCTTATTCTAGAGAACAACTTACTTGGTGTATCCATCCCAACATCACTTGCGAACCTTTTTTGAACTGGAAACACAGCGAGGGAGGCCCCCACTGTGAAGGATTTTTATTTTAAAAGGGTAAATTGGAGTACAAGCAAGAGAAAAAAGACTAACAACAGGAAACCACACCTACTAACAGAAGCTACGGGAGCTGTACAAAGAGAAACAAAGGAAAGCTATGCACATAATTACAAGTGGGAGTTGACCCAGGAAATGAAGGGTGTTTTAAGTGACTCTTTCATCCTATGAGCTTGATTGAGGCATTCATCCTTGACTTTGTTTTTCCATCTGTTGATGTTGGCTGGGTTATTTTCAAAGATTAAATCATTTCTTTGCTTCCAAATTTGCCAGGCTGCAATAATGAAGATCTCCATGAAGAAGTGACCATTAAAATGGAGTTTGGTCTGTTCCATCATCTGAAAGAAAGGGATTCCATATTGCCATTGGATTCCAATCTCCCGCCAACAATTAGTTGCAAAAGGACATGTGAAGAACATATGCATGGTTGTTTCTTCTCTCTAAGATGTACATAAAACACAGTTGTAATTATTCCCTTCAATCTTGAAATTCTTTCTTTTCAGTAAGTTTCTGGTGTTTAGCCTGTCCATTAGTAATAGCCAAGAGAAGACCCTTAGTTTGTTGCAGCATCTTGACTTCCAGATCCAGAGGAAAGGTCTTGGGGGTTGAAAGTCTTTGTAAGCATGGTTGTAGAACTTCTTTGATGTATATTTATGGGATCCCCAAATATAATGCCATTGATCTTTATCTTCTTCTCTTATCTGTATTCCCTGTATAATTTCTTGTAGCTGTATAAGTTCCTGCTGGGCTTGCTCAGATAAAGGCAGATGGAAATTTTTGAACATATCAGTTTCTGATAAGAAGGCAGCTACCGAGATTTTTTGATTTTTGGCAAAGGAAAAAAACCTTGGCAATTTTTCCTGTAGGTAGTGACCATTCTAGACATCTAGCCAAAAAAGGACAGTTGTACCATTTCCCACCATGCAGTTTGCCACCCCTCTAAATTTGTCACACAGGTGCAATAAGTCTTTCCACCAAAAGGATCCCTTGTCTGAAGTGGCACGTGGGAGTAATATGAGTGCCAAATCATCAGTACCCCTTACTAGCCTCTGGATGATGTACTTATCACAGAATCAGTTACATGGAAGTATACCACCGTGTTTTGCCAAGATGCAAAGAATGGAAGATTTCGAGTTAAGTGGGAATAATCTCAACGGTGTCATTCCACCGGTGCTGTTCACAAATTGGACTGCGCTCAGGTGGTTCGACTTGTCCAACAACTCGTTACATGGAAGCATCCCAGCGCAAATTTCCAACTTGGATGGCCTGGTGTTTCTCTCCCTCCATAGCAATAATTTTTCTGGTTCAATCCCCACGGATCTAGGAAACATGACAATCTTAGAGTTGTTGGACTTGTCAAAGAATCACTTTACTGGAACGGTACCATCAAAAATTGGTAATATAGCAAATTTGGAGTACCTTGACATTAGCACCAACCATCTTGAGGGCGAACTTCCTGCATCTATATCCAACCTCACAGGACTATCATATCTCATCCTGTCTCACAAGTTCACAGGTACCATTTCAAATCTCAACGGCATGGAGTTGCCCGCAATATGTCAACTAAATGGTTTGCAATTCTTGGACCTATCACACAACCAACTATTCGGAGAGTTCCCTAGTTGCATTTGGAGCTTGCAGTATCTTCAGTCCTTGGATTTGTCTAGCAACAATTTGGTTGGGGAAGTTACAACCATGACTAACTCTACGTCTTCACTAATTTCAATACACCTAGCCAACAACAACTTCACGGGATCCTTTTCAGCAACGCTGAAAAACTTCAGAAACCTAACTATTCTAGATCTTGGATACAACAAGATTTCTGGAATAATTCCTCCCTGGATACAAGAGAGCAATCCTTTTTTGAGGATTCTACTACTACGATCAAATATGCTCCATGGAAGTATTCCATGGCAACTTTCACAGCTCTCATACCTCCATCTGCTTGATCTAGCTGAAAATAATTTTACTGGATCAATACCAAACAGTTTCGCCAACATGACTTCAATGTGCCAGCCTATAACGGAAACAAACATCGACAATGGAGAAGTTGACATAGTTTGGAAGGGACGGGATTATAATTTTCAGTCAGCAGCTGACTTTATGACTGCTATTGATTTGTCAAGAAATTCTCTTTCTGGTGAGATCCCCTCGCAGTTGACAAATCTAAGAGGTCTTCGTTCCCTGAATATTTCAGGAAATTATCTGTCTGGTGGTATCCCTGAAGAAATTGGCAATCTCACGCTCTTAGAATGTCTTGACCTCTCTTGGAACAAACTTGAGGGCCCTATTCCTTTGAGCATGTCAAACTTACTGTCTCTAACTTCACTAAATCTCTCAAACAACAATTTATCAGGAGAGATACCTACAGGATATCAGCTCAGAACTCTTAATGATCCCTCAGTTTATAGTGGTAATCCAGGACTCTGTGGGCTTCCCCTGAACACTACATGTAACAACTCCTCGATCTACACGTCACCATTGGTTGGGGTAGATACACATTATCAAGAAACCTTTTGGCTATGCTACTCGGTTACTGCTGGTGTTGTTTTTGGTTTCTGGCTATGGTTTGTGGCATTATTCCTATGTAAGTCCTGGAGGTTTGCTTTCTTCAATAGCATTGATGTCACACAATATGGAATTGTTAAAAAGATTAAGCAGAGAGCAGAAGACTCGTCTTCCCATTTACCCCACCTGAGCGTCTCCGGGCTCTACTAAAGTTTCAAGCATGGTCTGTAAGTCACTCGAAGGTGCAAATGGAGTATAACTTCCAGTCTTTCATGGTGAAATCTCCTTTCTGTTAAATGGGTAGAATTGGCCTATCGTATGCTGAACAGGGAATTATTCTCTGAATTTAGTCAGCTGTGACAATGTTGCTGTGTATCTATGTATTTTCAGACTTATTGAGAGTTCCTGTTCATGCAGCATCTATTTGTGTGTTTTATCAAATTCTCGAACGCTTATGTATAGTATTTAAGTTAGCAACTTGAACTTGTAAATTGGTAGGTTGCAAACTTGTAAATTGCAACACAAGAGCAGCAATATTCAACCATTGGCATCAAACGCATAACAAACAGTAATATAACCTTAACAAAATTTTGAGCAGAATTATAACGAGTCACTACAGTTAACATCAAACATATGCAGTTTTACAGAAATCTTTGGATTCCATGAGCCGACTGCAAATGACCAAAATGTAAGAAGAGCAATATATGACACATCGTCCACTGAAGATCCCTAGAAAGAACGGAGAAGATCAGTTGGAGGGGGAGTTCACGACGGCGCAGTTCCTCCTGATCTCCCCCTCGGCGCCGGTCTTGACCTGCACCGTCGACATCGTCGCCATGGACCGCGCGAACACCTGGAAGAACACCTCGTCGGGGCCGCCGACGACGCCCTCGACGTCGGCCCGCGCCGCCGGGTCGGTGAGCAGCGCGGCGTCGGACTGGAGCAGGCACCTGTGCTTGAGCATCGCGCGGTAGTAGCCCAGGTCGAACGTCAGGTGGCTGCCCGGGTCCATCTCCACGACGGCGTCCTCGGCGTAGCCGCCGCTCGGCGCCCGGCACTTGCGCCGCCGGAGGTTCACCGCGTAGGCGGCGTCGAGGGACGGATCGGTTGTGTCGTTGCCGGCGCCGGCGCCGGCGCCGGGGAAGCCGTAGAGGCGGTCGGCGAAGGACGAGCAGTGGGCGATGCCGATCGTGTGCGCGCCTGATCAGACAACGCGTCAGAATTCAGAAACACGGTGGAGCGTGGAAAGACTTGGAACTATCTGAACTGCATCAAAGATCAGAGCACTTGTCTCTGCATATTTTAGCTGATTGTTAAGTTGTTGATGAACAATTTAATTTCTTTGACAGAGAGAGAAACATTCAAATTCGCCAAGCTAAAAATTGCAGTGACGTATAAACTGCGTTCGCAATATTCAGGCACTTTGAAAGAAAAATAAAAAAAATAGGAGGAGCTGAAATTCAGTAATTTCAGATGCTCAACTATGAATCTCAGGCCATATATATGCACAGTGAGGGGAAATCTTTTGGCAGCCTATTCAGAAGTTGCACAGCATGCTGACATGCTGAGAGGACGGGGGAAGAAATCAAAATGGAGAAGCTAAAAAATGCAGTGACTGGTGCTTACAAAATTCAGGCATTGTTTTTCACGAACAGCTAAAATTCAGTAATTTCAGAGTTCAGTATAAATGAATGAATGGTCAGTCCACAACTCCACAACTATGAATCTCAAGCCATGTAGGCATCGGAGAGGACATGAAGCTGGCAAGCATAATTAAGTCGGAGCTGAAAGTAAATTTGGATTATTTCCCTCAAGGAATCCGGCGATCTGCTTTAAGACAGGCAGCGAAAGGAACCATTATTCGTGCTCCTTTTGCGTGTGCTACTGTTGCCCACTCAACACACAAGGAATGGGCAATCACATCCAGCCCATATCCTCTCAGTGTCCGGCCTACTGCTTCTTATGCCTCTCTGAAATCATACAGATTTTACTCTTCTTTTATTTGTTATAGAACTTAACGTTGGTGAAATTCATGTTTTTTAATAAAGGAAGATTCTATTTCATCAAACAGATGAAAAGCATCCCGGTCTTCACGTTTTTCAACGAGTACGACATACCGTTGGTGAAATTCATGTGTTCTGAACAAAGCCCGATAGTGATAGATAATCCGTTTTTTTCTCTGCTCTGATTAGTCTGCGTTTGGCAACTAAATGATGCATGGTTACGTGTAGAAAGCATGTGTGCATTACTGTCACGTGAAGGTTAGTCAAGTAGGGAATACCTGAGAGCCAGACGAGATCACGGACGCTGAGGCCTTTGGTGGCGAACAGGTCGGCGAGCTGCTTGAAGCTCATGCTGGGCTTGGGGATCTCGTTGAGCGCCTCCTGCATGCTCGACACCGTGCCGTCCCTCCTCCCCGTCGGCACGCGCCACGACGGCCCTCCCTGCAAACAATCAAATCATCATCAGCTCAAGATTCAGCTACCAGGGAAAGGGAAGCACTATGATAATTATATATCGATATGAGTTCCACGCACAATGGCGGCGACGGCGTCGCGGGCGGCGAGCGCGAGGACGTCGGCGCAGGAGACGACGCCGGGGCACGCCTCCTCGACGAGGGCCTTGACGCGGTCGACGAAGTCGAAGCCGCGCAGCGTCAGGTTCGGCGGCGCGTCCTTCTCCGCCACGCCGGCGGCCGTCGAGTTGAGCAGCACGGACGCGTCGCACCCCTGATGAACACGCAGAACACGTCATGAACGCCCACGGCGCGGTCAGTGCGCGTGCCCTGGCGCGACGCGACGCGACGTCGCGTCTGCAATAATAACGCAATGCACGCGAACGCGTCGTACCCTGACGAAGCAGTCGTGGAAGTGCAGCCGGAGCAGCGCGGCGGCGACGGTGGGCACGCGGCCGACGTGCTGCCGGACAAAGTCTCCGACCAGCCGCTCCACCCCCGGGCAGCTCTGGTCGTAGAACCCCATCCTGAGCTGCCCGCGCGCGCCGGTGGCACTGCTGGCAAGGACAACCATCACCGCTGCCATGGCCACGGCACTCCTCCAGCTGCTTCGCGGCATGGTGGTAGCCATTGCCGCCTAGCCGACACAAGCAAGGTTCACTCAATTACTGGGGCTACTGAACACTGTGTTGCTGTGTACTGGTGTAGAGTAGCAGGTGTGTGTGTGTGTCTGTGGAGCAAGAGTACAAATCTACAACACAAGGTTGTGACTTGTGAACCGGGTTGGTCTATAAATACGTGGAATATCTTCTTTGTTTTCTGTAGGTCCAGAGCTTACTTAACACTGAAAACAGTATCAGAAGCAGAACCAATTCAGAAATCGATCTTCTGACAAGAGATAAAAAAACAAACTAAATCTGCTACTGCTATGTCAACATTGCTAGGATTTCCAGCAGAGGTATTGTCCGGTCTAAGAGAATCAAGCTATGGTAGAGGTCGCAAGCTGCATCCCGGTTAAGTTTCCTGCCGCTTTCTGGTCCACACCCAGCCCCAGCGGCCAGCATGTGTACGTGTTCCCGTCAGGAATATGATTCTAAAACAGGGAAAGAGACCTGTCGCCCCACATGCAAGCGACATTAAGCAGCGTGTGATATCTTCTCCGCCGTGCAATCTGATCATGATTGGGGCACCATGAGGTGCTTCTCTGATGCAAAGTGATTTCTACATTTGTGGATGGAAGAAAGAGCAAGAAAAGAACAGATCCTTTCCTACCATTGCCTCAAAGGCCCCTAGCTCTCTTTTGGCCAACTTTCAGTGGCTTCATTACTGCATTCAAACCGTCCTATTTCTTGTTATTATCCTTAGAAGCTTCGCCGACGACTGGCTAATCGACGTTAGTGTAGCCTGTATTGTTGATGAATAATGACAAGCTAATTATGGGTGACAGTTTACTGAAATAATTGTTTTGTTTTCTTATTCTCTTCCCTATTTTGGATAGGCCTGCACAAGTGTCCTTTTCTAATCTAACTAATATGAAAAAGACAGCGCATCTGCCAATTTGCCCTCAGAGAAGTTCACTAATTTGCCCTCAGAAAATAACTAAAATCGGTGGGTTAAGCGTTAGTATAAGTTCTTCTGTATCCCGGAAACAGGTGATCGTGTTATTCATACGTTTCCAATGAGTTAAGCATGACAATTTGTAAAAGTGTTTTAGCGGTGCATCTTGTGACATAAGACTGATCTACAGCTTCGCAGAGAAAAGAGGAGAAAGAGTAAGCTGATCAAAAGCGAAGATTTCCTTCAAATTTCCTTTCAGTTTTGGGCGTGCTCTTTGCCGAGGGGAAACAGCCCCCGGAATAACTTGTTGGGGTGGACAAGAGGTGAAGAGGGGGACAAAGCCGCGGCCGCGGGTTCCAAACAATGTGAGCTCATATACTTAGGTTTCTGGAAGCAAACTGTTTTCTAAGATTGAGCAAACGTGCATCGACTATTGCAACGCATGCCAGCCACCATGTAAGTTCTGATGATTCAATGGAGTTATAATTTCAATGGTGTCTTACTTCAGTTTATGTTGATATGATCAACTTGCTGTTTTGCAATGGTCAAGCACAAAACTATGACAGAAATAAGAAGCCACTTTGTTTCCAGAAAAAAAGAGCCAACCCATGACAGAGAAAAGCGCCACTTCGTTTCCAAAAAACACACTACAAAACCAAAACAGACCAATGACTTGCAAACATTGAGGTAGAAATTGGAGCTTGAAGTAAAAAACGGGTGCTGCCAAACGAATGAACTGCAAACAGACAGCCAAACAATACTCAAGGCCAACCACAACCGAGCATGAATTGGCATAGGCTAGAACGTGCCTCATCAATATATGAATTGGCATAATCAAAATCCTGAAGAAATGCATAGCAAACAGAGCACAGATTTTAGTTCAAACATCATTTATTCTTCACTGCTGCACCAACAGGGGCAAACACACAAGACTTACAAGTTCATGAAACCAAACACCGCTACGACAGACAGATACTTCAGAGACGACACAGATACTTCAAAGACGACAGACAGACACCCTTCATGGCAGATGCCAGACAACCCAGGTACAGCAGCAGCTTCAACGACCAGTGGCTTACTGACCACCACGGAGACGGAGCACCAGGTGGAGGGTGCTCTCCTTCTGGATGTTGTAGTCCGCAAGAGTGCGGCCATCCTCAAGCTGCTTGCCAGCGAAGATGAGCCTCTGCTGGTCCGGGGGAATACCCTCCTTGTCCTGGATCTTGGCCTTCACATTGTCAATGGTGTCAGAGCTCTCAACCTCCAAGGTGATGGTCTTGCCGGTGAGTGTCTTCACAAAGATCTGCATCCCACCCCTCAGGCGGAGCACCAAGTGGAGGGTGCTCTCCTTCTGGATGTTGTAGTCCGCAAGAGTGCGGCCGTCCTCAAGCTGCTTACCAGCAAAGATAAGCCTCTGCTGGTCCGGGGGAATACCCTCCTTGTCCTGGATCTTGGCCTTCACATTGTCAATTGTGTCAGAGCTCTCGACCTCCAGAGTGATGGTCTTGCCAGTCAAGGTCTTCACAAAGATCTGCATCCCTCCCCTCAGGCGGAGCACCAAGTGAAGAGTGCTCTCCTTCTGGATGTTGTAGTCCGCAAGGGTGCGGCCATCCTCCAGCTGCTTGCCAGCGAAGATGAGACGCTGCTGGTCCGGGGGGATGCCCTCCTTGTC
This sequence comes from Echinochloa phyllopogon, assembly GCA_033239725.1. Lineage (NCBI taxonomy): Eukaryota > Viridiplantae > Streptophyta > Magnoliopsida > Poales > Poaceae > Echinochloa > Echinochloa phyllopogon. The sequence continues at coordinate 4,507,421 of BTCW01000001.1, forward strand.
CTGGATCTTGGCCTTGACATTGTCGATGGTGTCAGAAGACTCCACCTCAAGGGTAATAGTCTTGCCAGTCAAGGTCTTCACAAAGATCTGCATGCCTCCCCTGAGACGGAGGACCAGGTGGAGGGTGCTCTCCTTCTGGATGTTGTAGTCAGCAAGGGTGCGGCCATCCTCGAGCTGCTTGCCCGCGAAGATGAGCCGCTGCTGGTCCGGGGGGATGCCCTCCTTGTCCTGGATCTTGGCCTTGACGTTGTCAATGGTGTCGGAAGACTCCACCTCAAGGGTGATAGTCTTGCCAGTCAAGGTCTTCACGAAGATCTGCATGCCTCCCCTGAGGCGGAGAACCAGGTGGAGAGTGCTCTCCTTCTGGATGTTGTAGTCAGCAAGCGTGCGCCCATCCTCGAGCTGCTTGCCGGCAAAGATGAGCCTCTGCTGGTCCGGGGGGATGCCCTCCTTGTCCTGGATCTTGGCCTTGACGTTGTCGATTGTGTCGGAAGACTCCACCTCGAGGGTGATAGTCTTGCCGGTCAGGGTCTTCACGAAGATCTGCATCTGCAGAAGAATAGCCACAAAACAGGTTAGTATCTAGCAGTAGACAATGAAATGGTCTCAATCAAACAGAACACGCATATACAAACCAATACTAACAGTTCAAGCATGTTCTTCAATATTCAATAGTACTACACAATCAACGAACAGCTGCAGTATGGCCTCATCCAAGTATATTAACAAGTAACAGCAGCATGCATAATAATCAGGTATACTAAAGAATCATCAATAGCTACAGTAGTAAATCATGCATGTCTAGCTAAGCGCATGTTGGTCAGGTTTACACCACAGAGAAACAGCAGCATATATCTACACCTATCTAAGGATACCGCAAATCATCTTAAATATGTATGTTCGATTTAAGCCCAAGAACTAGTTGAGAAGATGATATAATCATGCATGCCTAATAACTAAACAACAGGAGGATGCATGTCGGTCAGGTTCTGAATCATAGAGAAACAGCAGCATATATATATATATATACAACTATCTAAACATCCATCTATCATCTTAATCATGAGCACACATGTGATACAAGCATATTCAAATTAAGCCCAAGAGCTAGTTGGGGAGGTCTTATTCTACTCTGATATACAGACTCAAATCAGATCACGACCAAACCTTGAACATGCTAACAGAATCCATCTGATGAATCAGGCGCATAAACCTAGCTAGATGCATATACAGGTACGCGATACACAAAGACGAATCCGAAACAAGAGCTGACCTAGGTAACCCTAGCAAACGACCCAGCAAACCATGCGAATGACCTCATCTACGACCAGAATAAAACCACCTCCGCAGTTCCCAACCTAAATTCACCACAAAATCGAACGCGCTTGACAAGCTTAGCAGTAGAACCTATCAGATCTACACGAAGTTCCACCTCCCATCCATCTACGAACAGAAACAGCACGGATCGAACATGATTTCCCGGTCCTAACCAATCGACCAAGCAGAGCTTCCAAACCACGCCGATCGATCTATCTAGAGAAGGAGAGGATTATCGCCGTACCTTGAAGCGGGGGAAGGATCGCCGAGGCTCGCGAGAAGAAGAGCGATTTGGATCGGGGGGGTGTGCTCCGAACAACGAAACGAGATGAGATTGGGGGAAAGAGGAGAGGAGGGCCGGGTATTTATTGCAGCGGGAGAGCCCGGGGAGGAGAGGTGGGGAAGGAATCCCGTGCCGTGACGGTTCCGTCTTCCGTGCCGTGTGAGGATCGGAGTCGGAGGTCCGCGTCCACGCCACGCAATTCCCGGGAAGCCGCCACCGCGAACGGAACGGACTGGGCCCTGGAGAGGTGGCGCCGCGTAGCTTTCGAGAGTCGAGAAGGCGGTTGGCTGGTTGGTGGCCGTTGGACCTGTCGACGCCGTTAACGCGCGCCTGCACCGCCTTGCAAGTCGCTGACGTGCCTGGCCCACCGCTTGATTTTTCTCTACGGAACGGGAGTCGAGAGGCACTTGCTACTTCTTTTCTTTTTTTTTTCAGAGGAAATATACAAGTCTGAATAAGATAGTGCTAGTCGGCACCTCGGTGCCGTGTCCTACCAAATGATGATACGGCTAATTTTTTTTCCTTTGATGTCGACGGCGGTGATAGCCTGATAGGTCGGCATCGTGTCATGGTGGCAAAGGAAGCTTTACATATCCACGCCAAATTTTCAATTTTAATTTCCAACATCAACCTAAGAGTCTTCTAGATTGATTGACAATCGCCGTGCATTTCTATGGAGGTTAGCTGCTACATTGGTGTATTATTAGGTGAAAGAGGGACCGTTGAACTAACAACAATGGCACTATTGGTACCAATCCATTTTTTGTCACTGGGGTCAAAGTGTGTGGCATTGTATTATAACCAATGCAAAGGACGCTTGTTTAATTTCCTAATCACAATTTCTTGGTACCATCACCAACTGGTTACAAAAGAAATCGCGACGGTAGGTTCTCCACCCACTGTTCTTCGTAGTCCTAATAAACAAGATGATCGTCTGTATACGCTGGGCGATTTGGATGGTAAGGAATGATCAGATTTTCAGGGGTATACCAGCCAATATTCAGAACTGCAGAAATCATTTAAGGAAAGAGCTTGCAATAGTTATCCATCGTGCAAAGCTGATCTTAGCACTTTCTATTTCCTTATGGGTAGAAGCTCAGTTGTAATTTTTCTCATCTTTTTTTGTATCTTTTTTGTATCGTGATGTACCGGGAGCCTGGTTGTTTCTTTTTTATTATTAATACATAACCAGTAGGGGCAACCCTCCTGTTTCCCTAAAAAAACAAGATGATCGGTCCGGGTCAATAGAGCTTTGCATCATAAGATATGAAGATGGGATGCGTTATGGATAAGACCAATGGGCAATAGTGTTAGTGTCACCTTTCAGTTAGCTGGATTTGCAACGTGGATGTGTTGAAGTGTCATTTTTCTGGTGATGGGGACAAGAAGGAACAATTAGTTGAACATTCTGAAAATAACATCATACCTTATTCAAAGCTGACTGGTTCGGTTTTCATCTTTTTCACGCAAAAAAGATTCCTTTTTCAACTATAAGTGATCTTTCTTGCTCTGCATTTTATTTCTTCTCTTTAGTTATATATGCATAGTGTGTGTTGTCATCGATTTTTTTATTGGGCACAGATACTCATCTTCAAGAAATTGAGATGTTACACATCATGCTGGGTGGCTTAGTTTATTTGCTTTCTAAAATGAGCTCTATTGCGAGGGCTTTGCTTGATGAATTGTACATTCGTACATAGTAGTATAATTTATTTATTTTTGACACACGGAGTATAATTGAACAGGAACGAAAAAGAATTTTTCTTACAGAGGAACAGTTTAGCTCAAACAGTAGTCCAGGCGTCCAGCTTGCTCATTTGTCTTATGATGAAGGCCCATGTATATAATAAGCGGTGACCTATATGAAAATTAATGGGGTAAGTTTCACAAAATAAGTCCATAGACTTTGTGGTTCGAAAGAGAATAGATTCAAGATGATGAAGTCCTCTAAAAATCATCCAATAACTTCTGTATGCCTTACATCTGCATAAGAAACTTGCATACTGTAACAGCTAGGTGCTAAGAGAAAAATACAGAGTTGGGGATCAGAGATGATCACATTTCACATGCCGATCAGCGGATCGGGCCATCTAAGAACACTCGGTGGTCTTGCCACGACTTGCATCGGTACTGGTGGTTAGACACCCGATCTTTATCTCGTGGGCATCCATGATGACTTGCCAGATCCGAGCCAACTATGAAATGCCTCCCTTTGTTTTTATGTTGGTCCTAGCACTCAACCGATAAAGTGTAGTGCACGCTGTAACATGTCAGGAACAGAGTTCATTCTGATTTTTCCTTGACAAAATAAACCACCGGTGCTCTATGGTAGCATTAAAAAAAGGGATTTGTTGTGCCAGCAGTAGAGGTCGGTCTAAGACAGTCAAGCTTATGCCTTATGGTAATAGAGCTCGCAAGCTGCATTCCGGTTAAGTTTCGTAGCGCTTTCTGTTTCACTCCAGGCATACGTGTGTCTATCAGGATCTGATTCTATTCTAGAACATGTGTTGGCCCACATGCAGCCACACACGACATGTTTATGGCCTTTACGATTCTTATGAGTGGTTGAGGCACCATGTGTGTGTCTGATGCACCGTGCAATCAACATTTGTGAGGATGGAAAGAAGAGCGACAAAAAAAAATACAGATGATCCTTTCTTAGTATTGCCTAAAAAGGCTCGAGCTCGAATTATATAAAATAAAGAGCCTCAAGCACTCTCTTTTGGCGGTCCTTCATTTTGATCATCTTATTTCTTAATATCTTGTTCATTTGGCAGCTTCATCGACTACTAGCTTATCAACAATAGTTCTGATTGTGTTCTTGATATAAGCCCAAAGTCTCGTTGACATTTCTTTAATCCGTAGATCATAAAACAGGCAGCATTAATTTAATCCAAGGTGTACTGAATCATGGAAATAGATTTCCTCCACGTTAAGCATCGCAATTTTCCAAACTTTTCTGGCAGCGCCCATCATTCTCGTGGCACAAGATTGATCAACAGCTTTGCAGATGGAAAAGGAGCAGAGTGAGCCGATCAAAAGCAAAGATTTCCTTCGTGTCCACTTTTTCGTCTTTTTCAGTTTTCAAGTGCTACATAAAGCATTTTTTTCGGTTTAGTAGGTTATTCACTAAATCCATCTTGTAAAATCCCATTCGTGCTAGCAAATGTGTGCATCAATTATAGCAGATAGCTAATGGAATCTTTCAGTAACGCGTATCAACCATGATTCCATGAAGCAACTCAACAGCTAACGGATTGTAAGTGGTTGGTTCGGTAACTGTGGTCAGAGGCCTGTCTTGCAACGTCAAAGAAAAAAAAATTGTACACAGCCCATAGTCCAGACAACAGAAAGCATGAATGTATCGCCACCCAGATCTTCTTGATTCAGCTAAAAACTTGCAAGAGCTTTGAAAGAGCAACAGACACACGATTCAGTTGAAATTTTACGAGCACAAAACATCTACTTCAGTTGCCATTGCAGTGGTCGAGCAGAAAACTATATACACAGAGAAAAGAAGTCACTTTGTCTCCAGAAGAAAACAGACACGCACAAAACTACGAACACAAAAAAGAATGTTGAAAACAGAAAAGCTACTTCAGTTGTTGAAATGGCAGCACAAAACTATATACACACACAGAAAAGCAAGTCACTTTGTCTCCAGAAAACAGAAAGCCCGTCTCTAACACTACAGTAGCCTCCAGTGAAATACGATCCCACTTTTTACTTTATCTCCTTCATTTCACAACTGGCAAAACAAAGAGCTTCTATGCCAAGTAGTACAAACCAAACATGTGTTAAGCTACAACCAACATGTCAAGATTGGAAACATGAGATTAGTTAACATTCAGTAGGAACGGGGAGTCAGGCAGAACCTGTAGGTGCAACAAACAACTCAAGCCAAACAGAACTCAAAACCCTGATCTCAGTATATAAGCTATGCAATAACGGAAGCCTGAATAACAAGCAGAGCACAGATTTTCAAACATCACTTATTCATGCATAACAGCTTAAGCCATACTGCTGCACCGCAACCAGATTCATGAAACAAAACACAGTTTCGACACAAAACGACACAGATCCTTAAAAGACGACAGACACCATTCATGGCAGATACCAGACAACCCAGGTACAGCAGAAGCTTCAACGACCTGCGGCTTTACTGACCACCGCGGAGACGGAGCACCAGGTGGAGGGTGGACTCCTTCTGGATGTTGTAGTCCGCAAGAGTGCGGCCATCCTCCAGCTGCTTGCCGGCGAAGATCAAACGCTGCTGGTCAGGGGGGATGCCCTCCTTATCCTGGATCTTGGCCTTCACGTTGTCAATGGTGTCGGAGCTCTCAACCTCCAAGGTGATGGTCTTGCCGGTGAGGGTCTTCACGAAGATCTGCATCCCACCTCTCAAGCGGAGCACCAGGTGGAGGGTGCTCTCCTTCTGGATGTTGTAGTCCGCAAGAGTGCGGCCGTCCTCAAGCTGCTTGCCAGCGAAGATGAGCCTCTGCTGGTCCGGGGGAATACCCTCCTTGTCCTGGATCTTGGCCTTCACATTGTCAATGGTGTCTGAGCTCTCAACCTCCAGAGTGATGGTCTTGCCAGTCAAGGTCTTCACGAAGATCTGCATCCCTCCCCTCAGGCGGAGCACCAAGTGAAGAGTGCTCTCCTTCTGGATGTTGTAGTCCGCAAGGGTGCGGCCATCCTCCAGCTGCTTGCCAGCGAAGATGAGACGCTGCTGGTCCGGGGGGATGCCCTCCTTGTCCTGGATCTTGGCCTTGACATTGTCGATGGTGTCGGAAGCATACTTGTAAATTCCATTCCGGAGGTCATTCCGTTTTTGCTCTTGGAACGGAACATTCCGGTATCGGCCGATACCGGTGTACCGTTCCAGACTTTATTATATTAAAAATATATGAATATATATATATACATAAATATTCATATAAATATATACTTACAGCATAATTACGCTTCATCACACTGACATTTTTACCAAACTCACATATAATTCATTAAGTTCACCTGACCATAACCATATTTCATACTCCATAGCTCGTACATGGAAAATAAAAACACAATCATTTGGTTTTAGCCCGGTACCGAAATGAGCGGAACAGGCGTTTCGGCCGGTATTGGCCGGAATGGCCGGAATTGACCGGTATTGACCGGTATTTGACCCGGTACGGGATTTCAGCCCTTCTATGCCGGTTTAGGCACCGGAACGGGGCATTCCGGCCATTCCGGCCGGTACCGGAATGGAATTTACAACTATGGTCGGAAGACTCGACCTCAAGGGTGATGGTCTTGCCGGTAAGGGTCTTCACGAAGATCTGCATGCCTCCCCTGAGGCGGAGCACCAGGTGGAGGGTGCTCTCCTTCTGGATGTTGTAGTCCGCAAGGGTGCGGCCATCCTCAAGCTGCTTGCCGGCAAAGATGAGCCGCTGCTGGTCCGGGGGGATGCCCTCCTTGTCCTGGATCTTAGCCTTGACATTGTCGATGGTGTCGGAAGACTCGACCTCAAGGGTGATGGTCTTGCCGGTGAGGGTCTTAACGAAGATCTGCATCTGCAGAAGAATAGCCAGACAACAGGGTAAGTATCTAGCAGTAGACCAATGAATCAGTCTCAAGCAAACACATCATAAACAACACGAACAGCGGCAGAATGTCACCATCCAAGTATATATAACAAGTAAAAAAGAGCATGGATGGTCATTAGGTACACAAAATCATCAAACAGCAGCTGTATATATCTAATCTATACAAGCATGCATATCTGGCTACGCAAGAAGAATTCATGTTGCTCCGGTAAAAGTCACGGCGTCATAGAGAAACAGCACACCTATCTGAGTATGCATTCATCCGCATCTTAATCATGGACACAAGCAGATTCAAATGAAGCACAACTGGTTAAGTGTCTAGCAGAGAACAGATAATAAACCAGAAAAAGGAACAGAAACAGCCTGAAGCAAATAGCAACATATACAGACAAAGGGTGTGTGCATGTTCATCAAGTAGATACTATAGAATTAACCAGCAGCAGCATATGTTATCATCCAAGTATATCAATATAGTAATTAAAATTTCACTTAAATTCTGTTCAGCAATTGAATAGTAGAATTATATATCTTGATTCATTTAAGCAGCAAGAAGTAGTATAAGGATGCATATTCCTTGGGTAAAAGGAACATCAACGAGATACAGCAGCACATATCTTCACCTATATAAGCGTCCATCCACCATCTTAATTGTGCATGCAGAGGTCTAAATTTAATAAAGACAGGATAATCGTATTCTACTCTGATCTAGAGAGACAAACATACAGACCACAGCCAAACCTTGCAAACTAACAAAATCGATCAGAGTAATTAGGCGCAAAAACCTAGCTAGCACCACCAAACCAGATGCGCATACTGACGCGAGGTATACACGGACTAAAGTAAGACCTAGTACATCATATCTGCATCGGGAGTAAGGAAAAGCACGAGCGGATCTAATCTAGGCAAGGAGCCAAGCAAAATCACGGTGGCAATCTCAATCATCACCGAGGAACCCCCACAATTCCCAGCATATAACGACCTAAAAAAGCCTCACAAATCGCAGATCAACTATTTCACTAGGGAATCGATCAGAAACAACGCGGATCTAACAAGACTACTCCAACGCATAGGGCTAGCCATCGATTGACCCAATCAGGGAAAGCAACTACCGAAACGGCGCACGGAGGGATGAAGGGGAGAGAGGAGGATCGCAGTCGTACCTTGAAGACGGTGAGGGATCGACGAGGCTCGCGAGAACAAGGATTTGGATTTGGGTTGTGTGCTCCGAACAACACGAGACGAGATGTGAGAGGTGGCGAGGTGGGGTGGATATTTATTTGGAGGCCAGGCCTGCCAGCCAGGCAGGGTGGACGTGGAGAACGAAGCGTGCGCCGTGACCGTGACGGTTCCGTCCGCCTCCGTCTCCGCCGCGCAATTTCCGGAGGGAAGCCGCCAACGGCAAGAGTCCGATGCGAACGCGGGTGACGAGACGTGGGGTGGGAGTTTCGAGAGCGAGGGCCCAGGTGCAGAGAGAGACGCCGTTAATGTGTCAACGTCTCGTCCTTCGCGTGTGAGTTCCCTGATTGGTGGCCTTCTTTTTTTGGGGGGAACTGATTGGTGGCCTTCGGAGGCCTGTCGTCACCGTTAACCCGCTCATATTAAATTGTGTTTGCGAGGAATTTAGATTACACTTGAACCCGGTATAGGAAGACAAGAAAATGTTAGGGACTTGTTTGGTAGGGCTCCCACAGCGGCTTCTGCTGAGCCCCATCAAACGACAGCCTGTAAAAGTTCCGTGTTTAGAACACGAAGAACACATTAAAAGAGGTTGAGAGATAGAGACAGAGCCAGAGCTCAAAATACCCTGTGTGACTCATCAAGTAGGGAAGTGTGTGGTCAACCCTTAGATAGGAATGCAGCTCATTAATACACACAAGCTATTAGATGAGCATATCTTTTGAATAAGTAGATATAATAGATAGATATATAGATATACCAATCATTTTGTTGCTTGTGACTCTTGGACCTAAATCAAATATTGTTTTTTATCTTCTTTTATAAATCCCTTCCTACTCAAATCCTAGAGTTTATTTCTTCCTCGTTGCCTCCATTTTTCTCCCCACCCCCTTCCTTGCTACGTCGTCATCCAACATCCACCCATATACATCTCTCTATCCAACCTTTATTGTTTATTGGGTGACTTCCTACTCTTAGACTATCTCCAACAAGGGACCTAAAAGGAGACCTAAATCTAAAATGGGTCTCCGATGATACTTTTTAGTCTCCAACAGAGTACCCATACCCAAACCTAAAATGGGTTTTCAGGAGAGAGGGAACCTAAATCTGGGTATCCTCTCTCTTCGTGACCCATTCACTGAAAGGATTCTCTTTTAGGTCTTCTGTTGGAGAAATGAGTTTATGGGTCATGGACCTTTTTACTGTAGGCAACCTAAAGTGGTATATGGGTCTCCGATTTGGGTATTCATTGGTTCGTCACCTGTGACTATATACGAAGATTCATCATGGGACGGCCCCTGCCACCTAATATTATAAAGTTCGCCCAAAGAAAAGGAAATCTTCTGTGCCGCAAAGTCACCCAAATAAAGGTTAGCAATGGAAATAATTTTCTTAGCTAACTATATTTGATTGATATTAGTTAGTCTATTGTGGTGCGTATAAAGATTTCCCTTTCTCCTAGTATATTTCATATATTCTAAACATGCATGGATATTCTGCTAATGGTCATATATTTAGTGCCTAATATGGATATTTAGCAACCTTTCGGGATTTAATTATGCTAGACCCTCGTTGTTGAGCCTTGAGCAATTGTCTTTAAATGTGGCTATAATAGCCATTAGCCAACCACAATATTTAGGGGAAAATAACCCAAAAACTTATAGAAATATCATCCATATATTTTTTTCTCTTTGAGATATAAAGTTCTTAACGGTATTACAATAATTCAAATATAAATCCGGCTGATGTACACTATCGAATATACTACTACTTGTTAAGACGTTGCACCATGCAACTCATACAAGTACAACACATAATCTAAAAGAAATTTAACAAGCCAGAAGAAACTTGAAAACACACTAAATTAGCACTGAAGTGGGCTTAGGTTGCATCGAATATTTTCAAGGTCTTCTTCATGTTACAGACGTGCAGTGCCCGGTTCACGCTCCAAAGGTTAATAACTGCCGTGCAGGTTTTTTTGATTAAATTGTGCCGAACGTAAGGCGTTAACCTCGGTCAACCTGTTCTGCGCAAAACATCAGCAAAACAAACTTTGACACAACGGCTAAGATGGGGATATTTAACTTTTTACCATCATACCGGATGACCACTTTACAAATAGCACCCTTACAAACGACGATACGATTTTAGCACCTGGGTCATCAAAACGATACAATTTTACCACATTTCGCCGCGTGGCACTCCAGATCACCTCACCAGCGTGGCATGCGAAAGGAAAAAGACGGTCCTGCCCCTGGCGCTTCTTCCCCTGCTCGCTCCCCCGCTCTCTGTCCGCCCGACGCTGGCTCCCGTCGCGATTCCTCCGCGCCGCGACGGAGGAGCCAGCAGCGGCGCCGCCCCCACCCCGCAGGTCACCTGATTGGACCACAACCAATTCAAATGCAAAGTGTTGGCGCGAATTCGCGGCCAACAGAGCGCAAACGCAGGAACCGGTCAGACCGGTTTCTGTAACCGGTCAGACCGGTTTGCCAGGCAGGGCTGGCGGTAGACCTTCGAGCGTCGTCCGGGCAGGATCCCGTCGGGGCAACGCACGTAGGGTTGTCCTAGAGTCGGCAGGCCACCTAGGACGCCTTCAATCGACGTAGAGACGAAGGAAGAACAGCAAATAGTAGATTGGAAAAGTAGGGAAAAGAGAAAAAGTAAAAAGATAAAAGATAGATGTATTTGTTCGATTGGATGATTCTTAATCGGCCATGACCCTTTATATTTATAGGGTGGGAAAGTCGTACCCCTTTAGGTTGGTTTACAATATGGGATAAAACTCTAAAGTCCTAAACCTACTCCAACTGCCAATTTTGGGTGTGAACATATGCCCCCCTGTTTTCTGGCAAAGCTTGCGTGTCAGAAAACATCTACAATGATCAAAATTGACTAAAGACGATGATTAACAGTACATCGTCCATATAATAGTCTCTAAATCTTTATGGACGCTATTGTAGCCGAAATATCAAATTTATGCATGTTGCAATTTTTATGATTCTATTTCGGCTTATGAACGTCATATCTAACAACTGAAGCTTTGATTTGGCCATGGCATCCAATTGTAACTCCTTAGTGTATCATAAGAATAATATTGATAGTTGTAAAAAGAAAACCAAGGATCGTACCAAAACCATGAATCATAATTGTTTATACCTGAATATATATTCCATGGCACATGCATCGATGGAAAAAACGATGAAGACCAATGTGATGACCGTCGATGCTTCTTTGCTTTTGGTGATGAAAAATTCCAACTTTGATCTTCTAACCGATTACTTTGCTTTTGCTCGACTATCTTCTGATATTTATGTAACAATTCAGCAAAGCTTGGCTTCTTCTTCATCACCTTGCTCTTTGAAGTGACACTTGCAGATTTATCAATTTTTTTGTCAAACCGGTCAGACCGGTTTTTAGAACCGGTTAGACCGGTTCCTTCAGAACCAGTCACGTTGAGACCATATTGCCCCCCAGCCGAACATGATTGTTGCTCAGCTATAATATTTGTGATATGCTTATTGTTGGGGACAATTTGATCAACAGAACTAGCCGATGAATTTTCAATTATCGGCTTTTCTATGTCTAGTGTCAATTCTGAATTTTTATTTAATCTTCCATCTTTCTTGACACGATAGACTTGTTTAATCACCTTACGCTTATTTTTCTATGTGGACCGATTCTTTTGATCAAAACGGTCATTATGGATAGGTGATGGCTCATTAATTACCGGCTCCCTATAGGTAATATAATCTGAACACAAATATCTAGGAGGAGACGGCATATATGAATTATAATACCAAGGAGAATAAAAATAAGGCACATTAAAACAAAACTCACATGGCATCGGTGTATGTGATCCATATGATGAAAACGACATTGATTTGTGAGAATTATTCTGTTGCCGATTTCGATTATGGAACTTCTCTCTAGGAGAAGATTTTGATTGTTTGGAATTTTTAGACCGACTAGCATCATTGATATTATTTTATCTTTGAGACTTAGCCGGAAGGTTCTTATTACACTTCGGCTTTTCTCTTTGATGCTTATGACGGCCTTTGGATTCAATGGTTTTTCAAACACCAATCTCGGGTTTCTTTGGCTTAACCATCTTTGGTTTTGATTTATTTTTTGAAGCCCTAGGTGAAGCGGTCAGACCGGTTTGAGAACCGGTCAGACCGGTCTGGGCACCAGCCAGACTGGTTGTGTTGCAACCATCACCTTTGCCTTTGTTCTGTTGCCCCCCGAGCGTCGAGATGTTAGATGTAGCCTCTATGCTCTGGCTAGGGGATTTTGGGTCAACAATTTCGGCTAGAGACGGCCGATTTTTTTCTTGACCAACAACATCACAATTTAGCGAATTGCAAGGATCAATAATATCATTAGTCGGCTTTTCAACAACCGACTTTTGAACAACGGGAATTGAATCTACATTATCCTCTTTAGAAATCAAAAATTTAACATGAGCAGATAGACGGGTAGACATATTACCGGAAGATTGTATCTCCTTTAATACGGCGATGTTCGATGGTGGCTGAAACTCTTTAATCTTGATGACACCTTGTTCTGTCTTAATGAAGCAAGACAAGAATATCCTTTCAACTGCGCTGTCATATTCTTGATAATATTCTTCAATCAGCTCTTTACGCGACATCAAATCACTTAATAAATCAGCCATGATAACCAGAGATTTCCCCAGCGGAGTCGCCAAATCTGTTGGCACGAAATCGCGCCAACAACAAGCACGCGGAGTAGCTCCTTGCTGCCCTTCCGCGCAAAGCGGTCAGACCGGTTTTGATAACCGGTCAGACCGGTTTCGCCGGCGGTGCCCGGCGAGAAACCAACGAACGCCCGTCCGGGAGGGACCCCGTCAGGACAGGCGCGCCTTGGGTTGTTCTAGGATCGGCAGGCCACCTAGGACGCCTTCAATCGACGTAGAGACGAAGGAAGAACATCAAATAGTAGATTGGAAAAGTAGGGAAAAGAGAAAAAGTAAAAAGATAAAAGATAGATGTATTTGTTCGATTGGATGATTCTCAATCGGCCATGACCCTTTATATTTATAGGGTGGGGAAGTCGTACCCCTTTTGGTTGGTTTACAATATGGGATAAAACTATAAAGTCCTAAACCTACTTCAACTGCCAATTTTGGGTGTGAACACAAAGCATAAGATTCACAAGTCAGAACAATACGTCATCTTTCTGAAAATTCATTAGTTCCAAATCTCCCATTCTGTCATTCAATACAAGGCTCTGTCAAATGAACAAAGTTATGTACTCCGTAGTTTCACAATAGCCCATTCTGTCATTCAATGGCAGCTTGATCAAGAACAACCTACACAGCTGTAGTAGCTCAAATTCATTAGTTTCCATCTCCCGTTCTTGTCATTCAATACAAGCTATCTGTAGCAGCCGGTAGAAAAAAGAATCGCAAAGTAAAATCAAATCTATCAAATCATATCCTGAGGCCCGATTCCAGCTTGTTGATACGCATCTCACGCAGACGAACAACTGAATAAGAAATGAAGAAATCCATCAATCAATGCAGCAAAATCCGCATCAACTTCCGGCCGCCGCCGGTCTTCTGGAACCGTCCAAGAGCGCCGCGCCAGGGTAGCAGATGAGCACGCACAACGTGACCCCTAGCAGGAACGCCGCAAGCCGCCGGAGCCCGCCGCCACGCGTCCTCCGCCCTCTCCCCAACACCGCGGCCCAGACGCCGAGCGCTTGGCCAAGGCCCGACGCGTCAGGCCACCGCGAGCGCTGTGACCCTGTCGCCGCCGAGCGCCAGGGAGAGCGCGAGCACTGCTAGGTCCTCGGCCGGCGTTCTTCTCCTCCTACCCAGACCGAACCACCCGCCGCGGCCGCCGGGGAGGACGACAGCGAGGGGGCGCGGGCGGGGAAGCAGGCGTCGGAGGGAGATGGAGACGAGGCGGCGCACGGCCGGCGGCGGGAATGCGATGGGCTTGGGCTTCGCGCGGTGGCGGCGGTTGCGGACCGACGGGGTGGGGGCGGCGCCGCTGCTGGCTCGCCCGCGCGATTTTAACGCGTCTGTCGCCCACGCGTCTGCGCTGTGCCCGCGGGCTAATTTTGTTTTTGGACCGTTCGATGTTTACAGCCCAACAACAGATACGGTCCAATAAAGTTTTGCCTCCTGATCTGCTCACGCATGCTGCTTGCACAACGGTCCGCGCGCTTGTTTCGGACCGTTGCATGCATGGTACTTTATTTTCGATTCTTTTTGTTTTCTTTCTCTTCGATTTCTTTTTTATTTATTTCTAATTTTCATTTTTGTTTATATTCTATTTCTTTTTTATTATTTCATTTTCTTATTTATTTTTCCATTCACTATATTATTTTATTTTCTATTTTTCTGCACTATTTTTTATTTTACCATGTGCAATAATTTGTTCACAACGTGGACTCATTTGTTCTACATGTACAGTAATTTGTTCGTAACGTTGATTCTTCTGTTCTCCATGTGGAGCAATTTGTTCGCAATGTGGACTTACATGTTCTCCATGTGCAGTAATTTGTTCGCAATGTGGACTTACATGTTCTCCATATACAGTAATTTGTTCGCAATGTTGACTTACATGTTCTCCATGTGCAGTAATTTGTTCGCAATGCAGACTCATTTGTTCTCCGTGTGCAGTAATTTGTTCGCAACGTGAATTCTTTTGTTCTCCATGTTCAACAATTTGTTCGCAACGTGGACTCATTTGTTTTAATTGATAAAAAAATATTCGTAAAAAAATTATCTAAATATAGTTAAGTGAGATCTTGTTTTGAAGATCTTATCGCAATAAGCACTATGGTGGGATCCGAATTTAATTTGAATGTTTGATTTAAGAGTAATGTTTTTTTTTCTAATCGCATACAAATGATCTAACACGTCACGTGCACAGCTTTTTTAACAGCTCCACTCATCAGGTGTGTACGCGTCAAAACATAATTGACCCACCATCAGCCCAATACAATATCTAAAGCACGTCCTTCCTTGAGGCGACAGGTGTCTCGGCCATCACGCGGGTGATACCCAGACGCGCCCACGAGCAGGAGAAGAGGGGAAGAAGCGCCAGGGGCAGGACCGTCTTTTTCCTTTCGCATGCCACGCTGGCAAGGTGATCTGGAGTGCCACACGGCGAAATGTGGTAAAATTGTATCGTTTTGATGAACCAGGTGCTAAAATCATATCGCCGTTTGCAAGCATGTTATTTGAAGAGTGGTCATCCGGTACGATGGTAAAAAGTTAAATATCCCGCTAAGATGATATTGCATTCTCTGTATGTGCATCCATTTCAGAGTTCCCAATTTAAATTTCCTCCATCAAAATGAGAGTCTTCTAGATTGATTGGGACAGACAGCTGCGATGTGCTTTTCTTTTCCAGATTAGCTGCAACATTCAGTGAATTAGGTGACCAGGACCGTTGAACTAATAAACAATGTCACTATTTGTCTACTACTACTAGTACCAATCCAATGTCACTTGGTCACAAAGTGTGTGGCTTTGTATTGTATAACCAATGCAAAGGGCTCTTGCTGCAATTTCGGACCATATTTTCTTGGTACTATCACCAACTTGATCAAAAAAGAATTCACAAGGTTCCCACTCGCTGTTCCTTGTAATAAACAAATACACGCACAAGATGATTGTGCTGCTCAGGGTCATGATTGTGATGCGTTTTGGATAAGAACAATGGACAATGTCACCCTAGCTGGATATGCAATATGGACATAGATGTGTTTACGTCACCAATTTTTTTTCTGGCGATCTGAACATTTGGAAATCCATGGCATGCCTTATTTGAAGCTGATTGATCACTTCTCCAACTACAACTCTACAAGTACTCTGGATTTTTTTTGCCTACCATTAATCATTGTCGTTTCAACGCATAGTTGCACACTTGCACCTTGTCATCATTTTTAATAACAGTTACTCATCTTGAATGAAGCTGGCATGTTAGACAGTCAATGCATTACGTTGTCCTCTTCACGATGGATTGTTTTGAGTATAGGTTTGCCTTTTTAGTCTTTTTTTTCCGAGGATTTTGTTTGAAAAATACATTTTTTTTCTTATAGGGACACAAAAGGTAGATATTGCAACTTGAAGAGGACACGGGCCTGGATTATTTCTAGAGCGTATATTCATGGTCCGGTCCAAATTGCCTAGTCGTGATGAAACGATGATGATGCCCAGCTTTGCTCATTTAGTCATTTGTCTCCGGAAGGCCCATGTTTTACAAAACAGGGCCGTAGCCTTTGTGGCCCAAACGAGAATTGTACTCTAGGGTCTTCTAAAAAAAATAATATATATATATATATATATATATATATATATATGAAAATTCCTTTCTACCATCGTTGGTAGCTACCTTCACCCGTGTATCTCATGTTAAAAGACGTATATGACCTAACAAAGAGTATGTACATGTAGTATATGATGATACTAGACTATCTGGGTGGTATGTAGGTTGAGTATGTAAGCATACTTTGAGTATGTGGACATACTAATTCTATATACTAATATAATGGTATAATCATAATAAATTTAAAAAATAGGATTGCTTCTGAATTTTTTCGTGCAATTCGTTTTGGAGTATCTTAGAATTAGTATACGAACATACTCAAATTGATAAATGAGTATGTGAACATACACATGATAGTATATTAATGGTGATGGTAGCTACAGACAGTGGTAGATAAAACTCTCTCTCTCTATATATATATAGAGAGAGATTGTTGTCTTCATTATACAGTCATATATCCCCTACATCTGCATAAGAAACTCGCATACACAGATATGTGGTCTGCAACAGCTAAAGTTCCCAGAGAAAAATATGAGTCTGGAGATCAGAGCTGATCACATGCCGATCATGCATCTCCTAAGAACACTTGATGATCTTGCCACGACTTGCAACGGTATTGGTGGGGTAGGTGCGAGGCATGACCCGATCTTGTCTCATGGGCGCCCATCACTTGCCAAATCGGAGCCAACCATGCAAATACGTGTTCTGCTATTCTCACCTCTTCCTTATGAAATACACATCTCCAGCTCTCTTCTTAATCCAGTCGGCAACAGCTTAGGCAGCAGGCTTGCAACTCTCAAACAAGTTCAGAAAAGCATAATTCAGGCCTAGCTAGTTGTGCTTATTTCTCTGTCATTAGTTTGCACCAGCAAATTTCATATTTAGAAAATGCGCGTTGCTTGGAATGCATCATAAATTCGCAATGCAGGCTTATATGTCCCAAAGTTCCTGAAAAAAGGTTTTTGTATTGGGATAATATAAGGTTTATGTTGGGTATTGCAGCACGCCATCACCAAGCAATTCTGAAAATGCTGACAGGTGACAAGGAACATGACAGATGACTGACCTACATTCTCTGCACCATAGAAATGGACTCCAAAATTTTTTTTTGTAAAAAATATTTAGAGAAGTATGTCTGAAGATGGACATCAGGTGAATTCTGATTTGCGGGAAGATAGAGATTGCCTAGTTTATTTTATTTTTATGCTGTGTTTAATTGGTCTGAGGTTGATGGTATCATCTGTCACACCATCAGCCACTTAATTGGGAATTTTAATATAAATAGGATAAGGCAAGCAGCCTCTAGGGATTGGCTGCTGATGTTGCAGCTTCAGCTTGACAAGTTTCATTACATATAAATTAACCAAAGAGAATACATGGAAATATTCATGATATAAAGTTTTGTTGATCTATTCGCAAAAAAAAAGCTTTGTTGATCTGATAAGAATGGGACAGATCACTATTCGTCAAAAGAGGTAGGTCAGACGTGTGCTTTCCAAGATAGAATCAAATGTCATATCTGTACTGTATAGTCCTACTTGATGTTGTGCCACTTTCCCAGATCCCAGATATGCATGAATTTCATCTGCTTTCATGAACTAAATAGCTTGCCTGGTCTCTGCTCAAGGGCTCAAGTTACATGTAAGCTTTACGCACATCTGTGTCAGGAACAAAAGAATAAGGTTTGATTTGCTGAGATGAAATTTCATTAGATCTTACTGGTCCCTGCTTCTAGGCCGTGCTGCGTGCTTTGCTGCTAGCCTGCTACCAGCAATGAAACAGTAGCATGCAATGTTAGTTGGAAGTGCAAGGACCATGACTCCATGAGGCACATGTGAGATACACTACCAGATTTTGGGCAGACATTGGGCCTGGAACCTTTAAGGCTTTTCATAATTGAGCCGTTGATGTACTTGACGGTTGATTAAAACTTTTCCAGGGAAAAATACAGCTTGCTTCAGAACAAGTCGTGCCCAGCCTATGGAGGAAATTATTCAGGGAAAATAAAAGTTCAACTACTCATTAGGAATATGATATTGTCAATGAGTTCCTATTAACATATAAACAAATGAGCACCACATAAACGAAATCCAAGTACAGCTTGCAAGCTAGAGGAGCACAAGTTGGCGGTTCTTCAGCAAAGCCTGAATGGCACCAAGAGAATAAAATAAAAGAAGAACAAGAAGAGTTGTGGCCAACTAACTTGTCACCATATTTAAGGAGTTGCTATGCTACCCTCTTGGAAGATTTAGCTCCCTCTGCTTCCTTCCTCTCTAAACCAAACTGCTTGTGCTCATCTGCTTCTGCTTCTGCTTTGCTCTTCATCTTCAGAGTGAACTTGGTCTAACGATTCAGAACAAAGGCTGCTCGTCGGAGTTCTCAAACTGAGAAGCTAGGGAGTGGTAAGATGGCGGCTGCTCATTGTTTTTGCTGTCTGTAATTCATTCTACAGTGTGCATCTTTGTCTCTGACAATCTTTACTTCAACAATGTTTTCTTTCATGCAAACTGTATCATCGTTGTTCCTTTTTTTTGTGTCATGAAAGCTAAATTATTTTCTTCGTGCTCCTAGAACATTTGATCTTATTCTACATTCTTGTAGGACCTCTGTTTCGTCAAGGGCTTCAGTAATGGCAATAAAGATGAAGGGGATCTTCAAAGGACTGAAGATAATCTCCCAAATGTTTGGTAATAACCCTATCCTTCTCTATTTTTATTTTTTACTTCTACATTTTCTCGCATCCATATTCTAAAAGGTGAATAGTAAAACTCATGAAAAAAATGTTCCGAAATGAGTCCCAACTAAAAGTATAGGGTGAAAGCATACCTGATTAGACATGAACTTCTGTTCTTTTGCAGTGCATAAGGAACATGAGATGGAGATTGGGTACCCTACAGATGTAAAGCATGTGGCTCACATAGGTCTGGGCACCAGTGACACATCTCCAAGCTGGGTAAGAATATCATAACTTTGCAGCTTTTCCAATTGATCTTCTCGTCGATGTTCTGCAGTATTATGCTTTGTTATGCCATGGTGTAATGTGTTTATGCTATTCTTATGGTTTTGTAACTGACTGGTGATGTACATCATTGATTTTAGATGTCTGAATTCAAAGGGATAGAGGATTCGTCAGCAGGCTCTGTGAGCACCGCTGCGCAGTCAAGGCAGACTTCTTGGGCCTCTGCAGGTGATTCTCACCTCTGTCACTGTTTAGTGTTTTACCTTTAAAGATTCAGTCAACACAACAGACTAAACGGCAAAATCAGATAATATTTGCACAAAGATAATAGCTCCTTGATGATGTTCCATACGACATTCCAGGCACGCCTTAAACAAATCTGTGGCCAATAATCATACAGGCAGCACGAGTAATCATTTGTGCTTATAATTATACGCCTGAATCTTCTTGGCTATATCATAATGAAAATAGTGGCACACCACTACACCAAAACATCTTGGTCGCTTGCATGTATGCAACATAAAATGGACACAAATTGGTTGAAGAATCTCACAGATCCTTTTCTAATACAGATGTTTTCATTTTAAAATTTCTGAGCTGAATTTACTGAATTTCTTTTCTGCAGACTTTGAGCAGCCAAGAAGCATGATGCCCATTGAGATCTTCCAGGACAACAGCAAGCCCGGCCAAGAGCCCCCCTCTTGCCGTGACGTGCAAAGAGGAGGCCCGAGGAAGCCGAAGAGGAAGAAGAACAGGGCATCGCCTACCTCATCTGCAAGGTCATCGTCTTCAAGGTCAAGAGCTTCATTTGCTACTGCGTACGACGCCTTCAGCGAGTCGCAAAGAGGGTTCCGGGTCGCCTGAATGGCAGAAACCATGCGTGAATGCACATCACCATGCCTGTAAATGCTTTCGGTTTAGGGAGACAGCTTGGGGGTTTGGGATTTGTTTGATTCTTTGTTTTCTTTTTACAGTAAGACCTAGTTGGAAATCCGAAGGAAAATCGACTTAAATTAATGTTTGAACAACATGCAGTCAATCATCTCTCTGATCTCACATTTCTTAGTCGTGGACTCGTAGTACAGAAAGAATCTTTGGATGATATGTGAGACTTCAGCAATCGGATATGCATGGCTTCCTGACCAGATTACGATTCTACAAAGCTTCACATTTTTTTGAAGCACGTTTACAGCCAGAATCAAACAGCTTGTGGTTTCAATAATATTCTGCAAGAGATACAACTGGCAGGGACTCGTCGGCAAGCCTAGGTTCCGAGTACCGCCATTGATCATGCCACGTAGTGCCTAATCAGACCAGCCCCTACGAAACGGGTTTTCCACGCCATGACAGACGTGCCATCGACAAACATGATGCAATGTTTCATCATATCTTAAGCACTTTGTTCCAGTGTTGTACTAGATTTTCTAAAAAAAAAGTTACAATCTTAAAAGAAGTTGCAGTAGCTGAAGAGTTGGCAATAAAAATCATCAGGAATTGCTTCTTTTTGTTATGCTGCAGCTGCACTTCTGTTTTCCTTGCAAATGGGTAAAAGAATAACCTCAGCACCAAGGTCATCAAGGACCCTATGCCATCCAGTAGCACAGCCTACAGAGATGAACAGATGAAGAGATTTGCAAGGACATAAAAGGTGGAACTTTCTGGAACAACTTTTTTAACCTTCAATAATTTACCATTAGGAAAACATGCCTTCCCGTTGGTCCACTTAACTAGGCAATTAGCACATTGTTCAACGCCGAGTGAGCCGTATCACGACACGCCACGTGTGCCAATAATGGCATTGGCAAACCATGAATTGGTTGGAAATGGCAATTGCCCATGAGCCATACATATAGACATATAGTCCCATGCACAAGCTATGAATATTCCAGCGCCAATTGGCAATGCATCAGCTACGCCATGGATCTAGCAGGCAGGACAGAGCAGAGCAGAGCCAAGACGAGATGGAAAGGCAAGGTGCCAAATGCTTTGGAAACATATCTCAACGTGGCCATGGAAAGCAACGAACTCCTACAGCTTGTAAAGCCGCAGCCATTGACACCTACAAATACGCCGCAAACCCATCATGGTTTCTTCAACCTCCAGCAGAAGAGCACTTGACACAACACAAGCCTAGATTAACTACCTTGCCTAGCTAGTTAATTTCTCACCCATGGCAAAATCAAGTAGTTTCACTCTTGGTATTGCTTGCTTTGCCATTGCCGTTGCGGTCGCCGGCGCAACTCAGTTCACAGTCGGCGGCGCCAATGGCTGGAGCGTCCCCGCCGCCGCCACGGAGCCCTTCAACACCTGGGCGGAGAGGACCAGGTTTCAGGTCGGAGACTCGCTAGGTAATAATAATATATATATGCACGAAAGCTTTCAGCTGCCATGGATGATGGTTAGAAACTCTCACGCCATGGATGACGTCATGGTGGTTTCTGTGTGCGTGCCTGCGCAGTGTTCGTGTACCCCAAGGACCAGGACTCGGTGCTGCTGGTGGACCCGGCGGACTACAACGCCTGCAACACGTCGTCGTACGTGAAGAAGTTCGACGACGGCGACACCGTGTTCGCGCTGGACCGCGCCGGCGCCTTCTTCTTCATCAGCGGCGTCGAGGCCAGCTGCCGCGCCAACGAGAAGCTCATCGTCATGGTCCTCGCCGCCGGCCGCAACGGCACCGGCGGCGCGCCGGCGCCGACGACGGCCACGGCGGCGCCTCCGCCGGCATCACCGTCTCCCCCTCCGCCCAGCTCCGCCACCACCACGCCACCGCCGCCGTCGTCACCCGCTCCTAATAAGGCCCCGACCGTCGCGTCGCCGCCGCCCGCCAGCTCGGCCTCGGCTCCCCCTCCGACCACGACGCCGAGCGCGCCGCCGCCCGCTTCGTCTCCCCCGGCGGCTCCGAGCTCATCAACGCCGCCACCACCATCTGTCCCGGCCGGTGCACCGCAAGCACCGCCGTCGCCCTCGGCAAGCTCTCCGGCTCCGAGCGCACACGGGGCGACGGCGACGAACTCGACGGGCGCGCCATCGCCGCCGCACTCCGCCGGCCCCAAGGACAAGAACGGCGCCGCCCTCGCGGTGGCCACGGGCCTCGCCAGCTCGCTCGGGGCCAGCGTCCTTGGCTACGCCATACTTGCTCTCTGAACTGAACCCAAATTCAATTGCTGTTTCTAACCAACTGAAAACCCGTGTGATTGTACATGTAAAGACGCGCCATTTGTACATGTTCTTGCAAATCTTGCATTTGTTTTCCACAAGATGAATAAGAAATGAAATGATTCATGACCTGTTATGCACATATTAATTATTATGCTGCCTAGAAAGAGAAGCATGAGCAAACAAATTGAGTCGGACTAGGCGAAGGGAAATGATCTGAGCCGACTTCTTTGGCCGATCGGCAAGTCGCCTCCCGTGGGCCGACAGCCCGACACCGGGCAAGTTGGTGTTGGAGAGTTTAACGGACCGTCTGTGGTCTCGCTCGTATCGTTAGGCCAGTCTCAGTGGGGGTTTCACGAGAGTTTCATGGCATTTAATGTGCTGATGTGGTAGAGGAGAGAGTGGAGAGTTTCATAGGATGTGAGAGGAGTTTCATCACCATAAAACTCATCTGACATAGTTACCTAGTTTCTCGTATAGGTAACTGTGCGATGAAACGCTGCACCAAGACTGACCTTGGAGGCTCCGTCCCTCTCAGTGTCTTCGGCCTTTAAGTTTGGGCCAGCCCGAGTTAAATAATGGGCTGGCACACTTGCGGCCCATATTTAGTCCGATGAAGATTTGGGTTGCCAGGGGCCCTCATGATGATGATCGCTAGCCTCTTTTCCGGGTGGACCCGCCCAGTTGCAGAATCCAATAAAGTTCCTTTTCTTCCATTTCTTCTCTTTTTCTTTGGAGTTTTAACCTGTTGGATCAGCCACAAAAGAAACGAGCAACAGTTGCATCTGTAGGTGCAAATATAATATATACATAATACATTACGAATGAGTCAAGTAATAATCAACTACAGTCTACAGGTGTAGGGGTTTGCATTGGCCATTTCGGCTATTCAGCCTATCTGAATTCTGAAACTCTGAATGACAGACAGGCGAGAACGAAACAAGCTATCAACTTTTCCCAATCCACGGCCGTTTGGGGAAGGAAGCATCGATTCTTCGCAGCAAAGGCAAACCCAACGGGAATATGGGATAGCACACGATGACACGACACACACATCACGGACGCACGAAATGCGGAGCTGGAGCACGTGCGTCGCTCGAGGAGGCGACCGACCAGCGAAAGCAAGGTACCCCACAGCCTGCAAAGCCTCAATCTTGAATTCTTGATGCCGGATTACGAGCCGTTTTATTTGCCTACAAATACGCTCCAGGGTCCAGACCTGGGCTGTCATCTCGATCATCTCCCTCCCCAAGACTTTTTATATATCCGGTGTTGCAGGCGTAGGGACAGCACAATCAACGGTAGCTAGCTTGTTGCTTTGTAGGCTTGCATTGCAGCAGGAGCAGCAGCCATGGCGAAGAGGTCTTGTGGTCTGGGGCTCGCCTGCTTCGCCGTCCTGGTCGCCGCCGCCGGCGCGACGCAGTACAAGGTCGGCGGCGACAATGGCTGGGCCGTGCCGGACGCCAGCGCCGAGTCCTTCAACGACTGGGCCGAGAAGACCCACTTCCAGATCGGGGATAGCCTCTGTGAGTGACACTGGCTCTCCATTGTTGCAAGCCTCACTCCTAGTCCTGCAGCTCATGCTTCAGTTCAAGCTTGAAGCTTCTTTCTTCAGCTCGTGATGTGTGACCTTTGCCATTGCCATTGCGTTGTTGCTTGGATTTTTTCTACTCGCAGTGTTCGTGTACCCCAAGGACAAGGACTCGGTGCTGCTGGTGGAGCCGGCCGACTACAACGCCTGCAACACCTCCTCCTACGACAAACAGTTCACCGACGGCAGCACGTCCTTCGCGCTCGACAGCGCCGGCGCCTTCTTCTTCATCAGCGGCGTAGAGGCCAACTGCCGCGCCAACGAGAAGCTCATCGTCCAGGTCGACGCCGCCGCCGCGCCATCGCCGGGGTCGCCCTCGCCGACGTCGCCGGCCGCGCCGGCGCCCTCCGGCAAGGCGCCGCCTTCCTCGTCGCCCAACGTGCCGGCGGCCAAGAACTCCACGGCCAAGGGCGCGCCGCACTCCGGCGGCGGCGGTGACAAGAACGGCGCCGGCCTCACCGTCGCTGGCTTCGTCGCCTCGTTCGTGGGCTGCGTTGCCTATGCCATGCTTGCTTTCTGAAACCCAGTGGATGCAGTGATTTTCGTCGTGTAATGTAACCGACCATGTGTGTGTGAACAAAATGTATCTTTTGAGTTGTGTTCCTTCTACGATTCGGCAGAAAACAAATGCTGGATTGAAATCTAATCATAATGCTAACAGCATTGGAGCGTCAGAATTTGTCATCACGATTGGTTTGAGTGTCCATCACATTCTGGTCCTTACTGAAGAGTGCAAATATCAGAGCTGGCTGCTCAACGGGAATATATCAACAAATCGACATGTAACGCAATGTTTTCTGCTTAGTAGGGTCACATGTAACGCAATATTCGCGTCCCAACAACAACAATAGTCTGTTCCAAGCCAAACAGCGTTTGCCACAGATGAATCATTGTATAAAAGAAAGGAAACAAACAAGACATACTTAATATAGACTTGAGATTGCTTGCATAAATGTGAGCAAAATTTTCTTAACCAAACTTATCTTTGAATTGACAGTCAATAATTCAGAACACTGAGCAAAACCAAAGCTTCCTCAGAACATTACAAGGCTATTATCCAAATAGGTGATTCCATCCATGAGAATGACAGGAAATAAGACATCTACAGCCTCCTTCCTCTCCTACCACCCTTTCTGCGAGTGCTGTCAGTGGGAACCGGGGTCACATCCTCTGCAAAACAAACAAGCACTGTATTACTGCTATTGCCCATATGATTATTCATTACAAAGACAATAGAAATGCTGCTTCCATGATAGGTGAAGTCAATATGGGTTTTGCTAGACAGCCAAGAGAAATAACAGCATGGAAAACAAGACATTCTTCAGTAGTCCATATGCTGCAGCCTGCAGGATGCCAAAGCTTACCAATGCGTCCAATTTTCATGCCAGACCGAGCAAGTGCCCTCAGAGCAGACTGAGCACCAGGTCCAGGTGTCTTGGTCTTGTTGCCCCCAGTGGCGCGGAGCTTAATGTGCAAAGCAGTAATACCAAGCTCCTGAAAATTTAATGAACAGACATGAATAAGTATTCAAAGAACAGAAACTGGTTCAACGAGACAATTATATTCACATACAAACCTTGCAACGCTGTGCAACATCCTGAGAAGCAAGCATAGCTGCATATGGTGATGATTCATCACGATCAGCTTTGACCTTCATGCCACCTGCATGATATTAGGGGTAAATTAATTTTGTTCTATGTTTGTGAACATCATACACACCACACATGCTAATAAAAGTTAGGATCATACCAGTGATACGAACGAGCGTCTCCCTCCCAGACAGATCAGTGACATGCTGCATATAGAGGCCAACACACGTCAGAGATTTGCAGCTTGTACAAACGCAGACTGCAGATCATGTGATTGTCAAAAACAGCACTTACAATGAATGTGTCATTGAAGGATGCAAAGATATGAGCTACTCCAAAGACATGCTCCCCTTCGCGGACAGTGGGTCCAAGAGTGACAGTCTCCTCCTTGGGTTCCCTGGTCTTCCTCTTCGACTGACATGGCAAAGCACATCACAGTTAGCTAAAAATGAAACTGCTAAAATTGTAGCACAACATATCAATAATTTCTGTGCATCACAAATCTGATGAGCTCAATTTTGCTAATATCACACTGAACCAATGGGACAAAATGCGCAAGCTGAAAAACAACAGCAGAAGACATTGTTGGATGAATATGCCCAGCAAGTTAAGATATACTTCAGTCCTTATCAAGAAACTCTCCAGGTTAAGCAAACTAAGAATTCATCCTGATATCCTAAATTCATCTCGGCTTTGTTGCAAATGCGCACGAGCAGCCTCAACAAGAAAGGCACATCTCACAGGTCATGTTAGGCAGGAACAAACAACCAGTGTAATGTCAAATGATCGAGTGCGATGCCTAAGCAAACCAGGAATTGCAACGCATCTAGTTAACCCCCTCTCAGAAAAGCATTTCAAATTATATACCAGCCCGAAGATCAAAACATAACAATTTCTGAGGCAGGCCCCATGTCTCTCATCCCAAACTCATCAGGCATTCCTAACTCGCCTTCTCCTTCCAGGCCAACAGCTTCAATCCCAAAACAATCGTATCACTACGGTTTCACATCGCACGCACCCTAACCTACGAATCCGAACACGCACTTGGGAAGCACAGTAATAGCAGCCAGGAGCAAGACCGGGATCAGGGCGGCTCACCATGGCGGGCGAAGTGGCCTGACCGGCGCTTCCTTGTGCTTCCGCTCTCTCAAGATCGCTAGCGCGCCGCCGCCGGAACCAACGGGGAGGAAGGTGAAGCTAGGGTTATATACGAGGGCGGCGCAGACGGCAGACGAAAGATAGGGTTCAGCGGGTGGGCTGCCGGCCCGTCACTTCTGTATGTGGGCCCAATATGTCACACACCGGCCCGGTAAACTGATGATCCTGACGGGCCACCAGAAGGGATTTTATTTCGGGCCTGCGGGCCGAAAACACACGGGCTTTGATGGGCTCGATGGATCGATCCGATCGGGCCGCGTGATTTCAGCTCGTATAGTTCGAACATTGCCGACACGTCAGACGATGAAACCTGATTGAGGCAACCGCTTTCTTTCCAACGAAAACGCCATCAACGGCTGTTAATCCATCTCTCATGTATTCGATGGTCACAGGAAAAAAATGTTCGTGTCTCGGTTGCTGCGCCCTGGAGAGCACGGCACCGCAGCTCATCTCGCCCACACGCTCCCGCACGCGGATAACGCCGGGCGCATGAACGGAGAACGACGCCCGTGCGCTCCGATCCGTCCATCGCCAACCGTCGATGATTTTCCGGCGTGCGCGAGACCATCACCGGCGAGAAATTAACCGTGGACGGCCGGGCGGGGCGGCCACACGCGGAGCCCCCCGCCCTGGCCGCGCCACGGCGCGCCCGCCACGTCGCGCCACCGGGACGTCGCGCTCGCCACGTCGCGCCACCGGACGGCGCCCGTCGCCGTCGCGGCGCGGCCGGCGGCCCCCTCATGAAACCAAAAAGGCGCCACTCGCACCCGCGGCAGCGACGGACGACGCCGACGCGCCCGCGTCGGGGACGCGCGCCGCATTTACTCCGCCGTTGAACGCTGGCGCGTCCCGGAGTGCCCCGGCTCGCCGCCAGTACGCCGCCGCCGCGTCGCACATGTGCCGCCAGATCTAGCCATTGCCCGAGCATGCTTTACCCGTGTCCGGCGTGGCAGCGTTCGCTAGCGGGCTTGACGTGCAGGCTAACGGGATTCGCACAATTGTGCGATCGGCCTCCGAGAGGCGACGCCGCCGTCCACGTCTCGCCACCGTGTGGCCCATGGCGTCGCGCGTAGCTGGGGGTTTCGAGCAAGGCGTTTGCAGTTGCAGCTGGTCGCGTCCGGTGTATAAATATGTGTGCTCCGGCAAAGGCCGCAACTCGCAATCTCACAAGGCATACAATAGCTGACTCCTGCACCCACTGCCTAGTCTCTGACAGGAGAGCTGAGCTCTGAGCACCAGTCAGTGTGTAAACTCCTTGCTAGAGAAGACACATATAGCACGTACCTTACCTTACTTTGTACGTCGTCATGGCGAAGGCGCAGGCGGCGGCGAGGTTCGTGACGGAGGTGGCGCCGCCGCAGGTGGTGCCGGTCATGCGGCGGAGGAAGGTGCCGA
The DNA here is from genome assembly GCA_033239725.1 of Echinochloa phyllopogon. Lineage (NCBI taxonomy): Eukaryota > Viridiplantae > Streptophyta > Magnoliopsida > Poales > Poaceae > Echinochloa > Echinochloa phyllopogon. The sequence continues at coordinate 4,535,945 of BTCW01000001.1, forward strand.
GGAGCCTGGACACCATCGCCGAGGACGAAAGGGAGCAGCTGGCGGCGTACGCGCCGTCGTCGTCAGATAACCAGGCAGGCTTCGCGGCGGCGTGGTCCAGGCGGGCGCCACCGCCGCAGGCGCGGGAGGGCACGGGCGGGTTCATGAGGGAGCTCAGCAGGTGCTTCTCGGACGCCCATGGCCAGCAGGTCGCCGGCGGCTGGGACGGCGGCCACAAGTTAGGCCACCGGCGAGTCATGCAGGAGTTGCACAAGACCTGCGCGTGAGGACTGAAGAGAGCAGCTAGCGGTGTGAGTCGTGTGCCGTGTGGGGAGAAATATTTGTAACACTTCCATATGCCATATGCGTGAGCTCGAGCATTATAATTCGGATAACTTTTTAATTTCTTATTACGCAAGATGTGGAGAGAGTAGTATATAGGCTCGGTGAAGTTGTTTTTCGTCCAGCTTCAGTTTTTGCTAAAAATAAAGTGATGGTTAGTTAAGATAAATATATGTAAAAGTTTGTTATTTGCAATGAACGAAAACCATGAGAAAAAAAGGCAATCTTCAACGAAAACCATACAAATACTCCTACAAAGGAAAATAAGAAACGGGTTTAGCCAGGGGACACATGAGTAACATCATAGTATTACATTTTCAGCTCACAGAAGTCTCGCCAAAATTAGAATCACACATCAGGTCGCATACCTAGCTCCCTAAGAATGATCAACGGTATTCCTAATTTCTATCGGATCAATTTAGCAATACATCAATCCGATTATGGTTATGGCTACTCCTCCATCTTCACTGCAACCAATGATATGTCTGGGTCAGTCTCCTTTGATATTCCCCATCATCGTAGACATTTTTCACTACATTCAGAAGAAAGAAAACCTAGAGAGCCAAGCAAGATCTGGATAAACCTCAATTATATAAGGAATTTTGGAGGCTGACCCAAACATGAAACCGTAATTTCTCCTAAGAAATAACTCTAGCGTATCGCAGCCCACGTCCGGTCGAGCTGCCTCGCCGGCAATGGCCTCCCCGACGGCGGTGAGGGCAGGTGGCTGTGGATCCGGGCCTCCCTCGGTCGGATCTGAGGCGTCCGGAGGCTAGCGGCGACCGGGCCGCGAGGAGGACGGCGACCGACGCGAGGGGTCAGAGGCGCGAGGGACAAGATGCGTGGGGCCTCGGCCGGCGGCGGCCAACGATCGAGGCTTCAGCGGGAGGCGATGACTTTGCAACTACATCTGGTGATGACATCTTTAATTTCGTCTTTATTTTCATACACACCAGGAGACATGAGTCACCTTGGCTTCATTCGCGGATTCTTACTCGAAGACGGATTTGATCTGCAATTTATTCCGGTGGATTATGCACGGGTACCAGTGGCTACTTTGCAGCATGGCATCTCTGGTTATGATTTCAGATGGTCTGCCGGATTTGGAGTTCGTGACCGTTTGAAGTGGGCCAGGTCTGGTCTATATGAAAGCATTGGCTTGGTAAGAAGGGGAAAGCAACACAGTGTGACTATGTCGTGGTGGTAATTGTTACTAATTCACCGGTTCCAGGAAGAAATTTCTAGGTCTGACCTTAATTGGTTGTACCTGGCAGTGACTTTGTTGAAGGCATTATTTTGATTAAGATGAATTACTTTCTTGGGTGAAAACTTTTGATCTGGTCTTAATTGATTGGGTCACTGCAACGTCACGTGCGCGTGCCGTTTCCTCGCTGGAGGCGTTGTCTCGGGAGCCTACGTCATAGTCCAAGAGCTGTTTTGGTTTGTGAAGCGGATGAAGGTGAAGTCGCTTATGGTAGCTTGCCGCGACATGATGTTTTGGTCATGGTGCTCTCATTTTTTTATAGGCTGTGTGCATCTTAGTTTTGCAGAGGCCGGGTTGGATCTTATATAATTGTATCATCTTGATGTAATTGTCTAAGATCAATAAAGCTTCCCTTTTTCAAAAAAAAGGTTCGTAATTGATATGCTATCGCACCACCATCCATTAACACATCCTCATACATTTTTTTAGATAATGGAAAATATATTATCCGTCATTGACCAAAACGGCTACAGCCAAAAATAATATGAAAATTACATCCCATCAAGGGGCTCTAGTAGTCCTACGCGACCAACAAGATCGCTATAACACGTTTGTCAGACCTTACAAAGAACTGAAAACGTTGGACACCAACCACCATTGATGCTTCTTCCTAGGCAACAAAACGAAGACTTGGTGCAGATACTGTCAACCAACATCTGAACTGTTACGCCATCCAATACCTCCTCCGCTCTGAGCATAGTGCCCACACGGGAGAACTTCCCGGGCTTGGCGAACAAGAACTTCGACGACGCGCCTGGAGAAACCAGGCTAGGTTTTCACCCAGTTATTGATCATCCATAGAGGACGGTCTGACCAACGACTTCAGCAGCGCCTTCAACAAGGTGTGTGTCATGGACACTTCACCGCCGCCGGTCCGGCAAAATATGCCAGGCAAAAATTTCACCCAAATCGCCGCCACCACCGTCACCACTGCGCCCGGCCAACGAAAAGATCGCCTTCACCGAAAGGACACCAGCATCTTTGCACAAGACGCCGCCACCGCAAGACAAGATGCACGCCGCCCACCGTCGACGAACACCGCCACCCGGAGCAAGGTTCCGCCGGCAAAGGGACGGCACAAACCCGTGGGGAAGGCGGCTGCACGACAGCTAGCGAAGTCCACCCAATTTGCCCATGTGGGAGCGACGCGGAGCGACGAAGGCGTTGGATCTGTTACCCTCCGTAGCCTCCATGTCGCCAGGGACGGTAGGAGTCGCCACCGGAGAGAGACCGCACGAACTAAGGAGCCACGCCGCGCACCGACCATGTCGCCGCCGGCCACCACACGCAGCGCGCGCCGCCGTCGTCGCTTTGCCGTCGCGCCGCACGCAGCCCGGCCGTCGACCGCATGACGACCGCCCGCGTCTGCATCGGTCGCCGCCGCCTTCTTCTTCTTCACCGGCAGCCGCCCCCTGACCACAAGCGCGCGCCCCGCCCCGCCGCGTAGCCATCGTATCCGGCTAGGCGTCGCCGAATCCGTGGCATCCCGCCGCCGCCGCCGCGAATCGACGCCGACGAGGAGGCCTCCGCGCAGCGAGACGGCCGCGCCCGCGCCGGAGCCACGGAGGAGGAGGGGAGGAGCCACGCCGCCGCCTTCCCCACGAGACGCCCGGACTTCCAAGCGACCCACTCAGGCGGCGGCGTGGTTCTACATTTAGAGTACTAGAACCGCTAGACCAATTGTCTATTTGTCTCCTATATGCTTGATGCGTGCATGACGCTGATTCCACAACCAAAGAAGGCGAAGCACCGAACGTCACACACCACCATAACCCAAAACTTCGTAGATCCGATAGATTTGACTAACTACCAGCTCACGAGCTCTTCATTGGTGCCATGTCGAACACTAGTGAGATGAAGAGAAAGCTGAAGGACTATTTTTTTTTAAAAAAAACACCACCAACATTGTCTGGTTGAAGTTGCAAATTGCAATGGATACAAAACCTACTGTGGTTTATGGCACTATGAGGAAATCATCAGAGCTAGATGACCAGCACTGTCAACACCGCCACCATCGAAATTTAAGATGAACATAAATCTTTATCTAACTAAACCCTTAAAGTCTATTAGATCCACATGATGGATGGATCCTCAGCTCGCTGAAGTGGGAGGGACCATACACTGATACTACACTAGACATTGAACAATATTGATCGTTTTGCATGGGTGGATTGTTAACTCCATAGCCATGGAGCTATGCGTGGTGAGGGTTTAGTCCCAGAATCGGATGTGCTACTATAAACCCCTTGTTTGATACTAAATCTTAGCTAGGCTCTTAGATTTGTGAGGTATTAGTTGCATTGACTAGATAGTGCACTAGAGATTATTTTGTGAGATGGTGTATGATTGGATTTTAGTTAGAAAAACACTAAAAGGTTGGATGTAGCAAATGAACTCCCAAACAGATTAATCCCACGTTATTTAAAAAAGAAAAGAAAAGGATATACACAATCGGATTTTATAAAGATCTAATGATCTAGATTAATTTAAAGAGTATATATCAAATAAAAAAATAAACTGTTGGATTTTATAAAGGTCCAAAGGCCTAGATTAATTTGTATGGTTCGAACATTGCCGACACGTCAGACGATGAAACCTGATTGAGGCGCCACTGCTTCTCTTTCAAACGAAAACGCAATCAACGGCTACGTTAATCCATCTCTCGTATATTCGATGGTCACAGGAAGAAATTGTTTGTGTCTCGGTTGCTGCGCCCTGGAGAGCACGGCATCGCCGGTCATCTCTCGCCCAGACGTACACGCTCCCGCACGCGGATAACGCCGGACGCATGAACGGAGAACGACGCGGCCGCGTCCGTGCGCTTCCTCCCATCGCCAGCCGTCGATCATGTCCTGCGCAGCAGGCACCACACGAGTGCGTAATTTTCCGGCGTGCGCGAGACCATCACCGGCGAGAAATTAACCGTGGCCGGCCGGGCGGCCACACGCGGAGGCGCAGCCCCTGCACGGCCGCGCCACGTCGCGCCACCGGACGGCGCCCGTCGCCGTCGCGGTGCGGCCCCTCCTCTCATGAAACCAAAAAGGCGCCACTCGCACCCGCGGCAGCGACGGACGACGCGGACGCGCCCGCGCCGGGGACGCGCACCGCATTTACTCCGCCGTTGAATGCTGGCGCGTCCCGGAGAGCCATCCCCGGCTTGCCGCCAGTACGTCGCCGCCGCGTCGCACATGTGCCGCCGGATTTAGCCATTGTCCGAGCATGATATACCCGTGTCTGGCGTTCGCTAGCGGGCTTGACGCGCAGGCTAATGGGATTCGCACAGTTGTGCGATCGGCCTCCGAGAGGCGACGCCGCCGTCCACGTCTCGCCACCGTGTGGCCCATGGCGTCGCGCGTAGGCGTAGCTGCTGTGTACTTTCGAGCAAGGCGCTGGCACTGGCACTGGCACCTGCTCGTCCAGTATAAATATGCATTCCCCAGCAAGGCTGCGTACTCGCAATATATATCCCAGAAGCTAGCTACAAGAACTCGTGCAGCTGCAATAAGCCACAGAAGCACAGCAAAGCCCGTGGTTCTAGATTACTAGAGCAGTAGAGCTTAGTGTGCACGTGCTTGTTCGATCTCGTCATGGCGAAGGCGCAGGCGGCGGCGAGGTTCGTGACGGAGGTGGCGCCGCCGCAGGTGGCGTCGGTCACGCGGCGGGGGAAGGCGCCGAGGAGCCTGGACACCATCGTCGAGGACGACAGGGAGCAGCTGCTGGCGGCGGCGTACGCGCCGTCGTCGTCAGATAACCAAGGCTTCGCCGTGGCGTGGTCCAGGCGGGCGCCGCCGCCGCAGGCGCGGGAGGTCACGGGCGGGTTCATGAGGGAGCTCAGCAGGTGCTTCTCGGACGCCCATGGCCAGCAGGTCGCCGGCGGCTGGGACGGCGGCCACAAGTTAGGCCACCGGCGAGACATGCATGAGTTGCACAAGACCTGCGCGTGAGGACTGAAGAGAGAGCAGCTAGCGGTGTAAGCGTGTGGGGAGAAATATTTGTAACACTTCCATATGCGTGCGCTCGAGCATTTTAATTCGTTCTTATTGCTCGGTGAAGTTGTTTTTCGTCCAGCTTCAGTTTTTGCTAAAAATAACTGTGATGGTTAGTAAAGATAAATATGTGTAAAACTTTGTTATTTGCAATGATACGTGTCTGTGCCATCTGATGAAGCAGGTCCCCATTTTATTTTGGAAAAAATCCTATTTTCACCATCAAACCATCGTAAAAGTATGATTTTCAACCTTAAACTATGAAAGTATGAAACCGGACGCCGAGGGCCATTCAACTATCAAAACTGGATAAATTTGGCCCTTTGAGTGGTTTCAAAGATGGTTTTCCATTTTATAGGCATTTAAAGAAAAGTTGTTTAACCTAAAAAATTCATAACTAATTCATTTGAAACCAAAAAAATATGAAACTGCTACACATATTTTTCTAAAAATGCAACATATATGTTGATGCTCTTCTTTTAATAATTTATATCTTATTTTTCCTATTCGTAGTGTTTTTTGCAAAAATAATAAGCACTAGAAACTTAAACAAATAATATCCAAATGAATCAAAGTATTGCACCAATAGAGGGACTATATTTTTAGAAAAATAATGGTACCAGTTTCATATTTTTATGATTTGAAATGAATTAGTTATGAATATTTTAAAATTAAACCATTTTCTTTAAAATTCTATAAACCAGAAAACCACTTTGAAACCATCTAAAGGACCAAATTTGCTCGGTTTTTATAGTTGGATGGTCCTCAGTGTCCGATTTTGTAATTAAGGTTTAGAATCAGACTTTTACAACTATTGAAGGGTGTAAACCGGGCTTTTTATTTTTCTTTTTCGTGAATTTAGAATGAAGGCGACGATGACACGGAAATATTGCTCCGTGTGAATTGACTATAGATCAGTTGGTAAGGTTTCTCGTGGTGAAACCTATCCGTCTAGATTTTAGTCCTCGACTGTGTACATGTGTCGTATTTTTCTGAATTTATTTAATGAATTAATTGACACTATTTTTTTAAGTGGTAGGCGATGTCCACTACAACAGCGAGACGTCTATGGTGACTTTGTGAATTTTAAGCTTAAATCGGCTATTCCGGTCTCTCGGAGGTACTCACAGGGGTAAAGTTAGCGTACATATATTTATAGGGGGTGAGTGTGCGTGTGACGTCCCATGGACAGAGAGATGCATGTGGTAACTTCGTGAAGATTGAATTTATGGGTTTAGTGTTTCGGAGGTACTTAGGCTGTGTTTGGATCCTAGGGACTAAAGTTTAGTCCCTCAAATAAGTGACAATTAGTAGCATTAAATATAAACTAATTATAAAACTAATTGCATAAGTCATATCTACTCCGCGAGACGAACCTAATAAGCCTAATTAACCTATAATTAGTACATAATTATCAAATTATTATTGTAGCATTATATTGTCTAATCATGGACTAACCAGGCTTAATAGATTCGTATCGTAAATTAGTCCTAGCTTATGTAATGCATTTTGTAATTAATCTATATTTAATACTCCTAATTAGCATTCTTCCATTCGACGTGACGGGACTAAAATTTTAGTCCGGGGAACCAAACACCCCCTTATATAGTAGGGTTAGCGTAGTTATAGGGGTAAGTGTGCGTGTACGTGAACGAATGTGTGTGCGTGTGTACAATGCATCATCTTAGAAAAACACTGCCTCGGTGCTTCGGTAACATATATTCTCAACAGGTTGAAACAATACTACATGGACACACGAATCTGATACTAATGTCCTAGACCATTGCTCCCGCCGTCAGTCGAACAGGAAGATGACGGCGACGATGAGGAGGTGCCACCGTGGCCGCTCCTCGCGTCATGCCGCCGCTGCAAGAACCACTGCAGCGACCTCCTCCGCCTCGCCGCGCCACGGTCCGACGGCCGCGCCCCCGCCGCCCTCCTCGCCATGCCAATGATTGCGCCCGCCTGGGCCTCCGTCTCCGCGACGTCGCCGCGGCCGGACACCGCCGCCGCCGCCGGCTGCCGCGATAGCCGGTCACCGTCGTAATAAGCCACCGCGGCCGCCGCCGCCGCCTTCTTGGTCTCCCTCACTACAAGAATACCAACTTTCTATGACGAAAACCCTCGTGACGAGGAAAAAATTTGTCATATAATCTGTCATAATATGACGCAAAAGTCTGGACCGTCATAAAATCAGGACCGCCAGAATTATTTATGACGACTCTACTTTTATGGTCACATAAAGGTACCAATTGTCGTCACAAAGTATATGTCGCTGGGAGCTGGTTGACGGTTGCGTTTTTATGACGACGTGTGCTATTTTTATGTGATGATTGTGGAGCGTCACTGTAAGATTTTTCCCATCCATACTAATATACCCCAAATATGACGCCCCAATGCTTTCTCCCTCCCTGTCACTTACACATGGGTCCCATGTGTATGGTTATCTTCTACCACCAGCACCTCCTCTCCTCCCCGCGACCAGAACATCTGGCTGAAGCCCAACTAGGATTGAGGTCGTACTTCATGTCCAGCGGGGGCGGAGACCGGCCTGGCCGCGGAGCCCATGCGGCGGCGGGGCCATGGAGGCCGTGCGGCAGTCGGTGGAGGCTGGCCGGGCCATGGAGGCCGTGCTGTAGCAGGCGGAGGTCGGCGGCGGCTGCGGGCGGCGGCACGGGTCAACGGGGCCATAGAGGTGGGGGCGGCGGCCATGCGGCGGGGGCGGAGACCGGCCTGGCCGCCGAACCCGTGCGGCGGTCGGTGGAGGCTGGCCGGGCCGTGCATGCCGTGCGGTAGCAGGCGGAGGTCGGTGGCGGCTGCGGGCGGCGGCACGGGTCAACGGGGCCATAGAGGTCGTGCGACGGGGGGCGGAGAACGGTCAGGTCGCGGAGGCCGTGCGGCGGGGGCAGAGACGACCGGGCCGCGGGGGCCGTGCGGCGGGGCCAAAGACCGGCCTGGCCACGGAGGCCGTGCGGCAGCTGGCGGAGGTCGACTTGCTGACCGGGCGCACCGAATCACGTCACCGGGCGCATGGGCCAGCTCACGGGGCACACACGTGCCACGTCACCGGGCACACAAGCCACGTCACCGGGCACATGAGCCACATCACCAGGCGCACAGGCGCCACGTCACCGGGCGCACACGAGCCACGTCACTGGATGAACAAGAACAATTTTTCTTTTTAATCTCTGTATAAAAGTTGTAACTAGTCGTTCTCCCTCGTACAAACTTCAAAAAAGATCATTTTTCTTCCTAAAAATTCCTAAAATCATACTCTATCAAGTTTGATGACATCGATGAGAAGGACATCAGGCAGGACAAGCCAAAGGAGTCGGTCAAACTTCAAAGCACTGGCTGAAGCCAAGGTATATAACTGTGTACATTTCATGCCAATTACCATCTATTTGCCTCTCGTTTCATAGTACTGTAGGCTGTGAACGCTATAGTATCAAGGTCTCAAGGAGACTTATTTTATTTTCCTGCGCGCAATGTCCAGGTGATGCTTATATTAGTAGCTTTGTCTCTGTTTGTTTGCCTCAAGTACAATTGAACCTGACAGCAGTAGCTTGTGGCAAGAAGCTCGGCTCATATATGTGAATTGTTCTTGCCTCTGAACCTGACATAGCTTGGTTCAGATAAGCACTATCTAAGTTCCCATGTTTCATGTGTAGACACTCCTATTCATTGTATATTTGTACATTAGGTTCAGGTTGCTAGCTTCTTAGTTCCAATGATGTGAATATGTTTTCATGCACTAATCTTCTAAATCTTTATCTAACAGATCACTGGGAAAAGAAGGCATGCTGTTGTGTGAAAATGATGGATGCAAGATGAGAACAAGAATGTAACCGGCCATTTTCATGTGCTAAGATTGTAACATGTGATTTTGTATATAATATGTTGTACTTCTGATAAATGGGTTGCAAACATTATCTTTTGTGCTGAAATGGTTGTTATGATAAATGTGCTCACTGTTTGAGTGGGTTGAAATTATATGGGCTGTAATGTTTATTTGCTGAAACTTTGATGGGCTCAGTAGAGTGGGTTGGAAAATGACCAAGTTTAAAATTGATCCATTAACAAATGGGCCAGCATCCTCTAAAAAAACAAATGGGCCAGCATCCTCTAAAAAAACAAATGGGCCAGGGATGACAATATAAAAAAATAAATGGGCCATGAATGCCAATATATGACGGTTTGATCAATACTATATGACAGTTATAGACATCATATAATATCAACAATATATGACATTATAATGTACCGTCACATAATGTCCACACATTATGTGACGGTTCACCATTTTTCGTCACAAGATACATTTAGCGACGGTCGATATGTGACGACCCTTATGACGGTGGATTTTTGTCATAAGATACTTTTTATGACTGTTTCTGCACTTTACATGACCATATCATTTTGTCATCATTTTGTCATTTTTTAGTGCCTCGCGTCGTCGGCCGCCCAACCGCAACCGCCGAGGCGCAGCTCCGTGTCGCAGTCGCAGCGCTGCCTCTTGGACGCCGCCATCGTCGATCAGATCGAGATCCTCCCGGCCCCGCGCAAGCTTAATTTTAGCTAGTTTTCCTGGTAAAGAGCACTTGTATATCTGATGCGTTCAAAACTGAAGGGGATAGAGGAGAGAAATCTCTTCTTGCTTTTATATGCGGTGCAGGCAGCGAAGCATTATTTTCCATGTGCTCTAATGGAGCTTGATGTGCTTCGTTGTACTAGCGAATTAGCGATCCATTTTTCAGGTGCGCCGCCGCGTCAACGTCGTCGCCCGTCAGCTTCGGCCGACGACCGGCTAATGCTGGCAACTTATCGTGGGGAAATTAACTAAGTAAGAGAGGCCTGGGGCGCGTGATGCCTTCCTGCTCCAAAAGTTGGCAGCCGGAACAATAGGTTAGAGTGTCCTTTACCATTTTACACACGTACTGACGTGTAGCTTTCTTTTCGTTCATGCTCAAATTTGGGGTGCTGTTCTCCCACCCAAAGCGTACCTCACATTCTCACACATGGAGATGCCCAAATTAAGGGTAACATTGAGTAGATAATATTTAGTCTCTTAATGAAACATGTGCATGCAACGTGTACACTCTTGAAAAAAAAGATAATACTTAGAGATACATGTAGTCAAGATTTGAAACTTTGACAAAACACACACAAAACACTATGATTTATAACATGAAGAATATTTTAGCAGATTTTTCATGGGTAGTACTTTCAAGCACTTAAGTTTTTAAAAATTTCTTCAAAAAAGCTTTGACCAAACATGTGTTAGAGTCCATGTAATATATTGTCGACGAATTACGCCGAGCACGTCTAACTGGGGATACCCCAGGGAGTAGATTTGTGTGGGTCTCGCCGAGTTCTAGGAACGAAAGTACACGAACAACACAATTTAGATAGGTTCAGGCCGCGAATAGCGTAATACCCTACGTCCTGTGTGCTTGAATGTATTGCACGTGTGGTTGTATGATGTTTTGAGGGGGTCCCTGCCCCGCCTTATATAGTCCGGGAGGCAGGGTTACAAGTCGGTTTGTACAGTCCTAGTCGTATATAACATGGATAACTACAACAGAATACTTTGGGGAGTTTCCTATTAGTACACGACTAGTTATTCCAATCTACTACGCCGTCTTGCACCATAGCCGACTGGTTTGGAGTAGTCGGATCAGACTCTCTCCGCCGAGTAGTTTAATCCTCTGGATAAGTGGCCCTAGGGATCCTGGTCCTACAAGCCCCCGAGCATCTTGCGCCTTTGCTTCAAGTCTTGAATCTGTCTTCGAGTAATTGGAGCTAAGCTCAAGACACTCAAGCCTTCTCTGATGAGTAGTTTACATTGGAGTGCATCTGTTGATGCACCCAATGGGTGTAGCCCCTGAGCCCCCGAGTACTCTTGAAGTAGTCGGAGGTTCAAAAGCAATCTTCTTATCTTCATCTCGAGTAGTTCAATGGTGTGCGCCGAATAGGTGCACCCATTGGGTGTAGCCCCCGAGCTTCGAGTAGTTTCATGAAAACTAGTCGAAGGTCTGCAAGTAATTATTCCTTAAATTTCGGAAATCAAATCCCGGATTATCCGCTAGCAGCCCCCGAGCTTTAAAGCAAATATCTTTGGTTTAAAGATCAGGACAAATCTTCTGTTATCTGTTGCCTAACTGAACTTCCGGATTTTGCTCATTTAACTGATGAGGGAATGTTATCTCGAAAAAATAGGCGGGAAATCAGGATGCGATATGCCACCGCACTGTAGTGCACAGTAACCCTAACCATGTATTATATAGATCTGCCGAACTTCATTGTATGGATCACTTCATTCGTCTTCAACTCTACACCTCTAAGCCCTAAATCTCTCCCTTTCCTCGCCAATCACCAATCACACCTTTGTGCGTAAGATCAGCCTAGGGTAGCCCCCGAGCTTGTGCAATCAGTGAATGCGAGAGAAATCCAAGGCAGTGAATCGCTCTGCAATGTCTTCGCGAGGGAGAGGCGCAGGAAGGGGAACTGGAAACCCTTGATCTCAGAGGGGTGGTAGAAGAAAATCAACATTTCTGGATCCTTTGATGAAGCCGACATTCGCTGATCCACCATCACCTGCCGTAGCTTGGAAGAGATACGCGGCCAACTCTGATGAGTTAAGCAGCTTGGTGGAACAAGGTTTGCTTCTTGACCAAGCTTCCCTTGAGTGGAAATCTTGTTAGAATCAAGAATTCCTAACTGAAAATAACCAAGAAATTCCTCTTTTCATATCCTTCCGTGAACGTGGAGTTGGCTTGCCAATCTCTGCATTTTTCAAAAATCTCCTTGGTTTCTATGGCTTGCAACTGCATCATCTTAATCCCAACGGGATTTTATATATCTCTGTCTTTGTTCATGCTTGTAAAGCATTTCTTGGTATAGAACCTAGCCTCCCTTTGTTTCGCACACTATACCATATCAAACCACAACCAACCCATATAAGAACAGAAGTTGTTGGAGGAGCTGTCATCCAATTTCGCCAGAAAATGAAAGCGAAGTGGTTTGATATGCCAATCATGGATTCCTGTGGCGACTGGAAGAGCAAATGGTTCACCATTGGTAAGTGTACTTCAAATCTCTTGTAAATTCAAATACACTGGTCGATTCTGTTACTAGTATCCTTCTCATTTACTTGGATATCTTAAAAAACAACAGGAAATCATTCTTTGAGTTGTCCTGAAAAAGATGTATGGTACCCCAAGGTCCAAGAGAACTGGAACTCCCGCCCCTCTGCTGAGGAAGCCAAGGATGTGCCCGCATTACTGAAGCGGGTACAATTTCTGAAGGAAAAAGGCTTGACTGCCGTTGGGATTGCCTTCATCTTCATGAATCGAAGGGTGCAACCTCTGCGGGAGAGGGTCCATCTTGGATTTCAGTATGAAGGAATTACTGATCCATCACGAATGACTCCCGAGGATATCTCTGATGAGACTGTCCTCATGCGGCTGAACAAGATGTTTATTGGTGTTCATGAAAAACCTGTCCTTTTTGGAGAATTGTCTAGTGAACAACCACTGTTGGAGGTAATGTCCCAAATCTTGAATACTTCGAGTCGTTTGATGTTTTATAAATAAGAACCCTGATTGTCTTGATCAATACAGGCTGAACCACAAGATCTATTTGCCCCCGATGAATGGGAAGAACTCGCTAAGAGTTCATCTGAGAAGACTCTTAGTGATAAAGCTGTCGATGTCCGCAGTGATGACGAGGCCGTGGAAAATTCTGACATCAGCGCGCCACCACAAGTTTTGACTGCAAGTAAGTATCCTGAGTACTCAAAAGCAGTACTTGTTGATGTTGAGAATGTTATTGCTTATATTTGTATCCTGTAGCTGCTCCAGATCTACCAATAACTGCTAGGAGAAAACGATCCACTCGGAGTTAGTCGACAAGATCTGATGATGTCATACCGTCTGATGATCCATCCAAGCACATCAAGCTGTCACATAGGCTCTCTACTCCTCAAGGTTCATCTTCTTCAAGTGCTCTGGGAAGCACACCTTCTGAGAGTACCACTAGTTCCAGGCGGCCAAAACCTCTGTTGAAGTTCCAATTCCAGCCTCTGAAAGCTCCTGAACCACCAAAGGAGTAAGTAGAAAATTGTCCCCTAATGTCTTGATTCTGACTTTTAAATAGATAATGTATGCTTATAGTTGTTATGACTGACAGGTCACCCAAAGAAGCAGTCACAAAGGCTGTTCAACCAGAGGAAACTAAAGATGGGGCTGCAATTGAAGCCAATGTTGAAAATCCGCCAAGGCCTCAGCTGGAAGCTACCATAACGACTCCAACCAAGAACACTGCTCATGATGACACAGAAGCTTCGAGGCAGACGGTGGTTAGCGCCCCTGATGAACAAGCCAACATACCCAGTGAGAGTCTTTCGCCGCAAGGTACTGCCCCCATCGCCCCGGCTGGCTCCGCTGAAGGGGTTGAATCACCAGCCAAAGCTATCAATGTTGATGAATCGTCTCTAGACAAGATACTCCTTGAACTAAAATTGTAGTAATGTTACTCCTTATTGCATTTATTGGAATATCAACTTGAATCACATTCTGCAGGATGAAGAAATACAAGAAACAGAGCAACTCGAAAGAGTGCTGTGTGAGCAAATACCAGGCGAAATACTTAAAAATGTAAGTACTCATGAAATGTATTTCGTTGTTTGCATGAGTAAAAACTTGATTAATATTGTGAACTATGTTCCTGTTCAGGTTGAAGTACAGGGCAAATCCGTGAAAGATGAAGCCTATGAACTGCGCAACCACCTGCAACTAGCTTTGGTAAGAAACTGGTGTACCTTACTTGTGAATTCAAGAACGTAGATGATATTGTAATAATAGAAAAATGCACAGGCACTGGTCGAACTAGTCGAAAAGCCTGGAGATGCTAAATTATCAGCCCGGATTCGCGAGTTAGAAGCCGACCGGGTGAAAGCTCGTGAAGAACTCGAGAAAGCCCAAGCGGAGCACAAGGAAGAAATTCAAACACTCCAGAGGCAAAATGACAACCTTGTTGATGTCAAGGGTAAATTGGAGACCCGTGTGACAAATTTGAACAAAGAAAATACTGGTAAGTACTCTATACTTAATGTAAAGTATTTATACTAATAAGCAGTACTGAAAAATATAACCTGCTATGCACAAATTTGAAGAAAAAGCTGACTGAAGAAAAAGGCAAGACTACAAGCTGGTATAACCAGGTACAGCGCCAAGCTGACGATATTACCAAGCTGAAGGCTCTGATTGATAAGAAAGATGCCAATTTCGCTAAGGAACATAAAGTTCGTACCGACATGGAGAAAGAGCTGGCCGCTGCCTTGAAGATTTCTCAGATTAAACAAGAGGAAGTGAATAACCTACTTGATGAAAGAAAGAAAATTGAAGAGGCTGTGGAACCAATCATGGACTTGCTGATTCCAGAGGGTGCAGGGTCAGGCAACTTATATCTGCCAGAACGATTGCACCAAGTGCCAGAACTAGTCGGCGACTTCTGTAAGGCTACCCTGAAAGACTGCATAAGCAAAGTATTGGCTTTGTTCAAGGCACACAACCCAGCTGCAAAGATTGAATTGAAATATCTGCCAGTTGGTACAAGTGAAGAGCAATATACAGCACTAGTAGAGGAAACAGAGCCATTAGCTGAAGAATTTGTAAACTTTGTAATCCAGAAGTGAAAAACAAGCTGTTGCTGTGAGATTGCTATGTAATATATAATAATATAATTGTGTTACTTTGGAATGGAAGTAACAATGCTTATAAATTTGAATGTTCATTGTATGAGATGTACTTGTAGTACTTTTAAAGCCTGAAGTCATTTGTTTTTGACTTGTAGATGATCTTGGAACATGCTAATGAAATCATGCAAAAGTACAATGGTGCCTAGACCCAAGGTCAAAAACCTGTAAAAGAATATGCTTGTATGAAAAGATCATTGCTTAAACAGATATAATGAATGGTTGCTGATGCAGAGCCGTAATGCTACAAAAAGTAGTATGTACTTATAATTTGCATTAATATATAGATGCATTGTGTAAAAGGTGAATATGTTGATTTCCTGTTAGGCGCAATACTGAAATCGGATGCAGTTGGCACGAGACTCAGAGCCAGATTTTAGTAATAAACAAAAGACTGTAGAACTAATAGCAACTACCAAATATAGGTAGGTGTAGTTTAATCAAGACTACAGAGGCTTGGTGCCGCTTTTGTGATAAAATCAGCCGTGACGTCTTTTGAGTCGTTGTTAACACAACTATCCCTGATACTTGAATTTAATTGAACACATGGTGATGCGCAAGTGAAAATATAGCTTTATTGATATCTTTAGAATCAAAAAAGTACATGGTATAGTTCTGTAATCCACTGCTATGGATAGAACTTTCGTAGATGCTCAATGTTCCAGACATTTGGCAAATCTTCGCCTTCTTGAGTTTGTAGGCGATATGTTTCAGCCCCAATGACTTGTTTGACGAGGAATGGACCTTCCCAACGAGACATGAGCTTATGTAAGCCATCTGTCTTCTGTATTCGCTGCAAGACCAAGTCTCCTATGACAAAGGAACGAGGCTGGACAGAGCGTTGATGATAACGCCGTAAGCCCTCGAGATAACGGGTGTTCTGAATGAGAGCCGCTACTCGAGCTTCTTCAATGCCGTCAACATCTTGAAAACGTTCCTGTTGAGCGACTTGTTCATCATAGTTCTCTAGTCGTGGAGCATTCCAAAGAAGATCAGCAGGTAGAACTGGTTCGGATCCGTAGACTAGAAAATAAGGGGTTTGTCCTGTTGCACGACTTGGCTGCGTGCGTAGTCCCCAAAGTACTGCCAGTAACTCTTGAGCCCATTTTCCACCATATTTCTTGAGTGGTTCATAAAGTCTATGCTTCAAACCCTGCAGTAGCAAGCCATTGGCCTTCTCGACTTGACCATTAGCCTTTGGATGAGCAACTGAAGCGTAATGAGTCTAAATCGAGTACTTTTCACAATATTCTTGAAATGCTTCACTTGTGAAAACAGAGCCTAAGTCTGTAATGATCTCGTGAGGTATACCAACTCGATGGATAATCCCGTTGAAGAATTTGATGAGATTGTCAGCCCTTGGATTGACTAACGGTTGCGCTTCAATCCACTTGGTGAATTTGTCGATGGCAACAATGAGCCACTCGAAACCACCAGGGGCTTTAGCTAGAGGACCAACCAAGTCCAGGCCCCAACAGGCAAAAGGCCAGGATAATGGAATCATGCGGAGTTCATGTGCTGGGACATGGGCTTGACAAGCAAAAAACTGACAGCCCTGACATCTCTTGACGATATCTTCAGCATCTTTCCTCACCGTTGGCCAGAAAAACCCAGCTCTGTAGGCCTTCCCGACTAGTGTGCGCGAAGCAGCATGGTTGCCGCAAGTACCACTGTGAATTTCCGCAAGCAGGGCTTTACCTTGATCAGCTGGTATACACTTCATCAACACGTTGACAGATGCGCCCCGCCGATAGAGTGTATTGTTGACTACTACATAGTTTGCCGCCCTGCGCCTGATGCGAACTTGTTCTCTTTCTAGCTTTGGCAGTTTGTGATCTCGCAAGTACTCGATGAATGGAGTCATCCAGTCAGTATCGATAATCATGACCTGGAGGTCAGGCCTTGGTGGTTCTGAAACAGAGTCTGCTTGGACTGGTTCTTTGATAGATGGATGATGTAACTCGTGAACAAAAATCTCTGCTAGAACATCTGATCTTTGCGATCCCATCTTGGACAAGGCGTCAGCAGCAACGTTGTAATCACGAACGACATGATGAAATTCTAGTCCAAGGAAGTGGCGTTCAAGTTTACGGACCTCCTTGACATATGCATCCATTGTTTCCTTCGTGGCATCCCAATCCTTGTTGACTTGATTGATAGCTACTGCGGAATCTCCATACACACAAAGGCGCTTGATACCAAGTGATGAGGCTAGGCGAAGACCGTGTAACATGGCCTCATACTCAGCTTCATTGTTGGTGACTGGAAAAAGGATTTGTAGAACATACTTGAGTTGTTCACCTTTGGGGGAAATTAAAAGAACTCCTACGCCGCCTCCTTCCAGTTTCAATGACCCATCGAAGTACATAACCCAATGCTTAGGGCAAGTAGTTGTTTTGGAGTACTGGGTTTCCAACCACTCGACCGTGAAGTCGGCCAAGGCTTGAGACTTAATGGCCTTTTGTGATGTGAAAGTGAGGTCATATGCTGCTATCTCTGCCTTCCACTTGCTGATTCGCCCGGTTGCATCGGGATTGTGAAAAATCTCGCCCAAAGGAAATTTAGTCACAACAGTAATAGGAAAAGCTTGAAAATAATGCCTTAACTTTCTGAAGGTGATGAAAATTGCGTAGAGCAGCTTCTGGACTTGAGGGTAGCGGATCTTGGATTCCGAAAGTACTTCGCTGATGTAATAAACCGGCCTCTGTACTGGAAAGACATGTCTTTCTTCCTTTCGTTCGACCACAATGACTGTGCTGACTACGTGTGTAGTAGCCACAATATATAAGAATAAGTGATCATTTTTGAGAGGAGCGACAAGTACCGGGGGAGTAGTCAAGTATGTCTTGAGTTGTTCGAAGGCTTGCTTTGCTTCGTCAGTCCAGGTAAACTTGTCTTGTTTCTTGAGTAGCTTGAAGAAAGGGAGACCCTTCTCCTCGAGCCTTGAAATAAATCTATTAAGCGCTGCAATGCACCCGGTAAGCTTCTGTACTTCCTTGATGCTTGAAGGAGCTTCCATGTTGAGGATGGTTGTGATCTTGGAAGGATTTGCTTCGATGCCTCGGTGGCTTACAATGAATCCGAGTAGTTTGCCAGCGGGAACACCAAAAACGCATTTAGTTGGATTGAGCTTCCATCGATACGTTCTGAGGTTGTCGAATGTCTCCTGCAGATCGGTAATGAAATTCTCCGGTTCTCGTGTCTTGATCACAACGTCATCAACATATGCCTCTACATTCTTGCCAATCTGGGAGGAGAGGCAGTTCTGTATGGCTCGTTGGTACGTGGCCCCGGCATTCTTCAACCCAAAGGACATGGTGGTGTAGCAAAAAGCGCCAAAGGGGGTGATGAAAGAAGTCTTGATTTGATCATCTTCGTTCAGGGCTATCTGATAGCCTGAATAACAGTCGAGGAAACAGAGTAGCGCACATCCAGCTGTAGAGTCCATGACTTGATCAATGCGTGGTAAACCCATGGGATCTGGAGGACAATGCTTGTTGAGATCCGTGTAGTCAACACACATGCGCCACTCATAGTTGTTCTTTTTCCTGACCAGGACTGGGTTGGCTAACCACTCTGGATGAAAGACTTCTTTGATGAAGCCAGCTGCGAGTAGTTTAGCTATCTCAGCCTTGATTGTGTTGCGTCGTTCTTGATCGAAACGTCGTAATCGCTGCCTCTTGGGTTTTGCGTCTTTCTGAATGTTAAGATTGTGCTCGGCAAGCTCCCTAGGAACACCAGGCATATCAGATGGTTTCCAAGCAAATATATCTTTATTAGCACGAAGGAACTTGACGAGCGCGTCTTCTTATTTACAATCTAAGCCTGCCCCTATGAGGGCTGTTTTGGACGAGTCGCCCGTCTCAAGGTCTACAGTCTTGAGCTGCACTTCTTCAGAGGGCTTGAAACTCGTATGCGCAGGTTTCTTGGTGGGAACATATGATTCTTGGTCTGTGGATTTCTTGGCCAAGGCGAGTACTTCCATCATCTGAGTTGGGACTTGAGCAGCCGCAGCAAACTCTACTGCTTCTACATCGCAGTCATGGGAAATCTTGAGGTCTCCCTTGAGGGAAAGGACTCCATTGGGAGCTGGCATCTTGAGGACGAGGTAGACATAATGTGGGATTGCCATGAACTTCGCGAGGGCTGGTTGCCCGAGAATCGCGTGGTATGAGGTCTCAAAATCTGCCACCTCAAACTTGATGTACTCGGTCCTGAAGTTGGCCGCCGTGCCAAAGGTGACTGGCAACGTGACTCGTCCTAAGGGAATTGCAGCTTTGCCTGGGACAATGCCGTAGAACGGAGATTCCATGGGCTTCAGGTACTTGGTGATGTCAAGCCCCATCTTTGTAAATGTTTTGGCAAAGATGATGTTGAGCCCGCTGCCTCCGTCGATGAGTACTTTGGTCAGTCTGGCTTGTGCCACGACTGGGTTCAATACTAGGGGGTATTTGCCTGGATTGGCAAAATTGGTCCACTGGTCGGCCCTGGAGAAAGTAATGGGAACCTCAGACCACTTGAGGTATGTGGGAGTAGCTGGTTCTATTGCCATGATCTCACGGAGAGATAGGTTCTTGGCGCGCTTTGACTGAGTAAGGCTTTCTCCGCTGAACAATACTGCAACAACGTTGTCCACTTGGGGGAAGCCATTGTCTTGGTCATCATTGTCACCGTCTTTCTTCTTGTTCGATTGGATTCTTTTTCTCAGGCAACTACCGCTTGTCGAACTCTTTCTTGATGTGGATGCATTGGGCCATCGTGTGTTTGCCGTGTGGATGATATGGGCAAGGGATATTCATGACTTTATCTAGGTCAGTGGTGCTTTTCTTCCGCATGGAGCGCTCAACTGCCGCGACCGTGTTGTCTGGCTTGCGCTTGTTGCGGTTGAAATCACGCCTGTTGTTATTGTTACGGCGCTCGGGACTACTCTTGTCTTGGTTGTTGCCACCATTGGAGTTGTTGTCCTTGCGCTTGTCGAATCGCTCGCGTTCTCGATCGTCTTGATCTGCCCAATCTGCAGCCATGCTCCTGAGTTCCGCAATGGTTTCTGGGCGTCGTCTTCCAAACTCGCGATGCAATTCACGTGCCCATAGACCGTCATGAAAACAGTCGATGATCTCTCTTTCTGACACGTCTACGATCGTGGCTCGTTTCTCGAAGAATCTCTTGATGTATTTGCGAAGGGTTTCGCCTTTCTCCTGCTTGCAAGATGCTAATTCAAATCGGGTTCCGGGCCGTGCCTAGGTTCCCTGAAAGTTAGCAGTGAACTTGCGCGTGAGTTGTTCCCATGTGTCGATGGATCTAGGGTGGAGGCCCTCGAGCCATGTTAGTGGAGCGGTATCCATCATGATTGGGAAGTATCTGACTTTGACGTCATTGCTGCCGCCCGCCATGGTGATTGCCATCGAGTAGACTCGCAACCATTGTTCTGGGTCTTGTTTGCCTGTGAACTTCTCTATTCCAGTCGTCTTGAACTTCTGAGGCAACAAGACCTTCTTGATGCGGCTGGAGAAAGCTGGAAATCCATCATATTTGTCGGATGGAGATTGATGTCTTCTTCCGCGGTAGCCATCGTCCTCGTCATCGTTTCGGCGGTTCGAGTGGTGGCTTGGGGAACCACTCGGTTCGGGGTCTTGACGACCTCGGCCGCCTTGATAGTTGCGGTCACGACCACGTGGGGGGAGATCGCCATGGCCATCGTTGCCCGAGGGGTCATTGTCTGGCTGATTGTCTCTGCCACGGCCGTGTGATCGACGATCTTGATCACGATTGGTGTCGCGTGGCGGGTTCTGTTCCTGGTTATGCGAAGGCTGCTCTTGATCAGCTGGGATTGGGCCGTAGAGTTGTTCAAATTCAGCTCGTCGACGAATCTCGGAAGCTATGCGATTGGCTCTGCTAGCGTCGATTTGGGAGCGGACATCTCGGTTGGCGTTGATCGTGTTCCGGAGATCGCCGGCCGCAGGGTTGGTTCTGTTTCCTCCTTGGGGAGCCGGTGCAGTGCCTCGGATCACGATTTGCCCTGCGTTTCCCTGTGGGGCACGGCTTGGGTAAGGGGATGATACGGAGCGGCTGCCTTGAGTTCTTTGGTCTTGAGTCCTCTGGACCATCCCTAGCCCACCTTCGGGTTGGGGCTGGGCCGCGGCTAGCAATGTGAATACTTGTTGTAGCTGCGGTGTGCTAGGCATAGCTTTGACAATTTCAGCAGCCACTGTCAGATTGGTTGGTGCGTCGGGTAGAACGGGTTGATCCCCGACCATCTGGAAATCATTATCGAGGTTTCGTGTAGCGGCGGCGCGCCTAGCTGCATTGACGCGCCTTTGCCTGCGCTTCACGTTCCTTGATCGCCGGGCCATCCTCTGTTGATCAGTCTCATTGGGTACAGTCGGCTCTTCGTCGGAGATATCGCCCATAAGCTCTCGCTCGTATTGATCTCCTTGTCCTGGTGCGCCTGCCATGTAAACTTGCCTGCTTGGATCGCGCAGTTGTAGGCTCAAAGCACCAGAGAAGTTATCCCCCGTTGAGTCGGAAGAAGAGGTGATCGAAGCGGTCTTGCCGTCTTGATAGGGTAGATCCTCCAGTATTGCGGCACTTAGTCTCGACTCGTTGCCCCAACAGGAATCAACAGGGATTGCGCCTGGCTTGTGAACAAGGAGTCCTCCTGGCGAGTTGGTCACGACAAGTCCTGAGGGGAGCCGAACGATTGGTTGCTCGAGGGTAACGTCAGACTTGTAGTAAGTGTTGCAGTTGAATCGTGCAACGTTGTCTGGGGAGTTGCTTAGTAAGAGCATGAAATCGTCTTCGTCTTCGTCCTCTGATGGTCCAGAGACCAACTCAGAGTCCTTGTAACGATTCACAATCTGGCTAGGCGATAAGCTTGTCTTGTCGCCCTGCTTCGCGATGTACATCTGTTGATATACAGCCGCGGAGTTGGAGAGGCCGAACGAGAATCGATCTGGGTGGTTTTCCGATGGCATAGCCAGCTCGGAATCCCTGACTCTTTCCATGTTTGGAACAGAGTTGTACCCAGTCTTGACTTGGAGAGTCCCGTTCGGAGTTCGAGTCGTTGTCGAAGTCGAACTTGGTGTTGAAGTAGGGGTTGATGAACTCGTCGAGATCTGATTCTCGGCGAGGTCTTGGCGCGGCTCCAGTGGAGACACCGGCACCGAGTAGGGCCCCGGTCGATCTGCTAGGTACGACTCGAAACCGAGCTTGCCATCAGAGACGAAGGTCCATGAGCCGATGACGAACGTCGCGCCTTCCTCGATGCCGCTTGCTCTGAAAGTTGATCCCATCGCGCCTAATGTCGAGCTTCGGCGAGAGTGCCCCACGGTGGGCGCCAAGTGTCGACGAATTACGCCGAGCACGTCTAACTGGGGATACCCCAGGGAGTAGATTTGTGTGGGTCTCGCCGAGTTCTAGGAACGAAAGTACACGAACAACACAATTTAGACAGGTTCAGGCCGCGAATAGCGTAATACCCTACGTCCTGTGTGCTTGAATGTATTGCACGTGTGGTTGTATGATGTTTTGAGGGGGTCCCTGCCCCGCCTTATATAGTCCGGGAGGCAGGGTTACAAGTCGGTTTGTACAGTCCTAGTCGTATACAACATGGATAACTACAACAGAGTACTTTGGAGAGTTTCCTATTAGTACACGACTAGTTATTCCAATCTACTACGCCGTCTTGCTCCATAGCTGACTGGTTTGGAGTAGTCGGATCAGAATCTCTCTGCCGAGTAGTTTAATCCTCTGGATAAGTGGCCATAGGGATCCTGGTCCCACATATATATGTTTTAGTTAGCAAACGTGCTTGATGACCCCCTCTCTGATTTTCCTTTGTAGAACTTATGTTCTTCAAAACCTTCTATTTTTGAAAGTTTTCTTCCGATGACCTTTGTACTAATATTTTTAGGGCACAAGTTTCATGAGAACTTCAAGGAGAAATTGTAGAGGAAAATATTTAGGAGTTTGGGAGGGGACAACTTTTGACGAAAACATTTTTGGAAATTAAAAAAACTTAATCAAATAAATTTAGGAAAACTTAGTCAAGATATATATTTTTCATGCAAAACTTCTTCAAATAAGTTATTGAGGAAAATTCCTTGAAATAGTTTTTCTCAAAAAATCTTACCAATGTGTCTCATTATGTATTGGAAACCATTATGATTGCTTTGATTATTGGTGGATTGTTGGTGTCCCAATGCAGTTCAAAGAAAACCTTTGCATGTTGTTGAAGAAGAATAAAATAATTATTGAGAATTGTGCAATAATGGCTAGAATACCTTATATTGGAAGACAAAATTTGAATACTTCATTGCATTGTATTTGAGGACCAAAAGAGTAGAGATTACCAATATTTACACGGGAGAAGAGTTGTACCTACATTTGGTGGGAAAGAAAGATGGTTGGTGGATATATATAGGACTCAAAGAAAAGAGAGAATTGATTGACTATAATTATTTGCTAAAACCATGCATAGATATGATGCATTGGCATCATAGTTTCTAAATGTCTACATGACTTATTAAATAAGGGAACTACTCGATAGTTTTAGACTTTTAGGTTAGGAATGCCCTTAGTTCACCAGCTGACCAGCCAGATTCATTTCTACTACTTGATTTTGGTCATTGCAATGATGTAGTACTCCCTTAGTCTATCCGTTCCACGAACTTAAATTCTATATTTTTTCAGACAGATTAGTGATAAAGACAAATAACCATACCTTTATTAATTGATCTAGTTGTACTATATGTTTTTTCGTGTTGACTGATAGGATTCCACCCAAACTAATCACTACATGCCGTAATTAAGGTACATGAAAAACCATTAACCACTAATGCCAGACTCAGTGCACAGTTTCACTACACGGTTATCTAGACTAAAACTAGGTAATTGTGCGAAAGGAGTTTCCGATCTTACATCCCATGAAACTCTTTCTTCTCTCTCCTATGCCACATTAGCACATTTAATGCCATAAAACTCCTCATGAAACCCCATTGAGACGCCTAATGTGAAGAAGACGTGTCATCGGGATGAAAAAACCGTTCGTGTTACACAAAATTACGCAATGAAACGCTGAAGTCACAATAAACATAGAATTAAGGCGACGCTGACACAGAAACAACTACTAGCATATACTCTCCCCGAGACTCCGATCCACGGCTTCAAAGAATACATTAGATTGTGCCGACGACATGGACACACAAATCAGATACTAGTATCTAGCTAGATCATTTCGCGCGGTCAGTTAGGATTAGGAGCAGGAAGCAGACGACGGCGAGGAGGCGGCGCCGCCGCGGCCGCTCCTCGCCTCCCGCCGCCGCTGCAAGAACCACCGCAGCGAGCTCACCCGCCTCGCCGCGCCGCAGTCCGACGGCCGCGCCCCCGCCGCCCTCCGCGCCATGCGAATGATCGCGAACGCTTGCACCTCCGTGTCCGTGACGTAGCAGCCGCGGCCGGAGCCGGACGCCGCCAACAGCTGCTGTAACTGTAATAACCACCGATCGCCGTCGTGGGTCCCCGCGGCGGCAGCCGCCGCCGCCGCCTTCTTGTTCTCCCTCGCGCACGGAGACGAAGCATCGTCGGCGGTGCAGCCGCCGAGGCGCAGCTCCGTGTCGCAGCGCTGCCTCTTGGACGCCGCCGCCATCGTCGCCGCCGACCACTCCTCCGATCAGAGATCCTCTCGGCCCTGATGAGCACTTGTATAGTTGTATCGTATCTGAATCTTTTCTGACGGATTCAAAGCTGCAGGAGACGAGAGAGATCTTCTCGCTTTTATATACGGTGCACGCAGCGGCCATGGCAAGTATTTTCCGTGTGCTTTTTGGAGCTTGTGCTTTGCTGTAATTAACAACTAATCATCCATTTTTCAGGTGCGCCGCCGCGTACGTCATTGTCAACGTCGATGCAGGTCGCCGTCACCTTCGGCCGACCACCGGCTAATGCTGGCAACTGATCGTGGGGAAATCAACGAGAGGCTTGGGTTGGGCAGGATATAGGCTGCATCGATCAGGTTATGAGATACGGCCGGCGTGACGAAATGTAAAAGAGCATGTGCGGCCGCCGGCCGCGTGATGCCTTCCTGCTCGAAAAAGGTGGCCGTCGATCGGAACCATACGTTGTTGTAACGCCTGCCTACCATTTTAATTTGCAGCATGTGCGGTTACCTTTCTCGTCGTGCTCAAATTTGGAGTGCTTCCCTTAATTTCGAAAGCGTGGATCTCGATCACAAACATAATGATCAATTAGGTAGCTATTTGGAGATAGTCAAAACCACAACGTGAATTTTTACACTATCTAAAACTAGCTGCTTGCTTCTGCTCTGCAACAGATTTCTAATAAAAAGTATTCAAAGTTCTATGTTCTAATAATGGTTGAATTACATATAGAATTAGGTCACAAAGAAACCACACACACATATATGTATATACAACGTGAAAAACACTCGCTTTTTATAGAAAATTATGATATTAAACTTTTATACTCCCTATTAGTTCCCAAATAGACCATACTTTGTAGTCTCTTAATGAAACATATCAACGCAAGCTCTTAAAAGAATATGATATCTAGTGACATATCTAGTCAAGATTTGTAAAGTTTGGCAAGGAATATACTAAAAAAAGATTAATGTTTATAAACTGAAAAATATTTTAGCATACTCACTCCTTCCTAAAATACAATACATCCTAAAGATTTTATACAAATTAGGGGGACAAGCAAAAGACGCATGTACCTAAGTCGTTATAATATAAGAATTTGTGTTGTCTGATTGTTTAGTGACAATTGCGGATAAAACCCAATCAGCAAACTAGTTCTATTAACTCCGAGGAGGGTTTAAATGATGGACGCGACTAGAGGGAGAGCCCTCTCCGGTTAGCGTTAACCGGAGAGCCCCTCTAAAATAGTAATCCCAAGATTACCGTAAGCCCCACCTAACCAAAAATGAAAAGAGTGCCCATTTTCTTCCTTTTTTTTCTGCGCGCCAAATAAACACGCGGGAGTCTAGAGCCCGAAAAAAAAACACCAACGGACAGAACACCATCGACTCAACAAAAACAGCGAAAAAACAGAAACGTAAAAAATAGCCTAGGCCGAAGAAGTAAAAAGTAACTCAACCCAAAATAAAGATAGCAGGACATAAAACCTTAGAGATCCAAGGCGTTCCCATGTGTTGTGCTGCAGAGCCGATGAAACAAACATCTATGGATCCACAAAACATCAATAAAATTATGGGGAAAACAGCTCAAAGCATTATGAAAGAACAATAAGGTCTAGGTACAGGATCATTTTTCACCCTATCTCAAAAACAAATCCTTACAAGCTTTCAATGACAATCATTTGAATGAATTTCCTAAATCTGAGTATTTGGGATCATAGGGGCATAGCTTATGACAGCTTAAACATATTTGCATCTTCAACAAAGATAATTGAATACTTCATATACAACATTTGACCATCCATGTGTCCTGACGAAAGTAACTTCATTTCGCCTTCAGATTTAGATATGTACATAAATAAAGACAATTGCGTGAGAATCAGTAAACCTTTCCATGAGACTACAAAAATAGAAATTATGGCTTGAAAAGCATAGCATTTTTTTGTGCTTTGCATAGCATGTTATAAGTTAAAAAAAAGATCATGATGATAGGTTCACAGTCTTATGCAACTTGATAGCATCAGCATATGTGAACCAAGCTTACCATATGTGACAGTTTTCTTCACTCAACAAGTAGCTTGGTACAACATATGAAGTTAAGCCTAGAACTAAAATTGTCACTCAAATCGTGAACCTGACACTAGGCTACAACCATATTCTCCTACAATCATTCATAAACACTTGTCTACAAAAGGTAGATGTAACAGGACAGAAAAAACTACTGGAAGTTATTGCACCATAAACATTGCTTCCAGCTCACAAAACACAACAACCAGTATGTCCCACCCCCAAACAAAACATATTACAACAAGCTTTAAATTTGGTCTCCAAATCAGAAAAAATATGGAGTTGAAAGTAGAGACGTTCTAGGTTTCATAGTGGCATCACCAGAAAAACATAATTGAAGCACCATAACATCAAGCAAGAAAACATGCATTTCATACATAAAAGCCAATTTATCAACAAGTTTACTTTTAATTACTCCCTGGATGAAAGTAAAAAAAGACAACTACTTGTTGTGTAATAGAAGTCAATGCTTGTTGCATTTGTCCCACCCCTAATTCAATATTTTTTAGTGAATTTAGGGTAGGTTTAGCCTCATTAGCAGCCCTAGTGTATATAAATCATCGAAACACAAAGATCCTATTGCTACTTTCCGATATAGAAATAACATGAAAGTATAAAGTTACTTGCTCTTAAACTAAAAAATGGGAAAACTTACTTGTTGTCTAACTAGAAAGATGATCGGTTACTTTTACAGAAGTGAAAGATCAGCTTAGTTACTTTTTTTTTTTATTTTGGACAAGGCATGTAACAGAGTTACTTCGTGAATAGCTAGAAATATGATCACTTACTTAATATGAAACTAAAAAATTTCAAAAGTTACTTATTGATTAGCAAGAAATATCACATAACATGTGTTTCCATAGATACCGCTGCCCCTGCCCCCTCTATATACATTAGCTGAACCCAGAAAAAAGATCACAAGTTATAAGAAAAGGCATCCAATGATAAAAAGTAAACATACATCTTAAGAACAAATTGGCTAAAGGAACGTTGTGCATAATCCGAACAGCACAGAACAAACATTTTTAAAGAATTTAGGTGCCAAATTTTACAAGCAACTTTTCCATTACAAAGTAACTCAGTGAATTGCTAAAGATAACTGAAACCATTTTATGAGGTTGTAATACGTAACTTAGTGACTAGTAAAGCATAACAAAAGTAGTTTGTATCTGTGTAAAAATTAGCAGTACAATTGAAAGAAGTAGATAATGTGTTTTCCAAGAGTTAACTTCCTAAAAAACACAAATAGTACATCATTAATTTGGATATGCAGTAAACCATTATGAACTAGAAAAGATGTGACAACTTTTGTCAGAGGGTCATAGTTGGGTTATACTTGGTTACAACTATAATTCAGAAATTAGCATAAGATAAAATATGTAACCTATCTGATTGTAGCTAAAAGTATAGAACTATTGAACCTGAGATTTGAACTCATGCATGAATTTTGTAGAAAAGGGTAAACCAGCAATGCACATACTAGCAGCACTAAGAAATAACATCATGATTTAGATGCAAAAGGCATTCGAAAGACCCTTGTTTATTTTTCTTTTTATTCAAGATGAAACATCTTTTTCCATTATATTGCAAAAACAGAAAGTAAAATCAATGACTTGTAAGGGATAACAGAAATTCACTTGCACTCATGGAAAAGATCGTACTCCGTAGTTGTTACGAGAAGTACCAATAGGCCTAGATCTAACAAGTAAGGAACATGCTAGCCGCACTAAAAATAGCACCATAATGGCAAACCAAGACCTATGTTTATCCTACTGTACTGTCTAGTCAAGATGAAGCAACTTTTGCCATCAGATTGTAAAAACTAGCAGGAAGTAACAAAATCAATTGCAGAATATAGCAGGAAGTAACTTGCATCCATCGAGAAAGTATCCGTGCAGTTGCAAGAAGTAACTTATGTCACCATTGTGTTTTACAAAAAAAAGATATTTAACTGTATAAAAAAGAAAAAATTCATCCTCTGTACATGCTGGACTAAAAGAATTTTCTGAATGTGGTTTTCATTTGTGTTGTACAATTGCAGGGATGCACTAATCATATCAAATATTTATCATTAGCTATGAATCAAAAATATGCATACAAATTGGGGAAAATAGTGGCATAGTTACATATTTTGTAATGCAAAAAGGGAAAGTTACTTCCCGTATCATGTATATTAATCATAAGTTACTTCTTGTAACGTGAAAAGAGTCACAAATTACTTCCCATTGAGTTACAAATTAGGGATAAGTTACTTCATATCTAATGTAAATCAATATGTTGTTACTCTTATATGTTTCTAAGCAGGAATAAGTTGCTTTCTATCTCACGTAAATCACTAATAAGTTACTTCTAATTTGTTGCAAATCAGGACATGTAAAAGTGAGTTGGTTCAGCAGATTACCACCCCCACAAATTAAAGCTACATAATTTCCTAAGCTCTTATTTAGTTCAATGCCTACTCTATGTTAAACTACTTGGCACATAAAAAAATCCAGCAAATATCATAAATCGAGATAGCGATATGATAGACCAATGATAATACATAAAATCAAAGCAACCCTATAGTCTACCGGAGAGAACCATGATGGATGTCCACAATTCATACAGATTTTTCCATGTAGCAAAAGGTAAAAAAAGGAAGAATGAGTGAATGACAATAAGTGCAACAAAATAGCTATTATTTTTATTTACCATACCTCATAAAAGGAATGCAAATCAGAGGTAAGATGAACCCACTTAGACTGGTTCATTCAACAAGCATCACAGCAGGGCAAAAAAGGATAAAATAAAAAAATGCAAATGGCCTGCCATCAGAGATAGAAAAGCCTCAGTCATGACAAAACTGAGGTTATGCTTACATTTATTAATATAAGATTGGTCATAGAGGGCGTCATACGGTCCCAAATAGAAATTTGAAAGCAAGACTACTTTGGGTCTATCTTGATGATGCAAACCAGAATATGCAATCTAATCAAAGTAGTACTAACAGTTACCGGTCTAATATGATTCCGTTATGCAATTGACACATAGCAGAAGCAATGGGACAATCAAAAAGAAAAATAGAAGTGACCTCAAAGACAAAAAAAATAGCAAGATTGAAGGGCAGGTTAATTGTATGATGAGTTATTCCTGCTGAGATCCAAATTAAGTATATTACTGACAAGTTACTATATATATAACATAAGTAATCTACAAATTACTTCAGATGTTATCAAATGAGGGGTAGTTCAATTCTACATTATGTACAAAAATAATTCCACTCGTACTCGATTGATAAAATTTACTTCATAAATTGATCAAATCAAAGACAAATAGTTACTTTTCGCACATGTGTTTTATCAATAAGTTACTTCATCAATCAAATAAAAATCTGAAAAGTTACTTTTCTCAAATTGATCATATCAACGACAAATAGTTACTTTTCACACATGTGTTTTATCAATAAGTTACTTCATCAATCAAATAAAAATCTGAAAAGCTACTTTTCTCAAGTAAGCCTAGTTCAGTTGCTGTGCAAACATCAAACTGCAAACTGGTGTGTTTTACTCTAATAAAAAAACAAAAAGATGTGCACACCAGTAAGACATACCATACATTATGTTTAAGCATTGGTATTAAAATGAAACAGACATAAAAAAGAGATGTTGTGCTTTATGAAATTACTGCGAATTGTGATTTCTACAAGATTTCATGCATTTCATACATGTGCATGGAATTCATACTGATAATTTTTTTCACAAATAGCTATGCTCATAGCTGGGAGGTATATGTTTAGAACATACCTAATTAATATGTGTCTACACTAGACAAAGAGACATCTCATCCCCCAATGTGTACTAACGTTGCCTTAGCTACACCTGCAAAAGGTCAGAAGATTGTAAAATCATAAGTTATGCAAGCTATTTGATGAACGACAGAAAATATTTCAGCCTCAACTCCTCATTCCCCTGGAGTATCAATGCAAATAAGAGTACTTTGGATCCTGTTCAGGTGGTGTTGGCACTGTGCTAAGTGTGCACAAACTCAGACCTGAAAGCTCAAGTATGATTTCATCATAGGCAAGTGCAGGTCATGGAACTAGGAGTAATGATTACATGTAATTTAACCAATTTAATGTTGTTTAAGATTTCTCTGATCTCCACTATGCAAAAAACATCACTAGGAGGGGTATGATGTGTGACTGTGTCATTTTGTGAACCTTTCAGCTATTAAATCCGACTCTGATCCAAAGTGAATGGATTCTTCTCCAGAAAATAACTACATGTGCACTGCATTTTTAACATTATCAAAAGTTAAAATAGTTGCCTTCCATTGGTTGAATGACAGTTCAAATTTGCAATTCCACATGTGCAGTGTTACAGTAGACCCAGTTGAGGCTCGAGATGATAGTCTAGATTGTGTGTACATATACTACCTGTCTATGCCATATGTTCGAATTGCTACGTGATTGCACATCGCCTTCCTTGGCATGGCGCGGCGCAGCGCAGCGCGGTGCCTCTCGCCTCCGCAGATCGACGGGCACCAGGAAAGGAAGGTGAAAGGATAAGAAATGGGGGAAAGGTAGGAGAGAATCTACCTGGTCTGGGGGCTGCGCGTGGAGTAAATAAGAAATGGTGTAGGCTTCGTTGGATTCAAGATCAATGGTGCTGCCGGGGGCTCTCGGGATAGGCTTAAACAGAGAGCCCTCTCCCAGTAGATTTTGGGTTAAATGATATGGTGGCTTAAATTTTGGTACAAATTTAGAATCCTTAAAAGTCTTGTGCCAAAGGACGAAGGGAGTATTTGTCATGAACTCATGACTAGTACTTTCAATTAAACGACTAAGTCCTCAATATAGAAAACATTGATTTGCTGGAGTTTCTACCTCCCTATATCCAAATTTCAGTACAAGTTACTATCTCACAAAAGTTGATATCTATGTTGGAGTAAATGTGCTCAGCCATGAGCAATACACGTGGGCGGTCGCCGGCCGGACCACTACACGTACGCTTGTACAAGTGGCAACGCACATCTATCTACGGCAACACCTACGGTAGGTGTCGCTATCGCCCTCGCCGCGCGGCTGCCCCCACTAATAATCTGTGTAAAGTGAGGCGCTCGGCACTACTACTACGGGCAGCGACGGACGATCGACGCCGACATGGCCGCGTGGTGGCCGCGACGCGTGAACTCTCGCTCATGCAGCTCGGGCACACACGCCTCCGATGGAGATTTCATTTGGAGCCGCGCGATGGTGACGTGCAAGCTAACGAGACTCGTACAGCTGTGTGGCGCCGTATCGTTCTCCCAGAGGCGACGGCGCTATCTATCCACGTCTGCTTGCAACCGTGTATGGCCAATGGCGTCTTGCTTCTCCAGAGTCGTACAAGCAACGGGATCTTCTCAGCTAGCTGTTTCAGTATAAATATACGCATAGCTAGCAGGGGGTGTGCCACTCAACCCTGCCAACGCAGAAGCTCCAGAATCCACATCGCGACTCGCAAGTCACACACACAGTACACACAAGCACGGAGAAACTGAAAGACGCACGGTGAGGCTGTGGTGTTGCTAGCTAGCTAGGGAACAGATATATGGCGAAGGCGGCGCAGGTCGTGGCGGCAAGGTTCACGATGGAGGTGGCGCCGCCGCGGATGGTGTCGTCGTGGAGCACGCGGCGGAGGAAGGCGCCGATGAGGAGCGGCCTCGAGCCCATCGCCGAGGACGACGGGGAGCAGCTGGCGTACTGGTCATCAGACGAGCACCACCAGCTTCAATTCAGCAGGCCGCCGCCGCCGCGAGCACGGGAGGCGGCGGCGGGTTCGTGAGGGATCTTGGTCGGTACTTGTCGGACGCTCACGGCCAGAACGGCCGCCGGGCGAGTAGTGATCACAAGGGCCACCGGCGACGAGTGGTGTAGGCGCCGGCCGGCCGGCGCAGCATGCAGTTGCGCAAGAGCGGTGCTTGATGAAGAGAGCTAACAAGTTGGTGGTGTGGTGTATGATCGAGGCGTATTGTATTGTATTAAGACGACGCTGGGTCGCTAGTATATACTAAGTGTGAATAATGCATGCATGATTGATTAAGTTTACTTCCATCCTTATTTTATTTTATCGCTCTAAAAATCTCTATATAGTTGTATCATGGGCATGTGTGTGTACGTAAGATATGGAGTGGGCTGTACGTCTAGCAAAAGCTCACGGGCGCGCGGTGCTAGTGCGAGTGCGGCTCGGACGGGCAGGCGCATGCCGATCGGGAGGCCGCCGGTGGTAGGAAACCGTGCGCGCGAGAGATGGTTTGGCAGAGCACGAGCTTCCTACAGTGGCGGGCGTCATGCAGTCGACATGTCCGCAGACCAGATATAACTGAACAGAGTAATTCTCGTACGAGCTTCCGGCGGACGGGCGTGCGTGCCAGCGGAGGCATGGACGAATCCAGGAAGGAGGGATGCTAGACACAGAGCCCGTTCGACAGATACAATAAATAGTGCTCGGCTAGTAGAATGAATAGTATGATGTGAGAGAAAATAAGTCGAAATAAGCCATATTTGTGGTTACTACAGGGTTAAATTTAAGAACATTGCTAAGTTACTCCTATTACCTCATATAGTAGGTAAGATGTTTGATGAAGCTGAACCGTTGGATTTTAAGAGAGAGAATAATAACTGAAAGGTTAAAATAGAAATCTTTTTCTGATTATTATCACGCCGTGGGAGTCGGGCACACGTTCTCTTTCCTCGGAGTTTTGAACGACACATACATGTCACTACATCATGTAGTACTGTTTTCTATTTCAACGTTGCTCGGTGGTGAAGTAAGAGATTCAAAATTGGGGGAGTTGCTCCTTCTTCATTTTCCTCCTCTTCTTTTTCTTCTTCCTCCTCCTTTCTGTTTCTTCTCTTCATCTATGGTTAGAAATTGTAGGGGGCTCCAGCCCCCCTGCTGACCCGTCCCTGCGTTGCTACATATACCAACCGGAGTACCAGCCCAACTAAATATGTCACGTTTGGATTTATTTTTAAAAGAAGGAAGAAGCCTGAAACCTTTAGGGGAAAAATCAACATGCCTGTTCCTTATTCCAGTTAGTTAGAGGCGTAGCAAAATTCGATTGAACTGGAAAGAAATTTAAAGGGGCCAACCGGCCAGACAAACATTTGTCGATTCAAGAATTTGGCAATTTGCCTCAATCTTTATTGTGCACACAGGTTACAGGTATAAGCTAGCTAGCCATGACTATATAGTAATTAATCAATGAAAAACAAATAGTTTGTAAAAATGTCAATATATATTACATGTTCATTTAAATTTGTGAAAGAATAAAGTGTCTTGTTTTTAAGTTTTACATTGGTTTTCTACAAAATTAGCATAATTTCATTAAAAAATTATATACTATTATAAGACAAAAAATTGAATAGGAAATTGTTTAGGAAATCAGGGATGGAGTGAGTACACAAGATACAGTTTCAGCATGGCACAATATCTTATGTATTGGAACAAAATTTGATATCACGGGCTCCGCTATCATAGACCAGAATCATCAATTATCTTGGAGTTTTGACCACAATTTTGTGACAGAAGCAAAAGTATTTTTTTTGGGAGTGTCGACCATGGTTTTGTGAAAAATAATAAGATATTGAAAACATTTTTTTTGGCCCATTAATGGAACGAGTGGTTTGCACTTGTTTGCACTTTGCAGGGCATGGACGAGACCGGAGACGATGGGGTGGGACCCACAGCGTAGCGCACACACCTCACCATTCGAGGAGCTCACTCAGGCCAGTAAACTGATGTATGGATGGATGGATGGGAGGAAGAAGACCAAGGAAGGTGCCATACTGCCATAGCATCCAACCTCCGCCAGTCCATTCCCTCGCTCTAAAAAACAAAGACTTTTCGTCATCCATCTACCTGCCCGCCCTCGTGAAGATGAAGATGGATCATCACTTCCCACGTGCAAGTGCAACCACCGCCCGCAGCTGCAGAGCATCATCATCACCAGCTCCTCCTCCTGCTGCCGGATCCGATCGCAGCAGCACCACCACCACCATGCGCGTCGCCGTCATCGGCGCCGGCGCCGCCGGCCTCGCTGCGGCCCGGGAGCTCCGCCGCGAGGGCCACGCGCCCGTCGTCTTCGAGCGCGGCGGCGGCGTCGGGGGCACCTGGATCTACGACGAGCCCCGGGACCGGGAGGAGGGCGGCGGCCACCGCCACCACTCGAGCCTGTACGCCTCGCTCCGCACCAACCTGCCCCGCGAGGTGATGGGGTTCCTCGACTTCCCCTTCGCGGCGGCGGCGGTGCCGGAGTCGGTGGACCCTCGCCGGTTCCCTCGCCACGAGGAGGTGCTGCGGTACATCCAGGAGTTCGCGCGGAGGTTCGAGCTCTACGACCTCGTCCGCTTCCGCACGGAGGTCACCGCCGTGATGATGATGACGACCGCCGCCGGCGGCAGCGTCAAGAACCAGATGAGCCAGAGCCACGGCGGCGGCTGGAGGGTGAGGTGGAGGAAGCTCTTTGTTGCAGATGATGCTGATGCAGCAGCAGCAGCAGCAGCAGAGGAAGAGGAAGGGGAGGAGCCCTTCGATGCCGTCGTGGTCTGCAACGGCCACTACACGGAGCCGCGCATCGCCGACATCCCCGGTCGGTACTACAAGTGCAATAGTCCAGTCCGATCGATATTCAGATTGTTCGATCCAGAATTCCATATATATCATATATGTAGTATATATGTTCATCGATCATCCATCAGTCCTCTGACCCTGACCACGCTGCTACTGCTTTTTCTGCAGGCATTGAGGCCTGGCCTGGCAAGCAGATGCACAGCCACAGCTACCGCGTCCCGGACCCATTCGTCGATCAGGTGAGCTCCTTCAGTCCTTGTTGTCTTATCCATCGATCTGCCTGCCTCCCGAGTGAAATCATACGTGCAGCATATATGATGACCTGTACGTGTACGTACGTAGGTGGTTGTGATCATCGGGGCCAAGAACAGCGGCGGCGACATCTCCCGGGACATCGCCGGCGTCGCCAAGGAGGTGCACATGGCGAACAGAGAGTCCCCCGCCGCCACCCGCGAGAGGCTCCCCGGCCACCGCAACCTGTGGCTTCACTCCATGGTGTCGCGCGCCGCCGCGGACGGCGCCGTCGTCTTCCGGGACGGCACCTCCGTGAAAGCCGACGTCATCCTGCACTGCACCGGCTACAAGTACAGCTTCCCCTTCCTCTCCGGCGGCGGCGACGACGACGGCGCCGCCGTCGTCTCCGTCCACGACAACCGCATCCACCCGCTGTACAAGCACGTCTTCGTGCCGCGAATGGCGCCGCGCCTCGCCTTCATCGGGCTGCCCTTCAAGGTCATCCCGTTCCCGCTGGCTCAGCTGCAGGCCAGCTGGGTCGCCGGAGCGCTGTCGGGGAGGATCCGGCTGCCGTCGGAGGAGGAGATGATGGAGGACGTGGGAGCCCTCTACGCGGAGATGGAGGCCGCCGGGTGGCCCGTCCGGTACACGCACTGCTTGAAGCACAGCCAGTTCGAGTACGATGAGTGGCTGGCGGAGCAGTGCGGCCACGCCGGCGTCGAGGAGTGGAGGAAGGAGATGTACGATGCCGCGAGCAAGAAGAAGGCGGATTGCCCGGAGACGTACCGAGAGCAGTGGGACGATCATCATCTGCTGGAACAAGCATATCAGGACTTCCAAAAGTACATCCTCTAGTCGTAATTATTACAACATTTTCTTCTTATTCTTCGATCGATTCAGATAATAAAACTAAAAAAACAAAAAAAACTCTTGCACCAGCCGGGAATCGAACCCTGGTCTGTACCGTGGCAGGGTACTATTCTACCACTAGACCACTGGTGCTGCTGGTGGAACAAATTTTGTTTAGTCAACTTTATCCGTTGTGATTGTAATTCTTAAGAGTGAAACCCCAATTGCATATCTTAGTTTGAAGGAAGAGTGGGAGGCATTACATTTGTAAGATGACTTGGATTCTAGATAGATGCACTGCTACAGGAAAAGATGGAAATGTTGGGATTCTGATTCTGGGAAAAAAAATAGGGGATCGATCAATCATGTTCGATTCTCCTATCCTCTCTAGTTAATAAATCATCACAAAGTGGCAAAGCTAGTCCAAGTGGCCGACTCCTTGGGTATGATGGCCGAGAAAACTGGTCGTACGGTCACAGCACACGGTACCAACGAAACAGTGACGCCTAGGAGTGCTAGCATCAGTTCATCAGCAGCCTGGCACCATCGGTATCTGTATTTAGGCAGGCCATGAGCTCGTCATCAGAAACAAAAATCAGATACTCTATCATGTAACACAAAGGCATTCTGAAGTCCAGGACGGAGGGAGTACGCCAAAAAGATATAGCACATTCACCGAGGTTAGATCCACGCGCTGGTAATATGTGTAGCTAAAATCATCATCACGTTCCTTATCAATCCACCTCATGCAATATCCCCAAAGGTAGAATGCCAAACTCCAGATAACACAATGCCAGACAACAGCAAGGACCAAGGAGTGCAAGAGCACATTCTATTGTTTATGGAATACAAGAGCAAATAATACTATGTTAGAATTAAAAATCGACATCAACGACATCTCACAAAGTTAAGCAGGCTTACGACGCGAAAGTTGCTTTTCCATGTTACTAGTTATTAACAGCAGGCTCACATGATTTACGATTGTTCCAACCTCAAGAGGATCTTTACGAAGCTGTGTGCCGTTTATTGTGTATGATCTTCCATCAGTTCAATGTACAATGTGCGGTTTATTAGTTACAGGTTAGTGGCCACCTATTTACCTAGAAATTCTAACTGGGAAAATTGTTGTTCACCCTTCACTAGCACGAATACCCCCCCGAAAAAGGTTATATTACACTCAAA
Organism: Echinochloa phyllopogon; assembly: GCA_033239725.1. Classification (NCBI taxonomy): domain Eukaryota; kingdom Viridiplantae; phylum Streptophyta; class Magnoliopsida; order Poales; family Poaceae; genus Echinochloa; species Echinochloa phyllopogon. The sequence continues at coordinate 4,573,854 of BTCW01000001.1, forward strand.
TGCACCCTCTGTAACTAACTACCACACTAGTCTCAAGAGTATCATATGAAGGTCCCATCCCATGTCTTGGACATGAAACATATTGTACTTTTCGTCGTATGTGTTTCATGGTTAGAAGAATATCTGCCTTTTGATTGTGATTGGCACATGCCTTCTGCAGAATGCTAACTCAATCTGATGACATATGTACATTTGTACAGGAGTTGACAACTCCTCTTCTACAATTGTTGCTGATGAGATAGCCTGCACAGTTTTAAAAGGATCCATCAATACTCTCAGCAAAAATCATGAAGGAAGGAATGCTCTTGGCCATAAACATTACTGCAGTAGCTAATAGGATAGCAATGAACACAGTGATATCTGGTAATCAAGCACTTTGCAAGTCACTGGATTTAAATATAATCAAAGCTCAGAACATGCAATTCAACCTACAGTTGTTACCATGAAACTGAAACCAAGGGAGGGAAAAACAATGGTCCAACTACAACTGTATTTCTCTACAATATAACCTGTACCAGTTTAAACTACCTAATCATTATCTAACACAGACAGAGGCCAACTATAGCAAGCATTCAAGTTAATGTTGAGAGCAGTACAAAGGTTTCCTCTCATTAAAAGCCGAAAAATTTGGAGAGCAGTACTTGAATAACTGGCGATGCACTTTGAACATTCTGCAAATTTGGAGAGCTACAGAAAAGAGGGGGGACAGTGGTAAAAGGTACACATCAGAAAATGACTGACCTCTCATTTGAAACATGGAGCAAAGAGTTCTGGCATTGTTTTCATCTATACCACTAACCGCCAATAGAAGGTCTTGCCTTGTGCCGTTGCATGGTGCTTTTACGAAGCAAAGGGTTTTCTATCGAAAATACAATCAAGCTACCATCCTTGGTTCCTGCCAAGAAGCACTCCTCAGGAGTCACGACTAAAGAAGTTATTGTCTTCCCAGCTCCCTCGTACCTCCAAACAACATCAAGGGAATGCATAGAGCGCAGAACAATTTGACCATGATCACCAGCACATACCACAAACTCACCACAGCAACTTAGCTCCATGCAATTAAGACGGCTATTGGATTCCGACGAAGCAATATGCTTTCCATTTATGGAATACATATGCAAGGAAAGGTCACTATCAGAGTATATCACTAGCCTACCATGCTGTGATGTTACCAGTTTTGACAAGCCAGAACCTGAAGGATGTCGAATGGATCGAACATATGTCCCCTCACGCAGTGTGTGGAACATACAAGTTCCATCCTTTGACCCGCTGATAACAATGTCTAATTCTGTGCTGACAAATAAGCATGTGATAATATCATCATGACCACATAAGATATGAGATGGGTTTTCAATGATGACATGATCCTTAGTTGATAGGTCGTAATTTGCATTCCTCGATCTTCTGTCATTTGATCTACCTCGGAATGCATACCAGATCATAACAGTTGTGTCATAACTTCCAGTGGCAATTACACTTCCATCAGATGAAACTGCAGAAAATTATGTTGCCAGGTGTTAAAGATGAAATGGAAAGAAAGATCACACGTATAAAGTTCCTTGAGCATGTTCCATATGTTAAAAGCCTACAGAGGAAAGCAGGTAGAGAATTTCAAAAGGCACATAACTCTAAGCAATATTGACTAAGAGGCTAAAGTAACAGCAGCACATTCTACTGCTAATACAAGTATAATTTAGTTAGAAGTTATGTTCAATATACTCGCTTCCCTAACAGTGAAAAAAGCGAGAAAACTCAAATAGAATAAATTGACTGTTTTGCAAACCATATTTGAAATGTATGCCCATAACACTGTACTGGCCATCGATGCACTGCTAAATGGTAACCCCTAGCACTAAATAATACTATTTACTATGTCTGCTTAAAGCAGGAACTTATAGGAATTTAATGTAGAAATGTTACCTGCCACACAACTAACTACATCTTTATGCTGCCGGATGCTCTGCACAATTTTTCCATCGCTTAGAGAGATGATCTGGAAACTATTCTCCCAATTACCACACAAAATTAAGTAATTGTCACCATGAATCTGAACAGCTGCTAAGCATTGTCTTCCAAAATCAACATTTTCAGCCAAGGAAGTGCTAATTTTCCTAGGGGAAATAACATCAGAGCCGATTCCAAAGAAAGGTTCCTACAAGAAAATAGAACAAAAAGTGAAAGGTAGTACATGAAACAAAACAATGGCATCCTTAGAGATGTTTGCAATTAGAAAGATACCAGTGATCCAGAAAATGTGAAGTTTCCACCAGACTGCAACTGTGTTGTTAGCCAAAGCTTTACAGAGAGTATGAGCCCCTTGTTCATCAAGACAATGTTTGACTCCAACAAGCCAATGAATAATACAGATGAAGTGGTGACTGTGGTAGGGACAATGGAAGTCACTGTTATCGATTGTGGTGCAAAATATAGTGGATGCGCAATTGGTATAGGAGGACCCCTTCTTGGGTGTTTCTTCCGAAAAATTTGAATTGGTGTCTGACCAAAATTTGCAATTTGGTCCTCAATAGCGGACTTTTGCAACATATCATCCATATTCTCCAAATCAACTGCACCCTCATATGTTAAATAATAAAATATGTTTGCTGCCTGCTCCAAATGATAGATACAGAATTAGCAAGTTTAAGTGTGAGAATGAGAACCCACGGGCGATAAGTTTGTCAGCATATGATATACAAACCTCAACTGCAGGCTTGCCGCGCTGCTTATAACCAAATATGAGATCAATCCAGTGATGTAGATTAGAGCTTACATATTCACTTTCAAGGGCCTCTCTATTGATATGAATAAATTCTTCTGGGGAGCCCTAAATGCATCACACAAAAATTAACCAATAAGACATACTTCCGTTGTATGATATGATGCAATTGCAAGACCAAATTTTGTATCTTCAGATGACAGCATCTTGTTGAATAATTAGACTGGTTACACTAGTGGGTTCCTCACAAAATGTATTCCTAATCATGTATACTGTTGGTGTATATATTTCTAAGACTTTAATAATAATATTCTGATAAAATATGAGCCTAATTATATTGTGATAAAATATGAGCACCCTTAGTTGTTGAATACCATGAAAAGTCAGAGGTTACACCACATTTAAATGGGGTGTATGAGTGTATCCAATGCAAACATGGCAATCTCCCACTTGCAAATTAAATGGCTAACATACAGGGCATGAGAGTATGCGACAACATGCAATGTAATTAAGGATCATTATTTAAATCTCCTGCTAAAATTTAGGCTAGTATGATGCATAATGCTATTTGATTTCATGCAGAACAAGATCTACGTTCATATCCCAACAGAATATCATGCAAATTCACTGCACTCCAAGAAAAGTTCATTATTCTAGATTTTGCCCATGTATTACCTTTGCCCATGGAGGGAGACCGACATCGCCTAAAGGTTCACCATCCTGCTTTATGCCAAGGTGATATGAATTTGAATTTTCAAGAAACTCAGGCATGTAAAAAAATTCAGGTATAAGCTCTTTGACATCACTTGAATTTGATAGGCAGTTCCTATATGTGCTTTCAATGCTCTGAAACAGACGATCTGCATGGTCAAACTTACCACCCTGTACAGAACAATAGAACATGTAAAACAATGTATCAGTTTGTGGTTTTTGGAACCCTAACGACAAAATAAGTAATAAGCCATCATAGAAAAAACAAATTTCTATCCTCTTTTAGTTATATAGGAAAACAAAATTTTCAAAGTAGTAAAGATTTAAAAACAAAAGCAAAAGGAACATATGAAGGCAGGGCAGGGAGACAAAAATATCGGAAAAACCTGAAGATTGCGGTGCAGAGCAGTAAAAGGCTCAAGCCTTAGAAGGTAATAAAGAACAATTCCCATGCTAGAGTAGTGGGATCCATAGTAAAAACTGCAACAAAAAGGAAATACAAAGTTTGCTTAATGAGTGTCTGGGGCAAAATGGCATACAGGAAAAATATTTGAAGGAATGCAATGAATTTGATCAAACCTTGGTATATCAGGATCAACAAAATTGAGATATCTATCTTCAAAAGCCTGCATATTGCATATAGCTTATTCAAAATTATCAGAGGGCACTAGAACTTAAAGTGACAATAATCCACAGGAACTTATCCTACCTTAAAGCGCTTTGCATCCAAGGCACCTACTGGTTTTGACAGGTCCCTAAAGGTAGATGATTTGTTAAAATCAAGCTTTTCTGATGAGTAGTCAGCCAATATCCAGGGAAATGTAGGATATTGAGTTAAATCATTGTAAGACCGTCCAGCAAGAGTGTTGAGGATCATAAGATACTCAAAGTTGCTTATCTCTCTTCTTCTCCAACTTTCTCTAGCACTCTCAGCCATTTCAAGGGCGACCTTTCTGTCAACAAAGGAAATCAAACTGTTCTTGTCTCTGCTAGTTCCTTTGGGGAACAAAGCATCATTCCTCAGGGAAACTAAGAGAGACCCAACACTTTTAGCATCATTTTGGGAGGAAAAATTAAGAAATACTGGTGCATTTCCATCATCAAAGAATATCTCTGTAGCAGTATATTGTAATAGGTAACGTGTCCAATGAACTGCTTTTATCTGTAAACAAGGAAAAAATGAGTCTTGTGACCGGCCAGTACAATCAACAAGGTCGCACAAAATCATAGAGAAAAGGAGGCATACCCTAGTTATTTTCCACCGCCTATGGTGTTTGATTTTATTAGACTGATTTTTTATCTGAGGGTCACTAGATTCAGCAGCATTGCCTCGTCCTCCATCGAGACTGCCCTTTGGTTTTTCCAAACCTCCCATCTCATTCTTGGATTCTGAATCTTTTTTATCTTGAAATCTATCAAAAACAGATGATCCACCAGTGCCCTCGACCAGAAATTCAAACGAAAAATGCAGGGCATTTCGTGTGATAGTCAATTGACCAGCTAGTTTTCTTTTGGGGGTTACAAGAACACAATGAACAGATGATAACACCTGGGAAATGAGAAAGAATAAAGAAATTGAGTGAGGAGAGAACCAACAAATACCCATACATCAATTCTGCAAGTACCCAAGCAAGTACACAATGAACCTGCTTACCTCAATGTAATCATTATCTCCACTGGTTGATGAACTTTCTTTTCTATTTTGAACAATAGCATGATAATCAGAGGAATCTGCAGTGTCACTAACAGGGTGGTTCTCTGGTGGGATAGTCTGGGGAGAATCACTCATATCGTTGTTTTCCTCACATGATTCAGAATTGATGTCCCCTGTAATTCCCCATACTCCTTTCAATAGTATATGCTTCAATTTTTCTGGTATCTTGGCACTAACAGATGGGTCAACAGATGGCGCAGTATTCTCGTTACTAGATTTGGTGGATGATGGCTGACAAAGGCGTTCATCAAACTTATAGTTGCGCTTGAGCTTCAGGCGGCGCCGCCATTTATCTTCGGTCTTGTCAAGTTTCCAGTATGTCACAATATTGTTTGGAAACGGAGCAGCAGACCATGGCCCCCTCTCGTCACTCAAAGCACGGAGAATATGAATCCATTTGTCCTGTATGACACATAAATCAGTTTGTATGGAATATGAAATAACTAAACAATAACATGTCTGGTAAAAGTGAGACTGGTCCCAACTTACTGCAACAATTTGCTGATCCTCGTCGAATGCCAGCTGGAAAGCTGCTTTTCTAGTTTCGTCTGCAGAAATGGCAGCAGTCTTGGCAAACTGTATATCATCCTCAAAACTTTGCAGTTGTTCGATGTCTTGAATTGAGCGTTCATCAAGTTTAGAATGGAGTTCCTGGAGCAACTTCATGCGATCAAACTTTGCATCCTTCATGTACTTTACCTCATCAGTAGCCTGGGTAGCAGAAAACAGATTATGTCAGCGACAGCTTTGTTTCAGTACTGTTAGCAAACTGAACAATAAACAGCCTTTAGAGCTCAATAAATTCTCCCTCCAGCTAAAATAAAGAAAAGATGAAATAGCACAGTGGAGAGCAAAGCAACAATGCATGCTATTCTGTCTTAAATGCTTGAGAAATTTCTGAGAAGCACGAAATATCTTCTGCATAGAACTAAAGATGAAGACAAGGACAAACCCCAGCGAGAACCCGGTCCTTTTGTACAAGATTAAGGATGTACCCAGCCTCCTTATTGCTATTTGCTTCGGTAGAATCATCTCTGCCCAACATACTAGTTGCAAGCATAGACTTCCCATATATCACAGTTTCAAGAATCAAGTGCGACATAACATGAAAACGTGCACCATCATCAAGTTCCCCATACTGTGATCTTACCCTTAGTAAAGACCTGTAGCAAAAAGTTACTAAACTGTCAAATTAACCAACATGAAGGGGTTACACATAACTAAGAGCTTGATACCCACCAAATTAAAAAATGCAGTCTGTTTCTGCACTGATCATCTTCAGATATGAGATTAGGGAGCAATGATATAAATTGCTGAACGCACTTGGATGCGTTTTCTAAGCCAGCTTTGCAGAGATACATAATGATAAGGTGGAAGATAATTCTTGGAAATCTCTCCCCTCGTAGCATCATAGCTTTATCAGCAATTTTGTTGGTCTTTCCACCTAATGCGCTAGTGATGCCTCCTGTTATAACTACAGCAGCCATTTCTGCAGCTGGGATATTGAGGGATTCTACCAATCCACGTGCCCTTTGGCCAATAGATGCACCAGCTGTACTTGAACCTTTTGGTGTTAATCTGGTCTGTCCTTTGTCATTCAAATAGCACAGAAGTGTCCATATCTTGTCAAAAAAGCTCCACCAATCATCACTCAACTTTTCTCCATCGATAAATAATGTATTGCTCGAAGGAAGACTGCATAATGTAGATTTACATATTTTGTACAGGTAAATACAAATTGCTCATATGTACTACTCTATAGTCTATATGCTCACAAACAAAATCAGTGAAAGAATATAAAAATGGATACGAGTCAGCAAGGTAATATCAAACTGCTTAAACTAGCAACACAGCCGACTTCAGATAAAAAGCAAATCAGTGACAGTTAACTTTAGGAAGTGCAGCAATCACTACCCTAAGTATATCAACTGATATTACCAGTGTTATGGTCGCTCTGTGGCAATCTTTATGGCAACGATTAATACAAGATGCAACCCACCCCAAAAGAGTAAGTGTTTTGTTTCTCAATGCCACCCGTCACTGAATAAGTCCTGAATGAAGCCTGCAACTGAATAACTCCCGGATCTGAAGTCTGCAGTCAAATTACTTCCAGATCCGAAGCATGCCACCGCAGAACTTGCTCTACCATATTTAGTCACTTCACCAAACCAATTTCATCCATCCCATCTCCATTGATTTAAACGACATCTAGTGTGTAAAATGACCATGATGTGTTCATGCCCCGAATCCATAGTTTTTATTTGAGAAATTCAATGGTCTCCATATACTGGTTGTCTTCAAAACCAACCTCCTACTAAGTTTTGCTAAAAACAAATCAACGCCCTACCACAAATAACCTTTCAATTTTGTATTCCCGAGAATATGAAGAGGAGCAAAATTGCCTCTAAAATCTCTACCTGATGTTTAAACTGACTCTGATGGCATGAAGGGATCCATTTATAAAATTAAAAATTCAATGGCATATCACGGGAGTGCAACTTTTGCAATAGCAGGTTGCAGAATGGGGAGTTTATTCAATGGCACAAACAGGATTTCTCGAAAAAAAAATAAAGAGCCGTGATATGATACTCCAGGAGTTTTGGCACATGATTTCCAGCAATTGATCTTTAATGCCGTAACAGAATTCAAGCATACAGATATTAACAGTTAGAAATATGTTCCATTGTATTATACTCAATGCTTTCTCTGATAAAAAAAGAGGCCCATCTAGATTTGTCCGAGTCAAACTTTTTTTAACGTTTACTAGAAATATTTGTAAAAATATATTATCTGAATCAGAAAAGTTATATATATAGTCATTGTTTTTAAAGCGGTAAGGCGAGGCGAGGCGACATATAGTAAAAGGTAGGTTTCATAACAAATCTAAGTCAATCCATATGAAATTTTAGATATTGATGGTAAATTTTAAAAGGTACTTAGGACAAACCTACATGTTGCGATCAGAGGAAGCAGCATTTTGTGTATGGTTTACCTTGTAAGTAGGTCATTGCTCTCAATATTCATTAGTTCTGCAACTGCCAAGTTTATGTCCTCTTTCAGGGAGTCATCAGATGACAATTGTGCAGATATGTCAGTCGAAGGAAACTGCAAAAGAGAAGGGATGAATGAATGAATGAATGAATGAGGGCTGCACCTAAAAAAAATAGCCTTTCCAGTTTGGTAAAAAGATTGCTCCGACATACCAAGAGTTTAATTCCAATTTGATCAACAAACAATTCATGAGTAAGGTTCAAAAGATACAAGATGTTATCACGGCATGGCTGAGAAGTGAAAACATTTTCCTCAGATGATGTCTCAAGAAGGCTTCCAATGAGATCGTCAAAAATGTCTCGAAGCAGACAGGAACTTGGTAACTGTCCCTGTAGATTAAGCATTATATCAATTAAATAATCAGAAACATCACTAGAAAGAAGGTATTAAGGTGCTGTGACAGAATATCAACCTCCGCAATTTTCAGTAGAAGGAAATTTGTTGTATCTTCCAGTTGATGCCAGCCACCTTTCACAGAGAATATGCAATAGGAGAGGACTAACGAATACATGTTCCTCACAAGAATCAGCTCATTGGTCTCCAAACCGTTACCCTTGGCTACAGAATTCGATTTGTAGTTCCTAAATACATCAAGCTTCACAGATGTCTCAAGCCAAGAGCTCCAACCATACTCCTGACGGATTCATTTCTTTATGAGTAAAAAAAACTGATTTCTAATGACCTAACAAAATAGTATTAGAAAGTACCATAAGAGATTCAACATTCGAAGGGTTTGAATCCAGCAGATCAAGAAGATCACTTAAAATCTTTGTACGTGCCGAAGCATCTTGACAAGATTGAATATATTTAAAAATGCAAACCAGAATCTGAGGGACAAAAAATGGAGCCAAGCTCACTGAAGTGCTGCTTCTATCTTTTAAAGCATCAGCCTGGGAACGTTTCTGTAAAACCTGGTCAGAAAAAAGATGTGTGATGTGTCAGTTAATTTATTAAGGGTTTCAAGTAATGTTCGAAGTCAGAGACAAGAGGATACATAGTATTATACTTAATATGAAGTTTGGCAAATTACCTGTTTAGGACTGGCCCCGCCAAGAAGAACATCAAAAAGACTAGCACATAAATGATCTGATAGTGGAAATTTGTAGAGTCTTTCAGATATCGAATAGAAAAAAAGTTGAGGTGCTGCTGTTGTTCCTTTCCTTATATCTTCGGCTATGGATCTAGATCGTCCTACAGGAAGGCCAAAAATTTTTGGTCCCTTTTTCTCAGACTGAACTCCAACCAAGAGTTTTCCAAGAAGTTGAAGCCCCAAAAGGCGGATTGGCTCGAATTCCCTGGCAACCACATAATGTAATATATTAACTGAAAAGTACGAAACAGAAAGAAAACAGACAAAAAGGTCTGCAATTTCATCTATGTGCATGAATGACACCACAAAAACAAATGACAGGAAAGGCAAACATTGTCCACCAGCCATAGATCCTTTTTTAAACACTAGCCAAGTTTGGTGGAGACAGATTTCTGTTTCTTAAAACGAAGTCCACTAAAATTCAAATTTCATTGGTCCTAATGAGTAACGACAGGAGCAGAAGCTCCCTGTCAGAGTGAGATCTAGATTGATTTCACATTATACAGTGTCAAAGCACACTTCAGATGAGAAACCTTTGATTGTTTTTTTCTTAAAATACGTTAAAAAACGACAGTAAATCAAAGCACATTACCTCTTAAGAAGATTGATGAAAATGTAACAACCTCCAAGTGAATTTACTTGCTCCAAGAAAGATGGTAGAAATGAGTTCTGCGAAAGGGCACGGATAATCATATGAAGTACATCCTCAATGCATGCAACATCTTGACTTCTTTCAAGAAAGGAAACAAGAGCTCTGATATCATGTTGAGAAACCTTGAGCCTGCAAAAGATAATTGTATTACCAATTAACTTCACAATAACACGCATAAAAATGTTAGCATATGCAATCCAATTAACTTCACAATATTATGCATTTTATAGGGCAGCATTTAAAATGAAATAAAACAGAAATTAGGGAGTGGTTATGGAGAGAAAACACATAAGTGATGAACAGCTGGAAGTACTTTACTTTAAGCTCATTTCTGCCAGACTCAACAGGAGAAGTCGGATCTTGCGAATTTGTTCCATGCTTGGTCTCTCTCCAATCACCTTTTTGCTAACCAGCAAAGGCTTAGAAGACCTAGGATCTACCTTTTCTGAATAAAACTGTCGTACAACATCAATGATCCTAGGGAGACCACATAATATTGGTAAAAACTTCCCATCAGCTTCAAAATATTGTATCAGAAACATATAAAGTTCTCTCTGTACTTCATAGCTCGCATATGCCCAGATATGGGGATTCAAGTAGAACTGTGAAAGAGCATCTTTCAGTAGAATTTCTGACATGCCTGAAAACCGAACAAATAGGAAAATGAGAGAGAGAGAGAGAAGAGAGAGAGAGAGAGAGAGAGAGAGAGATCACCAGAGTTCTTCAAAACACTAAACATGTACTTCGATGCTGAAAGAGTCTTGAAATTTAGCAGCTGTGGTGAAACAGATTGGAACAAGAAGCCTAAAATAGAGAGTCCAGAAAGAAGATGCATCTGTTGCTGATTTGCTATATTTCCATCTAGAACAGACGCAACAAGCTCAATAACTTGACCAGCCAAATCATCACTGGCTGCCGACTCTCCATTCTGAACCATAGCATCATCAAAGTGAATCAAAAGAGGGAAAAATACAGAGACCCCACCAACACAATAAATTATTTCTTGCAGCAGGCGCCGGGCGCACAACTTCGTTCCACCCATAGTGGTTGCCTCAAACTTACTCTTGTCAAGACCATCCAGTACAGATGAGACATTAAACAAAGTCCTATTGTTACTAGCCTGGAGACAAGAAAAGGATAAATATTTAACTATCTAATTCCAGCATTGTGTTGAGAAATAGTACATCATGCTTAGAGGCCGCCTCAAACCTGTGCATTCAAGCCAAAAATCATCTTCGATGAAATGCCATCCCTCACATCAAGTACTCCCTTGTACAGTGAGTCATCATTTGTAAGCAAGTTCTGGTCACCGAGGAAAGAGTACATGTAACTTGGTCCTAGGTTATAAATGCCCCTTATTTGTTCAGGAGAGAGAGCATCGGAAAATGCATAAACTGGGCCCATTTGACCAGTAAAAGCAAATGTGCTCTCAAAACCAAGAGAAGAAGGTTCTTCACCAATGGGCATCAATTCTGTACCAACACTGCAGCGAGTCATTACTTCATTTACTTTTGCATACCTGAAAGTAGCAAACGAAGGTCGGAGGGTACTATTAATAGGTTAGGATATCACAAACATACCAGACTTATAAGCCTACCAAACGAATTCATAAGATATGCAACAGCTAAATTTTCTGCTATTAGGTCTTGTACTTATTAGTTTTTTCGTTGACTGTTAGTGGCAGCACTCTATCTCAAATATGGTGTTTGAATGTTTGAGCAAACTAATGTTATAACTGAGTTGTTACTATCCAATACTCCAATATTCACCGCCAATAGATGCCTAACACTCCTATGTGTTGGAGTATAGTGATATGTAGCCCATAGGGCCCATGTATATTAGGCCCATCTAGGCCCATGTACATTTAACCATATACCCACCCATCTAGGGTTGGAGGAATACAGTGGAATTATTCCTCTAGTATGGTATCAGCTAGGTCTTCCTTCTCCCCTTTACTGTAGCGCCGCCGCCGCCGCCGCCGGCACCATGGCCGGCCGGCCGCCGCCGCCTCTCTCTGCTTTCTTCCCCCCTCTTCTCTCCTACGCTGCTGCGGCTCGGCCTCCTTCTGCCGACGCAGCTGCGCGCGCGCGAGCCTACATGGCCGCTGCGGCGCCCGATGCGGCTGCGGACGACGAGGCGCCGCCGCCGCCGCCGCCGACCCCGGCCCCTCCCAGCGGCTCTCTCGGCGCGGATCCGCGCCTTCCCGACGCTGCGGCCCCCACCGCCGCCGCTGCTGTGCGCGCGGGCGGCTCCCTGCTCGACGCCCCTCTGGCCCCCGCCTCAACATAGCGGGTGGCTAGTTGTGGCTGCGGGGGGGCATGTTATGTGTTGTCTTTCTTTGTTGTCCAGTCTTGAACACCGCTGCGCCGGTAGTTCAGACTGCGGGGGGTGTTGGAGTATAGTGATATGTAGCCCATAGGGCCCATGTATATTAGGCCCATCTAGGCCCATGTACATTTAACCATATACCCACCCATCTAGGGTTGGAGGAATACAGTGGAATTATTCCTCTAGCACTATGTACTACGAAAAACAACAGCTATTGTGATTAGTGGACGAGAAAGTATTGAAGATTATTAGTAAATACTACCTCTGTTCCAAAATGTAGGCCGTTTGACTTTTTTTACCACAAGTTTGACTGGTCGTCTTATCAAAAATTTATAAAAATATAGTTAAATTTAAGGTATTTTTTAAGATTTTTTATTAATAAAGAAAGCCACCACAAAAGTATGATATTTTTTACAAAATTTTGAATAAGATGAGCGGTCAAACTTAGAGTCAAAAAAAGTCAAACGAACTATAATTTGAAACTGAGGGAGTACTTAGTTCTGATTGTTGAAATATACTTGGTTCTGACCAGTGGCGGACCCAGAAACACATCAGAGGGGGGGGGGAGGCGGCTAAATGCAGCCTTCTCCAGCGCATGGGGCTGGGCCTTCTCTATGGACTGAACATAGGCCGCAGCATACACAGGCCTACAGGGGGATATTCAATGGTACACATGAGCTGGACCTGGGCTGCAGCTCCCCCAGCCCGGGTCCTGGATCCGCCCCTGGTTCTGACATTTGAAATACAATTGACTGACAAAACGCAAATCATGTAGCAAAAAAAGTGCGAATTTGACTGACCTGCACTTTTCACTTGATACTAGATCGCCATCAACATAGCATCTCAGCTGGCTCCCTCCAGAGAAGGTTCTCCCAATTGTATGAGTAACACAAAGGAATTTCCACTGCTTCGTAGGGAGGCTCAGAGGTAACAAAACACATTGATGCTTTGGACTTACAGACTGCAGAGTGTGGGGGAGGTAATTTGATACATATTAATATCAATATCAAGATTATATTTACTTGACAGTTGAATTCTTGCGGAGATTTCATGCCATATATACATAGATGTGCAACCATGGGAAAGAAAGGTCTTAATGAGTAATGCCTGGAAATTTTAAACTGTATTGGTAACACTGTTAACTAACTAGGATTAATCAATAGACAGCATAGGCCTAACAGAAGCTCTTGTTATTAATAAAATGATATGCAGCTCTCCTGTGTGTTGGAGAAAAAAGCATCTAACAGAAGCACGGATAATAATCATGTTTGTGTTAAATACGAACTAATCTCAGGTGAAACCAGCATTAAATTTTTATAGATTAGTCAGTGAGATGGAGGACATTTCTTCAAATCGGTTGCTTAACTCAACCAAGGACTGTCATGAGAATATAAGCAAGATACTGTTGAATTTCACCCAATTCCATTGCCACTTGCAAGTTGGCTATCAAATTAACCCCCTAGTTTTTTGCATGAGAAATTGTTTTGACTTCCAAAGTTTTTTTTTTTTGACCAAGGATAAATCATAGTTAATGAAAGAAAAGGAGCACTAGCAAAATAGATTAAAAAGTGAACGTAAGCAGGAGGCAAAAATTACCTCATAGATTATAGTATTTTCCCCAAGCATAGCTAAACATCCTTTTCCATTTTCGGTGAAGAAGGAGAAAAAGCCCATCATACCCTTATCAGGGAAACTTTCCACCCTTAGCCAGCAGCAAAAGGATAAACCTTTGTTGTAAGGCCATTGAACTGGCGATTTTATTTCAATACCCTATTGGCAATCGAAGTACAAGGAATCAGACACAGTAAATGCAAAACAAGACAAAAAGATATAATGAAAAATGACCATTCTAAAATTGTTATCATAAAGAAAATACTATCAAAATAGCTTATTGTAAAATAAAATCAACATAACTCACAGAGTCATGACCGCTAAACTCAAAAAAAGCTTCAGGCCCCTTTTCTTTGAGCATGTGACTAACACTTGTCAAAAGCAACGAACTGTGCTTCTGCTTTGCAACAATCTCCTCACCACGCAGGAGGGCAAAAATTTTTCGAATATCCTTCCCAGAAATACTGTGTCCACCAATTATCTGAATTAGCTCCGCAATTTTGATTACAATGTCATCCCCTTCCTCTACTGAAAACCAATCAAGAAGGAAACTTAGCAGCCCTGCTCTAAAACAAGAATTTCTATTTGTAATGGACCCCTTGAGCAACTGTTGTAAGACCATGAGCCCATAATGCTGGAGTGAAGTGCTGCTCTGCCAAATGGAAATCACCAATTTACATATACGTATATTTATATAAAAATCTATAAAAGGAAAGTATCAGCAGCGTGCGCACTGGAGAGCACAGTGAGAGACAGCAAGAGGCAGACCTTTTGCAGAACATTCAGTAATAGCATAATCACATCTTCATTCTGATGAAAAGGAGAGAAGAATCAGGTAGCAGATATCAGATAACAGAATGAAAAACAAGGGGGTAAAATTGAATGAAGCAAATCAGGTAAAATCACGACATTCCTCACCTTTATTGTTGTTTTTTCATTTATGTCAAATGCCCCATCAACAAGCATGTCAAGTAGGGCATCCAGGAGTTTAGGACTTGGAATCCATTTACAGAAGTCCAATAGCAACCTTTGCAATGTTTGATAACCTGCACCGACCAGTAATCTGAAGGCAGCCTGGATAAGACAAACCAGGGTTTTAAAATCACATCAAGCAAACAACAGCACGATAAAAGAGTTGGAGAGATCGTTATTCAGAATTCAGACTAGCTGCCCTGTTTGCAAAATATCCAGCTCAGAGGTGTGCTTGTTTGGCTGTGCATGGTCATGGAGGGGTGCACACTGAACAACTTCAGTCTGGGCTATCCTAGGTGTGCGTCTGCACGCTGTGGCTGGAAGCTGACAACTGTGGCGCAATGAGGGGAGAAGAGATAGACAGCAAAGGCTGAGGAATATGGGGATAGCAGTGCAGTGAGGAGACCCATTGGTCTAATGGATTTTTAACCCACTTCAATCCATCCGCTTCACAGTTTTGGATGGGCTGGAACAGGTGGGTTGGGTCAGTTGCATGTACAGCCCTAGTCTATGCCTATACATTAGTCCACTTTCCACCTAGTGTGTGCAAGTGGGCCCATGAACAGGAAAACTATGACAAAATATTTCGTTACCTTTGACTCATCGTTTTCGGCAAGTAAAGCTGTCAGTGTCTGAAGGACATTAAGGACCAATTGCTCCCCAACTGCTTCATCAAAAGTTCCATTCAACAAAGAGACTATATGCAGGAAGCACTCCCCCTTGTGAAACAGATTTTGATAATACTGCCAAAATGTAACAGTGAAAAATAAATAAAACTGGCAGGGATGAGAGAAATATCAAAATACTCAAGTACTAGGAGCAAACCCATCTCTTCGCAAGAGAGTAAAAACATACCACGCGATCTATCATTATGATCTCTCTCATATTAACTAATAGATCAATTGACGATTCTGCAAAACCATTTTCATTTTCTTTTACACGGGTGAAAGTCTCCAGATATTTGGAGCATAGATGCATCTTTGCTGCATGATCTTGTGCTGATGATGGAGGTAACTGATTGTAAGAAACAACAGGAGAGGGTCTAAGTTCCAGATGTTAGTATCAAGAGCAAAACAAGGAACAGGATGGATATGACTTACCCTGAATAAAGCAAGTACTTGCTCCACTATGTGCTTCCTGAGGTATTCTTCTTGGAACAAGTCAAATAAACACTCAATACAATTGGCGTTATGTAAAACTGCAGTCCTACCAATGTCAGATATTGTGGTATAATCCTTGAAAAGGTTGAAAGCCAATTCCACAAATGTACAGGCATTCTTAATTTTCTCGTCTGAAGAAGTCATTGGAACATTTTTGGATGGAGAACCATTTTCATTTAGGTCATCTTGGGGATGGGACAGCCTCCTTAGTTCTTGTGCTTGAAGGCATGCAACCTTCAGGACTCTAGTAAGCACATCGATTGACTTGAAAGAAGCTACAGTTTGTTCCGTTGCAAGTTGTAGGATAACATGAAAGCTCTTAACAATAGCACCAGCCAATCCAGGATCATAGGTACACTCTTCAAGTGCAGATACCAACGCTAAGCATTCTGGCTACAAACAAAACAAATTTATTTCAAAGGTGCAAACAAAAAGGTGGTGCTATTCAAAATTCCAAATCAACATAAACTAAGAAATGTCTTAGATAAGGCAGGAGAAAATTGGGATACCAGGTTGTTTGAATTTTCATTGAGTGTTGCAGCAAACTCCAAGAAGGAAATAGCTTCAGCTTGAATAATGTTGATATCAGTTACATTGAAGCTCTTGGAATCGGTTGATTCGGGAGCATCGATGAATTGATCATTCCATGTCTCATGAATGATCTGATGAATATAGTCCGCAGATGACCCAAAGTAGAAAAATTTCTCCGAGAATATAAGATCCCAGAGACCCTCCTCGCGGAAAGATGTGAGTAGAGCTGGTGCTGAAATGAGAACCTTCGGAAACGTGCAAAGCATGTAATGCTGTAAGGTATTTGCTAAAATCCTGGAGCATTAGTGAACAAAAGAAAATCATCAGCAAAAGAAATTTAGTAATAGAATGTCCTAAAAACTATACTTTGCGCAGAAACTGATGTTGTTTGTCCCAAGAAGAACATGATAACCAGAACAATGAACAGTTAAAAAAGGTGAAAATGATTAGAAAGCGGATAATAGCAAACCAGCAACTAATTGGAAGATTACTCAAATGGTGGAAATTATCTACCAGAACATCGAAATTGACAATTATCAATTATTCAACAGAGTTATTTTTATTGATCTTATGTTTGGTCACTACATCTTAGCTTAGAAAATATCTTGTGTGAAGCCCAATATACATCATCTTGATAGATTGGACATAGCAGAAGTGAAGGAATTTGGGTTGATTGAAGTCAACAAAGTAGCATATCAAACCAAAGGAGAAGGAATTTACCTTATATGGTTAGGCATTTCAGTTTCACTAGCACAAGCTTTGATGCACGGGAAAACTGTTGAAAGAACCTTTATAATCCACCTCGCGCATTGCTCCCAGTATGCCAATGAAATGGATAGTGCGATTTGGGCGACATCAGTTAGAGTAGGGCAGTGCTTGATCTCCTTGGGAGGAAGAAGAAAAGAGCAAAGTGCTATGCTTAGTTTTACAGAGTACTCATTCCATTCTGATGTATCGAGGATATCCACAGGATTTGAGAAAGATTCTAATGTTGGTGAAGGCCCAGTGCTTTCTTTATCAAGTTTCAGGCTGGCTTGAGCATCAAGAAACTTTTGCTGATGAAACTCCTGAAGCATAAATGCAGGCCAACAGATACTGTTTGCAAATTTATGTATCCGCCCATTTTCACACAAGAATTGCAAATTGTTGACATTGCCAAAACTGGACCAGCAGTCAAGGACACAAGAGAGAAAAATCATGCAACATTACATGCCAACAAATTTTATACAATATACTAAGTTCAGAGCAAAATAGTGACATCAAAATTAAAAGTTAGCACTATCACCTATCAGTATCCACTTGACAGACAGAACAGTACCGCCCACCGCCAAATGTTTAGTTGTTATATGCGGCCAATGAATGGAATTTAATGTCAAGTTACACGTTCATATAGTACGCTTAAAACTGATGCAAAATATTTTATTAATCACTATTATAATAAGTTATAGAAATTATCAAACTATCAAACCCATGATCCAACGGGCTCTTTGCTTATACATGATATCATAATATTGAGTAGATTGTCATTCATAGCTCCAAAATGCCAGAATAAAAAAATAACAAATTACTATAGCCAAATGCACTCATTTCTGTACTTAAAAAAGATGGAAGAGGATACACTGCCTCCCTCAGGATTTCTAAAGATAGTATCTGGAGCCGGAGAATGCCATGCCTGAAAAGGGTTGTTATATAAGATCAAAGCACAAAACAAATAGGCTCAGATATATCTAGCTCTGGCAGATTGTTGTTACAGTGCACCATCAACTTATAATTGCAAAAGCGCTCCTATTGAACACCTGTTGTAGGTAGCTTACGCAACATTATCATTATTATCAAGTCTTAGCTCTTCAGCCAAAGATACTCTAAATACTCCCACCAGGCCACCAATAAAAACAAGTAACTTATGTGTTGTCGAAATTTTTGAACTTGAGTGATGTTTTTCTTATGGATATTTAGATTGAACATGCGAAAACGATATCTGCATGTTTTACCCAAAAAATGTTGAATTTACACATATACTAAACTAGATATTTTCATGTAGATTAAAAAATGTCACCCATTTCTGACTGAACTAGCAGTAAAATGACAGCAGCAGCTGTTCTAGAGGAGAGGCAATGGAATGTGTAATTTTGTGCCAATCATAGCGAAACTAATCGTGATGTCTGACAGAACGGCTAAAATGAATGAAAACTGTGTAAGGGGAAAACTGTGTAGGAACGACATTATAGTCCTTGAGAATGGTACATTCATGCAGAGAAGTATATCTAATTTAGTTTTTTTTCCTTCTCAGCAATTATGATTACTGCCCTTTATTCCGAATTTCAGGACATCCCACGTCAAAGGGCTGGTTTTGCCACTAATGGAACACATACCTTTCATCACTGGGAACAAAAGACTGCTTCGAGACCGAAAATTTGCTCGATGGCAGTCCAAGCCCATCTAATAGAACCTCCAGTCCCCCTATACTTCTGAAATGATTTTGTGCACGAGTATTTTCAGAAATAGTTGATCTCAGAGAGTGCAAGGTTATGAAGTGGAGTGACAGGTCAGTCCACTGCTCTTTCAAATTCAGCCTTCGAATAACCCTTAGGAGTTCTGCAAGAAAATAAAATCAGATATTTAAGATAATATGATGATGAAAAAATGTGGTGCAAATGATATAACAAGAGAACAGTTCGTTGGAACAGTTTCCTTGGATGCATTGGCATCTGAACCATTTAGACAAAACCATATACATTGGTATGGAAAACTACTCTATACACGCATTTAACAACTTAAAAATATATTTGTTGCAAGAAATTTAGACTCAAATTTATTAGCGGTTTCACAAATATGTTGTGCTTTCTGAAACAATCTTGTGTTTTATTCCATGTCAACCTCTTCAATGAAGCTTGGATATCTATTAACATCGTAACATAGTAAATAGAACATATTTCTTTATAAACAGAGAAACGACTCAGTGCTGCTGGTGATGTTATCATGGATTCATAGTACATCTTACTCTCTCCAACCTCCCTAAAACATAGAATTGCAACATTGGAGGGAAAATAACTCCGAACAAACAAATCTACTCTTGACAAGTTTTAATCACAAACCAACTGTTAATAGCTAGGCATATGTGTAAGGAACACAAGAAATGGATTAGGTAACACAGTTAAGGTTTGGAGTGGATGGGGAAAAGAAAAGGAGATGATTCACCCTCCGGCACAGAAAACAAATATAATTCGGATTAGGTCCAATTTTTTACAGATTAGTCATCTAGCATTGCTACTATTTATTTCACTACATTCAGGGTTGGCCCTCAAGTGGCTCAGTCCCTTTTACCAAAACAAGAGTTAATCACATCAGCAACGGCAAGTTAAGGCCATTTATCTCAGGTTGTATTCAAGAGTGTTTGCACCATGCATCGCATGTTGTACATTGTGTCACATTCTTAGCTTCACAGTGGAACTACATGTAATCGTCATCTTTTCTTTGATACTTCCCTTCCTAAAATACTCCCTCTGTTTAATTTTACAGAGTATATTAGAGTTTGGAAAAGTCTTCACATATTTGACTGACAATTAGTCAAATGATATGTATGATTACCACGCAAAGTTGTACCAATAGATTCATACTTGATAGATCTTTTAATACAACATTGATGTTTTAGCAATTGATAATATACTGAAAAAGAAAGTGTAATCAAAGTATGCTTATAAAGAATTTTCCAAATCCTAGTACGCCTTATAAAAGAAATGGAGTATGTTTCTAGAAAATATGCAATGCACTTGAAAGTATCAGCAAACAACTTTGAGTAAATTGGATTTGTACCATGCTTTAAGAGGTATTCGACAATCACTAGTGTTATAATGATACTATCGTAAACATTGAAAAGATAACATTACCTACTAACCAATTGACACCACCAGCTTCCATAACTGAAACAATGGCCTTTTTCTGCCAATTTTTATCAGAAACCATGTTTTTTGAAGTACTTGTATCAACTGTGGCCAAATAATTGCTTGATAGAGTATGCCCGGAGCTGTTTAGAAACTGTGAAATCCTTCTGGTCGTTGGCGCCAGATCCATGAAGTTTGAAATTACTGTAACAATGTAAACAAGAACCTTTTGCATCGTCCTCATGTTTTCTACAGTTTTATTTGACAGTTGTTCATCTGCAGCAAGCAAGCTGGTCAAGGTCTTCAGCTTTACAACTGCGGCTGGATATATGAGAGAGAGAAATCAGTCAAGACAAGATCCATAACAAAAGTAAACATATATCCAATGTCATAGTCTTCGCTACAGCAGTGAAATTGTTTTCAAAGAAAGAAGAAAAAAGGAAATGAAATGAGTCTAGAAATATTAATATGTTAATATTTATAGCCAAGTAAAGAGATTATGTACCTTTCAAAAGAGCAGTGACCTTCTGCACACCTCCATAATAACTAAATACTCTACAGTTATGCACTGAGCGGGTAACAATTGTCAAGCACTCCAGAACTGTCAATCCTTTAGTGTTTAATCCCAGGTCACCCAATAACTCTGAAATGTTAGCGGAGGATTCTGGACAGCTGCTGCCTAATAATGCAGGAAAACAAGATTCCAATTTATTCATTGTAGTTGTGAAACCTAATAAACCACTAAATAACAAACAGATGTCACAAATTACAATCGTGCACTGTTAAATCTGATATCAGAGAATGTAATTGGTATTAAACCAATACAGCAAAATGTGTTTCCTCATCAGAAGGAGCAGAAAACATTCAGCAACAAAAAAAAACACAGTTGGATTAAGTTGATTTACTCAAGCTGCTTAGCAGAACTGGCATGTTAGTGCCCTTAGACATTTAGACTATACCTACAACCAGGGGTCAAGAGGTAACTGGACGTACAAAAACCAAAGTTCCAAATTACAGGGTGTTCCTGTATTCAGCAAAACAAATCCAGCATTTAGCTGATTTCCAGAGTCCTTCATACAAGTTCTGCCAACTTGAGGGCATTTCGCAAACATCAATGAAAGCACACACCTAATTTTGAACTATATGATTACTCAATTTTGACATATATACTACTGATGTAGTTACTGGATAAACTCCTGCTATGAAGTCAATGATAGCTAAAGTTGGGCAAAATGTTATGCCCCTTTCTTAGAACTGTGGTCATCTCAAATCATTCAGCCAGAACAATACGCAAAGAGATCCTGACAGGCATACGAATGGCAGCTTAAAAAAATGCAGCTGTAATGTCAGGTGCAGACCTCAAATTATATGATATAATATAAGAAATGTAGAAATGAGCACTATTGTTTGGTCAATGATCCACACTTACTTTCAGTGATAGATGAAGTTATTTGAGAAATCTCCTGAATGAGAATAAGGATGACCTCAGAAGGATGGCCAGTAGAGCATCCTAAAACTGTATCATCTGATAATGATTCTTGATCAACTGACTGCTCAATATGGCCTGGCTCCCAATCTTTAAATACTTTTACAAAATGCATGACAAATATTTGCAGGGATTTCTTCTTTTCAGCCTATGAAATTGTTAATAAAAGAAATGAGGCAACATGATCTAACTTTGAAAAAAAAAATGTATACTGTAAAAATGCTACAGAAGCTTAGTAATTTCAAGAGTACCTATGCTTATGCTAGAAGCTCAAAAGGCCTGTAGTTCCATCCTTAAACTAAGCAGACTATAAAGTTATTAATCATGGTCTTGGAAAAAAAATCGTCCTGTCCTTATACAGGATACCAAGTGAGGAAACTAGTCAAATTGCACATTCATATTTTTTTATTGCAGGTGATGCAATAATTACTTGTTGGTCAATCAAATGAATATTTACATCTGTCAAATGATTATTTACATATGATATAGTCCAAGCAGAAGTATGTGAAGGCAAACTAGCATGGTCAGACAGCTAGACAGGTACCTTGTCAATGGCATTCTCATACTTCTGCCAAAGTGCATTCAGAACTCCTTCCTCGCCACCGTCACTGGAATCACATAACACAGGATTAAGAGAGAAGTAACCATACCAGATATAGTCATAACAATGCAATGAGCACTGACAGTACAGTTCACCGCGATGTAACCTTGGGTGGGGGGACACAACCAAAAAGTATAACAGAACTTTGCTATTTACTCCGTATCAGTATCTCTATTCTAAAATCTCATTAGCAGAAGCTGGTAATTAGTGTTCATAGGCATAGCCAGACAGGGTGGGTAATCCACTCGACCACTCAATTGTCTGATCCAACCTCATCCCTTTAACTGTGAAGCACACTGACATGGAAACGTCTGAAGAGGAAACTGACTGACACAACACTATCCTGCTACAGTTTAACCAGTAAGCATTCAACATATTTAGCTAATCCCATCACATCTATCCATCAGCAGCACGAGCGGATACCTCTACGCGTCACCAACGACAGCTAAAGGTTGCAAAGCACAGAAGCGAACTAGCAAATGCAACACCGAGCTCGAACTCACTGGCTCGCGCACTAGCAAATGCTGGCCACCAACACCGCGGCTCCAAACAAGCAAGCCGCATTGGCCACGGCAAACGAGGCACTGGCGGTTACCTGAAGCGGACCCTGGGGGACGGCGGGGCGGCGACCCTGTCCGCGGAGGGGGACCCGGTGCCTCCCCGGTCCCGGTCCCCGCCCCCGCCGCCGCCGCCGCCGCCCGGCCCCGGCGAGGCGGGCGCCGACTTGCGGAGGAGATCGGCGACGCCCTTGACGATGTTCATCGCCCCCGATCCGGCGCTAGCAGCAGCGGCGGCAGCAGGAGCGCATCACCGCCGCGGCGAGGACGACGGCGGCGCGCGGCGAGGCGAGCCCGCGGGATTCGGCTCGAATCCAATCCAGCCCGACCCGATCCTCCCCAGGTAGTGACAGAAGTGGAGACGGCGAGATCGCGTGAGGGGAATTGCAAACGAAAATGCTCCGGTTGGTTCTCTTCTCCGACAGCGAGCGAGTTTTTTTCTTTTTTTTTTCTTCTCTTAATTAACAGTCGGATCGAGGAGGAGTGCGAAGGGGAGAGGAGGGATCTGGAATTCTGGTTCGGGAAGGGAGGAGGCCGTGGTGATGGGTTTGTTTGTCAGGAGGAAAGAAGTTTAGGGGGTAAAGTAAGAAATAAATGTTTATAGGGGTTTTTTGAGAAAGAGCCCGTTGCGGTGGCCGGCAGACTTTGGGTCAGTTTGGATCCCCATGGCTTGCCTCGCCTCACTGAGCAAGGAATAACGCCTTTGGTTTTGTTTGCTGGTGCCTTAGGGCCTGTGATATCGAGATTTTCCCTTGCTCGCTGCGGCGAGCCAATTGAGCTCTCCTCCGCTGGCAAGGCTGGCCTTGCCGGGCGAGGCTAGCAAAGCCAGCAAGGAAACCAAACTGACCCAATTTACTAGTAGTGCGCATTTTACGTGGAAAACCCTGTGAAACCTGATTACTCTTCTTGTGGGATTGTAGAGTTGACCAGCGGCTGCGGGTGTCAGTGATGAATGTTCACTTCTAGATGGATTTTCGCTTCGCCTAGTAACTAAACTTGAACCACGTATGTATGGATAACTTCGTGTCTTTAAATGGGATGCTCGTGGCAATGGTAAATCAAACCGGAAAATTTGAATGGTACTTGTATTTCTTTTTGGAATTGCAATTTGGCAAAGAGTAACTTTTAGTTAGTCCTCTCTTTGAGCAAGGAGGAGCCGGCAATTTTTTTTGACACGGAATCGGCAATTTTTTTTGACACGGAAGCGGCAATTAATAGCACTTGCACACGGCCTTTATTTGTGTTATAATCAATCCAATTAAAGAATGGGGGGAATTGACTAATCGAGCGAGAGAGGTTCAAGACGAAATCTGAATGCTTGGCAGCGACTAACACTGGAGACACGATTGTGAAATACGGAGCCGTATTTGTTTTCATCCCAATGCAAATTAGCGTCTTTTATTTTTTTTCTCTGATCATATCCATATGCCTTTTCATAGAGGAAAAGACGTGCAGAAGTAGATTGAAAATGGTGCAGAAGAAAGTAATGTTGCATGATATTATTGGTGTACTAGCAACTTCTCATTTTAATTTTACTGTCTGTTATCTCGTTTTCTACTTGGTTTTTATGCACACACCATGTTAGTAAGTTGGGCCATATCTTTACACCATATGGGTGTGTGATGCATCATCTGAATATCTTCGAACATCAACACCGACGACAACATCAATGTTCTAGACACAAATATATACCTACAACTCAAAGGAAATTTGCGTACTGCGGTTCTAGACACAAATATATACCTACGACTCAAAGGAAAGGAGTGATAGCTCCTTTTTATGATCCAAAAAATCACAAGTTACCACGACGGAGCATACGGTTGGTCCGCTACTAAAACCAAAGATATATATTGTTCTTAGCTCCACTACTCGATCAAATTCCAAAAAAACGAAGCAAGATCTCGCTAAGCGAGCTCATGGGTTCCAATTGTCCTCGTCGTCGTAGATCAGCGGCGCGGACGGCATCACGAACTGCGGCATCTCGTCGTCGATGCTCCCGATGGCCGGGAAGGCCATCATCAAATCGGCAACATTCCCGGACGCTTCTCCCGTGACCATGTCGCCCAGCAGGTTCGGTATCTCCTCGTCATAGGCGGCCACACTGCTCGCCAATGGCCTCTTCGCTGGCTTCTCATCGCCCGCTGCACATCACATCGCACGTGTCACCGTCACCGCTCGACCAAATGCAAACTGGATTCGGAGGAGGAAGGCCATGGAGTGCTCACCGGAGACGCAACCACGTTTGCTGCCGAGGTTGAGCCCCTCCTCTTCTTGGGTGCAGCGCGATGGGAAGCCGCCGCCGCCTTCGTGCAGGCTGTTGTTGCGGCCGCCGGAGGGCACCACCGCCGAGCCGACGTTCTCGTGGTTGACCAGCCTGGGCATGGTTCCAAGGTATACCAGGCTGGCGCCGGCCATCTGCTGCTGCTCCTGCTCGCAGAGGAACGCCGTCATGTCGAACGCCGGCGTGCCGGCGGCGATCGCGGATGGTTGAATTTGGATCGAAGGGAGCTCCCGCCGCGCCATGGGCGGCAGCAACGACGCCAGCTGCTCATAATTGCTGGGGTCGATTTGGAGGTCGCCGATGGAGGGCAGCGGCAGCGGCTCCTGTGAGTAGAGCGCCGTCATCGAGTCCAAGGCAATTGGCGGCGGCGGCGGAGGCAGCGGCAGCAGGGCGAGTGGGTCGGCCGCGTCGAAGGCGAACGGCGGGTTCTGGGGTTCGGCGTCGGCGCCGAGGATGGTGTTGGGGCCGCCGGCGCGGATGAGGGCGACCTCGTGCTCCACCTCCGGAGGGTAGAGCGGGAGGCCGGCGCGCTCCCGCCGCTTCATCCGTGTGTTCCAGTAGTTCTTGATCTCGTTGTCCGTCCTCCCCGGCAACTGCACGCACGCACGAACGAATCGGATCTCACAAATTAATCAAACAAAAATCATTAGATCGCATATTAATACTCAATGGAAATTAAACAGATGGAATTGCATGATGCATGCTTACATGCGCAGCGATGCGCGCCCACTTCTTGCCGAGGAGGGCGTGGAGGCGGAGGAAGAGGAGCTCCTCGTCGGGCGCCATGGCGCCGCGCTTGAGGTCGGGGCGGAGGTGGTTGGCCCATCGCAGCCGGCAGCTCTTGCCGCAGCGCAACAGGCCCGTCTCCTGGCGCACCCTGTTCCAGTTCCCTTCTCCGTGGCGCCGCACGTGCCCGACCAGCTTCTCGTCTTCCTCCGCCGTCCACGGGCCTTTCTTCATCAGGCCACCGCCGTCTTCCTCCTCCTCCGCCTCCGAAACCCTCTTCTGTGAGGATCTCATGGCAGCCGATTGATCGCACAACGCCGTCGCCGCCGTCCTCGCAAGAGGCGGCGCCCCGCGCCCCCGGCCCGCCGGCCTCTCGATAGTATCACGGGGGGTGCCTCTCCCTCCCTCCTCTTCCTCTTTCTTCTTGGATTATGCAGGATGTAAGAACAAGAAGAGGGGAGAGAGGCAAATAATCTCAGCGATAAAGCTCGTGCATCATCCTCACGTGGGTTAGGAGGATGCGGGTAGCGACGAACGCCATAAGCTAACGAATGGCTCTATCCAGCCTAGCGACATTAGCGATAGGGAGAAAAGCTGCAACACTGGTTTGGTTGAGGAGAACTGATGATGAAGGAAGATTTTATCCTCTGCTAGTGCGAGGGATTGGAATCTGGATGGGCTGATAAAGGAAGAAGAAGCAATGCTCCGCTAGTTTGACCATGCATGCATGCAGCATACACTGCTTGTGCCGATTCGTGGAGGTAGATAGAATGAATTGTTCTACTGTTTGACTATGCATGCATGGGGGCGCCGCCGGCTGGTGTGGGGAATTTGATCTGCAGACTGGCAATGGATGCCACCTGTCCCGTGGATAGATCGTTGGACGCGATTGGATCTCATCTAAAAATAGATACAGCCGCCAAAATAGATCGAGTCGCCGCATGGTTCTTGACTTCTCTGGTCGCGCTCACCCGGTTTCCGTCGATGGCCTGGCTGCTCGATCCGCCCGTGCATCACGGTCACCTAGCTTGCATGGCGCGAGCTCTGGCCGCGTCGCGCGCCTCCCGCCATGGCCTGTCCTCAGCTCCTCCGGCGAGGACAAAAGCAGCAAGCTTCGATTGGCTGGACCAGTCCCCATCCGTTGTGAGCTCCGGCAGGCCCCGCGAACTGATGAACGACGACGTACAACAGCGAGCGAGATTCTAACACCTGGGTTGAATGGAGAACAGGTGCTTCGATCTATAGACGATCAAGCAGAACTGAAGTGCAGAGCATGAGATCTGTAGGCAGGCACCTTGCTCCCGTGCTCACTGCCACTGGCGGCGGCGCCTAGATCATGCATTGTTTGATCATAACGGATTTTGAATGCGTAACTTGGAACTGGAGAGATAGGAGAAAAAACAGGAGCGATGTGCGGCCTCCCGCTCCCGCTCCGCGGAGCGGAGGTGAACCCCCCACCGCCGCCGGCTGCCACTCCGGCCCCGGAGGCTCCAACCACTGCGCCGGTCGCCATCCCGGCGCCGGCGGCCACCTTGCCGCTCATCCCTCCGCCGACGACCCTGGAGACCCCCAGCGCAGGGCCGGCGAGCAACTCCTCTCCAGCGCTGAGTCCGAGATCTGCGGCCGCCCACCCGGTGGTGCTGCCTTCGTCGGGCTCGACAACCCCGGCCTCGGTGAACCCGGATCTGGAGTTCG
Organism: Echinochloa phyllopogon; assembly: GCA_033239725.1. Taxonomy (NCBI): domain Eukaryota; kingdom Viridiplantae; phylum Streptophyta; class Magnoliopsida; order Poales; family Poaceae; genus Echinochloa; species Echinochloa phyllopogon. Next base: position 4,601,617 of record BTCW01000001.1, read on the forward strand.
AGCTTCCATCCTCAGACTCCTTCTCTTCCCCGGTAAGATCTGCCCCTCTCTCCCCGTGGCGGCCCCTTTCTTCCCCGGCGCGACCTCCGGCGGACTCGGCCAGAGCGACGACGAGCTGGAGCAGGAGCAGGTGGACTTTGACTTCACCCCCTCGCCGGTGCGCTCCCCCCGCTCGGCCTCATTCTGCGAGGTGGTGCGCGGCGGCGGCCCCGGAGCTCTGGCGGCGGACTCCCCCGTGGCTGCGGTGCGGGAGGCTGCGCCTGCTCCAGAGCCGATGGTGGACGCGCCCCGGCCGGCGAGCGAGGCGGGCCGACGGCGTCGACGGCACAGGCCATCCCGGCGGCAGCGTAGCCGGCGCGTGCTGCAACCGCCAGCCTCGCTGCATGAGGTCCCGCAGCCGCAGCCACGGCTCTCCCTGCGCGACCGGCTTCGCTTCCCTGAGCCAGAGCAGGCAGAGTCCTCTCGTCGCCGGCCGCGAGTGGATGCTGATGGGTTCGTGGAGGTGCTCTCACGCTCGAGCCGCCGCCGTCTCCACCAGTCTGGCGGCTCCTCCGACCGCTCCTCTGGGGGCGCTCGGCATCCTCCCCTAGGCGCATCCCGCCTGAGATGGAGGGCCGCTGCCTCAACTGCCTCTCCTACAACCACAGGGTGGCGACATGTCGGTGCCCGCGTCGCTGCCGGCGCTGCCATGGGCTGCATCACATCGCCAGGGACTGCTGGCGCCGCTCTGCCAGTCCAAGGGAGGCCGATGGGGATGTCGACGCTGCAACATGCCGTGGACGTCGTTTGGAGCGGTGCTCTGGGCCGCCCACGCCAACTGGGTCCGACGGGCCGAGAAGCACACCATCGCCGTCGCCGCCCTGCTTGCCTTCGTCCCCAGCCGGGCTAGTGCACCCGACGGTTCCGGTCGGCTTCCAGTCGAGCCAGGAACTGGAGTGCTGCTACATCGACAGGACACCGGCCATGGTGGCGGAGGAGGCCAGGTTGCGGTTAGCCCTACTGGCAGTGGTCGGCAACGCCTCCACGGCGTTCTCGCCGGCCGAGGCCAAACGAGCGTTGATGACGGCGGCAAGTCTGGGGATGGAGACATCACCGTGAAGCCCTTCCATCCGGAGCATTTTCTCATTGAATGTGCGACGCAATCAGCTCGGGATCGTGTCCTCGCGGCCAGCCCGGCCCCGATGAACTCCACCAGCCTCTCCATCCTGCCATGGACTAGGCTCGTGCATGCGGAATCTGAGACACTACTCTCCAAGGTCACCATCGAGGTCGATGGTATTCCGGCGCATGCCTGGGACCTGGAAACTGCGAGCAAGCTGCTGTCTCCTCTGGGTGGAATGCTTGGATGAAGCAACCGAGCAGAAGACGGACATGTCCACGTTCAGGCTCACTGCTTGGACAAAGGATCCTCATGCCCTGCCGGAAAGCAAGAAGCTCCTCATCGCCGAACCGGAAATCATGGTAACACACAGTAACCCTGACATGCAGCTCATCTTCGGCAGCGTCTGCCCTTACCTCCGCCAGAAGGGAGTTCTGGCTTACCCCGTGCAATTTCACCTGCGCACGGTGGCGGAGTTCCGTTCTGGGTCGCCGTCGGCGGAGTCGTCCTCGTCGGGTGGGCCGGAGGGCAACCTGGACGGCAACCTTGGCGGCCCTGGTCCCCGCCTCTCGGCATTCGCTCGCTGGGACGGTCGCGGCCGGCGAGGTGGCGGCGCTGCCGGTGCCCGGGGCGGGGAGGCTGTCTTCAGGCAACGTACGAGTGCCGGGCCCACAGCATGTGCTGCTGGGACCGACTGTGCTTTGCAGGCGCCTGCCAAAGCTGTGGAAGCGGCTGTGCTGATGCCGACAAGCGACTGCCTGCTGCCTGTCCCGGAAAACGGAGACCGGCGAGATGGCGCGGCCTTTTGCTGAAAAGGGTGTATCGTCCTCGGGTGCGCTGCCTCCGGGGAGGGTCCCATCGGATGGGACTACCCCTGGCTCGCCGCCTTTGCCGGACTGTGCTGAGTTTCCCGTGTCTTCCAGACGCGTAGACCCGGTCCAACGGCAGTGGGATCCAATGCTCATGGAGTTTGAATTGATGCCTCCAGTGGTTACCTTGGCGGCGGAAAAGGAGGTGGCAGCTGTCTTGGCGATTACTGGGCCGACCTTGGAGGTGGAGGCCGAGGCGACTGGGCCGCTCTTGGGCCATATTACTCCACGGGAGCCTGGTGGGCTGGATATGAGACCACCGATTCAAAACACTGACCTTAGCGCCAACGCTGGTGACCAGGCTTCCGGGGAGGCGACAGCTGCGCCACCACTTGATGTAACAACCTCGGCTGCTGGGGAGGCGAGAGCTGCACCACCACTTGATGTACCATCCTTGGTTGGGGCTCTTGGTGCTACTGCGCCGTTGGAGGAATCCACTCCACTGCGGGATTTCACCACGAAGGTGTGCAGGCGTGTGGTAAGCCCCCTGGTTGCCAGGCCGCACACGCAGCCTCCTCTAGACGACCTTCCGCGCGAAATGCCGCTGATCGAGCTGCCCAAGAAGAGCAAGCGCCTGGCGACGTTGGCCATGGCGGACATCCCACCGGCGCAGCGCGCTGGGGTAATCCTAATGAAGCGGCTGGGCGAGATTCCTGCAGGTGCGGCACCAGCCCCCACGACCACCAAGCAATCTTCCAAGGAATACTTTGAGAAAGGCAGGCTCCCGAGGACAGAAATGGTGGCGGTCAGAGAGCTATTTCCGCTGCTTGGCAGGGTCTCTCCCGTCATGGGATTGATGGCTGCCTGAGCAAGCTGGTTTTCCATTCTTGGTGTTTTATTTTCATGGATAAATATGCGCTGTTGTCTTGGAACGTGCGTGGGTTGAACATGCGTGCCCGCCGGGATGCTGTTCGGGTGCTTGTTGGGGATGCTAGGCCAGCGATTGTCTGCTTGCAGGAGACTAAACTGGCTGTAATTCAGCCGAATGTTGTATTCTCGACCCTGGGAGCTCAGTCTGTTGATTTCGCTTACCTGCATCTGAAACAAGGGGTGGCGTCCTCGTCGCGGGACGCAATGATGTAGTCAGTCTATCTGATGAGTATGTGGGGTGCTACTCAGTCACGGTTAAGGTTACACACCTAGCTGATGACACTAGTTGGTGGCTAACCACGGTGTACGGGCCACAGGAGGACGCGGAGAAGATCCTCTTCCTTGAGGAATTGCAGGCGATCCGGAACGTTCACCATGGGCCATGGGTGGTTACTGGAGATTTCAATCTAATCCTTTCTTCAGCTGACAAGAGTAATGATCGCATCAATAGGCGCAACATGGCGCCCTTTCGTAGGGCTGTGGACGAGCTTGAGCTCAAGGACATGCACCTCCACGGTCGCAGGTATACCTGGAGCAATGAACGAACGAACCCTACGCTTGTCAAACTCGATCGTGTATTGGTGACAGCAGATTGGGAGGATCTCTTCCCCTTTTGCTACCTGCAGGCGCTATCATCGGAGGCCTCCGACCATTGTCCTTTGCTCATGCAATTCAATGCTGCAATCCGGTCCAAGCCACGTTTCCATTTTGAGATCTTCTGGTTGAAACTTGAGGGGTACCAGGAGACCGTGGCTCGTGGCTGGACTTGCCCCCCGGAGGTCACTGATCCGTTTCGGCGATCGGATAATCTTATTCGCAACGTTTGCAAGGAACTCCAAAGCTGGGCTGATAAAACGGTCGGGAACGTCAAATTGCAACTACTTCTGGCCAAAGAGGTGATCTTGCGCTTCGATCAAGCGCAGGAATGCAGGCAGCTATCGGCGGATGAGCTGGACCTGAGGAGACAGCTCAAGGGACTGTGTTTGGGGCTTGCATCCCTTGAACGGACGATCGCTCGATAGCGCTCTCGCATCACATTTCTGCGGGAAGTGGATGCGAATACAAGGTTCTTCCACATGCACGCTACCTACCGGCGGCGGAAGAACCATATACGCAGTCTTGAAGCCGATCACTTCACGGCAAATTCTCCGGAGGACATGGCCGACGTTCTGTACGAGTACTACGATGGGCTGCTGGGACGGGAACTTGGCAGGGAGTCCACCATCAACTTCGAAGCCATTGGCATCGAGCCAGTGGACCTGACTGAGCTGGAGCTTCCGTTCACTGAAGAAGAAGTTTGGGGCGTCATACGGGAACTGCCGGCGGACAAGGCGCCAGGGCAAGACGGGCTGACCGGGGCGTTCTACAAAAGCGCTTGGGCAATCATTCGGCAGGACATGGTGACCGCGCTCAATGCATTCTACGCGGTGGATCGGCGGCAATTCCGCTGCCTGAACACGGCTCTGCTCACCCTCATTCCAAAGAAGCCGGATGCATCAAGACCACAAGATTATCGGCCCATCAGCCTCATCCACAGTTTCCCGAAGTTGGTGTCCAAGTTACTCGCCAATCGCCTAGCGCCGCGGCTGAAGGATCTGGTTCTGCGCAACCAGAGCGCTTTTATCAAGGGACGCTCCATTTTGGACAATTTCAAGTATGTCCAGTGCTCGGCCAAACTCCCGCGGAAAAGAAAGATACCGAAGGTGCTCCTTAATCTTGATATCTCCAATGCTTTCGACACTGTGTCTTGGCCGTTCTTGCTTGAGCTACTGCAAGCTTGGGGTTTTGGGAATCGATGGCGAGATTGGATTGCCTTATTGCTGTCCACGAGCTCCACGAGAGTGATGCTGAACGGACGGACGGGGAAGAGGATCTGGCACAGGAGGGGGCTACGGCAAGGGGACCCGCTGTCGCCCATGCTGTTCGTCATCGTCATGGACGTGCTCAATAGGCTCTTTGGCAAACCAAGTGAGGACGGGCTGCTGCAACCAATCGGTCACCCGGCGATCAAATATCAGTGCAGCATGTATGCCGACGATGTCATCCTCTTCGCATCACCCTCAGTACCTGAAGCACAGACGATCGCTCGCATCCTGTCAATATTTGGTGAAGCCTCCGGCCTGCTAACCAATCTAGCGAAGTGTTCCATCACGCCCATCTATGGGGCTGAGGATGCTATTCAGGAGATCCAGGCAATCTTGCCTTGCCAAGTCGCCCAATTCCCAATTACATACTTGGTCGTGCCATTGTCGACGCAGGCACTGCCAAGAGCATGTTTCCGGCCAATGGTGGAAAAGTTGCAGCCAAATTACCAAGGTGGAAAGGGCCGATGATGCAGAAGAGTGGACGCCTCGTCCTGACAAAGTCTGTGCTGTCTGCCATGCCGGTCTACTACATTATGGCTGATCAGCTGCCGGTGTGGGTTTTGGATGCCATTGACAGCATTTGTCGCCATTTCTTCTGGGCTGGTCATGATGGTTCAGTGCGCGGCAAATGCCTGGTGGCGTGGGAGAATGTCTGCGTGCCAACAGCATATGGGGGTCTCGGTATATCTAATTTCAGGCTACCAGGGATTGCTCTCAGCACGAGATGGCTATGGCTCCAGCGTGCAGACCTAGAGAGAGCTTGGTCAGCTCTACCAATCAAGGTCAGTCCAGAAGCAGTTGCACTCTTCGACGCCTCCATCATCATATCTGTGGGAAGTGGCGAGCAGACGTTCTTCTGGACTGATAATTGGGTCGATGGTCGGTCAATTTGTGATCTGGCGCCGTTGCTGTCTACCTTGGTGGGAGCCCGAGTCAAGAAGAGGAGGACGGTGGCTGAGGGCCTTATGGGTACGCGATATCACAGGAGGGCTCTCCGTGACTGCTGTGATCGAATATCTCCATCTTTGGAACATGCTGCTCCAGGTCCGGCTTGCCCCAGGAGTAGAGGATGAAGTACGCTGGCGATGGACGACCAACGGCCAATTCTCAGTGCAATCAGCGTACCAGGCACTGCAGCTAGGGAGGATCAAATTCTATGGAGCTGATCGGATTTGGAAATCATGGGCTCCACTCCGGGTGAAGATTTTCTTCTGGCTTGCCTCCCGGGGACGCATCTGGACAGCGGATCGACGACGACGCCGAGGGTTAGATGCCCATGATGAATGCCTATTATGCGAACAGGAAAATGAGACCGCGGACCACTTGCTTGTCTCCTGCCCGGTGGCAAAGGAAGTCTGGTGGCGAGTGTTTTCATGGACACGCTGCAACTGCGCATTCCCGGTCGCCGATCTCTCCATCCAGGAATGATGGGAACATCTGCTCCACATCCAACAACCATCAAAGTGCAAAAGGAGTATGCAGCCTCTTCATGGCCGTTGGTTGGCATCTCTGGAAAGAGCGCAACGCTCGGTTGTTTGATAGCAGTGCGGTGGCCAGCTCCATGCTGATCGAGCGTATTCAGAATGAGGTCAGACTTTGGATAGAAGCCGGTGCTATGAAGTTAGGGTGTCTATTTTGCAAGTAGTCCACTTTTGATCCTTGTAGCACGCTTGCGTGCTTGTAAACAACTTTTTCTCTTCTTAATACAATGATACGCAGCTCTCCTGCGTATTCGAGAAAAAAAAACGCTTTCGCTGATTGGATGATTACGCCCCGGTGTTTTGTGAAAACAGCTCAAAGCCTCAGCAGCTTACAACCGAAATAATTGCATCCTACTGACAGAAATTGCTGCCATTTTTTTTTTGCGGGCAGAAACTGCTGCCATTTGACCAGAACTCCAGAAGCATTGCGGCGTGCTCTCGGAGCGCCCCAGGCTCCGCGACGTGTGCCGCGCCGCCATTGCCGGTGAGGGGCAACTGGATCGACCAGAGAGGTTCCTCAACTCCTTCCCGTAGCTAGCTACTTCTTCCGCGATGTCGCCGTCGACGAGCGAGCGCGGGGACGCGATCATCAGGGACGTCGAGCTGGACATCGTCGCCGGCCGTGCCGAGCCGGTAGTCACCACTTCCAGGTCGTCCGATCCTCCTGCCGCTACGAGTGGGTAAACCGCCAAGAATGCCTACCGCAACCACGCATGGCTGTTCCGGTCGCTTCTTGGGAGGACTGGCGCCGCGACTCCTCTGTCAGTTTGGGTGACCTCAAGCTCCCAGCTGATCGAGAACACTGAAAGGCATGCATGGCTTACAGACCGAGGCTCCGTAGGCTCGTGAGCATGAGCGGCAAAAAGGAGCAGGAAGGAGGTTACAGATCGAGGCGACCCTGTCGTCCTAGGATACCCGAGCATGCATTGCTTACCCCACGCTCACTATTATTGTTGATGACCATGATGATACGGTTTACTTGATTGCCAAGGGCACCGGCCTGTAGGGTAAGCATGGGAGCGGTGGTCTCTGTTGACATGGGGGCGCGAGTACTCTGCCGAGGAGTGGCGAAGCTTGATATTCAGAAGCATGTTACTTTTAAGCGATGCTCCCATGCATCAGTGACGGATTGTTGCAAATACATAGGCTTGGGAGTTATGTTGGCCTGATCGAAGGATCAGTTTATGGAGTCTGAATGTTGCTAAGGATAATTTTGTCATGGCTGATTTAATTTGCATCATGCAATCTCTGTAGTGATAGGATTTGGAGTACTTGTTTATATAGGTCCAATATGTGAGCTATGTGTCGTTGCTCATTTTATTGGGCTCATTATCCACCTTATCTGGCTATCCCGCGTATCCCTGTTTATCTAGTAATAATAAAACCTACAAAGTTGTAACCTTTTTAGATCTAATGAAAAGACAACTTGCCTGTGGAGGCCAGGCGCTTCACTTTTGTAACGCCAAACTATCAAAATTTCCTCATCATGTTACCCAGATGCTGGCCTCATCCGGACCTGAAGATTTCATATGTAGAGCCAAGTATTTAGAAACGAGCATGGTCCACCGTCCAGACTCGATAATATCGTCTCAAACATTTGCAAAACGGAGGTCACGAAGCCGTCCGCCTGTCACGTCATCACAAAAGCGAAACGCAAACCTTCTCTTCTCGTGCAGGATATCGCCATTAGTCCATTACAAAGCTCTAAACCCCCGGAACTGGAATTGGAACTGATCGATCAGGTAGGTGATATCTCGTAATCACCCACACCCGTCCGCAACCTGTACGATCCGGCGGCGAGTACGCGACGTTATCCAACCACGGCAGGCACGCACTGCCAGTGCCCTACCCTACCCTACCTGGCGACCGAGGCCACTGGCCACCGCACGCAGCCACCGACGACTCCCGCAGGCGGGAGGGATGGCCAGGACCACGCACGCCGCGGGGCGACAGCGACGCCGCACCATCTCGCACAGCGGCGGTTGGGTCGGGTCGGGTGGGGCAGTGGGCTTCCCTTCCCGTCACCTCAGGTCCGACGCGCGGCGCAAGTGCAAGGCACCCGCGTGCGCCGCAGCCAGATCCGGCCAGGCAGGCCTGCCCATGTGAGCTAGCCGCGGAAGCCGACGAGCGGAAGCGATAAAAAACACCGCGGGGAGCTCAGTTCAGTGCCATGCCCGTCTGCCGACGCTGACGGAGCCTAGCGGCTGGAACCCCGAGCCGGTCGCCTCTCCGACTCCGAGCCAGTGAATTGTCTGTTTCGTTTACCCGCGCGGCCCGCTCGTGGCCTCGGTGGATCTCTTCCTCTTCCTCGTACGGCGGCCATTGCTTCGCAGTTACTGCTGGCAGGCGGTAATGGGTGGTTAGTTAGTTTAATGCCGCTGGCGGGGGGCAAGTGGCGTGGCGTGGCGTTTGCCGGTGGACTCAACTCACTCACTGGCCTGCCCTGATCGACCCACCGACCGACCGTCGGTTGCTCGGCCCTGCTCGCCCGCGTCGCGTCGCGTCGCGCCTACCAACCCCCACCCGCACGGAATGCAAATTGGAAGGCTGCGTGCGGGCGAGCGAGAGTGAAAGGCCAGCGAGTCAGCTCAGCTCGCTCCTCCCACCGCGGCCAGCTCCGTCCGTCCAGCTCTTCCATGGATTCCGATTCGATCTGGGAGGCGAGGAGCTGAGACCGGGGAGGAGGGTGAGCGAGCTGCTGCGGCTGCGGCCTGCTGGGACTTGGAGGGGGCAGCGGCCGTACCAGTGTACCACGCGGCGGGCCGGTGGCGGAGGCGGCCATGAGCTGGCGACGAGGCGGGGGAGGGGATGGAGGAGGGGTCTCCAGGAGGTGGGCCGTCCTGCTCTGCGTCGGGAGCTTCTGCCTCGGCCTGCTCTTCACCAACAGGTAATTAAATTAACCATCCCAATTCCCATCCGCCAGCTGCCGCTGCTCCGAGTCCCCAATTCGTCTCTGGTTCTTCGATTCGAGGTTGCTTCCTAGCTCGGAGCTGCTTGTTTTGAGCTGGGACGGGTTCGATCGAGATCCGCGGGCGTTTGGTGAGCTTCTGCAAATGGTTGGATTTGGATTTGGAGCTTGCACATCATGATGAGTCAATTTGTGCCCCCTGGATTTGGATTTGGATTTGGGCCCGGTGTTTTCCGATACGCGCTTCTGGATTCCCAAATGGTTGGTTTTGCTAGCTTCGTTCGTGATGGTGCAACAACCACCACACACGATTGTGGGATTTTTAATGTTCCGTGAGCTGTGAATTTTAGTGGGTTGCCACATCGGGACATTTTCCTTTTGCTCCAATTGGGTCCGATTACGGAACATGGATCGTCCTACGCAAAATCCCAGATGCTTTTGTAGCTCTGTACTCGTCTATATTGGCGTCCGTCTGTAACAGTGCAACCACTATACGGACATCGGGTTCCAGTTTCAGCAATTCAACTAGTTAATTTGCTTTGGATGTAGTGCTACCCGAGTAGGGAAACAAATGATCTATCCTTAGTTGCTTACATTGTCATGATCGTCTGTTCCAGAATGTGGACGCTGCCCGAGGCGAGCGAGATCGCTAGACCAAATGCAAAAGTAGAGGAAGGCAACATGCAGGTTGCTGGAGAATGTGGTTCTAAAAAGGTAGGCCGTTTCCTCCCCTCTAATTTCTTCTCCAAGCATTCCAGAGTACTAGACTTGTAGTCTTGTTCATGCCTTTCTATTGTTACAGCAACCACCACAAGTAGTTCGGTGCTACAAAATTCAGTACTTTATGGTTGATGCAATGCACATGAGCAGAATCATTGCTGATACTTTATCTCATCATTATTTGCCACCAGGTCCAAGAAAAACAAGATTACAGGGATATTTTACAAGTTCAAGATACTCATCATGATGTGCAGTACGTGTTGACTTCCTTTTTCTCGACCATGTCTGTTCTGTGATCGAAATAGTTTGTTTTTCTAATTTTGGTTGGCATTTACACATGTGGATGCAGAACACTAGATAAGACGATAGCAAGTTTAGAGACAGAGCTCTCTGCCGCAAGGTCTCTGCAAGAATCCCTGCTCAACGGTTCCCCTGTTTCCGAAGATTTCAAAGTTTCTGAATCAATCGGGAGGCGAAAGTATCTAATGGTGATAGGGATCAACACTGCATTTAGCAGTCGCAAGAGGAGGGATTCCATACGTTACACTTGGATGCCTCAAGGTTTCTGGCAATTAAAATATACTGATCATTTCGTATGGTTTGTAATATTACCATGCTCTGAATAACTAATAATATAGCACCTGTAAATAGGTGAAAAGAGGAAAAAGCTCGAAGAAGAGAAAGGGATCATAATTCGTTTCGTCATTGGACACAGGTGTGATGGAAACAGACTTTTATGGTTATTGTAATTTTCATCTATCTGGATCTATTTATTTCTTAGTAACTTGTCATAACCTTTGCATACTTTGCAGTGCTATATCAGGTGGAATTGTTGATAGAGCAATTGAAGCAGAGGACAGAAAACATGGGGATTTCATGAGGATTGTAAGTTAATTGTTTAATCGGCTATTAAGTTCACATGGAAGTGATAACATGAATGTTATTCTCAATTTTGCTGGGATTGCTGGTTTGTCTCTCTATTCACTATGGTTACAATTTTATCCAGGATCATGTTGAAGGATACCTTGCATTGTCGGGCAAAACCAAGACCTACTTTGCTACAGCTGTTTCACTATGGGATGCAGATTTTTATGTTAAGGTCGACGATGATGTGCACGTGAACATAGGTAAATCTTCTTGTGAGGAACTTTATGCTTTTTGTTGATCTTAAGTTAGGAGCCAAGAGATCTCATATGTTCAAAACTCTAATTTACTACTAAACTATCATTAACCATTTCCTTTTTTGTATACTCCAATTTAAAACTAGAAGTAGTAGATATGGTATGAATATGTTTCACAAATAACATACGACAGTCTCTGCCAAAATGTCTAACATTGAAGTTTTGCATTTGCAGCAACGCTTGGACAGATTTTGTCCAAACTTGCATTGAAACCCAGAGTATATATTGGATGCATGAAATCTGGACCTGTCCTGTCTGAAAAGTAAGTACGTTGTGGATAAAATCTCTCTACTGAGGATAGTAAGTGGTTTCAAATTTAATTATATAGTGCTTGTTTTTTCCTCCAGGGGTGTGAGATATTATGAGCCTGAGCATTGGAAATTTGGGGAATCAGGAAACAAGTATTTCCGACATGCCACCGGTCAATTATATGCTATTTCGAAAGATCTAGCAACTTACATATCTATAAACAAGTGAGAGAACATGTGTATTTTACTTTGCTTTTCTCCGAATCAAGTCCAGCTTGGATCCTTTTGCTGACTTAGCTACCCTAATCCAACTGCACCAGGCACATACTGCACAAGTATATAAACGAAGATGTTTCCTTGGGTTCTTGGTTCATCGGGTTAGATGTTGAGCATATTGATGACAAAAGACTTTGTTGTGGTACTCCGCCTGGTAAGCTTCCGTTACTACATGCCATACCAACTTCATCTTGGTTGATCATCAATCCATCACCCAGGAGGCTCGATCGTTTAAATTGTTTTCTTAAAGTGTAATGTTCGGATTTTGGAAGCACTACATAGACACGAAGGGCACAGAATGTTTTCATGGAGTCACATTCTTTTCTTGTTTTCGACCACAGATTGCGAATGGAAAGCTCAGGCGGGCAACATCTGCGCGGCGTCATTCGACTGGAGATGCAGCGGCATATGCAACTCCGAGGGGAGGATCTGGGAAGTGCACCATAAGTGCGCCGAAGGCGAGAACACGCTGTGGAACGCCACGTTCTAGCACAAACGAACCCCCACTTTGACTGTGTTGTTTGTAAATTGCCCCGCGGTTTGTATGTAATTCGTTTTGTAGGTAGCTGTGATTTTGTGACGTGCTAACACCGACGAAAAGCGGACCACAATTTTAGGTAGTGTCTGTCTGCCGGTGGCGGTGAAAGAAGCTGAAGATTGAAGAAAGGGTATAAGAGGTAATTTTTTTGAGCGAAAATGTTTAGGGTGGTCATTTTGTACCGATCTCCTGTACTGTATGTATGGCTGCCAATATGTGAGACCAAAAATAAAAGCTTTTCAGCCTCCCTGCTGCTACATTTCAATAATTCTCAAATATTTGTCAAAACCTGTTGAGATTCGAGTGGAGCAATTGAGCTTCATTCTAAGATTTTTTTTTTGTTGCTGATTCTCATCTCATTCTACGATCTCTAATCTGGACGAGGAGTATAGAGAACTCACCTGATTTTAGCGGTGAATTCATCCCCCTTCTTTTGAAACGAAGCAGTGAATTCATCCTGAAGCAGCCGCTAAATCTTTTGCAAACTGTGAGCTACGCTACGCTTCTCCAAGAAGTTTCTACCAGAGGAGGGACCCACACAAACCACTGAGAAACGAAATGGGGCCCACCAGTCAGTGACACTGTCGAGATCCGCGTGGTACCCTTGTACAGCTGTACTGGCCCCGTACGCGCGCGGGCGGCGTCTTCTTTTTCCAGTTTCCGCGCGCTTCGTTTCGCTTCCCGCCATCGTTTCCCTCCACTGCTCACCTCCCTCCCCGCCTCATTAAAATCTCCTCCTACTCGTTCCCCACCAATCCTCCCCAAGCAATCCAATCCCACACCCCCCGCCTCCGCTGCGCCGCGCCATTCCCAGCGCCGCCGCCTTCTCCTCCTCCGCCCGTCCGGCCAATGGACCGCCGCCTCCGCGCCGGCCCGCGCGCCCCGGAGCGCCACGGCAGCCACCACCGGTTCCTCCGCCCCGGCGCGCTCGCGCGGCTCCGGGACTCCAGGATCGTGGCCCGCTCGCTCCGGTCGTCGGCGTGCCTCCTGCTCCCGCGGCCCGCCGCTCCGTCGTCCCCCTCGCCGCCGGCCATCGCCGCCGCGGCGGAGCAGGCCGGCGCGCCGCGGTTCCTGGGGACGGGCGGCTCCGGGCGGTACCCGCTCCGGCGGAGAGTCGCGGCGGCCAGGGGCGTGTCGTTCTTGCCGCCGCCGTCGCCGTAGCTGGACACGGTGGCGCCGTTGGGTGGGCGCGCTCGCTCGCTCGCTCCGTCGCCGGATCCCGTTTCTTGGCGCCTAGATTAGTTCAGAACGTGTGTCTAGAACTCTAGATTTGTGCTTAGTTCAGTATGATGATTTGTGCAGATGGTTTGCAGTTTCTTGGTTTTGATTAATGGCTTGGATTCGAGGAGGAATAATTGCTTCGAATTTTACGTGTCCCGAGATACAACTTTAGACTGTAGAGTCAAGGAATCTTCACCTCGCTTGAAAGCTGCAATGCAGATGCAGATGGCCACATGCTACTTTCTGTCACGTGAGACAACTGGATCCGATTAAATTGTGACTTAGCCAAGCGTGACTGTTGACTTACTGACTTAGCCGGGGCCTCCAGCATTTCCAATGCCTAATAGGATTGGCGTTCCCCATTGCCATAGCTCATACTCCGCAGCTCATAATGACAGGCTTTGTTGCTTGATTGAGCAAGTGAACACCTGTATGGCCACATTGGTCTAAGCTGATCATATGCACATCAGCACATGTCAAGTAATTGTGTGTGTAGTGTGTACGAAAATTGAATGGCGTCACTTGGCCGTCTCGTGTCGATCGATGGCCTTTTTTCTGACCGTTGGAACAGAGTTCGATTTGGTGTGTCAAACATGGAAACCTGCGGTGACGATATGGCCATTTTCCCATACAGCTGCCCTCCATCGAATGCATGACCTCCCTTGTGGCCGAGATCATTCGCATTTGACAAGGCCGACATGGACGTAGAGACTTTCCAAGATGGATTTCTGCCTCTCGTAATTGACAGGTCATCCAAAAAAACTCAAATTTTGTACCAATCCATCATTCAATCAATCAACAGTCACGAAATCTCTCTGATACCGATCCGGGGCTTTCCTTGCATGCATCTTTTCTGCTCCCTATATACCCACCTCCCAACGTATGCCGTTGAGACCTCTCTCCCTCTCGCTCCTCGAGCATGATCTCGCAATTGCCAGATCACGCCGAGGTGTCGGTGGCGGCTGCGGCCATGGCGGCGGCGGCGGAGGAGAGGGTCGCCGACGCCGAGGTCGGCGGTAAACGGAAGAGGAAGAAGACGCTGGGCCGGCAGAAGATCGAGATCAAGCGCATCGAGTGCCCCGTGGCTCGCCACGTGTGCTTCTCCAAGCGCCGCAACGGCCTCTTCAAGAAGGCCACCGAACTCTGCGTGCTCACCGGCGCGCACCTCGCCATCGTCGTGTCCTCCCCCGCCCCCGCCGCCAAGCCCTACCCGTTCGGCCACCCCTCCGTGGACGCCGTCCTCGACGGCTACCTCCACCGCCCCGGCTCCTACGCCGTCCCGGCGGGCGAGCCGACGTTCCCGGCGGTCGTGTACGGGTACGACGGCGAGTGCGAGCGCCTGCAAGAGGCCATCGCGGCGGAGGGGCGGCGGCGGCGCGCGCTCGACGCGGCCGGCGCGTGGACCAGCGACGACGTGCGCCGCGCGGGGATGCGCGACCTCGTCGCCATGCTCGCCGCGCTCGAGCGGGTCCAGGCGGAGGTGCGGGAGCGCGAGATGATGCTGCAGTGGCTCGCGGCGGCGGCGGCCGCCAGAGACGCCTGCTTCCAGTTCCAGCTGTACCCCGGCGCCGGCACGTTGACGGCAGACTGCGGCGGCGGCGCCGGCAGCAGCGGCAGCAGCAGCAACCACCAGGAGGCCGCCATGGACTACACGATGATGATGCTGATGGGCGGCAACGTCAGCCACGCGCTGCCTTCTGCTCCGATGATGCTGCCGGCTGATCTCCCGCCGCAGCCGCCAGTGCCGCCACAAGCTTTCGACTATGGCTTTGCTGACCACAACCATTTCGCAGCAGGGTATGCAGGCTATGGCTACGAGCTCGGGGATGGCAGCGGCCATGGCGCCGGATTTGAAATGGAAGGGTATTGTTACGGGACAACGGCGACGACATGCAATTTCTTTGAGTAGAAATGCGTCCGTTCATTTAATTAGTACGTGTTCACTAGATGGCGAATAATGTCGAGCTATGTGGCTTAATTATGTCTACGTGATTACGTTGATGAAGTTGGGGTAGTGCAATTCAATTTTGTATATACAAAACGAAGCATATCTTGGTTCAAACAATAATGAACACAAGGGAATGCTTGGATTGAGGGGTTTATGATAAATTGTCTTCATTATTACCATGTCCTTTTTTCTTCCATGTCATTTATTTCATGTATTATATTGTTTCTTTATTGTTGCTGAATTGCGTTGATTATTTCCGTATTCTGCCCTTTATTACATGATAAATGCTTGGATTGAGTGATTTGATTGATCAATACACATGATTGAGTGCAATAAAAAAATCTAATGACGCAACATTATCTTGCACACAAGTTTCAAACCAACAGATTAACAATCGGTGGTAGGGTTTAAAAAGGCTAGAAATGCAAAGAAAAACTTGACAAGTAAATAGAGATATTGTATTGATCACCAACTCACCGTAATTTCGACACGGCTGTAGCTGCGAAACATATTCTCTACTACTAAAAAAACACATCCAAAGGAACCGCGTCCACCCCTTCCATCCACTACCAGAATGCGGAAGACTCCTGACGGCCAGGTACCGTCAGGAAAGGGTCAAAAACCGTCAGGAATACTGTTCCTGACGGCAAACCGTCAGGAACTTGCCGACAGGAGGCGGTAGTCACGAAAGATGGCTTTCTCCTGACGGTTGGCCGACAGGAATTCTTTCCTGACGGCGGTTCCTGACGGTCTTCGTGAGGGCGGAAAAGTTGACCAATTCCTGACGATTGGCCGTCAGGAAACCAACTAATAAAGGCAAAAAAAAGCACATGCAGACTGGCACCAGTAATTACAAGTTCTCAACTCTATCAAAATCAATCTGTCTGGTACTTACATATACACATTACATACGTATCATCCAAGAAGCTACTGGAATAAAATGAAATAGATGTACTCCACTAAATATACATTCTTTCAGATCTCAAGTCTTCATATGACAGATTGCATGAGTACACCAAATATACACCTTGAAACTGAAATTCACCTTGAATTTGAACTGAGGCAAAGATGACCAAATTGTATTTTTGTACCTGACCAAGTGACCAAATTAACTGAATCAGATGGCAACCCATGTTCAAGTTGTCAAAACTGAAAATAAATAGTAATGATGGAATTATTGAACTATCAAAGGTGGCCCGGATGAAGAAATTCAGAATCTGAGTAGAAATCATACATGAGTTCAGTTTGGTTCAGAACAAAGTCTACTTGCATGACGCTTTCTGCCAACTCAATTGTATTGTGCCTCTATCATATCAAGTGATACTTTTCTGAAATTAACACTAGGTTTGTAACTAAACAATCAAGCACTAGGATATGAGTCACTGACCTTCCAGATTCTGGCAAAGTGCGACAGTGATGCTACATATATAGGTTTCCTCGCATACATCATGTTTGTGTACAGCGCAGCTTGCTAGCAGTGCATAGCACTTCCTGGTAGATAAAATTACCAACTAATCAGTTGATTTTGCCAATATGCAAGGTAACAAATGCAGAGAGTTTAAGGTAACAAGTGAAAAGCGTATAGTGAAAAAAAGTGCACTCGAGCTAGTTGTCTCCAAGTAAATTCAAGGATATACCATTACGAATAGAACAGAACAAAACCAATTCCCATACCATACTAATAAACTTCCTACCAGTTAAAAGCAGAAATTTTTACTAATACCGTGCATACAAGACAAAATTCTTTATCATTGATCACATTTTGTTTCTATCCTGAGACAGTATCATACAAGCCAAAGTGAATGATGCTTATTTTATAGAAATTACTTAACAAGAACTAAAATTCATGCCCTCATACATGCTTATTTTGCAATTTTTAGTTACCTCTGATACAGAAGTAAGGGATCAATGATTTCCTGTTGGGATACATAGAAAAAACATTTAGTCTCGCCAGATCTATATGGTTTCCAAATCAAATCTCTACTTGGTCACCTGAAGAAAAAATAATAACACATCAAAAGAGAGAAACCTACCTTGCAGGGCTGAGGAATACGGTCTTGATGGGCACGCATCCGGTCTCATCGACGGCCTGCATCTGGCTCGGCGGCGTCGCAGCTGACGGGCAAGAACGTCGTATGTCACAACGCCGGCACCACCCGTATGTCACAACGCCGGCACCACCTCCATGTGCAAGGCGCGCAGCACCTTTCGTGCCTCCTCCGTCATCGGCACCATCTCCCGCTTGGCCGGCGCCGGCGCCGGCGCCGTGGGCACGACCTGTCAGGTTCGGGATCCGGTTTGATGGAGAGGTTAGGATGGGGCAGCATGGACTGGATCTCGAAAGGGGTGAGCCGGAGAGAAGGGGCGAGATGTGGAGCGACGGCGGCGCGGTGGCGGCGACGAACGCCTGGGATTTGGGGAACGCATCAGGCGGCGGCGGCGGCGGAGGAAGCTGGGATTTGGGGAACGCAACAGGCGGCGGCGGCGGAGGCTGGGATCTGGGGAAGCAGCAGGCGGCGGCGGCGGCTTGTTTGCGAGATGCGGCAGGAGAGAGGGAGAGCAAAAGGATAGGGTTCGAACCGTGATTTTTTTTGGCTGGTGAACTTGGTGCGGCCGTGCGAGCTTATTGGGCTCCGCCTATTGGGCTCCCGTCGGTTGGCCAATACCGTCAGGAGTCTCCGCGTTTCTGGTAGTGATCGGCCATCTATCATGGTGTTTTGGTACATAAAGCTAGTCATATTATATTTTAAACATTTATCATGGTGTTTTGATACAAAATATATGATGATGCTTGGATACATAAGATCCTAGCCATGAGATAAAACATAAAATTTTAACATTATGCTTGAGTGGATTACTTTGAAGCTTTTTACAATAAAAGGCTATATATTTTTAATTTATCTATAATAATAATAAGGGAAAAAGTGGCATGTAGAGAATAGTGATAAACTATAAATGGTCAACATATTGAAAATGCTGAATAAAAAAAAGTTAAACCACTATAGATGAAAGCTGCTTGCTTGTAGATGTCTCCATATTAACAACTATAGTCGTGATAACAGTCTACATAGTCCAGCATTTATATCATCGTGGGATTAAAAAATTATATGGTGAAAATTAGAGGCAGAATCCAGCTACAAAAAAGCTAGGGCCTCTATACACCAGCTACAAAGATCCCTAAGTTTGCAGTACAGTGACAGGGGTAGAATCCATTGGGTATAACCAGAGATAGAATAAAGAAAAATGATGGCAGGAAAGGTTTGGGAAATCTCAATCACGGTATGAAGGTTATTGCACATGTAGTCAAAAAGGTGCGTCACATCGAGCATGAGGGCTCGCTGCAAGCTGGTGCAAAGAGATTCCTACCGCCAAAAATAAAAAAAAGAAAATTTATACAACAGTTGCAACAACAACGGGGGAAGGTCCGAAGATGGTCGAGGAAACGGGGAAAGTATTCAACAAGCAGTGGCGGACGAGCGCTTAGGGCCACTGTGGCCACGGCCCTAGACGTTGGGCCGATTTCTCCACACTGTAGCTACTTCAGACCCAGTGCAGATGACCCATTACCTTTTTTGGCTGGCCCTAGGCCTTGAGCCAAATCCTGTCCGCCCCTGTCAACAAGGTTTATGAAACAATTTTATTTGTGCAATAAAAATAAAGAACGCAATATCGAGGAATTAACATAGTGATTTATGAACTGCATTTGTTCAAGTATCTAAGAAATAGGTGCATTTTTTATTAAACTGTTAAAAAAATGATACAGCTTTATGAAACAGTATGACGCCACGAGGAACCGAGTAAAGGCGTGTGCATCTGCAAGCAAGCAAAGTAGCTGTTGACACGAAAACGCGCCAACAAACTCGAGATCGATCAAACGCGCAGCACGGCCGTCACAACGACCAACTCCTGACTTCCCGGGGCAAACCGGTCTGACCGGTCTGAAGAACCGGTCTGACCGCTTTTGATCGGGAGGTCGTGAAGACCTAGAAACTCAAGCTCGGGAGGGACCCCGTCGGAGCTCGAGCTAATCTAGGGTTGCTCTAGGGTCGGCAGGCCACCTAGAACGTCCTTGAACGCCGTAGAGACGAGCAAAGAACAGAATATGGGGGTTGGAAAAGATTAGGGTTTGAGAGATACAAAATAGAAGATAAAAGTGTTTGATTCGATTGGGAATACCTCAATCGGCCGTCTAACCTTTATATTTATAGGCCGGGGAAGTCTTACCCCTTTCGAATAGGTTACAATATGGAATCAAACTCGGAATCCTAATCCTACTCGAATTACAGAACGAAACCGGTCTGACCGGTTTGGCAAACCGGTCAGACCGGTTTGGCAAACCGGTCAGACCGGTTTGGCCTTTGGCCCAATTTGAGTGTCAACACATGCCCCCCTGCGTTTTTAGTGAACTTGAGAACTAAAAAGCAAGTAAATATAACTCATGAGCTAAAAATTTATACTAAGGGCAATATTTAACAATATATCGGCCATTTGATCTTTACGCATCTTGCCAAACACTTGGATAGAATTTCTTCAGATATCTCCCGTTGATAGCTTTAGGCAAAGGATCTCCCTTCAGTGTCTCCAACATGTAAGAATTCCCAAAGATGACTTTGACAACTCTATAAGGCCCTTCCCAACTTGGCGACCATTTACCAAACTTGTTACTTTTTGATCCAATAGGCAAGATCGTCTTCCACACAAACTCACCAACTTGAAAATACTTTCCTCGCACCCTCTTGTTGTAAGCTTTAGCAACCCGAAGCTTATCTTTCTCAATTTCCTTCAAAGCTTTCAATCTTTTGTCGGTTACCTCATCAATATTGTCCAACATCAAATTGTGGTAATCAACAGCATCAAGGTCGTTTTGCTTAGCCAATCTATAAGCGTCCAGATTCACCTCAACAGGTAAAACGGCCTCTTGACCATAAACAAGCTCAAAAGGAGTAACCTTAGTAGCACCATGTCTAGATATACGATGAGCCCATAATGCTTCGGATAAAACTTCATGCCATCTCTTAGGATTTTCTGCTATCTTTTTCTTGATCAATTTAATCAAAGTTTTATTACTTGACTCGGCTTGTCCATTAGCCTGAGCGTAATATGGAGATGAATTGAGCAACTTAATTCTATAAGATTCGGTGAATTCACGTACCTCTTTAGACATAAAAGAAGTACCTTGATCTGTTGTCAAAGTTTGAGGAATACCGAATCTATGAATAATATTCCGAGTAACAAACTCAATCACCTCTCGATGCGTCATATTCTTCAAAGGAATTGCCTCAGTCCACTTAGTAAAATAATCCGTAGCAACCAATATGAAACGATGTCCTTTTGATGATGGAGGATTAATTTGTCCAACAAAATCCAATCCCCAACCTCGGAACGGCCATGGCTTAATGATAGGATGCATCAATGCAGCAGGAACAAGTTGCAAATTACCAAACTTCTGACATTCCTCACATCCTTTGTAATACTTAAAACAATCCGCCGTCATAGTAGGCCAATAGAAACCGGCTCGCCTAAGTAACCACTTCATCTTTGGAGCTGATTGATGTGCACCACAAATACCTTCATGAACCTCAGCCATGACAACCTTGGCCTGATCCAAGTCAAGACATTTCAACAATAAATCTTCGGCGTTTCGACGATAGAGTTCATCGCCAAGTAAAACATACTTAAATGATATTCGCCGAATATTTTTCTCTGCACCACGACCAGGATCTCTCAAATAAGCAATAATGGGTACCCTCCAATCCTGATCTTCGACTTTGGATTGATTAGCATCATCCAAAGGATTTTTGCTTCTGTCAGGGGACAAAGCGGTCTGACCGCTTTCAGAACCGGTCAGACCGGTTCTGGCAGTACAACCGGTCTGACCGGTTTCTGAAACCGGTGTGACCGGTTCGTCCAGAACCAGAACCTCGGCTTTTGTTCGCATCGGTTTTTGGAGATAGAAATATTTCTTTGCAACCATATAACCAGATGCTTTCTGAGCCAGAGTATTTGCTTTATCATTATCTTCTCTCGGAATATGTCTTATAGTAAATTCATCAAAAGAAGCAATGATATCGAGACATTTATCGAGATATGCATTTAATGAACCATTATAACATTGGCATACCTTCGATACTTGATGTACCACCAGGAGCGAATCACCAAAAGCCTCAACATGTTTTACTCCCATGTCTTGCAAAAATTCCAAGCCAAATAGAAGAGCTTCATATTCAACTTGATTATTGGTTCGCTTTTCTTCCAATCGGTTTGAGAACTCAAAAACGGCACCATTTGGAGAAATCAAAACAACACCAATTCCTTGTCCATCATTGCAAACCGATCCATCAAAGTATAGCTTCCATGGTGTACAAGTAACATAGCCGACGTCGAATTCACAAGTATCATTAATCCGATGTTCAACAATAAAATCGGCTACAATTTGACCTCTCGTTGATTTCAAAGGTTCACAAGTCAAATCATACTCAACCAAAGCATAAGCCCACTTGCCGACTCTTCCACTAGATATCGGCTTTTGCAACATATGTTTAATCACATCGGTTTGACACAACACGATGCAAGTACTAGATAGTAAATAATGCCGCAATTGAGTACAAGCATGATACAAGGATAAACATAGCTTCTCAATGAAAGTATACCTTGTTTCTGCATCAATGAGCCGTCGGCTTACATAAGAAATCACATACTCCTTGTTGCCGATTTCTTGAGTCAAAACGGCTCCAATAGTTCTATCTTCGGCCGCCACATAAAGTCTAAACGGAACTCCTCGCTTAGGCGCCCGAAGCACCGGTGGTGAAGACAAGTACTCTTTGATCTTATCAAAAGCTTCTTGCTGTTTTGCCCCCCAAGTAAAATCGGCTTCATTCTTTAACCGAAGTAAAGGAGTAAAAGCATCGACCTTTCCAGACAAGTTAATTATAAACCTTCTCAAGAAATTTACCTTGCCTAGAAACTTTTGCAAGTCCTTCTTGCAAGTAGGAGCTTCGACTTTCTTCATAGCTTCAATTCTCTTGGGATCAACTTCTATGCCGTTCTCATGAATAACAAACCCAAGAAACTTCCCAGCCGAAACACCAAAAGCACATTTGAGTGGATTCATCTTTAAACCATACCGCCGCATTCTTTCAAGAGCAAGCCTTAAATCGGCTAAATGAGAATCTAAGCCATCCGATTTAACTACAATATCATCAATATATACTTCCACAATAACACCAAGTAAATCATGAAAGATTAAATTCATAGCTCTTTGATAAGTTGCACCGGCATTCTTTAATCCAAAAGTCATAACTACCCACTCAAATAAACCAATAAATCCCGGACATTGAAAGGCCGTTTTGTGCATATCCTCTTCGGCCATGAAGATTTGATTATATCCAGCATTACCATCAAGAAAACTAACAACACGATGTCCAGAAGCTTCATTGATTAAGACATCGGCTATAGGCATGGGATATGAATCTTTTGGAGTGGCTTTATTAAGATCTCTAAAATCAATGCAAACTCTAAGTTTTCCCGAATCTTTCTTTTCAACGGGAACAATATTAGAAATCCACTCCGCATAACGACAAGTCCGAATAAAACCAGCATCTAATAAACGATTAATCTCTTCTTTTATTCGGTCATAAATAGCGGGATTAAAACGTCTAGCCGATTGTTTAAAAGGTCTAAAACCGGCTTTTATTGGTAAACGATGCTCAACTAAGTCACGACTTAAACCAGGCATCTCACGGTACTCCCAAGCAAAGCAATCGACATACTCTTTCAACAAATTTATTAACTCGGCTTTAAACTCAGCCGATAAAGTTTTGTTTACAAAAGTAGGTCTAGGAATAGTACCATCACCAATATCTATTTTTTCTAAAGGATTAGCTGATGTAAAACCCTGACCCAATTTATCCATATCACCAAGATCTTCAATAGCTTCGAACATGCCGGCCGAATGAGCTCGATGATGATCAATTCGGTCTTGAAGCCACTGTCCAGACGCAAACCGGTCTGACCGGTTCCCAGAAGCGGTCTGACCGGTTTGGCTCGATCAGCGCTGTTCAGACCTAAACCGGTCTGACCGGTTTCCAGAAGCGGTCTGACCGGTTTGTCTCTGTTGATTTTGTTGCTCCATTAATTACAGTAAGTAATTCAACCGATTTTCCATCGGCTTCAATGTAGCAGGAACAAAACCATCTTTAGTACAACTGATCAGCTCATAGTCGGTCAAATCCATGCCCGACAAACATTGGACCTTCTCATTTGCACTAAGAGAGTCGGAATCGGCCGTTGCAACAAAGGAAGAATTGTCACCATGGACAACTTCAACTTCATCGCCGATCCACTGAATAAGATATTGATGCAAGGTAGATGGAATACATTTATTTGCATGAATCCAATCTCGACCAAGGATTAAACTGAAGTTACCTTGCACCTCGGAGACGAAGAAAGCCGTAGCAATAGTCTTGCTCCCGACGGTCAACTCCATAGAAGCCACCCCCTTGACACCAATGGGATCACCTCCACCAACTCCACTGACCGTCATGTTCGTCTTGATTAGTTCTTCGTCTTTCCCGCCAATCTTCTTATAGAGAGAGTATGGCATGAGATTCACAATGGCTCCACCATCAACCAACATACGAGAAATTGGCTTCCCGTTGATGTGCCCTCTCATATACAAAGCCTTGAGATGATTCTCTGATTCACTAGGCTTTTGAAACACAGCATCTCGAGGCCCAAGTTGAAGATGAGAAATTTCCTCCTCCGGCACGACGTAATAATCAGAAGATAAATAGACAACATTAATTTCCATGTTGTCACGTTCTGGAGAAGGCTCAAAATCAACTAACTCTTCATCTTCAACCACTGGAGGAATTGACGGAGTAGCATTGATGGTTGAAGTAGTTTTGGCCCCTGCCTCTGTCGACAAACCGGTCTGACCGGTTCCAGAAACCGGTCTGACCGCTTCTGCAGCGGTGGGCTGACCAGAACCGGTCTGACCGGTTTCTGAAACCGGTCTGACCGGTTTCTGAAACCGGTCTGACCGGTTGTGCTGCTGGCTGCACAACTCGCCAGGTCTTGGTCTGAGGAATCATGGGTCTATACTTGTTGAAATGTTCATCCCTCAGCTTCTCGGCTTCCTGTTCCCTCTTCTCTTTGTTCCGTAGGCGCTGTAGCTTCCGCTTTTGCGTGTGAGTCAAGCCGGAAGGACACCACCTTGGCTGGAAGATCTTCTTCATGCCCTTGCTACTGCTAGCTTCATGATCATTAACCATGATCGGCTTCTTGGCTGGAACAGGAGCCGAATCTCCAATGACTATCGGCTTTTTACCCAAGTCTTGCATAGCCACTGGAATATCACCAATTTTTATGAATTCATTGGCTTGGGCTTGTACATCCTCCTTTTTCTCCTTGATACGGTATTCTTGCTTAGGAGGAACATGAAATCTTGACTCAGACCGAAACCGGTCTGACCGGTTCATAAAACCGGTCTGACCGCTTTGAAAAGCGGTCAAGTGACCTGGTTGGTACGAGCCCAATCGGTTATGCACCGAATTTCTAGTAGCACCACCACGACGTTTATAATCTGTAGAACTATTCCAACGCTGTGGTGACCTCTGTCTCTTTTTCGTCGGCCGATCAACTTGAACGGCCTTTGTGTACTTGTTCATGAGCTGCGAAAAAGTAGGTCCTTGCTTCAGAACCCTCCCTTGAATTTTTGGCTCATTAAATTTCCAAGTACCCAGTTCCGGGCGCTTAGGCTTGAAAGTTCTTGGACGGTCTGGAGACAAACCGGTCTGACCGGTTTGGGAAACCGGTCTGACCGGTTTCGCCTGACTAGTGGACCGATTTTCTTCCAAAGAACTTCCTTGCCCCCCAGGCCTTGATGTATTAATTGTAATTTTCAGAGACTCTTTTCCATCAAGAGTCTTCCCAATCATCACTGTTCTGGCCGGAATTTTATCATCAACTTTTTCCGGCCTCGGATCTCCAATCACCACATTCTTACCCTTAGCTCCATCGGCTTGTTCTGGCCGAATCAGCATCTTGGTGTTCACATCCAAGGTATGAACAGGGAAAGGAGTCTTGTCAACTTGCATTTCAGCGAGCACCAATCGACCTTCATTAAGGGCCGATTGTACCTGTCGTCGAAAAACATTGCAATCGTTGGTTGCATGAGAAAAAGAATTATGCCACTTACAATATGCACGATTTTTCAACTGATCGGCTGGTGGAATTGCATGAGAAAGTTTAACAAAGCCATTCTTAAGCAATTCATCAAAAACACGATCACATTTGGCTACATCAAAAGTAAATTTTTCTTCTTGCCGATTTTTCTGAATCGGCTTCAATGAAGGACAAGAACCAGGTTTACTTTTTGATGACCAAACAAATTCAGCAGCATAAATTTCTTTATCATCGTCCGAACTATCAGAATCATTATCAATAATATGCACATTCGAACGATGAGGTTTAGCAGATTCTTTTGCATTTTTAAATTTAAGTTCTAGACTCATGGCCTTCATTTGTAAGTGATTAATAGTGAGAAAATCAGAACCTTCTAATTTTTCCTTGTAATGAGACCGTAAGCCTACAAAAGCCAAATCTGCTAAATCCTTTTCAGAAACAGTTATATTGAAGCATCGGTTCTTAACATCTTTAAATCTTTTAAAATAATCAAGAACCGATTCCTCTCGGCTTTGCTTAACCGATGTCAAATCAGATAATTTTGCTTCGTTTTCTCCGCTAAAGAAGTGATCATGAAATTTACGCTCCAATTGAGTCCAATTTTGAATAGAGTTAGGAGCAAGCGAAGAAAACCATGAAAAGGCAGTTCCAGTTAAAGATAATGAGAACAACCGTATACGCAATGCCTCATAAAATGATGCCTCTCCTAATTGCAATGTATATTGACTAATGTGTTCCCAAGGAGTTCTATTATCTTCACCACTGAATTTGATAAAATCCGGAACACGCCAACCATTAGGATAAGGAACTAAGTCAAATTCAGGCGGATACGGTTTTTGATATAAACGTGAACTACCTAATTCAAGCCCGAGTCTTGTTCTAAGTGTATTTGCTATGTCTTCTTTGAACTTAGCCAACTCGGCTTGATAGTTTCCATCACCTCTGTTTTGTGGAATACGGGGAACATGGTACATTGCACTTTGGGAAGTACTCGGAATCGGCCCGTGAGACGCGCCAGATCCGTGAGGTATACTTCCAACAACTGCGGGACGTGGAATAGTATAAACAGGACCAGAAGCAACCGTATTAGATAAAACCATCGCACCGGATGCTCCTGTACCCATAGAACCGGTCTGACCACCAGAGGGGGCCAAACCGGTCTGACCGGTTGTACAAACCGGTCTGACCGGTTCGTGGACCGAACTAGGGTAAGGTGTTTGTCCCGCACAGAAATTCAACGGCATGCCCAAATTAGGATCTAAAACATGTTCTGGCATGCCTGATGAGCTAGGAGTTGAGTTAGGCAATTCATTAAATTCTATATTATTTTTACCCTTATCAGAATTACCCGACATATTAGCAATCAACTCACTAGTAACATTTTGTGCAGCAAGTAATTTATCATCCATCATGCGAGTAATTTGCTGCATCAAATCAGAGGATTCGCCAGTTACCTTAGGAAGTTCCTCAACTTGGTCGTTTGCCAGCTTGAAAGCCGGCATGACGAATTCCTCCACTCTCTTGACAAGACCACCGCGATCTTTCTTGAAGCCCTTCAAGAATTGCGTCCTAAAGTGCTCCTCAGCGATCAGGTACCGCTTCCGCTCCTCGTCCGTGAGCTCTTCCATCGTCGCGGCGATGATGTTGTCCTTGTCAAGGTCGCACGTCGATTCAGACATATTCGGAGTAGATTGAATCGGTCTTGGCACCAGATTAATCTTCCCCAGCGGAGTCGCCAAAAAGTATGTTGACACGAAAACGCGCCAACAAACTCGAGATCGATCAAACGCGCAGCACGGCCGTCACAACGACCAACTCCTGACTTCCCGGGGCAAACCGGTCTGACCGGTCTGAAGAACCGGTCTGACCGCTTTTGATCGGGAGGTCGTGAAGACCTAGAAACTCAAGCTCGGGAGGGACCCCGTCGGAGCTCGAGCTAATCTAGGGTTGCTCTAGGGTCGGCAGGCCACCTAGAACGTCCTTGAACGCCGTAGAGACGAGCAAAGAACAGAATATGGGGGTTGGAAAAGATTAGGGTTTGAGAGATACAAAATAGAAGATAAAAGTGTTTGATTCGATTGGGAATACCTCAATCGGCCGTCTAGCCTTTATATTTATAGGCCGGGGAAGTCTTACCCCTTTCGAATAGGTTAC
Source organism: Echinochloa phyllopogon (assembly GCA_033239725.1). NCBI lineage: Eukaryota > Viridiplantae > Streptophyta > Magnoliopsida > Poales > Poaceae > Echinochloa > Echinochloa phyllopogon. The sequence continues at coordinate 4,629,180 of BTCW01000001.1, forward strand.
AATATGGAATCAAACTCGGAATACTAATCCTACTCGAATTACAGAACGAAACCGGTCTGACCGGTTTGGCAAACCGGTCAGACCGGTTTGGCCTTTGGCCCAATTTGAGTGTCAACAGTAGCTTTAGACTAACTGGCTACTACAACAACCTATACGGAGTACATGTGAAAATGTTGCAAGCCATCGGGTACAAGCGCCAGTCCTTACGTCGTCAACCTCCGCGGGATTTGTAACATCCATGCCAGTACTCATGGCGCTGACATCGCCGTCCACCAGTGGCGAACCTAGGTAAAAGTTTTAGCTGGGGCGAACTTTAAGTGACGAGTTAACGGAAGTTTTAAATTGATTCACAAATTCACATATTGTAATGACACAAATTATAATGAAACCATGGTTGAATATCAAAATAGAAGTTTTAAAATATTCACTAATTCGCGGACTAAATAATAGATCTCATGATACAAATCAAATTGCCAAACTTTTTGTGGTGGTTCGGTTAGAGCGTTGAACTTCGGGAGTCGCTGAAACTTTCGTTCCACCCTGGATTAGAACCATGACAATTTCTTAAACCAAAGCCCGGAGGAGTTTCCTCCTATAGTTGATTTTGTTTATAAAACAAATCAAATTACGTCAAAATAAAATAAATCGATAGGTTAATTTTGTAATAACATAAATTAGTGAGTAATAAAGAACCTCGTATTTATCACGCTAGAGCCAAGACACCAAGGCACTCGGTACCAGCACGCCTCTTCTGCTGTAGCTCCAATTTTAGATTACTAGGCCACTGATCATAAAGGAATACGACATTCTAGCGGTCTGCAGCGCTCAAGTTTAGCTTTGGTGGCTCCCCTCCGCCGGCCTCACATAGTCAAATTTCATCAGGGCTAACAAAATAGTACATATACACTTTGGCCCTTTTATTTAGCTCCAGCAGGTAATATGTAATAAGCAGTTCATGGCACGCCTAGTCTACTCGTAGTGACGTGCAGGGCTGAGACACTTAGGCCCTTTGTTTAGCTCCAGCAGGTATGATGGACGAAGGGTATCAGGGAAATCTCTAGCTGGGGCGGCCGCCCCATGTCGCCGATGGGGTAGGTCCGCCCCTACCGTTCTCGTCATCCTCTACGTCATCTCATATTTGCGTCAGCTTAACTCTCCGCGCCAGCTGCATTGGCGTCAAGGTGCCCATGTCCAGCGCCAACACGAATGACGCGTGTACGGTGGGTCAGATTTGGAATTAGTTTTCCCACCCGTTCATTTTTTGAAATAGTTTTCAAAATAGGTTGTAATGAAAAAGACCGGTTTCGTAGCCCACAATTCATGCCTTTGCAAAAAACAAAAATACTAACTTTTACCGATTTCGGTGCGACACTACCGTCGTCAAAATTGAATTTTTCGTATAGTCTATTTATCTTGCTCTATATATCATACCCGTAGCAATAAAAGACACTTACTTAGGCCTTCTCCAACAGTCAACTGATAGCTAGCTCTTAGAATTCTTTATTCGATGAACAATGCCCAAATATTTGAGCTAGCGCGCCTGCAAGCGGTGGTCTCGCACGCCCTCTAACGCGGCTCTCTCTCACTGCTCATCCTCTGTTCCCTGCTGAAAGCTACTGTACCGTCAGAAAATTACTGTAGCTACGAGCTAGCAGCGGACTTTATTGTTAGAGAAGGCCTTAGTAAGATATACTTTTAATCTTAATAAGTGGGAACACGTACTCCACTAATTCGCTTTTAGTTCCAGTGGATCCCCAGCCCGGGCGTGTTTGGAGCTCTCGGCTTTCTCGACGGAGTGCTAGCCTTGCCGGCCTGCGGTGTTTGGTTCGGCGTTGTCTATCCTTTTCCCAATCCAGTGGGCCAACCTGTCATAGACAGAGTGAAACTGAAAACCAGGGATCGGGAGGATGGGCAAGGCGCGAGGGTAGCAGCGGCCAACTGCGCCCGGCGGCGCAGGGCGGTGGCAGTCCGTGTTGGATGAAGCCCGGGTGCAGAGGCATCGACGCTCCGAATCGCCGGTGGCGGACGGCATGGTGAACGAGCGAGACGAGCATTCAGACGAGGTGAGCTCAATCCAAGGCAGGGAGCTCGACAATCCAGCGCGGAGGAGCTCGATTTCTGTTTTGCGCGCCCGATTCTGTGATCGAACACCTGCATGTCGCCGCCGCTCCCGGCGTGGGCGGCGGCCAACGCCCTCTTCCGCCGCCACCGCCGCCTGCTGCCGCTCCTCCTCCCCGCCGCCTCCCTCCGCGACCTCCTCCCCGTCCTGTCGCACTGCCTCGTCTCCGGCCTCGCCCGCAACCCCTTCGTCGCCTCCCGCCTCCTCCTCGCGTCCGCCGGCCGATCCCTCCCCTTCTCGCTCCTCCTCCTCTCCCACCTCCCGGCGTCCTCCCTCTCCCCGTTCTCCTTCAACTCGCTCATCCGCGCCTCTCCGCCCGGCCTCGCGCTCCGCCTGTTCGACCAAATGCGCCGCCGTGGCGTTCCCCCGGATTCCTACACCCTCCCGTTCCTGATCAGCGCTTGCTCGGGCAGTGATCCTCCACTGTGCGAGTCTCTGCACGGGCAAGTGCTCCGTCTTGGCTACGGCTGCCACCTCTTCACGCAGACGGCGCTGATGAACGTGTACTTTGCCTGTGGGTCGGTGGCCGCTGCTCGCAGGATGTTCGACGAAATGCCGGAGAGGGATGTGGTTGCATGGACGGGCGTGGTGTCTGGATACGTAGACAATGGGATGTACCTGAACGCAGTTGAGGTGTTTCAGGAGATGAGAGGCGCTGATGATCTGGTGCCGCCTAATGAGGCAACAATAGTGTCAGTTGCCTCTGCCTGTGCCGGTTTGGGCTCACTGGAGCATGCCAAGGTGCTGCATTCGTATGTGGAGAAGATTGGCTTGGAGGGCGAGTTGATTGTCAGGAATGCATTGGTTGACATGTATGGGAAGTGTGGCAGCATTGAGTCAGCTTGTGGGTTGTTTCGTTTGATGCAAGACAAGGACCTACATTCATGGACAGCAATGATTTCAGGGATGGCCTCGCACGGGCATGGTGAAGAAGCAGTTGCTTTGTTCTTCAGAATGTTGGAGGCTGGAGTGCATCCTGATTCAACTACCTTCATCGTGGTTCTGTCTGCTTGCAGTCATGCTGGATTGGTGGATGAGGGGATACATATCTTCAATTCCATGGAGAGTGAGTACCACATTTCTCCGAGCATCAAGCACTATGGTTGCATGGTGGACCTTTTCAGCAGAGCAGGGCTTATTCACCGTGCTTATGAATTCATTAGCACTATGCCTTTTGAACCAAACTTGGAGATTCTTGGGGCCCTGTTGAGTGCATGCAGTATCAATAATGAATTAGAGATTGGGGAGCTGGTGCTCAATAAGATCGAGTCAGTCTGCTCCTACAAAGGAGGGGCCGGTGTGCTTCTGTCCAACATATATGCTAACCAAAACCTGTGGCGGGAAGTGGATACTATTAGAAGGAAGATAAGAACTGAAGCAATTGCTAGGAAGCCACCTGGTCAGAGTTTGATTGCAACAGAAGTTTCCACGAGTTTGTGATCAGTAACTGAGCAGATTCACTTATAATGAAGCTGCCCCCCTGATTTTGGACAGGTTAGGAAACTTGTAAAGAAGCCTATCCTTTCATTGAAAAACAAATTCTAGCCTGAGTACTGGATATCTATTCTCACATGTTTACTTGTTTTAAAGTGTCAATACGATTTGGATTGTAATGTTGAAGAATGAATCTGAAATCGTAATCAATACATTACTCTTTTACAAAGTAGATGATGAGTACTGCATGCATTGATTCCTGGGAATTGTCGGCTCAGGGCATTTGCTTTTGACGTTTCTGTAGGTCAGCCGAAGTGGGAGGTGGTGTTCTGAGGGTGGTGATCCCTTCAGACAACATTTGCCTCTTCAATGCTGTGGAGGTAAGTTTGTTGTCCTACTGTACTATTTGATGATTTTAGCAAATGGAGAGGCTGCGTATTATGCTATGTAACACCTCTGTTTTGATACAGATACATGATGGAACACAACTGGAATGAGGTTTCTGAGCTTAGACAGGTAACTTTGACCAAATATTTTACAGTTTAGTACCTCAGCGTTCCTTAGACCAAATAATATAGAAATATATCATCTAGATGAGCAGCTGGTTGTTAACTGAGTCCATATATATAAATATTCTTCAGGACTGCTCTCATGTTATGTGTTGATTATCGAGCGTGATAAAATTAGTTAGATTCAAGAACATATCATTCTGTTGAATTCTACTTCCTCATTTAGTCAACTGAACGAATTTAATGATCTTAACAAAGTTTATGCCATATATGATGGTTCAACCACTGTGTTATTGACATCAAACCAGAACTGTAACAATTTGTAGCCTTAGTAGAGCTATGCTAAATTTACTGTCATCTCATGCCCATGGTGTTTTTTTTACTCTTTCAGCTGCAAAATTTCGTGTAGGTAGGGCAATGTGCACATGCTATTGCCATTTTTTCTTACTATCTGGACTTTCATAATGCTGACATTTCTACTTCTTCTTCCCTGTTTGCTTGAAGGTAGCAACAGCAGTTGTTAGTGATCCTTAAAAGTTCAATTGAGTCTTTCTTGTCAAACCAAATGAAGTCTACTATTCGGTTTTGGATCCTAAATGGGGAGGTGAGTTTCGGTACTATTAATTTGCCATATAGAATTATGTTGGAACCAAAAGTTGTGACACCCATAGGCACATAGCCGATGCCATTTTGGTGATGTCAAAACTCTGGATGTTTTTTGGCAATTAGTCTGGCAACAGAATGATAAGGGGACATGTTTTCATGGGTTGGACTTGACAGCTCATGATTCCTCATTTGGTGTATCCACCATAAATGTATGAACCTCCATTAGAAGCCTATGACTTAGTTTCATAGTCTCGACAATGATGCCTTTCTGTTCTGCTGCAGCTCCTGATATTGGACAGGTTAGGAAACATGCAAAGAAATGTATCCTTTTGTTCAAATAAGAAATCTAACCTGAGTATTTAATGTCTATTCGTTCATGTTTCTTGTTTTAAGATGTCAATATTCTCATGTCTGAATTGTTAGAAAATGATCTGAGATTGTGCAATTAATGACATTACTCTTGTGCAAGCTAGATGATGAGTATATTGATTCGTTCATCTAGATATTGGTCTACAAATTGCCTGACCTTTTTTATCAAGGCAGGTTCTGCTAATAGGCCTGTCTGTACTTTTTTTTTGATAAGGGGCCTGTCTGTACTTTGCAGTGGTAATAATTCTTGTGTTAGTTACCGAAGAAAAAAGTAGCGCCAGTAGAGCCTGATGAACTTGAGATGCTACTGAAATAGTGGTCTTAGATGGTCACTCTATGTGGCGGTTCCTTTTTCATTTGCACTCCTGATTGTTTTTTCTAATCTCACAGATATTCTAGGTTTTGTGGTTTGTATATTAATGTGAATTATTTTACTTATTGGACCCCTTCTCGGAAGAATCACTAGCGATCGATATTGTGCCCAGTCTCTGAAGAATCACCGATGATCGTTGTAGTGGGCTAACCTGTTTTATATTTCAAATGCAGCTCTGTAAAATCTGGTTCAATGTCTAGGATTATCACTTTGAGCGAGGCCCCATTGCCATCATAATTGGCCTGGATCCACAAAAATAGCAGTTTTTTCAGAGAGGCAACGGTGAGAAAATGCACTTTTTTATGACACCGTATCTTCCTTGCTTTCTGCATTGAAATGTGCTTAATGAGTTTTGGCATCTGAAAACTTGAAATTACTGTGGCTTTGACTTTTGTGTAAGAAATCAGTGGGTATATGATGCTTGGACAACTAACCACTTTTAGTTTGCTTTATCAGACAGGGGATTGGTTCTCCAGCAAACACTTTTTTCCCCAGATTAGCTGGCCTTGCGTCCACGGCAACATTACAAGTTAAATCTAAATACGCACCTCGCCTTCCCCACCTACAAATAAGCCCGGTGAGAACATTAACCTCCCCTCCTCTTTTCACAGATAAGAGCACATACCATCAACCCTCTTCGCTCCCGCGCAAAATACCTACACATGAGGCCTAGATATCCTGCCATCTTTTGTCAATTGTCATGCTTCCTGTTCTAGGAGGATGGACGCTGAGAGGCTATTATGCCTCCTTCAATGGTTGAGCTAGCACACTAGCTTTAACCATTCTAGTTCATAACATAAATGACTCTACACGTCATTCTCTCGAAATAGATATAGAGACTGTCTCTTAAACAAGAACTAACTTTTTAACTTTTCGCATTATTTATGTATTAAAAAAATTATGAGCTAGCGTAAACGTAGGAGCCAGCCATTTGAGGTGGCCTTATGTTGTCATGCTTCCTACGTCTAGCAGCAAAGCTGCGGCTCTGGTCTGGTGGTGGGCGCCACCCGCACGCAATGTGAGGAGCTTGCTTGCGGGATCGGATTCGCCTGCCGTCCCACACTCACCAAGGTAACGGACGTGAGCTCGTCCTTGGACTCCCCCCTCGGGGCAAATCGCCTCTCAGGTCGCGGCTCTTCGCGTTGACAAAGGGACCTTTTCTTTCGCCGTCGCCTTATCTGATCGACCCGAACACGCAGTGAGTTTTAAGTTTCTCCGGCACTCACAGTTTTTTTTTTTTTGAGACAACACTCACAGCTCGAGTTTATCACTGTCTTTCTGCTTACAGCCAGGGTCTTGCGATAATGACATGATTCGATTTGTCTTTTATAAAAATATAGATTCAAGACAGTGCCTTGGTGGCCATGTCATTGTTCGCAACGAAGCCAACGAGCTTATTGCCTATTCCTAGCTTCTAGTGATTTATTTAGTCCTGATATTTTTTTCAAAGATATGTTTGTTGTCAAAATAAACTCGATTTGAACAAGTGATCAATCCTAAAAAAAATACCAAATCTGGAAAGAACCCAAGAAGCACACCGTTTATTTTTTTTCCCAAGAAGCACACGTAGCATTCCAGGGAGAGGCAGGCCGCACGGCGGCGGCGGCGGCTGTCAGGGAGATCTCGCCCGCTTTTGTTTCGTCTGTCTGCCACGCGGGCCCGCCCGTCCTCGCCTTTTCCCTTTCAGATCCGGCCGGGCCCCACTCGAGATTTTTATCATTTTAACCACGAAAACCGTGGCCTTCTCTAAAATGACCATACATTGGGCTTCTCTAAAATGACCATGAATCCGTTGTTCCATACGCTAGAATGACCAAACTTAAGTTTTTGTGCCTTGACTGACCAAACTACCCCCTCAATCTCTCTTCTTCCTCACGCTCTCCCTCTCTTCTTCTTCATCTCTCCATTTTTCCTCTCTCTCCATCCCCTCCCCACGACCGAGCTGCCGCCAACGGCGCGGCGGCGCCCGCGGCCGCGCCCGCCCGCAGCACGGCGGCCCCCGGCCCCAGCGCGGCGGCGCCCGCTCCGGCCGCCCCCAGCGCCGCCGCCCCCGCCCTCAGCCGTCGTCGTCGCGCCCGCCGGACGCCGCCGCGCGCACGGGCCGCCGTGCCCCGCACCGTCGCCATCCCGCCGCGCGCGCGCCGCCGTCGCCTCGTCGGCCGAGTATGCTGGGGGCGGGGGCTGCCGTGTTGCGAGCAGGCGCCGCCACGCTGGTGCTGCCGAGCGCGGGCGCCGCAGCGTCGGAGGTGGCAGCTCGACCGTGGGGAGGGGATGGAGAGAGGAAGAAGAAGAGAGAGGGAGCTTGAAGAAGAAAGAGATGGAGGGGTATTTTGGTCAGTCCAGGCACAATAACTTGGGTTTGGTCATTTTAGCGTATGGAACAACGAATTCATGGTCATTTTAGAGAAGTCTAATGTACGGTGGTCATTCTAGAGAAGCCCACAATTTTCGTGGTCAAAATGATAAAAGTCTCGCCCCTCTTTGCCTCTTCCCTCCTGCCTCTTTCCCATTTCTGATTCGTTGCCCTCGCCTCCTGCCTCTGCCTCGCCGCTTATACACGCCTCCCCCCTACGACGCCTCTCCACGCCCGCTTCCTCCCATCCTCCATCCGCTCCACCGACTCGGAGCTCGGCGAATTCCGGCACAGCGCGGCGCGGCGGTGCCGGCCCCTCCCCACCGCGACGAAATCCAGCGGCTCCCAGGTGCGTGCGTGCGTGCTCTGCTTTTGCTTTCAGGCGTGCGTGCGTGCGGGATTCCGTTGCGGTTCGCTTCGCTGGTTCGTCGTGGCGGTCGTCTGGGAACCCGTCGGCGCTTTGCCTTTGGATTTAGTGCTCGTTGGCTCGGGGCGAACCGGCGGCGGGTTGCGCTGTTCGTTAGGCCGCAGCGTGCGATTTCGCCTGCCTCGGGTTGGTGGAGCCGGTGGCTCCCTGTCCATTTCCGGTTGATTCCGACCCGGTAGCTTCCCGACTCCCGTAGCTGCTTTTCCTCCCGTGCAATTCGCAGCGCGCGCCGTTCTGGAACCTGCGCCTGGCGCCCCCCTTCTCGCTGCCTCGCGTCCGTGGTTGGAACTTGGAACAGGGAGGGAGTAGGCAAGCGCGGTAGGCAAACACACGGCAAGCTTGGCGCGAGCGATTTCTTTCTCTTATTTATACATATTTTTGTAGTGATTAGTGAACGGGTTCCAATAGCCTACAATGGACACGATAGCAATAGCTTGAGGCTTGAGCTGGGTTGTTTCGAACATCACTAGTGGAACAGCTAGTCCCTGAAGCTCGACCCCGTTCTCAATTGGTGCTTGTTTGGGTGGTTCTGTAGGCCGGGCGAAATGGAAGGTGTGGTTGTGAGGAGGGTGATCCCTTCGGACAACAGCTGCCTCTTCAATGCTGTGGGGTAAGTCCTGTCATGGTACTGTACACTATTGACAATCAAAGCTAATGAAGCAGTTTCTTAATAGTATGTAATGCCTCTATTTTGATACAGTTACGTGATGGAGCACAACCGGAATAAGGCTTCTGAGCTCAGACAGGTAACTGTTTCCATTCACCACTTTGGTGCCTGCACGTTCCTTGCCCCTAAGCTTTCATGCTTCTTAGGCATTGATATTATTAAAATGATATAGTGTGTTCTCGAAAAAGGGAGAAGAATTATGATGCTTTGTATTATGTTTGGATCAGAGCTTGCATAGCATTTTTGTTGGTTAGGAAGCTTCTTGTGCCTGAAAAGGGCAAACAAATCTATTTCCCATAACCTGTTCCTGTTACGATTTCAAATGTCTACTAAAAGGACTTGTTCGGTGATGCACTACTGCATTAATTGGGACATCTTGGTACACGGAACTAATGGTATGAAGATATTATATGTAGCTTTGCGGGTCTGCTGGACGTTAATTTAATCCATATAGATAAGTTTATTTAAGGTTTGCTCTCATGTCATGTGCTGACAATCTAATGTGATGAGATTAGATATATCCAAGATCATGCTATTCGGTTGACTATACTTCATTATTTGGCCAACTCTAGTGATTCCATGGTCTTAAAAAAATTTATGCGAGAGATGTGATAGATCACCCGCTCACTGTGTTACTGACTTCAGTTCTTCAAACGAGATTAATTGCAATAGATAACCTTAGTTGAGCTATGATAAATTTACTTGATTTGTACCCACATGGAGTTTCTCTTACTTTTAGCTACAAATTTCTGTACACATAGTGCAAATCTGCACATGTTTTTTACAATTTTGGTTACTCTGAACTTTCATATTGCTGACGCTGCTACCTGTTCTTCCCTCTTTTGATCAAAGGTTATAGCAGCAACAGTTGCTAGTGATCCTGTAAAGTTCAATGAAGTGTTTCTTGGCAAGCCGAATGAAGCGTATTGTGCTTGGATTTTGGATCCTGAAAAGTGGGGAGGTGAGTCTCAGGCTTGTAACACTATAAACTTCTAAACCTGAAAAATACTCTCAGTTTGCGGGCTGGATTTCCAATGTCTGTTATTAACGAGGGTTTGTCCAAAAAGTTGTGACTGAACTTCCTAGTATTCCTGAATCTATGATCATTCATTAGAAACCTGTTGCTAACTTAGCTGCAGAGGCTCTGTAACTGCACGCAACAGCCATTTGCATCAAGAAATATTACTCTGGATTGTCAGTAAAAGTGTTTCTGTTTAGAAGCTGTAAGAGCAACAAAAATAATGTCATTAGAAACCTGTTATTAACTTAGCTGCAGAGGGTCTGTAATTGCATGCAACAGCCATTTGCATCAGAAATATTACTCTGGATTGTCAGTAAAACCGTTTCCGTTTAAAAGCTGTAAGAGCAACAAAAATAATGTCAAACCGATTATATAAGAAAAATCAAACAGTGTACTGCGTTTATCACTAATTTCTCCTCTACATTCTTTGCTGTAAAGGAGCCATTGAGCTCTCTATTCTATCGGAACATTACGGGCGCGAAATTGCTGCATATGACATTCAGACCACCCGCTGTGATCTGTATGGTCAGGTTAGTGATCTTTTCCCCCCATTGGCTTGCTCCAAATTGTTAAAGTTCTTAGCTTTGCATCCTTTGATACAGGAGAAGAATTATAGCGAAAGGGTCATGCTCATTTATGATGGGCTGCATTATGATGTTCTGGGTGTAAGTTTTCTTGCTGGTATTATGCTAATTAACAAGGCACATGAGGTATTTGCTAACTATACCTCTCTTTTATGAACCAAAATCCAGATGTCGCCAGCTGAAGGAGCACCAGAAGAATTTGATCAGACAATCTTCCCCGTCAACCATAACCGTTCCATTGGGCCAGCAGAAGGCCTTGCCCTCAACTTAGTGAGGGAGGCACAGAGGTACTCAATTATCAGCATATTTGAACATTGTTCATTATTTTTTTTAGATCAACACTGTTCATTATCTATCAACTTCCCTTTTGAACAGAATATTGTCCATTGGTTTGAAACTATGAAATGATATTTGGGTTGACTTGTTATTGACTGTTTTGTTTGACATGCAACATGTAGGAAGAGGAGCTATACTGACACTGCGAACTTCACTCTGCGTTGTGGGGTGTGCCAGATTGGTGTCATCGGTCAAAAGGTGAGACTCTAAACACAAAGTTTCAACCAAACCAGCGAAAAATCACACTACTGATTCAAATCTGTTCCTGCACAACGCAGGAGGCTGTCGAACATGCGCAAGCCACTGGCCATGTCAACTTCCAAGAATACAAATGACACTAGAAGACAGGCTAGTTCTGTTGTAAACTTCGCATTTATTCCAATTGATATTCTTCTGCTGTTGTGTTGGATATCGATGGCACTTTGTATCACAATGTATTTGTTAGAGGGCAAACAAAATAATGTTGTATTTGTTCGGGATAATGTAGATATTGCGAGCCAATCATGGTTCAAATGTCCCTTCTCGTTCTGATGGCATGAATATGGATGAGTAGCGTACTTGTCTAGCTATGAGTTTCTTCTTTCCCTTTTGCCTCACATCACTATCAACTAGTATCATTTATATGTATGTCAGTGATTCAAGTCAACCTTTTCAAATTCTCAAACCGGTTATCACTCTCTTTTCTGTATAAAAATATCATTGTTCGTCTGAAATAAAAGGGTGTTTTGTGTGCGGTCAAGATGTTAGGTTTATTGGCCCATGGGCTGAATCCAGAATCGGCTATGTAGCCCAGTTGAATTCAGATCTGTTTGCCCCGCTGCCGTTGGGAATATTTTTTTTTGTTCACTTTCTTGTAGGACCGTGATCTCGACCGTGACTTTAGCGGCTGTGGCATGCTATAATTTTCTACGATTCTGTGTAGCACACTGTTTTGTTAAATCTTAATGTCCTTTTCTGAACTAATCAAAGAATCTGCTAGTTTTCCGAGAAAAAAAATCTATGATTTGGCCAGCGGTCAATATTCTAGAATGCACGGGGCAGCATACACATGTCAACTGTAAACTGTTGTCCAGAATCACACACCTTTTTTCCCCTTTTTCTATACCTTTTTTTTTACAGAAAACTTAAAGAGGGCCGGGTCAAAGAGCACAAATCCAATGCAGACGAAATCATCGAGCAGGTCACATGCATGATGATCAGATGCCAGAAATTCTCAGTCATCACCAGCTGATAAAATAAGATCGACAACAGTAAATATTCAAATGAAGAATAACAGCATGAATGGGCGGCCCGTGTTTTCCCGTCTGCTACCATGCATTTTGACAAAAAGACGCGTGGAAGATTTTTTTTTGTACTGTTGAACCCACACTCAATCAGCAGCAATTCAGCATGCACGCACAGTTTTCAGCTTCGCCCGTGCCCAACGCCAACGGTATCACTGTTACTTGCAGTCTTGCAGAGTTGCAGAGCTAGCCATGCATGCAGGGGCCCTGAAATGATCTGCATGTTTTTATATTGCTCCAAAATACCACAGGCCTCTAGCAGGCAATCAAGTAGGGTTAGAGATAATATTGGTGCAAGGCAGAGGATGGTCGAACACGTCGCAATTGACTGTGGCCTTCTTTTTCAATATCTTTTTGACTCATGCACACACATGGCCATCCAATCCGCAGATCTCCATCGCCACACTTTAGTCGCTGTCACTTTAAATTATTTCTCGACCCAATTCGCAAAATTTCATCGCGACACATGCACCAATTCGATCTCGGGTGATCCATTTCCGCTTTCCTTTTCCTATCCCACGTTCAAATACTAAATTATTACGCTCCCTTTAACGTCGTATCACACGTTGCGATCCAAAAAACAGTAACGGCGAGCTACAAGCTTTCAAATAAAAGTAATGCTCTTGGCGTCAGGGCTGAAAGCAACTGCAGATACATAAATACATTAGTTATATTTTGTATACTTTGCGCGATAGATAGTGCCTAGTGCCTAGCTGAATAATATACCGCCATGTGTATAACCACGGTAATAATTAAACCGCCAGGATAATTTCTGGATAAGAATGACAGCGTATGAAAGATGATGCATGCACATCAGCATTGCTGATGGCATAAACCACTGCATTGATTTTACTTTCATGCGCATGAAGTACTACAACCACGTGAAAATAATAAAATGTTTAGGTGTGTATAGTAAAAAAAATTATAATTGCTAAAATATTTTATAATTTAGGACGGATGGAGCAATATCTAATTATGGATCTACAAGTAATTAGAGTGTTAAAATTAAACTGCATGCATATTATTGAAACATAACATTAAGGGAAAATTGCTACAGGACATGCAATGTGGAGCGTGTTTGCTGAGACACATCGTTGACCGCGTTATATGCTATTGGACTCTCGTTTTGTGCTAATTTGCTGGAAGACACCGCCTCGATTAGAATAATATTTTTTGGCTAAATAGGAGAGAGAAAGATGAGGAAATGACTGTTTGACCCTTGGTCTCATTTGTCAACATCGTGTTCAAGGGGTCTGCCAACCGGAGCAACCGGCCTGGGCCCGGCCCTCCCCACGGACGGGAGTGGCGGTGACCGGCCTGGGCCCTCCCGTGGACCGGAAGAAAGAAGACAGAGGGAAGAAGAACTGACCAGTGGGGCTAAGGGCAAAACAGACATTTTCTCATCTTTCTCTCTCCTATTTAGCTAAAAAATATTATTCTAATCGAGACGGTGTCTTCCAGCAAATTAGCACAAAACGAGAGTGTCCAATAGCATATAACGCGGTCAACGGTGTGTGTCAGCAAACACGCTCCACTTTGCATGTCCCGTAGCAAATTTTCCATAACATTAATGTGCTATATAGACCGACTACTAAAACTAGTAGCTAGCTTCTGTCTCTCACTCGCTTCCCTGCCGCGTGAGACAAATTGTTGGTGTTCACCTTATATATAGCCAGCTAAAGTTAGTATCACTGGAGACGCCCTAATATTGTGTCTCAGACGACATATGCATGAAACTTACGGAGTAAACTAGCTAACCCAGGGCGAGGGAGACATTGATTCCCTCCTAATTAACCTCATCAGCTCTCCTCTTGCCTCTTAATTGGGGCCTCTTAATTGGGGTAGTCGGGTAGACGATAACAACTCCTGCTTGTTTCCTGCTGGCACAAAACAAATAAAAAAATATTCTTTTAATTAGCTCGTATATTATATTGTGAACCTGCTCGTCCAGAGCCAAATATTACTCAAGTACGCCTTGTTGTCAATCTATATATCTAAAAGATGATGGAGCCAATCAAATGGTATATCATTTTTTAGTTTGGTGTCATCCTTATCAGATATGCATGCATGCACTTGTAGTAGTGTAATTAACAACTTGGCCCTTGTGATTATCCGCTCTGAATTCTGATGGAGATAGAGGTCATCACCCAAGCTGAGGTCATCATATATCTTGCTAACCTAATTTGTTAGCACGTACGTTAGCTTTAGGATTTTGTGCTGTCACTCTATACTATATATGAATAGTCAAGGTGTGGATATATAGTTAAGAGAGATGTGTGATAGTGATGTGCTCCCAATTAATTCCAAGAATTCGATTCCATGTAATCAAGCATGCATGAACAGTAGATACCGTACTCTACGCCTACCTTGTAATTTTGGTGAGCGCTGTACTGCTAATTTCTGAGCCACGCACCCTTGCATAGGACTAGCTAGCTACAAATAGGGCATGCCTAGGGTTAATTGACATTATGTGGACGAGTACTGGCTGGGTTAGTTAGGTCCAAGGATGGGGATGAGAGTAGATGGACCCTCGCTATTAACTTGAGGAACCTAATGACCTAAGCTAGTTCAGAACCGTGCTCAAGGAGATATACATCACACACATGTGGTACTGTTATATGTTATATTAAAACGTTGTTATTAAATATAATTGTCCAAATATTTATGTGCTATCAACTAACATATATGGGCCATTCTACTCTTGTGTGCATATATAAATATATAGCTTGCAAAGTTGCAATAATAATCATGAATAATACGGCACAGAGAGAGACCCGGCCTGTTGTCACACCCAGATTTTCACAAAAACCCGAATGAGGCCATACGTGTGCCCAGGATGTCCACAGACACATATAGCAAACAAATATGGTAAAACAGAGATCAAATGCTTTATTAATGTCATCATAAAGTAACGAGTACATCAGAGTGCTTTGGAAATAAAATACATGGAAGCGGAAGTCTAGTATATCTCTCTAACGTAGCCGCAATCCCACAGGGACTCTGACTGGGTGAACGCCAACTCAGAAGTACGGCAGATCCTCCGGGAACTCCACCTCGTAATCAGCCTGGCTCCAATCTGTTACCCGTCCGGGATTTTGCCCAAAAATTGAATAATAACAACAAGTGTAAGTAACAGAGTTACTTAGCAAGTACAGCACGGGGGATGAGGCTTAAAAAGGCTTAACACTGGCTTAACTGCATTGGCACTTTTAATGGGTTCATTTTAATCTTAATTACTACTTTAGATGAATCCCAGTTGAATCCCACATTAATTATTGAATGTCTTCAATTAACAATAATAAATACCATCTTCTAATCATAAAAGGATCCAGGCCGCTCGTGACCCTGAGCCGGGCTATCATGATAGATCGTACACTCTGCAGAGGTTTCGCCCTTTACCCACCAGTCGCGTAAAAGTTCAAAAGAACTTTGCACCCAACCACGCGGAGGTGGATCAAACCTCACAAATCACACTACCGAGGTGTGACCGCATAGGGACGCTACGAGGCTTTCACAAGACACCCTAACAAGTCAGTAGCCGCTGGAGTAATATACGGTGATGAGAACTTAGGCACCGAGATCGACGTACGCCCATGTAGCAACATGAGGGGGTCGATGGCGTCCAATGCGCGGCACGAAGGCCAACAGGAAAAGTAAAAGCGCAACGTGCGGAACCCCCTTAACGGAGGCTCCCAACACGGGACTTGGTCTAACGAGACCCAGCCGACGGGGCTACCGTCCTCGGTGGAATCGGAAATCACCTCGCGCCGTACCTCCGCCAACGCCGTTGGCCCCTCGGTAACCACTGACAAGCTAGAGACGTACAAGCTACTCAACCAAGACCAGAGCCCATTTAGTTCCGGCGGCGGCGACAGGCTCCCAGGTTGCCGCTTTTACGAACCAGTCCTTAGGGAGAGTTACTGGGGTCAGGCAAAACACACAAACCCCAGCTTCCCTGATCCAAGTTGCTAAAAAGCAAGTTTTACATTTATTTAAGTGAACCATTAGTCAATATTAACATTTAAGCAAGTAATTGTTGTAGCGCCTAGCAAAATACTACCCATATGCAATAACCCATAGGGTAACAAGGACAAGGGTAATAAATTCTAGGTACAACCTTAATGGTAAGCATTATTAGACACATGCAAATGTAATGGCAATGTAATTAAAGGGTGTGATGG
Source organism: Echinochloa phyllopogon (assembly GCA_033239725.1). Classification (NCBI taxonomy): domain Eukaryota; kingdom Viridiplantae; phylum Streptophyta; class Magnoliopsida; order Poales; family Poaceae; genus Echinochloa; species Echinochloa phyllopogon. The sequence goes on from BTCW01000001.1 coordinate 4,645,442, forward strand.
GTAGCAAGGATTGTCCGTGCTATGTACTTGCCTTCCTCGGAGTAAGGCTGCTGCTGAAAGTCCCGCTCCGGCACGCCCTCAACGTACTCGTAGACCAACGCTACGGGCTCACCGACTGGACACGATCATCACGCACGCATCCAAAACAATCATTACATGCAAACGAAATTAATCTATTAGAACAGTACACCAACAGTAAAAACAGTACAAAAACAGGAGCTAGAAATGATCTACGCTTCGCTACGAACACATGAGCGCGAAAATCACGCAAATCGGAGCTAAAACGTGAAAGTTATGGGGTTTTGAAGTTTCAGGGACTAATCTGTAAGAAAACGAGGACCTATACGTAATTATGCGTATAAACCGAAGGGCCTAGGCGTAAAAAGATGAGGGATGGACTGCGGGTTTTATTATTTGTAAGCTCAGGGGGTTTTCTGAGTAAAACAGGACCTACTTGTGAATATTTTTGAATTGGATTGGACTGCGGGTTGATTACCAGAGAGTGCAGGGGCTCATTAGAAAAAGTGCAGGCGCTGACCGGTGTTGACCGATACTCGGCACTTAGATCAGATCTGGACGGTTGTGGTTCAAAGGGAGAAAAAGTTCGCCGCCGGCGACCATGGACACGGCGGTGCTGACCCTGCCGCGGTCGAAGTTCGCCGGAGCGAGCTCGTTTCGGTGCTGTGGTGCTCCATTTGCTGTGGGGTTTGGCCCCAAGGGATCAGGAAGGCATGGCGAGCTCACGTGGGTGGTTCAAGTTGTGGGAGGTGCGGTGGAGGCGGCCGACGACGGTGAAGGGCGGAGGCGGAGCTCCGGCGAGCAATGGTTGGGGGTGCTACGGTGCACGGGTTTAAGCGGGAAGCGGGTCGGGCGAAACAGGAAGGAAAGGCGAGTCTACCTGAGTGGAAGATTTGGTTGGCGGGGTGACGACGCGACGGGCCGACGGTGACCGGCGGGCGGCGGTCGTCGGTGTGCGACGGGAAAAAGCTCCGGGGCGCGGGGACTAGCGCGGAAGGGCTCGGTGTGCTCCTCGTGGAGCGGCGAAGCTGCTCCGGGTTCAGCCGGGGCAGGTGGTGGCCGGAGCGGCGAGTTCGTCGCCGAGCTTCAAGCGGCGGCAATGGCGACGGCGCGAGTGGTGGGAAAGGGTGGCGGCTTGGGGCGAGGAGTGTGGGGTTCTGGGGCTCTAGAGGCCCGGATTTTATAGCCCCGAGAGGACCCTAGGGCTCGGGGAGGGGGCGTAGCGCGCACGCCGAGGAGAATTGGCGGCGGCGATCGCCTTCCAAAGAGGGGGAGGCACTTTCCTTCGGGGGAGCTCGGCGAGGATGGAAGGGGAGGGACGAGGAAGCTTCGGGGAAGCTTCGGAGAGCCCACAGCTGCGCGCGGGGAGGGCGGCTCGGGTCTGGCGCGGTGGCGCGGCGCGCAGAGGGCAGCCGGGGATCGCGGCGGGAGGAAGGGGATGACCCCGACAGGTGGGGTTGGCCTGTCGGTGTGAGAGAGGGGGGGAGACGCCACGTTGGGCCGGTCGCTGGGCCGAATGCGGGAGTTCCTGGGCCGCGGGCGGGGAAAAACGGAGCGGCTGGTGCGGGGAAAAAGGAGAAGGGAGAGGGAGCTGGACCTGGGCCAAAAGCGGAGCGGGAAGCGGGCTGGGCCGAGCTGAGAAGAAAGAATAGAAGGGGGCGGGGACGGACCAGGGAGAAAGTTTAGGGGGCCGAAATGAACTCGGGCTCAAACAACTTTTCTGGAGCACCAAACCAGGTGATTCAAATTCGAATTTAAATAAATTTAAATTCTCGTTTGAACCACAAGCAATACAAAAATCAATGCAGCGGCATGAATGCAACAAAAATGTTTCTACCATCTATATTTGATTTTAATTTTTGGAAAATATTTATTTAGCCTATTTTTATCATGAGCACCAAAGGGGTAAAATAATTACTATTTAGGAAAAACATTTTCTCCTACATTGATTTAAATTTTTATTTTAGAGAGTAATATTTTCCCTATACTAAATTCCCTGTAAAACTTCATAAATCTTGGAAAATTTTAGAAAATTGAGAAAAATATTATTTTAATTATGTTGAAATTCACAACCCAAAATTCGGAAATTTTGGGGTGTGACAAGCTACCCCCCTTAACAGGAATCTCGTCCCGAGATTCTGGAGAAAGGCTAGCAAGAAAGGTTTATGCAGGTGGCATCCAACATCTCGTTGACTTTATTCATATCAGTAGCCATTATAGGGACATGAGAATTACACTTCTTCATACTGCAGGGATACTCTAAAACACCTTGTGGTCACTTGTTGTCACTAAGGCCGGTGACCTGACACGCGTGCGCATAATGTCCTTCTGCGCCACAACGGTAGCATCTCCTGGCTTCGGCGGCGTTCATGCTTCCACTGCCAGAGTCGTGGGTTACGGCTGATCCAGTCTTCGTAGGACACTTGGCGGCAATATGACCTTTCTCGCCGCAACGGTAGCATGTGATGGTTGCAGCAAATTCTGGAGGCATCGGCCATTGACCAGCTGGTGCCACTATCGTTTCGTAGTCCGAGGGATACGGTTGGAATTTGTTTCTACCCCTCTTCTTCTTAGATGGTCTCCTTCCGCTCTGGTTACCTGTCCCGTTACGGATGTAACATTGGCTTGTGGTCTCCTCATAAGCTTCATCTCGACTTGCCTCTTGTACCGCGTTCCATGCGAGTGGAGTAGCGTGTACTCCTGGATTCATCTCAAGGTAGCTGCGGGGTGGAGGGCGGACATCTTCAGGGTGCTTCGGGTGTTGATCTAGGAATCCGTGTGTCTGAATGGGATTGGGACAGATGTCACCAGCTACCCACGGTTCCGGTAACTCTTTTCCTTGACTCCTTTCGTTTGCTTGCTTCTTAGACCCACCGCCTCTCCGGGGTTGAAATTCTGTGACGGTGATACTCCAACCTTCAAGATCCATAGTTGGGGTACTACCTTGAGCTTGGGGAACCCTTCTTCGGACCGACCTTCCAGCAGACGCCCTGTGGATATCCGAATGATATCGCTGGAGTGCCTCAGTTGCCATTAAACTAGCTCCAACTCGAGGACATGGAAGGCCATGGTGTTCACAGCGTGCACACCCTTCTGGAATCCTGGTGTCCTCATGTGATGGCCTCCGCTCTAGCTCTGGTACTCCATGGCTCCTCTTATTGCTTGTGTTGTAATTACCAAGAAGTGCAGCTTGCTCCGCCATAGCTTGATTGATCTCTCCCATAGCTTGAGCCATCTTGTGCAATGCCTGAGTTTGTACTGCCATAAGTTCCGCCATCCTGAGATGGATTGAAGCAGCTGGTGCCTCCTCTTCGGGGGCACTATATGCATTCCTCTCAAGGGAATTCATCATCTGGGGGGGGGAATGCAGGAGAAGGAGGGGTGAGAAATGAGGAACAAGCCCTAGAAAGAAAGAACCCGGCTATGCAGAAAGCTAACCTAACACTAACAATCATTACAAAGAACCAAATCATTCATATGCATAATAACAATAAATACAAGCATTTAAAGGCATAAATTCACACAAGACTCGACTGTTAGATTTTAAAATTTTTAAAACATGGGGGTCTCCTAGTAATTTGTCCACCGTACTATCTAGGTTGCGTTCCTACAGTCAGCACGGCTCTGATACCAATCTGTCACACCCAGATTTTCACAAAAACCCGAATGAGGCCATACGTGTGCCCAGGATGTCCACAGACACATATAGCAAACAAATATGGTAAAACAGAGATCAAATGCTTTATTAATGTCATCATAAAGTAACGAGTACATCAGAGTGCTTTGGAAATAAAATACATGGAAGCGGAAGTCTAGTATATCTCTCTAACGTAGCCGCAATCCCACAGGGACTCTGACTGGGTGAACGCCAACTCAGAAGTACGGCAGATCCTCCGGGAACTCCACCTCGTAATCAGCCTGGCTCCAATCTGTTACCCGTCCGGGATTTTGCCCAAAAATTGAATAATAACAACAAGTGTAAGTAACAGAGTTACTTAGCAAGTACAGCACGGGGGATGAGGCTTAAAAAGGCTTAACACTGGCTTAACTGCATTGGCACTTTTAATGGGTTCATTTTAATCTTAATTACTACTTTAGATGAATCCCAGTTGAATCCCACATTAATTATTGAATGTCTTCAATTAACAATAATAAATACCATCTTCTAATCATAAAAGGATCCAGGCCGCTCGTGACCCTGAGCCGGGCTATCATGATAGATCGTACACTCTGCAGAGGTTTCGCCCTTTACCCACCAGTCGCGTAAAAGTTCAAAAGAACTTTGCACCCAACCACGCGGAGGTGGATCAAACCTCACAAATCACACTACCGAGGTGTGACCGCATAGGGACGCTACGAGGCTTTCACAAGACACCCTAACAAGTCAGTAGCCGCTGGAGTAATATACGGTGATGAGAACTTAGGCACCGAGATCGACGTACGCCCATGTAGCAACATGAGGGGGTCGATGGCGTCCAATGCGCGGCACGAAGGCCAACAGGAAAAGTAAAAGCGCAACGTGCGGAACCCCCTTAACGGAGGCTCCCAACACGGGACTTGGTCTAACGAGACCCAGCCGACGGGGCTACCGTCCTCGGTGGAATCGGAAATCACCTCGCGCCGTACCTCCGCCAACGCCGTTGGCCCCTCGGTAACCACTGACAAGCTAGAGACGTACAAGCTACTCAACCAAGACCAGAGCCCATTTAGTTCCGGCGGCGGCGACAGGCTCCCAGGTTGCCGCTTTTACGAACCAGTCCTTAGGGAGAGTTACTGGGGTCAGGCAAAACACACAAACCCCAGCTTCCCTGATCCAAGTTGCTAAAAAGCAAGTTTTACATTTATTTAAGTGAACCATTAGTCAATATTAACATTTAAGCAAGTAATTGTTGTAGCGCCTAGCAAAATACTACCCATATGCAATAACCCATAGGGTAACAAGGACAAGGGTAATAAATTCTAGGTACAACCTTAATGGTAAGCATTATTAGACACATGCAAATGTAATGGCAATGTAATTAAAGGGTGTGATGGGTAGCAAGGATTGTCCGTGCTATGTACTTGCCTTCCTCGGAGTAAGGCTGCTGCTGAAAGTCCCGCTCCGGCACGCCCTCAACGTACTCGTAGACCAACGCTACGGGCTCACCGACTGGACACGATCATCACGCACGCATCCAAAACAATCATTACATGCAAACGAAATTAATCTATTAGAACAGTACACCAACAGTAAAAACAGTACAAAAACAGGAGCTAGAAATGATCTACGCTTCGCTACGAACACATGAGCGCGAAAATCACGCAAATCGGAGCTAAAACGTGAAAGTTATGGGGTTTTGAAGTTTCAGGGACTAATCTGTAAGAAAACGAGGACCTATACGTAATTATGCGTATAAACCGAAGGGCCTAGGCGTAAAAAGATGAGGGATGGACTGCGGGTTTTATTATTTGTAAGCTCAGGGGGTTTTCTGAGTAAAACAGGACCTACTTGTGAATATTTTTGAATTGGATTGGACTGCGGGTTGATTACCAGAGAGTGCAGGGGCTCATTAGAAAAAGTGCAGGCGCTGACCGGTGTTGACCGATACTCGGCACTTAGATCAGATCTGGACGGTTGTGGTTCAAAGGGAGAAAAAGTTCGCCGCCGGCGACCATGGACACGGCGGTGCTGACCCTGCCGCGGTCGAAGTTCGCCGGAGCGAGCTCGTTTCGGTGCTGTGGTGCTCCATTTGCTGTGGGGTTTGGCCCCAAGGGATCAGGAAGGCATGGCGAGCTCACGTGGGTGGTTCAAGTTGTGGGAGGTGCGGTGGAGGCGGCCGACGACGGTGAAGGGCGGAGGCGGAGCTCCGGCGAGCAATGGTTGGGGGTGCTACGGTGCACGGGTTTAAGCGGGAAGCGGGTCGGGCGAAACAGGAAGGAAAGGCGAGTCTACCTGAGTGGAAGATTTGGTTGGCGGGGTGACGACGCGACGGGCCGACGGTGACCGGCGGGCGGCGGTCGTCGGTGTGCGACGGGAAAAAGCTCCGGGGCGCGGGGACTAGCGCGGAAGGGCTCGGTGTGCTCCTCGTGGAGCGGCGAAGCTGCTCCGGGTTCAGCCGGGGCAGGTGGTGGCCGGAGCGGCGAGTTCGTCGCCGAGCTTCAAGCGGCGGCAATGGCGACGGCGCGAGTGGTGGGAAAGGGTGGCGGCTTGGGGCGAGGAGTGTGGGGTTCTGGGGCTCTAGAGGCCCGGATTTTATAGCCCCGAGAGGACCCTAGGGCTCGGGGAGGGGGCGTAGCGCGCACGCCGAGGAGAATTGGCGGCGGCGATCGCCTTCCAAAGAGGGGGAGGCACTTTCCTTCGGGGGAGCTCGGCGAGGATGGAAGGGGAGGGACGAGGAAGCTTCGGGGAAGCTTCGGAGAGCCCACAGCTGCGCGCGGGGAGGGCGGCTCGGGTCTGGCGCGGTGGCGCGGCGCGCAGAGGGCAGCCGGGGATCGCGGCGGGAGGAAGGGGATGACCCCGACAGGTGGGGTTGGCCTGTCGGTGTGAGAGAGGGGGGGAGACGCCACGTTGGGCCGGTCGCTGGGCCGAATGCGGGAGTTCCTGGGCCGCGGGCGGGGAAAAACGGAGCGGCTGGTGCGGGGAAAAAGGAGAAGGGAGAGGGAGCTGGACCTGGGCCAAAAGCGGAGCGGGAAGCGGGCTGGGCCGAGCTGAGAAGAAAGAATAGAAGGGGGCGGGGACGGACCAGGGAGAAAGTTTAGGGGGCCGAAATGAACTCGGGCTCAAACAACTTTTCTGGAGCACCAAACCAGGTGATTCAAATTCGAATTTAAATAAATTTAAATTCTCGTTTGAACCACAAGCAATACAAAAATCAATGCAGCGGCATGAATGCAACAAAAATGTTTCTACCATCTATATTTGATTTTAATTTTTGGAAAATATTTATTTAGCCTATTTTTATCATGAGCACCAAAGGGGTAAAATAATTACTATTTAGGAAAAACATTTTCTCCTACATTGATTTAAATTTTTATTTTAGAGAGTAATATTTTCCCTATACTAAATTCCCTGTAAAACTTCATAAATCTTGGAAAATTTTAGAAAATTGAGAAAAATATTATTTTAATTATGTTGAAATTCACAACCCAAAATTCGGAAATTTTGGGGTGTGACACCTGTAGCTATTTTCTGACCAGATCTGGATGAACTCTCACAGGGAGTGAAGCTTCAGCGCACTGTTGAGCTGAGATGAGTTGCAACTTGTTACACTTGCGCTGTATGATCTAGAAGCGGGGGTAGACACAAGAAGCGAAATCTTCATGGCCTGGCTGTACACACATGCATCCTGCAAGGATACTCTATAGCTGCCTGCAGTCTATATTATCCTTAACAGTGTTTTTACTCTGCACTAAGGGCCCACATGCCATACCTGCAGTAAGTACAAGACTATTGTATATTTATATAAAAATACTAATGCATGGATCGCAACTCAATCTCTCTTTTGAATTAATTCTCGGTGGTAAAAAATAATGTGCGAAAGTATATATTGTTATGGCCTTTTTTAGCTATAATGATCTACTTGATGCACCAACAAAATACCAACCCTAGAGTTAGCTAGCTATTTCTGACCATTGCTTTATATTCTATCCTACTGCTACTACCGAGAACAATGCAAACAATAATCTCTCTTATCTCTTTAATTTAGTTTGTTGATTGACAGTGGGAAAGCTAATCATCATGGGGACCTTTGCCCTAACTTGAGGAGGAATATATAAGACCATCTTAATTTGGAAGCATCATCGGATGCCTTTCTTGACCGCTTTTGACACCACACACGCTAACTGCTAGCTGCATGCTCTCAATGAACTTTGTCTTGTCATGCTCATGCTTTTGCCGCCACATGCATCCCTGCCTTCCCCTCATCACGCATCGGTCTCGCTCATCAGCTCACTCCTCCAAGATCAGCTAGGTTGGCCCCAGGCACAGCGCAGTGAGGGCCCACTGGTCATGCTAGGTGGGCCCACTGATTTATTGCGTGGGCTAGGACGCGGTGTGGGTGCATGCAGGACGGTACGTACGATCTCTTCGTGTTGAGGCTATTCAATTGTCGTCATTTGCTACGTGCTGCGTGTACAATGTGTCGACGATGGTCGGTCAATAATAGGATCAATAATCCTTCATGAGTTCAACGGGACAAATGAAATTTTATATATACATGTAACTATATATATGTTGAATCATGGGTGACGGTCTAGTTTAGTAATTAATTGCCACTAGAGTGCGTATATTTTTTTTATAATGTTTATTTGGTTGTTGTAACACCCAAAAACGGCCTATTTAAAATTTTTAGCAATTAAATAAATTGTTTAATATTATTTACTACCTTGCTCATAATTACTATAGGCTAAATAAAAGAATTTCTGAAAATTAAAATCAAATATAAAGTTATAGAAACATTTATTGTTGCATTCATGCTGTTGCATTTATTTTTGTATTGATTGTGGTTCAAACAAGAATTTAAATTTATTTAAATTCAAATTTGAATCACTTTGTTTGGAGCTCTAGAAAAGTTGTTAGGCCCATAGTTCGTTTTTGCTCCCTGAACTCATTTTCCGGTTCGCTTTTGCCCCCTCTTCTCTTTCTCTAATCCGGCCCAACGCCGCTGCGGCCCGCCAGCACACCACGCACGCTCAGGCCCAGTACTCCACGCAGCCAGCCGAGAAAGTCCATTTCCGCACCTCCAACTCTTCCCGTTAATTCGCTTTAACCCCCTCTATTCTTTTCCCTCTCGGCCCAACCCGCCTCCGCTCTTGGGCCGCGTCGCCAACACCCGGCCCAGCTCGCTCCACAGCCGCAGCCCGCCGTTCCCTCCCTCCTCTCTCGCTGCCACGCGGGCCCCCGCTCGCACAGTGGCGTCTTCCACCTCCGGCCGGGCCACGCCTCGAGCCGAGCTCGGCCTTGGCCACGCTTCGACCGCGCCCCCAACGCACCAAACCGCCTCGCGCACTCCTGTGGGCCTCGCCGAAGCTTCGGCGAACCTTCCCTCCCCGCCCTTTCCTTCTGCGCCTCGCTCCCCGGGATGGAAGGCGATCTCCGCCCATGGAAGGAGAGCGCCATCGCCGGCCGCCGATCGAATCCCGTAGCCCACGCGCCACGACCCTCCCCTGGGCTATATAAGCAGGGTCGCCGAGTCCTCCAAACCATCCCCCCCATCCTCGCCTCCAGCCGCAGCCTCTCCTCCCCTCGCAGTCCGAGCGCCGCCGAGCTCCGAGCTCCGCCGCTGCTCACCGTCCCACCACGCTGGTCCTTCTCCGACCAATTCACCGCGTCAGGAGCGTCGCCCCGAGGTAACGAAGCTTCCCACCCCTTCAATTTGGGCATCCCAGCGTCGTAGCTCGGTACCCCACGGTCGCCGACGATGATCGTCCGCCGGCCACCGTCGTCCACCCTCCCCTCTACTCTTTGCTCGACTAGAACCCCACAGAAATACTCACCGCCCTTCCCTGAAGCTCCAGAGCCAAAAACCCGACCCTGAAACCCCCCAAAACTCCCTCCTCGCGGTACACCGGAGCTCAGCTCCGCCGCCCGTCGTCGTCAGTACTCCACGCCGGCCAACGCTCGACTTGAACCCCCTAGGACGACTCGCCATGTCTCCCTGAACCTGTAGGACCAGATCTCGTCGAAAACCGAGCTTCCTAGCGCGAGATATCCTCAAATCCGGCGAACTCCCGCCTCGGCCGAGCGGCGCCGCCGCGCTGTCTTCGTCCCCGGCGAGCTTCTCGCCGTGGGCCGTCCGATCCGAGATCGACCGTCCAGATTAGAACAGCCGATACCCCTTCGCGTTTTAAATCCAGGACGTCCAGATCAGATCCAACGGCCTAGTTTAGAACAGCCGATACCCCTTCGCGTTTTAAATCTCAGCCGCCCAGATTGGATCCAACGGCTGCCACGCGTCCAAGCCAAGTCAATACCGGTCAGCGCTGGTTATTTTGTTAAAGAGCCCCTCAACTTTTCAGAAATCAACCCGCGGTCCATCCCAGTTCAAAAGTAATTACAGATAGATCCTAATTTATTTAATTAAACCCCTGACCTTTTAAAAATTTGAACCTGCGGTCCAGCCTTCGCATTTCTGCACGTTAGCCCTCCTGTTTTAATACGAAATTACGTATACGTCCTCGGTTTTTCACAAATAAGCCCCTAAAACTTAGAAATGCCATAACTTTCTCGTTTTAGCTCCGATTAGAGTGATTCTCGCGCTCACGTGTTCGTAGCGAAGCGTAGAATATTTCTAGCTCCTGTTTTTGTACTGTTTTTCACTGTTGGTGTATTGTTTATAATAGAATACTTTTGTTTGCATGTATTGGCTTGTGTGGATGCTTGTGTGGTGATTCGTGTCCAGTCGGTGAGCCGTTGCCGTTGGAGTTTGAGTACGAGGACTTTCAGGAGCCGGACTCGCAGCAGCAGCACTTTGAGGAAGGCAAGTTATAGCACAGACAATCCTTGCTTCCTACTGACTTGTAATACATTATTTCATACATGCATGTGTCCAATTTGATGTATCATTTAAGGTTGTACCTAGTTTTTCATTATCCTATCCTTGTTTACCTTGGGTTTATTGCATATGGGTAGAACTTTGCTAGGCGCAGCTACTGTCACCTTTATTTAACTGTTAAACTTGTATTAATGGTCCACTTCAACCTTAACATTAAAACTTGCTTTTTAACAACATGGATTAGGGAGCTAGAGCATGTGCTGTGTGCTTTGTTCTAGTGTCTCCCTCTAAGGACCGGTTCTTAAAGCGGCAACCCAGGAGCCTGTCGCCACCGCCAGTACTATAATGGCTCTGGTCTTGGACAAGTAGCTTGTACGGCTCTAGCTTGGCAGTGGTTACCGACGGGCCGACGGCGTTGTGGGAGGCAAGGCACGGGGTGTTTTCCCGATTCCACCGAGGACGGTAGCCCCGTCGGCTAGGTCCCGTTAGACCCAGTCCCGTGTTGGGAGTCTCAGCGATTGAGAACTCCGCACGTTGCGCATTGATGGGTGCGATACCCGCGCTCTGGACGCCATCGACCCCCTTACGGTGGACTCCGTAGGCGTACGTCGATCTCGGTGCCTAAGGACTCACCACCTTGTAGTACCCAGTGGCTACTGTCTTGTTAGAGTGTCTTGTGAAAAGCCTCGTAGCGTCCCTGTGCAGTCACACCTCGGAAGTGTCGATGTGCGTGGTTGGGTGCAAAGTTCCTTTGAACTTTTACGCGACTGGTGGGTAAAGGGCGAAACCTCTGCAGAGTGTAAATCTATCATGATAGCCTTGCTCAGGGTCACGAGCGGCCTGAATCCTTTTTGATTAGAACCTGATGTTTATTAATGCTTAATGACACTTACACTTTATTAATTGGGTTGCAACTGGGATTTCATTCACTTGTAGAAACTTGGATAATGATAAAACGAACCAACTAAAAGTGCTAATGCAGTTAAGCCGTGTCTAGCCTTTTTTTTGAGCCTTCATACACACGTGCTATACTTGCTAAGTAAATGTTTTACTTACACTTGTTATTTATTCAACAAAATCCCGGACGGGTAACAGATTGGGATGTGCATGAGTCTGCTGCTGAGTTTCCAGAAGATCTACCATACTACTGAGTTGTGTTCACCCAGTCAGAGTCCTTATGGGATGCGGCTACGCTTAGAGAGAGTTTATTTAGACTTCCGCTATCTATGTACTTCATTTATGCAGCACTCTGATGTAAACACTACTTTATGATGAATAAATGAAGCATTTGATCTCTGTTTTACCATATTTGTTTGCTATATGTGTAAATGGACTTCCTGGGCACACATATGGCCACATTCGGGTTTTTGTGAAAATTTGGGTGTGACAGATTGGTATCAGAGCCGTGCTGACTGTAGGAACGCAGCCTAGATAGTACGGTGAACAAATTACTAGGAGACCTCCATGACCTCAATTATTTATGTGTGGAATTATGTCTTTAAGTGCTTGGATTTATTGTTATTATGCATCTGCTTGATTTGGATCTTTGTGATGATTGCGATGGGCGTGGACGTAAGTCTTTCCCCATCTAGATTATTGGAATAAGGCTTAAGGACTTTAATGTCTAGATAATAGGGGGTATTCATTTCTCTTGCTAATCTAACCGCCATCTTATACATGATTTTATAGATGGCTAATCCCAGGGGCCAGAACCCGAACCCGAATCCTCCGAACCTGAACCCGAATCAGCAGATCCCCACCATTGAACAACTGATGTATGCTCAAGTCCAGATGATGCAGCAGATGGCTCAGACCATGACGCTGATCCAGCAGAACCAACAGAATCCTCATCCTCAGGCGGCTACTCCACCCAGAGACAAGAGGGGCGAATTTCTGAAGGGACGCCCTCTGTAACACCCAAAAATGGCCTATTTAAAATTTTTAGCAATTAAATAAATTGTTTAATGTTATTTACTACCTTGCTCATAAATAATATAGGCTAACTAAAGAATTTCTGAAAATTAAAATCAATTATAAGTTGTAGAAACATTTATTGTTGCATTCATGCTGCTGCATTTATTTTTGTGTTACTTGTGGTTCAAACAAGAATTTAAATTTATTTAAATTCAAATTTGAATCACTTTGTTTGGAGCTCTAGAAAAGTTATTAGGCCCATAGTTCGTTTCTGCTCCCTGAACTCTTTTTCCGGTTCACTTTTGCCCCCTCTTCTCTTTTCCGGCCCAACACCGCCACGGCCCAGCGCCCCCCCTCCTATCTCCCCCCCCCCCCCCGCAGGCCCAGCTCCCCCTCCTCCTCTTGGGCCGCACCCCAGAACCGGCCCAGCCACGCCTCCCCTCTCTCCCTTCCACTGCCGCGTGGGCCCTGCCCGTCAGTCTGCTGACGCCAGCGCCGACGCCACCCTTCCTTCTTCCCCACCGGTGATGGCGCGACTTGCCGCGGCAAGCCCGCACGCCGAGGCTGGCGCCCTCGCCTTACTTAATCCCCGACGCCGCTGCCTCTCTCACCCCATCGCCCAACCCTAGCAGCGCCGCCACACCTCCACCCGAGCCACTCCACCGCCCTGTCCCCACGCCGCCGAACTTGCGCAGCGCCGCCGCACGCCGCCAGGCTGCTCCGGCGTGCCTCCCGGCCGGCCATCACCATCCAGCTGATCGCCAGAAGGTACTGAAGCTCCTCATGTGCTCCCCATCCATTTCTCCTGCCTCGGTCATGGCTAATTTCTCCCCCCCCCCCCCGACGTCCACAGCGCCGCCGCGGAGGGATCGCTGCCGTTCCGATCGGCCAAGCCATCTCCGGCCGATTCGCCGCCCAGGAAGTACCCTCAGGAGGTAAAGCAGCTCCCCCTCCTTTCAATTTTGCCGTAGCCGCGCCGTAGAGCCTCTCCCCTCGGCCGCCGACGGCGATCCACCGCCGGACACCGCCGTCCGGCCAACACACCACATCACGCTGCACATATTCACCACGGTTGCACTTGTGACACTCCCCAGCAGCTCCAGAGCCAGAAAACCGACCCAAAACCGAGCCAAAACCCCCTCCCCGCGGAACACCGGAGTCCCACTCCGCCGCGCACCGCCGTCTGACCCCCTCGCCGGCCTTTGTTCGACTTGAACCCCCTGGGTGAACTCGCCATGTCTCCCTGAGTCCGTGGGACCAAACCTCGTCGCAAACCGAGCCTTGTAGCGCGAGTTATGGCCAACTCCGGCGAGTTTTCGCCGCGGCCGAGCGGCGCCGCCGCGCGCGGTCGTCGTCTCCGGCGAGGCCCGGCCTCGGGCCGTCCGATCTCAGATCGACGGTCACGATTAGAACAACCGATACCCTTCGCGTTTTAAATCCAGTCCGTCCAGATCAGATCCAACGGCTGCCACGCGTCCAGGCCGAGTTAATACCGGTCAGCGCTGGCTGTTTTTCTAAAGAGCCCCTCAGCTCTCTGGAAATCAACCCGCGGTCCAGCCCAGTTCAAAAATAATTGCAGATAGGTCATGTTTTATTCGTTTAAGCCCCTGAGTTTTTGAAAAATAAAACCTGCGGTCCAGCTCGCGTAGTTTTATGCGCTAGCCCCTGGTGGCTACTGTTATTTACGTATAGGTCCTCGGTTTTTCACAGATTAGCCCCTGGAAGTTTCAGAAACTTGCCAGCAAGCCCCTGAAACTTAGAAATGCCATAACTTTCACGTTTTAGCTCCGATTAGTGTGATTCTCGCGCTCATGTGTTCGTAGCGAAGCATAGATTATTTATAGCTCTTGTTTTTGTACTGTTTTCACTGTTTGGTGTACTGTTCTAATATAATTACTTTGTTTGCATGTAATGATTGTTTTGGATGCTTGCGTGATGATCGTGTCCAGTCGGCGAGCCCGTAGCTTTGGGCTTCGAGTACGTTGAGGACGTGCCGGAGCAGGACTCGCAGCAGCAGCCGTACTCCGAGGAAGGCAAGTTATAGCACGGACAATCCTTGCTACCTACTCACTCTTTTAATACACTGTTCATTACATACGCATGTGTCTAATATTGTTTACCTTTAAGGTCGTACCTAGCATTTATTTTCCCTGTCCTTGTATTCCTATGGGTTTTTGCATATGGGTAGTATTTTGCTAGGCGCAACTACTGTCACCTTTGCTTAACTGTTAAACTTGTATTAATGGTCCACTTCAACCTTAACGTTAAAACCTGCTTTTTAGCAACTTGGATCAGGGAGCTGGGGCTTGTGTGTTTTGCCTGGCCCCAGTGTCTCTCCCTAAGGACTGGTTCGTAAAAGCGGCAACCTGGGAGCCTGTCGCCACCGCCAGAACTATAATGGCTCTAGTCTTGGTTGAGTAGCTTGTACGTCTCTAGCTTGGCAGTGGTTACCGAGTGGCCTACGACGTTGTAGGAGGCAAGGCACGGGGTGATTTCGGATTCCACCGAGGACGGTAGCCCCGTCGGCTAGGTCCCGTTAGACCCAGTCCCGTGTTGGGAGCCCCCGTGAGTGCGGTGAGCTCCGCACGTTGCACCATTTACTTTGTTGTTGGCATGATTTGCCAGTGCGTGGATGCCATTGACCCCCTCACGTTGCGCCCTGAGGGTCAGTCAATCTCGGTGCCTAGGTTCTCACCACCTTGTAGTACTCCAGCGGCTACTGTCATGTTAGGGTGTCTTGTGAAAGCCTCGTAGCGTCCCTATGCAATCGCACCTCGGTAGTGTGGTTTGTGAGGTCTGATCCACCTCCGCGTGGTTGGGTGCAAAGTTCTTTTGAACTTTTACGCGACTGGTGGGTAAAGGGCGAAACCTCTGCAGAGTGTATGATCTATCATGATAGCCCGGCTCAGGGTCACGAGCGGCCTGGATCCTTTTATGATTAGAAGATGATATTTATTACTGTTTAATGATGACTTACATTAATTAATTTGGGTTACAACTGGAATTCATCTAAAGTAGTAGTTATGTTTAAAACGAACCAACTAAAAGTGCTAATGCAGTTAAGCCAGTGTCAAGCCTCCTTTGCCTCATTCCCCGTGCTATACTTGCTAAGTAATTTTGTTACTTACACTTGTTGTTGTTATTATTTTGGGCAAAATCCCAGACGGGTAACAGATTGGAGTCAGGCTGATTATGCTATGGAGTTTCCAGAGGATTTGCCGTACTTCTGAGCTCGTGTTCACCCAGTCAGAGTCCCTGTGGGATTGCGGCTACGCTAGAGAGATGTATTAGTCTTCCGTTGTCCATGATTTTATTTTTGAAACACTCTGATGTAAACGCTACGCTATGCTGAGATTAATAAAGCATTGTACTCTTTTTTTTGACCATATTTGTTCGCTATATGTGTCTGTGGACTTCCTGGGCACACATATGGCCGCATTCGGGTTTTGTGTAAATCCGGGTGTGACACCCTCCGACCTTCACCAAGGCCACCGAACCACTGGAGGCCGATGACTGGCTCAAGGCAGTGGAGAGACAGCTCGACATCGCGCAGTGCAACGACCGGGAGAAGGTGTTGTACGCAGGAGGACAGCTCCAGGGACCAGCTTTGGACTGGTGGGATTCATACCAGTACGCTCACCCCAACCGTGATCGAATCACTTGGCAGGAGTTCCGTGACCGCTTTCGCTCTCACCATGTACCAGAGGCCTTGATGATCCTGAAGAAGAAGGAGTTCCTGGCGCTGAAGCAGGAAGGGATGAGTGTCACCGCCTACCGTGACAAGTTCATCGAGCTGGCCCGTTACGCTCCAGAAGACGTGGACACCGACAAGAAGAAGCAGGCCAGGTTTCGTGATGGCTTGCAGGATGCTCTGCAGTACCAGCTGATGTGCACCAAGTTCCCCAACTTTCAGGAATTGGTGGACAACGCCTTTATGCTGGAATACAAGCGTCGTGAGATAGAGGAGAAGAAGAGGAAGCTCCAGGGCCATCAGATGGGGAGTAACAGTCGTCCTCGCTTCGCTCCTCCTCAAGGGAATCAGCAGATGGGGAGTCAGCAGCACTTTGGCGCCACCTTTTCACTATTATATTTTATTCATGTTTTGACCGAAGTCGGGAGGGGAAGCCCCTACCTATTTTTTTATATTTTTTAATTCTAAACCCAATTATTCGCTCCCACAGGGAGTCAAACTTGGGTCTGCTGGGTGCTACTCGGGTCTCTAACCACTAGGCTAAAGGCCCTTTCACTATTTTATTTTAATGTTATGTTCTCATTTAATTTTCCTAGTCAATAAGGGAGCGAGGGTGCACAAGACTTGCATTAATATAACTATAGCACTAGCATATTTTATTAGATGATAAAAAAGACAGAAAATGCGTGGTCTCATCTTTCTGTTTTCTTATTAATCCTTGTGTTCAAGCTACTCTAAAACAACTATATATTTTGGATTGGACGAATTAAATTGCACGCTTAAATATTACTGCATTATAGATCCCAGCCTCTCATATATCTATTTGCCACGATTATTAGCATTATATCGTCCAAGTTAATTACCAAGTACTGTAGGCCCTGTTTGGAAACCAAATTGCTAAAGTTTAGCACTTGCTAAAGTTTAGCACCTCAATTTGAAGTGCTAAAGTTTAGCAGTTGAGGTGTTTGGATAGTGGTGTTAAAGTTTAGCACATAGAGGAATGAAAGACCAAATTACCTTTATTTACTGCCCTTGGGCCCGCAGGGGGAGGGGTACTAGGTGGAAAATACCCACTAGGAAGCACTTTTAGCAAGTTTAGCACCCCTTTGAGGTGCTAAGGATTTCCATAGTGCTAAAGTTTAGCATGTCACTTTTAGCACATTTTAGCACACCTGTTTGGATCCAATCCGCTAAAGTTTAGCAAAAAAGTGTTGCGCTAAACTTTATTACTATAGAAACAAACAGGGCCGTAGAAGTGCCACTGGACTGTTTGGTGGTCTACGTGAACAGTGCCGCTTCTGGGCTCTTAGCTGCTGCAATTCATTTTCCCTGGATTCAGCCGGTGACAAGTGTACAGCCCCAGTACGGGTACCCAGTCTCACACCTAGCACAAGAACACTGTTCATTGACACAACAAAGGGAACGGAGAGGAGACCACACACAGTACATGGGCAGTAATGTGAGTTAAGGCAGAGGGTGGTACTGCGATTGGATCGGACGAGAGAGAGAGGTCCATTACATTGCATGCATTTGCATCGCCGTCGATCGTCCTTGCCGAAATTTCCAATGGCTAGTAACCTAGCTGGTACAGGTAGGTGACGCCAGATCAAGGCAGCCACAGGAACCCTATAGGCTCCGAAGCTGATGAGCGCTCCTGTAGATCGAGCACGAACTGATGTGTATTGATAACAATTTTGTTTGAGGCTTAATTTCATCATCTTCTCTCTACGGCAATCTTGCTCATCGTCAGAACTTCAGAAGCAAAGCTTGAAACTAAAGCTTGTAAAAGCTCGTGAAAACATTTGATCTGGTCTTAATTGGTTGGGTCATTACAACGTCGGCACGTGCGCGTGCCGTTTCCTCGTTGGAGGCGTTGTATCGGGAGCCTACTTCATAGTCCAAGAGTTGCTTTGATTTGTGAAGCGGATGAAGATGAAGACGCTTGTGGTAGTTTGCTAGGTCATGGTGCTCTCATTTTTTGTTTCTTTTTTATTGGCTGTGTGCATCTTAGTTATGCAGAGGCCGGGTTGGATCTTATATAATTGTATCATCTCGATGTAATTGTCTAAGATCAATAAAGCTTCCATTTTTCAAAAAAAAGTGTACTATCTCTTTGAGCTAGAGAGGTAGAGCTCGTCCAAACAAATAAAACACATGCTAGCAGTCATGTGGAGTAAAAGAAACCTACTCATAGCTTCAATAGATTTGTCGTTACATCGGTGTACGACGATCTAACTAATGCTATCGATGTACAACCTATACGTACGTACTTGAACGGTTAATAAGAAAACTTTACCGGTTGGGTAAAAGGTACAAGTACGTCTACGACGTAACACAACTGAAGGAACCAAGGATATATATACAAGAGAAAAGGAAAAGGTAGATTTACAACTGCAGTAGTGTGTAACGATAAATTGAATGAGTTGCCTGAAAAAGGTGATCAATGTCCGAACGAATAAGGACTACTATACTTGTTTGCATCAAAATGTCAACAAGAAACTACGTATATATACGGTTTATTTTGCCTGATCGAAATTAAGACGTGTATATGCATTTGCATGGAAATAGCTACTCTGGTTCTAGGGTACGACGTACGTGGCTAGAGAGCACACAATGCATGCATGCATGCATGCATCTTCATCAAGGAGTATTTGCATTGTGAAATTTTATTTACCCCACCAAGAGATAAGATGAACTACTTTGCGACACCTATGGCACCTACCCTTTTGAGGTGTGGCTCATCCTACTTGAGCGAGCACGTTGCAAGTCGATCTCTTATCATGTCTTAGAGCACCCCCACTCTACATGCATGCATCCTCCTGCAAACGAATTGGCACTGTCTCATCACCATTGCCAATGCAAGGAAACAAAAGAGAAGACAACTACTACACTTGCTGACTCCTAGATTTATTTGGATATAGTTTCACCCAAAGAATCTAGCCCTTTCTACAAAGTGGTCATGAAAGAAAGAGATAAGACTTAAGAGGGGAGGGACCATTTCTCATTATTTAGGTACCACAACACATGAGCAATTTATATATATGGTCCTAGCTCCACAGCAGTACTAGCTGTAGACTGCGTGTGCATGGATATATGTGAGCAGATAGGCACAATTCATGAGGAAATTTTTACTGTGTTGAGGTCCCAAGATGCAAAGCCGTTTAAATTCCTCTCCCTTCCCCAAGTAGAAAATGCCCATGATGCACGCTTGCAGTATATTGGTGTGTTACAAACTTATACAATTACTGGTTGGAACGTTGTATACACTGCATCACAATTGTCAGGTCTTCAGTCCCAACAGATGATGTTGATCCCTCGAGTGATAGTGTGGTTGTTGCATTGGGTTGCAAGAATTAATGTTCTTCATGTCACCAGGAGCCCACTAATTTGAATAGAAAATTATGCAGGATCCGACTCACCAGCAAAATAGCAATTAAGCTTTGCACAATTGCCTTTTATTTCCCTTTTATATCACACAGTCACAATATGCACTTCTAGAAGTGAATGTAGTGTATGTTACAACGAAAGCCATCACAAATCCTAGATGTAGATATACTCTCCTCCGTAGAGTGAATTTCACTGTAGGTCCATAAACTTTTCTCGAGATCTCATCTAGATCCGCAAACTAAAAAAGCGGTCATCTAGGTCCGTAAACTTTTTCCGAGATCTCATTTAGGTCCGCAAACTAAATAAGTGGTCATCTAGGTCCATGAACTTTTAAAAGTGGCCATCTAGTTCCATAAACTTTTAAAGAGCGGTCGTCAAGGTCAGGCTCGTCGCCACCGCCTTGGACCTAGACGACATCTCTTTAAAAGTTCATGGACCTAGATGACCACTTATTTAGGTTGCGGACGTAGATGAGACCCAGAAAAAGTTAATGGATCTAGGTGACCGTTTTTTAGTTTGCGGACTTAGATAAGATCCTGAGAAAAGTTCATGGACCTACAGTGAAATTCACTCTACTGGGTATAACTTATTGTCACGATCAACACATGCTTCCTAATAAGCTGGCCGCCTCTGCTTGGCCAAACGGTAGCCACTGCATGCTTGGCTTGGTGCTGCCCCTGCTCTTTCACCTTGGTGTCATGGTGTGCAGTCTGCACTCTGCAGTGCACCACTACTGTGGTTTCTGCAGCAGCAGTGCGTGGTACTAAAAATCAATTAAAACAAAAATCCGACCTAATTATCTCTCTCTCTCTCCCTCTCTCTCTCTGGCCCTGTCACTATCTGAGGATTAAATAAGATGGTCAGGCATTAATGAGCACGAGGACCAGAGGCCAATTCCCCTCTTCTTAGTTTGAGCCCTAATAATAATATTCCGAGTACTCTGTGATCAGTTTTCCCGCCCTGAACATTTCACACCAATCAGACCGACGAATCCATGATGAAGACTGCATTGAAAATTGCGGAGACAAAATGTCCTTGCAAGTTGCAAACGATCAGGTACGAAGACGAGGATGACCTGTTCTTTTGCAGCGCAGGTTTGCGCAATAGCGTTGTACATGCGTATGCTGTTCAGCTGTTGTGCAGCACAGCAGCAGCACCGACACAGAAGAACAAATGCCGGGAGTGCTTGCATATTAGCCTACGTGCACTCGTGCAGGGGCGGAGCCAGAAATGGCTTCCACCCCGGGCTGAAGCTGTGGACAGGAGTCATCCTGCAAGTGGGTTGGAAATCAAACTGTACCCACACCATCCTATTCTCACGAGAGAAATTATATGAATCCACTCCACCCCAAACTATCACCACCACACACCAATCCAACCCAAACATTTGAACTCATAATGTAATAACTATTAGCTAAACTATGATTACAGCCCAATAAGAACCCGTTTCTAAAAAAAATTATAATATAGATCTAGCCACGCTGCTTTGCACAGAGGAGCTGCCAGGCGTACTGAGTCATCTCCAATAAATTTCGGTCAATTTCGATAAAATTTTATAGTGTGAACGCGAGGTTTTAATTTTAGGGTCCGACTCTTGATATGGGCCCAACGTGTAGATCTAGCCACACTGCTTTGCACAGAGTAGCTGCCAGTCATACTGAGTCATCTTCAACAAATTTTGGTCAATTTCGATAAAATTTTATAGTGTGAACGCGAAATTTTAATTCTAGGGTCCAGCTCTACACAAAGAACCCATTTCAACCCAATCCAATCCAACCCAACCCATATTTACATAGAACCTACTCCACCCCACTTCATTAACTAATATAACACATTTCAACCAACTCCAATACACTCCACATCAAAACCCAACCCATTAAACCCATTTGAACCCAACCGTTTGCAGGGTGAGACAGGAGAAAAATTTGAGCTGTCTAATGCGGCTAGCACGGCCCTGGCTCCGCCCCTGCCTACGTGCATGCCCGACGCCGGCCAAAAATAGTCGAAAACAATATTAACGATATTGCGAATATGAAAACAACAATTTAAAAAGGTTGAGATTTTGTAACACCCAAAGTTCGCAAATTTAAAATTTTTGGCAAATAATTAATTATTTAATGCTTTCACCTGTTTTATTAAGGCTAAATAATAATTTTTCTAAAATTAAAATCAAATATAAGTGATAGAAACATTTATTGTTGCATTCATGCTGCTGCATTTATTTTTGTATTGCTTGTGATTCAAACGAGAATTTAAAAATATTTAAATTCAAATTTGAATCACTTTGTTTGGAGCTCTAGAAAAGTTGTTAGGCCCATAGTTCGTTTTTGCTCCCTGATCTTTTTCCTGAGTCCACTTTTCCCCCTCTTCTTTCTCTTCCGGGCCGGCCCAGCCTTTTATTTTCTTTTTTTCCTCTTTTTCTTTTTCCAACCCCGGCCCATCTCCTTTCCTCGGCCCAGCTCGTCGCCCCGGCCCAGCACCGCGGCCCAGCCAACTCCCGCGCCCCCCTCCCCTCTCCCCCGCCGACACCTCGACCCCACCCGTCATCTTCACCTCCTACCTTCCTTTCCTGCTCGCCGCTAATGGCGCGGTTGCCGCGGGCGACCCGTACGCCGAGGCCCACCGTCCCCCGTGCCTTCTTAACCTGGCCAGCGCCATCGCCCGAGTCCCCTCATCCCCTCGTCAGCAACCCTAGCGCCGCCACCGCCCCAACTTCACCGCTCCCGAGCTCGCCGAGCTCCGAGCTCCACCGGCCGTCGTCGTCATCGCACTCCGGCGCTCCTCCACCCCTGCTGGACCTCGGTACAGCATCGCCGCACCTCCTGGAGCACGCTGAACCGGAGCACGACCTTCCCCGTGCACCAGGGCTTCGTCCCCGACGAACACCGACGCCGAGCGCCGCCCCTCATCGACGACCCGTCGCCCCACGCCCTCTCCGACCAATTCCTCGCGCCTGGAGCACCCTTGGGAGGTAATGCGGCTTCCCAGCTCTTCAATTTTGGCGCTAGAGCACCGTAGCACCCTTCCCCGCGAACCCCGCCGTCGGCCGACCGCCGGTCACCGCCGTCCGCGTGTTCCTGTGCACGAAACTCCACTTGATCACTACCAGTGCACTCGCCATCGTTCACTGAGCACCCAGAGCCAAAAATCCGACCCAATCGCTCCCCAAAACTCCATCCCCGCTGCACACCAGAGCCCGCTCCGCCGCTCACCGTCGTCAGGTCGCTTCGCCGACCGAAGCACGTCTTGATCCCCCAAGATCGACGCGCCACCTTCTCCTGAACCTGTAGGATCAAATCCCGTCGCAAATGGCAGCCTCTAGCTCGAGAAATCGCCAACTCCGGCGAACTCTCGCCGCCGGCCGAGCAGCGCCGCCGCGGCTCTTTCTTCCCCGGCGAGCCGATCTATCCTGGGCCGCCCGATCAAGATCCGACGGCCCACGTTGAGCCACGTCGCGAGTCAACCGGCAGCGTACCGGTCAGCGCTGGCTTTTATGCTAAAGAGCCCCTGGCTTTTCCAGAAATTAACCCGCGGTCCTTATTTAATTCAAAAATAATTGCAATTAGGTCCTGTTTTATTCGTTTAGGCCCCTGGAAATTTTAAAACTTTGCCAGCAAGCCCCCGAATCTTAGAATCGCTATAACTTTCACGTTTTAGCTCCGATTTGCGTGATTTTCGCGCTCATGTGTTCGTAGCGAAGCGTAGATCATTTCTAGCTCCTGTTTTTGTACTGTTTTTACTGTTTGGTGTACTGTTCTAATAGATTAATTTTGCTTGCATGTGATGATTGTTTTGGAATGCGTGCGTGATGATCGTGTCCAGTCGGTGAGCCCGTAGCGTTGGACTACGAGTACGTTGAGGACGTGCCGGAGCAGGAGTTTCAGCAGCAGCCTTACTCCGAGGAAGGCAAGTTATAGCACGGACAATCCTTGCTACCTATCCCACTTTTAATTCACTGTTCATTACATACGCATGTGTCTAATATTGTTTACCATTAAGGTTAGTTCCTAGCATTTAATTCCCTGTCCTTGTACTCCTATGGGTTTATGCATATGGGTAGTATTTTGCTAGGCGCAACTACTGTCACCTGTACTTAATTGTTAATATTGACTTAATGGTCCACTTCAACATTAATGATAAAACTTTGCTTTTTAGCAACTTGGATTAGGGGGTTAGAGCATGTGCTGTGTGCTTTGCTCTAGTGTCTCCCTATAAGGACCGGTTCTTAAAGCGGCAACCCAGGAGCCTGTCGCCACCGCCGGAACTATATGGGCTCTGGTCTTGGTTTAGTAGCTTGTACGTCTCTAGCTTGGCAGTGGTTACCGAGTGGCCTACGGCGTTGTAGGAGGCAAAGCACGGGGTGATTTCGGATTCCACCGAGGACGGTAGCCCCGTCGGCTAGGTCCCGTTAGACCCAGTCCCGTGTAGGAGTCTCAGCGGCTTGAGGACTCTGCACGTTGCGCAGTATGGGTGCGATACCCGCGCTCTGGACGCCATCGACCCCCTCACGGTGGACTCCGTGGGCGTACGTCGATCTCGGTGACTAGGTTCTCACCACTTTGTAGTACTCCAGCGGCCACTGACTTGTTAGGGTGTCTTGTGAAAGCCTCGTAGCGTCCCTATGCAGTCACACCTCGGAAGTGTTGATGTGCGTGGTTGGGTGCAAAGTTCTTTGAGCTTTTACGCGACTGGTGGGTAAAGGGCGAAACCTCTGCAGAGTGTACGATCTATCATGATAGCCTTGCTCAGGGTCACGAGCGGCCTGGATCCTTTTTTATTAGAATATGGTATTTATTACTGTTTATTGTCACTTACACCATTAATTGGGTTACAACTGGGATTCTCATTCACTTGTAGTAACTTGGATAAAGTTAAAACGAACCAACTAAAAGTGCTAATGCAGTTAAGCCAGTGTCGAGCCTTTTTGAGCCTTCATAACCCGTGCTATACTTGCTAAGTAATTCTGTTACTTACACTTGCTATTATCATCATTTTGGGCAAAATCCCGGACGGGTAACAGATTGGGGTCAGGCTGACTATGAGGTGGAGTTTCCGGAGGATTTGCCGTACTTCTGAGTTGGCGTTCCCCCAGTCAGAGTCCCTGTGGGATTGCGGCTACGCTTAGAGAGATGTATTAGTCTTCCGCTGTTCCATGTATTTCATTTATGCAAACTCTGATGTACCCGCTACGTTATGTTGAATAATAAAGCATTGTACTCTGATTTTTACCATATTTGTTCGCTATATGTGTCGGTGGACTTCCTGGGCACACATATGGCCGCATTCGGGTTTTTGTGTAAATCCGGGTGTGACAGATTGGTATCAGAGCCGTGCTGACTGTAGGAACGCAGACTAGATAGTACGGTTGACAAATTACTAGGAGACCCCCATGTTTCGAATTTTAAAAATCTAACAGTCGAGTCTTGTGTGAGCTTATGCCTTTACCTGCTTGTATTTATTGTTATTATGCATATGTTTGATTTGGTTATTTGTAATGATTGTGATGGGCGTAGACACCTGTCTGCGACCATCTAGAAATAGGTATAAGGCTTAAGGACTTTATTGTTTAGATAGCAGGGGTTTATATCTATTTTCTCTTGTACTAATCCTCTGATATCTAACCCTTGTGATTATAGATGGCTCACCCCGGGGGCAATGCGGGCGGACAGCCTCCGCACCAGAATCCGCCCCCAAACCTGAACCCGAACCCGAACCATCAGATCCCCACCATTGAGCAGCTGATGTATGCTCAAGTTCAGATGATGCAGCAGATGGCAGAGACCATGAGGTTGATCCAGCAGGGCCAGCATCATCCCCAGGCAGTTGCACCGCCCAGAGACAAGAGGGGCGAGTTTCTGAAGGGACGCCCGCCGACCTTCAGCAAGGCCAGCGACCCCCTTGAGGCAGATGACTGGCTCAAGGCAGTGGAGAGACAGTTGGACATCGCCCAGTGCGATGACAGGGAGAAGGTACTGTACGCCGGAGGACAGCTTCAGGGGCCGGCGTTGGACTGGTGGGATTCATACCAGTCCTCACGCCCGGCCGGTACTCAGATCACCTGGCAGCAGTTCTGCAGCAGCTTTCGTGCACACCACGTGCCGGAGGCTTTGATGGTCCTGAAGAAGAAGGAGTTCCTGGCTCTGAAGCAGGAAGGGATGAGTGTCACGGCTTACCGTGACAAGTTCGTTTCGTTGGCCCGTTACGCTCCAGAGGACGTGGCCACTGATCAGAAGAAGCAGGCCAGGTTCCGTGATGGTCTGCAGGATGCTCTCCAGTACCAGCTCATGTGCACCAAGTTCCCGACCTTTCACGAGCTGGTGGACGGCGCTCTGATGTTGGAGCACAAGCGCCGTGAGATGGAGGACAAGAAGAGGAAGCTCCAGGGACAGCAGGTGGGCAGCAGCAGTCGTCCACGCTTCACCCCTCCCCAGAGTCAGCAGGTGGGAGGCCAGCAGCGCTTCCAGGGTCAGTCCGGTTTGCTCAGTCGTGGCCAGTACCAGCAGCAGCGTCCTCAGTTTCCTCGGGCGCCACAGCAGCAGCGTCCTCAGGGCCAGCCGCAGATGGGTCCAGTTCAGCGCAGCCAGGTGCAGCCAAGTCCAGCTCAGCGCATCAGCCCAGTCAACACAACGCCAGTGGGACCGAGAGTGTGCTACCACTGTGGAGAGCAGGGACACTTCGCCAGTGCCTGTCCCAAGAAGACTCAGAACGCCGCCGGACAGCAGCAGCAGGGCAGCACTCAGAGAGTTGGCCAGCAGCAGGGTCAGCAGCAGGGAGGTCGTGCACCGCAGATTCCTGTTCGGGGCAAGGTCAACCACACCAGTGCAGAGACAGCAGAGGCCTCTACAGATGTGGTCGTGGGTACGTTCCTCGTCAATTCAACCCCCGCCACTGTTTTATTTGATTCTGGAGCATCGCATGCTTTCATTTCTGCTGCTTTTGTAAAAAAGAACCTAGTAGCGTTATTGCCTATGAAGAATGCTATGCTAGTGAGCTCACCAGGGGGAGAGCAGCGCGCCACTCTACGTTGCCCCAGTATCACCCTCACCATAAGGGGGGTAGATTTCGAGGCACGCCCGATAGTCTTGGAGACCCTTGGATTTGATATGATCCTGGGTATGAGCTGGATGACCAGATATGATGCAGTGATCAGGTGTGCTACGAGGACCATTCAGCTGACAGCAGAGTCCGGTGACAAGGTGGAGTACCAGGCAGCCAGTTCCTCAGAGCAAGGCCAAGCAAATCAAGCTGAAGGGACATTGATGGAAGATATCAGGGTGGTGAGCCAGTTCCCGGATGTGTTTCCTGACGAGTTGCCAGGTATGCCCCCAGAACGAGATGTTGAATTTGTTATTGAACTAAAACCTGGCACTGCACCTATAGCCAAGAGGCCGTATAGGATGGGAGCGAAGGAGCTGGAGCAGCTCAAGAAGGAGTTAGACGAATTGTTGGCCAAGGGGTACATTCGTCCGAGTGCTTCACCATGGGGAGCACCGGTGTTGTTCGTCGACAAAAAGGACGGTTCTCAGAGGTTGTGTGTGGACTATCGAGCCCTCAATGAAGTAACCATCAAGAACAAGTACCCGCTGCCGAGGATTGATGATCTGTTCGATCAGTTGAGAGGAGCTTGTGTGTTCTCCAAGATTGATCTTCGTTCGGGCTACTATCAGATGAGGATCCGTCCGTCAGATGTACCTAAGACCGCTTTCACCACTCGGTACGGGTTGTATGAGTTCTTGGTCATGTCTTTTGGATTGACCAACGCTCCTGCATACTTCATGTACTTGATGAACAGCGTGTTCATGGATTATCTGGACAAGTTCGTGGTGGTATTCATTGATGATATTCTGGTCTTCTCCAAGACTGAGGAAGAGCATGAAGAGCATCTGAGATTGGTGCTGCAGAGACTCCGGGAGCATCAGTTGTATGCCAAGCTGAGCAAGTGCGAGTTCTGGCTGAAGGAAGTGGCATTTCTGGGACATGTGTTGTCCGATGGAGGAGTGGCAGTTGATCCGAAGAAAGTCAGCGATGTGTTGAGCTGGAACCCGCCACGGGATGTGAGCGAGATCAGGAGTTTCCTTGGGATGGCCGGTTATTACAGACGGTTCATTGAAGGATTCTCCAGGATTGCTAAGCCGCTAACTGCTTTGCTTGAGAAGAATGCCCCGTTTGTGTGGACAGAGGCATGCCAGGTTAGCTTCGAAGAGTTGAAGAAGAGGTTGACTACAGCCCCAGTGCTAGTATTGCCAGATTTGGCTAAGAGTTTCTCCATCTACTGCGATGCATCCCGTCTAGGACTGGGTTGCGTCCTCATGCAGGAGGGCAGAGTCGTGTCGTATGCGTCCAGACAGTTGAGGAAGCATGAGCAGAACTATCCGACGCACGACCTGGAGTTGGCAGCTGTTGTACATGCCCTGAAGATCTGGAGGCACTACTTGATTGGGCACAGATGTGACATCTACACTGATCATAAGAGCCTCAAGTATGTCTTCACTCAGTCAGATCTGAACATGAGACAGCGTAGATGGTTAGAGCTGATCAAGGATTATGACCTAGAGATTCACTATCACCCAGGGAAGGCCAACTTGGTGGCAGATGCTCTGAGCAGGAGGAGTTATGTGAACAGGATCACTGGACACTGTTTGTCTGAGGAGCTCAGCCGAGAGTTTGAGCGGATGAGTCTGGGATTCGTCACCAGCCTCACAGAGATGGCAGTGGAGCCCACACTTGAGCAGGAGATCCGGAGAGGTCAGCTGCAGGATGAGAAGATCCGAGAGATTGTGGGGAATGTTGCATTGGGAAAGGCCCCTGGATTCCAAGTTGATGATCAGGGAACTCTGTGGCATGGAAAGAGGATATGTGTGCCAGACATAGCGCAGATCAGAGAGATGATTCTGAGAGAGGCACATGATTCAGCTTATTCGATCCACCCAGGCAGTACTAAGATGTATCAGGACATCAAGGAGAGATTCTGGTGGTACGGACTGAAGCGTGATGTGGCGACTCACGTGGCATTGTGCGACACATGTCAGCGAGTCAAGGCAGAGCATCAGAGGCCAGCTGGATTGCTTCAGCCGTTGAAGATCCCGGAGTGGAAATGGGAAGAAGTTGGCATGGACTTCATCACTGGTCTACCCCGCACTCAGAGAGGATTCGACTCCATTTGGGTGATTGTTGATCGTCTGACCAAGGTGGCCCACTTTCTGCCAGTGAAGACCACCTACACAGGCGCCAGACTAGCAGAGTTGTACATGGAGCGGATTGTATGCTTACACGGGGTGCCGAAGAAGATTGTGTCAGATCGTGGTACTCAGTTCACCTCGCACTTCTGGCGGAAGTTGCATGAGTCCATGGACACGAAGCTGCATTTCAGCTCAGCTTATCACCCGCAGACAGATGGTCAGACAGAGCGGACCAATCAGATACTAGAGGACATGTTGAGAGCTTGTGCATTGCAGTATGGTGTCAGCTGGGATAAGAGTTTGCCGTATGCAGAGTTCTCCTACAATAACAGCTATCAGAAGAGTTTGCAGATGGCACCGTTCGAGGCATTGTACGGCAGGAAGTGCCGGACCCCATTGTTTTGGGATCAGACTGGAGAGAGTCAGGTCTTTGGTCCGGAGATACTCAGAGATGCAGAGCGGCAGGTGAAGGTGATCAGAGAAAACCTGAAGGTGGCCCAGTCCAGGCAGAAGAGTTATGCCGATGTCAGGCGGAGGGACCTCAGCTTCAGAGTTGATGATTTTGTGTACCTGAAGGTGTCACCCATGAGAGGTGTGAAGCGGTTCAATGTCAAAGGCAAGTTGGCGCCTCGTTACATTGGACCATTCAGGATACAGGAACGGATGGGCGAAGTGGCGTATCGGCTAGACCTGCCTGAGAGACTAGCCGGAGTGCACGATGTGTTCCATGTGTCCCAGTTGAAGAAGTGCTTGCGGGTGCCAGAAGAGCAGATCCCGATTGAGGAGTTGAATGTTCAGGAGGACCTCACATATGAGGAGTATCCGATCAGGATTCTGGAGGTGTCAGAGAGAGTGCTGAGGAACAAGACCATCCGGATGTGCAAGGTGCAGTGGAGCCGGCATTCAGAAGATGAAGCGACTTGGGAACGGGAAGAAGATCTCAAGTCCGAGTACCCACAGCTCTTCGCTTCTACAACCGAATCTCGAGGACGAGATTCAACCTAAGGGGGGTAGGTTTGTAACACCCAAAGTTCGCAAATTTAAAATTTTTGGCAAATAATTAATTATTTAATGCTTTCACCTGTTTTATTAAGGCTAAATAATAATTTTTCTAAAATTAAAATCAAATATAAGTGATAGAAACATTTATTGTTGCATTCATGCTGCTGCATTTATTTTTGTATTGCTTGTGATTCAAACGAGAATTTAAAAATATTTAAATTCAAATTTGAATCACTTTGTTTGGAGCTCTAGAAAAGTTGTTAGGCCCATAGTTCGTTTTTGCTCCCTGATCTTTTTCCTGAGTCCACTTTTCCCCCTCTTCTTTCTCTTCCGGGCCGGCCCAGCCTTTTATTTTCTTTTTTTTCCTCTTTTTCTTTTTCCAACCCCGGCCCATCTCCTTTCCTCGGCCCAGCTCGTCGCCCCGGCCCAGCACCGCGGCCCAGCCAACTCCCGCGCCCCCCTCCCCTCTCCCCCGCCGACACCTCGACCCCACCCGTCATCTTCACCTCCTACCTTCCTTTCCTGCTCGCCGCTAATGGCGCGGTTGCCGCGGGCGACCCGTACGCCGAGGCCCACCGTCCCCCGTGCCTTCTTAACCTGGCCAGCGCCATCGCCCGAGTCCCCTCATCCCCTCGTCAGCAACCCTAGCGCCGCCACCGCCCCAACTTCACCGCTCCCGAGCTCGCCGAGCTCCGAGCTCCACCGGCCGTCGTCGTCATCGCACTCCGGCGCTCCTCCACCCCTGCTGGACCTCGGTACAGCATCGCCGCACCTCCTGGAGCACGCTGAACCGGAGCACGACCTTCCCCGTGCACCAGGGCTTCGTCCCCGACGAACACCGACGCCGAGCGCCGCCCCTCATCGACGACCCGTCGCCCCACGCCCTCTCCGACCAATTCCTCGCGCCTGGAGCACCCTTGGGAGGTAATGCGGCTTCCCAGCTCTTCAATTTTGGCGCTAGAGCACCGTAGCACCCTTCCCCGCGAACCCCGCCGTCGGCCGACCGCCGGTCACCGCCGTCCGCGTGTTCCTGTGCACGAAACTCCACTTGATCACTACCAGTGCACTCGCCATCGTTCACTGAGCACCCAGAGCCAAAAATCCGACCCAATCGCTCCCCAAAACTCCATCCCCGCTGCACACCAGAGCCCGCTCCGCCGCTCACCGTCGTCAGGTCGCTTCGCCGACCGAAGCACGTCTTGATCCCCCAAGATCGACGCGCCACCTTCTCCTGAACCTGTAGGATCAAATCCCGTCGCAAATGGCAGCCTCTAGCTCGAGAAATCGCCAACTCCGGCGAACTCTCGCCGCCGGCCGAGCAGCGCCGCCGCGGCTCTTTCTTCCCCGGCGAGCCGATCTATCCTGGGCCGCCCGATCAAGATCCGACGGCCCACGTTGAGCCACGTCGCGAGTCAACCGGCAGCGTACCGGTCAGCGCTGGCTTTTATGCTAAAGAGCCCCTGGCTTTTCCAGAAATTAACCCGCGGTCCTTATTTAATTCAAAAATAATTGCAATTAGGTCCTGTTTTATTCGTTTAGGCCCCTGGAAATTTTAAAACTTTGCCAGCAAGCCCCCGAATCTTAGAATCGCTATAACTTTCACGTTTTAGCTCCGATTTGCGTGATTTTCGCGCTCATGTGTTCGTAGCGAAGCGTAGATCATTTCTAGCTCCTGTTTTTGTACTGTTTTTACTGTTTGGTGTACTGTTCTAATAGATTAATTTTGCTTGCATGTGATGATTGTTTTGGAATGCGTGCGTGATGATCGTGTCCAGTCGGTGAGCCCGTAGCGTTGGACTACGAGTACGTTGAGGACGTGCCGGAGCAGGAGTTTCAGCAGCAGCCTTACTCCGAGGAAGGCAAGTTATGGCACGGACAATCCTTGCTACCTATCCCACTTTTAATTCACTGTTCATTACATACGCATGTGTCTAATATTGTTTACCATTAAGGTTAGTTCCTAGCATTTAATTCCCTGTCCTTGTACTCCTATGGGTTTATGCATATGGGTAGTATTTTGCTAGGCGCAACTACTGTCACCTGTACTTAATTGTTAATATTGACTTAATGGTCCACTTCAACATTAATGATAAAACTTTGCTTTTTAGCAACTTGGATTAGGGGGTTAGAGCATGTGCTGTGTGCTTTGCTCTAGTGTCTCCCTATAAGGACCGGTTCTTAAAGCGGCAACCCAGGAGCCTGTCGCCACCGCCGGAACTATATGGGCTCTGGTCTTGGTTTAGTAGCTTGTACGTCTCTAGCTTGGCAGTGGTTACCGAGTGGCCTACGGCGTTGTAGGAGGCAAAGCACGGGGTGATTTCGGATTCCACCGAGGACGGTAGCCCCGTCGGCTAGGTCCCGTTAGACCCAGTCCCGTGTAGGAGTCTCAGCGGCTTGAGGACTCTGCACGTTGCGCAGTATGGGTGCGATACCCGCGCTCTGGACGCCATCGACCCCCTCACGGTGGACTCCGTGGGCGTACGTCGATCTCGGTGCCTAGGTTCTCACCACTTTGTAGTACTCCAGCGGCCACTGACTTGTTAGGGTGTCTTGTGAAAGCCTCGTAGCGTCCCTATGCAGTCACACCTCGGAAGTGTTGATGTGCGTGGTTGGGTGCAAAGTTCTTTGAGCTTTTACGCGACTGGTGGGTAAAGGGCGAAACCTCTGCAGAGTGTACGATCTATCATGATAGCCTTGCTCAGGGTCACGAGCGGCCTGGATCCTTTTTGATTAGAATATGGTATTTATTACTGTTTATTGTCACTTACACCATTAATTGGGTTACAACTGGGATTCTCATTCACTTGTAGTAACTTGGATAAAGTTAAAACGAACCAACTAAAAGTGCTAATGCAGTTAAGCCAGTGTCGAGCCTTTTTGAGCCTTCATAACCCGTGCTATACTTGCTAAGTAATTCTGTTACTTACACTTGCTATTATCATCATTTTGGGCAAAATCCCGGACGGGTAACAGATTGGGGTCAGGCTGACTATGAGGTGGAGTTTCCGGAGGATTTGCCGTACTTCTGAGTTGGCGTTCCCCCAGTCAGAGTCCCTGTGGGATTGCGGCTACGCTTAGAGAGATGTATTAGTCTTCCGCTGTTCCATGTATTTCATTTATGCAAACTCTGATGTACCCGCTACGTTATGTTGAATAATAAAGCATTGTACTCTGATTTTTACCATATTTGTTCGCTATATGTGTCGGTGGACTTCCTGGGCACACATATGGCCGCATTCGGGTTTTTGTGTAAATCCGGGTGTGACAGATTTTTTTTCTATGCGTGACAAACGAACTGTTAAGCATCAGTTGCAATTTATTGGAAAACCTATTGAAAAAAAACAAGTGTTATGTTTTACTAAATTGTTGAGCGTATCGCCAAACCGATTGGGCCAGCCTGAACTGATATTAGTAAATTTTAAAAAACGTTTACAGAAAGGAAGACGCGACTGATATACCGGTGGCCTATAAGCAAATTTTTTATGGCTTTCATGGATATACACGTACTTTATTCCGTTCAATATACACACAAGCTAAGGATTGACAGAGGAGATCGCTGCCCGTCCTTTATACTGGTCCTCCCTCCATCCCAAAACATAGGTATATAATTTTAGTTATACATCTAGATATACGTAGCAAAACCTATGTATTTAGAAAAAACAAAAGTGACTATAATTTGAAATGGAGAAAATATTTTATTGGAAATGTATATTTCCATGTACTTACGAGAGTGTGACTATGTGAGTATTTAGCAAGGGCAACAACGGAAGAAGAGAAGGAAAACGCTTATAATTTACATGAACTTTCTGATTGACGTACATGCATTTTGAGATCAACTTCAAAGGCCTAAACCGGCGTGCATTGCATCTGAATCAGATGAAGTACGGACGGTCATCCATCCTTTTCAAAAAAAAAAAAAACGGGCAGTCATCCACTTGTTGATGCATGCGAATGCAGTGCATGGTAGCACTGCACTGCTGGCTTATTGAGGAATGGACCTAGAGACCTTTCCATGCCTGTGGGTGTTGTTGTTCTCTCTGTTGCATGCAGGGTAGGCGTCGGCCGGTCAGGTCGCTGTCCGAGCCAGCGGAATCGAATTATCCAATCGCTACATCTGCATCACATCGTGCTCGAGCGAGATGCTTCCTGGCGTTGCCATCGCCATGTGGCCATGCGAGAGAGCTGCAAGAAAAAAACAGCTGCAATGGCGTCCAGAAGGCAGCCGTTTTTCTCGGCTTTCTCACTGACCTTTTGGCTCGGTTCCCTCATCATGCTTTTATTTTCTCCCTTGTTTTCTGATAGGCAGAGCTCCGCACCGACCTGTATTATTCAGACCACCACCAGCTGCATGCTTTCGGGATTTCTTTTTCATGAACTTCCGTGAAATTCGATGCCGAAATTCCTGCGAATTTGTGTACTCCTATTGAAATGTGGGTGGAATCCAATGAAATTCCTCGAATGGAACTTTCAATACGGCCCAACCGTGACCTTGAATACTGTCGGCAACGAGGTGATGAGCTTGGATTCGCCGGCCTTATCATGGAAGGGTCAGCTCAGCTCAGCCCTGCCCTTCCCTGCTCTGCTTTTGTGTGAACGTGCAGGTATAGTGACGCTGGATGGATAGATTCGTGGTCCTCCCTGATGAACAGTGCCCAGTTTGAATAGTTCCAAATTGAAGGGTCCTTGCCTCCTTCGCATCGCATGTACTCCGTATGTGTGTACTACTCCTATATATATGCCCAAAACGCAGCAATTTTTCCATAAAGACACGCATCAATTTTATCTGCAAATTCTGCGTAAACTCTCGTCTGACTTAAACTCTGATATATTCTTTGAAATGGCCGGTTTCGAAGAACTCTGCCTGTGACAGAGGAACAAAAAAAAAGGCCGGTTTCGTAAAACTCTGCTCATGACAGTGGAACAACCGGGCATGTGCATGTACACTCAGCACTGTACGGCAACGGTCCGCATACGCAGACATACGTATACGTACGGACGTGGCATCTACACGTACTGTACGGAGAATGCGACGGGGGTCGTGGAGGGGGAGCCCTGTTTTTTTTCCTCCATTCCTTTTCCTGTCTGCAACTAAAGGAGTATAACTAGGTCAAGTCAAACTGGTTTCCACTTTCCACGAGCTTAATTGCGCATTAAACGACGCTAATTAATTACCATCACACACAGCACATGCCGGTTTGTTCCGTCAACACTAGACTGCCAATCGATTCGGAGTATACTGCTGCTGCTAGTATAATAGCCAATCAAGATTTATATTAGTATAATTCAGGGTGAATAAGCAAGCAGGGGTCAAAAAGGCAGGATCTTGGAGGATCCGTGAGACGAGACGCCGCAGCCCCACTGGGGATGACCATCGTTGCCTGGCTGCTGCGACTCTCAAATCAAACCGGCCGGCGCCTTTCCGTTCCATCCCAACACGTTTCGATTCCAAGCCATTGGCCGTGGATGGTCTTCGTCGTCGTCGTCTCTCTCGCCGAGCACGAGCTCGCCGTAGGACGAGGAGAGAAGGAAGGAACCCATGTCAAACCAGGCCATGTACAGATGTACTACTACTGTACAGTACCCACGGGCTGTAAAAAAAGAGGTGCGAAAACTTACCAGAAGCATGTAGCAGCAGATAGAAGAGAGAGGAAAGAAGTTTGTTTAAAGCGGAGAGAGAGAGAGTAGCGAAAAGGAGGAGCACCACTCGTGGGGTTAAAACTTAAAACCCCGAGGAGTCGAGCGCATACGAGCAGCAGCACGAGGAGGTGGAGGAAGAAGGAGAAGAAGCGGCGGCGGCAGCAACGAAGCGAGCGAGAAACCAAGAAGCGAAGCGAGCGGCACCAAGGAGGAAGGTTGCAAGGGCAAGCAGGAAGCCGCGACCGTAAGCAAAAGGCAGTAGCAGCGGTAGGGTGCTCTGCTCCTAGTTGCCCCCTCCGGCGGCGGCGGCGGTGGGATCTGCGGTTAAGCGGCGGCGGCGCCCCTGGAACTCTGAAGCGTCTGTACGGAGCTCGCGGCGGCGGGATCTGAGTTCGGTCGGCGCGGGAGGCGGTTTCGCTGTACCGGCGTGTGCCTCCTGGTGCTGCCGGAGCCGCAAAGGCGGCGCCTTTGAGCATTGCCGTCGCTTCCCCGCAAGCTCTGAAGCTTCCCCCGGAGTTGAAACTGGTGTTCTTGGACCGGGAGGCTCGCGCCGTGATGTAAATTTGACCTCTCGGATCGAAAAGCTTGCGCCTTTGCGCCGGCCGGCCGGCGGCGCGGAGAGCGAGGAGGTTTGGCCGGTTTGGCGGTTGCGGTGCCGGTCTGCTTAATCCGAACCGTGAAGGCGCGTGAGTTGGTGTAGAGAGAAGAGCCCTTGCTTCGGTTCTCTCTCCCCCTCCCCTGCCCTCTCCATTTCGTGCGCTCCTGCTGGAACGCGTTTTGGGATCGGTCGGCGGCGGTGAGGAGAGAATGAAGCTCTCGCCGTCGGCCGGCGGCGGTCTTCAGGACCAGCCGGCGTCGCTGGAAGGTACGTCATCCATTCTTGGCATTCATTTCATGGGTTGTACCAAATTTTGTTCGGTGTGCTTACGGCCTAGTTCATTAGTACTGTCCCCTTCATGGATTGTTTATAAATTTGCAGGATAAGTTAAATTACTTCTGTCCCTAAGTCCCCTGCTTTAAATTTCTCAGTAATCATGTGATCCGAATCAGTCCAATGTGGCAGGCTATCTGTTCAGTCTTCTCTTGATGCAATTGTTTTGATTCTTCTTGAGACCCCATTTAATTCGGTTTAAGAAAGAACAAGATATTTTTCTAGAAGCTTGTTTATATTAAAACTTGTGTCCATTCTATATTTAAAATTTGCCATGTTGCTCATAATACCTTCTTAAAATCATTTGGTGAACTTAGATATTTATTAGATTGGTTAAAAAAATTAGATATTTATTAGAGGCTTCCTAGATCTATAATTAGTTCTGAATTTGTTAGATAATTTATAGACTTTATTATTCTGTTATGCCTCCTGCTTAAATGCTTTTGGCTTTTCAGAAGCAGAAGCAGAAGAGAACAAGTGCCTAAATTCTGAGTTGTGGCATGCCTGTGCCGGCCCTCTTGTTTCATTGCCTGCGGTTGGTAGTCGGGTGGTGTATTTTCCTCAAGGCCACGGTGAGCAGGTTACTCTTCTTACTTGAACTTCAGATTGCTGCGAAATTAGACATAAATATCGCAGACGTTATCTGGGTTTTAATATTGTTATAAGAACGTGAATGAGTGTTGTGTGGTCCTGAATTCCACATCTTACAGCATCCATTGTCAGATCTTAAATGGTTCTGCCAGAATTAAAATTCTTCCCCCTTTTTTTTTCAAAATCTCATTAAACTTGTAAATATTTACTGCAGGTAGCGGCATCAACGAATAAGGAAATGGAGTCTCAGATCCCAAACTATCCTAGCCTGCCTCCACAGCTTATATGCCAACTCCATAATGTGACCATGCATGTAAGTTTGGAGTTATATAGCACATCTGTACCAAAACAAGCAATTATTGCTACCTTCATGTTTCATCAGCTCTGCTGCATTTCTTATTCAGGCTGATGCAGAGACAGATGAGGTCTATGCCCAGATGACGCTGCAGCCACTCAGCCCAGTAATACATGATTTCTTATCTATTTCCGTCCACTTGTATACTTTTGCTTTATTTAACCTAATAAGCTATTTTGTTTATTCATTCATTTATTGAATCTTTTGCAGCAAGAGCTAAAAGACCCGTTTCTACCTGCCGATTTAGGCAGTGCCAGCAAGCAACCAACAAACTATTTTTGCAAGACATTAACAGCGAGTGACACAAGTACACATGGTGGATTTTCAGTTCCCCGCCGAGCAGCAGAGAAGGTGTTTCCTCCACTGGTATGTGTTTTTTGGTTGCATGGATCTTTCCTTCAATCCTTCTTCAGATCAAGCGAACCAAACCATTAGTGTTTCCTTTGATAATTCTGTAGGATTTCAATCAGCAGCCACCAGCACAGGAGTTGATTGCAAAAGATCTTCACGGCAACGAGTGGAAATTTCGTCATATCTTTCGGGGTTCGTCATTTTTTAATACTTTTGTTGGTTCACAATGTTGTGCTTTTTTTCTCTAGTTGCATGCAGCCGTGTATCATGCAAGCCATGTAAGAGTCTCGCTTCAGTGGAATTCTATATTGAGAGTAATAATTTAGAATTAAATTCTTGCTGTAGGTCAACCAAAGCGGCATCTTCTTACAACAGGTTGGAGTATCTTTGTTAGTGCTAAGAGACTGGTTGCTGGTGACTCTGTCCTTTTTATCTGGTATGACATTCTTTATGCTTTTCAGAACAACACTCGGTGTTCACTTTCTTAAGCCTAGTAACCTGGACAGAGTTTTTCTGCTGATTGTATTGAAACATTCATGTATGTTTTTGGCTGATCAGGAATGACAACAACCAGCTTCTTCTGGGCATTCGTCGGGCAAACAGGCCACAAACTGTCATGCCATCATCGGTACTTTCTAGTGATAGTATGCACATTGGTCTGCTAGCTGCTGCCGCTCATGCTGCATCAACAAATAGCCGGTTTACTATTTTCTATAATCCAAGGTAATTACAATTTCTCACGTATTTCTGATTTATTCATCTCTTAAATGCATAACTCTTTCCCATGCGTTCTGCAGAGCAAGCCCTTGTGAGTTTGTCATACCGTTGGCTAAGTACGTCAGAGCTGTGTACCATACCCGTATATCTGTGGGTATGCGCTTCCGGATGTTATTTGAGACAGAGGAATCTAGTGTCAGGCGGTATGTCAAACATGTGTTTATCTCACATTATTTGTTACATGGGCATTATTTTTGTTTCTACCCCCTGTCTGTTTTACTTCCGCTTAGTGTAGATATGTCATTGGATGCCTTCTGTATCATGTGCTTCTGCATTATGTATATATGTCCATCTAAGTCGCTCAAGTGTTCTTTCAGATACATGGGAACAATTACAGGAATAAGTGATCTCGATCCTGTTCGCTGGCCGAACTCGCATTGGCGTTCTGTAAAGGTAAGTCTTGAAGCAAACACATCTCTGTTTTGTTATAGGCCCTTATACACGTGCTTCATACCGCTTTTTACTTGCATTCTACTCAAGTTTTACTTGCACCTTTTTTCATGGCATATTCTATTATTATACATCTAGTTGTAAGGATGCAATCAATCTTTCCCTTGAACCGTGTAGGTTGGATGGGATGAATCAACTGCTGGAGAGAAACAGCCAAGGGTGTCTCTTTGGGAGATTGAACCATTGACAACTTTTCCGATGTATCCATCTCCTTTTGCTCTTGGATTAAAGCGTCCATGGCCTACAGGCCTGCCTTCTTTATATGGTACAAGTGACAGTTTCACAATTAGTAACTCCAATATATGTCATTGGACAGTGGCTTGTGTTAATAATGGTTATGCTCTAATGTCTCTAATGATCGTATTTCTGATTGTTTTTCTAGGTGGAAGGGACGATGGCTTGACCTCTTCTCTTATGTGGCTTCGAGAAGGCGCAAACCCAAGTTTCCAGTCAATGAATTTTGGCGGGCTTGGTTCGAGTCCCTGGATGCAGCCAAGGATGGATAATTCCCTACTTGGTCTGCAGCCTGACATGTACCAGACCATAGCAGCAGCAGCAGCAGCATTACAGGGCACCACGAAGCAAATCTCACCTTCAGTAATGCAGTTTCAGCAGCCTCAGAATATTGTTGGTAGATCTCTCCTATCTAATCAGATTATGCAGCAAGTACAGCCTCAGTTTCAGCAAATTTACCACCAAAATATCAATGACAACACAATTCAAGGTCATACTCAGCCTGAGTACCTCCAACAGCAGCTTCACCGCTGCCAATCATTTAATGAGCAGAAGCCTCAGCTGCATCCACAGCAACAGCAGCAAGAATCGCAGCAGCAGCAGCAGCAGGAATGTGTGCAAACACCACAGAATCAGCAAATGCATTGTTTCCCAAATGCGCTATCAGCCTTTTCTCAGCTTTCTTCAGTCAGTCAGTCTCCATCTTCCACATTGCCAACAGTTCCAGCATTCTCACATCAACAAAA
The DNA here is from genome assembly GCA_033239725.1 of Echinochloa phyllopogon. Classification (NCBI taxonomy): domain Eukaryota; kingdom Viridiplantae; phylum Streptophyta; class Magnoliopsida; order Poales; family Poaceae; genus Echinochloa; species Echinochloa phyllopogon. Next base: position 4,685,177 of record BTCW01000001.1, read on the forward strand.
CTTTCCAGACACAAACATCAGCTCTCTCTCACCATCCGGTGGCTCTTCCATGCATGGTGCGTTGGGACAGTTACCATCAGAAACATCTTCAAGCCTCCCATGTGTGGCAAGAACCACCCCTTTACCAATATCTGACCCATGGTCATCTAAGCGAGTTGCAGTGGAGTCTGTTAATCCTTCTCGACCTCATGTTATTTCAACTCAGATTGAACAATTAGATATGATGCCATGTAACTTGCCACAAAATTCTGCATTAGCACCATTACCTGGACGAGGGTGCTTAGCGGATCAAAATGGGAGTTCTGATCCTCAAAATCACCTATTGTTTGGTGTTAACATAGAGTCACAGTCACTTTTGATGCAAGGTGGCATTCCAGGACATCAGAATGATAATGGTTCAAGCACGATTCCATATTCAACCTCCAATTTCCTGAGCTCTTCCCAGAATGATTTCCCCTTGAATCAACCACTACCTAATGCAAGCTGCTTAGATGAGTCAGGTTACATTCCATGTGCAGAGAATTCTGAGCAAGCAAATCAACAGTTTGCAACCTTTGTGAAGGTGAGTGATATGTCTACATCATGGACCAATTGATTAACAAAGTAGCTTTCCTTTTGAATTATTTCCCCTGAAGCACTTCATTGACAAATTGTGCCCTATAGGTTTACAAATCTGGAACGGTTGGAAGGCTGCTCGATATCACTAGATTCAGCAGCTATGATGAACTTCGCAGTGAGGTGGGGCGTCTATTTGGCCTTGAGGGCCAGTTGGAAGACCCTTTGAGATCAGGCTGGCAGCTTGTATTTGTTGATGGAGAGGACGATGTCCTTTTAGTTGGTGATGACCCGTGGCAGTAAGTTCTGTCAAACCTAATAAGTTCCTCATCAATTTCTGTGTTGTTGTTTATCTCCTTTCTTACATATACTGGGTTTGTGCTGTGCAGGGAATTTGTGAACAGTGTGTCCTGCATAAAGATACTTTCACCGGAGGAGGTTCAGCAGATGGGCAAACAGGGCATTCAGCTCTTGAGCTCAGCTCCTGCCAGAAGGCTCAGCAATGGCTGTGACAGCTATGTTAGCAGGAAGGAATCAAGAAGCATGAGCACTGGAATGGCGCCAGTGAGTTCGGTTGAGTTCTGAAGATAGGGAGCCCATGGCGCTAAGATACCACTTCTGTATGTTCCTGCAGCTCATTCTGTGGCTTGGAGCCAAGCACATAGGTCAAATGTAGCCCTACGTTATGCGCCATCTGATGATTATGTCATATGATATGGACTTTTAGCAGAAACTACTACGTTTTTGTATACATGCCAGCCCTTAGTTCCTTGGAATACTAATACCACTAATTTAGTGCATCTACATGTACTCGTTCTGCAGTTGCTGGTGCGATATAGTGCATCAACTTTTAGTCATCTCCTTTGTTAAAACTGAATGCTGGAGAAAAATGCCCTGATGCAGTACGGTCCTAGAATTCAGACCAGTGAGCCAGTGACTAGTGTGGTAGTCGATTCCTTTTTTGCTTACACATGTACAACTTACAGATGCACTGCCAACTTGGCAATGATAGATGTCATTTCTTCACCCAGAGCAATATTACTGCTGCTGTCATGATCATTACCAGAGCTATTTCCAGTAAAAATCAGCTTGGATCCTTAGAAAGCTCATAGACAGATAGATCCAAGAGGGAATTCACCTGAACCATTATGCTTGCATAATTTGGCACCACTTGTTGCAGACAGTGACTTCCAGAGACACGGACGGGTCCTCTCGTGTGCCCTCTGGGTCCCTATCTGACAGAAACCCCTGAGTGCCCGCCCATTCAAGAACAAATGGCGAAAAAAAGATGACCTCCTTTTCCTTTCCTGAGGTCAGTGGTGCATCTGGGAGCTGAATGTGATGCCTCTCTCGCCATCACAAATCCATTACCTCTGTTCTGATCTCCCTTGGGGCCGCCGCGCCTTCTGGCGCGCCGGCGTGTCACTGATTTGTTTGGCCTGGTTGTGTCGTGGATTTTGACAAGTTTTTGAGTGGAAGCATGTGGAGTGTTATGGCAGTGTGACACACACAGGCACAGCTCACCCATTCTTTTCAAAGATATGGGGCATCTTCTTCTGCATACCCCTGACTGAACCCCCAATCGGCTTCTTTGGCGATTCCTCTGTCGCTTTCAGATCTTGGGCTGGGTCCCGGACCCGGATCCCGGATATCGCCATTCCCAAATCTTGACAGCCTTTTCGCAATGGAAAAAAAATCGAAACCTGTAGGCCGGATTGTAGTTGGTGGAGCATATTGCCTGACATTTCTGATTTCTGGTTCTCCGATTGCAAGAACACTGTCATGCCTGAACCTGCATCATTCTGAATGCTTCCATCGCGCCGGTGGCCATGGAGCTCTGAAAGCTGAGATCGCAAGGGGGAAAAGGACATGGTCCTGAACATGCTCCTACCCGGCTCGGAAATAGGCGGCTCGTGCGGCCGCCGGGACCAGCGCTCCGGCACCACGACGAGCGCACGGCGCCGCCGTCCCCGGGAGACCGCGCCGGCGCTGATCCGCTAGCCGGGGAGACCGCGGCGGCGCACGGAATCGGAGCTCCGAACGGCGGCGCTGCACAAGGGGTCCCCGGCGGCCGGCCACACCTTGTCGTCGGCAAGGTAAAATGGGCCTGGGCCCTGGGGGTGAAATGTTGGCGCGCGGCGGGAGGGCGGGCGTGATGGGCCTTATTAGATGTTGTCCTCCCCACAAAGTAGTAGTAGTAGTAGTAGTATGAGGAGGCCCACAAGTAGTCCAAGGAAGAAGAAGAAGCAGGACCAGTTACCATTCGTTGTCTCCTGGGCCGTGGGCTGTGGTGGGGCTGTACAGGTTACCAGTCTTTGAAATTAGTACAAAGTTTCCCTTGCAATAATTTTTTTTAAAAGTAGTATCGAATACTCTTTTTTGGCAAAAAAAGGTAGTAGTATAAAATACTTTAAACAGTTTGAAGACCTAATTCAATTGTGTTCGAAGGGCTTTATGCAATAGTACATCCTTTGTTGTTTGGACCTTGAGTCCTTGACACAACATATAATATACTACCTTTTTTTTTGCGGGCATATAATATACTACCTTGGCCATGTGATTCATGTGAATACATGGAACGTCTGAACAATTCAATCCACGAAATCCTGCACAACAAGCAAAACGGAATCTACAAGATCAGACACACGGAAGTTGCCAGCCACGGCAGCTCCCGCGGGAACGCTGAACGCTTCGCCATTCACCAGTTTAACAAAACCTGCTGAATTCAACACGGACCTTTTCAACCCACCCACAGACCTTTTCCTCTTTATTAATTAAAGAAGAAAACGGGCGTGATTTTTTTCTACCCAAAAGGCTACACGCAGTGCAGGTACTTAATGTCCTACGCGCACGGACACATCAGAACACGACACACCTTTAATTTTGCCTTTTCAAAAAAAAAAAGAGCATGACACACCCGCGATACCGTTACCTACAAGCCAGCAGGCAGCAGCAGCCAGCCACCCTCAAAGGCTGGCCTGGTCAATTCAATTGACCCGGTTCAACACAACCGCGACCCTACCCAACCACCCACCTCCGGACCAACCGGACCGGACCGGACCGCCCAGCCGACCGGACCGGATCTGTGTGGCCGTCAAGTCTCCCTCCGCGTCCAGGCCGACCCCGCGGGCCCACCTGAAACCAGGCCAACCACGCGTCCGGTCCGACCCGCCAGGCCATATCCTATCCACCAACACGGCCCACGCGGCTGGGCCGGGCCGGCTCGGCTTATACGCCCACGTGGTCAACGGTTTGACCACTCCTCTCACTCCGCCATTCTTCTTCTTCTTCCTCGTCTCCCTCCCTTTCAAAGCCGAGGCGCCCGGTCTCCTCTTCCTCTCCTACCACTGCTTGGAGAAGTCAAATACTCGGAGGCTCGGAGCACCACTTGGAGGGTGCCACCACCCACCACCGAGTCCACAGTCCGCGCGGGCGCCCCCATCCCTCGCGAAAGCTCGCCGCTGCTGCGCCCCGGCCGGCGCCCCGTGGCGGCACGGCACTCGGGGGTGGGGGAACGCAGAGAGGCAGAGGCTTCGGCGAGCCTTCGGGAGGAGGTGGTTCTTGGTGCGGTCTCTGCTCCGGGCGGGGGGTAATTGATAAGGGCGGCGGCGGGCGTGCCCTTGACCCGCTGGTGGTGCTTGTCGCGGCGGCTGGATTTTGGATTGGGCTCGGTTCATCCTCCCGGGACACGGCGGCGGCGGCGGTTCAGGTGAGCCTGCCTTGTTGCTTTCTCTCAATACATGCAGAGGCAGCTTCGTGATTGGATTCTTGCTCCTGCTATTGGTCCCTTTTTGCTGTTCCTGGTTGGTGGCTTCCCTTGTTTACCGAGAAAAGGGATTAGCCGATTAGTACGGTATACTCTGGTTAGCTTTTCTTGAGGAACGTAGGCTGCTTCCTTTCTCGATTGATCGAATTCCTTGTGAGATGGAAGGTCTGAATGGAAACGACTTCTGTTCTTGATCGTGTCTACAGGGCGATTTTCCGACGCTAGTTTACAAAAGTTTTGATAGCTTAGGAGCCGTGAGAAATGTGGAAAGATGCCAACTCTGATGACGACTGATGCTGGAATTGTGCGAGGTTGGTTGTGATTGGTTAAGCGTGATTGTGCACTAAGATATTATTGGTCGCTGGATTGGTTAGGTCTAATCATGGACTAAGTTTAGTCGTTAAAGGTTTGGTTAGAATATGATAAACATCAGCTTGTGATGGCGGAACATACATCAGAGTTTCTCTGAAATAAATTAGTTGCGTGTGCTGGATAGACAATCATGGATGTGCGATCCATGCACGCCCAATAATGGCTTCACTCTGAATAAATGTATACAGGTTATACTGGACTTGGTCTAATTTTTATTTTGGTCCTGACTGATGAGCCTAAGAAATTTTGGTTCTCATATATACTACTTATAAGCTTAAGGTACAGTAGCATTGCTTGTTTGGTTTAAGTCTAAGCAAACAATGACTGCTACTGTAACAATGACTGATTCTCACATATAGTATATATAAGCTTCAAGTACATTAGCATTGCAAGCAAATTGTGTGTTCGTTTTTATATTATTAGTTTATTGTAGAATTTACTGCTACTGTATCCTATGTACTGCATCCAGTAATGTGAGTTGGATAATCTTGACCAAAATTGTTAGCCATAGAGTATGTTTCATACGTAAAATGGTATGTATCCGATATAGCTTTCTTTATAGGTGACACTAGTTGGCATTTTCTCTTTTCAGGGCATGATAGAAGTCAATGAGCATCAGTAAAGTGCTTGTGTTGATACCATAAGTGCAAGCTGAAGTTATCGAGCTAATAGCACTACGGCAGATATAATAGTTTGAGAATCTGAAATGCGTTGCTTTTCTATCTTTTGCAAGAAGAGAAGGACAACGCGCCAACCAAGTTCACACCATAGTGAAGGTAGAGCTCTCATACGCGGGGTACACTCTGAAAATATCCCTGTTTACATCGTTACATATTATGATAATACTGTCTCCTACCTTGTTTTGTTTCTTATTGTGAGTTTACCCTGCTCGTGTAGACGTCCCTGGTGGTCCAAATATAAAAAAATTCACTTATAGGGAGCTAGTAAAGGCAACAGGAAACTTTAATCCATCCAACAAGATTGGTGAGGGTGGTTTTGGTTCGGTGTACAAGGTAGTATGCATAACCTTCAACAGAGAAGCCACTGAAGTTGTGACTGATGTATACATTTGACATTCAACAACTTAATGGTGCAGGGACAGCTCAAGAATGGAACAACTATTGCTGTCAAGGTCCTTTCATTAGAGTCAAGACAAGGAGTAAGGGAGTTTCAGAATGAACTCGTGGCAATTTCTGACATCTCACATGATAATCTTGTGAAACTTTATGGGTTTTATGCGGAAGGAGATCAAAGAATCCTTGTTTACAATCATCTTGAAAATAATAGCCTTGCACAAACACTTCTAGGTATCTGATGTTAACTATTCTTATATATTTGAACTATCAATACATATGCATTATGATATATATTTTTTAACTATATAACAGTACTTTAAAAAATTAATTATGACAACTTCAATTGTTTCATATATTTCCCAACTCTCAGCGCTTTTTAAACTTCTACATTTTTCAGGTTCCAACCACAGCAATATCCAGTTCAATTGGAGAACTCGAGTAAATATTTGCTTTGGCATTGCACGGGGACTAGCATATCTCCATCATGGTGTAAATCCCCACATTGTTCATCGAGACATCAAAGCAAGCAATATACTTCTTGATAGGGATCTTACCCCAAAAATCTCTGATTTTGGTCTAGCAAAGCTTCTTCCACCAAACGTGACACATGTTAGCACAAGAGTTGCAGGAACACTGTAAGTAAACGCTATTTTCTTTTCCAGTTTCCTCATTCTTGTATCATTCTTTTCTTTTCTTTCAGTTTCCTCATTCTTGTATCATTCTTTTCCTTTTTTCAGTTTCCTCATTCTTGTATCATTCTTTTCTTTTTTCAGTTTCCTCATTCTTGTATCATTCTTTTCAACTAAGTTGGGTAGTCCTTGTTAAATTTTATTTATATATTTACCACAGTAGGGGCCTCCCCTACTGTATTTACTGCAAAAACATATTTGTATTCAGAAATTTCAGTGAAACAATAACATTTGTGATTATGTGTAAATGATATGTATAGCCTATGGATATCTTTTCATCTTTAGTTACTCCAGTTTTGATTGACAGAGGCTATTTGGCTCCTGAATATGCTATTCGAGGACAAGTGACACGCAAATCAGATGTTTACAGTTTTGGTGTTCTGCTTCTAGAAATAGTTAGCGGGAGATCCAACAGCGATACAAGATTAGCATATGAAGATCAGATACTCCTTGAAAAGGTTAGAGGAAATGCTATTTACATTTGACATCTTTTCAATGTTGCTTGCATGGTAGAAGAAGTTGATTTTGCCATTCTATTCTCTGAAAAAGTGTGATGTTGACGCATGACTTTGGCATGTGTGAGGCATTGTTTCGTGTAAGAGACCTCATGTCAATATATGTGATATTTGCATTTGAGAATCATATACCATGTCAGATTTTCTGTTCTCAGATTTAGTACAGTATGACCAATGTCTTAGCTTAGAACTGTTGCTATGGAGCACCAAGAAATTTCTTTGCTACTTTTCCTGAAAACTTGTATGACAGCTAGGGGAGCAAATTTTCTAAATCGGGCTTTTGTTCTTTATTGCTACAGTTCCCAGAGATCACCAATGGGGTTCTCCTCTTGCAGACATGGATTTATTATGAGCAGGGAGATTTGGAGAAAATCATAGACAGCTCTTTGGGCGACGACTTGGACGTCTCCCAGGCCTGCAGGTTCCTGAAAATCGGGCTCCTGTGCACACAAGATGTCACAAGACACCGACCTGACATGTCAAAGGTCGTTGCCATGCTTACAGGTGAAATGGATATTGAATCAGAGAAGATCAGCAAGCCTGCTATCATCAGCGACTTCATGGATCTCAAGGTCAGGAGCATGAGGAAACCAATCGCAGACGACATTGCGACATCGTCCACGTTCCTGTCCTCCCTGATGGCACACTCTTCTCCTTTGCTGTCTAATGAGACAACACAGGCCTCGATAATATCCACTGGGATATCGGATCGTGAGTAATCCATTCATTTGGGAAGTAACAGATTGTTAGTGAAGTGAGTTGGTTGCAGATACGAAACACGTGTAGGCAGAGTAGCATAGGTCGATACCTTGTCCAGAAGTGTACAAGCTAGTTTCATTTTTCATGTATAGATTTAATTGCTTCATTTGTAGTCTGAACATCATTGCTGAGCCGAAGGAGTACATATGAGGAAACAGCTTCTATACTACGGAGTATAATATTGGATTGATGACACGTTTTCAACCCGGTGCTTAATATTTTTGTGTGACCAATCAATTAGCAAGTATATGACCTGGTGAAATGCTTGTCACTATAAACACATACATAACCTGCATGTACATACTAATCCATAAACCAATTTATTGCTGGGCTGCCGCCTTGTAAACTGCAAATAATACTATGATCGAAGGCACATCTTCGTGGTCAGTCAGTTATCCTGCTCCTGCTTCCTGGACACTGACAGTTACTTCCAGCAAGGGTCATTGTGATATCAACTTTGGATAACTGAGACGCTGATGTGTTGTCTCGTAGGCGTCCAACATTGCCGCAGGTGTTCATCATGAGTTCATCCAAGCAGAGGGCAGCTGCCACGCCGTCTCCATCACCAAAATTATGCAGGAGGGGGACCCAGGTGCTCGCTCCAATCACTGAAGGCTCCAACACACAGACACCAACAAATCATGGCAAAGTCCTTGTGGATGCTGTGGTCGCTGATCCCTGGACCCTGCACGCGTTCTTGCTCGTAGAACTGCAGCTTTAGTAGCTCTGCAGCTGCCACTGAAGAACTCTGCTCGAGTGGTCCAGGAAGGCAACAATGGTTGGCTGGCCAGGAAGGCAGGAGCTAGAGAACGTAGTACATTAGGAGAGGGAGACGGTGCAGTGTGGGCTCCGGCAATGTCATCGTTAACATCATCAACAACTGGCTGGCGCCCTAGTTAGCTGTTTCTTGTACTGCAGTGTACTGGTGCTAGAGCTGTTACTGGTCAGTTAGTTATGCAGCAAGCAGCATGATATGCGTTAGCTGCCTGCAGCTTGGATACAGCTTCGATCTGATCGAGCCGTCTTGACCCGGCCTTAGAGCATACGGTCTGGTAGCTTGCATTACAAATTCCTAAGTTGACAGCATGGTGCGCAACTGCACAATTCACTAGCCATGGATGCTAATAGAAAGTTCAGTTCAGAGTTCGGATGATGAGCAATTGAGCATGCAATGTAATGCAAGCTCAAGGATGCTTAGCTACTCTCACTACTTGGCAACATCGCAAGGCTGATACATGAATGCATCGTTTGCCAATAATCAAATGGAAAAAGTCCAGTTTTTTACGTTTATTTATCCACTTTGGTCCAATCTATCGCCTAATCAGATTCGTCTTTTTTTTATTTCTCCATGTACAAGTTGAGTTTTACGTTAACTTTTTTGAGAGGATATAGAATGATGCTTTCTGTTACAAAATATATTAAGATTCTTATAGTTATTTTCATAGGTAAGGAACATTTAATACGAAAATGATCATAGGATACACAATTGCATAGAAAGTAATTGCAAAAAGTTTCTAATATATTTTTCTGATATAAGGACACCATGTTAGAAATCATCTCTCCAAATTTAAATTTAAAAATTGACTTGTATGCGAGAAACAAGAAAGACAAATCTAATTAAGGGGTAGACTAGACCGACTAAAATAGTTTGGAGGAGGAAAGCGAGACTAAACTCTGTTCAGGAGGTTAAGCAGACAAAGTGGATAGATGAGGTAGTAAAATGAGACTTTTTTCTAATCATCAAATTGATTTCTAGAACAAAAAGGACTAGAAGTTACTCATCTGATGGTATTCCCTCCATGCCTTTGATCACCATGCATTTGCATTTGGTGACAGCAAATTGATGATATAATGTGTAATTGATGGGCTATTAAAAGGTCTACTCTCCAAAATAATAACCGTGTGAAATGTGAACCAACACTTCATGGAAAAACAAAAACAAAAATGTCTATCGCTAAAATAGGGGAAGATAAAGGTGTAAAATGAATGTCAACGCCTAAAGTGCATGTACTCAACTCAGACTGCTCTACCTATCTGCTTGTAATATAGTTAAACAGAAATTAACGATTAAGCATAAACGATGTATAATACTTCATGACCGATTGGTACCTTTTGAACTGGAATTTTTTTTAAAAAAAATGAACCGGATGGCCGATTGGCTCCTGCTGTCAATTAAATTGCTGCTTAATCACTTCATTTTTTTTTTGAAAGAACAGGAGGGGGTCACCCCTACTGGTTATATATTAAAAATAAGGACAAAAACAGATCAAGAACAAACCTGAAAACAGAAAGAAAACAAAAGGAAAACCAAAAAGATGAACTACAAGAAGAGATCTAGCCATTCGCTCATAAGCGAAAAATAGCTCTTTTTTGCACGATGCATAAGCATCGCAAATTCATGCATAAACTTTGCCTTGCAACCATTCACTGTAGGCTGAATCTGATCGAAGATCCACTCATTTCTTGTAGTCCAAATGCTCCACGAAAAGGAGGATAATTATTTTCATGAAAAAAGGAACAGCAAGGCTTGCTTTGAAATCTTGTAAGATGAGATGCGGATCTGATACTTGAGACACTTGCAAGTTAACCAAATTCCAGCATTGTACAGCAAGGGCAGTGGACTTAATCACTTCATAAACAACGTATTGGGCACGGATTAATATGTGTTGTGCCTGTCATTCAAAATCAACCTTAGTTTGCAAAAAAAGTGATCGCTTAACTTTTGAGGAATTCTTTCTCAATGTTCACTGTGCTAGCTGCAAGCAGCTCTTGCCTGATCCCTTCTGGTCAGAATTAGAAGACTTCATTTTTGGACAGTTAATTTGATCTACAATCAGTTAATAATTCTTGTTGTATGAAACGTCAACTGCATATACGGAGTATCTGACAGGAGGTACTAGTACTATGCTTGATGAGCGGATGATACGCTAAGGACTAATTATTGAAATATAATGCGAAGTGTGAATTGTACCGGAAAACAATAAAGGAAAGAAATGAGTGAAATATAATGCGAAGAGTGCAGGCACCAATACACCATCAACCGGATTTCTTGGTTCACGTGATCTAGAAGGAATTGAGTCTTGCTTATGTGTTTGCCATTTACAGCACAAATGCCAAATGTATGAAAGTTTCATTTAAAAGGGAAAAGGGAGAAATTTCCTATATGAACGTTTGCATAGTACACTGTGCGCCAAAACACACAGGAAGTACAAAAGACTGTCAGGTAAGAAAACCAAGCATATAGCTAGAAAGAAAGAATAAGACAGATCAAATCGAAACATGACCAGATTAATTCCTCAGTACTGTATTCATTGAGAACAACGCATGGTCGATCTAAAGAACAATGTATTCATTTGGGTATATACCAGGAATTCAGGACTCCTCTTCATTATGATTGTTTTCAAGAATTAGGAAGCGAAATCTCTAACAAAAATGCACAAGAACCAGTCATGTGCTGAAAACAAAAATCCAAGATCACAAGTCGATAACCTCACTGATTTTTCGGAGCAACCCTCGGCAACTTGACAGCATCACAGAACTGGAGAAGCACATGAAATTCATTGCAGCCTTTCTTTGTTCGATCAGCGCACCTACAGGGCTACAGGCAAGAACAAACCAAGTGAAAGGGTACTAGCGCGTTCAAGCATGAACACATGAAAACATGCATAGTAGAGATAAAAAGTGACAGAAGAATCGAACAGAAATGCATGCTTGGCCCCTTGCACGCCACCCACAGCAGGCAACCACACACGGGTTAGCTACATGTGTGGCATACAGGGAGCCAGGCACACAGTCTTAATTTGATCAAACCTCTTATAAATGTCCCTCTCATTCACATTACTGTGCAGCTGTTCAGCGTAGATCGACCAAGAGAACAAAAGCATGTATTCCATCTGGAGATGTATAATGCTAGAAACAAAACCAGAGCTTGATGGGCATGCACAAGCAGGAACAAAGACAGGAGGGCCACTAGAGGGAGAAAGCTAGGGTTAGTAAGAGAGAAGAGGAAGAAACAGTGCAAAGGTGTGATGGGTGGAGGTAGAAGAAAGAACATAAGGTGGTTTTATAGAGGAGAGGGACAAGATGATGTATCTCTCTATACTACTCCAGAACATGTTGTAGTACACAACAACTCCATGACAACTTGCTCTCTCCTGCTCACCAAAAAGCACTGTGGTCTAACAAAGGAGCAAGACTGAGAGAGCAAAGGACATGGAGCACAAGACACCAGCTAGAATACTTCCCGAGGGGATTAAAGGATGAACCTTTTGATGCAAAGTTAGTTTTATATTGCATCTAAGTGCTGGCCTAATGGTTAGCTAGCTATAGCCTAAAGGCGCCGCCCCCGGCCCTCTCCCCGGCCGGCCGGCAGCACCACCCAAAGCAGCCAATGGCGTGCTAAAGCATGTCCCAATCCGAGCTTCCCTAGCTACAAGCTACGGCGCACGCACACCTCTCCCTCTTCCTTTCTCGTGCTCGTGAATCTCCATCGATCTCTACTACATACTACAGGGTATGGTGTCACACTGTGATTTGAGCTTCTGGCTATGGAGATCGACGACGACGGAGGAAATGGCAACAAGGGTCAAGGGGTATCGCCATCTTCTTCTTCTTCCCGACCTTATTGCAGTGACTCGGGCTGGGGCAACGCCACTTGCAGAAGAGCGAGGGGCGCAGCAGCTTCCTCTCGCTCATGGGAAGGATTGGTGTAGACGATCTGTAAAGTTTTTTTTTTTTTTGAGGGACGGTCTGTAAAGTTGATGGCTCTGACTGGTGAAGTGGATTTTGTCTGGGGCACTTGGCCGGGCTCCAGATTCTCTCCTCTAGCTCGCTACACTACACAAAAACCTCAGCGTACCAGGCGGCATAGGATAATGCATCCCTCTCTCCAGACTTCCAGTCCATGGGTGTGTATCGCTGCTATGCTTTGCGGCAGGTTTCAAGGCGGTGTTCACTTCTAAAAATCTCCCTAAACTTTCTCTCTCCAAACTTCACTATTCACTATCACATTAAATCTCTCTCTTCATGCATGGACCACTAAACGTAGGTAAATAAAAAAACTAATTACATAGTTTTGATGTACACGACGAGACGAATCTTTTGAGCCTAGTTAGGTCATGGTAGGACAATATTTACCACAAACAAACGAAAAATGCTACAGTGCGCTACAGTATCCGATGTGACATTTTTACCAAACTTTCACCCCTCTTTTCAAGGAAGTGAACACCCAAGGCTAAAAGGGTCCTTTGGTGGGGCCGGGTCTTGGTAGGACCCACTGACAGTGGCAAGGTGGTCATGGGCGAGTGAATCTTTTCTGAGCATATGCATGGTGTAGTGTTCGTGTTTTTTGAAAGAAATGTAGTGTTCGTGTTCAAGATATGGTGGTAGGTCTACAATTCTACATACTGGACCTGAAGGCTGAATAATGCTAGCTCATGGCCTCATGGGACTGCATGTACGTACTGTGCACAGTTGCTGTAGTATATTCCGGTATGTATGTCAGGAACTAAGTTTGAATCTGACAAGTTGAATTAACACATTGTTTGGTGTGTACTGTCCAGTGTCCAGAGGGACTGTAATTTAGAACCAAAATATTACTGAGATTAGTTAATTATACTTCACCAGAGACAGCGATCAACAGATCTAGATATACAACAGAACCCTTTGCTCACTAAAGCATCCACATCTCTGACCTGTAACACTAAGCCTTGTCTGCTCCAAACCGTTACGCATGGAATTGTTAATTGGTTCTCTCACTCATCATGCCATCAAGCATCAAGCTAATACTGTACATAAACCACCCCAGTTACATTGCATTGTTTAATGTAGATGAGCTCGCTCACATCTTTTGACTCATTTGGAGTGGTAGAGCTAGCTAGCTGCAATGTCCAAGGAATATGGCCATGCATGCCTGTACGACAGGAAAAGGTGCATCCCTAGCTAGAGACCCTGCCGTTGTTGGTTTGGTTGAAGGCTGAAGCTGCAGGTGAGCTGATGAGTGATGGTGATCCACTGCTGCCGCTGTATGTAGGTGTGGGGCCGATGGATATGTGTATTGGGTTGTGTTTTTTGAAAGAATTATTGGGTTGTGTTGGATGGTTGCTGGCAACGCAACGCGTGCATAGCTACCATGGCTCGTAGCGCTTGGGACCTTTCTCCCGTGGGGAGGACAAGGGAATGTTCTCCAAATTTGCTGCAGGGACTGACTGGGAATCACGTGGCTCTGGCTCCTTTGTGTTCTTGTGTCCTTTGTAGCAAGAAATATCATGCGTGTTGCTTTCTGTGAAACTATATAGGCAGGCGGCGACAGACAAGAACGGGATGCACTGTTTGGTTTTGATTTCATCAAGCTCTAGGGCCTACAATGTCGATAGCTAGCCAAACTATTTGGTTGGCTGCCATCGATTGTCCATGCAACGGTACCGTGAGGGAGTTGTGACGACCAAATAATTGTCTACTCCTTCGAAACAAAAAAAACTTCTACCGTTGTCTTAAGCCAAATTATTGAAAATACCAAATATCACTAGATTCATAGCGAAGTCTATTATCATAATATATCTATTTGTATCATAATATGAGTATTTTTGTTTGAAAAAATATCAAATTTAAGATCGTTTAACTTGGAGGAAAACTAAAAGACACTTATTTTAAAAAGGTATACGTATGTTGAAACGATATTTGTATGTGTCACTAGAGTGTGTTTTCTTTTACATATATATTGCGACCGAAGTTTTAGACATGTTAGGTCATTCTCAGTACAAGATTTTATTATGTAGTTCTCTAGAGTGCCGTCATCTAAAGATATTTAAATTGTTGAATGAAACATGGTCTATACAAATGTTTGTTTAACAGTTTTATATACTAGCTATCATTTAAGTGTTACATCTAAGGCCAGTCTCAGTGCAAAGTTTCACTACACGGTTACCTAGACCAAAAACTAGGTAATGCCAAAGGAGTGTCATGGTGATGAAACTCCTCTCACATCCCATGAAACTCTGCCTTCTCTCTCCTATGCCACATCAGCACATTTAATGCCATGAAACTCCCATAAAACCCCCACTGATTCTCAAATGGTCATTTCATATTTATGTTTTTAAGGATACCACATAAGCAAAAGTTCATTTAATTCATCGTTGAAATAGTCCCCCCTCAATGCAAAGTTTCATCATTTTTTGTTTCCAAGACTACAGGACACAGACTCAATTCATCACAGGGTTTCAGCACCATGAAACTCAATTCATCTCTCTCCATTTATTCTTTGCCACATCACCAAAAAAGCTGGCATGACACTGTATTTAATGCTGATGAAACCCTCACTGAGAATGGCCTAATATCGTCCTAATCAATAGTACGTGCGCACTACGAATTGCATGTACTCCGTATGAAGGAGGTCGACAAATTAAAAGCGGGTCTTATGCGGCAATCTTTTGTCTACAATATATGACGATCCATGTGACCATGTTCCTAATAATATGGGGCTTAAATTCTGTGTATGCCATAGACCTCATATGTGAATGAATAAGAAAGGAACGAGGAAGTGCCGGCGGGCCCGATGACTTTTGCGAAAGAGGATCGCGAATACAACATTGGCACGGAGAGAGGATCGGTCGCTCGATCACGTCGACCGATCTCTGGCGTAGTGTCGTGCGGTGGGAGGATTTGGTGACTGAAATTCTAAAAAGCGCGCGCGCTTGCATGGATACGCTGGGATGTCGATCTCTCTATCTGCGCTGCGCTTTTGCCTATTGGTCGATGGCCGCGGCATCATCCCATCCCATCGACCCATCCGATCCTGATCCCCTTGTCCACAAAAGCAAAAGGCCGGCGACGTGTGTGCGTCGAGAAAAAGGAAAGGATCAGATCGAGGGCGCCGGCCGGATCATGCAGCAGCGAGCTTTGGACATGGACGTGCACGAGGCTCAGCTCCGGCGATGATATTAGTAGTGTGTGTGAGCCCGTGGAAAGCTCTCGTGGCGTACGGTACGCGCGCCGTCCGAAGCGAAGGACCACAGGCTCATCGCGCACTGTGCAGTCGGCCGGCGCCGGGACGAAACAACCGCGGCCGCCCGCCGCGTCGGCATCCCGTGGAATCCGGACGCCGGCCGCGAGCGCCCCAGTCGGTGAGATGGCCGAATCCTCGTGTGCTACCACGCCGACGGGCCAGCGGGCTGCTCCCGGGCCGAAACAGACGCCACGGCGGGTCGAGGCTGACGGGCTGCGCGGCTGGTGTGGAAGGAGATGGGCAGGCACAGGCTGAGCCGCGAGACGGCCCGCCGGGGATATTCAGCCGAGGATCGCGGAAGGGATGCGGCCCAGTAGATGACCCGGGGGGGGGGGGGGGGGGGGGGGGGCTCACAGGTGGCTAGGGGTGGCAAGGGTCATGGCCCGTTGTTCCTTCACAATCAAACTTGGCCCTAGTAAAATTTAGCTCAAAAGCTAATATTATTTTAGCCCGATCCTGGCCCCCGATCCTTAAAATTTCTAGTACAAGAGTAAAGAAGAGTAAAGGACCTTTACCACCCCTACAGATGGCAGGGGCGCCCTCTATGTTGCCCACTAGCACAAGTACTCTGCTGCTAGTCGATCTACGGCTAGTCGGCTACCAAAAGTGCACTCTGCACACTGTGGCATGTCCAGCTGGGAGGAAGCACGCGTCTTTAAGGCAGAGGCAGGCGACGTGACAAGACACGCGAGGGATGGAGGAGCACGTACGTGTACGTCCTAGGGCGTCCGAGGATGCTTCAATTCTGCCCCGGCAGGTGAGGTGGTGGTACGTACGTGCATGCGCATGTGCGTGGCGTGGAGTCGTGTAGACTCGGTGAACGCAGGGTCCGATCAATAATAGCCTAGCCCATAGCATATCGCTCTTATTGCGCGCATTGCATTGCATGGCGACGACGTTATAGTGTTACTGTGACATCTCTAGATAGCTAGCAGCACGGATTTGGAGCTCCAAGTTTTAATTTCCGGTCGATTGATGTAGGGAGTACTGTACGTGCCAGTAGTACGCTGGAGGATAGGGAGAGGTACACGCCCTAACTCCTGTAGACGACTCTTGTGTCTACCATTATTGTTCTACACTTCTCTGCTGCCAGCAAGACCGATATAGTACTATATATAAAGTACGTGTATTATTGCACGTACTCCGCACCTGTTAAATCATCGAAACAAAGTAGCGAAAAAAGTTCAAGAATTTTCTTCGTCCAAAACTTTAATTAGTTTTTGTTATATATATTTTTTCTTTTGCGACGAAATCGGTAAGATTTATTGTACTAGAATCCATCCGCTGATTCGAGTTCAGTGTGCTGCACCTACACACAGATACCAGGTCGGCGCTTCGGGAAAGAAACGGGATCGAATACAGTAGGCGCGGTAGCGTCTCGTCGCTAGGAAAAGACAGCGCCTTCTCATTCATTCGTCGATTATCGATTTATCATGCATGCACGGCAAGTGACGAGCGATTACATATATAACATAACTCTAGCAGCTGGGCGGACGCTCGCCACGACGCCACTGTTCTCCGTGGAGCCAGCCACATAGCACTGTGCCTGTGCGGCGTGCATGAGCACCAGCACCGGGGCCGGGGAGCTCCATCCATCGATGCCATTGCCATGGCAGTATGGCGCCAACAGTCTGCTACCAGGGGCGAAGCCAGCAATTGTGGCCACCGGGGTCATTATCTTTCCACGACAAGATCATCAACGGTAAAAAACAAAAATGAATAGAACTGTGTACAGGATTGGCAAGATTTCATCGGGGTCAGCTACGTACTCCACTCCACTGCTCCCCCTGCTGCCTGCTCTCCTGCGCATGCATACTGTGCAGGTGGTGGGGGCTTGTTGGCTTACGCTGTGGGCCGAAATGGATCCCGTCGCCACGCGCGCGCGGCCCGCGGGACTGGCTGCTGCTTGCCAACGTATCAATTTTTGAATTTTGGTAGGGCATTTTCAAAGGGCATTCATGATCATTTTTTTGTTTGTAAAACTTGTCACCAAACATTTTTTTTAAAATTTCTCTCTTTGAAGGGCCCATGCTACTTTTGTTTGGTGATGAAAGATTTCAAGAGCTTCTTAAAGAAAAGACGTTTCTAGATCTTCCACTCTTTTATAAGAGAAATTATAGAGAGTGCTTAGGAGTACTAATAAACAAAGAGGTATTATGGTAGATGTTTTTATTTTTTTATAAACTCGGTTAAATTTGGACAGTTTTGATTTACGAAAAACCTCATGTGACATGTAAACAACAATGGAAGGAATAACTTTTTAAGAAGACAAATATATGTATTGGTATACACGCGTAAGCCAATAATTTCAAGAAGAATTTTCCCCTTTTCATATCTCGGTTTAGTTGGCGTTTTTTTTTCAAAAAAAATACTGGAGTGTTCAGATCAAAGCACACATGGAGCAGGGCATCTGACTGCCACACACTTTTTGCGGTTGGTTCGACACGGGACAAGGCTATTCCATATGAAACACCGCGTGCTACTAATGAGCGAGACAATTACAAAAGTTTGTCATTATATTAGACCTCGGAACATGCCAAACGGGGGCTAGATCACATGGCACATGGGCAGGCAGGCCGTCTGACCAGCGAGCACTATGCTAGCTTGCTAATCAGGGTGACGCTGAAGCCAATACGCTAATTAAGATGACAGGGCCATATAAAACGCGTGGCGGTGTTGACGCGTGGCACGGTGGCAAGAGCATTGCGGTGATGAAGGGGGAGCCATGCGAGTGATCGAGAGCATGCATGAGATGGCTAATCTAGCTGTAAGTTGTAAGTAGCGTCACATGCGATGGATTAGCGTCACATAAGTAGCTGTAATGGTGATCAGTACTGATTAGGATTTGGATACCTAGACTAGGCACCTAGCTAGGGTTTAGACCACTGTTTGAATCCAAGTTGAAGCAAAAATAAACGATCAATCCATCAGCATCGGTCGGTCTAGTCCTAGCATGCCTGCCCTACGTAAAATACTACGCAACCGATCCATGTTACCTTGAGTTAAGACCCATGACCCGTCAATTATGTTACTCCAAAACGGCATCAATCAATTATATTTTCCTTTTTTTGCAAGACGGTCATATCTGACAATGCCGTACGGATATCATATCGCAATAAACAAACAATATAGTATTCCTATATCTCTCCATTCAGGGGCGAATCCAGCGGTGGGGCCAGGGGTGAAGCCAGAAATTTATGTTGTCGGGGTCATCGGGGTCTACATGTTACAATCTAACACACATATAAGAGTGATCTGCTAATTTCTTTATGTGATTAGTGTAGAATCAGCAAAATCCATCGGGGTCGACCCCGATGACTATGGGTAGCTCCGCCCCTAGGTGGGGCGGCCGGGGCTAGAGCCCCCCCCCCCACCGCCGAAATTCTCTTAGAGCCCCTCCTAAGCCCCCCCTAGGATTTTGAGAAGGATGAAGAAGGGCAGCCGAGCAGGAGGAGGAAGAAGCACGGGAGAGCCCCTCCTGGGCTCAATCCTGGCTCCGCCGCTGTCTCCATTTCGCCATTATGGCTGCAGCATTGTTGAGTGAAACCGAATCGCTGGCCGGTAGGAGACATGTCCGGCAGTCCGAGGGCATTCTCCGAGCACACACATGTGCACTTTCTGTGAGCCGGATCAAAAAACAAAAAAAGGATAAGGCCATGAATGGGCCGTGGTCCGTCCACGTCCCACGAACCGAATCGGCGGCCCTGGCCCAGCCCTGGGCGCGCGCCGTGTGCGTCGGCGTCAAAAGCCTGGCTGCACCTTTTGAGAGAGCGCGCGGGCGCAGTGAGGTGCCCCAGCCGCGGGCCCACCGCGCAGAGGCAGCCAGGCGCATCTCGTTTACCGGTCGGGTCGGGCCGAGCTCCCCCTCGCTCACCAATCGCTCAGACAGGCCTCTCGCTCGCTCACATCGCATGCGTGGATGTGAGCACAAAAATATTCGCCAGATGCAGATGCACCGTCCCGTCCGCGTCCAGTTTATCTGGGGCCGGAGCCGGAGCCGGACCCGGGCCGGCCGGTGCGGCGGTGCCAGGCCTACGAGTGCCTAGGAGCCTGGTGCTCCAGTAGGAATCGGCCGGCGCGTAGGCCTGCGGGAAAGGCTACGGTTCAAAAAAGTTACTCCCAAATTTACTATGCAAAAAGAAGATTTTCCGTCACATGAAAATGTCATAATATGTATGGAGTACTAATTGTAGATGAAATTAAAAATTAATTACACAGTTTTATTGTAATCTGCGAGACGAACATTTTGAGCCTAATTAATAAATTTTTGGATAAATTTTCGCACATACAAACGAAACGTTACAATGCCGGCCCGACGCGCGGTCTCGGGGTTCCTTTTTGCATCTAAACACCGCCGATGAGTGGCTTGTAGCAGCATAGCATAGCTGCATAGGCATAACGACCCGGATCGATCTTGTCGACCGGGGTACACGGCCGCTTTGCCGCGGCTGATTGGCCAGGCACCCTCAAATCCCCAATGACGTGACAATACTTTGCGAGAGGGTGAGGGCGAGGCCGCCGGGAAACCGGGAGTACGCTACCGTGCCGGCGGTTGCCGACAAACCGAGTCCGGCTACTGGGGCGCTGCATGCAGGCTACTACTGGTGGGAGGGAGTACGCGGCGTTCTGGACGCCGGCGCGGCGCGACGCGACGGGAGCCCACGGCCAGTCCACGCGCAGCTCACGGGTCCGTCCGTCGCGAGTTCCGAGCCGGCCGGCGGTCCAAGCAAAGCAGCGCTGCTGCTGCTGCCACGGCGGCCACTCCGGGCACCGGCTGCCGATACGCCGTCGCGAACAGGACGCTTTCGCCTTTGGGTCAGGTCTCCGGAAAAGGTAGCGCACTAGCGCCTAGCGCGCCGCGTGGTCCCTTGGGCTCGGCCTGCCAGGCTGAATGGGCGCGCGGGTCGGTCAGGGTCAGGTGCGCTCCCTCCCTCCTCCGCTCTACGCTACACGCCGCAGACACGCAGTGGATTGATTGCTCACTCGTCCCGGCCGACGGATGGGCACGGGCAGCTGCCGCGGCATGGCGTGTCGCGTCGCGCGCCGACGGCGACGGCGACGCCACCACCTGCGACCCTGCCAGTGCCAGCGGCAGGTGATGGGTGGATGAATGAATGAACGAAACGGCCAGAGGCCGCCAGGCCGGGAACGGGGTGAAGAGGTGATGCCGAGAGGAGCGGCCATGCTCGGCTCGGCCCAGGCTGCAGCTTGACTGATCCTACAGCATATAGCATCCGCCCTGATCGCGTCCGGGCCCCGCGCCGCTGTCGCCCCGTCCCGGGCTAGGGATAGGGATCCCGTGGCCCCCCACGCGCGCGGCCGCAGCGTCGCCCGCCACGCCATGCCATGCATGCCATGCCCTTGTCCTCCCGGACCTCCTCTCCCATTCATCATCAAAGCAGAGCAAAGCAACCGGCGGGCGATGCTCATGCTCATGCGCTGCTCATCATGGCGCTGCGATATGCAAGCCTGCGCAACCTGCAACGCAAGCTATGCACCGGCGCCACTCCTGCCGCCGACCCCGTTCGACCCTCGCAACAAACGGCAAAGCCAGCCGGCCAGCATCTCTTGCTGCTGCTGCGTCGTCGTAACGGCTAGTACTGTGTGGCACCTGCCGAAAAAAGGTCACCACAAAATCTTATCGCATCGGACAGCAGCGAGCGCAGTTTGGTAAGCAAAGCATAGCCACTGCCGTTTACAATTCACCAAGCTCACGCACAAGCTCAGGATTGATTGATTTATTTATTTACTGTCTCTGAAGTAAACAAAACTAGCACAGGGCACCAGTGGTAACAGTAACAGGGGTCCGGTCCGTTCGTGTAACACATGCGTTGCCTTGCCTGGTGCCCTGGTCTTATCCTCCATTCCTCCGTTATCCGAGTCGCAAGGCGACAAGCACGAACAGATGACGAGGATTTAAATACTCCCCTCCCCTCCACACCAAACAGCAACCGGGATGCCGCCGAGCCGCGTCTCGTCACGTCCCGGACATCCCCGCGGCCCGTCCTTTTTCGTACGTACGGCCCGGATCCGCCCCCTCCCGGCGACCGACCGCAACCGCGTTTTACCCAGAACGCCCCTGGCCGGACCTGGCCGCCTTGACCGCTACAGCTACCACCCGCGGGAAGACGACACGCGCGAGGGCGCCGCGGTCATTTCCGTTTCCCCGCCCGCGGCCGCGGGGGCAAATGATTGCGCCCTTGCTGTACGGACGGGCGGATGGTGGCCGTTGCGCGCCGTTACGACCGTCCGATTGTTGGCCGCTGGTGTGGGCCCTACTACTGTGGTAAACCCTCCTCCTCGGCGGGAGAGTTTCGTATTTCCCCCTCTCCTCTCTTTTTTTTTTGGCAGGGTTTGCGCGTACTACGCCCTTCCGGAAATGGAGCTGGGTGCGCATTTGCTGGTGGTTGCTGAACACTTGAAGGCGAACAGGAACAATTTAGCGTGCGGGTACCACACCGCGCACACACACACAGGCCGTGGGAGGAGGCTTTTATGGCAGGTGTTAAATTGCGCGCGTACTTTGTGTTGCAACTTGGCAACTTGGACGAGAGTCGTCTGATGATGGCCTGGCTTGTCCGGACACGACATTAGTACTATGAGCACAATGTATTGTACTTTGATCTCGGCTGGGAGCTAGCCTGAGACTGTGGTTACTGTGGCGTCTTGAGTTCAGTGAGGTGGCAAGCGGCATTGCCGGCAAATCCTACGGTTACGAGAATACGAGATGGGAGCTGGTGGTGACAAGTATTGGCGACAAATCCTAGAATTAATTTTATCCTCAGGAGAGTATTGATGTACTTTCAGCTTGTTTCATACGGAGTACTGTAATTCCATAGTACAGTACAAGGCATTGGGTATAATATGTCTGTTGTACCAACTAGCAAGTACTGAGGTACAAAGTGCCAGTTGAGGATAACAAGAAGGCTGCTTCTGGCAAAGTAAATATAAACGGGTAAACAAAAGGTGTAATTTATCCCCGCGGTTCTCCACATAGCACGTGAATGGCAAACGCAAAGCGAGCTTTACACTACCAACACTTTTGTACTTTCAAATAAAAACTACCAACACTTTTGCGAGGGGGGCGGGGGTAGGGCTACAAAAATTTCACTCCCGCGCTCACCTTATCTGGTCGCGCCCGCAAAGACGCAAAAGGGCAGAACCGTAAAAGCGTCCCTGACTTCCACAAGGGGCGGCAGCGCCTCGCGGCCTGGGCCTGTCGGTGTAAACTCCGGCCGCAACGTGGCGGTCCGCCCCCAGACAGCTGGCCGTCACGTGCCGCGCGGGCGCGCCGGGGGTTCCTCCGCCGTCCGATGCGTTTGAACGGGCTAAGCCCACATATTTCTCTTTTGGGCCTGTTTGTTTGGTGGCGCGAGCGTGGATCGCTGCTGGAGCGGGGCGACGGTACACTAGTACGAGTACGAGTACTCTGGTAGGGAGTCACGTGAGGGGTGGGACCAGTTACTGGTGGCCCCCACTCCCCTACCTGCTGGGCCTGGCCCCCCTCGAGTCTCGGCGTGGTCAACGTGTGGGGCGTCGCAGCGCGCCACGGCAGGTGCGGTGAGCGAGCGAGCGGACCAAGTAAATTCTTTACCCCAAAGATAAGGTAGGATAGCCGTTACCGCTGTGGAAAACCACCTCGGTAACACTACAGTGACAGCGAGTTAACTAACCAAATCGCAGCCCGTTCAAGGCCGTAGGATAGTTAGTATACCCTCGATACACAGCGGCTTCCTGTTCACTTTCCTCCCAATTTTTTTATAAAAAAAAACAGAAAGGAAACGTAGCCTGCTTCAAGATACTCCTGCTAGCCCAAATGATGCCTAGCGTAAAGCTGTTTTCACCGTCACTGGCGGGGGCGCGGTCTGTCACAGTCACGCACGGCGGCGGCGCACGGCGGATCGCCGCCGCCGCCCGTCACGTCTCGGACCCGTCCGGCAGTCGCATTCACTGACGGTCACGGATCACGCCTCGCGCGTAGCCGCCGTGTCGGCACTGTTTTGGCTCGGCACGCGTCGTGCCCGACTGGCGATCAACCTGTTGGGGGCCAACGAACCGTCCGTTCCGTCCCACACCACTACCACCACCTCCGAGATGACCGACGAGACTTCCAGCCGGACGGACACCTGTCTACCCACAGTCCTCGTGCTCACTCACTCGAAGCGCCCGGACACGTTGCCGATCAATTCGCCATGGACGGGAGAAAAAAGATCTCTGGTCATGGTGATCCGAAGTTTCAGCAAAACGTTCCCGTCATCTGCGTCACGCGGGTTCAGATCGGTTCATGCAGGATTCGTCCAAATGCTGAGCGCTTTTTTTTTTGTAGCGTATTATCTCGCGATTTGAGATGCTACTATAGACCCTGTGTGTGCGCGCGCTCTTGGCGGCATGAGGCGCTGGTGATCTTGTTTGTCGCGGCACGAGTAAAGCGCCCAACGTTGCAACTGCACCACTGCAGTCTAGGCGTGAATCGGCAATTGTTAAGCACAGCACTTGCCCGCCTGACACAGCCAGGCCAGTGCTTAGAGTTAGAGAGGGAGAGGGCAGGCGAGACAACACACGAGCCACGCCAAAACCTCTGAAACAGAGAGAGGGAGAGAGAGATTACAGCGAGGTAGGAGCTCCAGCGTACAGTAGTACAATTACCACCACCTACCTCCTGTCAAAAATATTAACCCCGGATTAACCCCCCCGTTTCACCCCACATGACCCCACCCCGGCGATCCGCGTGGCGCCCCACCAGTGGCTGGTTCGGCGACCCGGGCCCGCGCGTCAGGAGTTTTACCGTGCCCGGCTATATAAGCGCCCGGCCCTTTACCACCCGGGGGCACGCACGCACCCCCCCTGTCCCTGTCGCCACGCCTCACTCACGTTTATCGCCACCCTCCCGGGTCAAGTACAGTGCGCAGCGTACGCTGTCGGCTCCCCGCCCTTGGATGCGCCTCGCCGCCGCTGGCCATGGCATCCGCCGTCGCTAGCAACGTGCACGCCGGGCCCGGCGCCATGTCGTTCGGCTGGCTCGGCCCGCGCCTCTCGTTCGGCGGGGGTGGCGCCCGCGACGCCGCCGCAGCTGTGGCTGTGGTGGAGGTCGAGGAAGAGACCAAGCCCGAGCCCGCGATGTCCAAGGACTTCATCGACTTCGAGTTCAGCCTCGGCTGGTCGGCCACCATGCTCCCGGCGGACGAGCTGTTCGCCGACGGGAAGCTGCTGCCCCTCCGGCCGCAGGCTGCTGCCGCGGGGAAGCCGGCGGCGGAGGCGGAGCGGGAGCGGCGGGACACGGCGCTGGTCGCAGAGATCCCGCCGTCGACGCCGGAGCGGGTCAAGGCGCTGCACCCTGCGGCGGCGGAGGCGGCGCTCGACCCCTACGTGTTCTCGCCCAAGGCGCCGACGTGCTCCAGCCGGTGGCGGGAGCTGCTGCGGCTCAGGAAGGTCCAGACGCCGCAGAAGCCGTCCCCGTCCGCGTCGCCGTCGGCGTCCCCCGCGGCGGCGCCTGCCACCGCGGCGACCCCGTCGAGGGCGTCCAACTCCTCCGCGGCCAGGTCGCTGAAGCTGCTCCTCCTCCAGCGCAACGGCGGCGGCCGCGCGTCCTGCGCCGCCGCGTCGGACCTCTCCGCGGCACCGCTGCTCCGCGACAGCTCCGACTCGGAGGCGTCGCTCTCCCTCGCCTCCTCCCGCTTCTCGCTCTCCTCGTCGTCGTCTTCCTCCGCGCACGACCACGACGACTTCCCGCGCCACTCCCTCGACCCCACCCCGCGCCCCCGCATCCGCCTCGTCCGCTCCAACCCCCGCGCTGCGCCGCCTCCACAGCCGCAGCCGCAGCAGCAGCAACCACCCGCCGCCGCCTCCAATCCCGCCCCGGCACCCGCGCGCGCCGCCCACAGCCCCGCCCGGCGCCGCCCGTCCGCGCCGCAGCCGCCGCCGCCGCCGAGCGTGGTCTCCGTGGACTCCCCGCGCATGAACGCCTCCGGCAAGATCGTGTTCCAGGGCCTGGAGCGCAGCTCCAGCTCCCCCGCCGGCAGCGTCCACTCCTCCATGCGGTCGCGGTCCCGCGTCATGGACCGGTCCTACTCCGCCGGCGTCCGCGCCACGCCGGTGGTGCTGAACGTCCCCGTCTGCTCGCGGCCGGTGTTCGGGTTCTTCAAGGACAAGAAGGACGCCGCGGCGAAGGACACCGCCTCGGGCCGGCCCCGCTCGGCGCTCGGCCGGCGGACGGCGGCGACCCCGACAGCAGGTGGAGTGAGCTGCCGGGATCTCGGCAGTGGTAACTAACATCGCCTTTGACTAAGCAGCTAGTACCATTAGCAGTAGAGCATTAGCTTGTAGCTTTCCAGTTGGAAAAAAGACAAGAAAAACAGAACAAAAAAGAGTTTGGGGGTGGTGAAGATTTTAAGAGAGATTAGTTTGAGATCCGGAGACGAGTAACAATCCAATTGGGAGGATAGTTTGGCGAGCTGATTTTGCTTTTGTGAGGCTAGAGTTTTCCGAGCAATTGACCAACAACACCCGTCCGTTTTGCTCCTGTAAATTCTGTCCGTCTGTCCTTGTTATTTTTGCTACCGTTCCAGTTTGATCCTTTAATCCTCCCATTGTACTTGCTTGGGACATTTGATCTCAAGCTGCCAACTGAAGAGAAAATGGAAAAAACATTGTGCACGCATCGTTGTATTGCCGAGCCAAGCCAGATGGTGCTCTGCGATTACTTACCTGTTCTTGGAGCGAGAAAGCGGTGGGTTGCTAATCATGGTGTCATGTGCCCGCCCACTGTTAAAAAGCGCATCTTCGTCCATGCATGCACATCGGCAGTAACTTTTTGTTCATTTCGAGTTTCACTTTCTTTCTCACCATCTGAAATCAATCGCCCGTCGCTGTGCGTCGTCTTCGTCCCCCTGCTGTTAATTGATGGGGATGCCGGTTCAAACAGGGGAGCCTGAGCCTCCATGTGTGCCGCTGATCGGGCACTGTGCGCCATGTGCAGCTCGCGAGCTATCCACCGCGCCCGCGTAGAAAAGGAAAAACTATCGGAAAGGCAGTAAAAAATTGGGCGCCGGGCCGCCGTGCCCGGTGGCCATGGCCGCCGATCCGTACGCCGTGGCGCGCCCATGTGGCCGCGCTGCCGAGTCCGATGGCCATGCCTCCTGGCGCTCGGAAAGCGCACCCCACCTTGCCCCCCCAAACGCATCTCTTTTCGATTTCGTTTTTATGAACAGTATAGATATAATAAAAATATTTTTATATACACACACTACTGTATGATCAAATATCCCATTGCTCGCTGAATCGCTGCTGTGTTTGGATGGACAGTGTTCATCGCTTTCGTTTCCGCTGCAGCGTCTTTTGACCTGCGCCAGCCTTTTTCAGTTTTCCCGGACGCTGCTGTGTGCTGTTTCCGCGCGTTGCGTTCACCGATGGGAGCATGGGCATCTGGGGAGTCATTTTGTTTTGTGTTTGCTCGATCGATGCTACCGGACTCCTATTCAGACTATTCAGTCGTGGTGGTGAATCGAGTAGCGCACTGTTTGGGCTAGCTTTGGCAGCGATGAGCCGATGATGGATGGAACAGGAAACTCGCCTAGCCCCAGATTTCTATACGCAGCAGCAGCATGGCGTTGGGCGTTGGCAGCAGGAGATGGCGCGCCTCGTGCAGCGGGGCCTTGACCGCGGTCATTGAGGCGAAGGGCGAGCCTTGACCGGGGTCCACCGGCAGCTCCAGTCCACTCCGACTCCGGCGAGATGAACCGGCCGGGCCGGGCCGGCCGGGCGGGTAGGGGTTAAGCTGAACAGCTGGAAAGAAACAAAGGGTTTTGTCAGTGAAACAAACTGGCGTCTGAAAAGCCGAAAAGGTTAGTACTAGCCAAGAGGTGGGACGGCGGCAGTAATGGTGATCAGTGGCACCGGAGGAAGGGAGAAGGGAACAAGGACAGCACGGGGAGGAAGGCGAACAGAACCCGTGCCGTGCGCCCGTGCTGGTCACCGGCGTACTCCTCCACGGCGGCGCCGGCGCAGGCAAGCACACCTGTCGTACGCGGCCGTGTCGTCTCTGCGGCTTGCCGCAGTAACAACAGGAACGTGATGAGTGTCTTGTTGATCGGTGCGCGCGCCGGGCAGGGTGGGTGGCGCAGGCGCAGGTCGGCAGGGCAGGGGCGGAGCCATGATGTGATGCGATGGGGAGGGCAGTGCAGGCATCGGACGGCTGGGAGGATCTGGGGGCTCTGCTGCCCGCCCCGGCCACCGCGAATTCCTGCCCCACGCCCGGGAGGCAGCGCCCCTGCGCCTCTGCCATAAAATACTCCGCTACCACTGCTCCTCCGCACTTGCGTCCGCCCAGCGCCGATTACTACTCCGGAGCCTCGTGATCTGATTTACTCCTTCGTCCCATAATATAAGTATTTTTTGATTTTCGTGTATCACATTTTATCCTGTCTTATTCAAAATTTTTGTAAATATATTATTTATTTTGCTATGACTTGTACTCTCTTCGTCCCTCGTCCCACAATATAAGTATTTTTTGATTTTCGTGTATCACATTTGATCATCTGTCTTATTCAAAATTTTTGTAAATATATTATTTATTTTGCTATGACTTATTTTATCATTAGATATACTTCAGGTGTGACTTATTTGTTTTATATTTTTATAATTTTTTTTAAATAAGACGAATGGTCAAACTTGATGTCTGAAAGTCAACAAATGCTTATATTTCGAGACGGAGGGATTAGGGAGTATGATTTATCCAGCACTCACTGTACAGAGTTTTGGCGCGTTTCGTTGCGCTATCGGTAGAGATTTGGTGGTGATTTTTGCGTCTTTGCCGATCCCGTGAACTTGCTGGGTTGTGGTACTTGGTACAATGTCCACCAATACGCATTCGGCAGGTGAGCTGGGCCAAATGTACATAGACTTTACTGATATACTTGCAGGTGCAAATCTCTGTGATGTGCCGATTTGCAGCTCCAGGTGATCACTGGTTAGAACTTACTGTAGCCGCAAAGCCCTCGTCACATCTGAGCAACCGGAACTCTGGAAGGATTTTCTTTTCCATGGGTAAAGCAGCTGCGGAGGAAGAAAGCATGTGCCGGCCAGCTAAGATGGGCCGCAAACCACTACGTGGTACGTGGACAGTTTACGGCCCGCGTCAGATGGTCTCCAGCCCACGGGCCTCATCCGGTTGCCTGACCACGCTGCCATGAGTCGTCGTCTTCTCAACCTCATCAGACTCAAAATCAGAAAAATCACGTCACCCTATTCTTTTCTCGCTACACGTCGTTCTATGCCGAGACCCGGAGACGACGACGACGACGAAGCAGTCGCCACTAGACAACGGCAGCCTCTTCGTGGCTTGTGCAGTCGCGGTGGTCCTTCTTCTCCTATCATCGGCCGTGACATGTCGTTCCGACCGACGAACCAGTCATCCAGATACAGTAAGCACCTACTGTAGTAATTTATATAGCGATACACAGCCAGCAGAAGAGCTCAAAGGGCCGGGCCTAGGCGCGTAGCACTTCTCTCTCACGGCACAACCAACCTAGACGCCGTGCGCTTCTTCTCACCTCTCACTCTGGAGGTTAACCACCGTGGTGATGGACAGCGCCACCAGCTGCCGGCGACGCCTCCATGGCTCCATCTGCTCAGCAGCCAGGCTACTGAGTGACCAAGGTTCGAGGTAGAGGGCACTGCTCCTCTCGTGTGCGTTTTGCGTTTGAGCCATGGTTGGTGCTTTTGAACTGTCCTTTTGTCATTCTTTCTCGACAACATATATTAGGGGAGGAGCGAGGAAATATATGCTATTTTCTCCTCTTGTTTTTGAGGCAGGCTGTTCTGAATCTTGCGTCGCCGCGAGACATTGCCCCGGGTTTGTTTTTGAACTTTGCAACGGCAAGGATTGATGAACTTCCCTCAAGAAAAAAAAGGGCAGGCGTTCACGGACGACCTCGGTTTGCAGTTTGCGCTTTCCTAGCTTTCTTTCAACATCCTAAGCAACTCCTCCGAGCGCAAATTAGCTGGTCATACTACTTCCTTGTGCTTTCGTTGAGAAGTTTTTTTCCCCTAGCCAGAGGCGAATGTTCTCGATCTTTTACCCTCAAGTTTTTATTTTTTATACCAAATATTTTCCGGATTTTGTTTCCCCTTTTTTACCTTTTTTTATTGAAAATGGGCTGAAGATTTCACTGGCCCATCTTGTGTAACTTTCAGCCCATATTAGAGCTCCTTGTGGAATGTATATCAGGCCCAAAACACATTAGCTCAGCGATCTCCTCCGAAGTTCAACTTCTCCTTTCCCCCGCCCTCAACGAACCTGCCATCTAATCACCCACATGCCTCGCCTCGCCTCCTCCCCTGCTCGGCGTCTCCCTCCCACCTACGCGATCCCACCCCCAATCGGCCACCACGCGGATCCCGTCCCCACTCCGCCTCCGCCTCAGCCCGAAGCTGCGGAAACCGATCGCTGGGATGCGTCTTTCCGGGATGCGCTGCTGCGGCCACGAACCTTTAAGCCGCGTTTCCCGGCCTCGGCGTCTGGGGATGCCTGGCTGGATGCGTGGAGTATGGCCCGGCCGCGCGTGAAGAGAGGCGACAACCTTCGTGATGGGACTAGTCCTGCTGGTCTTCGCCCGGTGGGTAATGGCGGAGGCCGCTAGCTTGAGCTGCTCCGAGTTAAAGCTGGGAGTAAATGATTCAACTGCCTCACCGCTGGACACCGCATTGCTGAATGCCGTGACCCTCCAAGGTGTATTCTCTGTTTGGCTTTAGGTCACAAAGCTTATTCCTGCCCCCATTCTCGCTCTCGCCTGCTGCGCCCAGCTCCCGCTCCTTGCTCCGATCCAGCTCGATCTGCTCCACCGCGCCATCGTGACCCACCTCGCCGCCACGCACCATCTTGCCGCCCCGCTCCATTTCACCAACCCGCTCTATCTCGCCCTGCACCTGCCTCCTTGCCGCAGTCAGCTGATACTTCGCCGCCGGCGTCCGGTGCGGCTCGCGTCCTCGTTGCGGTGTGGAGATGGATCTGAGCGGGTGGATCCCGGGTGCCCCGGGGCAGCGGCCGGAGCATGTCCGCGCGGTGGTGGCCAGGTCGGACGCCATCCGGGAGATGGAGCGGGACCTGGAGGTCTTCGCGCTCATCGCTGTACAGCTCGACGCCCGTGTCCACCTCGAGACGTTGCTGGTCCAGCAGGAGGCCTGCCGCCAACTGCGTGTCCAGTTCATGGAGCTGGGCGTGTCGCGGACCTCATCGGCAACATTCCTTCTGCGCTTCGACGACCAGCACAAGCGCAATGAGGCCCTT
Source organism: Echinochloa phyllopogon (assembly GCA_033239725.1). Taxonomy (NCBI): domain Eukaryota; kingdom Viridiplantae; phylum Streptophyta; class Magnoliopsida; order Poales; family Poaceae; genus Echinochloa; species Echinochloa phyllopogon. The sequence goes on from BTCW01000001.1 coordinate 4,716,194, forward strand.
TACCGGGGCTTCCTGCGGATTGGGCCAGTCAATCTGCGGCTGCTGCAGCGGAAGCGCCAGGTTGGTGCTCATGCCTTGTTGTCCAAGTTTTTCTTCCGGGTTCGTCTGTGCATTGAGAAGGTGCCAAGCCATGCTCGCCACCCGGAGGCGGTAGCCAGTCTGTTCAAGTCACCATCATTCATCGATGATATGGACTGTGCTATGGAGAAGCCGGAGGAAGAGGAGTGCTGTGGGATATGCATCCCCGGGTACCCTCAAGATAGAAGACCGAGTCCTAGTAGAACTACTCGGACAACTACTCGTGTACTCCTACTAGGACTAGGACTCCCAATTGTAAACCGACTAGGATACTTACCATGTAAACCTTGCCTCCTGGATATATAAAGGAGGGCATGGGTCCTAGTTCGGTAGATCAGACAACCTCACGGATAATACAATCAGGCATACATGACGTAGGGTATTACGCTACTCGCGGCCCGAACCTGTCTAAATCGTGTTGTTCGTGCACCATCGTTTCTAAGAACTAGGCGAGACCCACACAAATATACTCCCTGGGGTATCCCCAGTTAGACGTGCTCGACATAATTCGTCGACACTTGGCGCCCACCGTGGGGCTATCTCATCAAAGTTCAACATTAGACGCGATGGGATCAACTTCAACATCATCATCAAGAATCAATCAACAATCAAGTGCGACTTGTCTATTCCAAGGTCAATCGCAGAGCATCGAGTTCCAATCATCAAAACCAGCGGCAGCTGTTCAGAAGTTCGAGTTTGACGTGGGTCAATCCCGGTCAAGCCAATAATCAAGCACGGCAGCAGCGATTCCGATCCGATCAGGGACATGCACTGTCCGATTCTTGGCTAGATTCTAATCAGGAGAGAAAGTGCAAGCTGGAGCATCAAATTCGAGAAAAACAGAGCATACCCGGTGAAAAGCAATTCAATTTGCCAAATTGTGTTACACGCACGCGAAGGCTACCAGCAAGACTTCAAGACCTTCGCTTGCCGCACACGAGGAGATGCACGCGAGTACGACAACATCGACGATCGGCTGCATCGACTCGGCGTACGACTACTTCGACTACTCTCGACTAGTTAAAACTAGTCGAGAGCGGCTACGGCTTTATCAACAACTAGTCGGAATCGACTCCGACTAGTCGGCTTCATCGCCAACCGCCATGGCTTCGTCGACAATCGTCCGCGGACAAAGCTAAGTCTTATTTAATAATTATTTTCTTTATAATAATTTTTTAGCTTGTTCTACACATGCTTGGCCATGAGCCGACTATTCTAAAAGAGTACGTCCCTCAACAATAATAATTTTCGCCGATGGGTTACAATTCCTCGCGCGACCTCTCCTACAGGAGACAGTCCTAACCGACTACTTTTTTGTGCACTGCACATACTTTTGTCACATGTCGACTACTTTATGCTTGTTGTCATCTCTTAATGACCAAACACCGCTCGGTAGCATGCACCTTAATTCGTGAAGCTTCGCCTCCTTTGCAACACCTACGCACCTATACGTCAAAGAAGACACCAGTCTCGCGTTACGAGCTATGGTTAAACGAGACCAAGTGTTTAAACGTAACAGGGCTACTACTCGAGTGGTTAAAAGTCTAACAAGAGCACGAGCGAAAACCTTTACATGCATTACAAGTGCTATTATTTGCTTTGCAAGCATTACAAATACTATTATTCACTTTTTCTTGATCGGATACTAATCATCCTATATATTTAAATTGCAGGGTTCACAACTGGATACTCACACCAGTGAGACCCTGCACCACTTCACCTCTTCATGACGCTGCGGAGCCGATCGAGTACTTATACTAGTCGGTGCTCACATGTCGAGTACTTTAACAATATTCACTTGAAGCTCGGGGGCTACACATCGCAAGCTAAGACATGGAGACGAGTACTGGCACCAGTCGGTACTCATACGGCGAGGCGCTACAGTGCCAGCCGAATACTTTAAACAAGTCAGTACTTTTGAAGATTATGTTCTTGACCCTCGGATCGAATGCAAACCATTCGCTTCGAGGCTCGGGGGCTACACTCAAGGGGTACACATTTTTTGTGCCTATTGTTGATCAATTCAAGACCTTCGACTAGTTTTCATGAAGCTACTCGAAGCTCGGGGGCTACACCCAATGGGTGCACCTACTAGGTGCACGCCATTGAACTACTCAAGATGAAGACTGCTTTTGAACCTCCGACTACTTATAAAGTACTCGGAGGCTCGGGGGCTACACCCATTGGGTGCATCATCAGATGCACACCAATAAAACTACTCGTCAGAGAAGATCAGAGCGTCTTGGACTTAGCTCCAAGTACTCAAAGATGTTAAAGCAGATTCAAGACTTGAAGCGAAGGTGCAAGATGCTCGGGGGGTTGTGGGATATGCATCCCCGGGTACCCTCAAGATAGAAGACCGAGTCCTAGTAGAACTACTCGGGCAACTACTCATGTACTCCTACTAGGACTAGGACTCCCAATTGTAAACCGACTAGGATACTTACCATGTAAACCTTGCCCCCTGGATATATAAAGGAGGGCAGAGGTCCTAGTTCGGTAGATCAGACAACCTCACGGATAATACAATCAGCCATACAGGACGTAGGGTATTACGCTACTCGCGGCCCGAACCTGTCTAAATCGTGTTGTTCGTGCACCATCGTTTCTAAGAACTAGGCGAGACCCACACAAATCTACTCCCTGGGGTATCCCCAGTTAGACGTGCTCGACATAATTCGTCGACGAGTGCTTGAGGCTCTGGTTGTGGACCTCTGATCCCGATGGGATAGCCATCTCAGGCACACTACAGCTGGAGGAGCCGGTCACCTTGCCCCAGGAGAACTACGCCGAGAGTTTGTTCGAGCTTGGCATGCCGATGGGAGCCAAGAGAGATGGTCCTGCTGAGACCATGGACTATGAAGTGATTATTCATGTTGACAGAGTTCTGGACTACACTCCCCTGCCGGACAGCCCCGATCATCGAAGCTATCACAGTGACGCTAGTGGTGTTCAAGATGAGGAGCCAGAGGAGGAGTGGCCTGTGCGACATCAGTTTCGATGGAGGCTCGGGGAGCTTGATGGTGAGCGCTGTGGGATCTCAGTGCATGACATGCTGGGTGGAAGAGTGGATAATGATGATGGCACCGGTGGTGGCGGCGTGGGCAGCGCTGGAGGCGGTGGTGCTGGCGGAGCCGGTGCTGGCGGCGCCGGAGGTGTTGCTGGTGGCATGGGGCTCAGGCAGACGCCACCGGCTGGCCGGCACGACCTGCGTGGGCATGGTGGCGGCCCCCATGGTGGCCCCTGCGTTGGTCCCCGCCGCCGGACAGCCTTTCCGGTGTGGAGGTGGCAGGTAAGAGCTCTGCGGCCCATGCTGCACCGTCGGCAGACGGCGTGCCGTTGGCTGCTCCTGTGATGGGAACGGTCAATGCTCTTGGGCCTCGCGTGTCAGTTGACAGTTTCCTTGGCAATGTTAGCCCAGTTCACGAGTGCAGCGGGGAGGAGCTGATACAGGATGAGGCTGCTACTGGTGAAAGCAGTCTGGCCGCGTTGCCGCAGTGCTTGGTGGAGCCAACTGCGGCCAATGGCCTGATTGCGTCCATCCAGCTAGAGGCCAAAACCCCTGCCGCTTCTGAGCACATGGTTCAGGCTGAGCCGAAGCTGCAGGAGAGGAATGGCATTGAGCAAGCTTGCCAGGAGACTGAAGGTCATGAGGGGGAGGAACAGTTGATGCAACTGGTCACCGATATGCAAGGAAGGCAGCTCCTTGGAGTCGACCAAGGTGCAGCTGTGGAAGCCGGTCAAGCCGATGATGTCCAGACCCATGAAGATCAGATGAGCGACCCCCTGTTGCTGTTTGATCTTAATATGGCTGCTGATCAACAGGGTGATGCCGAGGATGTTGGATCTGAGGAACAGGTCATACTAGGGGCAGCTGAGGGAAGGCTGAACAAAGACTGCAGGGAGGCCACAAATCACAATCACAAGGGTAATGGCAGAAGCATGGCTAGATACACTGTGCCACTCAGGAAAGCACTTCTATGCAACCAAGTCCCAAGGTCACGAACTCCAGCTGCAAAAAAAAAGTGCAATGGTGGAGAAAGTAAGGAAGACAATTGCAAGGGGTCCTGCAGACTTAGACGAGCAGGCCACATCTCTGTTACTGAAGGCCTGTGGTGTAAACGTTGATCTGAACCAACGCATTGAAGATAGGCAACAACAGCTGGGAGAACAATTTGCGGATCCTGCGCAAGTGGTTATGATGGGGGGGGAGGGGGGCTGAGGCACGCTTTTGGCATTGAGGGGGAAGGCGGTGCTGATGCCCTCGCTCCCCTGGTGAGTGATGCTGATGTTAATGATGATTGAAGATCGATGGAGGAAGGAGGTTTCTGGTGGGAGTATGTGTGGCCTGGTTGTGATGTTGTACCTTTTTTACGTGTTTGAACCTGTTCGCAGTGCAGTTGTCTTAGCACTGTTGTATCTTAGTTTAGTTATGTTGCGTCTAAACTTCAGTTGTTTAGTCAGTCCGTGTGGCTCGTTGGCAAGAGGTGGTCCTGTGGGAAAGATGGATGGTGGTGGTGCATTTCCGTTTGCTTCCAGACTTGCATTCTTATTTGTGATGGATGAGGGGAGCTTTGATGGTGGGCTTTGGTGTGCTGTGTGCTTTGGTTTAAAATGATAGAACAACACTGTATTATCCTGAATTGGAACGTCAGAGGGCTAAACAATGCAGCTAAAAGGAAGGTTGTGAGAGATTTGGTTGGAGAATGCAGGGCCACGGTGGTGGCATTGCAGGAGACAAAATTACAAGTGGTGGATCGGCAGGTGATCGTGGAAACACTTGGTGACAGATTTGCAGACAGTTATGTGGTGTTACCGGCAACAGGTACAAGAGGAGGAATCTTGTTGGCAGTGGATGCAAATCACTACAGTATTGTCAACTCAGAACTTGGGGTCCATAGTGTCACAGCGAAGATACTCTCTACGGCTGGGCCGATTGATTGGTGCATTACGGTAGTGTATGGCCCGCAAGAGGACAATGAGAAGCTTCAGTTTCTAGGAGAGCTTCGCTGGCTACAACACTCAGTGACCGACAATTGGTTAGTAGTTGGAGATTTCAACATGATTCTCCAAGCCAGTGATAAAAGTAACAACAATTTGAATCGAAGACTGATGGGGGCTTTCAGAGAAGTAGTGCGAGACTTGGAGTTAAAAGAGCTTAATTTGAGGGGCAGGAAATTTACTTGGTCCAATGAGAGGACTCACACAAGGATTGATAGGGCATTCTGCTCATCAGCGTGGGACCTGATGATGCATGAAGTACATTTGCAAGCTCTGTCCTCCCGTGCCTCTGATCATTGTCCACTGTTGGTTGCCGGATGTGCTACAGTTAAGAAGTATAGAGGGCTCCGATTTGAGGCTTTTTGGCCAAAACTGCCAGGATATCATGAAACTGTGGCTGAAGCTTGGGGAAAGCAGACGCAAGTTACCAACCACTTCTTAAGGCTGCATGTCAAACTACGGAGGACGAGCAAGGCACTTAAAGCCTGGGCTAATAAAATCATTGGGCACAACAAGTTACTCCTCCGGGCTGCAAGCCAACTAATAGGGATTCTGGATGTGGTCCGAGAGCACAGGCTACTCAGTGAGCTGGAAATCCGGTTTTATCGAGATTTGAAAGCCAAATTCCTGGGTCTTACAGCAGTCGAAAAACTAAGAGCAAAGCAAAAATCGAGGCTGACATCTATCCTGGCAGAGGAAACAAACTCAAAATTGTTCTATCTACAGGCTAATGGTCGAAAGAGGAAAAACACTATCCATTCCTTGCAAACAACAGATGGAATTTGCTATTCCCATGAAGCAAAAGCTGAGGAAGTCTTCAGACATTTCAGTACCCACTTTGGTGGTGTACAGGCTAGAAACTTCACCTTAAATTGGGAAGAAATAGACATGGGCAGAAGAGATCTAACTCATCTAGAAGCTCCTTTTTCAGAGGAAGAGGTCAGGGCAGTAGTTCTTGATCTGGCCGGGGACAAGGCTCCAGGACCGGATGGATTCATTGGAATTTTCCTAAAGCAGAGTTGGCAAACTATCAGACATGAAGTCATGCAGGCTATACAGTCCTTCTACCAGCAGCACAACCAACAACTGTCCAAACTCAACACAGCACACATTGTTCCGATCCCAAAAAAAGCGGATGCTATGAGTGTCACTGATTTCAGGCCAATAAGTCTCACTCACTCAATAGGCAAACTCCTCTCCAAGCTGCTTGCACATAGGTTGGCCCCTGAGCTAAATGCTCTAGTCTCTAGGTCACAAAGTGCTTTCATCAAAAAACGCAGTATCCAGGATAATTTTCTCTACACTCAAAACTTGATCAAGGCTCTTCATAGATCCAAGCAGCCTGGCCTTTTTTTAAAATTGGACATTGCCAAAGCGTTTGACACTGTAAGATGGGATTTTCTCATGGAGGTTTTGGAGCATTATGGATTTGGAGCTAGGTGGAGAGGATGGGTCAGTGCACTTCTATCAACAGCTACAACTGCAGTGCTTTTGAATGGAGCCCGGGGGAAATGGTTTCCCCATTGTGCAGGGCTTAGGCAAGGGGACCCTTTATCCCCAATGCTCTTTATTCTTGCCATGGAACCCCTTCAGCGTCTGCTTGATCTGGCTGCCAGAGATCAATTGCTAACTCCTATCAGCAACAGAGCAGCCAAATTGAGAGTGAGCATGTATGCAGATGATGCAGCTATATTCATAAACCCGAGAAGAGAGGAGGTTCACGCAGTGTCTGAAATCTTAACTTTGTTTGGCCATCCTTCTGGGTTAGTTACAAATAGGGGCAAATGTGCTGTGTTTCCAATTAGATGTGAAGAGATTGACATGGAGGAGGTAATGGAGGCTTTCACTTGCCCAGTCAGAAGTTTTCCATGTAACTACCTGGGATTGCCCTTGCATTTTCGGTCTCTCAACAGAGTCGAGATCCAGCCAATTATTGACAAAATGTCAAACAGACTAGCCACTTGGAAGGGGAAGTTTTTAAACAAAGCTGGTAGGCTAAAGCTTGTCAATTCTGTCTTATCATCCATGCCGACCTACTTTCTTACGGTGTTTGCTCTTAAAAAGTGGGCTATCAAGAGACTGGATAAAATCAGGAGGGGATTCCTATGGAAGGGATCTGAAAATGTAAATGGAGGTCACTGCTTGGTTCAATGGGCTAAAGTTCAAAAGCCAAAGCGTTTGGGCGGGCTAGGGGTATTAAACTTGGACATGTTTAGCAGGGCTTTGCGCATGAGATGGCTGTGGTACCAATGGACAGAGCCTGACCGCCCATGGGTTGGTACTGAAGTGCCATGTAATGAAGTTGACAAGCAATTATTCAGAGTGTCTACTCTAGTCCAAGTGGGAAATGGTAATCGTGCGAAATTTTGGGAATCATCTTGGCTTGAGGGCCATGCCCCCCGGGATCTAGCCCCTAACCTGTACACATTGGCTTGGAGGAAGAACCAGACAGTGAAGGAAGACCTGCATAACCACAACTGGACCAGGGGTTCATGGAGGATGTCAACAGCAGAAGAAATGGCAGAGCTGGTCTCCCTTTGGGTCAAGGTCAGTGATGTGCAGCTAACTAATGATGAAGACACTATCAGATGGAAATGGTCGGCTGACGGAATGTATACTGCAAAGTCTGCATATAAAGTCCAGCTGGCAGGATCCTACTGTGCATTTGATGCCATGGCTATCTGGACATCGAACACTGAAGGCAAGCACAGATTCTTCGCCTGGTTACTCATCCAGCGAAAAATCCTCACCGCCGACAAGCTAGCTGCAAGAAACTGGCCTTGTAATCCGGTATGCGCGTTGTGTGATCAACATCTGGAGCAAGCAGAACATTTGTGTCTGCATTGTATTTTCGCTCAAGAAGTCTGGTGGCTAGTGGCGCAGTGGATAGGGGGTGCAGTGCAAGTGCCGGCTCTGAACATCGGGCTCGAGGATTGGTGGAATGCAGAAATGATCAACTTAGCCAAGAAAGATAAGCGAAGAAAGGCCTTGATCATGATATACACAACTTGGAACATCTGGAATGAGCGCAACAGAAGAATCTACAAGGGCACTTCAGCATCGCCTCATCGTGTCCTGCAGCTCATCAAGGAAGAAATGGCCACTAGAGACCAAGCATGCCAAAGGACAGTCCGACAGTCAAGTGAATTGCAAGGTGTGCATCAATGAGTGCTGTCTTTAGTGTTCGAGTTTCATCTTATTTATGTAATAACGACTATGTAAGAACTCGCATGTTTCTTCTTCTTATATGACCGGGCAGTGCTCCTGCCAATTTTTCAAAAAAAAAGAGAATGACGCTGCCGTCGCCGGTGGCGAGACGCAGCGCCAGCTGGCATTCCACCTCCCTCGGCTCCGCAACCCACGCTTCAGCGCCGCCGTCGCCTTGGCGGCGTGGGGAGCCGCCGGTCTGCTGTCCACCACCGTGCCTGACCTCGTCGCCAACCGCGACCACGCCCTGCTCTACTTCGTCTTCCTCATGGCCGGAGTCCTGCTCCTCCTGCTCGCCGTCGCGGCTCCGGACCTCCACGTGGCGGAGCGGGCGGCGGGACGCCTGGAGGGTTGGCTCAGTGCCATGATATTCAGGGGTGCGTGAGAGAGAGAGATCGGAGACCGATGTCGATCGTTCATGCTTGATTTATTGCCCTGATTTTTCTTGCTTCTCGTCGAGTAGTCGGCCGATCGATCCGTCTTGTTTCTGGTGCTTTGGTTGATCATCAGCTCGTACGTACAGCTTGTACGTGTGTGCATGAACTGCTGCACGCTTGATCTGTCTACTACTCTACTGTTGCGCTTTTGTATGAATAATGAATTGCAATCTAGCTATTTCTGCTTTGCTAAGATACGACCTCGTGCAATGCAAGTTTTCCTTTCGTCATATCACGCGTCCCTCCATTTCTGTGGATTTTGAATAATTAAGCTTGATGCGGCTCTGTTTCATCAGTTATCAGTTGCAGTACTATTATGTTTGTGCAGCATTCTACATTTTGAAGCCGTCAATTTTGTTGCTCCTAATTAAGCTATTGGTGTTTAATTCTTTTTGGAAATGAAAATAATTTAAGCATGATAACGATAAGATTAAGGACTGCTAGTGCATGTGTTGGATCATCAGTGGAAGGCTTGAAGGCATCGTTGGGGTGCTGGGCGCACAACTCACAATTAGTAGTCTCATTCTCAGGAGCCAATTACATTGGTGATCGGTGTTCCTCTTGTAGCAGCAAAGAGGAATCGAGGATGTTATACACTTACACACCCAGCAGCCCCTCCTTCTCCTTACCTTTTGGATTTGTTGCTTGTTGAGTTTACAATACACATTTTGCATGATCTGATTAGCTTATATAGTCCCTAGCTTTCATGGTTTAGCTGTAAGTTTTCATCCTTGAACATATTCTGCACAGCAGTGATAACCTAGATTACTTGGTGGAGCCTTTCACATCAGAAGAGATTGATCAGGTGGTCAGAGCATTGCCATCAGAAAAATCACCAGGGCCTGATGGTTTCAACACCGATTTTATTAAAAAATGTTGGCAGATCATCAGGCAAGACTTTTACAATCTCTGTTGGGCTTTTCAAGCTGGTGAAGTTTGTCTGAGAAGCATTAATGGCTCTTTCATAACCCTAGTTCCTAAAATGGATGATCCCCACACACCATCAGATTACAGACCTATCTCCCTCCTCAACATTTCAATAAAGATCATCACAAAGCTTCTGGCAAATAGGTTACAAACGGCAATCCTGCAGCTTATTCACAACAATCAATATGGTTTCATTAAAAATAGAACCATACAAGATTGTCTGGCCTGGACATTTGAATACATACATCTATGTCAGCAGTCAAGGAAAGAAGTAATAATCCTAAAACTTGACTTTGAGAAAGCATTTGACAGAATTGAACACAGAGCCATTCTAGATATTCTGCAAAAGAAAGGGTTCAATGAAACATGGATACAATGGATTGATAGCATTCTATGCTCAGGCACTTCAGCAATACTACTTAATGGAGTGCCAGGGAAAACCTTTCACTGTAAAAGAGGGGTAAGGCAAGGAGACCCCCTCTCACCACTGCTCTTTGTGTTGGTGGCAGATTTTTTGCAAAGCCTGCTTAATAAGGCCAAGCAGATGAATCTTCTTCAGCTCCCAATAAATCTGCCACACAATCAGGAATTCCCAATATTGCAGTATGCAGATGATACATTAATCATCATGGAAGGCTGCTCTCAGCAGCTTATTTTTTTAAAGAGTTTACTGGGGGCATTTGCAGAAACAACAGGTCTAAGAGTTAATTATGCTAAGTCCATGATGGTGCCAATAAATATGACAGAGGAAAGACACGCACATCTGGCCAGTACATTTGGGTGTGCAAAGGGATCATTCCCTTTCACTTATTTGGGTTTGCCTCTGGGAATAACAAGGCCAAAGGTTCAGGATTTCCTGCCACTGATTTCAAGATGTGAGAAAAGGCTAGTTAATACGGCAACCTACTTGTCACAAGCTGGAAAACTTCAGCTAACAAATTCAGTGTTCACTGCCCTACCAACCTTCTTTCTATGTACTTTTAAGATGCCCAAGGCCGTAATCAAACATGTGGACAAATACAGAAAACAGTGCCTTTGGAGAGGATCAGACATCAATGCCAAAAAACCACCAAAGGCGGCTTGGGTTATGGTGTGTTTGCCAAAATCTGAAGGGGGGCTGGGAGTCATAAGATTGCAAGTCCAGAATGAAGCTCTTCTGCTCAAAAACTTGCACAAATTCTTTAATAGAGTTGACTTGCCTTGGGTGAATTTGATATGGAATTCTTATTATGGGAATGGGACTCTACCAGATGACAGGAAGGTTGGCTCATTTTGGTGGAGGGATATGCTGAAGCTCATCACATCTTTTAAAGGATTAGCGACTCCTACAGCTAGGAGTGGTGCAACATGTTTCTTGTGGCATGATCAATGGAATGGCCCAGTGCCAAAGCAAGCATACCCAGAGCTCTTCTCATTTACCAGAATGCCAAACATCACAGTACATGCAACAAAAAGTATAACAGAGATCAGTCACCTCTTCCACCTGCCCATGTCTGACATAGCCTTTGAACAGTTACTAAATCTGGCAGAAAGGATTGAAAATTTGCCAATAACACAGGAAAATGATGTGTGGACTTACATTTGGGGAAATGGCCTCTTTTCCTCTGCAAAAATGTACAAACGTCTCATTGGGCACAGGGAAATACACCCGGGCTTCAAATGGATTTGGAAGTCAGCAGTACAGCATAAACATAAAGTGTTTTTTTGGCTACTGCTCCAGGACAGACTGAGCACGAGAAATTTACTGCACAGAAGAACAATGGAATTGCAATCATATGATTGTGTCCTCTGCATCCATCCCAATGAGGAAACGGTGGAGCACCTATTTTTACATTGCCCATTTGCAAAGGATTGCTGGGATCTGATCTCTCTGCAAGCTGACGATGTCGATCTTTTTGATGCTCTAATGGTATTCAGAGCACAACTCAATGTACCCTTCTTCATGGAGATTATAGTACTGCTTTCCTGGTGTATTTGGATGGCTAGAAACAACCTCATTTTCAATAATGAGCCTCCAACCTTGGAAGCAGTAAGAGCCCTGTTCCAAAGAGAGTTTGCTCTGGTTATCCTGAGAGCAAAGGAACAGCTTCGCCCTGCTATGACCTTATGGATAGATTCGATCTTCTAGTGTATTTCATTTTCTTCACTTCTTTCTTTGTTCCCTAAGCTTTGGACTGATTGTAACTTGTACTTTTTCATTTCTTTAATATAAATATATAACCAGTAGGGGGCAACCCCTCCTGTTTCCTCAAAAAAAAGTTTGCTCACATTTGGAGCCACAAGCCTTTTCTTTTTTCTTTTGCTAGCAAGCTTCTAGCTCAAGCTACAGGAATAATGGATTTTTTTTTGAAAAGGGAAGCTTTATTGATCTTAGACAATTACATCAAGATGATACAATTATATAAGATCCAACCCGGCCTCTGCATAACTAAGATGCACACAGCCAATAAAAAAACAAAAAAATGAGAGCACCATGACCTAGCAAACTACCACAAGCGCCTTCATCTTCATCCGCTTCACAAACCAAAGCAACTCTTGGACTATGAAGTAGGCTCCCGATACAACGCCTCCAACGAGGAAACGGCACGCGCACGTGCCGACATTGTAATGACCCAACCAATTAAGACCAGATCAAATGTTTTCACGAGGGAGTAATTCATCTTAATCCAAACAATGCCTTCAACAAGGTCACTGCCAAGTTCAACCAATTAAGGTCAGACCTAGGAATTTCTTCCCGGAACCGATGAATTAGTAGCAATTACCACCACGACAAGTCACACCGTGTTGTTTCCCCCTTCTTACCAGGCCAATGCTTCCATATAGACCAGCCCTGACCCACTTTAAACGGCCACGAACTCCAAATCCGGCAGACTATCTGAATTCGTAACCTGAGATACTATGCTGCAAAGTAGCCGCTGGATACCCGTACATAATCCACCAGGAATAAATTGCAGATGAAATCCGTTTTCGAATAATGGATTTTACAATTAAATTAGTGAAAAATGTTTACAATGAAATTAGTGAAAAATGTTTATGTTGATGCACCAGTAGAATTAGAAAGAGTTCAAGCACGAATGTGCTTGTTTATCCTCTGCTGCTGCTTTCTGTTAGTTTTGGAAAGCCAGGATATGCTCATCATTTGGCACTGATCAATTTTGAAAACTGCCTTTTAATTTTGCACTAATAGAAAAACGTCACTGAGATAGCACCTACTGATAAATAAACATGTACGGATTATAAAAACCCCTATATGGTAGTACAAAAATGTTCTGATTGTTACATTATTCTACTCATATTTACTTATTTTCTCTGAAATGAATATTACTGGGCAAAGAATAGACGAGTCGATATCTTAAATGACATGCATTTTGACTGCACCTCATGTTAAAGTTCTATTTCTGTCTGTCATTCAGAATGTCTAACACATTTGTGTCCCACATTTGTGTCTTCTTACATGCACGGAATGTTTTTTTTTGTTTAACTGCAGCCGTTACACTACCCTTAATTCCCAAGGGCTGCCAATATATTTTTATATCTTATTATTATGGTTAAAATAGCATAATGCATCAATGGGAACTAACTTAATTAGGGACCTGGATGGCACTGCAACCGCACAGTAAGATTAAGGACCGCTAGTGCATTAGTCTTACACATATGTTGTTGAACAAATAGATATATGCTGCATTCCTAAAATTTGTAGAATACTGTTGCATGCTTAAAATTTCAGAATACAGATGTTTTATCCACCGAACAAACCTGAACGTCACTGTCGTTTTATCAAATTTGTCATTCAGTTCAAATTTACTAGCACGGTATCTTAGGTGATTGCAGAACACACATCATTTTTGCCATTCACTTTGTTTTTGCTACAGTCGGCATTAGCCTACAGGTAACAGGTCGTAATGAAAGATTAAGCATATTGCATTATTGTGCCTTAGCTATTTTTCTGCCTCCCTTGCTTCAGCTAGGTACCTTGTAAAACCATCCCGTCCCCCGCGTCGCCCCCCCACGGGCGACACGGGTGGAACTCCCGTCCGTCGGGCAAACCCACCTCCGGCGACCCTCTCTCTGTCTCGCCGCCGCCGGAGCGCGCCGCCGGAAGCCCGCGCGGCCGCAAGGAAGGCGGCGGCGAGGCCTCCCACCATTCCCCTGCTGCAGCTCGCCGGGATCCATGGAGAGACGGCGTCGGGATCCATGGAGATGTCGTCTCCGGCTGCAGTTCCAGCACGGGCGGAGGTGGATCTGGCCCCCCGGTGGTGGATCCACGCCGGGAGGCTGCGCATCGGCGGCGGGGAGGTGGCCTTCAGTTTTGACGGCGACAACTCTCGGAAGCTGATGCGATAGGGGAGCGGCCTGTGTGCGCGGAGTTGGATGAGCCCGGGCGGCGGCCCGTGCGCGCAGAGCGGCATCCAGGCAGCGGCCTGCGCACGGTGGCTGACGGCGACGTGGTCGGTGCGCGGAGTGGCCCCTCAGCTCGCGCGGTCTCTCTCCGGTGGTGACTCCTGTCGTCCTTGGCGGCATGGAGGCTACGGAGGGTAACAGATCCAACACCTCCGTCGCTCCGCATCGCTCCTACGTGGGTAATTTGGGCGGACTTCGCTAGCTGTCGTGCAGCCGCCTTCCCCACGGGTTGGTGTCGTCCCTTTGTCAGCGGAATCTTGCTCCGGGTGGCGGTGTTCGTCGACGACGGGCGGGCGGGCGTGCGTCTTGTCTTGCGGTGGCGGCGTCCTGTGCGAAGATGCTGGTGTCCTTCCAGTGAATGCGACCTTTTCGTTGGCCGGGCGCAGTGGTGACAGTGGTGACGGTGATTTGGGTGAAATCCTTGCCTGGCATGTTTTGCCGGACCGGCGGCGGTGAAGTGTCCGTGACACACACCATGTTGAAGGCGCTGCTGAAGTCGTTGGTCAGACCGTCCCCTGTTGCGTCTATGGATGATCAATAACTGGGTGAAAACCTAATCTGGTCTCTCCAGGCCGGCGGCGGAAGTGCAGGCGCGTCGTCGAAGTTCTTGTTCGCCAAGGCCGGGTAGTTCTCCCGTGTGGACACTATGTTCAGTATTCAGCTCAGGGCGGAGGAGGCATTGGATGGCGTAACAGTTCAGATGTTGGTTGGCAGTATCTGCACCAAGTCTTCGTGCTGTTGCCTTGGTGGGTGCATCAATGGTGGTTGGTGTCCAGCGTTTTCAGTTCTTTGCAAGGTCTGACAAACGTGTTATAGCGATCTTGGTGGTCGCGTAGGACTACTAGAGCCTCTTGATGGGATGTAATTTCCATATTTTTTGTTTGGCCGTAGCCGTTTTGGTCAAGGCCGGGTAATATATTATCCATTATCTAAAAATCTAGTCTTCTTGTTCGACAACACTTTTCCATTTGTGATCATCACGTAAATCATCTCAATTCAATATTGGGCTTCTTTTAAATTTTTTTGAGAGCAATAATGGGCTTCCTATACGCCATTTAGATGGGCTCCAGCCCACGGGGCTGCACCTGCACGTCGTCCGTCCTACGCCGAGACCGGGAGACGACGACGAAGCAGTTGCCATTTGAAAATGGCACAGCCTCGTCGTGGCTTGCGCACCCACGCTGGCCCTTCTCTCCTATTGGCCGGGACACGTCGTTCCCAACCAGTCACCAAGACAGTAACAGGAAGTGATTCTCCAACTACCTGATTAATTTATATTCAGCGATACTAGAGCAAAGCTCAAATATATGGGCCTCAGACTCAGCGCGCTGCTTCTCTCTCGTCTGGAGGTCAACCACCGTTCCCATGGCTGCCGCGGTGGCCGCCGGCGAGCGTTGCACGCTGTAGCTCGATCCCGGTGAGCGGCCAGGCTGATCGACATGCTTGTTGTGCCTGGGCGTGTGGCGTGCAAGGCTACCGAGTGACCAAGGTCCAATGGTACTACTGCTCTCTCTTCGGTTTGAGCCGTGGTTTTGGTTTGGTGCTTTTGGGTGATTTTCTCGTCAACAAAAAGGGGGTCTAAAGTGCTGAATCTCTGTCAATTCGTCAATCATAAGGGGAAGAGGGAAGAGATGCTGTTATTTTCCTTTTCGTTTTTGATTTTGAGGCGGCCTATTCTGAATCTGCCATCGTTGCAGAAATCTAGCCCACGTTTGGTTTTGATCTCTCAAGGCAAAGGATTCATGAACTACATGAACCACCTAGGTTTTCACTTTGCACTTTGCTCTTTCCGTTCTTTCAACAGTCTGTGCAATTTTTCCGAGCGCCAGTTAGCTGCTTGTACTATTTCCTTGTGCTTTGGTTGAGACGTTTTCCCCCCTAGCCAAAGGCGATGGTTCTCGATCCCGTTTTACTCCCTCAGTTCTATTCTAATAACATTTCCGCATTTTAAAAACCTTCTATAAACCAAACGGCGTGCATACTGCTGCATAGATGAAAGTTAAGGGCCCATCTTGTGAAACCTCCAGTCTCCAGCCCATGTTAGAGCCTATTGCTGAATGCCTCCTAGCGGCCGCGCGTTGTACAGTACAAATCAGGCCCAAACACTATTAGCCCAGCGATCTCTCCTCCGCATTTTCCTTCTCTTTTCTCCCGCCCTCAACGAAAGCGACCCTACCACCACCCGCACGTGACACGCCTCACCCCCTCCCCCGGCTTCCACCACCTCTCCTCCCCCTTCCTGCTTCCTGGTCAAGGCAGTATAGGGAGCCGATCGATCGATCAGGGCCGTCCGTGCCGCGTCAAGATTGGGAATCCCATTGCATCCCCACTGTTTCCCACTCCTCGTTTGCTGCTATCAATTGAAATTCCCATGTATCAAAAAAAAAAAATGAAATTCCCCGTTCGAAGCCATTCCACTTTTTGCCCGATCTAAAAGGCGACAGCCATGGAGAACGCTGCTGCCGTCGCCGCCTACGAGCGCGCCCTCGACGGCGCCGGCGAGGCGGGCCAGACGGGGTTCCGCCTCCCTCGGCTCCGCGCCCCACGCCTCAGCGCCGCCGTCACCGTGGCGGCGTGGGGGGTCGCCGGGCTGCTGTCCACCACCGTGCCCGACCTCGTCGCCAACCACGACCACGTCCTGCTCTACTTCATCTTCCTCATGGCCGGGGTCCTGCTCCTCCTGCTGGCCGTCGCGGCGCCGGACCTGGACGTCGCGGAGCGGGCGGCGGGGCGCCTGGAGGGCTGGCTCAGGGCCGTGCTCTTCAGGGGCGCGTGAGGGGATCAGAGATCGGCTCGGCTGGTATCGGTCGTTCATGCTTGGTTTCCCGTAATTTTGTAGCTTGTCGTCGGCCGATCCGTCTTGTTTCTGGTGCTTTTGGTTGATTCTCATCAGCTCGCGCAGCTTGTGTATGAACTGCTGCTTGTTTATCTGTCATTCTGTCTACTGATGTTGCGTGCGTCTGTATGACTTGCAGTTTAGCTATTTCTTTTTGCTAAGACATGACCTTGCATGATGATCCAATCGATTTCACGTCCATTTCTGTTGATTTTGGGGCAATTAAGCTAGATGTGGCTCTGTTTCGTCAGTTCAGCTGCAGCCTGCAGCACTGTTATATATGCCATGCCACAGTACGTGTTTGTACAGCATGCTTCATTTTGTGTGACCGTCGATTTTGTTGCTCCTAATTTTTCTGATCGTATATCATTCTTCCTGGAAATGAAAAATATAGTAATTCAGACGCGAGTGCTAGTCATACTACATCGTGACATGGTTACAGAACACTGAGCACATGCATGACATGCATGGGACAGGCTTGAAGCCTTCAACCGCGATGATCCAAGCCCATCGGAGAATTGAAGGTAACGTTGGGGTGCTGGGCGCACAACTCACAATTAGTAGTCTCATTCCCAGGAGCCAATGACATTGGTGATCCGTACGTGCTCCTCTTGCAGCAGCAAAGAGGAAGGATGTCACACACCCAGCTGTAACACCCTAAAATTCATCACAATTAAATTGTAGCAACCCTCTGAATTTTCTAGGATTTATTAAGGCTTAAATAAATTTTCTAGGATTTAATTAGAATTTCTAGCCTTTTTATCAATTTAAATATCATATTAAATAATTTTAGTCAAAATAAGTTTTTGTTGCATTCATGTTGTTGCACATACTTTTGGTTGCTAGTAAATCAAGTTGGAATTTAAATTCTGTTTAAATTCAAATTTGATTTGCTTTTGTTTGAGTGTTAGAATAGTTGTTTTCTGTTGAGTTCGTTTTTGCCCCTCCAACTCTTGGCCCAGCTCGGCTGTGCCCCTCTACTTCTTTTCTCTCCCGAGCCGCCTGCGTTTCTTTCCCGGCCCAGCTAAGTTTTCCCGGCCCAACTTCCTTTCGGCCCGTTCTTCCGCGCCGGCCCGCTCCACTCCTCTCCCCATCTCTCTCTCTACGTCGCTGACGGGCAGGGCCGCCTGTCACGACCGTCGTCCCCGACGCGGACTCAAGTCCGAGCTCGACTTGGGCTTGGCCGCGCCGCCGCACCCGACTCCGGTCGGGGCACGCACGCCAAGGTGTAGGCCCGAGCCCCCACCCCGCACCTATAAATCGCGGCCGCCGCCTTTGCCTCTCCTCCAGATCAACCGCGAGCCCGCGAACCCTAGCAGCCGCTCGAGCGCCGCCGCCGCCATCGAAGCTCCGCCGCCGCGCCGTCGATCTCTGCTCAGGACGCGCTTGCACTCAAATTAACTGCCGGGACGACGTCGCGTGAAGGTATCGAGGCCGCCCGAGCAGTTTCCCTTCGATTTCCCTTCGTTTTGGCCGTCGCCCGTGCTCACCGTCGATTTGCAGCGCCGCCGCCCGCCATTCATCGCCGCCGACCGCCGTGGAAGCCTCTCCCTCGTCGTGATCTAGCTTGGTGAGCTCGCCATCCCTCCCTCTTGCTTCCAGTGTAGCCCGCGCCCGTTTTGGTGCACCGTAGCGCAGTATCGCGTGTCGCCGGCGAAACTCCGCCGCGGGAACGAGCGGCGCCGCCACGTCCGTCGTCGCCGGCGTCACCCCTCGGCTAGATCTGTTTTGGACCGTCTGATCAAGATCCAACGCCCCACGTCAGCCCGAGCATCCCAGTCAACCAGATCCATACCGGTCAACCTAGGAAATTTTGCAAAAGAGCCCTTCAAGTTTTCAAAATCAACCCGCGGTCCAGCTTAGTTCAAAAATATTTCAATTTAGGTCATGTTTTCTTCTGTTTTAGCCCCTGCAAGTTTTAAAATTGCGCCCGAGGTCCAAGTTTTGTCTTTTTACATGAAAACCCTCGTAGTTTTATACAAAATTATGTTTTAGCCCTCGGATTTTCGCAGTTAAGCCCCTGGAACTTTTAAAACTTTGCCAGCAAGTCCCTGGACCTTAGAAAAGCCATATCTTTTGCGTTTAACTCCGATTTTAGTGATTCTCGCGCTCACGCGTTCGTTGTAACGCGTAGATTAGTTTTGTGCTGTTGTTTACTTCTGTTGGAATTGTTTGGTGTACTGTTTCTTATTTAGTGTATTGTTTCTTTGCATGCGATTGTGTGATGCGATTAGGAAGCGAGCAGTTCGAGGATTTCTCTGAAGAACCAACTGTTGGAGAAGGATTTGAGCAGCAACAGAATTGGGAAGAAGGCAAGTGTATTATGTCATGCAAATGTCAGAATAACTATTAATTTCACCATTCATGCTGGTGTCTTAATTTGATGGGTTCCTATTTAAGGATTTGCCTAGCCACTATATTTTCCTGTCCCTGAAACTGGGTTATTTAATTAACTTTGATGGTAGATGATGCTTAGCTTGCTCAACTGGGATTGGTTAAATGAACCCCTACTCTATGTTCCAAATACTCTTTGAATTAATTAAATGGCAAGAGCATATCTTTTTAATTGGAACATGGAGAACCACCTAGGAAAACGGTACAACCATGAGTGCCATGTGGCTCTGGCTTTGACTGACTAATTAGGTGCTCTGGTTTATGGTAGCTTTACTCGAAAGGGGCATGGGGGGTGGCGGTTGACGAGGTATAGCTCGGTCCTCTTGAGCTGTGGGCTTTGGTAAGAGACAGACCTCATTAGGGAGGGTTATGCTTTGCTTCTGAACCGGAAACCTTAGCAGACTATCATTTATTAGAGTGCTTTTGTAAAGGTCTCATAGTGAAACTTAGTATTCGGTCCACGTGGTGTGGGACGGGTGCATGCTTCGGCAATTGGAATCACGGCTTATGGTGAAAGTGTACAACCTCTGCAGAGTGTAAAACTGTTATAACAGCCGTGCTCACGGTCAAGAGCGGCATGGACCCTTACATGATAATCATACTTGAACATGGATTAAATTGTGGTTACTTGATTATGTTGGGATTATGACATTCATTAATTTGTGGGTGGTATATACTTTCATTTGCTAGTAAATAGTTGCTTAATAAAACTTGACCAACTAAAAGTGCTTACTGCAGTATTGTCAGCGAGCCTTTTTGCCCCAGCCTTGTATGTCATATTACATTTGCTGAGTATGTCATGTGCTCGTGCTTGTTTTCTTTCTTTTATTGCATCAACTACACCCGGAATGCTGCTCAGATTGGGAGAATTTTGAGGATTTCACTGCTGATTTTGAGGAGTTCTAGGCGAGTCTCCTCCAGTTAATGCCTGTGGAGTTGGAGTCACTTTTGCTTCGTTAGATGAACGTTTATTTAAGTCTTCCGCTATGACATTTGAGTCAACTCTGAGATTGTAATAAAGGCACTTTAATACTCTTTCGTTATGCATGGTTATGGATATTCACTTGTGACGTCTACCATATGTGTGTAAACTGATCCTGGCGCACATATGAGATGCATCTGGTTTTGCCTTTAAAACCGGGTGTGACAGAGGTGGTATCAGAGCTGTGTTGACTGTAGGACGCAAGCCTAGATAGCAATGGTCATTCTCTAAGGATTATTTTGCTTAACTACTCTTGTTCTATCTATTCTTGGTCTATTTTGCTATTAGTCCTGGTCATTGATAATTGTCTCCTCCTTGATCTTTGTTTTCTGTTCTATCTTTTTCACCATCTCACCTGGTTTCGATGTCTTTAGAACTGTTCTAACCCCCTTCTTGCTCAAACCATAGATGGTGTTGACAAGGCAAGGTGCTCGTAGATTGTCTAGCACTCATTCCCCTTCTTCATCACATTCGGTGCAAGATTTGTAACACCCTGCCCTCCAAAGCCGCCCCGCACAACCCTTCCGAGGGGCGCGCACGCGTACACATAGCACCCTACTTACACTTTCGTCCTCGTTTCGTGTAAAAGGGTTAACCCGAAGGTGCTATGGCTGGAAGACAAAGGCTTATAAGTTACCTCCACCCTTCCTCAACTAGCAATGTGGCACTAAACACGTGCGTCCCGCACTAATGGGCCACTATCGGGCCATACAAACTGGGCCGGGTGTGACATACATCCCCCTCAAAGAACCCGACGTCCTCGTCGGCGCAACTCACCCACCCGGGCAAATGTACAGGAACGTTCCCCCTCAACGCACGACCGTACGTCCAGTGCCGGCGCCATAGTCCGTGCCGTATGCCCTACCCGGGCCATACGCGCCATGCGCCCTATGCCCGCACACTGACCCGTACGCGCAACCGCGAGGGTCGGCTCTGATACCATTTGTAACACCCTGCCCTCCAAAGCCGCCCCGCACAACCCTTCCGAGGGGCGCGCACGCGTACACATAGCACCCTACTTACACTTTCGTCCTCGCTTCGTGTAAAAGGGTTAACCCGAAGGTGCTATGGCTGGAAGACAAAGGCTTATAAGTTGCCTCCACCCTTCCTCAACTAGCAATGTGGCACTAAACACGTGCGTCCCGCACTAATGGGCCACTACCGGGCCATACAAACTGGGCCGGGTGTGACACCAGCACACCTTGATCCTGGATTTGTTGCTTGTAGAGTTTCTAATTAAAACACATTTTGCATGCTTTGATTAACTTATATAGTCCCTGACTTGCATGCTTGCTCAGTATTGGAGCTATGCATAGTCCTTTCTTACTAGGAAGATTCCAGTTCAAGCTAGAGAGGAATAATGTATTTTACAATGAGATTAATGCATGCAGATGTGTATGTTAGCGTACCAGAACCCAGAAGAGGGTTCAAGCATGCATGTGATTGCTTCGTATTTGCTGCTGCTTTCTGTTAGTAATTTTGGAAAGCCAGGATATGCTCATCATTTGGCACTGATCGATTTTGAAAACTACCTTTTAATTTTGCACCAATCAACAAATGTCACTGAGATATCACCACTAAATAAAACATGTACGGAATATAAGTACTCCTACATGGTAGTACAAAAATGATCTTAATGTTCTCATTATTACATTATATTACTCATATTTAATTATTTTTCTTTCAAATAAATATTACTGCACAAAGAGTAGACGAGTCGATATCCTGAATGACATGCATTTCGAATAGGAGGGAGTACATTATTACTCCTATATTTGTGCACCTCATGTTAAAGTTCTATTTGTCTGTGATTCAGTAATGTCTATCACACTGTCGTCCCACATTTGTGTCCTGTTACATGCACTGGAGCAGTACATGTATGGAATGTTTTTGGGGTTAGTTTAACTGCTGCCATTACACTACACTAGTCGTCAACCCTTAATTCCCAAGGGCCAGCCAATATATTTTTAAATTTTATATTGCTAGGAACAAAATAGTTAAAGTAGCATATTACATCCACTGGAACCAATTTAATAAGGCACCCTAGATGGCACCACATGGTAAGATTAAGGACTGCTACATATATGTTGTTGCATAAACAGATGCATGTTGTATGCCTAAAATTTGTAGAATATTGTTGCATGCTTAAAATTGCAGAATACTTATGTTTTATCCATCGAGCAAACCTGAACGTCTCTGTTGTTTTATCCATCTAAATTATTAAATTTGTCATTCAGTTCAAATGCTTTTCATTGGACATGGAGTTGAACTTCCCACACAGTATATTATACCTTGGGCTACTGAAACTATAAAACTTTCGATGGAGTAAACCAGAGTACTGAAAAAAGATTTTTGTATTCAAACAATGCTTGACTGTCTCGCATTTTGGATACTAATTTTTTGAAATCACCATGTGCTTGACCCCCCAGATGGATTATTTGTGGCAGAGATACTAACCGACAACTACGCAGTAGATCAGAAATCGAACAGATCAGAGTCAATACCACAGTATAGTACGAGCAACATAGGTAGATTTTTCATGTCAAAGTCAAATTTGGACAAGACACAAGTTCTCTTCAATGGGGACCAGAAATTATTCAGACAGTACATATGGATTGGGAGTGAAAGCCACCATAAAAAGTATTCTCATAAAACTGCCGTGACGGTATCCTCGCCGCATCTGGACTTGTGACATCTCGATTTGTGCTTCACCATTCCAAGATTCACTCTCCCATTATTGAAGCCATTGGCAATGTCAACAACCTCTACACCAGTCAGGACAGTAACATTCCGGTGACTCGATTCATCGCCAAGGCCACGGTTGGCAGTCCCAGTTCGTGCCAAGAACCTTGCGACGCAGAACCTGCCGGAGCCCAGGCTGACAAGCTGAGGATCCTGTACCTGCTGCCATCGTTTGGGCACGTCAAGCTCCTTCCAAGAATCCAGTAGCTGTGGCTGGGACTCGAGGGAATCCATGGCGGAGAGGTCAGCAGCAGCCAGGTGCCCGTCCTCGGCAGAGAAGCCAAACCAGAGCTTGAGCTCGGGCTCATACTGAACCCTGCCTCTAAATGGCAGCGTCCACTTGCCCACCTCGCTCCACGCGTAGCTCGCCGTGTCCAAGCAATAGGTGCCGGCGCCGTCGACGGAGACGCAGACCTGCGAGCCGCCATTGACCACGGCGTAGGAGGTGATCTCTAGGCGGCGGCGGCAGGTTTGCCCGGCGGCGGCGGCGGCGGGAGGCGGTCGCAGTCCCAGGACTTATTGGGCAATAAGGTGTGGAAGTTGCGGTAGACCAAGGCCTCGAACTGAGAGCCCGCCTCCGCCTCCGGCACGGCGACCCTGTCCATGACGAAAAGGGTGCCGCGATCGCCGCCGCCGCCGCCGTCGAGGTCGTCTGCTTGGTCGTCGGCGCAGGGGATGTAGAGGGAGACGGGCTCCATCTTGGGCTTGTGGAGTTGTGGCAGCATCACCATGCGGTTCGTGTCCGCCTCCAGGAGCAAGCCGCGCCCCTCCTGATCGAAGCAGAACACCCTGCGATCCGCGGCCGGGAAGCAATGCAGTGATGATGATCGCATGGTGATGCTTAGCCTGGGAAGGGAGATCTTCTTGATCTTGGATGTCTCCACCGCCGCCGCCGCCGCTGCCGCCGGCGGCGGAGTCGGCGGCGGCGGCAGCGGCTGATTCTTTACGTTGGGCGGCGGTGCTATGTCTGTGTTGAACAGGCTGTGGCGCGTGAGGTCGAGGCAGCGCAGAGATTGGGCTCCATGGGTGCGGTCGTGCACGATCAGGTTCAGAAACCGACGAGAGGTGCTCATGCTCATCGTCGATTCGATCTTCAACTTCAAAGTCATCAAAAGAAAACAGGTGACAAAGCTAATTAGGAGAACAGGGATGGCTTTCGATCACAGTTGTGAAGATGAAGCAGATGATGTGCAGGCCGGCGGCTGACCTGATCGAGGCGTGCTGGAGAATGGAGAGACAGGGCGGAGCTCCCGGCGAGCGCCGGATCGAAGCAGAATGGCGGCGGGGGTGGGCTTCGCGAGATTGAGATTGTTGAGAGATGATGGATTCTGGGTCTGGACGTACGTCTTGCGAGAGGATATTTTAGTATGGCAAATCCTTTTAACATCGCAAGTGTTTTTTTAAAAAAACTAGCATATATGCCCGTGCGTTGCAACGGGTTCATGAGGATTGGACTAAAAAAGAGACACAATACATGAACACAAGCTATTTTTAAGTGGTCCTAAAATAAACAACACAATTGACTGTGACTTACAAATTTAACAAACTCTAGCGTTTACATAACCTGCTCTAGCATTTGCATATCTTGCTTCATTTGATTGGGTCTGTATTATAGTTCTTGTCCAAAGTGCCTTGTCCCTATCCGACCATAGTGTTACATATTAACCATGTCCACTAAATTTTTCTTTCGCCGATGAGTTTCATAGCACCTTTTAGTAATTTATTGGTCGGAAAGCTGTGCTTATCGATCCTTTTCGTGTTGATTCTTGCATTCTCTAGGATCCATGAGTGGTGCCTGGTTACCAGATGTTGATAACCCACTACCATTGCTAATATACGTTGTCGTCCAATATAGAAATACAATATTCATTTTTTATGATATTTATAGACAATAGTTGAGAGGTATTACCTATGTTGGTGCTGGTGCTAGAAACCATGCGCACAATCAAAATTGGTCCACCCGGGAGGAATCAGCAGGGTTGTGTATCATGTGCTTGTGTGCGTGCCCTCGCCTTGCCTGTTGCGCCAGCGCCCAGCACGTCGAGCCGTCGAGGTCGAGGCCGGACACGAAGTGCTCCATAGAGGAATAACATAAGCCTAGCGCCCGGATGTCCGGACAAATCCAAAAAATCGGACGGGTGACGTGGCACAACTACAGTCAAATATTCATAACTGACTGTACTGTAGCATGCAAAAAATCCCGCCACAACATGATATAATGTTGCATGTAACATGTAAAATTTTTTGCAACATCCAAAAAATAGCGTATGCAACATCAAACAATAGTATCTGAAACATGAATAGTCAACGTTTGCAACATTAAAACGACGTGCTCAAGTAGCAGTCAAAAATTCAAATAAAATGCAACATCCGGATGAAACACTTGCAACATTCAAAACAAAACATATGCAACATCGCAATATCTTGTATCTACTTTTGCAACATTCACATCAAATAGTTACAACATTTTTTTAGAACATCCGAAACGCGTGAAATATGTTGTTGCAACATGGAGTAAAATCCTAAAAAAAATAAGATCATGCTGTTGCAACGTGGAGGAGATGGCCGCCGCTGCAGCGCCCGCGGAGGATGGCCAGTTTGCCACCCCCTCCCCTACCTCCCGACGCGTCATCCACGATGCGGCGGCGGAGCTCCGCGTGCTCGTTGGCGACGGATCCGCCGCGTCCATGGCCAGCTCGAGCAAGCAACAACAGGAGAAGCTGGGTGTGGTGGTCATGACGGCCCACAGCCCGCCTCCCGGACGACAGCGGGCGGGGCGCGCTCGGACGACTGCGGCGTCCTCGTCGGAGCGCTGAGGGCTGCCGGCGGCGACGGCACGACGCGCGGAGGAGCCGGTGCGGCGACCCGGCGGCCGCTTCGGCACGCGGAGGAGCGGCGGCGGGTTCGGCGCACGGAGGGCCGGTGGCGCGTGGAGGAGCGACCGGGGAGACGGCGGCGGCGTGGCGAGGACCAGGTACGGCACCGGCGGAGCGTGGTGGAGCATCCGGGGCGACAGCGGGCGGGCGCGCATGCGGAGGAGCGAGCGGCGGCGGCAGGCGCGGTAGAGCGGGCGTCGCGTGAAGTCGAAAGGATAAGCTTTCTGACGAAGTGGTGGGCGCGCGTCCGAAAAAATCTACTCCCGTCGGACGCACGATCTGGAGCATTACCGGAGGAATAATTCCAGGATTTTGACACTGGCAAATCATTCACCTCCGCTCATAGTACAAACCAATCTCTGGATCCTACAAACCCCCTACTTCGTCTCCATGCGGGCAAGATCCATAGCCGGCCCCAAGAAGGTGCACAGGTACCATCATGAGAGCCATCCTTCCTCGTGCAATATGCCTATCTATATCCGTGCGGGCGTTGCACCTTGAGCTCGGAGGCTGCAGCTACGATTTCGAGTCCGGTTGGAATCGGAGGTGGAGGCAGGTTGGGCTTTGACCAAGGCAAAAGGATGGACTTACAAGTCTGGCTCGGAGGTGGAGATGAGTTTGGCCCAGATAAACGGAACGACAGACGAAGAAAAAGATTTCTTCCTCGCTTTTAGAATCAGGAACAGATAGAAATATTAGGTTTTTTTTAAAATTACGACGTACCGTAAAAACAATCATTGCTTTATATTTAAAAAAATTTGTTAGTCGTTTTCCGATTAGGTACCAAAGAAGAGCAGGTAATGCAGTAAATGGGCATGTAAACAGTTTGCAGAAAGCCAGAAACTGTATTTCAGCTAACGTTTACAAGGTTTCTACTTCCAACAAATGATTTCTTTTTGTCATGTTTGCGTCAAGCCACTACTAACCCAACAAAACTATGTTTTGCGTGTATATAACATCTACTCCATCCGTATCGGAATATTTGTCGCCGTTGACTTTTTCTTACAACTTTGACCATTCGTCTTATTCAAAAAATTATCGCAAATATGCAAAGGATAAGTCAAGCTTAAAATACATACAATAGTAAAGCATGTGACAAACAAAATGGATGGTACTTGCATAATATTTTGAATAAGACGAATTGTCAAAGTTGTAGAAAAAAGTCAACGGCGACAAATATTTCGATACGGAGGGAGTACCATTTATACGTTCGTTCAATGACTGCATATGCATTTTCATAAATGAATCTCTGTTCTTGAAACTAAAACATGATGGCAGTTTCTTGACCATCAATGTTATTCAATACACTTCCTTAACTCTCAACATTTCTGAATTTAAAATAAATACCTCAGACTGAAAAATAGCAAGCGAGGGCTCTAGGGTACGTGCAACAGGAATATGATGTATTTAAAGGAATATTGTAACAAATCAGTTTAGACTATACTATCATATATATGAGTAGTCAATAGCACGCCACACAAATGGTAGAGCCAAAAATCAAGATACCCTTGGGAGAGACGACGGTATCACCATACAGTACTAAATGAATAACACAGGAGGGGGACATTCATGACAAAGTACGTCCTCAAACTGCGATAAGATACAGACCAAATAAAGTCTCCTATGATCATTCAGATAATGATGGATATAAGATAACGGAGGTGGTCGATCTGTAATCAACGACGAACCAATTCAAGCTTACTCAGAACACTAGATCAATGTTACCATCGCTGCCATAAGACATGTGGCGTCTTGAATTGTGCCTGATAATTTTGAGGTCCACTTCCCCGTCACTGTCATCGGCATTGCTACAAGCGGTGGCATTGGCATGAGCACACGGCACCACATCCATACCAGTCAAGACAGTGAAATAATCCTCGTATGGAACATCAGGATCAAACAACCCCATGAAATTCAGAGCACAGAAGAACCTGGCGACGCAGAACCTGCCGGAGCCCAGGCTGACAAGCTGAGGATGCTTCAACTCCGCCCAGTGTTGAGGTGCATCAAGCTCCTTCCAAGTGCCTACTAGATCTGGCTGCTGGGAGCCCATTTCCATGGCGGAGAGGTCAGCGGCACCAAGCCGGCAGTCATCGCCACAGCAGACGACGCCAAACCATAGCTTCAGCTCCGGCACGTACTCAACCTTGCCCACGAATGGCAGCGTCCATTCCCCGACCTGGGTCCAAGCGTGCGTCGCCGTGTCCAAGCAGTAGGTGCCGGCGCAATCCACCGACACGCAGACCCGGCCGCCGCCGCCGCCGTCGCCATCGCCGACCACCGCGTACGAGCTGATCTTGGGGCGCGTCCTCTCGTGCGGGTAGTGCTCCGGGCCACGGATGAACGGCGGCCGCGGGAGGAGCTGGTGCTGCCAGGACTTGGTGAGCGTGCGGTAGACGAGCGCCTCAAACTGGTGGCTCACCGGCGTGGCGGCGTCTTCTCCCGGCGGCGGCTCCGGAACGAGCGGCTCCGGGATGAGGTAACTCTTCATGATGTAGATGCCGCCGCCGCCGTCGCCGGCGCCGGCGCTGGGGACGAAGATGGAGAAGGTCACACCATCCATGGGTATCTGGAGGTAGGGGACGAACTCGGCTTGGCGCGTGTCGGCGTCGAAGAGGGCGGTGCGGCCGGATTGGTCGGCGCAGAGGAGCTTGCTGCTGCCCGCGAGAGGGAAGCAGTCCATGTAGCATAAGGAGCCCGTCGGCGAGGATCGGAGGTTGATGCTTGGGGTTGGAGTTGCCGCCGCCGGCGGCAATGGCGGTGGCCTCTTGATGCGGCGCTTGGGATTCAGATGGGTTGTTGTTTCCGTTGGGCGGCGGTGAAGAAGGGGTTGTGGTGTTGAAGAGCTTGTGGCGCGTCAGGTCGAGGCGGCGCAGCGATTTGGCTCCGGCGACGGCGATGCTGTTGTCCACGATCAGATTCAGGAACCGGCGCGGGAGGGGGAGGCCCATCGTCGATCACAGGTGAGGGTGAAGATGAAGCAGAGATGATCGATCTGCAGACTGCAGTAGGCGCGGCGGAGAAACGGAAGGAAAGGCAGCGCCGCCGGATCATCGGAGAAGAATGGGCTCATTGTCTGAGGAGGCCATGGGCCGCTTTTCAGGAGCCAGCCCATGACCAGGCCGGTAAATTAAGCGGCACACCGGCCTGAGCGTCCACAGCCCTCTGGGCCCTTGGCCCATCAAGGACAGCCCTCTGGGCCTGCTGCTCTCTCGCCACGAGCCGGATCACGCGCCCTGGCCTCTGAAGATGAGGTCACATTGGAGTATGTTTGGGTAATATTATCTCAAGAACATTTTTTTTTTGCAATGTTGGGGCAAATGTTTTGGGTTTAGAACAAAATTATTCCAGTTTAACAATGATATTTTTTACTTCATTGTAGCTAAAAAATGTTACATGTTCTACAATATAATCGTTCTAACTTCATCATTAGTCGTTCGAGGTTAGGAGAATAACATTCCAAGAACTTTTGATGCAAACCTACATGGGTTCGAAAATGTTTTCAGCACCTATACTTCATTTTGGTGACTCTATGCACAAAATATAACGATTCTGCAAGATTCCTTAGCACGTTTCACTGTTTTTAGTTGGCACGTTCTCGATTTTTTCACCCTCAGAAAAGTAGAGAATTTCTTTTTCAACTATTTCAGGTTTACTCGTTTAGTCATATTATTTTTGAACTGTATTATTTAGACATATATATTTTCAACAATTTCGATGGGTGAGTGAATTTGGAGTTTTGAAGAAAGAGATTGTTGGAGCCCAAAGCACAGTAATATGGGCGTCTATATTTTTCTGTTCTTCCCTCATATCGATCTGGGTATCTATGCTGGGCCAATATCTAGTTGTCGATCCTTTGTTTGTAATGGATTTCCAGTAAAAAAATTGAAGTTAATAGTTGAATCGCATATAAAATTAAGAAAAAATAGGAAAAAGAGTGAATTTCACCGGAGGTCCATAAACTTTTCCCGAGATCTCATCTAGGTCCGCAAACTAAAAAATGGTCATCTAGATCCATCAACTTTTCTCGATGTCTCATCTAGGTCCGCAAACTAAATAAGTGGTAATCTAGGTCCATCAACTTTTAAAGAGCGGTCATCTAGGTCCATTAACTTTTAAAGATCGTTCGTCTAGATCCAAGGTGGTGGTGACAAGCCTCCTGGCAATGGGAGACGCGGAGGTGGTGCTGCTTCGACGGTGGAGGAGAGGGCTGCATCGTGCCTTTGCCCACGGCCGCACGTGGCTCGTCGCCACCACCTTGGACCTAGATGACCGCTTTTTGAAAATTCATGGACCTAGATGACCACTTATTTAGTTTGTGGACCTCGATGAGACCTCGACAAAAGTTGATGGACCTAGATGACCGTTTTTTTAGTTTGCGGACCTAGATAAGATCTCGGAAAAAGTTCACGTACCTCCAGTGAAATTCACTCTAGGAAAAAATAATCGATAACTTCAGGCACCTGAAACATAGGAGGTGTACATGTATTATTTGTCAGACATATACAGATATACATGTACACACAGATTTACTCACTGAAGATCCTCGTGTAGAAAAAAAAAATCGCTGTTTCTTCTTTCTTCGCGCGCCGTGTGCCCGATGAGTAGGATCGGAAAACGACGACCGACAGCTGCATGATTGCCCAGCCCCATTTAGTCAGCCCTCCTCCCCCTCTTATTGGCTGAGTGTCACATCCCTCTGGGTCCGTCAAGAACAACAAGAGGCAGTAGATCGATGGCCGGAGACCCAATGTAGATTGACAGCGGCTGCCCATCGGCCAGTCAGTAGGCCGGTATCCCAGGCTGCTGAGAGTCGTCGAGCGAAGTAACAAAGCCGCTCGATCGATCTCTCGTTGGCGCTGCGAATTCTCTTCAGGCCAACCGTGGAGCCGTGCAGTGATGCTGCTGCCAAGCTAGCCTTGGATGGCCGGCCGGCGCCGCCGCGCCGCGTGCCGGCAGTTTTGGAGATGCAGATGAAGACCAAGCAAGCTGCATAGCTGAAATTCGTCAAGGGTACATACCATCTGCATCTGCAAGTAGCTCGCTCTTGTCGGAGCGTCTTCTCTCCGGCCTGCTAGCTCCAGGTCGAGTACTGTCGGTGTCGAGTCGTGCGGTGATGGCCACCGGCCGGCGCTTCTGCCTGCCGCTCGCTGCGTGCTTGCCATATGCTGCTTTCGTCGACGGAGCAGCCCGGTTGGCACGCCCGTGTCCGGTGGCCTAGCCGGCATGTCACCCGTCCGCCATGGGCAAGTAGCTTCCTCGATCGGCGTGCACGGTAAGTCTCCCTCCGCACGGTGCTCTTTTCTTCTGTTTTTGTTTCCTTGCGAGATCTTGCTCAGCTTTGCTTTTCGTCCGGATCAACAATACTAGTAGCATCTTTAGAGATAGTATATATACTCTGTAACATTTGGTCCAGTTCTTTCTCCAGTGGAGACGAAGGGTCCTTGTTGATTTTTTTTTTTATTGGACTCTGAAATTCTGTTCGATCTGCACAGTTTTTTTTTTTTGAGAAAGTTTCATATGCATGGAAATGCAAGCACTGAAACAAGCAACCTAACAAATAGGCCCGTTTTAAGCCCGCTTTTGAGCCCAACTTTTCTGAATGATGCTTTTGAGCCCATTAATGGCAAGGGCCTTATTAGGATGAGGCGGCCACCACGCGTCACATTAGGCCCATAACGTCGTTTTCGTTCGGTTCTTTCGTTTCCTTTTTCGAGCGTCCGCGCCCCTCCACCACCTCACCACCCCTGCTGCTGCTCATCGAGTCCAAGTGACCCTGGCCAGTGACAACCCCAAGCCTCCCCTCCCGTAACGCGGTGTCGCGGTGGCTACTCCGATCCCAACCGAGAGCCGAATCACACTGGTAAGGTAAGGGGCGGCGCTGCTTCCTTGTTGTTTCTGATCGCGCAACCCTTTTTCTCCATCCTCACTCCACAAATTATTTCTTCCCCTAGCCAAAGCAACCTTACCCTAGCCCTAGCCATGGACGACCTCGCCGCCTACGAGCCCGCCCTCCGCGCCCGGGACCGTCGCCGCTTCGGCGTCGCCCTCCTCGTCGCGGCCTGGGCCGTCGGGGGCCTCCTCTCCGCCACCGTCCCCGACCTCACCGCCAACCGAGACCTCGTGATGCTCTACTTCCTCTCCATCATCGCCGCCGTCGTCCTCGTTCTGCTCTCCGTCGCCGCGCCGGAGGTACCGGCAGCAAACAGGGCCGCGGATCGTCTCGAGGGGTGGATGATCAGGGAAATGCTCTAGAGCAAGAAGATCGACGCAAATGCTTGTTTGTTGTTTCACCTGTCTTAATTTAACTTGTTTAATCGTCGTGTATACTGCTTGTGTGTGATGGACGTCTTCTTGAACGATTGCCGCATTTTTTTTTAACTGTATGCACTATGAATTGTGCTATCCCCTCTTATGCATGCTCTATGACCCCTTTCATTTAATTGCCTTGTACTTTGTCTGATCGAGCTAGTTGTTTAATTTCCTGCTGCTTATTGGGTAGTGTGGGCATAGTTCATGGTTGCATTGTGTCAAGTAGTGATACTAGCTAGCGCCTAGCGCTGCAGGGCAGCTCTTGATTAGGTTCATCAGTTGCACAAGGAATTTTCTTGCTAGCCAAACCCTTTTATGCTTAAAGACATGCATGTGAGTTAGTCCCTTAACTAGGCACAGGCGACTAAATGTGAGCCCCTTTTATGCTTGATCAAAATTGCATATTGTTGAGTTTTTTCAGTATCCACATTAATAATTATTTAAAGTGTACATTTTTTAGACTTCACAGCTAGCATGATTTATTCCATGTATGTACTTCCAATTGAAGTAGCTACACGCACGAGTACAATTGAAATATCAACGGTTTGCACTAGACACATATTAATCATTGAGCAAGCTCTAAACAAAATAATGTAGACTGGGTTGCAATATTGGGGTGTAGGAGTAAATATTAGGGAGTTCTCCTGCAGCATGTCATATGATAGTGTGAGACTATGTTTTCATTAGTCACTAGAAAGTCTAGCCACACTTGCATAAGTTTTAGTTTGGAGGGGATTGAATTTCTTGTGCATATTTTTGTTTTATATATGTACTGTTGTTGTGTTCTGAGTTGTATACATTTATATATTCTTATACGTACATGCTATGGGAATGACCTTAAATGAATAATATCCTAACTTTGCTTAGCATGGATTACTTGGTGTCCCTTGGTTCTATTGTGTCCTTCATTAAATCATTAGTTTAGTGGTTATGTTAATTTCTTGGTGGAAATTAATGAATGAAGCTTCCAAGGATATATTAGCACGTACATGATCCAAATGCTGCTTATACCTACTGCGGCATGTAGTTGGGTACTGTGGGCATTTGCCATGTCAAGTGTGGTACAAGCACAATAGTTTATGATCAGAAGGACATGGCAATCTATATCTTCAGCACCAGCTATCATATCATATTTGAGCCTAATTGGACTCAAGAAGGTTAGAAAAAGTGGGGCCCATTTAGTTTTGATTATTGCTTGTTGATGAATCCTTTTAGCACTCAAATTTTGCATGCTAAAGCTTCCTTTTTTCTGAGATACATTCTCTAGTCCTTTTGTTTCCTACCTAGCTTGGGGAGTTGTGTTGTTTATATATAGTTAACATCTCGATCAGGGGGGTTAGTTACTAGCTATGCATATGCATTAGTACAAATCGTCAATGCTGTCATGCACACACTGATCGTTTCCATCCCTTGGTATTTATCATGCACACCGTCAAAATTATAATGGTTTCTGTGCCGACTGCCGAAAGCTGTCCTTTTCTTTTCTATCTGTCAGTTTCATATCTCACACACGAAGTTGGTTTGATTCTGAAAAAGTCTATGTTCTGGTGTATCATTATTTCCTCTACATACTACAGTCTTTTGAGATATTTGGTATCTTCTGATGCATGATGCTGTCTGAGTGTCCGAAGTAGTTACTTCTTGACTTGTTCATTGTTTCCACCAGCAAATGGTTCCCACTACATAATTTCCGCTACTAGATTTAGCACATTTGCCCAGAGTTTGCATTGAGTGGCAGTGGCCGACGGTAATCTGTTGATTCATTATCCATCGTCGGTAAAGGTTACTCGGTGATTGATTCTCTGGAAATCATCCGCACTCTCGGGCATTAGTTCTGTAACACTCAACTACTCTCGGCCGCTAGAGCAGATAAATATTAAACATATGGATCCCTCTCGCCCACTCAACTCGAACTCTCGGTAAAACTGCCGAATCTTATGTACCGCTAGTAAATTAGGAAATATTGCACATTTTCATTTAATTTGGGAACAAATCTAGATAAACTTTGCATTTTGCGCTATATAGTACTTCTGAACCAAAATATGGATACAATATTAGTGGTAGCATTAGAAAGTTCTCCTGCATGTTCACACGGGACGTACTGAGGAGTTCTAGTTACAAGTCTATAGACACACTTTGCATTTAAAAGGATAATTATATTTATCAATATGCAAATAATTTTCACTCGATCTGTGCTACATTTGCATGAAAAATGGATAATTATATTGATACAAAAAACATATAAGTATAAAATCCGTGCCTGTTAGTTTTGATTCCTTGCTAGCTTGTTGAGTTGTTTTATTTGAAGATTTGCATGCTTTTGCTTCCAAACTAGCTAGGTAGCATGGATTATTTCATTGTTTAGTATAGAAATGAATGAAAGATGCAAAATGTTTTGCTTGCGCCGGTACAAAACCTAAACATCCAGAAAAGCATCACCAAATTACTGTTTGTTTGCTTGATTATTAAGCATGCACTGTAACGTCTCATTCATTTCTACAAAATTATAACTGGCCAACTATTGCGACATACCATTTTCAGTGATCATCAGCACTTAATAAGCATAATTCAGTTAAGTGGGTTGGACTCTTTTAGTGTTATATAAAAGTTTCTTCCATGCTAATAGCACACTGCACACAGGCAAGCCACAAGATCTGCATTATATTACATGATCCAGCATTGTGCCACATTTGCATTATTATTAGTAATTAATAAAGCTCAACCTTCTGCCCACCTTCCATAGTAATGTTGAAGTGCGAATCACTAAGCGTACTTACCATTTGTTAGTCCGTCTGCCGAGTAGGCGATTGCTGAAG
Source organism: Echinochloa phyllopogon (assembly GCA_033239725.1). Lineage (NCBI taxonomy): Eukaryota > Viridiplantae > Streptophyta > Magnoliopsida > Poales > Poaceae > Echinochloa > Echinochloa phyllopogon. The sequence continues at coordinate 4,751,203 of BTCW01000001.1, forward strand.
ATGGATCAGTATCAGTTATGCATGCTTTTCGGCACTTTGTTTGCTACACCCGGCATTATTATCATCTAAAAAAACATAGATAGGTCGCAATTCAACATTCAGCAATGCTTTGTGCTTGTCGTTTGTACCCAGCTATTTTGGTGCCCTTACTTTCAGCCAGGCACACCCTGTTAGGCTATTCGCACTCGTTATACTTCAAACACATCCTCTAAAGAGAATATTCCCGTCTGGTCATCAAGAATTTACAGTACAGTTTCATTTTCTCCGCACTCATCATCTCTTATATCTCATACTCCATTCCAACTATATTATATTTTAATCTTCCATCTCAACTACCATCTCCTTTCTCCCCTCTTCTCTCTCCTCCCTCCCTTCCCCTTCCCCTTCCCCTTCCCCTTCCCCTTCGGCCTTCACCGCCACATCCCCTCCCCCTCGACGGCCGCGGCCACAACCCCTCCGCCCGCGCGACCCCTCTCTCTCTCCGCGGCGGGACGGAGTGAGGCGGCCGGAGCGGCGACCCTCTCCGCCTCCCTGCCCTCCCCCCCATCCCCGCCACCGGCGCCAACAGCCGCCACTCGCCGCCGCGGCGAGCATGAGCGGCGCAGGCGGCGGCGGGAGCGGGGATGGGGAGCGGCGCAGGCGGCACTGGCCCCAAGCCCTCCCCTCACGAGCTTCCCGTGGGCTGCCGGCGCGGCGGGCGGAGCGGCGCCGTCCCCGTGCGCGGACGGTGATGGCGGCGGGCAGCGGGATGGCGCTCCGCGAGCCACGGCATCCACGGCGAGCTCGTCCCGGTCGGCGGCGGACAGCAGCGCGGCCAGCGCCGCCACGGCCTTGCCGTGGTTGCTGGCGCGGCCGGGGCTCGTGGCCCGCGTCGTGGAGGCCCTGGCCACGTCGGCGTCCAGGTCCGGGAAGGACCACTGCGTGGCGCTGCTGGTGTCGCTGTGGCGGCGCGGCGAGGCGGGCCGGCCAACGGGTGGCGAGGTGGGCGGCGCGGCACAGCGCGGCGGGCCGCGAGCTGGGCGGCGGCGGCCATCCTCTCCTCCACTCCCTCATGCCGCCGCCCCTCCCCTCCTCCCGCACCCCCTCCGACAGCCGTCCGCGCGCCGCCGTCTCTCCCGCGCGTCCTCTCCGCAAGCTCCACCGCGCGCCCCCTCCCCTCTCCCTCCCGGCCGACGGCGAGAGGGGGACGAGCCCTCCTCTCCCTCTCACTCTCCCTCCGCGCGCCGCCCCCTCAGTGAGCTCCGCCGCCTCGAAGCGCGCGGTGGGCGGGCGGCCCCAGCAGCAGAAGCCCGGGTGCCGCATCTCCTCTCCGCATCCGCCGCCGCCTCCTCCGACGGCAACAACACCTCCTCCTCCGCGGCCCTGTGGAATGTCGACAGGAAGCAGAGCAGGCCCGCGGCCTCGAAGCGCGGCGGCGGCGCGTCGAGCGGGAGTCGTCTCCGTCGGCGCCAGCGGAGAGGAGGTGCGGGAGTGGCCATGGCGGAGGCGGCGGGAGTGGATCTGCGCGGCGGCGGCGGCGAGCCCTCCTCTCTCTCTCCCTCTCCGCAGCGGCCAGCTGGGGGCGGCGAAGGACGGTGGCGGCGGCCCATGGCGAGCAGGAACGCGCCATGCTCGAGCGCCGGCAGCCTCCTCCCTTCTCCTCCAATCCTCCATGCTCTCGAGCGTCGGCTCGCCTCCTCTCTGCTCTCCTCCCCTCCGCGCGCGCAGCGGTTGGGCCGCGCGGGCCCCGCGCCACCGTGGCGGGGTAGCGCGCGTCCGCTACTACGCTTGATTTGGCGTGTCCGCTCGCCTCGGCTTCCGTGGCGTATGGTTTACGGTCCCCCGCTGCAGCCATTTTCTGCTGACGTGGTACTGAAGTGCAGCGGTAGAGTACCCCACTGCGAACAGCCTAATACTGTACGTACGTACCGGGTACTCTGTGGCCTGGCGCCCTGTCCTCTAACCTATTCAGGGGCTGATTAAGCAATTGGCTCGTCTGAGCATCCTTTTCTTTGTGGTCATCCTGCAAAACCATCTCGGTTCAACTCGATAATGGGCTCTCTCTTTTTATTTTATTTTCAGAGGAATAATGGGCTTTCCGTACGCTGCTGAGTACGACGGATGGATGCTCCGCTAGCTTGTCACCATGCCTGATGCCTGGTTGTGTTCGCTGCAGACTCTGCAGTGCTGTTCTGCTAGCCTGACTGAAAATTCTTCTCGGCTGTGTGCCAATGGCGCCGGCATTGCAATTGCAACCTCGCTCTCGACAGCGCGCTCGCCTTGGGTCGTGGTGGCCGGCCGGTGTCACTCCTTTTGTACTAAATCTCCGAGCAGCAAAAGCTAGCTGCATTCCTGGCCGCCTCTTCTACGTACTCTGGATGTTTCCAAACCGTTGGTGCCAAGCAACACTTCATTCGATCGATGCTCACACCACCAAACATTCCGAAAGAAAAGAAACACTAGGCCTGCTGGTCAAGTTCGTCGTCTGTCAGTGTGCCTTACTACCACACCAAACGGTCGAGGATGCCTATCGCCTGCCTATGATAGCATGTAGTCTAGGTTTTGTTTACGGTTCACATGGCAATTGCGAGTTGACCGTTGACCTGCCACTTGCCGTCCCGAGCCTTTCTAATTGACCTGAGTACTTGACTGCTCCGTCAGTAGTCACTGGCAGTCTACTCTGAGACGCCATCCTCTGCTATTTTATTCTGCGCTTCAGTATAATTTGTGGGTCATTGTGCTCGATCCTGAGTCCTGACTGAAATTCCTGTATCGATCAACTGGAATCCATGGAGGTCGGGCTTGGGCGGCCGTGGGAGCTCCCGGGAAGTGACGGCGAAGGAGTTTCCGTGGCGAAGGTTCAGGCGTCAGACATCGTCGGCGTCGAGGTAAGCACACTCGACTTGGTGCCAATGGTTGCCAATTGCCATTGGCTGGCAGCTGCTCTCTCCTTCGTTTCCATGGATGTGAGGTAGCTAGTAGCCTCCGATTCAATTCGAACACTGCAGATCGCCACCGACGAGCCAGCGGCCACGGCGTCGAGGCCCAGGAGCGACGCCTCGGGGAAGACGGCGCTAGCCGTGGCCGCCACGGCCGCCGTCGAGCTGACCAACCTCTTCTTCCTCCTCCGCGGCGGCGACGCCGACCCGCGCCGCCGCCGCCGCTGGACGATCGAACGGCTCGCCGTGCTGTTCGCGTTCGCCGCGTTCCTGTCCGCGGCCGGGGTCGTGCTCGTCCGCCGCGGCACGGGGCAGCGCACGGCCATTTACGACGCGCGCCGGCGGGTGCTCCTGGTGGCTTCCGCCGCTGCGCTGTTCGTGGCGTCGGCCGGCACCGTCCTCTCCCTGCTCAGCGCTCAAGGTCAGGGATGGCGCGGCGCGGTCTGAACCTGCTGCGCGGCGGGTTTGGCTGGCTGGGCCGGGCCCATGCCGAGAAAGCCAGGGTGGGCCTAACAAGATTTGAATGGAAATTGTATTTGGGCCGGCCCCTGTAAAGTGGGATCGGGCTAGAATTCCTCTAACTTTTGTTTAACTTCCTTTTTTTCCCCCGAAGGTCTGAGGGCACTAGGGCAGAGCTGGTGCTTTGGCAACTCCTTTGGTTATTTTAGCTCTTCAATATTGGAGGAAAAATCGTGTTGCTTTTCGGTATGACTCGTATCCAATTTCATCCATGCATACAAGAGACGTTCAGAAAGTATCGGTGGATAGTCTTCCTATTTTCTGAAATGAATAATAATATGCTGCGAGTATTCAACCTATCAGTTTGATCAACCAACAGTGTAGTCCCAGCTAGGACTGGACAAAACGCTCGAAGCTCGTTAGCTCGCTCGGATAGCAGCCGGCTCGGCTCGGCTCGGTGCATATTTCTAACGAGCCGAGCAACAGTTTTTGCTCGTTGTGAAAGGGACTCTAGCCTAATGGTCAGAGAACTTGAGTAGCACCCAACAGACCCAAGTTCGACTCCCTGTGGGAGCGAATAATTGGGTTCGGAATAAAAAAATATTAAAAAAATAGGTAGGGGCTTCCCCTCCCAACTTCGGTCAAAAAAAGAGTTGTTGCTCGTTAGTATAATGAGCGAGTTCGAGCTGGCTCGCGAGCTGCTCGCGAGCCAAACAAGCTATAAGACCTAATAGACTAAAGAGCAAATTATTAATTAATAATAATATATGTATACTACATACGTAGTTCTAGATGATATTACGGTTATATTTTATTATTTTAGTATGACATAGTAGATTTTGAAGGCATTAAGACCATATAAATACTGTAATTTTTTATATTATATATATATATATTATTGTGATAATTTTAAATTTAACTCTAGCAAGCTCGCGAGCTTAATGAGCCGAGCCGAGCCAAGATTTTTGCTCGTTTACTTAACGAGTCGAGCCGAGCTGGCTCGTTTGGCTAACGAGCTCGAACGAGCCGAGCCAAAACGAGCCGAGCTGGCTCGTTTGGCTAACGAGCTCGAACGAGCCGAGCCAAAACGAGCCGAGCTGACTCGACATCCACCCCTAATCCCAGCCCTTGGGCCCTGGCCCTGCGGTACATTCGTTTTGTTCAACGATCTCGAGAACACTACAGTACCATAGCACCAGCAGCACATCCCACGCTTGTCCCTCTTTGAAATCTAGGTTTCAGAAACTAGCTTTGTACCAAGCATTCCAGCTTCTGGTCTAGATTTTAGAATTCAATTACCATCTGATTTTGGAATCTCGTAAGGTGATCAAACCAGCTTCTAGAATAGAAAAAAACGATAGTGCCCCGGCCCATAAAAATAACTCAAACGGAGTAATTTTTTGTAAGGGCATTATTGTCATTTTCAGCATAATAATAAACTAACAATCCAAGCTATACAATTCAAACACCCATCACGCAGCGACATTGATAAACCTTTGGAGACGCATATTCCGATAGGTTCGGTCGTCGGACCTTCACCAAAAACAAAAAAGAGAAAAGAATCTCTGACGAAGCATCAGTCAAGATGCAGGTAACGTCGGCGTTGGTTAGTAGAGTATCTGACTTGTACTCTAGTACGGTGCTATTCAATTCAATGTCCGGAATTTCGGATAAGAATCGTCGTCGTCGCCATCTGAATTCATCTTTCATATATTACGTTGTTGTCATTGGCTAGGTCGCATGTCTTAAAATACAGAACAAGGTGACTCACTGCTGACACTGCATCATTCTTCAAATCTTCCTCTCACATCAAACTACAGTGCTCCGGACAGTATAAAAATCCGTACGCTACCAGTACAAAAGTGGTACTAGCACACCAGCACGTAGCAACTTCAATTAACCGTAGTCGTGACGTGGCCGCACCTGCATATACTCCGTATAGCTGACGCTACTACGTATCCGTTGCGATGTTACGCCTGCATATATAGCCTTTTTAAATGGCGTGGCGTTGCCGCTTCGAGCTTCTGGCGGGGCGGCCCGACTCCTCGTGCAAGTTTTGTTGCGTGCTAGTGGGCTATTGGACTTTCGCGGAAGCTGCTAAACCAAGCGTGATTGGAGTTCCTCTTTTTCTTATGAAAAAAACGCGGCATCGAAGAGAGCCCCCGGCATTAAAAAAAGGAAAAAGTCTCATTTACCTCCCTGGATACAAGACCGAGTTCACGAAACCACTCTAGACACGAAAACCGGGTGAACTACCTCCCTCAACTTTAAAAACCGTTCACTTTGCCTCCTTACCATGGTTTTAAGCAGTTTTCAAGATGGTTTTGCCTTTTTTCAATTAAAAATAAATCTCGTAAATATTTATTAAACCACAAAAAATATTTCTAAGCTTCTAAAAATTCTGAGAAAAATTTTAGAGATGGAATGAGACGCAATAAATCTAAATAAAATATTTAAACTAGTGAAAATATCAATAAAATTTTCTAAAATTTAGATTTAGCTCTAGCAAAATAGAATTAAATTTAAATTAAAAATAGACAATTTCTCCATCTGCGCGCGTCACCATGTGGGAACTTAATTAAAAATCAGATGAGACAAGGTGGCTTGGGTCACTTTACGGCGGACAAAGTCGTTGTTCGTTTATTACTGGAGGAGTAAGGTGCACTGACAAGCAAGTCCACCGTCCAAAGTGATTTGTACCGTCGCGAGAAAACATCCTGATGATGACGCCTCATCAGGAGCTCCAAGTGGGCGCCGGCACCTTGACTGGACTACCGTACGTAGCAGTAACAATATTTTGTGCTCTATCTGCTTGTGCGACATTTTCTATCCTATATATATAGTGCACCGCGTCTTGTTTTTATTTCTAGAAGGCACATACACGTACGCGGGTCAAGAGAAATAGATCGATAATGTTCATGTTCTGAAAGAGTATACAAAATCGTATATACTATATGGCTCGTTGATTCATGTACGCTACTGCTAGTTTAATTTACTAATAGTGGCCATGCATTTCTTCCTTCCATCGGGGGAAAAAAATGCAGGCCGGCAGACACCAGGTTGCCGTGTCATGTCCATGGCGGATCGACGACGACCGGACTTTTCCCAGTCTCAGACACGGCATGGCGCCATGGTGTCGGGTTCCCTGGAGCCAAGGCCTGTTTCCTGGCAACGTGGCCGAATCAGCGCTGGGTACAGTTGCTTCGGCCACCAAATCACATGAAGCACTGTGCCGCAATGACTGCATCGCAAGCAGTCGCTTGTCAAGCTTGATCCTGTTGTGAACTCTGATGAATCGGAGTGCTTATCCATATAGCACCGTGCAGTGATGCGCCTTAACAGCACAAGTGGCTTCCTTCTTCTGAGTTCTGACCAAGACAGCGCTTTCTTCTTCTTCTGAAGTGTAAAGAGCTAGTACAAAAAGGAACCGACGCTATATATCCCTCCTTCCTTCAGTCAGTACGCGTACGAGTACTGAACCACAGCCGGACCGACGAGAAGTAGCCTAGCGTGGATCAACCCGCCGCCGTGACCTCCGTGTGGCTCGACCAACGATTCCGGCGGCCGCAGGGGGGGCCGTCAGGTGAGGTCAGACAACGACGGGCCGCCGGTCAGATTGGCACCTCGACGCCCAGATTATTGGACGTACAAAACAATCGAAAGCGACGCACGCAGCGTCTGGATTGCATTGGATATAGCTAGCGAACCCTGTAAAGAGCTAGCTAGCTAGCGCATCACCGGCCATCCAGAGTTGTAGTAGTATATACGTACGTCACTACTTATAGTATAGTAGTACGCATATGTATTTTATTGATATTTATTTTATGTATAAAGGTACGTACCTGCTCCTTGGTTTAGCTGCGCGCGCCTCCAGTGGCGTAGCCACATTGGGGCTAGCTGGGGCAGCTAGATCTGTGCTGGTTGGAGTACATTCCTTCTTATCCGACGATATTTCTAAGCTTCGTCGGCACTTCTAGATGATGTCATGACTAGTAGGTTCTTATTACTTACTAATTTATGTCTTTATTCTTCAAATTCGAGGATACATCTTTAAACTTCACATAAAATTTGTGCAATTGCAGTATACAGATGTGTGAACTGGTGTGTGTTTCATTTTGGTTTGGTAGTCGCCCCAGCTAATTTTTTTTCCTGCGTACAGTTGGTTTCGTTCGGATTAACAACAGAATTGCTGATCCATTTATCCTGGGTATACAAACACAAACACATGCAAATGGGAGGGTACGGACAGGGTGGCCAAATGATCGTGACTTGTAAACAGACAGAGCTGGTTTTCGCAGGTACAGACAAAAGTATCCACCCAATAGTTTAATTTGTGGAAGACAAAAAATACGCAAGTTTCACGTTTTATGCGTCCCATCAGTTGAAAGAAAACTACCCTAACCGGCCGGCTATAACCTTGCGTGCGCGGAAAGTTATTACGAGGGCCCAGCTAAATCGCACCCCTTGGAGCAAAAATGACATTGGAATTTTGGGATCGATGATCGAATATCCTTCCGACTAAATTACTCCGTAAGGCCTGTTCGGTTCCCACGGAGTGGTGGCCTGGAAAAATTCCTGACCGGATTGGTTACTCAATTTATACTAGTTTTCATAAGCTGGAACTATTCACGGTGCAATCCGAACTAACCGAACAAGCCCTAAATGTGAAAGGAGGGGGAGGACCGGAGGAGGTAGCTAGCTAGCCAGCTAGGGAGGGATGAAGTCTAAGGCCCCCTTTGGGAGAGTTCCACGTGAGGGTAGAGTTGGAGTTGGAGTGGATGAGCTGATTTTTTAGCTCCACCAGCTTCACTTGTGCCGTGTACAAAACAGCTCCACCTCTCACAACAAATCCCTCATGAGTGATTCACCGCCACAACCATTTGATACATCTCCAGCAAAAATAGCTCTATGGGCTGTTTTTAGAGCTCTACCAAACTGGGCCTCACACTGAGGATTTAGTTGGAGCAAAAATATTGACCTTTGCAAGAAAATCCGTGAACAAAATTCTCAGCATTATACTCTTATGTAATCTCATTTCCCGGCCATTAGACCAGCAGCGGTACTACACACGTGACATATTGGCAAACCTCTCGCAACTTCTTGATGGTGTAGCACTGTAGCGCGTCCATCGATCTCTGTCGGATATAATGTCTTGTGTCTTATCATGCATGTTGCACCTTCTTGACAATCGCCTTCAAATTAACTGCCCAGCTTTTATTTCGAGCTCTCTACTACTAGGTCGGTTTGTACAACCGACAAGCAACGTAACGAGCTGAGGGCGTGCGTTCACAAGGGCCGCTCCGATGATCCGCCTGGAAATTCAAGTGATGGCCAAGGTTAAGTTATAGAGCCTTGTAGCACCCGTCGAGAGTCGAGACCTCTGCGCGCTCGCACACGTTGGCGACGCGCTCGTTCCTTTCGAGAAGCGGGCGCACGCGCTATTGGCCAATGGCCAGGCGTGTATAAAGCAAGAGTGCCAATGGCCAAATTGGCAATTAATGACACTTGAATCGATCGATCGCGCTCTATGGACCAGGTCCTCCTGCACTTCCTCCTCCTCGCCGCCGCCGCCTCCTGCTGCGTGGACGCCACCGTCGTCGTCGTCGTCGCCGGAGCGCGCGCGCCGTGGCCCGTCCCTCTCGCCGCCTTCTGCGCCTGGGCCGCCGCTTCCACGGCGGTCGCCGTGCGCCTCCAGCTCCGCCGCGCCGCCGCGTGAGGGCTGCTTGCGCGCGGGGGCTCCCGCGGCCGCTGCCGTACGTGCGTGTCCACGTCGACCGCCGCCGCCGGAATTTTCCACGCCGAAGCTATGATATATACTACTACTAGAGTATTGTTTTCGAGACTTTATTAGGGCGGACGGGTTGCTATGATGTGGCCTGGCCGTCGTCGTATATTGTTACTTCGGCAGTTTTGGGTTTTTTGGTGTTGGACTCTTGTGGACAGCGGATTTGTGCAGCAGATGGGCAGGTCAACAGGTAGTTCAGTGATCCATGGCCCAATAGGTGTCGTTGATATTGTTGTGGTGGTGGTGTACTATATATAGCAGTCCAAAGGTAATAATAAGTGTTGTGAGACGGTGTGTATGGCATTTCTTGTATTGTGGAATATATATAATAATGATTTGTTTGGAAATGATGGTTGATTTGTTATACATTATCCCCTAGCTGGCGAGACCGTTTGAACATTTCATTTAACGAACTAGCATGAGAAATATACCCATTTTATACTATGTATGTATAAAAGAAAACAAATTGAGGACCCCTTTAGTAGGGCGATGGAGGAGAGGAAAAGAATTGAGAAAAATAAAAAATATATTATCCTATTCTCCCCTAGCTTGTCTCTCTGATATCGTGGAAATCTGAAAAGGGATTTCCTTATTGCAAGAAAAAGGGAATGGGCGGGAGGGGATCTGTTGGTGTGTGCTCGATCGACCTCTTTTAGGTACACCTCTTGAAGTGATCCCTGTAAGTTCAAAATAACCTTGTAAATGTCTTCGTCTCAAAAAAATTCCAATGTGTCGGTGGGTCATGTTCATGGAAGTCAATTTTTGGTTGGTCGTATCATATCTTCGCATGTGCGTATTGTACCTCTTGCTACCATGGACTATCATATGGTTGTGGGGCCAAGTCGGATGGGTAAAGAGAGACCTCGAGACAAAGCGATGTGATTTAGGCTTGGTTAGCTTGTGTTTGACCCTACAACCTATATGAAGTCATCCTATCGCTAGAGGCCGGGATCTTCGTGAATTAGACAAGAATGCATGTTTTTCTTCCACTCAGTCACTAGGTCAACTTAAACTCATTTAACTGAGCTAATCCAGCTATTAAAACAAGGCAAGTATCATTTTTTTAAAAAATCTATTTGCATGTCAAGATTCCTTGTGGGCGGGCCTACTGCACAGCAGTCCCTAGACCTTATTCATGACGCCGATAATCAAACCAATATTGTTCTTATGTTTTCGCTCCTTAAGTTGTGCGTCGTCTCTCGCCGTGTGTGTGTTCTCTCGCTCTCTCTCCAAAAAAAAAGTCGTGAGGGAGGAGCAACATTTATCGATGCCAATATTAATCAAGGAGGCTTTGGTCTTGAGTGACACACTTTTCATTTGGAATAGCCCTTTGTACGCTTAATCGATATATCAGAAAGACTATAAATTAATAGTTTATGGTGCTAGCTAGGTGACACCTCGAACATATATATTCGAGCCTCACTCTAACAACATCTCCAACAATATACATCAAACCGGAGATCTAAAACTTACTTTGGGAACAGGACATGGAAGATTTTCAAGAAAATAGTTGTGCTCTTCTCCAACAGCATACAAAAAACTAGTTAACTGAAACAAGTAAAATGTATAGTCATAAATCTTATACACATTACACGTTTCCTCAAAAACTTTTTTTTACAAAAATTTCAATCTTATCCTCTTCCTCACTGGCTGATTCCTTCCACGCGGAGTTGTGGAAGTTGGAGGGCTCGTCCACACGAGCGCCGCACAACCTTGGCCATATTACCACCTGGCCATCTCGCAGCCCCCTCGCGTCTCCGCCGGAGCTTAAGCTCCCTCACGCCATGGATCTTGCCCGCCTCCGCGCCAGGGCTCAATTTTGTCATGGTGGCATGTGGCAAGGAGGAGGTCGGGATGCCTGGCGGATCCATTGTGCAGCAGCCTCTTGAGCTCAACGTGACACCGTGAGCCATCACAGCAGCCTCGCCCTCGCGCTTATCGGCACACGCTGGCCCACCCTTTCCTCTTCTTGTTTGGCTTGCGCATGTTAGCTATAACTTGAGCGGCAAGATAGACACACTACAGGTTTCTCCGTGTCTCCGTTATTCAACGTTGGCGATGTTCACTTCCCTGAAAAGGGAATGTGAATTTGGGTGAAAATGTCACATCGAACACTGTAGCGCACTGTAGTACTTTTCGTTTGTTTGTGGTAATCATCGTCCTACCATGACCTAACTAGGCTCAAAAGATTCGTCTCGTCGTGTACATCAAAACCATGTACTTAGTTTTTTTATTTACCTACATTTAATGCTCCATGCATGAGGAGAGAGATTTGATGTGATAGTGAATAGTGAAGTTTAGAGAGAGAAAGTTTGGGGGAAGTTTTGGATTTGAAGGGAAGTGAACACCGCCGTTGTAAAACATCATGTATGAACAATCACACGTCATTTTGACAACACCAAATAAATAAAACCTCCCCTGATTGAGAGGTCCCGACATTGACACCAGATTGGTGACGCACATAGCCTGTATCTCACGCTGACGCCATTCGCTCCGCATCCGTGTGAGTGTGTGTCCCCACCGTTGGATCGACGTGCCCCAAGCAAAGCCGACATGCCGTGCAGCCAGGGGGCATCTCCGATCCGGCCGGGCGCGAACGCGAACGGCAAGAATTCTCTGTTATCTGTCAAAGATGCGCGCGGCGCCTGCGCTTTATTTTCCTGACTGATGATAGAGACCGCTGGGCCGGCGCCGTGGTGGATTTGGCGTCGTCGCGGCCGCGCGCGCGCCCCCACCACCCTCATCGATCGAGCGAAGCCGACACGTTAATTTTCTGCAAGAGCAGGTTTAATAAACTTGGCTATTAGCCAAGTCATGTCATTTAAAGTTTAACTTTATAGACCATTCATACATCAGTTGATCTCTTCAACTGATTTCGCTTACGCGATACATGAAAAGTCGAGACAATGTTTACAAGTGGATGCAGTTTTAAAAGGGCAGGGCGGCAAACAGATATTTCAGGTCGTCGATGTGTATTATGTATTATATGTAGACATTTTATACTCCAAGCAGCCAATGCTGCTGCTGCTGCTGTCCGCAGCGCACGGGCGTATGTCACGTGCCTGTCATGCCCCGGTCGTCGGCCGCCCGACGTGCCAGGATTTTCCCGCAGCTGGCGCACGCGTTGGGCCACGACAAGCGACGTCGACGTACGGGTGCGCGGACGCGATGCTCCAGCAGTGCTTGCTACGCGCGCCGGGGAATGCACACGCGCGCGTGGTTGGCCGGTCGCTGGTGTCCGGTGCTGATTTTTTCGAGAGAAAAACACTGCTGGCTGGTGCTGGTTTTTGAAGAGAGAAAAACAATGCTGATAATCAAGCGAACCGGGCGGCGACGGACACCCGCGCCGTGTGTATCCGTGCCCGCAGTAGTATCATATCAAATAGTGCGCGACGGATTTTCTCAACTCGAACGTGTACTTTCGAAAGAGACAAGTACAGTACAAGATTGATTGTCCATGGATATGCCGAGAGGAACAGCCCACCGATACTATTACTTTGCGGCGTATATGTGTGGCTGCTGTGCTGTGTGCAGTAGGTTTTGGTAGCCAGTAGCAATCAAGGTACTAAATAGCGTTTGTAGCACCCGTAATAACGGCCGCTATAGCGGTAGCGGACCTCTACCGCTACCGCTATAAGCTGGCAGACCCAAGATATCATGTTTGGACTTAGCGGCCGCTATTGCACTTAGCATCTACTATTACAGGCTGCTATTGCGCCTGCTATCTATTATATTAATACAACAGTGTTAAAAGAAGCCACCACGTTCGCCGAGAGGGCCAAGAAATTCTCACGTTAATCTAAAAAAGAGAAGAATATGTGCCGTCGGATTTTATGAAGATCTAACGGTCTATATTATTTCGTAAATCCAAAAAAGAAAAGAATATATGCCGTCGGATTTAATGAAGATCTAACGGTTCATACTATTTCGTCCGCCGCCACCCCTCCGCGGTCGTCACACAGCCGTCTGCGGCCGCCGCGCGAGCAATCCAATGTCGTCGTCGCGCAGCCGTCTGTGGCTGCTGCAGGAGGCCTCCACGGCTCCACCGTCGTTGCGTGGCTGTTCGCGGCTGCCGTTGGAGCCCTCAAACCGCCGCCGCGCGGCCGTCTGTGCCCGCCGCGGGAGTCTTTCGTCGTCGTCGTTTGATCGTCCGCCGTCGTCGCCGCTGCGGGAGCCGCCCGAGCGTCTTCGGAGTTCGGGGTCCAGCCGTCGCGCCAGCCATCCAATGTCGCCGCCGCGCAGCCGTCCGTGGTCACCGTATGACTGTATAAGGCCTCCACGGCTCCACCGTCGCCGTGTGGCCGTTCGCGGCTGCCGCGAGAGCCCTCCACCATCGACGTGTAGCCTCCGTGACCGCCGCGGGAGCCTTTCGCTGTCGCCGAGTGATTGTCCGTCATCGTCGCTGCTGCGGATGACGCCCGCGCGTCTTCGATGTTCGGGGTCCGGCCGCTTCGTGCACCGCTGGAGGCCAGCGGGGCTGAAGGGTGCCGGTCGAGGCTCCACCGTCGCGGCGTGGCTGTTCGCGGCCGCCGCGGGAGCCCTCAAATCGCCGCCGCGCGGCCGCCGCGGGAGTCTTTCGCCGTCACCGTGTGATCGTCCGACGTCGTCGCCGCTGCGGGAGCCGCCCGAGCGTCTTCGGTGTTCGGGGTCCAACCGTCGCGTGAGCCATCCAATGTCGCCAGTGCGCAGCCGTCTGTGGCTGCCGTATGAGGCCTCCACGGCTCCACCGTCGTCGTTTGGCCGTTCGCGGCCGCTGCGGGAGCCTTCCACCGCCGTCGTGCGGCCTCCGTGACCGCCGCGGGAGTCTTTCGCCGTCGCTGCGTGATCGTCCATCGTCATCGCTGTTGTGGGAGGCGCCCGCGCGTCTTCGATGTTCGGGGTCCGGTCGCTCTGTGCGCCGCTGGAGGTAGCGGGGCTGAAGGGTGCCGGTCGGGCAGACCGCCACCCCTCGCCACCGCTGCAACCAATAGAGAGAGGGGGAGATAGATAGAGTGGGAGAGTGGGAGTGGTGGCGTGGTGAAAGAAAAATGAGAAAAAGAGATGGGTGGGCTCATGTGTTGGTATTTGGTATAGAACATTAGATATCGAGAATAATTGGTGCAAAAAAATTGATATAGACGAGAGAATCTTAATAACTAGACAAAAATATTTCTTTTGGTGGATGAGAATAGAGTACGACGAGTGCGAACAGCCTGAAGCCCTATGTGCCCTACAACATTCCTCTATATAGGAGACAACATTCAACAATAAGCAGATGACAACACGTCGATCCGCACATGTATCTGATGAGAGGTGCTCGGATTTAGGGCGTTCAACAAGGCTGTGAGCACAGCGGGAGAGAACGATTCTCCCTATCCAAAGATCATCAAACGGGTTATCTGCGTTCAAACCCGTTTGATGGTCTTTGTTAACGAGTTGGTATAAACAGAAGCAGAGAGAGGAAAAACAAACGGAGAAACCGAGGTGGTGTAGTGTTCAACATTGTGCGGAGGACATCACATTGATTTGCACATTTAACTGATGAAAGATGCTTAGATTTAGGGCATTCACCAAGGTTGTGAACACAATGAAAAAGAAAAATTCTCTATATCCGAAGGTAGTGAATCGCTGCCCGGAAATCATCACCATGGCCTCGCTCAGCACTTATGGAAGATCATCAAAAGGTTTGCCCATACTCAAACCTGTTTGATGGTCTTCATTAACGAATTAGTGCAAAAAATAGCAGATTTAGGGAAAGCAAAGTAAAAAAACTCAGATGTCTTATGGCTTTTACGATGAACATGCTTGTCGTGCACATGTATTGACATGGAAGTTTAGTAAGCTGGGCAAAGAAATACTTCTCTTAATGCCCAATATAATTATGCAACTGTAAATTACTGTCGATCATTCACTAGATCAGGCATCAACCATGTCTATATATTACTCCATCTTTTACCGGAGGTGGAAAAAGACAAAAGATTGATCCATAACCGTGATAGGCATCCATTGATTACCGCAGCCTAAGTTCTCATTGCATTTTTCTAATAATTAATTACCCTCTATATTTGATTTCCTCCCTCCTTAAGCTTTCATTCATGCTATGCCATTCTGATCAATTAAACCACAATAAATATTTAAATAAAATTATATTTAAGTTAAAGAAATATAAATATGATAGTATATGATAGTATAAAAGACTAGCTACCCGCGCAAATTTGCGCGGGCTACTTACTCGTGTTAGACCGTATTGACTATGCTGATGATTGAAGTACCAAAAAACTATGGATGGAAGACAACAAGAATATTGAAAATAGTAATTTAGGCTATGGTGAAGAATAAAAAATCACAAATTATTTTCTTCTTGACGATTATTTAAGTAAATTTGATGATAATATTCATGTATGCTCTAAATTTTGACTATTTTTGTTGAATTACGCTATTTGGACTTAGCGCCCGCTATAGCACCCGCTATCCGCGATCCGCTATACAAACCAAATTCGCTATGACGCCGCTATTCGTTATTTAGTACCTTGGTAAATTCGCTATGACACCGCTATTCGTTATTTAGTACCTTGGTAGCAGTAGCACAATAATTGAGCCTGTTCAGCTGATAGAATGAATAGTATTGTGTGAAAGGACATAAGTCGAAACAAACCGAAATAAGCTAAGAAGTCTAGACCAGCCGAACAGGCTCAGTCTCTTCCGCGACCCACCAAAACCAGAGCAAGTGACGGAAATACTACCTCCGTTCGTCAATTGTCGACGTTTCCGACCATGGATTGAACTATCCGACCATGGATTGAACTAGGAATGAACTAATCTACCCTGTCCGAACGTCATCATCAATAAGAAATCGGAGGGAGTACGATGGTTTCGCACCTTGACGGAAGCTTCCTGGCAGCTTACAACGTGGAAATCAAACAGGTTTACAGGTGGCCCCACACCACAGACCAGCCCACGCCCTCTGTATAACAGGTCGGCCCGGCCGCAACCTCTACCTCCACCAACAAGAGGGAAAAGCATGTGTTTGCGCCATCAGATCAAACCAAGCCTGCTGGCCTCCGTTCCCCGGACTAGGAGTTCCAAACAATCAACCACCTCCCGTTTGATCAATCCTCTGTCCGTCCCGGCCTCACCCTCACGCCATGGACTTCCGGTCCGTGCTCATGGTCATCGCCGCCGTGGCCTGCACCAACGCCGTGGCGCCGGCGCCGGGACACCGCCTCCCGTGGCCGCTCGCCCTCGCGGCGTTCGTCATGTGGCTCGTCGCGAGCTCGCTTGCGGTCTTCCCCCGGCGCCGCATCTGATCGGCGTTCGCGTCGTGCGGGTCAGCCGACGGCCAGGCCAGGCCAGTCCGGGGAGTCGCGCCTGCCTCCGGATCTACGAGCCCGCACCGGCGGGCTCGTCCAAGAGGGAGTGGCTCAAGGTCGCGGTCTGGGTACTGACGACCCTGCTGACCTTGGCGTTCTCCAGCAAAGTCGCGGCCGCGGCCACGGCCGGTGGCGGTGGTCGTGTGGCTGATGGCGTTTGCGACCTTCGCCGGTGGGTTCGTCGCTTTCTTCGTCCACAAGAGAAAAATTGAGTGAGGTGGGACAGTACCCTAGCTGATCTCTCGTCAGGGGTGTAACCATCGATGTCAACTGCAATCGATAACTTGCTGCTAATCCTACTACAGTCTTGTAGAACTTAGCCATTTGCACCATATAAATTGCAAATTACTATGTAGTTGTATCGGTGGCATTTTGTTCTGCCTCCGCCCCTCGCTGCCTTGCTGCCGCCTGAGCAGCGAAGACGGCGGTGACGGGGCCACTTCCCCCTGGGTGACGACGTCACTTTTGCGGTGACGGGGACTAAACTGGGCTTTCCTGGGAGAGTTCAGATACGATGCGATGCCGGCAGAGGCCGGCCGGCTTGGACACGCCGACGTTGGCCGTGGCTGCTGCTGCTGGAGTGGCGGCCAAAGCCAGATCGGACAGTGGCCGGGGGTGCACCACACGCACCGCGTGCGCGGCGGCGTTCCTCACTGACAGTGCGGCGCGCCAGCGCTCTACAGTGCCGGCCTGCTGGGACGCGTGCGAGTGCGGCCGACGGGTGTCGTCTCCCCTGCCGGAAGCGAGGCACCTGCAAGCCGACGCGCCGCGCCTCGGATGACCTCGGGGCCAGGAGCAGGACGCACGACTCGATCGGGTTCGTGTTCGTGCACTTAGATGCTGCTGCTGCGCGCTGGCTGCGGTGCATGGGCGTGTGAACATGCCACGTGGCTGTCATGGTCCAGTCGACGGGTGCGCGAACGCGATGCTCCAGCAGTTGGGTTGCGCGCGCCGGGGAACGCACGCCAATCGCGATGGAACCCCGGCCCGCCCGCCGTGTGTGTCCGTGTCCGCGGGTCGGCGGAGGGGTATCTCAGCGGCCGCAAGTCGTGTTGCGCTGCGCCGAGCCACCGACGTCTCCGGGGACCAGGCCTCGCCGGGGAGACCCCGCGGTCGCCGCCTTTCGCACCACCCGGGAAGAACAACATCTATCAAGCACACGGAATTTCCAAATCCAACCGAACCATTTCGAGACGCGGCGCATGTAGGGAGCACTGGCCGGAGTTATCGCCGGCGGTGGGAGCGAAACGAACCCGGATGGCTCGACGGTCTGAGTTTGCAGCTAATACCTTTGGGTGGGACAGTTCGGCGGAAAAGGCCCATTAGATACGACGTGAGTATGGGCCTTCCAGAACTAGTTATTACTTCTTTCAACTTCGGGCCCATGGATGCTTGGCTTATATTCTCTCTTTTTTTTTCCCTCTTTCCCCAGACGATTCCGAATTTCCGATGCAGTCAAGAGACAACTGCAACATTTGCTCACCAAAGCCGTGCGCATAGGGAAAAAAAAGGTTTTCAGTCCTCAGAAACCTAGCGAATAGCCACAGTGGTGCACCGATTTGCTACGCTAGCCGCATCGCTGAAAATATGAGCAGGCACAGTCAGGAAGAATTTTCGATCTGTGCCGTGCCCTCCGATTCCGATTTAATCATTATCTGCGGAATGCGACGCCTGGCGGGTGGAGATGGAGAACGGACGCGCCACCTGCTCCGCCATCACGCACGCATGGCCGAATGGAAAATTCTCTGCCGCCGGCACCCGGCACTCGCCACCTGCTCCATGGCGATCGTTCACGCCACCCCTAGGCCCTAGCTAGCAGCTAGCTTTAGTCAGTCCTCGTCAGATTAGTGGCGGATGGAGGCTTTCCTGGAAGCTTCAGCGTGTCAGTGCCACCAAAGCCATAGCTATATATAAAGCTGCCCATCAACACTTGAACAAACTCAATCAACAAATTAATCCCCAACAAGCGATGGACCGGCTCCTCCACCTCCTCCTCCTGGCGGCGGCCGCGTGCGTCAGCGTCGCCCTGACCGCGCCGCCGGCGGCGTGGCCCGTGGCTTTCGCGGCCTTCTCCCTCTGGGTCCTCGCCTCCGCCGCGCTGGTCGTGCTCCTCCACCGCCGCCGCCACGAGTGATCCCCAACAGCACGTCTCCGGCTGCCGCCCCACGGCCGCGCCCCGCGATCGATCGCCGCCGTCAGTGTTTTCCTTTGACCCCCCGCCCTCGCCTTACTTAAATTAGCTCCCGCGCCGCCGCCTGCCGTCAGTGTTACATGCGAGGTCGTCGTCGACGAGGTCACCGTCGCCGGCCGCGCGCGGAGATTCCTCGGAGAGGCTCGATCGGGGCCTGCCGACTGCCGTCGCCGTGATGACGTAGTGGACCTGGACCAAGCCCATGATATGTTGGAGACTTGGAGGGGCCTGGCCTACTCTCCCCTCCACAAATTCTCTTCCATTCCCAGCTTGCTTGACCATTTACCCCTTTCGAATATTCCTAACTTTCCTTTCGACCTGGTCTTTCTGTTTTGCACTACTAGAAGGATCTATTTTTGACTTCGTTAATACTACTAGTTTCGATATACTCCGTATATGGCAAGTGTCCTGATCATTCTTTTCCGGTGCAGGAATGCATATGGCGCGGCCATGGCGGCAGCCGGCGCTTAGCCGGCAGCCCACGCGTACGTGACGCCACCAGATCCATCCATGCAAGGCTCGCCGGAGAACGGAGAAGATTGACCTACGATTATTCCACTTGTTCCCAGTATCCCTACGGATTCCATTTTTATCTAAAGTCTAAACTAAGGTAAGTATGGCCCGCCCGTCAGCGACACAAACGAGTTTGCGTGGAGGCCTCAAAACAGAAGGACAGGTCGATGATGAGTACGTCCAGAGCTCCAGCGACCAACGACGCCGCGCCGAGAGAATTAGTCCTTTTTTTCTTTTGAGGATAGAGAAGCTATTAGTCGTTGACTCCGCTGCCATCTACAGTTCTACGTTTGTATTGAAATTGGTCTTGATATGTTTGTATTGATATTGGTATTGAAAACGTTTTTATGTGGTGCTCATGAATAAACTTGTGCTTGTTTGTATACCTTATTTGTGTGCTTTTTATCGATCAAATGGGAATCGGAGCACAAAAATGTCATGCACGGTGATGAGAATCTAAGATTGCTGAAAGAAACATTATTGACTAACGGTGGCTAATGGAATTGGGTACCAGCTGGCCAGCCTGTACTGCAAGTCTGCATTCCATGTCGACATGCTGAATGCGCATGGACGGTACGGTGTTGTCGTGGGCAGAGGGCTAGGGTTAAGGACGAGTTCAAAAGGTGGATGGGATTAGAGGCGGGGGAGTGGTGCTCTAGGCGAGAGGAATTTGAGTTTTACCAGGACTAAATTCACCTCAAGTTGGAGTCCATGATATCTAGATCGATTCGGTGTTGAATTTGAGTCATGTTATTATGGAAAATTTTGAATTGCAAAGCCTCCAATTATCTCGTCATATTAACTTTTGACCCTTTTTATCGATAATACTCCAAATTTGGATTTTCTTCCCTCCAAAATGTTTCGCATTTCTTGTCCTTGGCACAATTCCATGTTTCTGGAATATTTTTACCAAGTTGGATCACATTCATGAAGCAGCAGTCTCGCCGTGTACCGTACCCAGCAATCTCATGCGAATAATGCAATGCCATCAATGGAGCAGGGGAGGATTGTATGCGATCGCGATCCCGTCCAGATACAGGATATATAATCCTTCCGAAGGAAGGATGATGCTGAGAGCTAGCATACTCCCTGCTCTAGCTCTGAACGTTAGCTTCGTTCTCGTCAACGTCGATACCGCACTGTGGCCGTCAGTTCTGACACCGTTCGGTACTTGTAATTAATTAGCTTGCTTCCACCAGCAGATCCCGGTACTCCCTCCGTCTCTAAAGGTACGTCGTTTTCGTTTCTCGAGAAACATCTTTGATCAAATATATAAAAATATATATTAATATTTATGATACATAATAAATATTATTAGATGGATATTTGAATCTAATTTTTTAATAAATTTATTTGAAGATTAAAATATTGCACGTATTTTCTACAAATCAAAGCAAAGTCGTGGCACGGAAACCAACGACGACCTACGTTTAGGGACGGAGGGAGTAGATAGCAACGGCCGGCAACGACGACACGAAACGAATATGACATGACGCGTCGCCGGCGAATCTTTAATTCATCCAAGCAGTCGCGATGGGGGTGTCGTGGCGCGTGACGATGCGTAGACCGTATATATGGTCAGCACGCCAACCACATACATAATATATTTCTAGCCTTCTAGCAGCATAACATTTCTAGCTAGCTAGCTAGAATAAGCAAATTAAGCATGCATCCACCACGTAACACGGAGGATGACTTCATTGTAACATAATCTAATGAGACCTTTTTAGAGTTGTAATACACTTGTTTAATCGTGACAATCCTTTTTAGTAACTCATATTTTAGTTGCAAGTTGCAGGGCAAACAGCAGTAGCGTTGCAATCAGTGGCTGAGTGGCGTGCATGGGCTTTGCTTGCCCTACCGGCCTGCCTGCCTCCCTAGTCCGGCAAGTCCCCTTCCACCAAGTTCTTGAGGGTCTTTCCTGGAAATAACCTTTTGCTGAGGAGCTTCCTAGAAATTGCCTCCCTACTCCCTAACCCCTTCCAGGAAGTTCTTGAGGGCTTTCCTGGAAATAATCTTTTCGTGAGGAGCCTTCCTAGAAATTGCCTTCCTTGGACACTAGCGACCCATTCAAGAGCCCACCACGCGTATATAGCCCATGCAGGGCCCAGATCAACGACGCAACGCAGCCAATCGAAAGAAGACTGGTAGCGCCCTTGGCTCCCCTGGCAATGGAGGGGCGGGTCGTCCTCCTCTTCCTGGAGTTGGAGAGCGTGCAAGCCTTTCACGGTTTGTTGTACGTTCTGCCTATATAGCTCCTCCTGCTGCGTGCTGCTATGACTGTGTGAATTTTCTTCGTTCAAAAGCTTGCGTGGTGTGCTCTAGCTAGCTAGCCATGCATCACGATCGCGTCTGACTCAGATCCTCGTCGTCTCGGCTCATAAAGCCCGTTGTTGCCCTTAGCTTGCCCCCCGTCGTTGTACATGCAGCATGCTACACACGTACGTACAGGACATACATACACATTTGTTAATGTTAACACTTACTAATTTATTTGCACAATACTACTAGCTAACTAGGTCGTCGTGTCGTGTGCTACACGAACTGAAGCGGCGCATATATGCATATGCATGGACGATCGAATTGAACGACGACCTGTCGCGTGAGCCCTAAAGTCCGCCGTCCAAGGGTGGGCTATGTCGGCACGACAAGGCCGATGATTCGCCAGTACAGCCGATCGGTGGCGCTGGACGATCGATTCGATGGCGCGGGAGACCAACGACGACCAAGCCGTGGGCGCGCGGTGGCCGGGCGTGAAGACAGAAGCCAGCTAACAGTGGCACCTTGTACTTGTGGCTGATGGAGTCGTCTATCCACTCAACAAAATGGCACGTCATCCTTACCTTGATTGCTTCGGTCCTTTCAGATCCCTGTTTCAAACAGATGTGAACAATTTTCATGGAACGCCTATTCCTTGTTCCATTCAAAACGAGAATTACTTGAGACCTTTCATTCCCCGATGTGAAGAGTTGTATCCTTGGGCAGCACCAATACCGTCTTCCATAGGTTTCTTCTGTGAGTGAGGACAGGCACTGACAATTACTTCCACGATAGCACTCAGGTGGGTCCTCTCACTTTGGCCTAACATATCTATCCCATCATGATCTATCTGGGTCATTTCACGGAGCTCCTTCCATGGCCTCCAGCTCACGATAAAGCCTAACAAAATTTCAGTTATCTCGCATTGTATTCTGCAACCTCAGCTTCTTAGGTGTTCTTTATAGCCGGGGTCGGAAGCTCCGTATCGCACGACTCCCGTCGCCCGATGCGGGGAGTCAAAAAGCTTCCGACAACTATGAGAAGTCGGGCAGCCGGACGGGCCACGATGACTACGCACTGGCGCGGGGGGAAACATCCCTGGTCCGAGCCCCGCCTCGTCCTTTCTTCGCATTCACAAGTCAAGAGTGTGTTGCTCAGACTGGCACCGAGACGTGGGAGCCAGGGCAGGGAAGTGGGGTCGAAAGCTCCATCTCGCACGACTCCCGTCGCCCGACTGGGAGATTAAATTACATCTAGGAAACGCTCCATCGCTCGTCGGTTCCCTATAAGACTGGGGGGTTAAGTGTGGCGGTGGGGAGACGCTATGTCGCTTGTCGGTTCCCGATACTTCATTTTGGAAACGCGACATTGACGCGGGGCGATCGCTGGATGCCTGCGAGCGCGTGTAAGGATTCAAATTGTCTCTGTCCGCATTTCTTCTAACTAAAATCGGATTCAAACTGTACGAAACAATACATATCTAACAATATGATTAAATTACATTGGTGACATAATTAGGATAACAAATGTGACAAGAAAATTTTCAGGCACAAGTCTGTATTTGTTTGCTAGAGTAATCATAAAATATAATATATTAACTACAAAATAGAGTTTGTCTTTTGAGCAAGTAAATTAGCAGCTCACATGTTGATAACCATGAGCACACATCCGGATGCAATACACGAAGTACTAGTACTATGTACTCTTCCTCCTCTGATTCCCATTTACGCATCACCCTGATTGTTTAGATAGGGGGAATATGCCTCCCTTGATTATTTACTAAGGGTGTTTGGATGGCGGAGCCGAGGATGTCTGTTCGAGCGAATTTGGCTAGATCTATTAGAATACTTAGTCCTCGGGGCTCCGGGTGGGCAAAATAACCCGAGATCGATGCCCGAACCCGAAATAACCGAACCCGAGACCGAAACACCCGAAAGTTCGGTCCTCGGTCTCCTGTTCGGTCCCTTGTGCCAGAAACCGATTCTTTATTCGGTGTATTCGGTCTCATCGCTGAAGGAACCGAAGAGACCGAGCAGACCGAACCTGCATGAGCGGTGGTCTTTAATTCTAATGAGCGGTGCGACAGAACCTTATTCTTTTGTCTGGACTCTCCCGTTTGCATCTCTCTTCTCTCAGTTCTCTCTTCCTGATTCTCTCTCTCATGTTCGCATGGTCGCCGTCGCCGCCGGCTATCATCGCCATAAACCCATCGCCCTCCCCTGCTCCACCCAGCCAGTGTCGCGGCCGCCGAGATTGAAGCCGCCGCCTGCTCCAACTCCATGTTGCGGCGCGGGCCCGCCGACCTGCACGACGACGGCAGCCCTACCTTGCGCGGTTGCTCCAGGCCTCCTGTACGCGCGCCATGGTGCCCTGGTGGTGATCCCCGGCGAGGCCGCGAGTGCGGCGTGGCAGCAAGACTGCAGGAGGGCCGACGCGGTAGGCGGCAGGCAGGGCGGAAGCACAGCGCAATGCAGCGAGGATAAGATTTGGGGCGAGCTTCGATGGGATTTCAACGTCGTCATATCAGCCCGGTTTTCTTCGGTTATAACCGATAAACCGAACAATAAATCGGTCCACCCGAGCAGTCGGTTCTTCGGTTCTCGGGTGTAATTTCGGTTCCCATTCTCTAAAAACCGATATGTAAAAAACCCAAAAAAACCGACCCGAGAAAACCGAAGAAACCGAATGCCCACCTTGACTCGGGGCAGTCCGGCAAGTACCCTTCGTCCAGCGCCTCCAAATTGACTCCAATATAATGGGAGCTAAGGACGGAGAATGCCTGGTGCACACCGGTGAAGCAGGAGTGGCTCGACCGTTGCCTCGACTACCAGTGATGAGGCCCACTTGCTCCACGAGCTCGTCCGTCCCCTCCGTAGGAGGTATCCCAAAGTGCTGCAGAACCGGATTGATGGCGGCCTCAAATGAGGCGCAGGAGTTGGATTTCTGCTTCAAGAGCTCCCTCACGCCTTGGAGATCCTTCTCTAGCCGATGTCCACACGTGCCGCTGCTTTGGCAGTCTAGCAGGCAGGGATCGAAAGCGACGGGAACCGACGAGCATAACAACACCACTTGACTCCGGAGCTCGCCCACGGGCCTGGGTGTCCTCCACCTCGACACGTTGACAACCATGGGCACATATCCGGATGCAATACACGAAGTACTAGTACTCTGTATTCTTCCTCCTCTGACTGTCATTTTCGCATCATCCTGATTGTTTAGATAAGAAGGCCATATGACCCCCTCCCTCCGCTTGATTATTTATTATGTGTGTTTGGATGGCGGGGCCGAGGATGTCTCTCCGAGCGCGCCGTAGGCCACCTCGGGAATCTCACAGTCGTCAACAATCTTCTGGAGCGAATTCGACGGAGCCAACCGGACAGGGGGAACATCGATGTTCGCCGTGTCGGGTAGCTACACGTCCCAAGCAAAGGGGTGCCAGCGGTCGTCCCAAGCAAAGTGAAAACTTAGCGTCTCTACTTTTTTTTACAGAGCAATATATATAGTGGCCCTATATCTATTCATGGATTCCCCTCTGCTAGCAGCAGAAGCTTGCCTAGCGATACTCCAGAATTTGGTTAAAAGTCAACTCCACAAACGAGATCTAGAGGCAGCAGTATCACAGTCGATTGCATCAGCAACAATGCAAAATAAGGTTAAGCAGATAATTAATTTCCAGTTTTCCACGCGCTCTCACAGCTCGACCTGCCTCTCCGCTGTTCTCCACTACCACTGCCGTTAGCCGAAGTCTCCGCAGGCTGACAGTGCTATTCAAAGTGTTTTGTTTTTGTGCAAGAAAATTTAAAATGATTTTTAGATGAACAAAGCAGTTGTTTTGCAAATTGCACGCAACGTTGTCTCACGGTCTCTCAGTTCGCAGCTCTAGATTTGGAGAAAGGAAACACAAGTATGTAGTCACGGTATCTCAGATCCTATTTCTCACGTATAACCAATAAAAACCTCCTTTTATACTGCTAAGAAAACCTCCTTCTCTTTCTTTTTAATAATTAATAAACAAATTATTAAATAACATACGTTAGTACAAAATTAAACAAAAGTTGAGGATGTAGCTCAATTGGTTCAATGATAGTGGTTGATTAAAGCATAATACATTATCTATCTATTATCTTATTACAATAGAAGCAAAAGGAGCCACCAGATTCACCGAGAGGGTTAAAAATTCCCACGTTAATCTAAAAAAGAGAAGGATATGCACCGTCGGATTTTATAAATATCTAACGGTGTATATTTCTCACATTAATCTAAAAAAGAGAAGAATACAAACCGTTGGATTTTATGAAGATCGAACGGTCCAGACTAGCCTAAGAAGTCCACCATTAATATGACTAAAAACTATATATAAATTCTGAATTTTCAAAACAAGAAAGTATATAGTACCATATTTGTATACGAATTGAAAAAGATTGTGAATTATATACGTACATGGCAGCAATGATAAAGTATACATCCATAATTTAAAAAGTCCGTACCAATTACGGTTATGAAAAGTTCAATGTTATTGATAAAAAAATAGATGGAAATATATTCCATATATTAACTTCTCAGAAGTCCATATTGAACATGCTGCATTTTGGATTCACCTACTCCTTATATATTTGTGCCCTCGCCCCCCATAGAGCGGATATGTTGCACGATGTCCACTACTGAACCACAATGATCACATTAGACGGCGCATATCACACAATGACTAGCAGATTTTCCCCTAAACATCTTGATGACGCAAGATCCTGGTGGAGGGCTCTGCATCATCGAGAATGCCAAGCACCACCAGCACTAGAAAACGCCAAGAAAGAATCAGAGGCAAGTGACCGGCAAAAAAGAAACAGATGCAATATTGATCAAGGGCGCGATCGACACATAGCGGCGTGGCGACTGCGCCCGAGGCTATATTATTCCGTTAATCCAAAAAAAGAGAAGAATATATGCCGTTAGATTTTATGAAGATCTAACGGTACATATTATTTCGTCCGTCGCCACCCCTCCACAGTAGTCGCGCGGCCGTCTGCGGCCGCCGCGTGAGCCATCCAATGCCGCCGCCGTGCTGCCGTCCGTGGCCGCCATACACCGTCGCCACGTGGCCGTTCGCGGCCACCGCGAGAGCCCTCCACCGACAACTCGACGCCGCGCAGCCGTCCATGGCTGTCGCGGGAGTCCTTCGTCGTCGCCACGTGATCGTCCGACGCCCGTCTGCGGCCGCTGCATGAGCCATCCAATGCCGCCGTCGTCCGCGGCCGCCATAGGAGGCCTCCACCGTCGCCACGTGGTCATTCGCGGCCGCTGCAGGAGCCCTCCACCGACGGCCCGACTGAAAGGACCTTGATGTCACCTAGAGGGGGGAGTGAATAGGTGAATTTGTTTTGTGGCTCCTGTAGATGATTTCTAGCAGGTTCACAAAGCCCCTGCATACAAGTAGAGCACAACCAAGTAGATCGAAGAGGAAGTAAATGTAAATGCTAGAATTGAACTTGTGAGGCAAACCGAGAGAGACACGATGATTTGTTTCCCGAAGTTCGGATTCACCAATGCCACTAAGGCCGTCACAAAGACAAGGTGAATCCTACTCTCCGTTGAGGACCTACGAAAGGCGGGCTTATCCACTCCAAGCCACTTTCCTCGGTTCCACTAGCTTGTGACCCTTTTCCACGAAGGAGGCAAGGCCGGCCTATACAAACGATCCGAGGCTTACCACAAACAAAGTAGCTCACCGGCGACGCCTAGCCGTCTAGGAGGCTTCACCTCCAAGAGTAACAAATGCTTCAAATAGTTGCTAGACTTCACCGGAAGTGCTCAAGCTATGGATATGCTCTTGATGGCTGCAAGTAGCTCTCTCAATCTTTCTTTTGCTCACAACCGATACATCCCTCAACCCAAATCCAAAGATATGAACAAATCAATCAACTCTCACAAAGAGAGGTTCGGGGAGAGCTCGCTGGTGCTCAAGAAAGCTTGGGATGCACAAATGAGGCAAAGGAGCCAGCAACCCTCAAAGGAGAGGGCCAAGGGGTATAAATACCCCAACATCCAAAACTAGCCGTTATGGCCGTGGAAAACCAGTCAGACCGGTTTTCAAACCAAACTAGCCGTTGTGCCTGTCAGGTGACAAACCGGTCAGACCGGTTTGGGTCGAGCCAGCACACTAAGTTCCCAAGTGTTTTTCTCTCAAGGCTATCTCACATGGGTTGACCTATGAGCTTCAACATCTTTATCTTGTTGAGCAAATCCAACTTGAGCCAATGGCTTAGAAATTTCTGAGTATATCCAATTCATAAGCCATTTCAATTATATGATTAATAAAGAATTAGATGCATTGCACAGCTTCACTCGGTAAGGCTTGATTAGTGCATAGAGACCAAACCATGATGCTAGTCTTCACCTTAGCAAAGTTCCTCGGCTACAAGACCAACTTGCCCTTCTCTTTGCTTAGTACCTGGACACCGTCATCTAGCTTAATCCCTTTCATCATATCTAGCCACCTTGAGTCTCACTTTGCATTGCATCACCATGAATACCATATTGAATTTCATGTCTTTAATTAACTTGAGATATGTCCAACATTATCTTCTATGTTGTCTTTGGTAAATCACTTGTCCATATGCTTCTATACATTTGAGAACATATACTAACCATAGAATCATGTCTCATTTTGAATGTAACCATTGCCATGGAACAAGCTCAAGGAAATCCCAATTTCTTCAATTATTTTATCCCAAAAACCTTTAACAAGTATCCTATAGATGAGACCAACTAATTTGCATAAGACCGTGTCTTATTTGACATTTCACTTCACTTATCATTGTATTACTTAGTTGCATGGGATCATAATTACTTGTTTGTTTTCCTATCATATATACCAACAATGAGCTCTCATTCTTCAATAATTATATTTCATGAATATCCATAAGAATAAAACCCTGCTCATATTCTTAAACAAACAAGTTAAATACAAATCATGTTGTCATCCAAAATCACCAAAACATGTAAGTGCCTAGATGCACTTTCACCGACGCCGCGCAGCCGTTCGTGGCCGCCGCGGGAGTCCTTCGTCGTCGCCACGTGATCGTCGCCGCCGTCGCCGCTGCACAAGTTCTTCGCCGTCTCCGCGTGATCGTCCGCCGCCGCCGCCGCCGCCGCGGGAGCCGACCGCGCGTTTTCGGTGTTCGGGGTTCGACCGCTCCGCGCACCGCCGGAGGCCGGCGGGGCTGGAGGGTGCCAGCCGGGGAGACCGGCACCCCTTGCCACCGCTGCTGCCACTAGAGAGAGGGGGAGATAAAGGGTGAGAGATAGAGTGGGGAGGGGCGAGTGGTGGCGTCCGTGAAAGAAAAGGAGAAAAAAGATATGGGTGGGTTCACGTGTTGATAGTTGATATAGAATATGAAATATAAAGGATAACGGGTGCAGAAGAAATTAAAATAGAGGAGAGAAACTTAATGATTAGGCAGGAATATTTCTTTTAAAGGATGAGAATAGAGTACAACGAGTGCGAACAGCCTGAAGCCCCATGTGTCCTACCACATTCCTCTATATAGGAGGCAACATTGAACAATGAGCAGAGGTCGATGTGCACGTGTGCCTGATGAGAGGTGCTCGGATTTAGGACGTTCAACAAGGTTGTGAGCATAGCGGGAGAGAACAATTATTCCTGTTCGAAGGGAGCGAATCGCTGCCGGGATTGAACACCATGGTTGTGATCAGCACTCAGTGTTTTTGCCAACGCAAGAGGAAGATCATCAAACGACGGGTTACCCGCGCTCAAACCCATTTGATGGTCTTTGTTAACGAGTTGGTGCAAAAAGGAGTAGAGAGAGGAAAAACAAAGTGGAGAAACTCAGATGGTAACTTGGAAAAACTGAATTGACAATGGAACAACGGATATTTAAATAAAATTATATTTAAGTTAAAGTAAATATGAGTATAAAAAACTAGCTACCCGCGCAAATTTGTGCGGGTCACCTTGCTAGTTGATCAAATACAGCGCTTGATTCCTTGCATCTCCAATAAAGCATATTTTTATTCCCTACCAACTGTGAAATTCTCTTGGAATTTTAAGGAGATGGATATGTTGCAACACGCGAACGACCTAATTTGGCTCAGTTAACTAGTTTCTAGTCTAGATAACCGTGTAGTGAAATTATACATGGGCACACGGCCTTATTCGGCGGATCCATTGCTGCATGCGAGCTGACACTGTCTCAACGTGCGGTTTGGGAAGCTATAAAATATTATGAAACTTTTCTAAAAAAAAGTAAAAAAAAAACCTTGATCGCAATTGCATAACCGAAAGAAATCAACAGTCCTCAGCGGTAAGCAAGAGTACTACAAGGCACCGAAAGAAAAGCCCAATGCAACTGGTCCCGCGCGCTGATAATAGAGATGCCACATCCATGAGAGCAGGATGCATGCAGCATGCCATCCGGCGGCGCCTAGCACGATTGCAGTTGCAGACAAACAAACCGGCATGCTATACATGCGCGTGTTGTAACCGAATCCCAGCTTTTACGCCGGTGTCCGCATCTTATCTCGATCTTGCACCTGATCTAGCAGCCGCAGCCGCAAAGAAATCAAAAGCGCGTGCTTTTCTGTTCTGCCCACGCATACAATCTTCATAACGACCAGCAGCTTATTATCAAGTCCTCCTCATTTACCAATTCGATCTTCTTCATACATGGAGGACGATGAGCAGCAGCTCGCGGCGGCAGCGCGGGACCTGGCCGCATTGTCCATGCTGCTCCTCCGCCACGTCGGCGGCCACCACCACCAAGAAGCGACGACGAGCAAGCTCCTGACCACCACCAAAAACATGGCCGTGTCGCCCGTGTCCTTCCACGCCGTCCTCTCCCTCCTCGCGGCCGGGGCCACGGGCACCGTGCGCGACCGGATCGTCTCCTTCCTCGGCCCCGCCGGCGCCGACGCGCATGCCGCCCTCGCCTCCAAGGTCGCCTCCTACGTCCTCGCGACCCACGACGAGGCCGAGGTCGACGAGGACGACGAGGAGGCACCTACGCCACCGCCGGAGGTCCGGTGCGCCATGGCCGTCTGGGTCGACTCCTCGCTTGTCCTCAAGCCAGCCTTTGCGGCCGTCGCCACCTCCAAGTACAATGAAGAGACCCGAACCATCTCCTTCAGAAACATGGTAATTAAGATTGATCTATCATATCTATCGTCGTCTGTTCCATCCTCCATGCATGAATGCATCTGCTGCATACAGTATATATATTTTTTTTGAAAATAAACATACAGTATATATAATTACTGCTTAATTTATTTGCTTGCACGCATGTCGTCGATCGATCGATCAGCCTGCGCAGGCCAGAGCAGAGATCAACGAGTGGTTGCAGAGCAAGACCGGCGGCCACTTTCAAGAAAGAAGCTTCCTCCCGGAGGCGGAGGCGGAGGCCTCCACCTCCACACTGGTGGTCCTCGCCAACGCCCTCTACTTCCGAGGCTACTGGTACGACCACTTCCTGCCGGAGATGACGCGGGACGGGCCTTTCCACGTGTCGTCGTCGTCCGGCGAGGTCGCCGTCACCGTGCCCTTCATGGAGGGCAACGACCTCCACGCCAGGATGCACATCGGCTGCCACCCCGGCTTCAAGGTCCTGCGGATGCTCTACGCCGGCGGCGTGTCGCCCGACCACAGCTTCTCCATGCACATCTACCTCCCCGACCGTCGCGACGGCCTGCCGGACCTGGTGCGCCGCCTCAGCTCCGACCCGGCCGCTCTCCTCCACGGCGAAGTCGTGCCCGATCACCGGGTCCTCGTCGGCGATTTGAAGATCCCAAAATTCGACGTCTCGCTCAAGGCAGACTTCTCTCGTCTCCTTGCTGACCTTGCGGGTCTGGATCTGACGCCCGCCGCCGGCGCCGGCCACCCCTTCTCGGAGATGGTAGAGATGGCCGAAGCCGACGGCGGTGATATGCGGCTGCCACCGATGGCTGTTACCTCGATCGTCCACCATTGCTCAGTCCACGTCGACGAAAGTGGCACCGTCGCTGCAGCAGCCACCGAGCTAGAGATTATAGGGTTTGGCATGGGCGACGACGCTCCCGAGCCTGCTGTCGACTTCGTCGCTGATCACCCATTCCTTTTCTTCATCAAGGAGGATCGTAGCCGTGTCGTTGTTTTCGCCGGCCAGGTCATTGACCCTACATCACTATGATGATATATAGCAGTTAGTCATGCATATCCTCTATTTATTGTTGATTGAATAATAATGGAAATCCTCTCCTCTATTTAGTGTCGATTGATGATTGTCCTCTACTCTATTGGTATTTTTTAAGTTAAGTGCATCATCGATCCTCAAACTTTTTCTCACGTATTATTTAAGCCGCCATTGAATTATCAAAATATATGTGACACGTATAGGCAAGGCTGGACTTGCTAATTATGGTAAGACCATTTGGGCAGTAAAATTCAAATGCCTGCCTCGCTCGGTGACCTAGCCCCGACATTGGCGCAGTACAGTCGACGATTTGCTGGACAGACAGGTACGTCTGCCAGCCTTCCCGTCCTGATCTTATGCGCGCAGTCCTTCGATGGCGGCCACCGCCGCGAACGTACGCCCAGCAAGAACCTGCATATGCATGTAGCCATGCGAATTATTGAAGCAGCTAGTGATGCTCGATGGGAAGCACTAGAGATCGGATGGGTTAGCTAGCTTAATCCCGCATTGCAGGAACACGAGGAATTGATGAAGCAGCAAATAACCAATCGATCGACGACGACCTACCGAGGGTCCCTTGGCCCTTGGGCAGTGTAACGGCCGGCCCCCTCCTTCCGTCAGCCCACGGTGGCCGGCAGAGGCCCGTCGTCGTTCCTCCTGTGGGGAGGGGCGGCGTGCCCGGGGGGCAGGTGGTCGTGGAGGGGGATCTACGCCGGCGCCGCCGGTCCAGCTCCACCACCGCCACTCTCCGGGTACGATGCACGCCTCGACGCACAGCACCATGCCCTGGCATGCTGCTGTGCGTCGTCCAGGCATGCATCATGCCCGGAGAGTAGCCGCCATTATTCCGGCTTCACGCACTGTTTCCGCTCATGAATATATAGTTGGACTCTCATATGGTATTTGTAGCATACGAGACCGTGAACACATTTGCCTGTATCTGTTTCCGCTCATGAATAGTTGGACTCGATCATATGGTATTTGTAGCATACGAGACCGTGAACATTTGCCTGTAAAGCATGCCGCTAGCATGCCCACGAATTGCTCCAACAAACAAACGGGCTAACAGAATGAACAATTCGCGCGCCACACATTCGGTCGCGAAAGAGGCAGACCGGCCTTCTAGTAAGCCAAGGCAGCGAGGCCGCCCAGGGGAAGCGCCGCGGATCCCCGCGGGGGACTTGGTTGTCAAAGTAGCCCTTAGCAGTATCCTCTCCACACGATTCCATCGGCAACGATAACGTTACGATAATTAATTTCCAGTTTTCCACACGTACGCCGACAAACACAGCTCAGCCTGCCGCTCGCTGTTCTGCACTCCATGGCCGTAGCCGAAGTCGCCGCAGTGTGACAGTGATGCTTACCTTAAAATGTTTTTGAGATGAACAAAGCAGCTCTAGATTTGGGCCGAATCGGATGCAGTCGGAGAAAGGAAACACAATAAGTCATAGGTATATATCTCAGTTCCAATTTCTCACGTAACAAATAAAACCTCTTTTTATTTCTTCCCAACAATTAATACTAATAAAAAAATATAAAACAATATGTAGTAGGAAACTAAACAAAA
This sequence comes from Echinochloa phyllopogon, assembly GCA_033239725.1. Lineage (NCBI taxonomy): Eukaryota > Viridiplantae > Streptophyta > Magnoliopsida > Poales > Poaceae > Echinochloa > Echinochloa phyllopogon. The sequence continues at coordinate 4,784,422 of BTCW01000001.1, forward strand.
GTTGAAGATATAGATCAATTGGTAGAGCGTTGATCAAAGCATTATAAAGGTATGGGGTTTCATTCCTCGCAGGTCCCAAGCGCTCAAGAGGCTGTGGGAGCTGCTGGCCGAGTGCGAGGGCAACCGGGCGGCGCTCGAGTCCCAGGACGGGTTGTTCCGCGTCGTAAGCAGCGGCAACGCGTGCTCAACGGCGAGCGAGGAGGCGGTCGGGGTCCTCGCGTCGCTCCGGATCCCGAGCCGGATCGGAGCTAGCTGACGTCGTGGCACGGCACAACAACCTTGGGGAGGCGCTCACGGCCGTGCTCCGCTCGTCAAACTTGAAGTCCCGCGCTGACACCACGCTGCTCGTGAGGTCCCTCTTGGAAGCGGCGTGGCCGGCCTGAGTGATCAAGTTGAGCCAGGAGCTTCTCGCCGAGGTGGTCCACGTGGTTCGTGACTGCATCTCGACGCGGGCGACCAAGGCGACGCTCCAAGCGCTCTGCCCGCACGTACGGACCCGTGTCAAGATCGTGGGAGCGGGCGCGGTGCCAGCCTCATAGAGCTCCTGCTCCACGACCCCGAGAGGCGCGTCTGCGAGCTCGCACTGGCGGCACTGGAGGAGGCGTGGCGGCGGCACGCTCGGGCGCTGCTGGCCGCGGCGGTGCGCGCGGCGGAGGCCGAGCTGGAGGTCGCACTCCGGCGCAAGCAGGGAGAAAGAGGGGATAAGGAGCTGACATGTAAGCCCCACCGCCACGTGTCGACCACGTAAGAAAAATCACTCTCCAAAACAACTGGGTGGTCAAATACAAACGGTTTTCATAGTTGAGCGGCCGAAGATTTCTGATTTTCGAGTTTGATGGCCAAAATCAAACCATGGCTATAGTTCGATGGTCAAAGAAAAAAAAAATAGACTTCTTTCTTAGACAAAAGCTGAACATATGCCATCACTATCGGTTACTAATATAAACATGACTAGCAGTTATTACACAACCACATAAATATGACTAACGGTTACACCAGCTCCAGTCATGGCTACGTACCTGGGTTTGCTCGCCACTAAGGGTTGGAGGATGGCGGATCTCTCTGGGCGGCCTCCCTGCCTTGGCTTACTAGAAGGCCGGTCTGCCCCTTTCGCGACCGAATGTGTGGCGCGCGAATTGTTTATTCTGTTAGCACGTTTGTTGGACATACTAGCGGCATGATTTACAGGTAAAGGTTCACGGTCTCGTATGCTACAAATACCATATGAGCTACTCCAACAATTCATAAGCGGAAACAGTGAAGCGGGAAACAGCGAAGCGGGAATAATGGCAGCTACTCTCCGGGTTGGTGTCTCAGTCCTCGCCATAGCCCTGCTGCTGTGCGTCGAGGCGTGCATCATACACGATGGCACCACGGCCGCGCGGTGGTGGAGCCGCCATTATTCCCGCTTCAAGGCAGGGAGGCCGCCCAGGGAGATCCGCCATCCTCCAACCCTAGCTAGTGGCGAGCAAACCCGACCAGGTACGTAGCCATGACTGGAGATGGAGCTGAAGTTGAACAAACTTGTGGCTGCGTCCATTTGGGGAAGACGAACATCCCAGCGGTGGAGCGGTATGGGCCTATGAGGCCGAGATGCTCAAGTTTTGGGCCAGCAATTAATCTGGAAGAGAAAAGGCCCGTCACAACTCACAAGGCTCGTCCTCATGGCCATCGCCGCCTTCGTCCTCTGGCTCACCGCCACCTTCCCCTCGCGCACGCCGCCGTGCCATCTGAGGGCTGAGCCGCTGAGGGGCTTCGGCCCGGGCGCCCACTACTCCACTGCTCCTGCTGCAGGCGCGACATCGATGGCTGCGGCAACACACGCCACTGCACTCTCCTGACCAGCCGGTAGCGGTTGTGGTGCAGACGTGCAGTGTCACGGCAGCACCAACTCCTCTGTATCTCTGCTTGTAGTACTACTACACGGGCCCTGATCGATTTCATCTCGCTATGTTTTCCTCTCTACCTTTTTTTTTTACGGAGAGGCGATATATATAGTGGCCCTTATCTGTTCATGGATTCGTTACCCTCTGCTACCAGCTTGCTTAGCTATTCATGGCTTCTGCCCCATCAATTTCGTTAAAAGTCAAATCCACAAACGAGATCCAGAGGCAGGTACCAAGTGCGGATTCTGTGTGTTTGATGCATCACACGCACCACCTATCCACCTCTAGCAGTATCCTCTCCACACGAATCCATCGGCAATTACGTTAAGCGGATAATTAATTTCCAGTTTTCCACACGTACGCCGACACACACAGTTCAGCCTGCCGCTCGCTGTTCTGCACTCCATGGCCGTAGCCGAAGTCACCGCAGTCTGACAGTGATGTTTAACTTAAAACGTTTTTGAGATGAACAAATTAAGAAGCTGATGCTTTGCGAATTGCACGCCACGTCTCACGGTCGCTCAGTTCGCAGCTCTAGATTTGGGCCAAATAATAGGATGCAGTCGGAGAAAGGAAACACAATAAGTCATAGGTATATATATCTCAGTTCCAATTTTTCACGTAACAAATAAAACCTCTTTTTGTTTCTTCCCAACAATTAATATTAATAAAAAATTATAAAAAGATATGTAGTAGGAAATTAAACAAAAGTTGGGGATGTAGCTCAATTGGTAGAGCGTTGATCAAAGCTTGACAAAGGTACGGGGTTCAACTCCTCGCACTTCCAATAAGATTTTTTTTATTTTTTCATGAGAAAATAAACTATAAAATAATATATAGTCCAAAGCAAAATAAAAGTTGGGGATGTAGCTCAATTGGTATAGCGTTGATAAAGGCTTGACAAAGGTATAGGGTTCAATTCCTCGCGTCTGCAATATTTTTTTAATTTTTTGATGAGAAAATAAACTATAAAATAATATATTGTGAAAGCAAAATAAAAGTTGGGGATGTGTAGCTCAATTGGTAGAGCGTTGATCAAGGCTTGACAAAGGTACGGGTGCAATTCCTCGCATCTCCAATAAGATATGTTTTCTTATTTTTTCAATGAGAAAACAAATTATAAAATAATATATATTGTAAAACAAAACAAAAGTCAGGGATATGGCTTAATTGGTATATTGTTCTTTAAAGCATGATAAGGTACAGGGTTTTGTCCTCGCATCCCCAATAAAACATATTTTTATGATAAAATTTATAAAATAATATATGATGCAAAGGTGCAAAACCAAACAAAAACTTAGGGATATTGCTTAGCTAGAAGAGTGTTGATCAAAGCATGATAAAGTTACGGGGTTCAATTCCTCGCATCTCTAATCAGATATATCTTTTTATATTTTATATGATACATATACAATATGTTAATTGTTGACATGATCATTTCCATGAGTCGTTGATGATAATAATTACAAGTACAATTACTAGTAAGATTATTTTAACGACATCTAAACTAACCCCTTAATGTAATGATAAAGGAAGATAAAGTCAACTCTTTTAAAAGGATAACTACGTCAAGACACTCAGGCTCCTAATAAAGAGGTAACAAAAAGGTTCCTTAGAAAAAAGTACCCCGTTCCATTTTACTATTCGCTTTGACTTTTTTCTACAACCTTTAACCATTCGTCTTATTCAAAAAATTTATCCAAATATATGAACATATATTTGGATAAATTTTTTGAATAAGACGAATGGTTAATGGTTTAACGAAAATATCAACAACGAATACTCCCAGATTGCTCTATTAGATTGGTTTGAGCACAACTCAAGTACAACCATACACGTCTAGAGACTGCACAGCAACATGCAAATTTGAGATTTTTACAAAGTAATTTCGACCATTGACTTTTGAGTTGTACTTAAATAGTTTTATTGTGAAAAAGTGCTTAGCTTTAATTATCCATCACCATCACAAGGGATAGAGTGATAAAATGCTGCCTCACGGGTCCCAACAATGCGCCTCTTATAAAATCTTATGCTCCGTAGGTTACATCATAGTGTATCTTCTTTAACACTACCTTTTGTTTGAACAGTCTTGGCTACTAATTCTTTCGGGACTGAAGCAACCTAGGATTTCAACGTGGAGAGAGAAAATGAAAATTAGTCAAGACGATATATTAATTGCTCACGTAATCATTTGATGATGAGTTGTACACGAGCTGATAAAGTCACTCGGGCCTTCTCAGAAGCTAGGTCAACTCTTTTTTTACGTAAAGACAATAAAGTCAACCCATTTTTATTAAGGAAGAAAAAATGTCAACCATATGCTCCGAAAGTTTTTCCAAACCGGCCTCTAAGGTGACTTATCAAACTTGTATGGTTAGGAAAACCTATCAAATTTATAGTCATTTTAATTGGCGCTCAGGTTGAGTTAATTTCATCATTTTGCTTTCGAGAATGCCCTCGACAGCAAAGATAAGATTTTATGTTGGGCACTTAACTTGGGAAAAGATAACCTAAGGTAGTGTTGTAAAAGATACAGTATATATGCAACTACCCTAGCCGCCTAGCGTGAGCAAAGTGTGAAACTGTCACGAGGTAATTAACACAATTATGAGTGGCTCGCTAATAAGTTAGTATATAATGGTACGAGTAATTTGCTGAAGTGGTGTGCTTGATCTGCTGGAGTATAGTATAGTACTAGTTTTTAGCCAATAATGAGCTTGCAATGATTGGAGTACTCATGCCATTATGTGCAATAACTTATTAGCAAGGCACTCACATATATAATTGCCTTCAATACCGCGTGACAGCATCATACTTTGCTTATGCTCAGAGAGATACGAGTGCAAGATTTATTATTAATTATTCTATGAGAAATGCTTGAGGTCAAACGTATAGTGTGTCTAGAGGATGAACAGCAAAATACAATATTGTCCGCTGATACAACAATTCTCTGTCATGTACGTATGACATGACGTCGGTAACAATCGACGGTATTTTTTTTTCGACGGTATCGGATGCACGGTCGCCATCAGTCCGATCCTGCGCAGGGGCGGAGCTAGAAATGCTATCCAACCCGGCCTAATTATACCGTCGGGTGGTTGGTAGTATTTAGTCTAGTTTTAACCAATCCAACATTGCGACGGTAGTATTTATACCGTCGGGTGGTTGGTTGGGTGCAGCGGCATTGCGACGGTGGATCCTGCACAGCGGTGGCCCTCTAGGTGTGGTGGTGTCTGCCCCCCGGCTCCTTTATCGGCGCCGGATCACTTCAGTGGTTTCGATACCCGTAGGTGGGCAGTTGTAGGTGGAAGTTGCGGCTGCATTTGTCCCCTCTGTCGGTGTGAGTAGTGTGTGGCCGTGTTGATGTCCCAATCCAACCGGTCAGCTAGTGTAGTCGTGCGGTAATCCGTGTTGATGTCTCAATCCAACCGACCGAGTATGTTGGTTGTTTTCTTTCCTTTTTTTGTTTCCTGTCTATGGCCTGCTAGGGTTGTAGTCTTGTATTTTTCAGCTATATTAATAGAAACGCACTGGTCGAGAGTATCGTTGGTTCAAAAAAAATTGAATCAATGGCAACGAAGGGGTTTCCGTGTTGTTCAGCAGTTGCAGGGGGCAGCAGGGAGGCCGACGACCGGGCGGCCGGCCAACATCTGCGTGCACGTACTTCCTGGTGCAGGATCCAGGTCCGATTGCGCCAAGTCGCCCGTGTGCACACAACTACACAAGCCGTACCTGCAGGATTGAAGTCGAACACAACCAAAGAATCAAGAATTCTACTACTAGTAACTAGTACTCTGTAGTAGTAGTAGTACCAGTTATATGCTCGTATGCTGTAAATAGCCAGTAAAGCTCGTGCTACTCTCTCTGTTTTTTTTGCTTCTGTTTTTTGCGATGTGTATTTCCGGTTGGGGGTGTAACTTTTGCACGAATACTCTGTTTCTTCGCTGGCCCTTATCTGAGTATCTCTTTATCAGATGTTAACATGGCGCTACTGTCATAATTCCTTCTATCCCCGTCGACACAAATGGATCTCTCTCTCTGCTATAGATGCCTTGTGCCTCAAATTATACCTACTAGCTCATCAACCCGTGCACCTGCACGGTCTAGTAATTTTAAATATAAATGAGTAGTTGAGTTTATATAAATTAATTAAATTAGTGTGGTGCCGAATGGAAAATATTTATGTATTTTGTATGTCTATATGTTATGACCGGTTGATGTAGAATCTCCTATTGATAAGTGAGCGACCACCAAAATTATTTGAACCCTTCAATCTCCATACATGTAGCAACATCTGTAAAACTACATAAATAATTTATTTCGATTACGCTTCTATAATCAGCTTAAATAAGGGAAATTGTTGTCTTAAATATAGAAAACGTACTTTGGATACTATATGGGTATATTTTTAAGTAAATAATACTATATGATATGAGAGATTAGACATTTCATAATAATAGAGTTAAGCTTTACGTGTGCGCATATAGTATTACATACGTATTTTCACACTTCAAATGTTAGTATATATATTTCCAAATATGACATTAATCCATACCGTGATATGTTTCTTCATTTCTTTCTGGCAACTTACTTCAATTCTTCCTTTTTTTATTTTGGCACACTACACTAACTGACAGTTTCTATTATGCATTATTAGGCTTCGATAGATTCCGTTTCTATTTACCAATCAGGCAATCACCTCGCACGTATACATGTGCCAATTTGCCTTTGTACATTCAGCCGATAAGCCTATCTAAGACCACATTAAGATCTCTCTCTGCATCACTTCTCTATCAAGTGTTCAGATTTCGCTAATTCTTTAACATGTTCTTGATTTCAGTAATTTTGTCTAAAACTTCCTAATCATTAACCAATGAGCGTCATCAATTCTAGATTAATGAGTAATGTGGCATTGGTACCAAATTCTTCTCTATATGCTTAACTCATGGTTCTGTACCTCTTTATATCATCTACATGTTTCATAGTCGTCTTGGTGCCAGAATGGACTTGTCTTGATGTATGATGCTTTATTTTATTTACAATTGCTTCATCTCTTTTTTCTAGCCATGCGTAGGAAATTACATTAACTATTTTAACTCTTCCCTGCCTCATTATTGCCTCTAATTAAGAATTAACCAATCCCACAAAACTATTTGCATTGTCTACACAGCATGGTCGATCCCATGCAACTTAAAGTAGAAAACGTAATAGAGAACAGGCTAAAATTGTTGAGAGTTACATACCAATACGCCAGCTGCTTCCTTCCGGCCAAGGTAGGAGTCCTGCGCCGGATTTTTTTTTCCTTGTTTCAAGCATAATCAGAACTGCACGTACGCATCATGGTCATGTATGGGGAGATGGATCCGAATTCCATATGCTTTTCTTGATAAAAAATAAAAAACCTGCATCATGCATGGGAAGACCGATGGGATCAAAATTCCAATCTAGTATACTTCTGGCTTCCAACAATGAACCAATGGAAGATCACTTCTGCGCCTGTAATGCCACATCGTTTCACGTCCATGTATTGGAACAGCATGGAACACACATCATACAGCCTGCAAGCACACAAACTTGAGATATACTACACCGGTAGGAGATTTCTTTGTTGATCTAGAGGGGCACCGTGATATATATACTTTCCTGACATAGATCTCGATTGGACTTTGTTTCATGCTATGACTGCCATGAGCCTTCTTTGTTGATCTAGAATTCTAGAGGTCCCTTCGATCTCTTGAACTCCTCAAGCCGGCCGGCATGCTACGGTCTTTTTGTTGATATCGGTAGAGATCACGGTGTTTGTTCAGATCACGGTGGAGATTGAGCCAAGGTTCGGAGGAGGTAGTTTATGTTGACTTTTGATGGCATATATGGGTAAATTTGAACCAACTATTAGGGGTTACTTTACAATACTTTTATAATGATAAATGTGGGTAATTTTTTTAAAAAACACAATCGATCCAATGGTTATGATTATAGATGATTGTTAGAGTCTACTAAATTGATGGCTAGATATTCCTGATTTTTGTGAGAATTTCTAGGATTTATCTTTTTTTTCTAGTGCGTCTGGTGAGGATTAACGTGGAGGTTTCAAAAGGAGCCTCCAATTAGCAATAGTAAGATTGGTTCCGTCGACACTTGATGCGAGGCTCACGTTGGTACAATAGTACAACACAAACTGTCTGGTAGTACGTTTATTTGATCGATCCTGCTCTAGCAAACACATCCTTCAGCTACTTCATTGGCAGAAATGCTTGGCGGTTGCCTGGGCCGAATCTGCCGGCGGAGTCCGCGAAACACATGGCCCAGTGGTCACGTTGTTCAAAAGTTGTTGGGAGACTACAACTGTATCTCTTCGCATATTTGCCTTCGGGTGGAGGTTTTATGAGACCTGACCTGATTCTAGTCGTATCGGTTGAGGTGTTGGGAGACTATAAAATTCGAATACTCTGGATTTCATCGCATATATCTGCCTTCGGCGATTCAGAGGTGCTTGGCATCTGCGTCTGGAGTTACAGCACTTTTTCAGTCAGGTGAGCACAAGAGGCTTTCTCGTCGTAACGTCAGGTGCAGCACCGATCATTCATGGAGTCAAATAGCATCCAAGTGGGGGATGGTGATAAGTTCAGCAAACTGCCTGATGATATTTTACTTGATATCTTGGGGAAAGGAAACATAGTTGCATGCATTAGGGCCAGCTTCTTTGTCAACTCGATGGAGGCACCTCCCTTCTTTGCTTCCTTATATCAAACTAGACATTGCAGACTTTCTGCACAAGGACAACGCGTTGGATCCTATAGCGATAGATGCAGCGATGTCATGTATGACCAAAGTGGCAAGGATATCACTGGCTGCACCTGGGAGAAAAGGTAACATGAAAGAAGTAGGCCTTCGTCTTTTGCTCGCTACCAATTATTTGTATGACATTGGCAAAATAGTTTGCAAAGCTATTGACAATGGTGGAAGAGTGTGGAGCTTGCCCTACCAACTGTGAAGTTCTATTCGAATTGTAAGGACGTGGATATGTTGCAACACGCGAACGACCTAATTTGTTTTCTTTATGCCACTACCACTCTGTTTCGATATCTAACGAGGCTCATTCTGCACAATGCACGTTTTGATGAGTTGCAAATGCATCGTCTGCTAAATAGTTGCGAACAACTGCAGCATTTTGTGCTTAATAATTGTGATACTGGGGACGGATCTGTACTGAGGATTGACATGCCAAACTCGAAGATCTCTTATCTAAAACTCTTCTCATGTTCCTTTGAGAAGGTTGAGTTCTTGTGTCTTCCAAAGCTATCAGAGCTGCATTATGAATTACGGTACTCTTTCAACACCCCCTTTTCTTTTAGCATTGTTCCATGCCTGGAGGAAGTGCGTCTTCTTTGCACTATGGCGCACTATCAATCTGGACACAAGTTAAGTGAGCTTCTACATGGTGCAAACGAATTGCATGCTCTTACTTTGGATTTCCAGGGAGAGAAGGTATGGATACTGCCAGAAGGACAGAATCTCCATATTTCATTCAAAAATTTAAGTAAGCTGTTCATACATGGCATCTATGTCAGCTTTGGGCTTTCATGGACAAAAACACTTCTTGAAGCTGCACCATACCTCAAGATTTTTGGGGTCATGTATGTGAGGAGAACGGTAAAGATACTAGGAGCCTATTTGCCAACAGGACCAACCCTTGGCAGAAAAACGTAAAACTGAACAGTTGCAGGCATTTGAATTTAACAAGGCTTGAATTTGGAGGTTTTATGGCAGTTAGGAAACACTTGCAGTTTGTCAGATCTATCATGGACTACGCCTCCAGTTTGGAGACTATTATTTTGGAAGATAAAGATCCCTGCAAAGGTTGTGATGCAGCCAATAATAGCAATCACAGCCGTTCTTTGACAGGTTCCATATATCCAAGAAACAAATGTAAGCAAGACACAATACGGAGTCAGCTTGGCGTCGGAGTTTCGTGCTCCGTACAAATAATCTTCAAGTGATATATGTTGCAGCTGGCCCTTTTTAGACTGAAGATTCTTGTTATTTTAGCATCCAATGGCTTCAAACATTTTCATGATAGGATATGGCCTGGAAATTAGTTGGATTTGAGAATATTTTACTATGTTCCTATACATATTTTCCATTCTCTTTGTTATAGGACCTCGCGAGCTCCGCAAAAAATAGTACTAAGTACAATATAAACTGCGAGACATCCTTCAGCCATTTCAGTGGCAAAAAACGCTTGGCGGATGCAACGTTTGATTTGATCGCTCGCGTTGAGGGGAAAGCCGGTTGCCAGGGCCGAATTGGTCGGCGTCCGCGAAACACATGGCCAGTGCTCAGGTTGTTCAAAAGTTTCTTTGCTGGTCTATGGCCTACTGGTCTCAGCTTTAGGCCCATCAACAGCGTCAAATTCTCATCCCGGAATACTTTTTCGGAAAAACCAGTTTAGACACAGCCGCGTTCACAATGTATGAATACTCACCCCTATTAAATACATGCACAAGCTCTACCTTTATAAATACATCCGAAAGACTAGACGTTTAATTCTAAGATAAATTTTTTAAAAAAATACGACACTAATATTGAGTTAAGGACTCAAACTCTTGCGAGCAGATTTCATCACAATTCCCAATCAATTCACTCCCCTCCGTAATTTTATTCATGATTCCCGGTGCAAAACAATAAGATCACTGGATTCAGGCTCGGGCATAGGGGTTTGTGATTTATCCTCTACGGTTGGACTTGGACCCGTCCGCTGTACAAGTTCCGATCGATCGGGAGCAGCGACAAAACACCGGTCAGAGAGCTCGGGCGCACAAACCCCTATGCCCTCCTGCCTTCAAGCTCAGGATCACTGGATCATCATGCCTCACAGGCCGCTCTCTCTCCCCCTGTTCACTGCCGATCTCCTGATCCGAACTCTGTTCCCTCGTAGCTAGCGGCGAGAAAGCCTGAGAGATGAGCCTGGCGCGAGCCGTAGGGTCTGGTCCGTATCCTGCTCCGTGCCTGCGACGAAAAATCTCTGTGCCAGCATACGCTAGCGAGAGTGCTCGTGCTCGCAGTCGTAGCACAGGAACAACAGGAGGCGCGCCGTGCGGCTCGACGCAGCGACGGGGCGGCTTTTCGCAGGCGGGGAGCCACGCATGTATGCAGCGTCTTGTTCGATCTCTGAGATCACTACCCTGCCCGTATGGGCTTTTTGGCATGCATGCTGTTGCTTCCGCACACCAGGAGATAGCCTCACGTGTGCCTCTTCTGCTCTTCTCTGCATCGTGTTTCTGGCAGCCGGGAGAGGTAGCTCTGGGCAGTGGGAAGTCGCTTTGATTTCTCAAGGTTGCAGAAACGACGACGCTATCGGGCTAAGAGCAAGTATTATAACTATAGAAGGCTGCCTAAATGACGAGGTGGGGGAGAGAGAAGAGGAGAGGGAGGGGAGGTGGGGTGGGCTGTAAGTTTACAGCCAGCTTGGTTACAAGAACCAATGAACTTTATGAGAGAAATAAGTGAGCTATGTATTAATGATGAAGAGCTGAATCACTATACAAGTGGGTTGAGAGGTGGGCTGTAAAGATTCTTACAGCCTGTTGCTAGCTAAATTATTAGCCTTGCTCTAAGGGCACGTGCACGTCTTAATGGAATTACTATTGGAATTGGAACAGTAGCTAGGGATTGTAAAATCTAGATTATATGTGATAAACATGCATGGGTGACACTATGGGCCTGCTTGTTTACGGTTCAAATTTTGGCATGTCAAAACTTTGGCTGGTCAATTCTTTAGCTACTATTTGGTTGGCTACCAAAAGTTGCCAATATCTCACATTTGATTTACTAAAATGTTGGCAAGTTTTTTATCTAATTTTTGGCTTACTAAAACTTGAACGTGCCAAGATTTTGGTAGCAAACCAATCAGGCGTTGTCGTGCAGGCCGGGTGCATAATATTCTTGTCAGCACAGTGAGTAATTTTCGTTATACAAAAAAAAAAGGAAATTGCAAGTTGTGCAGCACACGATTAAATAGTTGATTGTTTGAATCCCTGGATTATAACCAGCCTTTTACACGGTTATAAACAGGCCAGGCCAGGTGAATGAAAACATGTGTGCCTCGCTTCCTACATCCCCTACAAACTTAACTAGTTATATAATGGGCTTTACGAAAAACACATGCCAACATGTCTGTGCATATGTGTACTGTTAAAGCATGTGCACACATGATCGCTGATATAAAAGGCTTGAAACCCAATCTAAACATATAGACATTTCTTGTCTTATTGACCTTTTGCTTTCCTACAAAACGTCCACATCTTAGAAAATGTCATATCTTCTCTCGAAAGAGCTTATCGAATAGAGGTAAGCTGTCACTCCTTACCTTACCTTACCTAACTAAAGAACCGTTCGAAATATGTTTAGAAAACTTTTTGCGTGGGATCCAGGCGTTAAATTTTGAGAAACTTTTGAGATAGGGTACGGTTCCATCACGGGATATTCTTGCTATTGCATTTGACCCTTCACCTCTCGTGTGTTAGCTATGCACAACACCACTAGCAAATCTACCATTTAGCTACTACATTTCCAGCTTCCTGAATGCCAGAGTGTCACATAAACAGTGCGGGGCTTGGACTACAAATGAGACTGGGCTCCGCCCCTGCATGCAGATATAAATCATATCAATTCCCATATGATTCAAGAGCTGACGAACAATTGTCTCGGCAAATCTCATGCAAGCCCAGTACAATGTAGGCCTGTTTAGTTCCAAAAAAGAACTCCCAAATACACTATGCAAAAAGAAGATTCACCATGACATCAAAATGTAATAACATGCATGGAGTATTAAATGTAGATGAAATCAAAAACTAATTGCACAGTTTTGTTGTACTCTGTGAGACGGACATTTTGAGCCTAATTAATTATTTTTTGGATAATTTTTCACAAATACAAACGAAAAGCTACAGTAGCGCAATGATTACGAAGTGACATCTTACTCCCAAATTCAATCTCCCAATCCTACCATCTAAGGTGGTGTTTAGATGTTGAATTTGGGAGTATGATGTCACTTCGTAATCATTGCGTCACTGTAGCATTTCGTTTGTATTTGTGAAAAATTGTCCAAAAATTGATTAATTAGGCTCAAAATGTTCGTCTCGCAGAGCACAACAAAACTGTGTAATTAGTTTTTAATTTCATCTATATTTAGTACTCCATGTATGTTATGACATTTTGATGTGACGAGGAATCTTCTTTTTGCATAGTAAATTTGGAAGTGGAATTTTGGAACTAAACAGGGCCTAAACACCACCCCAGTTAGTGTACTGTGTCGTGCATGCAAGGCGCTAAACGAGTAGTAAACGCATCCGAGAGAGGGTGGCGAGAGGACAGCTCTGGGCATGCCCGGCACACGCAGCTAGCGTATGGTACGTGACATCCAGTACAGTGTGAGCAGCGCCACATCTGCAGCTCACCCGACTTTTCGCAGCGCCACACAGCCAGTCGAGCAGGCAAGAGGCAGCACCTGCTGCAAGCCCACACGTGCGCGTGCATGCGCACGGTGCGCCACTTACTCCGTATTTCTTCAGACATGCCGCAGTGTATGTTGGTAGTACATTTGTTTTTTCCTCACACGGCGACCATAATAAGGCCGTTTGTATCTCGAAGAGCTAATTAGTAGACGCACCGAATCTATACTTGAGTTTCATTCTGATTACTACATACGGAGGGAGCCATATTAATAATTTTAAACCAAGACTAATAATTTAGTCAACTAAGGCCTTGTTTAGTTCCAAAAGGCAACCCCAAAATTCACTATGTAAAAAGAAGATTCTCATCACATCAAAATGTCATAGCATGCATGGAGTACTAAATATAGATGAAATAAAAAACTAAGTGCACAGTTTTGTTGTACTCGCGAGACGAACATTTTGAGCCTAATTAATCAATTTTTGGACAATTTTTCACACAAACAACCGAAATAGTACAGTGACACAATGATTACGACGTGACACCAAACCCTCTATTCCTCAACCCCTAATTCCCCATCTAAACGAGGCCTAATGCCGCCATGCCGGTTATATCACATTACTATATCATTTTAGGCCAATTTAATAGCTCATCCATCTAATAGCTAGATGTAGAAGTGAGATGTGTACAATTAATACTTTGTACATATCTCCATCTCTCATTCTTTTATTAAATTTGTTGCACTTCGGTTCAGATGAGATGGCTGTGTAAACTCACAACCACTTTTTGATTTTCTCTCCGTCCCTCGTCCAAATCGGCATAAATTTATTATGGAGTTTCATATAATCCATCTATATCACTTTTTATATTTGCTCTTAAAGATGTGACAAAAACTTAAAAACAAAGAGATGAAATAAGTTTCATTTAGATAGTAATTCTACACGTACATTATTTCAAAGATGGTTTACCTTTTTGCATACATAGCCTGAAACCAATAAAAGAAAAAAGAAACAATACCTTATGTGGAGCTATTTGAATTTAATTGCTTGTGTGGTCATTTTAAAGCCTATCCCTATTTGCTGGGAATCGAAGCGGAACAGTTAGCTATAAGCACAAATGTGACATACAAAGACCGCCCCACCAGTGCTCAAGAAGTATAATTTTTTTTTTGGCAATATCTACTAAAACCATAAATTATTGGATGTCTCCCGGCCATTACTCGCACCACCTTCACCCTTCTTCTCTTGTCGCTGTTACGCAAGGAGACACGCGCCAATCACTTTAGAAAAACAGACACACACAGGCTAGGGCCAGCGGATCGACGCGAATCTCTCACTCTCTCTCATCATCTCCTCCACTATAATGTCACACTGTAGTCTTCCGTCGTGCTAGAACTCCACGCAGTCATGCACATGAAATATGCGCGTACGTACCCTCGCGGCACATGGCGAAATCCCCCCCCCCCCCCCCCCCCCCCCCCCCCCCCCGCGTACGTACACGCTCTCGGCACGGCGCGATCCGAGAAAAACCACGCGCCGCGCGCTCCCCTCCTGCTGCTCGCGTCGTCTGACCCGACCCTGCGAGGTGAGGTGACATCTCCGGAGGCCGGAGAGCGCCGGCCACTCCGCTAGCATCGCATTTAACGCGCCGGTCGGGCCCTGCAGACACGAGACCGGCCATGGCGGTGCTAGAGAGAAGAGGAAGTTTGGTGAAAATGTCACATCGGATACTGCAGCACACTGTACCGCTTTTCGTTTGTTTGTGGTAATTGTTGTCCTACAATTACCTAACTAGGCTCAAAAGATTCATCTCGTCGTGTACATCAAAACCATATACTTAGTTTTTTATTTACCCACATTTAGTGTTCCATACATGAGGAGAGAGATTTGATGTGATTTGAGGCGATAGTTGAATAGTGAAATTTGGAGAGAGAAATTTTGTCTTTCGAAGAAAACAGGGCCCATGGCGAAAAGACGGACTACGGGATGATGGGTGGACGATGGCCGGAGCGAGGAGAGAGAGAGTTGAGGTGACAAATGAGGTGACAACCTTTTTTTTAGGGTGTTAAGATGGGTGAAAATTCGGTAAAAATGTTAACACTGTAGCGCACTGTAATATTTTTCGTTTGTTTATGGTAAACATTGTCCTACCTAGCTAGGCTCAAAAGATTCATCTCGACGTATACATCAAAACTATATAATTAGTTTTTTTATTTAGCTACGTTTAGTGCTCCATGCATGAGGAGAGAGATTTGATGTGACAGTGAATAGTGAAGTTTAGGCCCTGTTTAGTTCCAGAATTCCCACTCCTAAATTCACTATGCAAAAAGAAGATTCACATCACATCAAAACGTCATAGCATGCATGGAGTACTAAATATAGATAAAATCAAAAATTAATTACACAGTTTTGTTGTACTCTACGAGACGAACATTTTGAGCCTAATTAATAAATTTTTGGACAAATTTTCGTACATACTCCCTCCGTTCACTTATCTAAGGCCCATAGTTCTGGGCTCAAAGACCAATATAGGGGAACTTGGCTTGCATCGGTTAATTAATTTCCATCGGTAAACACCTTCCTTAATTACTCCGACTCTTCCTTTCCCTCACTCGTGGATCCGATGTGTCATCCCCCGCGTGCCCGCGCGCCCTCCCGGCCTCGCAAAACCCTGCGATTTCCTTCTTTCCTTGTCTCACGGCGCCAAAAGCCTCACAATTTCGCCGCCAAAACCCTCCGTAAATCATGGCGGCAACAAAAATCGCCCTTCCTCTTGCAAATACAAAACCAGGCGCCTAAACCCTCGGCCAAAATTTCGATTCCGAAATTTTTCATGGCGCCTCATCCCTTTTTCTCCGACCCCCGCCCTTCCTTCTCCAAATTTTCGCCATGCCTATAAATTGAGACTCAATCTCGTTCTTCCTGTCCTCATTTGTCTGCTGCAAAGAACTTCACTCCTTCCTCCTGCAAAGAATGCTAGACCTCAATGTCGAGCCACCCTTTGATTGGGAGGAAATTGGTGAGTGGGAGGGGCCGGCTCATGAACTAGACTATGACATGGTCTGCGACGATGCCGGTACATATCTGCTCATGTTTTCAATCATCCGATTCCATCTTTGGCATTTGTCATGACTAGTTTGTGGATTTTACTTGTGTACAGATGATGAAGCTGCCGAACCTGTAGATGAAGGAGGTGCCGGGGATGTTCAGGAAGGAATCACCGTGATTCCTGCCGAAGCTGTAGATGAAGGAACGGACGGCGATGTTCAGGAAGGAATCACCGTGATTCCTGCCGAAGCTGTAGAGGAAGGAGCTGACGACGATGTTCAGGAAGGAAGCGCTGCTGAGAGTAAGTCCATGTTTCTCTCAGTTCGTGGACAGGTAAGGTGTTGATTTTGTTGGATAGGCAATAGTTCTAGGATACTTAGGTTGGTTTTGAACATGGTAATTGCACTTTTAGCGAGTAGACAGCACACCATGTTCCATGCGTACTTAGGTTGTTCTTATTTTTCTTGTTGTCTGACGGTGTACAGTGCCATGCATACTTAGGTTGTTCTTATTTTTCTTGTTGTCTGACGGTGTACAGTGCCATGCATACTTAGGTTGTTCTTATTTTTTGTTGTCTGACGGTGTACAGTGGCATCCTTTTGTTCTTATTTTTCTGTTAATGCACGGTGGCATGCATGGAGTAGCATGTTGACGATGGAGTAGCATTTCTGTTTATTTTTCTTGTTGTCGATGGAGTAGCATATTTTTTTTAAAAAGAAAGATGTTGTAGCATGTTGTCAAATGGTGAACATCAATACAGCGAATCTGTTTAGATGCATGCTTTGTTGCCACTTTTATTCATTCATCCTGCTATTCTGTAGATCCAACAACCAAAAAAAGGAGGCACTACACAGATGACTTTAAAATTGCCATATATCTAGAGTTTTTGGCGAAGACCGATCCACCAGTCCTCCATCGTGGTGTATCACGACAAGTTGCAGCAAAGTTTGGTGTACCTGAAAGAGTTGTGAAAAGTATATGGCACAATGGACAGAATGCAGGTGGGATCGCAGGTGTTAAAAACAAGTACTCTGCTAATTGTGGTCGCAAAAGGATTGAAATAGATCCCGAAGCGATGAAAAACATTCCTTTGAGGCAACGAACAACCTTTCAAGATCTTGCCCATGCACTGGGCATGAAGAAAACCACTCTTTATAATCGCTATAAGGAGAGGTATTTCCGTAGGCACACTAATGATTTGAAGTTTAGTTTAACAGATGAAAACAAGAAGGCTCGTGTGAGGTATTGTTTGACAATGCTTGAGGCATTGTATGGTCTTAGTGATCCTATATTCAAATCTATGTACAATATCATCTACATCGATGAGAAGTGGTTCTACAGAACCCGTCGTAACCAAAAGTACTATCTTGCCAATGATGAAGAAAGACCTCACAGGGAAGTTAAAAGCAAAAATTTCATTGAAAAGGTTATGTTCCTTGTTGTTGTAACTCGGCCTAGATTTGATGAGAATGGTAATTGCACTTTTGATGGAAAATTGGGAGTCTTTCCTTTCGTTATGGTGGAGCCAGCAAAGAGGGATAGCCCCAACAGACTTAAAGGTATTGAAATCATGCATTGTTCATACTTAGAGGTACTAAAATTTTGATATGACAATATGCTGAAATTGTTCTCTTCTTGTAGGTACTTTAATCACAAAAGCTATGACGTCTCTGACAAAGGCAATTAGCCGTGAGTTCCTTATAAACAAAGTGCTTCCTGCGATCAAAGCTAAGTGGCCGGCCGAGGAGAGGCACTTGCCAATTTTCATTCAGCAAGACAATGCCAAGACTCATATTGATGTCAATGATCCTGAATTTGTAGCAGCGGCACAGTGTGATGGATGGAACATTAAACTCACATGTCAACCTCCCAATTCACCAGACCTTAATGTCCTAGATCTTGGTTTTTTTGCAGCAATACAAGCACTGTTTGAGAGAGGAACTCCTAACAACATCAAGGAGATTGTGCAAACAGTTGAAAAGGCATTTGTTGATTACCCGGTGGATCGTGCAAATCGGATTTTCTTAACACAACAGAGTTGCATGATGGAGATCATGAAGCATAAAGGAGGACAGCACTACAACATTCCACATATGAGAAAGAAACATTTAGAGTTGATGGGGCAACTACCCATAACCTTGCACTGTCCTAGGGATCTTTACAATGATTCTGTTCAGTTTGTCAATGCGTGAGAGGGCATGTATCAATTGAACTTTGTATGAAATTAATCAAAACAGTTCTGTTTCACTAAACAAAAAACAACCTACTTGTTTCCATACATAGAGGGATATGCAATTTTCCACATTGAATCTCTCACATCTTCGAAAGCTTTATTATCAACATCTGCATCTTGAACCCCTAATAATGCTAAGCTCGGTGCATATCCATGACTAAGCCAAACTAGGTCTGTTATTGCATCATTGTGGCGATGATCATCTAGTCCATACCATCCAGGGAACATGGCAGGAAACATGATGTTTGACACATTGAAAACATCCCGATCCCTCTCAAAGGTGCTCACCTTGGTTGCTTGTAGATGCATTAAGGCACTAGCGGCGTCGACCTCACCCTCACTGAATTCAACTTGAGTGTCTTCAACAAACGTATCACCGGCTAGAGAATCCATCACAAAAACGACTTCATCGGACTCCTCCAGTACCTCCTGCAGGCCGTGGATGGAGAAGCTCCCGTCCACTGCATCCACGCTGAAGCAGTCCTCCGTGCCAGTGATGAACTCCTCCTTGCCCTCCATGGCGGCAGTCCTCAACGATGGCTTGATGGGGAGGAAAGAAGGAAGACAGAAGATGGCGTCGCTCTAGCTGTGAGGATGGGTGTCGCTGCGGCTGACTGCGAGGACAGGCGTCGCTGGGCACGCGTTAAAAGAGAGAAGGGAGGGTGCCGCAACGGATGCGATCGCGGGAGGGGGGGCGCGAGCGACGAGGCACGAGTTAACGCGCGCGTGAGAGACGAAGCGGTGGCCGCATTGATCACCGGTGGAAAACGGGAATGGGCCTTAGATAGATGAATTTTTTCAGTTTTGGAATGGGCCTTAGATAAGTGAACCGAGGGAGTACAAACGAAACGCTACCGTGGCCGGCCTGACCCGCGTCGGGCCGGCGAGACCGCTGCAGACCCGAATCGGCAGTACCGATTCTGGATCTAAACACCGCCTTTGAGAGAAAGTTTGAGGATTTTTGGAAGTGAACACCGCGGAAAGAAAAAAAAAGAATCGATCGCGTCGTCCCTTTCCCGGCCTGTTACTCTCCTCTCCTCTGTCCGCCCCTGACCCACGAGGTTGCGTGTGGGACCCGCGCCCGTGTCGTCGCTGCGCTTCCTCGCCCAACTCTTGCTTCTTCCTTCTTCTTCCCTCTCCTCCATCCACATATATGTCTCTGCATATCTAGCCACACCTTCTTCTCCACCAGTCTACCAAGCTCAACCTCCCCTTCCTCCTTCCTCTCAAGCATAGCCTAGTAGTCCAGTCCAGTCGTCTAGTTCCATTCCAACGATCGATCTTCTTCCATTTCCTGGTATGCTCGATCTCTTGCAATAACCTTGATTGATGGGTCGCTTTAATTCTTTGGGTGCGTGTTTAATTTCTGTTTTGATCTACGTATGTAGCTCGCTGTTCTTCATTTTGCATCATTAATTCAATATCAATCCATGAGTCAGCACTCAAAACCCCTGCCCGGCCGACTCTTCTGTTCCTCTACTCGATCGATCAATCGTGCACGAACACATCATGGAAGATGACTAGTGTTAGGCAGGCCTGCACACAGTGGCTCACTGCCTACACACATGAATCAAGGGCCCTGCACCCCCTGTTGCACCTGCCTACCCGGCCTGTCTTCAATACAGCGGCCGGCGACACTCGTTTCGGCGTTTTGGGTGTTAATTTGGTGATCAATTCGCCTTCTCGAGTGTTGTATGTAGTAGGTAGGCGTTCAACAGTTTCTTCCCCCGTTTCCAGGTGCATCAAAACACATCTTGCAATCAACTCAAAGCTGGCCAGCGAGCTGCTTACAGGCAACCAAGAAACTTCTTTCTGTTCTTTTGTGGTTTTTTTTTCCAATTTTCAGTTCTTTGTACTTTTGCAGTCTTGTTTTGCTCCGCTCCGTTTTGTGCCTTTTCGTTCCTTCTGCGTGTTTCAGTTCTTGCATGTCTGCCATACATCAGCAGCCTCATGTGCTAGTCAGTAGTCACCGGTAGCTGGCAGGTAGTAGCTCCGATCCTACCTGAAACCCTAGTTCATCCACAATTTCTGACCCGTCCTAGCTCTCTTTGCCCTTGCATATATATGATTACTCGCTAACATACAGGCGTCGCATGGTGCAGGTGCGGATCCGGGTTGTTGGTCATCGACCCGCTTGGAGCTCCTCCGTCGAGCGCGCGCGCCATGGAGATCGTCGCGGCCGCGGCGGACAGCCCCGGCGGCGCGGCGGCGCGGCCGAGCCGGTACGAGTCCCAGAAGCGGCGGGACTGGCAGACCTTCGGGCAGTACCTCCGCAACCACCGGCCGCCGCTGGAGCTCGGCCGGTGCAGCGGCGCGCACGTGCTGGAGTTCCTCCGCTACCTGGACCAGTTCGGCAAGACCAAGGTGCACACCGCCGGGTGCCCCTTCTTCGGCCACCCCTCGCCGCCGGCGCCGTGCCCGTGCCCGCTCAAGCAGGCCTGGGGCAGCCTCGACGCGCTCGTCGGCCGCCTCCGCGCCGCCTTCGAGGAGCATGGCGGCCGCCCGGAGGCCAACCCCTTCGGCGCCCGCGCCGTCCGCCTCTACCTCCGCGAGGTCCGCGACAGCCAGGCCAAGGCCCGCGGCATCGCCTACGAGAAGAAGCGCCGCCGCCGCCACCCGCCGGCGGCCCACCGGCAGGCGGCCAAGCAGCAGCAGCAGGACGCCGCCGGCCACCAGCACCACCACCACCACCACGGCGCGCCGCCGCCTGCCACGGTGGCGGTGACGACCGAGAGGCGCGGCGGCGTCGTCGTCCCCGGCGACGTGGTGGTGGGCGAGCCGCCGGCGCCGCACTTCCTGATCCCGCACGCGCACTTCCTCCACGGCCACTTCCTGGCGCCGGTGACCGAGCCAGCGGACCCCGCCGCCGTCGCTGCCGGCGTCGGCGGCACCGGGGAGGACCTGGTGCTGGCAATGGCGGCCGCCGCCGAGGCGCACGCCGCGGGGTTCATGATGCCGCTGTCGGTGTTCCACTAGCAAGCTAAAGCCAGCTAGGTCCACCGCCCACTCTCCGCTGCTGCTTCCGTAGCTCCATGGGCTTAATTAGCAGGGACGATGCAAGGCTAGCTAATTAGGCGTAATTAATGGTGAAGGTCTTGCTCGCTAATGGCGATCGGTTTGATTTGATCTCGGCTAGCTGGGCGCGCCGTTTGGTCATGGCCATCCGGCTTGATTTGTGTGCCAGTGCCGCATCAACCGCTAGCTGCTGCCTTTTGGTTGTATTTTGCATGGTTTTTGTGTAGGCAGTGATAGAATGGCTGGATTAGATGGCTTGTTCATCCTCCTTGACTCAGTTCTTGTGAGGATTTCATGTACTGTAGCTGGTCAATCCACTTAAGTTTTTACGCTCAACCTTGTTGCTGAGTCCTGATTGTGCTACATGTTAATTACTGAATTTCATGCTGTTGTTGATTTTTCCTGATACAACTTAACCAAAATAATAATAATGGCAAAAATAATCAACTTTGTGGATTCTTTTTTTTGCACATTTGTTTGGGCCTTTGTTAAATACTAAACCATGCCCAAGTAGTCATTTTGGAGTTGCGTTGTTTGAATTTCCGACATTCTCATTTGTCTTTGGGAGATTTGTCGTATATGTAACGTTATGCCAATTTGCCCAATAGATACACGGCATTTTCCTTGTAGAAGAAGACGGTTGGATGACATGTTTGATGTGCAGTACGCCTTCATTCTATTCAAACGTGCTGAATACTCATTTTCTGATTTAACGAGTGACCATCGTGTAGTAGCAGATGTTTACATGTCAGTGATCCTCATGGTTGGACAAATGAATGGTCGCCATCGTGTGAGTTGTGACCAGATTGATCATGGATGGCTCTAATACCTTCAATGAGGATCGATGGACGTATGATGGAGGTGGAATGCAATAATCAGATATCTTATCTCGTAGAAAAGATGAGAGAGTTGAGTCAATGGTCATGTTGAAAGGCTATGCTGCTGTTCTCTCTCCCGCCCAGTGAACAATAAAAAGTTAGTGTGCCCTCCTGTTCTCAGTGCATCCTTTACATCTATGGACCTGTTGAGATAAAAAAGTAACTCCCAAATACACTATGAAAAAGAAGATTTTCCATCACATCAAAATGTCATAACATACATGAAGTATTAAATGTATATGAAATCAAAAACTAATTGGACAGTTTTGTTGTACTCTGCGAGACGAACATTTTGAGCCTAATTAATTAATTTTTGGATAATTTTTCACACAAACAAACGAAATGCTACAGTAGTGCAATAATTACGAAGTGACATCTTACTCCCAAATTCAACCTCCCAATTCTAACATCTAAACACCACCTATGGTGTTGCCCTTTTGAAAATGCAAAGTTACATGCGCGCCTACATGACCATTCGTCCCTCTCATGTTCATGACCATGGTCATGGTGAGCCCGGTGGACGGTGGTCTATGGTTAACAGCCCTCGTTGCATTTCACGGCGTCATTATGTGGTCACTAACCATCCGCTAATCTTCGGCACAAGTGACAGAGTGGGTATACGTAGCTGACAATCTTATTTTCTACCGGATAAAAGACCATCTAGTTATCTTTTTTACGGCGACGTTTGGATCCGGACTAAAGTTTTAGTCTGGTCACATCGGTGATGGGTATGTAACCGATGGAAGTATATTAATCAGAAGTATAAATATATAGATTAATTTAAAAACTCATTACATAAATAAATACTAATTTGCGAGATAAATCTATTAAATCTAGTTAATGCATAATTAGACAATGTAATGCTACCGTAAATATGTAATAATTATACACTATTTATAGATTAATTAAACTTATTAGGTTCATTTCGCGGAGTAGATATAACTTATACAATTAATTTTATAATTAATTTATATTTAATACTTTAAATTATTATTTATTTAATGGACTAAACTTTAACCTTGACGTAGATACGTAACTACGTACACCGGTACACCGGTCTTAGCTAGGAAAGGCCGGCTTTTAATTCCTGTCTTAATCCACATGATGTATCTTGATCAGTCAGTTTATCCAGCAGCCAGATCTTGAACTAACCCAATGCCGGTGGCCCCGACAAGGAATGAATGGCGTCCATGGGTACGTACACAGTACACTGTTCTTGTTGCCGTCTCTGCGTCTCGACCAGTCAACCATGCACTGACAAGACATTCCAGTTCGCAGCAGCTCCAAGTGCATCATCCATCCATGGCGTCCTTCCCAAATCCGAAGTGGTCCTACGAAGAGCTGATCAACTGAAGAAGAACGCTTTGAGTTCTCTGGTTTGTGGTCCTAGCTGAAATCGCCAGCTTCAATTTCCATGAAAGACGCCCCCGACATTCTTCAGTGTTGGATCAGTCTCGATGACGAGAATGGCGAGAAAATTGCATCACCGTCACCTGTTAATGTATAGCATGCCCATTTCACATTTCATAAAAATACACTGTTGCACGATGCGTTACAAAATGTAAAAGGTCTTAGTTTTGTTTTTAAAAATCAAACTTTTACCTTGTTCGTTCTAAAATACAATAAATAAATCATTTTATCGTTAATAATCAAACTTTAACAAGCAGTCAATCAAGTTAAAAAACATATTAACGTCTATAATTCTAAATAAATACCCTATTTTTGTATGGAACCAACTAATTATGGTTTGATCAAAGTTTAATCAGTTTGATTTAAAATAAATCTCTTGCATTTTGAACTCACAATACAGTTTTACTATAAAATAACTGCACGCGCTTGGTGCGGACGGAGGGAGTGCATCGATCGAAAGAGACGATCGAAATAACAAACACTCGTTTCGGCAGCTGCTGCTGCTGCTGCGATTGCGTTTGCGTGCGTGGGCGGAGCGAGCCCCCCATGTCTGTCTGCAAATGGCATGCATTCAGGAAGCAGCCTGCAGAGACGACGATGGCGCAGCAGCAGCAGGATATCGCATGTCTTGTCACGGAGGATTGGTATGGATTCACCTCTCACATCACGCACGTCTGCCCTCGGATCTCCTGCTTAGACGACGTGTCAAACAAGCCAAGTGACATGGCTGGACGAACCAGCCATGGCAGGAGATAGGTGTAGGTATGAGTAGGCCATGCCGCCATGGCCCATGCATGGGAGAGGCGGAGAAGAAGGCGTCGCCTTCAATTGGGAAGCATGCAGCGGCAGGCTGCGTCGCTGATGTCCGAGAGCAGTGAAAAATAGCAATCCGGCGGCATGCGGTGGGGGTAGAAAAAACGCTGCACGAATAATCAGCGGGCTCCCATCAGGTTGCCAATATGGCTCGGCATTTATTTCGGGTCTGGCTGGTTTGCACCGCCCCGAACTTACCATTTCTCAAGATTCAAAAAAAATCATGCTCAAAAAAAGTTTTTAAAAAAACATACCATTTCTGTTTTTTTGACACGAAAAAAACATACCATTTCTTGGTAACATACTACTCTCCAGTATATAACTCCTGTAAATACGCCGCTGCTGAATGAAGTCTCCCGCGGCGCCGTGAAATTACGCCTAACTTCTTCTAAAAAAAACAAATTACGCCTGCACTGCAGTGAAAAGTTAGCCGGGGGGCTGGGGACAGAGGACAAAACCCTGCAGGGTTGATGTGACCGGTCTCGCAGGGCACGGCACGCCACGTGTCGTCCGGCCCGCGCCGCCGGCCAGTCACCTGCAGTGTGGCCTTTGACCACACCTACTGTACAGTGTACCCGCCGGAGAGAGAGACGCCCGTCGGAGCTCCACGGTGATCGTGATCCACGTCCGGGCTGTCCTGGGCCCTCCACGGGACGTGCCGTTCGTGCACCGGGATTCCTATATGTGGCTTTCGGAAACTTTTTAGGCTAGTTGTCTTCCAATGTTTGAGATTCGTGCGGGTAATATGGGCCATGTGATCTCTTCGTCTTCTACCTCGAGAGGGGCGGCGGCGCCGCCGCAGAGGGGCATGGGCTGTCCGGTGGAGGGTTGGGAGGCGGGCGGGGGCGGACGGCGGCGAGGGCGCCGCCGGCCGCGGGCGGTGCGCGAGGCCGGCGGCGGCGGTGGCGGAGGGCGGAGGTTAGGGTTCGGGGTTGCCGGCGTTGGAGCTCGGGGGACCTCCAATGGCCTCCGACCATAAAAAGAAGAAGGTGGGGCGGAGGGAAGGTCCGGCGGCGGCGGAGGCGAGGCGGCGCGGGAGCGCAGCCGGCCGGGCAGGGCCGGACATCCGGTGGGCGGGGACCGGCGGCGCGGGGACGACGAGCCGATCGGGTTAGGAAGGGCAGGGTGGCGCGGCGGGGGTGGAAGGCGGGCGGGCGGCACGGCGGCGCGGCAGCCGCCGGTCGGGGCGGCGACGAAAGGGGCGGGGGCGACGGTCGTGCGGCGCGAGGAAGAAGACGTCGAGGGCGGCGGAGTCGATGCGGCGAGGGCGGACGGTGAACGGGAGGCGCGGCGCGGGAGCCGCCGGCCTGGGCGGCGGAGGCGGCGGCGGGGACGGTGGGCACGCGCGGAGGAAGAAGAAGAACGGTGGGTGCGCGTGGAGGAAGAAGATGAGCTTGATGGCCCTAAGCGAGATAGCTTATCCAGCTTCGGTTCGCTGGATAGGAGCCCCTTCGTAAACCACCACGACACGACGGTGTACGTACAGAAACAAAATTTACGTGTCGGAAATTATGAAACGAGGCCTGTGATTTACGTATCATGCAGTCGTGGTGCGAGGCTGCTGGGCTGGGGGCCCATGGAGACTGGTAACTAGTACGAAGCCGAAAGTTACGTGTCGGCCGTCGGTCGTGGGCCGGCGAGCCCTTTCTGTGCGGTGCCGTCCCGTCGCGGGGCGCCGGGGCAGGCATGCATGCATGGATGGCATGGCAGCCTGGCGGTGTCAGGGGCAGGGCAGCTCACACAAGCGCGCGTTTCCCGGATCTCGGGTGGCCCCGCGCTTGACCGACCCGCGACCCGTTAAATGCGACCCCAGCCGCCCAAGAAACAAAAAAGTTACGCCCCGCGCGTCGGTAAAAAAAAAAAGAAAAAGATCTTTCCACCGTTGCACGGGCGCACGACACACACTGTTAATCACCATTTATTACCCATGCATCTGCCGTCTGCTAGATTAAGGGTTTGATTTTATTTAGAGCTCCGGTCAAATGAAACCGTCAACGATTCATGCACAAGGCTGCCATGAGATGGACGGGCTTTCGGCAGACAAACCATGAATGAACGAGATCGACATCGTAGTACTAGTCTGCTCCGACCGGCGGGTAGCTTTTCAACTCACATCGTGCACCCACGGATCCCGTCATCAATCCATTCATGTCCATCAGCTTTAGCTACACGAGCAAGCAGTAACTCGCAGACGCGTGCGTGTGCGTACGTACGAGCCTTGACCTGATTTACTGCGGTCTGCTGTTCGATCGATTGGTCAGGAATCCAGGACCCCGAACATCGCGCGTGTGCGCACGTTGTGATGACCTCTGAAATGCATGCTGCTTTCGAGTACGCACTTTCTTTGCTTGCCAATCAATCACAGCTGTACGTATTCACCACAGTGAACATCACTAAGGGCTCGAGCATTGGGCTCACATGGGCTCTGTCCATCCTCCATTCGCGTCCAATTTGTTTGCCAATTATGCCCAATCCCACCTGTCCCCTCTGAACCAACAACTGGTTGGATCAGGCCCAATAGCTGCGGCTTCCCCTCTCCTTGCAGAAAACGCAGCCCACTTGCAGAAAAAAAGCCCAAGTGGCGGAGGAAACGAAGCAAACCAAACCAAACCCACCAACCAAAACCAACTGACAACAGCGACCGTCATGCGCCTCCCGCCGCCGTCGACCAGCGCCGCCGCCGCCGCAGCCGCCGTCGGGGCCGTGCTCGCCGCCGTCGCGCTCCGACGCTACCTCTCCACCTCCCGGAACCTTCCACCCGCCTCCGTGGCCATGTCCGCGCTCAGGAGCAGCAGCAGCAGCAGCGCATCCGCCGCCGGTGGAGGCACCACCACGCTCGTGGCGTACGGCAAGTCGCCGGAGGACCAGGCGCTCCTGGCCTCCGCGGCCTCTACCATCGCCCTAGGGGAGGGCGGGCCGGCAGGGGAGCTCGCCGTCGCGCTCTCCTACGAGGGCGCGGGGTTCGACGCGGGCGCGTACATGGGCGCGCTCCGGGCGCGGCGGTTCGGGACCTGGATGCTCTGGTCGCCGAGGATTGGCTCCACGCAGGACCTCCTCGCGCAGTGAGTGCAAATTTTGGTTCCGCGGCCTGGGTGGGGATTGGGCTTCCCTCTGTTCTTATTGTGCTTTGCCTCTGGTCGTGTTTGCAGGAACTTTGGGAAGCTTCCGGTGGGCGTTGTTTGCGTCGCCGACGTGCAGTTCAAAGGGAGAGGTGCGTGTGATTGTGTGATTGGTACTTGCTTGTTGCCGTTTGTGTCTAGTTGTGATGAATTTGCAGCTTTTTGGTTAGCAAGCTATAGGAGGATTGATTGCTTTCCTTCTGTGTCTGTTGTGATTGATTGACTAAACTAATGAAACTGTCTTTTGTCTGCTGTATAATATCTAGGATTAATTGCTGGAAAAATGCATCGTTGGTGAACAAACGTAGAATCCGATTGTAGTGTGACACTGCTTGCTTTATTCCCATTAGTGTTCCATTTGCGATGAATTAGTTTGCAGCTTCGGTTAGCAAGCTCTTGGGTTTTAGGCTGAATGATGCTTTTATTCTGTGTCTGATATGATTGGTTAAACTGATGAAATAACTTCAGTCAGCTGTTTGATCTCTAGGGTTAACTTGTTAAAAAAATGCAGTGTAGAACTTGATTGTAGCTTGACAACTCTTTTATCAAAAAATTGGTTAATTGATTCCTCTCGCAATTATTGAAATTTGTTGTGCTAAACTTATCCATGAAGCTGAACAAGTGCGTGCATAGCAATTTGATGTTTTCATCTGTTTAGTTAGTTATATTATGCACCGTGTGGCCTGATAAGGTAACAAAATTGATCTTCCCCAATGAATTGTGCAGGCCGTTCAAAGAATGTGTGGGAATCACCACCAGGCTGCCTCATGTTCTCTTTCACATCACAGATGCAGGATGCACGGAAGCTGCCCCTAATGCAATATGTTGTCTGCCTTTCTATGACCGAAGCCATCAAGGAACTATGCCGTGCTAAGGTTAGTTTATAATTCTGTGTAGTTGTGAATGCTGTTCATTAGTTGCATCATGAATATTTCATTTTTGGCTAACTACTTCGGTTGGCATCTGATGCTGTCTTTGTGATAAAACTCAGGGACTACCAGAAATTGATGTAAGGATAAAGTGGCCTAATGACCTATATCTGAAAGGATTAAAAGTTGGCGGCATTCTGTGTACCTCTTCTTATGAACCAAGAGTCTACAATATTTGTACTGGTAAACATGCATTTCCAGTGTTACTGATTCCAAGCATTAAAGTTATTTTTTTTACAAGCATGGGATTCCTTTGGTCTTAATCAGGTATTGGTATAAATGTTGACAATGACAAGCCTACCACATGCTTGAATGCTGCACTTGAGGAAGCAAATGCTATTTCACCCAGATTGAAACGAGAAGACATACTGGCATACTTCTTCAATAAATTCGAAAATCTTTTTGAGATCTTCTCAACTCAAGGTAAATTTAGTTTCATTTTTCTTTTCATTTTGCAGCACATGGCCATATATATGCTCATTAGAACCATTGCCGTTGATGTATATGCATAGATGGTTTCTTTCTGATCACAATGAATTCTATGATAATTTTGTTTTGCCATAGAGGTCAATTATTTTCCCACAACTCATTTAGATGCTGGCAAAACATGTTAAACTTAACTGTATTTTTTTTTCCTTGGTGAGATGTGTAATTAACATTCTCAAATCCTACTGCAGGATTTCAGGCTCTTGAGGAGCAATACTATAACTCATGGCTTCATAGGTATGGAAAGTGTTCACTGTATTCTTAAGACAGTGTTTGCATGATGTATCTTCAGTAGTTGCCACTTCATGTGAGAAATCTTTGCACTTTTCATTGTTATGCAGTGGCCAGAGAGTTGTCGTACAAGATGCACATGAAGGCCAGTCTGTAGGCAGTGTCGTTACTATCCAGGTTAGCACAAAACAGAAGCATGATGATTGAATGTCAGTTTCTGCTTCTCTAACAGTACTGATCCTTTTCAGGGGTTAACGCCAACTGGGTATTTATATGCTATTGGTGAGGATAGCAAAAGCTATGAGTTGCACCCAGATGGCAACAGGTACTTACCATTACTCCTATACATCGTTACCCAGTGTCTGTACCATGTTCTGTATGCATCTCATCCAGTATATCCCTACATGTAATAGCATATGGTCTATCAGACTGTACACAGTATTCCTCATTTTGTCAAGAATAGAATTTGACTCAGTAACCATGTGTCTGCAGCTTTGATTTCTTTACTGGATTGGTGAGGAGAAAGATGTAAGCTTAGAGCATCAATACAATACATAGGTTCAACCAATTGTACAGATGATGGATGATATTTAAGAATGAAATGAGAACATGTAAGCGTCAGTGTCGCCACCTGCATCCCACTGTCTACTTCAAAGGTTGTTCTTGGAAGAAATAGAAGAAATATTGCTGTGAAAGTTATGCACAGCTGCTGTGACATCCTCTCAAACAATGAGAATTGCTCCAGCCTTCCACTTCAGTGTGTGACGGCTCTCCGGAAGCAGATGATAGGATCAACCAAGACTGAACCACGGGCACGTGTGCAAACGTCAGGTGGGTAAAGTCGCAATGACTGAAGACCCTTTGCTTGAATGAACCATAGGATAAGGACAGGGTTTAGGGCTTGGTGTATTTGCATCAGGTTCTGGTATAACTGTAACATTGCAATAGGTTTTTGTTCATAGTGAATTGAGCTGGAGAGCTGCATGATTGTAATCGTTAATCTATTCAATCGAGCCGGAAAGCTGTACCTGTACTGTACTTGCACAGAATCTTAACTTGTTTTGACCATATGAAAGGATATCCCGTCTTTGTATTCATGCTGTTGTTAGCTTGGAGCTCTGTCCTATGCATACTGCCGTGTGTTATTTTTCGAGGGCAAAGGCGGCCGTATACTAGCGATATACGACTAATGATGTTGATAACTTTGCATAACTATGGGCGCACAAACATGAGCACACAGTTCGCACTCGCAGGACGGATCCGAATCAAACAAAACTTTTTTTATCTATATAGTCCTTGATGTGGCTGCCTCAAGAGTCCAAATAGGCTCCCCATCTGCTCTGCCCATCGTCTGCTTTTCTTGAGCCCTGCGCCACTTCTCTCCCGCGAGAGTCCGAATCCATAAAGGTGAGCTCCAATCTTTGCTTCTTCTTCTTGGAGGCTATCCTATAGCTTGGGAATCTCATCTGCTACCTTCGTTTCCTAGCTAATCAGTCCGGCGACCTCGGTCTCTCATCTTGTCCGCAGGTCTGTAATGGCGCAGGATGATCCGGTTGTTTCTGCTCAGTGGCTGCACCAGCACCTAGGAGCACCTGATGTCAAGGTACCTAAAAATTTCTAATTCATGTACTCCCCATGCTCCTCTTTAATTTTCGGAGATATGCTCGCTTCTTTCTGATAGCATTTTAGGAACAGTCTCCGTTCTTCGTTTATCATCCAGCTATCCCCCATATTAGCAGTATGTGGAGAACATAACATTTTTCTTTTTTTGAACGAAAAAATATTTTTCTTAACGAAGAACATGACATTCTTCAATAGAGAAGCTATGCACTTGTGTCTTGTGATAGTCTGTCAATTTTGATTTTACATCCTTCATGTCTCGTGTTCTTATTGTTCCCAAAAGGAATTAGCTTTACATCCTTGCATATGTTTTCTGACAGCGGTCTACCTTGTTTTAGGTCTTGGATGCTTCCTGGTACATGCCGGTGGAGAACAGGAATCCATGGGAAGAGTTCCAGGTATTCAGCATCAGCTGTAATGTGTTCCATCCCCTCTTTTGAGATAATTCTTTGAGCTGAAGTGTTATGATATCCTCAGGTGGCACATATCCCGGGTGCGGTGTTCTTCGACCTAGACGGCATAGTCAATCGGACAACCGATGTGAGAAATCTTTCTGGAAATACTTTTCATCCTCATTTCTGTCGTCGTTTAGTTAAAGTGGCATAGCTAGGATTTTATCTAGGGTATGCCACATTAATTTTGTATATATAATTTGGTATAATCCGTGTATAAATATGTAATTCGTAAACAATTTTAAATGTTGGCTAAAGGCACTGTAGAAAATACTCTTTCAACACTTGTCTTTGCCACCAGTAGAAGCAAATATATTCGAGAAGAAAAAAAATATTGAACATATGCCAAATTTTAGGGTATGCCAAGGCATACCTGGCATACCCTTTGGCTACGCCATTGGTTAAAGTAGATAAGCGACAAGGATTCCTGGTGTTTTGGTGATTGATTTATCTTGTATGGAAACTTCTATTTTGAAAGGACTCTGAATATTACCGGGCTTATGAGCAAACCTTGTGTATTCAAATTTATTCTTTCATTTAGTTACTGCAGGATGGTTCTATAAATCTTTTTCTTATTTTTCGCGAAGCATAACTGTAAGTCAGTAAGTCATAGACTGTAAGGATACATAGCTTAATCCCCATTCGATTGTTTCAGTTACCACACATGTTGCCATCAGAAGAGGCTTTCGCAGCAGCAATTTCTGCGCTGGGTATAAAAAACCAGGACAAAGTTATTGTTTATGATGGAAAGGGGTTCTTCAGTGCGCCTCGTGTTTGGTGGTAAGCAGATATGGTTCCACTTTACCAAAATGAGGAAACCAGTAGAGACTTGATATTCGGTCGTGCTGTTGATATAGAAAAGCTGTCAAAATTAATGTTGACGCTTATCAAGTATATTATTTGTTTCTTACCAATTACTCCCTCTGATAAAAAATATAAGTCCATTTGGACTTGGGCACAAGAATTAAGTTAACAGCCACAGTGACCATATTACCCATCAATTATTACTAGAGTTGAGATAGCTGGCAAGTTTACCGTGATCAGAGCATGTTTAAGACATGGAAGAATGAATCAAAAGGTTGCATTGGAGTTGTTATGGACTCGTATTCGGTGCATGTGAAAGAAAGCTAGATGGATTTAATTTAGGATCCAAGAGAGTACAATAGATAGGGTACCTTGCTTCTGTTTTACTCCCTCCATTCTTAGATATTTGACGTTTAGGACAAGCAAATTAGTTCATTTTTTGAACTTTTTTTTACTGAACAGCAGGGGAGGCCCCAACTGATAATTTGAAATTATAGAAAAAGATTATGTACAGAGTTACATATATGCTTATCATTTCTGAACTAATTAGCTCGTCCTATAGTCATATATTTAAGGACAGGGGTAGTAAAATGCTTTACTCAAGATGATTTAATTTGTGTAATTTATAAATTCATAGGATGTTTAGAGTGTTTGGACACAAGAAAGTCTGGGTATTAGATGGAGGTTTACCTCAGTGGCATGCTTCTGGGTTTGATCTGGAAAGTGCTACCCCTGATGATGCAGTTCTGAAATCAAAAGCTGCAAATAAGGCAGTTGAAAGGGTTTATAATGGTGAACAGGTGAGTTATCATGATGGTGTACATATCATCACTGGAAATTATTTTTCCTTATTGAATAACAACAGCTTTTTATATGTACAGACAAATACAATCACATTTCAGACTGAATTTCAGCCTCATCTATTCTGGACTCTAGAAAAGGCTAGTCTCTTCTTTTACCTGAAAATACAATATGATCATATGAACCCTTTTGCTGAGTATAATTTTTGAATGACTCTCCTAAACATTTGATGTGCTTCCTGAAATATGATCAACTTCCAAAGTAATATGGATTATTCAAAAGGGAGCTAGGAAGATTGAGCACTGAGTGAAACATTAATTCATCGGTTATTCCCATGTGCATTGAGCTGTTTGATTCATTCAACAGGTCGCACATAATGTTGCAGTTAAGACTTACCAGCAAGTAGATGCCAGATCAAAGGGCAGGTAACATCTTGTACTCTATAATACTCAGATTGTAACAGCCCTGTAGAAGTTCTGATGGTAAATGAATATGGTGTGCAGAAGTCTTACAAATTTAGGTTAGTATATAGAGGCTGTGCTCCAGTTTCAAGCAAGTATATTTTTACCTCACTCTATGGATTCAAGAATTATATTAATCTGTTATTTGTAGAAATGAAAAGATATTTCACCATTTGTGACTCTGTTAGTTCTCAAAATTAGTTGTTAACATAGGTAGATTATGACGGTTTTCTTTTTTTATTGGTGCTCTTGCTGAGTTGGCTTCAATTTCTTGTTATTCTGAAGAAAACTACTGGCTTTTGAATTCATAGGTTTGATGGTGTAGCACCAGAACCACGCGAAGGAGTAAGAAGTGGACATATACCAGGAACCAAATGTGTTCCATTCCCAGAGGTGTGTATAATGCAAAATACTCAATACATTAGATAATAATAGTTGGGTAACCATGAAGTGCTAAGAAATGGTGCCTCTGGACTTGTCCCAGATGTTTGATGGTGCACCAAAGCTTCTCTCCGCAGATGAGTTGAGGCAAAAGTTTCAGCAAGCAGGTGTGGATTCCGTTGCAGCTCTCCCTTTCTAGTCTGAAACTTGTAATTTTGACGTGTTCTTTGGCAAGAAAGAAAGCGTGCTCCTCTAAAGTACAAAAATATGAGAAGCAGAACAGTAATATTGATCATTTAACATTGCAGATCACTTAGAGTTTTAATTATCATAATTTAACATTGCAGATCACTTAGAATTTAAATTATCTTTATCTTAGGGATGTTATGTATGTACAGAAAGTCTTGTTCACCAAGCAATATAAATAAGAGCAATGCATTTGATGTTTCTTCAGGAATTTTCCTTGATCACCCTATTGTTGTCACCTGTGGATCTGGTGTAACTGCCTGCATACTTGCTCTGGTCTGAAATTCTCCTCCCTGCTATTGGATTCTACCATTATTTGCAATCCTATCCCTAAAATAACCTCTTTACAGGGTCTCTATAGAATCGGGAAGCATGATGTTCCAGTTTATGATGGATCCTGGACAGAATGGGAAGCACAGAATGATTCCGATTACCCAAAAGTTGTTGTTGCTGCTTCTTTAGATTACCCGGAAATATGAATACAGTTCATGCATACTTGAGCATTCAGTTTAGATTGTCAACGAGATGGTATTTTCGTGTGACAGGCTTTGTGCTCACTGTGACCAAAAGAGATCAAGACTCAAGAGAGTATGTAAAGGGGGGCAAAAAGTGCAGACTTGCCTCATGTTCTTTTTTTTAGGGAACTCATGTTCTTATTTATCAATATATCAAAACTTATGATTGTCGTTCTACTGTTGTTATTTATTAATATAGACTCAAAACCAATGTTAACAATCCGAATGGATTTTATTTCATCACTGGAAACTATTGGCCATACATACAGATTAACATGCTCGGAACATTGTAGTCAAATGTCTTAAGCACTAGGGTCAATGGATGAGACTTTTGAAACAACATGTTCCATAAGTAGCTCGATGAAATCTAATATGGAAACTGTTGCTTCTATAAGTATGAAATGAGCAACTGGATACAAGAAATCTGAAAGTGATTATCTGGTACAGAAAAGAAACAGCTATCTGATCAAATGGCAGGGCATGCGTACCTGTAGCCAATTAGGCAGTTACTTTACTAAAATATATTTATAACTAAGGAAAATTAATGAATGCTTGTGATTTCAAACAATATATGGTACAATTAGTGCTTACACCTTTTTCATTTGTTCTACATCTAAAACAACAAACTATGGTCCATCTAGGTAGGAGATTTTAACTTCCTCTCATGATGGGGAAGGAAACCAAGAGCTAGTTTGTGCTTCCACATGCTATGGCTCACCAAGTCCCCTCTTCAGCAAATGAAGAAGAGCAATCGAACATGAAGCCATCTTTACATATAATCTAAAATAGGTATTCCATGCCTTCAGACCATGCGCAATTTGCAGTATTGCACCAAGCTGAATCAGTGAATTTGGCAGCAGCAGTGACAGATTTGGAATCAACCAACACAGGTCTGCTCTTGGTGCACTTCTGTAACTCTGAGAATATTCTCGTTATCACTAAACATTGTAGATTCTCCAACATTTGTTCCAAGGTCATCGGCTACCATAAAGGCACGAGCACCATCTTTGTGATCTACCCAGCTGTATCCACGGCCTTTCACAACACCACGGCTACTCATCAGTGCCCTAACAGCTGATGCATCCCCATGTCTGCCCAAGGAAGCATATATGTTTGATAGAAGCACATAAGGTGATGGATTCTTTGGGTCAAGGCGGAACAGATGCTTTGCGGCACATTCCCCCAATTCAGCACTGTTATGTACCACACAGGCAGCCAGTAGAACCTCCCACACTATAGGATCATCCTTGTATGGCATTTTATCTATTACTGCCTCAACTTCAACAAAACGACCTGCCCGCCCCAATGCATCTATGAGGCAAGTGTAATGCTCAACTAACGGTGTAATCCCATAATTGCTCTCCATGGAATCAAAGAATGCAATGGCTTCATCAACAAGCCCTGCGTGACTACATCCAGTCAGCACAGCAATGAATGTCACACTGTCTGGCTTCTGTTTTGTGGTTAACATATGCTCAAACAATTCTACAGCTCTCTCTCCAAAACCATTCTGAGCATATCCATGTATCGTCTCATTCCATGCCACTATGTTCTTCGCAATCATTGAGTCAAAGAAAAGCCGTGCATCATCCATGTTGCCACATTTAGCATACATGTCGATCAGTGCGCTACCAACATAGACATTGTGATCATAGCCATCTTTTAGAACCTGTGCATGTATCTGCCTACCTTGAGGTATGGATGACAATCTAGCACATGAGTTGATCATACTAGCATATGAGGATTCTGTGGGGAACATTCCATTTTCCCGCATCTGCTTGAAGAAATCAAAGGCTTCTTCATTCAAAGAATGGATAGCCGAACCTGAGATCATGGAATTCCAACATACCACGTCTCTCTCTGTCATCCTGTTGAAAACGGTCTGGGCAACACAAACCTGACCACATTTTGAATACATATCCACCAGACCACTTGCAACAAACATGTCATTGTGAAGCAAAAGTCTTACTGAAGCAGAATGCACTTGCTTGCCCAGTTCTAAAACTCCTAATCTGGAGCATGAGCTGAGGATCACAGCCAAAGTAGTCCTGTCAGACTGCACATTTTGATGCTGCATCCTCCTGAACAACTCAATTGTGTCTTGGTGCAGTTCCTCCTGGCAGTAACCTGATAACAGAGTGTTCCATGTAGTCACGCTTGGGTTTGATATCTTGTCAAACATTGCACGAGCAGATGGAACATCCCTCGCCTTAATACAAGAAGCAAGCATGTTACTGTAAGTGATCTCATTGGGCTCAAAACCTGACTCTTTCATAAGGTCCAGTACTTCCATGGCCTTTGCATAGAGACCCGATTGACCATATCCAGTTATAAGGATGTTCCAAGAGACTATACTGACGCTGGGCATTGACTCAAAGACTTCCATTGCCTCGTCCATCTCCATGCACTTCGCATACATATCCATCAACGAGTTTCCAACATGTTGGTCCGATCCAAACCCTTTCCTAACAACCAGTGCATGAATGGACTGCCCAAGCCTGATTGCACGAACGATGCTGTACTCACCAGTGCAAGCTTGCGCACATGCACCGAGAACACTGGAGACAGACACTGGGTCAACACGGACCCCGCTCCTGCTCATCCGTGCGAACAGCCTGAGCGCGTCGTCGACGGCCCCGCTCTGCGCCAGCCCGCCCATCATCGCCGTGAACGACACCTCGTTCGGGCGAGCCATCCAGTCGAACAGCCTGACGGCATCAGCGACGCTGCCGCACTTGGTGTACATGCCGAGGAGCGCGTTCTCGACGAACTGGTTCCCGTCGAGCCCGACCTTGACGGCGAGCCCATGGCAGCGCCTGCCGTCGTCGAGCGCGGCCACGGCGCCGCACGCGCTCAGCACGCTGGCGAGCGTGAAGTGCGTCGGCACGAGGCCCTCCTGCAGCATCCGCTCGTACATCCCCAGCGCGTCCCCCGGGGAGCCCGACCGCGCGACGGCGGCGATGACGGTGTTCCAGGAGACGGCGTTCCGCTCGGGCATTCCGCCGAGCAGGTCCCGGGCGGCGGCGAGGTCCCCCGCGCGGCAGGCCGCCGAGATGGCGGCGTTGTAGGAGTAGACGTTGGGGTGGGGCAGCGCGCGGAAGGCGCGGAGCGCGTGGCATGGCAGGCCGGAGAGGGAGTAGAACTCGACGAGGCGGTTGAGGAGGAAGGTGTCGGCGGCGAGGCCGGCGGCGAGGACGCGCGCGTGCGCGGCCTTGGCGTGGGCGCGGCTGGGCTTGGGGCCGCCGCTCCGCTTGATGCAGGCCTGGAGCACGGCCGCTAGATGGGCCGCTAGATTTGCCATCGCAGCAGTGTGGCCGTCGTTCCCGTCAACACATTATATGAGAGATTCAATTCGTTCTGGGTTGCAGAATGAAAGTTCAGTTTGGGCCAAACTGATTGAGTGATTGCCATGTAGGTAGGCCTGGGCATTCGGTTAATTCGGTTTAATCGGTTCGGTTAAATCGGTTATCAAGAATTTCGGTTATGGAGAAGTGTTAACCGAATTTGTTGTTGAAAAACTAATAACCGATGAAAATCGGTTTCGGTTAAATCGGTTCGGTTAATCGGTTAACCAAAATACATGTTATACTTCTATAGAAGATAATGATATAGCATAATCGTATTCGAAAGCACCTAATTAGACGTCGATCATGCAATAAAACATAAGAAAAAAATTATAAATAATGCTTCTAACAAATAAAGTCTACTAGAAATACATTTGAATATGTAAATAGTGACAATTTTTGTGTTTAATATAACAAGTTAGGAAGAATTTCGATTAATCGGTTAATTCGGTTAACACCAATTCAAAACCGAATAAATTTCGGTTAACCTAATAGTGATAAAGTCTTAACCGAAAAGATCATGAAAACTTCGGTTAACTGACATTTTCGGTTAAATCGGTTCGGTTCGGTTAATCGGTTTCGGTGAATTTTTGCCCACCCTGACATGTAGGACAATGTCTATATTGTCTTCACTAGTGAGTTTTCCTCAAATATGGAATCACACATAAAACCTTCTTCAACTCGAAATGTATTATTTATTTATTTTTTCTCCTCTCCTAGTTTCAATCTCAATTTCATCCTGTAACATACACGGCAACAACATCGTCCTACCATTGCTGCAATATTTTACAAGATGATTGATTTCGTGTTCAGATATGTAAAAGTTGTATTTTTCTAGAGTTCAACCTTCTCGTTGATTGCCCGAAGACGTCAGGCGTGCACTATACCATCATGGTTTAGGGTGTGTTTGGCCGCTCACACGAGGATTTGTAGACTTGTACCATATATCCGGACGCATGGAACCACGCTAAGCGGATACAATAACTATGAAAATGACTGTTCGGTTGGTTGCATGAACCAGTGATTCTTAGAAAGTTGTTTGGTTGATTGTATGCGTGGATGCAATCTGTCTAGACGTGATACTGACATGTGGACCCATGTCTCCATCCTGCATCTTCTTAGCCTATCCCGCGAGTGAAGCTCGATCAGGGCGACTGGGCGTACCGCCAGAGCCTCCATCTTCGCATATAGCTGCATCTGTCCATGCAGTTTGCTGTAGTAGATGCACCCAAACAATCAAGGTACTCCTTGAGAATGTAAGCATCCGTAGGTGCAGGGTAGCCGGAAGCAGCCATCCAAACACATCTTTAGTGCCACAACACATCCAACCACTCGTCCGAACACATCTTTAGTGCCACAACACATCCAACCACTCGTCCGGGTTCATATGCCCCCATCACCGCACATAATAGCATATATCAGGTTCATCAATCCCCACACATAATATCATAATGAGTCATCTTTAGTAAAAACATTCTAAGTACCTATGTATTAGATGATTTAAAAGCTCTTATTTTACTAGATATATGTCGTGCATTGTTACGGGTGATGAAAAAAAATCAAGTTCATTCCTACAACAACATTTCATAAAAAAAAACTTATCTAAGTGCCAAAACATGATATGGTCATTCTACAAACAAAGAAAGAACAATGTGTAGCCTTTATATGTGATTTTTTAGTTTTTTTAAATAGTACTATGTATTTATTTCCGATGTGTTGCAAAATAAAATTCTAAAATATACGAAGAGGGTACTACATTTAGATAAAAGTAGGGAACTATGTTCTCTAGCAGCTAATGGAAAATTGTGTATAAAAGGATCAAAATATTTGCAAGAGATTTTGAGGCAGTAGATTGATTGAGAACACAATTGAGCATAGCTCTTGGCCACATAAAAAGTATGTTGCAGAACGATAGTGTCTAGGGCGCTTTGGTATAGAAAAACTCAAACGAAACCAATTGCATATAGATGAGACAGATAAATCCTTGTATGATGCAAATATTATGTAAGTTTCTTTGGAAATATGTAGTAAAATGTATTAATTAAATTTCAAAATAATCACAAATCCAACCGTGCAAAAGTAATAATAGAAAACATAGAGAATATTTGATTGAATAGGAAGGCCCTATTGTCAAGCTTTGCTCACAGAAATTGAATTAATATTGGCATGTCCATTAGCATATAACACAAAATTTCATGTTCATTAGTGCTACCTTGTAGTTTTGCTAGTTTATCAAAATAGAAGAACATATTAATAAAATTGATACAGAAGAAACAAATCCTCTACATAAGCACCTCACGTTTAACATGTACTAATTTCTATCTTTTAGTCCTTTATATAAAATGAAGATTTCTTGAAAATATCCATACCTTAAAAAATTTAGATCCAATGTGTACGAATGGAACTCCTCCGTGAATATATTTACAAGATCGAAATGACACGAAGTCTACATGTCCATTATAATCGAATTGATTTGCAACTTCAAAAGTGACCCGGGGGGGCATATTTTAGCATGAAAACAATCTGAAAGTGCATCTAGGCACTTATATGTTTTGGTGATTTTGGATGACAACATGATTTGTATTTAACTTGTTTGCTTAAGCATATGAGCAGGGTTCTACTCTTATGGATATTCATGTAATATATTTGTTGTGAAGAATATAAGCTCACTGTTGGTATGAATGACATGAAAGCGAACAAGTGGTAGTGATCCCACGCAACTAAGCAATACAATGACAAGTGAATGGAAATGATAAATGAGACAAGGTTCTATGCAAATTGGTCAGTCTCATCTATTGGATACTTGTCAAAGGTTAATGGGGCATTTTAATTGAAAAAATAAGGATTTCTTTGGGCTTGTTCCATAGCAATGGTTATAGTCAAAAGGAGACATGAGTCTATGGTTAGCAAATGGTCTCAAATGCATGGAAGCGTATGGACAAGTGATTTACCAAAGACAACATAGAAGAAAATATTGGACATATTTCAAGTTAATTGAAGACATGGATTTCAAAGTAATATTCATGATGAAGCAAAGCAAAGTGAGACTCAAAGTGGCTAGATATGGTGAAAGGGATTAAGCTAGATGACGGTGTCCAGGTACTAAGCAAAGAGAAGGGCAAGTTGGTCTTGTAGCCGAGGAACTTTGCTAAGGTGAAGACTAACATCATGGTTTGGTCTCTATGCACTAATCAAGCCTTACCGAGTGAAGCTATGCAATGCATCTAATTCTTTATTGATCATATAATTGAAATGGCTTATGAATTGGATATACTCGGAAATTCTAAGCCATTGGCTCAAGTTGGATTTGCTCAACAAGATAAAGATGTTGAAGCCCTAAAAGTTGAGAATGATCAAGTATGGCATCGATGAAGAAATGGAAGCTCAAGTGGAGAGTTTATTTATTGTTTTTATCTTGAGTTTAGGAATGCCGTACTATCAAGAGGGATGCAACATTAGTTGATTGACAACATCAAAAGTGCTCATAGTTCAACCCATGTGAGATAGCCTTGAGAGAGTAGTCCATTATGGACTTAGTGTGCTGACTCGACCCAAACCGGTCTGACCGGTTTGGCATCTGACAGGCTCAACGGCTAGTTTGATTTGAAAATCGGTCTGACCAGTTTGGGAAACCGGTCTGACCAGTTTGCCTCTGTTCATAACGGCTAGTTTTTGGGATTGGGGTATTTATACCCCTTGGCCCTCTCCTTTGAGGGTTGCTGATTCATTTGCTTCTCTTGTGCGTCCAGGCCTTCCCAAGCACCAGCAAGCTCTCCCCAAACCTCTCTTTGTGAGAGTTGATTGATTTAGTTCATATCTTTGGATTTGGGTTGAGGGTTGTATGTGTGTGAGCTATAGAGAGATTGAGTGAGCTTTTTGAAGCCACCAAGAGCATATCCTTAGCTTGAGCACTTCCGGTGAAGTCTAGCAACCATTGAATCATTTGTTACTCTTGGAGGTGAAGTCTCCTAGACGGCTAGGCGTCACCGGTGAGCTACCTTATTTCTGGTAAGCCTCAGATCGTTTGTATAGGCCGGCCTTGCCTCCTTCGTGGAAAAGGATCACAAGCTAGTGGAACCGAGGAAAGTGGCTTGGAGTGGATAAGCCCGCCTTTCGTAGGCCCTCAACGGAGAGTAGGATTCACCTTGTCTTTGTGACTGCCTTGGTGGCATTGGTGAATCCGAACTTCGGGAAACAAATCATCGTGTCTCTTTCTCGGTTTGCCTCACAAGTTCAATTCTAGCATTTACATTTACTTCCGCTTCGATCTACTTGGTTGTGCTCTACTTGTGTGCAGGGGCTTTGTGAACCTGCTAGAAATCATCTACAGGAGCCACAAAACAAGTTTGGTTTGTGTTAGAACTCGTGGGGAGTTAAATTGCATAGTTGTGTGTTTCTGCCAGAAACCGGTCTGATCGGTTTCAGTACCGACTTTGGAAAAAGTTTTGTTAATTTGCAGATTCACCTATTCACCCCCCCTCTAGGTGACATCAAGGTCCTTTCACAATCATTCAGTGGTCTAGACTTATCAGAGTTTTTTTTTGGCCCGTTAAAATTATCAGCCTGTAAGTTCAGAGAGTCGGTTTGACAATTTGTCTCAAGTGCGTAATTTCAATTTTACAAGCATCAAATTGAA
The DNA here is from genome assembly GCA_033239725.1 of Echinochloa phyllopogon. Lineage (NCBI taxonomy): Eukaryota > Viridiplantae > Streptophyta > Magnoliopsida > Poales > Poaceae > Echinochloa > Echinochloa phyllopogon. Next base: position 4,827,183 of record BTCW01000001.1, read on the forward strand.
AAGTTTAGAAATCAAGTTCGGAACAAATTTATCAAGATATTTCAACACAAGTGCTAGCAGCGAGTACAGATTCAGATTATTAGTTCAGAAAGTATTGGTGAATCCTTCTGCGTGATTTTTTTGCCCCTGTTTATGTATGGTCGGTAGGTTATGCGCTGAACCCAGCTTCTGCGAACCTTTCTTTGGAAAAGGGATGCTTTATTGATTTTCAGTTAGATACATCGAGGTGATACATCCACCTGAAAACAAGTTCCCGGCCTCTGCCATTACAGCACACAGCCCAAAAAGAGTTTAATACAAAGCCAGAACACTACTAGCAGCCAATCCTAAGACTAGACTGCCACCCAAACTCCCGGCCAAAAAAAGCCTTGGCCACTTGCTCCAAGAAGAGCGACGCCGCTGCAAGAGTGTCCTTCAATGATGGCGGTTGTAGGATAACCCACGTACGGAGCTAGTGCGACGTTGCGAATATAACCTGCAAAAATTTTGGAGTTTTGTTATAAAAAACCGCTGCGTTTCGACATCGCCAAACCGCCCAACATAAGGCGGACGCGCCAACAAACACCAGAGGTTTAAAGTTTTGTGGAACTAGGCTGAGCCAACCATTAAACATATTATTCACACTAATTGGTTTAAGTAATCCCCAAGCCGCATAAACCGAAGCCCATACCATACGTGTGAATCTGCAGTCGAAAAACAAATGTTGTATAGACTCATTTTCGTGGCAGAAACAACATTTTTTACTACCATTCCAATTACGCTTGGCAAGGTTATCTTTAGTAAGTATAACTCCTTTTCTGAGAAACCACATAAATATTTTGACTTTTAGTGGAATTTTTGATTTCCATAGCCTTTTGTTTATTCTTGGGATGTTTTGATGGATTAGAGCAAGATAATGTGTTTTAACTGAGAAAACATCTTTCCGATCCAAACTCCATTGAAAATCATCCCTTTCATCTGTGAGTTCTACTTGTCCTAATCGTGCCACTAGATTGTTCCACATTAACAATTTAGGGCCAATCAAGTCTCTGCGCCAGGATATATCAGGGATCGTTGTACTGAGCACATCCGCCACCGTATCCTGTTTTTTCCGGGCTATGTTATAAAGTTGTGGGTATTGATCACGAAGAGGACTATTTCCCAACCATTTATCTTCCCAAAATCTTATTTGAGACCCATCTCTTATAATAAAGGATCCGAACTTTAAGAAATCATTTTTAACCTTCATCAGGCTAGCCCAGAAGTGAGAATCCCCGCTTTTCCATTGAACCTGAACCAACGGTTTGGCCCCTAGGTATTTATTGCGTAAGATCTGTTGCCAGGTACCATCTGATGTCAACAGACGATACAGTCATTTGCTGAGCAAAGCTGTGTTTTTGAGTTCTAAGTTGTGAATTCCTAATCCCCCTCGCTCCTTTGGTAAGCATAGAATATTCCATCGAGCAAGTCTGTATTTTTGTTTGTGGTTGTCACTTTGCCAAAAGAATCTAGACAGGTAGTAGTCCAACTTCTTACTACGTGGCAAATTAATGTACAGATTGTCTATCCTCTTATACTAGGAGAATAGATAATACTGGCTAGACGCAGAACTTGCAACAATGTTGGAGACTCAAAGATTTCAGTTTGGTTCAGACATTGGCAATAGAGTTGATTAGTTGATATCACCCAGAGGCGGACTGCAAGTGAATGCATCGTTCCTGAAAACAAGTGAGCATGACGAACCCTGGACCTGTGAATCTTGTGGTTCATAATTAGTTTGTTCTTGGTACTTGAAAATTTATTCTGGTAACAAGAGAAGCATATTTTTGGATATTTTCCATATGAGTATACGTACCATTTCACTATATTGAAAACCATTTCATTCACCATTACTCAAAAGTCTTAACCGTAAGGTGTGTCTCCAATCTTTGAAGCAAGAAATGCGCAAACAGTTTCAACAGTCTGAAAAAAACGTACACTTAAAAGTACCAAGGACAGAGAAGAAAATCATGACACTAGCAGACATTTGTACTACTCTCTACCTGCCAACATGTGTCAATGCAAGCAATCCAATATTCTCCCTGTAAGCACAAAATTTATAATGCATAATGGTAAAACATCCAATATAATTCTGAAAATTGAGGATTGATGACACTTTAAGTCTCACAGATATACTTACACTTTAGCTCTCTATAGCATGCTGTAGGCATGATCTGTATAGATCAAACTTGCCAATCTACTCATAACAAAAGCTGCATTTGACTCAACAATCGTCCTCTCTAATCCTAGTGGAATAGCCATTTCTTTTCAAACAGGCAAGAACTTCAGCAATCTGAACACGATCTGTTGCCCCAGCTCCTGCAGCATATTACTTGATCAGAATAGTTTTGAATAACAAAACCAGAAGTATATGGAAGGAAAGGAATGCACGGTTGTTCAACGATCAAGTTTCATCCTGTCAAGAAGTGGTTCACCGTGTCCGCATGGAGATCGATCTTTGGATTCTTGCAGGAGCCAGGCGCCTTGGTAGTTTGAGTAGGGAGTAGTCGCGAAAAGTTTTTTCCTATTGCCTTCGGCATTGTTGTTTCTGCTTGGCAGGTGTTGGTGTTTGCCGAGACCGGTGCTTGGCATCACCGGAGTATGTAAACTTTGGGACCTTGATCCCCTTCTTCTTAATACAAGAATATGCAGCTCTCCTGCATATTTGTGAAAAAAATAACAAAACCAGAAGCTGAGCGGAAATGGGATAAACCTTTGGTGCTGCCGCCTAAAACCAGGCCGCTTAATTAGTTGACCATCACTATCCATCGGACAGCATGCCCTGAGAAGAACCCAAACAGAAAAAAAGTCAAATAGATGAAGCGGCAGCAATGGAAATATAGTACGATGGCTCACCTTCTTCCTGCAGCACTCCAAATGGTTCACGATGCCAATGACCATGTCGGCACCCGAGGAGCAGTTCTTTTTTTAATAATGGATAATATATTACCCGGCCTTGACCAAAACGGCTACGGTCAAACAAAAAATATGTAAATTACATCCCATCAAGGGGCTCTAGTAGTCCTACGCGACCACCAAGATCGCTATAACACATTTATCAGACCTTACAAAGAACTGAAAACGCTGGACACCAACCACCGTTGATGCTTCTTCCAAGGCAACAACACGAAGACTTGGTGCAATACTGCCAACCAACATCTGAACTGTTACGTCATCCAATGCCTCCTCCGCCCTGAGCTGAATACTGAACATAGTGTTCACACGGGAGAACTGTCCGGCCTTGGCGAACAAGAACTTCGACGACGCGCCTGCAATCCTGCACTTCCGCCGCCGGCCTGGAGAGACCAGGCTAGGTTTTCACCCAGTTATTGATCATCATAGACGCACCGAGGAGCAGTTCTTGACGAGCTTTTTTATCCTGATGAACCTATCCTGAATAGGCAGCCAGCGCCGAAGCACCTTCTCCTTATCGCTAGCCTGGTCGTCGGACCCGTACACGGGGCACTCGCAGCACCGAGTTGGGGCATCGTTGCTTGGCAACGTTGCGCACGCGGCGCTCGAACTCGACGCCATCGCGTAGAAAGCAGAGCAGCCCTACCGATGGCCGGCTTTAATTGTCGTCCTCGTCGGCTGGCCGCAACGCTATGCCCTAAACCATGATCTTGAGCAGGTAGCACTTGTGTGATTGTCCTCCTCACATGAGTACATGGATAGGCTGAAAAGTCACTCTCATACAGTCATACACAAGTTGTTGCGCTTACTTTATATTACTACTTCAGACTGCTTTGTACTTGTACTTGCCCTTGAACTTGGGCAAACACTCGTCGCCCTGAATAACGTTATGGATGGTGAAATTTGTGGCCGCAACAGAGCTATTGATCGTGTAGAGTGCCTGCAAGTTGAAGCATCCTATGATGTCGAGTTCTTTTAGTGAGCAGAGCACAGAAGCAATGTCGATGGCAGGAACTCTGGTGTCCCACTAGTATGTAAGTGGATGTAATTTGATGGTGCGCCACGGATATGTAGTGAACAAATAGGCAACAAAATACAAGTTATCCTCTACCACTTTACAAACGTTATTGTTAAATAATACAGTACACGATAATAAGTCGGATAAAGGGATTGCCTAGATCTAGGTTAATTCAACCTGACTTGAGCCAAGCTAGAAATGACAATACAATTTGTGGATGTAAATATATATATTGCAGACGGCGCATGTTATTGGTGTGATCATGGGTGCGAAAATTCAACCGACAAAATATGGTATAAAATTCCATCTATAGATGTTAATACTTGGTTTCACCCGTGGATGCTAAAAAAATATAAGTGGACGCGGATGTAAAATCACAATGAGTGATGGCGTGGGTGTAAATTTTCACTCGTTGAGCAATGTGTCACGAGCGGATTTTTTCTCTCCAGCTGCTTCAAATCCGACCCATGCCATCCTTAAGCTTAGAATATGGGACGAGCTAATAAGGATAGCTGGTGAGCATAGGAACAGGTTTGAACAGGACGGGTGCCGGCCTTCACCAACTTGTGATCTCTGCTCAATATATATAATCGCAGGTAGTCGCAAATTGCACTCCAGCACGCACGACCGACGACCCCATCAACCTGCTGCCCGGTAATCATATAGACTGCGTCCGTGTCACATCAAGTCCACAAGGTGACCTCGTCGGTTTGCAGGAGCGCGAATTGTTAAACGCCTTCTCGTTATCCACCGTGCCTCCTTATTGCATCGGCGCCTAGATCGCCGGAGCAAAACAGAGTCTCACAGGACCCGGTCGCATGCACTCAACTTGATCTCGTCTCTCGAGCTCGCGTACAATCGCAAGCATCCAGCAGGCCGACAAGGTCGTCGTCCAGCACAGAGCTTGTGTGCAGCTCCATGCATCCTATATATGCACGGCCCCCATGCCTCTTTCTCTTCACCAGCTCTCCTACATACCTCTCAAATTAAGCTCCTGCGCACATTCATAACTCGATCGAGCTTAATTTGCTTTTCGTCGGCTATCGAGCAAGCATAAGCAGGTGTTTTAATTTGATCCGGCAAAAGCTTGTAAGCAGCAGCAGCCATGGCGAGGTCTTGCCAGCTCGTCCTGCTCGCTCTTCTTGCTGCAGCAGTGGTGTCGTCTCCTCTGGTTCTTGCCTTCGACCCAAGCCCTCTCCAGGACTTCTGCGTCGCCGACACCACTTCCGATGGTACGTATACATCGCCCGACCATGCTTGTGCACATATATTGTTGTCAGACAAAATAGCAAGACTTAATTTGCTGCTATATATCATCCTGAATATATCCTGATGGATCATCGCATGTATGTGTGCAGTGTTCGTGAACGGGCAGGTGTGCAAGGACCCGGCGCGGGTATCCGCCGGCGACTTCGCCTTCTCGGGCCTCCAGAACGCCGGCGACACGGCGAACGCGTTCGGGTCCAAGGTGACCCTGGTGGACGCGCGCGCGGTGCCGGGGCTCAACACGCTCGGCGTCTCCATGGCGCGCCTCGACCTGGCCCCCGGCGGCCTCAACCCGCCGCACACGCACCCGCGCGCCACCGAGGTGCTCACCGTCGTCGAGGGCGAGATGTACGTCGGCTTCCTCGCCACCGACGGCACGCTCTTCGCCAGGGTGCTCTCTAAAGGCGACGCCTTCGTCTTCCCCAGGGGGCTCGTGCACTTCGAGTTCAACTTCGGCGCGCGCCCCGCCGTCGGGATCGCCGGGCTCAGCAGCCAGAACCCGGGGCTCATCCGCGTCGCCGACTCACTCTTCGGCGCCAGCCCGGCGGTCAACGACGAGGTGCTCGCCAAGGCTTTCAGGATCGACGCCGCCACCGTGCAGAGGATCAAGGCGCAGTTCGCGGCCAAGAAGTAATTCGAGTAATGTGATTGGCCGCGTGCTCGGATGTCAGTCAATTGATCGTGTCATAGAATTTTGATTTGTTTGAATTTTCTTGTGTGTATTTATTCGTGCCCTTGGAGATAATTTATTTTTTTCCCATCAAAAGTTGACATCTTCTTCCCAAACTATGTAAATAAACAGTTCTTTTTAAAGACTTTACCGCTTTAGTTGGTTATGTATGCGTCGATACATCACATGTTATATTTTAATTCATTCCTCCAATGAAATGTGAGATGAGGAGGGGAGCATCTATCCATCCTATACGATCCTACATGAAATGTTAAATAAGATGATATTAAGTTAGTATTTGTTGATTGTTGAATCAGTCTAGTTTTAGTCTCATACTGTAGTTGAGGAAGAAAACCAGACTTTGGTGATAGTTAAAGAAAAAAAGTATGGTTCTTCCGCATAATGATTATGTATTGGACTGAACGCTAACAACAGCTAGTAATTCCACCATATTTGCGATGTTTGCGAGATGATTGATTTCGTGTTTGAATACATAAAGGTTATATTTAGAAGTGTAATATTCTCGTTCACCGCTCTCAAGAGAGTCTGCTTTTGATTGGGGTATGTGCCCCCGTCTCCATACAAAATAGCATAATAAGTCCACCTTTAGAAAAACATTATGAGTAATCACAACTGCCAGTTGAAGCGGGCACCCCGCCATGAGGATTGTCAAGCTCATTCGCACTGGCAACTCGCTCTTTGGCACCAGCCCAATGGTGACCAATGTCGTTCTTGTCAATGCGTAATGTGCAGAGGATCAAGGTGCAGTTTGCCAACAACAAGTGAAGTAATTGGCGAGTTAGAAAATGGTCTCGATATTTAGAGTAAAATACATGATGATCCTTAAACTTGTCGTGCATGCAGTGTCATTTAGGTCTATAAACTCTCAAAATGTGACATATAGGTCCCTAATCTTTTAAAATTCATTTTCAAGGCACCGAACTTATCCCAACATGTCATCTGGATCCCCAAACTCGAAGAATGCAGCGGGAAAGGGAGAGATCTAGTAGAGGAATAAGGAAGAGTCATCATCTTCTCGCGTGTCTGGACTAGTGATGATATCCCCGATGACTTTATGAACATACATATTTGGGAGTTTATGGACCTAGATGACACTTCCTGTAAAAGTTTGAGTACCTAAAATATGCTCTGACAGTTTTGGGACCCATATGACACATCAGGACAAGATCGATGACATGAAAAATGCATTTTTAAGAATTCAAGGACCTAGGTGACACCATCATACAAGTTTAAGAAAGCCCGTGCAATTTACTCCAATATTTATGTACGATGTGTATTGTATGTCTAGGTGTGTAAGTTAGTTGTGTTAAAGAATTGTGATTTGTTTGACTTTTCATATTTTTTTCGTGTGTGCATTTGTTCATGCCATTCGATAAATAATTTATCTCTCTATAAAAATTTGCAGTATCATCTTCTTTGATTGTACAATTACACGTTTCTTTAAAACAACATGGCGTAGAATGTACTAAATTTAAAACATTGAACACTTGTATTCAACAAGATGACATTAAAGGAACAATTTATATATTTCAAGTTGACCACCTATTTTCTAAATGTTGAGCGTAATACATTTTAAATTATATTTTTCAGGTTGACATGTATATTTAAATTATATTTTAAAAATATTGAAGTTATACATTATAAATGTTCATTTTCAAAATAAAAAATAATTAAATGTACACATCTTTGATACATCTTAAGTTTGAGGAAAAAAAATTATGTCCCAATGGGATCAATAAATCGATTCACAGTATGAGAAAAATATATTTCAAGATTTGGGCTCAATAATTAATCATCTGCACCTCCCCTCTAATCAAATACTGTCACATGTGACATCATCTCTATCTCATCTATCCATCTGTTGTAATACTAATCTCAAATCGCCAAAAGATGTTTCAATTCAAATCTTGTGAACTTTGGATAGAAATTCCAGTTCAAAACTGCTCATGGATTGCCATGCAAATTGCAACAACATACATCATGGTCCGGGAGTGTCGGGGACAGTGTGCCAAATTAGAACTCATCACGTGTTTTGTAACGTGTGGACACATCGGCTTCGCTTGTTCAAGGAACTGTGTCAGCCGTTCAACTCATTTGGATCGTTATATCGTGTAACCTTGGAGAAATAACACTGTCTACTTACCCACAAAAACAAAAACACTTTCTACTTAACCATCTTTAAGTAGAATAACTATTAAAATCTTCTCAGAGGATAATTTGTATCGTTATTGTGTGACTAGATAAATATTCATATTAAGTCAACCAAAGCATTTCATATTAAGTCGAACGAAGCCTCAGCAATGTCAGAAAGTTCTCTTTCCATCTTAGGACAGGCCCAACGCGAAAGAAAAAAGATGTTAGCCCCATGAAAAAGTGACTGGCCACATAGATAGGCAAGTTCTCAAGCTAACTCTCATCCTAGGCCAACGCTTACACCCTGCCATGATCCTGCCACTTGCTTTTACTTTTGGGTTTAACTCTAGACTCTGTTAAAGAAGTTTGGATGTCCATTTATCCGAACGCCATGTTTTATTGATGTAACACCCAAAAAAAATGGCCAATTTAAATTTTTTTTAGTATTTAATTAATTAATTAATGCTTGCTCCTTTTTATTATAGGCTAAATAATAAGTTTCTAAAGTTAAAATCAAATATAAGGTGTAGAAACATTTTTGTTGCATTCATACTACTGTATTTATTTTTGTATTGCTTGTGGTTCAAACAAGAATTTAAATTTATTTAAATTCAAATTTGAATCACTTTGTTTGGAGCTCTAGAAAAGTTGTTTAGGCTAGAGTTCACTTTCGCCCCCTGAACTCTTCCCCAGTCCACTTCTGCCCCCTCCTCTCTTCCTCTTTCCAGCCCGGCCCAACAATTCGCGCAGCCCGTGGACAGAAGTCTGTTCTTGCTCCCCGAACGTTTCCCCGAGTTCACTTTTCCACCCTTTCCCTTTCTCTCCAGTCCGGCCCGTCCTCCCTTTTCGGCCCAGCACCGGCCCACTCCCTTTCCCCCTTCTCTCCGACAGACAGGCGGGACCCACCTGTCAGACTCTCCTTCCTCCCCCTCGTCTTCCCCCTCCCGACACCCAGCACCGCTCGCGGTCCAGCTCGTCGTCGTCGCCCACCGCCGTCCCAGGACCGACCTCCCCTCGAGCCCGGACCATGTTCCTCACCCCACCGCACTAGCCCGGCCCGGTTTACCCCTTACCCCACGCGACGTCGCAGCCGCGCGCGCCCCGCACTCGCCGCCCGAGACCGCCGGGCCATTCCCGCGCGCGTTTTCCATACCGAGCACCCCAAGGTCCCCAGGCAGCTTCCACGAAGCTTCGCGCACCTTCCTTACCTTTTTCACCCGTCCCCAGTAAGGAAACCGAGCTCGCCCGGTTTGGAAAGCACCCGTCGCCGCCGCGGACCTTCCATAAACGCCGGCGAGCGCGTCCCCGTCGCCTCGAGCCTCCCCAAGCTCCTACAAGAGGCGCCTGAGCACCCCCGAGCCCCACCCGACCTCGCCATCGCACGCCAAGTCCACCCGAGCCACTCCACGCCCTGCCCAAGCGCCGCCGAGCTTGCGCAGGGCCGCCACACGCCGTCAGGCTGCTCCGGCGTGTCTCCCGACCGGCCATCACCACCAAGTTGTTCGCCAGAAGGTAATAAAGCTCACCGACCCTCCTACGATCCTCTTACACTCACGACCGTGGCTAATTACGTGTTGAGCTTCCCAGCGCCGCCGCGACCGTCCCGAGCGAGTTCACCGCCGTTCCCGCCTCCCGAGCCATCTCCGGCCAATTCCGTTCGCCAGAAGCTTCCTCAGGAGGTAACACGTCCACCCCTATCCTCAATTTCAGCGTTAGAACACCGTAGCTGGGTTCCCCGCGTTCGCCGTCGTCGGCCGACCGCCGGCCGTCGTCGTCCGGTCGCTACACCACACCAAGCTCGCTTTGCACAACCTCTATGCACTTGTTAACCTCCCCAGCAACTCCAGCACCAAAAACCCGAGCCTTAAAACCACCCGAACCGAGCCCCCGCGGTACACCGGAGTCCCACTCCGCCGCGCACCGCCGTCCGACCCCCTCGCCGGCCTTTGTTCGACTTGAACCCCCTGGGTGAACTCGCCATGTCTCCCTGAGTCCGTAGGACCAAACCTCGTCGCAAACCGAGCCTTGTAGCGCGAGTTATGGCCAACTCCGGCGCGTTTTCGCCGCAGCCGAGCGGCGCCGCCGCGCGCGGTCGTCGTCTCCGGCGAGGCCCGGCCTCGGGCCGTCCGATCTCAGATCGACGGTCACGATTAGAACAACCGATACCCCTTCGTGTTTTAAATCCAGTCCGTCCAGATCAGATCCAACGGCTGCCACGCGTCCAGGCCGAGTCAATACCGGTCAGCGCTGGCTGTTTTTCTAAAGAGCCCCTCAACTTTCTGGAAATCAACCCGCGGTCCAGCCCAGTTCAAAAATAATTGCAGATAGGTCCTGCTTTATTCGTTTAAGCCCCTGAGTTTTTTGAAAAATAAAACCCGCGGTCCAGCCGCGTAGTTTTACGCGTTAGCCCCTGGCGGCTACTGTTATTTACGTTTAGGTCCTCGGTTTCTCGCGAATAGGTCCCTGGAAGCTTTAAAACCTCACCAGCAAGTCCCTGAACCTTAGAAACGCCATAACTTTCTCGTTTTAGCTCCGATTAGAGTGATTCTTGCGCTCACGTGTTCGTAGAAAAGCGTAGATTATTTCTAGCTCCTGTTTTTGTACTGTTTTCACTGTTGGTGTACTGTTTCTAATAGAATTAATTTGTTTGCATGTAATGATTGTTTTGGATGCTTGCGTGATGAACGTGTCCAGTCGGCGAGCCCGTAGCTTTGGACTTCGAGTACGTTGAGGACGTTCCAGAGCAGGACTCGCAGCAGCAGCAGTACTCCGAGGAAGGCAAGTATTAGCACGAACAATCCTTACTACCTATCTCACTTTTAATACACTGTTCATTACATACGCATGTGTCTAATACTGTTTACCATTAAGGTTGTACCTAGCATTTATTTCCCTGTCCTTGCATTCCTATGGGTTTTTGCATATGGGTAGTATTATGCTAGGCGCTGCAACTAATACTTTGTCTAAATGTTAATTCTTGACATAATGGACCATTATAACTTAATATTAAAACTTGCTTTTTAGCAACTTGGATCAGGGAGTTGGGGCTTGTGTGATTTGCCTGGCCCTAGTGTCTCTCCCTAAGGACTGGTTCGTAAAAGCGGCAACCTGGGAGCCTGTCGCCGCCGCCAGAACTATAATGGCTCTGGTCTTGGTTGAGTAGCTTGTACGTCTCTAGCTTGGCAGTGGTTACCGAATGGCCTACGGCGTTGAAGGAGGCAAGGCGCGAGGTGTTTTCGATTCCACCGAGGACGGTAGCCCCGTCGGCTAGGTCCCGTTAGACCCAGTCCCGTGTTGGGAGCCACCGTGAGTACGGGAGCTCCGCACGTTGCGCCATTTACTTTGTTGTTGGCATGTTTTGCCGGCGCGTGGACGCCATTGACCCCCCTCACGTTGCGCCCTGAGGGTCAGTCAATCTCGGTGCCTAGTTTCTCACCACCTTGTAGTACTCCAGCGGCTACTGTCTTGTTAGGGTGTCTTGTGAAAGCCTCGTAGCGTCCCTATGCGATCACACCTCGGTAGTGTGGTTTGTGAGGTCTGATCCACCTCCGCGTGGTTGGGTGCAAAGTTCTTTTGAACTTTTTACGCGACTGGCGGGTAAAGGGCGAAACCTCTGCAGAGTGTATGATCTATCATGATAGCCCGGCTCAGGGTCACGAGCGGCCTGGATCCTTTTATGATTAGAATATGATATTTATTACTGTTTAATGATGACTTACATTAATTAATTTGGGATACAACTGGGACTCATCTAAAGTAGTAGTTAATATTAAAACGAACCAACTAAAAGTGCTAATGCAGTTAAGCCAGTGTCAAGCCTCCTTTGCCTCATCCCCCGTGCTATACTTGCTAAGTAATTCTGTTACTTACACTTGCTGTTGTAATTATTTTGGGCAAAATCCCGGACGGGTAACAGATTGGAGTCAGGCGGATTATGCTGTGGAGTTTCCAGAGGATTTGCCGTACTTCTGAGCTCGCGTTCTCCCAGTCAGAGTCCCTGTGGAATTGCGGCTACGCTAGAGAGATGTATTAGTCCTCCGCTGTCCATGAATTTATTTTTGAAGCACTCTGATGTAAACGCTACGCTATGATGAGATTAATAAAGCATTGTACTCTGATTTTACCATATTTGTTCGCTAAATGTGTCTGTGGACTTCCTGGGCATACATATGGCCACATTCGGGTTTTTGTATAAATCCGGGTGTGACAATTGAGGGCTTCTAACTTTTGTCAAATGAAGAAAACTCTGATTCTTCCTCATGCTTCTCTGTGCCTCTGTAGATCCACCACCATCAGTCACCTGGTGCTCTGGAGCATGCGTGGATGCTGGGGCTACCAGCTAGAAGTGGCGGAGCTAGGATTAACACTAGGGGGCAAATAAATACTAATGAACCGCTAGATAACCAAAGTGTTATGTGTAAACCTTTCTTTTAAGAAGAAGAAGTGATATAGCTAAATCTAAACTAATTGAATTGATAATCTTAGCAATATATGTGCTCAATCAAAGAGCTCTAAAAAATTCACAAGGGTATAAAAGGCTATAGCCTATAGAAGAGAGAAACTGAGGATTGCTTCCATTCAAACATGAAGGCCATGTAGATTTTGAGTAGAAATGGTGGACCTACATGTAGGATTAGCCGTATGCATGCATGACACTTTAAAAGTCTGTAGAGGGCAAGGGGGGCCATGGCTCCGCCAGTGGCAGCTAGCATGGCGCGTTGGGCTTGGCCTAAGAGAGAAGATGTTGCGACCATAGACTGCCAATTTAAAATTCAAGGCTAGCTAGCTCCTCTTACAGCAATGGCGCGGCCAGGCAATTGACAACACCAAGGTCAAAGTCTTGACGCACACATTGCTAAAAGAAAACATTGTGCATCACTTATTGGTGCACATGCTGACGTCACCTCCATGATTATACAACAAAAGGATGGAAATCCCCGTTGGATAATACAGACCCTTGAATAATATGAAGTCGCATGAACGGTCATGGCCGGGCTTATGCCTGTGCGTTGGGACCCCGACAGCCCGTAAGGCCGTAACCCAAGATGCCTTGACAACCAACACAAACACGTACCGGTGCTACTAGGATTTTCAGAACCGCTTGTTAGATCCGAGGATGGGAAAGAAAAAAAGGCCATGGCCCGTGGACGACAGCCCACATGCTGCGAGCATTGTGACATGTGGTTCCCTGCTGTACGCTAGCCTTTCGATGACGAGACCGCGGGCCCGCACGCGAGTGGCCCGTTGGCCTCCATCCGGGCCAGCGTGGCTCATGTGGGCCTGTGGCAAACACCAGCCTAGCAGAGCACGCCCTGCGGATCTGGCCTGGCCACCTACCATCAGGCATCAGTTGATCCAGTTCTCTTCTCCATCAGCCAATGGTCTCTACCCTTGCAGATAACTAATGTTTCTTATGTGATTACAGTGTAGGTCAGATATCTGCTTTGGAGCTTCTAACCAATCAGCTGGAGAGAGGGTGGTAGAGAACTGGATCATCAGCTGCAATGGTAGTTAAACAATCAGCTAGATAGTACACATCATTAGCTGCGGTGTCACATTCATTCACGCTGCAAGCCTGCAACAACCGTGACGTTGAGACCAGATATCATATCCGTTCTCTCTTCGATTCATTGATGATCGATCATGTTCTTGGATAAGAAGAGCACAACAACATGTATCGTATCCACCAGCGGTTGTTGGGACACAAAACAGCCTGGCTTGCTCTTGAAAGCCAAGTATCATCTGCTCTCACTCTCACTGATCAGTGATCATGGTTCCAGTACACTAGTGTATCTTTGCATTAAGACAGCGGGCCAGGCCTCGGCTGCACGCGCGTGGTCCAGTCCATCTGCGTTCGGATCTTCACAGCAATCTCGTGAGCAACTATCATCACGCCAACCTTGACTCTCGAAAATTCTCTGTAATTTCTCTGGCACGGACGGGCCTCCGTATAACTTTGACGCCGTGGCCCGTGGCAAATATAATCGTAGTGTACGGTGCACAGCAGTTGAATTTCGAGGTCAGGTTATCGTCTGACAGTTGAGAAGAGGCCAAGCGCACATGGTGTCGAGTGCTCCGTTGGGCTGTTCGATCTGACACTACTTGGTGTTGGTCATATCTCCTCGGCTCCTCCTATAACCAGTTAATTGGCTATTTCCCACTACTTCAAGATTTTCTATCTAGACTAGCCGTTGCCATGTCCTTGAGATTAGAGTCTGTCATGTACAATGATTTACCGTTTGCACATGCATGTTTATAGATATGCATGGCGTGTATTGCACCTTTGCCATGAGGAAAGATGCTATGCTCTCGTGTGTGTTTCATACTTTCATGTAAGGTAAGTATATATAATTCGTACTTTGGTCAAATGTTAAAAATATATTAATCTACAATACCAGGTAAAATAAACTATCAATACGCAAAATACGGTGAATTAAATGAAACTAATTTGATAGTGCCGGCATATTTTTCTATAAACCCAATCGTAATACAAAAACTTGAGTTACAATAGAACCAATTCCCATTACATTTTGAAAAAAAGATGAAATACATACAAACTATAATCGTTATCGATCAAATAACATTTCTTTCTAAAAGGATTCCAAAAAAGCCTCTGTTTATTAACAAACAAAAATCATACGCCCCCCACAAATCCTCCAAGCAAAATTTCAAATTCCGTAGTGTCACCGCCCCCACAAATTAATCCCCCCCAAGCAAAATTTCAAATTCCTCTCCCGGTAGCCTCACCCCACCCGCAGGCCCCTCCCTCACGCCTTCCCAATAAAACACTCCCCCACCCGCTCCCCCGTTCCGTTCCCCCCAAACCGCGCGCCTCCTCCCACCTCTCCCCAACCCTCGCCGCCGCCGCCCTAGCGCCCCACCAGACCACCACCTCACCGCCGCCACCATGAGGGAGATCCTGCACATCCAGGGCGGGCAGTGCGGGAACCAGATCGGGGCCAAGTTCTGGGAGGTGATCTGCGACGAGCACGGCATCGACCACACCGGCAAGTACGCCGGCGACTCCGACCTCCAGCTCGAGCGCATCAACGTCTACTACAACGAGGCCAGCGGGGGGCGCTATGTCCCGCGCGCCGTGCTCATGGACCTCGAGCCCGGCACCATGGACTCCGTCCGCTCGGGCCCCTTCGGCCAGATCTTCCGCCCCGACAACTTCGTCTTCGGCCAGTCCGGCGCCGGCAACAACTGGGCCAAGGGCCACTACACCGAGGGCGCCGAGCTCATCGACTCCGTCCTCGACGTCGTCCGCAAGGAGGCCGAGAACTGCGACTGCCTCCAAGGTACCCTTCGTCTTCGTAGATCTGCACGTCCTGTTAGAAATGTTGGTAGCTTGGGCGCGATTTCGTGCGGATCTAGCGCATTTTCCTGAGGTTAGAGTGATTCGTTGCAATGTTGTGGTTCGCGGCTCGTAGATCTAGCCGATTATTTGGTTTTCGTCGAAACATATAGATCTGTGTGTTTCCCCGTCATTTTTGCGAATGCATTTCTATTATGCGGTTACTTGGATGAAATGCTTGGTTCGGTTTCCACGGACTAGGGGATATTTATTTATTTATTTATTTATTTACGTTGCTGGCTATCCTTTAGTGTTTCCCGTGCAGTGTTATGGGGTTGAAGGTACCGAGATCCAGTGATTCTGTTCTGTAATTGCTCGACTGGTTCTGTTAGCTAGAAGGAAGCTTGTTGCCTTCACCCTTCAGGGCATTTAATTTGGCATTTCTGCTTGTATGGTTTGAATTTGTTGGCATGTTCCTTAACCACAAATTTGACCACTATGCTTGTTCTGCTTTGTACCATGGCTTTATGAAGCCATTTAACTTACAATTTTTACTTGCGCTTTGTGTTCAGACTCTATTGCTGGTTCCTGGCCGTGTAATGTTTTTGTATTAACTGCTAACTTTATTTTCTTTATTAGGTTGATTTTGTTGGATTTATCTGATACTAGTATTTATTTGCTTATGAAAACCGTGCAAATGGCTGGGCCTGTGAGAAAATCCATATATCAGGCCAGTAAAGTAGTTTACAACATATCTTGGCTAGTGGCTGCTGCTGGGTATGTGCTTGTGATTCATGTTAGGGTGTTGCATTTTGCTAGATTTGTCCACCTTGATGTCCTCTTATTTTTTTTTCATAGCAACTAGAATCTCTGTTACCCGATATGTTGTGTTTCCGCTGTGAAGGCATATCTGAAATAACCTTTGTGTTTTCTTCTCCAGGATTTCAGGTTTGCCACTCATTAGGTGGAGGTACTGGCTCTGGCATGGGCACCCTGCTCATCTCAAAAATCAGGGAGGAGTACCCAGATAGGATGATGCTGACATTCTCAGTTTTCCCATCACCGAAGGTGTCTGATACTGTGGTAGAACCTTACAATGCTACACTCTCTGTTCATCAACTTGTTGAGAACGCTGATGAGTGTATGGTCCTTGACAATGAAGCTCTTTACGACATCTGCTTCCGCACTCTGAAGCTTGCTACACCCACCTGTAAGTTTGCCTTGCTACTTTGCTTGGTTCATGTACCCAGCTTCAGTATTTATTGATCATTGATTTCATATGATGGTACAAAAGAGTTTTGTAGACATCTCCATGTGAAGTGCAGTGATACAAATCTAGCTCTTTTGATGCTGTAGTGAGTTACATGGTCCTTGTTTGCCATTGCTGCATATTTATTGTGGTCAGGCACTACTTGTTTGAATTAATGTGAATGTCAGGCACATGCATGTCACTAGCATTTTGACACCATTCTATCTGTTAATTAACATTTCCTTGTACTACAGATATACAATGTAATACTCAGATGATTATTTCATGCTTTTCTGCCTTGTTTCTAGCAATTGTTTCTGCTAGTTAGATATGAATCTCACTCTTGCCTTTTTCTGTTGCTCCAGTTGGTGATCTGAACCATCTCATCTCTGCAACCATGAGTGGTGTTACTTGTTGCCTGCGGTTCCCAGGCCAGCTGAACTCTGACCTCCGGAAGCTCGCAGTCAACTTGATACCCTTCCCTCGCCTCCACTTCTTCATGGTTGGCTTTGCGCCACTGACCTCAAGGGGATCCCAGCAGTACCGTGCTCTCACCGTCCCTGAGCTGACCCAGCAGATGTGGGACTCCAAGAACATGATGTGCGCTGCTGACCCTCGTCACGGGCGCTACCTGACTGCCTCAGCCATGTTCCGTGGGAAGATGAGCACCAAGGAGGTGGATGAGCAGATGCTGAACGTGCAGAACAAGAACTCATCTTACTTTGTGGAATGGATCCCGAACAACGTGAAGTCGAGCGTGTGCGACATCCCCCCCAATGGCCTGAAGATGGCGTCCACGTTCATCGGCAACTCCACCTCGATCCAGGAGATGTTCCGGCGTGTGAGCGAGCAGTTCACAGCCATGTTCCGGCGCAAGGCCTTCTTGCACTGGTACACCGGGGAGGGCATGGACGAGATGGAGTTCACCGAGGCCGAGAGCAACATGAATGACCTGGTGGCCGAGTACCAGCAGTACCAGGATGCGACGGCCGACGAGGAGGAAGAATACGAGGACGAGGAGGAAGAGGAGGGTGCCTAAGCCACCTGCCAATGCTGGGTCGTGTTGTTACTATTGTTGCTGTTAATCTGGTGCTTGCGGTGCCTTTAGATTGCTTGTGTTGATGGTGTGACGCTGCTGCAGAACTGTGAGATTAGTTTTAACTGTGGACCTAATTACTACTAGATCATGGAACTGTTAATGTGATAGTAGCTGTAATTTTATATTTTAGTAATCCTTTGCTGTGCTTGTTTAGTGTCGATTTTTTGTTGGGTATGCTGCTATGGAAAATTCAGCAACAGAATTTGGATCCAAACTGGTCAATTTTCACGGTTTAGTTCAGGTAACCGTACATCTAGAGATTGACTATCCACAGTTTGTTGTCTACACTTGTTAAAATGAAGGCCAAGTAAAACATTGATCGTTCCTACAGCGCCCACCAGACACGGCAATCTTCCTTTTCCTTGTTCTTGCTTTTTACCCGAGAGAGAACAAACTGGACCTATAGGGAATAATCTGTAAAAGATACTTTTTTACTAATGCTTGTAAATACACGATATCTAACTCCAGAATAGGCAAACGACGACCTGTTCGGTTGGGTTATCAGCAGCCGCCAACAGTATTTTTCTCTCTGCACAGGCCAGCACCAGCCATGTCGCACTCTGCTCATCCTAACTTTAATAAGTCTAAAAAAACTAAATAAGCCGGCACCTCCAATTTGCAACACTAGTACGCGTGTTGAAGCTCATCTACTAGCACAAGCTATGAGCTGCAGCTCCATTGATCGGTTCGTCAGTATCGATACGGCGGCGGCTGGGACACGGGCCCCATGTCGCGCCACTGCAGGCCGCAGGCGGGGCACGAGTACACGCTGCCGGCGAAGCAGCGGAAGTGGAACGTGTAGTTGCACTGCGACGTGACGGCCGTCTGGCCGCGGACCACGGCGCCGCCGCAGGCCGCGCAGGACGACGGCGACCCCGCCGGTGGCGGCGCGTACGCGAACCTTGCCTGAGCCGGTGGCTGCTGCTGCTGCTGCTGGTGGTACTCAAACGTGCTTGTCTGCAAGGGGTGATGCGGCGGCGGCGGCGGCGACGGCGACGGCGAGCCGAAGGAGGCGCCGAGCGACGACGACCAGGGCGGCGACAGCATGCAGTGCGGGCACTCGTCCTTCCAGTAGAGCTCCGAGGGTCTGAACGTGCCGCCGCAGACGTCGCACGACTCGCACTCGGTCGCCGGGCCGGCGGATGGGCCGTCGCCCCTCATTTGGCCCGCCACGGAGCTGTCCGGCGGCGAGGACGCCCCCCCCCCCCCCCCCCCCCCCCCCCCCCCCCGCCGCCGCCGGCGCCCACCTCCGGCGCGGCCGGGCGTGTCCGGGGAGCGAGGCAGAACGGGAGCGGGCAGGCGTCGTCGCTCCCGTAGGTGCAGGCGGCGTGCAGGGCGTGGAAGCAGTCGTAGACGTAGGGGCTCTCCCGTTCGTCCAGGTCGTGCCCGCAGGCGTCGCATTGGGCCCGTGGCTGCCCCATGTCGCCGGTCGAGGCTGCCGGCTGGCCGTCCATCGCCACGCGCGGCTCGAGTTCTTCCGATCGTCGGGCAGTTGCCCCCTCCCTGTCGCCGTGTATTGATACATATAGGCGCTCGTGCCGGTCGGAACCGAGTAGGTTACGCAACGCCAGGAGAGTCCGAAGCCCAAGCCGTGTTCGATCGCGATTCGATTTCGACACGTCTCGTTCTGGATAATGATTATATAAACAAAAAGCTAGTCGTTAGCATCAAAGTCGTTGTAGTATAGTGGTGAGTATTCCCGCCTGTCACGCGGGTGACCCGGGTTCGATCCCTGGCAACGGCGCTCAACTTTTTTTTTCTCTTGTCGAGTCGGTGACAGGAGGGGCTATAGAGGCCAGCCATCACCCCACCACTACGGGATTAACAGATGCAATTTTCCGATGGTCATCAGAAAGATTCGTGCAGTAATTTTTACTCGTCTTAACGATCACTGGACTGTTATGAATTACTCTTAAACTAACAATTACCCTGTCTAGAAACTCTTATGAATTGTTCTTATTCTGCCATTGAGACACGTGGAATCTTCTAGCTGGTCTATTCAATTACCAGAATATAGTGGATTTTGTTTTTTGCCCTCACATAACTGACATGCTAGAACACAAGGCCCCGACCCTGGTGCAACTTTATAATAAGTTAAACAATTTGTGACACGATCAGATATATTCGCATGGAAGCTTTAGTAATGTCAAATCATAGCACCCCAATTGATCAATCACACCATCAAGGTATTAAGATACAGAATGTGCACCATTGAGGAATTAAACATTCATAATTCAGCGGCTACGCTTATGCAAAAGCACACAAACAGTGCACAGAACAAAAATTTACTACAAGTAAACAGGCTACAAAATGTGACAACAGAAATACAGAATAGAGAAAACAGTCTAGGACATCTCCCTGAATCTAGCAATGGCCTTCTTCTGGATGATGGTTTTGTAGCTGTCCCCGGCTTGGGTCTCCAGCGAGGGATCAGCTTTCCGCTGCTGACTTCCGAGTCCAGCCCTAACGTCGACAGATTTTGCCTGGACTGGCTCCTTGATACCACCACCATCCTTTCCCAGACCCTGGATATTTGCATAGTAGTCGCAAGAAACAAAAAACAATACCAATGCACACTCACGTCAGAACAAGTACAATACAATAGTTTTCGCGGAAATATTGGCATACTGATTCCCCTGCATCCACAGTAACTTCTTGTGGTCTTAAGCCATTTCAATTAAGTACAGAAGTGTAGACACGAAAGGGGAACAAGAACTCAATGTGCTAGAGAAGACACATAGGTATCATTCACTAAAATGTTCTGAAAAAGGGTATACAAGAAGCTTTGACAACTGATACTAATTTCCAGTTCAACAAAAAAAAAAAGAACATACTTGCCAAGATCTCTACAGTGCATAATTTGACATGAAGTCTTAAATAAATCAGTTTCAAACAAAACCATTTTGCAATGCCAACAAGAAGAATAAGAGGGAACAACCCTTGATCAAGGTGATATCAAATGCCAATGGGAAAAATTGCAGTCAAACCATCTAACAGCATCAACAAAATGACAAATATGTGGAAGCCGAACTTACCAGACCCTCCTGCCACCCCATGTTGCGTAGAATACGGTTGCCCACATTGCTTTCGTCAATTGCTCTATCCGCAGTTATAACTTCATAGTTTTCAGTGTTGCCAATTTCACCACTAGAACGTTCACCAACACCAGGAGGAAACGGCATTGACCCTATCTCACTTGAACCCTTTCGGGATGGATAGTCACCAGCTTGACAACAAGTAATTTCCAGAAAATCAATACAAATCTTGAACAAGTAAAATATAAAATATCATCCCTATTAATGTTGGTGGGGTCAATGAATTCATAATCCAAGTATTATCAGTAGGGTAATATAAAAATTCCAAGCAATACCAGGTCAGCTATATACATTAATAATACAAAAAACTGAGCGTACAGCCAACAATGCCTCAGAAAAAATGAGAATGGAAATAACAAACAAAAATACTTTTCTGTACTGATCCAATGTTGATATTGGTTACATCTTGTGCTCAAGGAATGATGGTGCGAAAATGACAGTGGGTGTACATGACAAGAAGTTAAGAAGATGTGTTCTTACTTGAATCCAGTCCAATATTATCATTGCCAAGCGATGAACCATACAGATTTCGTCTTTCTGCGGCACGGTCTCTATACTGGGACTGCACTGGTGCCTCAGAAAACCGGCGTTTACCACTCCCAGAAACTCCAGATGATGAGGTATTAGAGACTAAGGCAGATATATCTGTTTTAAAGGGTGTAGGAGTTGCAAGTGCCTCAGGAGTTGTCATTAACACATTTGTGCTTGTGGTTACAGTGGTGCGGGGCTCGGCACTCCCAGTATCAGATAATGAATGAAATGAAGTATCTGACTTGATCACTCCTCTTGTAGAACTTCTTATAACACCCATAACTGTAGTTCCTAAACTGTTGCTGACAGGTCTAGGCTTTACATCTGAATCCAGCATTTGGGTTGATGCAGTTCCTTGGCCAAGGGAATTATAGCTTGCAGCTGAGTTCATATCTTTAGCATTTCCAGAGACAGAATTAGGCTTACTTTTTAAGGAGAATCCAGCTCCGCTGTGTGAATGGTTAGATTTATCATCAGAATGTGATGGTTCTTTGTCATCAAGGGAAATTCGTGCAGCCTGTCCTTCTTGATTCCTTTGCTTCCACATAGCTAGGACATTGTTCATCTTCTTCTTATTGGCTATCAGACTGCTTTTTGAGGCCAATTTGATCTCTTTCGCCTTCTCCTTTTCCCTCTTTTCTGCAGCCAGTGCTGCATTTGCAGCAGCTTGAACAGCATCCGGAAGCGAGGTTTTCTCACTCTGTTTAATTGTGGCAGCAGGTGCAGAAATCACAACCTTTTTGCCACTATTACTATCTGAGGTCTTTGCATTTTCATTGGCCACACCCCCAGCTGCCTTAGTATTGTTTTGGTCATTGCAAGGGACATATTGTTGAGTCTGTTGATCGTACGAATACCAAACTCCAGAGTTACTGTCGTAGTAAAGGCCTGCAACAAACACAAGATCACGGATGGAAAAAAAACTCCCCAACAGCAGAGGATTTGTTGACTCTTTGCCCAAGTAGATTTGTATCATATTACTAAAAAAAGTCACAGTTTAATAAAATTGACACAGTAAATTTGCAAACTTACCAGTATTTCCATCGTAATAGAATCCAGAGGCAGAATCATAGTAGTAACCAGATTTTTCATCCCAAACGAATCCTGACTGTGCTGCAGAACCGTCTTTTTGAGATTCTGAGTTGCTATTCTGTTTTTCATCAGGGTTGTACTCTTTTGGGGCCCATCCTATGGCATCATACTGGTCCAAAAGGCAAAGGAAGTAAACCGGTAAGCAACATGTCTACAATCTGCCTACATTATATGCCATTGTTAACATTAGAACATGATGGAAGATTCTCCTTTCCTATTCTGCCATTTGACATCTACCACTTTCAAATGTGACATCGATTTTGTTTCTATTAGGAACAAATGATACCATATAGCATTGTAAAGTGTTTTTAGAAAAAAAATCCATTTGCACTTTTCATATGCCCAATCCCCATAGTTTCAGAATTGCCAAATCTATGAAACTGAGTGCAACTTGCAAAGAACTAAATCACAAATGAACTAATATTTAAATCAGTAAACGCTTAATCATAATTGTGACATGAGTTACAATAGACCTGCTGAGCAAATGATGCAGCTTCAATGGCAGCTGCAGCAAGGCTGTTTGACTGCGAACCCCCTGATGCAGGTCCATGCGTACTTTTAGCATATGCTACACGCAAAACCTGACCATTTTTCTCCAAAGAAATCCCATTTGTAGCTTCAAGAGCCTTTGTAGCATCTTCTACCTGACACAATAGGATGTTGAAAATTGTCAGTAACCATACATCAGAAAAGAAAAAAACTCAACTCTTTTTATCCACTAGAGCACCACCACTTACTGAATGGAAATGGACGAAGGCAAAACCTCTAGACACATGAGTAAACTTATCCCGAACAAGGCGGATATCCTGCAGAGAAATGGCATGAATTGTGTTGAGAAAAAAAGGAGAGAAATCTAATAAAGCAACTAGTTCATTCCCCACCTTTATTGGTGCATGCTTAGCAAACTCGTAGCGAAGCATTTCTTCATCAGCATTTTCATCCAGGCCACGAACAACTAAAACATGAGTTGGACCTGCAAACACCAGCACCTAAATAAAGCAGCAAAAATACATATTTCACATAATTCCATAACAGACGCACAGAACTTGCCTAGTTCGGATCCCCTTCTCCCAAACTGCGGAGCGGAACCTGTCGCATCAGCGGGAAGAGCATCCTCAGTGCGAGGCTCATTGCACTATGAAGATATAAACAAACATGCAATTAGCCAGAGCATTAAGTGCCAGGATGGTCAGGAGATTGAAAGATGTGATGCGATAGAAGCAGGCACAGGAAGAAAATTAGAGGAGTGAATCTGAAAAACAGCAGCCCTACATACCTGAAAACAGAAGGTGCGGCGGGCAAAATTCATACATCCACACATAGTACAAATCCAGTCACATGGTGCAGCAACAGTCCTGTGCCCATATGTAGGCCTTGTAAAATTTTCTTGTCCAAGAGAAGGCCCACCCATCCCACCAGTTGGTTTACTACTGCACTCAAGACAGTGTTAGATGCAGTGGAAGCAATATATTTATACATGACCACAAAAGGTTAGACACAAAACAATAAAAGGAATATGAGACTAAAGCTGCTCAAAGAGGACTCATTAAAGCACAGGAAAAGGTTTAATTCAATTTCATCAACCCACCCATGAGAACTTTAACTAATATAGTTATAAGTAAAAAAAAGTACAATTACAAAGGATACAAGAAAAGGCAGCAGTTCCACAAGCACTACTGTTCAAGAGACAAATGTAGCAAAAAATAGTGTATTGTGCTTTGCATACTCATTTATTCACCAGAACACTATAAAAAAGATACTACTTGTAGCAAAGGTTGTATCAAACATGACATTGAGCAATTTTATATTGGGATGGAGGGACTTGCAATGTTTCAAAATAGAAAAGCACACATACCTGTACTGAAAGAACACATTCCTACCATCAATTTCAAGGCCACTCTCTGCGGTACCTTCCATCATTTTACGGGCAGCTTCCTGTTGAGAGGATACAGCTTTTTAACAGTACATGAAAGTCTGAGTGAGTAATGTAATAACACTTGTTTGATTAGTACCACAGTAGGGAAGTCAATAAAAGCAAATCCTCGAGACATTCCAGAATTCCGTTCCTTGATCACACGCACACTGCGTAGAGGGCCCCACTGAGCCTATAAGAGATCAGACCCAAATGATTAAAGAGAACCAGACAATACAGTTTCAACCAGTGCAGCAATTTATGAAGAGGAACTTGTACAAGAATCTGATATAGGTCATCATCATTAGTCTTCAGGGACAGTCCCTTGACAACAACAGTGGCAGATGGGGCCTGCAAGTATGAACCCAAAAATCATGGCTATGTAAATTCACAAATGCTTCTAAAGTGCATGTAGCTATGTATGTCATATGGCCATACCACTGAATCACCACGCCTCCTTTCATCCCAGTCATAATCCCTTCTTCTGTCGAAGCGGTTATCATCATGAAAGCCATCTCTTTGGTTCCGACCACGACTTCTTGCGTGAGGAGATCTTGATCTCGACCGTGATCTTGATCGGTCATCACGACCACGTGATTGAGAACGGCTATGGCGCATGTATGGACTTTCGTCTCTTTCACGGCTTAAACCTCTTCTTTCACGTTCACCCTCGCATGAATCACGCCTTCTCCAGCCACTATCTCTTCTGCCTCTCTCATAGTCTGAATCATAGCTGTGACGCCCATATTCATGATCTCTCTCGTAGCTGTCCTCTCTGCTTTGGTGAGAGCTGCGGTAGCGGTCTTCAAACTCACCATGAAACTCGGCACGTTCTCTGCTTCCAATCCTTTTGCTCCTATCAACACCAATATCACGGTGACTGCCAGATTCATAGTAGTTGTCAGCAGCATGGTAGTTATCACGGAGTTTATCAACTCCTCTGTATGAATCAAACTCATGATGTTTTTCATCATTGCGATAATCAGTGTCATGCCTTCTGTGATCTCTGGCAGTTGCGTATTCCTCGCCATGATTCCTCCGAGGCTGAGACCACATAGCACCAGCAGTGGCTGGTGGCGGATACATATTTCTATCATGTACATCTTGATAGAATGCACCCCTTCCATATGAATCTCTAGAAAAGCCTTCATCCACAGGCCTCCTACCATTGTAGGATCCACCAGCCCTGCAAATTAAGTTAATAGGGAGAATTATGGTGATATGGAAAAGCACCACAAATATAAAATGCATGTCATAAATCACAATAAGGAAGAACAAAAATAATGACGAGGAGTTAACCCAGTACTAAAACATAGAGAAACTAGAGTGTTATTGCTACACATTTTACAGGCGGACACGAATACCACAGCTAACATGATATTAGGATGAGTAGGCTTACCTATAATCTGGCTCATTGATTACACCATACCCATCCGGTGCCTGTAGATTCAACAGAATAAGCTGAGTCAGCAACAAATCCTACAGAACAGGCAGGTAAATCCATTCCATTTAAGCAACGGCCTCTTCTTGAGCTCCTTTACAACTAACACTGGTTACATAGAGGCCAACCACATGGCCATAAATCTGCTATTTTCATCATCCTTGGTAGTTTAGTAAAGGAAAAGGCTGCAATTACACTGTTGTTATCCCATCCATGATGTGGAGCATAGCGCCCATGATCCATTTCCAAAATTCACCACTTGTGTTATCCTGCAAGGTTCTAGGCGACCTTTTAAACTTTTGGGTGCAGACCTTTTAGTAGCCTGTAAAGAAATGCATGACACAATAGAGTTAAGCACATAACCAAAAGGAATCCACCATACCACCACCAATAACATTCGTCCACCGGCCGGTCACCAACAAGGCAACAACCAATAACATCACTAAAAGCAACTGTTGATTTTTCAAATTTTGAGTTCTGGCACGAAATTATTCAGGCCCTTCTGGAATGAAATATTTTCATCAGAAATAAAAGAAACAGTCAACAATTCCCATGAAATTACTTAATTCAAACGAGGCTAAGCATTGATATAAAATGCTAGCGTTTTTCACTACAACAAGAGCAACCTTACCAGTAATGGAACTTATCAGACTGTACTGGTTTACAGTAGCAATAGAATTCATACGACTATTTCAGACAAAAAAATATGAAAGCATATGGCTGGGTTTTACAACTAATATGTCTTTGGGCAATATTTCCTCCTACCACACAAAAAATCTGATGATCCACTGATAAATAAATAATATATCTCAGGAAAAGCTGATCTATCAAAGGGAAGAAAATAAAATATTAAACATATCTTGAAACTTAAATTTTCAACACATGTAAATTGGGAAAATGGTCATTCTATTCAGACAATGCCTTAATACCTAAATTAATTCATCATCTAAATCTCATAGCGTCAGATTATGACATATCACTTGAATTCACGTCTACAAAGCCAACAGGTTACATCATGGAACTAAGAAATTAGCACACTCCTTGTCGTTCAACAATATAATCCACAGAAACGGCACTTATACTGATAATTCGACCAGTAGAAGCAGCAAAACTGAAGAGAAAAAAAAAATACCGCAAACGAGTCATGAAACCCTAGCAAGAGGACTAAAGCGAAATTACCAGGTATTAACTCTGCACACATAAACTGTGCCCACACAGGTCGCAAGCCCTAAGGGCAGTCCCAACCCATAGTTTCTATAGTAGTGTCTAGAGGAAAGAGAAATCAATAAATGTGCATATAGAAACTATCTTCCCACTGCATAGTTTCCATAGTAGTTTCTATAGACAAGAAAAATTAATATCTCTTTGAATGTAATTTAAAAGGAGAAAGATCAGTTGTGGCTAGTCATGGAAGTAGCACCCCTGTGCTTTTCCTTGGCGTGGCTTCCCAGCGTTCCCACGCCAAGCATATGCACATAACAGATCAAGAGGCATGAGCAGGAAAAAAAATTACAGCAAGCCAACAGCACAGCAACAGCTATCCGATTCAAGTAGACATGAGCAGACATCTGATTGCTACCAAAACAAACAAAAGTAGTTGGCCTCTTGCCCAGACAATTTGACGAAACATGCGGTTCATAGTGATAGACAAATTCTGATATAGCACTCCATCTCACCAAAAGAAAAGGAAAAAGAAGACCTCCGGTGGGCTGGTGGTGGTGGGCGAGTGCGCGGAAAAAGGAGCGCGGCGAGGCCTCTCGCGCGCGGGAGGGAAGGGCCGCGGCGGGCCTGCGCGCGCGGGAGGGTTGGGTGGCGCGGCGGCGGAGCGTAGAGGGAGGCGCACCGGATCAGGAGGACGGGGAGGAAAAAGAGTATGGAAACGGAGTTACCGCTCCAACGCAATTTTGGTGGAGTCTACAGGATTTGGTGCGCGAGCCGACTATGATATAGAAACTACCTAGGGTTGGGGACTGCCCTAAGGAGCGATCGATCGAGCTCCTGCGCAACGAAGAGTGCTCTTAATCGAAGGACCACGCTATTGCGCGACCCGTCGCGCGTTAGGCGACGGCGCGACCCCTTCTTCCTTCCGCCGTCGTCGTCTTCCTCCTCTTCCTTCCTCCCCCGCCAGCAGCCTCCGCCGCCCGACTCCGGCGTCCTCGGCCGCCTCCGCCGCCGCCCGGCGACCGCCGCCACGCTAACCCCTTGGCCTCCTCCGCCCCCGCCGCCTCCGCCGCCCTCGGCTCCGGCGGCGTCCCGCCGCCTCCGCCGCCGCCGTCGACCGCTGCCTCGCTAATCCGCCGTCGCCGCCGTCTCATCTTCCTCGGCTCCGCCCCCGCCTCCGGGTCACCGCCCACCGCCCGTCCTGCCCTGCCCGGCCGGCGGCGCTCCCGCGCCGCCTCGCCTCCGCCGCCGGCCGAGCCATACCCACCGCCGGTCCTCCGCCACCGCCCCGACCTCCTTCTAGGTCCGCCGGTGGTGGAGCTCCCCCAGCAACCCCGGGAACCTAACCCCGGGCCCCTAACCCGGCCGGCGGCGGCGCGGGAGGCGGGGCGCCGCGGCGGCGCGCGTGGGTCGCGCGCTCAGCGCTCCGCGCGACCCATCGCGTGTTAGATTTACCGTAATCGAAACCGAATCAGAACCGCGGTGTGGCTTACATATACTACTCTGCCGCGCAGCAGAGGAACAGCTATTTGAATTCGATTCCTCCTCGTAGCTGGAGAGAGATCTACCTGACCTAAACCGATTGAGAAAATTCCAACGGAGCGTGGTAGGGTTCCTTACCGACGGGAGAAATTGATTCAAATCCGGATGGATCTCCACTTCGTGCCAATCGAATACCGGTGTACGGGGAAGGGGGCGGAGGGGGAAGAGGGTTGTGGCAGCGGCAGCGGCGGCGTGGGGAGAATTGCTAGGGGGTGGCTGGCGAGCTTCGGTGGGATGAGCGGGAGGCGGTTTGGCGGCGGCGAGGGCGCTGACGAGGAAGAGGACGGTGGATTGGGGCAGGGTTTTTTCCCCTGTTTTCTGTCGCGTGTGCGCTGGGAGGACGATGAGTTCCGGCATTGAGTCTTTGTGGGCCCGACATACTTGGGACCCAAGCTCCATGCTATCATTGCTATGTAGAGACGAAACTGAGATGGGCAGCCCATACCAAAACGGCCCAAACACGTCTTTGCGCCCATCATCAAACCCACACATTCATACTAGGCCCAGCGTTTTGTCCGTTCATCTAGTCTCAGAGTTGCTCATTTAAGCCCACTTATGTAAACACGGTGAATCTCCTCTCATTTTCCCCTCGCCAAGGCATCAAACCATCCATGTCACAGTACAGTACTATACTAGCCGGTCGTATCCTTGTGGAAGCAAGTAACCTGAGTACACGACGTTTTTCTGCAGTCGGTATCTAGCTCTGTGATAGCATCATTACCATGCCGTTCTATCAAGTACTCCGTACGTGCAAGGACTACGCATATTTGTACGCTTTCTAGTTATTTCGACATCAGCTTTGATTTCTATAAATAAGAAAAGGTCAGCTACACCAGAGTCTAAATACGGACCAATAATGGCCACAAAGAAGAAGTTTGCACAGGTGCAAATAAAAGTCCCAGTCGCAGCAAAATAAACGCCAAGTGTGCTACGATTAGATAGAACTAAAATAAACGCGTTGGATTGGAGAAGCAACTGCATACTAGTACCTGACTGCTTCGGCACCATAGGTGATGTTTAGATGTTAGAATTGGGAGGTTGAATTTGGGAGTTGGATGTCTCTTCGTAATCATTGTGTCACTGTAGCATTTTCGTTTGTATGTGCAAAAAATTGTCCAAAAATTGATTAATTAGGCTCAAAATTTTCATCTCGCCGAGTACAACAAAACTATGCAATTAGTTTTTGATTTCATCTACATTTAGTACTCCATGCATATTATGATATTTTGATGTGATGGGGAATCTTCTTTTTGCATAGTATATTTGGAAGTAACTTTTTGGGAACTTTTGGGAACTAAACAGGGTTTATTAGGCTGTCTGCACTCATATTCCTTTATTTTCTTCCCCTACAAGGAATATTCTATCCTGATCATCAAGATTCCTTCCCCTATCCCAATTTCTTCCGCACTCATGTCTCCTCTATACTCTCCTCTATACCAACTACCAAGACGTGGGACCCACATTTCAGAATTATTTTTATATTTCTTCCCTCCCCACTCTCTCTCTCTCTTTCCCACCCCTTCTCCTTCCTCGCCTCTTTCTCTCCCCGCCGCTCATCTCCGCCGATAGGAACAGCGCAAGCTGCAGCTCACTCCCAAGCAAATCCATCACGTCTCCTCTTCCTTTCCCTGAGCAAGCCGAGCAAGCAAACAAGCAGCCAAGCACCAAGATATTCCCTCTGCTCCTTAATTTCCCCGTGTAAATCACCAGCGCCTCCATTTCTTTCTCCAAATCCAAGCAGCACCTATCTCTCTCTTTGTTCTCTTCTCTCCCTTCGAGCTACCCAGCAGCAGATCAGCCGCGCCTCCTTCCTCTGATCAAATCGGCAAGCAACCAGCAGCTACCAGCTGCTCCTCTCTCCGAACGCCACCACCCCTCCTCTCTCGCTCTTCTGCGCAATTCCAAGAAAGCTAGCAGAAGGGGCAAAGGGAGAAGAGGAAGCGGAGAGACCAGGCCGCGGATGCTGACTGCTGAGCCGACGGAGGACACGACCGCGGCGCCGTCGTCTCCAATTCCGGCCACCCCGACGCCAAAGCCGAAGGAAACCAACAAGAGGATGGCGCGCGGCGGCGGCGGCGGCGGAGAGCCCGGGCACGCGGAGCTCCGCGGCGGCGCATGGGTGGTGGAGGTGGGGCCGTGGCTGATGCCGGAGCCGGCGGAGGAGGAGCCCGCCGGCCCGACGGCGCCGCGGCGGCGGACGACGGCGGCAAGCAGAGATCGAGAGGGCCGTGGCGGAGAGCCTGGGGCTGGAGGTGGGGCGGCGCGGGTGCTGCAGGTGCTCGTGGAGGTCGCCGTCGCCGTGCTCGTGGACGACTTGCTCTTGCCGCTGCTCGTCGTCCGCCGCTGGAGCAGAGCGGATGGCGGCCCGTGCGGCGGCTCCCTCCAGCGCCGCCCTGTCTACCCCGTCGCTCTCTCTCTCTCCCCTCTCTCCGGTGGCGCGGCGGCCTTTGGGACGGCGGTGGGCGCGCGGGCGGCAGGCGCGAGGGCGGCGCGGGGAGGCAACGGCCGCGGCAGCGTGAGTGGGCCCGGCGCCCACGTGGCGGGGTAGCGGAGGTCCCCCGCCTCCCCTGGATCTGGGGGAACGCGGCAGCTCCTCTTGGATAGCAGAGGCTGTCCAGGAGCCCGCTGCAGCACTTGGCGCAGGAGCCCAGTGCCAGCAGCCTTAGGCTTTAAACTTCAAAGTCGTGCGTCATTTTCAAGAGGCCTAGCTAGGGTGTTCACGATATCGTACACGCGGTGGTACGGAGAGGGAGCACCGTACCGGCCGGGGTTCTCCTTTCTCTTGTCACTTCATCTGGAATTTTTGCTCAGGGTGTGTTTAGTTCACAAAGAGAAAGAGAAAGTTGGTAAAAATGTTACATCGGACACTGTAGCGCGCTGTAGCACTTTTCATTTGTTCGTGGTAAACATTGTCCTACCATGACCTAACTAGGCTCAAAAGATTCGTCTCGTCGTGTACATCAAAACCATGCAACTAGTTTTTTTATTTATCTATGTTTAATGCTCCATGTATGAGGAGAGAGATTTGATGTGATTTGATGTGACAGGTGATGAAAAGTTTTGGGAACTAAACACAGCCTGAAGTTCGGCAGAGCTCCTTTCAAAGTGTACGTACGAACGAGGTTTACGTAACATAAGCAACCCGATCGACCAATCTCTGGCGTAACCTTTTTGCTGAAGTCAAGACGTACTGGTGGCTAAAGAATAGTACTAGTAAGTCACTGCGAACCGCTTCCGCACAACATGATTTTTATCGAATCCGCTATGCACTGATCGGTCGAGGCACCTATCAGGTCTACACAAACAAGTCGTCCTACTTACTGGTATAATATATAAGCGCGTCCGATCGAAAGCGAGTTTCTGATTTTTCCACGTACTACGATAGTATACGTAGTAAAAATATATATTTATTATTAGTATATACACGTGGAGTGAGTTGGTCCAACAGATTATTCTTCCATGCCATGCATGGCGATCGATCGAGCAGCAAGCAACAAAAAGTCAGTGAGGGAACGGCCTTGAAGGTCGTCGTGTGTCACTTCCAACAAAAGGGCCGGTCAGATCTCGTGCATGTCACTACGTAAAAACTCGTTAAAGAAGACATACTAATAGAAGACACTTAATTAAAACGCGTCACTAATAAGTCATTGGAGACGCGGATTTACCAGACGCGTCACCAATAAGTTTGCGGAGGCAATACGCGTCTCCTATGTACCTTAATAGGTGACACTTCTTAATGAGCCGCGTCGCCTATGACTCCCTCAGATATAGGAGACGCGCCCACACCAATACGCGTCTCCTATAACTGGGTATATTGGTGACGCGTTTCGGTAAACTGCGTCTTCTATAAGCAAGTCTCCTGTAACCGAGTCTTAAATCAAAAGACAGCAGGCAACGAACATGAACAACCTGGGCCTGGGCCACAGTGGCCTTTGAGCCGGCCCAGGAAGACGCGCGCCTAGGGTTAGCCCTCCCCCTCCGCACAGCCGCACCCTCCTCCCCTCCCTTCGCAGTCACCATTCGCGGCCGCCGTGGTCGCCGTCGCCCCTCCCCTCGCAGTCGCCGTCGCCGGGCGCACCCGCCGGCGCCGCCTCGTCTCGTCCCGCCCCGCCTCACTGCCTCCCTTGCTGCTCCTCTCTCTTCCCCTCTCTTCCTCCCGCCTCATCCAGATCTGGGGGCGCCAGGTCCTTCCCCCGACTCGCTGCCGCCGCTTCTCTCTTCCCCTCTCTCCCTCACTCTAATCGGATGGTGGTGGTGGTGGTGGTGCTGGTGGTGGTGGAGGAGGGGACGGTGGGGAGGCTGCCACGCCGTCGTCGTCCCCTGCATCCGCGACGGCGGCGGGCGTGCGGTGGCACCAGATCCACCCTGTCCGTGCGCTGTCTCCTCGTGCTCCGCCAGGCACAGATCCACCAGTCCGTGCCCCTCGGCGGCGGCTCCCCCGGCGACGAGAAGCAGCCTAGCAGCGCCAACGGGCCCCCCTCTTCCTCCGCCACCAGCAGCACGACCATCTCTGTCTCTGACGAATGACCTACTGCTTCTTCTCGCAAAGGCCTCAACAACAATCTCATACGCTCCCTTGTGTAAGCAATACTAATTTTCCTTCACAAAATTAAACATCTGTTCTAGGATTCTGGAAGGTAGATTAGTAGTTCAAACTATCACCCTGTGGACAACAAGGTAGATTAGTAGATCAAATTGGTTGTTGAACTGATAAGATTTGAGACTATTTTGTGGATCTGTTTGTGTAGAGGGGTCACTGTTTTGGGGTGAAAACTAGGCATTTGGGGGTAAATGTAGTAATATAATGTGCTACAGATGCTAATCTCAATATGGTCTGCATGTTTTGTTGGGTGATTACTAGAAGTATGTACTACCAACATGGATATTTAATCTGTAACCTTGAAAAGATGTGGATATTGTAACTATTAAGACATTCTCCATTCTCTAAGACAGGCTCATTTCACTGGATAGTCATAGAATAGAACTGAAGGGTATGCTACTGTAGTATTTAATCATCAACTTGAAATTATCAACGAGCTGAGGCTTGACATTATGGGCATAGTTTTTTGTCACATTCTGGCAGTACCCCAAAGCCTACTATATGTAAATTCAGGACTGTGTTTTAACATTCTTTCATATTTGGAATGCAGAACTTCCTGGTAAGGAATGCCGTGATTGATTTTCTATTTCAAGTTCAACATTCTTTGATTGTCATTAGGCAGATGGCTTATTATCATGCAATGTGAGCTGTACAAATGTTTTAATCTAGCACACCTCTATTATGTGGCGTGGATAATTAGCTAACATATGGAGAACTGGGATGTCAATTATGCAAACTGTCTTTCCTAGTTACTTTATACGCCATTAGGTGAAAAATGCATATATCATCTGTGTGATGATAAATTCTCAAGTTTGATGTATATAAATATATAATGGGAAAAGCATGTTATTTGTGATGTTTATAGTGCATGTTTGCATAATGCCCCAGCATTTGCCAAACCTTTGGTTAATTTATTGGTCTCCGCCTCTGTTTTGATTCTCTAGTATGTGCTGTGTACATGTTGGTTATATGTGGGTTGTGTACATGTTGGTTTTGATTCTCTAGTATGTGCTCAGAATAGAGATTATCTTGACTTGATAGCGTAGTGGTAAAGAAAGGTCACTTTTCCTGATGATGACGATCTTCTGTAATGTTTGGTGAACATTTCAACCATGGTTCATTTAGCACAGATATCGACTTAACCCACTTGCATTAATCTTGAAATGGTTTGAGTATATTTATATTAGTGTAGTTGACATTTTTATATCAGTGTACTTTATACTCACCCTGCAAGTTAGTACTTTTGATGCTTGATCCAGTAATGAACATGGATTAGAGCTGTTGTATTTTCTATTAACTACAGTTACTTGCATTGAGAGGCAAGATGATGGCTTCTGTCAGAATCTTTTGTGCACCTTAGACAGGCTTATCTACAATACGGTACTTCACGTATTCTTTCAAATGGGGTTCTCTCCTTTCCAATTGCTTACTGGGAACTTCCTTATGGTACTATACCTTTACTATTGTGTAATTTAACAAGCACACATGCTAAATTAAGTAAAATGACATGCTTTTTGGGACATTTTAAATCCTAAAACGACATGCTTTTTGGGACAGAGGGTGTATGTGATATCGAAGTGTTTTTACCTTGCATTGCAGCAGCAAACCTGTTAGCTTTACCAGTTTGGTGGTTCTTCTCAATGTGTAACACTGTCACACCCGGCCCAGTTTGTATGGCCCGGTAGTGGCCCATTAGTGCGGGATGCACATGTTTAGTGCCACATTGCTAGCTGAGCAAGAGTGGAGGCAACTTATAAGCCTTTGTCTTCCAGCCATAGCACCTTCGGGTTAACCCTTTTACACGAAGCGAGGACGAAAGTGTAAGCAGTGTGCTATGTGTACGCGTGCACGCCCCTCGGAAGGGCTGTGCGGGGCGGCTCGTGGAGGGCAGGGTGTTACAAGGTGTAGCGACCGGACGACGACGGCCGGCGGTCGGCCGACGACGGTGATCGCGGGGAGCCATACTGCGGCGCACTAATGCTCGAATTGAAGGTGTATGTGGACCTGTTACCTTCTGAGGAAGAGCCTGGTGCAGGGAATCGACCGGAGATGGCTCGGTCGACAGGAACGACGGCGATCCCTCCGCGGCGGCGCTGTGGACGTCGGGGAGAAGTTAGCCGCGATCGAGGCAGGAAAAGGGATGGGGAGTGCATGGGGAGCTTCAGTACCTTCTGGCGAACAGCTTGGTGGTGATGGCCGGCCGGGAGACACGCCGGAGCAGCCTGGCGGCGTGCGGCGGCGCTGCGCAAGCTCAGCGGCGCGTGGACGCCATTGACCCCCTCACGTTGCGCCCTGAGGGTCAGTCAATCTCGGTGCCTAGGTTCTCACCACCTTGTAGTACTCCAGCGGCTACTGTCTTGTTAGGGTGTCTTGTGAAAGCCTCGTATCGTCCCTATGCGATCACACCTCGGTAGTGTGGTTTGTGAGGTCTGATCCACCTCCGCGTGGTTGGGTGCAAAGTTCTTTTGAAGTTTTACGCGACTGGTGGGTAAAGGGCGAAATCTCTGCAGAGTGTACAATCTATCATGATAGCCCGGCTCAGGGTCACGAGCGGCCTGGATCCTTTTATGATTAGAAGATGATATTTATTACTGTTTAATGATGACTTACATTAATTAATTTGGGATACAACTGGGATTCATCTAAAGTAGTAGTTATGATTAAAACGAACCAACTAAAAGTGCTAATATAGTTAAGCCAGTGTCAAGCCTCCTTTGCCTCATCCCCCGTGCTATACTTGCTAAGTAATTCTGTTACTTACACTTGCTGTTGTTATTATTTTGGGCAAAATCCCGGACGGGTAACAGATTGGAGTCAGGCTGATTATGCTGTGGAGTTTTCAGAGGATTTGCCGTACTTCTGAGCTCGCGTTCTCCCAGTCAGAGTCCCTGTGGGATTGCGGCTACGCTAGAGAGATGTATAGTCTTCCGTTGTCCATGAATTTATTTTTGAAGCACTCTGATGTAAACGCTACACTATGATGAGATTAATAAAGCATTGTACTCTGATTTTACCATATTTGTTCGCTATATGTGTCTGTGGACTTCCTGGGCACACATATGGCCACATTCGGGTTTTTGTGTAAATCCGGGTGTGACAAACACTATACATTTGTTCCAATCAAGACAAAAGCTCTGGTCTGTATGTGTCCAATATGATCGGGTCTGTATGCTGTGTGTGCAGGAGCACTTTAATGGAGCAAAAGGTGTTTGCAGGTGCACTTGATAGATAAGAATGGTTGGGCATCAGACAATGAAGAAAGGTACTTTGTTTGCATCTAGTTGCCTCTTTCCATCTAAGTTACAGTATTTTAATGTGCAACAGCTTTTGCACTCCAGTTACTTGTCTATAGTTATTATATGTCTACTGGTTTGTTGCATGGATAGATCATTTGTATCTCGCTATCATCAGGTTTCAGTTATGATATTTTTTAGGTTTTAAATAGAACAATTATGCCTTTAATATGCTTTGCATTCATTGATATCTGTATGTTTGATGCCTGCATACTTTTAGGTACTCTGTGATGTGATGATGTATGCTAGGTTCAGTACTCTTAACTATATTTGACTTGATGCTTGGTTCATTACTAATAATGCCATTGCTTGCTTCAGTACTAATAATGTGAGCTGTGTTTTCAATCTATCACAAGTTGATGCTTCCTAGATTCATTTGATTTGTTTGCATTGCCTGACCTCTTGATTTGTTAATTCTAAACCATATCACAGAAGTAGCAGCAAGCAGCTACAAGTGAGAATACAGAGCAGCAGTCAACGGCAGCTTAAACTTATCTGATGTGTTATAGTCTGTTTAAGGTGTGTGCTGTAATTTCTTCTTTCTCTAGAGAGTTATTTGTAAAAAGACATGTGGTAATCAATGATTAGGGAGGTTTCTGTAATTTTATTTTTTTGTTTTTTAATTCATCAAAGGAGACGCGGGTTGCCAACATGTGTCTCCAATGACCCTCTCAAAGGAGACGTGGGTTGGAAAACGCGTCTCCAATGACTCTCTCAAAGGAGACGCGGGTTGAAAAACGCGTCTCCAATGACCTTATTGGAGACGCGTTTCAGCGTGGATAGTGTCTCCAATAACCATCTTTAGTGACGCGGGTTAGTGAACACGCGTCTCCAATATATCAATCATTAGTGACGCGTAAAATCCGCGTATCCAATGACTTTACATTAGAGACGTATCTTTAGTGACGTGTAAAACACGCGTCTCCAATAACTCTCTAGACGCGTCTCTAATAAGGATTTCTTACATAGTGTGTCGTGGTACGGAAAGAGGGACCAAGACATGGGGCGCT
Source organism: Echinochloa phyllopogon (assembly GCA_033239725.1). Lineage (NCBI taxonomy): Eukaryota > Viridiplantae > Streptophyta > Magnoliopsida > Poales > Poaceae > Echinochloa > Echinochloa phyllopogon. The sequence continues at coordinate 4,864,544 of BTCW01000001.1, forward strand.
GGGAACCGGAATGCTCGAGAAGGCGATTCCCAATGGAGGCTAAGCCAACCTTCATTTCTAAATGGCGTACAATTTCAAAGCTGGCTGCACAAAATATTCCAATAATGCAATGCTCGAAAAAGTATAAGAACAAGATATATTTTGGCATCGCAAGTACGAGAGTATAAGAAGTGCATGCAGTAGAAATTCTCATGTGGATCCTGCAGGCGGATAATCGGAACCACTACTAGCATGCAAAAAGGTACGGAGTCGTACGGGGTAGAGTCCAAGTGAGACACACATATACATACGCTTTCAACCAAAGAGACTTTGCGATAACCTTGTTTAAGCACGCATGGCTGGACCGTACCAGTCGTACCTTTCCATGACGAGGCGTGAAGAGTGAAGAAAAAGGTGTTTCCTCACCTCAAACCAAAAAAAATGCAACGAAGAAAAGTGAAATGTTCGAGAAGGCCGAGAAGCGCCGACGTGAAAAGGAAAGCCGGAACCTGCACGCCGGCCGGTTACTCTATTCGTAGCTCTTGCCACTGGCAACGACCGTGGCACGCATGCATGGAAGGCCGTGCCTGCCGTTGGCTGGAGACGCGCCACCGCCACGGGCACGCACGTATATATGTGACTCAGTGACTAGAAAAAGAAAAGAAAAAAAAACGAGAAAGAGCAATGGCGCTGCCTGCCGTACTCGTCCGTGATTCCGGACTGTACGGTATGGCCCGCACGGACTTGGGCACAATTGCTGCCGTGCCGGGAGTCCAGCTGCTCTGGGGCTAGGCGACTGGCCCCGGGGGAGCTTCTCTGAGGCTTCCATGTGGGGTCCCAACCTCACATCCTCTCTCACGACAGCTACTCGTCAACAAGTCGCCGCTCGTCACGCTCAGACTTCAATGGGCCAACGAAGCATCTACACGGCCAACTAGCAATGTAGCTAGCACATCGACTTCGGATCGAGTAGTATCTGTGTTTTGGTAAGACACGGTACGTATTCTCCGATCATAATAAGTGGCTTTTGATAATGTGTTGTTGATTATTCCGGTAATTTCAAACCTTGACATTTAACTACGTATCAAGAGTTTTCATTTAACCTTGACATTCACCATGTAGTTTTACACTACATGGTGAATGTGTGCACTCTGACCTTTATGTTTCGCTGATAATTTAATGATGATGAAACACCTTCCCAACACAAATATGTTCTCGCATCACTTCGAAACATTTAAAAAGCACTAGTAATTTATCGTCACATCGCTTGATTATTTGTTTGTGACATACGAGGCACTATAATTTAAAAGGTATACGTACACGTGATCCGAAAGAAATAAAATATCAAGTACGGAGTATTCTAAGACAGCAATATCTCTCGCTACGTGGAGGCGTACGTACACGTACGCGGTACGTTGGTGCCGTGTATGCATGGGTACCGGCCCGACAGCAACAGAGCAATGCAATGCAATGCAACCAGCTAGCTTAGCTCCCCCACTTGCATTACGATGAGGTTCTTGACGCATGGAAAGCATGCATGGGTGTCTAGCTGTTGGGGCACACGCAACGCGCGCCCTGTCGTTTCTTCACTACCTTCCCCATCTCGATGGACCATATGCGAGCCGTAGAGTAGTTCAGTGTAGTATATAGCTAGCTAGATCAGCTAGCATGCCGTATGCGCATTTGCTCTCCATCTTATGTCTATGGCGAGTCGAAGTACGTAGAGGATCATCGTATCTATATAATAAGTACATGTTAATGTGCATGCATTTCATCTGTTCCAAATGAATTATCGGTCACTAGTTTTGTATTAACTGAAACATCTCTAACTTTGACCAACTTTATAGAGAAGTTACATAATTTTAGCATAGAAAAAAAATGGAACCCAAAAAGTATCACCAATATATAGAAGACACTGTGTGCAGGGTTGTTGAGTGAACGCAAGATATACGTATGTGGGTATCTATTCGATCCAGCGACCGCCTAACTTGAACAATCTCCATGCTCTTAATGACGAGATATCTTCCATGCTCGTATCAGACGATGGAGAAGAAGGGCTGGACGGCGACCTGTCGTTGCACATGAATAAAGAGGCCGGCCGCTACCTTTCCGGTTCTGAACAGGCAGCCGCTTGAATTCACGGCGATGCCTGGCCCGAAAGAGACGGGCACCCACCAATGCAGGATCCCGTCTCCGACCGGTCCGCACCCACATTGACCAATCATATCGCCACCCACCGCTAAGCTCTTCACAGCCACGTACGCTGGACGTACGCCGTACACGTATACGTGCCAACAAGTACACTCATACTAGTAAGTACGTCCATCGCCGTAGAAAAAAAAATCGCAACGGTGGAAAAAGAGAGAGAGATCTAGGGTACTGCTTGGTGCAGGCGTCAGTATTGACGCTTCAGAGTTCAGAACTTGAGACCGACCGCAAGAGAATTGGAGTGCACCCAATCCCACGTCAGAACTGACGATGCATGGAGTCCAGGTGGGGCCCACCGGCGTCACACCTTCCCCGATCCCACGTCCAGCTAGGCCCTGCCACCTCTTGCCTCGCGCTAGCTGTCACGGTCGTGGTCGTGGACTCATAGCCACAGGGCAGGGCAGGCACGTACGGAGCACGTCCCGCTCGCCCGCCGCCGCCGCGGTTTCTCCCGGCGGCCCGGCCGTACGATCCGGACCACGGACGCGGCACGGCCGCTGGATCGCTCGCTCACTCACGGCACCGGTCGGGATTCAGAACGGGTTCCCCCCGTCGTCGCCGTCCCACCGGTCGGTCGCGGTCGGGCTCCCGGCTGCGACTGCTGGTGGGCCACGCACCGCCCGCAAGCTGGTGGCACGGGACCAAGCTAGGCCAGCGAGTGGTGGGTGGGTGGCTCGTTAAAAGGGCCGGGGCCGGCTAGGGTCTTACTACTTAGGGCGACAAGTTGGGCCCGGCCCACCGGCTTTCTGTCCCCGCACGGCTCGCCTCCTGTACCCGCCGGGTACACCCGGTACCACCACCTTGTACGACCTCCCCTCCCCTCCCCGGCTTCCTCCTCCACCCTTTTATAAAGCGCGGAGCTCGAGCTCTACCGCACCGGCCGGCACCGCTCGTTCACTCGCCCAGTACAACCCGCCACCACACCACCACCACGCGCCTCATCCTCCTCCTCCTCCTCCTCCTTCCTCTCCCGTCCCGAGCTCCGAGAAATCCCCCGTTTCTCCCTCCAGCCATGAAGCGGCTCCTGAGAAGGCTCTCCCGCACCGTGGCGGCGGCGGAGGACGTCGTCGGCGGCCCGGGCGCGGCGCGGCAGAGGAAGGGCAAGGCGGCGGCGGCGGCGGGGGTGCCGGAGGGCCACGTGCCGGTGTGCGTCGGCGAGGAGGGCGGGCCCGTGGAGCGCTTCGCCGTGCGGGCCGAGCTGCTGGGCGAGCCGGCCTTCGCGGCGCTCCTCCGCCGCGCCGCGCAGGAGTACGGCTACGCCCACCCCGGCGCGCTCCGCATCCCCTGCCCCGTCGCCGAGTTCCGCCGCCTCCTGCTCCGCATCTCCGACCACCACGACTGCTAGGGCGCCGCCGCCGCCGCCCCCCGCCGCCGCGATATTTACGGCTTTGCCACCTCCGTTTTTACGGCTTTACCCCCGGGTAGAATGTACAGAGAGAGGGCCGAGGCAGGGCGGAGGGCACGACGGGGATTTCGCTACTGGTACTCTTGATTTTTTTTTACCACTAGCTAGTAGTAGTGGCTAGTGCTAGTAGTACTAGTAGCGCTGTAGCAGTAGCTGCTTGATGGTAGAACTATGGGTGTCATTTTTTTACCCCCTTCTAGTTCTAGGACCTGCAGTGTTGTGTGTGTGTGTGTTAGTGCTAGGGATTCCGGGGAATTCACTATTAACAAATCAATACATGTATCCTCGATTGAGGCTAGTATCTCGTGATATTATTGAGGTAGTAATTTTTCGCACTACATTCTGAAGATCCTCCCTCGTTGCAATCTGCCCTGTTTACTCCGTGATCTCACCAGGGCTCCCAACTTTCATTCTATTTGGATTGGATCTTCAGAAGTTGGAATACATGAATTTCACAGGCGAACCATCCACATTCATGCCAATTTGCCGCCCTAGGGATGCATTGCATTTTACTTCTCTGTCATCGTCGTTTAACTGCAAGGCATAAGTTACCCCTGAGTAGAGCTGTTATGCCGAGAAGGTGCTGGTGGTCCGGGCCAAGATAGCAAACCTACTGATCTGATGAGCAAAATTTCTAAAGAAAGCTGGGCACTGTTGCCTTGCCGCATTGGTCGACACAGGCGTCCCGGGCAACAGTACAAACAGCAATTTCATTGCGTCAAGACAACCGCGTTTCCGCCAGTCGTACGTCTAGTAAGTACTAGTTCGGCAAGATATTTGACACGGTTGAAAGGTCCATGGGGCTTGAAAAAAATTCAGTAGGACAGATGATGCAACATTTGGATCGAATTCTGAATTGTACTCTGAGATTGCCTGGATAATCTGTCAAACCGTCACCAATTTCTTATCAAAATTGGTCAGTGCAATTAACAAACACTTCAAACCATACGTGTTACAATATCAGTTCCCAAATGCAAGATATCGTCAGTCAAACTACTTTAGTTTTGACCAATTTTATAGGGAAAACATATATTAGCACCTAGAAAAACCTACCTATTGATAAGTTCTTGGAGAAACGATCAGAGCTTTCACGAATGACATCCTGGAATATTGGTAGAAAATATGCATGGCCAAGATCGGAGCAGAGCAAGCAAGCGTACGGCCGAGCCGCAGTCCCTTGTTGGCACGGCATTGAACTGTGTGTGTGTCAGGCTGTCATGAGAAGGATGGTTTTTGGTTTGGCGCAACTGAAACCAAAAAGGCACAGTCTGATCACCTCGCTGATCACTTGGTCTTGCTCCCCGCATCAGGCCACGGGACATTAGTGTCAATGCCCCCGCTAACGCCAAGCTAGGCGATCGATCAAGCTGACACCACAAATAACCTCAGCTGCTAATGACCCTGGGGAAGTTTCCTAGCTAGGAAGCAGTTCAGTTCCTCCAGAAAAAATCCGACGAGTTTCAGTGGCAGCGAATAGTAGAAAAATTGGCGGTGCTCATGCTCCAAGTATGTCAACGGAGGCTTCTCTGAAATTTCAGGACCCATAATACACGTGTCGCACAGCCACGGAACAGTGGAAAACGTGTCGCATTGCGTTGCATATTTGCACTGCATCAAGATTCAAGAGACAACTGTTCAAAAAAGAAAAAAAAGATTCAAGAGACGGAAATGAACAACGGATGGGGTATTTTTTTTCTGGCACAGTGGCACAAGCAGCCCCATGTGCGGCAGAGATACTGACCAGTACGGTTGGCAACTAACAACTGAACTGCTGCATAATAACTGTGGCCTAGCCCGGAGGGAAGAAGATTCATCAGCATAGCTTTAGGCCTTGTTTAGTTTCAAACTTAGGAGGTCAAATTTGGAAGAAAAGGATCACTTCGTAATCATTGCGTCACTGTAGCATTTTGTTTGTATTTATGAAAAATTGTTCAAACATTGATTAATTAGGCTTAAAATGTTCGTCTCGCAGAGTACAATAAAACTGTGCAATTAGTTTTTGATTTCATCTATATTTAGTACTCTATGCACGTTATGACATTTTGATGTGACAGAAAATCTTCTTTTTACACAGTGAATTTGGAAGTAGCTTTGGGATCTAAACAAGGCCTTAGCTTCAGGCCTTCGGCCGGCAGCCTACCTGCACCCGAAGCAACCGATCTGCTCCAAATCATTGTGCCAGCCAGCACGAACGCCACAACCTGTTCCTGGATCTCCCTCCTGCCCGGATAAACTAATCACGCCGCCGTGCCGTACACCATCATGTACGCAGCTGCACATACAAGTATTTTTTCCCCTTCAGGTTTGAACAGATGAGAATTAAATAATTGCATGTTTTAGCACCATTGTTCACAATTGCTATCTGATTGATACGTAGACGGCCGGAGGACTACAACACTGATGTTCACAATTCGAAGGAGACGGGGAAACCTTGCCGGCAACGGCGCCTGTAGGGAAGAGTAACTGCTGCAGCTGCTGCGTGCTAGCAGCCTAGCACTAGCACGTAGGCAGCCGGCCGGGCAGGCTTTGGGTAGCCTCAGGTCACGTGCAAGCAAGCAAGAGCAGCGCAGGCCTCATCAGTGAAGGCGCCCCGGCCGGCCCTGCCCATCCATGGATGGTCTGGTCACTGGTGGATGCAGCAACAGCAGCAGCCGGTCAAAGCGCCATAAGGCAGCCAGACACATGATGGGGGCTCAGAGGCTTGCAGAGCTCGTCCCGTTTTCATGGTCTCCGTTAGCTCCAAACGGGTAGTGTGGACAGGCAAAACTTGACGAGATGAGCCCGGCAGCCATACTTGCTTTGGGCGAGGTTTGTTTTGAAGCGTGCCTCCAAGCCTAAGATTCCACACTAGATTGTTATGCTAAAGATTCATCAAGCAATGGCTATGCCTTGGCGCAACTGAATTTCCACACGCAATGCCACGAAACATAGTAAAATGTCTAGTTCTCATCTCCACTGAATTACCATTTACCACCTTGTTTTGTACAGATACAATGCCCAGCATTAGAAACCAACCACCAATATCAGATACAAGCATTTCCGGGAAGGGTAAAGCAGGACTGACGAGGATGTACACTCAGAGTTTAACCTATTTTCTACCATTTACAAAATCCAGATTTTATTCACTGCGCACCGAGTTGTATTTCTCAGCGAGTGCATGAGTAGACAATATCTTGTTCATCAGATTCTTGAACCGTATACTGTAGTCGCTGCCACTGCACAACATAACACAAATGGTTTAAGAAATGGTAATAAGATGCTAAGGATACGATGGTTCCAGATAAAGAACGACGTTGAGAAATCTTGTAGAAGGCAAGAACAAATATGACAGGATCGAATCAAGACTGACCTTATCCGGCTCAAAGAAGATACGGCTCGAAGAGCACTACGAATCATGTCTTCATTCCGATCAACCTCCTGCTTCACTGCATCACCCTTGGGTTTGTGACTTATAGTTATCTCAATAGGTTCCACTATGGAGTCCAAAACTGAACAGCAAAGCAACAATATCAGAACAGCAGTTGCAACATGTGAAACTGCACCTGCACTTAAAGGTTCAAGATTACAACAAACCTGCAAGAACAGCAGAAGGGCACTTGTCTGCTAGCTTTGAGAGAATCAGATGGCAAGGCATTTTTACGTCATAATGATCTGCAGAAGGCATTACAGTAAGAATCACAAAATGAAATAAACCTGTCAAGCTCATGTTGAGAAATATATAGAGCAAAAGATGCTAATTCAGGTGCAGTACCAACTTTCAGGAAATGGGTAAAGAAATCCATGATGATAGGTTCAGTGAAGAAATTCCAATATATGATGATGAATCATCGTAAAATGCTTAATATATGTCTAATGAATAGATGGTCTTATGTTACATAATATCACAGCGCCGTAATATAAATAGACAGCTTGATTTGCATAAGGAAAATATTTTGGTGCAAGAATAATTTCTACGGGTGAAATATTTCATGGTACAAAAAAAATCAGGAAAGATTATGGAATGTTTACGTCAAATTAATTTATTCTACACAGAATAAGACGGTGCCAGTCTATCGCATAATTACAGGAAAGTAGTTGCTTCATTTTGAATCAAGTTTTGAAATAATTAGATACTAGGCCAGTTATATCCCATATAGGGGAACCAAGTAAATCCAAAAAAGTAAAGAGATCCTTCTATCATGCTGGTAAAAGTATGGTACACACAATCTGAAAGATCAACAATAGTACCACACGTGATAAGGCATGTATATTCCAGGAATAGGTTGATTTGGATAAAAATTGCTGTTATTAATCCTGCAAGTGACAAAAACCATACTTACCACCTAAGCCAGATAGGAGGAAAGGTACAATAAACAATGAAGGATTCACTTGATCAAGACAACTGTCCAGCAATGTGTCCACACATTCAAAGGCAGCTTTTCTAAGTTCAAGACCATCATCTACAACATGCTTGAAAGGCCCAAGATCAACTGTCCTGACCAATTCTTGCTGCAAGGAAAGGACAATTACTTTCATAGGGTAACATCTTGAAGCCGGATGCATATTATGATGCAACTCTCAGTTAAGAGCTCAAACAATATAACTAACAAATAATAAAATACCTTTATAACAGTCTGATCATACAGAAGAGGTAATAATTCTGGGAGAAGACCTTTAATCAAATTTGGTTTGTTGTGGGCAGCTGTGCTCAAAGCCAGAACCGCTGCTCGTCTCACATGCTGTGAAATGCAAACAGAAGAAACAAAAAACAAATTAGAGTTCCACATCTTGCCATCATCACTGTATAATGATAAATAAATAAGTAAAGAAGTATCTTTACCCTATCGCTGTCTTTAATCAACATCAGGAAAGTTGATATCTCAGAGTACATGATTTCATCTATTTTTTCAGGCCGTTCAACAATTGAATATTTGATAGCAATGGCAACAGTAGCCCTTGTGTTTGCTGCCGGGCTAGATGTCCGTACCTACACCCACCCAAAAAAAAAGTGAGGTGCCATCAGACTATTAAAGCAAAATGACAACTTCTAAATGGAGAATAGCTTTGATGATTATCCATATCACACCTTCAAAGCAGGGATTAGTTTTTTTGGTTCGATCAGTGCAATTTTTCCTAAACACTCTGCAACGACATTCCGAACTCCCTCCTCTTCACTTTCACAGTGATTAAAGAGCAATGCCAATATCTTCTCAATGTTTGAATCCTCGAGTTCGCTCTGGCCGTTATGGTCAACAGTTTGCCGCACGATTACCTGAAAGGTTATGAATATAAGCACAACGATAGGCAGCAGTTAAATGGGGAATACATCTCATAATCCAAATTCCAAAGGAAGGAACCAACCTCTTTAAGCGAATGAAGCAACAGGTATTGCTTCTTCTGTTGATTGTCAATCTGATCCAAAATGAATGGTAAATACTTGGAGAGGTTGCCAACAGCAATGTTTCCAAGTGCATAGGACGCTGCAGACTTGATCTCCTCAAAAGGTGATTGAAATGATTCAATGACAATGTTCTCAATCTGAACATGATTGCTGAGGTCCTTCCTCCTTCCAATTTCTCCCAAACATAACAAGGCCATATGTTGTTTAGCCTGAGATGAAGATCATGCAAAGTTAGCAGATGAGAAAGATTATTATCCTACATCCACAAAAAAGCATACAATCAATCTATGCAGCAACTAATAATTTGGTGATGCCCATCGAGTCTAAAAAATCTAGTCTATAGTTCCGTAATGTCATAGCAGCTAATGTTTTTATGAATTTCCCAATTATCAAATAAAGGTGTAGGATTGACTGACTGCAGATCATTATGTTGCTTATATTTTCAGTTACAATGATTGTTTTTTGACCTCACGCAAACAAAGATCCATCACGGCAGCAACTTAGCATCACAACAATTTCCAAAACCAAACAATATCTGAAACAAAGAGACCGAGCACTATTGAAATTTAAAAATGCATTGCGTAAGGTCCGCCCATTTATGCCTATCAGTACAACTTCTAAAATACTTAACAGAGAATTAGGACATAACATCTTTACACCAAAGGACAAAGGCATTGCATGGATGAAATCGAGTAATAAATCTGCCGAACAAGGATCATATCCTTTATCAGAAGAAAGTATGACTAACAGAATTAGAAGCGCTGTCATCTTTTAAAATGCCTTTAAGCATTTCAATTGTAGCCGCACACTTCTGATCACCAGCTGCTAAGCACAGAACAGCAACACACTTAGCAATGGAAGACAGTGCTTGCTTGGCAAGACCACCTGACTGTGACGGCTTAGCAGCAGAAATGAGGGAATACAACAAAGCATCAAAGCTAGTATTTGCAGATTGGACTAGTGAAGCAAAAAATCTCTGAAGAGCCTGTAAATAGCATCATAAGTTAGTAGCCATATAAAAAAAAATCAAGTGCTCAAAACTTCTGCTAGTGGTGGTGGTGTGGGCTTGGGCTTGGGATGGGGAGGATTACCTGCAGTGCTAGCCCTTGCAAAAGGGCACTCCTGATCAAAATAAGCGCCTGAGGCAAAACCTTGTTTCTCACAGCTAAACCAACATTTTGAATGGACTTTCTGTCAACCATTATTGTGCAACAAAGTTCCAATGCAAGAGCTGTCATATGCAAATCCATGTCACTGCCACAATTAGAAACAAGTCGACGTCAGTTGTTATGGCATAACATATGCAGGTTGGTGAAGAAAGCAAGAAAAACAAACCTTATGAGGGTAGAAAGTTCAGCAATTATCGTCTCATACGAAGAAGAGCCAATTTGACCACCGTATGTGACAACCAAAGAATTTAGTGTTCCCAATGTTGTCTGCCTAAGAGCTCTGTTGGCCTGTTACATAAGAACGAAAATAACTAAGGCTTTATCTTGCAGTTCACTATCAAAGCTAATCTTATTAAGACGAAAAAAAAATCAAAACAAAGGCAGTAAATGTTCATGTAAGTATATCTTCACCTTACGAAGGAAAGCTGTGAGCTCAGAAACAACATGATCCAGGACACACGAGAGATCAATACGAAGGGGTGAATTCGCAATAACTGAAAATGCCTGTAAAGTGAAAAACATTCAAGTGCCTCAGGAAAGTAACCTAACAAAAACTACAAGTCATAGCACTGAAATGGTTCGTGGAAATATGTAACATATAAAAAATAGACAGTAAATTCCCACGCGTAGGTATCGATGATAATAAGATACAAAAGATAAATAGGTTACCAGGGTCCAAAAAAAAATATCTAAATTAACTTTACTCCAGCTATAACTAAAGAAACATAGCCACTATGGAACCAAACTCTTCCATGCAGATGTCGATGTCATGATGACAGAACACTTGCATTTATTCTTATACTCTCAAAACAGTGTTTCAGCATATGAGCTTTAACATATAAATACCACAGTGAATAGCATTCCACTATGTTAAATCTCAATTTAAATTTGTATCCTATATAAGCAGTCAATAGCTTACCTTGACAGCTGTAAGTCTTGTTATTTCGTTACCCATCCTATCAACGAGTATGGGAAGGCATGCTGGTAATTCTCTTTGAAGGCCATCACCAAAAGTCGAGACCACAAGACTCATGCACCATATTGCACATTCTTTAACCTCCTGGGAGAACATAAAGTTTGCATAAGAAATGCACGTGCACCACAGGCACACGAGAGAGGAAGCAGGACGGGGAGTTTCGCCAAACCTGATCTTGATCTTGATTAGCCAAACGTCCCAGTATAGCCTTATAGATTGGACCAATATATGGCCTGAAATCCACAACACTTGCCTGCATCATAAAATAACAAAGATAAAAATAAACATAGAAATAACAGGGACCTTCATGTCTGCAAAGCAAGGAGTACAAGATTGACCTCAAGATTTGGACGAAGGACACGGACTAGTTCTCCGCACACCCGCAAAGCCTCAGCAGTGACTTTATAATATCTATCTCCAATAGCAGATAGTATAGGGGCGGAAAGTGCCTAGAAATTTAATTTGCGATCAGCAACTGCTCCAATTGTCTTTAAGTATTACGGTAATACTGATAGAAGCTACTGTACCTGGATGTATGGATGAAACACAGATGGAGAATGTGAAGCCATAACAAGCCTTGTAAATACAAGGGCTTCAATCTTCAGGTTGGAGGTAGAAGATTTATCCTGCCAATTTAATGATAGGTTAGCAAATGCTTTCACAAAAAACTCCCAAGGCAATGAAAGACACTAACATTCAAAGCCTTCTCAATCCCAGGAACAAGTGAGCCAAAATGATCAGCAAGACAGTCTGGTCGTACAACAACAAGCTCCTTCAACACTGAAAATGTCCCAACCTGAAAGTGTTTATAATAAGATCAGACTTATAATTCCACAGACCACGAGTTGAAGGATAGTTGAAGAACAAACCTTTGTCTTAATCGATTTTTCACGTAACTGCCTGTTGATAGACTTGACAACTTTTGGCACCTCTTGTTTCAGCAACCATTGATGACTGCAAAACAAGACAGATTGATGCATGGGGACGGACCATAGAACATGAAGCCTAAATGCAAACTTTTCTGCTAAGCATAACTGAGGAAAGGTGTATACCTCGACTCATCGATGTCACCTTGTCCTTTTGTTACATTACCAGTTTGGCGTAACAACTCAATGAAGGTGTTGAAGATGTCCATCTAGAATCAGATGGACGCTTCATAAGATTAAGCAATATGGCAACTCAGGTTTTATATTAATTAAATGCCATGTATTTACCTTTACATTCTCCTCTCTCTCCCTAAACCGTTCAATTAACTTTGGGCAAGCCTGCGTGAAATAAAATATACTGGTCAAATTAAATGCAGGCAAACTTGATATAGAAAAGACAGATTATTAAATTAATTGTTGTAGCAGAAGTTAGTAAACAGTATCTAAAGAACATTGCAAACAACAAGGCATAAATAGAAAGATGCTTCACATGGCAAACAAAATTTGTCAGCTGATCATATGTAGGTTCAACTTCTTTGATGTCAACAAACCTTGAGGTACATCTTCGACAACATTTCAGGACGAGATACTATAATTGCAGATAGGCACTTCGCTGAAGCCCTACGGACTTTCCAGCTAGCATCCTCATCATCTGTATACTCATTCGCACTCTCACTGGGGAAAAAGTGTTAAGAGAGTATTATTTACATGAACTTGATCCAATTGATCTGTAGGGCAGTTTGTAAGCATACTAGTGACATACTCATCATCATCCTCTTCCTGGCCTTCCTCATCGGTATCCTCCTCCATGCTATCAGTGAAATTAGGATCATAGCTCAAATATTCCAAAGCAAGATTCAGAATGCTCTCACAATATGGTGATATATCCCTTGGGCACCTCAGCATAAAGCTCTCAAGAGCCTGTATGGAAGAAAAAAAATAGAGCAAATTCAAAGGAAACTCATAGAAAACAAATGTAAAAAAGAAGAAGATTCCTACCTGCAAGCTGTATTCACGGAGCTCTTCATCATTTTCGGATGCACTTGTACAATAGCTTATGAGCAAAGGAACAGTTTCAGCAAGATGTGGTCCAAAACGGTATCCAACAGAACGACTGCGAGTCAAAGCTCATAATGTTAGAAGGCGCATTGCAGAAAAAGATTGGCTAAGTAATAGTAAACTAATTGATCTAGTATATACAACCCACATTCAAAGTTCCAAATATTTTTCCTCAAAAACTATCATGGACATATATATTCCCTAAAATTATTAGGGACCCTTGCATGCAAAAGTTTCAACTTTTCAAGATAAAATATGTACCTTAGAGAACCAATCATTTGGATATTTGTTCGGGTAATTTCAGGTTTTGCACCTGTAGTTTTCAGCAATTGGACAACTTGCAAAGTTGTCTTTGCTAGCAAATCATCTGATAAACTCGGGGCAAGCGATGCTGCAAAACAGAGTGAAGTGTTAATGGTGGTTATAAATACGTAGACCTGCTAGATCTTACATCTACATAAGTCATTTGCAGGAGATGAAAAGGATAATAAATACAATGAGAAATAGAAGTGTGTGACTTACCAATACAAGAAATAGACTTTTTTCTGATGCTTGCTTGGTTGGAACCCAACTGAGATAAAAGTGAGGTGAGCATATACTCATGATCTTTTGTGATCAAGTTGCCAAATCTATGAAGCACATCCCCCAATATATCAAGGCATTCACATTTAATTTCAGCACTTTTTGCCTGCAAACAAACGAAGGGTTACTTCTGTGATGATCAAACACAATCTTGTGTGCCCAAGTAGATGGTAAAGCAGTCATGCTCACTATTATTATGTAAATTTCTAACATTATAATTTCTCAAATTAATTATAGAAAACATGTGAGCATATTATATTGCCAATCTTTTGACACAGATTCTCCAGTTGCTAAAAAAACAAACCATCCTTGTCTTCAAGGATCAAGTTTGATAGCAATTGCATTACCTTAATTGTAGTAGTGCCTAAAATCTGATAATACTGAATTGAATCGACTGAATTTGAAAATTACTGTAGTAGTTAACTGAAAAACTCCACAGGGTTCTCAAGTATGTCACTCATTAACACAGCACAACTTAAAATAAATATTATTTTATAGAAAAGCAGCTTAAAATAAAGTTATTTGTTTAAAAGGCATATCTATTAGGATGCACTGCTGTTAACAACGCTGATTAAGATCGCTAACTGGAAGATAACTACAAAAGCTTCAACATTACATGCGAATACTTATGTTGCTGTCCAACGAACAATCCAGACAGTTCATTTTAGTTGCAAGACATACAGAAAAAATGTATGAGCTACAAGAACATCATACTAAAACTCATAGTTAGAAAGGTCGGAAATCAAAGCTCAACGAGCACATAGGGGACATTTCAAGTAGGTCTGAGAAAATAGAGGCCTGCAAATGCAGAATTTTGGTACTTTTTTTTTTCTCGAACGTGCAGGAGAACTGCGCATCATTATATTAAGAAGAATTTTGGTACTCAAGAAACAAGGTAGAAAACTTACAGTATTGACACCCTTGATGAGCTGTGGGGCAAGAGAAAGCAAAATCTTTTCAGCAAGTGATGGCGTAGTAACTTCTGCAATGGTTGTCTTCAGGGCTATACTAGCAGTATCTCGATGCTGGTCCTTTCCATTAATTAATTTATCACAAAGTTTGTTGGTCATGTCCACTACCTTGTCCTCACCAACCTTCTTGACAAGTGGAGCCAAGCTACAAGACCAGATTACAAGGGATAATAAATGCCACATAAAGAAGAAAGCAAGAACTGCGGGGGCAAAACAACAATTTAAAGTAAATTTCTATGCAATGATGTGCTTACATGATGCAATTACTGAAGCATGACAAAAAGGAAGGAATACATAATAGCCAGCAAACACATTTTCTCTCATTGAAAAAAGTCATCTAAGATGAGAAATTCAACACGTAACAACAATAAAAACGCCCCTAAACTATAGCATTAGCAGAGATCTTTAAAATGCATGATTGCACACCACCAAAGAAATAATAGACATGTGAATTTATTGTTTTATACAAGATACATTTAACACATACTCAAAATTCTTATGCCAAAAAAAGGAATAGTAATTGGGATGATATATTATGGTGAAGGAAGCAGTGATGTGGGGGTGCGGCAGGAAGTAAATAACAGAAGGCATACCATTTAACGGCTAAACCAGAAACATCTCCTGAAGCATCTTCCAGTTGTTGAAGAACAGTACTCGTTAACTTGGGCTCAAGTTCTCGATCAGCTTTGAAGCTCTCTTTATTCAATTCACTAAGAAGATCTGATGTTGCCATATATCTATAGTCTTTATCCTTCCCTGTCATCTGAAAGCACATTTAATAAAGTATACTAGAAGTCAAAAGGATATTCGGTCTAAACCAACTTCATGCAAATTAGTTTAGTACCTTCTCCAAGATGTTGGTTATGTCTAAATTTGCCATTTTTGCAAGCCTGTCGAAACCGCTCTTCCGAGTATTCACCAATGTCCTGCTGGAAAACAAATTGGGTAAGCAGACAACAAAAAGAACATATCTGCATTTTGAGTGTTCGTCTGCTGGTATACATATAGCACACAGCACAGCAGTGGCAGAAGACTAACAATGGTGGAATTGTTTTTTATGATCCTAAGGATAATGATTATTTAACTCCAGAGTCAGAAAAAAAGGTTCATTGTTGCACTGCTACTTTTAGCTATGGAGTACTTTACTTGTAAAAATACAGCATTACAATGGCAACATAAACTTCAAATCATACTGTTTGCCGAGAGCGCAAAGGAGAATTCTATGCAGTACACTATGCATGAAGCAATAAAAAAAAGACAACACATCAGCGCTTGTCGTTTTGTAGATAGGGCTATTTCGAGAGCGCAAAAGAAGCAGTGTATAAGGAACACTTGAGCGCAACAGAAATAACAGCAGCACAAAACTATTATACTCATTATGAGGAATACTTGAGCAAAAGAATCACTCAAAACAGAGCTAAAACGTGAAAGATACGGAGTGTCTAATGTTTAGAGGCTGTCTAGAGATGATTTAAATCTTTCAGGGCCTAACAGCAAAAAATCATGGGCTAAAACATAATTACGCTATAAAACCCGAGGGCTAGCCCGCAAAAGGACTGGGCACACCAATATTTTAAAAGGCAGGGGCTAAAACGTGCACATAGGACCTAATTGTAATTATGTTCCTACATGCTTGGACTGAGGGTTGATTCGGTGAGAACTTAGGTCTTTACTAAAAAAAGGCCAGGCGATGTGGTGGTTGACCGGTACGCCGGGAAATTGACTGGAGGGCAGGGGCATCTGGACCGTTGCATGAGGATCTGGCGGCTCAGAATGGATCAGGGGAGCGAAGTCGCCGGCCTTGCGCGACGGCGCTGCCGGTGTAGTTCGCCGGAGTCGGCTCAATCTCGAGTTCGAGAGCTCGGTTTTCGATGGGGATTCGCCCTACGACATCGTTGCGAGAACGAGAACTCATCTACGGGCTCGAGGACAACCATGGAGTGGTGGCGGCGGCTCATGACGATGACCGGCAGCGGTGGGCTTCGGCGAGGCGGCGCGCGTGTTATTGCACGAGGGGAACCACGAGACGCGGCTCAGGGTGCTACTCACCTGCTTGCGGAGCTGCGTGGAGTCGACGGGCGCGTGCGGCTCTGCCGGCGCGGATCGACGGCGTCAGGGTGAGCTCGGGCGGCGCTAGGGTTTGGGCGGGGGTTTGGAGCGGAAAAGGGGCAGAGGGCGGCTTTGGCGCATGCTATATAGCGCAGAGGGGATGCCTTGGCGTGCACGCCAGGGAGGCCGATGCGGTCGAGCCCGAGCTCGAGTCGAGTCGAGTCGGGTCCGGTCGAGAGATTGCGGGAGGTGGGGGATGACACGCGGGCCCCGCGTGCTGGTGAGAGGAGAAGGAGGCGGGCCAGGCCGGCCGGGAAGTGGGAGCTGGGCGGCACGTTGCTGCAGCACGCGGGTGGAGGCGGAAACAGAATCCATCGTGTCTACAGTTTCCTGTCAGACTATGCTCAATTTGGCTGATTATTGTTAAACGTATATACACACAAGTTTGTTAATGGCTGATGCTGTCTTTTTCTTACTAAATAAATATGCTGATCATCTAATTAACCGGCCACATGAAAATCTTTAATTCTTTATCTAACACATTGGCTCAACAATAGCTAACACAATTAGCAGGCCCGCGGTTTAATTTTGATGAACTGAATCACTAGCTAATAACTTCAATCCACATATCTTTCATTCGGTTAGTGGTCTTCATAAAGGCTGAAACCATATAATTAACAACCAAATTAGACCTCAATTCACATATCTTTCATTCCATCGGTTAGTGGTCTTCATAAAGGTCGAAACCGTATAACAACTCTTAGACCAACTAATAAAATTCTAGCCTTAATTACACAGGTTACTTGTGTGGAACCTGCATATTTTTAATTAAGTTCTTGACTCATGCATTTATAGGAACATGCGTGCGTGCATGTATATAGTGTAGCCATGGTTGACATTGACAAATGTTGAGCCAAGGGTTTTGCCATGGCACTTGAACCCGAACACGTAGTAGCCAAGCTGGTATCCTAAGTGACAAGAAAGGCAACACGACTTCATCGAATAGACCACAAGTCCACAACGATGAACAACAGTGCACCCACACATGCACTTATCGACGAGACAATATTTCTTTCCGGAGGAATGACTATGCCGTCGTAGAGAGACGGCGCAAGAACACAATGACCACTGAGTAATGGACAAACTCAGCACTGGGAGCAATGGGACCATGCGCCTTAGCAGCATGTTAAGAATGATTGTGAAAATATTTAATTGTATGTAGAATCAAAAACTGATTATCTGTTAAGGTTACCAAAAAAAAGTCTGTATTTTATTACCAGATTATCATGTGATTTTACTGTTCAGAAAAATATGCTTAACCATTACGAGCCTATCTCATTTTGCTCCTGATCTAAGTGTACTTGCAGCTAATATGTTGAATCCACTGAAGTGTCAAATGTTTATCGTTGCACTTTTTTTTGGCCAAAATGCAATTAAACATAATCGATCCATATAAGAGTACTATTAATTATCATCGTACTGATGCATTAGAGTGATGCCATATCATAATAGTTGAGAAAAGATAAAAAATATTATTTGTTGTCAAAATAAACATTATATTTTCTGAATTTTTCAACAGGGCACTCAAAAGCAAAACAAAGTGGTTGCTTTCCATCTCTCAAATTATCACTTACTGATCTGCACTAATTAAAGAATTGGAGCAATCCTACATTATTTGGTAGCTCAATTGTTAATTCTGTAACTTTTGACATAGCAAAGTTGCAACACCCTAAAATTCATCACAATTAAATTGTAGCAATCTCGGAATTTTCTAGGATTTATTAAGGCTTAAATAAATTTTCTAGGATTTAATTGGAATTTCTAGCCTTTTAACAATTTAAATATCATATTAAATAATTATTTTAGTCAAAATAAGTTTTTGTTGCATTCGTGCTGTTGCATATATTTTTGGTTGCTTGTAAATAAAGTTGGAATTTAAATTTTGTTTAAATTCGAATTTGATTTGCTTTTGTTTGAGTTTTAGAAAAGTTGTTTAGGCTGAGTTCGGTTTTGGCCCCTGAACTCTTGGCGCGGTTCGCTTTTGCTCCTTAGACTTTCCCCCACCGTTCGCTTTCCCTCCCCGCTCGGCCTGCTTTTCTCCACTTTCAGCCCAGCGCCGGCCCGCTCCGCCTTCCCTCTCCCCATCTCTCTCTCTCGCCGACAGGTGGGACCCACCTGTCATCTCCGTCGTCCCCGACGGGGACTCCGCCCCGAGCCCGACTCCGATTCCGCCGCCGCGCCCGACTCCGTGGCGCGCACGCCAAGGCGTGGACCCGAGGCCGGTCTTCGGTCTATTTATATAGCCGCCGCCGAAGCCTTGAGGTTCCCCACCGAGCCGCAACCCTAGCCGCCCGCGCCGCCGCCGCCGAGTTGAGCGCCGCCGTCGCCGATTCACGCCGCCGCCGTCTTTCCTTCGACCTGAACCACCTCGGGAGGTTCGCAAGGAGGTAAGGAACCCTCCCGTGTTGCCCGCGCTTCGTTTCCTCCGCTATGCCGCGCTAATTTGCTCGCCGTCGATATCACAGCACCGCCGTCCGCCTTCGCTCGTCGCCGGCCGCCGTCGAAGTCTCTCCCTCGTCGTGATCTAGCGGGGTGAGCTCGCCATCCCCCCCTCGTTCTCCTCGGCCAACTCCCGTTGTGTTTAGTGCACCGTAGCGCGAGTTCGCGTGTCTCCGGCGATGCTCCGCCGCGGCCATCGCAGCGCCGCCGTCGTCTTCGTCGCCGCCGTCGAGCCCCTTCGCCCGATCTGTTTCCGATCGTCGGATCAAGATCCAACGGCCAAGGACCATCCCAGCCCGAGCCAAACCGACCGCATACCGGTCAGCCGTGGCAATTTTGCAAAAGAGCCCTTCAAGTTTTGAAAATCAACCCGCGGTCCAGCTCAGTTCAAAAGTATTTCAGATTAAGTCCTTTTTCTTTCTGTTTTAGGCCCTGCAAGTTTTAAAATTGCGCCCGAGGTCCAAGTTTTATCTTTTTACATGAAAACCCTCGTAGTTTTATAGAAAATTATGTTTTAGCCCTCGGATTTTCGCAGTTAAGCCCCTAGAACTTTTAAAACTTTGCCAGCAAGTCCCTGAACCTTAGAAAAGCCATATATTTTGCGTTTTAACTCCGATTTTAGTGATTCTCGCGCTCACGCGTTCGTTGTAACGTGTAGATTAGTTTTGTGCTGTTGTTTTCTTCTGTTGGAATTGTTTGGTATACTTTTCTTATTTAGTGTATTGTTTCTTTGCATGCGATTGTGTGATGCGAATAGGAAGCGAGCAGTTCGAGGAATTCTCTGAAGAACCAACTATTGGAGAAGGATTTGAGCAGCAACAGAGTTGGGAAGAAGGAAAGTGTATTATGTCATGCAAATGTCCTAATAACTATTAATTTCACCATCCATGCATGTGTCTTAATTTGATGGGTTCCTATTTAACGATTTGCCTAGCCACTATATTTTCCTGTCCCTGAAACTGGGTTATTTAATTAACTTTGATGGTAGATGATGCTTAGCTTGCTCAACTGGGATTGGTTAAATGAACCCCTACTCTATGTTCCAAATACTCTTTGAATTAATTAAATGGCAAGATCATATCTTTTTAATTGGAACATGGAGAACCACCCAGGAAAACAGTACAACCATGAGTGCCATGTGGCTCTGGCTTTGAGTGACTAATTAGGTGCTCTAGTTTATGGTAGCTTTACTCGAAAGGGGCATGGGGGCGGCGGTTGACAGGGTATAGCTCGGTCCTCTTGAGCTGTGGGCTTTGGTAAGAGACAGACCTCATTAGGGAGGGTTATGCTTTGCTTCTGAACCGGAAACCTTAGCGGGCTATCATTTATTAGAGTGCTTTTGTAAAGGTCTCATAGTGAAACTCAGTATTCGGTCCACGTGGTGTGGGACGGGTGCATGCTTCCGCAATGGGAATCACGGCTTATGGTGAAAGTGTACAACCTCTGCAGAGTGTAAAACTGTTATAACAGCCGTGCTCACGGTCAAGAGCGGCCTGGACCCTTACATGATAATCATACTTGAACATGGATTAAATTGTGGTTACTTGATTATGTTGGGATTATGACATTCATTAATTTGTGGGTGGTATATACTTTCATTTGCTAGTAAATAGTTGCTTAATAAAACTTGATCAACTAAAAGTGCTTACTGCAGTATTGTCAGCCAGACTTTTTGCCCCAGCCTTGTATGTCATATTACATTTGCTGAGTATGTCATGTGCTCATGCTTGTTTTCTTTCTTTTATTGCATCAACTACACCCGGAATGCTGCTCAGATTGGGAGAATTTTGAGGATTTCACTGCTGATTTTGAGGAGTTCTAGGCGAGTCTCCCCCAGTCAATGCCTGTGGAGTTGGAGTCACTTTTGCTTCGTTAGATGAACGTTTATTTAAGTCTTCCGCTATGACATTTGTGTCAACTCTGAGACTGTAATAAATACACTTTAATACTCATTCGTTATGCATGGTTATGGATATTCACTTGTGACGTCTACCATATGTGTGTAAACTGATCCTGGCGCACATATGAGATGCATCTGGTTTTGCCTTTAAAACCGGGTGTGACAGAAGTGATATCAGAGCTGTGTTGACTGTAGGACGCAAGCCTAGATAGCAATGGTCATTCTCTAAGGACTATTTGTCTTAACTACTCTTGTTCTATCTATTCTTGGTTTCTTTTGCTATTATTTCTGGGCATTGATAATTGTCTCCTCCTTGATCTTTGTTTTCTGTTCTATCTTTTTCACCATCTCACCTGGTTTCGATGTCTTTAGAACTGTTCTAACCCCCTTCTTGCTTAAACCATAGATGGTGTTGACAAGGCAAGGTGCTCGTAGATTGGTTAGCACTCTTTCCCCTTCTTCATCGCATTCGGTACAAGAAGAGGAACCGGAACATGAAGAGATGGAAGTGATGGACGAAGAAGTTAACTCAGGAGGGAATGCTCCAGCTGGATCTGAAGGAAGTGAAGGACCCCCTCCTCCGCCTGACATGTGGGTAGTGACTTTTCACCACCACGACGGAGGCAACAGTGGGTTCCCGATGCTGCTTCGAATGCTCTTTGAGCGTCTAAACTACCCAGTGGAGATAGAATATCGTGGAAGAAGGAGGGCACATCCAAATTACCCAGAGGACTGGGATGTCGCTGTATACATCCGGGGGCCTGATTATGAGTATGGAGGAACCAAAGAGGCTGCAGTGCACCATGCCATCGCCGTGAGATCAACCTTCGAAGCTGGAATCCAGGATGCAGCAAGACGGGCACTTTCTGTGCTTTGTCATGAGGAGGCTGCTGAAGTACGTCACACTGCTTGGGCATATCTTCCCCGAAGGCAGCAAGGCACTCCAACTGGGGTTGTGCCACAACCGCCCTGCGTGCTAAACTCTACACTCAACGTCCAGGTGGCGTTCACCAAGATGCTCAACGTGCACGCCGATGACACAAGGGAGCTACAAGAAGTGCGTGAAGAACTCGCTGCTGAACGGAGGAAGAACAAGAGGCTGATAGCTGAACTCAAGGGAGAAGCACTTCCGCCCTTGGATGAAGATGTAGAAGGGTTGATGGGTCATTCACCGCCCCACTAGAGAGTGCTTGGTGGATCGTCTAGTTGCTTCACCCATACCTATTAAGATAGGATACCCTCTCTTTTGATAGTTCAGTACGTTTAGAATCGTTGAGACTCATGCGTAGCGTGTAATTTAGTTTGGTTTAAAAGTGTGGTAGAGATGTTTGCTTTCGTGCTAAGTGTGTGATTTGGATCTTTGTAATGATTGAACTTAATTGTGGAGTGATGACCCCAATTGAGTAATTATTAAATAAATAAATTTAGTTAGTTTGAGTTTACCTTGGTCTCTGATCTTCGCACTTAACTATCACTTTATCCATATAACTGTACCCCTCATATAAATCATGTTATGCGACAATCTGTTCTCGCTGCTGCATGATATCCTGGTACTGTCCGAATTGTTTCTGGAGCTTCAGAACTCCGTTTGACATAAATCCAGTTGGGTCGGATTAAGGACTTGATAACCTAGGCTCTGGGAATTTTTCGTGATTTTTGGAGGTTCTGGCAGAGAGATATAATGGTTTTATTGGAGCAACCAGAATCTGTCCCGTGGTCCTGACACAGCTGTCTTGTTTATTTTATACCTCGAGCCACAAAATTCCGATTGAGGTGATTCAAGTTGGGTTAGTTTCAGAATTTGATAGTATACGTTTAGACAAAATATCATGATTTTTGGATACTCAGAATGAGAGTTACAACTGTTTAATTATGACGAACAGAATCTGTTTCAGAATTTGATTCTCCAGTCATTGGCAACTCGTTCTACATCAACTTTTATCTGCTCGTGATTTGAGTCACATTTTTTTCACCACCCTCTGAACCTCATGTTCTAACCACCAGATGGTGAACACCAGGTCCGGAAGTGGAGTGGATCAACCACCTGTGAATCGTCAGGGGCGTGCCAACCCCAATCCAAATCCTCCGCCGAATCAAGCACCTGTAGCAATGGATCAGATCCTCGCCAACCAGACTCGGATCCTCCAGGGCATGGCTAATACCTTGGCAGCCATGCAAGCACAGAACAACAACAACAACAACAACCAGTCGAGAGACAAGCACCGGGAGTTCATGAGTCACAAACCTCCTACCTACTCCCACTCTGCAGATCCTCTTGATGCTGATGATTGGCTGAAGACTGTTGAGAAGAAGCTGGATATGGCTCAGTGCAATGATAGGGAGAAGGTCCTATATGCCTCAGGTCGCTTGGAGGGATCAGCTTCAGATTGGTGGGATGCTTACCATGCTGCTCATGCCACCCCTGATGTTATCACCTGGCAGGAGTTCAGGACCAACTTCAGGAGCCACCATATTCCTGCTGGTGTCATGAAGCTGAAGAAGAAGGAGTTCCTCTCACTCAAGCAAGGTGGAATGACCGTCAGCGAGTACCGGGATAAGTTCATTTAGTTGTCCCGTTACACCCCGGATGAGGTGAAGGATGATGAGCAGAAGCAGGAGCGATTTCTGGAAGGATTGATTCCGCCACTCCATTATCAACTCATGTCGCACACCTTCCCAACATTTCAGAAGCTGCTAGACAAGGCTATTGGCTTGGAGAGCAAGCACCGTGAATTGGGAGAGCAGAAGAGGAAGTTCATGGCCTCAGGACAGTCAAGCAGTAACACCCGCCCTCGTCTCCAGCCGCCTCAGCAGAACATGCCCGTTCTCTTTGGTGGGCAAGGAAGTAACTTTGTGCAGAGTCAGGGTCAGCGGTCGGCACCTCCACCTCAGCGTCCAGCATTTCATCAGAACCGCCAGACCACCCCGGCCCAGACTCCAGTGAAGACCACTGCACCAGGCAGTGCTCCTACTCCTCGTACCTGCTACATTTGTGGAGATCCCAGCCACTTTGCCCACAACTGTCCTAAGAGGAATGCTCAGACCCCACAGCGCCAGAGTGGCAGTGTACCTAGGCAGAATACCCCTCAGCAGCAGAACAGGAATGTGAACCCGACGCCCCAGAGCAACAAGGGCCAGCAGAATCAGATGCGGGGCAAGGTGAACCATGTTGCTGCAGAGTCCGCACAGGAGGCCCAGGATGTGGTACTTGGTATGTTCCTCGTCAACTCAGCCCCTGCATCGGTTTTATTCGACTTTGGAGCATCCCATTCTTTTATTACTGCTCAGTACGTAGCTAAGTATAATATAACCATGCTCCCTATGAAGAATTCAATGCTAGTTAGCTCTCCCGGTGGAAACATGAAAGCCAATTTTATCTGTCCCCGAGTTAACCTGAAAATAGTTGGGGTAGATTTTCCTGCTGATCTGATAGTCCTAAACTCTGAGGGAATTGATGTCATACTTGGAATGGGATGGTTGGCTGCTTTTGATGCGGTGATTCAGTGCGCCAAGAGGTCCGTGTTGTTGACTAGTCCTCAGGGAGAGAAGATTGAATTCGGAGCCACTCAACCCTCAGCTTCAACTTACTCAGTGAATCAGGCCAGCGGTGTTCCTTTGGAGGATATCAGAGTTGTTTGTGAGTTTCCGGATGTCTTCCCAGATGATTTGCCAGGTATGCCACCCGACCGAGACATTGAGTTTATTATTGAGCTTTTACCTGGTACTGCTCCTATTTCGAAAAGACCCTATAGAATGGCTGTTAATGAACTAGAAGAACTTAAGAAACAACTTAAGGAATTGTTGGATAAAGGTTATATTCGTCCTAGTTCTTCACCTTGGGGAGCACCTGTCATTTTTGTGGGTAAAAAGGATGGTACTCTAAGGATGTGTGTGGATTATCGTTCATTAAATGAGGTAACCATCAAGAATAAGTATCCCTTGCCCAGAATTGAAGACTTATTTGATCAGTTGAGAGGAGCTAAGGTTTTCTCCAAGATTGACTTGAGATCTGGCTATCATCAGTTGAGGATCAGGCGCTCCGACATTCCTAAAACAGCATTCACCACCAGATATGGGTTGTATGAGTATACTGTGATGTCGTTTGGATTGACAAATGCACCCGCCTACTTTATGTACCTGATGAATAAGGTGTTCATGGAGTACTTTGATAAATTTGTGGTGGTGTTTATTGATGATATTCTGGTTTACTCTAGGAATGAGGAGGAGCATGAGGAGCATTTGAGGTTGGTGTTGCAGACTCTTAGAGAGAACCAGTTGTATGCTAAGTTTAGTAAATGTGAGTTTTGGTTGAATCAAGTGTCTTTTCTTGGTCATGTTGTTACTGATGGAGGTATTGCAGTGGATCCAAGTAAAGTCAAGGATGTGTTGGATTGGGAACCTCCTACCACAGTCTCTGAGATCAGAAGTTTTCTGGGATTGGCTGGATATTACAGGAGATTCATTGAAGGCTTTTCTAAAATAGCGAAACCTCTTACTTCGCTATTAGAGAAGGGCAAGGAGTTTGTTTGGTCAGAAGCGTGTCAGGCCAGCTTTGAAGAGTTGAGAAGGAAGTTGACTACAGCCCTAGTGCTTGCTATGCCAGATATTCACAAGAACTTTGATATATATTGTGATGCTTCTCGTAGAGGTCTTGGGTGTGTGCTCATGCAGGAAGGCAGAGTTATAGCCTATGCATCCAGACAGTTGAGGAAGCATGAGCTGAACTATCCTACTCATGATATGGAACTTGCAGCTGTTGTCCATGCCTTGAAGATCTAGAGGCACTATATTCTAGGTAATAGATGTGAGCTGTATACTGATCACAAAAGCCTGAAGTACATATTTACTCAGAAGGATCTGAATTTGAGGCAGAGAAGATGGTTGGAGTTGATCAAGGATTATGATCTGGGGATCAACTATCATCCTGGCAAGGCTAATTTGGTTGCTGATGCGTTGAGTAGGAAGTCACAAGTAAATGCAATGTTTGGTCACCAGTTGCCAGCTGAGTTGTGTGCAGAGATGGAGAAGCTGAACCTGAGATTTCTGAGTCAGACCGAAGGCGTGACAATGGAGGTTGAGTCTACACTAGAGCAGGAAATTCGGAAGGGTCAGCTTACTGATGAGAAGATAAAGGAAATCAAGGAAACCATGTTGGCAGGGAAAGCTCCCGACTTCACCGAAGATGATCAGGGTACAATTTGGTTTTGAAAGAGGATATGTGTACCGGATATCGAGTCTCTCAGGGAGCAGATATTGAGAGAAGCTCATGATTCCGCATATTCTATTCATCCTGGAAGCACCAAGATGTACCAGGATCTGAAGCAAAGGTATTGGTGGTATGGACTAAAAAGGGATGTGGCTGCCCATGTGGCGTTGTGCGATGTTTGTCAGAAAGTTAAGGCTGAACACCAGAGACCAGCCGATTTGCTTCAGCCACTCAAGGTACCTGAATGGAAGTGGGAAGAAATCAGTATGGATTTCATTGTTGGGTTACCTCGCACTCGAGGAGGATATGACTCCATATGGGTTATTGTGGACAGATTAACTAAGATAGCTCACTTTATACCCGTTCACACTACTTATACCAGCGCTAAGTTGGCAGAGTTATACATGTCCAGAATTGTTTGTCTCCATGGTGTACCTAAAAAGATAGTGTCCGATAGAGGTACTCAGTTTACATCTAGATTCTGGCAGAAGTTGCATGAGTCTATGAATACAAAGTTGAATTTCAGTTCTGCATATCATCCTCAGACAGATGGTCAGACAGAGAGGACTAACCAGATTTTGGAGGATATGTTGAGAGCTTGTGCTTTGAAGCATGGAGGCAGTTGGGACAAGAGTCTTCCATATGCAGAGTTCTCATATAACAACAGTTATCAGGCAAGTCTAAAGATGGCCCCCTTCGAAGCGCTTTATGGTAGAAAGTGCAGAACACCTTTGTATTGGAGTGAAACAGGTGAAAGTCAGCTGTTTGGGCCAGAGATTTTGGAGGAAGCTGAGAGACAGGTTCAGATTATCAGAGAGAATTTGAGAACGGCTCAGTCCAGGCAGAAGAGCTATGCAGATACAAGAAGGAGAGAGCTAACCTTTGAGGTGGGTGATTATGTGTATCTGAAAGTATCTCCTATTCGAGGCTTGAGAAGGTTTAAGGTGAAAGGTAAATTATCCCCTCGTTTCATTGGACCTTTCAAGATTGCTGATAGAAAAGGTGAGGTTGCTTATCAATTGGAGTTGCCAGCCAGATTGTCTGATGTGCATGACGTGTTTCATATTTCTCAGTTGAAGAAGTGTCTTAGAGTGCCTGAGGAAGAATTACCCTTGGATGAGTTAAATGTGCAAGATGATTTGACTTATATGGAATATCCAGCTAAGATTTTGGAAACTGCTGAAACAGTTACTAGGAGTAAAGTGATTAAGATGTGTAAAGTTCAGTGGAGTCATCATGCGGAAAGTGAGGCAACTTGGGAAAGGGAAGATGAGTTGATGACAGAATTTCCTCAGATCTTCTCTAATCTGTCTGAATCTCGAGGACGAGATTCTTTTTAAGGGGGAGGTTTGTAACACCCTAAAATTTATCACAATTAAATTGTAGCAATCTCGGAATTTTCAAGGATTTATTAAGGCTTAAATAAATTTTCTAGGATTTAATTGGAATTTCTAGCCTTTTAACAATTTAAATATCATATTAAATAATTATTTTAGTCAAAATAAGTTTTTGTTGCATTCATGCTGTTGCATATATTTTTGGTTGCTTGTAAATCAAGTTGGAATTTAAATTTTGTTTAAATTCGAATTTGATTTGCTTTTGTTTGAGTTTTAGAAAAGTTGTTTAGGCTGAGTTCGGTTTTGGCCCCTGAACTCTTGGCGCGGTTCGCTTTTGCTCCTTAGACTTTCCCCCACCGTTCGCTTTCCCTCCCCGCTCGGCCTGCTTTTCTCCACTTTCGGCCCAGCGCCGGCCCGCTCCGCTTTCCCTCTCCCCATCTCTCTCTCGCCGACAGGTGGGACCCACCTGTCATCTCCGTCGTCCCCGACGGGGACTCCGCCCCGAGCCCGACTCCGATTCCGCCGCCGCGCCCGACTCCGTGGCGCGCACGCCAAGACGTGGACCCGAGGCCGGTCTTCGGTCTATTTATATAGCCGCCGCCGCACCCTTGAGGTTCCCCACCGAGCCGCAACCCTAGCCGCTCGCGCCGCCGCTGCCGAGTTGAGCGCCACCGTCGCCGATTCGCGCCGCCGCCGTCTTTCCTTCGACCTGAACCACCACGGGAGGTTCGCAAGGAGGTAAGGAACCCTCCCGTGTTGCCCGTGCTTCGTTTCCTCCGCTATGCCGCGCTAATTTGCTCGCCGTCGATATCACAGCACCGCCGTCCGCCGTCGCTCGTCGCCGGCCGCCGTCGAAGTCTCTCCCTCGTCGTGATCTAGCGGGGTGAGCTCGCCATCCCCCCCTCGTTCTCCTCGGCCAACTCCCGTTGTGTTTAGTGCACCGTAGCGCGAGTTCGCGTGTCTCCGGCGATGCTCCGCCGCGGCCATCGCAGCGCCGCCGTCGTCTTCGTCGCCGCCGTCGAGCCCCTTCGCCCGATCTGTTTCCGATCGTCGGATCAAGATCCAACGGCCAAGGACCATCCCAGCCTGAGTCAAACCGACCGCATACCGGTCAGCCGTGGCAATTTTGCAAAAGAGCCCTTCAAGTTTTGAAAATCAACCCGCTGTCCAGCTCAGTTCAAAAGTATTTCAGATTAAGTCATTTTCTTTCTGTTTTAGCCCCTGCAAGTTTTAAAATTGCACCCGAGGTCCAAGTTTCGTCTTTTTACATGAAAACCCTCGTGATCTTATACAAAATTATGTTTTAGCCCTCGGATTTTCGCCGTTAAGCCTCTGGAACTTTTAAAATTTTGCCAGCAAGTCCCTGAACCTTAGAAAAGCCATATCTTTTGCGTTTTAACTCCGATTTTAGTGATTCTCGCGCTCACGCGTTCGTTGTAACGTGTAGATTAGTTTTGTGCTGTTGTTTTCTTCTGTTGGAATTGTTTGGTATACTGTTCTTATTTAGTGTATTGTTTCTTTGCATGCGATTGTGTGATGCGATTAGGAAGCGAGCAGTTCGAGGAATTCTCTGAAGAACCAACTATTGGAGAAGGATTTGAGCAGCAACAGAGTTGGGAAGAAGGCAAGTGTATTATGTCATGCAAATGTCCTAATAACTATTAATTTCACCATCCATGCATGTGTCTTAATTTGATGGGTTCCTATTTAAGGATTTGCCTAGCCACTATATTTTTCTGCCCCTGAAACTGGGTTATTTAATTAACTTTGATGGTAGATTATGCTTAGCTTGCTCAACTAGGATTGGTTAAATGAACCCCTACTCTATGTTCCAAATACTCTTTGAATTAATTAAATGGCAAGCTCATATCTTTTTAATTGGAACATGGAGAACCACCCAGGAAAACAGTACAACCATGAGTTCCATGTGGCTCTGACTTTGACTGACTAATTAGGTGCTCTAGTTTATGGTAGCTTTACTCGAAAGGGTCATGGGGGGCGGCGGTTGACAGGGTATAGCTCGGTCCTCTTGAGCTGTGGGCTTTGGTAAGAGACAGACCTCATTAGGGAGGGTTATGCTTTGCTTCTGAACCGGAAACCTTAGCGGGCTATCATTTATTAGAGTGCTTTTGTAAAGGTCTCATAGTGAAACTCAGTATTCGGTCCACGTGGTGTGGGACGGGTGCATGCTTCGGCAATGGGAATCACGACTTATGGTGAAAGTGTACAACCTCTGCAGAGTGTAAAACTGTTATAACAGCCGTGCTCACGGTCAAGAGCGGCCTGGACCCTTACATGATAATCATACTTGAACATGGATTAAATTGTGGTTACTTGATTATGTTGGGATTATGACATTCATTAATTTGTGGGTGGTATATACTTTCATTTGCTAGTAAATAGTTGCTTAATAAAACTTGACCAACTAAAAGTGCTTACTGCAGTATTGTCAGCCAGACTTTTTGCCCCAGCCTTGTATGTCATATTACATTTGCTGAGTATGTCATGTGCTCATGCTTGTTTTCTTTCTTTTATTGCATCAACTACACCCGGAATGCTGCTCAGATTGGGAGAATTTTGAGGATTTCACTGCTGATTTTGAGGAGTTCTAGGCGAGTCTCCCCCAGTCAATGCCTGTGGAGTTGGAGTCACTTTTGCTTCGTTAGATGAACGTTTATTTAAGTCTTCCGCTATGACATTTGTGTCAACTCTGAGACTGTAATAAATACACTTTAATACTCATTCGTTATGCATGGTTATGGATATTCACTTGTGACGTCTACCATATGTGTGTAAACTGATCCTGGCGCACATATGAGATGCATCTGGTTTTGTCTTTAAAACCGGGTGTGACCAAAGTTTGCGCATCACTGCCACGTGGAAGGTTTAGTTGTAAATCAAACCTCCAAGATGATTTACTTTACTCATTTCTGAGTAAATGAATTCAATGCCACTAAACTTGTCAGATGTAATCCCATTGGGATCAACAAAGTTGACCAATCACATCCTGATTATTATATGCATGCAAGACACAAAAACCAGTGCCCAACAGGTGGTGTAATAATGCATAATAGAGGTACGCATGGCCTGACGGAACGAACCAGATGACACCTGAGTACCTGACATCCAAACTAAGGCAATCAACCAAGGTAATGTACTACAGCTCGGTTCAGGTGAAGACGCTCCATGACGCATAAACTTTGTCAGCACTGCCTGATTAAATAACAGCATTCTGAATTTCTAATCTGATGTCACCGGAAACTCTTGGATAATTGGATTAACCCTGCCCGGCACCAGTACGTGGTGCGACCTCGATGGACATGTGCAACACAGAGACAGAGGTACTGAGGTAGCCGCAGAGAGGCGGCATTGTTGAGCATGGCTTGCAGATGCAGGCGGCGAAGAGGCTGCTGCCATTGCCAAGGGGTGCGTAAGGGTGCCCGTCTCTTCTTGCTGCAGTGAAAGAAAAGATGTGGGAGACTGGGAGTGCCGTGCTCCGAACGCGCCGCGACGAAGGACATGCTGTGCTCGGCCTCGGCGTCAGGCAACGAGGCAAGAGCGCGGCTTGGTCGTCGCCCTCCTCGTCTCCATCGACGAAAGCGGGCGAGCTAGGCCACTCTTCGATGCCTTAGCTTAGCTAGGGGCCGTGCGACGACGGCCGTTCTCCCGCGACACGCCAAGGAAGACGCCGGTGTGGTGTGGGGCGGCGGCGCCGACGAAAGGCAGGTGCCTGTCGCCGACCTAGTACTGCATGCCACACGTGTCGTATTCCTCGGCGTCGAACGCGTAGGTGCCGCTGCTCGGGGGTTTGATCGAGCGACACGAGCACGTAGCGGCGCCGGAGGCCGGAGCACCATGCACCGCGCGCGCAGGAACGACGGCGACCATGGGCGGCGAGATCGAGAGCGCGTAGACCCTGTTCCCGACGGCCGCCACGGCCCTTGGTCCTGGCCGTGGCCGGTGTCGTAGATGACGGTGGCGCCGCCGGGGGTCGCCCCGGCCCGATCGACGCCGACGATCCACCGGGACTGCAAGGTGACGGCGACCCGGGGCCGGAAAGCTCCAGCACCTCGCCGGCGGCGGACTCACTGGAATCTGGATGCCGCCAGGTGACCGCCGCGGCCCACCCAGCGCGCGAGGACGGTGTTGACTAGTGGCTGCCGGCCTCTAATCGGCTCGATCCTGGCCGCACGAGGAGGATCCAACGACCAGGAGGGGCCAAGGGGTGGTCGGTATCTCATTTACCGTCCGGCCCGGACGGTAAATGGAATACCGACCACCCCGGATCCGCGGCGTCCCTCGCCGCGCGCAGCTCACGGAGGCGCGCCGGTGCACGCTCTGCCTCCCCGGCGACGGGGACTACATGTTCCCGGAGGCTCTCGAGTGTGGGGTGCCAGCGGTGTCGCTGATGGGAGCTCCGATCAACGTACGGCTGGGCGCGCCGCCCGGCGAGGCGCGCCACCGGCGCATGCGTTTGCGAAGGATCGAGTTCGGCGGCGGCGGTAACGGAGATCTTCGACGAGGCCGCCGGAGTGGCAGTCGCGGCCGCCCGGCCCGGTGCAGGGTGTGGCACGCCGGTAGGTGGTGAGGAGTCCTGATGGTGTGCGCGCGGCGGGCGTGTTCCGACTCGACGCCGTCGCGGTTCGGCGTCAGCTCCGGCGCCCACGGTGTACCCTGTGGGCTGTGGCAATGTGCAGGTGCGTGCGCATGGTGACAAATCGCTTATCAGGAGCCGGCATTTCTGCCAACGAAACTCTGCAGCCAGCGGCGCCATGGCTCACTGTCACTGGATGAAGCTCCGAGGCGAGCAGAGCAGCAGGCGATCGACCTGGCGCCCGGCCGGCCGGCAACAGCAACTGTGGAAGATGGATACGAAGGCAAGGCCAAGGCCAAAACGGCAAGTACATATTCCAGCACTATTCGCCGTGTTTTCTTACATTGCCATCAGTTTAGCAAATTGACACAGAATTATTCATCACTCGATCCCTTGTTATGTTCTTCGTGATAGGCTGCAGATTTGAGGTGCTAACGGTTTGTGCTACTGACTTTGAGTTCCAAGGACTGCACCTGCCATGGTGTATTCTGCCAAAACATCGATGTGATCACGACCTGACTTTCCCGTCTTTCTTTTTTTTTTCATCAAACAAAAGGCCACGGTGATGTCAGGTCCTGGCCGGTGTCGTAGATGACGGTGGCGCCGCCGCCGGGGGTCTCCCCGATCGACGCCGACGATCCGCCGGGACTGCAAGGCGACGAAGCTCTTGCCGCGTCGTCACCGTTCTCAGCTTAGCGATCCGGCCGGAGGGCTCCCGCACCGAACCGCACCTCGCCGCCGGCGGACTCACTGGATGCCGCCTGGCGAACCGCGAACGGAACGGCGCGGCGCGGCGCGGCCCAGCCAGCGCGCGAGGACTTTGTTGACGACATCTAATCGGCTCGATCGTGACCGCACATGGAGGATCCAACGACCAGGAGGGTCCAAAGGGTGGTCGGTATCTCATTTACCGTCCACCCCGGACGGTAACTGGAATACCGACCGCCCCCGAGTCCGGCGTTCGTCGCGGCGCGCCGCTCACGGAGTCGCGCCGGCGCCCGCTCCGCGTCTCCGGCGACCGGTCCGGAGTCGATCGAGAGCGGGGTGCTGGTGGCGTCGCCGATGGGATCCCCGGCCAGCCCGATCAGCGTGCTGGTCCATGCATGCCGCCCGGCGTGGCGCGCCGCCGGCGCATGCGTGTGCGCGTCGCGTGGAAGGATCGAGTTCCGCGGCGGCGGCGGCAACGGAGCTCTTCGGCGAGGCCGCCGGAGTGACATTCGTGGCCGCCCGGTGCAGTGT
The DNA here is from genome assembly GCA_033239725.1 of Echinochloa phyllopogon. Lineage (NCBI taxonomy): Eukaryota > Viridiplantae > Streptophyta > Magnoliopsida > Poales > Poaceae > Echinochloa > Echinochloa phyllopogon. The sequence continues at coordinate 4,898,023 of BTCW01000001.1, forward strand.
GTAGCGCGCGGGTAGTTGCCGAGGAGTGCTGATGGCGCGCGCGGCGGCGGGAGTGTTCCAGCTCGACGCCGGCCGCGCGGTTCGGACAGCTCCGGCGCCCGCGGTGTGCCCTGTGTCAACGTGCAGGTTCGTGTTCACTCATGGCGACAAACCGCTTATCAGGAGCCGGCATTTTTGCCAACGAAGCTCTGAAGCCAGCGGCGCCATGGCTCACTGGGATGAAGCTCCGAGGCGAGCAAGGCAGGCTGGTCGGCGACAGCAACTGTGGAAGATGGATACGAAGGGAACGGGCAAGGCCAAGGCCAAAACGACAAGTACATATTGCAGCACTATTCGCCAAGTTTTCTTACATTGCCAGTTTAGCAATTTGACACAGAATTATTCATCACTCGATCCCTTGTTATGCGCTTCGTGATAGGCTGCAGATTTGAGGTGCTAACGGTTTTTGCTACTGACTTTGACACCTTCAACTTTATTCTGCCAACATCGATGTGATCACGACCTGACTGACTTTCCCGTCTTTCTTTTGTTTCTTTCATCAAACAAAATGACACGGTGATGTCAGGTTTTGCAGAGCGAATGGATAGGTTGATGTACTGATATCTCAATGACTCAATCCATGACGTGGCTGAGGAGCTGGCTCATGAACAAGCTACATTTCAGTGGTCGATCAATATCAGGTGCCATAAGGTTACATTGTAAATTTTGGTTATCAGACTGCAGCAATTCATGAATTAGGTGCTCCAAAATTAGCCCAGACAAACAGGACCTGTGAACAAATGCTACAACAATATGTAGTAGGCTACTTGCACTTTGAAATCATATTACTTTGATAATTCAGACAGATGGCATCGCAGTGTTAAAATCACGTGGTGGAAGCACAAGGCAGATAAGCTAAAGCAAGACACATCCATGTAGATGACAATGGACAGTGCCACCAATGCCCAGTACCTGAACATAGAGTACATCAGGGACTCGCTCAGTCAATCTTTAACATAGAGTGTAGATTAGGAATTTGCCAAATGCTTGGTTAATCCATCCAGAAATGTTGATGACCTTATTCAACATCAACATGCAGAAGTTTTGCCTTGATCCAGCAGCATCACTGAATAAGATGTGGCTACACTATGCCAAGCAAGCATCACTGCATCACAACCCTACAGCAGGATTTGGGAAGCATACCAGAAGCAAACTATCAGAAGAAACATCAGGAAACAAATGCAGCAAGCCTTCGCGTTGTGCCTTTCGAGCTGCACTGCCCTCGGCATCGTCGGCCTCGGTGGCGGGCTCGCAGTCCTCCTCCTCGGTGCCGGGCTTGCAATCCTCCTCCTTGGCATCCTCTCGATCTGCAGCTCATCCTCAGTGATGACCTCCTGAGGATCCTCCTCCTCCTCCTCGCTGTCGTCGTAGTCGAATAGACGCGACAGCACCACCTTCTTCTTTTCATTATCTGCTGCTACTTGTGCCGCCAGCGCAGCTGTCACTGCTGATGCCTTGAGCTTCACCCTGTTGCGTGCAACAGCAATGGCCGCGACAGCGTCACCATAAGTGGAGTAGCACAAGAAAGGCTTAAAAGCTCGAGGCCCTTTGAGTACTTCTTTGCTGATAACACTCCAATTTTGGAAAAGTTTGCCGAAGGTGTTCCCAACAATTGTTTTTGTGTCCGTGGAAAAGGCCATCAGAACTTGTTTTAGCCAATAAGGGAAACGCTTGGCTTCTGATATAGCAAAGATAATGCGTAGGAGTGCTGCATGGATGCTGTCACGGTCTTTGTTCACTCGCTGTGAGTAGCTGGTTAGTGCCTCATGCCCAAGACCGAGCTCAGTCACCCCTAGCTCCACTGTGTTGAAGATATTACCTGAATATCCACCTCTGAAGGGAAGCCGATCCCACTCACCGGTGAGCCAAATTTCATCCAGCCTTGCGTCTTCGAAGAACCTCCACACGTTTCCATCTAGAAATCCCAACAAATAGATGTCTTCCAGTGAAAACGCCAGCATCAGGTCTGAGGGTTGTCCAGGCAAGAGTAGCTCAGGCGGGAAACGCATGAGGAGCCTGAATACTCCTTCATTGGCAGTAAGCTGTACAGTGTGCTCCTCACCGTTTGAATTCACTCTCAGTGGCTCATTTCTGTTCTCCAGCAGCTCGTCAATCCAATCCATAACATCTTGCTCTTCCTGGGCCATGGCCTCCGGGTCCGTGTACACTTGCCAAACTCGGAGAGGAGTCTGTTAGAGAGACAGACAGACATTCAGCATTGGATTCAAAAATACCTGAATTGAACTCATTGTAACATAATAATTACTGCTTCCTATGCATTGGATAGTCCCCCCCCCCCAAAAAAAATCCGGTCTTTGCGATGCGTGCTAAGCCTCGCATAACAGAGAGGTTTGCAATAAAGAAAGAAAGGAAAACTCGCACCCATACAAATTTGCGTCAATTGGACGGACAACCTTCCAAGCTAGTAGCAACACTTATTCGGCAATCGAAACGCACCCAAACGTTCGCCAATTGGACGGACAACCTTCCAAGCTAGTAGTACAGTAGCAACACTGAGTAGTATCTGGCAATCGAAGCGCACCCAAACTCGTGCCAATTGGACGGACAGCAACTTCCGAATCCACGAATTTGCTCTTTCCGCATAAAACTCGCACCCAAAACGACGGATAAAAATCTGGGATTTCCACCCAGCGCCGCCACAATCGCGACGCCCCCAACAAGAGGAAGAGGTTGCGGAAATAATAAAGAAAGAAAAGGAAGGAACTAAAACGACGCACGGGCTTGAACTCGATGTCCATCCCCGATTTATTTATTGCGATTTGCTGACTGCGCGCGAGCGAGAGAGACACGGGTAGGAGGGGTTAGCGACGCAGAGCACATACCCCTTGGAACATGGTGTTCTCCGGGACCGGGTCTGGGTCCGCCATGGTCGGGAGGCCCGGGGTCGCCAACCAAATGCGTGGGACCGGAGCTGCAAAAACCCTCGCCGCCGCCGCCGCCGCACAGCAATGGGACAAGGACAATGGAGAGCGACTGCTTGGGAGAGACGAGGAGGGGAGGGGGGCAAGCAGTCCCACCACTCGCTGGCTCTGGAGTGGACAGATGGCACCATCTCTGCGTATCGGGCTGTGTCGTCAAGATTCGGGACACGCTGCGGCTGCTGACCGCCTAGTAGTTTATTTAATATACTAAGCAAAAGGAGGGCAGTCTAGGCAGCCAATAGGAGCGTGCATGCACGCATGCTTGTGTCGCGGATGAGCTGACGTGCCACTGCCGGGCTCCCCTGTGGACGCCTAGCTTAGCTTGCATTTGTTCTCCTACTCCGTCCAAGATTGACTGCTCGCTCAACGTATTGCAAGGTCGATGCCTGTAAATGTGCAATCATATTCGTATTGCCATCATGTGCGCTGCGCACCCGGTCTCAGCCGCCAAGTCATCATCATAAAACATGCATGCATGCATGTGAGCCTGCATGGGTAGCGTACGTACGTCCACGATCGCCATCCGTCGTCATCTGTGAGTCTGACCAACATCATTTACTGATAACACTGATCTGTTCCACCCAGTCCGCGGCGTCGACTACGGCCTACGGCACCGAGCACCTCGATCTCGCCGCGAGCGTCGGTCGTGGGTCCGATCAATTAGAGCAAGTACAACAATATACCACGTCAGTGTAATCCAACGTGGAGGAAATTAAGAGAAACGGAGAGAGAAACGCGCAGCTTGTCGCGACGTCCGGGGTTCCCTGCTGTGTGTGTATTTCACCCTTGGGCTACACGTACGTACGCTACGGCCGGGCGGCACGGCCAAGGCCAGTACGTGCACGCGGCCGGCCTCCACTATCACCAGATCGACACACCGGCCAGCCGCGCTTGCGTGTATGCAGCTAGCTAGAGGCTCCTCCAGACCTCCAACGCAGCACGCCGTGTCGTCATAGATGAGCAAGAGCTAGCAAGAGGAGCGACATACCCGGCCTGGTGTGGCGATCTCCTCTAGACCCGTCACGGTATTACATTATGGCAAAATCTATTTCGAGAGCCCCCTCTACAAATAAGCAAGCTTATACAGAGAGACCGCTGTTTTCGGAAAGTAATCAATCCACTGCTGCCGAGAATAGCAAACTCTCTTCCACGCACATCACATGCCTGCTGCTTCACCTCATCTTCTACGGCGACGAGCACCTCCGGTGAGCTCCATTCGGGTTAGGATTTGGGGTTGGGTTAGGTTTTCAGGATTGGGGTTGGGGGAGGGGACATGTGCCTCTAGCCCTCTAGGGTGTAGATCTAGCAATGTCCAGGAAGGCTGGAGGAACGGTGGTGGCAACGGGCCGGCGCTCGCAAGGCGGCAATGGTGGCGAAGGAGGGCGGTTAGGCTAGATGGGGGGTGGCAGGGGCATCATGGATCCAAATTGAGAGCAGAGCAGGGGAAGGGGAAGGGGTGGGAGGTTGGCGGACCTCGCCGACATTGGAGGCAAACGCTAACGAGGTGGTGGATGGCAGTGTCAGTGGATTTGGTGGCGGCGGCTCGGTGGGGGCGAGCCGTCATAATGGTTACTGAAGGGCGGGCTAGCAGAGGGGGAGGAGTAGGCCGCGACGTGACTGCAAGTTCACCGCCGGTCATGAGAGGTGGCCTGATGATGGCGCTGCGGCATGTTGAGTAGTCGACATTGGTGGAGAAAGGGGAGAGAGCGGCGCCGATGAGATATGTTGAGTGTCCGTTACAATGTGCGCCTCAACACACATTCACTCAGATGCTACGATTTTTACAGATACAAGTATACAACCAGCCTTCAGAACGCACACCAGTAAACGTGTACTACTCTCTGATGAGAAAAGGCAACTAAGTTCTAAGCACCCGCTTGTAGACAGAGTTCTGCTTCTGACTTTCTTCATAAGCACTAGCTTGCGTCACGTACACCGTGCCCCTGTGTCTTGCGTTCCGTTCGTTGTGAGTGCAAACAGAATGTCAAAACCTTTCCGACGCACGCTAGTGAATAATCTTCTCAGCTGCGCCCAACGTTCATGAATTGAACAGTAAGAGTATTTTTATATACTTCATACGCTCGTTTGTGCTCTGGCTAGTCGGATTTGACTTTTCGATGACCTTATAGATGTAAGATCTCAACTCACCGAACACAAGAACACACACTCAAGAACTTTGTGTTGAAAAGGCAGCTTTTCTGATCTGGCGCTCTCTTATATTTTTTATGTAAAAGGATTACAAGACCTTAACGGCCCATCACTACTGGCCTTAGTGGCCCTAAGCCCCCAACTATCAGGATCACGTCCTGTGGATGAGACCTAGACTTGGATACCACTGTACTCCGTAAAGACCAGAGAGCAAACTAATTAACAGATTTAATTGACTCGCTCAGCTGGAGGCTAACTAACCGACCGAACGGCTACGGAAACACAAAGATTAAAACATACTAGTAGTAAGGTGCCCATGCGACATGATGACAAACAAAATATTGAATTAATTAAATATTTCTCAAGCTGTTCTCAAATTGATGTCTCAGCTCATTCTTGTATGGCAATAAAATTGGTTCGATAACACTATAAGAAAATTCCCAAGGTCTCCCAGGACATATTTCTATCTAGCTCGAAATATGTTACCCTGTTGATTCTTGGCAGATACCACATGGAACTATGGCAGTATCAGCCCTGCTTTCAGTAGATAAATTGTTGATGAGTTCATGTGCTGCTTTGTGATTTCTGAAGCAAATCTAGTGTTTTACATCCTTAATGAACATATGATTCTAAGAGCGAAGAGAGCAGAGCCTATTGTCTAAGACATAAAGAAGGGACAATATTTGAGTACAGAACAGGTGCAGAGATCAGGTTAGAGCAGTGGGCATTGTCTCTTTGAGGTCACCCTTCTCATCTCGCAAGGCTTTCAAAGCATTTTTGTCCACATAAATTTTAGAAGAATCTAATCCACCATAAATGGTAAACAGTGGCTAATTATCAAACTCCACAGGTAACATATGAATGCCAATAATTAGAAACTGCATTGAACAGATAAATAATTTTCCTTCATTCTCTTTACATCAAGCATCCAGAGGGCAAATCTCTACTTAAAACAGGAGGTTCTGCTCTCCAATCCGAGATCATCAACCAGAACATATTTAAGCTTAGTTAATTCTGACGCTGAAACAAATTATAGAACAAAATAAAATGCTGCAAGCACTTGTATTGGCTACTGTTCTACCCATTTGTTCCAGGTTATAGGAAGAACCATGCAATGTGCTTGTGCTTGATTCGGAAAAACCTACTATTCTTCAAGTTGGGAGGTCTGATTGGTTCAAGTTCTGGAGAATAGAAAGCTTTGGCCTTGAGGTGAACACAGCTCAAATGCCCAACAGGTAGAATGTTTGGTATGTCTTGGTTCAGTTTATGATCACCCTGAAAAGGAGAATGCAGGCCGTGACCCCATTCGCTTTCATCAGCTACTTCCTGGACAGGTTCAGTGAACAGAAGCCGCCGAGTTTTGCATTGGCCTCACGGTGCACTGAGATCATAGTTGGCACTCTGAAAGGTTGGATTGACCTTAGCTGTGTGGCTTGATCATCTGTGTGGATTGGCCATTAATCTTGATCAATGACTACCCATGCAGCGCATCTACTATCAAGCTCTACAAGAAGACATCCTTCAGAGATTAATGTCTCGACGCCATGGACCAAGTCAGTGAGGAAGTTTGTAATGTAATTTAATTTTGTCTAAGTGTCTGTTGGAGCTCCTGTTGGAGATTATGTACTTTATGTAATTTAATTTTGGCTTGTGGCTGTGACCTGACTTTTAATTACTTATTATGTGTTATATTGTTGGCTTGATATCTGATGATCTGGTTGTGAATTGTTGATGGCTGGGAAGAATTTGTGTAACCACTACCTGTACCGCCTGTGCCTGTGCCTGGTCTGTGGCTGGATGGCTTGATGTTCATTTTCAGGGCTTTAGGAATGCTCTGTGCTGTTACCAGATTGCTGAATGTTTGATGGTTTGGTGGTTACCAGATTGCTGAATTTTCAGGGCTTTTCGAGATTGCTGTTACCAGATTCCTGTGCTTGGTCTGTGGCTGGATGGTTTGATGGTTTGGTGGCCTGAATGTTGCTTGAATGCTCTACCAGTATAATTACTCTTAATTACTTATTGTTGGGATGATCTGGTCATGGTTTGGTGGCCTGAATGTTGTCTGAATGCCAGGGAGGAATGCAGTCCTTTTCTGAATTTTTCTGTTGGCTTTTCAGGACATGAAAAAGAAGACCATAAATTGAGTGGCATTGCTTCTTCCTGGGCATCAACCATTTCTAGGATCTTTCTTAAAGTTGCTTGCAATTTTTCATGACCACCATCCAAGGTGGATTGACCAGATGTTACTGCAGAGGTAAAGGCCCCAGATAAGGCATTAGCTTAGCAGCAATAAGAAGCAACTTCATAAATTTACATGAATCTTTGGCACAGCTGAATATATTTTGTACAATGGACAAAGTGAGGACTATTTTGGTTATTACAAGACACACCATGAAGGTACAAATAAAATTCAGGTGTTCTGAACATCATCTGAATAGTTCCAGATGTCACTTGCAGATTTTTTTTTTACTGAATACTCCTGTTTATTGCAAACTCCTGTCTGAACATTATTGGCTCATCTCCTGAGATAGTACTATACTGATAGTACTCTACTATATTATTCCCTCCAGTACATACCAGGTGTGATTCGATCTAAAATGAACCTGATTGGGTGCAAATTGATCAGTTAGCATTCGTGAGTTAGAATACTATCTCCTGTTCAACTGCTGACAGGATGGTTCCTGAAGTTCTGCAGTTCTGCAGCTTGTCAATGCTCACAGGGACTCAAAAGGGCCACTGGACTCCCAGGATCATGGCAAAAGGGCGAAAGAACGCATATGGAAATTAATGTAAATGCCATAGCTGATCTTTTCATTCTTTGAATAATGCAGGCTTCATCAGATTTGAGCATACTAGACTTTGACATACCATATACTATGACCTTTGTTATATCTGGCACGATTGAAGTGGCAGCAACCATAATTATCATGATCTTGGTTACATGGCAAGTGGTACTGGTGACTATTCCTGTTGTGATTGTGCTGCTATACATTCAGGTGAACACCGTTTCTGAACTCTAATTCCTGCTTTGACATGGTGAGGCAAATGAGAATAATGGTTTTGTTGCAGAGATACTACATTGCATCGGCGAGGGAGCTAGCTAGTAAGGATCATGGAACTACGAAGGCACCTGTCATGAACTTCGCAGCAGAGTCGATGTTGGGGGTGGTCACTAGCGGTGGACGTCGAGCCAGCTCGGCTCGTTTTGGCTCGGCTCGTTTGAGCTCGTTAGCCAAATGAGCCAGCTCGGCTCGGCTCGTTAAGGAAACGAGCAAAAATCCTGGCTCGGTTCGGCTCATTAAGCTCGTGAGCTGGCTCGGTAAGCTCGTTGAGCTAGAGTTAAATTTAAAATTGTCACAATAATATATATAATATAAAAATTATAGTATTGATACGGTCTTAATATCTCTAAAATCTACTCTACCATACTATAAATAATGTAATATAACTATAACATCATCTATAACTACGCATATAGTATACATATATTATTATTAATTAATAATTTTCTAATTAGTCTAATAAACCTTCTAGCTCGTTTGGCTCGCGAGCAGCTCGCGAGCCGGCTCGAACTCGCTCGTTATACTAACGAGAAAAACTCTTCCTCGGCTCGTTAGGAATATGCACCAAGCCGAGCCGAGTCGAGCCGAGCCGGTTGCGATCCGAGCGAGCTAACGAGCTTCGAGCATTTTGTCCAGCCTAGTGGTCACCGTAAGAGCATTTGCAGCAAGGAGGTTTATTCAGACAAATCTTCGGCTCATCGACACAGATGCCAGTAATGCCACACTGTTCTTCTACACCAGTGCTGCATTGGAATGGGTGCTTCTGCATTGGAATGTCGCAGGGACATAGCTTGAAAAAGAAGACCAAGGCCATCTCTTCCTAAACCGCGCGCGGACTCCGGCACGGCGCTCCCCACGCGCGGCGCGCGGCTCGGCGCGGTGGAAGCGGACGGACGAGATGGCGAGCGGCGCGGGAAGGCGCTCTGGCGCGGGAGGACGAGGCGCAGCGCGGAGGTGGCCTCGAGGTCGCGGCGGCGGGCGCGGTGCGTGGATAAAACTGGGTAGATCCGGTTTCAAGAGTTTGAGGAGTCAAAACTGAGTCTCAGGAGAAAACATGGACTCGGTCAATAATACAGGGAGGTGAATAAGGCTTTCCCTTCTTCCTTATATATATGGGCCAGAGATTACTGAGCGTGTTGTATTGGACTTGGGCTTTGTGTGGACGTCCGATTCCGATGCGCTGTGTATCTGTGGGCTGTCAGGGCCCTTGTCCATAGAAATCCATCTCGGCACTCATCGTCGCAAACCCTAGATCATCTGTTCGCCTTCTTGTTTCCCCAATCTTCCAGTTGTCGACCGTCGCCGTCGGAGTGTTCATCATGGCGGAGGCGGAGGCCGTGGTGGAGCCAAAGGCCCCTACGTGGGCGGAGGCACAGGCGCTGAAGAAGCAGATATCCTTGATCGGGCAGAAAGTTGGGGAGCTCTACATGATGACCAAAGACGAGAAATTCTTCTCAGGTCTGAGCGAGGCCGAGCGAGAAGCGAAGGTGGCCGAGGTCATGCAGGAGCGATTGGACTTGATGCGGGAGGCGAGGCGCCTCGCCTCGGAGATGAGGGATCCGGATTTCTCCGGCATGAGCGAGGCCGACCGGGCGGCGGAGGCGGAGAGGCTCAGGCAGGAGGAGCGGGAGAAGGCGCTTCGCCTTCAGATGGCGGGGGACCCTGAGGGTTTGCGGCTGGAAGGCGCGGCTCGCATCCTCGACTTCGATCCCAAGCAGCGGGGGCGCTACTACAACCGGTGCTTCTTCGTCGACCTCGCAACATTCGACCTTGACGAGGAGTGTATGTTGTCCAATTTTCCTCTCTTCGATTCTGCAGTCTATATTCGATCAGCCTCCTGTCCAATCCATGATATATTATTGGTTCTATATATTACATGATCTCCTGCTCCGGTCCAATCCATGATATATTATTGGTTCTATATATTACATGATCTCCTGCTGTGCTGTGTATATGGTCACAATTATTCTTTTTTTCCCTTTTTGTGGGAAGCAACTGGTATTTCATTGTGTTTGGACATTCAGCTACTAATTTGAGTCTAATATATCGTACCACAGCACCTCTTGGTCCGATGAGATTTACCAATGCAGATTACGACAAAGACAACATCCCCGAGGTTTGTGAGGCGGTAAACATATTGAGTGTCAAGATAGCCTGCTCGGATGTTGGCTTCCCGATTCAAGTCTATGGCACTGTCATTGCGAGAGACTGCATTGATAAAAAATGTGTTTATCTCTTCCGCCGTGATAGGGACCATTGTCAACTCATTAACTCAAAGGTACAACTAACTTCCCTTCCTACTATACAGTACAAGGTCCTTCCTACTATGAATTATGTGTTAGCCTCAGGCTGCGCCTTTTTTCTTTTGGCATGAAGAAAAAGCTAAAATATATATATACTGAGTTACTGACCTGCATTTGATTTCTATCAATTGTCAAATTATCTACCAGATGATGCATAGTGTGTCTGGATTCATATAAAGATGGAAGCTGTAGGTTTAGGCACCACAAATCAATCGTCATAATATTATATGGCGTTTTCATAGTCATAAATGTCACAAAATACAGATCTTCAGAATGAAGCATATACATGACATTTGTTCGTTTCTTAGTGCTTGTTTGTAGAAGACACTGTGGGCTTGTTCATTAGTGCTTGTTTGTAGACACTGTGGGCTTGCATTGTGTGTGTTCATGAAAGTACTGTTACAACTAGAGGATCCATATATGGCTGCTGATTGAACACTACTAGACCATTAAAAGGTTCCTCATCATTGGCTTACGTCCCCTGCCTGTCTGGAGGGGCCTGCCCTGCATTAGGTGGTGCAACTGGAGGTCCTTGTCCTTTTTTCATAGGGGTCTTAGTAGTTTGCCTGGTGGCTTGGAAGTGATATATCTGCCCATGCTTTTGGGGTGTTTTTGTTCAATGGAGGGGAGCCACATGCACTCTGATTCGTTGTTAACCTGTGCCTTATGTTGGATCGTTGTGGTAATCGGTTACAAACTATGTTATTTTGTTGCTTTTTGAGTATGGTTGAAATTTCTCCTACTTCTATAGCAACACTATATTTGGGAAAATATGCCACTAACATGTCATATAAACCTTTTTGCAGAGTGAACCATTGATCTTGACTGGCCCAAAACGAGGACTTGTATTGTTGGATGATAATTATGTTGAGACTGATCTGAAGATCAAGGATAATCAAGGGCAGGACAGAGAACTTAGTAAAGGAATCATAACGATCAGGGGAGTAGCATCTCGATCGTTGAAGGAATGTGAGGTTGAAAGAAAGTCTCTTGCTACCAGGCTCAGTACTGTGGATGTGTTGTATGCTGTTGTGAAAGATGCAGTGGAGGCAACTATTGTAATTAAAATTTTGCACGGAAAATTTGATGGAACAATCACTGCCCACACCACCAGCATCCAGAAGAAGCTTGTGCTTTATGATAGCAAAGTGGCTGGTACCAAGACTTCTCATGGTGGATTGATGCGAATGATGCGACGTGTTCTATCTGTCTATCTGTTGGATATGCTGATAATTGAAGCAAAGACTGATGATGGTAAATCTGTACGGAGAATTGAATTTACTCCAATGATCAGCAGGGCGGATGAATATACTATCACTGTTGGTGCCACGAAGATGAATGTGATGGTTGTTTGGTCGATGATGGACCCCTGACTGAGACTTCGGAACTGTTTGTTGTGAAGCATTATTGGCAGATGTGTATGCTTTGGTGTAACCACATCTTATTCAGTGATGCATTTACCATTAAGTTATGCGAGACCGTGGTGGACTCACAAATAGCGTGCGTAAATTATCGTGTTGACCTTGTTGTGTTGAACTAATGTTGGCTTGTTATGTGATATTTTGTGATGAACTTATTGCAATAGTTAAACTTATCATGTGAACGGTTTATTGCTGCATGCCTTAACTGTGCTGAGTATCATGGCATTATATCATTGGTCATACTGTGTTCTTGGAGTGGTCTCCAATAGGGCAACACGGTTTGGTTTTTCTTTGTGTTCTTGGTGATGTAATTTCAGCATGCACACAACTCCTGATCTTTCCCTCAGAATTTTCATTGACGATGAAGATAACCTTGCGGCTTACTAATTCCTCATTTCTTCTATCAACCGTAACCGTATTTGTCTATGAGCCATTCAGTGACATCAGAGTATTCTTCCAATTATTACATACTATTCTGTTTGACATAGTAATAGTGAAGTACAAATACGTGTACATATAATAGTAGTATACGCCATCTTTGTCCAGGTCCGATGATCCTAGGACTCCTGGGCCTGTTGTTTTGCTTCCAGCGGGGACTTCTCATGCTCCTCAACGCACCTGAACAGCTCTCAGAAGTTGCCCTTGCCGAACCCGCCGCAGCCGCCCTTCTGGTACTCTTGCCCGTGTTCATCCTTCTCCATGCACCAGATCCTTTGGATCACCCCCAAAAAGAACGTTAACCTGAAACAATCACATCGCTAACCTGATTACATTTTGATGAATCCAATCACGTGGACGAAATACCCATCAATGGTGAACCCTGAACGGAGGCAACTCTTTCTTCACATCACCATCAGAGACCACAAATGGCAAATTTGATGGGGGGCCGTTGCTCCGGGTCCGGACAGTCTCCTGATACCGACCAATCCTGCATGCATGCATCGTGCAAGATCCGGAAAAATACAACGGCACGTTTTTACCTGTCTCCCACTGGCTTGGTGAAGATTTGGAGCAGCACACCCTGGTCATCCCTGTCCACGAGCACCCCCAGCTCCTGGCACTCCTTGATCTGCGCCTCCGACAGCACGTCGCCGGCGCGCCGCCTCACGCCGTCGTAGTAGCTGGCCGGCGGGGCCGCAAGGAACTCGAACCGCCCATGGTGGCGGAGGCATAAGCCGGATTTGATATATGTTTAATAATTTTTTTATTTTATTTGTTTCTACCGCTGGTAAGGACGACAATTGTTTAAAGAGTATTTTCTACGATACCTTTAGTCAACATTTCAAATTATTTACGCATTACATATTTATATACAGATTATACCAAATTATATATATATATAATTAATGTGGCATATCTTCGATAAAATCCTAACTACTACGTCGCGAGCATGTCGTCGCTGGCCATGGCGATGTGCTGCACGCCCAGGCCGCCGTTGTGCTCCAGGAACATCTGCACCTGGCTCCGGCGCTTGGTATCGTGCACTGGCTCGACCACCGGGAGCAGCGGCGACGCTGGCGCGGAAGGCTTCCTCGGCGTCAGCGCTCAGCGACGCGGAGCGCGATGGTGCGCACCGCGAGGCCATGGTCCGCCGCGAAGCGCCGCGCGGCGGGCGCGGAGAAGGAGGGCAGGAGGCGGTGGCGGCGTCGACGTCGCCGTTGGGTAGGGCGCGGTGAAGAGAAACTCCAGGGAGCCCGAGCGGAGCAGGAGCGAGGCGTGCGTAGAGTTTCCCGTGGAGGGGTCGGAACGCCCCGTCACATGCCTCGGCACATGAAGATCCGGTGCTAAAGCAATATTAGCACCGGGTGCAAAATTAGAATGGTCTTGGGACCCTTTAGCACCGATTGATAACCACTATCCAGTACTAAAAGTCACTTTTAGCACCGGTTGGTGTTACCAAACGGTGCTAAAGGAACCCACTTTAGCACCGGTTGAAAAATACGGTGCTAAAGGGGGTGTCACATGCTACTTCAAAAAAAGTGCATCTTCTACTCAATCACATGTATTGCGTAGGTGAGATGGAAAGGTGGGTACGTACGAGCCAAGAGGTCTTGAGTTCGAATTCCCGTATTTTTTCTATCGGTGAGCACCTTTAGCACCGGTTATTTGATCCGGACCGGATGCATAGCACCGGTTGGAAAACCGGTGCCAAAGGAGGTTTCCGAACCAGTGCAAATGGTGCATGTTCCGGTAGTGGCGGTGAGCATGAAGGAGAAGCGGACGCGGCGACCGGTGCCAAAGGGGGTTTCCGAACCAATGCAAATGGTGCATGTTTCGGTAGTGGCGGTGAGCACGAAGGAGAAGCGAACGCGGCGTCGGCGCACCAGAGCTCGACGTGGTGGAACACGAGCGCGCCAAAGCGGTTGGTGCGCGGGTTGCGGCGGACGAAGCGGTGGTGCCGACGAGGTCGAAGGCCGCTGGCACCGCCTAGCATGGGGTGGTGGTCGTATGGAGTTATAACTAAGTCGCGTGTCGGGGACCATAATTAGGGGTCCCTTAATCATCGGGGTAATCACCCAAAAAAGCGCAAAAAGGCTATCTCCAGGGACCTTTGGGCCTGCGCATACGAAATCACGCGGCCCCTACGGCCCGGCGCGGCCCAACAACAGCCCGCAGGGTAGCGCCGCCCTCGCGTCCAAGCTCCGCCTCGCCCGAGGGAACTCCGCCCCCTCGAGCGGCGGGACGCAAATCTACGCCTCGCCAGGGGACGCTTTGACCCCTCGAGAGACTGCCACGACACGATACGGGCACTCATTACCATCCTTCCACGCCGGGCACCAAAGTCAAAGGGTAAAACTTCTGTCGCACGTCGCCCCTGACAAAGCCTGACCGCGCCGTACCACCATGGCGCGGGCAGGTAGCGACTGTGCAGAGCGTGCCCGACACTGCACCACCGACACGACTGGCCCCTGTCATTCCACGGCACTATTCCGCCTACTCCCGTCACCCCCTCCGTCAGAGCGCCCTCGAATGGGCGTGGAGACCCTCGAACGGGAGTACGGACGACGACCAGGGGCGAACCTTGGTCAAGCACCATCATTCGGCCGACGGGACAGGGTACGACCCTCTTGACCCTTGCTCGCTACGCCAATGGGCAGCCACGCCCCGCACTGTAGCAACAGTGAGCGTCATAGCGCCCCTGTGCTTCCTACTCCCGTCCCCTAGGGCAGTGGAGCACTTGGGACGCGTACGGGGGCCATCGGACCAGCATGGAGTCAGCCACCCCGTACGCACCGAGCCTGACGCGACCGCCAGGGCGAAAGCCGGTCGTACCGGTCCGTCAGACCGGGCCACTACGCCTCTGAACATTGTGCTACACAGAAGCAGACGACAGCGTGACAGCTACGTACATCATGCCAGCTCCTGTCCACCTGCCCCCATCATTTCCGAGTAACCGACCCCTCGGGGCAGGGCGGGAGACCCCTCGAAGGAAGCCGCGGACAACGACTCGACCACCACGACGACCATGCGACCCCTCGAAACCCTGTCAGAACAGGTACAAGACTCGCCACACTGCCGACCGGCGCCGAAGGCCAACCCAGCTCGCCTTTAAGGCACGGATTCGCCAAGGATCAAGGGCACTCCATACGGGAGGCGTCCAACGACATCTACTGTAGCCACGATTGTAACCCCTCTATCCCTTGAGATATAAAAGGGAAAGTCAGGGGTCCCGTAGGGACAGGACGACCAGAGTTCGCACGTCCAGGCCAACGCCCAGACACGAACGCACGCACGATATTGGCACTCGCCTCAATCATCTTCTTCCTCCGATCCGGGACTTGGAGAACGTCTCTCCTCTCCCACCTTCACTTGTAGCCCCCCACTGCAAGCACCAGGGTGCGAAGCTAACACGAGTGCGCGAGCACCTCTTGCTGGACGTACGGCCCCGCGGCCGGAACCAGGATAAACCCGTGTCCTTGTGTTGGCTCCTCGCATCGACCATCAGGGACGAGACACAGCGCACTTTCTGTGCGGCTCAGGGACTGCCGGCCATTCCCGACGCCGACATCGCGTTTCTATCATCGTGGCAGTTTCATCGCGCCAATAATATGACACGACTAAGTTATAAGTCACGTCAAAATTATTGGCGTGACCAAAAGAGATAGTTTTTGTAAATATAGTTTGCTAGGGTTTATTATTAAAATATTAGTTTAAAAGATCTAAAATAAAAAAATCTCCTAGTGCGGCCTGACTAATAATAACTATCGAAAGATATAAATAAATACTGATAAATACTTTACCAGTAGCCTTCAAATTCGGACCTCCAAATATTAAATCGGGGCCGACTCTATTTTTTGAGGGCTTAGAACTTGTTTCAATTTCAACAATAGCCCCTAAGAATGGAGGGCTCTGTAGAGACACCCCAGGAATGGAGCGTGGGAGGATAAATTCGAAGGCCTCCCCAAAATAGAGTGTCAAGTAGAAGACCTACATGAGTGCAACTTTTTATTTGACCTTCTAAATTTGGATTGGGGGCTTGTTCACCTATTTCCCTCGATCAGGCCGAGATATTAACCCATGTTTGGATACTAGATATGTAAAGAAAAAAAAGAGAACATTGGAAAAGAGAAATGAGGAGCAGATAGTGTTGGATTAACCGGGTCTTTGGCCCATTTCATTCTCAATTAATCAAAGAAATTAAAGGTCCACTAATAAATGCTAGGAGACTAAATCCCGGATTGAGAGTCAACGGGAATCCTAACTAACTTAAATGGTGGACCAAATGTGGACCACTTGTGAAGTTGGTAAAAGGAGAAGGGGGTGCCACACGTGCGTGCGCGCTCGCTCGCCTCGCCTCGCCGGGCCGTGGCCATGTCGTGCTGCTCTGCGTGTGCTGTGTGATGAACGTTTTGCCACTGATGACAGTCATTAAGTCATAGCCGTTACTGATATTATTCATAGAATCAGTAACCGTTGGGCTGACTAGTAACTGACGGCATAATGGCCATTGCTACCCTGCTGAACGCGTCCAGGTTCATCCTCTCCTCCCTAAGCGCCTATAAAAAGAGGCCTCTCCTCTCAGGCGAGACACACCCGAAAGCTCTCTTCCCTGGTATTCCTTTCAGGAGACCACTCTCTTCTCCCTGTTGTTTGCTGCTCTCTCGCATTCCCGACGCAAGCTTTGCGCGCACTCTGCTTGCGTGAGCAGTTGCCTCCGAACCCCGTCTGCCTAGTGATCCTGCTCCGGATAGGCGGGCGATAAGGTTTTTGGGGAGCGTACTCGTACGCGCCTGCTCGCTGCGGTGAACGACTACTTCGTCTACTTCCCGGTGGCCATCTCCAGCAACCCGTACGACTACGTCCCCTCGTCCCCAAGCTGAACGACTACGTCCTCTTCATCACGCTGAACGACTACGTCCCGGAGGCCGTTCGTGGGACTTCACTGCATCGCCTCGTCACTGCTTCGAGTTTGATCGACTACTTCAAGCAGGCTAGTCAATATGATGTCTGGTAACGGCGATTCCGGTTCCTCCGGTTCCGGCTCCGCCTTTGGGTACACACTAAACCTTCTTTGGTTTTGCTTGTTGTTCTTGTTTCTTATGAGATTTAACTTGAACACTAGCACATGCCTTGTTCTCACTGGATCACTCACAATTGTCATGAATTTGTTGATAATTTCTGGAATTAAAATATACCGAAAATTGCCTAGTTTTCTAACAGATAGCCTAGCAATCTAGGGAAATATATAAGAGCAACTCCAACAAACTAGCTAAATTTTATTCTCTATATTTCCATTTAACTAGCCATTTAGGTAAGATCCACTCTCTAAATTGCAGTCAATTCCAACAGTCTAGCCAAATCATACTTCACATTATACTCAGTGTAGTATTCAACACTGAGTGGACCCCGCATGTCATCCTCACTACATGTCTTCCTCCTTCGTCCTCCGTCTCCCACGCGCCTCTGCTCCGGGCCTCCGACGTCCGGCGCCCGGCGGGCCATCCCGTCTCCGCTCTGGCCGGCGAGCTCCTCCTCCCCCTCGGTGCATGAGCTTCTTCCCCTCGGCGCACGAGCTCCTCCTCCCCCGACAGGTGCTCCGAAAGCAGGTGCTCGTTGACGCCGCCGACGGCTCCATCTCGGCGCCATCTACGTGTTCTAGCCGTCGCTCCACCTCCTGGACCCCGCCGCCAGCGCCCCGCACCACATCGTTGCCTACCGCGGCACCATCACCACCTGGAGCTCGACCTCCGGCTGGTCCGCAACGGGCTGGAAAGCAAGTCCCGCTTCCGCGTCGCAATGCAGGCCATCCACGACACCATGGTGGCGGCGGCGGCCGGGAAGCACAGCCGCGTCTGGCTGGTGGGGCACTCGCTGGGCTCGGCCATCGCGACGCGGGGCGGCGGCGGGTGCGAGCCGCTGCACCTGTTCCCGTCTGCCGTGCTGATGGTGAACCGCAGGCCGTCGCCGGACTTGAAGACGGCGCACGAGATCCAACAGTGATGGCAGCCCGACCTGCCCCTGGAGTGCACTGCCATTACTTCACTTGATTAATCATGACTAGAGTTCGAATCAGGCGTTCGTCCTCGAATCCGGCGGCCTCACGCAGCACCCGAATCGAACTCCTCGCCGGACGCCACGAAATCCGCCGCAGCACACGAATCCGTCGGCCCGCGCCGCCCGGGAACTCCTCGCCGGGACGCCGCGAGCTCCGCCGCCCCGCGCCGCCCGGGACCTCCGGCCGGGACGCCGCGAGCTCCGCCGCCGCTCTCCGCCTGGACCTCGAGCTCGTCGCTGGAGCTGTCCGCCGGTGGGTGCGCCGCGCCTGGGCAGCCGTTGGAGGGAAACACGGGAGGGAGATGCGGGAGGATTGCGAGCGCCTTCCACTCGGTATAGATTCCGAGCCAGGCCCAAGTTTTGACGAGTAGGATACCGAGCACAGGGGATGCAGAGTCTGTTGGATCCTACCTTTTCTGTTTTTTTTTTAATTTTAGCTAGCATGCAAGTTTTACCGAGTCTGTTGGAGTTGCTCTAAGAGGCTAGATGTAAGCAGAAGGGTCGGGGATATGGATATGAGATCACTTTCTGTTTCCCGTGTTAATTTATTTCTTGATTTGGGATATGGAAATGCAGTGGGACCAAGAAATAAAAAAAATCAACAAAGTATTTTCTTTCCCCCGTCTACTATCATCTCTGCTCGGCCTGCTAGCTCTCTCTCATCAGGCACCAAAAAAAAAAATCATCGAGTAGGGACTCTATCCAGGTGAAAATGTAAGCTCGGTCCATTGTTCGAGGAGGTAAAAATGACCTTTTTTTATTATTTATAGCCATATATAACTTGGCGTGCTGTATTCGTCTTGGGCTTTGTGGGGGCATCCAAATCCGATCCGATTCGCTATGTCTGTGGGCTGGCTCCTGTCTATAGAAATCCATCCTAAAACGCTCGGCCCTCATCATCGCAAGCCCTAGATCATATGATCCCCTTATTTGTTTTGTTTCCCCAATCTTCTCGTGGTTGGCCGTCGGTGTTGGCGTGTTCATCATGACGGAGGCGGAGGCCGTGGTGAAGCCAAAGGCCCCTACATGGACAGAGGCACAGGCAAAAAGCGAAGGTGGCCGAGGTCATGCAGGAGCGACTGGACTTGGGGTGCTGGAGTGCATGCGCCTCAGCTCTAAGATGAGGGCTCTGGAGTTCAGCTAGGCTGACCGGGCGGCAGAGGCGGAGAGGCATAATCTTATGTTTTAGATTCTTAACCAAGTTGTTAACAACTTTATGTAAGCAATGATGGACATGCAGTCCTCAATTATCCTTTCCATCCTGCGTACTCTCTCCATGCACTGTTTTTCACTGTTTGTACCCCTCTCTCTCTCTCTCTCTCTCTCCATGCACTCCTTTTCACTATGTGTAGTCCCCCCTCTCTCTCTGCTTTATTATGCAACAGCTAGCTCTCGGTCGCGCCAGTCATCTTGGCGCGACTGCGGCCAATCCACATCAGCATTTGCAACAGCATCTCAGAATTTGTAACAACGTGGCAGTTTAGTCGCGTCAATATATATGGCACGACTCAGTTATAAGTCGCGCCAAAATTGTTAGCGCGATCAAAAGGGCTAGTTCTTGCAAATAAAGTTTGGTAGAGGCTATTATTAAAATGTTAGTTTTAAAAGGTCTAAAAAAAATATGACACTCCTCTAGCCTAGTTACCAAGACTTAGTTTTATATTATATTAATTTTTTAAATATAATTTTATTACGCACTAGTTTTTAATATTTATATAATATATTATAACAAAGTATCACAACTAAAATAGTTTTATGCTACCACAACATTTGGAATCACATAGTGGGGCACAAAAATCAAAATGATAGATATTTTATGTGCTAGTTATGTATAAAATAGAGATTTAGACATTCATAAGTTATGTGAAACCCTTGTTATTTTACTTTGATGAATTATCTATTAAAAGGTGTTGGTATATATTGAATCACAACTAAGTTTTTCATAAATGTTCAACACTAAAAAACAATTTAAAGGAACACTAAACAAAAAGAATCAAGAGGATTGTAAATACTACATAGAACAAACATATAGCTTGCAGTTTTATATATATAATCACATAATTGATCATATCATAATCATTTAAATACATGATATTTGTGTAATAATGTATGTAAATTATATTATTAAAGTATTAGTTTTGAAAGGTCTAAAATAAAAAAAAATCGACACTCCTCTATCCCAGTTAACAAGACTTAATTATATTAATTTTTTAATATAATTTTATTAAGCACTAGTTTCTAACATAAAGTGTCACAACTAAAAATAGTTTTATGCTACCACAACATTTGGAATCACATACTGGAGCACAAAAATCACAATGATAGATATTTTATGTGCTAGTTATGCGACAACTAACGAAAGTTATAAATAGAGATTTAGACATCCATAAGGTATGTGAAACCTTATTATTTTGCTTCGAAAAATTGTTTATTAAAAGGTGTTCGTATATAATGAATCACAACTAAGTTTTTCATAGATGTTCAACACTAAAAAATCAATCCAAAGGCAAACAGTAAACAAAAAGAATCGAGAGGATTGTAAATACATGATATTTGTGTAATGATTGTATATAAATTATAAGAAACATAATTATTTAAGTCATTAAATAATTTATAAATGAGATCAATTTTTTCCATTTTGGGCTCTTTGTGCTAGGTAAGGTTTTGGATTGCCTCTAAAATTAGATATCAATTAATGAATTTCTTAAATTTCTCACTTCGTAGCTTGACCTTGAACTCCATTAATTACTGAATTTTTTTATGGTGATAGTTTCATAATTCTAGTTTTAGTTTGATCTGTCAGCTTTAGGAGGACTGAGCGCCAAATTAAAGATAGAATGGAGAAACATGTTTTTTTATTTATGCTCTTTCTTTCTTTTCTTGGTGCTTGTTTTGTGATTCTGGTTTTAATTTATTTGTCATGTAACCAGTTGACTAGTCATATCCCACCAGTGATTAAGAATTAACTCATTTGTTTTAGCTAGCTGAATGGAACTTGCCGGTGAGATTGTTGATCTATCTTTTAATGCATTACAGTTGGACCTTTGTTTCCATGGTCTGCGTCAATGCTCACCATAAGGATGCGTAACAAAATTGCAATTGTTGTGCATGTAATTTAGAAGAAGTAAAAAAAGATAAATGCACCATGAGCGTCTTCAATTAGAATGTAAAAAGGGAAATGGTGCAAGTACATATATTTTATAAAGAAAAGAAAAGGTAAGTAAAAGAACAGCACAAACAACACATACGTTTACACGCACGCACGCTCACACCTATGAATACGTACACTAACCATACTCCTATGAGCACCTCCGAGAGACTGACAGGCGCCTCGCTGTCGACGGGGACGTCGCCTACCACTATGAGCACCTCCGAGAGACTGACAGGCGCCTCGCTGTCGACGGGGACGTCGCCTACCACTGAAAAAAGCGTCGGTTAATTCCCAGAATAAATCCAGGAAAATAAGACACCCATGTCAAGTTAAGGATTCGAACTCAGGTGGGTAGATTCCACCACAAGTAACCTTACGAACAAGTCAACAACAGGTGAGGGAAAAACGTTGGGCTGAAGTCATATTGACTGTCGATATATATTCCAACAGTGGAGCAAGGGTTATCAGCCATAGGTGACAAAAAAAGAGTAAACTAATACTAATTGGACTGCACATATCCCGTGTAACTAACCACTAATGAATACAACCTTTAACTGAACAATTTTGAACCTTTAACTGAACAATTTTGAACCTTTAACAAATGAATACATAAATGGTGATAAGTACAAAATTTTGAACCTTTAACTTAAATGTTAGCAAAATCCCCCGAAAGATCTCCCTTTTTCCTTTCCAGTGTGGCACGACTTCTTGCCACCATCACGTGTGGGTCCAGTCGGCGTCTCCCCCTGATTTTGTTGCTATAAGGCCAGTCTCAGTGAGGGTTTCATAAAAAGTTTTATGGCATTAAATAGGTTGATGTGATATAGGAGAGAGAATGAAGAGTTTCATGGTTTGTGAGAGGAGTTTCATCACAATGAAATTCCTTTGGTACAGTTACCTAGTTTTTTTATCAAGGTACACTAATAAAAAACAATTTGTGGCGACACCTCACTTTTTTAGTGCTGACGGACGCCATTATGACCGTCGGCACAAATGCCTTCTATTTGTGCTGGCGGTCGACATAAGTTATCGGCGGCACAAATCGATCCGTGCTTGCGGTCGCTTATGTCAGCCGTCACAAATATGAGAAAAATCACAATTATTTCATATAAATTAGATTATATACCATAAATAATTGTATATATCCATACTTATAGCTTTCTTTATTGCTAATAGCTTGTTGGTTAATTGGAATTCTTACTACCAATTTTTTTATATAATCACAATTAGATTACAACATATATCGCATAGTCCTATATGTTAGTTTGAAATTGGAACTTTCAACTTTCTACATAAGCATGACTAGATTACATGATATAGCATATACACTTACCACATAGATACATGGATGCAGCTATAGTAGTGTGCGATAAATATTACTTTTCTTGTGTATAGTAACAACAACAACAAATATTTCTTTCTTTGTGTGGTAAGAAAAAATCATAGTTATTGACGGGTATACATAGATTTCACATTAAACTGATAGATTTTGATATGATATAAAAGTTTATAGTAAAATTCTTCATTCAAGAATATTTACCAGGTGAAATATTTACTACCATTTTTGAAATCTATTTTTTAATTTATTTAAACAATTTCAGATGAAGATAAATTGTACATTAAAATTGTAGTGCTCGAAGAGATCTTAAACTTTGTAGTTGATAAGTTTTTAATTTAAACTCATTTAGAGTGTAAAAACATAAAATAAAATTTGAAAAAGTGATATCAAAAGAATAGCATTCGTCATATGAGATGACAAGGTAGTAACACGCAAAGCAAGAGATCTTGAGTTCAAACCGTGAACGGTGCAAGGTACGAAAAATTATGCGAAAAATATGGGGCTTGTGTCAAATGATAGGTGGTCAAGGTGGAGGCGACTAGTAAAATATGAAAATATTTTTAAATTTTATTTTTATATTTTAAAATTTGAAATAGTTGGAATTGATTTGTGCTAGCAGTCTGGCACAAGATTGCTGGTGGATGCTAAAACCGTCAGCACAAATATGTTTTGACCCTCAGTACAAATGTTTTGTGTACTAGTGGTAGTCGTGTAGTGAAACTGTGCATTGAGACTGTCCTAAGTTAGGGATGTTGAGATTGCTTTGACTAAGCCTAGTAGTACATTGTAACCTGATTTGCTCAGTTGAATATAGTGATTTATTTGTCTACCACTTGCAGCATGCTTCACTATAATACTTGGTAGCACTAGTACCTTCTTGGATCGACTTAATTGTGACTCTCCTTGCTCGCCAATTAAGTGGACAGCTTGTGCGCTCAAATTTCTGGTGCAGTCGTGCAGAAGCAGATAATGTTTCATCAGAATTTATCTCTTCTATCTCGCTTAGGGCATGTACAGACCCGTCTATAGGAGGCGTCTATAAGCCGGTGTTTTTGTAACCGCGCGTCCCAGTCGACGGGCCTCGCGTCGCCTGGCGAGGCGACGCCTCCGTCCCGTTGCCCGAGGCGAGGCGACGCCCGCCCGCGCGCGCTGTAGGGCGTCGTCTTCACCAGGCAACGCGCGCCCAGAGAGGAGCGCGGGAGAGAGAGAGGAGGCGGAGCAGGACGACGAGCTCGGGACGGAGAGAGAACACCAGCCGCGCCGCCGCTCTACAGCGGAGGAGAAGCCGCGGGGGAGGGGCCGCGCGCCGCCGGAGCTCCGCCGTCGTCGAGGCCGCCGCGGTGGACGACCCACACCGGCGGCGGTGGCCTGCGCGGGGCCGGCGCAGCGGTCGGCGGCGTCCGTGGGCGGCCCCTCGCGGCGAGGCGAGCTGCTCGCGCGCACCGGCCGCCGGCCTCCGCCTTGCACGCCACAGCCGTTGGGCGTCGCCCGGACACCGCCACCGCGCGCTCGGCCAGGCTCACCAGATCTGCGCGCGGTTCGCCGGCCGCCAGCTCGCGCGCGACTCCCCGGCGCCGCCTGCTCCCCGGCGCAGGGCGCCGCTTGCTCTCCACCGCCGCCCACCCCGAACTGGCGTGCTCGAGCTAGGACGGAGCAGCGGACGGGAGCATGACCTCGAGCACGGGTTGGAGGAGCCACCGTCGATCGCTCGAGCCAGGGACCCTTGCCATCGCTGCCGTACCTCACGATGCTGCTCTGGAGCTGAGAAAGATAGGAATGAGTGGATAAGAACGATGCTGCTCCGCAGAAAACGAGTGGATAAGAACGTCAACGATGCTGCTCCTGGAGAAAAAAAATGGACGGTGGGCTGAAAACTTTTGGACTTGATTGTGCCACGCCACTCTAGCTAATTTCTATGATTTTTGCAGCTGAAGTTTATGTCACTTGCCGTACAATGGTATACATAAATATATTTGTAGTTGATCTTAACCTTATGCGAAGCATTAAATAGCTTATAGACGGTCCGTTTGTCTGTGGGTTGTATGAGCTGTCTGTATATGTCTATATGCTGAATTCGAGATTCTATAGACGACTCGCTGTCGAGATTCTATAGACGACTCGCTGTCCGAGGGCTGTACATGCCCTTATGCTTTATAAGATCTTAATTGCAGCATTCATTAATAACTCTGCTTCAATTTCTTCTTTCACGGATATCAAAACCTAAAGAAATGGAAGAAAACAAATAGAAGGGTGCCTACGTTAGTTTTCTACCATTTCATACACAGTTAAGACCTTTGCTCCATTTCCTAAAAAAAGACCTATGCTCCAATTAATGCTCGCAACAAAGAACGGGAGTGAAATAAACGGTAATTCTGTGCCAAGATTTCTAGCGCATAAACCAGCATTTCTATTGGCAAAACACAGTTTTTTAGAGCAACTAGGTCAAGCCAACTCAGAACTACCAAAGATTAATAAGGCTTCGTTTGGATGTAGATATTGAAGACTTTAGAATTGAATTGGGTTCAATACCAAATCGGCCATGGTATTGAAATTAGTTTCAATTCGAAATCTGTTGTTTGGATGAACATTGCATTGCCTTTTGGAATCCAAGCTAGTAGTCAAATTCAATACATGTTTGGATGCAAGAATGGAATTGAAATTCGGTCACCTGACATGCTCGTCGCGCCGCCCGTGGGAGCCTCTCCCTATGTCGCCGCACGTCAGGAAGATGGGCCGCCGGCCGTATGCAAGAGGAGGAGGGCAGCTGGACGGGATTGGAGGAAGAGGAGGGGCGCCTGCCGCATCCCACGAGGAGGAGAGGCACCGGCCGCGACACGCGAGGAGGCCACGTCGGATGGGAGGAAGAGGAGGAGGCCGCGCCGGCGGAGGGAGCTCGAGGCGCGACGGCGAGCGGGCTCGAGGCGCGATGGAGGGAGCTCGAGGAGCGCCGGCGAGGGGCCTCGAGGCACGGCGGAGGGAGCTTGAGGCGCGGCGGAAGGAGCTCGAGGGGCCGGTGGAGGGAGCTTGAGGGGCGGGCGGATGGGTCTCAAGGCGCGACGGCGAGGGAGCTCGAGGTGCGGCGGACGGAGCTCGAGAGGGCTGCGGCCTGCGGTGCCAATGCAGCGGAAAACCGAGGGTCCGGGCTCCGAATTGGTTGAAGGGGTACGCAAGTGAAGCGAATGCCACGCGGTATTAGCTCCCAATTCCATTTCGCAATTCAGCTGACATCCAAACATCGGTATTGGCTCCTGTAAATTCCAATTCCTAATTCGACGCTCCAATGTTGACATCCAAACGGGGGCTAAAAGATAAGGTTTCTACAATGGGTCAAATCACATAATGACTACTCCCTCCGTCCATAAAAGAATGCAAGTCTCGCATCCCGAGGAGTCAAACACTTTCAAGTTTGACCAAGTTTTTACAAAAAATTACTAATATTTACAATATAAAATAACTATTATTAGATTAATCATGTAATATATTTTCATACTAGATCTATTTTGAGACACAAATGTTAGTATTATTTCGTACAAACTTGGTCAAAGTTGAAACTGTTTGACTCCTCAGAATGCGAAAGTTGCATTCTTTTGTGGACGGAGGTAGTAATAAATAAACCAAGATGCAACAGTAACATGAGTAACTACGTAGTTACATACTTACAGCATATCTGGCAAACACAAGACCTCCGTGCAATCTGTCACCATTTAGTATGTATATATCCAGCATTTCCTAACCAAGCCTAGGTTCAAAATCGTACATACGCTGCCACAAACATCACCATCTCTTATTCAAAATGCAGCAGCACATTGCACGCAGCGTAACACAAAATCAGAATGTCAAGTTGTGAGGTTCAGGAACAACTTTCGAGTTCGTCCAACCAAAACCAGTGGTGCGGTTTGTGTCTCTAGTCTACTAGTGATTAAAATCAACAGTACATCAGGAGCAATTCACAGATCCCTCGACTTGCTGACGGAGATAAAGTGAGACCGTATCAAGCCATGCTTCACGCACACAAACTCAAATATAGGCAATCAAACAAGCCCGATCGAAGTTGGAAACAACACTTGGTTTTGCTTGCTTCGCACAGCAGACTAATTAACTACACAAAGTGCATCATATCATTGGCAAGTTCCAACCGCCCACGAATCATGCATGAACCAGCAAATCGATCCATTTTTGCAATCCGGTTAGTGGCGCCGCGCGCGCGTGGTAGGTGCCGAGGACGTCGTACGCGGACGCGAGCACGCACGGCGCCGGGTGCCGTCGTCGCGCGCTTGATACGAATGATGGTGTACGTTGCCACGGCCCGATGACACCTACGTACGTTACGTCCGCCGGCCGCCGCGCCGACCTTGTTCGCGGGCACCGGCCACCAGCACCGGACATATGCCATGTTTGGTTGCATTGCATGTGATTGTAGGTAGTACCGTCAATTTTCGTGCGTGCTAATCACAAATCTTTATCTACAAATTCAGAAGCATATAAGAGCCGCCTAAGACTAGAAGCAGCAGAATTATGACTTCTAGAATCTATGAGCCACCTAATGTGATCTGATCCGACAAAAATGTCTATTCTTTTCCGTGCTAGATTGGCTGTCTAAGGCGGGTGTGGATCAGAATCTGCAGTGCATTGCGTACCCCTACGGTATTCAAGCTGCTTTCCAATCTCGCATGGTGAATAACCAGTAAGATTCGAGGTCATTAATTTGTCATCCAGGTCCTGGAGGACACACTGCCAACCTACTGCAGTACTGTTTCCTTCAGTGTGGTGTGCTACTAGTGCTAGCAAGAACGACGCTGATGCAGCAGCATGGGTCAACCTGGATCAGCTGCTGGAAGGCATCGACATCTCAAGGCTTATCTCTGAGTACTTACTCCTCTTGGCTCGGCTTTATGCTTTGCAGGTATGCCATGCTTACATGTTCTCCAGGCTGTTTTGCTCCCGATGATTAAGGTGTTCCACCATCTCTCTTTTTATTTCTTTCCAACAGAATTGTAGCATACATGCCACTTGCCACACACGTATGGGACATGCTTTGGTACGTAAATATCGGTTACCTTCATCATTGTGTTACTCTGCATGAAATATCTTTAATGGCAATGATGAGTGATGACAAGCAAAATGCAATGGAGTCACGAGTTGACAAGTCCATTTTGTGTCATCCAAGGTCACAGAACTCAAGATGAGCAATACCAGATAAATCCAGCCAGAGGTCTAGATGTCCTTAATTCTGTTTTACTTCTGAAAGCCTCTTTCAGGTTGCTGATTGCAATTTGTTGTAGATCTGGACGCAGGATTACCTCGGCAGAAGCAAATGTCAACTACCATCAGACACACACAAAAAAATAGCATCAGGTGATTACAGGCATCCAAGGGACGGATTCGTTCCTCACGCAGTCACGCTGATCCTCATTTATTTTCATGCAAACTTGTACTAGTAGTACATCAAAGACGCTAAACAATGGATCATCAGTATTATGGTGTGTACCCTCTCTTCCACCTATTTCACTGGTTGTAGCATTGTTTATTTTCATGTACTCCACAATTGTGGAATTACAACAACCATTTCATTCACCATCTTTTGTTTTGCTCCATATAATACAAAGCACTACAACTGTTCCTCTTCTCCAATTCCTATTTTAGGATTCCTGAACCGCAGCAGCTTGCTTCACTTCAAGGGACTTCTCATACTCCTCAATGGATTTGAACAGCTGTGAGAAGTTTCCCTTGCCGAACCCACCACAGCCGCCCTTCTGGTACTCCTGCCCCTGCTCATCCTTCTCCATGCACCCGATCCTTTGAATTATCTCCAAGAACAACGTTGGCCTGTACGACATAGCTGATCCAGTTAGATCCCAAATTACATAGAGGTAGGGGAAATGACAACAGCATTGATGCAGTCAGAAATCACTATCGATGATAATCAGTATGTTATCAGTTGAGAACTAGTATATGCTGGTTGTCCTTTGGTCTAATAAAAAGAACTAGTATATGCTTGCAAGAAGCAAAACGCATTTGCTTTTCAGTCTGCATATCCATCTTTCCTACCCCTTTTTTAGTTGTCACAATCTTCCTAAAGATGAATCATGCATGAAGGCACAAAAGAGTTCCAAAAGAATCTTTTGTCCCATACCTTTCTGAATTAGGAGTATATGCACTATGCAGGCAGTCAGTCAATCAGCTGGCTACTACAAACCTGATACATATTTGCTCCTTTTGCAATTCGACATGCAGCATGCATTGCAAAAGCTGAAAATGTTGATTTTTTTTTACCTGTCCCCCACTGGCTTGGTGAAGATTTGGAGCAACACCCCCTGGTCATCCCTGTCCACCAGCACCCCCAGTTCTTGGCACTCCTTAATCTGCGCCTCCGACAGCACGTCCCCGGCGCGCTGCCTCACGCCGTCGTAGTAGTTCGGCGGCGGAGGAGCCAAGAACTCGAACCCGCCCATGGCGGAGCGCGCCCGCATCTCCCGCAGCGTCCTGAGCACGTCGTTGCTGGCCACCGCGATGTGCTGCACGCCCGGGCCGCCGTGGTGGTCCAGGTACGTCTGAATCTGGCTGCGGCGCTTGGTGCCGTGCACGGGCTCGTTGAGCGGGAGCAGCACGGTCTCGGAGTTGTTGGCGAGCACCACCGAGTTGAGCCCGCTCTCCGCCGTGCCCACGTCCTCCGCCGTGAACTCGGCGAACTCGTGGAACCCCGTGAAGCCGGCGACGTACGCGGCCACGGGCGCCAGCTCCGGGACATTGCCGACGATGTGGTCGAAGCGCCTGAGCCCGTAGTCCAGCGCCCCGGGGCAGCTCACGTCCTCGAAGCCCGGCAGGAAGGGCGCGGCGTCGTCCGGGTA
Organism: Echinochloa phyllopogon; assembly: GCA_033239725.1. NCBI lineage: Eukaryota > Viridiplantae > Streptophyta > Magnoliopsida > Poales > Poaceae > Echinochloa > Echinochloa phyllopogon. Next base: position 4,927,771 of record BTCW01000001.1, read on the forward strand.
GCTGACGTAGCGGAGCACGACGTCGCCGTAGAGCTCGACCTCGGCGAGGCGGAACCCGAGGCCAAGCTCGACGGGCTCGAACGCCGGGCGCGCACCGGCGGCGACGCTGGCGCGGAAGGCGTCCCCGGCGTCGGCGACGCGGAGCGCGACGGCGCGCACGGCGAGGCCGTGGTCGGCCGCGAAGCGCCGCGCGGCGTCCGCGGAGAAGGAGGGCAGGGAGGCGGTGGCGGCGTCGACGCCGTTGGCGTAGGGCGCGGTGAAGAGGAACGCGAGGGAGCCCGAGCGGAGGAGGAGCGAGGCGTGCGCCGAGTTCCCCGTGGAGAGGTCGGAGCGCGCGGCGAGCGGCGCGCCGAGCGCGAAGGAGAAGCGGCCGGCGGCCGAGGCGGCGTCGGCGCACCAGAGCTCGACGTGGTGGACCGCGAGCACGGGGAAGCGGTCGGAGCGCGGGTTGACGCGGACGAAGCTGCGGTGGCCGACGAGGCGGAACGCCGCCTGCTCCGCCGCGGCCGGCGCGGCGACGCCGGGTGCGGCGGCGGCGGGGGTCGGGAGCGGGGGCATGTCGCGTGGCTCTCGGAGGGTGTGGGGGCGTGGTGGCGTCGTCAGCTTGCAGCGCCGTTGCGCTTGGCTTGGGGTGAGGGTGGGTAAATAAAGGGTGGAGATGGGGCCACGTGGCCGGAGGATTGTGTGGTTGCGGGTGGGATTTGTCCTCTAGCACTTTTTTTTTTGACACGGTGTCCTCTAGCACTTGGTGGTGGGTGGGCTTGCCCTCCGTGGTGAAGGTGATAGTTTGTGGAGTGAATGGCCTAGGGGTAGGGCCGTGTACCAACAGCGAGTACTGTGGACTGTAGTGCAGTGTGGAAATAGGGGAGAAGAAATGGCAATATTCTGTGGTTATAATTTTACAGAGTTTATCTTTGCCAAAAAAAGAATATTTTGGAATTTCCAATAAAAAATGTGTGGTGTGTTAATACGATATGAGAGACAGTGAGTTTTTTTTCTTCAAATGGTCTTTGAAATATCCTAAACACGACTTTTTATACAGTTTCCAAGTTTTCAGCGCTTAGCATTGGGCATGCCAAAATAAGTATCCATGTGCGCTTACATTGTTGTTGTTGGGGGTTTCCATCCACCTAACACTACTGTAGTTGTTGATGTTTTCTAGAGGTGATAGTTTCCTACCTAAAATCAATTTTAGGTATCAGGCGCCTCATAACCTTGTACAATGCTCAATCAAATGTCTTCTGAATGATCAGGTGTGACATGCGAAGCTTTCAACAGACCTAGTGCTCATGGTGAAAAATATTTCGCTACATCGTCACTCCTATGTTCCAAAGTGTTAGAGGTTTCAATTTTGGTTTAAGTTAATATTCTCTAATTTCTATCAAATTTACAAAAAACACGCATGAATATTTATAATATTAAATTAGTTGTACTAAAACCATAATGAAATGTCTTGAGAGTGTATTTATTTAATAGTACAAATGTTAATATATTTTTCTTTAAATTTGATCAAATTTAAACAATTTGATTTATGGTAAACCTTTTATATTTCGTAACGAAGGGATATTTGGTAAGATGGGGGCACGTCTTTATCAACCGTTGATTAGCGATCCTATGTTTTAGCTTCATGCTCATGCATATAACCTCTACATCATATTTTTCGTAAGTCTAGTTTTTTTTTTGCCACATACCGTGTGACATACTGACATCCCTTCCATCAGATAGGAAATCCTCCCGGCCCGGCCCGGCCCCTAGACAACACTTGCATATCACGTACTACGGATAACCAAACAAACTTGTCTAAACCTTGCTACTGCACGTTGATTGAGTTGGATAAGTAACGGATGCAGTATCCAGATCCGTGAGGATATGCATACGATCTGTGCCCATGCTGTAGCTGCACGGCTCCATGTTTGACTGTCTCTGCTCAACAATCCTTAGCGTCTCATCCTGCTAACTCATGCCAACTCATGCGCTCTTTGTGCACGTAAGCCGAGTCATCACGCCCATCCGCAAGTGACAAAGAACCATTGCAGATGCCAAACCAAACAGCACTAGAACAAGCCAAATAACAGACCCGTGACGTGAATGTTCAAAACGACAGATGCAGTTGCACAAGCCAACAACAGAACAGCGCAGAACTTCACAAGCTGTGAAGTCGAGAAGACACGAAGTTAAATATTATTTTCAAAATGTGAAGAAAACTTAAAATTTGAACTGTTGGGCACCCTCTCAAAAGAGTGAGCACCCTCCAAAAATTAGCGTATGCTGCTATGTGTGGCGGGCACACGGTATTCTTTAGTAAAAGGCGAAAGAATAGTTTGCTATGTGCTCACCACGCAGCTCCGTGAGTTTGGACGCAGCAGCTGGCCACTCATAAGAACGCAGTGACTTCTGCTCAATTCTGCAAACCAAACGATGTGGGACTCATCTAAGTGATTGTAATTTTTTTTGAGAAAACCGGGTTATATATTCAAAGAAAAGTCTGACAGTTTACATCATTTAGCTTACAAAGACACCCTTCAAAGAAAAGGAAAATACAAACAAGTCCTTGTAAGGAGCACCCGGTTGCTCTCGTCGCCGGCGGCCGGGGAAGATGCCTTGGAGCCGACCACCCTCCCGACGAAGAAGCTGCAAAGTTTGGAAATGGCACCAAGAGAAGCATATCGGGAAAACCAACATGCCGTATAGACGATGAACGCGCAGGCCAAGCAAGATGGCCATCGGCCATCACCTCGCCGGTGAAGAAGGGGATAGACGCCACCGACTGCATCCATCCCACCACGCCGGAGAAGAGAACACACAGAAAGGGATGTAAACCACTAGATAAGGTGGGATCTAAACACCAGCCCGGTCTCCCAAGTTGGTAAACATACCTCCAGCGACCTTCGCCATAAACGCCGGCGCCGACGAAGACGAAGAGGGAATAGAAGAAAAGACCGACAGAAACTGGAACCCGAAGTCCAGATCCGCCGAGCTCTTCCATTATTCTCCATGGAGCTTTGCCTGGGGAGGAAGCAGCAGATTCGTCGACGCCGCCACCAAATCTACCACCCCAGGAACAGGCAACGGCACCCAGGAGCACAAAAGCAGTAGCAGCCATTGAAGGCGCCACCGAAACCCTAACCCTACTATATATGTAGCTATATACTAAGGAACTCAATCCGCCGCCGATTCTGCCGGTCGCCCTCCTCCTCCGACGCCGACAAGGGCGCCAGAGGCGAGGACGACGGTGAATCGACGGAGGAATCGGGAAATTGCCCTCCGGCCGCCGCTCTCTACTGTTGAAGTCGAGAGAGGTCGAGAAAGAAGCACCTGGAAACAACTTAGCTTCTAAGTGATTGTAATTGTGTGATATTTCCGCTGCCTCGCAGAGTCGCAGCAGATACTCTTGTCTACGCCCAGCCCAAAATCGCAAACCCGTGGTGAGCTAAAGGGCCGCGCGGCTTCCCGATTTGGCCCACGCTTTCTTTCAATCACAAGGCTCCTCTCCTGTTGGCTCTTTCCATTCCCGTTCCCTCGCGCCCTGATCTCCAAACCCTCTAGCGCCGGTGGCAAATTATGAATTTGGCCCTGAACGACGAGAAAAGTATGTTTTGTGTGTGTCTTCCGGTGTCAAATTTCGTTCTCTGTCGGCTTTGGCTCTGTTACGAATTTCTTAGTTTTTGTGTGCCGTGTCGTCTTGTAGATTTTGAAGCGAGCGGAAGGCTGGATATGGAAGAGGACTGGACGAAGAACTACGGAGAGAGGTATCGACCAGGGTGTTTGTTACTGTGGGTGTTTTTAGTTACAAAATGTGGAAGAGAAAATTTGGTGAAAATGTCACATCGGACACTGTAGCGCACTGTAGTACTTTTCGTTTGTTTGTGGTAAACATTGTCCTACCATGACCTAACTAGGCTCGAAAGATTAGTCTCGTCGTGTACATCAAAACCATGTAATTAGTTTTTTTTATTTACTCATGTTTAGTGCTTCATGCATTATAAGAGATTTGATGTGATTTGATGTGATGGGTGAATTGTGAAGTTTGAAGAGAGAATTTTTGAGAAGTTTGTGGAACTAAACACAACCACGTGTAAAACTGTATTAGAATTTAGTTCGTACCGGAGGTGAGCAGTGACGAAAATTGGAATCTCACAATGCATTATAGCCATGTATTTACTGTTACCGTGGTTGTCTTTGAACCTAGATTGGTTGTCTTGATGCTTAATTCGGGTTTAGGACTGTTACCGTGGTTGTCTTTGAACCTAGATTGGTTGTCTTGATGCTTAATTCGGGTTTAGGACTGTTACCGTGGTTGTCTTTGAACCTAGATTGGTTGTCTTGATGCTTAATTCGGGTTTAGGACTGTTACCGTGGTTGTCTTTGAACCTAGATTGGTTGTCTTGATGCTTAATTCGGGTTTAGGATTTTTACAGTACATGACAAAGCACCTACACAAAGCACATGAATCACTACTGGTACATACATCCTTTCTTTTTCTTTTTTTTTTCTAAAATGACAGGAGCACTGCCGCATCATTTATTTAACAAGTACCCCCTCTGTCCCTGAAAGACCGTCGTTTACGCTTTCTAAGAAACATCTTTAACCGAATATATAAAAATATATATTAATATTTATGATACATAATAAATATCATTAGATAGATATTTAAATCTAGTTTTTTAACAAATTTATTTGAAGATTAAAATGTTGCACGTATTCTCTATAAATCGAGATAAAGTTGTGGCACGAAAACCAACGACGATAGACGGATGGAGTATTCGTATGCAAGAAGGGTTGTGGAATATAGACTGTAAAGGCACTGCCAGCCTTCGGCAACCACGTCGATGGATGACGATGACTACCGCAAACAACAAAATGCAAAATAGGCGCCCGGCCAAAAATGCTACTGGGCCGTTTTCTACAGTTAGGCCCATTATATATTGACGAGTAACAAAGCCCACATTTGAACTGAAAACAGCACCAATCAAAGGCCCACAAAGCCCAGGCCAGGCTGGATCTTCCCGTTCGCTTTCCCAGTTTCCCTCTTCGCCCTCCGCCTCGATTCAAATCCAGCTGCCTCCGCCACCGGCGGCTCCCCTCCCCTCCCCTCCCTCGCCTCGCCCCTTCACCAACCCTTTCCATTTCCGCTCCTCCGCGCCCCGATCCCGAAACCCTAGCTACATCCCAAACCCTTTTAGCGGCGGCGCAGACCGTACGCGCGCGGTGTCGGGTTTCCTCCTTCCTCAGCTCCGGCGTCGCCATGGGCTGTTTCCTATCCTGCTTCCGCGGCGGCTCCGACCCGTCCGGCGATCTCCGTGTAAGCGAGTCCTCCTGCGACCTCTCAATTCCTCGCTCATCTCTTTTTTTTTTCAGTTCGGTTATGGTGCCGTGGTGGGTGATATGCGATTCTCCTCGCGCGTTTACTTTCTGCAGGATCCACTCGTGCGGGAGACCCGCCTCGGGGATGCCTTCCTGAATGACGAGAAAAGTATGTTTTATGTTTCAGTATGCCGAATTTCGTTGTTTCAATCGGGTTTTAGGTCTGTTACGAAATTATTAATTTTTGGTGCGGTAATGTCATTCTAGAAATTGAAGCGAATGGAAGATTAGATGGGGAGGTGGCTAATGGCGGAGGAGTAGACGAGGAGCTCCTAAGAGAGGTACTGACCCGGGTCTTCTGTGTTTCTTACTGCGTGAAAATATTTTAGAATTTAATCCTTACTGGACACAGGTAGTGGCCAAAATCGAATCCAACAATATACTCCACTTCTTTGTCATGTCTTTACTGTTACCTTGGTTATCAAGGACAGAATTTAGGTGATAAAGTCAGGTGTAGTGGTGTAGGTTTTTACAGCTAGTTTTCATTTTAAGACCATTGCATCTTAAGTCTGAACATTGGCCATGCTCCAAAGGAGTTGATTGACTCATTAGTTAATAAATTACTCGAAAGCTCGCAGTTACAGCTGCTTCTTTTAATGTGTGGCAACACCTTTGTGCACATCAATCAAATTGCAGCTTCTGCTATTTATTTTGTGAACTTTCAGACACTGTGAAAGCATTTTAAGGTATTGTGTTTGATGCATATCTGTTTAGTTCACCACTTCACCCTTTTGTTCTACTCTTGCTAAATCAGATTTTTTTTATACTTGTTCATATAGATAGTGAGATGGTTGGCTGAGATTAAATCAGATTATAGTTGTAAGATGTAGGTTGGGTTCTGCTAGCTGACCTGTGGCCTAAGATATTCTGGCTTGAAAACTTTACTGATGACCATATTCATATGCATAACTGCTGTCACCTTTCAGCCTTTTGTGTTTTCATTTGTATTTTTTATGCGAGGAAATTACATCTGTATTTTGAAGCCACAAGCAATTATATTCATAGACATTATAATTATATGATTGCTAACCCCGGTAAAATGCATTTTCATGATGTTCGACGATAACTAGGCAAATTATCTCAAATCTTGTGGCACGATAACGCAAACCCCACCAGAAATTCTGGAAGTTTCAAGCCCAATCGGTTCAGAAGGCACTAATGAGGTAAGGACTGTGTCTGCTGCTCCGCAATTTTATTCTAAAATCCTCAGAGTAACATATGCTTTTTGGGTCGAGTTTTTTTATTGTGTGCCTACACCTTTGTGCACAGTCAATAAAATTGCAGCTTCTGCTATTTATTTTTTAAACTTTCAGGCACTGTGAAAGTATTTTGAGCTATGTGTTTGATGCATATCTATTTAGTCCCCCACCTCCATGTTGCACTCTGCGTAAAACAGATTTTTTCGATACTTGTTCATAAGATGTAGGTTGGGTCCTGCTAGCTGTGGTTTGGCCTAAGATTTTCTGGCATGAAATGTTTATATTAAGTTAATATGCATAACCATATCTTTCAGCTTTTGTGATTCTTTTTGTATTTTGAAGGCACCTGCAATTATATTCATAAACATTACATGATTGCTAACCCCACGAAAATGTACTTCCGTGATGTTCAATGATAACTAGGCAAATCATCTCAAATCTTGTGGCACGATATCTGAAACCCCACCAGAAGTTCTGGAAGTTTCAAGTCCAATCAGTTCTGAAACTAATGAGGTAAGGACTGTGTCTCAGATGTTGTTCTAAAATTCTCAGTCTGATATCTTTTTTTTTCTTTTGACAAACAGCGCAATCACACATCCACCATCGTGCAAGTGATTGAAGAGACAAAACTACTTGAAGGGAACTTATCTGAAGTGTAAATAACTACCTCCATTCCATGAATAAATCCTTGTGGGCCAGTGTATTTAGTATGACTGCAACTCTGCATTTTTTCCCCTTTCAACGCAGGTCCAAATCTGATGAGCCTGATACAGTGATTCATGAGCAGAATATTGATGAAGGTACTCTCAGCGTGGAATCAGAATCTCGGTCATCCTCACAGGACAAGCCTTCATTTCAGAACATCAGAGACCAGCTGACCGATTCTAGCAATTCACCTTATCCAACCCCTCTGGTCCTCAGAGGTGACATCGATACTCCTGCAACAGTATACATGGGGAGTTCAAAGCCTGGAAAGCGTACAAGAGCTAGCAGGCAATTCATTTACCCTGTTCTGAGACCCATCGAGAACAAGCTACAATGGATGGAACTAAAAGCTGAGTCACCTGTGCTAGCATCCAATCCTCCGAAGAGAAGGAATTTGAGCGCAGATTTCAGCGAGAAGCTTCAGCAGACTCTTGCAAGTTCAGCGGTTACACAGGCAGAATCAGCAAAATCTGAGTCATTCCCATTTCATGACAGCTGTGCAGAGCAGGATGAAGTCATATCTCCTGAGGAACCCAAGGGTCAGAATGCCAACCAGCAGCTGTTTGAAGGTGGAGAGCTATCGAAACAGAATTCAGAACACGGAAAGCGTGGTGTTTCAAGCCTTTCTTATTGGCTGAAGCCGTCGTCGGCAGATGATGAGAGCCACAGTGACAGTAACACCGAAGACAACTTTGGGAAGGAGCCGTGGTATGAGAAGAGTATGTTTGATGTGCCTATCTTTACAGCAGCTGGCTTGAGCTGGGACAATGACAATCCTACCCCTGTGTTGCCAAAGGCGTGGGATGGCAATGGGATTCCAAACACCACAACAAAGTACAAAGAGGTATGCTTGCATCTGATTCTCTCATGAACAAGCTGAGCTTGGAATTGTTGCAATTCGTTATATGAGCACAAATTTTTCTAACCCAGCCTTTCTCTGTTGCCAGGACCAGAAAGTCAGCTGGCACGCCACGCCGTTTGAGGAAAGGCTGATGAAGGTTCTGTCGGATGAGAAACCGGTCCCTGAAAGGTCTGTCGCAGCCCTGCTCCGCCCTGGTTACATTTGCATGTACAGGATGCTGTCCACCGATACTGGATACACTGCTTCGGTTTCATTTCCTTTTCACCATCCAGTTGCTATTAGCCTACTGTTACAAGCGAATCTGCAGAGCTAAAGTTACCTAGATTTTGATTCTAACACTCTGCGTGATATGGTCCCTTGTCGCAGGAAAATCAGCGGCAAGCTAATCCACCTCGGGGAAAACGCCGAGTAGAGGGAGCCTTGCGAGATGGAGACGCGCGCCTTCGGCATCATGAACTGTCTGAAATGGTCCTAGTTCGTGGTATCAACTGCATCTCATCTGTAAATAGAGTTTCGAGTGTCCAGTTTGAAACTTCACCCCGCGGTGTTGCTGAACCGGGGGACCAGCCCTCGGGCGTCAACTCTGCCTGTCGTTTTACTCGCCGCAGAAAACTGGGTGGCTTTGGAGAGGGATAAAATTAAATGGCGTGTGACCACATCAACTTTTGATTGATGCGTGGTGTCAATAAAAGACGAGTTGAGTTTAATTTCGTCTGAAATACGCTCATCACATGTTGAATACGAGCGGTGATTTCCGTTGTACTCCATCCTGTTTAGCTCATGCAGTCATTTCAGCACAACAGTATGGGATTGGTCAGTCAGGGCTGTCGTTATGAAGAGACGGGATGGGAGTGGGAGCAGCAACTGTCGAACAGTGCACACCACCAGCCTGAGAACGACACCGCGGCAATGTCGCTGGGCCGCACTGCCGACTTGGCCTCAGCTCGATTGCCTAATCATCATCCATGCGGCTTCGTCGAGTAGCAGCAGCAGGAGGCCAGCAGCCAACATCGTGCTCGTGCTGTGATGCAGCAAGATGCCAGAGGAGATACATGTTGGCTCACAGGATCACAGTGCTACCGCCCAGATCGCAGGAAACTTCATGTCACGTCACTCCAGAGCGGCTGAGGCCTGATGAGGGAGCCAAGCAAGCTAGGGCTCAGATGCAGAAACATCATCATCCGCAATAACGACGGCGCCCACACGCAGGGCGGCTGGCCCTGCCGCCGATCGACGGTAGCTGGCGCCTTGAAGGCCGGCGTAAAGGCGCTGCGGCCCGCCGCTGCTCGATCTACGTACGCCGCCCGATCAGATCGACGGCCAAGGCCGGCGACAGAGCAGCTAGCGAGATTAACGGCAAGGGTTTTACTTTTACCGAGCGATCGAGAGAATTAATCTACCAAAATTATAGGTCTTAAGTGGAAGCTTTAAAACCGCCGGCTCCAGGCTCTATCTCCCTCTCGTATCGTATCCTTCTCAGTTCTCACCCCGGATCGCAATCATGGGGAGGATGGGAATTGGAAAATGGACGCGCAGCAGGCGGCAGGTCAGGTAGTAGCGTAGCGGCGGAGCAGGCTCTGACACCTTCAGATCAAACCAATCGACAGGACAGGCGATGGCGAGGGCGAGGCCCAGCCGGCCGCTCGACACATCTCAAATTTTCTCTGCCCCGGTCGGTCGACCTGTGCATGCATGCATAGCCGGCTGGAGGAATGGAATGGAGCGCACGGCTGCATTTGCATGCATCTTCGATGTCATGACTCCTGATTCGATGAATGATGAGGGAGGCACTGGCATTTTGGATCGTTGAGCCGCCGGATCCATCTAGCACCAGAAAGACGACCTGTTAGCTAGCCCTATTGGTCTATAGGATCATATGCATGGTCGTATAATTTAGACGTACTGTATATATAAATAAAATAATACTCCCCTGCAGTGGATCGCATGCATATGATCGATGGCAGTGGGCTGCAGGGGTCACGGGTACGCGGTTGCCTCGCGCGACCCCGGCCAAAACCTGAGGCGGTGAAAAGGCCGCCCGCCCAGATTCCCCCCGATCCATCCGCCACGGAACCCCATGTCGTTTTCCTCTCCAACTTGCGATCTCATGAGCGATGCCATGAGTGATGAATCGATCCACCACCACCACCACCCCATCATCATGTGCGAACGATCATCACGGATCAGTAACTCATCGTGTGCCTCTGCGACCTGATTGTTGCTTGCTTCGCATGGAACTTACTGCATGAGCTAGCCAGCAGACCAAAGCAAAGCCTAAAGCTCACTTTCGAACTTACTGCATGAACGATCATGCATCGAGAGGGAGTAATCTATAAACTCTTGGACAAAAGTACTGATCAAAAGTTGAAAATTAGAGTCTTTGATTGGTTGAGATGGAGGAAGTATGTGCGTACCTTTGAATTGAACTGAATTCTGAACATCGTCATACGAAGCAAGCAGTTAATAAAAAGCTCTCTAGGTACTCGGTCATCAGCAAAGCACGGTTCCAGAATTTTTCGACCAGTCTTTGGAAGGCCAGGAAGTAAGTTTCTTCTGCCATTCACTCTAGAATAAAAGAGAGAGAGCCTAGTTTACGATTACGAGGAATGCAGGTCTTCGCTTTCAAAATGTTTGAATCCATCCACAACACGTACTGAGGCGAGAGATTTCGATGCAATGAGACAGAGCGTGCTCCAAAGATGGAGCTGAATTGAAACCATGCCTTTCCCTGTAAAAAGACATACCCAACAAAGCGAGCCCATGCATACACTGTGTGCTAGTCTGGTAGACACTGGTAGATGCTCCATTTGCTAGAGACGTACGTACATGAGTGAAAGCAAGAAGAAAAAAATTGAGCCGGGGACCTGATCGAGGTGTCCTCCTCCTGTTGGCTCGATCTGCCTCGCTGCCCCAGCTAGAGCTGGTGCCTGAATAATCCTGATCTCACAGTTCTCAACCAAGCAACCGGACAAATCTCTGAACACTATAACAAACATATATAGCAACATGCCTTTGAGTCCAGCAGCAGCTCAAACTGTCTGCGGCAGTGAACACCACCAGCCTCATCAATGCAATTCTGATTAGTGATCAGAGTAGAGCATATGCATGCATGGTAGCTATAGGCCGGCACATTGGTTTGCAATGCAAGAGCCTTGTCTGATTGCTGGTCGTCCTGTGCTTAGCTAATAGCTTCTCAGCAGGTCCAACTCGATCGCGTAGTATTATTTGTTAACTGATGGTGATGCTATTTGATTAGTGACGGTAACCAACCACCACTCACATGTTTGTCGTTTGCGTGGCGTATCATTTGGCATTAGATCATGTTAGCATGAACGCGCATTCTTTAGTCGGCAATTCGGCATGTACGTGTACGACGACGCACATCGGTACATGCATGCATGCGTGGATGCGTGTGCATCTGTGTTTACATCTTTTTGGAGAGATCCGTGTCACTAGGCGCCGTGACGTTCAAGTTGCGCTTCAGATGCTGAAGGACCACGGGAAATTGTAAAAGACCACTTGCAAAACATTTTGTTTCAGTCTCAGACTTGCAAAGGAAGTGAGCTAGCTCAGTGAGAGGTGTAGCGCTGTGCATCTTTAACTATCTGAATTCAAGTTTTCTTCGACTCGAATTTGAAATTTGGGTGTCTACTGCTTTCTTAATTAATGAATAAAACCCGTCTAATTTCCTCTAGGTTGGATATGTGTTTTATTTTCTTAGACTCGCGATGTTTTTTCTATATATCCCTTGGTGTTGTATATTTATCGGCGGGTGTAATTAGGGCTGGACAAAATACTCGTGGCTCGATAGCTCGCTCGACTCGGCTCATTAGTGGCTCGGCTCGTTTTAAATTGTTCATGAGCTGAGCCAAGGTTTTAGCTCGGTATGTTAACGAGCCAGCTCAAGCTAGCTCGCGAGCCGCTCACGAGCTATAACAAGCCAGAGTCTATAGCCCAGCATGTATTTATTTGTCTAATTTATTTATATTTGAATGGTGAATGGTGGTGATCATGAATAATTTATGCTGCCGTGATATCATGTTGTGAACTACTATTGCTTCTATCTTAATTTTTAGCATGAAATATGTGAAAAATAGTTGTTTTTTTATTTTAGTGTGCCATAAATATTTTTTGCATGAGAAATACATGTGTGCTGATGATAAACGAGCTGGCTCGCGAGCTAATCGAGCCAGCTCGAGCTAGCAAACGAGCCGAGCCGAGCAGCTTCTCTAGCTCGTTTCGTTAACGAGCCGAGCCGAGCTGGCTCGTTATGTTAACAAGCCAGCTCGAGCTGAACCAAGCCGAGCCAAGCCAGCTCGATATCCACCCCTAGGTGTAATGGTCTAACGGGATCAAAACCAAAACATGCATCTTTATTCAAGTACATTCATAACTAAAAATTTTAGGGAGAGCGTGGGGAAAGGTTCCATAGTCCCATTGTGGGTGGTCAGAGTCATATGAACTATATTTGTTGTTCCAACAGAAGAGGGTGGGTGAAAAATGGGCAGCAACGAAGACATAGGTCGACTGTATGGTACTTAGTAGTTGTATGAGCAAGTAAAATTTGAGGTTTTGACGAATCTGCCTAGAGGAGAAAACCGACTAAAAGAAAGAAAAAAGTCTAGATTATTATCCTTGAATATGCACAAAGTCTGGATAACTATCTGAAGTATGTTTTGGTTTATTTATATTTTTAAATATAATACGAATTTTTCATCGTTAAGATGATTCCTCAAGAAGACCCTATATTTTCTTTTGGATAGCATCTCACACTTATTTTCATTTTTTCTTAGCGTAAGACACTGCCCACGCCTCGACCGTGCAAGGACAGACAGAGTCGGCTTAGTTGTCGTGTTAACCAAGTTGATGCTTAAGTTGTGCTAAATAGGTGCACATCCTTCGTGCCGGCGGTGCCGCGTTTGTTGAAACGTAGATCTCGTGTCCCTGGCGCACGTATTCCAAGCAAGATGTACAAAAAGCAGCTTCTCAAATTCATCCTTACTACACGGTGCATTCAGAAATTTCTAACGCAACGCATTTTTATCCGGTCCCTGCTGCTCCGTAGCTAGTACCACCACGGCAACAAAACTACGAACTGGTCCCTGTAAACTAAAACCCATGCGCGCGTCTCAACATCCAACCAAAGAGAGTGAGACGCAACAGTGACACCTGCCGGGATTCACTGTTCACACCGCACGCTTTTCTGTTGTTTGCTGTGTGCACAGTAACAGTAATGCGGATGACTAAAAAAAAGTAACAGTAATACAGCGTACGTGGCTCGGTGGGGCCCATTCGTCAGCGTCGGGCCCACGCTTTAACGGCGCCAGCGCCCTCCCCTTCCCTCCCATTTACTACTCGTCGCCCCACCCCGCCCAGCCCATGAGCTTCTGAGCCTTTCAAGCGTTGCAGCGCGGCAGACGCGACGCGACGCCACTGCGCGGATGCCCCAGACAGCAAGCGCCCAAGCGCCATGATGATGACGCCGCCGACGCCGTCCTCCCTCCGCGACCTGCTCGCGCGGGAGCGCGTCGAGGAGGACGACGGCGGCGCGGCCGCCACGCCGGGCCCGAGGCGCGCCGCCCGGTCGTCGCGGCGCGCGGCGGCGTCGTCGAGGTCGCGGTCGTGCAGGCACGCGTCGCCGCCGCCGCAGCCGCCGCCGAAGCCGCTGACAAGGAAGGGGAAGGAGGGTGAGGACGCCGGGGGCGGGGACGACGGCGGGGCGGTCGTCGCGGTGGTGGCGGTGCTGTCCGCGTACGCGGGGCGGTTCCTCAAGGACGCCGAGTTCCGGAGCGGGCTCCGGGACAAGTGCGCCGCGTGCCTCGCGCCCGCCGCCGCCGCCGCCGCGGAGGACGCGGCGGGGCGCGCCGTTCTGGCCAACCTCGAGCTGGGCATCGAGAGCATCGAGCGCCTCGCCGCCGACGGCGCCGCCCCGCGCGACGCCAAGATCCGCTCCCTCCGCAACTCCATCCGCCTCCTCAGTGTCGTCGCCTCGCTCCACTCCCCGCGCCCCGCCGCCGCCGCCACCACCACCACCTGCGGGGTGCCCAACTCCCACCTCGCCGCGTGCGCGCAGCTCTACCTCTCCGTCGTCTACCGGATGGAGCGCAACGACCGCGTCGCGGCGCGCCACCTGCTCCAGGTGTTCGACGACGCGCCGGGCCTCGCGCGCAGGGACCTGCTCCCGGACCTCTGGGACCACGTCTTCCTGCCCCACCTGCTCCACCTCAAGGTCTGGTTCACCAGGGAGGTCGAGCTCGTCGCCGACTGGGACGCCGACGACCGGTGCAGGAGGATGAAGACGCTGCAGAGGCTGTACAACGACCACATGGACAGTGGCACGGCTCAGTTTGCAATGTACTACAAGGAGTGGCTCAAGTCAGGGGCCAATGCGCCTCCGGTCCCCTCTGTGCCATTGCCTTCGATGCCAGGAAATTTCGATGCGGGGGAGAAGCACTCGGCTTCGATGCGCAGGAGCTCCATCAATAGAAACCTGTGGGTGAACATCGCAAAAGATCGCGATTGCATTGGGCAGAAGTTTTCAGTTTATCACCAGCCAGTTAGTTTAAGTTTTTTTGTTCAGAGTTATCTGATTTTGTTTTTCAGGTACAATGCGGTTTTCGGTACGTCATTGGAGCTGGAAGATGATAAAGATGCAAAGCTGGACGATGAGACCCAACTGGTTTTGGATTTTGATGGGGAATTGAATGATAATTCAGCGAGCTTGAAGGCGGAGAAACTTGCTCATGTGAGTCAACAGTTCCTTTAACTTCTTTAGATAATTAGTAACATGTGTTTCTTGGCGTGTCAAATTAGTGTTGGCATATTTTAGACAAGTGACGGATTGTGGTCACTGATTGCAGTTCTGAAAATTAAGGCGGTGCCAAGGGGACAGCTATTTGATCCCAGTACAGTATCACATTTGTTTTCTATGCGGTGGGGCCTAGGAAATTTTGGCTAGATTCCTAGTTGTTTATGGTTGTAGGCAAGGGACCACAGTCCTATTTCTAGCATCCACTGAACTGTTCTGTTCAAAAAGTTTCCACTAAACTGAAGAACAGTGTGTCTTTTGTGCCTCATTTGATTTCACAGGTAGTCATCAAAATTAGATCTTGATTTGGGATCTATTAAAAAGAGGATGCCAAATTCTTCTCTTGTTTTTGAAAAAAAAAAACACTGTTTTATAGTGTTCTCCAAATTTTGGTGGCTGATAAGCAGCTTTTCTACATGTTTCTGTTCATCTAATCTTGTTGTTCACTTGATGGCATAGTTATATTGCTGACTAACTTAGTTTACTAGTATATGATTTCCTGTATTGGTAGAGCGACACTAGCAAAATATGTATATTCTTGTTGTTAAGTCTGTTTCCCAGCAATTGAACTAGACATACATGTAAATGAAAGTTTTGAAAATTATCACCTATGGTTTCTCTATGAGCCATGACATTTATTTTTGAAGCATGCTAAAGTTTCAATACTCATTTCTCACGGAATATGAATCCTTTACTCCTGCATATACCTTTGAAGTTATTTAACTTAAGCCTGTTTTGAGTAGACAGAGTAAAATGGGGCTCCAAGAAAAGCATCTACGCTCTCGGAAAGAAGGCACTATTCCAGAAACAACACCTACACAACGGAAATCATACTCTTTTCGACTATTCTCCTGTCAAGGTGATGTAAACAGGAATGTTATCAATCATCCTAAGATAGCAAAGAAGGAGGTCGTGTTTGTCGAGAAAGAGCTGGACGGCAATGAGCTAACAATTACTCTAGAACGAGCAATTTCTGTGGTATCCAATTCAGACAACCTTAGAAAGTGCGAGGATGCTGTGCATGAAGTTGCTAGAGCATGTTCAACCTTGCAAGGGGACCCTAATCTTGTAAACTTGCTTTCATGCGCCTCTTTTATTCAAGGGCTTCTCGAGGTTACATTCACCTCCAAAGATGATGATGTATTGGAGTCAGCTATCTTGATAATGGGGAAGTTGGTGTTGGGGAATGAGGTGATTAGACAGCTTGTGCTTAATGCAGACCCACAGCTTGAGGTTTTCTTAAGACTTCTGAGAAGCAACGAGTTGTTCCTGAAAGCAGCTATAGTACTTTATATGATGAAGCCTAAAGCTAAGCAGATGCTATCATTGGACTGGATACCGCTAGTACTGCACATATTGGAGTGTGGTGATGAGGTGCAATCTTTGTCTTCTGTAAAATGTGCACCAAAAATTGCTGCGTTCTATTTCCTAGATCAGCTCCTTATGGGGTTTGATGTCGACAGAAATATTGAGAATGCAAAACAGATGATTGCTCTAGGTGGTTTGGACCTCCTTATTAGCAGACTTGAAACTGGTGATGCACGGGAAAGCAGACACTGCATTGCTCTCTTGACCACATGTATTCGAGCTGATGGCAGTTGTAGACACTACTTAGCTGATAATCTGAATAAGGAACCGATTGTTCAACTTCTCGTTGGAAATCAGAAGAAAGCTAGTGCTGCGGCCCTTAATTTGATGAGTGAACTCGTCTGCCTTAATAGGTGAAATACTTCTACATTGCCAGTAAGATTAATATTCTGAAAAAAAACATCTCTAGAACATCCCTGAGATTGAACTATTTCTTCCTTCTTCAAACAGAACAACCAAAATTGTGGAGTTCCTTAAGGAGCTGAAAAATAGTGGCTGCTTGAATACAATGCATATTCTGCTGGTCTATCTCCAGCAGGCTCCTCTTGTCCAACATCCACTAGCAGCTGTCCTGCTACTCCAGCTTGATCTGCTGGTACCATCTTGAGATGAACCTTTTCTTCCTTTTCTCAGACATGCTATCGGTGCACTTTCCCATACGATAGTTTCCTTGCAGGGTGATCCTTTGCAGTACAGCGTATACAGAGAGGAGGCGATCGAGGCCATCATAACTGCTTTGGAGCACAGTTCACAGAGCAGAAAGGTCCAAGAACAATGTGCACGTGCTCTTTTAATCTTGGCTGGGCGGTTTTCGTCTTCAGGAGAAGCCATAGCAGAAGCATGGCTACTAAAGAGAGCAGGTCTAGACGATTCCCTCTCTGAATCCTTTAGAAGAACAGAGATATTCAAAGATAAGAGTGCTCGAGCGGTATGTTGAAATTTCTGAAACCTATAGCTTTCTGATTACCTTACAATTTGGTCCATAAATCAGTTTCTCTTTGCTTGTTTTTTAACTGTTATGTTTGTGTAATGAACAGGAAGAAGAAAAGGTGGTTGAAGAAAGGCTGAAGAAACTCGCCTTAATGTTGCTGAACAGTGGTGGCAAAAGGTTTCTAATGGCCCTGTCAAACTGCATATCGGATGGAATCCCGAGTTTGAGTCGGTCATGCCTCATCACTGTAACATGGATGAGCAGCTCCCTCTCGCCACTGCGTGGATGCAATGATTTCCAGCCTCTAGCATGCTCTGTTCTTGCTCCTAAGCTTTTAGATAGCTTAAGCTATGACAGAGTTTTGGAGGAGAGGGTCCTGGCATCACTGTCACTGCTGAATGTTGTGAGACATCCAGGTACATTTGCAAAATTAGCAATGCCCATTTTTCATAAAAATATTGCATTTGCAATCTTTCTGCTTTCTTTTTTCTTAATATCTAAGATCTTTTTCTGCAATCTGAATCATTTAAGCCAACCTTCCGTTATCTGACAGAATGTATGGAGAAGGTTTTCCCACTGAAGAAAGAGACAATCGAATCGCTCCAAGATCTTGCAGAGGTGACCTGGACTGCAAAAGAGCTCCTCTTTGCCTGCTGCAGATGACATGCAAGGTCAGATCCTCAGCGATGAAGAACTGCACACCAGCATGTAATTGAAGTAATTGGTTGCCGTGCAATTGGCCACTGTTCTGTACACAATTATTTTGTTGATATGTAAAGCCCTAGAGCTTCTTTCCCTCGTAATAAACTTTGTTTTTTCGCTGTGAAATTAAATTGTCCAAATGGCTCCCATTCTTCAGTTAGACATTCTCCCAGTTTTGACATGTCTTCCCAGTGAAAAATACACGACTATCATATTTCTCATCAGTCAGAGTCATCAATATCGTGAAGATTTTTATCATACGGGATGGTTTTGAATTGCTGCACGTTCCTTTGGATTACCATCAGGAAACAAATTTATAGGATATTTGCGATGAATTTGTGAAAAGCGGTGTAGGTCTCCCAAAACTTTATTACAAATTTGTAATCCATCCAATCCGAACAGCTAGGCTATGCTTTTAGTTTTTGACGGATTCATCGGTTGATCTGGTCCTACTTCTCAAAAAAGAAGGAAAGCTGGTCTGGTCCTATTGTACAATATATGAAGCTAAGACAAAACAATAGGGGTCAAGGGCAGAGCAATTTCTAGGATCCTTCATACTCCGTACGTTAAAAGTTGTCTTGTCTGGAATGCAAGAATCGTGCGTTTGTTTCTGGTGACACAAAATTCCAAATTGTAAACATACGCATACTTACAATTTATGTTAATTTTCTTTAACGCATAATATAAATTTTTACTGCCTCCTATGTACTGAGATTCGCGTCGATTTTTTTCCTTCAGGGATCAAAATGTAAAAAATTTGTGTGACTCGCAAGCCTCATTTACCTCCCTCCTCTCCCCAGGATTCTTTACAACCGAATCGCTGAATTCGGAGCCGAATTCCACCTGGCTGAGCGAGTGATTCCGCCCCCAATTCCGACAGCCGGGCCACTCTCTTCGGCAACAGAAACACGAATTCATAAGAGGATTCCGTCTCACTCGCGCGACACGACCACGTCTTCTCTCACGCGAGCGTCAAGGCCCCCCCCCCCCCCCACCCCACCCCACCCCACGCCTGCGATCTCCGCCTCCTCCGCCGTTGCCGCCGGCCTCCACCGCCGCCGCCGCCGCGCCGCGGGGCACCGGACCCGGACCACCCCCTAGATCGGGCGCCTCCTCCGCTAGCCGTTGGTCACGCACTCCGTCGCTCCCCGCTGGGGCTGGGCGAGCTCGCCGTGGAGCGGAGAGATTGCCGCCGGCGACTCGGGCACGCGCGACGGCAGGGGGAATCCTGCTCTTCCTCCTCGCAGGAGCTCCCCTTGGGGATCCATTCGTGCTAATTTGTACCGCTGGTAAGAAACCCCCTGTACTGTATTTTGGGCATGGTTCATTTCGCATTGGTACTGTTTGTTCTGGACTCGAGTACGAATCTTTCTGCAATAGCCCGTCCGGTTGGTGCGAATGCATTCGCTATTGGAAGAAATTATCACTCCAGTTGCCTATGGTCTGGTTTAATGGAGTATGGTTCTTCAGCATGCACAGGAGCTCAAATGGGTCCTGTGATCCAGGGATTATGTGTGTATCTGCCCCGGAACGAAAACATCTCCCCAAATATTCACTTCCAAATTATAGTTTGTTCTGCCATTTCTAGATACATAGGTTTTGCTACTTATCTAGACAATTAGACATAGTGTATATCTAGATACATAGCAAAGAAAGACAAAATGACATAATTTGGAACCGAAGGAGTATCTAATTTCCATGCTAGCTTAAACAAATTCATTTATGAACTCTTGAGCATTCTAATAAATCCATTAGTAAATGCAATCGTTTTCCCTTAGAAATGAAGTTGTATCAGAGATGTCAATCCACAACATCCAACAAGATTGAATTGTCTTTGTGTTCCTCTGTATTTGCAGCCGCTTGGATCAAGCATGCACTAAATTGGTCATGAGAGAATATCAACGAGTCTGGCAGTCTGCTGATATTAGTGCTTGAACGATCCCAATTTGCCAACAGTGGTCGGCGTAAATTTGCAAATTTATCAATGCAAATGTGTTTGGTTATTGATTCAATTAAATCGCAGCATAGCTTGAGCTTCATCTGAAAGTTTCTGGAGATAAATGTTTGTCATGCAGCACGGGCGTTGGTAATGACACAATAGAACTCCTTGTGATGACAAGGGTTTGGATGAGTGTTCCAATGAACATCCTACTTGAGCTGAAGCATCTCAAGCTCTTAAGTTTGCCCACAAGGCCTGTCATCTGCAAAGGCCTTCTGATAGTGATTGTCCTTATTGTATTGAGAGCAATTCTATCTCCATTTTTTGCCATAAACTCTGAGAAGGAAGAATTTTATGAGTCAACAGTCCCTGACTTGCTTCCTGGAATTAGGCGAGACAAGTTTGTTGAGGTCCCACAGATTATATGGGGATTGAACAACCAGAAGATTGCATTCGCCAGGGCATGCTTGACTGCTAGATTCCTGAACAGATCTCTTCTAATGCCAAGCCTGAGTGCTTCACTCTTCTACAAAGAGGTTGACTTGCTGCAGCCTATCAACTTTGACAAGGTGTTTGACTTCAACAAGTTCAACACGCGTTGTCATGGTTTTGTAAGGTTAGCCCGGTATTCAGAAGTTTCAAATCGAACCGAGCCTTTCAAAATCCAAAAGGGAAGTGGTAGGAGGTGGACGGTGGAGAGAGACTTGGATCAACTGCAGCAATCCATAGGGGGCAAGGCAGACGACTCTGAAGTCATTGAAATTGTTGGGAAACATCCGTTTCTGTGGCCTGACCACTGGCCAGTCAAAGACTATGCCAAAATTTTTGATTGCCTTGTCTTAGTTCCTGAGATAGAAATTGAAGTGGTTAAGGTCATATCCAAGATTAGAGAGGCAGGTCAAAAGGCAAGACATGAAGCTGGGATTTCTCATAATAAGCAGAGGAGAGATGGTTCAACAAATCTGCCTGTACCGTATGTTGCTGTGCACATGAGAATAGAAAAAGATTGGATGATACATTGCAAGAAGTGGGAGCAGCGGTCCAATTCACGTGAAATCTGTAGTAGTAAAGAAGAGATCATTCATAAGGTCTCACAGATCACTGATCTACGTCGGCCAGTCGTTGTTTATCTTGCAGTAGCTGACAGTCTCCTTGAAGATGATTCAATAACCAGCGGGTGGAGAGTGGGCATGGTTGCATATGAGAAGAAGAAACTTGGAGTTACTGACATCTATGATAGGCAACCATATCTTATAAAGTCTGCCATCGACTTTGAGGTGTGCTCAAGAGCAGATGTGTTTGTTGGAAATAGCTTCTCGACATTCTCCAACCTTGTAGTGCTGTCCAGAACAGAAAGGTTGTATAACTTGGGAAAGGCAAGCTCATGTGGCGAGAACATTGGCCTTTCATCATATGCATACAATGTCATGGGCGATGATGGTGGGCCACAGAGATGGATGACAGATATGTCTGATAAAAGCCTTCAGAGGCTAAGCTACGGAACGAATAATGTCTCGTGCCACTGACTTTTGACGCATAACACTTGACTCAACATGATCGTACTTGGGAGGATGATCCTTGTTTGAATTTCATTTTATCTTCGAACAGGACGCATGTGCAGCTAGTTTGTGGTGCTTCTATGTTTGAAGCTGGAACCGACATGTCACACTGGTGAAAGACTATGGCAAAGAGTTGTCTGTATACTTTGTGAGTGTCTATAGATGTGCTGAAAAGCATTGACCTGTGTTGGACAGTCTTTAGTTTGTAAAGATGCTGTGTGATGGTTCGTTTATCTGTGACCTGTTCATTTATTTATGATTTCAGAAGCAGATATACACACTTGCTTGTTGCTGTCAGTGTTTGTGTTGTATGATGGTTTGCTGTGTTTTCAACTATTGACCTGCAATACTGTCCAGTAAGGCAGTAGCCTCCTTGCAAAAGGATTCTACCTAGGATGCTTATTGTTCCTGCAGGACGAACAAGGGAGTATGGGCGGTGGAAGAATCATTTTGGAGGCGTTGAAACTGAAAACTCAAATGGAATAAATTACCAGCCACGTTCAAAGGTATACATAAAGGTGAAATGCCTCTTGTTGAACATTTCTAGGATCGAATATACTGGGTTGATTCTCCATGATAGATATGAAAACCAAACACATCCTTCCTGAGAAGCTTAAACGAGAAGGAAACGATTTCCCTTGATCCATATATGCTTGGATTAATTTGTGCCGTCAGTCAAAAGTTCATGGCCTAAACTTCAAAGCAAATGGCTCCGTCCTAGAACATGGAAAAGTTTCTACATCCCAAAGTCCCAACTGATTGCAAGCGCACAATCCATCAGGAATGTGCCGGCGAGCCAAACGAATTGAACACAGATAGCCGCAAATTACACAGCATCGACACCCCAGAGACGTGGAGAACGCGAAAGCCACAGGAAGAGGCAAACAGCTCAAAACTGCACTAGTAACAATTCACTATACATGAGTTTGTTTCCATATCACATTGCAGTTTACAACATTAACAAAAGGCGAAACTAAGGTTACAGATGCTGCTGGACTACGTAGAGAAGACCAATAGCAGGCCCAAGAAATTGCTGGAGCCTACCGAGCTAGAACAGCCAATGTTTCTTTTTAGTTTTGCGTGTCGGCAGATCTGAAAGTGTAGAGTACAAGGTCAGATGAACTACTGGCCAAGGAATAATCTAGTAAAATTTATTGAAATATAAGCCATCATGTATCTAGGAGGCAATATAATCCTCACCTTCAATTGCGTATAATGAATTGTAATGTACTTCACACCAGAAACTTAGCCAAAGCTCTGCAAAAAGGTAAAGATGATTGATTTGATCACACGTTGTGACCTATTTATTTTGTATATGAGGAAGGGTTCCAGAAACTTAACAAAGCTCTATAATAACGGAAAATCACAATAATGAAGCGGTTGTAGTGGTGATAGAAAGTTGATATATAGTGGACTGGACGACTGGTAACTTGAGCAAACAGTAGCCAACTCTAACCTCTTGTGGGAGTGGCATCTCTGGGGACTATCTCGACTAGGCATGTGTCTCTAAATGACGTCAGCAGACATATTTTAGCACCAAACTGATTCAACAGAAAAGCTTGCTATTAGAAAAAAAATACATATGATGCCTACTAATAATTTAATAATTTGAGTATTCTACAGAAACAGTTTGAAAGCAAAGATTAAAGAATTATGATGACAAACAAGCAAACAATTTATTACTACCTCCAGACACAAATTAAGTGATGTTCTAGACATCAACATGGTCACAACTAACCAACACATTTCATGATACTCTAATCACTAATCTCCAATGTAATATTTTACAATGTACAGAAAAATTAAATATTTATGATAATAATTTTGGTGACAAGTTTCCTCTATTATCATTCTTTTAATCTCAACATGTAAAGAGATGTCGGTAATGAAAATCTAGATAGTTGGACTGTATGCAACCCACAGCCTCAATCGAATGCAGGGAGTACAACATTCAAAATGTCTATGGAATTTTGTTAGGACGGACTAATGAGAAAGAAGCACATTGAATCTACAGCTAGAACTATAGACCACAAGATAAATAATGCCAAAACCTGTAGATAAAATGTTTTACTCATAGCTTGAAAGTGCTATGTTACCCTGTCTGCAGCTGCCTGTAAGGTCACATGATCTCCCCATTCCCCAGATCTACAGTGTCACATATAAGCTAGCATCAGAACATGAACAGTAAATAGAATGTTCATATGACTGGGAATCAGGCATCTTGAATCCAGGATGGACTAGAACCTTTTCATTTTCTTCAGGTAAACCTTGTATTCCATCGGTACATAACTTTCATAGTGCTTCTTGAATTCCTTTAGCTAAAACATAAAGATAAACTTCAGGATAGTAACTAAGACGATAAGTTATTTTCTTATACAATACAATAAACAAGATATATTAACAAGATATCTCTCAGATAAAAGAGAGAGGGAGTGAGGGATGTGGTTAAGTAGTGAGTGAGTGTGTGAGTGTTTGTTCGAGTCTCTGTATGACTCATTTCTTCTCCTATTAATATAATGATACGCAGTTCTCCTGCGTGTTCGAGAAAAAAAAGGGATTGAGGGATGTACCTGCTTCACTACTGCCTTCCTCACGTGTTTGTGATAGTCAGGATTGCGGAATATCTGGTCTGCCAGAGCTCGGAACTGTAATAAAGACATACTCAAAATGGAGAAAGGTTGAAGACCCTAAAAACTCCGCCTTTTAGATGAACCCAAATATGATAATCAGATAGGCTTATAGTGGGAAGAAGATACCAGTAAAAATGGAGATGAACATACTACAGAGCAATTAATCTACAGAAAGCTAGGTGACTGATTTAGAATACAATAGAAATGTGGCTAGATGGTTTTCTTCATAACAGCAAGGTCATAGTTCTGTCAAGCATGTGAAAAGCTAACCTGACAATTCCCATCTCCTTCTATTTGGTATTCAGCTAAGCCGTAAGTGCCCAATCTGTCATAAGAGAGTACGGGATAAATGAATAAAAAACGAAAAAGAGAGGATAAAAGCAAGAACATAATGAATCATTTACCTTTCCAATAAAGATTCATGGTCAATTGTTGCATTATTAAAATCCGGAATTTTCCCATTCACACGAGGAGTGTGCTGTCATTAAGGACATCAGTAAACTTGTTACAAGGGGCAGTAGTGTAACTAATGGCACATTAATTTGATTTAATAATAACGAAGATAGATGATATTATTCTATTAATAAACATTTTTGTAATAAATACACGAGTATATAAGAAAATGTACTGTTTACCATTGTCAATTATCTTTATTGAATGCTACATAGATATGTTCTATCTCGTGCTAAACAACTCAATAATATGCTTCTCCAATCAGAACATATGGTAGACCCAAAAGGTAAACTTCAAGGAAACAAAGGCGCCAATGTTATCAGAGAAAAACATACTCCGTATTACACAACAGTGAGATTAGTACCGGGATTGAATCTAAGTGGGACAGGCGCCTTCCAAGGCTCTTCCCAGTGTTTGTTGCTACAGGGGGACCAATGGTCAGCTCTTCCTCACTCTCCTGAGTACTGCTGCTGATACTTGAGGAAGAGCTTTTGCTGACACGTTCCTGCTGTTCAGACATGATATCTCACAAGGAACATTGAGGTTGCGCTGCAAATTAAGAAAGAAAACACAGTTTGATGATGAATAACAACATGGGTGACAAGCACAATCATCTATAATGGAACTGGTGGGATGCAAACAGCTAGCTCATGTTCAAGATATAACATTGCAAGGATTCCACACTAGCAGCATCCGCCGAGACATTGAGACATTCTACTGCTTGATACTCTCGAATTATTACTGCAGCCTTTGAAAAACAAATTTACAGCTACCCATAAACTATTCCAAAGGAAATATGAGGATTGGCGTCGCAGCCTACAGGCTCGTACTGTTCATTCATGCTGCACACAGATCCCAAGTAATCACACCCAGTGACCATAGTCTATTTCATAAGAAAAAAAATACTTGCAAACTGATAGTCAGTATAGACGCGTCGTCAACATCGCAATCCACAAACTTTTTTTCAGATCCCAAGCTTATAATTTCTAAACAATGGACTTTTCTCCAAAGAAACCGTAATCCATGAAACAAATGCGCGGCGCGGCGGCACGTCGACGCGCGCAGCCGCGTGGCCGGCGCCCGTCTGCTCGACTCCGCCGGCGCCGCCGCACGGTACCAGCCGCCGCCGCCGCCGTGGCCGGTGCCCACCGGGTGATCCCCAAGTTAACCCCCGAGATCCTCTCCACGGAGCTAAATGAAACAAGAAAAAGGATTCACCGCCTTCACCGGCACGAGAAAGGACTAGCGAAAGGGGAAACAAGCGCATCCAAGACACAACAGCAAACAGAGCAGAGCTTCGCGCCGCCGGGGCGACGGATCCAAGAACCGGGACAGCGGAGCTCTCATGGCTCCGGCTCGGTAGAAAACAGCGAATTGGTGCAGACACGCGGGGAGGGGACTCACCGGCAGCTCGGATCGGAGGCGGTGGCGCGCGCGTGGGGGACGGGGACAGGGGACGCAGCCGCTCGAGCTGAGCGCTTTGCTTCTCTCTTTCGCACCAAAATCTCCCTCTTTTGTTTGCGTGGAGAAGGGAAGTTTCGCTGTCTGGAGTTTAACCGGAACGACCCCTGGATTAATGCTCTTGTTGCAAGTGGGCCCTCCCTGAAAAACTTCAACGCTATTAGTATTACTACGTGTTTGACTAAATTCGGCTAGCTTTTGCTTTTAGCATCTGTTGATGGGATTCTTCGACCTTTTCGTGATGCAAAGAGCAACAACTTAGTACGTGTAGTTAAGTTAACCGTGCTTTCCGTATTGCATTGGGCCATTGGGGCACAAGCTACAGATTTCAGTAGCATTACAGACATGAATTTCGCTTGAAAATTTCGTTTCAAAGCACTTGAAAATGACATCGACTATAATAGCTTTGAAAAGGATATATACAGAATATTAGATGAGAGGCATCTGTTGCCTAATATTATGCTCTTCAGGAGCAACTGCTAGTTTGCTGCAGAAGCTTCAGATGGATGCAATGCAAGTATGCAACTTCAAACATGAAAAAGGCTATTTGGTAAAGTGAGATGAAATATAGTTTAGGGGCTATATGAACAGCAACAAAAGGTTGGGAGTAAAGTAGAAATCCTCGCAGTAGGATATTCCTTTCTTCTTTCACGTCCTGGAAAATTCATTTCAAAAGCAGCTTGCACGGCGTCCATGTGTGCATGAGTGCGTGTTCCACGGGCCGGACAATCATGTGGCAACATAATTGAAAAAGCAATATCAAGTTTAAACTATGACAAGGCATCTAATTTTCTGGGCCCAAAATCAGAGAAAGAAGTAGTGAGAACAATTATTATATCAAACAAACATGTGTTGTACACTGGAATCTCTCTTCCAATATTCTACAGAAGCAACTACCAGTCTGTTTAAAAAAGTAAGAGGATGCAATGCAAGTCAGATATGAACTATGAATATATATGATGTTTTCTTTTCGAAACAAAGATTATAGGATTTTTTTATGTGACAGAAAGCTGAGGCTGCAGTCTACACCGTAAATAAATCCCAAAATCACAAGTTGCATTAAGGAGCAGAACAACGAAATCTGATCTTGAGAATTGCAACCAAATTTTTGTCAGTATCTTACTATGTTTTACATGTATTACAGAAGGGATTAAACACAAATCATGATATAATTCATGCACAGAGCTTCTTTGAAACACGAGTAGCCTGTAAGCTGGCCCCTTTTAAAAGTGAGTACGGGGCCATAGGATTTCAACAAGAGGCTGAATAGTCCCCTGTCCTCACAAAGCAAAACAATTATGGACGTTGCCTTATGTTCATTAGCTCGATATCGAACATAAGTGTACCGAGAGTGGAACCCTCACCATTTGCAAGACGTGTTGGGTTGAATATAGTAGTAAATAGCCTCTGCCGATCAAAGAACTGCAAATGAAACAGCAAGTGAAATTAGTATGTAGTTATAATGTCCAGGCACTCAGGCAGCACTGCAGCAGCACCAGCTATATCATTCAAAGACAGATATGAAATAGATATTTTCTGAATCTAACCGCACGCATGCATCCCAAGGGAATATACCAACCACGAAGCCATTTTTCAATAAATTGTGCATTGCAACAGAAAGTAATGATTAGGGGTTTCGCCAGACTGGAGATACTTTAGTTGATCACCAGCTACATGTTATAATAATAAATATGGAATATTGACAGCACGGGAGTTACGTTAGGAGGAACCGGTTCTTGTGATGTGTTTTGGTATCCCTGTGATGGTGGAATGATCACACGGCGAAGACCACCGACTCTCATGGACTTCACTGCTGCTTCGATACCAGGTATAACCTGTGAGATCCATGTATTATATTATGGCTAGAGTATCAACCAAGAATGATTCCACAAACAAACATCCCATGTTTTTTTTGGTTGGATGCCAAGACCATGGGTACAAATAATTATCAGGGAACTCAAATGCATAAGAAGTTAAGAATAGATAGTTCTCCTACAGATGCATAGCAACCGTGATGCCAATATAAAAATAGCCTGCAATAACTATACTCCACAAGCTGAACAATTGTGACTCCACATATTGTAGATCAGGTGGGATCCTAACTCCTCAGGCATGTTTCAAGAACATAGGAGTACCGATGCTATGCTGTAATATCAAACTTTCACCAAAGAGATTTCTGAGTGGAAAATTAGAAATTTCAGGTAAGATCTTTATCCAAAATTAAGGCAGTACCGGTACAATATACATAATTTAGTTCTTCTGCAACGAGTTCAAAAGAAATCCATATCTCACTTTTCCAGACCCAACGGTGAAGACGAAAGGCATGGGATCACCCGTCTCGTCCTTGTGATCATAGGTGGAATCAAAGCGCCATCCTTGCTTCGCTGCCAATCTCCCATAATAGTGAATTGCAACCTATGTAGTTCATACAAATGAGAAAAGAGCCTTACATACACATTTCTTAGAAATAATAAAAGCCACAAAAATGACTGCAGAAGCAATCCATGTAATCAATGCATTTGCAGCTTCTTCATCGTACGCAGACGTTTAGTGAATTTGTGCCAATCATCAGCTCGGCATCGAGTGATATAATAGAGCAATTTCAAGGTGTAAAATTGGTTAATTAGATTAGACCAACCAAAAATGGTGCTAAAAAAGCACAATCACTGCAGTGAGGCGCGCATACCTGGTCTCCGTCGGCCGGGACCTCGCCGGAACCCTCCCGGAGGTCCAGGGCCTTCACGCCGCCGGAGCCGGGGATCTCCGCGAATTTGGGGGCCGCAGCGGAGGCGGCTGACGTTCGGAGGGTGAAGGCGGTGGCGGCCGCGGCGAGTAGACGCCTTCTGGTGAGGGTGGGAGGTGGTGGTGTGGCTACGGTTACTGCTTTTCCTTTACGAGGCGCCGGCACGGCGCCGGCGACCGCCGTGACGGCAGTCTCCATCGGTGGCTGTTGTTTTGCAATTCGCCTATCTTCTTTTTCTTTCTTTCCTTTTATTATTTAGCTTGATTTTCCTCCCTTTCGAATTTGTAATTATCTGGCATTTTTATTTTCTGCTTTTTCGAAAACTGTCCATATTCAATTCTACATAATGAGTTTAATAAAAATTTAAAATATCTTCGAAATGCATAAATATACATCGGCATAAGGATGTTCACTAACTAACCAAGAGAAAGCTTAATTAGTGGGGTATCAAATTCATGGCATATTAGATTGTGGCCGGCAACCAAATACTAGGCTTTATCATACTTCGAGTCGAGGATTGCAATGTTTAAAAACTGATTTTACAAATAATTTCTTTAATATTTTAGCAATATTTTCTCCACGGACGTGAATTACATTAGACCCATTTTACGTGTATTTTATATAAAGTTGGGTGAACTTATTTGTGGATTGTTTGCCATTGAGCTAGATCAATACGGAGTTTCTTTTTGTTGGAAGCCAATCGTATTGCGGACGAGTTATGGATATTATAATAAGCACATATGGTCATATGCAAAAAATTAGACAAGTGGTAACAAGGAGTAACGTGGGCAAAATGGTTACACAATCTAATTCCGAAAATAAACAAGCGTGTGCAAGATAAACTTTTTTTTTGCAAAACAGTGATTGTTCAATCATAAACTTAGCCTATGAATACACTGCCTAACTCTATCCTACGAGTATCTAAGTGGACACGCTGAGCGACAAAGGTCTATTGAAATCTAATTTTCATAGTACGTTAGGAAGATCCTTTATAAATGGCATCCAAGCTTGGAATAACTCTATACTCACATTAAAACAAACCACGTGAATAGAATGCACCTAGGTTGTTGAGATGAGCTCTGAAAAAGATTTTTACACACACGTATGACCACTAATTAAATATATTAAATAAAGTCAATTTACAAAACTACGTACAAAACCCCGGGTTAATTCGCGAGACCTATTTAATGAGACATTTGACCGTATGATTAGAGAATGGTTATTGTAGCATCAATGTAGTACATCATGGGTTAATTAGGCTCATTAGATTCGTCGCGCAAAGTTACACTCATTCTTAAAGAGGTTTTGCAAATAAACTTCATTTAATACTCTATACATGCAAGCAAGATTCTCTGGGGAAAAAATTTCACCCCTAGAAGAAACATGGTCATATATGTGAACTCGGGCAAAATAATGTGTTACAATGATAGGGTGATAGTATAGTTCACATGAAAAATCAGTATACAAGATATTTTATATGTTTTTCTCTTGTTCTATGGAATACTAAAAACCTTTGTAAGCCGACTAAAAAATGAGTGCCCTGCAACTAGAATTTTTTCTAGAAAAAAAGTATAAACACAGACGTTCATAAATACGCGCATACACTTATCCCTAAAAATATACGCATGCAACTCTACCTCTATAAGCACCTTGACTGAGCCGTCAGGTCTAAGACTGACGAAAGAAAAATCATCGCAGGCGCCTTGTTGTCGATGGAAACGTCACCTCAAACTAAAAAAATACGACATCAATATTGAGTTAAGAGCTCAAATTTTGTTGGATAGGTTCTACAAAAAAATCTTATCAATGGATCTACTATTAGTCCGTGCAGGCAGAACTTTTTTCAAACACACAAAAGGAAATTCCACAAACAAAATAATAAAAATTGAGAACATAGAAATGGGAAATTTACCGGTATAATTGATCTAGCGATATGTATCTCGGTCAAACTAAGCACAAAGGAAACTTGATTAATTGAGGAACAAGAAACAAAATCAATAGAAACACATCCAAATCCTAGAAAGTTTCCCAGTTATTAATAAGCTCAATAAATCGTGGAGGGCACACTACTGTCCCGTTATATACGCAGATTGCCGTGCAAATGAGCCAAATGAGCAGAGTAGCCCTCGCTGTGGTTGGCCAATCCTGACACATTATCCTCTTCCCCTCATCCACGCCGAGAGCATAATAAGCAGCAGCTCGCCCAGATCAGAAAGAACCCAAGCCAGCCTCGGCAGAGCCCATCTCGCCCTCTCCTCCCTCCCTTCCCTCCATTCCTCGCCAGCGCAGTCCTACTCACCCCCCCCCCCCCCCCCCCCCCCGCCTCTCTCGCCGGCCGGAGATGGTGTCGCTGAGGTGCACCACCGCGCACCACTCCCTCCTCGGCTCGCCGACTTGCCTCGCGAGCCCGCGCCGGCGGGTGTGCCCCGTCGTGCGCGCCGCCGTCGCCGTCGAGGCCGGCGCGAAGGCCAAGGTCTCCCTCATCCGGATTGGGACGCGCGGAAGGTGATCGAATCCGACCCTCTCTGCGGTTTCTTTGGTTGGGTGGGAGTGGGGGTGGATTTGGGGTTGTTGTGCTGGTCAAAATCGTGCCTTTAGGTTCTGCTAGATGGATTTGGTGCTGAAAAATGCGTTGCAAATGTACAAGAGATCTTGCTTTTAGCTGTTCCCCTGGGATTTGGGGTTTGGTGCTGTGACTCTGATCTTATTGGGTCTTTATTAGGAGGTCTTAGGCATTGTGGACACCGGATGAATTCACGCAGAGCATTTGAGGATGTTTTGTCACGTGTATTTAGCTCGATGCAATTCTGACCAGTAGTAATTGGCCGTTGAACTTCGTAATTGGCATAGCTGTACATTTTGATGTTACCCCTAGTCCCCTACTATTTTTGGGTCAACTCCAGATGCTGTACTTTTCTTGAGTTATTTGTAAACTAGCTAGAGGTTTCATGTGGGTATTTACAATGTTGTAGTCTTTACCCGTCTTTGTACTTGTTTTTGGCTTAGAGAGGTACCACTTCTACATCATTTTCACCTTTTCTTTTTGAGAAAAAGCCACAAGAGAAGTCATGCTTTACTGTAGAAGCTAATTGCTCCTCAATGTTAAATTAAAATTGTTGTTTTTTTTGTGTACTAGAGTATCTTGAAATGAATATGCAAATATGTAATTCATGTTATTGGTTATTTAGGACAGTCCTCTGGCTCTTGCACAAGCCCATGAGACTCGAGACAAACTAAAAGCTGCACACTCTGAGTTAGCCGAGGAGGGGGCTATTGAGATCGTCATCATAAAGACCACTGGAGACATCGTTCTGGACAAACCCCTTGCAGATATTGGAGGAAAGGGTTTATTCACCAAGGAGATAGATGATGCACTCCTGGGGGGAGCGATTGACATCGCAGTTCACTCGATGAAAGATGTCCCAACATATCTACCAGAAGGAACAATATTGCCCTGTAACCTCCCACGAGAGGATGTCAGAGATGTATTCATAAGCTTGAGTGCAAATTCTCTGGCAGAGCTTCCTGCTGGTAGTATTATCGGAAGTGCCTCCCTGCGGAGACAATCCCAGATTCTATATAGATATCCGTCACTGAAAGTAAGTATAATTGTTACACTCATCACACTATTAACCCTGTATTTTCTGTCTATATAGATATCCGTCACTGAAAGTAAGTATAATTGTTACACTCATCACACTATTAACCCTGTATTTTCTGTCTGTTGTTTAGCGTGCTCAAGACACTCAAGGATCCTTTTGTGTCTTTTGCACCATGTCTCCGTAATTCATTAATTCAACATGCAAATACATAGTGCTAGTGGATTCGCTAATGTGTTCATTAATACTTCCCAGTGTTTTGAATTTTGGTGTTTTTTTCGTTGTATATATAGAGAGCGAGCTGTCTGAGAAGTGTCAAGTCTGACACATATATTGTCTATTCTATCAACTGCAGATCTCAACTCCTGTATAAACATGTATACTGGATTTCTGTGCATGCGTATCTTAGATATCTATGATTGTAATCATTTTCTGAAGTCTGACACATAGTGTCTATTCTGTCAACTGCGGTTCTCAACTCTTTTATAAACATGTATACTAGATTTCTATGCATGTATATTTTAGATTTCTATGATCATAACCGTTTTCAGTGCCACATATTTAAGAAGATGCCTAGCCTGGACGTATTCTTGTGATTCATGTTTTTTGGGTTATAAAGAGGATTATGTCCAGTTGTGGACTCTTGTCTCAGTCTTCTACTTAGTTATTTATAGAAGTGTACTCTGATTTGGTATTCATCTTGATTAGTCAGGGCTTAAGAGTATTGAATGATTTTCAGGTAGTTAACTTCAGAGGAAATGTTCAGACACGGTTAAGGAAACTCAAGGAAGGAGAAGTCCATGCTACGTTGTTGGCACTGGCTGGACTGAAGCGGCTAAATATGGCAGAAAATGCAACATCTTTATTATCAGTGGATGAAATGCTTCCAGCAGTTGCCCAAGGTGCTATTGGAATAGCTTGCCGAAGCAATGATGACAAAATGGTAAGTGGTCAGTATTTACGATGCTGGTAGATTAGATGGAAAAAATGATGTGTGCATAATTCCATAATCCATATATAAATGTGATGTCATTTTTTCTATATTTTTGCCATTCAACATTGAATGCACCTTTGATTAAGTGATAAGTTCAACTACCCATTTTCTGTTCCTGAATAAATTGCACCGAGGTCCTACTTTTCCTGGATTCTGACCTAAGTTGATAAACTCTCAAAGTAACAACTGAAAAGGTATGGACCTTAGATACTCACTTTGAGAGTTTATGGACTTGTACCTTGGTCAGGATCTGGAAAATGTTTAAGGATGCATGTTGCATTTTAGTCATAACCATATTACTATATTGGATAATGTTGTTGAGGCACCAAAATTGCTTTAAAATTGATTTGTTTGTCATGCTACTCTTTGCATTTTTATTTTTCTTGTGCAGTCTCCATTTTATCTATTGCTGCTTTTTTCCTGACATTCTGCATATTTTGGGTTTTGCAAGAATAATAGTCTTTAAAACTATGACTTACAGTACTTATAGAATATATCTAATTTCTGAGTGCACATTTATGTTTTATTCTGCAATATACATGAAAGTCATATACAGCTATGTAGATTTTGCTAGA
This sequence comes from Echinochloa phyllopogon, assembly GCA_033239725.1. NCBI lineage: Eukaryota > Viridiplantae > Streptophyta > Magnoliopsida > Poales > Poaceae > Echinochloa > Echinochloa phyllopogon. The sequence continues at coordinate 4,961,663 of BTCW01000001.1, forward strand.
TACTTGCCTCCGTTTATTCCCTTTTAACAATCTTATAGCCAAGGAAGATGAAAGCGCTCGTTCTCTGTCCTTTTTTTTGTGTGTAGATGGAGTATCTGTCCTCATTGAACCACGAAGATACCAGATTAGCTGTTGCATGTGAAAGAGAATTCTTGGCGGTTCTTGATGGTAACTGCCGAACTCCAATTGCGGCCTATGCTTATCGTGATAAGGATGGGAACTGCTCATTCCGAGGTCTATTGGCCTCACCAGATGGATCTATAGGTATCCTTGATTTCCAATTAAAAAAAAGATCTCGAAAGAACTTTATTTCATTTATCATTGAAAGCAACACTTCATTACTTTTGTGATTCTGCTTGCAGTATATGAGACAACAAGAAGCGGATCATACTCTTTTGATGACATGGTTGCTATGGGCAAAGATGCTGGTCATGAGCTGAAGGCAAAGGCTGGCCCCGGCTTCTTCGATAGCTTGCAATGAAAAGAATGAACCACGATATGCACTTTTGATTGTTTCAATTGCCACTCTTTTGGTTAGAAACAGACGGCCCAAGTAGAGTGTTGAGAGGTTTGTTTTTGTTTTTTTCTCTCCTAGTTCGGCTAGAGCCTTGTACCAGATGTTAAGCAACCATCCAAATATGTATCCCCTGCTCCTTTAGCACTCTGGGTTAGAACCTGAACGTCCAAGGTTTTGTAATCTCCTTTAGCAGCTATATTGTTGTATTGTAATCTAATGTAACTTTGCAGATAGTTTATTAAAAATCGATTTCTGAAGTACCATGATAGAGCCCATCGTGTAAGATTCGATGTTCCTTTGGGAAATTAGCCTTGCAGATTGATTCTCTGAGCCTCGTGAATCCCACTGAGTACCAGTCTATCACTATCAGTGGTCAATCTATTAATTCCATGCATCAGTGCTACTCAGGTCGTGATGGAGTTGATTGCTGAAGGCTTGGTAAAATGCATATGGACGCGTTTATTTGACATTTACAAATCTGTTTCTTCAAGGTTCAAAAAGATTTTTGATTCTTTGAAATCTTTTTCTGCAATCATATCGAAGACATACAAACAACAAGGCAACTTAACACTGGTGCACACTACAGATAATTGATACATCAATAGTCTGAATCACAGGAATTTTTCCTTATGAAACGGGGCGGCGTCGGTGGCCTTCCAGTTGGTACACGATAGCAGAAATTCTGTTGTCCTATAGATTTACATCCGACGGTTTTCATTCACCTTGGCTCTTCACCTCCCTGCGCACATGTGTCATTAGTTTGTTGGTAAGAAGGCTCCAGAAGTACCTGGACTATCCGGTTCGCTACTGGTTGGCCTAAAAAAATATCTGCTTGTCCCTCCCCCATTTCATCCCAATCTGAATCGTCTTCTCTCTGCCTCCCTTCCCTGCTAGCTCGTGCAGGAGCTGCTCATCCACGGAAAGCAGAAGCTGTGAAGGGAAGAATAATGCCATCCCTCCCATGGCTGCGTGAGTCTGCTGATGCCATTTTCTTGCCAATCAGATCCAGATGACGATTGTTTTCGTGTTCAGTTTTTTTCACTCCCATCTATTTGTGTTGGATGTCATGCCAGATTCACCTGATTAATATTTTCCCCTTAATGCAGACGACAGCGGCGGTGAGCGGCCGAAGCTACGGCCATGGCGAGCGCAGCCAGTTCGGGCGGACCGAGCAGGCAGACGGCAGCGGCAGCGCGTGCGCCCGCAGCAGCGGCGCGTACTGCAGCGGCAGCGCGTGCGTCCGCAGCCGTGGCGCGTACTGCAGCGGCGGCGCGTGACCAGAGTCACTGATTGCCGCACCTCTGTGACAACACGATGGGCAAGCATGCAGACGGTGGCAGCGACACGCGGATGCGAGCGACGAGCGGCAGCAACACGGCGGGCGTACTGCGGCAGTGGCGGGCAACATGAGCTGAAGCAGATCGAGGCCCTCTTTGTGTTGCTTCCTTTCCAGCTGTTTCATACGATGAACATCTGCTTTCCTTTCCTGGTTTTTCATATGATGAGCATCTCCGTGCCGTCGATCTCCCTCCCACCTTCTGGATTTGTGGTGATTTCTATTCCCTAACCTCTTCTGGGTTCAGATCCACTGGATAAGAGGACAACTGCTGCCTTTTTCCCCTTTCTTCTTTCTTACATATTCTTACATATATGCAGAATCAAATTTCTCTAAGCCTGCAACCAGCTGGACTAGGGGTTCTAGCGTTCTTGGTTGCTTTTTTGGTTCTTTTTTGTGTGGGTTCTGGTACTGGGCTTTCGAAAGAATTTTCCCCTCTTCAGACGAGTTTGAGATTATCATGGAGTACCAATTCTTGGTTTGTGTATGGTGTTCTTCGTTGCCGCTGGTGGTTTCTGGAACGCTTTCAGTTCATAGAGTGCTTTTAGGTAAGATTTGTTAGCTATTATTTTTTTGTTGATGCATTGCACTTGATGTGGATGAATTAAAATACATAAAGGAAAAAAACAGAATTAACATCCTGCTACATTATTACGCTACCAGCATGCCTTTCATGTTAACTTACAGATTCGTAATTGTTGAAGCACAGCAACTTATTTCCTGCTCTATGGCAACGTGATTTGCATTATGGAATTTATTGACTAACAATTGCTTTTCCTGTGCTAGGTTAACATCAGAACCTGTTCTGCACCGTGATTACTCTTTAGCCATCCTATGTACATGATAGGCAGGTGAATATATGGTCCATGAGTTTACTTCTGACATATTGGCATGGTTTTTTAATTTAGGGGTGCGTTAATTTTCCTAAAGATTAAAATTAGGGAATATGTGGACGACCATGTACATTCAAAGATTTACTGAAGTTCAGTAAATATACATTCCTGTTTAGCCATCATAGATAATTATCCTCTTTGAAATATGATTGTTGTGCCTTGGTCCAGTGAGTGCACATGTGCTATTTTTTGCTATTTCCAATAATATTAAATTATGTTCTTTTATGTGATTGTAATAATATAAACACATCCAAATAGTTATTTGGTTTATGTGCACATGATGTTTTCAGTTCTTCACAGGTCCATTTCCATCTGTGTATGTTTCATGCCCATCGGTAGACGAAACTTAGTGTGCTATGTTCTGTCTGAAGCGCAATAAGTTTTTGAATGCATCCTTTTCCTCTTGTCAGGCTAATCCAGGGGATGTTTTTTAGTGTATTAATAAGTGACATGCCCTTTAAGCTCTTTAATTTCATCAACCAAACCTTGGTTCCCCGGCAATGCGAGTGTATGACCTCTGTTATCTTTTTATATCTTTTGTTCAGGTCTCATGTTGTCCAATTACGTAGCTATAATTTCTGTTCATTATATATAATATTTTTGTTATTTAAGAGGTAGCTATTGACACATTATACCTGAAAGTGCATCTAGTCATTTAATCTATTTTGGTGATTATTGGCAATAGAAATTTGGATATGATGTTGTGCATGAGTTGTGCAGGAATAAAATGAAATTAATGAAAGGTAGCACTCAAGGAAGGATCCCAATTCATATTCATGTGGTGGAAGACTCAATTGGCGAATTTAAATTCTATTTTCCGTTTGAAATTGAGTATAGGACCACCGTACTATCAAGGGGGACGTAATTGATGAATTCTAGTTGCTCAAAGTGCTTTGCTTGAGATGAAAAATTCTTTAGAGCCACAAAAACACTTCGCTAACCCCTTTCCTGCGTGGCCGGATCTTAGGCCGGAAGATCCGACCAGGAGTTCCGGGGCGCTCGGCCTTGGGATTTTCCTGGCCGCTCGGCCTTGGAATTTTTCCTGGCCGGAAGATCCGACCCTGGTCGGAACTTACCTGACTTAGCCGTTTTTTTTCAGCCTCAGAAGTGTCCTGAGTACATGTTCCGGCCCCTGGCCGGATGATCCGACTGCAAGTTCCGGCTGGCTCTGTCTTGAGATTTCTTTGGGCCGGAAGTTCCGGGGTCGCCCGGAAGATCCGACAACTGGTCGGAAGATCCGGCCCCCGGAACTTCACTGGAGTTTTTCTGACTCGGTTCTGTTGCTTATCGGAAGATCCGACCACATGTCGGAAGATCCGGTACCCCTTCGCTGTGAACATAACGGTCATATTTTGGGGGGTTGGTATAAATACCCCACACCCCCCTTCATTCATTGTGGCTGCCTACACTGACCTAACACGAGACAAACTCCCACTTGAGCATTAACTCCACCTCTCTACTCCCTTCCAAGGCTTGATTCTTCCAAGATTCACCTAGGGTTTGAGTGAGAGAGAGAAGATTTGAGGTGTGAGACTTGTGCAAACTTGAGCCCTTCACTAGTTCATCTCTCAAGCACTTGAAGCACTTGGATTCATCGATTCTCGTTTGTTACTCTTGGAGCTTGCTCCTAGACGGTTAGAGGTGCCGGTGAACTCCCATTCTCTTGTGGTTTGAGTCCCGGAAGTTTGTATTTCCCTCTCTCTTCGTGGGAGCTCATAGTAAGTAACTCAATCCTCCTTTGTGGTTGATTGGGAGAGACTTGGGGTTAGTGTGACAGCCCGGCTCTTTGTGAGCATCTCAACGGAGACGTAGCTCCTTTGTGGAGTGAACTTCGGTAGAAAATCCTTTGTCTCCACTTTCATTCTTGTTCATATTGTTTCTATATCTTGATTTGTCCCGATCTACTTATTTGTGGCTATACTCTGATATTGATCATATATAGAAGGTTCCTTACATCATTTGTGAGCTTTGTATTCAAGTGGAATTGTCAAAAGGTCATTAGTTTTCAAATCTCGAAGTACACTTGAATTGCCTGTCGGAAGATCCGGCTTTCCATCGGATCTTCCGGTATTCTGTCCCAGTCGGAAGATCCTGTACAGTGTCGGATCTTCCTGGCCGGAAGATCCGAGACTGTGTCGGATCATCCGACTTTCTGACAGTTTTCGGAGGATTTTTGCAGGAATTTTTAAACAGGCCTATTCACCCCCCCTCTAGGCCTAGTGTTGGTCCTTTCAATTGGTATCAGAGCCTAATCCCTTGTTTAGGCTTAACCGCTAAGGGAAAACACTATGGCCGGTATGGGAGATGTATCCGAGATGGCTTCCGCCCACAAAGATAAACATCCGACGCCCGTTGAGTCAAGCTCAAGCGATGATGAATTCAACATTAGCGATGTTGATGAGAGCTTGGATGAACAAGAAAAGAAAAAGCAAAGAAGGGAGAAGATAAGGAAGAAGATCAAGGAGAAGGCCGAAAGAGAGGCACAAAAGCTTTTCAAGAAGAAGATACGAGAAAGAGACGCTCTCGACGGATTTCACTCGGTGTCTTATCGATATGAGACATCTTCTTCTAACAAATCTTTTGACCCTTCTAGTCTTAATTTCTCATCCATTCCAATGGGCAAAGTCCCCAAATTCAATGGGATTGACTATGCCCGATGGAGTGATGATATGAAAATTTACTTGCATGGTCTTCATCCATCTCTTTGGACTATTGTGAATATAGGTGTTGACAAGAGTGCAACGCCAAGTCGTGAACAAGAATACGACATCTTCCGCAACTCTCAAGCCGTGACCGTGCTTAGGAGTGCTCTAAGCACTTATGAGTACAACAAGATTAGAGGAATCGATAGTGCCAAAGAGCTATGGGACACTCTTCGAATGGCTCATGAAGGATCGGAAGAAGTCAAGGAAGGCAAGGTGGATCTCCTACAAGGAGAACTAGAAGCTTTCGTCATGAAGAAGGATGAGTCCTTGCAAGAAATGTATGATCGATTGAAGCTCCTAGTCACCGAAATTAGGATGCTTGGAAGCAATGATTGGGGCGAGAACAAGGTCACAAAGAAATTGCTTAGAGCATACGCACCCAAGAACCCAATGCTTGCCACAATGATTAGAGAAAGTGACAAGTTCAAGACAATGGTGCCTATGGAGCTATTCAACAAGTTGCAATATCATGAAATGAATAGCTTGGATGTGACAAGGTCTATCCAACAAACCGAAGTCAAGACCATAGCTCTCAAGGCCGAACCTAGCAAGAAGGTTGAGTCAAATGAGAAGACCTCAACTTCCAAAAAGAGTGAAGATTCAAATGATCATGAGAGCACCGATGAAGAAACCGCTATGATGGTTAGAAACTTCAAGAGATTCATGAAGGCAAGAGGTGAAAAGAAGAGCTTCTCTCAACGAAGATGCTATGAGTGTGGGGAGAAAGGTCACTTCATTGCCGATTATCCCCACAAGAAGAATGACAAGGATAACAAGAAGCTCAAGGACAAGACCGATGACAAAGACAAGAAATACAAGGAGAAGAGTCGAGATTACAAGAAAAAATTTGGAAGCGCTCACGTCGGCGAAGGTTGGGATTCATCAAGTGATGACTCCGGCGATGAAGAAATGGCCATTTGTGCCATTCAAGCTCCTACATCAACTCCACGACTCTTCAACTACATCAATGAGAGTGATGACGAAGCACCCATGTGCCTCATGGCTCAAGGGTCTAAGGTATTGGACACCACACCACCTCTCTCATCCACTCCTTTGTCATCTAGAAACATTGAAAATGATCTAGATAGTGAAGAAGCCGAACATGAGAAAAACATGATAAAGAAGTTCGGAAAAGATGGCTACAAGTTTATTAAAAAGCTACTAGAGAAAATTGAGAAAAGAGAGGAGTCTCTTGATAGACAAGAAGAATTGATCATCCTTGAAAAGGAGAGAAACCTTGTCCTAGAAGAGGCTCTAGTTGAGGAGAAATTCAAGGTTGAGAAATTGACTTATGAGTTATCTCATGCCAATGACTCACGAGAGAAGATGTCAAAGGAATTGTCTTTGACAAATGACTCTCTAACTAACCTAAAGAGTGCTAAAAGTGAGCTTCAAGAAAGGCATTCAAGCCTAGAGATCAAATACAAAGATCTAGAAGTCAATTTTAGCTCACTTTGGGAAAGTGCCAAGAACAACTCCAAAACAACTCTTGACTCAAGTGGCTCTACTAGTGAAGGTTGCTCAAGATGTTATAAAATTGATTTAGATGCTTGTGCAACTAACATTTCTAAGCTAGAAGAGAAAGTCAAGGCTAAAGATGCTCAAATCCAAAAGTTGAACAATGCCATTGGCCAAGACCAAGGTAAGGGCAAGAGTGTATTCGAGACCCACCCGGCATATAAAGCCGGTAGATATGGTACTATCAAGGATGGGCTTGGGTACACTCGAGGTGGAAAGGCCAATGGGACAAAGAAGGAAAGAGGTCGTGATGTGACATTGTTCACCAAGGGGACCAATCTAGGTGAACTAATGGATGCGGCTCATGGGTCGGTAAGGTCCATGGAGCACTTGCCAATGGCAAAAGCATCTAGTCAAGATGTCAAGATCAAGACCAAGAAGGAAGAAAAGATTATTGAGCACAAGCCATCGCCAAACTACTCCATTGACTATATGGTCACTTGGGACCAAAATGGGAAGATGGTGGTAAAGTATATAGGTGCTCATACTAGGAAGATGATGAGAAGTGTGTGGGTGCCCAAAATATCAAAAGCTAACACTCAAGGACCCAACCACTTTTGGGTACCTAAGTCCAAGGCTTAAACTTGTTTTGTAGGCATATTCCTCCGGTGGACCTTCGTGGTTGTTGGATAGTGGATGCTCAAATCATATGACCGGAGAAAGGAATATGTTTGCAAAGCTACAAGAGTATGACTCACCCGTTGAGAAGATCACATTTGGTGACAACAATCATGGTGATGTCATAGGTCAAGGTGAAATAGCTATCTCACACGACTCATCTCTTTCAAATGTTTATCTTGTTGATTCTTTGGGATACAACTTGTTGTCCGTCTCACAACTTTGTGAGAAGGGTTACAATTGTCTCTTTACTAACGAGGGTGTGAGTATCCTAAGAAGGGAGGATTCCTCTATTGCTTTTACGGGTCGACTCAAGGGAAAACTTTACTTAGTTGATTTCACAACTAGTAAAGTGGAACCGAAGACTTGTTTAGTGGCAAAATCTAGCTTAGGTTGGCTTTGGCATCGCCGGCTAGCTCATGTTGGGATGAGGAACTTGGCCAAACTTCAAAAGGATGAACACATCCTAGGACTAACAAATGTTGTTTTTGAGAAAGATAGATTATGTAGTGCTTGTCAAGCCGGGAAGCAAGTTGGCGCTCCACATCCACCCAAGAACATTTTGACTAGCTCAAGACCACTCAAGTTACTTCATATGGATTTATTTGGACCGGTTGCTTATGTTAGCATTGGCGGGAACAAGTATGGACTTGTCATTGTAGATGACTTTTCTCGCTTCACATGGGTTTTCTTTTTGCAAGACAAGAGTGAAGCTCAAACAATCATCAAGAGATTCATTAAAATAGCTCAAAATGAGTTTGAGTTGAAGATCAAGCATATAAGAAGTGGCAATGGGACGGAGTTCAAGAACACCAATGTTGAAGAGTTTCTTGATGAAGAAGGAATCAAGCATGAGCTCTCCGCGCCATACACACCTCAACAAAATGGCATTGTTGAGAGGAAGAACCGGACTTTGATTGAAATGGCACGGACCATGCTTGATGAGTACAAGACTCCGGATAACTTTTGGGCCGAGGCGGTTAGCACGGCTTGCCATGCCACTAACCGTCTCTATCTTCAAAAGTATTTGAACAAGACTCCATACGAAATACTAACCGGTAACAAACCAAAGGTGCATTACTTTCGAGTCTTTGGTTGCAAATGTTACATTCTTAACAAGAAAACCAAAAGCTCAAAGTTTGCACCTAAGGTTGATGAAGGCTTTCTACTTGGTTATGGTACTAACGAACACGCCTACCGCGTTTTCAACAAAACCACCGGTTGTGTTGAGATCACGGTAGACGTAAAATTTGATGAATCAAACGGCTCTCAAGTAGAGCAAGTTATAAATGACCTTGTAGATGAAGCCTCACCAAGTCAAGCCATCAAGAACTTGAGTTTAGGAGAAGTGAAACCTCAAGAGCCTCAAAATGAAGATGAAGAACAAGACCAAGATCCGGAAATCATGATCAACATCGATCCGCCACCATCAACAAGAGTTGAACCACCAAGCTCATCACAAGATCAAGTCCAAGATCATGGTGACGATCATGACCGTGGCAATGATCAAGGGGGAGCTCTAGGTGAAGATGCTCAAGATGTTGAGTTACATCATGAAGAAGATGATGATGGACCCATCCAACGTCAATCAACATTCCCACATCCAAGAGTTCATCAAAGTGTTCAACGGGATCATCCCGTTGACAACATTCTAGGGAGCATCCAAAGAGGGGTAACCACTCGTTCACGTTTAGCAAATTTTTGTGGATTTTACTCGTTTGTCTCCTCTTTGGAACCTCTCAAGGTAGAAGAAGCTCTTGGAGATGCGGATTGGGTCATTGCAATGCAAGAAGAGCTAAACAACTTCACAAGAAATGAAGTATGGGAATTAGTCCCAAGACCCAAGCAAAATGTGATTGGCACCAAGTGGGTTTTCCGGAACAAGCAAGATGAGAATGGTGTTGTCACAAGAAACAAGGCTAGATTGGTTGCTCAAGGCTTTACTCAAATTGAAGGGCTTGATTTTGGTGAGACATATGCTCCGGTGGCAAGGCTCAAGTTCTTTCTCGGATTTCAAATCAAGCAATTGAAGCATGGCACGTTCATATGTCAAACCAAATACACAAGTGATATGCTCAAGAAGTTTGACATGGCCAATGCTAAGCCCATCAAGACCCCTATGCCGGTGAATGGCCATCTTGATCTAAATGAGGAAGGCAAATCGGTCAATCAAAAGGTATATCGCTCCACTATTGGTTCCTTGCTTTACCTTTGTGCATCTAGGCCGGATATTATGCTTAGTGTGTGCATGTGTGCAAGATTTCAAGCCAATCCTAAGGAATGTCATCTAATGGCTGTTAAGAGAATTTTTAGATATTTAGTGCATACTCCAAACCTTGGCTTGTGGTATCCCAAGGGCTCCACTTTTGATCTACTTGGCTACTCTGATTCGGATTATGCCGGTTGCAAGGTAGATCGAAAGAGTACAACGGGGACTTGCCAATTTCTTGGTCGGTCTTTGGTGTCTTGGAGCTCTAAGAAACAAAATTCCGTTGCGCTATCCACCGCCGAGGCCGAGTATGTTGCAGCCGGTGCTTGTTGTGCTCAACTACTTTGGATGAGGCAAACCTTGAGTGACTTTGGTTGTGAGTTCAAAAATATCCCACTCTTATGTGACAATGAGAGTGCCATAAAACTAGCAAACAACCCCGTTCAACACTCAAGAACCAAGCACATTGACATAAGACATCACTTCCTTAGAGATCATGAAGCCAAAGGAGATATCGCCCTATGCCATGTTGGAACCGAAAAACAATTGGCCGATATCTTCACCAAGCCGCTTGATGAGCAAAGGTTTTGTTCCTTGAGGAGTGAGCTAAATATCTTGGATTCTCGTAACTTGGTTTGACTTGTTGCACACTCAATTGATTGATGCCTAGACTAGAAGAAAAATGATTTTATTCTATTTCTTTGGTGTGAGTTCTTCAAAATTTTGATAGTTGGATCTTTTCTTGTTCCGAGTTGATCATGGTTATGTGTTGATTGTTTGTTGCTGATCAATTTTGGGACAAGTTTCTTACATGTTCATAAGCTAGTTCTCTCAAAATCATCAATCAAATCTCATCGTGCAAAATCATCTTTGTGACGCATCTCTTCTGGATCGGATCTTCCGACATAGCCCCGGAACTTGCCTCTGGAAGTTCCGGGGGGCTCTGTCTCAAATCATCCTCTCTGAAAATTTTTCGGATCTTCCGACCCGGTCGGATCTTCCGACGCTTTGTCGGATCATCCGGACCTGGGAGCCCTCGGATCTTCCGGGGCTGATCTTCCTGGTTCTGTCTCTGTCGGATCTTCCGACCCTTCCTCGGATCTTCCGGCCTGTGGGCAAATAAATACCTGGACCGAACCGTTATCCCTCTCATTCGTTCTCTCTTCCTCCACCAACGCCTCCTCTCTCCCTCACTTCACCCCATACGGCGATTTGAAGATTGGACCGTGGTTTTCTTCGTCAAGTGGCATCCTTTGATTCCCCAACACTCCAAGACTCTATTCCTTTCGGATCTTCCGGAGTTTTCGCGGGAAATCTCAACGGTATTGATTCAAAATCCCCATCGCCCGATCTCTCAATGTAGGAAGTTCTAGTGGTTTTCCCTTGGTGAATCATCTCATATACATGTCTAGAATACTTCCCTATGATTTCACGAAATTTTGTGGGCTCAATCTACTGTTCCTGAGTCGCTAGGGTTTGGCCCGACTCTGTCGGATCATCCGACTATGGGCCGGAAGATCCGAACCCCCGGATCTTCCGACCCATTGCCGGAAGATCCGACCAAGTCGTGCCCTGTCCTATCAACTTAGTTGCAAATCCTTGTTCCAATCTCTAAACATGCTCTCTCATATCTTATCAGATGGTTAAAGAGAAGGTTACGCAGAAAAAGACCACATCTTTGACAGTGCGTCCAAGTACTGTTCGTACTAAGAGCTCGTTCCATCCTCCCAGCGGTTCATCCTCTGAACCCGACACTAATTCAGATGGGGAGATTAGAGAAGTTGGCAAGGACAAGAGGTCAATGAAGGAAACAACTTCTCGTTCCGTTCGCGGAAGAGCCCAGTCTAATGTGCAGGGGCGCAAGATTCCGCCTCGTCCAAGGATGAAGAGGGCTAATCAAGGAGAAGGACCGGGGACTTTGTACAATGATGACATTGACATATCTTTTCTGACTCAAAACTTCATTAGCACTGCCATCCCTTTCCGGCACCCTCAAGACAGTTCACCGGTCAACTTTAAATTAGCACAGAATAGCATGAAGCCGCTCAGATTCAGTGCATATGAGGATCCTAGGAGCATTCAGTACAAGCCATTCAAGGGTGATCCACGTTTTTGGTTTTCACATCAAGCCGACTGGTATGAATCAGTAATTCTGAAGATGACCCGAATTTGCACTACTATGTATTGGGTCGATTGGAAGTACTTGAAGAGCTTCCCACCACCACTCAAGCCAGTTGTTGATGATGTTTACAAGCGGTGTGTGGAGATGGATGTAGACAAGCTGATGGCTTTTGAGTGCTCATACAACGAGGAGGTCATCGCCCAATTTTATGCAACTCTATGGGTAGATGAGGACAGATATGAGATGCATTGGACCTTGTGTGGAAAACGCCTCTTCATATCTCTGCATGACTTTGCTGGCTTGTTTGGGCTTGCTGAGGAGACTGCTTATGCCCATACAAGCAATGATCGCAGCAAAGTTGATCTTCATATTGGAAGGATTTTAGATGACACAAAGCTGGCGTTCATGTATGATCATGCATATGGTGAAGTTGTGTTTGGGAAATACAAGGGTCTTTCTCCTTTCTACAAGTTGTTGAATCAGCTTTTTAGAGGGACCTTGTATCCGAGAGCAGGAGATGCGGATAACATTTCAAAGAGGGCCAAGAACTTGTTATTTCAAATGGCCCCTGGAAAGCCTAAGTTCAAAGTGTTCAATTTCATTTGGAATGAAATCATTTACTGCTCCTATGATGCTTCCAGCGGCTGTCACTATGCCCCATACATCTTCCATATGATCCAACATGTGACTGGGATGAGCATCTTGTCTGACAAGCCTCATTTTGCATACAAATCCCCTCCAGGCAAGATTTCCCAACTCCTGAAGATTAAGTCTAAAGCATATCAGGGTGCTCCTACTTCATCCTCTCGAGGTGGTTCGTCTTCCCAAGCTCCTCCATCTACCGCTCCGGCTTCCTCTAGTGGTCCTTCCTATGCACCAAAAGGCAAGACGAGCAAGTTGGATTTTCTGCTTCAAGGCGTATTTTCTTTCTTCAACATGTGCAAGCATGAAGTTAAGAGGTCCCATGAGCGTGAGAAGCGTGCTGAGCATGACAGATACATGGCGGATAAGCGCCACAAGGAACTTCTTGACAAATTAAACATGCCACATTCTCCCGTTCATCCACTCCGGGAAGTTACTCCTCCACCCTCTTTTGCAAATCCTTGGGAGGATTACTCACAGGAGTATGTCTTTGGTGCCTCTCAATACCAAGGACAAGGAGAAGAGGAGATAGTAGAAGAGGAAGAAGAAGTTGAAGAAGAAATAGCGGAAGAAGAAACTGAGGAAGAAGAAGAGGAATATGTCAGTGAGCCCGAGACGGATGAGGATCGTCGCAAGGGCAAGACCGTTGTAGCCGATGATGATGAGAGCGACGATGATGAGGATGACGACGATGGTGGCGACGACGACGACGAGTAGCTTCCTTTTTGGTCTTTGATGACAAAGGGGGAGTGAATTTGGGCCACATCGTTTCTTATCTATCTTTCATTCTTGTTGAGCTTGTGAACTTGTAGGAACTTGAATTTGTGTTATGCTTGGTGTGCCAAGTGAAACTCTTATTTGTAAGACTTAATTTGGTTATTGCTAGTGTGATGTTCATTTCGTTATCTATTTCATTGTGAGATGCTTATGTTTGATGTAATGTTATTTCTCTCTTTATTGTTGTGAATATCTTGTCATATGCATCACGATGATTTGATCACACCAAGCACTCTTATGCACAAATTTAGGGGGAGCCTCTACATGAATTTTATTCCTATTATGAACCCAAATTTGTATTGTCATCAATCACCAAAAAGGGGGAGATTGAAAGTGCATCTAGGCATTTAATCTATTTTGGTGATTATTGGCAATAGAAATTTGGATATGATGTTGTGCATGAGTTGTGCAGGAATAAAATGAAATTAATGAAAGGTAGCACTCAAGGAAGGATCTCAATTCATATTCATGTGGTGGAAGACTCAATTGGCGAATTTAAATTCTATTTTCCGTTTGAAATTGAGTATAGGACCACCGTACTATCAAGGGGGACGTAGTTGATGAATTCTAGTTGCTCAAAGTGCTTTGCTTGAGATGAAAAATTCTTTAGAGCCACAAAAACACTTCGCTAACCCCTTTCCTGCGTGGCCGGATCTTAGGCCGGAAGATCCGACCAGGAGTTCCGGGGCGCTCGGCCTTGGGATTTTCCTGGCCGGAAGATCCGACCGGAAGTTCCGGGCCGCTCGGCCTTGGAATTTTTCCTGGCCGGAAGATCCGACCCTGGTTGGAACTTACCTAACTTAGCCGTTTTTTTTCAGCCTCAGAAGTGTCCTGAGTACATGTTCCGGCCCCTGGCCGGATGATCCGACTGCAAGTTCCGGCTGGCTCTGTCTTGAGATTTCTTTGGGCCGGAAGTTCCGGGGTCGCCCGGAAGATCCGACAACTGGTCGGAAGATCCGGCCCCCGGAACTTCACTGGAGTTTTTCTGACTCGGTTTTGTTGCTTATCGGAAGATCCGACCACATGTCGGAAGATCCGGTACCCCTTCGCTGTGAACATAACGGTCATATTTTGGGGGGTTGGTATAAATACCCCACACCCCCCCTCATTCATTGTGGCTGCCTACACTGACCTAACACGAGACAAACTCCCACTTGAGCATTAACTCCACCTCTCTACTCCCTTCCAAGGCTTGATTCTTCCAAGATTCACCTAGGGTTTGAGTGAGAGAGAGAAGATTTGAGGTGTGAGACTTGTGCAAACTTGAGCCCTTCACTAGTTCATCTCTCAAGCACTTGAAGCACTTGGATTCATCGATTCTCGTTTGTTACTCTTGGAGCTTGCTCCTAGACGGTTAGAGGTGCCGGTGAACTCCCATTCTCTTGTGGTTTGAGTCCCGGAAGTTTGTATTTCCCTCTCTCTTCGTGGGAGCTCATAGTAAGTAACTCAATCCTCCTTTGTGGTTGATTGGGAGAGACTTGGGGTTAGTGTGACAGCCCGGCTCTTTGTGAGCATCTCAACGGAGACGTAGCTCCTTTGTGGAGTGAACTTCGGTAGAAAATCCTTTGTCTCCACTTTCATTCTTGTTCATATTGTTTCTATATCTTGATTTGTCCCGATCTACTTATTTGTGGCTATACTCTGATATTGATCATATATAGAAGGTTCCTTACATCATTTGTGAGCTTTGTATTCAAGTGGAATTGTCAAAAGGTCATTAGTTTTCAAATCTCGAAGTACACTTGAATTGCCTGTCGGAAGATCCGGCTTTCCATCGGATCTTCCGGTATTCTGTCCCAGTCGGAAGATCCTGTACAGTGTCGGATCTTCCTAGCCGGAAGATCCGAGACTGTGTCGGATCATCCGACTTTATGACAGTTTTCGGAGGATTTTTGCAGGAATTTTTAAACAGGCCTATTCACCCCCCCTCTAGGCCTAGTGTTGGTCCTTTCAATACCACATGTGTTCTATTAATTATGTGCTAACCAATGGTATCATTCAGCATTCTAGCCAAGTTGCCCGCAATTTAATTCGACCCTGTTTTATGTCTTTTTTTTGGTCTGGGCAGAGCTTAATGGATGTTTTAAGTTACCACTCAGCAGTGCCTTCTACTATGCATGGCGGTCTGGATATCCTTTGATTTTTTGTTAAGTTCACCGACACAACAATAGTTAGAATTGTATGTGGTTTATGAAATATATCAACAAATTAGTTCATTTGACACAACAGCGCATTTAACTTTACTGTTGGGCTTTTATCGCAAGAATTTAACTTTACAATACATTTTCTTTTTTTTCTTGAGTGTAATTGCAGGTTAATCTTTGACCTTAACTTTCTATTATTTTTGATATGTTGAGTTGTTTTCTTTTAGTTTACATCCCCTTCCCACAAGTGTCTTGCTACAGCTATGTGCAGATTTACCTTAAACTTTCTTGTTGTACATATCAAAATATGCATGAGTAGCAACGTTATGCTAAATTAAAATTATCTCTCATCTCAGATTTTTCTTTTTTTGTAGATGTGCAAATTTTTAAATTTTAGTTGGCTTAAAAGATAGCTAACACCATTGCATGTCTTGTTATTTGCAGGTTCAGGAATCAGAAGACCACAGTAGAGTGGCTAACCACCGGTAAGCCATTGATGTTACCTCCCTCTCTAGAAGTTTACTATGCTTAGAAGTTTGAATACCTCTGTATGTTACCTGGCCTTATTATTTCCTGCTTGGTTTACTATGCTTTTGAGTTTTATTTGGCTGAGATGTTAACGTTCAGGTTCTGACCGACTCCCATTGCTTGCTGAATGTTTGACATGATGCCAGGGTTAAGCGTCTTGAACCCCTTTTTCTGAGTATGTATTTTCTTTCCATGGTAAGAGCTTGTACTGCAATAACTTTGCATTAGCAGCTATTGCTACTAAAATTCAGTCTATGGAAATGCCATCTCAAAAACACCACATATTTACTTCCTTCTAAAAAAACAATTAGTATGCACCCAATTATTGGAGTTAAGTAATACTGTTCCGTATTAAGCTTTGAGGTGCAAACATAGGTATGGCCTGATAGGTTTAACACTAAAGGAACTGTGCTACTTGGAACCTCTTCTGAGGGCTCTTATATTTTTATAATCCATACTATGTTTCAGTCTCCCTCTGCTGTCTTCAAAGGAAATATAACCATATAACTTCTTAGTCTATGCATTAAAAAAGAACATGCGTTCCCATAAAGTTTAGCTATTTGTCTCCAAAGTTATAAATCCATTGGTGTTTATCTGGACTTGACTGTCAATGAACTGCACTAGAATTATAACGCATAGCACTGTTTGACTATGATGTGAGTATATTCCAATTCGTTTTTCTTGAACATGATGTAAAACTGAGAATTTCCATTTGATGTATTATATTAGTGGGTGTATTTTACTGAAGGGTCCCTCATTCTTTAGTTTTCAAATTCGAAAAAAATGTCAGTACTTTAGTAAAGAGCTGACTACTGCTTTGGCTACTGACTTGGTGCAGGTTAGCAGTTTTTTCAAAATTCTCAATTGTTTCGATTATCAACGATTCATTTTGGTTTTTGCTGCTAGGTTTGAATGATGAATCCAATGTGATCTATACAGGCATCCATCTGTTTTTATACTACCGAATTTACTATTGTTATTCCTGTAAGCTCTAAAACTTGCAGCTCCACTTCGCCTTGTGTCTGCCCATATGTCCAACGAGACTAAAGCTACTGATGAAGCTACAAGATAACAATTTGTGAATTTGTGAATCATGCACCATACCTATGGACCTTATATATTACTATACATCCAAGTTTTAATTAACTGCATTCCCCGATTGATTGTTTCCCCATTAACATCCTACGTCATAGCAGTAAAAGTAGATTTCGTTTCTCGTTTTGTAAATTATGTGCTTCTGTCTCAACTCTTATACTGCCATACATGTCGCTTATGGAATTGATGTATAATTAAAGTACTTCTTTGTATATAAAACCTTCGGAACAACTGTATATGTATGTCATCTATATGTTATTATGTCTTTATCATATTATAACGTGTCAATGTGCTAAATGGATACATAATTGTGCCGCCATCACGTGCGCAAATCACTAGTGAATACAATAGTTCCAGGCCCCGGCTTACATTACCCAAGCATTCTCGTGCTACTAGGACGAGATTTTTCTTACGGATCTCCCGAAGCAGAGTATGCTGCTAGAGCCTTGTTAACCCTAAACAATACCGAGTGTAGTAGTGGATGCGCTGAAACAATATGCTGCTCGTTAGACAGGTAGCTTGTCAGGATGGTCCAGAAGTCGAAATTACATTGAATAGATAGTTTCCCCCTGGTGCCACAGATACATTATATGGGAAATTTATAATCACCATACAATGAATTTAGTTGTCCTGCTTCTGCATTGCTGACATGTTAGCCAGCTCTTCAGCGGTCACTGGTTTGTGCATCTGTATGAACAGGAACACAAAATTAGGATTGTGTCTGTCTGCCTGTGATGGCATGGCATTTCAGCTGTTCCAATTATTAGTTTTGATGGCCTACTGCATATACCATGCCTAACCATAGGAGGTAGAGACAGGGCCACAGGGGCAAACGAATTTACATAGTGTATGTCAAGTGCACTCACCGCATTAGCAACCGTTAGCCAATGAAAGCACCTTGGGAGAGAATCCTCTGCTGATGGCGTGGTATCATGATTCCAGTAGGTTATGTTCTGGAATTCTGCACGGGATACAAAATTACTCACTTCACCATCTGAATTCTGTGTATCTTTTCCACCACTCTTCTTCTCCAATACATAACCTACAAAGAATATTCAATACATCATAAACTCGATCAAACTACAGAAGGACTTCTGTCAAACTTACTATTTCTATCAAATCGTGAAGAGCGACCACCACCTATCATCTCTAAGCATCTATATGTACATCACTACATTAGTACATGCAAACTTAGTATTTCCAGACAATTTAACATTTCTACCAAGAAGCCAGATGGCTGGTGAAACTCAAAACTGAAACTTCATGTTTTGTTGGAACGGGCTTCCTTCATAGTTTTTAGCATGTCATAGTTTTTAGCATGCATTTGAGTCGCATTCAATTCTTATTATAACAAGTTAATGGACAATATCGTTTTATGACTGCTAGAAGATCAACAGTTGCACAGGAAACTTCAATATTATCAGTGCCACACACAACAATTCCTCCAGTCTACCTAAAAGGAGTGCAAGTAGGGTGCATCTAGTCCCAATTTCACAGATTATGTGTACACTTTACCATGAAACCATAACTTAACTCAATGCATATTTCTATGAATCAATGACAAGTATTCACATTTCCCACAAAAAACCTTCCAAATTGGTGATACATTCACCCATCTACAAGTATCAGATCAAAAGCAGAAGCAACAGACGGAGCTCACCTCGATAGCCATCTGGGAGTGCGAGGGTAGCGCCCTGCAGCTTCCTCCCGCGGAAGAAGGCCTCCTCCACCCTCACCCCCTCCACCTCCACGCCTGCACGAGCCACACCAATACTTCAACCAAATGAATGGGGAAAAGGAGACGAGAGGTTCGACCCCGAGGCACGGACCTGTGCTCCTAGGCTTGAAGTAGTCGGAGACGGGGGTGGCTCCGTTCTGCTTGATGCCGCAGGGAAGGAGGTGCGCGCCGCCGAGGTCGGCGGCCGCAGGGAAGAGGTCGACGGTGGCCGTGACGCCGGCGGCGGCGGCCGGAGGGGTCGTGTCTTCCATTGTTCGGCTCGGTGGTTTCAGCAATGCGCGGGGAAGCCCGCTGGTGGCCTGGTCGATTCTATTGGTGTGATCTGGGCCACACGGGCCTCGCGCCGGAACTGGGCTCGAGGAGACGTGTAGGGGCGGGCCGAGGAGGTTGATTTCTACAGCCCACGGTTCTCGTAGGCCGTGGAGCCCATATTAACTCCTCAACTGTTGCGTTCGTCATTCTCAAAAAAAAAAAAAAAAACTGTTGCGTGCGTCGTTTTTTCACAACTCCAAAACCAGATGAATTGTTAGACCAACTCCAAAAGACACTCTAAATTCATCATAATTGCTAGTTTTAGAGATTTTGATTAAAAATGCACCTTTCAACAGCTTTTTTATTTGGTTATGTAAACATAGCCACTCTCTATTCCGGATTTCTCGCTCTTCAGATATAGAAAAGAGAATAGCTTTTTAGAGTGCACACAAGATATAGAAAAGTTGTTGGAAAACGAAAACATATAGAAAACGAATTTTATGCAAATGACTCTCTAAATGATGATTTAAAGAGTGGGGTTTAGAGAGACTCTTGGAGATGCTCTTGGTTTGTTAGAATCCAGACATGCTGTGAGTATGCACCAGTGGTTTTTTTGATCTGCTAGACTAGCTAGGTGTTGGAGGTTCCAAGCGGCGGTTGTCTCAATATCTTTTTGGCACATTTGGGAGGCACGTTGCGAAATGACGTGGGAAACAAACAATGAAGCAATGGCCTATCTTATTTAATTCTGAGTAAAATACACCATAAACTTGTATTGATCTAATTCTAAACTCTAAAAATGCATTTTCCTATCATTGAACTTGTCCAATGTATCATTTTTGTTGGCTCCACATCGCATACGATTTTCTCTATGTGAAAACTTAGAGCTAGCAGACCAGACGGAAAAAACCGCACGTACAAGCGACCGCGGGGCTTATTGCATGTCGCACTTAGAGGTTTTAAATTTTTTTGAAACTTTGCACACACAATAGTACCAAGTAGATATGAAACATACCAAAAGTTGAGATTCAAACAAATATTATAAAAATTCATATAAAAAGAACAAATTTCAGTCATCCTGAATTTTGTCCTCTAGTGGCTGAAATTTGTTTTTTTCTATGAATTTTTACAACATTTGTTTGAATCTTAACTTTTGGTATGTTTCACGTCTACTTGGTACTATTATGTATGTAAAGTTTTAAAAAAATTTATAACATTTAAGTGCGACATACAAGACCATGCAATAAGCACGGCGATCGCTTATACGTTCGGTTACGCGTTTCTGGCTAGCAGACCTCGTAAGATGGCTTTGCGTGTGATCCAGATCGGATGGTCACCCGTCTCGTGTATGAACCACTCGAGCGACGGGTCCAGCGGCCGGGTGGTGCCGGCGCCCAGGTCGTACACGGCGGCATAGTTCGCCGTCAACCCGCCCTCCTTCCTAGACCCGACGACGCAGACGCAATCCGCCCCGAGCCCCGGCAGCTCGCCGGCGGCCACGCAGACGGCGTCGCCGTGAGGCGCCAGCAGCAGGGCGTGCCCACGCAGGCTCGTCGTCGGCTCAAGCCTCCTCCCCACCATGTCCACCCTCTCCACCGTGACCACGTCGTCTTGGCCGAGCGCCGCCGCCTCCACGAACACGAAGTCCCGCCGCGACTTGCGCACCAGCAGCAGGTCGCCCCATGGAGCCGACACCAGGTACGTGTCGGTCCACTTCCAGCTACTGCGCGGGACGATCGTCTCCGGCTCCGGCGGAGCGAGCGCGGCGCCGGCGACGTCCCACGCCTCGACGGCGCCGTCGTTGGTCACGGTGTAGAAGCGGCCGCGGTGGTGCACGCAGTCCATGTAGAAGAGGAAGTTCCTCTCCCACCAGCGCCTCCCGCTCGCGGCCTTGACCCACCGTTCGCCGCCGGCCATGGCGAAGGAGACGTGGTTGACGTCGTGCTCGATCAGCACGGCGGCGCACGCGCCGCCGGCGGACGGGTCCGACGACAGCGCGACCTTCTTGTACAGGCGGCGGTGCAGGTCGCCGGCGGCCACCCTGTCGATCCTCATCCGCCGCCGAGCTTCGAAGTTGAACCTCACCGCCTTCACCACGTCGTAGTGCGTGACGTCGCCTCTGGCGCCGACGACCGTCGCCGGCTTGATCCCGTGGAGGGTGGCCGGCGGCAGGAGGGGAACCACGGCCCGGGTGATGGGGTGGAGCAGGTGCAGCCTCGAGCGGCGGTCGGCGGCGGCGAGCCACCCGTGGGACGAGCCGACGAAGAGGAAGTCCTCGTTGACGCCGGGGCCGGGGATGACGATGCGGTGGGTGCTCCGGCTGCGGAGGTCGTGGAAGTAGCCCACGTCGCCGGCGCCGGCGCCGCCGCCGCCGCCCTGCTCCTCGTGGCCGCGCCCGTCGAGGAGGAGCCACGGCGTGAGGCAGGCGACGCGGCGACCGGCGGGGCGATGGCGCCGGTAGTCCGTGGCGGCGGCGCGCCACCAGGTGCAGACCGCCCTGACGGCGAGCTCGTCGGTGCAGTCGTCCGGTGACAGCGAGAAGAGGCGCTCGAAGATGAGGTGGAGGATGTCGCCGGGCGTGCTCGACCAGCCATGGTGGATGGCCCGCGTTGCCATCGATCCGTTTGTACCTCATAGATCGTGCCATGTATATATGAACCCACAGATCGACACAGCAACAGGACTCGTTTCTGAATCGAATTCGAGACGCAAACATGGAAGAAAACTAGCAGGTCTCATCAGAATTCAGAATAGAAAAGCAACAACATGAACCGAAGAACATCATCAACAACGAAAGACAAAAACAAATGTATACAATATTCAGAACACGAGCAGAAGCAGCCCTGAAATGGGCGCACACGCGCAGCCTCGCTTGTTCACTCCACTCCAGAGTCCAGACAAATTAAAAGACAAGGCCATGGAACAATTGAAAACAAAGACCTATATAGAGACAAAACCAACGACAGGTGTATTCAATCATCTTTTCAACTTTTTATGCATCACCAGTTCACCACAACAATATTTTCAATTCATTCCATCCAGACAATATATCATCCTAAGATCACAACACAACCTCTTATTAGTTATTACTTATTACCATTATCAATTACAGCCTTACAGGGTAGTAGCATTGGTTCCTGCCTGCAATGCCCGGCCTTCTTCCACCGCCATTCCAGGCCGTGAGCAGGGCGGTGGGAAGCAGAACGGGCACTTGGCCTCGCACTCGTCGTGTGTGCAGTAGCAGTGTGGCTCCGGCTGCTCCAGCACGCAGCAATAGCAGGGCTCGCCCTCCACGCACCGCAACCCTTTGTAGAAGCACAGCACCAGCTTTAGCTTGCTCTCGTCTAATGGCGAGGCAGAGTTGGCCGGGCTTGAAGAACCAGGGCATGTGGTGGCAAGATGACTGTTACTTGGGTGGCTCTTTGCTTCACCTCCATCCTTGGGCAGCGCAGAGCGACCAATTTTGATAAATTTTGCATTCATGGGGTGCGATCGATTAGTATCATACATATATACATGGAGCCTTAGTATGAGCAAACAACATTCCTTTTTTTAAAAAAAAAAGATATGGGCAAACGCGAAGGCATTAGGTACTTACACTGTGCGCACAACACGAGGCATCCAAAAAGCAAGACGAACAAGGTGGTCAGCGCACGCACTCTGCATCCGCCATGGTTACTCATGTTGGATCTTGGTTTAAGTATAGCTCTATGAACCTCTGAACTGTGAGAGAGTTAGATTAGACCATGTATGGAATGGCTTCGGCCGGGCCCTGATATATAGGCATTCAGCAAAAGACAAAAAGTCCACTAAACTACACTTGAGAGATATATGCTGACGAACACTTGGAGAGGCATCGGACAAGTGTGGTGAACCGAAATTAAAGCTACACGTTGGTTTGTGGATGTTGCAATGTATGATCAATCTTAAAGATATGTTATATAATTAAGTAAAATATAATATATTAGATATTTTATGAAATAAGTATTAGATATGCTACATAATGTAGATGAAATATCTCAATCTACTGTGTACATGCATTAACCGTTAGGAGATTGCACGGTTATAAATAAATGTTTACCAACAATCCCAGATAGTGTTGCTGGACTCATTCGACGATATGCACTCGGTTTGTTACTAGAAGGAAACTGTCCTGATTGGTGCCGTATATGAACTCACAAACAATGTATTTTTTCCGTTTTCTTGAAAAAAAATCAAGATGCAAGAAAGCATACGTATTTCAGGCGTTGGCGTAGTGCTATGCATGTTGTCTCTTGCATCTTGACAATAGTTATTTTCTCTTTATTTTACTTTTCTTGTCTTTTGATGATCAGAGAACTACTCTCGTATATGTGTTTAGCAGCAATATTCCACTGTTCTGTTATGTAAAAATAGCATGCTACTAACTCCAGATTGAATTATTTGACGTTTTAGAACATCAGAATGACCTGCGCTTAGTAGTATATATCTATCTGTCCAAAGAGCCAAATATTACGATATAGAGGTAGTACATTGCTTAGGCACCATCTTATTTATAGCGCAGCGCAAAAACGATGAGTATCCGAGCCAAAACGTCACGGACCCATGAAATTCCGGATTCGGTGTGGTGTGGCTTAGTTCTTTAATTAAGAACCATTTATTATATCATATACTACCACGTAGAAAGTTACCACGTTGTATATATAAATGTGCTTGATCATTTAGCGCTAATTAGCATTTCAAGTCATTTGGTTCACAGGGCACTCCAATTTAAGATGGAAAGAAAGCATGAGGTGGAAACCGTTCGGTTGGGTCTATTGTGCTGAGAAGTGCAGAAGCATCAGAGAGGGGCACATACAGTTTTTAAGCATGGTGGTCACTGATTTGCAGCGCTTCGCTGCTTCGGCTCCATAGAAAAATGAAGGGGGCTGATGAGGAGCTGAGCAAAACATATAATTCAAAGCAATTTTAACCCGCAAATTAAAAACAACAATGCGGGCCAGCTAACATATTCAATCTCTCTCTCTAACCAAAATCATATTCAAACTGTGCGGAGCAATATATATATATATATATATATATATATATATATATATATATATAACAGTATGATTAAATTACATTGGTGACTGGATTAGGATAACAAACGTGACAATAAAATTTTCAGTCACAAGTCTGTATTTGTTGGCTAGAGTAATCATAAAATACAATATATTAACTATAAAACAGAGTTTGTCTTTTGAGCTAGTAAATTAGCAGCTCGCATGTTGACAACCATGGGCACACATCCGGATGCAATACACGAAGTACTAGTACTATGTATTCTTTCAGTACTAGTACTATGTATTCTTTCTCCTCTTACTGTCATTTTCGCATTGTTTAGATAAGGGGGACATATGCCCCCCTTGATTATTTACTGGCGAGGCCGAGGATGTCTCTCTGAGCACGCCGTAGGCCACCTCGGGCATCTCCCGGTTGTCAACAAGCTCCTGGAGCGAAGCCGCCTTGGGGTTGCGACACGTCCCAAAGTGATGCAAGATGGGGTTGATGGCTACCTCCAACGAAGTGGAGGAGTCGGACTTCTGCTTCAAGAGCTCCCTCGCACCTTGGAGATCCTTCTCCAGCCGCTGCCCACGTGCCGCCGCTTCAACAACATGATTCTAGAGAGCTACAGGGACAAGCAAAGCAACGTCAAGCAGAGAGGGACCAAAAGCGACGGGCAGCAATTAACCTTCCGCTTGACCCCAGGGCTCGCCCACGGTAGCTTTTTCTTGGCGCGGGTAGCCGGAGAGATTCGTAGCCGCAGCATCAACACCAAGCTTCAGTTGGCGCTCCCGCTCCACGGTAACCTGAAGATTGCGGTTCTCCACGCCGGCTTGCGTCAGCTCCTAAGTCCGCTCGTCCACCAGCTTCAGGGCCTGATGGCGCTTCTTCTCGGCCAAGAGTGCGGCAACACGTCACTGGTACAGCTCGGTCTGCTTCTACGCAAGCGCGGACTCCGCTTTGTCGACCCTATGGTGTAAGACCTCGCATTCCTCCTTGTGGACGACGTCATCCACCTTCATACTCTCCGCCAGGTCCAAGAGTTTGGCTTCGGACTCACGAATGCCATCATGAGCCTTACGCACACGGGCCTGGGCGTTCTCTACCTCGACATATTGACAAGCATGGGCACATCCGGATGCAATACACGAAGTACTATTACTCAGTATTCTTCCTCCTTTGCCTGCCATTTTCGCATCATCCTGATTGTTTAGATAAGGGGGGCATATGCCGATTATTTACTAAGGGTGTTTGGATGACGGGGCCGAGGATGTCTCTCCGAGCACGCCATAGGCCACTTCGGGCATTTCCTAGTCGTCAACAAGCTCCTGGAGCGAATTCGATGAAGCCGACCGGTCAGGGGGAACATCGATGTTCGCCGCGCCGGGCAGCGACACGTCCCAAGCAAAGGGGTGTCGGCGGTCCTCCCAAGCAAAGTGAAAACTTAGCGTCTTTACATAGAGGCAATATATATAGTGGCCCCATATCTGTTCATGGATTTCTCTTTGCTAACAGCAGAAGCTTGCCTAGCGATATATACATGTCTTCTGCCTCAATTTGGTTAAAAGTCAACTCCACGAACGAGATCTAGAGGCAGCAGTATCACGGTCATCCTCTCCACCCGATTCCATCAGCAACAACGCAAAAAGAAAAGGTTAATTTTCAGTTTTCCACGCGCCCACACAGCTCAACCTGCCTCTCCGCTGTTCTCCACTACCATTGCCGTTAGCCGAAGTCGCCGCAGGCGGACAGTGCTATGCAAAGTGTTTTGTTTTTGTGCCAGAAATTTTAAAATGATTTTTAGATGAACAGAGCAGCTGCTTTGCAAATTGCACGCAACGTCGTCTCACGGTCTCTCAGTTCGCAGCTCTAGATTTGGAGAAAGGAAACACAAGTAGTCACGGTATCTCAGATCCGATTTCTCACGTATAACCAATAAAAACCTCCTTCTCTTTCTTTTCAACAATTTTTTTTGAGGAACTTCAACAATTAATAAACAAATTATTAAATAACATACGTTAGTACAAAATTAAACAAAAGTTGGGGATGTAGCTCAATTGGTAGAGCGTTGATCAAAGCATGATAATTAAAAGTACGGGTTCGATTCCTTGCATCTCCGTATATTTTTATTTCGTTTAATGAGAAAACAAATAGTACCAAAAAAAAAGTTGGCTCAATGATATTGGTTGATCAAAGCATATAATACATTGATCAAATACAGCGTTTGATTCCTTGTGCCCTCCCTCCCTCCCTCTCTCTGCGCATGAGTACAATTTTACCATTATATTTCTACTGGCTGCTGTACGCAAGGAGGCCGGGCTGTCAGGGTAGCAATCCAGGCACTCGGCCTTGGAGCACCAGCGCCGCGGCTCCGGCAGGTCAAGCTGGCAGGAGTAGCAGGCATATATAGCCATCCGCCCATCCGCGCACAGCACACCTGGTATAGGCGCACATCGTAATCTTCTTCTTCCTATCGTCTGATGAGATCGCACCGGCTCAACATCAGTGACATGATGGGTCATGGGGGGCATGATATTTATATAGTTTGGACAATAAAGAATTAATCGTGGTGGTGTAGATATGAGTGATCTTTCAAGATATGTTATATAATTGGGAGGATCAACAATTAGTTGTAGTGGCATATATGCATGGCTTGAGACTTAATTCGTGCGTATTTAAAATGTACAGGCAGATGACATATGCCATGGATAGTCATGAATAACATGCATGGCCAAACAACCAGATATTATATATACATTAATTGTTTTTGAGATTGCATAATCGTAAAATGTTTAGCAACAATCTAGAGAAGTGTTGTTGGCCTCCTTTGTCAAATGTACTCTCAGTTTCTTGCCGGAAGGAAACAATCATGGATGCTGTTTTTCTCTGCTTTATTGTTCAGCAATTTCTAGTCCTACCTATGTACATATATTCATCAAGAATCAATATCTTCTATGTACGTTCATTCACGAATTAAAAACGGGCTTTTGAGTTCCTTCAAATCTCTAACGTATCAGTTGATCTCGTTGCTCCCTCAGATGCTTTGGCCTCCTCCTTTACCCATATTGGGGATTCTGCAACTTGCTTTCAGTGCACCAACCCTTCCTGTGAGGATGTCAACGAATGAAATCGTGACTGCATTTCACGCAAGCTGCCGAGGAAACCTTGGTTAACAGGAACACATGACCAATTTGTCGAGTTATCTGCTGTTAGACGCGATGGTTTCTTCTATCCTTCTGATTACTATGCTGAGGCTATGTCCCTCTTCCAGTGCTTTGACCGCCGCTCTGTGTGCTTTCTTGTGCCACTTCAAAAGGTTATAAGATTGCATGACTGACCAACGAGCTCGGTTTGCCATCTGATAAGCAATGGATAAATACTAAATATTAATGCATCATCTATTTTTATTTAGAAGGAGGTAAGAGATAATGGAAGAGTAATGCAAACCTGTGCAACAGAGGGAGGCGGGTTCAGTAGAACACACAAACTCCTAAACAGATTCTCATCATTTTCTCCGCCTTCTGCCTCCCCGTAAACAAGTGCTTCAGCAGCTATTCCGGCAAACAGAATCATGGAGTACCTGTAATTTCACTCCCACCTAGGAGAAGTCAAATGCTGCCCACCAAGAACTCCCAAGTGCCAACATTCAAATATATGACTACTTTATGTACCTGTCAAATGCTGTACTTGATAGATGTCCCTCAGCAAGTTCTTTTTCCATCTTCTCATCCCAGAACTGAGTCCCTGCCTGCAGAGATATGGAATCACCATGAGAGGGTTACAGCATGTGAGGTCTATAGGAAGGGCATATGGTCATGAAGACAAAAGGGAATGGTCGCATAGCTGATTCAGAAGAAAAGGGAATGCACCACACGTGTACAAGCAGAAGCAAGAAAAACTAATAATCAACTACAATAATAACGCGAGTCAACTAAAAACAAGAGATGTGACAATGTAAGCTTAAAATCCCTCATGGCAGAACATCACAATTTTTTTAAGGATAATATCAAGCTTTATTCAGAAAAAAATACAAAATATTCTATATCACAGTTTCAATACTAGCTGCTTCTGTTTTTAATTGTTGGAGAGATACAAATGTGACACAGACAGAGTAGGTTGAATAGACAACAATGTTAATGGTAATCTACTAGCTGTCAGAACTTTGATAATGCACTACAGATTAAAAATATTGCAGAAGAAACGGTCTCATGCACAAATTCATATTAAGGACTAGACCTGAAAAAGGTGCATTGAAGTTTTTAAGTGACAGAAATTGTAATGCTTCACTGTACAATAGACAGAAGACGCCAAGCGCAACAGATAGATAGACAAGTGTTAAATTAACAATAGGTTTACCTGGCCCTGAATGCCCATTCGCAATGCCACAAATGGATCCAAAATGACTCCTCGTATTGGGCAACCCATTAGATAGGCTATGCATAGGTTCAATTTAGTAAGGGACATTGCCAAAATTGAATCTCAGAAGTCAGCTAAATCAGAAATGAACACATTGCGGAACTTATAAAGTGAAAACTAATATCATAAAAGGGGCGCTAATTAGAAGAATATGGGACGATGAAAAGTTAGGAAAAAGGTAAGCCATACCAGTAAGAAGATGGCCTGCTTCGTGTACAAGTATTCGACGCTTATATGGAGGCCAGAAAGATGATATTTGTGCGAGACCAGTACCGCCAATAAATATTGCATCAGCTGCTGCTAATGCCAATACAGCACCCAATTTGGGCCGTAGATCAATCCCTTGAGTTAGTAGAAAAGATACACCTCCAAGAAATCCAATGAGAACATACGGAGAACTTCCCGAGAGACCCCATTTCTTTGGTGCAAGCTTTGCAGCTGAAGAAATTAATAAATAAAAAGATTAGATTTTCATACCATCGTGATGGTAAGTCACAATAGATGAGCTAAAGTTCCTTTGAAACAGCTCTATCAGCTTGTTCTGGTTTCTGACTATGTTTTGCTAAGACTGTTGGAGTAGAGTTTTCCCATTTTAGGGGAAAAGAGTGCAGTATGAACATCCTGACATGTTGCAACCGGTAGTCCAATGCATGCAATCTCTGAGTGAAGAATGATAGAGTAGAGGAGAGGGGATACTGTATCAATCCTCACCTTCCAACCCTGTCATCTCCTTTAAAACTGTCGGTGTCACTTCTCTTGGTCCTTCTAGAACTGCAGCAAATGAAATGCAACACAAATCAATACGAATGGGAGTCTGAATGATATAGCAGCATCTCTACAACACTGTAAACGTTAACTGATAAACCGTAAGCCCAGTTCAAAACGTGAGGCCATTCCTTCAATCATACAATCCTACACCAATCAAATCACCACTTATCAAATCCTACACACCCATTTCAAAAGCAACTAAGAAACTGAACTTAATTCGACGCCAAATTCATATTCCGAAGGCGATTCGCAATTGCATACCAAGTCCCAACTCACCGATGTTCTTGCACTTGCCGAAGTTGGCGAGGACCCCGCGGTCGACGAGGAACTGGTAGGCCCGGCCGACGAGGCGCATATCGTCGGCGTCGATGCAGGCGTCGAGCACCTCCCATTCCCGCCCCGGCGGCACGGGCACCGCGACGACCTGCGTCGCCGCGGTCGAGGTACCTGCCGCGCCAGCCGCGGGCTCCACGGACTGCAGGAAGCGGAGCGCGCGGGAGAGGTCCTTCCTCCTGACGGCGTCCTCGAACTCCCGCCACTCCTTCACGGCCCCCGCCTCGTCCTCGAACTCGCGCCACTCCTTGACGGAGCCAGCGCGCAGGAGGGGCCCGCGGCGGCGGCGGGGGCAGCACGGGGAGGGTAGAAAGCGCTTGGGGAAGGAAGAGGTGGGAGCGGAGGCGGAGGAGGAGGAGGCGAGGGGCATGGGGGCAGAGGCCGTCGGCGTCGCCATTGGTGCGGTCGCAGAGGTGGGCAAGCGGGGTCGGGTGCTCGACGTGGCGTCGTCAGTGACGTTCGCAAGGACGCCGCTGGTTAAAATGGGCCGGATCATGCCGTGTTTATGGTCCAGTGCTTTTTAGGCCCAGTGTCCAGTGAGTTGGAGGATACCAGGACCGTGTTTAGTTGAGTTGAATAAAATTTTGGAGCCCCTTTGACCAATAATTACGGGTATTAAATAAATTAATTTACAAAACTACTTCACAACATTAGACTATTTCGCGAGACTCATCTAATGAGGCCTTTGACCGCACGATTAGAGAATGGTTACTGTAACATTATGTAACAAATTATGGATTAATTAGACTTATTAGATTCGTCGTGCAAAGTTACACACATCCCTAAAAAAATTTTATAAATAAACTTCATTTGGTACTCCATGCATGCAATTCATTTGGTACTCCATGCAATGTCTTGAGAAAATTTTTTTTGGCCCGAAAGTGAAGCAGTACTCCGTTGAGAGTAGTCGGGAGACGAGAGCTCTGACTGACTAGTGAGTACTGAGTAGTGACTTGTTGAAAGTTGAAACCCAAGAAATTCACTTCCGATTCAGGCTTACTATCTCAAATGAACTTTACAAATAAGCATTGCAAATGATTTTAAGTCGAGACCATTGCAAATTATCGGGCGGACGGGCACCGAGTGCCGGCTCGAACTCATCTTGTGCGGAAAGGGTCGATTCAAGGAGTTGAATTCTGCTCGCAAACAAGAAGTTTTGCGGCTCGATTCAGAGAGTTGTCACTACAAGAATAACTCACATCCGCACCCCTCGTATGTCTCGGTGCACTTAAGATCCGGTGCTAATGTAACGTTAGCACCGGGTGCAAAATTGGGACGCCCTCGGGAACCCTTTAGCACCGGGTTGTAACACCAACCGGTGCGAAAAGTCCCCTTTTGCACCGGGTGGTGTTACGACCCGGTGCTAAAGACCCTTTAGCACCGGTTCGTAAATACGATCCAGTGCTAATGTAGGGGTCACATGCTACTTCAAAAGGAGCGCATCTTTAATCCTATCACATGCGCTGTGTAGGTGAGATGGTTAGGTGGGTGCACACGCGCGCCAAGAGGTCTTGAGTTCGAATCCCGCAACACGCAAATATGCAAATATTTTTGGTTATTTGACCACCCGGTGCTAAAGGTGGCACCCTTTAGCACCGGAAGATTGGCACCGGGTGGGAAACCTGGTGCTAAATGGCTTTCCCACCCGGTGCCAATGTGCATGATTCTGGTAGTGTGTCTGGTAGTGTGTTCTGCTCGCAAACAAAAGGTTTGGCGCCCTCGACTATCAAGAAAATGCTTACTGTTCAGACCAAGCACGAAGCAGAGCACACCACCAAACCAAAGCATCACCATCCGATGCACCAGGGGAAGATCAGTGTGTCAATGTGATACCCCAAAAAAAAAACTGTAGCATCACCAGCTACCCGGAAGAACTATATGATTTTGCTACAAAAAATAAAAATTCTCGTCGGATCACAGTGAAACAAATGCACAACCCAAACACACAGGAAATGAAAAATATCAGCAAAGCAGTTCGCAGAACTAACTCCAATCCCTTGCAACGAGCCCTCCGTTGCAGACGCAGGGAATCAACATTCAGTTATTCACCATGTTCAACAGTAAAACTGCCATATTGCTCAAAAAAAAACAGTAAAACTGCCATACAGATACAGGTATACCATGATAAGCTGATAACCACAAGCTGTCTCAAGTATACAAACACGCCACTGAAGATACACAGGAAGAATAATTTCTGAAAATCACAACATAAACAGCAGCACAACCAAAACAGCAAACCAGTGCCAAAGCAATCCTTTATCGGTATAGAGTTCCTGATTATCATGACACGAACAGCCACACAGTGCCAAAGGAGAAATTTTAAGAACTTCAAGAATGTAAATGCCTCATCTGTGGCCACAGCATAATCAGAAGGCAAAATCACAAAATAAGTAGGAACCATATGAAACAACTGACAGAGAATAGCTTCGAAGAATTCCAATGCAACAGCAGATCATCCACGAAACTATGTCCCCATTATTTAATATACTCGTTAATCAACACTAGAACCTACTCATAAGAAATAGGAGCTAGGACCAGTGACTGAAATAGTGAAATCTATCTTTGAATTTGTAGGTTGCAGTGAAAAAAAAACTAGGAGCTAGGACCAATGATTGAACTACCTTTGAATTTGAAGACTGCAATGAAAAAACTAGGAGCTAGGACCCATGAATTAAAACTATCTTTGAATTTGAAGGTTGCACTGAAAAAGCATTGCTTACCCAATCCTACAGAACTGTTCATGCCATTTCTATCAGCAGCACTAAAATCTATCCGTGCATGGATGGAAATGAATCATAAACACCACAGGATGATATATCGTGAATCAATTATACGGATCACAACTCGCAGTAAGAGATCTCAAGCAATTCATCTGAAACATTTCAAGGAACTGAACTGGCATTCGTTACCAAGTGACCAAAACCGCGGTATCACAACTCATAATTGTCTCACAACGCTGGATTCATGACAATTTAGAAGTTTCTTTAACACAGATAGGATGATGAAACGAGATGGAAAAAACCTATGCGGTGAGCACGACGGCGCCGCCGGCGGCCTTGATCTTCTTCTCCGCGACCTTGGAGATGAGCTTGGCCTTGACGACGATGGGCTTGGGCGGCAGCATCCCCTTGCCGAGCACCTTGAAGTAGCCGAACTGCGTCACGTCGATCAGCGGGGCCTTGTCGGCGCCGGCCGC
Organism: Echinochloa phyllopogon; assembly: GCA_033239725.1. Lineage (NCBI taxonomy): Eukaryota > Viridiplantae > Streptophyta > Magnoliopsida > Poales > Poaceae > Echinochloa > Echinochloa phyllopogon. Next base: position 4,994,492 of record BTCW01000001.1, read on the forward strand.
CTCCGCGGCCTCGGCGGGCACCATCGACCACAGCCGCTCGACGTTGACCGACGGGCAGTAGAACTTGTTGCGGAGCTTGTGGAAGTAGCGCATGCCGACCTTGCCGAAGTAGCCGGGGTGGTACTTGTCGAAGAGGATGCGGTGGTGGTGCATGCCACCGGCGTTACCTCGACCTCCAGGGTGCTTGCGGTGCTTGCCGATGCGGCCGTGCCCCGCGGACACGTGACCGCGCTTCTTCCTGTTCTTCTTCAGGCTCGTCGTCATCTCCGCCGCTCGCCGCCGCCGGGTGCTGGGGTTGGAAGGGGAGGAGTGGTAGGAAGAAACCCTAGGAGAGGGGAGATGTTATCTTTCTTATAAGGCGAGTGCGTGGCGTGGCCGCCGTCGGATGGGGTAGGTGGAGGATCTGGAACGGTTGGATTGAATGGGCCATGGTAGTCGCTTTCCTCTAGGGTTTTTCCTTGGGCTGCAATTGGCTAGATTATGTATGGGCTGGGCCTTCTTCCGTCGAACTTGTTGGGTCTCTAGCTGTTAGGCCCGTCTCCCGTTTGGACGAATGTCTTGTGCTGGGATATCGTTTTTTTTTTTGAGAAATAAGGATATCGTTAACAGTCTCCAAGAACTCTTGATTGTTTAAGCGCCGCCGTTCTTGCGAAAAGAAAGAAAAACGTGTAAAAAAAGAAGAATAAGAACAAAAGAAAAAAGAAAGTATAGAAAATTAAAGTTGCACAAAAACCACCAAAAAAACATCGCTTGAAACCTTGCTAGACGTTTAGGCATGATTGGCACCGCCGTGGTTAAGATTTAGATGCACATACCTAGCTTTGTGGCAAAATAGAACCACATGGTTTTAGTTATCGTGAATAACTCTACTGTAACAAGCTGATGAATTATACAAGATCTAAGATTGGTGACATTGCCATTTGCCACGGTGTGGCAAACGCGTCAACTCTTTGGATCTTAGCCAAACTATCTCGAGTAAAATGGTGAGATTACTAACCCCAAACATATACGTGTAAGCTGCAACTTAAGCTTTTGATACCTGTTTCAAGGATGGCTGATGTTTTCCATGCAGTAATAACCGGGATTGCTAAAGTACACTTGAGCATTTCAGAGGCTTGAAGTGTTCCCGGAGATTAGGAGTTAGGACTTCATGTTTTCAGGAGATGGGATGTTCAGGGAGTAAATTGATGCTGATGTTAGAGGGAGGGATAGCGGTGTCACCCTAGTCTCACGCGGGAGAGGGGGACGTTAGGCTGGACTAGACTAGAGCATAGCACGAGAGTATCGAGGCCTCGTTCGTTTGACTTATGCTGATGACTTATTTTGATTTGTTGTGAGAGAAAAATATTGTTAACTGATAAGCATAAGTCAAGCGAACATAGCCCAAGTTGAGACAGATTTCGGACAGACATACACGGAAGAAGAAAGGATTTGAGTCAAACAAAGAAAACAAAAGATATTGTTGGATATTAATCCAGTAACAATTAGAAATTCAGGGATGTTTTGTAAACATTTTTGTAATAGTAGTAAGTAGTACTCAGATAACTAATTTATATACTCATTCTAAATTTCATTACACTGTGTATAAACAACAGCATTTCCTCACGTAGGGGGCTCCTTTCCAGCTTCCGTTTGCTGGATATGTATGATGGCTTTGAAGCCCATTACCTATGCCCCCTCCCCCCCCCCCCCCCCCGCCCCCACCGTGCTGGCCCGCTCTTCCTAATCCGATGGACCTTGTCGCCACCAGTCATCACCCACCGGACGTCCGACCCTGCCCGACTGGCAGCGCTCCCGCGCCGCCTTGTCTCTGTCGCCGCCGAGTCTCGCCCCGACCCTTCTTTTCTAAGGCCGACGACCATTGAGACCACCCCTCGAAACCCTGAACCCTAACCTTAACCTTCGCCACTGCCGCCCCACCGGCCTCAACCACCACTTTGTGCCCGATGGCGACCTTGTCGCCGAGCCGTGCCCGTCCGTGGCCGACTCTTGTCCCTCCGCCCGCGGCGGCGGTGTCGCCCCTCCATGAACGGGAGTGGGGTAGAAAGGAGATCGTGCGGTCCATATTGATCGTATGAATCTCAAATATTGAAAACGGGTAGATCCAAATAACTTTCAGAAGCGATATAGAAATCCCGGCTCATGCAGCAGTCTCACAAAAACAGATGGGCCGGTGCCGGTCGAGTAGTTGCCAAACATCGCGGCCGACGAACCATATCATCCACCGGAGAAGATGTGGCTGCCGATGACCGACGAGCTCCTTTTCGTCTTCCGTCCGTGTCGACGAGAACGAGACCGGACAATGCGAATTCAATCCCACTAGGCCCCAGCGCCAAAACAATGGTCCCTCTCGTCCCGCTCGCCAGCCCACGGGCGAGGCGAGAACCAGAGGCCACCATCTGTCATCTCCCTTTTCCACTTCCACGCATCGCCGGCCTTCCTGGCTTCCTCCCTTCGAGAACCTTCTGCCCCCCTCCCATTCCAAAACCGTCGAATCCACGCCGTCCGTCCCCAATCCGCGGGCCCAGGAAAACCCGCAGGCGCCGCGTCCGCCGTCCGCCGCCCCTTACCCCCGCTCCAAGCCACGCCGCCCTCCCACTGCCACCGCGGGCCCGCTCCACCCGACCCCACGTGTCACCGACACGCGGCGTCCCACCTCGCCCCCCGAATATTCCGTGCCATCGCGAAGCCCACCTCTCTATAAAGAAACGGATCAAACCCATCCCATTGGCACATCCAAAGCTCTCCTCACCTCTCCTCACCACCACCACCGGTCTCGCCGTCGCGTTCGCCGCCGATTCGATCCGATCCGGGCTCTCCGATCCACGGTGAGTCGCTCCGTCCGTGTTCGCGAGGCTGCCGCCGGATCCGTCGCCGTCGGGCTCCGAGCTCTGGTCTGATTCCCGCGGCGTCCGGGTTTTTTTGGGTGCGTGCAGGGAGTGATGGCGACCAAGAGGAGCGTGGGCACCCTGTCGGAGGCGGATCTGAAGGGGAAGAAGGTGTTCGTGCGGGCCGACCTCAACGTGCCGCTCGATGACGCCCAGAAGATCACCGACGACACCCGCATCCGCGCGTCCGTCCCCACCATCAAGTTCCTCCTCGAGAAGGGCGCCAAGGTCGTCCTCGCCAGCCACCTGGTGAGTATGCTGAACGCCCCCACATGCCTGTGTCACGTATACTCAATGCTTGATTTGTATAAACGGAGATGCTTGCTTGTGGAGGATTGGGTGGATCGGACGGGATTCTGCTTGGTCACAGTGCCGAGATTTGCAGTCAATTTAGGATTCGTGCTTGGGATCTGTGAATCGTGACAATATTGTGCTTACGTTTATCGCAGTGCATGAGTGGTTAATTTGCTGGCTCTGGCTAGATAAATTGGTGTTGCCATGGACTCGAGGCAAAGGGCAGTTTTAGTTTGAGATCTGTAGTTTATGTTGGCTTGCAACTCTAAGTCCCTTCAGCTCTGATTTACTGTCTTGCTGTAGTTCATTTACTGCTACTTAGCTGTTGCAGTTAAATGCGATGAATGAGCATGCAAACCACGCTGACTATACGCAGTTATTTGATACTAACATAATTCTGGAGTGTTTTTCTGCTTTCGTGCTTGGCCACTAGATAATCATGCTAGCAGTTCTACTGATATAATGTTTTTATATACTAAAGGAGCATGGTCTAACACGGATTCTAGTATTAGTTCCTATTTCTCAATAACTCTGTATTTAAGAATATCATGGAGGTTGACCCTTGTTTCTAAACTATTTAAGCTAAGTGGATTGTTTATTCCTGTCAAATACATGGGGTGTTTGTTTTTGCTGTTGCTTTCAGCTAATGAAAGTTCTATTTTCTACAGTTGATCATGGAACCTAAATGTACCCTTTTTGTGCTAGTTAGTTGGAAAACCAAACCAGTTTACAGAACCTATGGCATGTTTCTGATTCACAGAAGCAGTGCTATCATTAATATTAATTTTTTTCTTGTCATTTTTCCCTTTGCTACAAACATCATTACATTGATTGAGCTACTTGTGAAATAATACCATTTGTCGATGGAATAATAGTATATTTGGAGCCTGATGCTCAATGCACAACAAGACATTTATGAGTTATCTATTTTCCAGCTGAATGAACTGATTTTAGGAATGTCCAAACTAAAACACTGACAGTATAGGTTAAGGAATTGTTTTGGCTTTTAACTGATTTACCATTGTTGCTTCTTTCTCTCTTTTTTGAACTTCATTGAAACTATAGCATGCAGCCATGTGATTAAACAATCTTGTGGTTGTGATGTTTCTTATGATCAGTGATATGGTAATTATTTATGTTCAAGTATAGCAAGAAGCATGATTTTTGCCTTTTCTTTTTCTAATGTATTTTGATGATGTTATTTCCAGGGCCGTCCAAAAGGTGTCACCCCGAAGTACAGCTTGAAGCCCCTTGTTCCACGCTTGTCTGAGCTCCTTGGTGTCGATGTACGCTATGATTTGACATTAGCCCATTATGTTTTCTGTTGTACCTTAACTAACTAAGAGCTGCTCTTATTTGTGCATAAATAGGTGGTGATGGCCAATGACTGCATTGGTGAGGAAGTTGAGAAATTGGCTGCTGCTTTGCCAGAAGGTGGAGTTCTGCTCCTTGAGAACGTTAGATTCTACAAGGAGGAAGAAAAGAACGACCCTGAGTTTGCTAAGAAGCTAGCATCTGTTGCTGACCTTTATGTAAATGATGCTTTCGGCACGGCACACAGAGCTCATGCTTCAACAGAAGGAGTTACTAAGTTTTTGAAGCCTGCTGTTGCTGGATTCCTCATGCAGAAGGTAATAAAATCTCAGCCCTGCTCAAGATCCAGCGTGTTTGAGAAAGTGTTTGACAAAAAATGGTTACCTCCATGATAAAGTCCTCCTTCTGTAAGTAGGAAGGGTAAAAATGTATGTATAATCTATGCTCCGTGCACTGATCTGTAGTTCCAAAATGTTTGGTCTAATTACATATAGTTTTACAGAAAATGCAATTTACATGGATCCTTTGCATTTTAAATGATTGAATATATGCTTATTTTGTGTCCTTCAAAAGAGATTCTATATGTACTTTTATGAAGTCTAAATTACAAGTTTTTTTGTTGGAAAAGTGGGTTTGACTAATGATTTTAATTATGCAGGAACTTGACTATCTTGTTGGAGCTGTTGCCAACCCGAAGAAGCCATTTGCTGCCATTGTTGGTGGATCCAAGGTCTCAACTAAGATTGGGGTCATTGAGTCTCTGCTGGCGAAGGTTGATATCCTCATCCTTGGTGGTGGTATGATCTACACATTCTACAAGGCACAGGGATATGCTGTTGGAAAATCCCTTGTGGAGGAAGACAAACTTGAGCTTGCAACCTCGCTTATTGAAAAAGCCAAGGCAAAGGGTGTTTCTCTTTTGCTTCCCACTGATATTGTAGTAGCTGACAAGTTTGCACCTGACGCTGAGAGCAAGGTTTGTTTATTTACACAAACACCTCCATGGTACTTGCAATTTTTTTACATTCTGATGAGATCACTTCTGAAAACTGTTTAGTAATCATTACACAGCTTGTGCAACAAATTAATAAATGTGAGCCATTCAGTGTGAACAGTGGTGGGACATGTCAATTTGCATGCTAGTAGTTTCATATTGCAGCACTCAGAGATCGTCATCTTGGATTCTTGGTGCTTACTTGAATGTCTCTTACAGATTGTTCCTGCCACTGCTATTCCCGATGAATGGATGGGTCTTGATGTTGGCCCTGATGCCACTAAAACCTTCAATGAAGCATTGGACACCACCCAGACTATTATTTGGAACGGTCCGATGGGAGTGTTCGAGTTTGAGAAGTTTGCTGCAGGCACTGAGGTAGAATAAACTAGCATTGCATCAATTGATTTGTGGGCTCTCCTTTTTCTTTATTTGCTTTCTTGTTTTGGCCTCTTAATTCCTTTTCTTTCTTCAGGCCATTGCTAAGAAGTTGGCTGACCTTACAACCACAAAGGGTGTCACTACCATCATCGGTGGTGGTGACTCTGTTGCTGCTGTTGAGAAGGCTGGGCTGGCTGACAAGATGAGCCACATTTCGACTGGCGGTGGTGCGAGCTTGGAGCTCTTGGAAGGCAAGCCGCTCCCAGGTGTTCTTGCCCTCGACGAAGCCTAAGCTTGGAGCTAGTTCAGGTGGCCCTTTCAGCCTGCGTGTCATTTTGTTTTGGACCATGATGTAACATTGCAAAGTTATGGATCTATGGACTTGAGATAGGCTTGTCATCTGAGTTTTGCTAGATGAGTCGTGAATAAGTTTTGACTTCCTCGCTGCGAGTGAAGTGATCGGAATTCAAAAAATTGGAACTAACAAACTCCTATGCATGTGTATGATAATTTCGGTTTGCAGTCCGCATCTCGTTTGCTTTACTTCTCTGCTGGTGTTTGCTAGATGAGTTGTCGATATATTTTTTTGTGTGGTTTCATATTCATTTCCCTCATTCTGGAACGATAACTGAATTGACAAACAAGATAACAAAAGCTTCGTGCTTTCGTTGTTTTTTCTTACGAAATTCTAATAGAGTAATAGGGTCAACATCCTGTTCATTCATACTTCGGTTGCTTTTCAATTCCACTTGTTGCTCGTTGAGCTTTAGTTTACTTTCATATTCCCTGCGCAAAAGATTCTCCATCCATGGACCTTCTCTAAAGTGGTATTTTTATGTTCCATGTTTAGTGTTAATTGAGCTTTTAGTTTACTTTTAATTTCATATTTTCATATTCCCCTGTATGCTCCATGTTTTTTTTGACTAATTGAGATGTCATTCGACCTAATTTCCCAACTACCAGCAATTGTTCCACCCAAATCGAACTTTGCCACCATCTTATATTTCAAGTCAACTTCGATGCTTAGTCGTCATTTTTCATGATGTGCAGTTCAAACTAATAATTGGAGCTGCCTAACCGTCAACAAATGAGGTAAATTATTAGGAATAAATGGCCTTTATAAATCAAAAAGTAGATAAACGCTACTGGAGTAATAAATAAACACAAAATGTGGAATCCCTTTTCCTCCCAATTTTGCTTGCAACTCAACAAGTCCAAATTTATAGGTGGAAAACATGAGCGACGACAGGCGGATGGGAAGGAGCTTTCCGAGTCCTGCCTAACTGAGGTCAGCATGCACAGCGAATCAGCTCAGGCCTCTTCCATGGAATGTGCGTGTTATTGCGACTCTACAGGGCGCCTAAAGAAGTAGCATCATGATGTGTGTCTCTGTTAAGCACAAACACCGGAATCTTCTTACATGTTTTTGTTAGTGAGCGCAGCCTGAGCTGCTTGGCCTTTTGGGGGCAACGAATCTAATTTGGGCGGTGTTCACTTCCTTGAGAAGGGAACGTGAATTTGAGTGAAAATGTCACATCGAACACTGTAGCGCACTGTAGCACTTTTCGTTTGTTTGTGGTAATCATTGTCCTACCATGAGCTAACTAGGCTCAAAAGATTCGTCTCGTCGTGTACATCAAAACCATGTACTTAGTTTTTTTATTTACCTATATTTAATGCTCCATGTACGAGGAGAGAGATTTGATGTGATAGTAAATAGTGAAGTTTAGAGAGAGAAAGTTTGGAGGAAGTTTTGCATTTGAAGGGAAGTGAACACCGCCTTGAGCGTCAACATGAACATGTATTTTTGGTTATAAGCTGCATCTCACTGTAGTTCCTTCCTGCAGCATGTACTGTTCTCATGCTGTGGAGTCAGACGTACACGTACTTGTGGAAAAATTGCCTGTAGTTTTTGCCCCACACCTGATTCTTGTGTGCACATTTCTGTCTGAACTATTGGACTGTAAAACATCTCACTGAAGCGTGTGTCACTGAATTCTATATAACAGATCGACGGAATACACTGAATTCTAGAGCAGAACAGACGAACAGCACTGAAGCATGGCCCTAGCTGCTTGAGCAACCGGTGTGAACTAGATGCAAATTTGAAGTAGATTACACTCGTGTAGTTCATGTAATAAAGATAAGCTGGAAAAAAGACAAAATGAAAAACTTTTGCAGATTAAACTTTAGGCATTCAACGGGAAGAGAAATATGCCATGATAAAACAAAGATCTACTGAACAAACGAAATTAACGGATGAGCAATAAGTAGTCATTAGCAAATGTACATACCTTTCATGCGTGTTCACTGGGGCTTTGGAACAATAATCGAAGCTACAAAAGATCGTGAATGTTCACTGTGAGTTTGGAACAAGAAGCACAACAACTGACTGAGTTCTGGGCAAGACAAGTTCTCAAAGAAAAACAAAATCTGCGCAAAACAAGAAAACATTTGCAAAGTAAACTGTATATATAAGCTGTTCCAATGAAAGAAGGCACCATGAAACCAGTTGATGAAGAGAGAAATATCATGATGAGAGTATGAGACCGAGTCAAACACCTACAAGGCAAAGCAAAATATTGGACAAACAGTAAGATGTTGGCAATAAATCTGGCTACCTTTCATGCATATTCATCGGGACAAGAAAGATCACAAGAAGCAAGACGACAGAACAGAACTAAAGAAGCCCTTTCAGATGATCCTTTGGTGGTGGTGAGAGAGTGAAGCTGCAACATGATCTGAATGACGATGGACCAAATAAACACCATGCATGCATGCATGCTCACTAATTCAGAAACCATATATCAGAACACCAAGAATCCTCCAACTAGCACCCAAACGTACCCCATCTAGCACCAAACTATCAATAATTAATCCTCTAGAGCCAACATCTTCCTCTCGCATTGCGGCATGACTAAACCCTGAAAAGACACTGACTTTTTCGGTCCTCAGATCATGCTGGCAGCTTCAATCTCTCACACCATCAAAACGGGGCTGACTGCTCTTGCAAGCAGCAGCCGGGGAAGCCATGGCAAGGAGGGAGAGGAGTGGTTTTTGAAGGGTCTTATGGTAGCATGCAGCAGGCAAAAGGGGAGAGGAGACGGGAAGAAGAGAGGGAATGAGACAAAATCAGCCTGACGGCTGACGCGGGCATGTATCTGCCTGGTCAATTAATTAGTGACCCTGCATTTTTTCTCTGCGGCGTTTGAAGCGCAGACGATCGTACTGATCAGTCAATCAGACAATCACAGATTGATGAAGCCATGGTTTGAATTTTCAAACAATGGCAAACTAAAGTGCAGACGGAGTAAGAACATTGCTAAGTGCTAACAGCCTAACACTCAACACTCTGGACTAGATCGATAGGGTTCATATGCACTGCTCATTGTTATGCAGCTCGATCATGCGAGGTGCATTCATTATCTTCGTGACTGAAACAGCAACACAAATCATCCTTGAAAAGTACGCGTAGTACAACGGTACATGCATGGCAAATGCAAGGCCACGCTTGTATGTCTGTGAGTCTGTCGTCAACTGGATCTAAGGGCGTGTTTAGTTAAAAAAGTAACTCCCAAATACACTACGTAAAAAAAAGATTCTCCATCATATCAAAATTTTATAACATGCATGAAGTATTAAATGTAGATGAAATCAAAAACTAATTACACAGTTTTGTTGCACTCTGCGAGACGAACATTTTGAGCCTAATTAATCAATTTTTGGATATTTTTTCACAAATACAAACGAAATGCTACAGTAGCGCAATGATTACGAAGTGACATCTTACTCCTAAATTCAACCTTCCAATTGTAACATCTAAACACCACCTAAATGTTGTTTCCATGTCTCTTATTCTTTTTTTTGAGAATTACACTATAACGCAGATGCTCACACACGTACACGCTCACTCCTATGAACACACGTATGCAAACCTTACTCCTATGAGCACCTCCGAATGACTGGACACCCGATAGATCTGGACTATCTATTCTTCTCTGGAGTATCTATTTCAGTCTTGCTGTCTGGCACATTAGGTAACAGTCGTCTGATGCTGTTAATTAATGTTGATAGTAGCTTCAGTGAGTTTGATCGATCAATTGGTTTTAGTCCGACAATGATGGGCGAACCACCCGACATGGACGGAGCTTGTAGCAGCGACTGGCCAATCAGCATGTTCTAGACCAACCGGCCAGTACAATATACATCATACACGCATCGATGTTTGCACTGATTTATAGTAGAATACGTATTTCTATGGTATTAAATCCAGCCGCAGCATCTGAACATGTGGCATCATACATTGGCAGGTTTGAGTTAAAATAATGCATGTATCTGAAAAAACGAAATATTGACCGAAGAAAAACACTCCTACTAGTGACTGAAACTTACTTCCAGCTCAATATATAATGATATATATTCTACTGCTGTCATATTACCATATACAAGCACCATTGCAAGGCTACTTCAGTCCATACTACGGTAAATCAGATTCACATCAGTACTGAATGCATTCAGCACGTACGGGTAATCGCAGTACGGCATGTGCCAACTTTGGGACATGGGCTCTGCTCACGTCTGACCCTGGCAAAGTTGACGACATGGGCACGTGTTGCATTTCATAGGGCAAAGGAATGGAAAGCCATTGTCAGGCAAGATGACGTGTCGATATGCGTCTGGAGGAGCCGAGGAGGGCCTTGTACTACGGCCCTACGGGGACGGATGGCAGAGTGGTTTTGTACGTGACAGGCCTAAGCCTGTAACTTGACCCCAAGCAATGGGCCGTAGCTGGGCTGAAGGCTGGAGTTTTTTCTCATTGGAATTTTTTCTGTGGGCCGTAGTTGGGCCGTAATTTTTTAAATAAAACTAATAGTCCAGTACTGTACAAAATAGTGGAAATACTGTTAGTAGCACGCTATAGGAGCATCTCAAGTACTCCGTAGCACACTAGCGTGGGTTTTGTTGAACAATAATACTGTCACGGATCCCCTGATCCGTTTCCCTTCCTCCCAGCAGAAGATTAGGCGTGGAAGAAGATGGTGTAGATCGCCCTTGTCTTCCCAGCAATACGGCACAGAAGAAAATACACAGGAGGCAAAGAACTCGGTGGAAAAACTGTTTCTATTATTCTCATTGATCAAATACAGGTCCATATATATAGCCATAAACCTTCAGGGTAGTTTCGGTATAAGCCCATAATTATCCCTTGATTAAAGGGATATCTTAACACTCCTCCTTGGGCGAATACCGCGACCAACACATGCCTCATTAAAACTCCTAAAAACCCAGTGGGAAAAATATGGAGAAAGAGTACATAGTTGCCGCTAGATGTATTGCACTTGTTACCTCGTTAAAAACCATTTATGAGAAACTTCTGGAAAACTCACTTATGGAAAAGAGTACAACAATTGTCTACTTGTCTTCAGGACATTTTACAATCTTCAGGATTATAAAACTTAGGATCTTCTGGATCTAATCATAAGGGCAAATATTCAGGGGCGGTCTCCCCCTGAATCCAGCAAATCTCTCAGCCGCCTCATGCCAATATCATAGACACATTTTCTGAATGTAGTGGCCGGTAAAGACTTAGTAAATAAATCAGCTAGATTATCGCACGACTGGACTTGCAAGATATTCACCTCACCCTGCTTCTGGAGTTCGTGAGTATAGAAAAATTTAGGAGATATATGCTTAGTCATATTACTCTTAATATAGCCCGTTTGCATTTGTGCAACACATGCTGCATTATCCTCATAGATAATGGTGGGAGAATCAACAGTACTAAGACCACATGACTTCTGGATATGGTTAGTCATCCGCCGCAGCCAAGCACATTCACATGCGGCTTCATATAGCGCAATAATCTCTGAGTGGTTTGTAGACGTCGCTACCAAGTTTGTTTGCACGATCTCCAGGATATGACAGTACCTCCACAGAGAAATACGAAACCGGTTTGAGATCTTGCATTATGTGGATCAGACAGATATCCTGCATCTGCATAACCCACTAATTTTAGATCTCAATTCTTCGGGAAAAACAAGCCAAGATTTTTAGTGCCATTGAGGTATCTAAGTATCGTCTTAATGCCTACCCAATGTCTTCTGGTTGGGTTTGCACTATGACGAGCTAGTAAGTTCACTGCGAATGCAATATCTGGCCTGGTACAATTCGCAAGATACATCAGTGCTCCAATGGCGCTCAAATAGGGAACTTCAGGCCCTAAAGGTTCTTCATCGTCGCCTTTCGGTCTGAATGGATCCTTGTCCTTGTCAAGGGATCTAACAACCATCGGGGTCTTCAAAGGATGGGCCTTTGACATGTTAAATCTTTCCAGAACCTTTTTCGTGTAGGTCGACTGGTGTACAAAAATTCCTTCAGGAAGATGCTCGATCTGCAGGCCCAAGCAAAATTTAGTTTTACCCAAATCTTTCATTTCAAATTCTGTCTTGAGGTAGGTGCTCGCCTCCTCAATGTCTTCTGAACAACCTATGATGTTTAAGTCATCGACATAGACTGAGATGATACAAAAACCCTTCTGGGATTGCCGAATAAACACACAAGGAGAATCGGTACCATTAACGTATCCCTTCTTCAGGAGGAAGTCACTAAGCCGGTTGTACCACATCCGACCAGACTGTTTAAGCCCGTACAATGCCCTCTGCAATTTAACGTTGTACATGTTGCGATTTATTTTAGAATCCGGAATTTTCAGCCCGTCCGGGACTTTCATGTATATATCCGAATCTAATGACCCATACAAGTATGCGGTTACTACGTCCATCATCTGCATTTTCAAGTTTAAACCTGCTGCCATTGATATTAAATATCGGAACGTTATGCCACTCATAACCGGAGAATATGTTTCATCATAATCGATGCCGGGTCTCTGCGTGAACCCTTGTGCTACAAGCCTCGCTTTATATCTCACCACCACATTATTTTCATCCCTCTTTCGGACAAATACCCATTTGTATCCTATAGGGAATACTTTGGGGGGCGTGCGGGCAACTGGCCCGAATACTTGCCTCTTAGAAAGCGAGCGCAATTCCGTCTCTATTGCTTCTTTCCATTTTACCCAATCTGAGCGCTTCCGGCACTCTGCCATGGACTTTGGTTCAGGATCCTCGTCGATCGCTTCTGCGATCTTAGAGACGAAATTAATGTCGACATTTGTAGTCTTTCTGTTGTATAGTTCTCCAGATCCAGTATAGTTTGTGGCAATTTCTTCAACTATATCATCTGGCTCATCATGATTTTCGAAATTACTTGAGCCTAGTTGTTCCATTATCCTTGTGCTATTATTTATGTTTGTGCGCACAGTTGCACTAGGACTTTCACCTTCAAGGTGTGTCACTGCTGGGACTACTGAATGAGAGCGTAATGCATTATCTCTAGTAACTTGCCTTTGCAGGCGTCCCCGCTTGTCTTGTACTGTATCATCCGGATCCCTCCCCCTTTTCCTAGGATGGGGAGCTTGGATAGAGTTTATGCCCTCCAGGGGTATTTCCACTCTCTCCGGTGCATTAGCCGCAGGAATATGCGACTTCGATACTCCTCTTATATCAGTAAATGCGTTTGACAGATTATTTGCTAATTGTTGCAGGTGTATTATTCTTTGAACTTCAAGTTCAGCATCTTTAGTGCGTGGATCAAGCGATTGAATGCTGCTGGCACTCCATTCTATTTCTCGTCATTCTTTATTATTAAGGTACAATCCTCCCCCTAATGCCGGGAAATGCTCCTCGTCGAAGATACTATCAGCGTACCTAGACGTAAATAGATCTCCAGTCTTAGGCTCTAAATATTTGATTATGGAGGGACAATCATAACCTACGTAAATCCCCAACTTCTGGTGAGGTCCCATAGTTGTACGCTGGGGTGGTGATATCGGTACATATACAACACAACCGAATTTTCGTAGATGTGAAATCACTGGTTGTTGTCCACGCGCTAATTGATAAGGGGAAGCAGAGTGATATGCAGATGGTCTATATTGAATTAAGGAAGCAACATGCAGTACTGCGTGTCCCCAACAACTGGTGGGAAGTCTACTATCCTGTAAAAATGGTCTGGCAATTAATTTTATTCTTTTAATTAAAGATCCAGCAAGCCCATTTTGTGTGTGCACATGGGGCACGGAATGCTCTACATTGATGCCCAGAGCAAGACAATAATCATTGAATGCTTTTGAGGTGAACTCTCCAGCGTTATCCATTCTGATTGCTTTTATGCGGTTCTCCGGGAAGCTAGCACGCAATCTAATGATCTGGGCAATAAGTTTTGCAAATGCGTGGTTCCGCGTAGACAACAGGCATACGTGGCTCCACCTAGTAGAAGCATCTATAAGAACCATAAAATATCTAAATGGCCCTGATATGGGGTGAATAGGACCACAAATGTCGCCTTGGATTCTCTCCAGGAAACCCAGGGACTCGGTCTTTATCTTCAGGTAAGCGGGCTTAGTAATTAATTTTCCTTTAGCACAAGACACGCAAAGAAAGTCTTTAGGAATTTATGTGTTCTTAATTCCATGGCCAGCAGAGCTATTTATAATGTTTCTCATCATCCTTAATCCAGGGTGTCCGAGCCTTTTATGCCATATTGTAAACGACTCAGGATTTTTAAATATAGTGGACATCGCAACGTATTCTGGAGGTGGCTTAGTTTTTGTGTAGTACAATCCAGAGGAGGTGCCTTGCGCCTTTTCTACCACTTTCGTCTCACAAGTGTCTGATGCTGTGATATAGAGGTATTCGGCACCATTTTCACAAGCAGTTGTAACGTGGTAGCCGCTACGACGAATATCTTTGAATGTGAGTAGAGTACGTACAGCTCCTGGGTACAAAAAGGTTTCTTCTATAAAGATGCTAGTATTATTAGGGAGTACTACTGCGGCTCTACCGGAGCCTACTATGTGGCCATTGCTACCGGCAATCGTAGTAATATTTTTAGTCTTTTTCTGCAGTGTCTGAAAATATTTCGTCTCTCGAAGTATCGAGTTTGTGGCAGCGCTATCAATTAGGCAATGTTCTTCGTCAACCTCCATCGTGGAGTCCAGCTCTTGTTCTATTAATGTTAGCTTTAAATTAATATATCATACGTAATGACATATAAGAGAGCTAGCAGGGGCCAAAGTTCTAAGCATGTACAGGATCGGAAAAACATGCAAGAACTAGCAAAAAGAACACACGCACACATTCGTACCTATAACAAGATAAAGCCTCAATATAATACTAACCATCAAACAATATTTAAATACCAAGAGTTCATCCTAAGCAAATAAAATAATCCGTTGCTCAACAGGAGCATTATTACATAACGACCAAATAGTTCTGAAGGAAAATAAATCACACCGGCTAATGAATATTTATTTAAAGCAAATATTTGAGACTGCATGATCTACTCCAGGAGATCCTCATCTTCGAGATCAAAATCATCGTCACCCATATTGGTGTCCTCCCCTCCAGTGGTGGCACTGATGCTAGCATTAGGATCAACCTCCATAGCTTCTGACTCAGACTTCTCTGTAGGCTCTAATGGCTCCGTGAGGTGTAGTCCAGTCTTGGCATCCATAGACGCCTGGATGAAGTGTGCCTCCGGATTTTGGCGCTTCTTCCACTCTTGATACAGTTCAATCAAGTGTGGCTCGGCAGTGCAAGTACGAGACCAGTGTTTCTTTGATCCACAGCGGAAACAACCCTCATTTGGGTGCTTTGTCCCATTTGCATTGCCTTTGTAACCCTTCTGGGACTTGGCATTGCCATTGCCATTGCCATTGCCATTGCCATTGCCATGGGGCTTCCAGCCTCCATTCATATGCTTTTTAAACTTTCCCCCCTTTGGCCCCTGATTACCATGGTACTTCTGGCCTTTGTTTCTAAAGGGACCCTTACCCTTGTTGTGGAAACTGGCATGTGCTTCAGGTTGTGCCAGTGACCCAATAGGGCGCATGTTGTAGTTCTTCATCAAGAGCTCATTTTGAGCCTCAGCAGCAAGCAACACATTGATGAGGTCACAATACTTCATGTACTTGTTGTTGCGGTACTGCTGCTGGAGCACCATGTTGGAGGGGTGGAAAGTCTCGAGCGTCTTTTCAATCATCTCGAGTTCAGTGACAACTTGGCCACAAAAGCGAAGCTGAGCCACGATACGATGTATCGCTGTATTATATGCCTCCACTGTCTTGTAGTCGAGGAAACGGAGTTGGGCCCAATCACATCGGGCTTGTGGGAGCAGTACTGTCTTCTGCTTGCCGAAGCGCTCCTAAAGCTTCTGCCACATCACCAGAGGGTCTCTCACCTCCAGATACTCCATCTTCAGGTCGGCGTGGATATGGTGCCTCAGGAAGATGCAAGCTTTCGCCTTGTCATGGAGTGGCGGAGCAGGGACACCGGCAGCAGGCCTGGTGATCGTGGAAGTCAGCTGCATTGCCTCTAGATGGAACTCGCAGTCGAGTGCCCAGGTCTGGTAGTTCTTGCCGTTCAGCTCAAGAACCTTGAACTCCGTCTTGTTGATTGCAGCCATCACCTATTAATGCATGCAAATTAACTTCTGGTAAATAAGCATGCAATATAATTTATAGCCGTGTGTTTATGGTCGTATGAACATGCATCATATATATACTACAAATAAAAGCTGTGCATGCTGTATCTTATTCAACGCATCAGAATGAATGAGACCAAAACAAAACGCATGGAAATAAACAGTATATACGCATGGTGTATTGCGGTGACGTGATTGCGGCCGGCAGGGCCACGGTCAGATGTCCGACTTCAGGCAGCACTACACAGGATACATGCATATTCAAGTGTATCGAATACGTCGTCGTACATGCATATAGCATGTTGGGGTGGCCGGCGTCTAACGAGGCCCTTAGCAAAAGAAAGCAATATCATCTCAAGCTGGAGAATAAAACTAGTCATAAAAACCAATCTACAGGAGGTTCTATACTAGTTTGCTGATCAAAGAAAATCTACTTTAATCTATACGATTGCTCAACAGCAAGTCCATGCACGTAAAGTTGCCGGCGTACGTGCATAACACGCGGTGGGTTAGCCAGCGACCGCCGTATAAAACGGAAAAACATCTAATCTACTAGCATGAACATCTGGATACAGAAGCAAAAGCTGCGCATAAAAACCAATCTATAAAGGTTCTACACATGTTAGATTGCTCCACAGCAATGCAAGATCATCAAGCGGGTAAAAATTGCCGGCGTTTGCGCAAGAGCCCGGGGGCATGCACGTTGGGGTGGCCGGCACCGCGCGAGGATTAATAGCCGCCGGCGTACGCGCTGTACGCGATGGGTTGGCCAGCGGCTGCCGCATGAAGCGGCACGTCTTGTCGTTGATGATCAAGACCAGAAAATGATTTACCATCCGTAAGCAAACGCATCTAAGACTAGCATGCACGGACGTATATGGTAACAACAATTGTATACAAGATCCGATCGACAGCAGTTCTATTCATATTGGAAGGTAACAGAAAAAAGATGCGTGCTAAAGAAAACTAATCTAATCCACAAGTAGACTAGCATATTTCAATATGTGTGCTCGACAGAAGCACAGACCAGGCGGAATCGATCTACAGCGAAATTAAAAACAATCTACCAAGAGATGGATCCAGCGGGATCAGAAAACAGCATACCGTCGTTGACGAGTAGTGGCAGAGCGTGCTGATGACGTGTTGAACAATAATACTGTCACGGATCCCCTGATCCGTTTCCCTTCCTCCCAGCAGAAGATTAGGCGTGGAAGAAGATGGTGTAGATCGTCCTTGTCTTCCCAGCAATACGGCACAGAAGAAAATACACAGGAGGCAAAGAACTCGGTGGAAAAACTGTTTCTATTATTCTCATTGATCAAATACAGGTCCATATATATAGCCATAAACCTTCAGGGTAGTTTCGGTATAAGCCCATAATTATCCCTTGATTAAAGGGATATCTTAACAGGTTTATCCTCAATTTTCCAAAAAATAAAGTTGTAGAGGCAGTGAAGTTCAAATACAACCATTCGCATTTTAAATTTATATAGGAGGTATGAGTACGGATCAGTATAAAGCAGCACATACAAAAAGCTCACTCATCAACAAAAATCAAGAGGGTGCTCAAAAAAAAAAAAACAAAAATCAAGAGGGCATCATCAAAAGAATCGAACCTTCTCTGAGCACCAATGGCGCGGTATCTTCTCGCTCCCACCTCCACCACCACCGCCGCCGCCTCCTCCTCCTCCCTCCTCTCCAAGGATGCCGCCAGGAGCTCGCTGCCGTCACGGACCCTCCGCCTACGCGCGCTCGGCTCCAGGTCCGGCAAGGCGCGGCCCATCATGGCGGTGGCGTCTGAGCAGGCCGCGCCCCCCGCGAAGTACCCCAAGGTGGCCGCCCCCACCACCGGCCCGATCCCCGCCGCCGAGCTGCTCGGCGTCATCGAGGCCGCCGCAAAAGCTGGGGCCGATGTGAGTTTTGGTTCCCTCTGTTGCTTGATGTTTCTGTTCCCCCAATTTCCAGTTTTGGGATTAGATGTTGGAGGGTGACACTTGTAGCTTGATAGATTAGTTTTGGAATGTGGTTGGGGAATTCGCAAAGATGCTTATTTGTTGAACTGCTACAAGAAATGCTTGGCTCTTAGTTGGTGAAAGCTACTTGTTGCATTGGATTTTAGGGATAGCTCTGTTTGAGTTATGTCTTTTAACGAGTTATAAGGATGCCACTCTAGTTCTTTTGGTCGAATAATATGTTTGACATAACCCAACAAATATGGATTACCATAGTGCTCTAAATGCTTGAAGTTCCTTAACCACTATACCATTATTAGAAGGCAGGAAATATGTCCTTTTATGTTAGGTTACTGTTGATGGAAACAAATTCTGAAGCAGTCCTCATCGTCTCCTATTGATTTCAGGTTATAATGGAAGCTGTTAATAAGCCACGCAATATCCACTATAAAGGTGTTGCAGACTTGGTGACAGAGTAAGGATGTTCCTCAGTCATCATGTTGTTCTGCACCTGTTGTTAGCTTAATTCCTAAATAAGATAGAAGATATAAGGTCGCGGTTCCTTTTCACTCAATACTTCAAGTGCCGCTGTTTGCTTAAGTCATCTTTTCATAAAGTAAACTCAAACACCATTAACATTCCAATGTATTGGTATATACTTTGTTCAGCACAGATAAGTTGAGTGAATCAGTGATTCTGGAAGTTGTCACAAAGAACTTCAAAGATCACCTCATACTTGGCGAGGAAGGTGGCCTTATTGGAGATTCCTTGTCAGAGTATCTCTGGTGCATTGACCCTTTAGGTTTGGTTCCTTACATTCCTACTTCTTATTGATGAACATGTATGTAATATAATGGGTTGTTCTGTCATGATCCTTTGTTTGTAGTACCGGATGGCTCCAGTAATTTTCTAGATCATTTCTTGATTTAATGCAACAAGCCTGTGCACTTGAATGGTGTAGTCCATTTTATTGTTTTAGAAGGTGACAGTTCTGTTTACTACTCGTATTATGCTAGTAAAAAGGTTCACTATGATTATTGACAAGCAAATTGAATAATAGGATAGCACGGGCAATTCATAAATCTGACAGCATACTAGTATGGCTTAGGTGCATAGTTTTTTTTAACTGAAGTTAAATAATAAAATTGGGTCAGCATGATGGTCTCCCCATTGGAAAGTGGAAACTAATTTACAGAGTTTCTCCTTTCTAGATGGAACAACAAACTTTGCACATGGTTATCCCAGCTTTTCTGTGTCCATTGGGGTTCTCTTCCGTGGAAAGCCTGCTGCTTCCACTGTGGTAAGTATTTGCATATATTGTTCTTGGACTGTATGAGCTTTCCAATAGCAGAGCCACAAACTATTACGGCATCACACTATAGGAAACAGTTTCTCTATGTATTTTCATGTTTTCCTACCTTATTTAGGTGGAATTTTGTGGTGGGCCTATGTGCTGGACCACCCGTACAATTTCTGCATCTTCTGGTAGGTTCTTCATCAACAATTGGCTTTGCTTCTAACTTGAACACCAGAGACTTCATCTTTAAGCTTTCCTTTCTCTTGAATAGGCGGAGGAGCTTATTGTAATGGGCAAAAAATTCATGTGAGTCAGACAGATAAGGTAGCCTATTTTCTATTCTAGAAGTAAGTATGCATTTTTCTATCATGTGCATCTGTGAGTGCAAAGCCGGCTTGCTGTGATGATATCTCAATTGTGTTCTGCTCAATGCACCCATTCATAAAAGTGTTTCTGGATGTCAGAATTAGGTGTAAAATAAACCGCTCTTGTAGTGTAGATGTAAGTTTGTAAGTTTTTATCTCTAATTGGTAGTCATTCTGTAGGTGGAGCAATCCCTTCTTGTCACAGGGTTTGGATATGAACATGATGACGCCTGGATAACCAACATAAATTTGTTCAAAGAATTTACTGACATTAGCAGAGTAAGTGAATATTTCCGAGGCGCAGAACTGAATTTCCCCAGATTTGCAGATCTGATTTTTTTTCCACACACTTTTTTGACAATATACTATATTTTTTTAAGGGAGTGCGAAGGCTCGGGTCTGCTGCTGCTGACATGTCTCATGTTGGACTGGGCATTACAGAAGCCTACTGGGAATACCGGCTTAAGCCATGGGATATGGCTGCTGGTGTCCTGGTAATATTTTTATTAATAATCATTTAGTACAGTAGAATTAGGGATTGGCCTATTCTTTTCCTTGGTAAGATCTTACCTCAATAAGACAATACTTTTTTTCCCTGTTTGAGGGTCCGTATAAATTAGTTAGAGGTTTCCTCTAAGATGGCATAACCAGGTTTAAATGTGTAAGAATGCTGTTGGTGATCTTTTCTGTGATCAACTAAAGAGTTTGCACCTGAAAGGATATGAAATTGGCGCATATATGTCACAAGCTTCTTTATGTTCCATATTATCTGTTTCAGTTAGAGCAACTGCTAATGCTACTTACTAATCCTTAGTACTAAACTTTCTTTTCAATTTAAGCATATCTTGTTGGGTGGAGTTTGTTGTGCTGATGTATTTGGCCATTTTTTTAACAGATAGTTGAAGAAGCTGGTGGGGTGGTAACACGCATGGATGGTGGAGCGTTTACTGTCTTTGATCGTTCCGTTCTTGTTTCCAATGGTGTTATTCATGGACAGGTTAGTTCTTAAAATATTTCGGAAGATTGTTTAGAGAAGTTTTATTTTGTGGTTGATGCAACCTGTTACTGAACTGCAGCTTTTGGATCGGATTGGCCCTCCTACTGAAGATCTTAAGAAGAAAGGAATAGATTTCTCTTTGTGGTTCAAGCCCGACAAGTACCCAACCGACTTTTGAGTTGCAACAACGCACCAGCCATGGACTATCATAATAAATGAGCCGTTGCTTGTTGTTTTCCTTCAAGAAGAAATAGTGACGTTTAATTCAACAGCCATGTACTTTCACAGTTTCACCGACAAATACAATGTACAGACCTTTGACTCAGAGTTTCAGAGTTTCAAGAGCCAAGCTTGAAAAAGAATATAATTTTACAACTGAACATGTCCATTCCTTCAGCTTTTGGACTATCGTATGATACGATCGAAAGAGTTACATCTTCTGCGTTATTATTTCTCCATCTTACAGAACTGATTTCTTCGTCTGAGCTGCCTTGGCCTGCTAGCCTGAAAGTTTGTCTGCTTGTGGCCAAAAAATTCGTCTCAATAACCCTTGGATATTATGTCATTGTGATAATCGGAAAATTGGCATAGAAAAACTGCACATGTTAGTACAGTCACTGTTCCAAAAAGGCACATGAAGGCCATCCTCAGATTTGTTGTCTTTTTGGATAAGGGGTCCCAGGAGGCCCAAAAATAGAGCACTGGATAGAACAAGCCAAAACAGAGAACATCAAGGGAGAGATATTTCCGCTTGCTCTTCTCGCAGCTCCTGCCGTTCACAACTCCATCCTCTCTGAAACGTCCACAGCTCAAGCATAAGCTTGAAAGCTCAGCGATATTTTCCCTCGCATTTCAGCAGGTCCGCACTCAGCGCTGGTGACCCTTGACACCCTGTGCTCATGTAAGCCAGACTCTACCTCTCTGGATTCTCATATAATTCTTCCTGAGTTCATGCAATTTTGCCTGATTTGTGTAATTTTGCGGGTCTTAGTGGATTGGTGTTTCGGTTTTATGGTACTAATTTTAATTTGATAATATTCTGCTAGTACTCAGCGGATGTTCTGAAAGAGCATGACTGGTTCTGTGAGTACCTTTTGCAGTTATGCTGACATTTCTTTGCCCACCAATTGCAGGTTAAGGGTTGAGGCACCAGCGTATTACTTGATTGCAAGACCGAGATGGAAATTATGTGCTTGTAGAAACGTCTTGCAAGAAGCTGCCTCACATGATGCAAAGCTGAATTCCTACAGCTATGGTGAGAGGAAGAACAGGAAAAGGGAGGGCGCTTACATTGACAAAGATGGCGTAGCAAGGACCTTCGATCGAAAGAAAATATCCAGAAAGAGGGGTAATGACACTGCTAACACTCCGTTTAGTTTCATTCAATGCTGCAAATCAAGAATTCTTAGACCATTTATCAAAAGGGATTATTGTTATTTTATTGGATTTACTGTTTTGTCTGAAGTTCAAGAAGGATATGGTATTAGTTTTAGCTCTGAAATGGTATAAACATGCAGGGGGTGCTATAAAAGGCCGTGGTTGGAAGTGCGGCTCAGGGTTTGTTGATGGAGTCTTCCCTGTGCTCAGTCCAATGGCACAGGATATACTAGAACTTGTTCAGAAGGGGACTGATGTCGCCAAAATTTGGGAATCACTGGACAACATTCCTCGTGCACACGATCTTTGGGATGACATTGTTAATGTTGCTGTCCAGCTCCGTCTGAATCGACAATGGGAACCCATCATCACAGTAAGTCCTAGTTCACTTGCTGATAAACATCTCATTGTGCCTGCTAGCTTAAACCAGTATGTTGACCATATTATTTCAAATCCGTCAGAGTAAAATTTCTAGTCGTCTCGGACTCTCGGTTACTTACCTTGGTGCTGGCTTGATTCCTAAGGTTTTGATGTTTGATCTGCCAAAAGTGCCTGTAGGTTTGTGAGTGGATCCTGTTCCGGAGTTCGTTCCGGCCAGACATCATCTGCTACAACCTACTCATAGATGCATATGGCCGAAAGCGTGAGCTGAGCAAGGCAGAATCCATTTACATGGCTCTTCTGGAGGCTCACTGTGTGCCTACAGAGGACACATTTGCTCTTCTCTTGCGCGCTTACTGCAATGCTGGACAACTGCACCGAGCAGAGGGCGTGATCTCAGAGATGCAGGAGAATGGGATTCCTCCAAGTATGCACCTCAACTGCATTCCTCTGATCTGTCAGATGAAATTACTTCTGCATCAGAACAACTCATACGAAGAACTCTCTTGTAGGTGCAACTGTATACAATGCGTACCTCGATGGCCTACTGAAAGCGAGGTGTACCGAAAAGGCGGTCGAAGTGTATCAAAGGATGAAGAAGGAACGCTGCAGAACTAACACCGAGACGTACACCCTGATGATCAATGTGTATGGAAAGGTCAGTCAGACATTTTGTTTCTGTAGCTTCATATGCAGAGATACGATGGCCTCAAGTCTGCAGCAGCATTCAGCAGAGACATTGACACTGATGCTCATCCTTTTCGCAGGCAAAGCAACCGATGTCATCCTTGAAAATCTTCAACGAGATGAAGTCGATCGGGTGCAAGTCCAACATCTGCACCTACACTGCGCTGGTGAACGCGTTCGCGAGGGAAGGCCTGTGCGAGAAGGCAGAGGAGGTGTTCGAGGAGATGCAGCAGGCTGGGCATGAGCCTGACGTGTACGCCTACAATGCCCTCATGGAAGCTTACAGGTATATATATAAAGAATCCCCTCCCTGGCTCCCTGCTCAGCTCATTGTTGCATCAAAATCTGTTCAATTTGATGTCAAGCAATAGTGCTGTTTCACCAATCTGCCAATACACCACAGCCGAGCAGGGTTCCCGCAAGGCGCATCCGAGATCTTCTCTCTGATGGAGCACATGGGGTGTGAGCCTGACAGAGCCTCATACAACATCTTGGTGGATGCCTATGGAAGAGCTGGCCTTCATCAAGGTACTGCTACATTGCAATAGCTCAACAAGGTGTTCACATTCAAAGACAACTTATTTCTCTAATGAACTCAATTAGACACTGAATTGTCTGATGTTCTTGGTGATTGTTCAGAGGCAGAAGCGGCGTTCCAGGAGCTGAAGCAGGTGGGCCTGCGGCCGACGATGAAGTCCCACATGCTTCTCTCGGCGCACGCCAAGTCCGGCAACGTGCCCCGGTGCGAGGAGGTGATGGCGCAGCTGCACAAGGCCGGGCTCCGGCCGGACACCTTCGCCCTCAACGCCATGCTCAACGCGTACGGCCGGGCCGGGCGGCTCGACGACATGGAGCGCCTCGTCGCGGCCATGGAGGAGAATCGCGGCGGCGGTGGCGATGGCGTCGGCGGCGCGCCGGACATCGGCACGTACAACGTGCTGGTGAACGTGTACGGGCGGGCGGGGTACCTGGACAGGATGGAGGCGGCGTTCGCGGCGGCGGCGGCGGCGAGGGGGCTCGCCGCCGACGTGGTGACGTGGACGTCGCGCATCGGCGCGTACGCGAGGAAGGAGTACGGGCGGTGCGTGGAGTTGTTCGAGGAGATGGTGGACGGCGGGTGCTACCCGGACGCCGGCACGGCGAAGGTGCTGCTGGCGGCGTGCTCCGACGAGCGGCAGGTGGAGGAGGTCACGGCCATCGTCAGGTCCATGCACAAGGACGCCAAGAAGGTCTTCACGCTATGAGCGAAACACGGCTTGAGAAGCAGCGCTAAGTGCAAGCAAGAGAAGCTGCCACACCTTTATAAAAGCAAACCCCAATTGTACCTAAGGGCACCCTCAACAACAACGACAGTTTGTTCTCTGGCGGTGTTCACTTCCTCGAAAAGTGAAAGTGAAGTTGAATGAAAATGTCACATCGAACATTGTAGCGCACCGTAACACTTTTCGTTTGTTTGTGGTAATCATTGTCCTACTATGACCTAACTAGGCTCAAAAGATTCGTCTCGTCGTGTATATCAAAACCATGTACTTAGTTTTTTTATTTACCTATATTTAATGCCCCATGCATAAGGAGAGAGATTTGATGTGATAGTGAATAATGAAGTTTAGAGAGAGAATGTTTGGGGGAAGTTTTAGAAGTAAACACCGTCTCTGTAGCAGAGTCCACCTAGGATAGGACGCACTAACGATAAGCTGTCCAACGTTTTGACTATAACATAATTTTTTAAATTTAGGGGGTCCACATGTCAGTATTTCTTTAATATACCTTTTCTTCTCTTCTTCGTCGCAACTGCATGCATCTCTGTTCATAGATTTCTGTGATTGGGCAACTGTGTGGGTGGGGTCCATTCTGTATCGCACCGCGTGCTATCGGCCCTTGCTACATGTTGCGATAATTTTCTCTCCTTCCATTTTTACTCCTCAAATGCTGATATGGACTGTTATAGAGAGCTCATAACGGCCCGTTGCGGCTGCCCTTAGAACATCCGACCCATGCAAAACGTACTACGAGAAAGGAAATCCTTTATGCCGACAAAGAGACATCTGCATACAGATGCATCAAACATATTATACTGCAGTGTATCTTGAATGACCACCCAAGTTCATACAAAAAAATGGCATATTCATTAAGAAAAGGAAATCAAGAAACATATGGCTAGGTCTGGGCTATCCTCTCATGTAGTCTATGTCTAGGCTACCCTCTCATGTCACTGTCTATGTCTAGGCTATCCTCAATGTCGCTGCCTAGGTCTGGGCTATCCTCACCATGGCCTTGTTTAGACGGTAAAATTGGAAGGTTGAATTTGAGAGTAAGATGTCACTTCATAATCATTGTGCTACTGTAGCATTTCGTTTGTATTTGTGAAAAATTATCCAAAAATTGATTAATTAGACTCAAAATGTTCGTCTCGCAGAGTACAACAAAATTGTTCAATTAGTTTTTGACTTCATCTACATTTAGTACTTCATGCATGTTATGACATTTTGATGTGATAGGGAATCTTCTTTCTGTATAGTACAGTGTATTCGGGAGTTGGTGTCACACCCGGTTTTAAAGGCAAAACCAGATGCATCTCATATGTGCGCCAGGATCAGTTTACACACATATGGTAGACGTCACAAGTGAATATCCATAACCATGCATAACGAAAGAGTATTAAAGTGCATTTATTACAATCTCAGAGTTGACACAAATGTCATAGCGGAAGACTTAAATAAACGTTCATCTAACGAAGCAAAAGTGACTCCAACTCCACAGGCGTTGACTGAGGGAGACTCGCCTAGAACTCCTCAAAATCAGCAGTGAAATCCTCAAAATTCTCCCAATCTGAGCAGCATTCCGGGTGTGGTCGATGCAATATAAATAAACAACAAGCGTGAGTACATGCCGTACTCAGCAAAGTTTGGAAATAAATGACATGCAAGGCTTTATAAAGTGGGTAGCTGAAAGGCTAGCTGCATTAAGCACTTTTAGTTGGTCAAGTTTTATTAAGCAACTATTTACTAGCAAATATAAGTATATACCAAACCACAGTTAAATAAATAATATAAACCCAACAAATTCAGGTAACCACAGTTTAGATCGTATTCAAGTATAATTATCATGTAAGGGTCCAGGCCGCTCTTGACCGTGAGCACGGCTGTTATAACAGTTTTACACTCTGCAGAGGTTGTACACTTTCACCATAAGCCGTGATTCCCATTGCCGAAGCATGCACCCGTCCCACACCACGTGGACCGAATACTGAGTTTCACTATGAGACCTTTACAAAAGCACTCTAATAAATGATAGCCCGCTAAGGTTTTCGGTTCAGAAGCAAAGCATAACCCTCCCTAATGAGGTCTGTCTCTTACCAAAGCCCACAGCTCAAGAGGACCGAGCTATACCCCATCAACCGCCGCCCCCCATGCCCCTTCCGAGTAAAGCTACCATAAACTAGAGCACCTAATTAGTCAGTCAAAGCCAGAGCCACATGGCACTCATGGTTGTACTGTTTTCCTGGGTGGTTCTCCATGTTCCAATTCAAAGATGTGATCTTATCCATTACTTAATTAAAAGGTAGTAATGGAACATAGAGTAGGGGTTTCATTTAACCAATCTCAGTTGAGCAAGCTAAGCATCATCTACCATCAAAATTAATTAAGTACCCCAAGCTGCAAGGTATGGTAAAGGAGACTAGGAAATCCTTAATGGGACCCAACAATATTATTGCAAGCGATAAATAATAGTGTAATTAAAATGCATGTCATTCAGGTACAAACGGGTATGATCAAGGAATACTTGCCTTCTTCCCAACCCTGCTGCTGCTCAAAGTCTTCAACGACCGGATCTTCAAAGCTCTCCTCGAACGGTACGTTTCCTATACGCATCACACATTCACATGCAAAGAAACAATACAATAAATAAGAAACAGTACACCAAACAATTCCAACAGAAGAAAACAACAGCACAAAACTAATCTACGCGTCACCACGAACGTGTGAGCATGAGAATCACTAAAATCAGAGTTAAAACGCAAAAGATATGGCTTTTCTAAGGTTCGGGGACTTGCTGGCAAAGTTTTAAAAGTTCCAGGGGCTTAACTGAGAAAATCCGAGGGCTAAAACATAATTTTGTATTAAACTACGATGGTTTTCATGTAAAAAGACAAAACTTGGACCTCGGGCACAATTTTAAAACATGCAGGGGCTAAACCGAAAGAAAAAGGACTTAATTTGAAATATTTTTGAATTGGCTAGGACCGCGGGTTGATTTTCAAATCTTGGAGGGCCTTTTTGCAAAATCTCCAGGTTGACCCGTATCTGACTGGTTGACTCGGAGCTGGGGCGGCTACGGTTCGTCGGATCCGGATCGGACGGTCACGATTGGATCGGGCAGGGGCTTCGCCGGCGAGGGGAGAAGAGCGGCGGCGCCGCTCGCGTCCACGGCGGAGCTTCGCCGGCGCACACGCGAAGTTGCGCTACGGGCCACCAAACACGACGGGACTAGGTCGAGGAGAGAGAGGGGGAGATGGCGAGTTCACCTGACCAGAGCCAGTTGAGGGAGGAGCTTTGCAGGCGGCCGGTCGACGACGAATGGCGGCGACGGCGCTGTGAGATCGACGGCGAGCAAATTAGCGCGGTGTACGGCCAAAATCAGAGCAAAAGAATACGGAGGGTAGCTTCGGTACCTCCTTGCGAACCTCCAGACGTGAACCTTGGCGAGAAAGAGACGGCGACGAGCGAGATCAACGGCGGCGGCTCGAGCTCGGCAATGGCGGCGGCTATGGCGTAGGCGGCTAGGGTTTGCGGGCTCGGTTGGCGACGCGCGGGGAAAGCGGAGAGATTAGGAGCGTCGGATGCCTTTATAGGACCCAGGGCGGCTCGGGTCCACGCCTTGGCGTGCGTGCCATGGAGACGGAGGAGGCGGCGCGGCCGAGCCGGGTCGGACTCGAGCTCGAGTCCGGCTCGGGGACGACGATCCTGACAGGCGGGCCCCGCCTGTCAGCGACGCGGGGGAGAGGGAGAAGGGAAGCGGGCCGGCGCGGGAGACTTGGGCCGAAAGAGAGTTGGGCCGGCTGACCGAGAAGAGAAGTAGAGGGGGCAAAGGCAGACCTGCCAAAAGTTGGAGGGGCAAAAACGAACTCGATAGAAAACAACTATTCTAAACCTCAAACAAATTCAAATTATATTCGAATTTAAACAGAATTTAAATTCCAACTTAATTGAACAGCAAGCAAAAGACAAATGCAACAGCATGGATGCATCAACAACTTATTTTTGACTAAAATTATTTAATATGATATTTAAATTGATAAAAGGCTAGAAATTCCAAGTAAATCATAGGAAATTTA
This sequence comes from Echinochloa phyllopogon, assembly GCA_033239725.1. Classification (NCBI taxonomy): domain Eukaryota; kingdom Viridiplantae; phylum Streptophyta; class Magnoliopsida; order Poales; family Poaceae; genus Echinochloa; species Echinochloa phyllopogon. Next base: position 5,023,296 of record BTCW01000001.1, read on the forward strand.
TTTAGGCCTTATTAAGTCATAGAAAAATTCAGAATGTTGCTACAATTTAATTGTGATGAATTTTAGGGTGTTACAAACCTACCCCCCTTAAAGAGAATCTCGTCCTCGAGATTCTGATGGATTAGAGAAAATCTGAGGGAACTCTGCCATCAACTCATCCTCTCTTTCCCAAGTCGCCTCGCTTTCTCCATGATGACTCCATTGAACTTTACACATCTTAATCACTTTACTCCTAGTAACTCTTTCAGCAGTTTCCAAAATCTTAGCTGGATATTCCATATAAGTCAGATCATCTTGCACATTCAACTCATCCAAGGGTAATTCTTCCTCAGGCACTCTAAGACACTTCTTCAACTGAGAGATATGAAACACGTCATGTACATCAGACAATCTGGCTGGCAACTCCAATTGATAAGCAACCTCACCTTTTCTATCAACAATCTTGAAATGTCCAATGAAACGAGGAGATAATTTACCTTTCACCTTAAACCTTCTCAAGCCTCGAATAGGAGATACTTTCAGATACACATAATCACCCACCTCAAAGGTTAGCTCTCTCCTTCTTGTATTTGCATAGCTCTTCTGCCTGGACTGAGCCGTTCTTAAATTCTCTCTGATAATCTGAACCTATCTCTCAGCTTCCTGCAAAATCTCTGGCCCAAACAGCTGACTTTCACCTGTTTCACTCCAATACAAAGGTGTTCTGCACTTTCTACCATAAAGCGCTTCGAAGGGGGCCATCTTTAGACTTGCCTGATAACTGTTGTTATATGAGAACTCTGCATATGGAAGACTCTTGTCCCAACTGCCTCCATGCTTCAAAGCACAAGCTCTCAACATATCCTCCAAAATCTAGTTAGTCCTCTCTGTCTGACCATCTGTCTGAGGATGATATGCAGAACTGAAATTCAACTTTGTATCCATAGACTCATGCAACTTCTGCCAGAATCTAGATGTAAACTGAGTACCTCTATCAGACACTATCTTTTTAGGTACACCATGTAGACAAACAATTCTGGACATGTATAACTCTGCTAACTTAGCGCTGGTATAAGTAGTGTGAACGGGTATAAAGTGGGCTACCTTAGTTAATCTGTCCACAATAACCCATATGGAGTCATATCCTCCTCGAGTGCGAGGTAACCCAACAATGAAATCCATACTGATTTCTTCCCACTTCCATTCAGGTACCTTGAGTGGCTGAAGCAAACCGGCTGGTCTCTGATGTTCAGCCTTAACTTTCTGACAAACATCGCACAACGCCACATGGGCAGCCACATCCCTTTTTAGTCTATACCACCAATACCTTTGCTTCAGATCCTGGTACATCTTGGTGCTTCCAGGATGAATAGAATATGCGGAATCATGAGCTTCCCTCAATATCTGCTCCCTGAGAGACTCGATATCCGGTACACATATCCTCTTTCTAAACCAAACTGTACCTTGATCATCTTCGGTGAAGTCGGGAGCTTTCCCTGCTAACATGGTTTCCTTGATTTCCTTTATCTTCTCATCAGTAAGCTGACCCTTCCGAATTTCCTGCTCTAGTGTAGACTCAACCTCCATTGTCCCGCCTTCGGTCTGACTCAGAAATCCCAGGTTCAGCTTCTCCATCTCTGCACACAACTCAGCTGGCAACTGGCGACCAAACATTGCATTTACTTGTGACTTCCTACTCAACGCATCAACAACCAAATTAGCCTTGCCAGGATGATAGTTGATCCCCAGATCATAATCCTTGATGAACTCCAACCATCTTCTCTGCCTCAAATTCAGATCCTTCTGAGTAAATATGTACTTCAGGCTTTTGTGATCAGTATACAGTTCACATCTGTTACCTAGAATATAGTGCCTCCAAATCTTCAAGGCATGGACAACAGCTGCAAGTTCCAGATCATGAGTAGGATAGTTCAGCTCGTGCTTCCTCAACTGCCTAGATGCATAGGCTATAACTCTGCCTTCCTGCATGAGCACACACCCAAGACCTCTACGAGAAGCATCACAATATATATCAAAGTTCTTGTGAATATCTGGCATAGCAAGCACTGGGGCTGTAGTCAACTTCCTTCTCAACTCTTCAAAGCTGGTCTGACACGCTTCTGACCAAACAAACTCCTTGCCCTTCTCTAATAGCGAAGTAAGAGGTTTCGCTATTTTAGAAAAGCCTTCAATGAATCTCCTGTAATATCCAGCCAATCCCAGAAAGCTTCTGATCTCAGAGACTGTGGTAGGAGGTTCCCAATCCAACACATCCTTGACTTTACTTGGATCCACTGCAATACCTCCATCAGTAACAACATGACCAAGAAAAGACACTTGATTCAACCAAAACTCACATTTACTAAACTTGGCATACAACTTGTTCTCTCTAAGAGTCTGCAACACCAACCTCAAATGCTCCTCATGCTCCTCCTCATTCTTAGAGTAAACCAGAATATCATCAATAAACACCACCACAAATTTATCCAAGTACTCCATGAACACCTTATTCATCAGGTACATAAAGTAGGCAGGTGCATTTGTCAATCCAAACGACATCATAGTATACTCATACAACCCATACCTGGTGGTGAATGCTGTTTTAGGAATGTCGGAGCGCCTGATCCTCAACTGATGATAGCCAGATCTCAAGTCAATCTTGGAGAAAACCTTAGCTCCTCTCAACTGATCAAATAAGTCTTCAATTCTGGGCAAGGGATACTTATTCTTGATGGTTACCTCATTCAATGAACGATAATCCACACACATCCTCAGAGTACCATCATTTTTACCCACAAAAATGACAGGTGCTCCCCAGGGTGAAGAACTAGGACGATTGTAACCTTTATCCAACAATTCCTTAAGTTGTTTCTTAAGTTCTTCTAGTTCATTAACAGCCATTCTATAGGGTCTTTTAGAAATAGGAGCAGTACCAGGTAAAAGCTCAATAATAAACTCAATGTCTCGGTCGGGTGGCATACCTGGCAAATCATCTGGGAAGACATCCGGAAACTCACAAACAACTCTGATATCCTCCAAAGGAACACCGCTGGCCTGATTCACTGAGTAAGTTGAAGCTGAGGGTTGAGTGGCCCCGAATTCAATCTTCTCTCCCTGAGGACTAGTTAACAATACGGACCTCTTGGCACACTGAATCACCGCATCAAAAGCAGCCAACCATCCCATTCCAAGTATGACATCAATTCCCTCAGAGTTCAGAACTATCAGATCAGCAGGAAAGTCTACCCCAACTATTTTCAGATTAACTCGGGGACAGATAAAATTGGCTTTCATGTTTCCACCGGGAGAGCTAACTAGCATGGAATTCTTCATAGGGAGCATGGGTATATTATACTTAGCTACGTACTGAGCAGTAATAAAAGAATGGGATGCTCCAGAGTCGAATAAAACTGATGCAGGGGCTGAGTTGACAAGGAACATACCAAGTACCACATCCTGGGCCTCCTGTGCGGACTCTGCAGCAACATGGTTCACCTTGCCCTGCATCTGATTCTGCTGGCCCTTGTTGCTCTGGGGCGTCGGGTTCACATTCCTGTTCTGCTGCTGAGGGGTATTCTGCCTAGGTGCACTGCCACTCTGGCGCTGTGGGGTCTGAGCATTCCTCTTAGGACAGTTGTGGGCAAAGTGGCTGGGATCTCCACAAATGTAGCAGGTACGAGGAGTAGGAGCACTGCCTGGTGCAGTGGTCTTCACTGGAGTCTGAGCCGGGGTGGTCTGGCGGTTCTGCTGAAATGCTGGACGCTGAGGTGGAGGTGCTGACCGCTGACCCTAACTCTGCACAAAGTTACCCCCTTGCCCACCAAAGCGAACGGGCATGTTCTGCTAAGGCTGCTGGAGACGAGGGCGGGTGTTACTGCTTGACTGTCCTGAGGCCATGAACTTCCTCTTCTGCTCTCCCAACTCACAGCGCTTGCTCTCCAAGCCAATAGCCTTGTCTAGCAGCTTCTGAAATGTTGGGAAGGTGTGGGACATGAGTTGATAATGGAGCGGCGGAATCAATCCTTCCAGAAATCGCTCCTGCTTCTGCTCATCCTCTTTCACCTCATCTGGGGCGTAACGAGACAACTGAATGAACTTATCCCGGTACTCGCTGACGGTCATCCCACCTTGCTTGAGTGAGAGGAACTCCTTCTTCTTCAGCTTCATGACACCAGCAGGAATATGGTGGCTCCTGAAGTTGGTCCTGAGCTCCTGCCAGGTGATAGCATCAGGGGTGGCATGAGCAGCATGGTAAGCATCACACCAATATGAAGCTGATCCCTCCAAGCGACCTGAGGCATACAGGACCTTCTCCCTGTCATTGCACTGAGCCATATCCAGCTTCTTCTCAACAGTCTTCAGCCAATCATCAGCATCAAGAGGATCTGCAGAGTGGGAGTAGGTAGGAGGTTTGTGACTCATGAACTCCCGGTGCTTGTCTCTCGGCTGGTTGTTGTTGTTGTTTTGTGCTTGCATGGCTGCCAAGGTATTAGCCATGCCCTGGAGGATCTGAGTCTGGTTGGCGAGGATCTGATCCATTGCTACAGGTGCTTGATTCGGCGGAGGATTTGGATTGGGGTTGGCACGTCCCTGACGATTCACAGGTGGTTGATCCACTCCACTTCCAGACCTGGTGTTCACCATCTGATGGTTAGAAACATGAGGTTCAGAGGGTGGTAAAAAGATGTAACTCAAATCATGAACAGATAAAAGTTGATGTAGAACGAGTTGCCAATGACTGGAAAATCAAATTCTGAAACAGATTCTGTTCGTCACAATTAAACAGTTGTAACACTCATTCTGAGTATCCAAAAATCATGATCTTTTGTCTGAACGTAGACTATCAAATTCTGAAACTAACCCAACTTGAATCACCTCAATCGGAATTTGGTGGCTCGAGGTATAAAATAAACAAGACAGCTGTGTCAGGACCACGAGATAGATTCTGGTTACTCCAATAAAACCATTATATCTCTCTGCCAGAACCTCCAAAAATCACGAATAATTCCTAGAACCTAGGTTATCAAGTCCTTAATCCGACCCAACTGGATTTATGTCAAACAGAGTTCTGAAGCTCCAGAAACAATTCGGACAGTACCAGGATATCATGCAGCAGCGAGAACAGATTGTCGCATAACATGATTTATATGAGGGGTACAATTATATGGATAAAGTGATAGTTAAGTGCTAAGATCAGAGACCAAGATAAACCCAAACTAACTAAATTTATTTATTTAATAATTACTCAATTGTGATCATCACTCCACAATTAAGTTCAATCATTACAAAGATCCAAATCACACACTTAGCACGAAAGCAAACATCTCTACCACACTTTTAAACCGAACTAAATCACACGCTACGCACGAGTCTCAACGATTCTAAACATACTGAACTATCAAAAGAGAGGGTATCCTATCTTAATAGGTATGGGTGAAGCAACTAGACGATCCACCAAGCACTCTCTAGTGGGGCGGTGAATGACCCAGCAACCCTTCTACATCTTCATCCAAGGGCGGAAGTGCTTCTCCCTTGTGTTCATCTATCAGCCTCTTGTTCTTCCTTCGTTCAGTAGTGAGTTCTTCACGCACTTCCTGTAGCTCCCTTGTGGTGTCATCGGCGTGCACGTTGAGCATCTTGGTGAACGCCACCTGGACGTTGAGTGTAGAGTTTAGCACGCCTGGCGGTTGTGGCACAACCCCAGTTGGAGTGCCTTGCTGCCTTCGGGGAAGATATGCCCAAGCAGTGTGACGTACTTCAGCAGCCTCCTCATGACAAAGCACAGAAAGTGCCCGTCTTGCTGCATCCTGGATTCCAGCTTCGAAGGTTGATCTCATGGCGATAGCATGGTGCACTGCAGCCTCTTTGGTTCCTCCATGCTCATAATCAGGCCCCCGGATGTATACAGCGACATCCCAGTCCTCTGGGTGATTTGGATGTGCCCTCCTTCTTCCACGATATTCTATCTCCACTGTGTAGTTCAGACGCTCGAAGAGCATTCGAAGCAGCATCGGGAACCCACTGTTGCCTCCGTCGTGGTGGTGAAAAGTCACTACCCATATGTCAGGCGGCGGAGGGGGTCCTTCACTTCCTTCAGATCCAGCTGGAGCATTCCCTCCTGAGTTAACTTCTTCGTCCATCACTTCCATCTCTTCAGGTTCCGGTTCCTCTTCTTGCACCGAATGCGACGAAGAAGGGGAAGGAGTGCTAGTCAATCTACGAGCACCTTGCCTTGTCAACACCATCTATGGTTTAAGAAAGAAGGGGGTTAGAACAGTTCTAAAGACATCGAAACCAGGTGAGATGGTGAAAAAGATAGAACAGAAAACAAAAATCAAGGAGGAGACAATTATCAATGACCAGGAATAATAGCAAAATAAACCAAGAATAGATAGAACAAGAGTAGTTAAGCAAAATAATCCTTAGAGAATGACCATTGCTATCTAGGCTTGCGTCCTATAGTCAACACGGCTCTGGTACCACTTCTGTCACACCCGGTTTTAAAGGCAAAACCAGATGCATCTCATATGTGCGCCAGGATCAGTTTACACACATATGGTAGACGTCACAAGTGAATATCCATAACCATGCATAACGAAAGAGTATTAAAGTGCATTTATTACAATCTCAGAGTTGACACAAATGTCATAGCGGAAGACTTAAATAAACGTTCATCTAACGAAGCAAAAGTGACTCCAACTCCACAGGCGTTGACTGAGGGAGACTCGCCTAGAACTCCTCAAAATCAGCAGTGAAATCCTCAAAATTCTCCCAATCTGAGCAGCATTCCGGGTGTGGTCGATGCAATATAAATAAACAACAAGCGTGAGTCCATGCCGTACTCAGCAAAGTTTGAAAATAAATGACATGCAAGGCTTTATAAAGTGGGTAGCTGAAAGGCTAGCTGCATTAAGCACTTTTAGTTGGTCAAGTTTTATTAAGCAACTATTTACTAGTAAATATAAGTATATATCAAACCACAGTTAAATAAATAATATAAACCCAACAAATTCAGGTAACCACAGTTTAGATCGTATTCAAGTATAATTATCATGTAAGGGTCCCGGCCGCTCTTGACCGTGAGCACGACTGTTATAACAGTTTTACACTCTGCAGAGGTTGTACACTTTCACCATAAGCCGTGATTCCCATTGCCGAAGCATGCACCCATCCCACACCACGTGGACCGAATACTGAGTTTCACTATGAGACCTTTACAAAAGCACTCTAATAAATGATAGCCCGCTAAGGTTTCCGGTTCAGAAGCAAAGCATAACCCTCCCTAATGAGGTCTGTCTCTTACCAAAGCCCACGGCTCAAGAGGACCGAGCTATACCCCATCAACCGCCGCCCCCCATGCCCCTTCCGAGTAAAGCTACCATAAACTAGAGCACCTAATTAGTCAGTCAAAGCCAGAGCCACATGGCACTCATGGTTGTACTGTTTTCCTGGGTGGTTCTCCATGTTCCAATTAAAAGATGTGATCTTATCCATTACTTAATTAAAAGGTAGTAATGGAACATAGAGTAGGGGTTTCATTTAACCAATCCCAGTTGGGCAAGCTAAGCATCATCCACCATCAAAATTAATTAAGTACCCCAAGCTGCAAGGTATGGTAAAGGAGACTAGTTAATCCTTAATGGGACCCAACAATATTATTGTAAGCGATAAATAATAGTGTAATTAAAATGCATGTCATTCAGGTACAAACGGGTATGATCAAGGAATACTTGCCTTCTTCCCAACCCTGCTGCTGCTCAAAGTCTTCAACGACCGGATCTTCAAAGCTCTCCTCGAACGGTACGTTTCCTATACGCATCACACATTCACATGCAAAGAAACAATACAATAAATAAGAAACAGTACACCAAACAATTCCAACAGAAGAAAACAACAGTACAAAACTAATCTACGCGTCACCACGAACGTGTGAGCACGAGAATCACTAAAATCAGAGTTAAAACGCAAAAGATATGGCTTTTCTAAGGTTCGGGGACTTGCTGGCAAAGTTTTAAAAGTTCTAGGGGCTTAACTGCGAAAATCCGAGGGCTAAAACATAATTTTGTATTAAACTACGAGGGTTTTCATGTAAAAAGACAAAACTTGGACCTCGGGCGCAATTTTAAAACATGTAGGGGCTAAACCAAAAGAAAAAGGACTTAATTTGAAATATTTTTGAACTGGCTAGGACCGCGGGTTGATTTTCAAATCTTGGAGGGCCTTTTTGCAAAACCTCCAGGTTGACTGGTATCTGACTGGTTGACTCGGAGCTGGGGCGGCTACGGTTCGTCGGATCCGGATCGGACGGTCACGATTGGATCGGGCAGGGGCTTCGCCGGCGAGGGGAGAAGAGCGGCGGCGCCGCTCGCGTCCACGGCGGAGCTTCGCCGGCGCACACGCGAAGTTGCGCTATGGGCCACCAAACACGACGGGACTAGGTCGAGGAGAGAGAGGGGGAGATGGCGAGTTCACCTGACCAGAGCCAGTTGAGGGAGGAGCTTTGCAGGCGGCCGGTCGACGACGAATGGCGGCGGCGGCGCTGTGAGATCGACGGCGAGCAAATTAGCGCGGTGTACGGCCAAAATCAGAGCAAAAGAATACGGAGGGTAGCTTCGGTACCTCCTTGCGAACCTCCAGACGTGAACCTTGGCGAGAAAGAGACGGCGACGAACGAGATCAACGGCGGCGGCTCGAGCTCGGCAATGGCGCAGGCGGCTAGGGTTTGCGGGCTTGGTTGGCGACGCGCGGGGAAAGCGGAGAGATTAGGAGCGGCGGCGGCCTTTATAGGACCCAGGGCGGCTCGGGTCCACGCCTTGGCGTGCGTGCCATGAAGACGGAGGAGGCGGCGCGGCCGAGCCGGGTTGGACTCGAGCTCGAGTCCGGCTCGGGGACGACGATCCTGACAGGCGGGCCCCGCCTGTCAGCGACGCGGGGGAGAGGGAGAAGGGAAGCGGGCCGGCGCGGGAGACTTGGGCCGGAAGAGAGTTGGGCCGGCTGACCGAGAAGAGAAGTAGAGGGGGCAAAGGCAGACCTGCCAAAAGTTGGAGGGGCAAAAACGAACTCGACAGAAAACAACTATTTTAAACCTCAAACAAATTCAAATTAAATTTGAATTTAAAAAGAATTTAAATTCCAACTTAATTGAACAGCAAGCAAAAGACAAATGCAACAGCATGGATGCATCAACAACTTATTTTTGACTAAAATTATTTAATATGATATTTAAATTGATAAAAGGCTAGAAATTCCAAGTAAATCATAGGAAATTTATTTAGGCCTTATTAAATCCTAGAAAAATTCAGAATGTTGCTACAATTTAATTGTGATGAATTTTAGGGTGTTACAGTTGGTTTTTGAAACTAAACAAGGCCCATGTCACTCCAGCTCACTTTCGACCTAGAAGCCGTCAAGTTCATGCCTTGAATAATAAGTTTAGTGTCTCGGTGAGGATCCAAATAGATATAATCCTAACCGCACATTCCTACTTTACTGATTGCAAAACTTTCCACCACCGATGATCAATTCGTTTGTGATATCATGATCTTTACAAGCCATTTTTGTGAAGTCAATGTCACCACCATAGTAGTTCTTATCTGGATGCACAATACGTCAACGAACTTATCGGATAAAAGGTAGGAAAAAGAGAAACAATTAGCTTCAAATTAGAGGAAAAGTGATCACCCAAATTTTATTTCAAGAAAGTGACACAATTATACGGATGTATCAAACATAGCAACATACCATGTATTGACCTGTTTGGTACAATGCAGCAGAAGGATTGATCATCATTGCCATTACTGAACTCAGCGAAAAATAATTCTAAGACCGCTTCCATTTTTTCGGCTTGCGAAAAAGTTTACATGTGAGAACAGGCATTCAAAATCCACAAAGCTCTTATGGCTGCCAACACGCTCATTTGCTCCGCAAATAATTTGTAGTTCATACAAATACCTCTATAGCCAGGAAAGAAGTGAATTTGTGGAAAAGTGTAACTACTATGGAACGAATAGAGTAATTCACAACAACAAATAAATTTGCTCCGAGAATAATTTGTAGCTCATATAAATACCCCTGTAAATAGGAAAGAAGTGAATTTGTGGAAAGGTGCAATTACTACAGAACGAAGAGGCTAGCAATTCACAACATCAAATAAAATTGCTCCACAAATAACTTGTAGTTCATATAAATACCCCTATAACCAGGAAAGAAGTGAATTTGTGAAAAAGTGTAACTACTATGGAACAAAGAGAGCAGTAATTCACAACAACAAATAAATTTGATCTAAGAATAATTTTTAGTTCATATAAATACCCCTATAACCAGGAAATAAGTGAATTTGTGGAAAAGTGCAATTACTACGGAACGAAGAGGCCAGTAATTCACAACAACAAATAAAATTGCTCCACAAATAATTTGTAGTTCATATAAATACCCATATAACCAGGAAAGAAGTGAATATATGTAAACGTGAAATTACCATGTGTAAGGATCCCATGTCTATTGGTCCATACAGGAAAAGTAGTGGGCCTGTGCGTCCGTAACTGGGCTGATAGCCAATGTATCCATTCGGCCCATTGGGCAATACTAACATCACGACAAAGGACAGAGCAACAAAAGGAGAAAAACCCTAAACGTATCCCTCGCTTCCCTTTTCTTCTTCTTCTTCCTCTCCATCCGCCGCCGCTGCCGCTGGTGACATTATCCGTCCAAGGCTCGCTTGTGCGTCGTGGGCGTGTTCGAGGACCGTCACATCTGGTATCAGAGTTGTATCTCTCACTGAATCCCTCGAGTCCCACTAGAGCTGGTTTGAAAAATATTTTATCCAATTCACTCACAAATCCTGTAATCCCCGGTGTGGAATGACCTTGTGATACTAGGGAGTGATCCTGGCGTCTGTTACTACCCCCATCACGCCCAATCCATCCGCATCTCCAATCCCTAGCCCACCACCACCGCCACCGCCGCCACCACCCACGCATCGCCAGCACGGGAAGAAGCCCCCTACCTGGGCCATACCTCATTCTTCAGAAAGTGGGATTGGTGGCGTACAAGCTTCAGTTACCACCGTCCAGTCATATTCATCCGGTGGTGCATGTGTCCCAGTTAAAGAAAGCTTCTGATCTCCTTTGCATTACTCCTGATCATATTATTGTTCTAGAAAAAGTACTTGCAACTCTTTCGTAAGGTGGGCAACATAGCTTCTCAGTATGTGTTGGTCACCTGGAAGTCTCTACCTACTACCTGGACTACTTGGGAGAAACTCAGCTACATTCATCAGAAGTTTCCGGCAATAGCAGATTGAGGACAAGCTGGTTCTTAAGAAGAGGGGCATGTGAGGATCCCAGGTCTATTGGGCCACACAGGAAGAGTAGTGGGCCTGCGCGTCCATAACTGGGCTGATAGCCAATGTATCCATTTGGCCCTTTGGGCAATACTATGTAACACATCATGGCAAAGGACAGAGCAACAAAAGGAGAAAAACCCTAAACGTATCACTCGCTTCCATGTTCTTCTTCTTCCTCTCCCTCCACCGTCGCCGCTGGCGACATTATCCATCCAAGTCTCGTTGGTGCGTTACTGGCATGGTTGAGGACCGTCACATCATGGAACGAAGAGGGCAACAATTCGCAACATCAAATAAAATTATGATGAAACGAAGATAGCAATTCATAACAACAAATAATAACATGAAGAAAGGACTAACCTTGTTCCTCAACGCAGTTTCGATCTTTTTGTGAAAGAAACTCTGTTGACCTACAAAGTCTTCCTTAAACCTTGCGAACATCTCCAACGCATCATTAGATAGCTCAACACTCATTTCCAAAGTTGCTTGCAAAGGTTTAGCAGGGTTGCAATTTGAGGGAGACAGTAGGCTAGCAAACTGGACAACTTCACTCGAGGAAAGTGAGTTTTTAGAAACTTTCAACAGTGATTTGATAGCAGACTGCACCAAAGGTAGAGTCAGCATAACAAACTCTACATAAGGTTCAAGTTCAGGATGCAATGATGCCGTCGCTGCAGCCTTATAGGCACTGATATCCCAGTCAGATATATCACAACCTTCAGTTCTTGCCATCTAGATCGCTCTGTCGACTTTCATGTTATTCTTTAGCAAATGAACCATAGCCTCGTGCTCGGATATCTCAGGAATACATGTGAGCAAGAGCTTGATGAGACCTCTAAGGGACCGAGACTCCACACATACAAAGGTACAAGTACAGATCATATCCACCTCCAATTCTTCCAAAGGAGGGAAAGCAGTGTCATACCGGATAGTGTAGATAATGATGTTGGTTACAGGATTAAACGGACCATAACAGTAATCGACCTTGACGAGGCTGCGGTGGTAACGAACCCGAACATCTTGAGTGGGTAGCCGAGAAATCGCTTCGAGGTATTAAGCATGAATCCTGTGAATAAGAACAACACGGAGTGATAATGTGAGCCCACCCGCCACCTTCTCCCCACTTGCATCGTTGATGCAACTTAGGTTGCAGCTTTGAACACGTTCTTCAACAGCAATAAGCATTGGGTTGTCACACTTCTCATGCTCGTATGGCTTCTTTAGCGTTGTGGACAACTGGTGAATTTCATCAACAGAGAGTCGGCGGCTGCGATCTGCTAGCACAGTCGTCTGGATGATTGATTTGAGACGATCTAGCGAAAATGAGCTGGTATGGAAGCCATCGACATTGGGCTGCCTCGCTGACAATGCTGCGTATTTTAAAGCAGTCTTGTCTGCATATGAGCTGATGCAGAATTCATCCTTGTCGCCGTAGCAGCGGTCGAGCTCGATGAGGCGGACGACGACGAGGAGGTCAGCCATGGTTAGGCGCAGAGGGAAGGTGGGAGAAGTAGGATGTCAGGAACGTGACCAAGCCCTCCAGCGATCGCTCTGCGATGGTTCGTGTCTCCGGAGCGGAGGGGACGGCGTTGCCGGCGATGACGATCTCGGAGAGGACCTCCTCCCTGGATACCGCCGCCGCATCTTAAGAAAATCGTGCAGTCCCTGACAACTAAAAGATGATTGACATTTTTTGTTTCTTTTTATGGATCAACACCTTTTTTTGTTGCAAAATCGATGCTCTATTGCTCTACGTTATCGAACTGAACCGAACCTAACCTAAAGCTCATATGGCTATTATCTTAATTTACACTTTCATATCCCACTATATTGTGCTCATAATCTTAACTATTTATCTGCTTTATTTAACTGCGGTAGAATGAAAAAATCTCTTGAATTTTGATATCTCATTTTTCCCCTCCCTGTGCATATATTCTCCTAATAGCGGGAGTTATTTGCATATCTTGTATAGTCTGCCAATCTTTTACTCTGCTCAATGGGATATGTGACTAATTGAGAGAACGACAATTTTCATTGATCAATTGGTACAAGGATATCAAAATGTTTGCTACTCGATCGGTAACTCAAAAGCTAACAGCTTCTATTTTGGCGGCAAAGGAAAATCAGTATAAGTTGAGAAATCGGTGCCCGTGACCTTGACACCGACTTTCTAGAAGTGGCACCAAGTCACTGTGATACCACTTCTTCTGTGGACCCGATACCCACATTATGATTAGAAAACCTTCACTCGACACCGATACGGGAGACCAACACTATATTAGAACTCAACTATTTATTCACTATAGTGACTTGGTACAAGACTCACTTTTACACTATGATGTGGCTATTCTACTACACTCTACTCATGCCATCTAATGGCATGTCACCTTAACTCTTCATGCTGTCTACCATGCCATCTCCAAATAGCTTCTACTTATCTTCTACTTACTTCTTACTTGGCTCCTTGGGGTGGATGGCATCCCTATATATAGAACTTCATGGCTCATGTGGTGTTCCTATGTGTCCACCTTCTACACTCTTCTCTACAAAATATCTAACTCTAAAACTTTCTCTCATCCTTATTTTTTTTCTTGATATTTCTACCATGCCTCTCATCCTTTTTCCTTGATATTTCTACCATGCCAAAATATATAGTTCTAGAGGCTTCTACACTTCACCATGAAGCAAGGCAACCAAGACTTCATGTATTGTCTTTAATCTTTTAGAAGCTTTTCAAGTATGCATTGCTATTTTCAACAGTATATATAACTAATCTTCTATGAGGCTTGAAAGTTTAAGTAATATGTAATAATTCTTGAGCCTAAACCATAGCAAACCGGGTACAATACATATTGTGATGTATAGTAAATGGACACATAAGTAGTGAGCTATCCCAGTGTAGCCATGCCAATTCTTTCCACCGTTACTAGATTGTGAAAACTGTTATTTTTAGCTAGATATAAGCATAATGCAAATATCAAAACATCACAAAATCAATAAGAGACTAGCACCAATGCACACTGCACAACTTTTTAACCTTCAATGAATTTATCAGTTGAGATGACAAAATTGCAAGGAACATAGGAATATATTTGTTACGAAATCAGATCACAAATGAAGCTTGTTGTGAATAATGGCTAACAACAGGCAATGATTTTATCCTTTCATCATCTATATTGAGATTCATCAGCCATTCAACATGGTTGACAGCTTGGATTAACTTGGCATCCAGAGCTGGATCCAAATAGATCTAGTCTTGTACAGATATGCCCTGCACCAGATCATCCACCAGCTTCATACGACTAACAATTTCTTCATTTGTAATAGTGTGTTCTCCACAAGCAATTTTCTCAAATCCTCTTGTCCCCTCCCAGCCACCCTCAAACGGATGCACAATCTGAGTCCCTGTTCGCAGTAAAAAACATAATTAGCTTAACATACATATATAATGTCAAATTTTGTCGATGCCTGCAACGTGGAGATAAAATAATAACTTGTGTTGATAGACCAGACACAGGGTAGCAAAAGGGTTTATGATCGACGTCTTCATCATTACTAAATTCTGTGCAAAATAATGCAGTTGTTCCATTATCTTGACTTGCCCAAAAGTTGGCATGTGTGTACTGAAACTTTGTGTCAAAAATCCCTGTTTCCTTGCCATCATTATCATTCACACCACAAATGACACCTAGATCATAACAAGAGCCCTACGACCAAGAATATAAGATAAGAAAAGATATAGACAAAGGACATATGACATATCGATCATAACAGCAGCCCTACAGCCAAGAATATAAGAAAAGAAAAGACATAGACAAATAAAAGTGCTCAGAATTTTGGAAGAAATACAACACATGACACAAAATGAACTTAACTTAGACTGCTCATAGTTCCCGCAATGCCGCTTCAACCTTTTTGCGGACACAACTTTGTTGAGTAAGGAAATCTTCCTTATAGTTTGCGATACTCTTTAACACATCTTTAGTTAGCCCAATAGTTGGATCCCAAGATTCAACACTTGAAAATGACAGCAATGTAGAGACATGAAGAATCTCGCGAGAGGAAAGCACATGAGATCTTTGCAGCAGTGATCTAACAGTAGATCTCATTGTAGGCAAGGATTGCATGACAAACTCACAATATGCCTCAAGATTAGGATGAGATGCGACTTTTGCTACTACCTTATATCTATTGTCATCACAGACCGATACATCACATCCTTAAGATTTTACCATCTGAATGGCTTTGCAGACATCCAAATGCATGCACGCAGAAATGTGATCAATCTATTGATTGAACGAGATTCAACATGCCTCAATGTGCGATCATATCCACTTCAAACTCTTTCGATGGGGGAAGGCAATGTTGTACCAAACAGTGTTCACGATGATGCTTGACACAGGATGGAACGGGCCAAAACAGTAGCCTGCCTTGAGAAGGCTGTGGTGGTGGCGGGTCTGAAGATCTTTCACTGGGAATCGTTACACTGCCTTGAGATAATGATCATTCCAAGTGACTCTGTCAGCTCACCTGGCACATTCTCAATACTTGATTTCTGGGTCATGAAACCGTTTAGAAACTAGTTTCATGGGCTCGACTGACCTCTTGAGCTTGAGCGGGCTCAAAAACAATCCAGACAACAAGGAGATGTCCTGAACAGTAAAATGGCGACGGCCCTTTGCTGACAATGTCTGGAAAATCATGTTGATATGAGACACAAGTGCGAAGCAGCCGGCGATAAAGCCATCCAAGTTGGGCTGCCTTGCTGACAAGGCAGCGCATTTGAGAGCAATCTTGACAGCATGTGAGTGGATTCGGAGTCGATCCTTGCGCCGGTAGCAGCGATCCTTCTCGATGAGGCTTACTGCGACGAGGAGGTCGGCATTTGCAAGAATGAGATAGCGCAGCGCATCCCAGTTTGTAAGGTAGCGGAAATAGGTTCTCAGGAAGCTGACGAGGCCCTGAAGGGAGCGCTCGACGAGTGTCCGCGCCTCCGGCGGAGAGGGGCCGTCGCCGGCGACGATCTTGGAGAGGATCTCCTCCCTCGCTTTCTGCTTCCTCTTGCGCTTCCGATTCTTGACGACGCCGTTGGGCTCGGGCTCGCCAGCCTCGTCGGCGAGGGTATTGGCGATGATGTTGGTGACGGGGCCGGCGAAGCCGAAGCAGACGCCGGCGTCGAGGAGGCGCGGGACGAGCGCCGGCATGTCCTCCAACGGCAGCGCGTCGAGCGCCTCCTTGTAGTGCCCGTAGATCACATCCAAAATCTCGCACTCCCTGGTGTCGTCGCAAGTGTTAGTGACCCCTCCGTCGCTCTCGCCGCGCCGCCGTTGGTCTGCCATGGGCGCCGGCGCGGGGTGGGGAGAAGGGCGCCGGCGCCGGTGGCGGGGGTGAAGGGCTGGGCTTTCTTCCCTTCCCTTTTCTTTTCCGATTCAGTTTATATGGGCCAAGGCCCAGCCGAGGGCTCTTCCCCTCTCCCTATGCGGCTGCGGCTGTAAGTGATTATGGGCCAAGGCCCAGCTAAGGGCTCTCAAAACTGACTTGCTGTAAGTTGCAGCCCAAAAGTGAACGCGCACGACGGATCTGATGCATTCGATCCTCTCTCTGAAACGGAAGCAAAAATCCATTAAATCGGAAATGAGACACAATCGGCGGCCACAAAATTAACTGGAGCAAGGTCAAACCCCAATATTTGAGTGCTTCTTATGGGTACCTGGCATATCACAACTTGGAGATGGCTGTGAAGGAAAGCTACCGTCCGGCTAATAAACTGTGAGATAACAATCCATTTTTTCAAACCAAAAGCCAAGTCATCCTGAACTGAATATCTCTTCCGGCACCAAAACATTGACAAGAATTTTCCCCATTTCAATTGATCTTCTTACCCATAGAGCAAAAAAAAAAGTTCAGCCGATTCTCTTTCTACATCAGACGCCTAACAACAAACAAATAGATCCATTCCAGTAATGTTAATTGTATTCAAAAATATCAAGAGCTTAGTGATTTCGGAAGAGTTTGCATTAAAATCATAAGCATCTGTAGTGAAATTGGACTGGGAAATTCGATATTTATGTTTAAGCACGGACCGGCCCCCAAATTCACCCACTACACCTACAGTGGGAAACAAAAAAAATCATCGAACATAGATATGAATAAAAGATAAAATCATGGGCACTAAAAGAAATTACAAAACTCAGGTACTTTACAAGCTCAGATTTTGCAAACTCTTGTAGGATAGGCAAATCCTAAACTAATTTATTCCATATGACAAAGCTCTGCCAACTTGCCAAAGTGGGTTTCAAGATGGCAATACTTGATAGGAGTTGAAATCCCACGATAAAGCTAGGGAGACAGTTTTTTTGAAGCTCAGAAACCACTCTTATTTGTTCAATGCTTGTCTTCTTCCTCGCAGAATTTTGAGTACTTCTGATCGTCCATCAGCGAACTGAGCTCACCTGAATCACTGAGCTTGACCTTCATAATCCATCCCTTGTCATATGGACTTGCATTGACCTAAACAGAAAAAAAACAGCATAAATATCATGACATTGTTTAATACTTTAATCTACCCTTGGAAGTTCTATTTCCAAATGAGTTCTAGCTACTAGTCACAACTTACCAATCCAGGTTCCTCGCTTAGTATCCCATTCACTTCAACAATCTCTCCAGATACAGGTGAGTTAATATCACTGGTTGCCTTGACACTTTCAACAGCACCAAAGTTCTTTCCCTGGTATACACTGTTGCCCACTTCTGGCAGCTCCACATACACAACATCACCCAAATGGTCCTGGAAGCCCAAAGCCCAAAAAAACAACATTGTGAACTTAACTCATGTGGACAACATATTGCATACTGGAATACAAATTGTTTAGGCAATGGATAATATGTGCTATGTATGTAAGTTGAAGCACCGAATAATCTAATCATGGAGGGTTCAGCACTTATATTGGTTGATTGGCTCACACGTCAGAGTGACAAAAATGCATGAATGTATTAACCTGGGCATGGTCGGTAATCCCGATAGTTGCTGAATCGCCCTCGACCTTCACCCATTCATGTGTGTCAGCATACTTCAGATCCTTCAGCACTGAGGGAAAAAAAAGTGGGTAAACACGAGAAAGGTGCATAGAATGAGATATGACACAAACTGAAGTGGTAGCAAAAATTCAACATAGTTACAGAATGTTCACATAAGAAGTATGACAGCAGCTCCAATTAGTAGCTCCTGAAACAAACATATAACTAAAGCAGGAGGTGCTTGCCCGCGGCCATTTAGGCAATGTTCAATAGCAGGTCAGGCCTCTCGAAAGGAGAATTCCAGGCATTAAATATGGACAGCCAACTATTTTTCTTTCCTATAAACCATCATATAGATGACCATTTTTTACACAACAAACTCCAGTAAAAGAAGATTTTCCTGAGATAATTTCTTACCAAATGCACAAATTTAACAATATAATTATTTAAAACATCATGGATTTATAAAATTTCACCCTCTTACAGAAAACCTTTGCCTATACAAGCCTATTCCTAGATCCTGAAACATAGTGAACATATCCAAATTCTAATGCAGAAACCCATTATGTCTGTGTATATCTGTCAAAAAAAATGCCCTGAGTTGCAACTTGACTCTACATTGTCTAAAATGATATGACAATAACGGAACCCAAATCCATCAAATAAACATCACAACCAAAATTACTTTTAGGCTGAGCACCATTCTAGTGAATGAATATCCACATAAGGCTATAATCTGAAGCTCTGGAAATCAATTTACTAAAATAGCATGCAGCACATATGTAAAAGCAGAGACGTGAAGTTTTCACCTACGCTCTGTAACCATCGAATCCTCTGCAAGATGCACAGTATTCGTCATCAGGAAAATATGAAAATTTTCGCCAGAAAAGAGTTAAGCGCTGGCTAAACCCTTGACAAGCCTTCAGTCCCATGTGTATCCGTCACATGATAGCCCGACGCGCGCGGGGAATCACGGCCGAATCACCACCGAGACGGTAGGATAGCTAGAATGGAGACAAATCCGGTCTTTGCGTGGAACAGACATCACGAATGCGCCATTCCGGCACCAAGGGCATGTGATCCCAAGAAACCGCAGCACGGAACAACAAACGCGAGCAAGGTGACGGACGAAGAGAGAGATGTATATACCAGTGGAGAAGGCCCTGGGGAAGGTGGAGATCCTGAGGTAGGCGGCGGTGCGGGACGCCCACAGAGCCCTGGAGGATGCGGCCATGGCCATGGTCACGCGGCGGCGGCGGCGGCGGCGGCGGCGGCGGAGGGGTGGGAAGGGATTTGGGAGCTCGCCGCCGCTTCCGCTCTGTCGCCGGGTTCGTTCTCCGTTTGGTGGTGGCTTCGATTCTCCCTTTTCGAAAAAAAATTAAATTCTGGTAATATAAAATTGGAAGGGAAGTTGGTGGTGCGAGGCGTTGGGCCCTTGTGGGCCTTTTTGCCGTCAAAATAGTAGTGTGTGGGCCATCGCATCGGATCGGGTGCGTGGGCCATCGCAACCGCAGTCGTGGGTCGGCGCAGGCCGCGGTCGAAGCGGCGTAGGTTTATTGGGCCAGGCTCTCGCTGGGCTGGGTCGACTTGTAGCGCCGCTGCTAATTGCAACCCGCACTGGTCCAAACGGCCCACATGTAAAGTCCTCGGCAGTTTTTGCCGCCCATTGCTCCGCTTGGGTTGAATTAGTCCCACACGGACAAGCTAACCCAAAGCGGCCCAGCTGAAAGATTAAGCACTGCTCACACCTATCGGCGACTGCGCGTGCGGCATGCGCGCTCTGCAATTGAACAAATGAATCTATTGGTTGAATCATGCAGTTGCCAAACTTGCCGACTAGGAGGAGAAAGAACCATATTATATATGAAAATATCATCATAACTTTGGTCAACTCCTCCGAGGGCAAGCAAGCATATGATATGTATGCTTGGCAATTTTTTTTTAATATTAACCATATTTCTGAAGTCATTTAACATCGACGTGGTGGGTAAAATATTTTTTGTTTTGTCCGATTGCTGAAATCACTGAACGTTTGCGGTTAGTCACTGAACGTTTGCGGTTAGTTCTTTTTGGATCATGTAGAACCCAAAGATCATCGAGGCCACCCTAACGAAACATGTGTCAACATGTGTACGCCGATGGTGAACAGGCTAGTCGGTAAACGGCAGAACATTGTCATAACTCATAACACACCATGGTCCAAGATAGGGGCGGACAGAAATCGGCCCAGCGCCTAGAGCTAGCCAAAGAAGATAATGGGCCATCTGCACTGGGCCTTAAGTAGCTACAGTATAGAGAATTCGGTCCAGCGCCTAGGGCCATGGCCCGGGTGGCCCTAGGCGCCTGTCCGCCACTGGTCCAAGGTGACCTCCTTCATACAGGATTCAACCTAAATTATCCTAGGCAACATGGTTTCTCTCAACATGTTTCTATTTGGTTATGAACTCTAAGAAATAAAAGAACCTTTTGCAATGGGATGAACACAAAAACAAATGAAATTTAGCATCCTCAAAAGTTTGGAATCAGACGATATTTATTGGTCCAACACGACAAGATAGAGAAAAATGATTACATGAACTAACCAATTAAAAAGTAAGTAAATATATCAACCAAGCAGTCAAAGTCAATTCAAATGCGGAATGGCTTGTAATTTTCCAACTCACTAAAACACACTTGAGAAGGACGACAACGATGATGAACCTATGATTTTTCTACATTGCATTGTATCCACTATACTGATCAGCGCATCAAACGGAATAGTCCTCTTATCTTCTCCTCTCATGTATCTACGACCAGTCTCTTTGTATGGTTTCATGGAACATTAATTAAGACTAGTAACTTAATAACTGAGTCAGATGTGTTTTATGGGATAAAACACCTCTCTCATCTCACGAATGTTCCAACTTAAATGACCATGTCATATCATGAAATCTCATTGAGATTGCCTATAAACAAGTCATTTGTCTTAACTTCTATGCATTCTATTTATTTGTTTTTGTTTATGTGTATATTCAATGTTTATTCCGAGGAAAACTTAGTACTGTAGTAGGGGTAGCATTGAAGTAAAAAACTCCGGTGGCATAATTATTGTTTCTTATTTTTTAAGGAAGTTGAAAGTCCCCAGTAGTATATTTGTAGTCCTGTTTGATATTTTCCGAATGTATTTGTTGGGTTTAATTTAATCTGAATATAAATAATCATGAACATAAATGTATTGATTTATTCGAGGAAGCATGACGGTTCCTATGTATGTAGAAGAAATAACAACACAAGGTGCCTGTATTTTATAACCGAAAATGTTCCGGCCAACTACCAACTCAGCAACTCCTAAACTCCACTATCCTCACTATAAGAAAAACATAAACAAAACTCTCAAACATTTTACACATGACAATCTGAATCAACAGATCTGAACTGTACAGACAGGCTGTTCCAAACCACTTGAGTTCAGTAGCAGACATATTATCTTTTTTTTTGGCGGGTAAGACATTATCTTTAGAAAATAAAAGTTGGAGCTGCTATAGGGATTAGGATACAATAGATCCCCCTCACCAACTGCAGCTGCTGTTTGTTTTGCAGTCTGCATCAGCCACCAACCGCTGTTCAGAAGTCTGATCAGTGTCAGAGAGCACTCGTGTCGTTGGTGATTGTTTACACGTTCTCATGCCGCAACTCCATCCCGTGAATCCGTGATCCGGTGATGCCGAGCACACTAGCGGAGTAGCAACAATTAGTTGAATCTTTTGGTGCGGGTTGGTTGGTTAGTCAGTTTAATTTGGTGATTATATTAAGCCTCGAATCAGCACCAAACTGGCGTCCATTGGACATGGAATTTGATTCCAAGTTGGTGTAAATCCTTCCTCACGAATTTGCCAAATTGTTAGGTTCAACAGCTCTGAACAGGGAGTGACCATACATATAACAATCCCTGATATTGCAAATTTATTTGCCCAAACACCCCTGTCCCCTCTCTGTTTTTGTGATACATAGCCCAAAGAAACCAAAGAGAGCACCTGTAACTTTGGCTGGGAGAAAAAAAAGAGAGCACTTTGTAACTATATCGCCAAACCTATATACCCCTGCATGGGATAGGTAGAAATTTTCTCCTCTTATCTTGATTTTTCATGATCTTCTGGTCATGGAGCGAAAGCCTGAGATCTCAAGGGGTAAAATTGCAAACAATTAAAGAGGATAAATAATTCCGAGAGGCTTGCAAATTGCAATGGGCCATGATGACCTGGTAGGAAATAGTTCTCGCAATTTGCTGCAAGCGCACCACCAACTTCCCATTTTCCATTATATTTTTCCAAACCGCAGAAAAAGGCCAACAGAGGCCTCCACCAAACGCCGCACGGACGAGCCCGGCGACAGAGCGGCAAGCGGCGCCGAGCAACCCATTCCTCCCCACCGCCGCCTCCCCGGATCATGGCCATGGCCGCCTCCTCCCGGCTGCTGTGGGCGTCTCGCGCCGCCGCCTACCTCAGGATCTCCACCTTCCCCAGGGCCTTCTCCACCGGTACGTTTCGCTCCCTCCTCTCCGTCCGTCGCCACCTTGCCCCCGGGCATGCGTCGTCCTGTTTCCTGCGCTCAAGTTCGTGGGATCACGGCTCCTTGCTGTTGGCACGGCACGATCTTGTTTCCCTGTGTGCGTAAAGATCGGATTTGTGGAATGATTCTTGATTTGGGGGAACTCTGCGCGCATCAGGTGGCAGATACGTTAGAGGAATGGGGTTTACGACGGGGTTTAGTCGCCGGCGCCGCTCTTTGTTTTCGATTATTTTGAGTGTTGTGGTGAAAGGTTTAATCTTTTCTGGAGATGAATGATGTGTCCGTTCGGGATAATTTCACGGTGACATGTATGGAAAAGATCATAGTTTTGCCTTTGGGGTATATGTACACTGCTATCTTTGGAAGATTGATTTCTCAGATTTAGATTAAGCTTTAGATGTTGATGAGCAAGGCATTGTTTCACAGCCTGAAATTATTTTCTGTTATGATGTTTGTTTGATGCATCTGGATTATTTTTATTGTCTCAACTCTACCATGTTGCAAGTTGCTGACACTGTAAAATTTTCAGACTGATACTTGTAGGATTCTGAGTACTATATTAGAATTTGGATACATGCATTGAGTTTTAGAAATAGGCTTGTACGAAAGATTTAGGAGAAAAAGCCTGACAGCTAACATAGCACAGACATAGGTTTCTGAATTCTGATAAGATGGTAAATTTCTCAACACTGTGATTCTTTTGTCTTTTTTCTTTGCCTTTTTATCTTACGAATAGATAGCTGTGTAGGTAAAATTATGTTTCAGAAGAGATGCAGAAGAAATGGTCTCAGGAACACATATTTTTGTTGTGGGGTTTGTTCTGTAAAATGTGGCTGAGAAATATTGATGGTTTTTCCCCTCAAGAGATTTGATTTTCTATGAAATATTGAATAAACATTGATTTCTGAAAGGATGCTTTCTTCAGTGTAACAAATAGATTCAAGAAGTCACAGATCGGGGTTGGTCTAGTACCTTCTATATGTGCATTGTTGCCCCACAATGCATACTGCATCTCATGCTCTGAATCTTTCTCATTTCCCCTTTTTTTAGTGCTGAAGGATCTGAAGTATGCTGACACTCATGAATGGGTGAAGGTTGAGGGTGATTCAGCAACTGTTGGGATTACCGACCATGCCCAGGTTGATACATTCATATATTTATATTACTGTGAATGTGAAGTTGAGGCAATTATAGGTGTTAGGTCCTACATATTTTGAGTTATCCGATGCTGCAGTTTTTGGCTATACCTATATTGCATAATGCATGCAATCTGTTACCTAGACATGCGTTTCAATGTGTTCTATCATGTTCATCATACAGTATCAGTGTTTGAGTGCTTAACATTTGTTTTTCCTTTTGGCTTCCAGGATCATTTGGGTGATGTTGTGTATGTGGAACTGCCAGAAGTTGGCATCAGTGTATCCCAGGGAAAGAACTTTGGTGCTGTTGAGAGTGTGAAGGCAACCAGTGATATTAACTCACCGGTATCTGGAGAGGTCGTTGAAGTAAATGAGAAACTAAGCGAGGAACCTGGA
Organism: Echinochloa phyllopogon; assembly: GCA_033239725.1. Lineage (NCBI taxonomy): Eukaryota > Viridiplantae > Streptophyta > Magnoliopsida > Poales > Poaceae > Echinochloa > Echinochloa phyllopogon. The sequence goes on from BTCW01000001.1 coordinate 5,047,719, forward strand.
TTGGTAAGTACTGGGACTAGAACTCGTCTGAAATAAACCTTCCTTGTGTAGATTAGTCAATGTTTATCTTTCCTGGTTAGGTGAATGCAAGTCCATATGACAAGGGATGGATTATCAAAGTCAAACTCAGTGATTCAGGTGAGCTCAATTCACTGATGGATGAGGACAAGTACTCGAAATTCTGTGAGGAAGAAGACACGCATTGAAGAAATAGAAGTCTTCTCAAACATCAAGGACCTGTATTTCAATCTTTATCAGCGCTTTTGGTCTCTGAGACCCACTGTCGCAAATTGGCAAGGTTCATCACATGGAATAAATTAGTTTTAGGGTTTGCCTGTTCTACAAGGGCCTCGGAAATCCAAACTTGTAAAGGACATGATCGAGTTTGTTATCTCTTTTAGTTGTAATGCTTGAGAGTTTTCTCTTAACTGTCTCTGCTTTATGCTTTACTCGTATACAAATTGTTTGGTCCTTTGTGGATGGATCTGTGCTTGATGGAGGCATTGCACCTTTTGATTCACCAAAATGGTGTTTTCAATGTTGATGAAAATGCAACTATGAGGTAGTCGATTTAACGCCGGCAAGAACTACATTAAACTCTTCCAAACATAACGATGGTTCAAGCATTTGAAAGGACTCAACTTGGAGAAGATGGTTCAAGCATTTGAAAGGACTCAACTTGGAGAATGGAGAACCCTGGGATCCCAATGCGGCAATGCCTGAACTCAGTTCTCGCACAAACAGAAAATAAAGAAGTACATGTCACCGAAACACTGCACCTGAAGCTGGTATATCAGGAGCTGCGAAAGATCTGAGATAATTTGTCTGGTGAATCATGACCCACTCAGATAACAAGCATGCATCACAGCCCCGTGCCAAAGAAAATAAACTATTAAACGCCAACAGGAGGATCTATAGCCGTGATTACTGCTGAAAACATTAGCAATTAACAGTGCAAGAACATCACATCGAAAGCAAACCTTTTCTCAGGAAACAACTGGTGCTTTGCTCATTGTCACGATCTACCAGCAATGAACATGATCATTGCCAAACTAGCATTAATGTAAACACCGGATACTAGAGAGACCTACAATTTCCTCCTGCTTTAGACACATTCTGCACATCAACTAAAATACAGTAACCTAGAAGATCAAAAGTAGTTGTAGTCTGGTGTAACACAACTATGTGAAAATCCTGCCAGCAAGACACAAACTGCCTGATGCTGCAGGTCATGATGAAGCAGAGCATGCCTCAGGCTTTGATGTTCCAATTGTGTGCTGATCGTGGACCGCTTGTAATCCCCTCGTAGTATTGTGATGGCAGCTTTCCTTTGTTCCATTGCTTCACAAACTTTAGGAACAGATCACGAGCAGACTCTGAAGAAAGATCTGAAAAATATTTGCCTTTTTCTTCCTTCAGCCAGGTTGCAAACTCATTGTTCTTTGCAAAATAGTCATCTTTAGATATTTCTTTGAATACCTGTTTCAGCAAGGGGGACATATGAGAAACAAAGGATAATTGAAGGAAGGAGAAAGGGGGCAGACAAAAACAGGCCGAATTCAGTTAATGTCAATCACTCCCTGTCTTTGCAATGAGATACATACCCCATTGCTCCAGTCAAATAAATTTGATTCACTATTTCAGTTATTAGCAACTAGCTACTTTTAACATAAAAAGAATCCCATTGCCACTTTTGTTGAATTCCAGTTGGAAGACATGTGACAAACATCATACTCAATGTAAGCACTTGTGAAGATCTTTCAGGAATGTACATGCTAATATTTCAATCAGTTACAGCACAAACGGTTGCATGAAAGGAAGCAATAGCCTATAGAGCACTAAGTGCTTACTCACATCGCTATTTCAGGTTACTGGTAACAAGAAATCATGTTGCTCAATTCAGCCTTCATAAGCCTACAGATGAGAAATAAATTCTTGGAGATTTCTATGAAGCTCCGTTGTCCACGACAACACAAATGACTTATTATTTAGCTGTGATAATTGTAGAAATTTGTGATACTTATGTCTTTATGCCTGACCCATTCTTTTAAGACACCCAAAACTGGAAAGAAGCTCTAAGTTTGGGTCTACTCTTTTACTTCTAGGGTAAGGCAACACTATTCCTCAATCTGTTCTATTTCAGAGAAGTGTTCCAATATCAGACCTTTATATCCGTGAAAGCTCAATCTTGTTCTATTTCAGTGAGGTGTTCCAATACCATACTTTTATATCCGTGAAAGCTCACTCTTCTACAGCAATTCTTATCTACCAAGTTCAGATACATCAAAATCATTCTAAGCAAACTATTTACTCAGTAATGGCCAACGAAACAGAGTATCGTTCAGAGAACTCACTGCATCCTTGTCTTTTCTCTTGCTCTTCTCCTTCTCTTTGGAATGTCTCTCCTTTGAATCCCTTTCTGCAACAAAAAAAATGCAGACCAAAATCAAAACCTAGCAACACTTCAATGCGCATTACTGCATTACCGTGTGTACACGGGGCTACACAGGTTGAGAGAACAAAACTACACAAAGATAAGTGGATGCAGACAGAGAACAGAGAGCCAGAACCGTTTGGTTGTTGCGGCAGAAAAAAACCCAACCTTTGCCCTTGTCCCTGTCGCTGTGCTTGCTCTTCTTCCTCTTCTTGTGCCTGTCCTCCTCCTCCTCCCTGTCCTCCCGGCTGCTCCTCGTGCTATCCTTCTTGTCCCGCCGCCTCCGTTCCTTCCCTTCTTCCTCCCCTGAAACAACCAAGAAAAGAGCATCAACGCTCCGTAGCAAAACAAGCAAACGGATCACGGGTTCGACCGAGAGAGGGGAGACGAAAGGGATCTCCGGTTACCTGAGGAGGGAGAAGAGCGGCGCTTCCTCGACTTCCCCTCGCCGCCCATCGTCGCCGTCGGCGGGGTGGTGGTGCTCGTCCGCCGCCCGCCGACTCGGGAGAAGTTTGGGGATTCCGGGGATGGGGAGCCTCGTATTGGGCTTGGGCCTAATGTTGCAGCGGTTGGATATGGATACCCACGAGGCAGGTTTGGGTCAGGGATATCAAAAACACATCCTTTTCCAATGTTTGTTAGATACATACAATTGTTAATTCTCAAAAAAGATACATACAATTGTTTATGACTATAAAATACCACTCAGCTGCGATTAATAAAGAAATAAATATAAAAATAGTGAGACGCGTACATACAAGCGGGAATCATGTTGTGTGCCAAAGATTACATGCAATCTTAATCCATGCTCTCTCTAATCAAAGTAGAAAACATAGCGAAATTATTTAGGAAAAGAAGTGAGAGCGATGGTCAAAAGAAGGGTCTAGCGTCGTATATATGGATTTGGCTCATATGAAAAGATCCTAATAAATTTCAAAGCCTAATGGAAAGAGTATATCATCTATTAATCACATAAAGTTTCTCTCTATATAAATATATGGACTACCCCTCATAAAAAAGATGTATGATAGACTATTATATGGAGAGTCTCTTAGGTTTGGAATTTTATGAAATAGTCTATATAAGTAAGATTTTACCTCTACTTCGTTGTTGCGGTCTAGCTATAAAAGAGCTCCATGATGCGGCTCGTCTTCCTCAACATTTGGGTGTGGCGACGGTTGTCAGCGTCACGCTCGGCTTTGATATGTGAACTCCATCAACAAATGCCGTCCACTACCGCTTCATCTATCAACACACAATCGGTACGTGAGTTTTTAAAAAAATCCCTCGAAAAAAATATGTTTGGAGTTTTTCTTCAAAAATATGACGTGAAGTTCATTACCCATCAGTTGGTCCAGTTATGTGCGGCTCTCCTACTTTTGAGAAAAATAATCTTCACACATACTATGATCTATTTATTTAAATCGCCATACTAACATAAACACTCAATTAGACCATAGTTGCTACTATTAACATTGCACCGACAGGAGTTCACAAAAGCCTAGATCGATCTTACTAATCAGACATGCATGCATTATATATGATAAAGTTTCAATTCCAACCAATTATGCTACCGACTTGTCTTAGACTCACAACTGAATTATCCATATACCACCATTACATACATATATTTATGACTTTTTTGAACTGCAGACTAATATGTATAAGCTGATCTGAACACCCAAAGTCCCCTTTCCACCATGCATGATAGTCTTCTCTCCTCCCCATGGATGATTAATCTGAAACAAAGAAAGAGTTATTAGCTGCAGAGTTATAGGATCATCCAAACAGAAAGAGAAAAATAAAAACATTCTTGCCACGTAATATGAACGAATAATGCTTCATGTACAAATATACACACCTGGTGATCAGATGTGTGCATGGCTAGCTGGGCTGGGCTTACCACAGCTGCAGGCCGTGGCCATGGCCGTACGCCGGGTCCTGCAGGTTGGGCTGCGTCGGCTGCAGCCGGAACCCGACGTCGGGGTGCAGCTGCGGCGCCGCCGGCGTCAGCTGAAGCGCCGTGCTCGACGACGCCTCGCCGCCGTAGTAGCAGGCCGAGTGCGAGAACGCCGGCGGCGGCGGCAGCATCCCCAGCGGCCCCATCTCCCCCAGCTTCACTGCCTCGCCGCTCAGCGCCGCCGCCTGCTGGTTCTCGTTGATCTGAAAGAGAGCCAGCAACACGCGCACATCACATCCATCGATCATATATATACATGTGCAGCAGAACAACACAATGCAAGATGATGAAAAGCTTGAAGAACAGGGTCGGAAGAAGAAACATTTCTGGATTACGTACCATGCGGCACAGGAAGGCGTTCTGGTCTTCCAAGATGTGCTCCTGTCCATTGATAGATCAAATTGCATTCAGTTCAGAACCGAGATCGAACACTCTCATATGGTAATGCATATATATGATACACGTCGTTGGGTTGTGGAATGTGAATTACCTTGCGACGCAGGTTGTCAATCTGTTGGTTCAGGAGCTCATGCTGCACGCAACAATACAATGCAAGGATTCAGACAGTAATTAACCTCGTTAAGACGATCAGTACGTGTATTAAAAGAAGAGTCTACGTACGTACTACCAGCAGTTATATTAGTTGGTGTACTAAAATTTAGAATTAACACCACACCAGTTATTAATTAGTCAGTGCACTCTACTGTAACTGGAGCTGCAAGAATTGCAATAGTAGTAATACCTTTCTTTCACGGACTCTGGCGATGGAGTACTCAAGGTTCTGCTGGAGGTGGCTGATGTCCTCGAGGGTGAGCGAGGAGAGGTCGTCGCCGCTGTACCTCCTGATTCCCATCTCCAGCTTATCCATTTCGTTCTTCATCCGGGTCATCTCCACAAATATTTGCTGCACAAACTAGGCTGGTTATATATATGGAATGCATGCATATATAATAAAGTGCAGTTAATTAATTAATTACTAGTGGTTATAGTTTATTTGTGTTGAAGCTATATACCTGATCCTGGTTTATCTCCTCAAAGTGGGTGTTGGTAGCATGCTGATACTGCTCAATGAGCTCCTTCAAGCTGAATTGAATTTGTCAAACGTTGTCATAAACAAGCATATATGCATGTAAGAAAAGAAAGTAATTACTTTAGTTGCCTATGTGATTTATAGATCATCGCTAAGCATCTGTGGCTAATGATGAATCTCAAACAAGATAGCCAAATTACTAGAGGAATTTGATTTCTATTTGTTTCATGAATCACTAACAGCTAGACATGTACCTGGAACTCCATGTTTTGCACTGATTATAAAGATCTTACATTCATATAGGCTACTTAAAATACAAGGTAAACCAAGAAATCAGAGTACACATTCTTAATAATAAACCACACTTCGCTTTTGTATCACGAGATCTGAGGAAACAAGGGCAGTTAATATATTTTTCCTAGATTGATACTGACGAACATTAGCATCATGCAGATCATGCGGCATAGTAGATGCTTATATATGTATACCATGTAACATAAATCAATAATTCCCAAATTCTCATTCAAGAGAAGCATAATAACTCCCCAATCCTTATAGTGAAAACAAGTGTACAAGAAGCTCAAGAAATTACAAAGAGCAGAAGGGGGATATGTGATGCGTCAGTACTAATTATTGTGCCTGTGCCTATTTTGACCACGAACTCTTTGCAGTTCAGCAAAAATAATTAAGGGGCAAACTCAAGTTAACGAAGGCAGAGCTAGAGAACCCAGCAAAAAAGGGGCGGGCTGCAATTCAGCGTCAACAAGGGGTAATCATTCATGAGATCTGCGCAGTAGACATGTGAAACAAAACATCATCTACGCATATATATAGGTTTCTTAAGCCCCAGAAAATTAAAAACCAAGGGAAAAATCTGAAAGGTGATCAGTATGTAACTGACGATGATTGTTTATTTGCGCAAACTGCAAAGCCCTAAAACAAGGCAGGAAAGCCCTGAAGAAAGAAACCGCGCGTTTGAGAAACAAGAAACTGAGATCGATCGACCGGCAGTTCGATCAGGACTGAAGATCTGACCTGCACGTGGGGCTGCAGTACTCGAACATCTTGCCGGTGCTGGAGAAGATGACGACGCCGACGCGCGCGTCGCACAGCACGGCGAGCTCGTTGGCCTTCTTGAGCAGCCCGCCCCGGCGCTTGGAGAAGGTGACCTGCCGGTTCGTCGAGTTCTCGATCCGCTTGATCTCGATCTTCCCGCGGCCCATGGCGATCGATCCAAGCAGCACGTCGAGATCTCTCGCTGGAGCTAGCTGCCAGGGAGATCAGGAATGCAAGCTCGCTTTTCGCCGACTTGCATGAGGAAGCAAACAAAAGGGGGTTAACGCACTGATGGATGAACGATCGAAATGAATGTTTTGTTTGAAAAAAAAACTAGCATGAGCTCAAAACGACGATGCTAGTAGTCACATGCATAAAGAAAACCTCATGTATAAAAGGGCACAAGCAGAAGTAGAAATTTTGCCTAGTTCCATCGCCAAGGATGAAGAACTAGAAAAGGCTACATTTTTCTTCAAATAATCACAGGGGAGTAGAAGGAGGCAGCTAGGGAGAGGGAGAGGGATGAGCTATGTGTGCTTATTACCTTGTGAGGTGCTTGCTTGAAAGGCAAAGGCAAGAGGGGCAGAAGGAGAGACATATATAGAAGGAGAGCAAGGTGCAGTCCAGCGCTCTCTACCCTCCTGCCACAGTAAATGCTATTCGTCAGCAGTGACTTGGTCTTTTTTGACTCCTCTATCGATATATGCCAGACTTTTTAATTATTGTCGTCCGTTTCAAAAAAAAAGAATCCGATGACCGATAAAGCGCGTATATGCCAAACTCTGCCATTTTAACTTTTGCTTGGCGAAGATTGCCATCTCTGCGTGCTTTAATTTTTGCTCTGTAAAGATTGCCAGCTATTTTTATATATAAAACACTAGACCAGTGGTATAAGACCACAGGCCTTCCCATGTGTTTTTGCTAAGAAGAAATAACCTTCTCCTAGCATTTTAATTATTGCCGTCCGTTTCAAAAAAAATGAATCCGATGACCGATAAAGCGCGTATATGCCAAACGCTGCCATTTTAACTTTTGCTTGGCGAAGATTGCCATCTCTGCTTTAATTTTTTTCTTCGTAAAGATTGCCTGCTATTTTATATATAAAAAACTAGACCAGTGATATAAGACCACAGGCCTTCCCATGTGTTTTCGCTAAGAAGTAACCTTCTCCTAGCCTAGAAAAAGCCTTGAACTGCAGCTTCAACAGGAGGGGATGGTTTTCAAAGAGAAAAGTTGGGTTTACACCCTTTTAACTAGCATGATAGTCTGATTTTCAACCTTTAAGCATAAGATCGGATAGAAATGGACATTCAAGTGTTGGAATTAGACAAATTTGTTGCTTGAGTGGTTTCCAAAGTGCTTTCTATTTTCTAAAACTAAAATATAAAAAATCTGTTGTAATCTAAAAATCATAAGTAATTCATTTTATACCATAAACTATGAATTTTGTACCATTTTTTTATAAAAATGTACCTATCTACTAGTGCTTATTTAGAGTTATTTGGATCTTGTTATATTATGCAAAACCAAAATTTAAATAAAATAACATGCATGAATACAAACGGTAAAATATTAGGACACATGAACAGATAATATGAAAGTAGAGCACAAATAGATAGGTTACATTTTTTATAAACAAATTGGTTCCAATTATATATTTTTTATTTAGAAATGAATGGATGGTATGAGTTTTCTAAATTAAACCATATTTTTCTTAATTTTGAGAAAATAAAGACATCTTTGAAACAACTCAAAGTACCAAATTTATCTGGATTCAATAGTTGAATGGTCTTTGGTTCCGGTTCTATACTTTAGGATTGAAAATGGGTACCTATGCTAGTTGGAGTGTTGAACCGTGTATATTTAACTTTTCCTTTTTTAAAAAAACTAGCATGGTAAATTATTTCCCAACGGGTGCTACTTAGGTACTCTAGCCACTAAGTGAGAGCCCCCTTTCACCCATTTACTATACATGTGGTTTAGAACTTTTCAAACTTAATTTGTCACAGATTTGTTTTACCAAGTTAAATATATAAAGAGTTCTCTAAGACTACTGACTGTATATGTGTGCGCAGGTTTTAGTTTTACCAGACTGGTGCATATCATGTGTGTGTTTACATAAAGGGGCCTGAGCCAACTCAACGAGTCAAAGCAAGAAATACCCAAATGATGAGCATGTCCAGTCCACGCATATGCATACGCCTTCGTTCTCTCACACATCTCGATCTGAATATATATATATATATATATATATATATATATATATATATATATATATATATATATATATATATATATATATATCGATGCAATGATGCGTGCGTTTCCTGTGCAGAGATGCACGAGCCCTGTGACGCACACACGATCTTCAGAACGCACAACACACAAGCAGCAGGGCTAGGCGCTTATTATTCTTCAGATTCAGAGGGCTATCTATACCCCTACATACCTGCTCTCCTCATGGATGGTCATGGCTCATATGCATGGGAGTGCTGCGCTGCACTGCACTGCACAGCACAATTAATCATGCATCCTCTCCTTGCAGCCTGTGCAGTGAGGTCCTGAGAGATTGCGAGCTGTGCGAGAGGTAGGAGGCGTGTGAGCCTGAGCTCGCTGCAAGCATCGATTTGCATGGCCTCACAAAGGCGCCATGGAAAGCAACAACGTCGAGCTCAGCTCTCAGTGCCTCGTCAGTGTACGCGGACCTGTAACCGCCCTGCGTGGCCCCGCACGGTCCCCTCCGCGTTGCCGATCTCGGCAGGTTCTCGCGGAGGCCACGAGGAGCCAGAGGCGAGGGCACCTCCCGTTTACGGCAGGGGGCGACCCGGGAAACCCTAGCTGCTAGCACATTGAATTGCAGTGCAGCTGCTGGTTGCTTGCTTGCTTGACTTGATGGGGACTGCATGATGCCACCTGCTTGCTCAGATCAGATGCATGGGCTGGTGGTGGTGGTGGGGTTGGCCTGCACTACTCCAGTTTTGGAAAGGAGGAAATTTCCTAATAAATTTGCATTGGCTGGAATTATTGTCTTTTGACAAGTATACCTCATATTCTTTTTCCTTGAAGAATCATCATTTGATGAGCGATGATGCACCATGAATCCATGATGGATTGGCTACGGTTCATATCCATGGATGTGTGCAAGTTCTGCGAGGTTTCATGTTTCATGTTCATGCATGATGTGATATATATGTGATTTCTTTTTTTTTTGCGAGAGGATCTGATTAACTTCAGTGTTCCTTTTGTTGGTGCATCTCAAATTCAGATAGATGTATTCCTGTGGAATGTTTCGAACGGTGTCTATTTGTTTCTTCACAAAATAAAAATAGCTATATATCCAATTCATTTTGTTTGAATTAATTGTATGTGTTCTAGTCCATACTCCGTATGTAGGAGGGAACACTATCCAGATTTTGAGGAGCAAACTAATAAGTGCTAAATCCTTCTCATAGACTAATCAATTCAGTGCTATAGAAGAAAAAGGAATTGCTAACTAATTGCCCTGACATATCTTCAGGGCGCGCGGTTACCATTGTGGGAGTTCATGTCTCAATTAGCAATGCTAAAGTAAATTTTTGGAAGAAACATTAGTGCACTTTCAAAAGTGGCTGTTCATGTTCATGTTTGAAGTGTTAACAGTGCCATTTCTGAGCACCTACATATGCACACAGAGAGCAAACATATGAACAGGCACAAAAACTTCGGTTCATCAGAACTGTGTAAGCATGCTAGTTGATTTTTAGAAAAATCTTGTAGTAACCAAAAGTAAATAATCTCTTGCTAGTATCGAGATGTGCATTCTTACCCGCATATGATTGGCCACCTGCTCGTTTCACAGCCAAACAAAAAGTTATTTGTATTCTCATGAGTCATGGTTGTCTGATCTGCATCTTGTGCATAGATAGAAAGGGGATGTGGCTTCCATTTGTGCAGTGATGATAGTGAAAAGAAACTGCCGTCTTTATATATAGCTGCTGACGCATGAAAATGGTAGAGAACAGAGCATGAAGTGTCCACCAACTTCTGCTTTCTTCAGTTGATCATGACAAACAAGTACGTCAAGATTCTTTTCCTATCTACCTACTTTAGGTAAGAATTCAGAGGGTAAAAGTGAAAAAAGTTAATCCAAAAGCACGAATTGATATCTCAAGAAAACCACTTCTATCTTTCTATACTAGCCGATCCAGAAGGAACATGTGTAGTAAAGACTTGCTTCACTACCAAAAAGAAAAAAAAATATGAATTAGATTTATAACACATGAGAGGTGGTACAAGGATAATGCTAGATTTTAGAAGTCGTTCGTGCACAGAAGACAGTAATAATATGAATAAGATTTGTGCGGAGGGTGGACACCATTGGTTGCCGTTTGCCATCTTGCCGTGCGAAATGAAATGGGAGCACAAATATAAAGCTTGAACCGACTTTTTTCGATAAAGAAAACCTTATTAATCTTAGCTAATTACATCGAGAAGATGCAATTACTAAGATGATTTCCGGCCTCTGCATAGCTAAGATGCACATAGCCTAAAAGAGAAAACAAAATAGAACATAAACAATAAGACTTAAAAATTATGTCAAAGCAGACTATCCATACTTCACTTTCACACACTAACAAAGCAGCATATGTACTACCAGAAAGGCTCTCTAAAAACAACACCTCCAACAAAGAAACAGCACGCGCACGACCATCGTTGCGATGATGCAACCAGTTAAGATCAGATCATCGATTTTCACCATAGAAAGCAATCCATCGGGCTCCAAACAATGTTTCAGCAAGAGCATTGTCAGGTACAACCAACTAAGGACAGACCTGAGGATTTCTCCCTAGAGTCGAGAAATCTGAACCAAAAAATGTATCACCAATTTGAAGCCCATCAATGCTACTTCCACCATCTTACCGAGCCAATACCCCATACTACCCAACCTTGACCAACAACGATCGGGCATTAACTCATGCTATCCCACGATAACTTTGCCACGAAGTAATCAATAGGCACACGCGCAACGTCCGCAGGATCCATCAATTGATGTGAAGTATCAACGGAGTAAAAGATCCGTGGGTCGAAACTAAAATGACTAATCTCTGGGATGGTAAAGAGGATATCAACTATGAATGAAGATGTTGTCGTAAGATGTAGATGTACAAATACCGCCACCAAGTCGACCATCGTCGTGCCCATCAACGACCGGAGCCGAAGAGTTGTAGACTGCGCAGAACCACATATGGACGCCCGCCGACTGCCGCCGCCGCTCTACGCCAGATCTCACTTCGGTGGTCGCGAATATGAATAGGCCATCAGGAGAAGCCTCGCCGCCGCCATCCCGGTGGCCACACGGGTCACTCCGGCAGCGACGAGGAGGAGGGAATGGGGAGGGGGGCTGACAGCGGCGGCGGCGCAGGTCTCCTTCCGCGCGTCGCGAGATGTTTGGCACTAGCTTGGAGGGGGGCTTGTGCACCCTATAGCTTTCTCGCTTGAACCGACTTGGTGAGGAGTAATAGACGTAAGAAAGCATGGGCATACATGTAGCTTAGCTGCGAAGTACTCCCCTCAATCTTTAAATACATGATGTTTAGGACAAAGTAATCATGCATAGTTCAAATGTACGATCAACTCTACTATATTATTGAAGTAGCTATAAAAAATGGAGCCTTAACTTGTGGCTCACAATATCATCTGACAACCTAAAAAACATCTCTACTAAGACACATAAAAACATGTTTTATTTAAGGTGAAATGGATTAAGGCATACTTGTGTAATAATGCCCATTTTCGTTTTTTGGGCTAAAGGGAAGTTCCAATTTTCAAAGCGTTTGATGTTTCATCATAAAAAAGAGGCAATGATTTTAGATTGGTGCACGTCCAGCGGATAGCTTATCGACCTGGGCATTTGCATGTACGATCTACCGTTGAGGAAAGGCTGAGCAATTTGAAGGTTGGACCCCGGGCCCGTAGGGGGAAGCCCATGCACCTCCCAGGACGACAGGCGGAACCCTAGTTCTGCCGCGCCGCCACCCTACCCTCACCTCCCTGGCCCCTCCTCGCCCCGTCGTGCTGCGCGACCGCGAGGACAGCAACGGCAGGGCTCCCCTCTTCTCCTGTTGTGGGGTTCTCGGCGCTTGAAGGCCCGGCGATGGGGACGGCGGCCGCCACGCGACTCGTCGCGGGTGGCCGGCTTTGGGGCGGTTCTACCCCTCGGATCCGGGCCGTTGGCCGCGCCCCCTGACCCTTCCCGTCGGTGTGGGATTCCGGCGGGCGGCTGGGAATCGGCGGCGATGGCGCACCTCCGGTGGCGGTCTGGTGGTTTTGCGCCGGCACGGCTGGCCTTCGGAGGTCCGGATCTCGGCGGGGGTGGTGTCGCGGTGGCGGCGCTGGGGCGGCCCGGGCCCACCTCTGGCCCCACCTTGATCCCTCACTTCTGCTCTGTCCGTGTGGGCGGAGGGGATCGGGGGTGGGAGGAGCTCCCGCTTGCGGCCTCGTCATGTGAGTGTTGCCGCCTCCGATCTGCATCTCGCCATTGAAGCTGCTCCCGTTGCGGTACTAAGTTCTCCTATTAGGTTCATGATTTCCTCCTCAATTTTGTTAGTCCGGTGCCGTCCATTGAGGTACGACATGAGACTTGGCGTATCAGAAAGAGAACCAAATCTTCCCGAGGTGTCGGGCGGTGTTACCGGTTGCATATGGAGCCTAGTGGAAGCCTTGGTGTGGGTTGCGGATGGACGCGAGTGTCGTTGGAACAGGTGCTCTCGGTTCGCCGGACGTGATCTTCGGGCGTAAGCCCTGATCTTGCCTTGGGTCAGGCAACGGTGTTTGTACTCCCCTCTTGAGGGCGTTGCGTTCGGGGTCTCGTTCGGCGGCGACCTGTGGAAGTTCTCCGAGTTGAAAACTTAACGTTGGCACTGGCGCGCCCTTGACTTACTGAAGGCGTTGTTGGACTTCTTCCTGTGGTTGTAGTGATAGGTCCCCAGACCCCTATGGTAGTCTGGGCAGTCCTTTTCTGTAATGGTTTTATGGCTTTTAGTTTCAACGTCTAGAGTAGTCTCTCGCTGTCTGTGACGTGTGGACTAGAGGGTCCTGTTGCGTAGGGGCTGATGTTGATCCCCTAGCTAGTTGTGCTTCATTGTAAACTGATAAACCCAGTATTTGACTTGCTTTATCTATAAAGCTCGATCACGGCCGTTTGGTCAGAGGCTGAGCAATTTTACAGGAACAATTTACTTTTGCCCATATTCTCCTAGTTTGTAAATTCAATATCTCACTCAACTAGTCGTCTCTCTTGCGTGTCCAGAAAAAAAATTGGTACTACTAGTAGTAGATTTTTATACCATAACTAATGTGCTATTATGATATTAAAAAATGGCATTAGTGTACCGCAGTAGGACGGATGGAGCATCGTATATGGGAAACCCAAGACATGGTGACTGCCAAGAGATAGTGCCTGCCTGTGTTTGTTAATGGGCCAAGTCCAGTTATTGAGGAGCATATATGAGCCCATGACCACTTCCAGTTCCCATAGCCCACCGGAATCTAATTAGGCGTTCGCATGGAAACATCTTTGCCTGATGGAAAGAGACAGGCTAGGGTCAAAAGGAATCTTCAATTGAGAATTCTGCACTTTCTGAAAGGCATGTCCTTCTGCACTATTGACAAACTCGTTGCTGATGAGTGCTAGCTCTGAAGAATATGCTCCCACTTTGTATTGCTTCAGCAGGTGTTGGTAGCAAAATGCAGGCAGCAAACAAATTGCTTCAGCAGGTGTTGGCTCAATGGCTTAGAGATCAGAATGTAGGGAGCATTGTTCTTGTTCTAACAATAGGAGCAGTTTCAGTTGCAACAAAGCTTTTTTTCCCAAAAGAAAAGAAAACATATATATATGGATGCAGCACATGTAAAGTTATTTACCAAATTATGAGCATACACAAGTTTAACCATGGCGCGCTATTTTAATTTCGTATACGCACTAAAAGCCTAACTAAAACCGTAACTGAATCGGAAAAACACAAAATTAAAGAGAAAACATCAATCAGCTGCCCCCATCCTCGTGCGATCGACGCCAACCCTAACCCGATCACCGATCATGGCCGGCCGGCGCCGGCGCGGCGTGAGCGACGGCGACGGCGACGGCGCAGCCAGAGGCCCGAACCTCTCCGACGGCTCGCGGGCGGGCATGGCTCGCAACAGACGCTTGATTCTAGGCTTCTTGTACGGCTACTACGACGAGGCGCTCGGCGCGCTGCCGCCGGAGCGCATGCCGGCGCTCGCCCCGCGCCTCCTCGACGCCGGCGTCTGCTTCGGCTTCGCCGACCCCGTCACCAACATCATCGCCAACACCCTCTCCTTCCTCCCCGACGAGGACGCCGAGCCCGCGCCCGCCCCCGACGGCGCCATGATCAGGAAGCGGAAGCGGAGCGCAAGAGGGCGGAGGGAGGAGATCCTCTCCGAGATCGTCGCCGGCGACGACGTCCCCTCCGCTCCGGAGGCACGGACCATCGCGGAGCGCTCGCTGGAGGGCCTGGTCACCTTCCTGGCATCCTACTTCCGCTACCTCCCCACCTGGGACGCGCTGCGCTACCTCTCCCTGTCCCGCGCCGATCTCCTCGTCGCCGTCCGCCGCATCGAGCTAGACCGCTGCCACCGCCGCGACGAAAAATTCCGCATCCGCTCGCACGCCGTCAAGGCTGCTCTCAAATGCGCCGCGTTGGCGGCGAGGCTGCCCAATGTTGACGCTTTCCTCGCCGGCTCGTCGGCGCTAGTGTCTCACCTCGCCGGCGATGCGCCGCCCGCCGCGGAGAACTTCCGCCGCCGCCGCCTCTCTGTTCAAGAGTTGTCTGGATTGCTGGAAAAGCCACCAAAACCAAAGAAAACCAATATTCCCATGAGTCTGGCTGCAATTCGCTGTCAGCAATATGACATGAAGATCCCGCCTGCACTGACGGAATCAATCCGGGGTGTTCTTCTCGATAGGATCCATGCGGTGTACCTCGAGGCAATTTCTCGGATGCCAATAGAAGATTTCCGCAGTCGTTACCACCACGGATTTCTCAAGGCTGGTTACTGCTATGGTCCATTCAATCCACTCTTGAACATCATCGTTAACACCGTCTGGTATGACACCGCTTTTCCTGCACCACAGGCACTCGAGGTTGACATGATCTGCACTCGGATTTTCGTACGTGTCGAGGCTCGGTCCTTGGATGGCCTCATCAACCTGTTGCTTGCCTGCATCTCTGGGCTCTCAGAACATGATGCCATGGTTTATTTGCTCAAGAGTAATCTTGAACTTTCTCGAGCAATTCAGATGGCGGGAAAAGATGGTTATGACACATCTAGCTGGGATGCCACTACTGCATACAGAGCTGCAGCTGATGCCTCATCTCATCCTGAAACTGAGGCATATGTGCATTTTGTGATGGAATCGCCACCTGTGGTGGAGTCTTCTCTCACAGAATTGTTGACTACACAAACACTCTCTTCCAGCAAGATTCGTCAACTCTGCACCCTGTTGTCGTCTTCAAAGAGTCACCCTTCTAAATCATTGGAGCCAACTGATGAGTTAACAAAAGACGCCCTGAAAATGGTCTCAAGTTACAAAGAAAAATTCTTCTCTCAACAGAACTTTGTCCGCAAAAAGGTGGAAGCTACATTGCTGAACTATGCGGAAACTAAGGTTAGTTCCTTTTTCTCCTCTCTTCTAAGTAGGTAAAAGTTCACTTTTGGTCCCTCAACTTTAACCTCGATGTAACGTATAGAACCTGGGTTAGCCTCCTTTGCAAATTCAGTTCCCCGCAGACCTGGTTAGGACACATTCTTAGAATCTTACTTCTCACTTTACCACATCGACTGCCCCCTTTGGTTACTGTTCCTTGTTGTGAAGATTATCCACTCTCTCCACCAGATTGAGGTCCAAGCGGTTGCCTAGATAGATCCTCCCATGATGAATTGTGTATCTTTGTGGTTCTTATCATGCTCAACTAGCCAAGACACCTTGAAGCCAGCCCGTCGACATGAACATTACTAGCTTGTGCCTTTCATTTCATTAGAACTCTAGCAAGAAATTTTTTTCCCTAACTGTAACTGGGCCCAAACCACTTCTCCTATCAACTTCCTCTGGGCTCCAACAAGATAAGCAATTGAGTCAACAACTTTCTTTTTCCTTGGCCATTTCACCCAAACAGTGCTTGGCAGATCAAAGCATTCAACTGACATGTCTGAGTTGTTCAAACAGAGATATTTAGGCCTTGTTTAGTTCCCAAATTTGGTACCAAATTTGGGAGTTTGGGGTCTCTTCGTAATCATTGCGCCACTGTAGCATTTCGTTTGTATGTGCGAAAATTGTCCAAAAATTGATTAATTAGGCTCAAAATGTTCGTCTCGCAGTGTACAACAAAACTGTACAATTAGTTTTTGATTTCATCTACATTTAGTACTCCATGCATGTTATGACATTTTGATGTGACGGGGAATCTTCTTTTTCATAGTGAATTTGGGCGTTGCTTTTTGGAACTAAACAAGGCCTTAGAAATTTCTTGAACTTGGTTGACAGTTCTATATCATCTGCAGATGGGGACAATTATACAATAGCAATATTTCTCACTTCCAATCCTTGATTAAGCTAATTAAGTTTTCTTAAATATGCGCAATAACTGATGCAAAGTTGTATGACCAAAAGTAGATTTTTTTCTCTCTTTAAGGATATCTTCTTCATACGTGTCGTCATAGCTTAACTTATTTTTTATGCTTACCATCTATGCGTTTGCTTATTGTGACACTTATGACTGTAGGAACAGTACGAGCTTCGTTTCATTTGCACTGTGAATGAGAGTGTGGGCAGCAAAAGTTTCAGAGACTTAAAATACCCATATTCGCATGTTAATTTTTTGGCGAGTCCAAAAGATGAATCATGTCTTACCTTATTTTTTGCCCAAATCAGTAATCATGATGAAGATAGCGAACATCACTGGTCTTTTTGTCGGCCCGTATCAAATTTCTCAACAGATGGTAAGTTTTTCTCCCTACATCTGAATATTCACGGCATTTTTTCAAAAAATATTGGATATAATTACTTATGTTTCTACGCTAAATCTGATTTTTTTATGTTTTATTTCGAAAAGTCCGTTGCTGTTATTGCGAGTTTGAAGGTACTAGAATTGTGCATCCAGTTGAGAGTTACAGTGGTGGCGTCATGGATTTCGAGAAGATGGCTACAGGGAGACATACTATCACCAATGCTCGGTTTATCAGTCGTGGGGAGCTAATAACTTGCCCCGTGGGTATATTTGGGGAGGACTACATCTATTTTGATCCTGCTAGGGATGCCAAGTTTATTCGAGCTATGAACCAAACAGCTTGGGATGCAAATCTTAACTGGGGAGATGAAATTAGGCGAATCAAACAAACTGAAGCATAACAAATGTATGTAGCCTTTTAATCATGTAAAGATGCCTTTTGTTTGGTAGGGTTGAACATGTATTTGAATGCTACTGCCAACAAAACTTTGCATCTCATATGTACTTTCTTATGTCTATGTCCTTGCTGGGTTACTAGATTGTGAGATACTGCTGTTTATTTCTGGAATCAACCTAATTGTAGATATTAATTGGCTGAACTTGAAATTTCACAGGAATGATACTGAAAATCATTGTTGCCACGAATTGACTGTTTATTTTCATTGCCTGCAACATAATACGATTGGTTCGACCGTTAGTCATAGTAGCAGTAGAAGTAGAAGCAAGCATATACTAGATAACAACCGGGAGATGGTGGAAACACTGGTTATATGGTGAAAATGCCCAATATTTTGAAAACAGTGGAAATTAGTACTTTTAGTTCTAAAAAAATTAAAACTGGGCACATTTATAGCTCATGTCATCATTCATTTTTTCACAAAAGCTGAGGTTTAAACTTAAAAATGTCAAACTTCCGGGGCTCTCCCCTGCGTCTTAGCGGGAATGGCCCACTAGTGCATCACGTGTGCGTCATGCCGCTTATTTTTGTCTGACAGTTTCCAGCATCTCAATTTTTGACTGCCAGACTAAGAAGGCAAGAACAAGATTCTTGCCAAGCAAGAGCACAATGCCCAACAAAAGCGGCAAAACGCATACAAGAGCCTCCATTGGTCCAGCAGTTCGAATGGTAATCTTACTACATTAGTTGCAAATCGCCTACCGAATCACAATCCTTTTCTACTGCGGCCATGGCAGAGTTGGGAGTCGAAACTACCATTAGGAAACTCTATCTATGACATAATTAACCACAAATATCTGTCTCGGCCAGCAAATCATGGGCACAATAACATAACCAAATCATTTGTTTAGAGGCCTAAGTTCAGGATCATCTCTTAGCTACTTTCAGGCAGACCCCTGAGGCTGCTGCTCTTCAGGAGGCGCTTCCTCTTGCCCCGGGGGCTGCTGCCACATATACGTCACTGGGTGACCCTGCTGACCACCGTACATCATTCCACCTCCTGGTGGCATCTGCTGTGCTTGCATATAGTAATATGGCGGATAGCTATCAGACGGCGCCCCCATAGCAGGCGGCAAGCCAACCCTTGGAAGCCCGAGTCCCTCCTCTTTCAGTTCATCCCTAGGAATTATGTCCACCAGGAAGTCATATATGTCAGTCCTAGTGATGGCAGCTGCAATATCATTCTTCTGTAAGGTCCGGCGTTTGTTCTCCTCTGTGTGCATCCATGACCTCAATGTCAACTCTAATATGAACACCTCGCATGCCTTCGCAAAGACAACAGGAGCTTCTGCAGAGATCATCCGCACATCCTCATCAGCCTTCATTATCTTCTTTATCCTTGCAAGTGGCAAGGTGTGGTTCTTGAAGTCAGTAGTCTGCTCGATCTCCTCAGTCTGGGTATCCCAGAACTCCCTGAGCTGCTGCTGCTGCTGTTGCTGTAGTTGTTGGTGAAATTGCTGAGCTTGTTGGTAGACCATCTGGTGCTGAGCACTGAGTTGAGCTGGATTGGGGAATGGTGCTGCTGGCTGTGAGCCAGGAGGAACAACAGCAGGAGCTCCAGGTACCATTGTTGGAGGCGGATAGGCAGCAGCAGCAGTAGGATAAGCTTGTGACCCACCAGTAGCAACACCCATCACAGGCTGCGGCTGTGAGGATGGTTCCATGCCAAATCTTCTTCGTCCAAAATCAATGATTGCCCTGACCCTTGGAAAACAATTATAAATTTAATCAGGATTTTTGTTTTTTGCATCCAGGTAAACCAGAAAGATCACAAAATTACAGGTTATAACAATTGCAAAAGTGCAAAAAAAAATCATATTGCAGCTTATAACAGTATTAAGGTTCTCAGATACACGTAGTTGAATGGAAATGCCTTTTGTGTCTGAAAGATTGCAGGGCTTTATCTTATGCTCTGGCTTGAATACCACACTTGAGTGCAGCAAATTATCTGATTGAAGGAACAAAATATGCTTGCTAGCAAAATTTAATTTTAAGGACAAATTCATCTTAGCAAACACAAAGAAACTTTCACGAAACACAGATCAAACATAAATATCAAGAACAAGTGAAATCATAAGGGGAAAAAGTCCAAATTGCTCCCATCAAGTATGGGCAAAGTTTGGATAACCCCCTAACTATTTTTTCGGCTCAAATTACTCCCACAACCATGTTAATTTGTCCAATCTACCCTTAATATGATTTATCTTTTTTGTTTCTCTTTACACGAGTGGAGTTTTAAGTTGAAATTTTGTGGAGTGATAGATGACGTTGTAACATATATTTAGAAACTATATTATACAGCTTTTTATCATTATTTTGATAGGCTATGATACCTAATATCAAATTAACTATATTGATATAAAATTGTATGAAAAATAATGATGAAATTTTATAATATATTTTTTTAAATAATTTATCATGTTTACGATCACCTCACAAAATTTGAACTTAAAACTCCACTCGTGTATAGAGAAAAAAATAGACAAATTTTACAAAGGGGTAAGTTGGACCAATTTACATATTTGTGGGAGTAATTTGAACCAAAACATACTTTAGGGGTTGTCCAGATTTTGCTCATACTTGAGGGGAGTAATTTGGACTTTCTCCCATTAAACAGCAAAAGATACAGTAAAGCAGATAATATCAATAAAAATCACAATACCTATTAGCCTTGTCCCGTACTCCCTATAATGCATGACAGGAAGGCAAAATTACCTTTCATGCTCCCACTTTCAATAATCTAAAAGTAGGTATTTGCACAACCACTTGGTCCCTGCCAGTATTGGTCAAATAGGTTATGGACAAATGCAAAATTATCTAAGTTCTGGACTGTTATAACAAGCCAAGTTGCATGGATCAACAGCATGAATCATGCAGAGAGTTCAGAGTGACAGACAGTACATCTCAGAACACACCAATACTCAAGGTATGCAAGTCCAAGCAGGCCAGTTATAGATCAACAGGAAAAAAAACATAGTCCTACACTTTCAGTTAGAATCCTGTCGACGATTTATGTCGAGCACGGCCCTAGGGATCCTGGTCCCACAAATCCCCCCACACATGGTAACGGTTTCTATTTATCTCTGTCTAAATTAGTATCTAAATTAGTAAAGTAGTGTATTTCTATTTATGCTAACCAAAAGGGAGTCTAAATCAAGGTTATGTCACACGCCTATGACAAACTTTCAAAGTTAAAATTATGTAAAACTGAAGTTTCGTGTAAAAGACTTGTATACTAGTCAAGCCAATGCAGGGGGAGAAAAGCAGGCCTACAACAAAACAACATAGCTTACGCATATCAAGTTTGATGATGGAAAAGCCAATTTAGATCGATGGGCCACTTTACCCTTGGATCTGCTACAGAGAAGATATAACCAAGACATATATAAAGTTGCCGTGATGATCTCTCTTCACTATTAGTTTCCAAAAAATGAAATTTAGTATGTTCAGCAGAAATTAAGCTTAAGCTGGACTGCAACTGCCAAAATAGGACTTTTTAAGTAATGTGGCGATTGGGTAGTTTCTTTGTTAGTTGGCATGAGTGGAGTAAAGCTGACGCGTGTCTTCTCACATGGATATGGCACTGGGAATAACTCAACATACTCACAAAAAACAGATTCAATAGGTGCATGGGAAGTGAACCTATAAATTAAGAGTTCTGAGTTGAGAAGAGGAGGCAGCACATTCTAGAGCCACTAGCATGTCAAAGATTAAATTACAACTCTAGAACCAAATTAATCACCCCATCTAAGCACGTTGCAGAAATGTAATCCATCTGCGATCTGGAATTAGCACATCATAGAAGCAGTAATTTGCATACCTGGGATTTCTTAGCCAGTTAGTTCTCACTTCACACTTATAGAAATTACATGCAGAACTTAAGAGAATGTGCATGCCATTCATCACAACTATTATGGCCAGATACCACATATAGACGAAAGCTTAAATGCTTAATCCTGTAAAAGTAGGTCCTTTCTGAGATGGAGTGCTAGTCATTGTATATGGCTATGAATAGCAGGGTCTTCTTTCCCTACCTACTTCCTCCCACCCCAACCCCCAGGATAACCAGTGGCACCGTCACTGCCGCTGCTGCTGCAACCGCTAACATGCCTACCTGATGACTCTATCCCATGTTCAGAGGGAAGAGAAAACACCCACCACTCAGCACTAACTCGTCGATACCAGGGTGAGAAAGGTAGCTTCCTACTTATTGTGTGCCTAACTGATAAGGAAACCGACACATAGTGCACTAATAGCATTTTCATTATATTATTTATTTTAAGAAAACTAGTACGTCATCCTAACACGCAGAACAGGTACAACATGCTGTCCTTAAGACAATTGTCGCTCCAACATAATACCATCAAATCTCTAGCTACAAACATGATTCAACAGCTGAAAGGAATACCCTCCAATCATGGCTGTTCATGAGCAAAGAAATGATGAGCGCATCAACGTATCAGACAAACTCACTACTCGGCAGGATAAATCTGAAACCAGCATGAGTACAACATGCACACAGCGTCACAGGAGGCGTGTAGCGCCACAACACGTACACCAATACGCTAGAATAAGCTCGTGTACACATCACTAAAGCACATGCAGTGGAGCAGCCCAAAGCTCAGCTCAGCTCAGCTGCTTTGGAGGCTGCACACGAGTCAACCCACTCTTAGGCTCAATTTTCAGAGCATCGGTACTCTATTTTTACAAGTCAAACCATGTCCAAACCAAGCAAGAGCTTATCATCGAAGGTCATGCGGAATCAGCTCCACCCCCAAAATTTCGAGTTAAATCTACAACTACTAGCACCACAACCAAAACACACACACCCAACCAAATCCGCGACGAACCCGCGCGGATCAACTAGAGGAGCAACAATACCATCACAAAGGATCCTGATTTGATTGGTCACAGCAGCGCAAAGGTCATGCGGTACAAAGCTCCTACCGTCCTAAAAGGATTCATCGAGGAAAGCTAGGGCTTCCTTACCAGCTGATGACGAAGGAATCTGCACAGGCCCGGATGGATCTCTACCCCACCGCCCGTCGAGCGGAGTGGGCGAGGAGGAGGACGGCGAGAGCGGCCGCACGCGACGAATCCCTCCCACTTCGGCGGCGCGATCCGGGGGGAGGCGGCGTCGAGCTCGCGTGGGGAGTTCGGCGGCCGGATGGGGAATGAACGGGGTACGGGAAGGGGACGACGGAGGAGGGCTGATTTGTTAGGGATCCGGTTATACAGGGGCTGATTTGATAATTTCACGCTGCGGTTTTTGCTGTGGGCTGCGCACGGTAACCTTTCGAGGTTCTTTTTGCAGTTTTGCCAGTGACCGTTTGGGCCCTCCATGGTGCAGTAACTGGTGCAATCGGAGAGAGCAGCGCGCGTGATTCACGTGCGCACCTTCATGGGCCCATTCTGGACGGGAAAGAGGCTCGACCATGTATTCCAGCCCAGCAGCAATCCCGACAAATTAACCCGAGTGATGCACAGCGACAATCCGAAATGTCAAATGCCAAGCACCTTCGCCCTTCAGCCATGGACTCTGGGGCAAAACGAAGGAATTCAACTGTCTCTAGTACACTTTGTTCTATCATTTGGTGATTGTGGATATCATAATAAGATTCTGAACTCGTGTATAGTCCATTCTGAGAAGAGAAGAGTGTCACGGACGCCAACAAAGTTGCATTCTTAGCTTCTGATACGGGCTCCTCTAATGCTCCTATAGCACACGAGTTCTCTCCCTCCTCTTCAGCTCTTCATATGATGGAGGCAGTTCCAATGCCCCGTTATCGTTCTGTTTTAGACCTTAGCAGATTCGTACAACAACCGTTCTGCTTCTGCACATGGCATACACTGCCTCCTAAAACAGAGAGCGAACGAAGAGATCATCTATCGCAGATTCGTAGCTCTTGACAATGATTTGCCACCAGAAGCAGTTCAGCGCAACCCAGAAAAAACAAGTCTTGCTCTTGTCTACACGACACCACAATGAGACAAAACACCCTAGTAACCATATATAGCCTTTATTAGGGATATATATCAAACTCTATAGCCCGTCCAAACAAACCTGATGAATGTGAATCTTTTGATTTACCTGCTACTCCTTTTGGAAAGCAAAGTGGACACTCTGGTCTACTAGGTCTCTAGGAGTGTGTAACAACTAGTACGGCAGGAGATTATCTTTCCCTTCTTTCCTTTTGGAAAAGAAGTTTTCGGAGTTCTGCTATTTTCCCATCGTTTTTTGAGTAGACGTGCCGTGATCTGCAATTTTGAAATTAAGAACAAGCTACCGCCGTCTACGTTTTTGTGCTGGGCATTGCAGAAGAAACATCTTTGGGGGCTCTAGGCTCTACCCAGACAATCTTTCAAGCAACAACCGACCCTCATCCGAATCATTCCGTAAGACGCAAAGCCCGGTTTAGTTCTCAGTCACATCACCAAACTTCTAAAAATTCTATGTCCAAACTTCATTATTCACTTATCACATCAAATCTCTCTCCTCATGCATGGAGTACTAAACGTGGATAAATAAAAAAACTAGTTGCATGGTTTTGATGTACACGATAAGATGAATCTTTTGAGCCTAGTTAGGTCATGGTAGGACAATGTTTACCACAAACAAACAAAAAGTGCTACAGTGCGCTACAGTGTCCGATGTGACTTTTCCACCTCACTTTTCACCCTCTTTTCAGTATCTAAACACGCCCATAGGAAGGAAAAAAATCAAAAGGTGCGTAGGCCACACCCAAATCCAAGCAAACTCTGCTGCAGTGCAAAGCAACTGGACCGAAGCGAATGCAAAAGTGCAGCCTTTTTACCTCCGGTCCTGACGGTGATGGAGGACGGGAGGAGCTGCACTGCGTGGTGGTCCGAGAAGGTGTGGTTCGGCGACCATGGACTTGGGGCACCAGGGTGCGTTTTGAGTATTTTGATCGCGATTGGTTCAAGAGTAATCTGGATCAATAATCCTCTTGTCCTCCGGTCACAAGAGTAATTTGCCAATTCTCGCTAGTCACTTGAGACGGTAACAAATATTAGCTGGAGCAAGAGTAATCTGCCAGTCTGACAAGAAACCAAGGATCACGACTCGGCTGCTTGGTGTGCAGTGTATGTACAAACATGCATGTTCCCCCTTGATTTACATCTTATACGGGGATGGACAAGAGGATGAAGCAGCCATCAACCGATGCCAGCCGGCCTGCTACTCTAACATCCATTTGCTACTAGCTATGCAGTCGCGACTGCTGCTGGAGCAGCGCCGGCGCCGGCGGACGCAGCAGCGTTGGGGACGAGCACGAAGCGCGAGGAGAAGGAGCAGCCGTGGTAGACTCTCGCGCCGTCGGCGTCGCCGAGGTCGAAGTTGCGCGCGTAGCTGAGCGGGTCGTACTGGCGCGCGCGCTGCTGCCGCCTCGTCGCGCCCGGCCGCCGCACCGCGGCGCACAGCGCCCGCCTGCCCCGCCGCCGCAGCCGGCGCACCAGCCGCGCGAGCCCGAGCCCGCACCCGCCGCCGCAGCACTGCCGGCCGGGCGCCGCCGTCGTGGCCCCAACCGCGCCGCCGAGCCGGTGCGGCGGTGGCGCCGTCGATGGAGCCGCCGCCCCGCCGCTGCCTTCCGCCATCGCCGCGGCGCCCCTTGGTGCGGTGGGTGGTATCAGTGTGGTGTGGGTGTGTGGCTTGTCGCCTGCCGGCGCCGGGCGGATGCGGAGACCAGCGGGAGTGGGAGGAGTCGGGAGTGTGTGTGGATTTGTTGTTGGGAGATCGAGTGGGTGGGTGTGGTGTCCCCGTCTCCGGTGATTTATAGGGATGTCTAGCTAATCACTCGCTCCGGTTACCCGACGGGCTTGCGCTGGAGGCTGGTGCATTAGCGCGGCCATGAACCGGAGTGAAATTGAAATGGATCGCCGTCGCAGGGAGAATCGGTGTGGATCACGCGGGTGGTGATCGATCAACTACGGAGTACTCCGTATTATTCAACCTAATTACGGACAACAGAATCTTGCTCTGATTGCAAACACGCGGGGCGTTAATCTCCCATCCCGTCCCGTGGCGCTGAATGGAGGAAGAGCGCTGGCGCTATCGTCAGCTTGGCCAAGTGCGTGCACTGCAGCTAGCGCGCTGCTGGGTTTGTCCTTCCTACTCGACTCGTGGATCGGAGGGAACAAGCGATCGAACAAAACGGTGGGCGCGCAGGGCAAGCGCGCACGCCGGATGGGAAGGCATGCCGTCATGGCCGGCGTCCCTAGTTTGTCCTCGAGCGGAGAGCGTGACACGCACGTCGTGCGCCGCGATCAGGCCGGCTGCATCCGCTCGCCTTCGCCGCCAGCAACGGCCGGATTCCGGCCTCGCGCCGCCGGTCTCCGATCCAGCCTCAGCTCGCCATTTTCTACCCTGACGCAGACAGGCAGTGTGGCTAACCCGACTCGCCTCGCCATCGGCTGCAACTGCAATGCAATCCGAGAGGGCCGCCGGACTCACTATGGATCAGCGACGCGCGCGCACACGCATTCCCCTCGAGATTCCGGCGGTTTCGTCCATCTCCCAAGACCCAAACCGGCCTGTTTGGGTGTACTACTATACTAGTACCAAACAAGTTGCAGCGTTGGCCGCACGCGGGCACGACGGGCGCATGTACTCCGTATGTGTGAGAGGTCACGCGTGCTTGCCAGATTACAAGTTTATTTATTTATTATAAGGACGAAACGATCCATGCATCATCGATCCGCCGGGGAGCGCTGACACGATGGCACGATGCATGCGGTTACTTGGCCGGATTGGGATCGAACTACTGGACTCCGATCCGCAGCACAAAGGCCCGGGTGGGAAAAAAAAAAGGAGCGTTGCTTAAACCGAACGGCGCCATGATCAATAAGTAAGCAACGAAAAGCCCCAGCGCTTTTGTCCATCCGTCATCGCCTGCAGCGCCGGGGACACGCGACAAGATTGCCGTGGAGCCTAGCTATCCCAGCTCCATCAGCGATCGACATCGTCGTTTCCAGCATGCTGATGAGTCACGCTCACGTTTCCACGCCCGTGTTACCAACGTGCTCATGGTACGTAATGCCCCCCGATCAAGCTAGCACGCCCTGCTAATCGGGATCTGGTTTTGCTTCGGATGCTCGGTGTGTGGGCGACTGCTAGTGCTAGCGTGGTGTGACTGAGACCCATGCCATCAGCTCCTCACGTGCCTCCACAGTTTCATGTATTTGGCGCTTACCGGCTTCATTGCGTGCAACAATTACGATTGTTCGGCGTAACAGGTACTAGGCAGTAAATTAAAGAACAGCATCCGAGTGAGGAGGCTGAATTGGGGCAACCCGTGCATCTACCCAGGTAATACAGGAATCTCATGAGTTCAGCTATATTACAATGATATGTACCAAGAACAATCAGATTGAGTCAGGCGTCGCCGTTTGCCCCACGCCAACAGATCTGTCAGCTACGATTACAGTTGGTGGTATTCCTTGGCTTTACTAGGAGTCGGGACCAGTGGTAACATGGCAACGTTCCCGGCCTCGTAAGCTCACCAATCGCCCATCCAGACATGGCAACGTTAACCGTTCTGAGCCTCGTAATCTCACTCATCGCCCATCCAGGATTCCAGCCAAAGAAACATGGAGCATTTGTGTTTTCCTCCTACTTTCAAACGCAATCGAAATTTTGTCCTCATTATTTCAATTGTATGATTTTACCCTCTAATATTCAAGGCAAAATCGTGTTAACTTGAACAATAGAGAGCAAATTTACAAAATTGAAAAAACAAAGGCAACATCACAATTGCACTTCAAAATACTCGTAAAATACACAGAAAAAAACTAAGAAACAACTCCTGGAATCAACCGTTGAAGAAAAAGAGCTACAGTCCTAAAAGAATTTACATTCGTTTTATAGCCACTGGCATGATTTACCATCTGTAAAAACCTAGAGCATATACTATGCAGTATGGACCGTCGATGATTTTACAAAAGCTTTGTCTTCTATGAGTTCCTATACAACAAAAGTGCAGTTTACAGTACACCCCAATAGTGTAAGGAAAGAACAGGAAGACCGTTGGCCTATACCGACTGTAAAAAGAAAAGAAATGTCAAATGGAACAGAACTACAGAAGCATGAACGGCTTTATGAACAGCGACGGGTCCAAACACGGTGGTATCATAAATTCCATGAACATGGCGCAAACAGCCAAAATATATACGTACATCTTGACAGCCCCTGCTATGTACCTCATGTAATTCATGCAAGCGCGTTGCTCGGGAATGTTGAACCCTTGGGTGGGAATCTGAAATTTGGTAAAATCTGCATTTTGGTGAAAACGATATGCAGATGGCGTAGATGGACAGAGTGGTATCATATCATCTCATATCACTGTTGCTATCGCATTCATTATGTTGACTTGGTAGATAACCAAGGTCTATAAAGAGCATTCTTGCAATGATGCACTCCAACTGGTGCTCACTCTGGCATCTAAAGAAAGAAAGCTAACTGCCCCTGTTTCAAGCTCATTACCCAAGTCACCATCCAATTTCCTAGCAGCTGATGTAGGCACATAGCAAACAGTTCGGTGCACAACTTTACTATGGAGCGCAGATTAGGTGCTTTCATATAAATAAAAGCTAATGGAGCCATATGGCATTGAAGGAAATGGAGTAGGCCAATCTATTATTTCAAAATGTCTGGCTTGTTCTGCAACCACCCAACAAGGCAGGAAGCAAATTCTTATATAGAGCAGTAATGAATTAATAAAATGATAAGTGAAAGTTGTTCTATGGTACATAGCCTCCTTAACAAATAGTATTCTGTAAGATAACACAGAAAAAAATGCATAATTTGCTAAACGTAATCTGTATATAGAAATTATTTATTTAAAAAAGGGCTTTGAATGAAATTGATACCTTCACTAACCAAAGATGGAGGCATATCGGACAACTTCACAAAATACAGCAGCTATTAATGTCCCTGAGAAATGTACAATTTACCAGTATGATCAGAAATGTGCAGAGCAAGAATATTTATGCAATTGCAAAGTGTTAATATGGTCATTAAATGATACTCCAATGTCTAAAATTGCTTGCATTTATTTTTCACAAACATGTAAGAATCCATCTTGAGATTACTAGGCAGTGGCATATTAGACAGACTGTATGCCAATGTTCACTTAGCACACTTTTTTTATGACTCCCAAATCACATTTTAAGTTAAAAATTCGTTGCAAAAAAATAATGTTAAGCAAAGTTTCAAACAAAAGGCACAAGCGTACTTCTTTGGATCTTGATAATGTGTTAATGCCTCCAAGAATTGGTTCCAAAATGGACCAGTCTCCTGAAGGCTAACATTCTCTGGTCCCCCAAGGTAAGCTTGAACAATGAACTCATAGCTTTGTTCCCTGAAAAAAAGAATGCGCTGGCTCTTAGTAAAGCAATCGTTCATAGATCCACTAAGATGACTATAGCTTTTCATAAGATTCGACTAACCTTCCTTCGTAATGTGACAACCATGCCAAGTAAGATGCACCGAAGTACATTGAAGCAAAGGGATTGTAGAGGTCATCCACAGAGATCACTGTATACGCCCTGTAGCCACAATCTCTGTCCATTCAAAGGTAAGTACAGGTAAAATTGCACGGAAATTATGAATTTATATAATACCAAGAACAGTGACAATTTTGCTTCCACACCCTAAAGCAACCAACTATTCCTAGTGCTTAATTGTTTTTTGAGTTGATCCCTGATAATACTATTATATGACTTTTTGAACTTACGGACATAAGTCTTGCATTAGATATTATATTGATCACTATGTACATACTAGTGGAAATGTATGGGTACGACTGAAATTCAACCACATATACCATTTGCAATACTGTGAAGCTGCATACTTGGCAAAAGAAACACCGACAGGCTGGTAAAACAAAAGGGAGTTTCCAGTTTGTTGGAATGAACAGTACAATTTAAAATGAGAAGCCCTTATGGAAATTCAAGATAGTTAACCATAACATTTTAGATGCAGTTTGCAACTTCATGGATAGTGGAAAATTAAGTGTTAGACACAACATCATACTTGCCTGGAAAGCCATTCAGCAGTTGGGTAGTCTATTCCCATCAATCCAGTCCGAGTACTTACTCCATGAACAAAGCGCATACTGCACACCTCTGCAAGTGCCGCAAGAGCTTCCTGTGCCGATTTCAATAGGAAATAGAGAATCCAATCAGTATTACTTTTTAATGCAGGAGTCCTTAAAACTGAAATTCGAGCAATATATCACTGCTAGTGTGACACTCTTTTGAAAAACAGTAACTGTTACTAGACCGATCACCCCACCCAGTAGTGATTCTACAAAGGTTAATACAACTGGGGTTTTCAACTCAAACTAGTTATTATATTAATTGGTTTTTTAGGGAGACATACAAAGTTGATTGACATGTGCATTTAAGGACATTTACATAATATACAAATATTTATAGCATAAGAAGACAGAGGTAGTCTGGTAAATAACTACCAAATGCATCAGTATACAATAATTTTGAATGACTGAACACCTAAGATACAGTGAGCATAGCATGTGATGTAATGGATAATCATGCTCGAATAATAAGTTTAGGCCTTTAATTTAATACAATTTAAAAATCTCAGAGCTAAATTATGCTGCGTGACAGATGTTTTGGTTGCAAAAATATTTTCATTTTTTGCTATGTTAAAAATTTATAATAAAGAAGTAATTCTACAAGAGGTGGTATCATGGAGTGGCTTATCTATCCAAGACTTACTGGTTTTGATCCTCTTGAGTTCAAATGGCGTGATATGATTATTTCAGCAACAGCCTGAAATCATGATTCAGAATCGGACAAGTCCGCAATAAAGGGAAAATTACATATTGGTAGAAAAATCACCATGTTAGATAAATATGTATAGCTGTAGATATACTTGCCTTGGGATACAAGTAATACAATCGTATACAAGGCAAGTGTATCTACAGCTATACACATTCATCTAACACACCAGTGTGATAATAAGTAGTATTCCGGTCGATTAAGAAATGAGGTGCTGGCACTTAAAATAAGCAATAGAAAATGTTCCTCTGAACAATATTTGGTCATGCACTTGGAATCACATGATATGAAAGTGTATAGTAAGCAAATGTTGAGTCTTTGAAGTTTTAAACCTTTTCAGACCAGTAAGTACCAAAACATTAACAAACTATTGTCAGGATGCACTGAAGACATAATGAGGTAACAGCTGAAACCAGCTGCATACTTAGAAACTTGGCCATAAAGAAATGTCTGAAGTGCACGGTAAGCAGCAAACAACTGTGCCAACGCTGCAACACAGGGTATGCACAATTATACAGTATTCTGTTACATGCCATCCACATGAAAAGTGACATCAAAGTCGTAATCTACTAGGTCAAGATTATAGAGTAGTTGAGTACAATTACTGTGATCTCCCGATTATCTATATTTTAAAAATCTTAAAGGTGCACTTCTAGCAGTGTAAGAAAAAGTGGCTAAATTCCTGAACTCCTAAGTGATACTTTGTACAAAAACACATGTTATTCGAGATTTTAGCAAAGAAATGCAGAAGTTACTGTGCATGTTCATAACCAGATTTACCTTCACCTCCACGCGAGAAAGGTAAGGCCTCTTCTTTGCATCATGGGAGAATCGTACATTTCCACGTCGCTCACCGGATTTTGTCCACTCCTTATACACGTCAGGATGTTTCCACATCGCATCCATATCAGCCTCTGATACCTTGGAATCCCAATATATCAACTGTGCTTCTGACTCAAAAATGATGACAAGATATTAGGTCGTATTTTTTATGTTGGAAGAAGATCGTATGTAATTATGTTTTGTTTTGCACATAACTCAATACTACATGTAGCCGAAGAAAGAAAATTAAGGAAAAAAACAAAGCAAAATGTAACCTGTGCTTGACAAATTTTCTGGGTCAGGAGTGAGCTCATTGCAAATTTCTGGTTGTCTGCCAAAAAAAAACAGTGAGAAACAGTCTGTCAACAGGGTCAAATTTCCAAAGGAAATGTATGAAAGTGCGCAAATTAAGCTGGATATAAGTTCAGGCTTCAAACAAAGGCATAGCTTTATCTGCAAAAGAATCACAGCTAGATTTCATTGTGTACTTTCTATTGCGCTAAGGTGAATTGATATGTAACGGGGAATAGGGAGTTTTAAGGCCATGAAAAGACAATTTTAGATGACATATAATCCATGTAACCTGAAGTTCTGATATATTAGTAAGTTAGGTCTATTTAGTGATACAGTCATCATGAAAAGAACTTCTTAAAAGCTGCTTAGTTCGTTGGCTTAATATTTGGCATGTCAGATGAGCACAAAGGTTCTTGATGTCCTGTGTAGGTTACTATATTCCATTATAATAGTAGAATGATGTATAGCAGCATTCTCGTTTTTTATGATAACAAGGATGTACAGCAGATTAAGAGATTAGTATAATGTTGTAGGTTCAAGGATTTAATACAATTTTTCATGAACTAAATATTTGAGGGGTTTAAACTTGACATGAATCCTACTGCAGGCTTAAATACTAACAAACAAGTCAAGTTTGGCATGATCTTTCAAAAGAAAAAAAAAAAGTCAAGTTTGGCATAGGGCCCTTCTTTGGCTGATCACACCAATCTTTTTCCAACTCGGGCCAACTAGTTTCACACATAAGTGAAGCTCTGTATCACAGGAACTTCATGCACCACATGTGCTATAAATAAATTTAGCTATGCATGATATAGAAGTAAGCTATTAAGAAAGACACCTTAGACACAACAAGTTCTCTTTCACATAAAGATAACGCTGGAAAATGGGGGAAGTTGATTTGTGAGAAGCCTTCTTTTTGCCGCCCTTATATGCTCTAACAACAAATTCTTCAGTTCTTTGTCTGCAGCATTTGTAAGATATAATTGCATCTTAACTATTGGCTATCAGAGATGATAATATAAAGAAAAACATAGTGTGCCAAGTGAAATGCATACTTGTCATCACAAGAGAAGAGCCATTTCGCATAAGCAGCACCAAAGTAGACATTTACAAGAGGCCAGTAGAGCAAATTGGTATTATCTTCAATGTCATAACTCCTGTAACCCAGTTCCCTTGAAAATAATGAAGATGATAAATTTAGTTTCAGATAATAGAAGGAAAAGATGGTAACTAAATTATGTCAACCAAGCTTTTGATGATTACCTTCCAAGCCATTGAGCAACTTCAGGTGCCACCTGCATTATGCCAACCTTGGTCTCTTTTGTCTTGCGATCATAGGTATCTACAAAGAGTCTCCTTCCACTTGCAATTTCCGCAAGTGCACCTATCATATACTGCATGAGAAGAAAGTTAAACAGCAAGTCGTACCTAACATTCTATCAGTAACTAAGTAGGTGGATATTATCTCCACTTTGTCTCACGGAATTTGTGTACTATTATCTTCTGACTCCAGAGAACCACAACAACCAATGTGTTGTGACAGTAAGGTAACATACAGTTGTACTCACTGTTGGACGCGATGACTATAGAAAATAAAAGGGAAGTGCAAATACTAGTTGAACATAGAGAAATTGAGCCAATACCGGGTCCAGTTGTGATTTGAAATGTCTATGGATGGTGATTGCAGCCACTGCCTGAAAGAATCAATAGATGTACAGAGGAATCAGTATTGAGCCATAGTTGCATAAAGAACAGATGGAATTTGAATAAAGAATACATCAAGGAAGACATGGCAATGAGAAATAGGGCTTGTGGAAGCCCTGCGTTATTCTAGTTTTTGTTTGTAAGAGTTGTAAGAGTTAGAGATTTTCTTGTTATTTATGTAACAGAACTCTTGTAGAATCGCTTACTTTTTCTACTTAAATGACAATGCAGTGCTCCTGCCAGTATTTCAAATAAAAAAAGAATACCCGTTGTTATCTACTTTTTCCATAGCTTAGCAAACTTATTTCAAACGGCTTTGCAGTAAAAACCCCTGACCAATAATACTCAGTAACCACTTTGTAAAATAAAGCAAAAGATAACAGAGATTTCATATGTTGAGAAAGCATAATTACGAGATGGAAAAATATGTGATCATTTAGTTAGCAGGTTTCAGTATGATTTCCATTATTCTGGGGCTACTACTATCAGGATTATGGATCACTCACCATCATTTCAGTTTGTGTGAGATATGCTTCGCCATCAGGGTCCCGTGAGAGATGAACTTTCTGTCCCTGCTCTTCCCCAGCATCAGTCCACTCTTTACTTACAATAGGATCTTGCCACATTAATCTCATATCCTCTGGATCCAAGCAGTCATCCCAATATTTGAAGCTTATAGCCATTTTGTACTGGTCAGTAGTTGCTTATGTTGATCTCTGTTGGAAAAGAAAGGAAAAGGGGTTAAAGATGGCATACGGTATCTTTATTTTTCTTTAAGCAAAATGTAACCCGATGCCCCAATCTGCAATACGTTCTGGACTGACGTAGAAGGTGAAAAAGTTTTTGCATATTGCCATGTTGAGCAGGAAACCGCGATGGATATTTGCAAAAGGTTGATGACAGCATAGGCATAAAAGAATATGAGATCACTGCATCCTACTAAGATATTAAGAGAAATCATGTTTCTACAAACCAAATTTGCATTCACTTGCAGATAAAAAAAGACTTCTCGTTTTCAGATATCTGGCATCATCTGACAAAAAACACATAAACATGACATGAAGCCAAACAATTAGCATTTAACAGAAAACAGAGATACAAGTATACAACAAACAAACATAGGGTTAATGATACCAGATGAGCGTCCAGATTTGAACTCACATACATACATGGAATAAAAACGCGGATAATTTAGCAAAGCACACCAAAACCTGAACAATTATACGGAGCTACACGCCATAATTTGCTACAGTAAACATGTCAGCCCCCTAAAATTTGTGACGCAATTACACAAAGTTTCAAACGGTGATCTAACCGGCCGAAACAAAGGGCGATACATCCGCATAACATAACACTGCAGGCTCTCCGACCGCAACAGAACATTAGGCATCAAACCTTAGCCAAATGGACGCAGACCCGAATCCAGCACCGACGCATAAGCACAACGCAACAGCACCCGTAAGAAAATGAGACAACAAAAAAAAAGGAAAAACCATGAGAATCACACGCAATGCGGATGGAGCGGCCACCCAGCGACATCCCCCACGCCGCCGTGGCGTCACGCGCCCGCCGCGAGACCATCATAGCATCAACGGCATGCCCGCATTGGGCTCACCATTCACCAGCGCTCCCACCAAACACAAGGAAACGCGCAGGCAGCAAGCAACCACCCCGCGCAATAGCGCACCTCCGCAATCTAATCCGAAATGGGAGAAAAAATCTACAAACAATTCCCAATAATAAAAGCTCCGCCCCCTCTCCCTAATTCTCGTTTCAAAAATAGATCAACGAAGCGCGAGCGGCGAGAAGAGAGCCGAGGAGGCGATGCCGCGAATCGAGCTCACCAGTGCGCGCAGGCGCGGGTGACGGCGGGCGGTTGCTGGGGGGAGATCCCGCCTCGGGTGCCTTCGTTTCGGAAGCTCGGATTCGGCGGGGATTCGTGAGCCGCGACGGCCTGGCGGAGGCGGAATGGGGAATCGCCGAAATCGGCCGGTGGGGAAGGGAGAGAGAGGTACGCGTGAATTGGAAGAGGGGAAGAGAGATGGGTGGCGAGCGGGACGTTTAAATGTGGGGGGCGCGGCGCGGGGACACGTGGCAGGTAGCAGCGACTGGCTGGTGGGTCATGTGCCCTTCTGATCGGCTCGCGGTGGGGGAAGGGAAGGGAAGGGTGAGATCAACCGCATCGCGTCGGATGGAAGCGAAGGCGTTGGGCTTGGGCCATCTGATCTCTCCGGTGATGGATCACTTGGGAGGGTGTACCAGCTGTCACGTCCAAGTGACACTGCATCCCCCGCAGCTGAAACATCAAAAGCATGGCGGTGCACCAGACTTGCACGGCGCCTGCACTGCACGAATCGTGTCCTTCTCATGTGCAGCCCCTCAACCGCTTGCATTTGGGAGTTCCCATTCCGTTAGTTGGAGGCTACAATGATAGGTTTCTCCTTGGTTACTTGATGTATATACCTGCTCACTGCATCACAAAACGCGGTATGAATCTTTCTTAGGTATTGTATTCAAGTTTTGGGGGGGGGGGGGGGGGGCTTTTGAAATGTTGGTGTGAGTTTTAGTGATTCCTGACATTTCAGAGAGATTTAGCATTTCCTTGGTAGAAACACCTACAAGGCTAGAACGCATTGTCTTGCCTCGGTTTGTTGCACCAACATTGGCAAAATGGCAAGTCACGAAAGCTACTACTTGCGCGGTTGCTCCAATGCTCCCTCCAAACGGACCGAGGCGGACAAAATCGAAATTTTTATTCCAGGCTGGTGGGCCGCGTCTTTGATTGGCGGGCTTTTGCCTCCGGAAAGGCACGTTCGACGTCACTGCAGCCCGTTGCACGACGCCGGCCGGGGCGGAGGTTTCTAGGCCTTTTTCGGCCCATTCCCAAAGCTGCATGACAACGACGGCACTCGATAGTGGCTCTGATTGATTACGAAAAATAACTTTGCTGCCATTTGCTAGAAGAAGTCGCTAATTTAAAAGACAACTGCTTTGTCCTGATGGTTCATAGTGGTGATCGATCGACCCGCGTATATGGAGCACTTTTCTCGTAGCAATCGAGTGGGTGTGGGAATCGAATCTGCCATAGTGCCATCTTTCTTTTTCCTCCTCTTTTGGACAGAGCAATGGCGACCGGTGCTAATGCTTTTCATTACCGAATTCTGATTCTAGCGAGAAAGGGAAAATTTTATGCGTGGGCAACCAAGCAGGAATTTATTCTACTATTAATTAAAATTGCCTAGCTGCTTTCTTCGAAGGTGTCAGTTGATTGCACGTACGCTATGCTTCCAAAGTGCTACATTTGGTTTCCAACTTAAGCCCTGACGCCGCATCCCAGCCCTTCAAGCAACCGAGGGTGAACAAGCTTTTGGTAATCTCGAGTTGCTACTTTAGTAGATATAGTGACATTTTTATGTCTTCGAATTGCTATCATAATAATGTTGCGCAGGTAACATAGAGTAAGGAAAATGCTTACTCTTTTATAACCACATAAATAAGGGCCACCACCATTTTTTATAGTT
This sequence comes from Echinochloa phyllopogon, assembly GCA_033239725.1. Lineage (NCBI taxonomy): Eukaryota > Viridiplantae > Streptophyta > Magnoliopsida > Poales > Poaceae > Echinochloa > Echinochloa phyllopogon. Next base: position 5,084,822 of record BTCW01000001.1, read on the forward strand.
CAATCAATATATATGCTTTTTTTAACATGACATGTTTTGAAAAACTATAATAGTATATTACTAATTGAACCAGAGAGCCAACGGTGTACCTTCGGACCACGGATTCAAATTCCTAATCCGTTTAACCGGTGATGAAAATCATTGTGCTCCAAAATGGACCTAAGATGTCGGTGTTTACAATTACAAGCAAAGGCCAAACCCTAAGTGACCACTGATGATAAAACTAATCACCAAATGCAAGAGGAGAACAAGGCAAAATCGAAACCAATTGGTTATGAAAAACATCGAGGATGTGGTCAGAAGTCGCCCCCATAGAGCCACACAGACGAATGGAAATTGATCTCTTTTCTCAATAATATAATCAAAGCTTGATGGGACCCCACTGATTGTCTTTACCGTAGTGATTCTCAATAATTAAAGAGCCCAGAGTCTCGGAGGTTTGGTGGGGGTAGGCGACGCCGACGCACCAGAGCGCGCAGAGAACACGAGCCATCAACGTGAACGTGAAGGGCCCGGGCCCGGACGCCGAGCGCCGCGGCGATCGCACGCACGGCCACCCGCCACCTACCCCCCACACCTCGGGACGCTGCCCTGCACGTCGTCGCGTTGCGCGGCCACTTTTTTTTTTATACGGACGAACACGCTGAACGGGTGAACACTTGGAGCCCCGCCGCCACCACCTTCCCCTCCGCCCCCCGCTCCGCTCGCCTCCCCTCCCACCTCTTCCGCGCCTCCGAAAGCCAAAAACCCCGGGTCCCCTCCCCCTCCCTCCCTCCTCCCCGCTGCCCCGGTCAAACCCTAGCAGGCGAACGCACACCCATTCCGCATCTCCCCCCATGGCGGCGCTCTCCGTGCCCCTCCGCGCCGCGGCCGCCACCGCCGCCGGATCCCGCGCCGCCGCCGAGCCCTTTAAGGTATACTCACCCGATGCCCGTACTAGTGTACTCTCCTCCTTGTCATCCTCCTCTTTCTCTCGCGCGCGCCCGCCCGCGTACCATGGATTTCCGGTGATTGTGCTGGCGGTTTGTTTACTAGAGCTTGCGCGGGTGGGTTGCGGGTTCCTTTCGTGGATTCATTGCTCTGCTGCGCCTAGATTTGGTTTTGGTTTTGGTTACGATTCTGGTTTGGTGGCGGTTTGGTGGGAGTCTTAACCGTGTGCTAGGCGAAAATTACAGTGTGTTTTTCTCTCCTGCGTTTTGGCCGTTTGTTTGGGCGTAAAATCGTACCATTTCGGCTTCGGGGAATCAGGACTTTTGTCCTTGGTTCTCTTTAGAAATAATTTCTGAGGTCGGAGCTTGGTCACAAGTTCTGTCTCAGGCGCCGTCTGTTTCCTGTTTGTTTGTGGCCCCTCGGAAGGACATTGCTTTACTGCTTCGCCCCTCGTGTAATTCCTAGCACATCGCACTACCCCACTGACGCGATCTGGCTGCTATGTTGTAGGTTTCGCGCGTGAGGAGCACTGGCTCAGCTCACTTTGGCTGCAGCTTCCCCTCAATCTCGTCTTCATCGTATGCAGCTTCTCCCGAAACCTTAGTTATCTTAACCTTGTATATAAATGTAATTTCGGATATTGATGTGGTCTGTCTAACTTCTTGTGAACTGAAGCGCAAGGAGCATTGAGCCGCTGAGAGCGATAGCTACACAGGCACCTCCTGCTGTCCCACGTAAGTAGCTATCGGGCTCACTGACCAGATATTTCAAGAGAATTGTGCTGCCTATGGTGGATTTATAAATTTGATATTCTTTGTTTCTCTGTAGAATATTCGAGTGGGGAGAAGACGAAGATTGGCATCAACGGTGAGTTCTTATTGGAAATCGTGGAATTAAGTTGATGTGAAAACTATTGTAACCCAAACGAGACAGATCAACTATAGACCTTCTTGGGCTTTACTGGTCAATGCATTCTTTCTTAACTCCTGGCCTGCCTTTTTTGGCCAATATCTAGGATGCTGCAAACAAATGCACTAGTTTAGATATCATGTTGTGAGGTTTTACAAGCACTGTTTCTACTTGTCAGTTGCGTATTTTGCAGCTCTGGCTAACTACATCGAGCAGTCGAACTGTTCTTGTCTTTTTGAGTTACTTTACAGTTGGTTATAAAAAGTATAAAGGGTGAATAGCACTTGCCCCTTTTTTCTTGTTACTCTAGGATTTGGACGGATTGGCAGGTTGGTGCTGCGAATTGCCACCAGCAGAGATGACATTGAAGTTGTGGCTGTGAATGATCCTTTCATCGATGCTAAGTACATGGTAAGGTAGCAATGTGGAATTATTTAATTATAAATATTTCAAATTTGAGAGCAACAGTTAGAAGTTCTGCTTTCATTTTTCCTTCTGTACCTTTGTCAGCCGAACAATTATAGTGCGATTTTACCAGATTAATCGAACCAATACCATTTAATTTGATAAAACTATATTTGCTAGCTCATGGGTGTTATGCTTTATGTGCCTTCGCATAGTCACTTAATATGATATGTGATTGGTGGCTTTACATGATAATTGCTATATGACCGTACAAAACAACTGTTTACCTTTTTTTTGCAACTGTTGTTTCCATTCTCTTTTTTGCAACCGTCTTCCCTATTTTATCTATTCTGCGAATGCAAACTATCCATGGGAACGATGCAACGCATTTGAATCTACCAAATTTTATTATACCGTTACATTGTTTGCTTCACTGTGGGTTTAACAACTTAATCTTACCCTTCTTCAGGCCTATATGTTCAAGTATGACTCTACTCATGGTCCATTTAAAGGTTCTATTCATGTTGTGGATGATACAACTCTGGAGATCAATGGGAAGAAGATCACAATTACAAGCAAAAGGTAATGTTGTCATTTGACGTTGCATCAGGACTATTTTGATTTTATTGATACAGTGCCTATCTTAGTATGATATTTGTTTATTGTACATGTCATTGTCGCCATGCAATTCTGCTAACAAGGTTGGATTTCTTGGATTCTTATGGACACATACCCCTGCTTGTGCGATATTAGATGGCTTGTACCTGAATTGACTTTTGAATCACTTGGCACATGTTTATTTAAGCCTGCTTCAAAGAAACATCCTAGCATGCATGTCATGCAGCATCGCAAATTTCTTTGATCTGTTACCACTTACAGCATTATCATGTAAACGCATAATGTTCACGACATCACACTTATGTAATTTCTGGAGAACACACACTCAACGTTGTATATTGTAGTAATGCACCCTACAATCTTTTGCACTTCTTATTGTCATATGATCATCTGTTGGGCTTCTTGGTTCTGTAGCTTTTACAATTAGTAGTCCTAGTTTTTAAGTCTTTGTTTCATATGATCTATTACATATGCGTGTTAAGAATTTGCAACTGTTTGCTTCAATATTTTCAGAGATCCTGCGGAGATTCCATGGGGTAACTATGGAGCTGAATATGTTGTTGAATCTTCTGGTGTTTTCACGACAACTGACAAAGCATCGGCTCACTTGAAGGTTTGCATACCAGTTCTTCAACAATGTCATCTAATTAGCAGGTGGGATTCCTATTCATATCAAAACATAATGGTGAGGTTTCTCTTTGTTTATAGGGTGGTGCCAAGAAAGTGGTGATATCTGCGCCGTCAGCAGATGCTCCCATGTTTGTTGTTGGAGTCAATGAGAATAGTTATGACCCAAAGATGAATGTTGTTTCTAATGCAAGTTGCACGACCAACTGCCTTGCTCCACTTGCCAAGGTCGCTTTTCCTGTTGCTTTCTTTTTACAAGTGTTCAGTTTCTGTCCAGCAACAGTTCATGGCAATCACAGTAAATGGATCCTGTGGTTCATATTTTCTGCCATTGAAAGCACACTCATTTGTTAACCATGCTTTGCAGGTTGTCCACGAGGAATTTGGCATCGTGGAGGGCCTCATGACAACCGTTCATGCCACAACAGGTTGGTTACTGTTTGTTTTCTAGTTTGTTTATCTGTTAATTCATTTGTTGGCTTCAAATTAGTTATAATGAAAATGTTACTTTATTATGTTCAGCCACCCAGAAGACTGTTGACGGCCCTTCAATGAAGGATTGGAGAGGAGGACGTGGTGCTGGCCAAAACATAATTCCTAGCTCTACTGGTGCAGCAAAGGTAGCTTAAAGTCAAAGGCATGTCTTGTTTCTTTTAAAACCTTTGTTTTTGTCTGACTTGTTTTGCTTTACCTTTAGGCTGTTGGAAAAGTCTTACCTGAGCTGAACGGAAAGCTCACTGGCATGGCCTTCCGAGTTCCAACTCCGAATGTCTCTGTGGTGGATTTGACATGCCGGATCGAGAAAAACGCCTCCTATGATGATGTGAAAGCAGCCATCAAGTATGTAGAACTCTCATTTATTACTTCTGTTTAGTTCCTTTTTCAACACCTTTCAGTTTTTGGTTTTACATAAGCTTTCACATAAGTTTATTGCCAAAGGAGTTGTATATTGGTCCCAATTTGAGGGCTATATATTGTCGTACTATTTGCTCCTGAGTTCAATTTGCACATTGACTTGAGATAGTTTGACATGTGTTGGATGCTGAGAGGGTAAAAAAAACTCAGTTTAACACCTAACTCCCATAGGCTGCACAGTTGCACCATAGGTAGCTCAATTGTTTGCTCATGTTACTCTTTATGAACTAGAAATTCCCTGTGGATTTCATTTGATATACCTGCTGCAATATTCCTACAGCCTTAACATTTGTGCAGAGAGAAACCATGTGGGCATATTTACAGTGGATCTTACACAATATCTATTTGTTTCAGGGCGGCATCAGAGGGTGCACTCAAAGGAATTCTTGGCTACACAGATGAGGATGTTGTTTCCAACGACTTTGTTGGTGATTCTAGGTGATTACTTGAATCCAGTCTCATAGCCTATTTTGCATTTTGTCTTGTGTGTGGGGAAAGGTAGCTGAAATCACATCACTGACTTTGTATATAGGTCAAGCATCTTTGATGCCAAGGCTGGTATTGGACTAAGCTCGTCCTTTATGAAGCTTGTGTCATGGTATGACAATGAGTGGGGCTACAGGTGAGAGTTTGCTGCTTATTATTTCATTGCATTTTTTAAAGATTATTAATTCTTCAATTGGCCCAACGATTCATTTAACTTTGTTTGGTTTGCTTCAGCAACCGGGTTCTGGACCTGATCTCCCACATGGCTCTTGTCAGCGCCAAGCACTGATGGGCCCGAGATTCCTACTCATTCCTTCAGTTGCCTAGGAAAGGCTGCAATTTTGACGGCCATTTTCTTTCTAGCTGTTGTTTCGAATAAGGAGATGTGGAACACTTTGAGCCGAGAGCAGAAATGGACTCAGATCCATGCCTTGTATGTTAGTCGTAGAAGGGGGCAAAATTTGCTCGTAGTACCCAGGCATCCATTGCGGAATTCTGGAGTGAATCATATGGTTCGTCAACTTGATTCATTACATGTGATGTGTGCCCTTTGTGCGTGGTTGTATAATTTGGCAGTCCATGACTGGAGCCAAGTGAAATGATAGGATGGCATGGAGCAACCACAAGTCCAATCGCATGTATTTCGTTTTGTTTGCACCATGCGTCTCTAATACATCGAGAATGCCTGCAATGACAGTTGTGCCCACATTTTTCGAATGTTCAGTACTGTTTTACATCATAGTTCAAAGCTCAAAAGACTAGTACAAGATGCAGCCTGTCGCCCAGCGAGAGGTGAAAGTTGATCCCTGGGAGTACATGTCCTCTGGAACTACCTAGCTTAAGAATAGGATCAACATGCTGATCACCACACCTGGCACATGCAAAACAGGATAACTGGAAGGAATGGGCAGGCTCAATTTTGTTCTCTGGCCTGGGGTTTTCCTCCCTGGCGACCACCGTTTCACGGTCTCGCTAGAGAAAGGACGTGCGTGCGTCTGGGAGCACCTTTTCCTTCAGCAGCTCTTCCAGCTCCTTGAGTTTTCTCTTGTGTAGTTGCAGGTGATGATGAGGTGGCTCAATTTAACACTGACGATGAGATGGGTACGCCTCTCGCCCTCGCGGCAAGGTGCACACAGCACTCGGAGCTTCAAAAAAAAGGAGAAAAATAAAAAAACAAAAAGGACGAAAATGATGCACACAGCACTCGGAGCTTCAAAAAAAAGGAGAAAAAAAAACCCAAAAAGGACGAAAACAATGGAGATGCGGGGTATCGATCCCCGTACCTCTCGCATGCTAAGCGAGCGCTCAACCATCTGAGCTACATCCCCTGGCCGATTGGAGATTTAAATTAAATCTTATATTTCTTTCGTTCTGTACCCCTGCAGTAATAGCTAGCTTTGAGCTCAAATCGAACCGGTATATAGCCCTCGTTGTGAAATAAAAGGAACCCCCCAGCAATTCTCCCAGAAAGGGCTACATAGTCTGATCGTCTTGATTTCGTTAAACCATTTTGAAAGCTCCCACTCCCAGCAGCAAAATTTAACCATCTGGTATGACATGGCGAACGTACATGTTTCAAAAGGAAGTGCCGGCAGAGAATAAGATTATGAACCAGACCGATCAACCACCCCACCATAGTTGTCAAAACATCAATTCTTGCTATTCTATCTTCATAGGTATTCTAAATATTAGGGATAGGTGGCACATGCATCAGCCGTGTTAGGCTGGGGTGTCACGCGGAAGCTGAGCTTCGGGTTAATGGAATTTACATCCCACCTCAAAAATCTATTACTGACAAACAATTATTGGCCATCTCAACTGTTGATGTTTCATGTGCCAAGCCAAACGTAGCGGTCCATAAGATGCCACCTAATTCGTGCAAATAGTTCGTTATAATTCTCCTTATATTTTCTTGATTAGCAGCTATGCACGTGCGACATCCCACATTCACACACCCACATTCACACACGTTAAATAAAACAAATCTTCTTGCATGCATCTAACCACATCGAGAACAGACAGATGAGATGCAGAAAAGAAGGAAACAATCTCTAATTGTATGCACAAGTGAGAGTAGAGACGGACGACGGGATGACACCTTTAGATGATGATGTATGCACAATCTCTCATTACATGCATGCATGAGACGGATGACATCCGGATCTTTATAGTATGCCACCCACGATTTAACAAGACAGATCTCCTTGCATGCATGCAAGATACACATTTAGAAAAGAAAGAAACAATCTCTCCTTACGTGCACGCATGAGAAGATATGATGTAAAAAAGGAAGGAAGATATATAACAATCTCTCATTACCAGCTGGCATTCCATGTGACATCTCTCTAAATAGAAATCCTATAAATGGGCCAGGTGGTTTACTGACCCTTATTACGCACGCTACTAGTAACCCCTCAATCAGTCAAGCTACTCGATCTCGATCCCCAAGTTTTGGCCATGGCCAGCAACACCACCACACAAGCTCTGCCTATCATCGCGTTATTGGTGCTAATAATGCTCCTATCTTCTGGTAAGTTGCAAACAAATGGGGGTTGATGACGCATGAAACTGGCCTCTCGCCATGCTCCGTATCTCTTTGTGAATCATTGGATAGAATCATAGAAATCAGGTAATGAACCCCGCATCATTCTGATCATCGATCATTATGTTATACGCATGCAGGTTCTCAAGCCTACTCCGGCGACGGCGACGCCTCGCCGCCACCGGCGCTCCGCGCTGATGAACCGGTGCCGCCGCCGCTGCCACACAAGTCAATCGGTATTTACGGATCAACCTGAATCTTTTGGATAGTCTGTTTTGCTGATAAATCTTTTGGATCGAACTAACTGAAAATTGATCATGAAATGGTCAATCAGTCCCGGACAGGGACTGCCCGATGATCGCGGTGCCGGCCCTCATCGACGCCTGCCGCAGGCCGCCCGGGCTCGCTGGCTGCGCCGCTCAGTGTCTTATCTACCACTACCGCGGCGGGTACTGCGACGTGATGCCCAACGGCCGCCCCGGCGACTGCTTCTGCCAGAACTGTCTGTGAGCGGCGACGCGTAGGCTAGGCCGGCCGGCCGGGCGGGGTCGTCGTAACGCGGCGTCGGCGTCTCGATCAGTGGACAAAGAAACCACCACACGTATGAATATATTTTGCTTTTATTGAGCACTTTAAGTTACTGGATTGGTTTATTTGTAGTGACATGATGACAGCATATGACGATGATGTTTTTTTTAAAAAGGAAATATTATTTAATAATATCCTAGTCGCTGCATTAATCGTTTGGCTACTAATGCACAAAGGGAATATTATGTCGATGGTGTTTGGCTGATTGGTGATCAATTCAAGCGGGTACAATCGTTTGGTTACTTGATTCAATAACGAAGCATGGCGATCTATTTTCCTGCAGTACATGTTGGAGTGAGATTCAGTGACACCGAGTACTGTAGCAGTGACTTACCACCTCTTGAAAACCATCCATCGCGAGATCAACGGTTGGATCTTTGTGAAAGCACACGTGCTACAGTACCAAACAGCACTCGTGTTACACAGTGGCTGTTTTGTCTTTTAGCGCAAGTTACATTGTGACTTGCTCAAGGCAAGTCACTGAATCCTCCTCCGTATATGTTTGGTCGTCCCAAAGTTCAGTTAATAAATATTGATGTGCCGACTATGGTGATGTTCTCGGACGCCGCAATCCTTTGTGAAAGCATCGTTTTGGTTCTTTTCTTCCAGTAATTATGAGGATCTTCGGGTAAAAATCTTGTCGGTCTCGGTTCTACCGGATAGGCGGTGGCAGCATCTTTCATATCACTTTCTATTTGTAGGCGTCTTTTTGAGTTCTTTGGAGCTCCTCCATGCTGGTTGGCTGTCTTTAGTTACATACGGCTGTTGTGATTCGATAAGCGTTCTTATTTGGTGTTTCTGCTCCGTCAACATTCTATTTAGTGGTGCCATCAAATAAAATGCCGGGTTGTATTTATACCTCTTCTGTCATTCCCCTTCGTGGCTTCCTTCCCATAAGCGGGCATTGGATGATAGCACATATATGCTGCAAAAGATGGTTTCAACAACTTCAAGGGACATCGTTGTTTCCGATGTGTTGTGGCTCGCGTGCTTCCACTCGCCATTAAACCCCATTCCCTTGGGTGGTCACTCAGATGGAAGGTGGCAAAATCACGGCGTAGCCACGAGAGGTGGCGTGGAGGTGCAATCGACACGGCATTGCTGGCAAAGCATGTCATTCAGTGGTGACTCTGATCAGCGATCAATGGTTGTTTTTGACCATTGTCCTGTCTTGTCTTAGTTGTGTTCCATCTCTCTTGTGCTGTTTCTGTAGCGTTATTCCTGTAATAGGTGGTTCGCCACTCCTTTAATTAGAAGTTTAGGCTGGCGATTCGCTTGCCTTAGTTGCTCTAAAGAAAGTTTCTTTAGCGTTGGGCTTTGGAAATTTGGCCGTGCACCTAAATATAAGATTATCATAGGGTAGTTGGCCTTTTGAAATTTGGCGAACATAGTATCCGCGTAGCAAATTTCAATCTGGACATCCACCGGTATAGTCTCTCGGAGGTGTTGGGTAGGATTTGTATGCGTGTATTCATAGGGGTGGCTGTGTTTTTGGAGAGTCAAGTTTGACCAAGTTTATAAAATAAAGTACTACCATTTATGATAACAAATAATTATCATTATATTATTTATTAGATATATTTTTATATTATATACATTTGGTACCATAAATCTTTACAATTTTCTCTATAATTATGACCAAATATAAAATAGTTTGACTCTCCAAGAATATTAAATAGTTTGACTATATTATGTTGATTGTGCTATCTCGTTTAAATTTTTATGGTTGTTGCTTCAATTTGTTTTTTTTCTTTTTCAGTGCTTATCATGTTAAAGTGATCATTATGCCTAGCTTTCAAAACAATAACATTCAGACTCACCGCCAACAGATCGTGGAAGAACAAAAAAGACTATGTGCTTAGTCTAGAATGTTAAGGGCTTGCAATTCTGGTTCTGCATCTAGACCAATACTTATCCAGGTGCATATCCAAAACCACACTTATCTTGGGACATACTCCCTCCGTATCGAAATATTTGTCGCTGTTGACTTTTTTCTATAACTTTGACCATTCGTCTTATTCAAAAAATTATCGCAAATATGTAAAAGGGTAAGTCAAGCTTAAAATACCTACAATAATAAAGCATGTGACAAACAAAATGGATGATTCTTGCATAATATTTTGAATAAGACGAATGGTCAAAGTTGTAAAAAAAAGTCAGTGACGACAAATATTTCGATACAGAGGGAGTATATAGTACTCTATTTGAATTAGTCCTCCTTCGCCAACTATAAATCTTAGTCATCCTTTGCTGTATAACAGTCAGAATGCCAGTTTTCAGTTACTGAAAAATAAGGACTATAATTTCAATCAATACCGTTCAAATTTCACGGCATCTTGTGTGTGAGACCAAATTAATGCAATGCTCCCCTCCATGGCTCCATTTTCACCGCTGTTGACCCTTCCAAAATCCCCAAGACCACTCATCCTCACCATCCTAGATTCCTAGTCACGCTCAACTCGAGCAAGCCAATCAATCCAAGCTCTAACCATGGCTCGCAAGGTCACAGCCTTTGTTGCATCTGTCCTGCTACTGGCACTAATCTTCATATCCTACGGTAAGCACACGGTACAAGATCGACACTGGTGTTAATTATACTCTCCCTAATCTTCATATCTTGTGGTGTTAATTAATTTTGATCGAGCAGATGCTAGTGTTGAAGCTTGGTGCCTGGAGTACCCAGCGCCGGACCCCAACGCTTGTCGTGGAAGCCATGGCGTCCGGTACTGCGGCGATGAGTGCAGAGCCGTCGGCGATGGCTTCCTAGGCGGTGCATGCAAGACGAGCGGCGACTGCGTCTGTCTCAAATGCGCCAACGCAACGAGACCGCGGATACTCAATAGAAATGTGCAACGAGCATCCATGAAGCTCCATGCATTGTAAAGAGAGCATTATTTTTTCGAGGAACACTACGGTAGGCTTACGCCGACCTGAACTTTTTCATTAAGGGATGATAAGAATTACATCCAATGTTTTAGGAATACAGGGGGGAGAGAAGAAAAATGAAGAAATGGACTACTCCATGATGTCAACAGCCGCTATAATAACCATGCTCCATTCACGGAGTTGTGCTTTGGAAGCATGATCACGTACTCGATGTGTCCAAAGGATGATGTCCTGTGCTGCTTTAGAAGCAACAGCTCGGGGAGGTGCAACATGACCCCGAAACACCTTGGCATTTCTGTTCTTCCAAATGTTCCAAAGCACCGCTGTGATGGCTATGTTCCGCAGTGCGCTAGCCTCTGCATGCCACAAAGTGTGGCTGTGCCACAGCTCCTGGAGGTGTTGAGATTGAGGAGCACTTGGAGCACCTGCCGCCGTCCAGATCGCTTGTGCGTGGGCGCAGTGGAGAAACAAATGGTCCTGAGTTTCAGGTGCTGAACAGAAAGCACACGCTGCAGAGGGAGCAATGGCCGTGTTTCTTTGATACCTGGAAAAAAATTTCCAAACGGAATCTTGCATGCATGGAGTACTAAATAAAATCTATTTACAAAACTCTTTTAGGGATGAGTGTAACTTTGCGCGACGAATCTAATGAGCCTAATTAATCCATGTTTTGCTACAGTAATCATCTTCTAATCGTGTGGTCAATGGCCTCATTAGATAGATCTAGCGAAATAGTCTAATGTTGTAAAAATAGTTTTGTAAACTGACTTTATTTAATACCCTTAATTATTGGTCAAAATGGGTGGAAAAAAATTTCCACCTCAAAAGAAACACGGCCAATGTGACGATGGTTTAACAGAGCTCGCGTGGGGAGCCTTGAGCGATGTATGAGCCAAAGGAATTGCCGGCACTTGGGAGGGACCCTGGATGCCCAGATTGCGCACGCAGACAGATCATCAGGTAGATGTGCCATAGCTTGATCATATGCTACTACAGCAGTAGTGAAAGGAATCCGCTTGGGGCCGAAGCGCCTGATGTCTGGGCTCTCTTGATGCAGCTGAACCAGAAGCAGGGCCTGGTTGAGGAGATTAAGCTCAATGGTTGCAGCGTTGGTGAGGCGATTTTGCAGGTGCAAGTCCCAGTAGCCTGCCGATTTTGCCGAGTGCACGGTGATGTGAATTCTGGTGGCATGTGAAAAGAGAGCCGGCATCATTTGCGCTAGAGGTGCCTGTCCCAACCAGTGATCCATCCAAAAAGAGGTGTGGAGGCCATTGCCCAAGACAACAGAAGTGGTTGAGCGGAAACCATCCAAGAGTTTGAGCAGATACTTCCAAACCGGAGTATCCAAATAATGGTGATCCCCCAAGTCACGGCCTGCTGCACTGCCATACTGTAAATGGAACCAGGTTTGCCAGGAGGTGGTAGGAGTCTCAAGGAGCTTGACCCAGAATTTTTTCAGCTAACACTTATTTTGAAGTTTCAGATCCTTGACGCCAAGACCGCCCTTCTTCTTAGGCGTAGACACCACCTCCCAAGCCACTTTACACTGTCCCCCTTTGCAGGATTTCTCCCCGGTCCAGATGAAGGCACGCCGCCGTTTGTCCATGGCCTCAATGGCTCCATCCGGGACCTCCATGGAACACATAGGATAGATGGGCAGGGAGGTAAGCACCGAGTTTGCAAGAACAATGCGACCAGCGGTGTTCAATAACCTGCCTCGCCATCCAGCCATGTAGCGATCAAATTTGGTAATAATTGGTTCGAGGTCCATTGCCCTGATCTTGTATGGTGTCAGCGGCAATCCAAGGTATGTCTGAGGGAAGGTTGCTACTGGACAGCCAAAGACTTGGGCCAAGGAAGTTGCAGTCTCAGCATCCACATTCATGGGCACAAGGGTGCTCTTATCAAAGTTAATTTTCAGCCCCGAAAAATCTGAGAAGCGCTGTAGGATGGCTTTGAGACATTGGAGCTGACCAATGTCGGCTTGGAGAAGGATCAGAGTGTCATCGGCGTATTGCAAGACCGGGCAAGAAAGAGAGCATTATTATTTTAGACAAATAATTATACAGGATGGTTTCGTACCGTGCGAGAAAAATAAACTCGGTCGGCAAAATGGAGAGAATGATATATGTCGATGCATTGCATGGTGAAATTCAAGTGTTTTCCTCCAAAGACCGAAGCCAGCTTTATATATAAAGCATAAAGAAAATACTGGAATTACCAGTTTATAATAAAGCACACATCATTCAGAAGTGTTTTAGATACTCTGTTTATATATGTAGCCAACGACAACCAGTGTGTACGTCGTCTTCCGAACAAAATGTCACAATGTCCACATTCCAGAATACTTGGCGTGAATCAGAATCCACCATTCACGGGAGGGTTTATAATAATGGCTTCAACTTCACCTATTTTACGCAAACCGGTATCATAGCGTGAAGCCTATCTATACTATAAAGAGAATTAGATTTGAAAACACTTCTCATTAACAAAAAAAACTCACACCCACCTCACATAGGACCCACCTGTCGGGAAAATTGGTTGATGAATGGTCAAAAAAGAGGGGGCGAGTTTTACAAACCGAGATACAAAATAAACGGTAAACTGGCTACAATCAGTTTCTTTAACGCCATGGTGAAGCCATCTTGGGAGAAGCGAGCGAGCCTCCTATTCGGCCCCTAATTGTTGCCGACATCGATATATATGTACTTCATCCATACTACTATTCTTTATACCTTTTTATACATTCGTACTCCTATGACCAGAGGCAGATTCTGAAGACCATCTAATAGATGAAATGAAATATATGCCATAGATGATCACAGATTATATAAGAAGAGGGTATTTAATTTGCGCATATATGTCATACTAGAGGCAGCAAAAGCAAGAAAGGTAATACTCGGCACAAGACTGATGTAGTAGCGAAATTTGCGCCTAGGAGTATTTCTTTTGCCACCAACTATAAACTGATTTCAGCTGTTGCAGTGGGATCGGGTATGATATGCGGTTTCCGGTTGTTGTTGACATAGGGTGCAAATAGGATTATTTGACCACCCTTTTTATGTAAATTATTTGCTATCAGAATCTTCTTGTGTAACAAGGTCCAAGCAAAAAAAAAGAGGCATTTTGGCTCCGTTTTTGCATTCCAGATGGGAGTGAGTTTAAGTTTCTGGATTGTAAACATTGAAAATTACATGGATGCGCTCTTTAATGCGTAGTTTCCATCCGAAATCCAAATCCAGATGATTTCGTCACCAGCATCCTCATTCCTTTCCTACTCAATCGGCGCTTAAAGAAGTACTCCATCCGTTCTAAAATTTAGGTCGTTTGACTTTTTTGACCCCAAGTTTGACCGCTCGTCTTATTCAAAAAATATGTGAAAATATAGTCAAATTTAATGCATTTTTGAATATTTTATATTAATAAAGCAAACCACCACAAAAATATGATAATTTGCACAAAATTTTAAATAAAACGAGTGGTCAAACTTGAAGTCAAAAAAGTCAAACGACCTAAATTTTAGAACGGATGGAGTACTTCTTTAAGCGCCGATTGAGTAGGAAAGGAATGAGGATGCTGGTGACGAAATCATCTGGATTTGGATTTCGGATGGAAACTACGCATTAAAGAGCGCATCCATGTTAAACGAAGAACAAATGGTTTGTTGTTATTCGGAAAAACAGAGCACAAATGTGCCATCGTACTGTTGGTGGCAAAATGAAAGTATAACCCAAAGATTCAAAACAAGTGAGTACTGAAGAATCAGACCATCTTAGTTCTGCTTTACCATTTTGTTAGCAATCGGATAGACCTGAGTGAGAATAGATGAAGGAATCAGGAAGAGAAGAAGGAGACAGGAGAGACGGCAGCGGAACGAGAGCTCTGTCTCGAGGAGGAAGAAGGTAGAGTAGTGTTCTGTTTACAGATAATTCTCGATGCCTATTTTCTCTCCCTCTCCAGTATATCTAGCAACAGATACATGGGCTTTAGCCCAACAAGATAGGCCACAGGCCTAGCACACCTCAAGCTCAGTACAGCCCAATAAGTAGGATCCTAATATTCACCCCTTCTTAAAGAGCAGCTTGCCCTCAAGCTGCATAATCATGTTGAGCACCATAATGTTGAAGATGAGACAGAATTGCAATCACCAGGTTGAGACAGAGAGCTTCCAACTTTAAACAAGAATCTCATGGATCATCCACCACTTGATGGTAAAATTGAAGCATGTACAGTAATAACCTCCAGTAGTTGATGAGTTTGATGAGCTCTTGTTCGACCTTCGGTATAAAACACATACCAAATGATATATGTTCACATAAGCACCCTGTGATGTACCTAGTCTTGTCCAAAGTTGTGTGCAGGTTGATGTCACTCGTTGCAGCCATGTTGCCATCAGGAAAACCTTGACGACCACCACACATATTTATAGGAAGAGCCCAACAATGCTTGTTGTGAAGTGCACAAACATTGCCCAGCAGACTGATACAAGATGACTCAAACATATGATCAGTATCAGTTGGAGAGCATTCTGACAGAACTTTTCTCCTAGGGAATAACGTCATCTTCAATGGTATTGCCAGGGGAGCAAAAAGGAGAAGAACCATAATGGCAAGCAGAGAATAGTTTATAATGTCATCGAGAATCAGTACATGATCCAATACCGTAGCCAAAACTAGATAATCCCCAAGGAGAACACTCGCCATTTGTGCAAACATAAAATGGACTTGCTCTGCGTTGGTCTCCACCAGAGAGGGTTCACAAGGACGGACAAAGTACAGTGTCAGAAGGTATATAGCAGGAATTCCCAGAGTGAGGAAGAGAAGCAGGTTGATGGTTGAATCACGAAGCACCCCGGTGTATATTTCAGTGTATACAGCTGCACTTAAGACGGAATATTCTTTCAGAATGCCAGCAACTGCACGTCTGCTGACTGGGAAGTTCCTCATATTGGTCACAAGAACAGCAGTTCCCATCCATGCACCACCGATCACAGCAAGACATAATGCAAACCATATCAGTCTCTTCAATTGTGCAGACCACCATAGGATAATTGTGCAGATGACCTCAGACTTGCGTATAGGAATAGTTGCATTCAGCCCAACAACAGACGGATTACCACCTGGATCCCACAAGATCCACTGCTGAAGCAAGATGATGCTAGTCAAAGTCACATTTATGATCTTCATAGGCACAATGAATATTACCAGATTGGCCCCACTTGTGTAACACGACAGCAAATGTACCGTAGCTGATAGTCCATCTCCAAACCCACATTCCAATGTAGACAGTGGTCCAAGGATTCCCCACTTAACAATATGAAATTTGGCCTCACAAAATGGAGAACATTGAATCCATAGAAAAGAAATATGAAGCTGCAGGGCATTGCAAGGAATAGATGCTTGCCTTTGAACTTCCCCATCCTCATCGACCACCCAATCAATTGACCAATGGAGAACATAAATATATGACAGACTCCAAATTATAAAACTTGCAGTGTGCCATTTAGCTGAGCCACAATAATCAGACAGGGACGGCCATGGTAATTGTGAATGAGCAATTCCATTGGCTGCACGATCAAGATGCCCCACTGACAGGACAATAGATAGTGTGAACCGATCAATTCTACTCTTCCCACGATCAAACACATCACTAGTAATTGAACATCCCGACAGGATAGTGTTAGTCATGAATTCTATTGGTACAGGTGGAGGCCATGGTTGCCTTGGCTGCGTTATGAGCGAACCAAAATGGAATGGTGACCTGACAGTAAAGTCTAGTTGTCCTGTATCAAGAGTCTGAGCATGTAATGGCACTAGCAGAACTGGATAGTGTGCACTAAGTCTCTCGAACACGATCTGAACATCATGCACTTTGTTGTCCAGATATGAAAACACCCCGTCAATCGAGTAAGCAGTGATGGAATTGGTGATGTACCTTGGCTGGAGCATTTGGGTGTCGCAGCAGAAACCTTCTGATGAACCCAAGATGGGGCTGAGGCAATCTGCCAAGCACCTCATGGGCGAGTAGGCGTTATCGTCATCGATGCTGAGTTGCTGCGCCCTGGCAAGCTGAGGACGACGCCGCAGAGGCCGAATCGGACGCGGCGGAGCTTGCCGCGGTCACCGAAGCCGAAGCATCCGCAGTCGACCTCGCCGCGGTCGTCGAAGCTGAGGCAGGCGCGGAGGAGCTCGCCGCGGTCGTCGGGGGCGAGGCTTGCGCGGAGGAGCTCGACGTGGACGAGCAACACTGAGGCCGCCATCGATGAACTCATCCACCTCCCCGCGCTTGCTGATGGTGGGGTCGGCGAGCTCGGAGGAGACGGAGCTCGGCGTGATGCAGACTGGAGTGTCGGACGCGGACGTCGTGAGCTCGGGCGAGGAGGCGGCGGTGGAAGATGCTGGCGTCAACGCGCCGGTGGATGGAGTTGTCGTGGCCGCAGCGGCTGGAGAAGACTCGGCCGCCGGCGCAACCCAGGCGGAGGCGGTAGGTGCAGCCCCCACCGAGGGTGAGGCCGCAGGCGCGGGGACGGTCGGGGGCGCGGTGACGCAGGCGGTGGGCTTCAACGAGTCGATGTCGTGGCAGAGGCAGTCACTCACGTACTGGGGGGCCGAGGCAATGGAGGTCCTCCCCTCAGCACCTCGAGCCGCTGGTGTTGGCAATCCCCACTTGATCTGTATCTGGCAGCAACCATCATAGATGTTGCGGCCATGCAATTCCCCATAAACATCTGCTGCCACCTCCACAGAATCAAACACCACACTCGCCATCACAACATCTGTTCCCCCAATCACCAGTATGTGCTCCACCACTCCTCCAAATGAACCAAATACTTGATGAAGCACAGATTCAGTGAGAGGATAGAAAACCCTGTGAATGGAGACCTCCAAAGTGCGATTTGGTGACCTCCACTCATCGAAATTGCTTCTGGCCATTTCGTCGAACAGGTTGCATGCGCTCAGCCAGAGGTGGTTCTCCGTGCTGCAACTCTGGGAATCCGACACGAAACGGTCGCCGAACTTGTACCGCTCGTCTACCAGGAGCTTGGTGTTGAGAGACATGGCAGCGGCAGGTGGGGTGGTGGTGGTCGGAGTAGGAGATCCAATTGGATTTGTGGATGGAGAAGGAGGATAAATCCCGGAAGAATCGACGAGAAAAAAAAAATCCAAGGAATTCGAATGGCTCTGAGTACCAATTGTTAGCAACCGGATAGACCTGAGTGAGAATAGATGAAGGAATCAGGAAGAGAAGAAGGAGACAGGAGAGACGACAGCGGAACGAGAGCTCTGTCTCGAGGAGGAAGAAGGTAGAGTAGTGTTCTGTTTACAGATAATTCTCGATGCCTATTTTCTCTCCCTCTCCAGTATATCTAGCAACAGATACATGGGCTTTAGCCCAACAAGATAGGCCACAGGCCCAGCACACCTCAAGCTCAGTACAGCCCAATAAGTAGGATCCTAACACATTTTCGCTAACAGAGTTAGCTTACTGCTCAGAATGCATGCCAAATGAAACAAGATAACCAATTCTTGCAGTACCAATTCATATAAATACTACGACTTAATCAGCTTTTTTTAAAAAAATGTAAGAAGGATTTTTCTGTTTTGTTAATTAATCAGGATTGCAACTGTAATTAGTAAATGAATATATAACATGGAATTTCCTTAAGAAAAACATATGCATAGCAATCAAGGCCCACCACACACATATAAAGCTGGAAGTGCCTTGCTAAACCCTTGCAAAAATCTTATTCTACCTTTCAAGACGACTAAATCTACTCCATGCCGACTCTTTCGCCATCTCGATCCAGGACTGGAACCTGTGGTGTCAATACCTTGAAATCGTTACAATTAAAAAAAACATTACAACCATCAGCTACCTGTTAAGTACTTTCGTTGAGCTATCCAAAGAGTTCACTTTAAACATTTGGCTCGAATTTGACATAGTTTGTTGCACACATTATGGAATACCTATAAGCTAAATATATTTTGTATATTTGAAATAAATTATAGATCATCTATTTTTCAAAAACTAAATAAAGCCAATTTGACCATCTTTGACTATCTCAAGCCATTTTGTAATAAGAACCCTGGTAAATGTATACCATCATTTCTGTGTCAGTACTATCGTTAAAATTCATCAATCCTTGTTCTTTCAACAAAATAAAAGTTTTCCAAATATTACGAAAAAAACAACTATCCGCCACCTCAAGAATTGATATGTTTCTTGATGGAACAATAATGTCCATGCCATGCAATGCCTTCCATATGGCACCGAAATGATGGATCTTGGGAATAGATATAGTTGGCTCTAATTTAATTTACAAGCTAGGCAGCAGTAATTTCTTGCCAAAGGTATATGCATAGCTGTCAGTCATATCCAGCTAGCTGACATTCCACACGAGATGTCACCAAGCAGTAGCCCGTCCTATAAGTACGTGGTCTTGATCAGCACTTGCATATCACACTAACCCTCGAGCTACTCGATCAACTCAACAACAGTACAATCCCAGATTTCGGCCATGGGTAGCAACAACATGACACGAGCTGTGCCGGCTCTCATGATAGTGGTGCTAATCCTCTTGTCTTCCGGTAAGTTCAGCAAATGTTCATATATGCAATACGTGTGCAATCAAATCTGACGCATGGCTGGGGTTTTATTCTGACTAATTTTACCATTCATATATGCCACAATCTCTCTCTGTGAATTGACAGGAGGCGCAGGAGCTGAGAACTGCGGCGTGCTCATCAGCGATGCTCCGATGTGCAGGGCCCCGAACGCGGACGCCTGTGAGACCTGGTGCTACCACAAGGGATACAGCACCGGAGCCTGCTACGCCGGCGCCAATGGCCAGGCCTGCATCTGCGAGAACCCATGCCACAACTCCAAAGAGGCGCAGGCCGAGCAGGCGCCATCGTCCGTGAAGCCGATCAGGGCATGATCAAGATACTCTTTTCTTGAATAATTATTTTTTCTTGGTTTGCCGTGTAATACTCATGAATATATATAATTTTACATGAAAGTGTCCGCTCTAGATGTATATATATCCTCCACACTTTTATGGGCTTTGTTTATGTGTCATCAGCATCCTCACCAGCGGCAGTGGATTTTCGCCATGTTAGGCCCCGTGTCAGAGGTTCCAAAGCTGATTCTCTTATGAATACAGGAGGAGCTTAATTAAATAGTTTTTCAGAGAAAAGTGATTGTTTGCTGATTCGGTGGAGTGATTCTCTGAAATAAACTAAAAGGCTGGGAGCGAAAAAAAAGTAGCTTCTCCTGATTTTGTCGAGTAATTTTTCATCCTGATTTGAAGAGTTTATGATAGAGAATCAAAGAGAATTACTTTCAGTCACTGAATTACTTCTCTCAGAGGAATGAACTTCTATAGAGAATCAGAATTAGATGGAGCTCTACCAAACAACCCTTATTATTGGGCGATGCTTCTCGGCTCCTCCGGCGGCATTGTGCCGGATTTGTGCTGGGCATTGGCCATCCAATGCCCTTTCAAATGTATAATGTGAATTTGCAAGGACTTGGGCTGAGGCACTGGAATTACTAAACTTTGAGATGTTGTAGGCCTCGGTGGGATACATTCCTATTTCTTTCGGGCCTTTTCCTGGTCATTTACTTGTTTTATAGGTCATAACTCGATGTACAATATTTCGACATCATCACAAACATAATACTGCCTTTTCGTCCTATAAAGAATGTAATTCCAATTTTTTCTAAGACAAATTAGTAGTGACGTGAAAAAAACATATCTACTTTTATTTGTTAGCCGTATACAACTAACCAGACTTTCTAAAATCACAACAAGAGTTAGTTTTTACGCACAAATCAAAACTGACTAGGAGTATTTAATAAGGCAGTATCTATGGTCCAATTTTTTATATTGTACTATTTTGTGGGATCTTTTTTTACATGTCAGAATTGAACTTTTAATAGAACGGAGATAGCACATTTCAAATGGTTACTATGTAGGATAAGCAGGCATCAGTTCCAGTAAAGGCCTTAGCCAGCTTTATAAATAAAGCACATAAGCAGGCATCA
This sequence comes from Echinochloa phyllopogon, assembly GCA_033239725.1. Classification (NCBI taxonomy): domain Eukaryota; kingdom Viridiplantae; phylum Streptophyta; class Magnoliopsida; order Poales; family Poaceae; genus Echinochloa; species Echinochloa phyllopogon. Next base: position 5,105,775 of record BTCW01000001.1, read on the forward strand.
GTTGATAATTAGATGTCATTCATTTCTCTCTAGTAAACTGGGACAAAATAATGGCAAAGGGAGATCACTCTCATTTTACCAGGACAGAGATGGAGTGTTGTTTATGCACAAATAAATTCCCTCTAATTTGCGAGACTCCATGATTAGGAAGATATAGACATCCAAAATTTACAGATTCATGATGGTAATTGACTAATTGATACACCCGACTCTATAAATGGGCAATACTCTTTCCTTACAACTCACCGAATCTCTATTTGGTTCAGCCATGAAGAGCAAGATCCCAGCAACGGCCTTGGTCCTGCTCCTCATGACCTTCACCAGTGAGTGATCGATTTTACCCAAACTCGAAAGCACAAAAGTAAATGACTAGTCCTTAGGCACCGACTAGTAGATACTTACATATACGAGTATATAATAGATTAGCACTTGTATCACCAGGATAGAGATAGGGCATGCATTGTGCATTTGTGTTTGATTTGTTGCATGCCGCCTGATTGAAGTTGAATTCTTGTGAATAATGCAGGTGCGGAGGCCGAGCTCTGCACCTCACGCAGCAATACCTATAGAGGGTGGTGGTGCCACGACAGCATGAATTGCGCTACCATTTGCGTGGCGGAGAAGCATACTGGCGGATTCTGTGAGGGCTTGCTGTTCCGGAAGTGCATATGCACTAAGGATTGCGAACCTGATGGTCATGCTCCACACCATCATGGTGGAAAAGGTAGAGCTCCGCCAAGATGTGGAAAAGGTAAAGCCTCACCACCTGATGATGATGACGGTGGAGTTGAGTACAAGGGTCTTGAGGCAAGAAAGCCATGCATATAAAGAGCTAATAATAAGATGACAGGCCTTTGTGATGGTCCGTCGTCTCAAGATTTGATCGAGTTCATGGCAGAAATAATAGAATGGCTTTGTTGCATCTGTGCCAAGTGATTTGTTTTTTTTTCCTCGTCACATATGTGTATGCTAAATCAGGCCCAAGATTTCTCACCATTATTCATTCATGCGTTCCATGCCGTTGGCGGACCCTCCAAAAAAAAGTTTCAAAAGCAAATGGCCGGACCCTCCGCAGGAAGTTGCTGACGAAAGAGCAAAATACATGATGAGTTGTCTCTAAAGTTGTCTCGTGGAGTCATCTAGGTCTTGAACTCTCGAAATGCATATTTAAGTCCCTAAATTTACTAAACTGTATCATTTAGGTCCAAAGTTACAAAAATACTCCTATGCATGATGATATAACTGCTAATTGAGCATGATCTTTTATATTATTTCTCTCACCAAATCAGTTGTTTCCATCACAATACTTAGAAAACTTTATTTGATTGTACCATAGCATAATTATAGATAAGAGATGGACAAACATCAACAATATAGGGTATTTTTAGAATTTTGGGTCTAAATGACACACTTTAGCAAGTTTAGGGATGCTAATGTGCATTTTGAGAGTTTGGGTATCTGGATGACACTTCGGGACAACTTTGAGACCGCTGGTATATTTTACTCAACTCACGGTGTCACTAAAATAATAATTGATCAAAATCCCAAACACCCGCACTAAGTCAAAAACTGTACAAGCAATTATATCTCTACAGTTCTACTATATAATATGCAAAGTCCAAATTGAGCATGTAAGGAAATGAATCCTATGATGATTCAGCACTCTTTGCGTCGTGATAACTAAAACAGCAACATGCATAACACTCTTGGTGTTACTGCCATGTTGTCAGGCGAATTACCATGGTGTCTCTAGAGTCGGAAAATCATATGTTTGTACTATCTTTGTTTTAAAATTTAGGTCATTTAACTTTTTTACCATAAGTTTAACCGCTGAACTTATTCAAAAAGTTTGTGAAAATATAGTCAAATTTAAGACATTTTTAAAGATTTTTTATTAATATGATAATTTACACAAAATATTGAATAAGACGAACGATTAAACTTAAAGTCAAAAAAGTCAAACGAACTATAATTTAAAACGGAGGAAGTACATCATTTATTTACGGAAGGGGTAGTATTTGGCGTGAAGCAGTGTAACTCAGCTACAAATCGTTCGATATATATAGACTGTCCATAAGTATTGGCAGACACGACCATAGGCATATGCCAGGATATGAACAAATAAATGACATGTGAAGGGCGATGGATATGCAAATCCATTTCGCTGGGTAATTGAATCAAGATATGCTACAATAATGTACATAAATAAATTCCCTCTATCTATTTTCAGATTCACAAAGGAAATGGATGCGCCCTGAACTCTATAAATAGATGGATGTATCCTGTGCTTCCTCCTCACCCAACAAAGCTCATTTTATTTCAGTCATGAAGGGCAAGATCACAGCAACGGTGACTTTGGTCCTGCTCCTGTGCTGATCTTAGGTTAGCGATTCAATTCATCCAAATACCAAACATATGGAAGCATGACTAGTCACTAGGCATCAAGTGGTAGATGAGTTAGCACGGGATATATATATGCAATAGCTAGCTAGGATATGCAATTAACATGATATTTATTACTAACTACACTGTGGTTGATTGAATTTGATTATGCATCCAGGTGCAGAGGCTGACCGGTGTGAGGTGCCCAGCAAGAACTATAAAGGGCTTTGCAACAATTCAAACTGCTGGTCCGTCTGTGTCACTGAGGGGAGTACCGGTGGATTCTGCAAAGGCATAATGTTTCGGACATGCACGTGCACGAGTGAGTGCAAAAATGGTGGCGAAGGTAAGCAACCGCCTAGTAGTGGGGGTCCGATCCCACCAAAGGGTGTCCCGGTCCCATCAGTTAGTGGCCGTGGGTGTAATATCTCGTCTCCATGTCGGTAGAGGGTGTAAGAAACTAGCTATGCTATTCGGCGGAGATCATGCATGAAAAAGTCACAAGACATGTCAAGTTTTTATTTTTTTTGTGATGGTGTGGTTGTTTGTGCATGATTACTCGAGATTCGAGATAACGACAAATGACAATAAAACAGTTTATTACTTGTTCTAGAGTGATTGATTGTTTCACTTGTCATATCTATTTCTGCTAGATTTGTTGAAGGAAGAATCTACGCAAAAGAGCATTTTGCTATCCTTGAGAGGTACCGCTAAATTAAAACTTGAAATGTAGCTTGCAAAGTTATATAGAATCAACAGTGAATCGGTGCTAAACTTCACCATTTTTCTCTTTCACGTTATGCTAAAATGAAAAATCTGTAGCTTGCAAAGTTATAATCAACACACTACCAGATATATAGACATTGGCACCGGTTGGGAAGCCCCTTTAGCACCGGGTTTTCCAACCGATGCTACTCTTCCGGTGCTAAAGGTGGTCAAATAACCGGTGCTAAAGGTGGGAGCGCATATTTGCGTGTTGCGGGATTCGAACTCGAGACCTTTTGGCTCGCGCGCACCCACCTAACCATCTCACCTACGCAGCGCACGTGATAGGATAGAAGATGCGCTTCTTTTGAAGTAGCATGTGACACCCCCATTAGCACCGGGTCGTATTTACAAACCGGTGCTAAAAGAGGGGGCCCTTTAGCCCCGGGTAGTAACACCACCCGGTGCTAAAGGGGACTTTTAGCACCGGTTGATGTTACTAACCGGTGCTAAAGGGTCTTCAGGGACACCCCAATTTTACATCCGGTGCTAATGTTGTATTAGCACCGGTTCTTGAGTGCACCGAGGCATATAGGCGGGGCGGATGTAAGTTTTTTTTGGTAGTGACAGTGAGCTGGTCGGCGATACTGCACATCAGAAAAAGGCTGCGAGTAGCCATGGCCCATGGGGTTTCTTGAGCAGCTGTGCCACAGTTGGCGCGGCGAGCAGTGTATGTAGACCCGCTTGACTGATCGATCTCTTGTACATGCGTGAGTCGAATACTGCTGGAAGAATGGGCAACTGCGAAACAGAGCTTGCCATTGATAATGTTTCAGTTAACATGGGGCAACTCAGTTGCAAACTGTTAGATATGTACAAGCGTCTGACCCTCAAAACTGCACATACGCTCGCTTGGTTGGAGACAACATTTCCATTTCTCTATAGTAAAGTCACGCATCAAAACGGCCAAGAATAAAAATCACTCCACAGTTATCTGCAGCACGGTGGTGAGCCTCGGTTTCCTGTACCTCCTCAACAGCAGCGACGAGCAAACCACGCTGACGGACGAGAACGCCATGCACGCGCCTGCCAGCCAGGGCGGCATCTGGAGCCCAGTGAACGGGAACAGCGCACCTGCGGCCACTGGGATGGCCACCACGTTGTACGCCATGGCGAAGAAGTAGTTCCACCGGATCCTGCTGAACGTCTTCCGGGAGAGGTCGATCGCCGTGATCACGTCCTCCAGGTTGTCCCGGACCAGCACATAGTCCGCCGCCTCGATGGCAATGTCGGTTCCAGCGCCAATGGCCATACCGACATCGGCCGCTGCCAGCGCGGGGGAGTCGTTGATGCCGTCTCCAACCATTGCGACTACACTGCCATCCTTTTGGAGCGAGCGGATCACGTCCGCTTTTCCGGCTGGCATGACCTCTGCTCTAACATCCTCAATGCCAACCTGCAGAAGCACAATAATGCCAACGTTTCAGTTCAGAGTCAGCGCATACTGACAAGAGGTTGTGTGACAGGGTGAAATGCAGAAGCTAGCAGCAAAACATTATAACTCCAACGGACCTCCTTAGCAACCGCTTGTGCAGTCCTCCAGTTGTCCCCAGTGACCATAACTGGATGAACACCCATCTTTTTCAGGCCTTGTACAACCACAGCAGCCTCCCTTTTCAAAGGATCGGTTATCCCAATCAAGCCAATAAATCCACCATCATATGCTACGAGAATACCAGTTTTTGCACTCAGCTCCATGTCTACCAAGAAATGCTCAGCTTCATCAGGAATGTTTACCCCATTTTCAGTTATCAACGCACGGTTCCCTACCTGCATAAATATTTAAGCATCAATATACCAATTTCATATTACCTCAGGAGTGCTACATGCTATGTCAAGTCTATGATCCAATTGTTTGAAGGTGTACAGTAAACGATAGACGTATCCTAAAACTCACCAAAATTTTCTTCCCATTGATCCAACATTGGATCCCTTTGCCAGGTACGGCAGAGAAGTCTGAAACTTCCAGGAACCAATCAGTAAGTATCTCTTCTTTTCTTTTCTTAAAGCTGTCTTTTGCAGAGGGAAGCTTGCCAAAGAAATGGAAATGAAATGCATAATCCAAGATAGCTTTTGCAAGTGGATGCTCGCTGCTAGCCTACATTACAGAAACCGAAATAAGATTAGCAGTTTCGCACTTTGCTGGCAGAAGCATAAGAAACTAATGCAATGCCCATTTTGTTGGTTCATCTCACCTCCGCTGAAGCTACCAATGCGAGGAAATCCCCCATATCCATTCCTGAAAAAATTTTCGTTGTTGTTACAGTAGCCTTTCCTTGGGTCAGTGTTCCAGTTTTGTCAAAAATAACATATTTCACATTCTGAGCTCTCTCCAGTGCATCTCCACCCTTCACAAGTACTCCATGATTAGCCCCAACTCCAGTTGCAACCATAACCGCAGTTGGTGTTGCCAGACCAAGAGCACATGGACAAGCGATCACTACAACCGATATGGAGAACATGAGGGAGAAAACAAAGCAATTGCTAGTTTCATCAGACCATGAGTTTGGATATGCTCCCAACCATCCACAGAGAAACCTAGGAAAGTCAATAACGCATGAGTCAGAAACTTGAACATTTATCCATACAGTACTGAGTACTGACCTCAGAGATGTTGAAACTTACCAAGCAAGGAACGTTAGTAAGGACAAGGTGATGACAATAGGAACGAAAATGCTGGCCACCTAAAATGATCACAGATAATGTCAGCATTGACACGAGGAACATGCATTTACAGGTGTTCATAAAAGAGAAAAAGGATTTCTGAATCCTGGGATAGCCAGGACTTTCTAACAAAAATCAGTACACATGTAAGAAAGGTGCTCTATAAGAATTCGGAAAAAAGAAGAAGGAAAAATTGACCAAGTTATGCCAGGTAACAAGGAATGTAAACAGCTGTACAAAAACTGACATAAGTAATTTAAATTCCTCTGCAAGGCATTTTAAATACTAAAAATGAACATAGAGTCAACGTATTTTAACAAGTAAAGCAATAAACATAAATTCAAAAGTAGAATTAAGTTGCCCAAAATAATTGCTTCACAGATTTAAGATTATAATACAGAGTTACAGACTATGTTTATATGTTAAGGATTGAGAAGTGTACTTACATAATCAGCAAACTTCTGAATAGGGGCCTTAGACATCTGTGCAGTCTCAACAAGAGATATTATCTGGCTCAAAACTGTCCCGGATCCTACTTTAGTCGCTTGTATATGAAGAATACCATGCAAGTTCATTGTGCCTCCAATTACTGGACTGGATGCTTCCTTCGAGATAGGCACAGATTCACCTGTTACCATACTCTCGTTGACATGGCTTGTACCCCAAATGACGATGCCATCAGCAGGAACCTTTGAACCAGGAAGCACTTTTAAGGCATCACCAGGTTGTACCAATGATGCATCAATCTCCTTCTCGCCTGAATATTTTCCTTCTGCATTTGAGGAAATAGTTTAAGTTGATGTGTGAAGCCAACAGTGAAAAACTGTAAATTCCTTAAGAGTATGTGTGATAGGCTGCAATTCTAAGCAACCAGATAAGGTGAATCGCAAAACCAATAACAAGATTTTAAATATATGAAGACTACTTGTATGTAGAACTGCTAATCATTATTATTGCAAGTGGTTGCACAGTTTTAATCAGATACCTTTGTCCTTCAGAAGTAGAAGGGCCGTAGCAGGAGCAAGCTCTACAAGCTTCTTGATAGCATCTGATGTCTTTCCTTTCGCGAGCACTTCAAGATACTTCCCAAATAGCACAAATGTAATTATCATTGCGCTCGTTTCAAAATATATTGGAGGATGAAATCCAGTGAATGCCCCATAAAGAAGTGCACAGACAGAGTAGACATATGAAGCAGTAGTGCCAATAACAACTAAAACATCCATATTTGTAGAGCCATGCCTTAGGGCCCTATAAGCTGCAACATAGAATCGTTTGCCAACAACAAACTGTACCATGCTCACAAGAATCCACTTCAGCAGATCTCCAGTACGAAATGGTCCAAAGTGCATGAGTACGAATGAACTAATAAGAGGTATGTGGGGGCATACCATGCGGATGAAAAATACAGGAACCTGGTGCGACGAAACCAGTGGAGAGTCAGTACGTGTACAAGTAACACACACAGATTCTTATCAAATGGTATTTATAATATTTAAGTAAAACATATAGAGGAAACTGCAAAAATAAAGTTCTAGGATAGCAGGGAAGAATAACTTACACTTAGCAATAAACTAGTGCGAAGAAGATGAAGCGTCTTGGAGGCCTCTTGAGCATCATTTGAAGCAGCTCGTAAATATATATTCTGTACATGGGCTTTCAGTCTGTCATTGCTTTCCATCTCGATGGTATCTACAATCTGTCTCAAACCAACTACTTCAGGATCAAATACAATGTCAACTTCTGAGTTTGCAAAATTTACACCAAACTGCCGCAAGCCTTCTATTTTCTTCAGGATATCATGCAATACATCTACATCTTCCTCAGTATGCAACCCGGTCACACTTAATAAAACCTTATCCTGCTCGCTACTCTGTAACAGCGCAGCATCGAAACCAGCATCCTCGATAGCCTGAACAATTTCATCTTTGCTAATGGCAGAAGGGTCATACTCAACTTCCCCCAATGATGTCGCTAATGCAACGACTGCTCTTTTTACACCAGGCAATTTTTTTAAGATCCCCTCAACTGAGTTCACACATGCTGCACAAGTCATCCCCCCTATCCTAAATTGGCCTGACAAAGTCTTCTGTGATTTTGGCTGAGAAACAGTAGATTCTGGGAGAATTTCTGCTTCGAACCCAGCATCTTCTATTGCTTCCACGATGTCTTCATCCTGCATAAAACAAGCTTTAAATATAAAACAAAATCCTAAAGAATTGTATATAGAAAACTTCAAGTTAGGGCCATTGCAGAGACTTAAAGTAGAAGGAAGTTAGTTGCTACTTGCTAGTATATTTTGCAGACCGGCAGCCGGTAAAACAGTTGTGCTATTTAAAATGGCTAACGTCAAATTTCCTTGGAGATTGACTGCTGCTGCCTAGTAGTATAATATTCGATAATCACAGTAAATGATCCTAAGGAATTGTTAGTCGAAATTGCGAAAATCTCTCAGAATTCCTGTTCGGAGCGGCTGTGATCCACTTGGTCATCGATCCCACCGATACTGCTTCCAAACGCAGGAAACACTCGTCCAGCAACATCAGCTAACAAAAATCGTCACCTATTTCCAGGTCCAATGAATTCAAACACTAGCCGGAACCAGAAAAAACAGGACAAAATCATAACCACCCTAACCAACAGGCCGCAGCTGAATTTCCCGCCCCGAAGCTCCGGAATTCCCGAGCGAGCGCAACGCTAGCACAACTCCAGGAATCCACTCGATTGGAGCTACATGGCAATAACAAATATTCCACGCCGAGACGGGACGGCGCGGCGCGCAAAGGTCGACGGAGGAACGGGAGGGGAGGGGATCACGGGGCCAGCGCGCGCACGGACCTTGGCGAGCGCGGGGTCGAAGACGACGTGGGCGCGGTTCTGGAGCAGCGACACGGCCGCTCTCCGCACGCCCCGGCGGCCGGAGAGCGCGGCCTCGACGGCGCCCGTGCAGGCGGAGCACGTCATGCCGGTGACCCGCACCTGCACCCGCCGCATGCCGGCCTCCTCGTCCCCGTCCCCGTCCGCCACCCCGGCCTCCTCGTCGTAGGCGTAGGAGCCCAGCAGCGCGACCTCCTCCATCTCGTCGACGTCGGCGCCGCGGCCGCCGGCGAGCGCCGCGAGCTGGAGGTGGGCCATGGCCGTCAGCGACCGCGGGCGGGCGCGGTGGAAATGTTCGGGTGGGGAACGGAAATCGTGGGGAGAGCCGGAGAGGTGGGAGGGGCGCGCAATGATGGGAGGCGGGGAGGGGGCTTTTTGGAAAGGAGAGAGGAGGCCGAGGGGGTTTCTGCAAATGTTCTTCCGGATTGACACGGTCGTGCTTACTGCCTGGGCTCTGGGGTTGGTAGGTGGGAAGGCGCCGTCGTGGACGTGGACGGGGAAATTCAGCTGTTGACTACGGAGAATAGAATACTCCATGTCCAAAAAAAACAAAATACTCCTAGAGTGTGTTTAGTTGTAAAGAGCGGGTAAAATTTGGTCGAAAAATCACATTAGATATTGTAGCGTACTGTAACATTTTTTGTTTGTTTGTGGTGATCGTTATCCTACCATGATCTAACTAGGCTCAAAAGATTCGTCTCGTCGTGTACATCAAAACCATGTACTTAGTTTTTTTATTTACCTACAGTTAATGCTTCATGTATAAGGAGAAATTTGATGTGATTTGATATGATAGGTGAATAGTAAAGTTTGGAGAGAGAATTTTGGGAAGTTTGTGGAAACTAAACGGGGCCTTAGAGTCCTACTACTACTTTGGAAGTTAGAGAATTTTGCGATGTTTGTAACGTTGATTTGGATTCAGATGCGTTGGGTTCGTTCAACCAAATCTTCACATCATTTAGCTACAAGGCATGGATGATCGACAAGGAAAAGATTTACTAATTAGCTAGAAAAGCATCGATGATCGACAAGGCGTGTGGCGTGGAGTACGATGCTACGAGGGAGAAGAAGGTTTGGGATGTACGTATTGATAGTGAATGGAGCCCAGCCCAGTCACTCAGACTCAGACAGCAGCTGCGTGAGATATGAGTATCGATCTGAGACGATGGCATTGGCAGCAGAGAGCAAGCGTGCCTCCCAGTGTCTACCGATGGAGCTGATGACCCGTTGATCTCCCAGAGTCCCGTGGAAGGAAGGAAATGGAACAGATCAACAGCGTGGAGATCACGGCACGGTCCCCGTGATCCGTGAAGCTTTTTTTTCCTTTTTAGAGAGAGAGAGAGAGAGAGAGCAGGAGGGCAACCATCGTGTGTGAACGGGATTGACATTGACCTAGCAGCATGGCGTTGGGCACTTGGGCCGTACCGCACGCGGTAGTACAAAGTGTACTGCAGGCTTTGCTCGCTTCGCTGGAGCCCTGGTGAGACACGGGAAACACGCGCCGTTTCCTTCTGCTTGGGCCAATTGGGTGGGTGGGCTAGCACCTAGAAGAAGCAGCCCAATAGAGAATGGGTGGGCTAGCAGTAATGCCCGATACTCTAGGCAGGACGAGTGAAGGGGGAAATTGGGTTGGGCCGTGCTTACCCCTCTTCTAGTTTTTTTTTCCTCCAGGCTTTCAGGGTGGGCTGAAAACAACACATGGCTCGGCTCCATAAATCCAGCCTTTGCTTCTTCTTCTTTTTCCTCCCACGCATTTTTGAACAATCACTTGTACCGATGGAACGTTTTTTAACTATATGAACAGGAACATTGCAAATTTGAAAAGCGAGCAAGGGAGACTGCCATGCTCCCTGCTGCTGCCCTGTTCCATCCATACATTTCCAGCCACACTTGCAGCATGTGGAACTTCTCTGCACGGAACAAGATATGCTGCTCCGTCCATACATTTCGGCATTTCACTTGTTCACACTTTTGCATGATGCATTATTTGTTTGCCATGTCACGGCACAGGATAGATAGACGGGCTGTGCTTCAGTGCTTGCTGCCACCTCACATGGAGGCCACGATGCGCACCCACTGATGAGTGCCTGCATCCAGAGCCTTTCTCACTGGCGCCTGGCGAGTGATGCTGCTGCAGGCTGCAGCTGCACACTTCTCGGCTCACCGATCAATCATGCATGGGGCTCTCGGCTTGATTGTTGGCGCCACAGCTTGCTTGCACGGCGCTCGAGAGGAAGAAAGAAGGGATAGGATAGGAAAGGAGGGAGGGGCTGTCCCCCGACCATTGGCAGTCAATGTGCCTGTCTCCCATGCAAGAGGCACCACCACACCACACCACCAAAGAGATCCATCAACACACAGATTCCATGATCCACCAACTACACCCTTCCCCTTTTACTCCCTCTCTCCTCCTGTTCCTGCCATACTCCGTATGTATGTACTCGATCTCCCTAGTCATGCAGCTCTTTCTTCTTCCCAACATCCATGAATCCGGCCATTCCCGGAGCTTACTATGGAGGTTCCATTCCATTTCTGCCAAATCCTTACACCTACGGTTATACTAGAATGCAGCTTGGAACAGGAAGACGCCGGTGCCGGTCAGGATGCCGCCATGGCCTCACCACTCTGATCGTTTGTTGCCGCGGTGACGCCGAGACTCTGGAAGCTACGACGACGACGACATCCAGCAGGCAGCTGCAACAGACATGGAGCCTTGGCATGCAACCGTTATGGCTGCGTAACAGACACGGCCCAGTGCTCGCTCTGTGGGAATGGCGGGCGTTGCCTGCATCTAATCTAACCGTACCTGAGGCGCTGGGATAAATTGTCTAAAAAGTGAAGTTCTATTCAGTAGTAGTACACCTACACTGACTCTGCAAGCGCACCACACTGGCGATCGACAAATATCCTTCTGCTCTTTCTGTGACCCTGCCACCCTGGAAGATGGTGCACACGAACTCCATAACTGATTACCACGTTTTCCATGCTCTAGTCATCCAGTAATCCAGTCTCTCTAATCTCGGTTCAAGCTTGCGTCTCCTGTGTATTCGAATATTTGTCATCTCTGAATATTCCCGATACCAACAGAAAAGTAAAAGCCTAGACCTGCCATGTATATATGTACATGCATATATTACATTACATAGAATCTCTCCAGCCTAGTTTTGTTGACAGGGAGGGGTACAACATTATCTGAATTTGCTGACGGGACTGCTGCGTTTTGCTAGACAAATTGGTATTCGATAAATAGGCGCAGATGCAGAAGAGTGTCGAGTGACGATCAGTAGTAATTGCTGGTTCAGACATGCTGCGTTCTCAAGTCATCAACGGCGTTGCCTTCTTTTCTTTTCTTTTTTCCTCTCGTGGATGGTCTTCCATTCTTGAAACTGGACTATGATTTCAAACATCTATCTCTTTTTGTCTGCCATTATGTTGATTTTAAGGCACTAACATCTACGCGCAATAATAATTATGAAGTGATTCCTCTCCATAGAAGATGATAAAGCTACAGCTTTCTTTCATTATTATCTAAAAAATCTCCAACAACCTAGTACCATGTTCCTATCTTCAGTTCAAGTGCTTGCAAAAGCTAGTAGTACCCTGTTCCAATCTTCAGTTCAAGTGCTCGGAAAAACTTACAGTACTACAGTCTGCAATCCAATTAGTACTTGAAACGCCTTGATAGCAGATTAGCAGTAGATGCTACTTACAGTCATCAGTTTTTGATCAAAGCTGCTTGTGTCCAGCCGGATCCACGCTTTGAAAAGGGTCTCAGATCGAGCAGTCCAGTGTACATAGACGGCGATTTGCTGAAACGCCTGTGCGCGCAGGCGCGGCAGGCCAGAAGGCGCCACCGCCCAGCGGTACGGCCGGCGAAGAGCGAGGGGCTCCATATGCAGGAGGATGGAGGAGGGAGCAAACACAAACAGGTAGCGCCGTGGCATGGCAGTAGTCCTCGACAGGCGGATCACGAGACAGGAAGGCACTCGGACAGACGCCATCATGGCCATCGATGCTACTGCTGCTACTGTTAATAAACTGTTCGCGGGCAGCGGCAGCGGCATCAGCATCTTTTTGCTAGCTGTTCTCTCCCCGATCCGTCTCCTCCTGCCTCGCCTAACCTAAAGCCTTTTCAAAGCTTTGGTTGTTCAGTCAGGAATCTGTTGGAAAGGCCGGCCGGCAGGCGCTCGGCGCTACCTAAAAGTTTCTTGATTTGTACTGGGTCCTAGGTCCTCCAACGATCCATCAATCCATCGTGGATGCAGGAAACTAACCTTGGGCTGGGTGTTTAGTTCCGGAAAAGGGATGTGAAGTGCGGTGAAAATGTCACATCAGACACTGTAGCGCACTGTAGCACTTTTCGTTTGTTTGTGGTAATCGTTGTCCTATCATGATCTAACTAGGCTCAATATCATCGTGTACATCAAAACCATGTACTTAGTTTTTTTATTTACCCACGTTTAGTGTTCCATGTATGAGGAGAAAGATTTGATGTGATAGTTAAATAGTGAAGTTTGGAGAGAGAATTTTTGACTTTTGAAGGAACTAAACAGGGCTAGGAGACTAGGAGTATGTGTATGTACTCTGTATGTATGAGTATATTGGTCCTGTTTAGTTCCCTTGCAAAGCCAAAAATTCTCTCTCCAAACTTCACTATTCACCTATCACATCTAATCACATCAAATCTCTTTCCTAATGCATGGAACACTAAACGTGGGTAAATAAAAAAAACTAAGTACATGGTTTCGATGTACACGACGAGACGAATCTTTTGAGCCTAGTTAGGTCATGGTAGGACAACGATTACCACAAACAAATGAAAAGTGCTACAGTGCGCTACAGTGTCCGATGTGACATTTTCACCAAACTTTGCATTCCCTTTCCGAGAACTAAACACAGCCATTGTGATATACTACCTCCATTCATCTGTGTATGATGTTTCAGACTGAAATTGAACTGGACCTGGACTCAAGCTAAATTAGCTGTCCGAAACGTCTTATAAAGATGACTGAAACTCTGGAAGTAGTACTATACTACGTACAAGAAATACTACTTTAGTACTGTGCATTGCACACGGTATATGGAGGTATGTGGATGCTCAGGGTTCAGAACTTCACATACAGAACTGCATTTGAATTAAGGGTATGTTTGCGTTGACTAAAATGTTAGAGTCAAAGTTTAACACCTATTAACATTTCTCTAACTAATATTTTAGTCTTGGCTAAATTTTGGCATCACCATTAACACTCCTCTAACTAATATCCAAAGGTTAGTTTGCAGTCATCCATCTCGTCGCCTGCCTGCCTTGTGGTTGTGGCCTTGCGCCCTTGCCGGGCTTGGTCTGTCTATCCGGCCGGCCGGCTACTTGGCGGCAGTGCCTGGAGATCGGCGGAAGACCACGGTCAAAGAGCATGCATTGCTGCCGCCTGGTGGCCGGCCGGCGGGGCAGGGCAGCAGCTGGCCTCACAGGCTTCCATCCACCCAGCCAGCCAGTCGCCGCAGCTTTTCTTTCAGGCCGAAAGTTTCAGGGCTGGGCCTTGTTCAGCTCGCTAGGGACGACGACACATCACGTCCAACCGTACGGATCTAATCTACCCATCATCCTGCCATTGCCCTCCATGGATGCGACTATGCATGCGAGAAGCTAGCCGATCGAGAGCTCGAGACCCAGCTCGCGCTGCTGTTAATTAATCACCTGTGCAAGTACAACTACTGCCACTGATCACTGGACCCAATGGGTTGGGTCGCCATTTACTGGTTAGTGCACGATCGATCATCATCTCAGGCCAACTGCACTGTCGAATAGGCCTACCTCTGAATGGAGGACACTGACAGTACTTGGAGTTGGAGACCAACTGGGGTGGGTGATGGTGATCGAGACCGACGAAGACGACGACCACGGCCATGTTTCTTTCCCACGCGGAAAAAAATTTTCAAAGGGAATCTTGTATGCATGGAGTACTAAATGAAATCTATTTGCAAAACTCTTTTAGGGATGAGTGCAACTTTGCGCGACGAATCTAATGATCCTAATTAATCCATGTTTTGCTATAGTAATGCTACAGTAACCATCCTCTGATCATGCGGTCAAAGGCCTTATTAGATAGGTCTCGCGAAATAGTTCAATGCTGTGAAGATAGTTTTAAAACTGACTTTATTTAATACCCTTAATTATTGATCAAAAGGGTGGAAATATTTATCCACCCCCAAGAAACACGGCCGCACCATGGCCGCCCACGGCACCATGGGGTGTTGTTTAGTTCCATGAAAAGGGTGAAAAGGAAAGGTGAAAATGTCACATCGGACACTGTAGCACTTTTCGTTTGTTTGTGGTAAACATTGTCCTATCATAACCTAACTAGGCTCAAAAGATTTGTCTTGTTGTGCACATCAAAACCATGCAACTAGATTTTTTATTTACCCACGTTTAGTGCTTCATGCATGAGGAGAGAGGTTTGATGTGATTTGATAGGATAGGTGAAAAGTGAAGTTCGGAAAGAAAAGTTTTTCCTTTTTAAGGGAACTAAACATGGCCATGCATGCATGTGTGAGAAACCGTCACATCACTGTGATCATCCCATCCAACTGGAATCAGTACGTTCAGGCCAGCAAATCATGCGTATATATATATATATATATATATATATGTATTTACATATATATGCTTGCAGCTTTATTTTAGCTCGTGGTTTTTATAAGTGCGCTCTGATCATCCAACTGACGATGATCCGATGATCATCGACACCCATGCGTGCCGCTCTGGTTCAGCTGCTCGTGCCGCTGCCCGGCCCGTGGGGCCCGCTGCCGCCGTGTCACATCGCTGAGCAAAAACTTATGGAGTCGAGCCTGGTGATCACGAGAGCTTGATTACTGACTGACCGCGTGCCCGGCGTCGTGCGTGCAGCCGTGCACGCTTTGCCGCGCGTCCGTAGCTTTACTGGCCTGGGCCCACTGGCCAGAGGGCCATGTGAGCACTGGACACGAGCGCGACCGTATACGTGTGCGTATACGTACATGTACATGTACACGTCCGCGCACGGCGGCATCTGGAAGCAGCAGATCGACGGCCCGGATCGACAGTTCCGTAGCCTTGCACTGTGGAAACTTGTACAAAAGAACATGCAGAAATGCTGCCGATTTTTGTAAGTTTCACGCCATGCAGCCCATTGACGCCGGAGTGGGCCTCAATGGGCTTCCAACAGCTCTACAAAAGTGTTAGGAGGATTCCACCATCCTGAAAAATTGTTCGGAAAACTTCCGTTAGGAATTTGGTACAATTTTTATGTGTGGATCATTCTAAAATCTCAATGTTCCAATCTGGCCTCTCGGAGGTTTTACGCTCCTTGTGGTCAAATTTGTGTACCGTATATATAAATTTCATGTTGTATTGAGTTGGGACGATGTTAAAAAATGTAAGTGGGTAGATTCATCTCAAATTGCAAGCTTCACTATAGTTTGACGTGTTTTGCTATATACTCTAGCTATATCTATCCCACCAAATTTAGCAACTTAAAATTGTGTTCTCAAGACCACATGTTTATATTCTAAACGTCACTTATTTCGTATCGACCTGTTCGGCAGGCTGGTTGTTGGTGGCTGGTGCTGATTTCTGCTGAGAAAAAAATACTACTGGTTGGTTAGCTGGTGCCGATTTGTACTGAAAGAAAAATACTGTTAGCTGGCTGCTGATAAGCCAAGCGAACATATCATAGTGATGAATGGAACGAGGCTGCTATGACTCGCCCACACTATATATCCCGTGTATTATATTTCCAAGTGCTTCTCCGATGAATCCAGACCTAGCTGGGCACACAAATCTCTGAGCTTATTAGATTAGATGTCCTTGATGATGGTGATCGGTGGCCTCGCAAGGAATAGGGCCCCGGGTAGACAGGGTACGAGAACGGTACCATGCACGTTCTTCATTCTCTTTGTGCACACATTTCCTTGTCAGCATCAAGTGTGCTACTGGAGCTAGGTGGTGACTGGTGATGGTGTAGCCCAAGCTCGATCATGCATGTACCTGCCGGAGCATGGCTGTCCCTGTCCCTATCTATGTCCTCATTTCGCGAGGACATGTATGCATCTCTCCATCGATACCGTGCGATTCTTGCAAGGTTAATAACTTATCCGTGAGTTATCTTGCTTTTGTTTGGCACTACTTTTTCACTGAAGTTAAAAGGTCAAAGCTACAACGTGCATGCTTGTTCACACTCCCGAAGGTAATCAAGGTGCCGATTGGGGTAGTGTGTGCGTGTGTACTCTCGCAGGGCCGAGCGAGTACTATGCATTTGTGATATTGTTTTAAAAAATCTCAAAACTAAGATCTCAATTTTGTAGTCATCGTTTTAGTTGGGTCAGGGCCGGCAGCCAAGCAACACAGCAAAAGTTAGCATTTCGCGGTGCTGGTCATTACTCATTACACCGGATTCATATGATGGTCTCGACAGCCTCATCATCATGTCATTGCACCGGATAGGAGACAGATATATTTATTTATAAATATTCTGGTACCTGCTCATGCCGTGGCCTTCACGTGGGGAATTTCGTGAGCACTGCACGGGTAATTTCCTGCTCTGGTGGGGGCTCCCTTGCGTGAAATGTCTCGAGCGGCACATGTCGATAATTCAGCAGAGCCATCATACCACGCATGATGATGTCCTTACACTTACCCTGTAGGAAACAAATATCTCTGTACGTGCACCCGGCCTCCTCGACAAAAGAAAAAAAAAATCACGGCAGGGAAAAGGCACCGGACTGCCAGAAAAAAAAATTGCTCCATTTTTAACGGTGTAGAGGTAAAAATTCGCAAGAAGAAACCATGAACATGAACCTGTACTGATGCTATCTGTATAGGTCGGTTGAGGATGCCGGTACGCGTTGCCCATCGCTCTAGCCATGAATGAAGTGTTCTAGGCAAATTCCAAAGACAAGCAGCAAGACCCAACACATGACATGGATCGTTTGTGCTGCTACCCTAGCTATCCCGCATACCCCTCCCATCTCCCAATCACACCTTGCGAATCCTGCGTGCACAAGCGTTAGCGATTTAGCATCACCTTTCGCGAGATAAACCTGCAGTCTAATAAGCTATTGTGTGACACTCACACTGCCAAGATGGCGACGTGTACGTGTGCCGGGCGATCTGGAACACGAGTACAACCCACTTGGCCTCATTATCAAACCAAAAAAAAAACATTTGGCTTCATCTTGTGGCGACGATCGTGCTGTGCCTGCTCCCAATCTCCCATGCATGCATGCTTTCTTGCCTTTTCTTTTCTTTCTTTCTTTCTTTTTTATGTTTCCCTCCGGCTCTGCTCGTGCTCGTCCCGGGAACCAAGTGGGAGTCTGCTGGAATGGAGGGAGGGGCTCTCAAATTTGCAAGCAAATGGAATGGCAGGCGGCGGCTGACTCCAATAAGAACTTGCAAATTCCGAAGGCAAAAGAAGCTTTGTCTTGCGTCTACAGTAGTTTCCCTCCTCTTCCCATCCCACCGTCTCCAACAGAGCCGATTGCAATCGCATTTGCCTCCTCCTCGCCGGCCGCCGCTCCACCTCCCCGGCCGCTCCACCACCCCGGCCTCCTCCTCCTCCTCCCGCGCGCGGTTGGCCAGGCCCGCGAAGATCCCTCCGGCCGGCCCTCTCCCTCCCCTGCGGGCCGCCGCCGCCTTCTCCCGCGCGCCGCGCCTCCTCCGCCGAGCGCCGTGACGCCGCCGCCGTGGAGGAGCTCGAATCGGAGGAGGAGGGCGCCGCGCCGCCGCCACCGTGGAGGGAGTCCCCTGATCGATTGACGAGCGGCACGCGGCGGCGATGGGTGCGGATCTCAGCACCATCCACCAGACGCTCACGCCGTAGGCGGCGGCGGCGCTAGCGCGGGCCATCGACGAGGCCGCGCGCCGGAGGCACGGCCAGACCACGCCGCCGCGCTCCTCGCCGCGCCGGCGGGGCTGCTGCGCCAGACCTGCGCCCGCGCCGCCGCAGCCGCGGCGTAGGGGACCGGCCCGCCGGTGTCCAACGCGCTCGTCGCGGCGCTCAAGCGTGCGCGGGCGCAGCAGCGCCGGGGTGCCCCGAGGCCGCGCAGCAGCCGCTGCTCGTCGTCAAGGTCGAGCTCGAGCAGCTCGTGCTCTCCATCCTCGACGACCTCTCCGTCAGCCGCGTCATGCGCGAGGTGTCCTTCTCCTCCTCCGCCGTCAAGTCCACCATCGAGCAGTCGTCGCTCGCCTCGTCCTCACCGGCGCCCTCCGCCGCCGCCTTCGCCATCTCCACCCCGGCGGTCGCCGCGACGACGCCCCCTCCCCGTCTCCCTCGGACGGCTCGGGTTCCAGCCCACTAGCAGGACAAGGCGGAGGCAATGCCTCGGAGGAGAGAGGCGCGCTCCCTCTCTCCTCCCTGCGCAAAATGCATCCATGTATGCCTGCTCTGTTGGAGAGGGGTTTCATGATGCACAGTGTTATGGGAGGTGCATGCTCCCTCCGTCCCAGAAAGACCGTCGTTTTCGTTTCTCGAGAAACATCTTTAACCAAATATATATTAATATTTATAATATATAATACATATCATTGGATAGATATTTGAATCTGATTTTTTAATAAATTTATTTGGAGATTAAAATGTTACACATATTTTGTACAAATCAAATTCAAAATGTTTCTTGGGAAGCGAAAACGATGGTCTTTTTGGGACGGAGGGAGTACGGAGTAAATGGCCAATGTCTCCTCTTGGCGGTGTTCACTTCCAACAATCCCCCTAAACTTTCTTTCTCCAAACTTCGCTATTCACTATTACATCAAATCTCTCTCCTCGTACATGAAGCATTAAACGTAGGTAAATAAAAAAACTAATTACATAGTTTTGATGTACACGATGAGACGAATCTTTGAGCCTAGGTCATGGTAGGACAATGTTTACCACAAATAAACGAAAAGTGCTACAGTGCGCTACAGTGTCCGATGTGACATTTTTACCAAACTTTCACCTCTTTTTAAGGAAGTGAACACCCCCCACCCTTGTTGGAGTCAGCCTGGTACCAGGCCACGAATGCCTAGTACTACGACGCTAGAGTCCAAGACGGCAAACGGCCGTGGCCATGCAAAAGGATGGCGCAAGGTACTCTGGGACTCGAAAAAGGCAGGGCTTCTGGGCTGTTTCTCCCTCCTTTTCGTTTCATCAGCGGCCAAACAAATTTGAACTTCAAATTTCAGACGACCGGGAGCATGGATTACTGATAAGACCTATCGTTAAACACTGATCACGTACCAGCAGGAAAATATATTACGTGTAGTATGGAATTGTTTGGAAATGGCATGGCCTGATCGACGGAAGGGAACCCGAATGCATTACTGACGCCGTCGTTAGGAACTGGATTAGACGGAGCACCATTATCATCATCATCATCAACCCTCTCCCTGTTTCTCTCTCTACTCCCCCTCTCTCTCTCCTATAAATAGTCCCCCCAATGGACGGAGCGAGTCGTTGCCTCCCTACCCCTACCCCTACCCCTACCCCCGGCTACCACCATTCTCTCTCTTGTTTCTCTCTCTACGCACAGCTAGAGGACAAGCCACACGTACTACTACTACTTCTTCTACCCTTTGCACTCCTCCCTCGTACACCACCACCACCACACCACCGCTACTAAACAAACCAGCGAGCAAGAGAGAGAAGAAGAGAGGGAGCAGGCAGAATTGCCTTGCCTGCCAGACCAAGTGATCATCCCGAACGAAGACAAGGAGAGGGGGGTTTCGGATCCTCCCTCCTCCTCCCCGGAGAAGAAGCGCGCGGCGGAGATCCGGCGGCGGCGATGGGGATGAGGCCCGGGTGGGTTGCCGGCCTGGTGGCGGAGAGCTTCTTCGTGGCGTGCCCCGCGCACGAGGCCCACAAGAAGAACGAGCGCAACATCTTCTGCCTCGCCTGCTGCGCCAGCATCTGCCCCCACTGCGCCGCCGCACACCGCCACCACCCGCTCCTCCAGGTCCGCCCGCCGCCTCCGCCGCTCCCTCCCTCTCCCTCCCCTCTCCACTCCCCAATTCCTCCTCGGATTTCTCTGCATGGCGTGGCCGCGGTCGGTCGCTAGATCGATGCGCGGACAATTCTGGAGCATCCATCCGCCATGGAGGACGCGTGATCGCCATATGATCCGTCCCCGCTTAATTACTGTTGTTAATCCAGCGCTAGTACTTAAGCAATTCTCGCTGCTGGTCTGGTTCGGATTAGCACCGCCGCGGGGGGCACGGAAATCGGCAGCTTTTGGGCGCCTCGGTTCCCGTGCACTGGGATGAACCCTATAAACAAACCGATTAAATTTTGAATTTATCATCCATCCGCACGGCGCGGCCTAGCGTAGATGCTAGATAGAGCAGGAGTAGTAGGAGGAGGGGGATGGTGTATGTGTTCGTATCTCGCTTTTGTTTTTGTCCTGTGCTGTCTTTTCATGGGGGCGCCCCTCCGTAGATTTGGTCCCCGTTTAGCCCTAATTCCCCCTCCCGATCCGGATTTTCGACTCCATTTGATTTGATGCGTGCTCTCGCCGAATCACAAACCGGCTTCTTCCCCTGATCATCTGGCAGGGAGAATCCCAGGCTACGCTAATTGCTGATCCCCCCGCCCTTGTACTTTGCTCGCGTCCTCCCGTTTGTCGCGTTGCGAGGTTTTGGCCTATGGGTTATGCTCGTGCATGCCGCTCTGCTGATTAGGCCTTGGATTATAGGTTGATGATTGTTGGGAGTTCATGTGACCGTCGCCTAATTTGAGCAAAACAGCAACAATTCCATGCTTTGGACTGCTATACATGGTTCTACTACCAACCTGTTGATGGTGAAATTATTTGAGGGGTGAATGTAACTGGTTGTTTGGGGGTTAAATTCTGTGGATGGAAGGTAGAAATTTCCCTTGCATGCTATTGCTAGTAGTAGTAGTACTAGTAGTTGCTTATTTTGTCCCCGTTTTTTAGGCTTTGAATTTGGTGTTGATTGCAACCAGGAATTGTGTGGAAATCGGTTGGAGGGGGTAGGTAAATGGAATTGACTGTGGGAGGTAAAGTTTCTCCCGGTGCGGCGTGGGAATTCTCGTGCATGCAAGTCGTTTCGTCATGTTCTTCCTCTTTTGCTTCAATTTGCTTGTCTTCTTGCTGCCACTTTCTCCTTTCTTGCAACTAATCCGGTCAGGACTTGTTGGTGGTGCGAGTAACTCTGCTGTGAGTGCGGCGGGGCAAAAGCTGCGGAGTTACTGCATGCCCCCATCCTAGCTTTTGCTTGGCCTTTCGCTGGAAATGGCCATTGTCTTGCACGGTGAAAAAAATTCCACAGCAGCATCCCTATTTCACCCTTCCAAAAATGCTATGGATATGATTCCTTGTGTGCTTGATCTTATCCTCTCACCTGCTCCAAAGCCGCATGAATCAATTTTGTCAGATGACAGTAAATTGGAAAAAAGAAATCACCGTTTGCATGATGACCTCATTTCCTAGGACGCAAAAGAAGAATTCTGTTTAGATTCTGCATAAACCACCCGCTGTTTGTGCGAACTTCCATTAATAGGCCTGTTTATCCAAACTGTTTTGCCATGTATAGCAACATTTCCTGCTCGTCCTGCCCCCTGCAGCGCCGGTGGTAAAAATGGGGGCAGACTAGGAATTGTTACCGCTGGGGCAGCCAAATTTTTACCCTATGCGTGCGCGTGGTAACTGGGCGCCTTGTCTTTTTTACCAAACACAGGCCTCAATACTGTTCCTCTCGGAGGGGGGCCTCGCACGGCACTGTTCATTCACGGCCACAGACCCACAGTGAATTGCTAGTGGCCAAGCCTTCTCCTCCCTCCTCGGTTGGTTCACCGTTGTGCCCCCGGTTCTTTGTTGGATTTTGTTTAGAGGACAAGCTCATAGAAGGGTAGTTTCGTCAATGCACGTGGTTTGGTGTCTCCCATCATAAGATCACGACTGGAGCGGTACTACTGCCCGGCCGGTCAAAGCATGGGCCACATTGTTACCCAATCGAGCTGTACCTGCTGTTGTACTAGAGTGTTTTCTTCAATTTCCAGAATTATTGCTTCAATGACATGTTTAGCACGAACCTTGAGGCACTAGCTTGATCTTGTTACTTTTTTTTTGAAATTATTAGGTGCGACGCTACGTGTACCATGACGTCGTCCGCCTTGGGGACCTCGAGAAGCTGATTGACTGCTCCTATGTTCAGGTGATCCCTTGCAAATTTACAATTAGCCTCTTTCATTAAACATGAAGGATTCTTAGTTCACTTTTGAACAGGTTAGCAATGCAGTATCACTGCCATTGTTGTCTGATAATCCTTGCAGATTTGAAGTGATTAACTGATGAACATGTTAACTAACTCCCTCTCTGATTGGGCAGACCTACACGATCAACAGTGCGAAGGTGATCTTCCTGAAGCCGAGGCCTCAGTCCAGGCCCTTCAAGGGCTCCGGCAACGTCTGCCTGACTTGTGACAGGATCCTCCAAGAGCCCTTCCATTTCTGCTCCCTCTCTTGCAAGGTCAGCGAAACAACAGCCAATGGATTTGTCACAAGTGTTGCATTCCATCATCACCATGATGAATCAATTCGGTGACCGTGACACGCTGAATTCAGTCATGACAATCGCATGGCAACCCTTGGTTTTTATGCAGGTGGATCATGTCATGACGCAGGGAGGAGACCTGTCCAACATCTTGCAGTACTATGGCACCACCGCCGACACGGACCACCTCGCCTTCCCGCGGTTTGAGAACCTCCGCGTTGATGGCTCGGACCTAGACGACGACGGCGATGGCGGGCAGATCACCCCGAACTCGATCCTCGAGGACCCCACGCAGCAGCACAATGGCAATGGCGGTGGTGGTGGGGGATCGAGTGATAATGGTGACACTAGGGTCGGCAATGGCGGTGGTGCGCGCCGTGGTGGCGAAGCGGGGAAGAGGAAGAAAGGGGGAGGGTTCTTCCTCCAGAACGTTCTCTCGCTCGGCAACAGGAGGAAGGGTGCCCCGCACAGGTCCCCTCTGGCCTAATCACTTGTTTGATGTGCCTTCCGGTGTTCGTTATCACTGGCTATAGCTAGTAGTAGTTGCAGTTATGGTGGTGGTAGCTATTAGTAGCGTGTTGTAATAGTCTTATTGTTAGCCATGTAGAGAGATCCACGAGAGAGCTGGTTGGTTGGTTGGTTGCTTTGGGAGGGTCCTGGCATGGCATTGTGATCCATCTAGCTTTCGCTAGGGCCATGGCCATCTCAACCTCAAGGCAGTTGTGTTGATGAGACTTGAGGGTGGCAAAAGCAGTTCCCCTGTTGCAGGCCTAGGTAGGCACTGGTAAGTGGGGCCCACGTTTGCAGTCGGGCCCCGCACGGAGGTGGCTACCAATTTTGAATTTGATGTAACAAGGGTTACTTGCATACACTTCCACGATTATATATAAATATTCCCCAGACTAAATATGTCGTTAGCAATGTGCATTATATCGTGTGCCTCAGTGCTTTGTGCTCATGAGCTCAAGGGATTTTCAGCTGTCTTTTTGGTGTTTAGCTGCTGTTGGGACGTGGGAGAGCTCCCTTACATGGTTTGTTACATGTAGCTGGAAACTGCGTATGCGTGTCCCTGTCTTTGGTTTGACCTGACCGGCATGTGATGCACACGCTCAGCTCCGGTCCAAACTCTTCAATCCTGTTGCTGTGACCTGGTTGTTTGATGCAGTTGTGATTCACTTTGCAATGGACCACTGTCTGTGTCCCCCAGTCTAGTGAGTGAGAGAGGTGGGCGATGCAATGCGGTGCTAGTCCCGTATCACCTGGATTCCTGTCATCTCCGCTGAGCATCTTTACCGATCCTTTTGATCTCATATTTAACTAACTAGTTTATAAAATATTTTTTATATTTTAATAAAAGAGAAAATAGTTATCTTTGAATCATGAAATAATCTCATACACACACCCTTTTATAAAATTTATTTCTTTTGTTTCTTCATGCATAATTGATGTTTTAAGTTAAATTTTTGTTGGGGTGATAGATAACTACATAGAGTATTTTTTAAAATATAATATAATTTTTTCATCATAATTTCGAAAGGCTATTATATTTAATAATAAACTAATCATATTGATACAAAATTTTATGGAAAAAATGATGAAAATTCATATTACATTTTGAAAAATACTCTATGTTGTCATCTATCACCATTCAAAATTGTAACTTAAAACATCACACGTGCATGCATAAATAAAAAAGATAATTCTTATATAAGGTACATTGAACCGTTTAAGATAGTGGCGTAGAATGAACCGAAACATAGTTTTGAGGTTATTCAAACCTTGTTCATACTTGAGGTAGTAATTTAGACTTTTTTACTTTATATTATGAGTTACTCCGTATGTGCTAAGAGCTAGACCATTAAAAATATTGTTAGTTAAAGTGTTTAAAGTTAGGTAGTAGTTTATATTATTTTTATTTGAGGGACAGGCCTGTAATTCTAAGCACTCGACACTAGAGTAAGCACAGTAAAAGATTATAAAACAATCGCAGGAATGGAAATATAGGGCTTGTTTAGATGGAGAACAAGGAGAATTGGAGTTCGGGGGTCACGTCGTAATCATTGTGCTAATATAATATTTCGTTTATTTGTGTGAAAAATTGTCTAAAAATTGATTAATTAGGCTCAAAATATTCGTCTCGCAGAGTACAGCAAAACTGTGCACTTAATTTTTAATTTTATCTAGGTTTAGTACTCCATGCATGTTATGGCATTGATGTGATGAGAATTTTCTATTTACATAGTGAATTTTGAGTTGCTTTTTAGAACCAAACAAGGGCTAAATTGTTTACGTTCATGATTGGACGGTTCAGCAACCTCAAAAGTCAGAACATGAATATAGAATAGCACTGCGGCCATTGGGCGCGCCTTCTTCAGAGGCTATAGCACTGTAGCTTTGTGCGTGATTTGTGAGCCGTGTGACTTTTTTGAGTGACCAACAGTAGTGGTCTCGGAACCAGGGAATTGTTGGTTCTGCCGATTGGCTTGTCACGGCCACGAAACACTCCACCATGCACCATATTTATATAGTAGTATCCTGGTGGTTATCAGGAATGAAGCAATTCGAGTGGACACGGAGACTGACACGGTTACGAGACTTTGACTCGCATTATCTATAATTAAACTATTGTAAAACTCTCTGGTCTATATATACTAGGAAAAAATCTTGATGAACTCTGAACTGACGGTCGAAGTTAAGGTGGGGTAATCAAAACTATAGGAGTACTTCCCTAAAGAGAGAAAGAAAGAAATCCCTTTGCACCAAAACTTCTGGGGCCTTCTGAAGCCCAAGGAGGAGCAGAAGGCGGCAGCTGATCAAGATGACCTTTGCAGCTAGCCTGGAGCGTGATCGCAGGCTAGCAGTACTGCAGTAGTCGTTGCAAATCTGACTTCCTTTTCCTTCTCTCATTTTTTTTCTCGAGACAAGACAAGATCAGGATCAGATGCTGCCTTCTGGGGTTCTCTTCTCGCGGCCCAAGAACCAAGATCAGGATCAGGCTTGCGCGTCGGGTTTCGAGACAGACCAGCTGAAGAGCAGATTGCCGTCTACTACCGAAATCGCAGTTTTGCCGTTGTAAAAGGCTGAAACCGTACAAACGTTTTTGCCAAGAACCGTGCAAACCGTGAAACCGTGCAAACGTTTTTACCTAAGGGTCAGGACTCCAGGAATTCCAAGAATGGACTGCTAGGCATGTTGCCGTCAAATGGCCCCGGAATATCCCACTGATTTTGCACGCACACAATATAGAGAGTATATGCGCGCACAATGAACAGGATGCAATTAGCCAAGTTGCCAGCAACGGATGCTGGTTTTCAACC
Source organism: Echinochloa phyllopogon (assembly GCA_033239725.1). Lineage (NCBI taxonomy): Eukaryota > Viridiplantae > Streptophyta > Magnoliopsida > Poales > Poaceae > Echinochloa > Echinochloa phyllopogon. Next base: position 5,132,306 of record BTCW01000001.1, read on the forward strand.
GGTTGGGAATTCCGAGGCGAGCGATCCGTTTCCATAGCGACAAATCACTTGGGAGTTGGGACTGCGGGCGCTGTCGTTGTGAGCAAGAGCAAAGCCAGCAGCAAATAGCCATCCGGCAAAGGCAATTACTAGCAAATCCCTCTGGTTCCGCGCGATAGGTACATGACACACAGCCACGAACTTACACCTTCTATAAAACCGAAAAAGTCTAGATAGCCCCTTCACCTGTAAGGGTGGGACTAAACCCTCCAGCCTATAAAACGGTCTATATCACCCATGAACTTTTTAAAACCGGTCAAATTACCCTAAAGCAATTTTGAAAAATCACAATAAATCACAGAAAAATCATGAAATAGAAAATCCAATTGTGTTGGAATTCAAATGAGTATATCTACATAGTGAACATATAATATGGGGGTTATGTAATCCAACCCTCATAGAGTCATAGGTGAGGAGTGATCAGAACTTTTTCCTCTGTAAAACCTTGTGCCGTACACATGTGTGGGATTTGCATTCCTACTCGTGTGACCAAAGATGGTTTCTTTTATATCAGCTGTATATATCCAAAGTCTGAACTGTATTTTACAATTTACCACCTTCATTTAAAATTACTATTTGTTGTTATTTTTTAAAAATATTTCATATTTTGTTAAATTTAGTGTTTTCTAAATCAAATTACTAACTCCAAATATTTGTTTACAAAATATATTAACATATATTGTACCAAGTAAATGCACAAATCGGGATATTTTAGATAGGTTTAGTGAAACTAATCAAATATTACCAATTGACACTTTTTTTATAAAATTGGTCAGAATTATAAAAGTTTAAATTATAATACAGCGATATAATAATCTAGAACACAACATGGACTTCCACCGTACCTCTAGGTTCATATGACTTTACTCTTATCCGTGTCATTCTAGGACAACATACCGATTGAGCTTACATAGGCAAGAGAATTATTTTTAAAGGCAGGCCACTCTTTGAAGCTGATGCCCAGTAGGGCAGTCCCAACCAGACACCACTCTATAGTTTTTATAGTTATCATGTCATATAAATAAAATACTACATATAAAAACTATATTTTTAAAGAAAAGTTTCTTTAAAATAAAATATCAACCCATCATCTTTCTGCTCTCTCTTTTATCACCTAGTTCTCTTTCTTCGTTTCATGTTCTCGGCTCACATCATTAATTTTTCACGTCACATCATCAAATTGCTTATGTGGCAGCCTATGCTACGAAAACTATTCTAATCAGCGCGTTGGGACTGCATGAGTACTTGGGTAAGCCTCTTGATCACATGGGACATATATTTGATTTTCCTTTTGGAAACGCCGTATATATTTGATTCCTTTTATGTTTTCACAACCACTATCAGTGAATTAGTACACACATGGGCACACTGCCGGAGCCAGGAGCCAAGCAGCTGTGCCATTCCAAGGACGTCGGGTCTTATCACAACTTCTGCTTCTCCCGGCCCCCTGTAGATGTAGTGTAGGGATTCTACGGCTCCTGCTTGTCTCTTGCACCTTGCAGGCTTGCTTGCTTCGAGTCTTCGATCGGATCGGAAATGCTAATCTATGGCGTCTTTTCCTTTCTCGGGGCATGCATGTCTGCAGACGGCGGCCGCGCGATCCAGCCCGTCCGTTCCCGATCGAAACCCTAGCGGCGTAGTATGATCTATCACGTCGCAGTTACAGCGCCTGCAGCTAGCTAGCTACCTGCAGCCTGCAGGCCATGCAATCCACTTATGACAGGCGAACTGGCCTCGTAGACTTGTAGAGCTACTACGATTTCAATGGCTCATCTCCCGGCCGTCGGCAGGGTACGGGCTCACGCTGTGAGTATGCTTGGTCCGTTCGCTGGAGTCGCTACTTCTCTTTTTCGATCGAGTAGCTAGCTGCTAGCCCGTTCGTCTTTTCAGTTCCGAAGTGATCGCCTGCTGCTGCCAGTGGCCAGTTGCCAGCAGGATCACGGTGGTCACAACTCACAAGCTCCATGGTGTTCATTTGCTGGCCAGTTTCGGCGCCTCACCACGCCGGGGTAACTTGCATTGCCCATATAGGCTTCTCAATAATCAATTATTACTTATTAGAGGTAAAAAAGATTCAGACATTATATATAACGATGATTCAAAATTATATAAATACTCTCTTATTCGCTCGGCCAATCGTCGGAATGTGTACAAGATACCATAAGGGCCCATTCTAAAATGTAGATCATTTGATTTTTTTTACCATAAGTTTTACCGTCTTATTTAAAAAAATTATGAAAATATAGCCAAAATTAAGATATTTTTATATAGTTTATAAAAATAAATCAAGTCACCATAAAAATATGATAATTTGCAAAAAAAAATTAAATAAAATGAGCAATCAAACTTATGGTGAAAAAAGTCAAATAACCTACATTTTGGAACGGCGGGAGTACAAGATACCAGATACCGTAGACACATTTAAAGCATTATTTATTTTTTCTCCAAGTTAGCAAACTTAGTTTGGCTCGGGTATCTCTATTTAGGTACCTCTGGGTACTCCTTTTGTTTCCACCGTCCGATTTCTCGGAATTAATGGTTCTAATTAATCCCAATCATTTTAATTTTCTTAATTTTTTTATATTATAACCTAGATGTATATGCTTTTTTTTGTTATTTTTCGGCCTAGTATGTGAATTTAACCCAGCAGGTATCTTCATTTTCTCATTTATTTGTATATGGATGGGCTCACAATTTGTCACTCTATCAAAACGCCGCAAACTTATGGAGAGTGACAAACTTAGATCCCTGTCTAAACTAACATGGAGAGCCACTCTATCAAAACGACGGAGATGCCTATTAATTATGATGTATGGTACACGTTATGCTACACATAAGATTTATCTATTTAATTAGAAATCGAGTGGAAACCAACCATTATTGGATTGTCAAACCTTTATGAGAAAACACTAACCCCAATACTGCACCTCACGAGAGCCCACTCTTTTGGTGTGTTTAGTTGTTTTCTAATTTTATAGCGTTGTATTTCAAGAACGTTGGTAGTGAACACAGAACGCGTATCTTGAACCGGAGTGAGTATACGTATTGATGGATGTTTAGCAGCCACATGAGGACGGGTACGGTGGGCCAAGAATCATGAGCCTGTGTCGGGCTCGGCCTCGAGCACGAGTGGCCCCGCGGCGCGCACGAGACCGACCAAGATCCCCTGCGATTCGCCTCCCTTCAGCCCCTCACGTCCTCTCATCACCACCTCCAATCCTCCGTCATGCATGCGCCCAAGGCCCAATCCAAATGACCAAATGCATGCTAAGCTTTGTTATGTACATACTGTAGTGGGAGCGGCAGCAAGCATACTGCGTACACTAGTATAGTCTAAATTTCACATGTGAGGTCTCATCACTCTACATTGGCTGCCACTGTACACAAACAATTGTAGGCCGATCATGGTGGCCCATCCCCGACCTGTGGAGTGGTCAAGTCACTCATGGAACGTGACCACACCTCAGCTGTGCCCAAACATGGAGCCCTGTTGGCACATTTGAAATGTGGCCCGCCCTAGGGCTTTATTGGCCTTTATTTTTCGGGGCTCGTATTCAGCGGACGATCGCATACTGTTGTACGGTAACCGTTAGATCCGTTTGTGTGCTCGCCAGCGCGCACGTGTTGCGAGCTCAGCGAGAATCTAGCTAGATCCAAGCAGGGGCCGCCACGTTGTCGCACCGACAGGTCGAATGTATGGACATGCTACATGGGTTGCTCCCTCGGTTGCACAGAGAATCGCGGGATGTTAGAATTAAAACCATAGAATGTTGACCATATAATCGTTTTCTTTTCTTTTGACTACGAGTTTTTTAATATATTTTTTGCCGATTTAATTTGAAGGGTAGCAATAAGGACTAAAGGAGTGGAGTCCACCCATGAGAATCACTAACCCAGAGCAATATTTTGAATTGAGCAACAAAATCATTTTTTACCAAATGCTACACCGTAGCATCATCAGCATTCGAATTATACATCTATTTTGTGGCGAAATAATTATCATTTACATATGCAAGGGCCTACCTATCTCATCTCATACAGCCATCACCTACCACAAAGTTGGCTACCGACATTTCTTGCAAATCTTATATGGTTTTGCTCTGGAAATCCTCACAAGCGCAACCTGTACCTTGTTTGTCCGACGCTAGGCATTGTGATGTTTTTTTTCCCTTCTCTTTGCCAATATTGGAGAAGCAGCGATAACCAAAATACCTGCAATATCAAAGCATGCTTGGTTCCTCCAATGATTGCCGTGTGGCTGGTACACACCTCCCTCCTCCTGGCTGGACCGCCTGACCTGACACCATGCAAGCACACAGAACCTCCGCTGCTGCCGCTGTGATGGTCTCATCCGTCTCTTCTCCCCCCTCATCTTTTTGCTACACCCTTCTTGTCAGCTTTGCGACCTGTGTACCAAACGTACCATCCGGTCCAAGTTCTCGAGTTGGGTCAGTAGGGGGGTGATCTGATGAGTCCTGATCCGTGGCATTGAAGTGAGCGGTGGCCGGGGCCGAAACGAACAGGCCCGCGCAGGCTTTTCCGTGCGCGTTGCTAGCTGCCTAGCACAGGGACAGGAGGACCGCGTGTGGTGTGTGTGACCAGAGAGAGAGAGATCAGGAATTATTGGCCCGGGATGGATGGAATGGAACGCATGGACCATCCCCAAAACTGGCGCTGCTTCGTTCGGCTCGGAGCAGTGCGCGAGCACAACCAACCATCGTCTCTCACTCTCTAGTCTCTACCCTGCTCTAAGCCTGATTGCCTGATCCCAATCCATGCGCTCGCTTTGGTTGGTCACATTCAGTCATGCACACAAATTTCTCTCCAAACTCGTTTCAAATGTCCAAAATCATGCAAATTTGTACTATATATGTATGCATCAATACATGTATGTTCGTGTAGATTGGGAGGGAGATGAGAAAGATAGAGAGAGAGATGAGAAAAAGAGAGATAAGAACAATTTTTTTGGATTTATGTGTTGATTTCCTGATAGAAAGATAGGGAAGCAAGATGATGATGATGGTGGGGTGGGTGGTCCAATGGCGATGGGCCTTTGGGCGCGCTGCTGCGGCTCTTGAAGCTGCAGGAGAAAGGGAGGCAGCGGCCGCCCCCCACCCACCTGTGCGCTTCTGGTCTCGCCATCCCCCACGCCCTCCATTATTGTACGGCGCTTTTGACCATTGGTCTCCTCCGTCCAACTCCATCACCCCCACCTCGCCATGGCGCCATTGCCGCCTACGTGGCGCGCATCCTGGCGTACACGTGTCATACTGCGCAACACCTACGTCTTGCTTCTGTTCAAGCACTGTTGTCGTCACGGTAGAGGCTCTGTTTGCAAGTTCAGAATTCAAACATCGACAGTATCTTTTTTTCTTTTTGGTAAAATTACAACTGGAATCCATACGTTTACATACTGCTGAAATTTCTATGTTTTCCAAACTGCTTTCCAGATTATGACAGATAAACTTTTCAAAAAAGATTATGACAGATGAAACACACCACAGACGCATTAGCGCGACAAAGGTTCTGCTTTACACGGTATCAGGTTCAGATGACATGTTTTGTACCCAACGAATTCCAACATTTCCAGACTAGCCAAACTATCAGACACTTTGATCGGTGACAGTGAATGAACTCTACAATTATGATCGAACGATTCACAGCTGTCAGATGAACACCGCAACATCGATAGGGCATATCTAACAAGTGCAGCTTCGTTCTCCATGTAAACTGAAGGTCATCAATCCGATGAACACAAGAAGCAGTCTCAGACTGTATAAGCTTTCATGATGCAGCATAAGGGGAAGCGCCAAGGAACGGCTCCAGTGCAGCCAGATGGTGTCTCAGGAAGCTGTACACAAGCTCTGTGCTCACCGCGGCTACCCGAGCAACCATGCCTGTTCCCTGCGGACAGAAACGTCGAAAGATGTTGGTGTTGTAAGACAAAGCACACAAATGAGACCTACGATTGTAGGACAACAGTAAGTTGGAGCAGCAGCAAACCGTGCGACCGAATGGGCTGCAAGATGCGACGAGTGGGGGCCTTTGGGGACGCTGCGGTGGTTGTGATCTCATCACGTAGAGGCTACCGCCTGATGTGGGAGGTCGCAGTTGCCCCGACATCAGCTTTCGGACTTCGGCTTGCATCTGTTCCTGTATGCTCTTCAGCTTTGGCCTTCAAAAAGGGAAGTATATGTCACAAAACATGGTCACTGAATAGGGAGTAGTTCAGCACCTGTCACTCAGGTGAATGAACGCCCTGATTTCTAACAATTTTATTTGTTCCTGAAAGATCCTATTACGAAACTACAGCATATCATACTGTCAGACTACAACAACAATGGGAAAACAGATAATGGTTTATAATCTGAATTGATATATGAACATTAGGCCTATCAATGCTGTTTGAAACCCATTCATGTCATAGCCTTTTAGTTTTCAAACTGAGTTAGCACACGGCAAAATGTGTATGAGAAGATGGCCTATTGACCTTACCCCTGTAATACAACCATTGCAATCACATTGTATTCCTGCATCTCCTCAGCAATACTACAATTTACGCCTTGTTCCAACAAAACCTGCTCAAATATATATGGTCAAGATTTTTTGTACAACACAAACAGAAATGGATTAATATAATGAAGAACATGCTAGGAGGAGTAGGTCAAGAGTTTTACCGAGTCAATAAAGAGAGGCTGATCTCCCAAGAATATATGGTTGACACTTTTATAGAAGCTAAATGCCCATTTTTCTCCACTCTCATAACGGCCACTTGTAAACCAATCTACAACTACCAAGTTTGAATTGGCAGAGACTTGAAAAACTTGCTTTTGGTGGTATCGAGCAGTTGAGAAGCAGGTTACAGGGTCTGGAATAACAACAAGCAGGGCGTCTTCTCCAACTCTGGCCTACTGCATGTAATGAATGTTCAATCATAGATTTTTCTGGTTTTGCTATTCAAGAATGCAATTAAGAAAAAAAGGGCTCTCTAATATTTCATTGTCATTGGAAGAAGCATTACCTCTAGCAACTGTTGAGAACATTTTGAACCCACAGCCTTGTACACCTACAAAAGTACTTGTCGATCATAAACAAAAAAAAACAAAGCCAACAGACTTGAAGGAAACTAGCTTTTCAGTTGACCTTTTCATCGATGGACTTGTTACATTTACAGAAGTAATTGCCAATCAGGAAAAACTCGAGATTTGCGTTAACTAGCTCTTCAGTAGACATTTGGACAACAGGCGTTTTCAGTTTGGCATTTTTTACGAAGAACTTGTTAATCTTTGACCACTGAGGCATGGTAATAATAGAGCTAAATGATTCCGTAAAGCAGGAAACACAGGAGACAATCCAAAGTTAGAAAAATCAGACCAAAATGATCCTTGCAAGAGAAGTAGAGAACATCAGCAGGTAGCTGATTTCTTTGTTGACACTAAATAGAAAGGTTTATGGTAGAAAGATCCCCATTTGAGTTCTGTCAAACCTCTGGCAGAGCTCCAAAAATTGGCATGCTAATTATCGTGGTCAACGTTGTAATGAACAGTTCCTGGTTTCTACCATCAGAAGAGGAAGATATATTACCCAAGTAGGAATGAACAGTTCCTGGTTTCTACCATCAGAAGAGGAAGATATATTACCCAAGTAGGGCATGCCTCAATGTTAGAGTGCAACCGGAGGTTTTATAGGCTCCTGTCTGTTAGACATTCCTCCAGAGGCAGAGTTAGAGGTCAGTAGGTCACGCATTTGCTGATCAAGGGTTGGCGTACACAGTAATATACCGCATAGACAAACCGGTGTGCATCAGGACCACACAGAGTAGGCAAGGTTTGTGCACGAAGTATGGAGCCAAGCTTAATAGAGTAATCCGAGTGACCGACTCTGAAACTACAACAGAACATACTACAATTCTACAAGCATAGCAACTCGCAGCAGTGCAATTAACTTGTCCAGAAGCAGAAGTACCTAAATGATTAGAAAGGCATCAAACGGAGCATAGTAGCCGCAGGCATACCTTGGTGGAGGCCTGCGTGGTGATCGCCGCCGTGCAGCCGTCGCCGACGCTGACCGTGCACGAGATGGTGTCCCCCTGCAAGGGCGCGCGCAGGCGCAGCACCCAGGAACCGTCAGGGTGTCAGACTACAGCAACCACATCCGAACCGAAAGTACCCAGCAATGCGCGCAGCGGGAAGCACAGAGAATCGAAAGGGGGAAGGGAGGGTCTCGGGCTCACGGAGACGATGCCGCCGCCGTAGGTGAGGGCGTAGAGCCAGACGGCGTCGCAGGTGGCGGGGCCCACCTTGGAGGGGGCGATGAGCTTGAGCGGGTACCTGGCGAAGCAGCGGGTCAGCGCCGACCTGCCCCTCACCTTCTCCACCCGCACCGCCCCCGTCGCCGCCTCCGCCTCCGCCATCGCCAGTCGCCGGCTGACCACCTCCGCCGTGGGTGATTGGTCCGGCTGACGCAGCGGCGGTCAACCAGCTGCTGTTATTGGCCCATCGTAGAAATGGGCCAAGTTGTCTGAGCTCTGAGGGCCGAATGGGCTTGATAATCTGCGGATGCGTTTGGGCCGCGAACGGACAACGTGCTATGCGTTTTTCGAGATTCTGGATATGGAAATCTGCAAATGGGTCGCCCACAAACAAGATTTGTAATTTTTTAGCATTACCCGCGAGCTCCCCAGCAAATTTTTATTCGTCTATCTATCCTGTGCATTGCATCTAGATGGATTAATTTCCTGAGGTCTAGACTTAACCATATGTTCCCCCGTATGTAAGTTTTAAACTTTGCGAATAGCAGTGGAGTGAAAAGACACGTGATTTCCCCACCAAACACTCGTTACGTCGTTATTTGGATTCCCATAAAAAAATCTGAGTGACAAAGGGTTCAGCTAGTTCTCGCTTCCATCGCCTCAAAGAATCAGTTCACACTTGTTCTAAAAGGTGGCCAAACATTACCACACCATATAGTTGAATTTAGCATAAGTTTCGATTCAAAAAAAAAATCCACAAATGAGGAGGCCATCCATGAGAACGAAATAAGTGCAGAGCCCATCGTAGGTCAGTCGGTAGAGTTATTTTTGGTGAAATCAGCCCACGGGGGATTTGAGTCCTCAACTCGGTATGGCACCTTTTGTTTGAATGGTAGGCAACGTCCCCGTCGATATCGATGCACCTATAATGACTCTGTAAATTTTAAGGTCAGATTTACCAGTCGAGTCTCTCAGAGGTGCTCTTAGACTTTTCTTTTAATGGTAGGTGACATCCCTATTGACACCGTCGGAGGTGCTCTTAGGTTTTTCTTTTAATGTTAAGCGACGTCATCATCAACAACGAGATATTTGTGGTGACTTCATAAATCCCAAGATCAGATTTGCCTGGCTAGTCTCTCGGAGGTGCTCATAAGGGATTTGTATACGTGTAGTCGTAGGGGTGAGTGTGCGTACGTGTATAAACGTCTGCGTCTGTACTGGTATTTCGAAAAAAAGTTATGAACAACCAAATTGGAACTTGTGTGCATGGTCCAACCTGCTAAGTTGAGCTAGACGATTTAATTAAACTTATGAGAATTAGGTTCTTGTGGCCAATGGAGGGGCACCGGTTTAGCCGTCCGGAATTGCACACAACAACGGTTCACGATGAGATTTGTTCTCTTATTAATCTATAATCTATAAGGCTATTAGAGATGGGGCCACACTCACATAAGGAGAAAGAAAAGGGAACCTCGGGGCTAGGAAAACTCGCATGGGAATAAGAGAGCCCCAATGAGGGGCCTCAGGCAGAGATCGACTTTGATTCTTGATGTTTAAGAATGTGAAATAGCTTATTGTTCAAAAAGAATGTGAAATAGGACAGGCCGCCTCTATGATGCCATTGGTTGGGCGTGAGCGTGGTGTCAGAGGTGGAGTGCCACGCGGACGGTATCAATCTGGTCTCCGCTAGAAAGTGAGCGAAAAATAGAGTAGGGCATCAAGCGTGTCGTTGTTGCGCCATGCGTGCAATAGTGCAATGCATACAAACTGCAGTGCGATGGTATAGCAAATGAAGTAAATAATACATCTTCTTATACTTGCCCACCAGGGTGTACATAGGGGGCTTAAGCCCCCTACTCTAGTTTGGATCTGCATGTGGTTCATTTTATATTACATGGGATTAGTTAGATTTCATCATTTGTTAATTGTTAACATTTATTAGTTGTCATGAAAGTTGTTCTTTTAAAGCAAAGATGCGCTCCATTTGTGTGAGACAAAAGTCACATCCTGCATCGAGAAGCAGGTTTCTTTCATTTTTACCGAGGAGAATTACAAGTATGGACTTTAATGTTTGTTTTAGAGCCAGTCGGAAGCTCGAATGCTCAAACAAACGGTCTAGCTGTTAGGCTGACTTTTAAAAACATGAAAAACTATAACTTTGAAGAAAATGAATTAAATGTTAAATAGCAAGCTGAGACGAGTATTTTTCTCCACCTTTTGGTGTGCTGAGAAAATAAAATTTTATTTTAAAAACTAGTAGCAAAAAAACCAGCAGCCAAAAAATTAAAAAGCAGAGCTCAAAAAACATGTCCTTAGGCTGTTTGAGTCCACCCATATAGTAGAATCTAGCTTTTGGTACATATTTTTACTGGTTTGTGCACCGTGAGTTGGTACTTTGAAAATTTCTGCTGATCCAAACAGATCAGCTTACCTTGTATGGTTCATATTTTAACAAGACGGCACAATCACCAACTTAACGATCGAGCATGATGTTAGTGGGACGCGGACTTCGTGGCCGTGCTGTGTGCATCTCGAGGATGTAAAATTGACATGGGAAATGAGCATGTCCACTCCATCACATGGTCACCAAAGCTCTAGCCGATGCCGGATGGTGAATAAATTCAGCGTTGGTGGGATGCAAACTGGCTAGCTCGATAGTGTTGAGGCACTTAAAAACTTGACAAATCGCTTGCTCACGCGAGTTCGCCATAATCGAAATGCGTCGCCCACGAAACAAAACTGGCTTGTGCGCGAGCGACACGTTTCGGGCGCGCCCGTCGTGGCCGGGCCACCGCACCGGCCGGCCAGGCCACGTTCCCTGGTCGGCGCGCCACCGGCTCCTTGACCCGATATTCCGATCCGCCCGTCGCATCGCAATTCAGGTCAGTTCAGTTCAATTGAATTCAGCGCGGCCACCTTATCTGTGCGCGTCCAGTCACCACCACGCTCCCGCTCCACTGCTGCTCTGCCACCGCCCCTCGCGACGCCCGCCCGCCCGCGCCATGGCCGCGACCGCGCCCGCCGCCGCGACGCTGCCGGGCGCCGGCTCGCCGCGTCCCGGCTCCGCGGCGGCGTCCCGCAGGAGGCGCCTCCTCGCCGTCAGGTACGCGCGCACGGACTCCCCCCCGCACACCCTCACCCTCACCTCCCTCCTTCGCTCTTGGCGCCGGTGCCCGCGACCCTCGCGCGGACACGCCCGCCAGGTGTTCGACCTCTTGCCTAGCTGCCTTCGCTGTGCCACCACGCGAGTGAGCTGCAGTTTGAGACGGCACTTGGGCGTTGCGTTGGCGCAGGTGCCAGTCGACCGGCGTGGACAAGCAGCAGCAGCCGCCGCCGCCCAAGCCGAAGCAGCGGAACCTGCTCGACAACGCCAGCAACATGCTCACTAACTTCCTCAGCGGGGGCAACCTCGGGGCAATGCCCGTCGCCGAGGGAGCCGTCACCGACCTCTTTGGGAAGCCCCTCTTCTTCTCGCTCTACGATTGGTTCCTGGAGGTGAATGCGCGACCCCTTCCTGTTTCCAACTCTCACGCATTGGCGTCACTCCATTTTTAATAACATACTCTATTCTCCACCTAGTTGACCTTTGACCATATAGGAAAAATCGAATGCAAACTATGAGGACAGCAGCTCGTTGCAACACTGACAGGTTATGATCTCTTAATTCGCAGCATGGCTCTGTCTACAAGCTTGCTTTCAGACCCAAATCCTTCGTTGTCGTCTCTGACCCTATTGTCGCGAGACACATCCTCCGGGAGAATGCTTTCTGTTACGATAAGGTATGCTGTCTAACATATATTATACTAGCATCGGATGGAGTATTGAAAACTCTGCAGTCTATATGGACTTGGACCAGGACCATAATTCTGACACCCGTGACGGCTGGGAGCTTATTTATAGCATTGCTGCCTACTTCCATGCAATTGCATTCTGCATATGTTATTACTTGCCGTGGATAGCTGACTTGACTTATGAATAATTACTTGTTTAGCTTGGCGGGTTTCTTTCTTACTCAATATTTCTTACATGAAATCAGGGAGTACTTGCTGAAATTTTAAAACCGATAATGGGCAAGGGTCTTATACCTGCTGACCTTGATACCTGGAAGCAAAGGAGAAAAGGTTGGATATTAAATCATATTTTTCTGTGCTTTCAAGTTTGCACTGAGTACAATACTTGCATACGTATTTCTATGCACTAATCTATACCATAGCCCGTACTGCTAGTGAGAAGTAGCAGGTTGACCACTTGACCAGTGGCTTGTGCTCCAAAATTCAGTCCTTGGTACTTTTATTTTCCCAATCCTAAAAGTTTGTTAGCTTAACTGATGCTTAAGACGAGACCTCCAGGCATGCAAAATGGTCCTAGGGCTTCTTTTAATTCAGAATAAATTGTCTTGCCTTTTGCCTTGATGGACGGAATAAACTATTAATGCAATCTTTAACAGTTACTGCTGCGTGACGAGGCAATTGATCAATATAATCAAGTTTTCTTAGAGATTATTCGAACTCCATGTCTGTGTTTGAAATAATATTTTACTGACGGCTGAACTTATCCAATCCTTGTGTTATGCAGTTATAACACCTGGGTTCCATGCCTTATTCATAGAAGCTATGGTGAGAATATTTACCAAATGTTCAGAAAGAACAATATCAAAGCTTGGAGAGCTTACTGAAAGCGAAGGCCAAATCATAGTGGACCTTGAAGCTGAGTTCTCCAATTTGGCGCTCGATATAATTGGCTTGGGTGTGTTCAATTTTGATTTTGACTCAGTTACTAAGGAATCTCCTGTAATCAAGGTTGGTATAGAATTATATCTCTAGCCCTAATATAATTTGTCTATGTTAGCATAGGATGTGCTGTAGACGCTAGAATGGACAAATTGAGAAAAAAATTACAAAAGAATATTCGTAATGCACAACTATCTTGAGATATATGAATTATGCTTTTCTGTTGCCTGCTTTGAGAGATTATGTTTCCATTGTGCAGGCAGTGTATGGAACACTTTTTGAAGCTGAGCACCGATCCACCTTTTACATCCCCTATTGGAATCTTCCTTTGACAAAATGGATAGTTCCTAGGCAGCGAAAGTTCCATAGTGACCTCAAGGTCATCAATGATTGCCTTGATAATCTTATAAAAAATGCAAAGGAGACAAGACAGGTTTGTGAAATTGAAACAAATTCTCACATGGTGGCATTTTAAGGAGCTTCTTGTAGTTCTAATGTCTTTGTAAACTTGCTATATAGGAAGATGATGTAGAAAAGCTCCAGCAAAGGGACTACTCATCTCTGAAGGTTAGTTGCTAATCTTCCTTGATTTTTGGCTCATTTTGTCACAACTCACCAATCTACTTTTCTGAACATTTATGGAGTTTTTGTGAATAGTACCTCATATGTGTGCCATCATGCTTGTAGGATGTCAGCTTGCTGAGGTTCCTTGTTGACATGCGGGGAGCTGATGTTGATGATCGCCAGGTAAATTGTGAGACAGAGCATCTGAGAGTTTTATGTTATGCTGTCTATTTCATATGCAGCAAACTAAGTTTTTAAATTTCATTGCTTGTGACAGCTTCGGGATGATCTTATGACGATGCTTATTGCTGGACATGAAACAACTGCTGCTGTTCTGACATGGTCTGTTTTTCTGCTAGCTCAGGTACACAGATGTTATCACAGAATGCCTCAAGTAATTAAATTTGGCTTGAATATTATATGGTCATACTGTATTGTGATGCAGAGCCCTACCAGGATGAAAAAAGCACAGGCAGAGGTTGATTCTGTTCTCAGCAATGGGGCAATTACCGTGGAATCCCTCAAGAAATTGGAGTATGTCACTAGTGTTACCATTATTTTGAATTCAACTAGCTTTGATTATTCTATTTTCCATTTCTAGAGGGATAAGTGGTACAACAATATCATCATATTGACATATTATCAGCAATAGCATATCCATGGTGTCCAACGTCTCTGGAATTACTATAGCTATATTTATAAAACCTTTACATTGTCCTCTAGGTACATAAAATTAATCATTCTTGAGTCTCTTCGCTTGTATCCTCAGCCACCATTGTTAATCAGGCGTTCTCTCCGGCCTGACAAGCTGCCAGGTACCATCTGCTATCTAACGTCTTAAGCTCTCCCCTATGCAATCCAAATAATCTTTAGTGGTTGCTGAGTGATTAGGAAGGTCTGTGGCAAATGTTGTGAAGGGTATGAGCACAGAAATTCAGATTATATAATAAATATGTTATCCTTTAAAAAAGAAAGCTGCCATTAAGTTCTTGTGAAAGTATTGACCTGAAATTTTTTTGTTGTGAGTCTTTTTTAAAAAAAATGTATGCATGTGACTTTTTGGCTTCAGGTTCTGATCTATATTTCATATGTGGAATAAGTTTTAGTTTGATTCCACGCTTGGATTGCACCTAGATAGGCCAAACCGTGGCTGCTGAAGTGATCACTTTCTTTTTTACTGTGTACTTCTCGTGTTTATATCATGCTTTGTAGTTCAATTCATTTATTTCTCCCATTTGATTTCACTAGATGCATCTTAGTTTTCAGTGAATTAATTTAGTGGCAAGCAGGGTATGTTGCCCTGAATAGCGAATTGCCCTCGCAAATCCCGACTGATTATCTTACATCTATTTATGCAGGTGGGTACAATGGATCAAAAGATGGATATGAAATACCAGCTGGGACTGATTTATTTGTTTCGGTGAGTTAGACAATAGCATTTTTTAAAATGATTTGTATAATAGTATAATTGTCTTTTTGAGGAAACTTTGTTAAAAATCATGAAACACAAAGGGTGATAAACTTGGCTGCATCATATATGGTTCAATCCATTCCATCACTTGCCTTATGGTAAATTCTGGCACTGCAGATATACAACCTCCACAGATCCCCATACTTTTGGGACAGACCAAATGAATTTGAACCTGAGAGATTTTCAGTTCCCAAGAAGGATGAGAACATAGAAGGCTGGTCTGGTTTCGATCCTGACCGGAGTCCTGGAGCAATGTACCCCAATGAGGTCTGGTTCAAACAACAATATTCTCTTCACCCTGTCCACTGCTGTATGCATATATGTCCAATAAGAAATTAAGAACATATGAAGCTGCCCTTTTATCAGATCATAGCGGACTTTGCTTTCCTTCCCTTTGGCGGAGGACCCCGGAAGTGCGTGGGAGACCAATTCGCTCTCCTGGAGTCGACGGTAGCGCTGGCCCTGCTGCTGCGGAAGTTTGATGTGGAGCTGAGGGGGTCGCCGGACGAAGTGGAGATGGTGACGGGCGCCACCATCCACACGAAGAGCGGGCTGTGGTGCAAACTGAGGAAGAGGACTTGATCAAACATAGCCTTTACACCGACAAGTAGCTCTCTTCCTTGACTTCTGGTCTGCTTTAGCTAAGTTAAACAGCCTCATGAACAGTGAGCGAGGATCATGTACATGGAAACATCTCTTGTAGAGAAATAGGGACCTCCATTTCTGTGCATACATATCTGGTTGAGCTTGACATTCTGGTGGAAGTACTGTTTGCATAGTTGATTGCATACATGCACCTAAACACATACTGATGAGACAATCAAGATGGCGTGAGCCGCTGTCTGTCTGGTCATCAGCTGAGGTGTCCCGTTCCGTCTGAACTCAGGTAACCTCATCTCGTCCTCTCTGAAGCAAGTTAGGTTTCAGTGATGTGTTTGCTTGGCATGGCATGTCATGGCAGGTAGCATCACCATCATCCTATCACCATGTGCTTCGATCAAAGCTGGGGTGTGCAGCAGCAGATGCGTTGCTGTGCCGTGCCGCCGCGGGATGCATGCGGCGCAGGGAACAAGAAGCCCACAGGAATAAACAACCACCAGGTCGATCTGACGGTGCAGACAGCGACGGGTAAGCAGGCTCTCCACCATGAAATTTCTTTCTTCCTCTACGGGCGTGGTATACATGTACGTGCCCGAGTTATTTTGTACTAGCGTACTAGCCGCTACGTGTGCGTGCGTGCGTGCTTCTTTGACGGCGAAAATTCGCTGGGTTGAACTGGAATTTGGCTCGGCTGGTAGCGCCTGGTTTCAGGCCAAAGCCGCGCGCACGTTTCGGCGACCTTTTGCGGTCAGCAGATTCGCTTTCGTACGAGCTGTATAGGATAGTATTATGGGCAGGACGATCGTGTCCGGTTATACGAAATCTAAACTGGCTTGGCGTGTTTACCAACTCGGGTAAAAAAAAGTGATGTGATGACAGTGTGTTTGGTTGTGCGGTCTGGAGATACTTGTCCTGTGCCGAACCATGTATACGTGTACTAGGAACGCAATAGCTAGGGAATTGCCGGATGCTTAAACCCCAAGTAACTCTTCGATCAAACTTCATAAAACTCACTTTATTGCCCGCTAAATTTGAACGGCAGCTATGTCCTATCCTTCGGTTTGTTATTTCGTTATATGACGAGACTTTGACAAACAATTATTTATTAATATATCTCGATATGAATCTAATAACATCAACTCTGTATATAATATAATATAAGCCTTGTAGCTTTAAATGGATGGAGTAATTCTTGAAGGTGAGAAGATTGGGTCATTGGGAAAATGCATGGCAGGTTTCGTGCCTTTGACCTTGGCTAGAAGTTTGACCACGGCTGTCAATGCATGATGTTTTCTAGTCGACGGCCTAATCTGAGGGAGCCTTGGACCTTTCATAGGCCCGGGAGCAATACGTTCTGGTAATGAGCTCTTTGAGAGAAACTTCTAGAAAGATGATCAGATTAGCCACGGTATGATGGAATCGTTGAAGTAATGAAGTTAGTGCTACCACCCTAGAACGACTTGAACTTTCAACGGCATATGTTTCTTTGAATTTTCCCTCCTTTTTCCTGCTGTACTCGTGGGATATGCCGGCCTTTCAGAGATTGCATGACCTGTTCAATTTTTAGGAGCGCGCGAGATATAATATACTACGGGTTAAATATTGCATTTTCCATTTTTTTTGTGAGTTCTTGGAAAGAAGAGTAAATCGGACATGAAAGATCCATGTGCGCCTTTTCTGTATGGTTGAAGTATGTGCTATGTTTGGGCAGACTGAATGATTGAAGGAAGTGGTCTAGACCTACCGAGTTGCTGACTCAGGAACAGTGGAACATCAGACGCTGAGATCTGTTAACATGATCAGGAAAGGTGAAAATACTAGGAAAATTGCCACTGAACTAATTGACTTCCACTAATAGGAAAAGAATAGCAGGTAAACGAATTGACTTACTTATGTGTGAAGCAGTCTACACAAAAGTAAAACCTTAAGCGAGCTTCGCAGAAAGTAATGTGGCTAGCTATATGACAAACTTGATACATACTTACTCCCTCCACTTTTAGATACATGTAATTTAAGACATTGAACTAATTAGTTTATCCCAAACGTACATAGGGGCGACGCAAGGTTCACTTAAAAGAAAAGAAAAAAATAGTGCTGACTGGCTAGTGGAGAATTATAGGGTTTCTACGTATATGGTATACACGATGAAGAGGTGAACTAGGGTATTCTCTGCCCTAGTTACGTAAATGCTCTTGCAATCCTTCAAACCATTAAGCTGGCGCTTTCTTAAGGTAAATATAAGTGGTGTCTTGTAGTTGTAGCTGCCTAATCTATAGACCTATTCAAATTCTTAACTTGTGCGGGAAGCAATTGTTCAACTAGACATAAGCCGATAAGCGCACGAGGCGAAGTGGCCAACAACTATCTTAGACCTATCTTGTACGGAGTAGAGAAGCTGGGTAATCTTCATATATATATAGGAGAAGAATCGATCGGCACCCAAATTTAAATGTAAGATAAAATGGAGCTCGATGGTAGGGTGCACACATTCATTGTAAAATAAAATCCTTACCAATTGGCACCGTACGGAATCAGATGCCGATGTAACCTTGGCAGTTGGCACAACCACCCTATTTCCTTGCACCTTGGATGCTGTTAATGGCTAAACAGAAGTTGGGCATCAGCAAGGATTCTAGATAGAGTTCATAGGCCAACTCCATGCTTCCTTCCCTCCACGCGAATCAACTGTTGAAAGGTCAACGTCTTGGTGGGACCCGGTCCACACCAAATCCTAACCAAACCCTATCCTTTCTTCATCCTTTGTTTCTTTTGTATTATCCTATGAACTCTCACATGTGGTAAAAACAGCGACCATGACGTACGGGTAATACTTTATTGCCAATGCAAAGACTTGCAGGTCATTTTCTTGGCCTGAGTGACGGTAGATGGAACCTGTTCTTCTTTGTGCAGTATCTGAAAGTACCACCATCCAATGTTTTTACACTCCAAGAGATATGTGAAACCCAGTGCTTTTCAGGTCAAAAACTTATCACCAAATCTTGCAGTTATGCTTTATCTTAACTTCGTTCGCTACATTTCCAAGTCTTAAAGATAAATAAACTGATGGAAGGCACATTCAATTTTAACTCTTGCATGTATGCGCTCTATCTATACGGTAAACGGATAGAAGGGCGCATTCGATTTTCATGTCATGAGTTCTTTTTCTTTGAAAACACATTAGAGACATACACTGACGTCAACACATACGCAAGTACACAACCAATCGTATGAATACATGTGAGTCCATGTAGTTCAAGTACAAAAATCAGCATGTTTTAACAAATAAGCTGGGAATTAAGCAAGAATCATACTTTGGTCGTTGAAATAGAAAAAAAAAAGAGGAGGTATGATGCATAGGTGGTGGTCCCGCTGATTGATGAGGATGTTGATTATCGGGGAGCATGTGAGGGTGAAGTGGAGGAACAGAATATCCAGTCAACCCATTGACTCGTGTCCTAGCGTCAGCTCACACGTCACAGCTTCGTCCGCATCTGTTTCTGGGCCCCACCGCAGCTGCCGGCTGAGACGCACTCGCAGCCTCGAGCCGAGACCCAGATGTATGCTGGCGGCTAGAGACATGAAAACGCTGATCGCCCGGTTAAGCTTGGCCTAATGGCCTCATATATTGCAAATAAAATTTAAAAATATTTTCAAAACAAAAAGGAAAAAGCGAGTGTAAATTGCAGTTCATACAACTTCCATTTCGCTGTTTCTATCCTGAAATTAGAGGCAAAAACTGAAGAAAATTGTGGCCACATATGTATGTGTATATACAACGAAGATAGATGCTTTACTACGTTGGCAGGTCAAGGATATAATTAAGCACATTTCATTGATAGAGGAGGAGTTGATCTCATCTATATATGAAATAATAGTCCTAGGTGTGGTCACGATCGATCACGTTGAAGCTGGCCACCAACCGGATAGTCCAGTCCCATTTGACCTCCAGCTAGGGATCAGAGAGCCGTGCGAACTCGTGCAACAAGGGCAATCAAATGAAAAGCTGGTTGGCCGACGGCGACCATCGCTTAATTTAGAGCCCGTCGTCTTGGATGGACCAAACAATCCGGCCTTTGACCGGAACAAACCAACAAAATTCAACTGATGGCCACTTCCATATGTGTTCGTTTCTCACACAACCATTTAATTTGATGTACATGCATGACTACATGTGTTTAACTGGACCTTTGCTATATGTTTTTGTTGTTGTGTATGGCACTGCGTGTTTCTCTGATGACCTAGTATGTTTCTTTTGAAAAGTAGCATGTCGTCAGATTTTGTATGCATGTAGTATTACATGTACAGCTAGCCTGATATTAGAGGTGGTCCGTGGTTCATCAACATTTAGTTAGTACCGTCTCCGTTCCAAATTGTAGGTTATTTTGGCATTTCTAGATACATAGATCTTGCTATGTATATAGACATAGGGTATATATATCTAATTAAGTGTATAAAGTATTTAGAAAAACCAAAACAACTTATAATTTGAAAAAAAAAGATGTAGTACAAGCTAGGCTTGCAGCATGCAAAGGCCAGAGACACTAGCTATATATATTGCATCTCATAATAAAGACTTTTTTTCACCTGGAAAAAAATATATGTGTAGGTACAAGCGGCAAGCTAGACTGATGGTGTAAACGCATAGAGTCAAGCAGCAGGTTTCAAAGAGGCACGTGCAGGTTATGATGATGTAAATAAGAAGGAACAAAAAAAAAGGCGTTGCAATGCTCAGTCCAGTCAGCATGCGCCATGCACGTCGCCGTCTCCCTTTTGTCTATTTCGGCGGGAACTGAAGATGAAAGCCTGTTGGAGGAGAGGCGGGGATGAGAATGAGACGTCATCAATTCACTGCGCCGGTCGAATGAAGCTTCTTGGTCGCTGCGCTGCATGATCGCTGGGAGCAGTACGTTCACATGTGTCAAAATGGCCCCAACGTGTCGTCTAAAGCGCAGGCAGCCGAGGAAAACGCGACGCCAAGCAAGTTGCTGCATGTTTGTTCACGCGACTCGGTCGGTCGCGAACGCATGGATCGGCCAAAAATATATTCGTGCGTAAATTGGATAATCGACAGTGAAGTTCATGCACGAGGCAGTAGAAAAAAGACGGGATTTGTTAGACGCCTCACGCGCGCGTGCTCTATATATGCACGAGGCAGTGTTGGTGGACGTCGTCAGAGGATGATGCTCGATCATGATGGTCATGTGACGAACTATACACAAGAACATTCGGACCAATTTGATCGGGATTTGTATTAATGTCTAGATGCACAACGTACTGTACGTGTAACCCGTTATAACGAGCACAATATTGCTGAGTGAATGGACGTATATGCATGTGATCCCTTCGTGTGGTGCACCTTAGGGCATGCACCTCCAGCGTCGACAACCATTTGTGCGACGTGGAAGAGAAATTGTGGGGGAAAAAACGGGGCTCGCTAGCGTGCGCATGCAAGCAGCAAAATCGCACGGCCCCCTGAACCCACAGCCAATCTCTCTCATGTTCTTAAAACCGAGAAGAATGTCAAGTCTTTGTTATTGCCCTAACAGCTCCACATCATCTAACCGTTTAGTTAGAGTGTCTCCAACAATAGTACTATCTAGGGAAGAATTTTATATCATCTTATGGACTCTAAGTAAGATATTTTTATTCTTTTATTTTCTCTTCATTTTATAAAGAAATATGTTTGTTTTTCTACTCAGTGGAATTGCAAATGTTTACACCTGATGTAAATATAATATTCTCTCAATTAGTCTAGACAGATATAATCTTAACATTTTCTTAAAAAAATATTATGTTCACTCATTTTGCATTCACTCATCAAGGATATCAAATAATGCGGCTCTTAGACTGTCTCCAACAGAGGAGGCATCCGGTGACCCAAACTCATTTTGGGTCACGCACAGTGCATTTAGGTATCCAAAACCGTCTCTAACGGAGTACCCAAACCGGACACCTATTTTGCCTCTCCGTTTCACCGTGACCTAAAGATGGCTCGCTCTCTCTCCTCGACCCATTCCTCTGCAGCCTCCTCGGCGCCGCCACCCCCACCCCCACGCCCGCGCAGCCGTCCCCGCCACGCTGGAGGTCGCCGCCGCCGGGGCCCGCGCTGGAGGGGCATCACCACCCGTAAATCGAAATCCACCGGCCGCCGCAGCAGGACAGGGGCGGCGGCAAGGAGCAGCCGCTGCAGGTGGTGGGAACGCCGTCGAGTAAGATTTTGCGGGTGAAAGTGCATCTAGGCACTTATATGTTTTGGTGATTTTGGATGACAACATGATTTGTATTTAACTTGTTTTCTTAAGCATATGAGCAGGGTTCTACTCTTATGGATATTCATGTAATATATTTATTGTGAAGAATATAAGCTCATTGTTGGTATGAATGACATGAAAGCGAACAAGTGGTAGTGATCCCACGCAACTAAGCAATACAATGACAAGTGAATGGAAATGATAAATGAGACAAGGTTCTATGCAAATTGGTCGGTCTCATCTATTGGATACTCGTTAAAGGTTAATGAAACATTTTAATTGAAAAAAATAAGGATTTCTTTGGGCTTGTTCCATAGTAATGGTTATAGTCAAAAGGAGACATGAGTCTATGGTTAGCAAATGGTCTCAAATGCATGGAAGCGTATGGACAAGTGATTTACCAAAGACAACATAGAAGAAAATATTGGACATATTTCAAGTTAATTGAAGACATGAGTTTCAAAGTAATATTCATGATGAAGCAAAGCAAAGTGAGACTCAAAGTGGCTAGATATGGTGAAAGGGATTAAGCTAGATGACGGTGTCCAGGTACTAAGCAAAGAGAAGGGCAAGTTGGTCTTGTAGCCGAGAAACTTTGCTAAGGTGAAGACTAGCATCATGGTTTGGTCTCTACGCACTAATCAAGCCTTACCGAGTGAAGCTATGCAATGCATCTAATTCTTTATTGATCATATAATTGAAATGGCTTATGAATTGGATATACTCGGAAATTCTAAGCCATTGGCTCAAGTTGGATTTGCTCAACAAGATAAAGATGTTGAAGCCCTCAAAGTTGAGAATGATCAAGTATGGCATCGATGAAGAAATGGAAGCTCAAGTGGAGAGTTTATTTATTGTTTTTATCTTGAGTTTAGAAATACCGTACTATCAAGAGGGATGCAACATTAGTTGATTGACAACACCAAAAGTGCTCATAGGTCAACCCATGTGAGATAGCCTTGAGAGAAAAACACTTGGGAACTTAGTGTGCTGGCTCGACCCAAACCGGTTTGGGAAACCGGTCTGACCGGTTTGGCATCTGACAGGCACAACGGCTAGTTTGGTTTGAAAACCGGTCTGACCGGTTTGGGAAACCGGTCTGACCGGTTTTCCACGGCCATAACGGCTAGTTTTGGATGTTGGGGTATTTATACTCCTTGGCCCTCTCCTTTGAGGGCTGCTGGTTCATTTGCTTTTCTTGTGCGTCCAGGCCTTCCCAAGCACCAGCAAGCTCTCCCCAAACCTCTCTTTGTGAGAGTTGATTGATTTAGATCATATCTTTGGATTTGGGTTGAGGAATGTATTGTGTGTGAGCAAAAGAAAGATTGAGAGAGCTACTTGCAGCCAACAAGAGCATATCCATAGTTTGAGCACTTCCTGTGAAGTCTAGCAACCATTGAAGCATTTATTACTCTTGGAGGTGAAGTCTCCTAGACGGCTAGGCGTCGCCGGTGAGCTACCTTGTTTGTGGTAAGCCTCGGATCGTTTGTATAGGCTGGCCTTGCCTCCTTCGTGGAAAAGGGTCACAAGTTAGTGGAACCGAGGAAAGTGGCTTGGAGTGGATAAGCCCGCCTTTCGTAGGCCCTCAACGGAGAGTAGGATTCACCTTGTCTTTGTGACTGCCTTGGTAGCATTGGTGAATTCGAACTTCGGGAAACAAATCATCGTGTCTCTTTCTCGGTTTGCCTCACAAGTTTAATTCTAGCATTTACATTTACTTCCGCTTCGATCTACTTGGTTGTGCTCTACTTGTGTGCAGGGGTTTTGTGAACCTGCTAGAAATCATCTACAGGAGCCACAAAACAAGTTTGGTTTGTGCTAGAACTCATGGGGAGTTAAATTGCATAGTTGTGTGTTTCTGCCAGAAACCGGTCTGACCGGTTTCAGTACTGACTTTGGAAAAAGTTTTGTTAATTTACAGATTCACCTATTCACCCCCTCTAGGTGACATCAAGGTCCTTTCAGCGGGCGGGCGAGCTCCTCCATGACCGGCGCGACGAAGCATCCATGGCGGTCGGCGCTCGACCTCCTCCTCCGGCAACACTCGCACGCGCAGAGCCCCGCGGCGGCGCTCGCCTGCGCCTGCGGTGGCTGCTGGCGGCGCGTGACCGGACCGGCGAGCGGAGCGCGGCCGGGGCAGCTGTAGCCCCATCTCGGTGTCGCCGCGCTCGGAGGAGTCGGCGCGAGGAGGCTGGCGGCGGGGACGGCTCGCCGGCGCTGCCCGACCACGATGACGGCCACCACCGGCGCGTCGGGAGCTGGGTCGCCGCCGTCGACCCATCGAGGTCAACCCATCCCGCCACCACCGCGGGCAAGGAGGCCACCCCAGTCGTGCTTCCGCTTCCGCCTGGTGCCTGCGGCCTGCCCTCTCGGCTCTTGCTGCGCGCAGCGGGACAGGGGAGGCGGCGAGCAGCGGGGCAGGGGAGTCGGCGGCGAGCAGCTGGGCAGGGGAGGCGGGCCTGTGGCGCTTGGTTCTGTATATGCGTGAGCTGTTGGAGAGGATAAGTTTTTGGGTTATGACCCATTCACTGTGTATTACCCAAAAAAAGAAATGGGTCACTGGATGGGTGTCCACTGTTGGAGATAGCCTTACAACACCACATCCACGGGCGTCGGCGCCTCCTCGCCGTGGCCGGCCGTGCCCCGGAAACCAGCAGCAGTGCTGCATCGCTTTTGCTAGCGGCGAGAAAAAAAAAGAACCGCGACAAATTTAATCTCGCCGCAGCTCACTGCTAGTGCTAGCTGCTACCCGTCCACTGGTAGGCCCCACCTCTCCCTCGCCCGCCCCCCGGCGCGGCGCTTTCCCGGAAGCAACGAGCAGCCCTCCTCGCGCCAGCCACCTTCCAGAAGGCGACGTCGCTCGCATCCCCACCGTCAGCCGCGCATCCGACGGCCAGTGACCTTCCCGAGCGCTCCGTTTGACTCCGTCGCCGGCGCAGCTATAAGTAGCCGCCCTCCCCGTCCGGCCCAATAATAACTCTACTACCACTACGCCGCCGGCGCCGACGACACACACGGGCTGCGGTGTAGCTAGCTAGCGATGGGTGATGACACGGGCGCCAACATGGCCCACTGGGCCGGGCTGTACGGCTCTGGCGGCGGCGGCGGCGCGCCGGCGACGACGGAGGCGACCGTGGTGACGGCGGCGGCGGGGACGGTGTCGAGCCCGACGTCCGGCGGGTCGGCGGGGAGCCCAACCCGCGCGGCGCCGGGCGTGGAGGGAGGCCGGGTCGGGAAGCCGGCGCGGCGGCGGTCCCGCGCGTCCCGCCGCGCGCCGGTGACGCTGCTCAACACCGACACCTCCAACTTCCGCGCCATGGTGCAGCAGTTCACCGGCATCCCGTCCGGCCCCTACGGCCCCGCCGGGGGCGGCAGCGGCGTGGGCGGAGGCCCCGTGATCAGCTTCGGCCCCGGCGGCGACTACGGCACGGCCGGCGGCGGCGGCGGCGCGCTGGTGCGGCCGTCGCCGACGTCCGCCGTCATGTCGTTCGACCACCGCCTGGCGCAGCAGCAGCATCCTCACCACCGCCCGGTCGCGACGTCGCTGCAGGGCCAGCTCTTCAGGCCGCAGCAGCAGTACGGCGGCGGCGGCGGCGACGTCGGCTACGGCATGCACGCCGGCGGCGGCGGGGACATGGCGCAGTTCATGCACGGGTTCGAGTCGTCGGCGGAGGACCGGCTGCTGCTGCAGAGCATCCAGGCGGCGCAGATGATGCCCACCAGCCCGGCCTCGACTAGCAACGGCAATGGCTACAACTTCGGCTGATCTCATCGATCGATCTGCCACCATGCTCGATCAGCAATCAAGGTAATAGTAATAATAAGCAACTGAATGAACGAAGGTCACTTGTCAGATCGCGAGAGGAAGAAGAAGATGTTGTTTGGGTAGACGACGACCCAACGATCTGTGATCATCGCCGATCACGAGCTGATGATGTGTTCTTGATGTTGCTTAATCATTTTTTAAAATTTTTGTTGGCCTTTTTGAGTTATCAGGAGGCCAATTAAGGTTTAGTAATTAGAGCACGGTAATTACCTTTGCTGCTTTAGAAGGAGTTAAGCTAGGTAGATGTGAAATTAATGAAGTGCAGATGGAGAAAGGCATGTAAATAGTGAAAAAGTTTGGTTGGCGCGCGTGCGCTTTCGGTGTGTAGTGGCGCAGTTGATAGCGAGGAATCAGTCTTTCTAGAGAGATAGATTGCCTTGGATCGGAAGCAAAGTCCGAGACGGCTATCTACTATACTATACCTCTACATGTACTACTGATTTGATTACCATGTTCCGCCGCTAATTAATCGCACGTTGATCAAATAAGTGCAGCATATATGATTTATGCCTTTTCCTTTTGCAATACTATATATGGATTTTTTTGATAACATATATATGGATTTTAAGTAATTCTCTACATGTATTGTTTCAGTTTTTCCAAGCCTAAAAGGCTCATAAAAGAATGAGGATGGACAACAAATCCGATCCGTCTTTTTACCTCTTGCAATATACAGTATCAGACTTTTTGCTAGGTGTCTGCTTGAGCTGTCTGTGTGTATCTCGACCAGTTGGTTAACTACTACTCCCTCTGTTTCAAAATGTAGGTCATTTGATTTTTTTACCACAAGTTTTATCGCTCGTTTTATTCAAAAAAAATTATAAAAATATAGTCAAATTTAAGGCATTTATGAAGATTTTATATCAATAAAGCAAGCCACCACAAAAAATATGATAATTTATATAAAATTTTGAATAAGACGAGCGAGTCAAACTTGTGGTGAAAAAAATCAAACGACCTACATTTTGGAACGGAGGGAATACAGTTTACATGCATCTGAAATGCTTCTCCATCATCCATCATTCCATCCCCTGCTACACATGATCAAGGCGCTAGCTAGCTCTCTAGAGACTTTAACATTGTGTCCAGCACAATATATACTAAAATAATGTAATAAACTACGGATTAATCCTAAGCAGCGGCGGTGGCCTGTGCTGCCATGGCGATGCTAGTACGACATGCGTAATCTGATTGATTTGACTGGCTGGTGGGCTGTGAGGCGAAGAGACTGCGTGGGCCCCCACGTGGGCGGGTGACGATCCATATCGATCATCTCATGGTCGACGCCAAAGTCAACAACTGCCGTGCTACCTCTACCTGATGAATAGTCTAACACCATCACCCATGCATCAGAGTAGCTGTAGCTGGGTTTAATCTACTCTACTCTGAATGTCTGAATCGTGTTCAGGCACGGTCTTGAAGAAAAAAAATCTATCATTACCATTTTTATAAAGCTCTTCGTTCTTGGCTTCCACTATAAACAGTTATAAAGAAGGATTTCGGATCGGTCTTGGCTCTTTGTACACGCACATTTATGCCCTTTAGTTGCTATAAAAATTGTCTAGTGTCATGCAGCTGATCACGGTGTCAAGTCAAAGCTTTCACACGGGAGCTAGCACACACTTGAAGATTATATAATATATACTAGTAGTAAAGTAAGATGGATGGTGATATGTGATTTTAGATTAGGGTACATCGTACCTGCCACTCATCGGCCGGCCTAGCCTAGCTAATCGCCGGGATGGGCATCAGTCGCGTCTTGCTTGTGGACGGAGGAGTCTGGCGTGTCAGCTGTCAAAAAGCCACGGGCCGGGACACGTGTGCGTAGGTAGCTAGACTGCGATATATGTCTGATGAAAGAGAGATATCAGCCGGCTTGGGTGATATGATTCTGACGAAGCGTTTGTTGCATTAGCCAGTCGTAGCTTACAACATGTTTTGCCGCAAAACCACTTGTCGACCGGCCTGTGCGTGTGATCGATTATTAGCGCTGCCCATCTATGCACCGATGAATGATACAGAGAGGCTACTGGTTCTTTGTGGTTGGAATGGAGGATTGATAGGTGGTTTACTGAGTTTGAATTGAACTCGTACCTGGTCTACTGAGTTTTTCTTTTGTAATGGTTATAGATGACAGATCTTTATTATAATAAAGCTTCCTTCATCTCATTCCTGACTGCATTTGCATTGGTCCAAATATAATCACTGGTGCGGCCGAAGTTTTTTGAGATGGATGGAGTTGTAATTGTTACTTCATCTAATTGCAAATGTATCTATTGAGCCATCACACCATATGGTCTTTCAATACTTCGACGAATCACAAATTTAGTTCTGTCTAAGTTTAATATTTCGCAAGTCAAAATAATCAACTTTTGACATATCTGAAATTTTATACAGGCTGACATTGCCAGATTATTATAAAAATTACTTTTATAATTTGACAGTATATGTAACTATTAGGTATTGATGATCAAAATTAAAGTCTACCCTAGGATAAACCTAAAATGATTTATATTATGATCGGACGAACCAAATATTTTATTTTGATGGACAGCAACAATTAAAATATATTATGTTAAATGAAAAGGAGTTATATGCTATAGAAATACTTATATAAGGAATCCAGTATGTCAACCTTGTCTAGAATTTTAGATATTGATTGATGTCTAGGTTAGACAGACTAGCTTTGAACAAAGCTAAATAGACCTGTATTTACTGTAATACGTACTGTTGGTGCAAGCACGATACAAACCCGTCTCCTTCTGCGACGACTCTTCCACGCA
This sequence comes from Echinochloa phyllopogon, assembly GCA_033239725.1. NCBI lineage: Eukaryota > Viridiplantae > Streptophyta > Magnoliopsida > Poales > Poaceae > Echinochloa > Echinochloa phyllopogon. The sequence continues at coordinate 5,160,821 of BTCW01000001.1, forward strand.
GTTAAACTGGTCAAAAAGGTAGCTTCAGGTCTAAGCTAAAGGTCACCCCATTGAATGGCCCAGCACAAGCGTGTAATTTGACAGTGAACTCGAGCAAAGAGGGTCAAAGTGACGTGATGTGATGGTATATATATGAACACAACAACCGCAAATCATGCATAGATCAGAATGGCTTTGTTACCTTTTCCTTTCAGAGAGGAATCAGAAAATGGCTGTTGAGTGCTGACTAAACCGAGAACTGGAGAAGGTCAGAGAGTAGCAAAGCTGTTAAGCTGGAATAATCTAACCATTTTTTCGGAAATCTTTTTTTCACTCACTAAAAAAGACCCAAAGCTTCTAATATGAATCTTAATGAATTTGCATGTAAAAAACTCGTTTTCACGTAGGTACTATAGACCAAGTCCAATGTACTTATCGAAAGTCAAAACATCTCACACCGTATGCAAAACGGGGAACATCTGCTTCCGAAAAAGCATAGCGCGCTCATGGTTAACGGAAACTTTGGGCCGTAGAATTGTGGTATTCACTCTCGGGTTATATAAGTTAAATGGGCCAAGCAGCCCAGCTCAGCAGCTCCTGCGTGCAGCCCGCCCGCCACCTTCAACCGCCGCGGGTTCTCCGACGACGGCAACGAGCCGACGACTACTCTGCAGTGCTGCGAGGAGAGGTCGCGCGCCGTTGGATTGGATGGACGCCCTCGCCTGTCGCCGCCTTCGAGATCGCCCGTCGGGCCCGTTTAGTTTAAAAAAAACTATCAAATATACTATATAAAAAGAAGATTTCTCATCACATTAAAATATCATAACATGCATGAAGTATTAAATGTAGATGAAATCAAAAAAATAATTGCACAGTTTTGTTGTACTCTGCGAGACGAACATTTTGAGCCTAATTAATCAATTTTTGGATAATTTTTTACAAATACAAATAAAATATTACAGTAGCGCAATGATTACGAACTGACATTTTACTTCCAAATTCAATCTTCCAATTCTCGTCTAGACACCACCGACGACGGCTGGTTCCACGACGTCTTACTGGGTCTCAGCGCGTGTCACGATCACCACCAAGTACGCCAGCACTCGCTGCAAGCGCTGCACTCCAAGCGCGACGCTCACCACGCACCGGCTCCGCCGAGTGGTCACCAGCGCCGTGGAGGCAGGGGCGGTAAAGAGTCTCAATTTTTTTCGAAAGACCAATACAAATGCAAACAATTATACACATACATTCCAATTTAGGTAATTTTAAAAATTGACGGGTTCAATAGAAATCAGACCAAAATACTATTAATTTTTTAGCTAAAATAAGTAGGGCTAAACAGATTTGTGAAGTGAGCATGGGCTAAAATGAGTTAGCACTAACAGCAAGTGCTTTCTAGTCCGGAGACTGGAAAAGGCCCATTTCTTGGATATCTGTCCCATTGCTGCATGGGCCTTACTGGACTCAGAATTCCTTTTCTTTGAATTGAATTTTATAAAAAGCCCTTTATGTTTTATTAGAAAGAACACAATCCATTCCTCAAAAATAGTAAATTCAGAATTTTATTTCTTAGGGAAAATTTGAACGCCTGAATTCAGAAAAAATACCATGTCGTATCGTAATCCTAATCCTAGTGGCATGAATTTTCAAAAAACCGAGAAAAATAATTTTGTTTAATAATGACAACGTCAAATCGGGGACCATGTGGCGCGTGGAGAAGAATAGTGCACCTGAATAGATACACGGGGTCTTTTTTGCTTGCATGATCCATTTTGACCACGAAGGCTTGCATACAGTGGCGGACCTTGACCATGAAATCGGGGGGCTAATCTATGTAGCTGAGTGTTGTATAGAAGTGTACAGTAGCAAAAACACTATTTATTTAGTGGAAAAATGCATGAAGGAGGGGGGCCGGTGCCCAGTTTGGCCCCAACGGTGGTCCGCCACTGCTTGCATACAGCAAACCGTGGTGGAGCTGCCTGTATACCAAGTTTTCAAAAAAGAGAAAGAAAAGTTTATTTATTTTTCAAAACAATACAAACACCCACATATATAGATGCATGTTCATTCCCAGCTACGACTACAGTATAAAGGAATCAACATCAGATACTTAAAACATCACACAAATCACTCAATATTTAGTTTCAAGAAACATAGAGTTCGTGTACCAATTCACCTCTGGGGATTTTTTTTAGATAACAGAATAAATTCAGCCTTAATCATGTTTGGCTACGGCCTATTCACCTCCGGGGATACCACGGGAAGTTGATGGTCCATTCTATTATGACATAGACAGTTTCAGATACGGCAAACCCTCCCCAATTCCATTATTTTTGAAGTCCTTTTTTATATAAAAAACTTTATTTTTCAAAAGGTTTGATTGGTTGGTAATCTTTCTGTTGCACATGTACGGTGTCCTGGTGCACCCTGATCTCATGTCGCAAGGCACGAACGGCATTGCAGACGACAAAGGCATCACCAGTGGCCCACAGGGTCACATCTAGGTCCACCACGTCACCTCCGGGCCCACCGTCAGCGACACACCGGGCCGAGCCCGAAACCTACATGTACACCTCTACCCGTCTCCCCCTGCTGGTCCGAGTGCCTCCAGCTTCGACGCGCTCGGCCCCCCTTTCCCTTTCCGAAGCTTCTCGACCGCCTCCACCTCCGCCTTCCCCAACTCCATCCTCACATGGCCGACGACGCGAAGGCCGAGGCGGCGGCGCGGGCGAGGCCGGAGTCCTCGCAGGAGGAGGAGGAGGACTGGAAGGAGGCCGAGGGGGACGTCGCCGAGGTCGACCGCGCCGCGCTCCCCAATGGCCCCGCCGGCGAGGGGCAGGTGCCCACGGACCGCCCGATCCGGGTCTACGCCGACGGCATCTACGACCTCTTCCACTTCGGCCACGCCAGGTCGCTCGAGCAGGCCAAGAAGTCGTAAGGACACCGCCCCTCCCTCTGCCCCCTCCTCCTCCGCTCGTGGTCTGCCTCCGATTGGATTGAATTGCTCCGATCTGCGCCTCGCGCTGGCGTGTTTGGGTTGCACGCCGTTGCGTGCGTGGCCTGCAATGGTAGCTGCTGTAGTGGCGCATGATTAGGTGGTTCAGTGCTAGATTGGTCGGGAGAAGGTTTATTCCCCTTCTGTCTGCGGCAGTTTTTTTAACTATCGCACGCGATTAGTATTTTTGTGATTAAGTTGGAAGGACTTTATTGGATATATTATCACGTGCGATTGCCATTGTGTGCAAATATCGCTGTGAATAGATTGAAATCCACGTTAGTGTTATTGCGGATTAGTGGGTTGCTTGATATGCGACAGTGCTGTTGGTGTCTTCTTTTGGCAACTGGATAGGTTGTTTGGTGAAAATGGTATGTTACCTGTTGTGATTATTCTCTGGATGGCTCTTCTCCTTGTTGCAGTTAATGGATGTTATATAGTGTGTAAAGTGCGTATGTCAGGTTTTGTCGTTAATAGCGTATTCCGATTCGGATTCGGTCGTTCATCTCCTTTTAGCCTGGACAGCAATTTCTCACTGCTGTGTTGCCACAGACTGTTTCAGTAATTGAACTCTTTCGTTAGAGGCTTGGGACTGTGATCTTTTTGCTCGCTGATACAAATCACCATGTGGTGTTGTACTGTTGTGTAATGCCAACTGCTGATCTAAGCATCATCCGATTACTGAAATAGGCAATGGAATCAAAGTTGGTACCTGGTTTTTATTGTTTATATTAGTAGATATCAGTAATACACATGCATGCTGTAGCGAAACGAGTCTGTTCTATGGAAATTTTCCTGCCTGTCTGAATTGATCTGCGATTTCCGATTAATTATGCATTCCCTATATGGCTATACCTACCACAGTGGTCCCTTAAGAATTTGAGTAAGAGTATCTATAAGTAGCTATGCTGCTAAAAGATTCTGATCTGGAAACATTGCTGTCGCAGTTATGCTAGCTTTTAGGTACATTCAATGTTTTCCTTGAATTTATTCATGTAACAGAACTTTGGTATTTCACAAGTCTATTCGGGTTACTGTATAATAATGGAAGCATCTGACTTTTCCGTGATACCTTTTGTAAGGAACCCTGCAGCTATCATGATTTCTTAAGTACGAAGCTTTCTTTAGATCTTTAAAGGTTATTCCATAACGACACTATTCTGTGTATCTAGTGGTCCATGTAACAGCCCTTTCTGTGCGTATTCAGTAAATTGAGTGCATGTAACTTCGACCTGCTATTTACCTTGCTAACATATGTGCTTAAGCGCTACTAAAATTGCCTTACTAAACGCCTAAAAATATTGTAAGAATCAGACTGAGTGAGTGCTTTCAAATCTGCAGGTTTCCAAACACATATCTTCTTGTGGGATGCTGCAATGATGAGTTGACACACAAATACAAAGGAAGAACTGTAATGACTGAGGATGAGCGATATGAGTCGCTTCGTCATTGCAAGTAATCATCTTTTCATGGTCGATTATCATAATTAATGAGTGCAATACTGTATCTCATATATTTTTCGACATATAGGTGGGTTGACGAAGTCATTCCCGACGCTCCATGGGTGGTGTCAGAAGAATTCTTGGATAAGCATAACATTGATTTTGTTGCTCATGATTCTCTGCCGTAAGCACTCGTTCTGAAAAAAAGACTTTGATGTTCCCATAATGCAGAAAATATTTCCATGAAATGCCTGTGATGATATATGTGGCCATCAATCATCATTACATTCAAAGCCTTTTGGTTTTACACTTTTACTTTTACTTGGTACTGGGACAGAAATGTAAGTCTATTCAGTTAATCTGTTTTTCCTATATGAACTTACACAGGTATGCTGATGCTAGTGGAGCTGGTAAAGATGTTTATGAACATGTGAGTTGAGTAATTCATGTATAATATAATCTCAATTGAAATTCTCTTAATGGTATCGGTTCATATTTTTGGTGTCTGGTCTGGTGTGAATAACTAATATCAATGTGTTTTATCAGGTAAAAAAACTTGGTAAGTTCAAGGAGACCAAGCGCACTGATGGAATATCAACATCGGATATTATAATGCGGATTGTTAAAGATTATAATGAGTATGTTATGCGGAATCTGGCCAGGGGCTACACTAGAAAAGATCTTGGTGTCAGCTATGTGAAGGCATGTAATACAAACCCCACACTTTATCAGAATATCCAACATATAGGAAATTTAACTGTTGTACTAATGTGGTAGTATTGTTTATGGGCTGGCCATCTGACTCTTATGTCTTACCAGGAAAAACGACTACGAGTTAACATGGGACTGAAAAACCTGCGTGACAAAGTTAAGCAACACCAAGAAAAAGTGGGTGAAAAGGTACTTGTATTCACGATCACAATTATTTATGCAACTATTGGATTCTAACATTGAACATATTGAGTCTCATAGTTTGTTAATTTCTCACCCTTTGTGAACCTGGTGCACATAAAGTTTAGAACCACGCTTCCTTTATATACGTGAAGCTGCTATTTAGTTGACTATTACTTTGCCAGTGCCCTTACTCTTCTGAATTCAACTGTTCATTTGCAGTGGAACACAGTTGCAAAACTCCAGGAAGAGTGGGTGGAAAATGCAGACCGCTGGGTTGCTGGTTTCCTAGAGAAGTTTGAGGAGGGTTGCCATTCAATGGTCAGTTACCCTTGGACCCTTACTAGCCTGCTGTTGATAGGAATCCAGTGCTCACACTTGTTTCTGAAATTTCCCTCAGGGAACCGCCATCAAGGAGAGGATCCAGGAGAGGCTCAAGGCACAATCCAGGGACTTCGGTAGCCTTTTGCAGTACGACAGTGATGATTATGAAGAAGACGACGAGGACGAACACTTCGAAGATGTCAAGGAATAGCGCCTCTGTAAATATAGGCAAGGTTTTAATAGTTTATCTGATGCAAATCGTCTGTTGGTCCTACACCGTCTCATGTGCCCCTCTTGGTTCGTGATCTTTATATGGTCAAAGGTAGGTCAGGTCAGCTTGCCTTGCTAGCTTTTGATGTTTGTTCAGGCAATGTCCAGTTGTAAAAGTTGTAGAACTCTTCCCATACTTGTATGGAGGATATATGTTGCATTTTTACTTTCGTCCAGAACATAAGATTATAAATTTAAAAGTCAAGCCGGTTATTAATTGGTAAATTTCCGTCTGTCTTCCTCCCTGTCTTGCCTTGTACAACTCTATGATGAATGTACTTCCTGAAATTTAGATAGATAGAGAGAGAAACCATTCATAATTGGGTTCCTACAATGACCTTGGATTTTCTTTTATAACAAACAAACGTGTCTTGGATTCCTTGGCACCTTCTAAAGCCATGTGACCTGGATGCCTTGAGCTCAGCCTGGAACCACATGAACGTATTTTTTTTCTGTGTGCTGGATTGCCGGAGCCTGCTGGAATGAATTCAGGTGATTGGCTTGTTTCTTCCCCGCTCCAAGTTTTCCCTCTTGCTAGGGGCCGGTATCTTTTCTCTATGGTGCCTTGTTCTGTCCCTCCATGTTCTTTGCTTGTGTTCTTTGTGCAGCAGGCTGCCGGCAGGACCTTGGAGCCAACACAAGTTTCTCACTATACCTTTTTTTTTTCTGTTTCAGGTGTAGTTTTGTTTTATTCTCTACAATGTGATTAGGCTGTTCAATAAAACAGCTCATTGTTAGTGGCCCGTAATTACTATTAGGAGGTTGCCTAATGGCATACTCTTCGTTTTTTTTTCTTGTTGAGCAAGGAGACCGGGGGTAGTATACATAGACTTGACTTCCTTTGCTCACCAACACAACGGGAAAAAAAATATGTTGTGTGGTTTTGATTATCCTTGCTTGGATTGCTTAAGAAGTTTCCTCTTCCTTCCCCGAATCGGCTGCTCAAATTCGATGTCGGCGATTTTTGCGCTGCTTTCATAGAGGTAGCAGTAGCTTCTTTCTTGCTCCAATTTTGCCGCACAGCTCAAGGCACTCCTGCTATAATAACTTCAGCTAAGAGTTCCACGATTTTATTATGCTTCCCAGAAAAAAAAATCGCTCCTGGAATTCCATTCTCGATGCAATCTGGGTTGGTACTCGATACTCTTTGGTTTATTGGTTCTTGAATTCAGGATTTTTTTATCCCCTTTTCGTTATTTTAACCTTTCGAAATAACTAATTTGACAGTAATTTGTGAATTGTGATCAGGTGGTCCTGTTCTTCGCTTCATCTCCTGGTGACTGTAACAATCTGGTAAACAGCTGATTTGTTGATGAGCAATCAGATCCAACTTAGCTGAAGCCATATATACATGCATTGCGGCCATCATCGTCCCAGATCACCAACAAGTATGTCGTCGTCGTCGTCGCTGCTGTCGAAGCTGCGGCTGGTCACCGTGGACGTGACGGGCACCCTGATCGCCTACCGTGGCCAGCTCGGCGACTACTACTGCATGGCGGCCAAGGCCGCCGGCACGCCGTGCCCGGACTACGAGCGCGTGCACCAGGGCTTCAAGCTCGCCTACGCCGACATGAGCCGCCGGCACCCCTGCTTCGGCCACGCCGCCGCCATGCCCACCGCCGACTGGTGGAAGTCCTGCGTCAGGGACTCCTTCGCCAGGGTAGAGTTCTTGCTTGGTTCCTGCACATACTCATGGAAGGAACAATTCTGCAATCTGATTGATCAGAGATGGTCAGATGGGGTAATTCATGATCTTGCTGTGCTTTGAACACAACAGGCCGGGTACGAGTACGACGACGACACGTTCGAGAGGATATTCCGGCGCATCTACGCCACGTTCGGCTCGTCGGCGCCGTACACGGTGTTCCCGGACGCGCCGCGCTTCCTGCGGTGGCTGCGGGGGAGGGGGCTCGCCGTCGGCGTCGTCAGCAACGCCGAGCACCGGTACAGGGACGCCGTCTTGCCGGCGCTGGGGCTCAACCAGGTCAGCCAGCCAGCCCGTGCTCAAAATCTTCATCCTTTTCACTACCCCTCGTGCTTCCAATCCGAGCTCTGACAATGGCTGGCGGCGTCGCATGTGTTTTCGGTGGCAACCAAACGGAACGGTGAAGCAGGGGTCGGAGTGGGACTTCGGGGTGTTCTCGGGGATCGCCGGCGTGGAGAAGCCGGACCCGAGGATCTACGAGGCGGCGCTGGAGGCGGCCGGCGGCGTGGCGCCGGCGGAGGCGCTCCACATCGGTGACAGCCTGCGCAAGGACTACGCCCCCGCGCGGAGCCTCGGGATGCACGCGCTGCTGCTCGACAGGTTCGGGACCGCCGAGGCAGAGAGCTGGCGGCGGTCCGGCGTGCCCGTGCTCCCGGACCTCGACGCCGCGCGGGAGTGGCTCGCCGCCGGGGATCACAAGGATGGAGATGGAGATGGAGGAGCGGAGCCTGTAACAGCCAGGTGAAATGCCCGAAAGGAAAAGGAGAGCATTTGAAAATTGAAATGCCTGACAACCTCACAAATGACAAATCACAAGCATAGCCATTGGCCCAATTCCTGCTGCTGCGATGACGGGGTGACACTGTGGAAGTGGAAGATGCAGCCAGGCAGCCAGCCAGAGGAAAATGGCATTGGCTGGGTGAGCAAGTGATCGTGTCGTGTAATTAGCATCTGTCAGACAGCTGGTGATCCCTGGACGCCAATGACCAATGACCAAAATCAGCGTAAGATGGTGCAGTTCATTCAGATTTCAGAGTGATCATGCAATGAGCATTTGCAGACGTTAATGTTGGCTCGATCCTCGTGCTTTGGCTTCTTGCAACCCAACTACGCAACAACACAATTTTGATCTTTGACACGGAATCACGTCTAAACTACACCATTCTTAAGCTATGATGCCTACCATCAGCCTATAAAATGTTAATTTAAAACATCACTAGTACAAAAAGAAATTAAAAAATAAATTGGACTGATTGATATTGTTATTGCGTTAACTCTATTCCGCGTCCGGTCGCGCTCCTGCCACACTGCGCGACCGGCCGGAGAAGGAGGAGGCGGCGACGGGTTAAAGCCCGGGTTAGGGAGGTCGGGGTTACCGGGGATATCACGTCCGGCGGACTTAGAAGGACGGATTGGGGGCGGCGGCCGGCCCGGTGGTGGTGACGGTCGCCGGGCGGCGAGGACGGTGGGGGACCTCCGGTAGGTGGTGCCGGCGGCAGCGCGGGGTCGCACGGCTGTTCACTCCGCGCGACGGGTTGCGCCTTATCCCTCTCCTTATTATTAGGGTAAATTAACAAAAAAGTTTAGCCCCATTCGAAAGGAAGTGATTTTTTCAAAAGAAGAAAGAAAAAGAAGAGCAACATGAACCCATCCAAGAATTGACAAAGAAAAAGGGCCCGCATAGCAGTAACAGCGAGGGAGATATCCATCCGCAAAGCAACTGGGCAGCGGAAACTGAAGCAGGCGATGCTGCGCCTTCGCGCTTGCGGCGGCACGGCGCCGGTGCCCGCGCTCGTCAGAGCGCGCCTGGCGCGGCGCGCCTCCTCCGCAGCCTACGCCGCCGCCACCGTCGCCGCTTCTTCCTCCGCTTCGTCCGCCCTGGAAGAGCTCGCCGCCGAGCGCAAAGGTCGCCCTTTTTCTTTTTCCACAATCTCTCTGCGGAACTCTGTCTCCCGCTCCCGCTCCAGCTGCGTCCCGTGTCGTTGCTTAGCGCTGGAGCCGCGGATTTGTTCTCTTTATCGCATTCTGTGGCGCGTGCCTGAGCGTGGAGTTAAACCTCTCGAGTTGGAGGCGGCGTGCCAAGAGGTCGCAATGGCCATGGCAGTGGCTTCCTGTTTGCTGAAATGCCCAAGCGAAGCGTGCATTGCTTGCGGTATCAACGGATTAACGCGGTAGCCAAGTTGCATCACGCTCGGTGCTACCCTGATAGGTTATGAGTAGAGAGGCGCCTGATTGTAGCTTCAGCATGTAGAACTGTAGAAGCATTTGACAGTAAAAAGGTTCACTCCTGTGGGAAACTGCCGTTGCTGATATTACTTGTCGTTAACCATCAGAGATCAGGATTCCTTCAAAATACGTCCTTTGTTTCTATAAATTTAGCTCTAAATTGTTGTGCTCCTGTGCTGCGTATGCACTGCCGATAGCTTTGTTATTTTGATTCAACACTACCTGACAATGATATCAACAACCTAAAAGTTGACTATAGCTTTTTTAATCAATTTTATGAAGGTTGGCGTTGTCCAACAGTTAGCTAGAGCACATCTCATTCAGAAACTGGTGCACTGCAAAAACTAAACATCTCTTGTTCTCTTTGTTTGGATTAATATAACATTCACATTTTGGTTTATGGGTAGTACACTTGAAGCAGTTGTTACTTAAATTGAAGTAAAGACTAACTTTAAGCATGCTTCCTTTTTAGGTTTGGCAAAGGTTGTTCTAAAGAAGGGAAAGACCCAAATATTCAGAGATGGGAGCCCTATGGTGTATAGTGGTGCTGTTGATAGGATAATCGGTCGACCTCCTCCGAAATCTGGCGATGTTGTTTTGGTGGCTGATGGGACAGAGAAACCTATTGGATGGGGTCTCTATAACTCTGTGTCCATGTTTTGTGTTCGGTTGATGCAGCTAGAGGAAGAGGCAAGAAGGTAACACATTCATAGGTACCAGCTGTACAATCACCCATATTTTAGCAGCTCAAGCTGACAAATTACTTACCTTCTATCTTTTCAGAGATCCCGCGTGTGCGCTTAATATGGAAAGACTGCTTGAAGCAAGGATTTCATCTGCTGTTGATTTGCGGCGTCGTTTGGGTCTCCCTTCAGCTGACACAAATGCTTATCGCCTCATCAACAGTGAAGGGGACAGGTATATATATGTCAAATTTAGTTACCAAGGGAAGTTGGGACCTTGTCCAAATCATCAAAAGAAGTATAATTTGCTTAGTGCCTTTTTTTTGTAGAGTAATACATGTGTACTTTCTAATAGTGCAATGACTATCATAAACTAAAATCTTTAGATGAAGAATACATTGTTATTGGTGTTCCTTGAATGCTTCTGCTAGAGCAGTGAATGCAAATCAGCATCAAAGAATGAGTTATACTAAAATTTCGTTAGGAATTCCCAGGGCATTATCTTGTTCTTGACCCATAGTTTTCTTGGAAGCGCATCTGAAATTTCTTTTCGCTAATTTGTGTGCAGATTGTCTGGTCTAATAGTGGACATCTTTGCTGATGTCGCCGTAATTGCTTCATCTGCTGCTTGGGTTGAGAAATATAGGCAAGAAATTCATTTTCTTGTTAGCAAACTAAATGGCATCAACCATATAAAGTGGAGGCCGTCAGAAGATATTTTGAAAGAAGAAGGGTTGGATGTATCAGACCATAAGGAGCCTTCTTCATCATGTTCAACTGTTAAGGTGGACATGTTGACTGCAAGCTTATGCATCAGTACTTATTGGTTTTGATAGCTCATGATATAGTTTCAGTTCAATCATTTGTTGTTCATGCTCATTGAGCTAGCAAGACGTAAAGTGACTGATGCAAGTGTACTCTGTTTGGTTTTGCAATTACTTTGACTTTTCAGATTGTACAGTATATAATTCCGCTGATTTGTATCTCTCATGGTTCCAACACAAGCTGATTGTTATCTTTACTTTCAGGTCATGGAGAATGGCATTGTGTACTTAGTCTCATTAGAGGGTCAGAAGACAGGATTTTATGCAGATCAGAGGGAGAACCGCCATTTTGTATCATTACTCTCAAAGGACCAAAGGGTCCTTGACATTTGCTGCTATACTGGTGGTTTTGCTCTAAATGCAGCCAAGGCTGGTGCTGATAACGTCATAGGTAAATATTATGATCCAATGAGGCTTTTATGTTTTAGTCATTTGTTCATGTGCTTTTCAAGTTATTTACAATTGAAGAATTTTGGTGGAATAGCATCATTAATTTGGAAATTTCAGACTAAGATGTATTCCGTGATCTTTTGTCTGCTTATAATATTCTGCTGGTTTTATGGTACGAGATATTTCAACCTGTGTAACTATTTTCAGGCATTGACTCATCAGGGTCAGCCTTAGAACTTGCCAATGAGAATATCATTCTCAATGAGCTGAGCCCTGGAAGAATCTCGTTCGTAAAAGGAGATGCAACTGCATTCATGAAAGGAGCTGTCTCAAAAAATGAGCTGTGGGACTTGGTAATCCTTGACCCTCCAAAATTGGCTCCTCGAAAGAAGGTAACATAATCACATCTTCTGCACTTGGAGGATTTAAATCTACTAGTATATTATGACTTGAAATGGGATCTGTTTTTCATCTGTGGATGCAAACGCTGAAGCATGTTATAACGATTCTTGAATTATTCACTATTACCCACTTCTTCCATTGACTCGTTGCTGACCACCTCTTGTATTTGTAGGCGTTGCAAAGTGCATCTGGTATGTATAGAAGCTTGAATGCTCTTGCAATGCAAGTAGTGAAGCCAGGGGGGTTGCTCATGACATGCTCTTGTTCTGGAGCTATGACCCAAAGTGGCATGTTCCTCAAAACCATTCAGGTATCTCAATGTTCTGGAACTTGCTCGTCATGCATAATTACTCAATATGCATCTTGTCATATTTTTTGTGTATATCTGTGTAACATATGTGGCATTGTTGTAAGATGCTGTGATTCGAACTGGTCCGCTGCGAGAAGCTTGGTTTATGGAATAGAAAAGAATGTTACAATTGTCGCATTCACATTGTTCTTTTTTTTTTGTTCACATTGGCAATTTTGTGGTGATTTGGCCACATAGATGCTCAAAAACTTACTCTTCATATTGCTTCTATATTAGGGTGCTGCATCAATGGCCGGCCGAAAGGTTACAGTCTTACGTCAAGCTGGGGCAGCCTGTGATCATCCCATCGACCTTGCATACCCTGAGGGTCAGTATCTCAGCAATTACTTGCTGCGAGTGGCATGAAAGAAAACAGAGCTGAAAGCAGAAGCAAGTTTGTAGTCTAGCAGTCCGAGAAGCCTTAGAGTACTGATCACTTCTGAAGAGCTCAAGTTCATCTCATATCTTAGTCATGCATGTTAAGTTTAGTTTATTTTCTATGAAGAAAATGCATCAATTATGTAGCCTACAGAATATCTTTAGGAACAGTGTAGATCATGGATATTTTTTGTGGAGATTCACAAATGGTGATCAGATCGAAAGCTGCAAATTTAATAAATAGAATCTCACAACAGTTTCGAAAACCGAAACTGCCATCCAAGACTTCTGAGTATACAATTTTGGAGAACAGAATTGTGTTTTTTTCCATTGTAATGTACAATCTGTGCACAGGTGGATTCAAACCTGTAGCCCCACGGTCCTACTTTGTATGTATATATATTCTACACAAATGCTCACAAATAAAATTTCTATGGAGTACAGATACATTTGAACCATAAGCTTGTGTAACATTTAACTTTGAAAGTGTATCAGCGGCCTACAGGGGGTCTGTTCCATGACAAGTAATTATTATCTCCCAATTTCCTGCATATACAGAAAATCAGATTGCATTTCATTTTAGTGAGAAGTAATTAAAACAAATGTTATATAGCATGTTCATCTTGACACAATCAGGATCTGAGACCTAAAAAAAGTCACTAACCTTGGTTTTATCAAGTAGAGCAAGCTGAACGCAAACGCCAAGAAGAAGCAGAGGCCACCGACAGTTAGATATGCGAGTCCAAGAAAATCGTTCTTTCCACCAAGCCAGGTTGCGGTAGAAAGCACCAACTTCTTCTTGCCACCAAAGCTATAGGTGTTGTAGTTGTTTTCCAAATGAACTGTAATGGTATCGTTTACCTTGAGATCAACATATATCCTACCATAGAGCTTTCTGAATGTAGGGAGTGCCGCAGTTCGCATCCAAACAATAAGGTCCTCTTGCTCACTCAACTGCTCAGAAGAAAAGCAAGTCAGTGACATCATGGGGGGAAATGGAATTCTGAATGGTCAAAAGAATGTATCTCAAGCGAGTGTTTTAGATAAAATACTGAAAGTCAATCTTTAAAATTTATGACTATCATATACTAAAAGCATTATTGCCCTCCCAGGTGCCCATAAGAAAATGCTGAGTACATAGCAAAATCCATAAACATACCGATACATTTGGAAGTGTCTTTCCACCTATAAGAGGTCCTTGCTGGAAATTCTGCGGGAAGACATCGCTCCCAAATTTGTGCTCTCTGTCACTCTTCCAAGAGATGTCTTTCTTGTCCACTCTCAAGGTTTCGTTGTTGCGAACGAGGTTGTATGTATCATTGAACAGGCTCCACGCAATAAGACCACAAGGGACGATTGGCTTTCCATCTAATGTGGCCTCAGGATCACAATTGCTAGTGTCACTCGCCTTACTTTTATCACTTAGCTGTGCATCATTACGGCTCTTGACATACCTGAACATGATGAATGTGACAGTTAAGCAGGGAAAAATACATCTTAAAGAGCAAGAAGACTTCTCACTGAGATGATTGGCTAAAGATTGCATACCTCCTATGATTCTGGTAAAAGTTATCTAGCTGATAATACACAAAAATTGGCTGATTCATATCCTTCGTAATCTGCAGACAAGCATGCAATCAATCAAATATTTTAGTCAAGTATTCGTTCAATTCTTATAACAAGATTCATATTTGTAAAGTAACTGGCATGTCTCACACCCTGTTGCTAGTCAGTGTTCTTGCTGTTAGTTGTTTTCTATTGGCAAAATTTCAGGTTATAGAAGAATACATGCAGACAAAATCCATTACCGTCAGGTTCCTTGTGCAGGTTTTTGGTATAGTTTCGTTCCGGATGTAAGCAAGCTTGTCAGTCACATTAGGAGGGACACATGCATCATCATACCGTTCAACAATCTCAACAACCTGCAGCAAAGAAAATGGCCAACATAAACAAAATGTCCAAACTCATTACCAATCTAAGCAGATAGGATATCGGGCATACTTGTTGTGAAGCTCGCAGCGAAACAACACCAATTGGGACAAAAATCACGCCAACAAGAACAAATACCAAAACAACCTGTACAACATAATAAGTTAAGCACAACCACGTGTGAGATATGATGTAGGAAAGCTGACACCAAGGGAAATCTGTACTATTAAGCTTACCCATTTTGGAGTAAGGATTGGCTTGCAAGCTGGGAGCTCCTGCTGCGTAAACTTGGAATCTGTTTGCAGTGAAGGACAAGTTTAAAAATTCCTCAATTTAAGCAAAGCTGAATACGAATATGTGAAAAGCAGGCGCATCATTTAAAAAAATTGCAGAATTATGTTGGTGACTCGTAACCCCACTTCTGATTTTTATCAGTGCTCAAGTCAAAAACATGGACTAAGTTCTTCTTCTACCATATCATCTCAAAGAGAAAAGAAAAAGAAGTATTCATGAACATCAGATTTCAGTATTCGAGACAAATCAAACTTCACAAAGTTAGCCTTGACTACCACCAACTTATATCTCAGGCACGATAATAACATGATAAACAGCCCGAGGAAGAAATACCCAAAAGGTTCTAAACCCAGCCAAAATGAAAAAGGAAAATAGAGATAATATCCTTGCTTGAAGCCTTACAACTAGAGATAATATAAGCAAGATCATATCGAGGAAGGAGATCTTACACTTGGGCTTCCTGGAGTTCCTCCTGGGCGCCGCGCCGCCGTCCCCGGATCCGCCGGAGCTCGACCCGGCGGCGTGGCTATCCATCCCACCAACCGCCAAGAACCGCCTCTACCTGCCGCCCAAAACGAGCCTCGCCAAAATCGCCGGCCGCCGGCACCGAGGGCCCAAGCAAAATCACAACGAAATGAACGCCGTCCTCGACTCCCCTGCCTGGAGATTTGTTGGCGCGTGGAAGGCGAGGCGGGGAAAGAAGTAGAGCACGGAAAAGCTTGGACCTTGCTGGTTGCTGCGAAGGTTACAAGGAAGGGGGAGGAGCGGTTTGACTCGAGGAGAGGAGGAGGTGGTGGTGGTGCTGGTCGTGGTCGTGCCCCCCGCGTTGAGCAGCGCCGGCGGAGATGGACCAGGGAAGAGTCGAACGGGTCAAGGAAGTTGCCTAATTCTTTCTAGCACATTTTTTAAAGAACAAACAGCGTCTAGAAGAAAGAATAGAACCTGGAATGGGAACGGTTGGGTTGGATGGACTAGTAGTTGGGGTGATTTGGCAGCCTTTCGGATTTGGCTGATTGTTAGTTGTCCTCTCATGTCTCAATTTTGGTGTACTACGCTGGAACCGTGTATACTAGCTGCCGGTGAAGTAGTATGATATTTCGACGTGCATCTTACAGTGTTGGCAATTGTCGACTTAGAGAAGATGTGATGGACTGGTGGTGAGCAAAGACAAATGAATGCAATCAATGATGTAGATCAATGACAGATAAACATGATTAATGTTGTTGCATCAAGTTAGCAAACAATTGGAGGAGCGAAGACAAATTCTTTTTTCAATGGCGAAAATAGATTAAATATGGCGACAAGTGCACTTAGTATGGGAGCAAGAGAGAGGAGAAAAAACAATAGAAATGATGACAGTACAGGCAAGGCAACAGAGAGGACCACGTAGAGGGTTCCATCAATGTGTACATCTCTAAGAGATGTCACAAATGTGGAAGACTTTAAATGTTGACATTAAGACAAAGAAAAAAAGTTGGAATTAGAGGTGAGAGTTTAGTGGAATAATCATCTGAATAGGGACAAGCTGTCTTTTCTAATGCCATGGTAGTACATTTTTTACGAGATCACCACAATCTTTATATGAGGTTCCATTTTTCTCCTTCTAGAATGCATTTACTCCTACCAGTATAAGGTCTTCCTTTTATCTTCCCTGTAACCATGTTGTCCTTGAAAATCACACGTGCTATTCATAATCTGCACGTCTTTTTTATCATATGTACTGTTGTCTTTTCATTCTACCCTGGAATGTTCTTGTCAATATTATTCCCAAGCACACCCAAATGATAGAGTGGTCATGGGATCATGGCCATCACGCTTACTTCACAATCCTACTTGGCTCTACCTCATTTTAGCTAAAAAAACTAGTAGTATTTTGGCCCATCCCTTATTGAGTCTGATATTTAAAATTACTAGGCTAAATTTTAGGCTCCTTTACCACCCTGGCCACATCTCAACATGTTATAGCTCGATTATCTTATCTTACATCAATTTCCGCTGAAGATTATATATTTTACATGTTCTTTTGAAATCACTTTGGAGGTAAGTAAACTTGATAAATTTTATTGACATGTGGAAGAATATAAAAGGTCATTACATGCTTTAAGTTAGATTTGGAACACAAAATAGATTACCTTACAAGAAAATTTTTTATGTAGGCAAAATTCAGAGTAAATAATTTCAACGTTTGAAATTGGGGATTTTTATCGTGAAATGCACCTTTTATTTTCTCAACAAAAAAGTTTTATGTTACTGCATATGAGAAAAATAGTTAGAGAAAATCATTGCCCGTTTCACAACTCCCTAGATTCTCCCCTTCGTTGGTATCCCAATCCTCAAGACATCTTTGGCTTTTTATCAAAACTTGAATTGCCCCCCAATTATGTTTTCTCTCTTGAACATGTGGACTCTACAAAAGAAAAAGGAAAGGAGCATCTTTGGTTATCTTTCTACTTCGATGTTTGGACAAGAAGAGCTCGATCACCATGCAACTATTGAACAAAAGTAAAATGAATGGATTTGTTTTCTCTCATAGGGAAGTTTCAAAAATGGAAAAAAGGTCTTTGAGTGTTGTTAAGATATCACCAAAATTTATCTCAAATTCTATTGACCAAAACTTTATGTATGTGTGAGCGATTCATTGTTAACGCAGTGCAAGATTTAAACACTGCAGCAGCCTAGCACAAGATAGGCACAAAAATGTGCATTTCCAAGTTGCATCTCTGAATATATTCAATAGACTGTTTTAGCTGGAAAACATTGCTTGACTTTACCTTATAATGCTAACTGCAAAGGGACACCGAGCACCCTTCTCCAACCTAACCAATAAGTCCCTTCTTTCCGGTTGACGAAATTTGGTAACTGAACATGAGAGAACACATAAAAGGAAAAGAAAAATGTGTCCCTTGTACATAGTAGGCACATGTAGGTACTATAATTAGTCTAAGAACACCCACTCTTTTTTTATCCGTGTTTTAGAACACCCACTTTTAGAGAATCTCCAAGAGATTAGCTAAAAAAACTAGTCAAATTTACTAATTTAGCTACTCTGAAAAATAGATTTGACTAACAAATAACAGCGTAATCCAACAGATTATGTAAAGATGACTAGTGAGGTAGGCTAGCTAAAAATAGCTAGCGAATGAGGTGGGATGGAGAGCCACTAAATTTGGAGGGTCATTTACAGAGTTGGAAACGTTTTTTCTCTAAGAGCATCTCCAAGAGTCTCTCTAAACCCCACTCTCTAAATCCTCGTTTAGAGAGTCATTTATATAAAAATCGTTTTCTATATGTTTCCGTTTTCCAACAATTTTTCTATATCTTGTGTGCACTCTAAAAAGCTATTCTCTTTTCTATATTTGAAGATCGAGAAATCTGGAATAGAGAGTGGCTATGTTTACATAACCAAATAAAGAAGCTGTTGGAAGGTACCTTTTCAATCAAAATCTCTAAAACTAGCAATTATGATGAATTTAGAGAGTCTCTTGGAGTTGCTCTAACAATAGCTAAATTTAACTTTAGAAAACGATTTGGCTTGTCTCTTGAAGATGCTCTTACACTGTTATATGAACAATTTCTCCTATTCTCATATTCCCCCTATATAAATATACCCCTTCAACCATTCAACCAGCCAATGCCTAGCTCGATACCCTAGTGCTCAGTCTTGTCTTTGGCAACTCCAACATAAACATCAACAGTAAAATACTATACTTCCTTTGCACAACTCTATCGCTACATACTCATACCAATGCTACCCATGATAAATCATTGTTTCTGTAGTTTATAAAAATTTGCATGTGTTCATATAGCTTATCTTCGATTCTTGAACAATAATCACACATTGATGAAATGAGTGGATATTTACATTTAGGGTGCATAAAATCAAAGACTCAATCCTATATATCAGGAATCTGCCATGAATAATTGAATTGACTAGTCAGAATTGTTATTTTTTAAGAGATTCTAATAGATGAGGTAAAAGATTTATACTGAAGCTTCTAGATCATAGTCATTTGGAACACATAGATTTATTCTTCTGCTGCGGTTGCTGTTGGTACAGATGCAACAGAATCTTGAATACCCAAACATTCTAGTGCATTTGATGGCATAAAGAGTTCTGTGAAGCAGCCCCATCTAGTACTTCAGGTCAACTGCCATTGTTTCCATCACAACTCCCAAGATTCTTCCTTCTATCTGCCTCATCCACATCATTAGCATATCAGCAGCAAGATTACCACTTACATTTTTGTGAGCATCTAGTAAAGGTGTGGATGGCTCACCACTAAAATGTAGCCACTGGAAAGGCAGGTGGCCATGGCATTTGCGTAGGATAAGCAGGCACATCCTTGAACTCGAACGTGTCCTTCACATAGAAGGTCTTCAAGTCACCAACGAAATGTAGCTGGTGTGCGCTTGAACACAACGAGCTATTCCATGGGTCACTGTACTAACTTTATAGTACTTCTCCAACTTCACCAGTTTCCACACTCTTTGATAGTTGGAAGCACACCATTTCTGTTGTCAAAAAATGTCAAAAAGTTTGTCTTATATGGCCAAATGTTAATATAAGTCAATGTTTAATCAGTTTAACACGCATGTCCAACGAACTCACTTCAGTAGCACAATGGTTGTTTGTTTGGTTGACTAGAGCTGAGAGGCTAGCCGTTTAAATTTTGGTCAAATTTTGTTAACTTCCAACGATTGTCGTCTCCCTCTAATTTCTATCCTGAAAGCTGGATGAAATTTGCCATCTTCGTGTCATTCAGTGTCATTAAACTGGATGAAAATTTCAAATTATGAGTGTGATTCAGAGTGTCATTAAGCTACAAATGCAGGGTGAGCCCCCACGGCGGCGTTGTCGCCCCACGCGAGGTAGAGCACGATGAGGCCGTTGACACAAACATTCGCCTTGATGAACACCCAGAAAACGAAAAGAGTGAGCAACAAAGATTAAGAAACATGACATCAAATTAACCAAAATGGCAGTTGCGTTATTTAGTTCTAGCAATAAAAACCAAGTCGAGAAGAGAGTCTAAGCAGAAGCTAACACAATAACATGCAAGCTATTAGTTGGGCCGAGTTGTTCATTGACCCAGCATGCCTATATACGAGTATAGTACACAAATGATCACCTTTGTCTTGCCCTACCGGCATGAGTATAAACCTCTTATATATAAAGATGCAAAATAAGTCCAAGCATAAAAATTAACTTGGCCTGTCAGAACTTGTAACAGACCAGCTAGTTATTCTGATTAAAACTAATGCACTAGTAAATGCAAGAGTATGAGGCAGTGCCAACACTCTGAAGCCAATTACATTTCCTTCATTGTACACACTCCTTTGACGCACGAGCGGCAGCGGCAAAAAACATGCATTGGTGTCGCCCTACAGCCGCTGATGCGTGAGGTGTGTACCCAGATGAAGCCGGGGGCATTCGTCAATTTCTCTCTTGACCGGAGTCGCCGTGAGCTTATTGGGCTTGAGGGAGATCTCACCCGCAATGCGGTCCGATGCAGTTGTTGTACTAAACTCAATTCTACACTCAATGCAAATGCTGGATGAGGAGTTGTTGGTGGCGCATCTCAGGTGAACAACTCTCCTTGTAAGCAAACGTTATATCCCGCTGCCCTTATTGTCTTTAATAGCAATTATTACTTCATCCATGACTAATTACAATTTGTTGTGATCAGTTTTCTCAAAATGAGCTACCAACCACTAACCATTTGTTTTTCACCATGCTCGCTGATTTGTCTAACGATGACCTCAAAAAAACCGTGCAGCGCAACATATCGGCACCATTTTGATTAGCCTCAAATTCATGATCCTAAACCGACAAAATCTGATTTGTATTGGACTAAGCATGTGTTTTGCTAGGTGAGAGTATTTTTGTAGTTCTGGTTCTTGTTTTCTTGTTTCTACCACATAGATATGAAGTTTAAGTTTTTCTTCAATGGATATGAGTGAGTGAGTGGACAATGAGATATAATAATTTGAAATTTCATTTGAAATAATATTCAACATTTAAATTTTAGCCGTTTCTAATTTTCATGGATCTGGTTTCATTGATTTTGATTAATTGACCTTGATTATGAGGCTGACCAACGTACTTTTCGGGATTGTAGGATGCATTTGGGTGTACTTTCCTTTTCCTTTGTTCCACCAATGTAGAGTGTAAACTCTAGAGATTATGACCATGCTACACTTGTTTACGTGAGAGCATTTTTCTAGTTTTTGTGCTTGTTTTTTGTTCCAATCACATTTTCCTAAATGTTATTCATTAGTCCTTTCATGCTTTAAATCTTTGTTTTAGTTGAGTTTCTCAAACATCTTGTAGTGCCCTTTAAGCATACATCAGTATCATATATTATATATAGTACCATTTGAATGTGTTTGATTTTTTATTTCTCAACAAGGCTTGCATAGGGGTGTTTGTTGACTATGTACTATTTTCCATGTAACAATATTTAAAATTTTCCTTTGGTTTATCTTGTTGGAGGCAGTTGGAGCATTTCACCTACCTGGCATTAGCAGGACCAGAGAGGGAGCCATGTTTAAAAGTATTGTTGAAAATAGTAATACATACTCGAGAAAGTTTTAGAAGATTGGAGAGCATGCATGAAGTCATAGTTACCATTCTTCGTGATAAAGTATGGAATACTCTACAAGCATGATATTTTGCATGGTGTTAATTATCTAGAAACGAGATAAACATGAGGAAAATTATAGAGTTAGATATTTGTATAGAAAGAGTGTGGAATGTGTCACATGGTAACATTTCCTTGGTTATGCAGTCGTAAAAATAGGGGTGTCATCCACCCAAGGTGTAAGAAGCAAGTAAAAGTAAGTAGAAGCCAAGTAGAGGTCATTTAGAGATGGCATAGGTAGCCAACATGAAAAGTGACATGCCATGGTAATATGACATGAGTATAATGTGGTAGGATAGCCAAATAAAGAGTGTAAGAGTCTTTGTGTTGTACCAAGTTCTTTAGTGAATAATGAGTTGAGTTCCCATATAGTGTTGGTCTCACGTGTTGGTGTTAGTCGAAGGTCTTCTCATCATAGTGTGGGTATCAGGTCCACGGAAGAAGTTGTACCATAAAAATTTGGTGTCATTTCTAGGAAGTCGGTGTCAAGGTCGGGGTAAATTTCCCAACAAGTACTAATAAATTTTGAAATGATTCACATCTCTCTGTCTGCGAAAAAATACTGGAGCTAAATCATTCGCACCCAATTTGATTAACCTATATTCTTTCGCATGCTTTCATAGATGATAGAGGTGGTTTGATGCCTATTTATTACTAGATGAAGATGAACCGTGCTATCAGTGTTTTGGCATACGGAGTAGTATGAAAATGCAAGAACTTATAAATCGATCAATTTCTTTTTCGGGCAAGTAATTTATGGTTGCGTACTTGTGCTGTCCGAACTCCGGAGGGCATTACATGCACGATGTTTTGCTTCCTGGTTCATTCTTCTGGGCACAAAATGCTAAGACGTGGTTATGCTCCTTTTTCCCGATCCTATGAAATACGTGGCCAGTTCAGTCTCATGCTCCGAAACTACATCTACATATAGCTTTCTAAACTTGGCATAGGGTGTCATTGAGGTCAGCAGATACACCAAGAAAATACCAAACATTTTTTTCAAGGGCCACCTGGTTCAAAATGATCAAACATTATTTTCGAGGGCCACCTGGTTCAAAATGATCATCACAAGACCTAGGTACATGCGTCTCGTCCGCACCAAGGGCATAGCCGCATAGCCTGTTTATCGGGCTACATTTTGGTGTGAAATGCACATTATTGAAGTGCATGTAAGGAAGGCTTGCAACAACTAAAAATTACTAGACATAAGGTATTAGCAAATACATGTGAACATCAGGAGTAATATCAATCTTCTTAAAATTTATGAAAATCAAGCAGTAAACTGAAAATTACTAGACATAAGGGTTTTAATAGTAGGTCCCTTTTTATCCTCAGCCTTTTGAAGATCCTACCACTAGTGTTGATAATGGTCGCTCCATAAATTTATGACCATCTCCTTACGATGATACCTCGCAGAAGCATCTCATTGCTTAACAAACCAACAACAAAAATTTTAGTCCTTTGTACATCTGTATAATATACAGTTTAATATAGTACTAAAGTTGTCACTCGCATTTTTTTCAACTTAAAAGTTAGTATTGGTATTTGGCAACGAATCCTTATTACAATTTCTTAAGCTTTATATTAACACACATGATAACGTAGTCCAGTAAAGACAATCATCAAATATGCCAAAGAAAATATCACACCGAATGAACCAGTGGTCACATTTATAGACCAATAAAAAAAATCTATATGGATACTATAAAACAGGGAGGACTCATTGGCAGCACCACAAGCGAGATAATCTTAAATTGGGTACCAATGGGATCAACAGAGCAACAATTTGAAATTAGGACATGAAACAATCTCAGATTGTACTCTGTAACAACAATCAAGCGCGAAATAAGATGAAACCTCGAAAGTAGTTTACAAATATGCCAAGAAAGAAAGGAGTGGTTATATCGCTGTCAAATAGAGAATTTACTCGTAGATAGACGGGGTGACGGCCTGGAAGAAAAACGAGGGTGGGCTGTGCCGCTAAACCCACCAGCTGGCTGGCCCGCGGTGACTTGCAATTTGTGCAGCTCAACTGGCCACCAAGCCGGCCTTGGCATTGCCGAGCGCACACCGCAAAACTTAGCCCAGCTGCCTTCGATCTGATTCCTTTCCTTTTCCACGAGGCCCCAAATATACCGGGCCTGAATTCCTTTCCCCTCTTCCTGATTCCTGAATTATTGTCCGATCCAGCCCGGCCCACTAACGTGAAGTGCTCGCATCATTAAAAACTCCAAGCGATACAAGTGCCTGCCTGCGCCATAAACAAAGCGTAGGCGCCTCCATGATTGTAGCCAGCGGCCAGCGCAAGGAAAAGATCAAAAAGTCACTCGTGAGTAGGAACAGGTGGGCCCACGTGTCCGCCATTCGCCACTCGTCGTCTTCCTCCCTCGCGCACCCGTCCCCCGCTACCAATTTCTCAATGGCGATGGGGATGATGACGATGCGACGCGCGGCGGCGCTCGGCGCCCGCCACATCCTCGCCGCGTCCTCCTCCTCCTCCCGCGTCGCCCCCCTCCGCCACGTACGCCCCCTACCCACACTCACTTTCCTCCTCTTCGCCGGCTTCATACTACACCCACCCCTCGCCCTCCCGTCGGCGCGTCACTGCGGGGTGCCTGGCTCGCCTGTTGGTCGCGGGTCTGATAGATTTTGGGTGTGTGCAGATGAGCGCGGACGCGGGCGCCGCGATGGAGAAGATCAGGGCGGCGGGGCTGCTCAAGACACAGGGGCTCATCGCCGGACAGTGGGTCGACGCATACGACGGCAAGACCATCGAGGTAGGCGTCACTTTCCGGCATTAATCCCCGCCTATCAGGAACGTGCTCCTCCCGTTGCGTTGGGAATCACCGGGAATGTGTGATTTGTTGGTTGGCTCCTCTCGTGTGGCGACCTGGCGGTTTTTCGTGGCAATTTTTAGGCATATGCAATGATTGTGGATCGGTGCGCAGCGGAGAGATTTGATTCGAGTTGGAATTAGTGTTTATGTATTTCGCGTGGTGGCTATTGCAATATTGTGTATAGGAGCTGGGGCTTTGGGTTGAAGTTTAGTTCCTTTTGGCATGAATTTTATGAGACTGGGGTGCGAACACAATGTTTTTCCCATCATGCAATTTTTGTGTCGACTTTAATTGTGGATAACTGAAACATCATTTGTTTCTTGTAGGTGCAAAACCCAGCTACTGGTGAGGTCCTTGCAAACGTGTCCTGTATGGGAAGCAGAGAAACATCTGATGCTATAACTTCTGCTCACAGTACATTCTATTGTAAGTCGAATGTTTCGACGGATTTGATTTTTATGCTTGAATACCAGAATTAATTTATGTTTCAGAACTGTTGCTATCAAACTGTTATAAATTCTAATAGGACAGGCCCTTAATCACTGCAAATTAAAATGCGTCTATTTCTGAAGATAATGTCCAGACCTTGGGCTCAATTTTGTGAATAGGTATACCTCTGTTTTATTTCAGTTCTGATTTCTTCTGTAACTCAGACAAATCTGGTTTTGTAAGCAAATAAAGTGCTCTAGGTCTCATGTGGCCTAAGTATCCATTCAACTTGACTAATTGGACTTTCAACTTGGTACCTAGAACAAGCGTATAATCAAACTGTTTGTGTGAATATATATTGCAAAGTCTTCTTCTGATAGAAATTCTTCTTTTATTTTGGACAAGTTACTAAAAACTGGAAGATAGGAACAAGAGTGCCCTTATATCCTGATTTTAAGATGTAACTTAATTACTTAAACAAGTACTCCCTACTGTAAGACGTTTTAGTTTTGTCCTAAGCCAAACTTTTCAATCTATGACCAAGATTATAAAAAAATATATTATCATCTACGATACTTTACAAATGCACTATAAATACATGTTTCATGGTGGATTTAATGAAATACTAATTTGATGTTGTAGATGTTTATATATTTTTCAGAACTTGGTCAAATTTGTGAAGTTTGACTTTGAACAAAACTAAAACGTCTACATTTTGGAATAGAGGGAGTACGAAACTAAAACGTATATTCCACAAGTAAAATCAAGATACATTACGGATAAAGGTAGATGAACTCTCTCTGTTTTTTTCCTTATCTGGTGCAGTTTTGGCTGTAGTTTTTATGTACCTGTTAGGAAGCACAACCACACTTTCCCATAAAAGAATAGGTCTGCATGAATTTGGTTATTTGTAATTGCCTCTGATACCAAAGCAAGAGTAATTCATACTTTCGTATGATATTTGCCCTTTTCTTTTATTGTATGTCCTTCTTATTTGTAGCTGTCCTATTTATATGTTCTAATCCTTCTAAGCTTTTCCTTCTTGTAGCTTGGAGTAAACTCACTGCAAATGAGAGGAGCAAGGCACTGAGAAAATGGTAGTGGAAATGGGACTTATGTAAAATAGGATGTTTATGATTTATAGCATGCATTTCTGTATTTGCTTGTACATCCTTCTCACTGTGTATATTCATAAAGGTATGATCTAATTATTGCACACAAGGAAGAGCTTGCACTTCTCATGACATTGGAGCAGGGGAAACCTATGAAAGAAGCCCTTGGTGAGGTACTTCATTTAAATCATCCACTGATGTTTGTTTGTGCTTGTGATTTTAAAGGTTCTTTTGGGGCCTGAATGGTTGCTACTCCCCTCTTCAGGTCAATTATGGTGCAAGTTTCATAGAATTTTTTGCTGAGGAAGCAAAGCGTATATATGGTGATATCATACCCCCAACTCTATCAGATCGCAGGCTGTTGGTTCTGAAGCAGGTACTATGCTTATACCTTTTCCTTTGTTACTTTGTTGCCGAAAACTTTCACTCCCTTGCCCGTTCACTTTGTTAGCTTGACGTATATTTTGTTTACATAAGTTCATTGCCAGGTTGCCTTGAGCCCTTGTTTATCACGCAGTTTAACTTGTGTATTCTACTACCTTGGCTTAGCTGATACATTGGTTTGATAGTTACACTGTTATAATCCGCAGAAGGAAAAAAAATAAAGTTACTACTAAGAAAAAAAATAAAATTTTGGTTGCTTTCTGATCATTAACTTTCCACCTAGCTAAATACTTGGTCTGCAGTTGATGTCATATTCTACAAGATGGCGCCTTTTTATGAAATATGTATATATACAACCTTCTCTTTGCAAAGGGACTCAAAATGTTCTTTTGTCTAACTGCTTGCAACATGGTAAACTAGGGTTTCACTTATGGCTTAATGGGGACTACATATATTACTGATTAATGCATTACTAGGATTTGCGCTTCTTACTTTAGCAGGTCCATATGTGGAAGTAGTTAGCTTTTACTCCGTTCAAAATTGTAGGTCATTTTGGCATTTCTAAATGCATACATTTTGCTGTGTATCTAGACATAGTGTATATCTAGATGCATAGCAAAAGTTATGTATATAGAAAAGCCAAAACGACCTACAATTTGAAATGGAGGGAGCAGTTCAAATATAATTGCAGCTTCCATTTCTTAGAGGTTTGAGCAAAGTAATATAGTTTTTGTTATTGCAGTTTATTTTCTTGACCTGGTATGCTGATTTCTGAACAAGTGCTGTTCTTTTTTATCTTTCTTTTTAGTATTTATTACCATTTGGAGATTTACACATCATGTATCTCAATATTCCTCTCTTTTTTCTTTGCAATGCAGCCTGTTGGGGTAGTTGGAGCTATTACACCATGGAATTTCCCATTAGCAATGATAACCCGAAAGGTGCAGTACACTTCTCCATTGGTAAACAAAAACGAAATGATAGCTAAGGCATTAATTTTTTTTTGTACATGGTTTTTTTGGGCAGGTTGGACCAGCTTTGGCATGTGGCTGCACTGTTGTTGTCAAGCCATCAGAGTTCACACCTCTGACAGCATTAGCTGCAGCAGACCTTGCTCTTCAAGCTGGAATACCAGCGGTAATAATCTCAAGTTCTCTACCATTTCAACCTTTTTGAGTATTTATTTCTTGTGATTACATACTAATTAATGCATTAGTCAAAAGTAAGGGTTACTAGTACGTAGCATAGACCAAAGAAATCGATGCGTTTCCATGTAAAGTATGCCATTACCTACCAAATCTAAATGCTCTACTATTGTTTTGAATAGAAAATATCACACCAAAATCACCAAACTTGATTCGAGCAGTTCATAGCTGCAATCCTACAGAAGTATGGATGGAGAATCATATTTTAAAAGCATCGAAACAAATCTCTTATTTTACTTGCAACTGCAAAAATCTTCTCCTCTATTGATTATCTAAATGATTAGTTCAGTGGGTGTTTCTTTGTCATCAATTTAACCTGTCGTGAATTTATTCGTTCATTCAGGGTGCCCTAAATGTTGTGATGGGTAATGCTCCTGAGATAGGTGATGCATTACTGCAGAGTACACAGGTTTTATTCCCTCCCATCGTCTTGCATCTCCATTTTTTTTGTCTTTAATAGGTTAAGCAGAATAATTGTGGTTGACACTATAATATGATCTTTTATTAGGTCAGAAAGATTACGTTCACTGGATCAACAGCTGTTGGCAAAAAGCTGATGGAAGGATCTGCAAATACCGTGAAAAAGGTGCAGTGATAGGCTACTTAATGAAAGTTTCTTGTGCGATGTTTATAGCTATCTTCTTGTAGAACTCATACGATTGCCACATGTTGTTCAGTTGTTGTGTGGACTGTAGCTTCCCTTTTGATGATGAAACAATACTGTGTGTTTGATTAACCTGTAAGATATCTGTGCGGAAGGGATTATACAAACATTGATAACCATCCAGTTACCTGCAGGTTTTAGCTAGACTGGCCTTATTACCCCTTTTTTTCTTTTTTTGGTTGATTCAGGTCCTGAATAGGTTACTGTATTCTATATACCCTTGTTTTTTCATACTGTTTCATAGACATCTACCAAGCATCAAGTATTGAAAATGGTGTTAAATCCAGTTTTCATCATAAATAAGCCAAGAAAGACAAGCTTTCTGGAACCCTTCTGATGCCTGGTGGTTGTTTTGGGCCAGTTCAGGTTCTCAAATCATTCTTTCAGGTTGCATACTAGATTCAGAACTATAACTATTTTGATCTAAGAACCATAAAACTACAGCGGCATTGACATGTATCACAGAATTACAACTATTTTGACATTTGCCACCACAAAAGTAACTCTTTTTGATACTTGGTAATTGGTATTATTAAAATAGTTGTATTTTTGTGAGAAAAGTTCTGCCGTGCCCAATATCAAGATAGCTGTATTTGTGAAACATGTCAAATTACAGTTCTATGAAATTACTACTCGTCTACATCTGATGTGCACAGAGTTCTACTCTTTTACGGAACTAATTGCTGTTTGACAGCTGTTGATATTATTACACATCAAAAGTGCGTTACTCTTGTTTTCTTCTCTTCTACTTTTTGGTGGACTATTGGTCATAACATACTAGGGCCTGTTTCAATTGGGAGGATTGCTCTAGGAAACTATAAGGATTTTCTTATAAATTCGAACTAATATCTAGGACTTTCGCCTATCCCAGTAAGCCGTTAGTGCAACTAAGCAACACTGTTTACTCAGTGATTAAATGTTTCTTTTTTTTGAACATGGCCTTTATTTTAAGCTTTGCATGCTCTGTCATTTCAACCTGAGATGTTCTAATGTTGATTCTCACAACAATAATTATTTTGCAGGTCTCTTTGGAACTTGGTGGAAACGCACCTTGCATTGTTTTCGATGATGCAGACATCGATGTTGCTGTTAAAGGCAGTGTAAGTAAAATCGACCTCAATTTTACAGATATCGTATTAGTCATTCTTTGTTTTTTACTAGATACAAACCAGTGAATCACCTCTAGTTCCCTTGGTGGATGAACTTTGACATTAGCTATCAGAATTTGTAAATAATCTCTAGGGTATTAAATAATTACCAGATTAATTTTGGGCCTATTATTTTTGTTCCTTTTGTGGTTTTGATGTGTGAAATAGAAAAAAGCATGCCATGTGTTATCTAAATTTTCCACTTTTGGTCAACAAATGCATTATGAATACTCCCTTGGATCGCAAATATAAGTAGTTTAGGACATCGGACACGGTCTAAAATGTGCAACTTTGACCATCAATTTCTAAATATATTATTTAAAGTTTTTAGTCTAGAAGGGCCATTTCAAAGTTCAAATCCATTGAAAAACAGCATGGCCACATAGCTTCTGAGACAATAAGAAAATCTAAAATAGCTAGAGGTACAAGCAACAATTGCTTATCTGTTTTAGATGTTAAAAGTAGCTACACATACGACAAGAAATAGCATCCTTTGGAGACTGTTTTAGATGATACTTTGTTTTGAAAACTTGCATTGCCCTTTGCACACAATGTTATCAATATTTACCAACTGCATATGTGTGCAGCTTGCTGCCAAGTTCCGCAACAGTGGACAGACGTGTGTTTGTGCAAATAGGATATTGGTGCAAGAAGGTATGTTGATCATTTATGTGATTTAGATGTAACTGGGGCATCATTTCTTCTGTCAAAAAGTTGTATGTTGCATCTATAGGTATCTACGAAAAATTTGCAAGTGCATTCATCAAGGCTGTTCAGAGTTTGCAGGTCGGTAATGGGCTAGAAGAGAGTACATCGCAGGTACAGGATTCTAAAAGATACCATTGTCACCATGATAATGATCTAGTAGCATTTTTCAAGTCCGTGTTTCTTATATTCATTGCTTAAACAGTGTTTTACATTCAATGTTTATGAGCTATTTAACACCTAATATTACAGTTCTTATCAAACTTTCATTTACATTCCTCTATCGTGTGCTAGTTTTTCTGATATGATTTCTTTTAGCATCTACTTGACTAAGTTCCTTCTGTATGCAGGGTCCTCTGATCAATGAAGCTGCTGTGCAAAAGGTGCATATTCTGCCCACTAATAAATCCCATGCTACTTAGATTCCCCCCTCCTTCCTAAGTGAGAAATTCCTCATATGCTTTATTTGTCGGTCTATTTTTTTCTCTAGGTGGAGAAGTTCATTAACGATGCGACTTCAAAGGTAATCTCAATCACCATATTGCTTACTTCATAGAGAACTGTGAATTCTTTTTTTTTTGTCAGCTCTCTTTTGAACAGCATGTGAAGTACCCTCTACAATTATTTTGTAGGGAGCAAACGTCATGCTAGGTGGTAAAAGGCACAGCCTGGGGATGACATTTTATGAGCCAACTGTGGTAGGAAATGTCAGCAATGATATGCTTCTTTTCAGGTAAATTTTACGATTGGATCTTTCAACCTCAGCAATTACAATAGTATCTTCTTTTAGTGCATGGATTCTACTTTTCATGCTTGAATAAATAGCTATATTGAGCAAGATTCTGACACTTCAGAATTGTTGATTGTTTTTCTTTTCTGTTTTCTTTTTGGCTTCAGGGAAGAAGTTTTTGGTCCAGTTGCACCTCTTATACCATTCAAAACTGAGGAAGAAGCAATCCATTTGGCCAATAATACAAATGCAGGTTCGTTAAAAGTCCGTAGTGCCAGTGGGGGTTTCCCCCGCTGTATAGCTTTTAAAAAAAAAAGTCTGTAGTGCACCAATAATCATTTGAACATTTTCAAATAGGAAAATAATGAATTGGCCTTGAGTAACACGGCAAGCTTTTGAATGAAAATGTTTCTTAGCATAATGCAAGGTATATCATAACAAGGAAATGTTGTTCTCGGGAGCTAAAGCACTTGCTGCCTTGCTCCCAGGAAGGACAGTTGAGCTCACCTAGGCTCAATGGTGTGTAGTGGTCAGGTCCTAAGATCATCCTTTTTGTAGTAGCTTACTAGTTTCCTTTATTTATCCCTCACTAGGTCCAAGGTGAGTTGCTGCCCGTGTAATTGGACCGTCTATTTCTCTCTTAATACAAAGATATGCAGCTCTCCTGCGTGTTCGAGAAAAAACAAGGAAATGTTGTAGAGCTGGGTACATCAATATAGCAATGGTAGAGCATAGCAATCTTTTTATTTCTTGATGCTAGAAGTTGCAATATGCTATATAGCAATTTTCTTTCTTAATGTTCAGACCCAGAAATGGTAGCATGTACCAATCTCTCTGAATGTTTTAAACTGAAATATGCTGAGAACTGTGTGCACACTGCTGCCAAATGAAGATGTGGATCATTGTTTGCAAAGGTGACTTTTTTTTTTAACATATAATCTCAAGCATTTCCCTATTGTGCTGGATGTGCAGGCTTAGCCGCATACATATTTACCAAGAGTATACCTCGTTCATGGCGTGTCTCTGAATCTCTTGAGTACGGCTTGGTTGGTGTAAACGAGGGAATTGTTTCAACAGAGGTAGGAAGCTACCAATAAGATAGTACACACAGCCTACTTTGTGGCTAGTACATCAATATTGATCTTCACTAAAATGTTCAGGTGGCACCATTTGGTGGAGTAAAGCAGTCTGGTCTTGGGAGAGAAGGATCAAAATATGGTGCTGACGAATACTTGGAGGTCGGCACAGTCATAGATTTTATTTGCTATTACTTCTGCAGCGTTTCTGCTATTCTGACATGCGTGTCCTTGATTGCAACTGCAGCTTAAGTATATCTGCATGGGCAACTTGGCTTGAGTTCTGAAATTACCCTGGTTAGAAACGCCTGATGGACGATGAAGCAAGGAGCCAAGGAGGCAACCAGGCAGGGGTGCTGATAAGGCCATGGCTGGGAAGTTTAGCTGCAGGATGGGATGGGAAGGGACCCGGTCACTGGCTTGAGCAGTTTAGAATAAAGCGAATAAGCCGCAGAGCAAGAATAAAAAGGTCCAAATGAGTTGTAAATGACGTGAACAATAAAGCATCTCCGAACTTTTGTGTACAAAATCATGACGCTCCTCATAGGTAGCGTCTCCAAAGACGTTCATATGAGTAGAAAATAAAAGCCTCAAGGGTGGGTAGAATTTTGCCAGATGCTAGTCGTTACAGTCTGTCTGTGGTATGCACAAGTACAACCACGCCTTGGTTCCTGACGAAAGGTGGATCTTGCAGGAGTGATCCTTGAATCAGATTGGTATATTGGTTGTTACCATAGGTACCAGATTCATCAGAACGCCCCCAATCGGTGGTAAGGAATGAACTTGTTGGAGGTAAGTTTGTTCTTGCTGCTTGACTCTGCTCCAACCACGTTACAATTAGCATCGCTGATCCTCTGTCAAAGTGTAATAGGTTCTGCGGATGGCATATGGGGCTTTTTACTAATTCCATTTCAGGGGCTCGCATGTGGTTTCATTTCCCGTTGCTTGAATTGTATTGTCTTGGCTTTGTTCGCTCCCTTCAGCATGTGAGTTTAGTACTCAACGCATACTGTTTAATTTTGAGCATTCCTAGACAGAGATATATAGTAGATACCACATGGCCATTTCTTTTTGAAAAGCCACATGGCCATTCCATTCCTGTTGAATGAATCTCTGTTTGCTGCTACGATTGCTACTGCTCTCAAACTGAAAGCTAACAAGAGATACTGTACTGCAGATCTCACGTCCATGCCCTCCATCTTTCGCTCCTCCCGAGAAGAAGAGAGGCAGCCCAGACCCTGGGCAGGCGGTATCATCTGGCCCAGAGCCCCAGCCAGCTACAGCTACACTGGCAAACCGTATGCTATACGAGTACTCTACTACTGCTGCAGAGGCACTGCCCACAGCTGCAGGAAGGAATAAACGAAGCTTCCCCTCCCGATCACCACCGGGGGCTCCAGTCTCCAAAGGCTGCCTGTCCCTCGCCCGGGGACCCACCGGCAGTGCGGAACCCCATAAGGCCGAGCCGGCAATCAATCAAGGTTACCTTTGATGCGCCCCAAGATGATCTGCCTCGGAAACCGTGCTCTCACATACCAAAATTACAGTACTGTAGCTAGTAGCGGTAGGAGTATATGCTACAGCTGCTGCTGCTGTTGCTCGGATCTGGGCGTTGGAGACGCAGCTTTTGGAATTGACTCCCGGTCCTGCACTCTCTGCATGTATCTCCCTGTCTGCTGCTACGTACTGCTCCGTATAGTATGTTCCTTCTCATGCACCGATAAAGACTGCTTACCGGGCTCAGGCTGGTGTACCACTGTACTCTTTTCGTCCTTTGCCTTTGTACTACTGTACCAAAGACCGTATGGGAGAGGCGCCAGCGCAAAAGCCAGTCAATCCAGGGGGGAAATCTCTGCAAGGCCGGAGGAAGCAGAAAAGACCACCTCAGGTACTGAAACTGCTGCATAAAGAGTGTATGTGCACGCATGTATATATGAACCACATACATATCCTTCTGCGCTCTTTACCTTATATTTATACTCATTTTGCCATCTCGCAATACACAAGGCCCTGATTAAATCCAGAGCTAATATTTAGATGGAATTAGGTGCATGGACGAGAGCCGACTAACTGGATGGTGCTAGCTAGCTAGCTGAGAGTTGTTATCCGAGAATTAGTCGACTCTATAGTGTTTGGATCAACGAGAGCTAAAATTAGCCGGATAGCTCTATCTAGGTGGATCCAAACATGCCCTTAAGTCGACACCCACCAATGCTAATAGACTAATAAAATCTTATACTCCCCAATGCAAATATTGCAATAAGTCAACCTAAAATTAGGTGTCGACCACAATGCTCACATGGACTAGTTACTCCCCTCCAAAAGCCACACACTTCACTTTTTTTTTAAAAAAAAGAAGAAGAAGAGATAAAGCATTTGGTGGACTTATATTGTGAAACAAATACTCCTGAGGCCATGGACATACATTGCAAAACCAAAAGGGGTAGTTGGCTGTTCTTTTTATTCTGTTTTTTACATTACCTAGCTCAAGCTCAATGTTCTTTGTGTTCATGATATATATGGTTGCATGTTCTAATTTTAAGAATATGATTTTTTATATATATATGACTGAATTGGTGCTGGTCATATAGCAGCGTGACCATGTCGCATGAAGTGGACATGGAACAATGTGTTTCATTGTGAAAAGATGAGTAAAAGACGTGGGATACCCTCTGTCTGCCTCATTCAACGGGACATCGGTATCGGTTCTCGGTGCTTCCGTTGTGGTGTTCTTGAGCCTATTTTTATGTGTGGCTCTTGTATGTTCACCTATCGATCTCTGTAATGCTATTGTTTTTATTTGTATTCGTATTCTTCCTTTCTGTTTCAGCGCAAATATAATTATTGCCATGTTGTTTACGCAAGAGTAACAAGAGACATGACGCTTATGTTATTGTTCATCATTGTAGGCTATTTCTTTTAGGAAGAAAGTATATATGTCCTATTTTCCGAAAGGAATTAGCTAACTCTTTTATGATTTAGGGTGGTGGTATTGTAATATTGGTATGTACTCCCTCCGTCCTAGAATATAGGGTGTTGAAGGGTTCATATTTTGTACCCAAATGCAAGACATCCTAGGAACATTGAAGCCATGTATTATACATTTAATTCTCCTCAGATTTAGCATGACTAATTTTGTTGATTGGGGGATAAGTAGAAGCTGGCTCCTTGATATCCCTAACTGTCATTAAAACAGCTAGAAATCACAGCTCCCTACCTAATAACTTAGGGGTACATATGTCTTTTTTTAGTTTCTCTAATTCATACTGAAATATCTAGAATGCCATATATTACAGGACAGAGGGAGTATACCAGTATATGCATGCATGCATCATGCATGTTAACTCTTTATTATGTACTTTTTCTTTGAAGCAGCCTCTGAAAAAGGGCATGGAGTTCCTACAGTTCACTAAATGTAGAAAAATAGACTCTTTATGTAAGCTGATAACTATGCTACACTTTAATTGGCAGAAATTATGTATGCGCAGGCTCCCGAAGCTTACTCTACTGTATATGCAGGCTCAAATTGCCTCGCGAACTGCACACATATTTCAGTATATACTAGCACTGCTTTGCTTCTTTCAAAGATGGCATAGAGAATTACCTATGTTCTTTGTAGTGTCATCTAAGGAGGATATTTCTGTGTATATAAGTGCAGGACCTGACATAAGAACTTGCTATACGTATGTACAAGTACAACCCAGAAATTTGTCATTTATTTTGCTAGATTTTTCTGACATTGATTTCGTTGATGTTATAGAGCAACTCCAGCAGGGGCCTCTATATGGGCCTCTACTCCAAAATTTAGAGGCTTAGAGCAAAAATACAACTCCAGCAGAGCCTTCAAATGGGCCTGCATTTTGCATAGGCTTCCAAATCTCCCCACCAAGCCTCCATTCCTAGAGACCCTCCAATTCCCCCTCCAACCGTAGGTCCCACCAGATAGAGGGCTGGGTTGATTCCCTGACATATGGGGTCCACAACCAAATAGAGGGCTGAGTTGATTTGTTGCTGGAGTTGGGCTTTAATTTGAAGGGTCTCTATTTTTGAGTTGGGCTTGCAAATTAGTTTTGAAGGCCTCAATTTACATAGCATTGCTGGAGTTGCTCTTACCATGTATTCCATCATGTACTCTCAAAACATTAACAGAGTATGTGCATTCATTAGTTAATATCTTTCAAGATTATTAAAGCAAAGTTATCAGCAAAATTACTAGGAGAATTTGCACAAGGAGTCATATATATGATATATATATATATATATACACAGATTTGTGAATTCTTGCGATAAAATTTGCACAATGATGTTTACACTTGGGGTCTAGTTACAACAATTATTGATCACCAGGACCCAGCCTATGTTCTTATTTTAGGAGGTACTTGATATTTTCTATCTGATTCTGATGCTGTGTGCCATCATAACATGATTCAAGTTAAAACATGCAATCAGCTTAATCCGATGTACAGTTCTTCTAAAGTGCTCTTGGAAGCAAAACATTTGAAAAACACCTCTCTTGCTTACAGTATGAGTACACACACTCTCACTTTAGTTTTTCCCCCCTCTCCTTTTCTCCCTTTTCTTCCATCTTTTCCTCTTTAGATAAATGTCGCAGAATCATCATATCAATTATAGGCCCACCTGCTACAATGCTAAAATGTTGTTCTCTAATTTATGTATGTATGATGTGTACTAGTTCCTATTACTTTAGCTGTATGCTACATATCCAGTGTTTGTATGCACATTGCTTTTTCTTGTTTGCTTTTTAGGAGTACATATGTTGATGATGTTCTGTTTCAAGTTGATCATGTAATTTGATTATTAGTTGTTCACAAAAAAAAGGATAATATGATTATAGTTCTAGCTAGTTACAACAAGGCATATATCCATTGTTGTCATATTGACCCGAAAGGAAGAACACTGCTTTGCTTAATGTGAAGATGCAGGCACCCTCGCATAGTCTTGTTCTTTTCCAAGACTATAATTAGCTAGCTAGCTATATATAGCTAGATTTGTTGGCAGCATGAATTAGATGAATAGCTCATCTGCACGAAGTAACGGTGTTGCTCCAAAATTTTCTTGAGATTGCCATGAAAACTCAATCTACATTACATCAGCACTTTCCAGAGATGGCCTCTTATTGTAAAGATCAGGGCATCGATGATATATGATGTATATTATCACATGTATATATATATATGAAGGTACCATTGATGCCCTAGATATCTCTGCAAGCAAAACGAGATAATTTGATCTAACTGATAAGGACATTCTCAATGATCATTTCATATTTATATTTCTAAGGATACCACATAAGCAGAATATCATTTAATTCATAGTTGAAATACATCCCTCTCAATTCAAAGTTTCATTATTTATTGTTTTCCAAGACTACATATAAGACACAGACTCTCTTGGAAATAGTGTACACATGATTTCATCACCATGAAACTCATTGTATCTCTCTTCATTAATTCTTTGTCACATCACCAAAAACAGTCATGTCACTCTATTTAATGTTGATGAAACTCTCACTGAGAATGGCCTAATACGTATATGCTAAGCTACGTTCATTAATCTCGAGCCTAATTGTTAGACTGGTATTAATTTGCACACTAAGCTAGACAAATGCAAATCAACCAAAAAGAATTGATCAGTACAATACAAAGTTATCTGCAGAGAGTTCCACGGACTTCTTGGATACAATATACATGCCTCAGATCAATGAAAGCTTGTTTCCTCAGCATGCAAAGTTACCAATTAAGTTACACATGCATTTACACCCATCTCAATTCTCAACAACACAACAATTACATAGAACGTACGTAGGTACATCTCTTCAAAATAGATAATCTTGGAGCATCATCCAACAAGTGATGCACCACAGTAAGATCATCCTGATCAATGACACATACATGCGCTATATATGTATCCCTTGCTGTATTCCCATTTCTGCTCCAGCTATACTTATTTTTTTAGCCGCGTGCACGTACCGGTTAATAGTAGTAATCGCCTGCTTTAATTTAATTTCACCCCAAGTTAAGCACTGGTTGATTAATTAGTGAGCTAGTTAGTTACCCGTAGGACAGGTTCCTCGTCTGGCCTCCGATCACCGACGGGCTGCCCATCCTGTCGTTGCCCATGTGCGGCCGCCGCGGCGACGGCCTCTCGAGCTTGCCGTCGAAGCCCTTGCTCCCCGTGGAGTCGCCGGACATCATGGGCTTCGCGTCGCCGCCGTACACGTCGGCGATGGAGTCCATGACGTCGATGCCGCCGCCGGCGTCCATCATCGGCGGCGCCATCTGGAGCTGGTCGATGCCCTTGTGCTCGTCTTCGCCCCACATCATCGGGCTCTTGCCGGCGCCGCCGTACGGGCTGGGCCGCTTCTTCCCTAGCGACCCAATGTCGCAGCTCGCGAAGAAGGCCTCCATTGGCCGGTCCATCTGCGGCTGCAGGTCCAGGTGGCCGCCGCCGTACATGTGCAGGTCTTGCAGGGAAGCGAAGCCCATGGAAGGGCCCATGTCCTTGAGGGAGCAGACGTCGAGGATCGCCGGGTTGCCTAGGGATTTGTACCCGGCCGGGCACGCCGTGACGGCGTCGCCGGAGGCGATGGTCTGGTAGGCTTTCTCCAGGATGGACTGCATGTACTTCCCCTGGGCTTCGATCCTCATCTGGAGGTGCTTTTGAACCTGCATGTTCATGCATGCATGCATGATTTCCGTTAGTAGAGAGAAGGTAAGCTTCCTAAGAATGTTCATGGATGTGTGCAACATGTGTAAATAAAGCTAATGATGAGATCATGAGCAACATGCATGGTAATGGCACGAAAAGTGGGGCTAAGTAAACTTCCTCGTACTTTTAAAAGAAGATTTCAAGCTTCCTAAGAATTTCACTATGTGCTTTTGTTTGCATTATATTCTCGGTTATTACCTCTAGTTGCTCATGTAACCTTCTCTGGACCTCCATTTGCATTCTGATAGCATCATTCACGCTGCGGCTGAAATTAAGATTATTCACAAAATGGAGAATGAAAGGTCAGGGGCAAGTATATATATGAGAGAAAGCCTTAAGTTTATTTTAGCTTAAAAGGTTAATTAGGATCGATGATGGAGTGTGCATAAAGGAATTCTGCATACAGTACTTTGGAGTACTAGTATATTATGAAAGAAAACTTACTCATTCATGCTTCTTCCCATTATGCCCGAAGAGGATGCCACATTTCGTTGCATCTCCATTGCTGCAGCTGCGATAATTCGAAGAATAATAGATGTTAAGGTTACATACTACATGTATGTATATATGTAGGGAACTGATGAACGTAGAAGCTATATGTATGTATATGCACAGATTTACGGATCTTCAAGTATGCATGGGTGGTAGGATGCAAATTAAAAGTGACCATAGTTAATATATTCTTCACAATTGAATTGCGATAATCTTTATTTTCAGGGAAATAAATTCGATATCTTCCAGAAGCTCTTACCATCCTTAACTGAGTGATCATTGAACTCCTTGTGCGGCTGCTTCCCTAACCTGAATTTCTGTTCATAGAAAAGAACAGGCAACTAATTAGCCAACGTGAGGACGATAGTGAGAGAGGAAGAGCAAGCAAGAGAGAGAGCAACAAAAACCTAACCCTAATAATTAGCTGGTGCAACTACACACACCTGGAGGTGGCTCTTGAGGTGGTAGAGAGTAAGCCCCTTCACTCCCATGACCCTCATGATGGTCTTTGGAGTCGCCTCTGCATTCACGAACAAAGAATCATCAGAACCAAACGACCAGAGATCAACAAATTAATTAAGAGCTTTGCAGAGCTCATCATCATGCATGATCCAATTCAGCAACGATTAAGGGATGAACTGCATGCACGTACTGTCCGGGCCGCCGAGCTGCGTGACGGCGTCGACGAAGCGCTCATGGAGCTCGACGGTCCACCGGAGGCGGGGCTTGGGGTCGGTGGTGAGGACGAGGCCCGAGTCCCCCTGCACACACATCGGCCTGTCATTTGAGCTCACGGCAGCGGCTGTGGCAGCGGCGCTAGTGGCCTTCTTGGAAGGGAACATTCTATTCTCCCCCTCCCACGAGCGCGCACCTCAGCTCTCGCTCCTCCCCTTCTCTCTCTACTCTCTCTCCAGAGATCTTCCGGAATTAATTCTCTCTCCTCTCTCAGCTGGTGTTGTTGTGTAGGATTATTGGCCGGGGATGAGAGATTCAAGAACAAGGAATAGGGTTCGCGGCCGGGGGCGCGGAGAACGAGGACCCCTGCCAGGGGCTTGGCCGGCCTTGTGCTGCAGCTGGCAGCGTTGGTTGCTACTGGCTGCAGCTCGCCTGGCCGGCCTTGATCACTACGGACTGCAGGGTCTGGGTTATCGCTGGCTAGCTTGTGTTGTGTTGAGAGGGCGTTGTTCCTTCTTTCTAGCTTTCTCTCTTTTGCTCGGGGTGGCTTTAGTTTGCTTCCTTTATTTCTCTCTCTCCCCTCCATCCTAGCCCCTCTCTCTTTCTTCGCTTTCTCTCTCTAGGAGTCTTCTCCTACAAAGCCCATGGAGTATGATATTCTATCCAGCCTGAGAGAAAAATAAAGCCACCAACTCGAAGGTAAGCTTGGCTCCCCTCTCTCTCCTTTGGCACAAAAGATAGAGAGGTGAAGTTCTTTTTGAATCGTGCCATAATGAAGTACTCTTGGCATTACGTAGATTATATGTAGTCTATTTGGAAAAGGAAACCCGGATCTGATATCGAGGGACTAACTTCCAGTGTGTTTGAAGAAAGACCCCGAATAAACTGGGGGTGCTCGAGTCATTTAGTGATGAAAATCTTCGCTTCAAATGGCTGGTGTTTCATTAATAGACTTCCGAGATCTTGAAATTAGTTTGAAGGTTGTTTTAAGCGTGTTTTGTTTTTGTTTAAACTTTAGGTGCAACTTTGTAATAATGAATAGCTTTATGCATGTATCGATATATACAGAGGCTGGAATATTAATACATATTCCCTTTTCTAAAAAAACTTCTATTGTGTTCACGGTGACGCGGTGAGCGAGCTCTGTATGTGTTATCATATTGATGACGTAGAGGATGTGATATTTTTCTGTTCGGTCCGTCATCTAATTAAAAGGACTTCTAAAGTTGTTTCTTCAGTATATGAACAACGCAGAGATGATATATATAGCAGCTATGGCGCTGTCTGCAATGCAAAGAGTACTATATATAGGAGTGACCCTTTGATATATACATCTTGTGCGGAACACATCACAAAAGGAGCGGGTTTGCGTGTAACACATAGATACTCCTTACTTTTTGTTGCGAAAAATAGTAGAGAGGCGCAGGCACTCACAGGCATATATATACTATTTATATACACATCAGTTTAAGCAGGGACTTCCTTGATATCCATATGACCATATACTAACATGAGCAAGGCAAATGTTGAATTTAGAAGTTTACATAATTTGGTTAATATATAGTACGGATGCAATTACATTTTGGACATGGGAATGTTGGTCACATTACAAATGGTATAGGGCCGGGGCTACATACTTGGTGACACAAGAAATAAAGAAGAAACACACTGTGTCTTCCTTCTCTTCTTTCTTTTGTCAAAATTTAAGATCTGTGTGTAGTAGATAGCGAGAGCAACATTATCATTGCCCAATTGTACATCAACAACAACAAAAATAAAGAACTCGACCTTGCTTGATTTTGTCTTCGTATGCCCCACACATGGTACGTAGGATCAGGTACCACTTTTTATTGCTTCTCCTTTGGCACTAGAAACAAGCAAGTTATCCACCTTTAATTTGTACTAAGTGTGTGCATTCTTCGTCCCTTTTTGACCAGCTAGCAGCAATATAGTAAGCTGCAGGCAAAAACAAATAGGCACGCAGCCCAATATGCAAATATTATTCATTCTTTAATAAATCTAGATAATTGCTGAGAAATATGGGCACTACAACTACAAGAGCTTGCATGTTTCTTCACCATCAGAAACCGTTAGGGCGTATATATGTAGATCGATCGAGTGCAAAAGGATGCCTGCTAGGTGTGCTAGCTATCAAGCCCAGCCCTATTAGCTACGTGCATCATTAAGAGATTGCTGTTTCCATATACTCTTATATATGACATAATAATGCTACATATTTATTTTTATTTATTTGTAAGAAACTTATTAATTAACTAACCAGAAAAAACAAAGCAGCTCCGGCTTGAGCATATCAGCATGTGTCATCTGTTGGCTTTTACTTAGCAATAATCCATAACATTGTTATTTATCTTCGTACGTGCAACGATGAGATCTGCATGCATGCATGCATGTCTTTGTTTTACAGTTCTCCAAATATGTATGATGAGAAGTGGCCATTCACCCTTAATCATGCATGCTCTTTGCTGCAACGTACTACTACATATACTTTCACCACACACAGAGAACATTCAGTGATCCATGCAGAAGCTGATGGACGGGGACACTATCATGTGTGGATGATTGCTCATAGATTTTGTGGGAATTACTAGAAATGAGTGCATTTGCACAAAGACCCAAAAAAGCATTTGTAGTTGGGCACGTAGACATCACAACATACCCAGCAGCAGAAAAGCCTCCATGTCTTGCAGTACGTTCTGGAGAGCTGTGAGATCATGGCATTGGTGCCCGTGTGGGGCACCTAGAAGTCATGCATCTTCCTTCTTTTTCTTTCTTTCTCTTCTTTACATTGCTGACCAAGACTTCTGCGAGGAAGACTACTGATGACCCCAACGAGTAACACATATATTCCCTCCGTCTCAAAATAAGTGTTCATTTGAAAAAATTAAGACAGATTACTTAGTCATGACAAATGACTATATATATTATCCTTCATTGAAACTATAAAAGTAGCATTAACTAACTATTTGTTTGGCTCTATGCGTTTCTCCATGCACTTTTGTATTAATGTGTCCATCCCTAAAAGCTAAATGAACACTCTTCGTGGGACAAAATTTGAATGCTATATAGACACTTATTTTGGGATGGAGGGAGTATGCGGCATGAAACAGCTAGGGGATAATAAATTAACATATGCAAAATTTGACACTACTCGTCAAGTGATGTTTTTTTTCATGAAATATGTCACACTTACTTTAATATAGAATGAACATATCGTTTGGACACTGTATAATGATATGAGTAAATAAAATGGTACAACAAGTATATTCAAAAAATTATATGTGTTGTAACTTTTTCTAATTTATGATGAGCAAAATATATTAATCAAGTTTGCAATCCTTTCAATTTCACAAGGTTAATTAATATTTTATTGAACAAAGGGAGTAGGTACTAGGTTGTTGTTATCATTATTATTAAAACGTGCTATTCTTTCAAAAAGATAAACAAACGAAATTCTTATTTTTGAAGTCCTACCTGTTTACCTCAATGCCAATGTTTCTTTACAATCCACACAGTCGTCTAACGGAACTATATGTAACTCAATATTCCCCCCCTGCTTAAAGTAATGGTATCTACATAGAAACGCATATTAATTTTTTTCTTAGCTAGTTTTGCACATTTAATTTCATGAGGATAAACCCATAAATCTTCCCTCCATAGATATTGATTCTATATGAAAGGCGGGAATCAGAAGAGCACTGGTTCTGATCCTTGCTGCAACGACATCACTTTCCTTGATATATGCATGCATGCTTACGTCAGCACTCACCACCAAAGAATTCCCAATGAGGGCTCCAAATCCAAACAAAAATGTAAAGTTTGAGAAAGGTCAGAACTAGGGTTTAGTTTCAAGCTCAAGCATGGGGTCCCATTTTAGGAGGAAAAAGGTGGACAGGATGAGTAAGAACATTGTAAAGCTCTCGTGCGCTGCTCCCCCTGCCATTTTCTTTATCCACAAGGGAATAGATGCTTCCTTCTTTGACAATTAAGCAAAGATTCTTCTCAAACATTCTCCAAATGTGGTTCATTTCATCTATTATATATAGCTCTAGATAGCCGGTGGCTTTCCTTAAGCAATAAGAAACCGGTTGAAAATAAAGAAAGTACAGAAATGAACCACACTTCGCCTTGCTATGCCCCCATCACGCAAAATGAAAATATTGTTAAGTTGATTGTATTTGTTAAATCTACTATGTTTTTTTTGTTCTATCAAGAGTTTGAGTGGTTAAATTTAGGGATATATAGATGTCAGTGAGCCGAGGACAAACAAGCCTGGCTAGATTCGGCTTATATATGTTGAACTTGATGATGATATCATGAACTTGTTAGATCAAGCTTACATAAGGGTTTGGTACATCTACAAACATGTTTGTACGAATATGTCTGTGGCCAGTCCCAACCCAAGACACTAGACATAATTTTTATAGTATACACATCATCAAGAAACTAGGAGTAGACACTACCCTCCTAATGCAAACACCACTCTTCCACACTTAAACTTAATGCTACCGATCTCACATCTGGTCTTGGATATTGTGTAGAAACGCATGTCTAATGCAAGACCTGATTTCCTTCTCTTTCTTCATTTAATCACTTGCCACATCATTTTTTATCCTAGTTAGTAGCTCATTTAATTCTATGGACATCATCCTAGTTATTGGATTGGGACTGCAATGGTTGATGTTTAGCTAGCTTATAGAATATTTTCTCATATTTTAATAGAAGAGAGAGAATAGTTATCTCTTGATCAAGAGATAGTCTCATACACACACTTCGAGATTATGTGAGGATGAGATGTGGGGGCATTCATGTTATGAGCTATGTGCTAAGAGCCAGGTTACTGGGAGAGTTGTCTCTTAGAGTGCTTAGAGCTAGTTACTAGCTCATACCATTGGAGAAGGCCTTAGGATCAAATTGATTGAGCTCGAGTTCTGAAACGAAATTGCTAGGTATATGTCACTTTGCTGAATTTTTTAGTATGCTAGATAATAATGCCGCTCGAATATGT
This sequence comes from Echinochloa phyllopogon, assembly GCA_033239725.1. NCBI lineage: Eukaryota > Viridiplantae > Streptophyta > Magnoliopsida > Poales > Poaceae > Echinochloa > Echinochloa phyllopogon. Next base: position 5,205,755 of record BTCW01000001.1, read on the forward strand.
AATGCCTTCGACATCATGTATTCATGTTAGTATCCTAGACAATGCAGATATTTTGTTATAGCAATCTAAGTAGGGAGAAACATAAACATTTGGTAAAATATGTTACGTGACAACAGGTTTATTACTTTGAAACCAAAAATCAATTCAATGAAACATCATGTAGATTTTGATAAAGCAACATCAATATAATACGTCGCCATCAGCATCATCTAGTTCATCAAAATGTATGTAACTTTCTAGTGAGTGGTGATCCTACACATTGAAGTGGAAGCATAAAGGCAATATTCTGAAGAACATAATATAATAGCAGCCCTATTTAAGCATATACTTATTTTTAGTCGACGTCTTCTTTGTTCTGAGAAGAAGTATTGGCTTACAGTCCTTATCCTATGGCCTCAATAACCTCATTGTGTCTTTATCATGCGCATGGATACAAAATGAAAAGACAGCACTCCAACGACAAAAGTCAACTAATCTATTTTAAGACAAGCATAATAAACCAATCACGTTATTAGTTTCTCATAGATAGTTTCTGAATAATATTATTTTGAAAATGTCAGTACCTTTGTAAATATATGCTGGTTAAGCGGTTGTGGTTTCCCTTGGGAGATTTCCTTGAGAATCTAGCTAAAAGACCTAGCAGAAAATATGCAGAAATTTTTGGGCAGTTGTGAAGAATCTTAGCCTCCAGAGCTTTGCAAGGGGCAACCCCTTAAGGGAACAGGAATATATATTTTAGACTAAAGATTTTAAGTGATAAAGAAGAAGCAATTATATCTGCTTAATTTACTGGAAGGCTTAACAGTACACGGTGATATAGTGCACTGTTTCCTTTTATCCAACTTCTCCCTATCCAATCGCCTCATTCTAGCACTATAGTTATCTTCTTGTTGGGAGTGATTGCTAGATTGGGGCAAGAATGCTATTTCATTTTTATATTTATTTCAGTTCTGAACTTATTAATCAATGTTCATATAACGAAATTTTGGACTAAGATTCGATATGAAAATTCACGTGGAGAAAAGTAAGCTGTGTCGTCTAGTTAAATTTGCTCTGAGTAAAGCTGGTATTTAACCTTTAGCTCGATCACTGACTAGTCAAGCTAAAATATTCACACCCACTTGGCATAAGACAGCTTACACTTCAAGCACACATTCGGAGATGCCCCCTAGCTAACCGGCGACACTTTTCCTTGATTGTTGTTTAATTTGGCAGATTCTCCGACCCTCTGTATTGGCACCTCAATCATGCAAACCCCCAGTACACTGGCCTAAGATTCTACCATCAGGAAACCGGCACTAAGTCCCTGTTTGGTTACCCTGACTTATTTTAGTCATCTAAACTTTAGTCCCTTTTAGTCTCAAAAATGCCAAACAGGGTAACTAAAAGGGACTAAACTCTAGTCCCTACCCTATAAGTCCATAAGCTCCATTTTGGTGACTTCTTGGGACTTCTACTGACTTTTTCCCCCACTACCCTCATTAAACGTGCTTCTGTTTGGCGCCAAGGGGTGTGAGGGCAAGGCTGCAAGGGTAGTATGGTCTTTGTTCGGTCACTTTAATTACATTTAGTCACTTTAAGTCCCTACAACCAAACAGGACAACTGACTAAAGTTTAGTCCCTAAAAGTCACCTAAAAAAGTCACCTTGAACCAAACAGGGCCTAAGTGTAGTAGCAAACAAAAAATAATTTTCACCTGAACAAATAGCAGTTTTTTTATAATGGATTATATCTCAACCTACGTACATCTGATGATGACATGGCCATCTATTATTGAGTCATCTCAGCCTTGTGAAAGAAACAATATATGATCGAATTCCTAAAGTGAGCTCAGCTCTGTATAGTATTTATCCTTGCAATGCAAGTTGCTAGAGATCGATGATCCCTACCTGCTGCAACTGCACACTATTAAAAGAATAAAGGAGCTATATATATACCTGTATAATTGTTAAACAATCTAAAATTAAGTGTAGAGTTTCTTTGTTCGTTCTTTGGCAAAGCAATACAAAGTTTAACCACCATATTACTGTAAAAAGTCCATCTTTGGCCTGAAGATTAAAGACTAAGCACAAAGCTCGTCTTGCAACCTTAGACGTACCCCTCACACACGGTCCTTTGATTTCTAATCATGGCGTAGAGCTGCATTTTTGTGGGCTAAGGTGTGAACATGCTCGAGTTGTTTGTCAATGGCTCCCAATATACTAGTGGTGAAAGATCACACTGGAAGCTTTTGTTAAAGGAACGAAATCTATGCATGGAAGTGTTTGAAATCCTGTCCTTTCATTACCCTCCTTTAGTTTTTGTGTGGTCTTCGATCCAGGATGGCTATTATGTGACTAACTTAGGCTTCATGAGGGTCCCGGAAGTTATTTTGTAGTTCAGACGAATTAAAGTGAGGTTCACACAAGTTGCCGGTCATACATATGGAGCATGGGGTTACATGGAACAATTTGGCTAGCTATGGGCCGGCCTCTTTGGATTCAAAGTATTCTGCAAAATATTATGTTTTCAGTTGCTAGGAACTGCCTCATGTATACATATGACAACTGCCAACTGGTGATTTACACTCCAACTGCTTGTAAGTTGCCATACAATTTTTCCATCTACCATATGAAAACCGTCAATTCTCATAAGAAATATAAGATCTTCAATCTCACTGAAAAGATTCAATAGTGTAGGTGTATTGGCCTTTTTGAGATAATTATGCATCCCACAAGCCAATTCTAATTGATCCACAAATGTACACTAATTCAATCGAATTCCTTTTTGCTTCTTTCTCTTTGTATTACTGAATCTTTGCTGAAAGGTGTGGCGTAATGAACTGCTGATTCTAAACCTCACTAGTTCAACTTTTATAAATGACGACCGCCCAAATCCGGGCGTGTAAATGCATGAATGGCTGAACTGAACCTGAACCAAAGAGAGATCCGGTCGTTGTACGTGGTCCGGTCAAGACTGGGGCGTTGTTTTCCTTGTGCGGCGCCCTTTTTTGTGGGTACTTTTCACAGGGCGCAAGCTAAAACAACGGCCACACCGCTGAGCTACCTTTCAGCGTCAGGGAGGCCATCCATTTCGGTCGATTTGACGTTAACTTCACCGAGGCAAGCATGATCAGTCACATAGACTGACGTTTCTGACTGAACATCCTCTGGTCGCCGTTGCTGAAAATATTTCCTCCCTGAAGTGACCTGTCTCGCACTTTCTGTCCCCTTGCCACTGCTGAAATGCTGAAACTTTTTGTGTGCATGTGAATGCATTATTTGACTATGCCTTTTTTTTTACAGGGTTCTTTGACTCTGCTGATCATCGACCGAGCTTCCGAGTTGCTATTGCTACTCAACTTTCTTGTGCATTGTAGTGCTGATATGGGCCGAATTGAGCACGGGTATGGGGTGGCCTAAGGATATAACTGGGCTTCGGCCGAGTCATTGATGAACAGAAGATTAAGCCCAGGTCGGGTACTCTCGATGCATGGTTTGTCAGGAAGAATCCAATGGCATTTATGCAAGTTGTCCAGACGAGAAGCTTTGGATGTTTCTGCGGCTATTAGACAAGTTCTCCTCATTCTGAGATGGCTTTGTTTGGATTTTTTTTAGCACACTGGTTTTGTTTGGATTTATTCTGGAGTCTATGGAGAAGGGCCCCCTCCCTGTTGCAATCCGTCGTGGCCTGGGCCGGCGTCAGACGATGACAGTGCCGTGGCCCAATAGTGCGTGTCGATCTCTCCCTTCGCTCATCAGGTCATCATCCAATAGAACTCCATCTCCATCAACGGCCATAAATTAGACAGCTAACTGGTCGCTCGATGTTCGTTGAGGCATGGGCCCTAGCACATTTCTTCTTCGTCAGTTCTTTCAATTCCTCATGAAAATAATTGCTGGCCTTTTGTCAAAGGAAAAAAAGGTGGGGACATTACTCTCCTCCGATCCTCACCTTCTCATTTGATGGCTTGATTGCGCGCATATGCTTGTTTCAGTAGTTTCCCGGCAAACTCTTTGCATGGATCATGTGATTTGCCGGCATGTTGTGTTGAAGTTTTGATCATTCCCTAGAAGGTTGGAACTTTCAGCGCTGAATTACAAGTACGATGATTACGATGTGTAATCAAGTAGCACTCGTGCTTGGGAGACAGGCCAGGTATGGGTGCACACACACAGAAAATTCTTAGCACGAATCCATGTGATTTACGGAGTACAGTTTTACACAGGCATGTTTCCTGAAATAAATAATCATGTTTACTCCGTACAAGATTGGAGCTTTCAAAGTTTTCTGTAGATGGTAATATATTGATTCTGCACTTCAATCTCTATTTAGATGTGTGCTAATGCTAGGGCACAAACCACATAGATATGTTGGATATTTTTACTGGAAAATCCTAAACATGAATCATGTGAGTACATGCTAGTACTCCTATAGAGATCTCATCATTCCATAGAAGATTGGAACCTTCAACCAACTAACAACAAGTCTTGGAATAATCTTATCTTATTAGTTCTGATTAAAGATCTCTTTTGAAAACTCCATGTTAATCTCACCAAAATGACTAGAATAAAATATGAACCATAAACATTCTAAATAATAAAAACATATGATAACTAATTCGGTACACTCTAATCATCATTAATTATAATAGGCATTGAATATATTTTTAAAATTAAAAATAGGAAAATTGTAAAAACTCGCCATCAACTAAAAAATTGCCCTATCCATTTGGTCTCTCGCTTCGCCTGACTTGTCCCACACCCGAGTCATTATCCAGTGCACGTCCGTCACTGAGTGTTAGCAATGACCAAAGAGGAGCTTGAGGTGAATGAAGAGGTGATCGTTCGGATTTCAGAGGGGAAGGCAAGGGCGGGATCAAGGTGGCTGCGGCGGAGAGGTTCACGTTGGACACAGGTGGATTTTGTGGCTAGTGATGGCTTTGAGGGGGGGGGGGGTTGTAGGTTAGGGATTCGGGGTTGTTGGGAAGGGTTCATGGTCAGGGGCCTTAAAGGCAATGGGGCAAGAAATCCACGGAAAAGCGAGACGGCACAACGTGGCGGGGGTGGGAAGAGGGCGGCTCGTCCGGTGGTGAGGTTGGCGGCAGCCAGTGGTGGTGGAAGTGGTCAGAGGGGGCGGAGGGAGGTGTTTGGATGAAGCTTCTTTGAGGAGGAAAGGAAAAGGAAAAGAAAAAAGATGAAGAAAGAAGGGAAGACAAAGAAGGGAAGAGAATATATTTCTTTTGTGAAAACAAAGCGCGTACTTTCATCCCTATGAATATATGTACACAAACCCTACCCTTATAGCACCTCCGAGAGACTGGACCGACAGATGATGAGATTAGCGAAGTCACCACAGGCACCTCGTTATTGACAGGCACGTCGCCTACCACTAAAAGAATAGCTGTAGATAAAACCTAGAATAAATTCATAAAAATGTGACACGGTATTAAGTCGAGGACTTGAACTTTTGAGACAATAGGTTTGTCGAAGTATGAGAAAACTCTTTGGTAGTAAGCTTATTAAGGTCAAGTAAAAACATTCACGCGGCTATATAAAAACAATTGTATATTGGTTAGTTCACAAGAGCCGGTGGCATTTTTGTCACAGAAGAAAGGACGTGGGAATTTCGAAAACCCCATAAGACTTGCAGGAGTCAGATAGTAGTAAAGAAAGTGAGATGTAATGTGTGGATATTTGGAAAGCTCCATTCTAACTTAGATAGGCTTTTCCAAAAAAAAAGGTAAGATTTATTTTCATTCTCAGTTTCAAAATATTATTTACGGTTGACTTTTTCTCGCAACATTTGACCATTCTTCTTATTTATTTTTTTCTAAATATACGAAATAATAAACCATACTCAAAGTGTTTTTCTTATAATAAAGTAAGTCACAAACAAAATAGACGATAGTTACATAATTTTTTAAAATAACATCAATGCCTAAATGTTGTGAGAAAAAATTAATAACGAATAGTAATTTGAAACGAAGTTAGTAGATTATACTTACCTTGACCATTACGAGAATATAACCCCTAGAGTAACTCCTAGTACATGGGCGGATTGGTGGACTAGTATCATCAAAGCATGATCATTTATATATCTATATATATATACTATAAAGATCCACTAGAATTGAAAAAAAATCTACCCAAAGTTATTCTACCTACCCCTCACATAAGATCCACATGTGGGGTCATAGGGAGAGAGTGGGTCATCAAACGAAAAATAACACTTTTAAAAGTGTTTTCATCGTTTCCCCTTATCATTTTTCACCTGCCAAAATTTTTACCTATTGTGTATCCATCTCCGATCTGCCCTCACGAAACAGGCTCAACGTACATCATGCACGTGTCGCGTACCATTTAGAGGCTACTTTTTTCACCCGTAAAATCCTTAACCGTCTTGTGTAGCCATGCCGTTTTCTGCCCACGTTGTGACCTTCCTTATCTAATTTGATTTTCGGACGTTGATTTTTCTAATATTTTTACTGTCTATTATGAAGTTTTATTTTCTATTAAAAGTGTGTGCTACACGTGTGCTCTCGCCGGTCTACGTAAACAAGCAAATAAACGAGAGTTTTTACGATGTAATATAGTGTTGGGCAGGTTGTGGGTTTCATAAATAACAACTACTAAGTCATAGCTAAAATAACTTTTGACTTCTCCTATCCTACCGAGCAGCGAAACACAATATTTGGACCCTTTTGGAATGTAGGTTTTGCTTTGCTACTTGTCAAAAAAAACATTTTTCATGTAAAGTTATTTCACTTCGAACGAAAGATCCTTACCAATACCAATTTACATTTTTTTTGGACACCGTCCCTCCATCTCGCCCGCGTGCCAGAGTATCACTCTGCAATTGTATTGTACGATGAGATCGGAGTTGCATGCTCAGTTCGTCCCCATCCTTCGTGCAGCACTATTAGTCAGAAGCTCACGTTGACTTCTCCCAAACACAACCTGAAAAAAACAACAACAAGAAGACAGCAATTGCCAGCTCGTGAATAAAATGGGGTGCAGGACACAGCGGTCGGAGTCACGGCCACCTCACCATCGCATCGCATCACTCATCTTTCCTTTCCATGTCCATCAATCAAAAGGAAGGGCAAAAAATTAATTTTGAAGAAGGCAAATAAAGGGGCCAGGAAAACGACCTCTGACCTCCCCACTTCTTTATGTTATGCAGCAGAAGGGAAGATGCACCACTCCACAGCCCCTCACGTCTCAACTAAACATATTTAATTAAAGTTATAATTAAGTGGCCCACTAGCAGCTTAGCAAACTGATTAGCATTATTAGCCCAGCAACCATTTTAAAAATTATCACATGGAAAAGATATGCAGTGTACATGAAATGAATGACCTGAACTTCTGTTGTGCCTATTTTTTATTTATGTTTGTTTCTTCTTTATTTATCTTATGTAGTTTTGTCTCGCGTCCATCTGAGAAATTCGTCTAATGTTAATTTCGGTATAGGTTGTGGCAATTTTCTGTCATCTGACTTTTTGTCATGGTTCTTTCCCAAAAAGAGCTGCATCAAGTTTTTTTTAGCTTCTGTTTAGCACGAGTGAATTTTCAGCAATTAACATGGAACAATTTGTAAGCAATTCGTGCCCTCAAAATTACTTTGGGAATTCTGCTTTTCAAACCATCCTTAAGATGAGCACACTGTTTGATACCCATTTTCATGTGAACCCAAATGCAAAATGAGATTTTTCTTGACAAAAGAACACGCAAAAAAGAGGAAAACGTGTAGAGAAAAGACATTAATTAATATGTAAAAAGTGAGGAAAAGAAAAAGGAGGTCCAAATATAAAAAAGACCTGCCTTTTTCTATTCCAAATTCTCTTTCCCCCATCTCTTCTTCTCCACAGTCCACACTGTTCACCTCGTCTTCCCCCTCTCCTCGATCCCCAAATCCCGAATTGACCAGCACAAATCGGCGCCCCGCATGGAGTGGACGGCCCCGAAGTCCGCCGGCTCGCCCTCCTCGCCTCCCCTGCTCTGGGACTGGGGCGACCACGCCGGCGCGGGCTCAGGCTCCTCCGGCGACGCGCCGGCGCGGCGCGGCGGCACGAAGGAGCGGGAGGGGAAGCGTGCCAAGGGCGAGGAGGGCGGGGGAGCGGAGGTGAGGTGCCAGGTCGAGGGGTGCGGGCTGGAGCTCGTCACGGCCAAGGAGTACCACCGGAAGCACCGCGTCTGCGAGGCCCACACCAAGTGCCCCCGCGTCGTCGTCGCCGGCCAGGAGCGCCGCTTCTGCCAGCAGTGCAGCCGGTGGGTGGTGTTCCTGCTCTTGGTTGCTCTGATTGTCCTATGCGAAGCAGCAATCTTGCGGCTTTCTGCCACTGCTCTCCTTCTTTCTTTGACGATTAGTACTTTCTGCGGGGATGGGTCGCGCTATTACGATGCAATAATCGTGTGATTAGTTGATTGATTCGCGCAAGCATGTGTTGTTACGTGTTCTCTTTAGTTTTGTAGCTACGCTGTGCGTGCACGGCGTGTAAGACTAGTGTGCGGTTATGCGTGTTTTTTTTTTGGCACGGAACTGCGTTTTTCCTGATCTGGAAACGAAAGATGCCGTCTTTCCACTATTAGTACTGCTATACGTGTGGAGAATCGTACGCATGGGTAAAATGGTTGTGCAATGCTTGCTTCCCCTTTCCAGTTTTGGTATGGCTCTCGATATATGTGTATGCTTTTGGGATGAACTTTTTGGTGTGCTGTGTCTATTTTGATTCTGTTACTGTATCTGGATTGCAGGCATATCTCTGCCGTGTGCACTTTTACATGGCAATTAACCATAGGTCCCAGAATGTATGTTTGATTTTTGCTAATTGCTTGGGTTTTGGTAAAATCCAGGTTCCATGCGCTGTCAGAGTTTGATCAGAAGAAGAGGAGCTGCAGGAAGCGTCTGTCTGATCACAATGCCCGCCGGCGGAAGCCTCAGCCAGATGCATTCGCCTTTGCCTCTGCAAGGCTTCCTTCATCATTATTTGGTAATGTGTTCATATCTTAATTAGTGTATGGTGTTTGCTACCTGTGGATACTGGTGATTTTTTTAGTGATGAACTCTTGAAGTTGCTTAAATTCATATGCAAGTTCGAAGTTGCAACTGGATGTGTGAAGCTTGTTGTGTGAATGGCAAGCTTTTTATTTTTATACTCAATAATAAGTTGTCTGTCTGTTGTGCTTCTTAATGGAATTGTATACAAAGCGGACATGGGACTTGAGAGTACAATCATTAGTAATGTACATATATCATGTATCATACAACTTGAACTGTCATGTTTCAGTTATGTTATATTATACCTTCTTAGCTCCTATTTCAAAACTTAAATGTTCTTATCCCTGAATTTTTCTCGCACTGCAGAGGATAGGCGGCAAATAAGTTTTGTCTGGAATAAAGCTCCTCTTAGCCATGTAAGACCTTTCACTTCTCCGTGGGACAGCTCATCTGACTTCAAGTTCCCACATGCCAAGGAAATAAGAGAGTTATCAACAAAAGTTGGGACAATAACTGGTCAAGTTCATTTGGATAAATCTCACCCGTCCAATGCCATTCCAACACTTAGCCATGGCAAAGAAGAGCTGTTGCCAATGAAAGGTTTGATTTTCCAGACATTATTCTTACCTAATGCAGAAATGTGTTCATCAATGAAGCAGCTGCGATTTGCTAAGTGTTTAACCATATTTGTTTACAAAAGGATATAAAAGATCTCTGGCTTAGTTGGACCTTAGTTAAAGCATCTTGGACAATTGACGGATAAAAAGACTTTTCGGCTGTCCCTCATTGCTGCTAAGTCTTGCAGAGACGGGAAGCTCATTATAACACGAGTAAATTCTGCAGAAGTTTGTGAACTTAATAGTCAAAATGTGTTTGTAGTTGTTCATAGGATTTAGCCTACCTAGAGTGCATGGTCGAACAGTGAATGTTGAATGCCTTGCCATAACTATTTTAATACTGGGGTAATTGGATGGTTTATTGTTAACAGTATTCTTTGGTCTTTACATCTACTTCCTGAAAAAGAAGATATTGCAATTATTGGACACGTTCAAATGTATTCTCGTGATAGTCTAGGAAAATAGAATATCTCAGAGACTAATATCATTTCTCCAAAATCATATCGGGACGCATTAGTGATGAGGAAGAGTGTCAAGAAAAAGAGTATCTTAATTGGTAATATTGTTTAGTTTATTGAGTTTCATGTGTCCTTTGTTTTTAGTAATCCAGTGTCCTATGCTATTGAAGTTCTTGATCACTATTGAGATAATATTATGCTGCTTATGGATGATGTATAAACTTTCATTCTGGTTGCAAGAAATTTACTAAGAAATTACAAGTTTTTCATTGAAGCCACTTCCACTTATATTTTTCTGGGATGCTAGTGGTTAGTGTAAATTTATGAGCATCAGAGTTAGAAATTCTAATTGACTTTCAATGAGTTCCGCTTATTTTTCATGCCGGTTTGGCCATTTGCCATTTCAGAGACTTAAGCATTCTAATGTTCTTTTTTGTCCCAATTACAATGGGAGAATAACATGGGTTGACAACTGCTTGTGTAGGTCCGGATACATCTATAACTGCTTCAAAATTCGATGGAGCACCGGATCTTCAGCGTGCTCTCTCTCTTCTGTCAGCTGGCTCTTGTGGATTGCCTGATCCTGTACAGCAAGCATCTTGCCTTATACGGTTCACTGGTGCCAGTGAGAACAGTGGTGACCTTCATCTATCACATGGAGGGAACTCTGGTCCAGTTTCATGTGCTGATGAACAGCATATAGAACCTCAGCCTCAGTTGGTTCGTTTTACCATGGATACCAGTAGCAATGTCTATGAGCCCAGTTTCTTCGGTGTAAACCAGATAAATTAAGGCGTGAAATATGCACGCCACTTGATCATTTGGATAAATTCCCACAAAGATGGCCTGGGATCATGCAAGAAGTTCATAAACCAACTACCGGAGATCAAGATCTCTCTGTTAATGTTATCTACATATTTATTGGCCATCCCTGAACTAAGTTGAACTGAGCGTAGGCCAGCTTGTGTTGAATATGCAGTTCCAACTTGTGATTGACCCATTTTTTTCTGTTCCTTTTTGTCCCTCTTGATGTGAAGTGTGATATTGTAATCTTACACCTGTATGATCCTATTGTCAACTGTTGGATATCTTTGAAGCGGTCCTGGATGAATCTGGACATGTATTCTGGAGTATGTGTGTAATTTCTACTAATAACGGGTTTTCTATTAAAAAATCACTAGCTGTACTTAAATACCCATGCCGCAGTTTTGTTTTTAATTGATATATCATCGACGAACAAATGTCATATGGCAAGCTGATAAATCAATCTTGTCTCCTCAAATCGAACAAATCAAACTGCTATTTGATACCAGGAAAAGAAAATCATATAATTGGACAAGTTTGCAGAACCTAGTCACCATCACAATTGTCTACATACAAGGCTGCTTGTGCCACGAGTATGTGGCTGAGATCCCATGTGTTAGTGCAACCAGCCAGACTAGCCGCAAGACAGCTTGGCATGTACTGGTTTCCAAGCAGGAACCACCAACCGAATGGCTCGGAAAATAAAATTTCCCCATGGCCGGCACACACTGCACACAAATATGGACCAAGTCCATGTGTTTGACTTCGGCCACAGATGGTGACGCATACACAAGATAACCAAACCAAGGTCATGTCAATGTGAAGTGCAGAGAATAGCAAAACGGTAATAAACGCAGGTCAATGCCGAAGAAGGCCGTTGAAACTCAAAACGAGGCGAACTTGTGTGAGTACAAGAACAAGCAGATGTTATTAACATAGGAAAGCTCCATTAGATCTTGTTAACATACATGGCAACATCACCTATACTTTCAGAATGGATTACTTCAGCTGTGCAGCTTACACAAGATAGAATGCAACAACACAGAAGCTCAAATCCTAGGGGCTTCAGTGCAAACCCTAGCGCCAATGGCAGTGAATACATTGAGATTCTTCTTTCTTCCCTCCATTCTCCTCTCATCACCAGTTTCCACTTCAGTCGGTGGTCATGGGTTGAGTCATACAGCAGCGGAAGCGTGCTTTACGCACATTGCTCACAATCTCCATCTCAGCATTCTCAAGCATGCACACGATCTCAGTAAATGGTGGGCGGACTTCAGGGTTCGCATCCCAGCAGCGAGTCATGATGTGCGTTAGAGAAGGCAGGCAGTCTTGAGGGATTACTGGACGAGCACCCTTGTTTACAACAGCAAAAGCTGCCTGAACAGCTGTCATGTTTGTGAAGGGAAGCATGCCAGTTATAAGTTCCCACAGGACAATCCCAAAGCTATAGACATCAACTTTATGATCATAGGGCCTGTGCTGGATCATTTCCCTGCAAATTGGAAAAACAGGGCCAAACACCAACTCATTTATTATACACGCAGTATAACACTGAATTATTGTTAAGAAAAATCCAAATTACATAAGCAACAATCTACTAGTGAGGCAAGGTAAGTTGAACACTCATTTCCCATTTCTTTACGTAAGCAAAAACATTTCGACCACGCATATAAAAGGAAATATCTTTCTGTTATTTTTGTTGTTGGTACAATGGACAACATAGATGCAAGTGTGCAACATCAGCAATAGTTTAGTTCTAAGATGAATCACTCCGTACAGCCAAAAGATTGAAACTGGGCACACGGTCCCACCATATTGATAGCTCTAAAGTTAGTTTGTCCACTGCATCATGCGTAAGCATGGAAGTCAATCCCACATACATGATTAAATTAATTGGACATCCAAGAATGTATCACTAATCTAACAAAAATCTGGACAGAATTGCATAATTGATAGCTCAATAATGTTCAAGTAAATCCTGCTATGCAACACATATAGTTGACTAGTTGAGTGCTGGAGTTTTCAAGTAAATTATGTAAAGGTGGATGTACAGTCAGTCAGACTATCCAAGTGAACACGTCAGTAATTGTAAGCGCAACTATTCCGACTTAACACATTATTGATCTACAGTACTGTTTAGAGCAAAGTCCTGGCAACTTATGAGCTATGCAAAATTGCGTTAGGAAATAAATAAAATGACAGACATCACAGATACAGAGATACCAACTAAATTCTCGATAGGAAAAATCTTCAATAAGGGAATTTTTGTAACTTACGGTGCCATCCAGCGGTAGGTTCCTGTCTCTGGTGTCATCCCTTCAGTTTTCACTTCGATACGAGCAACTCCGAAGTCAGCAATCTTAATGGATTTGTCTGCTGCAATCAGAAGGTTGTCTGACTTTAGATCTCTGTGAATAAATCCCAGTGCATGCACATAAGCCATTCCCCGGGCTACATCCAACGCCTGTTTCACAGCCAACTTCAAAGGAACGGACTTATTCTGCCTTCTCGCCAGGAACTGCCGTACAGAGCCACCCTTTGCATATTCTGTGATAATGCACCACACAATGGATTTCCTACATGCCCCAATGAACCTTACAATATTTGGGTGAGACAGCGTAGACAACATCATAACTTCTTGCACAAATTGCTGCTCCATCAAATGGGCTCTTTCGGGATCATTCTCAGGCTTCTCCAGCAGCTTAATGGCAACATCTTCTCCATTGTATGTTCCCCGGTACAGCTTCCCAAAGGCTCCTTGAGCAAAAGGATCCCCCATGTCCAATCTCCCCAGATCAATGGTCCACTGCTGATAGTTGTTTAGTATCTCTGTAGGATGATTCGGGTCCATCAAAACCCGAGCCAATGCATCCTCATTTAGCGTGTGTGCAGCCACACGGTTGGGGGGGAAGACACTATTGCCAACTGAATAGCTTGCAGTCGGGGCATCACGTAGGCCTGGGTGCTTCAGTATGACTGTGCGGGACTCATTCGAGCCCACGCTGCTGTTGTCCACAGACATGGCGACAGAACCACCGGCGCAGTTGGTCAGGTTGAACCCGTCGGCGCTGTCCACAGACATGTGGGAGCCCTCCCCAAACTTCTGGTAATATGGCATGTTGTAGAAGCCATTGATCTCATTGTCATGCATCCCCTTGCCTCCGCCGCCGCCGCCTTTCATACCGTGAAACCTCGCCCCCTCAGCCATGCCCAAGGATCAAAACCTAATAGTTGAGCTGCGGCTGCTGCAGATTGTACATCCTCCCGCGAGAAACACCCTCTCCTGCTCCTTTCCCAGCTCTGAAACAAGACTGAATTAATGAGATGAGCTGGCAACAATCAACCACTAAACACATGAATTTCATCTTAAAACTGCAGTAGCTACTTCGTCCTACAACCAAGAACCTGTGAATTTTCCATAAAAACAGATGCAACGTCCATCTCCACTACTCAAAAAATAAGAACTTTCCTCAATTGAAGCAATTTACACCCCAAGAGTCAAGCCTTTCACTCCTAAAAGCATGACGACTTTCCCCAAACCCTTCCCTTCCGTACTAGCTCCTCCATGGTCGTGCACACACGGCGTGAGGCATGAGGGATTCACCCCAAAATTGCTCACAACACAACCCGCACCCGCACCTGAATTGGGTGCCATGAACCCCAATGGCTTTCAACTAATACCGATCTTGCGTGCTCGCTGAGGAGGACGCAGAAGTATCAAATCATAACCTAATCGGGCCAAACACGGATGGCCCCGGTCAGCAGCGCGCCACGCGGCGCACGAATCCGAGAGGAATCGAATGCGGACAGGTAAAGATTTGAGCTTTGATTGACAGCCAGACCAATTCCGCAAGCAGGGGAACCCAACCAAGCAAGAGCTAGAGCTACTTTACCGACAGAGAGAATAACCAATCCACTCACCGATGGATCTCCGCTCCAGTAGACTGAGACGGCGGCAACGGACCGACGAGCGCGGGAGGCGGAGGATCCGGCGGGGGGGGGGGGGGGGGGGGAGCGACGGACCGGGCGGCCTCGCGGTCGTGGTCGGCTGGGGTGCTGCGTTGGTAGTCAAGGTCTGTGAGGAAGGAGGCTTTGTGCTTGAGATCCTCTAAACTTGAGGGGGTTGAAGTCTCACGGTGTGCAGTTCAGCAGTCAGCCTCAATCCACCGTCGCCTGCATCCAACGCTCCTCTTCAACTTTCTGCCCTTCTCAGTACATTGCCTTG
Source organism: Echinochloa phyllopogon (assembly GCA_033239725.1). Classification (NCBI taxonomy): domain Eukaryota; kingdom Viridiplantae; phylum Streptophyta; class Magnoliopsida; order Poales; family Poaceae; genus Echinochloa; species Echinochloa phyllopogon. The sequence goes on from BTCW01000001.1 coordinate 5,220,840, forward strand.
TGCAGCCCAGTAAACAAAGCGACTCAACCGTCTTTGCCGCCAGCAGGTGTTGGTACGCTAAAATGAAATCTTTAGATGAGATAACAAAATCTCAATAAATACATGGAAATTTTGTTACGTAGTGATGGTTGTATTGTTAGTTGAAAAAAACGAAGAGTAAAATACTAAGCGTATATTTGATGAGGTTTTCAATTTATCATACGACCGTAGAGTGGTATTTATATGGCTTTGTAACTTGCTATAGATTTGTCGTGACATGCTTTTTTTCTCTTCCAGCCTGTAGCTGAGGTTATCGCCAAATCTCTAACGGGCGATCCTTTGACACATTTATGGAGTGTTGTACCTCACTGTGGTGAGCTGAAGATATATTCCAAATATGCTCTACGAATAGAATTAGTTTTATATCGAGCTAAGCCAGCCTCGTATCACGGAGTCAGACCACTAGTGGCCAAGCACACGCAACGCTACCTTGATTGGTTGCGTGCCATTTATCAACCTAGATTCTCAGAGTAATTTGGTTGGACGCATGAAGTAGCTTGTGCCCATATGCCAAGACAAAATTGTATATTTTACATACACGCTGCATCGCTAGAGCCAAATCTGAAAAACGTAGAAATTTTACATTCCCACGTAGCAAGGATGTGGAACGGGTAACCAATCACATGAATTTTGCATCCATAGGACATGGTTGGAGCAAATATAGCCAACCAAACATATATCTCTTTCTAGAATTTTGCATCCACAACCAACTCATCACTAAGAAATTACACAATTCATGCTCAATAATCTATAGAAACCAATCTAGAAAAATTCATGGCAAATACTATCGACCCGATAAATAATCAAACAGAAATGATGTACGTCTATATAAAACCAGAAGTTCATCATTAAACAAGATGAAACTTACATGATATGAAGTAGGGAGTTGATGGGACCTTCTGAATGGAACCGGGATAGAACTCTAATCGTATAGGGAAACCCTAATTTGGAGGTGTAGAAAACCTTCGAGTTAGTGTGCAGATTTTTAGGCCTCTTGATACTCCATTCCTTGACGAAGGAAGGAGAATATAAATCCAAAACCGAAGGGTGTGGTGGGTGGGTAGAGGTGGGGATGATAAGAAGCTAGAAAAGGATATAGAAATCATTATCATGTTTTTAATCTATTGCAGACTCCATTCTTTTTTTAAGCTTGCTTGATTCTAAACGGAAATCTCTAAAATCTTTTTAATAATGCAAAGATTAAATAAATAAATAAGGAAAAATTTGTTGTGGGACACTCCACTTTTGTGAAATTAGCTGCGACACACTAAAATATTTTTTTTCTTTGCTGGAACACACTAATTTCTTTGCAGAAACACACCGCCTAGTGTGTTGTGGCCAATAATTTTTTTACAGTGTCCCACAGCAATATCGAAATCGAATAGTGTCCTGTAGCAAAATTTGCCAATAAGTAATGATCTATCTAATATATAGAAAATGATTAACGTGGGCAAGTAACGGTTTTACATAACCAAAAGAGCCTGCATTTTTTACGAAAACAAGTGAATAGTTTTTTAAATCAACAAAACCCCAAAATATACAAACGAAATGCAAATAAGAGAAGGCTTTAAAAGGAGGTGGGAATATCCAAAGATGATATAAGAAGCTAGAGAGGATGTGAAAACCGTTGTGTGATTTTTAATCTAGTACAAATTGTATATATCCTTTAAGCTTGCTCGATTCTAGATGGAAATCATTATATTGTCTTTTTCATAAAGCAAAGATTTTTAAAAAACCTAAAAATTTATCCAGTATATAGAAATGGTTAAGGTGCATTGACTGTTAATAGAGACGAACAAGATGATTTTGCAGAACCAAAAGATCTAGTAACTTCTATGTAAATAGTTTCTTTTCAAACATATGGAAAACCAACAAGCATATACAAAATGCAAGTAGTAAGTTAGATGAAGACAAGGTAGAGGTGGAGAAGAACTTTGAATTAGAGTGTAAATCCATTCCTTCATGGAGATAGGAGAAAACCCATGATTAAAGACCATGAAAGAGAAGGATGAAGACGGATGTGGAAAAGAGCCAAAGAGGAGATAAGACACTAGAGATGACACAAAATACGTGCACATTTTTATTCTTCATGTTTGCTCGATTCTTGATGACAATATTTTAATCGTTTCCTACCCCAAAGATTTTTTTAAAAACCTAAAAGATATGTTCAAAACCTAAAGGACATGTTCAATATATATAAAATGATTAAGGCACACTAACCATTGGAGAAGGGAAGTATTAGTTTATAGAATAAAAAAGCTAGTAGTTCTATGAAATGCAAGTAAATAGCTCTGTTTTTAACCAACATAAAGCCAAGAAGTATAAACAAAATGTAAACAAGTAAAACTAGCTACTTGGGATATAAAACATGTTCAGAAAATGAAAGGAAAACAACTAATCTGAAGCCATTACCACCCATGCATGTTTTACGGTTGTAGGATTAAAAGAACAAAAAAGATGAGCTGCGTTCCTCGCTTCTGCTGTTCTAGGATAAATGAGGTGGAAAAGAGCCAAAGCGAAGATAAGAAGCTAGAGAGGATGTGGAAACCATCATGCACATTTTTTTTAATCTACCACAGACTCGATTCGATTCTTTAAGTACCTTTTCCACAGGGCAATCTTCTAATTGCCTTTTCCTATTGGAAAGATTAAAAAAACAAGAAAACGATAAGTCCAATATATAGAAAATAATTAAGGTACATTATTAATTAGAGAACGGCAAGTATTGGTTTTATAGAACCAGAAAAGCATGTAACTTTTGCGGAAAACAAGAAAATAATTTCTATTTAGCAGGCAGAAAGCCGAAGAGTATACACACAAAATGCACATCAGTAGGACCATGTTTGCAATGTACGGAGTACCAGTAGACGCGTTCTGAAATTGAAAGGAAACCAACTAAGGCCATGTTTAGCTCCCTTAAAAAGGGAAAAAATTCTCTCTCCAAACTTCACCATTCACATATCCCATCAAATCACATCAAACCTCTCTCCTCATGCATGAATCACTAAACGTGGGTAAATAAAAAAAACTAGTTGCATGGTTTTGATGTACACAACAAGACGAATCTTTTAAGCCTGATTAGGTTATGATAGGACAATGTTTACCACAAACAAACGAAAAGTGCTACAGTACGCTACAATGTCCGATGTGACATTTTCACCTTCTCTCTTCACTCTTTTTCATGGAACTAAGCACCCCCTAAAGATATTTCCAGTTTTCCACTGTGTGCCGCGGTGTCTGTCACTTCTTCTGTTGCTAGTCAAGCCGGGAGGGCAGTCGGCTCGCCCGGCCGGTCGGTCAACAAAAGCGTTCAGTTGGCACGTTCACAAAGATCCCACGCCAGTCACACTCATGGAGGGGGGCGTCTAACACGGTCCGGTAGCCGTAATGCTGTTTAGCAGCAGCAGCACGTTGTTTGTTACTAGACTAGAGGAAAAGGGAAAAGACTGGACGCAGCGGCACGCGACCGCGACTTTGGATTTTTTTTTGAGAAAAGTACGCGACTATTATGGATCTCCCGGCCCGCCCGATGGGTTTTTTTTAGGACAGGCCCGCCCGATGGGTGGGCTGTTGTCGTGGACCGCGCGATGTTTCGAGCCCGTGCCAGTGCCTCCCGGCCCAAAAGCCTTCCCAGGCCCAGGATCAGAACGGGCGTAGCACGGCTCGACTCGGCCCGCGTGGACAGGGCCCAGCGGACTGCGGACGAGACGAACCGGGGCCCACACCGGTGGAGCATGCCGGCCACTGCCACACACGACACAACACAAGGGGAGCCCACTCACTCGGGTCTCGAGCTCTACCACCCCCGCGTGTCGACCCACCGCACCGGCAGCCACCGGCGCGGCGGCGCGCCGCCCTCTCCGTCCCCGGCCCGATGGATCCCGCTGCCGCCGACCAGCCCTGCGTCGTCCAGGCGCTCCCGGCGCACTCCAAGGCCCTCCCGCCGCCGGCCCTGGTGCAGGCGCTCCCGGCCAACGGCCACCCCTCCCCGGCCAAAACCCACCCGCACCCGCCGCCCGCCGCCACCACCCCTGCATCCGCCTCCTCCTCTGGCGCCAAGCGCCGCCCCCCGCCTCCCCCGCCGGGCCCGGCGCCCCCGAGCCCGCGCCGCACCCGCTCGGGCGGCGCGCCGGAGTGGACGCCCGCGGAGACGCTCGCGCTCGTCGCCGAGGTGGCCGCCGTGGACGACGGCTGGTCCCGCTCCGTCTCCGCGTTCCAGAAGTGGGCCATGGTCGCCGAGAACCTCGCCGCCTCCGAGGCCTTCGCCCCGGGGTCCGCGGGCCGGCGCGGGCGGGGGAGCAAGAGGGCCGCGGCGGAGTGCCGCCGCCGGTGGGAGGCGCTGGCGGCGGAGTACGGGGCCGTGCGCCGGTGGGAGGTGCGCACGGGCGGGAGGTACTGGGAGATGGGCGCCGCCGCGCGGAGGAAAGCCGGGCTGCCGGCGGAGTTCGACGCGGAGGTGTATGGGGCCATGGACGCGCTCATACGGGTCGAGGAGGCGCTGCTCGCGGACGCGGTTGGCGGTGGCGGGGCAGGGGAGGAGGTGGAGGGATTGGTTGGCGGCGGTGCCACCGTTGAGGTGGCTGAGCAGGACGGGGTTCACGATCCTGAGGTTGGAGAAGATGAAGATAAGGTCCAGGAGGATGAAGCGGTGGAGGCCGCGAAAGAGGAGGAAGAAGATGAAAATGACGAGGAGGAGGAGGAGGAAATGCAGGTGGACGGCGGCAATGCGGATGCTTCCAATGACTTGGGTACATGCAACTCATTGCTCTTTTCGCATATCATGTTCCTATTTGGTAGTTGTGTGCTGATCATGATAAGTTGGTGATGCTTGAAACTTGATTGTGATGTTGTCTGGCTGTGAAACTTGTGTCACATTTAGATGCTTCTGCAAGTCTGCATGGATGCAAATGTTGGCATGAATCCTGGAAGTAGGTGAATATACGACACGGGAAATTAAGGGGATTTTGGTGGTGCATTTGCTATGTGGTGATTGGCCAAATGTGCCTTTTGTTCTCCCAGCTATAAGCTTCAGAGTTAGGTAATTTGTCAGTGAAATTTAGTGGCACACAGATATGTCAGTTTCCAAAAACAATATTAGGATACAATCATAAGATGACAGACTCCTGAGAAAGTCAGGGATGATATTCCTGTTTTGCTAGCTGTTGAGGAAACCAGGAGGCTCGTGATCTTCATTTCTCCCAATTCATTACAGTGCCCGATAGGCAATTTACAACAAGTGTTACTGTCTTTTAATGTTCACTCCATAGCTGTTCATCAAGCTTAGCTCATGCTATAGATCCTGGATTGCAACTTCTTGACCTACTATAGTTTTGGAAAATTTCATGTAGGGATATGTAGAGAAACCAGCTGAATGTTGAAAACCATGAAAACCAGTGATGAGAGTTGTTGAAAATTCTCAAGAAGTTTCCTGATTACCTGTAGGGGAGGCATGTTCCATATCTGTGCAAAATTCAAGTTCAAACTAAACCACACTGACAAGAGATGAAAACCTTACCACCTTTGTTTCTCCCCCACGGATTATCAACATTTAGCTGGTTTTCACATGTACGAGTACTATGTTATCAAGCTACAACATTCTTTAATTATTTGTCTTTTTGAAAGTCCCTTGTCATTGCCTTGTCATCAGAGTCGTCAAGCAATTTTTTGTAGTCAGCTGATAATGTTCCCTGATAATTGATGTTGTTTTAATGCCATCGTGAGGTGGTTCCTAACTGAAAACAATCTGTGCTGATTAAGAAGATTATTTATGGTTGTAAATGTGTATTGGACTAGTATTTCTAGCTTAGAACTGCTAGAATTATTTGTTACATTTAAAACTATCTAGTTTTAAGGACTCCTCGAAACCTTTTGGTCTTTTATCTGATGAAATTTGCAGCTGAAGTATTATTTCATATGCACACAACAAAGTATCATTTAATGAAGAATAATGCCACTTCTCCATTTTCTCATTCGATAAGAATTGCCTTGTTTGCATCATGCGCTATGGTGTTAGACAGATAGTTTGCTTTAGTAACTTTTTTTTGTTCATTGAGTGTACATAGTAACCTTGATATCGAACTGCTTGATAGTTTGTTTAGGCAACAAACAGGATGATAGTGGAAGTTACAATGAGCCAATGCCTAAACAAATTGCCTAAATTTGCAGTTCCGATTGATCCTCGGTACTTCCAGCTTGTACCTGTGTTCCTTTTATCTTGTCATATTTTGCTGCCGCCTTACTTTTTTATTGTAATCTGTTTTGTGCAGAAGGCCATGAGATGGGAACAAACAATGAACCTGAGAAAAGCCAAAACAATGCATGGGAGCTGGCCAACAAGTTACAAGAGAACGCACAGAATATCCACACCATACTGAGCGAAGAGGTTGGTGAAGAGGCTGCCCAAAACCCCTCAATCGCTGGTTCAATTTCACCTGATGCCATGGCGACAACCCGCCAAAAGGCCGACGAGCTCATCAAATCACTCGGCGGGCTTGTCAGTTACCTGAACCAATTCACCGAGTTGGTCAAGGAAAACGGGTTCGAGAACATTGTCGGCATGACCTGATGCATGAGATGCAGGTTTCCTCTGGAGGATTAGATCAGTAGCTTAAGATTTCAGCGCTGTAGTTTCTGTGTCCTTCAACTTGGTAAATATGGGGGCACTATATGACCTTGTAATCCAGTGATGTAGGCGGTCTGTAGCGGACATTGTTAGGTGCATTGGCGTCGCCATTGCTTATGGCCTTTTGGCGAGTTCAGATGGTCACATCTGTTGTCTGGGGATCCCCTTTCGGCTCTGACCTGAATCCCAGACGTTTAGAGATTAGACGCCTTGCATTTGCAAGTAAATATTAGCAGTGTAGTAGTTCCACGATGTTGCCTGCCAGATCCATAGCATTTGTGTTGAAGTTGGGAGGGTAATGCCAGCACCTGTGAGAGTGCTGTAATGTACGAATGTTATCAGTCGTCATCTTTTGTGGATTGTGGTTCAGGCAAAGAATGTTGTTGGTAGGTGTCTTGGTACCTGGCATTTCTTAATGCCATTGCTTGTGAATTGTGATAGTGTTGTCATGTTATCAGGCTTCATCTTAATATCATTGACGTGCAGCTGCTCAAATATCCCAGCCGTGGTGTTCTCTCTTTTGAGCTTCAGACAAGGATGTTGTTGGTACTTCCGTTGAAAGAAAAAAAGGCGTATTGGGACCAGGCATTTCTTGGTGGCATATAGCTCAAAATTAGAGCAGAAGGCCTGAACCTGACCCTAAAACCTCCTCTCCCATCCAACCACGAATGAGATGACGCAGAAACTGCAGCAACAGACGTCTGAGCTGGTCGAGGCCGCGCTGCTGCCTCTTCTCTTCTCCCAGCGCGGCCTCTTCTCTTCTCCCGCCTATTCTTAGGCCCCCTCCCCAACTCCAAACCCGGCGGGCATTGCCTCCCCCGCCACCTCCTCCCTTCCTCCCATTCCTTCCACCAATGCACACGCGGTGCTCGTAGCTTTGCCCTCGCCTCCTCCCTCGACGACGCGCCCGGCCGTGCGTGCGTGCGTGCATGCTGCGCGCGGTCACCGCCCCGACCGCTCCGACAAGGCCACCGCCGCGCGCGTGACCGACGACGACCTCCTCAGCTCGCCAGACCACCGCCACCGTCCCGCCCGACCCCGCGCGCGCGCGCGTCCCCATGGCGCGGACACGGCCGCCGCCCGGCCACATCCGCGTCGCCGCCGTCGCCATCATCTCCGTCCTCATCCTCTCGCCGCGGCGCGCCGCGGCCCAGGGCCAGTCGGAGGCGGACGTGCTGATCGCGTTCCGGGACACGCTCCGCGGGCCGGACGGCGCGCCGCCGGGCCCGCTCCGGAACTGGGGCACCCCGGGCCCGTGCCGCGGCAACAGCTCGGCCTGGTACGGCGTCTCCTGCCACGGCAACGGCACCGTGCAGGGCCTCCAGCTGGAGCGGCTGGGCCTGGCGGGCCCCGCCCCCGAGCTCTCCCTCCTCGCCGTGCTCCCGGGCCTCCGCGCCCTCTCCCTCGCCGACAACGCCCTCACCGGCGCCTTCCCCAACGTCTCCGTGCTCGGCGTGCTCAAGATGCTCTACCTCTCCCGCAACCGCCTCTCCGGTGTCATCCCCGAGGGCACCTTCCGCCCCATGCGCGGCCTCCGCAAGCTCCACCTCGGGTTCAACGACTTCTCCGGCCCCGTCCCCGAATCCATCACCTCGCCCAGGCTCCTCGAGCTCTCCCTCGCCAACAACCGCTTCGAGGGCTGCCTGCCCGACTTCTCCCAGCCCGAGCTCAGGTTCGTCGACGTCTCCAACAACAACCTCTCCGGCCCCATTCCGGCGGGACTCAGCCGCTTCAATTCAAGCATGTTCGCAGGTACCTACCTACTCGATCGTCGTGACCGATCGATCGATCGATATAGATATTATATATAATATATATAGATATATATACATATATATTATATATGTGAAATGAAATCTTTGGGCGATGGATGCAGGTAACAAGTTCCTGTGCGGGAAGCCGCTGGATGTGGAGTGCGACGGCACGGGGGCGCCTGTGCGCTCCGGCATGTCGACGATGATGAAGGTCGCCGTCGCGCTGCTCGTCCTGGGCGTGCTGCTATGCGCGGTGGGCATCGCCACGGGCATCCTCGGCCGGCGGCGGCGGAAGCCCAAGCGGCGCGCGGCGGCGGAGGCGCTGGGCGGCGGCGGCGACCAAACGCCGTCCAACCCGAAGCTCAACACCGCGCCGGCCGTCAACATCGAGAACGCCGCGAGCACGAGCCAGCAGCAGCCGCGCGCCGCCGGCGGGGCGGCGGCGGGGAAGCGGCAGCGGCGCGACGAGCACGGGCGGCTGGTGTTCATCCAGGACGGCCGCACCCGGTTCGAGATCGAGGACCTGCTCCGTGCGTCGGCCGAGGTGCTCGGCAGCGGCACCTTCGGGTCCTCGTACAAGGCGACGCTCTGCGAGGGCCCCGCCGTCGTGGTCAAGCGCTTCAAGGACATGAACGGCGTCGGCCGCGAGGACTTCTCCGAGCACATGCGCCGCCTCGGCCGCCTCTCCCACCCCAATCTCCTCCCCCTCGTCGCCTACCTCTACAAGAAGGAGGAGAAGCTCCTCGTCACCGACTACATAGTCAATGGCAGCCTCGCCCAGCTCCTCCACGGTAATTATTGCATTAATTTATTGTATGTAGTATGTATGAATGCGCTGATCTATCTTAGAAGAAGAAATTAATTAACAATGTGATGATCGATTTGATCAGGGAACCGGGGGTCGCTGTTGGATTGGGGGAAGAGGCTGAGGATCATCAAGGGGGCGGCGCGGGGGCTGGCGCACCTGTACGAGGAGCTGCCGATGCTGACGGTGCCGCACGGGCACCTCAAGTCGTCGAACGTGCTGCTGGACGGGGCGTTCGAGGCGGTGCTGTCGGACTACGCGCTGGTGCCGGTGGTGACGCCGCAGATCGCGGCGCAGGTGATGGTGGCGTACAAGGCGCCCGAGTGCGTCGCGCCGCAGGGGAGGCCGTCCAAGAAGAGCGACGTGTGGAGCCTGGGGATACTCATCCTCGAGGTGCTCACCGGCAAGTTCCCGGCGAACTACCTCCGGCAGGGGAGGCAGGGCACGTCGGACCTCGCCGGCTGGGTGCAGTCCGTCGTCACGGAGGAGCGCACCGGCGAGGTGTTCGACAAGGACATCACGGGGGCCAGGGGGCACGAGGCCGACATGGTGAAGCTGCTCCAGGTCGGCATGGGGTGCTGCGACGCCGACGTCGACCAGAGGTGGGATCTCAAGACGGTCATCGCGCGGATGGACGAGATCCGGGAGCCGGAGCCCGCCGGCGCCGGAGACTCGTCGTCGACGTCGTCCTAGGCGATGGAGCGCCGCCACCGTGTACCGGTGTCCTGATGATGACCACACCGCCGTAATTAACCAAGAATGAAAATCCCAGGGATCGATCAGCGCCGCCGCCGTACGTGCATGTATGAATTGAACGAGATGATACAACGATCGAGGGTTTACGTGGCAAGCATGCGCATGCGTGGCTGGATTGTTGGTTGGTGAACTAAATTTGGATGCGTTGATCGACGTACTGATCCATTTGATGAACAGATATACTGTTGAGGTGGGATGATAGATCATGGTGATGCGGTTGTTTCTGATATGGTTCATGGGGAATTTCGATCGTGTAAATTGGATTAGCTTAATTTGTCAAAAGGGAAAGGGTGCTAGTGTGTAAGGTACTTTTAATACGTTTTTGTTCTTTTTCTGTGCCCGTTGTTCGTACAAAATCCTTACTTGTCATAATGGAAAAATGATGTTAGATTAGTGTGTACTCTAGATTGTTTTGTTGTATAATCTCTGAGTTAGGTGTTGTCTTTGCTAAAACTGTAAACCACCACCCATAAGTCACTTGAAGTTTGACACTCCCTCTTAAGTCATCCCCACATCCACCGTAAAAGTCATTTTGTTGAAAATGCCCACTCCTACTTACTTTTGTTGTAAAGAAACACTTAGTGCATGATTTAGCATGTTTTCATAATTTGCGAGTGGTTAATATATATGCAATATTTATTGAAATTAGATACTTACATGAGTATAGTCTCAATACTTGCTATACCCTGGGTCCGCCCTGATCCTGCGGTGAAATGGGTTACCACCCCGGCCTAAAAGCATAACCATCACCACCAGTTGATTTAGCATCAATGCTGGCCCAAAGCACACCTGGTGGTAGGGATGCAAGTATTTATGTTTTTAGGTCATTGGGTCGACCCAAAACTTAGAAAAATGAACTAGAATGACATGCCATGTAAATAATTTAGAAGATAAAATAAACTAGAGTGGTTGACCCAAAAAATCCATTGGGTACCCACTTGCATCCCTACCTGGTGGTGATTAACTGATCGGAAAATCCTAACTGATTACACTACACCCTATCATGGGCCACTAGACCCATAGAAAATTCGACCAAACTTGACCCGGTTAATGTGTTAGGTGGGCTTCTCAATATTTGTAACCCGATCTAAAAAAAAGAGAGATCAATAATGTGGCCAAAAGTTTTGACCCATAATCCAAAAAAAACAACCCAACCCAAAGGTTCCATACAAAAACATGAGTTTTACTTGGCCCAACACGAACCAGACCATGTAAACGGGTCATGCTCGAGCCAAAAAATCCAGCCCAGTGGTCCTCTTGGGTCAGGCATTGTCCAAACTATTTTACCATGAATACTACTATATGAGATATCCTAGGCAGGTACTCGGTCATTAAACACCGACATCTGATGCCCACCCGTGGGGCTACTCGCTGCAAGTTCAACAACAGGTGCGATGGGATCAATCACCTTCACCACCCGCGACATCGAGGAGGGCACGACCTTCGTCTTCGGCGTCTGGACCTTCATCGCTCTAGGCAAAGGCAAGTTCGCCAGTCACCTTGTGGACCAACCGTGCCCTGCCTTGATGATGGCGACTCCACCAGAGCCGCTTCGCGATCTCGTCGATCTACTCAACGAGAACCAACTCTCGATTTCGACTTCGACCTCGACTTCAGCTTCGACTTCGACTCCAACCTCGACTTCGACTCCAACCTCGACTTCAACTTCGACTCCGATTCGAATTCATCAAGTTAAGTTCGGGTACAACTCGAACGACAACCTCAACTACTCGGCTCGACTCAAAACCACAAATTGTTTTACCCAACCCGAACTCGACAAATGATCAGGTCTAGCAATGATAATGACAATACCACAAATTGTTTTAGGTCATTGGGTCTAGCATGAAGTATCTCGGACTCGCGGTGATAATGGACACATCAATGGGCCCAAAGCATAGACCGACGGTGATAATGCAAATATCACCGCATGTTTGTATCTCGCATCGATATTGACAGAGGGTACACGCACCTACTGGACTAAGAAGGCTCGTACAACTATGTGCGTTCATGCCCCTACGCCCTAAAGTACATGGCTATCTTCCGCAATGACTAACCATTAGAAGATCGTGGCTGGTCGAAGTAGAGGCGACCCAAAGCTCGACCGAACAGCATGCCGAGCGCGTCTCCCGACTAGCCAAGTAGTTAGGACTTAGGATGGGTCAGAAAGGCGCACCACAGTCCGCTTGCTGGGGTGGGATGGGGTCGCCATGCCATGTGGTCGGGGACTCGGGGCAACCCTGGACCCGACGCCTGGGAGTCGCAGGGTCGGGGGGCACCAGCCTGGTTTAGTTCCCAGGTGTAAACTTTGCACAGTGCAATAAACGTGGTACCGTAACATTTCATTTGTAAATGATTATCTAAACATTGATTAATTAGGCTCAAAATATTCATCTCGCAAAGTATAATAAAACTGTATAATTAGTTTTTAATTTTATCTATATTTAGTACTCCATACATGTATCGATATTTTGATGTGTTGGGAATCTTCTTTTTCATAGTGGAATTTGGGAGCTAGCAAGTGTTTCTTTACATTTTGGAAATTTATTTCCAAAAGGAATCTTCTCTGCATGAAGTACTAAATAAAGTCTATTTGCAAAACTTTTTTAGGAATAGATGCAACTTTACACGATGAATCTAATGAGCCTAATTAGTCCATGATTTGCTACAGTAATACTATAGTAACCATCATCTAATCGTACGGTTAAATGCCTTATTAGATAGGTCTCACGAAATAGTCTAACATTGTGAAGATAATTTTATAAACTGACTTTATTTAATATTCTTAGTTATTGGTCAAAGTAGCCGACAAACTTTTGCCATATCAAAACACGGCCTAACTTCGAACCTGGCGCTCGACCTTGACTCCCTCGTCAGGGGTTGGGGTGAAAAAAGAAGCTGACCAAGTACCCACCAATCAATGAAGGCTGGACGGATGGCGCCAAATTTGCTCACCTGACATGCATGACCGAACCATGGCGATCCACGACATGGGTTTGACACAAACCACGCTCAACACTGTTGTTGATGGTTAAAATTGGACGCGTTTTCGTGTCAACAACTGTGCTGAACATACTTGCCACTAAAGACATGGGGGCATGGGGCACCAAGCCAAGCTCACCTGAGTATTTTTAAGTTCACGGAACATGACCCCCAACCCCGACTGGACATAGGGCTTCCGATCCGCCCGGAACGAGAATAAATCTTTGAGTTTGAGTGTAGCAACCGAGACTAGGAAACCGTTGCGTAGATTTACTAGTCGGCGGATCAAAATATTGACGGGTAGTGAAAATGCATTTTGTCGTAGTGATAACAACTCAGAACATGATATAATCTTAAAGTTTAGGAATAGTGAACACTAACAATCAACATTTGGGACATCGGAGAACAATCAGGCTGTTTAGTTCCCAGCCGCTGCCTGGTACACCGCATAACGCAGCTGCGGCAGCGCCACACTATGGCGAGAGTTGCTTCGAGTTTTGTGGTGTCTTGTATGTGAACTTCTGGTGGCGGTGCTACAAACAGGACGTGGCAAGTGGAGGTCGGAAACCAAAACATATGATGTTCTTTTTTTTTATACGAAGAGAATGTGACTATTTCATTGATAGAGAAGAGAGAAACATATGATGTTCTAACATTCAAATTCCATGTATGTAAAATCTAGCATGTTAATCGGGTGCGTGCATGATTAATGAAACAAATTTCTTTCATTATCTACATGCAAATTCAGCTAACTCTTAATCTGTCTGAAAAATTTTATAACATTATTTTTTTCGGGATGGAAGGAGTACATACGTAAAACACTAGGGAAGCACTTCCCAGTCCTGTCAATTGTCAAGAACACCATATTAACTGAAATAAAACATGTCATTTGCAGGAAACAACTGATTAATAATATGGAAAACACATTTATAACTGTGAAGGAAGTCCATTACATACTTTGGTTCACGCGTAGCAATGCTCAAAGAAAAGGCAAAAAGTTTGAGAAGGATCGAGAGTATCAGATTTAACATGACAGAATATATAGGCTGTACCCTCCGGCACTTTCCTTTTTATCCGTGAGTGCTCAATCCACTGATCGCCGTCATAGTTGGCGCGCGTATGCAGACAGGAGTATATGTTGAAGCGAAGTTGGATTGAGCATCAACCGAATTCATTAGCATTTCTGTCACACCACAAATAAAAGTGTGGTGTCGCCAGTAATTAAATGCCCGCAATATGTACAAACCAATCTTATGGCGACACGTTCCAAATGGAGCATCAACTGTCAACTGTCAACTGTCATTTGACATTTAAAGGGCAGGCATGTCGGATTATCATGCCAAGGTAGTACCTGGTTATAAGACTGCACCAACAACCTGTGTCTCTAGATGGTGCAATTCTTTTATTTAGATAATTATTCAGTTTTAAAATAGAGTAATACATGGAGGGTTCTCGAACTTATATGGATGTGTCATTTTAGGTCCATAAACTCTTAGAATTAATGTATTTTTAAGTCATCAAACTTATTCTAATGTGTCACCGGGTCTCTAACCGAGGCGAAGCCAGCCGTGAACTCCACCGGGGTCGACACTCCTGTTAGATGGGGCCCTGGGGGTCTTCTATACAGTAGCGAAGCTAGAGCAAATTAGAGGGGGGTGCACTTGCCTGTGGGTGCATGGTGTTTAGCTTTTTTTTGGGGGTGCATATATAGTGAAATTTAAGACCTAATCACTGTTTTTGCAAATTTTTGTGGGTGCACTGGCACCCACAGGTAATACTATACTTTCGCCCATGGCTATATTGGTGAACCATAATTTTCTATAGGATTTGTTGAATTTTATCGGGGTCCACCAATCCCAATGCCAAAAGATAGTTTCGCCCCTGGTTACTAAACTGTCAAAATGCTATTTAGGTCATCAAACTTGTTTAGGGGTGTCATTCGGGTCCTAAACTTTTAAATATATATATATATATGTATATTTAAACTCTTTATGTGTGTCATCACTAGTCCAAACACGCGGAAAGGATCAGAGGCGGACCCAGTGTATAGCAAGTGAGGGCACCAGCTGCCACTCATAGGCCGTGTTTCACAACTTTTGCGAATTTTTTTTCAAGGGAATCTTACATGCATGAAGTATTAAATGAAGTCTATTTGCAAAACCTTTTTAGGGATGAGTGCAACTTTGCGCGACGAATCTAATGAGCCTAATTAGTCCATGATTTACTGCAGTAATGCTACAATAACCATCCTCTAATTGTGCGGTCAAAGACCTTATTAGATAGGTCTCGTGAATTAATCCGAGGTTGTGAAGTTAGTTTTGTAAACTGACATTATTTGATACCCTTAATTAGTGGTCACCAGTTCACCACCATTGAAGAAGTAAACAACGAGGATGCAACGCTGACAGAGCAGTGGAAGATAATTTGGAGAAACAAAACTGAATTACTGTCGGACCTTAGGACCGGCAATCCACCTGGGGGTACCCGAGTGGTTGATTTGTAGGAGGGGCGATTGATGAACTAATGACTTGATGGTACACAGGAGGCACTGATTTAGACAGGTTCGGGCTACCCGGAGGTATAATACCCTACGTCCTGTGTCGGTGGCGTCGTTTGTATTGCTGGTACCCGGCCAAGCTTCAGGAAGCTTAGGACGAGCGTATGGTTTACAGGATGTGATGCGTGTGTATTTCTGCCTGTCCCCTCTAGGGACCCATGCCCTCCTTTATATATCCAGGAGGTAGGGTTACGGTATGAGTATTTTCCATACGGGACTATTTACAATAGGGGGGTCCTAGTAGGAGTCTACTAGGACTCGGTCTTCTTTGGGCCGGCCGCCGCCGCCCTCCATGATGGGCCCTAGGGTATCCATATCCCACAGTTACGCAAATTTAAAGATCCAGAACAAGTTTATGAGCTTAAAAATATATTTTGAAAGTTTGGGATCTAGAATTCTAGATGCATCTCTGGACAAATTTGAGATTCTAAAAATATATTTTGAGAGTTCAGGGATCTAGAAGATATTACGGTTAGAGACCAACAATGTATTTTACTCTTTAAAATATAATTTATTCCTATATATCCACTTAAGTGTACGATATGTTTTAAACTTGTACTCCCTCCATATCACATTTAGAAGTCGTTTTAGACAAGATTTTAGTCAAATATTGGAAATATAAATCATGAATAACTTTTAAGTCATTGAGTTTGCAAATGTGAAAATTATATGAATAGATTTGTCTTAAAAATATTTTATATAAAAGTATACATGTATTATTTTTTAATAAATATTTTTGTAAATATAAGAAGTCAAATTTACATTTTGGAGACCGTGACATTGTTCAAAACGACTTCTAAATGTGATACGGAGGGAGTATATTATTATACCAAAATAATAGGTCTATGAGAGTTATAGCAAATAAATTATTTGTGATTCCATGCTATCTACTTGTAGCCTTTATTCGAGCACCAACTAACACACGCATAGCGTAGGGCTCCGGCATGCATGTGGAATTTTCTATATTCTAATACTATCTATATGCAAGTTCAATTTTATAAACATAAATATAAATAGTGCACTAGTCAACTATTCTTATTGTAAGGTTCAAATATTCTTATTTGTAAGGTTGAGCTCTGTACACCGTCACACTTTTTTGTTGGGATTCTTTTTAGCTACGATCTCTCCTGTCCATAGACAAATGCACATACGTGCCCGTGTAACACCCAAAATACTCAAATTTAAAATTTTTGGCATTTAATAATTATTTAGAGCTTGCTCATATTTATTATAGCCTAAATAATAATTTTCTAAAATTTAAAATCAAATATAGGTGATAGAAACATTTATTGTTGCATTCATGCTGCTGCATTTATTTTTGTATTGCTGTGATTCAAACAAGAATTTAAATATATTTAAATTCCAATTTGAATCACTTTGTTTGGAGCTCTAGAAAAGTTTTTAGACCCATAGTTCGTTTTTGCTCCCTGAACTCTTTCTCGGTTCGCTTCTGCCCCCTCTATTCTTTCTCTGGTCCGGCCCAGCACCTCGGCCCAGCAATCGCGGCCCATCTCTTCTCCCTTCCTCCCGGCCCGGCTCCTCTCCTGCGGCCCATCCCTCCCCCTCTCCCCGCGCGCGCAGCCGCCCCGGCCCAGCTTCCCCCGCGGCCCAGCTCGGCCCAGCCAGCCACTCCCGTAACCCCACTCTCTCTCGCTGGCCGCAGGGCCCCACCTGTCATCCCCTCCCCTCACCTTCCTTCTTCGGCTCCGGTGATGGCGCGCGCCTGCCGCAAATAACCCGCACGCCGAGGCCGCCTTCCCCCGCGCCTATTTACCTCGGCCCGAGACGCCGCCCGCTCCACTCACCCCTCGCCCCAAACCCTAGACGCCGTTTTTCCCCCAGAACGCGCCGCTCCCGAGCTCGCCGAGCCGAGCTCCGCCGCTCGCCGCCGACCTGACGTCCTGGTGCCGCTCCGCCCCGTCCGATACTTGGAGAGGCTTCACCGAGCTACGAGGAGCACTCCGAGCCTCCCCACGCCTGCTCTCGCGCTCCGGAGCACCATCGCCGACGCGCCCCCGACTCCGCCGCTCGCCGTCGACCCGCCGCACCGCTGCTCCTCCGCCCAATTCCTTCACTCAGGTAGTCTCGCCGTTCCCTCCCTTGCTCCCAAGCCGTTAAGTTCATCAATTGAAGCCCCGTAGCACCCACTCCCACCCCGCCAGAGCTCCGCCGCCGCCGGTTCCCGTCGGCCGCCGCCCCTGCTAGCTCCCGGTCGACCAGAACCCCCTAGGAATGTTCGCCGTTCGCTCCTGAATCCGTAGGGTGAAACCCCGTCGCAAATGGCGGCCTCTAGCTCGAGTCGTGCCCAACTCCGGCGAGCTCCGCCGCCGGCCGAGTGGCGCCGCCGCGTTTCCGTTCGCCGCCGGACACCGTTTTTCCCCCTTTCGCCCTCAACCATTAGATCCAGATCCAACGGTCCCAGACCGCCCTAGACCCGAGTCAAACAGCCTTGTACCTGTCAACTCCAGGCCGTTTTGCAAAAGAGCCCCCCGGTTTTCTGTTAATAAACCCGCGGTCCTTTTTAATTCAAAAATAATTACAGATAGGTCCTGTTTTATTCGTTTTAGCCCCTGGAAATTTTAAAACTTTGCCAGCAAGCCCCCGAACCTTAGAAACGCTATAACTTTCACGTTTTAGCTCCGATTTGTGTGATTTTCGCGCTCATGTGTTCGTAGCGAAGCGTAGAATATTTCTAGCTCTTGTTTTTGTACTGTTTTCACTGTTTGGTGTACTGTTCTAATAGAATTACTTTGTTTGCATGTAATGATTGTTTTGGATGCGTGCGTGATGTTCGTGTCCCGTCGGCGAGCCCGTAGCTTTGGACTTCGAGTACGTTGAGGACGTGCCGGAGCAGGACTCGCAGCAGCAGCCGTACTCCGAGGAAGGCAAGTTATAGCACGGACAATCCTTGCTACCTACTCACTCTTTTAATACACTGTTCATTACATACGCATGTGTCTAATATTGTTTACCATTAAGGTTATTCCTAGCATTTATATCCCTGTCCTTGTATTCCTATGGGTTTTTGCATATGGGTAGTATCTTGCTAGGCGCAATTACTGTCACCTTTACTTAATTGTTAATATTGACTTAATGGTCCACTTCAACTCTCATGATTAAAACTTGCTTTTTAGTAACATGGATTAGGGAGCTAGAGCATGTGCTGTGTGCTTTGCTCTAGTGTCTCCCTCTAAGGACCGGTTCTTAAAGCGGCAACCCAGGAGCCTGTCGCCACCGCCGGAACTATTATGGCTCTGGTCTTGGTCAAGTAGCTTGTACGTCTCTAGCTTGGCAGTAGTTACCGAGGGGCCAACGGCGTTGTGGGAGGTACGGCGCTGGGTGATCTCCGATTCCACCGAGGACGGTAGCCCCGTCGGCTAGGTCACGTTAGACCCAGTCCCGTGTAGGAGTCTCAGCGATTGAGAACTCTGCACGTTGCGTAGTATGGGTGCGGTACCCGCGCTCTGGACGCCATCGACCCCCTCACGGTGTGACTCCGTGGGCGTACGTCGATCTCGGTGCCTAAGTTTTCACCACCGTATAGTACTCCAGCGGCTACTGACTTGTTAGGGTGTCTTGTGAAAGCCTCATAGCGTCCCTATGCAGTCACACCTCGGAAGTGTTGATGTGCGTGGTTGGGTGCAAAGTTCCTTTGAACTTTTACGCGACTGGTGGGTAAAGGGCGAAACCTCTGCAGAGTGTACGATCTATCATGATAGCCTTGTTCAGGGTCACGAGCGGCCTGGATCCTTTTTTATTAGAACTTGATATTTATTCATGCTTAATGTCACTTACACTTTATTAATTGGGTTGCAACCGGGTATTCATTCACATGTAGTAACTTGGACAATGATAAAACGAACCAACTAAAAGTGCTAATGCAGTTAAGCCGAGTCTAGCCTTTTTGAGCCTTCATAACCCGTGCTATACTTGCTAAGTAATTTCCATTACTTACACCTGCTGTTATTACTATTTTTGGGCAAAATCCCGGACGGGTAACAGATTGGAGTCAGGCTGACTATGAGGTGGAGTTTCCCGAGGACTTGCCATACTTCTGAGCTGGCGTTCTCCCAGTCAGAGTCCCTGTGGGATTGCGGCTATGCTAGAGAGATGTATTAGTCTTCCGCTGTCCATGTTTTTATTTCTGAAGCACTCTGATGTAATCGCTACTAAATGATGAGAATAAAGCATTGTACTCTGATTTTTACCATATTTGTTCGCTATATGTGTCGGTGGACTTCCTGGGCACACATATGGCCACATTCGGGTTTTGGGTAAATCCGGGTGTGACAGATTGGTATCAGAGCCGTGCTGACTGTAGGAACGCAGCCTAGATAGTACGGTTGACAAATTACTAGGAGACCCCCGTGTTCTTTTCAAAAATCTAACAGTCGAGTCTTGTGTGAGTTTATGCCTTTACCTGCTTGTACTTATTGTTATTATGCATATGTTTGATTTGGTTCTTTGTAATGATTGTGATGGGCGTAGACACCTGTCTGCTACCATCTAGATATAGGTATAAGGCTTAAGGACTTTATTGTTTAGATAGCAGGGGTATATATATATTTTCTCGTACTAATCATCTGACATCTGACTTTTGTGATTATAGATGGCTCACCCCGGGGGCAATGCGGGCGGACAGCCTCCGCACCAGAATCCGCCCCCGAACCTGAATCCGAATCATCAGATCCCCACCATTGAGCAGCTGATGTATGCTCAAGTACAGATGATGCAGCAGATGGCTGAGACCATGAGGCTGATCCAGCAGAACCAACATCATCCACAGGCAGCTGCACCGCCCAGAGACAAGAGGGGCGAGTTTCTGAAGGGACGCCCGCCGACTTTCAGCAAGGCCAGCGACCCCCTTGAGGCAGATGATTAGCTCAAGGCAGTGGAGAGACAGTTGGACATCGCCCAGTGCGATGACAGAGAGAAGGTGCTGTACGCCGGAGGGCAGCTTCAGGGGCCGGCGTTGGATTGGTGGGATTCATACCAGTCTTCACGCCTGGCCGGTACTCAGATCACCTGGCAGCAGTTCTGCAGCAGCTTTCGTGCACACCACGTGCCGGAGGCTTTGATGATTCTGAAGAAGAAGGAGTTCCTGGCACTGAAGCAGGAAGGGATGAGTGTCACGGCTTATCGTGACAAGTTCGTCTCGTTGGCCCGTTACGCTCCAGAAGACGTGGCCACTGACCAGAAGAAGCAGGCCAGGTTCCGCGACGGTCTGCAGGATGCTCTCCAGTACCAGCTCATGTGCACCAAGTTCCCGAGCTTTCACGAGCTGGTGGACGGCGCGCTGATGTTGGAGCACAAGCGCAGTGAGATGGAGGACAAGAAGAGGAAGCTCCAGGGACAGCAGGTGGGCAGCAGCAGTCGTCCACGCTTCGCACCTCCGCAGAGTCAGCAGATGGGAGGCCAGCAGCGCTTCCAAGGCCAGTCCGGTTTGCTCAGTCGTGGCCAGTACCAGCAGCAGCGTCCTCAGTTTCCTCGGGCGCCACAGCAGCAGCGTTCCCAGGGTCAGCCACAGATGGGTCCAGCTCAGCGCAGCCAGGTGCAGCCCAGTCCAGTTCAGCGCATCAGCCTAGCCAACACTACACCGGTGGGTCCGAGGGTGTGCTACCACTGTGGTGAGCAGGGACACTTCGCCAATGTCTGCCCCAAGAAGATTCAGAACGCCGCCGGACAGAACCAGCAGGGCAGTACTCAGAGAGTTGGGCAGCCGCAGGGTCAGCAACAGGGAGGTCGTGTTCCGCAGACTCTCGTTCGGGGCAAAGTCAACCACACCAGTGCAGAGACAGCAGAGACAGCTACTGATGTCATCGTGGGTACGTTCCTCGTCAATTCGACCCCCGCCACTGTTTTATTTGATTCTGGAGCTTCGCACGCTTTCATTTCTGCTACTTTTGTGAAGAAGAATTTACTAGCCCTGAAACCCATGAAGAACACTATGCTAGTAAGCTCACCGGGAGGTGAACAGCGGGCCACTCTACGGTGCCCCCATGTTCCCATCATAATAAGGGGGGTAGAGTTCAAGGCAGGTCCGATAGTACTGGAGACCCTTGGATTTGATATGATCCTGGGTATGAGCTGGATGACCAGATATGATGCAGTGATCCGGTGTGCTACGAGGACCATCCAGCTGACAGCAGAGTCCGGTGACAAGGTGGAGTATCAGGCAGCCAGTTCCTCAGAGCAAGGCCAAGCCAATCAAGCTGAAGGGACGACAACCGAAGATATCAGAGTGGTGAGCCAGTTCCCGGATGTGTTCCCTGACGAGTTGCCAGGTATGCCTCCGGAACGAGATGTTGAATTCATTATTGATCTAAAACCTGGCACTGCACCTATAGCCAAGAGGCCGTATAGGATGGGAGCGAAGGAGCTAGAGCAGCTCAAGGAGTTGGACGAGTTGTTGGCCAAAGGGTACATTCGTCCGAGTGCTTCGCCATGGGGAGACTTTTGTGATTATAGATGGCTCACCCCGGGGGCAATGCGGGCGGACAGCCTCCGCACCAGAATCCGCCCCCGAACCTGAATCCGAATCATCAGATCCCCACCAATGAGCAGCTGATGTATGCTCAAGTACAGATGATGCAGCAGATGGCTGAGACCATGAGGCTGATCCAGCAGAACCAACATCATCCACAGGCAGCTGCACCGCCGAGAGACAAGAGGGGCGAGTTTCTGAAGGGATGCCCGCCGACTTTTAGCAAGGCCAGCGACCCCTGCCAACGCCCAGAGACAAGAGGGGCGAGTTAAAAGAAAAAGGAAAAAGAATAAACGATGGCTGAGCTGGAATTGGGCCGGATGAGTTTAGGGTGGTTAAACAGATTTATACGCGAACTTTAGGCCCACGAAGGGGTGGCTGCTGGTGCTGCTCTGGTGGACCAAGTCCACCGTGAACCGTGAGAGGGGTGCATGTGAACCGGGTGCACGGGATCCAGGTGTGGCCGAACCGGGATTTTCTGCGCATGCCCGTGCGTGGTGCTGGTGTGGTCCTCGGTGTGGCTTCGCCACGGCGCGACGCAGCGCATGTGTGGCGCGCTCCGGAGCACGACCGGCGGCGAAGGTCGACGGCGAACTCGCCGGAAACGAGGTCGGCTCGGGCCTAGGGTGGTCGGAACAGCATGGCTAGGGTTCGGTGGTCACGGACGGGGTGAAAAAGGCGGTTGGTTGGGCTCGGTTGTGCCCTCCCGTCGCGAACAGCGGCGGCTCGGCCATGGCGCCGGCGAGTAACGACGGCGGCCCGGTCTTTTGCGTGCAACGGTGCTTGGTTTGGTTAGGCACATGCGCGTGCGGCTCCAGCGGCTGCTGGGACGCATCTAGGTGCACACGCGCGGGCTCGTGGTCGCCCGCGGCCGCGCGTGGCCTCGGTGTTCGCGCGCGGCGAGCGGAGCTCGGCCGCGGCGGCCTCGGCTGTGGGGAACAAGGCGTCGGCGGGCTGCGAGAGGGGTTAGCGGCGACGGGAACCTGCAGAAGAAGTGCACAACTCGAAGGCTGGCTCACAGGGGCTAGGCCAGGCACGACGAGCACGCGCGGCGGCGGAACTTGCCGGAGACAGAGAAGAAAGGGGGAAATTCGGCGGCGCTCACCTAGGGGTCAGTAGTTGTACGCTGCAGCTCGGGGAAGGGCTCGTCGTGGCTTGGCGAAGCTCGTGCTCCTCTTCCCGTCCCTGGTCCGGCTCCCCCTCGGCGGCTCCACGAGCGGCGGCGATGGCTGCGGCGGCGGCGTTGCGGGGAAGAAGCTTCGGCTTCTCTCCTCTCCCTCTTCTCCTCCTCAGACACTCCTCTGGCCCTCCTCCTCCCTCTCCTCTCACGAATTGGGGACAAGAAACCCCAATGGGGCGGCGGCGGCTTGAACAGGGAGATGCGGCCGGCGGCGGCTTTTATAGGCGCTAGACTAGGGTTCCCTAGGCACGGACGGCGAGATAGGGGTGCTCGAGCGGCTGCGGACACGCGGCGCATATCGGACGGGCCGCGCGGAGCTCGGGTAGTTGGGGTCACGGGCGCGCGGCCACGGGAGAGAGAGAGCGGCGTGAGGAGGACGATGACGCGGGGAGGGAGAGACGACTGACAGGCGGGTCCCATGTGTCAGAGAGAGAGAGACGACGTGAAGTCGACACGGCGGGGAAAAAGATGGGCCGCAGCTAGGCCGAAAGGCCGAGCGGGCCACTTGGTCGGTTGGCTCGGGGAGAGAGTTTGAGGATGATAGATGGACTTTGGCCTCGGGAATTCGGCCCACGAACAGTTAGATAAGGTTGACAATTAGTTTGGCCAATTAGAGTTTGAATTCAAATCTAGAATTTGAATTCAAACCAACCAAAAATCCAAATAATTCCAAATAACTCCAAATCACACTATTTCATCCTTAGCACTTCAATTTGATTTTAAATTTGAATTTAAATTGCCTAGGAACTTAGGGAGAAAATAGAAGACACTCTTATATGTTTGTTGACTTGCACAAAATTCACCAAAAATTTTTAAATTCACATTTTTGCACTCAACAAATCCTAAGGGTATTTTTAGGGTTGTTACAGTCTCCCCCCCTCACAAGAATCTCGTCCTCGAGATTTGTGGTTACCTATGGTTTAAACAAGTGGGGGTATTTCTCCTTCAGCACTGACTCCTTCTCCCAAGTAGCCTCCCTTTCTGAATGATTGCTCCACTGCACTTTGCAAAATGAGATAGCTGTGCTTCTGGTCTCTTTGACTGCTCTGTCTAGTATCCTCTCTGGGTACTCCAGGTACTCCAAGGTGTCTTGTAGGTCTAGCGCTTCTGTTTTGATCTCCTGTTCCGGTACTCTTAGACACTTCCTCAACTGGGATACATGGAACACTGGGTGTACTCCCGCTAGTTCCTCCGGTAGGTCTAGCTTGTAGGCTAGCTTTCCTACTCTCTCCAGTATCTGGTACGGTCCCACAAAACGGGGTGCTAGCTTTCCTTTCACTTGGAATCTCTTATGCCCTCTGAGGGGTGACACTTTTAGGTAGACGAAGTCTCCTACTTCGAACTCTAGATCTCGTCTCCTTTTATCTGCATAGCTCTTTTGTCGGCTCTGAGCTGCCTTCAGGTGCTCTCGGATCTTGGCCACATTTTCTTTTGCCTCTACAACCATGTCAGGTCCAAAGAATGTTCGTTCTCCCACCTCTGACCACATTAGAGGCGTTCTGCATTTTCTGCCATATAATGCTTCAAAGGGTGACATCTGCAGGCTGGCCTGATAGCTGTTGTTGTAGGAGAATTCTGCGTAAGATAGACTCTTCTCCCAGTCTGTGCTGTATGCTAGAACACATGCCCTCAACAAGTCTTCAAGAACTTGGTTCACTCTTTCGGTCTGCCCATCTGTCTGGGGGTGGTAAGCTGTGCTATACTCCAAGGTTGTCCCGATGGATTGATGTAGGCTTTGCCAGAATTGAGCTGTGAATTGGGGTCCTCTGTCCGACACAATGCTTTTCGGTGCCCCATGCAGCTTAAGAATGTTGTCTATATATAACTCTGCTAGTTTGCTTACTGAGTGTGTGTTTTTGACTGGTATAAAGTGAGCTACCTTTGTCAGCCGGTCAACTATGACCCAAATGGCATCATTTCCTTTCTGAGTGCGAGGTAGGCCAACTACGAAATCCATGCTGATATCTTCCCACTTCCACGTTGGAATTTCCAGTGGTTTCAGCAGTCCTGCTGATCTTTGATGTTCTGCCTTGATTCTTCGACAAGAGTCGCACTTGGCTACATACTCTGCTATGTCTTCTCTCATTTTCTTCCACCAGAACTTATCCTTCAGGTCCTGATACATCTTGGTGCATCCTAGGTGTATCGAGTACTTGGACTCGTGAGCTTCTGAGAGAATTGTTCCCCTGATTTCCTTGTCCTGCGGTACACAAATACGGTCTTTCAGCCATACTGTCCCTGCTTCATCTACTATGAAGTCAGGTGCCACTCCTCGCTGGATATCCTCTTTTACTTCTTGAATTTCTGGACACTTCCCTTGAGCTTCTTTGATTCGGTCTTCTAGGTTGTACTTCACCCTCATTTCCTGGGGTTTTCCTTCTTCTACTAGCTCGAGTTTCAGCATGTACAATTCATTCGCTAGTTCTGGCTGACTTTCTTCCATCATCAAGTTGTTGCAATAACTCTTTCGGCTCAAGGCATCTGCCACTACGTTAGCTTTGCCAGGATGGTAGTGTATTTCCAAGTCATAATCTTTGATCAGTTCTAACCATCTTCTCTGCCTCATGTTCAGTTCGGATTGGGTGAAGAAATACTTCAAACTTTTGTGATCCGTGTAGATATCGCACTTGTTGCCAATCAGATAGTGCCTCCAGATCTTTAATGCATGTACCACTGCTACCAGTTCCAAATCATGTGTAGGGTAGTTTTCCTCATGTTTCCTCAGCTGCCTTGATGCATAAGCAACAACCTTGCCCTCTTGCATCAGAACACATCCCAAACCTTGTCTCGAAGCATCGCAATAGACTACGAAATCCTTGCGAATATCTGGCAGGGTCAATACTGGAGTTGTAGTGAGTTTGTGCTTGAGTTCTTGGAAACTTCTTTCACACTTGTCCGTCCACTCGAACGGGACATTGTTCTTGAGTAGTTCGGTCATTGGCTTGGCAATCTTGGAGAAGTTCTCAATGAACCTTCTGTAATAACCTGCCAAACCCAGAAAGCTTCGGATTTCCGTGACACTCTTCGGCTGCTTCCATTCTGCTACTGCCTCAATCTTTTCTGGGTCTACTGCTACGCCCTCAGCTGTCAACACGTGACCCAAAAAGGCTACTTTCTCCAGCCAAAATTCACACTTGCTGAACTTCCCGTAAAGTTGATGCTGCCTCAGCTTCTCTAGTACAATCCTTAGATGCTCCTCATGTTCTTCGGCTGTTTTTGAGTAGACTAGTATGTCGTCAATGAACACCACTACGAACTTGTCTAGTTCCTCCATGAATACCTTGTTCATCATGTTCATGAAGTAAGCAGGTGCGTTGGTCAATCCAAAGGACACAACGGTGAACTCGTACTGTCCGTACCGAGTCACAAAAGCTGTCTTGGGAATGTCACCTTCTCTAATCTTCATCTGGTGGTATCCCGATCTTAGATCAATCTTACTGAAGTACTTGGCTTTCTTCAACTGATCTAGCAAGTCGTCAATCCGAGGTAATGGGTACTTGTTCTTGATTGTCACTGCGTTCAGGGATCGGTAGTCTACGCACATGCGCATTGATCCATCTTTCTTCTTCACAAATAACACTGGCGATCCCCATGGGGATGCACTTGGTCGAATCACACCGCTTTCAAGCATCTCCTTCAGCTGCTTCTTGAGTTCCTCCAGTTCTTTCACTGACATTCTGTACGGTCTCTTGGCAATGGGCCCTGTGCCTGGTTGCAGTTCGATTATGAACTCTACGTCTCGGTCTGGTGGTAATCCTGGTAGTTCTTCGGGAAACACGTTAGGATACTCACATACTACAGGCACTTCTTCGATGGTCTGTTTCTCGATAGAGTACACCAACTGTCTCAGAATACATGTTCTGGATTTCTTCCCTGTTCTTCTTCTTTGTGGTTCTGCTGTCACTTTGACTCCGCTAGGGTGTGTCAACTCAACTGTTCTGGGTGAGCAACTGATTATTCCTTTGTGCTCTGTAAGCCAATCCATTCTTAGTATCACGTCAATGCCATCCGACTCCAGGACTGTCAGGTTTCCTACGAACTCCCGGCCTCCTATCATCAGTCTAACTGCGGGGCACTCTAAGGTGCATCTAAGCTCTCCTAAGGGAGAAGTAGTGACTATAGGTCTAGCCTTAGGTATTGTCGGGGGTGATTGCTCTTTCACAAACTTTGTCGAGATATAAGATCCAGTTGCTCCAGAGTCAAACAATATCAATGCTGGAATGCCATTTACTAAAAACTCACCGAGCACAATGTCGGGAGCGTCCTCGGCTTCTTCCTCTGTCAGGTGGTTGAGGCGTCCTCTCTGCGCTGTTGCTGGCTGCTTGTCCTGTCCTCCAGGTGCCGGTGCCTTGGCTGGGGTTTGTTTGTTCTTCTTCTCCGGACAGTCAAAGGACTTGTGACCGGGCTTCCCACAAGCAAAGCAGACCACTGTGGTTCCTCCACCAATTCTGGGCGTGTTGTTCGGCTTCCAGTTGGGGTTCCCCTGACCTGAGTAGCTGTTGTTTCTGTTACCAAAGCTGCTGTAGTTGTTACCTCTGCTGCCAAAACTGTTGCTGTTACTGCCTCTGTTACCCTGGTAGCTGTTTCTGTTGAACCCTGAGCTTCCTTGGCTGTTGCTCTGCTGAAAGCTTCTCCTGAGCATGTTGCTCTGGCCACTCCTCGGCCTCTGACTTAGTCTGTGGTTGTGCAACTGTTCAGCCTTTCTTTTCTTCTCTCTCCAAGTGTCTTCAAGACCCACTCTTTCCTTCTCAACTGCGATAGCCCTGTCAATCAGCTCTCTGAGTGACCTGTGTGAACTTGCTGCGAGTGCTGTCCTCAAACCTCTGTGTAAACCACGCTGGAACCAAAACTGCTTCTTCTTTTCAGTGTTAATGTCTTCAGGAGCGTACCGCGACATCTTAGCAAAGTGTCGAGCGTACTCGGCTATAGACAAACTTCCTTGGGTCATTGTCCTGAATTCCATTGCCTTGTGCACCATAACTTGTTCTGGGATGTGGTACTCTTTGAAAGCTTCACAAAACTCTAGCCAGGTGATCTGAGCTGGGTTTGTGTGAGAGTCACAGTAGCTCTCCCACCACGCTTTCGCTGCGCCTTCAAGCTGGTGTGCCGCAAGGGCCACACATTCCTCTTCAGTGTAGTCTGTCAGGTCCAGCTTCGTCTCGATGGTACGCAACCAGTCGTGTGCGTCGAGTGGCTCGTCTGAGTAGTCGAAGGTGGGTGCTTTCAGCCTGATGAACCTTTCAATCTTCCTTTGTAGGTCTTCCTCACGGTGTCCCTGACGGTTCTGGTTCTGGTTTCCCTGCATCTGTTGCATAGCTTGCATCATCTGAGTGTTGGCCTGTGCCATCTGTTGCATAAGCTGTGTTTGAGTAGTCATTACTTCTGCCAAGTTAGGCGGTTGTGGTGGTTGCTGTTCGTTCTGCTGGTTCTGCTGAGGTTCCACTGCTGGTTCTTCCATTTCCACTTCTTGTTCTCCACCAGGTGCGTTGTTCTCGGGCTGGAGCACGC
This sequence comes from Echinochloa phyllopogon, assembly GCA_033239725.1. Taxonomy (NCBI): domain Eukaryota; kingdom Viridiplantae; phylum Streptophyta; class Magnoliopsida; order Poales; family Poaceae; genus Echinochloa; species Echinochloa phyllopogon. The sequence continues at coordinate 5,249,524 of BTCW01000001.1, forward strand.
CTGCTGCACGTCCATGACCCCTGCCCCTAACTGCAGCTGGTGCTCTTCCGCGACCACGACCTCTGACACGTCCTCTGCCTCTAGCTGCCATTGCTGCCTCTTCTTGCTCAGCTTCCTCAAAACGTGCAAGTAGTCGGTTGGATCTTCGGATCGACATCTTGCTGTATTTTTCATAGAGCAGATTTAGTGGCGGTTGGTAATGGTTAAGTTAGCGTAACTAGAGTAGGAGCTGCACACATGAAATAGACTCAACACTAAAGTACACTCAAGATGAACATCAATAAAACTGCAAGAACAGCAAAAAAGATCGATCATTCATTACAGCATTACATCCTAGACATGAGTACTATCCCGAGGCCAGCTCCTGGAACCTTGAGGATTAGTACATCTAAGCGAATGCTACATCGTGGCTGAGCCAAAAGGTGGTCATGATCTACTAAGTCTAAACATCTACTCATGAAGATAGATACAAGTCTCATCACTGCTACTGACACTGCTGATACAGCCTACTGCATCTGTCTCATACTGCTGATAGTGCCTGTGAGGCGCGCTGCCAACCTCACAACCTCAGTCTCTGTCTGCTGCTTGATCACTGCCTGTTGTCGTGGAGAGTGTCCGTGAGGCGCGCTGCCAACCTCACTGTGTCCATCTCAGGTTCTGTCAACTGCTTCTCTAAGTGTGCCAGTTCTTGTCTCAGTCTTGTCATCTCGGGAGTAAGGGTTCGAGCCTCAGGTGGTGGTATCGGCTCAACTCGGCTTGGTGAAACCCTGTAGTTCTCTGTCCTGGGTTCAACTCTGCGTTCTTCTGGAAGTCCTTGGTTCACTGTGATCATTTCTGCCACTCTCTTCCTGTCCGATCTTACCCAACTACTAAGGGTCCTTCGAGCTTCATCCTTTGCCATAATCTGTTGAAGACTCAGGTACTTCATCAGCTGGTAGTTCCGTCCACTCTTCTCCTTGTAGCTATCCACCTCTTCTTGAAGTTCTGAGTTGTGACTGTCCAACCAGTATACTTCTTCCTTCAGTCCTTCTATCTATTCTTCCTTGGCTGCCAGTTCTTTGTCTTTTTCTGTGAGTTGATCTTCCAGACGGACATCTCGAGCATGGTGAGTTGCTCGGATCAGTCCTGCCAACTGCCTGTTGTTTCGAGCCTCGTAGTCCAAGATTCTGACTTCTCTTGCTTTAGCTTTGAGTTGCTCTTCAAGTAGGGCAATCCTGTTGTCCTTCTCCATCAGCTGAATGTCCTGCTTCCATACCCTCTCCTTCAGCTTGGCGACTTTCTCCTCTAGACCAATGTTTAAGTACTCCTGCTCAATCATGCACTGAACTGAGGTCCGCAGAGTCACATTCCGCTCTCGGTCTGCTGCGTGAGCCTGCAAGCTGACTGCGTCTCTGTCAGTTGGATCTTCAAGAGCCCGCGGTAGGTACCGAAAACGAGTGTGGCTGAGCTGACTCTGGTACACAAGTGTGGCAAGTCGGAGTATCCTCATAGCTATAGTCTGCACTGCCCGACTGAAAGTGCTCTCGCTGGTAGCTGCCCGTAGCATCAGTGACCTTGGTCGTCTAGGGATATTGGGTACTTGAAAGTGCATCTAGGCATTTAATCTATTTTGGTGATTAATGACAATAGAAATTTGGATATGATGCTTTACATGAGTTGTGCAGAAATAAAATGGAATAAAAGGGAGTAAATGCTAAAGGAAGGACCCCAACGCTTATTCATATGGTGGAGGACTCAATTGATGGATTTAAATTTATTTTTTTTTCGTTTGAAATTGAGTATAGGACCACCGTACTATCAAGGGGGACGTAGTTGATAAATTCTAGTTGCTAAAAGTGCTTTGCTTGAGATGACAAACTCTTGAGAGTCACAAAATCCTTCACATACACCCCTTTCTGCTCGGCCGGAACTTAGGCCGGAAGATCCGACCGGAAGTTCCGGGGAGCTCGGTCCCGGGTTTTTCCTGGCCGGAAGATCCGGCCATTGCATCGGAAGATACCTAACTTAGCTGATTTTCAAGCTCACGAGTGTTCTGTTGCATGTTCCGACCCGAGGCCGGAAGATCCGACCGGAAGTTCCGGTTGGCTCTGTCTTGGTTTCTCTCTGGGCCGGAAGTTCCGGGGTCGCCCGGAAGATCCGATAACTGGTCGGAAGATCCGGCCCCCGGAATTTCTGTGGAGTGTTTCTTACTCGGTTCTGTTGCTTATCGGAAGATTCGACCAAATGTCGGAAGATCCGGTACCCCTTCGCAGTGAACATAACGGTCATTTTTTTGGGGGTTGGTATAAATACCCCACAGCCCCCCCCCCCCTCATTCATGGCTGCTGCCCACACTGACCTAACTCGAGACAAACTCTCTCTTGAGCATTCACTCCACCTCTCTACTCCCTTCCAAGGCTTGATTCTTCCAAGATTCACCTAGGGTTTGAGTGAGAGAGAAGATTTGAGGTGTGAGACTTGTGCAAACTTGAGCCCTTCACTAGTTCATCTCTCAAGCACTTGAAGCACTTGGATTCATCGATTCTCGTTTGTTACTCTTGGAGCTTGCTCCTAGACGGTTAGAGGTGCCGGTGAACTCCCATTCTCTTGTGGTTTGAGTCCCGGAAGTTTGTATTACCCTCTCTCTTCGTGGGAGCACATAGTAAGTAACTCAATCCTCCTTTGTGGTTGATTGAGAGAGACTTGGGGTTAGTGTGACAGCCCGGCTCTTTGTGAGCATCTCAACGGAGACGTAGCTCCTTTGTGGAGTGAACTTCGGTAGAAAATCCTTTGTCTCCACTTTATTCTTGTTCATAGTGTTTCTATATCTTGATTTGTCCCGATCTACTTATTTGTGGCTATACTCTGATATTGATCATATATAGAAGGTTCCTTACATCATTTGTGAGCTTTGTGTTCAAGTGGAATTGTCAAAAGGTCATTAGTTTTCAAATCTCGAAGTACACTTGAATTGCCTGTCGGAAGATCCGGCTTATCATCGGATCTTCCGGTATTCTGTCCCAGTCGGAAGATCCTGTACAGTGTCGGATCTTCCTGGCCGGAAGATCCGAGACTGTGTCGGATCATCCGACTTTCTGACAGTTTTCGGAGGATTTTTGCAGGAATTTTTAAACAGGCCTATTCACCCCCCCTCTAGGCCTAGTGTTGGTCCTTTCAATTGGTATCAGAGCCTAATCCCTTGTTTAGGCTTAACCGCTAAGGGAAAACACTATGGCCGGTATGGGAGAAGTATCCGAGATGGCTTCCGCCCACAAAGATAAACATCCGACGCCTGTCGAATCAAGCTCAAGTGAGGATGAATTCAACATTAGCGATGTTGATGAGAGCTTGGATGAACAAGAAAAGAAGAAGCAAAGAAGGGAGAAGATAAGGAAGAAGATCAAGGAGAAGGCCGAAAGAGAGGCACAAAAGCTTTTCAAGAAGAAGATACGAGAAAGAGACGCTCTCGACGGACTTCACTCGGTGTCTTATCGATATGAGACATCTTCTTCTAACAAATCTTTTGACCCTTCTAGTCTTAATTTCTCATCCATTCCAATGGGCAAAGTCCCCAAATTCAATGGGATTGACTATGCCCGATGGAGTGATGATATGAAAATTTACTTGCATGGTCTTCATCCATCTCTTTGGACTATTGTGAATATAGGTGTTGACAAGAGTGCAACGCCAAGTCGTGAACAAGAATACGACATCTTCCGCAACTCTCAAGCCGTGACCGTGCTTAGGAGTGCTCTAAGCACTTATGAGTACAACAAGATTAGAGGAATCGATAGTGCCAAAGAGCTATGGGACACTCTTCGAATGGCTTATGAAGGATCGGAAGAAGTCAAGGAAGGCAAGGTGGATCTCCTACAAGGAGAACTAGAAGCTTTCGTCATGAAGAAGGATGAGTCCTTGCAAGAGATGTATGATCGATTGAAGCTCCTTGTCACCGAAATTAGAATGCTTGGAAGCAATGATTGGGGCGAGAGCAAGGTCACAAAGAAATTGCTTAGAGCATACGCACCCAAGAACCCAATGCTTGCCACAATGATTAGAGAAAGTGCAAGTTCAAGACAATGGTGCCCATGGAGTTATTCAACAAGTTGCAATATCATGAAATGAATAGCTTGGATGTGACAAGGTCAACTCAACAAACCGAAGTCAAGACCATAGCTCTCAAGGCCGAACCAAGCAAGAAAGTTGAGTCAAATGAGAAGACCTCAACTTCCAAGAAGAATGAAGATTCAAACGACCATGAGAGCACCGATGAGGAAACCGCTATGATGGTTAGAAAATTCAAGAGATTCTTGAAGACAAAAGGTGAAAAGAAGAGCTTCTCTCAACGAAGATGCTATGAGTGTGGGGAGAAAGGGCACTACATTGCCGATTGTCCCCGCAACAAGAATGACAAGGATGACAAGAAGTCAAAGGACAAGAGCTTTGACAAAGAGAAGAAGTACAAGGAGAAGAGTCAAGGGTACAAGAAGTTTGGTAGTGCTCATGTTGGAGAAGGTTGGGATTCATCAAGTGATTCCGAAGACGGAGGAATGGCCACACTTGCCATTCAAGCTCCTACACCAACTCCTCGACTCTTCAACAACCTTGATGAGAGTGACGATGAAGCTCCCATGTGCCTCATGGCTCAAGGGACTAAGGTATTGGACACCACATCACCTCTCCCATCTACTCTCTTGTCATCTAGGAACATTGAAAATGATCCAGATAATGAAGAAGCCGAACATGAGAAAAACATGATAAAGAAGTTCGGCGAAGATGGCTACAAACTTATTAAAAAACTAATAGAGAAAATTGAGAAAAGAGAGGAGTCTCTTGATAGGCAAGAAGAATTGCTCATCCTTGAGAAGGAGAGAAACCTTGTCCTAGAAGAGGCTCTAGTTGAGGAGAAACTCAAGGTTGAGAAGTTGGCATGTGAGTTATCTCATGCCAATGACTCACGGGAGAAGATGTCAAAGGAATTGTCTTTGACAAATGACTCTCTAACTAACCTAAAGAGTGCTAAAAGTGAGCTTCAAGAAAGGCATTCAAGCCTAGAGATCAAATACAAAGATCTAGAAGCCAATTTTAGCTCACTTTGGGAAAGTACCAAGAACAACTCTAAAACAACTCTTGACTCAAGTGTCTCTACTAGTGAAGGTTGCTCAAGATGTTATAAAATTGATTTAGATGCATGTGCAACTAACATTTCTAAGCTAGAGAAGAAAGTCAAGGCTAAAGATGCTCAAATCCAAAAGTTGACCGAAGCCATTGGCCAAGACCAAGGTAAGGGCAAGAGTGTGTTCGAGACCCACCCGGCATATAAAGCCGGTAGATATGGTACTATCAAGGATGGGCTTGGATACACTCGAGGTGGAAAGGCCAATGGGACTAAGAAGATAGGAGGTCGTGATGTGACATTGTTCACCAAGGGGACCAATTTAGGTGAACTAATGGATGCGGCTCAAGGAGTGGTAAGCTCCATGGAGCCCTTGCCAAAGGCAAAAGCATCTAGTCAAGATGTCAAGATCAAGAACAAGAAGGAAGAGAAGGTCGTTGAGCACAGGCCATCACCAAACTACTCCATCGACTATATGGTCACTTGGGACCAAAATGGGAAGATGGTTGTAAAGTATATAGGTGCTCATACTAGAAAAATGATGAGAAGTGTGTGGGTGCCTAAAATGTCAAAAGCTAACACTCAAGGACCCAATCACTTTTGGGTACCTAAGTCCAAGGCTTAAAACTTGTTTTGTAGGCATATTCCTCCGGTGGACCTTCGTGGTTATTGGATAGTGGATGCTCAAATCATATGACCGGAGAAAGGAATATGTTTGCGAAACTACAAGAGTATGACTCACCCGTTGAGAAGATCACATTTGGTGACAACAATCATGGTGATGTCATAGGTCAAGGTGAAGTAGCCATCTCACAAGATTCATCTCTTTCCAATGTTTATCTTGTTGATTCTTTGGGATACAATTTGTTGTCGGTCTCACAACTTTGTGAGAAAGGTTACAATTGTCTCTTTACTAATGAGGGTGTGAGCGTCCTAAGAAGGGAGGATTCCTCTATTGCTTTTACGGGTCGACTCAAGGGAAAGCTTTACTTAGTTGATTTCACAACTAGTAAAGTGGAACCGAAGACTTGTTTAGTGGCAAAATCTAGCTTGGGTTGGCTTTGGCATCGCCGGCTAGCTCATGTTGGGATGAGGAACTTGGCCAAACTTCAAAAGGATGAACACATTCTAGGACTAACAAATGTTGTGTTTGAGAAAGATAGATTGTGTAGTGCTTGTCAAGCCGGGAAGCAAGTTGGTGCTCCACACCCACCCAAAAATATTTTGACTAGCTCAAGACCACTCAAGTTGCTTCACATGGATTTATTTGGACCGGTTGCATATGTTAGCATTGGCGGGAACAAGTATGGACTTGTCATTGTAGATGACTTTTCTCGCTTCACATGGGTTTTCTTTTTACAAGACAAGAGTGAAGCTCAAACAATCATCAAGAGATTCATTAAAAGAGCTCAAAATGAGTTTGAGTTGAAGATCAAGCATATAAGAAGTGACAATGGGACGGAGTTCAAGAACACAAATGTTGAAGAGTTTCTTGATGAAGAAGGAATCAAGCATGAGCTCTCCACTCCATACACACCTCAACAAAATGGCATTGTTGAGAGGAAGAACCGGACTTTGATTGAAATGGCACGGACCATGCTTGATGAGTACAAGACTCCGGATAACTTTTGGGCCGAGGCGGTTAGCACGGCTTGCCATGCCACTAACCGTCTCTATCTTCAAAAGTATTTGAACAAGACTCCATATGAGATTCTAACCGGTAACAAACCAAAGGCGCACTACTTTCGAGTCTTTGGTTGCAAATGTTACATTCTTAACAAGAAAACCAAAAGCTCAAAGTTTGCACCTAAGGTTGACGAAGGCTTTCTACTTGGTTATGGTACTAACGAACACGCCTACCGTGTTTTCAACAAAACCACCGGTTGTGTTGAGATCACGGTAGACGTAAAATTTGATGAATCAAACGGCTCTCAAGTAGAGCAAGTTGTAAATGACCTTGTAGATGAAGTCCCGCCAAGTCAAGCTATCAAGAACTTGAGTTTAGGGGAAGTGAAGCCTCAAGAGCCTCCAAATGAAGATGAAGAACAAGACCAAGATCCGGAAATCATGTTCAACATCGATCCATCACCATCAACAAGAGTTGAACCACAAAGTTCATCACAAGATCAAGTCCAAGATCATGGTGACGATCATGACCATGGCAATGATCAAGGGGGAGCTCAAGGTGAAGACGCTCAAGATGTTGAGTCACATCATGAAGAAGATGATGATGGACCCATCCAACGTCAATCAACATTTTCACATCCAAGAGTTCATCAAAGTGTTCAACGGGATCATCCCGTTGACAACATTCTAGGGAGCATCCAAAGAGGGGTAACCACTCGTTCACGTTTAGCAAATTTTTGTGGATGTTACTCGTTTGTCTCCTCTTTGGAACCTCTCAAGGTAGAAGAAGCTCTTGAAGATGCGGATTGGGTTATTGCAATGCAAGAAGAGTTGAACAACTTCACAAGAAATGAAGTATGGGAATTGGTCCCAAGACCCAAGCAAAATGTGATTGGCACCAAGTGGGTTTTCCGGAACAAACAAGATGAAAATGGCATTGTCACAAGAAACAAAGCTAGATTGGTTGCTCAAGGCTTCACTCAAATTGAAGGGCTTGATTTTGGTGAGACATATGCCCCGGTGGCAAGGCTTGAGTCAATTCATATCCTTTTGGCCTATGCATCTCATCACAACTTCAAGTTGTATCAAATGGATGTGAAGAGTGCATTTTTGAATGGGCCTCTCGGGGAGCTAGTATATGTGGAGCAACCACCGGGATTTGAAGACCCCAAGCACCCCGACCATGTCTACAAACTCCATAAGGCGCTCTATGGGCTTAAGCAAGCACCTAGAGCATGGTATGAATGCCTTAAGGATTTTCTTCTCAAGAATGGCTTTGTAATGGGCAAAGCCGATTCTACTCTCTTCACTAGAAAAATAGACCAAGACTTGTTTGTTTGTCAAATTTATGTTGATGATATAATCTTTGGTTCTACTAATGAAAAATTTTGTGAAGAGTATAGTAAGATAATGACCAAGAGATTTGAGATGTCAATGATGGGGGAATTGAAGTTCTTTCTCGGATTTCAAATCAAGCAATTGAAGCATGGCACGTTCATATGTCAAACCAAATACACAAGTGATATGCTCAAAAAGTTTGACATGGCCAATGCTAAGCCCATCAAGACCCCTATGCCGGTGAATGGTCATCTTGATATAAATGAGGAAGGCAAATCCGTCGATCAAAAGGTATATCGCTCCATGATTGGTTCCTTGCTTTACCTTTGTGCATCTAGGCCGGATATTATGCTTAGTGTGTGCATGTGTGCAAGATTTCAAGCCAATCCTAAGGAATGTCATCTAATGGCTGTTAAGAGAATTTTTAGATATTTAGTGCATACTCCAAACCTTAGCTTGTGGTATCCCAAGGGCTCCACTTTTGATCTACTTGGCTACTCCGATTCGGATTATGCCGGTTGCAAAGTAGATCGGAAGAGCACCACGGGGACTTGCCAATTTCTTGGTAGGTCTTTGGTGTCATGGAGCTCTAAGAAACAAAATTCCATTGCGCTATCCACCGCCGAGGCCGAGTATGTTGCAGCCGGTGCTTGTTGTGCTCAACTACTTTGGATGAGGCAAACCTTGAGTGACTTTGGTTGTGAGTTCAAAAATATCCCACTCTTGTGTGACAATGAGAGTGCCATAAAACTAGCAAACAACCCCGTTCAACACTCAAGAACCAAGCACATTGACATTAGACATCACTTCCTAAGAGACCATGAAGCCAAAGGAGATATCGCCCTATGCCATGTTGGAACCGAAAAACAATTGGCCGATATCTTCACCAAGCCTCTTGATGAGCAAAGGTTTTGTTCCTTGAGGAGTGAGCTAAATATCTTGGATTCTCGTAACTTGGCTTGACTTGTTGCATACACAATTGGATTGATGCCTAGACTAGAAGAAAAATGATTTTATTCTATTTCTTTGGTGTGAGTTCTTCAAAATTTTGATCTTTTGATCGTTGGATCTTTTCCTGTTCCAAGTTGATCATGGTTATGTGTTGATTGTTTGTTGCTGATCAATTTCGAGACAAGTTTCTTACATGTTCATAAGCTAGTTCTCTCAAAATCATCAATCAAATCTCGTCGTGGAAAATCATCCTTGGGACACATCTCTTCTGGACCGGATCTTCCGAGATACTCCCGGAACTTGCCTCTGGAAGTTCCGGGAGGCTCTGTCTCAAATCTTCATCTCTAATCTTTTTCGGATCTTCCGACACTTTGTTGGATCATCCGGACCTGGGAGCTCTCGGAACTTCCGGTGCTGATCTCTCTGGTTCTGTCTCTGTCGGATCTTCCGACCTTTCATCGGATCTTCCGGCCCGTGCGCGATACATATAATCTGGGACTCAACTGATACCTCTTCGTCTGTCTTTCTTTCTCCACCAACGCCTCATTGCTCCCTCTCTCCACGCCCTACGGCGATTTGAAGATTGGACCATGGATTTCTTCATCAAGTGACATCTTTTGATTTCCCAACTCTCCAAGACTCGATTCCCCTCGGATCTTCCGGAGTTTTCGCGGGAAATCTCAACGGTATTGATTCAAAATCCCCATCGCCCGATCTATCAATGTAGGAAGTTCTAGTGGTTTTCCTTTGGTGAATCATCTCATATACATGCCTAGAACCCTTCCCTATGATTTCATGAAGTTTGGTGGGCTTAATCTACTGTTTCTGAGTTGCTAGGGTTTGACCCGACCCTGTCGGATCATCCGATCATAGACCGGAAGATCCGGACCCCCAGATCTTCCGACCCATTGCCGGAAGATCCGACGGAGTCGAGTTCTGTCCTATCAACTTAGTTGCTGATCTTCATACCTATCTCTAAATATACACCTTCATATCTTGTCAGATGGTTAAAGAGAAGGTTACACAGAAGAAGAGCACCTCTCTGACAGTGCGCCCAAGTACCGGTCGCACCAAAAGCTCGTTTCATCCTCCTAGCGATTCATCCTCAGAGTCGGATCCTCCTTCTGATGGGGGGATTCAAGAAGCTGGCCAGGGAAAGAGGTCCATGAAGACAACGACTTCTCGCTCTGTTCGAGGCAGAGCGCAGTCTAATGTGCAGGGGCGCCAGATTCCTCCTCGCCCAAGAGTTAAGAGAGCTAATCAAGGAGAAGGACCAGGGACACTATACAATGATGATATTGACATATCATTTCTGTCTCAGAACTTCATTAGCACTGCCATTCCTTTCCAGCACTCACTAGACAGTCCTCTGGTTAACTTCAAACTAGCTCAGAACAGCATGAAGCCCCTCAGATTCAGTGAACATGAGGATCCAAGACGCATTCAGTACAAGGCATTTAAGGGTGATCCTCGTTTTTGGATTTCACATCAGGCAGACTGGTATGAGTCAGTTATTCTGAAGATGACCCGGATTTGCACTCCCATGTATTGGGTCGATTGGAAATACTTGAAAAGCTTCCCACCACCGCTCAAGCCAGTTGTTGATGATGTCTATAAGCGGTGTGTGGAGATGGACATGGACAAGCTGATGGCTTTTGAGTTTCCATACAATGAGGAGGTTATCGCCCAGTTTTATGCCACTCTGTGGGTAGATGAGGACAGGTATGAGATGCATTGGACCTTGTGTGGAAAACGCCTCTCCATATCTTTGCATGACTTTGCTGGCTTGTTTGGGCTTGCTGAGGAGACTGCCTATGCCCATACAAGCAATGATCGTAGCAAAGTTGATCTTCATCTAGGAAGAATTTTAGATGACACAAAGCTGGCTTTCATGTATGATCATGCCTATGGTGAAGTGGTGTTTGGGAAGTACAAGGGTCTCTCTCCCTTCTACAAGTTGCTGAATCAACTTCTTAGAGGGACCTTGTATCCGAGAGCAGGCGATGCTGACAATATCTCTAAGAGGGCCAAGAACTTGTTGTTTCAAATGGCCCCCGGGAAGCCCAAGTTCAAAGTATTCAATTTCATTTGGAATGAAATCATCTACTGCTCCTATGATGCTTCCAGTGGCTGTCACTATGCCCCATACATCTTCCATATGATCAAGCATGTGTCTGGGGTAAACATCTTGTCTGACAAGCTTCATCTTCCATACAAATCTCCTCAGGGCAAGATTTCACAGCTCCTGAAAATTAAGTCCAAAGCATATCAAGGTGCTCCAACTCCATCATCTCACGGTGCTTCTTCTTCCCAAACTCCTCCATCAACTGCTCCAGCTTCTTCCAGTGGCCCTTTCCATACTCCTAAAAGAAAGATGAGCAAAGTGGATTTTCTTCTACAAGGCATGTTTTCTTGTTTCAACATGTGCAAGTATCAAGTTAAGAAGTCTCATGAGCGTGAGAAACGTGCTGAGCATGATAGATACATGGCGGATAAGCGCCACAAGGAACTTCTTGACAAGTTGAACATGCCACATTCTCCTGTTCATCCACTCCGGGAAGTTACTCCTCCACCTACCTTTGCAAATCCATGGGAGGATTATTCACAAGAGTATGTCTTTGGTGCATCTCAACACCAAGGACAAGGTGAGGAGGAAATAGTTGAAGAAGAAGAAGAAGAAGAGGCGGATGTGGAAGAAACTGAGGAGGAGGAGGAATACATTAGTGAGCCAGAAACGGATGAGGATCATCGCAAGGGCAAGGCCGTTGCAGCTGTTGATGATGACGATGATGATGGCGACGATGAGGGTGACGATGATGATGGCGACGATGAGGGCGACGACGATGATGGCGGCGACGACGAGGACGAGTAGCTCCCTTTTTGGTCTTTGATGACAAAGGGGGAGTGAATTTGGATTTGGGCTACAACTTTTTATATCTTTCATTCTCGTTTAGCTTGTGAACTTGTAAGAATGACTTAATTTCGTTTTTTTTCTAGTGTGATGCTCCTCTCTATTTTATTGTGAGATGCTTATGGTTGATGTGATGTTATTTCTCACTTTATTGTTGTGAATATCTTGTCATATGCATCACATTGATTTTATCACACCAAGCACTTTTATGCAATCTTATTTTGAGAGACTCTTGCAAAATATGTGCACAAGCATTTGAGGCTTTTTAAGTTGAACATGCACATATTTAGGGGGAGCCTCTCCAAAATATTGGATGCAAAACATGAATTTTACTCCTATCTTGTGAACCCAAATATGTATTGTCATCAATCACCAAAAAGGGGGAGATTGAAAGTGCATCTAGGCATTTAATCTATTTTGGTGATTAATGACAATAGAAATTTGGATATGATGCTTTACATGAGTTGTGCAAGAATAAAATGGAATAAAAGGGAGTAAATGCTAAAGGAAGGACCCCAACGCTTATTCATATGGTGGAGGACTCAATTGATGGATTTAAATTTATTTTTTTTCGTTTGAAATTGAGTATAGGACCACCGTACTATCAAGGGGGACGTAGTTGATAAATTCTAGTTGCTAAAAGTGCTTTGCTTGAGATGACAAACTCTTGAGAGTCACAAAATCCTTCACATACACCCCTTTCTGCTCGGCCGGAACTTAGGCCGGAAGATCCGACCGGAAGTTCCGGGGAGCTCGGTCCCGGGTTTTTCCTGGCCGGAAGATCCGGCCATTGCATCGGAAGATACCTAACTTAGCTGATTTTCAAGCTCACGAGTGTTCTGTTGCATGTTCCGACCCGAGGCCGGAAGATCCGACCGGAAGTTCCGGTTGGCTCTGTCTTGGTTTCTCTCTGGGCCGGAAGTTCCGGGGTCGCCCGGAAGATCCGACAACTGGTCGGAAGATCCGGCCCCCGGAATTTCTGTGGAGTGTTTCTTACTCGGTTCTGTTGCTTATCGGAAGATCCGACCAAATGTCGGAAGATCCGGTACCCCTTCGCAGTGAACATAACGGTCATTTTTTTGGGGGTTGGTATAAATACCCCACACCCCCCCCCCCCCTCATTCATGGCTGCTGCCCACACTGACCTAACTCGAGACAAACTCTCTCTTGAGCATTAACTCCACCTCTCTACTCCCTTCCAAGGCTTGATTCTTCCAAGATTCACCTAGGGTTTGAGTGAGAGAGAAGATTTGAGGTGTGAGACTTGTGCAAACTTGAGCCCTTCACTAGTTCATCTCTCAAGCACTTGAAGCACTTGGATTCATCGATTCTCGTTTGTTACTCTTGGAGCTTGCTCCTAGACGGTTAGAGGTGCCGGTGAACTCCCATTCTCTTGTGGTTTGAGTCCCGGAAGTTTGTATTACCCTCTCTCTTCGTGGGAGCACATAGTAAGTAACTCAATCCTCCTTTGTGGTTGATTGAGAGAGACTTGGGGTTAGTGTGACAGCCCGGCTCTTTGTGAGCATCTCAACGGAGACGTAGCTCCTTTGTGGAGTGAACTTCGGTAGAAAATCCTTTGTCTCCACTTTATTCTTGTTCATAGTGTTTCTATATCTTGATTTGTCCCGATCTACTTATTTGTGGCTATACTCTGATATTGATCATATATAGAAGGTTCCTTACATCATTTGTGAGCTTTGTGTTCAAGTGGAATTGTCAAAAGGTCATTAGTTTTCAAATCTCGAAGTACACTTGAATTGCCTGTCGGAAGATCCGGCTTATCATCGGATCTTCCGGTATTCTGTCCCAGTCGGAAGATCCTGTACAGTGTCGGATCTTCCTGGCTATACGTATAGTTTACACTCTGCAGAGGTGGCACTCCAGGAATCCATCCGGGCTGCAAGGCTAGTCCGCAACCAACCTGAGACACAGCCCACAGCAAAGACCCTAAACAGTAACGGCGCCAATCCTGTCTCCCTGGGCTCGGGAAACATCCGATCTAACATCTGCCCCAGGGTCGTGAAACCTTCCCACCGGGGCCAGTCGGGGGCCGTGGTAAATCAGGGAGATTACGCCGCAACGAATCCCCCCCCCCACACATATCAAGCTCGATTCTCCTACAGTCTCGGCGCCGCACTAGAGTAGGCTTGCTGGAACCCTCCCCATACTGGGTAGATGGTGAGCACGGTATTTCCCAAGTCCGAAGTGGGGGCACGACTCGGTCCTTAATTATCGGTAAAGCGAGTATCTGCGTCATAAGAGATCCGCCGCAACGGTCCGCAATCGGCATCCATAACAGGTATTGCCGCCCAAACTCCTAAGGTACTCTCCGAGTACCAATCCCCAAGGAACCATGTACCCGCAACAGGTACCCCATAGGGACTACCCGAGTGCAGCCCCTCAGCACCTTGATCAACGATCGAGTTGTTATTACTCACTTACACCGCCTAGCTGCACTACTCCTCCCAAACCACCCACAACTCACGCCAAGAGGATCAATCACAACCATCCCAACACATGCATAGCATAGCATATTCATAAAGTGAGTAGTAGGTAGCAAGGTAGCAGGATAATAACAAAGGCAGTGCAGGTTTATCATGCGAGTAAAGTAAAGCGCTAGCATACTAGTTGCATGTCTAATAGGTATTTCAGAGAATGGTCAGGCTTGAACCTGGGCAAAGGTCTTCGTCCTCGTCAAAGCAGTTGTCGTAGTGGTCCGGCTCCTCCTGACTCTCCGGAGCTCCTAGGTTTGCGTGAAAATAAAATAAGACGTGACTACTAGCAAAGAAACACTAAGACAGCGACGAAAGAAGATCCGAATAACACCAAACTCTACACTAACACGTAGATTATGATTTTAGAAAAATATAGAAACTGGTTTCATATTTTTCTGAGCTACGGTTGATTTATTATTAATTTTTGAAGTTTAAATCATTTTCTGAAAATATTAAATAATTTCGAAAAAGAAAACAGACAGAAATTAGCCTGCTGACGTCAGCGTTGACCGGCCAACGGTCAACAGGTCAGCTCTGGTCAGTGGGCCCTATGTGTCAGTGACTCGCAGAGTATGACAGGTGGGTCCCATACGTCAGTGCGGTTAAAAGAAAAAGGAAAAAGAATAAACGATGGCTGGGCTGGAATTGGGCCGAAAGTGACTGGGCCGGAAGAGTTTAGGGTGGTTAAACAGACTTATACGCGAACTTTAGGCCCACGAAGGGGTGGCTGCTGGTGC
Source organism: Echinochloa phyllopogon (assembly GCA_033239725.1). NCBI lineage: Eukaryota > Viridiplantae > Streptophyta > Magnoliopsida > Poales > Poaceae > Echinochloa > Echinochloa phyllopogon. Next base: position 5,264,677 of record BTCW01000001.1, read on the forward strand.
TGCTCTGGTGGACCAAGTCCACCGTGAACCGTGAGAGGGGTGCATGTGAACCGGGTGCACGGGATCCAGGTGTGGCCGAACCGGGATTTTCTGCGCATGCCCGTGCGTGGTGCTGGTGTGGTCCTCGGTGTGGCTTCGCCACGGCACGACGCAGCGCACGCGTGGCGCGCTCCGGAGCACGACCGACGGCGAAGGTCGACGGCGAACTCGCCGGAAACGAGGTCGGCTCGGGCCTAGGGTGGTCGGAACAGCATGGCTAGGGTTCGGTGGTCACGGACGGGGTGGAAAAGGCGGTTGATTGGGCTCGGTTGGGCCCTCCCGTCGCGAACAGCGGCGGCTCGGCCATGGCGCCGGTGAGTAACGACGGTGGCCCGGTCTTTTGCGTGCAACGGTGCTTGGTTTGGTTAGGCACATGCGCGTGCGGCTCCAGCGGCTGCTGGGACGCATCTAGGTGCACACGCGTGGGCTCGTGGTCGCCCACGGCCGCGCGTGGCCTCGGCGTTCGCGCGCGGCGAGCGGAGCTCGGCCGCGGTGGCCTCGGCTGTGGGGAACAAGGCGTCGGCGGGCTGCGAGAGGGGTTAGCGGCGACGGGAACCTGCAGAAGAAGTGCACAGCTCGAAGGCTGGCTCACAGGGGCTAGGCTAGGCACGACGAGCACGCGCGGCGGTGGAACTTGCCGGAGACAGAGAAGAAAGGGGGAAATTCGGCGGCGCTCACCTAGGGGTCAGTAGTTGTACGCTGCAGCTCGGGGAAGGGCTCGTCGTGGCTTGGCGAAGCTCGTGCTCCTCTTCCCGTCCCTGGTCCGGCTCCCCCTCGGTGGCTCCACGAGCGGCGGCGATGGCTTCGGCGGCGGCGTTGCGGGGAAGAAGCTTCGGCTTCTCTCCTCTCCCTCTTCTCCTCCTCAGACCCTCCTCTGGCCCTCCTCCTCCCTCTCCTCTCACGAATTGGGGACGAGAAACCCCAATGGGGCGGCGGCGGCTTGAACAGGGAGATGCGGCCGGCGGCGGCTTTTATAGGCGCTAGGCTAGGGTTCCCTAGGCACGGACGGCGAGATAGGGGTGCTCGAGCGGCTGCGGACACGCGGCGCGTATCGGACGGGTCGCGCGGAGCTCGGGTGGTTGGGGTCACGGGCGCGCGGCCACGGGAGAGAGAGAGCGGCGTGAGGAGGACGATGACGCGGGGAGGGAGAGACGACTGACAGGCGGGTCCCATGCGTCAGAGAGAGAGAGAGAGACGACGCGGAGTCGACACGGCGGGGAAAAAGATGGGCCGCAGCTGGGCCGAAAGGCCGAGCGGGCCACTTGGTCGGTTGGCTCGGGGAGAGAGTTTGAGGATGATAGATGGACTTTGGCCTCGGGAATTCGGCCCACGAACAGTTAGATAAGGTTGACAATTAGTTTGGCCAATTAGAGTTTGAATTCAAATCTAGAATTTGAATTCAAACCAACCAAAAATCCAAATAATTCCAAATAACTCCAAATCACACTATTTCATCCTTAGCACTTCAATTTGATTTTAAATTTGAATTTAAATTGCCTAGGAATTTAGGGAGCAAATAGAAGACACTCTTATATGTTTGTTGACTTGCACAAAATTCACCAAAAAATTTTAAATTCATATTTTTGCACTCAACAAATCCTAAGGGTATTTTTAGGGTTGTTACAGTGACTAATAGATGCTGCTATTCCATCGATCGCATCCCACTTAGACAAAAAAAAGAACTGAACCATTCCATCCCTTCTCACCAACCAAATAAATATACGAAACAATTCCATCCCTAAACCATGGATTTTTTTGAACGAACAACACTCGATAAATGCGTTTTTATTGATATAGCAGAAAATATAAGACTACGGTACTGAAAGGCCATAGATAGGAAACCGAAAAAAAGGAAAAATAAATAACAACAACTCATCCGGTTGGACTGGGACATCAACACGGGTTACCGCTTGACTACACTCACTAGCCGGTTGGATTGGGACCTCAACACGGCCACCCACTACTCACAACGACGACAGGGGGGACAAGGCACAACCGTAGCTCCCACCTACAACCACACACCTGCGGGTATCGACACCTCTTGAAACGATCCTGCGCCGATAAAGCAGCCGAAGAGCAGACAACACCACAACTAGAGGGCCACCGCCGTGCAGGACCCACTGCCGTCGTGTCGTTGCACCCCAAACCAACCACCTGACGACATGAAAACCACCGAGTCCGAAGCTACTCAACACGCGGGGGCCTCGCCACATCCACCTTCTCTCGCGTGCGCGGGGATCCAACCCGCCACTCAGCACGCCTCCTCGTGCGCGGGGGCCTCAACCCCGCCACACGGCTCCACGCCCTGGACTTGTTTCAAGAATTGCCGTTAAGGTAGCAAGAAGAGATGCCCCGCCCCCCAGAAACTGTCTCAGACCTCCACACCACCGCCGAGGTTCGAATCATCACGTTGCTTTTCTCCTCGCACAAGACACCGCCATCAGATCAGAAGACTGAAGATGTCGCCCGCGCCGTCTTCCGACATTGTACCGCACCAGGAGGGTTCAGTCGTGCTGAACACCCCGCCGCGATTTACTGCAGGCCAAGTCGTCACCGGTCGTCATTGCCAAGAGCATCGTCCTTCAACGATGTCCCGCACCGCACTAGAGGTTGCCAAGCAACTCCAGGCGCCACGGAATGCTGCACTCAGCCGAACAACACCCGAGTGAAGACTGTCAGCCACCAACCATAGAGCAAGCGTCTTGGCGTGATGTAGACAACCCCCTGTTCGCATGCCCTCCGACAGATTTGTCCCCACCGGCCGGATCATAGGCCGGCCGCGCCACCGATCGAACGTGTCTGTAGAGACGACGCCTCCAAGAAGGTCACGACGCCCACAGGCGCCGCTGTCGCTCATCCAGGAACTGGACCGGGTTTTCACTCAGAGACCTCGTGTAGTAGGGTTGCAACTCCCAAATGACGCCCTCAACAGGGAGAGCGACGCCCGAAGGCGCCACCGTCATTCCACCAGAAGAATCTGGCAAGGGCTTTCGCCCGGAGCATCGAACCCCCACTGCACGCGTTCACCTTGGCAAGCTGGCACCACCACTGCGGTCGTCCAACCGGGGGACATCACTGTCACAGCACCACACAGCCCGCCGCCGAAACCCCGTCTCCTTGTCGCCGTCCTCGCGCCCCGGCGATGTACCGTTGCCACACTGCCCTCCACGACGCACAGCTTGCAGAACGCCAGCACGTGCGACACGGCCTCGCCCTCCACCTGGTGCGCCGCCTGAGACCGGCCTCACCAGCGAGTCTCCCCGGCCGCCTCCCAGATCCAGTTGAGGGGTTCCCTTGCCGCCACCGGGGAGGCCTCCCCCTTGCTCGTTCCTTGCCGGCCACGTCGTGCCCTCGCCGCCGCCGGGGAGGCCTCTGCCTTGCTTGCTCCTTGCCGGCCGCGCTGTGCCTCGCGCCCTCACGTCGCTGCTCGCGTCCGCGGCATCGCACCTCAGCGCCGCCGGTCGCCGCGCACCTTGGCTCGCGCCGCCGGCCGCACCTCCCGCCGTTGGCCCCTCGCGCCGGCCGCCATCCTTCTCGCGCCGTGGCAGCCACCCTCCTCGCGCCGCCGGGCCCCGCGCATCTGGGCCCTCGCGCCTCTGGCCCCTCATGTCGGCCGTCGTCCTCCTCGCGGCCTGGTCGCCGCTAGCCTCCGGACGCCTCAGATCCGGCCGAGGGAGACCCAGATCCACGGTCACCTGCCCTCACCGCCGCCGGCGAGGCAGCTCGACCGGACGTGGTGGCCGCGTCCATCATGGATCCGGCCGAGGAAGAGCTGATGCCCCGCCGCCGCCGTCATGTCGTGCCGCGCGGGCTTCCGGCGGCCCTCTTGGGCGACGGCACGACGGAGGGACGCGGAGAAGGGAAGAAGGAGCGGCGGCGACAGCTCGTCCACCCGTGTCGCCCGCGCGGGGGGCGACGCAGGGGAGAGAGAGGACTTCTTTTGGCTAAAGGTGGATAAACCATGGATATTATTATCATATACTACCTTGCTCTCCAATCGGACATAAGAGCATCTCCAGAAGTGCCCAAAATTAGCACCCAAAATTAATTTCTGACTATACATAAGAAATCTCATGCTCCAAGAATAGCCTAAAAGCAAACCTAAAATCCCCGCACGCCAAATTTCGGGCTGCTATTGGCATGCCCAATCACGCCGTCCGGGGGATCTCCATCTAAAACTTCCTGCGCATGTTTCTCAACTGCTTCTGCTCCTTTTCCTCGGCGTCCAGAACGCCGCCGCTTGGTTCCTGAGCTGCCGTTGGTCACTTCTCGAGCAGCCAGGCGTCCTCCCTTTTGTCCAAGCTTCACGACATGTAAATTCAATTCACTACAAATCGAACAGCTACACGTGTTCTGATTTTGCACAACTGGATGTTTCACTGACTAGCAATAATGAGATGATTTGTCTATCGAGTAGTGCGGTAGTATTTGCTCCTAAATTATATAGAGTGTTTGATCTTGCATGTTCGATGCAATTAATTATACATAATGGGACCAAGGCAAATAATCTGTTATACAATCCTTGTTGGGTAGCTTCGCTGATTTGCATAGACACTAACATTTCATCTTGGAGGTGTACTAGAGTTGAGAGTAGCCCGAACAGCCTTTGAGGTTTGCAAGTTCAAGAATGACGCTCTGTATAAGCTTATGTTGCAAGATAATGTATAAGCAAGTGATAAAAAGACGACGTGTTGGTCCTACATCGGTGAAGAAGGAAAAAAATAGCCTCGTCCATGGAAAGGAGGTACTATATAGCATGACATGGAAAGGAGGTACGTACTATATAGCATGACATGGCCTAATAGATCCACTGTTGGAGTAGGAGGTGTTTTTTAGGCCTAAAGAATTTTGGCGTCCCAATCCAAGATTATTGAGAGTGAAAATATTAGGCATTCTTGGAGATGCTCTAATAAGTGTACGAGAGTATGTGAAAGACGCATGGAGATATTATTGCTTGAATAAGCTCGGCAAAGTCAATAGATGCTGCTATTCCTTCCAGAAAACTGAGTGCAAATTTAGAAAAAACTGAAAATAAGTATTTTGCTGCTAACATTAACTTGTAACATGCAATGCAACACGAAACGATTGGCGAAACCACTCATTCAATTATACTATATATGCAACACGAAAGGATGGGTAAAACTAGTCATTCAATCATAATAGTATATTTAACCTAGCCCTCATAAAAAGTATATGCCCCGGTGGAGCATCTGCATAAAGTATTCCAAAGAATGTATTCCATATCTTGCTCAAAGAATTAATTCCACTAGAGAAGTCTTGTCCACAGAAATAGAAGTGATTTGTTTGCACTGAATGTTGTCTAGTGTTCGGACAAAAAAAGTAAAGATTACCTTATTATCATCACGTCCTCGACGTCATTTCTTTCTTGGAGGCACCGCCTGAAAGGTCCATTTCGTACCGATTTTGCCGTTCTTTTTTTAGCGTTGCTAGGCATCGTCGTGAGGGATGACAATTTGTCGGAGTGAATGCGTAGAGGTTGCTTTGTGTTCGTGGTCGAGTTTGATTTAGTCCATCATCATGTTTCTAAGTAGACGAAGAATGAGATGGATTGGTGATGCTATAAAGATAATGCAAGGTAGAAGCATGGAAGAAGAAGAAGATTGAGGCTTAGTCTTCTAGTTTTTTCTTTTTAAGAGCTTTCTTCTTGTGTTTGTGAGCTCCTCAGTGTTGAGGATTAGAGTCTAAGAACTCTTTATAACCGTTGGCTATATATATCCACACGTGGATATAGAGGCCGGATTTTATCCTTTATCTAAAAAAATCATCACGTCGACTATGGAGACTGCCCATGAAACAAGAACAAAGGAAAGTACATGATGTTACGCAGTATAGTCATATAGATATATATTCAGTATGATACAAGAACTAATCAGTACATCTAGAAGAAAATGAAAAGAACAAGCATAGGAAACCCAAAGATTTAATACTTGTATGTAGTGAAATAGTAGGTGAAAGTCATGTTACCCATTTGTCAATAGCTGTCAAAAAAAAAGGCAAGCACGGAGCGGTGCCACAAAGTGGTAGCCAGGATTGGCAGCAAGGGGCAGAAAGGGCTTAACTTCCTGGTTATTGTTGGAGCATGGATGTTGGATGCTGTGGAAGAACTACAACAGCATGGTCTTCGACCACAGTGTTTGCAGGCTATAGAGGAGAAGATGCATCTTTGGTGTGTTGCCGGTGCCAGAGGCCTAATTGCTCTTGAAGCTGCTAGGAGCTAGTCAGTAGCTGGGTAGGCTGTGGTACTTCAAGTTCTGGCATGAATGTGAACATGACAATTGGGTTGTCTGTAACAAACTCTATTTCTTCTTATTGCAATGACATACAAGAAAAAAAAATGGGCAACCTGTGGGAACAATGAAAAAAAAATACTACTTTTACAGTATCCTTATTTTCATGGGGGGATAATCGCACCCACAACAGATAACATAATAACTACTGAGCCTTCCCATTTGGTGGTCTTAAAGAATTTAGCTCAAACGTACTTAACACCAATCACCTCAAGCAATAATTCCATAACTGTTATTTGCACGGTGCTGGTAAAACTTTATTTGTGTAAAAAACAGATTTACTAGTGATGAGAATGAAAAAAAAAACATTGAAGTCCCAAATATTTTCTGAAACGCTAAAACTTTGCTTAGATAAACCTCGACGATACTCGTATAGCTTGGTCATAAGAACATCGATTTTAGTGCTTCAGTTCTACTCTCTCTCTGTCTCGATTTGATAAGCAGACATTAATTGCTGACTCGCTGTTAGAGTACTCACCAAAAGCAAAACCGACTCCAGGCCGGAATAGCTGCAGCGAAATACATAAGACCAATCCGTACTTGTGATTTGTAAATACATTCGTTATACTCATTAAGATGAAAGTAGATTTGATGCTTAAATGAAGAACATGATCTGAAACTGGAGAAGAAAGCATAACGTTTCATATGAGGAGCATATTGCAGGGTACAAAATGTAAGCTTTTCAGTGTGTGGACATATATTGTCATAAATCCTGTAGAGAATATAATCTCTCGGAATGTTTCCTTATAATACACTCTAACAAGCTATCAGGAATTTGTGAAGTGGTCGTGATTCTTTTGTCGCCATGGCCCACATCATATCCCGAGAAGTTTTAGATAGATACTATACGTCACAGCATACGTAACGTACGTGCACGTTGAATAGGGAGATTTTGTTCTATATAAATGTACGCTTATCAGCCAAGAGCCCCATGAAAGCATTCTACTTGGCTCCACGCACAGCCCAAAAGATGGTTCATAGTCTTTTAGAAAGTACTCTGAACTATGGAAAATTTTCAGCCAGCAAGTTGTTTCCTTTTACAAAATCTGCACGGCAGACCATGAAATACTCCTGCCAGTTCATCTGTCAAAATAGTCCACTCTTTGCCCAAGTCATTTATTTTACATCTATTTCATTTGCTGGATATGCATTTCTCAAGGTCTTCAAACCACAAGAGAAGCCGCCTATTAAAGACTTAGACTTATTATTTACTTCAGTATCTGCATCAACTGTCTCAAGCATGAGTACTGTTGAAATGAGGATTTCTCAAGCACTCAGCTCTGGATGTTGGCTATTTTAATCCTGGTTGGTGGAGAGGTATTCACTTCAGTGCTCGATCTTCACTTCATGAAGACCAAATTTGATACAAAGGGGTCAGTCAACAAAACGGGTTCCTCATTTTATGTTGATGTTGAATCTATTAACTCTGAAAACTCTGGTCCCAACAGCATCCAGGGAGCCAAAGTTACAGTGCCAATGTCCGGGCTCCGGTTGGGAAACCAAGATCAAGTTGAGCCCAAGACAATTGAATCTCTAGGTTATGCATTGATGGTCTATCTTCTAGTGACAAATTTAGGCAGCTCAATAGCTATTTACATTTACCTTCGGTTAGTACCAGATGCACAAGAAGTTCTAAAGAGAAAGGGCATTGGGTATGCCATTTTCTCTGTATTTACAGCCATCTCCTCGGTTGGGAATTGTGGCTTCACTCCAGCAAATGAAAACATGATCATCTTTCAGAAGAACACCATTCTGTTACTACTAATTATTCCACAGATTCTATCAGGGAATACATTATTTGCCCCATGCTTAAGATTCATGATGTGGTCAATTAAGAAGATTACTGGGAAAGAAGAATACGATTTCATTCTTGGACATCCAGAGGCAGTTCGATACAAACATCTTTTGAATAGTAGGGAGTGTGTTTACTTGCTGATAACTGTCATCGGCTTCATCATCACACAGACCATACTGTTTTGCTCTTTGGAATGGAACTCGGAGGCTTTGCAGGAAATGAACAGCTACCAAAAGATAGTGGGAGCTCTCTTTCTGTCAGTCAATGCAAGGCATGCCGGTGAATCCATTGTTGATCTGTCAAGCCTATCTTCATCGATCTTAGTACTATACACCATCATGATGTAAGTTCACTGCTTAACGAGCCCCCTGCTCTGGCACACACACCCATAAAAATAATAATTAAGAAATTTCTCAGATTTACTAGCATATTAACATATGGAATTATCATATATAGCCCAGTTGTGGTTCAGGTTCTTACTATATATGTTCACTGAGCTCCAAATACATCAGAGGATCATGTAATTTACAGTAATTTTTTAATCTGTACGGTTAGTCAATATTTACGCCAACTACTTGTTGTAGGCACCTCCCTGGTTACACTTCATTTTTACCTAAAGATGGCGAGAAGCATTATAATGCGGGGATGAACGACAAAAGGAGAAACGTGTGTGAGAATTGGATCCTCTCACAGCTATCTTATTTGGCTATCTTCGTGATGCTAATTTGCATTACTGAGAGAGAGGCAATGACCGCTGATCCACTCAATTTCAATGTTTTCAGCATAACGTTTGAAGTTATCAGGCAAGTCTTTAAAATTGACTGTATAGTTCAGCGCGCTCATGATTATCATTACTAACTGGCCGCTGATTGCTGCAGCGCATATGGAAATGCGGGTTTCTCTCTTGGTTACAGCTGCCAGAGGTTACTAAATCACAATATACACTGCAAGGATGCTTCATATGGGTTTGTAGGAAGATGGAGTGACAAGGGGAAAGTGATTCTGATTATTGTCATGGTTTTTGGTAGGCTTAAAGCATTGAGTATGAAGGGAGGAAGAGCTTGGAAGCTTAGATAACACTGGTCGTGTGTTGGACTAAGTTTCCAACACTCCATTATTAGTCCATAATATGTTGTTGAGTCGATCAGTTGCATACTACAAACTGCCAACGAATGAACTGTACTAGCATAGCATGTAATACGCAAGCATAAGTAAGATGGCCTGACAGGCCATTGTCGACATTATTGAGCGTGGGGCGAATTATATTTCCATAAGCGGATTAAAAAACTATGTGTGTCACCATGGTCTTTTTTGTAAAGATGTCCAATCATCAGAGACCTGCAGGCCGGATGTTTTTACTAGCAGAACGGGGTGGGAAAGGAAGAGCCCTCACAAGTCACAACTCATTCAGGCAAACGAGACTATTCGAAACAGCAGTCATTGTCATTGCTACACTCTCTTCCAATCGAACAAACACCTAACAAGAGGTCGAGATACTAAATAGCTTATCCTAAATGACGTATATTTGAGAATGGAGGTAGTATTTTGTTTCCGTTCATATAAGAAGAAAAACAGCCTGCGTCGACAGGGACACAGCGTACTGCTCGGTTTTACTCGGCCAAAAGATGTCGGCCGGCAACCGGAGTACTTTGGGCAGATAATTTTTGTTAACCAGCTATGGCTTCGTTTTCAGTACTGCCTTTGTTCATAGATTCTTGTTTCGATGCTAAAGTTTTGAACATGCAAATGCTGCAGCGTAAACAGCTATACACTGATCTATACTATGAAGCTGAAATAGCTGATCAATAACCACGGCCTTAGAGGACTAAGGAAGTCTGAGTCCGACATGATTCCTCGCCCAGCGATAGAGCTGTTTAACATAACATGACCAAATAAATAGTTACACAGACTACGAGTTATACAGGCATCAGGCAGAGTCGGGATAATTCATGGTAACAGTAATGACTACATCGCTGACTCTGACCTGATTACATAATTACTCTGACCTGGTTACATATATAAGACCATACTCATTATACGACACATCCTCTCTACTAAAGTCAAGCTCAGGCTCATAAATCGATTATCGACCAAACAACCTTCACGAGCATTGTAGTGCCACAAACAGTAATTTCTTCCGCATCTCCACCATTCACTTTTGGAGTGAATTCAATTTCCTTCTCAATTTCACCACAGTCAGTGTGAGCAACAATAGTCACAAACAGAGACTCCTTCAGACAGACAGCTACAACAGATCGCAAAAGTTGCATAGCTCCTTCACCTATCCTTGTACCATCCACAATGCCATCGTGAAGCATGAGATAATCGGAAATACTGGTCGTGCAAGCAATGATTTCTCCATAAAAATCTCCATGCACAACTTCAATTGCAATGGTAGCCTCCACTGCATCTTTCACCACGCCATAAAACACCTTCACAGTACTGAGCCTGGTAGAAAGAAACCTATTTTCAACCACACAACTTTGCAACCATCGACGTGCTATGCCATCAATTGTAACGAAACCTTTACTGAGTTCTTTGTCATTCTGCTCTCCATCACTGTAACACCCTAAAATTCATCACAATTAAATTGTAGCAACCCTCTGAATTTTTCTAGGATTTATTAAGGCTTAAATAAATTTTCTAGAATTTAATTGGAATTTCTAGCCTTTTATCAATTTAAATATCACATTAAATAATTATTTTAGTCAAAATAAGTTTTTGTTGCATTCATGCTGTTGCATATATTTTTGGTTGCTAGTAAATCAAGTTGGAATTTAAATTCTGTTTAAATTCGAATATGATTTGCTTTTGTTTGAGTTTTAGAAAAGTTATTTAGGCTGAGTTCAGTTTTGGCCCCTGAACTCTTGGCGCGGTTCGCTTTTGCTCCTTGGACTTCTCTTCTCCATTCGCTTTCACTCCCCGCTCGGCCTGCTGCTTCTTCACTTTCGGCCCAGCTCTGGCCCGTTCCTCTTCCTCCCTCTCCCGCGTCGCTGACAGGCGGGGCCCGGCTGTCAGCTTCGTCGTCCCCGAGCTGGATTCTGCCCCGAGCCCGACTCCGAGTCCGCCGCTGCCGCCGAGTCCCTCCGTGGCACGCACGCCTAGGCATGGGCCCGAGCCTCCATCCCGGGTCTATATAGCCGCCGCCGCGCCCCTGGTTTTTCCCAACCGAGCCGCAACCCTAGCCGCCCGCGCCGCCGCCATTGCCGAGCTCGAGCCGCCGCCGTCGATCTTCGCCGCCGGAGCCTCGCACTCGCCGGGAACCCCTCCAAAAGCTTCGCCAGGTAGTAGTGAGGCTTCCCCGTTTGAATTCTCGGTTCAATTTCGGTTCTGTCGTGCTGACGACGCTCGCCGTCGTTCTCCAGCGCCGTCGGCCGCTATTCTTCGTCGCCGGCCGCCGTCGCAGCGTCAATCCTCGTCGAGATCTAGCTTGGTGAGCTCGCCGTCCTCTCCTCTCGCTCCTCGGCCATCTCCCGTCGCAATCCGTGCACCATAGCCGTAGATCGATCTTGCTCCGGCGATGCTCCGCCGCGGCCGTCGCAGCGCCACCGTCGTCTTCGTCGCCGTCGGCGAGTTTCCCCTCGATCTGTTTTGAGCCGTCCGATCTAGATCCAACGCACCACAGCCGCCCGAGGTTCGAGTCAAACCCGAGCGCACCGGTCAGCCGTGGCCACTTTGCAAAAGAGCCCTTGAAGTTTTTTAAAATCAACCCGCGGTCCAGCTTAGTTCAAAAATATTTCAACTTAGGTCATGTTTTCTTCTGTTTTAGCCCCTGCAAGTTTTAAAATAGCACCCGCAGTCCAGCCCCTGTTATTTTATGGTTTAGCCCTCGAGTTTTTATACAAAATTATGTTTTAGCCCCTGGTTTTTCGCACTTAAGCCCCTGGAACTTTTAAAACTTTGCCAGCAAGTCCCTGAACCTTAGAAAAGCCATATCTTTTGCGTTTTAACTCCGATTTTAGTGATTCTCGAGCTCACGCATTCGTTGTAACGCGTAGATTAGTTTTGTGCTGTTGTTTTCTTCTATTGGAATTGTTTGGTGTACTGTTTCTTATTTGTTGTATTGTTTCCTTGCATGTGAATGTGTGATGCGATTAGGAAACGACCAGTTTGAGGATTTCTCGGAAGAACCAACTGTTGGAGAAGGATTTGAGCAGCAACCGAGTTGGGAAGAAGGCAAGTGTATTATGTCATGCAAATGTCCTAATAATTATTAATTTCACCACCCATGCATGTGTCTTAATTTGATGGGTTCCTATTTAAGGATTTGCCTAGCCACTATATTCCCCTGTCCCCGAAACTGGGTTACTTAATTAATTTTGATGGTAGATGATGCTTAGTTTGCTCAACTGGGATTGGTTAAATGAACCCCTACTCTATGTTACATATACTCTTTTAAATAATTAATTGGCAAGATCATGTCTTTTTAATTGGAACATGGAGAACCACCCAGGAAAACAGTGCAACCATAAGTACTATATGGCTCTGGTCTTGGCTAACTAATCAGGGACTTTAGTGGATGGTAACCTTACCCGAAAGGGGCAAGAGGCGCGGCGGTTGACGGGGTATAGCTCGGTCCTCTTGAGTTGTGGGCTTTGGTAAGAGACAGATCTCATTAGGGAGTGTTATGCTTTGCTTCTGAACCGGAAACCTTAGCGGGTTACTATTTACTAAGGAATCTTTGTAAAGGCCTCGTAGCGTCCCTATGCGGTCACACCTCGGTAGTGTGATTTAAGAGGATTGGCCCCCTCGGCATGGTTGGGTTTAAAGTTCTTTTGAACTTTTACGCGGCTTATGGTGAAAGTGTACAACCTCTGCAGAGTGTAAAACTGTTATAACAGCCGTGCTCACGGTCAAGAGCGGCCTAGACCCTTACATGATAATCATACTTGAACATGATCTAAATCGTGGTTATATGAATATGTTGGGAATATGACATTCATTAATTTGTTGGTGGTATATACTTTCATTTGCTAGTAAATAGTTGCTTAATAAAACTTGACCAACTAAAAGTGCTTACTGCAGTATGGTCAGCCAACCTTTTTGCCTCAGCCTTGTATGTCATATTACATTTGCTGAGTACGTCATGTGCTCATACTTGTTGTTTTCATTTCTTTCTTTTATTGCATCAACTACACCCGGAATGCTGCTCAGATTGGGAGAATTTTGAGGATTTCACTACTGATTTCGAGGAGTTCTAAGCGAGTCTCCCCCAGTCAATGCCTGTGGAGTTGGAGTCACTTTTGCTTCGTTAGATGAACGTTTATTTAAGCCTTCCGCTATGACATTTGAGTCAACTCTGAGATTGTAATAAACTCACTTTAATACTATTTCGTTATGCATGGTTATGGATATTCACTTGTGACGTCTACCATATGTGTGTAAACTGATCCTAGCGCACGTATGAGATGCACCTGGTTTTGCCTTTAAAACCGGGTGTGACAATCACCCTTGATCTTAAGATCAAACTCAACATATGCATCATCTATTAACGCGAGTCCTCGCTTCGGACCTGTCAGGGCCAAAGGTTCTTCCTAAAAAAGTTGAAAACAGTCTCAGGATAAATAGAATCAAAGTTGATGAAATTCAGACAGAAAGCATATGAAAGTTTTTTCCATAGATGACATTGTTAATCATCTAGAACACAAGACTATGTTGGATCCAGTGATCTAAAAAATGGTAGTACTATTATCACGAAGACTGATCAGAAACCATACATAGATTATTAATGAACAGGGGACAATATGGAAGTATTAGTACTACATAAAAAATGTGTTTGGTAGTTTCCACGATATGAGAATATATATTATTAATCAAAATATACTTCATTAACACACGGATTACAATAAATATTACATTAAGTTTTACTATGCTGCATATCGTATCGGAAACTAAAAAACAGACAATGCAGGATCCAACTGTAGCTATCTTACAGAACAAAGCCAACAAAGGAAGTTGCAGACTGTAGTTGCACCATGACAAAGCACTTGTATTCCCATTTATATACAAACAAGCATACACAAATACATGTGACATTGTTTAACTATGGCCATCTCATATCCTGATCAATGGATGTAAAATTAAGAAGCACAAACAAGGATTCATAAAACCTAGGGGTTTACTGAAGTTTATTTGGCAGCTGGAGGCAGTTACTTGTTGATCAACAGAAAATTAGAAACCCATTGCAGGTCAGCAACTAAGCACACAACACATAGTTACACAAGTGAGCATAGTTTTAAAGGCGACGCCTAGACATCCAGGCGGACCCAGCTCTCCTTGGGGAACGTTCACAAAATTCTTGAGTCACCTTATCGCCTTTGAAACATGACAAGTGAGAGCATCATCAAGTAAATGCATAGGAAGTTAGCCTAGGTACCTTACAATTGATGAGCTCGGAATCATCTCTGTTGCGTCTGTATAGATAAACACACTTGAGATCAATGGAGTCTCTGGCAATGACAGTACCATACACATTGAGTGGGAAGCCAACATCTGAGGATACTATCTCCACAGTGAAGATGTTTATTCCCTCACACATCTCATAGGGTCTTTCGCCCGGCTTGCAGACTCTATTGGTGTATCTCATGGGACCAATTCTCGCTGTGACATGGAAACATAAAAAACAAAGGAATTGGATTATGCAGAAAGAGGGGTCAAATAGATTTAAATTGGGAACTCAATATTACCAACCAACTATCCATTAACGAATTTGCAGTCCTAAGTAGTGCCAATTTTTTTAAGAAAGTTGCAGATCATAATAGCCTTTTCAAGAAAGCAATCATGGATGGATGACAGAGAGTCCAACCAATGGATAGATAGCAGAGGGCACAACAAATGAAACTGCATACCTAATCAAGTACTACTTCAAAGAAATTCCACGCCTTTTCAAGAAAACAATCATGAATATAGGGTGAGGTAGGGTTGATGCGTTAATATTAGCATTAGCATGATCATCAGAGGACTTACACTCCTTGTTGATGTCGAATTTGCTGAAGTCGGCGAAGCAGAACCGGTTGTCGTACTCGCCCCCCTGCTTCTCGTCGTAGTCGCGGATCTGATTCATGACGGCCCTATGGGCTTCTCGCCTCAGGTCGCGCCGCTCCTTCTTGCGCGCTTCCTCCTCCCTCTGCTTCTCCTTGGCCGCCTGCGCCGCCGCGTGCTCGGCCCGCACCGCTTCCTCGTCGAAGAAGAAGGGTTCCAAGCCTGATTGCCTGAACACTCCTCCTCTCCATCCTCCTCCAGCCAGCCGGAGCCGAAGTCGGTGGCGCCCGCCGCCGCGGTCACAGCGCCTGCGGTCGCCATGAAGTCGCCCAGGGACCGACCCCTACGCTATACTTCTATGGGCGTGGGCCTTCTTGCCGATCCCGGCCTCTTTGCTGACTTGTTGGGCCCAGCCCAGCCCATGGTAATCAACAGCGAGAAGGATTAGCCGCGGTGATTTCACTCGGATTTCTATGGCTGAGAGTTTGAAACTCCGTGCGATTGTTGAGTTGGGCAACTAGTTTTTGTTTACAAGCGGTTCGTTACATCTATCTGCTGCTGGGCCGCCGTTCTTTCCTTTTTGGCCTGGTAGCTCTGGATTTTCCTCTAATCCTTTGTCTTCGAGCTTCGACGCCATGCTCCCGCCACCAGGTTGCGTTGAGGCTATGAATGACGGCGTGCCCGGCGAGTTGATGAACTGCGGCGCCGGCAAATGTCAGGGCGGGGTGTCCCCGGCTACCTCCCGCTACTGCCCTGTGGATGTCATTTTTTCCGCGGTATAAATCTTTGTGCATTTGTTGTGTTTGGAGCAGTGTCTTCCTCCCCCAAGACCAACAAGGCGACAACTTCTCCGGCTCTCTTTGTTCTTGGTGCATTTAGTTTGTTTTGTGTTTTTTGTCAGGACAACAACATTTGTACCAGATGCGGCAGTAGTGGTGCTTAGGAGCAAGCGGTGATCATGCTCCCCCTCTTGCTACTATTGTGCTGTAATAACAACATGCATGGTTATTATCTTCAGAAACTCCACGGCACTATGCTAATAGAGGATAAAACTGATAGAAGTATCATCTTCCACCACATGCATGATTTTTTACTTCAGAAACTCCAAGGCACTATGCTAATAGAGGATGTTTGAAAAATGCTTATGCCAGTCTGCATGTAACTACTGGTGTAATTAGTCTTCAGCTATTTAGCCTCTTGTTTAGTTTTGTAAATTCATTCTCATTTAGTTCTTTCTTTAATTCAGTTTCAGATATTTGGTATCTCTTATTGTTCATCTTTTCCAATTCCATTCAGTGCTTTTACCCATTTAATACATCTGGACAACTAGTGCATAGCACAAAAAGAATTGATGTGGAAACACACATGGAAGAATGTTTTATTTATTTTCGAGAACTTGCCTTGGCAAGCATTTCATTAAGGAGAAAAGATAGTTTACAGAAACACATGGAAGAATGTAGTTTAGGGCCATGCTAAGACCTTGGCCAATTCAGGTATTCATTATGTATTTTAATCTTAAGTATTGTCTCTGTTTTATATTCTCTTTGGTTCAGTTTATAATTTTTCTTATTCAGTTCAATTTGCAATGAATATTTGGTAACTCTTTTCATTATCTGAATCCATTTTTCTTTTCCAATTCTTTGCAGGCTATTGATCCTCATCTTTGCTACTAGATCTTCCGATTAAATCCAGTATAGATAATGCTGCACTATATTATAAATATTCTCTTTTATATCCCTGTAAATCCTTTTTTGGGTGATATGCCCTTGTAATTTTCGACAGTTGTCAAGTAATAAATACTGTCAATTGCCATACATGTTGCCATGTCGATCATCAAATATTCCCCATCTCTGCCATTCATTTCGTTGACCTGCTATGCAATGTCGTCCCATATACAACAACCCCACACTGTATTTACCCCCGTCTTTATTTTTTCTCAAGGGGGAAGCAGAATCACATGAAATAGACATGTCTCTAATTCCTGTTCGCAACGCGTATGAGACGTGATGAACCTCCTGTGGTTTTGTGAAAGTTGATTTCACGCACGCAGAACAGCACAACAAACTGGTTTTTGGGTGATTTCCCCTTGTTCTCACTCGGTTTTTTATGTCTAAGTTTGACGCTTTTCCAGTTTTTCTTTTATCTCTAGCATTAATGTGTCACAATTTATTAGTCCTAAAAATGATGGACACCGAAAAAGAAAATCACTCGCCGTTCCCTTCAATCTTAATCCCTTTCGGTTCCTAGATTAAAAAAAATTCACTACTACTACGCTACACATACACAAAACGAACACCACGCATTTGCTCACACAATCGGGAACCTTCGAAGCCCCCTACTCCTGCATCTCAAAAGTCCAACCTATAGAAAGGCAAAGTGAAAAGTTGCCGATACGTGCTTAATTACATGCACGAGCCCACAGACACAACGCGTCAATCGCTACTACACAGCTCCACATCTTGGGAAAGCCCATCACAAACGGTTTTCCCAACCGTCTGTGACATGTCGTTTGTACGGTTCAAGCGGTTCGAAAATAATAGGGAAAAAAATTATTTTTATCTAGAAAGGCCACCAGCCACCCAAGCTCCCAAGTCGCGCAAATTTTTCGCGCATAAATCGCGCGCGCGGCCAGGTTCGAACTCGTGACCTCTCCCTCGCACGTAGACTCCTCTACCACTGACCAAGCAAGACTTGTGACTAGATCCCGTTTCGATTCCTATCATATTATACGAAACCGAGTTTAAATTGCTTGTTTAAGGCCCTAAACGACTTCAAATCAAAAAGTGTTGAACTACAAAGTTTCATAACTTTTGAAGATCTACAACTTTCATGTTGACCGTTTTTCCATCCGAGGTCGTTTACAAAATTTGAATTTCAAATTTGATAACATTCAAACTTAGATCTGGTTGAATAGATGACTTCAAATCAAAAAGTATTGAACTACAAAGTTTCATATCTTTTTAAGATCTACAACTTTCATATTGGCCGTTTCTCCATCCGAGGTCGTTTATAAAATTTGAATTTTAAATTTAAGAACATTCAAACTTAGTTTCCGTTGACCAGATGATTTCAAATCAAAAAGTGTTGAACTACAAAGTTTCATATCTACTGAAGATCTACAACTTTGATATTGACCGTTTTTTCATACGATGTTGTGAGAGTAACATTGTTCACAAAACTTATAGGTCTCTCTTGTAGTTTATGAGGAAACTCTATGAAACCTATAAGATTTGTGAACAATGTTACTCTCACAACATCGAATGAAAAAATGGTCAATATCAAAGTTGTAGATCTTCAGCAGATATGAAACTTTGTAGTTCAACACTTTTTAATTTGAAGTCATTTAGTACTTCAAAATGTGATTTGAACGTGTGTTATACACACATCACAGACGGTTCCTATTACGAACCGTTTGTGATGCCCACGTCACTAACACAAACCGTATGTGATGCCTGTGATGGCCTCACATCACAAACGTTTGTGATGGCTCATATCACAAACGGTTTTTTTCACAAACGATTTTTTAAAACCGTTTGTGATGTAGCCGTTTGTGATGACGCTTTCTGTAGTAGTGAATGAGCCTGTTCGGCTGGTCTGAACTCGCTTAGTTCGGCTTATTTTCTCTCATATAATATTATTCATTCTACCAGCCGAGCACTGTTCATTCTACCAGCCGAACGGGCAGGGGCGGGCCTAGTATTGATTCAAGGGTATTCAATTGAATACCCATTATTTTATGCAAAAAATATTTTATACTTAGTGCATGCTATTTATACATATAGAAAAGAAAAATTAGCATGTTAATATTTATTTTTAGATCTTGTTTAGTTCCAAAAATATTCTCCAACCACTCGTCACATCAATCTTCGGACACTAACTAGGAGTATTAAATATAGATTAATAACGAAATTCGTTTCATAACCCCCTCAATTGGCGAGACGAATCTAATGAGCCTAATTATGACATGATTAGACAACATCATGCTACAGTAAACAATCTCTAATGATGAATTAATTAGACTTAATAGATTCGTCTCACAATTCTCGGTTCATTCGTGTAATTAGTTTTGTAATTAATTTATGTTTACTCCTCCTAATGGACGTTTGTTTTAGTTTTCATAAAAATCTCCGAACTAAACATGTCCTTAAACTAAAAAATAGTCGTCCTGCTCCGCTCCTTCCGCCGAATCCGCCCTCTAGACCTCTACCCACTCACTCCTGGGGCAATGACCGTTCCATGCCTACTCAGTCTTGAGTTACATGATTTGTTTCACTGTCTTTGATTTTTTTTCTCTTATTCAGTCAATTGATACTCGAATTAGAAACCTTAAGGCATGCGTAGAGGCATGTTAAAAAGGCGGTGCGGGGATTCTGGCTTGAACATGCGCCATGGCAAAGTGCGTTGGCAGTGAATATCACATGTCGCGGCATTGAGTGACGAGCTCCTCTGGACGATGATCGGAGCACTTAATAGCTCTCCAGCTCTATTTTTTCACCATTTCAAATTCCGAATACCCATGTCCAAATCCTGGGCCCGCCCCTGCGAACGGGCTCGATGACTCTCCATCTCCGGTAGACGACGAGTTGGATTCAGTCTTTTGCGCACAGGGGGCACAGTGCAGTCATTTACACGCCACGCACTGTGCATGCGCGAAAGAAACTTAACCAATAAACTTTCTTTTTGTTGGAAAAAGAAAACTTAACCAATAAACAAAGGGGATTCGGTGAGCGTAGTGGGCCGTGCGGCGCAAGCGGACAACGCCGCCGACTCGGCCAAGTGCGTCACCTGACTCGGACCCTCTCCCTCCCGGCCTCCCCTCCCGTCGCAGGGGCGCGCCGCACCAGCACCACCTCCCCCTCCGCTGCCGGATCCTCTGCGCCCACCGCCCCTCGCGCGGTCGCGCCCCCGTTCCGCAGGCCGCACCGCGTGGCGGCGGCCGCCACTGGCCTCGCGAAACGTATCGGGCCTCGCCTCGCGGGCGCCGCAAGGGATCCCGATACGCTGACGCGGACGGGGGTCTTTTCCAGTGGGGTGGCGGCGGCGGCGAGCCACCCGTCCCCCGCACCCCTCTTCCTGGTCCCTGGGCCCACTGACGCGACCCCACGAGTCAGTGGAACGGGGAGGTGGGAGGATTCGATGGCTGGAGGGCGTCGCGTCGCCCACGTGTTGCCTCCCAGAGAGGTCGGTGCGGATCCGAATCAGCGGCCATTATTACTGGGAGCGGCGAGTTGCCGAAAAGGCCCTTGCGCTGGCTCCCTGGCTACGCTGGTGGCGCGAGGTGGTTTTGGACATTTGGCGGGCCACGGCCCTTCTCGGCTTCTCGCGCGCTGTCAGTTTCGCGCCCGGCCGCTTGCTTCTCCCGTTGGGTGGGCCCCTGGCGACGCGAGGCCGCGAAATGCGATTGCATACGGGGGGCAACGCGTGTTCCCGGAAATGCCCCCCCTAGGCTTGATTCCCTGGATAGATGCTTCTAGAGATGCCTTCCGTGTGTCGCGCGCAGGTAAAAGCAAGGTTAGAGCATCGGTAAATATTCCGTCACAGACTTGGTTTGGTTGCTATAAATAAACGACAGTCAGCGGCGGGGTAACACATAATGCAGGTTAGACTAAAATTGGACGATACGTTTACCTGGACCGGTTGGTAGTGGCAAACATTATAACTTTTCAAAATATCAATTATATTCTCACAAATTTCACGGACACCGTTTATAACTTTATCTATTTGAACTTTTTGATTAAAGCCAATCGCCAATACCTCACCAATTCACAATATTTCTAGAGAGGGGACCAAGGACCGATAGTATAAAGTATTTTGCTCGTTTTCTAATGTCGAATAGTTATATAAATAATCAGATAAAACTGATATGGATTCTTTTCTCAGTCAAGTGTCATAACATTCCATATGCAGCCCCTTTTCAATTTAGACATATATATGCCATAGAAACATGAGTGCTAATGGACATTGCTAAACTTTAGCCAACACTCAAAAAGGTAAAAAAAACATTAGCTAGAGGAGAAGCGCTAATGGGTGCTTAAGTCACTTTTGACTTCAAGTTTCCCCCGAAGTGATTTTCTTGAAAACTCCTTCTACTAATTTGTCATGGGATGTTTTTCATCTCTTTGCTCTAATAATGTATTCAAAGAATTTGGTTTCACAGAGAAACATGGTGAATGATTACTCGGTACATCTAGATAGATCTTTACATGCGATTTTTCTTGAACGAATACTCATTACTTCGTCAATGTAAATGTCATCTTGTGTCTTGTATGCTTGGGAGGGAGGGAAAGAAATGTGCCTATGATATGTGACATTTAAATATCACAGGAGGAATGGTGCCAACTGCCAAAGTCTCTGGCATTTAAAGACTCCTAGTAATTTGTTACCATGAAAGGTAGGAAGTTCATTTAGTGATTGCTACTTTTGTTGCCGTGATGTTTTGTAGTACCTCTACCTTTCTTCAAAGGGAAAAGTCATATTTTCAACCTTCAATTACTAAACCGGGTAGTAGAGGCCATTCAACGATCAAAACATGGACAAATTTAGACCCTTGGACGGACTTAAAGGTGGTTTTCTATTTATTGGATTTTAAGTTTTAAATTTATAAAAAATCATAACTAATTCACTTCAAATTAGAAAAATATGAACCTAGTACCAATTTTTTTTTAAAAAAATATAGTTGGTTTTTATTTGGAGTTATTTGAATCTTGTTTATTCATTCTCCTTGTATTTTATTATTTATAATCACGCCTATTATTTTTATTTTTTTTCTAAACAATAATTTTAATAAATAACACGTGGGACTAGAAATAATAAAACACAAAAAACATGAATAAATAAAATTCTAGTGACTACAACTAAAGCACCAATAGCACAGCACTTACGCGCTTTCACATATGAACCCAATAATATCGAATTTGTAATGGGAATATTCTCATGCCGATTCATTAAGAAGAGATCATAGCATTTCATTTGTATGGTATAATCTTCAAATTCAAAAAAAGCAAAGTGTTGATAAAGATTTAAAAAGTTTAAATATTAAAATGTTACCCCATAAGAGGAGGAGCATGTATTAGTATTTTGACTGTCATATCATTTACAAGTAGATCATCTATTCATCATCTCTGTATCGAGACGCGATCTCTGCCTCTAGCGACCACGCCGCCACATAGGGGCCCCACGGCACCAGCCGCGCGTTGCGCCTCCTGTCCTGACCTCCCTCTCTCTCCTACGCAACCAGCACGGAGCGCACTACGCCGTAGGGGCGACACGACGGCGCCGCGGAGTGGCAAACCCGTAGATATCTCGCCAAGGCATGGCCGGAAGACACCGCAATCTGCTTTCCACGCCGGACTCCGTTCGCAGCCGGCCACCTTTCCTCCCTCCTTCCTCTGCTTTCGCTTCCGATCACCAAGAAAAGGCCTTTCTTTTTCGTCGCCCTCGGTGCCCTGCTCCGCTGCGGGCGCCCGTCTCTAAAAGCAAGGCCTTGTGGGCGCCGACGCGGCCGCAGTAGCAGCAGCAGCCAGGAGTAGAGGCGCGGAGAGAGATCGATCGGCCGATCGCGAGCTACGCGCGGAGGACGGGACGGGATGAAGAAGTGCGCATCGGAGCTGGAGCTGGAGGCCTTCATCCGGGAGGAAGCCGCGGCGGCGGCAGCGGCGGCGGCGGCGGTGGCGGCCGAGCACAAGCCCGGGCACGACGTCGCGGCGCAGGCGCCGTTCGGTGCGGGCGTGTTCTCCCCCGGCGACCTCTCCGGCTTCAGCTTCGCCGACTCGGTGAGTATTCGAAGCAGAGGAAATTGACCTCGTCGCGATTGTAGGCTTGGCGTTCTCTGGATTGTAGGCGAACTGGTGACCAAGAGGAGTACTGATTTCTGTGATTAGAAGTTGCTGTCGTAGAAATTTGTTTGTGTGGAGTTAGAATTTTTGTCTTTGTTAATTTTCGGTGTATTTTTCTCACTGGTTCATCTCTTCTATATAGTCTTCTTGCACTAGCTGACTGTGTCCTACTTTTATTTTCTTAGCAACATGCTATTAGCGTTATTAATTTTGATCAGATCAAAATTGAATATTGAACCATAAACATGTTAAAGCAAAGCATGAGGCTCAACATAATTACATACTTGTCATGCCAAGGTTCTAAGAACTAATTAAGAGTTTTGTTCTAAGATGTTCTAAATTTTGCATAGAAAATCGGTGTGAGACCTTCAAAGCCTTTAAAAGCAACAGAAGTTCTAGGTTTCTCCAAATAGAAAACAGTAACATAGCTGGAGAATTACTGTTTTTTTCATTGCTGTAGACCTTGACATGTGTGAATGAAGATGACTCCATTAAGTTTGCTTTTGTTTTGTCCGAGCAGAACACCCTCAACGGAAGCATTCCTAATCACTTATGGTCCCATAACCACAACGTGAGGCATCCTGCAGTCTCCACGATCGAGTCACAATCATCAATATGTGGTATATATTGCTGCACATGGTTCCTCTTCCACATTTTCAGTCTCTTTGCCAAAGCCTGCAATAAGTAGTTCAAAGAAACAAAATCATTCAGAACTCTGCGCAATGCTTTTGTGCTGCAATTTACTGTCCGGTAGAAGTCCTGCAATTTACTGTCCGATAGTAGTCTCTTAAATTCAGTTGCTAGGCAACTTGGAGTTTTGGCAGTTGATTAGTTAAATAGATAGATTTTGGGCAATTGGAGATTTGAGTAATGAGCCAGTGACCGACAGATATTAATGTTGCAACAGACAAATTGGGCTTAAATAATTATAAGGCATAATTCTGGTTCTTTCACTCACGCCAAATCCTATCATTGGCAGCAGCAGCAGCAAGTCCAACATCAGCGACTAACCTATATCTGAAAGAGAGCCAAACTCTGGGGGGCACAAGTGGTTCAGATTCCGATAGCGAATCGCTGTTCGATATTGAGGGTGGTCCATGTGAGCAAAGCACAAATCCACAGGACGTGAAGAGAATGCGACGGTATACCAAGAGCAAGAGCAATGCTCTGCTCAACCTTCTTCTATTCACTATTTGCATTCTATAATCGTATCAACTAGACGAATTTGCATTCGATTTTTCCCTGCGATGAATGTTGAGCGAAAAATGCTTGTATAGGAGATCAGGATAACCTAGACTGATTTCCTCAAATCACAGGATGGTGTCGAACCGTGAGTCTGCTCGACGGTCGAGGAAGAGGAAGCAAGCCCACTTAGCTGACCTTGAGACACAGGTAAATACCACAACTAGGTCGTGTTTACTATTTTACTAGTTTGTTGTTTTTTTTCATGATGCTGATGCCAATGGTGAATTCTGGTGCGTTCCTTGAGTTTCATTGTGACTGTCATGTCCATGGAAACAGGTTGATCAGCTGCGAGGCGAAAACGCGTCACTCTTCAAGCAGCTGACAGACGCCAACTCGCAATTCACCACTGCGGTCACGGACAACAGGATCCTGAAATCAGACGTCGAGGCCCTCAGAGTCAAGGTGATCATCTTCCCTCGCAGAAATTACCACATTGTTCATCACAAAAGCCGCGCCGAATGTCCAGCTAGTCCCAGTTCTCTGAAACCGTTCCCCTTTCTGCTGCGTGCCGCGGCAGGTGAAGCTGGCGGAGGACATGGTTGCCCGCGGCGCGCTGTCGTGCGGTCTCGGCAGCCTCGGGCTGTCGCCGGTGCTCAACCCGCGGCAGGCGTGCCGGGGCCCCGACGTGCTGTCCGGCCTCGACTTCCCCGCCGACGACGCGTGCTTCGCCGGGCTGTCCCCGACGGAGCAGGTGCAGAACTCGCCGCTGCAGAGCATCGCCAGCCTCGAGAGCCTCGAGAACCGGATGGCCAGCGAGGTGACCAGCTGCGGCGGCCCCGGCGTCGACGTCTGGCCGTGGGACGGCGGCCTGTCCAAGTGAGGAGAGGAGAAGCCGGAGCGTGGCAGCTACTGCGCGCCCTGTATGCGTATCGATATGCATGGTACTATGAATGAACTGTGAGCAAAGTGTATGTCAGCTGCCATTGCTGTGTGTTAGCTGGAGTGGTGAACTGAACGGACTTGAGTTTTTCAGAGTCCTCGTCTCGGTCGGTATATTGCTTAGTTCTGTAATACTAGAACTGAGTAGCTATAACTAGCTACTCATATATAATTATATATGCTATAAGAGACTGAACTCCAAGCATAACCGCCAGTACTGTGATGATATTATGTCAGTATGTATGTCTCTAATCTGATTGCAGTAGGTGGTCTGAATTTCTGATGGATTAGACTATCCTGTTTTTTGAAAGCTTGTTCATCTGATGATCAGAGAGGCACATCCATGGAAGTTCAGGTAAGCGACCAGAGTTCACTATCATCCTATTCTGAAGTCTGAACATTCATATCAGTAAAAGCAAGCTCTAATTACTTCAAGTAATGGTGATTTATGAACGGTGAGATCTGCACGCATAAATTTACAGTTACAGATGATTTGCACGGCTTGCAGGTTCACAACCACAGGGTTTTTAGTTTTGGATTGATTCGTCGCCCCTTCCCGCCATCTCCCTCTCCCGTTCCCTCGCTTCCATCTCCATCTCCAGCAGCAGCTCCTCATACCCGGCGACGGCCATGCCGCCGGCCTCGGCGATGGCCGCGAGCGCGGCGGTGAGCGCGAGGCAGACCTTCTTCTTCCCCTCCTCCTCGTTGAACCACTCCTCGCCACCGCCGCGCTGCCGTTTCGCCGCCGACGCGACTGCGCCCGCCTCCGCCGCGACGGCGTCCACGGCCCCGGCCGCCGCGTCCGCGTCCACGGCCTCCACCGCGCGCGCCCACCCCACGATCAGGGGCGGCATGGCCTCGCCGTCCTTGGCGCAGCTCCGCGCCCAGCCCCAGAGCGCCGCCGCGTACGCGCGCTGCGACTCGGCCCAGGCCTCCACCGCCGCGCGCCAGCCGCGGAGCTCCGAGGCCAGCGCTGCCGCCGCCGCGGCCGCGCGCGCCGCGCCCGGAGGCGGCGGCGGGCCGCCCCTGGCACCCCCTCCTTCGCCTACCGGATCCGGCCGCGCGGCGGCGGCGGCGGCGGCCGAGGACGCGAGCAGCGCCGCCGCCTCGTCGGCCGTGCGCTTCATCACCCGGTGCGCGTCCGCGATCACCCTCCACATCCTCGCCAACCTGATCATTGATCCACGAACAAATTAAACGAAAATTCCGCCATGATTTCGTGTCTCCTCTACCACGAAAATTCGTTCCGGCCGGCGGCGCTGTTCTTGCGAGATCGATCGAGCAGGCGCGTACCCTCGGACGAGCTTGGTGAGCTGGGGGAGGAGCTCGTCGTCGCGGACGGCGGCGATCCTCTTGGACACGGCGTCGACGGAGGTGAGGGAGATGTCCAGCTTGGTGCGGAGGTCCCTGATGGCGGCCCTCGTCTTCTCGATGGCGTACGGCTCGGCGCCATTGGCGTCCTGGCTCCGCAGCAGCGCGCACTTCTTCTCGTACGCCAGGCGGACTCGCTCCCCTGCCTTCGTTCCATTCATGTCAGGAGATCCTCAGCTCATTCATTGATCAATCTCAGCACGTACAGGAGGTGAATTGAATCGATGGAGAAGAAGGTGCGTATACCCTGACTTCCTCGTACAGCCTCTTCTCCCACTCGTAGAGCCTGTCAAGGCTCTCCTTGTGGCTCTGGAACAGCTCGAATGGCTCCGGCGGGACCTCGGGGGCGCCTTGCTCCTCGCCGTCGTCCGTCGGAGCAGGTGCTTGAACTGTCTAGAAGATAGCAATGGTCAATGCAAACGATTCTCCATGGCAGAAAACTCGGAACAATTCCTCGACAGAAACTGTTCTTCAGATATATATAACCTTTTTTTCCATCAAGAGAGATTTGCAATGCAATTCAGAGAAAGAGCATGTACCTCTCCTCTGATAGGGGACAACCTCCAGCAGCACGGAGACCTCACCGGCAGTGTCAACGACCTTCATGAAATGGCCCTGGATGTCCCTCATGGCCTCCGCCATGCTCGCCGGAGGCCGGTCGACGTACACGGTGAAGCCGGGGGTGCCGTGCTGCTCGACCTCAGCACTTGCCCGCACGCGCAGCTCATTGCTCACATGGTCCACCTTTTTCTCCTCCTCCACTGGCGCCGGCGCCGCTGCATCCGCCTGCTGTTCACCCTTCTCCTCCTCCTCCTCTTCTTCTTCTTCTTCTTCTTCTTCTTCTTCTTCTTCTTCTTCTTCTTCTTCTTCTTCTTCTTCTTCTTCTTCTTCTTCTTCTTCTTCTTCTTCTTCTTCTTCTTCTTCTTCGCCTTCTTCTTCGCCTTCTCGGTGATCACCGCCACCGCCATCGCCGTCGTCATCGCTCTCCTCCTCCAGCTCCGGTATCTGGTCGTCTTCCTGACCGACCTTTATACCCTCGACGCCATAATCCTCGTACAGGTGATGGTCTGTCAGTGAGGAGAAAGGGTCCCAAGATAAATCCCATCTCGGCGGCTGCGGCGATACCGGCATGTCGTTGATCGGATCCATGGATGAAGGATGGACGAACTGGTGATCATCAATCCCGAAGAACCTATCGATCGTGGCGTTCTCAACAGCTTCGGGGTCGTGCTGCCACTGCTCCACCACCGGATGCACCGGAGCCCCCGCCGTCCTCAGGCAGTTGACGACGAGGACCTTCTTCTCCGGCGAGCTCGGGCGGTGCAGGCACGAGTACGACGACGACTGCTCCTGCAGGAAGTAGAGGTGCTCGTCCTCGGCGAAGTAGTAGAAGAGTGCCATGGAGACGCGGCGGAGCGACTGGACGTAGGCGACGTGGGAGGACGCCAGGAGACCCCGCTGCGCGATCGCCTTCTTGACGAAGCTCTTCCGGTCATGGCAGGTCTTCACGGCGGCTTCCTCGTCCAGCTTCGACGAGGAGCACCCCATGGCGGCAGCCTGCTCCTCCTCCTCCTCCTACTGGATCGGAGGAGAGGGAGGTGCACGATGAGAAGCTGGGAGGCGTAATGGTGGCTTTGTCTCGTATTCGTATCCGATGCATGTGGATATGGTATTGGACGATCCATCTGGGAGAAGGTTTCGGATGCTTGTTTTGTGTTGGGTTATGAAGAAAAGAACATTTCGGGGGCGAGGTAACTGAAAGTGCTTGGTTATCAGATTCTGAACTTCACTGATGAGGTAGGGAAACAAGAAGAGGTCTCAATTCTCAAGCTGCTGCAAGGAATATTGACGAATTGACGTCACCGGCCGGCACCGTCCTTCACAGGACTGCTTTCATTATATGCTGTGTGCAGTAGCATGAACATAGCCAAGAAAAGGAAGACGTTGAGATTAGATGCTTTGGTGAATTCGAATTTGTGTGCTTGTGAATAATCTCGTGCCGGTTGTTAAAGAAAAATCTATGTGCTTGGTACTGCAGGGTAAAGAGATCATGATTACCTCATCAATAAAGGTAACGAGAATATATTAGTTTCATCAAATTTTTTGATGTAATCAAAGTTTTTTTGTGAACCAAACGCTTCAGCACGTATCTAGATGCTTGTTTTTAATAAATCAATCTCCTGTAAAAGGTAGGATCAAATTTAACCGTGAAATTTGAAAAACAATTTTTAGATATGTGCTTCTTCTGAAAATAAAGATTGGTCATGTCATGCACATTGGCACCGGGTGGGAAAGCCTTTAGCACCGGGTTTCCCACCCGGTGCCAACCTTCCGGTGCTAAAGGTGGGGGGCACTAGCCAAAAATATTTGCATATTTGCGTGTTGCAGGATTCGAACTCAAGACCTCTTGGCTCGCGCGCGTGCACCCACCTAACCATCTCACCTACACAACGCATGTGATAGGATTAAAGATGCGCTCGTTTTGAAGTAGCATGTGACACCTACATTAGCACCGGATCGTATTTACGAACCGGTGCTAAAGGGCCTTTAGCACCGGGTCGTAACACCACCCGGTGCTAAAGAAGGGGGACCTTTTAGCACCGGGTCGTAACACCAACCGGTGCTAAAGGGGACTTTTAGCACCGGTTGGTGTTACAACCCGGTGCTAAAGGGTTCCCGAGGGCGCCCCAATTTCGCACCCGGTGCTAACGTTACATTAGCACCGGATCTTAAGTGCACCGAGGCATATGAGGGGTGCGGATGTGCATGATTCTGGTAGTGCAACCTCTCAGGTCAAATTTGTTTGGTCCACCATTACATCTAGTCAATGTGGAAACAACAAATAAAAATTGCAATAATTCAATGTTCATTCAAAGACTGTTGTCTATAAAGTCTAGATCACCCAATCACCTATGAGGGTTGGACTACATAACCTCCCCCCCCCCCAATCTATGAAACGGATTATATCGCCCTTGAACTTTCCAAAACCGATCAAATTAACCCCTAAAACAATTTGAAAAATCATAGTAATTCACAAAAAATTATAAAATAAAAAATTTAATTGTGTTGGACTCCAAATGAGTATATCTACACAGTGAATATATAATATGGCATGCTTTAGTATATTTTTTTACAACTATGAAGAAAAGAATAGATCTGAAGCTACAACAAAAAAAATATGCGAAAGCATACCATATTATATGTTCACTGTATAGATATACTCATTTGGAGTCCCACACAATTGAAATTTTCATTTTATGATTTTTTCTGTGATTTACTATGATTTTCAAAATTTCTTTAGGGGGATTTGACCGGCTTTGGAAAGTTCAGAGGTGATATAGACCGTTTTATAGGTTGGGGGGTTATGTAGTCTAACCCTCATAGGTGAGGGGGTGATCTAGACTTTTTCCTATTGACATATGGCAAATCATGTAGATTGTTGTACTTGGCATGGTGCATATACAATTGCATATATACAAAGATGACCATCTAAGAAAATTTATTGCCACACATATTTTTTCTTTAGTCAAATAATTTTTAAGCACTTTTTTTAGCCAAGCCACCTTAGAAAAATGTGCATTGGAGTTTAGAATCTCGCAGTTGCAGGAAATCAAATGGAATTTTGGTGACCGCATGTTGAGACCATGTCACTATGCTAAATTGCCAATATTCCAATCAGGAAATGCTTTATTAGACATATTCTTGCCAAATGTGCACCTTTGTTTTTGCTAGCCAAATCGAAGTTTGAGATAATGCCTCATGCAAGCTATAAATATTCGAGCTAAGTAGGGTGTGTTTAGTTACAAAAAGAGAAAGAGAAAATTTGGTGAAAATATCATATCGGACATTGTAGCGCACTGTAGCAATTTTCGTTTGTTTGTGGTAAACATTGTCCTACCATGATCTAACTAGGCTCAAAAGATTCGTATGTACATCAAAACTATGTAATTAGTTTTTTTATTTACCTACATTTAATACTGCATGCACGAGGAGAAAGATTTGATATGATAGGTGAATAGTGATGTTTGGAGAGAGAATTTTTGAAAGTTTGATGATGTGATTGGGAACTAAACAAGACCGTAGCTAAGTGGAAACTATTGCAAGCTCCTGATAAGGAAACGAAACTGAAATACTTGGGCTGAAATGAAACTGGGCCTGACTTTTTGCCAGAATGCCACTTGTATAGGCCTGCTGTACTTTGGGCTGAAATGTGTCCTTTTCACAGTTCCACATGTCATTCGCTAGAGAAAAATCATGAAAGGTACTGCGTCACACTGAAGTATCATTTTTTTTTTCTTTCTCACTCATGTCGGCGCAATAATTTGGCCAAGGAGATCGCAAAATGATACAGGTGTACATATCACGGATATCATGTCTAAACTTTAAGCAGTTGGCATGATTAAATAGGAGATTGTGACCTATACATGATGGCATGCTATGGAACCAATTTTTTTTTCTGAAAGGGCGTAGAACCATTTTTCAATAAGAGGCTTTCCCTTTCAACGGTAATCATGACCTCTTCTCTTTTTGTTAATTAAACTATGACAATGAAATTGCATATTTTCATTATTTATCCTCATGATTTCTTTTCTCTGTAATTTGCAAAAGAAAATCCTACCATGTTTTCACAAGATGTAGACTGTAGTATTCCACTAGAACACAAATAAGTTGTTCACGAAAGGCGAACACGCAAGAAGAAGACCGTTGCCTCTTTGCCCTTGCATGCTCAGTGGATTCAGCTGACAGCGTTTACAGTAGCAAAGTGAGGAAGGAATTGCTGTTGAAGAACAGCGAATGCTGTAGGTATATGTTTTTTTTACATCTGTAGCTATATGTTGATGAGGTATGCTAGGTCACCCAACTTAAAGAGTCATTGTAACTCTAGAAGCTATTCTCAACGACTTAATCTAACTTTGCGTTTTAATTCGATGTGGAACTTGATTTGAACCTTAGTTCAAACTAAAGTTTCAGATACGATCTTTACCTAGCTACGGAGTAGGTTACCCAAATGTCTTACAGTTCCGGTAGGATGCCATCCACAAAACTTATATTCCAACACAAATACATACGACTAAAACTCAACTTTAAAGGCTCCCTAAAGAGGCTAAAAAATCCACAAGGCTTTCGTAAAATATAAAGATATTTTTTTAAAAAAAACTTGTCCTCCAAACGCTGTGTCCCCACATGTCAGCGTCTACATCAGCCACTCCAGCTGGAGCATGAAGTAATCGTACCCAAATGCATCGTTCCAACGATCCGATCACAACACGATCCATACACTCCATAAAAAACAGGGCGAAATAAAAATCGACGACGACATCTATTTAAAGGCTGAATCCACCTCACCTGCGTGGCCCTCCTCCCCATCGCTCCCTCTCCGCTACCCCCCTCCCCGACCAGATCGCAACGAGGCGCCGCGCGATCCGACCCAGGCCGACGCCGACGACCCCACTCGCCGCCGGTGGCCATGGCGTACGGCGACCGCGTCACCACCTTTGAGGACTCCGAGAAGGAGAGCGAGTACGGCTATGTCCGCAAGGTCCGCGCCTCCTCCTGCCTCCTCCCCTTCCCTCCCTCCTTCCGCTCGCATGCATTGCTTCCGTCTAGATCCCGCTGCTCGATTCCTCGCGATCTCGGGTGGGCTAGAGATGTACGGTGTAGCGGGTGAGTCCGCCGCGCCCGGTGTGCTCGGATCGAGCTGAATTGCTGCCAGATTTGGTTTACCTGCGAGGTCTCGTTTGGGATTTGGGTGGTGTTGACGGTTACCGTAGTGGATCTCTCGGGCGTGACTGGCCTTATCGAGGTGGCGCTGGGATCTAGCCCGCATTGGTGGGGAGTTAGCTTGGCCCGGTAGTTTTGGAGATTCGCGGAGTGGTGTTTCCATCGCTGTTGTGTTGTCGTTTGATCCGTGGTGTGTGGTTACTGACAGTTATTATCTTGCGATTAGGAGATTCTGATGTGTCTTACAACGTGCACGCTTATGAATTGTAGGTCTTTGGTTTGTGCCGCCATGTAATTAGTTGAATTAGTGAGTACATAAGTTCACCACTTTTGTGGAAGCCAGATGCGTGTTTTGAGCTTATGATGCCATATGCATCCGTTTGCACCTCTGAATCTCTGACGCCATAACCTCCTACCTAGCTTGGCTATTTTCTACCTGTTCTCAAGACATGCCATCTTCTGCCAATTCTCTGCACTACAGTTTTATGTATAGCAACTCTTACTTTGTTCGTTAAATATTGACTGACCTTGTTGCTGGTTGGTTGTAGGTCTCTGGGCCTGTGGTCGTGGCTGATGGAATGGCTGGTGCTGCCATGTATGAGCTTGTTCGTGTTGGCCATGATAAACTCATTGGGGAAATTATCCGTCTCGAGGGTGATTCAGCTACAATCCAAGGTAATGCAACAGGGTGGATCATCTATCTAATATATTATTCAACATGAGAATTTTCTTTCCAGTTGAACAATATATAGTACACTAACCTTGCAATGATGTCACTTGTGTGTTACAGTTTATGAGGAAACAGCTGGACTCATGGTTAATGATCCTGTTTTGAGGACAAGAAAGGTGCATTTTAGTTATCTTCTGATCTTAAGTATCTTTTAATGCCGTTGTTTTGCTATCTTTTAACACTTTAGCTATTCCCATGCAGCCTCTTTCTGTTGAGTTGGGACCTGGAATTCTAGGAAACATTTTTGATGGTATCCAGGTATGCTGAAGATGTCAAGGCTCTTTTTTCTGGTCATCTACTTTTGTTACTTCTTATCAATCGTCCTCACTCTTCATCTATTATGTTTGCAGCGCCCTCTAAAAACCATTGCTATTAAATCAGGAGATGTGTACATTCCTCGTGGTGTTTCAGTTCCTGCCCTCGACAAAGATACATTATGGGAATTTCAGCCAAATAAGCTAGGTAATGCCTTAGTGTAGCATCCACATTATCCAAACGGTTTTACATGCTGTTTTTGTTACTCCTAAGTTGTACATGGTCTGCGATGCCTTCTAAATACATTTTCTTGTGTTGTGTCCAGGTGTTGGAGATGTCATCACAGGTGGAGATCTATATGCTGTAAGTTCTTATGACGTTGAATTCCATTTATGGCTATTATTCTGAACAATGCTAGCTGGTTGTGATATCTGGATGCATGTCATTGGCCTGAGTTTACAGTCTAATGATTACCGATTATATTGCAGACTGTCTTTGAGAACACATTAATGCAGCACCATGTTGCTCTTCCACCTGGTGCTATGGGGAAAGTAAGTTACATTGCACCAGCTGGTCAGTACAGCCTGCAGGTTAGTTGATGCTCTTCCTTTATACTAAGTCTTATTGATTAAATGTGTTCTACATTTGCCAAACTTTATTTGACCTTGCTATTGCTTTTTATGCAGGATACAGTGCTAGAATTGGAATTTCAGGGCATAAAAAAGCAATTTACCATGCTTCAGGTAACAGAAAAACTAATTCTTTTATGAAGATGGAACTCTAAGGATTGAAGCATTGGTTTAATATTCTTCATTCATTTCCTTGCAGACGTGGCCTGTGCGATCACCAAGGCCTGTTGCGGAGAAGGTTGCTGCAGATACACCTCTTCTGACAGGGCAGGTTTGTGTAGGAGTTGCCTTGGTCTTTGTTGTCCATAACAAAATGTTTAATATGTTTTAATTTAATCAATGCTAGTGGAAAGCTTGAAATCACATAACATTTTTAGATGCCTTTTCCTTTTTATCTTACACTTCTCCACTTTCAAATGGTTCCAGCGTGTACTTGATGCGTTGTTCCCCTCAGTTCTCGGAGGAACTTGTGCTATTCCAGGAGCTTTTGGTTGTGGGAAAACTGTCATTAGTCAGGCCCTTTCGAAGGTGATTTCCGCCCATACTTTACTGCTACTCTTACTATTGCCCCTCCCTGCTATTATAGCTGAAGCAGATTCTTCCTTTTTTTTTTGTACTGACGGACACATCTTTAAACTTTGCCAATTGATATATGCAGTACTCTAATTCCCAAGCTGTGGTTTACGTGGGCTGTGGTGAAAGAGGAAATGAGATGGCTGAGGTTCTCATGGACTTCCCCCAGTTGACAATGACCTTGCCAGATGGCCGTGAGGAGTCAGTCATGAAGAGAACAACACTGGTGGCGAACACATCTAACATGCCTGTTGCTGCTCGTGAAGCCTCCATCTATACAGGTAAAACCCTGTTGCTTTGATAAAGATTAGGAGACCAATCATGATGTTAGAGGCACATCTCTCTGTCTGTCAGCTGTATCTGTGCTTGGTTCAGTCTTCAGTGTAGAGTTTCTGAAACAGTCTTACTGTATCTTTTTCTCTCAGGAATTACAATTGCTGAGTATTTCCGTGACATGGGCTACAACGTCAGTATGATGGCTGACTCCACCTCCCGATGGGCTGAGGCACTGCGCGAAATCTCAGGGCGTTTGGTACGTTACTCATCTTGTATTCTAAAATAGGTGTCTTTCAAAATAAGTACATGGGAATGAAAAAGAAAGTTAATCTGGTCAGTCAAGTGCTGTGCCAACATGATTTTTAGTGAAGTTAGATTTTCTGTCATTCTATCTTTTCATTTGTCATGAGCAAATTTGACCTAGGAAGATGCTACATTTACTGTTGTTACAATCTACTATGATCACCTATTTATGGTACCACTCTAGTTATGTGCTGGTATCCATAGTAAACTTGGATTTAGGAACGTTGCTACATAAGTTCAAATGCAAATGCTATTATATTAATTTGTGGTTCAAGCTTAACCAGTGGTACTGAATTTAAGAGATAAGAATGGCTCTGATGAACAACGTTAGGTTGTAAACAAGCATATATCAGTAGAGCAGTTGAGTTCTAAGTAGAAATACTTTGAACTATCGTTTCATTGTGTTGATCATTGATCATTTTTCACATCCTGTCTATTTTGACTTTATATCTAATGGGGCACTTTCGTGTTGGTCCAGGCTGAAATGCCTGCCGATAGTGGTTACCCAGCTTATTTGGCTGCACGACTGGCATCCTTTTATGAACGTGCTGGTAAGGTGAAATGTCTAGGAAGTCCAGACAGGACTGGTAGTGTCACAATTGTTGGAGCTGTCTCTCCTCCTGGAGGTGATTTTTCAGACCCTGTTACCTCTGCTACCCTCAGTATTGTTCAGGTAAGGAAGCTGCAAATTACTCCAAATTGTTGTTGATCCATCCTGATTTACATTACTTAATGTTTCATTATTATTAAATCATTCGTTGATCTTGTCTGCAGGTCTTCTGGGGTTTAGATAAAAAGCTTGCTCAAAGGAAGCATTTCCCATCTGTGAATTGGCTCATTTCCTATTCAAAATACTCTCAGGTTATTCCCTAACTCGCTTAAACTGTTTTCTCTATTAGTTCCACACAAAATATGGAGCATAAGGGAATAAAACAAAAAGGCTGCTGAAAATGTCACATTGTGGTTAATTGGGCAAGGGCGCTCTATTAGTTGTTATCTCTATTAATTGCCTTCTGTTTCTCTCTGATATCTACAGCTCTTACTTTAGTGTTCTCCATTGTTGATGTTTTGTGTCCATACTATTTTCTGCCTTGCAGGCCCTTGAGTCCTTCTATGATAGGTTTGATCCAGATTTCATTGATATTAGGACAAAAGCACGTGAGGTGTTGCAGAGGGAGGATGATCTAAATGAAATTGTGCAGGTAATATTTTGTTTATGGATACTATGATGTTTCGACTTTCGACCTTTTTTTCTGTATTATGCTGCCTTGTGTTCTGTTATGAAGCCTGCTAATGACTAAAATTCTATAAGTCTGAATCTTTCATGTCTAAAGGTTACAAATTAATTGCCTGAATATGGTCTTGATTGTTGACTTAATCCTATATTCAGCTTGTTGGTAAAGATGCGCTGGCAGAATCTGACAAGATTACGCTGGAGACAGCAAAGCTTCTGAGAGAAGATTATTTGGCACAAAATGCCTTTACCCCGTGAGTATTGGCCCTAGTTAATTCTACTCATTTTGGTGCTTGTTTGTCTCCATGTTGATTCTGACCACATGATATTATGCTGCTTAATATAGATATGATAAGTACTGTCCATTCTACAAATCTGTCTGGATGATGCGCAACATCATTCACTTCAACACATTGGCAAATCAGGTAAGCTTTTGACTGGCAGTACTAATATGGTTTCTGATTAAATATTTTTCCTGATTGCTTTGGCATGACCTAGAAAATCATATTACACGTCTGAATATTTTCAAACCATACTGGTGTATGTTATTGTTCCATTTTCTGGTATCTTCATTTTTTGTTTGTCAAGATTTTTAATAATAATTGCATTTGAGTGCAAGAATGGGAAATGAATAATTAGAGCTGAATTAATATATAACTTGTGAGATACCATATTTATATGTATGTATCATTTGTAGGCTGTGGAGCGGGCAGCTGGTACTGATGGCCAAAAGATAACATACAGTGTCATAAAGCATCGCTTGGGCGATCTGTTCTATCGCTTAGTGTAAGTATTTTTAATTTATTTTCAATACTACTTTTGATGGCATCATCACTAACAGTCCCTTTATATGCATTACAGATCTCAAAAGTTTGAGGATCCTGCAGAAGGCGAAGCCGCTTTGAAAGGCAAATTTCAGAAACTATATGATGACCTTACCACTGGCTTCCGCAATCTAGAAGATGAGGCGCGGTGAACTGTTGTAGATTTTGTGTAAACAATAAGGACTGCCAGATGTTTCATAAGATACGGAAGTTGTAGATTGAGATTATGTATGAGAATTTTCCGCACCGCCACCACATGTCTTTGCCATATCACTGTTTTGGCCCTCGGTGATCGACGGACGTTTCGATGTATCATTTATTGCTATCATCATTGTAATAAGCGATGGGCATGCTTGTAGTTGAAATAAGTACAATGTCCATGTATTTAAACATCATTGTCATCTTTATTGTTTGTTGAAAAATTATGTTGCTTCTTGGGTATTTATCTGCGCTGGTTAAGGATATTTACTGCAACGGAGGGTCATGGACTGTAGAATTGTAAAAGCATAAGGCTGTACTTTTCTTTATGTTGCCTTGCACGGCGAACGGCCGAACCACTTCGCAAAAGAGCTTTTCTTTATGTTACCTTATCATTTCAAAAGAGCTTCTATATGTCCATGCGTCGCATGGCCATGGAGTTTACCAGTCCCTTTATAATTGCATAGGATGGCTGGATAAGACAATATACAAGAGAACTTATTCTGAGTGCTTGACTTTGCAAAAACAACTCAATCCACGTCATATTTCTGAATTTTTTTATTG
The DNA here is from genome assembly GCA_033239725.1 of Echinochloa phyllopogon. NCBI lineage: Eukaryota > Viridiplantae > Streptophyta > Magnoliopsida > Poales > Poaceae > Echinochloa > Echinochloa phyllopogon. Next base: position 5,302,437 of record BTCW01000001.1, read on the forward strand.
GATTTTCCTTTTTCTTCATGCCTAGGTAAGACATGCCGGAGCTTAGTGGCTGACTAGGATGGTCTTTTAACTCCAACGATTTGATCACAATTCACAACACAACAACACGATACTTACTCCAACGAAAAAACAGAGCGAAATAAAAATTGACGACGACATCTATCTAAAGGTTGAATCCACCTCACCAGCGTGGCCCTCCTCCCCATCGCTTCCGCCCCGGCATCGCTGCGGGCTACTGCTACCCGGCTGAATCGATCGCTGGGCTCCTGGGAGCCCAGACCCTCGCCGGGGTCCCGGGCTTTTTCCCGAGCAGGGCCCCCCCGTGCGGAAATGGTGCCCGGGCCGAAAATCCTCCTCATTTGGAAGCCCGATCCGCGGTGGTCTTCCTCGCCTTTTCCCCGGGGCACCGCCTCCCGACCTCGAGGGTCCGGGCGCAGCCGCCCCGTGCCTCTTCGTCGCTCGCAGCCGCCCTCACGGCCTCACGAGCACAACACCGCTGCGCCGCCGCTGCTCTGCCTCCCCGTGCTGACACCCCGCACAGGCGTCGAAGTTTCGCTGCCTTCGTCGCTCGCTCCCATTCCCACCAAGGACTGGGCTGCCCTGCGTCGGAGCCTTCCAAATAGAGCGACGGGGGAGGCGGCAGCAGTGCCCTGCGTCGGAGAGGATTGAACAATTCAAAAATTTCCCCGTGGGGTCATTTCTTCCGGGGGGCTAATCAGCCCTACGCTTCCAAAGGAGCCCTAAGGGAGGACACGAGGAGGAAGGTGTGCAGTGTGCTAGGCTTGGGAATCGAATCGAGGTGTTGCTGCGCTGCTAGCTAGGAGTAAGTACTCTTCGTTCCTCAGAATAGCTAGATTGATCTACAACCTGATCGAGGAGATTGCCTCTCGACAACACAAACTTTTCTACCCCCCCCCCCCCCCCCCCCTCTGCGATGGGCCTCTAACGTTGTACCTAATGGTTTGTTGCATTTTGCGTTGTGATGATTTGTTGTATTTTGATTTATTTTGAAGTTGGCGATCGAATCGAAGATGAGCCTCTCGCGTCGGTTTCTGAGTCTGATCGTGAACAACGAAATCCCTGGAGGCAAATCACTGCGCCGCATCGACCTGACGCGCCACAAGTTGTTCAACACATTACCTGGACTGCCACTGAATGGAAACACATCTGAATCATCAGAAGGCAATGCCACACTTTCGCCCGGCGGCGGCAAGCCCAAGATGAAGACGATTCGGCTTCCCTCCCCAAGCTTTAACTTCCAATGCTCAGCTACGGGCCACCTTTGGTATATGAACTGTTTTCCTCTTGCAGCTGACAGGATTCTTTGCTCCGACCAATCTGGCCGTTGCGCCCTGTTCAACCCAGACATGCTCCAAGTGGAGCACATGCCGTACCACAACATGCCCAAGAGCTTGCCCTTCTCCATCTTCGTCCCCAACGACGACGATGACAGTGATGATGGTCGTGGCAGCATCTACATCATGGCGAGTCGTCCGAGTCCAGAGTCTGGAGACGCCACCCAGTTGAGCTATCAGTTTGAGGCTTTTGTCTACCGCAGGCCCACTGCTACTACCTCCTTCACCAAGTCCTGGCAGTGTGAACAACTCCCCCCACCGCCATTCCTCCATAACCCCAGGTACTACGAGCAGGTGCAGCATAGCACACGCCCCCGGATCAGCTCATATGCGGTTGTAGGCGGCGGCTCCCAAGTCTGCATATCGGTGGAAAATGCTGGCACCTACTGCCTGGACACGGTGACACACACTTGGACCAAGGTTGGTGAGTGGACACTTCCCTTCGTAGGCAAGGTTGAGTATGTACCGGAGCTGAAGCTGTGGTTTGGCATCTGTGAAAGTGAAAAGGATTTGCAACTGGGTGCTGCTGACCTCTCCACCATGGGCATGGACTCCCAGCCACAGCTAGTAAACATTGGGAAGGAGTTTGTTGCACCTGAAGAGTGGACGGCGTTGCGGCATCCTCAGTTTGTCAACCTGGGCTCTGGCAGGTTCTGCATCGCAAGGTTCTGGACACGGTGACACACACTTGGACCAAGGTTGGTGAGTGGACACTTCCCTTCGTAGGCAAGGTTGAGTATGTACCGGAGCTGAAGCTGTGGTTTGGCATCTGTGAAAGTGAAAAGGATTTGCAACTGGGTGCTGCTGACCTCTCCACCATGGGCATGGACTCCGAGCCACAGCTAGTAAACATTGGGAAGGAGTTTGTTGCACCTGAAGAGTGGACGGCGTTGCGGCATCCTCAGTTTGTCAACCTGGGCTCTGGCAGGTTCTGCATCGCAAGGTTCTGCGCTCTAAATCCCATGGACTTTTTTGATCCTGATGTTCCAGAGGAGGATTATTTTACTGTCTTGACTGGTATGGATGTGGTGCCTGCTTGTGTTCACAATGGCAATGGGACTTCCAGTGCCGCCTGCAGCAATGTCAATGACAACAATGGGAAAGTGGAACTCAAAATGGTTAAGCACAATTCAAAACGCCATGTGTCTTATGGCAGTGATGGTACCATTGGTCTAGTGTTCTGAACAAGTTTGGTTCGTTTGCTTCTAGACTGCCTGTGTATCCTATATGTCATTATTATTTAAATGGTTTTAGGATTTTATTTGGTTTGTAAGAGACAACTCGGTATCTTGTTGCAGTTTGAGGACGCACTTTGTCATGGATGTCTCCCTGCTGTGTTTATTCGTTTATGGTGATATTGTCTCTCCCAATGACATCTTATAGAGTTTTTGGCTCTGGCATTTATCTGGTCATATTGATCTCTCATGTAGGTTTTGAGTGCTTTGATTATCACTAGAAAATATCTCTCGTGTCTGAACTGAACTGTGCAAGCTTGCTTGCCCTGCAGGAGCTTGACGCGGCCTGCAGCTGTAGGAGGCAAAGCTTGCTTGCCCTGCTGGAGCTTGACGCAACCTGCTGTTGTAGGAGGAACATCACTACATCAGGTCCGCTTTCAGCAATTGCTCGCGTCTTTAATTCCAGAATCAACATCTATTCTGAGGAAGATCCGCACCCTGATCTTCCGAAAACTCATCCTGGCTATGTTTGCTCAGAGCTTACGTTTTCTCAGTATACGCACCTAATCCTTGCAACACAACACAATTGATCTTCTTGCATTAGTGTCTCCAGATATTTTCGTCGGACTTAGCACAAGTATAAACATCAGAGACTGCCCAATTCTGTCCATGGTCCCCATGTACAGCAGGATTAACATAGCCTTCATTCACGGTAGCCTCGACAACACAAAGAGACGAGAGTGGCAGCAGAGCCGCCGCCTCCATCTGCAGAAGTCGGATAACAACCACCCGTAAGTGGGCTGTCTGGCTGCTGAAAAGCGGCCCATTTCCTCCTCCTCAGAAATAGAGTCCATGTACAGCCCACGGGGGTGCAATACAAAGGTCAAGAATAGCGAGCTGTGGTCACATTATTTTTCTGTGCTAAAAAAACTATAAAATTGCTCCAACCGGTTGAAAGCTATTGTGACTAATTTTTTATGTGTAGAAAATTGTGGTTGTAATAGGAAAATAAGCGATGGGCATGCTTGTTGAAATAAAATAAGTACAATGTCCATGTATTTAAACATCATTGTCATCTTTATTGTTTGCTGAAAAATTATGTTGCTTACTTCTTGGGTATATATTTACGCTGGTTAAGAATATTTACTGCCACTAGTCATTGGATCATGGACTTCTGACCTTGGTTGAGTCATGAGTGGAAGATGCTTCCAGCATAACATATGTTAAGAGGTAAAAGAAGCACGGATGCATCTATAGATGGACCCTGTATAATTGTAAAAAACATAAGGTAGTTGTAGACTGCAGTTCCAAACTTGTACAAACTCTTTCTGCTCAGTTTGCTATAGAAAATATACATTTTTAAGGCAATCTTTGGTTAAACATAAAAAATAATTTTCTGGCTATTTTTAATAAAATGTTGAAGAGAGGCGGTATCTGTACTTTTCTTTATGTTGCCTAGCACGCCGAACGGCAGAACCACTTCGTTTCACTTTGTATCATTTCAAGAGCTTTTAGATGTCCATGCGTCACATGGCCATAGAGTTTACCAGTCATACCAACTACAGTTGCATAGGATGGTTGGATAAGACAATATACAAGCGAACTTATTCTGAGTGCTTGACTTTGCAAAAACAACTCAATCCACGTCATATTTCTGAATTTTTTATTGGATTTCCTTTTTCTTCCTGGCTAGGTAAGACATGCCGGAGCTTAGTGGCTGACTAGGACGGTCTTTTAACTTTTCTGCTCTCTAGTTTTATAATTGTGTTTGGGAAACTACCTTTAACATGCCTAATCATTGGACATTTTTAATACAGTGTACATGGACGCATTCCACCTGTTCTGGAGTGTTGTTATTTGGATCGACAGGTTGATGTTGGACTAGATCCATGTGAAGCGCTTCCACAAGAATTCCACATCAAATATATAGATGGAGAGAAAAAAATCCGTTCAGGAGGTGTGTATGGAAAGTTTATGAGGACTCGTGACCTGAAATGGAATTTGTTTATGGTTTTTGTGTTCACCAAAACGATAACATGTTTTGTTTGCGGAGAAAAAAAAAGCAAAATGCATGGTAAGTAATGTTTGGACGAGCAAAGCATGTAAAAGTGTAAAACTCTTATGGACCATTGTTGTGTTAGCAAGGTGTTTCCTTAAATTTGTTGGTGTCTGACGTCTAAAGAGAATCGACAAACTATTTTATTTTTTAGATAATGGAAATATTTCCGGCCTCTGCAATAAATGCACACAACCAAAATCTTACAAAGTCTTCGGCTCAAAAGCCGAGAGAAAAAAAAGAGAAAGAATACATAGGAAGAGAAAATAATCATAAGCAATGCCTAATATTAATATTGCCTATCCATCCATTCTTCGAGAAAATATCCAAAGCTTCTATTGATTGGCTCGTCGAATAGACGGTCTCCCTTGTGTCTTCATGCTGTATTGATAAATCACAGCCAATATGTTCCCTGAAAAGGTAGCTTTCAAAGCAATGTAGAAGCTCGCCCACGAACATCCGAAAGCACGAACAATGCTGAAACACCATATGGATCTCCACGACGACGTCTTCAAGAAGAACATGACGCCAATGGCGCCATCGTTATCGGCCCGAGCTAGGGCTTGGTTTTCACCGAAGAAACAAACACATGACAAACTATTTCATATGTGTAAAATTTGAACGTCCATGGTAAGATGTGTCTCTAAACTGAACAAATACAAAATAAAGGTCAAGAATAGTGGGCTGTGGTCACATCAAGTTATCCAACTATAAATTGCTTCAACTTGTTGGAACATTATTTATGAGCATGATTTGGTGCTAGAGATTATCTGACATATAAATAGAACTAATTTTATAAAATAACATGATCATGTATGCTATTGATACCTGATTTTGAAATTTAGAATGCAATATGACCACGATATTATAGGGAACCTAATTCATCCTCTCGAGCTAGCCAATATATAGTTCATTCATGTATATGACGGTAGGAAATCCTGTAGCATCTGTATATCTACCTGTAGCTTTCTAGAAGAACTAACTTTTATATAGTTTAAAATACTCTTGCTCCCAAGATTTTAAATAATACTATAAATTGAATAAATATTCAGTTTGAAAAACAACATATTGTAAGTGTTTGCCAAAGCCAAACCCTTAGATACTGATGAAACCGTGCAGGCGTTGCCGTAAACCCATCCGTGCAGGCCTTCCGTAAACGCCTTAATAAAATAATTAACCCCACTTCGCCATTAATTAATCTCACTGCTTAAATCCCTCTCCTTCCTCTCCCCTTCCCCTCCGCCACCACCTCCACCTCGTCTCCCACCACCACCGCCGCGCGCGAGCCCTAGCAGCGATCTCGCCGGCGCCGGGCCCCAGATCCCGCCGCCCGCGTCGCCCCGGGACGCGCACGGCCGGATTCGCCGCTCCTCGCGCTCCAGCACGCCCGGGCCGGACCAGGGTAAGTCTGCCGCGCCGCTTGAGCTCGACAAGGCCCTCCTGCCACCCTCCTCGCATTGGGCTGGGGTTGCTACGGGGATGGGCTCGTCCTGCAGCGGCTTGATGCTTGCTGGTGTTGGTCGTGGTCCTGGTGTTTCGGTTTCCGCGTGAATTCTCGTGGCGATTTTGGCGTGGGCGTGTGATTTGTTGTGTTTGGGGTTGTCGTGCGTGGGTTTCGATTTGGAATGTGGTGCCTGCTTGCACTTGGGTGCGTGTGATTTGGCTAATAGTTGACTTTTGGGTGCCGCCTATTTGGACTCCTTTGGTAGGCATGATTTGATTTGGGCGAGAGGGATCGCCAACTGTTTTCGTTGTTCTGATCGATGAGACAGTTGAACGATTCGGAATCATTTGTTTGTATCTCGCCCAACTCGTGTTAGATGGTGCTGTATGTAGTTAGACAGTCAAGCAAGTATGAGCGTTGGAGTAGTTACAGAAGTAGGACAAGTAGCAGATCTCGTTGGCTAACCTTTAGATTAGTAGGGGTGATTAGCTGTAGGCTTGTGGTATTTCATATTGCTCAAATTGCTTACTGTTCATGATAGCAGCGTGATTTGGAGCTTTCCTAGTCCGTAGACTAATGCTGTGGATACCTTGTATTGCAGCAAAGGAGCCTACTCTGGAGGCATAGCATAAATCACCTTGGCTGGAGGTTTCTGCGTGGCATGTAGCATTGCAGTATTGGTGGAGGCTGTCATCACAAGGCGTATGTTGTTGTGATCTGGCAATGGCAAGGAGATGAAACAGGTGTGGCAGCGGAGCAGCAAGGACATGACAACAATGCCCCCTCAGCGCCACCGAGGCGCTGCTAAGAAGCCCATGTGGATCATTGTCCTACTGTCGTTGGTTTGTGTTGCGCTTATGGGGGCCTATGTGTACCCACCGCGGCACTACTCCGCATGCTACTTCTTTGCTTCAAGTGTCTGTACTCCATTCAAGGATTGGCTACCCAATGTTGCTCGGGAGAAAACTGATGAAGAGATGGTTTCATCTGTGGTTATTAGGGACCTCCTTTCGATGCCTATGCCTGTGTCGAAAAATCCAAAGATTGCCTTTATGTTCTTGACACCAGGTTCATTGCCTTTTGAGAAATTGTGGGAGAAATTTTTGCAGGTTTGATGCTTATATGCACCCATCATCTAATTTTGGAGTCAATAAATACTGTATAAAGTTTGTCTTATGTCTTCCTGTGCCATCATCCTGTTACAGTTCATTTAATTTGCTTGAAATTCTGTGCACAGGGTCATGATGGCCGATATTCCATCTACATCCATGCATCTCGTGAGAAACCTGTACATTCTAGCTCTCTGTTTGTTGGCCGTGAAATTCGCAGTGATAAGGTACTCCCTCCCACTCCACTTTATGCATGCTTTATCTTGGTTAATGCCTTTAAATTTTAATTGGATCCAGTCAGTAAGAATATCATCATACTTGACGGTTTATAGCCTTTTAGTGAAAATCTTGTGGCACCAATAGATCAACCATTTTGTTTCCTGAAACATTATTAGAACCTATCTGTCTAAGGATGCGATTTGGTAGGGATATGGATAGCACTAAGCAGAATGATCCTGACTGATGACAGTCTCTGAATTAAATTTGGTGTGATCTCAGTTGATGTCTATTTAATATTTGAGCGCATAATTATGCTTAGTTGCTAACCATAGTAATGGAAATCAACCAGATAGTCTCCTATCTTGAATCAAGATAACCATCAAGAGTATTATTTGAAATGTTCAGAGGGTGGTAAAAAAAGGTTTTATGCTGCCCATCGTAGCAGCCAAGTTTCTTAGCATGAAACTAACCATATATTATGACATGTATGGAGTAAATGTTTCTTTTTTAAGTTTCTACTCGTAGGAGTTTGTCTTCCATGCTTTATGGAGCTACATTGAGATTTAAATGAATTAATGCATCTGTTTTGTGAGACGGGGGAAGATTAGGTAGTATAACACTGGGAGTTGGGGCAGATTGAGAAAAAAAATTAGTTTGCAAAGATAAATACTGAGAGTGGAAACTGGAGAGATCTGAAAGCAGTTGGCTTAGTTTCAAGGGCTATAAGTGAGATTACCTTTCTAGTGAATGAATCGAAATAGGGGTTCTAGCTAAGCTTTACGGAATGTTCTCCTATTGATCTGTTTCTTTTAAATTTTCACTAATGCAAGTGATTCCTGTCATTTCTTTTGCTTCTAGCTTCCCTTTTCCTGACACACCATCCTATTAATTTGTGTTGCATTTTTGTTTCTGTGGAACTAAAACACCGAAATGTCCCTGAATTGCAGGTAGTGTGGGGGAGGATTTCGATGGTTGATGCAGAGAAGAGGCTATTAGCAAATGCATTGGAAGATGTTGATAATCAATTTTTCGTATTGCTTTCTGACAGGTTCTAAATGATTTTTGCATGCAAAGGAGTTCCTTTTTCAATTCTTTTGCTAGTGATTTTAAGAAAACCTTTTCTTTGTATGGCAGCTGTGTTCCACTACATTCATTTGATTACATATATAATTATCTGATGGGAACAAATGTCAGCTTCATTGATTGGTAAGAGTTTTGTAACTGATATTTCAGTTCTTATGTCAAGAGGAATAAACAGATACATGAAACTAGTGGTTATAGTTCTTCTTAACTCCCCATGTATTGAGGACTGGACATCTATTTCAAATTCACTTGGAATCCTAGTTTTGTGGAAATAGTTGTGGATCTGGTAACTACGAATACTTCTATCGTGCCCATATGTTTCTGGGACAGTTGTGTTCCTGGCATACATTACTATAAGGGAATGTACATATGACATAGTAAGGAACTAATGATGGTATAGATAAGATGTGTTATGTGTATTTTGTTCTGAAAGAATAGATCAAGGAGTTATCCCAGTTTTATTAAACTTCATTGACTGAATTGAAAATGGAAAGGTCATGTGTTTGATTTTGTCCATGTCAGCTTCTTAGATCCTGGCCCACATGGAACTGGAAGGTATTCCACAGAAATGCTTCCTGAAATAGAACAGAGGGACTTCAGGAAGGGTGCCCAGGTACATGTTTGCTATACTAGTTCTGTATTTTACAGAATGTTTGGTGCTCCAAAGTATAGGCACTCATATACATTCATTATTCTGCCATGTCATATAAGCTGTCTTACAATCAGGGCATGGTGGTTTCTATTGATGTGTGATTATCACTTCTTTTCATGCTTTGCTAAGTAACTTTTTATGCTTGTTGTAGTGGTTTGCAATAACACGAAGGCATGCTTTACTGATTCTGGCAGACAACCTTTACTACAATAAGTTCAAGCTATATTGCAAGGTATGTTCCCTTACATGAGAGATTTTTCAATTGAATGTAACTGGATGCAAGTTATGCTTTCCAAATAATATGCCTATATTTTTAAGTCCGCAATCTATACCTGTCATTATGAAACTTCAGTACAAGAATTTTTAGAAATGGCCTAAAATTAGGAAAGTCGGGAAAAAAGAAGAGAGTACTGTAGTTCTTGTAGGACAGTCCTTGTGAGTGAAAATGGAGAGAATGCTTTGAGGAGCATACCCTCACAAATCATTTTCATTTCTTCTGTTAGTGTGCAACTAAAGCACATAGGCTTTGATTTGTAACTGACAGAGCTTGAACATGATACATTTCATCTCATACAAATAGTCACATGACAAGCTGCCAACATTGTGGCCATGCTACAAAATATCTGTTTTCGGAACGTCTGGGTTTAACCTTATTGGAACAATTCATGGTTTCTTAAAACTTAGTCTTAGCTAAACAATGCTTTTCTTGTGTGATTTGCAGCCAGCAGAGGGACGCAACTGTATTGCTGATGAGCATTATTTACCAACCCTCTTCAACGTCAGTAATTCTTTTAAACTGATATTTGCCTTTGCTTTTTTTCCTTGGCCCCTTGCTTTTCTTTTATTGATATAGCTGGGATTTAATCTTTAGATGGTAGATCCTGGTGGAATTGCTAATTGGTCAGTGACTCATGTTGATTGGTCTGAGGGAAAATGGCATCCAAGGTCGTATAGAGCTGCAGATGTTACTTACGAACTCTTAAAGAACATAACGGTGTGTTTTTATCTTGCTAAATGGAAAACATATCTCATCACTTGTCCTCTTTGTGTTTCATACTGATTTATTTACTTTATTTTCTGCAGTCTGTCAAAGAGAATTTCCACATTACAAGTGATGATAAGGTGAGCATCTTAATTCCTCTTCTCCCAAGCACAACTTAGGAATCTGCTATCACTTCTTTACTGGGATCTGGCTATGGTTATTGTTGTACTGTACTCATCTGAGAACACCTGACAATGTTTTCCCCCTCATGTGCCTTGCACTCGAGGTATAATCTTGACCTTAGTTTTTGGGTAGTCAAGTGAGGCAAACGTGATCTATGCATGCTATTACTCTTTTCTGGCTATGTGTTAAGATACTTTGTTCCAACCATCTATCTGGCATGCTGAATTTGAAAAATACTGGCCTGTAGCATTTATTGATGTATTCCCTTATCTCCATTGCAGAAAGTTGCAACAATGACCCCATGTATGTGGAACGGAACAAAAAGACCGTGCTACCTTTTTGCTAGAAAGTTTTATCCAGAAGCTCTGAACAACCTATTGAAGCTGTTCTCCAGTTACACATCTGCTTGAGTTCTACATTATTCTTTGCCTTTGGCCTAGGAGATTCCCCTAGGATTTCTTCTTTTTTTCCTGTTTCATGTAAATTGTGAAATTGATACTTAGCGGCTTAACACAGAGTCACAGATCCAGGGCCAGAGACGTCTTGTAACTCTGAGTCCCTTGGTAGTGCTGAGGTGCTCTTTGTTTAGTATTGACACTGCCCTCCCTGTAATTCGTGGTGCCCTTTGTATGTTTCTGTTAGCCCTTGACTTCACCTTACTCTCCCCCTCCCTCATATTCTTAGATTACTAGCTCCCATTACCTGAGTAACAGGGTTTTGTCAGTTCGAACTGTTATTATACATTAATTCTTTTGTAGACACGGAGTGATTATGAAATGAGTTACACTTTATAGTTTAGTCCCGCCTTGCTTTGAGTTTCCGTTGCACTTTTACTGTTCTGAGATGCACGATCATTTACTCATTGAGGCTATTAGTTTCATGGATGAGTATTCCGTTAACTGATGTCGCGATTTCCATTTGGCAGCCTGGTCTCTGAAGGGTAAATAAAACACTATAGAAGTATAGAACTGGTGCTAATCGTGTTATATTCCAAAATGTGGATATTGCAAAAGAAAGCATTAATATACAACATCTTCACTCAGCAAAGAAACTCGTGCTGTACAGACTTGTGCTCTATTCAACTGGAATGGTCAGAAGTAGCAACCACTTCAGAGGAAACTTGAGTTGCCATGTTTTGCAGGAGCAGACACTGCTACAAGGTCACTGAAAGGATCACCAAATGGATTTGGAGCTCCGGAGGGAGGCGCGACATACTGATACTGATGGTGGTACATGTTCGGTGTCGGCATCGTGATCATCTGTTGGTGCTGCTGAAAATACTGATGCAGCTGTGGCTGGAAATACTGCTGCTGCACCTGGTAATACTGCTGTTGCTGCTGGGTCATCAGTGCTAACTGCACATTTGATGGTGGCGCAAAGCTGCTGGACATGGCGAATGGGTCATTGGCATTGGCTTCGAAAGGATTCGAGGCTCCAAGGCTACCGGTGTAGGTCACGCTGGCGATCTGCTGCCTCCTCGCCTCGTCTTCGTAGAGGCTGTCGAGTAACAGCTTGTCGAAGCCTCCATCCTGTTGATCAGACGCCATTTATATGTAAGTCATTTATCTCTGGGTTACTTTAAATTTGCGGTCATGACTCGAGCAATGCCTCTGAATTTCTCCCAAAAGGTGGATATCTGAAAAGCTGGTTATGGAGTAAGGATTGCGCATACCAAGTTGGTCTTAACTTGTTGGCTTGTATGGGTGCTTGGAGCAGTGACCAGTGCTAACTCCCACCCAGATGAGTTGCAATCAAATAGATTTTGAGATGTCGACGCCTTGTTTTGGTCATCTACATGCAAGACCAGAGCAATTGATGACATTTCCTTCTCATTGCATCACTTGATATTAGCAATGCTGATCTGTACAGTTCGGGCTTCAACGTGTCAACAATAACACTCGTAAAATTGTGATATATACCTGGAGCTACAATTGCAAGTGCCAATGCATTGCTTTCTTCGAGTTCCGCAGCTAAAGGGTTCACCTCTGCATCCAGGTTCTGCATACATTGCAAACCCAAGAAGGCAATATAGTAAAGAGATTCAGAAAACACACTAGATTTATTTTTAGCAGAAATGAATCAGGTAAAAGACTGGAGAATACTAGTAGATCTCCAGTTGTTTGCTGTGGCTGGGGTTCTGGTTCAGGCTCAGGTTGAGGTTCTGGCTCTTGCTCAGGCTCTTCTTTCTCCTCTTCTACCGGCTTTCCGGGTTCCTCTGGAGCTTCTTGGTCATAAGTCAGTAGCTTCGGCTCCTCACTCTCCTGCTTCGGCAACATCAAGAGTCACAATACAGAACAGTACAACAGGACTGCTCCAGTACTTGGTTCTCAAAAAGTTCTGCACTCACCACACTCTTGATTGAGGGGCGGGGTGCTTCTCTGATGTACTCTTCCATTGTTACAAGGAATGATGGGGGTGGCTGCAGAACAGTCGTGATGAGAGCATATTAGAACTCGTAATCATTAGAATTTTGAAGTTCATGGTTTAGAATAATCTGCAGAACAGATATTTTTCGCCATTTTTTGCTAAGTGAGACTTTTAAGCGTTAAACCCTTTAACAGCTCTAAATAAAGATAGCAAGATGTAGAGACAAAGTAACTAACCTGCCTGAGGGTAGGAAACTGGAATGTCCTGGCAAGCTCAAGTTGTTTGCAGAAGTCATAGAACTCAGCAAGATTTTCTGCCTGTGAATTGATAAATCAAAACCATTTCTTCTGACAAGCATTTGGTAAGCTTGGCATTATAGGTTTCAATTCAGTGTAACAAAAATGTGGCTTCAAAACTTGACATACCTGCAGGCCAGCTCGTTTGTAAACAGCCAGAGCGTTGATAGCATCAAATTTTGGCATATCGAAGAACTGGACCAGATTGGTCGGAGTAAGGAGAGTGTGATTATGATTCAGTGACAAAAGAAAACCAAAGTTCATGGCTACTTTACCATATCAACAAGATTGATGATTCCATCATTAATTGCACAGTAGATCTTAAAGCTCTCCTTCACAACCTAACAAATGCAGGAGTACCATAAACTATCTGACAATAAAAGATATATTGCAAAATGGAAGAACCTATCAAGAAAAGAAAATTGCTTGCAGCCTACCAGGGCTAGTGCGTATTGGATGAGGTAATTTGAGCATGCACCACCTTCTGGCTGCAATGGTTAAAACAAGGATGCAACTAGTGAACATCATGCATTCAACAATGTTACTACTTACAAGAGCTTAGCACTAGAACTTGTGCGTGTCAAACCTGAACTCCAACAACCCTGAAAAGCAGCTGCTGCAGTGCAGGCAACTGTTCCAAAAGATCTGGGCAAGCTAAGGTCCTGGTTTTACTGTGTCCCTGTATTGTCAGGATCACAGAACACAATCATCAGACATGCTCTATATTGTTAAAACTTTTGAGAATTGAATTCGAGAGACAAAATTACCTTGCTAGAATACTGGGGAGATTGAGATTTCATGAGACGCTCAGTTTCGATGTCATATTTGAGAACCCTAAAGCACTCGATGCGTTCCTCCAGGAAGAGAGCATAGGTGCGAACCCATGCGGAGCAATCCCAGGCTGTCACACAAAAAAAGAACAGATAAATTGTGGCATCATTTAATGGAGGACATACTGAATTAGAGTCATCCCTGTAGTTCAGCACAATGTAGAAGCATTAACCTAATTGGCTCGAGTCATCCTTGAAATTTGCTATATGTAGAAGGTTTCCCCTATATGTGTAGGCCAGGAACTCTTCTTTGAATGTGGGATCACCTTCTCTCAGAAGCCTATGTACCACTATCAATGTCTTCAACGCAACCTGTAAGATGCTATCGAATATGATTAATTAGGAAATGAAAAGGAGGAGGATGGAAGGACTTCTACACTTGGTGATTGGAGAGGAGGAATCAATAGGTGACAAAGAGGAACAACACCCACTATCCAGTTCCTTGTCTTGGACAATCTTCTTGACAATGCATATATGCAGTATGTGACGTCTGCACGAGGGCGATTAGCTGAGGTTGCAATGAATATTCCTGCGGTGCGAATTTGAATTATAAGAATACTACAGAAATTTTGAGTCGTCGGAACAGATTGGCGGATTCAAGGAATCAAGGTACAAGATGAAGAAGGAACGTGATCAATACTCACTTCTGACATGCCGTTCCTTGGGAGGGCATTCTACATGGTTGGTGGCCTTCACAATTGCAATATCCAATTCCTTTTCTCGGACAAACAAAGAAAATCGAACAGTTGATGAGAACCATCAAAGGGAACGCTGGCTAAAATCTTAGGCAAATCAGAGGAGGATTCAAAATCCACCAAATCGGCACAGGGTGGCCGTCAGAGACAACACACTACTGAACTATTGTAATAAAACACAAAATTCCAACCAAGGTTACACAAATTAGAGAATCAATGATAATATAACCCACGAAAAACCGATCCTAAATTCCACATCATGATCATCTTTTCTGCAAGGTCTCATATCAGAATCAAAGAGAGCGACAGCAGAAAAGATGCATCAATGCTTCATGCTCGTGATCATTCGCATCTCCATCGCCATGGCTCACCTTGAAGTCGCTGTTGACCTTGGCGAGGCCGACCCTGGTGGAGTCTTTGAGGGCGCCGTAGGCCTTGCGCCACGACCCCATCAAGGCCGTGATCACCCAACCCACAATGCGCCCTCTTCCTCTCCCACCTCGCCTCCCCCCTCCCTTCCAATCGCCAATCCCACACCGCCGCCACACATCTTCTCTCACTAATTTTAGCTTGCGGTCGGTGGCTCCAGCAGAGAGATCCGTCGCCGCCATTTGTATCTGCCCGGTATGCGCGGGAGGAAGACGAAGACGCCATCCACCACCTCCGCCTGGTGGGCCCTCGCGTGCACCCAATGGCCCAATGAAGCCCATATACTTCACACGGCGCGGCAGCCATGCGAGTCAACAGAGGCCCAGGTCGGCCCAACAACACGCGATCCCATTTCCTTTCCTGAACAAATTCCCCTCCCCCTCTCCCCCTTTCCTCCCCGACTCCACCCACCCACCCCTACACGCCGACGAGCAAACCCTAGCGAGAGGCGAGAGAGGAGAGAACGGCCGGCCATGGCGCTCCGAGCCCTGTACAACGAGATCCGGGGCATGAAGGTCCGCGAGGTGCCGGCGTACCTGAAGCCGCGCCTCACCTGGGACAACGTCAAGAAGAGCGCCGACCAGGCCGTCGACCGCTACATCGAGAAGTACATCGAGACGAGCAAGCCCGACCCGCTCTTCCACGTCTGCTTCGGCGGGATGGCCTTCTCCTACCTCGTCGCGCTGCCCTGGGAGCGCGCCCACCTCGCCCACCTCGAGGAAATGGAGAGGACCGGCGGGAAGCACTAGATCCGCCACCCCGTCCGTCGCCGAGGTGAGTTCGTGGCTCCCCGTCTCGTTCCGTCCGATCCGATCCGATGCTCTCTGGCACAACGTTGGTGGTCCCTTCGACAGGCCTCGCTTCGAATTGCATCTAGCTCAGTCCCATAGATTGGACGCCGCGATTGGCCTAGATACCTAGCACTGTTGGCTGTAGATCGGGGTCTTTGTTGCGATTAGTAATTGCCTGCGGGGACTTGTGACAGTGATGATTGTTTGCCTGTGCTTGTGCAGTTGTTCTCGACTGATTGAAATGTGAAATGGAACAATGCCCATGCACCTAGAAATTTTGAGCTACCTTTATGTGTTCATTTTTTGGCCTGCTAGGTGCTAGGGGTACAAAGATTTAGTTGTTGAAAGCAGACACTAGTTCAGATTGGGTATTTGCTGGATTACATGGAACTATTGGCTTGCAAGCTCATTGGCGCTGTCTTTTGTCCATCTATATTGTCCATAATTGTTCAGAAAACTCAGCTGTCTGATTGCCTCATCACATCACAGCAATGAAGTCCTACATAATTTTTCCTAATCTACAAAGCCATTTCTTTTATTCAATTCAAGGTATACCATTCAGTAAATTGTAGTTGCATACGCATTGTGCTCAATTCAAGGCCTCTTGCTGAGTATAGTCGTGGGGTGGGTTAATGATGAAAGATATTTGTTGATATGGATAAATTGAAAATACTAACTGGTTTATGCTGCATCAAACCAGAATCTTCCCGTGATTCTCTTGCAGAATTGTTGGTTCACTTTCAAGTTTCAACAAATTTACCTGCTGTCATTAATTTTTTGCTACTCTCTGGAAGTGAGAAAACGAACCTGTTTATGGTCATAACCTGATAGGACATACATGCCTAGTGTGGGGTTATGGAAGGGGCTAGCTTGTAGTCTGAAAATGCTGCGCCAGTTTGTATGAGAAATGTCTTGGATCTGGCTAAACACAATTTTGAAATTTTTTGCTGTGATTGTCTCTGCTTGTTACTAGTTAACCACTTGCCTTTTTTATTTTAGGTTTAGCTACCTTCCAACTAAAAGTGACACCCTTCTTCCTATGTATTTCAGGATTGGTTGCTTTTCTGGGGTCCATTCAGGATAATGGCTTATATTTTCTTCTACTGATGAGCTTCTCGAGTTATGTTCGTTTGATGCTTTATTTTGTACTCAGACAGCAAGAAACTGTCCAGCTTATCGTTATGTTCCTCAGCATCTTGTCATAAGCAGCTTCAAACTGAGAAGTGCGTCCATTGTGATTAAAAACGTTTTCAGTAATTGGGTGCAAGTCTGTTTCCAAATACATCAGTAAATTTTTGCTGCATGGCCGGACCATTGTGGTGTCTGTTCTCTCCGCCGACACAGTTGCAATATGCGTGTTGGTTGCTGTTGGATACTTGGATGCCTCGTCTGCAGTTCTGCCGTGTGGCCTTATTTAGTTTATGATCGCTTTGTTCCTGTTTTAAGGCAAAATACGTATTATATGACGTTTTGGACAAAGACACGATTTTCAAAACGTAAGATTTTCTATTTTTACAAAAATATTTATTAAAAAAATAATATATGTATACTTTTATTAAAGTATTTTTTAAAGATAAATCTATTCATATTGTTTTCACGTTTTCAAACTCAATGATTTATAAGTTATTTATAATTTATATTTCTAATGTTTGATTAAAATCTTATCCAAAATATTATCTAATACCAATATAAGAATATGAGTACTGCTTAATCTTCCGGTCCAAATGAGACTTGATATCAAGAACGCCTTGCTCTGTCAGATTGGCACTTTATCTTTATGCTTCGTATTCATGCCAACATCACAGATAAAAGATACGGATAACACAAATGTGCCAACTGATCATTGAAACATTTGTGATAAATTGGGCTTATAGTCCATAACTCGTAGAATAAATTTTGCAACGAAAATCCACAAACATATCAATTTGGCCATATCCCAAAATATTCTTACATGCTCACTAGCCATATTCTGCTTGAGTTTCCTCTTTTGCACAAACATTTCAATTTGGACACATCCCAAAATTTTCTTACATGCTCACCAGCCATATTTTGCTTGAGTTTCTGCTTTCGTAAGAATGCCCTTCGATCGCCTCTCTGCAAGCTCCATCTCTTTTGACTTCATCTCAAAGTACAGAGAACCAATCTGGTGCTTCCTTTTATGCAGCTTAGATGGCTTTCCTTTTGCCGATGGGGCAGGCTGTTCACAGTGTAGAATTGGTGGGTAAGGACTACATCTTGATATAGTTTCATGCAAAAAGATGCATTGAATGAAAACTTTTTTCATGCCAGAAGATGGATTGAATGAACACTGATGAACAGAAACATTTTCAGTAAAACAAGCCTATTGTTGCACTGGGGAATTCTGGATCTCCAAAACATGGCTCTCATTGGGAAACCATGGGGATCCTATGTTTCCCAGGTACCATCTTACTCAAACTGTGGAACCAAATGGCAATGCATGCTGAACAGTACATTAACACTAGAGTACTTAGAGGCCATGGCCAACCTCTGTCAATTGACCATTTTTCAACTGTATCCTGTATGGCCTAAACCCATGTACCCATGTATCCAATGTACCCAACATCACATAAGAGGGCAAATGTATCAAAGCTGTAGTAACATGTACTTTGATACTCGCATTCAGACCTGAGGCATTTCAATGCTACATGCCTACACCCCTCGAGAGTTGGATGTAAATGTAATTAACAAAGCAAAGGGCTTCCAGCTACTGTACCCTAAAAGTGCTTCAGAATTGTGCAGATCCATTGAAGGAGTGCATCATCAAATCATTACCCGCTTCTTTTTCTTTTTGGTGATACAGCTTACTTAAGCATAAAGTTGTGTTGGCGCTAAAAAAAAGGCATATGTCACAAACAGAAACACTGCCAGTCTGTAATTCAGCATGAACCATAATCAAGCTTAACAAACATACCTATTTAGATGAGAAAGTGAGAAACATTTTCTAAAACAAAGCATGAATAGAAGACTGCTCACTTCATTAAAGTAAAATATGTAGCCATTTATTCTACTGAGGAACTGGCAACCCAACCAGAGATTTTTACTAGGCAAGTATGTTATTTGCTTCTTGATGAATTAAAATTACGATGACAGATAAAACACAATGTGGCATGTCTGTACCAATTTTTAAAATCAATGCTTGGCAACAAGCATCAGACACATTACTGCTTCTGAGCACAAGGTATGAATACTATTGTGCAATTGTGTCCTTTAAGCATGGAGCCGATGTATCTGATACTGCTTACAACTCACAAAGAGTAGCTATGGTATTCAGGCGTTTAAGCAATGAGCATAGTGATCCCATTCTATCTACTTGATTTGGTACTAAGCTAGTGATAATTGTTCAAGCATAATAGTAAGCTAATAAAGCACAAAAGTGCTCAGCAAAGTTGTACACAGTTAGCATGGAGTGATCGATATGTACCTGATAACTGGGACCAAAGGCCAACCCAGTGAGCTTGGACGTATCCTGCTTTGGTCGATTCTTCATCAACTCTGCCTGATTTATCTCTAAAATCTGAGCCGGCATATCATTCCTGCCTCTCTTCCCTCCAATCCTACCCATCTCCGGTGGCAGTACTGGTTGTTGCACCGGTGGCAACACCGATGCTGCCACCTCATGACCATACCCTCCAGTATAATCTACTCCATATGGCGCTGCCGCAACATGCTCGTATCCACCACCATGCTCCACTCCATGTGAATGAACATACCCACCACTTTGCTCTCCTCCATATGCGGCATACTGTGCTCCAGCCACATAATTTGGATTGGCATTAGGATCCCAGCCATAATTCGCACCGTATTGAGCATAGTAGTTTGGATCCCACGCATAGGCTTCATATCCACTAGTGCTACCAGCTCCAGCATCATAGCCTTGCTGTTGCTGCCCTCCAGCTCCAGCATCGAAACCCTTCTGTTCTTCTTGCCCCTCCTCCTCCTGCTCCGGCACAGGCATGTCATCCTCACTGCCACTATCCTCTGAATCGTCGTCTTCCGAAGCGGCAGCATCAGGCCTTTCTGCCGCTGCAGCATTGGCAACGGAGCTTGAAGGCACAGCGGCGCCGGTATTCGACCTCTCCGGCGCAGCCGTATCGATAGCCGACCTCCTGCCCCCGGCGCCCCCACCGGAGCCGAGCCCGAGCGAGTGCTTCGGCGGCGGGAGGAACGAGGACACGGGCCCCGAGCCAGCGGACACGGGCGGCAAGCGCGCCTCGGCGGCGCTGGCGCGGCGCTTCTTGGCGTCGTCCTCCTCGTCGTCGGAGCTGTCGCCCGTGGGCTGCCGGATCGGCTGCGGGCGGTACTGGACGACGCGCTTAGGGTTTCCGGAAGTGGACTTTGGGGCCGGGATTGACGAAAAGGTGGGGGCCGGGGCGGATTTGGGCGCCGGGAGGGAGGAGAATAGAGCTGCGGACTTGGGCTCCGGGAGCGAGGAGAAGATTCCGCCGCCGCCGCCGGAGGAGGAGGCGGTGGAGGGCTTCGCGCCGGCCTCACCGCCCCGGGACGTGGCGGGGGCAGGGGCAGGTGGGGCCTCGTCGGCTTCGTCGTCGGATGAGGCGTAGCTGGCGAGGAGCGAGTCCATGGCGGGGCTGGGGTGGCGGCTAACGGTGCTCCCTCGCCGGGGAAGGAGGGGAAAGGGGATGACGGCGTCGGCGGAGGAAGTCGGGGGTCGGGTTCGAGACCAAGTCGTCGGCGGTGTCCGCCCGGGTGGCGGTGAGGAGGCGTGGGTGCTCTCTAGTGGGCCGGATGAGAATTTGTGGGCTCTTTAGAGGAGTTAATTTGGATCGTTTGGTGGGCTGCTGGGCCTATTACTGACAGATCTAACAGATCTGCTGCTTGAGAGACCTGTGAGGTGAGATCTAGTCTTGTCTTGTTTCATGTAAGACAATTGGGTCAATGGAGTTGTAGCAATTCGATTTCGCAGGTATTGGGACAACGGGCCAATGCAAGCAAAGACGAAGACAAGACCTTTCAGTTGCAGAGTTGCATTACGATTCCTGTTTGTTTGGCTTATCAGCCATCAGCTATCCGTATTTTTCTCTTAGTAAAAATCAGCACCAACCACGAGCCAGCAACCAGTCAACAGTGTTTTTTTCTTAGAAAAAACCGGCATCAGCCAACCGAACGTGCTAGTAGCCTGATGGGAGAGAGGCTGACGGCAACTAATTGGAACCCAAATCGAATGGGCAGACGCGAATCCAAAGACGCTCGCGTCAATGGCGTCATCACATCAATCAGATGCCACGCTGAGAGACAGCGACGCAGCACACGACATCCCTCCATGTGACCATTATTTCCGTACGTTCACATCCGTGCGCAATCCGTGCTGAGTTTTCACCGAAGTAGCAACTGTCTGAGACTGAGCAGTGAGCACCAGCCTTGAAGGCCCCAGCAGCTCGTCGCCACCAAAATAAGTCAGCCTATATACAGAGATTCTTGGTCTGGGACGATAAGGTATGTTTAGTTTCATTAAATTTTCAAATTTTTCAAAAAAAATCAATCAACATCACATCAAAATATTAAATATAACAAATGGTGCATGGACGGAGTATTAAATATATATAAATAAAAAATTAATTATGTAGTTTTGGTGTATACAGCGAGACAAATCTTTTAAGCCTAGTTAAATTACGGTAAAACAATAATTACCACAAACAAACGAAAAATGCTACAGTATAATATTTGATGTGACTTTCGATCACCTTTTTCAGCGATCTAAACGCACCAAGAGAACTTCGATTTTTGCATGCATGCATCTGCAATGCAATGTCAGCCCGGAGGCAAGGTCGCAAAGGATGGAACTCGAAGCACGTACAGACAGAGCTGGACGCATACGTACACTACCCCCAACCTAGCTACTGTACAGCACACAGCATCAAGGGCATGTATGTATACATACAGTAGCATGCATGTCTAATCTCACACTACAGCACCATACTCCATAGCCCACAGGCTAAAGGCTGCACGCTCTAACTCTAACTCTACACCGCGGGCACAGGAGAGCGTGCTTGTTCCCTTGACCAAGCTGCAATGCATGCACGCAACGTTTGACTCCGATCCATTGCCATGCATGGGATCAAGTGTAGAAGAAAAATCCATCAGATCTCACAACTCTGTGAATTGAAGGTCCAACATATTGTTTTAGAACATCCCATTTTTAAAGCTCTCATTTGTTCATGCCAACTTCTCGATCTGCTCTACTGTTACAATGATTACGGCCAAACTATTTGAATTTGAAGATGAATAATTGCATGCTACATAGCCGAAAACATTTACCATGTTAAGAAAATTGTAGTAATATCAACGTCATATAAAATCGAACTACTCTAGCAAAACGACACTAAAATGGTATTCATGGCACTCGTATAAAATATAACTACTCTAGCAAAATGTAAGAATAAGATACTCTGAAAAAATGACGGCAAGCAAACCAAACAATCGGGGAAAATAATGCTAAATTCCTTGCACTTGGCAATTACCATGCGCTTAATTAGCTGAGAGTAGTGATCCTTTCACATCATCTAATCACACCACCATGCAGCTATGCCATCACATCAGCTAAAAATGCCATCACATCAGCTAAGGCCGGATTTCCCTCTATCTAAAAAAACATCAGCTAAAAATGCCATCACATTAGCACATTACAGATTGTCAAAAACAGCACCCAAAAGGTGTAGGCCAAAAAACACGATCTCGATTGCATGGCTTGCATTGTCACGTCGCCGTGGGCGATGGACACGGCACGTAGCTCGCCGCCCACCTCGGAGCAAGCTCAATGCGGCAGCCATGGCGTGGAGCTTCCGTCGGCGGCAGCTGTGCGGCACGTGACCCGCAGCAGCCTTGCGTTGGCCAGCTGGTGCGCGGCGTGGGCGCGGCGGAGCTCCACCTGCGCCTGCTGCCGCATGCGCTGGGCGCTGGCGAGCTCCAGCCCGGCCAGCTCCGCCCGCCGCCTCGCCCGCGCCCGGTCCTCCGCCGCCGCCGCCTTCTCCGCCACCGCCAGAAGCAGCTGCTCCCGGGCCTCCTCCACCATCATCCTCGCCGCCGCCGCGTCGTAGCGCGCGCCGCCGAGCCCCAGCGACAGATCGAGCCGGGGAGTGGCGGCAGGCTGATGCGGCGGCGCGCAGTAGGTGGCGGCGGCGGCGGCGCAGGTCCCGCCAGGCGGCGTGAGCTGAAGATCCAGGTTGTGGCCGCCGGGACGGGCGAGCGCCGCCCCCGGAAGCGGGAGCGACGGAGCAAGTGCCGCGACGGTGGAAGCGGCGGCGCCGGTTGCCGTGGGGCTCGCCGCCATCGCCGAGCTCACCACGAGGATGTCCTTGTCGCCGGACGGGGTTGCTGGCACCGCATGCAGCTGACCCTGCTGCTGCGACGTGGATGTAGCCGCTGTCAAGCCCAGCACACCGGAAGCCGATGGCGGCGGCGGCGGCGGCGGCGGTGACGACGTCTCGGGCCGCGGCCGGCACGTGCGCTGATGCTCGACGTAGCTCTCGAGCTGGGAGAAGACGCGGCCGCAGCCGTCGCAGGTGTGACCGCCGCTAGTGCCAGCGGCGGCGGCGATGGCGACGGTGCCGCGGCGGCGGCCGCACGCCCAGAGGCCGTGGCGGCCGTGCTTGCGGCGGAAGTGCTTCTTGAGGCTGGGGAGGTTGGCCAGCGCGTCGGAGGCGGCGTGGCGGCGGCATCCGGGCTCCGGGCACACGAACACCTGCCTCCGCGCCGGCTCCCGCTTTGTGAGCGGCTCGCCGGACGGCGCAGCGTGCCGGCGCCGGTGCTGCCGCAGGTTCTGGTGGCGCCGGAACCCCCGGCCGCAGGCCTCGCAGACGTACCACCCGTTGCACCCCAGCAGCTCCGGCGGCGACAGCGCCACCACCTCCACTTCCGGCGGCGCATCCTCCGGTGCCGCCGGCGCGGCCGTGGGCGCGCAAGAGCTCGACATGGTGGCGGCCGGCGCGCAGGCACGGGCACGGCCTAGCAAAGCGATTAATTGATCCTATATGAGGGAAAGCGACCGAGCTAGATCAGTGTGGAATGTTTGCGACCGAGCTACATCCTGTGACTGTGCCTGCAATGCACAGGGTGCAGCTAGGGGCGTTGCCGTTGCGGCAAAGGATGGGTAGGGATCGCCGGATCGGAGGGTGCCGAGTCACCGAATGGGCACCGGAACAGTGCATGCATGTTGAATTGTGGCCATTGTTGTCTTGTTGACGCGAAGCTGCATGCATGCTTGCTACCGGGTACGAGCTGAAGGAACGGGACGGCCTTTTGGACGCGAGAGACGAGGAGGAGAGCTGCTTCGAACAAGGCCGAGGAGACTTGAGTTTTCACGCAAGTGGAAACTGGTTGACTCCCAGCTTTTGGCTGCCTTGGTTAATGGCACCACCGAAGTAGTCGGCAGGTCCAGAGATTCTTCTGCCAGCACGCGCGGCCAGACGGAGCCGGGGGGCAACGGACTCTAGCCTGCACTGCACTTCTGCACCTGGGCAAGTAGCGATGCCTGAAGCCTGAAGCTGCTGAGCGAGCGATGCATGCGCACGCTACCGCCATACATCGGTCGGCGGTCGGCACTATGGTAGCAGACTAGCAGTCATCTAGTATCAACCAATTCCAAACTCCAGCTTTCCCCTGATCTCTTCCCCAAACTATGATGTATTGATGTTACACTAGCCCACAGTTTTCTTTGCAAGTAAAGCTGCACTGGTTATAGTGTTATACTCACCCCTGGGCCCTGGTTCCACTAGCCCATCAGCATTGATCCAGCCGAACTATGCAACATTTGCATTGTTCCACTATGCCATCATTGCCATGAGTGAAAAAAAATAATCAAATTACACCGTTCAACTAGCCTGGTAGTCTGATTCAATCTGAACTATAAAACCAGATGTCAACAACCATCTAACTATTGAAACCGGACATATCTAGACCTTTGTATGGTTTCAAAGATGGTTCCATTTTGTACAAATTAAAAGATATGGTTTAATCCAAAAAATTATAAGTTATTCATTAGTATGATTTTTTTTCTAAAAAAATAACAAAATATGTTGGTGTCTAGTTGGAGTCATTCATATCTTTTTTTCTCATGTGTCCTAGTGTTTTACTACTGGTATCCACACCTTTATTAAAATTATCGTTTTGTACCGTATCAAATAAGATCTAAATAGAACACTAACAAATAGGTTGCCTTTCAAGAATAATTGTGGTACTAGATTCATATTTTAACGATTTAAAATGAATCACTCGCGATTTCTAGATGAACCCAATTTTTTTAATCCCCCAAACTTATGAAATCACTCGAAGGACCAAGTCTGTCCCGTTTTAAACGTTAGATACTCTTTCTTCTGTTTTTGCAGTTAATGGACTCTAAATAGAGAGTGTAAAAAATACAAATACATAGCCGAAAGAGAAACAAAAAAGGAAATGGTTTGTTAATTTGTTCATTAAGTGAAAATTGAAACCAAAGCTTCTTAAACAAAAAGAGGATAACAGATAGGCAAAACTGGCCTTGACAGTGTTATGTAGCATTATGTTACAGTTTGTGAGAGCATCTCCAGCCGGGCCAAAAATCACCCTCCAACGGCGTGACTATCCAAGTGACTAAAATTGATAGGCCACCAAATTTTAAGTCGAAGCCCACAAATCTGGGGTCTCTCTGTCCTCCCCCTATCCTTTCACTCTCCTCTCCCTCTCTCTTCTCCTCTCCCATCGACATCCCGCGCCGCCGCCGCCGCCCTCCCCTCGCTGCCAACCTCTCCTCTCCTCCGCGCCGGCGCTCTCCTCCGGGACGCGCTCGAGGCCGTCGACCCGTCGCCGTCCACCTACCCGCGCCGCCGCGGAGCACCACCAACAGCTTGGCGCGGCTGCCGGAGACGAGCAGCAGCAGCCGCAGCCGCCCATGGTGATGCGGCGCCCCCGCGGCCGCCCCGCCGGGTCCAAGAACAAGCCTTCTTGGTGGCGTCGGCGAGGACTAGCGGCGCAACCGATGGAGGAGCTATGGGCCGGCGTCGCACCGGGCGCCCGGAGGAGCCACGGGACGGCGCGCGACGAGGCCGCGGCGCCGTGGGCGCCTGGCAGCGGAGCTACGGACCAGTGCTGCTCTGGCCGTCGTCGTCCTCAGTCCCGTCGGCCTGCGGCGGGCGAGGCTTCTTGTGCGCGTCCCAACGCCCCGCCGACGACGCCGGGCTTGCCGAGCTGCTGCTGCTGCTCGACGAGGACGCAGCGCTCTTCTTCTTGTTGTCCCACCTCTCGCACGACGACGACGCGCGCCCGGAGCTACCGGTGCTCTTGCCGTCCGGTGTGCGCTGGCCCTGGCCTGATCCTGACGACGCTGGGCTGGCTGATTTCATGGTCTTGTCCGCGTCCCACCTCTCCGCGGCGTCGGCGCGGCAGGGCTTGGACGGTGACTTGATGGCCGCGTTGTTCTTGCGTGCGTCCCACCTCTTGTCGGCGTCGGCGCGCGTCCCACCTCTCATTCATACCGAAACAAGAAGCTGCCTGTTTTTATGTTTTTTTGTGTTATGTGTCTTGTTGGAGCTCCTGTTCTTAGGTGAATTGTTGTTTGTTGAGGCTGGACATGTTTAATTGGATGACTGATGATGTTAAATTATGGGTTGTAAGTTTTGCATAGAAAATGCTGCTTCAATGGAACTTTCAGTTTATGTACTATATAATTTCTGGTGGAATCTGTTATTCATTCATCAGCTTATTTCTATGAAATTTTGTGGACTATTTCAATGAGACTTTGAAAGCTTGGAGCTGTGTAACTGTATTGAAAATGCTCCTGCTCTGCTCCTGCTGTTGAACGCAAAATTGAGTATTGTATTCCCAGAAGTAACTGTTTTGCTCAAGAATTGCATTATGCTGACTGTTTATCAGTGAAATGGTGTAGATTCTGGAAAAGAGAAGAGAAGAGAAGGCATTTCTTCAATCTGTAAAGTTTTTCATATTATGCTGCATGCTTAATATTGCTGTTCATATTATCAAACCCAGTATCTGTTATCATATTATCTGCCTGAAATTGAACAACAAACTGAATCTCGACAGCAAAGCAGATTCAGGGTTGCTGCAGTCTCTGTACTTTTCAGAAATTGCTTTGACAGATATGTGTGTTGAACAGATACTCCTGGCATTTTAGAAAAAATCTGACAAAACCTGATACCTGGTAAACTTTGTTAATCAGTCTGATGTGCCTGGTGTGCCTGGACAGTAGGGAGCAGCACCCAGACCAGCATGGTTATC
This sequence comes from Echinochloa phyllopogon, assembly GCA_033239725.1. Taxonomy (NCBI): domain Eukaryota; kingdom Viridiplantae; phylum Streptophyta; class Magnoliopsida; order Poales; family Poaceae; genus Echinochloa; species Echinochloa phyllopogon. Next base: position 5,329,347 of record BTCW01000001.1, read on the forward strand.
TGTTGTGCTCAACTCCAGTAGATCTCTTCAGATACATTGAGATGAGAATCGACGGACTTCTTTTGTTGATAGCTTCAGAAATCTCAGCTTCAGAAACTAAAGAAGACTAAAAGGAGCTATGTTTGATGCTCCATCATTACTTAGCCTGAACATTAGCTGCAATAGCTGAAAATAATCAGAGATCATGAACATTAGCCTGAACATTAGCTCCTGCCGTTGAAAATGCACAGGGTGCTGCATACAGTCATTTCCCATTAAAAAAACTTACATACAGAAACATCGATTGAAGGGATAATCCCAGATTTTTCATAAACAGCACACCAGAAAACACAACCATATTATTTTGAATATCCATATCCTTACATTGAATAAATTACACAAAGTTACATATTATTTGAATATCCATATCCATACTATCTAGAGCACTGTTCAAGTTTGTGTTCTGGATCATTATCTCAAGTTTGTCTTTTCCAGAGCACTGTTGTTTTCTGCTTGCAGCAGCAGCAGTTCAAGTTATTATCAAGTCAAGTCCTGTGGAGTGATCTGAATTTTTCAGGCATCACTGAAAAATTCAGAAAATCTACTGTTGTATCTGCATTTTGTTTCAGAAGTCTCTAGATGGTGAGCATTGGTTGCACCGCTCTCAGATTCCCAAGCCAAATCCAACTCACTACCTCACTCACACATCTGAAGTTAGATCAGTGTATGCTCAATTGCTCATCGTCGGTAATACAAAAGCTCAAAAAACTAGTTCTTGGGGGGAGTATTAGCTAGAGACTAGAAGCAAATGCTGCAACGAAGAGTACTAGCTGCTGCTTGTAGTTCTTGATTTCGTACCTTTGTTCGTGAACAGCAAGCAGCAAGCTCCAGGCGCCGCTGGTGGGGAGGCACAGGACGAACTGCCTCGGCACCTTGAGCACGGACGCGACTTGGGACGGCAGCGACAGGGGCAGCCTCGAGAGATCCGCGACGCCGGCGACGGCCGAGGGGAGAGGCGCCAGGAGCGCGCCGGGCGCGCAGGCCACGAACGCTGGGCGCGGCTCCGAGAGGAAGAAGAGGCGGAGGGAGGAGGGGAGGAGGGCCGGCGGCGCGCTAGGGAGGAGGGCTGGCGGCGGTGGCGTCCGGGAGGAGGGCCGGCGGCGCGCTAGGGAGGAGGGCTGGCGGCGGTGGCGTCCGGGAGGAGGGCCGGCGGCGCGAGACGAGCGCGTCGGGAGAGAACCAGGAGAGATATGGGCCCACTGTCAGAGGCCCTGTTGGGTTGGAGGACACCTCTTATTTGGGTCTCTAAATTTTTTAAGCTGGTCCTCAAACTGAAACATGGAGATCCATTTTTACTCATCCCACTGGAGTTGCTCTGATGTTGGACGAGGGGATTGAAACCGTAACCATTTCCATGGCCCCGAGGGTGCACGCTGACGGGCCGATGATAATACGTGGGCTCTGTAGTGTGGTGGGCTGCGTTCTGTTCTGCCGCACGCGACTCGATCGGCGGTGTGGTGTGGCCACGCGCGCGAGCGCGATGGCGATGGGCGAGCCGTCGACGCGTTCACCGTCCCGAGTCGTGTGGCGCCCGGGCCGGCAGCGTCGGGGCGGGGTCGTTACCGCCCCGTGCCAGCCGCGGGGGCGGGTGCACGCGGTTTCAGCCGGAGGGGTGAGCGAGCGGCCAATCCGAGCGGTGAGCGCGACGTGCGAGGAAGGAACGGGTCGTGGCGGACGCTGAAGCGGCCAGGAAGGAAGGATCTCATCTCCGGCTGGTGACCCCGACCGTTCCCGCGTGCACCGCACCTGCACCGGCACGTCCGTTTCGCACGAACTCACAGACGACGAGGCCGTGGGCGATCCGGCCGCCGTACGTGGCAACCATATCAAATTCCAGGTCCACGCCTCTCTTTGCAACCACCACTACCTCAGAACGAGCGGCAGGGGAGGAGGAGTTGGGTTGGACGGTCGGCGAGAACTCCTGGGTGACAGACGACACCGACGTACCATAATAATAAAGAAAACAAACCATGGATGACCTGACAGCATCTGGAAGACGGCCTTGCCATCGAAGCCAACACACACGGTCCACATGTGGTTAAGTGGTTTAACCCCGTTTAAGCACGTTAATATCTACGCATTAGAAAAACAAAATATCCGGCCTATTGGCCTGGCCTGGCCCCACCACAGCATCATCCCACACCACATGAGTGTAATCAAATCAAATCCAATCAAATCAAGTAGCCTTTTGTTAACAGGAAGAGAAGAGAGCCATCCACCACCTTACATTCCCATGATCCCCATCCATTTGGACCTCATCTTGGCCCCCCTAACCACAAGATCTTCGGACCCTGCCTGATGGTGGTGGTGGAAGTTAATTAGGGGAGGAAAAGAACAAACAAACGTTGCCCACATGATGTTACTACATTCATTCAGTCTATCGCTCGCACAGTACTGCAGCAGGAATGGATGAGCCGTGGGCCCCGGCTGGACGGTGGGCCCGGATTGATTACGAGCACTCGGCCCAGCCCTCCTCTGGCTCGGCGGCCGGCGGGCGGCTCGCCGCGGCGGCGCGCGCCATCCACGACGCCACGGTGAGCAGCAGCCTCGCCGGCACGTGCGCGGTGGCCTCCAGCCGCCGGAGCAGCGCGGCCTCCCCTCCCTTGCACGCGGCGGCGGCGGCGCCGCGGGCGGAGGACGTGAGCTCCGCCCAGAGCGCCGCGGCCATCGCGACGCGGAGCGGGACGCGCACCGCGGCCACGCCCCGGCCCAGCGCCCGGAGCGCGCACGCCGCCGCGGCCGCGCGCCGGCGCGCGGGCCCCGCCGCGAAGCCCATCCGCTTGGCCCACCCCTCGAGCACCGCCTCCGCGCGCGGCCGCCGCTGCCTCCGCCCCGCCCTCACCGCCGCCGTCGCTGCCGGCGCCGCGGCGGTCGACTCCGCCGAGTCCGCCGTGGACACGCAGGAGCTGCTCGACGCGGACGACGCCGAGGGCTCCGGCTCGGCCGCCGCGGCCGCGCCGGCTCCCACTCCCAGGCGGCGCCTAAGGTGCCTGGACGCCAGGAAGTTGGCGCCGTGCACCTTGGCGTCGCAGCGCAGGCAGAGGAACGCCGAGTCCGCGGCGCAGTGCACGGCCGCCGCGCCCCCGCAGAGCTCGCACCGCGTCCCCCGCTTCCCGTCCACAGCGCCGCCGCCCATTCTTGAGTTTATGCCTTCCCGCTTCTTCGTCTCTTCGATCTCCGGCCTCGTTGCCCGCCGCAGCCCAATACCTCCGTCCGCGCGCAACGGCTGCGTCGAGTAGGTGAGGTGTGCTGGATGACGAGCTGATGAATGGTGATCACCTCCCGGGTGGGGGCGGCGGACACGCGGCTATATAGATGGCTCCGGGGCGCGAGGCGGTTCGGGCTTCGGGGAAAGCGGCCGGTGCAAGTGGCCCGGTGAAAGAGGAGGTGGTGGAGATCAACGGGGGTGGAAACCGTGGGCGGGAGGCTTCTCCACGGTCGGGATGGATGGGGACGAAGCGGGGGATTTGGAGGGCTTGGGCGCGCGTATGGCCGGAATTTAAAGGGGCCCCAGCCGCGGCCACCGGCTGGGGTGGTGTGGTGGGTTGGACTCGACGGCGAGTCGGCTCGTACTGACCAGCGAGTCGGCTCGTGCTCGCTCGCCGGCCGGCCGGACACCACATGTCCGAAAAGAGTTGCGGTTGGACTTTTCTCCTCTCTGACCGAATGACTGACTCGCTCGATGGCGTCGCGTCGTTGGTGGGGGGAAACCGGGAAACAATGTGGCGCCGCCAGGTGTGGTTAAAATTCGGGCGTCTCCGTTGGGTTTCACCTCACGGCTCACGCCCGTCGTGTTCGTCGTCACCGGGCCGTGTGCGCGCGGTACGATATTTCAGCGGAGGAGGCCGAAGGTTTTGACTGTTTACCGCAACATGTGAGATAGCCACATATATGTCCCGTCTAAATATCTGAAACTTGGCCAGTAAAATACTTGAAACTTCAATCCATCAGTCCATTAGTTTACCATGCTTGGTCTCGCAGCTGACGACATGGGGAAAAAAATATATGACCCGGGCTGCATCGATCTCTAGCTTATCCAAATTCGCCCCCATCCCTTGATCCTTTGCCGTCGTCCATTAGCCTTTGATATGATGGAAGAAGAAAAAAAAAAGAACAACTTGTGAGCGACCAACCAGCATTCAGGTGTACTTTTCACATGGCACTTGGAGTATAATAATATTGTGCCGTTCCGTGGTGTCTCTTGCGCAGCTTGAAATGACCCGGCGAATATATTGCCGAATTGATAAGCGGACGTTAACCCACGGAGAAAGAAAAAATAAGTATACTTATTAACGTGTGGCGTGATCAAGGTCGGATGGCAGGGGCCGTTGGTTGGGGAGCTAGGCAGCGATCGTAGAGCGATCCCTGTCCACAAAACCTCGTCCCACTCGAAGGCCCAGCCAGGGGCTACAGTGCTACTACTAGTGCTAGTGCTAGAGCCTTCGCCTCTTCTGGAAGGCATGCCAGCTCCCCAGCTTCCTTTCGGTTTCTAAAATCTATCCCGTTTGGGAATCTCCGGCCTCTAGCTAGCCTGTATTATTGCTTACAAAACGTTATCTGCGTTGAGATCAGGCGTTCGGCTTCATCTGCCTGCTGTCTAGCTAATCTCGACTTAAAATAATTGTGATCTCGATCCCCTTTATTTGATCATGCTTTTTCTCGATCTGGATAGAGCTGATGTGCTGGTTTCTTAATTGGGATAATCGTCTCTTTCCGTTTTAGGATCAAGATCTGTTCTTTCGCAAGAGTAATTTACGTACAAATATTCCCTCAATCTAAAAAAGAAGGCACTATAGGATTCAGAATTTATCCAAAAAAACATTTTTATTATATTTAGGTAGGTTATGATAAAATATAACTAATAATTACATACAATTCGGTCATTTTACTTTCTCATTAATCTATCTTAAAAATGTTTAACTGACTTTTCTTTTAGGACGGAGCGAGTAGCAGCACGCAACAAGCAGTTTCATAGTTCTGTTTCGTATTTCGGTGTAGAGTTCGTCTTTATCGGAAGAGATTCGGCAGATCGGCAGTTAGTTTGTGCTACGATCGATGCCACGTCAGTAGTGAATTAAAGTTCGTTCTGCTGGTAGCTTGCCAGTTACGACTCATGACGATGAACAGCCAAAATATCTAGCCGATCCGAACTTCCGAAGAGGGGAAAGGTAACTAAGGTAACGGTGATGGATAGTCGTCGACACAATAATGTTGTGGCTGAGATCGACCAACCAATGGCGCATCACCGTGTGTGTTAGACTGTTAGGCACGGCGATCGTGGTCGTCGTTTGGGCCGGACCAAAAGCTCGAAACTCGTGAGCTGGCTCGGCTCGGTCCTAGCTCGGCTCGGCTCGATGTATTTTTCAACGAGCCGAGCAGCTGTTTTTCTCGTTTCGTTAACGAGCTAGCTCGAGCCAGCTCGCGAGCTGCTTGCGAGCCAAACGAGCTAGAAGACTTAATAGACTAGTGAGTAAATTATTAAATAATTATAACATGTATATACTATTTATGTGGTTCTAGACGCTGTTATGATTATATTTTATTATTATAGTATGGTAAAGTAGATTTTAAAATTATTAAGACCATGTAATTACTATAATTTTTTATTTCATATATATTATTGTGACAAGTTTAAATTTATCTCTAGCTCATGAGCTTAACGAAGTCAGCTCGCGAGCTTAACGAGCCGAGCCGAGCCAGCATTTTTGCTCGTTTCCTTAACGAGCCGAGCCGGCTCGTTTGACTAACGAGCCAGAACGAGCCGAGCTGGCTCGACGTCCGCCCCTAGTCGTCGTGGTGCCGGGCCCCATCCCTGGCCAATTCTCGAATCAACAAAACTCAATTAATACGTAAACTTGTGTGGACTATAATCTCGAGCTAATCACCGTAACGCAATAGCCAAACTACCATGTGACTTGTTTAAATCCTAGACAGGACAAGTCGTGGCCCTCGTGGCGTGTCGCGTGGCCATAGGGCGGCGTGTTATATGTGTGTGCACGCGGGGCTCTTTGGAGAAGCACGTGACGTGGTTGAGTAATCTGCACGATGCTTTGTGTGTGTATTCTAGTGCGCCAACCGAACTCAGTTGTGTGCTACAGGGCGCTTACGCCAAACGCTGTGGCTTTTTTTTAAAAAAAAAGCTTGGACCTTGATGTATAACTAGACGGGAATTAGTTGCGAGATTCTCGTGGTCTGATTGGGACACGCCGGCGAATCAAAAGTGAAGTCGGATGGCAAAATAGTGTCTAACTGTTCAAGTATCTAGCAATCTATCTTACTATCTTTGAAGATATATCTGGGAGCTAAGCTAGCCAATTAGAGGTTTTTGTTGCCAATGGTTTGGTCCAATAGCGGCACTGTGGCAGAACATTCTTCTCTTCAAGACTTCAATTATATTATTATGCTGTTTGTATGAGCTGTAGCTAATTAAAAAATGGCTAATACATACCTGTTTGGATCTCTCAGTTTTAGATTTTTTGTTAGGACTTTGAGAACACAAATAAAATCTATTAGCTGATCGAGACTGGTTTATAATTTTATAGAAAACTAACTGGTAGGTTAAGAAAAAGGAAAAGTCCATTTTGCACCCTCCACCTAGCAATATAATTTGATTTTCAACACCTAATAAATACAAAATCAGAGAGAAAAGGCCATCACGGAACTGGTCTTTTGAGTGGTTTTTCAAAAAAATATTTTAATATAAAAATCATAACTAATTTGTTTTGAATTATAAGAATTGGAAACCGATTTTTTAAATGTAACATATCTATTGGTGCTTTATATGGATGCTATTTAATTTAGTACATAGAGAAGATTTACGTAAAATAACGGTGATGATTATAAGCAATAAAACAGTAGTAAGAACAAAAATAAATAAGATAAGGGTAACTGCAAATAGAGCAACCAATAGGTAGGTTACATTGATAGAAAAAATGGTATCGGTGACATAATTTTTTATTTAAAATAAATTAGTTATGAATTCTTTAGATTATATCATATTCTTTAAAAAAATCAAACTGTTTGGATGATGTCAATTGGACTGTCCACTTAATAAAAATCTAGATACTATAGCCGACCGATCAATCCCGCCATAATAGATCAGCTAACGGCGCAGCTAGCCATGCGTACGCGCGCGACCAACGCGACGTGGATCACCGCCTCCCCATGCAGCGAGTAGTTGCGTTGCGCGAGCCGCAGCGCGGCACCCTCGCTCGCGCACAGGGGCAGAGCCAGCAGGGGGGCTCTAGCCCCCCTACTAGTGCCCAGCCCATAGAGTTGAAGAAGAGGAGGTAGAAGAAAATAGAGAGGGAAAGAAGAAAAGAAGAGAAAAAAAAAAGAAGAAGAATGGTGGATGAGCCCTGATTAGGCCAGCTTCGCCACTGCTCGCGCACACGGCACACCCGGGCCGATCAGCTAACCAACTCGCCAAGACGCCAACGCACGCGAAGCGAACCCACAAAGCCACGGCCAGCCGCGCGGCGCGACCCATCGATCGGTGATCCCGGCGCCAGCGCGGCCGCCACTGCTGGCTTCGTACGTGTGGCTGCGCCTGCGCGCTCCTCCGCTCACCACACCCACCCGCCCGGCGTCCCATACCCAGCGGCCAGGGCCAGCGCTACCCTGCCCCCGGGGCCCCGCGCGCCGCGCTCGCGTGTGGTGATCCGGGCGTTCCGCTCGCGCCCTCCGCCAGAAATATCATGGCGCCCGCGCAGCGCCGTGTCGGGCTCCGGAGGCGTTCGCGTACGGCGTACGTGCCCCACATGGTAGGGGCCAGGAAAAAAAAAAGAGTGAGCGTGGCGGCGGCCAGGTGGGCGGCGGGGCAGCCTCTGGTCCTTGGCGACTCTTGGTGGCGACGCGGACGGCTCGTCGTCCGGTCAGGCCGCGCGCGCCGTGGGCTCGCGCCACGTTCGCTGCTCTCCTCGGCGGTCTCGGCTGAGCCTGAGCGGCTGGCGCGCTTGGATTGGAGCCTTGGCCCTTGGACACGAGCGTGTGGACCGGGGCGTCGGTGACGGGTCCCGTGGCGTGATCCCGGTGCGCCGGAGGGGGCCGGACTGTAGCGCCAATCTCCTCCACTTGTTTTTCATCTGACTGACGAGCAGGTCGATGTTGCGTCGGGATAGAGATATGGAGATACTGGGCCCGGGAATGTGAGGTGGTGGAGGTACCAGTGCTACTGTACTGTCGACTGTACTGTAGCATATGCACACGTGCATGGGGGAACGGAAATGGCGGTTGTGCCCTCGTCTCGGCAGCTACAGTGGTACACTTACGTGGTACTCCGTTGTACGTAGAGTGCAACGCCTCCCGTTCCAATTTCCAAAGATCTTTTGCTTCCTTTCAACAGCCAGACCGATCCCCGCTGCTGACCTCTGCCTTCCTCGTGCTTTTTCTCCTCTGTTTGGTGCGCATCCAAATTGGACGGAAGAACCTTCTTCTAAGAAAATCTGTCAGATGGTGGGCAAATGGGCAGAAACGCATTACCGAACGTATAAACGACCGCCGTGCTTATTGCATGGTCTTGCATGTCACACTTAAATGTTATAATTTTTTTTAAAACTTTGCACACATAATAGTACCAAATAGATGTGAAACATACCAAAAGTTGAGATTCAAACAAATGTTATAAAAATTCATACTAAAAAAACAAATTTCAGCCACTAGAGGACAAAATTCAGGATGGCTCAAATTTGTTTTTTCATATGAATTTTTACAACATTTGTTTGAATCTCAATTTTTGATATGTTTTACATCTACTTGGTACTATTATGTGTGCAAAGTTTCAAAAATTTTTAAAACCTCTATGTGCGACATGCAATAAGCCCCGCGGTCGCTTGTACGTGCGGTTTTTTCCGTCCGGCAAATGGGGATACAGACAAAATTCCCTGCTATTGTGTTTCTGGACTGGAAAAGTCCATATAGTTTCCTCCCGTTGCACCTCAGCACCTGCATACCACTATACTGGAAAAAGGGTATGTATCTCGTGGATGCAGTGGCATCGGCACATATCTTGTGGATCCCGTGCTAGTTTGAACATCTAAAGGGCTTATAAATTATTCATTTCTTCCATAAAAATTCGTAGAAGTTCCAATCCCCGTCAACCCGAAAGGACCTGCACGCTCAGTGCATACACAGGTCAGCGAATGTATTGGTTTGTAGTCTTGTGCCAGATACATCTACCATACCGACCACCTGGTTAACCTAAAAAAAAAAATCTCAGTGCAGCGCGATGGCAACACTCGCAAATTGCAAGGGGTTGATCCCGAAAAGAGCCCGGGAAAACCAGAAACCCAAAACTGGCCACAAGAAACTGGGAAAGAAGCGGCAGCAAGTTTTCGGATTCCTGTGTGTCGCATGTCGCCCGATTCAATGCATTGCTCACCACAACAGCGACAGGTTTCATGTGGGATGCATGCAGCGAGAGCATGGCGAGCACAGGATCCCAACTTGCGCAGCAATGGGAGTGGTGACAGGTCGATTGTGTGGATCAGAGATTCGCATGCCGTTCGACGTAACTTTCGGCATGGAACTTCCTGTGCTTACCGTATCGGCAAACTATCATGAACGGAAACGGGGAGTAAGATCCACGCCACAGCTGAAAGTGGTTCTTGCAGCCCTGCAAAATCACACGGAAGATATGCAGGATCAGCATACCAATATTTGGCAACCAAGTGTGATCTACAGAGATATGTTTTGATAGCGAATGGTGGGCACACAGATTCAAAGGCTAAAGGAACTAATAAGTCCAATGAATAAAAATCGGAGTACAATGTGATTCCTTGTAAATTTGGTCAACTTTTTCACAAGAATGTATATGATCACATCTGTTCTATAATAATTCATGAAATTCAGATATCTCTGATCTTCTATGTACTGGTTAATCACAAAATTCATGTGAGCTGATATACAGATTCAATGTTCAAGGAACTAACAAATCTGATCTGCTATGTATAAGTCAGTTAAGCAAAAATGCATATATATGCTCACGTTTGTTCCGGAATGTTCTCAACTATTGGATGCAGCCGAGTGACTCGGATACTTTGCTGATGGGCAACTGTTCAATGTATCCTGATTCATTTCAACGGCAACCACAGGATAATGCGATAGCTATGGACCAGCAGTCCAGCACACACATATATCAGGACGGCCATGCCAGGCATCCTGATAAAAATACGGACCACTAGAGAAGGAAGGCCTGAACAATATTATATTTCAATTCTATTTTTCCTGGCTCAGGTTTAGTGGGGAGAAAGCGAGGGGCTGGCACTTGGCAGAGCCTCTGCCTCAGAACTCTCCCCAGCCTCACAAAAAACGGTGCGTGCATTGCACATTTACCCTACTTGCCCAGTTGCAACCAGCATCATGGCACGATAAACTGCTCTCTAAAACCAGGTACAGTTTTCGACTCTGTGTAGCCAACTGGCAACTGGCCTTTCCAGTGGACAAACAGATGGACACTTGTCACTGTCCTTGTGGAATTTGCGAATTTTCATGGTCATATTGTGCACATATCGATCCAAATTGTGTTCAAAGTTCAAATAAGTCATCTTCCCAGAAAAGTGATCTGAAAGGAACAGCACCTAGGGGTTCACTACTCCTTCAATGTTAAGAAATAAATAAGCTTGGTCACTGAACATTTCCCGAACAAGACAGGATGCAGGGCAATGCTTTCACAGATTTGTGATATAATTTTTATTTTTTGTTCTTCTAAAAGGCAAAGGATGCTACACTATTAGTTCAAGCATACAAAAATCTAAACAAAATTGGCTTCCTGTACTATAATCGACTTTGCTGTTACCAGTGTAAGCTGGAAAGAGAACGAAAAAAAGTCAAAAGTGTTGCACAGACAGAAGCCCAGAACAATAAGCCCAGAGTGTTAAATCTAACTGTAAAATGACAGTATATACTACTAGAAAAGACACCATCACAGATCAAACAAACTTGTAACGAACCACAGGGGACCAATTTTTTAGAATCAGGAAACATCCGGCCTCCATCTTTCACAAGTGAAAGATTTACAGCCAAACCACAGCGAACCAATGTGTCGTCCATTAATTAGGAACAGAAAAACACAAAAGTTTATCCTACTCCAGTCAGTATGATTGAGAATAGGCATAGCGTAGCTGTAACTTATTCTACATTTCTACATCTTGATAAAATCACATGAAGGAAAGACAGCAGGAACTGAGTGCAATATTGCATACCTAATATAAGTACCTTATCTTCAAGGAGGAGAATCTTCATGTCCAGGTCAGCAGAAGACACCATGTCCATGTCCAGTAGCAAGTTCATTTGCATCTGTAAAGAAAATCTGTCTAGCAGTAGGTTTCTAAGATCAACAAACCATATGGAGTTAGAAAAGCCAGTTTGTTTCTCCCATAGAAAGATGAGGTTCAAAACATGCTAAAGCACCGTATTTAACATAACTAGCTATGTAATTAAGTAATAAAAATAGAATTAGTTACAAGAGATACTGCCTACAGGTGGAATTATCATGTCTATGAGCAGAGGAATCTGCTCGGCAACAATGCGAAGCCACATCTCCTCTCTGTTTGTACCATACTACTACCACCAGTCTACCACCTTTTCAGAAGTAAACGAGGCTCCAAAATGACATGTACACTAGCCAACAATCTCGTCCAGTACAAATTCCAATAGGGTGACCCACCAATATGCTCAAGATGTATTCCCTCAGCGTCTTGGCTGCCCGAGCTGATAAGCTAGATGTTTACTATTCCTCCTGGATTTGTCACTCAAATCCCTCATCTGTAGCACCTACAATCTTAGCCAGGTCTTGAACAATTTGAGACATTGCCGGTCTGAACTCTGGTTCCGTCTGCAGAATGAAATTTGAGGTCAGTCAAATGATTGTTTTTATACCAGTCCTTTTTGAAGATTAGTATAGCCCAGTATAGGGTACCATAAAAGAGCTCTTCTTAAATTCATTACAGTTTTGTGTTCTTAGCAAAAAAAAAAAGAGTTGAATACAACTGTAATGAAATAGTGAATAGATAAACAAATAGCTCACCTGAACATGAAGACATCAAAGATTACAAAACAGATACATGCATTACAGTTTTTTACATTGCGGAAATTTTATCAGTAATAAAACAAAGTCCCGGCCTCCTACAAGCCTATACACGCAGCCATATACATGTAACAGAATAAAATGACACATGACTCAGATGCTTCTGACCTTCATACTATCATTAATTCTAGTACGAGTAAACTGCTGCAAGTTTAACCTGATTGGTTATGATTGCTCTACCCTAAGTAAACACTTCGAATGGAACTCTGCGCATGCAAAGCAGCACATGCATTATTCTGCATTAGCTTAAGAAAGTAGAGGTTTAGAATTACCTTAATACAGCCACTAATGATGTCTGCAAAACTTGACAACAGTATCTCGGAACACTCTCCTCGAATAGCAGGATCTACCATCTTTGATATGGACTCAATGTCATGAAGCTGAGGAAGAGCCCATCTTACAAGATGTTGTTCAGCACGTGGACGTGAACTGTGTATTCCAACATACAGTGGTGAAATGAGATGGTTCATACAGAATACAGATAATCCTTTCAGGACAGAAGAGGTTTAAAAAATTGCAAAAGACTCCTGATTAACGTTCAGATTACAGTGAATATCTGACCTGTCATATGGTCTACGTCCAGTAAGAAGTTCTAGCATCACCACACCAAAACTATAAACATCACTTCGGTCAGTAAAAGGCCCAGATTCATGGATTTCAGGTGCTTCATAATTGAGTAGAGCCCGCATGCGACCTGACAGCTGAGATAAAAAGGAATACTATTTTACAAGGAGTTTTGTATTCATATCAAAAGAAGTAAAGAAGCACAATCACCAAATAATCTAGACTTGTGGATAAGTCAAGTTCTAATTGTTTGTCCCAAAAGATCATGACATGATGTGGCAAAGGCTATGGAAGTTTGGAAGGAAATCATTGACTAAACATGCTAGTTGTCACAGTTTTGGAGCTGCTAGCTATACATGCATCAGTATTTTCCATGTTTGAATGGTACGCAAGCATGTTCATGCACCATGAAATTTTTATGCTCCATAAATTCGTGTTTTAGTCACAATTTATACTAATGATTATGACAAAGCTGAAGCATTGCAACCACATGATCTACAACAGATAGAGGACATTACCTGTGTAACAGAACCTGACAACATCAATTCTGCTAGTCCACATTCAGCGACACGTACTGAGCATCTGTTGTCAAGGAGTACATTGGCTGGTTCAAAATTCTGGTGCACTACTGGAGGTTCACAAGTGTCATGGAGATACCTGCAAGAAAAACATAACTAGTCAATATGAAGATTTGACTGGCCGTTTCTTGACGAGAGAAGACACACAAGGCCATGAATATAATATTTTAAGTTTATACAGCTTACTCTAGGGCTTTTGCTGCATGAAGAGCAACCTGTAGGCGAGCATTCCAGGATAATGCATCATCTAGATCCTCCCTTTCATGTAGTACATCATGTAGTGTTTTTCTACTGAAGTGGTTATAGACGAGTAACCGCTGTCCATACTCAGCACAGTATCCAACAAGCTCGAGAATGTTAGGGTGTCTAATATCTGATATACAAGCAACCAGCTCTAGAAAATCATCTACCGGTATTCTTCCATTAGCATTGTCAATCTTCATAACTTCCAGTAACTGCACAGGACAAAAGAAGATGACCTTATATTTCAGCATAATCAACCCCCAAGTAAAAGAAGCAACACTTGATACATACTTTGCCTCCAGGAAGTTCTGCCAGATACACTTTTCCCAACCTACTTTCCCTTATCAAATTTTGCTCTTCGAAGCTATTTGTATATTGCTGAAGTGACGCGACAGAAAAGGATGTTGCAGATGTTGAGGGTCCAGTCCTTGGCGGAGTGCTAACTCTTTTTTCAGGCTTGACAATGGGATTTACTGTTACTTTTTCAACAGGTGGTGGTGATGGCGGTGTTGGCGTTGGCGGCAGTGGCGGTGGAGGAGGAGGAGGCGGAGGAGGAGGCGGCGGCGGTGGAGGTGGAGGTGGAGGAGGTGGTGGAGGCGCTGTAGCAAAGATCTCTGATTCTGTTCGCTGCAAATTAATTACATGCTCTTTTCTCTTTTCATGAGGCTTCTCAAGGGCAGCTGCCAACAGTGTATAATTATTATAGACATGTATACTTCGGCAGGAAAACAAAATAACAGTAAAACAGAATTGATTGGTCAGATTTGCGACTTGCAAGCATATATACCTGGTACTGTTAAATTTATTTCAAGAGGCTTCCTTCTATCAGGATTTTCAGCTGAATCTGTTCATGAAAATTAAAAAAATCATGTGCCATGATATGAAAACAACAGAAAACACATAAACGCATTAAAAAGCATATGTACCTGGTACTGTTAAATTTATTTCACGATGCTTCCTTTTATCAGGATTTTCTGCGGAACCTGTAGAAAATTGGAAAAAAAATTCATGTACCATGACACGAAAACAACAGAAGAAAACACATAATAATACATTAAAAAGCATATATACCTGGTAATGTTAAATTTATTTCACGAGGCTTCCTTCTATCGGGATTTTCAGCTGAACCAGTTACTGAAAATTGAAAAATCATGTATCATGATACGAACAACAGGAGAAAACACATAAATACATTACAAATGAAAAATGAAATTTGACCTTTTTTGGCATCATTTTTTGACTGTACCGAAGCTTGCTTGATTTTTGGCTCCTCAACCCTCTGACGAGCCCTACCTAATTGACTTGTGGCATAATCACGTCTCTCTTGTCTCTCTTGGTACTTGGACAGGCAAAATATTACCAGCAGCACTATAACTATGAATAGCACAATGGCAAGAAGAACATATCCAACAGTTCTGAGGGTTGAGGACTTGTGCTTCTTGGATGACGGAGAGCTGCTATCTCGTGCAGTAGATGCACTTGAAGAGTTCGAGGGTGCACTAGATGGTGGAAGAGCTCCTGAAGGGGATGAAGGGGATGGTGGTGTTTGTGTTGGTGTAGAGCCTGTAGGTGTTGAAGAGGGTGAAGTAGAGGGAGTTGTGCTGGTATTAAACGGGTTCCCATCATTTCTGTAGATAAAAGCAGTTAATCACTTGATGAGTTATATGTAACTGATCCAATCATCAAACATAGGACCTAATGTTTTATGTAGAAAAAACACACTACGTGGATAGCATCAAGAACAAGAAGTCTGAAATAGGTAAAAGGAAGAGTTTCTTACTTGAAATTTGGTATGTTCAGCAGCTTTGGAGGAATTGGTCCAGAAAACATATTATTCTCTACATTTCTGTTTCCAAGTAAATAAATTATGAGAAAAAAGGTACAAATGTATCATGACAGAATAATTAAAATAATGAACTATTTAGAGCATCTCCAAGAGTCTCTCTAAATCCCACTCTCTAAATCCTCATTTAGAGAGTCATTTGTATAAAAATCGTTTTCTATATGTTTCCGTTTTCCAACAGCTTTTCTATATCTCGTGTGCACTCTGAAAAGCTATTCTCTTTTCTATATTTGAAGCGCGAGAAATCCGGAATAGAGAGTGGCTATGTTTACATAACCAAATAACGAAGCTGTTGGAAGGTACCTTTTCAATCAAAATCTCTAAAACTAGCAATTATGATGAATTTAGACTTTAGAGAGTCTCTTGGAGTTGCTCTTAGACCGCGATTTCATCATAAATTGGATTTTGACTAAAATTAAATTATACAACATTTTATGATGCATTATGTGAAAGGGATGTGGGTATATGATTCATGAAACGTGTTGTTGTTTGTTTGTAGAAACATGTAGGCAAGAACCAAATATTGATGTATGTGTCCTGAAAAAATAACTGGAGACAAAAGCAGAACTGGTGTGATTATATCAGAAAAGGGCTACATTAAGAACAAGTGAAATGACTAACTTTGCGGCCAGTTTTTCTTTCCTGATTAGCAGAAAGCTAAAGGTGCATTATTATTATTTTTACAATGACTATAGGGTAAAGCAGGGGTGGATCCACAATGTTAACAATGGTGTCACGGGACACTGATAGCTTTGGGAAAATTCCACTGTAACACAGTGGACAGTTCAAAGGTTTCGCAAGATTTATACTTAATGGCATCAATGAATCATTATCCTGGATCTGCCCGGTAAAGTAAACTTCTGGAGCCTGAAAGCCTTAAAATATACTAAATCGCTATGCCAAGCAAATTCACGATGAGTTCACAAATAAAGCAGAGATTTACAGTTACATTGCAAGCCTAGAAGGCTAGAACTAATTCGAGTCGCCTGCATCATAATTTGTAGCATGAATTCTATACAGTAGGCCTAAAGAATATTACCGTGAAGCAGTCTTTTTAATTAAAAGAACAGCTAGCTGACCAAATAGCTGCAGGTGTTCTGCCTAATTTGTAGATTATAATGAGCTAAAATAAGAGAACCAGTTAATTGACAACAGATAAGAGGATGTGGACATACAAATCTTTAAGGGGGAGATCTTGCAACACATTAAGGGTCCCAGTTAACTGATTATCTTGCATGTGCCTGTGAAGTAGCAGATCGTGAAAGAGTAAGTACAAGGTATGCAAGCAAAAAATAAAACAAAAGAGTTGTAGAATTACAATGTAGTCAGTGATGCCAAGCTTCCCAATGAAGGTGGTAATGGACCACTGAAGTTGTTGGAAGAAATATCCCTGTGATAAAAGGTCAGATGTCATCAACCAGTTTGCAGAGACATAGTGAGTGGGTTCTGGGGAGTGGGCAGAGTTCTTACAGATTTACAAGTCCCGTAAGCGAATCAAATGCATCTGGCAATTTTCCATCTAGATGGTTACCATTCAGTGACCTGTGAAGAGACGGATCCAGTTCATTGTTGAAAGTATGAAACTAGAAAACAGGGAGGTAAGGTTCAGCCGTTTAGGAAGGAAGAAAACGAAATTACATGGCTGTTAGACTTTTGAGATTTGATAATGACGATGGGATGCTTCCAGTGAGTTGGTTATCTGAGAGAAATCTGCAGCGGCAAGGAACAAAAATCATTCATCGTCCAATCACAACTAAAGAAATTTTAAGGGTAAGGATAGCACATACAAATTCTGCAGGGTGACAGGTAGATCGTCTGGTATAGTTCCACCAATATTATTGTTGCTAAGATTTCTACAATGACAACAAAGCAAACAATCACAAAGCTTGATCAGATCACGAGTACAACATAACTTGTCCCAGTATATAAATGTTCCCTGTTCAGTATTCACCTATCGAAATGATACAATATATTGGTACAACCATCAACCATGAGCAAGAAAATTGCAAAGATCAAGCCTTTACATTTCAGTTATTGAAGTGAATTTCCCTAGGCTGCCTAGCTCTCCTCCCAAATTCGCAGCATTGAAAACTCTGCAAACACCGAGTTAATAAAACAACAAAATATAAAAGTATTACCGGCAAAAGGTGTCATATCAATAACTGACATACATTGAGGTTATACTTGAGCCAGTACATGTGACACCCTGCCAACTCTCACCACAGGGATCTCCACCACTAGCTGACCATCCAGGCAGCTTTGGTGATCCAAGTGCAACATAAAGTCCATTTATAGCAGAAACTGCAAGTGAGTAAAGCAAACAAAGGATATCAGTAAAACAACAGATGCCTCCCTAAATATGCGACCACACTAAATCAACACATGCTCTAAGATGCTACTCCCTCCTTCCCAAATCATAGGTTGTCTTGGTTTTTCTAGTTACATTATTTTTGTTATGCATCTAGATACATACTATGTCTAGATGCATAGCAAACATCATGAATGTGGAAAAGCCAAAACAACCTGTAATTTGGAACGGAGTGAGTATCATATTAATCTGTTTTATGTTTTAAGTGCTCTGTCAATTCAACAACTTCAAACAGAATGCTGAACTGTACTAAAACAAGTATGGAGCACAATGCCATGAACTCATTTTTAGTCATTTGCATGCAGTAGTCACTCACTCCTGTATAAAACAAGTACCGAGCAAATTGCTACGGAAGCAGTCATCCAGTCGTTTTCACATTCACCCATGCACCCAGCTCTCTGCCACTCTGACCTGACCTCAGTCTGTGTTATACTTACAAACCTCTGGGACTGTAAGGTTAACCAGCATCAAAGTTCCAATGCACTCTGGGCAACATCAAAATCATCCATCTATTTATCCTGCACTATTTTCAACAGCCACTGAATCTGCAGTGACCAGTAGTACTCCTCCCCCATTGCTAGCCACGAATGACTGATAAATTGGTAACATACGAAGCTGATGGCATCAACTCCCACCGGCCACCAGGGTCCATAAACATCGCTCTCAATCCCCAAAGCGAAAAGCACATCCCAATTGCCGCATATCATCACTTTGGTTGCTTCCACAGGCTGTCAGGCACGAATTCAACGGCACCATCAACTCCTCGGGTACAAAGCCAGTACGCCGTGAATCCGCGCACAACCAAAATGGTTTAATCAACGAGCGCTACCAAACCAATCCGCATTTCTCACCACCCACCCCAATCCCCCGTGAAGTACTACAGCACCAAAACGAATTCCCCCCTGATTTCTCGTGGCAGTACGCGGATAATTTCCGTCACCTTCCCGAACAGTAAAATCCAATCATCACCACATAACCAGACAAACAGAAAGCAAGCAGGACCACGCAACCAACTCAGAGGAGGCAAGCAGAGCGACTCGCATTACCGTCGGCGGCGTCGGTGACCGCGAGCGCCCGGCGCGGCAATGCCGCAGCGGCGATCAGCAGCAGGACGAGGACCGGAGCCCCTGGCCGGAACCGCCGGCCGCCCCACGCCCCCATCGCTCGCTCGCTCTCGTCGGGGGGTCGGACCCTCGGACCAGCTAACAGGCTAACAGCGCAACACCACCAGCTCCGCGGAGCAGCACGGGAGCATCGATCAGCCGCCCCCGCCGGCGCGGACGAGGCACGAGCACGGGCAGCCGCCGCCGCCGCCGCCGCGATCGCGGAAACCGAGGCGGCTCGCGTAGATCTAGAGAGAGAAGAGGGAGGGTGGATGGATTCTCTGAGGTTTGCTTTCGCGGAGTGATTCTCCCCCTCTGCCCTCTGCTCCCGTCTGTTTTTGTTGGCTTCTAGAATCTAGCTGTAAGCAGTGGAGAGAGAGGAGAGGAGGAGGAGAGAGAGACTGGGAGTGGCGGCGAAGTGAGAGAATGGGAGTGGAGAGAGATAGAGAGAGAGGGAGCGTGAGCCAAGCAAGCAACGGGCGTGAAAAGGTAGAGAGAGAAACAGTGGGCACTGTGTGTGCGCGAGCGCGAGTGCTGCTGACTGGTGAGGGGGGAAGCCGGAAAGGAGAGGAGGGAGAGGGAGAGAATATTTTTTTGTAATTTCTCTTGAGAGAGAGGGAAAGGGGTTGGGATTTGTGGGGAAAGGCCCGCGGGGAAAAGGGAAATTGGCTCGTGGCTTTCTGGGTCCTCGTCATTTTTATTCCCACGGCGCATTGAATGGAACTGGGGGTAGGGCTAGGGGGAGCGGGCGGTGGGGCCCTGCTGACGTGGTGCCTAGCTGGATCATCAGCTGGGAATTTTGGCAGTGCTTTCGTGCGGGGCGTTATCCACGTTTCGCAATTCTTTCCGGCCGTTGGGGTAGAATATGAATATCTGCATTGGTATTCTGGACAAAGATAGACTTTGATTCTAGAGATAGATATTGCCACTAGCAACTAAGCACTCCTGTTCAAAAAAGACTGGTTGGATACAGCAACTTAAGAAGTATGAATATATTTACAAAGGCAGCATGTATGACTGCTTTGGAGCCATATATGTGAAAAAACTTTAGTTAAACCAGCAACAACGGAGATTCCGCGCGACCAGCCCAGCACGGCAGCACGTCTCGTGAGGTGGGCGAATGCGCGAGAGACGATTGGTGTGAAAGGCAGCAGCACTGGGCAGTGGCAGTGCGGCGGCATCACGTCACATGGGCCGCGTTTCTTTCGACCCCGAAAATTTATTTACAAAGGAAATCTTCCATGGAGTATTAAATGAAGTCTATTTACAAAATCCATTTAGGAATGAGTGTAACTTTACGTGACGAATCTAATGAGCCTAATTAATCCATGTTTTGCTACAGTAATACTACAGTAACCATTCTCTAACCGTGCGGTCAAAGGCCTCATCAGATAGGTCTCGCGAAATAGTCCAATGTTGTAAAGTTAGTTTTGCAAACTGACTTTATTTAATACCCTTAATTATTGATCAAAAGAGGTGGAAAAATATTTCTACCTCAAAGAAACACGGTCATGGCCTTCTCCCGCAAGGATCCAAGCAGCCACACCTCTGGGAGAGATCGAGAGGGCACCAAGCCAAACGGTCATGCCTGACTTGATTTTGATCCGCGCGAAGAGCTTAACCCAGGCCAGCCGCCATTTGACCGATTTTTAATCAAATTCAACCCACCAAAACTATTTTTTGGAAAAGAAAACAACCGAGCAATCTAGTAAGCAACGAATGCTACCCTTTTTTTGAGGGTGAATGCTACCCGTTGTGGTGGCAGCAACTTTGGATGTTTTGCCTTGACCGTCAAGCCGCAGACCTGCCACTGTGAAGCGTGGAAAAGCCTAATAAAACAGTGGTCGACAGAGACGCATCCATGCCACGTCGCCATCTCGTCCTACACAAAGCAGCTTGAGACCTATCAGACATGTCAGCCTCCGCCCCTAATCGTAAGCATCGCCTAGAGTGAGACAAGTAATTATCCGCGATCCTTATCTCGACGTGGGCCCGGGGGACGGGGCAGATATGTATAAATCGAAGTGATCACAGTGCCACACCGCACGTACGAAAGCCGCGCGCGTGATAGGTGACCTGTTAGGTCAGGGGACGATATCGATGGGCGATGGGTGATTAATAGTCGGCACTGTAGCTGATGTAAGTGTCAATCCGATTCTAGCAAAGCGGAAACTGATGGGGAGTAATTAGCAACATGTTTTCCACAAATGCAGTAGCTTTTCTAAGAGCATCTCCGAGAGATACATACCTAAAAGTCAAATTTTAGATCTAGAGTAAAAAATTCTTCTCCACCTGTTCCCAAAAGATACTCTCAATCTTTCTGCAGTCCCAAAAAAAGAGTCAAAGTGGGCTAGATCTTGGGCAGCTTTCTGCACTCCCAACCATCCTAATCCCACGTTACTGTTCACGAAGCAAAAAGTCAAGCATTGGGTCCACATATTGATGACGTGGAAGCATTTGGGGGCAATTTTTTGAAAACTGTTGGAGAAGAGACTTTATTTTACTCCCAATAGTTTTTGGCAAGGTCCCAAAACCAATGATTTTGGACTTTATTTTTTCGGGACTCTCGGAAATGCTCTAAACGAATGTTACCGCGATGCAGAGGGCCCATGGGCGTGTAGGATTTTGCTGACCGATAGTTGCATGAGATCAGTAGGTAAAGCTGGTGATGAAAAGTTTCGTTTACCCTGAAGAAGTGACGAACTGAGGTGGGCCAAGAAACTCACCGGGAATTTTCCCTGACAGATTCCATTGGATGGACCCTCCTCTCAGCTTGCCTCCAAGAAACCCCTTGTGGAATTGATTGAGGTGAGCACTAGTGCACCAGTGGTCCTAAGGATAATGAGCACGGTGCCACCCAATGACATAACCCAACTACTTAAAACACCTCTTTGAGCCATGACTCAATTGGCAGGATTCAGGGATGCAAAAGCACTCTCGTACGATCGTACCATTCCTGTAAATATAGCACCGCAAGTGCGCAGATACACCGCCATAAGAAGAAAAACATGCGGCGACTGGTCTGATAATCAACTTCCACAAATCAACCTTTGTCCCTATGAACCTGTCTGCTCAAGAAGAGCGCGCAGTGTCTTCTACCCTTGGTTGTGAGATCTCCTCTTTCCCTCAATCCTATCTTGGACTACCTTTGTCACCGGTGAGGCTCCCAGCGTCTGACTTCGCTCCTCTCCTCGCCTCCTTTGACTCATACCTCTCCGGTTGGCGTGAGCGTCTCCTTAGTACTGGTGGTCGTCTGGTTCTTGCTAATGCCGTCTTGGGGAGTCTGGCCGTCTACTACATGAGCTCCATGTTACTCCCAAAATCTGTTCGGAAGGCTATTGATGCCCGTCGCCGGGCTTTCATTTGGAGTGGCGAAGAGAAATGCTCAGGCGCCCGATGCCTAGTCGCTTGGGACAAGATTTGTCTTCCAGCTGATGAGGGCGGCCTGGGGTTAAAAGACCTTGAATGTCAGAATCACTGCCTCTTGCTGAAATTTGTCCACAAGTTCCTTGATCCTTATGAGGCTCCATCGAAAACATGGGTCAGTCTCTCCCTGGGTTTTGGGGGTAACGCCAACAGACCGCGAGGCTACCTTGCGAGATTAATCTTTGATGAAATCCCTCGCTTTCGTTTGATCACGACTGTTTCTGCTGGGAATGGGGCCACCACTTCATTCTGGTTTGATGTTTGGACAGGTGCAAATTCTCTTGCTGAACGATACCCGGCTCTCCTCTCTCACTGCACTCAAACAAACTACACTGTCTGTGAAGCGTTCAGCTCCACCTTTTCCTTTGCTCTCCGTCCTCGCCTCTCTCGGGTGGCACAGGCCGAACTCTCCGATCTCCATGCTGTCATGGAGACGACTGTCCTTTCGACCAATGCGGATACCCGGCACCTGAAAACATCCTCCACCTGTTAGGTTGATCTCCCGGTCCTTCACGGCCCAAAGGCCGTGGGCCTTGATCCGAACCGCGCCCTGATCGGGGGCGCCCAACCCATATGGTTGGAGGGCCCCTGTCACCCCGCGCTACAAAAGAGGTGGCCTCCACCGGCTCCAATAACGAGGTTGACCGGAGCCGTCAGACCCACCGACATACCAATCCGATCCAGGGGTTAGCGCGGGCAGTGACGGGAAGACCCGCCACCGCTACCACGACGTCCACGCCGGACTCCGTCGCCGTTCCGGGCCAGTGCCGGTGGCGACCCGAAGGCCGGCGGGATCTCCAACCGCGACGCACTCCTACAACTACACTGCGCGACGCTGCCTTGTGCAGATCTTCACCAACAGAACATGCCATGGCGACAGGAGCTGCCGCGACCGGCGGGGACGGTATGAACTCGATCCCCTCTCTTTTACATACAACGCACAGCACATATGCATGAACACACACACCCAGACGCACATCTACAATGTATTAGCGACTTAACAGATCTAACAATGGTATCAGTTTAGCCATGAGTCAGTAGATCCACTCGGGAAACACGAGAAATCCGAGAAAAAGAAATCAAATCGAACCCAAACCCTAACCCTAACCATAGATCCAGAGTCAACTTACCTCCGTATGCCGTCCACGGGCGGCATCACCACCACCCTCATCACCCCTACAGATCTCCTCGACGGAGCCGCGCGCGAGACGCACGCGACTCCAGCGAGGAGGCCCGCAAGGGCGCAGAGCGGCGGCGACGGCGTGACGATGCCGTCTTCGCGCGCACAGATCCGAGCGCACGGAGTTCGCCGGCCATGGTGGCGGCGGAGCTCCGGCGGCGCGCCGGCGGTAGGCCACCGACGACGCGCGCGCACGCGCGTAGACCTAGCTACGGCTAGCACAGAGAGGGGAACAGAGAGGGGTGGAGAAGGAGCACCGCTGGCCATGGCTCATAGGCCATGGCGCGGCGGCGCAAGGACTGCGGCACGGCGGCGTGTGGCCGCCGGCCATGGCGAAGCGCGGCGGCGCGGCGCTGAGCGCCGTTTCGCCAGCGAGAGAGAGAGAGAGGAGCGCTGCGGCGCGGAAGAGAAAAATGAGCTAGGGTTTTGGGCGACGAGCGACTCGGCGGGGTTTTATACCTCCTATCTTCGCGCTCGACCGTCGGATTTGCTGAACGGCCGAGATTGACGCGGGCGGGGGCACGGCTGCGGCGCTGGGCTCAATTGGCGGCCCAGGCCCAGGTTGCGGCCCGCGCGTGCGAGAGGTCTGCCCAGCAGGCCGAAACAGAGTTGGGCCGCGGCCGCGAGCTGCATTTTGGCCCAACAGAAACAGTTCTGCACAGTAGCTTTTCGCATTTATTTGAATTGATTTCAATCAAATTTTGCTCAATTTGAATAGAAATTTGAATAGAATTTGCCCCTGTTTAAATTTGAACCAAAGGGATAATTTTCAGAGGGTAAATAGAGCATTTTGCTACTGTCCATGTGAATTTATTTAAAGTTTCCGCTGCATAGATATTTATTTTGACTTGCATTTAAATTTGAACTAAAGGGATAATTTGATTTCAAGTCATAGATAAAATTTCAGAATATTATGATATTGTTATATTTCTGACCAAAGTTGATAGTAACAATATTATAATTTTATAGATGTTGATTATTGCATTATTACTTTTTCTGCCCCAAGGTGATGAAGTTTAATGTAATAAGGCATTGTCATTATGTTATAATGTTCTCACTTAATATGAATTAATTTCAGCTGCGGGTTCCATGATGGTTTCCATCAAGGACATTCCCATTCTTAAAGGAGATAATTATAATGAATGGTATAAGAAGGTGGACTTCTTTTTTACCATGACAGAGCTGGACTGGGTCCTCACTGCACCGGTTCCAGCTGAGCCTGAGAAGCCGGTCAGAGGGGCTGATGTGACAGATGCTGTTTGGCAGCAGACAGAGCAGGCCTATACGGTCAGCAAACAGAAATTTGACACAGAGAATGCCAAATGGATTACTGCTAACAAGAAATGTTTGGCAGTGATCAAGAACACCATAGAGCCTACTGTTTTTGGGGCAATTAAAGATTGTCATAATGTCGTTGAGTACTTGGCGAAGTTAAAGAGTCAGTACACTGGCTCTTCAAAGACCTACGCCTCTCAGTTGATCAAGCAGTTGATCAACTCCAAGTACACAGGCGGCATCAGAGAGCACATACATCGCTTAATTCACATAAACAATAAGCTCAAGCCAATGGATGAGGACTTGAAAGAGAGTACCATCATTCATTTGGTTTTTGCTTCATTGCCAGATGAGTTTGAGAACTTCGTTGTTAACTACAATGTTAGTTCTGAGAAATGGGACATAGAAAAGACCATAGCGATGTTGGCTCAAGAGGAGGAAAGGATAAAGATAGCACGTGGTAACAATGTTAACCACGTGCAAAAGAAGAAAAATAACAACAATGCGTCTCACAACGCAAAAGGAAATCCCTCCTCTAAGGGAAAAGGAATTCAGCACTCCCAACAGCACAGGCCCAAGGATGGGCAAACCACAGTGGAGAAAGATCAGTGTCTCTACTGCAAGGAAAAGGGGCACTACAAGAAAAATTGTGCCGCCTACTTAAAGATGATCATGGAAAGGAAAGGGATTCCGTTCGACGAGAACTACTCAAAGAAACGAAAGGCGAATTAAAGTCGCGAATGGAGTCGAAGCAGAAGTGAAGGCGGTGGGCGACCTTCTCCTAGAGCTCGACACCGGATTTAATTTATTTCTTAGAGATGTTTTCTTTGTGCCTAGTTTACAGAGGAACTTAATAAGTGTATCTCGTCTAGATGATGATGGATATGGATGTCATTTTGGAAATGGCATGTGTGTGATAGATTTTAAAGATACAGTTACTACTATTGCTTTTAAGAAAAATGATCTTTATTTGTTATCACTACGTGAAAGTGTGAATTCCGTATGTGATGTGAATGCGCTTGTATCCCCACCCATAGCTCATAATAGAAAACGAAAGAGAACTCAAGACACGTCGTCGAAATTATGGCATTGTCGCTTAGGCCATATTTCGAGGGGGAGAATAGAAAGGCTGGTTAAGAATGACGTTCTTCCTCCTCTAGAGTTCTCAGACTTAGATAAATGCGTTGATTGCATCAAAGGAAAATACATAAAGATTACAAAGAAAAATGCTGAACATACCGCAGGTGTTTTAGAGTTAATTCACACAGACATCTGTGGTCCGTTTTCAGTTAAAAGTATAGATGGTTTTGACTCGTTCATTACTTTTACCGATGATTATTCCCGTTATGGATATATTTATCCAATAAAAGAAAAGTCAGAAGCGTTGGATAAGTTTAAAATATTCAAGGCTGAAGTTGAGAATCAACACAACTTAAAGATAAAGATAGTCCGTTCCGACCGTGGAGGGGAATACTATGGTCGGCACACCCCATATGGCCAAGTTCCAGGGCCTTTCGCGAGGTACCTAAGGGAACAAGGTATAGTTGCCCAGTACACTATGTCGGGCGATCCTCAGCAGAATGGAGTCGCTGAAAGACGTAACCGTACCCTTATGGATATGGTGCGAAGCATGGTCAGCTACTCTACACTACCAGTGAGTTTATGGATGGAGGCTTTAAAAACCGCCACCTATATTCTCAACAGAGTTCCCAGTAAAGCGGTGCCAAAGACACCGTATGAGCTGTGGACGGGCAGAGTACCCTCGTTGAATCACCTACGGGTGTGGGGGAGCCCTGCTGAGGCAAAGATATTCAACCCGACAATTGGGAAGCTAGATCCCAAGACAGTGAGCTGCCATTTTATTGGCTACACAGAGAAATCAAAAGGATATCGTTTCTACTGTTCTGACAAAGTCACAAAGTTTGTGGAAACGAGACATGCTGCTTTTCTTGAAGAAGAAATGATACGGGGGAGCATGGAAGCTCGAAAGATTGATCTTGAGGAGAGGCGGGTGTGCGCACCCAATCCAATGATTCAGGAGCCATTTTTCGAACTACCTGTTGAGCCTACGCCGACGGTGCCAGACACTGCGGCTCCAACTCCTGTGATAGTCCCTCCTGTGGCAACACCGAATGCAAATGTGGAACCTGTCCCTCAGGATCCTATAGAAAATGTTGCTGCAGATCAGGGGGAGCATCAACAGCCCCAAACAGAAAATATTCCAGAAGTAGAGGCCCCTAGAAGGTCTCAAAGAGCAAGAAGGTCAGCAATTCCTGATGATTATGAAGTGTATAACACAGAAGAGTTTCGAATGGAAGATGATCCTATTTCATTCGAACAAGCCATGAGAAGCGAAAATTCATTCAAGTGGCTTGAGGCCATGGAAGATGAAATGAAATCGATGAGTACCAACCGTGTTTGGGACTTAGAAGAAATTCCTAAAGGAGCCAAAACAGTAGGCTGCAAATGGGTCTACAAGACGAAACGTGACTCCAAAGGGAATGTAGAAAGATTTAAAGCATGTCTTGTGGCGAAGGGTTTTACACAAAAGGAAGGAATAGATTACAATGAGACTTTTTCTCCGGTCTCATGTAAGGATTCCTTCAGAATCATAATGGCATTGGTGGCGCATTTCAATCTCGAATTGCACCAGATGGATGTAAAGACGGCATTCCTTAATGGGGATCTTGAAGAAAAAGTTTACATGGCTCAACCCAAAGGTTTTGTCGTGGAAGGAAAAGAACACATGGGATGCCACCTAAAGAAATCCATTTATGGGTTAAAACAAGCTTCGAGACAGTGGTACTTGAAGTTCAACGAAACGATAAAGAATTTCGGGTTTATTGAAAATGTTGAGGACAATTGCATTTATGCAAAATTTCAGAAAGGAAATTACATTTTCCTCATCCTTTATGTGGATGACATTCTACTGGCAAGTAGCAATGTCAACCTATTATTGGAAACGAAGAAGTTCCTGTCCTCGAACTTTGATATGAAAGACCTTGGTGAAGCCTCATTCGTTTTGGGAATCGAAATTCACCGAGATAGATCAGATGGGGTATTAGGATTGTCTCAACAGACGTACCTGGAAAAGGTTATAGAAAAGTTTTGTATGCAAAGGAGTAAGCCTACTCCTGCGCCAATAGTCAAGGGCGATAGATTTGGGGATTTTCAGAGTCCTCAGAACAGTTATGAAAGGGAACAAATGAAGACAGTTCCATATGCTTCAGCTGTCGGAAGCTTACAGTATGCACAAGTGTGCACACGCCCTGACCTAGCATTTGTTACCAACATACTTGGCAGATATCAGAAAGATCCAGGCCTCGAGCACTGGAAATTAGTGAAGAAAGCTTTACGGTATGTGCAAGGCACAAAAGACCTCATGTTAACATATAAAAGAACTGATTCCCTTGAGATTGAAGGGTATTCAGATTCAGACTTTGCGGGAGATGGAGATGATAGTAAATCCACGACAGGCTACATCTTTACTCTCGCAGGGGGAGCTATATCGTGGAGAAGCTCCAAGCAAACAGTGACAGCAACATCTACGATGTATGCTGAATTTATAGCATGTTACGAGGCATCCTGCCAAGTTGAATGGCTAAAGAAATTCGTACCAGGATTGAGAGTGGTAGACAGTATAGAAAGACCACTAAAGATGTACTGCGATAACCAGCCAGCAGTGTTCTATGCTCATAATAATAAGAAAAGTACAGCTACCAAGTCGATAAAGATAAGATTTTATTCTGTTAAAGATAGAATCCAGGATCACACCATAAGTCTCGAGCATATTAAAACAGAGAAGATGCTCGCGGATCCGCTAACGAAAGGCTTACCGCCCAACGTGTTCAAAGAACACGTGGCCGGCATGGGGCTAAGGTATTGCCTACGATCTCTGGATTAACAGGGCCCATAGATTAAAGAATCTATTTCTGAATAGAGGCGTGTATGGTAGCTATTGATTCTATTGACAATTGAGTCGGGACGATGAAATATGCTCTGTATACAAATCTAGGATGAAATAAGGAAAATTGTAAAAGTAAAAGAAAAGCGATTGTGAGATCAAAGGGGAGATTGTTAGGTTGATCTCCCGGTCCTTCACGGCCCAAAGGCCGTGGGCCTTGATCCGAACCGCGCCCTGATCGGGGGCGCCCAACCCATATGGTTGGAGGGCCCCTGTCACCCCGCGCTACAAAAGAGGTGGCCTCCACCGGCTCCAATAACGAGGTTGACCGGAGCCGTCAGACCCACCGACATACCAATCCGATCCAGGGGTTAGCGCGGGCAGTGACGGGAAGACCCACCACCGCTACCACGACGTCCACGCCGGACTCCGTCGCCGTTCCGGGCCAGTGCCGGTGGCGACCCGAAGGCCGGCGGGATCTCCAACCGCGACGCACTCCTACAACTACACTGCGCGACGCTGCCTTGTGCAGATCTTCACCAACAGAACAGGCCATGGCGACAGGAGCTGCCGCGACCGGCGGGGACGGTATGAACTCGATCCCCTCTCTTTTACATACAACGCACAGCACATATGCATGAACACACACCCAGACGCACATCTACAATGTATTAGCGACTTAACAGATCTAACACCACCTTCTCAAGTCGGGGTGCGTATGATCTTCTTCGCCCCTCGCCCCCTCTGGATACTTGCTCCAAACTTATCTGGAGAACCTGTCTCCCCACCGGGTGAAGTTCTGGGCTTGGCTGCTGCATAAAGGGCGGCTTAATACCAGGGCTAACCTCTTTCATAGAAACATCAGAACCTTGACAGCATGACACGCCATGCTGTGAGCGTTGCCATGACACGCTCGAGACAGATACTCACCTTTTTCTCAGATGCCCATCTGCTCGCGGGTTCTGGGATAAGTTGGGATTTTGTCCTGATGAAGCTAATCTCGTCACCCCCTGGCGGACTCAGCTCCCTTCCCACCTCCCCTCCCAAGTTGCACCGGAGATCATGCTCACTGCCATGAGGCAAGTTTGGCTTGCGAGGAATGCACTGATTTTTTACGCCAAGGTCACCTCGGTGGATGCTATGCTAAAGAATTTGATGGATGAGAAAGCTATCGAAGCACAGATGTACGGCTAAGTCTAGAGATATAGATTGCTGGGTTCGTTTTGTTTCTCTTGCTGCGGCTTTGTAATCCCCTTCTCCCCTGATGTACTCTCTCTTTAACCTGTCCCACAGGTTATCCCCCCCCCCCCCCCCCCCCCTCCGTCTTCTCCATTCTGTCTGGAGATGTAATATGTTTTTGTTAGGCATTTTTTCTTAAATAATGTTGTTTTCTTAAAAAGAAAGTTCAACTGGTAATCCAGCGCCTTCTGCTAAGATTGCCAAGACAATCTGATTTGGAGCCATTTTTGCGGTGATTTTCGCATCCCAGCTGATGTTGACATCTATCTACCCCCATGGCCCTATGTCGTCTCCATCAGATAATCCTCAAATTTTGTGGAACATAAAAATCTGTTATCCATGCTGCATGCCTACATCTCGCTCTTCTCATCATCTCTCACAATCTCACCTCTCTTTTCCACGTGATTTGCCTATAATCTTATCAAGATCTTCCTAGCGTCAATCCTCTCGTCATCTACGATTCTAGGTAGCCTCCTGTAACAATGTGCCGGCCCTTGCTTTTTCTAGTTGTTGCAGAGCAGAAGAGAGCAGGTTCAGCTGGAGCATATATATGATCGACCGAGTTTGTACCGACTTGATAGTAAACTTTCAGCGGGCTTCATTCATGGGTGCCAGAACATAGATTGAATCCAGTGCAGGAGGGCAGTTAGGCACTGGACTTTCGTCAAACTCTGCAGTAATGGCATCCGTGACAAACGATCACACCTTCCTGAACGAACAGTAGACTGTCCTAACACTCTTTAACCGAAAGATTCCTCTGTATCCGGTGCATCAGGCAGGGTTTTGTCCACTACACGCACGTCGCTATAGTCTACAGTGGTATGATCATACTCTCGTAATTCAAAAAAGTTACCTCGCATGCACTGCATATATATAATCCTTAAAAGTTCTTATTTCAATCAGTAGCCTTCTCACCACCTTTCAGGCACGTCAACAAGCAAACCACCAGTTGCTCAGTAATCATAACGGTTGTGCACACAACACACATAATTTTAGGCTTTTAAGCTTACCCCTTGATTAGTTTCCAAATTTCACCCCAAATTCCACTATGCAAAAAAAAAATCCCATCACATCAAAATACCGACACATGTATGGAGTACTAAATATAGATGAAATCAAAAACTAATTACATAGTTTTGTTGTACTTTGCAAAACGAACATTTTAAGCCTAATTAATCAATTATTCATAAATACAAACAAAATGCTATCTAAAGTTTGGGTGTCCAAACTTTGAAACTAAACTTTGGCACCATTTGGATTCGTTTGGATTTTCGTGTCAAAAAATTTAGTATCTCTATTTCTTTGCATGCCTCTTTTCTGATTGGCAGCGGGGGCATCCAAGCAGCTCAGGCCAGCTCCAAGCTAGCGACGAGAAAGTCGCCATTGATTTCTTTTTCTGCACTTCTCTCTCCTCCACGTAGGTTCAGACTACCACGTTTTACCACACTAGCAAAAGTTTTGTATGTGTGTTTTGCATTATGAACTGACCAGTGGAGCAATTCTACAACAGGATTACACTTTCTCTCTCTTTTCGTGTGTGTCAAGTGCTAACACAAAAGTTCACCATCAGCCGAGTGTGCTGCTGACCTTTTTTTTTACAACTGCAATATATTATATTAAGCAGCCAGTTTTACAGAGAAGTCCTCCGAAGATGACAGAATTACAAAACGGTCCCTTGACCGGATAAGAACAGCATCAACTACAGAGAGGCGATGGACGACGAGCTCGCCGGCGAACGGCAGTAGAGGCTCCCAAGGCGCATACAGCCAGATGGAAAACCGTGCAGAGCAACGGTTGAAGACGGATCGACGGAGTCTTGGAGGTGCACACCGAGCGACTGAAGAATGAGTTGATTGTCGTCGCCGGAGGTTGAAGGAGAAGCTCCCAGTCGAGATCCAAGGGGGAACGAGGTCGTCGAGGCATCGCCTGAGGTAGGAGAGCTGCTTGTAGACTGGATCTGCACTTCTAGCGACTGCTTGGACCAGGGGCGAGATGGAGACGGGCGTCGGTGGAAGCGAATCGGGAAAGCCCGGATCTTGAAGGCGTGAAGAGGACGGTGGAGGCGAGGGAAGAACCGAGCGGAGGAGGGGATTTATTTTATTACCACGTACCTTGGGTACAGCAACGGCGGCGCCAAGGGAACCACCAAGGAGAACCTCGGCGACGAGAACTCCGACGACGACGACAGCAACCAGAGGTAGGGACGAAGCCATAGAGGCACTAGCACAAAGGCAAGAAAACGGAAAGCTACTATACTACTACAGGGAGTAAACGCAGGGGCGGGCCCCGCTCCTTCCCGCTGCGACGAGCTCGCCGGAGCAAGCGCGCCGGAGACGGGAGGGAGGGGGCCGTCGGGGTCTGGATCTGGGGAGAGGAGACGAGCACGGGAGGCGACTTGGGGGAGACTAAACGTTCCAACTGGTTGGAGGTTCGTGTGCTGCTGAGTTTGTGTCGACGTAGATTTTGGCCATGAAGAATCTGAACATCAAAGAAGGCCAGGGAGACTGTTTTTTTTAGGAGACTGGTCCCAAACACACTAGAAACAACGCGCGGCGTTGCTGCGCCAGCAGCGAGAGTTTGAGGTGCAGAGAACCAGTTGCGCTGACTATGGAGAAATGTATTTGGGAACTCAACAGGTTGGATAAAACCCAATTATATGTTTTGATGTTGGATGGCAATGAATTCCAAAATTAGTAGCCACTGTCGAGGAAAAGAATTTTGATTAAACAATATTAGCTCTCATAGGCAAACTGTAGAGCACATGGTGCACATCTCTTGTGAGCATGTTAACTACATGTTAGTTAAGTGATCTCATTTTCAACTTAATGCTGTTCACCTCAAATTAACAAACACATCTGTCACATCCTCCATTTCATTTACCATGCTTAATAGCAGTACATTTTAAACTCCTCCTTGCCTCAAACGAACAGATAGACAAGTGGTCTGTATGATATAATAATATCCAGCTCTTAGCATCGTGTAGCGGCTTCTTCTTTTGTCTACTCAAACATAAGTACCACCATATAAACAGCATAAGTACCAACATATATACATATAAATTTGTATATATGCCTGAAACGGGAATTGGCATGAGTATCTGTTCTGACCATCAGGAAAATCTTGGGAAAGGAAAGAGCAAAGAAGTGACTGTGCACAACTTTTCTCTACTGTATGTTTCTGCTGGCAGTGGTTGTATAAAACTATTTTATACTCTATGTTTCTGCCAGCAGTGGCTGCAGACAATTGTTTTTCTCTGTATATTTCTGAAGGTTACTTATTTTTCCCATTCTATGAAACAAGGGCAACAGCATACTTATCATTATGAAAGTTCATTAGGCAGAGGCTTATGGATTTCTTCAGGGACTGAAGCACAGCTGCCACGCGTCGGGTGCGCATGGCCTCTCAGCCCAGCGCGCAGCGGCCTTCTCTGAGATGTTGTTGAACTCAAACATGGCAATGCTACAGCGTGCTCGGGCTTTCGCTGGGCCAGCGTGATTGCGTGAATACTATCATCCATCCATCTATCCGACTGTATAATTGATTGAGAAAGTTATTTTTTAGATTTAGGAAACAATCAAGAAACAACCAGAGCTCGTCCAGTCTGGAGAAAAAAGGGATCTGCACGGCGGTAGATGCGGTGGGTCTATAACGTCACGCGGTTTACTCGTTACAAATGTTAGCTTCGCTATATTTATTGATACTGAAGTTGTTGGTGAGTTGGTGGTGTATCTTCAGATAAGAACCTTAGCCAGCAACAGCATGGAGCAAAAGTTGAGGCCTTTGCTGGCAAGCCATCTACAACCTGTATGAGCAAAAGATCGATACATCAGTTCAGTTGCTCAAATCGTTGCTAAAAGAGAGCCAAAATGTCAGTGTTGTCTAGCAAAAAGAAACAAAAGGTTCATGTCATCCCCCGTTAACCGGATGGAATTACAAAGTAACAAGCTTGATGTCACATGCTGTAGTAGGAAATTCCTTTCCCACAAAACATTGCCTATTTGTCTGTTAAATTTGTATGGAAAATTGTTTCAAACATGTTTTTATGTGGCTCTAGTATAGTTAAAGAATCCAGACGGGCATATGATCAGAATTAAGATTTACAGAGTTTACTCAAATGATGAGTTCTGCTAAGTGTGCAGCACGAATCAAAAGTTCAGATTGTATGCTTTTTATTGAGGGAACTATAATGGAGGTAGTCTGCATAGCTCAAAAGTCCGAAAAGAGCCAATATAACACCTGAAACTAATCATTTTTTTTCTAATTTAACATTCAGATGATCCATTGATTTCCTAGCTAATTAAGTGACTTCTCAGCAGTTAACTCACTTATCAAAAGCAATTTTGAGAATAAAAGAGCAAGGAACTACCTGTAATATGAAGTAGAGAATGGCTGCTTTTTCTGCAAATAGAATGAACAAGTTAAATGACTAACATGTTGTAAGTATACGTCAGAGAGAGTGAGATGTCAAATATCGAGTGAATCATTTTGAAAAATACATGGTGAGCAAGAGCATACCATTAAGTAATGTCAGTATTGCTGTAAACCATGTCTCTTGGCTATGAGTAGGCCAGCGAATGAATCTCATTTTATTGGACAATGCTAAATTATAATGGTAAATCTACAGAGCATTGTAGCATGAGTACTGACAGATAATTACGAATCAAGCAATGTTTCTTTAATACATAGCAAGGGGGTGGGATAAATAAAAATTATATAACATATAAGATCACAACATGGCAAACGAGGAGTGTATGCAAACTTATCATGAGAAGTATGGTTACATTAGGTATTCAGGTTATAATATGTCACAAACACATATGGTTAGCTTAATGCAGAGCATAAAAAAATCATTGTCCTTTATGTGGTTTGTTTTGAGTTTTCTTGATGTGTGACCATTTATACAAGTATTATCTGGTTAAAAAACTAAATTCATATCTGAACATTGCTAATTTAGGCAAGGGTAGTAACCTGAATTCCCCTGCTTCTTAATTATTTTCTTCTTTCAGGTATATCTCCATATCATCTGCATATATGGCCACTTTTTTTCTTGTTTATCCGGAAAACTTAACATGGTTATTTGGTCAGCAATTGAAATAGCTGCAGAGGCAAATCATCGAGCATATGTTGTGCATGCACATGAATCCATTCGTGGGCACTGGGCAGCAGAAGATGGAATTGGAGTGGGAGCAACCACCATGGTCTGTTGCTGTTGCTGTACTGCATACGGAGTAACCAACAGCGGCTCTGCTTTGGATCGTCTCCGCCACCGCAACGGCATAGCGTTTCGCTCCACGAGGCCAACGTCTATCACTTGCTGCAAACTTACCAATGCATAGAAGTTCGGCTGGAGGTTATCTGTTCGCATTGCTTCTTCTAGTCCACTTGCTTCCTACAGCTCGTCCACGACATCAATTTCTTCCTTGAGCCCAGTATGGATTGACCTCCGTCTCTCTACCAAATTGGTAGCACAGGGCATCTAATACTAGCATTGCCATGTTTGAGTTCAACAGCATCTCAGAGAAGGCCGTTGCGCGCTGGGCTGGGAGGCCATGCGCACCCGATGTGGCAGCTGTGCCAGTTGGAGCCGATGTTGTGCGTGCGCCATAGCGCGGTGGTAGGAAGCACGGGGAGCCGAAGGCGATGCTGATGCTCTGGCGGGGAAGAGCAGGCGCAGGCGGATGGAGGTGGGAAGATGGAGTATGGCGGTAACCTCGGAGATGCTTCAGCGGCCGCGACACCGATGGCGTGGGAGGGGCCCGCCGGTGCTGCTGGAGGCCGCCGCCCCTCCGCCATCGCAGCCATTCGCTGCCGCCGTGCGCGCCGACGCCGCCACCGCCGCGCGCACCGCACAGCGCTCGCCGCCCGCCGCCGGAGCCATCCGCGGCCGTCCGCAGTCGCCGCGCGAGCAGTCCGTGGCCCCCGCACGTTCATCCGCCTTGACCGCACTGCGCCCCACGGTGGCCGCAGTCCTTGCCGCCGCCACTGCGAAGAGGGCGGCCCACCCGCGCGCCCTCCATCATCGACGCCGCCGTTGCGGCGTGGAGCGCGGCCATAGCGTGCGGCGACACCACGGGCTCACCGTCGTCATCGTAGCCAGCCGCGCCTCGCGTTGGCAGCTGCCCGCGGCCGCCATCGCCTTGGGCCAGGCCGGCACGGCGATGGGGGCCGACTGGTGGCACGGCCCCACTCTTGCGCTCGAGCCCCGCTAAGCTCCGCCCCCTGCTCCTCCACCGCCTGAAAGCCCGCCGTCGGGAGTCCGCTGCGAGGCCCCTCCTCCTCCTCCGACGGCAGCCATCCGCTGGAGCCTCTGGACGAGATGGACCCGTCGACAGCCCTTGCAGCGCGCGCGGGATGGGGGTGGGGCGGCGAGTGGAGGCATGGAGGAGGGTGCCGGTCGACGGCCCTTGCAGGGCGCGCGGGGGACGGGCCCCTTGTGAGCTTCCGGGGCCGGCGGCGGCATGAGGGCAGGGGCGGCGAGGGGAGGGATGGAGGAGGGTGCCGGGGGCGGCCGCGGCATGGGGGCGGAGGAGGCGAGGGGGAGGCGGCGTGGGAGGTGGAAGGGAGGGAGGTAGGGGCGACGAGGGGGAGGCGGAAGGGAGGCCGCGAAGCAGTGGCGGGGCGGCGAGGGGGAGGGAGGGAGGCAGCGGGCGGCGATAGGGAGGGGAGGGAGGGCAGCGTGAGCAGCAGAAGGAGGCGGACGGCGGGTTGATTCTATAAAACTTCGAGGGTCTTTTTGCAAATTGACGTGAGGTCGCGCGATCTCAGCCGTTGTCGCGCCCGATCCGACGGCCGAGAATTGCAGGCGACGTGGCCCAATGGCTGGCCTGAGCTTGGCTCAGGTTTCGTTTTAGAAGAGCATCCTGTCCACCTCGCTATTGGGCCTTAATAAAGCCCACTACTCCTAACGAGAGGCCCAGATAGAGGCCGCACCATCCAGCAGCCGCCTATAAAGAAAGAGGCCTCCACGAACCCTATAATAAACCAACCGTGCTAGTTCTCTTCCGCCGCCGCACCGGCTACGCATCGGCCTCAGCGATTTCCTCTCCATTTTTCTATGCTTTTGCTACCCTCTCTCAGATCTACTTTCTAGGGTATTGCTTTAGGTTTGCTCGATTCGTTGGTTGAAATTTGCTTGTGTTTCTCGGAAGGGGTAGATGCATAGAGTTTTCTCGATTTGTTCATATTGAAATTTGCACGTTTCTTGGAAGGGAGTAGATGCAAAGATTCATTTCATTCTGGTTTTTCCTTTTCACGGTTTGAATCTGAATACGGGAGATCGGGCTCCATATTATGAGTCAACAGCATGCGCCATTCAATGGCGTCCTGACTGCCGCATGGAGCCCAGATTGACGCCAGGAGAAGATTGTTTGGAGATCCATCTTCTTTAGTTCCAAGCCACAATACCTGGCCACACATCAGCACGAACACACTCCCAAATAATCTGTGTTTTCTTGTTAAAAATTCAACTTTGTTTCTTGCGCTGGAGAGAGTTGGGATTTGGATCTGGTATTTTCAGTTGGGCTGCAGGATTTGGTGTTGGGACGGCATGATTTTGATGAACGGGTGCCGTCTTGTATCTCCGTGGACGAAACGCCCTTTGCACTGTGCCCAGATAGACGGCCAATACACGATTGGATGGGGCGTCGTGTCTGTTTCTGGCCCCTCCAAATTAAATGCGGCCACAGTTCGATTGCACCATCTCCAGTTTCTGGCGTCGTGTCTGTTTCTACTTTTGTTTTGATTTTTTCTCCAATTTTCTCGTTGGCTCTTCGTTTTGTTTTTTTATCTCTGGTACCATGGATCTTAGAATATCTTTTTTTGGTTGGCAGTACTGAACGAAATATACGGACAATATAACCAGACGAGATTTTTATGGGACATCTAATTTTGTACCAAAATTTGATTATCCGTACTTCCATGTGTAAACCCAATATACAAGTCGGACATTGGTAAATAATTATGTTTATCTGGAAACAAATATTAACTCTGATTTGTTCATGATGCTTACATTTGGAAATATGAATGATTACTCACAGTAAATAATTTGGTTCAGAACGGCGATTTCACTTTAAAAGTGTCTGAATCAGGTCGGAGATATTTGGAAATAAAATTGTTTATAATTTGAATCGGAACAGCTGTCTTTCTGAAAAACTGGTGAAATTCATATGAAATGGTTTCATGTAATCAACACAACCATGTGGCAAGGAACGTAGAGTTCGGTAATTCGACACAATCACACGAAGTTCGACTGGCTGGCCTTCAAATGAAATGGTTCCATGTAATCAACACAACCATGTGGCAACGAACGTATCAGAGTTCAGTAATTTGACATAATCACACAAAGTTCGACTGGCTGGCCACAGTATATATGCAGCCCATTTATATGTACAGGTCCACCAGTTCATTCCCAGTACAAAAGGTTGAGAAGAGAAGAAATGGACTCACAACGTGTATCACAAGTGCATCTACACTATCAGCAAAGCAATTTGACGAGTTTACACTATCAGCAAAGCAATTTGACAAGTTTTGCCAGTGACAGGCTGCTTCATATGGGCGGGATGTTTGAGAACGAGAAGCCCTTGTAACCTTTGTATGCATAGTATGCGATTCGCGTGTAGTAGAAACCTGGGATGAACATCACAATACCTAGAATCATGAAGAAGATTCCTGTTGCAAGCAAAAACACGCAAAAGTTCAGGTAATGGATAACAAGCTCCTGCTCAAGGAGCAACCATATAGCGACCCAACCAGGTCAGAGCTGCTCTCTCAATGAAAGCTATTGAAATATAAGCATGAACCCTAGCATGAGCCCTAAATCACGGATGTGTGATGCATCAAGACTCCTAGCATGAACCCAAAATCTACATTGGAGCATATATACTGGAGGCAAATATAAGCAATTCATTGCTCTCAGTTGTTGACTCTAAGTTTCACATTGCTGCATCCATTTGAAACCACACCGTTAAGGGAAATCCACAATTTCTTCTGTGTAGCATACTTGACCTAAAAAATTGCATTAAAATGACCTCAATCCTGTGATGGCTTTTTATATTATGTACACTAAACCTCGTGTACCTGATAGGTAAGCACCTGCATTTTCCTACAGTGGACATAGGCAGTTCACCCAATTGCTATTGCCACCCAGTCAACTTAGGCGTGACACCAACCCCTAAATGCAAGCATCATAACCAAATCCAAGCTGGTAGCTATTCTAATGCATAGATAATTAGGAGAATAATCAAAACATTACCACTTTGTCTCCCATCATCATCTTACTTGCGCAAGCTAGTGACAGAAACAATCAAATTACGCCGTTGAATTGGCACCCCAAACACTGCTAAATGGCGAGCAACCCAATTGTAGCTAACCCAGTCAATTCCTGAAACCCTAGGCACTTAAATCAAACCCCGAAGCTAAAATCCCCCAGAGATCTGGTAACAATCACTAATTCTAAGCACCTCAAGGCCACGGGCGCACCGTGCACGCAGGAACGAAGCCTAAGCTGCTCGCATCGAGGCGAGAGAGAAGGGATCGCGAGCTGAGCGAGCGAGCAAAGGGGGGCGGTGAGCGTGGGCTCAGACAGTCAGACTCACCGTGCGCGCGGTCCCCTCCGACTTGGTTGGCGGCCATGAACAGGCCCCCGACGGCGCCGAGCGCCCCGAAGGCGAGGAGCGCGGCGGCGAAGGCGATCTCCTTGACGGGCGCGCCGCGCGGGCCCCCGACTGCGCCGCCGACGAGGTCGTCCTCGTCGGAGATGGAGAAGGCGTGGTCCACGTACGCCATGCCCCCGGCCGGCGCGCGAAACCCTAGGCGCTACGCGGGGAGGGAAGAGAAGAAGGTTCTGGAGCTTTTGCTGTTTGGTTGGGGGCGGATGGAATGATGGATGAGTTCGGCGAGAAAATGAATGCGGTGGCGAGCACGGGAAGGAAGGCCTGCGACTTTGGGAGAGAAGAGGTCAGTCTGACAGTCTCGGGTGGGTCGCTTTTACGCTACGCAATTCAGCTGCTGCGCCGCTCGCGGATTTGGATTTGGGATGCGCTCGGTCAACCTCGGCTGCATCGATGATGACGGGCCGGGCCGGGCGGGGGGAGCAATCTGGAGGTGGTGGTTGGGCTGGGCTGTGCTGGGCAGGCTTGCTCAAGTGAAGGGGCTGGCTGGTGAT
Source organism: Echinochloa phyllopogon (assembly GCA_033239725.1). NCBI lineage: Eukaryota > Viridiplantae > Streptophyta > Magnoliopsida > Poales > Poaceae > Echinochloa > Echinochloa phyllopogon. The sequence goes on from BTCW01000001.1 coordinate 5,369,356, forward strand.
GGGCTTATTAGGGTGCCCTGCTATTGGGCCGAATGGCATGTGCTTTGGAGCTTTGTGGTCCATTCGTTTCTGGGCTCAATTAAGAAGAATAGGCACTGGGCGGATTGTCTCTAGCCCACAAGACGTCAGGTGGTCATTGTTGCGAGGTTTTGTTACGCAACGCTACTCCTTTCTACAGCCATTTGTGATTTTTTCATAAGCACACTCTCGAGTCTCAAAGATGCATGCATGTAAAGCGCCTTCAGTTAGGCGGTTAGGGCCTTCATTTCCGCCATGATGGGGCAGCCATTGTTGACTCCCACTACGCTCAAGTGCACCCTAAGCTACCCAAGTGTGTTCAAGTGCATCCTACCTGCATTCCTAATAGAGGTATAGGACTAGGAGTTTCTAAACAACACACTTTCCAGCTTCCATGCCTCACCGGCTTTTAGGGGGTGAAATTCATTCAGCTTCACCCGTAGTACTAACTAACTGCAATCTCCTTTGTGTGTGAGTAAAGCAGGAAGGGGAAAAAAATGTCACTATCATTATTGGTGTTAGGAGGTGGGGAAGAACATAATTAAAAAGCGAGCTCTTTTGTGGGCAAGGTAAAGGGGTAAAAAGAGGCGAGGAAAAGGGCACAGGCCCAAAAGAGAAATGCCTTTTACTTATTACCCAAAGGCGTAAATGTTTCGCAATATATATTATACCACGCATGCAATGGTGGGGGACATACGTGCATGCATACACATAAGTTGCTGTCCAATATCAGTATGTCCTTGGTGTTGGTCCTAAAAAAAAATAAGTATACATGTGTGGGTCCATGCAGTACGTGTACCCCACCACCAGCACCAAGCAATTTGCAGAATGAGAAGGTATAGTGCAGCCTCGAGATGAACCTCGAGGTGAAGAAGGAACAACATTTATCACGTAGCTCCACAACGCATTATGCTTGTCGATCCATGGATATGATCTCATCCAGTCATCCATGGCCATGGACAGTCACTTTCACCTGCAGGGAGCCATAGGCACTGTCACTCCGTCAGTTCAGCAAATGGTAGGAGTACCCGTAAAGCCGGCCATAACGCGCATGCATAGATCTAAATGTTTCTATTTTTTGCTGCTGACAAAGAGGTGCATAGTGAGTAAGTGAAACACTGAAACTACGTGCCACTAACTTTCTAATTGAATAAAATTTCCTTTCTTAAAATAAAAAAACGAACAATATCCACTAACATATACTACGTCCAGTCATCAAAATATGAAATTTCAGACAAGTATAAAACGGCAGAAAACAAGTTGTTTCTCATGTCCAAGACTGTCTATTAGTGACGGGAGTAGTAGTTTATCAGCCATTTCTGAAGGAAAAAAAAAGAGGAATCCTCTATCGCTTTGGACAGTGGTGATGCGAAACAAAAAATTAACTCTAGGCCCAATTGTCCTAGAGATAACTTACTTTCAGATCTTTCAAAAAAAAGATAACTTACTTTCAAGAATGAGCCTTTCAGAAACACATGCGCACATACAATTTATCTGCTAGAAATGCCAATCACCAAACAGTCATATTAAGTGGGATTTGTATTACGTACACAGTCTAATTCACTTCAATTGCTCGAAGAATTTTAGAAGATGATGCATAATATGCTACTCCATCATCAACCATCTGTGAATTTTATTGCCGCAAACATTTTTAATTTTTACAAAATGAACACATATTTGATGGACTTTCACTACCAACCAAGCTGAACTTTCTGCCATATGCTTTTCCTGAAAAACGCAGCAGCAGCACTAGCACTTGAGCATAGACAGAATCATTGAATTCTCTGCAGCAGTGGGCCTATGGAATTCAGATCTGGGTGGCATTAACCACCTTTTCCCTCCAGATCTATTCTCCTACCCCCTCTGTGAATTGCCCTGCCCCTGCTCATCCATGCATCCCTTTTTAGGTATCAAAAGGACCATGGCAAGAGGACACCGTTTGGAAGCTCTGCCAGGCCCCTTTCCTCTCCAGCCATTACCTGCAAATTCTTCCTTGCTCCCTCCCTTCTTTCTCTCTCATCTATAGAAATTAGGCCATCATGCTAAATTGACATGGACTAATCATCCTTAGAAGTTAGAAGCGGAAAACAATAGTCAATTCATTTGATAACAGAAAACATAAGAGAATTCAGTCAATTGATCCCAAAATAGCATTGCCTTGACACTACAAGAATAACTCACATCCGCACCCCTCATATGCCTCGGTGCACTCAAGATCCGGTGCTAATGTAACGTTAGCACCGGGTGCGAAATTGGGGCGCCCTCGGGAACCCTTTAGCACCGGGTGGTATTACGACCCGGTGCTAAAAGTCCCCTTTAGCACCGGTTGGTGTTACAATCCGGTGCTAAAGGGTCCCCCTCCTTTAGCACCGGGTGGTATTACGACCCGGTGCTAAAGGGTCACCCTTTAGCACCGGGTGGTGTTACGACCTGGTGCTAAAGGCCCTTTAGCACTGGTTCGTAAATACGATCCGGTGCTAATGTAGGTGTCACATGCTACTTCAAAAGGAGCGCATCTTTAATCCTATCACATGTGCTACGTAGGTGAGATGGTTAGGTGGGTGCGCGTGAGCCAAGAGGTCTCGAGTTCGAATCCCGCAACACGTAAATATGCAAATATTTTTGGCTAGTGCCCCCACCTTTAGCACCGGAAGATTGGCACCGGGTGGGAAACCCGGTGCTAAAGGGCTTTCCCACCCGGTGCCAAAGTGCATCATTCTGGTAGTGTGATCTGGAAAAGCAATTACCTGGCCTTGCAACATGCGCAGGGAGCAAAAGAAGAACCATTGCACAGAATTATCATCTCATAGCACGGCATGAATTCAGGTAATCAGATCACACAATGGTACCAGAATGATCTGGAAAAGCAATTACCTGGCCTTGCAACATGCGCAGGGAGCAAAAGAAGAACCATTGCACAGAATTATCATCTCATAGCACGGCATGAATTCAGGTAATCAGATCACACAATGGTAACTAGGAGACCATGGCAAGAGGACGTACGGAAGCTCCGCCATGCCCCTTACCTCTCAAGCCATTACCTGCAAATACTTCTCTCTCATCTAGAAATTAAACTATCGTGTTTAATTCACATGGGCTAACCAACCTTAGCTTACTGTTAGAAGAGAAAAAACAAGAGTCAAATTATTAATTTGATAACACGAAACATAAGAGATAATTCACTTAGTTGATCTCAAAATGGCCTTGGCTGGTTTTAGAAAATGAAATTACCGGGCCTCTTGCAACAAGCTCAGGCTCAACTCTCAAGAACCATATCACTATCATCTCATATCACAACACGAATTTAGCTAATCACAAAATGAAGACTACATGAGCTAATACACAGCAAAGTCATCTATTTCTAATTAACTTCATTCCCTTCATCATCCCATATCATGAACTTTGCTGAAGACTACTAGTAGCTTAGTAGGAGCTGGAGTTGGTTTCAATCAACAATAATAACATATACAATTGTAGTTATTCAAACTCCAGCTTAGACTACACTGAAGTAATTAAGCTAAAGCTATAGTAGCTGCATGCTAAACTAAACTAGACATGCTGTGGTCATCGCTTCAGCTCTCTCCTGGCGAGCCAAGAACTGCATGGGCAGCTAGCCAGGGCGCCATGGACGACCTCAATGCATCTACAATTCTGCATGCACATATAGTATTCGACCAACTGCGATCAAGGAAGCCTCTGCGTCCGTCATCAGCCGTCAGCCGACGACGTGCAGGCGGATCTTCTTGCTTGCTGGCGACGACGCCGGGCACGGCGCCGCCGGGCCGGGCCCGGGCCGGGCGACGAACACCGCGGAAAGGACGTCCTGCGGCACCGCGATGAGCCACCGCACGGCCGCGGGTCGCGGTGCGGCCGCCGATCCGCAGCGGTGGCCACCGCCGCGGCGCTGCAGCTTCCTTATCTTGGCGGCGGCCGGCGGGAGCCTCGGCTTCCTCGGCGCCGGCGGGCACACCAACGGCGCCGGCGGCAGCACGCTAGCCGCCAGCTTCGGCGTGGAGAACCCATCGAGCACGGCATTGTCGCCGCCGCCGTCGCCGCCGCTCTGCCGTCCGGATCGGCGGTAGCTTGCCGGACAGCAGCTCGAGCTCTAGGCCCATGAATTATAATTAACTTGGAGCAAATAGTACGGTGGAGTGGTGATCGATGGCAATGGCGGTGGCGGTGGCGCGTGTGGAGGAGGCAGTGCAAGCAAGAAGCACGGTAGGGTTGCGCGAGTGGCACTTAAGTAGAGGATGGAGAAGCGAAGAGAGGGAGCAGGCGTGGAGGGGGAGGAGGGATGGTAGTGATGATGGCGGTGATCGAGGAGTGAGAAGCGGCAGTAAAGCTAGCGGGAGAAAACAGAATTATTTTGGGGGAAGCAGCCTGCACCCTGTGAGGCGAAAGGGGTTTGATGAGAGAGAAGGGGAGAAGGAGAGGGAGAGGAGAGATAGTTTGTGATGCGAATGATTGTGAGAGGAATGAAAGCGGCGCGGGGGCGAAGGAACTGAAGGAAGCTCAAATTTTTACCCTCTTTCGAGGGCGATCGGATTCAGGTCTAGCAGTAGCTCTGCCTCTTGAATTGGCGCAAAAGAAATAAAATTTTTCCAGCTGATTAGTTCTTTTCACTGGCCAGATTGCTTAGTATAGTATGCTGCCGCTGGCTGGAGCTGAGATGTACGTCAGCTAGCCCAAGTCCTGATCACCATGGTGCGTGCACTACGGCGCACTGAGATGTACATAGTAAGTATTTTCATTCAATGTATATCTTTAGGTTTTATGGTATTTTTGCCCTTATTACTTTGAAGTGCGGTTGTAATTTTGCCCTCGTTTTTTCAACTTTGTGGATTTGTCTTCTATTATTCATGAGTCAATATAATTTTGCCCTTGATCTTTGCGTACTTGCTCCTATTTTGACCATTGACTAGGGGCAAAATTATATTTACCTGTGAATAGTAGAGGGAAGAACTACAAACTTAAAAAAACAAGGGCAAAATTATAATTGCACTTCAAAATAGGGGCATGAACACCAATGGCACATATTTTTATATATATACTGATAGCCAAGTAAATTTGGAAAAATCCGACATAGTAAAAAAACTAGATAGACTTATATTTATTATGATCAGGTGCCAACAAGAAAAAAAATCGATAGAGGACGAGCAATAAGTGATAGAATGAGGTGGTTGCTTAAGATGAAGGAAGAAGTGCTACAGTTTGCACATGCCTAAAGTTTGTGTAGCAAAGCGGTTGAACCTGGTTAAACACCCATTTTTGTAGGAGAGGATGGGGTCATGAAGTCAGGTATATATATTGTAGGATCACTAATACATCCCCATATACAAGTTGATCATGCATGGCTAGTCTCAAAATCTAAAAAGTACCAAATATGGATGCCTTAGAATTGAAGAAGTGTAAAGTACCAAATTTAGATTTCAGAATAACATGTGCATAGCGGATCGGAGGAGCTATATTATACTAGTTAAGAGAGATTATAGCAAACAACCGTGCTATTAGTTGATACTATAGATTAGGGGAACTAATCGGGGGTTCTAAAACGCTGTACCATAGAGCAACGTGTCCTGATATAGCTATATACTATTTCAGACATTGGATTCGACGGTATATAGAATTCAATTCGAATTTTGAAATAGGTTGTCACACCCGGATTTTCACAAAAACCCGAATGTGGTCATATGTATGCCCAGGAAGCCCACATACACATATAGCAAACAAATATGGTAAAACAGAGATCAAATGCTTCATTTATTCATCATAAAGTAGTGTTTACATCAGAGTGCTGCATAAATGAAATACATGGATAGCGGAAGACTAAATAAACTCTCTCTAAGCATAGCCGTATCCCACAGGGACTCTGACTGGGAGAACCCAACTCAGTAGTACGGTAGGTCTTCTGGAAACTCAGCAGCAGACTCATGCACATCCCAATCTGTTACCCGTCCGGGATTTTGTTGAATAAATAGCAAGTGTAAGTAAAACAATTACTTAGCAAGTATAGCACGGGTGTATGAAGGCTCAAAAAGGCTAGACTCGGCTTAACTGCATTAGCACTTTTAGTTGGTTCATTTTATCATTATCCAAGTTACTACAAGTGAATGATATCCCAGTTGCAACCCAATTAATAAAGTGTATGTGACATTAAGCATAAATAGACATCATCTTCTAATCAAAAAGGATCCAGGCCGCTCGTGACCCTGAGCAAGGCTATCATGATAGATTTACACTCTGCAGAGGTTTCGCCCTTTACCCACCAGTCGCGTAAGAGTTCAAGGGAACTTTGCACCCAACCACGCACATCGACACTTCCGAGGTGTGACTGCATAGGGACGCTACGAGGCCTTTCACAAGACACCATAACAAAACAGTAATCGTTATGGTACAACACAGGCAGCATGATCCAAGGCACCAAGATCGACTGACTCCCAGGGCGCAGCGATAGGAGGGTCAATGGCGTCCAGAGCGCGGCAACGCATGCCAACAACAAAATAAAGAGCGCAACGTGTGGAGCTCCCGCACTCACGGTGGCTCCCAACACGGGACTGTGCCTAACGAGGCATAGCCGACGGTACCCCCGTCCTTGGTGGATCAAACCATACTCTCACGAGTGATTCCCATAACGCCGTCGGCCCGTCGGTAACTACTGTTAAGCTAGAGCCGTACAAGCTACTTGTCCAAGACCAGAGCCATTATAGTTCTAGCGGTGGCGACAGGCTCCTGGGTTGCCGCTTTAAGAACCGGTCCTTAGAGGGAGACACTAGAACAAAGCACACAGCACATGCTCTAGCTCCCTAATCCATGTTGCTAAAAAACAAGTTTTAATGTTAAGGTTGAAGTGAACCATTAATACAAGTTTAGCAGTTAAACAAAGGTGACAGTAGCTGCGCTTAGCGAAGTTCTACCCATATGCAATAAACCCGAGGTAAACAAGGATAGGATAATGAAAAACTAGGTACAACCTTAAGGGATACATCATAATAAACACATGCATGTATGAAATAATGTATTACAAGTGAGTAGGTAGCAAGGATTGTCCGTGCTATAACTTGCCTTCCTCAAAGTGTTGTTGCTGCTGCTGCTGCGAGTCCGGCTCCTGAAAGTCCTCGTACTCAAACTCCAACGGCAACGGCTCACCGACTGGACACGAATCACCACACAAGCATCCATACAAGCCAATACATGCAAACAAAGGTATTCTATTAGAAACAGTACACCAAATAGTAAAAACAGTACAAAAACAGGAGCTAGAAATATTCTACGCTTTGTTACGAACACGTGAGCGCGAGAATCACTCTAATCGGAGCTAAAACGAGAAAGTTATGGCATTTCTGAGTTTCAGGGGCTTATTTGTGAGAAACCGAGGTCCTATACGTAATTATGCGTTAAAACCCGAGGGCTAACGCGCGAAAAGGGCAGGGCAGGACGGCGGGCACTAATATATCAAGGTTCAGGGGGCTAAACGAATAAAAAAGGACCAATCTGAAAATACTTTTCAACAGGGGTGGACGGCGGGTTGATTCCAGGAAAACCGAGGGGCTTAAATGAAAAACATACAATGCTGACCGTTACTTTCAAATTTGACCCGGGGCTCGGTTGACCGTGGGTCGTCGGATCACGATCTGATGGCCCAGATTGGCTCGGGCGGGGTGACCGGCGGGGGAAGACAGGGGGGCGGCGCCGCCCGCTCTTGCGGCGGTGCTTCGCCGGAGTGGAGCCTATCCAGGGTTAGGAAGCTTGGTTGGCCACGGGGCTTGGTCGGGGAGAGAGCTGGTGGTGCGGCGAGTTCACCTAGGGAGGTCTCGGCGGTGGGGAGGTGGTGTGTGTGATGTGCGGCGGCGGCCGGCGGAGGCGGGGCTCCGGTGAGGCGGATGTGGGTGCGAGGGAGCGAGCGGAGAAGTGTTCGGGAGGTGGAGGGGGGCGAGGGGATCACGCGGAGCTGCTTACCAGCGGCGGAGACGCGAGGAGGTGGCCGAAATCCGGCTCGCGGCGGGGAAGACGGCCGGCGGCGAGGTGCTTGCGTGGGCGGCGCGCTCCGACGAGGAGGCGGCGTGGAGAAGCGGCAGGGAAGCTTCGTCTCGTCGAGGGGAACCTCGTGGCGGCGGCGGTTTCCTTCGGTGTGCGGCGAGCGCGGCGAATCGGCGCCAATGGCGCCGGTGGCGGTGCTCGGTCGGTCGGCGGCGGTGTGCGGGGGAGGAGGTGCTGCGGAGGCGGTGGACGGGTTGGTGCTGAGGAGCGGCGGCAGGCGGCTGATTAAATAGGCCAAGGGAGGGGCAGCCGGGGTGGCACAAACGTCGAGGGGCGTCGGCGCGCACGCCGAGGAGGCGGCGGGGCTGCTGCGCGTCGGGGCCAGGCCCAGGTGTTGGGCCAAAAGGGGAGAGTCGGGCCGTCTCGGTCGTGGGGAGAAAGGGGAGCTGCTGGTCCGGGAGAGGGGCGCCGGTGGACTGGGCCAGGGGGCGAGATGGGCCGGAGCGCTCGCTGGCTGCGCTGGGCCTGGGGAGGAGAGAGGGGGCGTTGGGCCGTGGAGAGGTGGGCCGAGTCAGACGGGTGCGCGCTGGCGGGCCGCAGCGGAGGAGGAAGGGGAGGAATGGGCCGGCTCGAGAGAAAAGAGTAGGGAGCAGAAGTGGACCAGGGAAAGAGTTCAGGGGGCGAAAGCGAACTCTATCCTAAACAACTTTTCTAACGCTCCAATCAAAGTTATTCAAATTCGAATTTAAATAAATTTAAACTCTCGTTTGAACCATAGGCAATACAAAACTCAATGCAGCAGCATGAATGCAACAAAAATGTTTCTACACCTTATATTTGATTTTAATTCTCAGAAATTATTCATTTATCCTATATTAATGATGAACAAGACATTAAATAATCAATTAATTATTAAAAAATTTAAATAAACTATTTTAGGGTGTTACGTAGATAGAGCAGCCGTCGTATCGCGACACCTCTCCTCCATACCGCAGTGCCCCATGGGCCAGTAGCAGCAGGCCGACACATTGAATGAATGGCATCTGGCTGCTATCTGCCATATGTCCGGTAGCGATCGCGATCCCTCCCGTTCGCCACACATTCGCATAGGGCTAGTAGTACGTGCGGACGAGCACGTGTATCTATAGTCCGCGCCCGAGTGTACGACCAGGAACATTTACTCCGTACATACCATGCATGCATGCATCGGCCAATGCCGACTCGCCTGCAGAGGCCCCTGCGCGCTGCGTGGCGCATTCAAGCGGCGCGGCACAGCGCAGACGCTACTGCTCCTGACGTGTCCGACGAGAGCCGATGAGAGCTAGTGAATGCAATATGCATATGCAGTCATGCAGATGCAGCATCGGGCCGTACGGTGGCGCTCCTGAATTGCTGGCAGGCCGGGTTGTTGCCCTTGCATGCCCAGCTCGTACGGTGCCCGTGCGCGTGCATGGCGCGCTAGACGCCAGCCACGGCCACACCCGCCCACCACCGGTAGGGCGGTAGGCCACCGGCGCGGCGCCTGCGACGTCGTCGGCGCCTGCATGGCATGCGGCATCCGATGAGCGGAGCGCGGCGCGGCGCGGCGCGGCGCGTGCGCGTGTCGCCTACTCCGCGCTCCGTCCACCGTCCAGCGCGCAGCAGGTCGAGGACACGTAGTACGGCGTACGGGGGATGACTCCAAATTTCTTTGGCTGTGTCGTCGCGTGTACGTATTCGGTGCGCGGCGGCTAGGCAACAAAAGATTAGCTGCCTGCCGTGCGTGAGTGGCACTACACGACGTTGTCCATGCGTGCGTTCTAATGCCCGCGATCAATCATAAATCCCCCTTTGTCGACGTGGAGTACGGACAGTGCTAGAGACCAGCGTTTATCATTTCCCGGGACCAGATGAATATCCACTGACTGAACCGAGCAGAGAAACATACGTACGGGCAGTAAACATGGCTGGCGAATTTACTACTATAGCAGTTTTATTTACATGGTCTTTCGAAAAGAAATCGCATGTTGAGAGTGAGTTTTTTTTAATGTTTTAGCGTTCATCCGGCAAGATAACTTTTTCCATTATTTACTTTCAAAAAAGGGTCCTATTTTGCTTTATACCGCATTACAGCTGTTGCAGTCTTGCAGAGTAGACGAGTAGTTACAGTACCTGCTGGCTCCAGTCCTCTGTCAGCTGCTCCAACAGCTACATGGTTCCCTCCTCCCTGGTTCCTGCAAGCTGCAGCTCCATGCATGACGATATTGATGGCAGCAAGCATGCATGTTCAGAGTTCTTTTAGCCAGGTGCAAACATGTCCGTACACATGTAGGCACGCCACAAAGCAGCACTATCCAGAGTGATGTGAGATCCAAGACCCATTGATCTTGTTAACTACTCTAATTAGTACTGTACTACAATACTATCAGTACTCTAGTTCAGTGAGCCAACCAAGGTTAGATGCAATAGGATCCTCTCTTTAAGTCGTATCCTAATCTCCCTCGTTGTTCCCATTAGCTCCACCGCTCCCACTAATGAAAGGCGACCAGTCATCTCATCCAAGGAAAAGCAAGCATCATGATTTCCCCTTGGGGAAGCATGGCCACACCATGTGCCCTACTTATTGGCTCTGCGACATGCTTAGGCACGTCCCTGGTAAACAAAGTCGAGAGGCGATTTGCACCCAGTGCATGCTTTGCCTTGTTGCTTTTTTGCAAAGGCCCCAATTGATATTTTGACGACTCGAGCTTTATGTCATAGAACCCTTCAGAAAATTTGCGCAGAGACAGCTGATTCTGAAAGAAACAAATGATAATGGCTTGGAATCTGCATCATACTTGCGAGGATACAAATCAAGGACTTGCAAGGACAGCATGTCCACGACTGTCAATGAAAAATCATGGATGTTTAAAACTGGCAAAGGAGACATGCAGGAAAACAAATCATACTACTAGAGTTCTTAAACATAGACACCAATGAAAGGCTTGGGAATTTGGTTGGCCGTACCTCGTGCGTACGGCTAATCATAGCATCTTGCAAATTTTTAGGAGCCTTGAAACATGGCCGCCAATAGAATTTGTTGATCTTACAACACCATTTGTGCTTTTAATATAAAAGAAAAAAAACTGCTAAAGATCCATCAGCCAAAAGATGATTATATGCTTGCTGCAATTCAGAACATAAAAGTGCGTAACCAAGAGAAAAAAGGTCAGCGATGTACATTACAGTAGTCGAATCCTTCAACCGCACCCAAGTAGCAATCAGATTTTCAGATATCAGACTTTACACCGAAGGACAGTGTTCTATATCAGATATCAGATTTTATAGACAAAATGTTCTATAGTGCAACTAAAACGAAAAGAATATAGGGAGCCACACTCCATTGTTTAGACTTCCCCAAATCAAAGCATTATCAGACCGATTGCACAACTTGTGCTGGAGGTCCTGAACTTCGTTAGGCTAAGGATGACATATTTTGTTTACATTGGCTTCAACACTCTAGATCATGAACCAGTGAGGATTTAGTATCTCCTTGATCTTTTAGACCAGCCTCAGAATTTATAGCCAGTAATCAAGGTAGCATGGTTAGAACAAATCAGCACCCAAAATTAATCAACACCATCTATGTGCACCAACACTATTTCAGCATCTGATAATTTTGAACCCTTGACCAAGCAGCTTCACACCTGCGATTCTGCTCTTGGGCCATCCTGTGCCTGTTGTGCTGCTGCCTCCTCACCTGCACATCAAGAGGCCCAACACAAAATAAAGATCATTCCAATAAAAAAGTGCAGCTGCAGCTGATAAAATGAACTACATTTTCAATATCCGACCAAAAAGAGTGTGAGATCCTTACGTTTGGGCCAACACCGTAGGATGAGATCCTTCAATTGAGTCTTTGGAACTGGAATGAATTTTGCAACAAAAGCCAAGGGCCAACTGCAAGACCAGGGATTACAAATTCAGGAGTAGGATGTCTGACTTTTTATATCAGGTGGTGGACTTTGCTCAAAAGTTCTGGAGGTTATCAGTTTTTCTATCAAATTATTTCAGGAGGCATAATTCCTCCCTACAACACAATGTTGGTCAAGTGGAAAAGTATCTTACCTTACGAAAGCAATAACAACAGAAACAAGCCAAAGCTCCCAGTTGAGTCTCACGGTCGATGTAAATTTCCCAAGGAACTCAATGATTATCACCTGACATAAAAATGGCATTCCAGTCATATGTTATATCCTTAAACTAAAAAATCCTAAATTTACTGATTATCTAAAATCCGTTCATACCTGCATCACAACGGTTATACTCACTACTCCCAAGAAAAGATGATTTCTTGAAACTCCATCAAAGATGTTCAGTTCTTCTGGTTTACGAGAATTGAACTCATTAAACACCTATGGGAAAACGTGAAGGAGTCAATGCTTACACATATGCTAGCAGCTACTAACATTTATATCCCTTGCTTCTAATGGAGAGATAAAAAGAACTTTCACAATGTAAAAGTGAGCTTGTCCAGAAATTAGGTACCTGGCACAAGACAAATGTGTTGAATATAACTGTATTTTTCACTTTACTGGAGTGATCTAGTGTGTCTTGTGTCAAACGCAAAATATTCCGGCCCCTAAAGTTGAGAGTAAGAAGAACAGCAACTTGAAAGACAGCCTGTAGTCACATAAATGTCAGTATCTAATAAAAAGTTAGATTAGTAACAGTTCAAAGTTATTCAACATTAGGTAGGACCTTAATACCTGAATAAACAAGTTTCTCCACATGATATTAGTCACAAGAGGTTCTCTGCATCAAACGCACATGGATTTTAGCCATTTAAGCATGTGCAACAATTCTGTCAACAAGCACTTACTAAAGAATGCAATGGCTCATTTTGTTTAAACTTAATTTGAAATGCAAACAATATTTGCCAGGAAATTATGTTTCTTGGGTGTTTCTTTTGACACTTTCTTGGGTGTTTCTTCATTTTGTTTTGGCACTTTCTTGAGTGTTTTCTTCTAACAGCATTTGGCCGTTTAACTTCATTTTGTTTTAACACTTTCTTGGGTGTTTCTTTCACCAGGAAATTATATGCTGAAAGAGAAATATTAGGTGAAGCTCAGGGAAAGGTTAGACAGCCCCTGATTACAGCAACAAATAATCAAATAAGAAATAAGAGTCGCAAATATGCACCAACAATAAACACAGAATAATTACTATTCACTCCGTATCAAATTATAGGTTGTTTTGCTACGTATCTAGACGTAGTGTATATCTAGGTGCACAGCAAAAGCTATGTGTGTAGAAAAGCCAAAACGGCCTACAATTAGGGACAGAGTGAGCTTCTGTTACAGAAATACATAACATAAAAAATAAGAACTCAATCAACCTAGGAGGAACTAAGTGGTATTGTAAATAATATAAGGAAAAGATCCACAATTATGGCACTGTAGATTGATCATTACAAAGGGCTAATCGCTAACCAAATAAAAGATGATAATTACAGAAGAATAAAATACGGATACAGATTTAGTATTAGATAATGCTTCAAGAGGAAAAGACCAAACCTCCGTCCAACAGGTGGTCGCCTCATAAGTTGATCCGTTGGTGGTTCAGTAGCCAACGCAAGAGCACCGAGCGTGTCCATGATGAGATTAACCCAGAGAAGCTGTATCAGAAACAAAATAAAAGTTACTATTGATCACCAACTCGAACAAAAGCTTAACACTGTAGCTACAGTTCATTAACAGTTTGATTCAGCCTATGGAAAGTTGGCAATATTATTTTTTACCTTGGATTATTTCATCTGTAACAGAATTAACATTTACATATATAGCTAGTCAGTCACCAAGTCAAAGAACACAACAAAAAATTAGCAGGAATTTGTTGACATTAGTAGCACAAAATGGAGAGCAACTAGACTAGATTAAGTGCAGAATGCTCTCAACACATACTACGGTACAATCCTTTCCAATGATTCAGGAATCTACAAATTGGGGAAACTGGAAATGGCAAGGCTAAGTTAACTAATCTCTTGGTATTCAAACATAGGCACCAGTTAAAATATCAATATGAATGCCACTAAATATCTTATTTGGCATAGTAGTAATTAAAAGAAAGTATAGTGCAGATGTTTATAATTACAAACCTGAACAGCATTTAGAGGAACATTTCCTGAGGAAACGGCTGCAACAACATTTATGACAAGAGCCGCAACATTTACAGTAAGCTGGAACTGAATAAACTTTTGAATATTTGCATATACGGAGCGACCCCAGCGAACTACCTACAATATAAAATATGAAGAACATTTAAGACACTTGTTTGTGTTAGGTGCTGAGTAGGAAGATCGTTAGATTCAAACTTTCCTAACCTTCACCACAGAAGAAAAATTGTCATCTAGAATAATTATATCTGAGCTCTCTTTAGCTACTTCTGTTCCTTGGATGCCCATAGCAAGACCAATATCTGCCTGAAAAATGGGAACAATGATATGTTGAAGGGGTGAAAAAAGAAGAAAGACACATCATCATGTTAGTAGTACCGTTGTACCAAAATAGTGCAGCATAAAATCACATGCTTGGATCATTCTTATTCTTTCAAAATATGAACTCCCAATTTGTATGTACCTCATGCAATGCAGGAGCATCATTTGTTCCATCACCAGTAACAGCAACAACATGGCCTCTTTTCTTAAGGGCTTTTACTAGGAGAAGTTTGTCATTAGGAGACGATCGTGCCATCACCTGCAATGTATATTGTTGAAATATGGTTAGTGACAGTAGAACAGTCAAGTGAACAGAAAAAGCACATTTGAACAGTATAAACTATGTACTCCAAGGACCAAACAAGGAATATCTGTCCTACTAAAGAGTCAGAAATGCCTTGATAAATTGAGCTAGAAAGCTAGAGGATAACCAAAAGAGGTCAAAGTTTTGTATCTTACTACTGGTTAGTGGACACAGATTCAGTTGTCTCAATTTTTCATATTTCTATCTATCATTAACAGTTGCGCATGACATATTACAACAGAACTATAGAACATAGGATATCTACCTATGCATCAGAAGTTAGGAATAGGGACATTAGCAGTAAAACTAGAGAAACTATGGCAACCACAAGAAGCACAATTTGCAATAAGACAAACAA
This sequence comes from Echinochloa phyllopogon, assembly GCA_033239725.1. Lineage (NCBI taxonomy): Eukaryota > Viridiplantae > Streptophyta > Magnoliopsida > Poales > Poaceae > Echinochloa > Echinochloa phyllopogon. Next base: position 5,384,467 of record BTCW01000001.1, read on the forward strand.
CGCACTCAAATATCCTTGAATCTGATTTTAAAGTTTAGAAAGATGTGGATGAGTCAATGAGATAAAGATAATCAACCCAAACTAAAATATGCTGCATAGTATAAACTACACATTAGTAATATACATAACTATGAATGCCAAGGAAGTTCAATTAAACTATGCAACGTGATATCAAAAGTATCAACAATAGGTCCAGTCCTTTTTGTTCAACCAAAGCAGACAATAAAGTAAGGTAACGGAAGACAACATGCACAAAATATATCTCTCAATGATGAATCAACTGAATACCTTAAAACAAGATTCATATTGATAAACTAAGGACATTTCCCTAGTTCATATATATTTCAAGCACAAATGAGTTGTGATCTTACAGAAATCTTTTCGGCCACATCCTCCCTTTCAATATCACTATAAGCGCGGAAAGCTCTTCCCTCTATTATAGCTTGTGCCGATGCATCAGAGTCCTCGAGTATTCCACACTCAAGAGCTATTGCTCTAGCTGTCTTCAGATTATCTCCAGTTACCATCCGTACCTATTTGAATAGAAACCGCATAAGTCGTGCTAGGGACATGAGCAGACTCCAGTAATGCAGATGAAATTTTAGGAAAAGTTGAGGGGCTTCTGTGCCTTCACAACCACTGAAACATTAAAGGCTTGAGTTCCTTTGGAAGATTCACTTTATCATTTTGAGTTGCATCTCCAAATAGAAAAATAGAATTATCAAGCATTCTGAGCAACCCAGTAAAAGAATATAAATTCATGAAAGCTTTAATCATCTTATAATAATTGAGTTTAAATACATCTAAAGCTTGGTTTTTCTAACAGGGGTTACGATTAATGGTATTTAATAATGAAATAATTTGCAAGAAATCTAAGCACACCTATTTTCTGAGACAAATATGGCCTGTTCTATCTAATAAAAAACCATATGCCCCTGTAGGCATGAACACAACACGTATGTGCACACCTTTACACCAGCCTTTTTGCACAATTCAACAGCCTCTCTTACTTCAGGGCGGCAAGGATCCTGCAGATAAACAGGGCTAACTCAGCAACAAGCAAGGAACTACTAGAGCTAAAATATGCAACATAGTTTACCAATCGCGAATTCTTCAACATACCTTCATCCCTGCGATTCCAATAAGAGTCAGGTCATTATCAGGCAATTGCCAGTTGATTCTTTGTTCCTCACTTGGAACATCCTCCAGATCAAGATTTCTATAAGCAAAAGCAATACATCGAAGACTTTGCTCAGCCATATCTTCTATAAATTTCTTGAGTTGATTAGCCTGAAAGATCAAAGTGGATATGAGAACTCTCAAAATGCATCTTCTGTTCTCAGATACTGATATTCAAATTCCTATGTAGCGTCTGAGATGATTTTTACCATATTTTTCCTTACCCCTCCCCTTCATTATCCATGGCGTTTTCCTAGACTATGTACTACTGTGGGGTAGCTTAAAGATCATCCCAAAAGAAATAAGTAACCTGACAATGGCTCTGCATGGAGGTACGATGGTTTTCTATATGTGCACCTTGGTTGTTGTACTTGCGCAAGATCCAAGAATGACATATCTATGTAGGAATATAGGGGGTAAATCTGAAAATGGGCCGGTGTTTCTACCTTATCAGGTGTCATTTCATGAATTGAGCCATCCACATCAATCCAACTTGTGCATAAGGCAAGAACAATTTCAGCAGCTCCTTTCCAGTGTACATGAACATCTGAATCTCTCTGAAAATGGCAAATGAACAAGTTTACTGCTCCCTTCAGTTGAAATTAAGTGCATCTGAGAATGCTTTTTTCTCATATAAACATACAGAAACAGAAATAAACAAAGAAAGTAACTCAGCATGTCGTGCACCTATGTAATCATTGTAAGTTCTATGGAGCCTTGAATTATAGCAAAGTCCCTAGTCAAAATACTTTGGCAACACAGAAAACTGGCATCGATAATTTCAAGAAAAATGATACCAGGAATAAACTTTTCTCGAACGACGCAGGAGAACTGCGTGTCATTTCATTAAGAAGAAGGAAAACAAACAAGAAACCTGGACCACAAACCAGGTCGAGGTTACACACCACACACTCTTACATGACCCTATAACAAAGCTAGAAAAAGATTCTCCACAATAAACTGGAGCTCTAGCAAACAACAAAAAGTAAAAACACTGTGAAAAAATGAAGATGAAATTACCACAGCCACTGCAACCCCAGCACGCTTTTTTTCGGAGTTGAAGGGAGAGACATGAATTATAGCAGATCGTGACCTCTCCTCCACAAATTTCATTTGAAGCTATAGGATGCACCAACAGGTTAAGAAAAATTGGAGTTATTAGAAATGAAAGAGAATTTTTAACAATATCACCAGAAATAGAAATAACTTTTAGCAGCTAAGGAGCTTACTTCAAGACCCCAAGAAAGGATAGCCTTTTCCGTTGGTGAGCCAGTTATCTCGATGCTACCATCCTGATAAGTCACAATTTAGGATGTTAAAGATGGTGTATAAATATGGAAATATGAGACTTTATATCGAAAGGTAATAGACCACTGTAACTAGCATAATGATAGCAGAAGCAGTAGATGAAAATCGGCACAGATAGGTGACAATTCGCTAACAATTTAGATATGACAAAGTAGAAGACAAGAAACATCTCAGAATAGGCACCTCGACAGCTTCGACAAACAACAGTGACTAAAACTGGAAAATTGAATATATCCTAAGTAGACAACTAGTACAAAAAACTGGAAATGAGATCATTTTCCATTGTATTGATAATACCCATAGCCTTCTTGAACTATTATGGTATACTAAGGTAGATAAGGGCAGATCCTCTCAAGCCGTCAGGCTTCTTCAGTCAACTAGAGGCTCTGATGAAACCAACTTGGCGGGTTAGCCCTTAACTCACTATTGCTCAATTTCCTATAGTGGATATTTGGTTCCCACTTTTACAGATGACTTAGCCATATATCTCTTACTTCCTAACAAACAGATAGGATCCCAATGAACTAATCTCTAATCTAGGAATTATTCAATTAGATATAATGTACTGGTACTGTTCATGCTGCAGCACCAGATACCCTGATAGGCCATAACATAAACTGTCCAAGTTTTAAAAAAATATAAAGTAGCTGCAAAACGAGAGAGAACGTATGACTGCAAAAAAATATAAAGTCATACAGAGACCCAAAAACACACGCACACACACCCACTTTACTGACTGAAACTAATCACCTATGACAGAGAACGTACGTAGTCTAAATGCAGTAAAACGAGAGCATGCGGTGTTACCTGTGCCTCAAACACACTGCCTGAAGTATTCTGTGCGATTCCTTCAAGTAGAAGTGAGACTACAGTAGGTGACATGTTACTAACATTAGCAGGAGCTGGCAGCTTTACTCCACTGACAATGGATTGCACAACGGTCATCTTGAACAGAAAAAAGTTCCAGAGTGTCAAATAATCACAAAACCAGAGGCATTTTTTACCTGCTAATCCAAAATCAACTAACCTGGTTTAATGTTAATGTACCGGTCTTGTCACTACAAATAGTAGTAGCCGAACCCATTGTTTCACAAGCAGAAAGCCTCCGCACCTGAAATTGATAGGTTAGGCAACATGTGATAGCAAAAGGATACATCATGAACTAGTCTGGAGAAATATGTACCAGTGCTTTGTCAGCCATCATTTTCCGCATGGAATAAGCCAGACTGATGAGATGGGGGGAAAAGACGTTGAGAAAACAAATTTGATGGAATACAAAAAAAAAGTCAAAATATATCAACTCACGTTAGTGTGACAGCTAGTGGTAGGCCCTCAGGTACAGCAACAACAACAATGGTCACCTAGATAATTCAGCAAAGTAAAATATTTAATAAAAATTAAGTGCTACAGATACACCGAAAATACTGACTACGTACCGCAACAGTTAGTATCTTTATTGATCCAAATATTGCAGATTTCACACTAGTGCTCCCCTTAACAAACTGAACAGAGCCATCTGAATTTGTGGTATGTCCTGAAAAATATCTGGAAGCAAAGAAAAAGGTCCTCATTACATGTTCATGCAGCGGATAATGTACTTGTTTTAAATCCTTGCATAGGAAACATTTCCATTAAATTCAAGATCCACATATAATTTGAAGTATAATCTAGTCAAATTTTCTAATTTCAGTCCTTACATTTTACATGAATATATGGGGGTAAGACGAAAAGGGAAGAATAACTTTAATTATCATTGTAGTAAAGTCTGATGTCATCTCTCTCACATGTAGATCAGTTCATATTTTGCCATAGGTCATTTTTAATAGATAAAGAACATTATATTTGTATACTGTCAGTGGTATCTGCAATATGTTTTGCAGCAATTTGGCAGTTCCAGGACACTAAAAGAACAAAAGTTTAGTGTTGTGGATCAGCGTGAAAGTCTATACCTAAACTGTAGGTTAGTTATAATTTAAATCATTGAAAGACTTCCAGCCATTGTTATTACCTTGCAAAGAGGACTACGAGGACCATAGCAGCAACGGAAAGCCCTACGATGCCGATGAATGTTGCTACTCCATTCAACCGTACCTTAAAGAGAAAAGATAAAGCCATTAAGTAAACCACGAAATGAAGCTGATATTTCACAGTTTGTATCACAATTCCTGATCAAATCATCAGTAAAAGACAAAAGGGTAAACCTGCAAAGGAGTTTCTTCATTGTTATCTTCTGAAATACTGGCCATTAATAAACCCCATTCAGTGTTAAGGCCAACTGCAGTTACCTACAAAGGACAGAAAAAGATCATGTACACAAAACACCCAGCACCTCATTGCAAATGCTAATAAGCACATCTCTTAAGGGTGCCAGGACCTAACATGCATTAATTAATGTAGCTGAAAGAGCCACCCTTTTCAATGAAACCAGTGTTTAGGTGGCAATTTTGAACCATGGTCCCATTAATCGAACTCAGGGCTATTCAAGTTGAGAGGGGCCGAAGGAGGCCTAATTGCAGATGGCCAAGCAGGGGAAGCAGAGCTAAAGTGCTGAATCAGTCAGGGACATGGTGGAGCCATACAATGGTACATCAAGTTCAGGTAGGAACTAGCATACTAGAGGAAGGGAACTATATGGCAACAGCTGTGACCAAGCCATGTGCAAGGCCTGTGGCAAATGATCAAGGGAGAGAAAGAGAGAAGAAAAGAAATAAACAGGATACGTCTTTTTAGCTGTAAGTGGGCCATTGAAAAGGTTCTCGGGATGGGGTAAAAGTAGACTTAAATAATCTAATTATACAAATGGCCTTATGTCCTTCACAGCCTCTTTTTCTTTAGGAAGATGGAACTTTCAGGACAAAACAGAAGAATAAGCAAGGAGTAAGAAGGCAAAATACAATGACTCACCAACATGGTACCATAACCATCAGCAACTTTGCATCCAGCCATTAAAAAAGGTGTCTTCTGATCTTTCATAACCTAACAGAAGAAACACCATTTATTGTGTTTGCTAACCATGGTAAAACTGATTATAAGTAGAGTGTAAACTGCAATATGTCACTTACAATTTTGCTTTCCCCAGTCATACTGGACTCATCAATGGCAAGAGAATGACCACTGATTACAACACCATCAGCTGGGACCTAAAAGTTCATTTGGATTCCATTATATTGTCAGAAACATAAACACTGTAGTCATAAATCAAAGCAAAATATATTAGCTTGCTTACCTGATCACCAATTTTTAAAGCCACCACATCACCAACTACAATATCAAATATTGACACTTGAATCCTTCTACCGCCCCTGATAACCTGAATACAACAGAATAATGAAATAAAATTAGAGTGCTAAAATCTACAGGCTCCAAATTTGTTTGGTTGTTTCATATCACAAACCTCCACTTGTATGTTTTGCTTCTCCTCATTGAGGTGCTGGAACTGCAGGGACTGCTTGTAATCACTGACAGCTAGCACAATAAGAGAAGAAAATAGTTAGCAGCAGCATTTTTATTTTCAATGGATTTGTCATTCAGCAAAGGCAAAAAATGAATAGTAAAAAATAACACTATACAGCAATTTGGTAGCAAAGATCTTTTATGTATCGTCCAAAAACAATACAAACTGCAAACACATTATTGAAGGTGAAGAATTTAAAAAAAAAAAAACTGGATCCCGTCTCCAAAACCACAGCATTAACCCATTAAGTTCAAGAATCAAAAGTAAAATCCATGATCTGCACCATCCTATTAATATTCTGACTATTTTCATAGTTTATAGAAAATCAATAGTTACAGACATAAGGTGTGAAAAACAGGCATCATACCAGTAACGAATATCACAAGAAAGACCGCAAATGCAATACTTGTTCCATCATACCATCCTTCTTTGATACCCTGGTGAAAATTTTGGAGTTAAAACTAAATAAAATATATAATTAAAAGTGCAACTGCATAGATAAAGTGCTCAGCTACAACATCGTTTATGAAAGCTTGTAAAAACAGATTTCAAATATAGAGGACAGGCATAAATAACAAATAATTGACAAAAAATAACAAAAGGAACAAACCTCTGTTGCAATTCCCAATACTAGAGAAATTACTGCAGCTATGATAAGTATAACTAGTGTCATGTCCTGGCAGGCCTCCCAAAGAAAAACCTATAGTCGCAAAATGAACCCCCACCAAAAGAACAAAAGAAAAAGTTAGCCATTGAAATAGTAATAACTTTAAGTAGTGTAATCACAGTTAAATTGGGTATAAAGAAGCTTGCCCAAAAGCTCCTTCCTTTCTTGCGAGGATATCTGTTAGCCCCAAAAGCATTTGCCCTGCATGACAAATCTGCCTCATCGCCATGAATTCCCTTCTCTAAGTTGGTTTTCAGTAAATTTGCAAGCCCCTTAACCTAATTTTCAAAGAAGAGAAGCATGCTTTAATTGGCTGTCCGTAAATTGGAGACTCAAATTTACTTTGAAAGATGAATGATACATGCCCCTCCATATTCTTGCAGAACTGAATAATTATGATCCCTAGTCATCACTGTCAGCTGCTCCTCTCCAATTCCAAACCCACGTGGGAGAATTTCTGCATACAAAGAAAATACTAAAGTACTACAAAAGTAGTATTGACATTTTTGCACAGCTATACATCAAGGTGCAGTTAGGTCCTTAACTTAGTAGCAACCAATCCTTGACAAGATGTTGATCATGGGGACAAATGTCAGTGAAAATACAACTAAGATATTCACACTTGGTTGTCCCCGCGAAACCAAAAAGGCATCCATTCTCGAAAGCAGTTACCTGGTAATTCCGTGTCACCATTCTTTTCCCCGGCCTCTTTGAAAAGCAATGCGGCCTGATTGCATTCAAAATTAAATGCATCAAACAAGAAAAGTGTAGCATTATATAAAACACATTCAGACATAATATAGAAATTAGAAACTATACCCGTATAACTTGAGCATGAGCCCTAATCTTCCTCCTTATCTGTTCCTTCTCCTCCTCCTTTTTTAAGTCAAGCGTGTATCTGAATCGTCGCGAAGCATTGAGGACAAGTGCAGCTTGCTGCCAAAGAAAAAAAATGTAATAATAACGTGTAAAAAATAGTGTGCAGATTACAACAGTTATGGATGCATGTGCGGTAGCACTAGTTGAGGTAAATATTGGAAATTTTGGAACAAGCATGAAACATATCTAAAGCATTGGAAACCATGCCTGAACTAATTAAGAATTTTGTTTCCCTCAATTGTTCTGTTAAAATATAAGGTACTCGATCTTGTCTTAAAAGAAAGGGTATTTCTCTGTGATCTTAGTTATTAGAATCTGTGCACTCCAGCTATTTGGGAATCAATCTAAATTGGCTATATGCCCATAAGAAAACCATCCCGACACATATTAACATATTTTTTGTAATATTATAATTTCACCAAGTTTTACTAGCATGTAGTTATTACAAGTAGCTGTCAAAATCATATCTAAGAGAGCAATAGAAGTCAAGAACATCAAACAAAACATAAAATGGACACCAACTGTTAGCCAAACACAGTACCACTTCACATTAGTTGAATTATACAACGACATAGCAGATTTGAAGTACTAGAATTCAGGCCATCATTTGACACTAACCAATTTTCTTCATGGATAAATGCCACAAAAATCATATGCTTCATCCACAAAAAAAAAGCTTCATTTCTTCAGAAAGAATGGTAATGTCAGTTTGGCAAGACCTGGTGTAGTTAACAAAAGAAATCACCTAGCTAACCTTTGGGTTCCTTCAACTTTCAAAGAGAACTCAATGATACCATTTGTTTCCAAAATACTGAGCTTAATTGCACTTTTCTTTCAAACGAGAGAAGGACGTATTAGAGATGGAAAATAAACGATAAGAATTATTTTAAAAGAAAGCATATGGCATGTAAAACAGTAGGCCTTAGAATATCAAAGTGGATGCTCTCAATTTGGTTACAGAGCATTATAACTGGTCGACAACCAACAGAGTCAGTAGGACAAATGGTCATTAGGATGGATTTTGTCAAGTCTTATGGTATATCATTGCATCCATTGTAACATAGCATTTAGCAAGATGGTCTTGTTGTGCCAACTCCTACGGTCCCTCTGTCCCAAACAGAGCATCATAACTGGTCAACAACAAACAGAGACAGTAGGACAGATGGTCATTAGGATGGATTTTGTCATGTCATCAGTCAAGTCCTATGGTTTATCATTGTATCCATTGTAACATAGCGAGATGGTCTTGCTGTGCCAACTCCTACAGTCCCTCTGTCCCAAATTGTATCTATTCTAAACCTTCTTTTTTTCTCATTAACAAGCAAAAATGTGGTGTTTGCCCACCGAACTGAAAGGGTGTCACCAAATTATGACTTGTTGTTGGCTCTACATAACACATGCTCCCGAAGGGCTAAGGAGGAGTTCCCAAAAATAAAAGGGATAAGGAGGTGTTGGGATCCTCAAAGGACTAAAAAATATGGAGAAAAAAGCTTTCAGGATTTCTGGAGGCAATGGTGAGAAATTTTAAATACTATCTTCCTGTAGTCTATTTTTCTACTGTTCAAATGCGGAGCATCTCATCAGGAAACAAAAGCAAAAGTGCACCATCCTGCAGTAGCCAAAAGAGCCAACCGCCACATTTACCATTGCCCGTGCATCTCACTAAAATGTGGGTTGCATTATCACAAATAAAATGTGGGTTGGAACTTATCGAGAGAAAGAAATGTAGGCTGGGTGATGAAGTAAATTGGGATGGCTAAGATTTACAACATTCAGCGCTAGAAATAGTAATTTCCTAAACCAAACACTGCAACAACATAATGCTTCACTCAATCAGACACCAACACATACATACTAATAATAGCCAAAATCCCGTATGACATCAACACGTATTTAGTAATGCAGGCAAAATTAATCGGCATTACATAGAATTATACAAAACGGCTAAAGCAAAGCAAGCATTCAACTCAGCATCCTGGAACTACAGCAGAGGCAGAGAGGGCAGTGGGCACAGCACGGCGAATTCAAATTGCGGACGGGAATGGGGGCCGGGTACTCACCCTCCAGCGCCGCAGCCGCTCGACTGGGGCGCGCTTGGCGGGGATGTCGAACGGGTCGGCGTCCGGGCCCCGCACGTCGATGCCGAGCACGTCCGCGCAGTCCTCGTCGATCTCGTCGCGGCGGCGCAGGTACCGCCCAGGCGACGCCTCGGGCGCCTGCCCCCCGGCCATTCCTCAGGAGAGATGACACCGCACCCCTCCCCGATCTGCAGCCACATTCCAGAGTCACCAGCATCAGCAACCCATGAATTCAAAACAAAACCCCAAAACAACGACGAGGAGAACTTCCGCGCGCGGCGAGCGGGCAAGCACAGTACGGCAGCCACCTCGGGGCGGGCGGGCGGGCGCGCGCGGTGACAGCTACAGTGCTCCGGCTGCGGCGTCGCAGCGGAGGCGGGGCGGGTTCGCCGTGGCGAGGAAGGGGGAAGGGGAAGGGGTGGCGGTGTGGGGTAGTAGTGGGGAGGAGCCGTGCGGCGGAGGGGACCGAATCGCCCGCTTGTCTCGCCCGCTTTGCCGGTTTCCGCGTTGCTTCCCCGCTCGCCTGCCTTTTCCCGCTTCCCTTTTGCTTTTGGGCGCCGCGCTGCCGGCTTGCTCGCTCGCTTGCTTTGCTTTACCCCCGCGCTCGAGCTCGCGCCGCGGCGGTTCCGTTCCGGTGACGGATTGGCTCGCTTTCGGTGGAGGCGGGCGCCGAGGGAGACGAGACGGGAAATCCCAGCCGGAAAGGAGGGGGGAGAGGCCGGCGAGGGAAACGACGCCGTTGGGCTGGGGCGGTGAGGCTGCGTACGTGGAGTGCGAGTCCAATCGTAATCGTCGTGGGTGACCTCACTGGCCGTCCCGTCTCCTGCTCACGCACACGAGCCGAGCCCCGCGGGTCGCAAAGGGCGCAACCGAACCCACCACCCCACTAGCCCTACGCGCGTGGGCGTACGTGTTGACTCGCAGGCAGGCGTGGGTGCGGCGTGGGATGGATTGGAGGTTGCTGTCGGGGGCTGGGCGGTTTGGAATTTGGGATTTGCCAGGATGCCATGCCAGTGGAGTTGCCAGTTGCATGTCACGCCCGCGGCACGGGGGTTTCGTTTCGTTTGATGGAGATAGGAAGGCAGGCCAATCCATGCATGCATGCATTTGTCTTGTACTATATGTGTAGGTGAGATCATTTTCGTAATTAAAAAGGTGAGGGAAAACTGCCGTCTTTGCTTTTCATCTGATTGCATCATGTAGCTTACCAAACCGTGCTTTTCAGTTGTTTTTGTTGCTATGCTGTTGTGTGATTGTGCGAGTGTTCTCGCTGCCTTTTTAAGTTCGGTGGCCAATAGAGCCTTCTTCTCCATTCAAAACGCCCGGTGATGTAATGAAGTAACAGATCCGCTAGTGCTAGTACCTAAATAGATGTGCATTGATAAGTTGAATAATGCTACACCTACAAAAAGATTTTAAAGAATCATTGAGTGTACCACTAGTGGTTCAGTAAAGAGTAAATTACATCCACCATACAACATCTTTTATGGTTGTATCATTTAGTCCAACAAGTTGCAAAATGTGTAAATGGATGCACGAAATTGTCAGGTGTGTGCATGTATGGCCACGTGTACACCATGAATGGTATTTTGCTACAATGACATACCATGTAGACTGTAGCTTGAGCCACAAGTATTAATTTTAAGATGATAGAAAAACAAAATTGTAAAAATAATATTCTAAGCCCTTTCCCAGCACCTCTAACCAATCAACTCCTTGACAGATTGAGAAATAGAGATTACTCCATGTTTTTCTCTTTTTTCCCAACAGATTGGATATGATTTTCATCTTTTTTTTCGAACACAGAAAACGAACTATGTCCATCATTCGCGTAATATGCACGCATCAAAAGATTGTTGTAAAGGCTTTCGGACATCAATTTTGCAATTTTTGGCTATCTGCCACATCAAAATTAATATTTGTGACTCAAAATACAGTCTACATACCCTACACCATGGAAAAATACACCTTGTGGTGTACGCGTGACCGTACATGCACATTCCTGATAAGTTTGTGTATCTATTCGCATATTTTACAACTTGTTGGACCAAAGTGATACAACCATATAAGTTGTTGTATGGTAGATGGAGTTTACTCTTTAGTAAATGAATGCACGCTTTAATGTTCGTGGCTTTTGTTTAGTTAACTTTAGGTTTTAAGTGAATTCCGAATAATTGTAATTTTTTCAAATGGTTGAGGATTATTGTCATTTTTTGTATTTTTTCCTCAACTGACATAGGGTTATTTTGGACAATCCCTAAAGGTGGAGATAAATTGGCAACCAAGAACCTCAAATCAAGATTTTTTTTAACTAAACCCATGGGCCGCTATACTAAATAATTATCAAGAAACAGCTTAACGGGACTTAAAAAGCCATTTTTCTAGACAAGACCGATGATCATCAGCCATTTAAAAAAGTGCTCAAAAAGTGTTGAAAATCTAGTAGGGATCTTCAAAAAACTCTTTGAAAAATATTGTATGACACTGTGCTGTGCATCATAAAAAATAAGAAGTTGTAGCTAAAAGACACACTCCATATTGCTTCGAACGAAAATTCAAGCAAGTCCAACCAAGCCAAATGCATGTGCATGTCGGCTGCACGTGAATCCTGATTCCAATGGACAACAGCGCAGTACATAAGTTAAACTTCTGCAATACATTTTTGAAATAAAATACCGAGTTTTGCGATGCGTCAAAGGGCTCCAAGTAACATGGAGGCTGGAGAGCCAGGTATCTACAGACTGAATAATATTAGTCCGGCCTGAGGTCTGACCAGTGTATAAGAATAACATGTACTCGCCCTGCAAACCACCAGGGAATCAACCACGCCAGGTCAGCAGCCCGTCGTGCTTGGACGAGGAGACGCAGCAACCGGCTAGTGAGAAACTCAGCGATGTGAATAGTATAATCGCTAGTGCATAAAAAGACTCAGCAGGGGAAAGACTGTCAAAGTGCCAAGTGATGAACCTTGACTGCCGGATCGAAACCCCTTTTGAACTTGACTGTCGAATCTAGGTTGGTGAAAGGAAGTGCGAATTCTAAAGGATGCCTAATGTTTCAGGATCTGCGTGTGTTTCTTAGTGAAAACTTGCACACAGAGGCATAAAAATTATAAATATATTCCGTAAAAATCTAGAATAGGACTTGAGCCCATGTTATTATCAACGTTTTACTCGCTGGAAGTTACTGTAATGGTATTTTTTTTGCGGGTACTTAAATGGTAATTCACAGGATGTTTTACTACTTTTTAGGGGAAACGAGGGATATATTTCACTAATTCCTGGCTTGAGTATTTTTTTTATACTTACGTTACGTGGCTTGAGTATTTGATGGATCAAGTGGAGTGGAAGCATGTCCCCCTGCGCGTCAAACAAAATAAACTCGGCCCAACTCTAGCCCACGGAAAGCCTAACCCGAGTGTCGGATTGTTGTTGGCCCGGTTAACAGTTTTGGGTCAAACCCGCCTGGCCCGGTTAACAATCAGAAGTGAATCAGGTCAAGCCCACCGCACCCAATACCCCAAATCTTACTGTATGGACACGAGCTTTGCTCTTTCCAAACACGAGCAACGCCGAGTCAAACAGAATAATAAGGAATTTGTTTCGCAAAAAAAGAATACGAATCAAACACAATTTTGTGTACGTTTTCCGGCTACTAGTTGACCCGAGCACGGATTACTTTTTGACTGGATTTGCGCCCAAGAACTAGCTAGCCTCTCACGCGGCGATCGATGTGCCTGTCCCCAGGATCAAGCAAGATCATACACACATGACACACCTCGATTCCTAAAGCAAAGTACTGTAGCAAACTGCAAAGCAAAAGGGAAACTGGGAAGCCAAGGAAAGAATCGAAGCCGGCCGGGGGTCGCCGCCGGAGCGCGCTACTGGACCCTGCATGCGATCGAGCGGCCGGTGCCGGCCGGCCGGCCGGAAACACACGTACCTCTCGGCTTGCTAGCTGTGCTCGGCCGCGGCGGCGCCGCCTGCCGCCGCCGGAGAAAGCTCTGAGGGCTCGATCAGGAGGAAGCGCGCCTGCTACTGATCGATCTCTAGGGCGCCCCTTCGTCGGTGAGCAGGCTTGCTTGGCGCGCGCGCGTACGGGGACGGCAGCGTTTTTATATGCTCCTGCAGTCCTGCTTGTGCTGTGTGTACGTCACACGCGGCAGCTTTTGTTTAGCTGGAAGCCTCGGCTAGCTTTAATTTGGATCTGTGACAGTGAGCAGCGCGACTGGTCCTGTGCTAGAAATGGAGCTTGCTTGAGGAGGTGAGCAAAGGAGCAGAGGGCCATGGCTGCCGCTCTCTCTGCTGGCGTACGTCGCGCCTTTAGTCGCTATGCTTGTTGATGGTAGTTGTAGCTTTAGGACATTCGCGTTGCTGGCTCAGTGTTCTCTTTTTATAGACGCTCATATGGGTAAGTGTCATATTGTTGTTGTTAATTACAACCTGCTTCTACTTGTGTCTCGCAGCATTCGGTGATGAAGTCGCTGTCGATTTTATATTACGATTAACTATGTACTTACACCGTATACATGGTTCTACTGTCGTCTTCAGTCTACGTCGTCGGTACGGTGTACGTGTCACTGTTATATGTATATATGTATCCTGTTGTATTGATTCACACTTGTACGTTGCATTGGCAGTTTGGTGTTAAGTTACTCTTGATGTGGGATGCTAATGCTCAATGTGGCTGAAAGGAATCTGTAAGCCTGAAGAGATGGAATCAAGAAGGAATCTTGAACAATACGGTTTGGTCTAGCCATAGGATGTGCTAGACAAGTCGTATCTAAAAAAAATAGGATATATGTCCTAATATCTAGCGGAGTATATAAAGGAGACCCGGGTTTGCGATTTGACCGGACAACGACTGACTGAACGACGATGCTGCAGCAGCAAAGGCGAGACCTCGATCCGGCGCCGCAATGGCATCATGCATTTCCCAGCAAGTTTCAAGCCATTGGATTCCAATAATGTGATCCAAGTTTCAAGCCAGTTACTACCCCTTGTACTGATGAATCTGGGTCACATTACAGTCACATTCATACAGCAAGTACGGCAGGAGTCCCACAAGATCGAAACGCAGACTCAGCCGTACAGGAGTCTGCCCGGGCAGGGTGCAGCCGGAGGTGCAGCAATTTCGTGGATGGTCACCGTACGTCCCGTCGGTATCGAAGGTAGCTGCATGCTGTTTCCTATGGTTTACAGAGCCGTCAGTAATCATTGCCATGCCATCAAAACGACACTGAAAACTACAACAGTGGTTAAATCACTTAACTCAATCCATCCTTTGCGGTGATGAAGAGGCGACGAAAACTGAAGACTGTGAGCCGTGCGGTTACAAAAGCGCACAGAGTCCTACGCAGGAGGCAGGCTGAATCTTACTGTGCGAAGTCATCTGCGAAGACCTTGAGAAAGTTGCGAGTAATTTGGGACAGCTAGCTGCTTTCGGCAGGATAAGAGAATCACAGTGTCATCCATACTGATAAAAGAGAGGACGATGAGAAAACTAAGCAGTACTAGCTGTTGGAGGCCGGGTACAATAAGAACAAACTTCAGATGTAGCGCGAGTGATTTGATCTACATCGATCTTCAACAAATAAACATCATATATATGTAGCATATAGCATCACTGCATATATATATATATATATATATAAACACTGACGAAGTACGTAGCATATAGCATCACTGCATATCAGACATTCAGACGGTGTAAAAGGTTCATAAACCAATACGCACGCAACTCAACTTGTTACTCGCGCAGATATATATCCACTCCACCCCCACGAAAGTTCGCAGAAACTTCATCCATGGCCCTTCCGCGGTGCGTCTGCATCAGCAGAATAAAGGCGCTTGACTTGTGATCGTTGACGAGAGCATCCACCTCTGCTGGCGCCTGGCGCAGTCTGCTTGTACTGTAGCGTGAAGAGGAACAGTTATATTGTGGTGCTGCAGGTAGAGTTGAATCTCTCGTACTCAAGCTTGGGTTCTTTTGGCGGGGACTTGAGATAGTAAACTGTCTTTTCCGGGCTCATTGAGTCTGCTTTTCATAGCTTCTGGAAATATCATTTTGTACTTTTCACCCCTCTGGGTCTTCTTCTTTTTAATATAAATAGGCAGCTCTCCTGCTGGTTTCGTTCAAAAAAAAGTTTATCCTTCGCAAACTACTCATGAACTGGCCAGGCCAGTGGTGCCAGTGGCACTTTTTGGTGATCTGTTGCTCTTCTGGAGGCTCTGTTAGTGTTACCTGGTCTTTCCTGTCATCAGTTGGCAACCTTACCCTAGACATTCTCATGTACAAACGCTCTTATATGATGCTTTCCAATCTATATATATAAGCCGGTGAACTTTTTTTTTGTGGCAAAAATATGAACTCAGACACTCATCATATACACGCATATATGTATGTAATCTTACCCATATGAACATCTCCAATAGACTAAGTCAACTGATCTCGAGATTGATGAAGCCACCACAGGTGTTTCGTTGCCGACGACCAAGCACTTGTAGCGTCTCCATGACAGTTGTAAAAGACTTGAGCCATAACAAAAGCACTTGAACCGTCTCCACAACAGATGTAAAAGACTTGTAACAGATGTACCTTTATGCTTCTAAAGCTTAGCTTTAATATTTATATTAGACAGTTTTCACTTTGTTATGAAATTGTTTGCGCGCCGTGACAATTAAATTTCGATTATATGGGTGTTGTAAGCCATGTGAGAGAAATTATTCATCACCGCAAATTTATTTGTGGCAAATAGTTAACTCATTACTTGCCACAATTTTGGTAGAAGATGAAAGTCATTTGAACTCTACGACAATATCTTGTGAAGCACATTCGATAATGTAGCTATTGAGCACTGTAATAGTTAGCTCGTGTGAGCTTGATAGGAAAGATATACTTGTTCGAAAATGCTTCTTGTATTTGGGTCAACAAACCCCCGAGTTCCATCTTTAACGTTCCGGTGAATGATGTAACTATTTTCTCGGAACGATAAAGCTCTCAAACAACTTTCTCTAAAATAAAATATTTAGCACGGTCGAAGCGTTTTTATGAATGGTTGCAAATGTAACCTATGGGTAATTAAATAATTAATTTGTCATTTTACATGTGTTTTCACCTAACCTCTTTTTCCTCGCCGACATGGAGCATCAAGAAAACTCCAACCTATTGTGCCACATTGTCCTCCACACCAGCGACCAACACTTCATCTTAGTTGGTAAGTCGCGTTGGTGCCAAGAACCAGTAACGAGGCTATGCTGTGGCGGTGGCGCTGAGAAGCTCTGTTTATCGATCTGGAGCTTGGCCGGGGCCTATGGTTACCAACAATCACTCAAGAAGTTGTACTAATTAAATTGATATTTTCTTTTCTGCTAATTAATGTAAAATCAGTTGTGTTTATGCATGGTTGTTGTTAACTAGCGACCATCTTCTCTTTGAACCATATATTTCATTAGTTACGGTTCAAAACAAATTATTTTACTATTGTATCGCACATCGTATTCCAAATATCTAGTGTTTACGTACAGTTCATTTTATTTCCGCGCCTAGTAATTTTCCATATGTTTTTATGTTAAATTTGATTTTTTTGTTAAGTAAATTTCTAATTTAGCCATTGACCAGTATGCATGTTTAGTGACAAGTCAAAAGGAACTATTTTGGAATGCCATTACACGTATAACCATCTAAGTATAACTCGATCAAGCTACAACGTTAAAATCACTTGGGTATTGAAAGCTCATAAATATAATGCATTGGATGGTCTAGATGTATGGTTGTACTTTCTAGGTCGTACTCAAAGCATTTATCTTTAATTTTGACATCACACCATACATACAACATGTAAGCCGAGATGGCCTGCTATGTTTCCCTTTCTTTGGACCTAGAAGTGTTGTGGTAGTGGCTAACTGGTTGAGTAGGCTTGTGGATAATTCTTTTAATATTTTTTCATGCCGTTTTTATAGTTTTTCACTACTACTTGACAAACGAAGTATCTAGCACAGTTCTAAAAACTGTGACAGATGGTGAAGTACTGAAGTATTTATATATGTGGCAGAACATTATTGGGTCTGGATGGAATACCTCTCACGATTGCAATTTCATGGCAAATGAGATCTTCTGAACCGTCTGAGGTAAATCTTTTTTTCAGAAGTGATGCATCACCCATCGACCTCAAAGGCAACTTCCGAGCAGTTTCCGAGATAGATAAAATCGATGAGTTCACGAGCGTCGACTTCATCAGCCCACAAGTGCATATACTCCGCCAAGATTTATTAATTAGTAGGGCCGTTTATATAATGTAAATGTTTAATTTGAAAATTTTGATGAAGGATGGACCCACATGCATCTGTATCGATCAGTCCGCAAGCACATATATAAACTAGTGATTGTATGCATTGTTGAAATTATTATCTCCTGGTTGTTTTTCAATTGTATACTAGAAATAATCTCTTGTAATCACGATTGAATGTATTATATAGTTATATCAGATAGAGATCATATAATTTATTTTTGAGTGTAACCGTGCGACTTGAACTTCACTTATTACTTTGTAAGCCACTCCAACTGCTGTAACGTCTGAGGTAGCATAGAATCACACGATTCACACGGGCACACGGCCCTCCAAGATTATATGCTTCCACAAATTATTCATGTACTACCTCAATTTCAAATTACTATTTCATGATAATATTTTTTTAAGGTTTGACCATTCGTCTTGTTAAGAAAATTATGTAAGTATCATATACTTTGTTTGTGGCTCACTTTATCATAAAAATAATTCAAGCATGACTTATTATTTTATATATTTGGACTAAATTTATTGAATAAAATGAATGGTCAAATATTGCAAAAAAAATTAACAATAAATAATAATTTAGAACAGAGGAAAGTACTAGACAACTTTAGACTTTTTGGCAATCTATAATATTTAATTCATCAGAAAATAGATTACTTGTTATATAAAGACATGGTATATAAATATGTAAAGCGAGAACTAACAATAATTCAATTTCACACAATGTTGAAAATAGCGCGCTACAACATTTAGCGGAAGCCTTGCTGAAACGCTATAGCCGCTATAGCGGCCGCTATGCTATTTAGCGTTTTACTTAAAAAAACATCAAAATTTAGGCAATGTTAGCAAACATTCCATAGCTTAAGTGCATAAGACCATAAGTACATAAGTTTAAGTCTCATAGGACAAGTTAACTGGCACAAAATTCACAAATCGACAAGTTCACACTTCACAACCAACCCAAGTGACTAATTATTAATTAACTTCGGCTGGATTAGTATGTGACTATGTGTCGAAGCGGGCTGATAGTGGGCCAAACAAGGAAAGAATTTTAGTCCACCAACACATTTGGCCCATAACCGCAGAAACCTAAATAGCGCTGCTATAGCGTCGCAACGCTAAATCAGAATAGCGCCGCTATTCCACGCTATAGCGCTGTTAGCGAGGTTAGCGGCAATATGTGCAATATTATTGCGGCACTCATCTCTGGCCGCTATAGCGTAGCGCGCTATTTTCAACATTGATTCACACGATCACGACGTACCGTGCTGATGAATATTCTCAAGTACGCTACAGTAGACTGCTCATTAAATCGTGAACTTGCATATAGTGACCACTAATTTCAAAAAAAAAAAGGGTGACCACCACTACCTTCCCAGCTTGCACGTATATGCATGTATGTACCCGGCCTGCAGGCCTGCACATCTTCTCTGGTTCAGCGTGAGCTACTGGAAAATGTATCTACAAAAGCGGGGCTTAATTAGTTTATGGACAATAATGGAAGTTGGAAGGTGTTGTCATCTGTCTTGCCATACATCATCCCATTTCATACACACACACTTGAGTAGACTTGTTCTGTGCACAGTTTAGTTCCAAAAAGCAAATCCCAAATATACTATGCAAAAAAAAGATTCACCATCACATCAAAATGTCATAACATACATGGAGTATTAAATGTAGATGAAATCAAAAACTAATTGCACAGTTTTGTTGTACTCTGCGAGACGAACATTTTGAGCCTAATTAATCAATTTTTGGATAATTTTTCATAAATATAAACGAAATGCTACAGTAGCGCAATGATTACGAAGTGACATCTTACTCCCAAATTCAACCTCCCAATTCTAACATCTAAACACCACTTTTAATTAGAAGCAAAGGGAGCACTGGGCCGCTGGTGCATGCTGTGCAAACCTGATGCAAGCGCATCCTCAAAGTCACAGACTCACAGCCACAGCCCACATGCTCTCACTCGTTTTCTTCTTGACAACTTGCAGAGATTAATAAAGGATGAAAATTAAAGCAGCGAGGTGACAGATGGAGTAAAAGGTGAAAGCAGCTAGTAGGCCACGCAGTTGCGCGCACCGCCAAAATGTGTGTCCTCTGGTACTTCAAAAGAAATGCGCGTCTTCTTATTACCATCTTTTCCCAAAGAAGAAAAAGGGTTGTTATTATGCCAAATGAACGTGATAACGGTTTAAAGTTCCCTTTGAAATCTCAGTCTTCTCTTCTCCCCATCTCAGACTTATATTGGATAGATCGAGCATTTGTCCTCTCCAATAATCCACACACGTTGGAGAAATTAATTGGAAAATTAGTTTATTTTCCACGCCAACACCCACATGCATAGGGTGGGAAATGGTGTTATCTTGAAAATCCTGTTCTTTGGAAAACACGTACAAAGCCCTTGTGCCATATATCCTGCCAACAAAATTGGTTATACCAAATTAACTAGTTTTATCCATGATGAAACATCCTAAAGTACACGCATGCGTGTCACCTTGCTATTATTTGTGCCTTCTTTAGTTTTCGTTTTAGCTGTGTGTTGTGTGTCCTATCTATGGAGCACCACTATTTATTTAGTCTCACCACGTTATCCGTGAACAACTGCTCCCTGCTGTGTCGTTCCGGAGTTCTTCCTTTTGCCCCCTATAAAGTTACGGGAGAATAAACAAAGCCCAAATTCCCAACCTGCTGGCCTTATCCGATCAAACATTTTTTTCCATGGCAAGAACGCGACCTCATCAGCAGAACCCCATATCCGGCGATCCCTTGGCGCAATGCCGGTGGAGAACGAAGAACAAGAACTGGGTCTGCATGCACACACCATATATGCTGCTGGCTTTATTATTCTTCTGTGCCAAAGGTGGCGGAAGAACCTGCAGAGAGCTACGACGGGTGGTGCATGGTGCTGTGCACGATGTGCTCGCGTTTGCGTTTGGCTGGGGCAAAGGCCAAAGGGAGATAAATAGTAAAGCTGGCCTGTCGATGAGTTCCACGCCTGGCTGATGCATGCCCCACCCCACCTACGTACAACGAACGTAACGGACCCTGTTACGTACGTAACGCGAACGGGAAACAAAGCAGCTTGCTTTTGCATGCGGTTGCAGGGCCGTCGAGACTCGAGATCAATCAAGCAAGAAATTAAACTGGGACTGGGATTGCTGCATGCAGCAGAAACGTGCATTACTGCTGGAGCTGATGCCGCCTCATATACGTCTCCCTTGGTTGTTGACGCATTTTAACGGAAGTCGCCAAAGCACCAAAACAGCCGGAGGAGACCACTACACTTCGATCGGGCCTCCACTCCTCCAGGCCCACATGCTTCCTCTCCAATCATCACTGATCACTGATCACCCAATAGAGGACACATTTATATTTGCCTCTGCCTAGCTTTGATATACCCTCCCTAGCCGAGACAGACATGGCTAATAATGTTACTCCCCGTATATTGTATGGAATTTCATCTCAGATGGCTGCGCTCGAGCTGGAGATGCCTAGTGAAAGCCATTATCGCACCGTACTCAAAGGCATTGAATGATCCATCCGTATATATAAATGTTTAAGGTCACGCGTCCTCACGACGGGAGGAAAAGTGTGTGTATGCTTTGCTTCATGATAATGGAAGAGACTAGTTGTGCTGGACGTACTACTTTTTATATCACTGTGGACAATCCGTAACAAGTGTTGGGGAATGTAATTATATACAAGGCCGGGAGCAAAGATGTTTGATTCATCGGAGTGAAAAAAGTGTACTCAATGATCATTGGACGGAGAGTGACGTTAAATTATATTGGTTGAGCTTGCGAAGAAGATTACAACTTTTGTCAACATTTCAAAGCTCAGGTGGCTCAAGGACGGTGGTGTCTTTTGATGGGATGCCCACGGTGAACAATGAGTCCAAGAACCGATATGATGGGAACCCGCTGGGGTTTGTGCCCGATCTTTCGATGAGAGGCGTGGGGGATAATTCGATTGGAGGAGACGACGTTCACGGCCCGACTACAACCTTCCAAAGACTGCGCCTTAGCGACCGATACACCACCTCCTTTGGTTGCCGCGATCTTGTGGAGCGCGACACCCGTTCCTGCAAGTAATCGAAGAACTAACAAGAACAAGTATGATACAAGTACTGAAATTACTAGATGGGAATGAAGTGTCTCAATCTCAAACTCAATCACCAACGAAGTGGGGTTCCGTCGACTCAAAGACGGGCGGCTGGACCAGCACGCGCGCTTACAAGCAAGTAGCAATGGCTAAACTTGATCTAAACAAAATCCAATCTGTTTGTGGCGGCTATGGAGGTATAAAAGAGGGTGGAGGACGACTAGGAAGAGGTTTGGGTCGTCCTACAACCCTAGGACGCGCCCCTAATGGACCCAACTTGATACATGGCCCGTTTGCCCAAAATAAGGTGACGCAGCACCGTGGGCAGAAAAGGTCTCGGTAGTAAATCGACGATTGCGGCCGCGTCCGAGCAGATATGAAGGTGAGTCCAGATCCATCTGAAAGTAAACTTAAAAAAAACTTTCCATCAAGTACTTAAACGCCCAAAACGGAGTCCGGATGAAATCGTGGCGGCCGTCGCAAGTCAGAACTTTCCTGCAGTCCGAATCCAGACTTTCCAAAACGTGTTGGATTTGGTCTCTTTTCTTCCTTGGGCCAATGTAACGTGGTAGCCTGATGGGGAACATGGGAATACTTAAAATTGGTCCCCAATCAACTTCTTTGGTCCTCCATGCCTTCCATATATGTTTAACACTCGTTTTGATCCAGCTATATATTTCTGAAAATGACATTGAACACACATCATGGCGCAGCATTACTTCATCGAATATACCAACAAACAATAACTGTGATATAGGATTGATTCACCTTTGGTTTGCAAGCCATTAACATGGTCGTATCTAAACCGGTGATGTCCTCGTCACGATAGGGCTAGGAGGAGGACCCGGGGGGGGGGGGGGGGGGGCATAGCCCCTACCGGGCGAAGCTAGCTCTAAATATTATCTCCATATCAATTTAGTTAGCGTTGGTTAATTCTATTTTAAACTAACCAACATCAAATATTATGGGTGAAAGTATGCGTGGCAGCTGTTTAGTTCATGACTACACTTAGCTATAATCTCACTTATCTACCAGATGCTATCGTAATTTCAGATAATTATAATAAAGTTTTGTTGCATCAGTGTGACTGATGCAGCAATAGATAAATAGCCACTACAAATGGGTACAAAGCCCATATAATAAGTTAGGCTACACCACAGGCAATGTGCTGAAGTAGGAGCCCACAGGCCCGGTCCTGAGGTTTCGGAGACCCGGGGTGAAACTTAAACTAGGGATTTTTTAATAATAATAATAATAATAATAATAATAATAATAATAATAATAATAATAATAAGTAATATTATACAACATGTTTGCATAAAAAATGGATATTTGATTTTTCCAATGCCCGAGTTAATTTATGTTCTAGAGACGATATGATTATGCTTTGCGATGAAGATAAAAGAAAGTACTGACAAGTTAAGTTAGGGCAAAAGTCTAAAAATTTATAAATTCCAATCAACATAATACCTTATCACTCCTACACTACCAGAACGATGGACATTAGCACCGGATCACATGACCGGCGCTAAAGATGGGAGCACTAGCTAAAAATATTTGCATATTTGCGTGTTGTGGATTCGAACTCGAGACCTCTTGGCTCGCGTGCACCCACCTAACCATCTCACGTGATAGGATAGAAGATGCACTCCTTTTGAAGTAGCACGTGACACCCCCTTTAGCATAGGGTCACCCTTTAGCACCGGGTCGTAACACCACCCGGTGCTAAAGGAGGGGGACCCTTTAGCCCCGGGTAGTAACACCAACCGGTGCTAAAGGGGACTTTTAGCACCGGTTGGTGTTATCAACCGGTGCTAAAGGGTCCCGGGGGCACCCCAATTTTACGCCCGGTACTAATACATTAGCACCGGTTTTTGAGTGTGCCGAGGCATATAGGCGGGTCAGATGATGATTTTTCTGGTAGTGCTAATTTCCTTTCCTGCCAAACCGAACGGATATTTTAATGAGCTGAAATCCTGATCTCCTCTGCTCTTTGTCTGCTAGCTGATTGTTGTGCTTGTGCCATGTGATGAAAATTAAAGTTTGGTGATTGCTGCCTCGTTGCTGATTGCATTATTGCATGCTGATCGGAATAGGATTCAGACTAACAGGTTACAGGACTCACGACATAAACAAAACCCCGCCGGCCGCGCGAGCACGTGAATCTCGACTCGCGATCCGCCGCACTTGCGCGGCCGGTCCGGTCGTACTACGCCCAATCAAGTCCCGGCCGCGCGCGCCCGCCGGCCTGGCGAAGATCGCATCGCATCAAATCGCCAACGAACCAACGAACCAACGGATCGCTCCCGGCCGGCCGGTAGAGCGTGCGTGCGAAACAAAAAGCAAAAAGGCGGCAGCCGCATTGATTAGAGGGCCGTGCGGGTTTAAATAGCAGCCGCCGGTCGGTGAGTGATCGAGGAAAAAGGATACTGCTATGCTGTAGTATAGTATGGTGCTGCAGGTTCTGGGCTTCTAGCGCGCTCCATCGGGGGTAGCTGAAGCTGCTGCGCGTCGTCGTCGGGAGCGAGCGCGTCGTCGTCGGGAGCCAGCCACGGCGAGGCTGGGGGGACGCGCCCGGCGGCCGCCGGAGCCGCGCGGGCCGGCGGCGCCGAGGGCCGCCGCGGCGGGGCGCGCCGTGGCGTGGTGGCGCGCGCGGGTGGTCGCGCCGGCGCGCCGCGCGTGGCTCGCCGTCCTCGCGGGGCGCGGCGGCAACAAAGGCCGTGCCGGTAAGCAGCTTCGCTTCACCTTCTCAGCGTAAACCCGCCTCGTCTCTTAATTTCTCTCGCGGTTAGCCGTACACGGAAATTTTGATGCGTAATGCTGCAGGAGTTTGCGGAAATCTAGCTAGTTCCTCAGCATTTTGATCGTAGCAAGAATCCGATGAACATCAAACTGTGTCAAAAGGATTTTTTTTTTGTGTGTTATCCACAAAGAAGCGACAAGGACGGACATTGCTATACTGCACCCGTCTCTGGAGACCACCAGTATCTCCGGCGCCCATTGCTTTCAACGGCTTTGTTTGGCCATACATGCTCGATCAGCTTGGACCTTGGAGCCCTGGCCTACCCAATTACCTTGTAAATCTCTATGGTTCTCCATTTCTACTAAATTTTTAAGTTTGTCAGCACCGACCGTCTTACTAGCGTATAAAGGCCCTGTTTAGTTCTAAAAAGTTACTCCCAAATTTATTATGTAAAAAGAAGATTCTTCATCACATCAAAATGTCATAACATGCATGGAGTACTAAATGTAGATGAAATCAAAAACTAATTGCACATTTTTGTTGTACTCTACGAGACGAACATTTTGAGCATAATTAATAAATTTTTGAACAATTTTTCGCTCATAGAAACGAAATGAGTCGGCGTAGTCCCAAATCGGGAGGGCCTATTCGGCATCTAAACACCGCCAAAGAGCCATTTGGCATGCTTCTGTTGTGCCGCCCGTAGGACCCGTTCATTCCTTTCTCTAGAAATGGCAGATTTATCTTCTGTTCCCAAAATGAACAGTGACGAACTGTCAAGTAACGCTTTCCTTTTCTTTGCTCATTGCCTGCAACGCAGAGAGCGCAGGGATCGTGGACCTCCACAGGGACGTGCAGACCTGCGGGTACCACGACGTCCAGGTGATGTGGGACATGCTGGGCCTGGAGGCCGCCGGCGCCGGGGCATCCGCCGCGCCGGAGCGCCGGAACCGGACGCCGCCGTTCTGGACGCCGTCGTTCTGGCACTTCCTCCGGTCGTCGCGTCGCGCCGCCGCGGCACCATGCGGTACATGACTAGGCAGTGCTGTGTTGACGTCTCTACGAGTCTCTGTACGTATCGCGCCTCCACGTCCACCACTGCTGCGACCGTGACCGTGGCGAAGATGTAAAGGCTTGGGGGCTCTGGCAGAGTCTAGTTTGACCAGGATATGTTGTGTTGTGTATGTGCAGCTCTAGTGCGCATTTGTACAGGAAAAAAAATTAAAGATTTCAGGTTTAACCTCTCGATTTCCATTGGCTCCAATATTGTTTTACTTTGTTCTGCACTTCTGCGATATGATATGATTAGTTGTCACGGCACCGACGCATCAGCAATGTAGCAATTTTTCCCAGGATTATTGGACCTGACTACAGGGTCTGCTGGGAGGCAAAACTCTATGCCAACAGAATCCCCTGATTGAGCCAACAGTAACGCGATGCATGACTGACAGCAGCTACACTACATGATCCATGTTCTCCCACTAACACGGAATGAAATTTGGGCTCCTCATGATACAACACAAACATATGGTGTAAGACTGATTACCGGTGGAACCCATGTCCCAATTGATTTCTAATATATGATGGTAATTGCAACTCCAGTGCTGCTTGAGAAAAAAAACAGAGGAGTTAGGAGTCTGCTCGGATTCGTGTAATGAGAAAAGCATTGAACAAAACTGTGCCGTAGAGTACCACATTTGAGCTGGCCCGGTGGAGGCCCAATTCGTCTAGAATGGCTTGGGCCGAATTAATCCACCCGATAAATTCAGCCTGAATATATATCCCCAAAGCCCTAGCCGCCTTCTCTCTCTCTTCGTCTCCTCCCCTCGCCGCGGCGCGCCCTACAACCACCACCTATTCCTCCAGCAGCGGCGGCGGCGGCGCGCCGGGCGAACCCGAACCCACCTCCACCATGGCGGGGGGAAAGATCCAGAAGAAGCGCCACGGCGCGGCGGGCGGCGCCGGCGGAGGGGGCGGCCGGCTGCAGGGCGGGATCCCGTTCGAGAAGTCCAAGGGGCAGCACATCCTGCGGAACCCCGCGCTGGTGGACTCCATCGTCGCCAAGGCCGGGCTCAAGCCCACCGACACCGTCCTCGAGATCGGGCCGGGCACAGGAAACCTCACCAAGCGACTCCTCGAGGCGGGGGTCAAGGCCGTCGTCGCCGTCGAGCTCGACCCGCGCATGGTGCTCGAGCTCAACCGCCGGTTCCAGGGGCACCCGCTCTCCTCGCGCCTCAAGGTTCGTTTCCCGTTCATGGCTCTTGGACCGACTAAATCTTTCCCTGAATTTCTCCATGGTTGCCTGCATGATTTTGTTTTTTTCTCCTATGGTTGCTTGCATGATTTTGTTTTTTTTGGTTGTTCCGGTTTTGCATAAGTGATATCTTGTTGACTGAAATGGAGCGGATTTACAGTCAGTTACCTGTAATAGTACTAGTTCGTGGGATCTGTAGGTCAAGAAAATAATGGATTGTTGGAGCTGGAGAATTCAGCTTTACAGCTTCATTGTTTGAAGTAGTTGACTACCAAGAGTTTTGTCAGAGACAAAACTCTGACATTGCCCATTGTTCTTCGTGTTCTTGGTAGCATTGTCGGCGAACAGGTTATAATTTTAGGAGTTGAATATGTGGTAAACTACTACTCTTTACAAGATGTTTGCTTCAGTGTGTCAGGTTAGCCCCATGAACCAATCTAGTAAAACACTAGGATGTTTGCGTCATGGTCTCGTTAGAATTTTTAGGAGCTGAATTAGTAATGGCGTCAGGATGTTTTTGCCATTGTATTTGTTGTCATTTGTGGTACGTGCACATGAAGAGTGTAGAGTGTACTGTTGAGTGAATTCTCTGTTAGAGCCAACTGTATTGTTAGGCTAACTGGATCACGAGGGTGAATTGAACAACATTAAGTTGTTGGCATAAACCCAATTCACTATTAGTATTTCTTGTTTTTCTTTCTTTGCACATTAGTTTCAATATCAACATAGAGTCCTCATAGACTGATACAATGATGCAGGTTATTCAAGGAGATGTCCTCAAATGCGATCTTCCATACTTCGATATTTGTGTGGCAAACATCCCGTACCAGATCTCATCTCCCCTTACGTTCAAGCTTCTGTCACACCGTCCAATCTTTAGGTGTGCTGTGATCATGTTCCAACGGGAATTCGCCATGAGACTTGTGGCACAGCCTGGAGACAGTCTCTACTGCCGTCTCTCTGTGAACGTGCAGCTCTTGTCACGAGTTTCACATCTCCTAAAGGTTGGGAGGAACAACTTTAGGCCTCCACCCAAGGTTGATTCGTCAGTTGTGCGTATCGAGCCCAGGAAGCCCCTCCCTCCTGTCAGCTTCAAGGAGTGGGATGGACTTGTGAGAATCTGTTTCAACCGGAAGAACAAGACTTTGGGCTCCCTCTTCAAACAGAAACGCGTCCTTCAACTGCTAGAGAAGAACTACAAGACTATGCAGTCTCTTCTACTTACTCAAGATGCAGAAATGGAAATGGGCGAGGAAAAGATGTCTGCAGATGATGTTGCTCTGCTAGCTAATATGGTTGAAGATCTGAGCATGGAGACTGGCGATGAGAAGGAAGATGATGAAATGGAAATGGATGATGCAGACATGGCAGGAGATGGTGCTGCAAGCTTTAAAGAAAAGATTATGGGTATTTTGCAGCAGGGTGATTTTGCAGAAAAGAGAGGTTCCAAGCTGAGCCAAGTAGATTTCTTATACTTGCTGTCTCTCTTCAACAAAGCTGGTATACATTTCTCCTGATGGATTCACTAATGGGGTCATCTACCATGAATATTGACAAGTTTTGTCTGTTTATGCTATGTAAGCTGTGCGAGCTATTTAAGACTTTTAAGCTTATGCTCTTAGAAATTTTGGATAAATTCTTCCTAGTTCTTAAGATAGCTTGAAAGAGTTGCAAGGAAAGTAATATTATTTGCCTATTTGGTGTTGAAGCCTGTTCTACATGTTGACTCCTGTACTGCCCTGTTCGCTTGGATTATCAGCCACCAGTCGGCCAACAGTGTTTTTCTCACAGCAAAACCAGTACCAGCGACCGACCAACCAAACAGGCTGAGTGTCGATTAACAAAGCTTTCGGGCCCACGTGAGCATGCTGCGCTTGTACATGCTCTTAAAAAAGATTGAAAATCCAACAGCAAAGAGAGATCACTTGTTCAAGTAAAACATCCATGACCATGCGGATGCACCTAAAGGCAACCTTAATAACTTTACAGTTTTGGTAACTGTTACAAGGAGCAAACTAAACATTGCAGCGATCGAGTCGTACAACAATAATAATCTAGCTAGGTAGAAAACGTCATGGCCTGTTCATGATAATGTGCTAAAAACTACTTAAATGAGCTCAACCTTCTCTTGTGATATGCTCTGGCATTCACTCATCCACCTGTCCTAGAACTGGGCCTGAAGTGCTGGCTAAACCAAGCTCAAATTAGCAACGTTGAGCTGCAAGAATCTTGTGAAGCCCTTGCCGTGCAGCTCACTGATCAGGCCATCAGGGCATCATGCTGCAACGTTGAGGGGGTCGGGCTCCACACCATGCACCCTGAAGCGGTAGATGCATGTAAGTTCCGAGTTCCCATGGTTCGAGGAGAAGTCGAACCGAACCATGTTGACAGCTTGCAGATTGGCGCTTCTCTCTAGTTGGAAGGTCTGGGCATTGCTGCTGTCAAGATTATAAGAAAACTCTCCTAAAGTAGCCATTGCATTTGAATCCTTGTCTGAATCATCATGTGGTGCTTGGTACCATCCACGGACCTGGAAATCCTTTGGAGCACTAGATCTATCATAGGCCACACTCTGCACACACAAGTCATGATATTCATGAGTAAACAACCTGGAGATAGTGACCGAATAATAACATCCACCTAGCCCTGACCCAAGGAACGATATATAATATCAATTACTTCTTTTGTGATACCTCACACTCAACCAAAGAAACACGGTACCAAGTTGTGTTAGATTTGGCAGCTTAAAGTTGGAGGATAGTTATGAGGGTACATGATCATGGCAACTCCAATTACCAAATTTAGGTTTAGTAATAATAAAATTCTCTAAAACATTAATAAAATAGTAATGCCTTTCAATTAGAGTTGATGTTCCAGACAAGATTATTGACTTGCATGTAGGTCATATCAGTTGTCTGAAAACGTCAGCTTTTACTGATTGGAGGGGTAATGAGATATCATTAACTGTTCAATAATATTAAGTTACCATTCAGGACTTTATGTTACATGACCTGTGATGATACCGCACAATTGGGTAGAAGATATAGCATAAGCAGAGTGTTATTGAAGTTTTTGAAGCCTAGCCATATGATATAGCATAAGCAGCAGTGCGACACATTTGATGTTGACAATCAGTATGCTCTTACAACCTAATAACGAATCAAGGATTTCACATGAGTTAGAAAAAGAATGACTCCCAAGTGCTATGTCAGTTCCATCTCACATGATCAGATTATTCTCACAGAAGAAAACAAATTGTAGAACATAAAACTGGAAACAAAATATATTCCTGCTGGAAACAGCATCTATGCTTTTAAGTCTAGCCTTGTGGATTAGATCAGGAGTGACAGCAGACAGGGTGAGACCATTGCAGTGGAAACCAAGGCAGGATTGCTGATTGGCGACCAAATGGTCTGTGCCACCAGGTGAAAAAGTGTTGATATGTGGTGCAACTATAGTGAGACTGCACACGATTCTGATAAACTGTTTCTAAACTGACCAACTAATAGATGATTAATCTAGCTCAGCTGATAATATGAGGCAGATGCGATATAGGTGACTGACTAGAAACCAGCTTCAGTGGGATATATGTTTGTTACAGGAACCTTAGCACTCAATTTCAATAAATTAACCAGCTACGAAAATGCGAATGAGTATTCCATACAATAACTTACCTTGTCAACATGCTCCAGAGTGACTGCCTCTGGAATTATTCCTGTTCTTAGCCTCACATTCACAAACCCAGTACTTCCCTTCAGTGCAAAACACTCTCCTGGCTGCCCAAAACTTGGCTCCAGCATCTTTTGGGCTGTTTTATGCACACTGTTGCGAGTAGGGAGATAGTTCTTGCCATTCATGAAAGGCACTGAATGACTTACCACTTTGGCACCACCAGATCCCAGGGCATAATCCACCATACCAAGGCCATCTGCAGAATGCCTTGCTATCTCAATCTCAACTATCTCTTTGGCATATTGCCTAATATCGTCCAAGGTTATGTCGTTGTCTGGACCACCCAATCCCTTCTTTTCCTTCAGCTGACTCAAAATCTCCTCGAATTCTTTCTTAGAAAGAAATCCCATGTCCCTAAGCTCAGCTATTGACTTATCCAAGTTGCCAGTTTTGTCTTCCAACGCCTTCATCTTTTTCTCTAACTCGGTACCCTTGGCCTCAAATTGCTTAGTGATATCCCTTTTTGTTTTGTCAATCTCATTTCCAAGCTTCTTATCCAAAATGTCCAGCTGTACCTGAAGCATCTTGGTTGTCTTCTTGAACCCCTCCACCTTGGATAGCCTGCTCTCCATGTCCAGTGCTGTAAATGGTAATTCACCATTTTGCCATCTCCAGACCAACTGCCCCATCCAAGCAATAGCTGAAATAAGAAGGCATAGCTTCACCAGCACACTTAGGGCAGTTACCCACTTGGCCTTTTCTTGTTTAGTAGAGCTTTTCTTTCGACGTTCAGCAGCTGCTGCTGAAGCAGCCACATCTTTTCTTGCCTCTGATGAATATTTTGACTTGTCAAGAACGGATTCTCCACGGATTGTATGACTAAGATCCTTCTTGCTAGCAGTCTTATCCTCTGATAACCCATTAACTCCACCTTCAGCGAGAAGCTCAGGCGAGGCTTTCTTCTTTGCAACAACAACTGTTCGCCGCCTAACATCTTGGCTAGAATGTGAGTCCAAACTTAACGCACGGTTCCCATTTGTATTTGCAGTTGGAATTGCAGCAGTGGAGGCTGACATTGTTGTACACTATAAAATATATAGTATTCTAGAAATAATGATGCCCCTGTAATTTACGGTAGCAGGAATTTAGCAAGGTTCGACAGAGAAAATACATAGATAATCTCTGCAGAAAAACATAAAAAGTACAGAGAAAGGAGTTGCTCTTGCTATCATGAACTTAGTAAGTTTTCTCAATTTTGTTTAAGAATTGCAATAGTATATAAGTAACTGATAACCCATCTGCAGCTAGGTGTTCACATAATAACTGGCCTAAAACAAAAGCTGGTATTTGCATCCACAGAATGTGATGCTAACATTTATACCAACTTCAATAATAATAAAAAAAGATGGAATTCACCCAATTATCAGTTCAAGGTTAGACTGCAGAGTTAAAGAATTGTATAAATCCACACAACTATTTAGTTGATACCCTTCACTGCAGAGACCAGAACAAACGAAGATAAAGAATCCGGTGCTGTTTTTTGTAATTGTAACCCGCAAAAAAGAAGAAAATCATGGCACCAGAGAGGCGAGGAGGAAGAGTAAAGAGCACATGCCTGCAGGGGCGTGCGCGGTGGCTCGGCAGCCGGCGTGGGATTCCCCTCACCCCTCTCCTTCACGCCGCCGGCGAGAGGGAAAATGGGCAGAGAGCTCAAGACCGCTGGACGCGCCGCCTCCTTCTCCCCCGACGGACGCCGGTGGCTCGACTTGGACAGCGGGCCCCTCAGCTCCTCCAGATCCAGCTAGGGCGCCGGACGAGGGCGAGGAGCAAGGGTGGCACCGTAGCAGTGAGTATGAAGCGTCAGGGTCGCGACAAGGAGCGCAGGGATGCGGGCGGCCGCCGGATGCCTCGCTGCTTCCAGATCTTGGCCGGAGGTAGGCGAGCTTCACGCCTCCACCGGATTCGAAGAAGAAGATGAGACTGGAAGGAGAGGGATGAGTAGGAGTCCAGGATACGTGTATCAGTATCGAACGGATACGGATACATAAATACGGCATTTGTTCAAAAAATCCGATACGCGGATACGTTTCAGCATTTTTTAATATAAATAAATATCGATGTATAGCAAAGTTCACAGCGATAAACACAAGTTCGGCAAATAGTTGGGAACGAAGGTTCTAGTTTCAGTACATAACAAACTAAAGCAACAAACCATCCAACATAGCATAATAGTCTCAAATTTATGAAATTTTAAAAGGACAACGTGCAATTCGTTGATGGCTCTTGGCTTAAGCTGCTTCCTCTTCCTCACGTGCATCGTTCTCCTCAGCAGAATCAGCCTCCACATCACCAAGACCAAAAGACGCAGCTAGCGAATCGCCGGCGCAGAACTTATGCTGCCATTAACACTAGCACTGCTCGAATTTGTTGTGGCCATCTACTAATTATAGATTAGAAAGGGGATCGAAAATGGAACAACAAAAAATCGAGAACTGAAGAACAGGAGTAGATCGAGAAAAGAGAAGGGCCAAAGAACAAGCCAAAGGGGAAGAAGCTCACCGGACTTCGTCGGCCGGCCGCTGAGTCGCCGGCCGGCGGTGCCGCGGCAGCACACGAGCGGTGGCGGCGCGATTACGCGTCTGGTGTGTGGTTGGCTTGCACGGAGCCTCTACAGAAGGGATTAGGCATTCTTGTTGGGCTGGGCCGTATCCTAAAATAGCTCTAATACGTACCGGCGGACGTATCAATTCTTTCTCTATTTTTTTACCTCCGATACTCCCTGATACGTATTTTGCACGTATCCATGCCGTATCAGTATCGGATACGCGATACGCCACCTTCCCCAAGGTGGTGTTTAGACGTTAGAATTGGAAGGTTGAATTTGGGAGTAAGATGTCACTTCATAATCATTACGCTAATGTAGCATTTTCGTTTGTATTTGTGAAAAATTATCCAAAAATTGATTAATTAGGCTCAAAATGTTCGTCTCACAGAGTACAACAAAACTGTGCAATTAGTTTTTGATTTCATCTGCATTTAATACTCCATGCATGTTATGACATTTTGATGTGATGAAGAATCTTGTTTTTGCATAGTGTATCTGAGAGTTGCTTTTTGGAACCCAAGTATCCGTGTAACGTAGGGAGTCCTTTAAAAAATATTGGGAGAAGTGACGAAGGGCCCACCGGCGAGGATGATCCCTCGATAATTAACGTTTTCGCCCTCCGCTCGGTTTCTTCTCTTTTCCAAAGGTCTACGTCGAGGTCTTTTGCAAGACTCCAATTTCCAAACGCCTTTTCTTTTCGCGAGATCCCAAATGTCCGATGGCCATGAAGGCATGGACAGAAAGTCACTATCTTGTGGTTTGAAAATGTATCGCTCTCATTTATTCCTGAGACCTAGTTCGTCGTGGTTTGAAAACGTCTTTTCTTTTTCGAGAACTATTCCGAACGTAACTAGACGTGGGTGGAAGAGATTTGATTTTTGAATGACTATGGTTTAATTTCTCAATTTCATCTGGCTTTGTAGTTTGTACAATCATATGACTGCTCGCGGCACTGGCATATCACAATGTACGTAGCGTTTTGGAATTATTGGGCCCTCTTTTTTTTTTTGCAAGGAAGTACCTGACTAGAGTGTACCCAGCTTGATGTGAGGCAAAACAGTGCCAAACAGAATCCTTGATTTGAGCCTTTCAGCAACAGTAACATGATAAGTGAACAGCAGCAGCTCCATCTCCATGATCCATTCGCAGATTTGCTCAGGTAACACAGAAAGGAACACGCTTATACAAGACAAAATACATCTCAAAATTAATGCGGTAGTATTTTATTTGCCACTGGCAGTACAAACTTGGGCTCCCTTTTGCAATACAATACAATCACGGTTTCAGGGAAAAAACATAAAAAGGGGAAAACAATCAAAACCGTATATGTTATAAGATTGATACAGAGTGACCCCTCTGGCCACAAATATGGATGAAAAATTCTCCATCTTTTCTAATATTAACAGGATGGTAATTTCAATCCCAATGTTGCTCCAGAAAAACCACAGGCTACTTTGGAATTGGACAGAAAAACCGAAACTTGGAAGTCTGCAGACAAAATTCAAAATTATCAAATTCAGAGGAGCAATAGTCTTCCTGCAGCAAAATAAGTGTAACCTAGAAAATGAAAACAATACAGCTAGCAGAGATCATTTGAAACAATAGCTATTTTGAACAAATCCGCATATTGAACTCCAGGAACAACCCAAGTATAATTAAGGTCTAACGATGTACTGTATAGTAGTTTAAATGGAGTTAGTGGAACTGCGGAAGCAAAAGTATGTTGATCTTGAAACAGCTACTGAAGCTACGTCTGATTGGTTTGAAGAGCTGCTGCCGTTGGTTGTCAGGGAGTATATTGGCCCTGTTCGGTTGGCTAGTCGCTGGTGGCTGGTGCTGGTTTTTGCTGAGAGAAAAACACTGCTGGCTGGTTGGTGGCTGGTGCTGCTTTTTACTGAGAGAAAAACACTGTTGGCTGGTGGCAGAAAGTTTACATGAAGCATTCTTTGATGATTAGTTATCCTGTAAGGACGAAGTACTATGGCTGAGCTCATGCCGAGACTGTTTCCTGGCTACAAGCCCATTTTTGCACCATTTAAGAGAGATACACAGAGCAACATGCTGTTCAAAAACTAAGCATCAAAGTTGTTAACTAGTATACAATCATGAATATTTTGCACCATCTATGTTAGAAGGGTTTTACAAGTAAATAGGTGGCTTTAAGAAAAGAGGCACAATTTATTTGCTAACCCCAACACAAGAACTCGAAGTAAGTCCAGAATACTCACATGGGATGCAACCATCGAGAAACTTAGATTGTGTGCATCCGACGAATCACGTCTGGATCCAATTGTCCGCTGCTGTAACTGGATGGTACAGCGGAAATTTCTTGTTTTCCTAACCACTCTTCACCAGATCTTAAAGTAATTGGCTTCTCAATAGCTGCTGAGCCTACGCACAGCATGTTCTTGTACTCGTCATCCCCAAAATCTGGCATTGCTTTGGCCTTTTTGTCCCAAGGGTTCCAAACGACTGCAAAATAAGAAGCGAAAACAATATATACCATGGAAATGAAAAGGAGACCAGAAGCAATAGCTGGTCATAGTTTGGAGACAATTCCACAGATCAAGATTGTAATGTGCGAAAGAATTGGCCTAACTCACCGACATCTGGAAGTCCCTCTTTCCTCAGAACAAATGTTCTTTTCTTCTCATGGTCAATTATCACAATCTTCGGCGGAGCACTCAAATATACCTTGTCCACCTTACTCAACAAGAACATAATTAGAGTTTCATTGGCACTAACATGGCGTCAAACCATGGAATTTAGTAGAACACAAGCTTACTTCAGACTCAAATACAACTGCATCTCCTTGCTCGGTACCACGATTCTTGGATTGCAAGTTGTCAAGATAGTCCAAGGTCTCCAAACCTTCAACCCGTACTTCACTAGAATGCGAAAACATACTTCAGGGAACAGAGATAGAGTAGCCAATGGTCGGTGATAGTCACATTCTATTGGCAAATTCAGCATCACTCAATATTGAAAGCAAGTTTCCTATCAGTTATGCGCTTTCCACTCAAGGAATTCAGGAAGTACTGGAAATAACTAGATGCAAACATAAGGCAAAAAAAATGCAGTCTACCTGATATCAGATACCGAAAAGTAAGTATGATATGCAAATGTAAATTGGAATGGCTTCCCATCAGGGCTGGTATTTTTTATTCGAGAGGTAAGAATAAGATCTCCCCTTGGACTAAGAGCAACTCTCAGACGAAATTCATAACTGCAGGTCATGAACAATGAACATGATTAGTTCTGTGGGGAGGCCAGATGAATATAGTGATATGTACTTTTATCTGACATAGCAATTAGATAATTTAATGTTTAACTAGATGCTGACCTATGTGGCCAGATCTTCAAATCCTCTTGAGATGACTTGAGTATCAAATCAATATGGCAATTGGAAGTAGCAACTGGAAAAGGAGGTGGACTTTCATCAACACTCCAAAATCGGTTCCTTGCAAATCCATGCTGTTCAAGAACTCCATGGCTACCTAACTGCAAGATGAAATTGTTCATTCGGGTGTCACTATACAAATTGCTTCCAAAGGAAATATAACTTGATGTAACAGCTTGATGACCATACTTGAGGGAAGCAAATTTGGATGCCACCACGAATTGCTTTAGGCGGTTTAAAAGTAGCCTGGCAAGAAATATTGAGATATATAATTACTAGGATTAATGGAGTCAAACTCAAAATACATCTACCCATATAATATGAAAACTTCCAACACTTAGAAAAAAAATGAGAGCAGACTTAGTATAAATCTATCTGCAACCAGTGGATCATTTTTTTTCTCCAATACGCAGGAGAGCTGCGCATCTTTGTATTAAGAAAGGAAAAAAGCCCCAGTTACAAAGCAATATCACCCCACCTTGGGCTAGAGTGGGGGATATCGGGTTTCACCTAAACTGACTCTTACAAAAGGTACAAACATATATAAGACCTGACCAAAATCTAACCAGTCACACAACCCTGGCCGAGTGCTGAGAGTCCTTTGGCAACCAGTGGATCATCAGACATTGGTATTGACGTAACATAATGCTGAAGGCTAAACATTTAAAAATGCTAGCCTACTCTTTTCCAATGCCAATATGATAAAAAATAACTGAAGAATAGCGCCTGCTCTAATAAAATAAGAATAAACATAAGCACTCTAAAGAGCTATTACTCCATGTAATATCCATATAGCTAGGCATACACAAATGTTATTACTGAAACTAAAAGGTCTGAATACCTTGTTACTGATAAAAAGCAGTTGCTGACCAAAGTTATTTTTCCAAAATGTCACTTGACCTCCATATAAATATACCTGTTAATAGTTAAAATACAAACTGAGAGGATACCAGATGCTTGTTGTGGCACAACATCACTTACAAGAAGAGTGTCAAAACTAAAAACAGTTTTAGCCAACTTATGACTATGGCTAAAACATCTATATATTCCTGTGTGGATGGCTAGAGAATAAGCAAACAATATTCAGTGAAGAATTCTTTGCTAACAGTTCTATTGTTCTTTTCGCTCTCATATGGGTTGTTCAAAAGCTGACCTTAATTCCGTAATCAACATAGAATTGTACCTCAGCCCCAAGCTGAATTATAATTGTTGGAAAGATTAGATACAAACTGTCATATGGACCTCTAGTCCTTGCATACAATTGTCGAGTTGAACAGTTTACACACTAGTAAGGCCATACTTTGTTAGAATTACACAAAGAAAAATAATCTGGTGCTAACTAAGTTAAGTTGTGGATATGAATTTAACAAAATGGTTTCTACAGTTATCACTAGCCATTGTCTTATTGGGGAGTAATACTGACTATTCAGGAGCAATAAAAATTCAGATCTCTTCACTGTCGATGTCATTCGCTTGCACTTCCAAATATATAAAATAAAAGGACAATCATAATTTTGATAGGCGATATCCAGTCATCCACACCAATGTGACATGGCATGGGCGTCACGTCCATGTCCAACAGGATATAAAACCCATAAATTGTCTAGCTGTATCTGGAACCTTAACATAAAACAGAGGCAGATAAACCAAGAGATATGATATGATGATTCTTTTTCCAGAATATGCTAGGCCTGACCCTTCTACATATTCAGAAACTAGAATTCTGCATTTTTAATCAAAACTCGAGTGTTTTTTGGACAATGTCCAACCACGACCAAGTATCTACGACTAAAAACAAAACACGACTAAAGAAATAAAAAAATGCCATAAAATATACATGTATTAACAAGTCCAGGGAAAAGCGCAGCTGAGGGAGAAGGATCACGGAAGCCCACACGGCCGACCATCTATCAACATTGCTGAACGATCAAATCAACCGATAATAATTTATGGACCGCGAAATGTTCCATCGATAAGCGAAGGGTCAAACACTAGGTTGGCGTTGCATCTGACCGACCTACCTTCCACTACATGGCCACAACTCACGACACGTACAGTTCCTTGACCACCCTATGACCATCACCATTCATTCATCTGATAACTCTTAATCATCGAAAATCACATACAATTCCTCTAATAAACCCATTTACCCTACCGCGATCGAGCATACCACCGCTCTTTAATACAACGAAACGAAATTAATTTATGGGGCGATGTATAATAACGAGGATAAAGAGCAGATAATTTTTCTGAAGAGCAATCGAGCAATAGAGAATTCGATAGAGGTGACGGTGGTCGGTGGGGGCGGAAGGGAGACCTGACCTCGACGGAGCTGCCCCGGGCCTCGCGGAGGACGAACTTGTCGAGGCCGGTGGCGCGGTCCTTCACGCGCTCCACGGACGCCGTCCCGGCCATTCCCCGGTGCCCGACGGCGAGGAAGTTAGTGCCGGATCGCACCTTCGGCGGCGACGGCGGAGGAGATGAATTGGAGGGAACTGGGGAATTTTCTGTGTTCGTGGGAGGGCTCATTTATAGGCGGCGGCGAAGCGGCCACCGGCAGCAAGTGTGAGCGCGCGCGGAGAAAACGGGCAGCGACGCACGCGTCACATCTCGTGAAGCGTATTTTAAAAGTACGCTTTCTGATTACTGTTCGAAACTCCACATAGCTTCATAGCTAGCTCAACTCTTGTAACAAAAAATAAAAAGCCAAAAGGGGCTGTGGGATTTAAAGTGCTTGCACGTATATAGAGATAGATAGTTCGTGGTAGTTTGAAGTTATCTTCGGTTGGCATGTAATGTAACGAGACATGACTGAAAAATTCAGAATTTGCGGGGTAATGCCCTGTCGTACCGAAATGCATCTGTATTATGTTGATCGATCAAGTCGTGGTAGGTTTCAAAGTGTGTGTCTCTAACCAGTGACCAGTTATAAATCGCAGATGATAGTTTTTTTGCAGAATAAAATGAAAAAAAAGCACAACTAGTATAGAGCGAAAAGGAAATCAGACGGTGTGCTACGCGCTGGGCCTTATACCGAACAAAGTCTGGGCCATGACGAGTACAATTTGCTTTGCAGTTTTCTTGCAGGCTTGAGCTCATGTCGCCCAAGTCTAAATGGACTTATATTTGGACAGGAGAAAAATAGTCCTAAATCACTATTCACGTTAGGTCTGTTGTAAATCAAACTTATTTAATTTCAACCAAGTTTGTTAAAATATAAAATATCATATATGGTATTAAATTAGTTTCTTTTAATTCACCATGCAATAAATTTTGATAGTGAATTTATTTGGTATGGTAGGTGTTATTATATTTTTCTATAAGCTCAATTAAGATTAGACAAGTTTGAATTAGAGGGTGGAGTCAATGTTTCATGAAAATTTAGGGTAGAGGGAATACTAGCGGTTTTTTAAGATTAGACAAGTTTGAGTTAGAGGGTGGAGTCAATGTTTCATGAAAATTTAGGGTAGAGGGAATACTAGCGATTTTTAATAGTAATAGTAACACATGGTCACATCAAAAAAAATAAGCTTACACAATTGTATTTGTGATTTTCCTACAGGATCATTATTTATTTGATAAGATTGACTAGTATTGGGCAAATAAGCCGGAAACTCCGATAAGCCATAGTCTTACGCCAACCTCTTGTTGCACAAAACAGACCATTTATAATCTATAGCTAACAAGCCGATTTCATGACTATTGGGATTAATATGAATTTAACAAAGTTAGCAAAGCTAATAACAAGAAGCTACTGATCGCAAAAAAAAAACTACTATTATTAGACTAACAATTACTCCTCATTGTTAACTTTTTTTCACAACTTTAACCATTCCTCTTACATTTTTTCTTATATTTGCACTAACAGATGGAATACAAACGTCAAATTCCATTCGTGACTCGCATCCCTATACGCATGTGACGTCTATGCTAGTAGCTACAGTGTACAGCTAGCCTTTCTCTTTTCCTCCCTCCTGTTCCCTTCGCTCCACCCTCTCCTCAGCCTGCCCTTTACTCTCCACAACAAAACCCCAAATCGCTCAACGCTGCCGGTAGCAATCCGCCGCCCCAACTCTTCGCCGCCGCCGGCCGGCGATCTACCGCCCAAACCATACGCCGCCGCCGGAAACTGGCGAGCCGAACCCTAGTGCCGTCTCCAGCAGCACCCGCCGCCCGTGGACAGAAACCAGCAGCCGCCTCCAGCGTCCTCGTCCCACAAGGATTCTATTCCGTGGCACTCGGCAACACCTCCGCTCAAGCACAGATCTGAAGGTGAGTTCCTTTTTCCCCATTTAAGAAATGATTGAGGGCCAGATCCGCAAACTCGTTGCGTGTTGTGCATAAGTTGGGGAAAGGAGGAAATATTTGCTTGCAGTACAACTCTTTTTTCTTTCGCTGGCATTTTAGTGCGACCTCAGGAAGGGAATGAAGAGGTGCTAACTGCTAACCATGGGTTCTCTCTTACATGTTGCCGGGTAGATACTAGATATCACGTGATATTGTGTTGCTGGTTCCGGAATTCCAAGTGATGAGCCGACCACGACATCACCGATGATTCCTAGTTGCCTTCCTGCTTAGCTACGCTTATAGCTTAATTAAGCTCGAGAATTCATCACAATGCCAAGAGATCATTCCACGGTAGTATATATATGTATGTTTGCTTGATTCAAGTTAGCGCACACGCACAGGTTGTGGCAGTGTTGCTTTTTATTTTGAAGCTCCCAGGAATGGCCATCCTAATAAGTATAATTTGTGGCTACAAACTTCTATCTTTAGCTAAATTAATCTCGGACGGATGATTACCTTACGGTTTGCTGTAGTCATGCTACGAGCCTACGACTCTTGCTTCCATAAGCACCTTATTACATCGACGATTTCAGCACATCGTCAACTACAGTGGTTCAGTCACTTGGCAGCCTACAGAAACAGACCCTGGCAAATAGTAGTCTGTTTGGCCGCTGGATTGACGTCATCATGCACATAATGTTCCTTTCAC
This sequence comes from Echinochloa phyllopogon, assembly GCA_033239725.1. Taxonomy (NCBI): domain Eukaryota; kingdom Viridiplantae; phylum Streptophyta; class Magnoliopsida; order Poales; family Poaceae; genus Echinochloa; species Echinochloa phyllopogon. Next base: position 5,426,102 of record BTCW01000001.1, read on the forward strand.
GTTTGATGCTCCCATATAGTCCCATTCCCAAGTCCCAACTTTCATACCATAGCATTCCTTTTAATATGAATGGCGCTACTGACTGGGAGCTTTGCAGATCACTTGGGTCACCATTGTGCAAGTCTTGCTATCATCTTTGGGCTTCCACGGGCTGCTAGCTGACTGTGATTATCACCCGCTGCAACAAGGCAATAGCTCAAACATGGTGCCGGCAATGGCAATTGCAGTCTTCTACGTGCTGGTGCTATGCCGAGGGTCAATTAGCATCATGGTAATTATTCTCCTTCTTCCCGCGCAGATCCCTTGTCCGTCAATTAAAACTCAGTGGTCAGCGGGGAGCAAAAGCTATCGATCTATACATCCAGTATAGCTACGAATCAGGCATGGAAACAGGTCTGTTTGCTGCTCCGGAGACGACGAGCCTTGACACCTTCGCCATGGAATCCCTAGGCTCTAACTCAAGTGAGAAGCAGCTTGCCGGTATTATTGTTCTTGACAGTCTCCTGCAACAAAGGGACTCCAGGGAAGAGCTTGTCTCAAGAATCTTGAGCTACAACAAAGCACCATCCACATTGATTGGCATGCTCGGCTGGACAGATGCACGAGACGGAGATACCAGGCTGTTTGCTGCTAGGGTCACTGCCAAGCTCGCTGACAGACTCAAAATTGCTGAGATTCCTGGCATGATGAACATGGTGTCGTCGCTCCTTGATGCCAAGAATCAGCCAGCAGGTCACCAATCTTCAGCACAAACAGCTTCTGGCAATGGTGAAGGCACTACAGTAGGGCGCTCTTGGGTGTGCCAGTTCTGGCAATGGATGATAGGGAAGTGGTCCATTCCTGAGGAGCCACCCTTAACTCACTCAGATTTATTCCCTGTCCTGGGCATGGCAATTCTTGAGAAGCTTGCCTGTGATCTGGACAACGGTGCAGAGATCATTAAATCCAAGAACCTCGTCTCAAAAATCATAGGGCTCATACGCTACACTACTGGTAATGGAAGCAGCAATGATACGGAGCAGAATGCTGTTATATGTTCATCACTGAATGTTGTGAGGCAGCTTGCAATCACCAGCGGGAAAATTGGTGCAATGTTTCGGCAAGAGCTGCAAAAGAACCCTTTCTTACTGAACAATGTTGCAAATATATTGGAGGACACCCGCAGCAGTCCTCAACTATGGAAGCCAGCTATGGATATCATAGCCAAGCTGGCCTTGGACATGAAAACAGGGAAAGAGATTGGGCGCCTGCAAGTGATTATTGGCAAGCTAATGCATGTATTTTTTGGGCGGTATGGACCCACCAACATGGACGATGATCAGTTTCTGCCAATGGTTGCAGGAGAAGCATTGGCAAACCTTGCATTATGGGGCACTGCAAACTGTTCTGCTATCTTGGAGGAACCGGGATATGAAGTTATCCAAGACCTCAAGACCATGCTTTGTAATGACGAATACAGATATGTTGCCGCAAATCTACTGCAGAGTATCTGTGTGCACTGCAGAGTAAAGCTGAGTCATCCTGACGCAAGCGAGCACCTGTCCTCGGTCTTGGCCATTGTGAGTCTCTCGATCAATTGCTATTTGGAGGAACTTTTATCGTTTACACTTCCTCATTTATTCATTATTAGTAAGTTAATTTGCACACACATCTTGAAATTTCGAGTATGCATGAGCATGTATGTGTCAAGTGAGAACACCCATTTGTCGTAGTTCATTGTGCACAAATTTCAAATATGGTTGCACTGTCACAGTAGAAATGAAGAATATCATTATGAAATAGTCCGGACTCTTGAGTTACCTGAATACTATTATGCAGGGAATGGAACAAATAGAGGCAGCAGAGGGAAAGCAACTGGAGTCAATTATCGGGCTCGCTTCTGAGATCGGTAATGTCATCCGGGAACCTTTTACTTATGAGCTGGAGTCACAAACCAGCAATGGTGTGGGAATTGTTCAGAAGCTAGTCAATACACTCAACTCCAATAAGGAGCCCAATCCCGAATACCCGAGGATGAGAAGGGTCATAGTTAAGATGGTGATAACCATTTTAGAGTCATGTCATCGCACGGTGGAAAAGATGATGGAAGAAGCGGTAATGGAAGGTTTGATGGAAGAACTGACCAAGATGGAGAGGACTACATCTAAGGTGGAGAAGTACAGGGTCTTCTACGGCGACGTAGGAGTGGTTCTGGAGAATGGCCCATCTCTGTCTGCCCTAACAACCAAAGCAAAAGGGCTAATCACTGATTATGCAGCTTCAACTTCAGGTGCTCAACGATGCTGACTGTAAATTCATCAGCGGTCAATGTCCATCCTCTTATGACTCATTCCGGCTATGGTCATATTGTGATGGTCATGTTTGTGTATTGTGAGCCTTACGACTAAACAAACCACGGCTTTCTTATGTCTCCTAAATTAATTTGTCCAGCTATAAGACTCGGTTGTAATGCTATAAGACCCAGAGAGAAAGCCTTTAGTATTTCGTAAGGATTGGTGTACTGTTGTTGCTGTAAGTAAATTGGTTAGTAATTTGGTGTTTCGTTTGGTTAGCTATGCTGCATGTTGACAGTGAGCATTGTGCGCTCAAACAAATAGATGCTTGAAAATATTATTATGTGATGTATTATTACTGTAGCATATTGGATATATGTGATTAGACGTGCACTATCCAAATAATGCTCGGTCTCGGACTCTCGTATCACAAATTCACAATGAGTACGGCAACGTTGTTGAACAAAAGAAGTCATGATACGTTCAAATCAGGTGTTTGATTAGTGACCAATTATACATGGCACATGGTTTTGTGCTGGAGAAAATGAGAAGGCGCAAAACTACTGCGAAAAATCAAGAAACGTTTTCTTAACGGGAAATTAGACGATGCTGGGCCTCGCTAAACATCGATTCTGGGCCATGAGGAGTACAATTTATTTCTCTGTTCCTTCAAGGCCCATCCATATTGACAACCGGCCCGCTTCCAAAATACCAGTAGCCTAAATTCGATCAGACTGACCCAACTGCGTTTTGAGCCCATCCATGGACTGCTACAGTATCTGTGTATCACGGCCTGCCAAGTGCCAAGAAGTGAATGCTACAGTGTTCCGGCAGACGCTCTGCACGAGCAGACTAGCAGAAGGGACCCAAGAAATGGCCATCGTTTTTTTTTTCTTGGGTCCACAGTAGCTGGGTGAACGATGTGAATGGCTGTAGCACGGTGATTTTTACGTGCTGGCACACTAGAATTGCAGGTCAAATCATTATACCATTAATTTTTGCCACGTTAGGGCACTGTTTGGATCCCTTCCTTGGAGGTATAGGGTTCTACAGTTCAGTCTCTATCATGAAGGCATTAAAAACACTATAGGTGGTAGTGTGACTTTAGTCCCATTTAAGCTACCCCAAGAGACTAATGGACTAAACCATTTAGTCTTATCTTTTAGTCCATCTGTTTAGATCTTTAGGGGGCTAAAATTTAGTATCTTAAATAAATGACAATTAGAAGTATTAAATATAAATTAATTATAAAACTAATTACATAAGTCATGTCTACTCCGCGAGACGAACCAGACAAGCCTAATTAACCTATAATCAGTACATAATTATCACATGACTACTTGAAGCGTCCCCTCGAAAGAGAGAACCTAATGTGATACAAATACCAGTCCCAGGATGCTGGTTCACATTATTACAGCAGATAGTTCAGTATATGAACGACATTACGGGAGACGGTGGCACTGTGTTGACACCAAAAATTAGCACCAGGAAGAGGCTGACATGTGGGCCGGATTTGGTGGAAGGATGCCATTCGGCTAAAGGGTTTTCTCTGAAGCATTCGGCAAAGATGCTCTGCGGTCGGGAACGCGTCGCCATTCGGCTGAAATATTCGGCAGAGATACTCTGCGGTCGGGAATGCGTCATCATTCGGCAGAGGCATTGTTCCGCAGGCGAAGAATGGTAGCATTCGGGAAGACATGATGACGTGGATCAACATAAGGAAAAGGCCGGTTCGAACAAGGAAAGCTATGTGGGCACGAAGATTCGTCATTTATTTTTAGAAACAAGTGTTGTAGTCGTGTCCGACTAGGAGTTGTATCAAGACCTGGGTATAAATATAAACCCATGGCAGATGTAAAAGATGAATCGAATCAATCATACAACAAACCGGCCCCGTGCCAATATCGAGTCCTTTAGTCGAGTCGTCGAGTTCTTCGAGAGGAGTCATCGATCCGTCGACCTCCGTAAGTACCGGCAACCTTGTATCATGCTTAGTATCATGCGGTGGATTTAAGCTTTGATACAAGTAGTCTTGTTACCATGCTTAGTATCATCCGGTGGATTTAAGTTGTGGTCTCAAGAAGGTTCCTCTGTTAGGTCATGAGCCATGCGGTGGGCTAAGATCTAGTATGGACCAAGTTATCGGCTCTGTTAGATTCCGGCAAGATCTAGCAGATTCATTAAGTTACCCCGTGTTGCTCCTCTTTTACTATGTGTTTAATTCATGCAACACACCTTTGCCCAATCTAGATCGGCTAGAATCGGCTCTGCTTTACGGTGCGACGGCTTATCCCCTCATAGCCGAATCCGAAACCGATCTAGGTTGCTACGTGTCGCGGGTTCGAGCTTGTCGGTATCGTGTAGATCTTGACAGAACCGGGTATCATGCGGTAGATGCAGGTTTTTGGGTCGTCTTAGAGCTAATCATCCGGTGGATTAGAATTCGATTCGATCTGATAGATTTATCTTTACCGATTAGGCTTGTTCCTTCGCCATGGATCCCGATTCGGCTAAATAGCCGTATTCGGCAGTGCTCTCATGAGTGAACGTGTGTTCGTGGGTTTGCATTGGACAATGAATGCTTTTAGCCTTTCACGATTAGATTGTATCATGCGGTGGATTGATCTAATCTGATTGGTGGTGTGGCCTCAAACGAGTCGTATCATGCGGTGGATTAACTCGTTTGCTGCCATGCTTGACGGGTGCTGCTTTCGGCCTATGCATTCTTGTTTTCAATGTAAATTCGTGACTGTGTTGTGGGTTCGTAACTAAACATTGAGTGCTTTTAGCTTTTCATGGTTAGATTGTATCATGCGGTGGATTAATCTAATCTGATTAGTGGCGTGGTTGCAAACAAGTCGTATCATGCGGTGGATTAACTTGTTTTGTTATCATGCTTGACGGGTGCTGCTTTCGGCCTATGCATTCTTTGTTTACTGCGAATTTATGATCATGTTTCACCCTTTTATTTATTTATCATGCTCTGTTTCTCGTTAATCGGCTATGAGTACGTGTTCATTCGGTTGAAAGCCGATCTTTCGTCATGTTTACGTCACGCATTCGGCAGTGCGCTCCTTGCGTGCCTTGCCGATTGCCGAATGGGATTTTAACTGCCGACAGATAGCTTCCCTGTAGCTATATGTCTCTCAAGATTGGCTTCAACGCCGCAAACATGGAACTGTCTGGTCTCACCCGGCACGTTCCAGGTTTTAATCTAAACGTTTTTATCCCTTTGTTAGTTTCCAGGCAAACTGACTGGCACGCTTCCGGATTCGAAAGCCCGGGCCACGTTTGAAGCCAGCTTGTTCGGCTTGCTGTGTGCTTGGCGTGAGGTGCGGATTTTACGTCAACACACTTTTTGGCACGCCCAGTGGGACACACACAAGTTTTCAAGATGCCTGAGTTGAGCGACATCATGGATGTCACTTTGGAAGAGTTGTCTGAAGAACATCAACAGATGGTAAAGGTTGCTGCCAACCAATTCATTAATAAATGTTTACTGTCTTTCGCCAAGAACAGGAGTGGTGCACCTTTTCTCAAGTCTGATCTGCCAAGAGTTCTCCTTCCTGGGCAATCTGATCTTACTGAAGAAGAAGAAAGGGAGAGATTCTCGGGCTTGTTATACAAAGCTTTGGGAGAAACAATGACCAATCACAATGCTGCGTTCTTAAACAGTTTTCGGCATATAATGATAAGCATTTTTGGTCAGCATGTGGATAAACCCTTTGAGCAGATACATGGGCAATTGGGTGGTCCGACATACTTCAATGTTCAAGCACCAGTTCAGAAACCACATGGTAAAGGAAATGCTGATGAAATTGGAGGTTCTGGTACTAAAGATACAAATGAACAACCGATTCGGCAAGATCCTCAGCCTGCATTGCCGAAAATTCGCACATACGGTGACATGGCATTCGGCACCACAGGGAATCCGCCTGCTTCCGCTTACAAAATATCTCCCTTGAACAACAGACTGCAGAGGGATTTGTATGGAAACGGATATTCAGAGTTTATGGATTACAGTGCTATCGACGCTCTCCCGAATCCTGGGTATGTTGGTACTGCAGGTATGCTTGCTGGAAAACCAGGGAATCAAGATACCAATATTGACCTCATGGTGCAAAAAATGACCGATGTATTGCAAAATCAATTCGGTCTGAAGCCTAAAAGTCAGGGGTACATGTATTCGTCTCCTTTCCCGGAATGGTACCAAAGGGTATCATTGCCGAATAGAGTCAAAGTGCCTACAGAGTTTACTAAATTCTCAGGACAAGATGATACAAGTACTGTGGAACATATAGCTCGATATCTGATGCAGCTTGGAGAGGCTTCGGCAGATGAAGCTTTCAGAATCAGATACTTTCCTTTGTCACTGACGGGTCCAGCTTTTACATGGTTTGCTTCTTTGCCTGCTCAGTCGATCTGTACTTGGAAAGACCTGGAACAGAAATTCCATGCTCATTACTACATTGGCAGTACCGAGAAAAAGTTGGTTGATTTGACCAGCTTAAGGCAGAGGAATAATGAAACACCTACAGAGTTCCTCAGGAGGTTTAGGGAAACTAAGAGTATGTGCTTTTCTCTGAACATACCTGATGATCAACTGGCTGGTATGGCTGTAGCTGGAATGCTGCCTGCTATTCGGGAGAAGCTATTCGGGATGGAGTTTGATGATCTGGGCCAGTTGTCGCACAGATTGGCCTTGATGAGTAACCAGGCGTATGGTTTCAAGAAAGATGTCAGATTTGCTAAAAATAATGATGTGGCTGACATCTATAACCAATTCCTTGAAAGAGCAGACCAAGAAGATGAATATGAAGATAGCGAGGAGATAGCCGCAGCAGAGATAGTATGGAGCAAAGAACCAGTTACAATGACTCAAAGATGGATCAAACAGATGAAAGGAACATATGATTTTGATGTGACTAAGGCAGACAAATTGTTTGAGTTCCTGGTGAAAGAAGGCCGAATCAAATTGCCAGAGGGGCATTCTATGCTTAGGCCCGATGGAGTGAAAGATAAGAGGTACTGTGGGTTTCATGATAGAAATTCTCATTCCATTAATGAATGCAGAATCTTTAGGATGAAGATTCAGAAGGCTATCCAGGAAGGACATCTGAAATTCGACAACAAGATGAAACTGGACAGTAACCCTTTCCCTCAGAATATGATCGGGTTCTCGGTTAATATGGTGAATGCTGTTCCATCTGCAGAAAAGGGAAGATTGAAAGTTTTAACCTCAAAGAAGGCAAGACAGGATGGTTCAGTTGATCCCACTCGGCAGATCACAATTGAGCAGGTTCGCCAGAAAAATCTTCGGTTCCCGAATAGCCGATTTGAAGTGGGAAAATCCTTTAAACCTAGAGTTACTACACGTATTCTCCTCAACAAATGGCAGCGTCAGCAAGAAAAGGAGCATTTTCAAAGGCGTGAATACGAGGAAGAGAAAAGAAGGCGCGAAGAAGAAAGGTTTGAGGAAGAACAAGAAGAGTATGCTCGAGAGCAGGAACGAGCGCATTGGGGGTGTGCATTCTTCAGACACTGTTGGAACGAAGGTTTGAAACTTCCCACATGGAATAATTGTCCTAAATGCAATAATAGGTATGATGAATATAGGCAGGGAACTGTCAATCGCCGATCTGTCCATGAAAGAATTGGCAGGGTACATCCTAGTGATGATCGGCGTTTTAATGATCAACCGAGAAAGAGACATGCTGATTACGAGCGGGTTGATCGTGAAGAAGAAAAAGATCGTGAGTATGTTTGGCAGAAAGGACAGTGGTGTCCACCTGGTTTAAGAAGAAGTCAGAAGAGAAGAGTTCAACGCCTGAGGAATCAAGAATTAAAGCAAGCAAGGCCTAAGGTGAAATCAATATGGCTCCCAAAAGACAGGCCTGACGAACATGGTCATTCGGCTCCTACATGTATGGTATGTTTTCTGCCGAATGAATTCATGGCTCCAGCTAACCAAATTGTACAGGAAGAAATATTGCCCGATATAGATGATGCCGAACAATTTGGGTTAATGGCACAATTGATGTTGAACAAACAAGCTGTTTTTGAGAAACCAACCCAGAATCGGCACATGAAGCCACTGTACTTGAAGGGATATGTTAATGGCAAACCATTGACCAAGATGTTTGTCGATGGAGGAGCTGCTGTCAATGTAATGCCGTATACCACATTCAGGAAGCTTGGTATGGGCCTTAGAGATTTGACACCAACGAGCATAATTCTAAATGATTTTGCTGGAAATCCTTCGGACACCAAGGGATGCGTGCATGTTGATCTGATGATTGGGTCCAAGACTCTGCTTACGACTTTCTTTGTCATTGAGGGCAAAGGGGCATATAGCTTGCTGCTTGGAAGAGATTGGATTCATGCAAATTGTTGTATTCCATCTACTATGCATCAACAGCTTATTCAGTGGATAGATGATGAGGTAGAGATTGTTCAAGCAGATGACTCAATAAGCGTAGCAAATATGGAACCAGCTTTCTGGGAATATCAAGGCATAGATTGTTTCTCAGGCAAAGACTGGGGAGAAGGTCCTGTGGCACCAGCCAGCAGTGATCAACAGCCGATCGAAGCAGTCGGCTCTCATAGTAATTTTTGATGGAAAATCCAATTGATGGAACTGATGGAAAATTAGGACGTGGATTTGTGTCGGCCGATAAATTAGAAGAAGTGGACATTGGAGATGGTGACAAGCCAAGGCCGACATTTATCAGTGCTAATTTGGATTCGGTTTTCAAAGAAAAGTTGGTGACGTTGTTAAAGGAATACAAGGACTGCTTTGCTTGGGATTATTCGGAGATGCCCGGTCTAGACCGTTCTATTGTTGAGCATCGGTTGCCAATCAAACCTGGATATAGGCCTTACAAGCAACCACCCCGAAAAATCTACAAGGAAGAAGTGTTGGCCGATGTGAAAAAGGAAATTGAAAGATTACTAGATGCAAATTTCATTCGGCCATGTAAATACGCGGATTGGATCTCTAATATTGTTCCTGTCTATAAGAAAAATGGAAAGATGAGGGTTTGCATAGATTTTAGAGACCTAAACAAGGCTACACCCATGGATGGATATCCAATGCCTATTGCTGATTCATTGGTTGATGCTGCTGCTGGATATAAAGTGCTCAGTTTCATGGACGGTAACGCAGGATACAATCAGATTTATATGGCATTGGAAGATATAGTAAAGACAGCTTTCAGGTGTCCTGGACACATAGGGTTGTTTGAATGGGTTGTCATGACCTTTGGATTGAAAAATGCCGGTGCAACTTATCAAAGGGCTATGAATTATATTTTTCATGAGTTGATCGGCAAGATTGTGGAAATATATATTGATGATGTGGTGATCAAGTCAATAGATCATGAGTCTCATTTGGCCGACATAAGGAAAACTCTAGAATGCACCAGGAAACATGGGCTTAAGATGAACCCGAACAAGTGTGCTTTTGGAGTTTCGGCTGGAGAGTTTCTGGGATTTTTGATACATGAAGGAGGAATAGGAGTTGGTAAGAAAAGCATGAAGGCAATTGATGAAATTGTTCCTCCAACTAATCTTAAAGAGCTACAATCACTGCTTGGCAAGATAAATTTTGTGAGAAGGTTCATATCAAACTTGTCACAAAAGGTGTTGCCCTTTTCCTCACTGTTAAAAATAAAGAAGGATCAAAAGTTTGTATGGGGTGACGAACAACAGAAGGCTTTTGATGAAATAAGGGAGTACATGAAGAAGCCACCAGTATTGGTGCCTCCACAATTGAACAAGCCTTTCAAGTTGTACGTGGCGGCCGATGCCCAAACTATTGGATCGGCCCTCATTCAAGAATTTGAAGGGAAGGAAAGAGTGGTTGCATACCTTAGCCGAAAGTTACTGGATCCAGAGACAAGGTATTCGGCTATAGAGAAACTTTGCTTATGTGTTTACTACTCCTGTACAAAATTTCGGCACTACTTACTACATGCCGAATGCATTGTGTATTCAAAGTTTGATGTGATAAAACACATGTTGTCTATGCCAATTTTAAACGGAAGGATTGGCAAATGGATTTTAGCTTTGTCTGAATTTGAATTAAGATTTGAATCGGCAAAGGCTGTTAAGGGACAGATTATTGCCGATTTCATTACTGAACATCATAATACATCATTAAATTTGCTTAACATTGTTCCTTGGGTTTTATTCTTCGATGGATCTTCATGCGACAAAGGTGGTGGAGCAGGTATCTTATTAATCTCACCCAAAGGAGAAACATTTGAGTTTGCTGTTCCTATTCAATCTGCTGTTACTAACAATCAAGCTGAGTATGAGGCGTTGCTCAAAGGGCTCCAATATTTGAAAGAAGCAAAGGCCATTGCGGTTGAAATTTTTGGAGATTCAGAATTGGTCATAAAGCAATTGAATGGTGAATATGAGTGCAAAAGTGATACCTTGAGGAATTACTATGAAGAATGCAAAGAAATATTGAAGAGCTTTCGGTCAGTAATTCTACAACACATTCCTAGAGGGGATAATGGAGAGGCAAATAGATTGGCCCAAAGTGCATCAGGTTATAAAGAGCTTCGAGAAGTTTTTGCTGATGATGTATATGCATTCGGGAGTAATCTGGCAGAAGATGATTGGAGAAAAGAGATTGCCGATTATCTGGAGAATCCGTCCCGAAAGGTTTCTAGAAAGCTCAGGTCTTTTACAGATTGCTTGACCAAAATTCTCCTTTGCTCCAAGGCTGGTTGAGCCGATTGATTCTTCAGAGCTTGCTTCACTGCGATAAAATGATCATCCAATCTGGAGATTGGATCTAAAGAAGTCTTGATATCGGCAGGAAGGTCTTGGTCGAATGATTCAAGCAAATCTCTTAAAAGATCAGCATTGGTAACTTGTTCCCGAGTGTCCTTATGTAAAAAAGAGAGGATTTCCTTCAATCTTGCTTGGTTCTCCTCTGACAAAGTTTGACCAGAAGAGGTTTCTTCTCCTTGTTCGGCAATTAGATCATCCACAGCAAATGAATAGCTGGGTGAAGAAGTGGTTTTCTCCTGAAAAAGATATTGCCGAATTATTGATGATTCATTGGATAAAGAGCTGGAAGACTGAGTAATTATCTCTACCTCATTCCTGGTCTCTTGGATGGAAAGAGAGGGCAGATCAAGCTCAGGTAAAGGTTCTTGTGTATCATGCTGAGGAGAGCTTGGAGGGTTCTTTGATGAAGATGAGGCTTCTAGCTGAGGTACATCAGGTAAAACTGAAGCTGGTTCTTGATGAAAAGAGAAGCTCTCCGAAATTGGATCCATTGAAGCTTGCTCTGTGACTGAAAGAAAGTTAGTGCCGATGGAAAACAATTTTAAAAGACAAGATGGTGAAAATTTTACTGATCGCTGAAGCAGCGGCAGGTCCTGTGCTAATGGCCAATTGCTGTGATTTGGCCTGAAATCATAAAGGAGTAGAAAATGAGCAGAATGAAATTAGCATTTTTTACTCGAAGAAGAAGAAATTTGACCTGTGCAATTGTTTTGCTGCTTGTTCTTTTCTTCTTTATAGATGAAGGGGCAGTTAGAGAAGAAATTTTTCTCTTGGCAACAGGTGGTGCAGTAAGAGTTGGATCCAGGTTGGCAGGCCTAGACATTATTTGAGCCAAAGAAGGAGAGTGATGCCCCAGAATAGATATTGGGCCTGCAGTGTTATATGCAATTGCTCTGGCCAGAGGGGCAGGGACTATGTCCTGCAAGATAACAGAGTTAAAAGTCGATGAAAGAGGATGTCAGTGGAAAAACAAATGGATTATAAGCGTGTTTACCTCTGAATTCGGCTGATAGTCAGGCATCAAATCGAGGCAGAGAGGGTGGACTGGTACATTAAAAATGTGATCATGGACTTCTTGCCACCAAAGAATAAAAGAAGAATGAGCAAGTGCTGTTGGCACAAAAGGTTCAATCTGATAGATGGCTGCACAACACTTATAATCAAAAATTCTTCTTGTTTCTGTGGAGTCTTTGATGATCTGCCTAGGCTTGAGGAATTCATGAAAGAATAATCTTGGGGGCACTTGGCCACATCCTAATTGCCTGGCTACTATATTCGGCTGATAATATTCATATGAACTTTGAACCAGCCTTCCTCCACAAAATTCAGCTGGTAAAATGCAAGGCCGAATAAAAGTGTTGAAAATTGCTGTGGACTCTACATCTATGCATCCAGTCTCGAAGCTGAATTCACAAGGAAAAGTGAGACTGTCGTTGCCCAAGTATAGGAACCAGAGGGGATTGATAAAACCTTTGAAGAAAAGTTCAAACAGTTCTCCAATGCTTTTGTTAATAGCAATAGTGGAGGCTGCTTCCCCATAAGTTTGACAGCCTTTGGTGCTCTGGGCTTCTGTTTCCTTATAATTGACCGAGGGAAAGTGTCGGCTGTTGAGGTCAATGGAGACAATTTGGTGCATGTACAAATGCAGCCACATCTGGACGAACCACCAGGGACCATTGACGCAAGAAATTTTCTTGTTGGTGTGCATCTGATAAATGGTTTGGTGGAGCATGTGGTAGACACTTCCCAAGAGATATTTCCCGAGAGGGATAAGTGTGCCTGCAGCCAAATCTTCAGCCATTACTATGTGATTCAGAGTTGGCTCATTGGCTTTGCCGCAGAAAACAAATCTGCACAACCACATGTTCAGAAAGGCCCTGTATTCAACATCAGTCAGAGGACCATCATGCATGTAAGTTTGGATGTATTTCTTATAGCCAACTCCAGTCTTCACCCCTGTCTGTTTGGAAGAACCTTTGTACCTGTATGGGTGTGTTGTCCCTGTAATGTTCAAGCCGGTTATCATGTAGACGTCGGCCAGGGTTGGAGTCATTGGTCCATGACCAAAAAGAAAGGCGTTCATGCCGTTGGACCAGAAGTGACAGGCTGCAATCAGGAGATTTTCATTCTTGGATGTTTCGGCTAGAGATAGCTCCAAGCAATGAGAAATACGAAGACTGTCCCAGTTCTGCGTCTGAGGGCTTTTATTTTCAAGAATCCTTTTATACCAGTTTCTCCAACCGGCGATTGGGGGCAGAGGCCAGTTCTTGAATGAATCTTGCCATTCGTGAGGTCCCGAAAGTGAAGTTTTGAAAGGGATCCTTTGAGACTCGGCCGCAATAATTTCGGAGGGATCTGGATTCCCTGAGGGGCCGAGGAAAAAAGATGCGGATTGCTCCTCCGTAGGGGTCAGAATTTCAGTGGTCAGAGCCTATTAAGGACGGAAGAAGAGCGATTCGGGGATTCAAAAATGCAGCTTGAAAAGAGTAATGCCGAATATGATTGAAGAAAACGAAACTTACTTGAAGAATTTGATCCTGGTTCGCCATTTGAAGATCGGAGCTTGAAAGATTCGATGAACTAGGGTTTGAGTTTGAAAAACACACTCTGAGGATTTGGGGAGCAGAAAACGGATGTCGAACGGACTCAGCCTGGAAATGTTGGGGATTCGTGGTCAATTCCGAGATAAAAGTATCCTTTATCCCGAAATTGAAGGGGCATGTGTTGACACCAAAAATTAGCACCAGGAAGAGGCTGACATGTGGGCCGGATTTGGTGGAAGGATGCCATTCGGCTAAAGGGTTTTCTCTGAAGCATTCGGCAAAGATGCTCTGCGGTCGGGAACGCGTCGCCATTCGGCTGAAATATTCGGCAGAGATACTCTGCGGTCGGGAATGCGTCATCATTCGGCAGAGGCATTGTTCCGCAGGCGAAGAATGGTAGCATTCGGGAAGACATGATGACGTGGATCAACATAAGGAAAAGGCCGGTTCGAACAAGGAAAGCTATGTGGGCACGAAGATTCGTCATTTATTTTTAGAAACAAGTGTTGTAGTCGTGTCCGACTAGGAGTTGTATCAAGACCTGGGTATAAATATAAACCCATGGCAGATGTAAAAGATGAATCGAATCAATCATACAACAAACCGGCCCCGTGCCAATATCGAGTCCTTTAGTCGAGTCGTCGAGTTCTTCGAGAGGAGTCATCGATCCGTCGACCTCCGTAAGTACCGGCAACCTTGTATCATGCTTAGTATCATGCGGTGGATTTAAGCTTTGATACAAGTAGTCTTGTTACCATGCTTAGTATCATCCGGTGGATTTAAGTTGTGGTCTCAAGAAGGTTCCTCTGTTAGGTCATGAGCCATGCGGTGGGCTAAGATCTAGTATGGACCAAGTTATCGGCTCTGTTAGATTCCGGCAAGATCTAGCAGATTCATTAAGTTACCCCGTGTTGCTCCTCTTTTACTATGTGTTTAATTCATGCAACACACCTTTGCCCAATCTAGATCGGCTAGAATCGGCTCTGCTTTACGGTGCGACGGCTTATCCCCTCATAGCCGAATCCGAAACCGATCTAGGTTGCTACGTGTCGCGGGTTCGAGCTTGTCGGTATCGTGTAGATCTTGACAGAACCGGGTATCATGCGGTAGATGCAGGTTTTTGGGTCGTCTTAGAGCTAATCATCCGGTGGATTAGAATTCGATTCGATCTGATAGATTTATCTTTACCGATTAGGCTTGTTCCTTCGCCATGGATCCCGATTCGGCTAAATAGCCGTATTCGGCAGTGCTCTCATGAGTGAACGTGTGTTCGTGGGTTTGCATTGGACAATGAATGCTTTTAGCCTTTCACGATTAGATTGTATCATGCGGTGGATTGATCTAATCTGATTGGTGGTGTGGCCTCAAACGAGTCGTATCATGCGGTGGATTAACTCGTTTGCTGCCATGCTTGACGGGTGCTGCTTTCGGCCTATGCATTCTTGTTTTCAATGTAAATTCGTGACTGTGTTGTGGGTTCGTAACTAAACATTGAGTGCTTTTAGCTTTTCATGGTTAGATTGTATCATGCGGTGGATTAATCTAATCTGATTAGTGGCGTGGTTGCAAACAAGTCGTATCATGCGGTGGATTAACTTGTTTTGTTATCATGCTTGACGGGTGCTGCTTTCGGCCTATGCATTCTTTGTTTACTGCGAATTTATGATCATGTTTCACCCTTTTATTTATTTATCATGCTCTGTTTCTCGTTAATCGGCTATGAGTACGTGTTCATTCGGTTGAAAGCCGATCTTTCGTCATGTTTACGTCACGCATTCGGCAGTGCGCTCCTTGCGTGCCTTGCCGATTGCCGAATGGGATTTTAACTGCCGACAGATAGCTTCCCTGTAGCTATATGTCTCTCAAGATTGGCTTCAACGCCGCAAACATGGAACTGTCTGGTCTCACCCGGCACGTTCCAGGTTTTAATCTAAACGTTTTTATCCCTTTGTTAGTTTCCAGGCAAACTGACTGGCACGCTTCCGGATTCGAAAGCCCGGGCCACGTTTGAAGCCAGCTTGTTCGGCTTGCTGTGTGCTTGGCGTGAGGTGCGGATTTTACGTCAACACACTGCAGGGCCACAACAAACATAACTAAAGCTAGACTCCAGATAAAAAGGTTGATGGCATAGAGGTATTCATCAGAGTGGATATCCATGCGGCTCCAAGCGGGTGACCCTAACACACAGGCAAAGGTTGGGTGCAGAACAAACCCCTCTAAACGACGTCCTCAGGCACAAAGTCCGGGTCTGCCTCTGTAACAAAATAAGCAAGGGTGAGTACATACGTACTCAGCAAGCACAACCACAACCACGGAAAGGATACAACAGAAGCATGCAAGGATAGTAACAAGGAATGGCTCATGGTTTATTTTGGCAGCAAAGCTAATTTTTACACATGCAAAGGGTTGATTTTTGCAACGGGTTTTCACAAGCATTTCTTTTGGTTGCATCAAAAGAGCATGATTATTTTACTCATGAGATTTTAAAGCTACCAGATTTCCCATCTGTCGTAGCCCATGCCAAAACTTTTCTCAGCTCAACAATCACCAAACACTTTCTTACACCAAAACAGGGGACGAGTGAAGTGACCAAGCCGTAACTCGTCCAATAAGTTTTAACTCTGCAGAGGTGTACACAACCACAAGTAGGCTACCACAACATTAACACCTTAGTGCCAGTGCAGCTCCTATCAAAGCCATTACCCACCATAGCTAAACTGACAAGTTATCACAGACGCGACCAGGGGGTTAGCAACCTACCAACGAGGCTCTACCCAGGGGCATACCTCACATAGATCGTATCCCCGGCTCCATGGCCCTCTGTTGCTCACCAGCACACCACATAACCAGCAGCTTAACTAGTGGGATTTATGCTAGGCCGTTGCCACATACAACGGTCGAGTGGTGGTACAATAAAATGGGTTAGGCTAGATGACACATCAACATCATCCCAAAGATTGTGATAGGATAGACAACTCCCACCATGCTCAACCACACAGGTTCGAGCTCACCTCGGCATTTCACACAAGAAATACCGTCTGTCTCATCCCACACGGATACTCATTTTATCCACAAAATCCATCTCTTTTAGTTTAAAGCACGCACACAGTTACTTTTGTAAACACCAAGTGATTGTAATGGGGTGTATAACAGTAAAATAGTCCTAAGCATTTCTAGCAGTGGCTAACATTCAAACAGAGCATTGTCATATTCAAACATTATTCTAGGTTGTCAAGGAAGCAGTCATAACAATCAAGGAATGGCTATCCAACCGGGTTTAGCAGTAAAATCATGCAAGTTTTCTAAAGCAGGCCATGAGTTGTGTTTATAAAATCTAGGACAAGATATGCATCAAAGGATGGGATTGCACTTGCCGTTCTCCCAACCCTCGGGGGATTCCTGCTCGGGGTCTTGGTCTCCAAGCTCCTGCTCGTAACCCTGCTCCTCCTCGAGTCCTTCCTCGTTCCCAGCAGAGTCTACGGCACACACAAACAAGCATACAATAAATAAAAGAAAGAAAGTTTTGCTGCTCCGAAAGAAAGAACAGAGAATGAGAGTGATGGTGGTGACATGATTATTTCTGAATATGAACTGAATGGATTGGCGAAAATATACTGGTGATGTTTGTGGGGGAGTTTGGGGTCAAATGGGATTAAGTTAGCGCATGAAATGACGACTTTAGTGGGGTTTTAGGGCTGTTTTTAAAGAAAAGGACCTTTCTGTAAATACCAAAAAGGTCAGGGGTCCCTGGCGAAACAGACAGAGAGAGAGGGAATAGTGTCTGGTGGACTGCGGGTTGATTCGGCCAAAGCTCAGGGGGTTATGTGCAAATGTACCAGAGAGGGGGTTTCTGTTCATTGGACGGCGGGTTAGAAAGGAAAGAAAGGCAGGGGGTTTTTGCAAATTGGTCATCTCTTTCGTTTAACAGAGAGAGAGGGGGAAACAGGGGAGGGCCGGTGGCCGACGGCGGCGCGATTGCCGGCGATTGGGGCGGCGGCGGTGGACGGGAACAGGGGGAAAAGGGAGCGCGAGGTATGGCGAGTTCACTCGTAGTCCTACCTCGGGCAGAGGTGGTCAGTGGCGAGCTGCCCACGAGAGCCAGTAGCGGCGGCGGTAATGGCGAGTGGGCGGTGGCGCTGCGGCGGCGGTGGAGGCGATTGGAGGGGTGTGCGGGCGGGAGGTGGTGAAGGAGAGGTCGTCGGGCCCTTTTATAGGAGCGGAGGGGGCTTGAGGAGGTGGGCCGACGAGGGGCCGCTCGGCGGGCCGGTGGCGGGGAGTAATGGCGTCCGGCGCGATTCGCGGCCGCGACGGGACGGCTCGGCGTCGATAGGCAGCGTGGTCGGTGTACTGTGGTGCCGCTGTGCGGCGGTGTTTGGCGCGTTGCGGCGTGCGCAGTCGTACCACCGCTGCCTCGGCGGGCGGCGCGGCGATGCGACCGCGGCGTGGCCGGGCGGTGGCGGGTTGGTGTGCGCGGTGGTCGGTAGCTTGGGCGGTGCAGGGGAGCGCGGTGACTGGCATGGTGTCGGCGAAGCGGCAGCGCTGCGGCGAGGTCGGTGCCCGGCGGTGGCGTGTCCGTGCGGATGGACGGTGGCGTGCGAGCAGGCGGTCAGCGGCACTGTGGCAGCGAGCGGAGCTATGGCGAGGTGGTGGTGAGTGCGGCACGACAGCGGTGATGGCCGGCGCAGGTGCTGCAGCGGCGCAGAGACGGGAGATGGCGTGCGCGGGGGCGGGGCTGCCCAGCGGTGCTGCTGGTGCGGCAGTGGCGGTGGAGCCGTGGTCGGCGCAGCCGGTCGGGGGAAATGGGGCCGGTGGTGGCGTGCTGTGTAGGTGAGAGGTCGGCGGCGAGCAGCAGGATGGCCGGCGGCGAGCAGAGCAGAGGGGTGAGCAGGAGGTGGGGCCGGCGGCGAGCAGAGCAGTAGCGCACGGGGGGCAGAGGAAGCAGAGGAGGGGGAAAGGAAGGGAAAAGGAAAAGGAAAAGAGAGAAAAGAAAAGAAAGAGAAAAGAAAGGAGAAAAAGAAAAGGGGGGAAAAGAGAGGGAAGGACGGCGGGATTCGCGGCGGAAAGACAACAGGCGTCGACGGCGGTCGGCCAGCGATGGACGGGCCCGGCGGTCGACCCGAGAGCGGGTGACGCGGGATGGGACGGTGATAACGGGGCAGAAGGATTTGGCGGAAACGGGAGCTCGGCGGTAAAGGGGTTTTGAACAGGGTTTTCCCGGGTGGTTTACTTAGTGATTTTCCCAGAGAGAGAAACGCGGGCGTTACAAACCTATCCCACTTAAAAGGAATCTCGTCCTCGAGATTCTGCTGGCTCCTAAATAGGTGGGGGAACTCCTTCTTTAAAGCATCTTCTCGTTCCCATGTAGCTTCCTTTACACTGTGTCTGCTCCACTGTACTCTGCATATCCGCACCTCGGAGTTTCTGGTTCTCTTGGTGACGGTGTCCAAAATTTTGACCGGTACTTCTTGATACCGTAGATCTGTCTACAGGTCTATTTCTTCCTCCAGTATGTGTTCCTCTTCCAGCACTCTCAGGCATTTTCTTAACTGTGAGACATGGAATACCGGGTGTATATCTGACATTGCTTCGGGTAACTCCAATCGGTAGGCTACCTTTCCCACTTTCTTTTGCACCGGGTATGGTCCGATGTACCGAGGGGCCAACTTCCCATGGACTTGAAATCTACGGGTTCCCCGGATGGGTGAAACCTTAAGATAGACAAAATCCCCTGGATTAAACTCCAATTCTCGTCCTTTTCTGTCTGCATAACTCTTCTGTCTGGATTGAGCTGTTTTCAACTTTTCTCTGATTTCAGCTACTTTCTCCTCGGCTTCCTTTATGAGCGCGGGTTCCACTAGTGTACGCTCTCCTACTTCTGACCACATTAGAGGAGTTCTGCATTTTCTCCCGTAGAGGGCTTCAAACGGCGACATACCTAAACTTGCCTGATAACCGTTGTTGTAGGAGAACTCTGCATAGGGTAAACTTTGTTCCCAGTCTTTACCATAGGTGAGGACACATGCTCTCAGCATATCTTCCATAATCTGATTTACTCTTTCTGTCTGGCCATCGGTCTGTGGGTGATATGCGGAGCTAAAGTCCAACTTGGTGCCCATAGCTTTATGCAAACTTTTCCAAAATCTCGAGGTGAACTGGGTCCCTCGGTCCGAAACTATTTTACTGGGCACTCCATGTAACTTTACTATATTTTCCACATAAAGCTTGGCTAGTTTCTCTCCGCCATAATTCGTCCGTACAGGTAGAAAGTGAGCGACTTTAGTGAGTCGGTCCACTATCACCCATATCGAGTCGTGTCCCTTCTGTGTTCTGGGTAAACCTACTACAAAATCCATCCCTATCTCATCCCATTTCCAAACTGGGATAGGCAAAGGTTGTAATAGACCTGCTGGTCTTTGGTGTTCGGCCTTAATCCTTTGGCAGGTGTCACAATGAGCGACAAATTGGGCTATGTCAGCTTTCATTCCTTTCCACCAATAGTTCTGGTTCAAGTCCAAATACATCTTGGTGGATCCTGGGTGAATGGAATATGGCGAGTTGTGAGCCTCTTCCATGATTATCTGTCTAAAGTATCCTTCCTTAGGCACACAGATCCTATCTTTATACCACAGCGTTCCTTTACTGTCGACTCTGAAGTCCGGTGCCTTATTTTCTCCGGTATGCTTGCAGATCTGCACTAAATCCTTGTCCGTTCCTTGGGCTTCCCTGATTCGATTCTCCAGGGTGGACTGGATTGTCAGCTGATGGCTATTATTCCGAGGGACGATGTGCACATTTAATCGTGCCATTTCTTCCTGCAGGTGGGCACTCTTGGGTCTGTAGGATTTTCGGCTCAGGGCATCTGCCACTACATTAGCCTTGCCAGGGTGGTAATGAATTTCCACATTATAATCCTTAACCAACTCTAACCACCTTCTTTGTCTAAGGTTTAGATCTGGTTGGGTGAAAATATACTTTAAGCTCTTATGATCCGTGTATATTTCACACTTGTTCCCAATTAGGTAGTGTCTCCAGATTTTGAGTGCGTGCACTACGGCTGCAAACTCTAAGTCATGCGTTGGGTAATTCTGCTCATGAGGTCTAAGTTGTCGGGAGGCATATGCTACCACCTTCCCATCTTGCATGAGAACACACCCTAATCCTTGGCGGGACGCGTCGCAGTAAACGACAAAATCCCTGTGAATATCCGGTAGGGTTAAAACTGGGGCAGCGGTCAGCCTTTTCTTCAATTCCTGAAAGCTCTTCTCACATGACTCAGTCCAAATAAACTTCTTCTCTTTCTTGAGCAACTCTGTCATAGGTCTAGCTATCTTGGAAAATCCTTCAATGAACCTCCGGTAATATCCAGCCAAACCAAGGAAGCTTCTGATCTCACTCACATTAGTTGGTTTTTGCCAGGTTGAGATTGCTTCTACCTTCTCAGGGTCTACTGCTACCCCTTCTGCGATCAAAACATGACCAAGGAAGGCTACTTTTTCCAGCCAAAATTCACACTTGCTAAATTTGGCATAGAGCTGGTGCGCTCTCAATTTTTCCCGGACTACCCGCAAGTGTTGTTCATGCTCTTCGGCACTCTTGGAGTAGATGAGTATGTCGTCAATGAAGACTACAACAAACTTGTCTAGCTCATCCATAAACACCTTGTTCATGAGATTCATGAAGTAAGCTGGTGCATTGGTGAGCCCAAATGGCATCACCGTGAACTCATACTGCCCGTAACGGGTGACAAATGCGGTCTTTGAGGTGTCACCCCCCTTATTCTTCAGTTGGTGATACCCAGTCCTTAGGTCAATCTTGGAAAAGTACCTGGCTCCCTTCAACTGATCAAAGAGGTCATCAATTCTAGGGAGTGGGTATTTATTCTTGATAGTGACATCATTTAGTGCACGATAGTCGATGGACAACCTCATACTCCCATCTTTCTTCCTCACAAAGAGTACTGGGGCTCCCCAAGGGGATGTGCTAGGTCTGATAAATCCCATCTGTTGCAACTCCTCTAGTTGTTTCTTTAACTCTGCCAACTCTGAGGCTGCCATCCTATAGGGTCTCTTGGCTATAGGAGAGGTTCCAGGGACAAGTTCGATAGCAAACTCTATGTCTCTATCTGGTGGCATTCCAGGTAGAACTTTAGGGAAAACATCCGAGTACTCACTAACTACCGGAACATCCTCTATGGTTTTTGCGTCCATGCTAAAGATCATAAGGTCCGGTCCACTTCCCTTGGTGTGACAGGTCACTTGCATTCCGTCTGAGTTGGTTAGGTGTACTATTTTGTCAGCACATCCTATAAGTCCATTGTGTTTGCCTAACCAATCCATTCCAAGGATCGCATCTATTCCTTTGGACTCTAGTACTACTAGGTCTGCTAGAAACTCTACCCCACTTAAAAGAATCCGTACCCGTGAACAACCTAGTTGGCACTTAATATCACCTCCAGGTGTTCGGGTTAGTAGGGGTGTCTTTAGTAGTACTGTAGGTATTTTGTGCTTTTCCACAAAACTTGATGATATGAAAGAATACGATGCTCCAGAATCAAATAATACTGTTGCCAAAACTGAACTGACTAGAAACTCACCGAGTACTACTCCTTGTGCTCCTTGAGCTTCCTGCGCGTCAATGTGGTTGGCGCGGGCTCGTCCATACGACTGCTGGGCATTGTTGTTGTTGTTGCTGCCGGTGTTGGTGCTGCGGACGGGTACACGGTTGGCTCCAGACACTGGTGGCTTGGGTCCATTCACCGAGTTGGAGTAGACTGATACCGTAGGCTTGCTCCTAGGGTATGGGCAATCAGCGATGTAGTGTCCGGTCTCACGGCAGTTGAAACAGGCCCTTGCATTGTTGTTGTTGGTCGTGACTTGACTGACCTTGCTTTGTGGGGGCTTTAAGGTGTTCTGGCTCTTGTACTGGTTGTTGGGAGTCTGGGAGCTTGTAGCCTGAAATTGGGTCCTATATTGCATGGGGGCCTGGGGTCTAGGTGCAGCGTAACCGGAGCTCCTGGGCTTCTGCGAGCGGTCCAGCTGACGGTTCTTGCTCTCCAGGAACTTGTGTTTGTTCTCTTGCCTTGCATCCATCCTGGCCTTTTCTGTGACAATGGCCTTGTTCATCAGCATATTGAAGTCAGGAAAATTGTGGGAGACTAGCAGGGCTCGAAGGTCTGGGTGTAGCCCTTTGATGAAAGCGTCCTGTCTCTTCGCATCTGTCTTCACTTCATCTGGTGCATAACGGGCTAGTTCAGTGAACTCGTGGGTGTACTCTTCCACGGTCTTGTTTCCTTGCTTCAGTGCACGGAACTCATCTGCCTTGCGCCTCATGGTGGCGTCGGGGATGTGGTAGCGACGAAACTCTTCTTCAAACTCTTTCCAGGTGATTGCGGACTCGTTTGGGGAAGCTGCACAGTAAGTGTCCCACCATGCTAAGGCAGTTCCAGTGAGTTGGTGGGAGGTCAAGAGGACTTTGTCACGGTCTCCACATCCAAACGGTTCCAGCTTTCTCTTGATAGTTCTCAGCCAGTCATCCGCTTCTAAGGGGTTGCTGGACCCTCCAAAGGTGGGTGGTCTGGTTCTCAGGAAGTTGGTCAACTTGTCACCCGCATTGGGCCTACGGGCTGTCTCCTGACGGCGGCTGGCATTCCACACATTTTGCATGAACAAGGTGTGGTGGTACAAAGCTTGTGCCAAGTTGAAATCTGGCGGAAGCGGGGGTACAACAAATGATCCCTCATTCTGACTTCTTGGATGACTCGCTTCTGGTCCGCCTCCTACAGGCGCTTGTCCTTCGGGCTGGTTTTCTCCCATAGGGTCCTGCTGATCCACTTCCTGGTTCTCAGGGTTCTCTCTCCTCCCTTCTGGTGGCTCTCCTCCAGCTGGGGGGGCGCGTCTCTGAGAGGCGCTCGCACGCGTGTTCACCATCTGCAGGTTGAGCAAGGCCTTCGTGAGATTGGGTTAAGATGATGTTTAAGTTGATTAGTTCGCATTTTTGAAAAGGCAGAAACACTTCTGCCGAGGCACACACAGCACATACGCTAACAAACAAGCACACAAGGTTTCATTCAAACAACTGAGGGGCTACAACACTTGGGGGTTCAACAAGACTCGCACTTCAAGGCGGGGTACAAGACATGGTAGGGAACTACTGCTAGGGATATAAGGGTTCTTCGGACCAAGTTGGCTTCATTCCCCATATGAGTGCTCGACTCTGGATCTACTCGCGAGGTGAGTTTTCTTCTGGGTTGGAGCGCTCTTCTGGCGGTGCAAGTCGTGCCCGTTCAGCTTCGATCAAGGTTCCATTCTCTCGAGGCGGCTCAGACGGTCCTTCTTCAGCGGGCGGTGATCCTGCGGGAGTTCCCGACAGTGCTTGAGGGTTCCCCACAACTTC
Organism: Echinochloa phyllopogon; assembly: GCA_033239725.1. Classification (NCBI taxonomy): domain Eukaryota; kingdom Viridiplantae; phylum Streptophyta; class Magnoliopsida; order Poales; family Poaceae; genus Echinochloa; species Echinochloa phyllopogon. The sequence goes on from BTCW01000001.1 coordinate 5,450,115, forward strand.
TCCCCATGCCATGACAGGTGTTCCAAGTAGGACATGGGGTTCTCCAATTGCCAGGACAGGCGTTCCACTTCTAGTCCAGTCCTGAATACGCAGGTCCCGAGCTTGCGTGAGGCTTTCCTGGGCGACTGCCTCGCTGCTGACAGCAGTAGCAGCTCTTGCTTCAGCTTGGGCCACCTGGACTTGGTGCATGCGAACCGAAAACTCTGCTTGTTCGGCCCGGGAGGTTTGTTCCCTCAGGAGTTCAGCTTGCTCGTCAAAGAGTTGGTCCAAAGAATTGAGATAGGTGACCACTTGGTACAAGGTGGGCTCCTCTTGACGGCGCTGCTCCAAGTTTTTCATACGGGCCCGCCAGACTGTAGTTCTGACGACAGGAGGAAAGTACCTCATTGGGGTGGGGACCAAGTGTCTTTCAAAGATTCCGCACATGTAGCAGAGGGCCTTTCTGAGAGCCAAGGGGTAGGTGTCCTGGTGCCTGAACCCTGTGGCGGTCGCACGCCATGCTTCGATGGGGTGGAGGTCACTCTTGGCGACAACTATGACCACTCTGCAGCGTTGGGTCCCATGGTGCTCATACTCCCTGCTGTAGTACCTCGGGCGTTCAGGTACACCGAGGCGTTCCAGCGCGGGGATCAACAGGCTAGCGAAACCCGGTGTGACTGGGCAGACTCCCTGGGTCCATCCTTCTTCCGCCATCTGAAACCAGGGGAAAAACAAAGATTGAACAGATGTAGGATAAAAGGTGATCTTTATTGCATAACATGGTGGGGTACAAAGATCGTGGATACATTGATGCTAAGCTGGTAGTGCTAACTGGATACAACAGACTCTTCCTGAGGCGAGGCTAAACTAGGTGCTAGTCTACGAGCTATGCTAATCTAAGGACTCTCACTCTATACTAAAAGACGACGCTTCTTCAGAGGGAGCTGATACTCTGGCACTTCATCTTCAGTCTGTGTGCTCGCGTCCATGTGGGTCATCTCAGGTTCTCCTTCCATCAACCCATTCTCCCTCCTGTATGCTTCAATTCTATCCATATATTCAGAGTAAGCCTGGCATCTAGCCTGGTGAGCGGCTAGGGAGCTGACAGCCTGTGTGGCTGTCACCTTCTGTATCTCCAGCTCTCCCTTCACTTCCTCCAACTCTTTTTTCGCCTTCTCGGCTCTGCGGATCTGGTGCCTCAGCTGTCCCGATGTCTCTCGGTACAGCCTTTCTAAGCCAGTGAGGTAAATAGACAAGTGTGACATAGTGTCTTCCATATCTTCATCTCTCCCAAGGTTCCTCATCTGAGCAATCCACTCACGTCCTCCACTCTCCAGGGGTGGGGCAAATCCCATTGCTGTTCCCACGAGGTACTGCTTGTAGAGTACGCGGAGGCACATCAAGGCTCTTCTTGCGGCTTTGCGGTAGGCATTGGGGCGGTCGTAGCCGGTGGCGTGGACAAACCAGGGTGCCACCTCCTGGTAAAGTGAGCTCTTCCCCACAAAGATGAACATCCGACACCGACAATTAGAATCTGTTTAGATCTTTAGGGGGCTAAAATTTAGTATCTTAAATAAATGACAATTAGAAGTATTAAATATAAATTAATTATAAAACTAATTACATAAGTCATGTCTACTCCGCGAGACGAACCAGACAAGCCTAATTAACCTATAATCAGTACATAATTATCACATGACTACTTGAAGCGTCCCCTCGAAAGAGAGAACCTAATGTGATACAAATACCAGTCCCAGGATGCTGGTTCACATTATTACAGCAGATAGTTCAGTACATGAACGACATTACGGGAGACGGTGGCACTGCAGGGCCACAACAAACATAACTAAAGCTAGACTCCAGATAAAAAGGTTGATGACATAGAGGTCTTCATCAGAGTGGATATCCATGCGGCTCCAAGCGGGTGACCCTAACACACAGGCAAAGGTTGGGTGCAGAACAAACCCCTCTAAACGACGTCCTCAGGCACAAAGTTCGGGTCTGCCTCTGTAACAAAATAAGCAAGGGTGAGTACATACGTACTCAGCAAGCACAACCACAACCACGGAAAGGATACAACAGAAGCATGCAAGGATAGTAACAAGGAATGGCTCATGGTTTATTTTGGCAGCAAAGCTAATTTTTACACATGCAAAGGGTTGATTTTTGCAACGGGTTTTCACAAGCATTTCTTTTGGTTGCATCAAAAGAGCATGATTATTTTACTCATGAGATTTTAAAGCTACCAGATTTCCCATCTGTCGTAGCCCATGCCAAAACTTTTCTCAGCTCAACAATCACCAAACACTTTCTTACACCAAAACAGGGGACGAGTGAAGTGACCAAGCCGTAACTCGTCCAATACCGTGGACACGGCTATCCGGATAGGTTTTAACTCTGCAGAGGTGTACACAACCACAAGTAGGCTACCACAACATTAACACCTTAGTGCCAGTGCAGCTCCTATCAAAGCCATTACCCACCATAGCTAAACTGACAAGTTATCACAGACGCGACCAGGGGGTTAGCAACCTACCAACGAGGCTCTACCCAGGGGCATACCTCACATAGATCGTATCCCCGGCTCCATGGCCCTCTGTTGCTCACCAGCACACCACATAACCAGCAGCTTAACTAGTGGGATTTATGCTAGGCCGTTGCCACATACAACGGTCGAGTGGTGGTACAATAAAATGGGTTAGGCTAGATGACACATCAACATCATCCCAAAGATTGTGATAGGATAGACAACTCCCACCATGCTCAACCACACAGGTTCGAGCTCACCTCGGCATTTCACACAAGAAATACCGTCTGTCTCATCCCACACGGATACTCATTTTATCCACAAAATCCATCTCTTTTAGTTTAAAGCACGCACACGGTTACTTTTGTAAACACCAAGTGATTGTAATGGGGTGTATAACAGTAAAATAGTCCTAAGCATTTCTAGCAGTGGCTAACATTCAAACAGAGCATTGTCATATTCAAACATTATTCTAGGTTGTCAAGGAAGCAGTCATAACAATCAAGGAATGGCTATCCAATCGGGTTTAGCAGTAAAATCATGCAAGTTTTCTAAAGCAGGCCATGAGTTGTGTTTATAAAATCTAGGACAAGATATGCATCAAAGGATGGGATTGCACTTGCCGTTCTCCCAACCCTCGGGGGATTCCTGCCCGGGGTCTTGGTCTCCAAGCTCCTGCTCGTAACCCTGCTCCTCCTCGAGTCCTTCCTCGTTCCCAGCAGAGTCTACGACACACACAAACAAGCATACAATAAATAAAAGAAAGAAAGTTTTGCTGCTCCGAAAGAAAGAACAGAGAATGAGAGTGATGGTGGTGACATGATTATTTCTGAATATGAACTGAATGGATTGGCGAAAATATACTGGTGATGTTTGTGGGGGAGTTTGGGGTCAAACGGGATTAAGTTAGCGCATGAAATGACGACTTTAGTGGGGTTTTAGGGCTGTTTTTAAAGAAAAGGACCTTTCTGTAAATACCGAAAAGGTCAGGGGTCCCTGGCGAAACAGACAGAGAGAGAGGGAATAGTGTCTGGTGGACTGCGGGTTGATTCGGCCAAAGCTCAGGGGGTTATGTGCAAATGTACCAGAGAGGGGGTTTCTGTTCATTGGACGGCGGGTTAGAAAGGAAAGAAAGGCAGGGGGGTTTTTGCAAATTGGTCATCTCTTTCGTTTAACAGAGAGAGAGGGGGAAACAGGGGAGGGCCGGCGGCCGACGGCGGCGCGATTGCCGGCGATTGGGGCGGCGGCGGTGGACGGGAACAGGGGGAAAAGGGAGCGCGAGGTATGGCGAGTTCACTCGTAGTCCTACCTCGGGCGGAGGTGGTCAGTGGCGAGCTGCCCACGAGAGCCAGTAGCGGCGGCGGTAATGGCGAGTGGGCGGTGGCGCTGCGGCGGCGATGGAGGCGATTGGAGGGGTGTGCGGGCGGGGGGTGGTGAAGGAGAGGTCGTCGGGCCCTTTTATAGGAGCGGAGGGGGCTTGAGGAGGTGGGCCGACGAGGGGCCGCTCGGCGGGCCGGTGGCGGGGAGTAATGGCGTCCGGCGCGATTCGCGGCCGCGACGGGACGGCTCGGCGTCGATAGGCAGCGTGGTCGGTGTACTGTGGTGCCGCTGTGCGGCGGTGTTTGGCGCGTTGCGGCGTGCGCAGTCATACCACCGCTGCCTCGGCGGGCGGCGCGGCGATGCGACCGCGGCGGGGCCGGGTTGTGGCGGGTTGGTGTGCGCGGTGGTCGGTAGCTTGGGCGGTGCAGGGGAGCGCGGTGACTGGCGTGGTGTCGGCGAAGCGGCAGCGCTGCGGCGAGGTCGGTGCCCGGCGGTGGCGTGTCCGTGCGGATGGACGGTGGCGTGCGAGCAGGCGGTCAGCGGCACTGTGGCAGCGAGCGGAGCTATGGCGAGGTGGTGGTGAGTGCGGCACGGCAGCGGTGATGGCCGGCGCAGGTGCTGCAGCGGCGCAGAGACGGGAGATGGCGTGCGCGGGGGCGGGGCTGCCCAGCGGTGCTGCTGGTGCGGCAGTGGCGGTGGAGCCGTGGTCGGCGCAGCCGGTTGGGGGAAATGGGGCCGGTGGTGGCGTGCTGTGTAGGTGAGAGGTTGGCGGTGAGCAGCGGGATGGCCGGCGGCGAGCAGAGCAGAGGGGTGAGCAGGAGGTGGGGCCGGCGGCGAGCAGAGCAGTAGCGCACGGGGGGCAGAGGAAGCAGAGGAGGGGGAAAGGAAGGTAAAAGGAAAAGGAAAAGAGAGAAAAGAAAAGAAAGAGAAAAGAAAGGAGAAAAAGAAAAGGGGGAAAAGAGAGGGGAGGACGGCGGGATTCACGGCGGAAAGACGACAGGCGTCGACGGCGTTCGGCCAGCGATGGACGGGCCCGGCGGTCGACCCGAGAGCGGGTGACGCGGGATGGGACGGTGATAACGGGGCAGAAGGATTTGGCGGAAACGGGAGCTCGGCGATAAAGGGGTTTTCAACAGGGTTTTCCCGGGTGGTTTACTTAGTGATTTTCCCAGAGAGAGAAACGCGGGCGTTAGACTACTGTAGCACTACATTATCTAATCATGTATTAATTAGGCTCAATAGATGCGAATCGCAAATTAGTCCTCACTTATGTAATTGATTTTTTAAATTAATCTATATTTAATACTTCTAATTAGCATTATTAATGTTTGGAGAGAAAAATCACAGAGATTTCACCCTACACTATTATTTGATTGATTCTATTGTGAGAAGAGACATATTTCACCCTACACTATTATTTGGCTCAACTTCACCATTGTGTGGGGAAGTAGGAAACTAAAAGAAAACGAGCATAAACTTGAGGAGAAAAAAGGTATGGCAAAAGTAGGGGTAGATGTAGGAGTTCTACTTATTTGTGAATTACCATAACAGAGCTTTACACACGTAAACCTAAACAAGACCAACAAACCAACGGCCAGCCAGAAACCTGGCACGACCGCACTCCAGAACCTGCAGAAAGAGATAACCTCATCACAAGCGCTAAAGGACTCAATGGTGGCAAAGGATCCACCCAGAAGCATGACACGGCGGCAAAGCATCCGCCCGAACCAATAACCAAGCACAGCGGGGGTGGCAAAGCATCCGTCGAACCAACCAAGACGACCACGACGGCAAAACATCCGCCAGGAAAAAGTAGAACCGAGACGACCACAACGGCAAAGCATCCGCCAGAGCAACACAGGGGCGGCAAAGCATCCGCTAGACGATGACGACGACGACCTAAGCAACCCAAACGAGGTGGACGATAAAAGCGAAGCCACGCGCAGGAGCAGAACCACAAGAGGACGACCAGCAAACCACCGCCAGGTGAGAGGCATGGCAAGGCCCTGCCGGGGGGCGTCGGTATCACATCCAAGACAACGCCTCAAGGGAGGGGGCGACGCCAAAGGCGTCATCGTTGTTCGACCAATCTGGTCAGGGTTTACACTCGGAAGATCACCGAAGATGGGAGGGAGGAGGGGAACGCATGATGCCTTCAGCAAGGTAAACGACGCCCAAGGGCGTCGTCATCATTGAGCTTTCGCGATCACCCCTCTCCTAATCAAGACGCACAACCCCAACACGAACCACAACCACACGCGGGCCCGCAGTTACCGGATCCGACCCTGACAAGAGGACACCGGCAACCCCAACAAAGGCAGCTAGCGGTGCCGGCAAGGCAGCCGCTAGCAGAGACCCGGCGGTGGGGCAGCCGGCGGCAGCGACGATGAGGGTCCCGGGGCAGATCCACGGGCCTGGTGGGGTGGCCGGCGGTGGCGGCCACAGCCCGGGCAACCAGATCCGGCGGTGGAGGGGGGCCTCCAGATCTAGCAAGAGGGGCGGGGGTGATTGGGCCCCAAGCCGTCGCTGCCAATGGGGGCATCTCGTCCAGGCCAGAGGCGCCGCCCGTGCTCGAGCGCGCACCCGAGCCCCGGTGAGGCTAGAGCCGGCGAATCTGGCGCGAGGGCTCAGCCGCGCGGATCCGTTGAGGGGGGCGGCAGGCGGTGCCGGATCCGTTTAGTAATGTTTTGTTTCTGACTATTTAGCTATCTGGCAGAAAATTATCATCCTGCTCGGATGTGCTTGTTGCTGCCGCCGTAGCCTGCAGTGCAGCTCACGGCTACTGTAGCATGGCCTGCTGGCTCCTGAAGCCGCGGCAGGCTTGTTTGGTTGCGGTCCTGGCTCAGGCAACTGCTGCCAGGCATCACATTTCTGGCCCTTGGCCTTGTTTAGTTCTCAAATTTCACCCCTAAATTTCACTACGTAAAAAGTAGATTCCCGCCACATTAAAATATCGGCACATGCATGAAGTGCTAAATGTAGATGAAATAAAAAACTAATTGCACAGTTTTGTTGTACTTTACAAGACGAATATTTTGAGCATAATTAATCAATGTTTGGACAATTATTCACAAATAAAAATGAAATGCTACAATATCGCATTTATGGCAAAGTCCCAAACTGCTCTGAACTAAACATGGCCTCCAGTTACCACATCCAAACCCTAGCTTCATCAGACCCTGCGCCGCCACCTCTGCGAGATGTCTCGGTAGTCCAAGGGGGACCCTGCTCCGGCACCAAGAGCTCAGGGTATTTCGACTCCAGGCGATCAGCTGATTCCGCCTCCGGCCATATTTTGACTCCGATATGCAAGCATGGTATATGTTCTTTAGTCTATTCCCTTCCATCGTTGCAAATATAATTGATTTGCTAGTAATTGTTTGATCTGTATACTCATTTTAGTACTCCGATTTGTAGTGTTGCTGCCAGTAATTATTGCTGGAGACATTACTTAGCAGTGCTTTCTATTAATATTTTTCCTATTTTTATTTGGAAAGACTCTTGTAATATCAAAGTGTTGGCGAGACTCCTGTACTGCGTAAGCGTTATATGCAGTTCAGTTATTTGAGTACTTGTTCTTGTGAAATTATTCCACTCGATGCAGTTGTGTTTGTACCAATATATGCAATGACATGTTGTCACACCCTAAAATTTCTGAATTTTAGGATGTGAATAGTAACTTAATTAATACAATAAGTTTCTCTAATTTTTAAAATTTTTGCATCATTTATTATAATTTTCCATGGAATTTAGTATAGGAAAAGTTTTATTTGCTAAATTAAATTAAAATAACATAGGTAAAAAATATATGTGTTGCTTGCCTTTGTGTGTGCAAAGTTTAAAAAATGCGTTTAGAAGCCTTATGAGAATTTTTCAGATTTTTCTAGAATTTATTCCTATTTTTACTGAGCAAATTTTAATTTTTGGAGTAGGATAAAATCCTTTTCGTGAGCTCCCAATATATTATTTTGGTTTCTCATGTCCAAATCTATCTCTAGGATTTTTCATGGGATTTTTGTAAATTTTGAAATATTTTTCATGGTTTAAATATGAATTCTGGACTTATCTGAAATTATTTTATAACCTGGAAATAATATTGTTTTTGAGAAAACCTGGAAATAATTATTTTGGGAATACAAATCGCACTAAATCTTAGTAGACCAATCTTGGCCCAAAGTTGACCTAATTTTAGCCCAAATCTAACCCATCACTCTATTGGACCTCAAAGCCCATTAACATTGGAATGGGGCGACACACCTTAGTCCCATATTGCTAATGGACGTGGAGGTGAGAGATTTTCTCCCTATATACGAACCACCTCCCCTTCGCAAAAAAAAAACACACTATAAACTCCTTTATAGGGAGGTCCCTTTGTTTGGGCCCGGGATTCCCTGAGGTAGTCTTTTGCCACAATATTTTCTCCCAGTGCCCCGATCCGGTTGTTTGCTTGTTCCTATATTGCCGTCATTCACCGGTTGCCATAAGCAGGCACAGAGGCAGCCGGTGGGGTGGAGGGGGCTCGAGCCCCCCTACCGGCATGCGCTCCACTAAGCCTCCCTAAGCTCCTCCTAGGAATTTGAGGAGGATAAGCCTCCCTAAGCTCCTCCTAGGAATTTGAGGAGGAGGAAGAAAGAGAGGAAGGGCTGAAGGAGGAGGAAGAGGAGCCAGCCCCCATGTCGCCGGATCCTTGCTCCGTCACTGGCCGTAAGTAAGCTGTAGCGTATCACCATACTCTTGATCTTCGTTTGTTCTGTTCCACGCTTACATGCCCTCCTGGAGCCGCCATTCATCTCTCTACATGCATGCAGTAGAGCTGCGCACCACTCCTGGCATCTGCCGCCGTTGCCTGTCTATTCTGTCGCAGCATGCTGCCTTTCTCAAGCCTGAACGGTCAGCTAACCATCATGCGAGATCACCGCTGTCCAAGTGCCTTCATGATATCTTGTCATACTTAAGTCATCTCCGTGTAGCATGTATCCATAACCTGCCTTACATCTAATACTTCCTAGTTAGCCGTGCATATCCTCTTATTTAATTAATTTCCATTCTTTCTTATTTTCCTAGCTCAATGCAATGTACATATAATTGCCTAACTAAGAACAACACATCAATCAAACAAATGAAGTATTAGATGTAAGGCAGGTTACATGGATACACGCTAACTAGGCGCCATCATTTAGAGGAGAGGTGGTTGTATATACAGGGAGAAAGAATGACGACAATAACTGCACGTGCTTGTGGCGAGGCAGCCCTGCGAGTGCCGGTGCGTGCACCTGAAATAGGCCCTGCGAGCACGTAGCGGGCGGACCGACGCCCCGCACGTGTTAGCGTCGCGCGCTCAACAAGCAAGTAGCTGTGGCAAGAGGTGCGCAAGCGCGCTCGAGTTCACCTGATATACTTGGCGTCGGTGATGTGCTTCTGCCCGTACTTCCTCCAGTTGTGCCCGTCATCCAGAGCCGCCGCCACCGCACCAACGGGACCAAGAGCGAGCAGACACATGCCAGAAATGTGAGGCCTGATGAAGAAGATCCCGTCAATCGTAATAGTAACGATGAAGAAACAGTGATCATTGGACGCCTCCACCGGCGGAACCAGGGGGGTAGTAGGGGCCACGGTCCCCCCACCCTATGACCCTGAAATTTTTTTAACTACTCTTATTCTATGCTACACATAAATAATTAATGCAAACAACTCTTATCTTTGCATGCAAAATGCTCATCTAGCTAGTAACTAGGCACCTACTTAGTCAATAGTTCAACGTTATGGCTTAGGGGTATTGGTCTCTGAGGACCGGTAGGCACTCGGGCATGCATAATTGACCGTTAGTTTCTGCCTTCGAACTGTAGGTGGACTGACAGTTAGTTTCTGCCTTCGAACTGTAGGTGTAGACTTCAATAGAAAATGACATGCACATGCGGTCATTTGACAAGCATGCATGAGGTTTCGTTGTTCTTCCTCTCTGATCATGAGGATGCGCCGCCGCTCGTCACCCGAGGCCGCCACTGCACACCTACGCTAGCACGCACCGGAGCCGCCGCCGCGTTGTCAAAGCTCTAGAGGATCACAGGAGAAGATGGGAGTGTAGTGGAGCAACTACACAACGGTAGTTGGAGCGGCTGCCCCACCCCGCCTATAGGGAGGTTTCGTCGGTGCATGTACGATGAGCTGTCGATAGTGTTTGGCCGGCCCCCCTACTGGCCCCCTACTCAAAATTTCTGGTTTCACCACTGCTCGCCTCCCCCTGGAGCTGTCGTTAGTGTTTGCCCCTACTCAAAATTTCTGGTTTCTCCACTACTCGCCTCCCCCTGGATGACTGGGCCTTAAGCTTGCCGCCCGAGGCGACCGGGTCCTGGGGCTCCCATCGCCGGACCCGGACGAGTAGTGCAACCTAGCCCAGCCGCACGACTCGACGATGCGAACAGACCTCTCGACGGACGACGCCAGGTCCCCCAAGATCTTCCTGGTGGTCGCCGGCAGGTCCTGGCCCAGGAGCGCCTCCCGCACCATGTCCATCATCCGCACCAGCTCCGAGGCCACAACGGTCGCCGCCGCTGCCGTCGCACATGAAACGAACCGGATTCTCAGCGGCGAGAATCCGACTCCCTGTACCCTCGAGATAGTCCCAGGAAAAGCAGCTATCTCGTACAGAACTCATCTCAGTCGAATATCACATCCATACAACGATAAAAGATCCATTACATGACATATATAAAACATAGCGGTCTGGTACAAGCCCTCTGGGCTAAATCGACAATAAGAAACAGCTACGAAGCGGTAGCTAAATCATCTGGGTCCACTTCCCGCAGGCATCCTTGAGCATAGCGCGCACCCTTCAATCGTACCACCCGTCCTGGTTGAACTCGTGGTCGGGGTCTTCACCTGAGAACCCAAAGTCTGTCCCCAAGGAAATGGGACAGGTTTACGTCACCAACCATAATATGAAGCAAGCTTTAAAGTGGCCTATTTTAAGGTATAGAAATAATCAAGGTTTAAGCCAGGGTTTTCCTATGCGAGCAGCAGCAATAACCCAAATTCATCTCATCACCAACTCCTTTCCTCACAAGCACAACCACTCCCCAAATCCACCCATCAGCCTCACATTCACATCGGGCTCGTCCTGCCACAGCAGGTTCCCGCAAACATCATCCACCAACACCTTTCGCTCACTGGTCGACTCGCTGAGCTCCCTCCACACCTTGTCTCATCAGCAACGCTGGACCAATCTCTCATGACCCAAATCAAGGATGAGGTAAGAAAGCAGATTCCCATGCTAGTCGGAACTTATCAGAAGCGGGTCGTCCGTAACCGTGGACACGGCTATACGTATAGTTTACACTCTGCAGAGGTGGCACTCCAGGAATCCATCCGGGCTGCAAGGCTAGTCCGCAATCAACCTGAGACACAGCCCACAAAAAAGACCCTAAACAGTAACGGCGCCAATCCTGTCTCCCTGGGCTCGGAAAACATCTGATCTAACATCTGCCCCGGGGATGTGAAACCTTCCCACCGGGGCCAGTCGGGGGCCGTGGTAAATCAGGGAGAGTACGCCGCAATGAGTCCCCCTTACATATATCAAGCTCGAATCTCCTACAGTCTCGGCTCCGCACTAGAATTTTTTAAGTTTAAATCATTTTCTAAAAATATTAAATAATTTGCAAAAAAGAAAACAGACAGAAATTAGCCTACTGACGTCAGCATGACGTCATTAGTGGGGTCAGCCTAGGCTGACGTCGGAGTGGGCCCGGCTGACGTCAGCGTTGACCGGTGAACGGTCAACGGGTCAGCCTTGGTCAGTGGGTCCCAGCGGTCAGTGACTCAGCGAGTATGACAGGTGGGGCCCTCACGTCAGCGCAGTTATCAGAAAAAGAAAAAGAGAAAGGGAGCTGGGCTGGAATTGGGCCGAAAGGGATGGGCCGGCCCAATAGGCTTGGGTTGGCGGCCCATAGCCGCAAGAGAACAGGGCCGCGGCGCGGTGGACTTGGTCCACGGTGTGCCGGGTCAAGGGTTCACGGTGAACCATGCGTACAGGATCAGATGCGGCCGCGACGGGATCTTCTGCGGCTGCGGTGTGGCCGGCTCGGTGTGGACCACGATGTGGCCTAGCCGGCCGCGACGCGAGCGCGGCGGCGCGGCGCCGGCGAATCCGATACACGGCAGCGCTGGCCCGGCGGCGAACGGAAAAGAGGTCAGGGCCACGGCCCTTGGCTTGGTTCGACCACACACACGCGCGCGGAATCCTGGCGTCCCAAGTCCGCGGCGGTGGCGGTTCAACGGCGGAACTGCGCTTCGGCGATGGCGCGGCGCTCCGCCCGGGTGCTCCGGCGAACCGGATCCGCGGCGGCGCCCTCCCATACGCATGAAGCGAACGACTTGGCATGCATAAACAGCATCAAAACGAAGATGTGCAATTGGGCACTCGCGAGCGCAGCTCAAGCCTCGGCTTGGCCGCGCCGCGGCCATGGCGCACGGGCGGGCCGAGTTCTCTCGGTGCGCGGCGACGGCATAGCGGCCTGAGTTTACTTTGCAATCGACGGCGGGTTGCTGTGCGGAGAGCGGCGCGAAGCGATCCTGCACAAGAAGATGGCCACGGCTCGAAGACCGGGTCCCAGAAGGAGGCTAGCAAGGCGATGCGGCGGCACTCGGCCGGAGACAGGGGAGAAGATGGGGATCAACGACGGCGGCTCACCTAGGGGCAAGTCGTCGTACGCAGCAGCTCGGGGAAGTGCTTGCGGTGCTCCGGCGATCCTCTTGCTCCCACGAACGGCTCCGGCTTGGCCTCCCTCCGGTCTTCCCTACGGCAGCGCGTCGTCGAGGACGCGCTCGGCTGCTCACTATCGTCTCCTTGGTCCGGCTCCTCCTTCTCCTCCCTCCACTACTCCTCCTCCTCCCTCTCCTCTCTTGGTTAGCGAACGGAAAACCCCAATGGGGCGGAGGCGGCTTGAAGGGGGGAGAGAGCTCCCTGGCGGGAGTTTTATAGGGCGGCCACGCTAGGGTTCGCGGCTTGGACGGCTGGGGCGGCTTGGCGTCCGCGCCAGGGCCACGCGTCGCGATCGCGACGGGCCGCGAGAGTGCGGGCGCTGGGATTGGCTGCGGCGCTCCGCTTTTCGCCGGACAGAGAGAAGAAGGCGTGGGGGAGGAGAAGAACAGGGCGCGCGCGGGGCCCACTCGTCAGCGAGAGAGGAGGGAAGGTGCGCTCGGCTGGTTGCTGGGCCGGCGCTGGGCTGAAAAGGCTGGCTGGGCTGCTTCGGTCGGCTGGCTCGGGGGAAAAGTCTGAGGAGCGAAAACAGACTTTGCGAAGGAATTTGAGCCCAGAAATGTTAGTAGGGTTTGAATTAGTTTGAGTTAGCTTTTGTTTGAATTCAAATTTAGGATTTGAATTCAAACACAACCAAAAATCCAATAAAACCAAAATAACTCCAAATCACAACTATTTGGTCCTTAGCACTTCAAATTATTTTTATTTAAATTTAAATTTGCCTAAGAGCAAAGGGAGCAATTAGAAGCAATCTTATATGTTTGTAGCATGCACAACAATTCACGAAAAGTTTTTTGAAAATTGACATTTTTGCATTCAACATTTTCCTACGAAATTTTGGGTTGTTACAGTCTCCCCCCCCCCCCTCACAAGAATCTCGTCCTCGAGATTTGTGGTTACCTATGGTTTAAACAAGTGGGGGTATCTCTCTTTTAGCACTGACTCCTTCTCCCAAGTAGCCTCCCTTTCGGAATGATTGCTCCACTGCACTTTGCAAAATGGGATAGTTGTGCTTCTGGTCTCTTTGACTGCTCTGTCTAGTATCCTCTCCGGGTACTCCAGGTACTCCAAGGTGTCTTGTAGGTCCAATGCCTCTGTCTTGACCTCATGTTCTGGTACTCTCAGACACTTTCTCAGCTGGGATACATGGAACACTGGGTGTACTCCAGCTAAGTCCTCTGGTAGGTCCAGCCTGTAGGCTAGCTTTCCTATTCTCTTCAGAATCTGATACGGTCCCACAAAACGGGGTGCTAGCTTTCCTTTCACTTGGAATCTCTTATGCCCTCTGAGGGGTGACACTTTAAGGTAGACAAAGTCCCCTACTTCGAACTCTAGATCTCGTCTCCTTTTATCTGCATAGCTCTTTTGTCGGCTCTGAGCTACCTTCAGGTGCTCTCGGATCTTGGCCACATTTTCTTCTGCCTCCACTATCATATCAGGACCAAAGAACGTTAGTTCCCCCACCTCTGACCACATTAGAGGTGTTCTGCACTTTCTGCCATATAGTGCTTCAAAGGGGGACATCTGCAGGCTGGCCTGATAGCTGTTGTTGTAGGAAAATTCTGCATAAGATAGACTCTTCTCCCAGTCTGTGCTGTAAGCCAGAACACATGCCCTCAACAAGTCTTCAAGAATCTGGTTCACTCTTTCGGTCTGCCCATCTGTCTGAGGGTGGTAAGCTGTGCTATACTCCAAGGTTGTCCCGATGGCTTGATGTAGGCTTTTCCAAAACTGAGCTGTGAATTGTGGTCCTCTGTCTGACACAATACTCCTTGGTGCCCCCATGCAGCTTTGACCTTTGTCAGCCGATCAACTATGACCCAAACGGCATCATTTCCTTTCTGAGTGCGAGGTAGGCCAACCACGAAGTCCATGCTGATATCTTCCCACTTCCACATTGGAATTTCCAATGGTTTCAGCAGTCATGCTGGCCTTTGATGTTCTGCCTTGATTCTTCGACAAGAGTCGCACTTGGCTACATACTCTGCTATGTCCTCTCTCATTTTCTTCCACCAGAACTTATCCTTCAGATCTTGATACATCTTGGTACATCCTGGGTGTATCGAGTACTTGGACTCGTGAGCCTCTGAGAGAATTGTTCTCCTGATTTCCTTGTCCTGTGGTACACAAATACGATCTTTCAGCCATACTGTCCCAGCTTCATCCACCCGGAAGTCTGGTGCTACTCCACGCTGAATGTCCTCTTTTACTTCTTGAATTTCTGGACACTTTCCTTGAGCTTCTTTGATTTGGTCTTCCAGATTGTACTTCACCCTCAATTCTTTAGGTTTTCCTTCCGCTACTAGCTCAAGTTTCAGCATGTACAACTTCTTCGCTAGTTCTGGCTGACTTTCTTCTATCATCAGGTTGTTGCAGTAGCTCTTTCGGCTCAAGGCATCTGCTACTACGTTAGCTTTGCCAGGATGGTAGTGTATCTCCAAATCGTAATCTTTGATCAGTTCTAACCACCTCCTCTGCCTCATGTTCAGCTCAGATTGGGTGAAGAAGTACTTCAAACTCTTGTGATCTGTGTAGATGTCGCACTTGTTGCCAATCAGATAGTGCCTCCAAATCTTCAAGGCATGTACCACTGCTGCCAGTTCTAGGTCATGTGTGGGGTAGTTTTGTTCATGTTTCCTCAGCTGCCTTGAAGCATAAGCAACCACCTTGCCTTCTTGCATCAGGACACATCCCAGACCTTGTCTTGAGGCGTCGCAATAGACTACGAAGTCCTTGCGAATATCTGGTAGAGTCAACACGGGTGTAGTAGTGAGTCTGTGCTTGAGCTCTTGGAAACTGTTTTCACATTTGTTGTCCACTCAAACGGAACGTTGTTCTTGAGTAGCTCGGTCATTGGCTTGGCAATCTTGGAGAAGTTCTCAATGAACCTTCTGTAGTAACCTGCCAAACCCAGAAAGCTTCGAATTTCCGTGACACTCTTCGGCTGCTTCCATTCTGCTACTGCATCAATCTTTTCTGGGTCTACTGCTACGCCCTCAGCTGTCAGCACGTGGCCCCAAAAGGCTACTTTCTCCAGCCAGAACTCACACTTGCTGAACTTCCCGTAGAGTTGGTGCTGTCTCAGCTTCTCTAGCACAATCCTTAGGTGCTCCTCATGTTCTTCGGCTGTCTCATAGTAGATTAGTATGTCATCAATGAACACTACCACGAACTTGTCCAGTTCGTCCATGAACACCTTGTTCATCATGTTCATGAAGTAAGCAGGTGCGTTGGTCAAACCGAATGACACAACAGTGAACTCGTACTGCCCGTATCGAGTCACAAAGGCCGTCTTGGGAATGTCGCCTTCTCTAATCTTCATCTGGTGGTATCCCAATCTCAGGTCAATCTTACTGAAATACTTGACTTTCTTCTAGCAAATCATCAATTCGGGGTAGCGGGTATTTGTTCTTGATTGTCACTGCGTTCAGGGATCGATAGTCTACGCACATGCGCATAGACCCATCTTTCTTCTTCACAAACAACACTGGCGATCCCCATGGGGATGCACTTGGTCGAATCACCCCACTTTCTAGCATCTCTTTCAGCTGCTTCTTGAGTTCCTCCAACTCTTCCACTGATATTCTGTATGGTCTCTTGGCAATAGGCCCTGTGCCTGGTTGCAGTTCGATTATGAATTCTACGTCTCGGTCAGGTGGTAGTCCCGGTAGTTCTTCTGGGAACACGTCTGGGTACTCACAAACAACAGGCACCTCCTCCAGAGTCTTCTCCTTGAGTGAGTATACAAACTTTCTGGTGGCGTCCTTCCGGAGTCCGGCGTCTATTCTTTGTGGCTTAACTATCACCTTCACTCCACTTGGGTGTGTCAGTTCAACTGATCGCGGAGAGCAACTGATTACTCCTCTGTGACCCGTTAACCAATCCATTCCCAGGATTATGTCAATACCATCAGACTTCAGGACAGTCAGGTCTGCGGAGAATCCTAGTCCTCCTATCTCCATGTTAACGGACTGGAACTCATGGGTGCATTTGAGTTCTCCTAGAGGAGAGGTTGTGACTATAGGTCTTTTTCTAATGGTAGTGGGGAGAGACTGCTCTTTCACAAACTTAGAGGAGATATACGATCCAGTTGCACCAGAATCAAACAGTATCAAAGCTGAAATGTCTTTTACTAAAAACTCATCGAGCACAACCACTACAAGGAACTATTTAATCTGCGACGGAATCCTGGCAACAGTTTCAGAAAACGTCACTATTCTGCCTTGAGCCCAGATAAGCCCAGAGAAGCCCAGAAAATTGTGATGGAATCCTGCCGACGGTTTTAAAAACGTTATCATTTTGATCTAAGCCCATATAACTGTGACGTTTTTCCAATTCTGTCACGGTTCGGCCCAAAACACTGTGACGTTTATACAAATCCGTCGCGAACATAAATTAAAAAAATTATCATTTCCATATGAAAATAGGAAAAAAAGATAGAAACCCTCATCGTGATTTATAAAAATAATATTTAGAACTAAAAATTATGGAAAAAATAAATAAAAAATAAAAGAAAAAGGCAAAAAAATTGGTCTCCAGCAATCTCGAACCCACTGCGCCACAAAAATATCTGTTATCGAATTTGGTTTTATTTTCTATTTTTACGTTGTTAAATGGTAAATGAAAAATCAGCAAAAAATAAATCGTAAATGAAACAATCAGAGCCACTGCACCACGAAAATATTTGTTATCGAATTTGGTTTTATTTTCTATTTTTACGTTGTTAAATGGTAAATGAAAAATGAGCAAAAAATAAATAGTAAATGAAACAATCAGAAAAAAAAGGAAAAAAATTGCAGTCAAGGAAAGGAGAAGTTGGAACCCAGGTGGTGGAGATATAGGCCAAAGATACTTTCCACTGTGCTATGTCCTCGTTATTGGAGATAGCGTGTGCAAATTTATTATATACATTTTGCTACGGCCCAGAGCTCGCCCCGCCGGCCCAGCTCACGCGCTCTGCGGCCCAGCTCGCCTCGCACTGCCTGCCGCCAACAGCCCACGCTCGCCTCGCACTGCCTGCCGCCAATAGCCCAGCTCGCGCGCGCCGCGGCCTACTCGCCCTTTCTTTTTAAATCTTGGTCAAACATGTTTGACTAAGGTTTCCTAAAGTTTTGATGTTGAAACTCGAATTTTGGCCAAAATAAAAGTTTCTTAGAATTTTAAACCCTACAACTTTCATATTGGACGATTTTTGAATTGAGCTATGGTTTATGTAGTAAAATAAATTTAGGAGAGTTGCCCCGGGGTCAAACGATGTTTGACCGAGATTTAAAAAGAAAAACATGTTGAAACTCGAAAATTGACCAAAATAAAAGTTTTTTAAAATTAAAATTTCTACAACGTTCATATTGAAAAGTTTTTTATCTGAGTTCTAGATTTAGGATAAAAATTGAGTTTCATTTAAACTTCTTTAAGTAAATTTGAACTTGAATTTCAAATTGGAGTTGAACCAACTTTTTTGAAGAACAAATGGTAATGTAAATTCATATTTTATAGTATTATACTAAATGTGAGGCTGTGTCCAATTTATAAGTGTATATGAGCAATATAAGACTTGAGTTGTTTGGAATTTCCAAGTTTGAGTTGAGTTGTATGAAACAATGTGAGAGAACAATCTAGTTTATAAACAATGTATACTCCTTTTTCATGGAACCTAATGAAAGTTTTATGTCAAGTGTAAACATCCATAAAATGACTCCATGTCAATTTTCAGAATTTATGGAGAAGTTTTTGGTATTATTATCATTATTTTATAATAAGATGACTAGTAGAAGTTTGAATTTTCCCTATAAGTCAATTGAATTTTTCGTCAATATCTCAGATGTGGGCTAGAATGGACCATAGGCGCCTAAATATAGTTTTTTTTAATTTTTTTTGAATCTTATTAGAGGTACATATAGGTCAGTTTCGTATTACTTTCGGTAAACACGCAGAAATTCATTTAAATGGTAGAAAATAGCAAATCTTGTTCAAAATTCTTGAAACTCCTACATGACAACTTATATGTTGTTTGTTACGTGTGAAAAATATATTGGTTAATTTAAGATAGTTATTTTTATGTGCTACTTCACAATGGTACAATAAATTAAAAAAGAAAAAGAAAAACATTAAGCAGAGAAGAAATACACCAAGGCCCATCTCAGCCCAAATAGCCCAACTAATTCTGGCCATCCATCATTGATCCAACGGCTATAATCGCGCCCCTATGGTATAAAACAGTCACAAACCCTAGCTCTCCTCCACTCTCCGGCTCTCTCCCTCACCTGGCCGCTCTCTCAATCTCCCCGTCCGGCTCTCTCCCCTTCTCAGATCCACGCGCTCGCGTCCTCCCTGCCCTTCGTGCTCGGGGCCACGGGGTCCGGGATTCGCCGCCCTCCCGCGGCCCTCCTCCCGCACCCCCACCGCGAGCGCATTTACCTGCCGCAATACGCCCCCTGGATCCCGCTGGGCCGAGGTGAGTTCTCCCCAATTTCTTGATTTTCCGAGGTGAGTTCTTGACGATTCGATGCGAAATCCACAAAATTGGTTGGGGGCTTGTGTTGCTGGGATCGTTGTGAGCAACTTTGGTGTGATCCCCCCACAAATCCCTCACGGATTTGGCTTGAATTTGTAGTTTCTCCGAAATCGTTTTTGAAGGCTTGTTCTTCGGTTCGATCTAAAATTTGTCATGGATACTTGAGCTTTTCTAAATCTACTTGCTACTCCCTCCGTCCCAAAAAAGATGACATTCTAGAAATTTTACGACAAATTAAGGAGAGAGTAAAATGACCTTGATTGCCCCTAATTATTAGCCATATTTAGCAGTAATTGGTTGTTGCATGCACATGCACTTACTAACTATAGTAGAATGACTTGTTTTCTGGGACAAATTTTAAATTCTAGAGTGTCTTCTTTTTTGGGACGGAGGGAGTAGATCTGATTGCCCTTTGAAAGGTGCTGCTTTGGCTCTAGTTTTACTTCGAATCGTTGAGTATTGAGGGAGGACTATTAATTTGAAGTTTGCCTCGGGTTGGTTTGTTCTTCTCTGTTCTTTCTTTTCTTGTTCTTGTGCAGGCGTCGGGAGGAGCGGTTCACGCGGGGCGAGGCGAGCAGCGCAGCGCAGCAGGCGCACGCGCAGGCGCTAGTGCTCGCAGCCCAGCCACGCGCGGCCCAAGCGCGGGAGCGCGTAGGCCCAGGAGGAGCGAGCAGGCCTGGCAAGCGGTGCACTGCACCCAGCAAGCAGAGATTCATCGCTGCAGCATACATCAAGCATAGCAGGTGAGCACACGGCTTAATTCTTTCACCATGCATGTATTCCTGTAGTGTCGCTTTCGTGCTATGGTGAGCTAATCATTGCATCCATAGTTTATTCATTGCTGCAGCTTATTTAGTTTAATCATTTCTTAATTTTAGCTCATATATCTTGTCCCGAATATGCTGTGAGCTAGCTTTGTTAATTAGCTCTTGTCCGACAGTAGCTTATCTGTCTTCTCCATTACCTGAATTAGCTTTCATATGCATATTCTTGGCACATTTAAGTGTCATTCTGAATCATACCAAATTCTTACTAACTATTATTCTGTTAGATATTATTCTTGATAACTATTTATTCTGCTAGATATTATTCTTGCTAACTATTCATTCTGCTACATACTTTCCTACTAGATATATGCTACTCTAAATGTGCTAAATAGTCATATGCTACTCTAGCAATTTAGTTTAATTTTTCTTGAGATATGTTCTTTTTTCCTCTTTATCTCTAATGCAATGTTGATAGTCATTGTTCAGATCAGTAATTTGGGCTCTAACTTTGCACACCTATGTAAGCTATTATTTTCTCTCTTTTATGAATATGTGTGCAAAGTTTATAGCAATCAAACTGATTACTTTGAAACAATCATTTAAAACAATCATTTAAAATTGTAGCAACCCTCTGAATTTTCTAGGATTTATTAAGGCTTAAATAAATTTTCTAGGATTTAATTGGAATTTCTAGCCTTTTAACAATTTAAATATCATGTTAAATAATTATTTTAGTCAAAATAAGTTTTTGTTGCATTCATGTTGTTGCATATATTTTTGGTTGCTTGTAAATTAAGTTGGAATTTAATTTTTTTTTAAATTCAAATTTGATTTGCTTTTGTTTTAGTTCTAGAAAAGTTGTTTAGGCTGAGTTCGGTTTTGGCCCCTGAACTCTTTGCAAAGTCCACTTTACACCCCTGGACTTTTTCTTCTCCGCTCGCTTTTCCTCCCCGCTCGGCCTGCTCTTCTTCACTCTCGGCCCAGCTAGCTTCGCGGCCCATTTCCTTCCGCGCCGGCCCGCTCCGCCTTCCCTCTCCCCATCTCTCTCTCGCCGACAGGTGGGACCCACCTGTCATCTCCGTCGTCCCCGACGGGGACTCTGCCCCGAGTCCGAGCGCCGCCGCCTTCGCCCCGACTCCAAGTCCCTCCTCTTCACGCACGCCGAGGCCGGTCTTCGACCTATTTATAGCCGCCGCCGCGCCCTTGATTTTCCCCATCCAATTTCCCTAACCCTAGCCGCCGGTGCTCGAGCCGCCGTCATCGCCGCCGCCAAGCTTCGGCCGCACTGTCGATCCGCCGCTGCACCGTCGCTCAGCCCCTCTCGTCTGCGCCAGAAGCTTCGCGCTAAGGTAACGAGTCTCCCAAGCCTATTTGTGTTCGGTTTCTACATCGAGCCGTCGCACCGCGTTGTCCGAGCGCCGCCGCCTTAGCTCGTCGCCGGCCTTCACCGTCGCCCTTCGGTTGTCTAGAACCCCCTAGATGAGTTCGTCTCGTTGAGCCGCACCCGTAGCACTTGATCCCGTTGCAAACCAAGCCTTGTAGCCTTAGATCGGCTTTGCTCCGGCGAAGCGCCGCCACGGAGGAGAGCGGCGCCGCCGTCCCGGTCGTCGCCGTCGTCGGCCGAGATCCCGATCTCTCCCGCCCGTCCGATCGTGATCCAACGGCTCACATTAGATCGAGCGCTGAGTCAAACATGAGGAAAACGGTCAGCCGTGGCGTTTTTGCAAAAGAACCCTTTAAGTTTTTAAAAATCAACCCGCAGTCCTAGCCAGTTCAAAAGTATTTCAATTCAAGTTCTTTTTCTTCTATTTTAGCCCCTGCAAGTTTTAAAATTACGCTTGAGGTCCTGTTTTGGTCTTTTTACCCGTAAGCCCTTGTAGTTTAATACAAAATTATGTTTTAGCCCTCGGATTTTCGCAGTTAAGCCCCTAGAACTTTTAAAACTTTGCCAGCAAGTCCGTGAACCTTAGAAAAGCCATATCTTTTGCGTTTTAACTCCGATTTTAGTGATTCTCGTGCTCACGCGTTCGTTGTAACGCGTAGATTAGTTTTGTGCTGTTGTTTTCTTCTATTGGAATTGTTTTGTATACTGTTTCTTATTTAGTGTATTGTTTCTTTGCATGCGATTGTGTGATGCGATTAGGAAGCGAGCAGTTCGAGGAATTCCCTGAAGAACCAACTGTTGGAGAAGGATTTGAGCAGCAACAGAGTTGGGAAGAAGGCAAGTGTATTATGTCATGCAAATGTCCTAATAACTATTAATTTCACCATTCATGCATGTGTCTTAATTTGATGGGTTCCTATTTAAGGATTTGCCTAGCCACTATATTTTCCTGTCCCTGAAACTGGGTTATTTAATTAACTTTGATGGTAGATGATGCTTAGCTTGCTCAACTGGGATTGGTTAAATGAACCCCTACTCTATGTTCCAAATACTCTTTGAATTAATTAAATGGCAAGATCATATCTTTTTAATTGGAACATGGAGAACCACCCAGGAAAACAGTATAACCATGAGTGTCATGTGGCTCTGGCTTTGACTGACTAATTAGGTGCTCTGGTTTATGGTAGCTTTACTCGAAAGGGGCATGGGGGGCAGCGGTTGATGGGGTATAGCTCGGTCCTCTTGAGCTGTGGGCTTTGGTAAGAGACAGACCTCATTAGGGAGGGTTATGCTTTGCTTCTGAACCGGAAACCTTAGCGGGCTATCATTTATTAGAGTGCTTTTGTAAAGGTCTCATAGTGAAACTCAGTATTCGGTCCACGTGGTGTGGGACGGGTGCATGCTTCGGCAATGGGAATCACGGCTTTTGGTGAAAGTGTACAACCTCTGCAGAGTGTAAAACTGTTATAACAGCCGTGCTCACGGTCAAGAGCGGCCTGGACCCTTACATGATAATCATACTTGAACATGGATTAAATTGAGGTTACTTGATTATGTTGGGATTATGACATTCCTTAATTTGTGGGTGGTATATACTTTCATTTGCTAGTAAATAGTTGCTTAATAAAACTGGACCAACTAAAAGTGCTTACTGCAGTATTGTCAGCCAGCCTTTTTGCCTCAGCCTTGTATGTCATATTACATTTGCTGAGTACGTCATGTGCTCATGCTTGTTTTCTTTCTTTTATTGCATCAACTACACCCGGAATGCTGCTCAGATTGGGAGAATTTTGATGATTTCACTGCTAATTTTGAGGAGTTCTAGGCGAGTCTCCCCCAGTCAATGCCTGTGGAGTTGGAGTCACTTTTGCTTCATTAGATGAACGTTTATTTAAGTCTTCCGCTATGACATTTGTGTCAATTCTGAGATTGTAATAAATGCACTTTAATACTCTTTCGTTATGCATGGTTATGGATATTCACTTGTGACGTCTACCATATGTGTGTAAACTGATCCTGGCGCACATATGAGATGCATCTGGTTTTGCCTTTAAAACCGGGTGTGACAACGTGTCTTCCAGACCCACTCTCTCCTTCTCTACTGCGATAGCCTTGTCGATCAGCTCTCTGAGTGACCTGTGGGAGCTTGCTGCGAGTGCTGTCCTCAGACCTCTGTGTAAGCCACGCTGAAACCAAAACTGCTTCTTCTTTTCGGAGTTGATGTCTTCAGGGGCGTACCTCGACATCTTAGCAAAGTGTTGAGCGTACTCAGCTACAGACAAACTGCCTTGGGTCATTGTCGTGAACTCCATTGCCTTGTGCACCATGACTTGTTCTGGAATATGGCACTCTTTGAAAGCTTCACAAAACTCTAGCCAGGTGATCTGAGCAGGGTTTGCGTGAGAGTCACAGTAGCTCTCCCACCACGCTTTTGCTGCGCCCTCCAGCTGGTGTGCCGCAAGGGCCACACACTCCTCCTCTGTGTAGTCTGTCAGGTCTAGCTTGGTCTCTATGGTACGCAGCCAGTCGTGTGCGTCGAGTGGCTCGTCCGAGAAGTCGAAATTGGAGCTTTTAGCCTGATGAACCTTTCAATCTTCCTCTGCAGGTCTTCTTCACGGTGGCCCTGACGGTTCTGGTTCTGGTTTCCCTGGATCTGTTGCATAGCTTGCATCATCTGAGTGTTGGCCTGTGCCATCTGTTGCATTAGCTGAGTTTGAGTAGTCATCACTTCGGCCAAGTTAGGCGGTGGCGGTGGCTGGTTGTTCTGCTGGTTCACCTGCGGTTCCACTGCCGGTTCTCCCATTGCAACCTCCTCTTCTCCACCTCCTACTGCGTTGTCCTCGGGCTGGAGCACGCCTGCTGCGCGTCCACGGCCCCGGCCTCTGGCTGCGACGCTTGCTCTCCCACGACCTCTACCTCTGCCACGACCTCTACCCCTTCCTGCCATAGCTGCTTCTTCTTGCTCAGCTTCCTCGAAACATGCCAGCAGATGGTTGGATCTTCAGATTGACATGTTGCTGCATTTTCATTACAGATATCGTGGCGGTCAGGTAATGGTTAGAGATAGCGAGTTCTATAGTAGGAGCTGCACACATGAAAAAGACTCAACACTAGATTACACTCAATAGGAAGATCGATAAAACATCAAGAACAGCCACAAGGACCGATCACTCATAACAGCATTACAGCCAAGACATGGGTACTATCCCGAGGTGAGCTCCTGAAACCTTGAGGATTAGTACATCTATGCGAGAGCTACATCGTGGCTGAGCCAAAAGGTGGGCATAACTCTTACTTCTAAGCAACTACTCATGAAGATAGATACATGACTCATCACAGCTTGATACATCTGCTGAATTTGATTACTACATCTGTCACTGCCTCCTACCACTGTAGGTGTCTGTGAGGCGCGCTGCCAACCTTACAGTCTCTGCCTCTGTCTGTCACTTCTATCACTGCCTGCTGCTGTAGGTGCCTGTGAGGCGCGTTGCCAACCTCACAGTCTCTGCCTCTGACCTTGCAATCTGTGCTTCCATAGGTGCCAACCCCTGTGCCAGTCTTGCTGCCTCAAGTGTGGAAGTACCGATCTCAGGTAGCGGTATCGGCTCTACTCGGCTCGGTGTGACCTGGTAGTGTTCTGTACGAGGCTCGACTCTGCGTGCTTCTGGAAAATCTTGGTTTAGTGAGATCATTTCAGCCACCCTTTTTCTGTCAGACCTCACCCAACTGCTGAGAGTTCTTCGCGCTTCATCTTGTGACATGAGTTGCCGCACTCCCAGGAACTTCATGAGCTGGTAGTTCTGGGAGTTCTTGTCCTTGAGTGTGTCCAACTCCTCTTGCAGATCCGACCTTAGGTCATCCAAGTAACCCAGTTCTTCCTTCAGCTCTTCAATCTTCTCCTCTTGAGCAGCTATGGTCTTGTCATTTTCGGTGATTTGATCTTCAAGCCTGTAGTCGCGAGCTTGGTGAGCAGCTGCGATCAGCTCAGCTAGATCCCTCCTGTTGGTTGCTTCCTGATCAAGTTGGCGGATCGTCTTTGCCTTTGCTTCCAGGCGTTCTTCCAGCAAAGCAATTCTCTCATCTTTTGCTATCAGCTGGCTCTCCCTCCTCCACACTTTCTCTCTCAGTGTAACCACCTTCTCTTCCAGGCCCACGTTCAAGTACTCTTGCTCAACCAGGCACTGTATTGTGGTCCGTAGGGTTGCATTCCGCTCTCTGTCAACTTCATGTGCAAGGAGACCAACTGCGTCTCGGTCTCCTGGGTCTTCGAGAGCCTGTGGCAGGTACCGAAAACGAGTGTTGCGGAGCTGCTCCCGGTACACGAGTGTGGCAAGGCGAAGTATCCTCATGGCAACTGTCTGCACTGCCCGACTGAAGGTGCTCTCACTGGCAGCTGCTTCAAGCCTCAGTGTTCTCACCATTCCGGGAATCCGCGGAACGATCATCTGTAGCTTTGTCAGTACTCCTTCACCCGGCCCGTAGGTCCATCCTTCGTAGAAGACGTTGTCCACGTCCACCCCCACCTCCTGTAGCACTTCCCTCAGCAGCACTGCTAAGCCTCCGCAGTCTGCTCCCATGGTCCGGATCCCCTGGCGTTCAACCGCTTCTCTTCTTGCTGCCATCTGCCACACAGTTAGTGGGGTTGTTAGTAAGTTAGCAAGTTAATAAGGTAAGGTAAGGGTAAAACAGTGTAAATAGTTGAGATTTACATAAGTATAGTTTTGAAACAGTCCAAAGAGTTTCATATAAAATGAGAGACTCAGTTAGAGCTTCTGTCCTAAGTATCCGGTCTAAGGGTTATGCGCTACGGTCAAGTATGGCTCTGATACCAACTGAAACAAACCGGATTCTCAGCGGCGAGAATCCGACTCCCTATACCCTCGAGATAGTCCTAGGAAAAGTAGCTATCTCGTACAGAACTCATCTCAGTCGAATATCACATCCATACAACGATAAAAGATCCATTACATGACATATATAAAACATAGCGGTCTGGTACAAGCCCTCTGGGCTAAATCGACAATAAGAAACAGCTATGAAGCGGTAGCTAAATCATCTGGGTCCACTTCCCGCAGGCATCCTTGAGCATAGCGCGCACCCTTCAATCGTACCACCCGTCCTGGTTGAACTTGTGGTCGGGGTCTTCACCTGAGAACCCAAAGTCTGTCCCCAAGAAAATGGGACAGGTTCACGTCACCAACCATAATATGAAGCAAGCTTTAAAGTGGCCTATTCTAAGGTATAGAAACAATCAAGGTTTAAGCCAGGGTTTTTCTATGCGAGCAGCAGCAATAACCCAAATTCATCTCATCACCAACTCCTTTCCTCACAAGCACAACCACTCCCCAAATCCAACCATCAGCCTCACATTCACATCGGGCTCGTCCTGCCACAGCAGGTTCCCGCAAACATCATCCACCAACACCTTTCGCTCACTAGTCGACTCGCTGAGCTCCCTCCACACCTTGTCTCATCAGCAACGCTGGACCAATCTCTCATGACCCAAATCAAGGATGAGGTAAGAAAGCAGATTCCCATGCTAGTCGGAACTTATCAGAAGCGGGTCGTCCGTAACCGTGGACACGGCTATACGTATAGTTTACACTCTGCAGAGGTGGCACTCCAGGAATCCATCCGGGCTGCAAGGCTAGTCTGCAACCAACCTGAGACACAGCCCACAGCAAAGACCCTAAACAGTAACGACGCCAATCCTGTCTCCCTGGGCTCGGGAAACATCTGATCTAACATCTGCCTCAGGGATGTGAAACCTTCCCATCGGGGCCAGTCGGGGGCCGTGGTAAATCAGGGAGAGTACGCCGCAACGAGTCCCCCTTACACATATCAAGCTCGAATCTCCTACAGTCTCGGCGCCGCACTAGAGTAGGCTTGTTGGAACCCTCCCCATTCTGGGTAGATGGTGAGCACGGTATTCCCACGTCCAAAGGTGGAACTCGACTCAGTCCTTAATTGTCGGTAAAGTGAGTATCAGCGTCATAAGCGATCCGCCGCAACGGTCCGCAATCGGCACCCATAACAGGTATAGCCGCCCAAACTCCTCAAGTAACCAAATATCCAAGAACCATGTACCCGCAACAGGTACTCCGTAGGGACTGCCCGAGTGCAGTCCCCAAGCACCCCGATCAAACGATCGAGTTGTTACTACTCGCTTACACCGCCTAGCTGCACTACGCCTCCCAAACCACCCACAACTCACGCCAAGAAAAACAGATCACAACCATCCCAACACATGCATAGCATAGCATCATTCATATAGTGAGTAGTAGGTAGCAAGGCATCAGGATAATAACAAAGGCAGTGCAGGTTTATCATGCGAGTAAATTAAAGCGCTAGCATACTAGTTGCATGTCTAATAGGTATCTCAGAGAATGGTCGGGCGTGAACCTGGGCAAGCTTCTTCTTCCTCTTCAAAGCAGTTGTCGGGGTAGTCCGGCTCCTCCAGGTTCTCCAGCGCTCCTAGAGTCGCGGAAAATAAAATAAGACGCGACTACTAGCAAAGAAACACCAAAATGGTGAGGAAGAAGACCCAAGGAACACCAAACTCTACACTAACGCGTAGGTCATGATTTTAGAAAAATATAGAAACTGGTTTCATATTTTTCTGAGCTACGGTTGATTTATTATGAATTTTCTAATTTTAAATCATTTTTTGAAAATATTAAATAATTTCTGAAAAAGAAAACAGACAGAAATTAGCCTGCCGACGTCAGCATGACGTCATGCTGACGTCATCAGTGGGGTCAGCCTAGGCTGACGTCAGCGTGGGCCAGGCTGACGTCATCGTTGACCGGTCAACGGTCAACGATCAACGGGTCAACGGTCAGCCCTGGTCAGTGGGTCCCAGCGGTCAGTGACTCAGCGAGTATGACAGGTGGGGCCTTCACGTCAGCGCAGTTATCAGAAAAAGAAAAGAGAAAGGAAGCTGGGCTGGAATTGGGCCGAAAGGGATGGGCCGGCCCAACAGGCTTGGGCTGGCGGCCCATAGCCGCAAGAGAACAGGGCCGTAGCGCGGTGGACTTGGTCCACAGTGCGCCGGGTCAAGGGTTCATGGTGAACCAGGCGTACAGGATCAGATGCGGCTGCGACGGGATTTTCTGCAGCTGCGGTGTGGCCGGCTCGTGGTGGACCACGATGTGGCCTAGCCGGCGGCGGCGCGGCGCCGGCGAATCCGATACACGGCAGCGCTGGCCCGGTGGCGAACGGAAAAGAGGTCAGGGCCACGGCCCTTGGCTTGGTTCGACCACACACATGCGCGCGGAATCCTAGCGTCCCAAGTCCGTGGCGGTTGCGGTTCAAAGGCGGAAATGCGCTTCGGCGATGGCGCGGCGCTCCGCCTGGGTGCTCCGGCGAACTGGCTCCGCGGCGGCGCCCTCCCATACGCATGAAGCGAACGGCTTGGCGTGCACAAACAGCATCAAAACGAAGATGTGCAATTGGGCACTCGCGAGCGCAGCTCAAGCCTCGGCTTGGTCGCGCTGCGGCCATGGCGCGCGCGGGCCGAGTTCTCTCGGTGCGCGGCGAAGGCATGTCGGCCTGAGTTTGCTTTGCAATCGACGGCGGGTTGCTGTGCGGAGAGCGGCGCGAAGCGATCCTGCACAAGAAGATGGCCACGGCTCGAAGACCGGGTCCCAGAAGGAGGCTAGCAAGGCGGTGCGGCGGCGCTCGGCTCGGGGAAGTGCTTGCGGTGCTCCGGCGATCCTCTGTCTCCCACGAACGGCTCCGACTTGGCCTCCCTCTGGTCTTCCCTGCGGCGGCGGCGCAGCGCGTCGTCGAGGACGCGCTCGGCTGCTCACTGCCGTCTCCTTGGTCCGGCTCCTCCTTCTTCTCCCTCCACTGCTCCTCCTCCTCCCTCTCCTCTCTCGGTTAGCGAACGGAAAACCCCAATGGGGCGGCGGCGGCTTGAAGGGGGGAGAGAGCTCCCTGGCGGGAGTTTTATAGGGCGGCCGCGCTAGGGTTCGCGGCTTGGACGGCTGGGGCGGCTTGGCGTCCGCGCTAGGGCCACGCGTCGCGATCGCGACGGGCCGCGAGAGTGCGGACGCTGGGATTGGCTGCGGCGCTCCGCTTTTCGCCAGACAGAGAGAAGAAGGCGTGGGGGAGAAGAAGAACAGGGCGCGCGCGAGGCCCACTCGTCAGCGAGAAAGGAGGGAAGGTGCGCGCGGCTGGTTGCTGGGCCGGCGCTGGGCTGAAAAGGCTGGCTGGGCTGCTTCGGTCGGCTGGCTCGGGGAAAAAGTCTGAGGAGCGAAAACAGACTTCGCGAAGGAATTTGAGCCCAGAAATGTTAGTAGGGTTTGAATTAGTTTGAGTTAGCTTTTGTTTGAATTCAAATTTAGGATTTGAATTCAAACACAACCAAAAATCCAATAAAACCAAAATAACTCCAAATCACAACTATTTGGTCCTTAGCACTTCAAAATATTTTTATTTAAATTTAAATTTGCCTAAGAGCAAAGGGAGCAATTAGAAGCAATCTTATATGTTTGTAGCATGCACAACAATTCACGAAAAGTTTTTTTGAAAATTGACATTTTTGCATTCAACATTTTCCTACGAAATTTTGGGTTGTTACAGCACACGTCCATAGCCCTCTCGCCTCACCTCTCTGGTACCCTGGCGTGGCTCCTTCTCCGATCCCGGGACGAAGGCAGCTGGCCAGCTGCAGTGTGCGATCTTTCGGCGAATGTGGTAGTAACAGGGGGAGCGAGGAGGGTATTTATAGACATGAACGACCATACCCCAATAAGGAGTCAAATCCCGAATACCCGAGGATGAGAAGGGTCATAGTTAAGATGGTGATAACCATTTTAGAGTCATGTCATCGCACGGTGGAAAAGATAATGGAAGGTTTGATGGAAGAACTGACCAAGATAGAGAGGACTACATCTAAGGTGGAGAAGTACAGGGTCTTCTACGGCGACGTAGGAGTGGTTCTGGAGAATGGCCCATCTCTATCTGCCCTAGCAACCAAAGCAAAAGGGCTAATCACTGATTCTGCAGCTTCAACTTCAGGTGCTCAACGATGCTGACTGTAAATTCATCAACGCTCAGTGTCCATCCACTTATGATTCATTCCGGCTATGGTCATATTGCGATGGTCATGTTTGTGTATTGTGAGCCTTACGGCTAAACAAACCACGGCTTTCTTTTTTTTCTCGAACCACGTAGGAGAGATGCGTATCATTTCATTAAGGATTTCATTAAGGTAGAGGAAACACAAAAACAATCCATGGTGAGGACAGGCCCCCACTCAGGAACACAAACACACATGACCCCAGCAGCACGAACCAGTCCTGCCACAAAGGAAAGAAAAAACACACACACAGCACAAACGACCAGAGTGGGAACTTCTAACAGCAGGCCCTTAGCCCACCTCTATCGACCTCTTGACCAGCAGTTCCTGGAGCTTTAGCGCCACACCAGAGAATTCCTTCATAAACCACGGCTTTCTTATGTCTCCTAAATTAATTTGTCCTTGCTATAAGACTCGGTTGTAATGCTTTTGCTTAAATGTCATAAAGCCGATGTATGAAACCCAGAGAGAAAGCCCTTTAGTAGTTCGTAAGGATTGGTGTACTATTGTTGCTGTAAAAGAAGTAAATTGGTTAGAATTCGGTGTTTAGTTTGGTTAGTTATGTTGCATGTTGACAGTGAGCTCTGTGCGCTCAAACAAAACAGATGCTTCAAAATATTATTATGTAATGTATTATTGGTGGTGCATCTTGGATATATGTTATTAGACATGCACTTTTCAAATAATGCCCCGTCTCGGACTCTCGTATCACAAATTGTCAAATTCACAATGAATACGGCAACCGTTGTTGATCTAAAGAAGTCACGGTACGTTTGAAATCAGGTGTTTGATTAGTGACCAATTATAAATGGCACATGGCACCAATTATACGTTTTCTTAACCGGAAATTAGACGCTGCTGGGCCTCGCTAAACATCGATTCTGGGCCATGAGGAGTACAATTTGTTTCTCTGTTCCTTCAAGGCCCATCCATATTGACAGCAGGCCCATTCGATCAGACTTGCCCAACTACATTTCGAGCCCATCCATTCTTGGCACTTTGCAGGCAGTGACGTATTTATGACAAAATCCAAAGTTTAGCATTCCAAACTTTGGATTTGGATCTAAGCAAGGCCGTGAATGGCTGTAGCACGGTGATTTCTACGTGCTGGCACACTAGAATGCAGGTCAAAAGTACATACCACTAATTTTTGCTGCATTAATTTTGACTTTCCCAAACGTGGTAGATTGGTAAGCGGCTGTCAGGGAGAGTAAAAGTAGGCAACAGAGAGCGAGAAATTACCGCCAATACGGAATTCCGACTCGGTAAAAAGGTACAGTAATAAGAACTAAAAAGCGAAATGCTCAGTCTCAGCTCGCATTGAATTTTTTTTGGTGTGCATCGCGAGATGGTAGCAAAAGCTGGGCGCGGATCGATCCGAGGGAGAAAACTGAAAAGTGATATGGGCTAGCTAGGTAACTGTAGCTCGCCCGCTACCTACGGGACGAGACAACCTCGGCCAATCCGCTGCTGGCTAGCTCCGATTGAGGTTGATGGGAAGCTAAGACGGAAATAATTAAGCCAAAGCATAGACATATAGAGAAGAGAGAAAGAATATATACACACACACGTATATAATCCAAATAGACTTGGCATGTTTGGATCTCGATCCTGCTGGGTACTGTACGTGTTGCCCTTTAGGTCCCGGTTCAGAAATTGGATCACAAACAGCTAGCGCGTTCGGAAAATGAGCATATTTTTCTTACTACGCACACGTACTCCAGATCTTCATACACAGGGCCCCTGCATGGTTGTGCAGGTTTGGTCGCTTCTTGGTTCTCTCTCTCTTCGTTCGTGCCCACTCGATCAAGCAAGCTTGCTTGCACTACCAGAATCCTTCACATCCGCCCGCCTCCTCCGCCTCGGCCATTTTTAGACCCGGTGCTGATGGGGCTTCAGCACCGGGTCCAACGGCTAGGAGCGGGGGCGGCGCGGAGGTGTGTCAGGGCGGACACATTAGCACCGGGTTGTGGCAAGACCCGGTGCTAATGTTCACCCTTTAGCACCGGGTGCAGCCACGACCCGGTGCTAATGTGCCCGAGGCCTTTAGCACCGGGTCGTGGCTGCACCCGGTGCTAAAGGGTGAACATTAGCACCGGGTCTTGCCACGACCCGGTGCTAATGTGTTTGAATATAGGGGCTTCCTCCTCCCCCGCCCGAGCCAGCTGAACACTTAGCCGCTGTGTTCATGCTACTCGGCCGAGGTGCTGCCCAAATTTTTTTTAAAATTTGTGAAGAATCTACTCATCTAAGGAGCACTACAAGGTACACTCTTTCATTCTCTAATGTTTTATTTAGCTTGTAATCCTTCTATGATTTAGAAATAGAGGGATTTGTGAATCAAAGTAAAGCTAGCTAAAGAGAGCTTGTGTTCTTGGAGGAGAGAGAGGAGAGAGCTTGAGTTCATGGTGGAGAGAGTGTTCATGTTGTGTTTTAAATGGAGAGAGAAGGCAAGCTAGTTAGTACTTTGTTTTGTATGACTTGTGAATAGTTATAAGGCTTATAGTAATGTAGTTTTAGAAATTACTAGAAAATCAATATAAAATGCTAGAAAATCTTATAAATTACTAGAAAATCTTATAAATTACTAGAAAATCAATATAAAATGCTAGAAAATCTTATAAATTAATAGAAAATCTTATAAATTACTAGAAAATCAATATAAAATGCTAGAAAATCTTATAAATTAATAGAAAATCTTATAAATCTTATAAGGCTTATAGTAATGTTATATTTAATGAATATAGTAATGTAGTTTTCGAAATTTATTTATATAATGGAATATATATTATAATTTGTATTTATTTATATATTAAATTTTTTTATCTTTAAATTGTATTGTATATTTGTTATTGGTTAATAATGCAGATGAATAGACAATGGATGTACGGGGACCCCCACGCTCAGGCGTTCCGTGATGGCCTTAGGACGTTTCTCGATGCCGCCGAGGCTAACAGGACGCCGTCCGGTTTCATGTTCTGCCCATGCACCCATTGTAAAAATATACAATCGTACAAACAAAGAGGTTGTCTTCAAGTGCATTTGATGAGGCACGGTTTCATGAGGAATTATTCTGTTTGGACGAAGCACGGTGAAAGAGGAATTCTAATGGATGAAGAAGACGAGGCCGATGACGACATTCCGTTATTGGCTCAATACTACGGTTCCTTTGCATATGCTGCAATGGGTGATGCCGATGAGGAAGATGTTGCTCGGGAAGGCGATGCTCAGGAAGATGTTGCTCAGGAAAATGAACCTACTGATGGGCTCCGGCAAATGTTGCGTGATGCCGAGAAAGACTGCGGCAATGATAAGGAACTGAAAAAGATACAGCGCATGTTGCAGGACCACAAGACTGACCTGTACCCAGATTGCAAAGAGGGGCTAAAGAAGTTGGGTAGCACACTTGAACTTCTGCAGTGGAAGGCAGCAAATGGTGTTACTGATAAGGGTTTCGAGGAGCTACTGAAACTCGTAAAGAAGATTCTTCCAGAGGGTAACACATTGCCATCGACGACGTATCAAGCAAAACGTGTTGTTTGCCCTCTCGGTTTGGAGGTGCAGAAGATACATGTGTGTCCTAATGACTGTATCCTCTATCGCGGACAGTACGAACACTTGGATCGTTGTCCGGTTTGCACCTGCGCGCGATACAAGATCAGGCGGGACGACCCTGGTGATGTTGTGGGAGAGCGTTCTAAGAAAAAAATCCCTGCGAAGGTGATGTGGTATTTCCCTCTGATACCCCGTCTGAAGCGTTTGTTCAGGAACAAAGACCATGCCAAACTGATGCGCTGGCACAAAGAAGAACGTAAGCAGGATGGCATGTTAAGACACCCCGCCGATGGATCCCAGTGGAGGAACATCGACAGAGCATTCCCAGAGTTTGATGCTGATGCGAGGAATGTTAGGCTTGGTTTAAGTACCGATGGCATGAACCCTTTTGGTGAAATGAGCAGTAGTCATAGCACTTGGCCCGTGACTGTTTGTATCTACAACCTACCCCCCTGGCTCTGCATGAAGCGGAAGTTCATTATGATGCCAGTGCTCATCGAAGGCCCAAAGCAACCTGGCAACGACATTGATGTGTACCTAAGACCATTGGTTGACGAACTTTTGCAGCTGTGGAAGAATGAAGGTGTTAGCGTGTGGGATGAGGACAAGCAGGAGCAGTTTGACCTTCGAGCACTGCTTTTCATAAGCATCAACGACTGGCCTGCACTAAGTAACCTATCAGGACAATCAAACAAAGGATATAAAGCATGCACTCACTGTTTAGAGGAAACCGAAAGCATGTATTTGAAACATTGTCGTAAAGTTGTGTACATGGGTCACCGTCGATTCCTTCCGGCGAAGCATGAGCTACGAAAGAAATGTGCGCATTTTGGCGGGAATGCTGACCGCCGTACAAAGCCGAGACACCGGAGTGGAGAAGAGCTATTTGATATGGTGAAGGACCTACACGTGGTGTTTGGCAAGGGAGACGGAAGCCAGGCTGCTCCGACGGGCGAGGATGGTCGTGCCGCGATGTGGAAGAAGAAGTCTATCTTTTGGGAGCTACCTTATTGGCAACGTTTAGAGGTCCGTAACGCGATTGATGTGATGCATCTGACGAAGAATCTTTGCGTGAACTTGATAAGCTTCCTGGGTACTTATGGGAAGCCAAAAGATACACTGGAAGCACGTCAGGATCTGAAACGATTGAAGCAACGGACTGATCTACATCCAGAAAAGAGAGACAAAGGACGCCAGTACTTGCGTCCTGCCAGCTTCACTCTCAGCAAAGAAGAGAAGGCAAGCATGTTTGAATGCTTGAACAGTATCAAGGTTCCGTCTGGCTACTCCTCCAATATTAAGGGAATAATAAATATGAAAGAGAAGAAGTTCACAAACCTGAAGTCTCACGACTGCCATGTGTTGATGACACAGCTGCTTCCCGTCATACTCAGGGGTGTGCTACCAGTTAACGTGCGGAAAGCCATTGTGAAGCTATGTGCATTCCTCAATGCAATTTCTCAGAAGGTGATCAATCCAGACCACTTAGATCAGCTACAGAACGACGTGGTGCAATGTCTTGTCAGCTTTGAGATGATATTTCCACCATCCTTCTTCAATATCATGACACATCTATTGGTTCACCTCGTCAAAGAGATTCGTATATTGGGCCCAGTATTTCTACACAACATGTTCCCATTTGAGAGGTTCTTCGCTGTCCTAAAGAAGTATGTCCGTAATCGTTCTCGTCCAGAAGGATGCATTGCTAAGGGATACGAAACGGAGGAGGTCATTGAATTCTGTGTTGACTTTGTCGACGATCTTATGCCGATTGGTGTGCCCGAATCCCATCACGAGGGGAGACTTGGTGGAAAGGGCACACTAGGGAGAAGATCGATGGTGATCAAGGACGTTGAGACATTTCGTAAAGCGCACCTCACAGTTTTGCAACAATCAACCTTAGTTGCTCCGTACATCGAGGAGCACATGCAGATTCTCAGGGACGAAAACTCAACAAAGTCTGCGGCCTTCATTCAGCGTCTGCACAATAGTACTTTCGCCGATTGGTTGCGAAGACGTCTTATGGGTGTCGAGGGCATTGATGCGCAGCTAGCTTTTGTAGCTAGAGGTCCATCGAGCACGATCTTGACATTCCAAGGATACGACATCAATGGGTATACATTTTACACAAGAGCCCAGGACAAGAAAAGCACCAACCAAAACAGTGGTGTCCGGATCGACGCGACAGACACCAATGGCAATACAAACTCATACTATGGAATCATAGAGGAGATATGGGAACTAGAGTACCGACCTTTGAAGATCCCACTGTTCAAGTGCCAATGGGTGAAGCTGACTGGAGGAGGTGTTAAAGTTGAAGCGGACTATGGAATGACGTTAGTGGACCTAAGCAAGATTGGCTTTCTAGACGAACCGTTCGTCCTGGGCAAAGCTGTCACACAAGTTTTTTATGTGAAGGACATGGCTAGCAGACCGAAGAAAGGGGCGGATAAGAAAGGTGGGGGTAAGCAATTGGACCCATCACAAGACGAGCCAAAGCGTCATATAGTTCTTCCTGGAAAGAGAAAAATCGTAGGAGTTGAGGACAAGACGGATGAAGATTATGATATGCTCGATGGCCGGCCTCCATTCTCAGTGGCTGATGACCCAAGCATCCTGTTAGCGGCGGAGGAGACACCGTATCTACGGCGTGATCACAATCAAGGAACATTTGTAAAGAGGAAGTTTATTAGTGTCCGAGTAAACGATGATGCCATGTAATTTCTATTGATTTATAGGATTGTTTTTATTAATTCTAGCATTTTATATTGATTTTCTAGTAATTTATAAGATTTTCTAGTAATTTATAAGATTTTCTAGTAATTTATAAGATTTTCTATTAATTTATAAGATTTTCTAGCATTTTATATTGATTTTCTAGTAATTTATAAGATTTTCTAGCATTTTATATTGATTTTCTAGCATTTTATATTGATTTTCTAGTCATTTATAAGATTTTCTAGTAATTTATAAGATTTTCTATTAATTTATAAGATTTTCTATTAATTTATAAGATTTTCTATTAATTTATAAGATTTTCTAGCATTTTATATTGATTTTCTAGTAATTTATAAGATTTTCTAGCATTTTATATTGATTTTCTAGCATTTTATATTGATTTTCTATTAATTTATAAGAGTTTCTATTAATTTATAAGACTTTCTAGCACTGACCGGCCTTTAGCACCGGGTCGTGGCTGCACCCGGTGCTAAAGGCCACGACCGCGGCTGGCCACGTCACCGGGCGCACACGAGCCACGTTACTGGCCCGGTCGTGGCCTTTAGCACCGGGTCGTGGGTGCACCCGGTGCTAAAGGCCACGACCGGGCCGCGGGGGCCGTGCCGCGGCCGGCCACGTCACCGGGCGCACGCGAGCCACGTCACTGGCCCGGTCGTGGCCTTTAGCACCGGGTCGTGGCTGCACCCGGTGCTAAAGGCCACGCTGCGGCGGGGCCAAAGACCGGCCTGGCCACGGAGGCCGTGCGAGAGCTGGCCACGTCACCGGGCCACGTCACTGGATGAACAAGAACAATTTTACTTTTTAATCTCTGTATAAAAGTTGTAACTAGTCGTTCTCCCTCGTACAAACTTCAAAAAAGATCATTTTTCTTCCTAAAAATTCCTAAAATCATACTCTATCAAGTTATGAAACTTATTAATGTTATTATTTTGAAAAATCTTCTCGTGTTTGAACAATCCAAATTTTGAATTAAAAATGACAACTACAACCAAGGTTTTTTTCACACTAGGTGATGTCAAATGAAAAAGTGATGAATACCAAAGTTTCATATTTCATCATGATCTACAATCTTTATTTAGGTCATTTTGTCATTTTCAAAATGGGTAATAACATGTAGTAGAAATTTGACAAGTCTCTAACAAAGTTTTGGAAACTATGCGAGTGAATCTAGGATTAATGAACAATGTATACTACCACTTTCTCAAATGCAAAAATGACTTAAATAAAGATTGTAGATCTTGATGAGATATGAAATTTTGGTATTCATGACTTTTTCATCTAAGACCGTTCAATGTTCCAAAATCTTTCATTTAGTTATCAATTTTTGTAATTTATAAGATTTTCTAGTAATTTATAAGATTTTCTAGTAATTTATAAGATTTTCTAGTAAGTTATAAGATTTTCTAGTAATTTATAAGATTTTCTATTAATTTATAAGATTTTGCTATTAATTTACAGGATTTTCTAGTAATTTACAAGATTTTCTATTAATTTATAAGATTTTCTAGTAATTTATAAGATTTTCTAGCATTTTATATTGATTTTCTAGTAATTTATAAGATTTTCTTATTTAATATATATTTTTAATAGGTATTAATAACTGAATTAAAACAAGTATTAATAACTATACATTAAAAACTATATTTATAAGATTCCCAAATAGTAGCCCCCGGTGCTAAAGGCCGGTTTGGAAACTGGGCGCCAAACGAAAAGTTGGGGCCTTTAGCACCGGGTTGATCTAAAATCCGGTGCTAAAGGCCCCCAATTTTCGTTTGGCGCCAGTTACGGGGCCTTTAGCACCGGGTGTAGAAGACCCGGTGCGAAAGGGGGGCCTTTAGCACCGGGTCGTGGCTGCACCCTGTGCTAAAGGCCTTCGTCTGGCGCACAGTTACGGCCTTTAGCACCGGGTGTAGAAGACCCGGTGCTAAAGGGCCTTTCGCACCGGGTGGTGGGAAGACCCGGTGCTAAGGGGGGGCCTTTAGCACCGGGTCTTTCCACCACCCGGTGCGAAAGGCCCTTTAGCACCGGGTCGTGGCTGCACCCGGTGCTAAATGCCCCGGACCTATATAGGCCGGGGACTTCTCTCCCCTCCCTCACTTCGCCCTCACTCGTCACAGATCGAAACCGCCGCCGGTGCCCCCTCGTCTCCTCAGCCGCCGCCGCCCGTCGCCGTCGCCCGTCGCCGCCGCCGCCCGTGGTCCCCGCGCCCACGCCGCCGCCACCTGTCGTCCCCGCGCCCGCGCCGCGCCGCCGCCCGTCGTCCCCGCCGCCGTCGTCGTCCCCGCGCGCGCCTGTCGTCCCCGCCGCCGTCGTCGTCCCCGCGCTCACGCCGCCGCCACAGATCGAAACCGCCGCCGGTGCCCCCTCGTCTCCTCAGCCGCCGCCGCCCGTCGCCGTCGCCCGTCGCCGCCGCCGCCCGTGGTCCCCGCGCCCACGCCGCCGCCACCTGTCGTCCCCGCGCCCACGCCGCGCCGCCGCCCGTCGTCCCCGCCGCCGTCGTCGTCCCCGCCGCCGTCGTCGTCCCCGCGCGCGCCTGTCGTCCCCGCCGCCGTCGTCGTCCCCGCGCTCACGCCGCCGCCACCCGTGGTCCCCGCGCCCGTCGTCCCCGCGCCGGCGCCCCTCATCCCCGCGCCGCACGTCGTCCCCGCGCCGCTCCTCGTCCCCTCGCCACCGTCGCCCGCCGCGCCCGTCACTGCACGGTGAGCCTCTGTGAAATGTTTGTGAGCCGGCCTTCGTGCCGTGCGTGAATGTTTGTGAGCCGGCCTTCGTGCCGTGCACGTGTTTGTGTGTGCAGGTACCCGTTGCATGGCCGAACACGTTCGGCCATGCACATTTGCTTAGCGAACGTGTTCGGTCATGCGCATTTGGTTAGCGAACGCGTTCGCTAACCAAATGCGCATGGCCGAACACGTTCGCTAAGCACATACATTGAAAATATTAGAAATTACATTGAAATGTATATTGGAAATGTTATATTGGAAATGTATATTGGAAATGTTATATGTTTGAAATGTATATTGGAAAATGCTTCATTTAAATGTATTGGAGATATTTACATTGAAATGTATATTGGAAATGTTATATGTTTGAAATGTATATTGGAAAATGCTTCATTTAAATGTATTGGAGATATTTACATTGAAATGTATATTGGAAATGTTAGATGTTTGAAATGTATATTGGAAAATGCTTCATTTAAATGTATATTGGAAATTCTATGTATATTAGAAATATATGTGCTTCATTTAAATGTATATTGGAAATGTTATATGTTTGTATAATGTATACTATCGAAAATGTTTATTATCAGAAATTCTATGGCGTACCCGAACCCATCGCGCACCCGAACCCCTTAGCGAATCCGTTTTTCGCGCACCGACCCCCTTAGCGAATCAATTCACACCGCGCACCCGAACCCCTTGGCGAATCCGTTTTTCACGCACCGACCCCCTTAGCGAAAATGTTAGAAATATTGGGAATATGTATGCTTTGTATATATTTCTTATCAATTATTTTTAATTCTATAGATGGCGGACAACAAAAACAACGTCCCACCCATGCAAGAGGACAACAACACCCCTGTCCCACCCATGCAAGAGGACAACAACACCCCTGTCCCACCCATGCAAGAGGACAACGACACGTTCTTTGCGAATCAACTTTTCAATATTGTAACCCAACCAATGTCCATGGATGATGTGTTGGGCATCATTGGAAGGGACGACAATGTCCAGGGCGACAATGTTGCAAGGGCCGAAGATGTTGAAGGGGCCGCAAATGTTCAGGGCGACAATGTTGCAAGGGCCGAAACTATTGAAGGAGCCGGTAGCGCGCCCTCGTCTAGTCAGGTGTGTATATAGATAACATAAATTTGTACTGTACATGTCAATTATGTATACCATCTTTATATCATCTCGTATATATGTAATTTGTGTAGGCCGCCTCTGCTAAGAAATCAAAACGATCGACCACGAAGAAGCTGAAGGATGTCAAGTTACACATCACCCGAGTGGAGGATGACGGGGAGCCAGTTGAGCCCCCAAAAGTGGCCAAGAAATTTGTATCTCAGTGCGGGGTAATTGTACGGGACAATGTGCCCATTAGTATCAGAAAATGGAAGTCCACGGACCCCACTGAGGAGTACGTGCTCCCCGATACAGAGAAGGAGATGCTATGGAGGGAATTAAAGGCAATATTCGACTGGCCTAGCACTCATGAAGCAGAACTGAGGGATTGAACAATGAAGAAGATGGCAGTTCTGTTTCAGGATTTCAAGAAGAAGTTGTACTCGCAATTTCTCAAAACCGGAGAGGCCCCGGATCCTGAGAAGTATAAGAAGATCACCAATGACGAGTGGGAAGCATTCATTGAGTACAAAACCTCCGAAGAGGGTGCAACGGCTAGCGCTAGAAACACTGGAAACGCCGCAAATAAGAAGTACTCTCATAAGATGGGTTCGGGAGGTTACAAGGCAAGCATCGCTAAATGGGAGAAGATGGAAGAAGATCTATATGCTAGAGGCATCACTCCAGCGACACATGACTGGCCCACAAGGACCAAGCATTGGTACTATGGTCATGGAGGCACCCTAAGCCCAATCGACGGCTCCTTAGTTTTTCCCGAGGACTTGCGAGAACTAGCTCAGCGTCTCCTCGATATCCTCAGGGCATCTGATAGGAGAGAATTTGTTGCCGATAGAGACAGAGATGAGCTAACCTATGCCTTAGGGAACAAGGAGCATCCTGGACGGACGCGCGGCGTAGGCACAAGCGTCTCATGGAAGAAAGGTTTCCAAGAGCACGCCGCCACCTATAGGAGCCGTTCGAGGAAGAAGGCCGAATATGAGCAGAGGGTAAGGGACCTAGAGCAAACGGTTGCCGCCCAGGGCTCAAAGCTCCAAGAAATGGAGTCAGAGATGGAGCGACGGATGAAGGTAGCATGGCTGCAGATACAACAAGCCACAGGCGGGACCGGTTCCACAGAGCCTGCACCTCTCCAACAAGCCACAGGCGGGACCGGTTCCACAGAGCATGCACCTCTCCAAGATGCGGCCCTTATTAGCCCTCCACAGCAATATCAAAGCAGTCACGCTTCCACACAGGCCGCCGAAGCGGTCCGTTACACCGTGGATGAAATAACTCAACGGACCGCGTGCGAGCTTGTCGTCAGGCAGAAGAACTTAGCTGTGGTGGTACGTATGCGACCTTAGTTCATACTGCATACATTTCACCGTAAATACCATTCATTTACTAACTTTCTTTGTGACTACTAACTTATCAGGTCGCATACGGTATGACCAAACGTGTGGAAGAAGGGCAAAAATGGCACTGCAATGACATTCCACATGGTTACGTACCTGTTGAGGTGGAGCAAGTCGTCACCAGCTGGGAAGACTTGGAACTTGACATCCCCGGAGGTGACGGAGAAACAAAACTCGGTCAGTGTTCTTACTGCATCATTCTATGGAGCAAGGCAGACGTCGTCATACCCGGTACACCTGCGGCTACCAACAAGCCCCCGTCACCTCCAAGAGATCCACAGGATCATGACGATTCTCCGGGAGCTCCTGATGCAAGCCCGTCTCCTCCGCCAAAGAGGTCTCCGTCTCCTCCACCGAAGAGGTCTCCGTCTCCTCCGCCGAAGAGGTCTCCGCCCCCTCCGCCAAAGAGGGGACGCCGCACTAAAGCCTCTGCCCCCACTCCACCAGCGAAGAAGGCGCGGAAAACCAAAGAGAAGCCCGCACCAGAGAAAAGAGCGGGTGAGAAGACTCTAGAGGAGCTCGAAGCCTCGGTCAAAGCAGACACAAAGAGGCAAATGGCCGAGTGGAGGAAAAAACCTGAGCCGGAGCCGAAGCTTGATCCCACCGTCGTCAAGTCATTCCTCGGTAATTTGGGCAAGGGTCAACAGAAGGAAGTAATAGTAACAGACTATGACCGCTCATTACTGAAATCTCGCCGGAAGCGGAAGGCTGCAGATAAGGAGGCGGGCCCATCCAAAAAGGTTCCTCAGCTCGGCCAGCAACCTCAGCGGCCCTTGGGTCCATTGCCATCTCTGGACGAGCTTAACGTGCAACGAGTAATGGCCGAGACTGGACTAACCAGAGCACAAGTCCTGGGGGAAGAAGAGGTGCCTGTAAACACAACGCTGAGGTGGCCGTTTAATCTTGGCGAGCCTATGGTCCCTCCTGAAATGGAGAGGAAGCTACAGACGAAGATGCGCCGATTCCATGAGTGGTACTTGGAAGAATCAAGAAGGAATAAACGGCGCATGATCAAAGTAGGCGTGAAGGACCATGATTTCTACAATGGTGACGAGGATTGGGTGTGGCTGAGGTTTAAGGATATATATGAGCTGTACCACCGCGACACCATGGACGTGGATTTGATCACCTGTTGGACACTGTAAGTACTTTGTTGTTGCTTATAATTCACAGTTTGAAAACAATAATTTCAATCTATGCTGACGCGGGCTTTATTTATTGCTTAACATATGCAGAATGGAGATTCAAAAATGTCGCAGATCCGGGATATATGACGTTGGTTTCGTGGATCCTCGAAGGATAAGTGAAGAAATGATATTGATGAATCCTGAGGAAACATATGGAAACCTATACAAATATATTAAGAAACAAAATTACTGCGACTCCATACTAATCCCGTACAACATCGAGTGAGTACATACACAGGCTTCTTCTTCTTATACTGTCTGTGTACTAATTCATTTCTGATTATAATGTATACATGTGCACAGATTCCACTGGTTCTTAATAATATTGTGTCCTGACCGGGGTGTCGTGAACGTCTTTGATTCGTTGCACACTCCAAAAGAAAAACTACAGAACATCATGGACATGATGACAAGGTGATGTATATTTTCCCCTACTTAATTCACCCCTTACACTCGCAATGACTTAACTCAATTTTTTTGTTCGCAGGGCCTGGATTCAATTCCGTCAAGAACACCCGGGAATTCAACATGAAACACTAAAATGGAACATTGGCTTTCCGGTAAGCAAGTAATTTGTACATGTAGGCCTCGGCTAATATATTATATGAATTTTACTTAATTTCTTTTGGTCGACAGTGTGCCAAACAGGGGCCGGGAAATAATTTATGTGCATACTATGTTTGCGATTTCATGTGGAATTGGGGACATAAAAAGCTTACACAACACGATATTATGGTACGTAATAATAAACAACATTTCCATTATTATTAAGTGCACAATTATTGTCTCCAACTCGGCGGATTAAATATCTTTCAATTATTTGTAAATTATAGATGTTCAGGCTGAAGGAAGAGTCCCTGGAGCTAGAAAGAATTGACGCAATTGCAGAACAGCTCGTCGGATGGATCTGGGACGAGGTCGTCAATCCCCGAGGAGAATACTTCTCGCCAGTACTGGAGGACGTGCCGGACAGTCCAACAAGATAGTCGTCAATCTTAATTAAGTAGAAAATACAGTTTAAATATATATAACTCGAGTTGAGATGCATGAATATCTACTTTTGTAATATATATGTCTTCTATTTTGATGAAATGTCAGCTAGTATGAATATAGAGTCGGCCGAATACGCATTAGAATACACGTATTAGAATATATACGTATATAGACGTGCACGCATGGCTACTGAAAAAAGCAAAAA
This sequence comes from Echinochloa phyllopogon, assembly GCA_033239725.1. Lineage (NCBI taxonomy): Eukaryota > Viridiplantae > Streptophyta > Magnoliopsida > Poales > Poaceae > Echinochloa > Echinochloa phyllopogon. The sequence continues at coordinate 5,494,385 of BTCW01000001.1, forward strand.
AAAAAGAAATCCGGGGTCTTTAGCACCGGTTTCAGGCAGCAACCGGTGCTAAAGGCAGGCCCTTTAGCACCGGGTGCAGCCACGACCCGGTGCTAAAGGCCCTGCTACCGGCGCTGCGGGGCAGGCCCTTTAGCACCGGGTCGTGGCTGCACCCGGTGCTAAAGGGCCCCTTTAGCACCGGTTATTCAACCCGGTGCTAAAGGGGTATCCCTTTAGCCTCGGATTAGTTGCACCGGGTGGGAAACCCGGTGCTAAAGGGCTTTCCCACCCGGTGCAGATGTCGATCATTCTGGTAGTGTTGCGCTCTATTAATGAGCAAACCCGACACTAAATAGGAGACATATCGCACGCTGGAATTGAAGGATCGATCGCCGGCGGCCAATCATCGCCGTCGGCGTCACGACCTGTGCGCGCCAGACCGGAACACGGAAGCGTGTCTGTGCCGTGCCCGGTAAAGTATATCGAGCACACAACAAACTATGAGTTTTCGGTGGTGAAAGGCTACGGCTGCTTCGGTCTACTACGAGCCATTCCTCGCCGGAGCCGGTTCAGATCGCAGCAGGGATCGGAGCAACTACTGGCATCTAGCTAGCCGCCGCGCGCCGTCGTCTTCGGTCTTCCGCTGCCAGCGTCGTCATCGTTTGTGGTGTACCCGCCGGCAGATTGCACAAGATAAAGTATCGAGCACACAACAAACTATGAGTTTTCGGTAGTGAAAGGCTATGGCTGCTCTCAGTAATCTCTGTATCTTTTGCAACTAAATACGTAATACATGCGCTAATAATGCAGCTAATTCATTCGCCACCTAATTATCATCTCTCTGTTTGCTTGAGTTATCTTCCAATTAGCTCTAGTAGCTGAGACAACTCTTTTCCCTTCTTTTATGATGAAGCCGATCTCTGATATAGTCTGATTTATCTTGCTTGTTACTTGTGAGGCCGGGCCCATCGTAACATGCGTCGATCGGCTTTGTGCAGTGTGTGAGTGTGAACGTTCTGACATATATAGCCTGACGATCGACGCATAGCATTGTATTATATGATATACTAACTCTCATGTAGCAGCCTTCTTCATCCAGAGGAATTATTTCGATGAATCGATACTACAGTGCCTGCACTGACCAGAATATGTGCTCATTCAGACTCATGCAGCGAATAATGGATCTAGCTCTCGGTGATAAAGAAAGCTGCAGAGCCTCGAACAAGCTGCTACTGGTCAAGACGTACGCATGCGACGGGATGGAATTGAAGTGCTGCGTGATTGATCAAATCTCTTATCGGCAGGGATTGTGAAGAATTCTGTGTGCTCAGTGCTTCAATACATTATTCTCAGCTCGTTCAATACGACGCGCGTATAGTACGAACGAATTGAAAGCCCGGCCCTTTGTGATTTCTCCCGTGTTCTCGGTCGGTCGAATCGATCGATCTGATTTGTTGACGAGGCAATACCGCAATGCATGTATATGTTATCTCTGCTGGGGCCTGCCAAATGCAAGTGACGACACGCATATGCATCATTATCAGTTCATCACATCAAGAACATGCCTCTTTATTAAGTTCTTAACAAGAATAATCATTCCATCGAACAATAGATGGGCGCAGAGGAATCATTAGTAGAAGGATTTAACTGCCACCTCCGAGATCCAGAATTGGCCGGAGTACGTGTTACGTACACAAATGCGCGGTACGACGCGCCGCGTGTCTTTCGCGCGCCCGGTTTTGATTTAATCGAGCTAATAAGCACACGTAAGTTAATGAGGCGTACTTGTGCTATAGTGCACGCATTAAGATGCTAGGGTTTATGGTTTGATTGTGTCTCGAGATCTGGCAGTGCTCCACTCATCTGCGAAAAGAATAAATGGAGAGAAAAGCTTGATACCAGCTACTACTTTAGTAATAATTTTTTTGAAAAATTACTTTAGTAATAATCAATCTAGCTATAATCAGTCCAATAGGCATGCAACATTTAGTTCTTAAAAATGCTGTGATATAGTGGGACTATTAGAGAGAGGTTATCTATTGATCTATCTAGTGTTGATATATATGAACAAGTTTAAGTTTGATGATCGTATCCACCCCATTATAACTATCCAACTTTTATTAGCTCTAACACCAATGACAGCTACTCTGGAGTAAAAGATGCAATTCTATTTTTTTTTAAGAACAGATTAGTGCCCTAAACAAAAGACCATACTACCCACATTAATTGACTTAATACACCAATTTAGACATGAGCTATTGGTAAAAAAATATCTATTTTTAGAAATAAGAGAATTAGTTGCGCGCTGGTAGAGTGGTATTCTTTTGTAAGATTTTTTTTTCGAATCTCAGAATTGTGTAGTAAAAAGTAATAATCCCACACAGTACACTGCCTTGGTCTAGCTAGGTACTCCGATCCCAACTAAAGTTTTGTTTGCTATGAAAGGGAGTGTGAAAGGCTATGGACAAAATCCTTAACCATTTGCCAGTTTAACTATTCCTTCAGATCACTAGCCGCCCAATTGAGGGATCCAAACAGCTCCCTCCTGCTTTTAACTATCCAGTTTTTAACAATCATATCTCTAACTAGAAGCCAACTTTTAACTAGAGCTGGATCCAAACGGAGCAGTATACTAGCAGGTGCTTCACTGTTGAGAATGCTCTTGCACGAATCATCGTAGGACATTGAAACCCTGGTTAACTCTGCCGGTACCAGCCGCCGCACGTACTGACAGTACGTGCCATTAATTTTGTGGCATCAACAGTGCCGAAATTAATTTGCATATCCTTACGTGATCTATGCCACGTTAATGCTGCTACTCCTTTAGCATATGGCGCCAACGATGTGGACTCTAGATAAAGCAAGATCCCACACGGTAATGAGTGCATGCATCTATCATTAAGTTGCCTGTCTCTCCCTCATTTTTGAAAATCAAGAACATGCATTGAAGGGTCGTGTGCTAGCTCGATGGTGTACGTGTTCCATGTGATGGAGTTATTTTGCTTCATACGAAATCAAATGCAAGAGCAACTCCAGTGGACTGATTAAAAAAGAGCCTCTATATTTCAGTTTAGAGGTCAATTTTAAAAATTTAGAGGGTTAAATTAGATATGTGCTCTAGCCCTGACTAAACAAGCCTCTATTCAATCAGACCAGTGGGCCCTATCTCCTTGCACATCTTGGTGTCGCACTCCTCCCGAACCTCGCGCCGCCGGTACTGGACCAAGGGCGGCGTGCTCCGCAACGTGCCCGTCGGCGGCGGCCGCCGCAAGAACAAGCGCTCGCGCTCCGCGGACACCGTCGCCGCCGCGGCCGCCGCCTCCTCGCGCCTCTCGCTCAACCTGCCGGCCGTCGACGGCGTCGTCGGGGACCAGCATGCGGCGGCGAGGCTGGGGTTCCTTGGCGCCGGCGGCGGCGCTCCAGTTCCAAATCCAACTTCATTCCATCCACAAAATCCAGCAGCCACCGCTCTGTGATCCATCAGCTAATCACGGAGAACTCCACTGATTTATTGATTTCATCGATCCCAGCAGTCACACACCAAAATACAACTCACGCCCGCCAGATTCAGGTGCAGTCCCAACTACTCCCCAAATTTTCGATCTGGATTCATCCAGCAGTCTGAGCATAGATCCAGTCATGAGGACTCCAGATAATCTCTCTCCCAAGCTACATATTCCAAAACCTCAGCATCACAAGAGTACAAACAAGCAAAAGAACTTGATTTCTTGGGACCTCGATAAGCTTGCAGCCGTCAGTAGGGTGATTCGAGTCATGTAGTTGCTGCTCCCTCGATGTGGAAAAGGATGCAAAGAGGAAGATTTGTGGTGCCTGATGTGCAGCCGCTGGCTTGTTCTTGGGGCCGCCGACTACTAGCAGGCAGCCGGCGCCGCCGCCGTCGGGATGATGGCGCTGCCGCGGCTCCACGCGCTTTAGCCGCCACGCTGCCTCCCGCCAGTGCGCCGCCCGCGCGCGCTGCCCCTTCTCCAGCTCCTGGCAGCACTCGGCCGCTCGGGAACCCGTACGCCTCCGCGGCGCGCTCCGGCATCCACTGCGCCGGCGCGGGGGCCAGCGGCGCCACCGCTGCGGACGCGAGGCTGAGCGTCACGGACGGCGACGGCGGCCTGGACGGCGGCTGCTGCTGCTGCTGCTGCGTGACGACCGTCGCGTCGGCGGCGTTGGACCAGCTCCGGCGGGGGGATCGGCGGGGCCATCGGTGGGCGGCGGCGTCGGGGGAAAGAGCTCGGCGGCGTCGGTGGCCAGAGCGTCGGGGAGGAAAAAGAAAGAAGAAAGTGGGCCAGGGGGGAAGGATAGAGGGTCCCTATATTTGTGGGGTTTGCCCCAAAATTTAGTGGACTACCAATTTGTTATCGTCCATATAGTCATTCCATTGGAAGAGTTTTTTTTGGCCCAGAGTGACTGAAACAAGGAACAAGGAACAGAGGCCATTTACTCAGTCCGCTGGAGATGCTCTAACCGCGTTAGCAAGCCAGTAGGAATCTTTGTAGCGACGGGGTGTACATATATACACCAGCAGATCGAGATTGAGATTTTTACGACTACCTTGTTCAAATTATATACACCAGTCATAAGTAATTAAGTAGTAAATGATGTTTTAAACACTGACTTGGTCTTCAGATACAACTTAAACAAGTACTAGACCATTTATCTACAAATTAAGGTTACACCAAAAATTACATTCATATGTTAGAATACATGTTAATTATCCTACTTGGAGGATAGAGAGTGTGAAGAGAGAACAGTCAGAATTATTGCGTGTATTTTAGAATATATGGAGATAGTGTAGTCTATACTCAAGCAGAAAATGAAAATGACTTGATACTATGGCCTACAGATATTTAAGCGTTCATAATAATAAGAGATAGTACTCTTATAGGTAAAACATAGAAGAAGTTAGTTGGAATCTACTAGCTACAAAATTCCACAGAAATACTGACAGTTCTGGTTCATCAGTAGCCGACGGCCATCTAGCTAGTGGTCTTATCCTCTTGGGCGATCAGCTCCCAACAAATGCAGATTTTTCTTTTGGTTAACCGCGCGTTAGCAAGCCAGTAGAAAAATCTAACTAGTCGGTGAATGTTTGGTCTGAAAATCATAATCACGCTTTTGGGAATCCGTTGTGAAACACTCAATCACCGTCAGAGTTGACAAATGACAAAGAAAGTTAATCCCATCGGCCATTCGTTGAGAAGTCTCAAAAAACTCCTAAATTTTGTTGTCATATACTATATATAGGTGGCATTATTTATACTCTTATATCTACAAATTACACCACTTAATCTAGTTACTTTTCCTCATCAAGCTATAGGAGACATCTCATTCATTACCAAATCGAGCTTTTTCTATATAATTAAGCACGAAGTAACAGACTCTTTAATTACCCCCTGCACCTAGCTAGCTAGCTATTACTAGAGCCCTGGTCCTAGTGATTCAGCTAGGTAGTCCCATGCAATTGCATCGCATGCACAATTGAATACGTCTACACTGGGCAGTAAAATTAAGTACGTACTCCTGCGGTCTGCGGTAGGGACCGTGGCCCCGTTTAGTTCACTTCAAAAGTCAAAAATTCGCTCTCCAAACTTCACTATTCACCTATCACATCAAATCACATCAAATCTCTCTCCTCATGCATGAAACACTAAACGTAGGTAAATAAAAAAACTAAGTATATGGTTTTGATGTACACGACGAGACGAATCTTTTGAGCCTAGTTAGGTCATGGTAGGACAACGATTACCACAAACAAACGAAAAGTGCTACAGTGCCTGATGTGACATTTTCACCAAACTTCATATTCCCTTTTCGCGAACTAAACACCCCCATGAAACTCGATCAGAATCATCTGCTATATACTCCAGTTTACATGACATGCATGTTGTACGTGCGAGAGGATTTGGAGAGCCATTGGCTGGGATTGGGTGCAATTAAGCCCTACTTACTAACACGAGTTGGTCTTCAACAATATATATATATATATATAGGGACGAGTTTTATCTACCACCGCTTGTAGCTACCATCACCATTAATATACTATCATGTGTATCTTCACATACACATTTATCAGTTTGAGTATGTTCGTATACTAATTCTAAGATACTCCAAAGCGAATTGCATGAAAAAATTCAGAAGCAACCCTATTTTTTAAATTTATTATGATTATACCATTATATTAGTATATAGAAATTAGTATGTCCACATACTCAAAGTATGCTTACATACTCAACCTACATACCACCCAGATAGTCTAGTATCGTCATATACTACATGTACATACTCTTCGTTGGGTCATATACGTCTTTTAATATGAGATACACGGTGAAGGTAGCTACCAACGATGATAGAAAGAAATTATATACGTAGCGCCCGACTAATAGGAGCCCAGGGCTTGGGAATAAATCCGGAAGCCCCGGCCAACCACACTGGCCCCGGGCGCACCAGGCATCCGCGCGCCCCCAGGCGGTCTCGCGTGGACCACTCGCGGCGCGCCGCGCCGCTCGCGGTCCCCGCTCGTTTGCAGCGCCAGCACCAGACCAGACGAACAACAGAAAACTTCGTAGATACTAGTACGCCCGTCGTATATTCCTCATCGATAAGTCATAGAAACATTTCTGAATACCTGCCGCCTGCCGCGTCCTGTACCTGACAGCTGACACATGCATGCATGCAAAGCAGCGAGGTTCCTACTATTTTTCGCCATAATTCTTCACTCGAATCTCGAATTCACAAACGGGTTTCACCACTAGTTTCCTGACATTTTTGTGCACATTTTGAGATCCATTTTGGATATATTTTTTGAAAAAAATAATTTTAAAAATCTACACCTTTTGGGAAAGTTCTATGACAAAATCGATTGAAACAAATTCGTTTCTTCATGCGTAGAAACCTTCTGATTTATCATAGAAACCCACCAGACACATGCATACCCATATGATTCTTCAGTCGCGAATCATTGAAACATTTCAAAAAAAGTGAATAGCTGCCACCTGACGCGTCCTGCTACCTGACTCACACATGCATGTATGCAAAGCAACGGGTTTCCTACTATTTTTCCGATAATTCGTCACTCAAATCTCCAATTCACAAACGGGTTTCACCACTAGTTTTCTGACATTTCTGTGCATAGTTTGAGATCCATTATGAATATATTTTTTTAAAAAAATAAATTTAAAAATCTATACTTTTTGGTGAGAGTTCTATGACATATTCGATTAAAACTCATAGCACGTCATGCGGTCTAAAACTGCACACGTTCAAGTGTCGTAGATACCTACCCTCATAGCACGTTCTGTGATAGATTTCGAGTTTTCATCAGTAGTTTGCTGATATTTTTGTGCATAATTTGACATCCAATTTGCATAGTTTTACATAAAAATTTAAATCAACATATCTTAGGAACATGATTTCTATGATTCTTTGTGCACTACGTATGTTAAGAATCATGTGATCCCGTATTTGAGAGTTCTATGATTCAAGAACATGGTTTTTATGATTTTTAATATACAAACCACCGTCAACAGCCAGAGGCAATCATATAAACATCAAGTTTGTTCTTTCTCATCACACTAGAAAGCCATAGAAATAATGAAAAAATCATAGAAAACAAGAATAATCCAACACGATCAATTTCTGTAATGTATTTTGTTAAGTACATCATGAATAAGCACTAAAAGAATAATGTTGTGGGCTCATACATGATGGTACCTCGCACCAATAGCAGACTACAAGAGAAGACCAATCACGTGATAGTATCTATGCTCAAGCACTAGGTATATATGATTACAAAACAAATTTGAGGTACGACTTTAACAAGCCACCATGCTGAGGAGGAAACAGAAGCATAGAAATCCACATGCCACCGTGCTCCCCCGTGTACTCTGTGAAAGGGCACAAAACTATGAGAAAAATCATAGAAATCTTTGTTTCCACGTATCCATGATCGAAAGTACATGTATATATGCATGCAACAATGGCATAAATGGCATAGAAAATATACAGAAACAACATAGGAATTCAGAAATCGCAAAATCATAGAAACCTGGCAAGATACTATGATTTTTCCATCAAAATAAATGCCATAGAAACCTAGCACATATTCATAAAATCATCCACCTAGCTTCATGCATATGATTTTCACAAAAAAATGCCGTAGGAAATATACCAGAAAATCATAGGAACTCATACGTAACCACACCTCACACCAAAAGGCATAGAAAATGGTCAGGAAAAGCACAAAAACATGGACCTGCAGGCATATGAATTAATTGCACAAGAAAGCCAATTAATTGCTACCAACCAGGTCACATCACACAGGAAAGCTAGTTAATCTGAATGGAAAACTCAATGTGGGAAGAGACCCACCAGCCATCTGCATTGTCGGTCACCATGAAATTGAAACAGGGCCCGAGCGCGAGCACGACGGCGTCGGCGTCCACCATGCCGGCGCGGCTCTTCACGGTGACGCCGGCGGCGCGGCCGTCCCGGACCACGATACGCTCGACCTCGCCGATGACGACCTCGGTGCCGGACGCGGCGAGGACGGCCCTGGTCCAAAATCATAGAAATCAACACAAAAGTCATATGAATCGACAGGAGCATCTGGATGCTAACATACGAGCTGCTAGTTTCCTAATGCTAACATATCGCCCTCCCATGGATTATGCAGCCAGCAGGCCATCGCTGCTCATGGAGGCCATCTCGTCCAGAGCTGCTGCACACAGGTCCTTAGCACACGCAAGTTTCAGGATTTGGGGAAACAGAAGAGTACCTGGGAAGGCACCTAGGAACTCCACCTGCTATGGTTGCGCCGGCTGCTGTGCAACATCGATGAAAAAAAAATCCATCTACTGCCTCCAATCTGCACGAAAAGAAGCATAAAAAAATCCAGTACAGGGTGCAAACAAGCACAAGCAGCATGACAGAATCCTGCACAAACCTAGGGATTCTATGTTTTTTCCTGGGCTGTATCGTTTCTATTGTGCAGTGATAGGAATTGTAAAAACAATGGAATGCAATGCAATGCAAGCAACACATGGTGATTGTCGGGGACAGACCCAGGGACCAAAGGGCCATCAAGGCAGCGCGGCCCGTCACAGCTTATCACGGCTCAAAACAGCCGTCCGAGCTCGCCTGTCGAGGGGACCCAAGTGGCGACCCCCGTCTCCGCCTCGCTCGAGGGACCCGGACCCCCCGGTCCAGGCGCAACGCAAACTCCGCCTCGCTCGAGGGCCGCGCACCCCCTCAAGCAGGCGAGCCAACTCCGCCTCGCTCGAGGGCCGCGCACGCCCTCAAGCAGGCGAGCCAACTCCGCCTCGCTCGAGGCCACCCCTCTACTCGACGCGGCGCGCCCCGGCGCCCCGCCCGACAACGGCATTTAATGCCCGCCCCATCGGGCGGGCGCCGAAGTCAAAGGGCGATCTCTCCCCACGCCGCGCCGCTGACACCGCAGAGATCGCTGTTCTACCTGCTCCGGTCACTATGCGTCCTCACCGCTACTGTGCGGACGCATGCGGCGCTGCGCAAGGCCCTATGCAGACTTGCAGGCGTCATTCCGCACCACTATTCTACCTGCTCCCATCCTCCCCCCCCGGTGCAGCCCTCGAATGGGCATGAAGAACCCTCGAACGAATATATGAGCAGCGACCGAGCACGGACTCCGGTCAGGCGCGGCCCGGTGATGACGAACGCCGGGTCAAATCCACCAACTCTCGGCCATTCCCCGGTAAACCGGGCACGCCGCGCACTGTGGTCAACAGCAACCACCATGCCGACCCCTGTGCCGCCAACTCCTGTCCTTCCCCACCTGCCACGCCCTCGAACCAACCAGCGGCGGACGGCTGGGCGCGGATTACGGCGGCACCGCCCCTCGAAACCACTCCAGGACAAGCACAGGGACGGCCGTGACACCCGCAGAAGCCGGAGCTCGCCATAAATCCCCTGCCAGGGTCAAGGACGACTGCACGCCCGGCGCCATGCTCTCCAGTGCGCACCCCTGTAGCACACACTGTACTTGTACTTGTAGGCCCCCCTCTCCTTGGCCTATAAAAGGAGGAAGGGGGCGAGAGAGAAAACAGACGAACACGCACATGATCACCGCCTTCCACGATATTGGCACTCTCCTCAATCACTTTCACACCCATTTTCAGGGACTTGGAGACTTCCTCTCCTCTCCCGCCATGCTTGTAGCCCCCCCGCCCACTGCAGGCACCTCGGTGCAAGATAGTATAGTGCCGCGAGCACAGTCTGCTGGACGTATGGCCCCACGGCCGGAACCAGGATAAACTCTTGTGTCATCGTGCTAGCTCTTGCATCAACCGTCAGGGGACGGGACACAGCGCATTCTGTGTGGCTCTGAGGTTGGGCGGCCAATCTCAGCACCGACAGTGGCGCACCAGGTAGGGGGTTGCGCTGTGATCAACCCACTTCACCCGATCAGTTCCCTTGACGGCAAGCCACGCCAAGGCCATGCCGCCACGATCCGCCACGGGGTCCCCCGGCCCGCTTCCGCGTGGGTACCGGATCACGTTTTGGAGCCTGGAGTTCGAAGCGACCGGTGAGGGCCTCCTCATGCGGCTCGCCTCCAGGACGCCCGACATGATGGCCATTACCCGGGCGCCGCCAACGCCACCCCAGCTCAGGAGACGTCGAAGACTGCACGAGCTGCAGATTCGCGTGGAACGGCGCATTGCCCCACGCATCGTCCTCCCTGGTCAGGATGTTTGTGGGTAACTTCCAGGGCACGTACGTGCGCCCCGGAAACTCCTGGGACCTGCGCGGGTGCCGGTAGGCGGCCGACGAACCGCTGAGAGACTTCATCCGCCGCTTCTCCAAGCGCTGCACCGAGTTCTCGAGTGTGGGTGACTCTGAAATCATCCACGCCTTCCTTGAAGGCACGACTTGTCGGGAGCTGGTGCGCGAGCTGGGGCGAAACCATCCCACCAACGTCAACGTGCTATTCGATATCGCTACCAACTTCGCCTTTGGAGAGGAGGCTGTTGGGGCGATTTTCGACGGCAAGACCAAGGGGAAGCGCGCGGAGGAGCTGCCCGCGGAGGGCAGCAAGTCCAAGGGAAAGGCTAAAAAGCAGAAACGAGGTGGCAAAGGCAAGAAGCCTCGGCAAGCCGCGCAGCAGCAACAGCAGGGCGAGGACTCTGACGAGGCCCTCGCGGTCGAGCGAGGCCGCAAAGGCCCTCGAGGCCCTCCTCTAGGGGGAGGCCTGTTCGATGAGATGCTGAAGAAGCCATGCCCGTACCATAAGGGCCATGTCAGCCACACCCTCGAACAATGCGAGATGATCAAGGGTTACTACAAGCGCACCTCCGCGAAGGAGGATGGCCCGAAGAAGGGTACGGGTGATGGCGGCAACGACGAGTTCCCCCATGTGGACATTTGTCTTCTTCATCGTAGGGGGGCCCACAATGAACGTGACGTCCCGGGAGCAAAGATGTGAACGCCGAGAGGTCTTCTCCATTCACCCCGCGACGCCAACTTACCTCGCCTGGTCAGACGAGACCATCTCCTTCGGCCGCGAGGACCACCCGGACTATGTCCCGAATCCGGGGCGCTACCCACTTGTCGTCGACCCCGTCATCGGCAACACACGATTCTCTAAGGTGCTGATGGACGGGGGCAGCAGCCTCAACATCCTCTACGTCCGCACCTTAGAGCTCATGGGCATCGGCACGAACCAGCTGAGGCCAAGCAAGGCGCCGTTCCACGGCATCGCACCGGGAAAACGGGTCCAACCCCTCGGGCAGATCGACCTACCCGTTTGCTTCGGCACTCCCGACAACTTTCGGAGGGAGACCCTCACCTTTGAGGTGGTAGGATTCCCAGGAGCGTACCACGCCATTCTCGGGCGTCCGTGCTACACCAAGTTCATGGCGGTCCCCAACTACGCCTACCTCAAGATGAAGATGCCGGGGCCAAAGGGCGTCATCACCGTGGGATCGTCGTACGAGCATGCTTACGCGTGTGACGTCGAGTGCGTCGAGGGCGCGCTCGCCTACAGCGACACCCTGGTGGCGGACTTGGAAAAGATGGCGAACGAGGCCGTCAACTCCGCCAAAAGGCACGCGGGCACCTTCGAGGTTACAGAGCACACCAAGGCGGTGCCCCTCGACCCCAATGCCCCCGAGGGCAAGGCGTTGAGGGTCAGCACCACCCTCGACCCCAAATAGGAAGCAGTGTTCGTCGACTTTCTCCGCGCCAACGCCGACATCTTTGTGTGGAGACCCTCGGACATGCCGGGTATTCCGAGGAAGGTCGCCGAGCACTGCCTTGACATCCAGCCTCGCTCCAAGCCTGTGGTACAGCGACTGCGGCGGTTCGACGAGGAAAAGCGCCGCGCCATCGGGGAGGAGGTGCACAAGCTTCTGCAGGCCGGGTTTATCAAGGAGGTATTTCACCCAACCTGGCTTGCTAATCCTGTTCTAGTTAGGAAGAAAAACGGAAAATGGCATATGTGCGTAGATTATACCGGTTTAAACAAAGCATGCCCTAAGGTTCCATTCCCTTTGCCTCGAATAGATCAGATAGTAGACTCCACTGCTGGGTGCGAATTGCTATGCTTTCTTGATGCTTATTCCGGTTATCATCAGATTAAGATGAAAGAGTCCGACCAGCTCGCGACCTCTTTCATCACCCCGTTTGGCATGTTTTGCTACGTCACTATGCCGTTCGGCCTCCGAAACGCCGGAGCTACATACCAGCGATATATGCAACACGTTTTCGGAAGCCACATCGGGCGAACCGTTGAGGCATATGTAGATGATATCGTTGTGAAAACCAGAAAGGCGGACGATCTGGTAAACGATTTGCAAATCGCATTCGGTTGCCTTCGGGCAAACGGGGTAAAGTTAAATCCGGAGAAATGCGTATTCGGGGTGCCGCGGGGCATGCTGTTGGGTTTCATTGTCTCCCAACGAGGCATCGAACCCAACCCCGAAAAAGTCTCGGCCCTGGAACGGATGGGGCCAATTCGGGACCTCAAGGGGGTGCAAAAGGTACTGGGCTGCCTCGCGGCTCTCAGCCGTTTCATCTCTCGACTTGGTGAAAAGGGCTTACCTTTGTACCGGCTCCTAAAAAAGCACGAACGCTTTTCATGGACCCCCGAAGCCCAAAAAGCCCTCGACGGGCTAAAAGCGTCGCTCGTACGCGCACCAATCCTCACACCGCCGCAGAACGGCGAGCCCCTCTACCTATACGTGGCTGCGACAATGCAAGTTGTCAGCGCCGTCATCGTCGTGGAAAGGACGGAGGAGGGACACGCTCTGCCGGTCTAGAGGCCGGTGTACTACGTCAGTGAGGTGCTGACCGAGACCAAGGCGCGGTACCCACAGATTCAGAAGCTAATCTACGCTGTAGTGCTCGCGCGACGAAAGCTGCGACACTACTTCGAGGCCCACCCGGTCACCGTGGTCTCTTCTTTCCCTTTGGGGGAGATAGTCCGCAACCCGGACGTCTCGGGTAGGATAGCGAAGTGGTCGATGGAGCTCGTGGGAGAAACTCTCTCCTACGCGCCACGAAAAGCGATAAAATCGCAAACCTTAGCGGATTTCGTCGCTGAGTGGACCGACGTCCAACTTCCACCGCCACAGATCCAAGCCGAGGGCTGGACCATGTACTTCGACGGGTCAGTGATGAAAGCTGGGGCAGGCGCGGGCCTCCTCTTCGTTTCACCCTCAGGGAGCACATCCGATACGTGGTTCGCTTGCACTTCCCGGCGTCGAACAACATGGCGGAGTATGAAGCCCTCCTCGCTGGGCTCCGCATCGCCGTTGACCTCGGCGTCAAACGCCTCGACGTCCGGGGAGATTCTCAGTTGGTCATCGACCAAGTCATGAAGAACGCAAGCTGCCGCGACGAAAAGATGGAGGCGTACTGCAACGAGGTTCGCCGCCTCGAGGACAAATTCTATGGCCTCGAGCTGAACCATATCGTGCGCAAATACAACGAGGAAGTGGATCAGCTGGCCAAGATCGCGTCAAAGCGAGTCACCGTTCCTCAGAACGTCTTCGCCCGCGACCTCGACCAACCCTCCGTCAACTTCGAACAAAGGGCCGGAGCCCTCAAGACGCCCTCAGGGGCTGAGGGGGTCGAGCCCATGGAAGAGGACCCCTCGAAAGAAGGGCTCGAGGCCCTCGACGTTGGAAATTCTTCGTCCGAGGCCATGGAAATCGACGTGGACACACGACCGCAAGACTGGCGCAGCCCATACCTCGCGTGGATCGACCGCGGGGAGCTGCCCTCGGACCGGACCGAGGGGTGCCGCATCGCCAGAAGGGCCAAGACCTTTGTCTCGGTCGGCGGTGAGCTGTATAAACGCAGCGCCTCAAGAATTCTGCAGCGATGCATCCCCGTCCCCGAGGGAAAGCAGTTGATCCGCGACATCCACGCCGGGGTGTGCGGACACCACGCGGCGCCGCGTACCCTCGTGGGTAACGCGTTTCGGCAAGGCTTTTACTGGCCTACGGCCGTAGCCGACGCGAACAAAGTCGTGCGCACCTGCGAAGGGTGCCAATTTTATGCACGAAAGACACACCTCCCGGCGCACGCCCTACAGACCATCCCTGTAACATGGCCTTTTGCGGTCTGGGGGTTGGATCTCGTGGGACCTTTCCGCCCAGCGCCCGGGGGCGTCACCCACTTGTTGGTGGCCATCGACAAGTTCTCGAAGTGGGTCGAGGTCCGGGCCATCACCAGCATCAGATCTGAGCAGGCCGTGTTGTTTTTCACCGACATCATCCACCGATTCGGGGTACCCAACTCGATCATCACCGACAACGGCACCCAGTTCACCGGCAAGAAATTCTTGGAGTTCTGCGACGACCATCACATTCGCGTAGATTGGTCGGCCGTAGCACATCCACAAACAAACGGCCAAGTAGAACGTGCCAACGGCATGATACTACAAGGCCTGAAGCCAAGGATCTTCAACAAGCTAAACAAGTTTGGCCGGAAATGGGTAGCTGAGCTGCCATCGGTGATTTGGAGTCTAAGGAAAACCCCAAGCAGGGCAATAGGCTTCAGCCCGTTCTTCCTCGTCTACGGCGCCGAGGCCGTCCTCCCAACAGACTTGGAGTATGGGTCTCCGAGGCTCAAGGCCTACCAAGAAGAACAAAACCAGCGGAACCACGAGAATTCGCTGGACAAGGTAGATGAGGCTCGAGACGTGGCGTTGCTTCACTCGGCACGCTACCAGCAATCACTCCGGCGGTATCAAGCTCAGAAGGTGCAGCGTCGAGACCTTCACGAAGGGGACCTGGTGCTAAGGTTGCGCTAGGACAATCGAGAGCGCCACAAGCTCACTCCACCATGGGAAGGACCATTCATCATCGCCAAGGTCCGCAAGCCCGGCACTTACAAGCTGGCAAATGAGAAGGGTGAGATCTTCACCAATGCCTGGAATATCCAACAACTACGTCGCTTCTATCCTTAAAATTCTCAGCATTCCTTGTAAATACTTCATGCTCTTAGCCAACAACGATGAAATGTTTGCGAAAAACATGGAAACATTGTTACTAACAGCATGAACAAGGGGGACTTGGTCCTATCCTCGACCTAGTCTCGATAGAGCCAAGCCCCCCTCGGGGGCTGCAGGGGGGTTTACCCCCCCTAATCGTCCCAATTTTAAAATTGTGCTAAAACTCAGAACGCTTAGAAAGATGCGGGGCGCGAGCTAACTAAAGCCGGAGCCGGCTGAGCCGTGAGACCGCCTACGCCCTCGAAGGGATACGGCATCTCCCTCTCCACTCCACGCCTTAATTACTCGCAGATTCAAAATACCCGGCCAAAATCTCTCCAAGCCAAGAATAGCACAATAGAACAATCAAACAAGTTCGAAGCGCACAATCGAAATTCAAACTTAGTTTATGTACAGAGCCAGTCTCCTAAAAACTAAGATACATCTGGATCTCTAAGCCTGAACCTTTCAGGCTTCACCTTCCTGCGGGGGCGCGGCGGCAGTGTCAAGACCCCCCAGGGCGGCGGCCTCGGCGGTGACAGTCGAAGGAACCGACGCGAGGGCCCCAGGACCATCGTCATAACGGCGCACCGAGGCGATGGCCTCCTCAAGGGACGCCACGGCGTCGGCTTTAGGATCAGCCTCGGCTTCGGGGGCAGCCACGGCCTCGGGCCCGATGTCGGCGCGCGCATCTTCATCTTCATCCTCGCCCGGAAAAAGCTCACGCCCGAACTTGGCGGCAAGCGCTGTGGCGGCGTCCTCGGCACTGTCATCGGCCTCGTCGAGAGCAGCAAGGGCGGCGTCGTCATCCAGGTCTGCGTCGATAAAATAATCGCGCGCCACCGCCGCAAGGTCGATGTCGTAGTGGGTCGACACCACGCCGAGTGCCTTCTTCACACCAAGGTGAAGAGCATTCTCGAGGCACTCCACCACGCAGCCTCTCAAAGACCTCAGGCGGCTGGGCAATGACGACCCCGACTGCAACCCCGACGGGATGTCGACGCACTGGATGTCCCGACACGTGGCGTCGGCGGCGGCCCTCAGAGCTTTGAGCTCCCCCTGAGCCTCGGAGTAGGCAGCTTGAACAGCCACCACCTCGTCCGCCTTCTCGGCCTCGGCCTTCCGCAGCCCTTGACAAGGATCGAGCATGTCAAAACGAACTCAACACAGAAACAGCCAAGGAAGCTAAGAAAACATAGAACCATACCATCTACCAAGGTCGTGGCCTCGGTAAGCGTCGTGCGCTCCTGCTGGAGCAGGTCCTCCGCGGTGGCCAGCGCACCCTCCTTCTCCTGAAGTGAGCGGCCCAGCCGTTCGGCCTCCTGGGCCTTCTGTTCTGCCCGGGCTGTCGCCTCCGCGAGCTGAGACTGCGCGGCCTCGCGCGCCTTGCGCTCCTGCTCGAGCAGCGTCCGCTCCGCCGTGAGCGCCTCGCGCTCCCGCTGGAGCTGGCCTTGTGCCTCCAGCAGCATGGTCCCGGCCTCCTCGCGCGCCTTGCGCTCGAGCTTGAGCCGCTCCAACGCCGCGGCCAATGCCCGGCCCCCCTGCTCCGTCGCGCCCCTCTCGGCGTCGCGTTCCTGCTCCGCGCGAGGCGGCCGTCTATGTCTCCCTCACCCGGGCGGTGAGCTGGGTCACCTCCGTGCCCAGGTCCAGGTTCGCCTGACGGTACCAACGAAGATCGGCGTACAAGTCCACGATGCACGCGGTCTTGTCTGCCGCCTCCTTCCGCAGAAGCTGCACGAAGAACCATCAAGGATAAGGCACGAACTAAAAACGGTGATGAATTACCAAGCAGTATGGATAAGCACGGGGTTACCTCGAAAAGTTCCAGCGCCTGCGTGGAATGGAGATCGGCGGCGGCAGCAATGGTCCGCTCTAGGTCCGTCCCGACCCGTTCTGCTCGAGCCCACAGCTCGTTCTCCTCCGCCATGCCCCACCAGACTCGGGCAGAGACGCCGGGCTGCTCCGGCCATGCGCTCAGGCCGCGCCGACCCTGACGCAGCGCCGCCTCGGCCGTATCCCACTCCGCCGCTTCCCCAGCCACTGGCGCCTGCGGCGGCCCCCGGGCCAAGGAAAACGCCGCCGGCACCTCGGCCGCAGCCACCCCCGCAGGGGAGCACATCCGCCATCGTCATCTTGGGCCACGCCTTGTGCGCAACCCGAAGCCGGCAGGATGACCGTGCTACCGATCGGCGCGACCGCCTCCTGCCTCTTTCCAGTAGGGACCACAGCGGTGGCATGGCCCCCCTGCTCGCCCACCTCAGCCAGAGCGTCGCGCCCCGACTCCACCTCTATCACTGGGGCGCCGTGCCCCGGCTCCACGTCCACCACCAGGGCATCTTGCCCCGGCTCCGTAACCACCATCGGGGGCGTCCCCCCCGCTCCGTCTCCATCGGCCGAGAATCTCGTACCCCCGGCGCCGGCTCCTCCGGCATCGCTGCGAGCGTCGCTGCTGGATGCGGAGTCCCACGCGAACGCGATCCCCCGGCGTGAGGGGAATCCAACACCCCGACCTTCAACGCCTTCTTAGGCGCAAGGTTGGGGTTGGCCTTGGCAGCACCCCGAGCGCTGAATCAGAAAGGAAAAACGGAAATTGTGAAGCAAAAAACCAAACGGGGATGGAAAATCACGAGAATAGCTCAAAGCGAGACTTACCGGACGCAGTCCTGCAAGGCCTGCAATTTCTGCTTCGAGCCGCCCGATGAGGGAGCCCTCCTCGAACTCAAGGACCCCCTCAACCCGCTCGGGGGCTGCGAATCCCTCGAGCCCTCGGCATCCGATCTGCTGCGGCGCAACGCGCCCGCAGCAGGGGTAGAAGTCACATGCGCCCGCGGCGCCGCGGGTCGGGCGGGCGCGACCGCCGTCCGCGCCGCCACCGGCGCGACATCGCCAAGGCTCGCCGCGCCCGCCCCAGGCGGCGGCACGGCCATCTCCTCCTCCTCACCGGTGGGCAGAGCCCCGCCGGCATCGATCTCCTCCTCCTCCTCCTCGCTGGGAGGGCCCGGGGAGTCCTCTAGGGACGCCGGCGGTGTCCCGCCGTCCCTCCTCCACTGGCGGAGCGCCGCCGAGTGCGCGTCCCGCCGGGCCTGCCTCCTCTGGCTGTTGGCCTTCCTCACCGCCTTCGCGTCCCTCTCGTGGTCACGGCGGGCGCGGTTCGAAGCGCGCACCTCCGGAGTCGGCGCGAGGGAGCGGTAGAGGTGGCAGTTCACCTCCTGAAACCACAATGAATCGAGAAAGGAAATCCTAAGTTATCAATCCGACAGCTCGGGAGGGAAAATGGCGACTTACCGACAAAACGTGGCCCTCATCGGGGCGCAGCCGGAACGACCAGAGGTTGTTCTGGTTACTCGGCATAGTGTCGGGATGCACCGCCGTTCGCACCCTCGTGACGACGTACTCCTCAACGCGTGGCTCCGGCAACATACGCGAAGCCGCCAATGCCGCCGGGTCGGCGTCCTCTGTCATCCGGAACAGAGGGAGCTGTCTCTCCATGAGGGGAACCACCCGGCGACGATGGCAGTGCGCAAGCACGTGCGCCACGGTCAAACCCGACCCCTCCAGAGTACGAAGGGCGTCGATGGCGGGGCGAAGCCTCTTCCGCTGACCGTCGCCGGAAACACCGTAGCTCCAGGAGTTGGCCTTCTCCGTCAAGACCTTGCCAGTGTACTCCGGCAACCCCAGGCCGTCGTTGCGCAGATAGAACCACCCCTTGGCCCAGCCACTTTTGTTGGTGGTCATCCTGCAGGCCGGATACAGATGCTTCCGGGGCTCGAACGGCGCGAGCGTAAGACCGCCGGCACACGAAGAACGGCGCACCCCCTTCCCCGCTCCGGACGTGCTGAGCTCGGCGCGGAAGAGGTGGACCCACAGGTCCCAGTGCGCCTCGATCCCCAGCACGCCCTCACAGACGCCGACGAAGGCCGCCGCCTGAGAGATGGCGTGTGGGGCGAAGTTGTGGAGCTCCACGCCGTAGTAGTAGCAGAGGCCCCGCATGAACTGACTGGCAGGCGCGTTGAAGCCCCGCTCGTGGAAGCGGATGAAGCTCACCACGTACCCCGCCGGCGGGTTTGGCACCCTGGCCGCCAACGGCGGGACAATCCATGCCGGCCGCGCCGGATCGCCCCGGGGCGAGAGCTGCCCGCCGGTCACCAGGCCCTCCAGGAGGTGATCGGTGGCGGTGGACGGAGTCCACTCGGTGACGCCCTCAATGACCACCATGGCGGACGGCGGAGCGGGGAGCAAAGGCGACGAAGGCGGGCAGGACGAGCAGAGAGCAGCAAGCGGACTCGGAAGCGAGAGAAAGGCGGAGGCGCGAGCTGGTGCGGGGAATGGCGAAGGTAAGTAATCCCCTCCCCCCGCTTTCCTTTTTATAAGGGATGGAGCGAGTTCATCCCCGCCGCGGCACACAAAATCATCGGCGACAGGCCCGGCGCGCGTGGCGCATCAATGACAACCAGGGGCCCCTCCTCTTTCCCCGGAGAACGGCACGCGTGAGCGGCGGCATTTACTGCGGCACAGTAAAACGAAACGACGCGGCAGCGGCGCCTGACCGCCCGTCGCCTCGCCTCTCCCCGGCGCACGCCAACTCCGCCTAAAAAGGTGCGCCCACTACGCCCACCTCGCCCACTCCGTGCCACGTCAGCCACGACCACGCCCGCCAGCGGTCGCGCGTAGGCCCGCAAACCGAAACGTCAACAACCGAACGGAAGGGTTCCTTCCAAGGTAAGACAACGACGCCCCCCCCCCCCCCCCCCGAGGCGCGGGGTGCTACTAATCAGGGGCTCGAAGCCCAGACCTCGAAAGGGTTCGACGGGCGCCCCAGATTAAGCGATGCGAAGGCTGCAGGTCACGCTCGACCAACCCACTCTCGAGCCCGCGGCTCGAGGGCGACCTGCACCTTTCGCAAGGCCCCACTGATCAGGAGTACGAAGCCTGGCCCGCGAAAGGGTTCGACAGGCGCTCCGGATCAACAGAGTCAGGGACGATTCGGGCGTGCTCAACGGACTTTACCCCGAACGCGAAGTTTGGGGACGCCCCTGTTGTGTTCAAGGCCAGACATGGGCAGCTAGACGAGGGATCCCATCGAGGGAGAGCTTCCGCGCCCTCGGCCTCCATCGAAGGGGGCCGAGCCCTACCTAGCAAACCTTTGCAAGCACTCTTATGGACGAGTCTCCGGACCACGAGCCGACCCCTAGCGAACGGGGCACGGGCGTCCACTTGAACTACCCGCTAGCAGCTCGCCGAGGCATCCGTGTACGCGGCCCAATTCGAGGGTTACACGAATGACCTCACCCCTCTCCCCCGCGAAGGGGAAGCGAGGGTCGCAACTCAAAGACAAGAGCCCCCCTGATCGCCTCCGCTCGGGCCAAGGGCTTGGGGGCTCCTTGCAGCATATCCTCCTCCTCCTATGCACGAAACACGTCGAAGCCGTGCAGGACCCGCCCCCCCCGAGTTCCGTATAAATCGGTATCATCCCCGCAATCCACCACGTCGAATGGGGAGCGACTAACACAACCCTCGGGAGTCAAAGCCCTTGCACGAGTGAACTCACTCCTCCAAAGGCTCGGGGGCTACACCCGCGGGTGCGCTCGCGCGCCCCCACGGAAGAACATGCGTAATTAAGAAGGAGTAACCCCCGCAGAATGCCCGGGAACGATCCCGCAAACCATCAGCCTCTGCCCGACTGACCCTTAGTCCGGCAGAGGCTCGGGGGCTACTGTCGGGGATAGACCTAGGGGGTCCCCTAACCATCGGGGTAACCACCCTCAAAAAACGTTAACCACGGAGGGCCGAATCACCAGCAGCCTGAAAGGGCCACCAAGGCAGCGCGACCCGTCACAGCTTATCACGGCCCAAAACAGCCGTCCGAGCTCGCCTGTCGAGGGGACCCAAGTGGCGACCCCCGTCTCCGCCTCGCTCGAGGGACCCGGACCCCCCGGGTCAGGCGTAACGCCAACTCCGCCTCGCTCGAGGGCCGCACACCCCCTCAAGCAGGCGAGCCAACTCCGCCTCGCTCGAGGGCCGCGCACCCCCTCAAGCAGGCGAGCCAACTCCGCCTCACTCGAGGCCACCCCTCTACTCGACGCGGCGCGCCCCGGCGCCCCGCCCGACAACGGCATTTAATGCCCGCCCCATCGGGCGGGCGCCGAAGTCAAAGGGCGATCTCTCCCCACGCCGCGCCGCTGACACCGCAGAGCTCGTTGTTCTGCCTGCTCCGGTCACTATGCGTCCTCACCGCTACTGTGCGGACGCATGCGGCGCTGCGCAAGGCCCTGTGCAGACTTGCAGGTGTCATTCCGCACCACTATTCTACCTGCTCCCGTCCTCCCCCCGGTGCAGCCCTCGAATGGGAATGAAGAAACCTCGAACGAATATATGAGCAGCGACCGAGCACGGACTCCGGTCAGGCGCGGCCCGGTGATGACGAACGTCGGGTCAAATCCACCAACTCTCGGCCATTCCCCGGTAAACCGGGCACGCCGCGCACTTTGGTCAACAGCAACCACCATGCTGACCCCTGTGCCGCCAACTCCTGTCCTTCCCCACCTGCCACGCCCTCGAACCAACCAGCGGCGGACGGCTGGGCACGGATTACGGCGGCACCGCCCCTCGAAACCACTCCAGGACAAGCACAGGGACGGCCGTGACACCCGCAGAAGCCGGAGCTCGCCATATATCCCCTGCCAGGGTCAAGGACGACCACACACCCGGTGCCATGCTCTCCAGTGCGCACCCCTGTAGCACACACTGTACTTGTAGGCCCCCCCTCCTTGGCCTATAAAAGGAGGAAGGGGGCGAGAGAGAAAACAGATGAACACGCACACGATCACCGCCTTCCACGATATTGGCACTCTCCTCAATCACTTTCACACCCATTTTCAGGGACTTGGAGACTTCCTCTCCTCTCCCGCCGTGCTTGTAGCCCCCCCCCCCCACTGCAGGCACCTCGGTGCAAGATAGTATAGTGCCGCGAGCACAGTCTGATGGACGTACGGCCCCGCGGCCGGAACCAGGATAAACTCTTGTGTCATCGTGCTAGCTCTTGCATCAACCGTCAGGGGACGGGACACAGCGCATTTTGTGTGGCGCTGAGGTTGGGCGGCCAATCTCAGCACCGACAGTGATGATAGAAAAGAAATGGCCATCAGGGCATATAATCGAATAGGTTACTAGCACAGGTGCACTCAGCGGCTCAGCGCTGCCCCCAATCAGAGCTTTCAACCTTTGCTGTCATCACGGGCCTTTCGTCGAACATGGTACCTGCAAAATGCAAGATTTGATTTCCCACCAGGGATCTTGCAGGTCGCGCTCGATGAGGACCATGCTCGGGCCAGCACAAGCCCAAGCGCCTACACCACCAGCCTGTTGGACGCCTTCTCCAGCACAACCATCGGGGAGGACAGGGCGGCGCCTGGGGAAACTCTGCCCATCGTGCTTGACCACGCCGCCGTACAGAACCACGACATGGATGTTGCCGTCGTCGTCGTGGAATATGACCAGGAGCTGGTCCGGATGCCGCGCCGCGAAGATCGGGTCGACGGTGAGGGAGCGCTAGGAGCGGCAGATGGCGCGGAGGAGGCAGAGCTCCTTCATCGGGAGCCGCAACAGAAAGTCAGACAGGAGGTCCAGGGGCAGCACCCCGGCGTTGGAGGCGGCGGGTGCCCGTCGGAGGAGGCTGGATCAGATGGCCGAAGGGGAGGACGGCCCCGGCGACGCTGAAGGTCCTTGTTTGGTTTTGGTAATTGAGTGACAACTTAGGTGGACTAATATGTGTTTAAGTGAAATACACAGGTGATTAGTCCACAGGTGATTATGTGATGAAGGAGCTCATTGCATATGGGACATGACATGGAGTCATGTGACTAAGTGGAGAAGATCAAGACAAGACTGGACCGCGTGGCGGGATGGTTGAGCAATGACATGGCGCCGATGGACCGTTGCAACGGTGAAAAGCAAGTGGAGTCAAGATCGATGAACCAATATGTCTCATGATGATATGAAGTGGATCATATCATTTGTGATGATGTTGGTGCATATGTTGCATCAACATGGGAGAAGGTGGAATGGAATGCGCAAGGCAAAGGTATAACCAATAGGCATTTCATTTAACCGGTCATAGGTGAGTAGAGATGTTTATGACCGGATTTAGGATAGATGGCCGTACTATCAACAGGGGCAAACTTGTTTGCATATCGGTCATCTAGTGCCACTTGAGAGATATAACTTTGCGATGTTGCTAAGATCGAGTGGCGTGGTGAAGAGAGTGAAAAACCCTTTGAGAAATGTTTGTGAAAATGCTAACTCACTCACACATAAGGTGGAACACTTATGGAGTTGGCACATTGCAAAGGGGTTGAAGTTCGGATGTTGGTACTTATGGCTTGGTGTGATCTTGGTTTGCTTTTCTGCTTTGATCCAAAGTGTTTTGGGTCAAGTATTCAGTTGGGTTGGATAGCCCTCTGAATGAGCTTTCCATAGAGTCCAAGATCACCTAATTTGGACATCGGAGCTAAAAGTTATGGGCGTTTTACCGAGTGTCGGCTGTGCTGAAAATAGATACTGCGGACGGTCCGCGGATACTGCGGACGGTCCGCGAAACAGTCCGTAAAATCGCCCTGTTTTACCAGAAGGTTCGGGGGTTCGAGATCTAGGGGGTCGGACGGTCCGCGGGTGACTGCGGACGGTCCGCGGATGACGAGTTTTTGACCGTTTGGATCTCAACGGCTAGTTTTTTGAATGGCGGACGGTCCGGGAATGCACCGCGGACGGTCCGAGGTAGCCGTTAGAGCTCGGGAAAAGTGTGTAACGGCTAGTTTTCCCCTCCCCTCTATAAATAGAAGGGTGCCCGGGCCTTGGGGGAGGTTGAGCACCTTGGGAATGTGTTTCCCATGGTTGTGCTTGCCTTGGGAGTCCACTAACTCACTTGTTCATGCGAGATTGCGAATCCATTGCGAGTGAGTGGGAATCTAGTGCATTGCTTTGAGAGATTGCATCGAGTGGCACTAGGTGTTCGTGTTGCAAGTCGGTTTGCTTGTTACTCTTGGAGGTTGCCACCTCCTAGACGGCTTGGTGGATTGAGGCTCCGTTGAAGCACGCAAGGAGATTGTGCGGTGCTCTGGAGAAGGATTTGTGAGGGGGATTGTGCTCACCCCGCGGGGATCGCGAAGAGCAACTCTAGTGGAGCGTGTCATTTAGTTACCTCACTTGCGAGTGGTGTCTTGGTGTGCCCGGGAGTGGCCAGCGGCTTGCGAGCTTTGCCCAAGAACCATCGAGGTGTTGGTCGACACAACGAGGACTAGCTTGGTGGCAAACAAGTGAACCTCGGGATAAAAATCACCGTGTCAACTTGTCTACTCTTCTCGGTGGTTTGCACTTCTTGATCACAAGCATTGTATTTACATCTTATATATCTCGTGCTTGTGTGGTTGCTCTTACAATTAGTTGGCATGTGTAGCTTGCTAGTTGTCTTCTTGCTTGTGTAGCTAGAAGTAGTGATCTTGTGACTAATTAGCTTGTGTAGCTTAATTAGTATCCTTGCTTAGTTTGTGTAGCTAAGTAATTTGAGCCTTTGGATTGAACTTGTGTAGTCTTATCCATTGAGCATTTCTAATGAGCTTAGGAGCTTTGTGCTTTTGCTTACTAGTTGTGTAGGAGCTCCCCGGTGTGCGAAGTACTAGCGGCATAGGTTTGTGTGACCTTGCTCCTAGAATTGATTAGGTGAGCTCATGCTAGCTTCGCACCTTCTTGCTTATTTGGGATCTTTTATAAGGTGCTAGTGAACATAGATAGAGAGGTGTAGTCTTGAATAGACCGATAGTTTTAATTCCGCCGTTGATTCGGTTAGGCGGCGCGATAATTTTTAGAAAGGACTATTCACCCCCCCTCTAGTCCGCCATCTCGACCCTACAAACGCCATCTCACGAAGCCTACGGACCTGCGGGCACCCAAAATCACGGATCGGCTTCGAAATTTGCCGGAGAAGATGCGACGAATGGAGAGGGCGGCGGGGCTTACCTGGTGACCGGAGCGGGCGGGCATGCCAGCAGCACAACGCCGGACCGGATCTGCTGGCCTGAGCGACGTTGGTGACGTTGCCGAGCGCGACGCGCTTCTTGGCCTACGCGGCGGCGGCGGCGGCAGCCTTGGGTCCCCCGGTCTCCGCCTCCGCCCGGCCTCCGCCCGGCCTCCGCCCGGCGTGGGATCTCCGCCTCCACCGGCCGCGCGTGGGAGCTCCGCCTCCGCCGGTCGTGGTCCGCCGCCGCCTCTCACCGCTCGGCATCGGACGCGGGCGAATTCGGGACGCCGGAGCACCGTAGCTGGGTGCAGAGAGAGAGGATAGGAGAGAGAAAACGTGGATTCAAATGAATTTGAAAATAGCATGACGGGAGAGGGACGGGGAATCTGGGAGAGGGGCGGTGACTGCTCCAGGCTCAAGTGGGCCCAGGCGGTTAGTGGGCTGGGCGAGCCGGCGGCCCGGCTGGCTTGGTTGGATCAGGTTTGGATTGGCCGGGGCTTCCAGATCCTTATTAGGAGCCCTAGGCTCCTAATATAATACATATATATATATATATCATCCACACTACAACCTAAAAAACATATACAGATATATACTAGTACTGTAGCATACGCACAAGAAAATTAATGCACGGTTTACGCGGGCATCATCTAGTAGGCTATACCTGTGGACATCAGGGGGCCCAGTCGGTTGTCGTTATTAAGTTTAGCACGTACACGCGTACGTACGAGAGCAGGCATATATGTACGGCCCTACGGACATGATCATTCCCCTGCAACGACCTTGGTATGGAGCGCAAGCTAACACGTACGTCAACACATGTTGTTTTTGCATACGCTCCACATGCTCAGCAGGCTCTAGTTGGCTCTGAGCTGAGCTACTAGCTCACTAGTCCATATCGAACGACAGTTGCGTTCGTACGTACTGACGTGGTAAACAACATTTGGAAAGATAACTAGGCATCCATGCATGTTTTGTCGTAGTGCGAGAGGCATTCTGAATTTGATATGTGTACAACACCATTCAAGCGTTAACGAGATGATTATCATTAATTCTCTCATATCACACTTTGCCTATATATCTAGCTTTTCACAAACTATTAAATTACAGTACAATTTTTCCAACAACACCGCATTGGTTTACCCATATTTCTCCTGTTTTATCTATATATATATATATATATATATATATATAAATGCACTTAATTCAAAACGCGATATATATGATGCAGACCCATACACTAACAAAAGTAAACATGCACTTGACACTCACCATTCTGGGTTAAGATATTTACGTTCTCATATACTAATGTTAGTTTAGTAATTGCCATGAATGCAAAAGCCATTAAATTCTGAGGTTATATTTGCTCCAACAACTGTTGATAAGATTTGTACAGAATCTAGTGTATTTATTCAACCCTCCTATCATGTCCACATATCCAAATTAACTCCTTGCTGTACACATTTAAGAAACATGCATCATCAGTGTGTTTTCTTTGCAAGCCTAGCTTTTGATTAAGGAATTATACAAAATCACGTTAGCCGGTTAGTTCTCTCTAATATATCATGAATGTAGTAATAACACTAAGCTTCTCGATTCCGTCCAAATTTTTATTTGTTCTTTTCAAGTGTGGGGTGGGGCCGTACTTTAATTCTGATCTGGATTGGTAGTAAAATATATCCAACTATGGAACTTATATGTGTCTCTACCCCTCAGACATTGTAGCTTGAAAATATTTGTCCACTCTCGCTAGAAACAACAAAAGTATATTCCACTATTTAGCCTTAAAATAAACGGTCAACGAGTTTTTTTTAGTGAGTGTAGCACGTACACTTACACAGGAAAACATCATTGTCATTTCTCATTAACATTTATTTAAGAATTAAGACCTAGTGTGTGTCCTTGTTAAGTTGTTATGTAGCGATGGCAGCTAATGACAGAGACACGGTAACTATATAACAGTGTTTGTCATGATGGCTTGTGATGCAGATGCTGGATATGGTTCAATTAATTACAGCAATTATGTATGGAAGAGTACATGTTTTGCCGCGCGGCAGCATATTTAGTGCGTAGTTATGGACATTTGTACGTGGACATAACTATGCTAATAATCCTATGCTGCAGTAGTGCAAAGGAAGGAAACAGGGGGTGCGCCATATATGTGGCCAGCAGCCTACCACAACAGATCTTACTACTTGTAAGCAACTGTGTGTTACAGGCTTACAGAGGACCCTGTGTGTTTCGAGCAGTTAGCAGATAAATTAGCAGGTTGAGATGCAAACAAACCTGTTAACTATTAACAGCTAGCCCATCTTACTAATAATCAGTCCATTAGCTGGGCTGAAAACTGCTAATAGAGATATATACTTTGATCATTTATTTATCTTATACTATATATATTGTTTATATTTATAAACTTATGATTGTTGGAGATTTGGAGAGTACACATTTGATTGCAAATTCAACCATTTCAAGTTTATATTATAAAATATAAACATTACATGCTAAATTATTAGTCAAACATTATAAAATTTAAATCTTCATATACGTGTGTGCCTTACAAAAGAGGAACAGTGAGAGTATTAGGCAATTATTAAGGGATCCAAACATGGTCTAATATAAGATTAAATCAAGCCAAACTCGTGATCCATTTGTAGCGCTAATTAATAATCTTTTAACTAAATCTAGAGTCGAGAGAAAAACTAGCTAATAATCAACTTAGACTCGAGATAAAAACTAGCTAATCAACTTTGTTGCCTTTTGTCAATCATATATATTGGCCGGCTGCGTGAATTCTGAATGCAAAGGGCCCGGGCACGTACAGTGATGGCATGATCTCTGCTTGCATATGCATCCATCTGCACGACTGCATGCACCTGCCTGCCTAGCTAGCTTCATGTGTTTTCGTTGTGCGCCGGCCGAAGCACAAAATCCTAGGAAGTAGCTAGGCACCCCGGCCAGTTCGTCCCCACCCCGGCCGGCCGGCCAGAGTCGCCGGCGTCGCCGTCACCTTTGTCATCTGATCAAACTGCCGGGTAACATGACAAAAACACCCATATGCATTATATACCCGGCCCGGCCCTAGCTCCCGGCGCTAAGATGTTACCATGTGTGGCCACGTAACTGTCGTACCAGCACACGGTACTGTACGCCTGCAGAGAGTTTCACCAAAACGGCTTGAGAGAGAGCGTGTGTGTTTCACCAAAAGGGCTTGAGAGAGAAGAGTTAGAGAGAGAGAGAACGCACTCCACTTATTATTACCGTGCGTAACATGTGTTGCACACCAGCAAGTGAGTAACACCTAGGGCTAGAGCCATCTCTCTCTCTCTCTCTCTCTCCAACACATGGAGTAATGTCTCTTTCTCTCTCCACTGCCATGCATCAAAGCCTTGCTTTTTAACCACCCACAGAGACACCACCCCCACTGCTTCACACTTCACACGCTCATATAGCTAGCAGCTCCCCTCTCATCGTCGTCGTCCCTTTCCTGTGCTCGCTCCACTCTAGCTTGCACGGTTGCACCCAGCCATGATGAGCAGCAGCAGGATGATGATGAACACCAGTAGCACCAACGCCATGGCGCCAGCCACCGACGTCGATTTCTCCTTCATCGCCTCCATGCAGACGACGGCGCAGCAGCAGCAGCAGCAGCCCTACCTCGGCTTCGACGCCGGCATGGCCGCCATGCCCGGCGTCGTCGAGCGGCCGCTGCTCCAGCAGCACAGCAACCACCACCACCTCTCCTACGACAATTTCGACCTCGCCGCCGCGGGCTTCCCGTTCCAGGAATCCGGTTTCATCCCGCCGGCGAGCCTGCCGCCGCCTCCGCCGAGCATGGCGATGGCGATGGCGATGCCGTCGTCGCTGCAGCTCCCGCTGCTGCCGCTCTCGGGCGGCGTGGCCGAGGTGTACCCCTTCGGCGGCGCGGGGGCGGCGTTCCTGAAGCGGGAGGACGGGCCGGCCGGCCTCGTGGACGGCGGCGGCGGGACGATCGGGCTCAACCTCGGCCGCCGCACGTACTTCTCCCCCGCCGACGTGCTCGCCGTTGACCGGCTGCTGACGCGGTCCCGTTTCGGCGGCGGCGGCGGCGTGGGCAGCATGGGCCTCGGCATGGGCCTGCTGGGCCTCGGGCTCGGCGGCGCGCACCACCCGCAGCAGCAGCCGCCGCGGTGCCAGGCCGAGGGCTGCAAGGCCGACCTCTCCGCCGCCAAGCACTACCACCGCCGCCACAAGGTCTGCGAGTACCACGCCAAGGCCGCCGCCGTCGCCGCCGCCGGCAAGCAGCAACGCTTCTGCCAGCAATGCAGCAGGTATTTATATATATGCATATATATCATATATATGCAAATGCATGGTAACGGTGCCCGGCCGTCACACGGTGGCAGCCTACTGTTGACTGTTTCGGACACAACACCTTTCCTTGTTGCTGTCTCTTTACACTGTCGTCGTCGTTTTGCCTTGACACGTAACGTCTCTGGTCATCGCGTCTGTTGCATGGCATGGGCGCCTGATGATCTCGACGACGATCTCTCTCTCTCTCTTTCTAGAGCTAGCTAGGGTACATGTAGATGTAGACTGTAGCTAGAGTGGTCTTGGCGTCGTCTTCAAGTCTGTGGATCGATATCATGCATCAGGGTGCAATCATGGAAGCGCACACGCTCCTACACTGGCACTGTTCATCTCTCCTGGATCGCATTCGCGTCGATCAGGATCACTTCTTTCTACGCGGGCTATAGTTGTAGCACGTACTCTGCGTAGTAACTACAGAACAGTTAATGCTTGCATGCATGCAGCGAGGAAAGTTGGGAGAAAAAATCAGTGAAAGGCTGCAGCCTGTCCAAGTCAGTCAGCTAACTGCTGCTGCTCGAGACTGACGCCGGCGATCATCTCAGAGATGATGCGCGTCACATCTATCCCGACGTTGATGAGATTAGATCACATCAGGTCTGAGCGTATCTGCACATTTCCCACTTCACCACTAGCTGCCAAGCAAGCATTGACTACTGCACTCCTATGCAACCGGTCATGCATACAAGTATTCATACACACACGTATGTACTCCGAACGTATGTTCATGTATGGAGTATGGACATGCATATAGAGATATACGGAGTACTCCTTAACTCCTATGCTTGTACATGTACATGAATCATGAATGTACTGTATGGAGTATGTATGGACATTGTAGTTATCTTGCTTTATTTAATTCATGCATGGCTAGGTTTCATGTGCTCACGGAGTTTGATGAGGCCAAGAGGAGCTGCCGGAAGCGGCTCACCGAGCACAACCGCCGCCGCCGGAAGCCGGTCGGCTCACAGCCACAGGGCAAGGACTCATCGCCGCCACCAAAGAGAGCGGACACTAGCAACACCGCCTCCTACAACAGTGATCATCACAAGAGTAAGAAGCCCGAACTAGCTCTAATTAATGTTAGCATCATCTTATACACCTTGAAAGTAAGGTTGTGAAGGTCGTGATCAGTTAATGATAGTGTATGAAGGGACCATTAGTTTGAAATGTTTTAAAATTTGAACTGTTGAGGTTTAGATCTGATATCTGCGTTCCAAATTGTTCAAGCCAAAACCTAATGACTGACTATTTGAACTGTTTTTTTTAAAAAAATAAATGAACTGTTGAGGTTTAGATCTGAGCTCTGCGTTCCAAGCAGGTTGTTCAAGCCAAAACCTAATGACTGACTTTACCAAATACACTTACACCGATCATATATAAAGACATGGTGGGAAGATGTTGTTATTAAAAAACAAATATTGATTTTTCAGTAAAATCCAACTGCTAGCAGTACATCGATGTGCAACAAGCAACGCTACAACGTTCGACCAAACGCCCTGCCATGCACCTATATCCAATGCTACTGCATCATATGTCTGAACCTGACGTACATGCACTCATGCATGCATGCATGGCGCCAAAATTTCGACGTACGTGTGGGATCAAGTCTACTCCTCACACTAGATGCTAGACACATATGCAAGCCCAGCTACTATACTTGTGATCAGATACATGCATCAATGTCTGCTTCCATCATCACTACACCCTTTCCCAAACTTTTTTGGATGCTATCTAGTACGTGCTGACCATCATTGTATGTGCACGACGACACGAGCAGGTGCGAGCACCACGGCGGCCAATAAGTCGACGGCCATCTCGCCGAACGGCAGCGGCGTCAGCTGCCTCGACGCCATGGACAACGGCCAGACGAGCAGCGCCGCGGCGGCGGCGGCGCCGACGGCCCTGTCGCTGGCCGCGCTGCCGCTGCACGACGGCAAGGACGGCGGCGGCGGCGGCCTGGACTCCATGGCCATGCTGCACGACGACGATGATGAGGAGGAGCATCACCGCTTCATGACCTCACTTGTGATGCAGCAGCAGGCTCAACAGCAGGGAAACCAGCACGACGACGGCCATGGCGTCGGCGGCGGCGGCGGCGGCCTCTTGTCGTGCTCGTCGGTGTCAGATCATCAGGAGAACGGAGGCTGCAACGGTTTCTTCGAGGTGGACTTCATCTAGCTAGTGCGATGGGGTGCACGTACGTGAAAAAGGAGAGGAGAAAAGCCTATAGCATCGCTGCATTATGAGATGCATGACGTGAGAGAAAGGAACAACCTATAGGCTGGTCGCGCCACAGGAGCTAGCCTTTTCTTTTTACTGTGTTGGTACTTTAGCTATAGCTAGCGTTGGACTTTTACTACAAGCAGGGAAATGCAGGTGCATGTGTATTGTTTTCCCTTTTGGTAAATGTACATTATGTGTATGAGTGTTAATTTACTGATTTGGGCCTGGGGTGAGTATGGTACGTGCAGGTGCATGACTGATGACTGCATGCATGTATGTTGTACGTGTTTCTTGCATTGGTTAGTTATTCGATCTTACTTTGAGTCTTGACATTGGGAACCACTTGCTTGTCCATGAAGTTGTCTGGTGATAAATGATAGGGACCGGGAATGAAGCTTTTCATTCTCTTTCTCTCCTTCCACCAATATGAGAGATTATGCAATTTTTAAGGACAGATTAAGCAGATAAGAAAAGACTCACATGTTCTTTGACATCTTACTATTACTAATTGGAGGCTCCTTTTGAAGCCTCCACGTTAATCCTCACGAAACGCGCTAGAAAAATAGATAAATATTAGAAATTCTCACAAAAATCAGAAACATCTGGCCATCGGTTTTGTAGCATTTAATCACAATAGCCACTAGATCTATTCTGTTTTCTAAAAATAATTACCCACCACTGCCATTATAAAAATATCCTAAAATAACCCCCTAGAGTTATATTTGAATTACCTACTTATGCCATTAAAGATGTATTGTGTTAACTGTTTTTTAGCGTCCATGTAAAGGTCCAATCGGATGGGTGTGAAAAAATCTAATGAGAAGGCTGAATAATGCAAAGATCCAATCGTAATCAGAAGGACGTCAAAATATCCGATCAAAAAACTAATTGTGATCCCCCATGCTGCTTGCACCTGTCTCTCGCATGCACAAGCCACAATAGCCCTAGCGCCGCCGCCAAACATCGCGTGGTGGTCATCCCTCCGGAGAAACGGATCGATCTCCTACTCTGGTGGCATCAAATCGGTCCATCAGCGTCCTGACGAGTGCAAATAAAAAAGAATCCCCGGTGACTGATCACATCTCCGGACGGCCTTGGGCGGAGCCTCGCGGTCGGACATCGGGAGAAAATTGGACACTACAACTTCATGTGGTGTGCGATGAGCGAAACCGGATTGATGGGGCCTGCTGTGATCTCCTGCAACCAGTGGAGGGCCATGGACATAACAACGACGTCGTAAATTCAAAATCCGGTGTCAGATGCAAAGACCGCAAAAAACTGTACCACCACGAAGGCAAAGCGCAAAGGTATGTTTAGTGAAGCTGGTCGGATTCGGATCATTCGTAGATGGCTACATGCAAGATGCAACATGGATATCCTCAAAAATAGTTTGGCTGAAACACACGTTAATAATGTAGAATTCCATCATCAGTTAACCACACTAAACTACAATATTCTTTTGAGCTTTTGGTTGCCACTAAATTAAACAACCTTATAAATCAATCTGATCTTTTGGTCATTTTTCTGGTGCAACTGAAAAAGGAATCATTTTTTTTAGAAAGGTGATATATTAATATCCCAGTCTCTACATCGACGGCTAATGCATATAGTTGTATTTTATTACAAGCCAAACCAGAGTATTTCACACCATGGAATAGCAAAAATGAAGGTTTGACATACTTCCATGAATAGTTTGAAACAAATCTACGTCTTTCAAGAAAATAAATAAATTGTTTTGCACAGCGGCCACTACCTTATCAAAGCTGAAGAAGAAAGAGACACAAATTTTCAATACTTATTTCCATCAATGAAGAAACAATATTGAAAATATTTTACTATTAGTTATTTAATGATCCATGTAAATCCATTGGGCACACATAATGATGATAAACTATTTATTAGTGTAGGAATATAAGCACATCGTGTAAATTTGCAAATTAGTACTATAATAACAGTCTCAAGTATTTTCACTAACTAAAAATTACATAAGTTGCTAGCCCGTGCAGCAGCACGGGTTGATGAACTAGTTAATAGAATTTGAACCCCAGAATAATCCCGTATATTTGTGAGAGATGTGGTAAATGGTAGCGCGCAAAGGGTATAACATATTGATCAAACTGAACCTGATTCCTCATATAAAAACTCCCTTTGCTCAATACGGCATAGTGTTTCGGACAGACATATGGCCTTCAACGACTTTTTTAACTATTTGCAAATTTCCTTCAACCTCGACGTTAATATGTACGCATCTTCATACAATATGATGGTATTAACATTTCATAAAATATATTGATATTGTGTTTATGCCATGATCGAAAAGACATATATGGGATTTAATAGAACTTAGGACATCAGCAAGTAAGAAATATTTTTGGCATTACCAACGGTGCCCTACATAGTTTTAGTTATGTTTATGCTTGGGTCTTGCTTCGGGTGTTGTCCAAGAAAAAGCTTAGGAATCCTAAAAATGAAAGTTGATGAACTTTAACCGCTCAAAATTCGAAACATAACAAAATGAAAGGGTAATTGTTCGGAAAAAAAAATGAAGGGGTGTACTACCACCCTTATTTGTGTTGAGAGTGACTTGTCGCAAAAGTCGTAGAGTAAATTCCTTGTACTGATCGATTACGCTGCAATCCAAAATGATCAAGAAACGTTCTCATTCCCATCACTGTTCTGAACACTGGATCGGCCGGATTGAAAGACGCGCGATCTTTCACAGCGATTAGTGTGCATCGATCTGCGTATTAAAAGTTGGGACCGTCTCACATTTAAGACGTTGCTGTAGCAATAGACTTGTAATAAGAGGTCATTATGGATCCAAATTAATAGGAATTAAAGAGGAAAGTACGATCAAGGTCCGGGGACCAGGTAGCCGGCCGGAATCGCATCGAGCGATCATCTATGCCATGCTCGCATGGATTCATTGTCGCAAGTTAAAGCCTGAGTAGTGGGCCCGTCGGCGAGAGTACCTGATGGGCCATCTACGACTTTCTAGCGAGAATAAAGCTTTCGTGTAGAGATTTTAGAACAGATTAGCTGAGCTAATGAAAAACATGGGAACACTTCTGTTATAATATGAAACCGCTACGCAACCGTCTGTGGCCGCCGTAGGAGGCCTCCACCGTCGTCGCGTGGCCGTCCGTGGCGCCGCGGGAATCCATCGCCGTCGCCTCTGCGGGAGCCGCCCGCGCGTCTTCGGTGTTCGGGGTCAGGCCGCTCCGCGATCCGCTTGAGGCCGGGGCTGGGTTCCGGCCGGGGAGACTGACACTCCTCGCCACTGCTGCCGCCACTAGAGAGAGGGGGAGATAGAGGGAGAGAGATAGAGTGAGGGGAGTGGTGGCATCTGTGAAAGAAAACGAGAAAAGGAGATGTGTGGGCTCACGTGTTGATAGTTAGTATAGAATATAAGATACAGAGGATAACGGGTGCAGATGAAATTGATATAGAGGAGAGAATCTCAATGATTAGGCAGTAATATTCTTTTTAGAGGATGAGAATAGAATATGACAAGTGCAAACATCCTGAAACCCATGTGCCCTACCACATTCCTCTATATAGGAGGCAACGTTCAACAATGAGTGGAGGATAACACATCGATATGCACGTGTACCTGATGAGAGATGCTCGGATTTATAGCGTTCAACAAGGTTGTGAGCACAGCGGGAGAGAACAACTCTCCCTGTCTAAAGGGAGCGAATCGCTGCCGGGATTGAGCACCATAACCGCACTCAACACTCAGTGTCTTTGCCAGTGCAAGTGGAAGATCATCAAATGGGTTACTAGCGCTCAAACCCACTTGATGATCTTTGTTAATGAGTTGGTGCAAGGAGCAGAGAGAGGAAAAACAAAGCAGAGAAATTGAGGTGGTGTAGCGTTCAACAATGTGTTTAGATTTAGGGTGTTCACCAAGGTTGTGAGCACAATGAGAGAGAAAAATTCTCCATATCTGAAGGGAGTGAATCGTTGCCGGGATTGATCATTACCGTGGCCACGCTCAGCACTCATGAAAGATAATCAAATCGTCAAATACAATTAGTAAATATAAGATTGCATCATTAAGTCATACATACAGTGTGCCATATACATGATGATAAAAAATGATAATTGAGCACATTTGGACAAATTGTAATGACAATGGAACAACAGATATTAAAAAAATATTTAAGTTAAAGAAATATAAATATGAGTATTTGCGCGGGTAGCTAGTTTTTTATACTCATATTTACTTTAACTTAAATATAATTTTATTTAAATATCCGTTGTTCCATTGTCAATACAGTTTTTTCAAGTTAGCACATGAGTTTCTCCACTTTGTTTTTCATCTCTCTACTCCTTTTTGCACCAACTCATTAACAAAGACCATCAAATGGGTTTGAGCGCGGATAACCCGCCGTTTGATGATCTTCCACTTGCGTTGGCAAAAACACTGAGTGTTGATCACGGCCATGGTGTTCAATCCCGGCAGCGATTCGCTCCCTTCGAACAGGAAGAATTGTTCTCTCCCGCTATGCTCACAATCTTGTTGAACGCCCTAAATTCGAGCACCTCTCATCAGGCACACGTGCACATCGACCTATGCTCATTGTTCAATATTGCCTCCTATATAGAGGAATGTGGTAGGACACATAGGGCTTCAGGCTGTTCGCACTCGTTGTACTCTATTCTCATCCTTTAAAAGAAATATTCCTGCCTAATCATTAAGTTTCTCCCCTCTATTTTAATTTCTTCTGCACCCGTTATCCTCTATATTTCATATTCTATATCACTATCAACACGTGAACCCACCCATATATTTTTCTCCTTTTCTTTCACGGACGCCACCACTCGCCCCTCCCCACTCTATCTCTCTCCCTTTATCTCCCCCCTCTCTCTAGTGGCAGCAGCAATAGCAAGGGTTGTTGGTCTCCCCGTCCGGCACCCTCCAGCCCTGCCGGCCTCCGGCGATGCGCGGAGCGGTCGAACCCCGAACACCGAAGACGCGCGGGCAGCTCCTGCGGCGGCGGCGATGACGGACGATCACGCGGAGACGGCGAAGAACTCGTGCAGCGGCGACGGCGGCGTACGATCACATGGCAACGACGAAGGACTCCCACGGCGGCCACGGATGGCTGCGCGGCGTCGGGCCGTCGGTGGAGGGCTCCCGCGGCGGCCGCGAACGGCCACGTGGCGACGGTAGAGGCCTCCTATGGCGGCCGCGGACGACGGCACGGCGGCGGCATTGGATGGCTCACGCAGCGGCCGCAGACAGCCGTCGGACGATCACGTGGCGACGACGAAGGACTCCCGCGACAGCCATGGACGGTTGCGCGGCATCGAGTTGTCGGTGGAGGGCTCCCGCGGTGGCCGCGAACGGCCACGTGGCGACGGTGTATGGCGGCCACGGACGGCGGCACGGCGGCGGCATTGGATGGCTCACGTGGCGGCCGCAGACGGCCACGCGACTACTGTGGAGGGGTGGCGACAGACGAAATAATATGTACCGTTAGATTTTCATAAAATCTAAGGGTATATATTCTTCTCTTTTTTTGGATTAACGCAATAATATAGCCTCGGGCGCAGTCGCCACACCGCTATGTGTCGATGACGCCCTTGATCATGATATTGCATCTGTTTCTTTTTTTGCCGGTCGCTTGCCTCTGATTCTTTCTTGGCGTTTTCTAGTGCTGGTGGTGCTTGGCATTCTCGATGATGCAGAGCCCTCCACCAGGATCTTGCGTCATCAAGCGTTTAGGGGAAAATCTGCTAGTCATTGTGTGATATGCGCCGTCTAATGTGATCATTGTGGTTCAGTAGTGGACAGCGTGCAACATCTCCGCTCTATGGGGGGCGAGGGCACAAATATATAAGAAGTAGGTGAATCCAAAATGCAGCATGTTCAATATGGACTTCTGAGAAGTTAATATATGGAATATATTTCCATCTATTTTTTATCAATAATATTGAACTTTTCATAACCGTAATTGGTACGGACTTTTTAAATTATGGATGTATACTTTATCATTGCTGCCATGTACGTATATAATTCACATTCTTTTTCAATTTGTATACAAATATGGTACTATATAATTTCTTGTTTTGAAAATTCAGAATTTATATATAGTATGGTGGACTTCTTAGGCTAGTCTGGACCGTTCGATCTTCATAAAATCCAACGGTTTGTATTTTTCTCTTTTTTTAGATTAATGTGAGAAATATACACCGTTAGATCTTCATAAAATCCGACGGTGCATATCCTTCTCTTTTTTAGATTAACGTGAGAATTTCTTGACCCTCTCGATGAATCTGGTGGCTCCTTCTATTGTAATAAGATAATAGATAGATTTTGTGTTGTTTAATTGTTTTAGAGCAGTACCAACCCTCGACGTCTATGGATATTATCTATATGTATTACCAAATAAGTAAGACACAATGTTTAGAAATCGTATCCCTCAATACATAGTGTCTTCATGTTGATCCATAATTATTTGTCATGAGTAGCGTGGTTTGTCTGAAATTTTCTAAGCGAACACTTATTTTAGGATCGAGGGAGTAGGGTATTATTTTTCTTAATTATATTGCGGAGTGATAGTGACTTAATCAATTCGGGGTTATATTACATGCATCGTCCTCCGCCGCTCACACGCATTCAGATCTCGAGCGAAACATTCCAAAAGGACATGATTTGAAGCATTTCTGGTGTGTGTTGTGTAGGTCTAGGCGCTTAGCTTAACCAGAGATCCTAGACTTGACGATATTCGTATATGCACGCATATCGTGTAGACTCGTGGGCCGGGCAAGAGCCGGAGCCGACCATATGTCCATATGCAGAAGCGCGCTGCGTCGTAAGCTAGAGCTCTAGCTGCAGCAAGCTGATACAGTGGAGTACAATTTAGCAGAATATGTGTGGATCTGCTACTCCAATCCGTTGTGAAGCGGGAAAGATGCTACACACGGCTAGCCCTGGGAACGGTTTGGATAATACGAATGAACTTAGCTACGTCGGCCCCAATCTCCCCCAGTTTGGATAAACGTAGTGATATACGTATATATACATGGGTGTGTTGCCGGGTGGGTCTACGTCTATCTCACCGGCTGCGTTCAGGTTTTTGGGTCGGCCTAGGGTGGGAAAAAAAACTTTTGTATTACTAGGGCATCTTCTGTGTAATAACCTCCATTCTTTCTACTCCTACTTGAGCACCTATGCAACTCCCATGAAATTATAGTGCACTGAGACCGGCCACCGATACTGGATAAACTCGTGCGCTGCTTTTTTATCATCCCACTTCTGCATCACATGTAATTGAGTAAGAGGCATTTCTTTTGAAGTAACTCGTGGAGGCTTATTGGGTACCTGATCAAGAAACCGACTGGTACTAAATGTCACACTTTAGTATCAGCTAGTGTTATTGACCGGTACTAAAATGACGGTACTAAATGGTCACACCGTTTTAGTAGTACTGGGTAGTGTTCTAAACCGGTACTAAAATTGCTTCGGAGACTTTCAAATTTAGACGACCAGGTACTAAAGATGACATGGAACCATTTTAATATCGGGTCTTTAGTGTCAAATATTAATCTATGCGAATGAATCATGAATGCAAGTTTTTCTACTAATGTCTGTGTATCTTGTTTCCTCCGGTTTAGGGGGTGGCACGTACAAGCACAAGCACGTGCTCCCCTAGTCCCCTTACTAATCCACCCATATATCCATCGCGACATAAATTCTGTTGTTTCACACGGACCCCGCCGAATTAATCGTGCATGTCAATCAAAACGACACATTTCACATGCATGGACGCCCGGGCCGGCTGGGAACGTGCGTAGGAAGCACTGGTGTATAGTAGCCATGGTCTCCTTGTCTTTTGCCTGCTTGCACGTCCGGTTTGTTCGTCCATATTTCAACGCACTTCTTAGAGTCAACCCGGGAGGTCTTTTTAACCATATGTCAATCCTATAATACGACCACTATAATTAAGCTGGAGGTCCGAGACCTCCGAGTCCATTTAACTTTATTCTAAGTCATTGTTTAACCATAATTTGAGATCGGAGACAGTAAGCACAAAGGCCCTGTTGTCTAAGGAGGCAGTAAATTCTGAGTTAGTTAATTAATTTGGATGTTGAAATAATTTGTGTGAAATACTTTACATATCTGGTCTAACATTCCGTGAAGGTGGTATTTACTTGGGAACACTTTGCAGTTCCGGATTGAATGTTACAACGTCAGGTTAATTCGTGTGGTTTAGCATTTTTACCTCTGTGGCTCGCCCACCGGTGACTTGAAGGCGGGTTAATTTTTGGACGTCACTTTATACCGTACCCGCCGCGATTGCGACGCGAGCAAGCATTGGCCCATGCATGTTGATCATTACTTGCTCCTGGTAAGGCCGTAATTGATGCCCAAAATTTTAACTGTGATGCCTGGCATTTTACCCGTAAAAAATACTCACTCGAATGGCGGCCCACATCCCGCGCGCGCCAAAACCGGGGCCCCGCAAACAGTCCAGCAGATCACGTGCAGCGTTTGAAGTCCACGTGCAACAAGGCCCGGGAGAGATTACTTCCTTAAAAGGCATCCGATCGAACACAAATGCCCGCCTACGTCGAGAACAAAAGAAACCAAGAGATGATCCAGAGCACATTCGATCACAATCAACCATTGTCTTTAAAAAAAACAATGGGGGGTGTTTAGTTCCCGGAAAGAAGTGAAAAAGAGGGGTGAAAAAGTCACATCGGACGTTGTAGCGCACTGTAGCATTTTTTGTTTGTTTGTGGTAATCGTTATCCTATCATGACCTAACTAGGCTCAAAAGATTTGTCTCGTCGTGTACATCAAAACCATGTACTTAGTTTTTTATTTACCCACGTTTAGTGTTCCATGCACGAGGAGAGAAATTTGATGTGATTTGATGTGATAGGTGGATAGTGAAGTTTGGAGAAAGAATTTTTTACATTTCATGGGAACTAAACAGGGCCATTACCATTGTCATGCCAGACTGCCATAGCTTAATTTGCTGCAGGGTGTAGCCGACTTTCTGAGCAACTGACAAGTCTGAAATCTCCAACCTAGCATGGTTGTTCGTTTAGTTCAATCTAATATTTGGCGGCTCAGTATGTCAATGTGCTTACAAGGACATGGTGTTGCTTGTATGCCCCTATACATGAGCGTCTTTTAAAAAAAACTAAGATTGATCAATGCTGTTTAAAATTAGGGAATGTTTACCTTGAAAATAAAGTAGGACATGTTTGGTTTGAGGGACTAAAGTTTTAGTCTATGTCACATCGAATGTACTGATGCTAATTAGAAGTAATATAAATGATGCTAATTAGAAGTAATAAATATAGGGTAACTATAAAAATAATTACATAAATGAGGACTAATTAGCGATCATGTAGCACTACATTGTCAAAATAGATTCGTCTCGCGAATTTATCCTCAATTACGTAATACATTTTGAAGTTTAGTCCCTGGAACCAAACGAGCCTAAACAAACCCTTAGTTCATATATCGCCTTCTCTCCTACTCTCTCTGTCAGATTGCGCACGAGTAGTTTGCCCTTAACAGTGTAGTTGGAGCCTGGCTCGGAGCCACGGACCCGTGGGCTGCAGCCTGCAGGAAGCGGGTGATGGGAAAGGTTTGGGCTATTCTCCATTGGCCTCGTTGCTGCGAGTGACCACGCGCGATGCGAGAGGCGGCCAGTGACTCGTTACATCCAAAAGGCCTGGTCTGAGATGGCACGCTATGCCGCCGTGCTCCTCTCGGCACATGGGTACCTGCTGCACCGCACCTGGAGCTGGAGGCCAGGCCACCCATACCACACAGGCGTGAATTGTGATTCGTGATGGAATCATGCATGCACGTTGGGTCTCGCTGGCCTCGCCAACACCCCGTGCTATTCATTCAGATGCTCTCTGGGTGGTCGTGGTACCGTCTGAATCTACCTATACTGGTGGCAGCACTAGCAGACTAGCAGTACGATTTGTATTCATGATGTGCTCGAAATGAATACGACGCTGAAGACCAAACAGAAAGTACAAAACCACCAATGGGAACCCTCCGAAGCTTGAACCCTCACGGCAAATACAACGCACATCAGCCTGCAGCTCGTGGTGAATTTTCTATGTCACCTAGGCAAATAAAAGGATAAGACAACATGGCTGAACTGAACTGCTCGATCGCAAACCCGTCGTGTATGTCCATATATATACCAGTGTGCTGATGCAGAGAACATTTGTGGGGGCTAAACTATGTATACATTATACCAACAATTATCTGGTGTTAGCAGTAATGTGGAGCTCGCTTTACAATGGTAGCCTACTGGGGTTGTTCTTTACCTTCAGCTTTCGAGACCTTCAAAAGTTAGAATGCATACTGGAGTTACTCTTTACCTCCCAGTGACACTCAAATCGAAATGTAAATAAACAAAGACGGAAACAATATGGATATCGGGATTCACCTCACCTCTGGCCTTTCCTCGGCCTTCCAACCGGCCTCTTCGCCTGAATGCGGCCCGCGTCGGGCTCCTGTCGCGCCGGCGCCGGATTGTTGTCTTGCTGTGGCGGCCCAATCCATGATCTGGCTGTCTTGCCACTGTTTGAGCGACGGGTTCTGCTGGCGGTCGCAGGTGACCTTGTCTTCGTCGGGATGCTGCTCTCCAAGTTGAACCCCCTCTTGCAGCTTTTGGAGCTGTTCATTGGTTGCAAGCCCATTGATGAGCTGAAACAGATATATCATGAATTTCAGAATTCAGCATCTATTTACAGGAAGTTCCAGCAGCCGTGTCTATATCAAGTAAGGGAAAACAGAGAAAAAGGAAAAGCCAAAGCAGAAACTAAGGCCACAGAACATTGGTCACATGGGAGTACAGGAACTGTCATAGAAGATACCTGGGTGCAGCCTCAATGTCTTCTTGA
Source organism: Echinochloa phyllopogon (assembly GCA_033239725.1). Taxonomy (NCBI): domain Eukaryota; kingdom Viridiplantae; phylum Streptophyta; class Magnoliopsida; order Poales; family Poaceae; genus Echinochloa; species Echinochloa phyllopogon. Next base: position 5,537,323 of record BTCW01000001.1, read on the forward strand.
AACCTCTGTTTGGAGACAGAACGAGAGTCATCGCCCACGGTGCACTCTACAGAGATAAACAGACAACATTATTAGATATGAAAAAAGGTAATGACTTGAGGACCATACTCAGATAACTACAGAATTAGTATGGCTAAAGTTTGGAGTCATACTGTCATTCTTTCTTGGAGTGCTGGATCCATTTCGCTTTAGTCTGACTCTTCGAGAATCTTCAGAAGTAGCCCCTGTGCTAGAATAACTTCGTTTCACGACCTGCAGTATATTGATTATGACATTATGTCTGTGTAATTCCGAAATCGAACACAAAGTAGGGAATTAAGCAAAACATGAGATATAGCAGTGTCTGCTCTACCTAAAATGTTTAGACATGACATCAATAAAGTAGTAAACAATTTAATTGAGCTGACAACAGTTGATCAGGAGAAGGTCCTTACATGCACAGAACTGTTTGCATAATTCAAGATTTGAACATGTGGTAAACAAATAAAATGCAGCTGTGTCTACTCAAATCTAAAATGTTTAGACAGGCCACCAATAAGAAAGAAAATAGTTTAGTCCAAGGTCCTCAAAATGTTATATTGACACTTGTAGATCGCTACAAGGTCCTCAAAATTACAAAAACTAAAGGTAATGTCAGAAGTTATTACACTAAACATAGTTTATTATATACTAAAAAAAGCAATAAGCTAGTGACACTCCAGAAAAGTTCTGCAGCATCCAAACTAGATGGACAAACATATTATACTTCTATGTATCAACAAGGCATATGCAAGTATAATGAAAAACACATAATAATTGGATTCAGATTTAGGCTGAGTTACAATTCCTCAAGGTAAGAGCACTTACGGGTTGACTCCTGTCATGGTTCTTGGTGCATGGACCTTTGGTAGTGGTCAACCTTTTCTTCAGCCATTCGTTCTCAACAGTGTTGTCAAACACTGGATTATAAGCAGGACCACCTGATGCTGCCATGAGAGAGGTCTTTGGACTTGAAGAATATGCTACAGGATATTGCTGTGTGCTAGCTTGCCAAGAAATGGGAAGAATAACATCAGTTTCATCTACATCTGGGTCTGAATCTACCATCCGCTCTTGAATTATCTTTATTAATTCATCACATTCCGACCTAGCATTAAACATATAGGGCAGAAGTCAAACATTCTGGTCCAATGTATTCAGCAACAAATAACCAGTACAACAAGTTTCAGATCTTGGTATCAATGACTTCTGCTTTTCTTTCTGCAATATCCTAAGAACATAACAGTGGAATAACAGTCTTGAATTCCGGTGCCACAACTTGTCAGTTTTTCCCTTCCAAAGAATATCAGCTGTGAAATGAAGATTGTAAAGAAAGGTTCGAGAGAAAAAAGACTGTAAAGAAACTGATCAAGTGCTTATTCAGCAAGTGGACCTATAAACAACCAGTAGAATGGTGTTTCAGATCTATGTGTCGACGGCATATGCTTTTCTTTCTGCAATATAATAGTGGAATAACAAACTTGCATTTTGGTGTCAGTTTTTCATTCCCAAAAATGTCAGTTACCAAATGAAGACTGTACAGAAACAGGAGAGGTACTAAACCACAGTGCAAGCTTTTCATTCCCAAAAAACGTCAGTTACCAAATGGAGGCTATACAGAAATTGAAGGTACTAAACCACAGTGCAAATAAAACCTACATGTTTGAGCATACAAATTTGCAAATGGAAGTAGAAAAAAAAAACAAAGTTGCACATCTTAAGATAAACAATTCAAGGAAACAGGATATACCGTGAGTAAGTATCCTGCATAAGCAACTGCTTTACAGCTTCTTTTGGGTCTATTTCTGAGACAAATGCAAAGGATCCTTCACCAGAATCTTTCAGAACAATCTCCTTTGCAGTCTACAACCACAGGAAAGCATTTAGGTTGGTGATACAAATTTCTCAAAGTAACCAATTTATCACTCAGATGCTCAAAGAGAACGACTTGTTTTAATACTACCTAGTGTAAAGAAAAAATTACAAGGTTGCAGATGGGCTTACCAAGTTCAACTGAGAACTGTCAGAAGCAACCAACATCCCAGTACTATCATCTGTTTGATAAGAAAAATACAAATCAGGAAGTTACAAAGTCCATGAGAAAGCAACTTTGGCAAAGCCTATGAACGAGTACAACATTGAATTGACAATGTCGTGGAAGTAGCGATGATCAGATTTGCAGTAAACATTCCTAACAGAGAGATGGGCATCTATATCATTCCCTTCGTGTTGAAGTTTTGAACAAAGCCTACCTGACGGCGATTTAGAACCTAGCATACTCGCCTTTTCAATTCCTACTCGAGATATTGCACCAAATACCTCAAACGTCCGATTCCCCCTCTAACAGTTCGCGCTGAATCGACTTCATTGGCTCAGTACACAATCACGAGTTGATCAAATCACCGTCTCCACCATCAAATCCGATCCCCCCCCCCCTAATGGAATAATTCCACAAGCTCGTACACAGACAAAGACGATCGCAACGCCGACGCGGGTGCCTCGCACCTCACTGGAACACCGCAAGCGCGAGGGCGGCCTCCACGGCAGACCGAAATCGCGAGCATTCCACGCGGCATTTGGAATTCGGAACCGGTGAGAGAGAGCGGGGGGAGAGAGGGTGAGTACCAGCAGCGGCGAGGGCGAGGCGCGGTGGCGACTGCGACGACTCCGGGGAGGATGACGTGGCGTCGGAGGCGGAGGACTCCGGGTCGAGGACGGCGGCGAGGATGCGGCCGGCGCCGGAGAAGAGACCGGAGAGACCGGAGAGCCACCCGCGCGGCGGCGGCGGCGAGGGATCGCCCGCGTCGGAGGAGGCCATGAACGGGCAGAGACGCGGAGGCAAAGTGCGAGTGCTGGGCTGCGGTTGCGGTGCCGAATTGGGGGAGAATTTTGAATTCCCCGACCCCAGCAGCAACCGCTAGGAATGCCTTCCCCACCCAGGCGGTTACACGTGGGGTGGTCTCCCCTTGTTGAAGGCGTACTCCACATCAGCACTTGGTACCACATGTCAGTGGCTCACTGAAATACGCCTTTCTGCAGGGAACACGTATTTGTTGTTCCGCCATCAGGTAATTAGGGGATGGTGGGTGTGCATCAGGTTAATATCAGATAAAAGGGGATCAAAAACCAAATGCCTTGCTGCCCTAAAAAAAACAAATGCGCTAATTGCTATAAAGATCAGTGTACTATTGTCCTTCTCTGAAATATATGAATTTCACACTTTTTGTTTGCGCCCAAATTACAATTTAGAAAAAATTTATGCCATTCCCAAATACCCAATCAGAGATGTAGTCTGAGTCTTTCAAAAAAAGAAAAGGAGATGTTGTCTGCTAAAGATGCGGAGATATGCCGTATGACCCATATCCTAGATTCAGCAAACAAACTGCATTTCCATGCGGTCGTGCACAAGACATGAGCCACAGATTACACGCTCCAGGCCCTTTTCGTTTCTGATCCGTGTCGACCGCATGAACTAGTCAGACACCCCAACTGTCCAAACGCCTCGCATCACTCCCTTCCCGCCACCTCAACCTGCTTCGATCACCTCACAAACACCCTATATATTCCGAGTGAGCTCACTCGCCACACCCTGAACCTCCACTGCGCGCTCTCGCATCCGCGTGCTCCTCCCGCCCGCCCGCTCGCCCGCCATGGCGCCCAGCAAGCTGCCGCTGCCGCTGCTCCTCGCCACGCTCGCCGCCGTCCTCCTCCCCGCGCCGCCCGGCGCCGGCGCCGGCGCCATCAACATCACCCAGATCCTCTCCGGCTTCCCGGAGTTCAGCACCCTGAGCACCATGCTCGCCGACACCAACGTCGCGCTCGCCATCAGCCGGAGCGACAAGGTCACCGTCCTCGCGCCCAACAACACCGCCGTCGCCGCCGCGTTCGGCGGCCTGGCGCGCGTCCCGCGGTCGCTGCTGGCGGACCTCCTCGCCCTCCACGTCGTGCTCGACTACGTCGACGAGCCAAAGCTGGGCGCGCTGCAGCGCGGCCGCAGGGGCGACGGCTCCGTGCTCACCACGCTGCTGCAGGCCATGCGCGCGCCGCCGCTCCGCGTGGGGTTCCTCCGCGTCTTCTCCGGGGACAGCGGCCGCGCCACGTTCACCTCCGCCGCGCCCGGGGCCCGCCGGAACGCCACCGTCGAGAGGCAGCTCGCCGCGCAGCCCAGCACCGTGGCCGTGCTGCAGGTCAGCAGCTTCGTCTTCCCGCCCGGGATCAGAGTCCCCAGGGCGTTCCCGCCGAGGGCCAGCCGCAGCCACATGGCAGCGCCGCCGACGCCGGCACCGGCACCACAGATGCCGATCATTGGGTCCGGCCCGCTGGTTCCGAGCCCGGTCAGGCCGGTGCCGACGCCAAACCTCACGGATACTCCCCCGCCGGCGCCGGTGCAGACCGGAGTCATTCCGATTCCTAGTGGGCACGGCGGCATGGCGGCGAAGGTGGAGTCGGCTGCCGGGCACACGGCGGCGAGCTGGTGGAGTGGCGTCGCCGTGGCGATCGGGATCGCGACGTGCCTGTCTTTGCATTTGTGAGTAGGGTAGCATCAGACAGATAGAGGGCAGTGACCAGTGAGCATGTTGTGGATAAAGTTAGGCACGTTTTATCATTTTCATTTCGTGATCTGTAGTCGGTTTTGGTATAATCTCATAATGCAATTTCATTTAATATGATCGGAGTATCCCACAAAAGCCGATTGGTATGCCCAGCTCGTCGTGCAAACTCAGATTCAGATAACTTTAAGGGAATGACACATCGTAATTTGGCACGACAAACTGGGCATACAAAAGAGGGGGAAATGTGTATCATTATTGTTTGGAAGAACTGATTTATAATTTTATATAACTTTAAGGGAATCACACATCCAGGGAAATCTCAAATTTGATACTTTCGCATTTGGCAGAATGACAGTAGCCTGCAGGCCGTAGCTAGTTTGGTATGAACTCAAACATGCAAACTTAATTAATTCAGTGATAGTATCGCACAAAACATGAATTGATTTGGCTAGGGATGATGTCGACATCATGCAAGCTCTCACATTCAGATAATTTAATCTGGCAGGCAAAAGAGGATTGGTCAAGAAATCTGATACTTCATTCAGCAGAATACAGTAACTGAGAGAAGTTAACATTCATCACTCAAAGCTAGGATTCTGCAGGATAGGTTGTCACGGGCACACCCGAACACATTTCAGAATCATATTACATCAATTGATCTAAACATGGTTCAACTCTTCTCACTCCGCGTCCTCTATCTCTGTGTCCTCTGGAACACCTCGGAGGTACAGAACATTGTTGCACCTGTAGATTGAACAAGCATAAATGAATCATACGAGGGCCAACTGAATATGCAACTCAAAAGAGCTTAGGTTTGATCAAATATCAGAAGTCAGACTGGACATGAATGCATCCCAGATTCCCAACTGTTGGCCTAACATCCTAGTTCGAAAAAGTTCACAAACAAACGATAGTATTTAAGATCCCCTTTGTTTTCTTGGAATGTAACTTTTGCAGATCCACACTACCTTAGCATAATCAGATTAGGGCAGCAGGATGACAGCATGCAAGCTTTTCCTGGGTTATCTAGATTTACAAGGCAACACTACTTGGCATAGGCTTAGCAAAGGATCAAAAAGGCTACCTGATCAAAATCTCTCCCAGGTTTCCAGAGAATTGCCCATCAATGTACTCCTCCGTGTTAGCAAGCTGCACGTATTAGAGAAGGTAGTAATGAATTTTGTATGTCTCTTCATATTCAATAGATAATAAGCTATTTTAAAAAATAATCAAAAGATGGTAGACTGACAGCCCAACTGTCAAATTAATACCTGAAGATTCATATAGGAGTCCACAGAAACAAGATAACCTGAGAACGTAAAATAAGGCTTATAAGTATGGTTAAGGGCAGGAACAGTATCTACAAAATAATAAAGTGTAACAGTTGAAAACTGAATACCTTTGTACTCCATGCCCCACTTAAGTTTGACAATTACAGGCTTCCCTGTCAGGTTGTTCAAGAAAGGTTTAGGGTTAACTGGCACAGTCTGCACAAAGCAAGAATTCATCAGTAAGTGTACAGAATGTCATGCTTTATTGTGGAAGGCAAATATGCATAAATCTCATTTCATTCTTTGGACTTCTTTAGCGATCACAACCATCAGGCCTGCATGACGAACCCAATGGCTCGAGCCTTAATTGATATCAGACCACCAAAAGTTAACTATCATACCAAAGATACTTAAACAGATAAAAAAATAAATCAGATTCAGTTATCTGCTTGTCTAGTCGATTATTTTAGTGTTATTAAAATTACTATACAGAGACTAGGAATTGAGTCTAGCAGCTTACACCATGTTTAGCTCATTACTCATTAGGAATGTATCCTTTTCACCTGATTTTAGATAACAATCAGTTTCATTAACTGAAGGTCAATCAACTGTGTATGTGCACACTTGCAGACAAATACGGAAGCACCTTTGAACTAATCTAGCAGAAACAAATGAAAACATGATACAAATCTACAGTTGCATCCACAACAAGACTAGCAACTGCTTTGCCTATGTGGATACAGCAGTACAGTGGTGACGCAGAGCAAAGAAAATCTTTCCAGAACTCAACCCAGGGTATTGGCTACAAGATTCAGATGAAAATTAACCTCCCTTTGTAATCTCTGAACTCTGTTGGCTATACTGCGGCGCACCATCGAAACTATTCTTTAACAGTTTCGTCACCCAAATTCCACATCAGATTGATTACTTGAAATATCCAAACCATTGACATCACCTATCTAATATTTATCTTCGTGGAATTTAACCTAGGTGTCTCACCTCTCAACGCCCTCCGCACTTGAGCTACAAGATACTCCCAAACACCCAATGCGCAACACCTAGACCAGGACCTCGACCTAGCCGGGTACGAGAATAGCCGACGCCGCCGCCAAATCACACGACGAATAATTAGAGCCGCCAAATCACAGGACGAATAATCAGAAGCGCGAACAGATCTAATATGTAAAGAAGCGCGAACAGATCTAGTATGTAAAGTATGTAAACTGCCTAGAAACAAGGGCCGAGAGAGAGCCGAGGTAGGTCAGGGGAGCTTACCGCCATTGGAGCACACGAGCAGCGGCGGCCGCAGTCGCGATGTCGAGGAGAGGGCGAGGGTCGAGGGAAGACGGAAGAGGCAGCGGGAGGGGAAAGCCGCGGCCGGGGTTTAGGGACTTGGGATTGGTGGGCTGGGCCTTACCATGGGCCTTACCCGGTTGAACATATTCATGGGTCTTAGATTGACATTAGGCCTTGATCACCAAGCAAACCACAGTGCCTAATAAGGCCAGTCGCAGTGCGAATTGGCTTGTAGTCCAATGGTAGAACGGTCTAGTGGCACGCTACCCACCAGGGTTCAAATCCTGGTGCTCGCACCTTCAAGGATTTTCCGGCGCTATGCGTTAAGTGGTAAGCGGTGTTCCTGTCGACAACGAGGTGCCAATGGTGACTTCGGGAATCTCCAGATCTGCCGGGTGCTCAGTCCTTCAGAGGTGCGCTATGCGTTAAGTGGTAAGCGGCGTTCCCGTCGACAGGAAAATAAACTAGCTGGGGCGAACTTTTAATGATCGACTGAACCGAAATCAAGTACATTGCAATTCACATCGCATTAATGCATCCATACATTGCAATCGCACAATTTTAAAGCGAAGTTGAGATATTACCTCAAATTTGTCGAAAAATTGATGGTTCTTGCACCAATACATGGTAAAATGCAAAAAAAAAGTAATAGATAGATGAACCTGTAAATTGGATAAAGACATCAATTAGCAAATAGCGAGTAATAGTAAAGTGATCACATGATTCAACTCAAGTGATGGTTAACAACTTAACATTATAAGAATATACATACCACTAGCAAGGTTCTAAGAACCTCTAGCTCTAGGGCGGTGTCTAGGGTTTTTTTGACAACTGTACTCTTCGATTTTTAGCTGGGGCAACTGCCCCAACTTGCCCTAATGTGCATCCGCCAGTGCCCGTCGACAACCAAGTGCCAATGGTGACTTCGGGAATCTCCAGATCTGCCGGGTGCTCAGTCCTTCGGAGGTGCTCATAGGGGTAGGGTTTGCGTACGTGTATTCATAGGGGTGAGTGTGCCTGCGTGTGTGAGCGTCTGCGTTGTACTGTGTAATTCTCAAAAAAAAATAAGGCCAGTCTTAGTGCAAGGCTTCATTATACGGTTACCTAGATCAGAAACTAGGTAACTGTGCCAAAGAGTTTCATCACTATGAAACTCCTCTCACATATCATGAAACTCTATCTTCCCTCTTCTATGTGACATCAGCATATTTAATATCATAAAACTCCTCATAAAACCCCCACTGAGACTGGCCTAAGAACAGAGCAATACTCCATAGATACTTTTCTTGGGATACTGACATGACAATAATTTCATGAAAATATTGTCGGTAAGGGATGGATCAACCAACCCGGTCGACTATCACAGCCACATTTTCACAATCACTTTCGTATAATACAAGCTGCTCAGCGCGGTTGTCTTTTGCACAGGTCACACCAGCAAAGAGACAGGCGTCCTTGAGAAGAAAAACCAGCAGCAAGAGCCGAGAGGGTGACAGGAAATAACACTCGCAAACCCGGGCCTTAACAAGATCTCAAATTTAGAAGGTTAAATTTGGGAGTATGGTGTCACCTCGTAATCATTGCGTCACTGTAACATTTTATTTATATTTGTGAAAAATTGTCCAAACATTGATTAATTAGGCTCAAAATGTTCGTCTCGTAAAGTACAACAAAATTGTACAATTAGTTTTTTATTTCATCTACATTTAGTACTCCATGCATGTTATGATATTTTGATGTGATGGAAATCTTTTGTATAGTGGAATTTGAGATCTCGTTAACAAGGGCCCCGCCTCGCCTACACTCCCCCCTGTTAAGGTCGGTTTGGTTGGCATGGAAAACAAAATGCTATACATATATACAGTGTAGCTCAAAGTCTCAAACGCAACGCTACACCACGGCACGTAGCTGTCAGGTCTCCGTGAACTCTGCTCCAGCAATATACTAGGCTGCTAGGTTTGGAGTACCCCAGTGTTTTCTCTGCCACGCTAATCCAATCCAAATAAAGCGACGCAAACATATCTGCAACGCCTTGTCATATCTGCAACTGCAAGACTGCAACAACTAGCAGCTGACGGCTGGTCACGGTCACGGCGAACGGATGGAGCGATGGCTTCGCAGTTGCCGGGTGGTGAACAAACAAAGGCGCGGACGCGTGATTCACGGTGAACACAACGGTGGCACTTGACACCAAAGTAACAAGCAGTGTCCAACTATCCATCTCGATCGCTGTTTTGTCTGATAAGTACTGTCGCAATTCACAAGAAATTGGCATGCATTTGTAACTCCTCCAGTGTGTTACGCGTCAGATAGTTCTGGGAGACCATGCCATCCACGCGAAGCTGCGGTGGGTGTGCACGTTCCTGCAAGCAGATCGAGCATGTGATCCACGCGTGCACATGGATCTCGTTGCGCATCACGCCACGGTGTCAGTCACTGAGCCATATATGCACAGTCTCAGTAAAATAATCAGGCAGCGATGCCATGAACAACGTTGCCGATTGGTTTTCTCAAAAAGAAAAGAACAAGATATGTTAATTTGTTCGGTCTTTAAACTGAGAGGGGGGGGGGGGGGGGCACTGATCGAGAGCACTACGGCCCAGGAGGCGAAGACGACCGGTCAGGACTCGGTCATGCATGAGCATGAGGCGGTTGTTCAAGGAATCAAGGCCCGGAGCGGAGCGGATTAGAAAACGGTTTGAATGAGTCAAGGGTGCCCCGGACCGGACGTGTGTTAGGTGATGCGTCCGACCAACCGAGGAGGAGGCGCCGTCGTGTGCGTCGTCTCCTCCGGCTGGCCTTCCTGCAGGGGAGGGGAGGACGGGCTCCACCGTGTTCCAGGCTTACGGCCGCGCGCGCCGTCTCCTCGCTTTTCCGGTGGCGCGCGTGGGGCAGCCAGGAAACGCTGGAGGCGCGCGGCCGGGCATCGCGTTCATGCGGCTCGCTGCGAGAGGCTGCATTAGAGTATGGTTGTTTGCAAGCTAAGTGCATTAGCAGCGGGCATCCCATCATTATCCCGAGTCCCGACCGTCCTATGCAACACGCAGCCTCGTGTCGTGATCGCTGTCACACTCACACACACCTAACGTTGCATCGCCATCGCGTACATACGTACGTACGTCCACCAAACCAGGAGAAGACAACACGTGCCGATCGATGCAAATGGCTCGATAAAAGGGTCGTCTTCTCAGCTTTGTGCTACTTGGAAAATGGAAATGCGAACCTTGGCGGCAGCACCGGAACAAGGTACGTGCCGCGTGCGCGGTCTCCATCCAGAACGGAAAAGGGCCGAGCAGAGAGAGTACCCGGCCGCTGCTGCAGGTTCTACCAAATGCGGCCGATCGATTCGTGCAGCGTGCCAAAGCTACGGTTACGCATACGGGATGACCTGCAGGGAGGAGGCAGCGACCGCGGGCCCACCCAACAACCCACCGTGCCGTGCGTCGCCATGGTTTGGACGCGCGCGAGGCGCACAGCTTTGTTGGACTTGGACGGCTCGGGATTGGATTGGACCAGCTTTCCACCAACACCAACACGCCCCCAACCAACCGCCCCATCCGGCACGACGACGCCCCGCAAACCATTCCGCTTTCTCCACCTCGCTAGCGCACTGCCTCGGGGGCCCACACGTCAGGGGAACGAATAGGCACGCTCTGCGTGTGTTTGGTTGAGAGGACGACGTGGGACGGGACACGTCGATCCTTTTTTGGTAGTGTTTGGCTGAGGGACGAGTGGGATGGATCCATCCACAAAGAGGAATATTCCCACAATATGCGGGATGGAACCATCCGGCCAAAACGAGCGGACAGGGGCATCCCACTTCGCCCCCGTCTGGCTCCGTCTCTCTCCCGTCCAAGGCCGCCGGCAAGGCCAGGGCAGTGGCGCGCGGCGGCGTCCCGCGAGCGCCGCGGCAGCGGGCGACGCGTGCGGCTGGGAGGGCACGACGGCGGCAGGAGGACACGGGCGAGCGGCTGCGGTCGGCGGGAGGTGCGGCGGCGAGCGACGAGGCCGCGGGCGGCAGGGTCCGGCGGGAGGTGTTGGCGGCGGGGTCCGCGGCCGACGAGGCCAAGGGCGGCGGCGCGGTCGAGCTTGGCGCCCCGGCGGCGCCGGCGGTCGAGCTCGGCGCCGGCGTGGAGGAGCGGGCCGGGCGGCGGCGGCGGTCGAGCTCGGCGCCGGCGTGGAGGAGCGGGACAGGCCTGGCGGCGGTCGAGCTCGGCTCCGTCTCGCTTCGTCCGGCGAGCGCGCTGGGAGGCCTTCGTCCGCGGCGGGGAGGGCGTGGCGGGGAAGGCGCGGCCAGGGGCGGCGGCGTCCCGCGGGCGACGGCGGGGAGGGCGCGGCCGGCGGCGGCCGGCAGGGAGGGCGCGGGCAGCGGCGGCGAGCTCGCGGGGAGGGGATGAAGGTGAACACGGGCGGGCGGCGTAGTTGTGGATAAGAAAAAAAAAGAAAAAACAAATCTTGCTGAGTATGACATATGGGGCCCATTAACAGTATGTCTAACGGTGTTAAAGAGCCCTTCCATCCCATCCTTTCAATCCATTACACCAAACAAAAAACTGGGACGAACTCGTCCCTCATAACCAAACACGAAACGAGACGATCCCATCCCTAAAAACAGGAACGGGACCATCCCATCCTACTTTGTCCCCAAACCAAACCCACGCTCTCTGTCTCTGGCGACTGCGTGATCGGGTTGCTCGTGCTGCCTGCCTTGCGTCAGTGTGACGCCACCTGGAGTAGTCGTCCTCGTCCAAGTCCAACCCACCCCCACCACGCCGACCGGAAGTTTTGCGCTTGAGCCGGCCGGCCTGTCCGTGGTAGGTGAGCCCACTGGGCCGGGTCGTGCCTCCCGAGCGGTCCATCGATGGCAGTGGCGAAATGACTAATCTGCCCTTGAGGCTCACGCTTAGGTGACCCTATATGGCTCTAGCTAAGAGCCTAAGACTAAGCACCAATGTGTCTCAAAAAAAAAAAAGACTAAGCACCAATGAATAGTTGAGACTCCCTCTGTAGCACGCGGACCTGAGCTTCGTCCCACAAGCGCACATGTAACGGGATACATACATTGCACGACATTTGTTTGCTCGAGTTCCAGTCTCTCCAACATCTTGTGCCATGTGTTGGTTTTGCCTAGTGAAACCCATCCAAGTATCCAAGGTAGAATGGGCTGTCACGCTCTCCTCCCATGGTTCTAAAGGTAGCTTGGTTGGTGATTCCATTCTCGGCTGTGTTTAGTTTCCGAAAAAGGAATGCGAAGTTTGGTGAAAATGTCACATCGGACACTGTAGCGCAATGTAGCACTTTTCGTTTGTTTGTGGTAATCGTTGTCCTACCATGATCTAACTAGGCTCAAAAGATTCGTCTCGTCGTGTACATCAAAACCATGTACTTAGTTTTTTTATTTACCCACGTTTAGTATTCCATGCATGAGGAGAGAGATTTGATGTGATTTGATGTGATAGGTGAATAGTGGAGTTTAGAGAGAAAATTTTTGGCTTTTCAAGGAACTAAACAGGACCTCTGTGTGCAAATGAGGAATGTGGCCATGAATATACCAATTCCTATTCCCCGGGAAAGATGATAATACTTGAGAAGTGAGATAACGATGGCCCTCTTTCATTCCTTAAAGCAAACACATCATCGTTATTATTAATGTTCCGGATTAAGTTCAGAATGTTATACTGTATGCACTACTTGCATAAAAGCATAAATAGAAATGTGTTGTTTTTTTGTGAGGAAGTAGAAATATGTTCTTTGGGAGGGGGGGTTATAAATGTTAGTTCTCGTGACAGATCAATTGATCTTGCGCAACATACATATGGCACCAAATATTCGATGAAAAATCTCTTTCTGTTGCTTTTGGTCTGAATCAAATTGTAGATCGACGAGTCAAAATGCAAAAGGACTAGATCGACACCATGACAAAAAGACAATGCTTTTTTGAGTAAAAAACAATGCTTACATTTCAGAGTCTAAGGACTCTTGCAGCAGATCATGCAAACAGAGTCGCGTCAATGAATACCACTACACGGTTGTTGGTGCTATAAGAGGAAAATACGCTTCACATAGTCTCCGAGGACACAATGGTGAAAACGCTGTCGCAGTATCTTACCAAAAAAACTTTGGTCACATACACACACTTGGAAAAGAGGCTAAAAGACGATCGTCATCACCAACCCCAGGCGCAGAAAAGAGAAACGTCCGTCCAGACCATTGCAGTCTCGTCTGGTCACAGGGACGATTCCGTAAAACTGCCACCACAGCTGCTTCTGCTAATGGGGTTGGTAAACGACGTTGACGTGGCACCCCCGCCCCAGTCAACGAACCACAGCTTCCTCCAGCCACTCTCTCTCACCAACCCCGTTGCTCTCTGCTACCTCACTCTCCCACTTCCACCTGGGCCCCACCCGTCATCCCCCTCCCGGCCCCGCTCACCAACTCCCCAACTCCCCTGCTCGTATATAACTCCCCACCCGCCATTCCTCTGCCCTTCAGGAGATCGATCGCGAGCTACCATTCCCAGCCATCGTCTCCTTCCTATCGCTCAATCAATCGCCAATAGCACAGCGTCACCTACCCGATCGATCGACAGGCTACTCCATCCGAGAGCGAGGTTGATCGCCGGAGATATGGGTTCCATCGACGAATCGGCGGCGGCGGCGGTTGCGGCGCCGGCGGCGGAGGAGAAGCCGGTGGTGGTGTTCCGGTCGAAGCTTCCGGACATCGAGATCGACAACACCCAGCCGCTGCAGGCCTACTGCTTCGGCAAGATGTCGGAGGTGTCCGGGCGCGCGTGCCTGATCGACGGGCAGACCGGCGCGTCCTACACCTACGCGGAGGTGGAGTCCCTGTCGCGGCGCGCGGCGGCAGGGCTCCGGCGGATGGGGGTGGGGAAGGGCGACGTGGTGATGAGCCTCCTCCGCAACTGCCCCGAGTTCGCCTTCGTGTTCCTGGGCGCGGCGCGGCTGGGCGCCGCCACCACGACGGCGAACCCGTTCTACACCCCGCACGAGATCCACCGCCAGGCGGAGGCGGCGGGGGCCCGGCTCATCGTCACCGAGGCCTGCGCGGTGGAGAAGGTGCGGGAGTTCGCGGCGGGGAAGGGGGTGCCGGTGGTCACCGTCGACGGGAGGTTCGACGGGTGCGCGGAGTTCGCCGAGGTGGTCGGCGGCGAGGAGCTCGAGGCCGACGCCGACGTGCACCCCGACGACGTCGTCGCGCTGCCTTACTCCTCCGGCACCACCGGGCTCCCCAAGGGCGTCATGCTCACCCACCGCAGCCTCGTCACCAGCGTCGCCCAGCAGGTGCGCCCGCCATCGCCATTCGAATCGATCCCCCCCCCCCCCCCAACCCCACCCAGCCCAACCTCTCTGTCTCTCTCCTCGTCTGAGTAGTTGCCGTCGCCTGTCGGTGGCCCCCCGGAGAGCTTGCTTGCTTGTGCTCGCCGCGGAGAGGGTGACCGTGTGGGGCAGCTGGACCCACCTGTCAGCATGGCCGCGGAACATTCCGTTCCCGCGTCGCGAGCCCCGACAACGACAAGGTTGGGTGTCAGAAGAGTAGGCCGCCGGCTCATAAATAATGGCTGGATTCATCCGGCCGTTCTAATTGCCCGGCGCTTAGTGGGGTCCACCACCTGGACCCACCGCCGAACAAGCGGTCAACCTCAGCCGGAACGATCTTTGGCGCCAAACAATTTTTTTCTGAACTTCTGACGGAAAATTGCCAGTGCCAATTGCTTGCTATATGCAGTTGCTTATTCTGGATGCTGAATTTTGCTACTAGATGACTAATGAGATTTTCCTTGTGTGATGAAATGAAATGAAGGTTGATGGGGAGAACCCGAACCTGCACTTCACCAAGGACGACGTGGTGCTGTGCCTGCTGCCGTTGTTCCACATCTACTCGCTGAACTCGGTGCTGCTGGCGGGGCTCCGGGCGGGGTGCACCATCGTGATCATGCGCAAGTTCGACCTGGGCGCGCTGGTGGAGCTGGTGCGCGCGCACGGCATCACCATCGCGCCCTTCGTGCCGCCCATCGTGGTCGAGATCGCCAAGAGCCCCCGCGTCACCGCCGACGACCTCGCCTCCATCCGCATGGTCATGTCCGGCGCCGCGCCCATGGGCAAGGACCTCCAGGACGCGTTCATGGCCAAGATCCCCAACGCCGTGCTCGGCCAGGTAGATAGACATATATCCATTGCATTCCCTTTTTTGCCAATGCCAATGCTACTGAAATTTACTGTACTGACTGATGATGTGGCCAATGACAGGGGTACGGGATGACGGAGGCAGGGCCGGTGCTGGCGATGTGCCTGGCGTTCGCCAAGGAGCCGTTCCCGGTGAAGTCCGGGTCGTGCGGCACGGTGGTGAGGAACGCGGAGCTCAAGATCGTCGACCCCGACACCGGCGCCGCCCTCGGCCGGAACCAGCCCGGCGAGATCTGCATCCGCGGCGAACAGATCATGAAAGGTGAGAGCCCCTCGATCGACCGTCGCCATCCTTGTACATTCGTGCATATCCTTCGAAGCTTCAGTTCATGTCGTCGTTACCGGCCGTCAGTTTGGCACGGCACGGCATGGACGCTGACCTGGCACAGGAGATCACGGCCCTGGCACTGTCACGTGGGCCCATGTGCTGCGGGTGAAGACAGCGCGCGTGGGCCCGGTGGCTTTGCTTAACTAGAGGAGCACCGAGCACGAGTCTTTGAGAGAGAGAGTAGGCGCAGCAGCAGCAGCTTCCTGATGTAGACAAACGTCCTAGAGTGTTGGTTGTAGGTAGTAGGTTGTAACTAATCCGTTTGGTCCCTGTGATTAGGCCACGCGACAGCCACCAAATTTAAAAACTTTTGCAACTGCCATTTAAATTTTAGGTGTGGGGCACTTGAATGATAACTAGTCTTGTAGGGACCCCAAAGAAACTCTTGTTGACCCGCTCCATTCCATGTGAATTCGCCATTAGAAGTTTCAGCTTTCGACCCGACCAACCGCATAGCCTCGAGATTTAGTACGAACCAAAAAAAAAACTCTCTCAAGCAATACATAGCAGTCGTCATCTGGATGACTATAGTGTCATTGACATCGTCTCCAATCGAGAAATTGGACCTCACACTGCGGTCGGTATCAGGTTCCGGTCAGAAGGGCGAAATTCCAACCGCCGAAAGAAAAAAGCAAAGAGAGAACCTGCTCGGTCGTGCTGACGCTAGTTGGGTGGTTGGATTGGAGAGAGAGGCTTTGCAAAAGGGATTTGTTTTAGCTAGCGGCCTGGTCCAAGTTCCAAGCATAATGATTTGTTCGGACCATGGAATTCCCATGTCCACCGCACGTTTGCGCGCGTGGTGGTTGGCGGCTTGGCGCGCGCGCGCATTTTTGTGCGAGTAGCCGGCAAGTGGCATATCATTCTGCCGCGTCCAGTTGCCTGGAACACAGCTCACCACCATCGCCATGGCACGATGCCCGAACCCAACTCCCAAATGGGGTATTTTTTCTTTGCGAAAAGCATGTGGCAACCACATGTCCGCATGATTGACGAAGTGCAGACAGCAAGTCAGCAATGCTATTCATTACGTATGTGTTTCTTCTCTCTGCTTTTCTTTTCTTTTCTTTTTTTAAAGAAATTTGGGCATGCCATTTAGGAGTTGGAGTAGGGAAGTCAAACTTTGGCGGGAGAGAGAGATGGGCCATGTCGGGTAATGATTTATGAACTTTCACATCGATCACGAATGGTGGTGGAGCAGGCCCGGCCAAAGTGCGGTGTGCACTGATCGTGATATCAGATTGTCAGGAGCCAATATCCAATGCAGTGGATAGCCCATGCAGAATATCCTGCACTATCCATTTCGATGCTATGCTTGCATTTCATCGAGACGCGCGTTGGCATCTTCTAACCCGGGCTTGCACGCCCACAAGAACCACTAACTGAGGATGGATGCAGAGTACCTTTTCCGCGAGTTTTCTTTTGTCGGTTTTTTCCCCGGGAAACTTTTCTGCTGAACTTTCGAAAGGGAGTCGGTTAGGTTCTTGGTCTACCTAATATGAACGCGCACACATGGTTAGTTGGCACTTGGCGTTCGAGTGCGAGGACGGCATCGCGTCGCGTCTGGTCCAGAGTCATGGACTCATGGCCAGTTCTCTCCTCCGACATCGTCGGTCCAACAACTTGCAGAACCAATCAGAAAAGAAATACTAGTACCTCGCTGGAACTTAGGAGCTTCAGGCTGAAATGGCAAATGTTTGGTGATCCGTCGCTCGATCAAGAGAAAGCTCCGGTTTGGTGAGCAAGCAGAGCTGGTGCATCGCCATTGACAAGTCAATTCTGAACTTGTTTCTCTGCTGAACAGTCTGTCTGACCAAACCTGACCAAACCAAACCGTAGCTGCGCAGAATCTCTTCAGCGACATCTTGCTTTCTCTCTACCTCTGGATTGCCTGACAGTTTCTAGCATTACTGAATTTGTTTTGTTGCTCAGAGCTCCAATTAAAGGTTCTTTCGAACTGACTAGTCCTGTGGTGTCAATTCATTCAGGCTACCTGAACGACCCAGAGTCCACAAAGAACACCATCGACAAGGACGGCTGGCTGCACACCGGGGACATCGGCTACGTCGACGATGATGACGAGATCTTCATCGTCGACAGGCTCAAGGAGATCATCAAGTACAAGGGGTTCCAGGTGCCGCCTGCAGAGCTCGAGGCCCTCCTCATCACGCACCCGGAGATCAAGGACGCCGCCGTCGTATCGTAAGTTGACGAACATCATCTTCAGATGGAATCAGCACTTTGTGCTGACAAATTCATGGACTGAATTCTGAAATCTTCCTGCTCTGTTCTCTCAGAATGAAGGATGATCTTGCCGGCGAAATCCCGGTTGCCTTCATCGTGCGGACAGAAGGGTCTGAACTCACCGAGGATGCGATCAAGCAATTTGTCGCCAAGGAGGTAAACAATACCATGTTTCATATGTTTCCGTTGAACCAAACAATGAGAATTAATCTGCATTTGTTCACGAACAGTTAGTCCTAAAACCAGAACACTGCATTTGCTGAACATGCTCTTGCAAATTATTAAAGAACTGGATCTCATGACTGAAATCTCACACAATGCTCCACTGCAGGTGGTTTTCTACAAGAAGATCCACAAGGTCTTCTTCACCGACTCCATCCCCAAGAACCCGTCCGGCAAGATCCTACGGAAGGACTTGAGAGCCAGGCTCGCCGCTGGCGTGCACTGAGGCCATATACAGCTTTTCAGTCGGTCACTGTTGTTAAAAGCCAGGCAATAGGTGGTACCATTCTTCAAGAAATGGAAACAGGAGGGGCACGTAATCCTTTGGAAAAATATGTTGCCGAAAGAGGTTTTAGTTTGTTGGTTGGTTGGGCCCTGTTTGTGTAATGTTCATAAACGATATATATAGATATGTATCTATATTGTTTTTGACCAAAAGAACAAGGCTGATTACGGCAATACAGTAATGTATACCATGTTTCAATTGTCTGGATTTATCTTATAAGTAACTATATATAACTCAACCACACAAAGGTTATAACTACAAGTAAATTGCTTAAAACTGCAATATAATGTAAGTTTGTGGACGCCAATCTAGTGGCCCAAAACAAACTGAAAAGTAAAATGGTTTAGTAAACTATTAGAAATTAGAAACCTCTCTCTTTTCAAAAAGTATGGTCAATCGGATAAACATGAGTTTAGTGTGTGTTGGATGTGATTATAAGATGTGTCACTAGGAGTGGCATGACTGGTGTCACTTTGAGGACAAAGTCTCTGATGTTCTCATGCTTTCAGAAGTAACATCCCATTTCCTGTTATATGTATCTAGTATTGGGTGTTTGAGTTTACTGCATTAGATAGAAAAAACAACAAACTGAGGTGGTTTATTCGTAAATATATTGCTAATGACATTGAAACTTAAATGACAATTGAGTTCATTTGAATTATTTGTATCAATTAACTTCCGTAGGATACGTGCTAGGCATAGGGCTCCACACGGGAGTACTTCCTGTTCTTGGTAGGATGTACCTCCCTGAGTTAGTACTTTCGTCAAGAGGTGTGTCATACAAGACTACCTGGGTACTTGCTAAGACAGATAAAGCTATCATCCCACCAAAAAGAGAATAAAGAATATTGTCTATAATGATATCTTGGGGTCATTAACTAGGTTTCTTTTCTATGCATAATAGATGTAATTATATTGATTTATTATTAACATACCTTTTTTGAATCATATTGATTACGTATTTTTATGCAGCATGTATGTTTCAAACTTGTCAGGAGGATAATGTGATATAACTGACAAGATAATCTCTTAAATAATAAGACTGAAAAAACAATCCATCACCACCTTTCGGTTCTGTATGTCCACCCAAGGCTGGGTACAATTGCTAGTATGTAGATATTTCTTTTGTGAAACTCCTATTTCTGTTGAATTACCAATCCAAATTACTCATGTATCCACTGCTTGTTAGCATATGACCTTACAATAGATTTTATCTATATAGTACACAAAGGATGGTATATACATATTTCCTAGAAGGATTTGTAGAAGCTAGGAATTGTCCATGGCATAGGTAGCAAATAATTATGGTATAGTTAAGTTTTTTGTGTTTCCAAAAAAATTAATATATGTGTCTAATTTTTTTTGTTCTTGTATACTATTTTTTAAAATACATGTGCTTGTTGTATGTACATATTTGGTATGAATACAATTTTTTTCACTAAATTTAATATAAATTTGAAATTCAATTTTAGTAACATTACTTCAATAATGTTACTAGAGTTCATATAAACATATAATTCTTGGCCATATTCTAATATTGTGAAATAATATCGTAAGTAAATTTTGTTTTGACTAGGAGGACGCACACATATCTATAGTAGAACACACATGTTAGATCCACATAGGCACACATAAGTGTACCTTCTATTTCAATTGCAGCCTATAAATAATTCGCTAAAAATAGTCCTATGTGTATAAATCATAGGCGACATGATTCTAGTCGTTGTGGATGGATTCATACCTATACATATGCATTACACAAGAGAGGTGGTTCCTATCATGGATTATTACCTTAAACATAAAACATTTAATAAACATAATTCTAGATAAAAGATATTTATCGACTAGCACTTATATAAGTGTTAGACTTGGTCATATAAGAGCATAGTTATTTAAATATAAGGAACCAGACATCGCTAGAATCCTATGTTCTATATTTAAAGCCAAATGGGCTCTCTACTTCTCTCACAGTCCAACTATTTTCCTTTTAAGACTATTTTCTCCAAAAAGAAAGTAAAGAAAAAGTTCTTGGCATCTTAGTTTGCACCTTTTTCTTTGAAAAACAAAGGGCAAGATATTATTAAATACCATTAGAATTTTTCCTCACACAAAACATAATAACATGCTCTAGACGTGTAAAGTAATAACTACTGTCAGCATGTTCATTGCCGGAATCCTTGACCATTTATCAATGTTATTATAAATGAATAATAAAGTAGAGAACTATAAATATATTTTAAGGTTAATTTTTGAAATGTTAAGTATTAGAATGACATATATTTAGAAACAAACAAAAATTCTAGTTATACATATCTCGGCTATTTTAGCGTTCCGTTAGCATCAACCAAGTATGTGCCCTTCTTACACAAGCAAGTATAGCTGATCGGCATGCCATATCGTATCGGTGTAACCGTGCTAGCCGAGATAACCAAGTGTGTGCCCTTCTTGCACAAGAAAATATAGGTGATCGACACGTTATATCGCATCGGTCTAACCGTGCTAGCTGAGATACGGTAATACCCACAAACGGTCATATCCTCGCTAAGAAGGAGTAGAAAAACTGTTCATCTAATCGACAACGATCCACCTCTATCTGCAGACAAAACATCTTGAATAAATATAAATATGTAGGTGTAAGAAACATATAGGATAATGAGTCGATAAGTACGAACGAGCATAAAAGAGTATGGAGAAGAGAATTTTATATATTAGACGAGATGACAACAAACAATGCATTTCACCATCTTGATGCAATTTATTCACCATATCAGAAGAAATTGACAATGAAGTATAATATTATTAGCAAATCTCATCTTTAAATTATGCACACCTTCAAATGAATCAAGTGCATATGTGGTAGAAAACTATAAATACTCCAATTTGATTTTAAAACTTTTACCTTGTCGATGATGCTGATGGGATTTGGGTGGACTGTACTTGAACAATTTGAATTGTAATGTATTTTAACAATGAGCTAAATGTACTCTTTTTTGTGGGGTTTTCTCAAGAGGTGTAATTTTTAACCTACAAATGTTTAACAGGCATAACACACAACTAAAAATAATATTTAAATTATTTTAATTTTTCATGAGTACCTCTGCATGTGTACGTATCCGCTGTGAGAATTGTGACGTGTGATGATGAGAACTTATGAACCATGATAATTTGTTAACTTGTGTGTTATGTGATGAATTGAGATATGTGATAAAGTGCATTTTTGAAGTTTGAACTTGTTAAATTTGAAATACTTTTGAACTTTTGTTTGCACAAGTGTTTAATGGCTGATAGGGCGGGTCGGCACGGGCATGCTGAGCCTTCACGGGTTTGCCGACAGGCCCGACACTGGGGGTCGAGTTGTGTAGCCTCCCCGGCCTCCAAAAGGAATGGGCCCTCCCCATATATATATATATATATGGTGTATGTATATTAGACGAGTGACTGTAATTTCGTTTGGTCTATAGAGTTTGCGTTGTTTAGCTGGGCCAACCGATCAGGCCCAAAGAAAAAAAATAATGTGCCTAGACTAGAAGTCAACTTAATCGTTTTTTTTCAAATCCTGGTGCTCGCAACTTTTCTTGGGATTTTTCCAGGATTTACCGGCCCTATGCGTTAAGTGGTAAGCGACGTTCCCGTCGACAACGAGGCGCCAATGGTGACTTCGGGAATCTCTAGATCTGTCGGGTGCTCAGTCCTTCGAATGTGCTCATAGGGGTAGGGTTTGCGTACATGTATTTATAGGGGTGAGTGTGCGTGCGTGTGTGAGCGTCTGCGTTCTACTGTGTAATTCTCAAAAAAAAACTTAATCGTTTTTCTTTCCTGTCCTAAAAAAATCATTTTGCTTTCCATCGACGCCATATAAACCGCGAACACTGCCAATCACACGCCGGCTGAAATCTCTCCAACTACTATTATAAAAGGGCCCCTCATTTTGGTTGGGCCCTAGGCCACCAAAATCCCAGGACCGGGCCTGTTTGCTGGGTCAACATCTCCAAGTGTTACTAATGAGTGAAAGGGCCTCTAGCCCAGTGGTTCCTGCAGATCCAGGTTCGACTCCCTGTGAGAGCAAATTAACTAGGTTTAAAATAAAAATTATAAAAAAATAGGTAGGGATTCCCCCGCTGAGTCCGGTCAAAAAAGTGTGCCTAATAAACACTCCAAATAATTAATTTCGGAAACAAAGTGAAAAAAACTCCAACAATTGCCCAGAGATGTTCCAATTTTTTCGTGTGTCCAATATTGACTCCATCTTGAGCTAAATTTACCCCTTCTTTGTGCACTCACAAACCCGAAAAAAAAGACGGAGAAAAAAAAACTACCCAATTTACTGTTCATGCTGAGTAAAAATCAACTTTTGGACCTACAAATAGATGATGCGGCAGCAATTAAATTTTTTTGGACCAATTTTTTAGGAACGGTTGGATGGAGGGATAATTTTGGCTCCGAATAGTTTTTGGTAAGATCCCAAAATCTATTTTTTAGGACTTTATTTTTTTAGACATTCTTGGCGATGTTCTAAACTCTCCTCCTTTTAGCTCTTTCCCGTTTAAACAAACATGTAGGCTCCGCTCATTGAAATGAATGTTTTGTTTATCTCTCTGTACGTGAAACTTGGATGCAATGTTCCATGAGGACTACATTCTCATATAAACTTGATCAAGTGGCCGGAATCGTCAGATCGTGGTCGTCCAATTCTAATTTTAGACTTGCACAAGCAAAGCTAGTGTATGATAACAGAAGGAGCCAACTCATGACACTCTCTCCAGCAGTCCAGCTGCCTCTTTTTGTACCCCATTCCAAATGTGCCTCTACAACACACCAGCTGGACCGAGCTTCCCTGCGATCCGTTTCCCCCTAGAGCCGCGCGCATTGCCCGGCGGCCGAGGAGGAGCCGGGCCCCCCGCGGCCGAAGAGCTCCCGCGCGGAGAAGGCCGAGAGCACGGCCATGCCCACGGCGGCGATCATGCTGCAGAGCATCCCCGCGGCGGCCTGCTCGCAGAATCGGGTATAGATGTTGCAGAGCTTGCTCCACTGCAGCGCCTCCACGCCGATGAGCCCCACGAAGCACGCCTGCAGCGCCGCCACCGTCGTCGCGAACACCATGTACGCGCACCCCTGCACAAGAAACACGTACGGCAGCATTGTGAAATCCCTGATGCACACAAGCTGAAAGCTCAGCTGCCTGATGCGAACGCCGCGTGCTGGCGAAGCTAATATTGCTGTCTCTGTCCCGGCAACTCGAGGAGGGCGTGATGTTGTGCAGTTGGCTACTTGGAAGCTGCAACTGTGCCCGAGTTAATATGGCTGCCGTCTGGTCCCGTCTCCACCATGGAGCAGATCGAGACGACGTGCCGTAAGGGCTGGAGCTCGGATCAGTGATCGCCCCAACCACAAGTTGCCATTGCCATTTGTACGAGCTCGAGCACGACAGGGGCCGCGCAGGCAGACTTGGCAAGGCACTCTGCTTTCCTATTCCTAGCCAGGATTCAGGAAGGATCCGATCGCACAAGCCACAAGTTGTAGCATCTGAGAGTGACGCGTTTAAATGGAAACGGTTGGGGATAGGACATGCCATTGCCCCCTCTGTTTCGCTGTCCGGGGAAAAGGGAGTTGGCAGAGTGAATGAAGACCAAGAGAGTGAGTTGCGGCCAATCGCACGGTACCTTGTCGAGGACGAAGGAGACGCACGCGACGCCTCGCCTGAGACGCCGGCAGCCGGCAGCGCCGCCGCCGTGGCGGGCCATGTAGAGGCAACGGGCGAGCTGGACGACGTGGTACCCCGCCGCGGCCGCCGCCGCCACGATCAGCACCCTGCCAGGGCACGCGCGCGCGCTTTAGCGTTCGTGCAGCAGCTCGATCTCATGGTAGAATTGAAACTAATCCAACATGTAACAAAGAGAAGCTTTTGCAAGGGGGTTCGGAATCAGAGAGAGGGGCAGAGATGATGAGGCCTGCGTACCAGAGGGCCTGGACGTCCTTGGAGACGGCCTTCTTCTGGACGAAGAGCACGGTCTTGGTCTGCGCGCTGAGCCCCAGCAGCAGCGCCCCCGCCGCCGCCATCGCCGCGCACGCGCCCCGCAGCACGTACTCCGCCCTCGTCACCGACGACGGCGGCGGCGCCCCGGCTGCCATCTCGCTAGCTGCTCGACGCCTCGATCGGCAGGGCAGCTCAAGTAATAATCCCCCTTGCCTCTGTGCACACCAGTCAGTTAGCTCTTCTCCTGCACAGCAGCTTCGTCTTGTTTGGTTTTCCTTGGCGAAAGGAGGGGCCTCTGCTCTTCTCTTATAGAGGCTTATTGACTTGGGGTTGGGGACGCGCCGCGCCGTGGCCGTCCGTGCACGGCGCGCCGGTGTGCAACGTGTGTCCAGCTTCCCGGGCGGCTTATCTGGCGAAACAGGCTGCAGCAGCTAGAGCAACAAGTTTCCCCTCGCCATCGTCGCCCCAGCTATTCATGGGTCATGACGTGACCTCGCTCGCTGATGGGGGTGTCATAACGAGGAAGCCTCCAGCCAACTATATACTATACTAGAAAGTTTATGTGACATCTATCACAGGCATCACATCATGTTTATGTTAGGACATTATTAGTGGTAATACTTTGCGTAGTTGTTGAGTAGTTGTTACTAACAAGTTGGGCTGTCAAAACATATGTGGACAATTTTTGGTGTGATCCCGATCGTATTACTTGTCTCTGTTTGGCCTGAGGAAAAAGTGAACATTTATAGCAATACTACAACGTAGTCTGAAGGGTTTATTTGTAATTCTACTGCCCAACCAGACCAAAAAAGTGGGGGAGAAACACACCCTCTTTTTCTTTGCACACCTAAAGGCCTGAATATTTGTGTAGACTTTTTTCATTCATGATTTTTGTTGTATTCAATTGGATTTTTTTTGGAATGGATATTATTGACCATGTGGCTATCGAAAAGGAATTATTTGCCGTGTTGATTGGGGCGTAAGCATGTCGTGTAAGGCATTGGAGCCATCAAATATATATCTCTAGTATAAATGTACGAGTATATAATTGTCTTGCAGATCATCACATTAACCACAAGTCCACAACACAAGACTCCCACAACTTTGAGCCTTAATGCACATCAAAGCCTCAACTGCCTGGAATACGACGGGTAACCAGCTCAGCTCCAGTGTATCATAAATGTTCTGACCGGGCATCAAAACGAAAAGAAAATCAGTTCGACAAACACGTGCAGTGCAAATTTCATCGGCAGCTGCTCCTGCTAACCAGAAAAATACAAACTTAGGCCCTGTTTAGTTTCTAATCACATCATCAAACTTTCAAAAATTCTCTCTCCAAACTTCACTATTCACGTATCACATCAAATCACTCTCTTCGTACATGGAGTATTAAATATAGGTAAATAAAAAAACTAATTACATAGTTTTGATGTACACGACGAGACGAATCTTTTGAGCCTAGTTAGGTCATGGTAGGATAATGTTTACTACAAACAAACGAAAAGTGCTACGGTACGCTACATTGTCCGATGTGACATTTTCACTAAACTTTCTCTTCCTCTTATTGGAACTAAACACATCCTTAAATTAGTCAGATTCGACGAGTCGGCCTCTTGGATTTATTTATCTGCCGATTTTTTGTAGACATTTGACTGGTTCGCAGCTGGCTTTTGCAGATGGATGTGCCTAGAGTTTGTAGTACAGACGAAATATATGCGAAAACGAGAAATATGAATTGGCGATCAGATAAATGAAATTGAGCCTGAAAATTTGGATGCAATTAGTCTATTCAATAACAACAGCACACCAAAAGTAGATCACTGCTGTAAATTGATTGCAAAAGATCACATGCTGGTCCATGCTGGTAACCATAACTGTTGACCTCATCCACTCACAGGTCCACCGATCCAATTGCCCTGGGCTCCCCTTTCAGCTTTCACTAGAACAGCGAACTGTCCTCTCCATTCTTAATGTGGTTCGGTTAATGACACACAGGAATCAGGATCGTGAAGATTTCCAGGAAGGAAATGTCACCATAAGTGACACATACATCGAGAAGCAATGCATTAACATACACACCCTAATCTCTGGATTAATTCGAACTGTTACTGTATTCTGCACAGAAGAGCCAGGGAAAGAAGATACACAAGCATAGCTCGAGTCATATGTCAAACTTAGGAGAGCTATGTTACAAGAGCAGAGGCGAATTCTGTACAAGATAACAGGACTATTCATTGTACATTTCAGAAAGTTGTTTTGACGGTAATCAGGGAGGTATGAGAGCCACATAGCTACTATGTAATTTACAGTGAAAAGGTAACCCCGACTAAAGTAAACCACGGCATGTTAATCCTCCAGCTCGACGAGCCGTGCCCTTCTCTCGGCGGCCTTCTTCCTGACGAAAATCCCCCACCTCATTGCGGCCTTGATCTTCAGCCACCCGACGACAGCTTTACCAGATGAATGGCTGCGCTCGCCTTCAAAACCGAGGCTCGGTAAGGGAGAGGGCATGTAGGACTGGAAGTTGAATGTTTCATCTGGTAAACTACCAGAAGCTCCACCCATGCTGAAGACCCTGAGCAGCTGCTGCATGTCTTCACTCTCGAGCATTTGGTGGCTCTTCATGCGAATGTCTTCTGTAAAGTCATCGCCATACTGACTCTCACGGTTTCTGGGCCAATCACTATTGTATCCAACATTTGCTGGCTGAATCGACTGGCTTTGGGAAACTACTTGTTGCAACTGGCCCAGTTCCATCCCCATGGCATCATTTGCAGACCCTGTCAGCATGTTGGGTGATAGGAACGAAAACGTGTCATCGTATGGTGGCTGGACATTGCTAGATGAATTTTGAAGCTGTCCTGGATGCATTGCTGATTGGTCGCCATCATACCCTACGCCTGAAACAAAATAAAGAAGCATGGTGTTAAAATCCAAAGGCTCGTCTATAGGTGATAACATATTTCACATGCCTTAAAAGTTTCATAGCAGATTAATCAGTATCGATGCAAACTAGTCATTGTATCTAAACCTCAGATGCTGCTCACCTGTTGGTGATGGCCCTGGCATGCTCGTCGAAGAGAGTTCCTGCTGATATGAAATAGGACCACCAGCAGGAAGACCTGTCTCAGCTTGACCAGTGGATGCAGCCTTTTTCTTTGGTTTAGGGTTGAAGAGACCTTTGCCATCATATTCAATGACATACATCCAATTGTCATATGCTTTCTTTACCAGTGCATCAGCAAAGAGCTGTAAAGAATAATGAAGTTCTAATCAGTTAGGGGGGGGGGGGGGGGGGGGGTTATGAAAAACAATCACTATACTGCACATCCCAGCAATGAAAAGAGGGCTTATACAAGAGTTAATCAAACAGAATACTTCAACAGGGTAGGCAATTACTACAGGCTGATACTTCTCAAGAACAGTTGCAGTCACTAGAAGGCCACAAGAGATCTGACACATTTGAGTTTAGTGGTTACAAGCCTCTCAATGATTCGACAATGCCTTCAATATCAATAATACGGCAAGTTCTAGAAACTTTTTTTAACGGAACTTAAAACACATTTTCAACATCGTCACCTTAAATATGTACAATTGCATGTGAAGACTTCTATATTGTAGATCAATGTAAGGTAACATCAGGTCGGAACTGCAAATTACTAAGATTTATAAGCCCCATAGCTTGATAATTCTAATAGTTTAACTTGCATGATTTCAAACACAAAAAACATTGACTCGCATAATTTTCAGAAAAAACATCAATATGTAATTTAGTTTGATCTTGTAAGACAACTTAAACATATGCAATTTCATTATTAGTCAATATACTGAATATATGCTAAGTTGACTGACCTTTTGGCTATCATCAAGGCTCTCAGATGAATAGAACTGCTCGCCAGAAATCAACCCACAGAATGCATAGATATTGTTGAAAATAGCACCAATGCTTCTGCTCTCATCAGAGTAGTATATGTAATATTTTCCACTTAAGACACAAGTCTTTGCATGTTCCACAAGGGTTTCCCACATCTTGTTGGACATACCACTTCCGAGTATCTATCATAATAATTAGAAGTTAGAATCTGAAACACACAAAAATGGAGCACAAACCTGCCCCAGCCCCAACAAGAACTTACACTGCGCAATTTCTGTGGGTCCCGAACCACAAGTCTAAGGAAATCCTCAACTGTAGATATTCCAGATTTGTTCAGCCTCTTATGGAATGACCCATCCTTCCCTATTTTTTCCAACCTCCAGACCTCATCTTTCAGTGTTGGTGGATAGTGCTTCTTGTACACTAGACAAACAGAATTGAAATAGTTCAGATACAACATGTGTCAAGAAGTAGAAATACAATGATGAATTTTTGGGACTTACATTCTCCTCTATGGTCCTTAACCATAAAGGCTTCAGTTTTTGCTTCACGAATGCGAACACCCTCACAAAACCCAGAGGCAATCTTCAAACCAAGTCTGAATTTCCTACTCCTTATCCAGCTAGAGTTATCTGTGAATGTAAGCTCCCCAATTGTGCCAACACCTTCTTTTAGTGTCACTTGAAGATCACCAGTTAAAATAGGTCGCTTTCCCTCACGCTCCTTCACAACATGACTGTCAAACTCTTCCCCTGTCCAGCCTTCCTCATCTTCATTGTTGAAATCACCTTCGAGAACAACAATATCAAGTTTGGCGGATGATTCTGGTCCGGAGGATACAACACAACCGGTGCCCACATCAAACAAAACAACATGAATTGCTGCTCCCTGCTCCCCTTCCACTTTTCCTCCCGTAAAAAGGGGGAGAGATAGCCTTGTACGGAACTGGAGTTGTAGAGTTCTTCCATCTGGACCTTCAATTCGCTTTGGGGAAGACCTGTTATAATTGAATTGGTAACAAAATAATGTTAGCATCAACAAACATTATTCCCTGTTTGACTTGCAATGTGATAAGCACAAACCTAGCACGGTAAGTGAATGAAAATGGCTTATTCTTAATTAGGCTACATGAATCAGTCATCGATGAAAGAACTACTGCCATGCACACTACTTACAATGTTGAATAGAGTAAGAAAACGGATATTTGTGCAGAAAGCTAATGTGCACAATTCGCTGTAAAAGAGAATGTAGTGTGTATATTCCAAGCTGATAGGGTACACTACTAAGATGCTATTAACGCATAAGGAACAGTGGAAGAGCTAAAGGAATATTGCATTTAGCAAACCTTCCAGTGATTGTTGCGGGGCCAAGTCTGACCAGTGCGCGCTCCACTTCTTCACTGACCTATCAAGTAATGAAAAAGACTGTCAGTTAAATAAGAAATGATTGTATTCCTGCTTGATGGCTCATTTGTATATAATGGTCTTACTACTCTTCGAAGAATTGGTTCCAATGATGAGCAGAGCCTCTGCAGACTATCCATCTTTAATGCTTCAACAATAACACTGCAAAGTAGAAATAGATTCTATTTATTACAACTGTAATGTGGTATGTCACTACTTATTCTGTCATTCATACTCCAAATAACGCTCCAAGCTTGCAGCAATAAGTAGAAAGAGACCATTTTTCGCAGCAACAAAAGGCTACATTTATACAAGTGCAACAACTATATTTGCCTGTCCTGATTGTGTGACAGTCTGAAGTCCGAACTCAAAGCCAAACCATAACAAAGGCATTCCCTAAAACCATTAACATGGTAGTCAACAACTCTAGAAAATAAGAGAAGTCTGGTGCATGTTCACAGTCTTCACCTCAGATTTGCAAAGAGAATACAGGTGCAACTGAAACATAATACTTGTTATTACAGTGGTAACTCTATTCCAACTAATTGTTGTACAACAATCCATGGACCCAAATCTGTCCGCAGATCTCCAACGTATTCAAGAAAAAAAAAGATCCACCAATTATTGTTCGCATTGCTACGAACAAAGGTGACATGCACTCAGTTTAGTGGTTCACTTGAGATCCTAAAAGCTTGATCAACAGCATAAGCTACTAGGTGCCTTCAAAATTCGATTCAAGAGGACTGGAACTTGGGTGGTATAGACTCTAGATACCGTCGTCCAACCTGCTAGGCCAGTTTCTTTGAGCAACTTGTAGCACACACTTGACAGAGTTTGCTTCAATTACTAAAATAAACACAAGAAAGACCCTATTTGCCCCAGAAAAATCAACCGTCAAACGAACAAAGCACATTACTCGTAGTCAAGTAAGAATAAAAAGGTGGACATTTGGTTGATGTCATCAATACAAATACTTTCCATTCTGGACAGGGTATCACCACTAATACTCCATGCTACGGTTCGTGTTATTGCAATTACTCCCACTAGTCAATTATACATGTCATTTCAGGCATGTTAGCAGGAATTAAGGAACCGATAATTTTACTTTTCGGTTCTTGTCCTTTTCGTTGCCTGTCTTCAGTTTTGCTGTCACCCTGGCTCCCAATCCTCTTTCCACAGTGCCGCATGCCGCCACCAGCCAATCCCATGTGGTCTGCGTCCGTCTGCCCCCCTCCTCCTGCTACATCTCACACTCCACCGCCCGCGGCTGGCCCCACGTACCATTTACACACCTAAACCCCCGCCAGATCGCCTCTCAGCCACGTGCCTCGATTGCTGCTGCCCAAATCCAACTCCCCAGCCAGCTCCCACTGACCAATCTGGCACCCAAAATGGGGTGCTGGTACCCTCTGGTGACCACATCTGGCGACACAGTGCCGATTGTGGAGCCGAGGAACTCGCTTTGTTCAGCAACTCATTGTGCCACTCAAATCCTAGCTGACATGAGCAGGAGTGAGCCGGAGGAAATCCTGACAATTTCCGCTTGGTGGCAAGTAAGGGGGAAGGGCATCAGTGTCAGAGCTCCATCTTTCTCTCTACAGCAGGGCAGCGAGCGGTGGGACAATGTGCCGAAGAGGGGTACTGGCACGTTGAGTGGCAAGGTGAGCAGCTTGGTGGCCACATGGCTAGCGATAGCTGGTCCCTGAGGATCTATCTGCGTTGAGGTGGTGGAGAGGGCCCTTGGCGGGCCATCTCTGTTAGCTCCATTGACGTGGTCATCTATGGACCCAAGCTGCGACTTTAAGGTTGTGATTATCTATGCTGCTGGGAAACTAAGTAGCGCTTGTAAGAGGCAAACAAGGAACAAATTGTTTCCGACATGTGACACGCGTCGTGTTTTTGAACATTGTAGCAAAGCCTCCAGGGTCATGTATAAATGACCAGAGGGAGCACTACATGCCAAACCTAATATATGCACCAAGACCACAATTTCCTATAAATTCCACAGTCCAGCGAACCAGTTTGTCATCATTGCGGCCAATGCCCAACAGTCCATGCCAATCCCCAGCTTAAACTCTGCCCTTAATCACCAATCAGTAGCAACCAAAGCTGACTTCAGAATTCAGATCACCCAAAACAAAGGGAACAATAAAGAGACCAATCGCCAATCAGTAGCAACCCAAGCTGACTTCAGAATTCAGATCACCCAAAACAAAGGGAACAATAAAGAGACCATTTCTACAGCTATACATACTACAAAGCAAATCACCATCAGCAATTTTGATACAGGAATTCTGATCGAAATTGAAAATTGCATAGTAGTACTGCAGGTCACACCGTCACAGTCTTCTGGCGAGTGTTCCCCCATTCGTGCAATCAATTCCACAGCCAGTCAAACAGGAGCACGTCACGAAGCTAAAACAAGCACAAAAGTGGGCACGCACAACCCCTACAAATTCCTCACCTGGCCAGAGCCGGGGGCCGCGCCCGCTTGGCCTCAGGCCGCCCGTCGTCCGCGCCGCCGCCGCCTCCGCCGCCGGCATCGAGCCCTCGTTTCTCCTTCATAGCTGGCACGGCGCCCCCGAGCCAAATAAATCTGCATCGAATTCAGCGAAACTCGCGTCAGATTTCACCCCGTTTCGACCGCTTCGCCCGCTTCGCGATTCCGCAAGCGCGAGAAATCAATCAATCGAGGGAGGGGGACGGAGGGGAGAGGGGCGGATTGCTCGCCTGGTTCCGGCCGCCGGAATCGGAGACGAGGGGGAGCTCGAGCGAGATCCGCGGGACAAAGGCCAAAGGGCAGGGGAGCGACCGGGGGGGGGGGGGGGGGGGATTGAACCCCCTATAATATTACCCGCAACATTTCGCACCCGCACACCTACCCGTCAACTGCGAAACACGTCACTGACATCGGGGCCCGGGTTCCGGGTCTGGCAGGTTGGTCCAACGCGACGTAGAGGGGAAGGAGCGCGGGTACGCGGCGGCGCCGGTGCGGGACGGAAAGCGGGAGCACGGCACAGTGCGGGCCCGCAGTGACAGTGACGTCGCCATCTGGGTTGAGTGACGTGGTTTCGGCGCACGCAAATATCCAGGCGCGGCGCGGCGGTCCAGGGACGGGCGGCGTGAGCGCGATCTTTTCGCGGGTTTCGGGCGGGACCGCGGGAGAGGGAAGGGGATAATGATTACCGCCATATGGAAGCAAGGGCAAAGGGAATACTCAACACGTGAGTAGGCCCGGTACCCCCGGCTTTTAAAAACAAGCAGTAAATTAATAGGTTTCTTATGTAAGGTATAGTTCTATGAAAGCGAAATGGTAAATTGTTAATACCCTAAAAATAAGAGTGGGAGAGAACATGTTTCATGCAAACTATACCTCTGGCGAAGCGTCGGAGAAGGCGAGGTCTTAGATTTTGCTAGAAGTACATCCATGATTCAGAGCTGAACTATTTTCTAAAACATCTTAGTCTTGTAGTCACCGATTAAGTGTTACATGTCATTTTTTCAGTGCACCTGTGCCATACCTTAATTTTAATTCGTCCTCCACCACTACCTCCGAATCTTAACATGTCGATGAGGATTACCCAAAAAAACATGGGGACGAGCATATAGCTAAATATAATTTTGCATACAGAAAAATGTAAAACTAGCTTAACTCAATAGTTCTCCCTATTTGGAAAGGAAGATGATTTCAGAATAGAAAAAATAGACAAAAAGAGGAAGATAGACAAGGTAATGATGAAATTAAAGAAGTAAAATTGAATCAGGAGACCTCTAACTCCAGTGACCTCCCCTTTTTCTCCGACAGCCAACTCCAACGACTCCTCTTCTTCTCCCATGAGCACCTCCGGCGAGCTCCGGTTTGAATTAGGGTTTGGATAGGGTTACGGGTGAGGAAGGGGATCTATGCATGTGGGGGTCTAGAAGGATGGTCGAGGAGGTTGCCGTACCGGGGCTGGTGGTGGGCGCTGGATGGGACGGCGAAGCAGCGGTAGTAGAGGAGGCCAGTAGGGCCAGGTCGCGCGGCGGCGGTCAAGTGGATGGTGGATCTGGTGACAACAACAGTACCAGAAACTGGAGGGTCGGAAGAGGAGTCGAGGGAGTCTAGATCTGAACTTGATGGCCATGGGAAGAAGAGGGAGGGGGGGAGTGGATGGTGATCATCGCCAGCCTCGGAGGCGACACCGGAGAGGTAAACACTAGTCGAGGGCGGGGCGGGGTAGGATTCATGGTATGGGCGGAGCTGCGGAGGAAGACAGGAGCGGAGTTTTTTTTTTGCCTCTACTGGTAAATAAGGTGGAGTTTGGAGAGCTCTCGACCGATACTTATAGGGAGAGCTCTCTCCGTCTAGTTGCCTCCTTTTACTTATTAGTTTTGCTCCATATTAATTAATATATATCGCTTATCATAAGTAACCAATAAATAATAAAATAAGCTTGGTGTTTGGTGAGTTTTTTTGGCCGGAAATTTGGGATTTTGGATGGGATTACCTTAAACTTCGGCTACGTTAGAGGACAAACGAGGAGGAAATTTGTCCAATGGTGGGGGCAGGTAGCGGTGTGGCATGGCAAGGTAGAATGGGTGATGCCATCCGCGCTAGTGAAAGATCGATGATGGGGAGGCTATGGCGTGAGATGATGGCCCATTAGATGTTAATGCTGGGTTAGTGGATCTAGCCGCTAGTGAAAAGAAGGAAGGTAGCATGAGGGAGAGCTTTGCCGAAGCCTACAGCTTCGAGATAGACTGAGGAAGAACATCGATGGTCATCACTCGTGCCATTTAATGCTCTCTACCACTGAAAAGGTGGGAAAGGGGCAGAGCACTAGCAAAGGGAACACGAAAGTGGCAAACAGGTAGGATCGAAAAAGCGTTGATCGGGAGCATTAATCCGAGTCCAATGCTATGTAAATCAAGTGAGAGATAAGCAAAATCTAAGTTGTTTGATGAGAGTACATATCCTTTACTTATATATATTTGAAGATATATTTACTATTGTGTATAATTATTGCTGGTATAGAAAACATGTTTAGATTTTAAAGTAGTTTTTATAGCAATTGTGTGATACCTAAGTGAGGCACAAGGGTAGGGTCAAAAGAGCGTTGACTGTGAGCACTAATCTGAATCCAATGATATATAAGTCAAGCGACAGACAAGCGAAATCTAAGTTGTTGGATGAGGGTACATACCCTTTGCTTAAATATATTTGAAGACATGTTTATTGTTATGTATAATTATTTCTGGTAAAAACATATCTAGATTTTAAAGTGGTTTTTGTAGCATTTATGTGATTATCTAGGTTTGTATAATAGTGTGCCTCAATTTTAGATGTTGATAACACAACAATAGAGGACATCGTTGGTCGAACTAAACATTACAAAATCCATATGGTTGACATGGTAATGACTAATGAAGTTAATGGCACTACGCGACGCAATTCTAAAAGATGGCCATTTTACATATATTGTCAAAAAAAGGTATTTGTGCATTCTTAATGGTAAGCAATCCGTGAAAGGGTCTCTAGTCTAGTGGTTAGAGCACCTGAGTAGCACCCTGCAGACCCAGGTTCGACTCCCTGTGGGAGCGAATTAACTGGGTTTGGAATAAAAAAATTACAAAAATAATAGTAGGGGCTTCCCCTACTGACTCTGGTACAAAAATGGTAAGCAAACATGGTACGCAATCCCGTGTGGATCAACCAAATGCAGATATGGCACTACTCTCAAAGGATTGTGCATCTTTCCATTCAGTGGCGGACCGTGATGACGAAAACATGGAGGCTGGCCTATGTAGTTGAGTATTACAAAGCACAACATAGTAGAACATTTACTGTTCATTTAGTGAAAAAATGCATGGAGAAGGAGGGGCCGGCGGCCAGTTTCGCCTCTGAAGAGGTCCGCGAGTGTTTGCATTGGAGCTATACTTGCATTGGAGCTATACTTCTGTAGTTTGTCACCAACCTTGAATTAAGAGGCATGCGCTCCGTCTAAATCACTATAGATCTAAATATATCCTAAATATGTTTGTTTTCAACAGAAAGATTCTGCTGAGTCAGAATTCAAAATTGTATGAACAGATTTTATCGCAAGCAATCTTATCGTCTGTGTGATAGAAATTTAAACTAAAATAAAAGCAAAAGTTGTCTAAATTCATGTGGAGTCGGTAAAATTATTGTCCTATAAGATAACCCAGCTAAGTTTGCGAGCAAAATTTCCAAAAGTCCGCTTAAAAAAGAAAAGAAATGGAAATGAACTCCCAACTTGCGTGCACTTTGTCCGCGCCACTGCTGACTAATTTTCCCCATTGCTTATCCGTTTTCCTGCCAGGTGGGCCCCGTGCATACGGATCAGATCAAGCGATCCAACCACACCCGATGCGGAACAGTAGTCCACGCCTACGTGGGCACCCTCGTCAGCGAACTCCGACCGCTCCGCTGCTCCGCTCTGGCGTCGCCGCCGCCGCCCCACCAGCCCGCGGCTGCCACCATGTCCCGCGGCAGCTCCGGCTCCGTATTCCTAGGCGTTGACGTCGGCACCGGCAGCGCTCGCGCAGGTTTGACCTCCGATTCCCTTTTTCTCAATCCTCTTTTTATTTACCTTGCCTTTCTTTTCGTGTAACTTGGATTCGTCTTCGCTTCCTTGTCTGTCGCCGGTTTGTTAGTTGGTTAGAACTTAGAACGATCACCTTTACCGCAAGTTGACTGTTTTAAGTCTGAATATTTACCATTTTCTCGGAGTACTTGGACTCCAAGTTGTTGACTGTCCAGTGATGAACAAAATGGTGGTTCATGCCATGCCTAATCATGAGAGAAAGTTTGCTGTTAGTTGCTCCGATGTAGAGTAATTTAGGATAGGCGTCTTAAATAATCTTTTGAATAACATTTTAGGATAGATATAGATAATAACTGTGCACAACAGGACTGTCTCGAGTCTTTGACTCTTGATACGCATGACATCTTAGAAGAGAAATACTTCACATACAAACAATTTATACAGTTCCACTAAAACCAAGTTTTTTGAACCATTTGTTTTATTCTTTCACAAGAGAACTACCACTGTCATTGGAGACATTTGATCTCATGGCTGCAGAGAAGTTGCAAAAATGTGTTGACCATATGTCAGTTCACTGTAACCGGTTCTTTGTCCATTGTTTCAGGTATATTTGATCAGAAGGGGAAATTGTTGGGGTCAGCGAGCAGTCCTATACAGATATGGAAAGAGAAAGACTGTATTGAGGTTGAGAACTGTTCATAAACATGCAATGTATTGAATAATTGATGCATGCAGGAAGTACCATTTCAATGTGTTTGGTCTGTTTATATCAGCAATCATCGACGGATATCTGGCATGCAGTTTGTGCCGCAGTGAAATCTGCTTGCTCACTGGCAAATGTTGCTCCTGAGGATGTTGTGGGCCTTGGTTTCGCCGCTACTTGCTCCCTTGGTTTGTTCTGAACTCTATTAACTCCTGCATCATCATTTGTAAGGGGCAAATGTTTACATTTTAATGGAAGGGTTGGTTTTGTGTCTATGGGGTATCTCGGATTTTACCAGCTCAATAAAATAATATGCTGCTTGCAGTTGCTGTTGATGCTGATGGTTCCCCTGTGTCGGTTTCTTGGAGTGGTGATACAAGGAGGAATATCATTGTGTGGATGGACCATAGAGCTGTGAACCAGGCGGAGAGAATCAATGCTAGCAATTCGCCAGTACTGCAATACTGCGGTGGGGGTGTTTCCCCAGAAATGCAGGCTCCAAAGGTAAGACTTGTGTATTTTATGTGTATGACCGATACCATGGATACATGCAAACTTTTGTCTTCTTGGTTCATCAGTGGTGGCCAGTAGATACTGTCAATCATTCTGCTGAAAATGCCATCCATTGTGCTCACTGTCAGATAATATTTATCATGTTCTTGTCACCCTGCAATCCTAAGGCTAGGCCTGAATGTCTCAGAACTTAGATTCTAGTATTTAGGAAGTGGAACACCATAATATTTACTCGTTGTGAAGTCACCAATATTATGATTGTTTGCATTAATATCTGGAGAGACTGGAAATGGTGTTCAGAGAGTGGTGCATGTTGATAATGTTTTGTCAATATTTGCTACAGTTAATGCTGCTTTAATAACCCTTTTATGTAAAAATACTGTATTTGAGAAGTGGCAAAGCAATTGGTACTTTGTTTTATCTTTGTATCTGAGTTTCTCCGTTACTAGTCTCATATTAAGATTTTGTCCATTTGTAGCTCTTATGGGTGAAGGAAAATCTGCAAGAGTCTTGGTCTATGGTTTGTAGGTGGATGGACCTCAGTGACTGGTTAGCATATAGGTGAATCCCTATATTCGCTCGATTTTTCCATAACCCAGAAGCTGGTCAGCTGGTGAGTGGTGAACTGCTTTTAACATTCTTTGCTCTGGTGCTTTCTTTTGTAGAGCAACTGGTGATGACACCCGGAGTTTATGCACAACTGTCTGCAAATGGACATATCTTGGGCATGCACACATGGAGCAATGGAAGGAATCTGATTCACGTGATATGGAGGCATGTGGATGGGACAATGTTTTTTGGGAAGAAATAGGGTTGGGAGACCTTGTCGAAGGAAATTGTGCAAAAATAGGTAAATAACAGTTCTTTCATTTCATTTACTGAATTTGATATATTTATTGGTGTATCATTTATTGATTTTTCTAATACAGCAGTCTTTATGCAATGCAAACAGGACGCAGTGTTGCTTTTCCTGGTCATCCTCTTGGTTCTGGTTTGACAGCTACTGCAGCAAAGGCAAGCAACTTAGTAATAATCAAGAGCGTTTTGAGGTGGTGTGGTCTTGTTTAAGTTTACTTCATGATAAACTGTATCATATACAAGCTACAATGCAATCCAGTTATATTGGTGCTTTTTCTAGATGTGTGTATGCAAGAAATTTCTGTGCCGTTGATTTCCATTTTTTCATCACTTTGATGTTGGGGTTACTTGTAAATCTCAGGAATTAGGCTTGCTTCCTGGTACTCCTGTTGGAACTCCACTTATTGATGCCCATGCCGGTGGAGTTGGAGTCATGGAAAGCATCCCAGATGAAGAATTTAAAGCTGATTGTTAGTGATGGTCATTTGTTCACGATTTAATAGATAATTTTGGTTCTAAAACTTTGGATGTTTTATATTTTTCTAACACTTTTTTTTCAGTGTCTGATGAAGAAGCAATATGCCATCGAATGGTATTGGTCTGTGGGACATCTACATGTCACATGGCTGTCTCAAAGAACAAATTGTTTGTTCCTGGTGTCTGGGGACCATTTTGGTCTGGTACAGTGCTTTCTCACATGTATTTTTTTTCTGCTTCCTTAAACCACATATTTAATTTGAGCAATTTCTTGTCAGCATCTTTTCTAGTTTGTTTTATACTTGATTCTTTTCTATCTTTTGTTGTTCATGTTGGCTAATACTGCATTGTGCTTCCAAATTCAGCAATGGTACCTGAGTTTTGGCTCACAGAAGGTGGCCAAAGTGCAACTGGTGCTCTACTTGATTACATTACTGAAAACCATGTTGCTGCTCCTCTTCTTTCTAATCGTGCTTCTTCTCAAAGTATGTTTCATGTCTTCTGAGGACCATTATTTCATTAGCTTATTGTAACCATGTTAAGGAACACAATTTTCTGCTCAAATTATCCAGGTATATCCATATATGAGCTACTGAACAAGATATTGCTTTCAATGTCGCATGAGCAAAATACTCCTTTTCTTTCAGCATTGACTCAAGACATCCATGTCCTTCCAGATTTTCATGGAAATCGGTAAGAAATAGCATTTTTACTGCTTAATATTCGAATGTTGGTTATCTTTGGTCCTTCACATTCTTTTTCTGTAGGACACATTAAGATCATAGACTATAGTTCTTTCTCTCCCTGCCTGACTTTAACTCAACCAGCTGCTTATTCTTTGATGTCCAGTTAAATTTCATACAATGCAACCAATTTGCAGTGAGACATTTTTCTTCTCTAGTAATCCCAATTAGATGTCTAATGAACAATTTGACAACAGAAACAATCAGTGAGGGAGGCTACAAGCAGTATCATTTATTTCTATGAGACTAAACATCATGCCAGAATGGTGGTACATCAGACAGTTCGCTTGCTTCATGTTATTTGTTCTGTCCCTCATGGACATAAAGCTATTCTCTATATTTTGGTTAAAATTTACTTTTTGAAACTTGGATTAAAATTTACTTTTCACAAAGTGGCACACTTCCAATATATTTGATTTGAATGCCAACTATTATAGGTCTCCCATGGCTGATCCAAAATCCAAAGGAGTGATTTATGGCTTGACACTTGATACAAGCGAGAAGAATTTGGCTCTTCTGTACCTAGCAACAATTCAGGGCATTGCTTATGGTACCCGTCATATCGTGGAGCACTGTAATGCTCATGGACACAAGGTACTTATTTTCTCGCAGTGGTTTAATGGTTAACTTTGTCAGATACCACAGAGCTTACCTAGATTAGTTATATTTCCTTTTTATATACTAGATTGATACTCTTCTTGCCTGTGGCGGACTTGCAAAGAACTCCGTTTATATCCAAGAACATGCAGACATCATCGGCAAGTCCCATCTTCCTGCAATCATGCCTCATGCCTCTACTGCTTCTTCCCTCTTCTCATGCATTACCTTGGTACTGTGCAGGATGTCCAATAATACTTCCTAGAGAGAATGAGCCTGTGCTTTTGGGCGCTGCTGTTCTGGGTGCTGTTGCTGGCAAGAAGTTTCCTGGTGTTCGTGATGCAATGAAAGCGCTTAATGCAGCAGGGAAGGTATTTCCCATTTTTCTTCAGCTGTGCTCTATACTTTCCACTAAACATGCATAAACACTTAGGTTGTATCTTCACTGCTGTTTATAACTTGGATATTCTTTTGGCAGGTTGTAAATCCGTCGTCAGATCCTAGAGTGAAGAAATACCATGATGCAAAATATCAGATATTCAGGTCCCTGTATGAGCAACAACTCTCTCATCGCTCAACCATGGCACAGGCATTGCAGTAGGGCTATATGACCACTTGTCACTTTATTCGCAGATATGAAAAGCATGGGTTTCATCACCATGTTTTCATGGGTTATCTACTGTAAATGGTATTGCCTCTATTGATAGAGTGATGGTAAAATGCCTGTATGAATAGTAGAAAGTAGGACGAGATGATCCTTTTCATAGGAATGGGGAATCCACAAGTTTGTGTGATGTTAATAAAGGAGGTTGATAAACGCTCGCTGTGTAAATGAACAAAGATATATCTCGTGGTTAAAGTGCATATGGAAAAGTTTGAGTTCTCGTTCTATGTGCACAATTTTGCTGCAAGCTACAACATAATCATCAGTGGTGACCATGCGCAGGCAAGGACGCTGACTTCAGCCCTTCCAAGCTTGATCATAATTTTTTTTTTTGAAGGACGATCACAGTCTTCCTGGTTAGCTGTTGCCTGGAGGCATTCTTTTTCTTCTACTCAGATTGTGTTCACTTCCAAGTCAGAAGAACTGCCGGGCTGCTGCTCACCATTGAGCAAGCTTGATAGGCTTCTGCAGAACTGCTTGCAGATCGAAGAATTGCATAGCTCATCAGTGAAATGTGCATCCTATATTATCACGGTAATGTCGAGCTGAAATGTGCATCCTATATGGAATGGACCTACCTCTCTGTATGCCCTCAGATCCCCAGTGGACTTGGACACTTCGACGACACAGTGTACCGGAGTCACCTCGATCACCTGCATTTCTTATAATTTCAGTCATATCTCTGAAGCATCAAATAAATACGGAGCAAATGGTTTCAGGGTTTCGAAGACTTCACCTCAGCCAGAAGAGTCAGATCAGGTATGCTCCTTTCAAGCAATCTGATGTCCTGAAGCTTCACCTGTGCCACATTGAAAATTTGGTCGTAGGTGCTACTTCAAATCTGGGACTGTGTTGTCTGGAAAGACCTTTCAGGAAATGAAAGTAGTGTGCGGTTAAGCTTTTGTTACCACAGAGCTGTCCAATTTCCAGACTGACAGGCTCACATCCTGAGCTGCAGCCCTGATCTTTTGTAGTGTTTCCTGCAAGGTATGTCGCGAGCCGAGCTTTGTTTTCTGCTGATCATCAGTGAATCTCCGAATTAGATGGCTACCATGTGTTGATGCAGGTGCAAAACTGAGAGGTTGAGACCAGGTTGTTCAGAAAATACCTGCTCTTGGAAGAGGCCTGACAAGTCGATATCACTGCAAGTCGCGATCAGTTGGAACGCGTTGATGAGCCGCTCAGGTTCCGGATTCAGTTCCGCAGCTTCCCTCACCTACACACAAGGGCAAGTTTAGCAATTTGACAGGGGAAAAGAGTGGTGCATATGCAAGGAGCAGTGTAGTGCTTACCTCTGTAGTGTGACTGCTTTCGCTGTCTGTGCTAACCTCTTCAAGATCAGAAGAAGCATCATTATCATTCTCGATCCTTGTAGATGGATTGTAATCCCATTGGAGCCACTTGTCATTGAAAATATCGCTTATCTTTGCTCTCTGTGCCATATTAAAAATGTCGAACTTTTTTTTG
Source organism: Echinochloa phyllopogon (assembly GCA_033239725.1). Lineage (NCBI taxonomy): Eukaryota > Viridiplantae > Streptophyta > Magnoliopsida > Poales > Poaceae > Echinochloa > Echinochloa phyllopogon. The sequence goes on from BTCW01000001.1 coordinate 5,579,560, forward strand.
CGAGAAGTAAAAATGTTGAACTTATTAATAGAGTACCCTTATTGGAGATGGATCCAGAATCCTCGAAATGAGCTTCTTCTGAAGGGAAGTGAACCATCGCGGGAAACTGAATTGCGCTCGGGAGATCTTTGTTAAGAGAATTTCCAGTTAGCATAGCCTCTAATCAACAGAGGAGCAACACAAATATTAGATGTTTACCCTTCTGTACAGGCTTGTCAGGCTGCGGTCCTGAAACGGAAGATAACCAGCAAGCAGTTCAAATAGGATCACACCACACGACCAGACATCCGCTGCTGCGCCATCATAACTCTTGTGCTGAATCACCTATCGGATGCTCTGAACTATTGACGATTTGCAACATACTACTCCTGATGGAAGCTCTTGTTTGTGCTTGAAGGAAAAGTTTTTATGGATGTTGCCATACCTCAGGAGCTATATAGCAAGGCGAACCGCAGGATGTGGATAGCAACTGTCCTGGCTGAAACAACAGATTTTTAGTCAGAGATTCAGTGCTGGATCTGAGCCATTTGATATAAAATAAGACAGTTGAGTAAATGTGTTCATAAAGATTCTTGCAATTCCTAACCTTTGTTAGTGCACTGAGTCCAAAGTCAGATACTTTGAGATTGCCTTGGGTATCTAACAACAAGTTCTCTGGCTGCCCACAACATCAGAAAATATGTGTAACAACTCAGTGATGCAATGGTTTATCAGGTGGCGTGATTAAGCAAGGACGACAGAAGTGACTAGGAGATGAAATGGCTTGCTTCTGAACTTGAAATTAACTGACAGAGGTGCAGAACAATACCTTGAGGTCTCTGTGGTACACGCCTCTCCGGTGGCAATAATCGACGGCATCCATCAACTGGTAGAAGTACTTCTTCGCTTCCCTCTCATCCAATCTCGTGACGTAACTCTTCAACAGGATAACGATGAGTCATAGGCAGATCAAAAGTTCAAAACCCTTTATTCAGTTACAGCTGTAGCACTAATCACAAGGATTGCTACTGTCATCAGCAATCATGATGCCTTACCAGTTTGTCAGAGAGCTGCCCTCCCGAAACGTACTCCATGACCAGGCATATCCTCGTCTTCGTCGCGATCACCTGCGCATTTGCATACGCACAAGGCACAAACTAAAATTCCTTGTAAGCCGTAGGCATATATAAACGGTAAACAAATTCAGTTGATACCTCGTGTATCTTGACGATGTTGGGGTGATTGAGGAGTTTCATGGCGCGTATCTCCCTTTTCACCTTCAAAAAGAGTTCAGCAAATCAAACGCTCCCTGAAGATGAACCAGGCCCGCCATCAACAGCGACTCAATTCCCTCTACTGCTGAAACGAAATAAGCTGCTGCTGCTGCTTCTGCGACGTCCGCGCTCACCTGGTACATGAGGTTGTTCCTGATCACCGCCCCCTTGTCGATGACCTTCACAGCGACGGCGCCGCCGGTCTCGACGTCGACGGCGAGCTTGACCTTGGCAAAGGTGCCCTCGCCGACGGTGCCGCCGAGCCTGTACTTTCCGACGACGCTCTCCGCGGGTTCCAACCCCATCCCCGCCGCCCTCTACGCCTGCAGCTCGCAATGGGCCTCACGTGTCTCCCAGACTCTCAAATGCTGCTGGTGCGCGCGCCCGTGAATGAAGCTAGCAGTGCGTGGTGCTCGTGCCGTCGTCCATGGCTTTTCACGGGAGACGAATGCGGAGAAGGGGAAAGAAGAAGCCTAGTTGGGCCAAGGGAACTTCAAAGCCTCAAGCGGATTCGGCAGAATGCAACCGCCGGTCACTGTCCGGAAGTACCCTCCGGTCGCCGGCGCGCGCCTCGGCCATGCAAAAAAAAAAGGAAAAGGGAGCGGCCGATTGCCATGGGCTACTGGGCCTCCTTTCATTTAGTAAGCTTGGCATGTCGGCCCGAAACGGCCCATCATCGCACACTGGTTCCTAGGCCCACCAAAACAGACAAAGAAGGGAGGAGACTGGAGACAGTATGACACAGCGAGCACGGCCGGAACGCGCACATGCACGCGGGGCGGCAGCAACAGTGCCGGGTTGCTGGCTTAATTTGGCTCCCCGGGGTCGTTCGTACATGCTGATGATGGTATGTAGATGGATCGCATCCAGGAACAGGAGCTGCAACGAACACATGCACACCGCCGGCACTGGGAACCGTCTGGAACCCGGCCTCTCTCTCACTCTCCACCGGCCGGCCTAGCAACCTGCCTGAACAGTTAGGTGTAGCGCATCACGGTGATGGCTACGGGACTCGAGTGACTTGGCATCCACGGCATGCATGCACGCACGCTCTCTCTCACCCCCGACCGACCGGCCGACCCGATCCATCCACCCAATCTCTTATCCTGCTTCGCCGATCGCGTGATGAGATGACCGGCGCGGCCGGGAGCTTCAACATGGCGGCGGCGGCGAGGTGGGCCCGCGCCAACCTGCACACCGGGCCCAGGGAAGGTGGTGGTGGTGTGGGCCCTATCTATCTATCTCGCGTTGATTGGGGCCGGCCGGCCGGGTCGTGACGCCCATCCTGTCATCCATATCCCAGCTCGTTCGCACACGCATAGTACAGCGCGCCGTGCGAGACATCCTGAGACGAGCACGATTAATGAGTGCTCATAACTTTGGAAAGATGGGGGAAAGAGAGGGAGGGAGCGTTGACGGGGACATGCACGCGTGATCCGCTACACTACTTCGCTGGGCCACTTGGGCACTTGGCCAGCCAAACACAAAAGGTGTACGCTGTACAGTACTACATACTACAGCAAGAAACTACGGTATGCACCAGCACATGCATGGACATCCCACACCCAGCATGTTGCGCAGTTCGAAATCCCTTTCGTAAAACCTAATGGAATGCAGAGAATTAGGTTGCATGCATTTGGAACGCACAATCTCAAAAGCGCTGCATTTGGAACGCACAACCTCAACGAGACTAACGCTCTTTGTAAGAATATAAAAAAACAACTATTAAACGTTATCTTGGGCTATATAAAACTGTTAATGGCTCCAGATCGAAGCATCGGACATCATTTGGCAGAAGCGCCTACCACCACTACCAGCACAGCGTAGTAGTACAAACAACCGCGAAGGCGTAGGAGTAGCTAGCTGGACATTGCTGGATTCGGCAAAGCGACACGGCCACATGCCGCAGCGGATCGCCGCCCCGCTGTCGCCGTCGCCCCGCGCCATATGACGGCATCCCGTTCGTCACCCGCGCCCAAATGACCGCCCTGTCCCTGTCCTCCGCCCCGTCCCCGTCCCCCTTTGCCCTCGGCGGCAGGTCACGACCACGCGACGCGACGCCTCCCCCGCGCCGCGCCGCGCGCGCACGTCCGCGTCGTCAACTTGCCGCGCGCGCGCCCGCTCGCGACTCGGCTCGGCTCCTCCAGGCCGGCCAGCTCAGGGTCGGCGGTGTCAACGCCGGCGGACCCCGACCCAGGCCGGCCGGCCGGGTGATCCCATGCATGGATCGGTATCGCCGGCGGCCGTGCCGGGCCGCGGCGAGCAGGCCGGCGGGGGATGTGTGGTCATGAGGAGCCGCGCGCGCGGCGGCGAAGTCCAGTCGAGAGCGCGCGAGGCTGTCGGCCACGGCGGCCGAAGGAGCAAGTTGCGGCCGGCCGGGTGGATTTGCCGGGGGTGCCCGGCGCAGCGCGGCGGCATCGGATCGGGGCTGGTTGGTCTTTTCGAGGGAGATTTTTCGCCGGGAAGACAAGTTTTGGGCGGTTTGTCTTTCGTGCACCACCACATCAAGCATCCCATCTCACCCCGCGGACTTTACTAAGCTTTCTTGTTCGACGACGTACGGTGCCGGCTACTCTACACGCGATCGTGGGTGTTGTTGACGTGCCTGCAATGCAAAACTGGTTTCATTTCGTCCCTTCCAGAAAGTTCATTGGTTGAATTATTACTAATTCTGCAAACAGTAAATACTCGTTTATAAAACATTAAATCTATCCAGATTCACTTATACTGGACTATATTATATATACGGAGCATATACTACTATATATCAAACTGTGACACAGCTTCACTGCTTGCATATATAATTGCATGTACATGGCTTTCAAATCTACGATCGAGAGGTGGATGTATACGTTAGAGGCTCAGAGCAGGCGTGGACTCCGGAAGGTTTGATTCAGCTGGCAGGCCATCCAGTGATTAGCCCGGTCATGCACCGAGGTCATTTCTGACATTTCCTCGCGGCAGCAACTAGCTAGTGGCCTCCGAGTGAGAAGGCAAGCCGGCCAGCTAGATATGGACGTTGATTGGCAGCGACGGTATCTATCTCGTCACAGGTTAATGATGAACACGATAGGCGGTTAATCAGTTGTGAGTGCATTCATTAAGACTAACGTTTTATACTAATTACTTTTGACTGTCAACGCCGCCCGCGCTGGCCAGAACGACGACGTCAAACCGCCCGCCATAAAGCTAATCCTTGTCTCTAGCTTGCGCCTCCGGGAGGTTGACGCGTCCCAGAGCTGCCGCTTTCGAAGTAATACTACAGTATCTCCTCCTGGTCCCTGCCCGATCTTATCGTCCACTCATGTAAATTGACCACCACTTATCACTCCGGCCAGAAAATTACATTAGGATTAGGAATATAGGAAGTAGCTAGGCTTGGGCAGCTTCGATTCTCTCCTAAGCGTAAGCTAGGCAGATAGCTATGCTCTATCGTGCCGGCAAAAGTTTCGTCGTCGTCTAAATATTAAGCAAAGTCATCTAGCTGATGGGGGGTGTGTACACGCGGCGATAAGCTGCAGGGATGGCATGATTTTATAGAGTATCCGTACAGAGATTACCCCAAACCCTGCCTGTCAAATGACCTAATCCCATTGATCAGTTTTTTTTAGCACTCCCGTTGATGCGGGGCCCACGTCTCACATGACCCGGCATCGGCACGTGGGCCCCCACCGCCCGAAAAATCCACGAGATCAACCTTTCGCGTATTTTCGCTTGGCCCGCGGCGGCCCACGTGTCCCGCGGCCCACGTCATCGTCGCCGCCCCTGCCCCACGTAACCCTCTCCTAAACAAACGCGCCTGCCCGCCCACACCCGCACGCGGCTGAGCTGAGCTTCCCCTATAAAGCAAGGAATAGTCGCAGCCTGCTCCAGCTTCGCTAAAGCTTGCTGCTAATCCCTGCCATTAGCGGTAAGCTTCGAGTAATTATTAAGGCGATCGAGTAGATAGCGTCACGGCCGCAGGTTAGCTAGCTGCTGGTTGATCTGAGCTCGAGGTAGGAGAGGATCATCGGATGGAGGCGGCGCTGGCGGCGAGGTACTGGGGCGTGGGCGGGCGGCGGTGCGGGGCGTGCGGGGGCTCGCCGGCGGCGGTGCACTGCCGGACGTGCCCGGGCGGCGGCGCGTACCTGTGCGCCGGGTGCGACGCCGGGCACGCCCGGGCGGGGCACGAGAGGGTGTGGGTCTGCGAGGTGTGCGAGCGCGCGCCGGCCGCGGTGACCTGCCGCGCCGACGCGGCGGCGCTCTGCGCCGCCTGCGACGCCGACATCCACGACGCCAACCCGCTCGCGCGCCGCCACGAGCGCGTGCCCGTGCAGCCCATCGGCGCGGCCGCGGCCGCGCCCATGGCGGCGACGGACGCGCTGCTGTTCGGCGCCGCCGCGGACGAGAAGGACGCCGGGATGCTCGGCGGCGGCGGAGGCGCTAGTAAGATCGACGCCGCCGCCAAGCTGGACCTTTTGTTCGCGGACGTCATGGACCCGTTCCTCGGGCAAGACTTCGCGAGGTTCCCGCACGCCGACAGCGTCGTGCCTAATAACAACGGATCCAGCGGCGGCGGCGGCGTGGACCTTGACTTTTTCGGTGGCGCCGCCGCCGTCGCCGGCGCCAAGCCGTCCTACAGCTCCTACACCGCCGCGTCGCTTGGCCACAGCGTAAGTGATTAGTACTAGTGCTTGCTGCAACTGCAAGGCGTCATGCTTCGCCTCCTCCAAGCCTAATAAGCTTCATGGATGCTAATGTTTCTTTTCCCTTTTTTGCCGATCGAGCAGGGCTCGTCGTCGGAGGTCGGGCTGGTCCCGGACATGTTCTGCGGCGGCCGCGGTGGGAGCGTGACCGGCGGCGTCATCGAGCTCGACTTCGCGCAGTCCAAGGCGGCGTACCTGCCGTACGCCGCCGCAACCCCCACCCACAGTGTAAGAACATGCGCCCTGTGCTACCCTTCATAGGCACGATGAAGAGCACGTGCTAGCTATAGGATCGATGCACCTTGCACTGTATGTACCGATGTTATTAACATGGTTTTGGTGTACGAGCAGGTGTCGTCTTTGGATGTGGGGGCGGTGCCGGAGCGCAGCAGCGACGGCGTCGTCGTCATGGCCGGCGCCAGGACCGCCGCAGCGACGCCGGCGGCGGCGGCGGAGAGCCGGGAGGCGCGGCTGATGCGGTACCGCGAGAAGCGCAAGAACCGGCGGTTCGAGAAGACGATCCGCTACGCGTCCCGCAAGGCCTACGCCGAGTCGCGGCCGCGCGTCAAGGGCCGCTTCGCCAAGCGCTCCGACGACGCCGACGCCGACTTCATCAACACCGCCGCCGCGCCGCCGCCGCCACCGCCGACGATGCAGCCCGCCGCCGCCTACCCTAGCTACGTGCTCGACTTCGCCGCCGGCTACGGCGTCGTGCCCACCTTCTGATCCTTCCCGTCGATCATGTGATTGCTGCGTCGCATGCCATGCATGTTTTTGCGCCGGCCGATCCATCCATCTCGATCGATTGGGCAGGCCGGTGTAGCAGCGCACGTACTACTACGCATTGGCCGGCGTGCGTGCGTGCCATGCTGTGCATGTGCGCATGTTTGCTAGAGCGGCGAGTTCGTTCTAGTTCTAGTTTGTGATGATGATCACCCGTTTTGTTTGAGCTAGCCATATGGTTAAATTAATTAGCAGGCTAGTGTGTCCTCTACTTCGCACTACATGCATGTTTGCTGGAACGGCAAGTACGTTCTAGTTGTGTAATTTTGGATCAGCTGGAAGATGCTGCTTATTAGCATCTGACAGTCTCTTTGAATGATTCACTATGCTATAATTGGGAAGTAAAAGGACCTGGATCTCTTGCAAAGTTGTTGCATGCACATGTGTGCTCACGTAGTTTGGGAACCGAACGAACCTCCGTACAGCAGGATTCCCCCTAGCTAGAAACGAACAGCTTATCAGCCTGGCACGCAATTCAACCTATATAGTTCCAGCCTTCAATCGGAGATATAAACACTGAGGCCCTGTAGTGCTAAATATAAATTTTGGCCCTTGATTCGAGAATTGCCTATAAAAAAACATCTTACTGCCGTAATATTCAATATTTAACCGTTACAAAGATTTTGCTTGCAACTAAGAATCTCAAACTTATATCTGACCAATGGGAACTTGATGGAAATTGTTCTTGATTCCAGTGGTTGTATGACCATTTCTGATGAGTATATATATGTTACACTGCAGATATGTATTATTTGTATGGATGTAGCATGAACGTGGGTAATGAAGTAACTTTTATAATTGCTGATACATAAATAATGTGTATTCTTTTTGTGATGAATACCTGCAATTTTAGATACCTGCAATTTTAGATATGACTAGACGCTTCGATGGACTGGACAAAAAAAATCGTGGCTCGTTAGTTAGCTTGCTTGACTGGACTCGGTAGTGACTCGGCTCAGCTCGTCACATTGGAAAAATTATAACGAGCTAAGCCAATATTTTAACTCGGTAGTATAATGAGCCAGCTCGAGCTGGCTCACGAGCTGCTCGCAAGCTAAAACGGACCGCAACAGCCTGCTGAGTCCAATAGAAAATATGGAACAGACTCATCTAGTAATTTCTTAATTCAAGATAATATAAGATATATGATTTTTATATGATTTTTTATTTATTCTCTTGAGTATTCTTTTTTCTTTGCTTCTATTTCTCAGGAGAGAATATGTGGGGTCTGATACGATACAATCGATGGTTTATGATTCATAAATTTGAAAGAGTTAATGTTGTACGTGTATTGATTATACTCTTTTTAATACCATGTCTAATTTATGAATTTTAGATTTTTTTACTTCAATTATATCTTATACTTATTTTTTATCGAGCTAGCTTATAAGCTAAACGAGTCAAGTCAAACTGAACCTGAACTCGTTGAGATAACGAGTCGAGCCAAGTCAGCTCGTTATCTTAATGAGCTGGCTCAAGTTAAGCCAAATTAAGCCGAGCCGGCTCGATACCACGCTACTTCGATCATTGCCTGCTCGATGTGCAAGCAAACTGCGCTCTCCAGATGCCGAACATGCAAAAGAAGGAACAGTTTGAGCTGTTGCATCGACGAGAAGTGCCCTCTAAGAAAAAAGTATGCTCGACAGGGCCGTAGGCGAGTACTAGGCGTTGTGATTGGTTGGGTTGGGTCTCCCAACGCTTTGCCTTCGCTTCAAGCTTTTTGCTGGCATCTTATCCTACCGGGCTCAGCTGATCATGCTATCATCCGTAGCAGATCAACACGTGTTTCCACTTTCAGTTTGGTTCTTTGTAACGAGACAAGAATAAACATGATATTTGTTGACCGAGGGCATGATGGGCCAGGTGTTGGATTATGTTTTGTACAGAGTGGTGTGCCAGGCAATTGCTGCTGCTTGTGGAGGGGGCGAAGGGCAAGCCTCCATATCTGCCGACTGATGGGCCTGGCCCAGTGTATTGCTTCGGCCCATGGGCCTTTTATGCTGTCTTGAAGCGACTGCTGCTTCTTTATCTAAAATTACAGAAGGAATTGTAGTGATCATGTACGCACTCTATCGAGATTCAGATATACTCCATGGGTTCTATGATGAGGATCTACCAGGTGTATCACGTCCTAATTAACGTGCAGGATCGATATCGACTGCTCCGAGTATTAAAATTAAACGCTGCAAATTCTGAAGAAACTTTAGTGGGAATACACGCAGAAATGACGCGCGCACATGTACTTCCAATGCAGAATTGACCTGTCAATTATCAGGAATATAATCTCGCACGAGTTGACGTGCCACGCGGGCATCTAATCCATGCTGTCGGTCTACTAAGCATGCATGACATACATGAATGAATTCTCGACGTCTTCAGGTGCTCTTCCACTCAAAAAGAACATGGCCAATATAATAGTGGGCGGTGGCCAAACATCTGGTTCTCTTACTACTAGCACTCAAAGGGCCCATTCGGAACAAGCACAGTTTCTTTTCAAATTTTGTTCCCTCCTCATGCCAGCGCAATCTGCAGTAAATTTTCAAAAGTTTTCATGTCGATTTTTTTGGTGAAATTTCTATGAATCCCTATTCTAAACGACCTTATTACTAGCTGCTCCAAGTTCAAAACCTCTTTGAGAACAATTTTCTTTTCATGTTTCATTCATTTGACCCTCGTCAGTGGATTAATGCGACACACGACCGACGCCGGGTCGATGGATGCTGACAAAACTGCAGCTGACGGCTCACACTGAGGTGGTGTTTAGATGTTAGAATTGGGAGGTTGAATTTGGGAGTAAGATGTCACTTCGTAATCATTGCGCTATTGTAGCATTTCGTTTGTATTTATGAAAAATTATCTAAAAATTAATTAATTAGGCTCAAAATGTTCGTCTCACAGAGTACAATAAAACTGTGCAATTAGTTTTTGATTTCATCTACATTTAATACTCCATGCATGTTATGACATTTTGATGTGGTGTGAAATTTTTTTTTGCATAGTGTATTTGGGAGTTACTTTTTGTAACCGTTTAGGCCCTGAATGCCAGAACGAAGCTGTCGCAGGCCAGTCAGATTACACTTCCTTCCATGACCACGAGACCCAGTCCGTACCCCCATGATGATGCGCCTCGACTCGACCTCGATGGATGATGTTGATGGCTATACACCTCTGTCCATGAACACATCAATGATCAATCCTCTGCAAGCTGTCCATTTGTTGTACGTCCATGGCCAAATGGTCCGGCTGCCTGTTTGTTCGCATGCCACCTCTTTTGGCTCTTTTTGGAATTCACGAATTTGCATCCTTTAACCACTACTTGAAATGTCATCTGTTCAAATTTGAAGCTGCCCTGCGTCAAAGATCATACGTCTCTTTCAAATGTTACTCTTCTCGGTTCTTTGTTCCAACTATTTGAATCATGTTCTAGCCATTGCTCTCGATAATCTACAGCTCCAGCACCCGGCTAATTTACATACATAGTATACATAACAAAGGTAAAAGCTATCACAGAACCCAAAACAAAAAAAATTGCAAGAACTGGAGCTAATAACCAGCTAGCTTTCATCTCTCACCGATCACAGAACTACCACTACTGTTACCACTCTGCTCACTTCGCCTCATCGGCTCATCGCCGGCCGGCCGCGATATCGCCCCGCACTCCACGCACCTCCCCTCCTCGGAGCCGCCGCCGCCGCAGCCCACGTCGTCGCCGTCAACGCCACGGCCCGACGCCGGCGTGGCCAGGAACGTCGGCCTCTCGTCGCCGGCCATGATGACCACCACGTGCTCCCGCCAACGGTCCCCGCCGACCCCGGCCTCGCCGGCCGCCGCGGCCTTGCCGTCGCCGTCGCCGCGCCGGCTCCCCGCGCCGCCCTGCCGCTCGGCGTCCTCGGACTCTCCGGCGGCGAGGAGGTTGCCGGAGAGCTTCCAGTAGGAGCAGGCCAGGGCGAGCAGCGACAGCGCGATGAGCCCCAGCATCGCAGCCAGCCCGCCGAAGAGGTACGGCACCGGCGACTGCCACGGCGAGTGCGGCGCCGGCAGCCTCGCGCTCGAGCTCGGCGACGCCGCCGCGGGGCCGTGGCCCGTGGCCATGGGGTGCTCGCCGCCGGCAGGCCACATGGTCTTGTTAATCTTCTAGTGCATGCAAGTGACACGGGGCTCAGTGTCTCTGTTGCTGCTTATGTTTTTGCTGTCTGAGAGAGAGAGAGATGGTGAAGTGTTCTTCAGGGTTAGTGAAATGGCAATATGAGGCAGCGGTACGGTTGTACGTAGTGTACTTGCTTAGGCCCCTATATATAGAGTTTTATTAAGGCACAGACATGGTAATAAGTCTGATTACAAATTAAGCAGAAAAGGATTTAGTTTTGTACTGTAACTGTAAGTCTGTAAACCAAAAAGGAAAAATGAAATGGAGTGAAGTAAAAGAATTTGTGTTCATACGTTGTATCAATAAATCGATTTTTAGCGGGTTATTTGTAAAGCGGATAAATTTGATTCCTTTGCTAAAGTGCATTGTGATCTGCCCCCGATCCTACGGCAAAGATATTCCAAGCAAGGGCACCTTGGATTGCTTCACTGGCTTGTTAACCTGATATTGTTTTCAATAAGCTGCATGGTGATCAGTTACAAAAGCAGACACTGTTTAGCTTTGCTTGGTACTATAGCATATCTGTGGGCATTATCACCTCTTTACAAATCTCACAAATTAAAGTCGTGTTCTTATCCCTGAGCAACTAACATGAATGTGCGGCTTTTTGCAGGCGTGTGCGCACTGTGACTTACAATTTGCCCATTTTGTAAGTTGAAAGAACTCTACAAAGGGATTGAATAGGTTTTTCACACAAAAAAGTGATTGAATAGATTGATCCAACAACATATGTTTTTTGAGCCTGCCTATGCCTCGCAAACACCTGAAAATTTTGTTATGGCCATACTGTCTGAAGAACCGAATAAATAATACTACAGTTTTTAGGGAGCTCCAAAACAACGAGTAACTAAACCGTGGTATTCTTCTTCTGAATGATTCATTTACATGCTAGTGTATATCCTCATCTAGAATAAAGAAAGTACCTCACTTTATTCTTTTTCCTGTGGCGGGGAGTGGGATAATCAGAAGTTTAGATCAAACAATCACTTTGAACATGAAAATACACTGAATCTACTACAAAAGAATAAGGTTACAAAAATCTTGTGGTAATGGATTAGACGGCTCTACGCATTTCAGGGCAAGCAATTGCACGCCTCACCACAATAATTGAGCACTACAGAGATATTCACGTTTGTAGTGATAGAGTTTCAGTTAATTTCGTAAACGTCCATACCACTCAAAAGACAAAATAAAAAAGAAACACATGAAAAGTATGATGGAACTCATATACAAAAATTTAAAAAGCTACAGAAGCTGACCTCTCCTTCTAAAAAAAACAGAAACTGGCCACTTGAGCTTCTTGTATCATTTATTTCATAAAAAAAAGAAAACCGCTTTAATAATTAGGTTACTTCCTCTGTTCAACTTCTCCTACTCCAGTACTTTCTGTTAAAGGCGACGATGGAGCTATCATTTTTTAGAGAAAGGCTATTACCTTTCGTTTTTAAACGTCTTCGAGCTTTTGGAAACCGTGACATTTGGGACACCTATACACTATCAGAGCCCGACTCTTGCCAGTAGAAGTGTGTTTGGCCTGGGCACTGTTGACGATGACAAGTTGACAACTTGAAAATAACATGCATGCATGCTATCTGTGGATGATGGTTATGAGATATTAGTGGTGATAGAAAACTAAGCACCATCATGTAAAAGGTCATTAACTATATAGGTTACTAAATTGGTTCTCAACATGATACATTTTTATTCCATCAATTTCTGAGATAAATAAAATGAGGCATAATTGTGAGTGCAATGCAAAACATTTACCTGGGGTGAATCCCTAAAGACGGGAGAAATCATTTTTCCTTTATGGGAAGGAGAAACCTTTTCTGTTTCCTTTGTTCTCGACATCTGGTATATATATCCACTTACACAAAAAGTCAAAACAATGATGATGCTGCATAATTTGTTTTATGATGAATAAAAAGAAGCGCACGATATTTTGTATCTCTCAGAGAAATAAAAGGTGAAGAAGAATCTATCTGCATGGATGCCCCATCCACACCTTTGCCACCTTTCTCAGACGGACGACACCGCTGAATTGAGTACAGCACCTGCACTTGGTTGGCCAATCGCAATCGATCCTCGTTGTCGTTGGTCATGCATGTCCTTTATGCCTGACCGGGATATCAGGCGTGGTTAATGCAAGCCTCTCCGGAGCTTAATTCAGACGGAATTCACATCAGAGACAGGCTGCGATCGCCACCGATCGTGTCACACTCTGATCGGATATCGCGCCGTTAATATCAGCCATGTTTGACCATGGAAACGCAAATATCATCTGGTTTTCAGGTTATCAATCTCAGGTTGTTTTAGCGTATTTTCTTCCTGAATCACAGCGTCATATTTGTACTAGCATAGCATGCAAAGAGATGCTGATGGTGTTTGCTTCAATTGGCTGCCGACTGTTGTTAGCTTTGTTGTTTTGTTGTGTTCTTGTTGTTCCTGCTCTCGTTTCTTGATCCCTTGCGGGCCTCTTCTTCTTTAGCATAATTGGCAGCTGCCAAAAAGAAAATGATGCTGATGATGGGGCGATTCGATGTTGCCACAACAGCCGGCTGCTACTGCTAGTAAAACTAATCCTCCCATGATTAACCATTTTTGGTATCCATGCACAGAGCAGCTCCGAGCTGCTGAGTAGCAGGCTAGCAGCTGCTGAGCTCACCTGTGTCCCACTGGCATGAGTGTGCCGGCCACCGGAGCTATCAAGCAGGAGAGACCTACCGCCTACCCCCTGCGCTGCCTCCCTGGGATAAGCTCGAAGCTCAAAAGGCAGCAAGAGAAGATGCCCAATCCAAAAGGAAGACGGAAAGGAGCTCATATCCGATGCCCGATTAGCTTGCTCGCCGACGAGGCACGCGCTGTAGCGTTACTGTGACGGGAATGACGCCAGAAGAGACGGGGTCGCTGGAGCACGCACTACTGAGAGCACCCCGGCTCAGAGTTGATCTGAATATATACGCCATCGTTTACAGGAATTTTGCAGGAAATAGAGTGGTTAATTATATCTTTCTGACGATTGCAAACAGTCTTCAGCTGCAGCGTGCGGGCAGTGGTAGAAGAAGAGAACCTCGAAATGCATGAATGCAGCGGATGAACTAGTTGCTGAAGGAAGGTCTCCGTCGAACAGCGGCTGCAGAGTGAGTGAGCTGAATCTGTATCGACGGCGTGTCCGGTGGCTGCCCACATCATACTTTTTTTTTTGTTTTTTTTGATACTTTCCCACATCACACTTTGAAATTCAGTGCATTGACAGGAAAGAATTCAGCATCCGGGCTGTATAGGCTCTAGGTCAGCCACTCAGCCTGTGTGCCGCCGCAGATTCTGCTCAACATGCAGGTTGGTCTGGATGCTTAGCAACAGTGTACATCTGTGGGAAGTGCTGTGCTCAGGTGCTACACCTGGCAGCTGTTGCTGGAAGTGAAGCCCCCTGAAGAAAGACATGAGGAATCAATCTGGTATGTGCATCAGTGCATGTTCATGCGTTGCCTATTTGTATGTTTCCTGGCAAACCCCCTTGGTGAATAAAATAGTTGCAGCATCTGATGCCGCTGCGTGACATCTCTCAATCTCATCACTGTTTCATAAACCACAAGTCAGAATGCTCAACCAAGTTCATGTTTTTTTTTGTTCTGATAGGAGTAAAATTCCACCTGACATGTCCTTCCCATAAACAAACAAACCATAACAAATTGAAGAGCATCTGCTGCTGTCAAGTGAACATTTCCGTTATCAGAAGCAAATGGTCCTGAGAAACTAGAGCAATCCAAAATCAGCTGCTGTTGGGCCCGATGGGTCTGATTTATTGGGCCCAACAAACTGGGCCTATCGCGTTATCCTAACAAACTGGGCCTATCGCGTTATCCTAACAAACTGGGCCTACCCACGAGGCCGGCGGCCCTCCGAGTCCGTCCGACTATTCATCCAGTCCATCGATAAGTATTAACGCGTCAGCTCGCAAAAGCAAAGCCACCTCCGCGTTGTCTTCGTCGTCGTCGTCTCCAGACTCCAAGCAAGCGAAGAGGTCTCGAGATCTCGCCCTCGCCGCGCCGCCATGGACGCCGTGGACTCGGTGGTCGACCCGCTCAGGGAGTTCGCCAAGGACAGCATCCGCCTCGTCAAGCGCTGCCACAAGCCCGACCGCAAGGGTAACCGCCGAACCCCTCCAGATCCCCACCCGCGCACCCGATGCTGGGCTGTGAAATCCCGCCGGATCTGACGTGCTGGCCCTCGGTGCTTGCAGAGTTCACCAAGGTGGCGGCGCGGACGGCCATCGGCTTCGTCGTCATGGGCTTCGTCGGCTTCTTCGTCAAGCTCATCTTCATCCCCATCAACAACATCATCGTCGGGTCAGGCTGATCCGATCCCGGCAGGTATCTTAATTCTACGCCTCACGCGTCTCCCGGATCTGGGTTTTATCCGCTCTCAGTCGGATTTTGTGTCCCCAATATGCGCAATTCTGGATCTCTTAGATCGAACTCTATGGTTAGAACGATTTCATTTCGAGTCATGTGATGTGATGACGGGGAGATTGAATATGGCTTGCACTTGTGCGTTCACCAAATTGGCTCTTGTGCCTTAGTTTTTTATACCAATAGCTTGGTTTGGAAGCCAATTTTTTGTTTGTAATGTGTACCTGTCGCTGATGAAACTTTGACCTTATTGGACTCAAGGGCCGGTTCTACCTGTCCAACTCTATGCTTCTGTGATGTTCACTTGGTATCTACTAAATTGGGCCACTTAACCTGATTTTTTGCTATGGTTGTGTTGGCTCTGGGTTAAGAAAAAAGTGGCAACTAGCGATGGTTCAGGTTAAGCTCGATTTTGGAAGACCTGATGATAAATTAGCTTATGGTGATAAACAAAATGCTGTTTGTTTTTACATCCTGCTTTCTTCAGACGCACTATGCAAATAGAGACACTAAATGCTGAGTCTGCAATTTGAACCCTTATCCAGCTCGTTTTCTGCTAGAACCTTCCAGTTGTAGGTTCAAGATTTCGATGATCCTGCAAGTCTTTGGTTGGTGCTGTAACATGTAAGACAATATTTGAGCCTTATATGTGATGGCTCTGTCCATTACTCCATTACCCTTCGCGAGCCAAGCTTTTCCCATTGTTGATGTGCGAGTTGTATGTACACCAAATTGACCTGACTACTGGGCACCTCCTTTTAGATATGGGATTTTAGGAATGATAATTTGATAATTGCTTGATAATCGGGTTGCTCAATTGCTTGATAATTTGATCATTCCACAAATGTTATTTCCTGCTTATCTACTAATGATAGTGTGTTCCTGGTGATTGATGCTTTTGGCTATTATTACATCCTAGAGAACATAATGAAATGATAATGCATGGATACCCACCATGTAATCATAATCTCACTCAACAATTTGTATAATAAAAATGTTTATTCAGACCTTCTACTGCCACTATGTGTCTGAAACTTGCTGTCCCAAATTTCTTGTCCACTTTACTTCAGATGAACATATTCTGCTCTATTGAGCAGCATGATCAGTTCTGATGGTGATTTTGTTGCAGGTGTGGGGCTGCAGGACTGACAATGGCGTCAATACCTGGGAAGCAGCACAAGTTTTCAGCTCCAATGTCATAAAGAGATTCGTTTAGGGCTTCTCATTAAGGACAGCTCCCTTCTGTTTTCTCTCTAAAGATTGTATTCGTAGACCTGCAACTCTTTTGTAACCTGATATCAATTAGGCATCCGTGAATTAACTGGTGACAAGTCTTATCGGTTGTGTTGCTGTTTGGCGCCGTTCTTGTTGCTTGCAGGTTTCTGACGCTGTCTATTCAGTGGAATCAATCGTAGCATGGTAGGTTTAAGAATTGTTTTTTTATTTGCGAATGTATTATTCGCACATCAGAGCGCCAAAGCCACATTTCATACGCTACTCTGTTTCATCTGATGATGATATTGAGTTATATTTCTGCAAGGGCCATGTGTGCATCTTAAATCGAAGACCAATACTCTGTCCCCGTGAAGTCTTCACACTGACAGAAACACAAGCACGAGTGACCAATGAGTAACAACAAAACCGATTTTACTCCCCTGTCCACGTAAAATCTTCACACTGACGGATGCACCAGCACGCGTATAACAAATGGAGAGCCACAGTATACAAACATAAAGAAAAGGAACGGAAGAGTTTACTCGCTGTGTTCGCAAGTCTTCACACTGACTGAAACACAAGCACGCGTATACAGAGCCACAACAGAAAGAAAAATTGCAGAAAATTCGTCAGCATACAGAATTCTCGGATCTTCCAACAAACCACGACAAGATGGTCACCAATCTTAACAGTTAAGTCTACCAAGACAACGAAACGAAAACAGATTATCTGTAGGTGTGAGTTACACGACACGGGAAACCAATCTCGACCGGCCCCAACGGCAAGGGGCAGCAGCAGCAGCAGCACGGAGCTAGTGCCTGCTGGAAATGCTGAAGGAGGTGACCTTCATGGGCGTGGCCACCACCAATGGTGCCTCTGGTGAGTCACTAATCGCGTACTTGTCGTGCATGAAACGACTTGCTACGATCGACTCATCCTTCGGAATCACCTTGTAGCAGTAGCAACTCTTGAGGCCCTCCTGGTACTGGTAGCATTCGTGGTGGCTGTTCTTTACCTGGAGGAAGTTCCAGACAACACTATACTTCCCCACCGTGGCCACCAGGTGTCGCTCCTGCTTCCCGTTCTCTGTCACCTGCGTGATCATGGGCCAAGGGATGAGACAAGGGCTTGGCAGTAAACCAATGCTCAGAAAACACAATTCAGGATATTCTATCTATAGTTTGATATGGCATACTCCATTCCCATGACAAATGAAAACTGTAAAACTGTGTGATACTGCATTGCTGTACTAAAAGGCAACATCCCTCAGAAGCAACTAGCATGCATCAATCACGACATCCTATAACATTAACAAACAAATGGGCATAAGCAACTGTGAAACCGCAGAAGACATGTATTAAATGCAAAGGCTGTAATTAAACAAGGGGGAGAAGCCCAAATATTATAAGCAAAGGCCACATAATGTGGTGATCGACCTTATAAATTGATAATTCAGGTCACAGAATATAGCAGTATAACCAATACCGTCAGTTGATCATGCAAAATATCACCAAAGAAGTGCAACAAACTCTTGCATAGCGCACAGTGATAAATCTGAATAGAATTTCATAGTAAAAGGAGTGGCAAGATGTACTCACCCAAGAGAACCTTCCCTCCCGGAACCTGTTGTTTGCGCCTGCAAGGTGAGAATCTAGTGGATTAAGCTTCAGTAGCCTTGGAGCAGCAATTCGGTTTCCCATTCTCCCACTAAACCCAGTCTTCTCCTTTCCATCCTTGTCAATGAAAATTGTGCAGATAAGAATCAGATATGCATCAGTTGTCCCTAAGATCCACTTTCCATCATAAGTCACATCAACGTGAGTGATTGGCGAGCCCAGCCCTGGAAAGGCTGTCTTGGCCATTCTCATGGAGCTCTTCGAGTATAACCGGATCTTCCCATCCAATGACCCAACAACAATCGAGCCATCACCGGTGGAAGCAAAACACTGGAAGTTTGTCCCCCGGGAAAACTGATGCCCCTGGGTCCATTGCAATACTGGTGATTCAGTTGCACTTGCCAGGTTCTGCACGATCCCCCTCCGGTCCCTCATATCCCACCGGCACAGACGGTTGTCATCCAGCCCCAAGAAGGTGGATTCTGATGGATCCATTTGTGCGCCTTTGCTGTCGTTAGTGATATCTCTCATGTTAATATCAGCACCATCCTTCTCAAACTTCCATTCTGACACAACCTTGCCAGTCTCAATGTCCAGTTGATGCACTCCCTTGGCATGTGGCTTCCCATCAGTTGCAGGGCTCATCAAGAGCATATTGGTCTCAGCCCGCATCAGAAGCGCCTTCTTGGGAGTTGCAAAGTTAGTGCTCCCTCCAGAGAACTTCACGGACATTCCCTTGCCGTGGATCCCATGCTCAAAATTTCTCACCACCTGGATGCCCGAGTCTCCGACCAGGAAGGAGTTGTCTAAAGCGCCAAGCGCAAGACTTTGTATGCCGCTGCCTTCCTCGACAGGCTCCTCAAACTCCCTCAAATCCTCCATCAGTGGCTTCAGGGTCGGGGTCCGTGGCGGCATTGGGCTGCCCTTGGGCCCCGCAGAGAACCCATCAGTGGCATCCTCCCAGATCGACTCGTCGCCCTCCTCCGGGCGCGCCCACGCCGCGAAGTCCTTCCCGAAGACCTTGGCGCGGCCTTCGTCGGTGGCGGCGACGCCGTAGCTGTTCTCAAAGAGACAGCTGTGGTACTTGGCGCAGAAGTCGCCGAAGCCATCGCCGTGGAGGAATTTAAGCGCCCAGACGCCGTCGGCGACGAAGTCCACCCGGCGCTGCGCGGGGAACGTCTTGAGCTGCAGCTCGGGCCCGACCCTGGCCCGGATCTTCGAGCCCACGACGAGGCACCAGGGCCCGGAGGCGGGCGCGTCGTCGTCCTCGTCGTCGCCGGCGCGGACGAAGGACGCGGCGGCGAGGCGGTCCGAGACGATCCACTTGGCGGACGGGGAGGAGCCGCCGATGTGGAGGTACAGCTTGACGGCGTTGAGGGCCGCCGGGTTGGCGGCGGGGCCGGGGCCGGGACTAGGGTTCGGGGAGATCGGCTCGTTGTACTTGAGGTGGAGGCTGCGGAGGTGGCGGTCGATGGCGTCGATGGAGGCGGGGGTGGCCGCCCCCGCGCCGCCGCCGGCCGCCTTGGATGAGGCGGAGGCCGGGGGCGGCGTGCCGTAGTCGGAGGAGTTGTCCGAGGCCCGGGACTCGGCGTCCTCCGAGTCCGAGTCGGAGAGGTCCAGGTCCTCGCGGCTGTGCGACCCTCCCATGGCGGCGCCGGGCGGGGAGCGGCGCGGCGGGCGGCTAGGGTTTCGGCGAGGAGGGGCGATGCGGGGAGCGGAGGAGCGTGCGGGGAATTTGAAATTTGGGGGCGGAGATTGGAAGGTGGAGGAGGTGGGGTTTTGCTTTGCAAGTGGGGAAGGAGATCTGGGAGACGAATAGAATAGACGCGATGCGTGCGTGGATTCAGAAGGGAAGGCCAAACGGTACGCTGCAATTACAATTCAAAATTTTCAAACGGAGGTCCGTGCATGCAACCGTCGTCTCTCACTGTCACAATTCATAACGGGAATGTAATTGGTTTTTCCAGATGTTTCTAACATGGTTGCGTTTATATTTTCAGAAATTTTCATGTCTTTAACTCGCAAATAGAAAGTGTGAGAATTATGTTAACGCGCTTAAGCTAAGACATTAGGCACGGCAGTATCACAAGCTATTAATTCTATTTTGCCAGTGATTTGAATGTGGAAACGTTTATATTTTCAGAATTTTCATGTCTTTAATTTGCAAATAGAAATTGTGAGAATTATGTTAACGCGCTTAAGCTAAGACACTAGGCACGGCAGTATCACAAGCTATTGGTACTCTTTTGCCAGTGATTTGAATGTGGAAGTTGCAAATCGACGAACATGACCACGAGAAAAGAGTAGTCAGAGATGTTTGCACAGGTTAGTCTCGGACTCTCGGCTAAAGCTGAAACTGAACCATCAGATGCAAAGATTATATATTTCCTCTGGTGAAAGTTATAAAGATCCAAGAAGACACCTTTTCTGCTAGTGCCATTGCCGGCACAGCATTGCTCACAAGATCAATAGGAAAGCTCTTAACAAAGTACTGAAATTCTCATTGTCATCTGAGACTGAGTTAGGACTAGTAACCTTCATATTTGATAACCAATCATCGAGGGGTTCAGCGTTCAGACAACTAAATGACATAAACATCTCGCAACAACCACATTTGCCCAATGCAATCAATTAGTAGTTGCTTAAAAGTAAAAAAAATCGATGTGTTATTCAATAAGGACAGACCCTTTTGAAGGCTTCAGACTGAAAACATTTGATAACTGATCATCAGCTCGGGTAAATACTGAAAGTCTCAAACAATCTCTTTCCCCAGAGAGACCGTCTGAAACGCTTTCAGAAATGATATAATCAGAGAGATTGCTCCATTTGCACTGATGAAAATGCAATATGATGAGCATACATGATGCCCATAATGTGTTATAGACGCCCGTCACAGTCACACCCAGATGGCCAGATGTTTGGTCTGAAAACTGAAATTACAGATTCGAAATTTCAGATGTTCAGAGAATGAACTGAAGTTGCGACGATGGGGACTCCAGAGTGCCAGGAAACGTAAACCCCTTGCAACATCCACATTTGTCGAATGCAGCTTGCAGGCTCTAGCATGCTCTTTGGTTCTTATCTAGTTTAGTTGCAGCTGTTTTTGTTTAACTGTAACAGCTGCCTGAGTGGTTGTTGTGACTGCTGCAGCCATAGCTGCAGCACAGCTCAAAAATCTCTACCGATCAGGCTTTACAGGACAGGGCTGCAACATCATGGTTACGGCTGTGTTCACTTCCCCAAAAGAGGGGGTGAAAATTTGGTAAAAATGTCACATCAGACACTGTAGCGCACTGTAGCATTTTTCGTTTGTTTGTGGTAAACATTGTCCTACCATGACCTAACTAGGCTCAAAAGATTTGCCTCATCGTGTACATCAAAACTATACAATTAGTTTTTTTATTTACCCACGTTTAGTGCTCCATGCATGTGGAGAGAGATTTGATGTGACAGGTGAATAGTAAAGTTTGGAGAGAGAAAGTTTGGGAACTAAACACAGCCTACGTCTGATTGTCTGAAGACGACTGTTAGCAATTACTAGTTGCTCAAAAGTTAAATAAAAAAGAAAAAGAATCGACGTGTTCTGCAATAAGGAGGGCCTTTTGAAGGCTAGTTTCAGAGTCCAGACTGAAAACATTTGATAGCTGATCGTGAGCTCAGTAAGTTGCCCAATGCAGCAGGGAGTTAATACTTTTCACAGTACAGCATAAGGCTGCAACAACGTGGTTATGTCTGAAGATGACTGTTAGCAATTAGTTGCTCATAAGTTCAAGAAAGAAAAAAACAATTTGTTCTGCAATATGGAGATTGGAAAGACCCTTTTGGAAATTCTCAAAAAAAAAAGACCCTTTTGGAGGCTAGTCTTCAGAGTTCAAACTGAAAAGCATTTGATAAGTGATCATCAGCCCAGTAAGTACCGAAAGTCTCATATAATCTCTTTTCTCAGCGAGGCAGTCTGAAACGCTTTGAGAGATGATATGATAAGAAACTCCTCCATTTGCACCGGTTAAAAGGTAAATTTTTTGAAACGAAGATTAAAAGGTAAAAATGACGAGCATAAACGATCACCAATCGGTAAACCCTGTGTATGTATCTCTCTCACCACCATCACCGTTACGGGTCTGGTGTCCCTCTCACAAAATCGACAGGGTACACCAGTGATTTGTCCCGGTTGAACAACCCGAAGTGCCTCTTCGCCTCTACTCCATCGCTCTGCTCATTGCTGAACGTTGCGAAAATGTAGGCCTCCATGCCCCCGGGGCGCTTCGGCGTGCCCTGCCCGACATGGTCGATCAGGTTCTGGGTGTATGTCTGCGCGTTCGTCGCGTTCGCCACGGCGCTCCCGGCCGACGGCCACCCGCTCTCCGCCACCACGACGGCGACGCCCCCGGCTCCGGCGCCCTCCAGCGCCGAGTAGAAGGTGTCCACGAGCGCGTCGAACAGGTTCCGGTAGGCGTCGCCGCCGTCCTGCACCACCGTGCCGGGCGAGGTGAAGAGCGCGTAGTTGATGTCGATGTGATTCTCATTGGCGATGTAGGAGAAGTAGGGGTACACGTTGGCGAGGAGCGGCGCGCCGGTGCTCTGCAGGAACCGCGCGATGGGCGCCATGTAGCCGGACGCGTTGGAGAAGAAGGTGCCCTGGGAGGGCGGGAAGCCGGCGATCACGCCGACGTGCACCGCCGTGGACACCTTGATGGTGTCGGCGAGGCCGGCCGCGGAGAGCGCGGCGTGGATGTTGCGCATGGCGGGGAGGATGGCGCGGGTGTCCGCGCCGGCGACCTCGTTGCCGACGGCGATGTAGCGGAAGGAGACGCCGGGGAAGGCGAGGACGTTGTCGCGGACCCAGGCGGCGGCGGCGGCGGGGTCGGCGGCGACGGAGCCGACGTCCGCGTCGGGGACGCCCATGCTGACGGCGATGTCGGTGCCAGCGAGGGGCAGGAGCAGGTCGGCGTCCGGGGAGTAGATGCGCACGGCGTCGATGCCGTTGTCCGTCCCTGTAGAGCTGCACGGCGTCGCCCGCCGAGGGCAGGTCGCCGCCGTTCACGCCGTAGCACACGCCGATGGACCGCACGCCTGCGGGAACAATGGCTGCGAATGCGAAGGCGAAGACCCAAAGAATCAGTGCCGGCGCAGGCATGGAGATGGAGGCGACGGCTTGCCTCGCCATCTCCGATCGCTCATGAGCCATGCTGCCCCTCCCGTGCAAGTTCCAAGCTTGGCATTTGGCAATGGCACGTCGCAGCTACGCGTACTGACCTGACCTGATCCGCCGGCCGGGCTTGTGGAATTCGGCGGTGCTGACTGCTGACCTGACCGCTGGCCCGTTTGACGGGCTTGAACATTGGCTTTCTTGTTGGCTTCGACCTCGACGTGTTGAGAGGGAAGAAAGTTTGAATACTCATACTCTGTCTCGTCGTTTGCTCTCTCAGTTTCTACGTTCCAAAGAAGTTTCTACGTTCCAGAAGTGAGGCTACCGGTGCCGGCCATTGCCAGGTCCAGAAGAGAGACTTTTTCTGCTCGTGCCATTGCCGGCAGGGCATCACTCACAAGATCAATGGCAGGTAAGAGGCGGAAAAATCTTAACAAAGTACAAAAACGCATTATCATTGTCTGAGACTTAGACCAGAAACCTTCACACAAGTAGATTACAAATTTACAACCAACCGGTAATCGCTCTGGTTTCGGAGTTCAGACAACAGAAGTTGCAGGGATGGGGCCTCCAAAATGCCTGGGAACATACACAATTACTTCAGCTGGGACCTGGGAGTACAATGTACGCACATGCAGCAACATCACTCGCCAACTGCAGCTGGGAGCTAACGATCCTATCTCCACTTGCCAATTGTCATATCACTCATTGATGGTGAGAGATCCTGCAACATTGATGGTTTTGTCTGAAGATGACCGTTAACGATCAAAAGCAAAAAATGTTCAGCCAATATGGTGAGAGATCCTTTTGAATGCTAGTCTTCAAAAGTTCAAACTGAAAACATATTGCAGCTGATGCTGAGCGATTTATCACATGAATGATTAACAGGACTAGATTGATGCAAAATGTTAGCAAATCCTATCTCCTAATGAACAACGTTCGGATGAAATGTTGTGTAACAAGACGTGCAATTTTCCTGACACTGAGAAAGAAAAACACATGGAATCAATGAAATGGTAAAATCTTGTACGACGAGTTCATATCTACCACATTGTTCCATCGCATAAAATCCAATCCTATTGTTAAGTAGTACCCATCAATCGCTGGTCCCCGTACTGGAGTTGCACACCAACACCAAGCTTGGAATTGACGATACTATAAACTTAACATTGAAAGATTCTTAGAAATGGCAAACTTTTATGGGTTCATTTTCTTATCTGCATCTCTCTTTTACAACAGCAGAAAGTTTCGTACAGAGTATAAAACAGCTATCAATCTACACTGAGATTTTGCTGGTACTCAGAAAGCAAAACACATGGAATCAACAAAATCATTAAATCTTCTGCGCGAGTTCTTATCTTATTCAGAAACAGCTGACACCAGCTTTCTCACATCAGGAATTGAGGGTCAGTTTCAGTACACTGAAAAAGCAATCCGTAATCTCAACCCCATCACGATAGACTGTGAAAGTGCCCAGATAACACAAAATCAACATTTTGGATGACGTACGTACAGCCGAAAAAATGGAAACGACAACAACAAGAAAACAGTTAGCAGTTGGGAATAAATAGGTCAAGGATATAAATGATCGTTCCAAATATGACTGCGTAACAAAATTTGGAGTTTACACGTCCCCGACGATAATAGGAGTTGATCGGAAGTTCCAAATTTCAATAATTCTTCACTCTCGACGTTTCTGCATCACTATATATTGTTGCACCGCACAAGTATCACATCAAATCAATTCTTATTGTTAAATAGTACCCATCAATCGTTGGTCCCCGTACTGGAAGTTGCAGCAAACCAATCCTCATGCATCAGAATTCACATTTTTGCGTACAAACAACACCAAGCATGGAGTTCTTTTTTTTTTGAAAAGAACCAAGCATGGAATTCACAATACTGCAAACCCGAAATTCTCAGAGATGTCAAACTTTTTTATGGGTTCGTTTTCTTTTCTGCGTCTCTCTTTACAACAGCAGAAAAGCTTCATAGAGATTGATTGTACAACAGCTACCAATATCACTCACTACACGGCGAGACACGGAGCAATTTGTCGAGCACCGGAGGAGAACCAAACCTGTACGCACGGTGTACGCCCACGCGTACGTGGGCAGGATCGCCGGCGTCAGCTCGTCGGGGCGGCGAGGGCGAGGGCGACGGCGGCGCGGCAGACGGGGCAGGCGGGCGACCTGGCGAGCCACCGGTCGACGCAGGCGGCGTGGAACGCGTGCCGGCAGGCCGGCATCGCCCGCCACCGCTCCCCGGCGCGCGCCGCCTCGAGGCACACGGCGCACGCGGAGGAGGAGGGGGCGTCTTCGCCGTCGCCGTCGCCGGCGTCGCCGCGGCGCTCGCGCGGGGAGGAGGAGGAGGAGGGGAAGGAGAAGGTGGGGAGTCGGGCGATGTCGGCGGGCGAGAGCCCCGCGCGGAGCGCCGACGGCGGAGGGGACGGGTCGAGCGTCGGGACGCGGTAGCGGCTGCCCCGGTGGTGGGGGAAGGCGCGCGCGGCGACGACGAGGACGAGCAGCAGCAGCGCCGACGCCGCCGCGAAGAGGAGGAAGATCGCGATCGCCGCCGCCATCACCGCCACCTGCACGCCGACCGACACGATGCGCGCGCCGGCGCCCTGTGCCCGCGCCGCCCCGGCGCCGGCGCCCGCGCTGCGCTTGGCGGCGACGTCCCGGTCATGGACAGGATGAGGCAAAGCCTGCTGGTGCTCCTCCTCCCCCGCCGCGGCCGGGACGAGCTCGAACGCGCCGGACGGAAAGGGCAGGGCCATTTTGGATGACGCGGGGGCGGCGTGCTCGGCCTCGGCGCGGCGCGCGGTGCGGGGTTGGAATATCCGGCGGGGAAGAAAGATTTTTGGGGAGGCTGGAATTGGGAGCTCTATCTCTGAGCTTTGGCGGGTGGCGGGGCGGCGTGAGGGCAGCGGCATTTTGTAGGCAGCCGAAAAGAAAAAGGAATTTAAAAGCGAGTCATCAAATGAGTCGTTTTGGATTAGATAGGCTTGACAGGGGCTTCATCATGGGAACGTGTTGAGTACGTAGTGATGGGTCTCAATTTGTGATGAGGACAATTGAACCAATGGGGAGCCCCATTTTGTAATTTCTGATTAGGACAGGGTATGTGGCCATGTGGGACTTGAAACGATGAGTGTCACGAGTCCGAGGAAAACTATTTCTGGCCATAGCTAGTGATTTGGTAAAATCGTAAACCAGTCTTGAAAGGGACTAGTTAATGTGTCGTTGTAATGCACCGTCGTTCTTTTGGTCAGAATTAAAACATGAAAGGGACTTCATGCTGAAACGTGTCATGTAATTGTTGTTGGCGGCGCTGGTTTATGATTGGTTCATTGGAATTGAAATTATCACTCAATGTTTCATGTCGATATTAAGTCTTGTTTTCCTTTTCTTTTGGGAACTGAAGAACACAACAAGCCTTGGCTTTCTCGATAAATTCAAGTCCAAAGTGTTCCGTTGGACAGAGAAATATCACCTCGTCGAAACACCGCGGCTTAACCCGCTCTAGTTTAGTTCTAGTCAATTTTTGTTTGCAAAGGAAACAAAACTATTCTACACCTATTTTTTCTAAAAATAATGACATTATATAGTTTAGTTCTAGTCAATTTTTTTAAAAAAAATCGATCAAGTTTGTTAAAAAGGAGCATACTCCGGTATTTATGATGTCAAATAGGTGTACTATTAAAATATACTATTTTGTTAATATTTTTTATCTAAACTTTTTAATGGCATTCTTTGCGGCCGGATTACAAGTGCGTACGGTAGCAGTTGAAGTTTATTGAAACCTCGATCATAGTTCCATAGAAATTCCTAGTCTAATCACTATCCGTATCGTTGGTTGTTATCCGTCGCACGTCTAGCGAACGGAATCAGGTTTGGTCAGTGGAGCACGCACAGTAGCACTATATTTATTCTTTCACGGATAGACAAAGAGTTACCAATTAAGACACCTGAGAGAGGCCGCTTCTTGCTTTGTGCAGATATCAAAGTGATTGCCCGTCCAATCATTCCCTGGGCAGGATCAGAGCAGATCAGATCAGCAGTTAGGATCTCGCAAGAAACGGGAACGCATTAGCCCATTACATTACATTACATTAGTTTATACGTATTCTTTTAAGCATGTGTGCTGCTGTATATATATGTATCGAGCACGGACAAGAGAGGATCAGGTCGGGGATTCTCTCCCCTCCCGTTGACAAAAAGAAAAAATTATCCACATCCGCTGATGGACAAGCTGAAGGAAGGCTCATGGGATGAGGCACGCAAACCACGCGTACGTACACAGCATTTCATCTGAATGTTCGTGGACCGTGAGACGAGTTGAGGAGGCACGCGAACCACGTGGCGACACAAAGCCGCTCTCGAGTGCCTGGGACCCTCTGTGCGTATCCACTCCTACTGACTGAGATATGCTCTGGTTGCCTGGCCATCAGTCAGCACCCCCATCCAAAAACTTGCGATCCAGTGGACGGCCCTGGCTGGCTCGGTGGGTGGCGGACACCCAAGGCCTACGGGCTCCAGCACAAACCAAGGGGGCGGGCCCCCGGGTTGGGAAATGGAGCAGCATGGAGAGCGAAAACAGAAGACTACGGCGGGCCGCGGGCCGCGGCGGCGGCACGGGTTCACATCGCGCGCCGCGGGCGAGCGAGCGGGCTGGCTAGCTTCCAGCTTCCACCAAGGGTCCAAAACAAGACCGCCGGCCGCTAGCTAGAATCTACAATGAGATTTGACTGTAAGCGCTCACATTTACAGTTTTGGCAGCATGCGGCTAGCCGGCTACATGCATGCAAGTTTCAGAGACACGGCAACAAGGCGTTGTGTATGTGTGTTTGCTTGCCACTGACAAGCGGATCATCGCTGAATGAACATGCAGGCGTGATGGACAGGACGGACGGCACATAACATGCATGCCAACGAATCTACGTTCTCGCTTCATAACTCGCAAGGTTTCACCCTGCAAACGGTCTGGGTTCAAATGGGTTTAATGGGTTGGATTTTGACGTGGAGTGTATTAGAGTGGGTTGAAATGGGTTATATTAGTTAATGAGGTGGGGTGGAGTAGGTTTTATGTAAATACGGATTGGGTTGGATTGGATTGGGTTGAAATGGGTTCTCTGTGTAGAGCTAGACCCTAAAATTAAAATCTCGCGTTCGCACTATAAAATTTTATCGAAATTGACTGAAATTTGTTGGAGATGACTCAGTATAACTGGCAGCTACTCTGTGCAAAGCAGTGTGGCTAGACCTACACGTGGGCCCCATGTCAAGAGCCGGACCCTGGAATTAAAACCTCGCGTTCACACTATAAAATTTTATCGAAATTGACCGAAATTTGTTGGAGATGACTCAGTATGCCTGACAGCTCCTCTGTACAAAGCAATGTTGCTAGACCTACAAGTGGGCCCCATGTCAAGAGCCGGACCCTGGAATTAAAACCTCGCGTTCACACTATAAAATTTTATCGAAATTGACCGAAATTTGTTGGAGATGACTCAGTATGCCTGACAGCTCCTCTGTACAAAGCAATGTTGCTAGACCTACACGTGGGCCCCATGTCAAGAGCCGGACCCTAGAATTAAAACCTCGCGTTCACACTATAAAATTTTATCAAAATTGACCGAAATTTGTTGGAGATGACTCAGGATGCTTGGCAGCTCCTCTGTGCAAAGCAGTGTGACAAGAATCTATATTATAATTTTTTTAAAAAACAGGTTCTCATTGGGTTGTAACCATAGTTTGGCTAATAGTTATTACATTATGAGTTCAAATGTTTGGGTTGGATTGGTGTGTGGTGGTGGTGGTTTGAGGTGGAGTGGATTTATATAATTTCACTCATGAGAATAGGATGGCGTGGGTATAGTTTGGTTTCCAACCCATCTGCAGGCATAGCAAGGTTGCCAACTCGGGGTCGATCGGGGGGTGCCGCTGCATGTGCCGCCATGTGCGCCTTGATCCTCTTCTCATGGGCGAGCCCGGCCCCACCCGGCCCCCTTATGCATGATCATCTCTGAAAATATGGCGAATATCATCAGCAGCTGCTGATTTTCAAAACTGTTCAGGTACTGTTTGCACATCGTGTTGTACATTCGTACTCGTGATTGTACTTTGAGATGATCATGTGTGGCATGTGAGATACAGATATATACGTAACATGCATTAGAAAAATTGCAGGGGGGAGAAGATGACATACCTTGTACTTTGATTTCCAACCCCTCAACCACATGCCTAATTAGCATCCGAGCTGTCAATGGCTATATTATTGTATTCTGCTAAGGCCCTGTTTGGATCCGGCAGCTAAAGTTTGTGCTAGGGATCCAAACGGGGGCAGCTAAAACTCAGCTAAACTTTAGTTGTATGGTAAAAGGTACACGGTTTCTTTAGCTGATTGAGCCTAGCTAAACGCAGCTAAACGAGTTTAAAGACCAAAATACCCCCACATAGTTATGGAAATTTCCCAATCACATAATTCTGTCCATAATTAAATGAAGGTTAGGATAGTCCAATTAATTCAATTAGCTGATGGATCCAAACACCCCAGCTAAAGTTTAGGTAGGTACTTTTTAGCTAGCTAAAATAAACCACTACAAATTAGCTGGCTAAACTTTAGTTGGGGTGGAGGGCCTAACTGCCTGCAGCTAATAAGCTAGCACACATAGTACCGTTCCTATAACTGTTTTTTCCAATAACCTTAGAAACCTTCCATTCAGTGCATGCAACTGTACAGCAATGGAGCATGTGCCATGATCAGAGAAAAGGGAGAAGAGATGCTGGCTTGCTATTGCTATAGCTATCTAGCTGTTTGAGAAGAGAGGACCACAGAATGGTGGGAATGCATGCTAGCTCACACCACATGCACCTCCATTCCTCATGGAGATCAGATGTATATATACATATATATCCTCACACGCTCTCAGGCAACGAGATCGAGGAGCGTCCATTCTCCATTGCTGCCTCATATACCTAGCTCGATCGATCAGCTCTTACTTTCCCTCATCAACCGACGCGATGCGAGGCCCCAGCGCCAAGGCCTTCCAGCAAGGCTTCCTCGAGAACTTGATCTTGAGCCTCCAAGCCTGCAGCAGCAAAGCCGCCTGCGTCTCATCTTCTGATAGCGCGAGCGCCGTGATGACGATGAGTCTCCAGGAGAGGAAGCGCGCCATCAAGTCCTCGGCCGACATCGCCATGGCCACAGCCCGCGGCGGCGGAGCGCGGTGGCCGCGGGCCATCTTGGCTTCGTCGTCGTCGCCGTCGTCCAAGTCGCCGCCGGCGAAGGTGCGCAGGTGCAAGAAGATTGTGAGGCGGTGCTTCCACGCGAGGAGGTCGAGGCATGGCGGCGCTGGGGCTTGTTCTCTTGCAAGAACGACGGCGGCGATGGTCAGTAGCAGTGAGATTATTGCGAGGAGATTGGTGAGGAAGAGGACCAAAGTGCTGAGGAAGATGATACCTGGGGGTGAATCGCTCGACGAGATCTCGTTGCTCCATGAGGCCATGGACTACGTCGCTCATCTACACGCGCAAGTCGACGTGCTCCGGCGCATCTCGAATGCAGTGCGATGAGATCTGGAGTCCCAGCAGGTTAGTTTTCTGAATCCTTTTGCAACTGATGTAAAGGTCATATACTAAGATTTTGCAACTGATGTAGTCGTTTTAAGGAATCCTAGTACCTTTTATTAACGCATTGATCTCTGTAGCTTACAAGAAAATTTTGTTGATGTTTTTTTTTTCATGCAGGGGCTTTTGCAGCAAGTGTGCGGCTAGAGGAATTGAAAGGGCGGTTCAAATTTCAGGCGAAACGGCGGATAGATTGTAGCGGGTGTTAAGAAGAGGAGGAAAAGATCACGCAGAAAGAATGCCCATTCTGGAAGTTGATGTGAGAAAATACAGTGTCCCCAGATCGGCATGTGGAAATGATGAAGAGTAGATCAAATATCTTTTAGGCTGCACAGAGGAGTCAGATAGAAAAATGTACGCTAGTAGCAGTAACTTTTTTTACTTCAACCAAAGACACGTGCCATTGTGGCGACAGTAAAGCTTTGACGCCGGTATTTTTTTACGCCTAGTGTTTTTTGTCAACTGGGTAAGAGAGATGTAGTTCAAATATGCAGGTAATAAGGAGTACGGCACTCGTTCACTCCTTAACTTTTTTTTTAGACTCCTCCCCCCAGGTATTCAGAAGAGGAGGAAAAGATTAAGCAGAAAGAATGTCCATCCTGGAAGTTGATGAAAGACAACATAATATCGCAGATCCAGCATGTGGAAATGATGAAGAGTAGATCAGATATCTTATACTAGGCTACAGAGAGGCGTCGGGTAGAAAAATGTACGGTAGTAGCAGTAACTTTTGTGCTTGAATCAAAGACACGTCCATTGTGGCGGATGGTAAAGCTTTGACAGCGGTATTTTTCTACGTATAGTATTTGTTGTCAATTGAGAAAGACAAAGACATATACTTCAGGGAGGATGCGTAGTCTGAGTCATGCTTCTAGGTGTAATTTTTTTAAGCGGATAAAAGATAATAAAAATATACTAGGTGTAACTGAAATATGAGGGTAAGGAGTGAGGGAGGGACTCGTTTGCTTCCCTTATTCTTTTTATTAATATATGTATACATAATATATTCTACTATTATTCATACGCGTGTAGCTGAAACTATGTCAACCTGAAACGGAAAACAATAAAAATCAGAAGATAAATACCAAAAAAGAACTCTGAAGGACTGCTTGAGCTTTTAGCAGAACTTGAGTTCCATGCTGCTGAACTACTGTCACAGATGAACAAGGTTCTGAAGAAAGCTACCGACGACTTAGATGATTTGAGCAGAAACGTGGGAACACGAGCTGACGAGCTCATCACTTCCCATCGTGATCTGAAAACGTACGACAGGTAACATGTGGCATCTGGCAGGCATACATACCGGTAAGTTGCAGGATCATCGTATCTTTCTGCATTGCTGCAATGCTGCTGGATATAGGTTGATGGGGTGATTGCTGGGTGCTAACAAATGGCCCGTTGCAATTGTAGCCTTGTACCACTGTTGCAGAGTACACCGAGGAATCAAGTGTACTTTGTAGGCATATATGTCTGTTTCTTTTCTCCATTCATTCGATGGGCCTTGGGTGAGGAAAGGAGTTCAGAGTTTCAGAGTGTAGTGCTGCCATGCTGGCTGATAAATGAGAGGTAAGCAGCTCTTGTCCAGCTCTAAGTTGGCAAAGTTTCGTTGACACTTCAAGTAGGAGGTCCACGAAGCTAATTCTGCAGCCCAACTAGTATAGAGGCTAATCTGGGCCATATGGAACAAAGTGGGCTTTACAGACCGAATCTCGTAAGGCCTGTGGAAGGCCCAAAAGGCTTTGTGTGATCCACCCAACAACAACAAATCCATGCGCCCACACAAACTCCACACGACGGGCACGGATCACATGACAAGCAGCTACGGCACAAAAATACGGTAGAGAAAAACAGTGTAACGAGAGATATAACCCAATCAGCCACTCTCCAACACCATTCCCATCCCCATAGTTTCCTCCCTCGTCTTGCACTCATGTCCTGCGCCGCACACACACATAGGCGCACGCGAACCGCGAGGACACGACGCGGCCAACCACGCGAGGACGGACGCACCCGCCCGTGCGGCCCACATGCCCGCCGTAACCACATTAGTAGCCGCCGGCGAGCCACTCGACGGCGGCACAGACGTGCCTTTGCCGTACGCGGTAGGGGTGACGGTACACGGGCGCCAGGCGGGGCTAGACCTATAGGAAGTACCTCGTGACAGATGATGGGGCACCTGTTTCTCTTTATTTTTTTTCTTTTATTTTTTTTGGATTTAGGCGAGCTGTTTCTCCTTAATGGCGAGGGGAGGGACGAGAGCGACGTGGACGCGTCGAGTCACACACACAGCACGGACCACGGAGGTACTGCTGAGCTCCGATCGTTGGCACTGATTACGCGCGTGGACTTTGCGGATCAAACCTCGCTTTTGTCGAGCCTAAAAGCAAGCAGAGAGACCAATTATGCAGGAGGATGAATGGATGATGCATGGCTGGCTAGCTACTCGCGTCGCGCCCACGGGCCACGGCGCGCGCCAGCCAGCCCGCCGGCACGGACGACAGACCGGCCCGGACAGCCGCTCGAGGCCGGCCGGGCCCCGGCGGTGGTCTGGTGTGGTGGCCAGTCACCGGTTGTGGCGGGGAGGCCCAGCCGCATTAACTCCGCACGCGCGACCGGAGGATCTGGGGCGCGCGTACCGACATGGGGCGCCGTAGCAGCGCCGTGCCCGGCTCTCCCTGTGCCCGCCCGCCGCACGGCGCGCGCCACCCACGGGAACAAGGGTCACGCCACGGCCACGGCGCCGCGCGCGCTAGCGTTTGTTTGTTGACCCGTGTGGCCGTGTGCCTGCTTGATCGGCGCCACCGCCTCCGCGACTCCGCAAAGTACTCGCACACGACACACGGCAGCAGCCGAGTTGGTTGGTTCCGCGCGCGATGGGCAACTCGCGGCTCGGTTCGGCACCTGTGCTCGCGCCCAGCGTCACCGTGTACGAACGGGCGCATACGCGGGTACGGTACAGGCCTACAGGGAGCCGTGGTTATTGCTAGGGCTCGTACTATACCGCCATGCATGCGCGCCGGCGCAAGATGGCTAGCCGCCACGCCTCCGTTTCCCCGGCGGCGGGGCCGGCCGGGCCTGGACGGGCACGGGCGCGACAAGGGCATGGGCGCTCCACATGGCCGGCCGGCGTCCGACGGGGCGCTGCGCATCGTAACATGGCGCATCCCTTTTCCAGGCCGGGCCGGAACACCGCGCGCGAGCCCGGCGACGAGGCCCCCGGTGGCACACGGTTCGCTTTCTCGTACGTACGTGCCCCGCCCCGGCCCAATCTTGGTCGCGACCGGCACGCGCCAACCGTAAACTAACCGGCTTCCCCGGCGACCCCGCCGGGTCGGTCTCCGGACAAGGACGGCGCGCGCGCCACCGGCGCCCGGTAACCGGCCAACTAACCAACACCTTTGCCATGATGGCTGATGTGCCGTGTGCGTGCGCCGGGGTTGGTCCATGCACCATGCCTGTCAGGTGTCACCCGACGGCCGGCGATTTGGGCCGCGGGTACGTGCTTGCTGCTGCGTTCCGACTCGTGCGATAGCAGATCACAACCGCCAACCGGAGCGACAGCAGCAGCAGCATCCAATGGATGCTGCTGCCGTGTACCGTACCGTACGTGTACGCTTCAATTGGAGCCGAGATCTACGAGATTGAGGCCAGGGCTTTGTTAAGGCGGTTGCTGCTGATTAGACGATCTAATTTGGAGTAGTAATGGCAGATTGGCAGAGGAATTCCGGTGCTGGTGCTGGATGTACATCGCCGCCTTAAAGGTCTCCCTGTCCGTCCACGTACCCTCTCCCCTCCCCCAAGCGTGGACGGGCGATGGGCTGGGCTGCTCGTGATGGGCCCGGGGCCCGGGCAGGGGTCGCTCTCTTTGTTTTGCCTACGGCCACCACCCTCCTCTGCTGCTGGCCTCCCTCGGCTTATAAGTTGGCAGGGTGGCGTCGTCCGGAGCGCAGAGAAGAGACCAAGGCAGTGGCCAAACACGACTGCCGACCTCACTCTCTCTCTCTCTGTTTCCCTCCCTCTCTCTCTCTCTCTCCCGGCCGCCTCTATCAGAGACACACGAGACAGAGCATCTTTCAGTTCTTCCCTATCTACTAGCTCTACTGATCTCTCAACACCGGAGCGAGGAATAATCCATGGCGTCGCCCCTCTCTTCCTGGCCATGGGCAAGCCTCGGCCAATACAAGGCAAATATATGATGACCCTTCCACTTTCCTTTCAATTGATTTGCATCTCGATCCATGGCCATGAATATTTACATATATACATCTTTCTTCGCGCGCCATGCAGTACATGCTGTTCGGGCCTCTGGTGTGGAAGGTGGCGGAGGAATGGCGGGAGCAGGGGGGCCTGCCGCTGGACTCCTGGTGGCTGCACCTGCTGGTGCTCTTCGCCGTCCGGGGCCTCACCTACCAGTTCTGGTTCACCTACGGCAACATGCTCTTCTTCACCCGCCGCCGCCGCGTCGTCGCCGACGGCGTCGACTTCCCCCAGATCGACGCCGAGTGGGACTGGTGAGTGCTACTGCTGCTGCCGTAGCCTTTGCCTATAGCCTCCTCGTGAGCTCTACAATGGAGTACTCCTCCCTGTGACCTTGTCGTCCTTGGGGTTGCTGTTAGACTGCGAGCTCAGCTGCATGGGCATCTACATCTTTGCTGCACCACACCAAACAAACTTTGGAGTCTATGTTCATTCAAAACGTGTGGATGGGCACACTCCGTATTGATGGCAACTGCTTGTAGCTTGTAGGCTGGGGTAAGCTATAGCAGTTGAAGTACGTAGCTTCTACGCCTCTATATTCAGTTTGATTTTCTGAGTCGTCTTCAGGGCCTGTTTAGATGCCGAATCCGGCTGCCCGATTTGGGCCTGCGGGACACTGCGCCGACTGACGCGCGTCAGTCGGCGCACTGTAGCGTTTCGTTTACATGTGCGAAAAATTGTCCAAAAATTGATTAATTAGGCTCAAAATGTTCGTCTCGCAGAGCACAACAAAACCGTGCAATTAGTTTTTGATTTCATCAACATTTAGTACTCCATACATGTTATGACATTTTGATGCGATGGAGAATCTTCTTTTTGCATAGTAAATTTGGGAGGTGAATTTGGGATCTAAGCTCAGTCGGATTCGAGGTCCAAAAACCGATTTTCTTTTCTTCATTCCCTCTCTTTTTTTTTCCCACCACACCTCCTCCGGTAAAAAGGGTAAGAAACTAGCGGTGACTATTAACAAACTTACGTACCACTACTGTTCCCCGGCCAAAGTTGTCTGCACGTCAATAACCAAAGTTGTCCGCATATCATTTGGTGCTGTAATTCCTTTGCACAGTAAACCGGTAATTCCCATTTGGCTCTGGCTGCGCCTGATTCATCAGACGCGCCTGTGAAGCCTGTGACGGTGCCTGACCGCGAGGGCCTCACACCTGCCTGCAGGGACAACTTTCTGCTGCTCCAAACGCTGATTGGGGCCGCCGTGGTCAACAGCCCACTGCTCCCGGGCCTGCGGCAGCTCTGCCTGTGGGACCCGCGCGGCTGGGCCGTGGCCCTGCTGCTGCATGTGGGCTTCTCAGAGCCGGTCTTCTACCTGGCCCACCGGGCCCTCCACCGGGCCCCGCTCTTCGCCCGCTACCACGCCGCCCACCACTCCTCCGGCGTCACCCAGCCGCTGACAGGTACGGCCCGGTATCTCTTCTCCCTCGACGACTGCCTTGCCTCTGCATCATTAATTAATCGATTAATACTAGTACATTCTGCAACCACAAGAATTTTCATCAAAAGTATCATTGGGATATTTATTTCTTCCCCGTCTCGTCAATCCATCCATTAATTAGCATTGAATTTATTTCGCCCGTGCCTGTGGCAGCCGGGTTCGGCACGCCGCTGGAGAGCCTGCTCCTGACGCTGGCGATGGGGGCCCCACTGGCAGGTGCCTTCCTGATGGGCGCCGGGTCCATTGGCCTCGTCTACCTCCACGCCTTCGCCTTCGACTACCTGCGGGCCATGGGCTACAGCAATGTGGAGGTCGTGTCGCCCAGGGTCTTCGATGCCTTCCCCCCGCTGCGATACATCCTCTACACGCCATCGTGAGTATATAAATACAAATCAATTTATTTTTGTGATGATATATATATGGTACTACCAAAATGCAAATAAAAATGGTGTCCGGAAATACGGTGTGTTCACAGGATGGGCAAGAAACGCATGTCCTGTTGGGTGTAATAACGGTGTTCCACCGTATGCATGCGTGTGACAGTGACCACCAGGTCACATCCAGTTGTGAAAAGGACACAACAGATGGCCGAAACCAATCAGTCAGCCGTGTCGCCCATGCTCAAAATATCGTGTTCCGGCTCTAATTAATATAAGCCGCTGTCACCATTGATTTTGTTCCTGATAGGTTCCTCAAAAACATTTTGTTCCTGATTGATCGATCGACCAGATGGTGATTAATTAGTGATACAGTAATAACACTGCTAAGCAAAAGTAGCAGGATTAATTAACGGCGTGTCGTCGTCATCCTTTTGCCTTGCAGGTACCTGAGCCTGCACCACCGCGAGAAGCGCGCCAACTTCTGCCTGTTCATGCCGGCGCTGGACGCGGTGGGCGGCACCCTGGACGCGCGGGCGTGGGCGCTGCAGCGGGCGGCGCACGGCGGCGGCGCGCTGGGCACGCCGGAGTTCGTGTTCCTGGCGCACGTGGTGGACATCATGTCGTCGATGCACGTGCCGTTCGTGCTCCGGTCGCTGAGCTCCACCCCCTTCGCCAACCACTTCATCCTGCTCCCGTTCTGGCCCGTCGCCTTCGGCTTCATGCTCCTCATGTGGTGCTGCTCCAAGACCTTCGTCGTCAGCTTCTACTACCTCCGCGGTCACCTCCACCAGACCTGGTCCGTCCCACGCTACGGCTTCCAGGTACGTACTCTATATATACGTTCCAAGCTTGATTTAGCAAAGCCGGCCGGCGGCAATGGCGCCGCCGGCCTGTGATCGCCGGAGTACGTGCTATTGACTGATGCGACGGAGAAGCCATGGCCAAAGCCATTCTTTGGGTGATGAATGAATGGCGCGGTCGGGTCGGCTCATTCATGGGGCTGCCGGACGCATCAAAGCCATGTGCCGTACGTTGGCAGTGGATGATGATGAGTCACGAGCCCTGTGATGAATTCCTTCCCGATCGTGTCAGCAGATTTGACGGGCGTCCGGTGATATCTAATGATGTGTCTTGTCGATCTGTGGGCATGCAGTACTTCCTGCCGGCGGCGAAGAAGGGCATCAACCACCAGATCGAGCTGGCGATCCTCCGGGCCGACAGGATGGGCGTCAAGGTGCTCAGCCTCGCCGCGCTCAACAAGGTCAGCTCCCTTCCTCTCTCTATCTCAACTAACCAAGTTTCTACGCCTCGCTATCGACGGACACGAACACGTTATGGCCAAGCGGTCCAGCTGCTACTGGAGCAACTTACTTCGTGTGCTGCTCACGTGACGCGTGCTAGCAACTAGCATGAACGAACGCGACGCGTGCGTCGCCGGTGGGCATGCACTGAGGCGTCGCACGTGCTGCTTGGCCGAGTGCAGCAGTAGTTTAGATCACCGGCGCCAAGCGCCATCCATCCATTAATTCGAGACGACGGCGATAGATTGCACCGTCGTGCACGCATGTGCCCGCATTGAAGGCCGGCCGGCGGCGGCGACCACACGCAAGTACGCAGCCACGCGACGGAACCGCGTGGACACGGCCGGCCGGGTGTGTGGAGGAGGGGGTGGCCAGCAGGCCAGGCGGGCGAAAGAGCTCATTAATGGCGTGGTCTCTCCCGGCGGCCGGCGACGGCTCCTGCCGGGGGTGAAAGGAAAGGGAAGGGAGATGAGATTGGTGGTGGAGCCAGCCGGCCGGCGAGCCGAATCGGGGGCGTGGCAGGGCGGCCGCGTGCGCGTGGGCCATCGTGGGCCAGGGGAATCCCCAGCCCAGATTTCAGTCGGGCGTGGCGTGGCGTGGTGGTCCTGGGTGCGGTCATCAATGGGCCGTGTGGCGCAGAGCCGTAGATCGGGCCCTGTTCTTGCGCGCCAATCAGACGACGAGGCGTGGAGGACTGTGCAGAGATGATGCCACTGCGGCAGGGGCAGCCTGCAGGACACTGGGCTGGGCGGCATGCTGGGCCGATGCAGCCTGCAGGCACACACCACCCATATGACTCTCTGACATATCTGAACAGGAATGGCGGCAATTAGCTCGCCCGATTCAAAATCGGAACAGTACCGTACCGGGCTGGAGTTGATTAGTGGCCGGTTTGGACATTTTAATTTCAACGCGGTAATTTCAATGGGATTTACTTCGTTCCCTTCTGTATGTATCCATCGATCCAGAACGAGGCGCTCAACGGCGGCGGCACCCTGTTCGTGAACAAGCACCCGGACCTGCGCGTGCGGGTGGTGCACGGCAACACCCTGACGGCGGCGGTGATCCTGAACGAGATCCCCAGCAACGTGAAGGAGGTGTTCCTCACCGGCGCCACCTCCAAGCTCGGCCGCGCCATCGCGCTCTACCTCTGCCGCAAGAAGATCAGGGTCCTGGTACGTGTCGTCGCCATCTGAAAACACAAACCCATCATCACCATGCCTAAGGATATGCTCGTGCCTTGCTGCACCACTACACCAGATGTTCACCATGTCGTCGGAGAGGTTCCTGAAGATCCAGCGGGAGGCGCCGCCGGAGTTCCAGCAGTACCTCGTGCAGGTCACCAAGTACCAGGCCGCACAGAACTGCAAGGTACACTCTACTCAATCTCTACCACTCACTCTACTACCCTGTGCACGTATGACTACGATGGATACCTGACTGCATACCATGTAGTACCTGACACTGATATATTCCCTCCGTCCCAGAAAGAATGCAACCCTCGCTTCCCGAGGAGTCAAACGATTTCAACTTTGATCAAGTTTATGCAAAATGATACTAATATTTAAATCTTCGAATCAATTTAGTATGAAAATATAATCTATGATTAATCTAATGATACTTATTTTGTATCATAAATGTCAGTAACTTTTTGTATAAATTCAGTCAAATTTAAACTTATTTGACTTCTTGGAATGCAAGAATTGCATTTTTTTTTGGGACGGAGGACGGTAACAAAGTTATTAACAACTAACGTTGATTGATGGCGTGCAGACGTGGATCGTGGGCAAGTGGCTGTCGCCGCGGGAGCAGCGGTGG
The DNA here is from genome assembly GCA_033239725.1 of Echinochloa phyllopogon. Taxonomy (NCBI): domain Eukaryota; kingdom Viridiplantae; phylum Streptophyta; class Magnoliopsida; order Poales; family Poaceae; genus Echinochloa; species Echinochloa phyllopogon. The sequence goes on from BTCW01000001.1 coordinate 5,619,654, forward strand.
GCGCCGGCGGGGACGCACTTCCACCAGTTCGTGGTGCCCCCCATCATCGGCTTCCGCCGCGACTGCACCTACGGGAAGCTGGCGGCGATGCGCCTCCCCAAGGACGTGCGCGGCCTCAGCTCCTGCGAGTACACCATGGAGCGCGGCGTCGTGCACGCCTGCCACGCCGGCGGCGTCGTGCACTTCCTCGAGGGGTGGGACCACCACGAGGTCGGCGCCATCGACGTCCACCGCATCGACGTCGTCTGGAGGGCCGCGCTCAAGCACGGCCTCGCGCCGGTGTGAATGAAGATGACCGGAGCCGCCGCCGGCCGGTGTTCGCCGCGCACGGCCGGGCGTGGCGAAGTACTAGTAGTGATGCGAAGATGATGGACGAGGTGTATGTGTGGAGATTTGTATGAGGGGAGGGCCGATCGGTTTTATAAAAGGATTCACCATGGCAATGTGATGTGTTGTGTCGTGTTGGTGGCCATGCATGATCGATCAGGTCACCTGTTGTGTGTGTGTGTGGAATACTTGATGTGTAAATGTGACGAGAATAATAAGAAATCCGGGCGGCCGATTGTGAGGTCATCTGTTGGTGTTTTGTTTGGGCGCTGTGAATCGATTGGAGCCTTGGAGGCCAGCTCGGGAATCTGCAGAACAAACTTGTGTCTCTCGACGGACAGCAGGCCCATAACCAATTTGTTTCCCATTTTTTGGGCAAACGTTAAAAAAAAATTCCGTTGCCGGGACTCGAACCCGGGTCTCTCGGGTGAGAGCCGAGTATCCTAACCAGCTAGACTACAACGGATTGTGACGGCAATGGTTTTCTTGTCTTATTTATCGAAATCACTTTGCTCATCATCTCATCCCTATGAAAATGTTTTCTCATTGGTCTGGAGTTTTAAGTGTTTGAGAGACTTTTGGAGGAAACGTTCACGGGTGCACATTTATGCGAACGTACTGTTGGTTGAGCGTCTTTAGTAGCATCTTTCTCGGCATCTCTGGTACAGGGGTATACTAACTTGCCGCTGCGCATCACATGGTTCATGGGCAGGGCTCACATTTCTCTCCAACTGACCGGTACCGTATCGTCGATCACGCGCCGGGATTCGAGATCGTGTCACATTGACCCCAGCTGCGATTAGTTGATGACCGAATCAAATTGTTCAACCGACGATGCAGAGCACGTACTGCCGCTTTTTTTTAATGTTTTTAGTGAACCATATATTTCTCCTCAATGCATGCATGCACGAGATCGGAGTGAGAATTCGCTTATGGCGCAAATGGAATGCTTTTGGCAAGTTATGAATGCTTCAACAATCTCTCGCCATTGATACATTAGCGGATGAGCCTTAGCGTGAAATCACTGAAATTGCCGCCTTAGCGTGAAATCACTGAAATTGCCGCCTTAGCGTGAAATCACTGAAATTGCCTTTGTCGTAACTAGTCTCGTGTAGTCGTGTGTGTGTGCAGAGTGCAGTGTATCTGTTAATCTGATACGGCAGGGCGTCGCCGTGATTCGATGTATGTGTATGCATGTGAGATTATAACACGATCGTGACTAAGCCAACAAACGTCTGCTACTGCTACTGGGCGGCTCTGGACCTAAAATTTAGTAATGACATTCTATCTAATGGGGCCTCAAAAAACCGGCAAAATAGACCAAAGTCTACTAAAAATTAAAAGTTGAGCGGGGGCATATGCCCTCGCTAGGCTCTTCTTAGGACCGCCCCTCCTTTACGTGGATCCATGACCATATTCTGACGACTGATGACCAGGTGAAGAGTGGCGAGAACGCCACGGCGTGCTGTACGTGTGTCCATTCAATGGCGTGAGAGCTAGAGAAATTGCGTAGACGTTCTAGCTTTTCCTCCTTTCCGCCCGCTCCGCCGTGATCCCTTTTGATCGATGCCGAGACTCCCGAGAGCACGGGCACCGCCACCGCAGTAGGAGATCGATCGAGCAGATTTCTCCTCCACGCTAATGCACTGAACCGGACCCGCACGAGCTAGCTTTCAAAAAAAAGATAGAGATAGAGAGCTCACTCGGTCTCGTATCAATTCTGCTGATGCACTGAACCGGACCCGCACGGGGTGCGCAATGTTGCTTTTGCGGTCGACCGCACGGTGCGGTCGATTGGAGAGAGAAGAGAAGAGGAGAGGAGGGAGAAGAAGAGAGGTGAGATGAGCTCTGGGCTCGAGTTAGGGTTCAGGGTTGGCGTTGCCGGGGTTGGGGGAGGAGCTCCAGCTGTAGAGGGGGAGGGTCGAGGCGGCTGGAGGCCCGGCGGCGGTTGTGGTGTGTCATCGTCGCCGCCGACGGCCCCCTCCTCTGCGCGCGCCGCCGCCACCATCCCTGTCGCTGCTCGTCCGGGTGCCGCCGCCGCCACCCATCTCCTCCGGCAGGGGAGGGGGTGCGCGCCGATGAGCTGATGGAGGGGCGGCGAGGGGAGCTAGGTGCCGCATTTCTCTTTTTTTTCTAGGGTTTCGCTCCATGTTGCAAGAGCATGTTTCACGTATTTCGAATGTTGCGGAAGAATGTTGCAACTGTTCGATGTGAATGTTGTAAAAATAGATCTGGAATGTTGGATGTTGCATATGTTTTGCAAGTGTTTCATCCATATGTTGCATTTTCATTGAGAGTTTTTTTACCGATGTCGTGTGTGGATGACAGTGGCAGCGTGTTTGTTTTTAGTGTTTGCAAACGATGATTATTCATGTTGCGGATACTATAGTTTGATGTTGTATATGCTATTCTTAAATATGTTGCAAAAATTTTACATGATGCATGCAATATCATACCCATGTTGTGGCGGGATTTTTTCTACTACAATACCGTCCGATTTACTTGGCTGTGGTTGTTCCACGTCACCCTCTTTTTTTTTGTGTTTAACTCCTGCGCACGGATGGAACGCTTGGTTGTGGTTGCGCCACGTTAGTGTCCGATTTTTTGGATTTCATCGGATGTCCGGGCTAGTGCGACCGTATATATACTTATCAACTAAGTACCGGTAGAGATGCTCTTGAACACATTAAATTCATCAAGCCACAAATGTGAACTTTATAAATTTATCAATATTTTAGAATTGCCAACCTAAAACAGTAACAATGAAAACCTACCCTTCCTATGGTGATATGAACATTTGTGTTTTTGGTCATATGGCCTTGACTCTTGTTTATGAGAATCCATCCTCCAGCTAGGAGTAATCCAAACAAATTTTAATATATACAATCCTGATACAAAAGGAAAATGAGCAAGTGAAAAAACCTAGCTGGGTCATAAGAAAATTGAGCAGTAATTTCAGAAATGATAATTCACGTAGTATGCCTCGTCCCCGTCTTCAGTGCCATGTGCCTTAATGAAAGAGCTGGTCATGACAAAATGAATATCACATCCCCGTATGTAATACGGACCATCCATTGCATATTTGCATGTTCTAAATTCTGTACAACTTAGGAGAAAGCTCTGAAGTTCACAATTCAGTCATCAATATTATTCCATAGTTGTAAACATGTTGGTCACCTACTGATCCTACAAAAAGATCACACGAGAATTATGTTTAACAGATAGCAACAGATAGCTGCACATCTGAGAGGGCATAATAACGAGAGTATAGTTGTGTATAGCTCCGTCATACTTCTCCTTTTCTAAACATTTCAACTTTGGCATAGAAAATTACCATAATGTGATGGACTGTTAAGTTGGGTGTTTACTTATGAGAAACCAAAGAAATAGTCTAACCTTCAGCATTAATAAGCCATCGAGAAATGACAAGAGTGCTACCTTATGACTTCCATAATTTCACTGACCTGCAGAAGAAATACAAATTTGAGAATCAAGAAGTACTATCGTTATGACATACAGAAGGGTCAAATGGAAATAGAACAAACTGTGATCTCACCCACTTATGCTTATGCATGACCCAGAAAGCATATAATATTCTAATCTGAGCTACATCTTTTCCCAAGTGCCTGGATGATAGGCATTTGAACACAGTCTAAATTTATATTATAAAAATGGATGAGTAAGACTCTGGCACAAGATTAGAATTTTCATGACAGACAGCCATAGAAGTTTCAACCGATTGCAATGGATCACCGCGTCGGCAGCGACGTAACCGAAGCTCATGCTCATCAACAGCTGTGGAAGAATCTTTCGATCCCCTGGCGAGCACGCCGATATCAAGCACCAGTCTCTTGCCCTGGTGTTCTTGAGCCAGTGGACTGCCACCGAATGCCGAGCTTCCCCTGGCCGGTTGCCGAGGACGAGGATCCTGTACAGCGGTCTGCTGCTTGCCTGATGCCCATAGCCTCATTTCTCTTGTTACCTGCACGAGCTGAAAGACAGAGAAGAGCACGAGGTGCAGCTACTAATCTGAAAATGAAATGCTGCTGCTGACCAACCGAGATAAGATTAGCAGCGGTTGAGAAACAAATTAAAGAAGCAAGCAACCAAATATCATGTAGCCACAGCATAGAGATCGAGCCGAGCTGCACAGAACAGAAAAGCCAGTCTGCTGCTACAACAGTGAACTGATTAGAGCACAAGCTCCCGAAAGAATCGAGCTGCACAAACCTGCAGCCGCTGACCGACACAGATTGAAAAGAAGATAGCTGCTGCCACAAGCTAATGAATTGCAAGCAGAGCTATATAGTTTCCATCACTTCAATCAATAATTGGAATAGTAAAAAAATTTCAGAGGGTCAAATTTTAATTACTATAATTCAAAGGCATCCGAAAATAACAGACATACAGAATTACTTTACTATAAGGAACATCCTGATAAGTCATTAACTGTCAATCCAAAAAATCACAAGGGAAATACAGAGGACATATGACCATAATATTACTTGACTAACCTTCCTGGTTTTGACAACCTTTTCCTCAAATTCAGCCTTGGCACATGACTGCTTCGTCTGAACATTCCATGGTACTGCTTCGCATTTACATAAACAGGCTCCTTGGATACTTTAAGAGGTGATGGCATGCAAGAGTGGGCTAATCCAGGTAGCTGGAAATGAGCCTGCACAGACAATAAAAACTGGAGATGTAAGGAAAACTACAACACATAGGAATGCATATTTGTTTTTGCAAGTTAACTACACTACAAAAACTGAATGTGCATTAGTCTAGACAAAGTATCATTCTTGCAATGGATCAAAGACATCTGTTGCAATGCAAGACGAAACATTATCTGAAAACAGTGTTTGGTCATTATCTGAAAATTAGCTGAGATCGGAGTAAGAAGTCACCTACGGAGTACGGCGCGAAATGGAATGCTTCGGCAAGTTCTCGGTGCTGCGAGAATCTCTCGCCATTGATACATAGCGGATTAGCCTTAGCGCAAAATCATCACTGATCGAAATTGCCTCTGTCGTAGTATGGTGTGTGTGCAGAGTGCAGTGTATCTGTTAATCTGATACAGCAGGCCAGGGCGTCCCCGGCCCGTGATTCGATGGCATTGTGAGGTACGATCGTGACTAAGCCAACAAAGGATTTCTAGCTACTTTACGTGGATCAATGGTCATTATCTGATTCTGACGAGTGATGACCAGGTGAAAAGTAGGGAAAACGCCACGGCGTACTGTACGTGTGTCTGTTCACAGGCGTGAGGGCGAGGGAAATTGTGCTCGAGCTCTTTCACCTTTCCACCGGCTCCGCCGTGATCCCTTTTGATCGATGATCGAGAGCACGGGCACGGCCACGGCAGCCGGAGATCGATCCAGCAGATTTTCTCCTCCGCGCTGATAGAGATAGAGATCGAGCTCGATCGATCTCGCGTCAATTCTGCTGATACGCGCGCTGAACCGGACCCGCGCGGGGTGCGCTGGCGACGGCGCGACGCCCTCCGACCCCTCGTGTCACGCATGCGTGGAGGAGGAAGACGACGGCGGCGGCGGTGGCGGCGCGGTTTGCAGCTGGTGTGTCTGTTACTGTCTGGCCACCGATCATCGATGGACGCCCTGCCTGCATGACTTTTTGATTTGGACTGGACCCGCCTCCAACGAACGACGCGATCGATCGGGCCAGGGAAACGGAGGGCGCGCTCAGGCGGGATCGAACGATCCCATCCCGTGTGCGAATCGAACAGAGAGAGGATCCCGTGCTCACGGCCCAGTCGCGCGCGGCGCCATCATCGTTATTATATACTCCATATAAATATCTCGCTCCGCCCGCAACGGCCACCGCTTCCTCGTCGTCCCTCCTGGTTCCGCTCACCGATCACGAGAAAGCGGCGCGGCCAGCCGGGCATCCGATCGATTCCCCCATCCGCCGCCGCGCGTCGCCTAAAGCCTCGCTCCCCCATGGATCCACCCCTCTAGATCCCTTCCTCAGCTCGTCCCTTCCCCTGCCACCTAGGGTACAAAGGAATTGATCGAATCGATCGGGTCGATCCCTTGGCCGGGGTTCTTGATCGATTCGGGAAGATGTGGAAGGGGAAGAAGAGTGGGCCGCTGACACCCAAGGGGGGGAGGAAGCGGGAGTTCCCCATCCGTGCGGCGGACTACGAGCTGCTCGAGCCCATCGGGGACGGCGCCACCGCCGTCGTGCGCCGCGCGCGGTGCCGCCCGCTCGGCGGCGAGGTCGTCGCCGTCAAGATCATGAACATGGCGCAGCGCACCGAGTCCGACGTGGTACGTGCGTACGGCCTCTCTCTCAACCCCCGCTCAACATCATATCACGTCCATCGTCATCATATCATCAGTAATTTGGATTAATTACCCGCAGTCAGACTCACAGCATACACACACGCAAAGTTAAACCCTGTAGCCGATTTCTTGTTATTCTAATGGTGGAGATGGATAGGAACTTTGAAGAAACACAACACTAACAATCAGTTCTTGTACATAAAATGGATTGTGCAGTGGCGTATATACAAGAGTGTGCAGATTCTTGAGGTTTGGCCTACGTATAAACTAATAATGGTTGTTTATATTCAGGTTAAGAATTGTGTATGACTTTCAGAAAAAAATATAGGACAGTAGCTATCCAAGAGCCAAGAATTGCATAACTTATGAGCTGAGTACATGCTCTTTTTTTTTCCTTCCATGCAGAACAATGCCTCAGAGGAAGTGAAGACTATGATTATGATCGACCATCCAAACCTTCTAAGTGCATACTGCTCGTTTACAGAGGGCGAAGCCTTGTGGATCGTAATGCCCTATATGGCCGGAGGTTCGTGCTACCACTTGATGAAGTCATCGTACCCGAAAGGGTTCGAGGACGAGAACTTCATAGCATTTGTGCTGCGTGAAACACTGAAAGGTTTGGAATACCTCCACGAAAATGGACACATACATCGGGATGTAAAGGTATGCAACATATACCTTCAATGCTAGCTATATATGCACCAACTATTTTGATCAAAAAGATTTCTACATACTAATTATATAATAGTCCACTCGTTTGCAAAATAGAATTCTATAACAAGAAGGTATATGTTTCATGAATGGGCACAGGCTGGAAACATACTGCTTGATCAAGAAAAGGGAGTTAAACTATCAGATTTTGGAGTTACCGCTAGTCTTTATGATTCAATAATTAACAGACATGGTAAAAGGAAGACACTCGTTGGGACGCCTTGTTGGTAATCGTCGCGAAACTATTGCATATTTCTGATTTTTATTAATTATTGAATTATGAGGTGATGTACTAATTGATATTACCTTACATACTAACGTTGCTCTCCATGTTTGTTTTTCAAGGATGGCCCCTGAAGTTATGGAGCAAAAGGATTACGATTTCAAGTACATCTTGAATTGTCTTATAATAATATCATATACAAATTCCCTATGTTTGTCTATTGATTTTCATAGTCTAAAAATAATTACAGGGCGGATATTTGGTCTTTCGGCATAACTGCACTTGAACTTGCTATTGGTCATGCTCCATTTTCTAGTCAACCTCCAGCAAAGGTGTTGCTTTCATTTAGTATTTATTATCGGTAATAATATTGTGACTAAATGAGATTTATGAAATTTAATGTAGGTCTTTCTCATGACATTGCAACATGCTCCTCCATCACTTCATAACACAAAGGAGAAGAAGTTTACAGACGTATGGTTTTCAAATATTTCATTGCTAGTTAATTATTGTGGATATAATGATTCATTTCTCCACCTTTTTTGTAGTCTTTTAAGAGTATGATTGCCACTTGTCTAATAAAAGACCCGACAAAGAGGCCATCAGCAAAAAAGCTATTAAAGCACCCATTTTTTAGAAAAGCAAAGTCAGAACATAATGCTGTGAAATGCATGATAAATAAATTGCCATCGTTGGCTGAGCGGATGCAATCTATAAAGGTACAAACAAATACTTTTTTTCATGGGATATCATCTTGTATTGTATTGTGAAAAAAATTAATGTGATCTCATTTATGTCAAATAGGAGAATGAAGCAAAGTTGCAAGCAGATAGAAAACCTCATGATAAATGCAAAGAGACAGCATCACAGGTTGATACTTAGTTTTTTATGTTTTATTTTTCTAGTTTATTTATGTTCTATTAACATATTATCTAGCACTTAATTTTGACTAAATAAAACATATATTGAAGTATGACCTATTCAGCAAATGCCAATTTAATTTAGGCTTCGATCCATTTGTGGACAATATAACAACCTTTTAAGGCACTATTCTATAAGGTGGTTCTGACTTTTGTTTTATAAAATTATGAAGGAAGAGTATAGAAGGGGTGTGAGTGAGTGGAATTTTGATATTGCAGACTTGAAAGCACAAGTAGCACTGGTATGCACCTAATCATTAAATAATTTTTTTATTGAGATATTTGTTGTTTAACCACACATGACTAATCTTTTGTTTAATTCCAGTACCCTGATGAGAATGAAGCGGAGGATTTTTTACGATTTCTATTTGAACTTGATATTGTTGATGAAAGTACCCAGCTACAGGATCTTAGAGCACGAAATTGCCCTATGAATGATGAAAGAATAGTAAATATTGATTTATACATGTTTATAATATTTTCAATATTACTTGCTAGTTTATGTAACAAATAAAGCCGCATTAACAGAATGGTGGTGAAGATGGCTCTGGAAAATCAAATTCAACAAGTCCGATGTCCTTATGTCAAAGGTTGCATGATTTTATTTATATTCATATCCACACTAATGTCAATTTCAATCTTGAATGCCATGATTTGCCTCTACCAACACTATTATGTCAACATCATTTATTTTATATAAATATGAAACTATATTTCCATTGAGCTTAATAATAAGCATGAATTTTCATCTAAGACTAAAAGGTTCTAAAAAATTATAAGCATCATCTGATTCATGTGTACAAGTATTGTTTCATCTATATTAACATTATATAAAAATATAAATTAGACTTATATTTTTGCCTAACATTAATTGCTTGTATCAGTGTGAAACAGCTTGATAAAGGAAGCCCAAATGGACTTTTGCGCAATGAGTCATTTGAAATTCATGCCATATCACCTCCTAAGCAACTGGCAAGAGCAGGCATGTTTGAAATTCTTCATTCTCAAAGTAAAAAAGTACTATGTGTGTATTTATGTAGGAACAATTTAGCGTAACATAAATAATATGTATTATATGCTTATTTGTATATTTCATTGCATTGTTCTATAGATATAAGATTGAAAAATTTAGGTAACATATACATTAAGGCAAATAATAATGTTCCATTTTGTGTAGTTTCTACCTGCAAAGATGTTGATGAGTATCTAGAGAAAACTGCCTTCCAAAAGGGTCGATTCAAAGTAATACATGATTATAGTAAGGTAAATTTTCATGACTATATTTTTTCTACTTATTTAGTTTTTAGTTGTAGATACATGCATTTTCTCCTTTAACCTTGTATCGAACACTTTCTTGGGTTTAGCAGATGTATAGTCTTTTCGAAACAATAGCTTTGTTGGTTGTATTTGGTATTGACTTATATCTTTAATACAAAATTGAAATGTAATATGTACCGTAAAATTGTTTCATATCGTATATATATTGTTAAAATCTTTCATTCAATGCTCAAACTATGTTATGCATGTGATCTAATATTTTTAATTGCATGAGAGCAACAAAAACTCTAGAGGATACAATGGCTTTATACATATATCTTGTTTATCACTTTTGTGAAACCACTCAATTTAAACTTAAATGGTATGCAAATTTGTAAAGATAAATTGATATATGTGATTGTTACCACACATAGATTTTGACAAACTTGTATTTCACATTGAAAATTTGCTTCACAATATTGTTTGATGTAGCTTGAAGGAGCAACCCAAAGAGAGAAGAAGCTATTAGAACGTATCAGTAGTTTAGAGAAAATGTAAGTCTCTGGTTTCAAATAAATTATTGATAGATTTTTTATAGAAATCATCTTCTAATGTAAACAAATATTTATTATTACAGGCTTCTTGCCAGCCAAGATGAAGTTGAGAGGCTTAAAGCAAAAGGTAAATATAATATTTTGTTACAAATAAGTATTACATTTTCATAAAATTTTAGTTGATCACTAGTTAATTTGTTATTTTTGACAGAAGCAAAAGGAGTAGAGGGATGCCCGCAACAACAATCATAGTAAAGTGAAAGTTAATTAAGCGATCATAGTGAAGTGAAAGTTAATTAAGTTGCTGCTTAGTTAATGCTTGTAATGGTAGAAAGCTATTTAGCGCATATGCATCTCTTATTACCATAAGAGTTCACTAAGTTTGTTCAGTGGATTATATGTTAGTAATGATGTTTGCATTATGTGTCTCATTTTTAAATAGTTTTACTTACGTTTCTTTCTCAGTATAGAGGGCTTTATAGGAAATATTTATTATATATGGTCTAGAGTTATGCCATATGTGCATTATGTGGCACTTGAATCTAGAGGAGCTAAATCTTGAAGAAGGAATGTGGTATGTGAAGATAGATTAGCTGGTGGTATAAAGGAAAAGTGTCTCGGTGGTGTAGCATGGATGAAGATTATATCTTTTACCTTGATTAAGCTGTTATGGTTGTATTAAAATGTTGTGAATAGAGGCCGTATAGTTTTTTTTATATAAAAACCATAGTTTGGTGGTGATGGTGGTGGGTAGTTCTTCTACATAAAGATCTTCTATACAATAATTTGTGTGTACGCATGTTCTAGATAATGCATAGAAGGCCTTGCACTTTATATATACCTACGTGGTTACCTTTTGGCTTCAACTTATATGCAATTCAATTCTTAGGGGGGCTATATACTCTTTACTGCTCAATTTGTGGATACGCACAAGCGATAGTCACGCTAGATGATCAAATTTGTCGCACAAGTCTCCACTGCTCGATTTGTTTCAAAACTTCCTTTATCTATTTTGTTAGACCAATTTGTAACCATCACAAAAGTTTAGAACACAACAAAAAACGCGCACGGCCGTTGCCACTGTCCCAAACAGGCTGAAGCTTTTTCACGCAACAACATACTCTACGAGCTTTAGCACACAACAACAAGCTTTCGTTAGAACTCCAAAACACGCTGATCCGGCACGCACAAGCACAAGTCGTATATTCACATCCAGCACGCACGGGCGAAACCTGGCGGGCCGTGTGCGGGAAGCCACCACGTCCGGGCCACTATTTTCGGCTGGACCGCTCGCTCGCTGGGCCCAAAATTAGGGAGTGGGGGGAGCCCCACGTGATCCATCCGCCCCGCCCCGCCGCGCCGCGCGAGCTGGGCCACGGGTCCCGGCGGGCGGGCACGCGCCGCTTCCGCGACACCACCCTCCCTCGCCCGGCATCCGCGGAGGCCGCCCCTCCCCACCGCTCCTCCGCCTCAGCTAATACCGATGGGTGGTGGGAGCCGAGCACTTTCCCTCTCCTCCCTCTGCGCCACCACCCTCGCCGCCGCCGCCAGAGCCCCCGCCCCCGCCCCCTTCCTCGCCCCCGCCCACCGCGCGCTCCCGCTCCGCCTCGCCGCCGCCATGTCCTCCTCCTCCTCCCCCCCGCCGACCCACGCCGCGTCGGGCGACGCCGCCGCCGCGGCCCCGGCGCCCTCCGCCTCCAGCGCCATCGACTTCCTCACGCTCTGCTACCGCCTCAAGGTGAGCCGCTCCGCATTTTTCAGTGGGTTGGTTTTGTCGCGAGGGGATCGGGATTTGTGATTGTGGATGTGCGTGCGTGCAGACGACCAAGAGGGCCGGGTGGGTGAAGCGCGGGGTGCAGGGGCCCGAGTCGGTGGCGGACCACATGTACCGGATGGGCGTCATGGCGCTCGTCGCGGCCGATCTCCCCGGCGTCGACCGCGACAGGTGAAGTGGCCCGTTTCCTCTCCACCAAGCATCCCGCGAATCCCATTTTAATAGCCGTTTTCTTCCCTTCGATTGCAGGTGTGTCAAGATGGCGATTGTGCACGACATAGCAGAAGGTACTGTACTGTCTCAAAATATGCTGTTTAGGTGTTCCGACTGGATTTTGGGAGCTATGCGTGAGTCAGGGATTTGAAGTTGTGAATGTAGATGCCTATTTCTTAGTAGACATGAACTGGACCAATGGAGCAGGATGTGCATCCAATTACTCTGCGATGATGAGTTGCTTGTATGACCTTTGAAACTTTGGTAGACAATGATACAAGTGTAGTGAAAGTGTGAGATTATGTGTAAATTTTCCTTGGTACATAGATATTAATATATTATTTTGTTGTAGAAGCACTAGATATGATCCTCAGCCATAAAAAAAAAAGTTTGCCAGTGACAATACTAAACATGATTTATGCCTTGCGCATGTATGGACTTTTTACTGTCGTGCTAAAACTGGCTTGCTGTTGCTGGCACTAATTACCTACTCCGTATGAGGATTCTGTTTGGTTGACTAATTTTGACTTTCTTTTTTGGTGCCCCAGCAATCGTTGGTGACATCACCCCTTCAGATAATGTACCCAAGGAAGAGAAGAGCCGCATGGAGAAAGAGGCATTGGACCATATGTGTGAATTGCTTGGTGGTGGTCCAAGAGGTGAATGTCAAACTACTCAAAACTAAAACATTAACATTTCGTTCTGTAGCTATCTTAGCCTGCTACCATTCTATTGATATGAGTTCGTCTTTTCTCAATGTGTAGTTATATGAAATGAATGCTGTACTATAGCAAATCATTGACAACTTTCTAGATAACACAATACTTTCCCTAGTGATTGCATTATGTGTGCATAGTGCCATAGTCCAAGGAAAAAATACAAGATGATGTAAAATTCTATGAATCTTGTTAGTACTGAATACCATATTGTATTAATTGTTTGTATATTCCAACTCAAATGTTTTTAAATTCTCGAAACGATTTTAATCCTGCTTTTATTATCGCTTAAATGGGCATTTTAACATCCAACACCTTATGAGTTAGAAATTCATTTTCCCTTATATTATTGGCTCTCCAACATGGAAATCCAGTGGACAGCTTGTGTTCTCGCCTTTTGTTTACATAGTTTAGATGAATATTGGACAATACTGGAGAGCATTCCCATCCCTTGATCAGGTGTCAAGGGAGCCCTTGAGAAGTTCAAATCATCTTGACTACTTTCAGAGAATCTGTTCTTAATACTAGATAAGGGATGCTTTCAAAGCCAGACTAAACAGTTTCCATACCCTTATACATTTAATATGAATATCCCCTTAATCTGCATGTTGTCCTTGTCCAGACAAGAAATTTGTGAACTTTAGATGGAAACATAGAAGGAAATCTGAATGTTTATGAGTATTTGGGATTCCATATCGCAGAAAGTGCTGCTAATATTGTTCCATCTCAAATGATTTTCTATCCTTGAAGTCATATCAATCCTTCTGTTGTTATTGCTTAAGTGGCCATTTTAGTGTCCAACTCTTTTCCCCTAGAGTTCCATGAGTTAGAACTCCAGGGGCAGCTTGTGTTATCATTATTCAAAACATAATTTACACACTCTCAGGCTCTGCCTTTTGGAGAAACTGTTATTTATACAAGATAAAGAATGCTTTATGTAGAAGACATCAGTTCCTGACTTTCTGAGCTCTTTTAAATTTGATATACAATAAATATTTAGCTGTTGACTTTATCTGCACGCTCTTATTCTTCAGCACAAGAAATTCGTGAACTTTGGATGGAGTATGAAAACAATGCCTCTTTGGAAGCAAAGGTCGTCAAAGATTTTGACAAGGTAGAGTTTATCCATGAAATTGCTGACATAATGACACATCTTTGTGAAGCTAACCACATGCTAGTTGTAGCTATCATTCAAGAAAATGTTATCACTTGCAGTGTGCTTAAGTTAATTTGGTCCTGGTGTAGAAAATCATTAGGAACCTGACCTGTGGCTCCAACTTTTCATTTTCCTTTACATGTAGTAACATTTTGTTTTTTCTGTTATAATGTTTTCAGATTGAGATGATACTTCAAGCACTGGAATATGAAAAGGGTGAGTTTGTACTGGCATTTGAATACTTGCATTATCATTTTCCCATGTGCAGTAACTATGAAGTATGAGTTCGTGCTCAAACAAAATGAATTATAGTCTTATCGATAAAATTCAGCTCATGTACCTTATATAACACTATTCAACTTGTCCTACAGCCTTCTGGGGGTGTAACACGTGATACACATAATCCACGTCTTAACACCTGCTATACTCCTTGCTGATCATAAGATAAGATTTAAAGGATCATACTTATGCCTATGCATCTGAAAATTTTCAGAGCAAGGACGGGACCTTGAAGAATTCTTCCAATCAACAGCAGGTATGATTGTCTTACTTTTTTCTCTCTCTCCTTCCTTTGTATCATTCTGTTTAGTTTTCATGACAATCCGGCACGTATTGAATACTTCATTTAAACTGCGCAGGTTGTTCTTTATTACTCAATTCTTATGCTTTAAATATGTTTTTTCTGAGATAATATAAACCATCCATAGGAAATTCAGAAGATATTAGTGCCTGAATGATTGTTGTTGAACTTGAAACTAGAGGGTACCAATACCATGATGGTTTCATAGATCATGAATTGATTCATGCATTTTTTTTACGTTTTAGTGCTTATGCTCGATCTCATTCAACTTCTCAATGTAGTAATTTTTCCACAATACTGACATTAAAATAGCTGAAACGAAACCTTATTTATCTTTTCTGCTTGTTAATTCCTCTCCAGGGAAGTTTCAGACTGACATTGGAAAAGCATGGGCAGCAGAGATCGTATCGAGAAGGAAACCAAAGTGATGAATGGCGTTCTTTTCTGATGTTTGGAGGTTCAAGATAAACTTTGTGGCGCCACATTTCTGTTGAACTTAGCTTTCGCTAGATGATACATCGAGGTGGCACTAAGTCGCAGGCTTACCCTTGGAATGTGAACTCATTCCATCATGCATCTTGGGCTACCCTGACCCGTGAGACACAATAGCTTGTGATACGAGGCCTCCGGATAACCCTGTGGGGTAAAGGAGTTCATGGCTGTAGTTTGCTCCTGTCAAGAGCTTGTAGCCAGATCAAACAGGAAGTTTTCGTACCATCTCTTGGTGATGTAAAATCCTTTGCTTCTTAATCCTTTACCGGATCCAACATGACCTTTTCTCTTGTTTATCCAGATGAGCATGTACTTTTTTGTTTTCCATTTCGAATTTTGGTTGCCGATGATGCTCAGATGATGCATTCATGCGTAGTAGTACGGTACAACGCCACGCAAACATCCTCACATCCAGTCATCCACAACACAAATTGCACAGTACCTCATATGTGCGACTCATGTATTCTGGAAAGCATGACACTACGTCACTACAGCCACACGCAAATAGGAGTAGACGAGTAGTGCACCAGCTTAAAAATGCAAGATGCAGGAACTAACTGTGCCAAAAGCTGTAATAACTGTGCATTGGAGTTCTTAAAAGAATCCAAAACTTGACGTTGGAGCTCTTTAATAGGCTCTTCCAAAAATCGAAGAAAATGAACGGATCCTATGAATTATCTTCCAGTGCAATCCTATATTCCAATGGACGCCATAGGAATGTTTCCGAAATTCATTTAAAGTTCCTCATATCTAAAGGAGGCCGTATTTTATTTAGGTCGTCGATAAGAAAAACTTAGTTAATGGTTATAGCTTCTAGATCATCAAGGTGATGGTGTTTTTTTTTATTTCTTCAACAAGATTATCGATAATGTTTTGCTGGAGGTCGTTATTGTTGGGTAGTATAGGGGTGTTGGAAGCATTGCAAAAGAGGGCCATGTGAATTGTGATGTACGTAGTAGATAAGAGATTCGTCTCAAATTGCTATGTCCGGTGCCCTACAATGCCGTAACTGTATCCCCGGAACATCACGCGTGCAGATTTGGGTGATACGCTGATGGACACACGTTTGCTTCCCACCGAGATTATGATCCACTTCCAATTCCAATCCAATGCATGTTCACCGACAAAAAACCCGGGGAGAGCTGTGGTTCACTCATGTTAATTCACTGAAGCTCGGAAAGTCTTGGGCAATATACAGTAATTATCACTTTTTTGGATCATAACTTCTTTTCTATCATGAAATTGAACGGTGAGAGGCATATTCGCCACCTGGTAGCTAGGTAACAGAACTTTAGCTCACTATCTCTCATTTCGCAAATCTTAACTGTGAAAACCTCAGAATGTGAGAGTTTTGTATTCTTCTGTCCCCAATCAATTTTTTTTTTGAGAAACCCCAATCAATTAATTTGAGACATGGCGATAAGCCGACAACGCCTGTATATGTTTTCACTTTATAGTAGTAGTATAACTTTAATTTTCTTATAAGAAACATAAGGTAGGCACGTGCTTCTATGAATATATGCACACATACTCTGCTTTTATGGGCATCTTTGAGATACTAGGCTAGCACATTTTGAGAGTTTAAGTCATCGTAAATGTTTTAGAGAAAATTCCCTATTTGACACTGAAAAAATGAACCATTCCTTTCTTGACCTTCGAAAACTTTTTTTCCCTATTTGACACCGAGTTTAATTTTCGTTCCCTAAATGACACTGCCGTGACTTCTGTTAGGTTTTGCCGTGAAACACCTGTCAGATTTTGTTTGAGTGGACAAAAATGCCCCTGGCTCACTCATTCCAGGCCATCCTTCTTCCTCCTCCCCAACTCGGCCTCTCTCTGTCTTCTCTCTTGCTCCCAAACTCTAGACCAGTTCCCAGCTGCGGCACAGCGGCACAGATCCGGAGGGCACGGGCCCCGATGAGGCGGTGACCGAGCGGCCATAAAGACCGTGGGTCCCACTTCCTCGTCGTGGGCGGCAGCGGCGTGACGCTCCCGCCGTCGTCGTCCTCGCCGTCGCCGGCGCCGACGAACTCGCACGTCACAACGCCGAACGCCTCGATGAGGCACTCCGTGGATTCGTGGAGCGCGCCATGAGGTCCACGACGGCCTCCCGCGCCACCACGTCCTCCGGCTTCAGCTGCCGAAGGAGCTCCAGCGGCAGGATGATCGTGTCCGCCCTCCTGCCTACCTGCACGCGCGAATCAAATTTATATATCAGGAAGGAAGAAAAATTCGAAATTGATCGATGTCGTGAACCGTGATGAATTATTGCTTAAGCGATGTGCGTTTGGGCGGCGACCTGGCCGACGACGGTGTGCATGAGCGTGCGGCGCAGGCGCGCATCGCTCTGGTCGGTGACCAGCGCCTTCTTGACCCGGTTGCCCGTGGCGCCGCCTCCCTTCGCGCCAGCGCCGGCCAGCGGCCAACGCATGGACCCCGCACACCCGGCCAGCGGCGGCGGCGGCCTCGCGGCTCGCGCGTCCCAGCCAGCGGCGGCGGCGGCCGCGCGGCACGGGCCCCCTGCTGCTAAGCTCCCCCTCTTCTGTCGGCGCCTCGCCCTGCATCCTCGCCGTCCTTGCCCGGTCGCCGAAGAATCTCCGCCGCTTGAGCCGTGGGCCGCCGTCGCCGGGACCCAACGCCGTCCCGATTCGCCGCGTCCGTCGGCCCTCTAAGCAAACGGACGCCGCCCCGAGGATCTCTCCACCGAGCGCACGGTCGCCGCCGATGGCCGGGCGCGCGGGTCCCGTGCGTTGGCCGAGCCCGGAGACGGGGGCGAGAGAAGGGAAGGGGAGGAAGGAGAAGAGAGGCTGCGGTGGGACCCACGTCTTCGGAGGGGCAAAACCGTCTTTTCACAGTCCGTTTAACGGCAAATGGATGAAAAAACCAACAGAATGTCATATAAGGAAGGAAAGTTAAATCGAGGGTCAGATAGGAAACAAAAAGTTTTCGAAGGTCGAGAAAGGAATGGGTCATTTTTTCAGTGTCAAATAGGAAATTTTCTCAATGTCTTATTGATGGACAAGTCGGTTGCTATAGAAAACAAATAGCACGCCATTATTTTATAAAATAAATTTAAAATATTTCGTAATGTCTGTAAACAAAATTTCATGGTTCATAATCGCCGACCCCAGTGCAAAATTTATAATGCGTACATGTCTATCCACACCAAGGTGACGTGTGGTCGATATTTTTTTGTTGTTGTTGCAGAATGCTATATATCACCAACCCTCAACTAGTGGCTAGTCCAAAGATACCGAGTTGTTGCGGCTAATATTCACGCATCTGTTGAGTTTTTATAATGGATTTTCTTAGATCTGTTCCCCTTTACTGAACCGTAAGGATGATTATGATAACCAACTGAACTTTCTGAAAAAGAACAACGCTATCACTGATGCCTCTATGCCAGCTCCAAATGGAAGTCACGTGTAATCATTTTGACCAACCAAATCGGGATAACAAATACAGTATGAGCAGCGTCCACTTCACTGCCTTCACTTTCCTGCCCGGGGATACCCAGCTGGCCAGCGATCAGTGTATATAGTATAACCGACAATCATCTATACGGCATAGGCACAATTAGTTTCCGAAGGCGTCCACTTTTATTCGTAATCTTATAAAAGTTGATCAACATTTCTAAACTCTTTGCTTCTTAATGAAATATTAGCTCAAACAAGGTTCTTCAAAATGGATGGGCACAATTAGTGGCCTTTTTTAGTAATAAGTTCACCCAAAAATTCAATTAAAATCCAGTGTAAATACCATTGATGTTTATGTACTAAATGCTAACTTCCACATTAAGAAAAAAAATATTAATATTAAGTAGTGCCTTCACATACCATGCTAGTCCTCATAAGATGCATTTGAAAAAAAAAACATAATAACGGCAATAATGTCCGGCCATTAGCTAGACTTCAATCGCCTTTGACAATGAATCTACCCATTGAATCTATTATTTCTCCTAAACATACCTATGAAAAAAATTCTAAAATGATCCCCTAAATCTATATCTAAATCATTACATTATAAAAAATGATCTAGAGTACCAGCCTCCTAATCTTCATATAGATTACAGAACCATGCAATTAAAAAATCTAAGCAAACCCCTTAGATTTGTATCTAATCACCCATCTCCGCTATCATTCAAAGTAATATAAAGTAATATTTAAATCTATGTCAACTATCTACATTTGCTATAAAATATCATCAAATTATTAAACCTCTATGTGCTTCTATAATACCCACTTTTGCACTTGTTAATAGAAAAAAAAGACTAATGAAGATATACATTCATGATATATGTCATATTTCAAATCAATATACATGTGTACAGAAAGCGATAAGCATATCACTTTCTATGTTAAACACATACCCAATGTTTCAAGTAAGAACATGTCAAATAGCCTAATAATCATTGTGTTTGATGACAACTGAATAAAGATAATAAAAGCACCTATATGAGTATTGAGTATGTGCTAAAATTTGAGCAAATGAGAGAACGAAAGCTAAGCAATTTTGATTAGGGGTGAGCTCTCATAGCCGACAGTGTTGGTTCTTAGTGTTCCAACGAGTGGGTCTCCAAACTCTGACTCCCTAACATGAGGCCCCTTTTCCAGAGTGGTGGATGAGGGCATGTAAAAGAGTAACCAAGGAGAGGCGCAGAGGATTTGATTCACTTGTTTGGTTGGTCGCTTTGGAAGGACCGTAATAGAAGGGTGCATGAATGGGCGGCGCTTATGCCGGTGGCTTTAGCTCCCTTGATTTTAAAGGAGGCTAGGGTTTGGGCTAGACCTGGTTTCGCCGGTTTGCTCATCCTTCTTAGAGTTTGGTTTTTCTTTTTCTTCTTTTCATCCTCACACTCTGCTTTAAATTTGTAATTTTCATGTAAACAATTTTCTCTCTTCTTAATGAAAAACGTGCTATGTACTAAAAAAAGATTAGGGTGACATTGCAGCAGGCGACATGCACAGTCAATTCTTGCATCTTCCCCTCCGATCCGACCGCGATAAATTTCAACAACGATCTCACGCGGCGAAGAAAAAGGAAATTTTTGTCCCGTTCACATGAATCGTTAGTACAGTAGCAATAATGCAGCGATCGAGAGCTGCATGCAGTATAGTGTAGCGCGCGCATGCTAATATGCTATAAATGCTGGGGTTGGGCCTCAATCAGCATCAATCATGCAGCGAAAAGGCTACAGTATCTGCTAATTGATGCTGGCGCGGCAAGCCAACTGCACCATCGGAGCGGCGCCGGCGAAGCAGCTGCCGGCGGCGGCGGCGCGGCCAGTCACCTCCGGCGCGGGCCGCGGGGTGCTCATCAGCCAGCCCCTGAGGAAGCTCTTGCAGAGCCCCGTCCAGAACGCGCGGTCCGGCCCACCGGAGTCCGCCACCGTCCGCCGCGCGTCGTCGCCGACGCACCCCGGGATGGCGTTCTCGCCGGCGAGGCGGTCGATGAGGTTGCGGAGGATGTCGGTGGTGTACTCCGGGTGCCCCTGTATGCCCAGCGCGAGCTCCCCCACCGCGAACGCCTCGACGCGCGTCTTCTCCGACGAGGCCAGCACCGTCGCCCCCGGCGGGACCTCCCACACCTCGTCCTGGTGCACCTCCACGATGGCGGCGCTCCGGCGGCCGGTGAGCTCCCCGTCGTCGAGACCTCCGAGGCCCTCGACGGCCAGGCCCGGCGCGAAGGTCACCGTCCTGACGCCGACGTCCCAGCCATTCCGCGCCCTGCCGACGCGGCCGCCCAGCGCCCGGCAGAGCACCTGGTGGCCGAAGCAGACGCCGAGGACCCGCTTGCCCATGGCGTGGAGCGCCTGGACGAGCGCGCAGAGGCGGCGGACCCAGGGCTCGTCGCCGTGCGCGTCGTGCGGGCTGCCGCTGATCACGAACCCGTCGTACGACGCCAGGTCCTCCGCCGCCGGGAACTCGCCGGCGATCGCGCGGAAGCAGTCCCACCTCTCGTCGTCGTCGTCTCCGGCGCCGAACGCGGCGACGAAGACGTTGGCGTAGCCGCCGTATGCCTTTCTGGCGTAGTCCGAGTCCCACATCGCCAGCAGCAGCGCGTACCGCCGCACCGGCTTCGCCGCCGTCATTGCTGAGCTCGTTCGATCGGGTCGCGATCACTTGTGAAACACATGGTTTTTTATATGCTAGTGTTATGTTTTTAGCTTTTCCCTTTGTTTATGTAACAACACTGTCGCGCTGAAATGTATGCGGGCGCGTGCGAATTGGCCAAATAAGAGATAAAAATTGAGGAGCCTTCAGGGGATGGAGGAGTGGAATCGTCCATGGACGCGGCGGAGCACAATGATGAGATAGAGAGAGTCAGAGAGCATACGCGTAGTCGCTGTTGTCTTCGTTGTCCCCGCGTGCGGCCTCGTGTGCGAGAGCAGAATGTGTAGGCTCTGTGCATTTGGCGACTGGAAAATGTGGAGTACGTACCCGGGAAAGGAAATTAGGAAGCAAATTAAAGCTGATAGATAGAGAAGATAATGAATAGATCTCCCCAACAGAGTTGACATGATGGGAAAAACGATGGAGACGCTCGCGTGTAGGCGTTGCCATGGAGAAGAAGGGATGATTGATATATGCATTTGATCTCGGTCCGCTCGCGTGTGTAGTAGGAGTAGTCGGGGCCTGTCAGCTAGCTTTGGGATCGGAGTGGGGTCAAAATCAGATTGCATTGCTGAGACGACACATAATGGTGCTGGCAAATTAAACAACAGCACATCAAAGAGATCAGCCCAAAGCTTGGGCGGTTGGTTTGTGCATGGCCCGCGGCCAATTGTCAAGTGCCAGCAATGTGACAGAGAGACGTCAATGGTGTACGGCGCGAGCTCGTATAGTACGTATATAATAATTCTATACTAAAAGTAATTATATACTAAAAGGATCCTACAAAATTGAAAACACTTCTCACCCAAAAAATCCACCCCTACCCCCTCACAGAGGACCCACCCGCCGGGTTGTAGGACGTGGGAAGACGTGGGAAAATATGGAAAAACAGTGCAAAATGCGAAACTTTTTTCACCTAAGACTCTACCCATACCCACGCGGACCCACTTGCTCATGATATACCCACATTTGTAACCACGTCTATACACAATTATTCCGTATTGCTAATAAACAATAGATTAGAGAGTCTTTTCCATATAAATAAAGACCAACTATCTCAAAGATGACGGGCATCTACATTTGAGATTGAGAATATGTAAAGCTCTCTCTACATAAGAGAGCAAATATAAAGTATTTTTAAAAACGCTTCGCACGACTGGTATGTTTACCATGATCCACTCAAGTGATATTGTTTTAGTACATATGTGTCATCAATAAACGTGCGTGTCGCACGTGCGTATCGATGGTCATCTAGTACCTTACATATAGAGATGTCAATATGATGATTCAAGAGGGATCGAGTTCTCTAAAAAAACGATTCAAAGAGTATCGAGAGGGTTTCAAATAGATAATCATATATGATATATCTTGTGTGTACACATGCATCTGTACTGTCATTCTATCTACGTTTTGTCGCTGCTGGCAATATGGCATGCAAGAGCTCGAAGTGCTGAGTTGTTGCCATGAGAACGGTGAGCAAATGCTGGCTTCTTGCTCATTCGATTGCCACGCTGCAAGTCTCAGCAGGTCCTAGTGTCCTACTATCATCCTTTAATTTCACGCACGAGGTAAACGGGTATCATGTTTCTACCTATACACGGTAGTGCGATGCTGAAACTTACTTTTCCATTCACCGGAATTGCACGCAATGGTAGCGCTGTACACCTACACGTACACATCACATGATCGCGCACGCATGGGCCAAAGGCTATAAACTTATTATCTATATGTAGACATCGATCGCATCCTGCCAGCTAAAACTAAATTAAACGTACGGCCCAATAAATCCGGCCATACGAATGGCAATTAATTTAATCCGCACTGGCATGCCTATGATTTTATGCCCCAGAAGCCAAAATCCGTGGAGCTGGACTGGGGGTCACGATCATCACCTCACCTGTGAAGCACACGACTTTTTATTCAAATATATAATAGTCTGGTGCGAATTGCACCATACGGGAACCGGACACGATCGATCAACGCGCTGAGATAATGGAAATGGAATGGAATCCAGGGACGTCGTTGTTGCCAACAATTATTCGGCAAGCACGGGCCGATTATTCGGCGAGTTTGGGTAAGAAAGTTAGGAGTAGATTCATTAAAAAAACAGTATATATAAGGAATAGTTCACACGATCATCCCGCTTGCATCCCAAGCTAAACGCATGCTCAGAATCGGTGCAATATAGTATATAGTGGCGGACGAGCGCATAGGGCCACTATGGCCACGACGACCCTATATGTTGGGCCGATTTCTCCACACCGTAGCTACTTAATTAAGGTCCAGTGCAGATGGCTCATTACCTTCTTTGGCTGACCCTAGGCCTTGAGGGTTGAGGCAAATCCTGTGTCCGCCTTATTAGTGTGGTTTGATCGAGTAATAGGTGCCACGTACAACAACATGGTTAGCATTATTGTATATATAAATATAAATAGTGGTTGTTTGAGTACGTAGGACATACGAACTCCGGTGGCAGCAACTCTAGTGTTACCCAAGGACATGTGTGTATATATGTACGTGCAAGTGCAATCATGAAGAGGAAAAAAGAAGGTAAAACTATTTGAGGTATATAGTTGAGCTAATCGTCAATGATGGTGGTGCCTGTGATTAGGAGTTGAGGACCTCTGCTTCACGTTAGGGGGTCACAATCAGTTTCCACATCACATGATGGGTGCCGCCGAAATAAATAACCAAGAGATAGTGAAACCGTTTGGCCTGCCTTTTTGCATGCACGGCCGTGTCAAATGTAAACAGGGAGGAGACATATAGGCATGGCACTCCAATTAAGTACCTTTCGCAAAATACTATTAGTACAATAATATCTTCAATGATTCAACTCGAACGTGATTATGCATTTTGTTTTGAGGTTATTTTTGTTACGTACTCACAATAGCAACCGTAACTTTAAGTAACTATTCTAATTGGTAGTTTGGTAACAAATAAAACGACCAGGAAAGATACGAACTATACTTCAAAGTCAGGATGAGTCGATGAGTCCAACGGAGATGCGTGAAATCATTGGTAGTGTTTGGCTAATAAGTACACTTTGTGAAAGGTGCGGCTGTTGACTGATAATCGCATTTGGCGTATAAAATTAGGAGTTCAGGACATGCCAGCTTAAGTGTAGGGTCTCAATTAGGTTGCTGAATCATGTGATGGGTGTCGGAAAATATAATTAAACAACAAAGAGATCAGCAGTGAAAACTTCTCATCCGCTTTAATTTTTATAGCAATGGCATAATATCTCCAAATGACTCACACTACTACAAAAACCGTTTGTGATACCCCCATCACAAACGGTCCCCAAATGAAAATAATTTTTTTTCCTATTGTTTTCGTATTTTTTGGGGTTTGTTTTGGACGCGGGAAATAACAAACGGTTCGTGTTACGAACAGTTTGTGATACCCCCATCACAAACGGTATATCACAAACGATTCCCAAAACCGTTTGTGATGGGGGGTTTGAAACCGTTTGTGATGGGGGTCTCTGTAGTAGTGTCAAGCTGACAAGATGGAGGATTTCTATAGCAATTTGCTAAGGGTATAACGTAATTTTGATGATTAAATGACAGCATAGTTAATGAAACCAACATTTTTTTTGAAATACATGTAGTAGGTCTTATGAATACAATACATGATATGAAAAGCTACCGGAAGCAGAACTACAATTGGATTAGACTGGGCAAGCCCCATCGAGATTGTTTACACTGGATGATCCGCTGTGATGGTGAAATTGCACACGTCAGAAGATATCTTCATATATAAGTATAGCAAAATCAAGAAGAATGGTGAACATACATGAGTAATCGAATGGTGAACATACATGAGTAATCGATTTGTAGCAAGTGTGTGCAGGTAGCCGCACACAACGCCCTGTTCGTTTGGCTTATTAGCCACCAGCCAACAGTGTTTTTCTCTCAGCAAAAATCAGCGCAAGTCACCGGTCAACGGTGTTTTTTCTCAGTAAAAATCAGCACTAGCCACCAACCACCAACCAGCCAATACTCAGTATGAAATCCACCTCCACTTATTGTTCCTTTTTTTCTAGCAAGGCCCGGTGGTGTACGTTGTGACCTCACCGGTTCTTTTTAATGTACAACAAGCAGAGGGAGGGTGAGTGATATTGTTGCCGAAGATTGCACGAGAAGCGGCAATAATAACATCCTGACCAACGAGTCTCACGAATGTCGAGTCTTGTCTGATCAGCCTAACCTACGATTACACGACACCCGTATTGTTTACATACTTGCTTGTTAGATCTATTAATTACAGTAGTATGTCTTTATATGAATATAATTGTGTGCAACTAGCTTTCTGTGACGTACTCTAGCATACATAATCGTTTGTAAAATACTAGCAAGAACGCACGTGACACACACGTTTAATAGAAAATAAGATTGCATAACAGATAGTTGGTCAGAGACCGTGTTGGTTACGAACTCGACGATTCCATACTATAGAAACGGATGATGGAGGCGGAGGATTTGAAAAAAAAAGTCTGACAGGTGGGGTCACTATGAGGGGCAGTATTTTAATGACCATTAGGTACGTCGGCTGTCAAAAGTTTGACGAAAAAAGGCCAGGCAGAGTTGCTAGGAGAGATAGTATTTGAATAAACGGTGGGTCCATCGATTGTTAAAAGTTTTCGACTTTATACTATAGATATATGCCTCCCATAAAATCTGATTTTAGAATAACGGCACACATTTCCGACAGGCCAAGTGTATGGCCATGCCCCCCTTTACCATCAACATATATGTCGTCTATACAATTAGAAAACTTAAAAGATCAGGCATATGTATTGATTGATTGTATGAAGTAAAGTCACAATCGAACTTATGAGTATGAAAAAGTAAATAAAAGTGTGTAATGACGAAGTTAACCGGCCGGTGTGAGGGCTGGTCACAAGTATATATATCAGGCATCACCAATAATTAATCATTCAGCGAAATGGTAAGCACGAACGCTACTTTGCTAGTACAACGTACTTGCAGGTCGATCAAACGGAGAGGAAGAAGCAGCCCATTAGTTAGTAACTAGCTAGCTTCGACATATAGCTAATATTAATTAGTTGATATTATGAGCTTCAAAAAAGTGTAGAGCGCGCGTGGCCGTAGAGCCGGCCGGGCTTCTTCTCCGGCGGTCAAGCTCGCTTATGAAACACATGGAGTTTTATTTTTTTTAAAAAAATTATCAGACTTTCCCGCCAAAGGAAGTGGGGATCGATGGATCAACCAACCGGCCGGTACACGCACGCGTGCAAATTGCTCCGCACAGGAACTGGAAGAGGAATAACTCGACGCGTGCAAAATTCTCTCCAGCATAGTTGAAGGAGCTCGCGCGCGGAGCATATATTTTAAATTGTATATATACAGTTTGCGGCGACGGAGCCACGGAGGTGCATGAAGCGCGCAGTCATGGAGGTGAAGAGAGTAAAAGTACTGTACTGTGCGAGGTTAGCTAACTGTCAGCGGTGCAACAACAGCTGATTAGCATCGATGATACGGAGTTCACGACATTATACCAGTTTGAGAGCAGGGCCGCATGCAATTAGATAGTTGAATCACGTGATGGTATGTCGGCAAATTAAACAACAAAAAGAGATCATTGGAAACTTGCCCTCTGCCGGTGCCATTTTGTCAAGTGTCGAGGCAGCAACGTGGTGATGTCAAACCACGGCGACGATCTGGCTTCTGAGAGAGTTTCTTGGAGGCGTGGCGGTCATGCTCGCTATCTCGACGGCAACACAAGGAACGAGTCCGGAGTATGGAGTGGTGGCGGAACAACGCACAAGAGAGGAGGCGTCCAACGGCGGATGAAACGTGGCCCCCACACGTTGTTTAGCTCGGACTCGGTGTTTTTCATCCCGTCGGATAGGTCCTGCATTGTTGCAACGTCCAACGAAGGCGTATGTCTCCTTTGTTTCTCTATCAGCGTCGGATCACGTCGGAGTTTTGATGACTGCATGGATGCGGCATGTTGGTGGGAGCTGCGGTTTGGTTTTCTCCGTTGTGTAGGAATACGGCCGTGTTGATACCCCACGTTGATGTCCCAATCCAACCATACGAGTATAGTTGTTTTTTCTTTCTTTTCTGTTTTCCTGGCTATGACCTTCTAGGGTCGTAGACTTGTATTTTTCTGCTATATCAATGAAACACGCACTGTTTTGTGCGGTTCGTTCAAAAAAAATTGTCAAGTGTCAGTGGACACAAAATTACACATAAGATGGCAATCCTTCAGTGCTAAACTCTGAGACATGCTACCGGATCAGTTGAAATATACAATCAGAATAGCTGAGATGTAATATGTGAACAGTTTGACTTACAATATTTAAATATTTATTTACGATATACTATTAGTATTGAACCGGCAAAAGGTAAGCAAATATATCAGTTCAAAAACTTGAAAATAGAAAAAAGGGTGAACTATAAATCTGTAAAATATTTGATTAACCAAGACTAGAGAAAAGAGAGAAAAAAAAGCAAAAACTAGACCAGCATATTATCTCTGTGGCCATTTTTTTTCCCACTAGCGCTTTTAGCCGGGCCTGTATAAAAAAAAAGGAAAGAAGAAAACTGAAAAAAAAACAAATACGAAATAGCATATGGGCTAATTCTGGCCTGTTCAGAGGCAAAGGCTTCAACCCATTATAGGCGAAGGCCGACAACCTAGCTAGAGAAGAGAGAGGAATGCAGAGAGGAGCCCATGGGCCTTCGATTTTGCTGAGAGCCCATGATCCATAACTGGGCGCAACAGGCCTAATCTCGCGGATTGCTAAATGCTCGCGTCAGCCCTATCCACTCACAATGGACTTCGGGTCCGGTCCACCACCCCGCAGTGCCCCCCCGCCTCTCGCGTTTCAGTTTCTCTTCGCCACCCAGAGGAGCCTTCCGCGCGACGCTCCGCACGGCTCCACCACCACCCCTAAAACCCTAGACCACCCAACGAGAGCGGAGCGGAAGGGGAGGCTCACCCGCCTCGGATTCCGCCAGTCACCGCCGCCATGAAGCTGACGGTGAAGACCCTCAAGGGCACGCACTTTGAGATCCGGGTGCAGCCCAACGACACGGTGAGTGAGCCGTCCCGATCCCCATTCCGGTTTGAAATTCTTCTGGTGCTTTCGGATGCCGCCGCGTCGTGGTTTCTAGTGGTTGCAGAGCCTCGAATCAACTATTCGCGTTGAGCTGTATGGCGCTTTGAGGGATTGTAAGGTGCTAGCGTCAGGGCATGCGAGCCGAATGATTTCTGCCGCGTTCTGAGGGAGGAGGATTCCGGGAGTAGCTGGCGGTTTCGCCGGAGAGATGTATGTAGTCATGTCTCTGTATCAGCTGCTGACAAAATGCAGCATGGATTTATTTTTGTGATGATGAAGGGATATGATTAGTACTGGGGAATGAAGTCCACAGCAGGTGCTACTTGTGGTTTAGGATTTGAAACGTGTTGTTGCAATAGCTGCCGTTTCCGGATGTTAATGCTGTCCTTGGGATGGATTAGGCGTTTAGTTGGCTGGCCGTTTCTCCTTGTATTGTGCGCAAATAGTTAGTGTTCCCATATTACTTGCTACTGGTTCGGAGGTCGGAACACGTGGTTATCGTTTTGTGGTGCCAGTCACTTATGTGTGTCCAAACCATGACATGTATTTGGTAAGTTCCAGGTCGTAAGTCTGTAACGGCATCGGTGTATTACTGTTCTGTATTTATTGTTGGTATAAATGGTTTTGGTAGTGCTGTAGAAGGAGTGGGTTGCTAAAGTGGATGATGATAACCGTTAACCACCTACAACAGAGTTACAGGGGATTGGTCCCACAGTTTTGCTAAAATGAGGAAGTTGGATTTAGATGAGAAGAACCAAAATTCAGGATAGGAAGCTAAGTATTGTAGTCATGGGCCCAATTGGATTTCTTCTCCAAATGCCTTGTGGTACCATGTTCTTTTTCCAGCTCTTCTGCTTCCCTCCAATGCACAGCAAGGTCTTGGATATATTTTGATTGCCTGCTTGCTGTGTTTGAGATCACAGACTTATACTGGACTGTGTTATATTGCCATTTGTAATTGTGTTAATATTCGGCTAACTGTTACTTTTTTCCTCAGATTATGGCTGTGAAGAAGAACATCGAAGAGAAGCAAGGAAAAGATAGCTATCCATGGGGTCAACAACTGCTGATTTTTAATGGGAAGGTTTTGAAAGATGAGAGTACATTGGATGAGAACAAAGTCAGTGAAGAGGATTTTCTAGTTGTCATGCTCAGTAAGGTTGTCTTCTAATATTGTTCTGTGCTATATATCTCATCATAGGAACCTTTTCAGTTAGCAATCAGGTTTTGCTGAAGTATTTGACTAAAATCTTAGTGTGATAGCTATAACAACTTGATTTACTAAGGCAAACCTGATGCAAAATTTACTAATGCAAATAGTACAGACCATAACATGTGAAGAAAGATGCAAATTAGATACAAAATGTAATAGTTATTCTCCAGTAACAAATCTGCCTGCAACATTATTTGGTCTGCATTGATGTTTTGCAGTTTCGCTGATCATCTGGCATAGTTTAGTAGTCCCTCCATTTACTATGTATCTAGACATAGTGTATACCTAGACGCATATGAAATCTATGGACCTAGATAAGCTGGAACAGCCTACGATTTGGGAAGGAGAGATACTATTCTTCCCTCCTATATATTAGCTATATGTCACAGTACTCATTTTACATCACAGTAAAAGAGTACATGATATATGCCAATGCACATTCTGGTGCTGGCTGTTCCTCGAATGATGTGTAATGGAGCATATGTATTGGTTACATTATCACATTATTCAACATTTTCCGGCGATGCTTGTACCCTTAGTCTGTTTCTTATAAATGCATGCTACTATCTCTGCAGAGTAAAGCATCTGGTTCAGGTGGAGCCTCATCTGGCCAGGTAAAGTTCTTCCCTTTTGGAGTAGAAACACAAACTACCGGCTTATGTACTGACTGCATTAACCATTGCTAGCCCTCAAGCACTCCTGCAACCAGGCAGGCACCTCCTGTAGATGCTCCACGACAAGCTCCTGCTCCTCAACCCCTGTGAGTCTCTTGCTGGCATTATTTTCTTTTATTTTATTTTTGTCTGTTCCTCATTTACATAGTGTGTTGCTTAAACTAATGGGATGCGTCTTTTCTCCTTTTTGCAGGGTGCCAGCAACTACAATTTCTCAGCCTGAAGGACCTCCTGCACAGTATGTATCCAGTCTGCCACTCACATTTCTTGTGCATTCTGTCTCTTTTGACCACTTACAATCTCAATGTGTTTCTATATCACTCTCTTGTGTGAGGAAAAAAACTACAATGATCTTCGTAGAGAAGCTTTTCTGAAGTTATTTGCAGCATTGAATCATGCATCCTTGCAGAATAAAACCTTCATAGTGGCAGCAACACACAAGCAGTGGAATGAACTGATATCATCATGTGTTTCCAGGGATAACGCTGAATAAAGTCTCCAACTTCTCCATGAAAACATAATATGGCCCAGTAGGGAAGAAGCTGCAAACTAAACCGGATTATTAAGATACATACACATAATAAGTAGATGCAATGTTACAACTGTAGAACATAATTCATTGAAATTTTGGAATGGGAAAAAAACTGAAAACCACTCCAAGCTGCAATCTTAGGTCTGTTGTAGGAAGTTAGGTATCAAACCCTCCTGAAAATTTGCAGAAACTATTTGGAAGATACATACGAAGTGTTCCTATATATCTGAACTCTTTCATGTCCTTTATTGCATTTAGGGATTATGCTAATGGATGCTTGTTTTATGTTAGGGCCCCTTCAAACACATTTGACAATGCAGCATCAAATCTACTATCAGGAAGCAATCTTGACACAATGATTAACCAGATAATGGAGATGGGTGGGGGCAGTTGGGATAGAGATAAAGTCCAAAGGGCTCTCCGTGCTGCTTACAACAACCCAGAACGTGCTGTTGAATACCTGTACTCTGTATGTTTTTGGTTTGGCCCTTCATGCTTCTTGAATTTAATCCAATGTCCTGGTTCAAATAGATGAAATTTGTTTCTCAAACATTAGGGTATTCCAGTAGCAGCTGAAGTTGCTGTTCCAGTTGGTGGTCAAGTAAACACAACTGATCGAGCTTCTACAGGGGAAGCCGGTCTCTCTGGAATTCCAAACACTGCTCCACTAAACCTTTTCCCACAGGTTTGCTACTTTCGTGATTATTATCACCGCATATCGAAGCATGTGTTGACCAATTTAACAATTCATCAGGGAGGTTCCAATGCTGGAGGTGGTGCTGGTGGTGGACCACTTGATTTCCTAAGAAACAACCAACAGGTTCTCAAATTTTAAGTTTTGTCATTTAAGATTTTTAGCTATTATTTTCCCTAGATATGTAATATTAGAAATATAATGAACCCATGGACACCTCCTCTAGGGCTTATGCATATCAATATAGGTGATGACATAGCATATAAGTTGTAACAGCGTCATCTCATCCCCTGTCATACCCATGGTATTTCCCCAGTAGTATTATTGTGTCATCTTGTGCTGGGTGTCTAAGACAGACCTCATCCCAATATGGTGTGAGCATGAGCTTTGTAGAACTGTTCAATTGACCTTCTGTTTTGGAAAGACTAGTACCTATTAAGTAAATCAAAACCACATTGTTCTAGTTGGGAATTAATAGCATCTCTATTATTTTGCAGTTTCAAGCACTTAGGGAAATGGTCCACACAAATCCACAAATCTTGCAGGTTTTGTATTCTTATTTTGACTCGCATCCCATGACTTCTTGTGTAACATCTGCCTAAATGTTGTGCTGGTATCATTGTATAGCCTATGCTCCAGGAATTGAGCAAGCAGAATCCTCAAATTCTAAGGATGATTCAGGAGAATCATGATGAGTTCCTTCAGTTACTAAATGAGCCATTTGAAGGTGGCGAGGGGTAACCATTCTTTTATTTCCTTGATTTAATTTTTCCCACCGTACCCCTTGCCAATAGGTAGATTCCATGTATTTCGTTGCTGTAGATTCTTGATATTGAGTTTCTATTATTAGATGTATAGTAATGTCTCCTTTCTGTATGTCACTTTGCCGAAATATAGGGGGTTCTCAGAACAACCTGAGCAGGATGAAATGCCTCACGCTATCAGTGTTACACCAGAGGAGCAGGAGGCCATTGGGCGGGTACATATGTCTTAGTTAACTCACTATCCTCTTACTGCATAGATATCTGAAATCGCATTATCATCACACCTTTGCTTTGTTTTCATATATTCCAGCTTGAATCCATGGGGTTTGAGAGAACACGTGTCATAGAGGCATTCTTTGCCTGTGACAGGAATGAGGAGCTAGCTGCAAACTATCTTCTTGAGCATGCTGGTGAGGAAGATTAAGCGGAAATAGTTAAATTTGGTGAGAACTCTGCCATCCTAAGGCTCATTTTCGCTTAACCTGATAACAAGTAGTTGACATCTGAAGGGATTTTTTTTTGGAACCTTTGACAGCCTTTTCTGGACATCTGACACATTGATCAAGACCCGCTGAAGTTCCAAATGACTTGAGCAAAGTTGAGACGGAGTTGACACTTAGAATCCATCCCTTGTGCGAGAGTTATATTTACATGTTGCCTTATACATTCAAATACATGTAACGTTTGAATAGAATGCTTCTGTAGTGTATTTCCACCATTGCCTTTCGTCAATCTCTAGTGGTAAACATAAGCTCCAGTCCTATATGCATAGGGTTCATTGATTAAGGACAAAGTCTGGGTTGGGGAGAAGAGCTACAGAGGTCGTTGCTTGTTGCTGTTTTGCAAATTGCTAAAGGATAAGAGGGAGAACGATGCAGCTTGCAACGTAACGTCTTTGCAAATTGCAAGACACTGCACTCATCCGTGGATAATGGGTGCAGGCCGTCCGGTGTATCATCACTGGAAGTGCATGAAATCCATGGACTGAGATCATGGAATGGTGTATCCTTGGACTGAGATCATGGAATGGTGTGCGGGGCAGTGACTGAAAATGAAGTGGTGTGTGATACGAGGGGAGATGTACTCATGTCCTCGTACAGCGGAGCGCCGGAGCCGTGACGCTGACTATCACTATCAGTGCCGGCTTTGGAAGCAGTAGGAGCGTAGGAGAGGCCATGTTCAAGGGTTCTGGGCTCTGAGCCGAGACTGTTTAAGCCTATATTTAAACACGTTTTGCAAACTTGTGCCGGTGCGCCGAGTACGCCTCAGTCAAACTGCATCTTCTTTTTTTACAGAGAATGAAGAATTGAATATGCCATTTTTATGATAAATATTACTTCATCGAACGAGCATAAGCAGATATTAACTTGCTGTATTATTCAATCCTCTTCTCAAGGTGAGAAGCCTGGAAGTACACCATCGCTTAAACTAAACATCAGCTGCAAAAATAAGCACTTCTTCCACGCATGCCTATCTCACAGTGTACAGCACAGCTTGGAGTCGATCGATGCCAGGCAAATGCAGAACGCTTGGTAGCCAGTCAGCGGGTATCTGCAAAGCACGTCTTGGTGTGGTGAAATTTTGCTCCTTGTGAATTACGTAGTACTACGGAGTGGTAGATGACCACCAATGAAGCCAGCGATGGTATTTTAGTTACCTGAAGTCCATAATGTACTTGGATTTCCCAACCCTGCCAAGCTGCAAGACCGTCTGCCTCCCATTTTCCTGCCCAAGCAAAGTTGTTTATCTTGTCAATGCCGTGATCCTGATGCTTCTTTTTGGAGGAACAGTGATGATATGTTCTTCAGATAGCCAAATGGAAGTGAAATGTTACCTCCAAGGTCATCTGAAAGTTCTTTACTGATGTCTGCACCTTGTACCCCATCCTCCCTGCCCTCTCCCTGAAGTCCAGTTCATAGCGCTTTGTCATCTGTCATAGCAGAAGGGAGAAACACGCCGCATCAGCTTATCTCTCTCTGAAGAAGATGCATCAAACAATCTGTTGAGAGTGAGACATGCTTACATGGTTGTAGAAAGGGGCTCTTGAGCATAGCTGGTCAGCTCTGCTCTTCTTCTCTTCCCAATCCTTTGGGAGCCCATTGACGTGCTGAATCTGCAGATTTTCAGAGTAAGAACCACACGCCTCACTACAAATTATACGACTTAATTTTGAAATGTTTGAGCTGAACCTTACCTGGGCAGAATTGTTGGCCTTGAGCTGCATTGACTGGTTCTTGGGGATCCATGCCCTCATGCTTCTGAAACTCCCGGTGAGCGTGGTGATGGTTGGGGCAAACCTGAAGAACCCAAAATTGGATCAAGAACAATTACAGAAAAGATCATCTGATTTCTGAATCGGTCACCGATGGAGGTTGGATCTTACGCGACAACACCTAGAAGCCGCTTCGACTGGCTCTTCAGCTCATCCACCCGGTTCCCCTGCGACCAACCACACTCATCAATCTCTGAGAAATTGACACCGAGAATGAGAAGCTCGAGCTGTGCTTATGCCCTGTACCTGTCCCCTGATTTGGTACTTGGATCCGACGAGGTTGGCGCTCACCGCGCCGAGGAAGTTCTTGTCGCCGGTGCAGAAGATGCCGTCCTGGTTCTGCGCCACGATGAACTCCGACCTCCCCCTCCTCCTCCGGTGCCGCGCCACCGCCAGCTTCCGGTCCTGCCGCCCCTGCCCCTCCTGCGCCATTCCCCAAACAAAACAAAACAAAATTAAAGGTCTCGAAATCGCTCTGGTTTCACCCTGCTTGGAGAGGCCATCGATCTCACATTGGTGTAGAGGGAGTAGAGCGCGACTCCCCTGGCTCCGGCGGCCGCCTCCCTGGCGATGACGCACGTGCAGCGCCCGACGTCCTGCGGCAGAGGCCGGCACAGCAACGCCCTGCGAGAACAGGAGGGGAGGATGGGAACATTACTAACTAGCTGCTCCGCGTTCGGCGGCGGCGGCGGCGGCGGAGAGAGCGGTCGGGCCGACGGCGGCGCGGCGGCTTACCTGTTGGGGAGCGTGGCCCAGGAGGAGGCCGGCGCGGACTCGCTGTCGGAGAGGTCCCATGCCTCGTAGGACGAGGACGGCGGCGGGAGGAGCTCCCTGCCCCTCGGCCCCACGAGCGCGGGCGCGGGCGCCGCCGCAGCCGCATCCGTCGGCTCGTCCTTCATCCGGAGCTGCAGCGACGACGGCTTCAGCGGCGGCGGCGGCGCCACCGCTGGTGCCGGCTTCGCGGGCTTCAACGGCTCAGCAGCAGCAGCCGCGGTCGCAGCCTTCCCCTTCTCCTCCTTCCCGTTGCCGAGATTCTTCGGGCCGAGGTTCTCCTTCTCCGTACACACCGGCCCGCGCCTCGCCGGGGTCGGAGACGGAGACGGAGCCGGAGCCGCCGCGGCGTTGTTGCTCCGCGGACGCAGCGGCTCCCTCTTGGTCTTGGGGTTGGGCGTGGCGGCGGTCGCCATCAGTGGCCTGACGAGGCTGCAGCCTGCAGCAGGCTCTGTTGGCGAGTTGTGGAAGGGGGTGGACAGTGGAGTCACTAGTGGGTGATTTGTTGTTTATTGGTGGTGATTTGGAGGGAGGATTTAAATTTGAAACCGGGGTGAGCGAGCTGGTGGAGTGGTGGGCGACGGCTGGTGGCTTTGGGCTGGTAACGGTCGCCGCCTCGGGAACCGAGCTCCGCCGGTAATCTTTTGGGCCTTTTCGTGGGGTTTTGACGTCTTGCTACTGATTTGAAAACCAGAAGCATTATGAATAACTTATCAAAAGAAATTCTAATGAGTGTGAAAGATTTCTGGAAAAAAAATCCTAAGAAAATCTTGCATCCATAGAGTATCAAATGAAGTCTATTTACAAAACCTTTTTAAAGATTAGTGTAACTTTACGCGACGAATCTAATGAGCGTAATTAACTCATAATTTACTACAGTAATCCTACAATCCTACAGTAACTATCCTCTAATCATACGGTCAAAGGTCTCATTAGATAGGTCTCGCGAATTAACCCAAGGTTGTGAATGTAGTTTTATAAATTAACTTTATTTAATATCCTTAATTACTGGTCAAATGTCCTTGTATGAAGAAAACTCACAAGCTTCCAAATCTCCCCAAATGGATCGTTTTTCCTCACGATCGAGGAATCCACAAGCCAACATTCGGCGGTACATGCTAGCCAAACTTTGAACACCTCAAATATTGATGGTGTTTACATAGTAGATGGAAATAAGATAATGCGTTAATTATATTGTGCATGATCGACGAACGGCTCTTGCAGTTACGTTAGATTCACGTTTGGAAATTGTATATGCCTGCATTGGCAGAGCTAGGGGGACTCTAGGGGGACTCGGGGGGCAAGAGTCCCCCTACCCATCGTTAACTCATGGAGCCCCTCTATAATTTTTTTTATCATGGAAGGAGAAAAGGAAGAAAATAGAGAGAAAGAGAAAGAAAAATGAAAGGGCAGAGCAGGAAGAAGTATGAGGAGGATCAGCCCTGCTAGGGGCAATCCTGCCTCCACCGCTGCTTCATAATGGCATGTTTTAATCCTACATTCCAAACTCTATTGATCACGTGATACAACATTAATTAG
The DNA here is from genome assembly GCA_033239725.1 of Echinochloa phyllopogon. Classification (NCBI taxonomy): domain Eukaryota; kingdom Viridiplantae; phylum Streptophyta; class Magnoliopsida; order Poales; family Poaceae; genus Echinochloa; species Echinochloa phyllopogon. Next base: position 5,656,547 of record BTCW01000001.1, read on the forward strand.
GTTTTTATTAGCCATAAATATATTCTATATATTCTATTTTTAAGTTTCAACTCAATACAGACAGTCTCAATAAAAAAATTATAGAGAATTTTATTTCTTTAAATTTACGGATGTGACAAATAAGAGAGAAAATAGAGTATCATGACATATAAAATGAGTTTCATCATTATAAAACTTATCTTGATAATTATATAATAAAACAGTGCACTAAGACTTCTCTTTTTTTGCGAGGAACGGTGCACTGAGACTTGATCATCGAGGGAGAAAATAGGCAAGGAATTTTGCGTCGTCTAGAGCGCGAAATGGTGTGCTCAAATGAGCTTTGCTGCAACTGCAAAATTGATGAATTGCTTCGGCTGCTCGATCCATCGCTCTGCCATCAGCCTTCAGCCAGGCCGCCAGGGTCCTTTAGTTACTGCTACTCTGCTAGTAATAACTATAGTGGCTGAAAAGCGATCAGTAAATAATTGAAGTAGAAGTGTACAATACGAGGTGATGTACAGCGGAGCCGTGATGCTGACGCTTCCGTATTTGACATAGCTGACCCCAGCTTTTGTCTCGAGCGGCTACTGCAATGGCAGATCGCCTTTTTTTTAAGGTCCAAGCCAAGTACGAGCGAGCCGGCTTTGGAAGCAGTAGAAGGAAAAGCCCGTGTTTAATGCTTCTGAGCTCTCTGAACCACGACTTGTTTAAGCTTAAAATTTGAACGCATCTTGCAAACTTCGCTGTGCCGAGGAGGGAGGGAGGGAGGGAGAGAGAGAGAGTTCTATTGTACTTGGGCCGACTAAAAGGTTCCATTTGGGCTTCTTACGCGGAGTGAACTTATGGGCCACATTAGGCCTGAAGTAAATGGGCCTAGATAGGCAGCCCAGTTTTCTGCCAGCCAGAAATGCATTAAAACGAGATACTGCAGGGAATTACGAATAAGTGGGACATGCACATGCGCGATGAAGTGCCTAGAATTGTCCTGCCTCCAAGTAAGCAGTGGAGTGACGTCTCCTGCTGTCTCTGCCGCGTGCCACCGTGGGTGTTGGGAATATGCCCAAGAGCCAACTGGATTCGATCCACTGGTCTTAATGGGCCACAAATGTTGTGAAGCCCATTACCAGGGGAAGGGGTACATTATTTATTAGTCCCATATTGCTAATAGAATATGGTGTGGAGAATTTCATCCAAATAAATAGAGACTAAACCCCTCCTGAGAAAGATAAGACTTACGAGCAATAGTTGTTTTTCTCCCCATCGTGCTCGCGGACCTAGCAGTCCGGTGCGCGACGTTTCAATCCTCGTACGTGTGGATACCTCGGAGGTGCTGCGCTTGGAGCACAAGGACGAACCGCACGTGCAGGACCAGACGGACGTAAGCAACTGCACTGCACTGCCAATTTGACGCGTTCGTCTACATCGAGACGGCTTCCGCTGCAACTGCGCGTCTAGTGGTAACGATCTGTGATCTATAACTGCTGATGTTCCTGTTTTTCGAGTAAACGAGTTTTTGTATGTGCTAGCGTAGCCTCCTCGTTACCCTACAGTGGTATCAGAGCCGTAGCTGTTTCGTTATAGGTTCGGATGTGTGCATATGGAGATATGCTTGTATGTAGATGAGACTTTGATCGGTTTGTTGTCTTTACTATGATGGTCGTGTAACGAATTGCTCCTACCGGTCGGAATTCCGCCATCGGAGCTAAGTGATACACGTAAACCCAGGTATGGTGAGATGTAGATCAATTGGATTGGTCGAATCGAACTTAGGTCAATGGCCGGGCGCATGGCGATGCGCGGCGGTGTGGATTGGATCCATTACCGGGCCGGGTTTTGCGCGAAAATCAGGTTGTTCGTAAAACAACCATAACTTTTACATACGACCTCGGATTGAGACGATTTTTATATGAAAATTCATCTACATAAAATTTTACACATGATTCCGACCGCAAGGGCGGTTTTGCTGAATTTAGATTTGCGAAAAAAGGCTCGGAAGATCGAGTTTTCGGCGATTTAAGTTTGGACGTCGAAATCGGCTAACTTGTTTTTGCAGATTCATGTGATCGGTATGGCCCTATGTGTATGTGATGCATGTATGTAATTAATCATGACCTGCGTGTCGTGAGTACGACAATACGGCTGGAGCCATATGTATTGTCAATTTGATGTAATGGCCTGCATGCCAACTTGTGATGATCTAATGCGCGGTTATGTAATTTATTTTACTATCATACGTTAGATAGTTCTTGGAGGACTCATCACTGGAGGATGGCATACATGAATCATGGAGATGGAGATCATCATGATGGACAATACAATGGAGATGGAGATCACCATATGTTAATGGGTCATACCGTGTCATTACTATGTGAATGCCGTTCTTATTGTTTTACTTCTACATATGCGACGATAATGGTTATTTTTCTGCATGCGACGGTAGAAGTAGAACGATCCCTCTGCAATGTTTAAGTTTTGAATGCCCTCCCAACTAAATCTTGCACCGTCACATGTCTTGTACAATTAGTGGTGGGCCTTTGAAATTAGAGTGCCACTAGTTTTCCTTGACTAGATGGGTTCGTATCGGATACTTACTCGCATAAAGGGTTGGTTAACTTAGACAAGGTTATCTTAACGGTTAAGGACCTTGGGGCATGAAGGTTGGGCGCCGAGACATAGAGATGTCACCCAACAACAGGAGTCATATGTGATATGATTAGCAAAGGGTTGCTTACCAATCTACCATGTCTTCTAGCGGTGATGCTAAAGCTCACTAGTTGACTTGTTAGTTGTGGATCGTGAATCGCTAAGTATCAATGGAGGGATATTGATTTTAGTGGGAGTAGATTTCGTTAAATTGTTTAATGTATTTTACTCTATCATAGATATGTTGTCTTAGTATTTTGCATTATTTCTGTTGTAGATCAATGGCACCTAGCACACCGTTTTCTTTGCGTTCGATACTTGAGAAAGATAAGTTGAATGGAACAAACTATGCAGATTGGATCCGCAACCTGAGAATTGTTCTCAGGGCTGAGAAAAAGGAAGAAGTTCTAGACACCCCATTACCAGATGAGCCTGATGATAACGCAACTGTTGCTGACAAACTTGCTTACAAGAAGGCATGTGATGTCAATCTTGAAGTGAGTTGCCTTATGCTTGCTTGCATGGAACCCGAGCTGCAGATGCAGTTTGAGACAAACCATGAGGCGCACGATATGATCGAGGCGCTTAAGGACATGTTCCAAACTCAGGCCAGGACTGAAAGGTTCAATGTCTCAAAGGCCTTTGTGAAAACCAAGCTAGCAGAAGGCGCAGCTGTAGGGCCGCATGTGATCAAGTTGGTTGGTTACACCCAGAGGTTGGAGAAGCTGGGCTTCCCACTTGGCCTAGAGTTAGCCACTGATTTTATTCTAGCATCACTTCCGCCTAGCTTTGGGAACTTCATCTCGAACTACCATATGCATGGGGCGGAGAAGGGCTTGAATGAGTTGTGTGGCATGCTCAAGACAGCAGATGCTGACATTAAGAAAAACGCTAGCAGCACCCATGTGATGGCGATCCAAAACAGGCCTAACTTCAAGAAGAAGGGCAAATCTTGGAAGAAGAAGGGCAAGGCTAAAGATGTGATCTCTCAGCCAAACCCAACGCCCCAGACTCAGTCTGGACCAGCTGCAGGCAAGGAGTGTTTTCACTGTAAGGAACTTGGTCACTGGAAAAGGAATTGCAAGCTGTACCTAGCTTCCCTGAAGAATGACAGTAGTAAGAGTACTTCCGCATCAGGTACACTTGTCATTCGTATTACAGACATTTTCCTCGCTGATTCTTGTATTAATTCATGGGTATTTGATACCGGATCGGTTGCTCATATCTGCAATTCGATGCAGGGACTAGTAAGAAGTAGAAGCGTGGGAAGAGGCGAAGTTGATTTCCGCGTGGGCAATAATGCAAGAGTTGCTGCTTTGACCGTCGGGACGATGCAACTCCACCTCCCGTCAGGATTTATTATGGAGTTGAATAATTGTTATTTTGTTCCTAGTTTGAGTCGAAACATTGTGTCTCCTTCATGTTTGATGAAGGATGGTTATTCATTTGCGAGTGAAGACAATGGTTGTGTGATCTCTAAGAATGGCATGTTTGTGGCTTTTGCATCCATTGTGAATGGGTTGTTTATTTTAAATCTTGATGATTCACCTATCTGTAATATAAGTGCTAAAAGGCCTCGGCTAGATGATTTGAATACCACCTATATGTGGCATTGTCGTTTGGGTCATATAAGTGAGAAGCGCATGAAGAAGCTCCATTCCGATGGACTTTTAACTTCGTTTGATTTTGAATCATACGAGACATGTGAAGCTTGCTTGCTAGGAAAGATGACCAAGGCACCTTTCACAGGTTTTCCTGAGAGGGCGCAAGACTTGTTGGAACTCATACATACTGATGTGTGTGGACCAATGAGCACGACAGCTCGAGGTGGATTTCAGTACTTCATAACTTTCACTGATGATTTTAGTAGATATGGCTATGTCTACTTAATGAAGCACAAGTCAGAAACTTTTGAAAAGTTCAAGGAGTTTCAAAATGAAGTTGAAAATCAGCGTGGTAAGAAAATTAAAGCCTTGCGATCAGATCGTGGAGGTGAGTATTTGAGCCACGAGTTTAACACTCATCTAAAGAGTTGCGGAATTGTTCCACAGCTTACGCCACCCGGAACACCTCAGAGGAACGGTGTGTCCGAGAGACGTAATCAAACCTTGTTAGACATGGTGCGATCAATGATGAGCCAGTCAGACCTACCGTTATCATTTTGGGGTTACGCTCTAGAAACAACAGCTTTCACACTAAATAGGGTACCATCTAAGTCCGTGGAGAAGACACCATATGAGATATGGACTGGCAAGACTCTCAGTTTGTCTTTTCTGAAAATTTGGGGTTGTGAGGTATATGTCAAGCGACTTCAGTTGGACAAGCTTACACCAAAATCGGACAAGTGCATATTCGTGGGATATCCAAAGAAAACAATTGGATATTATTTCTACAACCGATCAGAGGGCAAAGTGTTTGTCGCTAGGAACGGTGTTTTCTTGGAGAAAGAGTTTCTCAAAAGCGAGAAAAGTAGACAGAAGGTGTATCTTGAAGAAATTCGAGATGAGCCTATGAGGCAAGACTTTACGAGTGATGCTAATATAGCAGAACGAGTTGAAGCACCTGTGGTAAGAGAAGAACCGCCACAACCACGAAGGTCGGAAAGGCCACGTCGCGCAACACAGAAAATGAGTCTCCTAGTTACGGGAGAGCGCGACATATTGTTGATGGACAACGATGAGCCTAGGACCTATGCGGAAGCTATGATGGACCCAGATTCCGAGAAATGGCAAAGTGCCATGAGATCCGAGATAGATTCCATGGGGCAAAATCAAGTTTGGAACTTAGTTGACCCGCCTGATGGTGTGAGACCCATCGAGTGCAAATGGATCTTTAAGAGAAAGAGAGATGTAGACGGAAATGTTAACGTCTACAAAGCACGACTTGTTGCAAAAGGTTTTCGACAAGTTCAAGGAGTTGACTACGACGAGACATTCTCTCCAGTAGCGATGCTTAAATATATCCGGATCATTCTAGCAATAGCTGCGTATTTCGATTATGAGATATGGCAGATGGATGTCAAAACAGCTTTCCTCAATGGGAACCTAGAGGAGGATGTATACATGATACAACCCGAAGGTTTTGTCGATCCAACTAATGCTGGAAAAATATGCAAGCTTCAGAAATCAATCTATGGATTAAAGCAAGCATCTCGGAGTTAGAACCTTCGTTTTGATGAGGTAGTCAAAGGGTTTGACTTCCGGCAGAATGAAGAAGAGGCTTGTGTTTACAAGAAGGAAAGTGGGAGCTCTGTTGTATTTCTAATCTTGTATGTGGATGACATATTGTTGATTGGGAATGATATTCCTATGCTAGAATCCGTTAAGACTTCGCTGAAAAATAGTTTCTCTATGAAGGACTTAGGGGAAGCTGCATACATTCTGGGCATAAGGATCTATAGGGATAGATCAAGGAGGCTTATAGGATTAAGTCAAGATACTTATATTGACAAGGTGCTGAATCGGTTCAGCAAGGAACAGTCCAAGAAAGGGTTTTTGCCTATGTCACATGGCGTACATCTCAGCAAGACTCGGTGTCCTACAACGACTGATGAGTGGGAGCGCATGATTAAGGTCCCTTATGCTTCAGCAATTGGATCCATCATGTACGCCATGATAAGTACTCTTCCAGATGTCTCATATGCTCTAAGTGTTACGAGCAGACACCAGTCTAATTCAGGTGAAAGTCGCTGGACAGCGGTGAAAAACATTCTTAAGTACTTTAGAAGGACTAAAGATGTGTTCCTAGTCTTTGGAGGTGAGGAAGAGATCATTGTAAAGGGTTACACTAATGCTAGTTTCCAAACTGATCCAGACGATTCAAAGTCGCAATCAGGGTTCGTGTTCACAATAAACGGTGATGCTGTAAGCTGGAAAAGTTCTAAGCAAGATACGGTAGCTGATTCTACAACAGAAGCCGAGTACATCGCAGCTTCTGAAGCGGCAAAGGAAGGTGTTTGGATGAGGAAGTTCCTCATTGAGCTTGGTGTGTTTCCCAATGCATCTAGCCCATTGGAACTCTACTGTGACAACAATGGGGCTATTGCGCAGGCTAAGGAGCCTAGGAATCATCAGAAGAACAAACATGTACTGTGAAAATTTCACCTTATTCGAGAGTTCGTTAGACGGGGTGAGATAAAGATATGCAAAATACATACGGATTTGAATGTTGCTGATCCGTTGACAAAGGCTCTTCCACAGCCTAAGCATGAGTCGCACATGAGAGCTATGGGTATTAGATATCATCTAGATTAGCTCTAGTGTGAGTGGATGATTGTATTATATCTATGACATATTGTTTATTTATTGAATATCCATGAAAGGCAACTTGTATATGATTGGCAATTATGTGAATTGTTTGTGAAACTCTTTACTTGTATGGTTATTCAAAAGTTGTCCCTAATTTGATTAGCACTTGTATTAGTTGATGACTGTGTTTCACAAGTCATGGACATGGAGATGTCAAACTAATAATGTGGGCACATGTATGACATGGGGCTGGACTGACCCAACTTGAGATTTTGTTGTATGTTTATCTCTTTTCACAACGCGTATGCTTTGTCCTAAGACCTGAGATTGTCGCATGTACTCAAGATGTGAATTGACCTACTTAGGGACTGTCAAACGCTACTCCGTAACTTGGTAGTTATAAAGGTGGTTTTCGGGTTTTGTCAGGAAGCATGCTATGAGGCGTGGTCAATCAAAATGGGATTTGCCCCTCTCTACATGAGAGAGATATCTCTGGGCCCCTCGAGTGATCGGATCAAGAAATGCATGGCCGTGCTAGGTTAAGAGTTAACCTCTTGAAGGACCCGACTCACAGATTCGAGAAAGAGAGGTCTGACTTGGAGTTAGACCAAATATCGTGAGGCAAAGGGAATAGCTTGTACGTGATGTTGTGGTGGTTCGTCTGATATGATCTTTACATACGCATGGGAGTTGACACGTCTTGCTAGAGGCCGCTATCAACTATTGGACCGAGTAGGAGTACTCGAACCATGTCTATGTGTACGTGAACCTATAGGGTCACACACTTAAGAGGTTTGGAACACTGAAAACTTGCTTATGAGATTGTCTCTAGTGCAAGTGGGAGACTGTTGGGAATATGCCCAAGAGCCAACTGGATTCGATCCACTAGTCTTAATGGGCCACAAATGTTGTGAAGCCCATTACCAGGGGAAGGGGTACATTATTTATTAGTCCCATATTGCTAATGGAATATGGTGTGGAGAATTTCATCCAAATAAATAGAGACTAAACCCTTCCTGAGAAAGATAAGACTTACGAGCAATAGTTGTTTTTCTCCCCATCGTGCTCGCGGACCTAGCAGTCTGGTGCGCGACGTTTCAATCCTCGTACGTGTGGATACCTCGGAGGTGCTGCGCTTGGAGCACAAGGACAAACCGCACGTGCAGGACCAGACGGACGTAAGCAACTGCACTGCACTGCCACTTCGACGCATTTGTCTACATCGAGACGGCTTCCGCTGCAACTGCGCGTCTAGTGGTAACGATCCGTGATCTATAACTGCTGTTGTTCCTGTTTTTCGGGTAAACGAGTTTTTGTATGTGCTAGCGTAGCCTCCTCGTTACCCTACAGTGCGTTCCTCTACGTGGCACTCCTACCACAGCTCAAGTAAATTTCGTCCTCGTCCACCCAGCACATCCCTGTTGCCTTCGCCAGTTTGGTGATTTGTCAATAGCTGGAGCGACAAGGGCTGTGTTTCTTTACGTTTGGAAATTTATTTCCAAAAAGAATCTTCTCTGCATGAAGTACTAAATAAAGTCTATTTGCAAAATCCTTTTAGGAACGGGTGCAACTTTGCGCGACGAATCTAATGAGTCTAATTAGTCCATAATTTGCTACAGTAATGCTACAGGAACCATCCTCTAATCGTGCGGTCAAAGGCCTCATTAGATAGGTCTCGTAAAATAATCTAATGTTTTGAAGATAATTTTGTAAACTGACTTTATTTAATACCCTTTATTATTGGTCAAAGGAGCCGGAAAACTTTTGTCTGATGCAAAGAAACACGGCCAAGGTAAGGCAAGAGTTGCTTCTTTGCTTGCTTCCTGGTCTCCTGGATCATGATGGTTGTCTGGTCGAGTTCCATCTCAAACTTGTACTCAACTGGCGCCTATGATACTACGACGCGTCGCATACTCGCATCGCATTGCCCCTTGCGGTACGAGGAAAATCAACCGTTTAAGTAACGCATTTTTTGTCGGTGAAAGGAAAGAGTGGCGGTAAATACCAGCAAAATTAGTGGTGGTGTGTGAGCCTAGCATGTTCTTATGTTGGTTTGGCATTCGCCTTACAAGTCGCCTGTAATCATTATAAAAACAAGTTCATTTATAATGGTATTTTTTTCTATAAATCGTCTTATTGTCGTAATCCATCTATTCTAAATTTTAGTTTATTTTTACCTTTTCTTAAACGTAATTTTTTCTATTTATTTAGACATGGTGTATATTTAAATATATAATAAAAAATATGTATTAAAAAGCTAAAACAAACTATTATTTAGAATGAAGAGTATTTCTTGCTATTCTTAAGTTAAGGTTTACTATGTGGAAGTTGGAGCTACTTTGTAGATGGGGCTAGGTAACGTCGTAACGATGAGTCAAGTCGGACATGATCAGTGGCGCTTTTGCTTCGGTGGGTGTAGTGAAAGGACCTTGATGTCACCTAGATGGGGGGGTGAATAGGTGAATCTGCAAATTACAAACTTTTTCACACAGTCAGTACAGAAACCGGTCAGACCGGTTCCCAAAACCGGTCAGACCGCTTCAAGCGGTCAGATCGCTTTGACAAAGCGGTCAGACCGCTTTGACAAAGCGGTCAGACCGCTTTGACAAAGCGGTCAGACCGGTTCTCAACAGAGAAAACCAACTATGCCAATTAACCCCCTCTACGAGTTCTAGCACAAACCAAACTTGATGATGGGCTCTTGTAGATGATATCAAGCAGGTCCACTAAGTCCCTGCACACAATTAGAGCACACCCAAGTAGATCGAAGCGGAAGCGAATTCAAATGCTAGAATTGAACTTGTGAAGGCAAACAAGAGACAAAGATATGTTTTCCCGAAGTTCGGACTTCACCGCTGCCACTAAGGCTGTCACAAAGACACGATGAGTCCTAGTCTCCGTTGAGGGCCTACGAAAGGCGGGCTTATCCACTTCAAGCCACTTTCCTCGGTATCACTAGCTTTTCGTCCTTTTCCACTAAGGAGGCAAGACCAACCCTTACAAACAATCCGTGGCTTACCACAACCAAGGTAGCTCACCGGCGACGCCTAGCCGTCTAGGAGGATCACCTCCAAGAGTAACAAATGCTCCAATGGATGCTTGGCTTCACCGGAAGTGCTCAACCCTAAGGATATGCTCACTATAGCTGATATGAACTATCAATTGCTATCTATTGCTCACAACACATACATCCCTCACCCCAAATCCAATGATATGATCAAAATCAATCAACTCTCACAAAGAGAGGCTTGGGGAGAGCTTGCTGGTGCTTGGAACAGCCCTAGGCGTGTTAGAATGGAATGGCAACCAGCACCCCTCAAAGGAGAGGGGTATGGGGTATAAATACCCCACACAACCAAAACTAGCCGTTGGAAACCGGTCAGACCGGATTCCCAAACCGGTCAGACCGGTTTACGAACTATACTAGCCGTTACACCTGTCAGAGCCCAAACCGGTCAGACCGGTTTCCCAAACCGGTCAGACCGGTTTGGGTCGGCTCAGCACAACTATACCAAAAGCGGTCAGACCGCTTTCCCAAACCGGTCAGACCGGTTTGGGGTCTTTCAGCACACTAAATTTCCAAGTGTATTTCTCTCAAGGCTATCTCACATGGGTTGATCTAATTAGCACTTTTTGGTGTATGCCAAGACAACTAATGTTGCATCCCTCTTGATAGTACGGCATTCCTAAACTCAAGATTAAAACAATAAATAGAGTCTACCACTTGAGCTTGTATATCTTCATTGATGCCATACTTGATCATTCTCAACTTTGAGGGCTTCAACACTTCATGTCTTGATGAGCAAATCCAATGTTGAGCTAATGACTTAGAATTTCCATTGCATGGATCAATTCATAAGCCATTCCAATATATGATCGAACAAAGATAAGATGTTTCGCATTGCTTCACTTGATATGACTTGATTGATGTATAGAAACCCAAACTATAATGCTAGACCTTTCCACCAAACAAGGTACCTCGGCTACAAAACCAATTTGCCCTTCACCTTGCTAGGAACGTCACTCGCATCTAGCTTGATCCTTTCCATCCTCTCTTGCCAAATTAAGCTTTGCTTTGCATTGCATCATCATGAAATCCACATTGAAATCCATGTCTTGAATGTTGTTCTTTGGTAGATAACTTGTCCATAAACATCAATGCACTTGGGACCATATACTATCCATAGAATCATGTCTCATTTTGAATGTATCCATTGCTAGGGAACAAGCCCAAAGAAACTTCAAATTTCTTCACATGTTCTATCCCAAAACCTTTGACAAGTATCTTATTTATGAGACCAACCAATTTACTTATGTCCATGTCTCATTTGTCACTATCACACACTTGTCATTTGTATTGCTTACATGGGATGATTAACACATGTTTGCTTTCTTCATTATTTCCTGCTCATATACTTAAGCAAACAAGTTAAATGACTAATCATGTTGTCATCCAAAATCACCAAAACATATAAGTGCCTAGATGCACTTTCAATCTCCCCCTTTTTGGTGATTGATGACAACATGATTAAAGCTTACAAAAAGATATGAAATTTAAGCTCTAGATGACTAAGATATATGATGAGCTCCCCCTCAATATGTGCATTGAATAGAATTTCAAAAATTCGGCCTCAAATGCCAAATTCACATATAATCAACAAAATTGAGAGCTCCCCCTATATCTTAGCATCCATCATGTGCAACAAGTGTGTGTGACATTATAAAACAATGTGTGATGCATATGACATGTATAGCACTCAATAAAACAAGAGAATCACATGCTTGCCGTCACGGGCCAAACCGGTCAGACCGGTTTGGGAAACCGGTCAGACCGGTTTCACCCCGCTGCCATGGGCCAAACCGGTCAGACCGGTTTGGGAAACCGGTCAGACCGGTTTCACCCAGACAGAAGCAAATGTGAAACAACATTGCATCAACCAACACATGAATATCACACTAGCAAATGATCACTTAGAATATATAAAAGAGTTCATCACACAGAGAGCACACATTACAATTTCTCAAGTCCAGAAAGAGATAAAGTGCGAAAATATTACAATCAAATGACTACAAGATCAACTAGATAAGCTTTAATCCATTCTTCTCCCCCTTTGTCATCAATCATCCATAAAGGGCCTGAAAAAGCTTGTAGTCACGCTCCCATCATGCATCCACTTCTCGCCGCTAGAAGGTCGGGCTGTGATCATCTGACGAAGAAGATGTGGTCCAATGAAAACCTTCACTCAAGTGAATGTGTATGTGTGATAAAAATGGAGTGATTCGGATGTGCTAGCCATGGAACTAAGGTAAAGATGTGCTAGACATACCATGACTAGGAGCAGAAATAGGTCCGAAAAGAGAAGCTGCTGCCTGAGAAGCAAAATCTCTAGGAGATGGAGATGGTGCACTCGAAAACTGAACTCCCGCCATAGATGAACCGGTGCCACCATATGCATATGACGAAGAAGGAAGTGTAGCTGCTGCATATGATGGACCAGGCGGTGCAAATCCAAAGGAAGAACCAAATAGATCACCCTCTGAAGTGGGCATGTAAGGCATGGTTCCTGGAGCACCAACTGACTGTGAAGAGGGTGGCGGAGGCTGCGAGCTCGATCCAACATGTCCATATCCAAACATATCACCGTACTCCTCAAAATATCCCGCACTCATGTGATCTGTCATAATGTCTCTAAGTGGAGGAATCTCTGGTAACTCAAGCGGTGGTGAAATAGGATATGGTGGATCGTTTGGACTCAAAACGGCACGCAGTTTCTTGAACTCATCACGAGTCTTCTTATTTTCAATCCTCTGCTGCCTAATGTCAACTTGGACATCCCTTTGGCCTTACACATGCCTGTGAACATAGAGATGAACTTCCGTATGGGAGAGGTCTGTCCTGCTGACCGAGTCCCGCTGCCAGACTCAAACCGGTCAGACCGGTTTGCAGAACCGGTCAGACCGGTTCTGGCCTGCAGCGGAGTCTGCTGCTGTGGCTGCTGCTCTTGATCACCACCGGCTGCCGCATCTGCATCTGCTGGTTGAGGAGAAGGCATTCTGAACTTGTGTGGCACAGGAGGATGTTTTGGCTTGTGTTGGGTGTCCTTTTGAATCTTCAAACTTGTAACCCTCTCAATAATAAACATGATGAACGGGCTATAGGCACAAATTTTCTGAGGACTCTCAGAAATAGACTTGATCTCATGCCAAATGAAGTCAGCAACACTGAATGGAGGTGTCTCCTCTCCAATCCTCAGATAGTACATCAAATTTCTCATGAAAAGCGAAATATCCGAAGTGTTGCCGTCTCTAGGTGTGAGTGTCTTTCTTAGCAATCTATAAAGTGTCCCATAATAAGTGTAAAGACCACTCACCTTTCCCCAACTGCCATTTTGATCTCTTGGATACATGAATTTGATTTCAGATGGTTCCATAACTCCTCGATCATGTATCCGGACAGTGTCATCACTTTCATGTCCAACTCTAAGAATGGAAGCAAAATCAGAATAAGTGACATGATAGCGCTGACCCTCTGTCATCCAGTGCATGGCTCTTTCTTGTGTACCATCCTCTTGCTCATAGTAACCGAAAAACACAGTAGCATAGAACTGAGCAATGACTTCCTTGTTCCAACTATGCTTGAAGCCCATGAGATGCTTTATCCTCTTTTCTGAACATACTCTGATGATCTCATTAAAGACTGGGTTGTCATGCTTTCTCATATAATCCCAATCCACGTACTGTGCATCTGATGTGATTTTGGTCTTCTTCATGATAGCTGTGGCATAGAAATCCTGCTGAAAAAGAGTCCAAAACCGGTAGTCGGTCGCTGTCCTATCCACACCAAGTGGACTAGTCCTCCTCAACCTCCTAACCACATCAGTCATCCCACTGGCAAGATAATCAGTAACTCTCCTGCTAGCTGGGCCAGTGGGTCGGCAAATCTCAAGCACAAGAGGGGCATTTTCATCAATATCATCATCAGCCACCTCATCCTCATAATCATCTGCTGCCATCTCCTCATCAACATCAGCGTCCGCCGGCTGACCATGGCGGTACTCAACCCTGAAACTCTCATCCTCAACTTCATCATCAGTGGAATTTCCCACAACATCCACCTCCTCTATCTCCTGATCTGCTGCTGCTGCCCTCTTTGGCCTCCTAGGCCTCAAATCTCTTCCCGAGCTACTTCCTCCGGGTGCATCAAACTTGCTCTTTTTAATTCTCTCGGCATGGGAACCTTTCGGCATCTTTTCTGTCTTTCCTGGGTTCACAAAATGACACACAAAGTATCAAGAACCAGAAGATGATTGATCAAAAAGATTTGACTTGATAGAGTACATTCAACAAGATTTGATTCAACTCAGAACAAAACCGGTCAGACCGGTTCTAGGAACCGGTCAGACCGCTTTTGGTCTGAGCTGAGCCAACTCGAGTTGAAGATCAATTTGGACAGAAAAACATGATAAATTTGCCCAGAAACAGATTTGATCAAATATGGAGTTGATAAGAGCACCTAACAAGTTTTGGGGCAGCCCTGGGCCAAACCGGTCAGACCGCTTTTGCCTGGGCTGAGCCAAAACAAGTTGGGGATCGATCTGGACAGATTATGATCTGGAATTTGAACAAATATTGCAATTCAAGCTATCCCTAGTCCATACGTGAGCTAACACGATGCAGAACAGGGACTTGGGCCCTCACTGCCCAAACCGGTCAGACCAGTTTGCCAAACCGGTCAGACCGCTTTGCGCAGTGAGGGTGCAAATCCTTGTTGCGCAAAATGTAGCCAAACAATTCAATCCATCTCTTAGGGATAGGTTCCTAGACATGCCAGAAGATGTTCCACCGAAGGGTTTTGAGAGATATGCATTGAGCTCATAGATCGGGCGATGGAAAGATTTGAATACCTTGAGAACCAAGAACTCGAGAGAGATGAAGATTTGAGTGCAAAACTTGATGGAGAATCAATCTAGCAGCCTTGGGGCACTCCAAATCCAAGAAGAAATCGACTTTTCCTTTGTTGAACCTTCAAATCGCCATGGGAGGACCTTCTCACGGTGAAGAATAGGAGAGAGAGAGAGGATATGAGATGAATGAGTATGGTAGGAGAGAGAGGGAATCACGGGCGGCCATAAAATGCATGGTCCACCTTCCTGGGCCAAACCGGTCAGACCGGTTTGGGAAACCGGTCAGACCGGTTTCTCCCAGGGAGCTGGGTTCTGCCAGAAACATCGGATCTTCCGGGAAATTGTCGGATCTTCTGATAATATTCGGATCTTCCGAGAATCTTGTCGGATCTTCTGATGAACTTCGGATTTTCTGGGCCAGAAACAACTCGAGACAGAGCTACCCGGAACTTCCTATCGGATCTTCCGATCCAAGGTCGGATCTTGCTTTAAAACTGTTCCTAAGCTTGCTCCTTTGATCTGAGAAGATGTAATGATGAAATTCGTCCTTCAAAACTCCAAGAATTTCCACAGAAAAGTTCACCCAGCTGCTTGGGCCCAAACCGGTCAGACCGGTTTGCCCCAGGCAGCTAAGCCTAGTCCAAAATGGTGGAAATGAGATCCAAAACTTGTTTACTTGATCTGAGAGTGTTTGTGATAAGAATGTTCTTCAACTTCTCAAGATTTTGTCCATAGAAATGATAAGATTTCCAATAAATCAAATTTCTTTCGTTTCTTCCGAAAGAAATGGGAGACAAAAGATAGATAAAGGATTTTATGGACTTGAGAGAAATCTCACTATTTGTGACTAGCCATCAATCAAGCAAGTTTAACAATAGTCACAAATAGATTGACAAAGGTCAAAAGACCAAAGACACAAAGATTTTAAAAAAAATCACACAACTTAGCATGCTAGTTGGATTTTTCAAAAACTATCCTATGTCACACAAGCACATGCACGTATATTAAGCACACAACGACATTAACATACTTAGCTTGCACTATTCACCAAGAAGATGTTAACTAAATATATAATGGACGCATGAGAGCTTAATACATTTGCATGTACATGCACACACTAGCATGACAAGGGCCTAGATGCACAAGGTAAAAACTAGTTCATAGAAAACATACCTTGGCCTCTAGTAAAATGTGTTGTGCAATATTATCAATTTTGTCATATGAATTCTCTCATGATATAAACCAATTGATCAACATAGAGAGAAAAGGTTAATGTGCACAACACATGATTTCATAATCAATGACTTTGAAATAAAGCATGAAAGACATAGGTCATTAATCATGAAGTTACACAATATAGATCAAATTCCTTATTTTAGTGCTTTTGAGATTAGCAAGGATTCATATGCACTAATATAGAAAGATTAAACCATTTAAGGAATTTAATGTTATACTATGTTGAGTTGACAAAACACAAATTGAGATCAAGATTCATGAAGAGAATGACTATCGTGTTACCGTCATGAATCACAAGATGATTTGACAACTCCAATTGAGAGAAGTATTCTCTCACCATTGAGACTACAAGTTCACTAAAAGAAAATGTTAGTCTCAAGGACACAAATATTGAAATAATCTCCCCCTAGATATGTGCATCATATGTAGACAATATGAGACATGCACTTTGCCTTGTGAATGACATGGAGGGGATTAATTCAATAAATGGTCAAGTCACACAAAAATCACTTAAAATTAATTATGCCAAGTAATTACACAAAATGAAGTATTAATATGGATAGCATATGCCAAGAATGAGAAATTTATGAAATGAAATACTTGAATCTTTATTTCTCACTCAAATGGTCAAGTTCCAACACCCTGAGTCAAACCGGTCAGACCGGTTTGGGAAACCGGTCAGACCGGTTTCACTCAGGCAGAGGCAGCCAAACCGGTCAGACCGGTTTGGCAAACCGGTCAGACCGGTTGTGCCTCGGATCTTCCGATAGATCATCCGGCCTGATGGAGTGCAGCACAGAGCCACCCGGATCATCTGGTCGGATCTTCCGGCCTCAGTGTCGGATCTTGTGTGGTATGTCCTGAAAATGATACAAATTTGCTCCACAGAAGAGCAATTAAACATACCACATTTCATATGCTTAAAATATTAATCAAACACTTCATTTAACAGGAATGTGCTAAAGTTGCAGTTGCCTGGGCCAAACCAGTCAGACCGGTTTGGCAAACCGGTCAGACCGGTTTTGCCAGGCTTGTACCAATTGGCGTGGATTTCCGATGTTGATTCAAATTTCGTCGGAACTTGATCCTCTGCAACTAAACACAATATTGCTCTACTAGAGAGCCATTAAAAACATCACAAGGCATATATATGAATTGAATTCAAGAAATTTAGTCTAAGTCACTATCAAGTGTTACAAGTTAAACACTTAGAAACACTTGATCCTACAAAAGGTACTAGTGACTTAAACTTTATCAATTTAAGCACAAAGTGACCGAGATGATATTGGGTGTAGAGTATCGAGCGGAAGCAACTTTTCTTGGCTTGCTAGTTGATCATTGAAGATTGTCATTCAAGCCAAGCTACCAATGCATCTCATTGTCCCTACAATCTCATCAAGCACACCTTGGTACCCAACTCATGTTGGGTCCGATGTTGTTAGTCCAAATTTGCTTAGGAACCCAAAATGCTCTTGTGCCACACTTTGGTGAACCAATCACCTTGGAAGCACAAGGGGCATTTGGAGAGTTTCCAAGCTTCACATGTATAGAATGGACAATGTCGGGTTTAATAGTTTTACCATTAGGACAATCATTACCAAGATGTCCTTTTTCCCGACATGTGTAGCATGTCTTGTGCTTGATGTTGGTTACCATCTTCTTGTGTTGCTCGGTAACCAATTTTTGCTTGTGCTTTGCTTGTGCCTTGAGAAATCCTTTGTTAAGTTTGATTTGGGGCTTCTCTTGGTGAAGTCCCCCGTTGCTTGGACATGAAGCAACTTGATGCCCTTTCTCAAGGCAACCAAAGCATCTTCTCTTCTCCAAATTTCTTTGTCTTTTGGAGAGAGTTGGCTTGCTTTCTTTTCTTTGATCTTGGCTTGTGTTGTCACAAGACTCTACACACACTTCATCATACCAAGATCGTTTTGCTTGAAAGCAACATGGGTTAGCACATGACAAATTATATTGAATTGAAGAGCATGTGCAAATATGTGTTTGAGATTCAATAGATTTTAATGAAGCAACCATAATCTCATGAGCAATATCTAAAGAAGCATATGATTCTACAAGTTCTTCATGAGAACACAAGAGTTCATCATGAGTCACTTGTAGCATCTCATGCTTGCTAGCAGTTAATTCCAAGTTTAGCTTGAGCATTTTATTTTCTTTTTCTATGGAAGCCAATTTAAGTGCATCACAAGCATAATCATCAACAATTGCATCATACTTACAAACCAAAGCGGCGTTTGAAAGTTTGACTTCCTCAAGCTCTTTGATGAGAGCTTGGATAGTCTCATCCTTTGAGTTTTCCGCCTTCTCTTCTTCTTTGGACTTGTTGAGCATGAGTACCTCATCTTTGGACGATGATGTAGCTTGTGAGCTTGATACTTTGCTTGCGCGGCGTCGGCCTCCCTTCTTGTGGCCAATTGTGCCTTTCCTGCCCAAACCGGTCAGACCGGTTTGGGAAACTGGTCGGACCGGTTTCTGCAGGGAGGCGCCAATTGAGCCATCTTGCTCTTGTGGCTCCACGGTGGTTGTTACATGAGGCTTGGTGCATGTGTTTGTTGTTGTAGTGCACTCCTCATGTGTCTTGGCTCTTGTTTGGTCTTGTGTGTCGCTTTTGATGTTGTATAGCTTCTCAATTCGAGCCCAAATGAGATGAGCATCGAAAAGAGTTGCTTCATCTTCTAGAATTGATTCTCTAACTTCATCACTCACAACATCAAATAAGAAGTTAGCGACACGAGCATTGAGTTGAAAGCAATTCATTTCGTCTTCGGTTGGGTTGGACACACTCCAATCAACACGAGGACGATCAATGCCTTCAACTACAATCCTCACTAAAGTAGGACTCATAGCCCTAAGATCATTAATCACATTACAAGACCAAATTGAATAATTTGAGCCGTCACTAGCTAGTGGCTCATATGTTACCTCACAAGTGGTCGACATCTTTCCTCACGGCGGTTAAGCTTGGATGTGAGGCCAAGCTCTGATACCAATTGAAAGGACCTTGATGTCACCTAGAGGGGGGGTGAATAGGTGAATCTGCAAATTACAAACTTTTTCACACAGTCAGTACAGAAACCGGTCAGACCGGTTCCCAAAACCGGTCAGACCGCTTCAAGCGGTCAGACCGCTTTGACAAAGCGGTCAGACCGGTTCTCAACAGAGAAAACCAACTATGCCAATTAACCCCCTCTACGAGTTCTAGCACAAACCAAACTTGATGATGGGCTCTTGTAGATGATATCAAGCAGGTCCACTAAGTCCCTGCACACAATTAGAGCACACCCAAGTAGATCGAAGCGGAAGCGAATTCAAATGCTAGAATTGAACTTGTGAAGGCAAACAAGAGACAAAGATATGTTTTCCCGAAGTTCGGACTTCACCGCTGCCACTAAGGCTGTCACAAAGACACGATGAGTCCTAGTCTCCGTTGAGGGCCTACGAAAGGCGGGCTTATCCACTCCAAGCCACTTTCCTCGGTATCACTAGCTTTTCGTCCTTTTCCACTAAGGAGGCAAGACCAGCCCTTACAAACAATCCGTGGCTTACCACAACCAAGGTAGCTCACCGGCGACGCCTAGCCGTCTAGGAGGATCACCTCCAAGAGTAACAAATGCTCCAATGGATGCTTGGCTTCACCGGAAGTGCTCAACCCTAAGGATATGCTCACTATAGCTGATATGAACTATCAATTGCTATCTATTGCTCACAACACATACATCCCTCAACCCAAATCCAATGATATGATCAAAATCAATCAACTCTCACAAAGAGAGGCTTGGGGAGAGATTGCTGGTGCCTGGAACAGCCCTAGGCGTGTTAGAATGGAATGGCAACCAGCACCCCTCAAAGGAGAGGGGTATGGGGTATAAATACCCCACACAACCAAAACTAGCCGTTATAGCCGTTGGAAACCGGTCAGATGAGCCTATGAGGCAAGACTTTACGAGTGATGCTAATATAGCAGAACGAGTTGAAGCACCTGTGGTAAGAGAAGAACCGCCACAACCACGAAGGTCGGAAAGGCCACGTCGCGCAACACAGAAAATGAGTCTCCTAGTTACGGGAGAGCGCGACATATTGTTGATGGACAACGATGAGCCTAGGACCTATGCGGAAGCTATGATGGACCCAGATTCCGAGAAATGGCAAAGTGCCATGAGATCCGAGATAGATTCCATGGGGCAAAATCAAGTTTGGAACTTAGTTGACCCGCCTGATGGTGTGAGACCCATCGAGTGCAAATGGATCTTTAAGAGAAAGAGAGATGTAGACGGAAATGTTAACGTCTACAAAGCACGACTTGTTGCAAAAGGTTTTCGACAAGTTCAAGGAGTTGACTACGACGAGACATTCTCTCCAGTAGCGATGCTTAAATATATCCGGATCATTCTAGCAATAGCTGCGTATTTCGATTATGAGATATGGCAGATGGATGTCAAAACAGCTTTCCTCAATGGGAACCTAGAGGAGGATGTATACATGATACAACCCGAAGGTTTTGTCGATCCAACTAATGCTGGAAAAATATGCAAGCTTCAGAAATCAATCTATGGATTAAAGCAAGCATCTCGGAGTTAGAACCTTCGTTTTGATGAGGTAGTCAAAGGGTTTGACTTCCGGCAGAATGAAGAAGAGGCTTGTGTTTACAAGAAGGAAAGTGGGAGCTCTGTTGTATTTCTAATCTTGTATGTGGATGACATATTGTTGATTGGGAATGATATTCCTATGCTAGAATCCGTTAAGACTTCGCTGAAAAATAGTTTCTCTATGAAGGACTTAGGGGAAGCTGCATACATTCTGGGCATAAGGATCTATAGGGATAGATCAAGGAGGCTTATAGGATTAAGTCAAGATACTTATATTGACAAGGTGCTGAATCGGTTCAGCAAGGAACAGTCCAAGAAAGGGTTTTTGCCTATGTCACATGGCGTACATCTCAGCAAGACTCGGTGTCCTACAACGACTGATGAGTGGGAGCGCATGATTAAGGTCCCTTATGCTTCAGCAATTGGATCCATCATGTACGCCATGATAAGTACTCTTCCAGATGTCTCATATGCTCTAAGTGTTACGAGCAGACACCAGTCTAATTCAGGTGAAAGTCGCTGGACAGCGGTGAAAAACATTCTTAAGTACTTTAGAAGGACTAAAGATGTGTTCCTAGTCTTTGGAGGTGAGGAAGAGATCATTGTAAAGGGTTACACTAATGCTAGTTTCCAAACTGATCCAGACGATTCAAAGTCGCAATCAGGGTTCGTGTTCACAATAAACGGTGATGCTGTAAGCTGGAAAAGTTCTAAGCAAGATACGGTAGCTGATTCTACAACAGAAGCCGAGTACATCGCAGCTTCTGAAGCGGCAAAGGAAGGTGTTTGGATGAGGAAGTTCCTCATTGAGCTTGGTGTGTTTCCCAATGCATCTAGCCCATTGGAACTCTACTGTGACAACAATGGGGCTATTGCGCAGGCTAAGGAGCCTAGGAATCATCAGAAGAACAAACATGTACTGTGAAAATTTCACCTTATTCGAGAGTTCGTTAGACGGGGTGAGATAAAGATATGCAAAATACATACGGATTTGAATGTTGCTGATCCGTTGACAAAGGCTCTTCCACAGCCTAAGCATGAGTCGCACATGAGAGCTATGGGTATTAGATATCATCTAGATTAGCTCTAGTGTGAGTGGATGATTGTATTATATCTATGACATATTGTTTATTTATTGAATATCCATGAAAGGCAACTTGTATATGATTGGCAATTATGTGAATTGTTTGTGAAACTCTTTACTTGTATGGTTATTCAAAAGTTGTCCCTAATTTGATTAGCACTTGTATTAGTTGATGACTGTGTTTCACAAGTCATGGACATGGAGATGTCAAACTAATAATGTGGGCACATGTATGACATGGGGCTGGACTGACCCAACTTGAGATTTTGTTGTATGTTTATCTCTTTTCACAACGCGTATGCTTTGTCCTAAGACCTGAGATTGTCGCATGTACTCAAGATGTGAATTGACCTACTTAGGGACTGTCAAACGCTACTCCGTAACTTGGTAGTTATAAAGGTGGTTTTCGGGTTTTGTCAGGAAGCATGCTATGAGGCGTGGTCAATCAAAATGGGATTTGCCCCTCTCTACATGAGAGAGATATCTCTGGGCCCCTCGAGTGATCGGATCAAGAAATGCATGGCCGTGCTAGGTTAAGAGTTAACCTCTTGAAGGACCCGACTCACAGATTCGAGAAAGAGAGGTCTGACTTGGAGTTAGACCAAATATCGTGAGGCAAAGGGAATAGCTTGTACGTGATGTTGTGGTGGTTCGTCTGATATGATCTTTACATACGCATGGGAGTTGACACGTCTTGCTAGAGGCCGCTATCAACTATTGGACCGAGTAGGAGTACTCGAACCATGTCTATGTGTACGTGAACCTATAGGGTCACACACTTAAGAGGTTTGGAACACTGAAAACTTGCTTATGAGATTGTCTCTAGTGCAAGTGGGAGACTGTTGGGAATATGCCCAAGAGCCAACTGGATTCGATCCACTAGTCTTAATGGGCCACAAATGTTGTGAAGCCCATTACCAGGGGAAGGGGTACATTATTTATTAGTCCCATATTGCTAATGGAATATGGTGTGGAGAATTTCATCCAAATAAATAGAGACTAAACCCTTCCTGAGAAAGATAAGACTTACGAGCAATAGTTGTTTTTCTCCCCATCGTGCTCGCGGACCTAGCAGTCTGGTGCGCGACGTTTCAATCCTCGTACGTGTGGATACCTCGGAGGTGCTGCGCTTGGAGCACAAGGACAAACCGCACGTGCAGGACCAGACGGACGTAAGCAACTGCACTGCACTGCCACTTCGACGCATTTGTCTACATCGAGACGGCTTCCGCTGCAACTGCGCGTCTAGTGGTAACGATCCGTGATCTATAACTGCTGTTGTTCCTGTTTTTCGGGTAAACGAGTTTTTGTATGTGCTAGCGTAGCCTCCTCGTTACCCTACAGTGCGTTCCTCTACGTGGCACTCCTACCACAGCTCAAGTAAATTTCGTCCTCGTCCACCCAGCACATCCCTGTTGCCTTCGCCAGTTTGGTGATTTGTCAATAGCTGGAGCGACAAGGGCTGTGTTTCTTTACGTTTGGAAATTTATTTCCAAAAAGAATCTTCTCTGCATGAAGTACTAAATAAAGTCTATTTGCAAAATCCTTTTAGGAACGGGTGCAACTTTGCGCGACGAATCTAATGAGTCTAATTAGTCCATAATTTGCTACAGTAATGCTACAGGAACCATCCTCTAATCGTGCGGTCAAAGGCCTCATTAGATAGGTCTCGTAAAATAATCTAATGTTTTGAAGATAATTTTGTAAACTGACTTTATTTAATACCCTTTATTATTGGTCAAAGGAGCCGGAAAACTTTTGTCTGATGCAAAGAAACACGGCCAAGGTAAGGCAAGAGTTGCTTCTTTGCTTGCTTCCTGGTCTCCTGGATCATGATGGTTGTCTGGTCGAGTTCCATCTCAAACTTGTACTCAACTGGCGCCTATGATACTACGACGCGTCGCATACTCGCATCGCATTGCCCCTTGCGGTACGAGGAAAATCAACCGTTTAAGTAACGCATTTTTTGTCGGTGAAAGGAAAGAGTGGCGGTAAATACCAGCAAAATTAGTGGTGGTGTGTGAGCCTAGCATGTTCTTATGTTGGTTTGGCATTCGCCTTACAAGTCGCCTGTAATCATTATAAAAACAAGTTCATTTATAATGGTATTTTTTTCTATAAATCGTCTTATTGTCGTAATCCATCTATTCTAAATTTTAGTTTATTTTTACCTTTTCTTAAACGTAATTTTTTCTATTTATTTAGACATGGTGTATATTTAAATATATAATAAAAAATATGTATTAAAAAGCTAAAACAAACTATTATTTAGAATGAAGAGTATTTCTTGCTATTCTTAAGTTAAGGTTTACTATGTGGAAGTTGGAGCTACTTTGTAGATGGGGCTAGGTAACGTCGTAACGATGAGTCAAGTCGGACATGATCAGTGGCGCTTTTGCTTCGGTGGGTGTAGTGAAAGGACCTTGATGTCACCTAGATGGGGGGGTGAATAGGTGAATCTGCAAATTACAAACTTTTTCACACAGTCAGTACAGAAACCGGTCAGACCGGTTCCCAAAACCGGTCAGACCGCTTCAAGCGGTCAGATCGCTTTGACAAAGCGGTCAGACCGCTTTGACAAAGCGGTCAGACCGGTTCTCAACAGAGAAAACCAACTATGCCAATTAACCCCCTCTACGAGTTCTAGCACAAACCAAACTTGATGATGGGCTCTTGTAGATGATATCAAGCAGGTCCACTAAGTCCCTGCACACAATTAGAGCACACCCAAGTAGATCGAAGCGGAAGCGAATTCAAATGCTAGAATTGAACTTGTGAAGGCAAACAAGAGACAAAGATATGTTTTCCCGAAGTTCGGACTTCACCGCTGCCACTAAGGCTGTCACAAAGACACGATGAGTCCTAGTCTCCGTTGAGGGCCTACGAAAGGCGGGCTTATCCACTTCAAGCCACTTTCCTCGGTATCACTAGCTTTTCGTCCTTTTCCACTAAGGAGGCAAGACCAACCCTTACAAACAATCCGTGGCTTACCACAACCAAGGTAGCTCACCGGCGACGCCTAGCCGTCTAGGAGGATCACCTCCAAGAGTAACAAATGCTCCAATGGATGCTTGGCTTCACCGGAAGTGCTCAACCCTAAGGATATGCTCACTATAGCTGATATGAACTATCAATTGCTATCTATTGCTCACAACACATACATCCCTCACCCCAAATCCAATGATATGATCAAAATCAATCAACTCTCACAAAGAGAGGCTTGGGGAGAGCTTGCTGGTGCTTGGAACAGCCCTAGGCGTGTTAGAATGGAATGGCAACCAGCACCCCTCAAAGGAGAGGGGTATGGGGTATAAATACCCCACACAACCAAAACTAGCCGTTGGAAACCGGTCAGACCGGATTCCCAAACCGGTCAGACCGGTTTACGAACTATACTAGCCGTTACACCTGTCAGAGCCCAAACCGGTCAGACCGGTTTCCCAAACCGGTCAGACCGGTTTGGGTCGGCTCAGCACAACTATACCAAAAGCGGTCAGACCGCTTTCCCAAACCGGTCAGACCGGTTTGGGGTCTTTCAGCACACTAAATTTCCAAGTGTATTTCTCTCAAGGCTATCTCACATGGGTTGATCTAATTAGCACTTTTTGGTGTATGCCAAGACAACTAATGTTGCATCCCTCTTGATAGTACGGCATTCCTAAACTCAAGATTAAAACAATAAATAGAGTCTACCACTTGAGCTTGTATATCTTCATTGATGCCATACTTGATCATTCTCAACTTTGAGGGCTTCAACACTTCATGTCTTGATGAGCAAATCCAATGTTGAGCTAATGACTTAGAATTTCCATTGCATGGATCAATTCATAAGCCATTCCAATATATGATCGAACAAAGATAAGATGTTTCGCATTGCTTCACTTGATATGACTTGATTGATGTATAGAAACCCAAACTATAATGCTAGACCTTTCCACCAAACAAGGTACCTCGGCTACAAAACCAATTTGCCCTTCACCTTGCTAGGAACGTCACTCGCATCTAGCTTGATCCTTTCCATCCTCTCTTGCCAAATTAAGCTTTGCTTTGCATTGCATCATCATGAAATCCACATTGAAATCCATGTCTTGAATGTTGTTCTTTGGTAGATAACTTGTCCATAAACATCAATGCACTTGGGACCATATACTATCCATAGAATCATGTCTCATTTTGAATGTATCCATTGCTATGGAACAAGCCCAAAGAAACTTCAAATTTCTTCACATGTTCTATCCCAAAACCTTTGACAAGTATCTTATTTATGAGACCAACCAATTTACTTATGTTCATGTCTCATTTGTCACTATCACACACTTGTCATTTGTATTGCTTACATGGGATGATTAACACATGTTTGCTTTCTTCATTATTTCCTGCTCATATACTTAAGCAAACAAGTTAAATGACTAATCATGTTGTCATCCAAAATCACCAAAACATATAAGTGCCTAGATGTACTTTCAGGTAGCAAGCCTCGTGTTTTCCTTGTGGTGGTTTAGTTGTTTTTGTGCTTTGTGAGTTGTTTCAGTGCTGGGTCCTGTAGTTATTGTTTTAAAGGAAATCTTGAAGTTTTGGTTGTGGATTAGTCGTGCACAACCGATCGATAGTCATGAGTGAGCTGTTTTTACTTGTGTTCAGTGCTGCAAGAGATAGAGGGATAGAGGCATCCGGAGCTTGTCCTGGCACTATACCACAACCCCAAATTAGCGTCGGACGTTTGACGCTAAAAATAGAAAAATAGCGATGAACAATTTGTCGGTATAGTTTTCTAACTAACCATCGGTCGGTACATCAAGTATTAACGAACAACTATCGGACGGTATATGTATTTTGATTTTTCCTTGGATGATCGGTCGGTATAAGATAACAAATGCATCCAACCATCCGTCGGAATATACGGTGCAGGCCCAATCGCACGCTTTCGGCCCATCCTTGCGCGCAAAGGATTCGGCCCAGCCCAACAAAAACCCTAGCCGCACCAGTCCCTTACCTTATCCAGCTATTGCAGCCCCTGAATCACCCACCCACGCACACACAGCCGCACAGGCCGCGCCGCCACCCGGCACAAGCTCACCGAGTCACCGGCGCCTTCGCTCCCCCAGGCCTGCCGCCGCCTTCGCTCTCCCAGGATCACCTTCCTCCCCTGTAGATCGATGAGGAGGACGTCCTCCCGTGGCTGGCGACGCCACTCCCAATCCCCCAAGCAGATCGAGGATAACGAGGATCATCTATGGCTGGCGATGCCTCTTCCCCATGCTGATCGATGAAGATGAGGTCCGGCCGGTAGCCGGCGAGGTTGTTCCTCACGTGGATCGACGACGCTGAGGTCCACCCAAGGTCGGTAAGTACTCCTCTCCGCGCGGATCGACGATGTCGAGATCCACCTGTGGTCTGCTTCCCCACTCGCCAGGCAACGCCTCCTCCGCACATGGCAATATGCATGTTCCCCATCTCACGTTATAAGCAAAGATGCCGTACAGGTGATTCTCAAATAGGTCTCTAGGCGTCACTTCTAGCATCTTCATTTCTGAACATCTATTGACATTTAATCTGTTGAACTTTTGCTCACAAAATACCTTCTGTTGTCAGCTGACATCGAGTTTCAGAGGATGCAGGCAATGAGGAGGCAACTAGATTTGCTGGATCCATCGAGGTCACCACAGGATCCAGGGAGGGAGCGGCAGGGAGAGGGTTCAAAGATTTTGTTGAATCAAGTTTGGCCATCAGTGAGTATCATAGCTTAGAGGACAATACTGAAAAGGTATTGATGCACTTTTCTGATGCAAATGTGCTGTTAGTAACACTTTGTTTGGTTACTAGCAAAACCAGGAATCGGCTAGCAGCAGGAATATTAGGAGTAATAGTACCAGCAGCTTAACTAGGGCAAGAATATCAGACAAAAAAAACTATGCAAGGTTATTATAATAGTGCCACACCTGTTTGCTTTATCATCAGCACATCAGCCTTATGCATTCAGTCTCTTTCAGTAGCAGTACCAGCAGAGATATTTGTGGTTTCAGAGTTTCAGATTGCACAAAACTTGTGAGATAGAAAGAAGAGAGTTCTCATATGTAAGCCCTGGTTTATACTATATCTGTTCTTGGCCATGTGTCTGCATCTTTCATTCAATGTCACAGCGTGTATATGCATATCTGCAGTAATATCATAATATCTGCAGCTGCACCAAACCTATTTTTTTACCTGTTCTCCAGCAAATTTTTAGAAGGATAATGATATTTTCTGTTTATCAGTAATATCATAATATCAGGTCTGTTGTATCTGAACACTCATGAATGAAAGAAGAATTTAGGCTCTATGTTTTCGAAATGAATTACTTCATCTCCGAGTCGCTGACAATCAAATGACATCCTACTATAGACAGTTCTTTTGGTTGCTCGAGATGGATAGCATAAAATTTTCTACAGCAGTGCTGAGTATGGCAAATGATATCTCTGAGAAAATGTTAATTACTAGCACTTCATTAGTAGCTTAAATAACTGCTAGAGTGACCTCTTAAGTTAAAAGTAGTTTGAGGATGTATGTGGCAGATTTGTGAGATGAACCTAGAGCTCACTAAATGATGCATCAATTAATGCTGCTGTCATACTAATTTATGTCTTTCAGTTACTTCATATTAGATGTCACGAACCATTGACTTGATCACTTCTCATAGAAACATCGAATGACACTTTATTCTGTCATTGCATTGCAAGGAAATGACATTGTGTAGAGTTAAAATTGTTGTTTCAATACTCATGTATGATTCCAAGGATGCATCATCTTATTTTATCATTATTTCTATGCATTAAAGATTAGGTTTGTAAAATCTCACTGATTGCATTCTACTTTTGATTTCAGGATCTTCTAGGATGATGCTACTTAATAAGTTAAGCCGATCATAGTGCTCAACTGCTGATGGATGCCAATATAAGCTATGTTCAGCTAGGCTATGTGTAATATAGTATCTAGTGTGATACTAATACTGTTTATGTAACATTCTGGAATTCTGGAATTCACTTACATGAATGAAACAATGTCATGATCATATTTCTGTATGGTTGATGTGATACCCCATATGTTCTGATGAATATCTGCTTGGTTATTGTGGTCACTCATGCTAAATTAACATTCTTTTTTTTTGTTCTATTCCATCAGTCGCTGTAAGTAGTTTATATCCTCAAACAATTGGTCGGTACAAGGTGACTCTGGGCGTTGAACTGTCGGTCGGTATAGACATGTTGGCCGGTATAAACTTGTACTCCACTTATAGCGACAAATAGGTCTGGTCGCTATAACCCTATAGCGACCGATGATCAGTCGCTGCAACGGCTTATACCGACCACAATGTAGACGGCCCTTTGGGGCTGTGGTATAGTGTGGTAACCCCCATGTTTGATGCAAAGGAAATTCTTCATGCAGAATAGCGAACGTTCTAATCGCCTCTTGCTAATGTTTGGTTAGTGCTGTTTTGACCCTTAATGAAACTTTTCTAGCTCCGTTCGTGCATCACAATAGCGTTCCAAATAATCAACAAACGGTACACATGCCGCGCCATACGGCATGCTTTACACAGGCGGGAATGTTGCTTATTTAACATATTACCTAGAGAACACTTGAATCATGTGACCTTGAGAGCATAGCAAAGGTACACGCCTGCCTCTGTTCTACTCAAACAATCTCATGATACATGTAGGACCTAAATCCCCCGGCCCATATTCACGTCTACATTTACCATAGGGTTGGGTTAATTAAGACACATGTTTATTCAATATCAATCATGCTTGGCTTTTGATTTGGAATGACACTTGGTCGTGTGAGCACTCACTATTTGAAGAAAATTAATTAGCCAATAATACAGCATCACAACTCACAAGGAGCGAGTAAGGTGTACGCCTCACAAGCACCAAGATTGTGTGTTTTGAGCTTGCACAAACAAGGTATCTCTCAACAACCTATACCAACAAAAGCTAACTAAGTTGTTGTGCTTTATAAGCCACGACAAATCTATGATAACGTGTTCTATATTAGATCCATGTGCCAAACTGGACGTCTATTTGCGCCACTTGCACGTAACCAGATCATAACAAAACCGCTCTCTTATAAACCAGATAAATTTATTGCAATTTTTTAACAAATATAAAAAATATTTGCACCACCTACCCTTACCCACCTTCGTGTAAATAAACATAAGAATGAATCATTAGATCCAAAAATTTTGACAATCCATGGACCCAAAGTCATTAAAACACTACATCTCCTAACGATCACACGCGTCAGGTATTTTCGTCAAACTTTTAACAATCGTCAAGTTATGTAATTTTATTTTCCATTAAACGAACGTGTCGCGACCCACGAGCGTTTTTGCTAGTTAATAATAAAAAAAGAAAACTAATAAACACAGGAAAACCTACGCCGACTGATCCATCCATCCATCCAACGGCTGAGATCGATCATGGCCGTGCCCCAGTGGGGCCAACGGGCATCCCTAGAACGAAAAGGAATGGCATCACGTTCCCTTTATAAGACAGACGGGTCAGGCAAAACGCAGCGAAAAGTGTGCGCGCGCCAGAGGAAATCCATGTGCCCGCCTCCTCCTCGGCCCTGCCACGCACCCGCGCGCGCGCTCCCGGCCAAGATTTGCCACCACCCCTAACCCCCTCGCGTCCTCGTGCTCCCCTCGCCGCGCGCCCCGGCCTCTCCCCCCACCCCACCCGCGCGAACGCCGGAACGCAGCGCGCGCGGCCAGAGGCAGATACACCCACCGCGCGCGGTCGGATGGGAGCCGCGACCACGACCGCGACGAAGCGGAGCCGCGGCCCCAGCAAGAGGCAGCAGCAGCAGGAGCGGGAGGCGGAGGCCATGGCGCGCCCGGGCGCGGCGGCGGAGGCGACGGCGCAGCGGCGGCGGCCGCGGCTGGTCGGGTACGAGGAGCTCCCCGAGTACCTCAAGGACAACGAGTTCATCCGCGGCCACTACCGCGTCGAGTGGCCCATCCGCGACGCGCTCCTCAGCGCCTTCGCCTGGCACAACGAGACCCTCAACGTCTGGACGTGCGTGCGCCCCTCTCCCTCCATCCCTTGCCCCCGATTCGATTCGATTCCCTCGCGCCCGATCCCCTTCCAAATCCCAATCCTCCCCCATGTTTTCCTGTCGTCGTTGTGAATGGTGAGTCTGATCGGCTGATCCCCTCGTTCTTGCAGGCATCTGGGAGGGTTCCTGCTGTTCCTGGCGCTCGCCGTCGCCGGAGGCGCGAGGGAGGTCGCCGACGAGGCCGCGCCGGGGATCATGAGGTACGCGCACGCGGCACATGACTCGTCCTCTATCTTTTTTTTTCTTCCACTTCTTAAATGAACTTCCGGCGATGTTCTTGTTTAATCTCCTTGGAAAGGTTCTCTTGTTTTCAATCCGTTCCTGCGTGATTACCGGGCGCCAGAAGCCTAGAGAACCTTGAAATGGTCTTGTCACTCTGTCTGCCTGCCTGCTCCTCGATTGTCATGTGATCGACGAATTTGCTGTGCCGCCCCTTGAATTGTTAGTATTTACAATCATGACAAATTTGTTTACCACAATAATAGCTGTCAAATGCTGGGGCGGTTTTTATGATGCCACTAGAGCTATGAAGTTGCCTCGCACACCTTAGCATTGTGGTAAATGTTAAATGTAGGGTTTGATGTTACCATGTGGACATATAACCTGAAAAGGCTGTTCAAATTCAATGAAGTTGTTGTCTTCCTTTTGCATGAGCATTATGGTTGATGTTTATATTGTCGCAATCAAACACTTTTACTATTGTAAGTCTACATTAATGTCCATAGTTTATGGAAAGAAGAATAGTGGGAAATTTTGTTCATGTTTAGTTTGCACCTTACATTGTTGATGTGCTTCTATGATGGCACTTCGGGCATAGAGGCCCGCACACAGTGTTAGAAACCGCTTGGAGGCAAATTTTACTCGTACAAATGGGGTATTGAAATTATGTCTCTTAACTGTGCGAGTGCAATATCAAGCTAGATTTTGCATTGGAATTTTTTTAGGTTAATGACAATGATTGCGAATTATTGGACATGTGATAAGACGTCTGTATTCTAAGACTGAACAGCTCATCAGCGATGTAAGAGAAGAGGGACTTGGCTGTGGCTAGGTCCACTACCTCTATTTACTTACTATGTACACGTTTTGAGGAAATTTGATAGAGTAGGAGTAGCAATTCGTAATTGCAACTTTTATGGATGCAAATATGAGTTTTGTCAGGGGTGCTCGTGAGAACAAGAAATATGCTACGATTCTGTTCCACCAAAGCGCCGACCTAGTACCTTGCTCCTTTTCTTTACGCGAGGCCCACCTTAATTCTGCGCCGTCCATTTGTCTTGCAGGTTCGTGGTGCGATCGGCTAACGCTTCATGGGATAGCGACCATTCGGTAAGCAACCAGTCACCAACCACAAATCGCTCTATTTCTTTGGATAACCCCGGCGTTTTTTCTAGATCCCTGTTCTCTTAGGCAAATTGCTGTTGATTCTGCTCCATCTTCTCTGAATAGGTTTTGAATACTTTTAGCAATTGCAGTGTAGGTTCATTGTCCAGACTAGAGTATGCAACGACGGGTGTCGGGTGGCAGATAACACTAAACAGATAGATATAGATTAAGAAACTGTTGCTTATGAAAAGATGCCAGGAAAGCTTAGTTGACTAGGATTCTAGTTCTAGCAACTAATGAATGGTTCTAGTTACATTGTTAATGGGTTTTGGTTGCACCAGCAGGGCAGCAGAATACTTATTCAGGGTTAGATAACATTTTGTAGTGCTAGTAATTTAGTCGAGGCCTGTGCCATATTGCCCTCACGGTAGGAAAGAGACATGGACAGCCGTTGAGCTGTTCATGAGCAGTAGAATGTAAGCCAAGGACTTTGCAGGGGGGCATGCCCACATGGTCATCCTTGTCCGTGCTCTCTGAGTCCTGCGTTTCTGCACAAGCACACAGCCAGAAACACAGATGGACATGCCTGTGACTCACGATTTGTACTCGCATGCAACAAATGGGCATCAGAATTCAGAATTGTCCTGTTCTCTTGGTTAATGTTAATGACAAAGAATAACAACCAACTAAAAAGTACATTCCTTTCTCGAAAGACCTAAGCCCTTGTTTGGATGCTGGCATTTTGATTCGAATCTTTATCCTCAAAGGAAGCTCCAATGCTCAATGATCCGAACGGCCATCAAAATTCATGAGACGACCGATTGTTCTAGCACCATCCAGCATCCACTAACCTAAGCTTTACCTTCGAACCAAAACATCCCATGAATTTGCATGGCTTGAATTTCACCCAGGAGGCCAGGACCACTCATAGAATGAATTCCAAATTCTTGGTTGATTGATTGCAGCCGACCAGTGAATCAACCAGACGATGATAACAAGCAACCAAGTTTAGTACTGTACCTGCACTCATCCTGTGTGACGTCGTTTGTTCACATGAATTAATCGATTTGGGTTTATCTTTTGGCGTTGTTCGCTCCACATTGCAAACAAGTAGGGGTTAAAGCATACTCCGTAGATCCTTTTGCAACATGTTTACGTTTTCTCCTCGTGATGACATGATACGATACTCTGTAATGAAAATGACACTGGAGAAAAAGCAGAGCCTCTTCCTGGTCAATTTTTGCTCCACTTGGATGGTCGGTCACTACTCACTTGTATTGAGCAGACAAAACCAAGTGACTAGCAGATGAAATTCCTTTTTATCCATGATCTTGTTGGATCGATCCTTCTTATCTTATATGTGCAGTATGAACCATCTACTTTTCTGATCAGTTCACACCCAGAAAATCTATATCAAAATTTGTAGCATTTCACGTCAAAACAGTGCAATTCCAGAAGAAATAATCCAGAAACTAAAAAAAAAACCTTGCTTTCTCTGATTGATATTCCCTGTGCACTGTGCAGGGCCTGCCGGGCCACGAGGCGCTGTCCGGCTCCGGCGTGCCGCGGTGGCCGCGGATGGTGTTCCTGGTGGGCGCCATGTCGTGCCTCGCCATCAGCGCGACGGCGCACCTGCTGGCGTGCCACTCGCGGCGCGCCAGCGTGGTGTTCTGGCAGCTCGACTACGCCGGCATCTCCGTCATGATCGTGGCCTCCTTCGTGCCCCCCGTCTACTACGCCTTCCTCTGCCACCCGCGGGCGCGCGCCCTCTACCTCTCCGGCATCACGGCGCTGGGCGCCGCCGTGGTCGGCGCGCTGCTGGCGCCGTCGTGCTCGTCGCCGCGCTACCGCCGCCTCCGCGCCACGCTGTTCCTCGCCATGGGCCTCTCCGGCGTGGTCCCGGCGCTGCACGCGCTGTGGCTCAACTGGGGCCACGCCGCCTGCTACCTGGCGCTGGGGCTCGAGGTCGCCATGGGCGTCGCCTACGCCACCGGCGCGTGGTTCTACGTCAGCCGCGTGCCGGAGAAGTGGCGCCCCGGGGTGTTCGACGTCGTGGGCCACAGCCACCAGATCTTCCACGTGCTCGTGCTCGTCGGCGCCGCCACCCACTACGTCGCCGTCGCCGTGCTGATACACTGGAGGGAGAAGGCCGCCGTCGCATGCGGCGCCGCGGCGTAGGCGGCAAGCTGGAGGCCGGGGTGGTTGATCCGATCTGCACCATCGGGGTTGGTTGATTCAACAACCGTTCGAATTGACGAATGGAGCAGCATAGGTCAGCTCTGGAGTTTGAGTGTGGTCCTGTGAACTGATTCGATGGTTTTTCATTTTAATTGATGGGATGATTAATTATGGAGGTTGATTTGTGAAATTGCTCTGTCGAGCGCCATGAATTTGCAGGTCTATTAGACTTGCAGTTTGGCCTCTGCTTCAACCGTGAACACCTGAAACCTCTGAACAAATAGTGTGTAGTGTCATCTTTTTAACTGAATCGATCCATGAGTTTAATTCAATTGATGGGATGACTGGAGAACTGAGACTGATTGATGATCGTGTCGTCTCTATTTCTCATCTGATGTGGCTTTAGGCCTTCAGCTAATAAGGTTAATGGCTATCGGCGTTGACAAGAAGCGGACATCGGGACATGCACAATGCAAATATGCCATACAGTGCAAACTCACAGAGCAAATTCAACGAACTTCGTTTATTTCTTTACAAACTTTCCACAAAACTTGAGTTATGGATCAAGCCAAAACAGAAGTTGAAAAAGCACATGTAGGAAATGCTGGATTCAGCAAGCCACTCTCTCGCCTAGCTCTTGACGTGCTTCTTGGGCTTCAGTCGAAGACGGCGAGCTTGTCATACTCCGGCCCGGCGATGGCCTTCTCCATGACGGCCCTGGGGCTGATGACTCCGCCGCCGTCGAGGAACAGCTTGAGCAGGTTCTTGGAGAAGCCACTGATTAGCGCCACCCCCTCCTGCCCGGCCTCCACCGGCACCGCCTTGGAGTCCCTCAGGTTCCAGAACACCACCTCCGGCACCGCCGCGCCGTACCCGGCCTCCGTGAACTTCCTCACGATCGCCTCGTGGTCCGTCTCCCATGGCTGCGCCGACGCCTGGTCGAACTCCATGTCGCTGAACACCAACACCCGCCGCACCATCCGCTCCGGCGCCAGCCGGGCTTCCACGGCCACCTCGAGGATCTTGTCGAACACCGCCTGGAAGTTGGTGTTCATGCCCCAGTCCATGGTGTTGATGAAGCTTATCTTCTCCGAGAGGGTCTCGCCGGCGATCCGGTGGAGCTCGGGGCACTCGCTGAAGGTGATCACGCGGCCGCGCCAGGGGTCGTCGCTGAGCTCCGACACGAGGAGCCCCAGCGCCACGCACACGTCCATGGGGACGCCGGACATGCTGCCGGAGACGTCGCACACGGCGACGCAGTTGGTGAGCGTGCCGAGCGCGCGCATGTCGTCGACCATGCGCTGCCACTGCAGCTCGGCCACGCCGCCGTCGCCGTCGTCGTCTTCCCCGCCGAGGGAGGCGATGATCTCGTGCGGGAGCAGCGCGCCCGCGGCGATCCGCTTCTTGCCGGACCTGACGTCGGCGAGGTAGGCGTTGAAGCGGTCGGCGTCGTGCTTGAGGAAGAGCTCCTTGTAGTTATTCATGGCCACACCACCGACTCCCACGCGCGCGCCGAGATGAACACCTCGGGGAGCTTGAGCGCGCGGCGGAGCGGCACGAGCGCCGCCTTCCGGAGCCGCTCGCGGGCACGGTACGCGTAGTGCTCGTCGGGGATGTCGGCGCCGAGCTCCGGCGAGGAGCCCCTGGGGAAGAGGCGCCGCGCCACGGCCTCGCAGAGAAGGGTGGAGTCCAGCGACGGGGACTGTAACATCGCGGATTTTTCCGGAATGTTAAAAATGTGGATTTCAAAAAATTTTCATGCTTGATGTGCTTTGCTCATAATCATAAGGCTGTCTTCTTGTGCACTCTCTAAATTCCTAGTAATTAACCTAATTAAAATGCTTTGTGTGCTAAGGACAATTCAAAGCTAGTGTGATTTGGCTCTTAGTTGATTTCTTGGTTCTTTGTGTGTGGTTTAATTTGAATTCCAATTCAAATTAAATCTAAAGCTAACAACTAATTCCCTGAACTAACTTGGGCTCTAACAACTAACTATCCTATCTAACTTCGATCATCCTGCTAACCAAGCCTGCTAATTGAAGCCTGCTAATTAACCAATTAACTTGACCCGTTATCTATCTCAGCCATCTCAATCTCTCTGTGCTCTGAAATTTGATTAAATGAATTATGACTTAAATTTTTCGGCTCTTCAGATTAATTTCATGATAATTGATTTGATTCCGGAAAATGGTATAATTCATTTGTATTAAATTTCTATGGGCTTCATTTGAATTGTGGCTATTTCCTGGTTTCTCACATTAATTCTTTGCTAATTAATCCGTTACCGGAAAATTAGTCTAATTCATTTGTATTGAGTTTACGAAATAAATTGTTGTCAATTTATTTCGTGAGCTAAGATTAATCGGCCAGTCTTTATCTCTCTTACTAATCTGACCTGCCTAATTAACTTGCTAAATCCACGTCAATCTCCTTTGCATGCATCTGTTCACGTGGAAAATTCAGCACATCCATTCGGCTTTTCTTTTCCGAAGCGTGAAGCCCAGCAGCAACTCTCTTCAGCCCAACATGCGAGCTTGGCCCATCTACCGGACCACCGCTGATGCATGCAGCATCCTTTCTTTCCCTCGCTGACCGGTGGGACAGCAGCAACAGCTGCGTCGTTTCCACGCTGCGGGCAGCGCCCTCTCTCTCTCTTGCTTCCTTTCCTCTTCCGCAAGAAGCTGGCCGCGTCTCTCCCTCTCGCTCTTTTTCTCTCGCGTACCCAGCGCCGAGCCCCGTGCTCTCACCTGCTCACCCCGCCAACCCTAGCGCCGCTCCGCTGGAAGCCGGCCACGTGCCCTTGGCACGGACGCCGAAGCTGCCCAGCCGTCCATCCCGTTCGGAGCCCTAGCCCTCGGGCTATAAAACCCCAGCGCCGCACCTTCCCCTCTCCCAAGCCGCCGCCGCCAGTTCTCTCTTCCTCCTCTGCTCTTTCTTCTCTTGCAAGAAGCGCTAGCGCCCAGCTCTGCTTCTCTGCCCCATTCTTCCCTCCACTGCAAGAACAACAAGCCGCTTGAACTCTCTCCAGCCTCCACTCAATCTTCCTCTTCTGCCTACCCTCTGTGACAGCAGCTCGCACAGCAAGCTGCTGGCCTGAACCACACCAGCGTCGAGCCGAGACCGCCGCCGCCGACGAAGCCGGAGGCCAGAGCTGCAGCAAGGAGGAGCCGAGCGCGGCGCCGCTGCCACCGACGACCGCAAGCCGGAGGCCGGACCACGACGACCGCGCCGTCGCCCACAACGACCACGAGATGGAGATGAAGCCGGTGCCGTCGCCGTCGCCGTCGCCGTCGCCGACCGCGAGCACGCATGAGGAGGCCGAGCCATCCACGACGACCCTGCTGAACCGTGAAGCTGCTGCCTTCTTCTTCCACGACGCGTCGGCAGCCACCCCGCCTTCAAGCTGTTCGACGGAATGTCCAAGCCCGTACGCGAGCCGGCGCCGCGTGCGTCGCCATCTGATGCAAGCCAAGGAGGCCGCCGCCAAGGAGCTGCACCACGAAGACGTCGACGACCAGGAGGACGCGACGACCAGTACGACCACCTCAAGCCGAACCGCGAGCTGCTGCCTCCGCCGGCCTCGCCCGCGACCTGTTCGATGAAATGCCCGAGCCGAACTGCGAGCCTGCCTGCACCGCACCAAGCCGCCACGGCCGCGCCTCGCCACGGCATCACCATCTTGACCTCCACGAGCCCGCCGGTGAGCCAGCCAAGTCTCTGCCCATCCTTGTTTTCCTGCCTGTTCGCCGGCCTTCGTGCCGCCTTCGCCAAGCCGTCGCTGCTGCCCCGACCGTCGTGCTTTGAGCGATGTGCGCGTAGTTTCTGTGTGGTGGCCCTTGCAGCCACCGTCGTTGATCCATCACTGCTGCTCGTTGTGCTGCCGCCGCGCCGCTGTTGCGTCACCCCTGTGGACCGGCCTTCGCGTCGTGTGTGTGTCTTTGCAGGTGCCGCTGCCAACCTTGCTCGCTGCTGCGCGTGTGGGTGTGGCCTCGGACAGCCGAGTGCCCGCACTCCACCGCCAGCCATGCGTGGCCTCGGACCACCGTGTGCCCGCGCATGTGCTTCGCTAAATCGTGCCGCCGCCGCTGCCAACCCAGCAGCTGCACGCGTCGTGCACTCGGACTGCCGAGACCCGCGCGCGTGATGCAGCCGTGTCGCGAACGTGGATGACCACGACCTCGCGCACGAGCGCTTGCAAGCCTCACCTTCGCCTTGTCGTCATGCTCCAGCCCGTGCTGCTGTCTCTGTCCGCCAGCCGTGCTGCCCTCGCTGCCCTGTCGCTGCCCCGCAACGTGCACAGCTCGGCCTCACCGCCGTGCTGATGCCCTTGTTATCGTAAGCCGTGCGCACCCTCGTCGCCAACCTGCGCCGCCATGGACGCTGCGGCCCTGGTCAGCCAGGTGCCCGCACGTTCAAGCTCTCCCTTGCCCGTGTCGCTTTGAGACCCAGCTCCGCATTGCCACTGTTCGCCGCAATGACATGTTGTCGCGGCATTTCATCGAACACCTTGTGCGCTTTCCTGTCCAAGCTCCTAACCAACCAGTTCTTGACCCATCTAAGCCTCGGATGCCTTCGGCCTTGCCCCAGCTTGTTGTGGCCACCTTTGGCCAGCAACAGCCACGTCGTAGCCACCTCTGGCCACTCGATGCTACCCCCAGCCGGCCTCAGCCTGGCCGCGGCCAGCAGCAGCCTGGCTGCAGCCGGCCACAGCTAGCTATTGCCTGGCCAAAGCCGGCCATAGCTGGCTATGCTTGGCCATAGCTGGCCAACCTCGGCCGCAAGCCTTGAGACAGTCCCTGGGACAAACCTACGCCCATCCTTGCTGTTTGGAAGTGATCCTTGCTTGTGTAGACTATCCCACTAACCATCGGACCCACTAACTTGACATGAATCCAGGGTCCACTAACATGTAGGGATCCACATGCTGACATGTGGGGCCCTCTGACTCTTTCCGCTAACGAGTTGTTGGCTGTCTTTCAGTCAATGCCGACGTACGCAGAGCCCACTGCTAGCGTCAGCAGAACTAACCTAGAGCCGACATGTGGCATGCCTTGGTGAAGCCACATGTCCTTGTTGTTTTCTTTTCCGTAATTAATTAAACCCAAAACGTCTTTCGATATTTGATATTCATAATAAATTGATCCTAACTTAGAAAATATGAAACCAGTTTCTATTTTTCTAAAATCTTGATCTACGCATTAGAATAGATTTTGGTGTTATTTGGTTCTTCTTCGCTTCTTCTTTGGAGTTCATTTGCTTAGCTTATCGTTATTATTGTAATCCGTTTGCTAGGCTTTTGCTGAAGATGGATGACTTCACGACTGATGCTACTTCATGAAGAATGAAAGGACCTTGCTCTAGGTTCACGCCCATCCATTCTCTGAAATACCTAATAGACATGCAACTAGTATGCTAGCGCTTTACTTTACTCGCATGATGATGATATGCCCTGCACTGCCTTTTATCTATCCTGTTACCTTGCTACCCAAGTATCCACTATATATATGAATGCTATGCTTGCATGTGTTGGGATGGTTGTGATTGATCTTCTTGGCGTGAGTTGGGGTGGCATGGATGGTGTAGTGCAGCTAGGCGGTGGAGGCGAGTGATAATAACCCGATCATTCGATTGGGGTGCTTGGGAACTACACTCGGGTAGTTCCTACGGAGTACCTGTTGCGGGTACATGGTTACTTTGGATACTTTTGAGGAGTTGGGCGGCTATACCTATAATGGGTGCCGATTGCGGACCGTTGCGGCGGATCGCTTATGACGCTGATACTCGCTTTACCGACAATTAAGGACCGTGTCGATGGCGGCTTTCATTGGGAATTATAGTGCTCATCGTCTACCCAGAATGGGGAGGGTTCTAGCAAGCCTACTTAGTGCGGTGCTAGACTTGTAGGAGATTCGAGTTTGATATGTGTAAGGGGGA
Organism: Echinochloa phyllopogon; assembly: GCA_033239725.1. Classification (NCBI taxonomy): domain Eukaryota; kingdom Viridiplantae; phylum Streptophyta; class Magnoliopsida; order Poales; family Poaceae; genus Echinochloa; species Echinochloa phyllopogon. The sequence continues at coordinate 5,696,772 of BTCW01000001.1, forward strand.
CTCGTTGCGGCGTACTCTCCCTGATTTACCACGGCCCCCGACTGGCCTCGGTGGGAAGGTTTCACGACCCTGAGGCAGCTGTTAGCTCAGATTGTTTCCCGAGCCCAGGGAGACAGTATGGCACCGTTACTTCTTAGGGTCTTTGCTGTGGGCTGTGTCTCAAGTTGGTTCGCTACCAATTGCAGCCCGGATGGTTCCAGGAGCGCAACCTCTGCAGAGTGAAAACTATATGTATAGCCGTGTCCACGGTTATGGACGACCCATCTGATATCGTCTAGATTAGCCCGGGATTCTGCTTTCTTACCTTTACCTTGACCTGGGATATGAGAGATTGGTCCAGCGTTGCTGATGAGACAGGTGGGGAGGGAGCTCACCGTGTCGACTAGTGAGTGAAAGGAGTTGGTGGATGTTTATTTGCGGGAACCTGTTGCGGCAGCACGAGCCCGATGTGGATGTGAGGATGATGGTTGGTTTTGGGGAGTGTACGTGTTGGTGAGGAACGATGTTTGGAGATGAGATGAACTTGGTTATATTGCTGCTGCGCGCATAGGAAAACCCCAGCTTATAATCCTTGATTATTTTATACACTAGTATAGACCACCTTAAAGCTTGCATATATATGGATGGTGACGTGGACCTGTCCCATTTCCTTGGGGACAGTTCTGGAGCTTTCAGGTGACAACTACAGCTTTGTTGGATGCTGCTTTGGAGGGCTACGTGCTTCGCTCAAGGATGCCTGTGGGGAAGACCGAAGATGAAGATTTGAAGGCCTAGCTACCATTGCGTAGATGTTTCATCTTGTCGATGTAGCCCAAGTGGCATGTACTAATCTCGTACTCTGATATGTAAATAATGAATGCAGTCATGTTTATCGATGTATGGATATGATATTCTGCTGAAATGAGTTCTGTACGTGATAGCTGTTGATTCTGGGACTATCACAAGGGTACAGGGAGTCGGATTCTCGTAGTTGGGAATCCGGTTCGTTTCAGGGACCACTTGGTCGCGAGCGAGAACTCCCGGACCTTGCCGTCGGCGAGCTTGCGCATGTCCTCAGCGAGGAGGCCGGCGAAGAGGTCCGCCGTGCGGTCGTGCAGGAACCGGTAGGCGGGGTCGGTGTTGTACATCTCCACCGCCCTCGCCGCGGCCTCCGCTCTCCTGGCCCGCCGCGCCGCCGCAGCCGCCGCCGCGAGGCCCTGGTCGCGCTCCAGGCTGGCCGCACGCGCTCCTCGGTGGAGCCGGCGCGCGGAGCGGCGGGAGTGGGATTGGCCCAGCGGCGCGGCCTGCGGCTGCCGCCGCCGCCGAAGCGTCGTCCCCGGCCGCGGCGGGCGACGAAGCCGCCCTCTGCGACGAGGCGCGCCTTCTTGCCGGGGGTCCTGGTGGACGCGCCGCCGTGGACGATGCGGTGGAGGAGCTCGGGAAGGTCCTTGAGGTACCCGAAGGCGGCGACGGAGGTGGCGTTGAGCGCGAGCGTGCGCGGGTGGCGCGCGTGGAGCCAGAGCGCGGCGGCGTAGAAGCCGTCGCGGTCGGACTTGCCGCTCCCGCGCACGCCGCAGAGGTTGGCCGCGAGGCGAAGCGCGGTGGCCGGGTCGGCGGCCCAGGCGGCGGCCAGGAGCGACGCCACGGACGCCGCCGGCGTGCCGGGCACCACGTGGAAGAAGTCGAGGCAGGGGTCGCCCGACGACACGAACGTCGGGGAGAGGTTCTCCGTCAGCCACGATTGAATTTTTCTGAAATTCAAGTTATTAAAAACCACTACAAGTTATTAAGCCACGATTGAATTTTTCTGAAATTCAAGTGCAATGCGTAAATATTTTAGTGCTGGGCTATTTTTTCTTAGGTGACCTACTTGGGTCGATCCACGAGGTCGGCCGACTAGATAAGCCATGGATATTGGGATGGTTTAGGGTGGCGCTGTAATGGAACTGCTGCAAGCAGCGATCTCAGCTTGAGGCTTGAGGCTACAGATAGGTACGGCCTTCTTCGGCTAAGGCACTCATCGGATGGAACTCCGCTGATGGTGGTGCACAGACTGCAAGTCGGAATATAAAGCCTCAGCTAGCGGCGTCGCAATCGTGGACGATACTGGCGGGATTTGACCTCGGCAATGCATGACTTCATGATAGCAATACATGCAACTTCAGGCAGCGGTACTTCTTCGGCAGTTTAGTATTGCAAGCTCACAGCTGCAGGCTGAGGTGAGCTCGTGATATGTCCACTAGGATTAGGATTTTAGATCACCGTCTTCCATGCCTTTTGTGTTGTAAAATCAATCTTCATATTGATTTGTGATCGAGTTTGTCGCTGGTCTTCGCGCCGGCGACAAGTTCCTTGTGAATCATATTTTATTTTTAGATTCGTTATATTTTGCTTCGTTACGGCATACAAGCCGGAATCACCGCGGTAAAGTTGGCCACTATTTTCATGTAAGGTTTATAGATTAATTTGTACTGTGTTATCATGTATGCTACTTCGTGTATACTAGCATGCATATACGTAGCTTTCTTTGCTTATACGCTTTTCTTGCGTTCAACAGGAACACATACGTGGTTGTGAGGGCTCACGTATACATAAATATATGCTGCCTTCGTGGCCGAACAACCAAATAGCAGATTGGAAAATAGTTTTATGGCTCGATGGCCGGTGAACAAAAGAAACCAATCTACTAGACGATCTAACTGTTCAATACCTCTTATTATCTGATGCCAATTGATCTACTCCACTTACCGCGTAGGGCAGTTATCAGTAGATACATACCGCGTAGGGCGTTAGGCATGGTAGTAGACATGCCCGCTTGACGAAGATTCGGTGCAGATCCGATCGTTGGCGACATTGATGTAGTCGACGTCGTCGAAGTAGTCGTTGGCGAGAACGACGGCTATATTGCCGGCGTCGAGCTTGATGAAGACTCCTCCGGCGCGTAACCGACGAAGAGCGGTCGTGCTGATAACGTGTTGTGAAACACGCCGTCGACGGTTGGATCTTCTCCCTCCCACGCCTCTCACGACAAGCATAAGAACAAAAGTATAAAGTAGACAAGACACAATATAGGTGGAGCTTCTCTTTATTCCTCAAATCGATCTCTTACAACAGGGGTGCTCCTCCGTATATATACTCCGAAGTAAGGGTAGAGTTTGGTAAGAGCCCACAACATAACCGGATTAGGACTATGAGTCCTTTATCTCCATTGCCTTCTATGGTTGGTAAGTCCGGATAGGACTCTCCAAGAGTCCTTGTTTTACAACACTCCCCCTTGGGCGATTACTACGAATACGCATGCCTCATCAAAAACTCCATCCGAAAACCCATTGGGAAAAAACGGTACTTGGAGAAAAGAGTACATATTATCTGTTATTGTATTGCACATGTTGCCTCATTAAAAACCTTATATAAGAAACCTTCAAGTAAAAACTCACAAAGGAAAAGAGTACAACATTAAACCTGCTTGGTCATATAAATTCTATATTTGTTATTCTTCGTGAATAGCTATCAATCTTCAAGATTTAGACATGAACTCTCAGATTCTTATAATAATGATCTTCTTGATCTTAAATAGTCCAAGTGGTAGGTATACATGCTCCCCTCATAATGACATCACTTAAACTTCAATGTTTAAATTATTTTAGTCACATTTTTCAGAAATATGAGTAAGGCGATGATATTCAATTATCATAATACTTAGTCTTTTATAGACTTAATCTTCTAGATTATAATTGAGTAATTAGGAGCAATATGCTTCATGCACTAGTTACCATTTTGTTTCTGCAACACAAATAACGTTTAATCCTTTCGTAGGATTATGGGGAATAATCAACCTTCTTTTGGCATTAAAAAGGGGATAATTTAATATGCCAATCACCAATACACCTTCTGTGGTATTTTGAGGATAGTGCTAGCTAGCTTCATATGCACTTACAAATTCTTGTATGGCACATTCAGGGCCGTATGGTTCCTCACTTCTTTTCAATAATTTGGGTCTATATGAGTTATCATTCATATCTTCAGGATTATTGGTGTTCATTCAGGAATTGATTGATAAGTCATTCAGTGACTATTTCCTTCAAGGATTTTTAATTCTTCAAGAATAATATTTTTTCTCTATGAGAAATTCTCTCAAGTAAGAGAGAAGACTTATTTTTCTTCTAGGATTTGCTCTTCTTGAGATTTTAATATCCTTCATGAATATTATATACCTTAGACATTTAATATTTTGTATGAGATTTTATTTCTATTGGCTGTAATTTTATTCCTTCGAGGAAATTATGAATCCTTCCGGGATCTCTTCTTATGGATTTTCCGAACCCACTAATTAACTGCATGATATTTATTTTATTCATTCATGCCATTTGCCACATATGTAGCAGAATATTCATTCATATATAATGGGAGTTTACTAGCCTTTTCTTTAAAGACTTATGAACCATTATATTTCACCATATCACTATTTGATAATGACTCATCCGATTTGAACTTCTAGATTCAAATATTTCCTTCATGGTTCAACCTCAATTGCATTCTTTCATTGACCCGATATGAGCACTCCATGTGACTCCGCCATGGACTTTGTTAATGGATCCATTTTCTCATTAGAGAAACATTTGCAATAATAGAGGTAATGTTGTCGACATTCATTCTTCTCTCCCATATCTTCATGATAAGACTATTATATAGTCAACTAGTATCTGCTATGCCAACACAAAATATTGCGCGCGCTTTATAGTGTTAGGCATTCATCTTCATGATGATTATTTCTTAGCATGTGAGGTAACAATATTCTTTCCGGAGTTTATGGAGATTTCATTGAGATTTCTTGACAAGTTCATTACATCCAAAACCAACAGGCGTCCCCGTAGATTTTAAATTAACGATCAAGTCAATTGCTATGATGAGCATACTATTTGGATACCCGGGGTATACTTCCGCACATAGCATTATGTTTACTGCAAGTAAATTTAACTTCTAGTTTAATAACTGCATGTTATTTCTCCTGATTCCGGATTCCCATTTGTGAGTATTCATTGTGTACACATTCTCACTGGGTCAAGTCCTTCAACGAGTTATCACTTCTAGTGTGTTTCCACTTCAGGTGATGTCCTACTCTAGGACTTCCTCACATTTAGATTTTCTGGCATTATACTCTGCTTCATGCTGAGATTTTGTTTCTTCTAAAAATCTAGTGCGTGATTATATTCCCGCTTCAAGCTTTCTAGGAATACTTGAATTCTAATATAAAGCATTCAATAGGTATGGGCTTTCTCTCCCCCTAATGCTGATATTAGATATTCTTAATAGCATACTTTTCATAAGATATCCCCATATCATGAGCTTATTTTTAATGAAAATTCAGATCCATATTTCTCCAACTCAAGTGGAAGCTCATTCGTGTATGCTAAATTGGTGAAATTATGTCATAAATGTTTCACACACATTTTCAAATAGTGACATTCATATATGCAGTGATCTAGACATAATGTAGCGGCATGAAAAACTACATATACTTCATAATGTTAGTGTGCAATTTAGTATGTTCTTATGCACATGTTTTAAGTCTTCATAACTTATTTTATTGTCTAGATTCTTTAATTCTTTAGCCCAATTTTTTTCAAATACTCATACCATATACTTCAAGTAATTTGAATAATTAAACTTCAAGTTATAATTATGCAAATATAATTTACATGGAATTTCTACTAGAAAATTTAATTGCTTGCTCATTCAAGAATTCCCCATATGCATTAAAATTCTGAACCCATTAATACCAAATTATTTTCCACACAATGGACTTACATGTCCATTTTCTTTTCACTATCCGCAAACCCATTCTAATCGGGTCATCCAATTTCTAATTGGATAAATTCACTATTGAGCCGATTTCAAATCGGTTTTCTCCCCCTGATCTCAACCTTCTTGATTAGAGATGAACTGACGACTTCTAGCCATATACAGCATGCAAGCTGATGATTAATTATCTGTTGTAATGGCTTCCTGGCCATCTCAACTATATGGGAGGTGAGAAACTTGAGTGCACATAGCATGCAAGCTAATGCAATGATAGAAATATATTATAGCTACAAGCCAACATGAAGCGGAATTCTGATGTAATACCGTTGCAAGGGTTACAAATTAATGTAATGACATGCAGGTTCTTACATTACTGTGGAATTTCTTCTACCTAGCCATTCTTATTGACATAATGGTATATGGATCACAAATGCTATGCGCAGAGCTACATGCTTAATCATTATAATGATCATGGCTACATGCCAACTTGCGCGTTGGTTTGTCCATCAATCTAACAGGATGTGGATCTAGACCAACAATCTTGCAGGATTAGGGATATGCCTATTAGATTTTTCAAATTTATCCACATTCTTCATCTATGCCTCTATATCCCCAGTTTCTCCCCTTTTCATACCATAATTACACTTCATGTGATGCTATGCTTCAAGCATAATCTACGAATCATTTCAATGTTTCATAGACTTCAGTTATACTTCTAGTATATTCATAAAATAGTATGAAATTCACATATAGATTGTACTATTCGGTGTACAATAATATGATTTGGGTAGAATAAACTTCAAGTTATAGGGGCTATGTATTCGATACATAATTAAGTAATATACAATTTCATGACTAAAGTGAATCTTCTGAGATCAATTAAAAGTCTGTATATTATTAGTTCATATGCTTAATGGAAATTCAGTTTCCATTCTACCTTTATGGTAGGAATGCACAATACAAATATAACCTCCAAGGTTACTTGAGGCCTTCTTTCGTGGAAATATCACTTCAAATGATTATCAAATAGGCATTTAAAAGTAATTATTTACAATATTCAGTATGTAATTATTTATTTGTTCCATGATACTAAAATAAATTTCTGCAGGTAAAAAAAACTGCTACGAGCAAACAGGCACAAAATAAGGTGATAAAACCAATACAGAGGTAAGAAACACCAATTTACTAAATTTGCCCTTCTATTCTGGGAAAGATTCATAAACTAATGCGAAACTTCTAGTTAAAAGCAAAAATTACTTGCTCTTCATGAGTATAACCATATTCTTCATGAATATAACTAATAGTGCATCTTATGTAGGAATTCTATTTACTTTTGGATAAGGGGTCAGTATGAAACTTCTTTGTCTCAATGCATCTCCCCCTAAGCCTACCATTACTTCTAGAATGTAACTTATTTTCCTTCCACTTCTATGATTTATGCATATTCTATCTGCATAAATGTTTTCTATATGAGTTTATTCATATTCTTCTTGAATTGCAAAAATGCCTACGTGGCAAACAATATAATTCTTCAAGAAATCAAATAAAGTTTGCATAACTTCATGTTATATATGAACTCAAATATTCGGCATGCTTCGTACGAATTTACTGCTATTGTAAAAACATGATGCCATGTTGGGAGAAAAATGTGATGTGTATAAAATAACTTTCAGAGTTATACATATTTCTTCTAGAAATTATCTCGTGCAAGGCTTAAAAAGGAACAATATTTCTTCGGGAAATAATGGGCTTCATATCACTCCTACATTATACATGCATTTGCTACATGCTCACTTCATGTGTTTAAAATGCATGAAATAAGTGCAAATTAATTTACATTGGTTAAATCTATTCAATAGATAATTCAATTAATTTCCCAGAATTTTCCTAGCAAAACATTTACCCCATTCTCAAAATTGCTAGGAAAACAAATAAAGTATGACACTCTCATGGGGGTTATGTCTAAGGTTCTTCAAGATTGAGAGAGGTCATAAACCTAAAACCATGTGTCTATGATTAAAGGTAGTCTTCTAGCAACTTCAAGGATTAATGGCTCAATTTTTCTAAAAAATATGTCCATTAAACATGCTAGAAAAAGTTAAAATATGAGCTCAAAGGGGTTTTCAAATTTAGAGAGCTCATACACCTAAAACCATGTTTCTATGATTAAAGGCATTTTATTTACTGTATTTATGCACAATTATAACAAATCATCATAAAACAGTAAATAACTTTATAGATATTAAGTTACAGTAAATAAATTAAACTTCTTAATCTGGCGCAAAAAAATTGATTACTCAGAGGTATTTTCTGCTAGAAAATACTAAAAACCACTACAAGTTATTAAGCCACGATTGAATTTTTCTGAAATTCAAGTGCAATGCGTAAAGATTTTAGTGCTGGGCTATTTTTTCTTAGGTGACCTACTTGGGTCGATCCACGAGGTCGGCCGACTAGATAAGCCATGGATATTGGGATGGTTTAGGGTGGCGCTGTAATGGAACTGCTGCAAGCAGCGATCTCAGCTTGAGGCTTGAGGCTACAGATAGGTACGGCCTTCTTCGGCTAAGGCACTCATCGGATGGAACTCCGCTGATGGTGGTGCACAGACTGCAAGTCGGAATATAAAGCCTCAGCTAGCGGCGTCGCAATCGTGGACGATACTGGCGGGATTTGACCTCGGCAATGCATGACTTCATGATAGCAATACATGCAACTTCAGGCAGCGGTACTTCTTCGGCAGTTTAGTATTGCAAGCTCACAGCTGCAGGCTGAGGTGAGCTCGTGATATGTCCACTAGGATTAGGATTTTAGATCACCGTCTTCCATGCCTTTTGTGTTGTAAAATCAATCTTCATATTGATTTGTGATCGAGTTTGTCGCTGGTCTTCGCGCCGGCGACAAGTTCCTTGTGAATCATATTTTATTTTTAGATTCGTTATATTTTGCTTCGTTACGGCATACAAGCCGGAATCACCGCGGTAAAGTTGGCCACTATTTTCATGTAAGGTTTATAGATTAATTTGTACTGTGTTATCATGTATGCTACTTCGTGTATACTAGCATGCATATACGTAGCTTTCTTTGCTTATACGCTTTTCTTGCGTTCAACAGGAACACATACGTGGTTGTGAGGGCTCACGTATACATAAATATATGCTGCCTTCGTGGCCGAACAACCAAATAGCAGATTGGAAAATAGTTTTATGGCTCGATGGCCGGTGAACAAAAGAAACCAATCTACTAGACGATCTAACTGTTCAATACCTCTTATTATCTGATGCCAATTGATCTACTCCACTTACCGCGTAGGGCAGTTATCAGTAGATACATACCGCGTAGGGCGTTAGGCATGGTAGTAGACATGCCCGCTTGACGAAGATTCGGTGCAGATCCGATCGTTGGCGACATTGATGTAGTCGACGTCGTCGAAGTAGTCGTTGGCGAGAACGACGGCTATATTGCCGGCGTCGAGCTTGATGAAGACTCCTCCGGCGCGTAACCGACGAAGAGCGGTCGTGCTGATAACGTGTTGTGAAACACGCCGTCAACGGTTGGATCTTCTCCCTCTCATGCCTCTCACGACAAGCATAAGAACACAAGTATAAAGTAGACAAGACACAATATAGGTGGAGCTTCTCTTTATTCCTCAAATCGATCTCTTACAACAGGGGTGCTCCTCCGTATATATACTCCGAAGTAAGGGTAGAGTTTGGTAAGAGCCCACAACATAACCGGATTAGGACTATGAGTCCTTTATCTCCCTTGCCTTCTATGGTTGGTAAGTCCGGATAGGACTATCCAAGAGTCCTTGTTTTACAACAGGCTTGTGTAGCATTTTTTTTTAAAGCGAGATTATGCTGGGATTTGCAGCATCGTTTGTGATTCGGAGATGTCAGTGGTCAGTGTATACATAATTTGAACAAATTTTAGCATTTGGTACAGCTGCCTAAGACACAGCGAATCTGGAACTCACGGCGCGTAAATCAGACGGTAGATTGAAGTTTGTGTGCAGAGCCAATATGTAATGGAACATCAGTTTCTTCCCTGTATTGTTGATTCTCGTTCTTAGCGATTGCAATGCAGCGCTTCATATGTTTTGTGATGTCATTCAGCCTTACAATTCATTGGCCATTGATTTTTCCTGTTTTTTTGTTTCTACTTCCTATGGGAAATTGAGCATATATATATATTATCTAATTGTGGCAACCAGTCAGCAGTTCATCAGTTTCTTATTGTTTCCCACTTCTCTTTCAGCCCATTCTGGTTAATGACAGCTGAAGGCAAATGGCAATCAAAACTAGTCATTCCAGTGTAACATCAACAACCTTGTTGACTGAACTGAACACACCCCAGTAATACTCACTACTAGTCATTTATTTTTTAAAAAATAACTCAAATTGAAACAGCAGAGGAATAATAAGACGACGCTAACTGAAAGAATATAAGTCTGTTTCAACGAAGATGCCTAGCATCAGTAGCTGAGTCTATTTACACCAGTGGAGCTGATCATATATACAGACATAACTGGAACAAGCAAGTGCGAATCCAAAGAGTCTATGGCAATAAATTTCAGTATATGTACACTTGACAGTTTTCTCCCTTCATTTCTGCAGCCAATTGTCAGGCAGGATCAGGAAGGTGTTTTGTTTCAGCGGACGGAATCCGGCAGCATGGCAACAGTCACCACGAAGTACTCGCAGCCCGGGGGCAGGTTGTAGGGGTTCAGCGACGAGGCGGGCGGCCGACGGCCACCACTGCTATCAAGGCGTTGAGCTCCTCCCATCTGGTCCGGGTGCGCTATGCGCCGCTCGATGTGAACAATCTGCCCGATTATATAGGCTGGGTGACGTGGGTGGTGCTCGGTGAAGAGGGCGACGGATTCCTCGGACAGGTAGTAGTTTGAGCAGCTCCGGTTGATCGCCTCGTAGTGCCCAGCAGGATTCCGGACGAAGACAGCAAGCTCATGGACTTCGAACCGGCCAAAGGATATCTTCTCCTTGCTGGCCTGTTAAACAGTTTTCCAGGAGACACCAGAGCAAATTTGCTCGTTAGTGCAATTAGCAAAAACATAAGACGTCAATCCATCATCCATGGGACTTCATTGCTAGATGCACAAATTGAAGTAAAAAAGAAGTATCTCATGAAGTCAGATTGGATCATGATTTTCAGGAATTCATTCCTCTACCATAATCAAGATGAATTTTGCTTTGTGCATGAGTCTAAAATTAGAGGTACCAATTTTTTATTGCCTAAGTTACAAGTTACAAGACAGACCTGTTTTTCAAGTTGAAGTTTATTGTAGAGATTCTTTATCAGCTCTTTCTTCTCATCCAAGTCTTTCGCGATAGCTCCGTGTGCTGCCTGCACAGCCGAGTATCGGTCTAGCAGCTCAGCACTCTGTCGTGTCAAGAAAGTAACTTTTTCCACTAGGATCTTGATGCATTGTTGAAACTGAGCAGTGCTATCAGCTTCATCCTTCTTTACAGAGCTGGAATGAAATTGAGAATTAAGATAATTTAGCATCAGAACTGCAATATTTAAAATAGCTATTTCCTTGAAGAAAGTTACCATTTAATATGAACAATAAATATGCAATGACAGCAACACAATACCTTGCTAAGGAGACAGCCAAAGAACGCAGTGACTCTGCAAAGCCAGTCACTCCTGGTGCTGTAACACAACTATTTAGTCTTTCGAACAGACCATGTATCCGCAGAGCAGATGATCGCAGAGCATCATACTCAGCAGCCCTTCTGTCAGCTGAACATTTGTTGGTACGCGCCTCTTCCCTTGCCTCATGTAAGCAGTTTTCAAGGTGTGCACAATTCATCTACATCAAAATATGTAGAGGGACCAACAGAGAAATAAGAATACGAAAGGTGAATAGTGCAGACTTGCACTTGTAGTAGTAAAATTGTCTTAGATTTTGTAAGACTAACCTGAGATTCATCAAGAAGACCCCGGGCGTGTTCAAGTTCTTTCTTCAGGGAGTTAATCTCATCCGTGATAGCAGTAAGTTTACTTTCAGTTTCACCCAACTGTTTTGATTTTTCATCTAGGGTATTTTGCAGCTCTGACACAAGGCACTCCTTATTCCTTAACTCTAAGGCATGATGCTCATTAGTTCTGGCGTTTAAGATGCTAAGAGGATCTTCTACAGGAACATCAGAAGTATCAGCCATTGTAAGTTGTGTCAACATTCGCCCTTCCTTATCAATGGTTACAATGTTTTGTTCATTGTCACGTGGCAATTCTGTCATGAAAGCATCCAGATTAGTACATGCAACTGAATCAAGCAACTGCAAGTTCAGTGCACCCGAAATGTCGGTCATGTTCTCATCGCCACCTTCTGTTTGTTTAGATGGCTGTTCAGATGTTGAGGAGGCCTCATCCATGGCCACACTTGATTCATCCCGTATTTGGGTTTGCCTGCCTCCAGATACATCCAGGTTGCAGTCATTACTTTTAAATGCAGAAAGAAGGGACTCGGAAGTGCCTTTGCTTCCTGAAACCATATGGCCTTGCATGTATTGGTTAGCTAACCGTTCCTCAAGATCCTGGATCCGCTTCTCATATGACATGCACTTTTCATGGCTTTCAGCAAGCAATGACTGAAGCCGGTTAGCAAAGTCATCCTTTGCAGCAAGCGCCTCAGCTGTTTTTTCCCTTGCTTTTTTCAGTACAGCATCAATCTGCTCTTCACCAATAGATTCATATCCGTATTCAACACCAAGATTGCATAGAGTTGCAATTGCAGAAGCAAGGTCTGCTTTTAACTTGGCATTCTCCACTTCTAACTTACTTGTTCCTGCAATATCGATAGTGTCATAGCCCCCCAGAAAATCTTGGAAATCCATCTTATCATCAGCACTCAGAGGATTCTGCTCAGATTTATTCAAATTTCCGCTGGTACTAGAATTACTCAGTGAGGACTTGGGTAGCTGTGATCTCTCAGATTTCAGAAAAGACCCCACTAGAGACTGGGGAGCAAGCTTTTCCACATCATCAACATCAATGGGAAGTAGATCACGATCAAAAGGAGCGACTTTAATATCACACTGGCTTGGGGAATCGAAGAGTCCCATCGAACCCATGATATCATCTGGAATGTACTTGACCCATGTCCTATAGAAATCCTCTCGTCTTGCTTTCTCAGTTTCACACTCTGTTGCCAGCTTTTCGGCATATGTTCCAGCCAATCCAGTATACAGCTTAAAACAAGATTTCCTACGTGCTACCTCAGCAAGACAAGCTCTATACGCATGACCCAAGCCACTGACTATTTTCAGGTTAGCGAAATCATCTTGATGACTCATCCCCTCCTGGAATGCAATGAGCTCATTCATAATGTCTCTGATATTCATCTGAGTAGATTTTACTCTTTGCATGGAAACATGGACCAAAGTATTCATTTGATTCTTTTTATCCCTGCATTTCTCAAGTAATTTTGTAAGCATGTGATCAAAATTCCGTATTGTAGGCAAGTTATCTTTTTCATGTACTTCATAGATGCGCCCAACTGCTGAGACTGCGTCATGAGGACGGACAGAAGCAGGTAGCTGGCAGCTGGAGCAGTCATCAACAAGCTTCTTTGAAGTATCCACATCTTTGCTGCAAGACAAAAAAAAAGTTTTCAGCATACAGCATGATGTAACCATAACCATGGGGAATGCATGACTGAAGAAATGGTTCGTACCAACTTGCACATTTCAATTACAAATGGATAATTAAGAAAGAAGTAAGCCCCTTGATAAGCTATTTGTAGCAACAGCAGCAAACCATAAAGAATCCCTAGCATGTCCTCATAAGCTGTAACCATCCCATTACATGGAACATTAAGTTCATATGTGTTTGTTAAAGTGCATCACTAAACCAAAATATATAAACCAATCAGGAAGGCACTGATGGTTTCAAGGCAACCTGTTATCTCAACAATGATAAAATGCCTAATCATCCATCCAAGCTAAACCGTTTTCCTTTTTTTTCTAGATGGTATAATGAAGTCATTTAGATGGTTCATTCAAGCCAAATCTCTCACAGTAGAAATAAATAATTCATAGTGGTTCCCAGATAACAGCAGCATAACTAGGTAAACAAAAGCAAAGTCTGACCTTAGAGTTTGCATGATGCTCTTCTGCTCACTGATGACTCCCTGATGCTCTTTTATCAGCTTCTCAAGATCCTTGCACCCAGTTGAGCTCATAGCATTGAATAAATTCTCCACCCTCTTCTTTAACTCCAAGAAGTTTGCTTTCAGCTGTGACACCTTCATCTCAAACTGCTTCTGTGAGCTGAAGCACCCATCCGCCAATTTCCTCATGTCATTCTCCTTGAGAAGGTCCAACAAGCACTGCCTCCCCTCGCATTGCAGCGCTGGGTGCAGCCTAACAGCGCGCAGCTTCTGCAAATCTCTCTCAAAATTGGTGAGCATCTCCATGTGTGCACGGTGCTGCTGCGAGAAGCACCGCACAAACTCTGAATACCGCTGTGAGACCTTCCTGAATGTGTGCTCCAGGTTGCTCCGGGCTGTATCCAGTGCTCGCTCTTGCACCTGCTGCTCTCGCAGCAGCCGCTTGCACAGCTCAAACTTGGTATCGCTACATCGGTACACAGCATTGGCAACCTGAAAGTGGTACCTGAATGTGATTTCATAAGACACCAGCGCCTTCAACGCAGGGTCAGCAGACACCTCCATCGGCGGTGAGTCCTGCGGCCGAGGCCGTGGTGGAATTTTTGGCTCAGGGATGTAAACGGACTCCGGCAGTGGGGGGCGGGAGTCGGCAAGAAGGCGAGCCTTGTTGTAGAGGAAGACCTCCCTGTCGTCACGCGGCAGCCTGTAGTAGGCGAGTGGGTTGGCGCCGTCGAGGGAGGTGTTGCCGCAGAGGAGGCGTTGGTCGCCGGGTGGGATGCCGCAGTAGAGCTCGATGGACTGCTGGACGGCCTCGACGAGCGTGTCGCCAAAGCACCTGATCTCCAAGGTGTGGCCATTCTCCGCCACGTGCACCAGCAGCTTCTGCCCCAGCGGCGGCGGCGCCGCCTCCTCCTCCGCGCCGCCGCCCGTCACCGCCGACCCGGAGCTCATCTTCCCCGCAATTCAACTCCAACAATTTGACCTTTTCTTTGTTCCCTTCCTTTTTTGCCTCGATCAGGTCAGATCAAATCTACAGTCCCACCATACCACCAAACGAAGCAACCACCGGAGGCGCACAGTTCAACACGGAACACCAAACTCTTCAACCTCTCCGGCAGGACAGCCTCCGTCCGTCCAAGAACAACACGAGCCGCCGCCCGCCCGCCCGCCAAATCGCCGAAAGCTGCGGCCTTCCCTCCCACACCACCGATCAGACGCACCCAATCCTTGTCTCCCCAACAGGCGTCGGCCGGAAGGCGCCTGCTTTCTTGGAATTCCGGCGAAGGACGGGGACTCCGAGGCCTGGACCGACGTCTCCTGGCTCAATTCACCCCGTTTCACCACGCCCGCACGAATTCGGGCGAAGAGAAGTTTGGGATTTCCACAGATGGAAGCGACCTCCGGGGAGCAATCCAACTCCTTCGATCACGTCTGGGTTTGATTCGGTCGCGGAGGGGCTGAAGCCGAAATCAAGGAACCCGGATGGGATTTATCTACTACTCCGTGTGGGGGAGGAGATTGACGAGCAGTAGCGTTAGCATCAAGGAGACGATGAGACGAGGGAGAAAATTGTGATTATAGGATTCTAAACATGTGCACTTTGTGATTTTGACACTCCCAGTGAATGACAAAGTGGGTCCAACTGTGTCTCTGAATTGTGGACCGAGTGTCAAAATCACAAAGCACAACGTTTGGAATCCTATAATCACAATTTTCCCATGATGAGGGAGAGGAAGACGAGGGTATATTTTTGGGTTATTTAACTATTTGTCATCCTTTCCATCCTTCAAATGCTAGTTTTAGAATGGCAACAATACTATCGCCATCGTCCCCCGAAGATGCTTATAGATTTGTCACTTTTACTGACGTGTCACGCCACGTCGGCGAGTGACCGTGACTCCGACGTGGACGACGGGCACGAAATGACCCTGCTGCCCCCCTATCCAACAAAACCAGCCCCATCCACTCCTCTTTCTTTTCTTCTACCGCTGACGCGTGGGACCCGTACGTCAGAGCCATCTTCTTGTCACACCCGGATTTACACAAAACCCGAATGCGGCCATATGTGTGCCCAGGAAGTCCACAGACACATATAGCGAACAAATATGGTAAAAATCAGAGTACAATGCTTTATTCTCATCATAAAGTAGCGTTTACATCAGAGTTTGCATAAATGAAATACATGGACAGCGGAAGACTAATAAACTCTCTCTAAGTATAGCCGCAATCCCACAGGGACTCTGACTGGGAGAACGCCAACTCAGAAGTACGGCAAGTCCTCGGGAAACTCCACCTCATAGTCAGCCTGACTCCAATCTGTTACCCGTCCGGGATTTTGCCCAAAAATAATAAATACAGCAAGTGTAAGTAACAGAATTACTTAGCAAGTATAGCACGGGTTATGAAGGCTCAAAAAGGCTAGACACTGGCTTAACTGCATTAGCACTTTTAGTTGGTTCGTTTTAACTTTATCCAAGTTACTACAAGTGAATGAGAACCCAGTTGTAACCCAATTAAATAGTGTAAGTGACATTAAACAGGAATAAATACCATATTCTAATCAAAAAGGATCCAGGCCGCTCGTGACCCTGAGCAAGGCTATCATGATAGATCGTACACTCTGCAGAGGTTTCGCCCTTTACCCACCAGTCGCGTAAAAGTTCAAAGGAACTTTGCACCCAACCACGCACATCAACACTTCCGAGGTGTGACTGCATAGGGACGCTACGAGGCTTTCGCAAGACACCCTAACAAGTCAGTAGCCGCTGGAGTACTATACGGCGGTGAAAACTTAGGCACCGAGATCGACGTACGCCCACGGAGTCACACCGTGAGGGGGTCGATGGCGTCCGGAGCGCGGGTATCGCACCCATACTGCGCAACGTGCAGAGTTCTCAATCGCTGAGACTCCTACACGGGACTGGGTCTAACGTGACCTAGCCGACGGGGCTACCGTCCTCGGTGGAATCGGAGAACACCCAACACCGTACCTCCCACAACGCCGTTGGCCCCTCGGTAACTACTGCCAAGCTAGAGACGTACAAGCTACTTGACCAAGACCAGAGCCCATATAGTTCCGGCGGTGGCGACAGGCTCCTGGGTTGCCGCTTTAAGAACCGGTCCTTAGAGGGAGACACTAGAGCAAAGCACACAGCACATGCTCTAGCTCCCTAATCCATGTTGCTAAAAAGCAAGTTTTAACATTAAAGTTGAAGTGGACCATTAAATCAATATTAACAATTAAGTAAAGGTGACAGTAGTTGCGCCTAGCAAAATACTACCCATATGCATAAACCCATAGGAGTACAAGGACAAGGAAAGTAAATGCTAGGTATAACCTTAATGGTAAACAGTATTAGACACATGCGTATGTAAAGATCATTGATTTAAATGAGTAGGTAGCAAGGATTGTCCGTGCTATAACTTGCCTTCCTCGGAGTACGGCTGCTGCTGAAAATCCTGCTCCGGCACGTCCTCAACGTACTCGTAGTCCAACGCTACGGGCTCACCAACTGGACACGAACATCACGCACGCATTCCAAAACAATCATCACATGCAAGCAAAAGTAATTCTATTAGAACAGTACACCAAACAGTAAAAACAGTACAAAAACAGGAGCTAAAAATATTCTACGCGTCGCTACGAACACATGAGCGCGAAAATCACGCAAATCGGAGCTAAAACGTGAAAGTTATAGCGTTTCTAAGGTTCGGGGGCTTGCTGGCAAAGTTTTAAAATTTCCAGGGGCCTAAACGAATAAAACAGGACCTATTTGTAATTATTTTTGAATTAAAAAGGACCGCGGGTTAATTTGAGGAAACTAGGAGGGCTCTTTTGCAAAACTGTCTGGGCTGACCGGTACGCGTCATGTTTGACTCGGGGGTGGGGTTGACCTCAGCCGCTGGATCGGGATCTAGCGGCCAGAATTAGGCGGGGGAGTTAGGGTCGCCGGCGGGGGGGGGGGGGGGGGGAGTCGCGGCGGCGCCGCTGGTTCCACGGTGGAAGCTCGCCGGAGCAAAGCGAATCCGTGGCTTCCGGCCGCCATTTCCTACGGGGTTTGGTCCTAGGGCTTCGGGAGAGATCGGCGAGTCTGTCTAGGGGGTCCTCGACGTCGATTGTTCGACGGTGGGGTGTGACGATGACGAGCGGCGGAGAGGTGCGGCGGTGAGCGGGGCGGGCGAGCTAGAGAGTGCCTAAAGAAGGGAAAAAGGGAGTTTTGGGTTCCTCACCACGTGGCGATGCTTCTGGAGCACTTGGGAGTGGCGGAGTAGCGATGAGCGCCGGGATCGATGGCGGTGGCTCGAGCTCGGGCGGCGGCGGTCGTCGGTGTGCGCGGCGAAGGAGCTCTGGGGCGCGGGAGGAGTCGTGCGGGGCTCGGCGATGCTCCTCGTGGCGTGGTGGTGCGAGTCCGAGGGCCGGCCGGGGCAGCGGGGTGCCGGAGCAGCGGCTCGGCGGCGAACCTTGGCGCGGCGGCTCGGGAGCGGCTCGGCTGGGGGCTGTGGCGGAGCTAGGGTTGGGGCGGTGGGCGAGATGGGAGCGGAGCGCGGCGCAGGCCGAGTTAAGAAGGCTCGATGGGCGGGCGGTGGGCCTCGGCGTGCGCAATCCGCGGCCAGCGCGCCATTCACGGACGCCGGGAAGGAAAGGGGAGGGGGAAAGAAGAAGAAGGTGGCGTCAGCGCTGACGTCGGCGCCTGACGCGTGGGACCGAGCGAGCAGAGAGAGAGAGAGAGAGAAGAGTGCGCGGAGCGGGCCGGCTTGGCTGGGCCGAACTGGGCCGCGGGAAAGAAATAAAGAGGGAAGGGTGCTGGGCCGGAAGCGGAGCGGGGAAGGGAGGAAAGATGAACTCGGGGAAAAGTCCAGGGGGCGATAGCAGACTTTCGATCGCGGGCCGCGCGAGTTGCCGGGCCGGACCAGAGAAGAGAGAGGAGGGGCAGAATCGAACCAGAAGAAAAGTTCAGGGAGCGAAATTGAACTATGGGCCTAACAACTTTTCTAGAGCTCCAAACAGAGTGATTCAAATTTGAATTTAAATATATTTAAATTCTTGTTTGAATCACAAGCAATACAAAAATAAATGCAGCAGCATGAGTGCAACAATAAATGTTTCTAACTCTTATATTTGATTTTAATTTTAGAGAAAATATTATTTAGCCTTAATAAAATAGGTGAAAGCATTAAATAATTCATTAATTGCCAAAAAAATTTAAAATTGAGTATTTTGGGTGTTACAAACCTACCCCCCTTAAGGTGAATCTCGTCCTCGAGATTCAGATGTAGAAGCGAAGAGCTGTGGGTACTCGGACTTGAGATCTTCTTCCCGCTCCCAAGTCGCTTCATCTGCTGAATGCCGGCTCCACTGCACCTTGCACATCCGAATGGTCTTGTTCCTCATCACTCTCTCTGACACCTCCAGGATCTTGATCGGATACTCCTCGTATGTGAGGTCCTCCTGAACATTCAACTCCTCAATCGGGATCTGCTCTTCTGGCACCCGCAAGCACTTCTTCAGCTGGGACACATGGAACACATCGTGTACTCCGGCCAGTCTCTCAGGTAGATCTAACCGATATGCCACTTCGCCCATCCGTTCCTGTATCCTGAACGGTCCAATGTAACGAGGCGCCAACTTGCCTTTGACATTGAACCGCTTTACACCTCTCATGGGTGACACCTTAAGGTACACAAAGTCATCAACTCTGAAGCTGAGGTCCCTCCGTCTGACATCGGCATAACTCTTCTGTCTGGACTGGGCCACCTTCAGGTTCTCTCTGATCACCTGCACCTGCCGCTCTGCATCTCTGAGTATCTCCGGACCAAAGACCTGACTCTCTCCAGTCTGATTCCAGAACAATGGGGTCTGGCACTTTCTGCCATACAATGCCTCGAACGGTGCCATCAGCAGACTCTTCTGGTAGCTGTTATTGTAGGAGAACTCTGCATACGGCAAACTCTTATCCCAGCTGACACCATACTGCAATGCACAAGCCCTCAACATATCCTCCAGTATCTGATTGGTCCGCTCTGTCTGACCATCTGTCTGCGGGTGATAAGCTGAGCTGAAATGCAGCTTCGTGTCCATGGACTCATGCAACTTCCGCCAGAAGTGTGAAGTGAACTGAGTACCACGATCTGACACAATCTTCTTCGGCACCCCGTGTAAGCACACAATCCGCTCCATGTACAACTCCGCTAGTCTGGCGCCTGTATAGGTGGTCTTCACTGGCAGAAAGTGGGCCACCTTGGTCAGACGATCAACAATCACCCAAATGGAGTCGAATCCTCTCTGTGTGCGGGGCAGTCCGGTGATGAAGTCCATGCCAACTTCTTCCCACTTCCACTCCGGGATCTTCAACGGCTGAAGCAATCCAGCTGGCCTCTGATGTTCTGCATTGACTCGCTGACATGTGTCGCACAATGCCACGTGAGTCGCCACATCACGCTTCAGTCCATACCACCAGAATCTCTCCTTGATGTCCTGGTACATCTTAGTGCTGCCTGGGTGGATCGAATAAGCTGAGTCATGTGCCTCTCTCAGAATCATCTCCCTGATCTGCGCTATCTCTGGCACACATATCCTCTTTCCATGCCATAGAGTCCCCTGATCATCAACTCGGAATCCAGGGGCCTTTCCCAATGCAACATTCCCCACAATCTCTCTGATCTTCTCATCCTGCAGCTGACCTCTCCGGATCTCCTGCTCGAGTGTAGGCTCCACTGCCATCTCGGTGATGCTGGTGACGAATCCCAGACTCATCCTCTCAAACTCTCGGCTGAGCTCCTCAGGCAAACAGTGTCCCGTGATCTTGTTCACATAACTCCTCCTGCTCAGAGCATCTGCCACCAAGTTGGCCTTCCCAGGGTGATAGTGGATCTCTAGATCATAATCCTTGATCAACTCTAACCATCTGCGCTGTCTCATGTTCAGATCTGACTGAGTGAAGACATACTTGAGGCTCTTATGATCGGTGTAAATGTCACATCTGTGCCCAATCAAGTAATCTCTCCAGATCTTCAGGGCATGTACAACAGCTGCCAACTCCAAGTCGTGTGTCGGATAGTTCTGCTCATGCTTCCTCAGCTGCCTGGACGCATAAGACACGACTCTGCCCTCCTGCATCAGGACGCAACCCAGTCCTAGACGGGATGCATCGCAGTAGATGGAGAAACTCTTAGCCAAATCTGGCAATACTAGCACTGGGGCTGTAGTCAACCTCTTCTTCAACTCTTCGAAGCTGACCTGGCATGCCTCTGTCCACACAAACGGGGCATTCTTCTCTAGCAAAGTAGTCAGTGGCTTAGCGATCTTGGAGAATCCTTCAATGAACCGTCTGTAATAACCGGCCATCCCAAGGAAACTCCTAATCTCGCTCACATCCCGTGGCGAATTCCAGCTCAACACATCGCTGACTTTCTTCGGATCAACTGCCACTCCTCCATTGGACAACACGTGTCCCAGAAATGCTACTTCCTTCAGCCAGAACTCACACTTGCTCAGCTTGGCATACAACTGATGCTCCCGAAGTCTCTGCAGCACCAATCTCAGATGTTCTTCATGTTCCTCCTCGGTCTTGGAGAAGATCAGAATGTCATCAATGAATACCACCACAAACTTATCCAGATAATCCATGAACACGCTGTTCATCAGGTACATGAAGTATGCAGGAGCGTTGGTCAATCCAAAAGACATGACCAAAAACTCATACAACCCGTACCGAGTAGTGAAAGCGGTCTTAGGCACATCTGACGGACGGATCCTCATCTGGTAGTAGCCCGAACGAAGATCAATCTTGGAGAACACACAAGCTCCTCTCAACTGATCGAACAGATCATCAATCCTCGGCAGCGGGTACTTATTCTTGATGGTCACTTCATTGAGGGCTCGATAGTCCACACACAACCTCTATGATCCATCCTTCTTGTCGACGAACAGTACTGGTGCTCCCCATGGTGAAGCACTCGGACGAATGTACCCCTTGGCCAACAACTCGTCCAACTCCTTCTTGAGCTGCTCCAGCTCCTTCGCTCCCATCCTATACGGCCTCTTGGCTATAGGTGCAGTGCCAGGTTTTAGTTCAATAACGAATTCAACATCTCGTTCTGGAGGCATACCTGGCAACTCGTCTGGGAACACATCCGGGAACTGGCTCACCACCCTGATATCTTCAGTCATTGTCCCTTCAGCTTTATTTGCTTGGCCTTGCTCTGAGGAACTAGCTGCCTGGTACTCCACCTTGTCTCCGGACTCTGCCGTCAGCTGGATGGTCCTCGTAGCACACCTGATCACTGCATCATATCTGGTCATCCAGCTCATACCCAAGATCAGATCAAATCCCAGGGTCTCCAGGACTATCGGACCTGCCTTGAACTCTACCCCCCTTATTATGATGGGAACATGGGGGCATCGTAGAGTAGCCCGCTGTTCACCTCCTGGTGAGCTTACTAGCATAGTGTTCATCATGGGTTTCAGAGCTAATAAATTCTTCTTTACAAAAGCAGCGGAAATGAAAGCATGCGAAGCTCCAGAATCAAATAAAACAGTGGCGGGGGTCGAATTGACGAGGAACGTACCCACGACCACATCTGTAGAGGCCTCTGCTATCTCTGCACCGGTGTGGTTAAGCTTGCCCCGAACAGGAGCCTGCGGAGCACGACCTCCCTGCTGCTGACCCTGCGGCTGCCCAACTCTCTGAGTACTGCCCTGCTGATTCTGTCCGGCGGCGTTCTGGATCTTCTTGGGGCAGGCATTGGCGAAGTGTCCCTGCTCGCCACAGTGGTAGCACACCCTCGGTCCCACCGGTGTAGTGTTGACTGGACTGATGCGCGGAACTGGACTCGGCTGCACCTGGCTGCGCTGAACTGGACCCATCTGTGGCTGACCCTGAGGACGCTGCTGCTGTGGCGCCCGAGGAAACTGGGGACGCTGCTGCTGGTACTGGCCACGACTGAGCAAACCGGACTGACCCTGGAAGCGCTGCTGGCCTCCCACTTGCTGACTCTGGGGAGGCGTGAAGCGTGGACGACTGCTGCTGCCCACCTGCTGTCCCTGGAGCTTCCTCTTCTTGTCCTCCATCTCACGGCGCTTGTGCTCCAACATCAGAGCGCCGTCCACCAGCTCGTGAAAAGTCGGGAACTTGGTGCACAGGAGCTGGTACTGGAGAGCATCCTGCAGACCGTCACGGAACCTGGCCTGCTTCTTCTGATCAGTGGCCACGTCCTCTGGAGCGTAACGGGCCAACGAGACGAACTTGTCACGATAAGCCGTGACACTCATCCCTTCCTGCTTCAGTGCCAGGAACTCCTTCTTCTTCAGGACCATCAAGGCCTCCGGCACGTGGTGTGCACGAAAGCTGCTGCAGAACTGCTGCCAGGTGATCTGAGTACCGGCCGGGCGAGAGGACTGGTATGAATCCCACCAATCCAACGCCGGCCCCTGAAGCTACCCTCCGGCGTACAGCACCTTCTCTCTGTCATCGCACTGGGCGATGTCCAACTGCCTCTCAACTGCCTTGAGCCAGTCATCTGCCTCAAGAGGGTCGCTGGCCTTGCTGAAAGTCGGCGGGCGTCCCTTCAGAAACTCGCCCCTCTTGTCTCTGGGCGGTGCAGCTGCCTGGGGGTGATGCTGGTTCTGCTGGATCAACCTCATGGTCTCTGCCATCTGCTGCATCATCTGAACTTGAGCATACATCAGCTGCTCAATGGTGGGGATCTGATGGTTCGGATTCAGGTTCGGGGGCGGATTCTGGTGCGGAGGCTGTCCGCCCGCATTGCCCCCGGGGTGAGCCATCTATAATCACAAGGGTCAGATGTCAGATGATTAGTACGAGAAAAATATGTATAACCCCCTGCTATCTAAACAATAAAGTCCTTAAGCCTTATTCCTATATCTAGATGTTCGCAGACTGGTGTCTACGCCCATCACAATCATTACAAAGAACCAACTCAAACATATGCATAATAACAATAAGTACAAGCAGGTAAAGGCATAAACTCACACAAGACTCGACTGTTAGATTTTTTTGAAATTTCTAAAACATGGGGGTCTCCTAGTAATTTGTCAACCGTACTATCTAGGCTGCGTTCCTACAGTCAGCACGGCTCTGATACCAATCTGTCACACCCGGATTTACATAAAACCCGAATGCGGCCATATGTGTGCCCAGGAAGTCCACAGACACATATAGCGAACAAATATGGTAAAAATCAGAGTACAATGCTTTATTCTCATCATAAAGTAGCGTTTACATCAGAGTTTGCATAAATGAAATACATGGACAGCGGAAGACTAATAAACTCTCTCTAAGTATAGCCGCAATCCCACAGGGACTCTGACTGGGAGAACGCCAACTCAGAAGTACGGCAAGTCCTCGGGAAACTCCACCTCATAGTCAGCCTGACTCCAATCTGTTACCCGTCCGGGATTTTGCCCAAAAATAATAAATACAGCAAGTGTAAGTAACAGAATTACTTAGCAAGTATAGCACGGGTTATGAAGGCTCAAAAAGGCTAGACACTGGCTTAACTGCATTAGCACTTTTAGTTGGTTCGTTTTAACTTTATCCAAGTTACTACAAGTGAATGAGAACCCAGTTGTAACCCAATTAAATAGTGTAAGTGACATTAAACAGGAATAAATACCATATTCTAATCAAAAAGGATCCAGGCCGCTCGTGACCCTGAGCAAGGCTATCATGATAGATCGTACACTCTGCAGAGGTTTCGCCCTTTACCCACCAGTCGCGTAAAAGTTCAAAGGAACTTTGCACCCAACCACGCACATCAACACTTCCGAGGTGTGACTGCATAGGGACGCTACGAGGCTTTCGCAAGACACCCTAACAAGTCAGTAGCCGCTGGAGTACTATACGGCGGTGAAAACTTAGGCACCGAGATCGACGTACGCCCACGGAGTCACACCGTGAGGGGGTCGATGGCGTCCGGAGCGCGGGTATCGCACCCATACTGCGCAACGTGCAGAGTTCTCAATCGCTGAGACTCCTACACGGGACTGGGTCTAACGTGACCTAGCCGACGGGGCTACCGTCCTCGGTGGAATCGGAGAACACCCAACACCGTACCTCCCACAACGCCGTTGGCCCCTCGGTAACTACTGCCAAGCTAGAGACGTACAAGCTACTTGACCAAGACCAGAGCCCATATAGTTCCGGCGGTGGCGACAGGCTCCTGGGTTGCCGCTTTAAGAACCGGTCCTTAGAGGGAGACACTAGAGCAAAGCACACAGCACATGCTCTAGCTCCCTAATCCATGTTGCTAAAAAGCAAGTTTTAACATTAAAGTTGAAGTGGACCATTAAATCAATATTAACAATTAAGTAAAGGTGACAGTAGTTGCGCCTAGCAAAATACTACCCATATGCATAAACCCATAGGAGTACAAGGACAAGGAAAGTAAATGCTAGGTATAACCTTAATGGTAAACAGTATTAGACACATGCGTATGTAAAGATCAGTGATTTAAATGAGTGAGTAGGTAGCAAGGATTGTCCGTGCTATAACTTGCCTTCCTCGGAGTACGGCTGCTGCTGAAAATCCTGCTCCGGCACGTCCTCAACGTACTCGTAGTCCAACGCTACGGGCTCACCAACTGGACACGAACATCACGCACGCATTCCAAAACAATCATCACATGCAAGCAAAAGTAATTCTATTAGAACAGTACACCAAACAGTAAAAACAGTATAAAAACAAGAGCTAAAAATATTCTACGCGTCGCTACGAACACATGAGCGCGAAAATCACGCAAATCGGAGCTAAAACGTGAAAGTTATAGCGTTTCTAAGGTTCGGGGGCTTGCTGGCAAAGTTTTAAAATTTCCAGGGGCCTAAACGAATAAAACAGGACCTATTTGTAATTATTTTTGAATTAAAAAGGACCACGGGTTAATTTGAGGAAACTAGGAGGGCTCTTTTGCAAAACTGTCTGGGCTGACCGGTACGCGTCATGTTTGACTCGGGGGTGGGGTTGACCTCAGCTGCTGGATCGGGATCTAGCGGCCAGAATTAGGCGGGGGAGTTAGGGTCGCCGGCGGGGGTGGGGGGGGAGTCGCGGCGGCGCCGCTGGTTCCACGGTGGAAGCTCGCCGGAGCAAAGCGAATCCGTGGCTTCCGGCCGCCATTTCCTACGGGGTTTGGTCCTAGGGCTTCGGGAGAGATCGGCGAGTCTGTCTAGGGGGTCCTCGACGTCGATTGTTCGATGGTGGGGTGTGACGACGACGAGCGGCGGAGAGGTGCGGCGGTGAGCGGGGCGGGCGAGCTAGAGAGTGCCTAAAGAAGGGAAAAAGGGAGTTCTGGGTTCCTCACCACGTGGTGATGCTTCTGGAGCACTTGGGAGTGGCGGAGTAGCGATGAGCGCCGGGATCGATGGCGGCGGCTCGAGCTCGGGCGGCGGCGGTCGTCGGTGTGCGCGGCGAAGGAGCTCCGGGGCGCGGGAGGAGTCGTGCGGGGCTCGGCGATGCTCCTCGTGGCGTGGTGGTGCGAGTCCGAGGGCCGGCCGGGGCAGCGGGGTGCCGGAGCAGCGGCTCGGCGGCGAACCTTGGCGCGGCGGCTCGGGAGCGGCTCGGCTGGGGGCTGTGGCGGAGCTAGGGTTGGGGCGGTGGGCGAGATGGGAGCGGAGCGCGGCGCAGGCCGAGTTAAGAAGGCTCGATGGGCGGGCGGTGGGCCTCGGCGTGCGCAATCCGCGGCCAGCGCGCCATTCACGGACGCCGGGAAGGAAAGGGGAGGGGGAAAGAAGAAGAAGGTGGCGTCAGCGCTGACGTCGGCGCCTGACGCGTGGGACCGAGCGAGCAGAGAGAGAGAGAGAGAAGAGTGCGCGGAGCGGGCCGGCTTGGCTGGGCTGAACTGGGCCGCGGGAAAGAAATAAAGAGGGAAGGGTGTTGGGCCGGAAGCGGAGCGGGGAAGGGAGGAAAGATGAACTCGGGGAAAAGTCCAGGGGACGATAGCAGACTTTCGATCGCGGGCCGCGCGAGTTGCCGGGCCGGACCAGAGAAGAGAGAGGAGGGGCAGAATCGAACCAGAAGAAAAGTTCAGGGAGCGAAATTGAACTATGGGCCTAACAACTTTTCTAGAGCTCCAAACAGAGTGATTCAAATTTGAATTTAAATATATTTAAATTCTTGTTTGAATCACAAGCAATACAAAAATAAATGCAGCAGCATGAGTGCAACAATAAATGTTTCTAACTCTTATATTTGATTTTAATTTTAGAGAAATTATTATTTAGCCTTAATAAAATAGGTGAAAGCATTAAATAATTCATTAATTGCCAAAGAATTTTAAAATTGAGTATTTTGGGTGTTACACTTCTCCATAGACGATGACCACCTGCTCTTTCCTCGCTTGAGCAGAGCTAGCAAGCTAGCGCCGCATCACCACATTTCTGACCCGTTGCCGTCACAAGCACGAGCCGCCGCTGCCTCTTGCAGTTCCACGACCCGCTACGTTTGGTCCACGCACGTCCCGGCCGCCATCCGCGCACTCGTCAGCTGCGGCTTGTTCGACATCGAGTCCTGGATCGACGGCCACGCCATCTTCCTCCTCCTCCCCTCCCGGCTCAAGTCGTGCCCGCCGCCGCTCGGCCACGTCGGAGGCACGGTTACTCGCCGACATGGCACGACACGTCAGCAAAAGTGGCAATTCTGTAAGCTATTGCGGGAGACGATGGCGATAGTGTTGTTGCCATTCTAAAACTGGCATTTGAAGGATGGTCATCCGTAAGGATGGCAAATAGTTAAATAACCCTATATTTTTTGCAATTTAGCTCTTTTTCGTAAGAATTTGACATATGGATCCCTGGAGGAAAGATTCACAGAAATGGGCCCATAGCACGGCGCCAAAGGTCACGGCTCCGTTGTATAACAACACGACGCATGCATGGCGCGTGCTGTTATACAACGGAGCCGTGACCTTTGGCGCCGTTCTATGACACGTCGGATCCACCATCACCCCGGAATCACCTAGTAAAATAGAACGGAGCCGTGACCTTTGGCGCCGTGCTATGGGTCCATTTCTGTAAATCTTTCTTCCAGGGGTCCATATGTCAAATTCTTACGAAAAAAGGGCTAAATTGTAAAAAATATACAAGACGAGGACGGCGAGGGGAGAAAGAACAAAAAGGGAAATAAAGGGGGCTGAATAGAAAAGTGATCCAAGCTACCGTCTGGACTCCGGAGATTGGGAGTATAATATTGCGAGAATTTTTCAGAGTGGTCCTTCACGATTCCTGAATTGACGTTTGCGTGAATTATTGGAGAAGGGTTGGGTTTGCTTCTTCCGGAAGAGTGGCGGTGTAGGGGATGTACCAGGCTACACAACCATGGCTTTGTTCATCCGGTGGCTATTTTTCTAGGGGACGAGGTAGGGGCGTGAAACACGAACTATCTGGATGGATTATTATTATAATTGAATGATTGTGTCTTATGATTCAATTTGATATGGTAGTTAAGTCTGATAAAAATGTTATAACTAACTAAAATTTAGGATGATTATGTCTTATCTATGTTATTAGTATTTCAATAGTTGTATATTTATGTACATATGGTAAATTTATAGTGACAAATGGTACTTTCTAAAATGACGTCACTTCACTAATGTGAGCATTTATAAATTCATGTCAATTGTTAAATTAGTGATGCTTATTTCATAAATATTATTGAATTTGCACTTACTATTCATAAGAATATGGCTTTATAATATTTTTTTCGCCGATAATAAATTGCCTTTTAAGAGAAAAAATTGACATGAGTAATCATTTGAGAATTAAGATAACTTAGAGTTGGATATAAGTTATTTCAAGGTCCAACTACATCTTGTAATTTGCTGGTCAAACATCGAACCCATAAAAATTGTAATAGTTAATTAATACTTGAGTAACTAAATTAGATGCAACTAATGAATCTAATCCTCGACCATTTATCCATGTATAGCATGTAGAAATCTTCCACGACTTTTACCCATCGACACATTTTTTAGATAATGGATAATATATTATCCGGCCTTAACCAAAACGGCTACGGCCAACCAAAAAATAAGAAAATTACATCCCATCAAGGGGCTCTAGTAGTCCTACGCGACCACCAAGATCGCTATACACGTTTGTCAGACCTTACGAAGAACTGAAAACGCTGGACACCAATCACCATTGATGCTACTTCCAAGGCAACAGCACGAAGACTTGGTGCAGATACTGCCAACCAACATCCGAACTGTTACGCCATCCAATGCCTCCTCCGCCTTTTTTTGACGAGAGTGCCTCCTCCGTCCTTAGCTGAATACCGAACATAGTGTCCACACGGGAGAACTGCCCGGCCATGACGAACAAGAACTTCGACGACGCGCCTGCACTGCCGCCGCCGGCCTGGAGAAACCAAGCTAGGTTTTCACCCAGTTTTTGATCAACCACGGACGCAACAGGGAACGGTCTGACCAACGACTTCAACAGCGCCTTCAACAAGGTGTGTGTCACGGACACTTCACCGCCGCTGATCCGGCAAAACATGCCAGACAAGGATTTCTCCCAAATCGCTGCCACCACCGTCACCACCACACCGGAAGGATACCAGCATCTTTATACAGGACGCCGCCACCGCAAGACAAGACGCATTCCGGCCGCCGTCGACGAACACCGCCACCCGGAGCATGGTTCCGCCGGCAAAGGGACGGCACCAACCCGTGGGGAAGGCGGCTGCACGACAGCTAGCGAAATTCACCCAGATTGCCTCCCTGGAGGCGACACGGAGCGATGAAGACATTGGATCTGTTACCCTTCGAGCCGAGGGATCGCCGCTCGACGACTGCGTCGCCGCCGGCCTCGCGCGCAGGCCGCCGCCTGGACGCCGGCCGCCGCCTGGACGCCGGCCGCCCGCCTTGTCGGTCGCACGCACGCCGGCCGTGCACCCATCGTGCTCCTCGTCGGCCACGCCCGCCGGCCGAGCGCACGCCGGCCTGCGCGCCTCCGCTGCCTCGCCGTCCCACGCGTCGCCGCCCTCCCGCAACCTCCTCCACCGGCCGTAGTCATCACCGCGCGCCAGGCGACGGGATCGGCCAAGGGCGACCCGGATCCGGGGGCGGAGAGGCTGGATCCGGCCGCGCGCGCCGCCGTCGACGAGAGCTGGCCGCCGCCGGCGTCCACCCTCCAATGGCGTCGGCGCCCACCAAAGGAGAGGGGAAAGGAAGGGATGGTCCCCGCCGCCGCCATCCCGGTGTCCAGCCGGACTTCCGGCGTCACCCTCCGACGGCGACGAGGAGAGGATGAGGGGAGAAGGGAGTGGCGGCGGCCGGGGGTGTGAGTCGCCGCCTGAGCCGCCCCTACGCGGAGGACGGCGCGATGACCCCTATGCGGGATCCGATCTGTACATAAAACAATCCACCCATCGACACATAACTATAGCTATTATAAAGATGCTTTACACGGTGGAAAAAATTAAAGCAGTTATATTAGTTACTGCACGGATGGAAAACAAACGGATTCCAGTTTTTAAGCATTCCCTCTACTTCCAACTCTTTCCTTTGTTTGCTAGAAACCCGGCCTATCTGTACCTCTTTCTTTTAAAAAGAAATTTGACCTACCTGCAATAACGCAATTCCGGGAGGAGTCGGTAGTTGGGCACTGGATCCCTTCGGACCTGGAGAACGTGTGACACTGGGTCGGGGTTTGGTGAACCAACAGATGGCTCCTTTTCTTTTGAGAACGTGAACATGAGCGGTAGACTGAACACCCACACAATCTCGATTTGACACAACAACACTTTCCATGGTAGGATCGGACCAACGGAACAGACTAACTACAGTACGCAGTCGTCTATTTGTTAGGCAGGCGACTTGAACATAGATTCTTTGACCCAGGTGATCAGGACTCGTACAAGTATCTGACGTGATTAGGCGGGGACAGGATTCGAACCTGCAGTCTTCAGGTCATGAGCCTGATGAGTCGACCAATTCCTCTACCCCGCTGCTTCCCCTGATCTTTCTTTCCCTTTTCCCACCGGGGTTCCCCTTGCTTGCTTGGCCGGGATAGAACCAGCGTTTAGGTTGCGGCTAGGCGCGGAGGTTGGAGCTCCCTCCTTGACTGACGACTGGTACGAACTTGCTGAAAGCACGGGCGTAGAAGCGATGCTCGCTTCTAAAAGGCTTAAAGGCTCTTATCAAGGCAATGAACATTTTTCACTTGGAAACTAATAAGAAAGGAATTCAAATCATAGTTCAATACAGACTTTTTATCCTTTAAGAAGGGTTAAACTTTCCTTCCAATACTTGTGCGTATTTTCTCATTCATGTATCACAAATGGATCTATCTACAGTAGGATTTTTGGATTTTTTGCTCATTTGTATTTTACGTACCAAAGTAATGAATTTTGAATAATGAATTTCTATCAAATAAAGGTATTATTGCGGAAATCTATTTGTTTGAATCCGTTAATTTTTTAGGTCAAAGGTTCAGAGTAATCGCCACAGTGAGTCCTGCTGAAACGACTTATCCTGAAGCCTCACCGTTATAATAAGCCTACAACTATGCGGACCCTAAGTATAAAAAAAAAACTATGCGGATCCTGACAGTGCTATTACGGTACGCTGCTGAAGTTGCAATAACACTAGCATGTTATACAAACACACCCCTGATGATACTTGCTAGAAGGTGTAAAGGATAACACAGCTACTATAATCAGAAGAAGGAAGATCAGAAGTTCCCCCAAAGGAACATTCGTGATTCGTGAGCCTGTCTTCCAAGGCGCTTATGCACTCAAGAAGGAACGTGCACGTATGTGTCACATACTTTTCTAAGGCACACGATATACTAGTAGTAAGCCGAGTTTTCTTTTTTTTTGTTAAAAAAACTTAGAAACCTTGCTCTGAATTTAATACAAACTACACCACATGTCTTCAATTTCTCGCGCTCTAAACAAACCCTCCTTTGAATACGGCACATAAACATAACGAGAACTTGGTTGAAACTGGTTCATATCAATATCAAAGCGGTAACTTCTCAGAGGATAATAACCATATAGTAATAATAAATACAGAAGTTGCTATCAAATCAGATATAATTAACTAGCAATGACCATCATATCGTCACTTGCTTGCTAATCTAGCTGACTACCTTCCCAGCTAGGATAAACAACGGCGTGCGGAGCACAAGCCAAGGAATCATTCCGTTTCTGGACAACGCCCACGTTTAAAACCAGCAGAGCTCTCCCTTTCACCAATCAATTCAGCGAGCAACGATAGGCTGATTTTGATCTTCTGTGAAGAGCCATATGGGCTAGGGCTCCCGTACGCCGGCGATCGAAGCAACCAAAGGGACCAAACCGTGTGGGTGTGATGCGGCGTCTCTGGCTCTCTGCTGCTACGAGCAAGCAAGCAATGCAAACCAATAAAAGGGTTATGTTTGAGCTAGCTGACAGTGAAGTGCAGGTGCTTATCGATCGCCGTTGCCATCGACACCATGGAATGCTTCGCCGAGCACGGACAGAGCGGCAGCCCTCACATGGATCCATCGCCTAGTTCCGGTCCCTTTCCAGCTCCCTCTGAAACCCAACCCATCCAGCCCGCCCAAACCGAGCTGCGACGCCGATGGACCACAGCTCGTCAGCTATACCATGCGTCCAAAACCAAGACTCCTGGTGTCGTCTCAAAACTTATTCCAACATTTTTAAGGGTTTTTTTGCAGCTTGTGTGTATAAGAGCTTTTTTTAGAAATATGTATTTTTTGGCACATTTAAAAATATGTATAAGAGCACCTGCCCAACAACCATGGAACAACGGGGGCACCTATCTAGCTACCGGAAGCCAGACAGTGGTGCTAGCTTACGACCCAACAGGCCGGCCCATTAGCCGTCGAGCTATCTTCTTCCCCACCGCCGTCTCCTTCCCCGCCGAGATCTCCACCCCCGTCGCCGCCTGTGATTTGTTCTCCGGCAGAACTCCCCCGCCTCCACTACCTCCCTCGGCTCCGGCGCCACTCCCGCGCCTCCGCCGCCGCCCTCCGCCGCTGCCTCCGCTAATCCCAATCTCATCGCATAGCTCCTGTCGAACTCCCCCGCCTCCCTCGGCTTCGGCGCCTCCGCCGCCGCCCTCTACCGCCGCCGCCGCTAATCCAGTATCCTTGCATAGCTCCGGCCGAACTCCCCCGCCTCCCCCGCCTCCCTCGGCTCCGACGTCACTCCGGCGCCTCCGCCGTCGCCCTCCACCGCCGCCGACGCTAACCCCTCCGCGGCGACCTTCTTTAGCTCCGGCAGACCCCTCCCCCTCCGCCATCACTGGCCTAACCGCCATCTATAGGTCCGACAGTCAAGCAACCCGGCAACCCCCCCACCCCCAACCCGAACCCGAACCCCTAACCCGATGGGCGGCGGCGGCGGGAGCTTTGGAGCGGCGACGGCGGCGGGAGCGTGCGAGGAGAGTGACCGCGCGAGGGAGGAGGAAGTGGATTGGACGGATGGTATACCTAGCACAAAGCTCAAACATCGGAAGCTAACATGCCAAAAAAAACTACCGGAAGCCGGATCCCGATGGAACAACCGGTCAAACCAGCCCAACCCCATGTCAAAAAAAAAAACCCCAACGCAAATACGCAATGGCCCAACCCGCCAGCAGCCCGTGTAAAGCCAACCCGCACCAGACTAATACATTTTCCTCGGGTTAGTCTGGAAACAAACCCAGAAACCGGCCCATTAACAGGGCGACCTAACCCGATGCGCATCAAAGCGTAGGGTGTCTCTACTCCCTTTCCTGACGGCGACCGACGATTGGGAGAGCGGCGCCGGCGTCGGCCTTCTTCCCCCAGCCCTTTGCCGGCGGCGGCCTTCTTCGCCCGGCCCTTTGCCGGCGGCGAGCGGTATGCCTCCCCTTCACTTCCCTTCCTGCTCTGCAAAACGGAGCACGCCAAACCCTACCGTGGCGTGTTTGTTTCGGATCTACTGACTTCAATTCTGTTTGCAAACCCTATGCTGGCTCCGCCCCTGACTGGCGCTGGCCTATGCGCTCATGTTTTGTGTGGTTATCATTTATTACGTGTTTGTCGTAATGGGCTGGCCTATGTTTTTGATGATATGTAGGTGGTAGAAACGTTTGAGGAGTGCGGATTTTGACGCTTTGTGATGGTTGTATAATAGTGTCCAAATGAGTTCGAAGAAGGTTCCGTACCACAAGCATCGGGAGGCTGAGGAGGCGAGGAAGAAGGTCAGGGTTCAAATCCATGTTAACCTTTTCGTGTGACACTATAGTTTTACCTTTACCCTCTTGTACTGTGTGTTTATATTTTATTTTGACTGCTTTGGTATTTGAAGAGGGAGGAAGATGAAGCGGCGCGTGTATACGCGGAATTTGTCGAGTCATTCAAGGGTGACAGCTCATCTGGGGCTAAGTTTGTCCGAGGTGGTGTGATTGACCCCAATGCAAAGCTGAGGACTGATTCTGAAGGTTAGTGACAGGGGTTTCAGTTTTGTTTATTTTCTTATTGGTACTTTTCCGCTTTGTAGTTTCATTTCACTAGCTTCCAAGATGGATATATGCATTGTTTCTTTTATTGCTCCAATTGATCAAGAGATCGGCCTTTTTATTCATTCGGCAATGGCAGGTGGAAAATCCAAAGATGGGGGGTCTGTTCCAAAGAAGGGCAGTAGGTAAACGGCAAAAATACTTGATTCCTAGAAGATGGTATCGTGTGGTACCTCTGCTACATCTTTAGATGGTTATGTGGCCAATATAACTAGAATTCAGAGACACGACCCAGTTTTGGTTGCCTTATGCTATATACTCTGGCACATAGCTTTTTTTTTATTACAGTTATGCTTCTTTTAATAACTTCAAAATCATTACCAAGTGCTGAGTGGAGTTAAAAAGAATGATAAGGGTAGTCTGAAGAAGAAAATAGTATGGCTAGCCTTTTTTGGCCACACCATCCCGTTTCATGGCTAGTGTTACATTTGCATGTATGCTGTAGTTTCAACTACAGTTACCTGACGGAGCACTTCATTATTGCTACTTGAGCTTGATGGCATTACACTAGCTCATGTCTTGCCTTTGTTCTATAGTCATGTCTGTTTATGATATTAGCACGCCTGTGGCACTGTGGCAGTCACAATGCTTCATCCTTCATGATTTTACATTAGTGTTTTTGACAGTGCTTAAAAGTAAACTAGGGTTCCAGGTAGGCAGGCTAGGTGTGCCTTATAGAACAGTGGATTATAATGCCTAATGAGATGAATTTATACTAGTCACTTAACTCGTTATATGAATTCAGGATACCACATCCAATCTGCATTTGTGTGTGTTTAGTGGTTGTCCATTGCACTCCTTGGGCATGATTATTGTATTGGTTTCCATATCTATGTAGAGTTGTCATTTTGCATGTTGGATATAGTTAAGTGTAATTAGTTATGTGGCATTGTCTTAGGGTATATAGGTAATGATGGTTTCTGTATATTTGGAGGTGTTCTTGTAGGAACTTTGAAGTATATCATATCTTTATGGTAGTAGCCAGCAATAGCTTCGCATGTGAGTAATGCTGATACTAGTTCCAGAGTTTTGAGCCACTTAGAATCTTCTAACTTACATGTCCAGTCATGTACCTTCTGCGCTCTTCTCAGTGCCCAAGCTAGATTGAATTGAAAATTTCATGCGCTTGCGATTAAATCCTTGTTGGCAATAACCCGATAGAGTAAGCTTTAGGATCAATTATACTTTTTAATACATACAAAGTATGATTTCTTCAAGCTTCCTGGGGAACCCAAAATACTATTGTGTGCATTATTGCATCAACAGGATCTTTGACTATATAATAGACCAAAGGAGTGGAGGTTCAAATTTCATTAGTTGAAGTGAGAATACTTGAAATACCGTCATACCTGTAACTCTGCTTCGTTATTCTCATAACCCCATATCGCTTTGGTTTATGTATGATATGCATACGGGATCTGACTTGTGGGCATACCTTATAGTCCTTATACATAGCATAACAATTTATACTTGTGAGCATCATAAATACCTTATGCATAGCACACTTTTCTCCAGGTATGTTCCGTCCTTCTTGCCACCATCATTTACAAGAGAGCCTGAGAAGAAGGTGAGGACACCTCCAATATTCTTGTAGTTTACTTCAGTTAATCTGTATAGTTCCTTTGGTCAAGATTTATCTCGACTTGCAGAAGGAAGAGGAGAGGCCAAAGGAAAAGGAAAAAGGAAAGCCACGTGCAATAGATAAGTTCATGGAGGAACTTAAGTTTGAGCAAGAGCAACGAGAAAAGCGTAATCAGGATCGAGACCACCGGCGTGAAGGTCGTCACAGCGATAGCTCATTGGTAGGTTATATGTGTAACAATGGTCCTTTTATTTTGTTCCACACTTCCATCAGAGTTCAATATTTTGTTTGGTTTGTGGGAATATTATGTGTTACATGTCTGTGTAAACAATATTTTCAACTTTGCAGCTTACTCAAACTGTTCTTAAACTGAAATCCAGCTCATAAAAAAATCAATGTGTCTCTATAAATATTATTAGTTTGTCCTTATGTTTGTTACATTGATGCTTGAAATTGTTTCGTGCAGCCCTCTAGCCGGTTTGATGAACTACCGGATGAATTTGATCCAACTGGAAGATTTCCAGGATCATTTGATGACGGCGATCCTCAAACCACAAACTTATATGTCGGCAATCTATCTCCAAAGGTTGCTTTCTCTGCTGCACATGTTCTGTCAGACTTATATGCATTATCTAGTTAGCTCACTGGTGCGTTACATGCTATGATTTTAGGTCGATGAGAATTTTCTTTTAAGAACCTTCGGTCGGTTTGGACCTATTGCTAGTGTCAAGATTATGTGGCCTAGAACAGAAGAGGAACGCAGAAGGCAAAGAAATTGTGGTTTTGTTGCCTTCATGAATAGAGCAGACGGACAGGCAGCAAAGGATGAAATGCAAGGTTAGTGTGCACATCCTTGTAATGCTATTTTTATGGGAACTTGTAATGTTATTTTTTGGTTGCTTGTTCTTACTTTCAGCTTATTTCAATGTTTATTTCAGGTGTTGTTGTGTATGATTATGAGCTGAAGATTGGATGGGGTAAATCTGTTGCTCTTCCATCACAGGCGTTGCCTGCTCCTCCTCCAGGACACATGGCAATCAGAAATAAGGAGGTCGCTTCTTTTGTTCTTTAGCGCTGAATTAAAGTTTCTGTGTTCATCTGACTCTTTTTGTCATGATACATTTGTGAGTTTTAATATAATGGGGCGTTCTTGGTATTGCATATAAGAATTGCCATTGACGATATTTTTCTTTGTTTTATACAGGGTGGTACAGTCGTACTTTCTGGTCCTGGTGGCCCTGCTATTGCATCTGTTACACCACAAACCTCAGAGTTGGTAGGGGAAGTTGTGCATGATCCCTTATTAATTCATGTGTATCATTAAAAGATTTGGTAGCTTCAATTCACATTGTGGATTCATTTGACTCAGGTCCTTACACCAAATGTTCCTGATATCGTGGTTGCTCCACCGGATGATGGACGTCTCCGGCACGTGATTGACACAATGGCTCTGCATGTACTTGATGGTGGATGTGCATTTGAACAAGCTGTAATGGAGAGAGGGCGAGGGAATCCTTTATTTGATTTCTTGTTCGATCTTAAATCTAAAGAGCACACATACTATGTTTGGAGGCTATACTCCTTTGCTCAGGTACTTGTTTCTGTCTATAGTTCAGAATTTTAATTGACATCAGCTCTATGGATAGAACAGTGTTGTTCTTTTTATTCATCTGTATTTGCCATCCTTAGTTGGAAGTCAGTCTATCAAAACTGCCTCAGTTTTGCTACCAAAGATAACAAGCAAACAAGGCTATGTCGTCCATTATATACGTTGCACAAGGATAACTTGTTAAATAAACATTACTTATTTAGTTTCTTTGAACGTTTGAGTACATGTTTTTCCTTGCTCCACAGAGCTTTTGATCTATTACCGTATCATGGTTGGAACATAATTTTGATAACTGATTGTGCTGATAGAGTGCTAACAGCTTGTGATGTTGTAACACAGGGCGATACTTTACAACGATGGAGAACAGAACCATACATCATGATCACAGGAAGTGGACGGTAATATCTTTTGCACAGTAATAATGGTATTTAATAGGAATGATATGCATGGACTCTGTGCTTATTGACTTTGTTGTGACAAAATGTAAAATGCAATGTGCTATTTCAGATGGGTTCCACCTCCCTTGTCATCCAATAGAAGCCCTGAACGTGAAAAGGAATCTACATTTGCTGCTGGTAGAAGCAGGGTAAGTGTTTGTTAGACCTAGTCAGAGCATTTTTTTTTCTGTGCATGTTTTGATATAGCATAGTTCTGCTAATGTAAAAGCTAAAAATAAATGGTTCTGTTACAAGGCTAATCTGTCGTTCCCTTTTTCAGCGTGTTGAAGTAGAGCGTACATTGACAGATTCACAGCGTGATGAATTTGAGGAAATGCTACGACGGTTGACATTAGAGAGGAGTCAAATAAAAGAAGCCATGGGATTTGCCTTGGATAATGCTGATGCAGCTGGGGAGGTACAGCCTGCCTTTTACTTGATCTAATAAACTGTATTTCCCTTTTTTTCCTTTTGAATTGCTTAAATAGTACCATAACTTATTTAACTATGGAACAACATAGAGATCCGTTAATAGCTTGATAGTTATGTGCCAAGAACAATGAGTTTATGTAGTTAACAAATTTATGTTGTAGATCAACTATTGGGACCTCTTTTTGCTTGCTCTTTTTTTGTCTTTGTAGGTCAGTTTAATTATTGTGTATTAGGAATTGCCTTGGTTGTTATAATAATCTTAATAATTCAAGCAAATATTCTGGTGTTTGATTTCTCTTGTTCATCTGATGCCCCTTGTGTAGTTCTCATTGCATGAATACTCATTGGTTGTTGTTTTATTTCAGATTGTTGAGGTTCTTACAGAATCCTTGACGCTCAAGGAGACACCTATTCCAACCAAGGTTGCTCGGCTTATGCTAGTGTCCGACATCCTTCATAATAGTAGTGCTCCTGTGAAGAACGCATCTGCATTCCGTACAAAGTTTGAAGCTTCTTTGCCAGATATTATTGAGAGCTTCAATGACTTGTACCGCAGTATCACTGGAAGGATTACTGCTGAAGCTCTGAAGGTGATTTATATTGCGTCATTTCTTGAATATATACTTGAGTTTATCTGTCCTTGATGGCTTGATGATCTTACATGACTGCTTGAATTTATTACCGTCATGCAGGAGAGGGTTATGAAAGTTCTACAAGTGTGGGCAGACTGGTTCTTGTTTTCTGATGCATTTCTGAATGGGCTCAGGGCTACTTTTCTTAGATCAGGCAACTCTGGTGTTGTTCCATATCACTCGTTATGTGGCGATGCACCTGAAATTGAAAACAAAGGTAGCTCTGCGGATAGGAATGATGGATTTAAGCTTAATGAAGATGGCGCCTTGGCTACAGGAAAGGCAGCAGCAACAAAGGAGCTATTAGGCCTTCCACTAGCTGAACTTGAGCGCCGCTGTAGACATAATGGCCTCTCACTATCTGGTGGTAAAGAGATGATGGTTGCCAGGTTGCTTAACTTGGAAGAGGCCGAGAAAGAACGGGTATATGAGAAAGATGTTGACATGAAATATGCGCAGGGGGAACAGCATAGAATTGGAAGAGAGGACAGTGGTTTAAATGCTCGTAGCGCAACATCAGGATTCGGAGAAACTCCTAATGGTGATGAATTTGATGTCTCCCGGAACAGTATGGGAGCTGGCAAAGGCCGCTCTAGAGAGTCTGCTTCTGCTGAACTTGAATCGTTTCCAAGCAAGAAGCCAAAATATGATCCTGTTTTGCCAGCTTCTAAATGGAGTCGAGAGGATGACATCAGCGATGATGAAGATAGAAAAGGTGGTAAAGGCTTGGGATTAAGCTATTCATCTGGAAGCGATGCTGGTGATCTCGGAAAGGCCGATACATCAGAAGTTAGTACTGATCATGCAAGTCATCATCAGGATACGATTGTTGATGAAGAGCATAGGTACATGTACTTCATGTTCAATCTTCTTACCATTTCCTTATTATTTCTTGTATGAGTGTGTTAATAAAGCACATATTTTTCCTGGTATGCAGGCAAAAATTGAGGCAGATTGAGATTTCTGTCATGCAGTACCGTGAAACCCTCGAGGAGCAGGGTTTGCGTAACATGGATGAGATTGAGAGGAAGATTGCCAGCCATCGGAGGCGTCTTCAGTCTGAATATGGTTTATCCACTTCAACTGATGGTGCAAACACCAGGCGATCTTCTGGTATGATGTATCCTGCTTTTTTTTACAATAGCATTTCTGTTGCATTGGCCCGTACATCTTTTGTCACTGAGATTTTTACGGTCATTGTTAGTTCATGTGCTAAAGAACGAGCCATGTTATTCCCCTCAACACTTCTTTTCTTTCAATGTTTGTCCTCCCTTGTTTTCTATTTTAGGTATCTTATATAAATGATATCTAATTTTGCAGAAAGAACATCACTGGAGCGGAAAGAGAAGCATGACGATGCACATGATTATGCTAGGAAGCGGCGTCGGAGCCAGAGTAGAAGCCGCAGCCCTCCAAGGAAGTCACAGGAGAGGGACCGAGAGCACAGCCGCAGCAGAGACCGGTCGCATGTCAATGATGTCGGGAGGGACAGGGTACGCGAGAAAAACTCGAGCCGAGGGCGTGATGATCACTATGACAGAACCCGAGACAGGGAGAAAGACAGGAGAAAGGGAAGGTGACCGATGTCTGAACTCCCCTGTCACCAATTCATCATTTGCCTGAATGCAAGGGCCCTGGAGAAGGTAATATTCGAGCTACATCAGTTAACATCTGCCGCACCACGGCAGGTTTCCTGTCCGGCTATGTGACTTAGAGATCCTGTTGTAATCTGAGTTTTGAGGATAAATGTGATGTTTTTGTAGATCTGATGTGTTTGTAATAGGTAATTTTGCGGACCAAGATGAACCTGATGAGTTCATGCCAAAAGCAAATACTCCCTCCATATCGTTATATTTGACGCCCGCAGACCAAATGAAAAGGAGTCAGAATATTTGACGCTGCCTTCACCCATGTAACTTCAATTCCATTGTTGCTGGGCATCTTTGGTGAATGTCGGCCGTCGGCGCACGCACTAACAATGGAGTCTAACGTGTGCACGTGCGCGACTGAATTCCTGCACGACTCCGCAGGAGTGTGTTGCTTATAATGCCCCAAACAACGAGCATGTGTGATAAAAAAAAACCCCGAGCATGTGAGCATGTGGGTTACTGATGTGTAGATATGCTACTTGTCTATATGCACGCTTTTGACACATGCTTAAATGATGACGCTATTGTTTCGTTCAGAAAAAAATGATGACGCTATTGTGGGAACATGCCTTTCATGCTTGATGTTAGGATGGCCATTGGGTTTGAAACTCGAAAATGTTGCAACCTAAATTTTTGAACATCTTGTTGCCCGGAGCTAGGAAGAATTCGGTGTTCTTAAAAGTTTCGAATATCAGCCAATCCCGACGGTTCTTTTTTCGTGAACGTGTCTTAGCACATATTTTATTAGGAAGAAAGCAATTTATAAACGGTACTTGTTTCAGGCCAAACAGGAGTTAACCTATACAAGCACAGAAAGGACTAAAAGAAGAGAAAAAGACGGTCAACAGAACAACAAGCAAGAGCAACAACGGCTCCAACACACCAAACCAGAAACCCTAGACACAACCGTACTCCAGAACATGCATAAAGATAAACCTCGTCACGAGCGCCAAAGGACCCAGGGGTGGCAAAGCATCCACCCAGAAGCACGACACGACGGCAAAGCATCCGCCCGAACCAGCGACCAAGCACAGCAGGGGTGGCAAAGCTTCCACCCAATACGACCACGATAACAAAGCATCCGCCCGAACCAAACGATCAAGCACAGTAGGGGTGGCAAAGCATCCACTCGACCGATACGACCACAACGGCAAAGCATCCGCCAAAGCAACAGGGGGCGGCACAGCATCCTCTAGACGACGATAGTGATGACGGCAGCCTAGACGAGGTGGACGATAGAAGTGACGACAGGCGCAGGAGCAGAGACCTCCATGGTTACGACCGACAACCTCCACCAGACACAAGGCCCGGAAAGCACCGCAAGGGGCGACGCCCAGGGAAACTCCAAGACAACGCCTCAAGGGAGGAAGCGACGCCAAAGGCGCCGTTGTTGTCCGACCAAACATGGTCAGGGCTTTCGCCCGGAAGTTCACCGGGGAGGCGGAGAGGGGATGATGCATTCAACAAGGTAAATGGCGCCCTAAGTCGTCACCATCAATGGGCTTTCGCCATTCCCCACCCAACCAGGAAGCATACCTCCACCCGGCGGACGGATCCGGGCAGAGACGAATTGGCAGTTAGGCACTCGGGCCAAGGCCAGATGGTGGCAAGCGTCCTCCGGGGCGCACTCCGCCGCAACATTGCGACGTCGATGGGTGGCATCCCGGCGGTGGCTGCCTCGAGCACCCGTCCACGCCATCGGACAGCAGCGCGAGGAGCACCGTCCCGGGCCCACGCCAGCCCGGGCCCAAGGCGGCGGATCTGAGTGGCGAAGGAGGGGGTGGCCGAGCCCGCGCGGCCCCTGGAGGTGTCCTCCCCTAGCGCCCGCGCCCCGGCGACCGTGGCCACCGGGCGGTAGTGCGAGGAGCACCGGCTCGGGCCCGCGGCAGCGGATCTGAACGGCGGTGCGGCCGAGCCCGCGGCGGATCCGGCGAAGATATGGCGTGGAGGCCGGATCTAGCACGAGAGGGGTCGCCGGCGGCGGGAGGTGGCCGGAGACGACCGACCAAGGGCGGCCGGATCTAGGGTTGGAGGTGGAGTGGGAGGAGAAAGGGGCGACCATGAAAAGAGAAGAGAAAGTGGGAGAGAAGGGGAGGTGGGGTCGCCGCCGCCGTCACGAGCCGACGGCGGCGACCGACGGGGCTGAGGGCGGGCTACCCGGCGGCGGCGGTGGCTCGTCTCCCCCTGAGTCGCCCGAGGGGACGTCGCGAGGGGAGCGGGGCTATCAGGACTCGCGCTGGATCCGCCCCGATCCTGACGGTTCTTAGTAAATTCAATAGAGAATCACTATTATTAGCGGTCATTGACCCCTCTCCATTCATGCTAAATTGCTAAGGAGAGGACGGAGCGCGCCGCAAGAGTCTCGCAACCTGCTTGATTCGAGCATTCGCTTCTTCGAAGGAAGAACGAAAAGATAGATGGAGCCTCCTAGAGCTAGAGATTCTAGTTTTTTTTTTCTGGAAAAACCATTGTAATGCGGTCCTAACCAACACTGGACATAGTTTTCATAGTGTATACATCATCGAGAAACTAGCGGTAGACATAACTCTCATAATACAACCACCACTATTCAATATTTGAATTTAATATATTTTTTGGTGTGGCTTCGCGGAAACGGCTCTAGCTCTGGACTACAATACCCGGTCTTCACCGGCTCATGCTACAGTTGTAACCTACGGTGCACAAACAACCGGATCGGAGCTGAAGCTCCACCGAACGGGCTCTATGATCTTCACGGCAGGGGCGGAGGCACTCAGGGGGGCTGGAGCCCCCCTACCCCCTTGGAATCAATGAGCCTTCTCTAAGCCCCTCCTATCATTTCTAACCATAGATGAAGAGGAAGAAAAAAGCAAAAA
This sequence comes from Echinochloa phyllopogon, assembly GCA_033239725.1. Taxonomy (NCBI): domain Eukaryota; kingdom Viridiplantae; phylum Streptophyta; class Magnoliopsida; order Poales; family Poaceae; genus Echinochloa; species Echinochloa phyllopogon. The sequence continues at coordinate 5,740,388 of BTCW01000001.1, forward strand.
AAGAGGAAGAAGAAGAAAAAAGAAGAGAGGAGGAAGAAGAAGGGGCAACTCAGTCCCCAAGGGTCTGCTTGGTTTGTGGCCAAAATTTTGGCATGCCAAAACTTTGGCCAGCCAATTTTTTGGCTATCATTTGGTTGCCTAGCAAAGGTTGCCAACATCTCACATTTAGATTACCAAAATGCTGGTAAGTTTTTGGCCTAAGTTTTGGCTTACCAAAATTTTGGCATGCCAAAGATTTGATAGAAAACCAATCCCCTAAATTTCAGGCTTCATCCCTATTTCACGGTTCACGGAACGCTCGTGTCTAGCAGAGAAGCAGATTGGAAGCGACTCAGGAAGGCAAATGGGTTCAGCTCATGAAATAGCTTGAACTTTGTTTTTGTTAAAGTACCTTTACCCTATATTTTATTATTAGCAAAATTATTGACGATACATCAATTATTTTGTGATGGCTTTTGGACAAACAACAGATAGATCGTCTAAAATTTAGACTCACGCCCGCAGATAGAGAGGAGGGGGACAGAAGAGAGATAGAGAGATTCCACCAACTTCTGGACGTCAGATCCTATCCAACCAAGAACCATATCGAAGCAGCTGACGTGTCAGCAGGCACACGCCAACACGAACACGTATGTAACGTGTGCGCGCCAAGGACGACCTGGAACATTCAGACGCAGCGCGTCATTAGCGGCAACAGCGACCTTGGCTACTTGCTCCGCTCGACCCCATCTAGTAATCTAACAACCAAACTAAAAGGCTAATTAAAAGCAGCCCGGGTTAAAGCATGGCTAAGCTCCGCAAGAGGCAACCTGACAGTTTCTTTTAACAAGTCCAAAAGCAGCTTTGCCATGTGACGATGACTGATGATAATGAAACGAGCAAGCAATGCAACCTCCGATCTGATCTCATCTACCGTGGCAAGTTCAACTTGTAAACCCTGGTCCTATCTTTTTCCACTCTTTCTTTTTCAAGGGCCTGTGGACCCCCTCCCCTCCGCAGGACAGAAGAAAAATGACTCATCGAAGGTGAATCCTCGTGTCCTGTTCTTCGATTTTCGATTCGAGTTACTTAATTACTACTAGCACCAATGGCAGCGGACGTGGAACGCAGGAATTTGAATTTCGCTAAGCAACAACGCAGCATTCAGTTTTCCAACAAAGCCGAGAGGATCTCCTCTCCACGTTTGCCTTCTGAAATATGAAAAAGTCGTTTCTTGAGCTTCCCATCGATGAGCAGACCCAGAGTTTAGGGCATGTTTAGATACAAAATCCAACTCCCAAATACACTATGCAAAAAGAAGATTCTCGTCACATCAAAATGTCATAACATGCATGAAGTATTAAATGTAGATGAAATCAAAAACTAATTGCACAGTTTTGTTGTACTCTGCGAGACGAACATTTTGAGCCTAATTAATCAATTTTTGGATAATTTTTCACAAATACAAACGAAATGCTACAGTAGCACAATGATTACGAAGTGACATCTTACTCCCAAATTCAACCTCCCAATTCTAACATCTAAACTCCGTCCATTAAATTGAATCGGCATCGTCGTCCCCTCCCCTTCCGTGCATGCCGCGCACGTAGCAGTAACCCATGCTAAAACCAGGTGATGAGTGGCAACGCGAGCCGCCAGGCCCCCGTGTCCCCGTGACAGCGACGTGCTCATCATCTGATGGATGCCGCACGGAACAAAAAATCTCCCAACGGCAACCAGCCGCGGCCCTCCACGATCCCAAAGGCCACTTGTTCGTGGCGCCCCGACCCCTGATCAGAGAATCTCCCTGCCCCGTGAAATTCCCCTGCCGGATCTGAATCTTTCCCCGCGTTCGTTTCGAGTGCCGGAATTCCTGTCAGAATGCTGGCTCGGCTCGGCTCGGCTCCTGATGAACTCCACGGAAATGGAGCCGTTTTCCGTTGAATTCCCGCAAAACCACGTGAAATTCGGCCAAAATCCGGAGCACGGGAGTGCATGCTGCGACGGCTAGTTGAGGTCCGGCGTTCCACTGACAGGCGGGCCACCTCGCCGGCGGCCGGGCCCGCGAGGCAGTGGGGTTCGAGCGTTTGACTACTACTACTAGCAGGCTACTAGTAGCAGCGCATCTCGTATTCTGATCCCCTCGTCACTCGTGGCCTCCACCCATCTCGCTTTCCTCTCTCTCCCCTCTCCGGCATCCTTCTCGGCTCGTTCCGATCGCCGCTCTCCCCGTGAGGACTTGGTCCCTCGGCTGATGCGGCGGCCGGCGCTGCAAGGGGCGAGCTGACGGAGCGAGTGGCAGCGGCGGTGGGATCTTGGCGGCAGGCCGGCAGCGGCACTCCGCCCACCCAGAGCGGCCGTGGTCAGCTACTCAGCTCCCGTTGGATTCGATCTTTCTGTTTATTTTGTTTTTTTTATTATTTCCGTCAGGAATCCAATGATTTCGCTGTTTGTTGAGCCTGTTCTGTTGGTGAGCGAAACGGAGAAATGGCATTCGTCAAAATTCTTACTGCCAATTTCATAAAGAAAGGATCTTTTGTGAACGGGCCGCGTTTTTTTTAATTCACTCGGTTCCCGCCAAAGCTTTCTACGGTTTCTGGATGGCTGTATTTGTGGGTGGTATCTTCGGTATTTCGTGTCAAGATTAATCCTGGGATGCGGTTTGGTGTTGTCATCACAGTCCGATCTTGCGGTTCCTCGAGGAGTCAATCGGCTGGGTGTTTTTTTTTTCGTAATTGGGACCTGCCTACAAGTGGTATCAATAATTCAATTCAATATGACGGAATCTGTTAGGAATATGTTACGCGTTTATTCAGTCCAAATAAACCATTTCCTTGTTTCTGTAATACCAAGTTTGTTGCATTTGGACCAAACAAATGATGGTTAGCTATATTTATTTATGAAAAAGAAACTTATCTCGTTTTAGGAGCACCCGCCGGGTGGTGGGCTCTCAGCTCTCACCTAACTCGGGGTTTAAGGAAAAGGTGATATGGGGTTGTCATCGCCCATGGTTTGGTGTTGTCATCGCTCATCATTTCGTTTATAGGATACTTTTTAGTATTTGTCACTTGTCAGTACACTTTTCCTTGTATATATATATTTTAAAAAAAGGCGGGTCACATTAAGCAGTCCGTCATGTTTATTCATTCTGATATCTATGGATGGTGGTTGGCCAAAGAATCCTAGTTTATATCATTATATGGTAGCCATGGGGGTTAGGCCAGTTCTGTTCCTGTGCAGGTGTACCTGGGTTTTGAAGTTAGTTGTCCTTTCTGATAGCTGAGGTATTTTGCAATTATTGGTTTTCTTATATGAAGGGCCTCAATTGTATTACTTGTAGCTGTGGGAGCGTATCCTATGTCTTATCTGGAAATAATGGCACTTCCCTAAATTTGTTAGGTTCTAGCTTCACCTATCTTTATCATGTTACATCTGCATTAGTCCTGCATATTTGTCATGTTAATGTGGTATCTTGGGTGGTTGCATTCTTCCCTGTTTGGTTGATTCTGTTGATTTACCTATTTATGTTGTTCAAATGCCGAGGGTGGTTGATTCTGTTGATTTACCTATTTATGTTCTTCCCTAAATGTGGTATCTTGGGTGGTTGCTTTGCAGTGTAAGACTTACTGAGGAACCTGAACCGAATCTTCCTTGATTCAGGACTTCTGAATACACTGGTCTAACTTGTCAAGTTCTGTTCTTGGCCCGACCTGATTGATTCCTGGTACGTCGTTGTTCTGTTATGTTTGCCTTTTGTTAATGACCATATATTTCTTTCCTTATGATACGATCAAACTCTGCAGCTTGTAAGGATGGGAATTTACCTCAGTACTCCCAAAACTGATAAGCTATCTGAAAACGGGGAAAATGATAGACTTCGATTTGGTCTTTCATCTATGCAAGGATGGCGAGCAACCATGGAAGATGCTGTGAGTTTCCTAATGCTAGCTATCATCATCTTTTGGCATTTTATTTGCATGTGGATGTAGTTTCATCCTCCAAGAATGTCTGCAATCACTGAGGTTGGTTGAAAAACATCTTGAACTTAACGAAAAAAGGAAAGGTTCATAGAATTTTTTTCCCCTTCCCCTTTCCCCTAACTAAATCAACCTAAGGCTCTTAATTCGTATTTTCCCGTTCACCTAGCAGAAATAGATTAACCCTAGGATCCTTTTTTCTTTTTTGTTATTTCCTTGATGTGTATTTTACATACCGCAGCACAGTAATTTGCTATAGAGAATTTCTATTAAATAAGGGTAGAATACTAACTTTTGGACATAGAATGAGTTGACTTTTTATGGGCTGCAGTTAACACGGGCATGTATTTAGCTTCACCACCTGAAAAAGATTAAGAGAGCATCAAATAACTAAGCCATTGTTTCTTTGATCGATATTAATTTGATTTCATTGGTGCTTTAACACGATGATTTTAGTTAGTTCACTGTCACACTACGTGCATATTGCTAATTCTTCAAGGGTGTGGTCCTAGCATTTTCATAGATCATGCCATTTCTGGAATTATTCCTTGATACAATTTTTAACATTCTGTGCAACCCTGCAGCACTCGGCATTGCTAGATCTTGATAGCGAGACGACATTCTTTGGTGTTTTTGATGGTCATGGAGGTAAGCATGCCCACAAAGATCAGTGCTTTCATGTTTCCTCATTGTACGCATGAGGGATGCTGCTAAGTATTTGTAGAGACCAGTATTGTCTCCTTAGCACTGCACAATCTAATATGGATTGCTTTACTCAGGAAGAGTGGTTTCCAAATTCTGTGCGAAATATCTGCACAGTCAAGTTGTCAAAAGTGAAGCCTATTCAGCTGGTGACCTAGGCAGTGCCGTGCATAGAGCTTTCTTCAGGTGTATGACGAACCAGATCCTACATGAGATGAAAAGTTTCAACATCCATTAGCATTACTGTCAGCGTTGATGATGATTTCTAATTATTTGGTTGTGCTACTTCAGAATGGATGAAATGATGCGAGGACAGAGAGGTTGGCGAGAACTTTCTGCACTTGGAGATAAGATAAACAAGTTTAGCGGTATGATAGAAGGGTTGATTTGGTCCCCAAGAGGCAGTGATTCAAATAATCAACAAGATGACTGGGCTTCTGAGGAGGTATATGATGCAACTTGCTACCACCACTTTCACTTTTCTGAATAGATGTACAGCTTATTTCATTTCTCATGGAGATATATATTTTACCTGTTTCAGATTCTTAAATCATTGTAAACTCTGTCAGCTGTGAATTGCAATAACAGCTGAACTTTATGTTGGAGAGAGAAGCTTATTCAAAGAGAACTAATGCCACCAAACATGAAGACTGTTGTCAATAATTTTGTAATATGACATAATAATGAAATATGAAGTTCAATTTTTTATATTCTGAAGTCCATGTGTTGTGATTCTTCACGTTTTTTTTGGAGTTATGGTATAAAATTGATGGGATATCTTAGAGTTATTCTTTTATCAGGGACCTCACTCTGATTATGCTGGACCGACATGTGGGAGTACAGCATGTGTAGCACTAATAAGAAATAACCAACTTATTGTGGCAAATGCTGGTGATTCACGGTGTGTTATTTCAAGGGCTGGGCGGGTATGCTACTCTTGCTCTTTCAGTAGTTGGCAAAAATGATATCCTTGACAGCCTGAGTGTATATTCTCCGCATCTTATCTATGATAGGCATACAATCTTTCAAGGGACCACAAACCTGAGCTTGCTGCTGAGAGAGAAAGAATAATGAAGGCAGGGGGTTTCATCCATATGGGTCGAGTAAATGGAAGTTTAAATTTGTCAAGAGCAATTGGTCTGGATTTTCTTGCTCCTCTCTTCTCTTCTTCGTTTATTTTTATTTTTAAATAATTATAGTGCACCTTGCTTTGGGCCTTAAGTATGCATTCACCTCTTTACAGGTGATGTGGAATTTAAACAGAACAAATTCCTGCCTCCGGAGAAGCAAATTGTTACAGCAAATCCTGACATTAACGTCGTAAGCTCTCTAAATCTGATTTCTCTTTGAAGTTGTACAGCAAGATATTATCTGCTATGGAACTGTTAAGCTACCGGTGTTTGCTTTCCCTTGGAAATTCATGCAATCTTGTCCTTTGTTAGGTGGAGCTCTGCGATGACGATGATTTTGTCGTTGTAGCATGTGATGGCATTTGGTAAGGCTAATTACCGACAATCTCATACCTTCATGCTCTGTACAGCTGAAGTGCATCAAGTTCCTAGAGCACAAAACCATAAACTTTGTGCTATCACTACTGCTATCAAATGCCTTGGCTTTAACATATCATTCGCTTCTTAGAGAACGAACTACTTTGTTTGATGAACAGGGATTGCATGTCAAGCCAACAGGTAGTGGATTTCATCCATGAGCGTATAAACAAGGTGAGTGCCACGTTATATTTCCAGATAGCAGCTGAACTGAACGTTTGGTAAGGTTATAGTGCCAGGCAATGACATACTATGGGTGTTGCTAAAAAATGCAGGAGAGCAGCCTATCTGCTGTGTGTGAAAGAGTGCTTGACAGATGCCTGGCTCCATCAACAATCACTGGAGAGGGGTGCGATAACATGACCATGATCCTGGTGCAGTTCAAAAAACCAGTCAATCGGAACAAAAAGACCGAAGAGGGGGAGCAATCTTCCAGCAGTGCAGATGAAGCCGAGATTCAGTGAGTACATGTTTCCTGATTTGACCACCAATCTTGCTAGTTGCTTTCTTGTATATTCGTCGCACATTAACCAGAATCCTTTGAACCAGTGTTTCTGGGGAGTAAAATATTCTTGAGACTTGCATGGGCCCAACCATTTGTTTCAAAAGAGTAGGAGCGGCAAAGAAATGCGAAGTGTACATATCCCGAATATATGTGGCATGAGTGCACATCCTGCCTGAAAGGACCTCAGATAATGGCGTTCGCTGCTGCAATGGTGGATCTGTGGAGAACAACCATGCGCTGTCCTCCATCAACGTCGAGAATTCAGGTTGCCGGCGGTTTTCAGTCATGGTCACCGCTCCAAAACCGCAGTGAAGTCGGTGTATTCTGTGGTGTAATATTCCAAGTGTGCTGTAAACAAGTTTGGTTCGTGCCTACCTCACTAGGCTGCGCCTTCTTTCTGAATGATGTGTGTTGTTTGTTGGATTGGAACCTGATGGTTAGGATGAACCCTGGGTTACAGTCAGTGGCGACTGTGCAGTGGTAGTGTGATGATGTGTTGATGCAGGGATTTTTCTGTTTGAGGATTCAGTTGTGGCATTAGCCGTTGCCTTCTCTGTCTGGGAGTATTAGTAGTAACGACTAGTTAAGTTACTATCAGAAGAAGCATGAACGCACATTAATCTAATGATTAGACTAAGATATTGACGCTAGTTACGTTACGTCAGATATTATACTACTAGGCTTGCCATCCCGGTCGAGAGCTAACGGGAGCAGCACGAGGCCACGGCCGTCGTGGAAAGCAGCGGCCGCCGCCGTCATTAGTGGCCGGCGGCCTCGACGGCGTCGTGGTCGAGTGCACGCACTCGGGTGGCCTTCTCGCGGGCCGCCTTCGCCGCCGTGCAGAGGCCCGCGACGAAGGCGGCGCCCTTGATGAGGCCCACGACGAGAAGCGCGAGCACGGCGGATCCGGCGATAGTGGCAAGGACGCAGACCACCGAGATCAAGGCGAAGTCGAGGCTGGTCGATGGGAAGTGACGGTCGGCCGCGGCGTCGGCGTCGTCGTCGGCGTCGGCGCCGGGGAACGCCGGCGGGGCGTCGGCGGCTGGGATGCTGTAGTCGCCGTAGTCGTAGTCGTAGTCGTACGCCGCCGGGGCCGGTGCGTCGGCGGGGATGTCGGAGAGGTGGAGAGCCGGGCCGAGGCGCCGGGCGCCGCGGTAGATGACGACGCCCGCCGCGACGTCGTCGACCGTGGCCGAGGCGTCGTGGGACGGCGGCGGCGCGGCGCCGACGGAGTAGCTGGCGGCGAGGAGGTACGACGCGGCCGCGACGGCGCCCAGCTGGAGGAGGAGGGGGAGGGGGAGGAGGAGGAGGCGGGGGGCCATGGCGGCCTTGGCGGGCGGCCGGCCGGATCGGAGGCCGGAGCTGGTGGCAGCTGATCGCTTGGGGTTTTTCCGGAAAAGGAAAGCGCGTGCCGTGACCCTGAGCGAGGCTGCGGTGGTGGGTGTGCTACTACTAGCTGGAGTAGGACGCGTGTTGGCTGCCAAGTGATCCATCTCAACTGGACAGGAGTAGTCTTCTTCACTTCCTCGTCACTAGCCACTCTCTATTGTGCGTGTCAAAGAGTACAGCAGATGGAGTTAGACTAGACTAGAGCAGATGGAAGCATAAGAGCGACTCCAATAAATTGAGAAATATTCCTGGTTAAAAGAGATGGAAATAAAAAAATCAGCTCTAACAGATGCTCTTTTCCTTTATTTTTTGTCAATCCCCTTTATCACCCACTCTCTTCTCTTTCTTTTCTAAATCAACTTTATCTTTTCCTCAGTCCCTTTTCTCTCCTCCTCCTCTCTCTCCCTGGCTTCTATTCCCTTCTTCCCGGTCGCCGACAAGCCGCACACCGCCTGTCCTCCGGTTGCCGCACGCTGCCTCACTACCGGCTGCCGGCATGCTGGCGGGCCATGCGTCGCCTCACCTCTGGCCATCCCGTGCCGCCACGCCGACGGGCCACGTTGTGCCTCTTCTCTGGCCCGTCGAGTGTCGCCGCCCTCCACCTCGCGGCCGGCCGAGCGCCTCCACCACTCCATCCTGATGCGTTGCGCCGCCACGGCCAAGTGAAGGTGGCACAGGTGCACCCGCTGAGCGTGGGCGCCTTGGCTGAGCAGAGGCCGAGCTCGGGTGCGGCCGCCACCGAGCACCGCGGCACCGAGGCCAAGCACGGTCACGACGGGTGCCCCACGCGCGTACGGACCGCGCGCGCCCCCCATGCTCGCGAGCTGCACGCCTCCGCGTGTGCCGATCGCCCGCCCATCGGTGGTCCGCGCGCCTATCGCTCTTGCTCCGCCCGCGCCACCGCCTTCATCTCCCTGTCGATACCTCCACCATTGCTGCCTCGGCGCCCGGCGCCCCCCCACTCACACGGTCATGGCTGGTGTGCCCCTGGCCTCGCTCTTGCGAGCGGCCTCCGCTCCTGACCGGCCGTAGATGGGGGGGGGTGAAAAAAGAAAGAAAGATAAATTAACCCAATGACAAGCGGACCTCGTATGTAAGCTAAGATGAAAAGAAAAAAATGAAAGGAGATCTGGTGGAGCACCTCTCCCCAATATCCTGAAAATATGAAAGGAGATTCCCCTATAGCGAAAAAAGGGAAAGGAGATCGGTTGGAGTTGCTCTAAGCATCCACCATCATCAGATCAATACAGCTAGTAATTTTCGTCATGGTTTCTTGATATCCTAGTGTTATTATTAATTAGTAATTAATTTTAGACCTCTAATTTAGTTGCAGTTAGACTTTTGTCAATTTGATAACCTGATACTGTTCATGTCTCTTTTTGCATTACAAATTTCCTAAAGCTATCTTCTTATACATGGATCCAAGGGCGGACCCATGTAGAGCCTAGTGAGGGCACATGCCCCCACTCAATTTATGTGTTTTAGTTGAGCCTCATCTACTGTAGCTACAGAGGCTCGTTAGCGAATGTCAGTGTCTGTGCTACTAGCCCTGGAGCACCAGGTGTCGGCTGCCAAGCTAGTGATCCAACTGCAAGTCCTCGCTCACTTGCTCTCTGTCGGACTGGACGTGCCACACCAAATGGTGTAGCTGCCACGTCTCGACGAGAGTTTGCAACTCAGTAAGGCCACATACTCGACGCACAGGGCCCTCGTCTTCAGAAGGAGCAAATAAAGCTAACATTTATTTGGAAAGATGCATGTGTAGTGTAGGGTAGGAGTTAATTCCCTCGGTGCAACATAAATTAGACTCACTTAACACACATAATTGCTTAATTTCAAAAACACACAATTGCTCGATCGCTTTGCCGTTGCAGACGACTACGGAGCTCTAGTAGCTAGCTGAGAAACTAGCAAAAGTACCATTCCCATCAGCCATTTTATACGCGCATGCTATGATGAGAATGGTTCTCGATCGTGTACTAGGCATCAAACAAAGTGAACTTATGCTCTACGAGCTCGATACGTGGACGTAGGTACCCTAGATAAACTCGTGACAGACAATGGATGCTTGTGTGTGTTTTAAATTAAAAGTCACTTTCACAAAAAAAAGAAAGAAAGACATGGAATGTGTCATACTGTCATGTATATGTGCTTGGTCTATGTAAAGATTTTTAGTAAATTTGAAATAAAGTCCATTAACATTGGAGGGTTAAACTATATATTAGTCCCGTATTACTAATTGATGATGGTATAGAGGATTTTTTTCGCTATAAATACATACCACCCCTCGTATGAAACAAACTCAACATAAACTATTATATAAAGATCGATGCCCCTAGGTTTGAAAATCTTTAATATAGTCCACACTAGTTAGATTTTGTCTTTTTTCTGTAAATTTTCTATTGCACCGCCCATTATAGTATACACATACACGATTCCGTTGTGTCGGCGTGCCACCATGGCTCGTTCTTCCTCCAAGTCAAGGTGCTCGTTCTTCGTCCAAGTCAAGGTGCCGTAGCGTCCCTCGCCAGGTATGTGCAAAATGATCTAATTTGCTTCTTAATTATGATGATTTAATCAAGTTCTTGTTTTCTTGTTTTCTATCGATCTGTTTACATTAGTTTGTCAGAGTGCTCGGGACACCGCCGGATACACGAAAGTTTCGAGGGGACGCATCCTCCGGTGTACTGGAGCAGATGATCTTGCCATCGACCAGAGCGGAGCTGGCCGGCTTGATCAAGCCAACTCTCGAGTGGGGCGAAGGCGAAGAAAGCGCGCCGAGCACGGCCTGTTGTGCTGCAGCGGCCGGCACAGGAACCGGCGATCACTTGCCGCGCCTCCTCGCTGTTCTCCTTCTTGGGCACGGCGACCACGTCGCCGTCGAGCTCCAGGCGCCCCGCGTGCAAAGTCCGGGGGATAAACCTCATGATGAGCCCATGCAAAAAGCACAACATAGCAAAACAAAAAGGGTCCTCCGTACTGTCTATGAACAGAGAAGTGACTCAGTGAGTGTGTGTTCGTACCATATCCGAGGAGGATGGAGGTCATGGAGGCGAGGATGGCGCAGGCGAAGGCGTACGTTGCCCTTCTTCTTGGGCTCGACGGCCTCCGTCAGCGCGGCGGAAGCCATCGCTGACAGCTTCTTGCTCTGCTCTGTACTGTGCAGAGAACGCCAATGGCCTAGTGGTGCTCAAGACAACTCGTTTCTACGTGGCAGGAAAGACAGTGCTGTGTTCTATCACAACCGGGCCAACCGGGCCGGGGATGCAATATATAGGCAGAGGAGCTAGGATCCGATCACCCCCAGCCGGCTCCACCCCCAGGAAGTTTCAAAACGAAGAACTGGAGAGGTGCATGGGCCCAGTCGCTGTTGATGTGGCTGTATCCTCGTCTGCACTACTGATGACCATTGGCTGGGTGCCTGGGTCTTGACTCCTGGCGCCATCGGTCCCACTGGTGGTTGGCTGGCGCCGCGTTTCTTGAGCTCGTTCCCGGCGTGGAAATCGCCAGATGGGACAACGGCTGCTTTGACAAGCTGAATTAGGTAATGCAAGTGACACTGAAAGCATATGATCTCTTTGGGATTATAAGATCCAAAAAGAGGGGAAAAGGTTAAAGGTCACCTTAGCTAAAAGTGAAGCCGACCTTTTTAGTATGGATCTCCACAAACTTCATCCTGCCCAGTGCTTTTGTGAGAATATCTGCTAGCTGACCTTCAGTGCCAACATGATCAACACATGCCCTTCCTTCTTCAATGCACTCACGAATGGGATTCAACTCCTCAGTGATCCTCACAGCTTGGTTCCTTTGGAAACACCGCAACTGCTGCGTGTTTGATGGTTGCCAGCCAAGGACCGATTTGGTGCTGCAAGATGTAACAGAACAAGCTTTGTTGTGGGTTCTTGCAGGGGCCAAGGCGTTGGGCAGGCTGCTAGATTAGGCGGTGGTCTGGGTGTAGTTCATCTTTAGCGGGCGCGTTTGTTACAAAAAACTAACCAAAGCCGTGGATTCGGCATGTAATCGGACCGTTTGCTTCTTCCTATCAATACAAAGACATGCAGTTCTCCTGCGCGTTCGAGAAAAAAAGTGCACTCACGAATGTAGTGAAACCTTGTATCAATATGTTTACTAGAATCGTGGTGTACTTAGAAGTTTAAAACGAATATAACATACTAATCCGAAGTGATCACTCAGAGTAGAATTCAGAATCACACGATCAGTAAGACTGTAACTTGATCGATCGGAGTGGAGCAGGCGGAGGCCGCGAAACTAGCGAGTCGCGAGGTCAGTTTCGCAAGAGATTTAGGCCTGTTCGCTTGACTTGTGCTTATCAGCCAGCGATATTTTTCTCTCACAACGAATCAGAATAAGCCATCAGCCAACAACATTTTTCTCTCACAACGAATCAGCATAAGCCATCAGCATAAATCAAGCGAACAGGACCTTAGTTTTCTGAGGTATAAATCAGTTTCGCAAGAGATGGGCCGCAATGGTGCTAACCAGGCCAGCAGCCCTAGCGCGTAAGGCATCTACGTACAGGCTAACTGGCAAGGATGTGGCCTCCTGGGCCTTAACTCCCTTGAAAAGACAGAAGGCCCAGTGCCGGCCCTGTTTATTGTGACTGCGTGGTGCTCGGACGAGATGTGGCCTCCTGGGCCTTCCCTTGAAAAGACAAAAGGCCCAGAGCCGGCCCTGTTTATTGTGACTGCGTGGTGCTCGGACGAGCAGGGCACGCTCGCGACAGAGATGCCCGTCCTCGAGAACAATCTTGCATCCGCCTTCTTCCAATTGACCGAGGCTAACAATATTACTTTGCAATTTTGGAATAAAACGTCCTTCCAATTGAAGCGCACGCTGCCCCGCACGGTCTCGTCGTGCCGAGCGGCGTACTTGCACCTGAATCGAGTGTCGACGTCGCAGGCCGTCGAGGCCATCAGCAGTGCCGGCTGAACCATGCCCAGCTGCTGCCGCATCTCCACAAACTTCACCCTGCCTAGTGCTTTTGTGAGAATATCTGCTAGCTGACCTTCAGTACCAACATGATCAACACATGCCCTTCCTTCTTCAATGCACTCACGAATGTAGTGAAACCTTTATCAATATGTGTTTACTAGGATCGGATTCTTACGAGTTCGATGGCTGACTTGTTATCAACCATGACCTTGAACTTCTGAATAGGATCACCTGTTAACTCACTCAGGAGCCGACTAAGCCAAACATCCTGACAGGCTGCTGTTGCTGCTGCAATATATTCAGACTCGCAAGATGACAGTGCAACTACCTTTTGTTTCTGGGACATCCAAGTACCCCATCAGACTAGAGCCCAGGAGGAACACCACTCCACTCGTACTCTTGCGATCATCAACATCACCAGCCAGATCACTGTCACTGTATCCTAGAAGTTCCTGCCGATCACCAGGTGCTTTCTTGTAGAAACACCCATACTGCAATGTGACAGCCACATATCTCACAATCCTTTTCACCAGCGCCCAATGCTCAAGAGTAGGCGCTTCCATGAAACGACTTGCCACACCCACAGCATGTGCAATGTCAGGTCGAGTATTGTTGACAAGATACCTTAGGCTCCCATTGATGCTACGGTATATAGGAGTATCAGTGGTGTTGCAGCCTGCTGTCATTCTACACAGCTCAACAATTTTAGCTGCATACGCGCTCTGACACAATGTGATGCCTTCTGCAGCTTGTCAATCCCCAAGTAGTAACTGAGTAGCCCCAGACCACTCATTTTAAAGCTGTTCATCATCTGAGACTTAAACTGCTTGGTGAGTTGTTTGTCCGGTCCACATGTCACCAAATCATCAACACACACACCTACCAGGAGAAAAGAGTGACGATCACCTCTTCTGTACACACCGTGCTCCAATGTCTCCTGATCAAGTCTTGCATTCCAGGCATGCTCGTCGGCCTTTGACCCCAGAACTCTGCTGGAACACCCATCCCCTTCATCATGCAGCGTGCCATCTCCACAACCGTCTGGTTCCGACGTTCCAGCTGGGGCGTATATGGTGCTGCGGTGAAGTGCTTGATGCCGAGCCCGTCGCATGCAGTACGCGGCCCGTGAACGCACCTGAGTTGAACTCCCCGCCTCGATCAGTGCCTAGTGCCTTTCAGGCGTCCACCAATCTCGACCTCTGCTGCAGCCATGATCTTGTTGAAACGCTGGAGTGCCTCATCCACATGAACTGGCTAGCGTCGTCGACGATCAATCGATCAGCAGGATGAAGTACTGCTTGGTGCTTGCCTCCAGGGGTCGGCGGGCACAGATCGGTGTGTACGAGTTTGAGCCGCTTCATGACCCTGTAGTGTGCACACCCATCACAAACCTGTTCAACCCACTGGAACTCCTTCCACCATCTTCTTGAGCCCGTCGTCGTCGTCGCAGATCGCAGGCCGTCGAGGCCATGAGCAGTGCCGGCTGATTCACCTCCGCCTTGGCGATCCTCTTTGGACGGCTTCACGTACGCAATCTTGGGCGCCCATAGATTCCACGGCACGTTTACGTCGGCGGCGTGGCGTCCCCAGCCTTACAACGGTGTCGCGGCACGCGCTCCGCCCTTGGCCTTCGCCGAGTATGATTCTGGCAGCAGCCAGTGCTTGTTCTTGGCCAGCCAATCCTCCTCGGAGAGCATCAGACGCCCGGCCTTGTCCACAACTTAACTGTTCAACGCCATCATCGAGACGATCCTCCGCCTCCCGGCAATGGTGAGTATGTTCAGATCAAGGAACATCTCGATCGACACTACAGCCACCTGAACTGGGAGTAGCACTTTGGGACAACACGAAGGCCAGGATTTCTTTACAATGCGCGCGTGATTCATCAATGGGGGGCACGGATATATGTTGGAGGTGAGGTCCGAAATCCTCTCGGAGAAGTCGTCGATGCTGTTTGATGCGCGTTCTCCTCCTGAACACGCGCGTCGTCTTCACGGCCTCCTTCGCCGTCCTCTTCAGCGTCGAGTACAGCTCGGCTGGAATGCCGCGCACCAGCGCCGGCCGCCATGGCGAGCCGGTCCTCACGCCGCCGCCTTTCTCGATCGCATCCCAGACAGAGAATTTCTCACGGATCGACAAGAACACACCAAGCAGTATAACGGCAGCCGATCCACCCATCGGGTGCGAGACCAAGTACATTATCACGGATCGATCGACAAGATCGAAGAAGTAAACCGAATTTCTCACGGATCCGAAGAACAACACCTTAAAATGACATAAAAGAACCCAAGATCGAACGATCGATCGAACCGACCGCTCGCTCACTACCAGTTACTGCATGCTATGGGACATGGGAGACCGGGACATGCGGACCGCTACGGCTGCTTCTTACCGAGGTTGTGCTTGTTGTTGCTCATCCAGACCTTGAACACCTGGCGCTTGACGCCCACCTCGTCGCAGAAGTGCTCCACGGCGGCGGCGTCCTGCTTCTGGATGCGCCACCCCACCCGCTCGGCGAACTCCAGCATCCTCTCCTTCTGCTCTGCAGTGAACTTGGTGCGGAACCTCTTCTTGCCGGCGCCGCCCGGGGCCTTGGCGCGGGCGACGGGCCGCTTGGGCGGCGCCAGAGGTGGCGTCCTCGGCGACATCTCGCTGTCCATGGCCGTCGACCGTGTTTCTTGTGCCTAGCTGGCCGGCGAGGCGAGGCTAAAAGGCCGGGGCTTAGCAGGTGGCCGGCGAGGCGAGGCTAAAAGGCCGGGGCTTAGCAGGTTAAGATTCTTGTAGTTTTGGGCATCTGAAGACGGATGACAGAGACGGGTGTTTCATGCCTGCTTACCTGTATTTGGAATTGGAGTTGGTTTGGTGGTCGATCTGGGAATTAGCCAATTAGCTACCACATCGATGCCCTAGCATAAACGCACAGAATTGCTCACGCTCTTGTGCAGTTGCAGACCGAACTAGCTTGATTACCAGCCTCCGCGAGCTCGACACGTTATTATTGGTAGAATTCGTGACTGCCCAAAGGCACCGCGTCGTCGACGCCCCGCCAGCGTCTCTTTTTGGCTTTTAGTACTCATATAGGATCAGTAGATCGAGGACGACGACGACACATTGATTAGGGGTGGTACTAGAAATTTTTTAAGGATCGGATCGAATTAGGACCGGATCAAAATAATACAGTTTTTGAGCTAAATTTTGTTAGAGCCAAGTTAGATTGTGAAGTAACAAACGGGCCATGCCGTTACCACCCCTAACGTTGATACAATTCCAATCAACGACTAGCTGCTACTCCTCGTTCGGCAGGGCCCGACTCATCAAACCATCTTCTTCTATGACCGTGTCAGTTGCTTTTCTCTAGCAACAAACATATTTTCTTTGCACTGTCAAGGATATAATAATATATAAAGCTTGGTCATATTCTCTCCTAACAAATCACACCTCTCAACGAATGGTTCTGTACAGCTAGGCTAGGAAAACTTGCATCAAACCAGCTTACTTCTTTTGTTCACTCCTTCCAGAGCTGTACCTTCAGGCTTCGATCAGAAGAACCATTACAGTGTAGCAACTGCTTCAACAGAGGCCATGTGACAGATTACAGCTTTGATCGTACATATTGCTTCAACCCTAATTTGCACATTAACAATAAACAAAAGAGATTTGGATAGGGGGCAAATTAGATTTAGCATTCTTCTTCACATAAGAATACACAGCCCCCAGCTTCTGCTTTGGGAGGTTGGAGCATATCTAAATATGCAAATATATCTGATGCTGGTCTACTTCAACTCTGACTTCTGTCCACCCTTTTTCACTCCTTATCCTAAACATCAGCCAGAGGACATAGATAAGAAACAGCAGCATACTTCAACAACCAACTCACGATCAAATGGTAATCAAGCAGTTACAATTTTAACATGTCAGTTGTACACAACCGATTCAATTCTAGTACTCTAAGCTGGAATAGTGGTTTCACGAACAAGTAGTTACACTCTTGAAATCAAAACAACACCCAACAAATAGTGTTGCTGCAGGTAGAATCCTGGAGAACCGAGAATAGAACTAATTTGTGGGGGTGATTGGCTCCAAGAACTGATAGAGTTGCTGCAGGTAGAACAAGTAGTTACCCTTTTCACTCCTTTCTAGCTAGAACATAGCTGTCACATATCCAACTTGGGGTGATAGCTTATTTCCTACACGCCGTGCTTGCGCTCTCACCGCACCGAACGAAAATGTTCTGCTCGGCGCGAGAGAGGCAACGTGCTCCCATTTCAAAAAGGAAAGTGAAAGTATGCATAAAAATGAACAAAAAATACGTATAGGCTAAAAAATATATATATATGAATCCTTGATCTACATACTAGGAAACTAAATTTGCTCTTGCACAATCAATACAAAATCAACTGTTAAAAGCTATGGCTGCCACCTTTGCTTTAACTAAGAACCTTCTTTTCTTCAGCAGTTTTTAAGTGGTGCTTGTTAGAGTACGGAATGTAAACAAGAGAGAACACTGTAGATAGTGAATTAGCAATTTCCATTGATCTCAAGCTCTCTCTATACAGAGAGATTACAGGGTAGCTCAAAGGTCTCAACCTTAGTGTATTACATGAATGTTCATAGCAATAAGCATCATTCATTGCTCCAACAATTAGAATGGTTAGTGGAGTCTGTTCATGTTCTTCTACTAATGACTATCATGGCTGTCACTATGATGTATGGCCATAAACCATGATAGTTACCCATAGCATTCATCTCATGGCTGCTGCATTGATGAGGTCAAAATTAAGGTCTTCTTAACACTCTCCCTTTTGATCGAATCCATCTTAAGATCAATATGTTCGTTCCTTTAAAAATCCTATGGGAGAAAAATAGAAATAATTTGTCGGTGATAAACTAATTTGTTTCGACGTCTGGTGCTAAACAGAGCACGGAAAGTCATCGCCTTGGGGAGAGTAGTCGCCACCACCGCTTGTGGTTGCATTCACAAGATCACCACCATTGTTGTTAGTTGCATTCACAGGAGCATCATTGTTACTACCATTTGCATTCACATGGTGACCGAATGCGCCATAAGCAATCCTGCTCAATATTTCTTTTGGGGTTTCCGCTGGAATGTATGAGCCAAAAGTACCAGCCTGTACAAATAAATAAGTGCCATACTCAAAAAGAAAAGAAGGCAGATAGTGAACTATATTTTATTCTAGTTGCCTAACAAAAACGATAACAAATTCGTTCTCCAGTAATTCCACGTAGCATACCATGTAAAAAAAAGGGCACTGCTCATGAAACTTATATTTTCTGGAGAGGGATTTGGAGATGGTTGGATGCTGGGGTGGGAGAGGCAGGGGTGGAGGAACAGCAGTGGCAGGCATGCCATTTTGCAAAGCAACAGCCTGCAATTTATTGGTATTTGATGCATGTAATAGGACAGTTGCTTAATTGGTACTAAGATAAGATCAGTACGTAATGGTTATATATATCATGAGGAGCGCCATACAATTTGCTTGACTAGTGAGGTGAGGGACCAAAAGCATCTATAGTGGAGCGCCATCTTCCAATCCAACTACCGTTTTGGAAGAGTTGGTGCAAAAACGAAACTCTAACAGATTTTTTTTCTCAAATACGCATGAGCTCAACTTTGATTACTCACCGAACAAACAGCCATGATCCAAAGATAGATCTCAGCTTTGCAGATTCTCGTCCTTCTTTTTCTATAATTATTATAATTATTATTAGAATAAAAGTCAGTAAACCAATAATTCAATCCAATCAACACAAAACTGAGAGGAATTGCAACTCTTTTGATACAGTTGTTACCTGGTAAGTAACCCAATAATTCTCTATCGCTTGGCACCCAACACGCGTGCTGTGCCTGTGCTACTCGAGCTAGTAGCACACACTCGGTTACACCGCCACAGGCTCGCTCAGAAGCTTTTCCCTTTGTGCAAACCACAAACAAGCGATCACCAATCGCCACCCACCAACTCCGATCCGGCCGGCGAAGACGCAGAAGGCCAGGCGTGTGCGTCACCTCGACCAGGACGCCGGCGAGGCCGCCAGTGTGTGACGACGACGATGACGAGCCATGGCTTCTTGTGCTCCTCGCTTTCTCGGACCGGGATGGCAGGCCACGTGCTAGTGCTAGTACTAGTACTGGTCTTGTCTGACTTATAACTAGTAGTCGGTTAGTCTAATAAATTAGGAAATATCAGGGAATGTGCAGGCCTCCATCCATTTTAAATTATAAATCATTTTAGGATTTGAAAATATATTTTTTTATATACCACGATGCATAGCAAATTATACATCTAGAAAAATCACATTTTTTGAACGAACTGTCCAAGACTACGTGTTTTATTCCCCAAGAGTCCACATCGACTGGAAGGTTTGGCACCTCGATGTCGGCTCTTCGCCACCTGGAGTTGTAGGTGGTTCCAAGGGTTGGGCTGTTCGCCCAATTGTTATAGCAAAAAAATAATACAAGCCTACGACCCTGGTATAGGCAGGAAACAGAAAAAAAAGAAAAAAAAACTATTTTCACCCGGTTGGATTGGGACATCAACGCGGGGAGCTACTCAAAACACTCACCGACCGGCCATGCCACTACACACGAAGACGACAGCGGAGAAGAACAAAAACTGCAGCTCCTCCCACGTTCCACGCCCTTGTAGTCATCGAACTTCCGACGTGATCCAGCGTCGATAGAGAATCAAAGGGTGTAGACACCAAGAAGGCCATCCCTATGCAGGACCCTTCGTCGTAGTGCCGCTGCAGTAATGCAAACCATCCGACGGAATGAAAACATCGAGTCTGAGAAAACACAACGCGCGGGGGTCTCGCCTCATCTGCCGTTGGACTCCTCTCTCGTGCGTGGGGGCCTCGCCACTTCCGCCACAATTCCATGCCGTCAAGATGGCGAGCACGAATGCCCCACCCCCAAAGAACTTCAGCAGCAGCCACACTACCGCCGCGGTTCAACTTCACCACGTTGCTTCCCCTCCGCGCGGAGCCGCTGTCTTCAAACCAGCAAACCAAGGTTGTCGCATGTCCTGTCTTCTGACGTTGCACCACACCAGGTAGGTTGCTGCAAGCGCCGTCCTCCGACGTAGTCCCACACCGCACTGACGAATGCTACGGAACGTCAGCCAAAAAAACATCAACAATTTGGGAGCGGCATGCTCCGTGTCTCTTTAGTATCTACGACCATGGCACGTCAATGCAAACCAGTGATTTCCGAGTGATGAAGTGATGCTACAATCTGTGCTAGCTCTTGCAACCACAGAATGGTGGTGAGGGTAGAGTTCCTAGAGGATCCAATTCGATAGCTGAAGCTTGACTGTTAATGGCATACAAAGAAGACAATATGTACAAGAAGACAATAACGTCTTCTGGGAGATCACATGGATTGTGTGACGGGGGGATTGTTAGGTTTAGTCCCACATCAGAAATTGATGGTGGGGGAGTACAACATATAAGGCGGGGGCAGTCCTCACCTATCATACTAGCCTTTTGGGTTGAGTTAGGCCTGGACCTTGGTTGGTTGTGGCTCTGGTGGACCTGGGCTTGATGGGGCGCCGGTCCGTGGGTACAGCGGGATAGACCGGATTCCGCTGCGCCACTTTAACAACTGCCAAGCTAGTGATCAGCTGCGAGTCCTCGCTCACTCTCTGTTGGACCAGACGTGCCACACCATATGGTTGAAGGGAAACGAGGAGGCTACGCTAGCACATACAAAAACTCGTTTACCCGAAAACAGGAACAACAGCAGTTATAGATCACGGATCGTTACCACTAGACGCACAGTTGTAGCGGAAGCCGTCTCGATGTAGACGAACGCGTCGAAGTGGCAGTGCAGTGCAGTTGCTCACGTCCGTCTGGTCCTGCACGTGCGGTTCGTCCTTGTGCTCCAAACGCAGCACCTCCGAGGTATCCACACATACGAGGATGGAAACGTCGCGCGCCGGACTGCTAGGTCCGCGAGCACGATGAGGAGAAGGCGTAGGCAGCGCGGCTGTTGCTTGAAAGTCGTTCCCTTTCAGGAGGGGTTTGGTCTATATTTATTGGGAGAAAATTCCCCACACCATCTTCCATTAGCAATATGGGACTAATAGATAGTGTGCCCCTTCCCACGGTAATGGGCTTTACACCATTTGTGGCCCATTATGACTTTAACGCCCTAATGGATTAAATCAATCCGAGCCCACTAGTGGATCGAATCCAGTTGGCTCTAGGGCATATTTCCAACAGTCTCCCACTTGCACTAGAGACAATCACATAGGCAAGCTTTCAGTGTTCCAAACCTCTTAAGTGTGTGACCCTATGGGTTCACGTACACATAGACATGGTTCGAGTACTCCTACTCGGTCCAATAGTTGATAGCGGCCTCTAGCAAGACGTGTCAACTCCCATGCGTACGTAAAGATCATATCAGACGAACCACCACAACATCACGTACAAGCTATTCCCTTTGCCTCACGATATTTGGTCTAACTCCAAGTCAGACCTCTCTTTCTCGAATCTGTGAGTCGGATCCTTCAAGAGGTTAACACTTAACCTAGCACGGCCATGCATTTCTTGATCCGATCACTCGAGGGGCCCAGAGATATCTCTCTCATGTAGAGAGGGGCAAATCCCATCTTGATTGACCACGCCTCATAGCATGCTTCCTGACAAAACCCGAAAACCACCTTTATAACTACCCAGTTACGGAGTAGCGTTTGACAGTCCCTAAGTAGGTCAATTCACATCTTGAGTACATGCGACAATCTCAGGTCTTAGGACAAAGCATACGCTTTGTGAAAAGAGATAAACATACAACAAAATCTCAAGTTGGGTCAGTCCAGCCCCATGTCATACATGTGCCCACATTATTAGTTTGACATCTCCATGTCCATGACTTGTGAAACACAGTCATCAACTAATACATGTGCTAATCAGATTAGGGACAACTTTTGAATAACCATACAAGTAAAGAGTTTCACAAACAATTCACATAATTGCCAATCATATACAAGTTGTCTTTCATGGATATTCAATAAATAAACAATATGTCATAGATATAATACAATCATCCACTCACACTAGAGCTAATCTAGATGATATCTAATACCCATAGCTCTCATGTGCGACTCATGCTTAGGCTGTGGAAGAGCCTTTGTCAACGGATCAGCAACATTCAAATCCGTATGTATTTTGCATATCTTTATCTCACCCCGTCTAACGAACTCTCGAATGAGGTGAAATTTCCGCAGTACATGTTTGTTCTTCTGGTGATTCCTAGGCTCCTTAGCCTGCGCAATAGCCCCATTGTTGTCACAGTAGAGTTCCAATGGGCTAGATGCATTGGGAAACACACCACGCTCAATGAGGAACTTCCTCATCCAAACACCTTCCTTCGCCGCTTCAGAAGCTGCGTTGTACTCGGTTTCTGTTGTAGAATCAGCTACCGTATCTTGCTTAGAACTTTTCCAGCTTACAGCACCGCCGTTTATTGTGAACACGAATCCTGATTGTGACTTTGAATCGTCTGGATCACTTTGGAAACTAGCATCAGTGTAACTCGTTACAATGAGCTCTTCCTCACCTCCATAGACTAGGAACACATCTTTAGTCCTTCTAAAGTACTTAAGAATGCTTTTCACCATTGTCCAGTGACTTTCACCTGGATTAGACTGGTGTCTGCTCGTAACACTTAGAGCATATGAGACATCTGGGCGAGTACTTATCATGGCGTACATGATAGATCCAATTGCCGAAGCATAAGGGACCTTACTCATGCGCTCCCGCTCATCAGTCGTCGTAGGACACTGAGTCTTGCTGAGGTGTACGCCATGTGACATAGGCAAGAACCCTTTCTTGGACTGTTCCATGCTGAACCGATTCAGCACTTTGTCAATATAAGTATCTTGGCTTAATCCTATAAGCCTCCTTGATCTATCCCTATAGATCCTTATGCCCAGAATATATGCAGCTTCCCCTAAGTCCTTCATAGAAAAACTATTTTTCAGCAAAGTCTTAACGGATTCTAGCATAGGAATATCATTCCCAATCAGCAGTATGTGATCCACATACAAGATTAGAAATGCAATAGAGCTCCCACTTTCCTTCTTGTAAACACAAGCCTCTTCTTCATTCTGCCGGAAGCCAAACCCTTTGACTACCTCATCAAAACGAAGGTTCCAACTCCGAGATGCTTGCTTTAATCCATAGATGGATTTCTGAAGCTTGCATATTTTTCCAGCATTAGTTGGATCGACAAAACCTTCAGGCTGTATCATGTATACATCCTCCTCTAGGTTCCCATTTAGGAAAGTTGTTTTGACATCCATCTGCCATATCTCATAATCGAAATACGCAGCTATTGCTAGAATGATCCGGATAGATTTAAGCATCGCTACTGGAGAGAATGTCTCGTCATAGTCAACTCCTTAAACTTGTCGAAAACCTTTTGCAACAAGTCGTGCTTTGTAGACGTTAACATTACCATCCACATCCCTCTTTCTCTTAAAGATCCATTTGCACTCGATGGGTCTCACACCATCAGGCGGGTCAACCAAATTCCAAACTTGGTTGTGTCCCATGGAATCTATCTCGGATCTCATGGCACTTTGCCATTTCTCGGAATCTGGGTCCATCGTTGCTTCCGCATAGGTCCTAGGCTCATCGTTGTCCATCAACAATATGTCGCGCTCTCCCGTAACTAGGAGATTCATCTTATTAGTTGCGCGACGTGGCCTTGCTGACCTTCGTGGTTGTGGCGGTTCTTCTCTTGCCACAGGTGCCTCAACCCGTTCTGCTACATTAGCATCACTCGTAAAGTCTTGCCTCGTAGGCTCATCTCGAACTTCTTCAAAATACACCTTCTGTCCACATTTCTCGCTTTTGAGAAACTCTTTCTCCAAGAAAACACCGTTCCTAGCGACAAACACTTTGCCCTCTGATCGGTTGTAGAAATAATATCCAATTGTTTCCTTTGGATATCCCACGAATATGCATGTGTCCGATTTGGGTGTATGCTTGTCCGACTGAAGTCGCTTGACATATACCTCACAACCCCAAATTTTCAGAAAAGACAAACTGGGAGTCTTGCCAGTCCATATCTCATATGGTGTCTTCTCCACGGACTTAGACGGTACCCTATTTAGTGTGAAAGCTGTTGTTTCTAGAGCGTAACCCCAAAACGATAACGGTAGGTCTGACTGGCTCATCATTGATCGCACCATGTCTAACAAGGTTCGATTACGTCTCTCGGACACACCGTTCCTCTGAGGTGTTACGGGTGGCGTAAGCTGTGGAACAATTCCGCAACTCTTTAGATGAGTGCTAAACTCGTGGCTCAAATACTCGCCTCCACGATCTGATCGCAAGGCTTTAATTTTCTTACCACGCTGATTTTCAACTTCATTTTGAAACTCCTTAAACTTTTCAAAAGTTTCTGACTTGTGCTTCATTAAGTAGACATAGCCATATCTACTAAAATCATCAGTGAAAGTTATGAAGTACTGAAATCCACCTCGAGCTGTCGTGCTCATTGGTCCACACACATCAGTATGTATGAGTTCCAACAAGTCTTGCGCCCTCTCAGGAAAACCTGTGAAAGGTGCCTTGGTCATCTTTCCTAGCAAGCAAGCTTCACATGTCTCGTATGATTCAAAATCAAACGAAGTTAAAAGTCCATCGGAATGGAGCTTCTTCATGCGCTTCTCACTTATATGACCCAAACGACAATGCCACATATAGGTAGGATTCAAATCATCTAGCCGAGGCCTTTTAGCACTTATATTACAGATAGGTGAATCATCAAGATTTAAAATAAACAACCCATTCACAATGGATGCAAGAGCCACAAACATGCCATTCTTAGAGATCACACAACCATTGTCTTCACTCGCAAATGAATAACCATCCTTCATCAAACATGAAGGAGACACAATGTTTCGACTCAAACTAGGAACAAAATAACAATTATTCAACTCCATAATAAATCCTGACGGGAGGTGGAGTTGCATCGTCCCGACGGTCAAAGCAGCAACTCTTGCATTATTGCCCACGCGGTAATCAACTTCGCCTCTTCCCACGCTTCTACTTCTTACTAGTCCCTGCATCAAATTGCAGATATGAGCAACCGATCCGGTATCAAATACCCAGGAATTAATACAAGAATCAGCGAGGAAAATGTCTGTAATATGAATGACAAGTGTACCTGATGCGGAAGTACTCTTACTACCGCCATTCTTCAGGGAAGCTAGGTACAACTTGCAATTCCTTTTCCAGTGACCGAGTTCCTTACAGTGAAAACACTCCTTGCCTGCAGCTGGTCCAGACTGAGTCTGGGGCGTTGGGTTTGGCTGAGAGATCACATCTTTAGCCTTGCCCTTCTTCTTCCAAGATTTGCCCTTCTTCTTGAAGTTAGGCCTGTTTTGGATCGCCATCACATGGGTGCTGCTAGCGCTTTTCTTAATGTCAGCCTCTGCTGTCTTGAGCATGCCACACAACTCATTCAAGCCCTTCTCCGCCCCATGCATATGGTAGTTCGAGATGAAGTTCCCAAAGCTAGGCGGAAGTGATGCTAGAATAAAATCAGTGGCCAACTCTGGGCCAAGTGGGAAGCCCAGCTTCTCCAACCTCTGGGTGTAACCAACCAACTTGATCACATGCGGCCCTACAGCTGCGCCTTCTGCTAGCTTGGTTTCCACAAAGGCCTTTGAGACATTGAACCTTTCAGTCCTGGCCTGAGTTTGGAACATGTCCTTAAGCGCCTCGATCATATCGTGCGCCTCATGGTTTGTCTCAAACTGCATCTGCAGCTCGGGTTCCATGCAAGCAAGCATAAGAAAACTCACTTCAAGATTGACATCACATGCCTTCTTGTAAGCAAGTTTGTCAGCAACAGTTGCGTTATCATCAGGCTCATCTGGTAATGGGGTGTCTAGAACTCCTTCCTTTTTCTCAGCCCTGAGAACAATTCTCAGGTTGCGGATCCAATCCGCATAGTTTGTTCCATTCAACTTATCTTTCTCAAGTATCGAACGCAAAGAAAACGGTGTGCTAGGTGCCATTGATCTACAACAGAAATAATGCAAAATACTAAGACAACATATCTATGATAGAGTAAAATACATTAAACAATTTAACGAAATCTATTCCCACTAAAATCAATATCCCTCCATTGATACTTAGCGATTCAGGATCCACAACTAACAAGTCAACTAGTGAGCTTTAGCATCACCGCTAGAAGACATGGTAGATTGGTAAGCAACCCTTTGCTAATCATATCACAAATGACTCCTGTTGTTGGGTGACATCTCTATGTCTCGACGCCCAACCTTCATGCCCCAAGGTCCTTAACCGTTAAGATAACCTTGTCTAAGTTAACCAACCCTTTATGCGAATAAGTATCCGATACGAACCCATCTAGTCAAGGAAAACTAGTGGCACTCTAATTTCATAGACCCACCACTAATTGTACAAGACATGTGACGGTGCAAGATTTAGTTGGGAGGGCATTCAAAACTTAAACATTGCAGAGGGATCGTTCTACTTCTACCGTCGCATGCAGAAAAATAACCATTATCGTCGCATATGTAGAAGTAAAACAATAAGAACGATATTCACATAGTAATGACATGGTATGACCCATTAACATATTCTCCATTGTATTGTCCATCATGATGATCTCCATCTCCATGATCCATGTATGCCATCCTCCAGTGATGAGTCCTCCAAGAACTATCTAACGTATGATAGTAAAATAAATTACGTAACCGCGCATTAGATCATCACAAGTTGGCACGCAGGCCATTACATCAAATTGACAATACATATGGCTCCAGCCGTATTGCCGTACTCATGACACGCAGGTCATGATTAATTACATACATGCATCACATACACATAGGGCCATACCGATCACATGAATCTGCAAAAACAAGTTAGCCGATTTCGACGTCCAAACTTAAATCACCGAAAACTCGCTCTTCCGAGCCTTTTTTCGCAAATCTAAATTCAGCGAAACCGCCCTTGCGGTTGGAATCATGTGTAAAATTTTCTGTAGATGAATTTTCATATAAAAATCGTCTCAATCCGAGGTCATATGCAAAAGTTATGGCTGTTTTACGAACAACCTGATTTTCGCGCAAAACCCGGCCCGGTAATGGATCCAATCCACACCGCCGCGCATCGCCATGCGCCCGGCCATTGACCTAAGTTCGATTCGACCAATCCAATTGATCTACATCTCACCATGCCTGGGTTTACGTGTATCACTTAGCTCCGATGGCGGAATTCCGACCGGTAGGAGCAATTTGTTACACGACCATCATAGTAAAGACAACGAACCGATCAGAGACTCATCTACATCCAAGCATATCTTCATATGCACACATCCGAACCTATAACGAAACAGCTATGGCTCTGGTACCACTGAAGGGAAACGAGGAGGCTACGCTAGCACATACAAAAACTCGTTTACCCGAAAACAGGAACAACAGCACAACAGCAGTTATAGATCACGGATCGTTACCACTAGACGCACAGTTGCAGCGGAAGCCGTCTCGATGTAGACGAACGTGTCGAAGTGGCAGTGCAGTGCAGTTGCTCACGTCCGTCTGGTCCTGCACGTGCGGTTCGTCCTTGTGCTCCAAGCGCAGCACCTCCGAGGTATCCACACGTATGAGGATGGAAACGTCGCGCGCCGGACTGCTAGGTCCGCGAGCACGATAAGGAGAAGGCGTAGGCAGCGCGGCTGTTGCTTGAAAGTCGTGCCCTTTTCAGGAGGGGTTTGGTCTATATTTATTGGGAGAAAATTCCCCACACCATCTTCCATTAGCAATATGGGACTAATAGATAGTGTGCCCCTTCCCACGGTAATGGGCTTTACAACATTTGTGGCCCATTATGACTTTAACGCCCTAATGGATTAAATCAATCCGAGCCCACTAATGGATCGAATCCAGTTGGCTCTAGGGCATATTTCCAACAATGGTAGCTACCACGTCTCGACGAGATCCTCCGAGAAACTGGCAAAACTACCATTCCCATCAGACATTTTTGTACGTGCATGCTATGATGAGAATGGTTCTCGCTCGATCGTGTACTAGATATCAACTGAACTGAACTGAACTTATGCTCTACAATGAGATCCTCCGAGAAACTGGCAAAAGTACCATTCCCATCAGACATTTCTGTACGTGCATGCTATGATGAGAATGGTTCTCGCTCGATCGTGTACTAGATATCAACTGAACTGAATTGAACTTATGCTCTACGATACATGGACGTGGGTACGCTAGATAAACTCGTGATAACTGACAAACAATGGATTGAGGGTATAGAGGATTTTCCTCGCTACAAATGCAGACCGTATTACTAATTGATGAGGGTATAGAGGATTTTTCTCGCTATAAATGCAGACCAACCCTCGTATGAAGCAGACACACCATAAACAATTATATGAACGAAGATGCCTCTAGGTTTGGGAATCTTTAACATAGTCTATACGAGTTAGAATTTGTCTTTTTTCTACAATTTGCTATTGCAGCACCCATTGTAGTATACACGTTTCCGTTGTGTCGCGTGCCATTATGGCTCGTTCTGATCTAATTTGCTTCTTAATGTGAATATAATCAACACTATTGTGTTCTTGTTCTTGTTTTCTATCGGTATATTCATGTTAGTTTGTGAAAGGACCGTGATGTCACCTAGAGGGGGGGTGAATAGGTGATTCTGCAAATTTCCAACACTTAAAACAAATTGTCAGTTCAACTCCGGATACTCCGAGTGTATGCCGAATACTCCGGGGTTAAGACCGGAGACTCCGCAACACCTCTGGATACTCCGGAACAACTTTAGCTGGAAATATGACTAAGTCAGTACCAAAACCGGTCAGACCGGTTTGGGAAACCGGTCAGACCGGTTTCTGACTGAGAAACACAAGAATGTAAATTAACCCCCTTTTCGACCTCTAGCACAAAAGCAACTTGATGTAGTGCTTGTGTAGATGATTTCTAGCAGGTCCAACTAGTCCCTGCACACAGGATAAGCACAACCGAGTAGATCGAAGCGGAAGCAAATATATGTGCTAGAAAGGAAATTGTGAGGCAAACCAAAATGGAGACGCAGCGAATTGTTTCCCGAAGTTCGGATTCGCTGTTTGCCCAAAGGCTGCCCAAAAGCACAGCGAACCCTACGTCTCCGTTGAGGAAGCCCCTAGTGACCCAAAGGTCGAGCTATCTCCTCGGTTCCACTAACTTGATCTTTTCCCCGAAGGAGGCAAGACCACACCTGCACAAACAATCCGTGGCACACCACAACCTTGGTGGCTCACCGGCGACGCCTAGCCGTCTAGGAGGCTTCACCTCCAAGAGTAACAAATGCTTCAATGAGTTGCTAGACCTCAACCACGAGTACTCAAGCTAAGGATTCACTCCTCACTGGTTTAGCTAGCTCACACTAGCTCTCTATTGCTCACACACAATCCCTCTCTCAACCCAATACAAGGATATGAACAAATTCAATCAACTCTCACAAAGAGAGGCTTGGGGAGAGCTTGCTGGTGCTTGAATTGCTTCTGGTCGCCCAAGAGACCCAAATGAACCAGCAGCCCTCAAAGGTGAGGGCTAGGGGGTATAAATACCCCACACACAAAAACTAGCCGTTATACCCGTGGAAAACCGGTCTGACCGGTTTCCCAAACCGGTCTGACCGGTTTTCAAACGAAACTAGCCATTACACTCCTAAGCTCCCAAACCGGTCACACCGGTTTCCAAAATCGGTCAGACCGGTTTTGGACCAGCCAGCACACTAAGTCCAAAAACGCTCCTCTCAAAGGCTATCTCACATGGGTTGACCTATGAGCACTTTTTGGTGTGTAGTCAAACAACTAATGTTGCATCCCTCTTGATAGTACGGCATTTCTATACTCAAGATTGCAAATGACTAAATTCTCCATTTGAGCTTATATGCCTTCATTGATGCCATACTTGATCAATATCAACTTGAGGGCTTCAACATTCCATTCTCGCTGAGCGAATCCAACTTGAGCTAGTGGCTTTGAATTTCCAAGTGTATGATCACTAATCCATACCAATTCATAAGCCACTTCTTCATATGATTAAACAATGATCAGACGCATTGCATTGCTTCACTAGTTATGGCTTGATTAATGCCTAGGGATCAATCCACAAGACTAGTTCCTTCACCCTAGCAAAGTTCCTCGGCCACAAGATGACTCTTGTCCTTCTCTTCGCTTAGTACCTCGTCACTAGCCATCTAGTTTGATCCCTTCCATCCTATCTTGCCTCTTTAAGCTAGGCTTTGCTTTGCATCCACATGAAAACCACATTGAAATCCATGTCTTCAACTATCCAAGATATATCCAATATCTTCAATTTAATTGTCCCAATATCTTTTGACAAGCTTCTTTTAAATGAGACCTATCCATAAGCATCACTTCTTATCTCATTTGCCATTTCTATTTGCTTGTCATTGTCTAAATTTATCACATGGGATCACATCCACTTGTTTGCTTTCACACTATTAAACCAATAGAGCACATATTCTTACTAATTATTGCATGACATGAATATCCATAAGAATAATCCCCTGCTCACATACTTAAGCAAACAAGTTAGATTACAAATCATGTTGTCATACAAATCACCAAAACACTTAAGTGCCTAGATGCACTTTCAATCTCCCCCTTTTTGGTGATTGATGACAACATGATTAAAGCTTACAAAAAGATATGAAATTTAAGGCTCTAAACATTTGAGATATATAGTGATCTCCCCCTTAATATGTGCTTTGAGTGGAATATCAAAAATTTGGCCTCACATGCCAAATGCACATAAAAGGAAGAAAATGAGAGCTCCCCCTATATCTCAGCATCCAACATGTGCAACAAGTGTGTGTGACAAAATAAAATAATTCGTGATGCATATGACATGTAGATCATTCAATAGCATAAAATGAAGTGCATGTGCTGTCTCAGGCCAAACCGGTCAGACCGGTTTGGCAAACCGGTCAGACCGGTTTTGCCCAGACAGCACCCACACAACCATCACATCAACCAACACATGCATATCACACTAACATAATGTCACTTAGGATACATAAATGAGTTCAACACACATAGTAGCACACATTACAAGTCCTCAAGTCCACAAATGAGATAAAATGCGAATTTATTACATCCAAAGTGACATGACTACAAGATCAACTAGAGATAAGCTTTAATCCATTCTTCTCCCCCTTTATCATCAATCATCCATAAAGGGCCTGGAGAAGCTTGTAGTCACGCTCCCATCATGCATCCAATCTCCTCCGCCGCTAGAAGGTCGGGCTATGATCATCTGACGAAGAAGATGTAGTCCAATGAAAACCTTCACTCAAGTGAATGTATATGTGTGATAGTGTGAGAGTGATCCGGATGTGCTAGCCATGGAAGAAGATATGGATGAGCTAAACATACCATGGCCGGTACCGGAAGTGGTACCAAAGATAGAAGCTGCTGCCTGTGAAGCAAAGTCTCCGGGAGATGGAGATGGTGCACTAGAGAACTGAACTCCCGCCATAGAAGATGACGCACCACCATATGCATATGATGAGGACGGGAGGGTGGCAGCTGCATATGTAGGTCCTGGGGGTGCAAATCCAAACGAGGAACCAAACAAGTCTCCCTCTGAAGTAGGTATATATGGCATGGTCCCTGGAGCACCAACTGTCTGAGGAGGAGCTGGTGGAGGCTGTGTGCTCGGCCCAACGTGTCCATATCCAAAGATGTCACCATACTCCTCAAAATAACCCGCATTCATGTGATCTGTCATTATGCCTCTAAGCGGGGGAATCTCCGGCAACTCAGGAGGTGGAGAGATGGGAGATGGAGGGTTGTCCGGACTCAACACAGCACGCAATTTCTTGAACTCATCACGAGTTTTCTTGCTGTCGATCCTCTGCTGCCTAAGATCTACCCGGATATCCCGCTGACCTTTGCAAATCCCAGTGAACATAGAAAAGAATTTTCTGATTGTAGATGTCCTTTGCTCGGGCTGTGCACTGCTGCCAGATCCAAACCGGTCCGACCGGTTTGGTCAGGCTGCTGCTGGAAAGACTGGGGCTGCTCCCCATGCTGCTGATGCTGCTCATCCTCTGCTGCATCAGTGTCTGCTGGGTCTGCTCGTGGAGATGGAAGCCTAATCTTCTTTGGAATGGGCACACGCAATCGTCCATGAGATGCATCACAATGAAACCTAGTGCGCGTCACCATCTCTATGACCTTCATGATATAAGGTGCATATCCACAAAGCTTCTGAGGATTTTCAGATATGTGCTTTATTTCCTCCCAAATGTAGTCACCCACACAGAACTTGTCTTCACCCGGCCTCATTTTAGCTAGCAAATTCTTGCCGAACAAGGACACTTCTGAAGTGTTGCCGCCTCTGGGGGCAAGTGTCGCTCTAAGCATCCTGTTCAACACTTGATTGTATGTGTATAGGCCAGCTACTTTGCCAAAGTTCCCTGTCTCTGTGCTCGGGTACATGAACTTCATGTTCTCAGCTGGAAAAGTTCCATCTAAATGCAGCCTGTGGCGTCTCCTGTCAGCCGGCCTGAAACCAAGACACTCTGCAAAGGCTAGATAAGAAATGCTATACGAGGTCCCCTCGGTCATCCAATGCATCCTCCTGGTCTCTAGCTCATCTCCCTCAAAGTAGACTATGGCATAGAACTGAGCTATTACTTCTGTGTTCCAATCCCTCTGGTAGCCCATGATGGAGTAAATTTTTCTTGCTTTGCATGTTTCAATGATTTGATCAAAGATCACATTTTCAACTTTCTCCATGTACTCCCAGTCTATCCAGTGCTGCTCACAGATAATCCTCCCTCTAATCACAGCCGTCTGATAATAGTCCTGCTGAAAAGCTGTGTGAAAGCGATAATCAGTAGCTGTCCTCGGGGCACCTATTGGACTTATTCTCCTCTGATCCCTAGCTGTATCTGTCATTCCGAGCCCCCTGTAATTAACAACTCTCCAAGTAGCAGGGGCAGTCGGCTCTCTGACCCTAGGGAATGGTGGCTCTCCACCCTCATCATCATGTCCCTCTTCTTCCTCATCTTCCTCTCCCTGATCTTCTGCCATATCCTCATCATCATCAACTGCTGCCCCACTCACATGTCGTGGCTCAAACCGATACACATCATCCTCATCATCATCGCTCGAAGTGGTCACATGTTCATCCACTTCCTCAATCTGCTGATCGGCTGCCCTCTTTGGCCTTCTAGGCCTCAATGACCTGCCACCACCCGCATGTGAGCTGCTGCCAATGGATGGATCTTGGCGACTCTTTTTGATTCTTTCGGCGTGCGTTCCCCTCGGCATCATCCACTGTCTTTCCTAGGTTCACAAGATATGGAATATATAGAATAAGTACCAGGACTGAGATTGACATGAGATTGGTTCAATTTGAGAGCATCCAACAAGTTTTGAGACAGCTCAGAGCCAAACCGGTCAGACCGGTTTCGGAAACCGGTCAGACCGGTTTCACCCGAGCTGAACCAAATCGAGTTGGGGTCAAACCTAGACAGTTGCAAGGACAAGATATGAGTGATATACTGCAAGATAAATTATCCCTACACTTTATGGAGGCCAAACACGGTGCAAACGAAGGACTTGTGCCTTCACTGCCCAAACCGGTCAGACTGCTTTTGGCAGTGAAGGTGCAGATCCTTGGTTCGCAAAATGTAGCCCACCAAATCCATTGATCTCTTAGGGATAGGTTCCTAGACATGCCAGAAGATGTTCTACCAAAGGGTTTCGAAAGATATTCATCGAGTGAGTAGATCGGGCGATGGGAACATTTGAATACCTTGAGAGCCTTGAGAACGAGAGAAGATGAAGATTTGAATCCAAAACTTGATGGGAATCCAATCTAGCAGCCTTGGGGCACTCCAATCCCACCAAGAATCCTCCTTTTCCTTGGATGAATCAAGAAATTGCCATGGGGCGTCCTCTTGCGGTGAAAACTGGAGGAGGAGAAGTGTTCTCGTGGTGAAAAGGTAAGGAAGGAGAGAGAGAATCACGGGAGGGGTTAAAACCACATGGGCCAGCTCCCTGGGCCAAACCGGTCAGACCGGTTTGGGAAACCGGTCAGACCGGTTTCTCCCAGGTAGCTGGGACTTGTCCAAATATTGCGGATATGAGCTCCAAAGATTCTTCGCTTGATCTGAGATTGCATAATGTGGTCTTGATCTTCAAAAGAAAATCTCATGGTTGTCTTCAGAGGAGAGAAAGATTTCCAATAAAACCTGTGACCCTGGACACTCTGGGTGCTTTCCAGATTATCCGAGAACGTCCAAAACAGAAGGGGTACTCGGAACAATAAAGTTCCAGCATGGTCCCGGATATTCCAGGGTGTCCAAGACAGCAGAACCACTTGAGACCTTGAGTGCACTTGGAAGAGATAAATATGTAAAGTCCAAAAGCTCCACTAACTCTTGCTTCTTCCAAGAGAGATGGGAAAGAGATGGATGGATAGATAAGGATTTATGGACTTGAGAATATCTCACTATTTGTGACTAGCCATCAATCAAGCAAAGTTAACTATAGTCACAAATAGATCAACAACGGTCAAACGACCAAAACTCAAATATTTTTTTTAAATAGCACATACCCTATCATGCTAGTTGAGTTTTCAAACACTATCCTATGTCACACAAGGACATGCACTTATATTGAGCTATGGATCACAATAGCACATTTAGCTCACACCATTTGCATTTGAAAAGCTTTTGACGGTAAGTCAATTTTAAAAGGTGTCCACCAAATATCTAATGGATACATAAGAAAGACACTCAATATAGGCGCATGCAAATGCACACACTAGCATGATATAGAGCCTAGATGCACAAGGTAAATACTAGTCAATAGAGATCATACCTTTGCCTCTAGCCACACATGTTGTGCAATATAATCGATTTAAGCAATGTGTATTCTCTCATGAGATAAGCCATTGGACAAGAGAAAGAATACTTTAATTTGCACAACAACAAGTTTCACATTAATGACCTTTATATGTGGATGGCAAATGGGTCATTAAATATGAAACCTCACAATATAGACCAAATTCCTTTTCTCTAGTGCATATATGATGTATTGTGTAGGAGAGGCTCATATGCACTAATTTTGAATCAATCACGATCAAATAAAGGAATTTAGACTATATTATGGTGAGTTGTCAAAACATATATTAAGAGCAAGATCCAAGATATGAGATGATACAAATTTACCGCTTTGGATCGCAAATTGAAATGACAACTCCAATTGAGAGAATTGATCTCTCACCATTGAGACTACAAGTTCACTAAAAGAAATGTTAGTCTCAAAGACATAAATATTGAAGTAATCTCCCCCTGAATATGTGCATCATGCATGGAAGGCATGTGACATGCATTTTGTCTTATGAGGGACATGGGTGAATTATTTCAATATTTGATCACGGCACATAATAAATTACTTTGTATTGAAATGTGCCAAGAAAACTTACTACCACATAGGTATAAGTTGATAGATATATGCCAAAGTGAGAGTTTCAAGAATTATTTCATCCTCATCTTCATTTCTCACTTATTTACTCAAGTAGCACTTTTCTGGGCCAAACCGGTCAGACCGGTTTGGAAAACCGGTCAGACCGGTTTTGACAGACTTGTGCCACTTGAGTGACTTTGCTTGTGTCTTGTCGTGTTGACATCCAATCTTCATTGCAATGTTTTCCTGCACATGACAAGACCTTGCTCCACAATAGAGAGCCATTTGAAAGCACCACATGGCATATATTATACAAATTCATGAAAAGTAGTTTTAGTCACTATCTAGTGTCACAAGAGCAATTACTTGAAGCACTTGATCCTACCAAAGGCATGAGTGACTGAAACTTAATCAATTTAAGCGCAATGTTACCGAGATGACATTGGGTATAAGTTGTAGAGCGGAAGCATTTTTCTTGGCTAGCCATTTGATCACAAGTGATTGCTTTCAAGCCAAGCTTCCAATGCATCTCTGTGTCCCTGCTATCTTATCAAGCATGCTTTTGTACCCAACTCATGTTGGGTCCAACAAGGTTAGTCACAAGATGCTTAGGAACCCAAATGGCCCTTATGCTAGTTTGAGGTGTGTCAATCACTCTAGTAGCATAGGTGCTCACTTTGTCCTTCCTAAGCTTAGCAAAGTCATAATGAATGAGGTTGGATTTGGGAACATTACCATTTGGACAATCCTTACCCAAATGTCCCTTGGTCCGGCACGTGTAGCAAATACGGCTTCGGACCCCTCTTGAACCTCTTCTGACTTTCTTCTTGTGGTCATCATCAGTTTTTGGCCTTTTGCTTGAATTGTTGACTTGAGAAGCCCTCTTAAGAGGTGGTTGGGCTGCTGCTGCCTGAAACCGGTCAGACCGGTTTGCCAAACCGGTCAGACCGGTTTTGGCTAAGCAGACAGCACTTTGTGGAATTGGGCACTCGGCAATCAAGTGACCCTTTTCCTTGCATCTGAAGCATGCCCTTGTCTTTGCTCTTTGCTTCTCTCTTCTTGTAGGGGACTTCTTCTTGTTCCTCTTGGGTGGACACATGAATGCATAGTGTCCCATCGTTGAGCACTTGAAACATTTGATATGATCAAGGCTCTTTTTCTCACCAGCGGGAATCTTGTGCTTGTGAGCTTGATCTCGTTGAGGACTTGGGCTAGTGGCGGTTTGTCTCTTCTCAAGCTTCTTCACCATGTAGTCACGATTATCTTGAGAAGGTTGCACTTGACCCTTGCCCTTCAAGTTGATCAAGTCCTTCTTTAGCCTTTCAACCTCTTGCATGAGATCTTCATTTTCTTTAGCAATGAGGTCGTCACAAGATTCTACAATCACATGCTCATCACAAGAATTTGTTGCTCGGGAGCAACATGGGTTATCACAAGATAATGAAATTTCAACTTGTGAGCATGTGCATGTGTGAGTTTGAGGTTCTAAGGATTTTACCGATGTTACCATAACCTCATGAGCTATGTCTAGCAAAACATGTGCCTCTACAATCTCTTCATGAGAACACAAGAGTTTCTCATATTTTGCTTGTAGCAACTCATGCTTACTAGCTAGCAAACCAAGTTGTTGCTTGAGCCCTTGGTTTTCTTCTTCCACGGCCGCTACACATGAGAGCGAGTTAGTGGCACAAATATATTCATTGACCAATACATCATACTTACTGACCAAAGAGGCATTCATAGATTTGACTTTCTCAAGCTCCTCGGTGAGAGCTTGGATAGTCCCAATTCTTGCACTTTCGTCCCTCTTTGTCTTCTTGTTGTCTTTGGCGATGAAACACTTGGAAGCCTCATCACTGGAAGATAAAAATTCTCTTGTGCTTGAGGCTTTGCTTGTGCGGTGTTGGCGGCTCTTTTTCTGGCCTTGTGCAGCTCCTCTGCCCAAACCGGTCAGACCAGTTTTGGAAACCAGTTGGACCGGTTCTGGCAGAGAACCTGCAGCTGCGTTGTTTTGGCCCTCTTGCTCCTTGGTGATGGTCACATGA
Organism: Echinochloa phyllopogon; assembly: GCA_033239725.1. Taxonomy (NCBI): domain Eukaryota; kingdom Viridiplantae; phylum Streptophyta; class Magnoliopsida; order Poales; family Poaceae; genus Echinochloa; species Echinochloa phyllopogon. The sequence continues at coordinate 5,777,998 of BTCW01000001.1, forward strand.
GGCTCAGTCCATGTTGCTGATGATGTTGAGCACTCCTCATGTGACTTGGCTCTTGCTTGCTCTTGCTCGTCGCCTTTTGTGCTTGAGAATAGTTTTTCAAGTTGAGCCCAAATGAGATGAGCATCAACTTGAATCATCTCACCTTTTAGGATGAGATCCTTCACTTCCTTGCTCAAAACACTAAACAAGAAGTTAGCAACACGAGCGTTGAGTTGTAGGCAATCCATCTCCTCTTGAGTTAGATTGGACAAGTCGTCCCAATCGACACTCGGAGGGTGGAGGCCTCCAACCACAACCTGCTCAATAAGAGGACCCATGGTCCTAACAATATCAAGTACATGAGCAGACCAAGTAGCATAGTTTGAGACGTCACTAACTAGTGGCTCGATGGTTACCTCACAAAGATTCGACATCTTTCCTCACGGCGGTTAAGCTTGGATGTGAGGCCAAGCTCTGATACCAATTGAAAGGACCGTGATGTCACCTAGAGGGGGGGTGAATAGGTGATTCTGCAAATTTCCAACACTTAAAACAAATTGTCAGTTCAACTCCGGATACTCCGAGGGTATGCCGGATACTCCGGGGTTAAGACCGGAGACTCCGCAACACCTCTGGATACTCCGGAACAACTTTAGCTGGAAATATGACTAAGTCAGTACCAAAACCGGTCAGACCGGTTTCTAACTGAGAAACACAAGAATGTAAATTAACCCCCTTTTCGACCTCTAGCACAAAAGCAACTTGATGTAGTGCTTGTGTAGATGATTTCTAGCAGGTCCAACTAGTCCCTGCACACAGGATAAGCACAACCGAGTAGATCGAAGCGGAAGCAAATATATGTGCTAGAAAGGAAATTGTGAGGCAAACCAAAATGGAGACGCAACGAATTGTTTCCCGAAGTTCGGATTCGCTGTTTGCCCAAAGGCTGCCCAAAAGCACAGCGAACCCTACGTCTCCGTTGAGGAAGCCCCTAGTGACCCAAAGGTCGAGCTATCTCCTCGGTTCCACTAACTTGATCTTTTCCCCGAAGGAGGCAAGACCACACCTGCACAAACAATCCGTGGCACACCACAACCTTGGTGGCTCACCGGCGACGCCTAGCCGTCTAGGAGGCTTCACCTCCAAGAGTAACAAATGCTTCAATGAGTTGCTAGACCTCAACCGCGAGTGCTCAAGCTAAGGATTCACTCCTCACTGGTTTAGCTAGCTCACACTAGCTCTCTATTGCTCACACACAATCCCTCTCTCAACCCAATACAAGGATATGAACAAATTCAATCAACTCTCACAAAGAGAGGCTTGGGGAGAGCTTGCTGGTGCTTGAATTGCTTCTGGTCGCCCAAGAGACCCAAATGAACCAGCAGCCCTCAAAGGTGAGGGCTAGGGGGTATAAATACCCCACACACAAAAACTAGCCGTTATACCCGTGGAAAACCGGTCAGACCGGTTTCCTAAACCGGTCAAACCGGTTTTCAAATGAAACTAGCCGTTACACTCCTGAGCTCCCAAACCGGTCACACCGGTTTCCAAAACCGGTTAGACCGGTTTTGGACCAGCCAGCACACTAAGTCCAAAAACGCTCCTCTCAAAGGCTATCTCACATGGGTTGACCTATGAGCACTTTTTGGTGTGTAGTCAAACAACTAATGTTGCATCCCTCTTGATAGTACGGCATTTCTATACTCAAGATTGCAAATGACTAAATTCTCCATTTGAGCTTCTATGCCTTCATTGATGCCATACTTGATCAATATCAACTTGAGGGCTTCAACATTCCATTCTCGCTGAGCGAATCCAACTTGAGCTAGTGGCTTTGAATTTCCAAGTGTATGATCACTAATCCATACCAATTCATAAGCCACTTCTTCATATGATTAAACAATGATCAGACGCATTGCATTGCTTCACTAGTTATGGCTTGATTAATGCCTAGGGATCAATCCACAAGACTAGTTCCTTCACCCCTAGCAAAGTTCATCGGCCACAAGACGACTCTTGTCCTTCTCTTCGCTTAGTACCTCGTCACTAGCCATCTAGTTTGATCCCTTCCATCCTATCTTGCCGCTTTAAGCTAGGCTTTGCTTTGCATCCACATGAAAACCACATTGAAATCCATGTCTTCAACTATCCGAGATATATCCAATATCTTCAATTTAATTGTCCCAATATCTTTTGACAAGCTTCTTTTAAATGAGACCTAGCCATAAGCATCACTTCTTGTCTCATTTGCCATTTCTATTTGCTTGTCATTGTCTAAATTAATCACATGGGATCACATCCACTTGTTTGCTTTCACACTATTAAACCAATAGAGCGCATATTCTTACTAACAATTGCATGACATGAATATCCATAAGAATAATCTCCTGCTCACATACTTAAGCAAACAAGTTAGATTACAAATCATGTTGTCATACAAATCACCAAAACACTTAAGTGCCTAGATGCACTTTCAGTTTGTCTTCATCGTGGTTTATTGGTTTATTTCGTTAATTTTGAAATTGACTATTTTTCAACAAAATAATCATCTTCACCTATGATAAATTTGTTCATGCTAATTTTCTTCTTAATGTGATGATATAATCAACATTATTGTGTTCTTGTTTTCTATCGGTATATTCATGTTAGATTGTCTTCATCGTGGTTTATTGGTTTATTTCGTTAATTTTGCAATTAACTATTTTTCAACAAAATAATCATCTTCCGCTATGATAAATCTATTCGTGCTAGTTTTTGTCTTTATTTTGTTTTTGCAATTGTCAATAATCGTTAGGACGCAGGTCCTAGGATACCAGGATGCATGCAGGGCAGATCAAAGAGAGCCTAGCGAGGGCATATGCCCCCGCTCAATGCATTTGTCGTGAATTGGCGCAGCATACACGGGACCAAACTAACGCTGCCTTAGCTGTCAACTTACGTCGTCAGGTTCTCGTCAGGTTGGCGTGGTCATCGTCCAGGTGCGCGGGGCCGTGGCAGGGGTCGACGCCGCGAGGAGGCAGGACGCGGCGGCCATGGTGGCTACGCAATGCAGCCAGACTCAGAACAAATCGATAGAAGAAACTAGTTTTAAGGTTTTCTTGTTGGAAGAAGCTAGTGTTATGGTTTTCTTGTTGCAATGACTAACTGCTGATTCATGGATGCATTCGCGTTGAGATTCCTACTGGATCGGACTCAAAGAGCACCATATATATGCATGCCTCTGCGTTTGCTTCTAGCTTTCTAATCTTGATCTGCTTTGCGAGGTCTCATGGGCGGCGAGAGCGATAGCGTACCGTCACGAGATCGGGAAGACCAGCCAAGCCACTCGATGTGTATGATGTGATATGCCTAGTAACACAAATACATACGTGTTCCCACAACTCGATGCGCAGGATGTGATATGCCTAGTACTACAAATACATACGTGTTCCCGTAGTGGCCTCGTAGGGGTTTCAGTGCTTGCTACTAGTATTGTGCAAGAAGGACAAACAAAAAAAAGGAGAAACAGAATCAACCGAGCCGGCCTAAAATGTTTGCGGGTTGCAGATTTTTGCTCTCGTTCTTTTCTTTTTTTGTTTCTCATTTGATAAAACTTTTTTAAGCTCAAATTTTGGATGGATGTGTACAATTACATAATCTATCCATACATATTTTTTGGTTGATTTTTTCATACACATTTTAATGTATTTTGTAAATGGGAGCACGAGGGTTCAGGGTCATAGAAGGGCACATGCCCTCACTCAAACTCTAGATGTTTCAGTGAATCACATGCTACCTTCACGCGTCCAGATATTGTGCAAGAAGCTAGGCGTGCGGTCCCCATTGCATGCATGCGCTCTCGCCGCACCGAGAGAGAGAGGTGGCAAGGCAAGATCGAGAAGCCACAAGCCAGGCAACTAGTGATGCTTCGATCGTTCTGCACTGTCACTCCAGGCTCCACACTCTTTCTCGACGCGATTGGCAAAAACCACTCCGGCCACCGGACGCCCATCAGCGGATCGAGACGCGCTTGTGCGTGTGAAGTTTGAACTCGCATGCGTGTGACCAGGAAAAGTTGATCCACAGATGCAATCACCTTTACGTGTACGCGTCGGTGCAATGCAACAGATCCTTCCTGCCCGGACCCTCCAGTGTAGTCGAGTATCCAGTGCTTGCTCGATCCCATGTCTCCCCACATGCTCCCGTGCTACCATTTCAAAAAAAAAAAAGAAAATACGTATGAAAAAAATGAACCAAAACTACATATGGGAGCATCATCTGTTTCTCCACTCCCACTGTAGTCGTCCTCCGTTAAAAGATGGATCATCACTTCATCAGGGATCACCGCCCGGGCCAGCATAACACGATCGACCAGCTAATTGCTTGTGGTCTGGTTGGCACTTGGCGCACGGACGGAGGCGATGGCCAGGTGCCCTGCCCGGGTGGAAGGTGCTGTGCAGTGCAGGCAAGCAGGCACGCACGCGGTGTACCTGTAAGCCTGATGCATGTGATCCATTGGGTCAACCGAGTCCTCCGTGCCTTCACACACTCCTGGTTCAGGGCAAAGTGATGCGCAGAGCGCGTCCGTAAAAGGAGTAAAAACCCCTGGCTGGCGGCAGGCAATGGGGGAAATGCAGGAAGCTACCGCGAAGTTGGTTGCGTTCTACGGTTCTAGCTACTACTGAAACTAATTAAGAACATCCGCATGCACTTTCTACTCCAACAAGTCTCCAATGCCCGATGATGGATGCAATCAGAGCTCACCGACGCTGATAATTATTAAGCATTTCCATTCGCAACACGAACACTGACCGATCAGTTCAGTTGTAACACGAGTAAATCACATCACAGAAGGAAAGATGCATGTGCTGATGTGCAGCACATCTACGCGCGCCTGTATGTAATGTAACCGATCGCAGATGCAGAGACACAAACTGAACCGAACCAGATCGATTTGGGGATCAACATGCAATTAAGTGCTCCACTACCACGATTAATAAGCTAGATAAACAGCAAACAGTTCAGCATAATCGAGCTCATGCATGGAGCTGCTAACCTGCAATGGAGATGATGATGGGTAATACTACTGGTAGCCTGGCCTACGGTACGAGTTGTAGGAAGCAACTGACTGTCGATCACACCGCAGAGACGCCGCCGGGCCGGCTGGCTGGCTTCGATCAGTTGGCGTTGTTGCCGCCGCCGTCACGGGCGGGCTGGGCGGCCGGGCGAGGACGGCGTGGGCGGCGCGCCTTGCCGGGGGCGTCGCCGTCGCCGGACCAGACGCAGAGGCAGGTGCAGGTGCCGGGGCCGTCGCCGGAGGACAAGGCCGCGACGGCCCAGCCGGTGACGGCGCCCAACGCGAACATGAAGACGCACGAGATGATGTAGTTGAGGTTGGAGTCGTCGTCGTCGGCGGCGGCCTTGGCGCTGCCGGTGCCGCCGGCCGCGAGGTGGCGACGTCGACGCGGGGGCGGCGGTGCTGGAGGTGCGGCCGGCGGCGGGCCGAGGCGGCGCGGGGAGCCCGGGGCGGAGGCGGCGTCGTCGGGGGACGCGGCGGCGAGGGCGGGGACGACGGGGGCGGGGGCGGCGTCGGACGAGGGAGCGGAGGCGGCGAGGAGAGACGCCACGGCGGCGGCGGCGACAAGGAGCGGGAGGAGGCGGCGGGCCATGGCAGGCACCGGCAGCCGCTGCACGCGAGGGTGGACTGGATGGATTCGGCTGGTGGTGTGCGCGCGGGTGCTGTCGCAGCAAGCGGCGGTGGCGGGCCTTGGCTAGCCTTGCTGCAGTTGCGGCTCCGGTGGAGCAGTACTTGTTGGGGGGCGGGGGGTCGAGCAGGAGGAGCACGGACCATACGGTCAAAGCCGGTAGTGTGGCTGGCAGGCAGAGGCACTGCCATGCCCACCGGACCTCTGCTGGAGTATCCTCTGGCTGTGTTTTATCCCAAACTTCTACGAGATGTGTTATCCCTAGAAAAATTATTGAAAAGTCAAATTGGACACAGTAGCGTATGTAACACTTTTCGTTTGTTTGTGGTAATTGTTGTCCTATCATGATCTAACTAGGCTCAAAAGATTCGTCTCGTCGTGTACATCAAAACTATGCCTTGTTTAGATGCAAATTTGGGGGTGGAGAATTGGGGTTTGAGGTCACTTCGCAATCATTGCGCCACTGTAGCATTTCGTTTGTATTTGTGAAAAATTATCTAAAAATTGATTAATTAGCCTCAAAATGTCCGTCTGAGTATAGCAAAACGGTGTACTTAGTTTTTGATTTCATCTATATTTAGTACTCCATGCATGTGCCGATATTTTAATACGATGAAAATGTTCTTTTTGTATAGTAAACTTTATTGGTGAAATTTTGCATCTAAACAAGGACGCAGCCTCTAATCTCTTAACTCTGAAACTTTTTTTGCATGGCTTTTGTGAAAAGAAGCCATGTACGGCTCCTGCGTACTGGTTGGTGGTTGGTGGGCACGCAAGACCCACGGCGACGGGCCCAGCCACCGAGATGCCACAGATCAGTCCGTCGCATCCCATCCATGATCAGGGGCGGAGTCATATGGGAGCTGATCTTCTTCTTCCTATTCTTTTTTCCTCTCATTTCTCTTCCCCCTCTCTCTCTAGACCTTCATGTGTTACATATGAGTAGGGGGGCTAGAGCCCCCTAGGACCCCCACCAGTAAAAATGTTAATATCTATGACGTTTTTCTCATGACATTTTAAATTTTCATCATTGAACATTGCATATCTATGACGAAACTTTGGTTTTCGTCTTGGATCATTAGGGATGGAAATTAGGCACTACGAATTTATGACGAAAATGAGAAAAACGTCATAGAACAACACTCAATTTCGTCACAAACCAACGCTCCATCAACGTAACTCGTTTTATGACGTTTTTATGTTAAAGTTATGACGGAGAATTTTCGTCACTCATAAATTACACGTGTTTTCATCCTGGGCCAGCACATGGTATTTCATCCTGGGCCAGCACATGGTACTGCCACGTATAAATTACACATGTTCTCATATTTATGACAGGAGAAAATTGATAAATTGAAAAAAAATCTCAAAAAACATAAAAATGTGCCAACGTGTCTCGAACCTGAGACCTCACCCTCCACCAATCCACAGCATCATACCACTAGACTACTTCACAATTGTTGACTTTGTTTAGCATTTGAATGTTTTTATCTAAATCTAAGCACAAGAGTACTGGGCCGCGCACTGCTCCTGGCCTACCGCGTGATGGGCCGCGCGTTGTGCGAGCTGGGCTCGCTCACGTGGGCTGCGAAGCACCGCTGCTGGGCCTGCTCGTGCTCTGTGCGACTTGGGCTCGCTCGCGTAGTAGTTTAGTTAAATAAAGTCGTATATGGTATACAATCCAAAACGCTTTACTGGGCAATGGTTGGGACGGTTGGTGCTTGACATTGAGGTTAGCGGTTCGATTCTAGACCTCAACAATACTTTTACTAATTTTGTATATTGTTCAGAAAATAACAAAAAAAAGTCAACAAAACATTCCAAGTAGATGCTAGGAATCGAACCATGACTTTAAGCTTCCAAGGCTACCGCCCAACCACCACACCTTAGATTGGTTTATGCTAATAGGTGGCGTTTAATGGTTTATTAACCACCTTTTCTGATAGCGCACAATTTTTTCAGCGACCAGTTAATCTGGCAAAAAATGGCAAACACAGGGGATTCGATCCCACGACCTCATGGGCAGGAGACTCAAGCCTTTCCATTGCGCCGCGAAATGATATGTTGCCAATCAAGGTTCTATGCGGTATTTTAACGTCTAATCCTTTGTGACCACGTGGCGCCACCCAATTGGCTCAACTGCTTCGCCGTGCGGGGGCATTAGGCCACGCGGTGCACGTTGCGTGCGATGCACCCTTTTTTCTTTTTAATCTATAATTAAAAATTATAATTAGTATTTCTTAATCATATAAACTCCAAATTTGGTGATTGTTTTTCCTAACTTTTTCTAAAATCAAGATCTTTCATGTCACATCATTTGTTTGCATACTTGTACTAAAATCAAGATCTTTCATGTCACATCATTTGTTTGCATACTTGTTTTGAAAAATCTTCTCGTGTGAGTCTGTTTGAACAATCCAATTTTTGAATTTCAAAAAATGACAACTAAAAGCACAATTTTTTTACACTAAATGAAGTCAAATGAAAAAATGATGAATCCCAAAGTTTCATATCTCATCAAGATCTATAATCTTTATTTAGGTCATTTTATCATTTTCAAAAGTGGTAATAACATGTAGTACAAATTTGAGAAGTTTCAAACATAATTTCTTAAACTATGTGAGTGAATCTAGGATTAATGACAATGTATACTACCACTTTTTAAATGAAAAATAGTCTAAATAAAGATTGTAGATCTTGATGACTTATGAAACTTTGGTATTCATGACTTTTTTCGCTGAAATCATTTAGTGTTCCAAAATCTTGCTTTTAGTTATCAAATTTTGAAATTCAAAATTTAGATTATTCAAACTTTGTCTCATGGATTAATGAACGAAGTAAAGTTTTTAGATCTTGATGAGTTGTACAGCTTTAGTATTCAAGACCTTTTCATTTGAAATCATTTATTACTCTAAAAAAATATGCAAATTTTTCATCTTTTGAAATTTCAAATTTAAATAGTTCAATCTAACTCGGATGGGGAAGTGACCAAAATAATAGTTATAGATCTCGAATAGTTCTACAATTATTGTATTGACAACTTTCTCATTTGAAATTATTTCATGTATTATAGAATTTAATATATTTTTATCATTAAAAGAAAATAAATGTTAAATTTGGTGAAACGGGCTCAAAGATCTATTTCTGGGCTGTTTTTGGGCTCGGTTTGCACGGCCTAGTTGTTTTCAGCCGTGCATCGCTAATTCGACGGCTCTGATCGCGTTGAAATTGTATATAAGCTACCAAACCCTAACTTTCTTCTCCTCCCGCACACCCCACTCGCCGCCCCTCCCTCCCTACCTCCGCCGCCCTTCTCGCCTCCCCCATCCAGTACGCCACTACCACCGGAGTCGCCACCATGGCTGTCGCACCTCATCAGATCCGCCTCCACCTCCCTATCTACACCTCCGCCCTACGGCTGCTGCTGGTCGTCGGCCGCCTCGCCCTCTCCCTCAGCTGGTGCCGGCGTGACAACGGCGACGGCGCGCTCGAGGACCGGCATGGCGTCAGCGTCCTCGAGCACCCTCCCCATGGAGCTGGAGCGCCCGGGCGGCGCGCTCGGAGGACTCGAGCGCGCGTGCGGCGGCGCCGCCCTCCCCGGAGACCATGGCGTCGTGCGCCTTCTTGACGAGGAAGGACCCCAGATCCGGGTTATTGAGGGACTCGTCGGACTTGGCTCGCCTCCGTCGACCTCCTCCTCACCTCCCCGTCGCGCGTCCCGGACAAAGGTACCTTCCCTTTTTGATTTGATTTGCTTCCTCCTGGACGTGGAATTGAGACTTCAACTCTGCTTCTGCAGATCTCGAGTGCATCCTCTCCGTCATCTGCAGCCTCGTCACCAAGGCCGGATCTGAGGACCAGGCGCTGCAGATCACCTACCTCATCTGCGCCAAGCTCACCCAGCAGCAGGGCGACAAGCTGGCGCTGCGCCTCAAAGTGTAAGTAACAACCACTATTGAGCTGTTTGTTTCCTGGATGGTAACGCTCACAAATTAAAATGTTGTTCACTATGTGTCCATACATGTAGTTTGTTCAGCTTGTACAATCTGCTCCTGAGTACCTATGGCAAGGCATTTGTCTACAAGAAGGCTTTGCTTCTCTTGCTTGCGATGATTGCACATTGGTATTGGTGTAAGAATTATGTTGTGGAAATCTTAATAATTAGATAAATCGACCATGTTTTAGGGACTCTGGTGGTGTTGATATCTTCATTTTTTTTGCATGAACACTAAGTTAGATTAATCATGTTGCTTCTATGAATGTTCAGTTGTGTGATTGTCTGCTTGACTGGCTGTTCTATGCAATCTGATATGCTACTGCTCTACACAATTTGATCTGCAACTAGGCTGCTTGATTGACTGCTCTCTCATTTGTTTTCTAAGCTAATGTTCCTGAGGTATGCATGGCCTGCTGAATTTAGCCTAGCAAATGTCACTCTCACCTATTATTTGCTTTTGGCACTTGCACCTTACACATTAACTCATTTTACGGATCTGATATACCTTTAGAGTATCTCATTGTTGTCTACCCTCCTGAGATCAAGCAAGAGAATGCCCTTCATTTTGCAGAGAATGTAAATACTTGCAGCTCAAATAAATTTGTCATTGAACATCCTGTGCATTTCACTAGCAGCATGATAATAATGTCTTCCCTGCAACTTTTTTACTCCTGCAGACCAGCTATGCCATGGCGCATGCCCTTAATGTTTTGCCGACTTCTTATTCATATGGTGATTCAATGATTATGGCACGGGCAGTAGAAGCTGGAAAGGTATAATCGCTATAGGTGTATAGCATGATCTTCGTTCTGAATTTTCAAGCACTTTGTCTGGCCTTTGTTTGCTAGAGCCTGTGCCTGCTGAAACCCTAAAATATTCTATGTAATTGAAGCTGGTACCCCATCCCTCTTTAAGAAATTTATCACTAATAAGCTGAGTTTTTCTATTTGCAGGTGCTGCTCAAATTACATGGTAGAAATGACTTCGATAAAAGATGTAAGTTTTTCCTAAATTGCACTATTTCCATGTGTCTGTAGTACACTATTGATGCAGCTGTCAAAATCTATCAAGCAATGAAAAAGGAACACATTGTATGTAATTATTAATGAAATGTTCTGTACAAAATAGGCTAATGCTTGATTATTTTCTACAAGAACGACTGGTGCATTAGTGAACTCTTACGTGGTGTCCCAATTCTGTTGTATCAACTGCTCAAGAAATTCAGCATCGTGTCTGATTTCCTATGTCTTTCAGAAATGATACAATGTAGATTTGTGCCATCTGCTTGTTTTATCTAGTTGTTGTGATGGTTAGTAGAAATTCCTGCTCACGCTAGGCTGAGTTGGAGAAAGAATTATCGTTCATCTCGTTTTTTGAAAATTCAGATGAAAGCAGTCTTGCTATCCATTGAATTCTTGCCTTGTTTGTTATAGGTTTGCTCAGTCTAGTTTGATAGGTCTGTTGATATTTATTGTTTGAGTGTAGCTCCTCATTTGAACTTCCTAAACTTTATACTTGAAAATGAATATTTATTACCTGCCTATTTACTTATAGCGTGCAAAACCTCACTTCAATCTGTTGTTAGTGAAGTTCCATGCGCTTCAAGATTTTGTCGGTGGTGGAAGACTTGTATGAGGAACCTGTGCTGGGGAGCTTTCCCTTTCTTTTCCTTACTGATATGTGAAAGCTTAAGCACTGTGTTCCATACATCGATTTTAGGTTGCTATAACAAAAGCAGGAATACAGGCCACTTTGAATGCACGAACTTAAATTTTAGCCGCAGCAAACCCAACAAGAGGGCGTTATGAAATTTGTATTCTTTGAATTCTTTGTTTGTTAAAGCTGTGTTTGATGCCGCTAGCTAGAATTTCTGATTTCTGTTTCTTGTTGGTCAGGTTGTCAGCTGTCAGGCTTTGTGTTAAAGAGTTGGAGGCTTGAAGTTGCATGATTGCAAAAGGAGCAATCGAATTGTTAGATTGTAATGTAAGTTAACCAATGTAATGTACAGTTGTCATTTGTTGATGACGAAAGATGAAACAAGTTTGTTTCTGAATGTGGTACACGATGATGTCACGTGATGTGGTATATAAATGTATGTTGATGGGTATGTGATGTGCATAATTGTATTAAAATTAAATGAAATTTGTATCCGTTTGTATGCATCAATCAGAACGCGCCACGTGGACCAATCAGAACGAGACACGTGGACCAACTAGATCACGACACATGGACCAACCAGATCATGACACGTGGACCAACCAGAACTTGACATGTGGACCAACCAGAACTTGACACGTGGACCAACCAGAAAGTGACACGTGGTCAAGCTAGAACGCGCCACGTGGTCCAGCCAGAATGCGCCACGTGGTCCAACCAGAATGGGCCACGTGGGCACCACGTCAGCGGCCACATTAGCCGCCACCTCACATGCCAGCGTGGACCATGCCATGTTGACCAATCCACATCAGATGCTAGCGTGGACCATGCCACGTGGATTAAAATTTTTGTGACAAAAATCAGGCGGCAAGTCTTTTTCGTCATTGAACAGCAGCGTGTTTTATGACGAAATATGTCTTTTCGTCTCGGACAAACAAACTTGACGCTCCGTCTTCGACGAATGACATTTCGTCATTAATTCGTCATAGAAATTTTTTTAAAGACGAATTTGAGCTCTACTACGACGAAAACTGTACGTCATACATATTAACATTTCTAGCAGTGCCCATTGGCTCCGCTACCATGTTCCATCTCAAACAACGTGCCTGTGCATTGATCGATGTTCAGATCACTTCATGTTCTTCAGGTGCGAATTCTATCAAAACGACAATGCGGTCAGTTTATTCATGACAGTAAGAGCGTTGCGGCTTAATTACTCGGCCCCAAATCCATGGTGGAGAGACTGGAGAGTGGAGACGAAGACGGAACGGAACGGAAGGACGACCGGCGCCAAGCACCCAAGCAATGTATAGCTGTCGGATCGCAACCAGCAGCATGATCGCTGCTCATGCGCTTGCATGCCTTGGCCTGGCCTGGCGACCAAAAGAAGCCGGCGGGAGCCCCACCTACTGCTGTATACCACAACCAGAGCATCCAGCTTGCTACTAGCCACTGTAGATATGGGTGTGTTTCTTCGGGAGGGAAAAAAATTTTCAGACACGTTTGACCACTAATTAAAGATATTAAATAAAGTCAATTTACAAAACTACCTTCACAACCCCGGGTTAATTCGCGAGACCTATAGCCTTTGACCGCACGATTAGAGGATGGTTACGGTATCATTACTGTAGCAAATCATGGGTTAATTAGGCCAGTCTCAATGGAAGTTTCATGAACACAATTACCTAGAGTGACACATCATCTAAAAGTGTTTGAAGCTAGGATGAAACACCCCCTCTCAATGCATAGTTTCATCAATTGTTGTTTTCTAGGTCACATGCAAGACACAAGCTGTCTAGGTAACTGTGTACATGGAGTTTCATCACCATGAAACTCATTTCACCTCTCTTCATTAATACAGTGTCACATCATCAAAAATGCTGACATGGCAGTCAATTATTGTCCATGAGACTCCCACTCTCGTATTTTCTGGCATACCATGTGACATGCTGTGCGCAGCGGCTAACAAGAAGTTCAGGATCCAATATGATCTTGTTAACACAAGCTCCAAGGCCCTAGACGTGTCACAACGTGCACGGTGTCCATGCATGATTAGATAGTATAGAGGCATTATGTGTGGCATGGAGCTTAATTAGGTAGCGCACGACATTGTTAGGGAATTAACCGGTCACAGACTGAATTTTCGGAATTAATGAGTGAGAACGAAGATGTCACGAACCATGCATTTTTCCCTAGGCCATGGCATCAAGATATGTATAGCCATGGCATTAAGATACGTATAGCTTTTTTCTGCTTATTAATTTTCACTTTTAATGTTTAGCCGCTGTGGCGAAGCGAGGATTTAAAGTAGGGGCTGAGTTCCCCTTCTTTTTCCTCCTCTTAGGGGTTTAGGGGGGCTCAATTGGTTGCAATGGGGTAGGGGGCTCAAGCCCCCCTAGCCCCCTGCTGGCTCTTCTGCTAATGGCTTCTCTATGTATGTGTGTGTTTTTATGTTTTCTCCCAGCCTGTTGGGAAATCTTAGCTTGCTGGGTCTTTTATTCGCGGGCTCCTGGAAATTGTGCAAGAGTTTTGGAAATAAAAGTCAGGGAACTGGAACAGTGGTTCTAGCGTCAAGAAAATCGTGCGAGATGTTGACTAGATTACTTGAGTAGCAGCAATTGAAAAGCGCAATGAAGAAGAGAAATGAGATGTACTATATATCTAGACTGAGCAAGCAACTCAACCACAAAGTGCTAGTGTGTCTACCTAGCTAGCAAACAATTTGGAAATTAAACTGGGAGTCCTTATAAAAAAGAACTATATATACACCTAAATTCAAGGTAAAAGGAGTTTGAATCTGGGTAGTTGAGATCAACGAGCTAGAGTCCCTTCCAGGTGTTTGCTAGAGTCGCTGGCTCGACACGTCGATGCAAGAACCAAGAGAGAGACCTGTGCGTGTGCACCGTGTACAGAACGAAGCGTCTGCTTGCAAGAGTGAGTGCTACTAGACGTGTAAGGTCACGGCCTCACGGGCCGGAGGGTGTGCACTGTGCAATAATGGAGAGCAAGCATGTTTTTTTTTTTTTGAGGAGCGGAGAGCAAGCATGCTAGCTAGGCGCCTAGGCCGTCGTTGTGCTTCGCCTGATCGGTGGTTCGGCGACGGTGGGCGGCTAGCTGGACCTCGGCGCCGGCGGTCTGGGACACCCAGAGGGAGGTGGCAGGCCGGATCGGAGCGCGCTCGTGCTCTGCCTGCTTCTCGATCCAGATAGGCGGTAATATTCACATGTCTGATACTACCTTTTTTTTCAAGAAAAAAAGTACACTTGCCAGTGTTTAATTTGCCGCGTGTTGGAATTTGGAAACAAGTTTTCGCTGGTTCCGAAAATAAATTCCTAGGTCTGAACTTAATTGGTTGTACCTTGCAGTGACCTTGTTAAAGGCATTGTTTGGATTAAGATGAATTACTCCCTCGGGTGAAAACTTTTAATCTGGTTTTAATTGACTGGGTCACGGCAACGTCGACACGTGTGCGTGCCGTTTCCTCGTTGGAGGCGTTGTCTCTGGAGCCTACGTCATAGTCCAAGAGCTGCTTTGGTTTGTGAAGCGGATAAAGGTGAAGTCGCTTGTCATAGCTTGCTGCGACATGATCTTTTAGTCATGGTGCTTTCATTTTTTTATTGTTGTGTGTATCTTAGTTATGCAGAGACCGGATGCTTTCATTTTTTTATTGTTGTGTGTATCTTAGTTATGCAGAACCGGGTTGGATCTTGGATTTGGCTAACGCACGGCCGTAAGTTTGGCCGGACGCACGGCCGCTCTATTTTTAGAAAAGTAACAAATTTCATCAGGCTACCTTTCCTTTTCTGGCAAAAAAGGTGGCGGATCAGAAAAAAATGCCACCGATCAGAGCTAATTCTCCCACAAAAAAATCAAATCTGTAGCACCACCCTCCTTATTTACTTGCTTATGTACATTTGTACAATCCTAATACTGATAATCCAGCTCGACAGGTACAATAAGAACACTACTTTTGTGATCTCATAAACTACAAGCAACACTCTAAAAACTCTAAACAAATTGGTACATATACCAAGGCATTTTCACTCATGTAAATTATAGACATCACAAGGTTTCAAAACTACTAGCATAAAACCATGATTGCCTCCACTGTTACACAGACCAAACAAAAAGTTTGGAGCTATACTACAACTACCGAGCTGCGCATGAATAAGCTGCAACTTCACTGCTGCCGATGACGATCTGGTGAACTACCAAGACACTGAACTACCCAATTCTAAACATCACTCAGGAAACTTGGAGGAAGAAAAGAAAGGCACAGCAGGTTCCAAACACCATTTTATGGACTGAAATAAGGAAAGAAAAGCTTGGATTAGTGAAAATAATAGCAAGTTCAGTTAGTATCAAAGTAAAATATCACCTAGGCTAATTACATCTAGTAACCAATATTATCAATTCAATATGGCCTAATGAAGTAAAACAGTCAGGTAACTATCGGTCCAAGAAATTCATCACTTACTTTGCCTAAATTACTACTCAAACAATAAACACAATCAGATCCAAGAAAATTGCCTGCTGAATTGCATTGTTTTGCCTCAGAAAAGTTATAAAATTGCCTACTAAATTGCACTATTTTGCTTACTCAAGTTATTATATTCCATATTATGTCTATATAAGTACAATACTATGCCTAACTGAGAAATGGTACTTTGCCTACCCAAAAAATAATTATGTGCCTAAATCTAAGAAGGCAATCATGGTTTGAAGTAGCAGTCATGACTTTACAAAGGTAAACTTTAACAAGACTAAAATCAGTGTCACTGCACAAACCAGTGGGGGGGGGACTTGAGCTAAAAATTTAGTGGGGGCTAAAAGTAGAACATTTTTTTCCTAGCAACCCCATTGATTAGTATCAGTGCTGTGTTAAATCAATATGATATAAGCATAAAGCATGTACTTTCAGCCAATGGGTACATAAACACATCGCTCACAAAAAGAGCAAAGGAGCTAAGCGCTGATGCAGCTGCCGGCAATGCTCCTTTGAAGCGGCCATAAAGCTATGCTATAGCTCTATTTTCAGCCAAGAGCTAAAAAATAAGGTTATGTTAATCTAAACAATACATGAAGCATGTTATATCTGGGAATAATAATTTACCTACTAAATTAAACTGAAGAACATTAATTTACCTAACTAATAGCAGTAATTTACCTAACTAATAACACTAGTTTGCTTAACCGAGGCTAACAAAAAAACAACTTTCAGTTTAGGTAAACAGGAACTAAAACAATCGAGCTCACCTTCCTATCATCCTATGCACAGCCTCCCTAGGGCTCTCTGGTTTCCACTCCCCACTATATTATAGACATAAAAGAACAATCAAGCTTGCATACTGACAATTAATTTGTGTAGAGGCTGAGCAAAATATCCACATCAAGTGAAACTGATTGAAAACTGGGAACATGACCTTACCTCCATCTTCTCCCACATCTCCTCCTAATCTGCACCATCCACAAGATCATTGACCCAGAATCAAAATAAACCAATGGATCTCTGACTCAAAATAAACTATAAAATTCTAAATAAATAAATTGCCTAATGAAGTACACTGCTTTGCCTATTCTAGAATCATATTATTACCTAATAAAGTACTTTTGTACCCATCACTTCCAGAAAGTCAAACCAAAAAGAGACATATAGATAGTACAGTTATCTATACTCGATTGTTTGTCATCTTAGACATTTTCGCTAATACTACAATTATCTGACATTTTCGCCACTGCGCAAAAGCACCGTAAAACACCAGAAAGAACCTTAGACCGCCAAAGGGTAGCTCACTGGGCCTAGTGCTGCTACATGATCAGCTTATGAGCTGCAGCTAAAGCAAAATAAAAGGCACATGCTAGATGAATAATTCAAGCTAGAATAGTACGTGGTAAAAAAAGATAGCAGAATTAAGCATGGTGCACTGAACAGGATGGGCCCTAGGACTAGCTAGCTAGCTATAGCTTATAGTTAAGTACAATTGCTCAAACTGGTACACAAAAATGTCGAACCACAATGGATAAATTGCTTGTTGATCTAGTATATGTTGCCCACACAAAAAGTGTCAATGTATCTTTGTGTTTTTGGAGGGAAGTGCGGCAACAACAACAGAACTAAAGAGGAAGACATGCAGATTTACAGGGGCTAGAATAGCAACAGAAGGAGATGGCATGGACGATCTATTATTGAGAGAAAAAGGAAACGATATCATTCACCACCTATATCTCTATAGGGACACATGATTCTTCAATACTGGATTACAAAGACATGGAGGGTATTTTCAACCTACTTCTATCAGAGCAGGCTCTAGACGAGTTATATACTTTACCTAGCTGCACACTGTAAGCTGCAATTCCCAGGCTAAGGATCAGCGGAGGTTTATTTGGGGAAACCAGACATACAAATCCAACAGATTCTACAACTTAGCTTTCCAACATTTACATGCACCAGCTACATTCAAGTGGATATAGGCATCAAAATACACACCGAGACTCAGATTCAAGTGGGTATAGGCATCAAAATGCACTTTGGACCATGATTTGCTGTACTTTTGGTTTCAATGTATTAAAATGTGAAGCGCGCACACACACACAATTTTTCTTCAAAAAAACCTAGATCAGATACGTACCACATTCTCTAGACTAGTCGAACTGATATGAATATCAGTACTTGATCAGCTGTAGAATAAGAAAGGAAATTTCTTTAATGATGTCATGAGCAACGTAGCTTAAGCATTTTAGATAGTATTAAGTACACATTTTAACCATATTAGTTAAGCATTTTAGATGTCTGTTACGAGTAGTTTTAGTTGTTATCACACATAATAAGATTGTGCCCTTATACTACACCTTGTCAATGGAAATTAGTAGATAAAAACCTGAATATCGGTAGAGGACTAGAAAAAAATGAAAACAAGGAACAATAGTTTCAATTGAATGATTATTTAAATATCAGATAAGCAGCAAAAAAAATATTAGCAATTATACCTTATATTAGCAAGGCAATCAGAACTGTTGGTTCAGATATAGACTTCAGCGGCAGAAAAAAAAGGTCTAAAAAAAAGGCTACAAATATTAGCAATTATACCTTATACAAGCAGATATTAAGATTTGCTAACTACTAGACAAACTAGAGTAGTGAGAACATGCTAGCCTCGCCTTGCTGGAAGAGCAAAAAAAAAATGTAGAAAGGTACCTCACCTTGCTATAACTCCTCAAGTCCAGCTGCATGCACAGAAAAATGATATCAGTAATCCTATAAATACCAGCAGGTGAAATAGAAAAACTAGATTGCTAAAACCATAAAACAAAAGTGCCGAATCACATGGATAAAATTGCTTGTTCATCTAATATAAGTTGCCTATTTTCAGTAGCATATGAACTGCGGGGGTCTATCTTAGTACTGAAATGCTGCAACTACTAACTGACATATGCATGAATATCTGAACATGATGATTCTTTTTCTGGGAACAAAATGAAATCATATTGACAAATTGGTAGTCAGGGGATAATGCACAACTCCTTCTGGACACATCTATGAGCAAGAAATGATATACGACACATGTTTCTCTTAACCATGTTCCATTAGATCAACATGATCACTTAACAGCATATCTAATCCAAGAATATGGGCAATAACATAGTCTAATATTTCAGAATACGAAAAACAGATAGCTCATAGCAGAAATATTTCAGTTTTCATACAAAGACTAAGTAATGTAACGATATGGCAACACAAGTTTTGACCTGATCAATGCTAGATCTATAAACAGTGTTCAGTGATTTAGTACGGATTACCTCATTTAGCATTTCAGAAAGGATACAGTATGGAACACCACAATTCAGCATTTTGGATAGGATATGATACTACAAAAATGTGCGCATATCACTCTTATCAGTTATTAGTATTTTATACTATACATGCTTTCCTGTCATCCAATCCAACACTCTTAAAGAAAAGTTGTTTGGTACGGCTCACAAAATAACTGCATTTATTTGTGGAGTGCCAGTGGCCAAGTTGATACCTGAACTTCGAGTCCCTCATGGAGGTACATCAATCCCTCAGCAGCACCCAATGCTATTTCCAACCAGATGTCCCATGGGAGGACAGGGTATGCTTATATTGAACAGATGATCATCCAAGGCCTTGTTCGACATGTACTCATAGACGAGCAGCCTCTGAGGACCTCTTTCACTTTGTGTGGCACAGTACCCTATGAGCTTGACGAGATTTGGGTGCTCAACAACTCCCAGAAAATGAACTTCTGCCAACCATTGATTGTGGCCCTGATCAAGTTAGGAGTAGGAACCAAAATAATTTACTCAAATGCTGAAACTCTGAATCAATCCTAGCAATATAGCAAGTCGGTCCATTGGTAAATTAGTCACATCGAGAACATGTGACTACTTGCTTTATCACATAGTGTAGATGAATATGCTAGAATGAAATAACTTTGTTCTGAAATGAAATGCTAACATTATCACGCGTGTATCGTACATGTTACTGTGTCGGTATGCTGTTTTAGTAGATTGCACGCCGACCTTGAGCAGGCGACTGAAGTCACTGGTGGCGGCCCGGAGCTCCCGGAACCCGAACTCCCAGAGGATGTTGGCACCCCTCTCCTCGTACAGCTCCGGGATGCTACGCGCCGAGGAGACCGAGGCCGAGCCCGACGACTTGCTCGCCGGGGCCCCCGGATGTAGTAGCCTTCGTCGCTCCCTTCTCTCTCCAAACCAATCAACAGAAGAAGAAAATCCCCCAAAAATCAGTTCGTTAATCTCAAAAAAGTGGGCACAGCTGAAATCGAGTACGGAGAAGAGAGAGACCAGTCTCACCTTCGTGGAATATCAGGACCCCTTGGTGCTCCCTTCGCTCTCGAACCCCTAGATGGAATCAACAGAAGAAAAATCACCCCCTCCGAATAAAAAGTTTGTTCATCTCGAAAACGACCGCAGCAGGATCGAGTGCAGAAAAGAGAGAGGAAAGGACAGCGCTCACCATACGTGCTCACAGCGCCGCTCTCAACTTCGTGAAATCCGCTCCTCCCTCTGCCCCTGAAATATCAAGGCCCTTGTCGCTCCCTTCCCTCTCCAAACCTAGGTTGAATCAACAGCAGAAAACCAAAAATCCCCAAATCAGTTCGTTCATCTAGAAAAAGGAACGCAGTGGAATCGAATGCGGAGGGAGACAGGAGATAGACTTCGCTCACCGTGCCTGATCGCAGCGCCGCTGCCCCACCTTGGATTTGCGCTTCCTTCTCTGGGGATCGACGGAAGCAAAATCGCCTGGATCTCAAGAGAGAGAGAGAGGAACCCTAGAGAGAGAAAAAATGGATAATGCGGGGGAGGAAATGAAACAGGCGCGTGTAAAGGCTAGAAATTTCCATATATGTCTGACAATTGGGTCCCTCACAGGAAATGAAGTGGGAACACAGCGCACGGAAAATAAAAAAACGGCAGATGCACATACGGCAACGGGGCGGGGCGGGGACGGGGGAAGCCCGTCCCGATCCCCGATCTATAAACCCTGCCCCGGCCCCGAAACTCCAACCGGAGATAAAATTTGTCCCGTCCCCGACCCCCGTCGGATCCCCGAATCCCCGTCGGAGCCCCGTGGGGATCGACCACCCAAGAAACAATTCGTCTGATCTCAAAAATCAGAAGTTCAAAACAACCAAATTGCAGCAGATAAGTTCAATCTTTGAAGTGCCGGTAATAACAAGTTACATAGGTTCAAACACAAATCAAATAGCACAACATTACAGAACAAGCACCTCATCGGTACTTCTATTACTCGATGCTCACAACTAATAAATCGGCCACCCGATGTAGATATGCAGATGCAAATTTGCACAGGGGACTTCTTGAACCGTGATCTTCGTGGATGGTGTTGAACTCGACAGAGCAGATGGCTTGACTTTCTTGGCCGAAGCTGCGGCACCCCCGTCGTCCTCGTGCCCTCCGGTCTTTCTTCGTGTTGCAGAAACGTGCTGGTGGAGGCCGCCGCCGACCTAGCCGCGGCTGCAGGAAAGAGCTGTAGGGGAAAAGAATGAGAGGATAAGCTTAGGGTTTCTTGGGAGTGAGATTATATATACCTATACACATGCTGGGTCAGCTATTGGGCCAATGGGCTGCACATTACTTCATGGGCCGAACGAAAAAATACTGCAGGCAAAGGAAATTCGGATCCCCGGTGGGGCTCCGCGGAGGAAAAATCATCCCCGCCCCGACCCGATATGATTTCGGGGCCCCGACCAGATGCCCCCGCGGGGGAAATTGGAGCCCCGTCCCTGCCCCGTTCGGGTCGGGTCTCCGCGGGGAAAATTGCCATCCTTAGATGCACATGCAACGCAGGGATGACTTGTTGAGTCGAAAGCGGCCGTTCCGGCGGACAAGCGTACGGCCGGCTGGAAATAAGTCTTTACCCTTATATAATTGTATCATCTTGATGTAATTGTTTAAGATCAATAAAGCTTCCCTTTTCAAAAAAAAAGAGATGCCTCTCGTTAGCGTTTGTGATTCCGTAGGTACCCAACCAAACAAACCTATACGCAACGATCAATCGCCGCTGTAGGATGAGACCCAAACACACTAAACGTGTCATTAGTTAGCTATCTAATCGACACAGCAAACACACTCATCCGGCCCATATGCTGGTGCCCCATCTCACTCATATGCTGGTGGGCTGCTGCTGGTGGCAGACGAGGGAGGAGTGGGGAAGCCACGTGGGGCCCATGATGGATCTTTTTTTTTTTGAAAACTTCCCATGATGGATCTATACTTGTGCTGTTCGGTCTATATAGACCCATCGGCAGGATCGCTGAGCTAATTGGCCCACCGCCCACGTCACTATAATAGGCTCGACAAAAAGGAAAAACTGAAAAAAATAGTACTCCATCTGTTCTAAAATATACATTGTTTGACTTTATTGACTCTAAGTTTGACCGATCAACTTATTCAAAACTTTTTATAAATTATCATATTTTTTTATGGTGGCTTGCGCTATTAATAAAAAATCTTAAAAAATGTCTTAAATTTGACTATATTTTCACAAATTTTTTGAATGAGAGGTCAAACTTATAGTTGAAAAAGTCAAACGATCTATATTTTAAAACAGAGATAGTAATAATTACGAGTAGTTAACTACTGGGAATAAATGAATAATAGTGGCTGCTGCTTGAGCGCTTTATAGTCAGCCAGTCGGTCACTCGGTCGTGAAAGCAATATGGCTATATAGTTGGCCAGCTACAAATTAAGGGATTCTGCTGCTGAGTGGAGAGAATTTAAGGCAATATAACTTGCCAATTGTTATGCTATGGAGTAAGTTTTAGATTTTCAACGTAAGCATTATCTCCCTTTTTTAATGGTCCCAGATGAGATCGTTCACCTTCCTCCTCCCTCAAAGCCTAAACTATAATTTTTCAACAAAAAAAAGGCCTCAACTATCTTCTGCATTAACTACCGTCATCTACTTCTTCGTTAACCACTTCAACTGATTGCTCCCACCATCATCCGATGGTCCTTCGGCATTAAGGTGGGTGGTGCCCCGCTGCCGGTGTTCCGCTTGCCATCCAACATCTAGTTTTTTTAGTAAAATAAAAAAATGGCCATTGTATTTGCCTTTATGTTTCAGTTTAGGCATTGTACTCAGGAAAGTGTAAATAGTGGCCACTAAACTCGCTCGACTACACTGATACGGTCATTAGATCCTTAGTCCTACGTATTCAGATGACATTTACTTAATTTGTGTTCATCTCACCTGATGTGGCCAAATTGTGGCAGATCCATAATGTTTTATAGTTTTCTAGTATGTACAATTAACAAATGGTTACATACCAAAAAACGTAAGCACACTAGTAGCTTGATGGCCAACTAATTTCATAGCTCTTGTTTTATGGGCCTCTGATATAATAATTGTTGTCAATTTTTGACCAGCAATCCTACATTACTAATAAAATTGTATTCGACGACGGGTGGAAGGGTGAGAATATGCTCCAGTAGGGCCCATTTACACGCAAGGATTTAGTAAAGTCCATATGTCCATGAGCAAGTGAGTTTCAGCGGTAAAGCAAGCTTGTGGCGACATGAGCAAGCTAAAGTTGATGATTAGGCCAATATGGTGCAATCAGAGAGCCGGAAATTAAACAACACCACATCTTCGTTCTAGCATATGAATATAATGTAATTGGGTAATTCAATCATCATGTGAAAATGGATTATGCTCCTTGTTTTGCCCAAAGAAAATGATTACTCTCTTTAGAATAATTAAAAGGGGTTCTATAGATGATTTGTTAGCACATAGATGAGCGGAATAAGTAGAAGAGGCTATAGATAATTGTTGTAGCAGGAAGAACCAACATCGCAAAGGTGTATAAATATAAAAGATAAAGTGAAATGAAATGAAATATGTTTGTTGTGATTTCCACCATCTATACACATCATACATGTATAATTACGTAGGATTATATGTCCCATGATCATATCGGCACAGCCGGATGAGCTTAGTGTCTACGATTTACACTTCTTTGAGTATGATGGCCAAACTAAAACAAGAAGACAAATACAATGACCATACATGCATTTTACTCTCTTTTTTTCCCTAGAGGTAGAGACAGTAGATCTACACACTCACCCATCCAAGTCCAAATCTCTAATCCCAATTTGGAAGTCTAATTTTACCCAAGTTTACATAGCTCACACGGTTTGTCCAAAATGGAAGAGGAGATGTCTGGCATGGATTCCATCATCAATTGGAAGGTTGGTTAGAAATCGGTGCGAATCTCACCTAAACGTGTCATTAGCTATCTAGAAAATTTCAAGACGAAGAAAAAAAATCCATCATTATTGATGAGTACCAGGGGCGAAGCTATGTAGTATTTAGGGGGGGGTGCAAATGCACCCACAAGAAAATAAAAAACTAGTGATTTAGATCAAAATTTCACTATATATACACCCCCACAGCTTAAGTTTATGCACCAACAAGGTAGATGCACCACTCACTAATTTGCTCTAGCTTCGCCACTGATGAGTATCGAACACAATAACGATTTTCAGCTGCTCCCACAAGATAGTTAACTGCATTTCAGGTAAGCCGCTTCAGTATAGGTGACATGTACAATAATCTCTAGATAGTTTCTGAATTTCTTTTGGTAATATTTTCTCAGAATTGGGGAACTGAATTGGAGAAGCGGAGTAGGGATGTCTCAAATCCCAATTTAGCTATTCTGTTTTAATGTGAACCTTAAACTCAAATCCACAGAAAAATGTCCTGAATTTTTCGACGGTATTAGTGCATATCTGGTAAATTGTCATCCTTAATTATAGTACTATTTAGAAGCAGAAGAAAAAACCTCGTAAACAAATGACAACGGTATACTATTGGATGTCTCAAACAAAAAAATAGGAGTACCGAAATACGTATCTGTCAAATCCAATTTTTCATTTTGTCCTTTTCCCCAAATTTCTTTCCTCCTTTTCCCCCTTCAAACAATATCTTGTCTTCTATCCTAAAATCAAGCCCGTTTCCCCTTCTCTCCCCGCTCCCCTTCCTGTCGACCCTCTCCCTCTCCTTCGTCTCCGGCGGGCGGTGGCCTCACCTCCCTTGCCCCCGTCGCACCGATGGCTCCGTCCGCAGCTCTCGCGCCGGTGGCCTTCCGGTCCGCCTTCTCGCCGCCGCTCTCGTCGAACCCTACTCGTAAGTCCCAAAGCTCCAATCTTTACCCCCCACTTCTGTTGATTCTGCTCCGGATTAAGATTTGGGATCCCTTAAGATATAGAGCACAACTATAAGGTTTTCTTTTGGGGAGTTAGTAGGGAATCTGGAATCGGTTTCTTCCCACCGGCAGCTCAGCGCATTACTACCCATGCGCTGGTGCCTGATTTGGTGTGTGTCCGGTTGGAGGTGGTGCTGCGGTCTTGGGTGTGTATGGGGTCGCGTGCCGGGGCGCCAGGCGCCGCCGCGTGGGGGGCAGCGTTTATCCATCTTGCAACGATTGCTCAACTTTCTCCATTTCCTTTTTTTCCCCGTGGGTTTTTATTTCGAGAAAATTACTCTGGGTTTTAGATTCTTTATAATAATGTGAAATTGCGAATTCTTATCCCTTTCTGGAAGAACCAAACCCTACAGATAAAATGCTACTTGTGCACTGTTCCAGGCTCCCATTGTTTATATATTTTCACTCATTTAAATGGATCTGAGCATGTCACCAGTGCATGCTTGTCAATCATTTTAATGGATTGGGCAACATCTGAATATTTTGTGCCTGCTGTTGATTTGCTGTTCAGGTAATAGAATAAACATAGAAGGTGCTTTCTGTTTGCCATGTTCCACAAGGAAGACAGCTAGTTATAGATCTTTCCGGGTGTACAGTTTATTTGGAGGGAAGAAGGATAAAGATGAGAATGGTGATGAGGCACCATCGAAAGTAAGAAAGTTAATGTCTCTTATTTCTTTTCAAGTATTTGTTGAGGTTCCACTCCCAATAGCTAAAACATAAAAACTCTCTAATTTGATTTTCTTTTGTGGGTAACTCATTAGGCATGCATTCATGAGGCAAAGAGAGTAAACATGCAGATAATATTAGGGAAATGAGGTTTAATGTGTAGCTTTCACCTACTCTTCTCTCAGAGAATTATGAGACCTGGAAGTTTTTTCTTTGTTTGGATAATTGAGTAGTATTGTTCATGTGAAAACTGACTGAGCGCATACATAATTCTCTTTGTAATACTCTTGTCTTTGAAGGTTGCCAAATTCATTCTGGTCATTTAGTTTATATATTTTCACTCATTTCATAGTTCGCATTTTGTTTATCACAATCATGAAGCCCTCTAATATTGCAATTTTATTTAGGCAGGAATTTTTGGAAATATGCAAAATCTCTATGAAACTGTTAAGAAGGCCCAAATGGTTGTCCAAGTTGAGGCTGTCCGGGTGCAGAAGGAGCTTGCAGCGTATGCATTTATATCACTGAGTCCTCTTCCTCATGTTGATGCAAAATAGTATGTTCGCATGACTTCATTTTCTCCTGTTTTAGGACTGAGATTGATGGCTACTGTGAAGGTGAACTAATTAAGGTATGCTTGTGAGTAGTTTAATTCCAGTCGAAACTTAAGAAACTCCAACCAGAATTTAACAAACTTCCGATTGTTGATGTTTTATTCAAAAGGGTCAGACTCATATATAAAGAAAGTAAGGCATATAATTACACTCTTTGTATTTAAAATTTGTGTATCCCTGTCAAACAATTAAATTCTCACATTATTGAGAAACTCTATTGTTTGGGCCAGTAAACTCTTAGCATCAGTAACAGCCAGTCTTTTTTTTTTGTTTTATTCAAACTAGCCATCTTCTATATATCAGAGCCACTGCCGGAGATTATTTTTCTTGCCTTCTGTATAAGGTTTTTGATTGCTATGTGAACTACACAAAAACGGGTCTGGCCGTAGATAACACTTTAGTTGCAGACCATTCAGTCTCTCATTATCTCATACTCCATCCTTTTGTTTTTGCAAGGTACACGCATGTATCAATCAACCTTGCTAATCTTTGACCAACAATTAACCTATAGATTTGTAGATTATACTCCCTCCATTTGCTTTTTTAAGGCGCACACTTATTTCAAGATTCAAACTTTATAATCTTCTACTAATAATTTAACCAATAAATTTTATTTTTTATAGTATAAATTTATAATAGTTAGATTTGTAATCAAAAGTACTCTGTAATTATCATAAATTTGTAATCATAAGTATTATAATATAAGATAAATGAATGGTCAAAGTTTAACTTAGAAGACCATGTCAGGTCAACTCGCGCCTTATAAAAGCAAAAGGAGGGAGTGGGATATAAATTTGCACCGTTGGATTCATATTTGAAAGTTCTTTTATATTATGTCAATTTTATTGTCATGAGCAATGAAGCATAAAAGAAAGTAATGGTTAAAGAATGGCATTGGATATCATGCTTGGTCAAACTGTGCCTTACATTATCATCAAAAGATGGGAGCATATATTCTAGGTCACTCGTATTGCTCAATTCAAAGTTATAAACACCGTCGAAGCTGTGGGTTTCGAGGCAATACTTGATGCACCCTTTTTTTTTGTTAAAGTGGATTAATATATACGACCATTTATAAAGGGGCATCTTGGTAAATCTGTACTCACTCTATTGCAAAATACAAGGCATTAATGGTGAGAAAACAGTAGTGAAAAAAAAATTACTGGTGTGTCCTTGCTGCATGTGTGTTGGGTAATTGCAGTCCCTTTAGAGGCATGCATGCCCAGAGTCATATTGGTAACCTCACCCCAGCTGAGTGCTTTGGGCAATCCACATTTATTATTATCACTAGTCTTTTCCACTTCCAATCCCATATCTCGCATCTGGACAACCAATAACCAAGGATAAAAGGAGACGTGCAGATCCTTGCATGTTAGATGCCTTGTAACTCGAAAATGACTAGGGATTCTATCACGGTTTGTATAAAAGAATGGGGATAGCACTTTTTTTAAATTCTGTGTCTGTACCTTGCTTTGAATTTTATATGCCTTATGTATCATGATGACTATGGAGTATTAACGTTTAGCAATTCATGATCTTTTGTATTTCTCTACTTCACATGCTTATCCATGTTCATAATTGAATTCGGTTCACTCAAACAGGTTACACTTTCTGGAAACCAACAACCTATTAGAGTTGAAATCACGGAAGCTGCAATGGAGTTGGGTGCTGAAGTATGTATCACGCCTTTGCTACTTTGGTTATTGTTTTATTTGAAGGTCTTGCGTGAGTTTATGTTGTCATGACTGAGGAGTGAGGTAGTGATTATTCATATAATTGTTTGCATGTTGAGGTAAATAGGTATTGAATCTAGTGATATAATCTCAGGTAGGCACAACCTATTTCTGAATGTCTGTATATGAATTGGCTAAACACATTGTGCATATTTGTGTAAAAAAAAAGGGCGTACCCAGTGCCGTAGGCTTCCCGCACCGTGCGGGGTCTGGGGAAGGGTTGTAATAGCGCCCAAACCTTACCCGCATAAATATGCAGAGGCTGGGGCTTGAACCCGGGACCTTCCGGTTACAGACGGTAGGCTCTACCGCTGCACCAAGCCCGCCCTTCATTGTGCATATTTGTGCATATTTGTGTACCAGAGAAAAATCAATTGCTTGTAGCTACCAGCCTGTGTGCTTAACCAATATGACCTATGAACAGTGTGCACCAGAAATATCATCAGAATGCAGTTAACTTTATATATTCATGAGGACACAGCTTTTCTGCATAAGAAACCATTGATAGTTTATATTAAGTAATTAAATTCATTGTTAACAACGGAGAAAAGGGAAAGCACACCCCCCACCACTTGCAGGATACAAGGTGCTAGGTGCACCTTTGTATTAGAAAAAGATGCAGCTAGTGTCAAACTCGGTTTAATTTTTTTTTAAAATATAAAGATCATGTGGACCAGTATGTTTTGATTTACGTTCTAGATAGTTGGATTATTGCTTGACATGAGATAGGAAAGCCTTTTAGGCCCACCTTAACATGTTATTTTGCTGTTAAGTTTTTTTCTTATCTCCTTTTTAGGCATGAATTGAGTCAAATTTAGTTGTGATTTCCCCCCAACAATTCCTATATTTCCTTTCAGAAACTTTCCGAGTTGGTCAATGATGCCTACAAGGATGCACATCAAAGGAGTGTCCAGGTGTGAATCTTGATGATGCTTTATTACATAAGATGAAAAGGCATACACAGCTGATGCTATATAGAGAATGTAAAATTATATTTGTACTAAAATGGTGCTGGATTAACACCTGCAGGCCATGAAAGAGAGGATGGCTGACTTGGCACAGAGCTTAGGAATGCCTGCAGGCCTCGGCGACGGCCTCAAGTGATGCCACAATTCGTGAAAACCGCTTTCCAATAAATTTTTTCCTCAATTTTGTATACTAGCCGTGTGAGTCGTAAGTTTAACCCCACCGCGACTTCTATTAGATGTGTAAGAATTGTACTTATGATCACTTTGTTTCTTTCAGCATTAGCTATAATTTGCTCTTTTACACGAGCAGATACTGTGCACCACTGCACCCTGGTAACTTTCTTTTTGATGAGGAAATGCATCCTGGTAACCTGGCCACCCTGAACATCCTTTGATAACTAGCGTCATTCTTTGCTAAAGAGAAATGATCACTATGGGTCACACTCAATGGAATTGGATCCATTTCAATACCGAGAATTAGGATTCTTGGTCCCTCTTAATCTCCCTTTCAATTCGAGGATCCAGAGAGGTAAGGGGCAAGTTATGGGCCGGGCTTTGTTGAGCATGAACCCAACAAGCTGTTGGGCTGGTATAAATTGCAGCCCGTGAAGATCAGACAACTCGTCATTGGTGGAGTGAAGTGCTAAATTTTCTGTCATGTTCTCACAAAATCCTAGCCGTTGCATGTGGTATCATGGAATGTCACCATGTTTGCTGATGACAGCAGTGCAATTGTGCAAAGACCGTCATCTTCCTACCCTTGTCTTTGGACCGTTATCGCTGCAGCAGGTAATACTGGCCTGCCTTTTCCAATCTTGGGTATAACAAAGGTACGTCGAACCGAAACCTTATTTGGCCGAACAGGTTCATGCATCGTCGTGGCTTTCACGGAAGTAATCACACTTGCCAGCCTTTTTACAATCTTATTAAATTGTTGAATTTGAAGCCCACGAGGTTCTTCCCCGGAGTCATTCTCTGAAGCGTTGCTTGAAAGATTCTGGAAATTAAAATGAGTTCGATCACAAAATATCTCCAAATAACACTAGGACTAGCTGGAGACCGTTCCCAAGTTTATTTTCCAGATGAAAAATACATGC
Organism: Echinochloa phyllopogon; assembly: GCA_033239725.1. NCBI lineage: Eukaryota > Viridiplantae > Streptophyta > Magnoliopsida > Poales > Poaceae > Echinochloa > Echinochloa phyllopogon. The sequence goes on from BTCW01000001.1 coordinate 5,808,167, forward strand.
AGGTATTGATCGAAGTCAAGATTGAAAACCTGAGGCACAAAACTTAGGACGGAGGTGTACGAGTTCGAGTTCGAGACTCTGTTAATTCCTCTGGCTGCATGCTGCTAAGCTGCCGCAAAATGTGACATAAATTAAGATTAAATCTACCATAATAAAACTGCACAATTTGACATATCTGACGAGCGTTGGTGTCTACTCCTCCCGTTTCAAATTATTGGTAGTTTTGTCACAAAAAGACTATACTAACAACAATATTAAAGTGACCAAGCCTTAGTGTCCCCATGTCTTTCTTTAGAGTAATGTAGGATAAATCGTGGTAGTAATCAACAAAAAAAATGCCTCCGATTAACAACAATATTTCTAGGGACTTTATTGCTCACTCTCCTCTCCACATATGACGTACATTTTAGGTCAAAATGAAGGTCTTGATCTATGCTTGAACCACTCGAATAGGTCCACCATGTGTACAGTGTTCCTCTATACTGGATCTTGCAGCTACTGTATGAGTCCAAATAAAGAAGTATCCATTCTACTTAACAACCCTCTCTTATGGCTCAAAAAAAAACCCTCTCTTAGAAATAGCTATACCTCACTGCCAAATGTTTGTTAGTTAATAGAAAACAAAGATCAATCATCCTCCTGATCATCATATTTATGACCACATCGTTTGCTACCTCCTACAACTACAAGACTTTGTAGCATTCGTATACACCTCAGGCTCAGTGTTGGTGACTAGTAATAATAGAAATAAAACACACTATTATGTACCAATCTTCTGACATATCACTATAAACCGCCGTCAAATGGTTAGAAAAAGCGACGGAAATCTGGCATCCACCTTTTCATCAAATCTACTTTGTTAAAACGAAATTTCTTGGCACCTAAATCTCATTGTTAAAGCCCTACTTCTAGGTCAGGACCCAAAATTATTCCAAATCTAAAGCTCCCTTTCATAGCCTTTAAAACCCTCAAGATACTCAAGTGGGGAGATACCCTTGTCATCCAATGGAATGGATGATTCCCTTTTGGCTCCTTTTGAGATCACCGTACATTTATAAGTATTCCTGTATGCTCAATTAGGGTTTATGCTAATGATGTGAAAGGGGGAATGTTGGGGCGTGAAGTCGTATGTCTTGAACTGGACACGTTTCAAGTATTAATAGGACAAGGACAAATCAGTGACATAAACAAGGATGGACACATGTCACAACTTTAGGTACCTTTTGTTTTTTCTTTGGCTTTTGAAGAGCAAAGGTGTGAACCTTTACTTGGGAGCTAACCAAACAAAATATCTATGCATGAAAATAAATGTTAGCGACATTAAAAGCTAGACAGATTGAGACTTGATCAATCTAAAAAATATTGGCAGATCACAAGCTTTCCCAATAACTCCATTTTATTAATGTCCTATGATTTGTTTTTAATGCAAGTCTATTGGCTATGCTAGGCTTATAATTGGGTAGATAAATTTGAAATATATCTCCATTCTGTTAAAGGCCATATATTCTTGTGTTTATGTAAACCATTTTTCTCTGTGCAGTACAAACTTGATTATTTTGTTTGTCAATGAAGTTCGAATCTAGTTTGGTCCTTGGAAGTGAACACAAGTGTAAGATGAGGTTAAAATACCATCTCCACCATCCTACCAAAAAGCAAAGTGTTTTAATAGGATCATTCCACCCTCTATGATTTGAGGGTAGTGAACTACGAATGTAGTCCAAGGCGTGCCCTTGAGCTCGACCACTCTTACATGCCACCAAGAACATCCACGTCCCAGTACTTTTTAGTATGTAGAGATTATTACAAACAAATCTCCTCGTAAGGATAAGCCACACCTCATCATTTGATATCATTATGATAGTTAATCATACAACATAATACACAGGGGTAAAAAAGGCAAATGGTGGTATTTATCCTTCACATTAGGCTCCCTGAAAATTGACAAGATGACATGGCTTTTATAGGCACTACTACTCATACTCAATCATGCTTATTGCGGGATTTGGTGCCGAAATTTCGTGCCTTGTTCAGCTCGACAGTGCCATCTGAAGTTGATGTCTCGCTTATCCTGATTGGCCCTGAGCTTTCCCTGAACAGCCTTGTGAACTACTAGTGCAAATATATGTACATATATGTATCATCTTTAATTTATGAGGAGTTCGTTATGAGCTTCGTGTCTGATTAAGCTATAGCTTCAAGTAGATTCCAGGAGTGTTCGATCGGCTACTCCATTTGATTAATGGCCATGATTTGGATCTGATGAGTCAGCTAATCCATCACTGCTAGTGGTGCTGCATATTATAAGCATTCCTGTAAACATATGATGCATGTCACTTCAGGTGTTTGCGTGTGTGTACTTTAACAATAAGGAGAGGACTAGATATGGAGTTTGATGCACGACCAAATGGAATAATGGGTATTCTGATGACTTGTAGTTGACAGTAGAGAATGGTGTATGGAAAGTCATTAGACTTAGAGGATACTGATCCATCCCCCAAACACACTCACAAAAAGTATTTGGATTGATATCGACATGGAAATGTGATTATTATTAGAGAAAAACTTGAGATTGACAGAAACGATGAATCGGAGTTATGTCAGTACCATTGAAATGTATATGTGTGACTAGTCATCATTGAGAGAAAACCAGCTATCTCGCAGTTGGTTAAGTTTGGGTAGGACACTATTAGCGCCTTAGCGGAATAGTAGTCGACTATGGGGTAGCTAGCAAAGAGAGATGGATAGATTCTGACACCAGCTATATCCAATTGTTGTCCTAATGCACAAAGTCTGATGATCGCTTCAGTTGTTAAGTGAATCTTGTTGGGCCCAAGTGACACCAATTACAAATTTGAAGCGCAGAGAAGTCATATTGCTGACGGGAACCAACTCTTGTTGGGATGGTGGAGAGTTACAATTTCGAATCCATTTGCTAGGATTTAGAAAACTCTGATGTCATGATTTACACAACTGATAACTGAATATTATTTACATGTACGAGTTTTGGGGAATTTTTTTTACATGTATGAGGTGGGTGCCGTGGAAGGTATGTACGTTGCTGTTGTATGCGTGTAGATTGGTGTGCATCACCTTGCTATTAAAAAAACAAAATTCTCACAACTGATCGGCTAGAGAATATTGAACCTTTTTGTGCAGAGCACATTATAATAATCATCCCGAACTGTTGATGCAGTGCGTGCGCTTTTCTCTGTGCATATTGAGCCCCACCATCCAACGAACTGCCTGTACCACACTGGTCAAATTTGGGGACATTCACTTGACCATGTTATGTGCAGATCAAGTCTCAACAAAACTTGAACTCAAACTATGCTCAATTATTGTGACAGACCTTTTTGATTCACGCACCAAATAACATTTTGGCTAATCAATATCATTTCTCAGCAGATCATAGTCATACTAGTGATCCGAGATACCAAGTTTAGGTGACTATCTAGGTGGATCACCAAAATGACAGCTTGTTGTTGTGAGGCACTTGTGATGTGTCTGGAATGATATTAATCTTGAAAAAAACTTACATATTACTATTATGATGTGATAGGGTGTTGACACCTCCATTCTTGCTTGGGTTCGAGTCCTAAAACTGGTTCAAATGTCTATGTTTAAATTTGGAAAATAAAATTGGAGTTGTAAATGGCTATTTGCTCTGTGCTGTAGCTGTGCAGTAATATCCAGTTAGCATGCTTGCAGTTGAACGGCAAAAGCATGTGAAAATGAGATCTGCCAGTCCACTGCACTTGGAATGCATGACAATGAAGGAAAACTGGCACCACGATCAGAGAACAACCAAGCAGACACGGGACTGAAACCTGGCACCACTCATCACCACTGATGCAACTGCTGGCATTGTGCTTCTTGTGAATGGCACGGCACAATCACAATGATGACAATGCATCCCGAATTGCCTACATAGTTTATAGTCTATACCATATACGAAGTAATTCTGAATTGCATTGTGGAGATTTTAATTGGGTCATTTCCCAAGGCCTAATTAAAGAGTGTGATCCTGACATTGAAATCCCATTGGTGCCATTGTTTGTGATACCTTGCCTTAGAACAGGACAGTGCATGTCAGCATCATTAGCTACCTATTGGTGCCCCACTGGTCATTTATTTTTTTAGTTTTTTTTCATATGTATATACCTGATGAAGTCATCTTCCAACTTCCAAGCTTGTTGCTTTCTGTTGACAACAAAGCTAGCATCTGAGAGAAAAAACAAGCTTGGTTAGCAAGTGGGTGCAAGGGAACAAAATTTAGGGAGCTAAATGTGGGAGTTTTAGTTTGAAAAGTTTGAGTACGAACTAAGACCAAGAACTAGCTAACTACTACTTAGTAGTATATTTTCAGTATGAGTCACTATTTTTTATAATGAACTAAAGCTGCTCGTTTTTCATTGTATTTCTTGGATGGTACTAAAATTACAAAACTTTGTTTCCCTCCACCACTCACCAAACAGGAAAAGTATACGAGTAAATATAAAAATAAATCCTAAGAAGGGGAAAATTATTATGCTTTGCCGTCAATGACGACATCATTTTTGTGGCATTTGAAAGGAAAGCAGGAGTTGTACTGATCAATATACCTATCAATTTAATGACATTTCTATATGACGTGGCCACCTTGGATACAACATTATTATGATAGCACTGAGAGTAGCCTAAGCCTAAGAGGGACAATCGAGTGTCTTAACTATAATCTATAAAGCTAGATAAATTCCTAAGTCTACCACTGAACTCACACCTATAGAACATATTGAATGCTGTGTTCCATGTAAAATACCATATCCAAGACATCCTTTTTGCAATCTCTTTCTGAAGGCTATCGGTTCTCTTCTTCCACGTATAGGAGTTTGGCAGAAAGACGCAGGGCAACGTGAGGCCTCCCATCAAAGCTCACATCCTTTTTTGGATAAACAAAAGATTGAAGAGACCTAACTGAAGTATGTATACTACCAGCAAGTAGGAGGAATCCAGACGAGGTACAGATAGCCATCTAGAGTAGTTCGTTCAATACATATGAAATCAAACTTTAAAAGGATCAATAAGCAAACTATAGGCTGTATCTGGACAGCAGCAATTTGTTTCTTGGAATCCAGGAAAAGTAACCTAAAAGAGATTAGATCAGGATGCGCATCGCTGGACCTCACATTACCACAGGAGCAACAGGCTACAACTAGCAATCTGGCACAACAATGTATGCATATATACACCTCAAAGAATACATTACCCAATTTTACAAGGGTCTATTCGGTCCTCCGGAGGAGAGTCACTTTAGCCTGGACGAGCGAACAAATGATATTACGCAAGTAAGTCAGGCTGAAAACGATTTTCTCACGGCCCCTTTTACTGAAAAAGAGGTTCGAGAAGCCATCTTTACCATGGAACATAACAAAGCACCAGGGCCGGATGGATTCCCGGCTGAGTTTTATCAGCACTTTTGGGAGACTATTAAGGGTGACCTGATGACTATGTTTCATGAGTTACACACCGGTGATTTACCGCTGTTCAGTCTCAATTTTGGAGTCATTACTTTGATACCCAAAGGTAAAGAGGCTAATAAAATACAGCAATATAGACCCATCTGCTTACTGAATGTCAGTTTCAAAATTTTTACGAAAGTGGCAACACTCAGAATTAATTCAGTAGCAGAAAACATTATCAGCCCTACACAAACAGCCTTCATGAGAGGTAGGAATATTTTGGAAGGAGTAGTAATTCTACATGAAACAGTACACGAACTGCACAGAAGAAACCAGAATGGAGTTATATTCAAAATTTATTTTGAGAAGGCATATGACAAAGTCAAATGGGATTTCCTGACACAGACACTCAGATTAAAAGGTTTCTCATCCAAGTGGATTGAGTGGACTAAATCTTTTATTTCGGGTGGCAGTGTCGCGATCAATGTCAATGACGAAATAGGTCCTTTCTTCCAGACAAAAAAGGTCTCAGACAAGGTGATCCGCTATCACCTATCCTTTTCAACATAGTGGCTGATATGCTCACACTTCTAATCAGTAGAGCTAAAACGAATAATCAGATACAGGGTGTGGTGCCCCATCTAGTTGATGGCGGCCTTTCCATACTCCAGTACGCTGATGATACAATTTTGTTCTTAGATCACAGCCTGGAACAAGCTAAGAACATGAAGAATATTCTTTGTGCATTCGAGCAGTTATCGGGTCTCAAAATAAACTTTCACAAAAGTGAAATCTATTGTTTTGGTGAGGCTAAGAACAACGAAGATCAGTACAAAGAACTATTTGGTTGTAACCCTGGAACCTTTCCTGTCAAATATCTAGGCATTCCTATACATTTTAGGAGACTGGTTAATAATGACTGGTTGAGGATCCAGGGGCGATTTGAAAGCCGCCTAAGCAGTTGGAAAGGGAAGAACCTTTCATACGGAGGCCGGCTAACCTTAATCAATTCAGTTCTTAGTAGTCTCCCGATGTATATGATGTCCTTCTTCCAAATTCCAAGTGGAGTTCGTAAGAAGCTGGATTACTACTGGTCTAGATTTTTCTGGCAGAGTGATGAGCATAAGAGAAAATATCGATTAGCTAGGTGGAGTACCTTATGCTTCCCACGGGATCAAGGAGGACTAGGGATACACAATCTAGAACTTAAGAACATAGCCTTACTCAGCAAGTGGTTATACCGTCTGCTTACAACGGATGGTACTTGGCAACAAATTCTACGTAACAAATATCTAGGGACCAAGCCTTTGGTTCAGGTCCAATGGAAAAGCGGGGATTCACACTTTTGGGCTGGGCTTATGAAGGTTAAGAATGACTTCCTCAAATTTGGCACGTTCACTATCAGAGATGGGTCCCAGATAAGATTCTGGGAAGATATATGGTTGGGTAATAGGACTCTTATGGAGCAGTATCCCCAACTATATAATATAGCAAGGAAAAAGCAGGATACGGTGGCTGAAGTACTTAGTACGGAGATTCCCAATATATCCTGGCGTAGAGATCTTATTGGACCTAAACTGATAATGTGGAATAATTTAACTGCAAGGCTGGCAAATATAAACCTTACTGACGAAGAAGATGAATTTAAATGGAGTCTGAGCCCGACAGGTGTTTTCACTGTGAAAACACATTATCTGGCGCTGATTTACCAAAATGTACCAAATACAAATAAGAGATTATGGAAATCAAAACTTCCCCTTAAGGTTAAAATTTTCCTATGGTTTTTAAAGCGAGGTGTTATTCTTACTAAATATAATCTGGCGAAACGAAATTGGAATGGCAGTAAGCAATGTGTTTTCTGTCATGAAGATGAAACCATTCAGCACCTTTTTCTGGAGTGTCGATTCACACGTATGGTATGGGCTTCGGTCTACGCGGCTTGGGGTTTACCTAAACCATCTAGTGTGACTAACATGTTTAATAGTTGGCTGAATTTTGTACCACCAAGTTTTAAACCTCTGATATTTGTAGGAGCGGCAGCCTTATGTTGGGCGGTTTGGTGCTGCAGAAATGCAGTGGTTTTCGATAACAAGTCTCCAAATTTTTTGCAGGTTATCTTCACAACGGCGCACTTGCTCCGCAGTTGGTCTATCCTTCAACGGCCATCATCGCGGGACAGTCTTGTGGTGGCGTTGCAGCGTTTGGTCCAAGCTGCCACGGTTATTTTTGGCCGGGCATATGGGTGGCGGTCTAGTCTTAGGATTGGCAGCTAATTAGGCCCGGAGTTTGTGGAACATTATTTTTTCTTTTTTTTTGGCTGTGTGTCACTTGGCAGAGGCCGGGATCTTTTCAGGCGGATGTATCACCTCGATGTATCTAACTGAAAAATTAATAAAGTATCCCTTTTCAAAAAAAATGCATATATACACTTATGAGTGCAATATGCAGGAATCTCAAGATTATATGCTCGATTAAGCTATGTTGTGCAGTTTAGCTTCTAATTTCTATAGTTATTAATTAAAATAACTACTTCCAGAGTACTAGATCCTTATTTTAGCAAACACAACTAGAAATAGGCTAACCACTAGCTAGCTAGTAGATCATTTTCTTTGGATCTTTGCACGAGGCAGGTGCAGTGCTGACTTGCTTTTAGGTCAAACTAATAGCCTGATAGGTGAACAAAAGAGACACTCAGGATATGTAGGATGAGCAATTGAGCATGATCGACACGCATCTTGCTTATGCGTTATTTCCTCTTATCACAAATATATGCTCATTTACATTTGTCCTAAGACTCATTTTGCTTTGACCGTCAATATCCAAAATTTCACATACCTACACAAGAATGGCGCTCCAACCCGCAGAAGAAAAAAAAGAACGGCGCTACTAGATTCATCATGAAAAGTTCTATCATAATATATATTTTTGTATTTAAGGTAATACGTTTTTTATGTTTCTAGTCAAAATGTCATGCTAGCTGAAAATTGTACGTGTTGGTATCCTAGCGGGCTTATATTTGTGACGAGAAGTAATTGTTGGAGTACAACTCCTGCTTTCCTTTCAAATATCAAAAGAAGTGCTAGCTGTGCAGGAGTAGTGTACTGTTCAACTGTGAGGACTGCCAAATTGATTAAGCTGTGCATATGATTGCTGATGGAGTAGTTAAGTATTGTCTCTACCTGGTTAGCTAGCTGTACTAATGTCTTGAGATAAAGCTTCTTTTACGCCTGCAAATCTTGCGATGATGAAGCTAATTAAGGATGCCTATATGATCGAGCATACGTGGCCAGTACTGAACCAAGCTTCTTGATTCGAAATTTAATGCTACCTTTTAGAGCAAAGCTATTGTACAAAAGTACAGGTAACTTTAGAGTTCATCGTGCATTTGCTATACCTAATAAGCTCATGTATTGGAAAATATAACGAGAGGATGACGTGGGGAGAGGAATCCGATTGTAGACACAAGATCTAACACAATATTTGGCCGTTAGAACTGGTCTTTCGGCAAATATATCGTGACTTGAATATCCATGCATCCAAATCGTTCGGAATCACTCTAGCTGTATATACAATTTTCATATGCGCATGGATCATGAGAATTAGCCAATATTGTGCATGTGGGTTTAGTATGAATTGTATGCCAGTCATCATTATTGCTGCATTCGTGTTCCTCTCGTGTGCTTTAAAAAGGGCGCATAGAAAATTACAATTGTATCGAGACCATTCACACAATCAAGTAGTGATCTTCTGATTAGTGTTATTTTGTTGTCCAGAACTACAAGAAGATCCTTTTTTTTGCGGAGAACTACAAGAAGATCCTGACCGGACAATATACGAACAATCATCACAATCAGAAAACAAGATTTTAGCAACAATCTCAATTAAGAATTTGTTTTGATTGGCTGCGAGACAATATTGTCAAGAATATTACTACCAGATATGGGATTATTTCACCATGGAAAACTTATTCCTTTTTTTTGCCAATTCCTTCACGACTTTGAAGCCTTAAGAAAGATTTTTTTATTGCCCTAAAACCTCATGCAGGAGATTTGTTTTTCAATGTTGGTCGTTCAATTTTTTTTTCAATGTGGTCCATCGTTATTTCCTATTTTTCTTGCTTGGTGTGTCCAATAACATGGCAACGTGTGGATCAAGCTTAATTACTATATGGTCTCGAAGCATCACCTGCTTTTTTAAGTTTCCAACTCAACAACTCAGATATGTTTAAGGTCATGACAAAAGGCAACAAGCTAGATCAAACTGTGAATGAAACAATTTTGTGATTTGCACGAAAATTTGATAGCGACGCACGCTTTGATGAGAATCTCAATCGAACGGCATACAGGATCAGGCCCAAAAGTAATCTGAACACAGTTGATGATTGATGAACAAAATTTAAAACACACATGATCCCTACTAAAAGGGCGTTGTTAATTGGATTTCTTGGATCAAAGAGAAGAACACAGTATTGTTAATTTTATGGTGGTGGAGATGTACAGGCCAACACACACGGATGAACGTACCTTCCAGGAGAGACCTCACATGCAATCAAGCTAATGGTCCAGGCTTAATTCTAGAAAAATATTTAATCAATTTGCTTAGCTAGATACGCATCTTGGCAGTTGCTCAATCTATATGTGTACCAAATGTATATTGCCTCATGATGCGTTGTCGAAATGTGCGCTACTTTTTGGTGACAGATCTTTAGTAGGTACTTAGTTTTGTTGATTCTTGTACTCTAACATGTGAAATAGAATCAACATTAGTTGCTACAAATCGTACCACAGGAAAGTTGTGAGAAAAGGTGTTAGGCTGGCATGTTCAAAATGCTTGGATTTCATAGAGCTTTTGCAAGAATTTCACTAGAAGGTGTATAAGAAAATTCTCATGTTCCAAATGTGGCCTCAAGACGTGCATAAGTTCATTACTGACTTTTTTTAGAGACAGTGACTGATTATGTTGCTTGCACTGGAACGTTTGGATTTAGATCAATTCTTGATAGTAGGCTTAATTATAGTGAAGTCAATAAAGATGTCACCTGAGTTGGTAGAGGCGTAAGCACGTACATTACTTTTAGTGCATTACTTAGTTTATATCAACCTAATAAGCTTGAATGTTCTTAGTTGCTTTAGAAACATATATACTATCCAGTAACAATTGATGAATGTTTTCTTGAGTTGTATCTGGCAAGAATATTCTCTCACATCCCAATCACTATGACATATATATAACACAATAATGCAGGCAACTATGTGTACCAAGTTAGGCCACTCGTACTTGCCTGTTAAGCACAAGTTGAACCAAGAAATGTATAACATTATATACCATTTTAGATGGTACGGATATTATCCGTTCATATCTGAGTTCGTATTCGATTGAATAGGTTTATATCCGTCCGAATCCGAATCCGAACAATTAGTATCTGCCACTGATCCGAATCCGAATACCCAAAGTTGGATATTTAGGATATCAATGTCCATTCCTATCTTATCCGACACAAGTGAACACTATCCGTACCCGATCCAAATCCAAGATAAAAAAATTATCTGTATTTGTATCCATTAATATCTATCAGTATTTGATCCATTTACATCCCTAGAACAAGGGATATAACATTATATATGTTTTTTTAGCAAAACATTATATATGTATATTTGTGTTCCTCTAAATTAATGTGCCAAGATTTCTCAGGTTTTAACAAACAAACAATATAATGGTCCAAAATAAGTTCAGAATGTATAACATATATACATGGGCCAAACTCATTACGCGTGTATGGGGTCACTAATGATCTACATTATTCTGCACGAACCATTCTATATTCTAGCCAGGTAAGATTTTGATGCATACCGTCGATCAAGGAAACGTGTAAGCTAACTAGGAAAGCTTGTATGACCAAATGATACTGATCACACGGTTTGCATACCAATTAATCAGTCAAAGTGGTTTTGGGGTTCCTATACAAAAAATGGTTTAGGGTGGTACCATACACGCACACAACTTTATCCCTATAAGCACATCCTGAAATAAATCTAGAAAAATGTGACACCAGTGGTGAGTCGAGGACTCAAACCCTGATGGAAAGGTTCCACCACAAGGAACCTTACCAACTGATTTATGATCAATTCACGTACCGGTATCAAACTTAGCATTATTAGAGTATAGTGCTCCCTTTGTTCTGATATATGTAGGTAGTTTTAGTTTTGTCACAAGTCAAACTTCTTCTTTAAGTTTGTTAAAGTTTAAAGAGAAAATTTATAGAGATCTACTATGGTACAAAATAAATACACTAATAAAATATATTTTGTATAGTGGATTTAATAGAACTAATTTGTGTTGTGGATATTAGTGTATCAAAATGAGAGAAGTTTGACTTAGAACAAAACAAAAATGACTTACATTTTCAAACAAAGGGAAGAGTACACTAGCATTGTAGTACAAACTTGGTCCATTATATTTGGCTCTAAAACATTCTCGTAAGTAACGACTGGACCAAGCTAATACTTATTTTGGTTACTAAAATTTGCGCCGTAATGTATCTCACTATCGTAGTTCAAATCATGTTTAATGCGCATAAAAAAAGAGATTTCCATCACTACCTAGACCTCATCCGATCGCTGTCACGGAACAGTTCACTCATGACAGCTAATTAGCCGTCAGGAAAATATATATAGGAAGAATTACTCGTCCAAATTATTTGAAAACTCAAAATCAGTCTCTCAGTAGCTTGTGTGATTATCGGCTACTATAATACGGCTAAGCCCCTGAATCAAATCCAGGCTGCGAGGCCTCTTTGACCGTCGATACCTTTCACCATCAACAATGAACTTACCGTGAAGTGATTGTAGATTAGTTGGTAAAGTTTCTTGTGGTACGGTTGAACCTTCCTACCTGGGTTTGAGTTCTCGACTCGGTATAGGTATTGCATTTTCCTAGATCTATTCCAGAAATTAACCGACGTTATTCTTTCAGCGTCCCCATCGACAGCGAGACGTCTGTTGTAACTTAGTAAATTTCAAGATTGGATTTGTAGGTCCAGACTCTCGGAGGTGCTCATAGGGTAGGGTTTGCGAACGTGTATTCATCATAGCATAGAGACAAGAAAGCACTTAGCAAGTCATGAACTAGTCCATGCTAAATTATAATTAATGCTAATAAAGAGTACAATTGTTGTAGAGTGTAAACCATGGTTGAACGTGACATGTACAATTTACAATGGGATCATGGAATCATCACGCAATATTTTGAACACACGCAGGACGACGATAACAATTTTACAAGTGAAGTTTGCCAGTAGGTATCGTGACGAAGACTGCTACAATTCAAAAACCAGAGTTGGAGCTGAGAAACCATTAGGAACTAACCCAAACATTCTCACCAGCTTATATGAAACAGGAGGGAGTTAATTGAACCTAGTTCAGCATATATGAAACACTTTGTGTGACTTTTTCTTTTCTAAAAAATATGTTTAGTTTCTTTTTGTTCATTCTACATATTGCACAAATACAAATTATTGCTTCCTCTTGGCAGCATCAATTACAATGATGGATCACGATATTTTTAAAAAATAACAAAAGAAAGGCACACAGAAATCCAAGCCAAAGACGATGACTCAAAATGAACTATGAGACCATATACTCAAATCAATCAACTGAGGTGGTTCGTTATTGACACATAGGTTACATCTATGGTAGACATTATTTCGCTGCAAGACTAATTATTTTTCCCAACGGGCTTATTGTAAGTGGACAATGATTTCTAGCATGTTTGGTTGACTAACAACAAAACTGCGTGACCTGATTATGCTTTTGGTATTTTAGCTGCCAAACTGTAGAGAAAGCTAGGAAGAAATTGTACTAACAAATTGTTGGTCACTTAAAATAAAATACTAATTGGTATTTACAAGTCATTCTAGATTCAAAATTCCTCCCAAAAAAATCATCTGGCCCAATTTAGTATGCGCAACAATCAATTAATTCTAAATATGGCTACAAATAGGGACAAGAGAAGCCATTTTACTTCTTCATTAATCTATCATATAATTTCTAGAATGTCTTGTACGTTTATTGAGATGGAAGGAGTACATTGCAGGCCACTTGTAAAAAACTGTAGGGAAAGGTGGAAACTCTTGTAGTGTATATGATTATATTCCACAAGATTATATCCTGATTGAGTACCTATCCACAATTCCACATAAGTGCTTTGCTCAGAATATATATTGTTTGATGCCCTAGCTGGAATTGCTAGGTATTGGCCTACATCCCGGCTATCTACTTACTAATAATATGTACCACTTCATCAATATTCGTGGAGCTAATTAAGTAAGCTTAGCTAGTAACCATACATAGAAAACAAAAGATACACATCCAGTAGGATCTCACTAGTTTAAAGACAGTAGTGTTCCTACTATCTTTTATTTAACACAGTGTAGAGCTAGGCAGCTTAATCCATGCACATAGCTATGCATTCCTTTGGTAAAAAAATAGCATTGCATCTATAGGTAGCTAATTGGCCACGACTCCTAATTACTAGGTCCTACTGCTTAACACTTGTAATGAAGGAGTAGTTAAGGAGAGCTATAGAGGAGAGAAAAGGAGAGATGGAGGCAGCAGGGGACATGGAACTGCAGAGAGATGTGAGAGATGGCAAGAGCTGGTCCTACATTATTAGATAAGCTCAGAGACATATTCTATGCCATGCTTATGTTGGGTTTGCCATCATACTCAACTGCACTTGTTAATCCCTCCTAATGATCAAATCAAGCTCACAAATCTATTATACAAAGGCACCATTGTTCTTCTCTGTCCCCTTGCATATCACCCATTGATTACTATTGTTTTCCCCCGGTCTGGCCCCCACAGAGCTCCTACTCTCTCTCCTCTGCCTACGTGTATAAATGCCCAGTTCCTTCCCTCCCAAGTGAGAAGAAGCAGCAGCAGCACCGTACCACTCAACAAGAGCTTTCAAGAAAGCTTGTATGTAGCAGTATATATATTTGCTTGCTCAATTCATAGAGAAGCAGCGGTGAGAGATCACCAAGCAGAACTAGAGCAAGAAAGTGGTAGAGATCAGGCATGGGAGTGATGGAGGAGGCAGAGCCAAGAATGAAGAAGACGGCAAAGATAAGAGTGAGGGAGTTTGACGTGGCGAGAGACCTCCGGGCCGTGGAGGAGCTCGAGCGCCTGTGCCAGGTCGGCCTGTCAGGCGATCAAGGCTCTGACGACCCTGCCGCCGACAACGATGGCGGCGCGGAGAAGAAGAAGAAGAAGAGGAGCAGCGGCAAGAAGAAGACGAAGAAGAGAGGCATGTCGCTCTACGTCGAGCAGGTCGGAGACCCGTTTGCCCGGGTGCGCCATGCGCCGGACCACGTCATGCTGGTAATTTCACTATTCTGAGTCATAGACACAACTGTATCACTGTAACACCCAGCAGGCCAGCAGCCGCCATTGACGGTTCAGTTTGACCTTGTGCATGCATGACAGTGATGCTCATAAATTGTGCTTGTGTGCAGGTTGCCGAGTGCGGGGAGGAAGAAGAGGTCGTCGGAGTGATCAAGGCGTGCACCAGGATGGTGAGCCGAGGGAAGAAGAAGCCCAGCTTCTGCAGCTCAAAGCAGCAGTTCGTCAAGGTGGCATGCCTTCTTGGTCTCCGGGTGTCCCCCTCTCACAGGTGATTAAACAACAACTAGACTATGATTAACCCGAGTTAATTACTATACTAGTAGTACTAGTATACAGAAATCATCAGGTGCTGACACATTGCGCCGAGAGAGCATAGCAATGCGAGCAGCACAACCACCACGTGTGGTGTGGGGACAGTGCACTGACAGGCCCTCTAATTTGTTTTTGTCTCCTCGCTCTCAGGCGCCTCGGCGTCGCGACGGCGCTGGTCCGGCGCGCTGAGTCGTGGTGCGCGGCGCGCGGCGCGGCGTACGCCACCATGGCCACCACCGAGTCCAACGCCGCGTCGCTCGCGCTCTTCGCCGGCCGCTTCGCCTACGCGCCGTTCCGGCGGCCGGTGTTCCTCGGCCACCCCGTGCACCGCCACCGGGCGCGCCTCCCGCGCGCGCACACCGTCCTGCGCCTGCCCCCGCCGCTCGCCGCCGCCGCCTACGCCGCGCTGCTCCCGCCCCACGCCGCCGAGTTCCTCCCCGCCGACCTCCCGGCGCTGCTCGACCACAAGCTCACGCTCGGCACCTACCTCGCCATCGACCGCCGCCGCGGTGACGGCGACGGCCCGCCGTCGTTCGCGCTGCTCAGCGTCTGGGACGCCACGCGCTCGCTCCGCCTCCGCGTCGGCGGCGCGCCGGCGCTCCTCCGCGCGTCGCTCGCCGCGGCGCGCGCGCTCGACCGCCACGCGCCGTGGCTGCAGGTGCCATCCGTGCCGGACATCTTCCGGCCGTTCGGCACCTACCTCCTCTACGGCCTCCGCATGTCCGGGCCGGAAGGTCCGGCGCTGCTCCGCTCGCTCTGCCGGCACGCGCACAACGTCGCGCGCAAGAACCCGGCGTGCGCCGTCGTGGCGGCGGACCTCGGCCGCGACGATCCGGCCGCGGCCGTCGTGCCGCACTGGCCAAAGTTCTCCTGCGACGAGGACGTCTGGTGCATCAAGAAGCTCGACGCCGGCGGCGGCGGCAATGCCGGCGGCGACGACCACGACGACGACGATACCGAGGACGACTGGACGACGGCGCCGCCACCCGGGGTCCTGTTCGTGGATCCACGGGAGTTCTGATGATGGCGCGATGTAAACAAGTTTTGTATTTTTTTTTACAATCGTGTACATACATCATACATACGTGGACATGATGCTGCAAGTCGAAGCAAAAATTGCAGTGCATTTTGCAGCTTAAATCCCAAGTACAATGAGAGTAGCAGCTTTTGCTCTGAAAAGTCTGTCTGTACTTCTGAAGAGCGATGGGTGGTCATTTTCAAGTGAACTGGTCATCTCTCTCCCTGTCAATGATGCATAGAAGTGTCAGAGAAGGATATCTTGCAATTGGGGTCTCTAGTATAAACAGGTGATTATATTTTAGTTCAGTATTCAATGGAAATTCGATACGAACAAAATCTATTGGTTTAAGATTTACAATGAACTAAGCAACAGCTGCAGAGACTGTAGACGATTGCAACCTGCTTACATTCACTGATGAGGACTACAGAAGCAGATCATCAGCAAAACCTACTCTAACCATCTGGGGTCCTTGATTTGAAGAAAACAATGACAATCAGCTGGTGTCATGAAGAATTTGTACAGTCCACATCATTGACCGATCAAAGAAGCCTAAACCATATTATGTGTTCAATTTGCTGTATATTCCAGCAAATCTCATGTTTGAACAAGATCACGTCTGCAACCTACCCTTGATCAAATCTCTCTCTGAACCTTTAAAACAAAAGGCTTCCATGCACCGACTTGATGGGTCCAGTTCAGTGCAGCTCACAAAAGGAAAGTGCCGATTTCGAAATAATGTCGTAACCAACCCCAGATAGCATATAAAGGGACTCCAATACTCAACTCCTTTATACCCAATTGCAGGCAGTGCATATCTTCCAGAAGCCACTGGCCAGGCCCTACTTAAAATTTATACCAAGTCTTCTTGTCCTTTGGTTTTCCAAAACCTGGAGAAGAAACATGACCATTAATATCTAACGATCACTAGCTATACAAAAGAACTGGAAAGCAAAAGAGACAAACAAGCTATTAGTTTGGTAGAAAGGAATTAATCGGTATAATGAGGGCAAAGATAAATAAAAGTGCAATATAGCTTGCCACTTGCTAGTGACACAGCACAACAATATAGCAGTCAGGAATGTGATTCTGAATTGCACTGTCCTAGAGTAAATGCAGCCACATATCAATGCCTCACCGGGACAATTAGAATGACATGCAGCTTATCATTGCTAACTCTTACAGGCATAGGCAGTTCATTTTCCAAGCACAAAACAGAAAATATTCTACGAGCACCAAGAAAAAGCGTGATTGTTTATGTCAAATCTGCTGTATGTTTTTTCAAACTATTCAGAGAACATTCTTTGCATTTGCCTTGGTCTAAAGAGCTTCAATAGATAGGAGGCCACAAATTAAAGACAGGCATATATGTTGCTGGCTATTGTATGCAGGTTGGGAATAAACATATGAATTGGTCCTGATATGGCACACCTAGATCTAATAAACACTGTAATGTGGACAAGAATATTCATAATCGGTCCAATCTGCTGACATGACACTATGCAACTATATCTAACAAGAACTGCAATTGGACATGATAAGCAAAATATCAGTCCAATCAGTTAGTGAGCCACTTAAGCATAACAGAATAGAACTTGTTACGAAAGGAACAAATAAATAAGGTAGCCATGTCAATAGTCTGCTTTAGCCTTTAGGTCACCTTCTAGGAACGAGGAATGTACCCAAACAAAAGAGAAAGCAAATGGCTAGTAATAATATTACCAGGGCTGCAATTGGAAACTTTAAATCACAAGGCTAACCACAAAATTTTATTTTCAAAAAAAAACTCGACCAGAGGGAGAGAAATCTCTTTTGATTTTGTCTTAAAGAAGTTGGTACCAAGATTCGAACCCGGGCCGGCAACAGGGGTTTCATCGACCCCAGAGTTCAACGCTCCAACCGTTACGCCGTGAGAATCTTTGGTCACAAAATTTTATTTTCGCTCTCAAATTGGCTTAGACACTAATATTTGAAATAGTAATTTAAAAACTGCACTTCAAATCATTGAGACCAGACATCAGGCTGAGCATATGCTTTTTTTTTAAAGTGAGATCTGACAGAATAAAGATACTCACACAGGTTTTGACTCCCTATCCAAATATCACTCCCAATATGCATTAAATAATAGAAAGGCTCAATTCATAAACAAATAACACTTTTTAAACAATGTGTTATGACCCTTAGATCACAAGAGATACATACACCATGTGAGCAGTGTGGAGGGATGGATCGCAACAGCTGAAGGAGGTGGACTTTAGGAGAAAGAGGAGACCATGGACTTGATGAAGGAAGAACCTTGGCAGTGACTAGAATGATCTCGTTCCTTCTGCTTTCCGAATAATATGACACAAATCAGTTAAAGAGAAGACCAAAACCAAAAGGAAGGATATGCATCCAACCAATATATTCATGAAGATAAGCATACATGGTGCCAACTCCTTATGGGTATCCATGCACATGACACAATGTCTGTCCACTAAACTTGTCACTGTTAGGAATTAGACACTTCACACAGCAGAAAAGATATTAGGATTTCGGACCAAAATTTTAGCTGTCAATTCTGCCCTGGTACCTTTCATGGGTACTTGGTTCAGAGTTCAGACATTGGGATTTTCTTGGCTTGCGATTAAAGAAACAAAAAAAAAGCCAAAAGAAACAGATTCATGCATAGAATCTGACTGATGCAAACTGAAGTTGTAAGTTCAGACAACAAACTTACAAAAGAAATCACAGAAAAAAAATCTTAAAATTTTGCCAAGTATTAGTTTCTACCGAGCAAATTCCAAATGATTGTTCTTCTGAACTTTTTCACTAACAAGAGAGATGGCAGTGCAGTGCTGCCTGGTGCCACAAGCTTCTTCTCATTTATCTTAAGCGGCAGCATCTAAGTTAAAATCCATGGAAAATCTCCCTGAATAATTAGTTATGTTGGCCATTGCACATGAGTTTTTCATGAATTAGTTATACCTGCAGATATGCCCTCTCTTGAGCATCTTCAGGCCATGCAGCTCAGCTAATGCACTAGAGGTGTACCTGAATGATGTCTTGCACAGTTCCACTTTGACCTGCCCAGCAGTTTTCAGATTGACAATGTTGCCCGCACACCCCTCACCCAACACATTTTTTACTGTTGACAAAAACCCAGTTAACTAACCAGCAAGCACAAGACTTAACCCACCTATAGATTGCACACATGCTAGAACTGCAACAAGAGACATGATACGTTTCTGAATCAGAAAAAACACTGCTCTCGTTTCAAGAACAAACACTGCTCTGCTGTGATGCCCGCCTGCTCCAGATATCAACGTGGAAGCAGTTGGATTACTTACTTGCACCTGCAATTTTACGTAGCTTCAAAAGAATCTTACTGGAAACTGGCAACAGCTGGGTAAAACAATCCGAACAGGCAAAGATTCAAACCTCTTAACCAGATCTGATGCGTTTTGCAGTCACCAAACGTATTTGAGCAATGAAGCTTATTAGTTAAAGTGAAGAAATCGACGAACAAGAACAATTTCTCACCGGCGGTGACTGACGCTCCCAGCCGCGGCGCCACCGTTCTCTTCCCGTTCGGCTGCAGCGCATGTCCGTCCCCGACTAATCGGCAGATCCACAGACCAGAGTCCTGTCGCCCCTCGCCACGCCATTGACGCCAATACATACAGGCTGCGAATATGAAAGAGGCGGCGGATGACGAGATCACCCACACTAGAGAACCCGTGGGGCATTGGAAAAAATCGAGCCCAAGACACTGAGATGCAAATATGCAATCCAGATGAATTTCTCAAACGTTTCCGCCAGCGGTGTACACATATGTGCCTCTTGTACAAACTGTTTCTGAATTACAAATTACTGATGGTCAGGTCAAGCAGAGTAGCAGACTGTTCAGATGATGGGGCGGATGTGTAGCATTCTATGTAATTGAGTTTGGATATAGCTGATGAAGGAATGTGCAAAACACTCTGATGACACATCTGAAAATCACACATAACAGTTGCAGCTGCTGCTATGTTTTGTGATCAATCGAGG
This sequence comes from Echinochloa phyllopogon, assembly GCA_033239725.1. Classification (NCBI taxonomy): domain Eukaryota; kingdom Viridiplantae; phylum Streptophyta; class Magnoliopsida; order Poales; family Poaceae; genus Echinochloa; species Echinochloa phyllopogon. The sequence goes on from BTCW01000001.1 coordinate 5,828,365, forward strand.
CGGCGGAGGAGATACTCGACTTCCACGTCCTTCGTCAATGGCATCACCCACTGATCATACAGCTTGGAGAGCACTGTAGGATCGACCTTGCATTCGCCGTCACCGGCAGTGCCTTCTTGCTTGCCGGCATTGTCCTCCAAGGCGACGTTCTGTCCGAAGGTCCTGGCTTTCTTCTCTACTCTTTTCTTCACCTTCTCTTCGACAGCCTTGAATGTCAGCAGATCCATCAGAGAATTGGTGTCCTGCATCCACAGTGAGATATAGCAAAATGAGTTTATTTTCTGGAGCTCGACATCTAGATCGTTCAAAGCAAATGCATGTGAGAGAACAATGCAATAGTTCCTACAAAGCAGTGGATTTGGACTCATGAATTATGTAAAGCAGTCTGAAGACGTTAGAATGTGACAGAGTTATAACATTGAAGTACAAAGGTAGCCATTTGAAGGTAAATCTAAGCTGATCTTTTAGTTGAAGAACTTCAACTATCGAGGCTCACCGGTATACATAGCCCTTGGGGCATCTTTACATGCCTCTAAATAATATCAGCAAATATACCAATTCTGTATACCTAATCAAGGGAAGCTGAGAATGTGATGTTCAGTAGATTAACCTTTGCTTGTATTAGTGGACTATAATCCTGGGGAGCGTCTTTGAACTTCACCTCAGCAACATATTTACCAATATGGATTCTTCTTGATAGGACCTACAAGAAAATTTCACAGGCATAAAGTTAAAAAAAACAGCAATTTGCAACTATTCCTATAGTAAAAGAAATTCTAGCATATAACTCATACCTGCAGACATACAAAATCCAACGCAACTGTTTCTGCATAGCTACCATCATCACCATCAACAGTGAATAAGGGAAGCAATTCATCGAAATACATTTTCCATATTGCATCATTCACAGTGACCAACGAAGCGGGAGGGTGCAAAACCTAATAATAAAGCAATACAGGCTCGACATTTCAGGAACAATCACTATCGGTTCTTGATATTTAGGTTAATGCCTGATCATGTGTACCTCAGGGGAACTTTTGGTAGGAAAGAGAGGCGAGGGAAGATCTTGAGGGAAGAATGGAACATCTTCTGGCTTTTGATAATGTCCCGCCTATGAGAATTCACAAATGCATTGAGATTGTTTAAGAGATTGCACAAGATGGTAATCATCGCAGTATACGGAAATTCACAGACATTTTGAGATTGGAAGGAGATAGCACAGGAATGGTATATATTGCAGTATTGTTTTTTCTGAGGGAGCATATATTGCAGTATATGTGCAGACAAACCACCAGTCCACCACTAGCCTCTGATATTTGGCGTAGACAAGAGCATTTTATTAATCTGCCCTGACATGTACAACCATAAAATGAGAAAATAAAACTTTTTACTTTTCTCATGTCCAGTAGAGTATGATTAAATAATGATTAACCACATATCGGAAACTAAGAGGAAGTATATTTTACTTTTGCTTGCCTTATGAATTTGACCCAAGTGAACAGAGGCAGGATTCACTTATTGGAATCAACAAGGAATGTTTAGTAGAGAAATGCCAAGAGTGCTCAAAGAACCAAACTCCATCTCTACCCTGTGAGATCTAGGTTTCATCCAGGAGCACCATCGGTTGATTTTATAAGGCAAACATAAAAACGCCAGACACTTATTTTAATCCTAGTGTACTTATTTTAATAGTTTGATCGGTAAAATAGGTGATTTTAATTTGCCAAATTGCAGTAACTGCAGGTCTACATTTCAGCTAAGTTCTGAAACCACATCATTGGGGAATAAAAAATCTTGCCACCACCTTGAATCGTCATGGTAAATAAGTGGACAACATTAATTAATGACACTAAAAGGCAACAGATACAGCCGGGTCAAGAAGCAAACAGTGATCAAACTACTGACGTCCGCGGCCATGGATGGAAAGGAAGAAGCTTGCCTTGGCGTTGAGGGCCTCTGCTTCCCTGACGAAGAACTCGACGAGAGAGCGCCCTCCCGCACCGCCGGCGGCGGCCGCGTACGCCGGCGCGTTGCGCGGGTGCCTGGCGCGCTAGAGGAGCGCGAACACCACCGAGTCCTCCAGCCGGACCAGCGCGTCCCGCACCGCGGCCAGGCTCAGCTGCTCGCCCCCCGCCGCGTCCATGGCGAGGAATGGGAGATCGCAGTTGCTGGGTGGGCAACTCAGAAGGGAAAGGAGTGTGCTTTGGGCCTTTGGTGGTGGTGGACCAGACCGAGTGGTCAGTCCACGAGTCCATGCGGGGGTCGCTGAGTGGGCAAGGGGGCCCAGCCCAAGACGACTAGTTTGCTGCTAGCTCAAGTGGTGCGTGGACGAGTCTTGAGCCTTTTTTTTTGTTGACCGAATTGGAAGTCTTGAACCTTGATTTTCTCAAAAAAAAAGAAGTTTTGAGCCTTGATGCTGTAACACTAGGCTGTCATAATTCGCTAGCCTGTTGTACAGATGCACAAAAGATTCTCTTGTTTGCTTGCTCACAGAATTGATTCTGTTACATATCGTAATTAGTTGCCAGCCAAATAAAAAAATGTTTTGAGTTACCTTATAAATCATAATTAGTTGTCTTATAAAAATAGGTTTCTAAATATACTCCCTCCTTTTGGCTTTATAAGAGGCGCATGTATATTAAGATTCGAACTTTACAAACTTTGACCAATAGTTTAAACAATAAAATTTAAATTTTATAGTGTAAATTTGAAATTGTTAGATATGTAATAAAAAATACTTTCTAATGATTATAAATTTATAATCGTAGATAATATAAGATAAATGAATGGTCAAAATGTAATTTAGAAAATCATGCCAAGTCGTCGTCTCTTATACAAGCAAAAGTAGGGAGTAGCGTTTAACCGTCCACATTAGTTGGTGGATGGCCAGGATAAAAAAAATATTCTACCACCCAAGAAAAGCCTCCGTGTCTTAGTAGATCGTAAAAAAATATTCTACCACCCAAGAAAAGCCTCCGTGTCTTAGTAGATCGTCTTAGAAAGGCGTGTTCTTTACTTCTCGTTAATGACTACTCCGTACATTCGATATGAAGAAGAAGACCACGAGACAATGATAACAATAGATGAGAGCAACTACTAAAAAAAGTATGGTTATTGACTTTTTAGAGAGAAAATGAAGGTGTTTAATGTTTTGGAGAAAAATAGAATACATGCTTGTTATGTCCCGTATAAAATGAAAAGGACATTATATTGTATGAGCTTAATTTTGGCTTCATAGGAAAAGGACATCACGATAGGTGCTCTTCAATCTATTCATCATTGTGCATGCAAAAGGCGTGGCATGTTAGGTGCGGCATCATGGGTGCACTTCTCAAATCCATTTTATTGCCGATGCAGAGCGGTCATAGGTGAGGTCTGAATCATAGTTGTAAATTCCATTCCGGTACCGGTCGGAATGGCCGGAATGCCCCGTTCCGGTGCCTAAACCGGTATAGAAGGGCTGAAATCCCGTACCGGGTCAAATACCGGTCAATACCGGTCAATCCCGGTCAAATACCGGTCAATTCCGGTCAATACCGGGTCAATACCGGTCAATACCGGGTCAAACGCCTGTTCCGCTCATTTCGGTACCGGGCTAAAACCAAATGACGCCTCGTTCAATATGTGAGTTTGGTAAAAAAGGTACTCAAGGTTAATGTTATTCTATTTCATTGTTGATATATCTTAAAATTCATTTAATGACTTGTTTATTCTACAAAAGGGGTGTATTTAGAAACATAGGGATTTAGAAAAAAGGTTTTGGTGAAAGTGCACAATTTGGATTTCTAGTTTTGTAGTCTAAAATTAACCTTTATTATGTAGGTTAAACGAGTTAATGGACTAAAATTTATTTGAAAAAATTGGCAAAAATCTAGCTCATATTTAATTTATGTATCAAATCATCTAGAGTTAATGTTTAGCTGACTAAAAATTAGCTGACACGCTCCATGCGGCACAGAAAGCGCCACCTCTCCTGCCCTGCCCTGTCTGTCGTGGCGTCGTCCCTCTCTCCCAACCGCCCCTGCCTGCCCGGCATCTCACCAACCAGCCAACCAGTGCTGCGTGCTCCTGTTGTTCAAAAAAAAGTGCTGCGTGCTCCATCTCCGCACGCCACGACAAGAACGCGCCGCGCCCCCGGCGCCATTCGCGTTCCTCCCCCGCGTGCCGAGGAGGGAGCCCAAGCAAATGCCAGCCACATGATCCCTGTATTAAGTATTAACACGGCCGCGCACGTTTAACACGGCGCGGAAATGGAAATTCAGGTTCTAGATGCTCGGACACGTTTTCCGCTGGTGCTCGAGGTTCACACAGTCATGCCGTGGTCATCGTCATCGTCAAGGTCGTGGTGATTCGCGGTTCACATGACCGGGCCACCGGCTTGACGGCGGGCTTTCTTTCCGCTCGCGTTCTGCGCCATTTCCGCGAGCTTACCGTACACCCGCCGCCCTTTCAATAAATCCTTGCCCGTGTTGGCACGCAATTCCCTGACGATTCGATCTCAATTTCTCGCCGCCGTCGTGCTGTCCGTTCGCTCGCTCGTTCGTTCGTTCCTCCGCGCACCTCTGCCGGCACCCGCCGCCGCCGCCACCTGCGCGCCCCGTTCGAGAGGAATAGTATCGGCGCCAGGCCGCGCGCGCGCCCATGGCGGTCACCACCGTGTGCGTCACCGGCGCCGGCGGGTTCATCGGGTCGTGGATCGTCAAGCTCCTCCTCGACCGCGGATACGCCGTCCGGGGCACCTCCCGCCGCGCAGGTACGCGTCGCTGCTCCCTCCCCTCCCTCCCGCCCGCCGCCGTCCGCAAGACCCTTTCTGCTTGCGCCGGCAATGGATGGAGCTGACGGATCTCGATTGGCGGCGGCGCAGATGACCCCAAGAACGCGCACCTGTGGGCGCTCGACGGCGCGGCGGAGCGCCTCGCGATGCTGCAGGTGGACCTGCTCGACCGGGCCAGCCTCCGCGCCGCCTTCCACGGCTGCGACGGCGTCATCCACCTCGCCTCGCCGATGCACGACAACCCCGTGAGTGCCGCCGCCGCCGCCGCCCGCCGCCGATGAGCCCGCCGGATCTCCCTCCCTCGATGCAGCGTAATAAAGCTTAACTGAACTTTTGCTTTTCCTCCCGCCGTTCAGGAAGAAATCATCGAGCCAATCATCGCCGGGACGCGCAACGTCGTCGAGGCCGCCGCCGACGCCGGCGTGCGGCGCCTCGTCATCTCCTCCACCATCGGCGCCATGTACATGAACCCTCACCGCGACCCCGACGCGCCCCTCGACGACTCCAGCTGGAGCGACCTCGACTACTGCAAGAAGACCCAGGTAAATTTAGCATCCAACAAATCATTTCTCCAAATTTCATCTGCCGATTCAAAAAAGTAAAAACAAAAATCGCCGGTGATCGAGCTGACGCGTGTTGGAATTGGAATTGGAATGGAATCCGCCGGCAGAACTGGTACTGCTACGCGAAGACGATCGCGGAGCGTGGCGCGTGGGAGGCGGCGCGGGCGCGGGGGCTGGACCTGGCGGTGGTGATCCCGGTGGTGGTGCTCGGCGAGCTGCTGCAGCCGAGCATGAACACCAGCACCCTGCACATCCTCAAGTACCTCACCGGCGACGCCAAGGAGTACGTCAACGAGTCGCACGCGTACGTGCACGTCAAGGACGCCGCCGAGGCGCACGTCAGGGTGCTCGAGGCGCCCGGCGCCGGCGGGCGGCGCTACGTCTGCGCCGAGCGCACCCTGCACCGCGGCGAGCTCTGCCGCATCCTCGCCGAGCTCTTCCCGGAGTACCCTATTCCGACGAGGTATGTATATATGGCGAATGCTCTGCTTCCTGATTCTTGCTGAAACACTGCTTCTTGCTAGGTAGCTTGCTTCAATCAAGAGGCGTTAGTAGTAATAATCTGAAGAAATTGAAGAATTTAACTAGCATGATTTAGGAACTACGTATTGAAGAATTCAGCAGGTCCCTCTCGGATTGTTCTAGAATTGGACTTCAGCACAGTGATCTGAATGAATACGCAAGAGGGTCCCCGTCAAAAAAAAGGGGACGGTTTCTGAGTAAACAAGGTGCTTTGTTAACAGTTTTAGACAAGGACAACATTGTTAAATGGGGGTCCATGGATTAAAGAACTTGATTTGCATGGTCAAATATGTATCCATGGAGCAGATATCCATGCGTACTTGCATAGAATAGGCCAAGACAAGTCAAATATAGATTACCCATGGATAGGAAATTCTGGCTTCGAGATTACGTTAGCTTCATTTTGTGAATGTTCATGCGCTTCTTATGCATAAAGCCTTTCATTACATCTTTGTGTTTGCAACCGTTCTGCTGATGAAACGGAAGTGGCATCACCGGTCTCTGAAACTCTTAATGTATGGGATTCCTTGAAGACAGAACAATACCGGTTCTTTTCTTTGAAGATAAAGCACACTGAGCGTAAAACCATTTACTTTATTTTCAAGATATTAACAGCAATCATGGTGTCTAGGTTCTGAAATTGCTTCAATAAGAAACAATAACTTCACTTAGACAGCACTCCAGTTACAATAATTCTGACCTACCGGTTGCATGCTACTTCTGCAGGTGCAAGGATGAGGTGAATCCACCAAAGAAGGGCTACAAGTTTACAAACCAGCCTCTGAAGGACCTAGGCATCAGGTTCACACCTGTGCATGAATACCTCTATGAAGCAGTAAAGTCCCTGCAAGATAAGGGATTTGTCCCCAAGACCTCTGTCACAAAGGTAAAAAATATACAGTCTAAATAATAAGTATCCTGAGCATGCAGAGTGGTATCAGAGTCTTCATTTCATACATTCAGCTCTCTTCATTAAATATAGCAAGGATTGCACTAGCTCACAGTTCCAATCTAATCTAAAGATCATAAGAACAATTTAGGAAAATAAAATACTGAACAGAAAAATCTGTATAGCCTGCTATGAACATGATGTAACACGCCTCTCCCCAACCTGCACTCTTTTGACAACATAATCGCATATATTATTGTCCTTACTGTGGCGTTTGCTGTATTGCAGGTGACTGAAAGACGTAGTTCCCAGTCTCAACCGCCTATGTTGATTTCAAAACTTTGATAGATTTACGCACGAAGTGGCCATGTCATCCTCCAGTCGTCATAATAATTTTAGCGGCTCATTTGATTGATTAAATTTCGATGGTCTTTTCTTGTATGAAGCCAAATGCTTTGGGAGTGGCGACTGCCGAGTGCAGAGTGCTGCATCCGGTTCTAGTGTTCTTGCACCACTTTGTGTGCAGCAGCAGCATCATAGTAGAGTAATTACACTGATAGTTCTAAAAAAAATCCCAATCTTCCAACATCTGCTTATTTATCCCATTTAAAGAACAAATTAATGTAGCTATTAGCAACCTAGCTCTTGACTGCATCTGAGCATCTCATACCTGACAGGTCCTGCCGCTTACTCTGACTTGAGCCTGTTGCTGCGTGCAATAGATACATATAGCCAATACGTTCATGGTGCATTATTACAAAAAAATGCATTCACGTTTTTTTAAACGACGAAATAAATACCAGAAAATATTACACTCTGGAGACAACAATATACAAAGTACGTACGTACACTGCTCATGAAGCAGAAATTTTGTGATGTGCAACTGTGAAAGTTGACTAGCACACATCACTGAGTTTTTTTATTTTGATATTCTTTCATCAACCTGATCTGCAACTGTTTGAGCAATCCAAGCATTGAGATTCTAACTCTCCGGAGGCATAAAACTAGCTCACCTAAGGAGAATGTACAAGGGGACTTGTTCAAGGACACGAGGATATCATCAGCATATAACATTAACATGCAAACTATGTTTCGAAATTACACATGAAAACTAGAACACAGCACAGATTTTATACCATTCTCTGTCCATGCATAAAATCATTCCTCAATTTTAATTTAATTTCTATACAGTGAGGTCATTCGTCGAACCTCAAGCTTTCTTGCGGTTTCGACACAGATAATCTTGTCTTCGCAAGAGTAGTGCAATTGTACCATTTTCCTGTCGTTTGATGGCCCTCCGGGCTCCAGCCCAACTGCCCAAGAGTAGTGGGTCCGTTGGCCCACGTTATAAATTTCGTACATTTGCCGTTCGACTGATGCACAAAACTGCAAGGAGCACAAATGGAACCCCGAGTCAGTAATAGTCTCTAAAAAAATCAAATCCACGAGTCAAGAGAGGAAAAAATAGAACCTGACAGGAAACCAAGTTAAAACAGAAAATCAGCAGAAAAGGACCTAATTACTTTGGATGGTACATCAGTGAAACTATACTGGTCTGGCTAGCTAATAAAGCTAACATACTACAACTTCGTAATGATATAGGAAAGGAAAGCAAAGCTGAATAATGCATGCAATCATGATAAAAGGAGAAGTGTAAAACTCACCAAACACTACTACAAAACATGGATATTGTAACATACCTTTGTAACACATATATCCATGTGTTACAATGAACTTCTGTAGGAACACAAAGCTATGTGTTACAAATGAAGGTTGTAACACATAGCACTTGTTTTGAAAGAATGTGTTACAAACAATGGTTATAGTAACACAAAATTAATGTTACAGCTAAAATGTTACAAAATAGTAGTTGTTGTAACACATAGCTGGAACACGTAAAATGTGTCCCAAATGAATATCCTATAGTAACACAAAATAATATTACAGCTAAAGTGTTACAAGGGAAAACATATATGTTGTCGCAATCCATGTCGATGCTTGAAACATAAGTACATAGGACTTTTTATATTAATAAGGAACACTCAGAGTAAAATTATATACATACTCTCAACTATCTGATTGGCCAGAAGGGATAAATCTATCACCAATATATTGTTGATTAGTATTAGATATTAGTGAGACTTAGTAAATTATGGTATTTGAAAAAAAGGCTTGTTTAAATTGATATTTGTGGTATGTTATCCTATTCTTTCGAGAAAGGTTGGGGCTATTCTTGCTTTGTGGCATTTTTATTTTTTTAAAGTAATTACTTAGTGGGATTAGTATTTAAATTTCCAAAAATAAAACTTGCTAGGAGTTTATATGGTTTAATCAATGGTATAATGTATTTTCACTGCTGCTACTTGTCGTATTTGTTAATGGTAGGATGGTTTCCATGTATGTTTAATTGTAAGTTTTATTTAAAATGGATAATAACCATTATGATTGTAGTTGTTCTGGTGTTCAATTGGCCCTTGAAATTATTATGTTTTCACTTGCATTAACATTTTGAATAATACAAAATTCAGCACCATGACCAATCGTGATAAAAATACATGTGAATTAATCCAAGGAGTACAAACTAGAGTCTTTCAATACTACATTAAAGTACATTATACAGTAGTACATATGATACTTCTGCGATGATATAAAATTGTGGTAACATATGTAGGTCAACAATAAAGCATGTACATTAGGATGAACCATCTATTTTTTAACATAGGCAGGTACAGCAACTTTCTGATGGGACCACCCGTTTTACTTCGATAATCTGATAGTCTGACAATACAACCACTGTGATGATCAAGCAATTAAATCATTGCTTGAGAGAAACACTGCAAAAAAAAATTCCAAGTATTCAGAGAAGAAATAAAAATATTCAGTCTTACACAATACTGATGAGAGAGCATAACGAAAACCAAAGTGCTAGAAACTTGAACACGCATTGAAAAGAAAAATTTCCCATGACCAGCGATGGCATCCCTTGAACGCAGCAGCAGCAACATCTCGGTAAAAATTCGAATAAAAAATCCAGCTGGCGTGCCTAACGCACCGTCATCAGAAGTGACCTGGGCGATCTTGGCGCTGCGATCCCGGCGTAGACAATGAGGAAGCCCGGTTGCGGTGGAGCAGGTGTCGCAACTTGCACGCGGCGGAGGCCTTGCGCGTGCACGGCTGCCGTGACGCCGCTGAGGAGGAGCGCCTCGTCTCACAGAGAGTGTAGGCGTCGAAGGCCGGCGATGGGTGTCTCCTGGCGAACACCGTCGGTGCACGAGGATCCACAGTCACGGCACTGACGGCGGTTCCCACGCCTGGGGCGGCGGCGACTTCCACGTCTGACTCGATCTATCCTGTTCCGGTTCCGATTTCCAGAGACATGTCAAAACGGTTGCCGCTAGATAGACGCGCTGGCCCTGACTCGAGAAGGTTCAACTCGACCAGGACCCAAACAAACTGAGTCAAAGGTTCAAGCAAGGCCCATCATCTTGTATGCACCCTGACTCGACACCCACAGCCACGACCTTGGTCCGACACGGCCAGGACCCCAAAAAAAAAACATACTCAATTAGATGCACGAGAGAGTGAACTGTGTGCTCTGCAATTTGATGAGCTCGCTCAGCCGAGTAAATGCAATTAAGCCTACCCTCAGCCGAGTAAATGCAATTAAGTCTACCATCCGCAAAGGGAGATCGCGATTTGGTACCCTTCACCGCCTATCCGCCGTCGCCGTTACATCAGCTCCTCTCGCCGCCAATCCTGGCGCCTCACACTGCCACCGTCCTCGCCTGCCTCAAGCACAACCCTCCTGCCGTCATTTGTCTACAAGACTGCAACACCATCCACGGAAGATCACGGGTTCCTGCACTCGCAGGCAACGGCCAGGAGAACCGGGCCAACAATTGCATGAGTACTCCTCTCATCTCACAACTTCCTTTTTGTTGCACGTTCCCTTTGTTCTTGTTTTTAGTACCAAGATTTCACTGTTCAGCAGCGCTTTTTCTATTCGATCATTTTTCTGTTGCAATTGGGACTTGGCGACCACAAGCCCCTGAGACGGCACACATATAGAACAAATTAACTGGCACAGCACAGCCAGAATTGAGAACAACGAAGTAGTACTACAGATAAGAACATTTGTGTGAAGAAGACTGAATATACATCTGTGGTCTCACGCATAGACATAGAGAATACATTAAAACATGAGAATATGTTGTGAAGAAATCCCATTGCAACGGACAATATATTATTGGAAAATATTATTCTATCAAGCCATAATCAAATGCTATTTCGAGTACAACTGCAAGTCATTAGACAAAGTTTTCATCATAATTTCTTCTGATCCATCTATTTTGTATACATGAAAATGATGTATCTTTTTATCAAAAAGTACCTTCGGAATAGTACAATATTAATACGTTTCACAAATGTATTACAAAAGAACTAGTAATCAAGTTATATTTTCTTTGTGGGAATTAAAAATTACATATTTCTTTGTGGGGGATCAAAGTTGTATCTTGGGAAGCATGCTAATATGCAAAACAATACCTATTTCAGATTGGAAAGAGATTACCCAGGAGGAAGAATTATCAAGTGTTGGGATTTTTTTTTAGGAATGTCATTCATAGTGCCATCAAAGCAGTGTAACTGATGACCAGATAGACAGTGATAAAGATGTTAACGGTGAGTAAACTGCTGGCAGTTTGCAATTATTACTCAAACTCTAAATCCTTTAAGGTGAATCGCACAGCGACTGATCATGGTAATTTTAATAGAGTTCAATACTTTATTTAAATGTTATCAGCTAATTTATTCTCTTGTCGCTTTAATATTGTTTGAATCTTTTAGAGAGTTCAATGGGCAGTAGGGTGAACCAAGTCAGACACATACATTCAGTAAATAGAGGGATGAATAGGTAAGTTTCTTTGCTCATACAACTATTATATGTTTCTTTACATATATTTTTTTATATAATAATTCATGCTATTCACCTTTTGTCCTGTCCCTTTCTAGACCAAAGAAGCATGCGAGTCCCAATACAATGACACTGGTGATCTTGTTTTTTTTCCCATGAAATGGTTATCAACTGGTTGCTTGTCTTTTAAGAATAATCTACTCGTAGTTCATTATATGTTGATATTGGGCCTAGTGTTTATAATTTACATGGATTTCTATTGCAACTAGTTTCAATTATGGTGATGCTAATTATAAGGAATTATCAAACCAGGAAGCATAAGCATCATCCCCACAATGTCTGCTAATCATTGTAGCAAATTGAGGTACACCATTTTTCAGCTAATAATCAAAGGAGATATACTAGTAATGCTTTGTTTAATTGTTTCAGGATTAGTAATATTGCATAATTTTGTGTCACTATATAAATGCAGCTACATTTCTAATTTTCTATTCCTTTCAATGCGATGCCATACAAGGAGTTCAAGCTGAGGTAAAATACAAAAGAACAAAGGTATGTAAGAAGCATACTCTTCCATTAATTATAGTAATGATTTTTTATAGAAAATTATAGCAATACATTTTCCTTATATTATCTCGTATCTCGTTTCAGATGAGTAAATTGACAAGGAGTGCTTAGAGAGACTACAACCATGACATAGCAGGAAGTGGCTGGTATCCGTAAAAGCCAAAAGAATTCAAAACATACACAACCTCCTCAATTAAGGTGGATGAATATGTACCAATTTTTCTTATTATATTATCTTAATACAATTAATACTCGTTTGTCGCTAAATGATCATTCATTGTATGTTGGGCCTATAATGCTACTCAGATAGAAAGCAACCCATAAAAGGATATTGTAGCCTATGCAACCTTTTTCAGATCTTGCCGAGAAGCTATTGGTGGTGGAGTTGAGATCGGAAAATCATTCTACAATGTGAGTATAAAGCATCCTATTGCAAAAGATGAACCATCAGTACAACACAATTGGCAATGTTGATGTCTAGCCCTCATTTGGTGCATGTTAAAACTAGCTTTGCAAATTTTTAGTGTAGCGTATATAGATAGCACAATATTTAATGTTACAACTTGATTTCTCTATATGCAGGTTAAAATGATCGATGTTTGGATTTTTATACCGATGAGTACAAGAATGGATAAAGAAGCAATGAAGTTCAAGAATACTACATATGTCTATTTACATTTCATTTTCATTTTTGGTAGTATGTACGTTGTATAGAAAACTATTGATGTACTTTTGCTCTCATGAATCATATCATTATGTATATATATCACATGATGTGAACAGGCGATATGTTTGAAACCTCTTACAATCAATGTAGCTTGCTATGATTATTGAAATTTATGGTTTGTGTGATTCTACAACATGTCATGTTTACTCCAAAAATTCCATTTGAATATTATATGCCCGTGTAAAATAAATATTTATCATAAATTTTAAATGTGCAGACAATATGTTCCTGTTCCAAACTATGATCTATGCCACAAAGTGGAAGTGTTACTAGAGCTAAAAAAAATGTGTTACACAAGAAAGTCATTGTAACACTTAATAAATGATCCATCATATCAGTAATTGTGTTACAGAGTAGTAACACTCTTTTTTTATGTAAAGGAACACATGCCTTGTGTTCCAATAGATAAGACTGTAGTAACATCGAGATTAGGAACACAAAGAAGATGTGTTACTAGGAGAGTTAGTAACACTTTTGTTGTCCTATAGTAACATAAGTTGGTGTTACTACATCCATGTTCTGTAGTAGTGAAAATATGATTTCCCTACAAATACCTACCCCTACTCGATCGGTTCTAATGCACATATGACCCGATTGCGCCCACTTTCATCAATTTGGAGCAAGCATGTAGTTTTCATTAAAGCATAATTCCCCCGTCCCATTAAGAACGCAATTTTGAGATTCAAAAAAAATCTCACGGAAAAATACAATTCTAGGAGTAACTGAATATCTACATGCACCAACAAACCCCATGCCTAAATTGGTGAGATTAACATAGTTATTAAGGGTAGCATGACATTTTACCAAGAACGCTAATCTGTCTGAAAAAGGCAAGAATTGTATTCTTCATGGGACGGAAGGAGTGTTTTTCAGGAGTATAATCTCGACATGTTTCGATTATTTCACTTAGGTGCCGTTTGGAAGTAGACATTAGAGGATGGAATTTGGAATTAGAATTATGTACCTTCAATACCTAGTGTTTGGATGTTTTTGGTATTGAAATTGGAAATCTGATCCAATACCGAGAGGAATTGGCCCTTTGATAGAACCCCCTCCATCAATTCACATCCCTTCCCCTCCGTATTGCTTGGCATTGTCTCCATCTCGTGAATTCATCTACATCCAAATAATGGCTTTGGCTTTGGTATTGTAATCTAATATCAATACTACTCTAATTTGGTATTGAAACCAATTCAATGCCAAGCCATTCAATATCTAAATCCAAACTGAGCCTTAAAGAATTGTCGATGAGATCTTAAATGTTGTCACATCAAGTCGAGATTCGCTATTTGCACAAGAAAATCGTAGCAACATCATGAATAAAAAATAATAATTCACGCACTTGACTCACCTAGCATGATCTGTCATGGCTTTACTACACCAGCAAAAACAAGCAAAATTGTCAAAAACTCCAAGGCAAAATCCAGAAGGGTGCCAAAGTTATAACTCAGATTATACTTAAAAAAAACTCAACTATGGAAAGACTCCCTCTAGATTCTGTTCTAAAAAGGGAGCATGCTTCAAATTCAAATCTGCATCGGGAAAAAGTTTCAACAACAAAATTTGGAATTCAACGCTCCAACTAGAATGAAATGAACAACTCGCATGCCTTTAAGCACCCCTAGAATTAGGCTAGTAGCGCGATACGCTTCCAGAGCATGAAATGAACAACTGTCGTTGGCTGGACTTCCAATCCAATGACTATGACCTATACTGTACTACTGTACAACAGTACAAGACTCCAGCACCGTTCGTGCCAAGTACGTAGACAAGTACAGATGAAGAACTGACCGATGAAAGACGACGGCAGCAACTAGAAAACAGTGATGCACTGGTACCCTCTGATGCATGATGACTGGCGCCACATGTATACATGGCTCACGAACTGGGATGGGCGGCAACAGTACTGTCACATCTCTTTCCTAAGTGCCATGCATGCCAACATGGTGAAAAATTAAAATCTTCAACAGTGATATGGCATATGACACCGTCGTCCTTTGTCAGAGGGGCTATGACCTGACAGCCAATTGGGAATGCTACGGCACGTTAAGATGGAAAACTTATAAAACCCTGCAGTTAATAAAAATCAACAATCCCGCATAAAAAGCCCTTCGCGGAGGGAGTGGCGATCATTCGGTCTGTGTTTTTCATTATTGGTCTACTCAAGAATATGAAATCAAGCCCTTTTGTCTGAAACATTCGATGTTTCAAACCACATTTACTGATTTAAAGGTTGGATGCCAACTGTACGTGCTAGCTGCAAATAGACTTTGCTTGCATCGAGCTAGAAAAGATGTTGAGGTAGTGATTTTCATTATCTATAAATTGGTTGAGGTATTAATTGGATCGGAGCTGAGGGAAGCGCAAACATACACACACCCTCTCTCCCTCTCCCTGACACAAGCAACAACAAAGACTCCTAGCGCCCTAACTCCTAAAGAAGTTGAGGTAGGCCAGGAATATATGGAGAATACATGTAAAAAATATTAGTTGTAGTAATAAAAATACATATAACAAATTTGAAGTGTTTCAATAGAAGAACGCTATAAAATTAATTATAGGAAAAGCCTCGAATTTCAAGCAACAGCATTTTTCCATAAAATAAACACATAGCCACATATGTTAGCTTGAGACAGGAAAGAGAATTCTGATGGGCAGTGACACACCTTGTGTATACAATAGTTGTTTAACAGTTCATCAAGCCATGGATAATTTAAGTTATGAAAATAAAATTAATTTTCATCACGCAAAAATATTTAATGGGTACCCCTATAGCTACACAAAGAAAAGCAAATATGAGAAAAAAGATTGGCACTCCCTATGCACCCGAAATTTGAACCCCTTAATCTAGATCGAACGGTTAGAGAAGCTCCTTGGTAGAGAAGCTCGATCTTGTCAAAGTTGGATGGTGAAAAGAGATGGAGAGAAAAACACGCGGGTGTCCAAATTAATGCGGGAAAAAAACAACAGGGCATCTTTGTAGGAGGCTCGTGACGTACAAAGGTAAAATAGCACAAATATTGTTGATTAATTAGGCATGTAAGTGCACTAAAACTAATTTATTTCTTGTACAGTTCTCATTCCAATGTAAGCCATGAACGCATAATCAATATCTTGTGTCTATCCGCAAAAAAAAATCAATATCTTGTGTCCATTTTCACATGAATTTCTCAAAACTGCACACTTCTTATTTGTAATAATTAGTGTGAGCAGGTATTTCCATGGCTAATCTGTCAATTTTTGCATAGTAGAAGGAGATAGAACTGTGTGAGATAACAAGACCTTGTATAAATGGCACATAGTGGACAAACATTATATAGATGGCTGGGCTGTCTCGCTCTTAAATCAGTCTCTAAAAGCATTAATTGCACACCTTAATAAATCCATGACAAGCAATGTTATAAATTCAGTATTGGTGACGCAATGGTGTAAGCCAGTTTGGAAGCATACATTTCTAACTTGCATCTGTCTACAAAGGTACGTGCATTTTATCTCTTTTCTGCATGCATGCGGTTCCACTGCCTGTACGGTCTCACACCAACATGGCTTGGAAAATTGTCTACAGCGGTCTCCCAGAAAGCTAGTAGTGTTGATCAGGATCACTGTTCTCAGGAAGACATTTATATATGTGTATAGTAGTAGAAGGGTGAGCATACGGCTAAAACAAAGAAATGTTAGATTTATTTATTTATTTTATGTCCTAATCATATTTATTTGGGAGGTCCAACAACCTCAACGTACGTACTCCTGCTGCCCACATAATATATGAAGTCGGGATGCTGTGCAGATCACAAGCAGTAAAACAAATACTAGGGAAAGGAATAAGTATTTATAGGCCAGATATATTAAAAGGGTCTTTGGTCAAAAAAGATAGGCCAGATATATATATCTGAACATGCTGAGATATACGCAAAAACTTTCTTTATCTCACATGATGATTTATTGGATCCCAAGAATATATTATACAGGTCAAGCGTATAAGATAATTAAACAAAAAATAAATCAAATAGGTCCAACGAATTATAACATAATTTTTAATTTTTAATTAATTATGCATTCCAAAAAAATAAATCATTGCACATGTGCAGCTCTCGAACAATTCACACCATGTACTGTGACTACACGACCATCAAGTAGTTTTCAAAGTTGTTCTGCTACAAGCTAAATGTGCACTAGGATATATGCCCACATAAAATAAAATGATGCAAAGTTTCAAGTTTTACTCTAGATGACCACATATTCCTCGATCTGCTGCTTGCAAAGAATTTATTAGAACCTGGCATACATCTAATATACTATCATATGCTTGTACATACAAATTTCTAGACAAAGAAATAACTAGCGAAAACATGGTTAAAAAATTGTGAAATGCAATCGCACATACAAACAACTTGCAATGAATTATGCACAAAGGCAATGTTATAAATTTCTTGCCATTTCTCCTTAAACTCAAAGTAAAAGTTGTACATATAGATATATGTTTGTTTTTCTAGAGAGATGCAAAAAAGAGACAATAATCTACATGGTGGTGAAAGGGAACCATGACCGCATCATTTGGTCCACCAAAATGACTGGAGTTATTATTTTCAAACTATATAATTACTAAACACACAGTTGGCCAACAGAGTGGCTGCCACAAACAACTCAGAAAAAGGAAGTCGACGAAGAAAAATTTACCTCTCTCCAGTCGAAAGGAACTACACATGTCGACTAGTAACTTTTCTAAAGCATCCATCAATTCAAATCATATCACATCCATCCTACTAGAGAACATATTTCAGTTTCACTACGTGTCACACATTTCTCCACGCAAATTGATCTAGCTTTGCTTCTAGCTTCTAGCAAAGTTTACTGGATGTAATTCGGATGGATAAATACCCACACTTCTTTCCATGTATGTGTGCGTATCTCATGATGAAAAGATATTCTGCTGAATGTATTGGGTCAGGTTCAGTTAACCTAGCTAGAGCTGCTAGTACGCATTCCAAATAGTGGATACAAAGATGTGATTTTTCTATAATTTAGTCAACTTGTTGTCCATGAACAATACAGTGTCTTCATTGTTGTCCATGAACTTCTTAGACAAAAGCCGAAAATCATACCATCAGCATGCATCCAGGCCGGGCAACAGCAAAATAAAAGATATACCAAATATGTGCGATAAAAAGCTCAAAACACATCTGCTGGCATGGTGCAAAAATGACAGCAGTAGTTCATACCTCACAATTAAGCACCAAAGTAACTAACGAAAGGAGGTTAAGATCGTGGAAATACCTTAGTTATATGGGTGTTAATATAGCGGCTTCACGGTGTATTTCCTGGCTTATTATATGATGCTCTTGTGCTGAGAAAAACAAAGATATGCTGGTGAATGGGATCGCTCATGAGCAGCCGAACAGCAGTGAGAAGGACCACAACAGCAAGCAGATGCACACCCAACCAGCAATCAACTCTCATCACAACAAAATATAGAAAAAAAATCAAAAGATACGAGACCAAAAGAAAAGCCAACACAGGGACGACACACTTATGCGCCCCACATCAGTAACACCTGCAACAACGGACCCCTCTCACAGCTAGCAACTCTTCTGCGAGAGAGAGAGAGAGAGAGAGACCCAACTCAACAAGGCCAGGGTGTGGGTGCACGAGAGAGACAAAGGGCCTAACCTATAGATGCAAGCTAGATCTGGCAGAGGCAAAGCGAGAGGGCACCTTCCTCCTTCCATGCCAAATATGGCTCATATCTTAGCCTCCTCAATGCTCCATTTTTGACCCAACAAGAGCTTGATCAACCCCACCACCATGGCCAACCACCTGCATGACTAAGAACCTGGAAAGAACAAGAAACCATGAAAGCACAGGAGGCAAGGATGCAGCTTATTCCGTTGATAAAATCCTCACAGTGTTGCAGTGTACTGGCAGCATCTCCATGCTTCAGCTCCCAAGGCGACGGGTACTACTGCAAGAGGTGAATGAAACGGAAAATTTGGGGATAAGAAAAACAAGTAGCAAAGCCAATCATTTATCCGGTACTGCAAAGCCTACAGCTGCCCATCCTTACCATTACCACCAGCATCCGTATCACTCCCCTCGGTAGCAGTTCCACGACAACTTGACTGAAAAGACTAGAACAACGTACAGGAGGTAAAAACCAAGTGTGTGTGAAGATCTAGGAGATAAGGAAGTGGCTGTGTAAAGTAGGAGAAAAGCCATGGTGCTAGAGGCACGCGTGCTGTCTCTAGTGATTGAGTTTCTCTTCGTACATAAGGCACCCAACCTTTTCTTGTAAAAAAAAGCCTACATAAGAACAACTGAATTGGAATAAAATTAAATAGTAAACAGTTTCATACCCATCACGAGTGGATCTTGGGGGGTTAAGCCCTCAAAAGAGGCTGACAGAAAGAGGAGTGAGCGCGCAGCGAGGACAGCATGCATCTCATGTTGTTCATCGGGCCGTGCGCTCACTCTCTTCTGTCAATCTCTCCAAGGCCTCTCCACACCTGGAACCACCTTTACTCAGTGGTTTCTCACAGATCAGCCGCATAACTTTGAAAATCCAAGCAGAAGTTGCAAACCAGGAAATCAAAGAGGAAAAAACCAAATAAACCGTCCAAGCACAACCGGAAGAACGAGAAAGAAAGAGGCTATGTTCTCCTTGGATCCGGTGAGCACTCGCCGTACAGAGATTGAAAGGAGAGGCGGTGAGAGAAACGGCCATCTACGTCTCTCTCTTCTCTATCTCTACCTCCTTGTGGTTCTTGATGTTTGGTTTTTGGAGCAGAGGAGATGGATGGGATGGGTGGTCGTACCTTACCTCTCAGTGCTGCAGCCTCGCGAGATTTAAGTAGTACCGCTGGTGCTAGTACCCTGCCCCTGCCAAGTAGTAGTTCCAATCAGCAACAGTTAACACTGCAGTCCTTTTGCTTGCATATTATTATTTTATTACTAGCTTGGCAAGGCGCCAATAGCCCAGCAAAATTAAAAAGTTAGTACGGTATAATACAGCAGCTATAGCATCCCCCAACGAGGTTTCCTCAATTTGATATCGTCGGGATGCCAGTTTTTCTCTCGTTGAACAGCTTGCGCACAGCTGGGGGAGGCGCATATGCCCATCTTTTTTAGAGACAGAATCATATATGCGTAGCCGTCTTTCAAAAAAATATATGCGTAGCCGTCTTTCAAAAAAATATATGCGTAGCCCAAGTAAAGAGGGAGAGGTTGATTGGCTCATTTGGATTATAAAGGTTATCAGGCTTTAGATATCCGTGTCTGTGGTTGTAGCTAACAAGTCAGCGAAGTCAGGCTAAATAAGCGCCTATAGTGTGATAGAGTATTTCTGGGTGCAGATGAAGGTGCAGTGAGTCTTCCCAATCCCACCTGAATCGCCCATTGAAATTTCTGCAAAGCGCTGCACCCGTACGAATATAGTTGGTGAAATACTTTATCCATTCTGCTGTGGCCAGCCTAGATTTTTATGTTTTATGAAAACTTTTTAGATTTTTCTGTGCATTTAAATGCCTCTTTCCTTTTCATTCTTCAACAAACCAACTGGTTGTTACCAAACCAATCAAGGCATCCAATTGGACTCGGAATCAGGTTCTTACTTCTTATTACGTGTGGGTGTTATTCATCAATTTGATGTCATGGTCTGTCTCTCGATTGTCTGGGACCTTTGCTAGTGGCTCCTCGCTCTGCACAGGGGGAAAGGAAAGCTCACCACAGTTGTCCTACTCCCTCCGTCCCTTTTTTTATTGTCGCTGTTGGTTTCCGTGCCACGATTTAGATTCGATTTGTAGAAAATATGTGCAACATTTTAATCTCTAAAAAATTTGTTAAAAAACTAGATTCATATATCTATCTGATGATATTTATTATGTACTATAAATATTAATATATATATTTTATATTCAGTCAAAGTTGTTTCTCGAAAAACGTAAACGACGGATATTTAGAGATGGAGGGAGTACGTCCAAGCATTGATGATGGTTGTCTCTGCGACTCTGCCTGTCGCTGGCTGTGGCCAGTTCTCCTCCTATTCCGTTGAAGAAAAATGTCGACCTCACTGAATTGCATCCAATCAGGGCGATGTGATTAATAAATAAAATAAACAGTAATAAAGATGCAAAAGGCGTTTTCTTGTGGAATAAACAAAATTTCTGTAATAACACAGCAAGAGGAACCATCAGTGAATTTATATTATAAAGTTTATTATCAGCAACCAGATACCGACACAAAACATGCGGCGGATTATCAAATAAAATGTACATGCATGAATTGTTTTTAAGAGGGCACGGAGTTTTTGTTGGAAAAATTGCATAAATATACATGAAATCTGCCACATGCTAATTGTACGTGTGAATTTCTCGTCAAAATTATTTCAATATCATCATATCTAAAAAAACCTCGACATGCGGGGTAAGACAGCCCCAGGCATTTTGCTAAGAGAGAAGACCTTCTCATGCAGGTCGAGAAAACCGCCGAACTTCTGCCCCACCTTTACACAAGGGCTCGTAACCCCCGTGAGACGAACCACCAGGCTGGCGACCACTGCAACTACCCTCGATAGAAGGGCCCAAACCAACCACGGCTACGACCTGGGCCGGGGCTTGACCCATGCTTTGATGTGGTGACAAACGAGGGGATTTTTTTAATTCCATCCTGAAATTCGCTCCCACAGGGAGTCAAACCCGGGACCTGAGGAGTGCTACTGAGATCATCACAATATCATCAATCTTAATATAGAATTTAATTAGATAGAATTTGCCATAATAAATGTCTCTTATTGATTCACTAAACTAAGCCCCTCTAAATAAGCCTCTTTTCAACCAAATAAGAGGGACTTATAGGAGTTTAATTTTATAAGCCTTTCATAAGCCTATAAGGCCCTAGAGAAGTGATTTTGGGGCTTATTTTGTATGTGTTCCATAAAAATCACCTCGCTTTCCACTAGATACCCCTTCCTCCCTACCCTATGCAGTTGCGTTAATGAGGGTATAAAGGTCATTTGCTACTATGAAGACTTATTAGAACCAAACACCTATTGAGGCTTATTATAAGCCTCTCCATGTGTGGGGCTTATTATAAGCCCATTCAAACAAACAGGTCCTAAATATACTATTTGAAATAAGACACGGTAGAATACCACTATAACGATATTAAATGGCATATTGTAAAGATTGTTAGAAATGAACAAATCAATGGTGTAATTAATTTATGAGCATGTCGTCCATTAAAAATTACCCACTTGAACTTACTAGCAATGGGAACAAGGTGGGTGGTCCCATCCAAAACATGTGACTGATGTTGTATCAAGTGCGTGCAATCAAACCTTTTATATTTTATCTACTACCTCCCAACACAAATGCTATACTTTGACCTCTATTTTGTATTAGATTATATTTATGATATAATGGAAGCTCTAAATATATGATGTTTATAGGACAAGCTAGCTAGTTCATTTTTAACTAGTTAGTTTGTCCTAATAATATATATTTAAGAATGGAGACTATTTTTCAAGAGACGATATGGTTTCAATGGTTCCAAACTACATTTTGAAAACAATCGATGTCCAAGGCTTTAAACATTTGCCGAAAACATTTTCCATAAGGTAAAAGTATTAATGATGAGGAGCATAATAAAACATAAAAGTAGAAATAGTTATAAAGAAGTGGTAAGTTAGGATAAGAACAATTTATAAGTATTATCCTACATAAGTAATAAAATAAGTGGCATGTATGATTATATTTTTAGTGACATAGCGTAGAATTAAAGAAGAGAGAAGAAAGTTATATCGTGCGGAGATACAATTTGGGCTCGATATCCAAGACTAGAAAAATGTACTCACCATTTGGATCGGATATGTTTCAGTGCACTAGGATTAGCCTTATATTTCATTTGTGTTATGCAAAAGTATAATCCCAAGAAAATATTTTTAATATAAGTCTACTGCCATTAACATTGTGTCACGAAAAATATATACTAATAAATTAAAGTAATTATTGGTCAAAGACTTATACTAAGGAAATGAAATATGTTTGAAAGAGCTAGCTACTGCTGCACGTTGGCTGCAGCTGCAACATCCATCCTACTCCTGACAGTTGGCAATACTGATTCCCAGCTTGTTGGAGCAGCTGCAGCTGCCTGCCTATGGTCAAGTAAAATTGGTGTTTTCAAACAAAAAGGTGCAAGGGAAAAAAACAAGCTGCTTTCTTTGTATGAAAGATAAGTAGCATGATTTGCTAAGGTCCACAGCAGTGACAACAAGGGATCAACCTACACCAACATGCATGGACCATCCAAGAGAAGAAAAAAAAGAAAGCAATACGCATTTGCGATTGAATAAATCTACCACCCAACGAATTCCTTAGAGGTTAGCATCGTACCAAAGGATGAGGACTTGTCCCCTGTCGCGATGGGATGGACGACGTTATCCACTCGGAGCAGTAGCTTTCCCATCATCCGATACGGCTCTCCTCCAAAGGCAGGCAGCGGCAGCCCCCTCCGTTTCACCACCATCCATCCATCCACATGAGTGTCTCGAAAGAAAAGAAGCGCGCGTCCTCGTCTTCCCCTTTCAAGTAAAAAAGAATCCAAGTGAGGGCAATTAGATAATTCCCCTTCCCTTCTTTTTCGTTTCGTCCTCTGCGTTTCGTTTTCGAGGGCGAGCGGTGGACCGTCAGCCAATAATGGCTGTGTTTAGTTCCAAAAAGCAGATGAAAAAGTTTGGTGAAAATGTTAGACACTGTAGCGCACTGTAGCACTTTTCGTTTGTTTGTGGTAAATATTATCCTATCATGATCTAAGTAGGCTTAAAAGATTCGTCTCGTCGTGTACATCAAAACCATGTAATTAGTTTTTTTATTTACCCACGTTTAGTGTTCCATGCATTAGGAGAGAGATTTGATATGATAGGTGAATAATGAAGTGATAGGTGAATAATGAAGTTTGGAAATAGAATTTTGAGAAATTTGGTGATGCGACGGGAAACTAAACACAGCCAATAGTTAACAACTGGCCGTGTCGGGCATTTTTCTCACCCGTGGTGTCGACCCATGGTTGGTCCTCCCACACGCGGGCCCCACGGCCGTGGAGTGTGGTCGTGGGCCGTGGCTACCTCTGAGTGGCCGCAGGTGGGGCCCCCCTCCGGCCGGTGTCCCTGAGGCTTGGAGGCTGGATCGGGTAGTCTGCTGGTGCCTGGTCCTGGGTAGTGTGGCCAGTGGGGTACTGCTGAGCACCACGGATGGCGGGTAGCGTGGGCGCGCAGTACTGCAACGCTTTTGGTGCTAGGATTGTTACAGCCATGACCCTGAAGAATGGCTATTGACAAATCCCCCCTTCTGAACATAACATCTGCATGTATTTCATCAGCTCCCAGGCCAAGGCAGGATTGAGCCTTCCCTGAAAATAACAGTAAGCATTTAGATGTGGTAGGTAGTATATCAGCTCTAGGAGTATATTCAAAGGCCCATTATTACAGGTTAGCAGTCATTGAAGAATTGTTCTACAGTAGTCTCATGGTTCTGACCACGAGTTGTTTGCACATTGCAGCACACACATGGCTTGTTCATCTCTCATATGATGGACGACGGTCCCATCAGGCTATCACCATCAGCACCGTGATCCATTCTCGGAGCAATTATGGAGCATAAGGTTTCAAATACTTTGAGCGAAACGTGAATATACGATTCCAAAACTAAATCGATCGATATCGACATCCAAAGACTCCATGAATATGGTTCTTCCAAAGTTTGCTAGCTGGCTACAGATCATGCCGTGGTCTCCCTAAATCTTAAATGTACTTATGTACAGTTATGTTAAACCTCGGATGGTTGGGTTATATTCTTTTAGCAACTGTGCTGACTGTGTGTTTCTATGTTACATTAAACAACTACTGCCTCAAGATTTCATCTGACATACTTTTGCTTATTAACAACCATGAAGTAGATCGTATGGCACAATGGAGTACATTTTTTTCTGTATATATACCAGATTATAGTTAGCAGTGATTTGATTTGATGCAATAGATTTGGCGTGATGAAGATTGGATTTGAAAGTGATACCTATCTGTGGGCTAGGTTATGGATGCACCATAGATTATGTTTTTGTCCTGATCAATAATCCTAGTCATAAATGACACTGATCGATCCCAGGTACTAGGATCATATCTTATCTAGTATTGACAGTGCTATTATATAGGATGCTATGATGAGATCATTGCAACTTTAATATTCATAGTCAATGAATCTGAGCTGGATGTTGTAAATCTTGACCATTTTACTATCTTTGTTTTGCTAGGATGGGAAGTTCAGACCACTATCTTGCATGAAGTTTTCAGCTTATGCATTACTAGTTGTTTTGGATGGTCATGGTGCCTTTCCCACTACAGAAAGATGTTTCTGTGGCCATTCTAAATTCTCAAATAATTACGCATCCAAGACTAGTCAAAGTCTCCTACCCAAGGCTAGCTTTTCTAAAAAATAAATAACCACACAGAGAACGTATTAATTTAAAAAGTTCACACTTTCTTCCCTGAGCAAAAAGTTAGAAAGAACTTCATATTGTAGTGCTACTTTTTAGAAAGTGAGGGTAGCTTGATTACATACCTAAGCAATGCAGAGGTCCTCGCACAAATAGCCCACAGAATAAACTTTGCCGGTGACCATGAAAAGCTACACACGATGTCAAGTTGTCAACTGGACATCCAACTGTAGAATTGATTTATCCAGATCAAAATGATAAAGCATAATTCTTGTTAGATAAAAGGAAAAGGTTAAAATATTACCAACCAAATAGGAAGCTCAATAAATAAATACTACGGAGTTCCCATATTTGATAGATGTAGCAACCTGCAAGAAAAGTCAAATTGATTAAAACACCCCATTCTTTACAGATCTCAGAAGAACCAATGCGTGCTAATGTTCATATCTAGGTGAAACTTTGTACTGTCAAATCTTCTCAAAAGCTTTGCATGTATATAGCCAATCCAAATTTTCATAGAAAGCAATCTATGTGAAAATACATCAGAATCCGATCAGCTAGAAGAATGACATGGTTTTTCCTAATTCTCATTTGAAAACAGAGTAGTCACAAAGTTAATTGAGACCATGCCCACAAATTTACAACTACAGTTAATTGAGACTGAACAGTTAATAAAGTTGATTACTATGTTGTAGAACTACAAACTGTACAGTTAATAAAGTTGATTCCTAGGTCGTAGAACTTACACGAACATCGGAAAAAGGGAATATCAATAGCATAGTTTTCTGACCAGTAGAAAACAGCAAGATCCCTTGAGTGTTCTTAAAACAAATGATTTCACTAGACAGGGTAAACATTTTCTGCTACTATGTGTTCACTGAAAATTTAACTCATTTGTGGCACCACACTTTATGGACCCGCAGATCATACCAACAGAGCAGGGAGTTGTAGTTCAACATATTTGAGAGTTTTTAAAACGAAACCAACAGAACTGAGTTGAAAGGAAGAAAATACAATGTTGTATACCAGATGAAGATCACATGCCATGAAGCTAGTAAAAAGAATGGCTGTCTCCATTAAGTAGTTAAAGCAGAAGTAGCACTGTTTTAGAATAGCGATGCATTTTATCTCATAACTTGAGCTCCAGAAATATCTTTAATCACATGTGCACGCATCACCTAGCTAGTTTCTCTCTTTCTTTCATTTCTTTTCTTTCGCTATTCATTTTCGGTTCTCCTTTGAGAAGCGGCAGCTAGTTTCTTGGGTCCCACTGCAGTTGCAGTAGCTGCATATCATCAGCAGATCGATTACTCCAATTTTATCCCCATATGATGCAACTATCTTCTTTTGTGCCTTGATGAGCTTCAAGAATGGGAATAAAAGATTAATTACATTGCTCTAGAATTTTTTTCAATTATCATCTTGTGGGACACAGATATGTAGCTCCCCTGTGTTGCTGGGTAGTGGGTACTAGGTGGGTGCATCAACATTATATATCCTGTTGAGTGTAAAGGTAGTGCAGATGTATGCAATCAAGACAGCAACGCATAAGATAGAGAAGGGAAGGTGATGTACAACCAATCTGCTATCCAAGAAAGCACTGGATCAGTTGTAAGTCCTCTCGTGCTGTCTAAGAAGAAAATTGTGCGATTTGGCGCTCTAGGTGACAACTGAAGCTGATTTGGATAGAATAGTAACCCACACATGTTTTGACACCTGTGGTTTTCTTTTCAGAAGAGAATAGATGCAAAGCTACCGTAGGCGGGCCGTGATTACTATTTCTTCTGTCATTGTCAAGAAAGCAAACAGATCGATAAGGGAACAAAGAAACATGTTGCATCCAATAGCCAGTAATCTGAATTTGGTCACCAGACCAGTCAGGTCCGGGAAGCAAAGTTGGATTGGTGATGCTGAAAGATGAACATTGGTTAACCAATCACCTTAACCCTCTACCAAAGCCACTGCTTTGTTTTGATTCTTATTTTTCCAATGGGGACAATTTGTTGGCAGAGACACTTCTCTTCTTCCCCTCCCACTCAGAAGCAACCTTTTGACACTGAAGTGCAGTCTATAATAAGTTAGGACCACCGGCAAGAGACTGCAAGGGACATTATTCACCAGAAATCCATGATATCAGGTCAAGAAAATGTCACATGAAGACTGCATCTCCATAAGCGCTCCCACAGAAGAACCAACTTTGCACCAATTGACAGACGACAAGTGGTCAAAGTCAAGTTGGATTGCCCCCCAATAATTTCTCGCTGGGCCTGCATGTATGCTCAGTCCATCCCCTCCATGATTCTGTGATTTGGGCCAGTTGATGCATTCTGATGCTGGAATGGAGAACGAGCAGTTTACAGGAGCAAGCTCGGGGCAGTGTGGTGGCCTAACAGGAGAGTGTGACAACTGGACAGACTACGCACAGTGATAGAGTCTGGTATTGAGGAAACCTTTTTGTATAATGGGACACAAGTGGACTGTTATGAACTTGTAATTGAATTGTTATTTGCATCGACAAATCGACTTTACTATTGCTCGTAAGAATTTGCCATGAAGCCTCTAGCAAGCATTGTAAAATATCATATGAGCACTGCACCTACAGTCAGGTTGACTTGCACGGAACAAATTTATGCACGTTGTCAGCTTTCAAACAAAGTTGTTTTCAGTTAACAGTAGTACTATCAGCTCATGAAAATGATTCACCTCAATTCTGGTCACTGCATCAACAGTTGTAAGACCCATCTAAAATCTAGTACAATTAGAGGACACATAGTGGAATGGTATTGCTAAAGTGCCATCCTTCAAGGATTATCTACAATTCAAATTCTTCAGCAAATTACCTTCTCTAGTGTGGACACAATTGCAAGCACAATGGAATTGCTGTAAGTATTGCAATCTTTTTTTTTTGATTGTGCAGTTGAAACTTTGTTTCTGAAAGGTCAACATAATTATTTAGGTGATAGTTTAATGATTTATTTCACAAATATGGGACCATCTATTCCAGCATATCTACCTATTCCTAGGGGGAAATGTATCATAGAGAGTTGTATACTGCATCCCATTAAGCACCCACAGAGCCAGAACCTCCTTTTCTCTTCCTAATAATCTTATCAGTTTCAGCTACACACTATTATGGGCTTTATTTTGCGAAGCGTGGGCTTGCACCACAGGGCACACTTCAAGCAACTAAAAGTCTAGGTATCACACCACTCATTTCTATATTATCATCCAGTTGCACGTGATTACCTCGCTATTAGCAGCAACTAACTACTGCCAAAGTTGACCGACAATATATATGGATCCTAGAGTTTCATCATCTTCTATGATGAGTATAGCTATAGAAGCACAGAAGAATCTAAACTATAACATGGTACTACAACAAGATCAATATAAAACAATAACACCAGCAGATTTGTAAAGAACACACCTGGATCAGAAGAATTTGTAAAGCAGGTGGAAATACTGGGGCAAGATTATTGATCTCATACCTTGGAATCATGTTTCGTCGTCCCACAAACAGTGCCTAATGAATTGCACCTCGTGCAGCAGCTTTCCCTTGGCATGAGGCCGGAGATGAAACTGTAGACCTCAGTTTGGCCAAACTGTAGTAGGAAATGGGGACAAAAAGCCCTGTTTCTCCTTCTCAAGCTTCTGTCCGGCCTCAAGTCCTCAACCGCTCCCCCCAATCACCACTGCCATCTTTCTTAAGTCTTGTATCATCCTAATAACTGAGCCCTGCACTGCACATCCTCTCTATTTTTCAGTCTTTATTAATAGTGGAAGAAATGAAGACATTGAGTTGGTTGTTTTCTTAAAAAAAAAAGAAATGCTTCCTTTTCAGCAATCTGTGACAAATGCAACTTGGAACAGAACAAAATAAAAATTGGCTGTTACATTAGATCGACATGACATTCAACTGATGGATCGTGCCAACTCTGCAGTAACCGGCAGATAAATGCCCATTTTGGGTTTACATGGATTCATCAATTTGGGTCAAACAAAATAACTGACAGCCTATTGATGATAACTAATTTAGGTTATAGCAACTAACTACTGGATATGAAGCTCAGAAGCATAAACTAAACATACATAGGGTGAGAGATGTACGATGAAGATTCCTCCAAAGACAACTGTTACATTTAGGGTCATACACTGGTAGTACAACTCTTAAGAATCTACGTACAGTGCACAGTATGAAATAGTCTTACTGCACCAAAATGCACGGCTGTTACCAAGCACAAAAGGAGAACAGCATACGTGAGGATAAAACTTCAGACAGATGGGATATACGGAGTACTTGTACCTCTCCGAGTCAATCATGAGGTTTCGATCGAATTAACATTTGATAACGAAATTCATACATGCGCTCTTCGAAATTGAATCGATGCTAGAAATTTGCGGAAACTATCAGCGAATGTTTTTTTCCAAGGTTGCAGTGGGCCTGATTCGCCTGATTCCTCCCGCGACCGGCCAATCAGACACAAGGACAACTACGCCACGTTCCTTACTCCAATGCCCAAAATTCTGCTCCCCGCACACAGGAACGGAGCCCAATTTTCCGCCGGAGAACCACCGAATAAGCGGAAACCACACCGATCGAAGCGAGAAGCTCCGACGATCCCCCAAACCGCTCGAATCGATCGCCCCCACAAAAAAAAAAGCGCCAAGTTCCTCCGCTGCCAATGCAGCGGCTGATCCGACCGAACCAAGCAACCGGGATTTGAAAGGAAAGGGAGGGGAGTGAAGTGAGCACCTTCGACCTGAAGATCAAGCGGCTGGTCGGCCGGCGAAACGGAGGTGGAGGCGCGCCGCCGCGGCTTAAGCCGCTGCTGCCCCGCAGGCAGAGGCGCTCGTCGCCCTCCGTTGCCGCTGCACGGGGGTTTGAGGTTGGGGGTTTCGGGTCGGGCGGCGGGGCGGCGAGCGTTGGCTTTTACTCCCGCGAGGAGGGCGGTGGAGTGGAGCGGCGCGAGGCTTTGGCGACACGGCGGCAGCGTGGCGCAGAGCGGCTGCCGGGGAGAGGGAAAGGAACAGAAGACACGCACACGCGGTGGGCATGCATCATCGCGGCTTCTTACACTTGCACGCCTCGGTACTTGGGCTCTGCAGGTCGTCCGCCACGGAGCGTTCTCGGCCTCTTTGAAATTGATGATGGGCCTAGACTGATCGCTTAAATGGGGTTTAAAGTACGCTTTCATAGGCCGTCCATCCGTGTCCAGCTAGTAATGGGCTTGGTAGTGACTATGCATATTGTGCATTCTGTATCAACTTCAGGAACAGAGAAGTGCAGTCGTGCAGGTTCGTGAAAGAATGTGCTTCCCCTCAAAAAAAAAACTGCTTCTGCGATCTGTGAGCTGGGCGAGCTAGACTAAATTGATACATAACTTTTTCTCCTCTGAAAAAAGAAAAAGTTTGTTAAAAAAAAGGAATGCTGTACTCTCGATCAGTAGACAAATGACTCTCGGAAACTCTCAACTGTGGAGTACCGTCGCTCACAGCGCCTAACCTGGTGCTAACGAGAGTAACACGAGTGGTAAAAGCAAAAGCAATGTCGTGCTAAAAGTTTCAGCAGCGGGCCGCGCGTTCACATCCCTCTGAAGATTCTGGAGCGAGCCAGCGACCGACCTGTCGTATTCACATCAGAGGCCGCGCGCGGCGTCCACATGCCTGCATGCATGCATGCACGCACGCGAGAGGAAGGAAACAATTGCGCCGAAAGGGGACACGAAGCAAAGCGTGCGCAAGACAAAAGGCAGGTCGGACTGCCGGAGGCCGAGCCGGTGCGTGCATGCATGCACGGGCACGCAAGCGCACAGAGAAAAATCAGGCCGCGCGCGCGCGTCGCGGCCTCGCGGGCAGCACGACCGGGCGGGGCCCCGGGTCGCGTGGACTCTGTGTGCGGTGTACGTGCCGCGACCGTGTGCCTGCCGACGCACGCGCGCGCACGGACTTGCCTGACTTGATGCGCGGCATGAATGCATGCAGGCAACCTGCCCCTGGCTGGAGCCCAGAGGACGACGACCCCGGAGGCCCGGATGGTCAGTCTCAGTCGTAGCAGAGTGGCAGTGGAGCCCGCGCGCGCGCGTCTCTCGGTGGCGGGGGAGGGGGGGTGCGGCCGACGCCGTGACGCGCGAGCGCGACCGAACCGGGCCGGCCCGGACCACGCAGACGCACGCAGTTACGTAAGCAAACAGTCCGGGGTCGTGGCCTACTGGCCTAGCGTCCTGCAGTGTCTAGCCTACAAAGAAAAAACTGAACTCTGAACAACGCGTGCGTGCCGACATGCGCACGGCACAGCGCGCGGAATCACGGTGCGAACAAGGAAAGACAATAGGACCCGAAATTGTCCGGGATTGTCACTTCAGATTTCAGAAACCCGGAGCAGATGAGCTTTTGTGGAGTTGGATTTTACAGGAGCGAGCTTGAGGGTGTCGACTGTACACTGTAGACTGCAGAGTGGATCGACCATGCAATCGATTTCATCTCTCGTACTACTGATGATGGACTCATGGACACGTAGTCATAATGTACATACGACAGCGACACGACCCGCAACAAATCCAACGCCAAAGCACATGAGGAGAGATTCGAGAGCCAACCAACTCAGAACACCTTATCCCTTGCTGAGTGGAATCTAAGCCGAGTACGTACTTACTAGTAGGTTCGTTTTCTAAACGCCCGAATAGCAAAACAACACCGGCCTGCAACGACAGCACCAATTATAACACGGTATACATGCCACACGAGGTTCCAATAATCCAGCGGAGAGGAGGGGGCGGACATAAAGAACACCACGAGAAGCACATGCTTCACGTGTTATAGAACAACAACACGCAGGGGAGGAGATTCATTCGCCTTCTCCGAGTATTCTACTAAGCCCCAACAGCAGCACATCGTGCAGGCCTTGGCGCCTTGCAGAGGGTACGGAATGAAGCAGTTGCAAACAACTTTTTGTTCTTAATTTTCTGACGGCGTTGTTTACGTGTTGCAAACAACTTGTGAAATTGATTGAAGCAGACGCGAGCGCTCCATGCCGTGTGCTTCCTAAAGGCGCTTCCAAAAATCCTCCCAAACTTTCTCTCTCCAAACTCTACTATTTATTGTCACATTAAATCTCTATCCTCATGCATGAAGCACTAAACGTAGGTAAATAAAAAAATTAATTACATAGTTTTGATGTACACGACGAGACGAATCTTTTGAGCCTAGTTAGGTCATGGTAGGACAATGTTTACCACAAACAAACGAAAAATGCTACAGTGCGCTACAGTGTCCGATGTGACATTTTTACCAAACTTTCATCCCTCTTTTAAAAAAGTGAACACCCCCGAGGCCACGAATCAAAAGGTGGTCGGTGGTTGGCCGGTGGCTTGCATTTTGATATATTGCATTGTGATAGCAGTGTGCTCCTTCGATGTCACGCACGAAACCAATCTAGGAAGACCAATCAACTGAGGCATTCAGTGTATATTCATTCAATTTTGGTTAATAAAAAAGAAAACACAACCTCGTATTCGACTTGTACTTTGAGATACCAGCTACTTTAATATTTGCAAGAAAAAGAAGGTCACGGCAACGGAAGAACGAAAAAACCTTAACTCATCGGTTAGTTTGGACTTTGGGGGCTCTAGTTCAATTAAAATGGTGCGAAATCGGTGAAGCATGTGCGCACTGAGGGTGATTTTTTTATAAAAGAATGGAGTACGTCAGCAGGAGACCTCCATCATAGTTGTAGTTGTCACCTGAAAGCTCTAGAACTGTCCCCAAGGAAATAGGACTGGTCCACGTCACCATCCATATATATATGCAAGCTTTAAGGTGGCGTAAACTAGTGTATAAAATATTTAAGGGATTCAAGCTAGGGTTTCCTATGCGCGCAGCAGCAATATAACCAAGTTTATCTCATCTCAAGACACCTTTCCTTACCAGCACATTCACTCCCCAAAATCATCCATCAATCCCACAACCACTTCAGGCTCGTCCTGCCTCAACAGGTTCCCGCAATAATCATCCGCCAACTCTTTTCACTAACTAGTCGACACGGTGAGCTCCCTCCCCACCTGTCTCATCAGCAACGCTGGCCAAACTCCTTTGTAAGTACAATTTCCTTTTCATTAATTGCATATGGGCAAAGTATATAGCCGAAAAGAAATTTCGAGGAAAATAGATTTTGAAGGACTCCCCCTTCCACTTTTTCGTACCCATTCGCAAGTACCGTACGCAGCTTGGAGTGTGCTCTGTAGACAGGGTCATGTAGCTACTTTTTTGAAGTCGTAATCAGCTTGATTTTTTGCTGTGTTTGTACAGAAACCCACGGCGGCGACCTCGATTACTACCTCAGAACCATCACCAGTGACGCCAATACTTCTTTTTTTTACGCACATGCGCGGACGTGACTGTTTCCGAATCTCCGATCAGGGGAACCCAACCACCCAATAGGCAAATAACACTTGCCGCTGCCAAAAGAAAAAAAGTCTAGAGGGATTTGACACGAGGAGACAACCGGATCGGAATATCGGATAGGGGAGACGCGCCGGGGATTGACGGCCGCATGCAGCAATGCCCCCATGCACGCCCGTGGTCCTGGTCCGGTGTGTACGCGTATATGAGCCGCAGGCAGAACGGGGTCGGATGCTTCGCCCCTTCTTCCTTCCCAAGCTGCTTTTATTCGCTTCCGTAACGGGGTCTCTCATCAAGCTACTGTAGCAAGCAAGCAAGAAAGCTAGGTAGCCAGCCTCCAAACAAAGCATCAAATCAGTGGTAAAAACGTCTCCAACAGTTCTAAGTACTAGCTAGAAAAAAGTCAATATCATAATGTGGACTCTCTTTGTAAGAATTATTTTGTTCTTTTAGTTTCTCTCTTTCTTCAATCCTCATAGCATATATGCTTCTAGTTAGCTAGGAATTAGTGACTTCATTTTTTTTATTCTATCTTAATTATGTCATCAAATAGATAGTTTAGATATATAGATTTGTTAAAAATGCCCAGACGAGTAACAAAGATACTGGTATACGGAGTATACTAGTAGACTGAAAGACCCTCCGGTAGTCCTTGACTAATGAGTAATGACTAGCGTGCGATGGCGTGGCCTAATTTGGTCGTCTTGCGTGGTCAGCTGCACTGATTGGTGACGACGACGGAGACCGTACCGGAGACTGACCGGGCGGACGGTGTTTGTGCAAGTGGGTGACTGTATGGTGGGCGACAACGGAAGCTGATCGAGATGCCTGCCGGTCATGGTGGCGGCTACCGATGAATTAGCATCGGTAACAGGCGCCTGTTCGTTCTCATCATCGTCAAAAAGAAAATTATCCGTAGCCCTAGTATGTGTGTGTGTGTCCACTTGCATTGGGTCCTCTGGCTGGCGATTTTCATTTTCGGCGGCTACAGGGGTGATTCTTGATTCGGCTATGCGACCCAAAACTCTCGATTAATTCTTTTTCAACCGTCGAGTCTCTTTCGCCTTTGAGCTCTGGTCCCCCGGACATTAATTCCGGATCGATACTCCCGCACATGTGATCGAGTCAAGATCAACGTGTGTATGTCCCATACTTTCATAATCAAATGTTACTGTATGGGCCACAGGGTGGTCGATGGACCACCCTGTGGGTCCGCCCTGAGCGGAGAGGACAAGTGTCCTTCTTATCTAAGTGTAGGTACCTAGTTAACCGTATATAGTCATTTGATCATTTCAAACGAAGAACAAGTGTCCTTCTTATCCAGCCGAGTTTGACAGTAGCGCAGTATAGTAAAAAGAAGAATGGATGGAGTCAACGGACCACATGGATAGATGTACTGTATCTATCTACCCAGCCGAGTTTGACACGCACGCACAAGACACCCTGGACGTACCGGAGCGCGCGCGCGGTTGACCCCGGGACCAGGTCAGACTTCAGAGCTGATGGTGGAGCACTAGCCACAGCAAACCCATCCGCGCGCTTTCGATCGAGTTGGCGCCCGCTTGACTCGGAAGTTGGAACCCAAATAATAAATCTGTCGCCAGTTCAATTCGTTAATCACGTACGTGCCCGATCGAACGGCACGTCGGTGCCGCGCCAGCGAACCCGCGACGTCCACGTATGGCGCCCAGCTAGCGCACGTACTCGCGCTGACCTTTCCTTTTGCCTCGCCGGTGGTCGTCGTCGTCCCCGGTGGCCGGGTGGGTGTTCTTCGGCCGGTGCCGCACGATCGCTCTCTAGGAAAAGTAAGAGATCGCACACCGGCCCGTACGTGCAACGCGCGCTGACTTGCGGCAGCGATGAAGCGAGCGTCCAAGCCTCCGAGGACGTGTACCGGTCGACTTTTCCGGGTCGTCGATGCACGTACGCACTCGTGGGTTACAGGGAGTATGGTAGTCGTATGAGTTCGTGGTCAACTCATCGAGCCGAGCATATGCATGTAGAGTATTTTGGTCGTGGTACTGCGGCGACCGGCAGGCAGCTCATTTCCAGGTCAACGCGCGCGAGAGGCTAGAGATACGTGCGACAAGCTATCGTCAACTGTCAACCCATAGTTTTTTTTTTGAGTCGTCAAACGATTGGGGTGTTCGATCCATTGGAACCACCTGGCTTGTCAAAGGCATCATCATCGGCCCTCGCCGACGGGCGACGATGCAGTAGTGTGCACGCATGGGATACGACGACTATCCTTCTTAGTTTGTTTTCGAGGGATCCCACGACTATATATATATATCTTATTAGTTTTTCTTTTATCCATGACTATTTTATTTGTACCAATACTACAACAAAATAGTTATTATATAACAAGATTGTAATTTTTTATCGATAGATTAGTTTGTTCAGGTCATCATCGACCATACGATGTCCATGAAATTTCTTTACTATTTATATAGTCATTCTTTTAAAAAAAGGAATTAGAATATATCCTGAGACGAGAGGGGTAGTAACATGATTTTTGTTCCACGTCGTCCTATCGATGGATCAGGCGACAGCGACTACTACACGTACTGCTACCGTTGCATGATCGATCTGTACGTGTTCAATCGATTGATTAGTTAATTAATAACTAACACACGCGTGAGAAGGAAGCCTCAGATAATGCACACGCCTCATCGTCAGCGAATATCCGTGCATGCATCCCCGCACCGCGTAGTACCAGCTGGACGGTAAGAACCATGGCCGGCCGGCCGACATCTCTTCTCGAGCAAAAAGTAATCTCGCTAGCGAGGTTCCGACGACGACGCAAGCGATGATGCGAATGCGATGCCGAACAAGAGGGAGAGCAAGACCATCTCGGATACCACAATGGTTGACCGCGAAAGTTTCCTTTGCGGCGGTCAAGGTCCAGCGCCGACGCCCCGTCGCCCACCAGGCCACCACCACCGCCCGCCTTGCCTTTCCTTGGTGGGCCTTTTGGACCCGCTCGCGGTCGCGGCCGTCAAAACTACGGGCCCGCCGCCTGAAACCGACCCGCTTGCTGTTGCTGGGGACGAAACGAAACGACTTGGCAGCTCGGGCGCCGCCCCCGCGACCTCCTTTAATTTCCTCTGCCTTGTCGCCTTGCTCCCACCCATCTCTCGACACGTGGGCTGGACCGGGTGCGCTCGCTCTGCTGCGCTCCCGGCGCTGCGCCGCCGGACATGCACCGGACACGGTGTGGGTGATTATTCGGTGAGGGCGAAGGCCACCACGCGCCATGCGGGTCACGTGGAATCCACCACGCCCTGTCCGGCCAGCGGCCGGTGATCCACTTCCACCACGAGAGAGTTTCCTGTCCACCACCGGCGCCGCAATTACGAGTTCCGAATTCTTACGCATTTCCGCGGTACTCTGCGACACAGGTTCATTTCACTACTCAAAATAACAGATTAACAGCTGATCGAATGGTCAATACTGTATTCTGGTAGTCTAGATATATACGTTGCAGCACTAACCATTAGGACCCTGCAAGATAGGAGTAGGAATACGTCAACGTATACCGTTACAATCCATATACTTATATATACGTATATACGCCGCTGGTCACTCCTAAGATGCTTATGTATGGTCGTATGGTCAACGACAGAGCTGTACATGACGTGGACGTACGTGAAAGACGTGACCAATTAAAGGCGCCAGGCGGCGAATACAGGATGCGGCCAGACCAAAACTTGGACTAGCTAGAGCGCATCCAGGTTCTTCTTCAATTCTTCTTCGTCTTCGTCCGGATCGAGCTCCATGGTCGACACGATAATGCGTTGGAAATTAACGGGTGCCGGATGCAAATAAAGTCTCTCGTCACCATAACTGCTGGCTCCTGCCGTGCGAGCAGGAGGTCCGTGATGGCAGGGCAGGATAGAATACGGTGGCGGTGGCCGGGTCGGTCTCGCGAGCCGCAATGGATTGCGGCGCCCCGTGGGTTCACATGTGCACGAATCACAGGGACGTCGCGTGACTCGAGTTTCTTTTTGTTTTGTCCTGTGCGTGCAGAGGATTGGTTACAGCAGTGGAGCACCACTGCACCAGTGCTGACTAGGCATCTGTTTAGTTTATTTTAGATCCCGTTTGGAATTGGATCATGTAGCTATGAATTATTAAAAATAGATTATATATTATATATAGGTAACTATGGTGTCTAGATCCCATAAACTATAAAATATTTATATTGTTTATTTTTTCGGAAAACATAGTACAAATACATAAGCTTACCACGCATGCATAATCACCTCTGTCCCTATAAACACACGACGCATGCACGCTTTACCTTTATGAGTACCTCTCATAGACTATTTTGGCACATGTTGAAATTGAGAAAGTCAAGTTCATGATTAGATAGTTAATTGTATCTAATAATATCAAAATAGTAGGGTCGAGGGAGATAGTGGGAGTCTTATAATCTGGATGGTTAGAATTTTATAATCTACAATCATTTGAGTGATTGTTTGGATGTTATAGTGATTTTTAAACCAATTATTTCTATGAGACCCAAACATGCTCTTAGTATGTACAGAGTGGTATCATGATTAGTCATGTTAAGACCGTGGATTGCTTAATTAGCTAGGTTACCTAAGATGTAATAAGAAAAAGAAGTGGACGAGTAGACCAATGGAAGTCTTCTCCATATAGAGACGATATGGTCTTCACTCACGAGACCAGTAATTATCTGCTGAATTTACAAACTTCATTGGAGTCAGCTGACTGGACCTAATGAAGGCCTTTGTTCAGCCCGTATTATGGTGGATTTTTCTTTTTTTACAAAATACAAATATAGATGTAAACGTTTATACACATGTATATATTTATCAGGCCACCTCTAAGTACACAGACAACTTTATCCTATAAACATTTATGATAGACTGAGTGATATATATATTATTAATCCAAATTTAAGTTTTTGATTTGGCGAGTACGTGCTTGCATGTCATGTTGATTGACAGTGAGAGGTTTTTGATGATTTAATCATTCTGTACCGGCCCGGTATTACTGAGATATTCACCCTGCTTGCGCTACAGAGTCGTTGAGATTGCATACGTGTCTGCCAGCATCTATGCCGCGCCTATACTTTGTTTTAAAATAACTAATACTCTGTTCTAAACGGAAATCACGAGACACACGTTGAGTAACGATAAACTCTTTCAAATGAACCTTAACAGAAACTTTGATGCGAATGAATGAGCAAGTTCTGGTCGGTCTCCTTAACAGCCGGCCGGGTCCAATGCCAGTCCTTTGCGTGAGCTTTACCCGTTCTTTCTCTGTTCCTGTCAAATGCCAAGTCTTTCTCTCCCTCTCCCCCTCCCTCTCTCTAACTTCTCCACTGTCCAGGTCCACCGAATATCCGGAGCCCAAAACAAAGAGCGTTTTCAGTCTCACTCTCGCGGTCTCTCACCCGGTCCTGATTAGTCCTAACACTCGCACCCACACCCTCTAGAAGGAAATGGAAATTCATTAGCGACAAGCCTGCGCCCGTCAGTCAAAAACAGTTTCTGGTTACGACCTAAAACCTCACCGATGGTCATAAAAAAATGGTGTAAGATTGACCCGTGCGACCAGCACTATGGGGTTGGGGGGTCTGCCCTGAGAAAGAATGTTTCGGTCAGAATTAGGCAAAGCCATAGAATTTTTCACTCTTCTTGATTGACACTCCCCCGGGTTTGATTCCACTAATTTGGCCTGGCCGGCCCCCCAATTAAGTTTGGAGCTCACCAAACAAGAAAAGAAACCAACCCCAGCCATCAAGACTAGACTAAAAAATCTTACCTCACCCACACTAAAAAAGGCGCTGCAAAGAAAACAACATACAACAACAAAAAAAGAATAAAATTCCTGACAGATTTGAAGAAGCAAAGAAAAGAAAAGAAAAGAAGAGATTAAGCCTGCCAAGCTAGCTTAGTGGTGGTGCTCGAAGCTAGCTAAGCTCCAAAAGGCGGGTCAAGGAGTCCTCACTCCCCAGCAAGAAAACCAAACCCAGGGGCATTTCCGACAGACCGGAGCAAGTTGGCGCGACCCCTTTTCGCTAATTCGCCCCCCGAATCCTGTACGCACGCATGTGGTGTATTTTCTTGACCATCCAATCCAATAATCCCCGGCGACCGTCGTCATCACCCTCCCTCTCCTCCGCTCGCTCACCCGCGTCCGCAGGCCGACATGCTTTTTCCCTCACCTCCCACCCACTCGTCAGGAAAATGCTAAAGAAGCGTCGCGGTCGGGTCGGGTCCGCCTGCTTGCCTGCTGGTCCAGCACCAGCACCCTCCACTCCCCTTCCTTCGTCTTCCTCCCACCACATCCGCGTGCGCGAATTCCACGGCCCCGTTTGTTTATTGGCCTCATCGCCTCGGGCAGCAAGCAGCGCGCGCGCGTGTGCTCCGTCTTCTCTTCTTTCTTCCTTCCTTCCTTCGTCGTCTCCCCCATCTTAGCTTCCTGAGACCGGCACGACGGACCATTCTATATTCCCCCTACTAGAGTCCCCCCTCTCACTCTCTATATATTGCGGCTCGTCCCCAACCATTGCCCTCGCACGCTCAAGCATCCCTCCCTCCTACTCCTGCTCTTCTCCTCTCTTCTACAGCCTTTGTTGACTTGCTCGGCTTAATTAAGACATCGAAGGGGATCGAGTAGTAATCGATCGATCGGCAGCTGATAGCTAGCTAGATGGATCCATGGATCGGCACCCAGCCGTCTCTGAGCCTTGACCTGCACGTCGGCCTGCCGCCGCTCAGCCGCCACCAGGCGCCCGTCGCCCTGGCCAAGCCCAAGGTGCTCGTCGAGGAGAACTTCCTGATGCAGCCGCTCAAGAAAGAACCAGAGGTACAAACACAAACACCAACCAAGAAAGAAAGAAAGAATCGATTGATTTGATTTGATCGGTTCTAGCAACTACCCCGAGCTACGATTAAAATGGATTCTGTACGTGATTGGCTGAACGTCCAGGTCGCGGCCCTCGAGACGGAGCTCCAGCGGATGGGCGAGGAGAACCGGCGCCTGGCCGAGGCGCTCACGGCGGTGGCGGCCAAGTACGAGGCGCTCCGGAGCCAGTACACGGAGATGGTGTCCGCCGCCGCCGCCAACCCTTCCTCCACGTCGGAGGGCGGGTCGGTGTCCCCGTCGCGGAAGCGCAAGACCAGCGAGAGCCTTGACACCGCGCCGCCGGCGCACCCGCACCCGCACCCGCACCTGCACGCCGGCGGCGGGCAGCAGCAGCCGGCGGCGGACCAGATGGAGTGCACCTCCGGCGAGCCGTGCAAGCGCATCCGGGAGGAGCACAAGCCCAAGGTGTCCAAGCTGTACGTGCACGCGGACCCTTCGGACCTCAGCCTGGTGGTGAAAGACGGGTACCAGTGGCGGAAGTACGGGCAGAAGGTGACCAAGGACAACCCCTGCCCGCGGGCCTACTTCCGGTGCTCCTTCGCGCCGGCGTGCCCCGTCAAGAAGAAGGTCCAGCGCAGCGCCGACGACAGCTCCATCCTCGTCGCCACCTACGAGGGCGAGCACAACCACGGCCAGCCGCCGCCGGCGCCCGCCTCGCACGCGCACGACGGCGCCGCCGCCAAGCCGCCGTCGCCGCCGAGGCCCGCCGCCGCCGCTGCTGTCGCCCCGCCGCCGGCGCCGCCGGTGCATCACCACCACCAGCAGCAGCACCACCAGCAGCAAGAGGAGCCCGTGGGCGCGGCGGCGTCGGAGCTGATCCGGCGCAACCTGGCGGAGCAGATGGCGATGACGCTGACGCGGGATCCCAGCTTCAAGGCGGCGCTCGTCACCGCGCTCTCCGGCCGGATCCTCGAGCTCTCGCCGACCAAGGATTAATTAATTTGATCAACGGCACCACACGTCGTGGCGCGAATCACCATTACTACAGGAGATCGAGATGAGATTCTTGGCTGCTCGGATTATTCGATCTCTCGCAGCCATCAATCAAGGCCAACTGGGTTTGGCCTTCTTCCCACTCCCACCACTGCTGCTTGCCTCCGTTCACTGTTCCAGCGGAAATTGCGAGAACACGACACGGAGGGGAGGATCTGCAGTGAGTCTGAGTCCGCGCATCTGGACTTTGGCGTGGACCAAGATCATCGCGGCAGGTGATCGGATCGACCGGCGACGGTCGAGTGTAGTAGCTTGAGCAATAGTACAGGAAACAAACACGGAAATTGTACAATCCTTGTAGGCAAAAGTTGTTCATCCATTTTTCCTTGATCAAATGAAAGTCGATATATTTTTTCCATTCGAAATCAGTTTTTCTGAACAAAGTGTTACACGAGAACACTGACTGTGATCTAGTTGTAACAGTAACATTAGACTCCAGTCGATTGACGACGACGAACAGTGTACCAGGCGAGACTGACCGGTGGGCCACCCACCCACCATTAGGCGATCTTCCTCGGTCTTATCCATAAACAGGGGGGGTTTGAAAAGTTCGCGACCCCGCGAGATGGGCCGGGCCCCACAAGGAAAGACCCTCCCTCCCTCCCTCGTCGGCTCGTCCCCCCGCGGGCCGCGGCTGGCTGCCCCACGTGCGACGTTTTGTGTTGTTTGACTGTGCAGCGCGGCGCCGCGCGGTGGTGCCCCGCGACCGAGGGGAAGCCGGGTGGAAACGCAGGCGGCGGCGCCGTGGCCGGTCTCGCTTCCTTCCCTCCATGGCCGCGGGGGCCCGGTGGCGCCGCTGGTCAAACACGTGCCGGGCCGGTCGGCGCGCGGGTCCGCTGCTCCGCGACTCGGCGTCGGACCACGGCCACGGCCGCCGCCGCGTCGCCCGCTGCCATCCGTTCCTGTATCTCTCTCACTGCTCACGGCTCAGTAGTCATCTGGAAATATCACGGGCGGCGGCAGGTGAGACAGGGAAGAAGAAAACGAGTGGAACGTATGTACTGAGCTGAACCGTGTAGAGACGAAAAAGGGCTTTGGTTGTCTGTCCGTCACTCCAGGCTGTCACCGTCCGGCGGCGGCGATGATGGGTCGGTCGTTCGTTCGTTCACGGGAAGGTTCGGAGGTCGTCGGCCGTCGCGATCCCCGCACGACTGGGCCGGCCGCTACATGGGGCGGTGGACGACCGGCCTGGACGGGACTTGGGCTTGGCTAGCTCACTTCCCCGCGCCCACTAGCTAGCTTGCCGATTGACCGGGACACCACCACAGCGTGCCGGCTCCCGGCTGTATATATAAATATATATTTAATATAAATCATTAAATCCCGCGTCTTTAGCCAGATCGAGCCAACCGTGCGCGCGCCGCAATCCGCGTACCGTCCCGCACGCCCCCAGCTGGATGGAATCGGCTGGATTTGGATCCCACCCGGTAGCTCACTCGCTTGCTTTCCACTGAACCTGGGCTGGGTTGGATGATTCATGATTCAGTTTCGTCAGGCACTCAGGCTGGATTGCTTGGTACGTACTTTGCTAGAATTGACGCTGACACGCTGTGACTATGGATGGATGGTCGACGTGGCTGGTTAGTAGATAGATAGATGCGCCCAAATTAGTCTGGTCTGGTAGCCATCGTTTTCCCCGGACATAATTATTCGTCTCTCTTCGCTTCTTATTCTTCTTGGAAAAATTCAGTGCGCTTCCATTTGGATCTTTAGTAGACACCCCGTGGTCGTATACGGCACCGGATACGCTTAGTCAAGCGCACGACTGCAACTTTTGGGTGTACAAGTCTTCCGGGAGCGGCCCACGTTTGACTGGGCGGGGAGAACCGGGAGCCACCCCTGACCTCGACGTGCGTGTTCCCGGGAGAAAAATACCGGATAGAGATATACTGCAAGCGATCGAGGAGGTTGATGGAGTACAAACGCAACCTAAAACCGGCGAGTCACTGGTAATCCTCGTACTACTATCCCACTGTAATCTGAGCCAACGTTGTTATTTCCAGATTAAGGAAAGGGAAAACAGGGGGCAGGGTTTTTTTTATGAAAAAAACGGGGCAGGGTTATCAACATATACGGAAACACTCCGCAGATATTTTCAACTGCTCGGTTAACGTATGACGCATAATGTCGCAGATGTTCACATATTTGTCTATAAGATTAGATAATTTTAACTTAAAACAAAGCTGGGGTAAGTACATAATTAAAAGGAGCGAGTAATTAACAATTTGCTATATTTGTCTTTTTTTCTTTCCCAAGTATGGAACACACTACATCGAATGGTGCAACGTGATATAGCAAATGATCCTAGTGCCCACAAGCGATCTTTATTGATTGATTTGAAACTCGCGCTTTGACGATTTGCCAACCCAATTACAACTAGGTGGTACCCCACGTTGCTGCGGGACTTTATACAAAATTTAAAGATGTAATTTGAAAGTAGAAACACTAAAATGATTGAATTACAATATTTTTTGTAAACAACAATGTAGATGAAAACACATTCATTTTATTGAGAGCTACTTAGAAATTTATAGCATGATACTCGCAAAGACTAACACAATGCATAGCCGTAGAAAATCAGTATAAGACATAAATTTATAATTCTAGTGGATGGTGATGTGGACAGCTTGCATGTTGAGAGAAGATCTAATGGATGGTGACTTGGACATCTTTGCATGTTGAGAGAAATCAGTCATGACATATTAGTAGGGTACCAATTATATAGGTATTATAGATATACCTTTACCTAAAATGATTATACAGGCTCAACGTGAACAGGTGTTTTTTTTCCCGGTCCACCAGCGCGTCTCTCTCTCTCTCTCTCTCTCTGGCCTTACAAACTGGCTCAGCCCAGAAGCCCATAAATGACCAAAGAAGCTGTTGGGCCTAAAAAGCTAAAAACAATAGAAATGAGCAAAGTGGGTGGGTGGGC
Source organism: Echinochloa phyllopogon (assembly GCA_033239725.1). Lineage (NCBI taxonomy): Eukaryota > Viridiplantae > Streptophyta > Magnoliopsida > Poales > Poaceae > Echinochloa > Echinochloa phyllopogon. The sequence goes on from BTCW01000001.1 coordinate 5,873,021, forward strand.
CGTGAGCGTGGCCCAGAAAGGATAAAAAGACAAACTTGAATGAAGAAACAAAAATCGTGGTCGGCAGGATTCGAACCTGCGCGGGCAAAGCCCACATGATTTCTAGTCATGCCCGATAACCACTCCGGCACGACCACTTTGATGTTGACGTTGATAAACTTAGGGATCCAAGATGAGAACCAACCTCCCAACGACCAGTGGTTTGGTGCCGCGTCGTGCGTTTTTCTTTCCCGCGAGATCGCCGGCTCCGGCTCCGGGTTCATGCTGTGCCCTGGCTCGCGAACTCGACGCGACCCGATGCACCAGTCGCCCAGTGCGCCGCTTGGACGCTTCCCGTAACTACCAATCTCCACGCCGGCCGACGTCGACCGCTTCGCATCCTTGAACAGCAGCAGATCACATCGCCCCCCCCCCCCCCCGCCGACGTGCCCATCGTCAAGTCGCCAACATGCGCCTCCCGTACTCCCCCACCCGCCGTCCCGTCGCCGGCCACCACGTCGCCGTGACTGCAAAACCGGCGGCTAGCCGCTAGTACTAGCTCGCTCCCCGCCGCCGACGCCGACGCGGCCCGCCTGCATTGGCGGCCGGCCAGGCCAGCTGCCGGCCGGATTTAATTAGCTAATAATCAATCGCCATTCCTGGGGGATAAGCTAGCTTGTCGCGGGGTATAGCCGGGGCCGGGCCATGGGGCGCTTGACACTTGCGGCGTTCACGCCCATGCCCTCGCGCGCGAGACGGGGCGGGTCGCTGTCGCCGGCGTGATCTCCAGCAAGCGCCGCGTCGTCGCCGATGATCACAATGATTGGGTGGGGAATGGAATCGAATCGGATGGAATAGCAGCTGCTGCTGGCGGACCATGCTGACACGACACTCGACTAACTACATGCATCAGACAGTACTTTGGGGACCCAGCCCCATGTTCGACTTGATGATGGTCGTTTTCTAGCGGCCTTGATGTGATACACAGTCATGCTGCTTGCTTGCCTGCCTGCTTGCTCCACTTGCGCTAAACGTACTGTTTGTAGCCGCTTAATCAATCTATCTACTAGTCGCAATGCCACGCACGATGCTGCCCAGAAGCTTGCATTTTGGAATACTAGTGAAGTAGTGACGAGTCTGGTGATATATTTTTTTCGACATCTCTACTACTAATGGAATGGAATGTTCTTTCCCGGGGCAGGCAGCCCAGCGGCTGCCGCGGTCTGGGAACAGAACGCGACGACGTGTCCCGTGCCCCCACCGTACTAACTCCATCTCCATTGCCGGCTGCCGCCCCGGCCTTCCTCTTCTCTTCTCTCCACTCCACACGGCGCCACGCCACTCCACTCCTCTTCTCTCCGAGCTCTTGCGCTGCCGAACGCCATGGCCGCCGACATTGGCGAAGCGGAGGCGACGAGGACTACCACGAACAGGAGGAGGACGATCTATGACTACCTCGGCGAGGGCGAGGACGGCGGGGAGGCCGCGCCGGCGTCCCCGGAGACGCCGCCGCGGCTGCGGCTGCCGCGGTTCACCTGCGCCAGGATCAGGCTCGGCCGGAAGCGCGGCGGCGGCGGCGGCAGCCGCGCCCGGGAGGAGCTCCCGGCGGCCGACAAGGGCGACGGCGCGTCGGTGGCGGACTCTTCATCAGGTGCGCGCTGGTTGCAACGTGGCATGGCTTCTAGTTCTAGTTGTGCTGCCGATCCATGTCCGAGTGTCCCGTTCCGGCCGTATTGCATTGCAGGATCGTCGAAGCAAGGTGCGGGGACCACCACCACAACCACCGGCGGCGGTGCCGCCATGGGCGTGCCGGCGGCTGCGGCGGCGCAGCAGACTGGCATGGGGCTGAGCATGCTGCTGCTCCTGGCGAGGACGTGCGTGGAGCTGAACCGGATGGCGGAGGTGCGCGCGCAGATGGAGGCGCTGCTGGAGGAGATCAGGGACGAGGCCAGCAGGGTGAAGGGCGCCGCCGCCGCTGTCGCGCCGAGGACTTGCAACGACGTGCAGTCGTCGTCGTCGTCGACGACCACGACCACCGCCGCGTCGTCGAGCTGCGTCTCCGGCACGAGCACCAACTGCCTGGAGACCGGCCGCGGCGACGACGGGAACACGGCGTCGGAGTCGGAGGACGAGGGGTTCGCCGGAATGGACGACGCGCTGGAAGCAGAGTTCGGGATATCAGAGCCCGAACCGCGTCAACCACAATCACCGCCATCAGAGTGGCAGTGCAACGCCGAGCAAGAAACTCCCGAGGTACAGATCGATGCTTGCCTGCAACTCTGCTCAAATTAATCGGTACTACGTGTTTATGATTCGCTGAATGGCGGCGGCGGCGTGTTTGCTTTGTCAGTGTTCGATGCAGTCGTCGGACGACGAGTTCATCGAGCTGGAGGGAGGGCGCTTCGGCCGCGGCGGCGGCGGCGGGGATGGAAATGGAGATCCCGACGACAGCGACGACGACGACGGGTCGTCGCGGGAGCGGAACGAGGGAGGAGGGGTGTCGGCGGTGGAGCTGGAGCGGAGGCTGCACGAGCTCCGGCATCGGCGGGACAGGGAGCGGATCAGGGCGCTGGAGGCGGCGCTGCGGCGCGAGGAGCGGAGGGTGACGGAGAAGGAGATGGAGGCGCGGCTGTGGCAGGACACGGCCGCGCTGGCGCTGGGGCAGCCGGCGCCGCGGCACGGACAGTGACGTCGCCGCACGCCGTACTTCAGGCTGTACAGCTACAGCTAGCGTAGAGAAAAAAACGCAAAGACTATCGTACGGTGTTGGTTGACTGTGGGTGGACTCGCGATCGAGAAGAAGCTGCTGCGGGTGTAGCGTCTGGTCAGTGGGTTGACGGTGTACTCTTTTGTATTGGATCGCTCGATCGGCCAGCTCCCCTGAAAAAAAAAGATCCGGATTCAGTGACTTGCCTTGAGCAAGTCACGCCGTGACTGGAGCCCCTACATCCATCGTCCAATTCTGATCCAACGGCTCCTGGTGTGTGTTGCAGCTCCGCCGCCGAGCTCCACCTCAGGCGACTGCTAAGGACCGGCAGCCACGCCGCACATCGTCCTCTCCCCAGTCCCCAGCGCCGGCATGGGCCACCTGGTCCCGTTCAACCGCCTTGCCGTCGCGCTGTCCACAGGCCACGGCTGCGCCGTCTCCCTCATGACGGCCCTGTCCACTGTGTCGTCCGCGGAGTCCCGCCACATCGCCGCGCCAGTCTAGTTCCCCGGCGGTCCCCGGCCTCCCGCCGGTGTTCGCCGTGGGGCCGCTCGCGGAACAGGGGGGGGTCATTACATGGCGTGGCTCGACGCGCAGCCGGCGCGGTCGGTGGTGTACGTGAACTTCGGGAACCGGAAGGTCCTGGGCAGAGGGACCAGATGGGCGAGCTCGCCGCGGGGCTGGAGGCGTGCGGGCACCGGTTCCTGTGGGTGGTGAAGGGCGCCATCGTGGACAGGGACGCCGCCGGCGAGCTCGGGGAAGGTTACTCGCCGCCCTCTCAGCCGGCAATGGTGCCAAAACAACATCCCGTCGCTGCAGTCCAGCCCCCATCCGCTCACCGCCGAGGACCAGCTCCACCTGCTACGCGCGTGTGCTGCTGCAAGGATGCGCGACGCCTGGACGAAGGCTCTCGGGAGTCGACCCCACCGCCGCGGCCGGGGACGAGGCTGCACGCCGGCGCCACTCCGCGTGTGTTTCCGCCGTGGCGGGGACGAGGCTGCGCGCCTGCGCCACTCCGCGTGTGTTTTTGCCGAGGCGGAGGCTGCCACGGTCGTGGGCCCTTTTGCGTGGAAATGCTAGGAGTCGTTGGATCAGAATTGGACGATGGATGTAGGGGCTCCAGTCACGGCGTGACTTGCTCAAGGCAAGTCACTGAATCCGGATAAAAAAAAACTCGATCAGCCGCTTCGATCATTCCGGCAGACTTGTGAGTCTGAGCCATCGGGTGGCGTATACTGGTGCATTCATTTGATGGATGACCATCCATGTGTGTGACGTTACGCGACCGTACCATAAGTATAAGAGAGTTTAAAATTTGTTAAGTTTATAACGCTATCGGCGTGCTCCTGCTGCGCCCCGCCCCACGCGTCGGCGGCGGCCGGGTTAACGGTCCGAGGTTAGTTATAGCGCTATTGGCGTACTCCTACTGCGCCCCGCCGGTCGGGAACTGGACGACCCCGATGGACGCTGCCGACGGCGGGGGCGGAGCGGTAGCGGACAAGACACGACGGTACGAGTTAGCGTGGCGGCGATAGGAGAGGTGGCGGAGTGCCGCCGGAGCTGAGGGAGGAGGCGGCGGCGATGGAGGAGACCGCTGGTCGATGGGTTAGCGCGGGAGTGGTGGTGGGCGGCGGAGGGGCGTATGCCCCTTCCGCACGACCCGTCGCACGTTAATCCAGTCTTTAAAATTGCTAACCACGCACGTTTTCCGCGCGACCGATAACATAATATAATAGAAGAACATAGACGACCCGACACAAAAGCAGGAGAGAGGATTAACCGCTAGGTGGGCTTCGTAAGCGAAGAGGCCCACGCGACCAAGGCCGTATTTGATTGTGAGGGTGAACAATTTCCCTAGGTAATCTTGCATGCATGGAGTATTAAATAAAATCTATTTGTAAAACTTTTTTAAAAATGAGTGTAACTTTGCGCGACGAATTTAGTGAGTCTAATTAATTAATGATTTACTACAGTAATGTTACAGGAACCATCCTCTAATCATACGATCAAGGACCTCAGTAAATATGTCTCGTGAATTAACCATAGGTTTTGTACGTAGTTTTGTAAACTGACTTTATTTCATACCGGTCAAAGTGTATGTAAAGATTTAGGAAAAGTCCATTTTACAACATCCAACTATCACAACAGTCCAATTTTTAATGAACTACAAAACCGGATAACAAAGGCCATCCAACTGTCAAAACCGTGCAAAATTAGCTCTTAGAGTGGTTTTGAAGGTGGTTTTCCATTTTGCTAAAATTAAAATTATTCAAATCTAAACTAAAAAATTCATAAGTAATTCATTTGAAGTAAAAAAAATACAGAATTGGTATCAAAAGTTTTCTAAAAATGTAACCTATCTATTGTGATTATATTTGTTACTTAATCGGATCCACTTTTTTATGTCCATAGTATTTGGTTGCTTATAGTTATGTCTATTATTTTTTAATAATTAAGATACAAATAGAGCAATAATAGATAGGTTACACTTTTGGAAATTTTTTGATACTGGTTTCATATTTTTCTGATTTAAGATGAATTAGTTTTGATTTTTAGATTTGATTGGATTTTTAATTTTTTTTTACAAAATACAAAACCACCTTCGAAATCACCATAAGGGCTAAATTTGCACAGTTTTGACAGTTAGATGGCTTTTGTTATCCGGTTTTATAGTTTAAGGTTGAAATCGGACTGTTGTAATAGTTGGAGGTAGTAAAATGGACTTTTCCACCATCAACAAACACGGCCCAAGCAATCAGAGCGTACGCGAAATCTGGCCCATTTCCCGGCCCAATACGTGGCCTGGATTCCCTTCTAGATTATTCTTTGCGGCCTTCGACTTCCTTCCGATCGGAGGCAACGAAGAAACCCCATCCCCTCTCTTTCTCGGTCTCCCTCTCTCTCTCTAGTCTTCACCAACCAAGCGCGAGCTCCTCTCCTCCCCGAAGAAACCGAGAGCGGAGAGTTCCCCTCTACTTTTCCCCATCTCCACCCCGCCACCGACGCCTCCCCGACTGCCGCAAGATCCACCGGGCCGTCGATTTCTCGGTAAGCCCGGAGATCCTCTGTCGACTCAATTTTGCTCCCCGCGTAATCCGGGGACATCCAACCGTTCCGGTCCCAACCGATTCCCGCGGCGGGCCCTTTACCGCGCTTGTATTAGATCAGCATAGTCGCAGGAAATTGTGCCTGGCAGAGTTCGTCGTCTGAACTGTCTTCTTGTTCTTATTTGCTAGCAATCTAGCCCCCTTTGCGCGAATATACTTCCCATTTGTCTGTAGGTGCGGTAAAAGATGTATCTTTTTCGTATTTATTGCTGAAAGATTGCTGGGCTACCAGCTATCACTGTCTATTGCTAAAGGAACGTGTTGAATTTTCGTTCAATTGCACTGTGTGCAGAAGGCCGAATCAATATATTGTTTTTTTCATCGCAACCAGTAAACATGGTTATTTGAACCTTTTATCATGCCAGTGAGTATTTGGATCTTGATTGAAGTTTGCTTTGCACCTTTGTGCAGCTACATGGTTATCAATTATAGTGGACTTAAATAACTGACTATACCTTGGATATTTTCTAGCCATAACTGGTTGTCATCATGTTCTTTAGCATTTTGCAAACATGTTATCTCCTTAGTGTGAGTTTTAATTCTTTCGTGCAATGTTGCATCTGCTTTGCCTTGGTCAAGCTAAATACTGACCAAGGCTAGTAACTGATATCATCTTTCCTTTCTTGATTGTCACATTGGTTACAAATGTGAGTGCAATTATTCCTGTTGCCGTGATTTATGCTTGAGACTTTGAGTGCCTACTTTTGCATCTCTGCCTTGGTTGCACCATTTAATTTGTTTTCGTTTGTTTCTCATAATCCAGGGAGCACAAGGGGTTAACCTTCGTGTTGGAAACAATGGTAAGTCCTTTTAGCTGAATTTATGTTTTTTTTTCTTATCTTTTCAACAATCCGACCCATAGGTCTGGAGAATTCTTTCCATGGAGTCATGTAATTAGCTTGCTCCTCCCACTTAGAAGTAGCTGATAGCACTGGGCAGCCAAACGAGGTCAAGAGATATATTCCTTGAGCTCCACATCACTGTCTTACGTGCAGCAGAATTCAGATCCCCAAAGTTCTCCTTAATACTTTCTGCCATTGTTTGGCTAATATGGTAGCGTTTGATTTTAGATCTGAACCAAGCTATGGTTTCTCTTATGTTTCATGTATGTTATTTATACTTAAAACTAGAGAAGCTGCCATGAGGTGTCTCTTCCTTGTTTTATATGTGCATGTTATCATGCAAGAACTGTTACTTATTTCACTTGTTGCTGAACCACACTGCTGTGTCCTGAATCCTTGTACATTTCTTCGTGATGAATAGTACTTCGAAGGCTATGGCTACCGTGGAAGCACTTTCGAGCAGACGTATCGCTGCTACCCTGCATCTTTCATTGATAAGGTTTGTAAATGTTCTTCAGATGAGGTGCCATATTTTCGATTTGAAAATACTTTTCCTACTTCCCAGTTTCATGGGACATACGATTAATGAGATAGTTGCTTGTTATGAGATACTGTAATCAATTCTTTTATTCCATTCTGCATTGCTTTTATCCTACTTTGCATCTGACATCTAATGCTAGAATAGTTATCACCTTCCAAGAGAATATTTTTAGTTTGCATTTTTGGAATTAATTCTGAACGATCTCTTTTACCTTTTTTGCAGCCACAACTTGAGGCCGGTGACAAAAGTATGTTATCTTTTCACCGAGTTTCAAGTTCAGTATCTATTTTATTTGCCATTAGAAGTTTACATGATTATTACTTTGCTTCTTTTCAGTTATTATGCCACCGTCAGCTCTTGATCGTCTTGGTAAGTTAGTGCATATAATTATTTCCCTTCATCCATTTTTTAGCAATTTTTCCTATACAGTCATTTAACTATATAGTTCTCAAAAAATTACGTTTGTCTTCTCTGCAGCATCTCTGCATATTGAATATCCTATGCTTTTTGAAGTTCACAATGCGGCAGCAGAACGGACTTCACATTGTGGTGTTTTGGAGTTCATTGCAGAAGAAGGCATGATCTACATGCCATATTGGGTATGCTGATATCTTGGATACTGCTGCAGTTTTCTGGATATCACCATGTCAATAAAACTAACTTTATGTACTCTATCAGATGATGCAAAATCTTCTTCTGCAAGAGGGAGATATGGTGTTCATAAAAAATGCCAACCTCCCCAAGGGCACATATGTCAAGTTGCAGCCTCATACAACAGACTTTTTAGATATCTCAAACCCCAAAGCAATGTTAGTACTTTTTATTAACTATTTATTATCCTAATGGAACATCTGTTTACCCTTCTCTGCCTATATGACTGCTCTGGAGTATGAAATCCCTGAAGAGCGCTAATGACATCGTCATTCTTGCAGCTTGGAGAAAACTTTGCGGAACTTTTCTTGTCTAACCACAGGCGACAGCATTATGGTAGCGTATAATAACAAGAAGTACTACATTGATATAGTGGAGACAAAACCTTCCAATGCTATAAGTATTATTGAGACTGATTGTGAGGTTGACTTTGCTCCACCACTCGACTACAAAGAACCTGAGCCAGTAAAACCTGCTGTTCCTGCAAACACAGAGCCTACTACCGGTAATGCTCTTGTTGTTTACATCAGTGAATATGATTACTCATTTACTCTTCTTCATTCCTTTTATTTTGTAACTTTTAGACAAGAAACCACTGGCCCTTCACTTCTTTTGTGGTTGCTTTTGCAGAGGCTCCAGCTGAAGAAGAACCAAAATTCATCCCTTTCACCGGTTCAGGAAGGCGTCTGGATGGGAAGCCTTCTAAAGATAAAGATGTGCTTTTCTCATCCCCTGCAAAACGACAAGCTAATGCAACCAATGGTGTGCAGTCCTCAACAGCCACCACATCACAGGGCGGTTCTTCTCGTAAGACCACAGGAAAGCTTGTCTTTGGCTCCGGTGGAAGTCGGACTGATAAGGTCGGTATTTTGCAACAAGTGCACCTTGTAACCACTGTCCACGGGACCCAATGATGATCCACATTATTTTCTGAGAGCTAGTTTGAGTTGGTAGAGATTCGTGGAATAACTGCCTTAGGCTTCAGGCTTTTGTGATGTATCACAATAACATTTTGTCCTCCAATCTGTAGGCACCTGAGAAGGAAGCAAAGGAGGAACCAAAGAAAGAAGAACCGAAATTTTCTGCCTTTACGGGAAAGAAATACTCACTGAAGGGCTGAATACATAGGCAGGTTATGTATTATCAGTATTTCCAGCGAGAGACATGATCAAGGAGAAGAGCTTGATGTGCTACTGACTAATTATTATCCTTGTTCTGTGGGATGTGCATCCTTGGTTGGGTTAGTGGCATCTTCAAGTTGAATGTTTCTTTTGTGAGAACTGTGATCCTTTGTCAGCCGCAGTGGAGCAACTGATGTATAAAGCCATTTATGCCTGTTTATGGATGGATTTCTGCTTAACTTCCATGTACATATTACCGTCTTCTGGATGTGAAACGTATATTGATTTGTTATCTTTTTCTTTTTTAAAAGTAGTGGAACAGCGCATCTGGTAAGTGGTAACAGCGAACTGATTGAAAGAGAGGCAAATTACGCAAAGTAAAAGGAAGAAATTAACTAAAACGAAGAACAGTGGAAAACATGGCCCAAAAACAGAGGCCTGATTCTAGGTATCAGCCACCGACCCACCGTGCTACCGGCACTACCGGCCTTTTCCGCCACACGCACTCCTTCGTCGTCTCACGTCACTTGCATCCCCGTTGTCGACCCGCCATTATTTATTTCCGGGCGTAGTGTTTGCTAAGGTTCTATCCTTTGTCGTGATTTTCATCGGATACGGAATCAGCGGACCTATGGCTCCATGTGCCTTCGATAATGAAATCTCTTTCACCTGTAGCAACGCACGTCCACATTTACTAGTTATATTAATATACAATAATGTTAAAAAAACCACCATATCTGCTGAGAGGGCTAAAAAATTCCCACACTAATTAAAAAAAAGAATATATATCATTGAATTTTATTAAAGTCTAACGGTCTGAAAATTACCATATATATCAATCTAAAAAAGAAAAGAAATAAATATTGTGGTCCACGGAAGCAAAATGGATGTATTTATATGGTAGGTATTGGCCGGCCGGTGTGCTCATTGCGTGTGAAGCCCTGAACAGTTTGGTACTTTGGTTAGCTTGATCATGACATTCTCCTGATGCATGCCAATGCTACTAACACGCGGATCCACTCGCTCCTGTGGTCTTGTCACGCTTGACGAATGACGATGTGTGGAATGCCGGAGCGGTTGGAAGCCCCCTCGCTCGCACACAGAGAGCCGCCGGCTGTGTCAGCTGATGCCTGTGGCCCCCAACCGCTTGAGCCTGGTTGAAGCACGACGGAAGAGGTTGTGTGGGACCATGCATACATAGGTTAAAATTGACAAGCATGACGTGTGATTGCTCGGCCAACTATAGTGGTATTTGCCAAAGTTTTTTTCAAGTTATTTTAATTCTCTAATAGTAACGTGCAATACACACAGCTATATTATTTTATTTGCATTATTTATAATTTTATGCTGATGAACTTCTGTGAACCAAAGGATCCAACCGGACCAACCCGACATGAGCATAACAATATCAAGGACGGATAGAAACTATGGCCTTAAGCTTGTAAAAGTAGAGCAGTAGGTGGATACAAACTCTCTCAGCATTAGTCCTCACTTCGCGTGGTGTTGGAATTAATCCTCACTTCGCGTTGTGTCTATGTACCTTAAGCAACCTTAGGCGTAGTTTAGTTGAAATTAATTTGTCAGACAGCTAGGTCGATCTATTTGACTATAAGGTTAGTTTTCTGTAACATCTCAAAAGCCTCGCTCAGCTTAATTGCTCATCTTACTTGATCACAAAATCAATCAGTGTCATATAATGCTACAAATAACAAATATCTAAATATAAACAGTTGTTTTAATTTATTATACATATTTGTAACCAAGTTTCTCATAAAATATATTATATGCCCATCAAAATGCGACCATGAAGGAAAAATATTTCATATATAAACATTGGTAAATAATGGTGGCCAAGTACAAAGTAATTGTACATTTCATACAACTATGCATCAACTGGCATATGAAATGCATACTAAACAGAAGTCATCAGATTGATTTGGTTCCCCCACCGACGGACGCCGAACTGGTATTGATAATATAATGAAATGCAGACTAAACACAAGGCATCAGATTGGTTTGGTTCCCCGGCCGACGGACGCCGAACTGGTTCTGATAATATAAACTGATTGTATTTATTGAACAGTAGGATATTGAGTGCCAATCTCCTATCAGTTTCCTCTAACATCCTATCAATGATCCTATCAGCATCTGCTGTGTTTTACCGCTGCTGTTAGTAAGGGCACCACATGCTAACCTTTTCTTACTAGCAATTTGAGATGAATGAGCGTTAGGGCTCCGGGAACCACACAAGCACGCCGGCCGGGATGCATTTATATGGAATGGTGTGGGAGCGGGTGGTTTGCTCATGTTGCGTGAAGCCGTAACGGTTTGTTAGCTTGGTCACGACATTCTCCTGCCGCCAACGCTACTAACACGAGGATTCACTCACTCTACTTGGCAAATCTCATTAACCATCTTAGTATCCGTGTGAATGTTAGGAATCTAGACAATTTTCGGTATATTTTAATTTCAGAAATTATCAACAAATTTATGACAATTGTGAGTGATTCAGTGAGAGCAAAGTATGTGCTAGTGTTCAAGTTAAATCTCATACAAAACATGAACATCAAGCAAAACCAGAGAAGGTTTAGTGTGTACCCAGGAACGGAGCCGGAACAGGAGGAACCAGAATCGCCGTTACCAGTCATCATATTGACTAGCCTGCTTGAAGTAGTCGATCAGATTCGAAGCAGTGGCGAGGCTATGCAGTGAAGTCACTCGAACGGCCTCCGGGATGTAGTCATTCGCGTGATGAAGATGACGTAGTCGTACAGCTTGGGGACACCGGGAAGTAGTCGTACGGGTTGCTGGAGATGGCCGCCGGGAAGTAGACGAAATAGTCGTTCACCGCAGCGAGCAGGCACGTACGAGTACGCTCCCCAAAAACTTTATCGCCCGCCTATCTCGAGCAGGATCACAAGACAGACGGGGTTCGGAGGCAACTGCTCACGCAAGCATAGTGCGCGCAAAGCTTGCGTTGGGAATGCGAGAGAACAGCAAACAAAAGGAAGAAGAGAGTGGTCTCCTGAAAGGAGTACCAGAGAGTGAGCTTCAGGTGTCTGTGCCTGGGAGGAGAGGTCTGTTCTTATAGGCGCTCAGGGAGGAGAGGGAGATGAACCTGGACGCTATTGACCAGTCATAATGCCATTAAGCATTATCAGTTACTCGTCCTGGTAGTAACGACTATCGGTTACTGGTTCATCATGAAGGCAGTAATGTCTAACGTCTATGACTTGACTGGCTGTCATCAACAGCAAAAACGTTCACCCACCGCGCCGAGCGGCTCGTCTCGTCTCGTCTCGACGAGACGAGCGAGCGCGCGCGTGTGGCACGCTCTTCTCCTTTTTACCAACTTCACAAGTGGTTCACATTTGGTCCACCATTTAAGTTAGTTAGGATTCCCGTTGACTCTTAATCCGGGATTTAGACCCCTAGCATTTATTAGTGGACCTTTATATTCTTTGATTAATTGAGACTAAAATGGGCCAAGGATCCAATTAATCCAACAGTCAAACTACGAAAGTATACAAGTGAATTATACGTCTTTCCATATGAGCTTATGATTTCGAGTTGAACTGATCCATGCATATATAACAAATAACATTAGACGGCTGATTATAATCGTTCTGTTTTCGCCTCCAATTGCCTAGGCATCACGCAATCTTTTTTTCTTTTTTTTTTGAACCGAAGGCAGGAGCTCTGCCGATGCATGTAAGAAGAGGAAGTAGTGTTTACATAGTTGTGATTACAAAAATATAAATGAACTCATCACTCACACAGCAGACTAACATAATTAAAATGATTGGTGCACTCTTGGCCCGCAAGCAGCATTTCTAAGCTGCATTTCTTCCTTGATCAGCGCAACCACCCTCGCCGGCAAGACCGATACACTATCAAAAAATTCTTCTGTTCCTTTCCTTCCTGAGGTTCCAGGCAGTATACAGCATGATGGACGCCCTCTTCTTTCTGTCTTCCTTTGTAATCCCTTCGAGAGAATTGTTCCACCAGTCCTCGAGCGCCACAGTGCGCGAAGGCACCTGAATCAGTCCCTCTGACCAGGTAGAAACCAAGGACCATACCTCTTGCGCATAGACACAGTGGAGGCAAAGATGTGCTGCAGTCTCTGTTGATTGATCACACAATGAGCATATTGGATCACAAGGCCAGTGGCGAATGATTAACTTGTCTGCCGTGAGAATTTTCCCCTGAACCAACAGCCACCCAAATAGTCTGTGTTTTCCTTCAGTTTGAGCTTGCCATATGTCCTTCCATCTGAATGTGCAGTATGAACCATGGAATTGAACATTGTAGGCTGATTTTGCTGTGTAAATACCATCTGCAGTCCACCTCCACCAGATTGAGTCCTCTTGATCAGTAAGTTGTACCTCTTGTAATTTCCCCCATAGGATCACAAACTCTGTTATTTCCCCCATAGGATCACAATCTTCCTTTATCTTATATATATTCATGAGCCCATGGTTGTGTCGGCAAGCCAAATAATGCTGGGCAACTGCTTAGACATTGTATTCAAAGCATGATAGGTGCTCGTTTTCTTTGCATGACATTGTTCAGTTCACGTAGATTTTGACCATCATCGTATATTTAGGATACCTCAGTTTGGTATGTTGGGCAACAATGCAAATCTGGCTACAATACCTTTACTAGAAACTATACCCATCCCGTAATATTAGTTAAAAAGTATAAGATAGAAAAGATGAAAGATTTGAACATCAAACAATTCAATGATATTTGATACCTTAGATGGTTTAATGTCAGCTCAATCTCTGTGTGTTTCGTTGGAGCATTACTCATGTCGCAACATTTTTTTTTGTGCCTAGCGTAACAAAAATATATAAAAATAATATCTACCGCAACATAGGTCCTTGGGATAACTATTCTTGTGGATAAAGATCGACTCTACAAAATTGATAGTCGGATGGTATTCGAAAATTTTGAATATTTATTTCATTTCCTAACACTTCTTGTAAGAATTTAAGGTTTCTTCGCGTATCTTGAAAGCTACAAAGTATAATTATCTCGAAAGAAAGTGATAGAGCATAATAAGACATAAAAGAGGAGAGGTAAAACATCTAAACAGGTAATCACACTTTACTGAAAAAAAAGACAGATACTCACGCATCTCTTCAGATCAAACGCTCAAGATTATATTCACAGAAATTTGAACGTTCACGAGTTTTGTCACTGGACATGACTTCACAAGACCTGAAAACCTAAAAGGCCATGCCAAGCTAAGCTTGTCGGACGCGAAAATACAGAGCTAACAGCTGCTTATCCTCTCACTGAAACATACTCGCTATGATCCCCGAGCTCCTAGTTATTGGCAACTAACTCTTCGTTTCTGTTTTCTACCCTCTGCAGGACCAGTTTCTTCTGTGGAGCAAGGCCTTTCGCGATTGCTGCAGAACTCACATCCACGAGGACAGTATCATCTTCCTTGAAATCGCCCTTCAGAACACCAAAGGCAATCTCATTCTCCACCATCTGCTGAATCACTCTCTTGACAGGCCTCGCACCGTAGTTCGGGTCAAAGCCAAGAGATCCAAGAAGCTCGACAGCCTCTGGTGTATACTGGAGATGAATTTTCTGTTGTTTCAATCGATTCTTGACCCGGTTCAACTGCAAGTGAGGAAACAATTTCGAATTAGAGAGCAGAGGACACCATACTATGTACAAATGACGAGATATTACTCTAAGTTTGATAATATGATTCAAACATATCTATCAGGCATGCATCTAAGAAGAATTATTAAATGGTTACCTGGATCTCCACAATGTGGTTGATCTCACTTGTGTCCAGCGGTTGAAACACAATGTACTCATCTATCCTGTTCAAGAACTCTGGTCTGAATGTTTGCCGAGCCATCTCCATCACCTGCTTCTTCATTATCTCATACACCGCCTCCTTGCTGTCAGTAGTGTTTCTAAGTGTGTCCAGGATCAATGGTGACCCAATGTTTGAGGTCATGATGATGACACAGTTAGTGAAGCTAACAGTCCTGCCCTGTGAATCAGTTATTCTTCCATCGTCCAACAGTTGCAACAAGATGTTGAAGACATCCTGGTGTGCCTTCTCAATTTCATCAAAGAGGACAACTGAGTAAGGCCGCCGGCGAACAGCTTCAGTCAATTGTCCGCCTTCCTCATAACCCACATATCCAGGTGGGGCACCAACCAAACGAGAGACAGCATGCTTTTCCATGTACTCACTCATATCAATCCGTATTAGGGCATTCTCAGTGTTGAAAAGGAATTCAGCTAGCGTCTTACCTAGCTCAGTCTTTCCTACACCTGTAGGTCCCATAAACATAAAGCTTGCTATTGGACGGTTAGGATCTGATAGTCCTGCCCTAGATCGACGGATGGCATTGGCCACTGACTTGACTGCAATATCTTGGCCAATAACCCTCTTGTGAAGTACATCTTCCAGCAGAAGTAGCTTTTCCCTTTCAGACTGTTGAAGGTTCGACACTGGAATACCAGTCCATTTGCTAACAATCTCTGCTATGTCCACATCAGTCACTTCTTCTCGAAGCATGGACTTCCCTGATTGCTGGAAATCAGCAAGTTTATTCTCAGCCTCTTCCAGCTGTTTCTGTAGTGACAAAAGTGTTCCATACTTGAGTTCAGCAGCACGATTCAAATCATATTCCCTCTCAGCTGCTTCAATCTCCAGATTCACTCTGTCAGTCTAAACCAAGATAGAGACAAAAGCATTAGATCCATATGACACCATTAGAAAAATGTGGCAGGCAATACACATAAGAGTAAAGCATGCACTTACTTCTTCCTTAATTGATCTTATACGAGTCATCAAGGACTTCTCATATTCCCAATGTTCTGAAAGGTTTTTCTGCTTCTGCTTGAGAGATTCTAGTTCAGCTTCAAGCTTGCTCAGTCGTTCTTTGGAGGCTTTATCTGTGTCATTCTTCAATGAGAGCTTTTCCATTTCAAGCCTTATGATTTCTCTGTCTACCTCATCAAGTTCAATAGGTTTTGATGTTATCTCCATTTTTAGCTTAGCAGCTGCTTCGTCAACTAGATCAATGGCTACATGCATAAACAATAAACATTAGATTAGATAATGAATGAACTCACTGTTCTGCTGTAACTTGTCCAAGCATACACAGTACCTTTGTCAGGCAAAAAACGTCCAGTGATATAACGATCTGATAAAACTGCTGCAGCAACAAGAGCTCCATCTGATATCTTAACACCATGGTGCAGCTCATATCGTTCTCGCAAACCACGCAATATGGAGACGGTGTCCTCAACCGCTGGCTCACCACAATAAACCTGCTGGAACCTACGCTCAAGAGCAGCATCCTTCTCGATATACTTCCTGTACTCATCCAATGTTGTTGCTCCAATGCAGCGAAGTTCTCCGCGGCCTAGCATTGGCTTCAGCAGGTTACCAGCATCCATAGCTCCACCAACGGCTCCTGTTCAGAGCATATAAGCCATAAGCACGACGACATTCATAGTGTCAGACACAAGAGCACTGGCTCTCCTGATTTGTGTTATAAGCATGAATTTCATTTTAATAAAAGAAAGCAGCAGCAACTTGACAGCACGAAGCAAGAACAAACCAAGATAAAATGAGCATTATTGCGCACTGGAGCAGATCTGCCTATTAAAAACATAGAGCTTCAACTAATACTTCCAAGATGTATGCTCCGTAGCATCAAAATTGATTAGGAATTAACTTTAGAAACATGTGAATGACCACATGCATTCTTCCAAACTACTTGTTGTTGGCAATGGCCAGCCCAGGTGAGTTCCCAACTCACTCCTCTCCTCACTCCCCAAGTTCCAAACTCTGAAGAATGTGGAATGGTGCTGCTGAACTGATGAGCTTGCAGCTGCTCTGTCTTCTTTATACACAAGCAAAAGTCTGTCCTAGTACAAGCTACAGTGGAGTAGGAATACCAAATACCAACTACTAGTACTATGTACAAGACACTACAAGGCATGCTTCTGCCTCTACTGAGTGCACTGCTGCCATATACGGCTGGGCAGTCAGCACTTGAGGAGTTCTACCAACTCCATTGACTTTGCTAAAGAGAGATCAAGGGGAGCAGAACAATTACTCAACAATTCTTCCCCTAATTGTGATCCTCCTTCTTGATCTCCCCCATTCCCACCTTGCTCCTCAGCTCCTGGAACCGAAGACGCCCAAGTGGTTTGGTGAGAATGTCACCAAGCTGTCGAGCTGTCTCAACATACTCGATCTTGATCTTCCCTTCTTCAACGCTGTCACGAATGAAGTGAAACTTGGTGTCAATGTGCTTGCTGCGGTCATGAAGAACAGGATTCTTTGTGAGAGCAATGGCAGACTTGTTGTCCACCTTCAAGACTGGCGCCCGGCCTTCTTCTCCGGTGAGCTCCTTGAGCAAGCGCGCCAGCCACACTCCTTGGCAGCTAGCTGTGGCCGCCGCGATGTACTCTGCCTCGCAGGTGGACAGCGCGACGGTCTTCTGCTTCTGTGATTGCCAAGACACTGGGCAATCTCCAAGGAAGAACAGCACCCCAGAGGTGCTCTTCCTTCCATCAATGTCGCCCGCCATGTCGCTGTCGCTGAACCCAGTCAGCTTCAGCCCTTCCTTGCCTTGCTTCGGGTAGTTGATTCCATACCCGAGCGTCCCTGCGATGTATCGCAGGAGGTGCTTGACCGCGGCGAAATGATCTTCCCGCGGATCCTCCATGAAGCGGCTCACATGCCCAACGACGAACGCAATGTCCGGCCGTGTATGTGTCAAGTACCTCAGGCCGCCCACAATGCTCCTGTATCTCGTGGCGTCGACCCTCGCCGCCGTGCTGTTCTTGGACAACTTGAGCTTCTCCTCCATTGGCGCCTGACACGGCTTGCATTCTCCCATGCCGCACCGCTCCAAGAGCTTCTTTGCGTAGGCGCTCTGGCAGTGTGATGCCGCGGCTGCTCTGCTCCACTTCTACTCCCAGGTAATAGCTGAGCAGGCCCAAATCGCTCATGCGGAACATGGCGGTCATCTCCTTCTTGAAGCCGTTGATATCGCTCTGCTTGTCGCCGGTGATGATCAGATCATCAACGTACACCCCGACAACCAGCGTGCCGCGCTCCGCCCGCCTGGTGTAGAGTGCGTGCTCTGTCGAGCAATTGGTGAAGCCAAGGGAGGTCAAGCTCTCGTCGAGCTTGATGTTCCAGGCGCGCGGCACCTGCCGCAGGCCGTAGAGCGCCTTGCGCAGGCGGAGCACCTTGTGCTCCTCGCCGGCGATGATGAATCCCGGCGGCTGCCGCACGTACACCTCCTCCATCAGCTCGCCATTGAGGAAGGCGGACTTGACGTCCATGTGATGGACCTCCCAATCCTTGATCGCCGCCATCGCCATCAACAGCCGCACGGACTCCATCCGCGCCACCGGCGCAAAGACTTCCTCGAAGTCGATTCCTTCTCGCTGGATGAATCCCTTCGCTACCAGCCGCGCCTTGTGCTTCACCACGTTCCCGTGCTCGTCATGCTTCACCTTGAAGACCCATTTGAGCCCAATAGGCCGGCAATTTGCCGGTGGGTCGACGAGGGCCCAAGTCTTGTTATCTTCAATCGAGCTCATCTCCTCGATCATGGCTTTCCGCCACCGGTGATCCTGTTCCGCCTCGCGGAACGTCGCCAGCTCCTCTGCGCTGCCCAGGTGCAGCTCTTGCTCGTCGAGGATGCGCTCCGCGAGCCCCGGCGGAGCGCCATGGCCGACGATGTTGTCCACTGCGCGAAATCGCAGTGGCTCCCCTTCGTAGTCGTCGTCGACGAGATCCGACACCTCCTGCGGAGAGGTGAATCGAATCGGGGATGGCGCGATTGGGGACGGCGCGCTTGGGGCCGCCACCGGTGTTGCCTGTCCCACAGGCGTTCCCGGCGCAGGCGATCCCTGTCCAACAGGGACAGCAGAGTCCTCTGCTTCCGCCGCCGCTCCCTGCTCTGCTTCAACTTCATCTTCCGCCGCGCCGCGGAACACGAGCTGCTCGATGGTGAACGAGCTGCTCAGTGCTTCTGCGCCTCCATCTTCCCCGTCGCCGGACTGCTCCCAGCTCCAGCCCCTCTTCTCGTCGAACACCACGTCGCGCGAGATGCAGACTCGCTGCGCCCGTGGATCGTAGAGGCGGTAGGCCTTGCTTCCCGCCTCGTATCCCAGGAACACCATTGGTGTGCTCCTGTCCTCCAGCTTGGTGAGCCCCGGCTTCGTCTTCTTGACATGCCCCACGCACCCAAACGTGCGCAGGAACGACACGTCCGGCTTCCGGCCGTGCCATGCTTCGAAGGGAGTCATCCCCTTCAAGCTCTTCGTCGGTGAGCGGTTCAAGATGAACACCGCCGTGCTCACCGCCTCGCCCCAGAACGTCGCCGGCACGCTCTTGGCCTTCAACATGCTCCGCGCCATGCCGACGATCGTTTGATTGCGCCGCTCCACCACGCCGTTCTGCTGCAGCGAGTATGGCGTCGTGAGGTGCCTCTGCACCCCCTCCTCTGCACAATACAGACCGAATTCAATCGAATTGAACTCACCACCGCGGTCTGTCCTGAGCACCTTCAGCTTCTTCCCCGTCTCCGTCTCCACCTTTGCCTTGTACTGGCGGATCGCCGCCGCCGTCTCTGCTTTGCTTGATAGCAGATGCAGCCACATGTAGCGGCTGCAGTCGTCGACGAGGAGGAAGAAGCGCCTCCCGCCGTGCGTGGCCGGAGCGATTGGCCCGCACAAGTCGCCGTGGACGAGCTCCAGCAGCTCGTCGGCGCGGTACCTCGCCGTCTTTGGGAACGCCCGCCTCCTCTGCTTCCCCGCCAGGCAGCTGTCACACAGCTCGCTCGCGTCCTCGATCCTGGGCAGCCCACGCACCATCTCATGGCGCTCCAGGCTCGCCAAGGCGTCGAAGCTGAGGTGCCCGAAGCGGGCGTGCCACAGCCACGCCTCGTCGTTGCCGTGCGCCGCCAGGCACACGGGTCTTGTGAGCTGCAAGTCAATCTTGTAGAGGCGGTTGGTCGAGCGTTTCACCTTGGCGAGGAGCTGGCGGCTCCTGTCGTGGATGCGGAGCACGCCGTCGTCGATCAGCACTCGACAGCCTCGCTCGTCGAGCTGCCCGATGTTGATGATGTTGCTCCGCAGCTTGGGGATGTAGTAGACGTCGCTGAGAGCGCGGTGCTCGCCGTTCTGGCACGTGAAGACGATGGTGCCCCGCCCATGGATCTCCACGCGCGAGCCGTCGCCGAACTTTACTGTTCCGACGACGCCCGTGTCGAGCTCGGAGAAGACCTCGCGTTCCCCGGTCATGTGGTTGCTGGCCCCTGAGTCCAGGAACCACATGTTCTTGCCGCTGCCGCCCTTCTCCCCGAGGTAGGCTTGCGCTTGCGTTTCGTCGAGCACCACGCGAGCGCGCGGCGTCTCCTCTTCGGCGTCGTGGAGGGCACACACCTGCGCCATCAAGAGCGCAGGCTCATCATCGTCCTGCTGGGCCCGTTCCTGCGGTTGCTTGCAATCACGGGCCCAATGCCCGGATTCGCCGCAGTTCAGGCATTGGTCCTTGGTGACCTTCTTGCCGCCGCCGCCGCGCGGAGCAGAGGAGCCTTCCCCTGCTTCGTGTCCGCGCGTGCGCGCCACCCACTCATCGTGGGTGAGCAGAAGCTGGCCGGAGGCGGCTCCGCCAGCCGCTGCAGGCTCCTTGAGCCTCTCGTTGGCGCGGTCCTCGACTGCCCTCAGGCGCCCGGTCACGTCCTCGATGGTGAGGTCCTTCAAATCGAGCATGGTCTCGATGGAGAGAAACATGTGAATGACCACATGCATTCTTCCAAACTACTTGTTGTTGGCAATGGCCAGCCCAGGTGAGTTCCCAACTCACTCCTCTCCTCACTCCCCAAGTTCCAAACTCTGAAGAATGTGGAATGGTGCTGCTGAACTGATGAGCTTGCAGCTGCTCTGTCTTCTTTATACACAAGCAAAAGTCTGTCCTAGTACAAGCTACAGTGGAGTAGGAATACCAAATACCAACTACTAGTACTATGTACAAGACACTACAAGGCATGCTTCTGCCTCTACTGAGTGCACTGCTGCCATATACGGCTGGGCAGTCAGCACTTGAGGAGTTCTACCAACTCCATTGACTTTGCTAAAGAGAGATCAAGGGGAGCAGAACAATTACTCAACACTTGTATCTTAGGGACTTAGTACTAAAGAACATGCAAATGGACAAAACACAGATCAAAAAGTACAAGTACAGACCTGCACCAACAACAGTATGGATCTCATCAATGAACAAGATGATTTGCCCATTAGAAGCAGTGACCTCCTTTAGAACAGCCTTTAGTCTCTCCTCAAAATCACCACGGAATTTAGCCCCAGCAAGTAGCGCTCCCATGTCCAATGAAATAAGCTGAAATTGAAAGTTTACACATCAGAACAAACAGTCTATCACATTTCTTAATGAAATACGTGCATCGCACATTCTAACTAAAACAGTCTATGATTCTTGAAACCAATACAGGTGTTTCTATTTTCCGGTTATTATTTATTAACACCTAATTGCTAGTTCTGTGTATTGCATTATTTTGTAATTATCAAATAATTAAAACTGTTTAAATGAACATTGAACATATTTAACTCATGCCAAGAATTAAGAGTTGTCCCTGCCACAGTGGAGTCAGAAATATTCTTGTCTTGTACGTGAAATTCAACCAACTAGATGAACAGAAACATTTCAGTACCCTTCTATTCATTAAAGGTTCAGGAACATCTCCACGCACAATACGCTGAGCCAATCTGAAATGAGATCAAAACATTTGATCACTGCATGTTCAAAGAAGCAAATTCTAGGCATACCATGAAAAATCAACAAATAACATGTGAACAAGTAATCACCCTTCAGCAATAGCAGTTTTGCCAACTCCTGGCTCGCCAATAATTACAGGATTATTTTTAGTTCTCCTGCATAGGATCTGAATGCATCTGCGCACTTCATCGTCGCGGCCAATAACAGGATCAAGTTTTCCACGCCGAGCTGATTCTGTCAAGTCAATACCATACTTCTCTAGTGCCTGATACTTTCCTTCTGGATCTGGAAACAGAACAACAGTTATAGGCACATGAACCTGATTATTGTACTGTTATCTACTTATCAGGATCAAGTTAAATTTCCTATACAATACAAGAAGTTGTGAATAGAATGAAACCACAAAAACTCTGGCAAAAGAAACAAACAAATACTATAAAAAGAAAGAGCAGACAATGTTACAAGACATACTCTGATCTGTGACTCGCTGGCTTCCACGTACTGCTGAAATAGCTTCTTTAAGATCATTCTCCACAATTTTCAGATCTTTGAACAGCTGCTGTCCAAACCTTTTATCTAAGGTGAATGCTTGCAGGATGTGCTCAACTGACACAAACTCATCACCATATTCCTTTTTATGCTTCTTTGCGCTATCCAATATCGAAACAAAACTTGACCCTATAATTGGCCCAGACGTATCACCAACAACCTACCAATGCAAGAACCATAATGTCAGTAAAAGTTTACCACCTTAATAAACAGAACTAGTTCAGTTACTTCAATTCAAAATTACCAAGGGCCACTGCTAATACCTTTGGCTGTCTAGAAATAAAGTCATCAGTAGCCTGTAGAACTGATGTGTTGTCTATTCCCGCTTTTGAAAATATCCTGCGCGCTAATCCATCCTTTTGCTCCAGAAGAGCTTTCATCAGGTGCTCCGACTCGACTATCTGTTGTTTTGACAATCTTGCTGCATCAACTGCACCAACGATCCCCTCCCAAGCCATTTCAGTGAATTCTGCCGGTGTTATCTGTTTGATCAAAGAAAATTAAGAAAAAAGACAGATTATAACTCAAGTCAACAGTTGTTTGCAAGATAAGGCATGCTCTAATGCTGTATATATCCACATTCTGCAGAACTCAAATCAATCACACTTGTGAACATGTGCTAGCACACATACGAATTCCCAAGCAAGCAAAAAAGCTAGATGTGTGTGAAAGCAAAAAATCAGCCTATGGTAAAGTATATACCACTCTGTTAAAATGTTTCATCAGTCATCACATGTACAAACCGATCATCTCATTCTTTTGGCTTTTCAAACAAAGTTAAGAGCAGTGCCTTGTTTAATAAATAGAATGAGATAATGCAACCACCAACACAAGATACTTATTCAGCTACAGCAAGACACAGGTCCAACAACATCAACACAGAGAGCACCTTCAATCATCGTCTCACTGCAATTTCTGAAGTTTGTATTGTCGAACCGTTCAGACCAGTCGCCAACATTCCATATTATTATCGATCAGAGAACGAAACACCTTGACATAGATTGACAAAATCAGTGTACACTGCACGATCATATGACATATATCGTGCAAAATCATCATCATATGCCACGAATTTATAGCACAGCAGAGCATCAGGATCCAACAGCTTGATTAGCCACACATCTACAGCACCGACCAAAATAGAACCGCCACAGCTAGCACTAGCAGCCCAATCCGCCAAGCGGCGCATAAGAACACAGAGACACTTGAGTGGCAGAGGTACAAGGGGCACCAACCTGAGACGAGGACGAGGTGCCGGCGGCGCTGTTCTGAGCGGGCGGCGTGGAGTGGAACAGCCGGCGGGGCGGCACCATGAGCCCGGCTCCGCCGACCCCGACGGGAAACCGCCCCAAAGGCGCAGCAAACCACGCCGGCCTCCTCGCCGCGGCGGCGGTGAAAGCCGAGGCATCACCCGCGAGCGGCGCGAGGGCCCGCGGGAGGACTTCGCGGCTAGCTCCGGGTGCCTGGCGGCGGGCGGTGGCCGCCGCGGCCGCGCGGGCGGCTCGCGCGAGCCTGGACGCGGCGGAGCGCGCCATCGCGGGGGCGGGGAGGAGGGTTTGGGCTGGGGTTTAGCGCTTAGCTGCGGCGGCGGGCACTGGACTGGGCAGGTGGTGACGCGGCGGCGGCGTGGATGCGCGCGCGGTTATTTGTGGCGGCGGAGGAAGGGAGAGTGGAGATGGTGGAGGCGAGAGGCGTGGCGATGCTTGGAGAAGGGGAAAGAAGGGGAAGAAAAGCCGGCACCGGAGCCGAAGCGAATCGAAGGTTGGAGAAGCTTCTGCTGGGTTGGGTCAGGTGCGGTGCTCGTCGGCCTCCGTGTACTGTGCACATCAACCGTCTAATCCACGGCCCATGGCCGCTCCTTCCCGAAACGGACGGATACCGTTTGTACGGAACTGGGGGACCCACTCGTCAGCGAGAGAGTATGGAGAATGGGGAGGCGCTCATCGCATCATCTTGGCAGTGGCAGTAGGACTGGGCGACGGGAAACAAAACGCTACAGTGGTTAGCGTACACGCTGAGCGAAAAAATCGCTGCAGCGGGGTACGAGAAACGGAACGGGACTTTCCCGTTTGTCCCCGGAAACGTCAAATTCGGCGCAATGGCGGAGCGACGGTATGCGCCAACGTGGCGCGGGGCCCGTACGTCCCAAACGCCTCGCGCCACCCTCGGATAGCTCCTCCGCCCGGCCACCGCTGTCGTCGCCGCCGGAGAAGAGGAAGAGGAGAGGGATGGCCGCCGGAGGAGCTCGCAGTGCCGAGCCCCCGCCCCGCCTCGCCCGGAGCGCCACGGCCGCCCGCAATGGACCCCGACCTCGGCATGTTGTGGAAGCTCCCGGCCGTCGCGACCTTCTCTTCGCCGGCGTGCCCGCGGTGCTCGGGTGCCTCGCCGCCGCCGCCGCCGTCCCGCTCGGACACGGCCGCCGTGCCCGCGCACCACCCTCCGCGGCCTCGGCGGCATGCTCCGCCGGCGCTGGGTCCGGTGCCGCGCGCGCCCGTCCGCCGCAACGGCGCCACCGCTTTGCTCGCCGCGCGCCCGCCACCCACCAGCCGCCACTCTGCACGCTCTGTCCTGCCGCATCCTCCCACCTGCCGCCCCTCCGTCGACCACCACGCGCGCAGCGGGCCCGGCCATAGCTCGCTGGAGCACGTCGCAGCCGTTGGAGGGAGCCAGGGGAGCGATGGAGCCCGCCACGGCTCCGCCATGGCCGCCCGCCGCCGCCGCTCCGCCATGGCCGCCCGTCGCGGCTGCTCCGCCATGGAAGCCGCCAGGCCGCCCGCCTTGGAGGAAGAGGAGGCAGCAGCGGGATGAGGAGGCGGCGGGGAGGCTCCTGCAGCGGCGGGCGAGGGGAAGGGGAGGCGGCGGGCCGGCGGCGGGGGAGAGGTCGGCGCGGAGAAGGGGATGCGGCGGGCGACGCGGATCGGAGGAGGGGATGCGGCGGGCGGCGCGAGGAAGAAGGGGATCGGGGAGAAGGAGAGAGAGAAAAAAGGAGAGGGAGGAGAGTAAAAAAATTATATAACGTGGGCCCTATGGATTAGTAGTTGGCATAGAGAGATGAAAATAGAGTATAACGAGTGCGGAGAAACAGAAGCTGTACTGTAAAATCCTGATGAACATGACGGAATATTCCTTTTAGAGGATGTGTTTGAAGTACGACGAGTGCGAATAGCCAGGTCGAAGAAATTCAGACTTTGCAAGTTTGCGAAGAAATTCAGCGATTGCTATCGGGATTTTTTTTCAAACGAATAAACTCAGCACATTAATCGTAATCTTGAGGTAAAGTCCACCTGTGAATTCACATTAATCGTAATCGCAAGTTTTTGTGACTGTTTACCATGCTGGAGCTGGATATCTTCAGGAACAAATTCAGGCCATCTGACTTTGTTCTATCGAGCACAACAATCGCGATAACCAATAAGATAAATCTGCATGTTTCTCCGTTAGTCCCTGTGTGCTACCACGTTGGATATCTTCAGAAACTGATTCAGGCCATCTGCTTTTGTCTCAAGATGCAAAACTTTCTCCCAGGCTACCAAGCAAAATCGTGCAAATGACCGATAAGATCAATTTGCATGTTTCTCAAACAACAGCAATACGCTAAGGAGATCAGGGTGCTAGGATTTTTCTGAACTTCTTGAATGCTATTGCCAGCGAGAATCAAGAAAGGGGAACACCAAAACATCTCCAGGAGGAAACATGGAAGCACTCGCAAAACATAGCGAGGAAACATGAAAGCACTCACAACATCTCCAGGAGGAAACAGTAAAGCACTCACAAAACATCTCCAGGAGGAAACATGAAAGCATTACTTCGCTCATAACCATGCTATATATCACGATAACCAGAGTTATACCTGACTTAAAACATAGCCATACGAGTTAAGGTAGCAAATACCACATAGTTGATGTTCAGGTGTGACACTGGAACCTGACCGCTAGACTGAAAACACAAATGCAAAAGGCATTTGTGATGCAAACTTGCTACTATAAACAACTTTCAGCAGGCAATTAGCATGGACCAATCAACCACGGAGCCCCACAGATGCGGAAAATCTCACACCAAGACTTGATGTAGGGAACTGAAACCTGCTAGACCAGCTCCCAGTCCCCATCGATGAAGGGGACACCGTCGTCGCGGTCCTGCATTCAAAAATTTGGCATGATATGAGCAAAAGTTTTTATATTACATTGAATTTATCATCTGAAGTTCAAAAAAAGGAGACAATAAGTATATCATGAAGAGTAGCTACATGTAAAAATATTCAGGCAGTCATCCTGACATTGTATGACTGATTCATGTGCCTAAACATGCTTAGAGTAGAAACCAAAGAGTAGACATATTGTTTACAAGGGACAATGCGTGACTGATTCATGTACATTGAGATGTTTAGTTTGTTTCATTTATCACTAATACTAGCTCCTAGGATGCGTCCATGTCAAACTGAATTATCAATAGTTCTTCTATCAGTACATGGCTGGCATTCTCCATTAAATGACTGTTAAAAAAATACGTCAAAGAAGATAAAAGGATAGGATCATACCGGCCTAAACATGTCTACAACAATATCATCCAGACCACCACTGAGTCCCCTTTGCAGCCTACTTGAACCCATGAGGTCGTTGTTATAGTTTAGCTGACTACTAACAGCTTGCTGATCCATCCTGCCATCTTGCAGAGGGGGTACACCACCACCTGAGTTACCACCATCCAATGTCTGCCTCGGGACAACAGAATTGTCTATGCGAAGGTTTGGCAGTGAAGAGTTGATGCCTGAATTACTAAGTGCAAGGTTGTTATTCAGCATCTCTCTTGAGGTGGCACTGCTTCCATATGCGAATGGCACTGCTTCCTGATTGAAGGGCATTGGAAGACCATTGTTAACCAGTGATGCTACTTGGCTCTGCATTTCATTTCCCAGCAAGGGTATCTGACTGGATGCTTCTGAGAAGCTTGAGAGAGGCTCAAGCTTGGGGCCATTCACTCGCAGGTTTGGTTGGGACATGTTGTCCTTCTGACCAAGTTCATGAATGTTCGATGATGAAACTGCAGTTGGCCAGGTGGTGTTGCATCTTCCAAGATCTGGAAACTGGGGAGATTCGCCAACAAATGAGTTAAACGGGTCAGCAGAAGAAGAGTGCATCCGACCAAGGTGTTGCTGGTTGCTTGGCTCAAGAGACTGTAATGGTAAGTTATTTGTTGGAACCAATGTTGTGCCATTTGATATGTTAGCAAAAGAGTTACCAGAAGGACCAGTAGGAAAGCATTTGCTACTATCCTGCAGTGGCATATGAGCACCCCTGATCAGGTTACCAGTGTTCATTCCCCCGACATTGCCCAAGGAAGTGCTCAGATTATTCTGGGTTTGTCCAATTTGAAGTGGCTGCGGAGGCAGCAAACCATGCATCCCAAATGCAGAAGGGGAGTTCATCCTTGCAAGAAGGTTGTTCGACTGTGAATGGTTAGTGGTTGGGACTGGCCGGTATCTGCCATATGCATTGTAGTGCCTGAAGGCTTCGAGTCCCATGTTAACATAAGCAGGGTTCCTTCCTCCAAATGCAGCAGTTAGGTTAGCCTGCCTGCTCGCATCAGCACTAAGTCTTTTCAGATACAGCCGGTACTTCTGAAATAACAAACCAACAAGAATGATTTATTAAATGTACTTTTAGTTGCAAAACGGGAAAACAAAGAGAAATTATTAAGATGATGCCGAAGGAAGCAAATGAATTCGTAGTCTTTACAAGGACATGAACTTAGAACTTAACAAATATGCTAGCACATGTCACTTTTTTGTTTCTTTTGAAAGTATAACGAGCATGTGAGAATAAGTTGCTATGTTTGAGCATTTCTAGATAAGGTGAAAAATACCATATGCATAAGCATTTATAGCAAAGCAAATTTTATAAGATATAATGCTATTTGAGCTTATTGTTAAATAATCATAATGTACAAAAGTTTGCTCCAAAGATATTCCATAACAAGCATTGAAGAAACGTTATCACAGAAATATAAATGTGAGGTAAACATAAGGGCAGAAATTAAACCTGCAAATGACTCGCAACATTCTCCCTTGTGATGTTCTCAACATTCATAAGATCCAATATTTTCTTCGGAACAGCCTCTGCAGTTATAGACACAGGTACATGCTATTATGATTCAAGAATAATAGAACAAAGCTGTGAAAAATAATTAGTGAACGTTCTAATAACTAAGCTGTGAAACAAGAGCACTTACTGTCAATGCCAAGCTGGTTGACAGCAGCCACAAACTTTCGGTGCAATTCAACAGACCACACAACCCTTGGCTTCTTCTGGGTCGACGAGTCTCCATTCTCATTACTATCATCAGAATCATCACCGTCATCTCCATTATCATCCCTACTCTTGCGTGAAGTTCTCTTGTTGCGATTAACACCACCATTGTCACCTTCAGCACTTGCCAACTGCAACTTCTTACCAGAATCATCATTATCATTACCATGGTTCTTAGCATCAGAACTCTTCCGCCTAACCACATGCTGCCATATCGTCCTCAACTGCTGAATACGCACTGGCTTCAGCAGGTAGTCACATGCTCCGTGGGTGATCCCCTTCATGACTGTTTCTGTCTCCCCGTTTGCAGACAACACTGCATGATGATACATGGTCAGTTTCAGAACATAGACATTTTATAGATGTATTTATTTATTCACACTGTGCCAGATAATCAAAGAGAAATGCATATGCAATGTTCATTGTACACTGAACCGGCAGAAATAATTCATCCTCGTGCAGGAAACTAATTGGCGCTCATTACGCTTGCAGACTTTTGTCCTTTCTAACTCCTTTTGAGTGGTCACTCATGTTGGTGTACGCAGAAATTTTCATGAGACACAGCATTTTTCCCAAATTAATAAATTCAATGGCAAATTGAACAAGCCAACGTCCTAACCATGCCCAAGATGATGCGACGCATTTCTCAAATTCATTGGAATGGGACTTGTTTCCTAAATTTCACAGTGCAGCAGCCAAAGAGATGTAAACCAAACTAACCAGATATTGTACAAGATCTATTCATTCCACAATGATTTTCAAGCAATGACATTTTTTCAGATCATTGGCTGCAATAATGACACGAAGAGAAGTGGGCAAACAAGACTTACTGATGACCGGGAGGTCCATCTCGAGGCCCACAAGCTCAAGGAGCTTGAAACCATCCATGTCCGGCATGTGGACATCACTGATCACAAGGTCAAACTGGTCCTTCTTCTCCCTCAACAGCTTCAGGGCCGTGGCTGCCTGCCCAGTTGTTGTCACTGCGACATCACAAGCACATCAAATCCGGACAGATCAGAGCACAAGTCAACAGCCGCCGGAAGAACACGTTAAACATGCGAGTCAAATCTTCCCAAGAATCGCTCCAGGAAAATTAGAGCAGAAGAACATTCCGTTACAGAAAATTCAACCATGGAAAACGGAAAAGGACAGCCAAAAAAACGCATAGCACAAGATTAGAAACCTACAGAAATTACATAGCCATGTGAAGACATGATAGAAATTCAATCTTTCTTAGAGCAGAAAAAAATCTGAGTTTTTTCAGAAGAAGAAATGAAACTGAGCTTGACATGACATTACATAACCAGATATTTCGCTGAAAAACCAATAGGGAAAAAAGTGGGGGCATAAAGTCGGGATTGCTATTTATGTTAATGCAAAAAACAGGACCCAAATGTCTTTGTAACCTCCTTGATACGCAAACAACGAAACCAAATCAAGCAAAGAGCCAAATCGTAAAGGAAAAAAAAACGGCACTCAGGTCAAGGATGCAATTCGATCGAAGGACCGGGAATCCAAACATACAGGGGGGGAGAGAAACAGAGGAGCGAGAGGAGTATGGCATACCATGGTACTGGCAATGAAGCAGGAGGTTCTCAAGAACCTTGAGGCAAGTGGGGTCGTCGTCGACGGCCAGCACGCGCATGCCGATGGGGAACTGGTCCTTGGCTCCATGCCCGCCGCCGTTGGCCTTCGCCTGCAGGTTCACCTCCTCCACGGTCATCTCCTCCAACCCCGGCTACGTGAATCCAACCAAAGCCGAGGAATCAAGAAACTCAACTCAAACCCTCCCGGATCACCGGACTCCTCCTACGCAGGAGGGGAATTCTTTGGATCCTAGAAATCCAAGAAACGGCGGGGAAAGGCGGGTAAAGCCAGCAAGGTCAAAGCAGGGGAGAGCACACCACCAGAGCAGAGGTAGAGAGAGAGAGGAGAGAGAAGGGTGAGGTGAAGAACTCAATAATAAGAAGGGAGAGGAGAGAGAAGGAGGGTGAATGGATTGTAGCTCATGCTGCAGTGCAAAGATAGTAACCTTTTTTTTCGGCCCCCTTTCGTTTCCTTTTACGCCTCCTTATTTTCTTGCCATTTATTCAGGCCTTTATATGCTGCTATCCATTCTCCTTCTCCATCCAACCGGGTTGGGTTGGGTTCTTGTTTGTTGCTGTTGAGGTTCTTGTGGTCCGCGTGTGTACGCGCCACGTCTCTTTAGGGTCCGTTTGGAGACGCCTTTTGGTTTTTCCCGTTTTGCATTTGTGGACCACCTACGTGCAACATCCTGTCATGAAAATGAACCCGGTTTTGATTCTCAAACGGCGAATAGTGCTCTTTCTTAAAATACATAGAAACATCACAACTGTATTTCAATTAAAGCTCACCTTAGTATTTCAATTAAAGCTCACCTTATTACAATTTAAGAGTTTTTTCTTCCCTGAAAATAAAAAAGATATTTTATGTACAATTGATACCGATTTGTATACGTGATGTGCACTTGAGTATTGTCGCGTGTGACACATTTTCTTGTGAGCAGGAGAGAAGAATTGCGCCGTAAAAACTCTCTGATTTCTGAGTGTTTAATATTTTGGACGATTGCGGCGACAAAGTGGTGAAGATAGCTCTAGTTTTGGATCTACCTATATAATTAAGCCAGACAAATATTTCTTTTTCGCCTATAGTTGATGCTGACGTGGGTCGAGCTGGCCAGCCCAAACTCTCTGGGTTATGGGCTTGATTAAACAAAGCTCGCGATAAGATTGATTAGTGATGCACGACAGCTCGGCGTCATCTCTGGGATTAGCCGGCTTCCACTTCGACGGGATCACAGATCTATAGATAGACAACTCTCTCGTGTATACACACTACCATAGGAAACTAATCCAGATGTTTAATTTAAATCTTTCTACAGAAGCCAAACACTTTGTTGTTGCAATCAAGAAATCTTTTTTTCTGTACACATCCATTATTTTTCCCCCTTTTTCCACTCGGTAGAATTTCCCAGATCAAGGCAAACAATAATAAGTTTCCTTTTCTATTTTTTCTAAACTTAGAATATTGGATCCTACTACGTGTTTGCTAATCTGCCGTCCAAAACGCTTAATCAAATATGCGCATGAAATGGCTGCTGAGTTTAATATACGAATCTGTGCTTGAGACGTGTGTATTATACAGATCCTAGTACGTCAGGTACCAGTACATTATTGGCTCACACACCCTGTGCTTGTACTTGTGATAATATTCTTTTGCTGCCAATTTTTTAGTAGGTATTCCCTGGCAATATTCTGAGGTATCACACAATACGTCAACTTGACATCACGGAATCTCGTGGTCACAAATGCTCGCAATTTTTCATTAATTTTGCAGTAAATTTAAAATTAAGTATAGCTTATAATGGTATAAGATACGGATGTCAATGTCAGCACAATGAACTAGCCGGATCACAAAGTTATTGAGATTCAAATGGCCTAACAAGTAGGGGTATGTAGGAAGCCAACCTTCTATTTCGCAAGTAGAAAGTGAACTCGTAGGCCATATAATTCTACCAAAAAGAGTTATATCTTAGGATTCGCATTGTGGCGGTGTGTGGTTAAATCTGTGATGCTCTCTATACGGAGTACCAATTAATAAAAATGTTAACTAAAAGGAAATCTCACAAGACCATATATATTAAGATTTTCATCGTACCAATTACCAAAAAGGAGTCATGACGAATATTTCACTTGCGCTGTGTTTCAGATAAACAAAATTAGGGTGCACACATTACCGGCCTGCATGCAGTGGCCTATGCTATATATGATGCTCCAAGGTATATTTTAAGGAACCCCACTAACCGAACATATCCAGCCTTACATGCATGCCAACAGCAAAAGCCTCAAAGGGCTAGTGTGTGTGCCACACAAAGTGCCAATTGTTAGACAGCTCCCCCAACACCCACACTCGATTCCTGATTTCTTGTGTGTGTTTTGTTTCCTTGCCCCTGCTTCACATGGACCACAACTTGATCTGACCTTTTGCTGAATCAGAGACCAAACCACATGAAGCTCTCCATCCCTTCTTCCAACCTATGCCTACGTGCAGGCAATCTACCACTAAGTATAGCCCAACTAGCGAGATGGCCCGCGCAAATTTACGCGGGTAGCTAGTTTTTTATACTCATATTTGAAATTTTAACTTAAATATAAATTTATTTAAATATTCATTGTTCAATTGTCTATACGGTTTTTCATGTGTGTCCAAACTAACATATCTTTTTTATTATCATGTATGTGGCACATTGTATGACTTAATGATGCAAGCTTATATTTACTGTTGTATTTGACATTGATTATTAATCAACTTATAATTTTATTATTTATTTAATTTAGAATCTAACTATTTATTTACTATAATCAATGAACTTTAAGGATTAATATAGATTGTTAGATCTTACAAAAAGTCAATGGTGTATATTATTTTTATTTCAATTAATATAGTAATAATATTATATTATTAAGATTAACTCCACCAATACCTCTCAAACCATACTCTCTAAATACTAAATGGAGGCAACCTCTATTTCTTAAGAGCCACAAAATACTACAACTCAAGCAATAACCCCCATAAATATAGGGCTTTCTATAGACCCTGAGAACAGGGCAAGTAGAGGGCCTATTTGAGTGAAACTTTTTTTTTACTCTAAATTTGGTACAGGGGCTTGTTCGGTATACTGGAGTGTAACTTTTTTTGGACCCTTTAAACTTGAGATAGGGGCTTATTGGGTTTGCTAGAGATGCTCTAAGATAATAGATTGTGTACCTTAATATTGAGGTAGCGATCAGATCATGGGTAAGTGAATAAAGTAATCCATATAACTTTATATATATATATAATGTAACTTACGGACATTAGAACTTTTTTCCTCCACGAACACGCGAGCTACCTCGACAAATACTGCTATTTTTCTAATTAAGCAGTGAGAACTTAGGTTGCAGGGTGCCTATCACGGTTATGGATCATTTTTTTATCTTTTTTCACCTCCGATAAAAGATGGAGTAATATATAGACATGGTTGATGCCCAATCTAGTGAATGATCGTCACTAGTTTACAGTTCCATGATTATATCGGGCATCAAGAAAACATTTCTTTGCCCAGTCTATTGTTACTCAACTTCCATGTCAACACGTATGCACGGCAAGCACGTTCATCAAAGCTGTACGACACATGAGTTTCTTCGTTTTGTTTTACCTACATCTACTC
Source organism: Echinochloa phyllopogon (assembly GCA_033239725.1). Taxonomy (NCBI): domain Eukaryota; kingdom Viridiplantae; phylum Streptophyta; class Magnoliopsida; order Poales; family Poaceae; genus Echinochloa; species Echinochloa phyllopogon. The sequence goes on from BTCW01000001.1 coordinate 5,906,864, forward strand.
CTTCTTGCATTGACTCGTTAATGAAAACCATCAAACTGGTTTGAGTGTGGGCAAGCCATTTGATGATCTTCCATCAAACTGGTTTGAGTGTGAGCACATTTCATCAGTTACATGTGCAAATCAATGCGATGTCCTCCGCTCATTGTTGAACGCTACACCACCTCAGTTTCTCTGCTTTGTTTTTCTGTCTGCTCCTTTTTACACCAATTCGTTAACAAAGACCATCAAATGGGTTTGAGCACGGGTAACCCATTTGATGATCTACCACTTATGTTGGTAAAGACACCGAGTGCTAAGCATGGCATAGTGCTCAATTCCGACAACGATTCGCTCCATTCGGACAGGGAGAATAGTTCTCTCCCGCTGTGCTCATAATCTTGTTGAACGCCCTAAATTTGAGCACCTCTCATCAGGTAAACGTGCAGATCGACGTATTGTCCTCCGCTCGTTGTTGAACATTGCCTCCTATATAGAGGAATGTGGTAGGGCATATGGGGCTTCAGGCTATTCGCACCCGTCGTACTCTATTCTAATCCTCTAAAAGAAATATTCCTACCTTGTCATCGAGATTCTCTCCTCTATATCAATTTCTTCTGCACCCGTTATCCTCTATATCTTATATTCTATACCAACTACCTATATCTTATATTCTATACCAACTACCAACACGTGATCCCCACCCATGTTTTTTTCTCCTTTTTCTTTCACCGACGCCACCACTTCCCCCACTCTATCCCTCTCCCTTTATCTCCCCCCTCTCTAGTGGCAGCAGCGGTGGCGAGGGGTGCCAGTCTCCCCGGATGGCACCCTTCAGCACCGCCGGCCTCCGGTGGCGCGCGGAGCGGCCGGACCCTGAATTCCGATGACACGCGGGCAGCTCCCACAACGGCTGTTGATGGCTCCGCGGCGGCGGACGATCATGCTGCGACGCGAAGGATTCCCGCGGCGGCCACGGATGGCCACGTAGCGGCGGTGGAGGGCTCCCGCGGCGATCGCGAACGGCCATGCGGCGACGGTGGATGCCTCCTACGGCGGCGACGGACGGCCGCGCGGCGGTAGCAATGGACGCGGCGACCGCGGAGGGGTGGTGACGGACGGAATGAAGCGGTGGCGATGGGTGATGGTCTCCTCGCCCGGCACCCCTCAAGACTGCTGACCAGTGGCAGCGAGCGGAGCGGCCGAACCCCGAACTTTGAAGACGCGCGGATGGCTCCCACGACGGCTGCGGATGGCTCCCACGATGGACGATCGCGGGGCGACGACGAAGGACTCCCGCGGGGGCCAAGGACGGCCGCGCGGTGGCGGTGAAGGGCTCCCACGGCGGCCGCGAACGGCCACGCGACGATGGTGGAGGACACCTACAGCGGCCACGGATGGCCGCGCAGCCGCGGCATTGGACGGCTCGCGTGGTGGCCGCAGACAGTCGCACGACAACCGTGGAGAGGTGGCGGCGAACGGAATAATATGTACCGTTAGATCTTCATAAAATCCGGCGGCATATATTTTTCTCTTTTTTGGATTAACGGAATAATATCGACCGTTAGATCTTCATAAAATCCGACGGTATATATTCTTCTCTTTTTTAAATTAACGTGGGAATTTCTTAGTCCTCTCGGCGAACGTCGTGGCTCCTTTTAACACTATTGTATTAATATAATAGATGTCACATCTAATAGCCCATATATTTGTCCTCATCTTTTGCAATGCACTCATGGGCAGTAGATCGATCCATGGTTGGGGGTCCCTCTCATGTTACAAGTGGTGTGAAAGGCCTCCCCATTGTGCCCTCTGCTCCCAGCATCAACATGAGTAGGGTGATGAGAAAGATTTGGCGATCTCCAACAAAATAGTATGATGGTCATTTTGCATGGACTTCCACCTACTGTTGCAACGTCGCTGTCAAGAATAGATTAAAAGTTATCTTTTGCTATGATAACCTAGAGCACAAAACATAAACATCCGAAATTAACAATTGGTCTCTTCCAACAATTTCTTTTCAGGAAAAAGCTTAATGTGGAATCATGATGTTTCCTCTCTGTGTAGTAGAATCTCTCAAGATTGCATGCACCACCTGTTCCTTACAATGATAGGCAATATCAAAGCAAAAAAATTACTGTGTAAATACAGGCCAAAGCCCACACATAAAAATATGAAACTGTGGGAAATGCACGTGGCCACAAGCTCCATCCAGTTCATAGCAGCAAGGTTGCTTGGGCGCCCATCCAACCAACCGCCCGGTGTTTCCATGGATCTCGGCTCGGAGCAAAAATTAAACATAAACTATCGTGGCAGTAGATCTCATCACATTTCCTAGTCATTAGCCGCCAGTGAGTAATTACCACTAATGCATGCTTAGGAGGAGGAGGTTAATGTGATGCTAACCTTGGAACCAACCTAATCATATATGGAGTATCATCAATGGCCGCCGAGACAGTAACATGGCAATTATGCCTCATGATCTCTTGGCCCTAATGCCGTGGATACCACTCTAATGACTGTCATTATAGCTTGTTTTCACCGCGAATTAACACATGTAGTTAACGGCAAGCTAACCTAGCCTGACGACGGAAATGTCCAATCTCCCCCTGTTCTTCCAAAAAAAGTTAAACAGAATGGCCAACCTCTCCTTGACACTCTTATCGACAGAGCAAGCAACGCTGCTTTTGCCAAGCTCAGATGCTAATCCCATGGATCAGGAACAGCATCGTTTCCTTTTTATTTATTTTTTTTTAAAATTTACAATGACTGAAACTGCTGTGAAAGGGCGCCCGTGAAGAATCAGAATCTCAACGGCGGGCACAAAGCAACAGCCGGTACAGCACGCACGCCGAGCACGTACGACGGTTACACACCCTTCTCGCCGCGGCATGCTCGGCCGGCCGAGTTCATCGCGGTAAAAATTTTACTAGCTTTTCACACAACACCAAGAAGGTGAGGGCGTGACGAGTCAGGGGAGCCAGACCAGATGACAGTGTAACTTTTCTTTCTTTCGTTGCAGTTGTACAGTATAGTTAACAATATATTGCTGCGGCATGCGGGCCGCGAGATAACTGCTGCTGCTCGAAGTCACTTTTTCTCTGCGCGCGGTGATAACTGCGCTCCTGTAGTACTGCTTTTAACTTAACTCGGCCTCGCTTTTGATTAACTGCGGTTTAATGCGAGAGGGAGGGTAGAGGTTAATGTTGGGCAGACAGAGAAAGAGAGCGGCCAGGGTCAAAAAAGAGGAGGCGACGCTCATCAATCATCATGCATGGTCTCGCAGAAGCAGAGTCCCTCGTCTCCAATGCTGCGACTGCGATGCACACGAATTGATGGATAGGCCGGGCCTGCGTTGCATTTCTTTCTCCATCCATCGTCACTGTATTCATTCACTAGTCTAGCTTCCAGATCCTGCATGTCCTAATGTCCTATGCATGCGTGCACAGCTGCTTCTTTCTTCTTCTGCATTGATCATCATCATTTGATCGATCTGCGGCAGGAGAGGCTGGTAACTCTTGGCCAGAAATTGAAGAAGACGGCTACGTAGCTTGACTAGTGCAGTAAGTACTTGGCTAGTAGGTATCCTGCGGATATCTTTGCATTTACGCGTAATTCATGTCGAAGCTTCCAAAACCTTTCTTGTTATGGGGAAAGATGCGATCCAAGTTACTGCTAGTTTGTGGTTGTTCATTGTTGTACGGCGATGTGTGCTATGCTTCGTGTGTGTGTGGCTTTATCATATCGAATTAGGAAATCTAATTTATTGTATTGTGAAGATGTTTACTGATATGATTCTTTTGTGTTGCAGTGGTGTTTATTAATGTTTTATTTGGATTCACCAGCTAATTTTTTAACTAAGTAATTCAGATAGAATGGATCTAAACCTAAAGGCCTTCCGACTTGTTGTAAACCAACTACTCCCTCCTTTTTCTTTTCTTAGGGGCATAGAGGATTAGCCCAAAGAGCAAAGCAGGAGACGGCAGCACACACTAGCGTTAATTGTTGTACTCTTTGAATCACTTCCGAGCCACGTCGCACCAGTTTATTTGCATGCTCACATGCAACGGAGCGCGTCGCTTAGGGTGAATTACACTGCAAGCTTTAAACTATTCTCACATTCTCATTTGGGTCTATAAACTTTCAATGCGACTATTTAGGTCCTTTAACTTTTGAAATGGTTCATTTCAAGTGTGATTCTAGGTCCATAATTGAATTTGGAGTGAACATAGAATGAACCAACTTAAAAGTTGATGCTCCTAGATGAGAGTTCATGGACCCTGATGAGAATGCGTGAATAGTTCGGTGACCTATAATGCGTTTCACTCCATCGCTTATGTAGCCCGCGACATCTGGTCAATCTTGTGCAACCCATTCATTCTTCCGCCATTTTATTTCTCCTTGTACCGAGAACATCGAATAATGAGGCTGAGGACGCGCTCTACATATACGGAAAAGAAAAAAATAGCGATACACCTAATTTTTTGAGGGAGTATCCAATTAGCTGTCTAAACCTAGCTAATAAATGCCAATGAAATTTGAAGACGAAATAGTCCCTCCACCAATAAAATCCCAATAGTGTATTTAAAGAAGTGTAATACGGTCAATTATCTCTCTGCAGGTAGCAATTGGCTGGTGGATTCAAACACTTGCTAGCAATTGAGGGAGTATTTTTTATACAGCTTCCATTAGCTAACTTTATTTTAGTTGTTTCCATTTGCCAGCATCGTAATGATATTTCCAAAAAAAAAAAGAGTACGCCAATAATTCGGGAACGGCCGTCATTAGCAATAAACGGCACTGAATTCAGTGCCATTGTACTTGGCGTACTGCAGCTAGCTCCAAGTGGGGGAGGCTGCGCGAGAGTGGTGGGTGGTGGGGCCCTCCCGGCTACGCGACAGCGTTGGGCACTTGGGCTGAGCAGGCAAGATTCCGGATAGCCCTGGGGAAGATTCCGCACTCAAAGACCGCGTGTACTTTGCACGATGGAGGGGGCCCGCCCCGCGTAGACGTAGCCTTTTCTTGTTTCCCCGCGCACACTGTCCGTCCGCGCCAACGTTTCCAGCGACTATTGGCCGGAACTATTCCGCTGCTACGCGTACACAGTGCACACACCACCGCGAAGTTGGTGTAACGATCTGTACCGTACCCAAATATGGAGTAATCGTTTTAAACCAGATGGAAAGATCCTTGGAAGCACCCAAAAATATTATGGCCATCATTTTCTTTTGCACGTTATCGTCAGTTGCTGCATAATCAGCGTTGTGTACTTTGCTAAAATATTTAGAAAACACAAATTTATCTATACAACTTATGTATAATTTATGGAGTAGTGTTCTTCCTAAAAAATATTAATTAATTATGACGATTGGCATGAAATACTCCTATAGTCCCACTCGTATTGAAATATGATTTCAACGTACAAAACTTGCCTAAAATAAATGCATACGGTTTATATCGAGCTGAAATTTAAGTCTAATAAGATGGCTTGTAATTAAGGGGAACATGGCTAAATAGAATTAATACACAACACATGTATAATGTGAGCGAATTTAAATGTTTTGTAAAATTCAAAATGTGTCGAGTATATAACAAGATGTCAAGTTGCATCAAATGACAAGAATACTAGCCAGTAGCTTGATGCCCTCCTGGTAATTAAAAACCCAAATGGTGAATGTGTTTTTTTAGAAAAGGAAATGTTATTTAATAATATTTCAGCCGCTGCATCAACCAATGCATAAAGCTGTTTCTTATTATAAATCTCGAGAAACTCACACTCCAAGGGTGGATGCGTTATCTTTTGCATTGCCCCGCCCACAAATAAAAAGCTAAGGTCCTCCTAGAGGAAGGTGGACGTTCCATTGTTCATTAATCAACAATCTTCCACTCCCCATTCCTCTTAACTGTCCACTCATCTCTAGTGTTTTCAAGCTTGAGATCTCAAAGAGAGCTCTTGCATCTCGACGTACCACTTTCTATCCGCCGTCCCAAGTTTGAGTACAAAATAGACAAGGTAAGTGGCCTTGTATAGTTAACTTCAGATTGGTGTATATGCTAACAACAAATTTTCCGGCTATGATTGATCGAAATTCGAATGTGTGACTGTGGCCTGCTTCATTTAACCAATGATGCAAGGTGGACTAGCTTCATCTCCCTTCATCCGGTTGGTCGGATCAACCATAATTGGGACTCGCATGTTGTCCCATGCCAAGAAGAGCCTTGCGATCGTGCGCTTGCCGTGCCCCACTTTTTACTAGCAAAGGATACAATTATTCAGGCCTGTACCACATGGCCACACATGGAACAGTGAGTGGTGTGGCATATAATTGGGACGAGCACTACTCCTCCTCCGGGAGCACACTGGCGCACGTTGACAAAAGGAGGACGTACTCCTCGCACTGTTGGTGTTGGGGAGAATAGAATCCTTCACTTTACCACCACTACAATCTTTCAAAAAAAAAACTTTACCACCACTACCATATCTGGAACTATGGATGAATGCCGCATGGTACTAAAAATGCACATTAGATGATGATATCTTTGATGATCTTTTGGACGTCGTCGAAATTTTCTGATGCAATGCAAGCAGCAGTGCAATTTCACCACTTAACATTATTTTATGACATTGTCACGAAGATCACACATAATACAAGTTATCTGAATTTCAAACAAGTTCTAGATTTTCGTAAATCTACTGCAGGGTTGTAAATACTCCGTAAAAAAACAACCTTATTGGTCCCTAGAAATTGTTACTGCTTCCACTTGCCGTAAAATTAAGAAGTGGACGATGGAGATGGAGGTACTACTAGCGTGCAGTGACAGTAAAGCAGCAGGGTTTGCTCCTTTCCCAGAAGCAATGATTTTTTACTGCTTCGTTCCCCAGTCTCGTTCACGCTGAAACCTCCACAGAAGCTGCATTTCCCACAGCCACAATGATTAGCAGGCTGGGCGGGGCGCCCCCACAAATCCCATGCTACAGCGCACGAATCTCCGTGCAGCATCGCCGCTGCCGATGTCCCACCGCTAATTTTTCGAATAAAAATAAAAATAAGAACAAAATTGGAGTTTACATCAACTACTAGATCTCGTTCAACGCCTAGTACTGGAGCAGCAGCAGACGATGGTCTTTGCCATACAACACTGTTGCGCCATTGTTGCACATGATACACGCTGACACGCTTTGGAGTTTGGACGAAGGAATGAAAGAAAGGTGATGTGTGTTACTTCGTCGTTATACTCGTGGTGCGCTAGTGTGGCCTAGGGCTGTTAGCCTGCCAGGATTTGTCGTTACTTGCATAGTTCAACACTGATCGAGCCACTGCATGAACAAGCGTGTACAGAGACGCTTGACAAGCCTACTAGTATCTTTCTTTGCTTGTGCAATCTACCACGCAAGCTAAGTTTGGCTACCGGCGAGATAGTCGTACAGGTGGTTGGTGACTTCGTGTCAATTTGGCGGCTAGACGCCAAATTTAGCGAGCAAAAGCCAAAAGATACCCCCCTCCGATCGCAGTCGAAGTTTTATCAAGGATATCTAGTCTGGTTGGAATCCTAAATTTTGCTAAGGTTCAATAGTAATCGGATCTCGGATGGCCTTGTTTCTTTCTTCATGCTAGGTAATGTCAGTCCTATAGTTTTATTTTTCTTTTTCTTTTTTTTAGAAAGAGAGGTTTTGCCATTCCTCTAGTCCTATATATATCAGAGACTCTGGCAACATAAAAGCGAGGAGGAGAGAAAATTATTACTCGGAGGCCCTATATCTTCAAGCTTCAAACGAAACACCGGCATGCGCGCATCTCAAGCAAACTCCCACCCCTAACTTTTAGCTCGAATGGAAGGAATAGCACACTGGTAGAATGAAATACCGTTGCTCCGAGATACTGTCAATCCTAAATGCTACTCCGTACACGGTAACGGCGTGTACTCACCCTGAATGGCCATGAAAGCCGCAAAAGCTGAATAACCACCTGGGTCGGATTATGGTAACAATAAACTAACACGAGCGAGATGATGCTCGCACTAGCACAGCTTTTGAAACTGAATTGAAAGACGACGACCGGCAAAGCAAGCAGGCAAGCGGAGATTCTCTCTTCCCCCTCTTCCTTTCAGGCGCGACCGCATTAACTACACGTTAATTTTATTTTACCGCCCGTTCCCCCCTCCGATTTCTTTTTACCTCTCCTTTTTCCATCCTTTTCACGAGCCACGAGTCCCGCATCCCCTCGCGTAGGTACGCGGGCCTTTTCCCGCGGCTCGGGCGGGGCCCGGCCCGTGGGCCCGGCTTGGCAGTGGCTCCCGGAGTCGCGCGGTCGCGGTCGCGGCGGCAGGCAACGTGCCTGAAAAGGCCCCGGAGAAAGAGGTGCGGTTGCTTTGCCAAAAAGGCCGCCGGGACGGAGGCGCCCGCCCCGCACGCCTTTGGCGACGCGTTCTTGTGTTGCGCAGGTGAAGGTGCAGCCGACGTGCCAAGTTGCCCAGGCACTTGGGGCGTCTCACATAGATTCGCAACGGAAGTTTTTATTTTTTGGTCTACAATTGGTCACAGTGAGCTGTTCTTTGTCAAACGTCAAACGAGCAAGTGCTGATCTACTAAATAAATATAAGACGATTGAGTAGAGTGCAGATTTTATTTGCTTACAGTATTTATTTGGAGATAGGATTGCAAGATGTGTACATCATCTTGGTCACAGAATACAAGACTAATTTTCTCAAAAAAGAAGAATAGAAGACTAATTTTTGTTGACACTAAAGCGATAAGAACACTTGACTAACAAATTTTCTTTCGACGCCACTTGACCAACAAATTGAGAAGGAAAGGTTTCAGTTTCGAGTTTTTTTTTAGCAGAAGTTTCAGTTTGGAGATGTTTCCGACTTTCCATGAGATCAGGTTTTCGGCGGATTAATTGGGCCAAGTTGTCGCGGGCAAGTAGTGCCTTCCTTCAGCCCACACACACGCCGAGAAAGTAAAAGGCCTCTTTGCTCGGCCTTCTTTGAGACCCAAATACGAAACTTCAACTTGGACCTCATCATCATCATCAAACACTCGTAATGAGAGCAGAAAACACTCGTAGTATGATTCAATCGCCGCTGGGGATGGTGTGAGGAAGGAAGCACAAAGGAATGGAAATGGCTTCAACCAGAATCCAGAACAAGCGAAAGCCGCTTTTCATAAACCTGCCACACTTCCCCGTCTGTCTCCAGTATACAACAAGAACAAAAAAATAGAGAACATATGAAAGAAGAAGGAAAAAACAGAAATGGGCCGAATAAAACAACCGGATACGGCCCAGAACGAACATAAGCCCACCAACCCAGCACGAAACTCCAAAACAATCACGGCCGTTCAAAACTGAATTCAAATAATAACCCCAACAAAAAAAAATCAACCGAGAGGCGAGCGAGACAAGCCTGCAAATTTCCTTGGGCGCCGCCACGATCCGCCGGCTTCCCCGTCCCGCCAATGAGCACCGACCGCCTCATCCACCTCCTCCGCGGATCGGCGGCGTCTCCCGCCCCCTTATATCGCCGGGGCCCTCGCCGCCCGCATCGCCTCTGATTCCCGCAGGCAGACGCGGGGAGGCGGCGCGCGTCCGTGGCCTGCTCCTCCACCAGATGCGGCTTCGGTGGTCGCTACCTCTTGGGTAATGCACTGCGATCATCTTATCTGTACTGATTAACTTCTCGCCTCTTTAATTTGTTTTGCTGGAATCTTTGTCTTTTCCATGTTGCTAAAAAGCTGAAGCTGAAGGTCTGTTTTTTTTTCTTTGCTACTGCTCAGTGCTCACTTAGATTCAGCAATACACATGCTTCAGATTTTGTGATCCTTCGCAGCGTAGCTCTTTCTGAATTTTTTGGCCCTCCGTGTTGCTTTGGTAGTTTGGTTGATCAGAGGATGATGACTGCGTAGTTGCTGCCACTGACAGTGTAGGGGCAAAGCTGAAGCTTGCTTTTGAAACCGGTATTCATGATACAATTGGCATTGACCTGGTATGCGCTCACTTGCTATATGCACTGTTTTCCTTATCCTGTACGGTGACTGAATGGTTTTATCGTCGTGTCAGGTGGCTATGAGTGTCAATGACATTATAACTTCAGGTGCAAAACCATTGTGCTTCCAAGATTACTTTGGTTCAAGCAAGATTGATGATGACCTTGCAGAGAAGGCACTGACATTACTTTTTGCTCACTTGAAAAACAACAAATTATCCTCGTTCTCTGCTCAACAACCACGGACATTTTGGTTTTGCTCATAACTTCTCTATGCATTATGTAGGTTATCAAGGGTATTGTGGATGGGTGTCAACAATCAGATTGTACTCTCCTAGGAGGGGAGGGGAGATTTTTTTTTTCCTTCTAAAATTACCATGATTTGACAATTTAACCCAATGGTGTTATCCTTGCAAGTCACAAAAGCGTATGGTTGAACCAAATATTTTCACTGTGGTACGGACTACAGTTGCTCCATATTAATCTCTCTTTCTCCTTGACCATTTATCTCTCTTATTATGGGCCGACTCTTACAAAGATTTATGCTTGACACCTGAATCCTTATACATGTCTCATTGTAAGTTTAGTTTGACATCACGTGGTTTTTCGTCATCTTAATATTCGTAGCATATTTTGTAAAGGTTGTCAGAATGCCCCCATTTGTTTCGAACAAATTGAAATGAATCCCCTGGCTATCTATCTCATTCTAGCATTGATATTCAAACACCCAAGGCATTAGGTACGGATTACCTCTGCCAAAAGCCAAAACCAATCGAACTAATTGTTGAACAATGGATCATTACAGGTAGCAAAAATTCCTGGATTCTATGCGGAAGGTGAATATGATCTAAGTGGTTCTGCTATGGGTGTTGTGAAGAATGATAAGGTCATTGATGGAAAAAACATAACTGAGGGTGATGTCCTTATAGGCCTTCCTTCCAATGGGGTTCATTCTAACTGCATCTCTCTTGCTAGAAGGTAGTTCAATTTGTTTCAAATATGTATATGTCATTGCCTTTACAAATTTGTTTTCTTTCGATCTTCCTTCCTACACTTGGAACTATATATCTGGTTACTGATGGTTGAAAAATCCTTATTTTTAAGAGTACTGGAGAAAAACGGACTTTCCTTGAGTGACCAACTCCCAAGAAATGATGACATAACAAGTACTTTTGGTGAAGCTCTTATGGCACCAACTACCATCTATGTTAAGGAGGTTGGCTTTTGCTTATGCTTATTATATCTCATATTTCCCTCAGACCCTTACAGAATTTTAATCAATCAATTGAAACAAAAAAAAAGGTGCTTGAGATCATTAGCAATGGTGGTGTAAATTGCCCACATTACTGGTGGTGGCTTTACAGAAAATATCATAAGACTATTGCCGTCTGGTTTCGGCGCTAAAATTATTACTGGATCATGGGAAGCGCCACCTATCCTCAAGTGGCTACAACAGGTAAGAGCTGATGATCCACGAGCTTGATCTATGCCGTTTTCATGTTTCAGGCTTTCAGCATCTGCCCACACCGGATATTCTGCCTTCTAGATCTAGAAGTCTAACATTTGTCATTTTAATTTTCGTAGGTTGGAAACGTTGATGATGCAGAAATGCAGCGAACATTTAATATGGGCATCGGAATGGTTCTCGTGGTAAATGCAGAGTTAGCAGACAGAATTATCCAAGACACCCATGGATCAAATCCGGCTTATCGCATCGGAGAGGTGATCCAGTGTGAGGGAGTTCACTATGCCTGACCTTTTAAGCCTTCAAAGATCGTAGTGGCTTGAGACTTGTTGATCAGCTGGGCCCAATTTTTGTGATGAGATAATCTTTATGGCATCTATTTGTGCATGTATCACATGGATCTATTTGTGATGAGACAGTATTTTTTAGAAAAAAAGGGTATAAATGCAGATATTCACATGCGCATATGCAAACTCACAACTTACGAATACATGCATGATCCCAAATAATGCTTCCAAAAGATTATTTTGAGATTGACAAACAATCAGTAAAACAATAATTTCCCTTGAATTCGTACACCGGCGTTGAGTGTCAAAAATGAAAGAAAAAAAAAGAAAGCATTGCCTGCCACAAGATAGTAAAAGGCCACAGAAGAAAAACGAGATACTCAGCAAACAACAAAACGGATAATTAATAGGGCATGCACAACAAGCAAACAACATACTGTAGGTAATAGAGACTCAGAGAGCACGCCGAAATCGAGTTGACCAATTGCACTTATATGTAAATAATAGTGGACAAACTAAATCTTCGTCAAAATTAATTATTAGTAGCTTTTTCGTGAACGTGTCACCGTATATTTATTTTTCTATCAGGCATTTTCTTTGTCTCCGGAACAGGTACACTTGCGTCACCTTGATCTGATCCGATAAGCTAGCAAAGAATTACGTCGCTCGCAAGCACGTCAAGCCAGATCTACCGTGATGAGTCCAGGATCCCCATGGCTTGGCTTCTGCCGAGTTTAATATTTTGCTGCGCCGTTTCAAGGAGTTGATTTCTTGCAAGCATGGAAGAACGAGAGGGAGATGATCGTGTTAACCAAACTGTAATTATATAGCTTCCCAGCGAGAAATAATACCAATCAAGCAGGCCGCTTCTCTTCTGCGCATGACCTCATCACTGCCATCAGGTAGACATGCCAAGTGTAAATTAAACTAGTTGATTGTGAACTCATAAAACGAGAGTTTATTCCAGTCCCAAGCGTTCCAGTTGCAGGTCGAAACAGTATACTGAAGGCATACGTATGTTTGGTCTCCAACTAACACTCCAGACGGTACACGTACGTGTATATATATATCCTACTATTTTGCTTGTGTCAGAATAAGTACGTGTGTACTGCTACATGCTTAGCCATAAATGTTTATACGTCTCTTTCGATCTCAAGGGCATTTTCTTATACCGAGTACCATCTAAGCACAACAGTACAGCCTGCGAACGGAACGAAGCTCAGCAAAGTAGGTTTTTTTTATTGTGTAACTTACTGAAAGAAAACAGGGAAAACCATGCTGGTAAACTTGTATAGTTTTTTTTTCTAAAAAAACGATAACCTGTATAGTTTGTGTTTATCCTGAAATTTCTGTGTTGCTAGTGAAGTGCGCATACCGCCCACGGTTCCATCACGATCAGAGTTTTCCTCGCGTGCTACCCCAAGTACAGTTTCTTCTGAGGTAAAAAAATCGAAGCATCGATGATCGATGATTCGCTATACTTCAAGAACTTCCTCAACGACTGTCTAGCTTCAAACTTTGTAAGACTTTGCATGATTCCATTTCTTCTTAAATGACAAATAGCAGTGCTCCTGTCTTATTCTTCAAGGAAAAAAAACGACTGTCTAGCTTGATCCCAGCACTCAGTCGCAATTCGCAAGTACTAGTAGTTGGTAGCACGTACATACACTGTACTACGATGCTAAATCGGCAGACCAAAAAGAGTAACACTTTACAATGATCACAGCGTTTCATTTTCCAAGTTATCTACAAGGCGCGCAGATGGTGAAAAGAAGAAGAAATAGTGCAGGCAGGGCAGGCAGGCTCACAGCTAGCAAGAAAATTTGTATTCGTAATATATATACGTATGTACCAGCAGCATCAGGCCAGGCGGGCTCACAGCTTGAGTGTCAAATCAAGCTTTGGCGGCAGCTCTTCCTGTGCAGCCCCCGGGCTGTCAACGTATCCGCCGGTCAGCCGCCGCTCGCCGACAATCACCGGCGTAGGCCAGCCGCCCGGTGCGCGCATCCACTCCAGCGCCGGCGCGGTCGCCGCAGCCTGCAGCATGAAGGCGCCGTGGACGGCGAACGGCGGCGGCGCTCCGCCGTGCGCGAGCACGAGCGGCTCCGCGTCGGCGCGGTGCCTGGCCAGCGTGCGCTCGCGCTTGTGCGCGTTCTGGTGCCCGCCGAGCGCCTGCGAGCTGTAGAATTGCCGCCGGCAGTAGTGGCACGCGAACAGCTGCGGCGGCTCGTGCTCTTCCTCCGCCGCCGCCGCCGACGACGCCGACGACCGCGCCATGGCCGGCAAGAGCACCACGGGCAGCTCCGCGGCGGCGCGCGCGGCGTTCTGGCGGGCGCCCGCCGTGCCAAACATCCCCGCCAGGAGGTTGAGCTCAACCGGCGCAGCGCCGGCCACGCCGCCGACGTGACCACGGTGACCATTGCCGCCGCCGTTTAGCCAGGTCTCTGCTTTCTCCTTGCCAGCCTCTGCTTCCATAAGGTGCAGGCGTGCAGCACCGTTGCAGTGGCAGCGCAAGGCTTTGGTTGGATGCACAAGGTCTTGGTCATCGTCTTGTATATTTGTGAGAAGTGATATGAAGCAATAATATGAGCATGATTGTGTAACGCGATAGCGACGTACTACACATCATCTAGACATGGTTATGTTAAATTGTTTCTTGGCAGGCTTTGCTTCCGGCGGCGAGAAATTGTATCAGCCTGCTGATGCAACAAAGATTACCGTTCGTGTGGCTAGTGATTTCTTTACCATTTCCATGCCTACGTGCACAGATGAGGCAAGTGATGGGTACTGCTACTACGGATTAGGATATGGAGACACCTGATTGGTATGCACCCTTGAGATCCATATCACCAGTTGAAGAGGAAAATGTACATCTGCTTGTCATGTGCGTGTGGATGTTAACAGGCCAGAATAAGAAACGGGTGAAACTGTCATCACAGGACACAACCCGTGCGCTAAGGACGTCGCTGTTAACTGGTCAACCAAGCATGTAAATAACGGAAGTGGCATAGCTCATGCAACTCTAAACTGCGGGTTTGAAAACAGAAGCAGATGTCTGAAACATAGATAGATGAACAAGCAACTTGCTGAATCTTTCATGCTATGTTCTTTGGAAGGAAACATCGCGCACGGGTTTTCTGAATTCTGCACGCCGTAGTACATGGCAAGGCGAATGAAGATACAATCTCCTACGCAGCTACACGGCAGAGGACTAGTCCATCCTTCCCTTCACCACTCTCTCCTGCACTTCGGTGGGTGTGCTGCAACAAGGAGAAGCAAGTTTCAGAATAGAAAATGAAGCCTTCATAAAGGCAAGGCAAGCAGCCAACTAAGCATATTCAGTAAAAAATTGGCATCTTAATGACAATAAGGAGCAGCCCTTCTTTTTCTGAATTGGAACAGCATTTTGGGAGTATCCAATTATTGAATTACACACGTCGTGTTGATCAGTGGAAAAGTCGGCCATACATACATATAGCAGTTAACTATTTGAAAGAAGCAAGAGGTAAACTTACACGACGAGAACATAGCCTCCCCAGCCAGCAAGGCAATCACGATCAACAGAAGCCATCAATGCTTGTGAGATTGTCTCAAACAGTTCTTCAGGTTCCTTTACCAAATAAAAATGTGATAGTCAAGGCACAGTGATAAGGTAGGTCCATGCCATACAATTGGAGAAACACAACTGTCTAGGGCAGAAGTATCAAAAAAAAAACTGTCTAGGGCAGGCAGATCAATCTATGTCTAGAGCAGAAAGCAAATCTTTATGGGACGGACATAAGTGATGGCACGCATTCCAGTGCGAAGACAAAGCAACGACCCCATTGGTGCAAGTTTAATGATGATAATTGGTATCTCAGGGTCAGATACAAGTTTGAACCAATCTAATTAATGAAATGTGCAAACATATTCATAGCAGCAGTTGAATCCAGAAACTAAATTAACAATGAGGGTAGGTAAAAGATGAGCTATCATTTATCAAAAAAGATGGTATAATAGACAATTGAATTCATTTATAGATTAAAAGAATTACTAAAAGTAGACAGAATTTGCATTTAAAGATTTGACGCACAAAGTTTCTCAGGTAAAGACACTAACCATGTTTGGCTTATACATGGACTCGCAAGCACCATAAAGTGATTCTGAAGAAGTACCAGATACCACAAAATCTTTTGCTAGTTCCCTGCACAAATGAAGTACTTTAGTAAGATAGTACAAACAATAATGTCCAGATGGGAAGCCAGCATAGGACATTCATTAAAAAAACAGGCTGCCATAAATATTATCAATAGGTCTAACAATGAAGAGATGCAATCAGAGAGAGTACAATTAGGAACGGAACATGAGTCCATTCTATATGCTAGCAACAGTTTCGGGAGTTCCTGGCAAACCAGAAAATCACCTACTCCGTAAGTAACAATAGGACAGTGACTATGTGTTTCTCAACTTTCAAAATCCCATTTTGGTTCTGGGAACCCCATAGTCGGACATGTTAGATGAGTCAAAACTGTAGAGATTCTTACTAAATACACGCACAAATAGATGTGATACTGGCAGTATGTTAACAAAAATATAGTGTATGCACAAAAGAAATAGATGTGATACTGGCAGTATGTTAACAAAAATATAGTGTATGCACAAAAGAATAGATATGATACTGTCAGTATGCTAACAAAAATATGTTTACAGTTCAGATTAACTAGAAATTTGAAGGAACTGAGCATATCTCAGTTGGCAGGAGATGTGGGCCGGAGAGCGTATATCTTAACTAAAACAGTGCACACTAATTCAGATCAATCAGAGATTTCGAGAAATTGAAGCTATCTTAGTGGGGTGAATATGTTAACTAAAACATAGTGTACCATCAGACCAATCAGGAATTAGGACTTTTGGAGAAACTGACACAGTCTCAGTAGGCTGGACGAACTAAAACATATTGTACAGTAGCTCATCAATCAGAAATTTGGAGAAACTGAGCCTATCTCAGTGAGAGATATGGTATAAACACTACACCCCAAGAGCCCACCATCGAATTGGGTGTTTATTTTCTTCTTAAGCCAAAAATCAAGAATCACTTAGTTCCTCACAAAAGAAGAACATGAAACAAAATATAACAAAATAACAGCAGTGTGTAAAGAGTCCATAAAGAAAAATTGAAGAATAGATGATACATACTTAGCACCAAGGCAGTCCATGGTACATATAAATGGCTCATCGTTGTCTCCTAGGCCAGCAATAACTGGTTGACAGAAGTATGGCCCAAACCTGCATATCATGAGGTACATCCATCAGAGATCTCCAAAGTTTAGCACAAGAAGAACTGTCAAGCGACAGAACAGAAGACGAATGATGAATCTACAAATATATCTGAAACATTTGGGCCAGCCAAAAACAAGTTTGTGGGTCAGAGATGACAGGCAGACTCAGCAATTGCATAGTTGCTTCAGCATAACTGATAAACAAAGCTTTATACCAGCCTACAGACCAGAGAGAAACATTTAGCTGCCGGCCTTCGTAATGAACCAATGATTCTCAATTTCCTTAGGTGGAGACATTAACTAACTTCACAGTCCATGGTCCATTTATCCATCATTCAGATTAAGCAAACCCAATTTTCCCTATATCACTCCAATGAAATAACGCTTGCTTGCCATGCCTACAATTGAATTTATCGAAAAATTGACAGCTCTCACCTTTTCTCATAGAGGAGGGCCGAAACAAGGCTTGCAAAGGTCTCGGGCTTCATGTCCCTCTCCTCCCTCAGCTGGTACATCTTGTGCCTGAACACCAGACGCTGATACCTGCACACAGCACAGCACGACACAACCGCAGGCATCAAACCCAAACCCTAAACCAAGTACGCCCGCCCCGCCGCCCCCAGAACGAGACGCCCAAACAAAGCCAAACCAATCGAGAATCCGAGAGACCCACAGCGTCTGGGCGTCGGTGGCGAGCCCCGAGAGGCCGATGTAGAGCTTGTCGTGGACCTTGAACACCCGCTGGAAGTCGGTGGCGATCGTCTGCAGCTGCACGCCGAGCCGGCGGTCGCTGGCGATCGCGAAGCAGTTCTTCCCCACCATCGCGACGACGGCGCTCCCGTTGTACTCGAAGATCTGGGGAGGAAGCAACCGAGGGGAACCGCCAAATCAGACGTGACCGCGAGTAGAGAGAGCTAGGGTTTCGGAGCACGGGAGCAGGAGGCGGAGGTCGGACATTAGGGCTCCGGAGGGGGGACACTCACCGACATGGCTGGCGGCGATGTGGCCGGCGACGGCGGTGGCGGCGACGACGAGAGGGAAGAAGGCGGCGAGTTCGGTTGATTTGCGCCGGCGAAAAAAAACAGAGGAGAACGGCGGGTCGGCGGAGTGGGCTTCTGGGCTCGTTACGGAGAAAAAAGTATACACAGATACGGACGGTCCTACTAGTCAGTGTCAAACTAAGGTGGATACAATCACGGGCCCAGCAGTCAGCCTGTAGGGGCGGCGGATACACATCGTAAAGGGCTAACAGCCCAAGGCGGCAAGGCCTCTTTGTCAGAAGGCCCATATTCACCGTTAATGGGCCAAATCATGGTTAGGTGGAAGTAATTTGAGCCTGCAAAGTGCCTATAAAGAGGCCCTGACCTGTTTGGAGCCCATCAGCGAAGAACTCTGCAATCCACTTACTTAGGAGAGTTCCTCAAAAAAAAAAAGGAAAAGAAATCCAGCTGCTGCAGATATTGGTAATCATGAGTCATGACTCGTGACGGTACAAGGAGAAGTCAAAGTATAATGAGAACAAAAGTATTTGATTGTAGCAGATTACCCAACATGTGGTAGTACTAAATACGATAATCACGTGGCATCGTACGTCCCCATTGTACCATCAGTGTCCGTTAGCTCATCTTCCAGGTACTGAGTGAGACCAAAGAAGAAAAATAAATAAATAAATAAATAAATAAAGCCTGTACGGGTCGTGGCAAGGAACCTAGGCTTGAAATCATCTGAGATGCAACACAAGTACTAGTAACACCATCAAACTCAGATCAGATCGGATCGAAACTGACACGATCACGATCACAATCCTTTTCATGTGCTTGCAGAACAGCCGAGAGCAGGTAGTAAACACGGTACTACAGTGTCAGTGTACGCTCGTGATCTCTGCAAGTTAAACTGCCAACTGCACGTGACGGTGCGATCCTTGTCAGAGCTAGGTGAAGATTATGGCAACTCATCACGGTCAACAAACGCGAGAACCATCCACCGTTTCGGCGTGCAAGCAAATGCTTGGATTTTGAGTGCGAACAAGCCTTAAAGATCCATATGGGGAGTGCAAGCTTCAGAAGAATCATGGGAGATCTGTACTCTGCAGTCTGAAAATAATTTGCATTTCCAAGCACCACCTAACTTTGGTGAGGATCTTTTCAAACATGTCAAGATAACCCATCAAATCCATTTCAAAAGAAAAATAAGATAAGCTAGCAAAGAGAGATGGAGATAGATAAAAATTAACCCAACAACCTACATGAAGAACATGGTTTAAAACTTGGACCGTATAATATAACGCTAACCATAAATTACGCTCCATTTTGCTTTTGGCACCTGTTTGCTTGTTGTCACACTCTAGAGGAATCTACAAAGGAAGCAGTGTACTAGTGGGGTATTCCCTGTGATCGTTGCTCAGACTATTATGTCTTTTTATATCCAAAGAGTCCATTACCAAAAAGGTGTGGAAAGACAACCACATGCACATGCTGCCACGGCGGAAACCAAGCCTTTAGCTTCGGACAGTATGTGCACTCTACTAATTACAAACACATTGTAAGCATGGAGGTTAAGTGGAAAAGACAGAAAAAGCAAGATTAGACTACTCATGCTAATGGAAAGCAGGATCTTGCTGGGCTCTAGCATGGAACACTCAGTTGCCTTTTAGGTGGAGTGACAATACAATGTGACATCCTAGTATCCCATAGAAAGACTTGGGTTGCTGCTGTGACTGTGACCATTGTGCTGTTCAACAGTCAACACCGCGGACAGTACCAGTGTGACGCATTAAGTATCTTCAGTACAAGACACATCATTAGCGGTTAACCTAGCCTCTAAATTCCAAAGCTAGTGTGGACTGTGAACATTATCTGCGTAGTACTACCTGCTAAAGCCGGTATGGGATGTATGATCCCCAACAACCTCATGAGCTGAGCATTTTTGGCTATCCCTACATCGACAAGGCGACAAATGCAACGCATGTCGCCTTTTGTCGTTGCCCTGCACATTGTCGCCTTTGTCATTGCGCTGCAGTTGCTGCTGCATACTGGATGGCCCTTTCTTGCAGCCTATGATCACTCACCCATATGAAATGGTCTCTTGGTTTCCTACCTAATACGCACATGGTCAGCTGTTCTTATTCCCACTGCTTTTCCTGGTAGTCCTAATTCATAGTGATAGTCTCATCATTGCATTCCTGTCACGCTGAACATTTAATTCACCAGCTGAAATTAGTGGAAAGCACCTCGATAGGTTACACTCTAGAACATAGTCAAGGTATGTCTTGCAACTAGCAAGTAATTTGATGGTAGTATGGTACTGGCATAATTTCAGAGTCAAGCAACTGATGCCAATGTTCAGTCATGAAACGCTTGATCAGTCTTGCTCTTGAGCTCAAACTGTTACTGTTGCACAGGATAATATTTTCTTCAATGGTAGTACTGAGTTACAGTGTGGAAAATCTTTAATCTATACAGCAGTTACCAGATCCAAAAAGAAAAAAAGGGACTTCTTTTTACTTCTTTATACAACCAGGGAAATACATAGCCACCCTCCACAAATCCAAAATCTTGCCAACTCAGCATGACAAGTAGCAGCACCTCAGATTGGCAATCAGACAAACACCTTGGAAGGCAGTGCAAGCAAGGAACAATGACCCGTGCTCAACGTCATAAGTTATCTGGAGTTCTGAACCACTTGGATGAGCCCTGCTGAATCACCAATTCCAGTCATGTCCAATGTTTCTTTTTATCTCAACGGGGAGAATGCTTTTGAATAGCATAGGGTGAGTCTGGGCTGATCCTTAGCGTTCCTCCAAGCTCCATGGGCACTAGGGGTACCAGAGAGTGGAGTACGTCGGTGATTAGTGGCCTGTAACTTGGCTCAGGTTGCACACAGAGCACAGCCACAGCAGCAACCTAGTAGAAATAACTATCTGATCAGTTTAAGGTTAAATACACATGAAAGATACTGTGATGACTTTGAAAACGCTTACTTGGTACAAGTGCTTCAGATCCATTGTGTTCTTGATCATGGGGTCGATTATGTTAGGGAGTTTGGATCTGTCAGTTAGCTGAGGCATGGCCTGCATTGGAATCCAGTGTGGCAATATGTCAGAAGTCAATGTGTCAAGTCAAATACTTGGACCGTGATGAACAAATCTATTCTTGCATGTTGAGGGGGGGAAACTGTTACTGTTTTATTAAACTTAAGACTAAAATAATTCAAAGACACCAAATGTCATAACAGTGCGTACCCATGTAACGACTGATTGGCACTGAGATTGTGCCGTCTTCTCAACAGGCTTCCTTCCCAGCAGAAGTTCTAGAAGTACTACTCCGAATGCATATACGTCGCTCTTCTCAGTCAACTTCCCTGAATTCGATGCAGTTGCACATGATTAGAGTAGAACTCCATAGTTGTGAATTGTGATTAAAGATTGGTCCACAAACAGGATTACAAGTGAGACACAAGGAGGGGGAAAAGGGCATACCATCTAATAAGTACTCAGGAGCTACATAGCCCATAGTTCCAGAAAGCTTTATATTCCCTTTGCTGTGATTCCCACTAGTCACTGCAAGGCCGAAATCTGAAATCTGCACAATAAGAGATATTAATGAACTGAACCTTAATTCCGTATTTTTGTTATATCATATAAGTTGTGGTCATTGGTCAATAGCAATATTGAATTGACAAGAAGTAAAATAATAAGGCATACCTTAGCATTGAAGTCTGAATCCAAAAGTATGTTAGATGATTTCAGATCCCTATGGATAATTGGTGGGTTGCAGTGTTCATGCAGGTACTCTAATCCCCTGTTTGGTTCAGATACAGATGCACATTATAAAATACAGTCATAAGCAGACAACATAGCTAATAAACTAAGAGAAGGTGCAAGAAGGGAACCTTGCTGTGTCAAGAGCAATCTTCATCCGAATGTGCCAGCTTAGAGCTGATCCATGTGATGGCCCTGGATACAAAACAACGGGGATTACATCGAAGCTTCTCTAATCACTAATTTATTAAATATCACAGTTCGACAAAAAAAACACTAGCAAAGTCCCCAAAAAAATGATACCATGAAGTTGGGAGTCCAATGACCCATTCTCCATCAACTCGTAAACTATGAAACGGTTCTCCTCATGAATACAGAAGCCCACAAGGGACACTATGTTCGGATGTCGAATCCTCCCAAGCAAATCTAACTCATTCTGCCAATTCAATAAAAAAACATCATTCTTTTTTCAAGAGCACTGCCCAATTAGTACAATTAGTAACGCCAATCGGAACACAACCAATCAAATGGGCAATTTTCAATAAAGAATCGGAGTAGGCAATCGTCACCTGGAATTCCTTCTCGCAATCCTGTGCCCCGCCACCCAATCTCTTCACCGCGGCATCAAACCCTTCATCAAAATTGGCTTTGTACACACACCCAAACCCACCAACTCCAAGCACACTGCTCTCACTGAATTTTCCTGTGGCCGCCTCCAAAGATCTGTAATCCATCATCGCTACAGCACTCTTTTTGTTAGTCTTGCATGAGTTGAAGCTGCTCAGCATTGGCACAAATGCGATACGCGCGGTATCTGTACAACACAAATGAGTAGGTCAGAAGCTAGATAAGTAACTCACATGGCCTCATAGGCAACAAACCAAGTCAACAAGGGAAGCAACCAGTCAGGCCAAGACCTATGCTCTGGGTGTCCCTGGAGTCCACCAGGGCTCGCCGTGATCGCCGCCACATGAAGAAGGCATACATTGAAGCAAGAACGATCGTGACGCCGGCGAAGGAGGAGAGGACAATGGCAGCGATGAGCTCCGTGCGGAGGTGGTGCTGCCCCTCCATCACAATGACCACTGCAACAGCAACACAAATGGGTGTTAAACGCGGACGCGCCGTGGATATTTAGGAGTAAAAACTGATGAACAACACAGGATCCACTAGGGCGTTGCAAACAGAAGAACTGAAGTCAGCAAAATTGGAGCGAGTAAGTTTTTTGCATTTGAATTTAATGCAGGAATATTGACAGCATTCAAGTGTTTCCTTCTTGACAGGTTATATATGGATCCTTTTTTTTAAAAAAAATCCCCATTACAACAGGAGTAAAGTTCAATAGGCCAATCAAACTCGCGTCAAATTCCCGCACAAATTCATGAATGAAAAATCCCGAAGCACACACGCTCTTAGCTCAAACTTGGAAAAGGCTAGGATCCCAATGAACTTTTCCCCACCACTCCAAAAAGGAAGAATAAGCTTGCCATCAAATCAGCATACAATAAACTTTTTAGGAGGAGTAAATTGACGAATTTTTTTGCAAACGAGTCCATCAAGGATCAAGAACCCAGAAAGAGCAGTGCAAGAGCACACCGAATCCCCATTAAAGAAAAAAAATCAGGCAAGCTTCGATCCATCCTACCCAAGGGAGGAGGCGCCGCGGCCGCCGGAAGCTCAGCGGCGACGCCGGCGTTGACAGCGGGGGCAGCGTGCCGCACGGGCTGGCCTGCAGGCGCCACCGGAGAAGTGGGCGAAGGCCAAGGCGGCGTGGCCCTCCCATTGGCCCCCAGCGGGCGACACAGCAGGAGCAGCAAGACGACGAAGGCGGAGGAGCAGAGCAGCGGCAATGGCGGCGGCATTGACCTCATTATACTCCTCTCCCTCCCTCCCCCGATCCCCGCCCGCCTTCTCCGCCTCTCTCCGGCTCTCTCGCCTCCCCTTCCCCGTTGGGAGTGGGAGAGCAGGACAAGGGCGTTACAACAGCAGGGGGCACACTAAAGTCTGTGCCTTTCTGACCAGATACCATGCGAGCCAGGGAATCCCAAGAAAAAGAAACGCAGATACATGCGAGTACAATACAGCGGCACGGCTGCCCTCTGCGCCTTGACTCTTGTGTTGTGTGCACTCAACTTCAACTCTCTTCCTCCCCTGCTCTGGTGCTCTGGTTTCTTGAGCCGCAGTTGATTGATCTCTCGGCTCGGTTTCTTTTCTTCTCGGCCAGTGTAACCCTTTCTTGAACTCCTGGGTCGGGTGAGACTGGGACGGAGCACGGAGCGACAGCGATGGCGATCGGATGGAGGAGAGAGAAGGGCGGCGGTGGTGCTATGGCGCTATGCCTCTTGTAGGGTTGGTGGGTGGGTCGAATTGAGCAGGGGAGCTGTCATGTGGCAGTTGCAAAAAGGCACCGGCGCAGATCATCTCCGGCGTGCTAGTGCACCGTTTGTTCCATGTAATCAACGAGTAGCAGTAAAAGTGAGGTGTGTCAGTGTGTGCGCAATGCCTATGCATTCATGTGCATTTCAGCCAGTGTAATCGAGAAGGCCGGCAAGAGGTGAAAGCAACAGGTTACCGATTAGAGCTAAGATGGGGTTGTTAGGCTGAACTTAAACTGACGGATGAAGAAGAGCTAGTGCTATTGAAGATCTTAAACTGACGGATGAAGATCTAATGCTATTGAACGGTTCTGCTGCTGTTAGCCGAAAGCAATGTTTCATCATCCTCCTTGATAGTTGGTTCATACCCCTTCTCCATGACAGTCATCAGCTCATTAAGCCGGCGTCGGTTTTGCACGGGCCCACCAATCAGTGCCGGCTCGATCAAAGAAGAAGCTGGCGCCGTACACGGGGATCGGGACCTTCCCCGGCAAGGCCGGCAACCAAACAGTGACTGAATTTAATCAGCCTCGTAGCTTCCTCTCTTTTCTGTTCTTGAGCTCAGGTTTCAGAAGCCTCATGGTACCATGCAGTAAACCACTGTGGAGGCACAGGCACCGTCGTGATTGGCTTCAGTAATCACTAATCAGTACACGTACGTCTAATACTCGGAGGCTGGCAGTACATCACAGATGGGGAACCATTCTTTCGTGACGAATATAGATGAATGCAGTGCACGCATGATGCCGTCTTGATTTTTTTTGGTTCAGAGTTGAGGGAGCGCCGGACGCTTTTTCTTCTCAAAAAGCACATTCTTGATTTGAAACGAGGTGAATACATATTAAGATCATATATTCAAAACATATATAAATATGACAGCACATTCAAGTCCAATTCTCACAAGAACACACAAGATTTTCAGCCATGGAAATGTAAGCAGATATATGGGGTAACTGATCCCGCAGCCGGACCAAGACGACGACGAACAAGCCTGCCTGTCTACACCCCTGACTGATGTGCACGGTTTTGGCCGGACCCAAAACGATGGGGAATAATGTCTCCACAAACAGCGGCTTCAGGGATTGTTGGGCACGGATAACGGCCTGGCTCTGCTGTCTGATCGACTTTCGAGGCCCGCGATCGATCGCACATGCGGCCGGCCGCCGGGGAGGTGACCACTGCCCTGCCCTGCCTGCCCACTATTTCTTGGACCACCATTGGTCCATGGCAGAGCCTGATTATTTTGGTATTGTTTGCTGGGGAATGATCGATGGACTGTAGTGGATGTGGATCAAAAGCAGCAGCAGCAGCAGCAGCAGGCTAGCAGCAATCTGCCAATGTCAACACTGGCTGCGATCCATCCAGCAAAAAGGGGATGGGAATGGGATGTGCAATGTAGATAGAAATAAATCTATACGATCGAGCTGGTAGTGAGTTCGATCTGAACGACGAGGAGAAGAACATCGATGACGGCCCATAGAAGTAAACCAGGTCCGGGCCTTTCTTTTCGGCCCACCGCTCCTCTCCCCCCTCTCGTCCGATAGGTGCTCGGAAACAAGTAGAGGCGCAAGGGTTCCGTCTTCCGTGACGGCGCCTTACTGGAATCGGAAACAGGTGGCTGGCTGTGGGAGCAACGAAGTATATCTTGGATTGATTTCCCCGGGGAGTTGGGGATCGAGAGCGCTCATGTTCTTTCTTCATCTATTCAGGTACAGGAAAGGTTTGAAAAATGAAGGAGACAGAAGTTGGGGATCGGGAGCGCGTAGCGTTCGGACGAACAGAGCTCTTCTCTATCATCCTCTAGATCAAGCGCGACCCAACCCTATAGGTCAGGCTTCCTTCTTCATTCTAGGAACAGTTTGTTTCGTGCTTTACACTTTGGTTTCTAAGATTGTTTTCTAACCAAGTAAGTAACGCATTGCTGGCTGCACCTTATGGGATGGGATTTTCCATTGCCATGAAGGGCATCGATGATCCATCCATTTGGGGCCTTCTAATTTGACAGCACGTCCATTAGCTCAAAAAATATCCAATATTTCATTGCATAAATTGTCGCTGTATTTTTTTGATACATCTGCTACAGCCTTTTCTTCCTTTCACTGGGAGTATAAAAGGCGGCTCCTATTTCTTTATAGAAAACATCATTCAAACTATATTTGCCTTTACAAAGTTGGATTACATGAAAATCGTCCATGCCATGACAGACTGCAATTGCGATACCTTTTTTCACTATCATGTTTTTTCTCATGAATTTTTTTCCGCTATCATGTAACTCATTTGGAATAATACTCATCTGAGTACTGGACTGTACCTTGAGATTATCAATTTCATGAAATTGCTTTTAGTAGTGCTTGATATTCTTGTATGTTCTGAACAGTGAGACAGCTCTTCCAGTAACCGGAGCATGACGAGGAATTCAGAACAATGCCTGCATGAGTCAGTTGCTAAAAGAAGAAAAGTATCAGAAAATTCACTTTGCAATCTCCCTGTGGTATGTGAGTTCATATTGAAATTAAGTACATGACTGTGTGTTCTCTCGGGCTATAATATAACTAATCATGGACTGCAATGGTATTTACTTAGCTGTCGATGCTGAACACTTGAATTATAATATTATTGTTTTTTATTGTAGGATTTTATTGTAGGATATTTTATCAACGATCTTGTCGTTGTTGCCAATAAATGACGCTATAAGGACAGGTGTATTGTCAAAAAAATTCAAGTATGTTTGGTGCAGCCACACCAACCTAACTTTTGATAAAGCTATGACGAGGAAGACTTTCAAGCCCTCCACTGGTTATTATCGAGTCGTCAGGGATAAGGAATTTATTACAAAGGTTGATACCGTCCTGCATCAGCACAGTGGAACTGGGGTTGAGCGTATGGAAATTAGGTTTTGGTTGCGCAGTAGGCATGCAGATCATATTGATAGATGGGTTAACTTTGTGATTGCATCGAAAACAAAGGAATTCGTTCTTAATTTAGCAGATTGTTCTAAGAGTATATTTTTCATAAGGTTGGCACATGGCAACGGGATAGTCAGCAGAGAACCATATAATTTGCCTTCACAGCTTTTCAGCCCCAATAATGGTTTATACTTGCGGTGTCTAGAGCTTAGAACTGTGTCTCTGCAGCTGCCTTCTGATTTCAAAGGATTTCTGAACCTCAAGAGTCTTACCTTAGTGGATGTGAGTATCACAGATGAAGATGTTCAGTGTATGCTATCCAAATGCAAACTTCTTGAGTTTATTGAGATTGCCTATTGTAGAATGGTTACTAGCATACGAATGCTTCATCCATTGGACCTGCTTAAGCATTTGGTAGTGGATATCTGCCCAAAATTGCAGGAGATTGAGCTGAACTGTAGTCCAACAACACTCAAGTACACGGGCGCCATGGTTCCATTGATATTTGCTTCAACATCCAGGCTGACAAATATCAGTGTTGTGTTCTTGACTTGTCAATCTGCTCTTTCTTACATCACCACTGGTTTCCCCAGTACTTCGCCAAGGCTTGAGACTCTGACCTTATTTTGTTACGAGCCTGAGGTTCATGATATGCCCTCTATATATGGACCTATTCTGTGCATATATGGCTAAGGTCAAATTCACCATTTTGTTATTCATTTTTGTTGCAGAGAACTATTGTACCTGAAGTGCCATTCAAATTTACTTATCTTCGGAATTTGAGGTTGGAATTAGTTCTTTCTACGTATACGCATGAAGTCAGAAAGTCTGATGTCCTTGATTATGCTTATCTCCTGAAGATTGCTCCTTTCATGGAAACATTGGAGTTGTCTGTAAGTTTATTTCATTGTGGCTTTCGAATACAGATTTCGCATATGACAAATATGGATGTGGAAAAAATACCAACGATAAAAAAATTACAAGGAAGTTGATTCATTTATGTTGCCTGCTCAGCATGGTAATTGGTAACGCTAGGAGTGCATAGTGACATGCAGTAATTTGTTTGATTTTTGGTTAAAGTGAACATATGATTCTGTCTTTCTTGCATATAGCATATCTAAAACTTAGGAGTGCATAGTGACAAAGGGGAGACCTTCCTAATAATTAATAAACAATTAAAGTTTAATTATTTAGGCCCCATTTGGAACACGGGAATTTCCCGTGAAACTATTCCGTTAGTGCCTTTGCCTTTGAGTATTCCGTGTGTCTATGGGGCCATGGATATCCATTTCACAAACAATACTACTACCTTGATTTTTTAATGCGCGTATTGGTATTTTCCATTAGATGTGGATGACGTGCTGGCATCAACCTTACTGCAAAGAGGATGGCGAGCTAAGGATTGGTCTTCCACACCAGCACACCCATCTCAAATCTGTTCGTATCAGTGGCTTTATTGGCCACAAAGACCAGGTAGAGCTAGCACTTCACATCCTTCGCAGTTCCATCAGGCTCGAGAAGATGGAGATCACCCCAAAGCTAGAAATAAGTAACAATCTTGCTTTACAAGACTGTTGCTATGAGAAGAAGCAGTACGTGGATGGCCATAGAGTTGCCATTGAATTTGTTTGCAAAGCAGACCATCGCAATGTTGTTAATGTGGTAAGGGTGCCATCTTCTTGGGAGCCCGGCAAGACAGCTATGGAAGCATGAGGCCTTCGCAATGGAGGTGGGCTGTTGCGCTGACGCGTCGCTTGTTGCCAGAGTGCGTTAAAATTGAGACTTGTCTAGAATGTTTGGTCTGCAACAGTGTCATTTTTTTATAAAGGGATTTTTATTTTATTAAGCTAATGGAACTGTCCCAGTTTACCCATCTTCGGATGAATTCAACCGGCGATTATTACAAAGTGCACTATGTGTAAACTCCGTCTACAAGCAGGAGGCGTACTAACAATATGCCATTGGCAGGAGAGAGAACAAAAAACGTTAGTAGCTTAACCTGGAAAATAGATGACTGTCGAATTTGTTAGATTAGATGTGCTTAGTTTAGTTTTTACTGGTAATGCAATTATCACTGATGCATGCAACATGAAATAGTGTATTAAACGATGGCCTTGTTTGGGGTAGCTCTGGATCTCCGTGAGGCCCAGCCACAAGCGGTAGCTGGGCTACTCGGCTCTATTGGGCCTTACTTCTTGTGGCCCAACAGCAGCTACTACAATATTTCCTAACGACCTGCTGCGTGTCACGGAAAATCTTTCAGAGCTGCAACTGCTACTGTATTTTTATCACGGCTCCAACAGTACTGTAACATTGCATACAGTAGTGCAACATGCATTGCAGAACTTGCGGTACCAGTCACTCTGCAGAACGCCGCGTGCGTACGTTTGGTATGCCGGGCCGGGTGAGATTTGACTTGTGCATATATACAGTACATGAGTGGGAGCGTAACACTGGCGCAGCCGTACGATGGGGCATGAGCCGCCCGTGACGCCGTAAATTAACAACAAACCGCTGATAGGTTTGTAGCAACATGTATAGTCCCTCCCCGATGCACCACACGAGATTTGGAAAGCTGCGTTGCTCATCACACTGCTTTCCTGACGAGAATATGGCACGGTCGCACGGAAACGCGTTAAAAATTGCATGATGCCCTATGTTCGCGGATCGATGCTGCTGCTGCCCGGGTGTGTTTCTCTTCTCTACGATCTCTATCTCTATCTCTACAACTTAGGCCATAGTTCCCTTAAAAAGCGAAAAATTCTCTCTCTAAACTTCACTATTCACATATCCCATCAAATCACATCAAACCTCTCTCCTCATGTATAGAGCACTAAACGTGGGTAATAAAAAAACTAGTTGCATGATTTTGATGTACACGACGAGACGAATCTTTTGAGCCTAGTTAGGTTATGATAGAATAATGTTTACCACAAACAAACGAAAAGTACTACATTGCGCTACAGTGTCCGATGTGACATTTTCACATTCCCTTTTCACCCATTTTCAGGGAACTAAACACCCCCTTAGTCTCTACCTAATTATAAAGCAAGGATTGCTTCCGCGGTACGAAGGAAACAATTGATTCTGCGGTACGTCGCAATTTTATAATAAAGACCCTGGAAGTTTTATTATTAACCCGCAGTCCTCTCTTCCTGACGTCATCATTGCCCCGCGTATCAATTTATTATTGCGGAGGTGAGTCGAATTCCTGTCCTCTTCGGATTCGATCCATATGCTGGTCACCGCGCGTGGGACCGAGGACCGCGAAGGAAGCAGAGCCTGGCGGCCGGCATGAGTTGGGGACTTGGGGCGTAGCGGACGGGCCAAAGCTTGGCCGCCGCCTCGACTAGCCGCGAAGGATGGAGTTCGTCCTCCGACGAGCCTGGTGGCACAGACTACGGAGCACAGCACAGCGGCTGGTGAGCGTGGGGTTCAACCGGTCGCGACAGCCGATGCCTGCGAGAAGGAAGATTGGGCTATAGATGCGGGCATCTAGCAAAGTGGAGCAGAGCGCATGGCCGCCGCCCGCCGGCGTTGGAGCAAGAGAAGGCCAGAGGAGAGCTGCCGACGGACGAGCGCGGCTGCTGCCGGCAAGGGAGGGGCGTGGCTGCCGGAGGGAGAGGAAGGTTTCGCGCCCAGCCATTTCAGCATGGTTTCGCCTGTCCCACCCTACCGCCATCGAACTCCGCACCACTGTTCGTACGCCGGCGTACCCAGCCTTAAGCTCCGTCGAGCCCCAACTCCTTCGTAGGCGAGCCTCAGACATGGAGCGAGTGGGCTTCGCCGTCACCGCTGGGCCGCCGCCGGACGCCGAGTGGGCGGGCTCCGCCGCCAACGCTCGGGCCGCCGCCGTGCCGACGCTTGGGCCGCCAACGGAAGCAGAGCAGGCGGGCTCCAGCGCCCATGCTCGAATGCGGCACAAACGGTCCATCGCCGGACGCAGAGCAGGTGGGCTCCGCGCGTGTAAGAGCACATCTCTGTTGGGCGGCGCGAGCACCGCCGCTCGTGGTGGAGCGGAACGCGATTGACGGAATAGAAAAAGGAGCTGACGGAGCATATAGGATCCAGTATCTTTTGCGAAAAGACCCTCGTAGAAACATGTAACTTTATTAGTTTTGTTGTGTCTTGGATTTTTTATAGAAAACGCCTACAATCTAAGAGAATTTAGTGGAAGCTTTATAGGTATATGGTTCTAGATATGCTGAGAAGAGCATAAAAGTCCTGTGAAAATCTTCTCTCTCCTGTATGTAAATTTTATTTTAAGTCTTCAATGTTACATATACTGCTGGAGATGCTCTTACATATGCACGAGATCTCACGCCGTAGACACACAATGCTGGACCTTGACATGTATGATTTCCATGTTAGCACATGAGCAAATCAGTACAACCGCAGTAGGTAACCATGTCATGCACACCTCATGTGCAGTCAATGTACAATGATGAGTATTAATAAACGTTAGCAAGCTATGCGCTTTACTTAGGATTGGGCTTAGTAGCTTACCTATATATCTTGCTATCACATCCACAATAGCAAAAAGATATGATAAAATATCGATATGATGTTTGTCCGTAACAACGCAAGGGCACTTTTGCTTTTGCTAGTAAAACAAAAAAGAGAATTGCGTCGCAAAAAAATTCCGTCCGCTCCTCCCGTCCTCCCGTCCGCCCACCTAGGGATGAAAACGATTACGGAAATTCCCGATCGACCGAGCTTCGTTTCCGAGATTTTTCCGTTCCGACGAAACGGAAACGATACACGTCGGAAAACGATACGGAAACGATACTGGATTTATACCGTCGAATAGCTCTATCGACCGAATTAATTGGAAATTTTCCGATGGAATTCCGAATTCGGCCCAGTTAAATCATTGATGCCCAAAATGCACAGCTACCCCTTCAACTTCGCCGCCTAAAATTTTCTTTGTCGTAAATGAAAATGAATCCCCACCCTATATAGCTCCATTGTTTTTATCTTTTGATGTACATGCATAAATGATATATAAATATGTAGTAATGTTGGTTGTTGAAATTGGTCTATAAAGTTTTCGATTTGAGGTTTCCGATTGTTCCGTTATCGCTATCGTTTCCAAACTTACCGTTTCCGTTTTCGTTTCCGAGTAAAACAATATGGTTAGAAAATGATAATAAAAATTTTCGATCTTTTCCGACCGATTTCATCCCTACGCCCACCCACGATTCCTCTCCTACGCTCCCACGATGCCGAATCTCCCGCCTCCATCGCAACCGTCCGCCTAAATAAAAAAAAAGTCCCGTACCAGCTCGCCGCCCGCCCGTCATCTCGCGCCCACCCGTGGTCTACCGCCGCCCCGCCGCCCGCCTCCTCGCGCCCGCCCTCGCCGTCCTCCCGCGCCCTCGCCGCCGCCCGTCCTCGCCGTCCTCCCGCGCCCTCGCCGGCGCCCGCCTCCTCGCGCCCGATCTCCCCGCCCTCGCCGCCGCCCGCGGTCTACCGCCGCCGCCTCCTCGCGCCCGCCCGCCCTCGACCCCGCCGCCTCCTCCCGTTCGCTCCGTCTGCCGCGCCGTCGGCCTCCCGCCTCCGCCTTTCCGCGCCGCCAGCGCCTTTCCCCGCCGCCAGCGCCGTTCCCCGCCCGTCGCGCCACCCGCGTCGCCGTCGGCCCTTCTTCTCCCAGCGCTGGGCCGTCGTCCCGGAGCTCAGGCCGAAGCCTTTGCCTCCGGCCGCCTCCGACTCAACCTTCGGCGCGTACGTTATATGGACAGCGGCCCTCCCCCGACGTAGGATTGCCTCCGCGACGACCTCATCGGCCGCAGCAGCCTCCCTCGCCGGCGGCTTACCGCAGCGACGACCTCGCCCGCCCGCCGCCGGCAGTCTCGGTAATCTCTCCCTGATTCGTTGCTTGTCCTACTGTTATGCGGTTGATGAATTCGAAAAGCTCAGTTGAGGATTTACCTTGAGCTTAGTTGGTGAACAGTTTGTCAGCTTCTCTGATTTCTAGCATTTGCCAATGTTTGTATATTACTCCGTCATATGTAGATGAATGTTAAATCTTATGGCTCTAATTGCACTAAAAGTATTTGCATCGTCCAGCACTACAGAGAAGCAATGATCAATCTGGTTGTAGTTGTGTACATGCATCCAGCAGATCTGTTGGCATTAGCTTTTCCTGTTTCATGAGCAGAAGCTGCTCATACTGTGTGTATCTTACTCGCACTGAATATACATGTATCTTCAAATTTTTATTGTTCCTCTCACTCATCTACATATATTTGCCTCATCCGTTAGTTGATCTTTTCTTGCAACACAGATCCTGCCGACCTGACTTTGCGAGAGATGGTTGCTGTTTTTCCCCTTTTATTGTAGTTCCACCAGATTGTAAAAACAGGGTCAATGAAATAGCAACGTGTGCGGGTGATGATAGCCAACAGGGCCATAAACGAGCATCCAACAACAACTAATCCTCAAATTTTCATATGCATTTTTGTGTTACCATATCAACAGTTTTGTCAGCTTCTCTGATTGTTTGGACCGAATGCCAATTGATCTGTTCTGCTAAGCAAGATGTCATAAGCACTAAACAGATTTTTTTTGTGCAGGCTTAATACAATGACCATGATTTTCTTTCTTTTTCTTAATGGCGGTTATATAACATGGTGGAGTTTTGCAAAAATTTTAGCTAATTGCTCTCATCTTCTTTGTGCAGACCTTTGGGAAATTGAAGAACCTTGAGCTTAGTTGGTGAGACAATTTTCATAAGCATTTTTGTTTTACCATATAACATCCAAACTTAGTTTTTCTAGAATAGAATTTTATCAGTTTGTCAGCTTCTCTGATTTTTTGGACCGAATGCCAATTGATCTGTTCTGGTAAGCAAGATATTGGTAAGCAAGATATGATAAGCACTAAACAAATTGCAACCACCTTGTACTTGTAACCATGTATTCTAGGGTTTTTATTCCTCAACTCTGTGACAACACTAGCTGTTGCTGCTTGCTGCTCCCGTGTTCCAGGTACGTCGACAGCTGCTGCTCGTGTGTCCTGAAAACTTTATACTAACTTGTCAGAATAAAAAGATTACACATCTCAGTGTAATAATCTCTAATGGTATACTCTACTGTTGGTAGAATTCCACCCGGGCAAATTTGCTCTAGGAGTAGAAATTTGGAATTTGCTGATAGACATCGTTAGATGTTGAATTTGCTGATGGACATTGCTCCTTTGAATTTCCTATTTTAGAGAGAGAGAAAGAGCATGAAAACTATATTTTGATTTTAGATCTTGCGCTCTGTTAACTAAGTTAAATCACACGCATAGCCAAATTAATCGCTTAATGCATGTGGAAGCGCGACCACCGTAATTTAGAGAAAGCAAAATGGACTTTTCATCCTGCTCACCATGACCTATTATCCTTGAATTCATACTGCTCATCTGTTAATTCCCAGTATGTCATTGCATACTTGCTACACGTTTGATCTTGTGCTGCATCTATATCTGTTGTATGCAAATTCTTTTACTCAGTAATATTTCAGGCAAGGGTTAAATTTCTTATTTATTTGCAAAGATATGAGGGAAATATTGCTTGTTGGAAGTTTGAATTAGCCTGGTACATTAGTAGTACCCCGATTTCTAAGTAGAGAAATTATAAGAGGATTGAAATTCTGATAGGATTAAGTAGGATTAAGTTGGTGAGCCACAAAGCTCATTATAACCTGGTAACTGATCTTGCCATTCTCTAGGTGGCTTTGTGTAGTGTGATGACTGAATATTAATTTGTTGAGACAACAATTGGGAAAAAGGCGCAGTGAACTCCCTCTGTTTCTCTATGTTTGTCAGTGGGCTCAGTAGATTAAGTCTCACAATACTTGTTCATTGAGGATATCAAGAATGTAGTTATTGGCAAACTGTACTATTTCCATTCCATATCCCTAATTAAATGCTTTGAGAATCGAGATGTGGTCGTATCGTGCTATTTTATAGGGGCATGGGTGGTCATTTCACATTGATTTTTTTGGAACTCTTTCTTTATTGATTAGTGTGCATGGTGTGCTATGGACAAAAAGAGTGAATTGGAGGGAGTGCAATATTGCTAATTTCACCTTGACTTTTAGAGATGTACTAAATTCTTCACGTGGGTTTCTAAATCATCTGATCCTTTAAATCACCATATAACATCCAGACTTAAGTTTTTCTAGAATACAATTGTATCAGTTTGCCAGCTTCTCTGAATTGATGCAGTGTGTATATGTTCCTAAGTGTATTTGTGTGGCCGTAGTAGAGTAAAGGTGAACTGTATGCCATATTGGCATCTTTCAGCTAACTGCTTTCATTTTCTTTGTGCAGACCTTGGAAAATTGAAGAACCCTGAGCTTAGTAGGTGAGACAATTTTCCTTTGCATTTTTGTTTTAAGTTTGTCCTCCAAATCACTATTTGTGCAAATGCTTCTCTTCAGTTTTTTTATGAAATCTTGCAACTGAGTGATGGATCCATGAAAATGTTATGCTTTCTAAAAATTTTGTTTTTTTACCTTTCTGCTCAAATTTTCATTTGCGTCCATACTATTTTTCCTCCTTTAGTTATTTTATCTGTGAATGATGGCTGATATTGGATAGAGTGTTAACTGGCACCACTTAATTGTAGAATCTTATGCTGGTGGAAGCTTCATGGTTTACAATAGACACGTGAGACTAGGGGCATGAGGGAAAGTAAGGGATAAAATTAATAACATTTGGTCCCATTTTGGATTATATGCTAGGAGTACACATGCCTTAATAACTTTGTCTTACCCATTTCTGACATGTTCGAGCATCTGAATGCAAGATCATACATTCACAAGAGGACTAGGGAAAAACATGAGATTACATTGTTGAAAGCCCTTAGTACTTATTGTTTTGCTGCTACCATAAGATGACCATTCAGAACTGCTAATTGTTAATTTACTTTGGATCATTCACCAAATAAATACTTTGTCATGATGTTTCTGATCACTCAATCATTATTGTAACCTAGCAACAATGGTGCATGCCCACTATTGAAATCTAGCAACAATATTTCTTCATGAATTATGCTTTTAACGAAAACTCTATTTGATGCTTACGAGGATCAAGTAAATGGCAGCGCTGAGGGGAACTGCTGGCAATAAAGTTCTTGGGGATGCCACAAACACCAATAACATAGGTACATAATTTTTTACATACACTCAGCAAAGTCACTCCACATCACACTCATATATGTTTTGTTGATTTTTTAATAGTAGATCCCTCCAACCAAGTTCTTGATCCTAAAGAACGAAAGAGACAGAGGGACAAGGCCCGGTATGCATCCCTATCTGAAGAACAAAAGTCAGAAAGAAGGAAGAAGCAACGGGAGGCTTATCATGCACCAGAAGGTACTGCTTGTGTATATTGCTATTTACTATATCTTGCGATATCTTGACCAACGATTGAATTTTTACATGTAGCTGTAGAGAAGCGTCGTGAGGCTCGTAGCAAAAGTCAAAGAGAAACAGTTATGAAAGAAAACATGGAGCCTACAGATCATCCATTGGGCAGTTCGCTAAATGCAACCCGCAACGAATCTTTAAGAGATATATCGGATGATTGCTTACATACGAATGATTCATACACTATGCGATTAATGCCCACTATTTCATCAGGTGTGTCTAAAAAATGTATAAAATGGTGTTTGTTATTGTTATGTTATTACGAGATCGTCGTGTGCTGTATTAAATGATGTGTCTGTAATATGTACAAAATGTCGTTTGATACCGTAATGTTATGTTTGTGTTAAATGATACATCACATGTAAGCAGACTTTGCCATGGAAACCAGTATTGGTCCAATGAAAAAACATAAACAGACGTCACATGTGCTCGCATTATTGGTAATACGAAAAGCACCAATAACATTCATGCAAGTTTCATGGTAGTGAAGTTTATTTGGAACAATGATTATATTTTTTTCTATTAATTACTTATCTTCTGTATTTTTAGAAGCGGACTCGAGTGACCTTGTTGCAAGCCCACAAAATTTAGATAAACGGGCCATAAAACGTGATAAGGATAGAGCTCGGGCTGCAACTCGGCGCACTCAAATGTCCGAGGAAGAGAAATCTGACTTGAAGAAGAGGCGTTTTGTAGCATACCACACGAAGACCCCTGAAGAGATCACGGCAAGGCGTGAACAACAGAAAGTTATGAATAGGACACCAAGCAGTATTGCGTCGAAGAGAGCATACAAAAAATCAGTGATTGAGTTCCATAAGAATAATTTACATCCAACATCGATCGCCATGGAGAACCCTCAATGGATCCCTAAGCTTATTTTCCCTTCTGAAGAGTCTTCTGCAGGTCGGATGAGTGATTATATGACTATTCCTGATCTCCACGGGAATCCTGTTTACATCGGTACGACCGATGGTGCTGATTCTAAAGTCGAACCGCCAGTAGCAAATGCTCATCATGCAACACGTAGACATCATGTGACACCTGGTGAGAGGAACTCACTACAGAACCGACGAAATCATTTGTTTGAGTCAACCATAGGACGAAAAGCAAAGAGAGATACACATGCCGACGCGGACTCACAAGACATTAACAACGGTAATTTACTAATATTAATTCTACCATTCGTTTTTTCTTTGCACCATTTGCTACCATTCTTTGTGTTGCTTTTATATTTTATATAAATAATATATAGGTGCTGTAGAAATTGATGCTACTACATCGGTACCCATGAATGATTCTTGCAATACACCATGTACACAACCATCCATTGCTAAAGACGGTAATTATTTTCTACTGTTGGTTCATCATAATATATAATAGGAAAAAGTCTATTTTTGACCATCCAACGCTTATTTCATATTTCACGCGTCATTCATCTTCCGCAGAAACCCCTACGCCCGGGACCCATAAAGATAGGTGCACTCAGACACAACCATCCGTTGTTGACGAGCCTTATTCTATGCCTCCACACGTTGTACAACCAGACACATATGAAGACATGGCGGAGGACGGTAAATTTTTTATGTGTCTTGTTTGTCTATTATTCATCGTAGTAAATGCGTCGGTGTCACCACTCATGTGCCCACTTTGCATCAGATGGTGATGAGAACATCATATTTGAGGAAGATGAAGAAGAGGATGAGGGGTATCTTTTTGCCGGGCAAGGTACACATCGCCATTATTAACTCACATTCAGTTAGCGATTATCATCCAACATATAACACCCTACAAATCTCCCGTGTCATTATTACTAGGTGATTATGGTGATGCCAATGGTGAAGTTGATATTGAGATGGACGATGAAGATGACAGTGAAGAAGATGTACCAGATCCATACGGTGGGGTCTATGCCAATGTCCCTGATGTGACGCACATGCTCAATCCAGTGGACAATTGCGAGCATTGCAACGCAAAGAAGTTTGATTCCGAGCCACCGGGATTCTATTGTCGTAGCGGGAAGATTCATCTGTCCAATCCTGAGATACCACCTGAACTAATGAGATTGTGGTCGAGCTCGGACTCTGATGCTAGGCACTTTCGTGCAAACATCAGATATTTCAATGGACACTTCTCTTTCACATCTCTATACTGTAAACTTGATCGCGGAACCACTGACATGAGAGATTGTGGAATTTACAAGTTCCGTGCCCATGGACAAATGTACCATAACATACGATCATTTGGTCAAGAGGATGGTCTTCAACCCAACCACCTTGAGCTCTATTTTTATGACGACGATCCATCTCTTGAGCATAGGCTTAGCAAGTGTCGTGAGAAGTCAAAAGAAAGAGATGGGGAGGTCCTCCGCCGTCTGAAGGACATCT
This sequence comes from Echinochloa phyllopogon, assembly GCA_033239725.1. Classification (NCBI taxonomy): domain Eukaryota; kingdom Viridiplantae; phylum Streptophyta; class Magnoliopsida; order Poales; family Poaceae; genus Echinochloa; species Echinochloa phyllopogon. The sequence continues at coordinate 5,945,680 of BTCW01000001.1, forward strand.
TACATGGTATTAATCCGTACTCAGAGCATCTTCGCCATATGGGGCAAGTTGAGAACCTTGAGGATTACCATATCGAGTTGAACCTTGACCAACAGCTGGACCAGAGAACTTATAACGTGCCATTAACGTCAGAGGTTGCAGCCATCTGGATCGAAGGGAGCGAGCACTGAGGCCAGTTCGATAACAGTGTTATCCTCCAAGGGAGGGATAGGTCGATCCATGGCATTCGATTCTACCATGGATGCTACGACGCACTCTCATACCCGCTGTTCTTTCCACGAGGTGAGCTCGGGTGGCACAACTGCATTCCAAAAGTTGGTGTGACCGAGGCTGAAGTCAAGAAAGCTTTAGCCATCCGCAAGACGCGCGCTCGGGGGGATGGCAATATTGATGCTGGTAAGTTGACTTGTCAAATACCCGTGTCTTACAACCTTAAACAAGTCTCTCGTGTGCTGTCAATCACGATACTTACTGCAAAAAACCTTATGTGTGTAGGGTCTGCCGGGAATAAATGTGTCTCCATACGTGATTACTATTGCTACAAACTCCAGATGCGGCCTGGGATTTTTAATCCAATTCTACACGGCAAGCGTCTATTCCAGCAGTTTGCCGTTGACACTTATGTGAAGATTGAAAGCTCATGTCTAGACTATATCTGCTTCCATCAGGACACTATTAGGGCTGACCTGTACCAAGGTCTGAGGGACAGCTGGCGTACGGGTGTGGAGGACACAAAAGAGGTTGGTAAGCGTACTGTGCTATGCCCGACGTTCATCGGAGGGCCCCGAAATATGATGCGTCGGTACATGGACGCGATGGCTCTGGTGCGTAAATTTGGTAAACCGGACATATTCCTCACAATGACATGCAATCCTAATTGGGATGAGATCAAGAATATGCTTTCTCCTGGACAGTGCGCACAGGACCGTCCAGATCTTGTAGCTCGAGTGTTTAGGGCGAAGTTGGAGGAGTTGAAACACACGCTGTTGGAGAAAGACATACTTGGAAAGGTCCGTGCCGACGTATATGTTGTTGAGTTCTAGAAGAGGGGCTTGCCACATACACATTGGTTGCTTATAATGCAAGGGAAGTACAAGATCACATGTCCTGAGCAGTATAACATGCTTATCTCTGCTGAGCTACCGAACAAGAAGAAGTACCCTGAACTTTACCGGATGGTAACGAAGCATATGATGCATGGCCCGTGCGGGGTGCTAAATCCATTATGTCCATGTACAAGGGGGCGTACTTCATGCAAGAACCGTTACCCGCGACCATTCTGCGACTCGACCTCGCATGGAAAGGATTCATACCCTATTTACCGGCGACGCGACGATGGTCGAAAGGAAATGATTTGAGGTCATATCTTGGATAATCAATGGGTTGTTCCATACAGCCCGTACCTGTTGCGTCATTTCAATTGCCACATAAATGTTGAGGCATGCAGCAGCATTAAATCTGTCAAATATCTATTCAAGTTCATATACAAGGGTCACGATAGAGCATCTGTGGCTGTTAGGGAGGCTGGAAAAAAGGATGACAATGGTGACGTTGATGAGATTACGCAATATAGAGAGGCCAGGTGGGTCACGCCTCCAGAAGCAATGTGGAGGATATACGGTTTTGACTTGAGCCAGAACTATCCACCGGTGCAGCAGCTGCAGCTTCATCTACCCGACATGCATATGGTTGTGTATAATAAACGGGACAAGATTGAGCGGATAGTAAAAAAACCAGGTGTCGAGGAATCCATGCTAACAGCGTACTTTGACGTCAACAGGTTGAATGAGTCTGCTCGTGGAATTTTGTATCGTGACTTTCCTGAGCATTATACTTGGGACTCAACTCATAAAGTTTGGAACAAAAGGAAGAACTCTGTATACCAGATCGGGAGACTTGTATCGGCGAATCCGGCAGAGGGCGAACGCTATTTTCTGAGGGTTCTCCTGAATCATGTTGCTGGCGCGACATCATGGAGGGACCTAAGGACTGTTGACGGTGTGCTCCTACCTTCTTTCCGTGAAGCTGCGGAGAGGCAAGGTCTAATTGAAGAAGACAATACACTAGATGATTGTCTAACTGAAAGCAGTATTTTCCAGATGCCATCCTCATTGCCCTCATTGCGTAGGTTCTTCGCAACAATATTGGTATTCTGCGAGCCGAATGATGTGGCCACCTTGTGGACAAAGCATGTTGACGCAATGTTAGAAGACTACAGGCGCAACAATCCAAACCCGAAGCTGGTCGAACAACTGGTCTTGATTGACATTAGGAACATGTTGCTGTCTATGGGTAAGGACATAAGGTCGTTCCCATTGCCAGAAATTGATGATGCATATGACGACGCTAGCGGTATCCCACGTGAGATATACGAGGAGGCAAACATTGAGCAGAATCCGGAAGATGCGGGACTTTCTGATTCTCTAAACGAGGAACAAAGGGCTGCCTACGATGAGATAATGTCCAAAGTCGACACGGAACAAGGCGGTTTGTTCTTTGTGGATGGACCTGGTGGCACCGGAAAGACATTTTTGTATAGGGCACTTCTCAGCACCCTGCGCAGTCAGGACAAGATTGCTATAGCTACAACTTCATCTGGTGTTGCGGCGTCCATAATGCCTGGTGGCAGGACGGCACACTCATGTTTCAAGATTCCCCTATCTCTTCAGGATGGTTGCAGTGGTAGCTTCACAAAACAGAGTGGTACTGCCAAGCTGCTGCAACAAGCATCTCTCATCATTTGGGACGAGGCGACTATGACAAGGAGGCAAGCCATGGAAGCGCTAGACAATAGCATGCGTGATATAATGGGTCGAGAGGGTCTACCATTTGGTGGCAAAACTATTGTCTTCGGTGGGGATTTCAGGCAGGTCCTCCCTATTGTACGGAAAGGGTCCAGGGCTCAGATTGTTGGTGCTTCTCTACGGAGTTCGTATCTATGGGAGTCCATGCGCCACCTTAAGCTTGTGCGCAACATGAGGGCGCAGAGTGACCCGTGGTTTGCACAATATCTTCTGCGGATTGGTGGTGGGACGGAGGAGGTCAATGGTGATGGTGAAGTACGTCTTCCTGACGATATATGTGTACAATACTCTGGAAATTCTGAGAAGGACCTTGACAGGTTGATCGAAACTATTTTTCCAAACCTCAATGCAAACATGACAAACAAAGACTACATCACCTCCAGGGCGATTTTGTCCACACGTAATGATTGGGTGGACAATATTAATATGAAGATGATCGATATGTTCCAAGGTGGAGAGATGGTGTACCATAGTTTCGACGCGGTGATTGATGATCCGCATAACTACTATCCGTCGGAGTTCCTAAACACGTTGACTCCCAACGGGCTACCTCCACATGTGCTAAAGCTCAAGGTTGGCTGTCCGGTCATATTGCTTAGGAACATCGACCCTGCGAATGGACTATGCAATGGAACACGGCTGGTGATTCGAGGGTTCCAAAGAAACACAATCGATGCAGAAATTGTGGTGGGGCAACATGCTGGGAAGAGGGTTTTCCTTCCTCGAATACCGTTATGCCCCTCTGATGATGAGATGTTCCCGTTCCAATTTAAGAGAAAGCAGTTCCCTATAAGGCTCAGCTTCGCCATGACGGTCAACAAGTCACAGGGTCAAACTATTCCAAATGTTGGAGTATACCTACCCGCCCCTGTGTTCTCTCATGGTCAGTTGTATGTTGCCATCTCTAGAGCCACATCCAGAGCAAATATCAAGATCCTCGCCCTCCCACCAGATGCAGAAGCAAAGGAGGAAGAGGCTAAAAGGGAGGAACAAAAAAATGCTAGGAAGAAAAGGAATGGCAAGGATATTACAAATGCCCAGGAAAAAACAAAGAAAAAGTGTCCAGCAGTAGATGGCACGTATACGAAGAATATAGTATACAAAGAGGTTCTGACACTGTAGGTGAGGTAATTTAAATAATCATTATTCTTGTGTTTCTTTCACTTCTCATTCAGTTTAATTATATTTTAGATCCCTTGCTTCTTAGCCAGAACTCGTAGCGATGATTGTCCAAAATAGATTCTATTCAAAAGAATATACTTTATGTTCTTTAACCATTGACCAGCTATGCAATATTTATAATCACCATGCAAAATTGGGTTACATCTTAAGTACTTCTTATACCACATTGTTAGGATTTAATTTACAATTGCTCATTTTGTCCGCGTTTTTTTCTTTAAAAATACAACAGGATAAGGTCATCTCTTGGATCCATCCGCCAAGTAGGATATGTACATATGAATGACTGAATCTGAATCAAAGTACATGTCATAGTATTACAAATTTATGTATACGTGCTTATATATATAGAATGACAAGCCACTGTGGCAAAACTTTTTGATAGACATGTTATGGTGGAGGGGGAATGCATATCGAAAAAGGCTTCCAAAAGACGTACAAGACTATCTTGCCCGCATCACATGCAAAAGTATTTAAAATAGATATGCCCAGAAAAATAATGGAATTTATTATAACCTTGCACATAATGGTAAACTTACTTCCATAACCTTCGGTTAGAGTTGTTGTACGATTTTTTTTCTTTTATTGGTGTAATAATAACAATGATATCATTAATATACTTATTCATATTTATATTTGTTTCAACATTGTTATTGTCACGTTTATTCATATGTGTATCATAATATAAATATTTTATTGCCCGTAGCAACGCACGGACACTATCCTAGTAGTTGTAAAAAGGATGGGTAAAATTTGGTCGAAAAATCACATCGGACACTGTAGCGTACTATAACACTTTTCGTTTGTTTGTGATAATCGTTTTCCTACTCTGACCTAACTAGACTTAAAAGATTTGTCACATCGTGACATTAAAACCATGTACTTAGTTTTTTTATTTACCTACATTTAATGCTTCATGCATGAGGAGAGAGATTTGATGTGATTTAATGTGATAGGTGAATAGTGAAGTTCGGAGAGAGAATTTTAGAAAGTTTGTGGGAACTAAACAGGCCCACTCTTTACATCATCAGAAAGAAAGCGTAGATCCATGTAACTCCCAATCAAAACTATGCAATTAGTTTTTTTATTTATCCATGTTTAGTATTTCATGTATGAAGAGAGAGATTTGATTTAATGTGATGAAACTTTTTGCATAGTGGAATTTTAGGGTGAAATTTTATAACTAAACACAGCCATAGAAGGATTCCAGCAATCTGCAGTAAAAGACTCTCAGGCGGTGTTCACTTCCCTTCAAATCCAAAACTTCTCCGAAACTTTCTCTCTCTAAACTTCACTATTCACCATCACATCAAATCTCTCTCCTCATGCACGGAGCATTAAATGTAGGTAAATAAAAAAACTAAGTACATGGTTTTGACGTACACGACGAGACGAATCTTTTGAGCCTAGTTAGGTCATGGTAGGACAATGATTACCACAAACAAACGAAAAATACTACAGTGCGCTACAGTGTTCGATGTAACATTTTCGCCTAAATTCACGTTCAGGAGTGAACACCGCCTCGAGCTGCCGAGCCGCGGGCCACTGTTGCCGCCTCGCTCGCGCTAGAATGCACACGGCCTCTGCCGTGGCCGAGGCGCGGCTACAGAGCATAAAATCCTTTCACCTGTAGTAAAACGGTGCGAATTCTCACTGTACCTGTTGGTGGTGAGCAGTGACGTGCTTAGGATGGCAAGAACACAATGGACAGTACGCACGGTCAACCAATACTCGACACAGTAGCAGGTACATGTACAGTGCCCCTTTCGTTTTCCTGACCAGGGCTGCTAGGACCTAAAGAGGAGTACGTAGTTCCTTTTTTTTAAGTTAAGAGGGAGTAGTTGCTGGGACTTGCAAACTCGTGTAGTACCAACTAATTGACTTTTTTCTAATGAGCTGCAAGTGACGTAGTTACTGCTCCCTCCATCCCGTCCCACAATATAAGCATTTTTTTATTTTCGTGTATCATGTTTGACCATCCGTCTTATTTAAAAGTTTTATGAATATAATATTTATTTTGCTATGACTTGTTTTATCATTAGATATACTTTAAGTATGATTTATTTGTTTTATATTTTTATAAATTTTTTTGAATAAAACGGATGTTCAAACGTGATGTCTGAAAGTCAACAAATACTTATATCGTGGGACGGAGGGAGTACTATTTTTTTTACCTTTGTCAACGCCCCAACGGGCCGCGTGCGTACCAGACTGCAAAGGGCGTACTCTACGGCACACTGCTGTGTTAGATTTGACTTGTGCGTTGGAGGACCGGAGCAACAGTATAATACAGGCGCGGCCGTACGACGGCGCATGTGCCGCTCGTGACACCGATAAACTACTGCAGCAAAGCGCCGAGGATTGTACGTACGTGCTGTAGGTGTAGAGTGTACCAGCTGGCGTCCCCGATGGCTCGGCACACGAGACGGTATAATCCGGTGTTCGCTTCCCTTCAAATCCAAAACTTCCATCAAACTTTCTCTCTCTAAACTTTACTATTTACTATCACATCAAACCTCTCTCCTCATGCATGGAGCATTAAATGTAGGTAAATAAAAAAACTAAGTACATGGTTTTGATGTACACGACGAGACGAATCTTTTGAGCCTAGTTAGATCATGGTAAGACAATGATTACCACAAACAAACGAAAAGTGCTACAGTGCGCTACAGTGTTCGATGTGACATTTTCACCCAAATTTACATTCCCTTTTCAGGAAGTGATCACCGCCCTAGTGAGTATGCAGATTTTATTGGGTCGGCCCATTGACCCAGTACCCAAAATTTGATATCTGGGCGGTGTTCACTTCCCTGAAAAGGGAACGTAAATTTGGGTGAAAATGTCACATCGAATACTGTAGCACACTATAGTACTTTTGTTTGTTTGTGGTAATTATTGTCCTACCATGACCTAACTAGACTTAAAAGATTCGTCTTGTCGTGTACATCGAAACCATTTACTTAGTTTTTTTATTTACCTACATTTAATGCTCCATGCATGAGAAGAGAGATTTGATGTGATAGTGAATAGTGAAGTTTAGAGAGAGAAAGTTTAGAGGAAGTTTTGGATTTGAAGGGAAGTGAACACCGCCCTGGTGTAAATACCCGTTGGGCCGACCCACAAAAGTTTGATGTTGAGGAGTGGCAAGTGACCTGGGTTATTTGGGTAACCCAAATAAACTTAATCCTCCCGAGTGCGGCGGCGGCGGCGCCCTGCTTGTCGCCGGCCTCGTGTCGTCCGACTCCGACGGCGCGGCACACCCGGGCCATGGCGTCGCTCCCCTTGCCGCACGTCACGCTCACCACCAGCACGCGCTTCCCGACCTCCGACACGCGCAGCTCGAGCACCTCCACCGGCGGGGACGGCAGCGAGCCGCCGGCGGCCACCATGGACGACGGCACCGACTGCGCGCGCTTCATCTTCTTCCTCTGCTCCGCCTGCAGTAGGAGGCCCTCATCGACGTACTCGTACTCGTACCGCTCCTCCTGCTGCGCGTCGGCGCCGGCGCCGGCGCCGCCGGCGGCGGCCTCGAGCGCGCCCACCTGCCGCTCCTCCGCCTGCCTCCTGCAGCACCTGCCGCCGGCGCCCAGGACAAGTTGGACATGGAGCCCTCCGGCAAGCTGGAGTCGTAGTAGGAGAGCGCGCCGCGCAGGTACATGCTGCAGCAAAATCGCATTCAAATCAGCCTCCCTGTTCCAATATTTCTCAATTAGCAGTTCTATATGTTGTTCCCGCATCTCTCTCGAGTAGCAGCAGCTCCTATATGTATTCAATTAGCCGTTTCTGTAAATATTCGATTAGCGATGCAAGAGATGAAAACAAGAAGAAAAGAAGAGGCAGCAGATTGAGATGGAGGCCGCTAGTCTGCTTCTGTATGGTCATTCGACGTTCTGAGTACAGAGCTGAGCGCATCAGCGATGTTTTTTTGGTAACCCATCGGGTATTTGGGTAACTCGTGCTTAGAATTTGGGTTGACCCATTTGTTTTATTTTTCAAAGTGGGTTGAGTGGGTTGGGCACTGGTTGACCCAGAGTCGACCCACTTGCATCCTGAGCTCCTAGAGATGGGAAAAAATATCTTCACCTCTTGCCTTCTACTGTACGGAGTACGTAGTACTGCTATTAGTATTTTTTTTATCCGTTTGCATCGTGAAACTTGACATGATCGTCGACTCCATCGGTGTCTGTCTCCCGGCCCTATCAATACGTGTCAGGTTCACGAATGTGCATGTGCCCAAATTTATGGCACAAGGACTAACTCGCTACTACGTACGGAGTACTACTCATACTACTCCAGTAAATGATCGAGATCAACGTTTAATTGCTCTCCAATAACCGCATTTTAGTTACAGCGTGGAGTACTACATGGATGTGTACGAGTACCGCTGACTGCTCTACTAGACTACAAGTACTATGTGCGGTAGTTAATTAATTACGTGTCTTCCTTTTATTGCAAAAAAGGGGATCTTCCATTTTATTTACTGCACTTGGCACTTGCATCTTCCAGTTTAAATTACTGCTGTCATGTTCGTTTGGATTGTTTCCAGCGAGCCAATAGTATTTTTCTCTCAGCGAAAACCAGCGCCAGCCACCAACCAGCCAGCAGTGTTTTTCTCTCAGCAAAAACCAGGGCCAGCCACCAGCCAAACGAACAGGGCTCGCTAGCTGATGCCCGGAGTTTAGTTAACTATGGGATTCGTCAAAAAAGGGCCTTGAGGGGGCTGATCGTCTCGCACCGTGTTTAGATGGGGAATAGGGGTGGTGATTTGGGGGTTTGGAGTCACTTCGTAATCGTCGCGATACTGTAACATTTTGTTTGTATTTGTGATAAATTGTCTAAAAATTGATTAATTGGGCTTAAAATGTTCGTCTCTCAGAGTACAACAAAGATATGCAATTAGTTTTTGATTTTATCAACATTTAATATTTCATACATGTTATGGTATTTTGATGTTATGACATTTTGATGTAATGTGAGTTTTCTTTTTATATAGTGAACTTTAAGGTGAAATTTAGGAACTAAACGTGGCCTCCATCGATCGAGGTCGCTATCGCCGCAAAGTGAGCATTTTCGGGCCAGAGCATATGCTCTCGCAGTCGCGTGTGTGTGGCGCGCAAAGCCATGGACGATGGATCGCTCATCGGTGGCTTTTGCCTTTACTATCGGTCACATATATGAAAGAAAGAAAAAACAGAATTTCAGATGGAGCTAGAAGCTAGTACTCCGTAGCTACCAAGCTAGCCATCAGTAGCCACCCAGTTCGGCTCGGGATGACCGCGCGCACATCAAGCAACCTCTAACGAAAGGGACCCCGGCTTTGGCATGTCTCACGATCGGGAATTAACGGGCCATGCTTGTAAAGAGCGTAACGATATCATCTCGGCGGATGGCGTGGTGACTTGGAGCTGGAAGTAATTTCTTTGGGACTTGGGAGCACGAACAAGTTAATCTGCCGTGTGTTACTGTACGATTGGTACCTTCGCGTCCAACAAGTATGGGAGTTCTCTCTACCCTTGGGCCACGCTCGGTGGCGCGGTCAGCGACTGCCGGATCGGAGACCGGAGGCAGGCATGTGACCGGCCACTCGTTTTCCGCAGGCCGCCTGACCGGCCACTAAAAAGCATTATTCTTTTAGTATTTCTTGAGATGAAATCTTCAATCATATCTTCATACTTTATATTCTCCAAGACATCATTTTCAAGAGCTATTATCCCCAATGCATTCAGTCTTTCTTGTGTCATTGTAGCTCGCAAGTAGGATTTCAACAACTTTGAGTTTAGAAAAGCTCCTTTCCGTAGATGCAACAGTCACAGGAATGGTTAACAAAATTCTGTATGCAATAATGGCATTAGGGAAACAACCATGGTGTTTCAAGTACTTTAGAATATCAAGAGGACCCATAGATTTCTTAATATGATCCTGGATGAACTTTAACTTCACATATAATTCTTTTTCATCAATATCTGAATGTTCTCCACTCTTAAGTGCAACCTCTAAATTAACACAACAGGACATCAAACTCTTATCATCCAAGGAGCATAGCTTATCCGAATTAAACAAGAAACCAAAAGTATTTTGGAACTCTTGATATTGTTCAAATCTCTTATCCGTGTCGTGGCCGTGGCCTGTGCGAAAATATTCGGCAAACTGCGAACAGGCGGCGACTCGATGTTGGGTTTGGTGATTTTAGTAGATGAACCGGTCGCATTGCTCGTCGGTTCCCTGGACGGAAAAACTGCCGATTCGTCGTAATTCCTAAATCCTAAATACCACCGTAGCTTTTTGTATGGGCCTTTAGTGGGCTTTTTTGTTTTGCTGTACTTAACTACATAATTAGCTAACCTAATTAGGGTGGGATTTGGGGGCCCTGTGCGGGCGCCCACCTTGCCCCTGCTCATGTACGGCCCTGGTATCGCATCTGGCCATCGGCTAGTGCTAGTGCCATCCCTTTTTTTTTTCTTTCTTTGGAGGGTAGTGCTTTTCTTCCCTTGCTGAGAATGGCGCGGATTATGTTTGCGATCGATGCCGTTTTGCTGGCCTCCGCTCTCGATTCTTGCCATCAGGCATCAGCTTCAGGCCCTGTTTACTTTCAAAATTCCACTCCCAAATTTACTATGTAAAAAGAAGATTCCTCGTCACATCAAAATGTTATAACATGCATGAGGTACTAAATGTAGATGAAATCAAAAACTAATTGCACAGTTTTGTTGTGCTCTGCGAGACGAACATTTTGAGCCTAATTAATCAATTTTTGGACAATTTTTTACAAATACAAACGAAATGTAACAGTGACGCAATGATTACGAAGTGACATCATACTTCAAATTCACCCTCCAAATTCAACATCTAAACATCACCTAAGGAAAGGTCACGATCGAGTCCACACCCACACGCTCCGTCCCGGTCAGCTACTAGACCACATGCTGCCAACTTCCTCATTTAGTGGACGTTGATTTTAGGCATTTATCTACACATGAACAGCTTGCTATCGGCAGTTTTTCCCCTAATAACGGATACCCGTATGTGCATGCACGTACTGTAGCTACGGTCGTCAGTCGTCTTCGTCTCCACTGACCAAAGAAAGACACAACTACCGTTACTGAACGTCATAAAGGAAGGTATTCCGAGAACCAGATACGGTGGGTAAAACGACATGAAGATGATTAGTGTACGAGTAGATGAAGCAGCCGCGGTGATGAAGGCTGAGGATCTCTCTCTGACAGGAAACTTTCACCGAACCGGGTCGGCCCGGACCCCGAGGCCCCGAAGCTGCCACCCCGCAGGCCCCTGTTCCGTCGCGTTCTCCGCTGCCCACTGGGCCCTGGGCCCATGGTTGCCCCTCCGCGCGTGGGAATGCACGCAGTGACCCGCTCAACAGTGGCGCGCTGCCGCCACTGCCAAGCCCGCGCCACAAGAGTCAAGGCCCAGCGACTCCTCGTCCTCGCTTGTCCTCCCATTCTTTTCCGCCACCGCGGCCCGCGGGCCCCACCCCACCTCGCAGAGCACCGGGCCCGAGGCCGCTGACCGCCACGCTGTTTCCCTCCCATTCCATTCCCCGCCCTGGCCCTGGCGCTCCTCTCCCCCCTTCGTACCTTGCGTCCGAAGCCTCGCCCGCTCCCAATTCCCAAACCTCCCCTACCCCCACGCGCTACGGTCACCGACACGCGGGCCCGCCGGGGGCGCGGCAGGCCAACCGGGTGGCCCTGTGCCACACGCCGACCCGCGCAGCCGCTGATAGGTGGGGCACGCGAGGTGTGGGTCCCACGGGTCAGTGGGGTAGGGGGCTGGGAGCTGGGTGCCTGGGGTCAGCGTGAGTGAGGCGTAGCTCAGCTCTCGTAGGTGGAGGGGGAGAGGGGTGTGTGTCGTGTGGGTGTGGGTCAGGCATTTTTTAATCCGCGGTTTTTTATTCCGCCATTTAAATAGGCCACCGGGGGCACACACGCCGCGGCTTTGGCTCGCCTCCACCTCCACGCCCCCCACATCCCCCCATTCCTTTCCACTCGCCTCCCTCGCCTCTCTGCCTCCCCACCCACATCTCCACCTCCTTCCTCTCGTGTTTGCTTGCTTCGGTCAGCTCGCCGAGCTGAGCTGAGCTGCGGTGAAGGGAACGGAGCGCGGCGCCATGGCGGCCGCGGACGTGGACTTGGACGCGCTGGCCGCCGACATCATCTGCTCGCTGCGCGGGGCGGACCTGGCCGGGTGGACGCCGCCGTGGCGCAAGGCGGAGCCGGCGCCGGCGACGGCGACGCGGGAGGGGGCGCTGATCTGGCCGGCGGTGGCGCGCGGGAAGCGCTCGCGCCGCCAGCGCTCGCCGTCGGCGGGCCCGGCGGCGGCGGCGAAGGGGAGGTGGGGACGCGGCAGCCCGGCGTCGCCGCTCGACTACAGCGGCGGCTCCGGCTCCGGCGCGTCCACCAGCGGCGGCGAGGACGGCGGCGCCTTCTGCTCCCAGGGCCACCGACGCGCGCCGGCGACCAAGGTAGGTCGCTTCACCAGACACAAACGCATCTCTCTCTCTCTTCTGCCGCCTCTCTGTGCCGCCGCCGCCGCCGCCGTGCTGCTTTGCTTTGGGTTCTTCTCCCTCCCCAACCACCAGTACTCTCTCTCTCTACCTCCCTCCCTCCTATCCCCGGTTCTCTTTCCGAGCTTCCTTTTGCCCTTTTCCCTTTTTCGTTTAGCGTGACGAAACTGCCCCCCCCATTGGTCAGCGAAAAATCCCTTCCCTTCGTCACTCGAGCACCACCAGCGCCGCTTTCCTCATCCCTTTCACCGCTATACTTTCCCCTCAAATCCACACTCGCATCCACCCGTTCTCATCTCCCCCATCCATTTCCTAAGATTTTCAGTTTGCTTGCTGCCGACGTCACGTCTCGCTTGGCGGATCCGCATTCCCGTTCCTCAGTTTGTTTATCATCCGAAAATCGCCCGAATTTCTCGTACGTTGGGTTGGGCTTGCAAATTTGGCGAAGAGAAGCGGAGTTTTCCAGCGCCTTTCATGGCGTGCGCGTGCTTCTTTTATTCGCCGGTGGTTGACTCCTACTCGGAGGAGGGGGGTAATTACGGCAAGTTGAGGAAGCCGGTGGGTGCGGCGGGAGCTGGGCCTTCCATTGCTTCCGTGCCGCCAGGTTGCCCAAGCTTGCCCCTCGGTCCCCACTGGGAGCGCGCTCCCTGCCCGGGTGTAGTTGCGTCATTTTCGGCCGTCCTTTATCCCCCGGTGAATTGCTCGTGTGGTGGGAGCGTGGAGCCTGTGGGGCCCTCCCCCCTGCTCGAGAGGGGAGTGGGGAGAGTGGAGACAGAGTCAAATGCGGGGCGGGGGAGTTAAAACGCGGCGCGACGGGGGTGGGTGGGGTCGTCGCGCGCGACACGTGGGCGACCGCCGGCTGGAGCTGCCGTGTGTGGCGGCGGCGGCGGCGGCGAGGCGTACGGCTTGGCGGCGGTGGCAGCGGAGCCCGATGAGCTTTTCCGCGAGGCGCGGGGCACGGGCCCCACGTGTCGGATGATCGGCTGGGGAGTGGGGCCCTTTTGCTAGTTTTGAAGGAAGAAGAAGGGCGCGGGGCCCACCTGGTAACGCTGGAGCGGTGGGGATTGGGGAGGCGTGGGGTTTCCGTTATGGCGTTGGCGTCGGATGATGGGAGTTTGGCGGATGTGGTTTCATGCGGCCTTGCCTAACTAAAAATGTGCTCATCCATGGAGGGGATTTCCGGGTTGCTTTTGCGGCTGGAGGGAGGAGGAGAAAGGACAATGATGGGCGGGTGCGTGGCTCATCATGTGGCTTCCTCGATTGGGTGGGTGGATGGGGGATATTCATTCGTTCTAGCTGGGAGTTAGGAGATGGGGGCCGTCGGCCGTGCGTGGTGGATCGGGAGCCGGCAAGCATGCTTGTGTCGTGTCTCGTTTTTTTCTCTCTCTCTTTCTGGTGTCACACTGCCCTGTGATTTGCAAGTGTACTGTGTTGTTTTCTGCGGTGCTGCTGCGCGATTCTGAATCCGTGATCTTGTTGGACAGCTGTTCTGGGAGAGGTGGGCTCCCGGCCTCCGGGTGTTAGCTTGCCTTGTTCATGACAGCATCGAGTGTGTGTTGTGTTTCGTTGGATTTGTGTGTTTGATGATTGATTGGTTATGGACTTATGGGTTGCTTTGTTCCCCTCGATGCAGGTGGGCTCCATCGGACGACCGCAGCTGACCTTCCCGACCCCGCCTACACGAACAACTGCCCAGCGAGCACGGAAGAAATTGGTAAGTTCCGGGCTTATCCTCACAATTGATGAACTCAAACACGTCAATCTGGTTATGATTCATCCTGACTTATGGGCTGGTGCCAGGGGGCTCAAAAACTGTTTTTGAAGGGGCGTTTTACAGTGGAAAAGTAGTATAAGGTTTGCAAACACGCTTTACTGGTCTTAGCAAAAGAAAGCTTGACCAGGTCGGAGTGCTACCCATTCACAGGAAAAGGGATCTAGTTTAGTGGTTGTTGAACTACGCCTGCACTTATTTTAGAATAAAGCAGCAGCTGCTCTACATCTGTCTGGGGTTTGAAAGGGTGGGGGGAGGGTGAACGCAAAGTGGAATCGTAAGGACAAAGCCACAAAAGGCGTACTGGCCGAAAAGATCTACCTCACCATCAAGATGGTATCTGTTGATTGAAAAGCCCAAAATTCAGTGCTATAGAATACCGAGCATGTCCTTCTGTGTTCTTGTCCTTGTGGCTTAATTTGGTTTATCGTTTGGATCATGCAGAGGCTGCCGGAGGTCCAGCAACTGGTGCGGTCTCTCACGGTGGAGAATGAGAGCCTCCGCGAGGTGAGTAATAGTTTTTTACTGAGTACTTTCAGGGTATTTTAATGGGGGTTTTACTGACTGCAATTCGTTCTTGTTTGTCTATTTGTGCAGGAGATGCGAGCTTTGCAGAGAGCTTGCAAGGCGCTGTCAAAAGAAAACGACAAGCTTGAGGTAACATCAACTGTATTAATCTGTTTCTCTTGTTCGTTTGTATCCCAGATTGGTATGTGGGCCACCATATGGTATCTGTTGATTGAATGGCTTATCAAAAGGCTGTCTTGTTTTGGCTTAAAGCATAAGTTAAAGATATTATATTGCTAATATAAGAGTTGTTTAAGCCGCCAAAGGTAGTGGTCCACATACTCCTGCGATAATTTTTAGGTGCTTTAATTTGTAAGCTATCCATGGGCAAGATGCTAAACAGCATACAAGGTTGTGGGCTTGCGCCAGCATCATTTTCGCCCACTCATTTCCCACAGGCTGATGGGTAGGGTAGATGTAAAGGAAAAAAAAATCTCGAGTAAATTTTTGGATTGCAGCTGTAGATGAAAGGGATTGTAGTAAGTCAAGTCCATCTGTAACTAGATAGAGCTGAATCCTACCTACAAGGTTGCAAAAGGTGCTGGAAAAGATAGAGATTCCTGACCCTACATCTTGTACCAAGAGGCCTTTGTAACAAATGTATAGGACTACTATCTGATTCTGAATGTTCTGAGCAAAAGATAGCCTGATTTTTATTTCATTTAACACTTAGATTTCCTTGTGTACTATGACAATCGTGAATCATAATATATGGATAGCTATCAATGACCACCAACAGCAGTTCTGTTATCATGATGTGTGTCCAGTTGTGTCGTCAATATTCTTCATGCAAAGTTGCACCTTCAGAACCCCAATATATGCTTCTTGTTGGATGAATTGACACTCACCAGCACAGTATCCGGTTGTTAAGGATTAAGACCATCGTGGCAAGGTGTCAACTTTCTGAATGAACACGTATTCCTTAAATGTAGAGCTTGTGAGTGACATCTCAGAACCATAAATGGACTGATTGATCTGTGGGACCAGGACAGCTACAAATGGTCTCACATCAGGAGTCAGGGAGTAACAACCTGGTGTTACTTTTAGTTTCTCACTGGCCAAGGATTTGTTGACAATTGACATTCTGTGTCATTATTAGTTGTTTGCTGGTTAAAGTAACAGTAGGATTAGTATTGTTTTTAGATTATCAGATAAACCTCAGGATTGTGATATGACCACAATAAGGTTAAAAGAAGAGCACATTTCTCCCAGTGGAAAACAGGGGCACAACTAAGTTGTCAATTTAGTATAGTGCGGTATTTTTATTAACTGCACAGATGCCTTGTTTATGCCATTCCCATACCTGGTGTGTTTGATGTTGCTTTCACACTTGCATTGACACCTTATTACCTGCTACTAGCTTTGTTTGTGCTACCCATGCGTATACTGATTAAAGGTCAGCCGAACTTCACTGGTTTCCCATAATTGCTGAGTTAGTGGTTATTTTTATATGTATTGCTTGAAGCATTGTGTGTATGCATACAAGAAAAATGCAAAGCTCATACAGCATTGATTAAACACTATGGATGTTATATCTGCTTCTTAAACAATCCTTTTCATAGGATTGCAGTTTGATATTTTTAATATGATAAACAGCTACTATGATACTTATAAGGGCTTTATGTGGTTAATTCACCTCTTCAAACTGAACATTCCTGATAATATTATCATCACAACTCACAACTATGAATAACTTTGTGACCTTCATCTTCTTGCATGGTGTCTGTCACTAAGTGAACGGCTATAATCTTAGGTTACTTAAAACAAAATAGCATGCTTGCCTAATCCTATCTGATTCAGTTGAAAATACTTGCAACCAACCGGGCCACTTGGTTTCAGTAGTGGCCCTTTGCCACCTCATATCTTTCCTTACATGAGATTGTGCTGGGTCCACCTATTATAATGACAAACATTCTGGATCTGTCTAAGGTGTGTTTCATGCCCATTAATTCCTATTCAGTACATTTTGATTTGGTTAAGTCCATGGGCCATTTACTTTTACTCACCTTTGGTTTTGTGCATGGGTTGGGTATACCTGTACTTATGCCCTTTCCAGTTGCATGAGCCGTTGCAGCTCTAGGGTAGGAATACCCTAATAGGTTGGTCATATCTGACTTCACCATTTCCACATGTAGGTTATCTGAAACGTAAATAGATCCGAGCAAAATGAAAATGCTTCTGTACTAGCTGCGCCTTTATCATTGCTTTGTGAACATCAGACAAGGGTCAATTCTTTCATGAATTATCAGCCAATATTTGATGCCTGACCGCAATCTCCTTGCTTTTGAACTAGTCTTTTTTTTGTTTGTTCTTACATTACTCTTGATGAATTTTCTTGAATATAAAATGTCATTAGATGTTTAATTTGTGTTTCCTTATAGTTCTGTTATTCTGTCTGCACCAAATTGTGAACAATGACACACCTAACAATGTTCTTGTCATTATGCAGACAAGGTTAGAGCAGTCGGACTCCCAGAATGAAATCACATCAAAGGACCAGAAAGGAAAGCAACAGATCGATCAACAGTCAGTTACACAGTCTGAACAAGACAGCTTCGTGCTACCAGATCTTAACCTTCCCCCACAGGATACTGCCGATGTATCATCAGTTCATTGATCACTTCAGATTGCTGCAATGCTAACCGAATAACAAGTGTACATAGAGGAAGCAGGGTAGCAGTCTAGATGGCAGTGCTGCCAAGTCATCATTTGAGAATGACACATATTTGATAAGTTGTTATGAGATCAGAGTTTACTACCACTATAGTCGTAAGTGATAAGCCACATCTGTAGCTAAAGGGAAGTCTAATTTTAACTCACCTGACATTGTCTTGCCTAGTGCATATGGTATAGCTGATGATAGTTTCAGCTCAAACTGATCTCCACACTGGTGGATTTAGATGAATTTATTCATGTTATTTCGTTCGATTAAGTGAAATGACACTTGTGATGATCTGGCTTTTGTGACAAAACTGTCAGATCTGTGGATCTATAGTTATTTCGGTTGCAACTACTGAGTTTGGAGATTTGCTTTGGTTGAGCAGTTCTGTAAGACTAAACTAATTGGAAGTGCCTGTGGGCTTAATATGGCCGGTAAGTCAAACATTGATGGGCAGAATTTAACGATGGGCCTAATCTTGGGAGACTAGGGGTGGAATTTGATCACAGGAAAGCTGGGATTACGTTCCAACGCTAGTAAGCTTGCAAATTTTGCATGTGATCAACCAAGAATGAAAAACTATGATTTTCATGCAGCTCCATTTACAAGCACACGATTATACGATGTGATACTAAATTTATTTTAGGCAATATGCTTCCAGTTCTAGATTGTACACGAGTTATACAAAATGCTCGTGAACCACTAAACATAGCACTGCTCTCCTGTAAAGTGAACAAGTTTGGAATCGGTGCTCTCCTACTCCAAACCGTGGGTCCTTGTACTACTTTAGCTACTGACTTTGGTCGCTGTCATACTGGTTTCTTTCGTTTTCCAACTTTGTAAACTTCTAGCCTTTTGATGATTGATAGCAAATGCCCTAGTTAATGCTGTTTTCTCCGGCACTCACCTGAATTGGAAACGTGCAGAAGTGATAATATTACTTATAGCAATATCAGTGTGACATAAAGTTTGGTGTGTCCTCACCCAAATGGTGGTGGTGTTGGTCTTTTCCCAGTTATTCTGGGAATTAGTGGTAGTGGTGGTCTTTTCCAAGTTATACGCAGTGTTTAGAATCAATTTTGATAGCACAACGCTAGCCAGTGCCATATAGTTCTTTCTTTTTTTGAGTAATTCTCTAATGATAAATAGATCCTAAATTCGCCTAGATGGGCCAATTTTAGAAATCTCAGTCGCCAAGTAAATAGTAATGGTGTTGGAAAATAATGTTTATAAGGTACTCTCATGCTAGTTCTCCTTTCAATGCATACTAGTTTAGCATGCCATTTATTTAACATTAGCTCTCCCCTATCTACAGAGTTTTACTCCTTTTCAATTGATTGAGATCTTACTTATGAATCGACCACCCAAATTTGTACTATAAATGGTTTTTTTGAAATAGTACTATAAATGGTTTGGCAATATGGGGTTAGAGTTTGGGGGGCCTACCTCACTGAGTAGTTGTAGAGGTAGCTGTAGAGTGGCTCACTAGTCGGCGAAGAGATGGCGGCAGCGCAAAGGCGACAAGAGTGTTGCTGGAAGCAGGTGCGGGAGGATTCCTGCTGGGCGGTGGAGGCAGCGGGACGGAGACAGGCAGGTGGAAGATAAGATGTCGTGCCCAACATTATACTTGGACACGAGGACAAAAACCATGTGAGAAAAATGAAAGAGAAAGGAAAAAGGGATACGGGGAGAGAGAAGAATGGATTGCTTACTAAACAAACATAAAAGTAAAATCGAACCAACTCTTTTTTTTTGCGGAAAGAAATTGAACGAACTCGGACGAAGAGCTCTCTATCGATCGCAGTTATCTCCCTAATCTCTTACCGAAACACATGCACCATTTCATCCAAATGCAAGTTATATACAAGTCAAACTTAGCTAACTGAAATTAAGTGTGTCATTTCCCTGTTTGAGGTGTACGTGTAGCAATTAACACAACCCCTTTGACAAGTGTCGGTCCCCACGTCGCCGCCGTGGTCACAGACAGCTGCACTGCACAGCCAATGCGCCTGAAGAGGCTGCGCGGCGACGAAAGAAAACCAACCCAACCCAACCCCAGCCCAACCCCAACCCGTGGAGCCTTCCAACCAAAATCAACCCACCCCCATCATCATCATCCATCACCCATCCATCCGCTTGTCCCTCCTTCCCTCCCACCACCACCAACCAAAACCCCCAACCGCCGGGGTCGTCGCGCCCGCGCCCGCGCCGCCCCCTCGCCTCGCCGGCGGCGACTCCGCCCTCCCCCGCGGCGATGTCGTTCCACTACCCCGACCACGGCCTCTCCATGGACGCGGCTGCTGCTGCTGCTGCTGCTGCGGCGGCGGCGGCCGCTGCCGCGTCGTCGCCGAACCCTAGCGGCTTCTCCTCCCCCGGCGTCGGCGGGGAGAGGGAGAAGGCGGCCATCGCGGCGCACCCGCTCTACGAGCGCCTCCTGGAGGCGCACGTCGCCTGCCTCCGCGTCGCCACCCCCGTCGACCAGCTCCCCCGCATCGACGCGCAGATCGCCGCGCGGCCCCCGCCGCTCGCGGCCGCCGCTGGGGCCGCGGCCGCGGGTGGGCCCTCCGGCGGCGAGGAGCTCGACCTCTTCATGGTACGGCCCGAACCCCTCTCTACAGGCTCCTTCCCGTGCTGCTTGCTTTGCAGCTGTGCGCTGCCGTCGAATTGCTGTAGGCTTGGGGTGCGAATAATTTAGGAATCGAAGGAAGGTTGGTTGGCTGCCTGACCTATTCGCGGATTCTGTCTTGTTACAGCTCCGCTTTTGCGATAGCTTCCGCGGTTTCCCCATTTGCTATCCATGTTTGATAATAACCTAGAGCAGATATCTCAGACTGATTCATACGCTGTGATAGAGTACTTTTTGATTTGTGAAGTAGCATGTATAAGGCTCATGGTACGGAGCTTTATGTGGTAATGTTTAACTACTTATTGGCTGATCTGTGGTGTCAAAGACTTATAATTATCCGACCTCCATGGTTTGGATGAATTGCATCAGCTCACTATATTGACTACCCTTCCTTCTGTTCGTTTTGAGAGATGTCAGGTGAGGAGATTGCCTATTTTGTGAAGGATGTGGATTGGCTAGTGAAGGGTAGCAAGTCTTATGCTGCAATGGGTGTTTTCTGTTGTATGATTTGTGATGTCTTCATCTTGTCTAATGACAGTTTTTATTATCTGACCATTTACTAAATTAAATAAACATAAACCCATGTACGGATGTTCTATCACATGTCTGATGCTCCTCGGTCTTTTCAATGGCTTTGCATTATTTCACTCAAAGTAGAAGTATTATTATGTTTAGTTTTTTTTTTGCTGTTGACATTTTGTATCATTATGTTTCATTGGTGTATTCTTGCTTTCGATTCTGATACCTATAATTTGATTTGTTGCAGACGCATTATGTGTTGCTCCTTTGTTCATTCAAGGAACAACTCCAGCAGCATGTACGTGTTCATGCAATGGAAGCCGTGATGGGTTGCTGGGAGCTTGAACAATCTTTACAAAGCTTGACAGGTGGATTATTTTTTGGTTTGCTTTCATTAATTCAGAAACGCGTCTGAAACTTTTGGATATACACTACTTGCTTTTATTATTTCAATAATTGCAGCCTTGCTGTCAGATGACAAAGTAGTTTCAGTATTAATTGTAAGGGCTAATTATTTAGCAATTGAATGAACGGAAACATCAGCATAAGCTAAAAAGGAAAAAATTGAAAAGAAAATGATTTTGAACAGGTATTAATTTGTGACTATGAGCGTATTCATTGCATGTCTTTTCAACTGTTTCTTAACCAACACTCGAGAATATCTGTTTAGAATATGTGTAGTACCCTCTATACTGATTAATGAATGCCCAGGCTGCTACAGCCACATTTTGTGTTCTAATACTAATTTTCTATCCTACTCTGAGTTCTAAATTGAGATTTAGATTACAACTTGTCCTGGTGTTTTACTTGGATTTATATGTACAACTTACCGAAGATATTTATGCTGAATGTCAACTATGATGGTTGTCCTCATATGCTGCACCATGTACATCTTAACTGAATCTGCAGGGGTAGTTAATAGATTAGTATTGTGTAAATAATCACTGTCAAGCAAAACTAAGTGATCCTAGGATTGGTTCTGCAGGGGCATCTCCTGGTGAAGGCACTGGTGCAACCATGTCGGATGATGAAGATAACCAGGTGGATAGTGAGGCCAACATGTTTGATGGTAATGAAGCATCAGATGGTATGGGCTTTGGCCCCCTAATCCTGACAGAGGGTGAACGGTCCTTGGTTGAACGTGTACGGCAAGAGCTTAAAAATGAGCTTAAGCAGGTTAGATCAACATCGTCTGAAGTTTTTCATTTCAACGTTTATGGTGGATTATTAACTAACAAAAGATTTCCTAACTGTAGGGGTACAAAGAGAAGCTTGTTGATATCAGAGAAGAAATTCTCCGCAAGCGCAGAGCTGGTAAACTTCCTGGGGATACCGCATCTATATTGAAAGCTTGGTGGCAAGCTCATTCCAAGTGGCCATACCCAACTGTACGTGATACGATGGCAATACCATTTCCGAGCTTAAATATGGTAGTAGTTTCTGTTCATGATAAACAGCTCTTTCCTATCTGATACAGGAAGACGACAAGGCCCGGTTGGTGCAGGAAACAGGATTACAGCTGAAGCAGATCAACAACTGGTTCATTAACCAGCGCAAACGGAACTGGCACAGCAACCCGACATCCTCGGGTGAAAAGACCAAGAAGAAAAGGTTATCATAATGAAAACTAAGCTTTGCTGTTAAACGATAGGCTTGGCACCTTTTATTTTTTATTACCGTCTGGTTTTAACATGTGAAAATGGAAACGTTGCAGGTGATGACTGCCTGAATCAGTCTTGACAAAGCTAGATCTACACTATACCTTGTTGCGAAGTACATTCTCCCTCACTCTGTAGCCACCAAGATTTTAAGACCGACCTTTTCAGAGGGAACTTTATCAAGATATGCATCTCAGGGGGACATAGCGGTCACCTAATGCCCTTAGTTTGACCACGTGGTGGAAGTGGAAGTTGGTAATGACTTTTGCAGTATAGTATTTGCTAATGTGATGTGCGAATCATGTGTTGTATGACCAAGGAGACGGGATGGAGTAATTTATGTTGTATTGTAATTGTGTATCCTACTATCCTACCTTGTAATGATATTGTAGGGATTGAAGGATTTCAAGGTTTAGATTGGCCGGTGTAAAAAGTGCTGGTTCAAAGTTTACCTGAAGGGCATGTAATGGTTCATATGTTGTATGTCGTGTGTGTAAGCTGCTTGTTCTTCGTGCAACTGTGTCTGCCCCGTTGGTTTCGTGCATTTGTACATATCCTAATGTTGCCTGTAGTTTTGTGCTGGGCCGAAAAATGTCGCTTTGCCAAGCAACTTTCTACCGAACGAACTCGCGAGTCGTCTAAGAAAAACTGCCGAAGACGACAAACGATGCTGCAGACTATTCCTATGGAGAGTAGGAGACCAAGTTGAGCAGCGACTGGGCAGGTGAAGTCCGACCACGCGGCCTCAAAATAAACGATCACCATCCAAAGCTTTCCCTCTCACGGCTTAACTTCTTTTTGATTTTTCGCCGGCTAAACTTGTTTCTGATTTTTCGCCGTCGTTTCCGCTGGAAAAACCCGGGCGGATCACAGATTTCTTGCTCACCTGCCCCGGCGTCTCCGTCGCCTCGAGACCAAAGCTAGCCACGCTAGCTGTCCCAGCCAGCTCCAAGCGAGTCCAAGGCTCCAAGCTAGCATCAATCACTCGCCAAAGACATCTATAATACTAGTACCTTTTGTGGGACCAATGGGATTTTTCATGTGAAATTATTCCAAATCCGATAGTGAGATTGTGTGAATCAATGATCACGCACGTACATATAGCTAAGTTTTTACACATGATCTGTTACACACTAGAACAATGATAGGATCTACTACTGCTCTCGAATCTCCAACGCACATCATGTACAACCAAAACTGATCGACGATGAACGCAAGGCATATGCACACTAGTAGTAATTCATGCATAGCAGTAACCAAACGTATATGCGTATCCGCATGACCCCACCGGACCTTCCGATCGATCCCAGCCAGGCGCGATACGATACGGCTACGCGACCTCGACGACGACCGCCGCCGGCGTGGACAGCCGCGACGAGAAGCTCTGGTAGAGCAGGCCGTCGCCGTCGCCGCGCAGGGCGTGGGCTCCCACCTCCTCCTCGTCGTCGGCGTCGAGGTCGCCCTCGTCGAAGTTGAGCGCGTAGCTGAGCGGGTCGTACCGGAACTCCCCGACGCCCGCGCGGCGGCGCCACCCCATCCGCTCGCCGAGGCCACCGGCGCCCCCGCTGCCGAAGCAGCAGCACACCGTGGCCCGCAGCCTGTGCCGCAGCGCGCTCAGCGGCGACGACGGCGGCGAGGATGCCGCCTCCATCTTCTCCCCGATCAGGCAAGCAGCACGGCCAGCCAGCTGCTCTCAGCAGGTCAGACTGGTGATTAGTAGCCTCGCTTTCTTTAATTAGCTAGGCTTTGCAGTTGGTTAAGGTGGGCACGGCACGGCGCAGGGTGAGACAATGCGATTTGCTGATTAAATACTCCGTAGTTGATAGGGGGAGTAGGAAATGACGGAAAAGGACAGTGTGCCGGGGGAGGACCAGGGGCGTGGCGGGTGGGACGGGTTAGATAGAGGTCGTAGTTTGGACTGTACTTAAATGATTTTTTAAAGAACAATTATACTATCTCCTTAGGAAACACACCGGTGTATCAACTCAATAAATTAGTCGTAATCCCTGCGTTGTTCTTCTGGAGTTAGGCATACGAATTAAAAACATAGATGGAATGTGTATCTTACTCACTATACTGACAGGGGCGGATCTAGGATAAATTGCCATCGGGGTCAGCACTCAACAAATCATCAAGGTATGCTGCCACCGGTGTATTTTTTACTGGGGTCATAGCTGGTCAAAAAATACAGGTATAAGAGGCTCTCGCAAAGTCATTGGGGTCAGCTGACCCCGATAAACCAACGTAGATCCGCCCCTGTATACTGATCTTGTGTAAAATATGCATGCATGGGGAAAGAAGTTTGTTAATGATGCAATTAATAATCATCTAAAAGTATGATGCAACTACTAAGGGGTGGGTATGAAAAAAGACATGTGAAAGTTGCTTGCAAGTTAGAAAACAAGTATTTGAGATTGTAAGAAGGTTAAAAAAGTATTTTGAACAAGAGCAACCTAATAAGGTTACTGATTGATAAGTTATAACTAATAAATAACTGAAATTAACAAGGAGGAGGCACCTAGTGGATAGTTGTTATTAGCTCACTAGGTCATAGTTGTTAGCTAGTTGAGTCAGTTAGAGCTAAAATTAACTTAACAATTTTTAGCTACGTGGAACAAGACCTGTTGTGATTTGGTGCCTTTTAATCTAGGGTGGACCCAAAAAGTGTCGTAATATTCTTGCCTTCTTCTGCTGTGATCATGTATTGTCACGGTGTTACTTTCAATAGTCTCCCTCTTGGAATGGTACAATACTATTCAAAGTGATGTTTTGTAGACCATATTTCTGTTAAATTAAAATAACTTATTTATAAACGGAATGAGTAACTTATGTTTTTGCAATATTATTCGATGTTTTTATTTTGGCAATTGCCTTCATCTTATTATATTCTATAATTTTTCCTAATACTTGGGTAAGTTGCTGGCAAGCATAATCTTGGGTAAATAATTTTTTTTCCAGGTTTTGGACTTTGGTTGGGTGAGTTTGGGCACAAACCATGTATGCAATTCGTGTTTAAGCGTATGTTTTGCACACTTCCTTTTTCCACACTGCTTTTTTCAACCATAAAAATCCATAGTGGGATCAGGATTCTCATGGTGAGTGTCAGTCAGAGAGTCACTCTCGATCATTGAGTTCACGACGATCCTCGCCTGACCTTGCTGTCCAAAATCCAAGCTGCGACTAATCCAGGAAAGGCCGAAGCCAGCTTTATATATAAAGCATCCCCAAAGGATACTGGGATTACCAGTTTACAATAAAGCACAAGCCGCACAAGAGCAGCGTCCAACAAATCCGCAACGGGACTCTCTAGGCCGCTCGCCAGAGATAGCAAGGCACTACTCGCGACGAACACACTAAAGGGCCATGAGACCATTACAAATCGACTGGACCCGACCTTCCGCGGCGCCTACGACTGCACCACCAACGGCTACAGGAAACCTCCACACAACGCCTTCAGGAAGGCAAAGGCGCGACTGCGCCAGCGTTTGGTTTTCACCACGGAGAACTTCCACGAACCGCCATCAAATGAGACCCTGCAGACAACACCCTCAACAGGGGAGAGCAACCGTCGTTGTCCGACCCGACACCGGGTCCAAGCTTACGCTTAAGGGCCATCGCCCGACGAGCCGAGAGCACCTGGACCGATCACACTCGCTTTCATCCATCGCCCACCATCGCAGCCGCCGAAGCTCGCTCACTAGGTTCCATATGCACCCGATGGCAACACCCGACATCTCGGGAAGGTTTGGGTCCTCTATTGACCCCAACACTTCTGTCGCCCCCTCGATGGGACGACACCGCGCTTCAGCAAGTGAGATAGAAAACATGAACCCAGCGACGAAATCTTGACGACGCTACGGGGACGGCTTCATAGACGACGCGAAAACAGAGGCAGTGCCGCCGGCCATGGAGAAGCCGCGGGAAAGGCCAGGGCAAGGGCCGACGCCACCATCAGGAAAACGTCAGCGCCGAACCTAACCCGGACCGGTGTCACGGGGCACCAGTGAAGCTTAATACACCGGACCGCCACCACGGCGGCGGTGCATCGCCGCCACTCCACTGAAGCCAGCCACACCAGTCAGCACCGGCAGGGCCCAAGAAGCACAACCAGGGGACGGACCCTAGATTTGGCCCCCCCGGGAAGCACGACGACGATGGGGTGGCAGGAGCGCGCGCCGCGCCTACCCACGCGCCGCCGCAGGGCCGTCCGCGCCCGGCCCCTCGCCGGCCGCATGGCCACGCGCCCGGCCGCGCGCTCCTCTGCGACACGCCGACCTCAGCCGGCCGCATGCGCGCGCATCCACCGCCGGCGACGTCCCGGCCGCCCCCGCCGGCGCGCCCGGCTGCACCGCCCGCACGCCTGGCCGCCGGCCCCTGCGCGAGGCCGCAGCAGCACCGCTGTCGAAGGAGCCGCCGCCGCCGTCGCCCCACGCCGAGGGAGCCGGAGCCGCCGCCAGATCTTAAGAGGTCTTACATATTTGATCGACAATGCAGAACATCTACTCTGAATTTCGATGCACATTTCTACTAGAATCACTGAAGCATATACAGAGTTTCAGACTCTGCACACAAGTACTCTCATCACTCAACCGTCGTCATCGCCAAGCTCTCCGGCATTACCGCTAGGCGATCTCGACGGCGGCACGCGGCGTCGGTGTGAGCTGCGGCGAGAATCCCATGTGCAGGAAGCCGTCCCTGCGGCGGGCGGCGCGGGCCGGCCTCCTCCTCGCCGTCGACGCCGCCGCCAAGAAGGTCGCCGTCGTCGAAGTTGAGCGCGTAGCTGAGTGGGTCGTACCGGAACTCCCCGCCGCCCGGGCGGCGGTGCCACCGCATCCGCTCGCCGAGGCCGCCGCCGAAGCAGCATACGGTGGCACGTAGCCTGTGCCGCAGCGAGCTCAGCGACGACTCCATCGGCCCAATAAGTCAGCACGTGAGACGACCGACTGGTGGTGATTGGTATCGATCGCTTTCTCAATTAGGTACTCCGTACCTTGCTGCCTTGCTGATGCTGTACGTGATGCTGTGTGGTGTACTCGTGTTTGGTTAATTAAGGTGACTAGGTGAGCACGACGAGGGTTTTAAGGTTAAGAGCGGGCGACGCGCTGATTAAGTAGTAGGGGAGTTGGAGGCGTTGGGAATGACGGAGAAGGACTTGCCGGGCGCGGCGGGGAAAGGTGGAGGCGGCCGTGCTTCGCAGGTGGTGTTGCGTGCGGCCTTGCGGGTGGGGCGGGGTGGACGTAGGGGTAGTTTAGGGATTCTCGTACACTGCCAGCGGAGTTTTTTTTTTGTAACTTCAGCGGAGTTTGTTGTCGGATGGCGGGACCGCGAAACGATTTTTTTTTTGAAAAAAATTGGTCAGCCTTTAGAATTCGGCGCCCACTAGAAAGGCTTTGGAGCTTGGGCTAGTGTCGGCCCTCTGGTTGTCCTGTAAATTTTTGGCCAACCCCATGGTATAAGCGTTGGGCAAGCCAAAAATGCTTAAAATTTAGCAAGTTTTATTTACGTAAATTTGATTTGCCTCGCCCGCGAGCAAGCCTTGCCTTGCCAGCTGAGGCGAGCGAAAATCACTCTCCCGCATAAACAAGCAAAAGCTTGTCGGCGTAGCCAGCCAGGCAAAGCGAGACGCAGCAAAGGATCTAAACGCTCCCTTATTTTCTGCGTATACTGGCTTTCCCTCCCGATAATAAATTGATATATCACGGGCAAATGGGCAACGTTTTCACAGCAGCTGGACACATCCAACTCGCTCCAGCTATTTCGTGGTGTCTCCTCGTTGAAGGAAAAAGGACAGGTCCAAAAGCAGGGTTCATAAATTAGATTGCAACCCTGGGATCTACAAACTCCGAAGACAAGGGCATAGAATTATAGCCGAGCTGAAACAAAAAAGTCCCGACTTCTTCACGAGCAAACTACAGAGGCCACATGTATCCATCCAGCAGAAAAAAAGAACAGATAAGTATACGGGAACGTTTGGTAGTCTTACCGAGCTGAGCAATAGCTCAGCAGGGCAAGCTTGCCCATTCCAGCTAGCCCAGCAGCACGTTCGGTACCTTTGCCAAGCAAGCACCATCGTTTGGTACTGTTTACAACTTGCCGACCTTGCCACTTGCTTTGCCGGCAAATTAACAGTGCAATTAGCATGTCTTGCATGAAAATCAAACACTTGATAGTTGCAATTGGAAAATATATTGTAATACATTTATTACAAAAATAACTAATCTGGGACTATAAGCTAATTCTTCAAAAACTAACGAAGCAAATGCAAATTTATCAAAAAAAAAATCATATCGGAGATGGATAGTTACGCATAAACCATCTCTGAACATACTCCTTGATGGACGCCAATGGCCTTCCCTTCAACATACCAGCAATCTTCTCATTGTTTGCTAAGTATTCTTGCAACTTGAGTCGAACAAATAATGGGTATTCTTTCATGCCATCAATCGTCTTGAATAACTCTTCATTTGGATTGCTCACATGAGTGAAGCGCATGGTCTCACTCATATCACGCAGAGCATGAGTCATCTCTGTAACCACACTATCATCACGCTTAACCCTCTTACCTTTATCAGCCTTGCTAGTGGTAGGACGCTTGCCAGACGAGCTTCCTCCATTATTGCCCTCTTGTTCAGGAATGCAGTCCGAATCATACTGAAAATCGGGACTCGCATCATCATGATTTGTGTTCTTATCACCAATACAATCTGCATCCTGAGTGGGATAATCATATGGTATCTGCAGAATGGTGAACTCCCCAGTTGCATGCTTGTCTTGAAAGATGAATTCCATCTCATCATAGCAATGGATGGGGACGTTAATAAACTTCGCCCTTGGATCTTTGTCCTGTACATGTTCAATGTGAATATTATATTTTATTGCCCTACACTAATAATTTATCAAGCTGAATGACAACCAAATTACATTTGTAAGGACATAATTCTTACATTAGACATTCTGACGACCTCTGTTTCATCATATAATATCTTTTTCTCCACATCATCGAAGTTTGCTCCGCTTAAATTCTTTGCTTGCATAATAGTCTTCCAATGAGATTTCAGCTTGTGGAACTTGTGGTAAACTTGTCGATGAGTGAAGTTCGTGGCGTACTTTGCATTCAGTTGTTGTGCACACTCTTCATGATGCACCTCCCGAAAAACCAAATGTCTTCCCTCAGCCTGCATCTTCTCTTTGAAGTAACGCAGCATGTCCTCCACAACCGGGGGCCTCCACACAACATTGTTCCCAGCCATATCCTGTATGTGAGATTCCTCAAGAGATTTATGTAAGTTAGCTTAAGTCCAGGCACCAAAAAACAATAAATACAAAGTCTGAATTTGCAATTCATAAGGCTATAAGAGTCCATACAGGAAAAACAATAAATACATTTTAACGATTCTGATTACACATATCACACATCCCTAACATTATTCCTATTTCTCCACATACTAGAAGCTATGGCATCCCTATCTCGAAGAACTCCTCTCTGTTCCTCACGCAGATCTCGTTGAACACGACCAGCTGATCTTGGATAGTTCTGTATCCAACTTTGTTCACTATAGACTAGTTCATCAGGTCCACCATTTTGTAGGATCCAGTTGTGAAGAATACAGCATGCTATGACAACTCGTACTTGTGAAGGGAATGGATAATATGGTCTTGTTGTCAAAACTTTGAAACGGTTTTTCAAAGTCCCAAATGCCCTCTCAACAGTAGTACGGAGCGATGAGTGTCTAAGGTTAAATAACTCATTTGGTGTCCGGGCTTTATTACCCCTCCATTCACGCAAATGGTACCGTGTTTGACGAAAAGGAGGTAGGAATCCTCTCCTAGCTGCATAACCAGCATCTGCAAGATAGTACTTACCTAGCAGCAAATTGGAAATTAATTAATATATCTATGTTGCATCCTAAATATATTTCTATGTTGTCTATAGAAGTTTTACAATGGTAGTCACCAACCTTCAGGGACTCGGAGGCCATTTGGATGCTCAAGAGAATGCTTTAGGACTGTGGAATCATGTGCCGACCCCTCCCAACCAGCACTTACATATGTGAACATCAAATCAAAATCGACCACCGCAAGTACATTTTGGGTAGGATAACCTTTCCTTCCCCTGAATCTGTCTACAATTCGAGATGGGACATTGCATGGAATGTGGGTACCATCAATAGCGCCAATGCAGTCCTAACCATTTAGTTATTACACAGAAAGTAAGTACTAACTAATATGATTTTAAGATATTTTATTATGAAAGAAGAAAAGGGCAATATCTTAAAATATGGATCAAACCGTGGGTTACCTAGAATTTTTGATGGAATTTCAAGCGAGCGATGCCTAAGCAATTCTGGGCCAAGTTGTCCGATTGCATACAACACTTCGTTGAAATATCTACTAACAGTTTCACCAGACCTTGTGAAATGAAAACTAATGTCACTGTTTTTTTATGATGCCCTACAGTGGTGAGAAACATGGCAACTTGTTCCTCTACGGTACAGTGCCAAGTATCTCTAAGTGCTCCCATACTACGTAGTTTTTGACACAACTTGAAAAATACTGACTTTCCCATCCGCAATTCTGCAATACAGTGTTTCTCCTCACCACAGTAGAGTTTTTGCAGATATATCATCCTTTCTTTATTCTTCTCCAACAAAGAATATCTTATAGGATCACTAGCATTGCCTCGGCGTATCACCAATGTCCAATATGCCAATATAAAAGCACTGATAAATGCAATCTTTCTATTAACTAGTGCACTGTCGTCCATCTATAATCAATTAATAAAGGGACCGAATGTTAAATTGTACTACTATCAGTACCGTATCAAAATCAATTGCAGCATTAAGATAGAGATTCAACACAAATCACAGGCATGCATTTGGAACATAGCGTATTGACAAATGAATAGGAAAAACGGAATCTGGGTATGATAAATCACAGATTTTGGAGCGCATAAGATTGGGGAATAGATGCATACCTTACAATCAGAAAGTGAGGCACTCCTTTCCTCACGAGTCTGCGTGCTACCAAAGAACAGCCGCAGAGATCGAATCGACGGGCCTCGCAGCAATCTGAACGAAGGGGAAGAACGAATGTGCTAGGTTTCACACGACTCTTATGGCGTGGTTTGAGAGGATGCTGCAGCCAAATAACGGATCCGATTCGATTTATAGCGTATCAGTCGATAATGGAGTAAAAATCGCTGGAGAAGGCGGCGGGATAGGGCGGCGTGGAGCGCGAGAAAGCAGAGAGCCACGAAAGGGATGGAGTTCGTTGCGGACGGATCTGGTTTCGCGCGCATTTTTTCTGGACGCGGCCGATTTTGCCGTCGGAGGCGAGCCGAATCGGCTCTCCCTCAAGAGCGAGCTTTTTCTGGCCCCACAAGGCAAGGTTGCCCCTGGAAGCGAGATTTTTTTGATGGATCCAAATGCCTAACCTAGTCCGGCGAGGCTAGAGTTATTTTTGCCGAGGATCCAAACGTTCCGTACATCAATCGCTCCCCATGGCATACGCTAAACCGTGGCTTTACGCCACCACCCACCAGCACAGAACGGGAGACGCGGGCAAGTCTCACACGTTAACACGGGAGAAGAAAAAAAATGCTTCGCAAGTCGTAACTGTACAGATAACCTTTCACGTTCCTTTGTGTCACTCTCAGCGGAGAAACTTTGGGCAGAGATCAGAGTCGCACAAGAACACAATACAGGATGTGCTACACCACTAACCCCCAGTGGTGTGGATCTGAATCTGTGAGCCTCACTCAAAGTACACAAACCACGGAACTTCTGGTTGAAGACACTACTATGTTGATACGTACTTGCGCCCTGTTCGTTTGAATTATCAACCACCACACAGTAGTGTTTTTCTCTCAGCAAAAACCAGCACCAGCCACCAGCCACTAACCAGCAGTGTTTTTCTCTCAGCAAAAACCAGCACCAGCCACCGGCCACAAGTGTTTTTCTCTAAGCAAAAACCAGCACCAGCCACCAGTCAAAAGAATACCACATCCCATTAATATCTATTGATGACAGGAGACAGACGTACGTGACAGACGTGTGCTATTAATACCTTTGCTTGAACCTATCATACAGTAATGAACGATATACCTAGGTCGCTAACTACATCCATATACGTGCAGCTTGCAGTGGGTGCAGATCTTACTTCAGCTTCCCATCCATCGTTCCATCAACAGGGCTGCTTCTGCTGCTGTTGCTTGAGGATGGCAAAGATGCTACTGGAAGAATCGTGCCCCCTTGTATATCGCTTGAAATCGACTCTGGAGCTTGTGCAATGGCATTTTGGCACTCTAAATGAGCTATCAAGCCTCCTATCTGTCACAGTAGAACAACAATCAGTTAGCTGCAAGCCAGAAACCATATCACCCATTCTGCATATCACACATTCTTCTGAAAAGAAAAACCATGACTTTAAATAAATGTACTAACCTCTTCTTGCAGTTTTTCAATCTTTTCATCTTTTAATCTAAGGGCAGCTTGCCCCCTGAAATAAAATTACGTCAACGTCATTTTAGATGAAAAAACAAAGTGTATGTTCTATTTTCTAAATTGGTATTCTTTCCTGCAACAGTGGCAAACAACAGAACACAATCAAACAAATGACCACTCATGACACATGAGAACATATGGAAACTAGTGGGTCTATATCAAAATGAGCTGCCCATGCCATTTCTCGCCAGAAATACGAGGATCGATTAATAGGAAGGTAACAAAAACACAGTATGATTATCCTGTTGATCCATATTCTATAGCTTGAATAATGTCAGGATTGCATCAAACAAGAAGCACTGGTTAATAGATTGATTCTGTGTTGGTTTGAAACACAATAAATAAACTACCTTGCTTGTGTTTTTCGTATCGTTTCAATCCACTTCTCTTGATCCTTGACAAGATTACCATTAACCTGAGGAAAAGGATAGAATCCAAGCAATCATGAGTACAAATGAAAGGCCCCAGATAACACCAATTTTTAGGCGCTAATATTCAGATTTAGCTTTAGCATATAGTAGTTAAGTAATCAGGTGCTTACTTCATCAAGAAACCTTTTCTCTTCTGCGCACTTGTGAATATTTGCCTCCAACTTTTGAATTTCAATTTTCATTATGCTCATAGCTTTTTCAACAGCAGCAGGAATTTCTTTCTCAGCTTCCTCTTTGATTTCTTGTAGAAGTGACTCATAGTACTACATTAGCACAAAAACCAATCAGAAAATCACATGGGGTTTACATACAGTAGTCCTCCAAGTACAAAAACACCATCTAGCAGAATAATAAACATAATTAAAGACACATAAATGTACTAACTCACATTTCTTTGGTTTTCAAGCTGAGATGTGACAAGATCATTGTACTCTTCAACAATCTAAAAGAAGGGAAAGCCAACGTTATAATGCAAGGCACACGTAGTTATCAGGTATTGGATAACACTTGACAAAAGAAATTATCTCCTTAACACATTACAGCTTCAAATTTACTGTTCAGTAGAGCTTCACTCATTGCAGCATCACCACTGCATAGGGAACATGTGTTCTCTGCTGTGTGACCACCATGGCAATGGTACTCGACCAGCTTTCCGTCTGTTTTTGACTGAATAAGCCGATGGACATAGTTGTCTCCAGCATAGTCCCAAACTTTCTGTGTCTCTAATTCAAGCGAGTAGCAATGTTGACTTTCCTTCCAGTGTTCAATAGCATGCCCACCTTTGTATCTGTGAATATCCCCAGCAATTTAATTAAATTATATAGTAAAACTTACAATTTCCAGGATGATCATGAAACATTTTACCTTCCACAGCCAACATGGCCACAGATTACACATATCCAAAGATTCTCCGAAGTTCCGCAAATAGAACACATGGATTTCTCTGGTTGCTGCTGACAATATCTACAGACCTGAAAGATGCTTTAAATGTGAACAAAACCTGCACATGCTGCCAGTGTGCGAAAAAGAATGGCATAACATGCTCTCTCTCCATTTTTTTTCCTAAAGCCAGGTACAACAGATTACTAACGAAGGTCAAATCCAGTTCATTTGCTAGTAAATGCAGATTGGAGATACTGCTAACTTGGTGATAAAAGATATTCCCAAAGACAGCGATAGCATAGTTGAGTTTCATATTCCCGTTTTGGATTTAAAGATAAAAACAATCATGATGCAACCATAAGATTGCAGTTAGTAAACTGGTGAAGAAAAAAATGCATTGTAACTAAGTAAATCATCTTAGTCTCATACCGGACATGACGAGTCAGTCCATTTTGATATACACGAGCAGTGGAAAGAATGATTGCAGATTGTTGTGAGAATGCCTCCAGGATCTTGGTCAAGTCGTTCTATTCAACGATTAAAGGAAATATATGCTGTGAGCAACATAAATTTCAAAATACCATCCTGTTTGGGCTCAAATATACCAGTGAGCTGATAAAATGCATGGCATCGAGCTTCTACGTCATGAAGCAAACATAAAAAGAATAGTGGATATATATACGTGTAACATCTATAGAGTTGCATATACTGTGCACTGCGAAAGCAACAAAATAGGGAAACCAAAAAAGTTCTAGCCTCCTATTATAGTAAGCCCATTTAAAAAGGCGATATGCGTGAAAACCATAATTTTAAATATTTCTATGCATATCTAAACTTCTGTTATCAATTAAAATAGGACAAAGACACAGGGAGGCTAAAAGACATTGCCATGAATCAACTGGAATGAGGGTTTGAAATTCAACAGACACATCATCATGCACAAACTTAAAAATATGGCCCACGTTTTCTTTATGGAACAAAGAGATGGCAAATTGATGTGTCAAAATTAATCATGTTCAACTTAGACGAAAGCTTATAAACTTGACATAGATCACAGATGTCCTCTTTCCCATCAACCAGTGAATATATCATTGCACAAGCAGGAATCATGACTTTATAACAATTTCAATGCAATGCAAGGAAAAATCAAAGAGAGATTATAAGCTTTCAAGATTTCAATCATTAAACAGAACAGAGCACTATAGACATACCAAGACATACAGGACACATAGGTTGCTCAGCCAAGCTTGTAACCGAGCTATGTGCATGCTCAATCAATTGAGTGTAGTGCACATCTTCCACAAAACGGACATGACAAACATCCCCCTGCACCATATCGATCTCCAATCAATGGTTGCAAAATTTAATCACAGCATCAGGGGAAAAACACAATACTAAATTCAGCAGAGTCAAGACAATTAGCACCTCCAGCGAAGAGAACTGCTTCCCATTGAAGTGCTTATAGAAGTTGTCTGTGGAGTTCTGGTTGTCGAAATTTATAAGAACACTATACTGGTCCTCTGCACCATCAGTCCTGCAACATAACCATCAATTATCACTCCATCAATCTTTCAAAAATTATCACTCCATCACACATACATGCGAATCACACCAGCACAACAAGTTGGGCAATTCTTTTTGACAGAATTAGAAGTTGGTCAATTTGGAGGTTCACGCATTATAAATAGAACAGAACACATCACTGAGACTATACTCAATTGCATGGACTGGACTGATTGATTGTTCTCCAAGGATACCGCAGCCGTATGAAGGGTAAGCAAAGCATAGCAGTAACAACCTGACAATGCGCATCTCGAGTGTGTGGGGGACGAAGGCGCCGCAGAAGCGGCAGAAGTCGGCGTAGGTCATGTGGTTGGGCACGGCGAGCACGCACACCCACGGCTTCCTCCCCACCTACAAACGAACACACGCGCGCGAGCCAGATGTGGAGCTCAGGTCACTAAAACTATCCACGGAAACACCAGCCCGGAAACCCTAGAAGGCGTGGCTTACCGGGAGACGAGACGAGGAGGCGGCGGCGGTGGGCGGGTCAGGGTGGAGGATGACGACGCCGCGGGTCTCCTCGATGAGGGGGTTCCCCGAGGAGAAGTGGACCGAATCGAGCGCGTGGGCTGAGGTGGAGGGCGCGGCGGCGGGGGGCAGAGAGGCGGCGGGCTTCCCGGCGGTCGCCATGGCCGGAGGAGAGCGGCGACGGCGAAGATGAAATCAGCGAGGGGTTGTTTCGAAAGTTTCAAGGGACCCACGGAGAACGCCGAGGGAAGGTAGGGGTCTTTCTGAAAACGTGTTCCTTTTGTTCTGTTCGCCCGGCGCCTAACCATGGTTAGGTGGACCCCACTTGTCAGTGATGAAAAGACCGACATGACAAATTGATCAGGAGAGGCAGAACCGCCGCAATGGCGGGCACGAGGGCCTCGCCTTCTGCCGCTGGCGGCGGCGGCGCTCACTGGCGGAGGCGCTTCATGACCTCATACGGAAGCTGGGCCCCTCACCCCTGGAATCGTGTTGGAAAGGTTGGTGAAGATGAGCGTTGCTCTAATGCTCTGGAATTGTTTTGCTGTCTGCAAGTGTTCGATGAAATGCCACCGCGCGGGGAGCACTAGGATTGGAAGTTTTGGATGTGCAACCTCTGGGTCCGGGATTAAGCTAGTGATTATTCATGTTAGTGTCCTCGAATCTTCGTCGCTGAAACATGCTTAGGCGTGAGATGATAGCTGAGTTCAGAGTAGTTACTGTTTATCTGGCAGCTTCTTGTGACTTGTGGTGAAGAACTGGATCGTCCTTTTCATGTACATTCATTTTGTAAAGTTCACTGGATCTTGATCTATCCTTGATGAATACTTGATATTTCTCTTTTAGGATTCACAACCTTGCTCTGGATCGGAGAAGGCAAGGAGGCTGATGTCTGCAGATAGGGCTTTCAAATGCAAAGCGTCATGTTCACATCTCCTGCTTTCTACGGACCACTGTCATGGACAGATTCATTAGCTTGGAATCTTGGACGACAAGGTGATATCTCATGTTCAGGTAAGAAATTCAAGTATTCAAAGTGGACCAATTTTTTCACCTATAAAAGCATTAATCCTGACCCTGAGACAGGCAAAGTGATCAATATCTAAAAAAACTTCCATATGGGGGAACACTCCCCTGGGCTTTGTTCAAAGAAGGTGCTATGCTTTGAATCCAAGTTGGGACTGGAGATTCAAGGACTCCCGGAGTTCAACGCTCTAAGCGATCCACTGCAAAGGAGCTTGGCAAGTGACCAATATCATCCAATTGCCTTGAACTAGTACTTAACCTGATCACTATACCATTCCACTTCGCCCCTCCCCAAGTCCTTCCTACAAGAGCTAGTTTCACATAGATATAACTGTTGACCCTGTTGTGATAAAGAAATTGTTGATGGGGAAATGGTTAAATAGATCCCATGTAAAGAAACTTGGTCAACACTGGGACCTTCATACTTGTCAGGGATCGGATAATAGATAATATGCCAGTTGCCAGGTTTTGATCTTACGATTTCTGTGGAAAATTAATTTACAATATGTCTGCTTATTACTGCAGCTGGTGTATTTTTCAGTCAGCATATCTGGAGATCTTCACCAATCTTCTTCGGAACCATCATCTGTCATGTGGTTTTTAGTTGACTGAGCATCCCTAGAACAGAAAATGGTAATACTTCTTGATTTAGTTTATTATTTGAGTTCATTCATGGGCTTTTGCCAAATAAATTCATTTTGTTGACTTCATCTGATGTGAGTTGCTGAGATCTTCAGCTCTCACTCTCTTCCAATGATGGTGGAAACTGGAAAGGACTGGTAGTTTTAGATACACTACTCCTTTGCAGAGACGCTCCAGCTGATGACATTACTGTCACAGACTAACAGTATTATTTTCTGCTCAAATAATTATGAGTTTATTTGGGAATTGGAACTTTAGGGACTCATAAGGAAGAGGACCTGGTGTGCCACTGGACTCATGTAGGATGAGAGATCTGAGGCAGACAAGGCTTATGCAATGGTCTTGCTTACTACGCTGAACCAAACATTGTGTACAAGGAGTGCTGTTCATCTGTAGCAGGCATTTTGCTCTGCAGTTTTCTTGGGATAATGAAGTCAAAGGGCATAGGCCACAAATTAGTTCTGAGACACTGATTATCCAAAGTTTCTGAGGTTTTAGATTCAAACAAATTGACTCTTGTGACTTAATATATATGTCACTCTGGATAGACTGATTGGGGGTGTGTCATTTGAGGATGCATCCTAAATTATGAGACTTTAAACTTGCGATATGATGCATCTGATTAGACTGCAAGAGAAACACTTTCTTTTTCAGCTTACACTTGAGTCCGTCATGCCCACCACCTCTATAAAAAGCCTCGGTTCTGAGTTTTTGAAGACCTGCCCAGGCATATCAAATTCTAAGTCTGTGTCATCATATTCTGTTGCAAATTTTCATCTGTCACATTCCTTAGAAAAATGGGAAAAATTGCTACAGGACATGCAAAGTGGAGCGTGTTTGCTGAAACACACCGTTGACCGCGTTATATGCTGCTGGACAC
Source organism: Echinochloa phyllopogon (assembly GCA_033239725.1). Lineage (NCBI taxonomy): Eukaryota > Viridiplantae > Streptophyta > Magnoliopsida > Poales > Poaceae > Echinochloa > Echinochloa phyllopogon. The sequence goes on from BTCW01000001.1 coordinate 5,984,375, forward strand.
TCTCATTTTGTGCTAATTTGCTGAAAGACACCGCCTCGATTAGAAAAATATTTTTTGGCTGCGGAGGAGAGAGAAAGCTAAGGAAATGTCCATTTTACCCTTGGTTCCATTTGTCAGATCTTTCTTTCTCCTCCAGACTTGGCATACAACTGGTGTCGTGCCGTGCCGGGCGGCACCGGCACTACGCTGCTCGCGCTCCACCTCTCCCACAGTGGCGGCTGCGGCGCAGGCTGTGTTGCGCTCCCTCCAGAATGCGCACCCCAAAAATCTGACAAATGGGACCAAGGGTAAAATGGACATTTCCTCACCTTTCTCTCTCCTCCGCAGCCAAAAAATATTATTCTAATCGAGGCGGTGTCTTTCAGCAAATTAGCACAAAACGAGAGTGTCCAACAGCATATAACGCGGTCAACGGTGTGTTTCAGCAAACACGCTCCACTTTACATGTCCTGTAGCAAATTTTCCCTAGAAAAATTAACCATAAAGTGAAGCATGTTTGGCTGAGTTACCATGATTGCATGATTAATTGGAACCATCACAATATTAAATTACTATTTATGAGTACTATAAGGTCACTGCAAAACTGTTGTGATTCAAAAGAAAATAACTTCAGTTGCACGTTCCATCCTTGAGGACTTTAGCCTTAAAACAACAGTTTTTTCTCAATCCGAAATTCTCAACAGTAACTTCAAACACCATGGCTTTCTTATTTCTGTTGCCAGTAGCTATTCCTTTTTGACCAAAACGGCCGAGGAGTAGCTATTCCTTTTTCCATCACAGGTTTAGTGGATCATGCATTCATGCCTGGTTCTTTGCAACAAATTTTGAATCTATTGATATTTATGCTTGCTGCACTATTAGTATTGCCTTTTTTACTATTAGACTATTGTCTTGTTTTGCATACCTGATTTGCCGGACATAACTTGTTTAACTCAGTTGTTTGATGCTAACTTGAACTGAGAGAGTAGTTAAGTGAGCCTTGCTTAACATAACCAACATGTCACCATCAAGTGCCACTTATTAAAGGTTTCCCCTTTCCAAATGAATACACCAGACACTTACGACCATATTGGTGATATTTGAATGTAACATCTGAATTCATTCTTTTGTAATACACAATATACCCCAGCTACTAATTGTTATTTACTTTTGACTGTACTAATTTGCATGAATTTGAGATCAGCCATGTTTCTAGATAGTGCATGCATCTGGTTTACAGCAGCAGCAACACGACACTGCTAAGAAATTACAGTGGTTGAAATTTTCCAGGAAATTCAAGTGGAAAAATGTCCAGTCAAAGTCAAGGGGGGAGAGGGTATCTACAACTAGGCCAATCCTTTTTTAATAATAATCATCATGAGAGGATGACAAAGATTTCACTGTTTTAATCAACATTAGATTAGCCTAATGTTCTTAAAATATTTAGTTGATGACGCGCACGAGTGCACTTCCCGAGCTTTCCAGCTATATATGTCGAATCATATCACGAGGTGCATGGAAAAACTATTAGCCTCATGTTCTGATCTCGAGATGATCTGAGTAGGCATCGCTGAAGGCTTCATTAGTTAAAGCTAGAATTGCTCAGCTTCCAATGTTTGGAGCTTATTTTAACTTTGTGTTGTTAACGCTTCCCTGCAAAGCTAAATGTAATCAACAAGATCCAACCGTGTTGTCTTGCAACAATACAATTGCTTGCATGGAAACTGCTATAATCTCAAGAAGTCTGTATCCATTTCCTGTAACCATTTGGCTGTAGGAAGGATAGTGGGCAATGGAAAGTAAACTAAAAACTTCTCAAACTTCTGTTTGGTAGGTGAAAGTTTTTGTCTTTCAATTGGCCTTACAACCGTATCCTTTTGCTATGTCTGACACACCTCTTGGCTATGTACATATATAACTAGCCAGCGCTTACATTTGTTACAACAAGAGGCATTAATAGGATGCCATTTTTAGCATCGAAGTTGCGTTTCTTATGTGCTACTACATTGCATCATGGAATTTTGAGATAATTGAAGATATTTTGGGAACAAGGAATAGTGGGAATTTCTTGCTTTGTCATAGTTGTTTCATAACTTGTCATTTTATTAAATCTGCTATGCATAGTTTCACTAATTCGTTCCTCTTATTTCTTTTCAAGTGTAATAGCTAGTACTGTTACGAAGATTCTTGCAGTCTTTTTGCTAGACTTGGGGCTATGGTAAAATGTTTCACTTTCACTGATCTTATTGCTGATTATACATGAAAATTTTAACAATTATATGATTGCATTCCATTTAAAACATTAAACCCATTTTAAAACCCTCTATTTACTCCAGAACTCTGTATTGTGAATGCAAAAGGGAAAAATTATAAGCACACTTCTTGTTTAGATGAAAAATTAAATATTGGAACTTGCCCATTGAATTTATATAAATATCAATATTTTAATGTTTATTACTGGACATAGTTGTAGGCATGTCTAGCATTAAGAACAATGACATAATGGATACCATGTCTAGATATTAATCTTAGTTAATGACCTACTAAAAAATGCGGACGTCATTTGGTTCCTTGAACAATAAGAACAGCATACTTAAAGAATTTTGGAAAAAGGAATAACATAAACTATGTTAAAGCGTACATATATATGAACTGGTGCATCTACTTGAAGAATTTGAGTACAATTGCCTCTAGTGATGTACACTGTAATCACATGGTTCCATTGAGACAAAATTCTGTCAGTATTGCACCAGCTTAGTCCAAGAGATAAAGAACATGAAATAAATAAATAACAGAAAAAAGAATAATTATTGATCTTTATTAGCACAGAGGCGATCTATGAGGAACCCCTTTCCTTCTGCTCATATTTGTGGCCATGTCTTCATCAGACACTCTGTTTGCAGACCGTGCACAAATATATGGTCCACTCCGTTTTTTCCGGACAAAATTTGTGCATGCCGCGCTTAAATTCTCAGAGTCTGATGATCCCGTGGGCTCATCAACATCAACGAGGGTTGAGTGAGTTGTATCATCATCAGCATCATGAGGAATGAAGAAGTCAGGACCAAGCTGCAAGATCGTGCATGGGCGCAAGAACGCTGACAAATTTTTCTTCTGCCTTAGTATATACTCTACCTGAAAAAAGACGCAGATTGTCAAATAATTTTCATATCATCTGTCTTAGAAATTTCACAGTGAGCTTCATTGCATTTCATATCTCTAAAAAAATATATTTTTGTAAATTTCTTACATGATTTTTGAACCTGTCTTTGTAGTGCTATCCTAATTTCCGGGTAGATTCTTTAGGTCGAAACATACTGACATGAATATTGCATGAGAAACAAGTTCAGATACTGTTCCTTCTAAGTACCTTTCTCATTTAGCATGGGTAATATACTGTATCATTTTCTTAGACACCATAATTCAACTACACAGAAGTACAGAACAACCGTTCTTTATTAGTTCACCTTGCAATCCAGAGAGCAGTGGAAATAGGGTTCTTGAAGGCTCCTGTCGCAGGAGGTGCAGATATTCCCTGACCCCTTGAATTGCCTATTCTGTGGTCTCTTCTTCAGGAAAACAACCTTAGAGCTGTTAATGGTATAAGACTGCACCATGTTGATACAGAATTATAAGTCTTCTTGCATATTGAACCTCAGACAACAATTACCAGGCTTGCATGCATGCACTATGCATAATTGATGTACCTGAACACTGGAGCAATCAATAAGCTTCTCAAGGTCCTCCAGCCGGACAACATCATGGTAGACGTACCTCCGCACCTGCAGGAGCCGGTGTACACGGTGTGCTGCCACACAGTGTGGGCAGATGCTGGTGCAGCAGTCAAGGCAACAGATGTTCTTTTCATTCTTTTTGGCGTGCTCATGGAAGGAGCATGCTACGAAGAACTTCTGTGTGTTGAGGGCCTCTAACCATGCCGGCTTCCACATTGCCTGCTGATGTTGCAAAATTCCAAACGGTTTTTGCATCAACAAATGGTGAATTCATATGAGAATTCGCAAGAGAGCATGGAGAAGATTAGAGACTTAAGAGTCCTTACCATGATCATGTATGTAGGTGAAAAGCCCTCTGGTGTTGTGTGTCTTCTGGGTTGGATGGGGCAGGGAGTTTTGAGGAAGAGAGAGACGCTTATTAGAGCGGATGGGGGTGGTGCGTTTAGTGGGCTAAGAAGTATTAATGAGACAACCAGGAGAGGAGGCTATATATTTGCATCAATAGAGCTTTTGACAATTGACTCCTTAATCTATGCCACTATCATGGAATGCACCTTGCTTTATGACAGAGTTATAGGCATATGTAGTTACTTTTTGAATCAAATTTAGAACATGTTCCGGAATTGCTGTTGTAGGTGCTGGGATGCTATACTCCAAAAGGGGGTGTGATTTTGTAATTTCACTGGAAGAGGCTGCAACATCAGTTTGTACCACGTTTGCATTTCATCAAACTTGCTGGAGTCAATCCTATCAAAAGTTTCAATAGCTGATGTGAGATCACTCAGTAATTTTGACACAAAGTGCCTTTCCCTTCTCATAGATACAGGACCGTTTCCTAAAGAATTTTGCAGTTGTCGATGCTGTTTCAAAAGTGGTACAAGTGAATTGGCAGCATGAATATTTAGTTTGCATAACCACAATCATGAATTCAATGCCCAATGTGATAACATGGAGGTCAATTACTCTATTACAACATACAATCTATGTGGCATCATAATTTCGAGAATTACAACAAATTATCTCGCAAAGAAAATTATTATAGCTAAAATCTTATTCATTCTAGTAATTTTTTTATCTTGAAGACTTATGCTAGTGTGATAATATTTCACCTTTCTCCCTACAAATATGAAAAAAAAATTCACAAGTTCAATTGTGTTGACATTGGAACAAGGCAAGCATGAAGTTTTATATAGATCCTTTGCATCTTTTGGAGATTGGACTAATGTGACATGTACATAGTGAACCAACAAAACATACAAAAACAATTCTGGAGGAAGGAAAGGGGAGGTGGGGAGGTGAAGAGAACGTGGATGCTGTTTCTAGTGTTTCCCAACCCTTGTGCCAACTTTTTAACTTATGACTAAAGCTCAAATCTCTAGCCTTGGCACCAGAGCTCACCTCCCTTAAACAAAAAAAGAAATGCAGTGCCCAAGGAGACCCTTTGATTCCTTGTTTGGAGCCTTATGTGTGGGGGCGAGTACGGCCTTTCTTGGGCAACACATGCATACAATACAAATCGACAGCCTCCACTAACAAATTACTGCCTTGGGCTTTGCCCCATCGTGTTTGCTACAGGATAGGTTCTGTTTTACTCGAGTTTTAAACTTCAAATGGTACACTACAAAATCTGCTTGAGTAGTGTATTCTGTGAATTGTTTTGGGAAATTGCATTCTTTTCACCCTTCAGCTGTTTTGTTTTGAATACAAATTTGTACGGTTTTGTACTCGTAAGTTTGAATGGAGTTGCTTAAGTGAAATTACCTACTTTCTGTGCATGTAGAGTCTGTTGTTGAGTGTATGGACTGGTGACATTTACTTCTGATGTAAAACTTCAGCATGGATATCTTTTTGGCCTAGTTCTACAGCTGCGACAAATGAATAAGTTGCCCACGAGGACTGATTGAATCTATCTATCAGTTAGTGATCTGGCTATGGCTAGTTCCAGGCGTGGATATGAAGAGCTTACAATGGCTTATCTCAGGTTGAGTATGATAAGGTTTATAAATCTCTTCACCTAGATGCACTGAGGCAGTTTTTTTTTCTGTGTTGCCTCATGGTTTGGTTACACTCTAGAAGCTTTGACATGTCACTGTACCATCCATCAGACTGTTGATGCGATTTTTCTGATGATACAACAAGAAGGCCTGAACTGTTTTGCAGAGAATGGTCCATTATCCCTGGGAAGGGCGTGATGGACAGCAGCTCCTTAAACCGTCTGATTGGTCTCCAGCTCCGGAAGTCAAACAGACATGAAGCAGTAACATGATCTAACAAAAGCAATTGCTTAGTTTCATATCTGAACTTTTTTATTGGTATCTTGACCATGATTGCATTTATTCTTGCCTCTTACCTGGTTTTAGTTCCTATAGTTCGATCAAATTATGATGAATTTCAGGGAAAGACATTTCTTCATCTTTTTTTAATACCTAATGATGACACTGAATGTCCATAAAGGAGATTAGAGGAGAGTGGTTGAGCATGACATGTGGCTGATGTCGGTGCTGGGTATTTTTGGCATGTATATGGATGAACAGAAACCTACAGTAAGATTCTCATTCTGTTTCCTTCAATGTTGTCATTCTTCTGAGTTCAGGTTTAGTATTGCATATTCTCTGATCCAAAAAAAGAAAAGAAAAGAAACGATGTGTTGTGCTGTGTGTACTCAGAAACTTTCTATGGTGTTTCGACGAGGGAATTGCTCTAGCCTCTAGGGATTTCCACAATTTGCCTTGGTTTTAACTAATCCCATGAATTTGGAGATGGGACGCCTGTATCCAAACAAGCCTTAATAACCGGTAGGACTTCTTGCTGAAATGTGTAAGTCATACATTGAACTGAAAGTTCACGTGCCGAGTTGAAAAATCATTTCCCCCCGAATTAACATTTGGCATAATATATGACTCAAATGGTTGTATTTAAACCATTTCTCATCCTCGAGATACTGAAGTGTAATAGCAAAACTCCAAGCCTAATAAGCCCTTAAGCTCCATAGCTCCAACCCTAATAAGTCCTATTGAGCTCTCTATATATAGCATCACCTCATAGGATTTGACCCAATGCAAGGACGGCGGCTTAGCTTGGTGACACTGATATTAGGACTACCAGCTACTAGTATTTACTAATTGTTTGGACGTGTTAGGACACTGGTAATCTAGCCAAGAGTAATGTTGAAGCAATGGATGTTGTTGTCTCTTGTTCGTAGCTGTAGGCGACCTACAATCATGCATCTAGCTTGGGTCACACAACACCCCAAGTAGACCCAGATACTATATTCTTTCAAAGCTCTAGCAAAGGAGCTTTCCTACTGGAATAATCTTTCCTGGTTCTAACACCGCTTTGTCGGTCTCATGGGCAGGCTTAAGCTTAATCCCCGGTCAAATCGCCCCCCTCACGCCGAGTTAACAAAAGGCGTTCAAAACGTACGGAAGCCTGACTAGACTCTCATTAGATGAACAAGACAAGATGAACTCACTCACTAATCAACCTCTACAAATGACGTGTGGGCCCCACGACCCCGGACCCAGATGCCAGTGACCGAGTGACACGATTATCAGGTGGGCTGCATTACGACGTGGGCTGCTTTTGCCTTTGGCCACGGCCGGGCGGACAGGCCGCATGTGCAGCGCCGCACGTGTGGGCGTAGGCGCCTTTTGCGTAGACAATCCGAGGGCACGCACACGTGGCGTGGTGGGGGCGGCGGGTGCCCGCCACGTGAGGGCGTCTGACACAAGGTTAATGCGGGGAGGCCGCCTCACGTGCCGCGCATCGGAGGACGCGTTGGGTGGGATGCGCTGTGGCGGGCTCTCCCTGTGGACAGTTTCCCTGCACACAAGCTTCGAGGGGTTAATTGCAAAATGGGTTTCCTAGTTCTAACCTCTTCTTTTCTTTCTCCTAGGAGATTTGGACGGCGTATTTTTGGACGGAGTATGCAGGTACTTCACGAAGGTATGTACTGAACGATATTAAATATTCTACGCATACGTGTCCGGCCGGCCCAAGTAATATACTGTTGGAACAAAACGAAGTTCTTTTCCCCAAGGCACATACAGTCTCGCAATACGAGCCTTGATGTTTGATTCAACCAAATGATCTGCAATAGCAATAGAGACTAGTTTATAAAGGTTCTGGATGTAAGGGATAGTATTTGCTATGATATATCTTATCATGGTTTGTTAAATTTTGAATTCATGTTTTCTTTGTGAATTTCTGTGGCAGCCATTTGGTTTTCTAGAGTTTCATATTTCGCTAAGAACTTAAATCTGTCAAGTTAAAAACTGTCAAAACATAAGCTGTCACTCCTATTATTTTCCTTAATTGCATTCTGATACCAACATCACATAGCCGGATAGCCCTTGTCTGGCCCATTTGCGTGCACCAATCATGTAAGTGCACATATTTGCCTCGAGCAGGTAGCCAGGTACTCCGTAGGTGATCACCGCCGGTTCGATGCTTCGATGTTTAGTCTATTCCACAACCCTCGTCTACATGCGCGGTTTGGGTTTCAACCCCCAATCACAAAACCAGCTATTGAATACCCACAAACTTTTCAAATCGGACATTTAACCCCCTCTCGCGGGATTCGTGGGCTGTTTTGGGTGGTTTTCGCTGATGTGGCGCTGGGTCCCACATGTCAGGCCGCCACGTCAGTTTATTTATATCCCTCCCTGCTTTCTCTCTCCCCTCCACCTCCTCTGCTTTCTCTCCACCAGCCGACGGCCCCTTCCCCGACGCCAGCTCCAGCTCGCGGCGGCAGCCCTGCCTCTCTCTCTCCGCCGGATGCATCAGCGACGTTGACCCGTGCGGCCCCGGCCAGCCCTAGCGGCCTCGAGGCAGGGAATGGCCGACGCAGGTAGATTAGGGTGCGGCGGGCGGTCAACCCTCCTGGCCTCGCGGTGACGCCGAGGAGCAGAGGACCCGAGCAGCGGCGGAGGAGCAGACCACTTCCCCCGGGCCCCAGCTCCCTCCGTCGGCACGCGGCCACCTCTGCCAGGCTGGCTCCCGTGCCCGTGCGAGCTCAGTCCAGAGCTCCGAGGCGGTCGGGCACCTCGAGGCGGGATGGCGGCCTCTCTCGGCTCCTCCGGCGGCCCTCGATGGGCTCGGGCGCAGTGGCTGAGGATGGGCTTGAGCGCGGCTGGGTCTCGCAGAGCAAGGGTGCTGGCGGCGACGGCGTCGAGGAGCAGCAGGCGCGGGCTAGATCCGCTCGACGCGCGGAGGTCCTCGCTCGCCTTCACCGTCCAAGCTTCGCGGGCTCCCTCCTGTCCTCCCCAGGCCTCGACGGCAGCGGGATCTTCCGGCAGCTCCGTGGTACGCGCAGCGATGAGCTCTCGGCGGCGGCGGCATGCAACAACGGGTTCCAGAGCGGCGGCGGAGCTCCCTGCTCCACGCTGACGGCGCCTCCTCCACGCGTCGCTTGCCCCTCCTCCATGGCGGCCCCACGGTTGGCGGCGGGCCTCACCGTGGCGTGGAAACCGGCGGCGCGGCTTCGGCGGCGGCGACCTGGCCGAGTGCGGCCTCGCTTGAGGCGGAGGTGGAGGGGCCTCGGCGGCGGCGTCCTGGCCGAGCGCGGCCTCCTCGCCCGAGGCGGAGGGGCCTCGGCCGGCAGCCTGGCCTAGCGCGGCGGCGGCGGAGCTGCCTGTGTTCCAGCTACTGCTCTTTGCTCCCTCTTCCCCCGCTCTCTGACGTGGCGGTCTGACATGTGGGACCCAGCGCCACATCAGCGAAAACCACCCAAAACCTCTCACAAATCCGCCGAGGGGAGGGGGTTAAATGTCCGGTTTGAAAAGTTTGTGGGTATTCAATAGCTGGTTTTGTGGTTGGGGGTTGAAACCCAGACTGCGCATGTAGATGAGGGTTGTGGAATGGACTTTTTCCTTCCGGTCGTCGTCGAAACTAATCCACGGACCACCGCCAGGCCGTTCGAGCCCATGCGGCCCAGCGAAATGCGCCGCGGATGCAGGCCGTTTGAGCCCATGCAGCCAGCAGCCCAACGTAGTAACCACCGACCGAATGGAGAAGGAAACCTCGTGGAGTCGTGGTGGCCCACCACACTCTGCGCCGGCTCAAATCATTCTCCGGTGAGTATTTCACTGATGTATCAGCCTATCAGGTTCAGTATAACGTGTACGCACATGGATATGATGTCGCCGTATGTACAGTACGTATATATAGAGCCTGCACACGCACACGTACACGTACACACGCCGAACCGAAAGCTCGACATCGTAACGACCTGATCGAACGAACGAGCGAGCACCGCACCGGCAATTTTGTACGCGCACATGGTTGAGTCGGTGATACCTAATCGCGGGTAGTTTAGGCCGGAACAGTTTGACGCAACGAGCTAGTCAGCGGGAATTTTTAATTAAATATACGTGTACTGGTTGCTTCGATATGATGATGCTGACTGGCCACACGAAATTTAATTTAGGTGTAACTATAGATTACTGCTCGTATTTAGCGACCATGCAGAACCTCGCTAGCTCTTTACTTGTACGTAACGTACTTTTTGTGTTTTAGATACTGCTCTAATCATCCAGGTCCCTCCGGCCGGCGGGGTCAGCTATGCTGTTGGTCGATCGTCTGAGATTGTCATAGTTTTTTTTTTTCCGAGTTGATTGCAAAACATCTTTCCCTACACGAACACACCGCAATTAACAAGGTGTCAGTCATCGTGCGTCTCCAAAATGTGGAAAAGCCTCGGCGAGACGGAACGAACGAAAACAAGGTCACTGGAGTCATCCTTAAGGCAATCACAACAAACAAAGACTATCAGTTTCTTTTGTTTATCGTATCACATAGATATTATGCGTAGACAACATATTTGTGAATGATTTCTTTATTATAATTATATAACTTCTTTTTGTGAAAAAACCAATACATACATAGACGAGACGTTCACACATACACTTACACTCACCCCACATATGAGAGACTAAGCCGGTAGATATTAAGATTAACGAATAAGATTAACAAAGTCACTAATTTGTTCCAACTTTCCTCTTTGTTCTTGCATACTCCCTCCTCCGTCCTTTTTTATATGTCATTTTCGCTTCCCGAGAAATAATTTTGATCGAATATATAAATATATATATTAATATTTATGATACATAATAAATATCATTAGATAGATATTTTAATCTAGTTTTTCAATAAATTTATTCGGAGATTAAAATATTTTCTACAAATCAAATCTAAATCGTGGCACGGAAACCAACGGCGACAATTAATAAGGGACGGAGGGAGTAGTGTAGAGCTCGTCTTTGGTAGAGAAATTATTTCTTCCATCTTCTCCATTATCTCTTTATTAACTCAGTTGCTACCTCAATTTTTTACTTAGAGTAAAATACACCAGCGGTCCTTAAATTTGTCCTGAGGTGTCATCTAGGTCCTCGAACTCTCAAAATGCATATTTGAGTCCCTGAACTTGCTGAACTGTGTCATCTAAGTCCAAAGTTCCAAAAATACCCCTATGCGTGATGACATGGCTGCCAATTGAGCATGAAATTTTATACTATTTCTCTAACCAAATTGGTTGTTTCCATCACAATAATTAGAGAACTTTATTTTATTGTACCATATCGATAATTATAGATCAAGAGATGGACAAACATTACTAATATAGGGGCATTTTTAGAATTTTAGACCTAGATGACATAATTTAGGACTCAAATATGCATTTTGAGAGTTCGGGGATCTAGATGACACCTCGGGACAAGTTTGAGGACCGCGGATGTATTTTATTCTTTTACTTACATAGCTACTACCTCCGTTCCAAATTACTATTCGTTGTTGACTTTTTCGTTTAACGTTTGACCATTCGTCTTATTCAAAAAAATTCACAAGCATCATTTATTTCGTATGTGATCTGCTTTATTATCGTAAATACTTCAAGTATAACTTATTGATTTGTATATTTGGACAAAATTTTTAAATAAAACGAATGGTCAAAGATCATAGAAAAAAGTCAACAACGAATAGTAATTTGGAACGGAGGTAGTACTATGTATTTAATGCTAAATAAACCAGCTAAGGTGGATGGTTTGAAGTGCCTTAAAAACAACTATAGCATTGCATTGTACTACTACCTCCATTTGTTTTAATTTTATAGATATGTTTTTTATACAATAGACAAGTGGGAGTTTCATGAGGAATTTTATGCCATTAAATCTGGTAATGTAGCATGGTTTTTATGAAGAGGGATAATGAGGAGTTTCATGAGATGTGAAAAGGACTTTCATCATCATGAAACTCATCTGATACGGTCAATGAAAAAAATAGCGCGCTATGAAAAATAGCGTTTTCCTTTTCTGGACGCTTTTGCCGCTATAGCGGAGCTTCGCGCTATAGCGGCAGTTGGCTCCTCACGCTATAGCACCGCTATAGCGCGCTATTTGTTTGGAACCAGAAAATATAAAAATAAGTTTGTCTTTACTTTCTCAATCACTATGATGATCTTCTATTCTTCACATATGACATATCAATATATCATAAATCATAATTGCCTTTTGGCCTTTTCAGGAATTAACGAGCAGATTTGGGCTGGGCCATCATTTTTTAAGAAATTAATGGGCCGCACTGGTTTGTTTGGGCTAGCCACCAATAGCGGCTAAATAGCGACGCTACGGCGCTATTTGCATTTAGCGGCGCTTTAGCGTTAAATAGCGCCAATAGCACGCATAGCGTGAAAAAGAGCAATAGCATCGCGACATTTGCTTCTGGCCGCTATAGCGGTGCTATAGCGCGAAAATAGCGCGCTATTTTTTTCCATGGATACGGTACCTAGTTTCGAGTCTAATTAGATGTTGAGATGTGCAATGAAACTATGCACTGGGACTGACCTCATGTTTAGATATATAGAAAAAAACTAAAATAATATGTAATTTGGATATTTGCAAAAGAATAGAGAAGGCATAGCATCTAGTATTAGCGGCACTCCTCCATGCATAATATCGAATGCGAGGGAGAGGAATATGAGCATTCTCTCATTTTTGGACTTTTACGGTGGGCTCCAAACCTGCAGCGCCCATTTATTATAAGCATTTTTTTCTAAAAGGATTTATAGGCAGCAATCAATACGATTAATCACGCGGCTTCACATGGCCCGGCACACGACACGACGATCCACCACGCAAACGTCAACCGCGATTGTGCATGCACGCCCGCGAACCGCGTCATGAATCCCGGAGCGCACAACAAATATTCCACCCCCCAGCCCCACAACATGCTGCACGTACTGCCTTACTCCGTTCCCATTTGAATTTGCCTCCGATTTGTTTGTTGACTGCATTTAAAAAAACGAATCGTTTCCTTTTTTAAAAAAAAGTTAACTAGTAATACGAGAAAAACAAGCTTTTTTTTTTCTCAAGAACCGCGGCCGTTTCCTCGGAGTCAGAGCAAGTAGTAACGCGAGCTAGCTGTAATCCGGCAAGCCAACACCTCACCGTCGTCGTGGCTGTCTTCTTCTTCTTCTTCCCTCCCCGGCCTGCGCGGTGCTTGTTCCCAAATCTCCAAGCAACACCGAACACCCCACCAACCAGCCGAACAGTCCTCAGGATTTCATCCATGGCCCACGGCTTGAACTGACGCTACGTGTTGACCTGCAACCACCGACTCGAGCCGGAACATCCCCGCACGGCCATGGCGGCGGCGCCGGCGCGTCGCGCGGCTCCCCTGGTGCTCCTCTTCCTCCTCTCCGCGTCTTCGTTCGCGGCCGGCGCGTCAGGTTGGGGTTTTCTTCGCCTTTGATATGATTGATTTCTGATGCTTTGAGAATTCGAAATGCGGTTAACTTTGGTGAGATGTTGGGGATCGTCGTCGTCGTCTGCAGCGGCGGCGGCGGGGAAGAACTCGTCGTTCGTGCTGGCGGCGGAGAAGACGCAGCGGAAAGACCCTCTCGACGGGCTGAGGTACTACACCGGCGGCTGGAACATCAGCGACGAGCACTACTGGGCCGTGAGTCCTTAATTTCTCCTCCCTCCCTCCCTCCCTCCCTCCCTCCCTCCCTCCCTCCGGATCCCATCCCATCTCGATCGATCGTCTCGCTTGCCGTCGCGCCTCCATTCCCGACGATTCCTGGCCTTGATCGAGTTCGATCGCCGCCGTCGATTCCCGCGGCGCGATCTGCATGTGTTCCCGCAGTCGGTCGGCTTCACCGCGGCGCCGGTCTTCGCGGCGGCGGCTGTCTGGTTCGTCGTCTTCGGCATTGCCCTGTTCATCGCCGGCTGCTGCTTCTGCTGCTGCCCGAGCAGCGCCGCCGGCACCGCCGGCGGCGGCGGCTCCTACTCGCGCGCCTGCCTCGTCGTCTCGCTCGCGCTCCTCCTCGCCGTCACGGCCGCCGCCGCGTGAGTAATCCTCCGACCACCACCTCCCCTCTCGATCGTCTCCTCCTACGGCTCACCGGCGTCATCTCCATGGCAGCGTCGGGTGCGCCGTGCTGTACGACGGGCAGGGCCGGTTCCACGGCAGCACGGCGGCGACGGTGGACTACGTGGCGCGGCAGTCGGCGGGCACGGTGGCCAACCTCCGGAGCTTCACGGGCTTCCTGGAGACGGCCAGGGCCGCCGGCGTGGGGCCCATCACGCTGCCGGACGACGTGAAGGGGAGGATCGACGACGTCGTGCGCAAGGTGGGCGCCGCCGCCGACGTGCTCGCCGCCCGCACGTCCAGCAACGCCGCCAAGATCCGCGCCGCCCTGGAAACCGTGTACGTTACCCACAAGCATTTTCTATCTCTAATTATTTATTGTTTATGTTTGCTTCTTCGAAAAAAAATAAGAAAATCACAAGGAGTACCTGCTCCTAAAGTACTAATCATGTTGTTTTTATCTTTTCCTAAAGAAGTAATTTTGCTGTCTTGCTGCTTGCAGAAGGAAGGTTCTGATTGTCGTTGCAGCAGCGATGCTACTCCTTGCTTTTCTCGGCCTTGGTGAGCATATTGGTTTCTACTACTACTTTATTCACCTCTTAATATTTGAGGGCCTGTCTGAAATCTTAATAGAAAGTTCAATGTACAGAGTCTTTTCATTCATATCTCTATTTGCTTACATTGGGTTTGCAATCTTGCAGTGTTCTCTCTTTGTGGATTGGAGTCGATTATCTATGTGTAAGCATCAGCGCATATATAGCTTCAATTCTTCATCACTCAATGCAGCTTGAAAATCTGATGCCGAGCCAATTTTTTACTGACATGCAGGCTGGTGTTTTTCGGGTGGATCCTGGTTGCAGGGACGTTTGTACTCTGCGGTACTTTTCTCTTCCTGCACAAGTAAGGAGCTGTTTAGTTCTCCATCACATCACCAAACTTTCAAAAATTCTCTCTCCAAACTTTACTGTTCACCTATCACATCAAATCTCTCTCCCCGTGTATGGAGTACTAAACGTAGGTAAATAAAAAAAATTAGTTGCATGATTTTGATGTACACGACGAGACGAATCTTTTGAGCCTAGTTAGGTCATGGTAGGACAATGTTTACCACAAACAAATGAAAAATGCTACAGTACGCTACAGTGTCCGATGTGACATTTTCACCAAACTTTCTCTCCCTCTTTTTAGAACTAAACACAAGTGCCTTTGCTGTTACTTATTACCAGTACTGTCACTTGACTCGGGTCTGTTTGCTTCTCTTGCCGCCGGCTTGCCTTGCCTAGCCTCGCTAGGCAAGTCTAGCCTAGAGGCGAGCCAAATTGGCTCTCTTGCTTGAACAAGGGAAAATCTTAAAAGCACAGGCAACGAGGCAGCGAGCAAACAAACCAAACATCGCAGACCTTGTTCAGCTAGGCCAGGCAAGCACTGGCAAGGGTACCAAACGGACCCTCACTTCCATTCCAGTTTGGTGGTGACACTACAAAGTACAGTACAGATCATAGAGCACCCTTGCTTACCTGCCTGCAACAATTCTCTTTAAAAAGAAAAGAAAAGAAAAAAATGTCACATTTGCGTAGTGAAATGGTTCACATATAACCTATTCCCATAAATGGTGCATGAACTGTACTCCTCTTCACGGTTCACATATTGCTTGTAACTTGGGTTTTATTAAAGGAAAATAATAATGTTGCAGCGTGGTCGGTGACACCTGCCTGGCGATGGGCGAGTGGGTGGCGCACCCGCAGGCGCGCACGGCGCTCGACGACATCCTGCCGTGCGTGGACACCGCGGCGGCGGCGGAGGCGCTGGACCGGAGCAAGGAGGTGAACTACCAGCTCGTCGCCGTGCTCAACGGCGCGCTCACCAACATATCCAACCGCGACCTCCCGCCGCAGGCGCCGCCGCCGCTCAACTACAACCAGTCCGGCCCGCCGGTGCCGCTGCTCTGCAACCCCTACACGCCGGACCTCCGCGACCGCGCCTGCGCCCCCGGCGAGGTCACCCCCGACGCCGCGCCGCAGGCGTGGCGCGGCTACGTGTGCCGCCTCGCCGCCGCGGCGCCGGAGGTGTGCGCGAGCCCCGGCCGCGTGACGCCGTCCATGTACGAGCAGCTGGCCGGCGCGGCGAACGTGAGCTACGGGCTCTACCACTACGGGCCGGCGCTGGCGGCGCTGGCGGACTGCACGTTCGTGAGGGAGGCGTTCAGGTCCATCGGCGACGAGCACTGCCCGGGGCTGCGCCGCTACAGCGGGCAGGTGTTCCGGGGCCTGCTCGCGGCGGCCGGCGGCGTGGTGCTGGCGGTGGTGCTGTGGGTCGTGTACGCGCGGGAGCGGCGGCGGAGGAGCGAGGCCAGGGAGCTCCTGCTGGCGATGGCCGCGTCGCCGTACAAGTACCCTGTGGAGGAGAGGGCGTTCCTCAAGACCCCGGCAAGGCAGTACATGTGAAGATGATCGAATCACTCAATCACATATGTGTACTAGCTTGAATTAGGCATCACATCGTCCAAAAGGCAACAGAGAGAGGCGTATTATACCTGTACATTGCGTTTAAGTAGCCGGCGCTATTAGTGTCCGTCAGTGCTAAACACTACATATAATTCTGCCGTCCACATATATGATGCAGTGATCCTATAGCTCATAGCATAAAATTTTCTCCGGAGTTCATCACCTTTAATTTGCTCTAAAAAACATCATCACCAGTGCTCCACGTAAGAGAATGGTGCGGTTTTGCAAGACTGATTGCTGTTCTCGATCGGCCTACTCTAGGATTCTATGTGCCGACTAGAAGTGGATCATAATGACATTATTCACAAGCATGCCAAGTAGGATCGGAGTATATCTGTAGCACTAGATGTCTGTAGTGCCTGATGCTTTACACGAGAGGGGGGTAAAGGCCAGCCATCTTTTTAACATTTCTGACGTGCACCGAACATTGAACTTCCTGCGATTGCTTAGTTTCCTAGCCTTTCTTTTGGATAAACACACCTCTTTTGTAGGATCTCCCCTTTGCGGTTTTATATCCTTTTGTGCCCCAAAACAAGGAGGCGGTTGCACTCGACAGCCACAAGAAAGCCTCTGCCCGAGCGCATGCAGCACGCGCATCAGGATCTACCAGGCCAGGCCGGCCGGTAGGCATCGCCGCCTGATCAAGCACTCGCCATGAGCTCCTCCTCTCCTCCTCCGTGCTCCAAGGCCGCCGCCGCCGTCGCCGCCGCGCCGGCGAGCAAGTACTGCCTGTGCGCGCCGACGACGCATCCGGGCTCGTTCCGGTGCAGGCTGCACCGGTCGCCGGCGGACGCCAAGGCGGCGGCGGGGACGACGCCTCCCGGACCAGAAGATCAGGAGGCGCAGGATGCGGCGGCGGCCGCGGTCGCGCGTGAGCTCCTGGAGCGGATGGCGCGGAAGCCGAGGCGGCGGTTTGTGACTCGGACGCTCCGGCCCGGGCCTTCGAGACTGGGAGCCGCCGCCGCCACCACCACCGCCACCACCGCCATGGATGACTAGGCTAAAAGCTCGGTAGAGTGCCGCCATGCATGCCGTGCCTTGTTCTCGTGGTTTTGGACGAGCAGCCACGTACGACGTGCTCTCATGGTTTGGACTAGCAGCCTTTTGTTTCTTTCTGTACATGTTCGAGTTCTGACCTTGGTTGATTTCTGACCATAAGTATATAAGGTTTGTTTGCAACAGTCTAGAACTCTAGATCTTCTCGAGCTTGATTGGCTCAAACCGCGAATGCTTAAGCCCAGGATGCACGATTTGGTAGGCAGTGTCAGTGTCGCCCAGCACTCCTGATTGCAGGAAGACAACGCTCCTGCCACTGCACTTTTTTTTTAGATCAAAGTTGCCTTCCATTAATTTTGGACATGATTACTACAATCAGACTCCAACAAGACACGCACGCAATCCGGGGTTTCATGCCACACACCCGTTCTATCTGTGCTTGTGAGCTTGTGACTTGCTTGGTCAGTACATGGGCAACTTTGTTACAACTTCTACTGGTAAAGCTAAAAGAGAACCCACGGAAAAATAAGCTTAGGTCTTCTATCTCATAGAGGATATCGTCGAACGTTGGGTCTTTTGCTTCTCCCAAAGATGAATAAGCTCCATGCAATCCGTCTCCAAATTCACCCATTGCACGCCGCACTGCTGGGCTAGGTTCCAGAGCGTCTCTGCAAGCCATCGCCTCCATCACACATGCGTCAAGACAATGATCATACCATTTTTCTTCTGCCTCAAACCTGCCTTGATGATCACGTAGCACCATGGCTAGACTCTGGGTAGTATGCCGCGTCCGAATTACATTTCACCCATCCCATTGCTGGCGGCTTCCATCTTGCCTCTGCCTTAGCTTCACCTTTTTGCACTACAGGGTGCATAATATGCCATAGGTCAAAAGCCGTGTCACGTACCCAGCGCGACGCTTGCCAGATAGTCATAGGTTGCTCGCCATGTCTTTGTTTGTTCCTCATCATCCAGAGCGCCCACATGCCACATATTATTATAGCTTGGGCTTGGTCACGCCTCGAGGATATATCTGTAAGTAGGTCCCTCGCCCATGTGACAGGATGCAAACTAGGGAGTTTAACACCAGTCGTCACCTTGGTTTGGCACCAGAATTCCTTAACACTCCATCAAGACATGCCGAATTGGTTCTTCTGGTGCTCCACAAACTTCACAGGTAGCAATCGGCACAATGTGTCGCTTGTACAGCACCTGCCTTGTCAGTAGGAACTCGTGCAGCACTCGCCACCAAAACACTCTCACCTTGGGAGGCACTTCAATTTTCCATATCAATCTCCATACATCATCCGATGAGGTGCTCGGTCTGTTCTCATCTTCTCCCTGCTGCCTGCCACTATCAAGCAGCTTATATGCTGATCGAATACATTCCATGGCGTTCCGGTTCCCAGTCCATACATCATCATCACTCAGTCTTAGCCAAGAATCTAACTCACCACAACTAGTAGGAAAAACGATCGCACATTGCATCAGCATAATCGCCCGTTCAGCTAAAACATTCGACATAAATACAGAGAATCATTTATCATGTTACATGAGAAGAAGCGATACAATTTTTTAATAAAAAAAAGATGCAGGGGAAATCATGCCCTTGAATAATGTTACTCTACAATTTACAGTTCTAGTGTACAACTATGCCTCAAAATGGGATGGTACCTGAACTACAACCCCTCAGCCATGTACATACAACATGTAAGACATTGTACACCAGTGCACTTTTGCCAAAAAAATAAAGAAAAAAAACTATACCTTTGACCCAAAAAAAATTCATCGTGTGTGTAGGTGTAAGCCGAGGATGTTTATGGAGCCCTCGTGCAACTCCGCCTCATTTAACCTCGCTATTCCAGTACTCAGGTGGATGGTGGCCTGGTGGGGTTCCAGCACAATGGCAAGTTGGCAACGTTGTGCAACTGGAGAGAAATCACCGTCCCACCAACGAAGAAATAACCCAAACAAACACTACCAGAATCATGCACATTGGCACCGGGTGGGAAAGCCCTTTAGCACCGGGTTTCCCACCCGGTGCCAATCTTCCGGTGCTAAAGGGTGGTGCTAAGTCAATTAACCGGTGCTAAAGGTGGGGGCACTAGCCAAAAATATTTGCGTGTTGCGGGATTCGAACTCAAGACCTCTTGACTCGCGCGCGTGTACCCACCTAACCATCTCACCTACACAGCGCATGTGATAGAATTAAAGATGCGCTCCTTTTGAAGTAGCATGTGACACCTACATTAGCACCGGATCGTATTTACGAACCAGTGCTAAAGGACCTTTAGCACCGGGTCGTAATACCACCCGGTGCTAAAGGGAGCACCGGGTCGTAATACCACCCAGTGCTAAAGGAGGGGGACCCTTTAGCACCGGGTTGTAACACCAACCGGTGTTAAAGGGGACTTTTAGCACTGGTTGGTGTTACAACCCGGTGCTAAAGGGTTCCCGAGGGCGCCCCAATTTCGCACCCGGTGCTAACGTTACATTAGCACCGAATCTTAAGTGCACCGAGGCATATGAGGGGTGCGGATGTGAGTTATTCTTGTAGTGAAAGCTGTGGTTGTGCAAACAAGCATGCACGAATAATAACACTTCTGCATTCTCTAGACGAATCACAAGGGAAGAAGAGACCGCACATAACGGCTAGAGCCCGAGGCCCAGCCCTAGGCCCAAAGGGGTCCTCTCAGATGTCTTACTGTGATCGCAGCACTTGGATGAACTTTGGCGATGGGATTTTGAGTTCGCTTGTGAATCGGTGGAAGAATGGTCAGTGCCATTCACATGAAGTGGAAGGTTCTCGCCGTTCTGTGAGATTCTTCTCATCTGAATCGGTCCCATTTCCTCATCGGGATGCAATGTCTGTACAACCCTCTCAATATCCTCGTTGTACCCTTTCAGGAAGAAGTCAGAACAGTTCTTGCGCACCCCATGGTCGTATGGATTTCTGAATCTGCCACCTGGTCCCCTGAGATAACTGTACCTCATGGCATTTGCCATCTCATTTGTTGTTATATTCCTGGATATCTACAAGGTAGGGAAAGCAATAAATTACCAGCTCGTGGAGACAAATGGGCTACAGATATATGCAGGAAAAGAAAGTAATATTGCATGAGCAATATTAGAAGCAGTGGACCTCAAACAAACAAACAGAAAGCTTGATAAGGCAACAACATGATAAAAGAAGAATTATGTCACAGCTAACACGATATGGATTTCAGTATGGACAAGACATAACACAAGTTCACAACAATATGAAGAAATGTCACATGCAGCAACAATCGACAAAACTACAGTTTATGAATAAACATGGGCAGATCCATCAACAGAACCAAAATAAATGCCAAAATACTTGATTAGAGGTGAATACTTGATTAGAGTTGAATACCAACTTGGTTCGTACCTGTGATGCTTGAATTACTGTTAGAGTTATAACGCCAAAGAAAAGGAAGAGGTCCATTACAAGAAAAGTCACCACCCAGGAATGGTTTATAGCTGTATAGCCAAGCCATCCACCAAATGATGCTGGAGAAGCTGGGTCTCCTACACTTCCTGCAACAAGAAAATTAATATATACATTTTCTTAATACAGTAAAAATTCTGGTATAACAAAATGTAGACATACTTATGATGGCTGTTACACCAGTAATAATCATTGCAGAAACTTCTAGGAGAAGGAATATAAAGAATTCCCATTTGTTCCTCTGCAATTTCAAACGATTGGAGCTTAGACTGAAGAATATCACAATTTTGCATTGATATTCAAAATGGGGTAACAAAAAAGAAAGATCTAATTCATCAACTAGACGCAGCACTGTATTTTCTTGTTCTGCTCTTTCTGGGTCTGTAAGTGTAATTTTTAGGATGTTTCCCTGACAATTGATTTTTTAACCTTGTACTATCAATATATTGAGTTTAAGAGATTGAACATATAAAAGGATAGAATGAATACCTTTCCAATGCAATTCGATACCCAAGGGCAGTGATGATCGAACTGTTCAACACAGCGGTCGCATGTAGAACAGTGTTTTGAGCGTACAGGCCTGACAATCTATTAATACTAGGCAAATCAGGTCGCTTCAAAAAAAATGTCAATCTAAGTGGGAGAATCTCAGACTGTTTAATGAGGTAAAAAACTTACTTTGCAATTTATACATAGTTGAGACCAATTACCATCCAGAAGTTCAAGGTTGTCCAGACCCCTCTTCAGCAAAGGTTCCTAGAGGTGAAAGCAAAAAAAAAAAAGAGGAACATTTAGGACTATGATATTATTTTTACTTTCTATAAGTGACACTTTAATAACCAAACAGGAGATACAGGTATTGACAGGAAGCCACTGTAGGTTTCTTGTCTTTCAAGCTTACATCATCTCTTTGATTTTGTGAGTCTCTTATATTCTTGCTGATGTAACCAGGATCTTTCCTGCATAACAAACAGTATGGTCATTCCAGAACAAATCTTAGATGGCCAAAGTGCATAGCTGAGAAGTGAAATAAGTAGGTTGTTGGGTACTGGATACATAGATTTACCATGAAAACAGAGCACAATGCATTGAACAAAATGAAATTTAGGGTGTTCACAAGTAACAGACTTTTTGTAGGCATGCAGGAAAAATAATGTGATGCACCAAATAAAATTGCATTGCCACAGCCTGAGATTTCACCAAAATAACTCGGCATTTTAGTGAATGAAGCGTAAGCTAGAATGCAAGCTGGTAGGATCTGACAAAAAAAACCAATGTTTACTTTTACAAATTGTATGTGGCCTAACTCAAGATTAGTCTACAAAATATGTGAGAATAGTACATAAGAAACCCAGATTCTTACAAGAGCTTTTCTTATAGATCAATAGGCAATGCCTTTCTGGTTTATTCTCTGCTTCTTAATTTTTCTTTTATTGCTGGTATTATAGTAAGACATCTACCTGCTGCATCTATAAAACAAAACCAGTCCAGCAGCTGCAAGGAAAACTCCCAGCCACGAAAATAAACTAAAAGGTACAGTCATATTTGTGTTGTAGTCTCCTGCATAGAAGGAATAAAATAAGTGCCACGTAATGGAAGATTCAATCATCTCAAATGCATCAAAACAGTAATATACCTAAGATAATTGAATGTATATATACAAATATTAAGGCTATTATGATACACCAAAGAAGAGGAGCAAGCCCGAATTTCGATAGTTTCCCAAAATAACCATTGGCACCACATCCTCTTTCATGTACTTGTCTAGCGTTCCCCTACATTAGACCAAGCAAACCATCACTGGAAGACATTTTATATCGAGGTCAATAATGGCCACTGTTAGTCCCTAGCCAAGATGGTCTGGATCAGAAGACCAGCGAAATGAATATTTGTCAAAAACAATCAAAAGCAGCAGACGAGTACTTTTGGCACTAATGGATTTGAGAAAGGAACCATTTCCTCTCTCCTTTCTTCCATGTCAATGTAAGTACATGACCTTTTTTTGGAAAAAAAATAACCACATTTCATGTAAAAACAGCAATGCCGTATATCCACCTTTACCATGCTAAATCCACTAATACTGAAAAGTATTTTCTTTATAAAATGCGAGATAAAAGTTAGTAATTGCCAAGGAAGAACACATGCAGAATCTGCCCGGAGCAAATAAAAGTAATCCGCAGCAATATGTTTCATGCAATTCATATTAACAAAGTTTTAAAGACAGTAACGTGTTAATAGGGTCTGCATCAGATAGCAACTGCTTATGGACTTTGGACTCCAGAATCCAGATATACTAAAAATCTACTACAAGTACATTAAACAATAAGGTTAATTATAAATAATACTGACAAGGAAAAATGCAACTTGTCGATGATTCTTATCAGCGGCAAGTTGGGCTGGAGTCAAGCCAGTATTGTCTTTAACCGTAAGGTCCTCCATTTTGCCAGCCTGAACTAGCACAGTGCATGACTCCAAATTCCCTCGAATAGCAACCCAATGTAAAGGAGTACAACCTAAGAAAAGCATTTCAATGGAATGAACAGCAAGCTGGAGGAAACAAAGGCTCTTTCGATCAGAGACATTGCCATTATCTGTATAAAGACAGGAATAATTCTGAAATAATTCAGTGCATACCTTCTTTATCTTTCCGTGCCCTATAGGCACCTAAAAACAAGAGGAGACGTATGGTATCTGCAAATCCCTTATATGCAGCCCTAAAGGTGGCATGAACATAGATGCATCAGTAGGGAAACTGTGAAGTAAGTTAGACAATATATTAAGAAGAGCACAAAAATATAATACCACCAGGCTCATATTAAAAAAAAGGGCGTACCCAGTGCCGTAGGCTTCCCGCACCGTGCGGGGTCTGGGGAAGGGTACAAAATAAAAAGGTACAGACCAGTGAAGAGGGCTTCTTCCATCATTATCAGGGACATCGTGATCAGCATTCCATTTTGCAACAATGTGACAAAGAAATGCTGTCTGACCATACTGTGCAGCAACATGTGTGGTCTGTGATATAACAGTAGATTGATAAGGAATCATGAGTAATTATACTGAATCTTGATTTTTTTTCAACTGAAGTTTTTAGGGCCCCAGAATTACATTTCATCTTGTACAAATAACCTAGTATATTAAGGAGTGAATCTAAAGTAGTGCTGGCACAAGGATTAGAGGTAAACTTTTGGACAAAAGTAAAATCCATAAGTAAGCTATTCTTTCCAAAATCGCCCTTGTACTAATTACAGTGATGAGTTTAGCCACCCTTCACTTACCAACCCATTGGACACCTCAATAACATGCTTAATGCAACTAAAAGAATGGCAGCATTTGGTTTATCCCATCAAAACCAGTATTACAGCCAGAAAGGAGTTATAAGGTCTAGAGCAATAAGGTTGCATTCTCTCTTAATCTGTGTGGCACTAGATAACTTCATGACCTGGTATATCCGTATATATAGATTTACAAAGGAAAGGATTATAGTGGGAAGTGCCAGGGGAACAATAGAGAAATCTCAAACCACAAACCTGGTATCCATATAAATCAGCAGCATCCACCTTAGCTCCTTCTTTCAAAAGTAATTCTGCGACTTGAATATGACCACGCACAGCGCTCCAGTGAAGCGCTGTTTGCCCTGTGTGGTCTATAGCATTTACATCCGCTCCATGCTGTCCAAATTAAAAGCTCGGAATCATCATCCACCAAAGCTAACCCAAAAGGGGAAAAAAACACATGCTATGGTGTGGTAATAATTACATTGTACTCCGTACAGCACAGGAAAAATATATATAATCAGAAAAATGATTTCAAAGAGGCCATTTTTAACATTCTTAATAATTTTGGGAGGGACTTAACTTTACCAATAATTATGGGAGAGAGCTGTATTCTTCGTGACATCCTGAAAGTGACCATTACGTCACCCCAACCAGAGATTCAGGTTCAGTTTGAGAATGTCTTATGTCAGCTAAGAAGACAGAGAATGCCATCTTTTTGGAGACAAGATTGCATGCTCGGTTTGAAACCAAACTAAAGGACAATGCAAGACAAAGCTCATTTTGACTTTAACTTTAGCCAAACAAACTCAAGCTCATCCATCAGTCCTACATGCAGATGGAGATTGTATACACAATCCAACATCTTTCAAACCGTTGCATTGTAGCAGCAGGAGTGCAGCAGGCCTCTATAAGTGTGCAGAACTGTTGCTAATACAGTTTAAATAAGTCCACACAATTGCACACCACGCTACAGTCCACGGATAAAACAAGTGCAATAAGTCCTCAGTGATAGCCATGGCCCTGTGCCCCTGTCCAAAGTCCCAAATCATAGCAACCAACCATATCGCCCACAGGAAGGCTCCAATGTCAAACGGACTACCCACCCTGGACCAAAATTCCAAATGATAACAACTCAGTAAACCAATGCCTACAAGCTTGAGCTCAGCTGCGCAATTCTCACTGGAGCAGAAAGCTGGAGGCGCGACCCATACAATGTAGATAGAACAACGCGCAGGAGCTTGCTGCGCATTCCTCGCAAATCGTCACTACCAACAAGCGATCGCCATTATTGGCAATTTGGCAGGGGTGGGGTGGGGAACCGACCTCGAGAATGTACTGGGCGGCGGCGACGCGGTTGTTGAGCGCGGCCCACTGCAGCGCGTGGTACCCGAGATCGTCGGGCTCCGTGACGGAGCGGCCCTCGCGCTCGACGAGGCAGTGCAGCTTCTCGAGGTCCCCGTAGGCCGCGCCCGTGTACACGTCGTCCTTGAGCGCCTCCTCCTCCCCCTCCTCCTGCCCCGTCCCCGCCGCGACAGCCGGTACCACCCCACCCCCGGTGGCGGCGGCGGTGGAGATGGCCGCCGTGTCGTCGACCACCTCGATCTCCGATGGCGCCATGGGGGATCGGGCGGCTCGCGGGATTGGGTCAGGAGGACGCGGAGGTGGCTTTGGGCACGGGAGGACCTCCTCGACGCGGGGGCGCTTTGACTCGGTACTTCCTTTGGCCTTCTTTTTTGTTTTTCGAACGAAATTTGCCGGCCGGCGGCCGGCGCCTCTAGATTTTTTCGGTCTTCCATTATCTTTCTGAGCGATTTAAGTTTTGAAATTATGCTTTTCTAGCGATTTTTCTGTGTTGCAACGTGAAATGAATAAAAAATAAGATCTGAGACGCTGAAGCCAAATCGAACCGAAATAAGACTTCCTCAATATAGGCTGCGTTTAGTTCCAAAAAGTGGATGGAAGAGTTTGGTGAAAATGTCACATCCGACACTATAGCGCACTGTAGCACTTTTCGTTTGTTTGTGATAAACATTGTCCTATCATGACCTAAGTAGGCTCAAAAGATTTGTTTCGTCGTGTACATCAAAATCATGTAATTAGTTTTTTTATTTATCCACGTTTAGTGTTCCATGCACGAGGAGAGAGATTTGATGTGATAGGTGAATAGTGAAGATTGGAAAGAGAATTTTGAAAAGTTTGGTGACGTGACAGGGAACTAAACACAGCCATAGTTATCATGTTCCTAGAGTTCTTTAGGGATTTTTAAGTTATTTGGTGTTACTATAGTTTTGAGTTAAAAAGCTGTACAACGTCTTATACTGAGTCCAATCACACTATTCGTCCATCGACTTGTGAGTTCCATCACCGTAATTCATCCATTGACTTGTGAATCACTCTTCAATACATAAAATATGATTTTCTGATATGTGAAAATAGGATTCGTGTATGAGGTATGTGGAATTGAAAGGGAGACTTGATGTCTTTTATGTTTTTTAGAAGGATCTACTCTAGTCTGGATTCATAGACGACAGACTAAAGTTGGAACTATATATTTTAGTTAGATTCAGAAATTACATAATAAATATTGCTTGTTTTAGAAATAGTGGAGATTGAAATTATTATTATTATATCGTGGGACCTAATGAAAACATAATTTACAGAAGGTGATCAACATTTGATTTGTATCATTAATATAAAGCTATAAACTATAGATGTGACCAGATAAGATGAGTATTTTATAAATATTCAGAATTTGGTTTATGTTTCCACTAAATCTTAGAGATTCATTTCCTAAAACTCTATTTTCAAACTGGGCTTAGAACCCTTTTTTTTCTAAAATCACGTGAATTCAATATCACAGAGTTTTTTCTCTAATGACCAAGATAACATGATAATAAATTGGTTGCGAGTTTTCTAGCATAAATATTTTTTAAAAAATTAACCATGTCCTATCTCTAATACATTTTCTCTCCCGATTAACGTTTTGCATATTTTACCCAAACTCATCCCTTATACATCAATTCACACATCAATGACTACGTATTAGGCCCTATTTGTCACAACTCCAACTCCAGAAAGTCTATGGAGTTCTTGGAGTTGGGTACGAGGAGCTCCAAAAAATCCTAGAGTTGTAGCTGGAGATACATAGAGAGTATGTAAATGAATCATTTGGTTTATAGTTTGTACTAATATTAATATTTTTTTAATATTTATAGTACATTAATTTATCATAGAAAGTGCAAATCTAGACTGGAGTTTGGACCTGAGCTATGCCAAACATGCCCTTATTCTCCCTCCTCCTACTCGACCCCAACCTCTTCCTCCTCTCTCTCTCTCCCAACAGTCATCGGTCTGCCTTTTTCTCGTGTGTCGCTGTTGATCTACCTCTCTCCTACAAGGCATCAATTGTATTGAGTTGAGCTCCCTCGCACAAATCTAGTAGTGATCTCGAATGTTTTGACATTGACGCATCGTTCACATAGCCTCGTCTCCATTTCCCCACGCGAGCTTGATATAATGTCCCACCATGCTTTTCTTGATCCACCATCGCTCACGTCTAGGCTTCAGTATCGACACACCATGAAGAAGTTAAACTCTCATGACCTCAATGCTCATGGAAGGGCGCGTGAGACATGGCCCTCCCCAACATCCTCGTGTGGCTGCTCAACCACGAGTGCCCTTAGGCTATTGCGGTTGGTGACGAAGGCTAGGCTCGAGTGGTGCATGGTGGCCGTGGTCAAGACTCGAGAGCTAGTGGCGCATGGTCTATGTGCGCATCTCGCAATAGATCTGATGTCTCTAAGCTCTGTCTTAGTTAGATATGTTTGTCCATATCGTGAAACGATGATAGCAGATGTTGTCTCTCTCTTCTTTACTTCTCTCTTATTTTTCATTAAATGCCATGCCACCTTTCTTAATTTGGGCAACAGAGGGTCAGTTTTTGGTGATTACCATAGGAAACTGGTATAGATGAGAGTTGAGATTAATAATTTGTTGGGGCAAGTTTCATCGCGAAATATAAGTTTCTTGTATTAGAGATATTGTGATAACTTGCTGAAGTTATTTAAGGGTGATAGTGAACTTTTCCGATGATAATTAACTAGTTTTAGAAAATAAACTTCAATGAAGGTTAGTGTTACAAATTTTTAATGTTCATTCCTAACATCTGAATGACTTGTTGAAAAAATTTCCAATATTTTCTTAGTCACAAATTTAACTTTTATATTTGAGAGATGAAACTATTTTTAAACGTTGTTTCTTAAAAAAATTATAAAATAAGAAATATTAGAAGTTCTTATGGGCCTCCACCTCGTCACGTGAGGCCCGTAAGAACTAATATTAGGCCTAGACCCGTAATGTATCTCCAAACCTCAATTTTAACTGTATCTACTCTCTTCCTGTCTTGATTGCTCTCTCTATCACCACCGGCCTCTTTCCACCGAAGAAAGAACGGCAGACATCCATGTACAGTACTCTCGCACCTCTTTTCCCTCGTGCTAATGTTGGTAGGAAGTCCAAATTATCATGTTAGATTTCACTATCTAGCTATGTTATGTTTTGTACAAATGTTAGACTTCACTCTCTAGTTATGTTTTGATACAATTGTTAGATTCCACTATCTATGTACGATCCAAATATATGTATTACAAATAGATGTATGAAATACATAAATAACATAAGAAAGTTTTAAAATGCTATTTTCTCAACTTAACTCGATAAAGTATCTTGTCATGTTTATGTACATAATATTTAGATTAATAGCTAACATTAAATAAATCGGTGCAGCACGATAATAACTGGGGAAAGCACAATTATAATTGAATGATACGCTTCATCTAACTAAGTAGATGTATGTAGGAAACTATAAGAATGTGTATTATAAACATATACTCTGACTAATAACTATTAAAAGTAAACAAATACTAATATATATTTAGGTTTTAATTTTTTAAGTTTCTTCTAGGTAGTTTTTCAAAGCACATGTCACATGATTCACCTCTTTTCCTCAATTTTACCCGGCCCCGATCTTAACCCATGCTTGAATACGGTATATCAAAGGAAAAATAAGAGAAGATTAAAAAAATAAAGAGCAAATATCATAACAATCTAGGAAATGGATATAAAGCTGGATATAATGTCAGAGATATATGGATACGAAAAGAGTTTTTGTTTCCATGTCCCGTTATTTCGTGGTTTGAGATATGACTTACCACAATGCGGTGGGATAAAAAAAAATCAACAAAGTCTTTTCTCTCCCTCGTCGAGACGTCGACTATCATCTCCTTTCTCTCTCATCGCGGGCTGAAAAAAAAAATCGTCGAGTGACTCTGCCCAGTCGGCGGCGTTGTTCGAGCCTTCGAGGCGTGGACGCGGACGAAGCGAGCAGCAGCTCCGGCGGCCCGCGCGTGAGACGAGCGGCTCCTCCATCAGCCTCCGCGGGCGACGATTGGGAGAGCGTTGCCGGCGGCGGCCTTCTTCGCTCGACCCTTTGCCGGCGACGAGCCTGCACTAGGTATGCCGCCCCTTCTCTTCCCTTCTTGCTGCGCAAAACGGACCACGCCAAACCCTCCCGTGTGGCGTGTTTGTTTCGGATCTACTAACTTCGATTTTGTTTGCAATAAGTATCGGGTGTGCATGTGTACATCCCCATCCTATGATGGGTCCGCCCCTGCTTGTAACTCACTATAGATTCTACCGTAGATCTGGCTCTCGCTTTGGTTCAGAAGGCTCCGAATTTCCGCATTTTTTCTACCGTAGATCTGGCTCTCGCTTTGTTTCATAAGATTCCGAATTTCCGCATTATTTTTGTTTTATGATTCGTTGGTGAAACTCTGTCTTGGAACAGAAGTTCTAACTGCTTTGGATATGGAGGCGCTGCTTGGGAGCAACAACCATGTGGAGGTCAAGCCCAAGGCCGCTGATTTCGCCCAGCTGCTCGTTGCTGAGGCCGTGTTGGAGGTGCAAAGGTCCCTTGTTGGGTTCGTTGCCGTGGTAATTTTCTTTCCTCTTCTCACACTTCTTTGGAGTTGATATCTGTGCTTGTATATTTTCTCTGTGCAACAGCTGAGATGTAATAATAGTCTTTTGTTGCCGTTGTAGATTTTTGTTGCTAATAGATTTAGCTCACTTGGGAAATCATTGATAGGCTGGGCAGTTGTTTCAGAAATTCCATGGTCAGGTTGTCTTCTTTCTAGGGTAGGATTGGTAGCATTGTCATATTCTGTGTTGTTCTCAATGATAGGTTATTGTGATATCTGAGAAGGAAGTTTAGGGATTTTATACAATCGCTGCACTATGGTTGATTCCTCGGATGACTGGGAATCTGAAAGTTGTAAGTTGGCCTTTGCCAAAATTATTCTGTATGCTGGCACAGCCACAAAATAAGCGTGTATGAATGGATGGCAAATTTGTTGGTTTGTTGCTTGGGTAGCATGCTGCGTTTTGAGGTTACTCAGGTTAGCAATGAACCTATACTCTGTTGATCTGCCCTCTGTAAGGACTGTAACTGGTATAACCACTCAGCCAACCTATCTCTTTCAATAAAAGCAGGTCTGAAGGAGGTCATTTGTCTAAAAAATGCCATGCTTTTCTAGCCCAATAATAGCCTTGATATTTACCTAGGGGTGTCTTTATTGAGCCAAATGATACAATGTCTTCGTATACTTTCTGTGTCTGTAATGGAATTGCAAAAGGTCGCATTTTTTCCTCATAATCTGTTTTTCAAGTCATATCAAAGCCCATAAAAGCCACAGATCTGGTCCTTGACTAGCTAGTCAAGTTGTAACTGTACTTGTGTGCTCTTAACAGACATTGGGTTTGGGTTACATGTTTTTTCTGGTTGTTAACAGACATTGTGTGCTGTAAATAGACATTTGGCCTAGCTTTTGATATTTGTGATACATCTCGGTGCCTAGTTGTTCCAATGTTCCTAATTACTGCATAGTGTGATCCTTACTCAGAAAGGAGAGTGCAATTTATGTTTTGAGAAGAGTTTTTATGTATCAGCAGAAGAATTGGTTCTGCAGAGGGAGCTTGACTAAAAAAAGAAACCTATTAGATTTACTAACACAATAATTTGGTGACTGTTTTTGTAATAAGATGGTTGTGCTTTATGGCTGTGACATTGCCCAAAAAAACATTTAGCATCGTTTTTGGAGTTAAACTTTTATATTTCTAGTTTGGTAATGAGATCTGCTCTTTTGGTTTTGTTGTCCAGATGCTGTCACTGCAAAACGAGATATTTACACCCGCTGGAGAGAATGATTTGATTAATAGGTATGCCCCTTTCAACTTCTCTCCCAAAGCATTCGAAACTGTCAAACATGTGTGTTGCACTACTATTGCCATAGCCATATTTATTTCTTTTATCTCATATAAAACTGAGAATTGTTTCTGTCCCCCTTTCCCAAGGATTCTGGGCAAAAGCAAAACCGAAACTGCGCTTGAGAACAAGGATGATGGTGAGTCTGATGATGATAATGATGATGAGGGAGATGATGAGGATGCTGAAAACCAAGAAGAAGATGATGGTGGTGAAGAAGGATCTGATGATGATGGGAACGAGGAGGAGGATGACGATGAGGAAGATCCTGCAGCCAATGGTGACGGAGGGAGTGATGATGATGATGACGATGGTGGAGAGGATGAAGAAGAAGACGATGACGATGATGGCGATGATGACAATGAGGAAGAAGAGGAAGAGGAGGATGACGATGATGTCCCCCAACCACCTACCAAGAAGCGGAAATAATCAATGGCGCCGAGCAAGTAACATACGGGCAGGGAATGCGGCCTTGTTCATCACTGCATAGCAGTCTACTGGTTAGTGAGTAGGGGTTTTTAGCTTGCTCGTTGTCGCGGACAATTCATCATAGTCTAGTTTTGAAATCAAAAGAGAAACATTTAATTGTGCATGTACTATTAATCATGTATCTTCTCAGATTGCTATCAACCCCTCTGATACTCTGAATGGTTTATGAATTGTGTTTCCTTCGGTGGTTTACTGCGATTTTGGTTTATGAATTGTGTTTCCTTCGGTGGTTTACTGCGATTGGTAATGTTTAGCGTCTGTTCAGTTGTTCAGTCTGTTCAGACGTGGCGTGATGCCTGGCTGCATGACTGGGTACAGCGTGGACACAGCAGGAATTGCCTGCAGTCTGGCAAATAGGATGGACAGAGAATGAGAGAATTGCCGAGTTGGACCTGGTTTTTTGATATATTCGTAGTTTTTTTTAATTTTAAGATCGAGGGTAATTCTGTGTAAGATCATGAGCAGTAGACATTTCGAGGACGAGAGTTGTGTTAACCTGAGCTACTGGTTCGTCGTTCCTTTGTTACATTCCACTCGGGCAGAACTTTTGTCTCTCTTTCACTACATAAATCACAGAAATTGACTAGTTTCAGCTCGGCTGAGCGAACGCATGGTTGTGGAACATCGCATGGTTTAGGAACATCTGGAGTTTGTGCATCGCACACGTTTGAACCATCAGGCGTCAGCAACAACAGCTCTCGCCCGTTTCAAAGAAAACTTTGTTTTCCTTCCAAGGTCTGCATAACTAAGATTCGTTGACTAATCAGTTTCTAAACTTTATGTTATTTTTAAAATTATAGGGAGTAAATAAAAGTTTCAAAGAACTGCACTTCCATTTGATGTTTTGGGAAAAGAAGAAAATAAACATTTTTAGGCAAAGGCCATTTTAGTCAATGTCAAGAAGAAAAATGATCGAGATAATCATCATAATTAATCAACATATCTCTAGATACTTGAAGTTTTCCAATGCTTTCAATGTCCCGCACGGGCTGATGACTTATGACGATGTACTCAGTTACTCGAAGGCTAGAGGAGAATTTATGGGATCAAAACATGGTCGGAACCTGAAACTAGAAAGACACAACGAGAAAACGGAAACCAAGTAACAGCGGGTTCATCAACTCGAGGAGCAAGGCGTATACCATAGATGCTGTATAGCCTGACATACTGCTCTTCCCCCCTGCAAAACTACAGCCTTTGTCCGACAACTCTAGTTGGTTTAGAGCCATTTGAAGAGGATGCCACCATGAGCGGCGAAGAAAGGGGCAAAAACGAGGGACTCAACGGCCATGAGCTTGATCAGGATGTTGAGGGAGGGGCCAGACGTGTCCTTGAGAGGATCTCCAATGGTGTCGCCAATGACGGCTGCCTTGTGAGGGTCAGAACCTTTCGGGCCAAGGGTCCTAGCATGCTCTGAAGCTCCAGCCTGAACATACCAAAGATACAAATGTTTTAGTAAAGGCACTTCATTAATACAAGCTCTTTTTACAGAAGCTAGTATGCAGATCCATACAGAAGAAATGGTTCGCTAAATTCTGTGTAATTTTACCTCAATGTACTTCTTGGCATTGTCCCAGGCACCACCAGTGTTGGATGCAGAAATGGCAATCTGAAAAAGGTGAAATGGGGTAAGGAAAAACTCGGATGCAGCTATCATGCCAAAATTTGAGAGGTACTCCCACCAACCTGAACACCAGAGACGAGAGCGCCAGCAAGGACTCCAGAGAGGGTCTCAACCCCAAACAAAATCCCAACGATCAATGGGGTGAGCATAACAAGAGCACCTGGGGGGATCATCTCCTTGATGGACGCATCAGTGGAGATCTTCACACAAGTTGCATAGTCCGGTTTTGTGGTGCCCTCCATGAGCCCAGGGATGGTGTTGAACTGCCGGCGGACTTCCTCCACCATCTTGAGTGCGGCACTGCCTACACTCTTCATGGTCATTGCTGAGAACCAGTATGGGAGCATAGCACCAACAATAAGTCCAATGAATACTTTAGGAGTCAGAACATCAACAGTGGAGATAGCAGCCCGGCTCACAAAGGCACCGAAGAGTGCAAGTGACACCAAGGCTGCAGAGCCAATGGCGAAACCCTGCAAACACAAAACCATGAGCTAATTGTACTGAACGGAGTATAAATGGTCTAAATAGAAAAAAAAACTTCACTTTCTAGCGGCATCCAAGCTGTTAAAACCAAAGCACATGCAAAATTTGAACTATGCATGGACCCTAACTAAAATTTGCAGAGAAAAAAAAGGAAAGAAAACTGAAAATCTTTTTAAGTTGCTGTGCAATCACATGGAACTATTGTACGAGAAAGGCAGGCACATGTCTACCTTTCCAATTGCAGCAGTGGTGTTTCCTGCAGAATCTAGAGCATCGGTTCTCTCACGAATTCTATGACTCATGCCAGCCATTTCAGCAATTCCTCCAGCGTTATCACTGATAGGGCCATAGGCATCAATAGCAAGACCTGTTGCAATGGTGCTCAGCATTCCAAGAGCAGCCACAGCGACACCATACATGGCAGCAAGGCTGAAGCTGAGGAAGATGCTAAAAGCAATAGCAAAAATAGGGATAATGACTGATTTGTATCCCAAAGCAAGCCCAAAAATGACATTTGTGGCAGCTCCAGTTCTGCAGGAGTCAGCAACATCTTGTACAGGACTGAAATGGAAAACAACAAAGATGTCACACATTGGAAGCAGAAAAGGCTACCACCAAACTCACTCACAAGAAAAAATCGCAGGTACCTGTAGGCATTGCTTGTGTAGTACTCGGTAACAAAACCAATGATTAGGCCAGCCCAGAGACCAACCGCCACGCACAAGAACAGTTGCCTGATAAATTTTAATTAGAATGAGATTGAAATATAAAGTTGCTCAGTAACAAAAACTAACAATTAGCCACCCCAAATACCAGCTGCCACACATAAGAACAGTTGCCCAATAAATTTAAAGCAGACTCATATTGTACTGTGAACTTTATAAATAAAATTTCAGTGGCCAATCCAAAAATTTCATACCAGCTTTGCACTGTCTTCTGGACTCCAAAGTTAAAAATGGTGAAGGTGTATGGAAGGCCTAGCCAACTGATGAGTGCAATGCCAATGGTCATCACAACAGTGGAAATGATAAGTTGTTTCTTCAGAGCAGGCTCTATTTCATTCACGGTCTTTATCTCAAAGAAATCAGTTGCAAACAGTGTTGTTATGAGACATGCTATAATACCCACAGAGCTGACAAGAAGAGGGTACACCATAGGAGTAAATTCATGGTTGATTCCGAAAGACGAGATAGAGGCCACAACAAGAGCAGCACATGATGATTCAGCATATGAACCAAAGAGATCTGATCCCATCCCAGCAATATCTCCAACGTTATCACCAACATTGTCTGCAATGACCTGCATGTAAAACAAGAGATCATTCTTTGCACAGTTATGCCACAATTCATCCGCCAACCTATTCCCATGGCAAGCAAAATGCGGTGTATTGTCATATTGTGTATATGCCATGACCAAAAGCAAGTATGAACATTAAGCAATTGCTGTGTAGCAAGGAATTGGAAGTTTTCAGAGTTTAAGTGAAAAGAAGTTCTTACAGCTGGGTTTCTTGGATCATCCTCAGGAATGTTCCTTTCTACCTTCCCAACAAGGTCAGCACCAACATCAGCAGCCTTAGTATAAATACCACCGCCAACGCGGCCAAAAAGAGCCATAGAAGAACCGCCAAGACCATAGCCGGTAATAGCCTCAAATAGACCCTCCCAGTCATCACCATAATAGATTCCAAACAAATTGATAGCAATGTAAAGAACCAAAAGACCGCTGGCAGCAAGAAGGAAGCCCATAACAGCACCGGATCGGAAGGCAGTAATAAATGCCTTCCCAACACCCTTTCTGGCCTCCAAAGTTGTCCGGGCATTTGCATAAGTTGCAATCTTCATTCCAAGAAAGCCAGACACCAGTGAGGTGACTGCACCAAGAACAAAAGCTATAGTACTGAAGATGGCATTCGCGAGAGCAGGCTTGCATGTTCTGTCCTTGCTGTAGTGGCAAGGCTGACTCTTTGTGCTGAATCCCTCAACGGACCCAAGGAAGAGGAATATAAGGATTGCAAAGATGCCCATGAATAATCCAACATACTTGTACTCGGTGAAAAGGAAGGATGTTGCTCCTGTTCATAACAAAGTAAGAAACAGGATGGCAAGTGATTTTAGTAGTCAACAATGTATTCATGCTTGGCTAAATAAAAACTTGAAATGAGTAAAGAATGCCACAACAACAATATCATCTCTGAAAGACCAATAAATTTGACGGTGATGCTATTAAATGGACAACACCTATAAAATAAGGGAACTTTTTGCCACGACATTATGTGCTTTAGGATTGCCACTCAATCGCCACATGCCAGTGATACAATGGAGTGAAAAATCCTCAACTTCTATATGCACGGATATATTCACTTCTGAAAAATCCTACATGCACAGTAAATCGGGCCCAAATGGGCATTGCGTTTTGCTCCACGATGAGGAAATAAAATTTATTCAATACAGTTCTGCCATACACACAGTTGTGGAGGTCCACCATATTTCCCTATTATTAACACATGGATGCGCAAATTTTACCACAGTCCCTTCACTTGAGTTTAGAGTGTGAATAAGTTCATCAATTTATATAGGTGATAGCTACTATCAGTTTTCCACTTCTAATGTTGTCGCAGTCAGAAACAGCAAGGAAATGGGTCAGCATCAAACCAACTGGAACACAGAACTACAGGCAAATTGTAAATAGTGACAACAGCCTGAAGGACAAATTAATCTGGTACTAATTTAAATGAAAACCATGAGGGCCAATGAAAACTTATCCACCAAGACTATCCAGCAACTACAACATGGTGCAGCCAATCGGTGCTGCGATGGGAACCGACCAAATCAAATCCACCAAAATGGTCAAATTAACTCAGCCTACTTAGATGAACTCTAAGAAAATTAGGCAGCGGTTAATGAATGCCAAAATAGTTCCAGCAGTATAGAGACAAAATAGCTCCAGTAAGTTTTCCTGAATAGCAACAGAAACAGCATGGCCTGTCTCTGGTCCATCATGGCATCGTTTAAACAGTAAACCACAAGCAATCACCTTCAAAGAAAACATCACAGTTAACGTATACAATATCTAGCCCATATATCATCACAGATGATTATGGAATATCATTAGTCCTTAAATTCAGAAAAGAATAACCAATGCATGTTTCTAGTTATCTTCATGTACAGGAACCCACTACAAGCCAAGCTACATCATTTGCCTGCATCAGCTGACTGCAACAGTTCTTTCTACGGATGCCTTAGAGTTACATGAGGAGACAATTCTTTCCGAGCGCATGTGCATCATGCAAGGATTGCTATGAATTAAGAAATTACCAAAGGCAGTGGGGTGTGGTTCCCACGAAATGGTGCCTGGACCGACTACAGTTAATAACAGCTGCAGCCTGCAGTGAAGATTGAGTAGTGAGGACCACTTGCAGCAAGAACTTATCTCTTAATCTGCAACCCCACTTCTGGGCTCACTCGGAGACACAGACTGCGAGAATTTATCTTTCATCTCTTACCCTACGGGAACCCACTATATTATTGCCAGCAATTTTGACCAAGAGCCCACACATTCCCAAAAGATAACTCCAAAGAAGGTATCTGGGTGGCCTAGAATTAGCTGGGCTTCAGTTGATTAGGGCTTAACTGACGACACTTAGCACAGTAAACTAATGCTTAGTATAATCTCTGGCTCTGCTGCGTAAAGTAGCAACAGCAAATAGTTTAATGCCTTGCCTAATCCAACTAGTTTGGAGCGTTAACGCAATATTACTTGAAGCCAGAAAAATTACTTGAATAATCCACAATTAACTTCTAAGGACTGTGGAAAGTGCACGGCCTTTATACTTGTCACGTGCAAAGCGTGCAATCCCCTAACCACCTCCATCAAAGCTAGTCGAATACAAATCTCCTTTAGAGCTCAAACTAACTTGCACACGCGCGACGTTCTCATGTCACCGAACAAAACAAAACCCAAAATCGCACTTAACCTTTGTTTGCCTCCTCGAATCATCGCATATCAAGCAAGTAAAAATCAAAGCCGGTTCGATAAAACAGTGGGGGCTGGGAGATCATTACTGAACGGGATAGAATTCACACGACTTGTACTTAACAGAAGGGATTTCTCGTATTCCTTTCTCACGATTTGGATACGAACAGAACAGCGGTAAGCAAGCAAAATCAAATCCACCGTACGGAGAGCGTCAATTCGCGCCTAAACCAATAAGCAAACCAGTAAGAT
Organism: Echinochloa phyllopogon; assembly: GCA_033239725.1. Classification (NCBI taxonomy): domain Eukaryota; kingdom Viridiplantae; phylum Streptophyta; class Magnoliopsida; order Poales; family Poaceae; genus Echinochloa; species Echinochloa phyllopogon. The sequence continues at coordinate 6,022,838 of BTCW01000001.1, forward strand.
TCCGATCATCGCCAACAAAATCCAACTACAAGAGGCTAAGTTCCTAATCCAATCATCCAGGAAACCCCGCAATCCCAAGTTCGAACCCAAGCGGACAAGTAAAAGGGCAAAAACCCGCGCGCGTGCGTATATGCACTCACAGGACCACGCGACCTCTCACCTTCGGAGATGGCGGTCTGGATCTCGGCGCACTTGACGACGACGTTGTGGTCGTTGAGCCCCTCCTCCTCCTCGATGAGGTAGTCGCTGGGCCCGCTCTTCGCGGCCCCGCCGTCGGCGCGGCGCTCGGGGGTGAGCCGCACCTTGGAGACCAGCACCCACTGCAGCACCGCGAACGCGATGCCCACGGCCGCCGCGACCGGGATGATGACCTGCGTCGCCAGCTCCGGCAGGATCGCCGCAGCAGCCATCGCCGGAGGCTACTCCCGCAGCGCTAGGGTTTCCTTTCTCGAAGCTCGGGCCCCCAACGAGGCAACGACGGGCCGGAGAGGAAGAAGGAGAGCGATATGGGGAGGGAGGGAGGAGAGGCGAGCAGAGCCGCGGCCGGGCCTTATAAAGGAAGGGAAGACGAGCAGAGCAGCGAGGTGAGTGACTGCTGAGCCTGCTAGGTGGGAGAAGGGTATTCTCGGGCTTTCAGTTTCTCTAGTTATTTTTTTTTGAAACGAAGTTTCTCTAATTATGTTTCAGGGGAAACCTCACAAATTCTCATTATTTTTTATGGAAATTCCATGGGATCTCAACGCTTGTTTTTCTAAAAATCACATCTCGCGCCGCGCTCTTATACGTTTCATATCCTGCTTGCTGCTCTGTGGGCACTGCGGAGTAAATCATAGTTTCTGCAAAAATTGAACCCCGTTCCTATAATAACCTTTTTATAAGAATCTTCATGCAGGGGTGTTTAGTTCCCTGAAAAGGGGTGAAAAGGGAAGGTGAAAATGCCACATTGGACACTGTAGCACTTTTCGTTTGTTTGTGGTAAACATTGTCCTATCATAATCTAACTAGGCTCAAAAGATTCGTCTTGTCGTGTACATCAAAACCATGCAACTAGTTTTTTTATTTACCCACGTTTAGTGCTTCATGCATGAGGAGAGAGGTTTGATGTGATTTGATGGGATAAGTGAATAGTGGAGTTTAAAGAGAGAATTTTTCCCGGCAACTATATAGGGCCGTAGCATCTGTGGGAAGAAGGAAAAGAGAGAGAATATTCTTAGCAGCAAAAACTCGTGGGTTAAAATTCCGTGGCTGTTGACAGCTCGTGATTTCCCTACACGACAGCTCCATTAAAACGGCATTAAAGAAAGAAAAGGATGCTGACGTACCAAAAGGGCAAAGCCGTTTGTATGGTGTGGCGTGCGGCCGCTCACCTCTTCCGATCTTTTTCTTCCCGCGACACAAACAGCCATGGTCATCGTCTCGTCCTGCCTGCCTCCCCAACCAACTCGCTCACCGAAACGGCGCAGGGGCTCTCTTCCTCTTCGAGCCTCGTCGGACTTGCCGCGCGGCTCGCCGCCGGCGTGCCCCGGCGGCGTCCACGCGCACGCCTGGCCTGGCCGTGCCACCCACCCGTTTCCAGCTGCAGCTCCTGCCACACGAAGCCAACGCCGTCTGGTATCATGATCACCAATTTTATTAACACTAATCAGTAATCACTGGGTGGGTCTGTGAGGCCTCTTTGTAAGCTAAAAGAAAAAACTCCAGTAATGAAGCACGTGCCCTAGCAATGAAATGGCGTGAGACCTCGCGATCGCCGGGACCAAGCGTCAAATCCGTCAATTCGTGGTGTAATCATTAAGCAAAAAAAAATCTTGAAATCATTAAGGAGAAAATGAGTACGTAGAATTGCGCGCTGGTAGGAGTCAGCGTCACTTTTGCAAAATGCGCGGTTATTTCCAATCCGTGGCTCATGTGAATCTGTTTTAAACAGAAATAAAGGTAGCGGCTAATATGCTTTAGTTGGAGCTTGGAATTACTAAGTACTGGTGCCATTAGCTTTTCTTTTTGTGTTCACAAGCGTCATGTTTGTTCCAATTTTGTTTCACGTTAGTAGGTGCCACCGTGTGAGTCACTAGGGTTAGGACTTAGTGTTACATCAGCCGTATACTACAAAAGGCGTCATGGGAGTTACTACTGTAGTAGCTACTTTTGCTAATACGCTTTTCTCTTTGTGCTTCACAAGCATCATGTTAGTCCCAATTCTTGAAAAGAAATAATTGTTTTATCATTTGTGAAAGGTGATGATGCTAGTTCCCTTGTTATAAACCGATAATTTAATCTTATGTTTGAATTGTTTGAAATTTAGATCCACTATTTGAAATCACCCACGAAAAAATTGTTTGAATTTAGATCCACTATTCGATTTACGTCAAGTAATATGTACAATATAGGGGTAACAACAAGACGTGATAAAAATGACCGTCATGGAAAGTTTCGGTTGAAATAGGATCTAAACAATGAAGGTTGTTTGTCGCCTTGTAGTTGAATCTCTAACTTTTTGGAATGCTCCAAATTCCACTTGCATCTAAGTCTGGATCAATACCACCAAAGACATCTCAAAAAGGAGTCCAAATCCAAATCTCTAGCATTTATTTCTAATTTTAAATCAGATCAGGAGTTAAAATCCTAAGCAACTTTTCTAACCGTGAATGTCATTTGCTTCTTAAGGGCCTCCCTAGTAGGAAATACTTGGTTGGTTCTATATATTTCTCTCTTTATAAAACTAGGTGCTATATATATTTCTCTCTCCTATATAAATCTAGGTCCTGACATTATAAGATGGACTAAGGACTACTCTCTCTGTCCTATGAAGATTGCACTTCTAGATATTCTCATACAAAGCGGTAAATGACCATAGTACCCCTTATTAATTGAAGAATTTGCATTAATTCTAAGTGGTTAGTTCATCAGATTTTGTGGTCAGCACCTCGTTTTCAGGAGGGATGTGCTAGTTAATGACACATATAGGCTAAAAAGTATTATTGGACGTCTCGTTTTCAGTGCATTAGTGGTAACACTTACTCTTAAGTGGTTCAAATGCTAGGAGAGCATTTTTTATGGGATTTTTTAAAATCTCAGAAGTGCAGTATTCATGGGACGAAGGGAGTAAGAACTAAGGATCGGTTCCATACAAGAGATAAATCTATATGAAAAGAACATTATAGCTAAATGTATTGTTGTCTTCTGGTACGGTTCTGCGTAACAGATCGGTCTAGGGATAGAGGATTTGGCTAATTGGAGGAAGAATAGAGTAGAAGGAGAGAGACGAGGCAGGAGACAGAGGAGGACGAAGGAGTTCAGGGTTCATTTCATTCATGCCATTGCACTAGCAGGTCTCGGGATTTATTCCCATCCCTCCTGCTAGCTGCCTCACCTGTTGTTCGACTGGGCCTCGGCCCGATTACAAACATGGACGGCCCATAGCCGGTTACAAACACAACGGCCCATAGTCTTACATTTCTATCATTAAGTTCAGTTGCCTCTCCTCTTCCCGCTTTGTTGCACGCTTCAGCACACTGTTCGTGACACTCCCCGCCTGATGAAAACCAGCTTGACCCCAAGCTGGAGCTGAGGGGTATATGTCCCAAAGATCTTCTTCACCTTCCCAAGAGGCCATATGAGATGGTAGAGTGGACCATTGAACCAGCAGTTGGGGAATATAAGTTGATCCACGCACCACCAAACGACGGTCCAGAAAGGCCACAGGAAACAGTTTGGTAGCAGGTGAAATGCAAACAGACAATAGATCCTCACTAACCTATGTCATGGCCGGAATATGTCGCTTCAATTGAGACACATGTACCACAGGGTGGATCTTGGCATCAGGGGGCAACTGCAATTTGTAGGCCACACTGCCAATCTTTTGAATGATAGGGAAGGGGCCGTAGAACCGGAAAGACAGCTTCTGATTGGTCCGGAAAGCAACAGAATACTGAACGTAAGGTCGGAGTTTGAGGTAAACCAGTTCACCCACTTGGAACTCTCGCTCGGACCTGTGCTTATCTGTTTGAGATTTCATTCGTTGTTGTGCCCTCAAGAGCTGCTGCTGAATGAGTTTGGAGAGTAGGTCTCTTTCCTTAAGCCACGCAGCAAGATCATGAACAGTACAAGCCTGGACATCAGCAATACCCAAATGTCTTGGTGGATGGCCATACAGAACCTCAAAAGGTGACTTGCCCAAAGTTGAGTGAAAGGAAGTATTGTACCAATATTCTCCAAGGGGTAACCACTTACTCCATTGATGAGGACAGGAATGCACAGTGCACCTAAGAAAGGCCTCTAGACACTGATTGAGGCGCTCAGATTGACCATCAGTCTGGGGATGGTAAGAGGAACTCATTGCAAGCTTTGTATTTGACAGCCGAAACAATTCTTGCCACACATTGCTCAGAAAGATACGATCTCTATCAGAGACAATTGATGTAGGCAGACCATGCAACTTATAGACATTTGACAAAAATGCTTGGGCAACATGTAGGACTGTAAAGGGATGAGTGAAAGGGATGAAATGAGCATACTTGTTGAACTTGTCTATCACCACCAAGATACAATTATGCTTGTTAGAGGTAGGAAGCCCTTCAATAAAGTCCATACAGATGACTGACCAAGCCTGAGATGGAACTGGCAGAGGGCTAAGCAGACCTGGGCTCTTTACATGCTCAGTTTTTGCTTGCTGGCAAACTGAACAAGCTTTGACATAAGTCTGAATAAAGGATTTCATCTTAGGCCAGGCAAACAGTTGTTTAACTCTGTGATAAGTGGCATGAAAACCTGAATGTCCTCCTACTCCACTTCTATGTAAAGCTTGCAATATATGATCTTGAGCTAAAGCATTGTTACCCACCCACACTCTGCCCTTGTATTTAATCACCCCATCCTTGAGAGAATAATCTTTATGGCTATCTGGGTTCAAAATGAGAGTCTGCAGTAGTGTGGTTGCTGTGGCATCATCACTGTATCCAACCACTAGCTTATCCAGCCATACAGGTTCACTAGCAGAGACAGTACAGATTGAAGCTTTAGGGTGGCACCTTGAGAGAGCATCCGCTGCTTGATTGGTAATCTCTTTCTTATAAGTGATAGTAAAGTTCAAATCCATCAATTTGAGGACTGCTTTTTGCTGCAACTTAGTAGAAGCTTTCTGTTCAGTGAGGAATAAGAGACTTCTGGGATCAGTTCTGAGCACAAATCTTTGATGTTGAAGGTAGGGCCTCCACTTCTCCACTGCCATCAAGATTGCCATACATTCTTTTTCATAAGTTGACAAGGCCTGATTTCTTCCAGATAAGGGCTTGTTTAAATAAGCAATTGGGTGGTCCTGTTGCATGAGTACTGCACCAATGCCCATATCACAAGCATATGTTTCCAATACAAAGGGTTTACTGAAATCAGGAAGGGCTAAGACAGGAGCTTCAGTTAGGGCTTGTTTCAAGAGCAGGAATGCTTCTTGCACTGGAGGGGACCAAAGGAATGGAGTGCCTTTCTTCAGGAGCTCTGTCAGTGGTCTGTTAATCATACCATAATGCCTTATGAATTTTCTGTAGTAACCTGTGAGTCCTAGGAACCCTCTCACATCCTTGACATTCAGAGGTGTTGGCCAATTCTGAACTGCAGCTATTTTAGATGACTCAGTAGCAACACCTTGACCAGAAATGATGTGCCCCAAATATTCCACCTCCTTTTGAGCAAAGAAACACTTGGAGCGCTTGATGAGAAACTGATGGTGTTCTAGAATCTGGAACACCTGCTTCAAGTGCTGAATATGTTGATCCAAAGAAGGGCTATAAACTAGGATGTCATCCATAAAGACCAGTACAAATTTACGTAACACAGGTGCAAATATTGTGTTCATCAAACTCTGAAAAGAGGCTGGGGCATTGGTAAGCCCAAACGGCATTACCAAGAATTCATATAACCCACTATGTGTCCTGAATGCTGTCTTATGTTCATCCCCTTGGGCCACACAAATTTGGTGATATCCTGCTCGAAAATCCAACTTCGAAAACCAGACAGCTCCTGCTAATTCATCAAGCAGTTCATCGACAATTGGCAATGGGTGCTTGTTTTTAACAGTGATAGCATTCAGGTGGCGATAATCAATGCAAAACCGCCAAGTCCCGTCCTTCTTCTTGACTAGCAACACAGGGGATGCAAAGGAGCTTGTACTAGGTCTGATTATGCCATTTTGTAACATTTCTTTGATCTGCCACTCAATTTCAAATTTCTGAGCAGGTGAATACCTATAGGGCCGCACATTGACTGGCTGGGCGCCAGGAATAAGAGGAATCTTGTGATCAGCTGGCCTGCTTGGAGGCAATTGAGTAGGTTCATCAAAGAGGGCAGAATATTCTTCAATAAGATGCTGAATTGGTTCAGGCAAAGAAGTCTCACTGGAGTCAATAGCTAGAACTTGGTGGTCCTCACTTGTATCAGCAGAGGGGCAGGTGATTGCAATTGCAGACAATAAGAAATACTGCCAGATTTGAGCAGGCCTGTCAATTGTTTGGAGGACAACTCATTGCATTTAGTCAAGTCATCAGTCACCCCTTGTAAAAATATTCTGGTGCCTTTGTGTGTGAATTTCATTTGTTTAGCCTTCCAATGGACCCACATTGGACTGCAAGCTTCTAACCAATCAGCTCCCACAATCATGTCATAACAATAAAGGTCCAACACTTTAGCCTCAAAACAGAAAGTATGCCCCTGAACATACCACTGGAGTTGGGAGACTTTGATGGAACAATGCATGGTACCTCCACTTGCAGACTTGTAGGAAGATGGATCACAAGATACTGTGGGTAATTGTAGTCTCTGAACCAAAGTTGTACTTACAAAGGTGCCCACACCGCCAGAGTCCACTAGAATGAGAACTTGATGTTTACCAATTTTTCCCAACAGCTTCATTGTTTGCCTTTTTCTAGATTCATGATGAGTCTTATCATCAATAGCAAGCACTGGAGAGCCACTGTCTTCACCATCTGACTGGGAATCTTCAGTTGGAGTGAGCATATCCAGAAGTTCTTCAAGCATGTGAAGTGGGATGTGTTGAGGACATTTGTGAGTGTGAGACCACTTGTCCCCACACTTGTAACATAGCCCCAACTTTTTACGGTGAGCTATGACAGAAGTCATCTTCTCTGCCACGTTCGATTTGACACCCTTGCCTGTATCCTCCCTCTGATCAATGAATTTTGGCTTGTCAGAGTAATTGTGCTTCACATAAGACTTGGCCGAGTCCTTGGCATCAACACGAACAGAGAGTTTCTGCTTAACAGACGCCAATTCTTCTTTCTGTAAAAGAGCCAAGGCACTAGCAGTATCAACGTTCTTCGGACGGTGAAGTGCAATTGGAGCTCTAATTTCATCCTTGAGTCCATTCAGGAAACGAACGAGAAAGAAAGTGGCATCATAAGTGTGGTTATATAGTAAAACATTGTGGGCCAACTGCTCAAATTGGGTGTGATATTAAGTGATCGAGCTGGTTTGTTTGAGATTGTCAAGGTGGCGCAAATGAATTTGGTACTGATCACGATCAAACCGCTCACAAACAGCTGTGTGGAGTTCCTCCCAGGTTTTCACACGCCCCTTAAGCTCAAAAGTATGTAACCAAGCCAAAGCAACCCCCTCAAAATTGAAGGCAGCAAAACGAGGCTTCAGGTCATCACTCACAGCAAAAACCTCAAAAAACAACTCACATCTATCCTTCCACGGCCTAGGGTTATCACCACTGAATTTGGGGAAGTCCATTTTGGGTTTGGAGTTGGATCGGTTACGGTGATCTGGGGGTTCAGGGGGTGTCTCATGGGGATAACCAGTGGGTGGAACATGATCAGAGACTCGTGGAGTTGTTCCGGAGGACGTACCCATGACCGGGTGTGGCGGATGAGATCCAAGGATCCCACCGCCCACATCCCGGTTGTTATGAGCGACGTGGTGCCCGCTGGGCCGCTCCCAAGTCGACGCAGATGGGCGCGCCGCTTGACCCGGAGCAAGGTTGAGGTCGATCGCCGGTGTCGACGCCGACCGCTGAAGAGGTGGCGGCGGCGGTGGCGAGGCGGTGGTGGCGGGGGCGCCGATTCGAGCTGAAGTAGGCGCGCGGCCGCGTCATCCGCCTTGGACTCGACGCTGGTGAGCTTGTCGAGGACCTGCTTCATCACCAGATCGAAGCCCTCGAACTTCTTCGCGAGCTCCTCGAGGTTCGTCGACATTTGGAGGTCGAACTTGCTCGGCCGACGCGGCGGAGCCAGATCGAGCGGTACTGGGTGGATTGGGAAAAAATTTCTGGGAGATTTGTGGGGGAGGAGGCTCTAGATACCAATTGTTACGGTCCTGCGTAACAGATCGGTCTAGGGATAGAGGATTTGGCTAATTGGAGGAAGAACAGAGTAGAAGGAGAGAGACGAGGCAGGAGACAGAGGAGGACGAAGGAGTTCAGGGTTCATTTCATTCATGCCATTGCACTAGCAGGTCTCACGATTTATTCCCATCCCTCCTGCTAGCTGCCTCACCTGTTGTTCGACTGGGCCTCAGCCCGATTACAAACATGGACGACCCATAGCCGGTTACAAACACAACGGCCCATAGTCTTACATTTCTATCATTAAGTTCAGTTGCCTCTCCTCTTCCCGCTTTGTTGCACGCTTCAGGACACGGTTCGTGACATCTTCCTACTCGCATACACTGAGGAGCTGTAGCTTAAGTTTTTATCGCATAGATCCTGCATAGACTCAATCCAGTACTTATACATTGAAGCTAACTTAACCGGGTAGCACTACATTGATCGTGGACCATCTAAAGATCGACTCTATACGTTGAAGACACCCTTAAATCCATAGCCGGCTTGTCGGACTCCAGCCGGTCCAACCACAGTACAGTAAGACAGTGGGTCCTATGAGAACAGTGTAAAAGCACAAGCTCAGTGGTACAGATTGGTCGGACGTGAAGCAATTTTCTTAAATCAAATTGTTTAGCACTGTCTTCCTTTCTTGAAAAAAATGACATGTCCATTATTTCCACATCAGCTGGTAGGTTGGAGTCCCATCGTGCTTACACGTTGCCAAGCTGGATTAGACAATAGAGCACGCCAAACTGCACGTTTACAAATGGTTCTCGACAGAGGAGAGAAATCACGAGCGCTAGAATCATGTCCTGTTCACCTTGGAAAGAATCCCTGATGTGATATTGACAGTTTGTGGTTATATATAAGGATCATTGTCGTCCATTAGCTCTGCTATGTTAAATCATCAGAACGGAAACAGAGGTATACATCAATTACCCCCAAGATTCTGGAAAAACAAGCCTCTAGTCCAAATATGCCCTTGATATAGTTCTATTTCTAAATTTTATTAGGCGTGCGCCCTGATCTTTGGCTAAAATAAACTTATGTACATTTTCACTAAAAAACTTATTGCACTTATCATTTTCTTCTATTAATGCAACCGTAGGTGAACGCAAACCATTGACTGAGAATTTTTTCCCTCAAAAAAAGAGGGTGAAGGTGACATGATCTTGTAAATTAATTCATGCCGTAGACCAAATGAACAAAATTATACTCCGTATGTTGACAATCCAGGCACGGCAATCTTTGCTGAAACCTCCAATCTGTTACTAGGCAACTTCCAGTTAGTCAATTTAACTTTCTTGTTATTGTCATGCCTGTGGGGAATCAATTTATTTCATAAAGAAAAAAAGGTTGATTCGACCTAGCAATTACTCAAGAGCAAATGCCACTTTAACTAGTTTTCGTAAACAGAGACCTCCGAAGGCGATTTCACAACAAACTCATCAACTTTAGTTTTTATGCGGTGAAATTCCAACAAAGTACTGTATGAAAGAATCATCGGACAACATATCTAAATTAGCCACGTTTAGTTTGTTTTCCTTTTTCTCCTGTCATGTACCTAGCTCTGTATAGCCAACTGTGAGTGGCCTTATCTTTTGCCACATATATTCTCATCTAGTCAATAACATATTCCAACATTAAAAGGTGTATATTCCGACTAGATGACCTTTTTTAAAATGCAGAAATTCCATCCTAGAGTTAGGCAGCTTGGATGCAACGCAACCAAAGAGCACCGTATCTTTGTTCAGACCAACAAGAACAAGGACTCTGAACATATGGGTTTCCCAATCATACATGACATATAGCTTTGGTTTCTGACAATTTCCAAAGTGTAAGAAAATTATATACTTTTTTAAAAAAGACAGGAGAAAAATGGTTTCTGAAAAAAAAAAAACACCGTTGCCATACAATGTGGATAAGAGGGGGACGAACCGGTGTTCCAGATCTCAAAGTTCATTTAGGCCACAATAATTCAACAACATCATATATATCTCACAACATATGCTACTGTCTAGCAGAATACATAAGTGCAATCCTATATTTGTTAGGCAAAAAAAAGAGAAAAAAAATGAGCATCATCTATACGCATATCCTACGTTCATGTGATCCTCTCGATGGAGCTTATCGTTTTCAGACTCCAAGGTGTGATCTGGCTCCGATACAGATAGATGCTTGTTCCTTATTTCCATGCTGCCAGCTTATCTCTTTTAGGCTTAGGCCGTTGCAGGACACAAGTTCCTACGGTTATGGGGTGGCGATGCGACGTGGCTGCTGTGTAGTATAGTGTATAGATTTTATACATCAATTCGCACATGGAATGGACCACTGTTTGGTGGTGCTGCAGTATTGTTAGGTTTTGTCTTTCTCCTGTAGAATAGTTTTCATGTGTGCATATGGCTATGTTTGCATTATATTGGTGGCTATACGCTGCTAAGAGACCATAAAGATATATGTAGCTCAATTGGACAATTGGTGGCAGACGTTGCTCGTCTAGATTAAGTCCTATTCGACTCGATATCTATTTTTCTACACAAAAAGAAACCTGATTCTTTCAGAGTTCTTTAGTCAAAATGAGACTGTAAACTAAATCAGATCTTGAACCAACCTCCATTGCAAGTTATTGGCCACTTTAATTTGTCGTAAATCAAAATTCTATAATTTTAATCAAGTTTATACAAAAATATATTAACATCTATGTACACTACCAAATAAATGATACTAAGTTGATGTGTTGTAGGTTCTGCCCCCCTTTTCATAAATGTGATCAAAATTAGAAAAGTTTAACTTAGGACTAGCTAAACTTATCAATAATTTAGAATGGTGGGAGTAGTTTCTAGAATTAGCAGTTCAGATGGGTACTATCAATTTGAGGATGAGCTAGAGTGTGGTTAAGTTCTGAAACTTGATCAGTTTCAACGGTTCAAAGAATTAGGCTCAAACTTGGCTGCTGGTCTCGGAAGTTTCATTCTGCTATAAGTTTGGGTCCATACTTCCTGTCTATTTTGGGCTAGCTCACCGTCCATGTCTTACTGCTGAAGTAACAAGGACATATATATAGGCAGTAAGGCAGACAAGGTGATCGCTATTGTATTACACGAATTGAAACTTGGTTTACAAGCAACGTACCACCTGAGCTAGAACTCTAAAGCCAACAGCCAAGTCAAATCCAGATTATCTTTCGAAGGTATATATATAGTACCCCATAACTTGGCTCCTAGGCTAAGCAGACAAACATGAATTATACAATTATCTGCAACGGTTGAAAATGTAGTCTTGGAGTCGTATACGCCTTAGCCTTGCTGCGCAATCGTCAGTTTCAGTTCAGCTGTCATATGGAGGAAAACACTGAACACTAATTCACCCGTCAGAAACGTGCTGAAAACTCAATCCGGAGTTGGTAAACAAACCTCTCTGTTCATTTCATTTTTCATTGACGATAGTGATTCGTGACACTTTCAAAGAAGAGGTTATATGCTAAACTTGTCAGAGTTCACAACAGCACTCCTGCCTTGACCTTCTACTTGCTGCAATATTCAAACGTGGTCAGAAAACCCAAGTGCCGCCCTAAAAAAAAAAGTGCCACGCGTGTTAACTACTGTAACCAACCAACCATTGGCGTTAGCTAGATACGATGCTTGGATTGTACAGTGAAATAAAGCTGAACAAAGAAGTCGAAGTGGCGGCTGAATTCTGGCATTTTTAGATTCTACTTTATCTTTATTCAGAAGAGCAATCACTACCTTTTAAATTTTCTAGCGAATTTGTTCCTGCACCGTGTCAGTATCATGGTCTAAGAATATGCCCCCCTTTTGTTAGGTACTGATCGATCTAAGGTTTACTATTTGGTTGAGCTGAAATGTTCTGCTGAGTCACCGCTGATGATCAAATCGATTGGGCAAGTATCTTCAAACGCCTCTTCATATATTCCTAGATTTTTCATCTTTATTCTCATTCATTTTTGAAAGAGCCGCCTTTTGTTCAAGCCAACACAGATTTTTCTGAAGAGCCAAAAAGGGTTAAGATAGTCCACCTAAACATTTCATTTCTTCAAAGCGAGGTTACTAGATAACATGGAATGGTTAATCATAAAGGACAGATTGATGATAAGATCACAAGACGGATATATTCTCCACACGGGCCACAACTCTGTCTGTGTGGCAAACAATGTGAATCGCACATTGTTCAGCAACGAGATAAACATAAGATCACATATAGAATCCAAATTGATCTGTCTCTGTCTCTGTCTGGGCAAGATTTGGCATGTCTTCGTTAGATGCATTGATCTGTTTGCTTTAGTATATGGGTGGTTTTCACTTTTGAGTACTAGTTGGCATTTGAGATAACCATCCTGCCGTGAGCAAATTAAGACTTGACACCCACTTGGTTCAGGGTTACGGAGCTCACCGAGTCTTATCCGAAGAAACACACACTTGTCAAATTGTGGATGAGCTGATTGATCAGCGCCACAAATTAGAAGTGACACTAATTTTGAAAGCCAATCACAAGCGTCTGCAGGAACGATGGATGAACATACTTCCTGAAACCACCTTTTTTTTTGCACAAGAGCCCTCTAAAAAAGCAATGAACCACCAATTACTCATGGCAAAAAGAAACTTGAATTACTGATCAGCGAACCTATTTAATTTTACTATAATGGGGTGTTCACTTCCTTGAAAAGAGGGGTGAAAGTTTGGTAAAAATGTCACATCGGACACTGTAGCGCACTGTAACACTTTTTGTTTGTTTGTGGTAAACATTGTCCTACTATGACCTAACTAGGCTCAAAAGATTCGTCTCGTCGTGTACATCAAAATTATACAATTAGTTTTTTTTATTTACCTACGTTTAGTACTCCATGCATGAGAAGAGAGATTTGATGTGATAGTGAATAGTGAAGTTTGGAGAGAGAAAGTTTGGGGGGATTTTTGGAAGTGAACACCGCCAATGAGTCTACTTCACCCATCAACCTATGAGGGGTGGAACACATCACCCCCAACAGTGAACATATAATATGGTATGCTTTAGTACATTTTTTACAGCTATGAAGAAAAACATAGATCTAAAGTTACAGGAAAAAATCTACTAAAACATTCCGTATTATATGTTCACTGCATAGAACTACTAATTTGAAGTCCAACACAATTTAATTTTCTATTTTACGATTTTTCTGTGATTTATTATGATTTTTTAAAACTGATTCAGGGGATGATTTGTCCGGTTTTAGAAAGTTTAGGGATAAAAAATCCATTTTCATAGGTTGGGGATGATGTGTTCCATCCCTCTTAGGTCGGGGGTGAAGTAGATTTTTTCCTAACGAGTAATTACCATTATTGCCGACGAACATAAAATGCGTTGGAAAACCAACGGACGACTTTATGCAATCTGCCAGCGAAACTGATGAAGAGGAGAAAAAAAAACACCGACGGCTGACTCCGGCGGCGAATCCAGTTGGTACGGCTCGTATTTGCTGGATGAGTCTGTACTAGGGCTCGTATTCGCTGGATCGTGTGCGTGGCAGCCTGGATGCGTCTGTACTTGTACCACTCTATAAGCAAAGCATTTATTTTGCTGGAAATTTCGTTTATTATTTGTGTTGTTGTTCGGATCTGAAAATTTTTAAAAACATTTTTTTGAGAATTTTTTTTAAAAACATTTGGGTTAATCACATTGGCCCTAGGAACATAGAAAAGGTCTTTTTATAGAGGGGAGGGCCTTGGAAGTACACTAGCCATGAGCCCACTGGGCCGCATGGTCTTTAGATAGCGCTGCCGTGTTCGTGCGCAATTTCACATTTTTCTCTTGTTTAATTTTGGTTAAAATTCTGTAAGAGCCTTGCGGTCTACATGACTACATGAATGCATGATGATTGAGTGTGCACGAAAATAGTATCCCCTCCTACATCTTTTGACGACAATGATGGCAATTTGTGCATAAAAGCAATCCAAAACCAAACCGAAGCAGAAAACTGCAAATATTAATTCAAACTTTTTTTTATGATACAAGATTAAGCTTAGTTTGAAGACGACCAACCCAATTGAATTAAACAACCATTTATGTCACCATGCCACCACACCATTTTCTTGGTGTCTACTCACCCCATTATGAGGACACCTTTTTTTTGCAATATATAACAATTCCAACGCTTTTTAATATTTTTTTAACTTGGCTATTTCTCGTCACCTCCTCCTCTCCTTTTCTTCCTCACCCCCGCCTCGCCTCCACGCTTCCATTCGGTGCCCTCGATCTCGCCGGGATCTCCTCGCCGGCGGCGGCGATGGCGGGCAACGACAACTGGATCAATAGCTACCTCGATGCCATCCTCGACGCCGGCAAAGCGGCTATCGGCGGCGACCGGCCCTCCCTCCTCCTCCGCGAGCGCGGCCATTTCTCCCCCGCGCGCTACTTCGTCGAGGAGGTCATCACCGGGTACGACGAGACCGACCTCTACAAGACATGGCTACGCGTACGTCCGTCGCCGACGCGCCCACCGCAATTCCGCCTCCTCTCCCCCGTTGCTGTTGCTCTGATTCCGTCACCGATCTGGGCGCGCCGTGTGTGTGCAGGCGAACGCGATGCGGAGCCCGCAGGAGAGGAACACGCGGCTCGAGAACATGACTTGGAGGATCTGGAACCTCGCAAGGAAGAAGAAGGAGGTGAGCTCGGTTCTTTCTCCGGTTGCTTGTCTCCTTGGACTGTGCTAGTTCAAAGTATCATTCGACGTTGGATGGGGTTTGCGGCGCCCATTCTGCCTAGAGGTTGGTGATTAGCTCGAGCGAGCTAAATCGACCAGTGTTTTTTTCGCCCTTAGTTATCGCCAATAATTGCACAGATGTTGCTAGGTGATGTTTGGACACTACCAGATCAGTTAAGACGAGATGTAGAACCAGAGCACTATATTGACTTCTGGAGAGTTCGGTTTCAGACGGCATTGGCTTCTAATACAGCTTTGACATTACTGTTTGCCAACTTCTAAGTTTCTCAGCTGCCACTCCTATGTTTCTAATCACTGTTAGTTTGTGAATGGCTTCCCTTGTCTATGAGCTAAAGCAATTGTGACAGATTCTGGGAACAAGGGAATTTCGTGAATGTCCACTACCCACTAGCTGAGTAGCTGAGCCAATTGGGCATGCTGACTCGGCCCATCCCATTCCAGCATCCCTTTTGCATATTCCAAAGCTTTCCCTCGCTATTATTGCGTTTTCATGACATATCACATTCCATCTTGACAATAGTTCCCCCGTGATATTGTTAAGCACCGTTGCATAGTATTCTTAGTCTACCTCTGATTTACCACTTGACTCAAGGTTTTACATTTTATACCTCTTTGTCTTTGGTAATTATGTAGCACCCAAGGTTGTGTTAATTGTACCATGTATTTTTTTTATATCACAAAGCTCGAAGGTCTCGAGCTTCTGTTTCTGCTTCCATGAGAGGCCAAATACTAGAGTTGTCTATTCTTCTCTTTCTAAAATTGTTCTAATTGTTCTATATTTTTCATATACATGTTTGAATATGCAGTTCGAGAAAGAAGAAGCTTGTCGTATGTTGAAACGCCAGCCAGAAACCGAGAAAACACGAGCTGATGCTAATGCAGATATGTCTGAAGATCTGTTTGAAGGAGAAAAGGGAGAAGATGCTGGTGATCCATCTGTTGCGTATGGTGACAGCACAACAGGGAGCTCGCCTAAGACAAGTTCAATTGACAAGCTATATATAGTATTGATAAGGTATAGATGGTACTCATTTTATATAAAATGTTTATATCTTTTTTGTTGATTTAATAAACATATGTGCACTAAGAGAAAGAGGTTTGGGTCTTTTTTGATGGATAAACAAAACAAAGCAACCATGTTCTTCCAATCCCCCCCCCCCACACACACACACAAAAGAGAGAGAGAGAGAGAGAGAGAGAGAGAGAGAGAGAGAGAGAGAGAGGAATGATTTGAAGAGGCAGTGATGCCATTGTTCTTACAAAAAATCTTATGGTGTTTCCCTACTGTTATATGTTAGCGGAAAAGCAAAATGAACTGGGCATGACTCTAGTGGCATATGGTCACCTAACTGTTTTTGTAATGGCAAATATGCAATTAGAAACCCATCACTGGAATATAGGGGGCGTTTGGTTGGTGCCCCTGTCCGCCATGCCAATGCGTTGGTGTGCCAAATTTTTGGTGGACGATTTCGCCACCGCTGTTTTGCCTTCATGCGGGTGCCAATATGTACTAGCATGGGCAGAGTTTCATTGGTACGCCAAACATTGCCTCTAATCCAAACAAACTCACTAAGTCCGGTCAATGACCAATTATTTGGTCGGGCAACCATCGGCATTGATCCAAACGTGCCCATAGCCTTTGTTAATCAGTCTGCGCTTAATACTGCAGTCTACATGGTCTTGTCCGTGGTGAGAATATGGAGCTTGGCCGAGATTCAGATACAGGTGGCCAGGTAATTTTGCTGCACTCAGCTAAGAAGTATAACAACTTTTATTGGCCTGTACAAGTGGTATATATTGTGTACACATTTAATAATTCAAATTTGTCTTGATAATAGTAGTTGTCATCTAATTGTAATGGGAATTTATAAAGACTACTATTTTGTTTACTGAAGAATGTATCTTAATCTTAATGGCAGTTTAGATAGGTGCTATATTTAGCAAAAAAAAAAGGTTTTATATAATACTCAGCTGTTGTCATCGAATTATAATTAGATATATTTTCTCCTGTATGATAATTTCTAGTTTTTGCTTGTTCGCTCGAAAACATTCATATCTTGTGTCGTTGATTTTAGTATTTGATAGGTCACACTTCTTTTCTCCATTACAAATGAACTCGCCCTAGGATGCTACAGCACATTCGCATTTATATTTCGTCATCTGATATTTCCCACCTAGTAAAAGGTCAGCTGAGTAAATAATTTAATTTGCTTTGACATTTTGTAGATTAAATATGTGGTCGAACTTGCTAAAGCATTGAGTTCGTCTCCTGGAGTTTATCGGGTTGATCTGCTAACGAGACAAATCTTAGCACCAAATTTTGATCGTAGTTATGGTGAACCTACAGAGTTGTTGGTTTCAACGAGTGGTAAAAATTCTAAACAAGAAAGAGGAGAGAATAGTGGTGCATATATAATTCGGATACCGTTTGGTCCAAAAGACAAGTATCTAGCTAAAGAACAACTATGGCCTTTCATTCAAGAATTTGTTGACGGTGCACTCAGCCATATTGTTAGGATGTCAAAAGCCATAGGTGAAGAAATTGGCTGCGGGCATCCAGTATGGCCTGCTGTGATTCATGGACATTATGCCAGTGCAGGAATTGCTGCTGCTCTACTTTCTGGGTCACTTAACCTTCCTATGGCGTTCACAGGACATTTTCTAGGGAAAGATAAATTGGAAGGCCTTCTCAAACAAGGGCGACAAACAAGGGAACAAATAAATATGACATACAAAATAATGTGCCGAATTGAGGCAGAGGAGCTATCTCTTGATGCGTCTGAGATAGTTATTGCAAGCACTAGACAAGAGATAGAAGAGCAGTGGAACTTGTATGATGGATTTGAGGTTATACTTGCAAGGAAGCTTCGAGCAAGAGTAAAACGTGGTGCTAATTGTTATGGTCGTTTTATGCCTCGTATGGTTGTAAGTACACACATTCTACTACCCTCCTGTGGTAACTTTGGTCATTGCAAGTATTTTCTTTCCAGGCAATTAGCACAAAATGTAATTGCACCAATTATCTATTGTGGCTTTGTTTTTCTCTTATTTTCTATTCATGGCTTTTGCAGATAATTCCTCCTGGAGTTGAATTTGGTCACATCATTCATGATTTCGATATGGATGGAGAAGAAGAGAATCCATCCCCAGCATCTGAGGATCCACCTATTTGGTCTCAGGTCATTGTGTTTTCTATTGTTATTGTAGATGATTTATTTCGCCCTGCAATGAACCTGCATTTCAAATTTTAAACTCTGACTCTACATATGTGTACAATGATGTCAGATAATGCGCTTCTTTACAAATCCTAGGAAGCCTATGATTCTAGCTGTCGCTCGCCCTTATCCTGAGAAGAATATTACGACGCTTGTAAAGGCATTTGGTGAATGTCGGCCACTAAGGGAGCTTGCAAATCTTGTAAGATTGATATTAGTTTTTCTGATGCTCTTTATTATTATTTTGTTACAGGAACATATAGGATGTTGAATGACATTAACTTTTGTGCTTACTTCTGATTTTGTATTGCAGACATTGATAATGGGTAACCGTGAAGCTATTTCAAAGATGCACAATATGAGCGCTGCTGTCCTGACATCAGTGCTTACATTGATTGATGAATATGACTTGTATGGTCAAGTGGCATACCCCAAGCATCATAAGCATTCAGAAGTTCCTGACATTTATCGTTTAGCTGCAAGAACAAAGGTATGCACTTCCCCCTTGGTCTGGAACGAATCATTTGAGGTTCTTATCTTGTACCTGTTTACCTGGTTCTGGCATAGGAAGTCTTACATTTTAGACATATATATAGAAATAAGTAGAAAAGAAGATCAAATTCTTGATTTTGTGAACTAGAAGCCATGGTTTATTTAATAGTATCGTTAGATGAACTCATTATGTCCTTAGTACCTGTGTTCCTTTACTATATACTTTCGTGATGATCATATGTTGATCTTTCTGCAGGGAGCTTTTGTAAATGTAGCTTACTTTGAACAATTTGGGGTTACTCTGATAGAGGTCAGGACTCTTGACAGTTGAGATTCCAATTTACTGTTGCTGCTATTACATTATTAACTTGTCCCTCTATCCTAATTACAACTAATTTGTTGTATCCATGATCAGGCTGCTATGAATGGTCTGCCTATAATTGCAACAAAAAATGGAGCCCCTGTTGAAATTAATCAGGTATGTTTTTCCTTCCATTATTCCATCAGTACACATACCTTGAAAAATATGTCAACTGATCGTAATACATCACTGTATCGGTTTTCTTGTTGATGCGAATGCAAAATATGTCAACTAATCACAATACATCACTATATCAGTTTTCTTTTTGATGCATATGCAGGTCTTGAACAACGGTCTCCTTGTTGATCCACATGATCAGAATGCCATCGCAGATGCACTCTATAAACTTCTTTCTGACAAACAACTTTGGTCAAGGTGCAGAGAGAATGGACTGAAAAATATACACCAGTTCTCATGGCCTGAACACTGCAAGAATTACCTGTCAAGGATATTAACTCTTGGCCCAAGGTCTCCTGCTATCGGCGACAGAGAAGAGCAGAGAAAGACACCTATCGCAGGAAGGAAGCGTATCATTGTTATTTCTGTAGATTCTGTTAGCAAGGAAGATCTAGTCAGGATCATCAGAAATGCTATTGAGGTCATACGTACACAAAACATGTCAGATTCAACTGGTTTTGTGCTGTCAACTTCACTGACAATATCAGAGATACATTCACTGCTAGTACCTGCAGGCATGCTACCCACTGATTTTGATGCTTTCATCTGCAATAGTGGGAGTAACATTTACTATCCCTCATATTCCGGTGAAACGCCAAACAATTCCAAGACTACATTTGCATTAGATCAAAATCACCAGTCGCATATCGAGTATCGTTGGGGAGGAGAAGGCCTAAGGAAGTATCTAGTGAAGTGGGCCACTTCAGTGGTAGAAAGAAAGGGAAGAACAGAGAGGCAAATTATTTTTGAAGATCCAGAACACTCTTCAACCTATTGTCTCGCATTTAGAGTGGTTAACCCCAATCATGTAAGCATTTAATTCCACCCACATATTACTTTCTTGAAACTTCATGCACACATCCTTTCATTTTAAGTATTTACTACATTCCCTTTCTTGACATTTGACATGACTATTTTCTTACTGTAGCTTCCTCCTTTAAAGGAGTTGAGGAAGTTGATGAGAATCCAATCTCTCCGTTGCAATGCATTGTATAACCACAGTGCTACCAGATTATCCGTAGTCCCTATTCACGCATCACGTTCTCAGGCTCTAAGGTTTGTCCCTTTTTATTTATTTATATATTCTTTTTCGTCCTGCCTTAAGTTACCAGGCTATCAGCATTTTAGAATTTCTTTTGCCTGGATGACTGGGATAGGTAGAAAATTTAGAAATTCTAGATATATTTCAAATATATTATATATAATTGAAACGCTAAGGGTGAACGAAGTTCTAAATGCTGAATCTTCTGTGCACAGACATACCTTATACTCTACTAGTGACTATTGTGTTCAAATGACTCGACTGCATTTCACTATGTTATAAATCTCAAGTTCTCATTAATATTGTGCATTTTGTTTTGCTTTTTTGCTTCGAATATATATTATGGAATAGGATTCTTTCGCTAAGAGTTGAGGAAAGCTCATTGTTATCTCAAAGCAAAGTTGTCCTGAATCTTACTGACACCATGTGCCCTAAAGTTTTCTGAACAGAGAGCTTGGTGGGTTACTCAAATAAGCTCTCCGTTCGCACTTGTCTCTAGCATATTGTTACCACCGTTGACATCTTTTTTTGTTCTATTAGGTACTTGTGTGTACGTTGGGGGATAGAGGTACCAAACGTCGCGGTCCTTGTCGGTGAAAGTGGTGATTCAGACTATGAGGAGCTGCTGGGGGGTCTCCACAGGACTGTCATCCTGAAGGGCGAATTCAACATCCCCCTAAACAGGATCCACAACGTCAGGAGATACCCCTTGCAGGACGTCGTCGCACTTGACAGCTCTAACATCGTCGGTGTTGAGGGTTACAGCACCGATGACTTGAAGTCTGCCCTGCAGCAGATGGGTATGCTTACACGATAACACCTCTGGAGCGTTTGTTCCCATACTGCTGAATGAGAAAACCCAAAGGAGACAGAAACCAAGTGCCAGTGTTTCCATGTTTGATGGAGATGCGATGCGATTTTGTTTGTAGGCTGTAATAGAGGCTTGTGTTTGTGTGTGGTGGTGGTGCTGGTGGTTCTATTCTTGAGCTGTGAATAACTGCCCTTCTGTGTTTGTATTATCCCCAAATTTTGAAGTGAGTACCACATATATATTGATAATGGAAGAAACAAACGCAAAAGAAAGGAATGGTTCAGAACGGCAACGTTCCAAGGTACCTATTGCTGTTGCTGGGCCTCGGAAATGGATCACTCTTCTGTTCTTCGTTAATCTGGCTAATGTTTTACCTATTGAACATGTATTATCTGTATAATATAGGTACCCAGTATCATGTCATTTGTCAGAAGCCTTGTGACCCGACGTGAACACCTCCATGTGATGTGCGCGCGAGTACCACGGGAGCGGGGCGAAACGCTGTTTCGACTTTCGACGGCACGAATCGCAGGGGTGAACGAGGCGGCACCCTGTTGGGTTGGCCGCCTGCCTTCTCCTCCGGAAAGCAAAAAGGACGTGGTCGGCGTCTCGGCGAGTGGAAAGCCACCTGGTGGTGGTGGATGAACGGATAACGCCGGCGGACGAGGAGAAAAAGAGAATACTAGGGCGACAGATCCCTTGAGGCGGAGATCGACATGTGTGCACGGTACCAAAACCTCCCCACAGCGCATCAAAGTCTCGATCAAGTTTAATTTTCTGTGAACGAGACACACGAAGGTCGAGAAAGCGTGAACCAACTAGGGCGATGTCTCGGAGGAGATCGAACTAGCACAGCAAGGCACCAACTTCTACTTGCCCAGCAGGCGAGGGACAGAATCCAAGGAAGTAACACCGCGCGTGTGCTGAAGGTAATCGTTTTCGTTTCACTCATACGCTGGGTTCTCAAAAGCTGATAAACGCAATTTGCTACTACTGTCGTGGCAGTGTGTGAATATAGTAACGTAATAATGCAGCCACATTTTGCAGCAACTAAATTGGTCCCCATCAAGTAAAACTAAGCTTGACTTCGAGAACAAAAAAATGTCTACTGCATATGTTTTAAGGTGTTAAAAACAGGTATATGTGATTCAAATAGTTGCCATGTGATACCAAAGCTGCCTACAATAAAAAGCGCTTTGTTCCAGCATTGTTTTCCACTATCAAGAGATTCTCATCATTCAAAGAGACACTTGTCAGTACTACCTCACATTATCGATCAGGATACCATCTACCTAGTGCCCCTGCGTAGACATTCCATTTCCGCAGCCAAAAAAAGCCCCAAAAGAAGCAACACAAACACACCAAAACCGCAAACGTCGCAACGCCCATAAAACGTGACGTGATCCACAAAACTCAAAGAGGTCAAAGCAAAGCCCAGCGTTGCAACCACCAGCAAACCCAAAGCAGCAACCAAGCAAATTCCCCATTCCCCGAACCAGCAGGTAGCAGCTCCGCCGTCTCCGCCACCGCCACCGCCGTCCGGTGCCGGCCACCCCGCGCGCGCCAAACGCAAGCTCCAACCCCGCCGTGGATCACCGTGTGAGGAAGGGCGCACCGGCCGGGACCCGACGGGCCAGATGGTGTCTGGCGCCGGCGGGGGCGAGTAGCGCGGCTTGCGGCGGCGAACGGACAGGCGGCGCGGCGAGGCGGCGGTGGCGGCGGGGGTGGGGGCCACCATGTCTGCGGTAGTGTGCGGCAAGAGGTCCATCTTCGGCGACGAGCTTATACCTTCCTCTTCCTCCCCTCCGTCCCCTCCCCACCACCATCACCCCTCCAAGCGGGCCCGCTGCTCCCCGGCTCGCCGGAGGGAGGCGCTGCTCCACCTCCTCCTCCCCCTCTTCCCGGACATGGATCCCCAGGTTCGTCGGTGTGCTTTGTTTATCGATAATTTGCAAAATTCAGTGAGAACTGGCGTCTGGATGTGGAAAGGTGGCTCATTTGCTTCTAACAAAAAAAAGTTTCATAGGTAGCGCCTTTTAGAATATAAGATCTTGCTACCCCATATCAGAGAAGCCTGCTCCTGCTAGCTGGGCCTAGATGGTATGGATTTTGGGTGTGAGATTGGAGTTAGGCACTTGGATCTTATGGTAGTACATTCATGATTTTGCTATTTTCGCGTTCTTTTAAGATTTTCCTTAAGCTATGGTGTTTGGGTCTCTTCATCTTAAAGATTTGTTTTTTCATTGCCTCAATTGATGTAAATTAGGCTGAGGCATCTATATGGGATGGACAAATCTGGTTACAAGTGAAAAATAGAGCTAAAATTTTGATATATGCCTATTCGTTTTGTAGTTTTTCACACAACGTTTATGTATTAACCAAAGAATGGTATTTGACTGTTTATCAAGCAGCGAAAGTATGAATATGACATGTTAAGAGTAGTGCATGCAACTTGTTGAGCTACTATAGTCATGCTGAAACTTTCCAGTGTGAGTACATGGTAGTTTATAATTGCCCATATGGCAGGATTGTCTCAACCTTCATCTAGTTTCCGTGCATCGCTTGGAATACCTACCAAGAAGTTTGATGTTCTGACTTCTGAGCATTTCTCAGAATCTTCAAAAGTTACCTATTTACGAACTGTCTAGTTTTCTACAGGTATCAAATTATTTGGTGCCAATTGGGCACCATATTTGTTTGTAGCTTGCATCGGGTTTGCTAGCTCAGGAAACTTTTTTCATAGTGGCGTCTGGCAATCCCTTTCTTCTTGCACTTGGCAGTGGTCAATTTTGTTTTAGGTGTATTGCACTACTGTAAAGATGCGGATGATACTGATAGGTTGAATGTATATGTTTGACAATCAGCCACCTATTTGATATAGCAAGCTCTTGAAAACCAGTAACCATTTTTGCCAGCTAACAAACTAACATTATTTATACCAGTCTATGTCATGTGTCCCACACATACAAGATTTTCCTATATTGCCGTGGTATTCACATACATCTGATGTCACAGATACTTTGTTTGGAATGCATTTGTCTAGTTATGTGGTTTGTTATCTGTAGCTGGGTATTTCATTCGACCATTACCATTTTTTTGGAGACTGGCAACAATAGGATTCTGTTCTTGATGTATATTTAGTTTGTCTTGGTAGTGAATAAATCAAGCGACGCGGTGTTGATTTTCATTTGTATTATACTGATTTCTAAAATGATGCCAGTTGCTTGAAAGAGCTCTTGAGGCTTCTGGAGATGATTTAGATTCTGCAATAAAAAGTTTGACTGAGCTGCGCTTGGAGTCGGCTGAGGCTATCCTATCGGCTGCTGTTGGTGAATCCGAGAATGGTCTATCAGCAGCACTTAAGTTGTCGACTGAAGGTATGTTGATTGGATTTCACTGGAAGACAGTATGCATGCAAAAAATTGTAGCATATATTAGTTGTGCATTCACATGTTTGATTACTGATCAAGGAGGCATCTTTAGTTGCCTTTCCAACATTGCAGCATACTCCTATTTCCTCTCAATCCAGATTTCCCATTTTGTACCATCAATTTTTATCTGAGGTAGCAGTGAATGACTGTACTCTGTACAAGCTAAAGCTAATTGACAAGTGTGCCAACCTTCTCAGTTCACCTGCTATGTCTTTTCATTTTTTTGGGTATTACTTAGGCTTCTGTTAGTTCTAGGACATGTATTGTTTAGAAATTTCCTTATTTTGCTACATCTTCATAAATCATCTCATTTGTGAATCAAATTCCAAATGCTAACTTTTATGATTCTCCATCTTGGACAGGTGTTGTCAGTAATGGCCATTTGGGTGTAGTTACTGAACATCCACCTGCAACTGATAATGATCAGACAAATCATCATAGCTCTGAATGTGTTGAGCTATTTGTCAGAGAGATGATGAGCTCCTCCGACATAGACGATGCACGAGCTCGTGCCTCCAGGGCTTTGGAGGCATTTGAAAAATCTATCATGGATCGAGCAGGGGCTGAAGTAGTGCAGAATTTGCACAGGGTACTATAGCCTGCATCACTTGGCATTTTGATCTGTTGGACCTGTGCTCCTTGGGAAGCTTAAGTGATGTTATGTTTTTACTTGTCTATAGGAAAATGCGATGCTGAAGGAGCAACTGGCAATAATACTGCGCGAGAATGCTGTTCTGAAGCGGGGTGTTGCGATACAACACGAGCGCCAGAAAGAGTTTGATGTGAGGACTCAGGAGGCTGACAGCCTGAAACAGTTAGTATTGCAGTATCAGGAGCAGCTGAAAACACTCGAGGTACTCCCCGTTCATCGCCCGTTGCCATGTCGGTCCTTTGAAATTTATGGTACAAAAAGCTAATCTGTGAATTATGGTTTGATTGCAGATTAATAACTATGCGCTTAGAGTGCATCTGAAGCAGGCTGAGCAGAACAATTCTATGCCTGGACGTTTTCCCCCTGATGTCTTCTAATATATATTATGGCTATGTACCTCTCACACTAAGCACCATGGTATTTAAAGTTATGGAGAGGGATTCTCTTATTACTACTGTAATATAGGCAGACTCAGGACCTTTAGGTCGAGTGCTCAAATGTTGCGTATACCAGCATGTCACCAATCATCGGGCTATTGCAGCAAAAAAGCATCGACACCAAGGTCCAGAAATCCTGTGTACTTGAATTTGAGATGAAATGGCATGTTGGTTTTGGCAGTGCACCTGATGCTTAGCTGCTTGCTTGTAACATTATGGGTTGCGTGGGTTTGGAATTGTAAGTACATATACATTGTAATCTGAAATACAAAGAGTCGAGCGATGATTGATTATATATTGCTAGAGAGAGAATGTTTGCTCCCTCCGTCCCAAACTATAGATCGTTTTGGTTAGCTGTTGATGTCGAAGAGCTTATCTACATCCAGAACCAACATGTTGGAGCATGAATATGCTTGTAGGGCATTTTTCACAATCACAGCTTTATCAGTTTTCGTGTTTCTTCGATGGATGCCACCATTGTAGTTGGAGATGGCGCAAGAGCACAGCAAAAAACAGCAAAAGGAGTTGTATGTAAGGAGAGGGCTGATGCGAGGCCCATCGTTGGCCCAGGAAGCATCTCCGAGGCGACCGCGGGAGTCGCTACAGGCCGCGTTAAACCGGATTACCTCGGTCGGTCAGGAGCCCGGAAATATCGGGCGTTATCTTCGGAATGGGCCGAGAGAACCCATCCCTACTAACACCAACTAACCCGGGACTGAAACTTGCTCTGGGTTCTTCACAACGTGGGCTCAGGCCCAGCTCCCTCTTCCAACCCTGAGGCGCGTCCTGCGCCACTCTTATTTGAGCCTGGTGTCCTGATACCAGTAAAACGATACGGTACTAATAATAATTGCTTCTTTCCGTAGAGCCGAGCGTGCAATGTGATCCCTGGCGGCCTGGCCCAATTGTACACTAGGCCCAAAATCGACAGCCGAAGACAAGCAACGCCGCCGCTTTCGCAGGGCCGGCTGAGATCCGCAGCCGCTTCGATGGCGCCGTTCCGCGAAACCCAGGCTTTGATTTGACGCGATTTGGCAGGCTTTACAGCTACGAGCTGAACTGATCGAGATTACCTCCATAAATTTGTACAGCGACACCATTCAAGGCGTATATTGTTGCACGTATGTCGGCCTTGAATGAAGTAGCTAGAATCATTTTATTATTACCTCGTAGTTCCGGAACAAACAGATTAGAACGGTGGATTCGACACTCATATATACTAGTACTGATGTACACGAGGCACATCGAAGCTTTTGTCGTTGTCACAGTAATGATGGTCTAAATAAATCTGTATTTTGCAAGTACAGCAAAGCTAGCACATTTCCGTTCCTAAATCTTGGAACAATGTGGTTGGACTATCTATATAATCTTTGAATAGCTTATTATAGGAAACACTCAAGTTTAGAGAGTAAGAGGAAGAGAAAGATTAGTTGTGGAGAGGAGAATAAACACCGAGAAAGATCATGTCGCATGCTGCTCGGCACCACCCAAGACACTGATATCCCCAGCCATCCTTAATTCTGTAACCCAGGGTGCCACAAAATTCCTTTGTGTCGTCACACATAGATCATCAACGTACGAGCGGATTGGTGTGTTAGCAACTTCAACAGATCCCTTTTCCCTTTTCCTTTTTTTTTCTTTCTATAGGGGAATCCTCTTTCACATTTTCAGCATATTGGGCAAAGATGCTCCAGCGGATCCCCTTTCTCATTTCTCCTTTCCATCTTCCTAGCGCATGGGACCCACTTGTTATTGGGTCCATCTATTTTTCGTATTGCGTAGTATTTTTCAGAACAAACCGAACCATTTTGATTCTTCCTGCTTCTCCTCTGATGTTTCTTAGTATATATGTTGCCTCATCTCTTTCATGGCTTGTATAACTATCAATGTATTCTGAACCATCTTCTGAAGCATATGGCGGTGATTCATACTCAGGTTAAATAGATTGAAGCATATATTTCAGGCCACTTATGATATCATAAATCATCAGTCCAATTCTTCCTCCACCCCAACTTCCTAGCTGGCTTCCCACCAGATATCCCAGTTTTCCAAACGTCTCCTCACCATGGAAACCACCCGCATAAGTTCCAAACAATGTGCCAGTTCCCCGGAGAAAACCTTCCGTCATGCTTCCACCAAAGTGCATTGCTTCGAAGAAGTCCCAACCAGATGAAATTATTGGCCCCAGTATCCGATTGGCTTGACGAGCAGCCACTTTTGCCGCTTTTGCACTAACCTTCTGAGCTTGCTTGGCTGCTTCACCAGGTGTTAAGCCCTCTGTAGTGGCATCAGCTAATGCTTTCTCCATGGCATGCTGCCGCACCCTTTCCAAGTGTGCAGTTCGAAGGTTGTTGACATACAACTTGACACCCTCCTTCACTGTGCATGCAAGGCTGCCAGAGCCCATGTCAAAGGAGTTCATGAATGTGAACTGGCCACTCTTTGATGTAGCCTCCTTTCCAATAAGCTCCCTGAACTTCTCAGCTGTAAATTAGAAGTAAATGGGGTCATTCCAGGAGATAGCTTTTTATTTGAAGCCATGAATATCTACAAGAAGTTGAATTTATGGATGAAGAAGGAATCGATAGCTTGCGGTGTTGAACTATCAAACTGTCACAACTGTGGCTATGGAAACGTGGGAGTGTTGCTTGCAGAATGTCAATTTGGCTACTCAGCGAGTGTTACCTTTAAATAAAACTGTTGGGCCATAATAGGAGTATGACGAAACTTGAGATTACATAAAACAATTTGGTAAAACTTGTGCAACTAACCAGTCTCTCATATCCAACAGAATTTACAGCTGAGCCAAATACCATCACTAATGACTCATTTGATACACAATATATTGTCACTCCTAGTTCTTCAATAGAATGTAGCTATGCTATCAGCCTATCACCAATCCTAAAGCTTTCTGTTTATTTTGTTTGGCATGACATCCCATTGACACCTTTAGAGTAATCAACACAAGCGTTGCCATGATACATTTCTATGCTACCTCTGAGGCTCGGAGATGCACTGAACTATTTGCCCATACTTTTAGGCTCTTAAATGCTGTGTCTGCCATATCATATTGGCCCCGTTAGTTCCTTGAAAAAGCCAAAAATTCTCTCTCTAAACTTCACTATTCACCTATCACATCAAATCACATCAAATCTCTCTCCTCATGCATAGAACATTAAACATGGGTAAATAAAAAAACTAAGTACATGGTTTTGATGTACACGACAAGACGAATCTTTTGAGCCTAGTTAGGTCGTGATAGGACAACAATTAACACAAACAAACGAAAAGTGCTACAGTACGCTACAGTATCCGATGTGACATTTTCACCAAACTTCGCATTCACTTTTCGGGAACTAAACACAGCCATTATCAAACATTAGCCTATGCTAACAAATATGCAATCCATGGTCAGCTGCTGACATATTATAAAATGGTAGTGGTAAAGAGAACTCTTGACAGATTTACAACTTCGGTTGTGTTACAGCAAAATGTATTATGAGCAAACCCGACCAGATCTTTCTGGAAAATTTGTCTTTCTGAATGAAATCTAAACGGAACTTCCTTGCAGCTCCATGATCACAGTTCACAGAGTACGACAGCAAAGAACTTACCAAAAATGGATGGAGAATCCCACCATCCACATCATCAATATAAAACAGACAAACAACAATTGTATAATTGCTCCCCGAAAGAGAGAATTACCCCTAAGGAACCTACATATCGACGAACCTAATGCGTCGCGACCCAAAATTAAAATCAGGTAACTTCGTGTTTCCTCGCCGAAAAACCAACCACTCCCCAACAATCGACGAACCGAACCCAAAACCAGTGCCTACAGATCTTCGCCTTGGAAACTAACCCGTGAAATTGCACAAGAAAGAAAAGATTCTTCGGAAAACCAACCGGTCATGTTGAGCGCGACGACGCCCGTGATGAAGAGCATCAGCCGCACGCGCCGCTTGTGTATGTCCAACATATTCGCCCGACGCCGTCCGGATCGAGCGCCGCTAGGATCTCACCCTACCTATGGATGGACCAATCTCCCCGCTCCCTCTCGCTCCCGGAGGAAGTGGGGGAAAGACAAAAAGCAAGGAAGGAGAATGGCCGCATGCATGTCCTCTTCGCTGCCGCCGCGTGCTAGAGACTGATCCGCATTGCCTTTCTAAGCATGACATTATTATTGTTATTATTAACTAACAGGTAGAGACACGATAGAAATGAGCGGAAGATATGTTACTCTTCTTTCTCCGGAAACATGCTGCTTACTGGGTGGTTGGTTGTTTTGTTACGGACCGATATCGAGGTGTTTCTATCTGAATTCCGTTCTCAATTTTTTTGTGATAGTTTGTTTTCGACAGTATCATCAGAATAGATCACATCGATTATTTGCTTTGTAAAAAGTAATAACAAAACGAAAACAATCTCCCGTTCTGCGAAACCCAGACTTTGATTTGACGCTATTTGGTAGGGATCGAGGTTAGTCTCGACATGAAAAAGGCAAGCTTTACAGCCACGAGTTGTACAGCGACAGCATTCAAGCGTATGTTATTGCACATATCTCGGTCTTGAAGTAGCCGGAACAAATAGATTAGAACAATGGATTCGAATTCGACATTCACATACATGAGACACATTGATGCTTTTGTCGTCTTCACACCGTCACAGTGATGATAATGATAATCTAAATCTATTTGTTGCAAGTACAGCTAAGCTAGCACATTTCCTTTCCTAAACCTTCTTTCTAATTAGTTTTTTTCTTCATATAATTTCTTTCTTTCTATTTGCATAATGCACCTGTCTTTCCCTCCTAGTCCAGTGTGGCTCCCACTACTAGATCCATCTCTTTACTCCCGCTACCACATATCTTCTATACTGCAAAAGATCTAAAACTTTTAACAACCGATAGACCCACCAATCATTGAAATACTGCCCCTCCTAACGACCCTCACCTGTCATATGCTAGGCCTTTTTTTTGTCAAACTCTTCGCCTCACTTGTTCGTCTCGTAGTATGGAATCGTCGAGTTCGTAACCGACACGGTCTCCGACCAACTATTGCCTGCTGCATGCTCGCCACCACTGTGTCGTCACACATAGATCAATGCATGAGCGGAGAAAGTATCAAAAGAAAATGCATGAGCGGATTGGTGCGTTTCACTTGCAAAAATGTTGCATAATCTCTTGGTTCTTTGTAGTGGTCGCCTTGGAAAGTTCGAGACAACCACAAGCATAGCGCCAATCGAGCTGCTTACAATGAAAATTTTCCTGCCATATGTTGTCTACCTAAGTAAACTCCCTTGTTATATATGCCTCCTACAGTCTGACTCGTAGCCATATTGCTATCTAACAAACACAATTAGCAATTTAGCGTATGGAGCAGCTCACGTACTACTTCTACCTCTTCTTGGCTCTCCTCCTCCCTCTCCTGCTTCTCAAACTCAAGACGCGTGATGACAAAGTCCTGAGGCTGCCGCCGGGGCCATGGCGGCTGCCGGTCATCGGCAGCCTCCACCACCTGCTCCGCAGCCCGCTCGCCCACCGCGCCATGGCCGACATCGCCCGCCGGCTCGGCGGCGCGCCCCTCATCTACCTCAAGCTCGGCGAGGTCCCCGTCGTCGTGGCGTCGTCCCCGGGCGCCGCCCGCGAGTTCATGAGGACGCACGACGTCAACTTCGCCACGCGGCCATGGACCCCGACGGTGGAGGTCTTCGTCGCCGACGGCGAGGGCCTGGTGTTCGCGCGCTACGGCGCGCTGTGGCGGCAGCTCCGCAAGATCAGCATCCTCGAGCTCCTCAGCGCCCGCCGCGTCCAGTCCTTCCGCGGCGTCCGGGAGGAGGAGGCCCGCCGCCTCGTCGCCGCCATCGCCGCCGCGGCCGCCGCCGGTGAGGCCGCCGTGAACGTCAGCGAGCGCATCGCCGTGCTCATCACGGACACGGCGGTGCGCTCCATGATCGGGGACAGGTTCGAGAGGCGGGAGGAGTTTTTGGAGAACCTCGCGGAGGGGATCAAGATCAGCTCGGGGTTCAACCTCATCGACCTGTTCCCGTCGTCGAGGCTCGCGAGGCTCGTCGGCGGCGGCACGGCGCGCCGAGCGGAGGCGAATCACTGGAGGAACTTTGAGCTCATGGAGTACGCCATCAAGCAGCACGAGCAGCGGAGGGCGGCGACCATGGCCGCGGCCGCGGACGGCGCCACCGTGGAAGAAGAGGACCTGGTGGACGTGCTCCTAAGGATTCAGAAGGAAGGTGGCCTCGAGGTTCCGCTCACCATGGGAATGATCAAGGCCGTCATCCTTGTAAGTTACTATAAACTGTATTGCATTTCTTTGTAATAAGTGTGTAACGAGTTCATGGATATTGAGTTAATTTTCTTGTTGCGATTGCATATACACAGGATCTTTTTGGGGCAGGGAGTGAGACTTCGGCCAATACACTCCAATGGGCCATGTCAGAGCTTGTAAGAAACCCAAAAGTGATGCAGAAGGCACAAGCCGAGATACGCGGAAAGCTTCAAGGAAAGCCAATGGTGACTGAAGATGACTTGGTTGATTTGAGGTACATAAAGCTCATCATCAAGGAGACCCTAAGGCTGCATCCGGTGGTGCCATTGCTTCTCCCAAGGGAGTGCCGAGAGTCATGTAAGGTCATGGGATACGATATCCCCAAGGGGACTACCGTGTTCGTGAATGTTTGGGCGATCAACAGGGATCCCAAATACTGGGATGATGCGACGACGTTCAGACCGGAGAGATTTGAGGCTGGCACGGTTGATTTCAAGGGCACGGACTTTGAATACACGCCGTTCGGGGCAGGCCGGAGGATGTGCCCCGGCATGGCGTTTGCACAGGCAAGCATGGAGCTCGTGCTCGCTGCACTCTTGTACCATTTCGACTGGGAGCTACCTGGTGAGATGCGGCCGAGTGAATTGGACATGGCGGAGGAGATGGGCATCACGGTCCGGAGGAAGCACGATCTCTACCTGCGTCCAGTTATCCGTGTGCCACCACATGTTACACCATAGATGCTTTAACCAAGTACACGCAACACAATTTTTTCCTTTTTGAAACATTGTGAAATATCTACCTACAGATGCACGGGTTAATGGGTGAGTATGTCCAACTCTATAAAAAAACATTTCATGTCATAAGCAAAGCATAGAGTGTTAATGTGTGATGATATATAACACTGCATATTATGAGATTTTTGGGGACGTGGCAGAAATTAAAATAGAGGCACTCTTGTAAACATCAAAATATTGATTGGTTACAAACTTAAATTAGTTTTCCTTAATACAAATATCAAAATATAAATAAATATGTATATTATATAAGAAAATAGTTTGTAAATTAAAAATCCATAAAACATAGTATTAATTTGAAACACATTCTAGTGCAAAAATATAAATAAATGAATCAATTCAAGACAACATGACCAATTACCTTGTTGAACTTATAAATTATAATTGTTTATTTCCCAAATCTATCAATTTATGTATATGTATAAAGTCTCTCATCAGACATTTGTATTGTATTATTGTTTTAATTATCATTCATGCTAAACTACTACAATAATAAAATAGCACAATGCTAATTTTGGTTTTTACCCTCGAAACATTGATAAAATCAGATTTTTGCCATTGCAAATGTTGGGCTTCACATGATTGCCATCGCAAACGTGGATTTCGCAAAATCGCTAATGTTTGCGATGTCAAAAATCCGATTTTCTCCAAACCTTTGGGTCAAACAGTTAAGATAGTAATAGAAACACGATAAATGAAAATATACTGGAATGCAGGACTCCAGTCTCTAGTCTCTAAGTGACATTCCTTTTTCCATGAAAAATTTGTTGTGATTTATGATTTTTTTAAATAAATAAATGTTGAGCTTTCTACATGGCACTATATCTTTCCTCCTTAGAGGGTTATTACATGGCTGTGCTTTTTGGATATTAAGTATCGGTTCAAGGGTCGTGCGTGCGTGTACTACATACGCCCTGCTCTCGTTTTGTTGCCTTTGCATTACTCGCTTTGGGTGGGTTAAGCCGTGATGCAACGCGCTCGTGCCTCCTGCCGCCACCACCTCCCTATGCTTCAGCGGCCCCCGCTGTCGCCCACCGCCACGCTAACCCATGGGTCTTCACTCTACTCTGCACCCCCTGGGTCCGGCAATGTTCCGCCGCCACTAGACTAATCTGTCGATTAGCGTCTCCTACATCATCGACGCCGACACCGTCTACCGAGGGTCCCCTATCAGCCCATCTGGCCCTCCGCCCATCGCATGCTGCCACCGCATCGCCGGGTCGGAGGTCGTCCCCAATCCATCCTTCTAGTTCTGCTGCTGGCGATCCCTCGACAACCCTGGCCCCCAAACTCGCTGCTGCGCGCTGCGGTAAGAGCATGACGGGAGTGTAGTAAAGTTAACGCACTCTATGGCCTAGCTATGGGCATGAAGCCAAATTAAATAGGAGCTGTTCCATTGAAATTGGCTTCTCATTGTTCTCTCTCACTATCTATACCGTGGAGGTTCTTGGTCGGAGGTCTTTTATGGTACCCAATACCACTAGTTAAAAAGTAGTAGTATATAAACTTCTGATTAGTGAGAAAAATTATATACCACTAGTCACAATGCCCGCGCGTGCTAAACTCTCTTCTACATATTTGTTTCAACTCACGTGCCACCATATTTAGATTATGATTATAACATGTTATATTACATTAATACAAGTTCTCCCTATTTCAAAAAAAATGTAATATAATGTAATACTCTTTTTTATATTATGAAAAGATACAAATCAATGATATTAGATTTAAAGAAACAGGTTATGTAAGTAGATCTTTTTTCTGTTTGTCGAGATAAAAAAAATAATGTATTTGTAGTGGCAGCTTTGAAATATCAATGCAGTAAAAAAACAAACATAGCCATTTTTTATATTCGGCAATCTAAATGCACTTAGCTTTATTTTCAACCAAAAAATTATTACACAAACTTAATCATAGCATGCAACTTTTATGCATCATAAACATTGATTGAAATAAAAATATCAAGTAAATAAAAAATACATAATTATAGAAAATTAATAGGATATAACCACAATTTTTTCGAAACAAACTATTCAAATTATGTTTTTTTTTCTTAAGATTATTACAAGCAAATGTTCCAAAAAAAAGATGTACGTTTAAACAAAATTGTATTGTTTATTTAAGATAACCATTTGCTACATATCTACTTGTGATCAACCCGAGGACCAGCACCATCCTATTATGCACACACATATAACAACTTAGAAGAAGAGCAGAGTACTCCTACTGATACATGGGGTGTATTGGATTAATCAAGAACCAGTCCAAGATGTAGGGATAGCGGAAACTATGCCTACACTTTGGCGTTGATGGTGTTAGAATCAAAGCTACATCATCATAGTTTATACAAAGGCCAGATCCAGTATTGTGTAAGGTTTCCTGTCACTGTTCTAATAAAGACCAGATGCGAGACAATTTCTCAATCGTAGATCATCACCTGAGACCCGCGTCCCCTCCTCCTTACATTCCAAAAGAAACTAAGACTGTCACATTTACATTTCTCCTGCTCCTGCACTCTCCTCCAGTCAATGTTCTGTTGTCATTGGGACCTAAAACGAGTCACACACTATGATCAGAACTTCCATTGGTCAAAAATAATGAAATACTTCCCTCCACTTCAAATCCTTTTTCCATGTATGCATATTGCAACTTTAGATCATAAATCACAAATCAAATAAACAGAACAAGAATTTCGAGTAACAAATCAGAACGCAAGGTCATACACTTCCAAATTCCAATAGTTCTGGCAGGCCTCACCAATAGTTATTGTGTACACTACAGGAAGAAATTTCACGACATAGTCGACGAGGAGCTTGTAGAAAAGCTTCTCATTCCTCTGCTGTAATAAAGATCAAAATAATAGAATAACCAAATTGGACTACTCATATAAGCTATACTATGAATAATAAAACTCGGTCAGTGACCAAAAAACTTCAGTGATCAGCAACCTCGAGGTCCATCATAGCTATGTGATAAGCGCAGGACCTAAAAAATTTCAGTGCCACATGATTCTTCAACCACTAATGCCCAGGTGCATACATAGATGCCTTTTCTTTTTTGCACCAGTTATCTGCTAACCATGGAACCGGACCAACTCAGTCTAAACCGCTCATTACTAGCTGGGTTGAAAAACCAGAGGAAACCAGTATAACCCGTAGGATAGATCAGACTGACCTCTCTTTTCCAAAAGCAAGAAGTATTTACCAAACATTAAAACATCTACAATGATATTCTTTTTAAATCAAAGAAACTAAAAGCAAAAATTCAGACTAAATTTGAATTTCAAAAGATGTGTCATAGAATGCCCAAATATATAAGCCAAGAAATCAGCATGGCTGTGTAGCCAAATCCAATCATAATTTTGTCATACATTGTCACATGAGAGTACGGGATCCATTTGACGCCAGCAATTGGCACCAGATGCTAAAATTGGATAATTTATTAACTTCAGTTTTTTACTGAATAAACCAAATGATACCAAATTGAACCCTCAGCGCTACAAAATTTGCATCAGTAACACTCCAATCATCCAAAAGAAAAGGGCATGTCTAGCAATCTGCTCACAAGGAGAGGAGGTACAACCAGCCTATGCAGACAAAAAGATTCATTTTAATTTGAAAGGCTTATCACATGTATGCAAATGAAATTTCAAATTAGTTTACAAGTCTTTAGCGTAAAGGAAAAAAGAAATCTTCAAATTATTAAATTGAATTGGAAGGCTGTAACGGCTTTGAACTATATATGCAAGGAAATCATAGGCTCTTCAGTATTTTGTCCTAACATAGTAACGTCAGCCAAGGACTTGGTTAAGAACAACCTAAAAATATTCTCCTGGAAATTTTTATATGATGAAACAAAAAGGACATCAAACTTTTTATTTACCTAGAGCACGAAATCGACAAGTCATAGATCTTTGTTTCACTCATCTCTTTGGACCAGATAAAATCATTGTAAGAGTGTAACACCTTGAATCAGAAATAGCCCTTAGCACTCAACTGGCAGTGAAGTAGCAAGTGTACAATTAGTCGAAGCTTATATGTCACACCCATCAATTCAGCCATGTATCCTTGCCTAAACAGATCAATGTCCCTCATTACTCAAATGCTTACACAGATCAACATCGCATCCATTAATTCACTAATTTGTCATTGCCTAGACAAACAATCTGAGTACGCATGATAATAGTCAAACCTGCTTCACTATTTTGATGCGATAAGACCATAAAAACCAAGTCATTCTTCACAAAATAAATGGCCGGTAGAAACCATAATCTAAATTCTCAAATCTGAGTAAAATGGTAAGTCGGCAGCTTAAAACACAAGTAATCTATCTAACAAGATGAGCCATGACTTTCATGTTCAATATTAACCCATATTTTAAGAATATCGCTATGGTGTTGAAAGTTGTATTTTTTTTAAACAACCGTTCCAAGCAGCAAGCAATCTTAGCCAATGGCCTTACCTGTGTGTAACCAAGCTCAGCTAAGAATCAACGCCGTCATCTAAGATACATAAGCCGTGCATAGAGAAACTGGCAACAATATTTAAAAATGATTTTTTATAGTTCTTTACTAACTTTCCAGATTTTTTAGCGTAACTCAATTACTATTACTTCAGTTTGTAGCATTCAGGCATAATATGTTTATGTTTCAAACTGCCAGCCAACCTTATTCATAGAAATAATACAAAAGTGACGCACTAAAAATAGGAAGCGATCCAAATAAAAAAAATAATTCAGTACATGTGCTAGGAACATTTTTTCTAATCAATTTACTAAAACCGGACAGTGGACCCATCAGTTCACTAATCTCAATCATTTGCATCCGCATTTAAAAAAACAAAGAGATGTTGACCTGAAATTGCAGTATCAAAACGAACAATAAGAAGTCTTACCCGGATCTGAGGCAGTTGCCTCCTACTTCGTGTTCCATATGTAAAACCACATCTTGCTCATCTGCATCATAAAAAAAGAGAAGTTTTACAAAATTCATCTCATCTGAAACAAGAAGACACAAATTAAGAATGGAGATGCATACCCCATCAAAAGCTTTATTGGTTGTTCGGTTGTTCCTACTAAAACTGATCATTGCATAAGCACATGCAGTAATAGAAAATTCAGAAAAAAAAATTCAGAAATCATATTCAGGATCACTGGGTGTCGACACCACACTCTCCATGCGTCATCTCTTGGCATATGACCACGGCTTGTATCCTAGAACATATGAACATAATTAAGCTATCAAACAATGTATAAAAATTTGCACCAAATGTTTTATACTCCAACAACAATCTTTTTTATTAAATAGATTTCTTCCTAGGCATTTCATCAAATAGGTGGCCTACACTACAATCCCAACATTCATGCTTCTGGAATTTGCTGAAAAATTCTAAGAACATAAAGAAGCACTAAAGAGGCCAGAGAAGGAAGGATCGATCTTACTTCACCTTTTATCGATGACCTTCATCTTGTCCACTTGCAGCTTCCACTGCTGGCTGCTCTAGCATTTCCTGGGCCATGATATAACCGTTATAACATCAGACAGCTCAAATCAGTTAATCAATATAAATGTTATCGCATCAGAACAAAGTACAAGACCTCAAGATTCTGCTTCCCTATTGCCACAGAGATTTTTCCCTGGTTTGGCTGGCCTCTGAACTTCAAAAATCTGGTTGTCTTCTATTGTAATTACAGCATTATGTTTCTCTGAGGAGATTCAAATTTCTGAATGAAATTGAGAAGAACGATTCCCACCATGATCATGCAAGTGTAGTTCCACATTGAAACTGCATAGAGAGCAAAAAAATGGGACAAATTTATCCGTGTCATTATTATTTTCAATCTGCTTTGGAACAAAAATATGTTCACATCAGCAGCTACCCAACTACCCAAGCAACAAAAACCCATGTTCAGCATTGAACTATAATATGATAATACTGTTCTAAATATTCTATATTTTTATTTTCTTATTCAACAACACTAACAGAAGGCCATCTATTTTATTACTTAAGAATACTATCAGGCATGCAAATGAAAAGTTTCAAATCTGATACTGACAAGCGGACTCAGATGACCTGCATGAAATTTACAAAAGTGTCATTTGTTCCATTGTTGATCTCACCTGGGCGTAGTTGGCAGCGTTGGGTGCCTCCGCGCTGACCACGCTGCTGGGAAACTGCTTGCTGACGTGCACTCCGAAAGGAAACATCAATATTTGCTTGAATTCATGAAAAGGAGAGAAAGACTTTCCTATGCTGTGCTTTCCATGAGCCATTGCTGTGTCATGGTTGGATTGAAATTGAGGATACCAAAAATGGGAGAAATCTAGCCTTACACCTACTTCATCCTCGGAGTGCATAATTCAGGGATATCTTAGTATACATTGATAGACACAAAAAATAAATAACAGGGAAAGGACTTACATTTAGGTCATGTCCAAGTTTTCTGTGAAGCTCTATTAAGTCCTGCCCACCTAGAAGGCATATTTATTCACCTGGAAAATAATGGGTATATATTAAAATCCAAAAGAACATTAGACCAAAGTACTATTTCGCTCAGATATGCATGGTGATGGAGATGGCACGGACATCAGGATCTTTCGAGGAGGACTTGCGGTGGCACGACGCCGCTGTCGCGGGAGCAAAGGTGAGACATCCCTCTAATGGACTTTCTTCACCTGTGTCAATGCATAAAAAATATTATATGCACTGGTTCATACTATTATCTACACTATATGAGGCAACTTCAACTCTTTACAATATCTAAAGTATATCTGATTGGAGACTACCACAAGAATTATTATGTAAACAAAAGAAAATTATTCTGAACACTGCAAATCAGTACGCTCGTACCAACATAGGATGTTGAGCTTCAGATCATATAAACTTACATAT
The DNA here is from genome assembly GCA_033239725.1 of Echinochloa phyllopogon. Lineage (NCBI taxonomy): Eukaryota > Viridiplantae > Streptophyta > Magnoliopsida > Poales > Poaceae > Echinochloa > Echinochloa phyllopogon. Next base: position 6,062,474 of record BTCW01000001.1, read on the forward strand.
ACATACCAATATAATCACCAAAATTAGCATGACTGGAAGCCAACTGTATCAATCAGGAAGTCATGAAGCGCAGCCAATTAGTGCATAGTGCAAAAATAGATCGCTACAAACCTGAACAGAAAATACAGGATGAGTAGACCATCCTAAACAATGTGACAAAATAGATCCCCATAATTTCTTATGATGTTGAGCATAATGTTGAGTGATACATATTTTAGAATATATATATATATGCAATCAAGAAAAGGATACCTTTGGTATAAAAATAAGAAAGAAGTCCATCAAGTCCTTCCAGCAAGCACGAAACAAATTCACTAAAGCACTGTTCTCCCACAATCCAATTAAATAATTACACTGTCACCTCTGAATCAAAACTGCAGGCTAGCCACAAGAGTGGTCATGTTGAGCATCGTCCAATCACCCACGCCATCAGAAGCTGCCCAGGAACACCCTGCACGAATCTGCACAGCACACATGTATCGCATAGAAGTGCAGAAAACAATTAACCAAAGCAAACCTGATTGGGCCTGCCACAGAAGAGTCAGATCCCTATCGTCTAGCAAAGACCTGAAAGAGAAATGAAAAAAATCAGGAAATGCAGTAAAAAGTGAGAGATTAATAAACGTCACAGGCACCAAATGAAAATAAACTGAGTAAATAGAAAGATAAGAGCAACTTAAATGCCATTGTATACACAAGATAAGACAAAGATATGATTAGAAGCCATTCTTCTTCATCTCCACTTCTTCCTCGCCTGCAAATTCTTGTTCCTCTCCACTGAATTTATTTGAGAAGAGATCAAGAGATCAAACACAATCCCTAAATCTAGAGAGTATTCTAACAATTATTGAATCTGATAACGTTTAAATCCAAAAAGTATATCCTCATAAAAAACCTAGGGTTTTGTCACCACTGATCAATCAAGAAAAAAACCTGCCGCCGTCGTCGAGGGAGGAGGCCGTGGCGCAGGAGCGGTCCTGCCTTGCCGCGGCGCTGCAGAAGCCGCTCGGCAACAAGAAGCTCAAGCGGCAGCGGCTGCCCCGGTTCGGCGCCGAGATCCCCGTCGTCGACGATTCGCCAGGCTCCATCGCATTCGGCGTGTTCTTCGGCGGCGCGGGCGTGTTGAGGAAGGGCGCGCCGGCACGGCGGCTGCTCGTGTGGCCTTCGGTGGAGCAGGTGGGGCCGCCTCCTCCGCGTTGGACCCCAAGCCCGCAGATGGAGCAGGTGAGGCTCGCCGCCGCCGCCGCCACGAGGAGGAGCCGCCCCGCGAGGAGCCGCTCGCCGCCGCCGCCGCCAGAGATCGGGATTGGAAGGGGGAGAGGGAGGGGGAGCTGGGATTGGAGAAGCGTCTCGGCGGCGGTGGAGAAAAGGAAAGGGGCCGGGAGAGAGACCTGCGTGTTTGACGGGAGCGGGACTGGGGTGGGTACGCGGGCGGGTAGAAAAAACGACGGTAGCAAAAGTATTTCATCCTGAAGCAGAAACATCCTTCTGTGGAACTCCCGCGTTACACCTGGTTACACTTTTTTTTTTCGGGTTGTGCCTGTGGGTCCTCTGTGAGCGGTAGGGGGAGTTTTTTTTGACAAATGTTTCAATTTCCTTGAATCTTTATAGTATATATTATAACGTGGATCAGTGGTATAGGTAGTATATGGGGAGTGATATAGTTAGTATAAGAGTATTATTGTAAGAAATATAAATGATATCACTGTAATTAATGTAATTAAGTGATTTTTTTCATTCGATTATTCAAATTTACCGTGACCTGTCGTTTCATTTCCCTCTCAATCTTATTCATTTTCCTCTGTTCCTCATTTTCCAGACGTCTATCTCTTGTCTCTGTACGGCGACCGGCGACGGGTAGTCGCAATTATTAAATTATCAATGTCTATACCATATACCACCCAAGAGTGGTATTGGGTACTGTAAAAAAGCTCCTGGTTAACCATTGAACGCCCGTATATGGAGCAGCTCACGTACTACTACTGCATGTGCCTCTCTTGTCGGCTCTCCTCCTTCCTCTCGCAGCTCGCGAGCCTTTTTTTTTCTCGAATACGCAGGAGAGCTGTGTATCATTGTATTAAGAAGAGAAAATGTTGTTTACAAGCACGCAAGCGTGTAAAAGGATCAAAAGCGGACTACTCGCGAAATAGACACCCTAACTTCTTCGCCCCTGCCTCTATCCACAGCTTGATCTCGCTCTGGATGCGTTCTACAAGAATGGAGCTGGCCACCGCGCTTCTGTCGAACAGACATGCGTTTCTCTCCTTCCAAAGGTGCCGGCCGACGGCCATGAAGAGGCTTCATATTCTTTTGCGTTTTGCTGGCGGTTGAATGTATAGCAGGCGCTCCCACCATTCCTGGTGTTTTGCAGCTCGCAAGCTCATCAAGAAGCTCGACAACATTTGGCCTGAGGCTGCTGCCGAGCCCATGCATGTCAGCTTCCAGTCATCGATCGGCAGCCTCCACCACCATGGCTCATCCGCGCTGCTCACTCGCCCACCGCGCCATGGCCGGCATCGCGCGCCGGCCTCAACGCACCTCGCTCTCATCTAGCTCGGGGAGATCCCGGTGATCGATCGTGGCGTCGTCCCCGAACGTCGCCCACCGTCAGGACCATGATATGGTCGATGGTCCTCGCTCATTGAAATTCGCGGAGGCGAATCATCCTTAGCTCATTTTCGAGCGCCTCCTTGGCAGAGGTGAAGCTAGACCCAGCAACACCCTGGTGCACATCTTCATCAATTCTACAGCAGTTCGACAATTCACATCAATGCTCCACTAAAAAGCTTTAGGATTCACATTTTTACCCTGGTGCATGTGCACCAGGCAACACCAACGTGGCGTCGCCCCTGCTCCTTGCGCAGTCATCCCACTCGCATGACTCGCGTGTGCTAGGTAATAAAGGGCGACCCCATGGACTGCAAAAAGGTTGATTTCAAGCACATACACATACCCGTACTTGTTTCACCAAAAAAATGAAATAAAAAACATTCAAGAATAATCCTAGGGAGGTAAAAAAAATTACATGGCACGAATTGATGGTATTTTTTTCCTTTAGTACCTACCTAGAATTTGAAGTTTATTTACATATCAGGCTGCCGGCCACATATATCAATGTCCATTAATATATATACCATTCTTTCCTATCACCACTGGAAATTTACCGGATAACGTTTCCAGATCATCAACAGATATCTCGCGCAGTTAAAATTCTCGCGCAGTTAAAATTCTAATCTCTTCGACTCTTCCTATATATATATATGCTCGAGGAAGTCACTACTCAGATCCAATCCAAGATTCTTGTAGTGGAGTCGTGGAGTGGAGACAACCTAGTAGGAGCCTAGGAGGCAACAAAGTCCTCGAATATGAAGGGTAGTAACCATGGTGCTGGCCAGGTATACGCGTCGACGATCTTGTTGTTTGCCGTCATCATCTTTGGGTGCCTCGCCTTGCCTGCACAATGCAAGTATCCGTGTGCGACGGTATCGCTATTTTTTTTCTTGTCACATTCATCGTCTGATGCATCCTCCTTACATAATGTTTAAGCCGGAAATTAATCTCTCGCATACAAAAAAAACTTTGTTGAATGACAATGAACTCGCACTTTTTTTTTTGCAGCAGGTCGTCGCCCTCATCATCCAGTAGCTACTACTCTAGCTCCAAGTGCTAACGCCACTGCAGTCGTCAGCCCGGCTTTATTAGATGACACCAAGGTCGTGCTGGTATTTTGCACGGTGAGAGGGTGTAAGGACAGTCGACAGATAACAGTCACCTGCCATTGCTGCCAAAACAGCGGCCGGCCCGAACCACCGTGCTACTTAACGGTTGAGGAGTGTCAAGCCCATTGCCCCCACTGCAACCCCCGGTGTCCGCCGTCGCCGAATTTGGTGATGATACAAGAAGAAGGTCCATCGCTGTCGCCGTCGTCGTCCCATGTAAAATGGAATGATTCCTTGATCAATTAAGAATTTGTTAGATGCAAGAAAGATGCAGTGAGTGATGTCAAAGAATTGATTTGTGCACAAGATGTCAGGTTTCAGTTGAGATGGGAGTGTTTTATCTGACGAAACTGAAGAAATACGTCTTCCAGCTTCGTTGGCGCCTTCCAGGCAGGAAAGAGCGGGCTTGGCAGAACCATCGGACGGCTGACTTGTTTACCCGATGTAATGGTAACGATGTAACTGAACATCGGTTAACACTGTTTTCACCGGAAGTAGCAGGGGATATAATGCCCAGTGCGCCGGCTAATAGATCATCGATGGCGAATTTATCTTTCTCGTGTTCCTCTTACTTGCTGTAGAAGTAGCTCTGTTCTTATCATTTTTTCCACTTCCCTTCTACTTCATTGCTGCAATTTAGGGTTGTTTTACTTTAGATTTTTCTTGTCAAGTCTGTCACAATTGTATCTGGTATAGAGCAAGCAGAACAATATACCCAATTACCTTTTTCTGTATCGCCTTCTTCCTTTTTGTCTAGTTTAGCTTACTTTACCCTTTATCTTCCTGCATACTGCTTATTGCTTAGATGTCAGGGTAAATTTAGTTCGGTTCCTGAAACAAGCTGATGTATGTGTGGCAAGCTCACTACAACAGGCAATGTTGGAGCTCATGAGGAACTTGAGACGCCGAGAGGCCGAGAGTGATGCACATGGCGCTCAGCCTACTGTAATGCCTGACCTGAAGTAGCTGAAATTCGTCATCAAGGAAACTATACAGATGCATCATGTGCTTCCGTTGCTTCCACCACGGCAGTGTATCGAGGATGGGAAGATTATTTGCACTCTATTCATTACAGTTCTTAGGGTATAATGTTGTACAAGGGAACCTCCACCCAACATGTTTGAAATAATCTCGAATTTGCAGTGAATCGGACAGCTTTCATATCGAGCAGTTCATTACTGATTGCCTAGCAGCCTGCCTTTTACATTCAACAAGTATGTAAAAATGAGAACACGAGTGGTCAAATTTTTCATCACCAACAGAATATCATCATAAGAGGGAAGACGTTTATTACCTTTTTAAGTAATTGCACCCTTTCTTAGGTGCTCATGGTATGATCAGTACAGTAGACAGCTGAAGATGCATACCTTACTGAATCTGTTGTCAAACACTCAATGAAAAAATTTTCTATTAGGTTTGCTGCAGGACAAATGATGTGAACATCACTGCAATGTTGTATACTTGTATTATGTAAACACACAAGGTCTTCCTTTTACCCAAAAGGTGAATAATCTATGAACTTCTTTTATGATGTCCCATCCAAGGAACCAAAAGAACAAAAGGAAATCCTGACCCCCAGAAGGAAAAGAAACGAAGGTAACGATTTCAGCTGCATCATTCTAGTCGGCAGAAATATGTTTCGGTTATGATGCTATGGTTCCACAACATCATTTATTCCAGCACTGGTGACAAGTTCTTCTGTCAAAGAAAATAGCCCAACTATCTCCTTTTTAGCTTCGAGAATCACATTCACTTTCTTCTTTGGGTCCATGTTAGAAGCACCTTCATTAGTGTTTGCATTTCGAGATGCAGGCAAATTGGTACCAGAATCTGTTTTACCACCTCTCAACAATTCTTTAGTTATATTCGCAAGCTTCTTCAATACAGTACTAGCAGCTAGTGCCTCCACCTCCACAGATTCGATTTCATGCTTTTGGAGCTCCACTTCTTCCACATTGTTGTCATTGGTTGTCTCATCAGCAAGGGACAGTCTCCTGATGTCACTGGGATCTATGGATAACTCTTCCAACTTGTCTAGTTCCTTGTCCCTCACATCTAACCTTCTAAGTACTGCCTTCAGCTCTAGGTCTTTAGCGTCAAGAGCTTTATAGGCAGCCCTCAAGTCCATGTCCTTCTGCTGTAAGGATTCTTTTAGCATGTCAATGTCAGCCTCAAGTTGATTATGTTTATGCAAATTGGATTCAAGGGCTGTGCCTGTGCTTAAAATTTCATCATCGAGCAAGTTATAAATGTCAAATTCTTCACCTTCTACAGAACCGATAAGATTGCCAGTGAGCTCAACTATCTTTCGCACCACGGATTCAGCTTGTGAGCGTCCTAATGTCATCTTATCCAATTCATCTTGCATTAACTGTATATGTTGGTCTTTATCCTGTAGTTCATTTCTAACCTGAACAAGTTCATCCTCCTTGGTATTTATCATCTGCTGAAGTTCAACAACTTCAATGTTAACTTCGTCAAGTCTTCTTTGTGTCTCCAGAAGCTCCAAATCCTTCTCTTGAACTGCAAATTGTATGGAGTCAACCTTCAGTTTCATATCTTCGACTTCGTGTCTGGCCTCTAACAACTCACTCTCTTTTATTTTGACGAGCTTTTGTGAATTGAAGTACTCAGTTTCCTTCTGAGCTAGCTCCTCTTGAAGCAAATCTACTTCCTTAGTTTTGTGCTCCAAGCTCTCCCTTTCTTTTGTCAACATAGCCTCTAGGGACTCAACCTTCTTCATTTCCTCAAGTAACTGTGATTCAAGTTCACTACAGCGAGATTGTACTGTACTGAGCTCATTTGTCTTTCCTTGAATCTCGAGTTGAGCAGCTTCCAAATTCTGAGTATAAGAAATAAGCAGTGCTTTTTGGTCTGTGAGTTCCTGCACTTGATTACTCAACTGTGCCGCTTGATCTTCAATTTGCCTGCGTGAGAAGGTGAAAGCCTCTTTTGAAGCCATTAGTTCAGAACGCACAGCGTCCAGCAAAGACCTCACACGTTTGAAGTCATTGATAGTATCCTTGATATTATCCTTATCCTTGGATGCCATTTGCGCCAGTTCCTTTAACTCTTGCTGTGCTGCTAGCCATCCTAAATTCTGCTTCTCAAGTTCCTTTTCTGCAACTTTCAGCTGCTCTTCATTAGCTTTCCTCAATTCATTTGAGCTGGTAATCTCAGTTTCCTTTCTTTCAATTTCACTTTGGAGCTCCCTAATTGTTGCTTCTTGCAGTGCAAGGGCCTGATTGGCTATAAGAAGCTCCTGTTCCTTGGACTCGATCTCTGAACGCATTAAGGCTGCTTCCTCATTCTTCTTCAAAATATCTTCTTTAAGCTTATCTACTTCAATCACCTTCTTAGAAAGTGCAGCTTGTGAACTAACAATCTTCTTGTCTTGTTCCTCGACCAGAAGCTTCAGATTATTGATCTGCCTAACTTGTAAAGACAAATCCCTACTCGCCTTCATCAGTGCTTTCTCCATTTCATGTTGTCTTGAATATGCTTTGATGATGTCTTCCTCCCTCTGATCGAGGTCCTGCTTTGTCTGGTTCAGCCTTGACCGATCAACAGAAACTTTCTTCTCTGCATCCCGGAGGTCTCTCTCTTTCTTCCTTAGGATGGATAAAGCAGCCTCAAATTCAGTCTTCAGGACCTCAATGCTCATGCTCAGCTCCTTATCCTGAGAAGCACTTGGATCTAGACTCTTTGTCTTTGCGAACAATCTCTCCAGTAGTTCCCTAGCAGGCTCAGTTCCATTATCACCATTAGTGATATCTGATCTAACACCTTTCACAACAGATCTGATCAAAGGCTGAGAACATTTCATATGTTGGGCCTGAAAAGCTGCCAGGAAGCTCAGCTTCTTCCTGAACAAAACCTGAGATGTTGCAGGAAACATGCATAGGAGGTCTGTTAGGATAATGGCGGGGTTGCACATGAAGTTATCCATGCATATAAAAAAATGATGGTCATGTTGAAGAGCTCTAATGAACTGCAGAAAAAATATATTTACTCAAAGATATCACAATTCACAACTGCTAATTGAAAGTGAAGTGTCATAACTCCTAACTGATAATTATCGGTATAAAATCTATTTGCAACATAAATATATTTTATTTCATGATACTGTGTAGTTGATGCAACAACATACACAATGAGCCACTGACGATTTAACCTGATGCAAATGCTGAATTAACCACCATAAAATCAATTCCAGCAAAAGTAGGTGCCAATATTCTATAAAATGAGCCTGCAATGGCGCCTGTTCTTGTAAAAATAATATCAACTAGCAATCCGAATTTCAGCATCTATCTCCAAACACAAGCTACACGACTTCCCCGCAGCCTGTAACGCTTCCAACAGCGCAGATCGCCAATTCACCATTGAACCCGGCCATCCCATACCAACACGGCAACACGGCAACACACATCCTGATGAGAAACAGTAAAGGTAAATGGGTGCTCACATGAGTGGAGGCGCGGCAAGGCGGGTAACCGCTGCAGCGAGCGGCGGCGGCGGCCGCCCCCGCCGCCGGCGAGGAGGTGGAGGAGAGGGGCATGGCCGCGGAACATGGGGCGAGGGGGATCGCGGCCGTCCGGGCGCGATCGAACGGATGGCGACGCGCGGGCGTGCGGAGGATGCGGCCGAGGCGAGAGCGGCGGCTGTGGAGGGAGAGCCGGAGAGGGATGAGGTGGTGGAGCCGGGGCCCGGGGGACGCCCAGCCGCGTGTGGAGTGCCGCGCTGCGTGGATGACGCGAGGAGCAGTGGAGCACGAGAGACCTGTGTTTTTCTTTTCGTTTTCTGCGAACTTTTTTTTTGAGTTAGTTTGCTCTTTTTCTGCGAACTGTTTTCCTTTTCTTTTTTTTGAGAAAACCGGGTATATATTCATAAATATTTTTTGGTCGTTACATCCAGATTCTTACAAAGACACCCTCGGAAATAAATAAAATTACAACACCGTCCTTGCAAGGTCCACCCGGTCCTCCTCGCCGCCAGCGATCGGAGCACATCGCTTGAAGCCGACCTCCTCCCCGACGAAGAAGCATAGATTTTTTATGCCGTCTTGAGCTGCAGATCGAGATCAACCTGCTTTGTATCCGTTGAACGACCCGGCTGCAGAAAAAGATGGCTCATGGCCATCACCTCGCCGGCGTGTGAGGAATCTGACGCCACAAGAGACGCCATGCACCCCAACGCACCTGACGACGACTCATCCCGGAGGGTAACAGAACCACCAAAAAAGGTGGGAATTAAGACCCAACCTGGCTTCTCTACGAGTTGGTAAGCACACCTCACAGATCCAACTCCGGCAGTCGCGCCACCACCTGCGCCAGCACCGAAGATGTTCTTGAGGGAACAAAACACCAGCGGCTCCAACCCTAAGCCGCCGGAAAGGTGGAGCACTTCACCGAGTCTCCTCCAAGCAGCAGCCTTGTCAGAGGTCACGAAATCGGCGCCGCCGTTGACATCGCAGGCACAGACAACACAAAGAAGCCCACAAAAGATTCGGGCATCCACGCAGATGAAAAAGATGAAGAAAATATCGCAGATGTCGAACCTCCTGCCAAAGAAAATGTCGCCATGCACCGCTTGCCCACAAACAGCCACCAGAATCCGCCCACCAACAAAGAAACCGCCGCCGACGAAGCTCGGGAAGATAACATACCCCTTCTTGACCATTGAAACCGGAACCTCGCCGGACATCCCCGTCGCCGGGAACGAAACTGAAACCGACGCCATCGCCGCGGAAGAAGGGCACAGACATAAACTCCGAACCGACGACCTCGATTCGGAATAGCCAAAACCTAACCTATAGAAACCTAGGCTAATAGAGGTAGGTATGTACACCAGACATCCATTCCGCAGCTCCCCTTCACCTCTAGTGCCGAAGCGGCCGCCAAAGGCAAAGAGAAGCCGACGGAATCGACGCCGGAAAACGAATCGCCGCTGGTTCGCCCTGATCTACTGTGGATGGGGAACGAGAGGCGTCTGGAAAGAACTCCTCTGTGTGTCAGGAGAGACTTGAGCATGGGCGTATTGCACTCTCGGGCCTCAGCCCATAAAGAAATATCAGGCGCGGGGAAAGAACTTTTGGGCTTTGGTCAAGCACTCAAGCCTGCTCATCCCGCTCCAGCCCAGCCCATGAACGGGTCGAACTGACAGCTGAGCCTTCTTTCCCGCAGAGCAGTGCGGCGGCCACCTGCTACTCCACTGAACCCCGCCGGCCGCGTCGCCTCTCCGCCCAAAACCCTACTCCTCGCGCCGCGGAATGGCGATCCCCGTCCCCGCCGGCGTGTGCTGGCCGAGCCCCGGCTGCAGGCTCACCGCCGGCAACGACATGACGCCCGCGTCGCGGGGCCGGCACCACGGGCTGGACCCGGAGCTGCTGGACGGCCGCAAAGACATGGTGCTCGGCTTCCTCTACCACTCCCTCCCCGCGCCGCCCGTCTCCGCCGCCGCTCCGCTCTACCGCGCCGTCTCCCCCGACCCCGAAGACGGCGAAGGGGCCGACCGGATCAGCGGCCTCCCCGACAGCCTCCTCCGCCGCGTACTCGCCCGCCTCCCCGCCAAGGACGGCGCCCGCACCGCCGCGCTCTCCACGCGCTGGCGCGGTCTCTGGCGCGCCGCGCCCCTCGTCCTCGTCGACGCGCACTTCCTCCCCCTCGGCGCCGGCCGCCCCCCGCGCCCTGGCGCCGCCTCGCGCGCCGTCGGCGACGCCGTCTCCGCCGCGCTCGCCGCGCACCCGGGCCCGTTCCCGTTCGTCAGCCTCACGTGCGGGTTCCACGACGGCGCCGACGCCGACCGCGCCGCGCTCGCGCGCTGGTTCACGCTCCTCGCCACCAAGGGCATCGAGGAGCTCGTCTTCGTCAACCGCCCCTGGCCCGTCCCCGGCCTGCGCCTCCCCGCCGCGCTCTTCAGTTGCGCCTCCCTCCGCCGCCTTCACCTCGGCGCGTGGGTGTTCCCGGACACGGCCAAGCTCCCGCGCGGCGCCTCCTTCCCCAACCTGCAGGAGCTCGTGCTCAGCGCGGTCGTCATGGAGGACCGGGACCTCGAGTTCGTGCTCGCTGCGAGCCCCGTGCTGCAACTGCTTGCCGTCGCCGGGAATCTGCAGGGATTGCGCGCCCGCCTTGCCAGCCAGAACCTCAAGTGCGTGCAGTTCTGCCTGTCCGTCGTGGAGGAAGTGGCCGTGGTGGACGCGCCGTGCCTTCAGCGATTCTTCATCTGGAGATGCTGCGGCCAACGTCGCGGTGGAAGGATCAAGATTCGCCATTCCCCTCAGTTGAACATGCTTGGATACCTGGAGCCAGGAGTCCACGAGCTGGAAATCGGCAACACAATCATCAAGGTCGTTGTTGTTTGCATTTCATTCCTTTCTTTCGACAATTAATATGGGCAACACATATAGCCTAAAGCAAATTTGTCTGATGGTTCCATTCTTTTGACATATATATCAGTCTGGAACGAGGCCAAATCCAAGAACCGTTGTTCCAAGTGTGCAGACATTAGCATTGCGCGTCCACTTCACGGTTTGCAATGAAGTCAAGATGCTACCAAGCTTCCTCAAATGCTTTCCCAACGTCGAGACACTATGTTTCGAGGTAAAATTGATCCCTCTTGTTTTGGTTGGCTTCTGAATCATCATCAATTCATCACTAGGTGGCAGTACTGGTAGCCATGGTGGTGGTTAATCCTGTAATCATTCAGTATCTGGCCACCTCCAGTGAAGCTTTTTAGTTTCTAGAGCCATTAGGCCCAGCAAAGTAGTGAGCATGTCCATAGCAAGGGATCGTTCTTGTTTTGCTTTTAACTAGAGATGCAGCAGATCTAGGCCATATTTGCCGGTAACAGCTGTTAGGCTATCATTAATTCATCATCCTTGACTATAGTGTGCTTAATTTCTGTATTTTATCAGTACATATAACTCAGTTAATTATCTGTAGGTTTAAACTTTATGTTTCACTGTCCCAGGTTACTTTATACAGTATGCAAGGTGTCATTTTAGTTCGAATAAACCAGATATATTATTATAAAAAAAGGTATTCAACTTCATTGTGCTTCAGTTGAAGATTTATTGGCATCCATTCTGAAGTAAATTGCCCAACATGGAACTTACAGTGGAGCATGTTTTTGGCATTGGAGCCTTAGATTATCATGCATTCATGCTAACTTCTTCCAGAATATTATTCCTGTGACCTTGCAATAACATTTGATATTAATGCATAATCCATCATTGTATGGCTGAACTGTGCATTATTTGTTCCGCAGTCCCAAGAAAGTCATGAAACCAGTGGCAAGCTCAACCACAAGTTATGGCAGGAAACTGGCCCCATCGAGTGCGTCCAATCACACCTAAAGACTCTGGTTCTTCGTGAGTTTCAGGGGGAGCAAAATGAACTTGATTTTCTGATGTACATTGCTGAAAATGCACCACTGCTGGAGAAGATGGTGCTTGTGTTGAAGTTTGGAAGATACTCTGCGCCTGGAGAGGTGGCTGCCAAGTTCATGGCCCTGGATTCTACAAGGTGGGCCAGTGGTGGTAGCAAGCTGAGGTCATTGGTGAGCAGACTTAGGGAAGGTGGCAGTGTTTGGTGCCTCAAAGAAGCAGGCAACCTTACCTTTGGTGATCCATTTTTCTGCTTCTGAGTTCGCTAAAAGTAGGATCTGTTTTATGGATTGATCTGGTAGAGGAACATCTACATAGATATAGAGATATCTAATCTCAGTACTAAATTATAGTTGCCTACTTGCTCTACAATGTTCCTTGCTCCATGTGGTAACTGACAACTACTTATAAGTAAATTATCATTCGATTTTATCCATATATGGACAGTCTGATCTTGTCTCATCTGAACCCATTTTTATTTTGAGGCCTAGACGAAACTGTTAAAATGTGCTAATCCAGGCATGCTTGTTTCTAACTCTAACCTTGTAGGTTGAAGGTTAAAATACTAGACCTTGTCAAAATAATTTATTCTCAAATACAAATGATGAAAACTGCAATTTGATGGTATATCTATTGGTCTTATGGTGCTTGCAAGTTGCAACTGAAACAAGTTCACATCTGGTTTGGCTTTTCGGTAAAATTGGTCTCTACTTTTATATTTCGATGGGATACTGTTGGTCAAAGTGTTGTTAAAGGGTGATGTTGAACTGGATCTTGAATGGTTCAGCTGTTCTTTGGATGCAGTTGCAAACTGAAATGCCGTCAACGAGTCCACAGTGCGGAAATGGTTAGTGGCAGAGCTTTAATTTCTTTGTGGCTTTGATGGGCTTCCAGGAGTGCAGTTGTTCAGGATGAAGATATGCGTGTCAAGTGCAAACCTTTCAATTCCCGTGCAACAGCTAGTGCTCAGGCTGAACCGTATGTCCTCAAATCAAATGTTCAAGAAGCCTTGAAGAGCTTGAGCTCACTTCAGGGATGATCAAGTGACTGAAGATTCGGAAATGAAAATGTGCAAGCTTACCAGTACTTCCAAACTAAAGATTTGGATTATCGTCACTGTGACCGTGTGAAGACGACAAAATTGAAGCTTCGATGTGTCTCACGTAATGAGTGTTGGATCCACCGTTCTAACATGTTTGTTCCGGAGCCACGAGCGAGGTAGTAAAATGATTCTAGCTAGCTACTTCAAGGCCGACATACTGCAATAATCTATGCCTGAATTGGTGTCGCTGTACAATCTATGGAGGTGATCGACCGGTTCAGCTCGTAGCCGGAAAGCTCGCCTTTCATATCGATATGGACCTGGCTATCGCGCGACGGGTCGCGCGTTAGGGAATCGCGCGACCCGCCGCCGTGGCCGCCGCAGCCCCCGCCGCCGCCCACCTCCTCCGACTCCGACGGCTTCCGCCGCCTCCGCCGCCGCCCACCTCCACGGCCCAACGCTAACCCGTCGTTCGTGTTCGCCGGCACCCTCTCCGCCCCCGCCGCCTGCACCTCCCCCGGCTCCAGCCGCCTCCGCCGCCTCCACCGCCGCCGACCGCCGCGGCCGACGCTAACCTCGCCGGCCGCCGTTTCTCCTCCGTCCCCTCCGCCCCCGCCGCCGGCACCGCCCACTGGAGATCTCCCACCGCCCGGCCGGCGGCGCCATCGCCGCCCGGCCCTCCGCCCGGCGCCCGTCGCCCCGCCGGGCCGGCCCCCCCGACCCCCTTTCTAGGTCCGGCGGCGGTGGATCTCCCCCTAGCAACCCCGCCCCCTAACCCCGGGCACTAACCTGATGATGCCGGCGCCGGAGAAGACAGCGGCGGCGACGCGAGCGGCCGTGGGCCGCGAGGGTCGCGCGCTCCGCGCGAGCGCGACCCCGCGCGCGTTAGACTTAGCGTATCGATATACGAGTAGATACTAACCTCCCTGCCAAACACAGCGTCAAATCAAAACCCAGCCGCCGGCCGGCCGCACATGTCCTATGCTGCCGCCCTGCCGGCCCCGGCCGGAAAAGCGGCGGCGACGTGTTGACGGCGTCCTCGCACGGGAAATACTCCTTAGCCCGGGCATCACACAATACCATACATAGGAAACCAATCGTTGTCTCACTCTCGTTACAGTAATCGTTATTGAAGTACAGAAAACCTCAAAAAACGATCCGAAGAGAATGTCTATTTTTTCACTTGTATATTTCTCTACATACTATTTTTTTTTCTAAAATTGTTTTCGCTTTCGACGGCTGATCACACTAAATTACAACGGAAATCGGGATATTCGCTGCAGCGGCTTCAGTACCCTAGCGTCCTCCGATCAAACCTCTCTCTTATACACTCAACCAACTCTGGCCAGCATCAGTCACTTCCATTGCTTGCTACTGTATCCAATTATCCATTCACCACCCAAATCGGTGGCGCCAGTTCATCAAAAAGCTCCAGTGTCCACTCTGAATCTCTGATCCGTTCTGCACGGCGCAGCCTGCAGAAGCTAGGCAGCTAGTCCATGGAGCAAGCGGCCTATTACCTCTACCTGTGCCTCTTCCTGGCTCTGCTCCTACCTCTCCTGCTCCTCAGGAAGCGCGACGGCGGCGCCGCCGCCGGCGTCAACCTGCCGCCAGGCCCGTGGCGTCTGCCGGTGATCGGCAGCCTCCACCACCTGGTGGGCAAGCCGCTGGTGCACCGCGCGTTCGCCGACCTCGCGCGCCGGCTGGACGCGCCGCTCCTGTACCTCAAGCTCGGCGAGGTCCCCGTCGTCGTGGCCACGTCCCGCGACGCCGCGCGCGAGGTCATGCGCGCGCACGACGCCACCTTCGCCACGCGGCCATGGAGCCCCACCATCAAGGTCATGATGGCCGACGGCCAGGGCCTGGTGTTCGCGCCCTACGGCGACCTGTGGCGGCAGCTCCGGCGGCTCAGCATCCTGGAGCTCCTCAGCGCCCGCCGGGTCCGGTCGTTCCGCCGCGTCCGGGAGGACGAGGCCGCGCGCCTCGCCGCCGCCGTCGCCGCCGCCGCCCCCGCCGGCGAGGCCGTCGTCAACGTCAGCCGCCGGATCGCCGTGTTTATCGCCGACTCGGCGGTGCGCGCCATGATCGGGGACAGGTTCAGCCGGCGGGACGAGTTCCTGGTGTCGCTGGAGGAGGGGCTCAAGCTCGTCTCCGGGTTCAACCTCGGCGACCTGTTCCCGTCGTCGCCGTTCGTTTACTTCCTCAGCGGCGCCGCGCGGCGAGAGCACGCCAACCACCGGAAGAACTTCGAGCTCATGGAATGCGCCATCAAGCAGCACGAGGAGCGGAGAGCCATGGCGGCGGCGAACGGCACTGGCCAGCAGGAGGACGAGGAGGAGGAGGACCTGGTTGACGTGCTCTTGAGAGTGCAAAGGGAAGGTGGCCTCGACGTGCCTCTCACCATCGGAATTATCAAAGCCGTCATCCTTGTAAGTGCATAGAACAAGGGTACTTATTATATATTCTGAATTATTACCATGTTGATTTTGTTTGTTTAATAATTAGGACCTATTTAGCGCTGGAAGCGAGACATCAGCCACAACATTGCAGTGGGCCATGGCGGAGCTTATGAGGTACCCGGAAGTGATGAAGAAAGCACAAGCCGAGCTACGTGGCACTCTTAATGGGAAGCCGAAAGTGACCGAAGATGACTTGGCACAGATGAAGTACTTGAAGCTCGTCATCAAGGAAACATTGAGGTTGCATCCGGCCGCACCATTGCTTATCCCAAGAGAGGCTAGGGAGTCATGCAAGATCCTTGGGTATGACGTGCCAAAGGGGACAACAGTGTTCGTGAACGCGTGGGCGATCGGTAGGGACCCTAAATACTGGGACGATCCAGAAGAGTTCAAGCCAGAACGATTTGAGTCCGGCACAATCGATTTCAAGGGCTTGGACTTTGAGTACATACCATTTGGTGCTGGGAGAAGAATATGCCCGGGAATGGTGTTTGCGCAATCCAACATAGAACTTGCACTTGCGACCCTGCTCTACCACTTTGACTGGAAGCTCACGGATGGGTTGAAACCGAGTGAGTTGGACATGACTGAGGACATTGGCATCACTGTAAGAAAGAAGGAGGACTTCCTTCTGCACCCCATCGTTCGTGTGCCCTTCCATTCAAGTGCCTAGCTATATATGATTGATGTGCAATTTGAATCCCGTCGCAATATCTACTTATGATTGTATTATGGAATCAGCCTTCTCAAGTGTACCTTAGAAGATTGATTTTTTTTTCACAACTGCGTCCAATTAGATTGGGCGAGATCAGATCACCCAGGTTTATCTCTTGTCAGCAGTGTTTTCATCTACGTCACGGTCTCACGGATGGAGTACATACAAAGGGTTTGATCAAAGATATGCTTTGCTAAGTTCCACCCACAAGGGTGGCGGCAGTAAATTACGCAAACAAGAGAGTGATCTTTTGTAATATTCCAAAATTCAGATCCACAATTTCAAAACTAACTTTCCGAAAAGCAATCTGAGCTCCTTCGTCATCTTCTGGCTTCTGGGCCGAATCCTCCCTCAGCTTTTCCTTGAGGTCAGCCCGTTCTTTTCCCTCAGCCAAGTCCGGCCCACTTCAGCCCAGGTTCCCACCCTCTCCCCTCAGTGACGGGCTCAGTCCCTCTCCCTCACCAGTAGAGAGCAGTGGCGCGGCGGCCGCCTGCTACAGCAACTCCCCAGAAACCCCTACTCCGCGACCGCCGCCACTGGTGCCGGAGGCATGGAGGCCACCATCCCCGTCCCCGCCGCCTTCTTCTGGCCGCCCCCCGGTCACCACCTCAGCACGGACGACGCGACGCCCGCGGCGATGCGTCACGGGCTGGAACCGGGGACGCTGAGCGTCTACTCGGACGCGGTGCTCGGCTTCCTCTACGCCTTCCTCCCCAACCCGCCGTTCCCCACCACCGCCACCCTCGCCGCCGCCGCCGCCAACGAGGAAGGCGAAGGAATCGACCGCATCAGCAGCCTCCCCGACGACCTCCTCCGCCGCATCCTCGCCCGCCGCCCGCACCGCCGCCCTCTCCACGCGCTGGCGCGGCCTCTGGCGCTCGGCGCCGCTCGTCCTCGTCGACACCCACTTCCTCCCACGCGGCGGCGCCGAGGGCCGGCCGCCGCGCAGCGGCGACGTCTCGCGCGCCGTGCGCCGCGGCGTCGACGCCGCCCTCCGCGCGCACCCCGGGCCGTTCCCCTTCGTCAGCCTCTCCTGCGGGTTCATGGAAGCCGTCGACAGGGACCGCGCCGTGCTCGCGCGCTGGTTCCAGCACCTCGCCACCAAGGGCGTCGAGGAGCTCGTCTTTGTCAACCGCCCCTCGCCCTTCGAAGGCCTGCGCCTCCCCGCCGCGCTCTTCAGCTGCGCCTCCCTCCGCCGCCTGTGCCTCGGCGCATGGAGGTTCGTCGACACCACCACCCTCCCGCGCGGTGCCTCCTTCCCCAGGCTGCACGAGCTCGTCCTCGGCGCCATCGCCCTGGAGGATCGCGACCTCGACTTCCTGCTCGCCGCGAGCCCCGTGCTTGAGATCCTCGCCATTGTTGGAAGCGTGCACAAATTGAACGCCCGTCTTGCCAGCCACAGCCTACGCTGCGCACAGTTCTGCCTAGCCATCATTGAAGAAGTGGTGGTAGCGGACGCCCCATCCCTTGAGCGGCTCTTCATCTGGCGGTGCCTGACCCAACGCCGTGGCGCGAGGGCCAAGATCAAGATTGGACATGCCCCTCAGTTGAGCATGCTGGGTTACTTGGAACCTGGTGTGCACTTACTGGAGATTGGCAACACCGTCATCAAGGTCTCAATTAGTCAATTTTCTTTTTCTTTGATTCGTTCTGTCGATAATTGGCATGCATGCATGCATGCATTAGAAATATCGCTGATCGAGGAACTTAACACGATGGTGCTTCATGTATCTTTTGTTTTGTGCATTGCAGTCTGGAACAAAGCCAAGTGCAAATACTACGGTTCCAAGCCTGCAGATGTTGGCGCTGCACATGCATTTCAGAGTGCAAAACGAGGTTGACATGCTTCCAAGCTTCCTCAGATGCTTTCCCAATGTCGAAACGCTGTGTATCCAGGTAAAACCAACCTCTCTTCTCCCTTCATTTATCATTTGTATTGTCATTATCGTCATCACTGCCCACTTTGTAGCATTACATTGTTCCTGCATAACCTATTTTCTTCCATCACTGTATAGCTGAACTATCCACTGAACTTAAAATGCAGTCAGAAGAAACTTCTGAACCCACTGGCAAGCTCAACCTCAAGTTCTGGAAGGAGACCGGTCCCATCACTTGTGTCCAATCACATCTCAAGAGATTAGTGTTCCGTGAGTTCCATGGAGAGGAAAACGAGTTCAGCTTTCTAATGTTCATCGCTGAACATGCCCGAGTGTTGGAGAATATGATTCTTGTGATGGACCTTCGAAGGCCCTCTGATCCTGAAGCACTGGCTGCCAAAATGAACGCGCTGAAGACTGCAAGGTGGGCAAGCGGAAGCAGCAAAGTGGGTTACTTGATTTCCCGGCCTGGTGTAGGAGGAGGCAGTGCTTGGAGTCTCAAAGCGGGTTCTGACTTTAAGTGCAATGATCCTTTTCTCTGCCTTTGATTTTAGAACTGAGACACAGTAAATAAAAGATCAAGTTAGGCAGTACTGGCCTATGTGCCACTGCACATCTGGATTACAGATATTTCAGCTAGTTGTTTGATAACTTATTGCCGCTGCTATATAATGTGCCATATTTCTAGGTGGCAGCACTTCTTTTTCATTGTGTGTTTGCCGATTGATTACGGAACCATCAGAATTTTCTCTCTGGCATTATGATTTCTGCTCTAAATCCATTTTATTTCCATAGCCGAGGCTTAGTTGAGCTGGATCAGGCTAGGACATACATGTTTGTGACTTGTTGGTTAAAATGCCAGATTGCCAGGCCCTTTGAGTGATATTTATCCAGGTCCTACCTGCATATATGATTGAACTTGTGTTATGCATGCATTTCAGCTGTTTTGTAGCATAGACACTATGAGTATCTCTTGCAAAGATGATTTGCATGAATGTCCTTTTTACTCTAGCAGATGGATGCCAT
Source organism: Echinochloa phyllopogon (assembly GCA_033239725.1). Lineage (NCBI taxonomy): Eukaryota > Viridiplantae > Streptophyta > Magnoliopsida > Poales > Poaceae > Echinochloa > Echinochloa phyllopogon. The sequence continues at coordinate 6,081,695 of BTCW01000001.1, forward strand.
GTGATTGCATTTTATATTGCTTTATTTCATGCATCTGAACTGTTTCTTTGTGATGCTGCTGTTTCATCCATACTAACAGTAATAAAAAAGTTCGTGCCTCTCGTGCATCAAGTTATGTACAGCATTTCTATCAATAATTCTCCCAGGTCTGTGGTTAAACACATGCCGATGCCACTGCATTACCCACATGGTTATGGGGTTTGTATTGTCATATCGGTGGCCCACCCATACTTTGTTTGATTGTCTCTTGAGCGCTAGTATGCTGCATACTTCTCCAGCTTCTGAATCTTGCCCGGGAAAGGTGGATGTAGTATTGGAGTAGCATGATTGACGCAGATCATTTCAGCCTGCTCCCTGGGGGCTGTTTTGTTTGCTTAATTCGTTGCATGGAAATTCTTGCCAAGAGTGAAGAAATCAGTCTTGCATTTCTGGCGATGATCGTTGGGAAAGTGCACATAACAACGAATACATGAAAGTCGTCGTGATAAGTTTTACTTGACGAAAGTTCGAACTTTTTTCCCTTGCATATGAGGCCTTGGAAGTTGGAAATACCAATTACTCTCATGGATTACGGATCACACAAATCATCGATTCAGGTAGCTAAGCGCTAACAACATTACTCAGTTAACAGCTTGTTACTGTCGGAATCAGCCCCAGATGGTGCAGAATTTTACAAAGGCATAGGAGAGCCGTACCAACACAAATTGACAGTCACAGATAAGCACATCGGTGAACTGGGCAAACCTCCTAATAACAAGGAATAACCATGAAAATGCACAAATAAAAAACACATTTCTCCCAGGCAGGGAGCTCAGGATCCCTCTGCTGACAAAGTGACAATACCAATCTATGCATCACACTACCTTGCTGAGGGAACCGTCTCACTTGAATCAACTGCATCCTCTATCGCCTCTGCTTTTGAGCTCTTCTCCTCAGTGATGCAATCCGAGTTATCAGGCCCGGATGAGCCCTGCAACGAGCTAGTCTGTTCAGGCTTGAACAGCTCATCGTTCTCCAGGTTGGACAACTTCTCAGCAGATTCTCCTTTGAGCAGCTCAACAACTTCAGACATTATCGGTCTCTGCTCTGGCTTATTCTGAGAACATGCGAGCCCGACAAGCACCATCCGCTTCAGCTCATCCTCAACAAAGTTACCATTGAGCTTTGGATCAGCGATTTCCTTGAACTTTTTGTCGCGAGCTAGAGGAAGAGCCCACTCAGTTATGGTTCGCTTTGTAGTGGGGTTTAGCCTCTCGACTGGCTTCTTCCCACTGACAAGCTCGAGTAGCATGATTCCGAAGCTGAAGACGTCACAGCTTTCAGAGGCCTTCCCAAGCATCGCATACTCTGGTGCAAGGTAACCGAGTGTGCCTTTTACCTTTGTGGTGACATGTGTTGCACCATCTGGAATGAGCTTAGCGAATCCGAAATCAGCGACCCGGGCTTGGAAATTCGAGTCCAGGAGGACATTGCTGGCCTTGACATCTCTATGAATGATATGGGGTGTTGCATAATGATGAAGATAACTGCAAGATGAAAGAATTTTAAATGTTAAGATTGCTGCAGTTTGATGAACATGATCAACTGATGTTGTGAGGCTTACGTGATCCCTTCTGCGGAATCAATAGCAATCTTCATTCTTCTTTCCCAACTGAGATTACATTCTGCTGCGTGCTGTCCATGAAGTTGAGAGTGTATGCTCAGGTTTGGCATATAATCATAGACTATCAAGCGTTCTTGGCCTTCAGCACAATATCCACGCAGGCTCAAAAGGCTTTTGTGCCTTACTCGTGCCAAAATCTCCACCTCAACAGCAAATTCAGTTTCAGCCTTATTACTCCAACTCTTGAGCCTTTTCACTGCAATCTGTAATGAGTGATGAAGCTTAAGTTGGAAATCACATTCATGGAGTAAATGGTAAATACAGCCTACTTGACCCCTTGATGAAACTTCTAATGGAACAAAGCCTTATTACTCCAACTCTTGAGCCTTTTCACTGCAATCTGTAATGAGTGATGAAGCTTAAGTTGGAAATCACATTCATGGAGTAAATGGTAAATACAGCCTACTTGACCCCTTGATGAAACTTCTAATGGAACAAAGAATTCAAAGCATACGCCAAATATGCCAAAGAGCCCACAAGGACCACATATCTCAAAATCCCACGAAAAAGATATGACCTTATGTTACAGCTTGTACGTAAACTATAATCACATGAAGTAGCACAAACTACTTACATTTATAAACAATTTAGAAATACAGAAGAGCAGAAGGAATCAAGAAACTTCCAATGTCGGGGCTTTTATTTTGATTTAGACTACCAAAGAGGTGTAAATGAAATTTCAAGTAGACAGATTGTTACAGCAGAGCATACCCATGTGTCAGGAACCTATTTGTTATCTAGCCATACCCACAATGAAAATACCCTCGACATATATAGCAAGAAGCCAAGAACAGCACAAACTTTTACAATAACTAGGTTTGCTATAGACTATACAGTACAAACAGCCAGCTGAAGTGGTCCATGTGTGAATGGACTACAGAAAGCTTTTGAACAGCCAGATCCAGGCACACCCAGGCAGTGGAGCTAGATAATTGACTCAAATAGCTCAAGCATATATAAGTACAAACATCCATAATATGTCTGAAAGTTTTTCCCTGGAAAACAAGAAGTCACAAACTAGCACACGGTAGTAGTTTCAGGTTATGCCATTGCACCAAAAGCTAGTTAGGTGCAATATCACTGTTAGTGCAGCACAACCCAACTCCATCCTCATCAATAATGAGCATGATAAATATTATCATGTTTATCATATTTATTTTCATATGTTAATCTTGTCTTCAAGCAGTGGCTTTCAAGATAAATCCAAAGGGGCTTCAAGCCTTAAACTCTCGAGTATTTCCCAGTTCCCATGTTATTTATCTTTCATCCAAATACCATACCATGTTATTTGTTTTTCCTTATTTTGAGAATATTAGGTGATGAAGAGGATAAAGCAAATATTGGGTAGGAAGGTAGCATAGTTGTCTGAATTTGTCAGTACTGTGATTGGCTGGTTGTTGACTGGACTTCTTTCAGGCCTTGTGGTTTCTTTATCCTTCAATTGTGTTCCACCTAACAATTAGGATCCTATCTAGTTAAATGGTAATGTGATCTACAACAAGGCTGTGGCTATAATTGCTATAGTTTGGATGTCAGTCTTGTTCAAAAGGATATTCAGAAAACGTCTCTGAAAACTACTAGAATCAGAAAGGACAGGACAGATTGAAATTAAATCAGCTAAGATACAATCATCAACATCAGCAGGTCTTTCCATTGCACTTAACAACAGTAATACCCAAAACGCCAGAAGCTAAAACTGGGAAAAGCCTGCACGGAGCAGAATGCAGGATTCATGTGGTTCCCTAGTGTTCAAGAGAAAGACAAGCACCTGTGATCCATCCCAGAGCTGGCCCCAGTAGACGCTGCCGAACCCACCCTCACCGAGCTTGTTATCGTAATTGAAATTGTTCGTCGCTGACTGAAGCTCCTTCAGCGAGAAGATGCGCCATGTCGAGTCCTTCTTCTTCTTCCTCCTGCCCGGTTCAGCCCTAAGATCAGAGCAATCAAGTGACAGACTTGAGTTGGTAGCAGATTGTAACGGTAAGCGGTAATAAAAGGAAAGGTACACATGGAGCCCTTAAAGGCATTATTTCACCCAAATCTTCCCCTAAAAGCATCACATTCACGAACAAACTACATAAATCTGACATTATGCCGTTTTCAACCTGATTGCAAATCACCAAACAAAACTACCTGCAGCTCGGGGCAGAAACAGTGATCGCCCAAAATCAATTGCTACCAAAGTCATGACCCAAATATACTGATTTTTCAAGTCTAATGAACAGAGCTAAATTTGCACACGAAGCAGCACCCCTAAATCTCCGGTCTCCAACAGTGACACACAAACCAATAAGAAGGAAAAAAGAGTCACAAACATTTCACCATCTCCCCTCAAAACCCCCAATTCCTCAGTCGTCCCGCCCTTCTCCCCCAAACCGAAGTACCGAACAACCCAAGATCACACTCCTCCAAGACCAGAAATCGCGACCAAACCACTAGTCAGGGACCAGACCAGACCACTCACCCGTCCGACCGCTTGCAGCAGGAAGCCCACCCCATCACCCGTCCCACCGCCTGCAGCGCCTCCAGACCGACCTCCCAAATCAACACGAGCCGCCGCGTCTCCTAGCTCCCCCGAACGCTCACCCGCCGCCTTCTCTCGACGCCGGCGGCTGCGACGGCCACAGCGGAGAGCAGAGGAAGAAGAGAGAAGCGGGGCAAGAGGAAGTCTTCTTCTCAGGAGGCTCCGTCTCTCTGTGTGTCGGCCGAGCGCACCACCACTCCCCCACTCGCATACGCAAAGCCAGGCAGCCCGTTCAGCAGCAGCAGCCGCGGGCGCGGTCCGCTCACCCGCGGGGCGGCGGGCCGCCGGGGCCGCCAGCGGCGCGCGGTTGGCCGGTTTTGAACCGGCCGCGGCAACGGTCGGTTTCGAACCGGCGGGGTAACGTCACCGCGGCGGGTGACGGGGGTCGGGGTCCAGCGGCCACTGAGCTGTGGGCCAGTGGGCGGCCACGGAAAAAACGGTTTGTCCTGCACTCCTGCTGGGCGCGGCGGTGGGCCCGGTTGTTGGGTGATGGGTACGTTTGACCAAAAGAAAAGATGCTTCGGGTTCGGGGAGACAGGGCCTTGTATAGGTACAGGTAGGGGAGAAGTGTATTATACTTACTCTTGACGGAAAATCATGCGAGTTTTCAATGGTACCGAAACAGCTCGCTGTTCTTGACCATGTCAAGATTCAAGATTTCCTCCTTGGAATTTCAACGGATTCCATGGTAAACGGATGAGGATGGTACAGGTTTCCGTGGAGAAATATCTAGCTCAACGAAATGGGGGAGGAAATAAGAAAATTAAAGCGACTTTTCAAATTGTTATACTTCAGCATATGCAACTTTAATAATTTTTTAAATTCCTTTTTAGCAGAAAAGTTTGAAATTCCTTGCTAACAGCATTGACCATCAAATTAGCCTCCAGTTGGTCCAGGTACATGGTGGATTTTCTACGACCTATGTTGATTTTGGGAGGTTGCAATTTTCGTATGGAAGGCAAAAGAAAATCTGATTGGCTTCTCCGAAAACTTTGGCATGCTCAAGTCTTGCCAGCACTTTGGTAATTCAAATGTGAGAGATTAATAATTTTTTGTAGGTAACCAACTACCAAAATTTTGGCTGCAAACCAAGCAAGTTCGAAGTTTTCATCTCAATGCGGTCTTGCATGGTGTAAGTTCGTGTTTTCTCATGTCCAAAAAAAATTCATATTTTCTTTTAAGCAGGGTTGGTAATATGATTGTGTAGAAGGGTAAAACAAAACCTTCTAGAAATGTATTAGTGATTGATTTGATTAATCTTGTTTGTTGGTTAGTCTTGCCCACACAAAAGCAAAAGGGAAAAAGGACGAAACAAAAGAGCAAAAAGAGCGATGTAAGTGTGCCCCCACTAAAATCCAGGAACAGAAGACATCACCAGCAGCTACTAGCTCCCTATTAGAAAAACACGCTGGCTGTCCCTGTTTAGTTTAGGCACTAAACATGTAATGCCAAGCACCAAGAAATGTTTTGCAGGCTCAATGACCCATCCATCATGGCATTGATTTATTCATGCGCTAGCAAAACTGCAAAAGAGCCAATCAGTGGCGTACTCTCTTTGATTGGACGCGGTAGGATGTTCTGGTGGATGCGTATAAGGCCGGGCTGCGTTGAACAATTCTCCTCTCACCCTTGCCTAGTTGACAAAAGTTCGTTCTGGTCGTATACCTATGTTAGCTGACTATTTTTTGTAGTATAGCTTTACCGGGGTAAGTACAAAAAGACTCATGTGAATTTCGAATGGATTTGTAGACAGCTTTTCTGCTCTTGACCATTCCATGATCGAGCTCCATCATTGGAATTTTTCCAAAATGACTTGTTCATAGATGTTGTCTCAAGACGATACCGGTGGATCTGCAGATTACATTGTACAAATTCAAGCCGAGTGATTGAAAAATAATTTTGAAACTTGATGACCATATTTACCATATACATCTATGTTAGGGCGAAACAAACCTGGCTGGAGAAATTAGTGGGTATTGATTTTGCGTGCTAATCGGTTTTGCCCGCACAAAGCAAAAAGTTAGGAAAAGAACAAAAGAACAATGGAAAGAAGCTGGTGGGAGGTGTCCCGGCCACCACTAGCATCGCTAGTACAAGAAACTCTTTGATTTTTGTTTTGTTTTAAGAAAGAAGCTCTCTTATTGGTCCCGCTCAGTTAGGCGCAACACGAATGTTGCAAATAAAGCAACCAAGCAAATGATATATTTGCACGCTTGACGCTCCCCAGCATCCAGATCGATAGTACATTATTCTTGTGCCTGCAAAAGGCATCAGCATCATCATGTTGATAGCTCCGTAGGATGCTCCCCGACTCTCGCCGGAAGCTCCGGCTGCGTTGACCCATTCTAACACCCTGCTGCCATCACATTATTCACATGATCGATCTGAAAAGGACATCTTTGTTCGTCGCCTCAAGTGATCCCGTGAACTTTGCCATCATGTACTTGTAGTACTTACATATCCTTGCATCTATTGTTGACGGTTGACCTAATCATAATAAACTAGTGGGGTTGTTCCGATGGTACATCGCCTGTGTGTAACGGCTGACAATAAAAGGGTTTGAGTACTGCCATATCCATGTTAGGCGGATTTATTAAGAAAGTTTCCATGATCCTAATCATTCGGATAAGCGGAGCCATAAGTGTGATAATGCCACCATGCCCGGGTGTATCGGGCGTCCATCCATTTCTCGACCCGCCACTAGGTTGCTTGTTACTACTTTTTTTTAATATAGCCATTGAAGCTTTATTTCTAAATTAATTTTTCTATGTCTAGCTTGAATGTTTAAAAATGGTACAATAAGATTTGTTTTCAAATTAGTTTCATAAAATTTACTTTGTTATATTATAGAAATACTTACAGAAAAAAAGTATCGGTCTATCAAAACGTCATTTATTTCTAGAGGAGTAAAATATATGGAACAAATGCAGATTAACACACTGTTTTTTATTTTTTTTGAGAATCACACGGTACAACGCAGACACTCACACACACACGCACGCACACTCACCCCTATGAATACACGTACGCAAACCCTACCCCTATAATCACCTCCGAAGAACTAAGCACCCGGCATCTGGAGATTCCCGAAGTCACCATTGGCACCTCGTTGTCGACGGGAACGCCGCTTACCACTTAACGCATAGCGCCGGAAAATCCTGGAAAAATCTCAGGAAAAAGTGCGAGCACCAGGATTTGAACCCTGGTGGGTAGCATCCCACTGGACCGTCCTACCATTGGACTACAAGCCCAATCGCAACACACTGTTTTTCATGAGACCCAAAAAGATGAGCTCAGAGCCTCAGAGCCTCAGAGTTTACTGCAATATGAATACTCCATGCTTTCTTCTGGGAGTATTCACATTAGCCAAAAGGGCCAAATCAGGCTTTCAGTCGATTGTCTACACTAGGCCCAAATTCACAACGAAGAAGAGGGAGAGGGGAGAGAGAACGAACACAGAAAAGTAGCCCGGCCCAACACACCCGGCTAGCTGAAGGGCTAGCTGAACACGCCTCGCCGCCTCCTCCACACCCCCAAACGCTAAAACCCTCTCGGCGGCGGCGGCGGCGCGGTACTACCAGCGGAAGCTCCCGGCGTTCTCCTCCGGCGAAGGAAACGCGAGAATACAGACAGCAGCTGGCTCAGATGGACAGCGGAAGCGACTCCGAGAGCGCCCCCGAGGAGCTCACCGCCGTCCAGGTACGTCTAGTTCACTCCGCTCGAGGACCCCACCCCACGCGAGAGTAGATCTCGATTCCTCACTCTTCGCCCGAGTATCCCGCTCGAGCAGATGATAGATAGACGCGTAGATAAGTAGTAAGATGATAGTTCGCAAGGAGGACTTGATTTTTGTTGGATTAGGGTTGTTAGCTGCTTAGCCTTGATATTCATCTTGTTTTGGTGCTCACGCTTCAAGCTTCATATTGAAATATGCGGAAAGTAAGTACTAAGCGATGGCTCATTGTTATTGTCTTTAGGGTGTTGAGAAGCACGAAGAGCTCAGTAAAGTTGAGAAGGACAGTGCCATCAGGTGTGTTTCTTATGCTACAACTGTCTGGATGGAAACTCTGGTCTCTAATGTGCTACTTTTAATTTGTTTGTTTTTCTGTTGACTGTACATGACTGATGAGTGGATTCTACTTTATACTTGCAGTGGACACTAGTTATGCTCTGTTTGTGAACTATGATATATACTACCTTATGCCCTGTCTTAACTACCCTTGTGTGTTCTCTTGGCTTCACTAGATGCAAGCGCCTCATAAATTTTGTTAGGGTTGTAACCAAATGACTACCAAATGCTCCATTAATCTCGAGAAATTGGTCTCCTGCTCCTAGTACAGATATATCTGCAATGTTTATGCCTAAATGTAGAGCTTTTATATGCTCAGTTCCTTTATTTTAGATGCTTATATTATTCTGTGTATAACTCATGGTATGTTATGCGGCTATCCAATGATTAATATTTATGGATTTGTGTTTTTTCCTTTTTTACTTTTTTCTTCCTGATATATGAATAGGAATCAGCTATCTGTATCTCCTTTGTCTTTTGAGACCATCAAGGTGCTATAAATTTTTTGTCATAAATAGATAACAGTGTCTTGTGTTCTTATAGAGTAACACAGGAGGGAAAGGAGCGGAGAAAACGTTGGGCCCAACGAAGAACATCCTCTAAACCAAATAAGAAAGCACCAAAGGAATTAGAAGATGAAGATACCAAACAGAGTGAGGAGAATGAGGAGACGCATACCATGCCTGGCATGCTCCCCAGTAGTGTAATTGAAATGCTAGCAGCACGTGAGAAGTATGTGCACTTCTCTTGCACTATGAGCTATTTAAATCCCTTTTTATGACTTGGTGAACTTCATTGGTTACTTTGTCTTTGTTTCCCCTCTCAGGCAAACCTTCTCATCGGACTCTGAGGAAGAAAATGTAAAGCAGGAGGTTCAGAAAAGGAAGAGGAGAACAGAAACTTCTGGGTATGTTTAATGCTCTTACCATCTAATATGACCTTCCGGAAATGATACTTATGCCTGTGTTGTTTTGCAGGCCTGAAACTATTCTGCTGAAAGATGTCCGGTCAACTCAACATGTGAAGAATGCACTTGATTTCTTGGAGCAAAGGAAAAACCAGGTGCCGAGGTCAAATGCAGTGTTGAAGAATGCCAATAAGGCTTTGCGCCTCATTTCGTCAAAAGGCAACTTTCTAAGTTAAGAATGGTGGAATAGCACTGCTGAATCTGTTTGAAACCGCTGAATAGACATCTCAGCGGCTGATATGTGGGACGTGTTATCGATATGTTTGAAAGGAATCGACGCCAGCAGCATATCCTTGTGTGCCAAAATGTGTAATGGTTAGTGTGCATGTTCGTTGTAAGAACTCTGAGGTCTGTATGGTTGATTGTGTTTGAGTAATCATCCATTCCTGCGGATCTTGTGTTGCAGATTTTTTAAAACAGTCCTGAAATGTTTCCAAATTTTGATATCAATGTAACACCTATGACCTATCAGAGGTAGCCGTTGTATGTTTCTCCTTTTTAATATTGCCACTCAGGAAAAGTTTTACCTGAGAATGTGATGTTCACTCGTAATTAACATATTCTTCCGCGTCAACACCACGTTTGTTCTGTCTGTAGCAGGACGTGTCAAAGATGGTTTCCTGGCAGTTTGTGGAAACTGTACGTGTTACGAATTGTACGCGATTCCATATGAACTAAGAACTCAAGAATGATGCCGTACGAGAAAATGGTGAAATGTTGCTTAGTCTGCCCTCGCTGACATTAAGCAGCTTGTGTTATTGACTCGACATCAGAGCTAGAGCTTGATATGGTGTCAAGCCCGTCAAAAGGATGCCCAGCAGTGGCTGAGGCTCCCGCCGGGCCCATGGGCACTGCCGGTCATCGGCCACCTGCACCACCGCGCCGCGCCCACCTCGCGCGGCGCCACGGCCCACGGCCCGCCTCATGATGCCCCGCTTCTGCGAGCTCCCCGTCGTGCACCCGCGAGCCGCGACAAGCTGACCGAGGACAGCTTGGGCACCCTGCTCTACTACCTTCGGCTAGTGATCGGCAAGGAGACGCTCCGGCTGCACCCGGCCGCCGGCGCGGCGCCGCTGCTGCTGCCGCAGCCCGTGCAATGTCCTCGGCTACGACGTGCCGGTGCCATGTCCGCTGGGCACTTTTTTTCCTTTTTGTAACGTTTTTGTTTGTGATGTTTTCCCAAAGTATTTTACTATAACTTTTTGTTTAGAGGAATTTTTTTCATTATGTTTTACTTCCAAAACTTTTTCTTCAAATCCTTTTTTATTTTTTTTCAAAAAAATTTTTCTATAATTTTTTTGTCTTGATGTTATTCTTTCGAATTTTGGCCACAACTTTTTTGTCTCTTTAATTCTGTTCATAATGTTTCTTCTGAATTTTTTTTGGTTTTTTAGATTTATATTTATGTTTCTGAATATTTTGTTTGAAATTTTTGATTCAAACTTTTTATAAAAAATGTTTTGTTCCAAAACTTTGTGCATAGAGTCTTTGTTATGTGAATCTCTTTTGTATATAGTTATTAGAAAGATGGGCATGCTAATGTTGCGTTTGTATACGGGGTTCTGCATACATTATGTCCCCGATCTATTTAGAAGACATATGGCCTTTTTGTGGTGGACCGCGAAATAAACGGAGGACAAATAAAAAAATCAGTACGAAACCAATCTAATAACGGTAAAGATCCACTAAAGACAAAAAGGCGAAGACGGAACCACGACCGTAGCAGTGACGGGTACACGGGGAGACCGCGGCGATACAGCTATGTGGCAGGCCATAATAGGCTGCTAGGGCCTGAAGCTCTTCTAAGCCTCCAAATCTTTCAGCAATATAGATCTAACTATGTTGCAACATTTAGGGAATGTTTACGTTTTCTCTCCATTGTGGCTGCCCTTAGGAGACCACGTGCTAGCGTAGAGGCAGAGCGGAACCAAAAAGACAAAGAAACGGTCGAAAAATCGACCGCTACTTTCAATCTGAGCGAACGCCCGTAAACTAAAGGCCATGTCACGAGCACATATATAAACCATGTGTGGGACCCACACTAATAGAATGCACCAGCGATGCATGCAAGGTGGGACGTTTTAACCCATCCCGAAATGAAATGTGGTACACCGGCCATGCATGCAGTGAATAGGCTCTTCTGAATAACTCACGCACTGAGGGAACTGTGCGCGCGGCGACGTTCCTTGCTAGGTTCAGAACATGTCACTCTCAGAATCATGAGGTTATTAAGAAGCGATAGCGATGATACTAGCAACATAATAAACATACAATGATACAAACACCAAACTGGCAGCTGGTAGCGAGAGCAAACTCGGCAAGATCTCACCATCGTCTTGCCCGATCGAACTAGTTCATTCATTCTTGAGTTCGTCGTCACCAATCACTCCATTGGCACCGGCAGGCGAGGGACAGGCACCAACACTAGGATGGCGTTTGGTTGGAGGATATGTAACGTAAATAGATTACACCGGTAACCAATTACGTTAGATCATGTTTGTTTCGATGGCTCCGTAATCAGATCCCCGGTAATCGGATAACAGCGCTGTACAAATTCGATTCCGCTGCGAGTTGGGCGTAATCAGAAATCGATCTCCGGCTCTCCGCCCGCTCGTCGGAGAAACGCGTCGTCCCCAGCAGCTCGGAGGTCCTCGACGACACCCTGCGCATGCCCACCACAGCGGCCTCCAGACGTCGTCGCCGCCCCCGTCCCCGCTGCTGCGGACCTCACCCTCAAGCTCGATGGACGCGCGCGTCGTCGCGACACCGGCGGCTGCCCCGCAGGACGGCGTGACGGCCGAGAAGCTCCGTGCGGCGGCGGACCGCGCCGAGATGCACGGCGTCATCGACCGCCAGCGGGCTACTGCTCCCTCACGCTCGCTGCCTCCGCCATGGCCGCGCTCGCGCCCGCCGCCGCCGTCGCGCCTTCCGTGCTCGTGCTCAAGGCTTCCGCGGGGGTCCTCCTCGCCACCGCCGCCGTCACCATGGCCGCCGTCAATAAGATCCACCCAGCTCGCCGAGGATTAGCGCAATGCCACGCGCCTCTGGAGGTAGTTCGAGTGCGACGTCCGCGCCGCCCTCAACGGCCACCACAGCACGGCGCCGGCGGTCATCACCGAGGCCGACGTGTAGGACGCCATGGACGGTGCTGATGTTTGACGCGGCGTCCGTTGTTCTTCCTCAATCTGTTACCGTTACCAGGACCAAACCGAACAAATCAAGTAATGGATTACATTGTTTACGTTACCACTGTTTTTCAATTCCCTTTACGTTTGCGTTTACATTGTTCAACCAAACACCATATAGGTCCGACCGCGGCGGTGCCGAGATCGCCACCGCCTCGGCCATGTCCATCTCCTCCGCGGCCATCCCTCCCGGCAGCTCCCAGTCGAAGTGAAACAGCAGCGCCGCGAGCGCGAGCTCAAGGTGCGCCACGCCGAACGCCAAGCCCGGGCACATCCTCCTCCCGGCGCCGAAGGGGATGAACTCCATGTCCATCCCCTTCAGGTCCCTCGCCGTCAGCTCAAACCTCTCCGGCAGAAATTCTTCCGGCGCCTCCCAGTGCGCCGGGTCCCTGCCGATCGCCCACGCGTTCACGAGCACCATGGCGCCCTGCGGCACGTCGTAGCCGAGGACCCGGCACGGGCTCCGGCACTCCCGCGGCAGCAGCAGCGGCGTCGGCGGGTGCAGCCGGAGCGTCTCCTTGATCACTAGCCGGAGGTAGTGGAGGCTGCCCAAGCTTTCCTCGGTCACGGTGTCGCCGCCGGAAAGTGCGCTCCGGACCTCATCCTGAGCCTTCCGCATGAACGCCGGGTTCCGCATCAGCTCGGCCATCGCCCACTGCAGCGTGATCGCCATCGTGTCGCTGCCCGCACTGAACAGGTCCTGTACGTACGTGAAAGAAAAGAGCGAGTACTTTTGAGTTTTGGACTTTTGGTTGAAGAAACTAACAAAACCGGCGAGATGCCGCCATGCCGGCCGGCGATGACGGTGAAGATAATAGCTTACAACGATGACGGTTTTGATATTGGCAGTGGTGAGAGGGTACTGGGAGTCCATGTCCTCCTGGAGCCTCAGGAGCACGTCAAGCAGGTCCTCGTCTTCGTCGTCTACGCCGGCGGCTCTCCTGTCCTGGTGATGTTGGAAGATGGGGTCGATGATGGCGTCCATGGCGGCGCGGCGGCGCTGGATCCTGCGCGGCACGCGGCTGAGCAGCGTCGCGAGCCGTGACGACGGGAAGAGGTCCGGCAGGTTGAGGCCCGGGATGATCCTGAGCGCCTCGTACATGAGCCGCAGGAACGCGTCGCGGTGCTCGCTCCGGCCGCCGACGATGGCGCGCACCGTGGAGTCGTTGTTGAACGCCCTGAGCCTCCCGGCGAGGTTCACCGGCGCCCCCGCCGCCGCCGCGGCCGCGACGGCGCGGAGGAGCCGGCCGAGCTCGTGCTCGCGGATCGGGCGGAAGGAGCGGACGCGGCGGGCGCCGAGGAGCTCCATGGCGCAGATCCTCCGGAGCTGGCGCCACCCGTCGCCGTAGGGCGCGAAGACGAGGCCCAGGGAGCCCCGGAGCACGAGCCGCAGCATGGGGCCCACGGGCCGCGACGCGAAGGTGGCGTCGTGGGCCTTCAGGACCTCGCGCGCGGCGGCCGGGGACGAGGCCACCACGACGGGGAGCTCGCAGAAGCGGAGCAGCATGAGCGGGCCGTGGCGCCGCGCGAGGGCCCGCAGGGCCCGGTGCGGTGGCGCGCCGCCGGCGAGGTGGTGCAGGTGGCCGATGACCGGCAGCGCCCATGGCGACGGCGGCAGCCGCTCGGCGCCATGGCCATCACCTTGCGCCGGGCGGCGTCTGGTAGCGAAGAAGATGAGAAGGATCGTGATAAGGAGCAGCACGACGAGCGGGGCCATGGCAGCTTCGATCTCGCAAGGAAACGAGGGATATGGAGGAGCGGAACACGACTGTCTGTTGCTCCGGACTGGCTACAGCCCCATCCAGACGTATGCACGCACTGCACCGTCATGCATAGATGGCCAGGTGCAATGCGTCTCAACCCAATGAATAGGATAAATTTTGTAGCATTAAATAGCATAATACACATATGGAGTAAGCAAACAACTCATGTGGTATGGTAATAGATGAGACAAAAGACAGTCGAGATCCTCGACGGTCGACGTGTCGCGCCAGGCAGCTTAAAACAGCAACACCGCGAGCACGAGCTGGATGTGCACTAGCCCAGATGCCAAAATACTAATGGGACAAGGCAGTAATTTGCAAAGCATTTCTCTCAAACCTTTTGTCAATATAAAACAAAGACCGGTTTGACATAGTCACTCTGACTCATGCTAGAATTCAAATAGAAAATAGTTTCTCTCAGTCTGACGTGTCTTGTTTTGTAAAAACGTTTGTTAGAATGACTTAGGCTATCTTCTAAATAAGAGTGAAAAGAATACATCTTTTTTCGAAAGAACAAAAAGAATATATCAGATATCCATCATATTCTTTTTTTTTCATTTCGTTCTTTTTTCTTCCTCTCCGCTCTTTTATTTCTTTCTTTCCTTTTTTTCTCCTCCTTTCCAGTCCGACAGTCTTATCCATTCTTCTCCCCACGCTCTGCCTCCCTCATGATACCTACTCCTCGCCGCGCTTCCGCTCGCACGACTCCCTCTTGCTTCTTCTGCGTCCGCATGGTGGCTTCCGACCTACTTCTTTCCTGCGCTACCGCTCTGGCTCCGATCCATGCCATTCGTCCTGCACAAGACGAGGACAAGGATGGAAAGTATCTTGGATAGAAAGGAAGGAGCCCAAAGAGACATATTTTTCGGCTTCGCCTTGGCAATGTGAGCTGTTTTTTTAGCTTTTGTGTGGCTTTGTGTGGTGAAGCCATTCTAGCTGTCCCTATTTGGCATAGCTTTGGCAAAAATAGCTCAAGAAGCCGTGTCAAATGGGACTGGGACCACGACAAAACCAGTCAATCTGAATGCCTCCGTCAAGTCGAGATTTGGCCAAATGAGCGGCACGATACTGACACGATTTGGCACGGCACGATGGGGGCATGGCACTATCAGGCACGATGGCTTAGCCATGACGTGCCGTGCCTCTAGGCCGGCCCAAGCACGGCACTATGCCTTCTTGGCCGTGTCGTGCCGGCACGACGAGCATCCGTGCCATGCCGGCCCGAGCTGCCCCGAGCCCTATATGCGACCATGGCGTGCCCATGCCTCATCTCGATGGAAGAATCAAAAAACCGAGAGAAATTGAATCAAGACATGCACATTTCATCAACCAAATACTAAATTGAATTCACAATTTACAAATCAAGTGAAAATCAAGCCACATAAGGCGTCGTCGCCAAGAACATGGAGATAGGAGGAGGAGCCATCGTCGTCGGAGAGCCGTGAAAAGCAACCAATCGAGGACCGGAGTAGACTCGGCGCTGGCGCCGGCTCATGCAGAGGAGGGGAGCGGCAGCGCCGGCTCATGCAGAGGAGGGGAGCGGCGGCGCAGCTTGTAGAGAGGAGGGGAGGCGCGAGGGGAGCGGAGGATAGCAACGCAGGGTGGCGGCCGGATAGGGGAAGGAAATGAGAGGGGGAGACTGGTTAGGTTTAGGTAATTTTATATAGGTGGGTGGATACATATGGGCCGTGTCGTGCCATCCCAAGAATCGTATCGTGCTTGGGCCGGCACTACGGGTAGCGGCCCAGGCACAGCCCAATGCATAGTGTCGGGCCAGCATGGGCACTATGCGCTATGGGCCGGGCCATGCTAGTGTCGGGTTGATTAGTGCCGGACCTTGGGCTGTCTAGTTAAGCCAGCCAATTTGACTATTTATATTATTGAAGGAAAGCTTGAGAAAAAAAATGTTTCTTCATGGTTTATGTTGAATCGCGGAGGTACCAAAGTTTTGCAACGTTCTAGATCATCCCATGTAACCGATGCAGTTCTGAGTTCTGACGAGAGATGCACGAGAAACATGCCATCAAGGCATAGGCAATAGGCATAACCGTGCCAACCAACGATCTGACCAAACCACTCAAGGCCACAACAGCTTGCTGGTTACAAGTGCACTCGTATTCTGAGAGATTCAAGCACCATATGCATGCTCATTCCATATCTGAAAAGGAAGACGTTTAGAACAGCCTTATCTGAAAAGAAAGACGTTTAGAACAGAAGTATGCATGTCAAAAAGTGATTAAGTTTATAGAATTTTTTTCTATTTGCTTTTATTAAATAGGATCGAGGTACTCCTAAATCGCATGCAACTGCAGCTTGAACTGGTTAGCACAGTGATCCCCATGGCAATAGGTCGCAGGTTTGACTCTTGGCGGGCTTGATTTTTTTTTCTGTTGGTTCGTTTTTTCAGCATGCGCGTCTTTCACTGATTAAATGTTGCGCGCGTTCTTTTTTTTCCCAGCTTAGGAGAAACGAAGGACGCTGATTAAATGCTGCGCGACCACGACGACCGAGCGGCGGGGGCAATGTCGTCCGTTTCTAGACCCCGAGCGCAAAACGTCTTCCTTTCGTGCAATGGCTTCCCAGGCTAGAACGTCCTCTGATACGGAGGGAGTACATGGAAATGGTGTGATCCGATGCGGACATAACCGTGCACACCCCAGCTTGATTTAAGAACTGAAGCTTTTCACAATTCGACCTCCTCCCACCGGCCACCACACCTCGCGTGGAGGAATCCTCCATTCTCCAAATCACCATGGCCGCCGAGCTCCCGCTGTACCTGTACCTGCTGCTCCTCGCGCCTCTCCTCGCCGTCCTCCTCCTGGGCTCCAGACGCAGCAGGACGCCACGCGGGGCCGCCGCCCACGGGCCGCGCCTCCCGCCAGGCCCGTGGGCCCTCCCCGTCATCGGCCACCTGCACCACCTGGCCCGGCGCGGCCTCCTCCCGCACCGCGCCATGCGGGACCTGGCCCGGCGGCACGGCCCGGTCATGCTGCTCCGCCTCGGGGAGGTCCCCGTGGTGGTGGCCTCGTCCCCGGCGGCGGCCCGCGAGGTGATGCGGACCCACGACGCGGCGCTCGCGTCCCGGCCCATGGGCCCCGTCTCCCGGCTCTGGTTCCAGGGCGCCGACGGCATCCTCTTCGCCCCCTCCGGCGAGGCCTGGCGCCACCTCCGCCGCGTCTGCACCCAGGAGCTCCTCACCGCCCGCCGCGTCCAGGCCTTCCGCCCCGTCCGCGAGGACGAGCTCCGCCGCCTCCTCCGCGCCGTCTCCGCCTCCGCCGCCGCCGCCGACGCCGCGCCGGTGAACCTCACGGCGCTCATCTCCACCTACATCGCCGACTCCACCGTGCGCGCCATCATCGGCAGCCGCCGCCTCAAGGACCGTGACGAGTACCTCCGGATGCTCAAGGGCCTCTTCGCCATCATGCCCGGGATGAGCCTGCCGGACCTCTTCCCTTCCTCGCGCCTCGCCATGCTCCTCAGCCGCGCCCCTGCCCGGATCCTGGCCTACCGCCGCCGCATGCGGCAGATCATGGACGGCATCATCCAGGAGCACCGGGACAGGGCTGCCGCCGACGCCGAGGAAGAAGAGGACTTCGTCGACGTGCTCCTGAGGCTTCAGAAGGAAGTGGACTCGCAGTTCCCGCTCACCACCGAGAACATCAAAACCGTCATGCTGGTAATTAACATATTTGATATATATACATATATATAAATCCTACAAACATAAACCTCTCAGATCACGTCGCTGTTCACTCCCTGCCTGCTTCTTGCACAGGACATATTTGGCGCGAGCACGGAGACATCGGCGACGACGCTGGACTGGGCAATGGCGGAGCTCCTGCGGAACCCAAGAATCATGGAGAAGGCGCAGCGCGAGGTCCGGGAAGCAGTCGCACTCGCCGGCGGCGACACGGTGACGGAGGACAGCCTAGCCGGCCTGCACTACCTGAGGTTCGTCATCAAGGAGACGCTGCGGCTGCACCCGCCGGCGACGATGCTGGTGCCCCGGCAGTGCCGGAGCCCGTGCCAGGTGCTCGGGTTCGACGTGCCGGCGGGGATGACGGTGCTCGTGAACGCGTGGGCGATCGGCAGGGACCCGGATCACTGGGACGAACCGGAGAAGTTTGTGCCGGAAAGATTTGAGGGGAGCACGAAGAATTTCAGGGGGGCGGATTTCGAGTTCATACCGTTTGGTGCCGGGCGGCGAATCTGCCCCGGCATTGCGTTCGGGATGGCGAATATCGAGCTGGCGCTTGCAGCGTTGCTGTTCCACTTCGACTGGGCCTTGCCGGGTGGGTTAGCAGCTGAGGAGCTGGACATGACTGAGGCGTTTGGGATTGCAACGCCGCGGCGTTATGACCTATTGGTTGTCGCAACCCCTCGTGGCCTGTAGATAGCAAACATATACTATTCTCCAAACGAGTTTATATATAGTTTTTTTTCATCCGTCAAAATATAGCTACAGCTTAGTTTTAACTTCAGTGTTTGAAAATTTTTACCCATGCATGTTCCGAAACCGTATGATACTTCCTCTGAAAAACTCCGTATGATACTTTGGGTCTGTTTGGATGTTCATTGCTAAAGTTAAGCACTTGCTAAACTTTAGCTAGCTAAATTTTAGCTTACTAAACTTTTGCAAGAGGGTGTTTGGATTGAGGTGCTAATGAGTTGCTAAACTTGGACAAAAGTCTCAAATGCCCCTGGCCGGTCCCCTCCCTCCCGCGTGCGTCGCTGCTCCTAGGGCCGCGGGAGAGGACTCCACGCCGGACTCGTACCCCGGGGTCGCCGGGTCCTGTTGGCCGCCGCCGCCGGAGTTCGCGGCGGAGGAGGCGGAGAAGTTGGTGGTGGCGTTGGGCCCGCGGAGCTGGATGGCGACGGTGTGGTAGACGCGCGCGGAACTTGGTCGCCCTTGCTAAAGAAGAAATCGAAAAGAAGAAATCGAAGCCGTCGGCATGGGAGAAAAAATCGAAGCCGTCGGCACGGGGAATTGCGGCGGCGCTGGATCTACGGGCAACGATGACCTTTGTCGGATCTGCGGGGCGACTTGCGGTGGGCGGAGGGGGGATGCGCAAGTACGGTGGGCGGCGGCGGGGATGCGCAAGGACGGGGGTGGGCGATAACGGCGTGCGGTGGGCAGCGACGACGTGTGGTGGGCGGCTGCAGCGTGCGGTGGGCGGCGGGGGGATGCGCAAGGACAGGGCGGCGGCGTCGGGCGAGCACAGGAGCGAGGATGGGGACGAGTGTGAGACGGGTGGATGGGGAAGAGTGGATGAGGAGAGAGAACGCGGGTGGGGGAAGGGTACCGGTGGAAAAGGAGGCTTTTAACAAAGTTTAGCGCCCATTCTATGTGCTAAAGTTTTTGGGTGCTAAAGTTTAGCAAAACTCTTTTAGCAATTCATTAGCAGGGGTGTTTGGGTACTCTAGTGCTAAAGTTTAGCTAAAAGTGTTGTGCTAAACTTTAGCACTATGGATACAAACATCCCCTTCCTCGACAAAAAAGAAAGAAAGAAAGAATGAAACTGTATAATATACTAGACACTTAAACCGTCTACGATTATGGAGATTGGAGTATTGCTGATTGCCTGAGTGCTTATGTAAGTGTATAGGAAAAGCCTACGGCAAATCTTTCATCTCGGCTTACAAAAAAGTGTCTTTCATCTCAGATGCTATATATATAAGAATATAAGATCGTCAATGATCGTGTTGAGTGTTCTTTTTTTTAATGAAACTATACTATCGTGTTCTTGCAAAGCGCAGCGGTAATTTTCTTTTCTGATGCCTTCAACTGAAAATATAAAATGTGTCTAAGTTTATGCTTACAATACAAAATTATTTATGAGCTATGAGTATGCTCGGTATTTTTCAAAAATATTCTAGTGCTGAAGAGGATCGAAGTACGTTCATTTACCTTTCCTGGCACACTTTAGTCACAATGCCTTCCTTCTTCACTGTATTTTTTTTGTGCAGGTACTCACTAGAATTGGGAGGACATACATTGACAGTTAGATTTTTCAAAAAACATTGACAGTTACATTGCGTTCGGGTTGGGCTTCCCGGGGAAAGCCCATCGTAGCGGCGGCTCGTGGTACTCGCAAAGCCCAATGCCCATCGTAGCGGCGGCTCGCGCCAAGTGAACTTCACCCGCGCCCCGCTTGGTTTCTGCTGTCGTGCCGTGTCGTCCCTTCGAAATCAACTAAAAAAATGCATTGTTTGATCGTTTCAAGCTAGTTTTTTTTTCTCGATGTGTCACCGTTTGCTGCTCTCTGCAGTGGCGCGCAGCTCGTAGTTTGTCCCTTTCAGACAGCACTTGTGTTGACGTACGTGAGTCGAGGACCGTCCAGAGGCCGTGGATGAAATGGCTGGCTTGACTTCTGTTTCACACAAACTGCATGCTCAGTTGCTCACACTGGCTCCATCTCCATGGATAACAAACAACGGACTTGTGTTGTGTACGGATTGTTTTCCCTGCTGTCCACAAGTACGTAGCTGTTCCATGTCGTCAATCGAGAGAGAGGATCATGCCTTTGCCATCTGTGGATCTTTCTTGCCAAATGCCAACCGATCAAGAAACATCACATCCCGAACTGCAACTCTGTGTGCATATAGTACGTGTAAGCTGCAACGTGGTACACGGTATTGAATATCTATTCGTATTTGGTACTTGTTGGTAGCCTGTCGTCCTGCCTCGGCCAGATATGATTCCCGTATATCATTGCTCCATCTGAAAATCAGCCGATACATAGGTGGCATGCATTAGGCGTCCACGATGTTAGCCATCCATCGAGTTACCAGGAACAACTATATCACGTCTTAGCACAATTTACTTTTTCTTTCCAGCGTTTAGCATTTCTTCTTCAAAAAAAAATAGGACCCACAACAAACTAAAATACTACTATCTCTGTTTTAAAATATAGGTCGTTTGATTTTCTTTACCATAAATTTGATTGCTCGTCTTATTTAAAAAATTTGTGAAAATATAGTCAAATTTAAGACATTTTTGAAGTTTTTTATTAATAAAGCAAGCCACCATAAAAAATATGATAATTTACACAAAATTTTGAATAAGACGAGCAGTCAAACTTAGGGTAAAAAAGTCAAATGACCTACATTTTGAAACAGATGGAATAGTTTTAGCAGTAGAACAAGTAAGAAACATGCATAGTTATATTGATTGCTTATGCAGATAAATGACTTTTTAATTCTAAGCACCGGGAGCATATTTTTGCACTGCCGCCAAGTTCTTCACTCTAGCATCCAACTTCTCTAGCGTTAAGCAATGATCTAGCACCTCAAAAGATTCTATTAGCACCCTGGTTACTGCAAACACTGGAGCTGCCATATCATCCCCGTCCCTCCAACGTAGACGTCGATCCATATATTGCGGCCTAATTACAAGTTACTCTCTCCGTTTTAAAATGTAGATCGTTTGACTTTTTTACCACAAGTTTGATCGCTCGTCTTATTTAAAAAAATTTGTGAAAATATAGTCAAATTTAAGGTATTTTTAAAGATTTTATATTAATAAAGCAAGTCACCACAAAAATATGATAATTTGCATAAAATTTTAAATAAGATGATCAAATCAAATTTGTAGTTGAAAAAGTCAAACAAACTAAATTTTAGAAGGATAAATTTTAGAAGGATGGAGTACTACATTATTTACCATTAAAAAAAGAATCAGTCCCTACACCGTGCACTACCAGTCTACCACGCTAGGCGTCAAATTAAAAGAACTCTTGTCTGATCGCTCCAAATAATAAACAAAGCTATCTGTGCCGCCCGTCGTCGTTAGTTTACTGCTCTCGATATCTCGTGTCCAGTCCAGAGCGGTGCGCCTCTTGCAGGCTTGCAGCTTGTCCCTTTCGACCGGGAGCATGATATTTCCCGTGCACCAGGCCGCTGACGTGAAGCTCGGCTACTTTCCGCAACCCTCGCTGCGTCTGGTCACACCTCTGCTCCACCATTGGCCGGGCCTGGTGAACGAGAGATTGACAGATGAGAATGAGAGATGGCTTGACCTCACCTGATTTGTGCAGTGTGCACACTGCTTGTATTACTCGTCCTCCACGGACTTATCCAACATTGACTGTGTTTAGTTTTCCATTATATCACTAAATTTTCCAAAATTCTTTTTCCAAAATTCACTGTTCACCTATCACATCAAATCTCTCTCCTGCAAGCTACAGTTTTCATGGATTAATCTCTTAATTAATTCGCTTGCCATGCAAGCTGCAGTTTCCCACGCTAATGTACTGTAGCGTGTCTGTAGCACGACACGACACGGGTAGTTGCAGTTGTAACGCCGGCGCCGTCGATCCGGTGGGCCGCGGAACGGACGGCCAGGATCACGCCGTCGCTCTCGTGCGGCGCGGGTGATCGAGTGGCCATAAATACCGCGGGGGAGAGAGGGAGAATAGTATGCCAAGTTGCCAACCATCACTCTCCCCTTCTTTCTCCCGTGAGTGAGAGAGAGGCCGGCAGAAGCAGAAAAGCCCGGAAGCCCACCAGTCGCAGATTCCACCACCTCCAGCCCAACCCGATCGCCGCTCGCCACGTCACGGGGCGCAAGCGCAACGCAGCCATGGCCGCGGCGCCGGCGCCACCGCTCGCCCCCCTGCTCCTCCTCTTCCTCCTCCCCCTCTCCGCGGCGGCGTCGGAGGCCCACCCGGGCTACTCCTCCGGCGAGGGCACCTGCACGGTGGGCGCCGCCGCCGCCGCTCCGGCGACGCGGGAGCCGCCGCAGGAGGCGGGGCGCGGCGGCGGCGGCGGCGGCGGCGGCGACGGGCGGCGCATCATCGACATCACGCACGCGTACGTGCCGGACCTGCCGGCGTTCGCGAACGGGGCGGTGGCGGGGCCCGTGGTGCGGCTCAAGGAGTCCATGGCGGAGGGCTCCGAGTACAACCTGTCGGAGCTGCGGATGGAGTGCCACACGGGCACCCACGTCGACGCGCCGGGCCACATCAACCAGTCCAACTTCGCCGCCGGCCTCGACGTCGACACCCTCGACCTCCACCTCCTCAACGGTATGGCACGCCGCTAATTGCTATCATCTGAACTGTTGATAAGCTCCGATTTTGGTGGGGATCGAGATGAAGAAGATGAACATGGCGGGGACTGTTTGAGGACGGGGAATTCAAGGTTCTCGGATTCTTTAGCCGCCGCTTGTCCATTAGCACTATTAGTCACGCTGACAACCAGGGCCCGCCGGCCAACCACTCTTGCATAGTATATACTACTGTAGAGAAACTCAGCCACAAAGCCCAGAACCTTTTTGCCCAGTGAAAGAAACTTGCACGGTGGTTGCATTTTTTTTCCGGGGACACGCACAAGAACTAGATGCCAAATAGGACATTGGCATAAAGATTAGAATGCAAGTAATTTTCAAGCCGTGCGTCCTTGAACTTGTCGAAAGCGACACTCGCATGCAAAAACTCACATGATGCAATGCTAATAGAGTAAAAAAAGAATTGTTTATTGTAGCTTGGTATCTACGTAGTGCCCGGATTGAAGTACACCTGCCTCACGAATCTCATGAGAGCGGTGATTTTCAACTCCAAAACCGTCAGTGTCAGTCCTTTGTCCCAATAATTTATTTCCAAAGATAAGCTACTCATGAGAGTATTCGGTTTCGGGAAACGATGAGCAGCTATTCAGAGTGGCACCGTGTTCGGTTGCTGGCCTGCTGGTTTCTGCTCACTTCATGTCTGTAAGCTGTGAGCTTGAGGTCATGTCTCTTCCTCCCCTCTGACGGCGATCCTCCTGTTTGCCCTCACTGTCCTTAACGGTAGGTCACCAAGGATGATCAATACATTCCATTCGTATCAGCTTAGATTAATTTTTATTTTGAGTCGCGATATGCAAAAGTGCGCAGGTTCATTGGTTCAGAACTTCAGAGGTGCATATCTGGGATTGATTTCTCGTAGATGATTCTTTCAGATTCAGGCTAGATGGGAAACAGACAATCCGTAATCTGCTTCACTTGCAGCATTTTGCATGTTATACTTGCACATAGTTCATGTTGTAAATCATTTGACTGACTGATTGATCCCTGTTCACTGGACACAGGACCTGCACTTCTGGTTGATGTTCCAAGGAACACAAATATAACAGGTATCATTCTTTTCATTTCTGAGTGACCTAGCTCCTGTACCAAATTATTTGATGGATGGCCTCATTCACAACTGTAGCTCTTACCATTTATTAGTAATGATTCACGAGTATGGTAATACATATACATGTATTTTTTATTATATGGTGCTGTCCTTATACAGAGAATGGTTTATGGATCAAACACATCTTATGCGTGATTCTGTTGCAATTCAGTTCCATCGAAACAGAATATTGTATGTAGTATATTAATCCCTGATGAGTCCATGCAGCTGAAGCAATGGAATTCCTGAAAATCCCAAAAGGAGTCCGCCGAGTTCTGTTCAGGACACTGAACACTGACAGGTATGGCGCCCTGTTCATGGCAGAATTCTAGCATTTCTATGAGTTTACAACATTTAAATATTTTAAGCAAAATCATGATTAGAGGTTTATACTGTATTGATCATGTAAGCAAATGGTTTATAGGAAGCTGATGTGGAAGAAGGAAGGTGACCTTAGTTATGTTGGATTTACAGAGGATGGTGCACAGTGGTTGGTTGACAACACTGACATCAAGCTAATTGGTAAGAAATTATTTCCCAGACAGCATAGTGTTACACACCATCAAACAATTGGCAACATTTGAGTGGTTGAATGAGGCTTGGTTTTGTCCCCTCTTTGTGCCAAATACGAAGCTTGTTTTTTCACATGTGCTGTACTGCTGTTTGCAATGTGTTTATAGCCGTTTTCTTGTTGTAGAGTAGTGTACACCTAACATATATGTGCTGGTAACCTGAAATTGTGTACGCTGTACAGCCTTTCAGTAGCTTCTGTGGCCTTTTGTTACTCAGCACTCTGATTAACGCCTGATATACTGACACTGGCAATTATGCAGGAGTTGACTATCTCTCAATAGCAGCATTTGATCACTTGATCTCTGCCCATGTCGTCTTCTTCAAGAAACCGGTAAGATACTGCAGTTTCCTGACCAAAATATTTCGTTCTATTCCTTCCTCAATTCTACTATAGATTATAGAAGATTCCCATGTCAAGCATTACTGGCTATACAACTCAGGGAACATGCCAACAGTTCAAAATTTTCCGTGATTGTTTTATTTCAAGTAACCTTCTCTTCTCTAAAAATTGCATAGAACTTGAACCATTGGTTGATTTGCTTCCTTGTTCTGTCAGGACATAATCCCGGTTGAAGGTCTGAAACTAGACGATGTCCCGGTGGGAATATACAATTTGCATTGCCTACCTCTAAGGCTGGTCGGAGCCGAGGGTTCTCCGGTCAGATGCATCCTCATCAAGTGATCACTCCCTGCTGTTGCTGAAGGACAAACTGTATCAAGCCACCTGAGATGCTTCATCCTGGCTTGATATCTTGGTGCATACTGAGTCACTTCATTATGAACTAGACGATGTCCCGGTGGGAATATACAATTTGCATTGCCTACCTCTAAGGCTGGTCGGAGCCGAGGGTTCTCCGGTCAGATGCATCCTCATCAAGTGATCACTCCCTGCTGTTGCTGAAGGACAAACTGTATCAAGCCACCTGAGATGCTTCATCCTGGCTTGATATCTTGGTGCATACTGAGTCACTTCATTATGAAGGGAAATGCTGCAAGCCACGTAGTCATGTAGATATGTCTGGCATTTCCAAATATAAAAATAAAAATAAAGCAACAGCAATAATTTCCATTGCGATATGCTATGGGTAAGTCGGTGGTGTACTGTGTAAGAACAGCTGAGTCCATTGCGATATGCTATGTGTAAGGAGTTGGGTCCCTAGTCCCTAGTTTCATTGGGATGTGAAGGAGCTTGTACTTTCCTGCCAAATTTCGTTATGAATTGTCTGAACTCAGAAGCTACTGCTCGCGAAAAAGGGCATCGGGATATAGCAATGGTGCATCTAATCCGAAATTTCGATCATGCCTGGAATTTTGGCCATTAGCTACTGTTTACTTGACTACTCGTCACCAAACCTGCGCTACACGTCATGAGTGCTACAATTTTCCACTGCAAACCTCTTCTTTTGTCCTGACATCTGCTGGTACCGGCCCTTCTCAAGCGCTGAAAGAATCTCGAGTTGGCTCGCTGGTTGGCTTGCAGGACAGTGTGCCATTGGATGCTAGCCGGGAGCCACGCCACCATTAAAATTTGTCGCTATCACATCTGACGTGTACTCAATTTTTTTCCCCTCGACTAGACAGAGACCCAGGCTACCAGAAGCCGTGGGGTGTAGACGTGTAGTGTAGCTTCTCAGTTGCCGCTCCCGTTCCCCCCTCATCTTCTTGCCTTGCCAGTCTGAGCTTTGAGCTTTCGGCCATGTCTGCTCCTCCTCTGACGCTGATGCTCCTAGCGGCGGTCGCCGTGACGCTGGCGCCTCTCGCTCTCGTCGCCGAGGGCGGCGGCGGCAGCGCCGCCCACCCGGCGTACACGGACGCCGCCGGCGACACCTGCGGCCCGGGCTCCGGCGGCGCAGAGGTGCGGCTGGAGGAGCACGGCGGCGGGCGGATCATCGACATCACGCACGCGTACCGGGCGGAGCTGCCGGCGCCGGGGCGGGACGGGCTGGGGCCGGTGACCCGGCTGACGGAGTCGATGGCCAACGGGTCCGTGAACAACGTGTCGGAGCTGAAGATGGTGGTGCACTCCGGGACCCATGTCGACGCGCCGGGGCACATGGTGCAGGAGCACTTCGTGGCCGGATTGGATGTCGACAAGCTCGACCTCGACGTCCTCAACGGTGAGTATGCCATCTCCAATCCAGACGAAATAATGCTATCTAGTTCGGTAGAAATAGTGCAATCGAGGAAACATCAATGGTCTAAACCTCTTGGACGTTTTTTTATTATATAAAAAACTGTATGTCATATTGTCAGGTTCCAAATACATGCAAAATCGTGTAAAAAACACATGCAAAATTACTGTGATTCTGTTGTTTCGGCCCCATACAGAATGCATGAATATCACAGGAATTTTGTATGGATTGATAAATACAGTGATTATAGGAAGTTTCTGCATTCCAAACAGATCAAAAGCCACAATGTTTTGCATGTAAGAATTGATATTAAAATCTGTGTGGTTCTCGCGGAGGAATGATTTGACAGTGCGTGATTCTCTTTTTCTGGACAGGGCCTGCGTTGCTCGTTGATGTTCCAAGAGACACAAATATAACAGGTATCATTGCATTATAGTATCATCAAACTAGCTCCTATGTCAAATGAACTTGTTCCCATCTACTTATCTGATAGAGATTCAGACATCATTACCAACCTTTAGTACAGCGAGTGGTCATTCTTTTAGGATTTCAAGCGACCATGAATAGTGGCAAACATATTAACCCTACTTACTGGACACAGCCCAAGCAATGGAATCCCTAAATATACCAAAAGGAATTCGCCGGGTTCTCTTCAGGACACTGAACACAGACAAGTACTACTCTTTCTCCAGGGCATAATTTTTCAACATTCAGATATCATTATACAGCTATTTTGTTGACTACGGAACATGGATCTTAATGATTTCCAGGAAGCTGATGTGGACAAAGGAGATTGACACGAGTTTTGTTGGGTTTACAGAGGATGGTGCACAGTGGTTACTTGATAACACTGACATCAAGCTAGTTGGTAAGAAATTATGCCCCTGACAGCACAGATGTTAGATCATCAGCAATATTCTGGATGGATCTTGGTGTTTCTTTATGTGCTGGTTTCCATGTATCTGTAACTTTTTGTTCTAATCTTGATCTAGAGTGGAAGGGCCAAGAAATTATTTGCTAGGAGCCTGTAATTGTGAATAATTCGTTTCTTCTTTGGCCTTTTTTTACTTGGTGAATCAATAAATATACTCAACTTACTGATAATGGCAATTATGCAGGGGTTGACTATCTATCTTTTGCAGCATTTGATCACTTGATTTCAGCCCACTTGGTCTTTTTAAATAGGCCGGTAAGACACTCCATAATAGTATAATACTTTCATGCCAACAATTCTAATCATGCAACTCAAAAACATGCCATTACATTATTGAAGTAGACAAGCTTAGCTAAGTATTGGCTCTAACATTTCATGGCAACTAACCCTTTTGGGATTATGCTTGCTTTACTTTTTTGCTTCTCCAAAGAACATTTTACTTCACATGTAGGTGTCAAGGTGACAAACAACAGAATGGACTGTGTCATCTTCATCTAACAACTTTATTTATTTGAATCATTGGTTGCTTTGCTTCTCTCAGGACATGATCCCAATAGAAGGTCTGAAACTAGATCATGTAAAGGCTGGAATATACATGTTGCACTGCTTACCTCTCAGATTGATTGGGTGTGATGGCTCACCAATCAGGTGCATCCTTATCAAGTGATCACTCGGTGCTACTGCTGAATGTGACACTGTATCATGCCAGCTGATCCTACGTCCTGGTGCAAATACCAGCTCTGTATGAACTATGAAAGAAAATGTAGCATTCCATGTCGATATGTTTGTGTGCTCAACAAGGAAACATCAATAATTTACTACTGACAAGTCCATGTACAAAAGACTTACAGTGCTTCATCTGGGAATCAATGGCTGTATGCTTGTTTTGAACTGATATTTATTATAATCTGTAATACTAGCTATGTCTGCAATTCTCTGGCACTAACAATATCTAAAGTATAGCACAGGCGTCTTCTTGCATAATGAATTACTGGTGCAAAATTGATGATGTGTATGGTCCTTATACGAGGTGATTGTGGTGGAAAAATTGTTGATGCATACTGTTAGGAGAGTCAAGGGTCTAATGGGCCGGCTCGGCAGGCCCATTAGGGTTAGAGATAATAGTACCGGATTGGGAGTCTATTGTTAGCGGTCAGGTAAACCTCTCTATATAATGAGAGGAATTGTATTAATTAAAGGCAAGCAAGAATTAGAAGGAAAACCCTTCCTCTTGCCCGGCCGTGGGCAGCAGCCCCGCGGCCGGCGTTCCAGCGCCCCTCAACCCTAATCCTCTCTCTCGCAACCCTTCCTCCACCACGTGGACAGTACCGCGGGTACTGTAGCAGCCCAACCACCAGCAGATTCATAACACATACGGTCTTCCTATTAGGTGGCCGTGATGATCTGATATTGTTTGTCTTTGGAGGGCATGGTGTTTGCAACATTAAATGGATATCCTCTGGCAAACAGGGTCCAAGAAATTGGCCATTGCTAGAATTAGGCAAAACTATTATGGCATTATCCACCTTCCCAGTTTACCCCTTTTAAACTAAAATGCTTGGGTCTGCTTCCAGCTTGTATCCTAAGGTCCAAATCTGCCAACAAGTTTAATTGTAAAACTCTAATTCAAAATGACCGGAGAACCAGACTTCTTTTCAGACACAACTCACAGCTATCTGTGCCATCAGATGGAATTAACTCTGTTTCTCATCAATAATATTGTACATTACTTACAAGACCGAACACAAAAATTGCATGAAAAACCACGAGCAATCAATCAGGTAGATCACCAATGCAATATAAAAAACATGTGGAGGAAAAGGATTGCAATATGGGGAAAACCAACTATTGTAGAAAGAATCAACTCATCCATCTATTAACTAGGAGTCTAGTTTTCTGATATATGTTCATCGATGACCTACTTTCGTGCAGATGCTATCCATTGCAACATGTGTAGCTAACCAGCTACCCATTATACTAATGATCCATCCAACCAGGAGATTCAAAGAACAAATGGCCGCATTCAAGGTAGCACCAGCAGGCTGTTAGACTTGGCAGTACCTTTCTGATGGATCAGTCGTTTAGGTTAGTAATCAGAACTCACAAGTGTAGGCTTTAGTACTTGATCACATTATGCCGCTGCCACAGTTCATACATAACCATGTGGAATGCATCATATGGGAGAGGAGGTGAATGCCACACAAAGTGTTTCTGCACCTGCAATCCAACTTAAACAGTTAGCCCAGCACTTAGTAAGAATTTAATTAGGCATCTAGTTATCTTAAATTGACTCAGAGCACTATCGCAAAATAGTTAATAGTTAACAAATCAAATGATTCACTTTTGTCACACAAACAAACATCAGAATAGCTAATTATGTACTATAAATGATATGTTATCTTGTCATCCAATAGATTGTTTTTCTGTTATAGTTAAATTCACTGAAATTCCAAATATTCCTTTTTCGGAGAACAGTGAATGCATAGAATATAATACGAGTTAGTAAGTGTTCAGAATTAACAAACCTGAACCAGAGACTTGTGTAATGAAACAAACTCCTCCTGTGATATAGATTTCAGAATACTCTTCAGTTGATATACATCTCTCTCCCTAAGTATAACCGCAAACTTTCTCCAGTCAAGGGCATCATTGAAAGGCAAGTCATAATAATCTGACAAAATAACTAAAAGGACAGAAGAATATGTATTAGAACAATATAATCAGGCAAGTACAGTAAAAAACATGAAAAGGAAAGAGAGACAACAGTGGCATGTATGTTGCATGTCCGTCGGTAGAAATACTAACCAGGAACACAACCATAGTGTATTGAGTCAGATATACGGGCACTGTTAACTTGAGATCCACCAGGACAGATACAGAACTTAGTACGGTAAAACTGCTTCTGATAAACGAACTCCCCAGTAGCTCTACTAATCCGATTGTTGCTGATAGCGAGCTCTGTGTCATTCTCCCAGACTCGTGCCAAAATAACTCTTATTTTGGAATTGCGATGACCAGCCCAAAATCCAAGAGTTGTCCTGTTTCAATTGCGAAACCAATTGTAAGATATATTTTTTTGTAATAGAGTAATAGGGCAGATGTTTGTAATGTACTCCCTCTATTTCTTTCCATTAGGTATATTTTTGGTTGGACATAGAATTCAGTTTGTGAAACTGGGAAAGCGCAATGGTGCTATTGTCTTGGAATAGGCCAGAGAACAGTGGCGTGAATGTTTCCCCATAAATGATAAAGAGGGGAAAGATTAACAGGGAAAAGAAGAGAAACCAGCATTGAATCTACAAGCAAGCCTTATATTTTGAAATTTGGTGGAAAAAACTATAGTGCTTGAACAACGCATGGCTGTGTGTTACTTTAATTTTGTTACAACAATGAAAGTGCTTCTTTGCACTAGATCATAGCAACTGATAGTGTGAAACTATATACAAAGTTCAACGCATTACCCGCGAAAAAAAAGTCCAATGCATTAATGAGGAGAGAGCTGGACGATTTCACATAGCATTTCATCGGATTCAGAATTTTCACGTTGCATGACAATATAAGCACTGCAATCATACATGCTAGCAAGATTTTATGGTATTTGTATTGAACAAACACTAACCTGTTCTCAATATCATTTCCTCCTTCAGGTAGAGCAAATGGCTGTAGTACTTGAGGAAGAGCAATGTCCTTGTGTGGTATAAAGTCAACATTATAGCTTGGTGAACATACAACTCTAATAGAGTTTTTCACCATGAATGGAAGTCCTTCAAACGCTCTCACACCTACATCATGGCAGGTGACAAAGAAATGGTCTGCGCCTAGTGTCCTGTTCCAGTAAGGATACTTGTTTATCAATCCTTCTACATAGTCCTTAACTATCACTGTCATATTCTCATATGAAGTACCCTGCAAGGACAAAACAGCACATCTAAGTAACTAACAAGGCCGTGAATCAACAGAAACAAAAAAGCATGTAAAAAGTAAGCACATCAATCAGAACCCATTAGTAACTTTTGCTGCTGCAGGCATACAGCCATAGGCACACATTAATTAAAATACTCTGAGAACCCATTACAAGTGCAAACTGAACCAACATACAGACTTCAGAGATGCAATCAGTTAATCACATTGTCCAGTCATACAAATAAACAAAGCACCAATTGTCCACACTTTAGCAGTAGTATATCATAGTTCAATCAAGGTGATCTTAACTACACTCCACAATCAGCTACGAAACTCAAAACAACCTTCTAGTTTTAGGCAAAATTTAGCATTCGTCAATCTTGACATGGGCCACCACCAACAAATTGGTTTTCGACATGATGAGAATAATTCGACCTTAATGCAATGTGTCCAACGACTAATAGCATTGTTACTGGTTTACAGCGTGCTGAAACGAGCAAATAGAGTTCCAAGAGAGAGAGAGAGGAAGGGAGATGATCGACATTGCCGCGCATCTTGTGGGGCGAGATGGGCACGAAGAAGAGGTGCGCCTGGTCGGGGTCCTCGGTGCGGAAGCGGCTCTCGCGGATGTTCTGGAAGAAGTACCCCTCGCTGGCGTACTTGCCCGTGAGCTTCCGCGGCGTCTGGTAGAACGTCTTGGGGTCGCCGTCCGGGTAGATGTACACCTTGAAGCTCCGCTCCATCTCCGCGTACCCCGCCGCGAACGCCTCGGGGGAGTGGTACACCGACGAGGAGGGCTGGAGCGGGAGGGCGGGGCGGGACTTGTCGGCGTCGGTGGCGAGCGAGAGCGAGGGGGTCGTGGCGGTGGTGGTGGCGAGCGAGGGGCCCGCGGCGGGGCGGAGGGAGCGGAGGGAGAGGAAGGAGAGGGAGAAGAGCGCGAGCGCGGCGAGCAGGAGGAGCGCGCGGGGGAGGGGCGAGGACGCGGCGGCGCCCTGGAGGCGGCCGGCCATCGCCGGAGGCGGGGGAGTGGAGTGGGGGTGTGATGCGGGACCTGAATCGGAAAGAACACGGAATCGGGGGGTCTTTCGGCAAAACTAGGCGGTTTGGTCGTTTACGTTTACATCCTCCGTTACGCCATTCAAAGGAGATTTACTAATTTAGTACAAATGAAGCTATGCCTGCGTACTGTAATAAAGCATTATAGTATCAATTAGCCTGTTCTCCAGTAAATAATCTCTGATTGCTAGTAGATCTCTGTGATGTTAGTTCTTGCGATGCAAGGATTTTACGAGGGTTTTGTTCAGGACATTTCAAATCTTGTAGAAATCAACAAGAATGTTGCATTCCAAATGGGATCTTGCAATATACCATGACTGTGTTGGACGATTTACGGGGCAAAATCGGTGTCCGGTGTCCTAGGGTTAAAAGGATGAAGGGGGCTCTTTACACAAACTCTGTCATTCATTCAAACGGCAAAAGAGCTCTGTACAAGGAACGAATGACACGGCATCCACATGAGATTCTGAATCTACATTTCATAGCTCTTCAAGTGCTAGCACACAATACTAGCACATGAAGAGGCTTGCAAAAATCACTAAAGCAGGAACACGTTTACATTGAACAAGGCGATTGATCGCTTACAAAAATTTACAAAGATGCACAAGCCTATTGCTGTTTAAGTACACAGAAGGGAATGTGAGAATGTCCAGTCAGCTAAAGTGGCACAGCCGCACAGGGGTGTAAAAAGGCGCAGTTGCCGTTGCCGACCCTCCATGAAAAGGATCGCCGCGCTCTCAGCTGCTGGACTCGCGCCGGCGGAGGTAGAGGAACAGCGCCGTGCACGCCGCGGCCGCGTAGGGGAACACCGTCAAGACGCCCTGGTTGCATTTGCAGAACAAGCATGCATGGCCTGATCAGAAATGGGGGCAGGCAGGAAGAGAGAGGTTGTGGGGAGGGAGACAGAGAGGTACCACAACAGCTGCAACGCTTGCTAGAGCGGTGACAGGCCGTTCTCGGAGGACAAACCCAACTGCTAACTGCAGGAAAGCACCAGTTGTTTTTGTCACGGAATAAAGAGTTGTTATTTGCTAATGTTACTAGATAAATCAGCGGTTTAGATGTTGCAAAGGGAGAACTGAAACAAAAATACAATGATCTGAAGGTCGGTTTACCTGAATTGGAAGAGTAAACAGACAGCCGAAACAAACTCCCGCGAAGAAATAGTCTGCGGGTATACCCTGTTTATAGTGGCGGAAGGATGTCATTGACAGATCATTATTATCTGTTTAGTCGTTTAAAGTTTCAAGGGATTCACTAACCAATGCGCCAGCTAGAAATGCTGTAGGGTTCCGTACACCAATTGAGAATCTCTCAACTGCAGTAAACAGCACAGGCATTGTTAGTAAGTGCTAGACAAATGAACCATCTAGTTGTCTTTAGAACTTCAGAGTACACTATGTGCTGCGTGCATATGCAATGCTCTCTTTCACTCAGAGCTGAAAATGCTCGCGAAAACGATGCGAGAGTTCAGATGTATACCAAAGCCAATTAGGTTCCCATACTTTTGTATTGCTCGTGATACACTTAGTACTTTCTCCTTGCCAATTCCAATCTAAAAGGGCAATTGTGATTAGATGTCACTCCTCGCAAAAACAAAGAAAAAAATGCTACGTAAGTCAAGTTCATGACATAATTTTGCAAAACTATTGTTTGAAAAAAAGATAATTTTGCAAAACAGTTGTTTGAAAAAAAATTACAAAACGTTAGATGTATATAATACTGAGGAACTAATCAGTGTATGATAACGTGATATAAGTCCCTACTTCACACCTTGCTGCTTATGTCTGCAGATGCTTTGGTTTGCCTAAAAAGCTTCCCAATATAGAATGAGATCATATCACTAATACAAACACCCCTGCATGAACGAACTGAGTTAAAAAAAAAGAACACTGTAGTTTCACTAACAAGAGGCAGAATAGTCTACAGATGGAGGACAGAGACTGCACTATTAGGGAACTGTATAGCTGATTATAGCTTACCATGTATAGCTGATAGGCTTGCCATGTATTAGGATTGACTAGGATTGTTTCCTTGTAACACAAGCCATATTGGCTATATATATGAGAGGTCACCCCCCTGATTGGGTGTGGTGTTTCCCCCAATTACATTCTCTACATGGTATCACGAGTCTCTGGGTTCTCCCCTGATTCGGTTACCCCCTCCCCCCTGATCCGCTGCCCCTGATCCAATCTAGGCGCCGGCCACCATGTCTGGCACCGAGCCCTCCACCACGGCGGCTCTTGCGCCGCCGGCCGTCTCTGGTCCCGTCTTCACCATCCCCTACGCCACCATCAACGTGAAGACGCACGTTCCCATGACCCTTGAGATGAAGCAGTCCAACTTCTCCAAGTGGTCCTCTGCTTTCAAGGCCATGTGTGGCAAGTTTGGCCTCCTGGCGCACATCGACGGCACCCCGCCTCGCCCCGACGCCGCCGCATGGCTGCAGGCGGACTACTGTGTCCGCAGCTGGTTCTTCGGAACCGTCTCCGACGCCGTCCTCGACCTCGCCATGGACTCCTCCGAGCAGACAGCCCATCAGCTGTGGACGGCGATCCACAACCAGTTCCAGGCGAACAAAGCTCCGCGCGCCATCTACTTGAGTCACGAGTTTCACTCGATGACTCAAGGCGACGACTCCATCGACGCCTATTGCCACCGGATGAAGCGCGCCGCCGATGCGCTTCGTGACGTCGGCCACGAAGTCCCAGAGCCCACTCTGGTGCTCACCTTATTGAAGGGGCACAACAAGAAGTACAGCGGCGTCGCCGATCAGATCGCCGCCTCACCGACCCTCACCCTCGCTGACGCGCGCAATCAGTTCAATCTCAAGGAGCTGCGCCTGTCAAACGAGGAGAAGGTTACGGCGTCCACTGCCCTGCTCGCCGCCTCCTCCGCCTGCACCAACTCCGGCTGCTGCTCCGCCTCCTCGGGGCTGAGCGCCGGCCACTAGCAGCAGCAGCCGTCGCAGCCCGATGGCAAGAAGAAGTGGCAGAAGAAAGGCGGCGGCGGCGGCAAGAAGCCCTACTACGGCAGCGGCGGCAGCGGGTCCTCCTTCGGTGGAGCGGGCGGCGCGCAATACCGGGGACCGGCCCCCACCGCTGGACCCTGGATGTGCTTCCCCCCCTGGGCTGGGCCGCCGGGCGGGCAGGCCGGCCCAGGCTGGGGCGGCCAGGGGTGGCGCGCGCCCGGGCTCTTGGGCCCCGCCCCCCAGGCCCACACCGCCTTCGCGCCCCTGCACGCCTCCCAGGCCCAGCAGGCTCCGGTCCAGTCCCAATCTTGGGATCAGGCCGGCCTCATTGCGGCGCTACAACAGATGTCCATGCAAGGCGGCTCTCCATGGGTGGTGGATACAGGCGCATCTGCTCACATGACGTCCAATGATGGTATACTGACTCATCGTCTCCCTCCATCCACCTCTTCCATTATAGTAGGCAATGGCACTTCTATACCAGTCACGTCTAGGGGTCACTCTACTCTTTCCACCAGCACGTCTAATTTTTCCCTTAAAAACATTCTAGTCGTACCCTCCATTGTCCGAAACCTTCTTTCCGTTAGACAATTCACTCGCGATAATGACTGTTCGTTTGAATTTGACGCTTTCGGTTTCTCTGTCAAGGACACTCGGACGGGTCGTGTAATTCTTCGCTGCAATAGCGATGGAGACCTCTACACCTTGTCGGCCGCCGCACCCACCCCTGCTTCTAGCCTCCTTGCCGTGTCTGCATCACTGTGGCACCAGCGTCTCGGCCACCCCGGTCCAGCAGCCCTCGCCAGTCTGAATAAAATTAATTCGATTGCTTGTAATAAGATAGAACGATGCATTTGTCACTCATGTCAGTTAGGCAAACATGTTCGTCTTCCTTTCAGTTCTTCTACGTCACAGACTGTTGCACCTTTTCAGTTATTACATTGTGATGTTTGGACCTCCCCTGTCACTAGTATTTCAGGTTTTTCCTATTACCTAGTGATTTTGGATGATTACACACATTACTACTGGACTTTCCCTCTACGCCGCAAATCTGAGGTCCATCAACACTTGGTGGACTTCATAGCCTATGCACACACTCAGTTCAGTCTCCCTGTTCAGTGTTTTCAGGCCGATAATGGCACTGAATTTGTTAATAATGCCACTACAGCTCACCTCGCCTCTCGTGGCATCTTGCTCCGGATGTCCTGCCCCTACACCTCCGCTCAAAATGGCAAGGCCGAGCGGATTCTTCGCACCTTAAACAATTCCATCCGGACACTCCTTCTCCACGCCTCCATGCCCCCTTCCTACTGGGCTGAGGCCCTGGCTGCCGCCTGTTATCTGCTTAACAGGCGCCCTTCCTCGGCGATCCGTTCCGAGGTACCCTACTCTCGTCTCTTCGGTACACCCCCGACCTACGCTCACTTACGCGTTTTTGGCTGCCTGTGTTATCCCAACCTCCAGGCTACCTCTGCGCATAAGCTCGCCGCTCGTTCTACGGCGTGTGTATTTTTGGGTTACCCTGCTTCCCATAAGGGATATCGGTGCCTCGATCTCGCGACCCGCCGCATTATCATCTCTCGTCACGTTGTCTTTGACGAGTCCCAGTTTCCCTTTTCTACCACGGCACCGCCCCCACCCACCACCTCCCTCGACTTTCTACTAGACGATGATGTGGTATTGGTGCCTTGTTCTACTAACCCTGCAGCTCCCTCCTCCGGCGCCTCAGCAGCTGCATCACCAGACACCGGTGCTGGTTCTGGCGGGCGTGGTCACGTGCCCCCGCCAGCCCCACTGGCGTCCTCAGGTCCGGGCGGGCGTGGTCCAGTGCCCCCGTCAGGACCTGTGTCTCCGGGCGGGTCCGACTCCGTGTCCCCGTCCGGAGCTCCTGCGGCACCTTCAGCACCGCCCCTGCTGGTCTACTCCCGGCGACCTCGGGCGGCTGTACCTACGCCTGCTCCGCCGCCCCCTCCTGCGCCCACACCGCCGGCGCCCCCTGTGACTCGCACGCAGTCCGGCGCCATCCCGCGCGTGCAGTACAAGGGGCTCGCTGCCATCGTTCCGTCGCCAGTCCCGTCGAACTACCGCAGCGGGCTTGCCGACCCGAACTGGCGCGCAGCCATGGCCGATGAGTTCCAGGCTCTCATCGACAACGGCACCTGACGTCTTGTCCCGCGACCGCCGGGCGCCAATGTCGTCTCCGGGAAGTGGATTTTCAAGCACAAGTACCACTCTGACGGTACTCTTGCTCGACACAAGGCGCGTTGGGTCGTCCGCGGCTTCTCTCAGCAGCACGGCATCGACTACGACGAGACGTTCAGCCCGGTGGTCAAACCGGCGACCATCCGGGCCGTCCTCAGCATCGTCGTCTCTCGTGCCTGGCCCATCCACCAGCTCGACGTGAAGAACGCCTTCCTTCACGGCCACCTCGACGAGACGGTCTACTGCCAGCAGCCGCCTGGCTTCGTCGACCCCGCCACTCCCGACTACGCCTGCCACCTGCAGAAGTCCTTGTACGGACTCAAGCAGGCGCCGCGGGCGTGGTACCAGCGGTTCGCCTCGTTCATCCGGCAGCCCGGCTTCGTCGCCTCGGCCTCCGACACCTCCCTCTTTGTTCTCAAAGAGGGCGACAGCTTCGCCTACTTGCTCCTTTACGTCGACGACATCATCCTCACCGCCTCGTCATCGACACTGCTTCACCAGATCATGGCCAAACTCGCCTCTAAGTTCGCCATGACCGACCTCGGCAACCTCCACCACTTCCTCGGCATCTCCGTCACACGCTCGACTGACGGCCTGTTTCTGTCTCAGCGACAATACGCCGTGGACCTTCTCCAGCGTGCCGGCATGGCTGAGTGTCACTCTACGGCGACCCCTGTTGACACTCAGGCCAAGCTCTCGGCCTCGGACGGCGCCCCGCTGTCCGCCTCTGACAGCTCCGACTACAGGAGTCTGGTGGGTGCTCTTCAGTACCTCACCCTGACTCGCCTCGACCTGGCGTACGCAGTCCAGCAGGTGTGCCTCTTCATGCATGACCCTCGCGAGCCTCATCTCGCTTTGGTCAAGCGCATTCTGCGCTACGTGAAGGGCACGCTCTCCTCCGGGCTTCACATCGGCACCTGATCCATCGACAGCCTGACTGCCTACTCCGACGCCGACTGGGCAGGCTGTCCGGACTCCCGACGCTCGACCTCGGGCTTCTGTGTGTACCTCGGCGACAACCTGATTTCGTGGTCTTCGAAGCGACAAACCACGGTGTCCCGTTCCAGCGCCGAGGCCGAGTACCGCGCGGTCGCTCACGTCGTCGCGGAGTGCTGCTGGATTCGCCAGCTGCTTCAGGAGCTTCACGTTCCCCTCGCTTCTGCCACCGTTGTCTATTGTGACAACGTGAGTGCTGTCTACATGACGGCCAACCCTGTTCACCACCGGCGCACGAAGCACATCGAGATCGACATTCACTTCCTCCGCGAGAAGGTGGCGCTTGGACAAGTCCGGGTTCTTCATGTTCCCTCCGCTCATCAGTTCGCTGACATCATGACCAAGGGCCTCCCTGTACAGCTCTTCACAGAGTTTAGGTCCAGTCTCTGCGTCCGCACTCCTCCCGCTTCGACTGCGGGCGGGTATTAGGGAACTGTATAGCTGATTATAGCTTACCATGTATAGCTGATAGGCTTGCCATGTATTAGGATTGACTAGGATTGTTTCCTTGTAACACAAGCCATATTGGCTATATATATGAGAGGTCACCCCCCTGATTGGGTGTGGTGTTTCCCCCAATTACATTCTCTACATGCACAAACCAGTAAATCCATAGCACTGTGGAAACTATATAAGGTGCATTCGCCGAGAACGAATTAACAAAAGATTGCCAAGTTCCATCCAATGAAAGTGTGCGTGCTAAAGAAATTCCAGCCTACATCATGAAGGGGAAAAAATGCTTCTCAACACACATAAATGGTTGATGAATGCATCTGTATAAAGTTGAGCTAGAAGTCTGGCTACTAGTGGAAAAATAAAGTTAAAAACTTAGTTGAGCATGGTCATATTGAAGGTACCAGTAAAAAGGACAGACCCAAACATTTAAAGCTTCTTCACTGATAAATAGTCCAAATCCAGCAGCTATGAGCAACCAAAAGTAGACCCACCTAAAGAAATTGTATAAGCAATAGAACATATTGGAAAAATGGAGTGAAAAAGTAACAAACAGGCCTCGATCAGGGTACCAAATAGATCACATATTTGCAATTTCTTTTCAGAATTTATCGAGTTAACCTATGTGGTTCATGAACTTTCTACGATCCTCAGTTAGCAAGATACCATGGATAGACTTGAGATTTATTTCCCAGTGAAACTTGTCACCAGAGGCCGTGCGTGTTGTTTAGCATTTGGTAGCAAATGCTGTTTCAT
Organism: Echinochloa phyllopogon; assembly: GCA_033239725.1. Taxonomy (NCBI): domain Eukaryota; kingdom Viridiplantae; phylum Streptophyta; class Magnoliopsida; order Poales; family Poaceae; genus Echinochloa; species Echinochloa phyllopogon. Next base: position 6,121,996 of record BTCW01000001.1, read on the forward strand.
ATTATTAGCTAATATAATTTGATGATGTGTGGTTAAAAGCTCTCCAAAAAAGAGGAACATATTGTTGAATTAATTTGGCAGTCCCATCGATGGCGTGTATATGAAAGTTGCCAACAGAAAAAACAAACGCACTCTACAAATTTTCATGAAAAGAAAAATTATCTGGCTCTTAATATTATAGGCCATAATTATATATAGTCATAAATCATTATCTGTTTAGGTATAATGTATTTAAACTCAAAAGGTAAGAACAAGCCTTGAATCATGAAAATCAAGCCCTGTTGAGATATATTCTAAGTTTTTTTTTCTCGAATACGCAGGAGAACTGCGCATCATTATATTAATAGAAGAAGAGAGTCATACATAGACCCAACACACACCCACACACCCGCTCTACTGCCTGAAACTAATCACCTGTTACTAAATAGAAAGACCTGACCAAGTGAGCCTCTAACTAGGAACCACTGCACCTCAGTCCAACCCCCTAGCGCCCGCCATTGCCCATAGCCGGGCTTCCTCCCTAGCAAGGGTCAAGGCTGCGGGCAGAGAAGGGGTGGTTCCATTAAAAACACAGTCGTTACGGTGCTTCCAAATAGTCCACGCTCCAAGGATGATGAGTGAATTCAAACCCTTCTGTACATTTCCGCTTACTGCTAGGCTCGCCTTTTCCCACCAGGCATCAAACGAGGAGTCGACCGGCTACGGAGAGAGTGCAGCAAGATTGCTACTCTGCAGAATGTTATACCAGAACTGCCTTGAAAATACACATCCAATTAGGAGGTGTTGGATATTTTCTTCCTCCTGATCACAGAGTAAACACCGGTCTGGGTGAGGGAGGCCTCTCCGGGCCAGCCTGTCTGCTGTCCAACAGCGATCAAGAGTGGCCAGCCACATGAAAAAACGACATTTTGGTGGCGCCCAAGTTTTCCATATCCGCTCAAATGGCTCAAATCTTGTAGCTCCCTCAAAGAGTGCATTATATGCAGATTTAGCCGAGTAATCTCCTGATTCTGATAACCGCCAAATGTGTCTATCTGGGACCCCCTCCTGGAGGGCTATCCCTTCTAGCACATCCCAAAGGTTAAGGAATTCTAGCAGCACTGCCATTGAAATGTCTCCCTGAAAATCTTCCAGCCACTTTTCCCTATCAAGTGCATCCCGAACCGTGCGCCTGTTAGTAATTCTCTTTGGGACAAGGGCGAACAGATTGGGTGCAAGGTCCTTGGCACTTCTTCCCTCTAGCCACTTATCTTTCCAGAATAGGGTGCTAGCTCCATCTCCAATTTCCGTACAGCTGGCCAGGGACAGAAGACATTCAACCTCCTTGCTAACTTGGATTGGCAAGCTATATTCTAAGTCAAATATACTAGTATATAGTATTACACTGTCTGTGAATGCTATCTTGCTAAGCAATCTACTAGTTAGTAAGAAAAGGGAATTCATTAAACCATGGATGTACTTGTTTGCCTTCACTAGTTAGTGATTGACTGGCAATCACCAAACTCAAGAACAGCAACAAAACAAGTGTTTGCGGAAATTATTCCACAGTCAGATAATTGGTAGGCCACAATACTTCTAGAAGGGAAATGGTAATATGATGTTGTTTAAAGCATTGACCTGAGATCAATGTGGGGAAGATATGATTAAATAAATGTAGCTCTACAAGTGTTTAATCAAAATCTAGTGGATGAGGGTTATGGACTATAGTTTCGTGGGGCAATGCAGCCTGTATCTCACAAGCCAGAAAGGTGAGTATCTATGCATTTCAAGAGTAATACCACTAGTCCACCACATTTAGCACATGTGAAAAAGAATGATAAAAGGCAGATAGCCAAATTCACATACCCTGGTGTGTACTCAGGAATTATGACTTTCTTCCCAAATACAGAAAATGTATATCCAATGGTTGCTGCTGCTGCATCAGACTGCGCAGAAGCATCAACTATTTGTGGCAGACTGAATGATGGGCCTGATGAAGGCTGCTTCATGATGAGTGAAATCAAAGTAGCCGTGACCGCAATACCAATAGCAACTGCCACTTTTGCAAGCAATGAACCACCTGGGGTGGTATATTCTACTTCCACTGCCTCAATAATCTCACTTACATCTTCTCCACTTGAAGAAGGTTCTGCCCCGGACATTGAGGCCTTTGCAGTCCGAGAGACCAAGCAGGATAAGCTGCGCAAACTGTATATATTTGCAAGAACAACAAATGTATTTAATGTAACAATCACATTGCAGCTGACAGTTTCTCCCAAAGCCAGCCCTAAATCTAGGTAGTTACTCAAATACCATAATTTGCTCAATCTTGCAATAATTCCATGAATCTACGGAACAATTATGATCCAGACTCCGATCCTGCTAGAAGAATTTCGCGCAATAAAAAATCCTGCTAGAAGAAGCTCCGAAAAAAAAAACTAACCTCCTAATGCGACCGCGTGCAGCGGCGGCGGCGGAGCGGCGGCCTCCGGCCGGGAAGGCCGCGCGGCGCCGGCGGAAGGGAGCCGAAGTGCGTGGCGACCGTCGCCATGGGAGGAGGGAGGAGGTGGCGTGTGTACGGCGCCAGTGTACTTTGTGTGGCGCCAAGCAGGGTGCTCTACTGGCAGCCGAGGATGATGGGGTGGGGCCAGGAAGTCAGGAACAGTAGCAAACGGAATATGCCGTGTACGTATTTGACTTAGTCATTTGGAAGCAAATAAAGGGGAAATGATCATTAGGCGAGTCCAAATTTTTGCTGATTTTTTACCCACCCAAAGCAGAAATTATTTTTTTTAAAAAAACCGTGTTATGACTCCCGGTTGCTGTTATGCTGATGGACCTGTGAATTATTTGCTAGATTTTTTTTCTATCTTTGATTGTCCAATTCCAAGTGTCAAGTGATGAGCTTCAGTGCTCAGAGAAATGACAAAGGCACATTTTTTTTTTATGTGCAAGTTGGGGGCATCTAAGCATGAATGGACATGGTTAACTTTTTCTGATCTGTATTTCTGTGCAGGTTAACGACAATGTATATCTATTTCAAGAACGTTATGTTACAGTACATTTGAGGATGGGGGAAACACGGAGAGAACAAAATGAGATAGTACAATGCCAGTCACCAGGGAAGAAGGATCAGTGCAGGAAGCTCAGGGACAAGAGGGCGACGATGCCAGCCCCCAAGAGGCTGTTCCCGGCGTTGGAGCTGGCCGCCGACGTGCTGTTGTCGGCGGCCCCCGTCGGCGCCGGCGCGTCGGCGGTGATCACAGCTTTAACAGGAGGCAGCGGCGGGTCCAGAACGTCGGTGGGCACGAGCAACGGCGCCGGAGCTCCCGCCGGCGGCAGCGCTCCGGGGGAGGCAATGTTGACCAGAGCGCCAGGTTGTGCAGGCAGGATCGAGTAGCTCAGGTTCAGGCTCATGTCGCTGCATGGACTCCCTGCAGTTCATAGATAGTATGATTCAAAGCTTTTCTCTTTCGTTTGAAATTTGTAGATTGCAAACAGGTATTAAAACATATTTAGAGTTTTAGATCTGGGCAAACTCTTTGCTACAGTGGTATCTGAAATTATTCGTGAATGTTCAGTGGTCATAGCTGGCTGTGAGAGGCTGTCAGATACTCACTGAAATACGAAGCTGCAGTGGCAGGGTAGTCGGTGACGAGCCCATCGGCCAACACCGCCGAGGAGTAGGTGACGATCTCGACCGTGGGGTCAGCAAAGAAGTCGAACCCGAGGTTCATGAACTCGTTCTTGAGCACGCCGATGAACACGGTGAGGTTGGCCGACTGCAGGCTGCTGACCGTGTCGGTGAAATGCGTCATGAAGTACCCGGTGATCTGCGCCACCGAGCTCCGGTGGATCCTCACCACGTCAGCGTATTTCTTGATATCATCCAGCGACGGCTTGGTGGCGCCGCTGAACTTGATCTCGATGCTGAACACCCGCTTGAACGACGGGAACTTCTTGAACACTGAGAGCACCGACGTGTCGTCGGACTGGATGAACACCTGCTGCTTGGTCTCCTTGTCGTAGCCGGCCTTGGTCAGCGCGCTGGACACCGCGTCCACCACGCCGAGCCCTCTCTTGGCGAGATATGGAGCATGCTGTAAAGCGTGCACCCGGGATATGAATTCTGATCGGTTTTTCTGAACACACAGACTGAAAGAAAACAACCATAATGTCGAACAAACTGGATGTTGATTACCTCTATTTCGATCAGTATACCGGAGACATTGCTGGCCTTGGCCAAGTCTAGGAACTGGGGAACAGTCAAGAACTTGCCGGCATTCTTTGCTGCAGGATTCCTTTTCAGGCCCGCCTGGGCAAACGGAGAGTATATCTCGGCTGCTCAGATCAAAGTGGAAAGAAGTTGTCAGTGTCATGTTGTGGCATAAAAAAAACCATGAGCAAGCAAACAAATGTTCCTCACGTACGCTTCAAGGTTTCGATCTCACTCCATGACAGATCGAACGAGAAAATGCCAGATTTGTTCTGAATCTCATGGACAGTTGAGCTTTTGGACACGAAAGCAGTGGCGGCGGTCGTGTAGGCGGAGAGATCGGAAGTGTGCATGCAGAAGGCCACTCCGTCTTTTGACATCTGAACTGAGCAATCTATGATGTCAGCGGCATCTTTGATGGCCTCCTTGTAGGCAAGATCTGTGCTCCCAGCAAAGATGCCGCTCGCCCCATTGTGGGTGATGATCAGCGGCCTGGTGTCCTCTGCATTTGTATAGGGGAATAAGTACTGAGGATGATGATAAGAAATGACTGCATGATAGTAAAAAAATCCATAGCTTACTTCCAGGAGGTGGTAGAGGGTTGCCCTTAGAATGAGCCAAGCAAGCTGCAAAACAAGCAAAAATACTTGGGATTTTAAGAACAAGAGAAAGATGGTAAACTGTTATGATAATAGCGTACAATGTGCAGGTCTCTATCATGTCCAAAGCAACAATAATTACTCAAGTTTTCTCCATGGACTACAGTTTTAGCTCCATCCAGTTCCAACATGGAATAGTTCTTACCAACAGCTCCTGAAGCGGTGGGCGGGAAGTCGGTGAGCACACCATCGACAGAGAAGTCTGGATTGTCTATGAACTGCAAGTACTCTGCACTGGGATCATAGTTGTAGTTGTAACTCGTAACGATATCATTGGCAAATCCAGACGCATAGACTTCGAGCCCCAGGGCATGCGCGTCTTTGACCAAACTTGTGGGTGGTGCCAGGTACTGATCCTTGTTCAGTGGCCAGATGTAGGTCTTGGGGACAAGAATCCCAACTGCAAAGTCCTTGATGGATTTCAGGTCTTTCAGAAGCTCCCCATAAGTCTTCTTGGTTGAAGGCTCAATGACATCTTCGTTGAGGAACCGGAAGATGAGCTTTGTCTTGCTTTTCTTGAGTTTCCCACCCAGGCTTTTCAAGAAACCAATCTCTGTGGACGAGATGTAAGTGAGGCTAATTTCTTTTGGTAGTGCTAATATATAATCTTCGGTATTTAATTTGTGCTCCAGGAAGAATGAATTGTACTGCGAAAGAGCACAGGAAGCCGTGTTAGATACATTTGTTAAAATAAGAAGACGAAAGGCTCATGAAATGACTGAAATAACATTTACCTGTACATTAAGCCATATTTGAGGGGGGTGGAGTTCAGCAACATCATCAAGCATGTACATTCCCATGGAGCCATCAAATGTGCTTGGACGAGAAAAGATGTTCTGGATTACTGAAGGATGATCGAAGGACATGTCAAATTAGCACAATTCCAGCAGCAAACAAATACTTCAAAATTGTTAGTTCCACCTTATTTCTATCCTATTTTTTGGCAAAACTTCATCTATATGGAGCAGGAATATAGCATGGAATGTTTAGTTAGAAAGTAGTAAGGGTTCTTTTCTGCTTACACGTTACGTTCGAGATCAGCTGGTCTGAGGTGAAATCTAGAGAGAACCAGCCATGGACATCTTCGCCGTCCACCTTGTATGTTTTTTCCATCTTGGGGAAGATCTCTGAGACTGTCGTCGAGTTGTCAAGGGTTAACCCTGTTTTGCAGAAGCCCATGCCGTCTTTTGAGAATTGCAGATCGCAGAAGAGAGCTACATCAGGCAAGCTGGTTGACAAGGCAAACTGGTATGCAAACTGGCTTGAGTCAGGAAACAAGCCAGAGAATCCTCCTCGAGCTATGACTTGAGGGGGGCGACCTGTAGGATGTTAGCACAAACGTTAGCAGTTTGGCAACACGGCGCTGCAATTGCGCATCAGAGCGGTTCAGTTTTGAAATGGCAGAGAAACCAAAATGCTGGAGCGCTTCAAAATCTTGGTAAGTGAAAGAATAACAATTAAAAAAAGAAATAGGAAATAGGATACCGCTCAGAGTCTGCCATTTTGGCCCTGCTGGAGCATTTGAAGCAGCATTGGCTCCATGAAGCAGTAAGAGGATCAAAAACATGTGAGGATAGCTTGCTCCCATTTGGTCAGGAGGAGCACCCTGCATTACAGCACAATTTCGTGAGCTTCAGAAAAACACACCTATGAGAGCCATGCTCAATAAGAATGCGACAAAAGAGCAAAGAATCATCTGCTGGTTTTTTTTTCAAAAAAGAAAAGAGAGTCATCAGTTCCTTCATGAATTCAGACAATTACTGGAAATCAAAGAACAGCCATGCATAGACAAAGAAAGTGATCGGCAGCAAAGAATTAAAACAAAGGTCGGACAAAAGGTCTAAACAACAGGATTAATTAGATCAGGAGAGAGAGAACCTTGTGCCAAGACAAATACAAGGTAAAGTTGAAATGTAAAGGTTTGATGGCAGAAACGTACCTCACATGAAACTCAAGACAAATACAAGGTAAAGTTGAAATGTAAAGGTTTGATGGCAGAAACGTACCTCACATGCAACTCCAAGAAGAAAATTGAGAGAAACTGTTCTCCGGCCCCACCGAGGCTAAGGTCTGCAGGCGCCCTATATCAGATTGTGGAGAGGAGAGAAAGGAGGAGGTTTCCAGACAAGGAAAAAACTTCTAAAATTAGGGTCCTCCTGAATGGTGGCCACCTTTTAACAGGCTTAATTTAGAGCTCTAACTCACAGAAATAACTTGTTCCATATGCTCCTTTTCCTACAGGGGGGAAAATGTAAGGGGTGAGGCGTGCTGCATACTTCTGGCTTGCTATTTTTATCAGGGCACAAAAATTTGACGTCTGAAACAAAACTAGCTAGGCGCTACGTTTATTGTTGTAACTAATCGCCTGTTGCCATAACAGCAGCTTTCTTGACCTGTTTCTTGTTGAAGAAACAAAGCAGGCATTAAAAATAGCACAGGTAAAATATTTTCCAAACACGTAACGTCTGGGATTTACCACTTCCCCACATTTTACTTTTACAAAAAAAAATATTTTAAAACTCCTATTAGGTTCTTATGAAAGAAGAATGTGATACATTTGATTTTTGCTTGTATACAAATTTCTAGGAAGTGACTATCATAGAATCTGCAAAACATAGTGTGGAATCGCACAGAATAAAAAAAATCAAAGTTCAACAGCCTAGTAATGATCTCGTAAGCCAAGAGTCACACAGGAAACTGTAACTGAATTTATTGGAATTTCTAGCATCCATATATATGTTACACTCAACCCAGTACATGGTACACTTGAAACAGAGCCCTAATGTACGTTCAGGTCCAAATTGCATTGGCCCTATTTCCTGCCAGCATTTAAGATCTTCAAGTTAGACTCCGTTGAGAGTAATCACAATTTTGCGAGGGCTGGCATGGTCACGGTGTTCACACAGCCATATACCCTGGAACAGTTAAGTAACCCCATGTAAGCTTTGGCAATCTCGATACATGCAGTTCAGATGGCTCCTATGAGCCAGATTTTAGCTAATTATGAAGTATGAATGCAAGTTGGAAAAGAGGAACTAAGATCAAATATCAGGTGATCAATGGTGAAAGGATATTTGTTCCCTTTTACCTGCCAAGTGCCCATATTGAGACGGCCATCAGTTATAGGAATCCTGCACGGAACAAGATGCAACCTGTTAATTCATAATTTCCTACACGGTAGAAGAAGTAATGTGAGGGATGGAACAAGAAATGAGGGTACACATACGTCAGGGCACAACCAAACATTGACGATTTGATGTGTGCTGGCATGTCATCAGGACCTGCAATAAGAACAGAACTATTAGTCTCACCCCATAGAGTGCAAAATATTACAGTGGAGATTTAACTAACCTTCCATTGTGTGCTTCCAAGGAGCATTGTGTCCCTGAGAACAATGAAAACATAATTAAGCAAGGATTCAATCATGACCATTTAAATAAGAGAAAAAATTGGGCCACTGACCTCTGGGACAATTCTGTTAAGAAAAGTTTCAGTGTCAGCCTGCACATCAGAGTCATAGTTCTCATTGATGGTAAGGGAAGCGCTTGTGTGCTGCACTGCACAACAAAAACAATTTCACTGCTACTGAAATGCAATTCACACTTGCTATCTACATGACTGAAATGCAATTCACACTTGCTATCTACATGCTTGTCGGCTTATGAACACTCATTGCAACAGTGACAAAAAAAAAGGTTCATGACTTATAATACAAATTTGTCAAGTCAAAGTGCTTGCGCGATTACACAGCTACATTAAAATCTCTTCTTTATATATCTAATAACACACTGAACCAATAATGAACTTCCGTGCTATTATACCACAAATTAAATTAATTATACCTCAGTATATATATCAATATTTATTTATATAAGCACCATCAGTGTAAGAAATCCCAAATAACCTACTACTACTACAGGAGGTCATGTTGAAACAATGAGCGATGGTATATTTCCAGCTGAGCACACGGAGCTATCATTCCCAAAATGCCATCAACACACAATTTCTACATATCAGCATTTCATAAGCATCGCTAACACCAAATAAACATAGTGATGTTACTAGCACTTTAGCAATCGGACATTGTAGCGCACTGTAGCACTTTTCGTTTGTTTGTGACAATCGTTGTCCTACCATGACCAAACTAGACTCAAAAGATTCGTCTCGTCGTGTACATCAAAACCATGTACTTAGTTTTTTTATTTATCCAAGTTTTTTTATTTACCCACGTTTAGTATTCCATGCATGATGAAAGAGATTTGATGTGATAGGTGAACAGTGAAGTCTGGAGAGAGAATTTTTGGCTTTTCAAGGGAAAAGAGTAAAGGAAGTTCGATACGGTAAATTTCCATCATTCCTGTCTCTCACCGTCTCACGGCACCCTGTCGAATTCTACAGAAACTATCTTAGATTAACGCTACAGAAGACCACCAAATTACGGCATCTAAGCAAGGAAAAGTAACGAGGAAATGCCTAGAAATTGCACTGTGTGCGTCACGTACGGAAGAAATGAGCCAGCCCGCACTTGAACCCGGACAGGTCGCCCTCGATCTCCCTCAGAATCTGCAGCGAACCCGGAGGCATCGAGGGAATCTTAGTACCAAGGATCACGAACTGCGAGGAACAGAATCCGTTGTAGAGATAGAGTGAGAGAGGGTATGACCTTCGGGGTGATGAGGTGGCAGCCGCGGCGCTGCGCCGGGATGACGACGGTCTTCTGGGCCCACTTGGCGGCCATGGAGCGGTGCGCGATGGGGGCGGGGGGCGGGGGCGGCGGCGGGAGGATGGGACCGGGCGGTGCTGCTGGCTGGCGCTCACCGCGGAACGGGAAGAGGCAGCAGGAAAGGAGGAGGTGGGGGGCGGCGTGGGCTTGTGGCTGCGTGGTGCGGGTGCCTGCGGCGGAGAATCTGCGACTCGGATTCGCGGCCGTCAGATGGAAGGATGAACGGCCGCGTGGCTCGCCTCCTCCGGAGTAACCTTTCTAATTTCTTTAATTTAAATAGAGCAGCACAGTGAAGGAGATCGTGATAATACTTCTAACGTCGCTGAATTCATATAGTGAAAATCCAACGTCTAGAATTTTTTCCTAGACAGTGAATAAGCTAAAATAAGAGTAGAAAAACTCGTTGGTGAGAATAGAAATACAATTAGTGGTTTGTTGAGGCTCTCTATAACCTCAACAAAATCATAATTAGTGATTTCTAAAATCTGTATTATCGGAAGTAAAGATAAAGATAGCGAGTGGTTGTTGTATGATAGAACACAAGACGTATCTTATATACAACAACTTATATTATTAAATTATGATAGTATATGACTCACTTTATATTTATGGTATAGTATAAACAAAAACAATATCCATGATGAATAGTTTTGTTATAGTAGTAACTATTATATTGTATAAAATATTTCTTATATATTATATAAATTATGAAAAGAAAATAAATTCTTGGAAAATACCCACTTTCCGGTGTATAAGGGCTTATCTCAAAGGTAAATAACATCGTATGGGCTTTGGTATTTAGTAGTAATTACATGTCCCACGGCCCTCACTAAAATCACAAAACTAGAGGGGGTTTAATGTAACAGAGCACCAGAAGGGGACTGCATTATCGCCATAGCAAAATGCAGGCGCTCCTACTCCCCGGGCGGCCCGCGCCGCCGCCGCCGGCGATGCTCAGGCATCGCGCAGTTTCCGCGTCCGCATGTGCGCCGCAGTCTCCCTGTCCCCTACTCGCCGCTGCCGGTCGGCTCAGCTTGGGGGTCTGCGAAAGCGCCCGGCGGCGCCTCACAGTGGCGGCGGCGGCGTCCTCGTCGAAACCACTCTACCCGACGCCTCCACCCAACGAACAGGAGGTGGAGCGAGTGAAGCTCGAGCAGGTGCCTAGCTACTTCCTAATCTTCTTTTGATTATCTATTCGACGCCCCGAGATTTGCTCCGTGGATGAAGTAGGGTTTATGTGATTGTTTGAGGAATTGTACGCTTCCTCGCAACCATGGTGAGATTTTGAGGCTCGAGTGATTAATAATTGTAGTTAGCTGCGGACTATGAAGATGGTTTCTTCTCTGTAGTTTGAGGAAATGCACTTGGGCGGAATGGTTTTCTCGGCACTGGGCATGCTGTGCGTGGTGTACTGAACTACTGATATGTCTGCTAGTAGAGGAAATTTGACAGCCTATGGGGAAGGAATGCAAACAAAACTGCAGTGAGATAGTTAAGGGTAGATCTTTGTTGGTAGTTCAGTAATAAGTAGTTGATTCATTCTCCAGTCTCCACAGTGGGCATTGGTTTTCTGTCAGAGAGATCAATGCTCAACAATGATTTTCAAGCTGCATATAACTTATGGTTGAAACTTTTCCTTCAGCACTTGTACGTTCTGATTGAAATGGCTTCTGATTACAAAATATACTGTCAGTTTAGTGAAGGCGTACTTGCAGTCAAGTTCTGTGCTCTTATTACAACTTCATAATACCTTTTGGTATTTATGCCCCTGTTTAGATAACTGACAAACAACATAGTTTTAGCTCCTATGTGATTTGATGGATATGAATGTGGCTTATCTAGTATAATGTGCTGGTTAACCTGTGCAAGCTTTTAGTTTGAATTATGTTTTTCTTAACATGGTGGCATGGTTAAATTGGTCATCTGTTTTCTTTCTCTTCTTCTCTGATTCTGAAGCAAAGGTCTTTCTCTGTTTCTTTCTGTGGACTGAATGGACAGGTTATCAGGAGACTAGAGAAAACAGCAAGGTACTTCAAGAATTTGGGTACCTTTGGGTTCTGGTCCCAGTTGGTGTGCACAATTGTTTCTGGTGGAATTTTGTCATTCTCTACGGTTGTAACGGGGAAGGTGACAGCACCCTTTACATTCTATGCAACTGCTGCTGGTGTTGCAGCTGCTTTTATTTCCGTCTTCTGGTCATTTGGCTACATTCGTCTCTCTGAAAGGCTTAAAAAAACGGCAAAAGAACCTGCTAAGGTATTCTTCTCTCCACAACTGTTCCCTACTTCATATATTGTTAGAGCAATACCATAACTATTTCACATGAAAGAAACCAATTGCACCTCCTCGCACACTGGCTTTGAGTCATCTCACTCTCTTTTTCCTTTCCTACTGCCATTCCCACTATTTTCATTTGATAACTGAACGTCTGAACTGATGTTTTCTTATCATATTATTCATCACAAAGATACCTTGTAGCTACTTTTGGTCGGATTGTGTATTTTAGATAACTTTTGCCCAGAGCAGGTTTGATATGCTTTTGAAATTTAAAATGAAATCGTGAATTGCTTTTCAGGCTCCTCCACGTGCCGATGTTGTTAAGTCTCTCAAAAATGGCATTGTGCTTAATATTATCGGGATGGGCGCTGCTGTTCTGGGGATGCAGGCAACTGTTGGTGCTTTGGTAGCAAAAGCTCTCACAACCTCTGCAGTACCCTACTATGCTACATCACCAGGCCAAAGCCCTGTTTTGGCTCTAGACGTTTTCCTAGTCCAGGTACTGGCTTATTCACTAATTTTACCATTTGGCATGAACCATTATCTCATCAAAAATTGCACCTGTAATCAGTCTAATGGTGCCATAACTGCTGCACATAACTTCATCTTACCTGAAAAGAATACATCTGTAGAGTTCATTAAACGTCTGGGATAGTGAAATCACAACTCTTTCTGATATACACCATCTTATCATATTCTCTGGATCTTTTTTTCTAGTTAGGTTTTCATAATAACCCCTTGGTCTAATAGTAGATAGTACTGGACATGTGAAAGGCATCCTCAAATCTAGGAATAACTCCAAAATTAATGCACCCTGCAGCCTGACAATGTAAATAACTGTAGGATTCAGAGATTAGAATCCTGCAAACATTACCTATTCGACATAGTAGATAGTACCAGACATGTGAAAGTCATCCTCACATCTAAGTATAACACCAAAAATAATTCAGCCTGCAGCCTGACAATGTAAACAACTGTAGGATTCAGAAATTAGAATCCTGCACACACCACCTATTGAAAATCAGTAATCATAGGGGAAGTCATCATTGTAGCACAAATAACTGTTAAGTTATACAGGTTTTTGCATCAGTAACAGACTACCGGCTGTTCAGTTCTGCGGATCATCCTAGTCTGTTATTCCAGTAGCCTTGTAAACATTAACACACTGCTAAACTTTGTTATTTGTGACCGCGAGCAGGCTTCGGCGAACACCATCCTGTCGCACTTCCTGGGGCTAGCGAGCTCCCTGGAGCTGCTGCGCTCGGTGTCCCTGCCCCCAGCAGAAGCTGCGCCAGCCGCTGCCCCTGCCCCTGCACGGGCCTGAGCCAAGTGAGTTGCCCAAGTCCATGGCATGCCAAGAAGGCAAGAAAGACCTCACCTGCATTCCCGGGCTCTACACCTGTGACTGTTGTTCCGGATTGTATGTAGAATCAGCGTCATGTTCGCACATCGATGTTTTTTTTGGGTTAATTGTCGAACCAACATTTCCGCGGGATCCCGTCTAATCTCATGTGGCGCAAGTAATGGCTGATCACTGCTGATAATAATCACTGTATTCCGTACCTGTCTTAGCTGGTCTCAACTCGGAGCTGATGTACATACAGGAGTAGAGACAGCCCGGTGGGCCTCGTGACGGCGAACCCTACTACAGGCCACCGGCCCTCCGCTGCACACGGAGGCACGGAGGGGAGCGCGCCGATCGTTACAGCCCCGTCCGTGTCCGTGGCTCCGTGCCACGGCCGCTGCCCGCGCCCGTGGCGGCAGCCCGGCACGAGAGGCGGTTACGGTCAGCCAGGCAATGATGCGCCGCGTAACGCCGCTGCTTTTTTCACCCGTTGGTCCGTCGCGGGCCCGCCCGCGTCCACCCGGTTGTCCGCGTGCGGGTGCGGCCAGCCTCGCACGCGCAACACATGGGGCCTGTTTAGTTAAAAAAAACAACTCCCAGATACACTATGCAAAAAGAAGATTCTCCGTCACATCAAAATATCATATCATGCATGGAGTATTAAATGTAGATGAAATCAAAAACTAATTGCACAGTTTTGTTATACTCTGCGAGACGAACATTTTGAGCCTAATTAATCAATTTTTGGATAATTTTTCACAAATACAAACGAAATGCTACGGTAGCGCAATGATTACGATGTGACATCTTACTCCCAAATTCAACATCCCATTTCTAACGCTAAACACCACCATTCGCTTCGCTTCGTCCAGCCTGCCTACCTGCCTGCCTATACTGGGTGCGCGCCCGATCGGCCAGTCCCATCTCTTCAGCATCTCTCTCACTCCGCGCCCCCGGCCAACCGAATTCACTGCGCGCGGCGGCACTGGCAGTGTCAGACTGCTGCCAGGCGATCGCCGGCTCGGCCGAACCACCAAACCAACCGCGGCCGCATGGCGGACCCGACACGAGGCTACCGGCTCTAGTCCCCCAACCGGGCAGAGATATCCCGAATCCCACACGACAACGGATGGGTGGGGGATCGGCAGCCGGTGACGTGGTGCTCGTACGCGATCTCCGTACGCGCCCGCCCCCCGGTCTCGTCCGGTTCCGGACACCGAGCGCATAAACAAAGCCGCACGGCCGTTTGGTGCGCGGGCAGGCGTGATCCGCCTCCTCCACGGCGTCGAGGAGCGATGAGTGTACTAGACAGGAGGGGAGAAAGAGCCTTCCTTTTTGCTGCCAGTTCGGCGATAAAACAAACCAAACCACGCGCGCCGCGGCGGCAGTGGCCAAGCAAGCAAGCGCCCAAGCCAACGGAACGGCGCGGGTGGTGGGGACCCGACCCAGGGGGGGATGGCCGGGATCGGGAGGGGGAACGGAAGGTGCGAGGAAGCTGCGTCCGTAACCGAAACGGGTGGGGAGGTTGGTTGGTCTGGTCGCCGTGGTCGCGGCGGATCTGGCTTTCTGGCTCTACGGAGTATTCTATTGCGAGAACGGGATCTTTCTTTCCTTTGGCCCGGGCCGGGCGCTCGCGCGCAAGCGCATGGTACAGTGCGCGGTACAGTACCGGCCGGTGTCGGTGCGGTGGGAGGCCGTTAAAGCCGCGCCAGCCAGCCTGGCCCTGCGCCTCCCCAGATCCACCCACACCTCTCCGATGCGATGCGATGCGGATGATGATGCCCAGCCCTACCCCTGCCGCCTCCTCTGACTTCCCTCCCTCTCCCCTGCCTTTTCCTCTCTCTCTCCACTCTCCCTATCCCCTCCGTGGGGCGTTCGGTTCGAGGCCCACGCCTGTCGTCTTCCGCGACCGGCGACGTGTTGGCTCGGGGCCGGCCGGATGGCCGTTCCTTCCTTCCTTCGTACCCATACCATACGTGGAATCGCCTCCCTCCCTCGCGTACCCGCCGTGTGCGGGCCAAAGACGCGACAGCCTGTGCGGATTTGCATTGCGTCTTCAGTGCGTTGCATCTGCACGCGATCGGCGCGCTTGCTTTGCTTGCTTGCTCCCCGAGGAGGTGGAGGCGGTGCCGGTGGTTGCTGCAGATGGGGTGGGAGTCAATGCTCCCTGTACGGTGCCGCTCCATCGGTCGTCTCCTACTCTCCGGCTAGCTGCTGCTGTCACCCCCACACGGTTGCACGTACTAGGCAGTTATACTCCAACCGTAACTAGCTTTCCTCCAACTGAACACACCACCGTAGAAAAAAAGCAAAGCCTCCGAGTCGTCGGACTACCGATGACTCATCGTCATATAATAGTCATATAGATGCCCCTTTCCCGTTGCATCATTGCGTCAAGTTGCTCCCACTCCCACTACCCAGCATCGACATCAATCAACATGGCTACAGCGCGGTAACAGTAACCACACACACAGCGATCGTCGATCCATCTAAACGGCCGGTAATAATCGAGCACGTTTTGTTTATTCTTTACCGGCAGCGGTGCCAGTGCCAGCCAGCTCCACGGCCGTACGGGGTACGACCCACACCCACCCGTGGCGCGTCAGAGGGAGGCAGCGGCGGTGAGCAGGCGCACGTACACGGAGACACCTGGGCTGCGGGGAGCTGAGCTGTGCCCATGCCCCTCCCCCCGCGGCCCCGCCCCGCCCCCCTCCACGAAATCGCGCCGGTTTTTATTGCCCCCCAGCCTGGCCATCGGCCCCACCGCCCGCAAACCGCCGCGCCCCCTCTCTTCCTTCCCCTGTCGCCTTCCGCCCGAGCCCCCCTCCCCCGCTCCTCTCCCACCTGCCGCCTCGCTGTCCAGTGGGCCCGAGGGTCGCGTGACCCAGGCTGTCAGTGGCGGAGGGTGGCGCGTCGGCGCGGTAACCCCGCGGGTGGAGGGAGGGGAGGGAAGCCCCAAACCGTCGCGCACAGCGGTCGTACTGTCCGGCTTGTACACATGTACGGGCGGGTGTGGGGCCCGCGAGAGGGAGGGGCGTGGGGCGGACGGGCGCGAGACGCCGGCGACGACTCATCAATTCGGCGGGATGGGCCGCGGGTCGGGGGTGAGTCTTCTCTGCACGGACTCACCCACTGATGTGTGGGCCCCACCGGTGCCCTGGCCCACACGTCAGTGACTGCGAGTCCCTCGGCAGTACTGCAGCGGACTTGCTTCCCGAGTCGGGTACACACCGTGCCGCTCTGCGCTTGCATGATTTGGGTTCCAGCTCCAATGGGGATGGATGGGAATTGGGATGCCAATGCCATGGATGGATTGATGGGGCTAGAGGGTTATGCCAACTCCCTCCCGGCCACCGGATAACCACATCGCCACACTCCGTCGGTCAATTGCTTGGGATCAGATTTCTTTTGTGCTCGTAAAATGCAATAATGGTTGAGCACTTGCAAACAAAAAGAATTTTCCCATTTTTTGAACGGCAGTAGAACTGTACTAGTATGCAGCATGAATCGTTCCGTGTAAAATGTAATACTCTGTAGAATTTATTCATTCCTATGGTTGATTTTCTATTTTGTTAACTACTCCCTCCGTCCCGTGAAAAATGCAATTCTAGTTTTTCTCAGACAGATTAATGACATTGGTAAATGACCATACTATCCTCAGTAATCGTCTGAATCATACTAAATTTGGCATAGAGGTTGTTAGTGCATGCAGAAAATTATCTATTTTAAGAAATAACCAGTTGGTTACAATTAGAATTGCATTCTTTTGTGGGATTTTTTTTGAATCTCAGAATTGCACTCTTCACGAGACGGAGGGAGTACTCATGGACGAAGTACTCTAGGCACAAGCCGTCGGTACCTGGCACGAGATTTTTGTGTTTCGAAATTTGAAACCTGTAACAACCACTGCAACGTGTGGAGCCAGCCATTTTGCCCGATTTTGGCTGGTTAGTTTTAACGTCCTCCTGCGTTTGACGGTACGGAACCCGGAAAACAAAACAACAATTCAAAATTCAAACCGCCTGGGGGACCCCATGATTAACAGCCAAACGGCCTCGATCCCGTCCACTCGGCGCCCTGGCGCTCCCACTGCCTTGTGGGGACCCCTGAGCCTTGACCCCACCTGCCATTGGGTCGGCGAAAACGACGCGCGCCCCGAGCATGAGGTGGCACCTCGCCAGCTGTACCCCGGTGACCACCCACCGCCCGCTCCCGGTCATCCCTCCCGTCTCCCCGGCTATATAAACCCCGCCTCCCCCTTCCCCTTCCTCCAGCCACCGATCGAGACGTCCCAATCGAGCTAATCACACAATCTCACTCACACCGCCATTGCCAGCCTCAGCAGCAGCAGCAGCGATCTCAGTACGATGGGAGTGGAGTCTGAGTGCGACAGGATAAAGGGCCCCTGGAGCCCCGAGGAGGACGAGGCGCTGCGGCGGCTCGTGGAGAGGCACGGGGCGCGGAACTGGACGGCGATCGGGCGGGGCATCCCGGGCCGGTCGGGGAAGTCGTGCCGGCTGCGGTGGTGCAACCAGCTCTCCCCGCAGGTGGAGCGCCGCCCCTTCACCCCCGAGGAGGACGCCGCGATCCTGGCGGCGCACGCGCGGCTGGGGAACCGGTGGGCCGCCATCGCGCGGCTGCTCCCCGGCCGCACCGACAACGCCGTGAAGAACCACTGGAACTCGTCGCTGAAGCGGAAGCTCGCCACGGCGACGGAGGCCGGCGGGGACGGCGAGCCGCGGCCGTGCAAGCGCGCGAGCCCCGGGCCGGGGAGCCCCACGGGGTCCGACCGCAGCGAGCTCAGCCACGGCTCCGGCTCCGCCGGCGGCGGCGCGCAGGTGTTCCGCCCCGTCCCGCGCCCCGGCGGATTCGACGCCATCGCCGCCGCGGACGCGCGTCCGCCGCCGCCGCCAGTCCCGGTGCGGGACGAGGACCCGCTCACCTCGCTCTCCCTCTCGCTGCCGGGGCTGGACCAGGCGTCGCCGCCGGGGTTCCACCACGACAGCGCCCGGAGCCAGTTCCAGGAGCTCTCCCCCTCCCGCTCCCCGTCGCCCCCGTCCGCGCCGTCGTCGTCGTCCTCCACCACCACCGCCCCCTACCCGTTCAGCGGCGAGCTGGTGGCGGCGATGCAGGAGATGATCCGCGCCGAGGTGCGCAAGTACATGTCCGGCGCGGGCCTCCGCGCCGGGTGCGGGCCCGGCGCCGTGGGCGAGGCGTCCATCGTCGAGGGCGTCATGCGCGCCGCTGCGGAGCGCGTCGGCGTCGTCACCCGGCCGTAGAATGAAAGAGACCCCAAAATCCAAATCCAAATCAAATCAGATCAAAATCAATGCGAAGCATTGTGTTAATTAAGATCGGGATCCTGTGTAGCACTACTACTACAACTAGACTACTTCCACTACTACTAGTCTACTAGTCTCGTTTCTCTGGCCTTCTCTTCGGCCGCTGTATTTAGGAGGAGCTCAGCTCAGCCTCTGCTCGCTGTTCATTCTTCGGCAGCTGGCCGGCCGCCGCTCTGAATTCAACAAGGAAGCAGAGCGGCGGCGGCGGCGGCGAAGCCGGAAGTGGAAATCGGAATGGAAAGAGGAGGTCGCCAATAATCGGGCCTGCCATTTCTGTACCCCGGATGTGGTGGTCACGGTTTGTTCAAAAAAGAGATGCCGATGGCAAGTGATGAGATGCGCCCAAAAACTCGCCCAGTTTCTCCACGCTTGGGTACCAGCAGATCTGCTCGGATTTGGAACGGGCGACACGATGTGGCACGAGAACGAGCGCAACCGAACAAAACGGCGGATCCGGGCCGAGATACAAATTGGCCACTTGCAATTGCAACCCCTTTCAGGCTTTCACGCCGACTGACAAACTGGTGTTAGTCAGGATTTACGGGATTGTTACGCGGAGATCCAGCTGTTTTCGGCGCGGTTCCGATGAAATTTGTTGGGTTCCAAACAGGTTTAGTTAACGCGTCGACTTCAATTGGTGTCGAGCGATGGAACCAGGTGGTTCGATCTCGTACTCCTATGTAACAATTATTGTACAAACGCGTTAATCCTCCGGGGTGTGTCATGTGAGCGTACTAGGCTCATCAGCGGAGTTGTGATACGAACTGGGTTGCTAAGAAGCAAGGCGCAGGACGGGGCAGCGGCGGATTGCTGCTAGAGACAGCCAGCAGGTGGGCAGCTGAGCTATTACGTAGCAGTGGCGGGGCAGCCGGCAGTGAGCTGGGGCGCGGCGCGGGGAGGACAAGCGGTAGCGGTAGCAGTAGCAGCCAGCTGTTCTGGGCCTGCTGCCTGCGCGCACCTTAACACCCTCGCGCAGAAACAGTAAAGAGAGGGGGACGCAAATGCGATATGCAATGCACCCGCGGCCGGGCTTGCAAAGGACTAGTAGAGCAGGATGGGTATGGGTCGCGCCTGCTGTGCGCGCGTGCGTGCGTGCCCTGCTGCGTGGCTCATCTCTGCAGCTAGCAATCAGGGAGACGGCGGCGGTCTGCCGGCGAGGCATTGCGCCTTTGTCTGTTTCAGAGGCAGGACCGCGCGGACTGAGATGGAACATGGGCCTGATTTTCATTATACTGGGCTTAGAAAGAAACTGGACCGAACTTTTTTTCCCCTGTTCGAGCCTGGTTACTGAGGCCTAGTGTACCTCCAGCGGTCCAGCCCATTGGGGGAAATGCAGCAACACTTTAGTTGGGTAGCACTAACAACGTCTATAATACAAAAAGGTTCAGATTGGGGAAGAACACATGGGCAAGTTCAGATTGCTGGTGACACCGAATACAGGCAGAGGCATACTTCCAAGTATAATACACTACATATAGTTATTATTCAGTACGGAATTCACCACCGATCTGACAACTCCCTGCCGTTACAAGCAATTCAGCATGCAAGCAGCCACTCACCCTTCCCAATCCCAGAACAGAACGAACGCTCGCTCAACGAAGCAGAAACCGCAGACACACGCACACACACCTCACACGAACGGGAGAGGCTACACTCGGGACACCATTCATCAGTTGCTCGGCGCCTCCGCCGCCGCCTCCTCGATGTTGCTGCCGGCGACGTCGACGACGAACCGGTACCTGACGTCGTTGCGCTCGAGCCGCTCCAGCGCCTCGTTCACGTACCCCATCTTCACCACCTCGATCTGCGACGTGAGCCCCTTGTCGACGCAGAACTGCAGCGTCTCGGCGGTCTCGTCGACGCTCCCGATGAAGCTCCCCGTGATGGACTTGCGGCCCAGCATCACCATGGGCGACACGAAGCTCAGCGGCTCGCCGATGACGCCCAGCAGCACGAGCTTGCCGTCGAGCTTCAGCAGCGCCAGGTACGGCGCCAGCGGGTGCTGCGCCGGCACCGTGTCGATGATGTAGTCCAGCGAGTCGGCGGCGGCGGCCATGGCGTCGCCGTCGGAGCTCACCAGGTACGCGTCCGCGCCCAGGTCGTCCATGGCCTCCGCGCGCTTCCGGGACGACGAGCTGATCACCGTCACGTGGTGGCCCATCGCCTTGGCCACCTTCACGCCCATGTGGCCCACGCCGCCAAGGCCCAGGATGCCGCCGCGGAGGCCCGGGCTCGTCAGCCCGAAGTGCTTCAGCGGGCTGTACACCGTCACGCCCGCGCACAGCAGCGGCGCGGCCTGCTCCGGGGCAAGCCCAGCGGGGATCTTCACCACGAACCTGTAAGAAAAAAATCGCCACTTCATGTTGAGTTTTCTGAACTCTGACAGACATTTCTTTTTTTTTTGTTTCAGGAAAAAGAGAAGAACAGTTGCGTGAAGAGTTACTGTCTGTCTTTAACAGTTCACATATCCTCGAATAGAAAAGATGTCCCTATCGATCTGACTCTTGTTGGATAGGTGTAGTGCGGTTACTGAAAAAGACAGTACACCGCGCTAAAGTCGTAGAGAAGTAATGGATCAAAAGCTATCCTCATTTCTCCCAACAACCAGTGGTTTTAGGTGTGACCATATTCTCCAGACAGGTAGGGAGTAGGTGAAGATCCGGCTTCTGTGGTGATGGTTCAACTTCTAGTAAAGCACACCAAATCATACTTTTGACATCATACTCTTGCCTAGTCACTACAAGGCAGCCATACCACTAGTTGCAGTTAGATGATGAACTTTCTCGATGATACCAATCCCCATACCCATACTTTCCTCCACCCTCTAGAAGGATTAGACTTCATCCACTCCAAAGAGTCCAAAATTAGAGTTAAAGCATTGCTTACTTTGTCTAGAACCGTCATTTTTTATCTATTATATTAATACAATAGTGTTAAAAGGAGCCATGACGTTCGCCGAGAGGACTAAGAAATTCCCAGGTTAATCTAAAAAGAGAAGAATATATACCGTCGGATTTTATGAAGATCTAACGATCGATATTATTCCGTTAATCCAAAAAAGAGAAAAATATATGCCGCCGGATTTTATGAAGATCTAACTGTACATATTATTCCGTTCGCCGCCACCTCTCCACGGTTGTCGTGCGACCGTTTGCGGCCGCCACGCGAGCCATCCAATGCCGCGGCTGCGCGGCCATCCGTGGCCGCTGTAGGTGTCCTCCACCATCGTCGCATGGCCGTTCGCGGCCGCCGTGGGAGCCCTCCACCGCCACCGCGCGTCCGTCCTTGGCCGCCGCGGTAGTCCTTCGTCGTCGCCCCGCGATCGTCCGTCGTGGAAGCCATCCGCAGCCGTCGTGGGAGCCATTCGCGCGTCTTCAAAGTTCGGGGTTCGGCCGCTCTGCTCGCTGCCACTGGTCAGCGGTCTTGAGGGGTGCCGAACGAGGAGACCATCACCCATCGCCACCACTTCATTCCGTCCGTCACCACCCCTCCGCGGTCGCCGCGTCCATTGCTACCGCCGCGCGGCCGTCCGTCGCCGCCGTAGGAGGCATCCACCGTCGCCGCATGGCCGTTCGCGATCGCCGCGGGAGCCCTCCACCGCCGCTGCGTGGCCGTCCGTGGCCGCCGCGGGAATCCTTCGCGTCGCAGCATGATCGTCCGCCGCCGCGGAGCCATCAACAGCCGTTGTGGGAGCTGCCCGCGTGTCATCGGAATTCAGGGTCCGGCCGCTCCGCGCGCCACCGGAGGCCGGCAGTGCTGAAGGGTGCCATCCGGGGAGACCGGCACCCCTCGCCACCACTGCCGCCACTAGAGAGGGGGGAGATAAAGGGAGAGGGATAGAGTGGGGGAAGTGGTGGCGTCGGTGAAAGAAAAAGGAGAAAAAAACATGGGTGGGGATCACGTGTTGGTAGTTGGTATAGAATATATAGGTAGTTGGTATAGAATATAAGATATAGGTAGTTGGTATAGAATATAAGATATAGAGGATAACGGGTGCAGAAGAAATTGATATAGAGGAGAGAATCTCGATGACAAGGTAGGAATATTTCTTTTAGAGGATTAGAATAGAGTACGACGGGTGCGAATAGCCTGAAGCCCCATATGCCCTACCACATTCCTCTATATAGGAGTTAATGTTCAACAACGAGCGGAGGACAATACGTCGGTCTGCACGTTTACCTGATGAGAGGTGCTCAAATTTAGGGTGTTCAACAACGTTATAAGCACAGCGGGAGAGAACTATTCTCCCTATCCGAATGGAGCGAATCGTTGTCGGAATTGAGCACTATGCCATGCTTAGCACTTGGTGTCTTTGCCAACGTAAGTGGTAGATCATCAAATGGGTTACCCGTGCTCAAACCCATTTGATGGTCTTTGTTAACGAATTGGTGTAAAAAGGAGCATACAGAAAAACAAAGCAGAGAAACTGAGGTGGTGTAGCGTTCAACAATGAGCGGAGGACATCGCATTGATTTGCACATGTAACTGATGAAAGGTGCTCACACTCAAACCAGTTTGATGGAAGATCATCAAATGGCTTGCCCACACTCAAACCAGTTTGATGGTTTTCGTTAACGAGTCAATGCAAGAAGGAGTAGATGTAGGTAAAACAAAGCGAAGAAACTCATGTGTCGTACGGCTTTGATGAACGTGCTTGCCGTGCATACATGTTGACATGGAAGTTGAGTAACAATAGGCTGGGCAAAGAAATGTTTTCTTGATGCCCGATATAATCATGGAACTGTAAACTACTGACGATCATTCACTAGATTGGGCATGAACCATGTCTATATATTACTCCATCTTTTATCGGAGGTGAAAAAAGATAAAAAAATGATCCATAACCGTGATAGTCACCCATTGATTACTGCAACCTAAGTTCTCACTGCTTAATTAGAAAAATAGCAGTATTTGTTGAGGTAGCTCGCGTGTTCGTGGAGGAAAAAAGTATCTAATGTCAGTAAGTTGCATTTTATATATGTAAAGTTATATGGATTACTTTATTCACTTACCCATGATCTGATCGCTACCTCAATATTAAGTTACACAATCTATTATCTTAGAGCATCTCTAGCAAACCCAATAAGCCCCTATCTCAAGTTTAAAGGGTCCAAAAAAAGTTACACTCCAGTATACCGAACAAGCCCCCGTACCAAATTTAGAGTAAAAAAAAAGTTGCACTCCAATGGGCCCTCTACTTGTCCTCTTCTCAGGGTCTATAGAAAGCCCTATATTTATGGGGGTTATTGCTTGAGTTGTAGTATTTTGTGGCTCTTAAGAAATAGAGGTTGCCTCCATTTAGTATTTAGAGAGTATGGTTTGAGAGGTATTGGTTGAGTTAATCTTAATAATATAATATTATTATTATATTAATTGAAATAAAAATAATATACACCATTGATTTTTTGTAAGATCTAACAATCTATATTAATCCTTAAAGTTCATTGATTATAGTAAATAAATAGTTAGATTCTAAATTAAATAAATAATAAAATTATAAGTTGATTAATAATCAATGTCAAATACAACAGTAAATATAAGCTTGCATCATTAAGTCATACAATGTGCCACATACATGATAATAAAAAAAGATATGTTAGTTTGGACACACATGAAAAACCGTATAGACAATTGAACAATGAATATTTAAATAAATTTATATTTAAGTTAAAATTCTAAATATGAGTATAAAAAACTAGCTAACCGCGCAAATTTGCGCGAGCCATCTTGCTAGTTTTATAAAAATATTAGATTACCTCTAGAACACTGCATGTAAGATAATGCTTAATTATAAATGGGGTGGTGACTGGTTGTGCCAAATGTCTCGTTTCAGGTACTTACTTCTGGTCGACTACCATAGTAGAGGCGAACCCGCCCTGCGTGGGCCGGCCATCAGTGTAGACATCATTGTAGGACCAGATCTTCTTGTTGCAGTATTGCTCCACGTTAGCCTTGCAGGGGCGGCACTCGCGGCAGCACCCAACGATCACCCCGACGCCGACGACATCGCCGACGCTGTGCTTGCTCACCTCGGGCCCGACCTCCACCACCTCACCGACCACCTCATGCCTGAAAAGTTTCAGTCATCAGCAATGCAGCCCATGCACGCATGATTATAAGTGCGCCATTTCAAAACATTATCAGTTCACAGATGTAGAGCTGTTGTGCTGTCGGAAAAAGTTTTGGTGAGGTTTAGCTTTACTCATGGCTTGAAAATGATGGTATAACTCTTTAATTAGCTAAGCAACCTACTCTTGCGGTGTTTTATCTTGTGTTTCAAATAATGTGGTGATTGACAGTAATTTACAACTAACCCGCTTAGAATGATCCTGACACATGCCATTTCCAGTTACCAAACGTTTAATCCTATCTATAATATCTGTGGGTTAAATCAGATATAGTTTATTAATTACCATGAAAATTGAGAAAAAATAGCTGCTGTTGTCTGTCCTTACTCCTTTCATACTTTCCAGAAAACAAAAGGTGAATAGAAATACTTGAATTTCAGTTTATTATGGACCATATACCTGTTCCCTAGCCCTGCTGAAAAGTCGCTAGAAAACGAAAAGCTATGGATGTGCTTGCTGTGCTTACCCAGGGACCATGGGGTATTTTGAAGCACCGAGGTGGTTCTTGGCCTGGTGGATGTCAGTATGGCAGATTCCGCAGTACAGCACCTTCACCACCACATCTTCAGGGCCTGTCTTCCTGTTGTTGTCATCACAATAAAACCCATCGAGAAAGAGACAAGCGGTCAGTTGATTCTTGCAGCAGGAGACGAGCATACACATACAAGTTGTGAGGCCTGATTATATGGCCACGAGATAGAACTAAATTAAAAGAGGAATGCGAAAATGTAATCGAATAGATGCTGCTGCGCCTGTCTGCCAAATTGCACCACAGAACTGATCGAACAACGAAGGTTATGGCTTTATATGCTGAAGCTGTATGGTGGTGTGTGGCAGGGGCTGGGAAGTCTGGAACAGGTAGTAGGTAGATAAATGCAAATATCAGTAATAGATATGGACTTCCGATGAAATGTCAAACACGTGCAGGGCCAAAGGGGATAAAAGAAAATATCCTGAACAGTAGCGAGTTTCCGGTAGTGTCTCTTGTCAAGTGCACCACTCGCTCACTCGGACCAAAATACGTACATGCCGCGTATACGCATGTTATCTACTCCCTCAATCGTTTTAGTTGACATTATTCCAGCATTTTAATGACGCTAGCTGTTTTCTTTTTTTGTGAGTAAATGACGCTAGCTGGGCCTTCATTATTTTCCCTTCAGGTGCTGGGCTAATTTGTTCCCGCGCGCCGGCCGGGCTGTCCAGGCCAACCCAAGGGCGAAAAAGAGAAATAACTCCTCTAAACTACCGGTGGTAAATATTTTAGTGCTACTGAATTCAGCTAGCGGGGGCAAAAAAATGATATGTAGCAGGCAGTATATATGACTCTTCTAGACTTCTACCAACTGAAGAGCAAATCACGCGTAATGTATCACTGTATCAGTTACCAGAACATGGGGCCCAAGACCTTTCATGCGCGCTGCTTCTTTCTGCAAGTTGCATCTGCAGTTACTTGATTTTTTTTAAAAAAAACATTTGATAGTTTTTCTTTCTCTCCTTCAGAGTCACTAAAAATCAGATTTCTATCTGTTCGTGATCGCGGAGAAGATCTATCCAAACAAACTGACGGCACAAGGACGCTAAAGACGTCGTACGCATGCGGAATGGATCGAATCTGTTCCTCAAGTTTCTTCAGAGAAGAATCTGTTCCTCTCCTCCTTAAAATCCCTTTGCACACGCATGTTTCAAGAACGGATCGATCGAATAACAGGAAAGAGGGGAGCAAGGAGACGGCCGGCGGAGGAGTCGAGAAGAACTCGAGATATATGGCCATGGCGCGGCGGCGGCGCGCGTACCTGACGGTGTAGGTGTAGGGGGAGAGATGGCCGGTGGCGTCCCGGGCGGCCCACCCCACCACCGTCCTTTCCGACGCCAGGCTGCCCATTCTTCGCGCGCGCGCTGTCGGAAGGGTGGGCGATCGATGGCGATGGAGACGAGGTTTTTGGGAGATGGCAGGAAGAGAACAGAGGAGGGGGGCGCGGGTGCAGTGGTTTGGAAAGCACGAGCAGTGCTGTGCCCTTTTATGGTAGGAGCGCTTCTATTTGGAGGAAGCGAGCTGGGGCACTACTACTGGGCAGTTATCAGGAGTTGAGGACCGGACCGGTAATCGAACCGGTGAAGACGTCGGTTCACTGGTTCAACCGTTAAGAACCGATTGAACCACCGGTTCGATAACTTTGAACCAGTGAAGTGAACCGGCGACAAATACTACGAACCGGTCCAATATACCAATGATGACTAGCAGTACATATTATATTGCATAATTTATTATAAGAAAAATATGCTCATAAATAACACGGTTATGTAAACCATGTTCCAAGTTCAACATCTGCACGATAAATTCAAGCAACAAATTCATAACAAGACTACAGAAACTTGTGCTACTGACTTACTGAGTAGCGAGTACTCACGTAGTGGCACTCTCCATTCAGATTTCTAATCAACAGTCTATTGAGTTGCAAACAATTTTGAATCTCTAGATCTACGAAGTCCGAACTCTAATTACTATACAAATAAAAAATTAAATCAGTAGCGTCTAAACTCCAAAACTCACTATAACCATTAGCCATGTCGTCGTCGTGAAGATGGAGCAGTGGAGCGCCATTGGTCGTCGTGTGTCAGGCCGCCGCGCCGCTAGAGAAGATGCGCCGCCGGCCGCCACTGGAGAAGATGCGCCGCCGGCCGCCGAGACGCAGGGGATAAGGGGCTGCCGATGTGCCGTCGAGGGGCAGCCGCCGGCGAGGGCAGAGCAGGACGGGGCGACGAGGTGGAGCGGCTGCCTCCAGAGATGATGCGCCGCCGGCCGCCGCTGGAGAAGAACGCTGCTGGCTGCCGCCCTTTTTTCGCCTCCGTCCGCTTTAGATGCGCCGCCGCCGACCGCCAAAATCCCGTGAAAAAATCTCTCCTAGCTCTCGTAATCCTTTACGTGAGAAAACAACGGAATTTCCATTACTACCCTCGGTTGGATAAGGTTCTACTGAATCAGCAAAGGGGTATTTTTGGTAGAAATCAAAACCTGTCCGGTTCACATAGAACCGCCCGGTTCACCGGTTTCACAAAAAACCGGCCGGTTCATCTGGTTTTTACCGGTTCGATTGCTTGAACGGTCTTTGAAGCAAACCGAATCGTTGGAGGCTCTAGTTCGGTCTTTTACCGGTCGGACCGCCGGTCCGGTCCGGTCCTAATAACTATACGTTCTCAAAAGGCCTTGGTTCATGCCAGTAGGTCAATTTTTAAAAAGATAGGATTAGGTCAAGGAACAAATACAACACCTCTGTATAAGCTCAACTAGAAAGCGATACTTTTGTTTATGCAATGACAAACTAGACGCCTACATTGTCCATATTGCCACACTGCTCCAGGCCAAGGTTCAATCATGAAAGCATCACTGGTATATACACTTGACATTCCGTGCAAGGGAGGAGTAGGTGATGTTTCTTCTTCACCAATCAGAAAAGAAAAAGACGCCCTCACAAATTTCAGCGAGCCGTTTGATTTGGTAGAAGATCCTGCATGGGGGCAAATGGAACTTTTTTTCTAAAAAAAAGGGGCAAATGGAGTAGTATGGGTTAGGAAAGACTGCCGGATCAGCACGGTGGCTGGACGAAGAAGTTGGTCGGGGGAAAGTGACGTGGCACGAGGCAGTGGATTGGCCGAGAGCTCGGAGAGAACGCGAAAGGGATGTGGGAGTTGTTGGCCGCGGATGCGGTAGGTGAGAGGGGCCCGCCACGTCTCTGACGTCACGGCGACGTCATCTCTGGAACAAACTTTCCGTTTCTTTCAAAACCAGTCTGGGGTAGAGAACTTTCGGATAATGGACTCGACTTTGAAGCAGATAAAAGTTGGGTGAGACGCTATATTTCACTTGGACTTTAGAGCAGGGTGCTTAGTTTTTCTCCTTTTGTAAACAATGCATATTCATATTAGTAATAATCCCTTTTTGACGTAGTATTAATTAATAATCTTATGTGCACCAGTTACAAACTTACCTTTTTTGTTGAACAATAAGACCTTTTCATAGTTCCATAGGCCGATTAACGCGCAGTGCTTACTTCATCTCTTTCACTGAAAATCTCATACCTGAACCTCACAACAACAATCGCTATTGATGATTGCATCAGCATGGCAGCTAGAACTGCAGTCATGAGCCGTTGTATGGCATATACTCCGTATGAAACACGTCATATACAGTGATATTAGTTTAATAGTTTGGAGTAGGTATATCGGTGTTGTTGATAGGACGACGGTCGACGGCACCAAGTTTAATTTGTGGATGAAAATGTGGATCGGCCGTGGCCGTCACCGTGAAATAGACGCGAAAACTACATAAGTCAGCTAGACAATTCGTGCGTGCTGAGCACATCGGAATTTCAAGTGAGCACCGAACTCCGATAGGGATCTGTACGTGGACACCGAGAGTCAGTGCATGACGTCAAGGATGCAGCTCAAAATGCACTGAAAAATTCCAAGCGTGTGAGTGTCTCCTGGTAACTTTTTTTTAAAGTCCAAAAAAGGCTCTGGGCAAGGATCATTTAAGTGTGTGGGACTTGGGAGTGTAAGTCTATGAGATAATCATTCCGTACAAAAAATCATTTCTATTTTTTTGAACAAATTAAGAAGTAAGGAAAACGAATGTGATGTCCCTAAATCAATTAAATTGCATTCTAGCAAGACTTAAAAAACTAACTAGTAAGGACGCACGTGCGACACGCACGTTTGATAGAAAATACATACTGTATTGGTTATGAACTCAACTATTATATTAGAAGGTTTTCTTAAAATTATAACATATTAAAGAACCTTGGTTTGATTGACGAAGCGAAGGCGATGAGCAAGTACGGATGGAAGTCGAGGGAAGGGAGGAACCGTGATTGGTGGGCGGTAATACCCGTGGGTACGTCAATACTTATAGATGTAACAATAAAATAAACTATTTTGTTGGTGGATACATGGAATGGGTAAATAAATTTCATGGTGAGAAAAGTAACGCCAAAACGGCAGGAACTCTCTAGAAATATCGTTTTTTTCTTATTTGTAAGAACCGTTCACGTCTTTTTCACCGTTACACCTGACATGTGGGTCATCTGTGAGGGGTGGGTAGGAATTTTTTAGGTGAGAAGTGTTTTTAAAAGAATTGTATCTTTATATAAAAAATAATAATAAGGTAAGGTTGTGCCACAAATGCCTATATTTGTGGAAAAAACTATTGAAGACTAGAATTTCTTGGGCCAAACACACGCTTTTTCGGAGACGGCTGAATTTGCATGAATCCCATGGCAGAGAGGTCCAAGTCCATTACCACGAAACGACAGGCCCAAGTCCTTCAAAAAGAAAAACGACAGGCCCAGACCAGCGCCGAGGTCCATACGTTTTGGCTCGCGCGCGATGGGTGGGTCAGATCCTGTCAGCACGCAGGGATGGGCACACGTGCACGTTGTTGGGCCGCGGTTTGGGTCACGAGCCGATTTGTTTCGCGGAAAAAGTCCATTTAACGTCCCTCACGTTTAGCTGTCGTAAGCTTTTCGTCCTCCAAGTGCAAAACCGGAAATCTTTGATCCTCCAGGTTCTAATACCGTGCGTTTTACATCCCTCGGCGGTCTCGACAGCGGTTTTGCTTACGTGGCGGCGATTTCGCTGACGTGGCGCGCTGACATGGCGTGCTTAAAATGGCTGAAACTTTGAAAAATCATATAAAATCATAAAAAATGATAAAAAGATAAATCTAATTTTTTTTAGCTTCCTCATGAACATATTTACACATTGGAGTCATTTATTTACATGTTTTATATTATTTTTTAGTCGAAATAAAATAGGCAAGAAAAGATACCATAGAACTTGTAAAATGCATAGTAAATATTTGAATATTATAAAATAATAAATCCAACTCCTGTGTCCCTCTGGTGAGTGCATGCATCTAGTAAAGCGTCAAATTTCAGCAGCATCTTGTAGTCTTGTCACTTTGGATGTAATAAATTCGTATCTTATCTATTTGTGGACTTGAGGACTTGTATTGTGTGCTACTGAGTGTGTTGAACATATTTATGTATCCTAAGTGACACTATGTTAGTGTGATATGCATGTGTTGGTTGATGTACTGTTCTGTACATGTGCTGACTGGCAAAACCGGTCTGACCGGTTTTGGAAACCGGTCTGACCGGTTTCTGCTGTGACAGCACATGTATATCTTTCTTTTTTATTGAATGATATACATGTCATATGCATCACGGGTTAATTTTTTTTTACACACTTGTTGCACATGTTGGATGCTGAGATATAGGGGGAGCTCTCGGTTTCCTCTTTATGTGCATTTGGCATATGAGGCCAAATTTTTGATATTCCACTCAAAGAACATATTAAGGGGGAGCTCACAATACATCTCAGATTGTTTAGAGCTTAAATTTCATATCTTTTTGTAAGCTTTAATCATGTTGTCATCAATCACCAAAAAGGGGGAGATTGAAAGTGCATCTAGGCACTTAAGTGTTTTGGTGATTTAATGACAACATGATTAATGATCTAACTTGTTTGCTTAAGTATATGAGCATGGAATTATTCTTATGGATTTTCATGTCATGTATTTATTAATAAGAATATGCGCTCTTTTGATTTAAGAGTGTGAAAGCAAACAAGTGGATGTGATCCCATGTGATTAATGTAGACAATGACAAGTAAATAGAAAAGGCAAATGAGACAAGTAGTGATGCTTATGGATAGGTCTCATTTAGAAGAAGCTTGTCAAATAATATTGGGACAACTCATGTGATGATATTGGATATATATCGGTTAGTTGAAGACATGGATTTCAATGTGGATTTCATGTGGATGCAAGAGCAAAGCTAAACTTAAAGCAGCAAGATAGGATGGAAGGGATCAAACTAGATGGCTAGTGACGAGGTACTAAGCGAAGTGAAGGACAAGAGTCGTCTTGTGGCCGAGGAACTTTGCTAGGGTGAAGGAACTAGTTTTGTGGATTGATCTCTAGGCATTAATCAAGCCTCATCTAGTGAAGCAATGCAATGCATCCAACCATTGTTGAAACATATGATGAAGTGACTTATGAATTGGTATGGATTCGTGATCATACACTTGGAAATTCTAAGTCACTAGCTCAAGTGGGATTCGCTCAGCAAGAATGGAATGTTGAAGCCCTCAAGTTGATATTGATCAAGTATGGTGTCAATGAAGACATAAAAGCTCAAGTAGATGTTTTACTTATTATTTGCAATCTTGAGTATAGGAGTGCCGTACTATCAAGATGAATGCAACTTTAGTTGTTTGACTACACACCAAAAAGTGCTCATAGGTCAACCCATGAGAGATAGTCTTTGAGAGGAGGGTTTTTGGGCTTAGTGTGCTGACTGGTCCAAAACCGGTGTGACCGGTTTTGGAAACCGGTGTGACCGGTTTTGGTGCTCAGGAGTGTAACGGCTAGTTTCGTTTGAAAAGCGGTATGACCGGTTTTGGAAACCGGTGTGACCGGTTTTGCTCGGGCATAACGGCTAGTTTTTGTGTGTGGGGTATTTATACCCCCTAGCCCTCACCTTTGAGGGCTGCTGGTTCATTTTGGTCCCTTGGGCGTCCAGAAGCACTTCAAGCACCAGCAAGCTCTCCCCAAGCCTCTCTTTGTGAGAGTTGGTTGAATTTGTTCATATCTTTGGATTGGGTTGAGAGAGGGTTTGTGTGTGTGCAATAGAGAGCTAGAGAGCTAGCTAACTCAGTGAAGAGTGAATCCATAGCTTGAGCACTCGCGGTTGAGGTCTAGCAACTCATTGAAGCATTTGTTACTCTTGGAGGTGAAGCCTCCTAGACGGCCAGGCGTCGCCGGTGAGCCACCAAGGTTGTGGTGTGCCACGGATTGTTTGTGCAGGTGTGGTCTTGCCTCCTTCGGGGAAAAGATCAAGTTAGTGGAACCGAGGAGATAGCTCGACCTTTGAGTCACTAGGGGCTTCCTCAACGGAGACATAGGATTCGCTATGCTTTTGGGCAGCCTTTGGGCAATCAGCGAATCTGAACTTCGGGAAACAATTCGCTACGTCTCCAATTTGGTTTGCCTCACAATTTCCTTTCTAGCACATATATTTGCTTCCGTTTCGATCTACTTGGTTGTGCTTATCTTGTGTGTAGGGACTAGTTGGACCTGCTAGAAATCATCTACACAAGCACTACATCAAGTTGCATTTGTGCTAGAGCTCGAAAAGGGGGTTAATTCACATTCTTGTGTTTCTCAATCAGAAACCGGTCCCCAAACCGGTCTGACCGGTTTTGGTTCTGACTTAGTCATTTTTCCAGCTAAAGATTGATTCGGAGTATCCAGAGGTGTTGCGGAGTCTCCGGTCTTAACCCCAGAGTATCCGGCATACCCTCGGAGTATCCGGAGTTGAACTGACAATTTGTTTTAAGTGTTGGAAATTTGCAGAATCACCTATTCACCCCCTCTAGGTGACATCACGGTCCTTTCAAACTTTTTCCTTGTTTCGCTCACGCCTCCGGGCTGACCGTGGAGAGAAGAGTGGCCCATAGACATTTGTTGATGATTGATTATTATCAGACCCAATCAATATAACCTATATAATTGGTACCCACTAACAAGCATGGTTGGATTTCTCTCAACATGCAACCATTTCACGTCATCATCCACTATGCGCCATATCACTGTCCACTATAAGCCAAGTCATCATCCACTAGACCATCTATTTATTTTTCACCCATTTTCTGTGACCACATTTTTGTGAGTAGCAATTATAAATTACAGGAGTAGAAATTACATGTATGATCAGCCATACTTACATGTATAATTTTACTAAAAAAATGCAATCACTTTGGTGTTTATACTTTAACAAATTTCCGCAGCAACACGCGGGATATTATCTAGTTTATATATATAGCAACGGATAAAGAAATCAACTACCCCGTTGCTAACTTGCTATTTAATGTCGTTGCAATGCATGCCAGAAATTACTATGCTAGCGACGTCATTTTCGCAGTCTAAAACGACGTGCATCTGCCCACAATTGCAAGTTGCAACACAAATGCTCGATTGATCGAAGATGTTGGCCGGCAACGTACCGGGCGAGGCTGATCATGCGTGATCGATTGGTCCATGACACCTC
This sequence comes from Echinochloa phyllopogon, assembly GCA_033239725.1. Lineage (NCBI taxonomy): Eukaryota > Viridiplantae > Streptophyta > Magnoliopsida > Poales > Poaceae > Echinochloa > Echinochloa phyllopogon. The sequence continues at coordinate 6,155,772 of BTCW01000001.1, forward strand.
AACTCAAACCATATATGACTTGAAGAAAATTGACACAAATCGCATGCAGTGCCCCTCGATCTGGATGGGCTACAATGTTACATCAATAATTATTTCTCTGTTTCTCGATCGAGATAGGTATCCACTATCTAACCCGGTCGTCGTCCCGTTTGTCATCCCTGAGAGTAGTCCATCCAATTCCATCAAAGTTAGCCAACAAACAATTAATTTAGCTCACACATAAATCAGTCCATAAGTATGAGTCCCCATCGAGAAGTAAATAAATCAGTCTGACTTATTGACAAACTTAGAGGCTCGGCCATTGGCCCATTGCGGCATCGCAAGCCCAATGCCGGCGAGCCAAAGACAGCAATATCTGTGTCCACCGCATCTGTGTCCTTTACCAAGGTCACTCGTCCCGATGAAGGCTCGTGCTCTCATCAGTCAGTTGTCCGCCGATAGCAGCCTGGTGTCCTCACTTGATCCTACGCGCATGGCGTGCTAGGCTCGTGGTACACTGGTACTCCTGCTACTACTTGCGCTGCTTTCTGCCCTCCTTCTTGATCCCCCGACGGTTTATTACTGTAGAATTGGTCCCCTTGGATTGATTGCGAGCTCCCCCACTGGTTCGATAGGAATGGCCACGTACAGCCCAGCCCACAGATCGGTCGTCACCCACTCTCCAGTACGTCAAGAATCGGGAAACTAGTAAGATATTCCCCTCCAATCCAAACACTACTATTCCAAACTCAAATTTAATGACACTCATCTCTCACTATGTCTTAGATAACGCGTAGAAACCATGTCTCATGAAAGACCCGGTTTCCTCTTTCTTCGTTAACTCACTTGACATATCATCTTTTAGCCTATGTGGCATGTCATTTAATTCTATAGACATCATCCTAGTCATGGGGTTGGGACTGTCCTGATTTCACCCGCTCATATTTTTTATCGTAGTCAATAGGAGAAGCTTCTACCTATTTTTTTATATTTTTTATTCTAAATCCAATTAATCCGTTCGCATAGGAAGTCAAATCTAGATCTGCTGATGTTATTCAGATGCTTTAACCATTAGGCTAGAGACCCTTTCACATTATCATCACAATTACAAAACGCTTACAAACAATACCTTAAATTTGGTTTCATTTTCAGACCGATCGACACCGTACGTGCCACGCGCACAAGGTAGGAAACTAGCTATGAACGCGCCACCGCGGTAGAGCAAACAAAGTTTCTTTCATCAGTGAGCAGTTGTTTTGGGTCCGAGGGACAGAAGATACGAGGCAAGGCGAGGGAAAGCCTTTCATTTTGGAGGAAAGATAATGTAATTAAATAGGAGAGAAAATAAAACAACTAAGAGGTCAAAAAAATCTAAATTTAACTGAATTTGTAAAATAAAAATTACTAATATTTATATCTTTAAATAGATTTAGTATAATATATATTCCTTACTTAATCTAATAATACTTAAAATTTATCCTTGTATTTAACGTAAAAAGGTAATATGGGATTTCTTTTATTTTTAGTGTAATACTAATATACACGCAGATGCTCATATAAGGTATATTTTAGGGATGGATAACAAGCCCGCTCGGCTCAGCTCGGTGGTGCTCGTTATGTTACGAGCAAAAATGCCAGCTCGGCTCTTTATGGCTCATGAGCGCTCGATTAGCTCGTGAGCCAGTGCACAAACAATGCTTCTGGATTAAATAAGGTATATTGGTGATTAACCAACATAGAAAATCATGCATATAATGCGACATGCTGATGATTTAAGTAACACGAGTGAGAAACCTTAGTTAAATCAATCAAGATACAGACATAACATAAAGTTACATAGGCAATAGTTAAAGATTTCATTTTTAATAGTTTAATAGTAAATATCTTGTGGCCTATAGTTAAAGGTTTAAATATTTAATACATGTTGTATATGGATGAGATTTTTGGGACTATTGGACTGCATATTGGCGTAGCTTGTGGCCTGCTAGTCTGCTAGTGTACTTAGTTCGTTAAGCTCATGAAAAGCTTGCGAGCCAGCTCGAATTCGCTCGTTATACTAACGAGCAAAAACTCTTGCTCGGCTCGTTAGAAATATGCACCGAGCCGAGCCGGCCGTAATCCGATCGAGCTAACGAGTTTCGAGTATTTTGTCCAGTCCTAGTATATTTACCCCTATAAATACATGCATACAAACCTTCTATCGAGCAAGCTATCATTTGGATCCTACAGTTTACGAAGTCAACGTAGATATCTCGCTGCCGATCAAAAATTAAGAAAGAGTCCTAATCTTAACAATTAACTTACGGATCGGAACAGATTTCTGCAGCAATAAAACCTAAAGGGACATCTGAAAAGAACATGTCAAGTGGAGCTAAGTGCTGATTAAAGCAGTAGCTCAGGCTCCGCCGACATATATCATGAATCTATGTGATGATCTCACCAGCTTAATACGAGAGTTTTGGTGGGGTGTTGAAAATGGTAAGCACAAAGCAGTTTGGATGGCATGGAAAAATTTAACACTGAAGAAAAGTTACGGAGGAATGGGTTTCAAAAAATTTAGGCTTTTTAATCAAGCTATGCTAGCAAGCAAACGTGGAGGCTCGTGGAGTTTCCAGATAGCCTATGTGCCTTGTTTTTAGGAGCTTTTAGGAGCTTCTTTTAAAACTAGATTTTGTAATAAGAATTGGTTGGGTGCAAACTCTTGCAGAGACCGGAATAAAATTCTCTCTTCTAAAAAAAGATAGTCTATGTGCTAGACTACAAAAGCGAAATACTATCCACAGGGTTTGTCTGATCGACACTGCTTTCCCTGTTAATGCGTCGGCAACTTGGCAGTCCGTACTGGATCTTCTCAAGAGTGGAATCATTTGGAGGATTGGCTGTGGCTCACAAGTCCGCATTTGGCGTGACCTTTGGATTCCACGAGAGCACTCCTTGAGGGTCACTACCAGGAAGGGACGTTGTCGATTAAACTGGGTATCTGAACTGCTGGATATCACTGGACGCAGTTGGGACTATGATAAACTCGTCGGAATTCTCAACACGCCAGATGCAGATGCCATTGCCAAGATAAAACTTCCTTCAAGACCGGTTGAAGATTTTCTAGCTTGGCACCATGAGAAATCTGGGTGTTTACAGTGCGCAGTGCTTATAACCTTGCACTGAAACTCAGGGATGGAACATCAACGACGGCGTCTAGTTCATCACTGGAGGGAGACATGAAGCTTTGGAGCAATGTGTGGAAAGGTAGCGTGCCCCCTAAAGTGAATGTTTTCACTTGGGATGTGTTGCCGACTAAAAGAGGGAAATTCTTAAGGAAATTAGAGTCTGATGATGTTTGCAATTTGTGTGGTCAGGAGCCGGAGACGAGTTACCATGCAACAGTTCAGTGCCCACAAGCTCATATGCTCAGGCAGTCAGGCTTGCCATGAGAGAGCATTGGAACTTGCCAAAGGAGAGTCAGTTTGCTTTTACTGGACCTGATTGGCTCCTTCTCTTGCTGGAAACATGTTCTAAGGAGCAGCGTGACTCGGTAAAGTTGCTATTGTGGAGAGCCTGGACAGTCCACAATAATATCACACATCAATCAGGTCCAACAAGTATTACAGAGTCAGTGCAATATTTGTTGTGCCTTCAGGCTTCTCTGACAGAAATCTGGCAAAAGGAAGTGTGTGCTGATCCAAAAGGAAAGGCCCCCTGCAGGAGAATTGCTAACCAAATCTCAAGTGGCATTCCATCAGCCTGGACGCCCCCGCCTCTAGGATGCTCAAAAATCAATGTTGACGGATCCTTTGTGGAACAGACGGGCAATGCGGGGATGGAGTCATCGCGAGGAATAGCAATGGTGAAGTCCTGTTCACGACCGTGGCAAGTATTGGAGCGATGTACAGATGAAGTGGAAGCAGAAGCACGGGCATGTGTTGAAGGGATACGTTTAGCTTCAGAATGGGCGCAGGGGTGGTAACGGATCATGGCCCGTTTGTTCCTTCACAATCTAACTTGGCCCTAACAAAATCTAGCTCAAAAACTAGTATTATTTTGGCTCGGCCCTAATCCGACCCGATCCTTAAAATTTCTAGTACAAAAGTGAGGGCCCTTTACCACCCCTACGCACGGATCAATTTTTGCTGAATCAGATTGCGCGAGAGTTGTTCAGGCCCTCCAGCGTCGAAAGGAGGAAAGATAATGTAATTAAAGCCTTTCATTTTGGAGGAAAGATAATGTAATTAAATAAAACAACTACCATCTTTTAAGAGGTCAAAAAAAATCTAAATTTAACTGAATTTGTAAAAGAAAAATTACTAATATTTATATCTTTAAATAAATTTATTATAAAAATATATTCCTTACTTAATCTAATAATACTTAAAATTTGGTCAACTTAAAATTTATCCTTATATTTGACGTAAAAAAGTAATATGGGATTTTTTTATTTAGTGTGATACTAATATGCACGGAGATGCTTAAGGTATATTTTAGGGGTGGGATAACGGTGGTGCTCGTTATGCTAACGAGGTAGCTTGGCTCGGCTTGTTAATGTAACGAGCAAAAATTGCATACTCAGCTCGACTCGTTATGGCTCGCGAACCAGTGCACAAACAATGCTTCCGGATTAAATAAGGCATATGGGTGATTAACCAACATAGAAAATCATGCATATAATGCGTCATGCTGATGATTCAAGTAACACGAGTGATAAACCTTAGTTAAATCAATCAAGATATAGACATAAAATAAAGTTACACAGGCAATAGTTAAAGATTTAATTTGTGGTAGTTTAATAGCGAATATCTTGTGGCATATAGGTAAAGATTTAAATATTTAACACATGTGGTATATGGATGAGATTTTTGTATATTGGCGTAGCTTGTGACCCGTTAGTCTGCTAGTGTATTTAGCTCGTTAAGCTCGTGAGCAGCTTGCGAGCCAGATCGAACTCGCCCGTTATACTGATGAGCAAAAACTATTGCTCGATTAGAAATATGCACCGAGCCGAGCCGAGTTGAGCCGAGCCGGCTGCAATCCGATCGAGCTAACGAGTTTCGAGCATTTTGTCTAGCTCTAATATATTTACCCCTGTAAATACATGCATACAAACCTTCTATCCAGCAAGCTATCAGTTGGATGCTATAGTTTACGTAGTCAACGTAGATATCTCGCTGACGATCAGAAAAATTAAGAAAGAGTGCTAATCTTAACAATTAACTCACGGTTCGGAACAAATTTCTATAACACTAAAGCCTAAAGGGACACAAAGGAACACGACAGTGACACCCATCTTTTCTCCTATAATCAAATGAGTCACCCAAGGCAGGTCATTTTCTAAACAAAGTAAAACACACGGTAGCCCTCGCGAGTCGCGACTTGTGTAGCGTGACACGACCCGTACAAAATGTAGATGTGTCCAAAAAATATATAAAAAACTCAAATACAAAAGGACGTATGCAACTATTTCTAACAACCGGAGAGCTTGGGTTCTCTATCGACTGCTCCTTGTTCTGCGCCGTCGCGAAATGCATGAACCACCAGACCGAGGCAGGTCATTCTAATAATTTCTAAACAACACAAAAAAAAGAACACAAGGGTAGCCGTCGCGACTTGTGTAGCGTGACACGACCCGTTACAAATCCGTGACCATGCATGTGTGACTCTCAAGCACCCGCCAGAAAAAAAGGCTGCAACTTGTGCTGCCACCACGACGTCGTAGCTGTAGACACGACACGACGAGCACAAGATGCAATTAACCGCAGATTAAGTGCACAACAAACAAATCTGTTTCTCGTAATCGAACGGTGAAAAGGAAACCGGATACGTTAACCACGGGATTATTTACTTTTTGTTTCCCTCTTTACCGCCACCACGCCATGGTTACTTTACTTACCACTGATCATGCTGCTAATTAAACCGAGCTAGGAGGCTGGTGTGATCCGATCCGCCGACGACGGCTGGGCCTGGGCCTGGGCCTGTGGTTGGGCCGTGGCCTTAGCCGCTCCCCCGCCACACGCTCGCCGCACCACCTCGTCCACGAACGCCTGGACGTTGGCGTCCGACGAGCCGCCGGGCGCCACCGCCGCCCTCGCCGCCGCGCTCCACCGCCTGGCGCTGGCGAGCATGCCCTCCGCCCCGGGCCCCGCCACGACGGCCTCCACCGCCTCCGTCACCTCCTCCCGCGTCAGCGGCGGCGCCCGCAGCCGGACCCCCATCCCGAGCTCCTCCACCAGGAACTTGGCGTCCGTGCACTGGTCCCCCCACTGCGGGAACGCCACCACCGGCACGCCGGCGGCCACCGTCTCCAGCGTCGAGTTCCACCCGCAGTGCGTGAGGAAGCACGCCGTCGATGGGTGCGCCAGCACCCGCTCCTGCGGGCTCCACGCCACTACCGTGCCCCGCCCCGCCACCGCCTCCACGAACCCCGCCGGCAGGTGCGGCTGCGTCTCCGGCCGCACCACCCACAGGAAGGGCCGCCCCGTCGCCGCCAGCCCGTGCGCCATCTCCGCCACCTCGCCGGCGGTCAGCACCACCACGCTGCCCACCGACGCGTACACCACCGACCGCGCCGCCTGCGCGTCCAGCCACTCCACGCACTCCTCCGCCGCCTTCATCAGGTCCCCGCGCACCGCGCCGTCGCCGCCGTCCTCCTCCTCCTCCCCGCGGAAGACCTCGATGAGCGGGCCGACGGGGATGAGCTCCGGCGGGCGCGGCGTGACGCCGGGGAGCGCCGCCACGACGTCGCGCTCCAGCTCCGCGAACGAGTTGACCAGCACCCACGACGCGCGCCCGATGGTGCGGAACTGCGCCACGATCGCGCCGGCGAGGAGCTTGAACGGGTTCGACGGGAGCAGGAACGACGGCACGTCGGCGACGGACATCGCCGGCATACCCGGCAGCTTGAACCGGGCTTCCCTGTCGCCCTCGTCGGGGAACTCGACAAGGCCATGGACCTGGTGGTAGTAGAGCGAGAACACCGCGCACGACTGCACCCAGAGCACCGCCGCCGGGATGCCGGCGTCGGCGGCGACGTCGCTCGCCCACGGCATGAACGGGTTCGCCACGACGCACGCCACGGGGCGGCCCTCCGCCGCCTGGCGCCGGAGCAGGGCGGCGAACGCCGGCGCGCTGGCCGTCTCGAGGTGGCGCATGAGGTCGTCGAGGTCGGGGCCCGGGTCGCCGTCCTCGAGGAACTCGAACCGGACGCGGCCGCGGCCCACGGGCACGCCGTCGCCGCCGGCGGTGACGCCCGCGGACGCCGCGAGCTTCGCGCCGACGGTGGCCACGGAGGAGAAGGTCACGAGGAGGCCCTTGGCGGCGATGCGCTTGGCGAGCCGGAGCATGGGGTTCACGTGGCCCTGCCCCGGGAAGCATATGAGCAGCAGGTGCGGCGGCGGCGGCGGCCACGACGGCGGCTGCTTCCTCACCCATGGCCGGCCGGGTACTGCTGCTTCCTCACCTCTGGTCTCCGTCGTTGGCTTCGTGTGATCGAGCTGCTTGGTGACTCTGTGTCTCTGTCTGCTGGGTCTTGGTGACTCTGTACATTTATACGAGACGAGAGAAAATTGGCTGGAGTACGATGACGTTGGGAATGACCATTCATGCATGTCAGTATGTCACACACACACACACAGAGATAGATGATAGCTAGAGTAGATACGGACATGCATGTGACATACATGCACACAGAATGGCTACATCTTGTGCCGTGTCGCAGAGCAAGATAGATGCAACTTGGATTATTCGCTCGCTACCACACTTTGTTCAGTCGTAGAAACGCTAGCACAAAGACGAGGAGATGGGATGATTCGCGCTAGTACTAATTTGTTAATTATAAGCCCGGACCACCCGACCAAGGTAGGTGGCAAAAGGAAAAAAATTGCATGCGCGCGGTGCATGCTTCTGATGATCTGCTGATGGACGAGTAAGGCAATTCACGGTGCTAATTAAGTTTCACTCCGCTATGTTCAGAATGTCACATTATCTAAAGTAGGCTTGAATTGATGAATAAAACAAAGTCCTCCGTATATAATTTCATTACAAGTAATGCGTACCTTCCATATATCCTGTTAGACAATGAACTTCTAAGGTCCATTCATGTAAAGTATGATGTAACTTTAGTCCAATAGAATTGTGTTGTCTACCTATTAGTTATCATGGATAAGAGAAAATAACAACCACACCTAGCATGGATAAGAGAAGACGACAAAAACATCCAGGCTTAGGGGTGACCCAGGGGGCCCCAAAGAAACTATGTGTATATATATATATATTGGGAAGCTTGTTTTTATGTGTATTGTGTACTTGATACCCGCGCGATGCCGCGGGATTTTTTTAAACAAAATTTTATGGTGAAATTCAAAAATGAAAACACTAAGATGATTACATGGCAATATTCTTTTGCAACGGTGAAATTTGAAAGTAGAAACACTAAGATGATTACATGGAATTTTGTAGTATTGTACTCGCAAAGACATGCTATTAGTCACAGAAATTCGGTGGAAGACATAAATAGATTGTAGTGAATGGTGACGTGGCGTGACGTGGATAGCTTGCATGTTAAAAGAAATAAAGTTAATGATTTTTAGTGGGGTGCATCAATATATGTTATCTATACTATATACTATAAAGAGAAATAGATTTGAAAACAATTCTCACCAAAATTAGGCCCACCTCCCACCTCACAGAGGACCCACCTGTCAGGCTGAAAGTTACATGAATGGTGGAAGGGGGGGAGGGACATTTCTGTGTTGAGTTTCTCATCGAAACCCAAAACTTTTTTCACCCAAAAAAGGACCCACATAAATATACACACATTTGTACCCACGTCTATACACAATTATCCCGTATTGCTAATAGACAATAAATTGAAGAGTTTTTCTCTATATAAATAAATGCCAACTATCATGAGTTTTAAGAATACATAAAGCTCTCTATACATGAGAGAGCGAATATAAAGTATTTTTAAAAGTGCTTTGCACTAAAGTAACATTATTTTATTACCTACATATCATCAATAAACGTGTGTGCCGCACGTGCGTTCTTGCTACTATAGATAAGACATGACATTTTGGGCCTTTTTCATTTATTTCCCCGAGTGCAACTACATATGCCTTGATGCCTATTTATGCCGGTATTTCTTTTTTTGAGGGTCAAGGGGGAGGAGGATATGTTAGCGCATTGGTTGTATTCTGATCTTTAAGTTTTCATCTTGAGTATATTAGAGCGAGATATATATGCGTAGCACTACTACGTGTTTAGGATACATTATTGTGCCATATAATCATTATTGGGCATGCAGTTTCTTATACTAAAAGAAAGGCATGTAACGTAATCCTTTGTGTGTATATTTATCAATTTGATGGTTTTCACTCTTTGTAAATATATTCTTACAATTAGTGAAAAGGCAGAGTACCTGTGTTTGCTCAAAAAGACAAAAAAGTGACTGCTAAATACCGGCAGCTTCTAGAACGACTCTGGAACAAAGGTTCCTGTAGTCAACTGAAGTTATTACACAAAAATACTCAGTAAGTGCACCAAAAGGTATCATAAAATATATTACTTGTATACTTTATCAATTTGCACTCCATGTCATCCCCCCAGCCACGTACACCACGACAACAGCACGTCACACCAGTTAGTCACTTCGACTAGATACCGGCGCTGGCCGTGCTCATTGATCACCTCACACCTTGTAACACACCACAAGGTTTCATTGGCTAGCTATTTGTTGAGGTTAGCTGTACGTGTGATCCTCTTTGCTTCGCGCATCTCGCTGGTTCCGCCGCACGGGTACACGTCCACCTCTTGGTGAGCCCAGCAATGACGCAGCGCCGTTTGGCCCCTACTGCCCCCGGCGGATGCTTCCGTGCCAGACTCCTCTGATGATGAGCTACCTCCGATCCGGCCACGCCGGCGACGGCGACTACCAAGTTTCAATGCTTCTGGAAGGCGCAGCACACAGCTCGATCAACAATTTTTCTTCTTCATTCGGTGAGCTCTCTAGTAATCTAGTGCAACTTTGTTGCAATTACCTTCTTCGGTCAATGGAGACTTCTGGAGCGAGAGAAAGAAACATATAGGCATATAGCAGCAGGATATTTGTTCGGCAATCGTCGTCGTCTAAAGCGGCACGAAGGCGACGCCAGGTTTTGTTTGCTGCCGGGAGCTAGCCTAGCAGAGAGGCTAGCATTTGGAAGAGGAGAAAGCAATGCTTGATTGCTAGCTGCAACCCCATCGTACGTGTACTATGTCTGTTGGCATGATCGACGACGACTTTGGCCTATCTTATAGCTAGAAAACGATTTGGTTTTTTTATTTGTCGAAAGTGTACGTCTGTCATGCATGGACCTGATCGATCGATTGGTTCTGGAGTTGACGTGGTCAGTGTGTAGTTTGGTTGCCATGTGGTTGTAAGAAAATGCAATGAAAAGGAGGAAAGCTCCGATGTGTACATTATGTTTATTTTACGGTGTCCCTAGATAGCGAAGGCCATTAAGAAACATGCGCACACGTTGAATTGCAGGCACAAATGTTGGAAGATAAGGCTTAGTACGTAGTTCAACTGTTCTTGCAAGAAATATACATATATTTTTTTGAAAGAAGCACTTCAGTTGTTTTTAAGGAAATTTGTTTGGCTCTATGCAAGAACCGTCAACCGCCAGCGTTTTTACATTAGGACCTTGCATTGGGCGACAAAGGCATACTCTTTGGACGAGTCTAAGAGGCATCTTATTGAGATCTGTAAGGGACATGTTGGGCTTGGAGGGTAGTGGACCGACTCCCAAGTCATTTTAGAATGACTGATTAGAGACTATAACACATAGATAAACTACAAGGTAGATTGGCCAACTTGCCCAACACGCCACGTTTAGGATCGGAGGGAATATTTTTTTTTGATCGATCGGAGGGAATATTAGGTGACTGCAAAGTAAACTAATAGGAAAAGTAGCTGAATATTATGGTGAAACTTGTTAAAAAATATAAATGTCTATATATAGGTGAGGTTCACAAGAAAAACCAGGCAACTCCAATTTTTGTTTAGGACTAGTGAGAGTAGTGAAAGGACCAGTTGCTTACTAACCATTGTACGTGGGGGTGGTAACAGATAATATTTTGGGGAGACAAATGGCTAGGGAACTAATCTTTGAATAAGTACCAACAACGTCGTCCTCGTCCATCTTTATACAACATCGTGCACATAAAACATACGACAAGTGCCTGTATTTTGAGTAGCGTACTTCCAAACTTCAAAGGTATCTTTTAGTGTCAAATTAACTAGTGCAACGGCATAAAATTGCAGAAGTATAGTTGAACGTATGGACTTTTGTTTTGGGAGTCGCTAGAAACAAAGCTAAAACGTAAATGCCATGATTTTTTATGGGTTTTAAGGGCTTAAACGTAAATAAAATTATAAAAGCTATGTTTTATAGTGCAATAGAGGGCCCTTTTACAAATTAGAGACCTACGGGTTGATTTGCGAAAAGGTGAGGGTCTTTTTTTTTGGCAAACCTAGCGCGACAAGCCAATTGGCTGTTTTGACCTATGGTTTCCTCCAGTTTCGGGCATGGGATACTGGTTTATCCGTTTTTTTTTACAGTTTATTAGTGCATTGGATGCCAGCAGCTTTGCAGAGATTTCTAGTTTTCTTCTGTTTAGCATGTGGGGCGTCGGAGTTTGCACTGTTTTTATTAGTGATGATGAGTATGATAACAAAAGCACTGCTCTTTCTTATAACAGTAGAGATTAAACATTTCACTTAATTGTGGCATACAGAAAACCATTATCCTCTCTATTTTTCTTTCTGGCGGATGTGCTTGAGCACTTATTTCATAAACAAGAGGATTACCCTCTCAATTCTATCAGTGTTCTAAATCTGTTCATGATAATTAAAAGTGTTCATGTAATAGACATGTGGCATTATGACCTAAAGGCTAGCTAGTGTTGGACCATTGATGTTCATTTTTTTAGATAATGGATTAAAATAATCCGGCCTTGACCAAAAGGCTACGGCCACAGTTTACATGCAAACTAGCAGCACATCCGTCTGCTCTCACAGTCCAAAAGAAAAGACGCCACCATTAACAGATAAAAGTTACAAAGCAATCCTGAAGCGTCCCCTCGAAAGAGAGAACTTAATGTGATACAAATACCAGTCCCAGGATGCTGGTTCACATTATTACAACAGATAGTTCAGTACAAAGTCAACATTACGGGAGACGGTGGCATTGCAGGGCCACGATAAACAGAACTAGCACTAAGCTCCAGATAAAAAGATTGAAAACATAGAGGTCTTCCTTAGAGTGGCAACGCATGCGGCTTCCAGCGGGTGGCCCTAACACACAGGCAAAGGTTGGGTGCAGAACGAACCCCTCTAGACGATATCCTCGGGCACAAAGTCCAGGTCTGCCTCTGCACAGATTAAGCAAGGGTGAGTACAAACGTACTCAGCAAGCGCAACCGCAACCACGGCGGGGTATAACAGCATTATGCAAGTATTGAAACAAGGATGGCTTGTGGTTTATTTAGCAGCAAAGCAAATTTTATTACACATGCAAGGGGTTGGTTTTCGCAATGGGTTTTCACAAAATTACTTTTAAAAGGAACAGTAGATGCAACACTTTTTCGTACAAGATTTTGTTGCTACCAGATTTCCCATCTGTCGTAGCCCATGTCAAAACATTTCTTAGCTCAATCAAACACCCATACTTTCTTACACCAAAACAGGGGACTAGTGAAGTGACCAAGCCGTAACTCGCCCAATACCGTGGACACGGCTACCCGGATAGGTTTTAACTCTGCAGAGGTGTACACAACCACAAGTAGGCTACCACAACAAGAACACCTTAGTGCCAGTGCAGCTCCTAACCAAGCCATTACCCACCATAGCTAAACTGACAAGTTAACACAGACGCGACCAGGGGTTAGCAACCTACCAACGAGGTTCTAACCAGGGGCATACCTCACATAGACCGTATCCCCGGCTCCATGGCCCTCTGTTGCTCACCAGCACACCACATAACCAGCAGCTCAACTAGTGGGATTTATGCTAGGCCGTTGCCACATACAACGGTCGAGTGGTGGTACAGAAAAATGGGTCAGGCTAGACGACACATCAACATCATCCCAAAACTTGTGATAGGATAGACAACTCCCACCATGCTCGACCACACCGGTTCGAGCTCACCTCGGTATTTCACGCGGAAATACCGTCTGTCTCATCCCACACGGGTACTCATTTTATTTGCACAACTCATCTCTTTTATTTTAAAGCACGCACACGGTTGCTTTTGTAAATACCAGATATTTGTCATAGGGGTATAATGGTAAAATGTTCTTAAGCATTTCTAGCAGTGACTAATATTCAAACAGGACATTGTCATATTTAAATATTAATCTGGGTTGTCAAGGAATCAGTCATAACAATCAAGGCATGGCTATCCAACCGGGTTTAGCGGAAAAATTATGCAAGTTTTATAAATCAGGCCATGGGTTGTGTTTATAAAAATTGGGACAACAATATGCATCAAAGGATGGGATTGCACTTGCCGTTCTCCCAACCCTCGGGGGATTCCTGCCCGGGGTCTTGGTCTCCAAGCTCCTGCTCGTAGCACTGTTCTTCTTCGAGTCCTTCCTCGTTCACCGCGGAGTCTACGGCACACACAAACAAACACCCAATAAATAAAAGAAAAAGTTTTTATTGAGCTCAGAAAGAAGGAACGGAAAACGAGAGAGAATGATGATGACATGATTATTTTCGGGTATGGACTGGTTGGATTTGGCGGAAATATATTGGCGAATATTGTGGTGGAGTTTGGGGTCAGACGGAATTAATTTGGCGCATGAAATGACGAGTTTAGTGGGGTTTAGGGGCTGTTTTAAAGGAAAAGGACCTTTTTGTAAATAGGGAAAAGTTCAGGGGGCTCCGGGTGAACAACCAGAGAGAGGGTGAATAGTATTTGTTGGACTGCGGGTTAATTTGTTAAAAGTTCAGGGGGCTTTGTGTAAACGTGCCAGAGAGAGAGAGTTTTAAGTTTGGACTGCTGGTTCGAATATGAAGAATGCCAGGGGGTTATGGGCAAAATGCCCTTTCTTCACCGCGGAACAGTGCCAGGGGAGGGGGGAGCGGCGGCGGCGATACTGTTCGGCCCAATCGCCGGCGATTGAGGCGGCGGCGGTGGACGGGAACAGGGGGAAAAGGACGAGCGAGGTATGGCGAGTCCACCTGTGGGCTTACCACGGCCGGAGGTGAAGGGTGGAGGGCGGCCCACGAGAGCAGTGGCGGCGGCGGCAATGGCGAGTGGGGCGGCGGCGCTACGGTGGCGGAGAGGCTAAATTGGAGGGCGGGTGAGCTGGTGGTGAGGGAGAGGGTGCTCAGGACCTCATTTATAGGCGCGGAGGGGTGGTGAGGGAGTGGGCCGACGAGAGGGGTAGGTCGGGCGGCGTTAATGGCGTCCGGCGCTCGGGTACGGTGATGGCCGGCGGATTTCGTGCGGGGATTGGTACGACGACGCTGTGGAGGTGCTGCTGCTGCTCTTGTCGCGTGTGTGCGTCGCGACGCGGCGTGCGCGCTCGAGCGGATGGGGCTGCGGCGAGGACGGGTGGTGGCGTGCAGGAGTGGCGCGGCGGTCGGCGGTGCGTCGGTCGAGGAGCTCGAGTTGGCGGCACGGCAACGGTGCACGGCGGTTGGGGGCACGGTCGTGCACGAGCACGTGGGACGGCGGCGGCGTGTTGGCGCGGCGGCGTTGGCGTGCACGATGCGCAGAGCGGGCGGTGGCGTGCGGCAGCGCCGGTGGTGATGGTGAGCGCAGCACGCAGTGTGCGGAGCGGTGGTGTCAGCACTTGGCGTGCGCGCGAGGAGCTCGGCCTGGCGCGTGCGCGCGGCCGGGACGATAGCGGGTGGGGTTCGGCCGGTGGAGAGCGGGACGGCGACGATGAGACGGGTAGCGGGTGGGGTTCGGTCGGCGGCGAGCGGAGCACGGTGCTCGGGATGGGGAGTAGAGAGGTGAGCGGAGGTGGGGCCGGGCGGTCGGCGACGAGCGGCGCAGAGCCGCGGTGTGGGCAGAGCAGGGCGGTCGCGGCGGTGTCGGGGAGGAGGAGCAGAGGAAACAGAGGAGGGAGGGAAAAGAGAGGAAGGAAGGGAAAAAGAAAAAGAAAAAGAAGAAAGAGAAAAGAAAGAGAGGGAGAAAGGAAGAGGGAGAGGGGAAAAAGGGGAGGGGTCGGCGGGATTCGCGGCGGGGAGTTGATGGACCCGGCGGTCGACCCGAGAGCGGGCGACGCGGGATGGGACGGAAAAAAAAAGAGAGAGCGGTGGTGCGAACAGGGAGAGAGAGGGAAAACGACAGGAGAAAAGGATTCGGCGGGAAAGGGGAGCTCGGCGAGAAAAGATTGAAACGTTTTTTTTTTACCGGGTGATTTCAAAAGTGATTTTTCCAGAGATTAAACACGGGCGTTACAAATCCTTTTGCTAAACCTCCATCCATGGTGGGCGAAGAATCGCATTGCCAGAACCTCCAAATTCTGACATGCCTCCTTTATTCCATCTCTTTGTTGTTCACGCCGTTGTAGCTGCGCCCAGAACCGGAGCCAATATGTCCCTCTGAAGAGTACCTGCAAATAAGTTTTCATAGGGGATTTGTCAAAAACCATGTCATTCCTACTGAGCCATATTGTCCAACACAATGTTGAGGCACCGACTAACAGCTGGTTTTTAATCATTCCACCCACCCCAACCAACCAATTATTTAACATGTTATTTATACTACTAGGGGGTCGGATGTTAAAAGCTATTTGCACCGCTCTCCAAAGGAAACGTGCCATATGACAGTCAAAAAAGAGATGTTGTATAGTTTCGTCTTTGGAACAAAAGGAACACAACTTGCTCCCATTCCAATTCCTTCTCGCTAAGTTATCCTTTGTTAAGATTACCCCTCTTTTTAAGTACCACAAAAAGACTTTTATTTTAAGTGGTAACTTTAACTTCCAGATTCTATCATGTCACTGAGCATTGTGATTACCAATCATCGCTATGTACATGGATTTAACTGAGAACGAACCGGATTGTGTTAGATTCCATCTAAAACTATCAGCTGTATCATTCAACTGAATATGACATATGCGACTGACCAAGTTGTGCCACAGTATTAAATCCTGTCCTACTAAAGCCCTTCTAAAAGACACATTTAGAGGAATTCTAGACAAAACAATGGCAACTGTATCATTCTTTTTCCTGATAATATTATATAGGGATGGGTACTGTTGTCTTAATGTAAAGTTACCCAACCATTTATCTTCCCAAAACCTGACTTGCTTGCCGTCATTTAATTGGAAAGTGCCATAACTGGTAAAGGTTTGCTTTACTTTCATCAGCCCCGACCAAAAGTGAGAGTCCCCTGGTTTGCGTTCGACTTGAGTAATGGTTTGTGCTCGTAAATATTTGTTTCTTAGTAACTGTTGCCAAATACCATCCTCATTAATAAGCTTAAATAGCCATTTGCTTAACATGCATTGATTCTGGATGTCTAGGTTTTTAATGCCTAACCCCCCAGATTCTTTTGGTTGGCACATAATATCCCATTTGGCAAGTCTATATTTCCTCTTATGTTCGTCAGACTGCCAAAAGAATCTTGACCTAAAATAATGTACACCGGTACGCTATATTATACATATAGATGGTTTGATGGACCATGCCCTCTAAATCACAGTATAGGCAGAACACGACCGTGTTATCCTCTTCTTTTTCTTCTTTCCTCCTTCTTTCCTTTTTCTTTCTCTTCACCTATGATTAGAAATTGTAGGGGGCTTAGGAGAGCTCCATTGGTTGAAAGGGGGTAGGGGGCTCCAGCCCGCCTAGCCCCCCTGATGGCTTCGCCCCTGATGGCCATAGTGCCAGTGCTAGGATAGGGTCGTGGTTGGGCAGGCATTCCGACCCGTTGTATCAGCACAAGCATGATCAAATTATGAATTGGCCCGACAATTTCTATGTGCATGGATAGAAGCCAGCAGCCAGTACGTTGACCTCCAAGTCCTAACCCTCGCCCATTTCTCCTCCTTCCCATCGTGGTCGTCACCCCTCCCTCCAATTCCCCTTCCTCCTACATTTTCCTCCTCCACTATTGGCCTCACTACCATGCTAGCCGCTCCGCCGTGGGCACAAGGCTTGGAGCTGCGCCGGCCGTGGCCACCACTGGTCATAGATTGAGGCGCTGCGCTGGCCGCCGCTGCCTGATGCCATGGCCAGGCACCACCCCGCTCACCGCCCACGGCAGGGTATCCGCATCGGGAGCTGCACCCACCACCGCAGGGTGCACAGCTGTGTTTCATATTTTATATATTTTAACATATGTGTATAGTTATATGACAGATTCATAAGTTTTGCTAAATTCTCTAATAATTCTTTTGATTTTCTGAACTTGTATCTTGATTCAACTACTCTATCTTTCTTGCTTGATTGTAGTACCACAAACGCTATTGGACGACCGTGCCTGCACGGCACTATAAAGATAACCTACTCCCTCCGTCCCGTAAAGAATGCAATCCTCACTTTCCGAGAAGTCAAACCATTTCAACTTTGACCAAGTTTATACAAAATAGTACTAATATTTATGTCTTCAAATCGATTTAGTATGAAAATATAATCTGTGATTAATCTAATAATACTTATTTTGTATCATAAATGTTAGTAACTTTTTATATAAATTCAGTTAAACCTGAAATGGTTTGACTTCTCAAAAAGTGAGGATTGCATTCTTTACGGGACGGAGGGAGTAGTGCCTTTTTTAGGTAGAGGCGTTGGCATGGCGTGCCGGCACGGTACCGATACAGATTAGGCCACAGTGCCTAAGGGCAGGCCCAACATGGTTGCTTCATTGGTGGCTTCGTCAGGCCAACTAGACTCGGTGCCCTGTAGATGTCAATGTGACATGCAAAGGCCACCATTCACTACCGGAGAAACAGACATTAGCACCGGTTGGGAAAGCCCTTTAGCACCGGGTTTCTCAACCGGTGCTATGTTTCCGAGGCTAAAGGTACCCACCTTTAGCACCGGGTTAAATAACCGGTGTTAAAGGTGTGTCCATTTGTCAAAAAATATGTGCGTTGCTGCGGGGATTCGAACTCATGACCTCTTGGCTCATGCGTACCCACCTAACCATCTCACCTACAAAGCACATGTGATGAGATAGAAGATTCTTTTGTTTTGTAGTAGCATGTGACACCCCCTTTAGCACCGGGTTGGTGTTACGACCCGGTGCTAAAAGACCTTTAGCACCGGATCGTAACACCAACCGGTGCTAAAAGGTGACCCTTTAGTACCGGTTGATGTTACGACCCGGTGCTAAAGGGTCGGGGCCTTTAGCACCGGTTGGTGTTACCAACCGGTGCTAAAGGGTTCCCGAGGGCGCCCCAATTTTGCACCCGGTGCTAACGTTACATTAGCACCGGATCTTGAGTGCACCGAGGCATATGAGGGGTGCGGATGTGAGTTATTCTTGTAGTAATTGCCTCAAGTGAGAGACAATATTTGAGAGAACATGTAAGAGAAAGGAAGAAAGAGAGCAGCAGGTCGTGTCCGAGGCATGGGTTTGGTCGGTTGGATATTTGTTCTTGAGATGGGTAGGCAGTAGCTCCAATACATCTTCGCATAAATTTGTGATGATCGGACCACCACTTTTTAGACACCGCGTTGGGCCTGCTCCAGCATGCTTGGCCGTGTACGGTGGGCCTGATGCGGCGCGCAGGGCCTATCTACGCGTGGGCCCAATTTAGTGCACATCGCCTCCGAGCCACGCTAGCCTGGACCTGACGTGGCGCGTGCGGGCCCTCTCTCTCTCGTCTCGCCCCGCTCCCGGGCAGGTTGGTTCCTCGACGGGGAAAATTGGTTCTGTACCATCAATAGATTACGAGTTCTGAAAAATACTACTCAAACATGTCGTCTCTGTAAAATACCATTAAAAGATGTAACGGAAAGTAGCATTTCGTAATATTTTTTAACCGAAAACTTATTTTCACAGTTTTTTAGCAAACAGTATAGACTTGGAATGACTTTTATACCCCTAGGCTTATCCACTTTCACTGCACACCTCTCCATCCCGTCGCTAGCTTCCCTTTTCCGATTCCTCTGCTCCTGGCTGTCGGCGCTTGGCGACGCCGCAGCTCCCCCCACCGGCGCTGCGGATCGTGCCCCCAGGCCGTCGCCCTCCAGGCCAGCGCCACAGGCCGAGGGATCCTCCAGATCGGCGCCGGCGCCCCTCACAGCCCGCGGCGGCAGGTCGGTGACCAGGCTCGACGCACTTCAGGGCAGGTGCCGTCCAAGCCTGCGGTACCAGGCCGACGCCCTCGCACTTCAGGGCGGGAGCGCCAAGCCGGCGTGGCTCTCGGCCGGAGGCAAGAAGAACGCGAGCTGCCTCGCGTGCGGCGTGCTGGCGGCTTGGGCTGTCGCGTCTGCGGCGTGCTGGCGGCCTGGGCTGTCGCGTCCGCGTCCAACCCCGCCATTGCCGCGAGCTAGGTTGGTGAGTCCACCCTCGAGGCCAGCGGCGGCAGGCCGGTGCTCAAGGTCAACGCCTCTCAAGGCCGGCGGCAGCGGCAGGCCGGCACCTTCCAGGCCGACACCCCCAGGGGCCGGCGCCCAAGGTCGATGCCCACAACCGGCGCAAAGGCCGGCGAACTGTTTGGGGTATTTTTGTCCAAGTTAACAGACCCGTTGATGAAAACTGACGGAATGGACATCTTTCCATGGTATTTTACGAAGACACCGTTTTTTTTATTTTCCGGAACTCGTGATTTTTTAATGTTACAGAACCAATTTTCCCAAGGCGAAGTCCTAACCCTACCAGGCGATCCTCTCGCGCCCGCCGCCGCCGGTGCACGGCCGGGATCGTCCGGTGGCTCGGCGGCGGCCTCAGCCTCAGGCGGAGGTACCTCGGGGAGCGGGCCTTCTTGCCTTGGCGCGGCGTCCCCATCAGCGACGACGGCGAGGCGGCGGCGGCGGCTACCAGGGCGATGGAGGAGGATCCCGCGCGCCTCGTCTGCCTCATCTCAGCCGCCGTCACAGCCGCGTCTGGCGGACCTGGTTCACCCGGGCTTGGCGAGAGCGCGGGCGGAGGCGAGGGAGCTGATGGAGCTCAGAGAGAGCGAGAAGCAGAGGATGCTCGAAAGGGCGGACGAGCTGGAGAACATGGCGGATCCTCCTGACGAACCCGGTCTCTCCGAGGAGGCTCTGGCCGGGTGGCGCCACTTCAAGAGCAAATTCCCTGGGTACATCCGCTGGCTCGCACAAGGCGAGGTCGCCTTCCGCCCCACACCACCACCGAGCGATACGCAGTGAGTACTGAGTAGCGCTAGTGCTGTCGATTAAGATCTATCAGTTCCTGCTTTCAGTTACATTCGCTAGATTATAGTTCAAATCCATTCTGCTAATGATAGATGATTCATCAATTTAGTTGGCTGCCTCAATGTTGCAAACTGATCGATCGAAGCGCTTTGGTCCTGTGGTCGATCCCTATCAAACTAACTGATCATCATGCCACTTTCGCTTGCAGGGAGGAAGATTTAACAGCTGAGCAAATGGAAGAACGTCTTGCTGGGCGTGAGATTTGCCCGCAGGCCCACTTTGCCACGCTTGCCCTCGAGCACTACAACTCCAATCAACTGGTACATCTTTTGCAAAGCTTTCTTTACTTCTTGACATTTCCAATCTGTGCCATGCTAATATTCCTTAAATAATGCAGCATAAGTATGAGATGTCAACTGTGCTTCTATCCAAGTGTTTTACTGAGCTGGATGGAATGACATATGGACACGTCAACTTCACAGCTGCTCCAGAGGGTCAGCAGGTCACGCCGCCACTTGCAGCCAAGAGGTTGTTTTTCGCTGAGCTCATGCTGGTTCCAGAACTGCAGTTAGATGAGACTGCTGAGCCTATGCGTGTGGTCCATGTGGGCACCATAGACGATGGTGGTTGTTACGGTATATATGTAGATGCTTAACAACTTTATAGTTCATTTAAACTGGTATATATATAATTACATTACAAAAACACATGATTTAATGCATGTTTCATTTTGTTGAAAAATCCCTCTGGTGAGCGCACTATTTCATATGGAATTCCTGCATTCATTAGATCTAGACAGCGGCTTCATATGAAATTTCTGGGTATGGTTCATTGATCATGTACTGCTGCCTTTGATGGATAGACATAATCTATATAATTTGATTGCATGCATAGATTTTTAATCCTTTATCTGTATCTTGAATTGCCGGGTGGTAGTGTGAGGTGCTTTAGGACCACTAAAGAGCAATAGATCTAGTGCTATTTAAGTAATTTTTTGTGTTTGGCATGCAGGCCTGGGTGGTTGACAACTTAATCTCCCTGTTAAATTATAAACCTAATAATATGATTATGTGCATAAATATAATCTAAAATTGCTATGCAATTATGAAATAGTTTCTCGTGCACGTACATATTTATTTTGAAAGGCTGATGAGCGGTCTGTATATGTCTTTTAATCAATTGCGATCTTCACATTGATGTCTTGTTTTCTAATGTCAATCTAGGAGTTTTCCTTCACTCTTTTTCTAACTTAGAAGAAAGAGACAAACCCTGTCATACTCCTTTTTTTGTCTGTATAAATGTTCAATTTGTTGGTCATCTAGATTTTTGTTTCATCAAGATATAGTTAAAAGCATTAAAAGCCATATGTTAAATAGAGACGAGCTAAGTTTCAGTGTTTCACTGGTTCTGTATGGTTGTAGGGGCTTGCCTTTCTGTGTGTGTACTGTTATATTTTGGCTAATATTTGGAAGTTGTACATGGTGTATTTGTAGGTGGGTGTCACCTGATAAGGAGGGATATTAAAAAACCACTAAGGAAGAATATGGATTATGACCGTTGTCATGCCTGCAGCGATCGAATTAAACACCCAAAAGGCGATCAGTTCATCGCTGGTCATGATTCTACTAGAATGCCATACTACAGCGCATTTCCGTGTATCAATAAAAAGTAGATGGCCCCATAGTTCCTGGCTTGATGTTTATCTTGTTGGTTTGTACTTTACTAAATTTTGTTCTCTGTCATGGAATAGTTTGGACACATTTCCCTTATGTATTTAAACATTGCAACACGATGGCCTCAGGGATTTGTGTTTGGACCATGGCAAATTGATTGACTTAATTCTTGGAGAATAGTCCTGTCAGCAAGGATGAAGAGAGAAGACATTGACGGTTGAAGTGGATATTTTCCAGCCATGTCTATGTTATACGTGAAATTCTTCCATGTTTGTTGCTGAAAAAAAATGCCGGTAGAAGTTTCATGCCAAAAAGTTAGGATATGCAAATTCCAGTCAAATGCATATATCTTGTAGCAAATGCTAGCAACTTATACAAGAACTGCTAGTATCATCAATCTTTAAGAAAACTCACTACTAGAATCCAAAAGAAGCTTATTTTGTCAGTGCAGTGTATCGAATGTGCTGTTTTGATTTGTGGAAAACATGATCGCTCGTAACAGGGAGAGATTAACTACGGAAATACTGCTGTCGACGCCCACCTCCACCTTAGCTTGTAACATGCTTACAAAATGTAAAGGCAACGTCCAGGAGACAATGCAAGCAAAACGATCACGGCGGATACGCCGGGCGGCCACCGCCGCCGCTTGCCGTCTTACTAGATAGAGACTTTGGTTGCGGCGCGCGCGCGCTTCAATTCGGACAAGAGAACTTACTTTGCGCAGGCAAAAGAAAAAGGAAATCGATAGAGCTGCACTAGAAACCTTAGCCTTGCTCGGTTGTTGGACAACACGTACACGGGCACACGGCATGGGGGGATAACGTACGAACTCACGGGTACGGTGTGGAGATATCATCAGGCGATCCGCGACACCGCACACGGATTGATGGAGACGAAAACGTCGTCGGATCGGACGAACTTTTGTCTTTTGGGGTGCTGGGGATGCGGTACGGTGGCGGACGCTATTGACATGTCATGCAGGTTCGGGTGCCCCCTGATCGAGATGTCCTTGCTGAGAGAAAGCCTGAACTCGCCAGCCCTGTCCACAACGTCATCTGCCACAATGATCAATTGTAGAAATCATTTAGACTTCGGACATCAATATCATCATTAGCCGATCGAGGTCCTCCTCGCAAAGAAATACGACTATACCGAACAGACCCTCCGATAAATTCTCGTTCAATTTAATAACCGGATCGATCAATTCGCTGTTGGGTAAGGAATTTAGTATGGGCCACGGCCACATATATATGAGGCAGGTTTTCTGGTCGGCCGTTTGGGCCGGCATAAAAATGAACCAAAGAAAAAGGAGAAAATGATGGGTTGGACGGGAAGGATACGGCCCAGGAAGGTGGGTCTCGAATGAAGCCTTTGATCTGGGCCACCTGATTTAGGCTCGCATGCAGTTTAGCAGAATTCATCAGATACAGACCGGCTCGATGGAAACCCAGAGTGGAGATTTATCCTTTACTATGCCGAAGGGGACATTATTGTATCTCCCAATGAATTTCACAATGCCGGCTCACGTGAGATGAGGGCTACCACGTGGCGCCAGTTGATCAAATAATAATTAACTGACCAAACAGATCGCGCACGTTGCCTCGCCATGTACTGTAGATCGATATATGTAATAATCATGTCATGTCCTCGGCGAGAAGAATTCTTTTTGAACGAACCGCACAAGATAGTGCGTATTTCATTGATATATCAAAAAAAATACAAGTCTACGACCCTGGGAGGTCATAGTCAGGAAAACATAAAAGAAAAGAAAAAAACTAAAAGCTCGCCCGGTTGGATTGGGACATCAACACGGGGTACCGCACACAACCACCCACCGGCCGCAACCAACTCACCGGCAGCGGAGAGAGACCAAAACCGCAGCTCCCACCCACATGCCTTACCCTTGTAGACATCCGAACTCCGGCGTGATCCGGCACTGGTAGAGAAAACAAAGGAGGTAGACGCCTTCGTTGAACGTTGCAAGCATGCAAGACCTATCCGACGGGATGAAAGACGCCGAATCCGAGCAAAACAACGCGCGGGGGCCCGCCTCAGCCGCCGTTGGACGCCTCCTCTCGTGCGCGGGGGCCTCGCCACAACCGCCACACCTCCATGCTCCGGACTCGTTCCTTGTGTTGCTGTCATGACAGCGAGCATGTTACCCCACCTCCAAAGCACCTCACTGGCAACCAGACCGACGCCGTTGGTCAGATTCAACGCGTTGCTTCCCCCGCACGAACCGCTACCGTCAAGCCGCACACCAAGGTTGTCGCCTGTGCCGTCTTACGACGTTGTACCGCACCAGAAAGGCTCAGCCAAGCTGAAGAACCAACCGCCGCGGTCCGCTACAAGCCAAGTCGTCTCTCATTGCCATTGCCGCAAGCGCCGTCTTCCGACGCCGTCCCACACCGCACCGATGGTTGCAAAGCAACATCGGCCGCCGTGGGCCGCTGCGAGCAGACGAAACGACAACCGATCGACGACCCCTAGCTGCCAACAAGAGGGTAGATGCTTCGACGTGAGGAAGGACAACACCCTTGAGCCTGTCCCGCGGCGGAATAGCCATCACCGGTCGTCGGAGCAAGCCGTGTCGAAAACCGAGCAGGGTCTCTAAAGACGACGCCTCCAACGAGGGAAACGACGCCAATGGCGCCGTCGTCGCTTGTCCATTACTGGACAGGGTTTTCACCCAGAGACTCCCGTACAACAGGGTATATCTCTATAATGACGCCCTCAACAGGGAAGCGACGCCCTAAGGCGCCGCCGTCATCTGCACCATGCCGGCGAGGGCTTTCGCCCGGAGCAACAACCCATGCTGCACGTACTCGGCTTGACACCAACTCCAAAACCAGGACGGCGCCTCCGCCGCATCTCCACACACCATGCTGCCGCCCCGACCATCTCCACTGCCTCCGCGGGGCCTCCTGCCTGCACGGCGGGCCTCCCTGCACGCCAGTGCAGCGCGCACTGCTCGCCGGCGACCTGGTCAGCCGCGTCGCGCCGTCCGCCATAGCAGCGTCGCCAACGCCCCGCGAACCCTCCGCCCCGGCCTTCTGCCGGCGTCGCGAGTCGCGCCAGGGCCTCACCGCCGGGCGCACTTGCCAGCAGCACACGCGCCGCCGGCCACTGTAGCAGCGACGCCGACGCCTGGCCTCGGCCGACGCCACCCTTCGCCGCTCGTCGGGGGCCACGGCTGCCGCCCCGCCCTTCGCCGCTTGTCAGGGCCCGCGCACGGACGCCGACGCGCGCCCGGGCCCACGGCCCCACGCCGCTGCCTCCGCCCGCCGTGTCGCTGCTCCGCGCCAGCCTGCCGCAGCTTAGAGTCATCGTACCTAGCAGTAGGAATCTATGCCGTCAACAAATTCAGTGACTAGTATCAAATTAAGTTATTAGCTACCTGGTCTGCTGCATTGTTCCTCAGCTCGTAGTTTGACAATTGCCATGTGTAAACAAAAGTATAGATCTCTCGCCACCTAAAGAAAGGAATAAATTGAACTGTGCTACTCCTAAGAAGTCCTTTATTTTCCTCATTTGAAGGGTCGGCTAGCTATAACAAAGCTAGAGATTATTCGATGATTCGACATTGAACAATATGAACGGACCCGGTCTCGTCGGTTCCAGGTAACAGAAAAAAATGTTGATGAAAGGTGAAAGAAAGGTTTCTTTCAAAAAAGAAGGGGTGGTGCAAGAAAGCACTGGGAAAAATCTTAGGTGCAGCACTACCGGTGTACTGTATTCTCTTCTCATCACTCGGTGCACATGCTCTCTGTATCCTTGTAGTGAGGATGCGGTGGCCAATGCATATTCAGAAATTTGCTATGAATATATTTAGGATTGACGATGTTGTTGCCATGTGCCGACCACGAATTTCATCCTGGACAATGCAAAGAACTTGCAAATTTCCTAACACGCGCAGTGACGAGAGTGTGTATGATCCTGCCTGCCTGCCTGCGTGCTAGTGCCTACCCAACATATATAATGCAAAGTATCAAAAAAGAAACCCCAATATAATGCACGGTCAGCGGGCCACGTCCGCCGGACGACCGGTGTAAACGAAAAGATGCATGGATGGTCAAAAAGCCAGCAGCCACTCGCGCGCGCCGGGAGGAATTTTGCGACACGACGCTTGGCCAAGCTAGCTCCAGCGCACACTGCACAAATGCACGTACAGCTCCTGGTTCGAAGGCAAATTAAAGTCTGCTGCTGGTCGTTGTGATCTCAACAGCCATGAGAATGCGATCCAAAGGATCTCTCCTCATCAAAAGAAAGGAATATATATGTAAAAGAGGTAAGCTCTCAAAGGCCGGCATCACATGATAGCTTCAACAGCGGAGCTGGTACGACTGACCGACTGGACTGCTGAACTCATAGATCTAATAACTTCCACGCTCGGTAGCACAATCGGCATTGTTTTTTAATTTTATTAGAAGGGATAAAACATTCCACGTTCAACAGTCTGAACGGCACGAACGGTCTTAGTCTCATTCAGGTAGCACAAAGTATTCAAAAGGTTATTGAGAAAAATAAAGCAAAGGAAAATTTTGCACATAACCGACGCAAGTATCCTCGCTCGGTGCATGCTAGCTTTGGTACTCGGCGATTTAGAAGCATGTAGGAATATGGGCAAGTAATTTTAGATATATATATATATATATATACATTTATTTATATGGATATCATATCTCATACTATTTTCATAATGAAAATTTGGGATGGTATCATTGACTACGTTAACTCATTTAATGAACGTTGTAAAAAGTTATTAATGCAAAGCAAAAGGTATAAACCAACTTGACTTAGCTGCTCACTACGTTCGTTTACACGGATAAAAGGATGCAAATACGTGCGCCCACATGTTTTGTGTAAACCAAGCACATTCTCTGCTTGTATACGGTAAAGGAAGGGAGGTTCCGTGTTTCTTTCATCCCTAAAAAAAATTTCCAAAGGGAATCTTACATGTATGGAGTATTAAATAAAGTTTATTTGCAAAACCTTTTCAGAGATGAGTGTAATTTTGCGCAACGAATCTAACGAGCCTAATTAGTCCATGATTTACTACAATAATGCTACAGTAACTAATCCATCCTTCCTCGTTTATAAGGCGCATACGCAAAACGAGATTCAAACTTTACGATCTTTGACCAATAATTTACCCATCAATTTTTTCATTTTGTCATATAAACTTGACATGGTTGGATTTTTAATCAAACGTACTTTCCAATGAGTATAAATTCATAGCCATAACTAATATAATATAAAAGAAATAAATAGTCAAAGTATGATTTAGGAGACCGTGTCATGTTATCTCATGCCTTATAAACGTGGAAGGAGGGAGTATTCTCTAATCATGCGGTCAAAAGCCTCATTAGATTTGTCTCGTGAATTAACCCTGCGTTGTGAAGATAGTTTTGTAAACTGACTTTATTTAATACCCTTAATTATTGATCAAACGGTTTTTCCACCCCAAAGAAACACAGCCTAAATTAGTTTACACTAACCTGAACTAGCAATATGACTATATATGTCATACATTTCTGCTTTGTGATCTTATAAATGCACCTCTAAATGGACTATTTTTCTAGCAATATTTTCGTAATAAAGTTGATTTTTTAACCTTGATCGACAAACAAATACAATCACACACAGATATTCCAAAATTCCACATATGATGATTACCTTTCGCGTCCATGCCTAGTGCCTACCCAAACCAAACCAATGCACGTTCGAGCGGAAGGGAACGGATCGGAGGGCGCCCTGCAGTCAACGCCGGCCTCAGCTAGGAGCTAGCTTTGCCGCAGCACCACCGCTAGGTCTCGGTCAGTGGCACTGCACTTACGCCGCCCGGATCGGACGATATCTCTTTCGGCGGACCGGAGCGGCCGGGCGGGGCGCGCCGCGCGCGTACGCAGACCGCGGCGTGGTGGGTGCGCGTCGGTCGGTGGCCGCCGCCGCCGCCGGGTGGGCGTGCACGTACATACCTACTTCACCGTACGTACTGCATGCTGCGTGCGTTGACCCGATCGAGGAGTTTGCTGGCTGGTGTCGTCGAGGACAAAATGGAGACCAAAGCACGTACAGGCGTACAGCCAGTTTGGTCCTCGGTGTAATCTTAACTAATAACTACCCTGCCATGCATCCAAAGGATCTCGATCTCCTTATCCAAAGAAAGGAATGAAACTGGCACGACGACTGACCAACCGAATTGCGTACTGAATTGGAGCTAGCCCGTCGTCTCAGTCTTTCGCTAGACAGCATTATTCCGATCCTTTTATTAATTAATTTCGCATTGGAAATGATAAAAAAATACTGCATATCCTTGTTGAACAGTCTGTACGCCAGTACGCCATGCACGGACTTAGTCTCACTCAGATACGTAACACACAAAGCGTTCAAAAAGCTATTAAAGGGAAAAAAGAACAAAGCACTGGGAAAACTTGCGACATTACCGAATACCTACCGACCATGTAAATATCCTCACTTGGTGCATAATGCTACTTTAATTTGCTACCGGGCAAAGCTTTGGAAATTGTTGGACTCCATGGCCCAATGGTAGCAGTACGTCTTGGTAGAATTTGACTAAAACACTCCGTAACCTTGCAACAACGTGAGAAAATGTATAGGACAGACAGATACAGTAGGACTGCCACGTTCATGTTCTTTTATTTCTTACCATGACTTCCATCCCTCAACAGTACTACGTACAATTAATCCATCTTATCAGGCACCAGGACGCTAAAGTGTATTCTCGACTCTGCACTGCAGAGTATACACAGCATTATTGTCTCAAATCTCAAACATCTAGTCATGGCCATCTCTTAACAGTTAATTAATCCAAAGCACCGACCTCTTAGCACTAATTATCCCATGAACCAGTCCCTCGTTGCAAGCAAGTACGTGCGTACACAGGACCGAGCACATCCACACGGGTCAAGGCTCATGAGTCGACGTGTAGATGCAAGCCAAAACAAAATAAAGCAAGCTAGATTTGGTTCACAACCCAAAAGTGCCGAGTGGTTGCAGCCTAACGAGATCTAACCTACTCTCGCTTTCTTCCTCACCTCCTCCCCCCTTCCATTTGTCAACTCCCCCTCCTCATTTCAAACTCCTTGCCGCACACGTCTCATGCACACCCTCCATACCTCGCCATTTAAGCCTCCTCCTCCTCCTCCTCCAAGTAAACTTACACCTCACAAATCACTAACCACGCCATCTCCAGCTACAAGCAGCTCCATCAATCTCCATATCATCCTTCCCAACATTCCTCTCCAAGGCGGTCGTCGTCGTCGTCGTCGAGGAAGAAGCAGCAAGCAATAGGACGATGGCCTTCCGGCGGCCGTCGCGGCTGGCCGTCCGTGTGGCGGTTGCGGTGGTGCTCCTGCTTCTCTGCGGCTACGCTCTGAGCACAGCGGAGGGCACCAGGCCTTTGCACGACCATGCTGGCGGCGGCGGGTTCTCGACGGCGAACTTGCCGGTGTTCGTCGTCGCGAGGGCAGGGCCCAGCCGACGAGGCGCTGGTCATTAGCAGTACGTTCTATGTAGAGATCGATGATCGACCTGCCTCTGGATCTCTATCAAGTTTTCTCTAAAGTGTAATCAGTACAAGTGTAATCAGTACGTAATCAAGGATTTTTCTCTTTTAGTTTAGTCTTCTAGTTCTTCATTTGTTCTTTCCGAAGGGATGCTCATGTATAGCTTGTGGTATCTGATACGGTAAACAACAAAGTTGTGTTAATTTTCACCTTGATGATTAGTTTCTTTTTGCTCAGTTGTTTTGGGTTTTATTAAGGTTATTACATGTAAAGCAGGACTGACATCTCGAGGTTCTTAGAACAATAAGCTCAAGAGATTCAACTCTACTAAAGTTTTTCCAAAATTCTACAGAAACTGGATCTTTTCCATATGAAATATATTCTTCTGCTCGCATGTCTATCCACGCACAAACAAAAATGTGTAATATGTGTAGCTTCAATCGTTGTTTCTCTTTCTCGTGCAACAAGATTGTACATAGTGGAATATCCTTTCATTGCTCGGCATAACATGATCGTTGATTTTTTGAAAGGAGCAATAACTCAGATCATGCACATATATACATTAAGCTTGAGATCACCTAAGTTAGTCTTCTCCAAGTTTGCAAGGAATCATTTCATCTGCTTTTTGGCGCCGTATGGAGGAGTGTGTACATAAACAGACAACAACGCCCATTTCAGAATTTTCATTTCAGGGGAATAGAGCACATATATCACAGAGACCATCCATTTAGCCTTCAATCCCACCGTGTCTTCGATCTTTGCAAGGACAACCACTTCCCCAGCTTCGGATGTGTTTTTTTCTTCTCACAAGATGGTGGTACAGTGTCCTCTGCATGCGTCCTCCTGTTACCCCACAATTTAGAGTAAGAGAACCAACCGCGAAATAAGCTTCCCTTCTTGTGACTTTCTTCTTCCATGCGCTCCTCATTGTACTCATAAATACAAAGATCTTCTAAGACACTTGTAGAACACCTGCTGTCAGCAAACTTCTTCCCCTCATCTTCGTTGAGATCATCCAACAAACCCAACTTCACACCCTCATCTTCTTTGAGATCATCCAGCAAATTCCTTGGGCTGAAACCATCCAACGAAGTCCTTGACCTAGAATATGATATCAATTTGTGATGTTAGCAGCTGTCAGCTAATAGATTTTCCGCTTCACGGAAATCAAAGATGTGTGATCAAGCACACAGAAGGCCTTCAAGGGCATTGTAATATTGAATACCTTCTGTGAGATGCTGCCTTCTGGTTCTTGGAAAGACTCCTGCATGGGCTGTAGTCAACAGAGAGATGCTGGGCAAAATGAAGCTGCATGAAGGGAGAAAGTATAAGAAAAGGCATGGCACAGAAACCTAAGGATATGCTGCATCACAGTGTGAATTATCAAATGGATTTCAACCTTGCCATAGCATATGTCACAGATAAGTTAACTAAAAAACACAAATACTACTAGAAACGTGTGCCAGATTTGATTATCCAAGCAGATTGACTTGACAGTAATGGTCGGATTATGGTATTCAAAGCACACAAATGGCAGATCATCATGGCATCCTAAATTTCCTTTATAATCAAGAAATAGAAATGGTTGTAAGTACAGTGTGGTTCTGCACTATATCCCAGTTACTGAACATTTGAGCATTCTGTTACTGTTCTGCACATGGGTGTAGAGCAATTGTGGTTCACGGCAAAGCTTAACCAAACAAGCAATTGCTTCTGCAAATGCTATATATGAGTTGCATTTCTTGTGTATGAAACTATACCCCTTTTGTTTGGTATAAATGAAGCAGGCTATGTAATATTCCTGCTTACCTCACAAGACATGACATAGCAGAATTAGTCGGCACTAAAAGGGGAAAAAATGCATCCATGAACCTATGGCTGAGGAGGAAAGTGCACATACCTCGTCACCATCCCTTATACCAAATGCACGCAATGTTGCCTTGTCATCCGTCAGTTTCTCGTCCTTGAAGCATAAGCAGAAGTGACTCCACACGTGCTGCCTACAACAAGCAAGCAGCAACCTTGAATGTTAAGTTGCCAGCATGAAACTCGCATTTAACCCAACAACCTCTGGAAATCTGAATCCATAACCGTAAAGCACCGTTTTGTTATAGCAAGCAAAGTCGCAATCGAATTGGTGATGGTAGTAGTATTGGGAAACCACAAGTTCCATCACATCATGGGAGATTGGGGGAGAGAGAGGTCGGATTGTGCCGTACCAAGAGATGGTCTTGTCGGTGCCGTCGACGAAAAGCTCCTCGATGGCCGCCTTGAGGTCCCACACCGACGCCGACCTCGCGATCTCCACGTCTGTTAGAATGGGGGCAAATCGTGAAATCTCTCGGCCAGAAATCCCCAATCCCAGAAATGAAATTGGGGGGAAAAACAAAAGGCGCCGCGAGATTAATCTGGAGGCCGGGTGCCGTACCGAAGGAGGAGTCGTCGAGCTTGCGGACGGTGAGGCGGAGGCGCGGGAGGTCGGGGATGCGGCGGTAGGAGAAGCTGCTGCGTCGGCCGCAGGCGAGCGCGGAGATGCAGTCCGCGCCGGCGCCGGCGGCGATGTCCTCGAGGTCGAGCGCGAGCGCGGCGGCAATGTCGCCGGCGTCGGGGGACACCGGGCGGAGGCTGGCCGGCATCCCGACAGCATAGAGCGGCGGCACGCCGCCGAACCTTCGCCGATTCGATTCGCCGCCGCGGCCGCGCCCACGAAAATCCGCGACCAATTCCCTCGAACGCGCAGACCGATCGATCAGCCCCGCGCGGTGGCGAAATGAAATGCCCCCTAGGGATCGATCGATCGTCGGCGATTTGTACGCGAGGTGAGAACGAACCAGGAGCGGCGGCGGCGTGGGCGGGTTGGGGTTGCTTGGCTTCCTCCCCGGCGCGGCGGGTGGTGGTGTTGCCGAGGAGGGGAGGGGAGGGGAGGGGAGGGGAGGGGGCAGGCTGCCTCGGGGGCAGCGAGCGGGTAGCCGTTGCCCGTTGGGAGGAGAGATAGCCCGAGCGGCCGAGCCGTTTCGCTGGCGGCGGCCGTGAGCTGGCTGGCCCGGAGAACCCGACGGTGTCGTTGGGTGGGTTGGGCTGCCGAGCTGGCCACGGTTGCCGGGTTGCACGGGCCCATGTTTGGGGTGGGCTCCCGTTTCATTCTTCTTTCGCGTTGGTCCGGCTTACCACGGTCGAAATGGAGTGGAAGAAGCCCATGGACTAAACTACCATTTCTATAGTTCTGAGCTTGGTTTGTTGAACATAGAAAACAAGTCAGACCAAAGATCGAACCGTTAATTTACTGTCTATCTGTTGGTTCATGGTCAAATATAACAATTTGTTGGTCGGACCGGTCTATGAAAAATATTCATCACATATTGAATGGATTTACCTAAACGTATCACAGATGACATACGCTTTCCATCCCAATATAGAACCCGTTTTTCGTACTATGTTATGCGCCTAAAAAAGAATATTATTGCAACCGAAAGCAATAATCTTCCGTACTCAGCTGTGGCTGTGGGAGCCATGTCGTCACTTTTCTTTGGCAATCATGTATGCATTGCCAAAATAACCAAGACTATCTTGTGACGAAATTTGTTTGTATGCTTATCGCACCAGAAATGTTTGAAGAATGAGGAGGCAAGTTCACAGTTTGATTATTGCATCAGAAATGTCTGATAGATCGATCGTGAAGACGATGCATGCTGCGGCTGCCATTATTACATTCAGTTTGCGGTCCTCGCGGACATACGGAAGCTGACAGAGAAAGATATGACTATTGTATGATTGATGTTGAACCTTATAGTACTAGGAGCTAGCACCAAGGAATCGTCGTGTTAATTTGGAATAAAAGATTCCATAGAACCCCAAGGCAAAAGCTTGTTCTTGCAACCTTCTGACTTAATTTGTGAGAAATCTGCATTTAAAGCGGTTCTATATGTATATGTGGTCGGTCTGCTAGATCAGAAATCAAACCAATCATTCAAAATTCGTACATATGCAATTCACATATATTTGGATATATAATGAAATAATATTATTCCCTATATCATGAGATGATTGCACACCTGTCATAATTCATACATATATGCACAAGTACATTAATTAGGGATGCAAGTGGGTACCCAATGAGTTTTTTTTGGGTCAGCAACCCTAATTCATTCTACCTTCTAAATTAATTACATGTGATGCCATTTTAGTTCATTTTTTTAAGTTTTGGGTCGACCCGATGACCCAAAAATTAGAAGACTTGCATCCCTAACATTAATCCATGACTTTTTACATCGCATGTATGTGGTGGGCGCGCATCTATACTTCACTAGCTTGTTTGGGCGTGTGATGTTTCTAGCCCATCTACCTTGAGGTTGCGCAACATAACGTAGAATTGACACACAGTGACACAGCCGACAATGATGATTTACTGTTCACGAAATTTTTTTACTGCTGCCAGAAAATTAATGCTGCATAAAACTTGTTCAAGTACATGGCCTAAATGATTTCTTTTAAAAAACTATGACCGACCTAAATGATCCTTTTCAGCAAAATCTAGCTAGCTAGTGGCTTGTTTGGAACTTTGGATTGCAACCTAACATTGCCACTAAAATTTTAGTTTGCAAAAAGAGGTCTTCGGATCTGTTGGCTTGATTTTGAAATTAAATAAATTGAACCTTTTGGCTTACTACTCGTTGGTTGGTAGGAATGCATGCCGGATGTTTTCTAACGGCCGCTAATTATTGAACTGCTGGCAATTTCAAGCAGTATATATAGAGTTATCTCTTCTGAACTATATGCGTGCAGCAGTACTTATTGGTATCAATAAACCATTGCAACTCTGCCCTAAAAAAAATCAACCATTGCAACTCGGCTAAGGTTCAATAATACAGAGGAAAGGTATGCAGTAATCATAATTCATAATTAAAAACAAAAAATTGCTTGTAACAAAGGGGGAAAAAAAGGAGGTCAAGGTATATACTGCTTAAAAAAGGAGGTCAAGTGGGGTAAGAACAATGAAGTAACTACTGATCTAACCTTTCAGATAAAGTAGAACGCTGCTGCAATCCTGCCTGTGCGTGTATGGTGGAAGGAAGTGATATTGGCGCGGCTCAATCAGATCGATACTGGATTCACCTTCATGTAGAACCCCATCATCGGATTGAACCTCACCAATATCGCTCGCTCCATCCACCATGCAATTTCATCGAGCACAATCTCTCTCTCTCTCTCTCTCTCTCTCTCTCTCATCACAAAGATCTCCTTTACATGTGCTCATCTAGCATGCATATGCATGGCACACCTATAGCAAGGTACAGATACCTCAAGAAAAATCAAGAAAAAAATCGATCAACTGGCAGGTGAGATGGAGATCTTCACACCCCCATCCTGTGTTGCCAGCCATAAGGACGACAATCGGATCGGTTGGAGATTATCAAGATAGGATTCAAGCAATAGGGAGTGGCCCGGGCGGGCGATGTTATAAAGCAGCTTTGGCCAAGTGCTAGCTATGCTGTTGTGCAGGAGCTGGGGCTGATGCTGGCTGCAGGTGGAGTCATGTAGCACTACCAAGGCCTCCAAAAATGTTGGCATCTCATGCATCTCTACCTTCCAGACCCTAGCCAAAACGTACTGAGCTCTAATAAGATCGGCATCATGTATAGCTAACATTTGGTTAAGCAGTTGGCCATGGTTAGAAAAGGGAGAGAGGAGAATGAAAGAGAGGGGCTGGAAGAGGAAGGTAGTGAAGAGAATGATGTCTCTCTCAAAATTTATTAGCAGCTGGTGAGTCATGCCTAGCTTCTAACCCTATAAGCATACATCTACCGCTAAGTGACGGTTCTTTATATAAGCACCATAGCAAGTGTATGGTGTTAATAATCTTGAACACATGGCGCTAGCTAACTCTATATATCAACTAATTTACATCCAACTATATATGGGCATTTTTTAAAAGAACAAGTTAGACGACGCACTCACGGCTATATCCACTCACGTGTGAACACACACTATTTCCTACTGAAATTTAATCCAAGAGAATTGCAAGCTTGAATCTCGGTTCATACTCACTCTATCTGGCTTGAATTACAATTTATTTTGATATTTCTAAATACGTAATGTTTATCATGTATTTAGGCATAGTGTGCATATCTAGACGTACAATAAAATATATGTATTAATAAACCAAAATAAATTATAATTTGGGATGAAGGAAATATATTTCGCATGACAAATGCTAGCTATATGTAAAGATATAAACTTATACAAAGAATTAGAGGGACGAGCGTGGAGTATGAATGGACATGTTTCACTAAAAAGACCGTAAACCGATTGATTATACCCTGTTTATAACAACGTAACGACTCAACGTATATGCATATTGTACATGCATTTATGGAAATAATTTGACAGAAAAAAATTTGTCTTGCGACTAGCTAGTAAATTCATTTCACACGAGAAGAACACGATGAATACGCGGTCAAACATATATTATACTACATATATAAAATTATAAATAGAGAGGCCGAGAGAACGAATATTGCGGAGGGGCCGGCCGAAATCAGGCGCCGATGCGGTTGCAGGGTTAGGAAACAGAGGAGGTGAGAATCTTTTGTCCTGAGATCGAAGAACATGCGTGCAGCCATCGGGAGCAGGATCGCCGAATATGTGGCACCTAGAATGAAGCCTCGGAGGTACGTACAAACCATGCTCCACGATATATGCTGCAAGCTTGCCAACCCATGTGGTCGTGCACATAAATTATAATCCAACTGTTGTTTTTAAATAGTCAATCTTCCTAGTAATTTTAATAGTAGTGGTTTCTATTCCATCTACATCTTAATTTTTATTAGTAACACGGTTGGTGCCTGCCTACAACTCAACATATAACAAAAAAAAATATGGTGAGTACTTGAAGAACTTGCTAGTGCAATTTTTAAGAAGAAAAATGCAGTGTAGTTGAAGCCTTGAAGGTCTATAGGAAGCTTTTAAGCCTAAGAAACCAGAGGAGGCAATAGTATGACAGCATTTTGGTGTTTGAAGATACCATCAGCACCAAAATGATGCCAATCTCTGAACCTACTTGAAGATCTTGTTTGCACCAAGTATTAGTATTAATGTTATTTACTACTATATTGCTTAATGAGCACCCCAGGTGCAAATAAAGCGGGGACAGCGGCGTTGAAGATGCACTGCCGTGACACCGCGCCCGGGGACAAAGGCTTCGCTTTGGACCTTGGTGCTGCGCGCCTCTTTTAGTTTACTCTCATGCCATATTCTCCTTTGCATCAACTTGAACTCACAATCACCGATGTTAATGTTTTCTCTTCCATAGGTACTCATAGCTGACCTTTTGCATCTGAAAAGGCATGTATAAGAAGTCTGAGAAGGGAATGTTTGTCGCAGAGAGTAAGGGCAGCCGAGCCGTTGGATTGGTGGCGCGGGACCTACCGGAAGTCTCTCTGTCCATATGATTTTTCTATATGTCTCAAAGGAGTACTAACAGGGTTGGCAAACTAATTTTTAATTTTTTTGGTAGTGGGATAAAAAAACATTCCCCAGTTTATACATCTGTAGATTTATATAGTCGTCCGTTGAGACATAAAAATTCCAACCAACAAAACGTAGTTGTATTCCCCCCTAAAAAAACTTTATAGATGTATAGACAGTTTAATATTAGAAACAGCAGTAAAGATGGTTAAAACTATCTATATGATAGGAAAAGTAGGCCTCTCCTTTTATAGCAAAGCCTAAAAATGGATCCATTCAGTCCCCTTGTACTAAATAGAAGAATGGTGTTCTAATTTATTAAAAACCACCTAGACTTTCCGTCGAAAAAAACCACCTAGACAAACTAAATTTAGCAAACAACAACTATCATTTTAAAAAAAAGGAAAAGTACAACAATTCACTTTATGTATAAGTATAATTAACAAGTAGTAACGTCGTAAGAGAGCGTGTGTAACTTTTTCCACTTTTGAGGAGGAATTTCGTAAGTAGCCTAGTGTTTGACTGGTTGATCCTTCATCAAGATCCTAGAGAAAAGAGTGAAGCTCCGTTCTGTCCCTCCAACAAGCAGACAGCCATATACCCATGCTATGCTCTGTTCTAGTCACCTTTTTTTTTCTTTTTTCTTTTTGAAAATTAGTCACCCTTTTTCTACGCCGGATCGAGTTGCCAGTGCTCAACAGTCAACACACCCCTACGTACCATGTAGTCGTGCACACATCAGCAGTATATGTGTATGTAGTAATGTAGCCATGTAGGT
This sequence comes from Echinochloa phyllopogon, assembly GCA_033239725.1. Taxonomy (NCBI): domain Eukaryota; kingdom Viridiplantae; phylum Streptophyta; class Magnoliopsida; order Poales; family Poaceae; genus Echinochloa; species Echinochloa phyllopogon. The sequence goes on from BTCW01000001.1 coordinate 6,193,512, forward strand.
ATGGGTGATTTCTTTTACCCCTCGAAATGGTATACGGAATATTCCGCGTGCCTGCCTGAACTTTTATTCTTCACTTTTCATGCGCATGGTGTTCTTATTTCTATGAGAGACCATGACCTCATGGATGCATGTCTGAAAGGCGCAAGTGCTGGCTTTTGAGGTGCATATACTATCATCATATACTTTGTCGTTCAAAAATACAAGAAGCATTTTAAGTATTTTGATATGGTCATTTGAATTAAACTTTGACAATTGTTTTTTATATAATATGCCATTTCCAGCCACCTATACCAACCAGGTAGTATGTTTTAAAATTAAATCTCCCGTTTCATAACAAAAAAAACATGGTGAAAACACTTATTAGCCTATAGGTGATTCTAGTTCTAGAACTTTTTTACCCCAAACTTGTTTGTAATTCAACTAGCTAATGTGAATCAAAATATAAACATATATAATCATAATATTTTACTTTCTCAAAATGAATACTTGTGATAGTTTTGAAAACATTGAAAATTCAACTAGAGAGAGCATGAGATTTCCGCACCAGCAAGTGCTGTTGCCCCCATCACCGTATGAGAACTTTCAACAAAGACTTTAGGCTCCTAACCCAACGACGAGTTTTTAGTTTTTTTACTGATGTTAGCACTTTCGCCATCAGTAAAACCCTCCAAAATTTCAGTTTCCACCACATCATTTTGAAGATACAAATCTCGAATAATCGGTGCACTTTCAGGTTTCTAACAGACATCACAACTTCAGCAAATTAACCATCACATGCTCATTTCATTCCTTTTTGCCCCAAATTAACAACAGATCGATCACAATACAACGCAAATTAACGCAACAACATGTCCAGATTAGAGCGTCAAGATCGAAGACACACACGACACGATCGAGCCAGCCAAAGTAGCTCGATCAGTGGGCATGGCCGAGGATGGTGAGGTGGGGGTCGAACCCGGGCAGCTCGTCCTCGTCTCCGTCGCCGTCGATGTCCACGCCGCCGCCCGGCAGCAGCGTTGCGCCGCCCTCGGTCTTGCACGTCTTGTCCGTCAGCGGATTGCACGCGAACAAGCCTTCGGGGCTCTCGGCGTCGGCGGACCTAGCCAGCAGCACGCACGCCACGACCGCGAGCGCCGCCGCGAGGAGCCACACGCGCGTCGGTGACGCCATGGCGATCGATGCGGAGCGGAGAGAGATAGGTGCGAGCAGGGTACGGTGGCAATGGAGGCGATCGCAGGCGCGGAGATGAGAGATCCTATAGCTTGTGGAGTTATCAGCGATGTAGAGGAGAGGCGCCTGACGCGGTGCTCTAAAAGGCGGCGATGGAGCGGTGCCGCCGGCGGATGCGGTCAAGGACGTTGGCGATGGTTGGTTGCCGCCGGGGTTGGGGGAGGCGTGCGGCTGCGCGCGGCCTCCGCGGTGGCGCGGCCACCGGAAGTCAAGGAGAAGCCCCTCACGAGAAACCGCTGCCCCTAGACGTTGGCGCAGTTATCTTTATCTCTCGACTATTTTGGGACAGCGAACAAAGTCATCCTGATTGTTCAGGTGAAGATCTTCCTGCCTGTAAGACGGATACGTAGCATGATTTTCTTTTTGAACATGCAAAAAGATTTGTGAATGCAGATTCCTGACTGTAATGAGGGTGAAAAAAAGCTCTGAATCCAGCTTCAAGCTTTGATACATATACTGCTATCTTTTTTTGATTTGTTTAGAGAGCACAAGCATTATTGCCTTGGCTAATATGTAATGAGCAACATAGCTGTAATGGCGATTTGTTTGTGTAATAAATTACATCGTCAAGTATAAGTGTATTTTGATTTGTTCTAAGTTATTATTTTTAACCTTGATCATTAATATTTAAATTTGTATAGATTTACAATAATACAAGACTAATTACTATATTCATTACGAAAATACCTTCATACTACATATTTCAATTTTTTCAGATACATATAATTTTTTTATGGTTTTATGGTGTTTTTACCCCTACTTTAGAGTATAATTGTGATTTTGCCCTCGTTTTTTTAACTTTGTGATTTTGCCCTTACTGTTCACAAAGTCAATGCGATTTTGCCCCTAGTCAATGGTCAAAACAGGGGTAAATACGCAAAGACTAAGGGTAAAATCGCATTGACTTTGTGAACAGTGAGGGCAAAATCACAAAGTTAAAAAAATGAGGGTAAAATCACAATTGTACTCTAAAGTAGGGGCAAAAACACCAATGCCCCTTTTTTTATAGATATTCCTTGTCAAAGTTTAAAAGGAGATAGACTTAGATAAAAACCTAGCTAGATGGACCTGTAGAGCAAGTATACTCCCTCCGGTTTGGTAAAAGAAGTCGTTTTGGACAAGGTTTGAGTCAAACATTAGGAATATAAATCATGAATAACATTTAAGTCTTTAAGTTTGGAAATGTGTAAATCATATAAATAGATTGGTCTTGAAAATTACTTTCATAAAAGTATACATATATAACTTTTTAAGAAATATTTTTATAGAAAAAAGAAGTCAAAGTTATGTTTTGGTAGCCGTGTCGCTGTCCTAAACGACTTCTTTTACCAAACCGGAGGGAGTATGAATGTAGCTTTCCGTTCTCTGCGTCAGAGAAACAGATGCAGTTTGTGAGCACTGTTGGCTTCCGTTGCTCACCAGTTTCTGAACTTTCCTAAACATATCTTAACTTGGTGTTGAAGCAGATGCAAAACGCAGTCTGACAGAAGGGCTCAGTAAAAGGGAAGGATGCTGCATTAGCTAACATTTAGTTATACAATGCGATCATACAATTGAAGTAAAAATGAACACTGCCAAAACTCATAAAGTTTTGCGCTTTTGCAGGGCCAAAAAAGGACTCAAATCGTCGAAACTGTGTATCTGGACAGTTATGAACTCCATTGTTTCACAGGAGACCGGTAATCTCCCAGTTGTCATCGTCGTCATCACGAGGCTTTGCAGCTGCATCTTCTTCTGGGAACCTTGGCTCATCCATCATGCGCCTGCAAAGTTTTCAGCACATACAGTTTTAGTTAAAAATTGGCGTATGATATGGCACTGTTTAGCTGATCATGTCAAATCAAGAGGAACTGGAGATGCTCTTAAAAGTTCAAAATCTGCCTATTTAAGAAGAACATTTGAGCTGAACTTTCATGGATTGTCTGCACTAGTCATTACATAGTCCTGAGTATGTCAACACTGGAATCCAATAGAGTCATTCACTACACAAAACAATACCATAAAAAATCAAAACTATCAACAATGCACAATGCATTGCATTGAAACCACTGTTCTTTGTTACTGACGAAGCCGGAACCAGCTGACATTCTCTCTTTATTCAGCATTCCATCACCAAGTTAAAGAGTTCAAACACGCTCTTGCATTCATTTGTCACACAGCGGAATATTGACTTGAACCTGAAAACTTTACCTGCACATCAATGTTGCAACAGAGAAACGTGTCCTACATCATCACTAAGACGAACTCTGGACAGAGCTACATGTCAGTTTGCGACAACACCAAAGATAGAACCTCCCAACAATTCGCGCTATCAACTATACCAAATATCAAATTGTGAGTCCCAATTATCACCGCAACTGCATAGAATCCCTTCTGCTGACAGGCATGAACATGGAACATCTATACGCACTACTCTGTCACTGTCTCACGAAGCTGTACGTGTGCAGGTAAATTGATTTCAAGAATAACCAGTTGCATCACCAAGAACACGAAAGCAAAGGCACAGAGCATCCTGAAACGAGCCGCACAACCGCATCGAATCTCCGTCGGCTAGCTCTGTTGGTTAATAGCACCAAGAAAAGCGAGGCGTTTACCTGCGGCGGTTGCGGCGGCCGGCCTCCCGCGCCTTGCGTTTCTTCTCGTCCGTCTTGCTCTCGTACCTCCGGCGGCGCTTGATCTCCTGCAGCACGCCGGCGCGCATCACCTCCCGCCGGAACCGCCGGAAGATGGACTCCTCCCCCTCGTTCTCGTCCACCAGGATCTGCACATTGTAACCCTTCGCGGCCACCACCGCCGTCGGCGCCCGCCGCGGCACGTGCACCAGGGACGGCGGCGAGCTCTTCCCCGAGAACGGGGCAAGGGGCAGCTGCAGCAGCGTGCTCATCAGGGAGGTCGTGGAGGGGGCGGCCATGGCGGCGGCCTGCTTGGGTCGGCTGGCTGGCTAGTGGGCGCTAATGGCTGCTGGTGTTGCGCACTCCCACGTCTGGAGTTTTCGGGTTCTTGGGTGGAGTGGATAGGATGAGAGGCTGAGAGAGGAGGAAGGAGACGAAGGATAGTGAAGGCAGGGGTGGCTTGGCTTATCCTATTTGTGAATTTTTGGAGGGAACAACTGCTAATCAATTAGCCCTCTTTCCTTTGGTTCTCTTTTAGCCTTTTTTTTAATAATCCCATTTCTGGGTATTTTTTTTAAATCGAACTTTTTACTAGGGTGTGTGTGACTGGTGTTTCCATAATTCTTCCTCGAGGGAAAAAACGGTGAGAACTCAATTTTTTTTTGGAGTCCAATAGGCATGGAACCAATTCGATAATTATTTAACTGTTTGAAATTTGAAATATGAATGGTCAAAAAGTCAAATTTATCCACTGATCAAACTAATTCGTGTTTGATGAAACATTGAAACAAGGAATTTATCCACTGATCAAACTAATTCAGGATATGGGCTCACCTCACTCAGTGTTCATGCATAGGACAACTCCAATTCTGAACTCACATTCTAGCCCATCCACGTGGATGGACAGGAGTTTAAACCCTGCGAAACAAGGCCAGTAGGCCTTAGCCGATCACGTAATATTTTATTTGTATGCCGAATGTTCATAGTAAGGATTTGCGGCCATTTTAGTCTGCCACGTATCGAGCAGAGGGTTAAAGGGACGCACCTGAACCAGCAAGGGTTGACGAACACAATCAGACAAAGTATAAGGTAACACTCAATTTGAACTTCACAGAGAACTCACTGAAAACCAATTGGTATACCTGCATACATGCATGCTGAAACGTAGATATGGGGAGTTCTGTAACATGCATACATGGTTGGTCAACCAGAAAGGCAGAAATATGGTTGTTGTTGAGCATGCATTTGATCAAATAGTAACTACAAAACCAGGAGATTCATTTCTTACGAATCACATAATTACTCAAATTATGCCAACATTCGTTACAAGAATTATGCAAGAAACAAAATCTGTCTAGGTGCCTTGGGACGTGAATTGTGCAAGAAACAAAATCTGTCTAGGTGCCTTGGGACGTTAATGCACCTATTCGCCTAGTAAAAACAATTAGGAACATTATTGATTTCTCCTCCCTGTTGGTTTATCAATCGAAATAGATCCATTAGCAGAAAGATAGTATCTATTAGCAACTACTGGAATAGAGAACTTACAGAGTAGACATGCCAGCAATGACAAACACGATTATTTTTCCTTGTATTGAAAAAATATATCTTTCATCTAATTTCCAATTCATGCATCATCTCCCATACAACTAAAAACAGGAGAAAGCAATGTATTTCTGTGTAGTGATGCCACAAATGCAGTAAATATAAAACGGTCAATTCTATACTGATTACAACTAATATGCAAGCCTGCAAATTAGCATTTGTAAGCTTATAAGACCTAAGTGGATAATAGTTTCAATATAGATGGCCCCAAGCACTGAAAATTGATGTTAGAGTAAAACTCTTAACTACTCTTACATAGATCAAACCCAATTTAAGAGTTTTGCTAGATTTGATATTAAATGAGCGACAACTAAGCTGCCACCCTCTTGGTGTCACACCATATCACAATTTAGGTAGGGCGATAAAATGAGCAAAGGTTGGATTGTCACTCCCTTAGTCCTGATGAGCATGTTCTCGCTTTATTCAACAGTTGCAAATTGCAATGGCAAAGAGGGTAGCCGTTGTATAGTAAGTAGGATTTGTTATTTTTGGTCTGATCCTTCTTCTCTAAGGAGGAGGTGAAGCTGAAACATTCATCTATTATCTAAAAAAAGGTAAGTAGGATTTGTTGAGGATGCTTATTTGTCACATTGGACATATTCATGCAACATATACACATGCAACGTACAATGAATATTATGGCGCCATAAAAATGACAAAATATTCACAAAAAGTTTTTAATTAACTTGCATAGTCATACATATACATAATATTAGCTACATAGGATATGATACATCAAATATGCACATTTCCTACCTGCTAAATTGGGTCTTTATTTCTATGCAGGTATTATATGAATAATCCCCATACATTCTTCATAACTAGACGTAACTACATAGGACATGATACACCAAATATGCACATTTCCAACTTGCTAAAAATGCGCATTTGTTTCTAAGCCAATATTATCTTTCATGTTCATCTCTTCTTCCAGACCGAACCCATCCAATCTTTTACGGTTAAATTATTCACACATTGATTCCTTCTAAATTTACGCATCCACATAATTATTACCTACGACAAAGTACCTTAGTTTATGTGTGGCACTATATATTAGTCTTATCAGTCAATCTAATCTGATGCATCCAAACTTCATACGGTTCACTTTGGCACATATTAATTTACTTCCTTCAAATCTCTACCTCCTAAACACACAAATCTATATATAAAGGCATGAACGCCATCAAGCTACACCATAGTCTTTGCTAGAGGTGGGACTTGGGCCGTGCCGTGCTGGCACGGCCCGGCCCTCGCATGCCGTGGGCCATTTCGTGCCTAGACTTTTAGGCACGCGAGGCACGTCGTGCCGTGCCGTGCCGGCACGACAAGCTTTTACCTAGGACCAAGCACGGCCCGTGGCATGGTGGCCCGCGTTCGTGCCGTGCCAGCCCAAGCACGGCCCTCAAAATACATGTTTTTTATTCTGCGATCGTTCATATGTTCACATATAATATTACTCTATATGATATAAGAAATTATAAAATTAATGGATTAAATAACCCTTGCTATTAGATATTGTTGGTGAACATTAGGATTATCATGTGGCCATAAAAAATACTACCAATTTTCTTATTTTATAAATAATCGTTGATATGATTTCATATATTAAAGGTAGATTTATGTAATTTTCTTATATAGTAGTAGCTATTTGAGGTTTATGGACAGGTAAATAAAAAATATATGAATAACAATACATATTAGTGTAATAACAATACATATTAGTGCAATGGGCCATCTTCGGCCCAAGATTCGTGCCGTGCCGGCACGGCCCAAAATTTATCGTGTCGTGCTGTGCTTTGGGTTGTGCCAAAACGTCGTGCTTCGGGTGGCCCATAAATAGCACGGCCCAAGTCCCAGCTCTAGTCTTTGCGCATTGCTTTCACATATACACATAAGATGCTAGAATACATTTCAAAGCCATGGTGAAGGGTTCATCAAGAATGGATAAGCAAAACACTGGTATCATCTTATCATCCACAAGTGAATATTACTAGTTTAACCACTATTCTATATATCAACTTTCACACTTCCTGCTTCTTTATAGGAAGCAGAACCGGAGAATGAGGTAGGGGCTACAAAAAGCCATGGCAAGGGGCAAAAGGCCATGGAGGAGAATTTTGATAAGAAACTGTTGGTGCGCATGTTGAATGGCGACTTTGAGGGAATAGGAGTTAAGGAGCTTCTTATTTACCGTGACAAATTTCTTGAGATACAGCGTGAGGTCAAAGACCTACTCAAAGACAGTGCTTAAAGCCCACCTTGCTTCTAGTGGTGATGCAAATGAAGTTGGGGGCTGTTGGAATGGTCTGAGTCTTTGTATCTCTCAACAATGGTACAAATCATATCAATAATAATTATCAATCATGATTGAGGATTGATTGCATTTAATTATAATATCTCCCAAACTGTTTTGTAATTCTGGTTTTATTAGGATGAATTTATATTTGGAACTCCTGTCGAGAAGACATTATGTCAATCTCATTATTCACTACAAGAAATGTGTTGATTAATAAAAAATAAAAAAATTATCATAATGTTATGGCATTATTTTCTAGAAATAAAAAGTATCGTGCACCAAATTTATTGACAAAGTAAAGGAATGTCATAGATGATGCAGATGGAGCCAAAAATTACGGTAGTTTGTGACAAAATCCAGTATGCAAGAACATCATAAACTGATCAAGGTCCCACATATAAATATAAGGTGTGCCAAATTAACATTAAGTGATGACCGTCCCCACATGTAAGTATTGAGAAGATTGTCATTAAATCGACCAGGATCCCACATGTAAGTGATAATTAAAAAATAGATAGGCAAAATTAAGAGTAAAACATGCTCCCTCTCAGCTCGAACCTATGACATATTGAATGCGGGGAGTCAATGCTTCCAATAGGGTACAAACTAGGATTGTATATTTGTACAGAGTTTTTTATATATCTTTCCTCAAACATTTGTTCCACATGTCAGTCCCAGCCTGAAACAATGATATATTGCATTTAGATCACTGCAAGAGAGTTGTCGGCAAGATCCAATGGCAAAAACTAGAGGCATCGGTGTGCAAGAACCCCCTAGATCCTCAACAAATTGGGGCTACAATATGAGATCAGGGGAGCTCTCTGTGTGTGTGGGTGGGTGGGGGGGGGGGGGGGTCAACCTAGTAGTTGGCCATGGCTATTACCTAAACCATCTACTTCTTGGGATTCGAGAGAAATGTACCATGGGTTTCTTTGCCAATCTCACATTGCAAGTTTCTAAACTGGCGGTCGACGGTGGCATTTTGCATATTTCCAGCTAGCATTGAGCTTGCACTACATATTATCCCCAGACATCACACCAAACAATTCCTTTGATTCTGCACAAGGCTCCAGCCTATGAGGCCTTAAGTGTCTAAGTGAACTGTAGTCACTTAAGCAACATATAACATTCTTGGTTCACCTTGGGGGAGGACCAGAGGAGAGCATGGCAACGTCCTCTCATAGGATTGTTGCAAGGGAGAAGTCCTGGTCATTGTAGGGTATCACGTTAAGAAAGAGCATTGACAAGAAGGAAGTATCATGTTGTGGAGATGGAGATGGAACTATGATGTTGTGTCGGAGACCAAGTTGCGTGACTCTCTACTCAAGGAAACATAGATTGGTGGTTAAGGCCGTTGGGCTATTAGAAGGGTTGAGACCTCACCCTGCCCTAACTTGACCTTAGTTTAGTTTAGGACCCCAACCCATATCCCCGTTGGTGAAATATAGTACTCACCCCATCGGGTCTGAAACCCCATGGGTCCCATCCTGTTGCTATATCTATAGCACACATAGGACAGGTCCTTATCTACTAGACTAACCACTTCATCCATATAATAGTTAATTAAAATAACAAAGATATTTAAGTTATCTATATACAACTTTATAGATAATTATTTGTATTCCTCGTCATCCCACTAGCGCGGGTTCGTCTCTCTTTTGTCATAAATCTCATCATCCACTAACCAGTATGCATCAAGTCTGCTTAAACTCCTTGACCAAGACTAATAATTTAGTCGACTACTGGTTATATGCATGTGACATGTCACTTATAGCCATCAAACAACACACTTATATAATAGTTTGATATTGATACAGACTACATCATTAATACACGGTCCCTCTCATCCTCTCACAAAAGTGTGTCGGAACCTGTTTCTCAATTAGTTGTAAGCTTACACCCTGCTTCTTTTCTCTATCATCCCCTTTTCTCCTCTTTCTCAGCACTGATATGACATGACAACTCTTTCAGTGCGCTAACCGTACCTTGTTATACTTGCTCTTATAGCTAACAGATATTTGTGTTGACAAATGCATGCCATGCCACTAGTCAGCTGCTAGCTAGGAGGTCTAGAGCTTCATCCGCTGCAACAATCTCTTGCCCTCCAGCTTGGCGGAGAAGAAGAGCCTCATGAAGCTCTCATAGTCCAGCGTCTTGTACATCGCCGCCTCCCGCTCCCTCTCCAGGAGCTCTCGCAGAGGGCTTACCGTCGCATCGATGCTCGGGGAGTGGAACGCCGCAACGGACATACGCTCCCTCTCGGCGTCGATCATGACCCGGTGCTCGACGCTCCGGTACCTTCCATTTGTGAAGATCTGCTTGCATATTCTCTCACAGGCATCAACAATCCATCAACGTATGTACAGAATAACAAAGGCAAGAATTTCTCAAGAAGAATTCAGAACAGCCAATGCAATACATACAACATACCTGAAGAATGTCTCCAACGTTGACAACAAAAGCGCCCTCCAGAGGCTGCACGGGGACCCAGCTGCCGTCGTCCCGGCGTATCTGCAGACCCTGGACCTTGTTTACTTGCAGGACCAGGGTGAGAAGATCGGCGTCGGAGTGTGGCGACAAGCCCACAACTTTGTCGGCCTCCGCGCATGGAGGGTAGTAGTTCATCCTCACCGACTGTATCCCGCCGATGCATTTGCTACCAATCACCTCCGGCTGCAGCCCCAAGTTGGTGGAAATGATACCCAGCAGGCGATCCGCTACATTCTTCACGGCAGCTGAATAAGCATCCAGTGTGGACCTAACATGCATTTTTCTCTTTATTAATTATAGAGATAATAACAGAGATAATGTGACAAACTTTTGCATTATTGGGTAATGGCACTCCTGAAGGTGTCGGGCTTGTCAGGCCAGAATCTCATGTTTCTCTGCTGAGGCGGCTGTGTCATCAGGTACAGGAGGTCAGCCCAGTCCAGCTTCTGATCCTCCGAGACCACGAACACCTGACCGTAACCCTCCAGCTGCCCTCGTTCCTGAGCAAACCGCTTCTTTGTTTCTGCAGGAAGCCTAAAGAATCCTTCAGCGTTCGCCTTCATCCCCTCGATGATGTCATCAGAAATGCCGTGGTTTATCAGCTGCATACACCAATAATTGCATCTTGTTCGTTCAGGAAAGGAAAGAAAGGCAGCAGATGAGAAGCTCGTTTCAGAAGAGAAAGTTGCTGCAGGCTGCAGGGACGAGGTCGAGCAGAGCCAGACCTGGAAGAAGCCCCACTGCTGGCAGGCCCCATGGAGGCGTGCCGATTCATCACGAGAAGCCTCCGGGTGAAGCAGCCTCTGGAAGTCAATGACCGGTATCGCGGCGTCGCCGTCGCCGGCGACAGCATCTGCGAGCACCTCTGGCCGGAGGTACCTTGGCGGCACATGGGCGCCACCGTTGGCCTCCACCATTGCCTGCACGCTCGGCACAGTGAGAGACCCCATGTCTCTGGGTCTGGGCTCTCTCCCTATCTCTCACTTTGAGTTAGCCTGCAGAGAAGGAACAGACTCCTCTTGAGCATAGATCGATCTAGTACATGTACATACAACTCAGCTTTCAAATATGTGGATGTCGACTTGCTGTAGATGTAGAACAGAATCCTATTGAAAATTATGGTTTTGTAATATTCAGAAAACATCGTTTTCAAGAAATATACCATCCAAATGTCGCATTCAAAAAACATCGTTTTCGAAAAATATATCATCAAATCCCCGCCACACAAATTGAACAATTACCAGAAAATAGCATGGCCATCACGTATGGCAGCTAGAACAGTTAACTTGTCCATCTTGACCCCCGTAGGGCAGTGACATATATTTGCCTCATATGCGGTGGGGCCGGCTGGTAGGTTCTCAGGGCTCTGGGTCTCGCCAATTTCTGTTTCGTGGGCAGGTAGAATCTACCTACAGTCGCAGCTAGAGCTGCTAGTTCTATAAGTTCCTGCCTGCACTGCACAATGACGGGTTCCGGGATCGTGCCTGTCTAAAAGCTTGTGTTCCACAAGCGCACCAGCAATGGAAGGGAAAAGCGATCCATAGGCAATAAATATTATTCTACTGCTCACTCATAAACATTGTGAAACTAGTCTATATGAAAAAATCTCTTGCGGTCACCCATAGCGCTATGGGCAGCCCGTAAGAAATAAAAAACATTTTCATCTGTCCCTCATCTTCTTTTATAACGAGACTGTATGAGGATAAGCATGATGATCGGTGCCTTTTATCCTTTTTACTGTAGTCTAGGGTCCACCTTAAGGCTCACTCTCAGCTGCACATTGTAGAAAAATTTATAACTATTGCCTATCTGACATGGTCTACCATCTAAGAGCAAATTTAATAAGCTTGTTTATAAGACAAAATATCTCGTGAATAAACAAGGATAGTATACAAGTGCTACAATAAGTTGGTCCCTTTTCTCCCTCCAAATATATTTTTTTATTCGTGTGTGACACACTTACATAAAGAGAGGAAAAGCCCTGAGCGCGTGTGCAAGCTTGGCGCTGGTTCCGGCGACCAGCATCTCTCTCTTCCCTTCTCTCCTCCACCACACCTGTCCAGCTGATGTGTCCGGCATCAGCAACAGTTATTAAACTTGCTCTAATTGAGAAATAAACATTGCTCATGCCCTGGTGCGTTATGTGTATTTGGATACCTAAAACTTGTTTTAGGTTTAGGAGAGAGAAGATTTTCAAAGAAAATTTGTGTCCATCTCCAACAGCATACCTAAAACTGGATACCTATACTCATTTTGATTCTCTCTCACACATCTCACTGTGCATATGAACTCCAAATTAAATATAGATTATGTTAATAATTAAATATTTATTCTCATACCCACATAATTCAATAAAAGTATAGTGGATATAAACACATTTCAAAATTCAAATTCAAATTAAACCATATAAACTGAAAGCATAGTGCATCATGATAACATAGAATTCATGACAGAATAATCATTCTTGAAGAAGCTGACGCCGTTCACCATGAAACTTCCACAATTCCTCCACAAGGTCATCACTGAGTTGTTCATGGGCCTCAGGATCTTGAATCTCTTGGTGCACCTGAACAAACCTCTTGATCCGGTCTTCATTCTTACGTGGCTTCACCATTCTTCCTACTCCCTCGTACTCATAGTCCACATCCTCGCCACGCTCATCCTCAATAATCATGTTATGCATGATCACACAAGCTGTCATGATCATCCACAATGTTTTCTGATCCCAAAATCTTGTTGGACCACGCACAATAGCAAAACGGGACTGCAACACACCAAATGCCCGCTCTACATCCTTCCTAATAGCCATCTGTGCCTTAGCAAAATGAACTCTCTTGTTACCTTCTGGGTTTTGTATTGTCTTGACAAATGTTGCCCATGCTGGATATATCCCATCTGCCAAATAATAACCCATCGTGTGCAGGTGCCCATTCGCTTCAAACTCCACTGGCGGTGACTCTCCATTGGCTAGCCTTGCAAATAGGGGCGAGCGGTGCAGCACATTGATGTCATTGCAAGAACCGGGCATCCCAAAGTATGCATGCCAAAACCAAAGTTCTTTATCTGCAACAGCTTCAAGGATGATGGTAGCATCATGGGTATGGCCAGTGAATTGCCCATGCCAAGCTGTAGGACAGTTCTTCCATGTCCAATGCATGCAATCTATGGATCCAAGCATACCCGGGAAACCTCTAGCTTTGTTCATTTCCAAAAGCCTAGCCGTGTCTTGTTCATTGGGTGCCCGCAAGTACTCCTGACCAAAGATCTCAATGACTGCTTTAGCAAAGTGCCTCAAGCTCTCGATGATGGTACTCTCAGCTATAGCTAGGCAATCATCTAGAAAATCAGCTGGGACACCATAGCTTATCATGCGCAAAGCTGCTGTGATCTTCTGATAAGGACTGAGGCCAAGATTACCAGCTGAATTTCTCTTCTGTTTGAAGTACTCGTCATGATTCTCAACAGCAGCTGCAATACGCCTGAACAAATTTGGTGACATCCTGAACCGGCGCCTGAACAATCGAGGTGGATACCAGGATTAGGACCAAAGTACTCTGCCATCAGTCGACGATGACCTTCCTGCCTTCGCCTATGAATGGTCTGATGGCCAGGTGTAGAACCACCATGTTTCCTTCGCTTGTTGTGCTCCATATCCATCAGCATGAGAATTGCCATGTCCTCCTCATCGTCCAATTCAGCCTCCTCCTCCTCCTCCTCCTCCGAGGACAGGTCTTCAAAGAATTCTTGCACAAGCAAATTCATCTGCAACATTGTGTTCACATATAATTTAATTTCCATATCCTAGCACCCGATGTATTATAAAAATCACATAAACAAGATCGCTGCAACTATTTTCTCCACTGTAGACTGATGTTCAGTAAGACTACTGATATGGCAGATACAAGTTCTGAGTTCTGAAATAATCCAATGAGCAACTCATGTAGCAAAGCTAGAATGGCCAGTGGCAATAACATTTTAGACAAGCCAACCATCGACAATAACTAACCCCAATAGTAAAAAGGCATGTGGTTAATATGCATTAAAAGCAAAGATGTATACTGGAATGCAAATGACTGCATCAAGATTGTTTACGCAATTCAGTCAAGAAAACCAACATGGAAGTTCCTTTGATTTTTTTTATACACGCTGTCTAGCCATAACATGACACACAAAAACTTCATTGAACGCTCTCTGGGATTTCCTATCTGAAGTTGTATAGCATTTTTCCTCTCTGAAATTTCCTATCTGAAATTGTATAGCATTTTTCCTCTCTGAAATTTCCTATCTGAAATTGTATAGCACAAGCTGCAACGGTCAATCTTCAACCATTTTTTTATCCAATTCTATTGTAATATCTCAACACAACCAATCTGTATTCAATCTTCAACTTGCATACATATAGCGATGGCCTGGAATCAAATGAGAAAAAGGCAAAAATTTCCTCACCTTGGGCCTCAGCGCTGGCAGAGGATGGCTTGTTGATGTCACCTGCCTCCACCAGGACCCTTCCATGGCAGCGCTATGGTGGAGGACAACGCTCGAGTGGAGAAAGATTCAGGTGTGGTGGCAGATCTGCTCCCACGGAGCAGCTCGGGCGGATGGCAGGCTGGGGCGGAGGGCAGGCTGTGGCGGGTGGCTCGGGGTGCGATTCGGGGCAGCAAGGCAATGGCGGAGGGTCGTAGTCGAGCCCGGCGGCGGAGCTGGTCTTGCGCCGGTCGCCGGATGTGCCAGGGCAGCAGTAGGCCGAGCAGGCCAACGAAGGCCAGATCGATGCGGAGAGGGTGAGGACGGACAACGGCGTGGCGCCGGTGAGCTCAAGGGTGGGTCCGGTGACCGGACGGCGAGCGGAGGCGGCGGGCTTGGTGGGCGGCGCAACGGCGGTGTGGCACGGAAATGTCCCGCCCGGCCGTTTCTGCTCTCCCGCGCGTGGTTTTGGAAATAGGTCTGTGTTTGGATCGGTATATTTGGATACAGGACAAAGAAATTTAGGTCATAGCTTAAAAACTTTAGGTATAACAATCCATATAGCAATGCTGTTGGGGCAGTTTTTTTTAGGCTTTTGACAGTTTTTAGGTATAGCAATCCAATATAGCAATGCTCTTGGAGATGCTCTAATACAATATGAACCAATGGTGGTGGCTAATAATACCATGAAGGCCCATCATTGTGACCAAACTTTTAACTAACGTTGCAAAACACATGTTAGTCATTATGATCATGTCATCATTAATAATCAAAACAAAATTAGGGACCTAGATGATCTTCAAGTCCCATCCTTATATAGATGGGGTGACTTGACTCTTAGTAAACCAATATCTAAAATTAAGGAGCCAACTAAACCTAATCTTATCTCTAAATAATAAATCTAATCCTAGGGTAGCAATGAACAAAAACTCGTTGTCATTGTTCAACCTGCACATGAATAGCACAAACTCTAGCATGTTTGAGGTGGCTCCATCTTATGAGCCCTAATCGGCTACATATGACAGTTGGTGCAGGCATTTGATTTAAAAGCAACTAACTGGAACCATGTAATTCATTTCTTATGCAAATCATAAGGTTTCTTAAATTGCTCACAACATTCATTACATGAATTAAGAAACAATCAGGGCATTAGAACAACTATACATCAGAAATGACATATGTGTGTCTCACTGTTATCCTGGGATGGTTATGCACTTGTTCCGACATACAATGTGAAAAATTTGACATGATAGTGAACGGGGATGGTTGATTTCTAGTACCTGTTGGTTTATCAATCAAAATGGACACATTAGCATCAAGATAGTGCCCATATGCCAGTACTGAAATAAAAAGATCATAGAGTAAACATGCCACTTTCTTGCTTCATCTTTGCCATCCCTGCAACCCAATGGAATTATGCTGAACATGCAGCAGAACCCAAAAGAATTATATATCTTGGTTCAAGGCAGTATGTGTATTTCCAAACGTATCATCCTTTAGCTGCTAGAGTGCTAAGAACATGAGGAGTCACAGTAACATTAACGTCCCTTAGCTTCTAAATTGGTAAGAACATGCAAAGTCAAAAGAAACAGTTAGCTGCAATGGAAAACAAAGATTATTTTCCTTTTCTTAGGAAGATAACTATCACCTAACTTCCAATTCATGCATTCTCTTCCCATATAGTTTTGTTCAGCCTGCAATAGCTCAAAAATGACAAAGCTATATGTATTCTAATGTAGTGATACCACAAATGCAGTAAACAATAGTACACTACATAGAAATAATTTGTAAGCCTGCATATTAGCACATGTAAGCTTGTAAGACTTATACTTGTTTCAATATAGATGACCCTATGCAAAAACTCTTAACTAGTCTTACAAAGATGAAACCAAGTTTTATAATTTTGTTTGGGTCATGAGTCATGATCCCTTCAGCAATGTGCCATAGTTGATAGATTTAATTTAAAATGAGTCCAACCTCTTGGTGCCACACCATATCTTGATCTAGGTATACCAGTAAATGAACAAATTAAAGGTTGGATTGTCACTCGCTTAGTGCTGAATGAGCAAGGTCATCGTGTTCTTCTATTCGATAGGTGAAAGGGTAAACAAGGTAGCCATAGAAAGTAGGATTTGTTAGGGCTGCTTACATTTCACATTGAACGTATTTTCTACAACATAGATGCATACAACCAACAACGACCACAAAAACCAGGCAAGTGACACAATACTCCAAAAAAATGTATTTATTAGCTATATAGGATACGATACACCAAATATGTACATTTCCTACCTACTAAAATTGATTTTTTTTTATTTGTAAGCTAGCACTATCTTTCATTCCCATCTATTCTGCTTCCTAGCTAGGCATAAGTACATAGGACACGATACACCAAATATGCACAGTTCCTACCTACAGAAAATGTGCTTTCGCTTCTACGGTGGTATTATCTTTTATTCTCATTCCAGACCAAATGCATCCAAACTTTCTGTGATTCAATGTTGCGCACAACAAAACCTACTAAATATACGCATCCACAATTATTACCCGCTAAAAAGCACAACTATTTCTGTGCCAGCACTATATATCATGCCTACCAATCAATCCAATAATCTAGATGTATCCAAACTTTAGACAATTCAATTTGATAAGCATTAATGTGCTTAACCTAAACATAAGAATCTCTATATAAAGGCATGATCGTTGTCAAGCTGCACCAGTCTTTGCGCATTGCTTTCACACATGCACAGAATACACTATAATACATTGCATAGTCAATAGTGAACAGTTCGTTGAGAATATAATGGACAACCAAAACGCCGGTATCATGTTATCATCCACCAATAAGCATTACTACTTTAGCCACTATTTTATCAACTCTAACACTTACTACTTATTTGTAGGTAATGCTAACAATAGTAAAGGCACTGTGATGGCTGCTAAGCTGCAAAGGCTCGTGAAAGAGGAAGCAGAGCTGAAGAAAAAGCTAGAGGCTGCAGAACGCCATGGTGAACAAAAAGCATGTGTGAAGAATTTTGATCTGAAACTGGTGTGCATGTTGAGTGGTGACTTCGAGGGAATAGGATATGAAAATTTGCAAATTTACCATGAAAAGTTAGTTGATATACAACGTGAGATTAATGACCGACTCAACTAAATTGCTTAGAGCCAACTTTGCTCCGAGTGGTAATGCCAACAGAGTTGGGGGCTCCAGGAATTGTCTGAGTCTATGTTATGTGCGGTTTGAATTATGTGCATCATGGCAAGAAGGCATGCAAAGAGCAGGAGGTGTCATAGGCTATGTCAGGATTGGACGTGGGATGCTAATATCATGTTTGCTAGACATTTGTTTATGAATTTGTTAATGGGAACAATAGTTTTTTTTATATAGGGATTTGGTTTGTTAGAAGTTTGTTTGTAGTCTTGCATGGTGGGAAAAGGAATTGGCCTATAAAAAAAAGGTCATTGTAACCGAAAAGGTAGTAATAGATTGAATCTTTCTTCCCAGTTTTATTCTACCTTCCTACCTTTTAGTTGTCGTCATTGATCAGTGTGTTGAAGTCGTGCCCTAGAGGTCTAGGATCATGACCTACTACCTTACATGCATACACCCTACATTGTATTCAACTACCATCATAGTTGCCCATAACAAGTGTCGATTCCATGGAAGCCATCAATATAGCCCTAAAGGATCTCACTGACACCATCATCAATCTATTCATCAAGAAGATGATAACCTTGTACCCTCTTGTTCCTTGTGTGCCCGACATCGCCCAAGTGCACAATGTGATGACCTTAATGAAAGAGTGAGTGAAGGATAATGGACAGGATATAGAGACGTTAATACGGCCATGAAGAAGCTAGAGCTTAGGCCCCATACATCAAGACTAGTGCAGGTGGCAAGGTCAATCTAGCTCAGAGCAACTCCAGTAGACCCTCTAAACAAGCTTCCAACCCAAATTTAAAGGGCCACACAAAAAAATTGCACTCCAGCATGCCCTCTATTTGAGCCCCTATTTTGGGGGGGGCCTCCAAATTCATCCCTCCACCCTCTATTCCTAGGGGGTCTCTAGGGAGCCCTCCATTATTACGTGCTATTGTTGGAGTTGGAATAATTTCTAAGGCCCTCAAAAAATAGATGCAGCCCCCATTTAATATTTGGAGGGTCTGATTTGAGGGCTATTGTTGGAGTTGCTCTCAAGAACTCACAACTTATCGGGCAAGCACCCTTCTAGAACCCGACAACACGACGTTGATGCCATGAAATTTCAGTATGGCATTATCTGCATTCGCTACAAGCATGAAACTCATGTCAAAATTTGTGCCTCTACCCCGCCAACACCTCATACTGATGGGGATGGATAGTCGTCGAGTAGACGGCCTACGCTGCAATTGTGATGAAAAATTCGTCTAGGGCCACAAGACTTCCTGACTAAACACAACTACATAGGACAAGATACACCAAATATGCACATTAACTACATTCTGAAAATGCACCTTTATTTCTAAGCTGGAATTATCTTTGATTCTCATAAGATATGCTTCCAAACTTTTTGTAATTATTTTTTGCAAACATCAAATCCTACTAACTATACCTATCGATCTCTCAGAGCTGGATGTATCCAAACTTTAGACAATTCAATTTGGCACACATTAATGTACCCCTTAAAAAACATAATAAAAAAATCTTATAAAAAGGCATGCTCATCGCCAAGCTATACCATAGTCTTTGTGCATTGCTTTCACACATAAACAGAAGAATACATTGCATAGTCAGCGGTGAAGGTTTCATCGAGAATGGATACACAAAACACAGGTATCTCATCTTATCATCCACCAGCAAGCAAAACACAGGTATCTCATATTTATTTTATCAACTCTGATACCACATGGTTCTTTGTAGGTGATGCTAGCAATAGCAAAGGCACTATGACGGCTGTGATGAGGCTCATGAAAGAGGAAGCAGAGCTGAAGAAAAAACTAGATGTTGCATTACACCGTGGAGAGGAACAAAAGGCCAGGATGAAGAATTTTGATCCAAAACTGGTGCGCATGCTGAATGGCGACTTCAAGCAAATAGGATATGATGAGTTGAAAATTTTTCATGACAAGTTAGTTGAGTTTCAGGATGAGAGCATCAAAAACCGACTTAACTAAATTTCTTAGAGCTAGCCCTGCTCCTAATAGTGATGCCACCAGAGTTGAGGGCTCTGGGAATGTTGTAAGACTTTGTTATGTGGGGTTTGAAGTATGTGCGTCATGGTAAGAAGGCACGCAAAGAGCAGGAGGCGTCATAGGTCAAGGATCAAATATTGCAAGATAGTATCTAGCTTGTTTTGCTATTTAGGAGTTTATCGATGGGAAGAGTAGTTTGTTAAGATAGAGATTTGGTTTGTTACAAGTTTGTTAGTAGTCTTGCATGAGGGGCAAAGGAATTGACTTGCATAAGGGCATTGTAACCGAAAAAGCAAGTAATAGATTTGAATCTTTCTCCTACTCTCCTTATTCCTTTCTACCTTTTGGGTGTGGTCGCAAATCATGGTGTCGGAGCCGCGCCTTAGATGTAACTACACCCTATGTTATATTCCATCCACCAACATCCTTGCAGTGCAAATCATATCGACATTATTGTCAATCACCTGAGGACCGATTACGTTTAATGATCATATTTTCCTAACTACTTTATAAGGTTTTTTAGTGTTTTTGCCCCTATTTTGAAGTGCAATTGTGATTTTGCCCTCGTTTTTTTAACTTTGTGAATTTGCCCTCTATAATACACAAGTCAATGCGTTTTTACCCTTGGTCTTTGCATATTTGCCCCTGTTTTGGACGTTGACTAGGGGTAAAATTGCATTGACTTGTGAATAGTAGAGGGCAAAATCACAAAGTTAAAAAAACAAGAGCAAAAATCACTATTAGACTTCAAACTAGGGGTAAGAACACAAATGCCCCATTTTATAAGTATGGCTTTATTATTATAATAAATTTATATTTTGAAAGATATTATGTCAATATTATTATTGTTTGATGCTTGGTGATGAACCTATATATTACAAGGAGATAAAGTGTGCCCACCACTAGGAGATAGTGAAACTCTAGAAATTCTAATAAAAAAATTATAAAAGTGGCTGATCTATGGTGGTTCTTAATTGTGATTACAGCTCATAAACATTGGTTGTGCAAAAACATGTAAAATATGACACATCATAGCAAGCAGGTAAGGTATAGTTGAAATAAGCTTCTTTAGATCATAAATATATTGGATCCATATCCACTAAAAGAAAATTTGTCATCCATGTGGTAATAGGCTTGGGCCCTCTGCAAATCCACATGAA
Source organism: Echinochloa phyllopogon (assembly GCA_033239725.1). Lineage (NCBI taxonomy): Eukaryota > Viridiplantae > Streptophyta > Magnoliopsida > Poales > Poaceae > Echinochloa > Echinochloa phyllopogon. The sequence continues at coordinate 6,214,544 of BTCW01000001.1, forward strand.
CCATGAAGGTAGCAATCATGTTCTGCTTCTCATAGCTACCATCTAAATAAGCACAAGAGCAAGAGCATAAACAATGTGTAACACATCTAAATGACTAAATCAGGTTACCCTATGGTTGTTGTTTTTTTCGGGTACCCTATGGTTGTTTTTATTAACAAGCTTACATATATGCACACCAGAAACATGAAAGGCTGGAGCAACAAAGTAAAAAAAGATTTAAAAATGTATTCCTCCTTCCACCTTAAATATGCATAGGCACATGGGCTCTTTGCTCAAATTAGGTGCCTAATATGATTTTTTTATTCCTTGGTCATAGATGAAATTTTTTAGAAGAAAAAAAGTGCCTGAGTTCATGTTTGTCTCACCTTTATTGGATCATGTTTTCTGTAGCTATCAAAGGACAGTGCCATGATCGAGTCTCTATAGTGGGCAATTGTAACATAGATAATGTATGTTTCAAAGCATTTGCATGAGTTTACGGTATCCATTATTGACAATGTATAGTAATTGCTACAATCAATAATGTGCTTCTACATTCCGTGTCCTACGACACTACACTCTTAATTAACTAAAATTATAAAAGCACACTATTGTACCTAGTTGTGCTACAGCGTGTATACCAGCTAGTTGTCTAATTAACTTAAATCATGAAGTTGTATTAATTAGTACCCATTTATGCACAATTTATATGGAGGGGGGGAGGGGGGGTCTCCCAAATGAATTAGTAGTCAATCCACACCAATCCTCATCGGGATAAATTTAGCCTCTATAAAGTAAAACAGGATAGTGTGATCCCTCAGTTTGATTATTAATGAAAAATGCTGCTTTGGTTGTGAACTGAAAATAAATAGGCAGCATGAAGAGATACAAAGAGACAGTCATAGTTATGCTTAAAAATGAACAAATAGGAGGTAGCTACCAGTCCCCCGACTCATTCAGGAGTTCATCATCATCACGCTGTTGTCAAGTGCAGTTATTTGGTTGTCCGTGTATTTTCAGCAAGATAATTTGCAATATTCTCCACTGAAAATGTATGGATAGTCATAAGGAACATATTTTGGAAATTAAAACTGAAAAAATTAGTTGTACTTACCTGTACACCAATTGGTTCAATGGCCATAGATTGTGGAAGAATACATGGACTAGGACCAAGATAGATAACAAGAGCATTTGACCCACCTCATCTTGAATACCGGTTGGGTCCATGGGGATGTTGATTCCTCATTCGCCGATGGTTACAGGGCCACAACTGCACAACGTTGAGGCTATTAGTTGTCTCCCTCAACCTCAACTCCCATATCCTTCCTCTAGGAATGCAATCTCATCTTAGTCCACTGACACCAATGATGAATTTAGATAAGAACTCTAGTCAAACCCTATTCACAATTCTCTGAACCTCCATAGTTTGTTGCATTACTTGGGCACATGTATGGAGGTCGACCACTAGCCCCAATGCTTCTTGGGTTTCCCTTCTCTGTAACTTCTGCAGTAGAACTAACTGGTGAAGTGGTCGGAGTAGGCATGACACTAGCCATAGCCCTGAGTGAGGCCTGAAGAGCCTCCACCAAGCAATGCCTTTCTCCTCTGACCACCTTTGTCCTCAGCTTAGCATACCCATTCTCTTCTTACTCCACCTGATGGGCCCTTACCCTCTTGGCCAGAGGTATGTTTCCAGAACACTTGTTGTAAATGTCACATACCCCTACCGTCCCCAAAAAAGAAGACATTTTAGGTTTATCCTAAGTCAAACATTTTTAAGTTTGACCAAATTTGTAGCAAAATTTATAATTTGTGACATCAAATAAGTATATTATAAATATATAGTTAATGATTAATCTATTGGCACTTATTTGGTATTTTAAATATTAACAATTTTATATAAACTTCGTCAAACTCGAGAAGGTTTACTCAAGACAAACCTAAAGTGACGACTTCCTTTTTTAGGACAGAGAGAGTATAACATCAAAGAGTGTCAGCTAATTTCATGTGTCCACCCACCACACTAGACCTCCCATGCAACAGGACTCAAGGGATGCCTTCACTTCAATCTTGAATCAAGTATGTTAATCACCTGATTGGTGACTTCATTAGAGAACAAGCTTGCAAATTAAAAAAAGAATACACTCACAAGCCACAACACACACTCAAAACCAAAGAATAAAATATAAATCTTCAATGTACATAGGATTCATGAGTCTGATGTGGCGGCGTACCAAATCTTTTTCAATAAGCCATAGACTTCAAGTTTGTTGGTAGATAAATGGCTCACAGCTTACTTATGTTTTACCTGCTCTCTAAAATAGACTATATAGTATTTGCAGCAGTTAGAACCTGATGAACTTTGAAGACTATTGTTGTCAGACCATCAGCAACACACAAGAATGAATTAACAATATAGCAAAGGGTCCTAAGGATGACACAAGTGTATGCAATAAAGAAGAGAAAAATCTCATAGGTAAAATACAGTGCCTCAAAATCCCTCCATTTTAATCCCAACAATGCTATTCCTAAGCTCTCGAGCCAAGATATGTGCTACTGGGCATCAGCAGGCAGCTGTTCTGCACTGCAGTTGAAACTAAGAACTCTGTCCCCGAAGAATGCACTACAAACAAACCACAAGTTACAATCCAGAGTTAAGCAAAGCTTCCTGCTATTATAAGTTGATAGAAAGTCTCTATGTTCCTTTTGTATAATGCTCAATTAGATAACATGTTGCTCCCAAACCTGAAAGCAATCGACAGAGTATGAGTAATTTAACTCAGTGGAAACCTAATCGCTGTTCATAAGGTGGACAATTCATCAAGGGTAAGTGCCAGAAAAGATCATTAATATTACAAAGATAAACAGCAATTAACCCCCTTTTAGACATATGGAAACATATAGGAAGATACCTACCAAGTACTACATATTATTACAAGAGCTAGCCATACGATTGCCTAAGATATCATTGGAGTATTTCCATACAAATATCTGGTATAAAAGTTATTCTCTCAAAGTATAGAATCAAATATTGAGGTGCCAAGATGAAGCTTTAAATTTTAAAGCATCAACACATGAACAGAAAGAAGTGTTGTAGGAAAATTTACAAGCAAAATAGAAGTCCACCGACGTAAGAACATCGTTTTACAGATCATATCGGTTGCCTTGCAAGAAATTGAAGAGGGCTAATTCAGTAACTTTACCACTGCAGTAGAATATTGAGCAAAATCACTTAATTTCTATAGACATGGAGAAGTAACACGCGAATAATGGTTACTATCATCATACTAGTATTGCTTATTCCCAATGTAGTTTACACTTGATACAAATCCTTGAGAGTTCGTTTTTTAAATTTAAACAACCAACCCCCACCCCCCAAAACACCCATAAAAAGGGTCCACTAAACTTACCAATACTCAGCTAGCACACTAAACATCACCAGTGCTCTGTTCAAGGTTCTGTTGCATGGTATCCAATTTCTCCATCACATACTCCAGTTTCTTACAACATATTTCATTAGCAATCCTTGCACTGTAATCACACTTTTCAAACGGACGATATTCACAGGCACTTTTGATTTCCTCACGCAAAGTCGTTTGGATATCCTGCTCCAACCAAAACAATAATGAACCAGTGAGTTATCATGCATCATTTGTGGCATGTATATTCTGCTAGAATGGAAACCAATTGATCGGCACATGAATGTATTTACATAGAAGGTTTACAAGCAAGTAACATTAGCAAGAGCAAAGTTTTGCATACAACACTTCAAAATCAACTGCTGATTTTTTGTGCAGTCCATCTAGCATGGCCTTAGCGAGGATTGAGGCTAAGTAAGGGAAAACCAACTGCTGATTTTCCTGTGCAGTCTCTCTAGCATGGCCTTGGCGAGGATTGAGGCGAAATAACAGGCAACAGTAGGGATATCGGAGCAAACAGGTCCACATCACGATCTATGGGCAGGAAAGCAAGCAGCAAGGAGACGCAATACCTTCATTGCGAGCATGAACTCACGGCAGTGCGCGCCGACTGCATCGGTGCGGGGGCCCTGAGAGTTCCCCAGCTCCTCCATCACCGCACCCGCAAGCTCCAGCACCCGGACTATCCGCTACACACGAGCAACGAACACCCCACCCCACGAATCAGGAACCGAACCAGCAACCATCGAAATCGGGGAGAGGAGAGGGGGGATACCTTCTCTACGTGGTGGAGGCGCTGCAGAGAGCTGCTCTGGCTCTGCGGAATCATCGTCGCCGGCGACGAGGAGAGGCTGTGGCGGCGGAGGGGAAGGGGATCGCCGTCTGTCGTGCCGACGGCCGAGGGTTGGAGTGGCAAGATCTGGCGGCTTTTCTGGGCTGGGCTCGGCTCGGCTCGGCTGGGCTGCGCTGTCCTGGGCTGTCTACTAGTCTTCCGTGATTGTGGGCCTAGCTGGGCTTTGATTCATCCCGATCGCATAAAGAACTTGCAGAAAAAAAAAAGCAAAAATGACGTGGCTGGATTCACCGTTTCTTGTGAACATTGCACGTCGATGGTTGCTTTCAAATTTATCACCATGGATCGAAAGCCATTTTCTTCTATGTGTATTATAACTCTTCTTGTATTGCTGTCGAGAGGGTAAAGGGGACCTGAGAATGATTTTTTCAGAGGTTTAGTATCCTAGAACTTATACAAAGGTTCAGTAGTAGAAGTTATACAAACAGTATCGTTTGGCTTGTATAAGTTCTACCGTTTGGCTCAGCAATTCAAGTATTTAAACAAAGAAATGCTACTACAGCCAGTTATTGAAATCATTTGGGTTTCATTGGCTGGGCGCGCTGGCCCTCTTTCCATATATAAGAGTTAAATACACCACCAGTCCCTAAACGTGTTATGCAATGTTATTTATGTCCCCAAATTGTTAAAACGCATTTTTAGATCCTGAACTTGTCTAGATGTGTCATTTAATTTCCCAATCTTTCGAAATTTATTCCAAGTCTCCGAACTTATCCAGTATATCCTCCGGGTCCTCAAACTCTCAAAATGAAGTAAAAAGAGATTTAGTATGAGAATAAGGTGGAATCATCATTTTCTCGTGTGTTTGTACTCACGATGATACCCATGACAAGTTTATGAAAATATATTTTAAGAGTTTATAAACCCGAATGACACCCCTGCATAAGTTCGGAGACCTAAAAATGTATTTTGAGAGTTTAGAGACTAAGATGACACATCATGATAAATTTAGTGACATAAAAAATGTATTTTAATAGTTCATTAACCTAAATGACCGCTCATGCATTTTTACTCCATATATATAATATGTCCCCAAAAAAATCCCTCCCTCCATAATAGCATTTCTTCCTTTGAATACTTGAACTGCTTAGCGCTCCTACGTACATATTTATCATTTTCACAACATTCACGTCGTCTCGATAGATATAAGTCCGAACCATATCATAGTGCATACATATATGGCTATATAGGACAATAAACTGGCGACAGATGGAAGTTTCCATTCAGCTCGATCGTCTCCAACAGTTCGTTGACCTGAAATAATCCCACGATGATCGAGTCGCCAGTAGCTCGCCAAACTCTGCAAAAAGGCGCGGGCAGCGCATCAAGAAATTGACACCTGACATGATCCATTCGGCAGAACGATACTGATGAACCACAGTTGCTGATCTGGAAAGAACGTACGGCACCAGAACATTTCTTCCCAACACCGTACCGATCTGTGCACAAGAACATGTCGACTCTGCTGCATTCTCTACCGATCATCCTCCTCCTGCAGCTGCACATCCTCTCCGGCGGCCCGGCAGCGGCCAAGGTCCCGGCACTGATCGTGTTCGGCGACTCCACCGTCGACACCGGCAACAACAACTACATCTCCACGGTGATCAAGAGCGACTTCGCGCCCTACGGCCGGGACCTCCGGCTGGACGGCGGCGGCGGCGGCCAGCCCACCGGCCGGTTCTCCAACGGCCGCCTCGCCGTCGACTTCATCTCGGAGGCTTTCGGGCTACCGCCGCTCGTGCCGGCGTACCTTGACCCCAACGCCGACATGAGCAGCCTCGCCACCGGCGCCTGCTTCGCCTCTGCCGGCGCCGGCTACGACAACGCCACGTCTGATCTCGTCGTAAGCCATGAATGCATCCATGCCACGTCATCTGATCTGACACCCTTTACGACAATGCCATCGCCATGGTCATCGAGATCGAGCTCACTCTCTTTCGCAGTCCGTCCTGCCGATATGGAAAGAGCTTGACTACTTCAAGGAGTACGCGGCCAGGCTCCGGAGCATCCATGGCGACGACAAGGCGCAGGAGACGCTGTCGGAGGCGCTCTACATCGTGAGCATGGGCACCAACGACTTCCTGGAGAACTACTACGGCACGGCGCCGGCGGGCCCGGCGGCGCGGTCCGCCGCCGCGGCGTCCGACTACGCCGGCTACCTCCTCGGCGTCGCGGAGTCCTTCGCGCGGGCGCTGCACGCGCTGGGGGCGCGCAAGCTTGACCTCAACGGGCTCCCGCCCATGGGGTGCCTCCCGCTGGAGCGCCGCGCCGCGACGGGGGCGTGCACGGAGGAGTACAACGCCGTGGCGCGCGGGTTCAACGCGGGGCTCCGGGACCTGGTGGCGCGGCTCGACGGGGACGGCGGCGCCAGGGTGGTGTACGGCGACGTGTACGGCGCGGTGGCGGAGGTGCTGGAGGACCCGGCGGCGCACGGGTTCGAGGACGTCGGCGCCGGGTGCTGCGGCGCGACGGGGAGGTTCGAGATGGGGTTCATGTGCAACGCGGCGAGCCCGCTGACGTGCGACGACGCCGGCAAGTACGCGTTCTGGGACGCCATCCACCCCACAGAGCACCTCCACCGATTCATCGCCAACCGGAAGATGAACACCTCGCTCTACGTGTTCCTGTAGGGAGACCCACGGAGAGTTGCATCATATTGCTCGGCGCGCACGCCAAGATTGTTGTCAAGAATGCTAAATTATTGATCCGTGAATCTATGTGGTCGTTCAACTATTCGATGAAACTGTAAAAGGGCACACCGAGACACACGTGGAACTTTGATCGTGATCGAATTGGTGTTGCTACTTGCTAGTATGGGCGAAAGCGGTCGAAAACGATTGAGATAAAGCCCTTATCATTTTTACTTTCACATTCTAATACGAAATTGAAATTGAAAACGGAAACATCGGAAACGGAAATGAACACGGACAAACGAGATATCAAAAGATTCGAAAGCGAACTAATTTGAACATAAATGTATCGATAACGATCGGGATGCGAAAACAAAAAAACGAAAACATCGACCCATTAAACCAAGAAACATTACCGCGTAAAAGTCTTGAATATCTAAGCATAACAAGCTGGTTGTTGAAGTGTATAAGCATACTCACGAAAATGCATTAACGCAACATCTGGCCCAATGGTTCAATTGCTTGTCCTAACTAAGCAGCACACCAGTTGAGACTTCAGCACGCACCTTATCAGTGGCGTGTGCATGGCCTCCTGGGCCTCCTCCTCCACGCGCCACGGCCACATAGGCGCTCCGCCGAACAGACAGGCAGCAGGAAAAGGTACGGTGGACTTGGCTGCTCAGGGTTGCTTGGCCTTACTTGGGCTGAAAAAGGATGTACCGTTTTTGCGAATATGGGACATCGCGGTAAAATACGAGACAATCTAAAATAATCAGAATAACAACCGAACCATTTTTGTTCGAATTTAATATCCCATATTTCGAATTTTATATCACATATTTTTTATTTGTCTAAAAATTCTAATTCGATCGGATTAAATATAGAAAACGGAGCCATAACCAAAGGGCCATGGCACGAGAAATGTTAAAAGGGAATTCACACACGCATCTGATCAATGGTTTCTCTTCTTTCGGTGATGGTTGGATTGAACTTTCAAACGGAGACGGGAAATAATGCAGGATGTATCCACCCTACATAACTATTTTTCCTATTTCTATGCCCGTGGAACATTAAGGCCACTTACTTTGGACCCCATGTGTAATTCACTATAGGGAATCGAAAGAAAGAACTCGCATATTATACTCCAAACATAGTGTAGAATTCCTAAAGAACATACGGAGTACATGATTTATGGACTGAAACGGTGCATTGGGTTACCTTTCCACCATTTGAGCTTGCATGGTGTGTCCTTGTCCAGCGCCACTTTCTCATAGCACACCTCACCAAATGTTTCTGGAGAATCTATAACAAACTGAGCATGACACAACTATACACTTGGTGGGTATAGTATTTCATCCAACACTTAGTGGGTAGAGTGCACGGCAGGTGCTTGACAACGCAAGGAATTTCATCTGACCACGGCCTCTTCCACAGTCGCGGTTCAAACCATCTGTCGAACAGCTGGTGCGTGTGTGCCTTGCTGGTCGGAGCAGCATACCCCGCGCCCCCGGCCCCAATGACCACGGTGGTGCTGGTGTCACCAACACGAGGTTCAAGTCACCAGTCAGATGGTTGCCCTTTTCCATGGGCACCCACCATTTCTTCAACTATGCTGCCATCTCACTCCACACCACTAAGTCTAACCCACCACGCCGAGAGAAATCTAGCTCTGAGTACCGTCTAAATGTTTAAATGTTTTATTGGGTTAGTTATTACTATGAATCCCGTAACAAGAGCGAGTTCAAGATTTAAACTACACACTATATGTTTAAATGTTTCATTTTTAGAAGGATACATATGAATATGGTCTTGAACGGAGATGTACTCGGAAAATTTCCATAGGGCTGGACTATCCTAAGGATCTCCTGAAGTCGTGATGAGCTGTGCAATGGCGTGAGAGGTTCCAAATCGAATTTAAGAGCCAACTTCTTTGTTCCAAATGGCAACAGCCAACACATAAGCTCACGGGTAGGCTTGTCCTAACGCGACTTTACTCTGTTCATCCATCATGCGTTCTCATCACAAGAGTTGGCTCTACCCGTGCGTATACAAATCACTGCGCCAACTGAGAAATTTAGCCAAAACGGCTGGCTCGCCAACAATACGTGCCTATTCTGCACAAGAAGTCAAAATTTCCATGATCAGCATTTTTCAGAAGAAAGACAGAAAAGACAAAAATTCGTCCGTGATGCAGCCTTGCTAGCTTTGCTAGTGCCTAGAGGATGCAAATATGCAATGCAACAAAATCTTCTCGAGTGGGTGTGCTGTCTGGATGGCAGCGATTCACCTTCGGACGGCAAATGCAAACCATGAGCGACAACTCGACGCTACAGACACCATTCTTGTGAGCCCGTGAGCCTCCGCTGTGAGTACAGTGCCGTAGACTTGTAGCTGTTGCCACAGTTCCCTTCCCGCCACCACACCACACCACCAGCTCGCCTCCATAGCTCCATTTATTGTGGCTATCGAGAAACCAGCGCATTCTAGCTAGTCTTCTTAACATAAAACGCCACTCGCTCACCGTCACTTGCTGCGATGGCACAGCGCTGCCGTTCCGCGGCCGACGCGGCGGTGCTGCTGCTGGTGGTGGCGGCGGCGCTGCTGGCGACGAGCGGCGGCGGCGGCGTGGCGGCGCGGGTGCCGGCGGTGATCGTGTTCGGGGACTCGACGGTGGACACGGGCAACAACAACCAGATCCCCACGCCGCTGCGCGCCGACTTCCCGCCCTACGGGCGCGACATGCCGGGCGGCGCCCGCGCGACGGGGCGGTTCGGCAACGGGCGGCTGCCGCCCGACCTCATCTCCGAGGCGCTGGGCCTGCCGCCGCTGGTGCCGGCGTACCTCGACCCGGCCTACGGCATCGACGACTTCGCCCGCGGCGTCTGCTTCGCCTCCGCCGGCACCGGCATCGACAACGCCACCGCCGACGTCCTGGTAAGCATCCATCTAATTAACCGCCGCATTTGCAAATTAAAGAGAAGCAGTTAAATAAGCAAGTGTGTGTCGCACTGTCACATACGAAAGGAAAGTGTGTAATTAATTGTTCATAAACCTACCTAAAGTTTAGCTAGGTTGAAAGGGAGAGATCGACGTACTACACGTCTGTTCCAATAATGTAGCGAACAAAGGGATGGTACCCAAGTGCCAAGATTGGCTAGCGCGCACAGGCCATCGCGTATGGCGCTCGCCAACTAAACAAATCCAGTGTGTCCTTGCTGTCGATCTTTTCTCAAGTTCTCATAATCTAGACGGCGTCCGAAACCTATAGTCAAAACATTGAATTCTCTACAGGTGGCGCCGACTTTTCTGCCCCAGAACCAGATAGGGATCGATCTAGGCTGCCCATGATCACAGGACGGCGAGCGAACCACTCCCAGTATGATTAATTCCCAACTATACATGAACATGAACCCAGGTGATCAGTGACCTCGTGTACGTGCGGCTGCCGAGGTAGGAAGGAATTGAAGGAACGGTAGTCGCACAGTACCCACCCAGATCACCAGGAGTGTCGTCCAGGACAACCAGACACCGGCGAACTCCCTCGAGAGAAGAGACCTCGGAGCTGAGGCCGTACTTTTTGAAGTTTTTTTTGGAGTGAAGTGTGACAAGCCAAGTATGGGTTTCTACTGTTCTTGAAGCGCGCAGTCTGTAGCCCACAAAAGCTGTCAAGAGAATCCAGGACAGTTGCCATCACAGATCATACAATCCCCCCAACCATATTTCGCTTGCTATAATGAAATCAGTCAAACACTGCACGTACACGTATCCATTCATATGCATGTGGCTAATTGAAACTCCTCACCTACAAACAAGACGTACTACTCTCCCTACATCTTAGAATTATAGCAAGTGCACAACCTGTATGCGTGTGCGTGTTTATTTTTTTAGGCAAAAGTCCATTTTACAACCTCCAACTATCACAAGAGTCTGATTTTCAACCTTAAACTACAAAACCGGATAATAAAGGCCATCCAACTGTCAAAATCGTGCAAATTTAGCCCTTAGGATGGTTTTAAAGGTGGTTTTGTATTTTGTAAAGAAATTTAAAAAATTCAATTAGATCTAAAAAATCAAAACTAATTCATCTTAAATTAGAAAAATATGAAACCAATATAAAAAATAAAAAATGTAACCTAACTATTATTGCTATATTTGAATCTTAATTATTCAAAAATGATAGGCATAATTATAAGCAACCAAATACCATAAACATGAAAAAAATGGATCCGATTAACTGGCAAATACTGTGACAATAGATAGCTTATATTTTTAGAAAACTTTTGATACCACTTTTGTATTTTTTTGACTTAAATTGAATTACTTATGAATTTTTTTAGTTTAAATCAGAATACTTTTATTTCAACAAAATGGAAAACCACCTTCAAAACCATCCAAAGGGCTAAATTTGCACGTTTTTGACAGTTGGATGGCCTATGTTATCCGATTTTGTAATTTAAGGTTGAAAATTAGACTCTTGTGATATAGTTGAGTTGTAAAATGGATTTTCCCTATTTTTTAAGTCTTTTCGATTGTTGACTAACGTGGACCGTGCATCCATCCGAGGTTGTCTAACGCCGTCGTCCCACTATCTATCTAGTCAGTGATCCCGCTGTGGCAGGAGGTGGAGTACTACGAGGAGTACCAGCGCCGGCTCCGGTCCCGCTTCGGCCTCGCCCGCGCCGCCGCCATCGTCGGCGGCGCGCTCCACGTCGTGAGCATCGGCACCAACGACTTCCTCGAGAACTACTTCCTGCCGATCGCCACCGGCCGGTTCGCGCAGTTCACGGTGGCGGAGTTCGAGGACTTCCTCGTCGCCGGCGCGCGGGCCTTCCTGTCCCGGATCCACCGCCTCGGCGCGCGGCGGGTCACCTTCGCCGGGCTCGCCGCCATCGGCTGCCTCCCGCTCGAGCGCACCATCGGCGGCGGCGGCTGCGTCGAGGAGTACAACGCCGTGGCCAGGAGCTACAACGCCAAGGCGCAGGCCATGGTGCGCGAGCTCCGGGAGGAGTTCCCCGAGCTCAGGATCGCCTACATCTCCGTCTACGAGAGCTTCCTCAACCTCATCACCGACCCGGCCAAGTACGGTGAGCATCAGATCGAGCGCACCAGACTGACTGACTGATTAATTATCAATTAATCAGCGTGTGATGATTTGTGTCGGCATCGCCATGGGCGGCAGGGCTGGAGAACGTGGAGGAGGGGTGCTGCGCGACGGGCAAGTTCGAGATGGGGATCATGTGCAACGACGACGCGCCGATGACCTGCGACGACGCGAGCAAGTTCCTCTTCTGGGACGCGTTCCACCCGACGGAGAAGGTGAACAGGCTCATGGCCAACCACACTCTCCAAGTCTGCTACCAAGAGGGCGTCCTGTGATGTGATGTGGCTCTCGGCGCGTACAAATTAACGGCGCATTTAATTAATATATGATCGATCGATCCACAGAAGAGATCGATGATGTTGATGAGTATAATCACGGAGGAATTGTGATCACACAGAAATATACGAAAGAATTATATTACAGGCACAGAATTATTCGATCGCCTATGGAGCGCAAGTAGTTTGATGCTTTGGTGTGCTACTTGCCAATTTCTCAAAAAAAAAAGACTCAATGGGCCAATTTCTCAAAAAAAGAATACTCGATGGGCCAAATTGTTGGTTAATAGGCCTCGTTGGAGTTTGAAGCATTGGCTGGTTCACGTCATCATTTTTTATATTTGGAGAAATGGCGGCATTTCTATGTCTCACACTCCCACACACTATGCAGCAAGTAGCATGTACTCAACATGATATTTTTCGTGTAATTTGACTAGTGCCGGGAGTTTATACGTACATCGTACATGTATAGTTGTATACAATGAACAAAGAACGAACAAATTTTCATGCAGTGCTAGAATACAGTCCCTGCTGAAGAACATGTACTCCTTATAGTACAATTGAGTGGTAATTAACGTCGGATTACCACTAGTAATGTCGGCCTCACTCGTTCACTCACTCTCTGACCCTTGGGAACATGCACCTGTACACCTTGGACATGAACGACCTCTTGGGCTTCGTCGTCTTCCCGTGCCGCCGCGCCCCTGCCGCCGCCGCCGCCTTGTGATCGTGACGCGGCACCTGCTGCGGCTGCGGCACGGCGGGCGGCGCGGGCGCCGTCCTGGCCTCCTCCCGGTTCCGCTTCACCTTGTCGAACTGCACCGTGAACCCCTGCGCCGCCATCGCCGCGTTGTGCTCGTCCCACACGCCGAACCGGGGCACCGCCGACGGCTTATTGGGCCGCCGCGGCGGCGGGGGCGGCTGGTGGCGCGGCGGCGACGGCGAGGGCGACGCCGCCCTCGGCGCGCCGTGGTGCGGCTGCTGCCGGTGGTGCTGGGCGTGGGGTTGCGCGTGCGCCGCGCCGTGGCCGTGGCCGTGGCCGTGGCCATGGCCGCCGCCTTGCGGCTGCGGCGGCGGGTAGCTGCCGTTGTTGTTGCCGCCGTACCGGGGCTGGTACGGCCTCGGCGGCGAGAACTTGCTGCCGCGGCTGCTGGTCTCGGACCCCGCGCTGCTGCCATTGCTCTCGGTCCGCCGGTGGTGGTACCCGTGCCCGCCGCCGCCGGGGTGCTGCTGCTGGTGTTGGTGCTGCGGCCGGTGGTGCGGCTGCGGCGCCGGCGGCGCTTGGCCATGGGAGCTCGGCGGCCGGGAGGGCACGTTCCTGCCGCTGAGATTCTCGTAGTGCTCGTACGGGTCGAAGTCGTAGGCGCCGGCCGCATGGCCGTGTCCGTGCGAGCTTGGTGGCCGGGAGGGTGGCCGGGAGGATGGCCGGGAGGGCGCGTTCCTGCCGCCGAGGTTGTCGTAGTGCTCGTACGGGTCGTATCCGCCGCTGCCGCCGCCGGAAGCCGGCGCGTGGCCGTGCGAGCTCGGCGGTCGCGACGGCACCTTCCTGCTGAGGTTCTCGTAGTGCTCGTACGGGTCGAAGTCGTAGCCTCCGGCGTTGCCGTTGCCGTTGCCGGCGGTGGTGGGCGGCTTGGGAGCGGGCGGCGCCGCCGGGGCGGGCTTGTTGTCGCGGACCTTCTCAAAGAAGACGGTGTAGCCGATGTTCTCGGCGTCCCAGGAGCCGAACTTGGGCACCACGGCGTGTCCTCCGCCCTGCAAGCCACTCGCACCACCGATCTCCATGAGCAAATTTTTTTTTGATACTTTCTCCATGAGCAAAATTGGTCCTTAATTAGCTTCGGTGAAAATGTTATACGCTTGATGAGTAGTGAGAATGTTAGTAAGTCGTTATTCATGCCATGAGATTTTTATTTTTATTTAAAGAAAAGAAAAGTCAGCATTGTGAAAATGAAATGGCGCTACGGCGGCGCAACCAACTGAGCAGAATTGCCTTTGACGCCAAGACGACACAGCACATGGCAGCTGATCGCCTGATCCCCTGCATGATTAGAGAACGCAGTGTGAAGCAAGCCAGTTGCCCGGTTCGCGCCCAGCTAACGCCGACCAACCAATAATGCACGCGCGCATGGTTTGACGGACGCGTCATGTGTCACAGGCGGAAACAGCTAACCGTCGGCTGCCCTCCGCCAATTCCAGCTGCATTGCCAAATCGCATTTCTGAAACTGAAACGTAAAGTAAAGGGCAGGCTCGAGTCGACCAACCATTGTCCGGGCGCTGCACGCCGACGCATTCGTCTCGGTCGCGGACACGACGCTGCTCTTCACGCGCGACGATGGAGTCGCCGTCCATAGCAAGCAAGCAATGCACGGGCGATGCATGCACGTTGCCACCTCTCTGCTGCCTAATTCCGGATTGTATTTTACTCTACGGGCTATAATGGCTGAAGTGCTCCAAAAGAAAAGAATAAACTGAAGTCTGAATTGAGGTGGACACAAAAAAATTGATAACAAAAGAAGGTGATTACTGTATGAATTTGCAGCAGCAGGCAGGCATGCATGTATTATGGGCCACCGGAGCTTATTGTTCTACAGTAACACTGGTAACCACACAATGGGACATCACATGGATGCCTGACGACGACGATGATGATGGATGCAGGTTGCAGGCATGCCACCGATGTCGACGCACGGCATTGAGAAACAGACGTAATCAAAGCACGGGATCGTATTACTTACAGCGGCCATGTCGTCGTGTGCACGCACGCCGCCTGGGGAGAAGGATCAACGATCAGAGACTGACGAAGAAGGTGAATGAGGCCGGGCCCTGCTGGTTGTCTTGCGCGACCTCGCTCCCCCTCCTCCTCCTCCTCCTCCGACGCGCGGCTCCGACCGCGGCGGCGGCGGGAGGAAGGAGGCCGGGAAGGAGAACGAAGGCGGCAGAATGGGTGTCCGGGGCAGGGCAGGGGTCCGGCAGCGCCCCGACGGGTGGTTTTATGGCCGACGACAGCTGAGCCGCCCTCTAATTAAAGGAGAGAGGGCGACGCAGCGCCAGCACGGCCAGAACGGGAACCCCCAGCTTGGCAGCGGCGGCGGCGTCGCGCTGGGTTGAGACGAAGACGACGCGGGTCGGGTTGGTGGAGGAAGGAAGGAGACGGAGCGCGGGGACAGCTCGATCAGGCAGGCCTTTAACCTCCTCCTCGCCGGGCTGCCTGCCTACCTACCGAGGACAGTGGTTGGCCGCTGCTGCAGAGCTCGTCGTATCCTCGCTTTCATTTGCTCGCGGCAGCTGGCACTTTGACCTACTTCATCAACAAAACACCACCCTTGTTACCAAATAACGCGCGCCAGATCTTTGCTAATAGTATAGTAGTATTAATAATTCAGTAACGCGGTCGTATCGTAATGTCGTTGCTGAATTCTTACTCGGACGTTTTCCATCAGACATTGTACGGGTGGCCTCCCTAGTTTCATGCCACCGCTTTACGTGTCATGTTCCGGTGAAGTCAAACTGCCAATCGTGCAAAAAGGAAGATGCAGGATGCTGATCCAGGGCTGAACTGGAGCCTGTGCGATCGTGCAAGCTTCGTTCTCTGGGGCTGTCGTAACCTCGTCATAGCCCCTAATTAACTACCCAAACCGCGCATAATGTCTCCCCTCTATCTCCTGACCTTCTCATCTTCAATTCAATCGGGAGCTGTACTGTACAGCTCTACTGGGATTTGGAAACGTTTCAGAGAGCAAATTGTACTACCTTTCGCCTCTCTGTCAAACTTTTCATCCCAAACAAACGAAAAAAAGTTAACGGCTCGGAGGCGTCAGGGCACGCCATCCAACAGCCCCTCCGAACTTCAATGGGATAGGTTACCGATATCCAACTTCCGATGAGTATGATGCCTTGAGTACCAGCACGCACCAAACGCAAAATCAAATCAATAACAAACAGTACCAGTATACTCGTACCACTGGAGTGTATAGTAAGCAACAAACCACCAGGGCCCCCTTCGGTTTCTGGCACCACGAATTGCTCCTCCAGGCTCCAGCGCGGTGTACAGAGAGCACGGACAGACGCCTACCAGCTGGCTCAAGTTCCGTAGACAGTCGAGCCGATGCACTAATCTTCTCATGACAGCCACAAGCGAAACCCGGTCGCTTAGAGCGACCGGCCATCGCCGCTGTTTCTTGACGAGGACGCAGCATGATGTTAAGAAAACCCGCAATGGCCCCCCACTCATGAGCTTTACTCCACCGAAAATGTCCAGTTGTGTGCAGCGCGGAAGCGTCGATCGGCGCCATCCTTGTCACACAAATGGGGATGCAGCCACCGGCGCGGACCAAGGCACATGGGGGGAAGACGATTGCTTGCCCTTGACAGCCCCTGCGTGTTGATCAGCAGACACCGGATCGCGAGATCTGGGGCAGCTGAAACAAAGGAACAGAGAGAATAGTTTAGTCAGTAACCTAATCACCAGACTATCGATGATTAATGGCAGAATTGGCGGAGCCGAGGCTGAAATAAATGAAGCAGATACTAATAAGATTAGTTAATTATCAAGTAGCCACTTAATCATGGGAAAGGCGCAGTGGTACAGGCAAAATTTCCGGTATCTTTGGCAACTAGTCTAGCACCTCAGGCAGTAGCTTTAGGCGGGAAACTTTTCCATTTCCTAAAAAAAAAAGAACACAGTAGCTTTAGTCCTGGAGACTATTCCATTTTCTAAAAAAAAGCACGGTAGCTTTAGGCTGCTAACTACAATAGATAATATGTTCTGAAATAATACTAGAATGATTCGGCATCATTCATCATTGATGATATGGTCATTAAGTTTCTAAACTTTTTTCCTCCGCAGATAAAGACACTGGGCATGACAAACTAGGGAAAACAGAAACAGATCTCACCATGACTGACAAACATGGAAGGCCCAGCATGAAATGGAGGTGCTCTGCAAATTCACAGTGCTCATTTGCTTAACCGTAATGGCATAACCCCACGATACCTGAAAAACAAGTGGGCAATCAAGTGGTCGGTCTAGTGCAAAAATTGCCATCAGTTATGCAAATCAATTGAATGCTCCAACAGGCTTTAATAGGGGAAGGACCAAACTAAGATATCTGGGAGACTATGGTACACATGCACAAAGCATACACGAAAAATCCTGAGCCACCAAGAAAAATCAGCTGACGAGGTGCTTAACGAAAACCACAGATGAAACAAATAAAATGCCCGTTCTGTTGTAAAAAAAAACATTATGATGCCATCGGACAAAAGGAGAGAAACGGTACTACATAAAAACTAAGCTAAGACCAGACATGCCAAATCAGATTTCGTGGCCTGCTTGATCAATTGTGAACTCAGAAATCACTGAGAAACGATCCGGATCAACTGTAGGAGCAAAACGCCAAATGTGCCATAAAAAATGGGAGGTACCATGAAATAATGGATTGTAAATTTGTAACACATGATTACACTAAGCGAGAAAATGAACAAAATGAAAGAAAAGTGACCAGTCCTTATTAATAAAACATGGAAATATAAAATTGAAAAGTATACAAAGCATATCAAAGTAATGAATTTTCAAATCAAATGTACAAATGGCTCTACCTTTTCATTAAATGATTTATGTTACACAAATTCTTCAGCCCATCAATGATAACGTGGTATTGTGTGCATTGTCTCCGCACCTTTGCTATGGATATAAACAAAGAGAAACTGCTTTTAAAGTGAACTGTTCATTGGATTAAGATTAAGACTCAACATGCGAGTGCTTCTGACAAACTAGCTCCACTGTATCTTTGCATCTGTACTCATTAGACATAATGACCCTTCAACTTCACCAGATTAGCATAGGACACATATATACTGCCTGATCACATTAGGTTACCACCAGAGTGTGAATGTGTGATCAGGACAGGAGCTCTCAATTGCATTATGAAGTAGTCTGGGTGTAATTACAGTTTTAACCACCAACACCATCACTATCCAGTAGCATAGCATCGATCCTGTAATTAGATGCTATCACTATGTAAGTTACAGTGTAGTTTAGGTCATTCCTTTCCTTTCAGTCGCTTTAGTAACTTTTACTCCATTACCTGGGGCTGTAATTTTATTTCTCTTCTATCGCAATGAAAATGTGCACAGCATGTTCTCAAAAAAAAAAAAACACCCACAACAAACTAGCCATATGTATCATAACTGATGGTGCACTTCCACCTCCTGCTGTCAAGTTTGAAATGGTTCCAGATTCAATGGATCTGCACTACATCATTGGCAGCACTTCTCCAGTAATTCACAAAGCCATCCAATCAAGCATCTACCTTTTTCCAAAGGCAGATTTACTGTAAACTCACAGTATTTGTTGCTTGCTACAGTAAACATGCAGAAATAAACAGCTCAAAGAAGTGCATGCCAGTTATTTTGTCTTAAAGGCTTCGAACATTGATATACAATGTTGCATTGGTGGATCTTACTCGCATGATTAAGTGTTTATTCTTAAGATTTGCTATCAATTGCAGTACTAAAGGAGCAGCTGGGAAAGGCCCAACCCTTTTACCAAGACATGTATGGTGATATAGCTTTTTTAAAGACAAATCTACTCATCCAGTTTCATATGTCAAATGCATATATCCATAAAGATACTGTTGGTCAGAGTGAAAATAGTTTGATTGCATGCATTCTAGATTAACATTTATTCTTGATTACTTCAATGCACCATGCTAAGATCCACTGAAGCGGAGATGTATACTACCAGTATTTACTGGGTCTAGAGTAAGACAGTTTTGCCTACAATAGATATGTTGCCATAGCAAAACCCAGAGCATGTCTTCTACTAAAAAAACACGTAACAGAAAGGAAACAGTGTGGTGTTGTGTTGCCCAGTAAGTATTGAAATAAATGAAACTAACCTTACTGCCTACTTGTTTAGAAAATGTTAGCGTATATTCATGATTTCAAGTTTTAACCATATTTTTCATTAAAAAAATCAAAGTTTATCCACAAGAGTTGTGCATAAAGAGTGATTGCAATTATACCTGTCACTCCAAGCAAAATATACTATTGCGTGACAGTAACCAACACAATCCTAATCTATTGTGCTAACAAGATCTACTTGAGCTTCCTTATTGCCAAATGTTAAGAGATGAAACAGGATTACCGTTGCAGTGCCACCCTGCCATGTACAACTGAAAGAAGAAATCTAATCCTGAATTGAAACATAAGAAAAATTGTTAAATTCATTAGTAAATAACAAACAGAAAATAATGATGGCAAGACAACAGTATATCCAAAATACCTTACATATTTTTATGATATGCCACCCCATATGATGCTATTAGCATTGCTTTGACAGTTGTAGTAATTGATCCTGCAAGCAACTTAGCATCTTGATGCTTTATATGAATGTGTCAGAAATTCCATAGGGTAGCAAAGTTGAGGTTACACCACCAAGTAGAATCTTCTACTTTCAGCATGACTTTATGTTTTCAGCTAATGCTTGATGTGTAACCATATTCTAAAATTGTTAATGCAAATGGTTCTGGTTCCAGTTTCCAACAGCCCCACTATCCATAGCTGAGGTTGTCTAACCTAAGAAAACAAAGTTAACCAAACAAACAGAGGCATCATCTGGAACGGAAAAACACCTTTCTTCTATTATGGGAAACTACAGCAATGCAAAACTAGTAATGAGAACTGGAGTCATGAATAAATGAAAAATTAGTAGCACAAGCACTAGGAATTTATGAAGGTGAAGTAAGTTATAGTTTTCAAAGGATAACAAATGAAAAACTATTTCCATGCTACTTGAGACTCTTGAAAGTATAGATTATAGAAGTTCAAATGCAGATCATGTTCATTTGCTCAACACAACTTTGACCTCAACATATGTAGCATTTGAAGAGCCCTTTTACTTCAAGCCTTTCGGCCATGAACAATTTTTGAACCTCCTCAGTTCCAAAGAGACACTTGAAAGTATAGGGAAAAAAGAAGAAGGGCAAATGTAGCTAAAGATGGAAATAAGTTACTTTAGCTGTCTCTTTCCTCACAAGAGGAAGAAAGTAAAAATGTTGCTATATTACAGCAGAACTGCAGCTAGCTGCCGCGAGATCCGGCGACAATCCTCGATCACCGGCAACAAGCATGCAGATGCGCAGATCAGGGCACAGTAATCATGATCAGATCAAGTAAACAACAACAACAACATAGTGGAGAGAGTTCGTGTTGGCTACAAGAGAAGGGAAGAACCAAATATTTTTCTCCTTTTCCTCTTTCTCTAAGCAGCAGCTCACTTGAGCGTGTCGTCACAGCCGCAGCGCTGTGAGTCTGAGCTCGTCCTCCTCGTCGCCGTACCACCCAACGCCGCCGGCTGCGCCGCCGGCGCCGGCGGGCAGGTTGAGGTCGAACGGGAGCGGGAGCCGGCAGGACGGCGAGGCCGCCGCGTCCGTGCAGTCGTCGTCCACGACCGAGGCCGAGGAGCCACAGTCGCTGCGGCAGTCGTCGTCGGGGATCGGAGGAGGCGGGGGCCGCGGCGGGAGCACCGGCCGCGGGCGCGCGCCGCCGAAGGACTCCACGGTAGAGCTGAGGCTGCTGCAAGCCGGCCTGGCGACCGGCGGCGTCGGGACGCCCGGGGCGGCGGTGGTGTATGGCGTGTACGCGGCGGCGGTGGCTGCTGCGGCGGGCATGTGCTGGCGGTGGGCGGCTGCGGCGGGGAGCGGGAAGTTTGTCTTGGCCTTGGGCCCGCGCAGCATCCGCGCGGCGGCGTCGTAGGCGCGGGCGGCGTCCTCGGCGGAGTCGAAGGTGCCGAGCCAGACGCGCGCCTTCTTCGCCGGGTCGCGGATCTCCGCGGCGAACCGCCCCCACGGCCGCTTCCGCACGCCGCGGAACCGCGACTCCACGTCGACGTCCGCCGCCTCCACGCCGCCGCCGCGCCGCATGCCGCCGGATTCGCTTATTCACGGCTCCAGGCCCCGTGAGGGTATAGAAACGGGATTGGAGAATCGAGGTCGAAATTGGAGCTAGGTGGGGATTTGGGAATCCGGAAGGAGGAGGAGGAAGAAGAGGGGAAGCGGGAGGAAGGTGGGGAGGAGTTAATTGGAAGGCTTGCTTGTTTGCGCTGCCACCGCCCACGACTACGCCCACCCCACCCCCACCCGCTCGCCTCCCACCTCCACCACCACCATCCTCCCTGCCCGCCTTGCCTTTTTCTTCTTCTCTAATCTCTATCTTGTCTTTTTTTTTTCTTTCCTTTTCTTTTCCCTTTGACCCTTCTTCTTCTCTTTCCCTCCTCTCCTCTCTCCATGCATGGGTTTTTTACGATTAATTGCTTTTTAGCTTTGCTTTGTTCTCTTTTGAAGCTTTCGTTGGCCGGTCGACGCCGCGCCGGTTTTCATCTGTTCCCACCCAGCGTTTTCTCTAGCAAAAGGAAGGAAACTACGCTGTGTCTTTTCTTTCAATAGATACCATGTTTTAGTGATCAGAATGGTTCTTTTCTTGTTGCTTTGATTGAATAACTGTTGATCTTTCTTACAATTAGAGTGCCACGAATATATATTGCCTACATTATATATATTCCTTAAGCGAAATAGCTATTTCCATCATCGAACCCGCTTAATTTTATCTGAACTATCAAAATAAATGTTTCAATCTCGAGCTTTCACATTGGGCTCATTTTCATCCTTTATTCTACGTGTCATACCACTTTGGCGTGCCATATCCTCATCCAGTCAACTAGGATTTTAAGTGAGCTTGAAGTGACTCTTTTACCACTCTCCTTTTCACGTTAGACAAGGATAAGAGCCATATCTCATTTCTCCCTCCAATGTCCCACTATTTTTTTTACATAATAGCAAAAACAGAAGTAAATTATAGTGAAATCAGTTTTACTATTTTTCAATCAAGATAAAATGAAAATAGTGTCTTGCAAACCTCAAGTGAATATGAATGTCAAATAGACACGGACATATGCGTAGAAACTATATTTTACAAAATCTAATTGATGGAATGTCCAGGAACAAAATTGAGTCTTGGTTAATAATTCGAGGATGATAATGGCTATTCCGCCTATTTCTAATATATAAGATAATTGAGATTGCTTGAGTACAGAATAAGTGAGCAAATCAGGCTAGTTCTTTTTTCTTTTGATGTCGATTTCCTTTTTTGAACAAACATGACGGAGGTTAGTTTGTCTAATTACATGTTATAATTCAACCGACTAAGGCTCTGAGCCTCACCAAATGTACACGCGCATAAGTACATATATCTCTATAGCTAGAAAATATGCCCTTCTATGTATATATGCATTTTATGTAGTTATTGAGGACATCAACCATCGTTAAACTACTATGGAGTCTCTACATCAGTACATGTATTCCAGGAAACAGCCATAAAGTTATCTCCTTATGGTCAAAAATTTTCTCAAGCACTAGGAATTTTCAATATATTTTGTGATTGTTTTAGTGCATAGATGTAAATTAATCGTAGATCAATTTACAAGATTTTTTTATTGTGGAATTTATTCACCCGTGTTTGAGTTCTCGACATAGACGTGGAAATAATATGCTGAGCGGAATGTCGTCTATCATTGAAACAATAGCGCCAGTTAAATCCGGCGACACCTGTGCTAGTCCTCTACATCAATAAAAATATGTTTATATTTTTACCCATATGAAATAAAACATGCCAGTTAAATCCTACGATACGTCGACACCCGTGCTGAGCCTATGTGTTGCAAAATAAAAACCAGTTTTTTCTAACACAATAAGAATATGTTTATATTTTTTGCCTTTATATGAAATAAAACACCAGCCACCGAAAGAAAGCCATTCGAAAATATAGATACACATACTAAAACACTTGAATATAGATAGATACGTTACACTGAAAAATTAAAATAAATTACTTAGAACGGATGGAGTACATCATAAGACACCTAGCGTTACTCTCGGTTCTAGTACAAATATAATTAGTACTTCTAAACCATCTCCCATTTCACCCTTCCTCTTTACTTCTTCCTTTCGCTTTCCTCTTTTTTTCCCATCTTCTCTCCGTCTCTTTTTGTTTTGGCTGTGACCTCGTAAGGGCAGGCCCAACGCTCCACCATGTCCGGTGGCCTCAACCTCCACGTCGACGAGCACCCTCAATCATTCTGATCAGTGGCTTCGCAGAACCAGATAGCAGCTTGCAGAGGTAACGAAGGTTTCGTTTGACAAAGAGCAGAGGTACCAACGAGGCACGCGTTGTGGCCGGAAAAGGTAGGACTTACTGCTGGGACAGAGGAATCTCGGGTACAGAGAGGCAGCGCCTGAGCAAAAGACGACTGTGCAGCGCAGAACCAGTTTTTTTTGGCCGTGTTTCTTTCCCACGGGAGAAAAATCTCCAACGAAATCTTGCTCGTACGAAGTACTCTATTTGCAAAACCCATTTAGAGATGAGTGTAACTTTACGTGACGAATCTAATGAGCCTAATTAGTTCATAATTTCCTACAGTAATGCTACAGTACCTATCATCTAATCGTTCGGTCAACGGCCTCATTAGATAGGTCTCGCGAAATAGTCCAACGTTGTGAAGGTAGTTTTGTAAACTGACTTTATTTAATACACTTAATCTATCTATCTATCTATACTAAAAGGATCCTAGAGAATTAAAAACACTTCTTACCCAAAAAATCCACCCCCACCCCTCACAAAGGGCCCACCTATCAGGTTGGACGTGGGAAGACGTAGGAAAATGTAGGAAAATAGTGTAAAATGCGAAACTTTTTTCACCTAATACTCTACCCATACCCACGCGGACCCACCTGCTCATGATATACCAACTTTTTTCACCTAAGACTCTACCCATACCCACATTTGTAATCACGTTTATACACAATTATCCCATATTGCTAATAGACAATAGATTGGAGAGTTTTTTTCCATATAAATAAAGACCAACTATCTCAAAAATGATGTACATCTACATTTGAGAATACCTAAAGCTCTCTATACATGAGAGAACGAATATAAAGTATTTTAAAAGCGCTTCGCACGACTGACCTGTTTACCGTGATCCACTCAAGTGATATTATTTTAATACATACATGTCATCAATAAACGTGCGTGCCGCACGTGTGTTCATGCTAGTTGTTGGTCAAAGAGGTGGAGAAACTTCTCCACACCCAAAGAAACACGGCCTTTGGCAGGACCACTGTAGCATTGGGAGATTGATGGCTTCGACCTTGTTTAGATGGGCTGTGTTTAGTTACACATTACATCACCAAAATTTTCAAAATTCTCTCTCCAAACTTCACTATTCACCTATCACATCAAATCTCTCTCCTCATGCATGAAACACTAAACGTGGGTAAATAAAAAAACTAATTATATGGTTTTAATGTATACGACGAGACGAATCTTTTGAGCCTAGTTAGGTCATGGTAGGACAATATTTACCACAAACAAACGAAAATGCTACAGTGTCCGATGTGACATTTTCACCAAACTTCCACCCCTCTTTTTAGAGTAAATTGCACCCACTATACAACAACTTGTATGGTTGTATCATTTTGGTCCAACAAGTTGTAAAATGTGCAAATCGACACACGAACTTGTCATTTTTATGCATGTATAGTCATATGTATACCACGGAGCGTATTTCATGCACTGTTGCTTTATATTAAGGAAAACTATAGCAGCGCTACTTCGCATGTCACTGAAAATTTTTGTGTTTGGCAAACAATCAACACATCCATGGGCATTTTTGAGAGTTGATCCAGTGCAACATCTATATTTTTGATACTGAATATGTATTAGTAAAATCATAAAATTTTATAAATGTTTTTTTGGATGTAGAACATGATGTCATCTATCTAGCACCTTAAATCAACGTTTGTGACTCAAATTGTAGTCCACATGAACGCCAACATGGCAAATAACTCTCCGTGGCGTATATTTGACCATACATGTGCACACTTAACAAGTTCATGTACCTATTTGCATGTTTTGCAACTTATTGGATCAAGGTGATACAACTATACAAGTTGTTGTATGATGGGTGTAGTTTACTCCTCTTTTTACAACTAAACACAGCCATGTTAGAATTGGGAGGTTGAATTTGGGAGTAAGATGTCACTTCGTAATCATTGCGCTACTGTAGCATTTCGTTTGTATGTGCGAAAAATTATCCAAAAATTGATTAATTAGGCTCAAAATGTTCGTCTCGTAGAGTACAACAAAACTGTGCAATTAGTTTTTGATTTCATCTACATTTAGTACTCCATAGATGAAATCAAAAACTAATTGCACAGTTTTGTTGTACTCTACGAGACGAACATTTGAAGCCTAATTAATCAATTTTTGGACAATTTTTCGCACATACAAATAAAATGCTACAGTAGCGCAATGATTATAAAGTGACATCTTACTCCCAAATTCAACCTCCCAAATTCAACATCTAAAC
Source organism: Echinochloa phyllopogon (assembly GCA_033239725.1). Lineage (NCBI taxonomy): Eukaryota > Viridiplantae > Streptophyta > Magnoliopsida > Poales > Poaceae > Echinochloa > Echinochloa phyllopogon. Next base: position 6,240,228 of record BTCW01000001.1, read on the forward strand.
AAGGCCTAAATTAGGGTCACGCCAGTGGAGGAGGTTCCTATCTCTGATCAAGTGGGATGCTACTCCCTTCATTCCAAAAAACCTGACATTTAGGACAGTGACACGGTCTCTAAAACACAACTTTGACCTCTTGTTATTATAAAAATATTTATCAAATAGTGATATATGTATATTTTTATAAAAGTATTTTTCAAGACAAATCTATTCATATAGTTTTCACATTTGCAAACTCAACAACTTAAAAGTTATTGATGATTTATATTCCCAATGTTTAACCCAAACCTTGTCCTAAACATCAGGTTTTTTGGAATGGAGGGAGTATTTGTTTCCCCTGACCGGTACCTATAGATTCGGAAGAATATTTTCTATAATATTTGTCCAATGAACAATGATAAAGTTATTAGAGCATTTACTTCCAACAATTACTTAGTGGCACATTTGTCTAAGGCCAATCACAATGGGGTTTTATAGAGAGTTTTATGATCTTAAATGTGTTGATGTGGCATATAAGAGAAAAGGAAGAGTTTATGGCATATGAGAGGAGTTTCATGGAACTTTTATGCCTCAGTTACCTAGTTTCTGATCTTGATAACCATGTAGTGAAACTGTGCACGAGACTGACCATACAAAATTTTTGGGCTACAAAACACACCTGTCTGTGCCGGAAATGGCCGAGGACTCCTAACACCGATCAGAAATGCGCTGTGTTCCGTCCCCTGATGGTTGATGCGAAGACTAACACAGAGACACAAGGTTTTATCTTGGTTCCGGCTACTGAGCCGTACGTCCAGCAGAGTGTGCTTGTGCACTTGTATTATCTTACACCAGGGTGCTCGCAGTGAGGGGCTACAAGCAAGGCGGGAGAGAAGAATTAATCTCCAAGTCCCTGAAGGTAGGTTGATTGTGGTGAGTGTTTTTGTGGGTTCTGGGTCGTCCCAGTTCGTCCTCCCCCTTTAGAGAGTTCTCGACTCCCCTTTTATAGACCAAGGTGGAGTGGGTTACAAGTCGCGTCTACAGTGGTTTGCTACAGTTTGTGGTGTACGAGTGATCTTGTGCCTGATGTGCGTTCGTCCTTGCGGATCCTTGACCGGGACGCAGACGAAGATCGTGCTCCGGTTTTGGCGGGCGGCGCGGCGATCCTGGCGCTTATACTTGACCAGGCTTCGAGGGATGGGCCGCTCGGGCTCTGGCTCGATTGTTGTCCACGTGGCTTCTTTGAGGGCGCCTTGTAGCCCTTTCGAGGGCCCTAGCGCTGGGAGAGGGCGAAAGCTGGCAATATAGGAGGCGGAGCAGGGCCACTGTTGTTACTGCGTCGTACGTGCTCGCCCGTTACGAGGAGCGGCGACACTGTAACCATGGTCGGCCAGGCAGACTCGGTCATCATTACCTGGGCGGCCTAGCGACCAGGTCGCACGTCCGACTGCCGCCCCTACGCCCATTCGAGGGCGTTCCTGAACCCTTTCGATGGTACTATTGTGGGGAAAGGACGGGGTCAATTTGAACAGTGTGCCTGAATGATGGCTGTCCGGCCGCTCAGGGCTCCGCATGCCCCGAACAGTGCCCGCCTGTCCGCCTGGCGGTGGATTCGGTGGCACAGTGCGCCGGGGATTCCGTCAGTCACGGCGTGGGGGAGATTCACTTTTGACCTGGGCGGCGGGCGGCAGGCCGCCGCATTTAATGCCGCTGTCGGGGCGGGGCGCTCACTCGAGGGGTCGACCGACCCTCGTGTGAGGCGGAGATTACGCAGCGCCCGCTCAAGGGGGCGTCCCGCCCTCGAGCGACGTAGAGACTGCGCGGTGTCTGCTCAAGGGGGGCAACCCGCCCTCGAGCGAAGCGGAACTGGAGCGTAAGCCCGTCGAGTTCTCAGTGGGTTAGTCTTGACATCCGCTGGGCCGCGTCGAGCGGCAATGGGCCGTGTCGTCCTGTGGGTTTGAGCCCATGTGGGTTTGGATGACGCCGTAGTCATTTGCGTTTTTAAGGGTGTTTACCCTGTTGGTTGGGGGACCCTTATAGCTGTCTCCGACACCCAGCTTATGGTTGGAGACTGTAATATACGAAAAGTAATTTACTCTCTTGACCCAGTTAATTCTTGAAAGTATTTCAATACTTGACACCCTGATATCATGTGGCTGATTGATCTTGATGCCAATTTATGCCCTTATGTTACTAGGTTCATGGGAAACACGATTACAGTGACCTGTTACGTATCTGGGATACTCACCATGATTCACAGTATGTGACGATCATACACGTCTTCTTTCTCTTTGATCTGATTCAGGGAAGCTTCAAGGGTTGTCTGCTGCAAGAACTCCACAAGTTGTTTCTAACTAGGGTTGAACTGGCTCCTTGCAGGACTTTGGATAAGACAATAGTAAACCTGGAGACAGAGTTGTCTGCTGCAAGAACTCCACAAGATTCTTTTCTCAATGGATCTCCGGTATCTGAAGAGTACAAGGCTTCTGAGTCTACCGGTATGCGCAAATACCTTATGATAATAGGTATCAATACTGCTTTTAGCAGCCGCAAGAGAAGGGATTCTATCCGCAACACTTGGATGCCTCAAGGTTTTTTTTCGCAATGATTTCCCTAAGTGCCTGATTTATTCTTGAAGCATTTGATGGTTTAAAATATTGAGGGTGAGGTAATACTTAAAATCAGGAGAAATAAGGAAAAAGATAGAGGAAGAGAAGGGGATCATTATTCGATCTGTTATGGGAGTAAAATACATGAGCAGTCCTTAAACTTGTCTCGTGGTGTCATCTAGGTCCTCAAACTCTTGAAATGCATATTTAAGTCCCTGAACTTGCTAAACTGTGCCATCTAGGTCCAAAGTTCCGAAAATACCCTTATGCATGATGAAATTGCTGCTAATTGAGGATGATCTTTCATATTGTTTCTCTAACCAAATTAGTTGTTTACATCATAATACTCAGAGAACTTTATTTGATTGTAGCATAGCATAATTATAGATCAAGAGATAAGACAAACGTCAGCAACATAGGGGTATTTTTGAAATTTTAGACCTAAATGACATACTTCAGCAGGTTTAGGGATGTTGATGTGCATTTTGAGAGTTCGAGGAACTAGACAAGTGAGGGCCAACCTGGGCCACGGCCCCCTTGCTCTCTGCCAATCTGCATGCAGCTCAGCACTCAGCAGCATGAAAGCGTACTGAAAATGTTAATCTACTGACTGCCGTTACTCTTAGCTCACGACAAATCCATAGAAAGCAGTGCATTAGCATAAGATCTTCCCTTTTATACACCATATAAATATTAATCTATATGATATATGGACATTTAATGAATATATGGATAGTTAAAATTTAGTCACCATATAATATTTTTTTATGTTTCTTGACACATGTAGAATGTCAGCCCTATTTTGGCCCCCTCTTGGTCCAATTCCTGGCTCCGCCACTGCCTAAATGACACCCTGAGACAAGTTTGAGGACCGCCGGTGTATTTTACTCTTGGTCCCCGGTGTGCAGCATCTCTCTTCGCTGTGTAGATTCCATGACTTTTTTCTGTCAACCTTTCAAGTGACTTTGCTCTGTTAGCAAATGAACTCATAAAGGTTCTAACATATTCAATGTATGCCGACTTTAAACTTTGTAGTTAACAGCAAAATATGACATACTACCACTACAAGGAACGTGATCAATAACAAATTGATCTTTAACCTGGGGGAAAGTCCTCTTACCATTTTGTGTTGTTGGCCTAAAATCTTGGACAAATATGTTTTTCTTTATTTCACTCAAGAAATGTTTTCCTTTTTAGTTTACTGTCAGCACATGCCACTGATGCTTGGCTGTGCTTTTCTTTCAGTGCTATTTCAGGAGGAATTGCTGGTAGAGAAATTCAGGCAGAGGATAAGAAACATGGCCTGAAAGAACTGGCGTCCTGGGAGAGCATCTGACCGGCGATGGCTATTGTGTTGCGACGCCTGGTTCAGGGCCCCTCTGCGTGCCGTGTTACCTGCCCGCCTGCCCGCGTGTCTGTCTTTGCTGTGTCAGGGTGCGGCCTTCCGGCGGCTGTGCTACACGCCTCTAGGCAGCGGAGGCGGGATCCACGTGCCGACGTCGACGGAATCCGAAGATGTCTGGAGCCTCCTCTCCGTTCCGTGCTCCGCGGGTGCCTTCTGATGAGCAGTCCTTGCGATGGGCTCGATTTTGCCTCGGATTCTGTACGTATCTATCGATTTCGGAGTTCAGTTCATGCGTCCGAGCAAACCAAACGCAAGTTCGTGGTTAGTCTCGTGTGGATAAATACATATCAGCAGAGATGTTTTGGTGGTACTGCTCACTGGCACATGAAACTGATTGGCGGTTTAGACATACCGGTTGAATCATGGATGTGAAATGCAGTATGATTACTTTGGCTCTCTTCATCAGTTTTAGCGGATTGCTCTGAGATTGAGCGATCGCCTGTATGATATCGTGTTTGGTGGTTTGGAATATTGGATTTGTGTGCTGTTGGCTTCTCATCAAACGCATGTTCACGTTGAAACCCTTTGTTAGGCAGCAGAGTTCTGATTTCATAGCTCCTTGACAAATGAAACCAGGGAATACTGGGAGAATTGCCGCTTATCTCACTGGCTGGCATCGTTCCCTGGTTTTCTGAACTGGTGCCTCTTAGCGTCTAGAGCTCATCTGATGCTGTTGCACTGCTTTGCTATTGAGGTATGATCGCTTTATTATCTCTGCAATGAATGAATTGCTTTGAAATAGATTGTTTGTGCCTTCTGAGATATGCATTGGTTATTTGAGACTCGAGAGTACTGTCCCTGTTCATCGTGTGTGTGCAGAGAACAGAGTCTCAATTGCAGTACTGCGTGCTCATGACCACTGCTTCTCGGTAGGTTGCAGATCCTATGCTAGCCTCATTTCTTCTCATACATTCCACGGTGACAGTGAATCAGAAGGAGAAATCTTCTGGCGGGCTTTTCAGATTATAGTCAGCAACTTGGTATGTATTTCTATGTGCATGCATTGCTCTGTCACATATGATCTGTAACCAAATAATAATCACCGTTCTTGTGCCATCGTGTTCATAACCAAAGAACAGATGATTTGGACAGCTTAAAGTAGAAACTTACGTACTGTGAACTGTTTTTATTAACATTTGCAATCACTCAACATCTTTTTCTTTATGAGCTCCAAAACAGAATTGATACTCCTTTAATTTGCTTCATTCTGAAAAAATACTGTACATATCTTTTTTTTTCTTGAAAATCTTTAAAACAACTCAGATTCTGTGCTTTGTTGGTCATTAGTCTTTCAGCAAGCGGTGATTAGGATCTTGCTTTGCTATTGTACGTGTGGCTGTGTAAAATTTGAATAATACACCAAGTGGAAAGCATCTCAGGTTTGGACGCTAAATTATATACCTGTTACTCTGTCAGGTTGCGTATTTCTCTTTTGTTGGCTAAACAATTAGCAGCGGCCAATGATCAGGCGCTAAGGAAAGATCGAATAAAATCATGACTACAGTGCCTACACGGGCGCGGCGGCAGCGCGCCATTCTTCCTAGTATAACTAGCAATAACACATATGTAACACTCACATTCAATAGAAAATAAAACTATATAACACTCCATAAGATCAAACTACGCTATTTAATATGCAGAAGATACATAAAATCTCATAATTACACAACAATCTTTTATGATCACTACCGGAAAACCTCGTATGCCGTGTGCTAGTGGCTTTGCCGTGTGCCAAAAATCGGGCACACGGCAAACACAAGCTTTGCCGTGTGCCAGAGAAAAGGCACACGGCAAAGCCACGGCCCACGACATATAGGGGCTTTGCCGTGTGTATTTTCATGGCACGCGGCAATTTGCCGTGTGTTTTTTTTCACACGGCAAAGAGGTGTTAAAAAGCACATTTTGAGCCCCTAAACGAATTCAAATGAAAATATTTTGAACTACAAAGTTATACAACTCATCAAGATGAACAATTTTTGTTACTGGCAGGTTTTTATTTGAGAATGTTAAAGTAAGTTTATTCATAAATTTTACATGTCTCTTTAGAAGTTTCACTCGAGTAGTGGTAAAAACACTACTAGAGAGATGAGATTTCAAATTCGGAATTTTTAAATGATCTTGGATGGAGAAACACTTTAAATAAAAGTTGTAGATCTTTAAAAGTTAAAAAACTTTGTAGTTGACAATTTTTGTATTTGAGATTGTTTGAAAACTCAAAATATTATTATAAGTTATCTAATTTGAAATTTGAAAATTTAAAATTTTTAAATGATCTCGAATGTTAATAATTTATATATCAAAGTTGTATAGATCAATGAAATATAAAACTTTGTAGTTGATAATATTTTAATTTGAGATTGTTTAATACTTTAAAATATCCTTATAATGTATCTAATTAGAAATCTTGAATTTTTAAAATTCTCAAAGGACCTCGGATGTCCACCCATACCTCGTCGGTTTTGGCGTAGACGTCGCTGATCTCTATCCTCCACTTCGGTGTCAGCACCATAATCAGCACATGAGTTTTCTGCGCCGTCCTCATCTTCTTGGTCACGTCCTTTATGCTGATTCTTCGTCTTTGCGTGGAAGTCATCAAAGCGCTTCAGAAGAGCAGCAAGACTCTTGTCCACACGACCAACTGATGCCTCCAACCCTGCAAGCTTGGTGTTGTTGGCAGTTTGTGCGGTCTCCATTTGTCCAATCCTCTCATTGATCACCTGCAAATCATTAGCAATCCCTTCTGTGTACTCCTCACTTGCTTTTGAAAATGCTGCATGATGCCCTTGGTACGAGGTGTGAGCGGTCCTCCATCATCCTCATCTCCATCCCCTGATCCTGCCATGGAAAATGCAAGAACAAACAAGAACAAGTAAAGTAGAAAAGTCCCAGTGACTACTAGATGTAATTGTTGTGTAGTATTCTCTCCCTCACAACCTGTCGTACAAGCTCTTACAAGTTCTTACCTTTCTTGCAGGAGGTCTTGGCAGCCCACAAGAACAACACAAATCGTTACACAAGTACAACCCTGTGATGTTGTAGGTAATTTGTGGAGCTATAGGTGGCTGCAAGTGAAGCAAAACAAGGTATAGCTAGAACAACATTAGTCAAAGCAAGTTGAATAAGCATTCATTGATGGTCCTATGCTGGTCCTAGGGCATAAACAAGTTAGAGACGTGAGCCTGAACACAAGCGTTGTCACTCACCAAAGTAGTAGAAGAGTATGACGGAAACAACAACTTTACTCTCTCTTTCTTTCTTTCTTCTCTTTTTTTCTGTTTATTTTTTTTAGATGTCTAAACTTTTGCTCAGTCTTGCAACAACCAAAACAAAGGGGTTGTTGCACACAACAACTTCGAACTCAAATTTTCAGGATTCAGACAGCAGATCGCAAATCTCCAAAGCGATTGCTGTGACGAACCGGATTCTCAACGACGAGAATCCGACTCCCTGTACCCTCGAGATAGTCCCAGGAATAGCAGCTATCTCGTATAGAACTCATCCCAGTCGAATATCACATCCATACAACGATAAAAGATCCATTACATGACATATATAAAACATAGCGTTTGGTACAAGCCCTCTGGGCTAAATCGACAATAAGAAACAACTGCGCAGCGGTAGCTAGATCATCAGGATCCACTCGTCCACAGGTATCCTTGAGCGTAGCGCACACCCTTCAATCGTACCACCCGTCCTAGTTGAACTCGTGGTCGGGGTCTTCACCTGAGAACCCAAAGTCTGTCCCCAAGGAAATGGGACAGGTCCACGTCACCAACCATAATATGATGCAAGCTTTAAAGTGGCCTATTCTAGGGTATAGAAATAATCAAGGTTTGAGCCAGGGTTTTCTTATGCAAGCAGCAGCAATAACCCAAATTCATCTCATCACCAACTCCTTCTCACACACACATTCACTCCCAAAACCACCCATCAGCCTCACATATTCCCATCGGGCTCGTCCTACCACAGCAGGTTCCCGCAAAACATCATCCACAAACACCTTTCTCTCTCTATTCGACTCGTTGAGCTCCCTCCCCACCTTGTCTCATCAGCCTCAGCTGGACCAATCTCTCATAACCCAAATCAAGGATGAGGTAAGAAAGCAGGTTCCCATGCTAGTCAGGGCTTATCAGAAATGGGTCGTCCGTAACCGTGGACACGGCTATACGTATAGTTTACACTCTGCAGAGGTGGCACTCCAGGAATCCATCCGGGCTGCAAGGCGAGTCCGCAACCAACCTGAGACACAGCCCACAGCAAAGACCCTAAACAGTAACGGCGCCAATCCTGTCTCCCTGGGCTCGGGAAACATCCGATCTAACATCTGCCCCAGGGTCGTGAAACCTTCCCACCGGGGCCAGTCGGGGGCCGTGGTAAATCAGGGAGATTACACCGCAACGAATCCCCCCTACACATATCAAGCTCGATTCTCCTACAGTCTCGGCGCCGCACTAGAGTAGGGTTGCTGGAACCCTCCCCATACTGGGTAGATGGTGAGCACGGTAATCCCACGTCCAAGTTGGGGCACGACTCGGTCCTTAATTGTCGGTAAAGCGAGTATCTGCGTCATAAGCGATCCGCCGCAACGGTCCGCAATCGGCACCCATAACAGGAATAGCCGCCCAAACTCCTCAAGTACTCCTCGAGTACCAATATCCAGGAACCATGTACCCGCAACAGGCACTCCGTAGGGACTGCCTGAGTGCAGTCCCCAAGCACCTCGATCAAACGATCGAGTTGTTATTACTCGCTTACACCGCCTAGCTGCACTACTCCTCCCATACCACCCACAACTCACGCCAAGAGGATCAAATCACAACCATCCCAACACATGCATAACATAGCATATTTCATAAAGTGAGTAGTAGGTAGCAAGGTAACAGGATAATAACAAAGGTAGTGCAGGTTTATCATGCGAGTAAAGTAAAGTGCTAGCATACTAGTTTGCATGTCTAATAGGTATTTCAGAGAATGGTCGGGCGTGAACCTGGGCAAAGGTCTTCGTCTTCGTCAAAGCAGTTGTCGAAGTGGTCCGGCTCCTCCAGACTCTCCGGAGCTCCTAAGGTCGCGGAAAAATAAAATAAGGCGCGACTACTAGCAAAGAAACTCCAAATCAGCGAAGAGAGAAGACCCAAATAACACCAAACTTTATACTAACGCGTAGATCATGATTTTAGAAAAATATAGAAACTGGTTTCATATTTTTCTAAGCTACGGTTGATTTATTATTAATTTTACAAGTTTAAATCATTTTCTGAAAATATTAATTAATTTCCGAAAAAGAAAAACAGACAAATAATTAGCCTGCTGACGTCAGCATAACGTCATGCTGACGTCAGCAGTGGGGTCCGCCTAGGATAACGTCAGCAGTGGGCCCTGCTGACGTCAGCGTTGACTGGTCAACGGTCAACGGTCAACGGGTCAACAGTCAGCTCTGGTCAGTGGGCCCCATGTGTCGGTGACACACAGTGTATGACATGTGGGCCCCATACGCCAGCGCAGTTAAAAGAAAAAGAAAAAGATTAAACGATGGCTGGGCTGGAATTGGGCCGAAAGGTGGATGGGCCGGAAAAGTTCAAGGGTGCAAACCAGACTTAAAGTTCAACTTTAGGCCCACGAAGGGGGCGCTGCTGGATTCGCTCTGGTGGACCAGGTCCACCGTGAACCGAGAGTGCGGTTCACGTGAGCCGGGTGCACGGGATCAATCTGTGGCCGCATCGGGATCGTTTGTGCGTGGCTGTGTGGCGACTTGGTGTGGTCGTTCGTGTGGCGTGGCCACGACGCGACGCGACGCGCGCGCGACGCGCACCAGAACGCGCCGGCGGCGACGGTCGACAGCGAACTCGCCGGAAAAGAGGTCGGCTCGGGCCAAGGCTCGGCTAGGGTTTGGTGGACTTGATCGGGGAGAAAAAGGCCACAGCTTGGCTTCGGCTTGGGCTCCCGACGCGAGCGGCGGCGGCGCGGCCATGGTGCCACGGCGGCCGGCGTCGCGCGGGTAGGGACTTGGCTCGGACGGCTCGGTTTGGCTGGGTTTCGAACGCGCGACACCAGCGCGTGCTGGTGCGCGACGTCACGGGCGTTGCGGGGTTGCGCGTGCGCGGGCACACGGTTGACCGTGACCGCGACACGGCCTCGGCGTGCGCGCGCGGAGAGCAAGCTCGGCCGCGGCGGCCTCGGCTGCTAGAGGGCGACGGCGGGTTGCAAAGGGGTTTGCGGTGACGGGTTCCTGCACACGTTCACGGCCACGACTCGAAGGTCGGGTCTCAGGGGGGCTAGCAACAGCGGCGGCGGCGCTCGGCCGGAGACAGGGGAGAAGAAGGGGGAAAACGACGACGCTCACCTAGGGGCCAGTAGGGGTTCGCTGCAGCTCGGGGAAGTGCTCGTGGTGCTCCTCCGGTGCTCGTGCTCCTCCTCCCGTCCCAGGTCCGGCTCCTCGTCGGCGACTCCGCGGGCGGCGGCGCTCGGGGCTTCGGCGGCGACGTAGGGAAGACGATAGGCTCCTCCTCTCCTTGCTCCGGCTGCTCCTCAACCTTCCCCACTCCTCTCCTACTCCTCTCCTCCCACGAATTGGATCGGGAAAACCCCAAAGGGGCGGCGTGGCTTGGGGAGGAAGAAAGGCCGGCGGCGGGTTTTATAGGCGACGGCTAGGGCTCCCGGGGCACGGACGACGAGATGGGGGTTGTGGGCGGCCTCGGACACGCGTCCGCATCGCATCGGGCCGCACAGGGTTGAGGGGATAGGCTCGGGTGGTTGGGCTCACGGGCGCGCGCGGGAGAGAGAGAGGAGCGGCGCGCGGGGGAAGATGACGAGAGGAAGGAGAAGGCTGCCAGGTGGGGTCCGCGCGTCAGAGAGAGAGACGCGACGCGGAGACGATGCGGTGATGGAGTGGGCCGGTGCTGGGCCGCAAGGCCGAACGGGCCGGTTGGTTGGCTGGCTCGGGGAAAGAAGTTGGAGGGGGTTTCTCGGACTTGGCTCGGAGATTTGGCCCACGAACAGTTAGAAAGGTTTTGACAATTAGTTTAAATAGTTAGAGTTTGAATTCAAATCTAGAATTTGAATTCAAACCAACCAAAAATCCAAATAAATCCAAATAACTCCAAATCACACTATTTCATCCTTAGCACTTCAAATTGATTTTAAATTTCAAAATTAAATTGCTTAAGAATTTGGGAAGCAATAGAATCAATTTTAAATAATGGTTTGCATGCACAACAATTCACCAAAAATTTTGAAATCCACATTTTTGCACTCAACAAATCCTAGGGTAAATTTAGGGTTGTTACAATTGCGGAGTGCTCAGAATGAATTTTTGAGCAAGGTCAGATCCCTTGGAAAGAGCACGAGTTGAGCTTTCCAGATTGTACAAAAACACTTGAATCGGACATCAAATACGAGATATATGACTGTTTCTTCTTGTGCTTAATTTGGGGATTCGTGGAGGGAAAAAGACAGCGGAAAAGTGAGAGGTTCTGGTGGATTTCGTGGTGACTAAAAACGTGACCAGAACTCAAAACTCAAAAGATGTAACCACTAAGAACCAGCAACTAGTCCAACAATGTAATCGCAAACTCAACCAACAAAGAACTAAGTAGAACAGCAAAGGCTCAAACTAGTTCTTGGGATTCTCAGATCTGATTTGTCACTGCTGGCCAAGTTGTTGCAACTTCCTCCATCGATGATCACACGACACGAACGCTCTTTGATGACACACTTTGTTTGGAACAATGTGTGCCGCTGATTTTGCTCAGCCTTCTCCATTTGCACGCTCAGCACGCGCTGCACAATGAGGCTGATTTGCACAGATCTGATTTGTTTCTTTTTTTTGGATTTTGGACAGTAGGTAAAGTAAGAACGGTAAATACTCTCACCGATAAACCTTGCTCTGATTACCACATGATAGAACCCGCTAGGGTTTGTTCCTGATCTTTCGATGAGAGTGGGGGGATAACTCGATTTGACGAGGATCAATGTTGTGCTGCCCGACTACAACACCACTAGGGTTGAAGCTGCGCCTTGGCGACAGTTACACCTTCTCCGATTGTGCTGTTCTTGCTGTGTCAAGAACAACCTTGAACCTGCAAGCAAATCGAAGAACAAGCAAGAACAAGTGGACAAGCAAACAGCACACAAACCTTGCCCAAAGGATGAATATGATACACACGAGTTTGGGGTTCTGAATCAAGCAAACGGGTGGTCTAGTCGACACACGCATTCACCAGGAAGTAGCTGAAGGCTAAACTTACATCTAAACAAAACCCAACCTGCTCTTGGCAGCTGGAGCATGTATTTATATATGGGAGACAGCCAAGAGTCGCAGGAGGGTGTAAACCCTAACATAGAATGGGCCCCTAGTGGGCTGGACGAGATACAAAAGACTCAGTTTAAGTCTGGAACACCGAACGTCATTTTGTAAACTGCTCTTAGCTCCGGTGGAATTTCATCGTGATCTTGGATCTATCTGAAAGTAGACTTCAAGAGCTTTCCAACAAGTACTCATAGGCCTCAAACAAACATCAGAGCTAGGAGTTATGGCCTTCGTAAGTTGTCCCTGTCTGGTGGTCCGAACTGGGGGTCGGAACTGGACGGTCCGATCTGGACACGCCTTGAGGGTCCGAACTGGCTGGTCTGATCTGGACGCCCAAACATTTGAACTGGTTGTTCAGACATGCTTTATTATTTTGGTTGCTCTCCCTTCAATCTGGTTCATGTCCCAAGTTCCTAAGCATAAGAAAATCATCACACTTGTTTAGTAGTACCCCATTCAAATAAGAACTTGTTTGGACAGCAAGAAACGACTTTACCTGATAATTGAGTTGGCGTGCTCGGGCTCGAGTCAATGGTCTTCGCTGAGCAGAAGGTGTGGTTGTATCAATGGTAGCGATGTCCTCATCACCGGTGGGAGGGGCGGCCCCGGGCCCCGGCCATGGCGCGGCGGGCGAGGCGCGGTGGCGGCGGGCCCGGCCTGGGCGGGCGCGACCCCGGTAGGAGGGGCGGCCCCGGCCATGGCACGGCAGCGCGAGGAGGCGCGACGGCGAGAGGAGTCGTGGTGGCCGGAGGAGGCGGGGCGAGCCTGCGGGGGCGGTAGGAGGCACGGCGGGCCGGGGGCGGGAGGAGGCGCTGCGGCCGGAGGAGGCGGGGCGAGCCAGCTGCAGCGGGAGGAGGCGCGGTGGCCGGAGGAGGTGGTGCAAGCCGGCGGTGCTCACAGAGCGGCGAGCCGGCAGTGTGGCGGCGTGGCAAGGTAAGAGGAGGCGGGGCGTGGGCCGGCGGCGTGGCGAGGTGAGAGGTAGGGCTTGGCGCGGTGAGGTGCGACGAGGCGGGGAGTGGCAACAGGCAGCATGTGCGGGCGGTGGCGCTGGCCGTGCGGGCATGTGGCGGTGACGGCGGCGTGGCCGGGCCGGGCTGGGCGTGAGGCGGCGGCGTGGCCGGGCCGGGCGTGAGGCAGCGGCTATGATTTTTTTTATTTTTTTAGAAATTCTGTGCCGTGGGTTGGATTCGGCACTCGGCAAACGTTTACCGTGTGTCCGATGAAAAGCCCACGGCAAAATCGGCTTTGCCGGCCGGCGGTTGCCGTGCACCTTTTGCTGTGAGCAACACCGGCAAAGGCTTTACCGTGTGTAATATGACCTTTGCCATGTGCCGCCGGCACACGGCAAAGAGACAGAATCCGGTAGTGGATGCAGTGTCAAAAGAGAATTGCAATTGGGGGCTTGGCAGGAACAACCTTGGGCATCGCCAACCGCGGCATGGTCAGGACGTTTTCTAGCCTGCCGTGGAAAAGAAATGTGTGTATCGTGGGCATAAAAGGATGAGACATAAACGGTGAGAGAAGTCCTGGTAACAAGGATGTACCTGCCCAGTGTGCGCAAAAGACCTCTCCTTTCAAAACCGCGTCAAGCAAAAGTGTGAAACCATGCACACCGTTCATGACTCGAGACCACCCACAGACATAGCAAGATCATATACAATATGTGCATTACGATTAGTAACATCTAATGCTAGTGAAATACATGTGTATTTTTAAGAAATGCACCTTTGTATCCATTTTGGAAACTACTTCTAGCTTTAATGCTATGAGATTAGGAGAGAGTATAATGTATACTCCACTCTAGGTAGCATGTTTCTTCATGACAAGTTATGTTGGCACCGCTACGCCGCCAATCATGGACAGTCGACATAGGACGGTCCAGTGGGACGCTACCCACCAGGGTTCAAATCCTGGTGCTCGCACTTTTTTCTGGGATTTTTCCAAGGATTTACCGGCGCTATGCGTTAAGTGGTAAGCGGTGTTCCCGTCGATAACGAGGTGCCAATGGTGACTTCGAGAATCTCCAGATCTGCCGGGTGCTCGGTCCATCGGAGGTGCTCATAGGGGGAGAGTTTACGTACGTGTATTCTTTGGAGTGAGTGTGCGTGCATGTGTGAGCGTTTGCGTTGTACTGTGTAATTCTTAAAAAAATGATCAACATCAACATGGCTGATGAACTCCATTCTTGTTGAGTAGCGAGTGGTGGGACGGGTCCAAAGCTCCGTCGTCCTAGGCGATGCATACACGTAGGATGATAATGCAAGCAAGCTTGGAAGAAACTTAGCGTCCAACTACTTAAATTGATGTGCCAAAGTCACACATGCACCGTTTGTTTTCTCGCAAGTAGCGCCACGTATCACCAGGTGTACGCTACCAGCATTGTCAAGAACAAGAACGTAATCGCTTATGCCATCGGGCGAGAAACTACGAGGGATCACACACACTACCCGCCATTCGCGAAGTTACGAGCCACTAGCCTGGTTGTTGCTTCACATGTCTAAATGTGGCTTGTATGGTAGGATGTGAAGAGATTTATGATGAGTTTGGCAACCTCAAAAAGAAATTCCATCCTAAAACAGAACATAATAAAAGTGCACAGACTCTTCCTGGGTCTAGACGTGTAGGATGGGAAGTTGAGCACCAAGGTATTCTTTTCATGCTACTCCATGCCAGGCACGTCATGGCCTTGCCCTTCCACTCATGAAAGTTCGCTCCATTGAGCAGCTCAATGTTGTTCAGGTAGGAGGCCGTAGCATAGACATATACAATGAAATACGAATTAAAGCATAATAATAACCCTACGGTGGTCTGATTAAAATCACGCAGGAAAATAAAGTTGCATCACCGATGGGGAAAACAATCTAAATTCATCTTAATACTCATGATTAAACAACGGTGGTCAGAAATAATCACAACTTTACTTTACATAAACTTCTCGGTGGTTCCATTTATTTAGAGGCATCTCAAGGTATAGCGGTGGATTAAATACTTACAACACCAACATATTAAAATAAATATACTAAAAATAATAATAAACTTGCTGAAAGTACTGAAATTAAAATTTAATCTAATAACATGACTAAATTTGGCTTAAATTTGGGCAAAATACCACTGAAAAACTTAAAACAGGGAGTTATTTCGCGTGATATGGACTTAAACTTAAATTTCGGCCCAAAACTTAATTCTCGGCCCAGCTCAAACCAGAGCACAGCAGCAGGCCCAGCGCGCAGCTCGGCCCAGCTCAAGCAGCAGCAGCGCAGCTCAACTCAGTGCTCGCAGCAGCACAGCAGGCGCAGCGGGGCGGCAGCGGCGGCTGATCCGCGCCGTCCGTCGAGATCGACGACTGGCGTTTGCTTGCCTGCACTTAAAAGGCCGAAACGGCCGGGGGAAGGGAAACCCTAGCTCAAACCCTAGCTCATTCCCTCCCCGCGCCGCAGCTCAGTGGCTCGGCTTGCCCGCGCGCGACGCAGCAGCTCTGCTCGCGGCGGCGGCCGGCCGGCGACGCGCGTTCCACCGCGCGCCACCCTTCCTCTTCCTCATCTCTGGTCGGTGTTGGCGGTCGTTACAGACCGATTTCCGACCTCCAACCAAGTATAAAATGAACACAATGGAATCACACACCATAGCTATAGGACTTATTTCTAACCATTTCCATGAGTTTTGGTGTTTATTCGATTCCAGGAGGCACATGACCAGAGTTGAGGCAAAAAGCATAAGAAAAGATATGTTCGGCCGAATCCCGTGATTCGACCGAACTCCGTCTATGAACCTAGTGGACCGGAAGACGGGGGAGGCCCAAGTCCATCTCGACCGAAGCCCGTCAGTCCACTAGAAGGCCTCCAGCTCAGCCCAGACCGAGGAACCGACCTACCCACCGACCCAGGAGGTGATCCAACACGTGGGAGGGACGAAGGCGGCGCAGAGGTCGATTCGGCCGAACTTCTCGGGTTTGGCCGAACCCCCCAGTTCGCCCGAACTGGCTCCACCACCTCAGAACCGACCTGGAGGAGAGATCAAGGCCGTAGAGGGTTGAGGCTGTGCACGTGGCACTTCGGCCGAACTCCTTGGTTCGCCCGAACCAGGAGATTCGCCCGAACGGCCCGGCAGCGCCTCCCAGCTGCCTTGGCTGCTACTCTGCCTCCACCGTCCTTCCTTGCTATAAATAGAGGCCCGGTTTCGCCTACAAGACACACAACACAAGAGTAGAGTGCAGGCGAAGCACTGTTAGTTCTCCACTTGTATCAGTAGAGATAGGGAGAGAGGAGAGGTGAGCGTCCCGGAGAGGAGCCGAAGTGTCGGCCCCTCTTCCCGCTGTACCTCTACGGATGCGACTTCACTTCGAGTAACATCCGGGTCGTGTCTGGTAACTCTTGTATCTCTCTCTGATTAATTGAGCATTCAGTTCTTACTTCTATATGCTTGCTGGTTCTTCGTTCAATGCTTAGTTGATTGGTATAACTGTATACTGGTTGCTTAGCTTGGGTGCTTATCTTTCTATAGGAGATAAGTATTAGTTGACTAGTGTAGGCGTGGTGCCTATACTTGAGACTAACTTAGTTTATTCCCGTCGCAACGGAGGTGGTAGCCGTAAGGTGGTGACAGCCCTTCCGGTCTTTGTAGCCCATCACGTTAGTTCCGGTCCGTAGGATCCCCCAGTTGGGAAATAGTGGCACCCCTTCTCATCCCTTTCTGCGTGTCCACCGGTTCCCTTGTCCCGACGCAAGTATCTATCTGTACCCTCTGATCTGCTCGATCAATCAGTAGAATACCTCTACCGGACTCGTACCCTCTCTACCCTTCTATCACTCCTCTTCTCTTTGTTGTTGTCATCCACCTCATTCATACCATTCACTCCATTCCATCTACCTAGGACAACTTAGTTTAGAATCAGTCCACTTCTCGTTCTCTGTGGAAATCGATACCTTGGAATACTCCCGGGTGAAAGCTACATCGGTATCCGTCCGCTTGCGGATTTATCTGTAGGCCGTAAGGAGTGCCAACAAGCTTTCTGGCACCGTTGCCGGGGAACGGTAGCTTTTCTGATTCCGAACCCAAGTTGTCCGTGTATCCCACCACCATCCACCATCGATATGGATCCCACTCTTACCTTACGCCAACACTCGGCTCCAAAGGGCGCTTGTTTGGAGCCACCACCATCATCACATCCCATATCCACACCCGGCTATGAGCTACGTCCCGGCTTCATAGCCATGGTTCGTGAGCAATCGTTCTCAGGAACGAAGGCCGAGAGTCCATACGCACATTTGCGCGAGTTTGAGCAACTCTGCTCGTGCCTGACCATTGCGGGCATGACACAAGAGACACTCAAATGGAAGCTATTCCCGTTCTCATTAACGGGAGGAGCGAAGAAATGGTACTCTCTGGCTGTCGGTACTATGGAAGGGAGTTGGGAAACTCTCAGAGAGAAATTCTGCCGAAATTTCTTCCCAATTTCCAAGGTAGCCAGCCTCCGAATCGAAGTTCTTACCTTTAAGCAATTAGAGGGAGAGTCGTTAGGAGCTGCCTGGGCACGTTTCAAGCAAATCTTGGCATCCGGACCAGACCTAGGCCTATCTGAACCTATCATTCTCCAACATTTCAGCCTTGGCCTCTGTCCTGTAGCCACCACTTTCTTGGACTCTGCTTCAAAAGGGTCGTTTTTTCATTTGACTCCCAGTGAAGCGAGGATAGTCCTGGAGCGTATCCTGGACGACACTCCCTACATTGGAGTCTATGACGAACTCCCTGATGAAGAAGAGAAGCAGCCTAAACCTAAAGAGCCAGTACAGTCCCAATCCAAACCAATTAGCTCTTCCATTCCATCAGAATCCGATGCTCAATTCGAACCACAACCTTACTCTAGCCTGGACTACTATCCTCCACTCTACACCACTCCCTATGATTTTGACGATGGTCTATTCGATGACATCGACTGTGCCATACGTTTCCCACGGGGACAATGTGTAGAGGAAAAGGATCCACCACCCGACAAGGAAGCACTAGAATATCAAAGAGAGTACTTAGGCCGTCTCTCTGCCATCAAAAGTCGGGAATGGCTAGACGAGGCAGAAGCCTCGACCGAGGTCGTTAAAATGCCCAAGAAAATCCGAACAATCTTTTGCCAAGTAATGGGCATAGACAAAGAAATCGGGTATGACCCGAGCCTCGGAATCAACATAATCTCTAGCTCCTTGGTGCGAGCTCAACTTCCCGATGAACCATGGTCATCATCTCAGAAACATCTAAGGTTCATATCGGGAAGGGTCCTCGACTGTTTAGGGATCTTGCGGGTCATACCCGTTAAGATTAACGACCGTGAACTTTTCCTAGATTTCCATATCTTTGACCTACCCAACGATTCCACACATTCCATCTTTATTGGTAGGCCAATCATGAAAATCCTAGAGAAATCACCAATAATCAAGCTAGAGCTTAGGATCGGAGAAGAACTCGTCCCAGTCTCTTATTCCTATTCCTTGAATATCCCAATAGAGACAGATCCCGATCCTGATCCTAAAGAGGAGGTCATGTCAACATCCTTGATAGACTTAGAGCAACCTTTCCTAGAAGAAGATGCCCAATTCCTTATGGAGGAAGAAGAGATTCATCCTCCAGTCGAACCTAAGCCTCTTCCCTCTGGATTGAAGTGTGCTTCCCTCTTTAAGGACGGACAAACTCCAGTGACCATCAGTGACAAACCCCCTGGAACCCAACCGACTTTCACTGTCCTGAAGGAGGATCGATCAGTCGTAGGACACTCGATCCAAGATTTCAAAGGGATTACTCCTAACCTTCATACACATCATATCCCTATCTTATCTTACCTTGGGGTCGTAAGACAATTGTCACGAAGATTCGTCTTTGATCGGGGAAAGACTAGATTCAAAGCCTAAAGCCATCATCTTCTCCTATCATACTCCCAAATACGACCCTAGGCGTACACCTCCCACGAGTAAAGGGGATTCGTAGTTCCTTGGCCACACCGGGCTTTATAGGTGTCTCATCGAAAATTTCTCTCGAATAGCCCGGTCGTTGACCAATCTCTTGGCCAAGGAAACCCCTCTCGTCTCTAATCAAGAGTGCTATGCTTCCTTTCACATCCTAAGAAAGCACTCAATTCTGCTCCCATCATCTGGTCTCGCGACTAGAGCATCCCATTAGAAATCATGTGTGATGCGAGCAATTATGCTGTTGGAGCTGTTGTGGGCCAAATCAAGGACAAGAAGCATTATGCTCACTGGCCCCAGCTCAGCTATGCAACCGCGGAAAACGAAACTCTTAGCAGCTGTGTTTGTTGTAGACAAATTCCGGTCCTACCAAGTTGGGGCTAAGGTCATAGTCTATTCATACCATGCTGCTCTGTAGTATTTCTTGGCCAAAAAGGATGTGAACCCAAGACTCATTTGTTGGGTCTGTCTCGGTTATAAGTCCCGTTTGATCTTTCCATCAGCGATTTTCTTACGTGGTGATACGCTCCTCAAAGCCACAACACTAGAGCCGTGGTACGCCACCATAGTTGACTTCATGGTGTTAGGGTACGTCCCATTAGGTGAAAATAGGAAAAGATTGGTTTATGAGAGCAGACATCACCTATGGGACAACCCGTATCTCTTTTGGATACAAAATGGACTCAGACGATGCATACCTGCATCTGAGGCACATAAAACCTGGGAGAGATATCATGCAGCACCTTATGAAGGTCACTATAGAGCGTTCAAAATAAAGGTCTGACAAAATGGAGATGCTAAGAAATTTAGCAAGAGATGCCCACACTGCTAGAAACACGGGAAAGAGACGCGAAGCCACTCACCAGTAATATTCAGTAGAAATCTTTGATGTAAGGGGAATAGACCCCATGGGTCCTTTCCCTAACTCAGAGAACTACGAGTTTATTCTGGTAGCCGTAGATAGCGTCTCTAACTGGGTGGAAGCCAAGCCCTATCGAGCCGCAGCCACCAGGCACGCTAAGCAAATATCCCATGAAAACATCTTTCCTTGCTTTGGCGTCCTGGGCTAGTCGTAAAGGCTCCCATCTCATTGACTCCATCTCCCGGAAATATCTAAGCTTGGGGGGAGCCGCATTTTATAGCCACACCTTCTCACCCCCAAACTAATGGTCAAGCAGAACATCAACACTCACATCAAGAACATTCTGCAAAATCGTCAATGAGATGGGTGTGCAGTAGAGAGATAGGCTCACTGATGCACTCTGGGCATACTAGACCACTCTAGTTGGGCAAACTAGGACAATTCGGCCGAACCATGCTGGTTTGACCGAAGGACCCCTGTTTTGCCCCTTGAGCATCCATTTGGACCCTAGATCCTATCTCTATCCCATCTTGTCTCAGAGTCGCTAGGAAAATGTTGGGAAACTTGCTTGTCAATCTCGAGTCAGAAACCATCCTCCATCACTTTCCCGAACATGACCAAGTGTTCACATTTCCCAGTCACCATCCTTGTCCAAAGACCTTTCCTCACCCAAGGGCTCCCTCTCCATAAGTATGACAAGTCCACTAACGAAGAAAGCCATGGAGGAGGGAGAAGAGAAATCCATGGTTGAAGAGCCTGAAAAAGAACTGGCACAAACCAGCCAGAAGTTGAGCAACCGGGATGAGAAGGTCACTGAAGGCGAGCCTTGGCAGATGGACAAGAACAATGTCCTCTTCCAAGCATTCACAACCAAATTCAAGAGGCTCGCCAAAGCCACATGACATCTAGACCTTTACAATCCATCTATAGAGTAGAAGTCGTGTGGTTGTATTTTTTAGAGCACCATTAGTTTCAATTTATTTCCCAATTCAATTTCCATTTGCTCAAATCATTGTTTAGGAGGTGCTCTAATTATTTCCCTTCCAACACATTTTGTTTCCAACATTAGCTTGATGAATAAATAAAATTAGAGTTGAATGCAAAAAGAATAAAAAATTGTCGCTCTGGTTGGTGCATTTGAGCCAGCCGGAGATTGCCCTGTTTAACAGAAAGATACATGAGTACACGCATGGCACAGTGGAGGAGCAGGATGAGGACGAGCAGGCCGACCAGCTAACTCAGTACCTTTCAAGGTTGAATCCCTACCAGTGAAGAGTCCAAGCTTGGGGGAGGACCCCCATCAGGTACGATCCGAATTACTCAGCACTTTGGTCATTCAATTGAAAATACTTCCTTTGAATAAACTCCCAACCATGCATGGAATGAAACATATGCCTCTCACTTTGGAAAAGATGAATAGTTGCTCTGTCATTAATTTTGCTAGTACTTTGTTGCAACTAGTTGCTTGACTATGCTTGAGTTATTTGGCATAAGTAGAAATGAACCTAAAAACCTTGTGGGAGCATATGCCTTATTCCAAGTCTAGGTTGTTGTGGAAATTGATATAGTGAGACTTTGGTTGAATTCTATTTCTGCTCTTAGTATGGTGAAAATCTCGGTTGTTTATGCTTTCAAAATTAAAACAAAGTTCCTCATTGGTCATAATACCTACCAGAGCCATATAATAGGATTAGTTCTAAACTTTCTACCATATGCTGCTTGTTATCTTAGTGAGCTTTGTCAAATTGTTGTGACCTTTGAGTGAAGCTTTCATATTCTTAAAGATCGAGATCCACGTACACACACCACCTCTCACTTGCAATTCCTACACTGGAAGTTAGCAAACATTTTCCATCATCCATCCACAAAAATAAAATGCTTCATGTTCTATGATTTCCCTCTCCAAATATTCTTGATAGAGACATGGGCTATGCAAAAAGAAAAGCATGCCAAAGAAGCATGGCAAAAATAAAAAGAAAAAGAAAAGCATAGCAAAAAGAAAGAGAAAAAAAAGAGAGAAAAGCATGTCAAGTGGCATGGCAAAAATATGAGAATAAAATATAGCCCATGTTCTCGAAAATAAATCAAGGAGAGGGAGATTCATCCCAAGGAGCTCCACCATATTCCATTCCACCATATTCCACTCCATATATCCCACACACTTGCACTTCTCGATCTTAAGGTATGATTTGTTTCCTCAGAGATCCGGTCTTTGACTTAGCAATATATAAGATGCTTGTATGCCTTCATTCTTTGTCCCCGAGCCACACAAAAGCCAAATTAGATGTTAGGATGAAAAGAAGGCAAAGCCTTTGGTGAGGATTCAAATACACTTGAGCGATTGAGTGAGCCAATGAGGAATAATTTATCTTTTCACAAAAGGGTGAAAACTCCGAGATAGGATCTTGAAAAGAGTAGGGTGGAATAAAACTAAGTTAAACTGTTCATTCTTTCAACCGCCCAAGATAAGGAGATTGTTATAAGCCCTATAGGTAAAATGGTGAATTAATACCTTGCTAGTGATTCAAGTATTTGTTTGAGTACTAGTTGTTTATAAAGTTACCTGCAAAAGAAATGACATTGTAGCAACTCCTGATCCACCGAGCCAAAGTTTCTATCTTTGCTCGAGGACGAGCAAAGGTCTAAGCTTGGGGGAGCTTGTTGGCGGTCGTTACAGACCGATTTCCGACCTCCAACCAAGTATAAAATGAACACAATGGAATCACACACCATAGCTATAGGACTTATTTCTAACCATTTCCATGAGTTTTGGTGTTTATTCGATTCCAGGAGGCACATGACCAGAGTTGAGGCAAAAAGAATAAGAAAAGATGTGTTCGGCCGAATCCCGTGATTCGACCGAACTCCGTCTATGAACCCACTGGACCGGAAGACGGGGGAGGCCCAAGTCCATCTCGACCGAAGCCCGTCAGTCCACCAGAAGGCCTCCAGCTCAGCCCAGACCGAGGAACCGACCTACCCACCGACCCAGGAGGTGATCCAACACGTGGGAGGGACGAAGGCGGCGCAGAGGTCGGTTTGGCCGAACTTCTCGGGTTCGGCCGAACCCCCCAGTTCGCCCGAACTGGCTCCACCGCCTCAGAACCGACCTGGAGGAGAGATCAAGGCCGTAGAGGGTTGAGGCTGTGCACGTGGCACTTCGGCCGAACTCCTTGGTTCGCCCGAACCAGGAGATTCGCCCGAACGGCCCGGCAGCGCCTCCCAGCTGCCTTGGCTGCTACTCTGCCTCCACCGTCCTTCCTTGCTATAAATAGAGGCCCGGTTTCACCTACAAGACACACAACACAAGAGTAGAGTGCAGGCGAAGCACTGTTAGTTCTCCACTTGTATCAGTAGAGATAGGGAGAGAGGAGAGGTGAGCGTCCCGGAGAGGAGCCGAAGTGTCGGCCCCTCTTCCCGCTGTACCTCTACGGATGCGACTTCACTTCGAGTAACATCCGGGTCGTGTCTGGTAACTCTTGTATCTCTCTCTGATTAATTGAGCATTCAGTTCTTACTTCTATATGCTTGCTGGTTCTTCGTTCAATGCTTAGTTGATTGGTATAACTGTATACTGGTTGCTTTGCTTGGGTGCTTATCTTTCTATAGGAGATAAGTATTAGTTGACTAGTGTAGGCGTGGTGCCTATACTTGAGACTAACTTAGTTTATTCCCGTCGCAACGGAGGTGGTAGCCGTAAGGTGGTGACACTCCTTCCGGTCTTTGTAGCCCATCACGTTAGTTCCGGTCCGTAGGATCCCCCAGTTGGGAAATAGTGGCACCCCTTCTCATCCCTTTCTGCGTGTCCACCGGTTCCCTTGTCCCGACGCAAGTATCTATCTGTACCCTCTGATCTGCTCGATCAATCAGTAGAATACCTCTACCAGACTCGTACCCTCTCTACCCTTCTATCACTCCTCTTCTCTTTGTTGTTGTCATCCACCTCATTCATACCATTCACTCCATTCCATCTACCTAGGACAACTTAGTTTAGAATCAGTCCACTTCTCGTTCTCCGTGGAAATCGATACCTTGGAATACTCCCGGGTGAAAGCTACATCGGTATCCGTCCGCTTGCGGATTTATCTATAGGCCGTAAGGAGTGCCAACAGTCGGCCACCCTTCCTCTCCCTCCTCTCATCTCGGCAACCCGCACATACGCCGCCGACGCCTCCCTTTCCCTTTGCGTTCTCTCGTCCCAAGAACGCAAGCCCAACGCCCAGGAGGCGATTTCCGTTTTTCCCCACCTCGTTCACGGATCACGGCGGCGCGCAGCTCGGTAGCGGAGGTGCACCGGGCGTTCCTGCTCCCTCGCCGGCGGTCCGTGCGCTTCGGAGCCGGAGGCGGCCGCGAGGCCGAGTTCGCCCCGGGGCGCGCGGCGCAGGGCGCACGCGCACCACGAGCGGAGCTTCGCCCGGCGGTCCCAGCTCGACGGCTTGCCCGCCTCAGGGCAGGGGGTCCCAGCCGGAGATCCAGGGGCGGGCGGAGGAGGATTAGGGCGGGACCCACCCACCCGCGGCTTCCCGCGTGCGCGCCTGGGGCGGAGGTGACCTGGGCCAGGGGCTTGCGCATCCCGGGCGGAGGTCCCGGACGTCCACGTGTTCTTCTTCTCCGTAGGTGAGCTCTGCCTCGAATCTCAATCAGAGCCCCCGAGTGATGGACTTCGTCTTGCCCGCCTCAGGGCAGGGGGTCCCAGCCGGAGATCCAGGGGCGGGCGGAGGCGGAAGCCCCGCGGGCGGAGGAGGATTAGGGCGGGACCCACCCACCCGCGGCTTCCCGCGTGCGCGCCTGGGGCGGAGGTGACCTGGGCCAGGGGCTTGCGCATCCCGGGCGGAGGTCCCGGACGTCCGCGCGTTCTTCTTCTCCGTAGGTGAGCTCTGCCTCGAATCTCAATCAGAGCCCCCGAGTGATGGACTTCGTCTTCATCCATAACGATCAGCAGCTTGAAGATTTATTTCTACATCATAACTCGAATCTTCTTCAGATAGAACTAGTTGAACTAGGTCCATTAAGAAACGCTGCTGAATCTGGTAATATGTTGCGTGAATTTAAAAGTCGAAATTGGACATGTCCTTTGCATGAAACCGTAGAGCAATTTGGATCTTTAGCTAGATCTTTAGATCGTATTCAAGATGATCTTTTAGGTCCAATTATAAATGCAAATGTAATGGACGATGAAGTTTATGGGGCACTGCTTGAAATAAAAGCAGAAGGGAGAAGAATGCAAACTGTCGGTGTGCTTCAAGGTCCTGTTAAAGCAGGGTTTTTGAGGGGTATTAGAAAAGGTTCCCATCTATGTTCTTTTATTAAATTGCTTGGTGGGGCTATGGAACAACTTATTGATAATCTGTCATGTGAGGCTACACCTGTAACATCCCGTAATTTTACGCAGGATTGTTGAATGCAAAAATCCGAATTTCAAAATTTTTTGGTGAATTGTTGTGCATGTGAACAAACATATAAGAATGTCTTCTATTTTGCCCCCTATATTCCTAGTCAATATAAATTTAATTTAAAATTTGGATTGAAGTGCCAAGGACAAATTTAGATGTGATTTGGGTTTTGTTGGGCTTCTTGGTTCTTTGTTTGGATTTGAATTCAAATCTTAGATTTGAATTCAAATCACTAACCAAACTAACCCCTAAACCTTTTCAAGCCAGCTAACTGTTCTTGGGCCGAAACAGCTTCTTAAGTCTGTTAAACCACCCTTAACTTCTAACCCAGCAATCTAACCTTTTGGCCCAGCCTCCCTAACCTATCTAATTTCCCGAAGTCTCCTTAATCCCCCTGATTTTTTCCCTCGGTTCGCAAACCAACCCAGCCTGCCAGTCTTCGGCCCAGCACCGGCCCAGCTTTCCACCCACACCCTTTTCCCCTCTTCCCATCGCTGACGTGTGGGCCCCACCACACTATTCACCTTTCTCCTACCTCCCACCTCTCTTCTCCGCACACGGCAGGGCGCAGAGCTCCCGGCCAATCCTGGCGCGGGGCTTGTGCGGCCCGTTGCGATGCCGCCGCGTGGCAAGGCGCGGACGCCAAGCATCATCAGCCGTTCACGCCTCAAGAACCCTAGCCTTTTCCGTATAAAACCAACCCCGGGGCTTCTTCCTGCCCAAGCCGCCGCCGCCGCCCCAATTGGGGTTTCCACTCCAGGAATTCGAGAGGGGGAGAGAGGGAGAAGGTGCCGGGAAGGGAGGAGGAGAAGAGAGGAGCTCGGGAGAAGCCGTGGCGTTACCTCCCCACGACGACGCCGAAGCCGACACGCCGCCGTGGCGCCAAGAACTGCGAGCCGCCGTCGAGAAGCCGGAACCGGAGCCGAAGAGCACGACGACGCGAACCACAAGTCTTCGACGAGCTGCTGCGTACAACTACTCGCCCACGGTGAGCTGCCCGCCGCCGCTCCCCTGTTTCCATCCCCTTTCCGCCGTCGCCGTTGATCTGCCGCCGTGCTTGCTCCTCTGTCCCGGCCTTCGAGTCGATGAACCTCTGCAGGACCCCGTCGCCGCCGCTCCCTTCCTTGCAAACCGCCAACGCCTATCTCCGCAGCCGAGGCTGCCGCGGCCCGGAACGCCGGTCACCGCGTGCACGCCGAGGCCGTGCGCGGCCACGGGCGGCTATGTCGCCGCGCACGCGTACCTACCCAGGACCGCAGCTTCGCGGTCTAGCAGCATTAGGAGCCTGCGCTTGCGAGCGAGCCCTTTTCCCTTGCCGAGCCGTCGCAAACCACCACGTTTCGTCGTCGCCGCCGGCCCTGCCTTGTCGCCATGACCGTGCCGCCGCACGCCAACGTCGGGGAGCCGTTCCGTCGGCCAATCCTTTTCCTCTTTCTTGCAGTTCGCCTCCGCGAGAACCAAGCCGAGCCACTCCCTGTCAAACCAAGCCTCGCTGGCCTTCCTTTGAGCCAAAACTGCCGCCACCGTCGCCGCCGGCCGCGCACCAGAGCGCGCGAGCGTTCGCGCCGGCCGCGGCCATACGACAGACCCCACCGAGATCACCCAGCTGAGCCGCAGAAGATCCTGTCGCAGCCGCAGATCGATCCCGTGAACCCGGTGCTCGTGGACTCGTCTCACGGTCCACGGTAGCCGAGCCGTGCAACCTGACCTTCGTGGGCCGCCAGCCCAGCGCTGTTGGGCCAAGCCGACCACTTCCGGCCCATGACCAACTCGTTAACCTTTAACTGTTTTTCTTTTTCTTAAACGCTGACCAGCCGGCCCCACCTGCCATAGACGGTATTAGACTGACATGTGGGCCCAATTGACCCCGCTGACCATTGACCGTTGACTGGTCAACATTGACCAAGTCAACGCTGACGTCATCAGGGCCCACGATGACGTCAGCAAAGCCGGCCCCACTGATGACGTCAAGATGACGTCAGCAGTGATGACGTGGCATGCCCTGGTGCTGCCACGTGTCCCTGTCTGATTGATTTTCATTTTCGAAATTATTTAATATTTTCAGAAAATGATTTAAACATAGAAAATTCATAATAAATCAACCGTAGCTCAGAAAAATATGAAACCAGTTTCTATATTTTTCTAAAATCATGACCTACGCATTAGTGTAGAGTTTGGTGTTGTTTGGGTCTTCTTGCTTCGCTGTTTTGGTGTTTCTTTACTAGTAGCTCCCGCCTTTATTTTATTTCCGCGTAATTAGGAGCTCCGGAGTCGCGGAAGGATGCTGACGACTACACCAACTACCGGAACGAAGAGGACAAGCAATACCTAGGTTCACGCCCAGCCATTCTCTGAAATACCTAGTAGACATGCAACTAGTATGCTAGCGCTTTACTTTACTCGCATGATGATGATATGCCTGCACTGCCTTTTATCTACCCTGTTTCCTTGCTACCTATTATCCACTTTATGAGGATGCTATGCTTGCATGTGTTGGGATGGTTGTGATTGATCTTCTTGGCGTGAGTTGGGTGGCTTGGGAGGAGTAGTGCAGCTAGGCGGGGGAGGCGAGTGATAACAACCCGGTCGTTTGATCGGGGGTGCTTTGGAACTGCACTCGGACAGTTCCTATGGAGTACCTGTTGCGGGTACATGGTTACTTTGGATACTTTTGAGGAGTTTGGGCGGCCATACCTGTAATGGGTGCCGATTGCGGACCGTTGCGGCGGATCGCTTTGACGCTGATACTCGCCTTACCGACAATTAAGGGTCGTATCGGGATGACCCGGACGTTGGAATTTACAGTGCTCACCATCTACCCGGAATGGGGAGGGTTCCAGCAAGCCTACTTAGTGCGGTGCCAGACCTGTAGGAGATTCGAGTTTGATATGTGTAGGGGGACTCGTTGCGGCGTACTCTCCCTGATTTACCACGGCCCCCGACTGGCCCCGGTGGGAAGGTTTCACGACCCTGGGGCAGCTGTTAGCTCAGATTGTTTCCCGAGCCCAGGGAGACAGTATGGCACCGTTACTGTTTAGGGTCTTTGATGTGGGCTGTGTCTCAAGACGGCATGCTACCGTCTGCAGCCCGGATGGTTCCTGGAGCGCAACCTCTGCAGAGTGAAAATTATACGTATAGTCGTGTCCACGGTCACGGACGATCCTTCATCTAGCTTGTTCTGATTAGCATGGGATTCTGCTTTCTTACCTCATCCTTGATTTGGGTTATGAGAGGTTGGACCAGCTGAGGCTGTTGAGACAAGGTGGGGAGGGAGCTCACCGAGTCGACTAGCGAGTGAAAGGAGTTGGCGGATGTTTATTGCGGGAACCTGTTGAGGCAGGATGAGCCCGATGTGGTTGTGAGATTGGTGGATGGTTTGGGGAGAGTATGTGCTTGTGAGGAATGGTGTTTGGAGATGAGACGAACTTGGTTATGTTGCTGCCGCGCGCATAGGAAAAACCCCAGCTTACACTCTTTGAATATTTTATTACTAGTATAGGCCACTATAAAGCTTTGCTGCATATTATGGTTGGTGACGTGGACCTGTCCCAATTCCTTGGGGACAGTCTTTGGGTACACAGGAGAAGACCCCGAGTACAAGATCAACCACGATGGATGATGCAAATGAGAGCTGTGCGCTGCGCTCAAGGATGTCTGTGGAGGTGAAGCCCCGAAGTACTAGAAGCTTATAGCTATCCGTTGCGTAGCTGTTTTCTCTCTGTCGTTTAGCCCAGAGGGCTTGTACCATACCGCTATGTATTTATGTCATGTTTGGGGACCCTAATCAATGTATGGATGTGATTTCCGCTGAAATGAGTTCTGTACGTGATAGCTGTTGTTCCTGGGACTATCACAAGGGTACAGGGAGTCAGATTCTCGTAATTGGGAATCCGGTTCGTTTCAACACCACTTCTACTTTTTCAAGCAGGGATTTTGGAACTTGTCTTTGAGATCGATATTTTATTGGATATGAATATGGTGTTTTAAGTGGTTGTTAGGGTAGATGAGTTTATGTAATATTATGAATATTAATTATTCATGGGATATTATGTAATATTATGGATAATATTATGAATTATGGAATGCTTATGTGGTGGTGGAAAAGAGGGTGTCTGATTGTTTGTGGTTCGTGTATGCATGGTGCTATATGTGGTTTTGAGTTGATCACTGGTTGAGCTGCAAAGTTCTTGAGGGCTGTTTTGCTACCATACCATTTATTTGGGTTTAGGTAAATGGTGAGAAACATGTATAGCCGGTATAGCTTGGAGTTTTTCTAGTGGTGAGAGGTGCAAAGCCTCAATTTCTCAATAATGATGATGGATCCAGAGCTATAAAGCTGCTGGCAACTGGCATCTTTTTCTTTTGGGCTGTGTTTAGTTTCACATCAAATCACCAAAATTCCCAAAATTCTCTCTCCAAACTTCATTATTCATCTATCACACTAAATCTCTCTCCTCGTGCATGGAACACTAAACGTGGGTAAATAAAAAAACTAATTATATGGTTTTGATGTACACGACGAGACGAATCTTTTTGAGCCTAATTAGATCGTGATAGGAAAATGTTTACCACAAACAAATGAAAAGTGCTATATTATCCGATGTGACATTTTCATCAAACTTTCTCTTCTCTTTTTGAAACTAAACACAGCCTGAGATGAATTACTGGGAATCTGTTCAGCGTTCAACCGTGAAAGACGATCCAGAATTTGTACGTTTTAATTTCATTTAAATTAAACATTACTGGCTTTTGCGTAGAGGGTAGAAACAACATATGTGTGCCAACTGCCTACTGCCAATGACACATATAACAGAAGATGTAAGGAGTAATTTTCAAAAAAGAAAATGCGATTGAGCATATATGTTTTCACCTCAAGCGCCACGTACACATGTTACCATACAGGTGTACGCTACCAGCATTGTCAAGAAGAAGAACGTAATTGAAGAAGGTAATCGCTTATGTCATTGGGCGAGAAACTACAAGGAGGGATCACGCACACTATCCGCCATTAGTGAAGTTACGAGCCACTAGCCTGGTTGTTGCTTCACATGTCTAAATGTGGCTTGTATGGTAGGATGTGAACAGATTTATGATGAGTTTAAAAACCTCAAAAAGAAATTCCATCCTAAAACGCAACACAATAAAAGTGCATAGACTCTTCCCGTGTAGGATTGGAAGTTATTCTTTTTATGATGCTCCATCCGTTTCAAAATGTAGGTCGTTTGACTTTTTCTAACATAAGTTTGACCGCTCGTCTTATTCAACAAAATTATGAAAATATAGTTAAATTTAAGGTATTTTTGAAGATTTTATAACAATAAAGCAAGCCGCTATAAAAATATGATAATTTTCACAAAACTTAGAATAAGACGAGCGGGTTAAACTTGTGGTGAAAAAAGTCAAAGGACCTGTATTTTGAAACAGAGGGAGTACTGGACTAGATAGATGGGCACTCTAACGCCACGCCTACATATATGCTTACAGGAATGTTTGTAGATTTTACTTTTATATGCGTATATATAGAAACTTTTTGTACCGGTGCAACAAAGAGGGAGGCTGAACCAGAATATTTGAGCCAAGAGAAACAAAATGGGCCTAATATTTTCGACGGAGACGAAGGATGCAAGAGGCAGCCCAGGGGAGAAGCTAGAGGCCAAGACAGGAGGCCAGCAGCTCTCCAATGGCGGGCGACATACGACAAACAGGACCAACGTATACGCGGGAGGACGCCGATGATCTTCCGGGGCACGGCATCATTCAGCGACCTCAATTCTCTCTTTTTTTTGGTTACCAAAACCTCAATTCTCTTTTCCCCACTGTGAAATTGTGAAATGACATCAGTAGACGATATCATCCACCACGCTTGTGTTTTCGGATTGGCGAACGTGGCAGTAATAAATAAGAAAAGGGTACACCGCACCACATTTATTATGAGTCAGTCATCACACATGTACAGGTTTTTGTTAATACAGATTACAATTCTGGATCGACACGACAAGGTACCAATTCTGAAACAAAAATTCCTTTTTATTTACATGCACAGGAAAAACAACGAGCTTTCTGTTCTTGTTGGTGCACTCCTCAAGGGGCTACAGCCTAGCCTTGCCCACTGCAAACAAATCAAACAGGAACCAAAACATATTAAACTTCAATGATAATCTGCTAATCCATAATAGGTGACAAGGACAACTCTTTCTACGAAAAGTGCATGTATATATAAAAAGGAATCCTAGGAGAATGAATATATATAGATGAACAACAGTAAGAAGAAAACAAGTCGAGAAATAGATAGCAGCACCTGCATCCTAGTGAGGGCTTGGTTCTCGCCCTTGAAGCTGTCTGCTGGGTGGCTAGTAACCTCAACCTATGTTATAGGGGACCAATCAAGAAACTAATACCGCAAGATAAAAATTGACACCTGTATGTTAGTTCGGATATTATATTTATGAAAGATCAAATGATCCAAGGCCTTCCAGGATTGCATAAAGCAGCTTCTTGCGCATGATTTCCTGTCCAAACAGCATCAACCACCAGTCAGCAGGAATCATCAGAATGTCAACTACTTTTTATAGAGAAAAAAAACAGCAAGGAGACAAGGACCAAAGAACAAAGAACAAAGGGCACCATACTTTTGTTGAGTACGGGGGCAACTTTAGATAATTAGCGCATGTCATCACGCTAGGCAAATCATCATCTGCAGATTCCGTGGCCCCAATTGAATTTGAAGTATTCACCGCACTTGATGGGTGCTGGTAACAATAAAAAGTAACAGCAAGTTACCCCCAAAATACAACATTGAATAACTGTACACAAGTTCCAATAGAAAATATCATGATAAACAATGAAAAGTACCTTCCTAACAATAGTAAGCTTGGGACTAAGGGCCGCCAAACCACCTGGTGGAAGGCGAGGAGCACCAGTTACAAACTGGCAGAACGCATGCTGCTGCTCAGGGGTGAATTCTGCCATAATCTCGAGTAGCTACAGACAAGAGCAAAGAATCAAGGGGATGCACTCGTTCGACCACAATTGGATGTAAGAGATGTAACATGTAAGTACAGATGCACTTACATTCACGATCGCAGGACTTTTAGATGTAAACCCATGATCAAATTTTATGTTATCGACCAGGGATTCAGGCTGCAGAAACCAAGATTTATTCAGTGGAATACTTACCTCCCAAATTTCTTGTCGGCCACATATTACATAGTCAAGTTCTTGAGGTGAAAATATGGAGGGATGAAATGTCAAATACCTGAAGCATCAAAATAAACAATAATTATTGGAGTATGCCCAATAAATATCAGAACAGCTATTGAAATGATTATAAAAATCTAAAGCAATGTCAATGAGGCTGTACCTGATTAAACCCTGCTCTAAATGCCTCAACCTGTCCCTTTATCCCTGACTTAACTGTAGCATCCACTACCGAAGTAATATACTCTTCCAAGTTGTAAATGTTAACCTGTGTAAGCAAGGTAGGATGCGTATAACCGTGGTCGATTGGATTGTATTGCAATGAGCCCCTAGGGCGGTATATATTAAGAGTACAAGGCACCTCCCGTGAGTGCATAAGCAGTACGAGACTATCCTAATCATCTATACTCTAACATCCCCCGCAGTCGCAGCGGTAGCAAAACGAACGGTCAGACTGAAGAACAATGGAGACTTATCCCCCCGCAGTCGGAATGTCGGTGCGAAAGCTTTGACTGGAGACTCATGCAGATGATAGCCCCTTAGTGCCGAGGTAGCCGAAGTCGAGGTGGTCGTGGTCGAAGCCAAAGTGGAGGGCGCATCTTCTTTGCCAGGTAGGTTCAGCAGGACGGTGCGGCGGGATGGTGGTGGCGTAGCTGAAGAGTGCGGCTTACTGTCGTCGGTCAGCACATCGGCGGCGGTGTCTGTGAGTTTGCGGCGTGAAGCGCGTGGCCCTATGATGGTCGACTGAAGACGCGGGGTTGAGGCGCTTAGTCGCCGACGGGCGGCGCCGAGGGGCGCCGAGTGGCCGGTCGGAGGCGTCGAGTGGCGCTGAGTTGCCGACAGGCGGCGCCGAGGGGGGCGGGGGGCGCCGAGTGGCCGGTCGAAAGTGTTGCGTCCGCTGGTGGCGCTGAGTCACCGACTGGCGGCGCCGGGGGGCGCCGAGGGGCCGGTCGGAGGTGCCGGTGTGGTCAACCGGGGCGTCGAGTGGTCTTCCGGGAGCGCCGTGTGGGCGCAGGCGATGCGGGTACCACCACCGCGAAGGCGGCGGCACCAGCGGTAGAGGCTCGATCACGAACGTCATCGCTGCAGCCTGAGAAGGCGCAACAACAACCTCATCCTTCGGGGATGTCGATGATGAACGGCGACGAACGGCAAGGCGACGCAACTTACGAGAGGGCGCTGCCCCCGGCGGAGATCGATCTCCCCGGGGGCGGCGCGGCGGCGGAAGCCTTGAGCCTAGGTCGAAACCTTAACTCGTGATACCATGTAAGCAAGGTAGGATGCGTATAACCGTGGTCGATTGGATTGTATTGCAATGAGCCCCTAGGGCGGTATATATTAGAGGTACAAGGCACCTCTCGTGAGTGCATAAGCAGTACGGGACTATCCTAATCATCTATACTCTAACGCTGTGAGTTATCAATTGCACTTATAATATATGAAAAAAATACAAAGCGTAATCACCAAAATATAAAAGCCAAGATGGACTTCATCTCTTACAATTGTACTTCCTTCACCCTCCTTTAGAACATAATCAGGATAACCTGGAAGAGTAAAATCTAAACACAAATCTTCAATATCAGCGCCATGGAAACGTAGGTCTGCAACTTCTAACTGATTCTCGCCAGGAGTGGACTCAAGGAACTTCTTTCGTTCAACAAGAACTCGAAGTTCTTGCAATGACTTCCCAAACTCAGAATCAAATGAGACTATGTCAAACAAATCAAGCTCCTGGCAATGGAAATGCTAAGTCAAGAAATATAATACAACACAGCATTATAGCAAATTAAACAAAGCAAAGCAAAATGAAAAATAAACACACTGCATCTGGGAATAGAGCTTCTCTGTACATACCTGTCCAAGTATAAGCTTATAAAATGCTGTTGATAAAGGCAAATCTAAAAGTCAATCATCTTGCAAGACTTTTGCCATGACTTGACCGATTAAGCAGAAATGCTCCAAAACTTTGAAGAATCTGCTACCTTCTGAAGCATCAGCTTTAGGTGGCCAAGGCTGAGGAAACAATCCGAGAGGAGCCTGAATCAAATTCCTGACATCACCTGGTAAATCTGATTTGGGTCCTTTTCCTGACAAGCCATCTTCAGGGTCTAAATTAACCACATGATTCCTATCAATTTGCAATCCTGAATCATTGTAGAAGAAGATCTCCATAATCCCAGCTGAGCACTTTGTAGTTCATGGGTTAAGAGAGTATAAAATTCCAAAGTAGGCCCCAGCCCAGTTCCAACTTCACCAAAGTATTCCACCTCAAGAACAGCTCTCTGACTGGAGAACATCTCCATAACTTTAGCAGCAGAATCCAGAATACGGTTTCTGGAAACATGAACTTTCTGGCGTTGCAACCTGCCAAACCGGACCTCTCTTTCACCACCAGAGCTGTGATTGTCACTCTTCTGTTGCTGAAGTCGATTCAATGCTCGTGACAACCCAAAAGCTGTGGAGTAGAAGTACTGCCTCCTTGTCTCAAAAGGAAACAGAAATGGACAGGCCTTGGTCATTTGATAACACCAAGAAGGTAAACTGCCACTACATAGTGCAAGAACATCCTGCATTTGCCAAGCAAGCTTTGGCGTCAACTTACTATTGACAAACTCTTCGGAAGGTACCTTGGCTCCAGTTCTATATAGCTCATCCAGGGTCCTGATTTTTCCCTCAGCAAAATCATCAGATGCTCCCTGTGCTCTTAAACGAGAGGATAACTGATTAAGCCCCTCCAGTACACGTAATAGTGCCAAAATGTTGTAAGTTGAGTTTGTTCTCTCAAGATCACAAGGGAGTTCTCCTTGTAAGATGCTATCAAGAAGAGAAACCCCTTGCACTTCAGAGATGGACCTGCAAGAATCTGCTTTTGAATTCGATGAGGTGGAGGAACCCCCTTGGGGTCCCTTCTCAGCTTGGTTATCAGCTTTCTGGTACGTTATTGTGAACACATCACCCCAGAAGCGGTTTCCATCATTCGGTAAATCAGATCCATTGAACCTTTCTTCATCATCCTCATCAAGCATCAGTTGGCGTTGGATAGTTTGATATACAGTCAAATGTTTGCTGAGCTGCTGTTGAATAAACTCTAGCTTGTTCAGTTAGGGGTCGAGTCCGGTCTATTAGAGATCGATTTCTCCGGTGAGCCCAAGTTAGTTAGGGGCGCGTCCAGGTGGTGTTCGACGCGCGCTTTGTTCGCGCGGGAACGCGTCATAGTCCGAGCTCCGCGGCATGTGCTTGAGTGGTGGGATGGCGCCGCTCGCGACGGGAGCATGGCGCGCCGTGCGCGTCGTGGCCGCAAGGCCGTTTTGTTTTCAGTCTATATATGAAGTGCAGAAAACGCGGGCAGTTTAAGCCGCACCAATCCACTGTCTACTTTGCTTAACTAGAAAGGGCATCGGAAGAAAATGTACATGCAAAGAATATATCATGATTGTAAGTTGGAAATCATCCTCAACTAATCGCGCTGAAGTTTCCATCCATGAAGAGCATGCATACACGGGTTACTTCAAAATTGGAACACAAATTTTACTATAAACAATATAGAAATATTTTATTATACGTTACTTAATGGTCCATGTAGAATCCATTTGGCATATATGCTGATGATACCTTTATTTTTGTGTGTAGAAATATAAAGACACCGTAAATTTTTAAATCGGAACTATGTAATAATCTCAAATATTTGTATCGACTAAAAATTAAAATGTTAGCCCGTGCGGTAGCACGGGTTGATGGACTAGTACAGCCTAATGTAGATCTTCTATCAGATTTGCTGACATTTACATCACGATAATACGTAACCAACAACTATAAATCAAGAAACTATAAGCCCACGCCCTTTTGTGTATTAACATGATAATATCAAGGATTAAAAACACACTGTCTTCACAGAAATTTCAGTAATATGCTAAATTAATTAGTTTGTAGGCTGATCCAAAGTGGAAAACCTATTTGAATGGTGCTGCAAATTGAAAAGTTGTGCTGATCACTTGTCTTGCAAAAATCTCAGTGTTCGTCGCCTCCACGTTGCAAACTGACCAATCCAAAGTATGTTCCAGAGGAACCCTTACCCATGAGGGATGCGTGTGTGCCCTTCTCTACTACAATTCCTTTCTCGAGCACGGTGATTAAGTCGCAGTTCTGGATTGTGCTGAGCCTATGTGCAACCACGACACTGGTCCTGCCGATCATCACTCGGTCCAATGCCTCTTGCACCATCCTCTCAGACTGGCTGTCCAGTGCACTTGTAGCTTCATCTAGTAGCAAAATAGCAGGTTGCTTTAGGATAGCACGGGCAATCGCAATGCGTTGTTTCTGCCCTCCTGACAACTGAACACCCCGCTCGCCACACCATGCGTCGTAACCATCATTTAGGCCACAAATGAAGTCATGTGCATTGGCATGCCTTGCCGCAATCTCAATTTCTTCCTCACTAGCTGTTTCTGTGCCATAGACAATATTCTCTCTGATGGTACCTGCAAACAATGCTGGCTCTTGGCTGACCAACCCAATGTGCTTTCGTAGGGCTCTAAGGTTATATGTTTTGATATCTCTACCGTCGATCTCTATAACACCCGTAAGCGGGTCATAGAACCGCTCTATAAGCCCAATGATGGTTGACTTGCCAGAACCACTTTGACCAACAAGAGCTGTTGACTTGCCTGGCTGGATGATCAAGGAGAATCCTTTAAATATGGGCACATCTGGCCTTGATGGATATGTGAAATCAATTTCTCTAATGTCAACCTTGCCTTTGATCTTCTCTGGTTTGTGTCCCTCAGGGTTGTCCGGGTCAATTTCTGTGTCCCTATCAAGAATAGCAAATACTGAGGCAACTGCATCTGCACCCTTTGAGAGATCTGTTGTCATACTACCTGCATCTGCTATTACACTTCCTGTGGTTATTAGAATGAAGATGGTTTGAAATAGAGCCTTGGAAGTAATGTGGTGCTCAACCATGAGTAGGCCACCATACCAAAAGGTGAAAGCCCAGATGCATCTCAGAAGGCCCATGGAGGTACCAATGCCAAGACCAGCAAACCATGACTGCCAGATGCTTTCCTTTCGTGGTGCATCCTGTGCTTGATCAAAGAGCCACAGAATGCGGTCCTGGGATGAGAAAGCAGTTACAGTGCGAATATTAGAGACAACCTCAACAATGAGGACCATGTGTGTCCGAGGACCGGTGCATGGTCGCTTCTCAGTGTGATGAGTGATTGACAACGGTGTGTGGACTGACTCTTGGCCTAGTACTGCAGGTGTTGGTGCAGGTGAAGAACAAGTGTGAAAGGTCTTAGGAGAGACAAGTAGGCTTGGTTCGAGGGACCCGGTGGCCAGACGGGATCAAGTGCAGTCAACATGGTGCAAGAAGAGCAAGACGAGGTCGTGGACTTGGAGCCGGTGCAAGGTGGCGGCTAACAACCGAAGCTTGTACGCGGGGTTTGATGGTTGGGCCACAAAACCATCGGAGGAGGGTTTCTCGGTTTGGGCCTCAAAACCGAGCCCGAAGGCCCAACGTGACGGAGACGGTGATCCGGGCGCGTTCGGGAAGCTTCGAAGCGGTGGACGCGTGGCGGGATCCGGGAGCTTGCGTCGGAGGGAAGCAAGGCCGGATGGACGGTGCGCCCAGCCGGAGGAGTTATCTGCAACTTTACCGTTTTGCCCTTGAGGGTGTATATCGTAGAGTTAAGTTGTAGGGGTAGTATGGTCACTTCCCTTCACCAGGACACTTAATATAAATAGGAGGTGGAGGGGATGGCAAGGACGCTTTCTGGAACCCTAGTTCATTTCTTTCTTGCTTCTCTAGGCTAGCCCGTGCTTCATGTCGATCTTAGCGGGAAGATGTTTGGGAGGTTGCTGAGGATGAGGTAAATCGAGATCCCAAATTCTTGTTAGAGGAGAATGCTAGGTTGAATGAATTGCTTGATAATCGTGATGATGTGCTTCGTAAGACCAACAAGGAGAAGAGAGAGTTTAGATCGTTGCTTGGTGAGTCTAAGGAGAAAGTTGTTGAACTTGAGTCTTTGCTTGTTGCCTCTAAAAATCAAATTGCTCAACTTGAAATATCACTTGCTAAATCTCAATCTGAAATTGATGCTTTGAAAATTGCTCCTGTTGTTTCTGATGAGCATACTTGCAATGATTGTGATGCTGTGATGAATGAATTGGTTGAGCTTAAAAACAAGCATATGTCTAAAATTGAAGAATGTGACTTACTTAAGTCAAATCTTGAAGAATTGAAATCTAGATCTGCTTTGCTAGGAGCTTGTACCTCTTGCCTTGTCTTGCATGCAAAACTTGATGATGCTCTTGCTAAAATCAAATGTCTCGAATGTTCTGCTAAATCACCTGCATGTGCCGTGTGTGATAAAAATGCTTTAAAGAATAGTGAAATTGAGGATGCAATGAATCGTGTGCAAAAAGAAAATGACGAGTTGAGACATTGCCTGAGTTGGATGTCAAGTCGAGAGCCTCAGTTGAAAATGATGATGGCTGAGCTCAGAAGAGGTGATTCTCGTGGGCTTGGCTGGGAGACGGTGGTTAAAAATGAGGGAATGATCTGTGAGGGTGTGCCATTTCCTCCACAAAAAACACCAGCCAAAAACACCTTTGATCCTAAACCCAACCACCTGAGAAACAAACTCGATACTATTCTTGATCCACCAGCTTCTACCACACCAGCCAACAATTTCCAAAAGCGAGTGATTTTTGTGGGAGAGTCGAGTGGTCTCAAACCTAGTGAGAAGCCAGGGCCAAAAGGAGATCCAAAGCCAAAACCAGTCCGTTACCACTGTGGGTTTTGTGGTAAGGATGGTCACCAAGAGGAGTTCTGCTTCAGGAAGAAGAGAGAGATGAGGCGTGAGAAGGAAATGGGTAACCGGGACAGGTACCGCTCTTCTCATAGCGTACCTGAGCCTCGTGCACCTTTGCCTAGGGGTGATGGTTTTGTTCGTTCGATTCCTAGAGGGGATGCTCGTGCCTTTGCTCCTCGTGGGAGAGTTCCTCAGAGACGTGGTGGTTTTGCCAGGCGTCCTCCTCCTCATGGTCAGTACGAGCTCAGGAGAGACGATCGTGGTTTTGGTTACCGGAGGGAGTCTGGACCGCGCTTTCCCCCGCGTGGTGTTCCTCCGGTTAGGTGTGAGAGGTTTCCACAGTTTGATAGGTTTGGTAGAGTGGATTTTGCTAACCCTTCTTTTGAGCAGATGGCTCAGCACTGGTTTGACTCCTTCTGTTCTAACCCCAGTGTTGAGTCGTTTGCTCATTCTCGATCTCGTGTTTGATTTTGCAGGTGGGAGGCTTGAGGAGCTTGTGGTTGATTGACTCCGGTTGCTCTCGACACATGACCGGAGATCAAAGGTGGTTCTCAAGCCTCACCCCGGTGATGACAAGGGAGTACATCACTTTTGGGGATAATGGTAAGGGTAGAGTGCTTTCAGAAGGTGATATTCAGGTGAGTGAAAAGTTTGTGTTGAAGCGTGTTGCTCTCGTCAAGTCGCTTGGCTTTAATTTGCTTTCGGTCTCTCAGCTGCTTGATGAGGGTTTTGAGGTTCGGTTTGTTAGTGGTGCTTCTCGGATTCTTGATTCTCGAGGTGACCTTGTTTGCATGATCATTCCTGAGAGTCAAGTTTTCGTTGCTGATTTTTTGAGGTCTTTTGGTGTTGCTCGTTGTCTCGTTGTTGGTTCCTCTTCCGAGCTTTGGAAGTGGCATAGGAGGTTGGGTCACTTGAGCTTCGACTTGCTCTCTCGTTTGAGCAGTCTTGACCTTATCCGAGGATTGCCCAAGCTTCGGTTTGAGAAGGATTTGGTTTGTGCACCTTGTAGGCATGGCAAGATGGTCGCTACTTCCCACCCATCTCTGACCGATGTGATGACTGAGCGTCCTGGGGAGCTTTTACATATGGACTTGGTTGGTCCAGTCGGTGGGAAGTGGTATGTCCTTGTGATTGTGGACGACTATTCTCGCTATACCTGGGTGTATTTCTTGGCGGCTAAGGATGAAACGTTTGGTTTTGTTCGAGATCTGATCTTGAGGTTGAAAAATGAGCGAAATGGTGATGCCATACGAGCTATACGCAGTGACAATGGCACGGAGTTTAAGAATGCTCGATTTGAAACCTTTTGCCGTGATCTAGGTCTTGAGCATCAGTTTTCTTCGCCTTGTGTCGCTTGTCAGAATGGTGTTGTGGAGAGAAAGAATCGGACCATTTGTACTATGGCCAGGACGATGCTCGATGAGCATAGGACTCCTAGGAAGTATTGGGCCGAGGCGGTGAGCACCGCGTGCTATGTGTCTAATCGGATTTTCCTTCGTGCGTTCAAGAAGAAGACTTGCTATGAACTCTTTCATGGGAGAACCCCCAAGGTTAGTCACTTTCGAGTTTTTGGTTGCAAGTGCTTCATTCTCAAGAAGGGTAATCTAGATAAGTTTGAGTCTCGGTCTCATGATGGTATCTTCTTTGGTTATGCTAATCATTCTAGAGCATATCGTGTGCTCAATCTTGCCACTAACCAAATCATGGAGACTTGCGAAGTAACATTCGACGAGACAATTCCATGTAGCTCGTCTGTCTTTGAGTGTGCAGGTGATGAAGAGATGGGACAATCAATCTTTGAAGACAAGGATGCGGATGATGAAGATGATGATGGAGATGACGCTCCTCCGATGGCGCCTGTACCTACTACTTCCACTACGACGACTACGTTTGAAGATGGTCCATCCACCACTTCAACATCGACACATGTACATGGAGAGCGAGTGGAAGCAGCTGTTGAGGGGGAGGCGATTTCAACATGTGAGGCACCAAGACACATTCAAGCTCTCCATCCACCCTCAGGAATCATAGGAGACATCGATGAGCATACTACACGGTCAAGGTCAAGAAACACTTCTCACTTTGCTCATTCTGCTTTCGTCGCGTCTTTTGAGCCCAAAGATATTGGACACGCTTTATCTGATGCGAATTGGGTCAATGTCATGCACGAAGAGCTTGAGAACTTTGAGAGGAATGAGGTGTGGGAACTTGTCGAGCCTCCACCAAATTGCCACCCTATTGGAACAAAGTGGGTTTGGAAGAACAAACAGGGTGAGAGTGGTGAGGTTGTGAGAAACAAAGCGAGGTTAGTTGCCCAGGGCTTCTCACAAAAAGAGGGAATTGATTATGAGGAGACATTTGCTCCTATTGCCCGTTTGGAGGCAATTCGAATCCTTCTAGCATTTGCTGTTGCTAAAGGGTTTAAGTTGCACCAAATGGATGTGAAGAGTGCCTTTTTGAATGGGGTAATAGAGGAAGAAGTGTATGTGAGACAACCACCTGGGTTCGAGAGTGAGAGATATCCCCACCGAGTGTACAAACTCCACCGAGCACTATATGGCCTCAAGCAAGCACCTAGAGCGTGGTATGGTAGGCTGAGAGGGTTCTTGCTGAGTAAGGGGTTTGTGATGGGCACCGTTGATAAGACTTTGTTCTTGCTTCGTGTTAGCAAAGACATCTTGATCGTTCAGATTTACGTGGATGATATTATCTTTGGTGGCTCTTCTAACGCTCTTGTAGCAAAGTTCTCTGAAGATATGAGCAGGGAGTTCGAGATGTCGATGATGGGGGAGCTACAATTCTTTCTCGGGTTGCAAATCAAGCAAGTCAAGGACGGGACATTTGTTCATCAATCCAAGTACACGAAGGAATTGTTGAAGAAATTCGAGATGGCCGATGCAAAGCCATTGTCCACTCCCATGTCGACTACAACAGCTTTGGATGCGGATGAGGATGGAGAACCGGTGGACCAGAAGACGTACCGGAGTATGATCGGCTCACTCTTGTACCTGACGGCGACGAGGCTGGACATACACTTCGTCGTGTGTCTGTGCGCTCGCTTTCAAGCTTCGCCAAGGACGTCTCATCGCCAGGCTGTGAAGAGAATCATGAGGTACCTTCATTTCACTCCTGAGCTTGGTTTGTGGTACTCTGCCTCCTCCACACTCACACTCCGCGGATATTCCGATGCGGATTTTGCTGGGTGTAGGATGGATCGCAAGTCCACTTCTGGGACTTGTCAGTTTCTGGGTTCGTCTTTGGTTTCTTGGTCCTCTCGTAAACAGTCAAGTGTTGCTCAGTCTACAACCGAAGCCGAATATGTAGCCACAGCCAGTTGTTGCTCTTAGCTTCTTTGGATGATTTCTACCTTGAGTGACTTTGGTTTGAGTTATACCCATGTTCCACTTCTATGTGATAGCACCAGTGCCATAAGTGTAGCCAAAAACCCGGTGCTTCACTCAAAATCCAAGCACATAGACGTGAGATACCATTTCTTGAGAGACAATGTTGAGAAAGGACATATTGAGTTATCCCATGTCTCCACCCAAAACCAACTAGCCGATATTTTTACCAAACCGCTTGACCAAGCTACTTTTGCCCGTTTGCGAGGGGAGCTTGGGGTGTGTTTTCCCTTCTGAGTTGGTTTTGGAGCTCACTTTGTAGCATATGTAAATCATGTATCATACTTTTCTTCTTGTATCATATCTTGCATCTTGTATACTAGATGAGCTTCTTCTATATATTCTTAGCTTCTCCATATGTTCTTGTGATGTAGTACTTGAGATGATA
This sequence comes from Echinochloa phyllopogon, assembly GCA_033239725.1. Lineage (NCBI taxonomy): Eukaryota > Viridiplantae > Streptophyta > Magnoliopsida > Poales > Poaceae > Echinochloa > Echinochloa phyllopogon. The sequence goes on from BTCW01000001.1 coordinate 6,283,523, forward strand.
CTCTTATGGAGAATTATGCAGTTTAGTCTCATGAGGATATTATGCTATACTTGACATGAGCTAACTGTTTTGCAATATGCAATTTGGAAATGAAATCTCTTGATCACCCATGAGCAATTACTATGCTTTGGATAGCTCTTGCTTGAATATTAGTTCTCATGATTTGTTTATGGTTGGGTGTCATATTCTTTTCAATTGGATCCATGATCTAGGTATCATTACAGATGTTTAGCCTATGTTAAATCCTAGGAGGAACTTGGTTCCTTTGTGTCGCAAAGACACATCATGCTAGCTTGGTTTTATGGTTATATAAAATTGAGAAAAATATGTTGTTCACCAAGGTTGAAATGCTTTCGCCGCTAAAAACTTAATATGCTTAGTTGTCACATGATGTCTACCAAAGAAGTAGGCACTTGATCTCAACAAGCCAGAAATGAAAGCTAGAATATGGCTTGGATCTTTCATGGGTGTCTGTGATGATCTTTTGTTAAGAATGTGTTGTCCTCGCATAAACTGATTATAGTACGAATTATTCATGCTTGAGCTATTCTCGGTTCAGTTTTTGCTCATATGGTAACATCTTTGTAACATTCTAAAACTTTGATTAACTACTTTGCTCATTCTCTTATATCATGATATCCTTGTGAGCTTGTAGTTGTATGTGATCTATTTGAATATCCTCTCATGTGCGAACTCATTTTGAGAATATGTTGATGCTTTGCGATATATAAGAGAAGCTCTTGACTTTGTACATCTTTCATGCAATTCTTGATGTTTGCATTGTCAACAAGGGGGAGAATTTGAGTTTGTATGCACTTGTCACTTGTTCAGGGAGTTTGCATTGAGAGGGTTACTCAGTTCAGGGGGAGAACTTGAGTTTGTATGCACTTGTTCGGGGAGTTTGCATTGAGAGGGTTACTCAGTTCAGGGGGAGAACTTGAGTTTGTATGCACTTGTTCGGGGAGTTTGCATTGAGAGGGTTACTCAGTTCAGGGGGAGAACTTGAGTTTGTATGCACTTGTTCAGGGGTCGGCATTTGGAGCTTGTTGTCTCGGTTGTGTTGACCCGTTGCCCTTGTCTTAGGGGATCGAGACTTTCTCTTTCGAGTGACTTTGTCTTTCGGCTTGTTATTCGCTTTGGTCACTTGATTGAGTCTTCTTTTCTTTTCTTTTTCTGTTTTCCTTTTTCATATCCTGAATCATGTGTGTGTTGTCAATGCACTCATCAAGGGGGAGATTGAGGACCATGTGTGTCCGAGGACCGGTGGATGGTCGCTTCTCAGTGTGATGAGTGATTGACAACGGTGTGTGGACTGACTCTTGGCCTAGTACTACAGGTGTTGGTGCGACTTGGTTTGCGTTGGTGCAGGTGAAGAACAAGTGTGAAAGGTCTTAGGAGAGACAAGTAAGCTTGGTTCGAGGGACCCGGTGGCCAGACGGGATCAAGTGCAGTCAACATGGTGCAAGAAGAGCAAGACGAGGTCGTGGACTTAGAGCCGGTGCAAGGTGGCGGCTAACAACCGAAGCTTGTACGCGGGGTTTGATGGTTGGGCCACAAAACCATCGGAGGAGGGTTTCTCGGTTTGGGCCTCAAAACCGAGCCCGAAGGCCCAACGTGACGGAGACGGTGATCCGGGCGCGTTCGGGAAGCTTCGAAGCGGTGGACGCGTGGCGGGATCCGGGAGCTTGCGTCGGAGGTAAGCAAGGCCGGATGGACGGCGCGCCCAGCCGGAGGAGTTATCTGCAACTTTACCGTTTTGCCCTTGAGGGTGTGTATCGTAGAGTTAAGTTGTAGGGGTAGTATGGTCACTTCCCTTCACCAGGACACTTAATATAAATAGGAGGTGGAGGGAATGGCAAGGACGCTCTCTGGAACCCTAGTTCATTTCTTTCTTGCTTCTCTAGGCTAGCCCGTGCTTCATGTCGATCTTAGCGGGAGGATGTTTGGGAGGTTGCTAGCCTTGTATAGAATCTGACCTTTGTTTGTTGGAATGAAATCAAGTGCTAGTTGAATCTCTTTGTCTCTCCTCGAGTTCATTTTTGTGCTATTTTCGTTCTCGGCTCGATTCTTCGTTTCTAGACCGTTTGGCTCCGGATTTGTTTGAGGGGATCATGGGTGAGTGCCTTGCGCCTCTTTGTGTGTGATCTTGCACTCTCAAACGCCGGGAATCGGTCTTGATTCGTAGTTTTTGGGATGAACTCGTGAGAAGGTGTTCTTCCGTGTGATCCGCAATTTCTCGAGTTGTAGGGAGTTAGAGGCCGAGATTTTTGGGGCATAGCTTCCCTTTAGGGTGCTAATCATCTCCCCAAAGTTTCGTCTCAAGAGCTCTAGCCGTTTGGGAGATCCGGTGATGGATTTGGAAGAAGAGATCCGCGGGTTACTGTAGTTGTTCGTTCTGTTCGTCCGTCGTGTTTCTCGGACGGTCCGCGCGGGGTTGGCGGACGGTCCGCGAGGTTGCCGGACGGTCCGCATGTGATTGGCGGACGGTCCGTGCAGAAGAGTTCGACGGTGTCGTCTTAGATTTGGCTAAGTCTTTTCACGGACGGTCCGCGTGACCACCTCGGACAGTCCGCGACACCGGCGGACGGTCCGCGGTAGGAGCTCGGACAGTCTGCTTAAAGGGCCTGGAGCTACTGGAGATTTGAGGTGATTTTACGGACGGTCCGCCTTGTCTAGACGGACGGTCCGCCGTAACCACGGACAGTCCGCGACTCTTGTGCGGACGGTCCGAGCTGACCCAGGCAAGTTGCGAATTGTTTTTGGTTCTTGAGTTGTGCTTCCGCTTATTCATTTGTTCTAGCTTGTTTCCTAGGGTTGGTAGGTCCGCTGTGACTACGCTACCTTGACAAGCTTGTGAGGAATCTTTGGCGAGTGACTTTGGGACATAGGCCGAATTTCGAGAAGAAATTTTATCGGCTCCCATTCACTCCCCCCTCTCTGGTCGCCACTTCGATCCTTCAAACAATTATCTTGCCACATTCGGATTGTGCCCGTATTGATTTCTTGGACATGTTCTTTAGTACGACACGGCGAACATACAAGCTGACAATGATAAGAGGCTGCACTGCTATCATCACAACAGCCAAACGCCAAGCAATCACCAGACTCATGATGCAGGCGATGAGCACTGCAGAAATTGTTTGGATGACGAGGGACATTCGATCACCAACAAGTGACCTCACCTGAAGAACATATGCATATACATTTTTGGTCAAATATTATTCTTTTGTAAATGAGCAAAAACTTTGTTTTTCTTCTTTGCACTTACAACATTGGCGTCCTTGGCAAGTTGTGAGCATATGGCTCCACTGGAGTTCTCCTCATGGTCGAACCACCCAATCTCGAAAGTAAGGATTTTTGCAAGCATCTTTTCTCTTATCCTTTTAGTGAGGTATTCCCCCATGGCACAAAAGCTGTAATGTTGTCCAATATTGAGCAGGAATGAGAACACTGCAAGACCAACAATGAAGAGTGAGTAGGTCCTGGATTTATCTTTGATCTCTTCATGATCAGTCGAGAAGTAGATTGAGATCATGCTCCCCATGGCGTATGCATGTGCAGGCTGTATGCCTCCAAACACAATTGCACTAAAGCTTCCCACCAGAGCATGCTTCCACTCTGGTGCATTAAGCATCAATAGCTTTAAGAATGATGGCACAGGAAGTTTTGGTTTCTCTTTGTTATCATAAGCTTCATCATCATCCATGGATAGTGTTGAGATTGACCTACTTGCTGCGGATAGCCTCCTGCTCATACTGTGGTTACTTGATTCCCGCACAACCAATGTACTTCCAGCTCCACCTACCTTGTTAGTATCCATTGAGTCTTTGGTCTGCTGAAGTTGGACAAGAGATGAGTAGAGGCCATTCTCATTGGCGATGAGCTCATCGTGGGATCCCAACTCCTTGACCTCACCAGTCTGCATGACAGCAATAATATCAGCATTCTGTATGGTGGATAGCCGATGTGCGATGACAATAGTAGTCCGTCCCATGGATGCCAGTTCAAGTGCCTCCTGCACTACACGTTCTGAATTAGTGTCTAATGCACTGGTTGCTTCATCGAGGAGGAGGATCTTTGGTGAGACTATTATTGCTCTGGCAATAGCGATCCTCTGCTTTTGTCGTCCGGACATTTGGACACCATGCTCACCCACCTGTGTTTGCCCTATATCTTGTTAGTTTCCGAGTAAGCACAACATTTTGTTAGTTTCAGATTTAAAACCTGGCATTAGGTTTGGGCTCACAGGACGGCAGGATGCAGAAGCAACAGCATGATATACAGCAAGTTTACATGAAGTCATTATATGTAGATATGTATATGATGCTAAGATCGGTACCTGCGTGTCGTAGCCCTGCGGCAGCTGGGAGATGAAGCTGTGAGCGTTGGCTGCCTTTGCCGCAGCAATGACCTCCTCTTCGGTAGCTTCCTGCTTGCCTGACAGTATGTTCTCCCTGATTGACGTCGCGAATAGCGCCGGCTCCTGGCTGACGAGCCCCATCTGCGCGCGCAGCCACTTCAGCCGAAGCCGCCGGATATCGACGCCGTCCAGCGTCACCTGCCCAGCCGATGGATCATAGAATCGTTCCAACAGCGCGATCACTGTCGATTTTCCAGACCCGCTGCTGCCGACAAGTGCCATAGTTCGTCCTGATGGGATGTGCAGGTTGAAGCTCACGAAGATGGGGTTCTCCGGCCTCGACGGGTAGCAGAACTCCACGTTCTTGAATTCTACCTCGCCGGCGACGTTGGCGAGCTCCTCGCCGGCGTTGCTCTCCGAGTCGATCTTGGGTACCCGCCGGATCACGTCCAGGATCCTCTCGGCCGCCGAGCTAGCCTCTGCGAAGTACTTGACGTTCGAGAGTGCTGACCCCAGAGCTCTGCATGGTTCTTTATTAAAGGACAGATGATGTGCGGCACTCAAAACTAAACTTACTTACGTACATTTATCTTCTCTGCCCATAATAGTTATGTTCTAATGATAGAAAGATGATTTGAAAGACGAATCTTACTCTGTTAATTTCATGGACCAATTGGTTATATGTCCTCTATCTATTTCTCTAAGGCGTAATTTTGTTTGAATAAGTCGTCAAATATTTTGACTGATAACTAGTACTATATGTATCATGAGTGCAAAAGTTGTGTGATTTCAATATGCTTTGAACAAGTATTGATTTTGTAGGGACTGGTAATACTTACTAGATATGTACTTGGCTGTTGTGTATACCTCTCTTGCTGTGTTATTGGTTACACTTGCCGTATACGGCCTGTTTTATGTGGTTTAGGACAGTTTCGGGTGGTTTATCCCTGGTTTTGGAGTTGATGTCTTGGTTCCTCATGTTTTTTCATTGTTGATACAAATATAATTGACAGAAGATTTACTCGCTTTAAAATAAAATTATAATATATTAGGTAGAGATTAAGCTGATGTTGGTATAGGAGATTAGGAGTATTGCTTACAAGCCACCAAGTACTATGCCCGAGGAGACGCTGAAGACGGTGCCACCCTCGTCGCCGTGGTACAAGACGAGCCGGCTGCCATACCAAACGAGGAAAGCGGAGATGGCAAACCCGATGCCATTGCTGCCAATCGCAACGCCCTTGGCGAAGCCCTGCTTGATCCCGAGCCACGCCGACTCCTCGAGCGCGGCGGCGAACCGCGCCGCCGTGCTCCCCTCCGCCGCGAACGAGTACACCGTCCTCACCGACGACATGGCCTGCTCGGCGATGGCGCCCGGGCGCGTGTACTGCTCCCTGATCCGGCGCGCCAGGCCCATGAGGACGCGCGCGTAGAGGAAGCCGGGGACGACGAGCAGCAGCAGCGACGGGAGCGCCGCCAGCGTGAGCCGCGGCAGCAGCGCGAACCCGACGGCGTAGCCCCCGGCGAACATGGCGACGTTCATCGCGAAGTTGGGCACCTTCTCGCTCAGCGCGTCCTGCACGGCGAGGCTGTCGGTGGAGACGCCGGTGATCGCCTCCGACGTCGCGCCGGCGTTGAGGTCGAAGTACTCCACGTCTTGCCGGAGCACCGCACGAAGGTACCGCGCCCGCATCCGCGACGACTGCCGCTCCGCCGTGCGCGCCCAGCAATATCCCTCTGAAATAGTGAAATTCACACAGGCATGAACATGTTAATTTTTAAGTGTCATCGGCAGGCGTGGCATCAGCATGTAGGCATATATATACATATCATATATGCAAATGCACGCTCACCCAGGAACGCCATGATCCAGTTGGCGACTGCCAAGAAGAGGATATTCCTTGCGTTCTGAAATGCAGATCGACCCGGGTGGATTCAGTTCGTCAGAAATGGTGATGTGATGTTGACATAACATATTAACATTGTTATTGACCTGGGATTGGAAGTTAGAGGTACGTGTAGATGGTTAATTACCTCATTGATCTTGGAGCTGAAGTGCTGAAGGCGATCAGGGCCATTGCCGGAGTCGTTGTAGATGCGGCTAGTGATGACCACCATCACCGGCACCGACAAGCCGTCACCCACGGCGCCGATCAGGCCGAGCACCATCAGCGCCATGTCCCACGCATCTGCGTGCGCGAACACCGATGCGAATGACAGCAGAGCCGACGCTGCCTTTGCCTTCCCCGTCCCCGGTGGCCCGTCTGTATTGCCCATGTCGTCTAGCCAGAGCAGGCAGCCAGTGAACCAGGCACACTGCACATAGCAGTTTATATATAGTTGATTCACCTCACTGCCTCGTAGGGGAATGAATGGGTTTTCTCAAATAAAATCAGGGACATGACCACCTAGATACTTACTAGAAAGTTAATGAATTCTCTCATTGGTCTGGCATCATTGCGCATGCCCTGACATATGTTTTAGTTTTTTTTCCCCAGACAATAGTTTAATTTCTTTAGAGTAAACTCGTTCTTATTGTAATCAATTGGACATGCTATGCACCGACACTATGTTGTTTATATATGCTGTATTTTTTATACCACTAGTTGTCATATATATTACTGCAAAAGGGCATTATCATCTGATTCTAAACTTTGAAGTTATTGTCATAAAAAAGGCATTTGATCCCCTTTTTTTATATCAACCCTTTTTGGATATCTACCAGCTACACATAGAGAGAGATTTTAAAGATTGGATTTGTTGATAACCAGTATATATGTAGTTTATAGATTGTCACGACAAAGTGAGGCCAAACATTCAAAAAAACTACAAGTTCCTTTTGTTATTTTCTCAAAAGTGGGCATTGGAGTGGTAACATGCCTTCAGGTCAGCATCTTTGCTCTTTGTTATAACTCAAGTGCGTAATTGTGCTATTTCAACAATTAATCCTTCATTCCTTTATTGGTAAACTTAAATGCCAAGATAATAATGTAGATCACCTAGCTTCCATTGCAAGGACTGCACATTGATTTTGAATATGAGCTAGCAACAATAATGTAGTCCTTTGCATAAGAAAGAACTTATATACGAAGGTGTTCATATAAGTGTAAAGAACCATTTTTTTATAACTTTTCCCAGTAAATTTTCTTATAACTAGTTAAAACAGGACTAGCAACCTAGAAGAAAACACTTTGATTTCAATGTTTGTGTGAAAGTTAATTTGCAAGAGAAAGAAATAAGTAGAGGAAGAAAAAAAGAGATAAGCTCAATTCATTCTTGGGCCCGTGTACATATTTGGAGTAGAAGGTGTGGAGGGAGAAGGACCAATCATTCGCTAGAATTTTCACAAGCGAGGTAGCATAGGCACTACTGGAAAAACTGGCATCAATTCAGCACATTGGTACTGGCCAGCAGAAGGCTATTTTTTTTTTCTTTGTGCCTATCCACCCAAGGACCTCCAGCTTCTTCCTCCAACGACGTAGGATCTAGATGATTTTTATATGAAAATCATAGTTCTTGGCAAGATATACAAATTTAGAGTTAGAAGCACAAATAATTTGATTAAGCTTGTGGTTGCATTTTGGGCATCCGTGACTTTGATCACTTCACTCCTTTCATCATTGTCCATCTATTGGAGTTCTAGAACACAACTACTCTATGTAAACTTATATATAAACTTATACTACTATAATGTAATGGTAATATGTAGTGATTAAGCATTAAATATGATTATTGAGTTTTATGCAATATTGGCAACAAATGCATATGTTGGAAAGAGACATATGAAAGCATTATAAATATGAGACATGTTCAAAATGATTTCCTAGATGGACACTTGGATATAAAGATCAAAGAGGTAGTTAAGGCATCTGGGAGCAAGTGGGGAAAGGACCTTTATGGCTTGGAGCAAGCAGCTACTAGCAGGCAGCTAGAGTATTTCTAAGCAGCTACTAGGCAAGCAGCTACTAGGAACTGGCATCAAGATGAACCAAATGAAGTTTTCTAGATAAATTACTTTGAAAAGTTTTCCCAAAAGTATTTCTAGTAAAGTTCTCCAAAAAAATTCCTTTGAATTGTATTCTAAAAAGTTTCTCCAAAACTCTTCTGTGAAAGTTTTCTCCTGAAAAGTTCTTTGAGTAAATGATACAGAAAATAAAAAACTACACTAGTCAAGCACATGGATCGCGTGAATTAGTGGGAGGCCGTGGGGGTACGAGGGAGTCCTTTTGAGGCATGTGCATATTTCCCGTACTATTAACGTAATGTTCCTAACTTCCTGTACTTTTAGCAATGCGTGTAGCACCATGAACCATACTACACTAAACCACACATGTAAGAAATGCTATCAAGTCTTTGGAGTGGGAAGAAAAATCAAACGTACTATGGGAGATGAATAGTACAAGTTATGACCATTTAGCCCCTAAATCCCTAATGCATGCGTCATGCGTGGTCCACTGGTCCGGCCATCAATTACGTAGTACTGCTATGTGTGTGACGTGAGCGAGATTGGAGAGTCCCCATTGATCTTTTTTATAATATAATATGATTTTTTTGTTACATTCTCTTCAAGGACACATCCTCTAGGAATTTGAAGCCCAGTGCCAAAATATAAAATGGGCTCTAAATTTGTAGATGTGACAATCTCATTCGTACCGGTGATTGAATCGGTACCATGAAATCGATACAAATGAGGATGGTCATTAGCCCTGTTCGTTTGGCTTATCAGCCACCAACCAGCAGTGTTTTTCTCTCAGCAAAAATCAGCCACCAGCCACCAACCAGCCGACGGTGTTTTTCTCTCAGAAAAAATCAGCATCAGCCACCAGCCAGCTGAACAGGCCGTATGTGGATAGACAAAACATAAATTTGCAAATAAAAAAATTAGAAAACAATTATTTCAAACCGAAAGGACCACCCCGAGCTACCCAAACAAGTCACACCTTTTTCATGCGAAATATGCTCGTGCAATATCCATCAAAAAAAATTCAGAAAAAAACTTTAGTTGTAAATTACAGTTCATTTAAACTTTTGTGCATCTACATATATTGTAATAGCTATAAATTCAGAAAAAAAACAACATAATTTGAGACGGAGGAACTTCGGGTTCTAATTTTCAAAATCTAAAAAATCCGACCCGAACTTTTAAGGCAACCCGAATGCCCACCCCTATAAGGAAGTAGCTGATTATCACATACCATAAGTTTCAAATATTTTAGATTATAGATTAGATAGCAAGTTTCACTTTTTTTATATATAGAATAGCTGCATAATTCATGTTTGAGAACTTTGCAAATGGGCCACAATTATTTACATGCAACCTACTACGCATCGAGACCTAAAAGGCTAAAAGTCGCATGGGCCTTAAGGGGCCAGCAGCATGTAACAAAGGCCCTAAATCGAAATTCGGTCTCGCATAAGCCCATAACATCCTCCACGGCGACGCCGCGCCGTCAGCTTCCAGCAGGCTCCCGCGGAGCCGCCGCGAACCACATCGTCGCCGTCGGCGTCACGACGGTATGGTGGCCGCCGGCCCGCCGCCTCCAACCCGCCTCCTTGTGCAGCAGCGGTCGGTTCAATCTTGTCATATTCCTAACCTAACTCCTGTTCTCCACCGCGCGGCGCGCCAATCCCCACCGTACTCGCCTGCCTCCGCCCCCGCCGCCGCTTGCTCGAAGGCAACCCATCCGGCGCTGCCAGGACGCCGGATCCTCCCTCTCCGACGGGCGATAACCAGGTACCGCCACAAAATTCTACTAAAAGTCTTCTATTAGATTTCTTGACCTTTACGCGATCAGTAGCTATATAAAAATAAATAAATATCTAGATAACCTTTTTGAGATGCTGGATACACTTCCATTTTGAGATGTTAGATACACTTCTATATGCTGAATTGCTGATAGAGCAAGGAGAGACAATATCAAAAGAGTTAACTGTCACAGGAAATTCAGTTTTCTTAACATTCTCTGATTAACCCAAAATGTTAAGTCAACTAAATTGGGCTGCAAGTTTGGAAAGCGGTGCAATGTCATGCAAAATCCATGTGTTGATTGTGTCCTTGTTGCAAGCTAACCAATCCAAAGTATGTTCCAGCAGAACCCTTGCCCATGAGGGATGCATGTGTGCCCGTCTCTAGAACAGTCCCTTTTTCAAGCACAGTGATCATGTCACAGTTTTGAATGGTGCTAAGCCTGTGTGCGACCACTACACTTGTCCTTTCAACCAACAGTCGGTCCAGTGCCTCTTGTACCACCTTCTCAGAGTGGCTGTCCAATGCACTTGTTGCTTCATCTAATAGCAAGATAGCAGGGTTCTTCAGGATTGCACGGGCAATCGCAATGCGCTGCTTTTGACCTCCTGACAGTTGAACACCTCGCTCACCACACCATGTGTCATATCCATCCTTGAGGCTGCTAATGAAGTCATGTGCATTGGCATACCTTGCTGCAATCTCAATTTCTTCCTCACTGGCTGTTTCTGTGCCATATACAATATTCTCTCTAATGGTACCTGCGAACAGGGTTGGTTCTTGGCTGACCAGCCCAATGTGCTTCCGCAGGGATCGGAGGTTATATGTTTTGATATCTCTACCATCAATCTCTACAGCACCCACAAGCGGGTCGTAGAACCGTTCTATAAGCCCAATGATGGTTGACTTGCCAGAACCACTTTGGCCAACAAGAGCTGTTGACTTACCTGCCTGGATGCTCAAGGAAAATCCTTTAAAGATAATCACATCTGGCCTTGATGGGTATGCAAAATCAATTTCTTTGATATCCACCTCGCCTTTGAGCTTCTCTGGTTTGTATCCCCCGGGATTGTCAGGGTCAATTTTGGTCTCCTTGTCAAGAATAGCAAACACTGAGGTGACTGCATCAGCGCCCTTAGCAAGGTCTGTTGTCATACTACCTGCATCTGCTATGACACGTCCTGTACTTATAAGAATTAAGAAGGTTTGAAATAGGGCCTTGGAAGTAATGTGGTGCCTAGCCATGAGTATGCCACCATACCATAAGGTGAAGGCCCATACGCACCTCAAAAGGCTCATGGAGATACTGAGGCCAAGACCAGCAAACCATGACTGCCGAATGCTTTCCTCGCGTGGGCCTTCCTGTGCTTGGTCAAAGAGGTGCAGGATACGATCCTGGGATGAGAAAGCAGTTACTGTGCGAAGATTAGAGACAGCCTCAACGGCTAGCTTGCTACATTCAGATTGTGCCTCTGTTGATTTCTTGGACATGCTCTTTAGTAAGACACGACGAGCATAAAAGCAGATAATGATAAGAGGCTGCACTGCTATCATCACAATTGCCAAACGCCAAGCAATCACCAGACTCATGATGCAGGAAATGAGCACTGCAGAAACTGTTTGGATGATAAGGGACATTCGATCACCAACAAGTGACCTCACCTACAAAACAAATATATTTTCTGATTATGGGTTATTCCTTTTTAATATCTCATAAGCTTTGTTTTGTTTTTGAACTTACCACGTTGGCATTGTTGGCAAGTTGTGAGCATATAGCACCACTAGAATTCTCATCATGGTCGAACCACCCAATCTCAAAAGTGAGAATTTTTGAAAGCATCTGTTCTCTTATCCTTTTGGTGAGGTATTCCCCCATGGCACCAAAGCTGTAATGCTGCACAATATTGATCAGGAATGAGACCACTGCAAGACCAACGAAGAAGAGTGAGTAGATCCTGGTTTGATCCTTGATCTCTTCATGATCTGTTGAGAAGTATACCGAGATCATGCTACCCATGGCATATGCATAGATAGGCTGTACGCCTCCAAACACTATTGCACTTGAGCTTCCCATTAGTGCATGCTTCCACTCTGGTGCATTAAGCATCAGTAGCCTTACAAAGGATGGCACAGGAAGCTTTGGCTTCTCTGTTCTGCTGTCATCTTCAGTGTTACCCATGGATAGTGTTAGCATTGACCCATTTGCTTCACATAACCTCTTGCTCATACCATGGCTGCTTGATTGTCGAATAAAAGATGTACTTCTAATTCCACCAAGCTCATTAGTGTCCATTGTCTCTTTGGTCTGCTGAAGGTGGACAAGAGATGAGTATAGACCATTCTCATTGGCAATGAGCTCATCATGGGATCCTAGCTCCTTGATCTCTCCAGACTGCATTACAGCAATCATATCTGCGTTTCGGATGGTGGATAGCCGATGGGCAATGACAATAGTAGTTCGACCCATGGAGGCCAGTTCAAGCGCCTCCTGCACAACACGCTCTGAATTAGTGTCCAATGCACTTGTGGCTTCATCAAGGAGTAGAATCTTGGGTGACTTTATGATAGCTCTGGCAATAGCAATCCTTTGCTTCTGTCCTCCAGACATTTGGCCACCATGCTCGCCCACCTGTTTTTGTTCTCTGTACATGGTTAGTGTTCAAGTAGACAAGTAGGAACAGAATTTATATTTTTTTAGAAGGATCATGTCTAATTCCAAGGTCATTAGTTTGCTCAATGTAAATGAACAAGTTTAGGTAGAGCTAACACTTGTAAGTTGTAACCATCTGTAAATTGTAGTGACAAAAATATAACCTAAAGAGACTCGAGCATTAATCACTTGTGTGGACTTGAAAGTTAATGTGTAAATTGCACGCTGATTGACGACTGTTTAGAAGCTGGTTAAAAGAATATATCTTAATCTTATCTTTCAAAAAAGAATATATCTGAATATTTGTGTGATACTTATGCAAGATTAACATATTCAAGATCAAAATTAATATGTGTTTTATCAGTTGACTACTGCCTGATGGCATCCTTCCAGTGATATGGTCATGAAGTACTTGCTATTTCGAAGTTTTTAAAAGAAAAAACGAAATCAGTTTTGCTGCCTGGAAAACTGAGTACAGAAGGTGTCATTGGCTGTCAGACTTGTATAACAGAATAAATAAGCATCTTGGCTTGATGCTCGATTGTTTGAAGTGATCATTCTATATAGTTGCAATTAACATTTGGCAGACGGTAAGGTGAGATATAGGACATGGGGATAGACCTGATTCCTCATCTTTTTGCAGCATATTTACACACATATAAATATATAATTGAGTTTGATATATGTTGCCTCTCATGGTTTTTCTTTTCCCGGTTATGTTTGGTTATCTGAGAAGCTACCTAGCATTATTACAATTATAAAATTACAATTGGAACCATATCACTTGTCTTTTCATACTTAAAATTATGTTTTGCATATATACATCTTTTGGAATTTAAAGCTCACTTTTTGTTACTTCACCATGTGTATGCTGTACAGTGACATAGCAGCATGGGGACAACAGCAACTCGTTACAGATTGCGGAGAGTCAGTACCTGCGTCTCGTAGCCCTGCGGCAGCTGGGAGATGAAGTTGTGGGCGTTGGCCGCCTTCGCCGCCGCGACGATCTCCTCCTCCGCCGCGTCCTCCTTGCCAAGCAGGATGTTCTCCCTGATCGACGTCGCGAACAGAGCCGGCTCTTGGCTGACGAGCCCCATCTGCGCTCGCAGCCACTTGAGCCGCAGCTGCCGGATGTCCACGCCGTCCAGCATCACCTGCCCCGCCGATGGATCATAGAACCGCTCCAGCAGCGCGATCACCGTCGACTTCCCAGACCCGCTGCTGCCAACCAGCGCCACCGTGTGCCCCGCCGGCACGCGCAGGCTGAAGCTCACGAAGATGGGGGTCTCCGGCCGCGACGGGTAGCAGAACCCCACGTTCTTGAATTCCACCTCGCCGGTGACGCTGGCCAGCTCCTCGCCGGTGCCGCTCTCTGAGTCGATCTTGGGCACCCGCCGGATCACCTCCAGCATCCTCTCCGCCGCCGCGCCTGCCTCCGCGAAGTACTTGATGTTCGACAGCGCCGAACCCAGCGTTCTGCACGGCTCAGTCAGGTTCGTCAATGGCGTCAGGATCTAGTATCACATTTCACAATATTACTATGAGCTAAGAAAGAAGTATACTGGTTGCAGGCTACGTACATGCCCCCGATGATGATGACAGTGCAGACGGCGTAGACGGTGCCACCCTTGTAGCCATGGTACATGACGAGGCGGCTGCCGTACCAGACACTGAAGGCGTAGATGGCGAAGCTGACCCCGCTGCTGCCGACGGCGATGCCCTTGGTGAACCCCTGCCTGATCCCGAGCCTCGCCGTCTCCTCCAGCGCGGCGGCGAACCGCGCCGCCGTGGCACGCTCCGCCACGGAGGAGTACACGGTGCGCACGGACGACATGGCCTGCTCGGTGATGGCGCCCGGGCGCGTGTACTCCTCCCGGATCTGGTGCGCGAGGCCGATGAGGACGCGGCCGTAGAGGAAGCCGGGGATGATGAGCAGCAGAGCGGACGGGAGCGCCACCAGCGTGAGCCGCGGCAGCAGCGCGAACCCGACGGCGTAGCAGCCGGCGAACATGGTGGCGTTCACGGCGAAGTTGGGTACCTTCTCGCTCAGCGCGTCCTGCACGGCGAGGCTGTCGCTGGAGACGCTGGCGATCACCTCCGACGTCGAGCCGGCGTTGAGGTCGAAGTACTCCACGTCCTGCCGGAGCACCGCCCGGAGGTAGCGCAGCCGCATCCGCGACGCCTGCCGCTCCGCCGTCCGCGTCCAGCAATACCCCTCTGCACGAACCCAGCGATGTGTCAGAGGCAGCCGCGGGCGGCATTGGAGTGCAGTGCAGAGCTAGCGCACTCACCTAGGAACGCCATGGTCCAGTTGGCGGCTGCCAAGATCAGCAGATTCCTTGCATTCTGCAGGTTGAGGCCGTGACGAAATGGAATTCGTCAGTGATGGTGTTCAGCGTTCACCATGACATGGCTAATGGCTTGGATAGGATGAAGGGAGGTCGTCAGAGATCAAATGCCATGGTAATGGTACCTTGTTCATCTTGGAGCTAAAGTTCTGGAGACGGTCGGGGCCGCTGCCGGCGTCGTTGAATATGCGGCTGGCGATAAGAAACATTATCGGCGTCGACATGCCGTCGCCCATGGCGCCCACCAGGCCCAGCACCATGAGCGCTACGTCCACAGCGTCCGCGTGCACGAACACGGACGCGAATGACCGCAGCACCGGCACCGTCTTCGTCTCCGGTGGCCCGTCCTTACCCATCTCCGGCGAGGTACCTACGCAGGAGTTGCGGCGACAGTTGTATATAATTGACTCAGAGTTCACTGGTCTTCTAGTTAAATTTGCCGCGGGAGTTATGGCGTCAGATTACATATAATTGACTCAAGTTCACGACTCTTTAGAAGTTTACAATTTTTCATTGCTACTCTCTCCATCTAAAATTGTATATTGTTTTAACTTTCTATATATATATTTCACTATGCATCTAAATATATGTTACGTCTAGATACGTAACCAAAAAAACTATATATTTAGAAAAACCAAAGCAACATACTTTCTCAGTTCCAAATTGTAAGTCGTTTTGGCAAATCTAGATTCATATTTAGTAGTATGTATCTACATATATACTTATGTCTAGATACATACTACTAACTATGAATCTTGAAATGCCAAAACGACCTACAAATTGGAACGGAGGGAGTATAATTTAGAAAGAAGGAGGTACCGCACATTTGTAAGTTGTAACGACTCATCTAAGATGATTAAAAATAAGTCGTTTCATAAATTCCACAGTGTTATTTTCATGAATGGATGATAGTTACTGGATTTTTTTTAGAATTTTTCTCAAATAGCTAAAAGTTTTTAAAGTCTAATTAAGCTGTGTTTTTTCATGAATGGATGATAGTTATTGGATTTCTTTGGAATTTTTCTCAAATAGCTAAATTTTTTTAAGTCTAATTAACGTATTTCCCAAGAGTTATTTACTACTAGCGAAGTGAGCGTAGCTCAGCTGGTAAGGTGCCCAAGAGTTATTTTACTACTAGCGAAGTGAGCGTAGCTCAGCTGGTAAGGTGCCTTGGGGTGGAACTTGTCCACCCAGGTTGTCCTTAACTCAGCGTGGGTGCTCGCATTTTTCTAGATCTATTCAGGATTTAATGGTGTTATTCTTCTAGTGGTAGGCGTCGTGTTCGTCAACAGTGAGGTGTCTGTGGTGACTTCATCAATTTTGATATTAGCCGGCTCAAACTCTCAGATGTGCTCATAGGTGTAGGGTTGTAATATATTCATAGGTGTAGGGTTGTAATATATTCTTTGAGTGAGCGTGAATACATATTTGTACATATGGTGACTTCATCAGTTTCAAGATTAGTCGACTCCGTCTCTCAGATATGCTCATATGGTGTAGGGTTGCTTGCATATATTCATTGGGTGAGTGTGTATATGTATTTGTGAGTGTTTGTGTCTCTACTATGTTTCGAAGAGAAAAGTTATTTACTACTAGGTAGTTGATTGTTTTTATTCTAAAATATTTTTATTCGAAATACTGGTTAGAGATTTGTGCTTAACCTCAAGGATTGTTTAAATTTGACTATGAAACCTTGGTCATTTGAGGAAAAACAATCATTTTTCATTTGATAAAACACTCAAGAAATGTTGAATATCATAGCTTGTTTCAAGATTATGCCAAAGACTCTAGCTTGTTCCCTATTAGTGCTCTCTCCTAAAAGAGTATATCCAAGGTTTGAACTCAATGTAAGGATATCCAGTGCACGATACCATGAAACCTAATTATATTGATATGGGTTGTATATCTAAATATTGCATTATTTGTCTTCTGAAACCTAATTTTTACATGAGCAAACATGAGCACAAATGCCCACCTTTATAAACATGAGCAAGCGCAAGGGTTGAAAAACAGTATGGATACTATTTGTTCGTCCCTATGATTGAAATGTTTTTATACTAAATAATGAATAATCCATCACCGAATCCGACTATTTAAGATCTTATCTGTATGACTGTATGTGAATCCAGATGATCAAAGATGGATATCTTATATATACTCATATGGGTTGTATATCCATGCCGAGCACATTTGAAATTATTCGTATCTGAATCTGATCTGAGAAAAAATAATTATCTGTAGATATCCGTCTATATCCGACTTTTTCATCCCTATTATAGTATGCACATCTTATCTCTACTGGCCAATATAACTCAAAATTGACAAACTCAGCACATTGCACTGAAAAAACAATTAGCCACAAATACGATAACCATGCTAATTGGAGACTTAAATCCATATTAGTAGATTTTTCTACCACAAGAAACCTAACTAACCGAGATGAGTTTGGCCTGATATGCAATGATGGACTAACAGGTAACAGCGCAAGCAATTCAGTGGCCTACGAATCTGTGACCAACCGAGATGGATCTCTGCTATCATATCATTCATAAATCCTTCAACACTTCAGCAAATTAAAATGATGATGCGCCGTCCCTCTGTTTTTAAACATGATACTGTCTACGGAGGGAGCAATGGTGTGTTTAGTTCCAAAAAAGAGGAAGGAAAAGTTTGGTGAAAATGTCACATCCGACACTGTAGCGCACTATAGCACTTTTCGTTTGTTTGTGGTAAACATTGTCCTACCATGACCTAACTAGGCTCAAAAGATTCGTCTCGTCGTGTACATCAAAATCATGTAATTAGTTTTTTTATTTGCCCATGTTTAGTACTCCATACATGAGGAGAGATTTGATGTGATAGGTGAACAGTGAAGTTTGGAGAGAGAATTTTAGGAAGTTTGGTGATTTGACGTTGAACTAAACACACCCATCTCTTTTTCTGTGAGGATCCCTCATCCAGTGGCACCGAGAATCCAGCTGATACTAGTTGACTTTCTTGGTTTCATCTGAAACCTCATATAGTTTATAAGTTTTGTATGGGATCCTATGTTGCAAAATAGTACTACCTCCGGTCTTTTATATATGACGCTTAAGACATCAGAAATGAACTGTGATTAGGATAACTTAGCTGTCTGAAACGTCATCTAAAGATCACCGGAGGTAGTATGACTTAACGCCCATCAGTCAAAAAAAAAGATCCTATAGTTTTCAGGTTGTGTAGTTAAAAAGAATCCAAATTGCAGTGGGGGGAGTCGGACAGCGCGCTCGACCAATGGTGCTGCCTGTTTTAAGTTAATCGGATTATTCCACGGCCTTGTTACGTTAACACAATAACACATGCATGGTGACGCCATGCATTTGGCTTCGTTCTTAGTCAAAAGGGTACCTAATTATATGTTCTATGCGAGTCGGTTTCTAGAAAGCAAGCAACGTTTTCTTCTAAAATCAGAGGTCAACTATGCTGCATAAACGACAGTCGTGACATCTTTCGAAGGGGCGCGGATTTGCTGCAGGCCAGGATCGATGATGTAGCATCATGGATGTGCATTTTGAAATTCTATAGAGCACGAAGAGAATGAATCAAATGTGCCATATGGGAGGTTACGGTCATTTTTTTCTCTATAATATGCCGTCACATTTGTACAATCTTCCTATTAAAATGGCTGAAAGGGCCAACGATGGAACGCGCTCAACAATTTTGCAGAAAAGCTAATGCATTCACATCTAGAAAGGAGAGTGTGGAAAGTCGCAGCAAAGAAGCACAAGGCATACAACGAAGACGAGGAGTTGAGGCCTCGAGGGTTGATGGATGAGAAATTGAGAATCCAAGATGCAAAAAAATAGGAAATATATGCTACGAACTCTTCGTGTTCATTATGTTTTGAATGTTATTTTTAGGTCAGTCGATGAATAGACCTGAGCATTTTACGGCCTGGCCAGCCAAACCAAGAAGAAAGCTCGAAAAAACTCGGGCCAAAAATTTATGCCCAGTAACATCCTACGGGTAGATATGGGCCCATTTCGGGGCCGGGCTTGGGCTTCTCATGCTTTTTAATTAAGAAAATAATTAGGTTTAGATGATTGGGCACGCTCGGCCGTTACGATTTTTTTTCAAGACCGGTTTTCTTGTTTTCTTTTGGGATTGCCATCCGACTATCGTTACGTTATTGATTCATGAGAATGATACATCGTTTGCTAGGAAAGTAAGAATTTGGGGGTCATCCGCCCAATTACAAGATTCTCTCCTGGAAAAAGAAATCCTAGCAAGCTCATGCGCCGTCTTGTTTGCATCCCTATTACAATGCTCAATCGATATATCATCAAAACCCTTCCAAAGCCTGGTACATTCATCATATATTGCAGTAGCTGTTGTGACCGAAAATCCTCCATCTTGCAGTCTCCACTACTTGCATGCAATCTGACTGAACAACAATGCGATTGCATCCCAAAGCCTGTGCAAGCGTGAGTCCATTCATCAGAGCGTGAGCTTCAGCCATCGGCGCATCAACCACATGAGCTAAGTAGCTGTTGGCTGCGGCAATGAACCCGCCATGTGAATCTCGAATAATCACCCCTGTGCTACCTCGGCCCGAATCCACGTCGAACCCAACATCGACATTGATCATTACTTTTCCTTCTGGTGGCTTCTTCCAGGTATTGCGTAAAGTGGCAGTTTTCTTCTTCGAGAGCATGTAGTTTGTGGCAAGCGCCAGTATAGACATAGCTGATCTAGACAACCGCTTCAGAGACTCTCCATGAACGAACTGTCTCCTTTCCCACCACACATACCAGCCACATGTGAGGACCAACTCTGCTAGACCAACATTGTTCAGGTATGATACGTTACCACCTCGCCTAATCACCTCCTCCAGAAGGACCGAACCAGATCGGTATTGGTCTAAAAATTCCTCAAATGATCGGCCAAGTGTTTAGAGCACGCCATACTTTCTTTACCCTTTCACATGTAAACGCCATGTACTTGATGTCCTCGCATCCCGCATGACATACTGGACAACCACTTTCATTGCCTACGCCCAGTCCCACAACACTTGTGGACGGGCCAAAATCCAGCAGGCTTGGGCCGAACCTACGGGCCAGCCGAGTTGGCAAAAACGATAAGTATACCAATGTCGTCTAGAGTATTCATAGAGGTGAGTGTGTGTGCGTATATGAGCGTCTGCGTTGTACTATGTGATTTAAAAACAAATCAATGTCGTCTGGAGCGTGACATGAATTTAGCACTCAAAACAACAGATGAAAATAGCATTGAGGTTGTGTTTAGTTCTAAAACGTAGATGGAAAAGTTTGGTGAAAATGTCACATCCGATACTGTAGCGCAGCACTTTTCGTTTGTTTGTGGTAAACATTGTCCTATCATAACCTAAGTAGGCTCAAGATTCGTCTCATCGTGTACATCAAAACCATGTAATTAGTTTTTTTTATTTACCCATGTTTAGTGTTCCATATACGAGGAAAGAGATTTGATGTGATAGGTGGATAGTGAAGTTTGGAAAGAGAATTTTGAGAAGTTTGGTGACGTGACGGGGAACTAAACACAGCCTCAGTATAAAAGGCCCTCCAGCTTTCCAAAACTGAAAAATGTTCTCGCCGTCGGCCGCCTTTGCGCCGCCGCCGGTAACGCACCTCCTCGCCGCGGCCCGCGAGGCGAGCGGACAACTCCTGATATAAATCATCTCCCTCTCCCCGCGCCAATCAATCTCCAATCCACACGCTTGCCGCCGCCGCCGCCGCCACCGCTGCCGCCGTGCGCCAGACGGCCCAATAACCGGCGTCACCGACCCACCAGGACGCCGGCCGGCTCCTCCCACTGACCCACTTCGACAGGTGATACACTAATACCACCACCACTATGCTGAAATTCCGTCTGTATCATAGTCATAGTTTCAGATTTTATTTTTCCACCTCAACACGAGTGAAGCCAAAGCAGTATCACTCTTAGGCAGTCCAGAAGTATGTAGTTGCTGAAGCCTCGTATACGGGTATTGTTCTACCTCCGTTCTAGAATATATATCGTGTAGGACAAAAGTCAGTTCAAAACGTCATATATGATATATGTGCTCAAAAAAAAACGTCATATATGATATATCTAAAGACGGAGGTAATACATGTTAATGAATGTTCATTATTGAAAATATTATTGCTGGACATGCCTCCAAACTCCAAAGTTTGATCATTTCTATTCAAATGTATATTAAAGCAATGGTAGAGTCATGAATGGGAATTCAGGAGTGCCACATCAATTGTGTGCTTTGCTAATGCAACTCGTCATATTGTGGCCATGGAGTTACGAATTTGCTAATCTGCGTGGAATAGAAGAATAAGATGAAAGATGAAATCTACCATAATGATTTCAATACATGGGTCAAGAAGAATAAGATGAAATTAAATCTAATGTACATCTTATCTTGGATTCCCTGGCCGTTTTGCACCACTACAATACATATCCAACAGTTACATCAAGAAACTATAAGCTCGACGCCTTCTGTGTGCTGACAGAACAATGGGAAGAAAAATAACCCACTGTCACAGAAATTTTAACTTGTCTGTTGAACCTTCTTGCAGGCTGATCAACAACAACAACAAAGCCTTTTAGTTCCAAGCAACTTGGGGTAGACTAGATATTTCTTGCAGGTTGATCCAAAATGGTGATCATTTGAATGGGGTCGCAAACTTGGAAGTAGTTCTGTGTTGCCATGCAAAAATCTCAATGTCGGTTGCCTCCTTGTTGCAAACTGACCAATCCAAAGTATGTTCCAGAGGGACCCTTGGCTATAAGGGATGCATGTGTGCCCTTCTCCACAACAATTCCCTTCTCAAGCACAGTGATCTGGTCACAGTTCTGGATTGTGCTAAGCCTGTGTGCCACCACAATACTTGTCCTGCCTACCATCACCCGGTCCAATGCCTCTTGTACCACCTTCTCTGACTGGCTGTCCAGTGCACTTGTAGCTTCATCCAGTAGCAGAATTGCAGGGTTCTTAAGGATGGCACGTGCAATTGCAATGCGTTGTTTCTGGCCTCCTGAAAGTTGAACACCCCTCTCACCACACGATGTGTCATATCCATCCTTAAGGTTGCTAATAAAGTCATGTGCATTCGCAGACCTTGCTGCATTCTCAATTTCTGCTTCAGTTGCTGTTTCTGTACCATACACGATATTTTCTCTTATTGTACCTGCAAATAGTGTTGGTTCCTGGCTGACCAATCCAATGTGATGGCGCAAGGCTCTGAGATTGTATGTTTTGATGTCTCTACCATCAATCTTCACTACCCCCCGAAGTGGGTCATAGAACCTCTCTATAAGCCCAATGATTGTCGACTTGCCAGAACCGCTTTGCCCAACAAGGGCTGTTGACTTGCCTGGCTGGATGCTCAAGGAGAACCCTTTGAAGATAATCACATCTGGCCTGGAGGGGTATGCAAAGTCAACCCCTCTAATGTCAACCTCTCCTTTTAGTTTCTCTGGCTTGTAACCCTCAGGGTTATCAGGGTCAATTTCAGTTTCCCTGTCAAGAACAGCAAACACTGAAGCAACTGCGTCAGCACCCTTAGCAAGGTCTGTTGTCATGCTACCTGCATCAGCAATCACACGCCCTGTGCTTACTAGAATCATGAAGGTTTGGAAGAGTGCCTTGGCAGATATGTGATGCTCAGCCATGAGCCTGCCACCATACCAGAAATCAAGGGCCCATGTGCATGTCATAAGGCTCATGGAGGTGCCAAGACCCAGTCCTGCAAACCATGACTGTCGGATGCTTTCCTTGCGTGGTCCATCTTGTGCTTGGTCAAAGAGGCGTAGGATGCGGTCCTGGGACGAGAAAGCAGTGATGGTGCGGAGATTGGAGACAGCTTCAGCTGCAAGCTTGCTAGTTTCGGATTGTGCCTGTATTGATTTCTTGGACATGTTCTTTAGTAAGACACGGCGGGCATAGAAGCAAACAATGATAAGGGGTTGCACTGCTATCATGACAAGGGCCAAACGCCAAGCTATCACCAGACCCATGGTGCAGGCTATGAGAACTGCAGAAACTGTCTGGATCACTAGAGCCATTCTATCACCCACAAGTGACCTCACCTGCAAAAATATATATATTATCAGGTATTATTTTTTTAAAATATTCATAAGCTCTAACTTCTTTTCGTATACTTACGACGTTGGCGTCCTTGGCGAGTTGTGAGCATATGGCACCACTGGAGTTCTCATCACGGTCAAACCACCCAATCTCAAAAGTAAGGATTTTGGCAAGCATCTGTTCTCTGACCCTCTTGGTGAGGTATTCCCCCATAGCTCCGAAGTTGTAATGTTGCCCAATATTGATCAAGAATGAGAGCACTGCAAGACCGACAAAGATGAGTGCATAGGTCCTTGTTTTGTCCTTGATCTCATTATGATCTGTCAAGAAGTAGACTGAGATCATGCTTCCCATGGCATATGCATATGCAGGCTGTATGCCTCCAAACACAATAGCACTGAAGCTTCCCATCAAAGCCTGCTTCCACTCTGGTGCATTAAGCATCAGTAACCTTCTGAATGATGGGACGGGAAGCTTTGGCTTCTCGGTGCTATTATCATTTTCTGCATCACCCATTGACCGTCCTGAGCTTGATCTGCTAACTGCAGAGAACCTCCTGCTCATACTGTGGCTGCTAGATTGCCCCGCAGCAGATGTACTTCCAGTTCCACTAGCCTCATTTGCCTCCCTTGAATCCCTGGTTTGCTGAAGGCGGACAAGGGACGTGTAGAGGCCATTCTCATTGGCAATGAGCTCATCATGGGAGCCCAGCTCCTTAACCTCACCATATTGCATCACAGCAATCGCGTCAGCATTCCGGATTGTGGAGAGCCGATGTGCAATGACAATAGTTGTCCGGCCCACAGAGGCCAGGTCAAGTGCCTCTTGCACAACACGCTCTGACTCTGTGTCCAATGCGCTTGTGGCTTCATCAAGGAGGAGTATCTTAGGTGATTTAAGGATAGCTCTGGCAATAGCAATCCTCTGCTTCTGTCCTCCAGACATTTGGACACCACGCTCACCCACCTGTTTTATTTGAGACATGGTAAGTATCAGAGTGCAAACAGCAAATTATATTTCACAGAAGGAAGCATTCTAGTCCCAAATCCCAAGGTTCATGATTTATAAAATGTCAACTGATCGATTTGTATTGAACTCATAACTATCTGAATTTCTGTCACAATCCAAGTTTGCTTTGGTAGAGGATTAAACTTAATTTCGTTCTACAAATAGTTGTTTGTATGACCCTCCTTTTTTCCATTCAAAACTTGTTTAACTATAAAATCAACATGTATGTACAGTCTATCAGATGACATAATGCTTGAAGTAATCCTTCTAGTGATGCAGACATCTAGGAGGACTGCGTTTTCAATTCTACAGCTAGATATTATTGAGTGTTGTAGCTTAATATTCTACTGTCTTAAAGGGTAAACCTGTGGTCTAGAAACTTAGTACAGAACCTGTCATCGGCAGGTAAAGGCTTTGTTTTCAGTGGATGAAAACATTAATCATTGTTGATAAGTGAAGGAATACAGTAAGCATACCCTTTGGTCTAAGTCACCAACACAGATGGTTATATTTCATAGAGGATCAGATTACCCATCTTTAACAGGAAGACCTGCTAGGTTTCCTTATTTTCTTTATGAACAAATGTTAAAAAATTTTGTGCAGTATCTAACCTAGTTGGAAATATTATTGAGGCCACTACACTGCTACCTCCTATCAATGTCTTGTCCTCTTGGACTTCAAATCCCACGCTTTCATGTAATGTTATATCATGCCATCCCCAACAAGTTTGCTTTTGTAACTAATTTGAAGCTCATTCATAGTGGCAAACAATATTCATCACTGATGGGAATAGGTATATCAGATTAAAAGGTTGCTGGTGATTTTCCAATATATCTTAGTGCTCGTATTATGCTACAGGATTTCTAAAGTTGTTCTGTTGTCGTTCTGTAGTAATGACATGCAATGACTCTATTTTTTTTAAAAAAGATAATTTGCCCCTTTCTCTTGAATGGATAAAATGATGAAGTCATGTTGCAAAATTACGACACAAATAGTGTTCTCAAAAGAATACAAGGTCATCTTCATCCACATCAGATGTTTAAGCCCTTTTGTAGATGTCATTTTATCTTTGAGCTAACTCATCCTATCGTTTCTGTTCTTAGTTGATCTCCACTAAGGTCACTCTCAATCCTGTGACTCGTAGTCTCATACAAGTTGTCCAAGGCCGACAATAGTTGTAGATGAGTGCAGATAATAGTCATTTTTGAAGCAAACTGATTCGAGAAAAAAAATTGAAGCAAACTGATACGATAAAGCGAGTTGAAGAATTGAAGGCAACTGCTAATCTTCAGGATTTTTCTTTGAGGTCTATCCATAGTTATAATTCAAACTGATGTTTAATTATGTGGTACATAACATAAATATCACAAATATAACCTTATCTTTTCAGTTGAAAATCTCATTTATCTATCTTCCAAATGTGCGGTTAACCTTTATATTATTTCAATTGACCATTCTATCTTTCCATAACATGTATTTATTTCCCTTAATCAAACCAATGCCAAACTTACGGCCAAACATAGCCATTAATGAAATAAGGTGTTCTATTCCTATGGATGTTAATATGAAATACCATTATGGTTACGCTAAAAAGTTGCAGTAAGTCTATTTGGCCCTTCTCTAGACTCTAATTTGATATTTATAGATGCTACTTGCATATTATTTATAGGAAACTAAACCCTGTTCAATTGATAATTATCCGTGGTTTATCTGTGCTGATTGTTGGTGCAGCATAACTCTAGGTGCAGTGCTAAAATGACAATAATACTCAACTGGAGGGATATATTGAATGCCTATCAAGTCATCTTGTTAGAGTTTTGCCGACATCAAAGACTACTGTGCACTAATTATGAGTGCCCCACCGCCCCATGACAGGTTTGAGCACAGTAGAATTTGCTAGTGGTGGGGGTCTGGCCATCAATGAAACATTTCAGGTTTACATGCTTGCCACTAAGTCTGATATCATTAGAGGGATATTCCATTATTAGCTGGGGGATGGCATCTTCACAAAGTGCTACATTGGGAATGGGATAGCTTGGCAGCCTGAAAAGTACTGTCTTTTTTCCCTTTCGTAATTAGTATCTTTCAAATAGCAGTTTGAGATGGTGGCAATGAACTGGATTAAAGCTCCTTTGCTGAATCATTTTACTTCTCTTTTTACAGATAAAGCTTCATGGTGGAAGCACTTGTGCCACTACCCAGACATACTAGCAGGGGCACTTTCTGCTGTCAATCTCTGCCCGATTGTATTGCTGTCAAAATTGTTAGTGCATGACAGGACCTTGGTGAAATCCTGTTCGCTGGGAAAGATGTCACATAACTGTTGGCTGGCAAGCCTTTTCCAGGTTACTAGATTTGCAAAAAGGTTCTGGTTGCTTGCCTTCTGCGTCCACCGACCAACGGAGACACACACCCTGAGTGGTGGGCCAACCATTCTTCCTTTCCCAATTTGGGGTCACCACTCACTCTTCTATGATTCCTAGGTCCCACTCCCACCATTAGCAATCTTGCGAAGCGAGTGCTCTGATCCCTCCAGATTTGAAAACGATCAAATGGAAGTGGTGTACATAGCAGCCTTAGAAATACTGCCACGGCTGCTAGGAGTACAGGGTTCAACTACTAGTCTCTAGTGGAAAAGTGTATAACAGAGCATTGCTGCATTATTCAGTTCAAAATGCCTGGACATTCTAAATGAAACGTCTAGTTGGTATTCAGATGTATCTTTAGGTAGTGGTGCGACAGATCATGTGGACCATGTAATTGGAAGATTTTGCCAAAGCAAGTAAGCAACCAATGGTCTGAGGAAGGAATCATACAGATACCACAGCAAGAACAATTACACCACAACTTGTTCGTTCCAGGCAACGTGCTAGATTCCAGGTATTTCTGTGACCGCCTAGATTTTATCTTAATTTTATCTTCTTCGGTTCTGTCATTCATTGAACGTAGATGATATAACGGCACAATGTTGGACCTAGGCTGCGCCTTCAATCTATGTTTTCATTGGTTGTCAATTGTCAAGCTTAATCATAGCTTCCATTTCCTGACTAGATGGTTTGGTTCCCCCACTCTTTAGTGCTATTTATCCATTTTTGCAGTTTTGCGTAATGAACCCTTCTTCCATTTCAGGAGCCCTAATCCTAGAGTTATATGTATATGCTCCTACTGAAGCTACCAAGTTGGATTATTCATAATCTACTTGGACCTACTATTTCAAGTCGTCCCTATTCCTCCAGACAGGCTAGATACCCACGGAAGAACTTAAATGTCATGTGGGTACTTGAATACTAGTTCATATACGACCTTGTAGATCTTAAATATGGAAGTTAGAGTTCTATCTAACCCAATTCCAGCACTATGAAGATCTTAAATTTGTTCAAGTGATTATTTCCTCTGTTCTACAATTTCTAAGACTGAATTTTCAGAGGGCAGAGATTTCCTAGGAACAGAGTGCAGACAGCAAGGAAACTTTTCTATGAGCGCACTGCAGGGACAGGCAGGACCCATGTCCTCGGCCAGCGATGCGGCGCCTAGCGAGTAGCGAGCCAGCAGTTTATAGCTAGCGAGCACTAGAATAACCAGATGGGGCAGTGGACTAGGTAGTGTTGCTTCCAGATAAGGGGGAGCACTAGAAACAAAAGCTGTTGCTTCCAAAACCAACCTTTGCTCCTAGCCTAACTTTTTTTTATTTTCTGTTCTTTGAACAATTAAAAGTGCCTTTGAATCCGCAGGAAAAGATGCACAATTCACCAGAAATTAAAAGCATCAGAGGAGTTAGTGATGTGTTGGAATTCCAAAGGCACATGCTATGGCCACCTAACCATGTTGAATTATTTGAACTTTTTAAGGTAACAAGGTTTGTTTGGAACATGTTTGTTTCAGTTTAGTTGGTAAGGTGTTTGGCCCTCGTTTTCCCCCCGCAATTTTCTAATGGAGGAGGCACTGATTATTTAGTTTTTTCTGACTTTTGTGTTGTTTCCCCAATGCTTTTCTTTTTCCAACATTCACAGATTATTTTAGAAAAAATAGAAAGGGAAAAGAATGTCATGATTACTACTCTTTTTCACTAAATTTTGCAAGACTCCGTACTATGTAGTGGATCTAAGGGCATCAGTATTCAGTAGTAGATACTCAATAAAAACCGTGAAATTCTGGAAATTTTGGGGGCATCAAATTCCACTCACCAAATACTAAGCACTTATAAGAACTAGTGTGCACGGAAAGTGAGCATAATTTCTTTAGGAAGAAAGAAACTTGACGGTGACTTCTTTCAGATAAACAACTTGACAGTGACTTGCAAAGGTAAGATCGACAGGCGTCCTGAATCAAACAACCGCATGCATTTCGAGTGCAGATTCCAATTGCTTCTGTATTACTTAGTGGCGGTGATAATGATTTGGCAAGACTACAAGGAGGGAGAGAAATTTCTTATTACCTGCGTGTCGTAGCCCTGCGGCAGCTGGGAGATGAAGTTGTGGGCGTTGGCCGCCTTCGCCGCGGCGACGACCTCCTCCTCCGCCGCGTCCTCCTTGCCGAACAGGATGTTCTCCCTGATCGACGTCGCGAACAGCGCCGGCTCCTGGCTGACGAGCCCCATCTGCGCGCGCAGCCACTTGAGCCGGAGCCGCCGGATGTCCACGCCGTCCACGGTGACCTCGCCGGCGGACGGGTCGTAGAACCGCTCGAGCAGCGCGATCACGGTGGACTTGCCGGAGCCGGAGCCGCCGACCAGCGCCACCGTACGCCCCGCCGGCACGCGCAGGCTGAAGCTCACGAAGATGGGGCTCTCCGGCCGCGACGGGTAGCAGAACTCCACGTTCCTGAACTCCACCTCGCCGGCGACGTTCGGGAGCTCCTCGCCGGCGCTGCTCTCCGAGTCGATCTTCGGCACCCGCCGGATCACCTCCTGCACCCTCTCCGCCGCCGAGCTCGCCTCCGAGAAGTACTTCACGTTCGACAGCCCCGACCCCAGCGCTCTGCAATCATGACATGGTCCCGTCCACCGTTAATGGCGTCATCATCGTCATCCTCTAGATATGTTAGCAGGAGGGTGATAAAATTCTAGTGTGTGTTGTTACGTACAGGCCGCCGACGACAATGGCGGCGGAGACGGCGAAGACGGTGCCGCCCTGGTAGCCGTGGTACATGACGAGGCGGCTGCCGTACCAGACGTTGAACGCCCAGATCGTGAAGGTGATGCCGTTGCTGCCGATGGCGACGCCCTTGGCGAGGCCCTGCTTGACGCCGAGCCGCGCCGACTCCTCCAGCGCGGCGGAGAACCTCGCCATGGTGCTCCGCTCCGCCACGAACGAGTACACCGTCCGCGCCGACGAGACGGCCTGCTCGGCGATGGCGCCGGGGCGGGTGTACTGCTCGAGGATGCGGCGAGCGAGGCCGATGAGGATGCGGCCGTACATGAATCCCGGGATGATGAGGAGGAGCACCGACGGGAGCGCCACCAGGGTGAGCCGCCAGAGGAGGGCGAAGCCGACGGCGTAGCTGCCCAGGAACATGGAGGCGTTCATCACGAAGTTGGGGACCTTCTCGCTCAGCACGTCCTGCACGACGAGGCTGTCGTTGGAGACGCTGGTGATCACCTCCGACGTCGAGCCGGCGTTCAGGTCGAAGTACTCCACGTCCTGCCGGAGCACCGCACGGAGGTAGCGCCCCCGCATCCGCGACGCCTGCCGCTCCGCCGTCCGCGCCCAGCAGTACCCCTCTGCAAGTGCATATATATTTATATATATATTATATATGCCATCTACGACGACACACTGGTGATCAGCACGGCGGGGGCATTGGCATGCGTGCATGAGTAAGTGTGGAGCTCGATGGGGCTCACCTAGGAACGCCATGACCCAGCTGGCGAGCGCCAAGAAGAGGAGGTTCCGGGCGTTCTAGCAGTGGATCGAGATGGAGAAGAAGGGTCAGCGATAGATAATGGCGTTGACATTGGCCAACGGAGGCCGGCGATCGAGAGAGACGGTGAGCTCCTGCTATACTGTACCTCGTCGATCTTGGAGCTGAACTGCTGGAGGAGGTCAGGTCCGCTGCCGAGGTCGTTGAAGATGCGGCTGGTGATGAGGAGCATGACGGGGGTGGAGAGGCCGTCGCCCATGGCACCGACCAGGCCAAGCACCATGAGTGCCACGTCCGCCGCGTCAGCGTGCATGACCACCGTCGCGAACGACCGCAGCACCGGCGGCGGCGCCGCCTTCTTGGCCGGCTCCGGCGGCCCTACGCCGGCGTCCTTACCCATGTCGATCGATCGGCCGGCGGCGAGGTCGTCGCTGCTGGCACCCGTGCCCTGCTTGTGGCCTTTGAATTGCGATGGCAATTATATAAACGAATTGACTTGGCTCTCACGGCTCTGCTTGTGGCCAAGCTAAGGTAGCTTGGCCTCCTTTTGAGGCCGTTTAGGCGGTAGGCTCTGACTGAACCTCTGGAGGAGAAGAGGGAGGGCGAGGGGGCTCTTATATAGGGCCACAATAGGGAGCATGCGCCATCAAGCAAGCATAATTGCTGACATGCTGTTCTATTAGGAATGGTCATTAGTCAAGAAGATCCTGCTTTGTGTGTGCCGTGCTTGTCTGTGTCATCCTTTTCTACATGCCAATATGCTTGGACAGGCAGGTAATGGATTCAATAATGAAGAAATAATTTTATTACAGTTGGTTTATTTTTCTTGAGTGGGCGTGTAAGTATGTTTTTCTTTGAGAATACAGTGCAGTCACATACATACATACATACATACATACATGTACATATACTCATTCTTAAGAACACATGCATGATATTATATCCATATATATATGAATACATTTTATATCATGGTTTTAAATAGTGGGCTAAGGGGTTTAACGGGTGAGATCAAAAAACAGCTAATAGCGGGCTAAATAAGGCTATAGCTGGCTATAGCGGTTAAATTGTACATGATCCCAAATAGCGATTTTCTGTTTCAAATGGCTACAGCGCTATAGCCGGCTATTTAAAACCTTGTTTTATATACTAATAAGGCAACAAATGTTGGAATCATGATAGATGTCTCGTTATTAATGAGCATATAAGAATTAGACCATAGGGCCTTAATCCCCGTCCATATGAGATGACTTAAAATCTTTGTAAACATGAATGAGTTAGCGCGGTTGCTAGCTCCTCTCTATAATGAGCTAGCCAACCAGGCTAGAATAATCCGCTTGCATCAATGGACACATAACTGCTTACTATCGAAAGATTAATCATCCAAAAAAACATAAATGTGCGTAATAATCAACAAAAGCATACTAAGTTTGTGAACACCAATATGTTTTAAGCATGAGATCCATCTCTTGGTATCTTACTTTAAACACGTGGGAAAACTAAAGTCATATTTGAATTGAATTTAAAATACAATAATGGTCTAATGTATTGCCCCCCAAGAAAAACTGTGCACCGCATTACCTATCTCCAGCAACAGAAGCACGGCACTTGGCTGGGGTTAACGTGAGTCCATACGTAATTACTCAAAACAAGTTGGGGGCGCGTACAGGGGCTGACAAGAGACAGACCAACGTCTAGGGCCAGTAAAGGACCGATTCTAGCTGTTGGGCTTGGACCTTCAGTGCTACAGTAGCTACAATATAGAAAAAATAGACCCACGCCTAGGGCCATGGCCCTAGTGGCCCTACCCTTGTATCCGCCACTGGGCGCGTAAGTGTGTTTTTCTTTCAGAATACAGTGCACCCACTTACATACATACATGTATATATACTCACTCTTACACATGCCAGATACTATATCTGTATATATGAAGGCAACGTATCAGGTGAAAACTAACCCCTTCGTGCAAATATTATGATTGACGGTGCCATGATATATGTCTCGTTATCAATGAGCAAATGAATCGAGTTAGTGGTTGCTAGCTCCTATAATGAGCTGGCCAAAAAGGCTAGAATAATCCGCTTGCATCAATGACACATCACTTACTACTGAAAAATTAATTAATCATCTAAGTTTGTGAACACCGGCATGTTTTAAGCATGAGATCCATCTCTTGGCAGAGTGGTAGGTGTGTGACTGTTCTCTAGGGCCATATTTGGTATGGCAAAATAGACATTTTAGTCCCTCAATTTTGCCTTGAGGGTCAAATTCATCCATCAACCTCCATATCAGCCAATTTAGCCATTGAACTTTTGTTTTTGGGTCAAATTGGTCCTTGTACTGATGTGGTACTGAATATTTGCATGAGCCTAATATAAAAAATTTCTTTTTGCCATTGGCTCCTTATCCTCCTCAGTTGCAACCATATGTAATTAAATATTGGTATCATGCGGCAGATACCCAGAGCCGACTAGTAACACTACCCTAGGTGTTAAAATGCATCCAGTTTGAACGGTTGGAAAAAATGATGCAGTATCTCGTTCGCATTTTGAACTATTTTTGAATAGATTCGATTGTCTATGTGAAGTTAGAAATTTTGATCGTGTAAAATATATTCAACAAATTACATACTTTTTTTGTTTCCACACTTAACGTAAATGAAATATCACAAAACTTTAAGGTTTATTTTGTTCTCAATTTCCTACGTTTTATTTGCAACCAATTACATCCAATAAAAATTGAGGGTGAGAAGGAGTCATGGGCAAAAAGGACTTTTAACATTAATCTCATGACATTATAAAGCAACACATCATAACAAGGATTAGTTTGATATAAAATAAAATTTGAGGGCTAGATTGGCCAATTTTAAAGTTGAGGGATGAATTTGACCTTAGAGTAAAGTTGAGGGACCAAAATATCTAAGTGTGGTTGTACATATATAGGCCCGTGTGGTCAAACCTCAAACCTTTAAGGAAGAAAATAATATCTGACTTTAAACACGTGGGAAAACTAAAGTCATATTTGAATTGAATTAAAAATACAATGGTCTAATGTATTGCCCCCAAGAAAAACTTTGCACCGCATTACCTATCTCCAGCAAAAGAAGCACGGCACGTGGCTCGGGTTAACGTAAGTCCATACGTAACTCAAAACAAGTTGGGGCTGCATGCCAGCTCCCTACTTGGGTCCCTCGTTCAATGTCGATATGCATGCGTGATGTGGTTTGCGTAATTGAATCATTACGTGATCCCAAAAATGAGTATGGCGGTGTTCACTTCCCTGAGAAGGGAATGTGAATTTGTGTGAAAATGTCACATCGAACATTGTAGCGCATTGTAGCACTTTTTGTTTGTTTGTGGTAATCATTGTCCTACCATGACTTAACTAGGCTCAAAAGATTCGTCTCATCGTGTACATCAAAACCATGTACTTAGTTTTTTTATTTACCTACATTTAATGCTCCATGCACAAGGAGAGAGATTTGATGTGACAGTGAACAGTGAAGTTTAGAGAGAGAAAGTTTGGGGAAAGTTTTGGATTTGAAGGGAAGTGACCTGTATCCAGTATCACTTATTTGCGAGCTCCACTATAGATGAAACGACAACACCATACCATCCACACCATCAATCAATCAAGATAAAACACAGCTGTGTGAGAATATATATTGAGGTCGGACGAGTGCTTCAAGAGGGCAAATGTGTTTAAAAAAATCAAAACAGTGAAGAATTGTACTCCCTCCGTTCGTATTTATATAGGTCGTTTTGGCTTTTCTAGATGCATAGTTTTTGCTATGTATTTAGATATAGTGTATGTTTAAATGCATAATAATATCTATGAACCTAGAAAAGCCACGACAACCTACAAATAGGAACGGAGGGAGTACGTATATTGCCATTTGATTTCAATCATTGGCATTGTAGTTTGTCTAGCGTCAGACAGAGACTGGTATATGCATTCATGCAGGAATGTCGTGAGCCAAGACAAAGTAAAAATTGACATGTGCGTTAACTCGCCGTCATAGATTATTGTATATGAGGACTTATTCCTTGTAAAGCAAAACTAAAAGGAGAGCTATCAATTATATTAAAAAAATATAAAAGTCAAAAGGTGAACTGAATAGAAAACAGGAAGACAATTTGGGCATTTGGCAATAATTGAAAATGAGTAAAACCCTGGACATTGATGGCCAACTGTATCAGACCTTTCGCGCACTGGGAAGAGTTTTACTTATTATCACATTATTACTACTAGTAACAACCCTAACCAAGTATTTTAGCTCTCTTCTTCTCTATTGACTTGTTTTTTGTTGTTGTTGCTGCTTGGTTTTACTGTTCAGTTTGGATTTTTTTTTCTTTTTAATAAAACAGCAAATTTCCTACCTGTTTCATTTATAAAAACAAAATATTTTATCTCTGTTCTTCTCGATTTACTTAAGACATTGCTAGCCATCACCATCCCTTTACCCCCTATGTTTTGTTTTATTTACTCATCCCCGCCACTAATACGAGCTCTTTATTTTTCAAACAGCAACCGACAAGAATACCGGACATATGCATTAATATAGAAAAAAACAATGTATAAAACAACAAACACATACCAAGCAAAAAAAATCATGACATGAAAACAAACACCATCCTAGCAACGGTGTCGGGTCGGGCAACGGCGTTTGCTCCTCCTTCTTGATGGCGTTGTCTGCAGAGTCTCGTTCAACGGCGGTTCGTGAAAGCTCTCCATGGTGAAACCAAATTCGTTGGTGGTAGAATCGTAGGCTCCGCGAAAAGTCGGGTCCAGTCGGTTTTGTAATGGTCTCATGGCCCTTTAGTTTGTTCGTCGCAAGTAGTCTCTGCCTATCTCTGGCACGCGGCCTAGAGAGTCCTGTTACAGGTCCGTTAGATGCTGCTTTTCGAACAGTATGAGTTTTATTATAAACTGATAATCCTAATATCTTTCGGATAGTTTATATATAAAACTGGCTATGGTCTTCCCCTAACTCAGAGAGGTCAGAAATATGTGCATGTGCTGGTGTGATTTTCCCGTGCCGTTACGAGGCTCGCGCAGTCAATTTTTGCTTGTACGAATAGAAGGTTGACTCAATGGCTTGGGAAATGGGAATGTATATGCACGGGCCCCGGCTGGCCAAGACGTCACCAGTGACGTCGACTGTGCTTCGCTGTCCTACGGCCTACGGCTCTCCTCTCCTCTCCTCTCCTCGGGGCGTGCACAAGAGGATGAATGCCAAAACAAAGCTGAAGTCACCGGCTCAGATCTGAAGCTCAGGTGAGCCACACACGTGGCTTAAGCAGTTAAGCATAAACTGCAGGAAATAACTCCCCATAGACGACCAACCCATGCCCAGATCATTTTTAATCTCAGCTGATAAGCATGTTTAAGGCGAGGATTAGTCGGTGGGTCTAGGACGCAAAGCACGGTCCACGTCTTTAAAAAAAGTTCAGAGTTTGAAAAAAAAAAGATCAGAGTTGAGGAGATCAGGTAGCTGCACCCGCGGTGTTCTCGTGATTGTGATGGACCTCGCGGTCACAGCGCGGCCGGCCGGGGCAGGGACGACAAGGGCCTTTGCTACACGCCTACACGTGTGAACGAGATCTGGCCTTTGACGCATATTGACAGGGGAATCCAAGTAGTAGGCGAGTATAGTGCAGTACGACGGTGTCATATCGAGGATGCTCTCGTTCTTTTTTTTCACTCTCAGCAAGGGCAATAATTGCGCTCATTATTCGTGCATAGCAGTATATATGAAGTCAGTCTAAGTGAGATTTTATCGGAAATTTTATGTATATTAAATTGTTTGCCACATCATCATCAAATATGGCAGGGTCAAGAGTTAGGAGTTTTATAGGATATATGAGTGGAGGTACATCCTCATAGTTACGTGGTATCCAATCTAGGTGACTGGGCCATAAAACTCTCCACCGAGATTGGCCTTAGAATTAGATACACGTCATCAAGACTTTGCACAGGAAAAATACATTAAATCATTCTCTCGCATGCACGAATCTCAATGTGGATACAATGTGCAAGAGCATACATACTATACCGTCTTATGGGCAAGTTTTAGTACTTTGTACTAGTGTCATTTCAAACATATTAATTCTTGATATAGGTGGAGAAAAAAGGTTGTGTACAGTGTATATGTGCATAGCGAACAGGCCTACAAGTGACTTAAATTAGTAGATGCCTTAGTAGCACCGACCTCCTCTGAGGTCTTGAGTTCGATCCTCGGTGGGGATGAATTTCCCAGGATTTATACACATGTGGTGTGCGCATATGTATATGTACATGTACATAGTTCGCCTACACTCTTGGTGATCATCCATTGAAGATTCACGGGGCAAAGGACGATGTATGCATTTTGGACCATCAGTATTGTCACACCTAAATTATTTTTTGGCCATTAAAGAAAAAGAAGCCGTTATGTATGGAAAAATTATACTTGCAGATAATTAAAGGTTACACCCAGTCCTAAGATTCTCTGCCTATCCCTAGGGCTTCTCCAGCTATACCAAGTCGCTTTTGATGCAACATCACCGTCAAAAGAAGGGAGAATCGACGACCTATTCTTGTTTAAAACATATATAAGCACACTAAACTTATGGGCCATTGAAGACAAGTTATTAGGTCTTGCATTCACATTCTGCATTGATTATTTATTGTCATGGCTGTGTAAGAGCAAATTTGCACTCTTGGATTATGTTAACTACAAGCTAAGGTAGCTAGCTAGTAATCTTCTCATTAGTTCAGTACCTGCTAGCTAGCTAGCAATCTTCTCACTCCCATGAAGAACAAATAATGGACTGGATCTCCCTATAGCTGGATCACTGTATCTCGTTGGAAACGGCCTAACTAAATCGAGACACAAACTTTCTACTTGGCCGGGATTAAAGTGACAAAGTAAAAGGGTAGTAAAGGGTACTTCCTTCATCTACCTTTCTAAGACGTGCATGAATATTAAGATTCAAACTTTACAATCTTTGACCTAACAATTTTTAATTTTTATAATGCAAACTTTATATGGTTGGATTTATAATTAAATATACTTTTCAATGATTATAAATTTATAACTATAAATAATATAATATAAGATAAATGAATGGTCAAAGTATAACTCAGAAGATGTCAAATCACGCCTTACAAAGATAGATGAAGGGAACGCTGCTTAATTTTAACTCATACCTAATAAGGTCTGTGTTAAAGAGTAAGATCAAGTGCTAGAAGACTAACAACACCAACTAAACTTGGAAGCAGGCTATTGGCGGCACTTTTGGGGTGCACACATGGTTAAAGAAGCCGGGATAGGGGTGAATAGGTCAGATGCTACGTGTAGTAGCTAATTATGCACCTTGCCAAAAGAGAGGCACACAGAGCGTTGATAAATCTAAACGAAAGACGTGATAGAAAGGCGGTGAAGAATAGATCCACCTAAACGCACAAAAAGTACATGTTCTCTGAAGATTCTGCCCAACTTGAGAGATTTTTTATGCAGATTGCAAAAGTGAAAGATTGGAACCTCATGCTCCCTGTACTGTTGTTGGAACAGCAAATATATCTCTTCCAGCGTAGTGGGATCACTGTGCTTCTTTCGTTGTAGACCGGGAATCCATATTATTCTTTGTAGTACACCTACACCCTATGTACACAAATTTATGGGCATCAAAATTTGTCCAAAAATGTAAGGACTTAGTAGCACTGCCGGTGTTACAGCCGGTACGAATGTGGCTCCCGGGGCCTTCCAAGTTTAGACCCGGTACTAAAATGGCTCCTCGCCACTTTAGTACCGAGTCTTTTTATGACCAGTACTAAATGCAAGCGATGAATGTGAGTTTTTGTAGTAGTGTAGCCTAATCCAGCAGACTAGGTAGCATTTGATCATTTTGATGTCGGATTGAGGATATGTGTGTGTGTGTATTTTTCTTCCCTGCATAAGTTATTCTACAAAGCTTACAAGTCCTTATCTCTATACTACTAATAATTGTGGACGAGAGACAATTTTTTGGTACCCCCATCAGTGGCTTCGTTGTCACTCTGCCAGAGGGCTTCCCCCATATCTATATCTATATCTATCTATATAACCTATATAATTGGTACTCACTAACAAGTATGGTTGGATTTCTCTCAATATGCAACCATTCCACGTCATCATCCACTATGCGTCATATCACTATCCACTATAAGCCATGTGATCCACTAGACCATCTATTTATTCTTCAACTGATTTTCTGTGACCACATTTTTGTGTGTAGCAATTATAAATTATAGGAGTAGAAATTACATGTCTGATCAGTCATACTTCCATGTATAATGTTTACTAAAGAACGTTGGAATGCAATCACGTTGGTGTTTATACTTTCACATTTCACTTTAAAATTTTGTTTAACAAATTTCCGCAGCAACGCGCGGGGTATCACCTAGTATCCTTATGCGATCCAACCCATAAAATCATCCACAGAACACCTAAACCTCTGCTTTCCAAATGTGCATGTTCCGCCTATCAAGCCCGTAAAATCCTCACATGCACCCCGCGCACCAATTAGAAAGCTTAGAAGTCCTTATATTTGTTTATAAAGGAGGTACATAATAATTAAAAAAATAAATATTACTCCATATTTTATTTCCTTACAGTACATTTTGTCACATTAAACCAGTGTTTATCATTTTATATCACTACAACATATTAACATTTTCCTTATGTTTTATCAAATGTCTGAGTTTGCTATTTCTTCACATTTTTTAAGTGCTCTGGGTTTTATTGCCTAATTTGGATAATTCTCAAGCATGAAAACAAATTAGCAACCAAATATCACCCAAAAAATTATCCATATAGTAATAAATTAAATAAATCTCTGGACAATGTCTTAATTAAACTAAATAAATACTCAATTTGAGATAATTATAAGAGACCAAATAACCATCGTTCCTTGAAGCACTTTAAAAAATGTTAAAAATCTAGTAGTGTATATAATAATGAGCCAGTCAGATTATAGGTTCAACATACACGACTGAGTTTGTGCATATATATGTGCACCTAACATAGCCTGGTATATTGTGTAATTACTGGGAAAATATTTACTATAATGCAGCACCATAGCCTGAATATACCGCACAGTACCAAGCAAATAAAGAAAGCAAGCAATATATCCTCTGAACCGATCTTATCCTATAGATGTACGTGTCGCAGTCATTAGAAATAGGTACGTCGCCATTAACTAGTTGTTTTAGTTTATCCACAATTCATATGGACCACTCCTGTACGTGGCTATTGGGAGAACAAAGAACCTGTATCAAGCATCAATGGTGTTCCAAGCCAAAAGGAAAATGAAAGTAGTCATGGAATGGAGACAGTTCAACAAGAGCTGCGTTCAACAACAACGATGTAACATGCCACCTTGCAGTAAGTTTTGGCCCAAGATTTCAATTTTACTCTCCGCAAATAAAAAAACACATGCATTTTCACATCGAATTTACATGCAGAAGTATATATACAACTAATTGCTTTGAAACCGATTGGCTCCATAAACTGGTACCACAAGCAATCATTATATTAAGATCACTTGTTGCTTAGTGGTTCCAGAAAACAATTGCAGAATGGGCGGCAATCATCATCTATGGCGGCAAGGTTTGTGGCTACTGTACAAAAAGACCATCTTCGATAATATCCCCTTTAGGATCGGATGGGCAAAAGCCAAACATGAACATATGATTAATAACCAACTTTTTTCGTATCTTTTCCTTCGCTGCTACTTTGATCATATCTATCTATCTATGTGTAAATCAAGGCCTCTGAAGTGGCAAAAGCAAAAGGGTCGGCTCATTGTTCCCCTCGGACCATACCCATTTCCACTTCATATTTACTTTGCAAGAAAGCCCTGCCTGCCTCTAGCAACGCTCTTGGCCGTTCGTTCTTCACATACAACATGCTCCAAAAGGGCAATGGATATGTACCAA
The DNA here is from genome assembly GCA_033239725.1 of Echinochloa phyllopogon. Taxonomy (NCBI): domain Eukaryota; kingdom Viridiplantae; phylum Streptophyta; class Magnoliopsida; order Poales; family Poaceae; genus Echinochloa; species Echinochloa phyllopogon. The sequence continues at coordinate 6,323,549 of BTCW01000001.1, forward strand.
AGCTACTAGCTAGCTATAGCTAGTGAGTCTTCTTTTTTTTTCTAGAGAGAGGACTGATCATGACCTTTTGCTTCATCTCGATCTCCTTTCATATCATTTTTATTTCCAGTTTTTTTCTTTATATGTTTGATCCAGAACTTTAGCAATTTTTAACGTTCAAGTGCATGATATCATAACTATATGATAAAATATATTTTATTTAATTACATTGTTACATGTTATCATACCTTATTTTCTCCAGTGATATGATGAAAACTCAATTCCCAGTATCATGCTTGCACTACATTGCATATCGATTGACGTATAAACACGTACCATTAATAAGACGGTCAAACAAGAAATGTGTACCTAGAAGCTAGAATATCAATCATCAGGCATCAACCCTTGGCCAACGGGTTGAACATAAAAACTCCGTACCATATATTGAATACAAAGAAAACATATTGCTAGCAGTTATAGCTGTCGAAGAATATATATACCATGACTACTGGCATTATATTGTTCAAAGGTTATTGATTTGAAAAGGGCATATTCAAGTCTAGGCAACTCATATTACGGCCGGTTGAGCATTGTGACTTTTAGCAAATAGTCTCGAGGAAATGTGTTCTGGGGATGCTAGCCCTCAACATATATAATGGACGTCCTATAGGAATAATGTCATTTGCGATATATTTGGTTTGTTACTGTTGCATCATCATGTGTTACATGTGTCAAACTCTACATATGTTTTTACATCATATGACGCGTTTTCAAAGAAATTAAAGATCCCTTCTGTTGGTGTTAGGCAGTCCTTTTAGGCCGGCGTATATTCGTTGCTTCAGAATAGATATGTGCTTGTTATAATCAACCTGATATACGATTCCTTTCGCACTATGATTTTTTAGCTATATTTCTATACCAGTAGCTATATTAGCATCAGCATAAGATCCATTCATAAGGATGAGATTATTCTCATACAAAAGGCATAGAATCCATTCTTGATGTCAACGAAAAGATCACAAATACTACTAGGATAGAGGGCATTGATGAGAATACATCCTTTTCCTTGAAAACGAATGCCAAATAACCTTTAGAGACAGTGCAAGTCGCTTTGTTCCATTGCATCCATTTTTTAAGTGAACAAGTTATATTGTCATGCTAGGAAATTATTAAAACAATCGGGAATATATATAACATGACAAGCATACGTACCAACTTACAATTCCAGGTCTATCTCGCGGATCTCCTTATATTATTGAAATTTGTTGTTCGAACGCTAACATATATACATGAGTTTAATTGGGACATATTTTAATTAATTTCATCAAGGCAGCAGTATCATTTTATTCGTGCTCTAGCACAGCACCGGTTGGTTTCTTGATTTTTGCGATCTCCTACGGTTTGAGGAGATCGTTTATGAATGCTACTTAGCTTGCATATATTTGTTGTAAGCATGATTCACACATCAGTCAAGCTAGCTCAGCTTTCCGTTAGCTGATATACTCTATTGCTTGTACCTACTACTCATCGTCCTAAAAATTAAACAATAAAGGGATCAGGAGGGCCAAGTGCCGACATCTGAGTGGCGTTGTGTACTTAATCAGATGCACAGCTGGCTGATGAAGCATTGCAAACCTTTCCTCACATGAACTCAGTGACGCCAGCCATATCCCCGTGATTAGAGGAAGCCAATAATTATACGAGTCAGCTTCTAGAAGCATGAAGCAGACAATATGTTAGAGTATTTTTTTTAAAAAAGAAATATATATGTACAAAACAGCTATACATGCTGCGTAAAAGCCAGCTTGGCATCTCCGAGCTAGGGACACGGATTTGCTGCAGCTGTTACAGGGTAGCACACACACATGTGCGGTCAACGGGATCAAGATTGAACGTTCAATATTTTTCAGAAAAATATGGAACGTGCAATCGAATACATTTTTTCCAGAAAAAAAAACCATCCATTACTACAAGAAATGAAACAAATTTGGATGTACGTACATATATGTTGCCAGCAGACTTAATTTGGATATCGTGTCGAGAAGAATGGTAGATTTTAATACTTCCAGTATCATCTGAACTTTGTAGCTTAGCTTTAAGTAGAACATGCAAGAAGGAATCATCAAAGTCTTGCAACAATTGTGACTCCGAGACGTAGGATGATGCTGTGTTGGTGCCAAGACCGAAAGCTATGCTACTTTATTACCAAAAAAAAAAAGAGAAATGGCTGCAGCCTTGAGTGGGTGCAGAGACTAAAGGTTACATTTTTCTTTCGTCTAAGAGACTAGAGACGGCGGATCTGCCTCTCCATGATTGAAGTACATGCATGCATACTCCCCAAGTAAGCGCCTACACGTACCTGTGAATCTGTGGTGCTGTTTTAAAAAGAGCTCTCATCATCAGTTTATAGTAAGCGCCTTTTCCAAAACCGGTGCGAATTAGGAAGGCGTCATAAGGATATGATAGATGATGATGATGCCCGTTGACATGTCTAGAAGCTTATGTGCAGGCCCCCGAATATGAACATTAACTTATTATTACCAAATAAAATAACAATTAGATTGCCCTAAAAATAACAACTAGATATGAGTCAGCAGCTTGCATACATGCTTCTATCATGGATTATTATTCCGGTCGCTGTGTCATGCATGACATAAGTCACGTAGATCTCCGTCCGTTGACTTGCAACTGTCGTCATTCTAGAAAACAAGCAGCAAATTTAATGGTCATCTCGAAGGCGGTATCTGCTATAACGATGCTAGCTCTAATAATACAGTGTGTGCGTGTGTATATTAACCAACTATCATAATCTTTTCAACGTGTGCCGAGAGCCAATGATGTCGGCTAATCTTTTGATGCATTAGAAGGTTCTAATCATTGACAAATAGGATGGTCAGAGATGTCAGATAGATATCCTGCAGACGGTTTCTCGGTCAGGAACCATTGCATTTAATTTGCATCCAAAGTACTTGAAATCAAAAGGTAAAGGGCCTTGTTTAGTTCCAAATTTGGGAGGCCAAATTTGGAAGGAAATGGTCACTTCGTAATCATTGCGTCACTGTAGCATTTCGTTTGTATGTGTGAAAAATTGTCCAAAATCTGATTAATTAGGCTCAAAATGTTCGTCTCGCAGAGTACAACAAAACTGTGCAATTAGTTTTTGATTTCATCTACATTTAGTACTCCATACATGTTATGACATTTTGATGTGAATTTGGGAGTTGCTTTTGGGATATAAACAAGGCCTGGGCCAGCTATGTCTAGACACTGTAGCACCCTGTGTTTGGGCGCCGATACGAGGTTGACACTCCAGGAAGCAATAATAAAGCCAAAGGGAAAGAAATTAAAGGTATATATGTGTATATATATAGACAAAGCAAGCATTCATGCACATTACTGATACCAAACTCCTTTTCCAATTGCAGGCGGCGGCGGTGCGTGCGGTGTGCCCACCACCACCACCACCACACCACAGCATCATCACTCTGCAGAGATCGAAAGGCCTACTAGATTCCTGACTGAGCTGCCCAAAGGGATGGGGATGGGATGGGATGGGAATTGAACATACAGCAGCAGCAGCAGCAGCAGAGAGAGAGAGATGAGACGACCTGAAAGCAGTAGCGCGCACACACACCCGGACACTATGATTTGCATGGACTCTTCTATCGCCCGGCCGGCGGCTTGCCCAACCAGCAAGCTATCTACCTAGTGTGTGTCTCTCTCCATCGATCTTTTCTAGGTGCAAGCAATGCGCCTTCTTCTCCCGAGTGTGTTGGCCGATGGATGCATATACCCCAACCAAGGTGGTGGTGTGGAATTGTGGATCGAGATGGAAAGGGAGGAGCACGGATGGTGACCTCACCTGGAATTGGGAAAAGAGGAATATGCGCCGGGGGGGCAGGGTTTCTGCTCATCTCATCTCCATTGCCGACCACGACGTTACCTGATGGTGCTGCCATTGATGATTGATGGATGGATGATCGAGTTCCTTGTTAATTTACAGGGGCTTTGATTTGAAAATGAGTGAGGCCTATCCATTGCTACAAGGGAATCGCCTCCCTGGTCGGGAGTTGCGTGTTGGGTGAAAGTGGGCCTTGGAGCCTCTCTAGTCATTAGGCCCAAATACCGAATAGAACCCTAGCCCAGCTGCTCTTCTGGCAGACGGGCCCAGCTACGCAAAGCGGCCACCGGCCAGCCTCCCCGTGGTTCTATTCCTCGGCCCAGCCACGGACGATCGCGGACACAAACACCGCGGCCCAGCCCACCAGCGGCGCACGCGCGAGGGGCAGCAAAGCGAGCCACGCGCGGGACGTGGCGCCGGCAGCGAGCACCGAGCGGCGAGCACGCGCGGAGGCTGCGACGGCGACGGCGACGAGGCGCAGCAGTGGTTGGGCGCACAGGACTACAGCACCGGAGAAGAAGGAAAAGGGGAAGGAAACGGCAAACCCTCCGCCGCCTTCCCTCGTGAGTCCCGTCGCCCGACTCCGACTCGGAAGAACCGTCCTGGTCCGCCCGCTGTTTGCGTGTTCCCCTCCTGCTCGGATCCTGACTGCGAATTTTTGAGACCTCCACGGCGGCGGCGCTCCTACTGGCGCCGGCGCGATTCGATTGAGTTCTCCGCCGGATCCTCCCGTAACTAAGTAGCAGTATGTTCTAGGGTTCCGCGCGTCTCGATCTGTAGCTGGAAAAGCAGCATATTCTCTATTTGTAGCTATTTTCATTTTTTTTTCTCTCTCTTCTGGTTCTGGGGCCTGCTCCCGGGCCTTGATTTGTTAATGTCAAGTGAGAAACCGACCATACTCAGACATTGTTCCTGCACATCGACATTGTTCTTGCACATCCTGTTAATTCAATAATTGTTCTTCACCCTGACACTTCAGAGTAAGAAAAGGGGAAAAAAATAATTGTGGAGGTAGTGAAGGGGAAAAAAGAAACCCATATGCATTTAGGAAAGGTGGGGAGTGAGGAGAATTTGTAATTATCTGAGATTTGTGTAAGGAGGAGGGTTTGTGAGGGTTTAATTGTGGAATGTCGAAGGCGAAGAATAGTAATGGTTATCTTGGCGTCACCGAGCCGATCTCGCTGAGTGGACCAACTGAGAAGGATCTTGCACAGACAGCCGATGTCGAAAAGGTTGGGGATTTGTGTGTACATATATCAGATAAATCAAAACACATTCCACATTTATTTATTTTATAAATTCCTTCGATTCATGTCATTTTTTTGACAGCACTGTTTTGTCTGTGTTGATCAGTACCTTTCAGACGCTGGCCTGTATGAGAGCCAAGAGGGGGCTGTTTCACGAGAAGAGGTTTTAGGCAAGCTGGATCAGGTTGAACAATTTCCATGGATGTCCTATTTTTGAATTATCATTTCCCTAGGCCTATACTGATTTGAAGATGTTGAATGTTGCGGTAGACTGTGAAAGCTTGGATTAAGAAGGCTACAAGGATCAGTGGGTACGGAGAGCAATTTGTACATGAAGCAAATGCAAAGATCTTCACATTTGGTTCATACCGTCTTGGGGTAATCCACATTACTTTTTCTTCTTGTCTATTTCTGTTTGCAAAAAAAAAAACCTGCTATCATGCACTTATAAGATTATTTTCTTTTTTTCCTTGATTACTTGTATGTATGCGGCCTCCTAATGATGCGTTGTTAATATGTGTGTGGATTTTGTTTTTTTATTTTTTTCCTATGTACTATCTTATAATTTCACTTAGGTACAACCTTTGGTTCTTGCTTCTATGATATTGTGTATCTCAGGCGCATAAAATACTTGCTATCAATTTCTTGTTTAATCTTTTATTGTACAGGTACATGGTCCTGGTGCAGATATTGATACGCTATGTGTTGGTCCAAGACATGCAACCCGAAATGTAAGAGGGCCTACTTTTAAAATCCAATAGATACTGTATCAATATGACGCTGAAACCTTCTGGTTTTTTTGCACAGGAGTACTTCTTCGGGTGGCTTCATGATATGCTAGCAGAGATGCCAGAAGTTTCGGAGTTACATCCAGTACCAGATGCTCATGTACCTGTTCTGGGATTTAAAATTAATGGGATCTCTATTGACCTTCTGTATGCTAACCTTGCTCATGCAGTGATTCCTGAGGTAAGTTTGTTTTACAGCATTGCTGTTTGAACAAACTTTGCATATTGCATTCCATATTCAACTTGTACTAATTTTAACAAATGAGCAAATAAATATGCATTTCAAGGAATAAAAGTGTTTTTGGCTGCAATTTAACGTTTAATTTTTTTTGTTGACATGTGATGTATCTTGTTAACCATTTTGCCTTTGGTATTGTTGACAAGTGAAAATTATATTATTTATGACATTTGATAGGCTCTTAATTATTGTATGTATTTGATTTCAGGACCTAGATCTTTCTCAGGACTCAATACTTCATAATGTTGATGAACAGACTGTTCGTAGTCTAAATGGGTGTCGGGTTACGGATCAAATTTTAAAATTGGTTCCAAACATTCCGGTTGGTGTCCTTACAATGCCTAAATTTTTGAAGTAATATTCATAGCTTTTTTTCTTGTTGGACTAATTATATTTGTTTTCTCAATCCAGAGTTTTCGCACAACCTTAAGATTCATAAGATATTGGGGAAAGCGCCGTGGGGTTTACTCAAATGTATGATTCACTTAAGTTTTTATTTATTTATTAAGGAGTATGCTTTACAGTATTGACATGTTTAGTTTATGGTGTTCCTCATGAATTATGTACATTTTGTAACAAAGGCTTTGTAATCTGTCCAGGTTATGGGATTTCTGGGTGGTATAAACTGGGCAATTCTTGTCGGTCGTATCTGTCAACTGTACCCAAATGCATCACCTGGCATGTTGATATCACGTTTTTTCCGAGTCTACAGCAAGTGGAAGTGGCCTAGTCCTGTTATGCTTTGCCATATTGAGGAGGGCCCTCTTGGTCTCCCTGTGTGGGATCCAAGAAGAAATTTCAGAGACAGAGGCCATCATATGCCTATTATTACACCCGCTTACCCTTGCATGAATTCCAGCTATAATGTATCTGTTAGTACTAGGTATGTGATGATCCAAGAATTCACTCGAGCGTTTGAAATTTGCCAGGTATGTTCTTTTTTTTTGTTCTTATTTCGATCCTGAAACATGAACAGAAAAAATAGCTGCAATTTAGGTTATTATATAACTGAGTTTTTTTAATTATTATATGAACATATTACTTATAGACATGAGACATGTATATAGGGTTGATAATACATGAAGTGTATTATCTCTTAAAATAACTAATCCTGGTGTAGCATGTGCAATATTAGTGAAAGAACGCTTTAGTGTAACTCAAGGCAAACATTAGGTTAAACAATAGTCGGTTGTGTAGGATACCCTTTTTTAACTGTGAGTTGATCTGGTGCATATTGTTCATATTGTAAAGTTGGTTGACTTTATTATATTCCATTGTAAATTTGGTAACCTTATGTTGTCAGACAGTAACCCAATATGCAGCACCTTTGTACTAGTTATCAACTCCAAGTGTGCATGGCCTCTTGTCTCCATCATCCATATCTTCATTACTATAGAGTTTATAGATACCTTAATCTTGGTGTTTGGCTGATTTTATCACTTACTCCCCTGTATCAGCTTATTTGGCTCATTATGATATCTCATTAATTTTAGAAACTATTTTTCCCCTTGGGTAATTGGCCATGGAAGCTTTTTCCTTAAATATATACGGTCAGTGTTTCCATAGAGTAATGGGGAGAAAAAGTGTCATCTAACTGTATTGACTAATTGGTTTGGGCTGTCCTCTGCCTCAAATTTACTTCAATACAAATTGTAGGCCATTGATGAAGGGAAAGCAGACTGGGATGCATTGTTCGAGCCATATCTATTTTTTGAATCATATAAAAATTATCTAGAAGTTCATATCACAGCGAGAACTGAGGATGACCTCAGGAATTGGAAAGGCTGGGTGGAATCTCGCCTTCGCACGCTTGTATTAAGGGTAAATAATAGATACATTTCAATCTTTTCAAGAATGTGCACTTTCTCCTAATCTAGCACTTTTTGCTGCTGATACAGATTGAACGATATTCACATGAGATGATCCTTGCACATCCATATCCCAGAGATTTCTCAGAAAAATCAAGGCCACTACATTGCTTTTACTTCATGGGTCTTTGGAGAAAACAAACAGTCCAAGCTCAAGAAGCTGAGCAATTCGACATCAGGGGAATTGTAAATGAGTTTAAAAACAATATTTGTGCATATCAACAATGGAAAGAAGGAATGAATATTGAAGTGTCTCATGTAAAAAGAAGAGAAATCCCTTTGTTTGTTTTTCCTGGTGGAGTGCGTCCTTCTCGTTCTTCTAGAACATCACACAAGAGCAGTCGTACAGTTCCAACATGTGCTGTTTCAGCTGGCCAAGTAGAAAATGTATTGGGCACTGTCAGTTGTAGTGATGCTCAACCTGTACCTTATAAAGGCAGCTATACGAAACAACCACAACCAGATTATTCTGGCTGCTTTCAGTTGCCAGGAAGTACTTCTTTGTTGCCCTCTAGTTTACCCAATAAAGAAGCTTTGACTGGCCATGCTAATTTTCATGGAGAATCTGTTGAGCGTGAACATCCAGAATGCTGTCAGGAAAGTACATTTGCTCCTGTGCAACATGATGTGTGCCATGTAGTCAAGCAACATAACAGTTTGCTGCCTAATTCAAACAATGGTCAGCAATCATATGGGTTTGGCTCTCATAACAGCTCACAAAAAGAATGTGCAGACAGTGCTGCAAACAACTTGCTGAGTTTGTCACCTGCTATTCCAGCTGCACCTGATGAACTTGATGAGCTGACATCCTATCATCAAGTTAAAGCTAATCAGAAAGATGTAAGTGCTGATCAGAGGCCATTTTTGGAGGGCTGTTCTGAAGGTAACCTGGAACAAACATGCTCTCTGAGGCCCCAAGCTTCTAATAGTCTGAAGCGCAAAGCCAATGAAGAGCTTGAGGTATTATCTTTTCTCTTACATGAATATTTTTTAACCGTAGATTTTCAAAATTGTTTAGGATGCTATTATGACCTTGATGACCAATACCTGATTTGTCTGTCCTTCCTATCTTTCATTCTTCTTCAGTTGTTTCAATTTAGGATGCCCAAATTTGTTACTGAAAAATAACATTAATTAATAAAATGTAAATACAGCCCATTTACCTTGTTTCATTTTTCAATTAAATGTGATGCGCCTACACAAGCTATTAGAGCCTTAAAGAACATTGTGTCGGTGCATAATTGCAGCAGATACTTTTGTTGCAAAAAATATGATGAGCCAGAGCTGCTACTCCTTAGTGCCTAAGCACCCATTGCTCTTCTGCCACTGAGCACTTAAACCGCCCACAACTACACAGTCATCTCCTTCCCTTGTCATTGCATCTTAGATAGATGGAAGATGGGAAGTCAAGCTGAGTAGCATGAGACGAGGCAGCCTCAATAATGCGGTGAATCAGGAAGAATGGTTGCCTGTTTTCCTGCTGCCCTTTCTCCTTGCTTGTTGCTTCACTAATACCAGTATACCACCAATCCCCTGGCCTGGTCTCTTTTCTTTTGCATCCGAAAGTGCCCACCACTTCCCATCTCTTCCAACTGGTAGTAGTCCAGTATCCAACAGGAAAAGCAAGCCCAATTTTACTCCGGGAATGAGGTGGTGAATGTGTGATGAACAGAAAGTGTAAAGGGAGGGCTAATCACATGGCCCACATGACCTAAGTCAACACATTCTACGTTAATAGACGGCAGCACCACCTTTGTAACTTGCAATACTTAACAGCTTTGTGGACCAAATGTCTAGTTTACTATTTCATGGACCCAAATCAATCCACATCACAAGATCACGAAATTGGTGCAGTTAACTCTTCTCACTAAGTATCAAAAAAAAAACTCTTCTCACTAAATCATACATTGTTATTTACACTTGTGCTTTTTATTTCCTTTGTGTTTTCTTATTAATTTTGTGTTTGTCCTTCTGTTTCGTTGCAACAAAAGCCACTTGAGCTTGCTGTACCATCAGTTGGAGCTGCTCCTGCGTCGACATCAATTGCCCCAAGAAAACCACTTCGGTACTTAGTGCACTATCTGAATCATTACATGTCTAGTTTGCAACATTTCCTCCGAACAATTCTTGAATTTCGTCATTGCCATATCACAAGCTGAAATGAAAATCTCTTGTTAATTTCTATTGAAGATTGAGGTTGACGACTTTGACGAAACCAAAGCCAGCTGAAGGAAGTTCCTGAATCCAATTGCCCAGGAGCCGACTTAGGGCCCGTTCGGTTAGCCCGGAATGCAGCAGGAACAGTTCCAGGTAGTGAAAAGTTAGTACAAATTAAATAAACAATCCGGGCAGGAATTTTTCCAGCCCATCGTTCCGAAGGAACCGAACGGGCCCTTATGGAGAGAAAAAAATGGATGCCACCCGACGTTGTGTGCAACTGAATAATTTGTGTATAGTCCTTAGTTGAGTTGTTAGTGTAGATGAAATCAGAGACTCAAGACGTTTCCTTGGCTACTTTGCTATGCTTGTGATGCAATGGAACTAACAAATGATGTGATACTCAATTGATATCATCTTTGTACGTCCTGTTTCTTTGAAGTCCACAAAACTTAACGTGTGGCGCGTATTTGCGAGCCGGTCCTCTTTGTTCATGGCTTCATATGACAGACGTAAAATTCACTCCTTGATATCCTTGATGTAATATGGACACTATTGAACAAAAACAATTGGGCCTGCAAGACCAAACGGCCTGCTCGGCTGGCTGGTCTCTGGTGGCTAGTGTTGGTTTTTGCTGAGAGAAAAACATTGTTGGCTGGTGCTGGTTTTGCTGAGAGAAAAACACTGCTGACTGGTGGCTGATAAGCCAAACGAAAAGGCGAAAGCTAGCTAATCCATTTCAAGAAAGTAATAAAAAGACATAAAGCATTAACCTTAAACCCCATGAAAAACCCTGGCTCCAAACACAACCAAATCCTAGTCCAATATGGCAATATCCAATTCAACGGCTAGCCCACGAAGCTGCAGATACCCGATGCCCTTCGAACTAGCCGCGGTTTTTTTTTTCTTTTTTTTGGGGGGGGGGGGGGGGGGGGGGGGGGGGGGGGTACTAGCCGCGACTCCTGCAGACCGACGAGCACCCCCGAGACCAGCTGCATGCAATGACTCAACACAGCTCGGAAACAAATGGAAATTTGCATAGTTTGCCCTCAGTTGCAAATGAAACAGGTCGCACATGTGACTCCACACATCAACAAAGTATGTTTGGTTGGTAGCCACAATTTGCCACATTTAATCTTAGACAAGTATAGCAAGCAACGTGGCTAAAAAATTTAAAGCCACAATTCATGTGATATAATTCGGTTAAACCTTTACGGTGGTAATTTGAGACCATGGTTAATGCAAGCAAGTTTATGGGGAAAATACCATTTACAAGAACGATGAGCACAAAACATAGCCTGATCTGGTCCCTTCACAAATGACTTCAGCCGTATTCTTTTTTGTTTTGTTTTTTTTCCCTCAACCAGGGCAACTGTATTATTGGAATTTATACATAAAGGGACGTGAAGTGACTGTCCTCGGCTACTGTCCCTTCCTTTGGTACAGTACTGATCCAATCAAAACTGCAAATCCAGCTATTGCAATTGTCAAGAGCAGTTTGCGTTGTGAACCGTGAGCCCGTGCAGGCTTTGGTACTGGTTGTTCTCCTGCTGCTGGAGCTCTGTCATTGAAATTCATATGGACACAAGTTAAACATTATTTTCTCACCATATGCTATTTATTAGTGGGTTGCTTGTGCTACATAAACAGGCAAATGATGTTGGATCAATCAATGTATATGCAAATGATGCTTGAAGCATCAGATGATAGAATAAGACATGACTTAGTTATTTTGCTGAAAATTATATTGAAATGTTAAATATTACCAATTGAACTATCATAATAGCAAAAATTCAGCTGTAATTTTTCTTGATGAAGATTGAACGGAACAGCAGGCATCAGTTAGAAGGTTACCTTGAAAGTTCTGCAGCAGCATTTGATCTCGTATGGAACTGTAGTTCATGTCCAATCCATTCCCGAAGTCTGATGTACTTCCTGCATCTTTGACAGTATTCTGTTCGATTCCCACATACATCCTATACCACATACCCAGGATTGTTAGAACACAGAGGAGAGACAACTATATCTGAAATTAGTTTCCAGAAGAATGTGAGACATATCCATACCTGATGCTCAAGAAGATCGACCGCAGGTAGTTCAAACTCACAGTACTGGCATGCGAGCATCCTTTGTGGGCATTGTATGCTTGTATGAAGATCCCATAGTTCACGCTCTACTGTGCATTTGCAAAGTGAGCAATTCATCTGTATTCATAATAACATTAGTAGTGCAGATGCTTAAGTATTAAATTTAGATATTAAAAAAAAGCCAGGAAGGTTTCCATGCATTGCTGTCTCTTTCATAAGTTTACAGTTAGTCATTGAAGAAGATTCTTTCATTCGTTTATACTATAGTTTACGAAATATTAGGTGGCCTTTCACATTCATAAGAAGAAACCAGCACAAATTTAAAAAGATGAAAGATTGTATCTTTTGCTGCCGCACCGGTTATAACGCATGCATTCTTGTAATGTGTTGCAGCTTAGTAAGGTCAGATGAAGCTGAACTATATGCAGGTTCCTGTGTTTCTTAACACAAGACTCGACTTCAGCAGTACTACGAACTTGCAGCGAAAACAACCATAAGACTCTACACAATGCATTTGAGAGAAGCTTGAAGTCTGGAAACGTACCGGAGCATGCTTCTCATCGTAGTGTTCATCCATAAGCTTCCTTGGGACCATATCACCGCAATGCTCGCACTTCTGAAGGTTCCGAGCGCAGTGCACGCTGTGCAATGCAATGTTTGAAGATGGAATTTCCCGCTGGCTATAGACCAAAAAGAGAAATATATATAGTTAGTATAATCAGCATAAGGAATCCCATATTCCCATCTGAGTGAAAAGCATGCCCAGAACCACAGTTAATGATGCTAATCGTACTAGTACATGATGTGATGCTGGTAAAAAAAGATTAGGTAATGTACATGTGACTTTTTTTTGAGAAAGGTAATGTACATGTGACTGAGAGAGGGCCAGGGGTGAGGGTGCGTTATCGCCAGTTACCAGTGCGCGCAGGTGGAGGCGGTGATGGCGGGGTCGGAGTCCATGGCGGCGGCCGCCATGGACTGGCAGCTAGCGCAGACGGACCAAGCGCCGGCGAGATCCAAGTCTGACCAGCCGAGGCGGGCGGAGGCGCGGAGCTGAGCCAAGCCAGTCGAGGCTGCGTCGAATCGGGGGAATCTGGTGGGCGAAGGAAGGGGCGGAGCAGGGGGGGCACGGGAAGAGGCGAGAGGCTCGCAGCTCGCTGGAGGAGGCGGAACGGGAACGGGAGAGGTGGGGAAGCCGAGCGAGGGGGACCCCACCCGGCGACCCGACCTTGTGTTTCTGGTGGCGTCGGACCCGGAGGCGAGAGCGTGGCGGAGACGATGACCGCCACCGCTACCGGCGGCCGGCTCAGGAGGCCCACCTGTCGGCCTCAAGTAATTAAATAATCCCTTTTACGAGCCGGTGTGCTATATTGTGGACAGGGCCAGCAGAGTTGGATATTTTGTTAGTTGGACCTTTTGACCCCGGTGGACCGGAAAAAAATAGGGTGGGCACAGTGCGGGGCTGTTTGGATGCAGTCCTGGACGTGATTTGCCTGGCTGAAAGCTTGCCTGGAGACTGCCTGGGCGCCGTTTGGATGAGGTCCTGCCAATCTGCCTGGTGCAGGCAGCAGCGCGCAAGCCCAGGCGTTCAAAAACGACTGCCTGGCTCCGGCAGCTCAGGTTGCCTGCGCTAATCACAACTTTAGAGCATTTGCTATTGCTAGCTACGGCTGAATTAGATTCAACGTGTATAACAGTCAACAGTGAGCTAGAGTATGGTTTATTTTATTTTTTACATAAACACAATACTATACTATATGAAAATCATTGTGTAAGATGTACATACAAAATATTGGAGATTTTATTTTCATACATATTTTTAATAAATATTATTAATTAAGAATAAAAATTATGCAAATTATTAGTTTTTATTAATTATGTATGGTAGGTATTAGAAACATATTAATACTGTGTTTTCTCTTGTTAGCAATCTCAGGCTCAGGCTTTCAACCAAACGAACTATCACCAACTTGCCTGGCCAGGCAGATTGCAACAAATATACAGGCAATTCTCAGGCAGCATTTTTCACCAGGCAGGTTGCCCAGGACTCCAACCAAACAAGCCCTACGTGCGGGGTGCTGCGTGCGCACCCCTGCCTGCTGCCGCTGGCCCGTGGGCCCGCCTTGCCTTCCCCTGCCCCCCCCCCCTGAATTCCTGCCTCCCCTGACCGAGCCCTGCCACTCCGGCAATCCTATACAGCTTCCGAAAGTTTTTTTAGCCAGTGCAAAACAATGTTTGAGATCCGTACACATCATATGAACGAACCAGATTACTACGAAAGAAGAGCCAGCGACGGTGAGAGAAATGCACATGGACAACTGGCGCCTGGCGGTACGCGGCTGCTGCATGCATGCGCTGATCGTGTGTGATTCCATTTAGATTTCAATCTTTAATTTCAATTTTCTCTCAAACCGTAAATTATTTTTCAAATCCGTTTGAACCATGGTATTCGTTAGAATTTATACAACAAAATAAGATCCAATTTGAATATATTTTATATTTTTAAATAGTTTTTTAAAATCAACATTTACCGGAAACTAATTCAACATTTGTAATATACTATTTCAACATTTCTTAGAAAATGTTGAATTAGTTTTCTATAAATGTTGAACCAATGTTGTTAAAATGTTGAATTAGGTTGATAAAAATGTTGAATCTAGTATCATATTAAACTGTTGGAGGCTAATAAAATTTTGTGCCAAAAAATATTCAAATACAGCTACATACATGTGTGACTTTGTTTTTAACGGAATGAAAAAAGTCTCATAGAGAATGCGCATGGGTACCCATAGGCAAATATTCCTGGTCGCCCCGCAGCTTGGTGGGCCGTCCCTTCATTTGTTCCTTCTAAGCCAACTGTGTTAAAAAGTGCACGGATGCCACATAGGGACCCCCCTGGCCCTCCACCTGACCTCGGGAAAACATATATGGCTTCCGGAAGTTTTTTTTGTCAAGACAGCTTCCACTGTTTGAAATCCGTGCAACGATCGAGATCACATGTTTCTTTGGATCTGAAGCGGAGTCCCAGCGAGCGGGTGAGCGTCAGCGGACGGGAATCTAATTTGATTTCCAACATTCAAATACGATTTTCTCCTAAACCGTTAATCCTTTTTCAAATTCGTTTGAACCACCATGTTATTTAGAATTAATGCAACAAAATAAGATCCAATATAAGTGTATTTTTATTTTATTTGTGTATATTTTTAATCAACATTTCTAATATGCTATTTCAACATTTTAAATCACTATCTCAACATCTTGGAAATAGTGCTTCAACATTTGCACACAAATGTTGATCTAGTTTATCCAAATTGTTGAATTAAGTTTGAGAAAATGTTGAACCTAGTATTTGAAAATGTTGATCTAGTTTATCCTGCATTATTTCAACACTTTGAATATTTATCCACCTTGCATTGGATTTGACGACACAGTAACGAAAAAAGTTTGTTCGTCTCACACGCTTTCTTCGTTGGGCCATCCGCTCGTCCGTTCCTCCGCACGTGGTTGGTGGGCTTTAATGGGCTTCTAAACCACCTAGTTTAAAAGTGAACGGAAGCCAAACCTCTCTGCCGCTGTCCTTCCTACACGTCAGATCACACACGGAGGGCATCGCGCGGGGGGCGCGCACCCAGCGGCCGGTGGGCACTGCGCGCACTCCACTTTTTTTCCGGTGGACCAGCTCACAGTTGGTTGGGCTCGAGGTGATGCGTAGTGGGCTCTTTTGTTGGAGCGGAGCGGACGGAATGAGCTAGCCATGGGCCTAAGCCTAAATTGTTGGGCCGTAATGTACGAACGCTTTATTGGGCTCTTGGCCCCTTCGCTAAGGACCAAATCCATGGGTAACAAACACAGCCTTTGGACTTCGGCCCACCTGTCTCTGACAACAGATTTTTTGTTATGAACTCTCTGACAACAGATTGGCATGCGATTCCTCAGCCTACTTCATCCACACACACACAGTCTCACAGACACAGTTCATAGCGAAACTGATCCTTTTGCAGAAAATTCAGCCTGGAGCAAAATTCAGGCAGGATTCAAATGGTTTCGCTATGAACTCTGTGTGTTGCCGAATGTGGAAATAAAATATTACCACAGGCCACCATGTGAGAAAATGATGGGAAAATCGCATCGCACTGTCTCATAACTCATCCTTTTGTGTTCTTGGATCCCTTCCGATGAGAAAGATCTCCAAACGCTGCTAGTAGCAGTAGCATTATTTCTGCAGGCAGGCCCAACGGTTTCTCAACACCATAAGATTTCTTTGAGTGCGAAAAAAAAATTTAGCCCTTTGACCAATAATTAAGAGTATTAAATAAATCAGTTTACAAAACTACCTTCACAACATTAAACTATTTCGCGAGACCTATCTAACGAGGCCTTTGACCGCACGATTAGAGAATGGTTACTGTAGCATTACTGTAGCAAATTATGGGTTAATTAGACTCATTAGATTCGTCGCGCAAATTGCACTCATCCCTAAAAAAGTTTTGCAAACAAATTTCATTTAGTACTCCATGCATGTAAGATTGCTTTGAGAAATTTACGTTGATGGAGTTGTGAAACACGGTCACTCCACGATGTCCATCATGGTACAGTACCAACAAAGGCGTCAGGCCTCGATCATTGGATCAGCAGAAGGGACCAGAAACACCATGCATGCATTGTCATGGCCGGATCCCAGCAGCTGCTGAGCTGCATCCATGATCCATGCACACAATCCATGTTGCTCCCTGACTGGATCCATGTTCACCCCCAATTACCCCATCTGCCAGTACGTACGCAGCGCACCCATCATGAGCTCCGATCTCGTCTCCAGCCCTTGTCTGGACTCGACATTAGTGGATTCAGAAACAAACAATCACAGGAGGTTAGGAACTGCTGGGGCATGCTGGTACCACCACAAGCAGGTAGGTGAGCCCTGAGCACTGAACAGCAACAGCTGCAGTGCTGAATTTGCATCAATCTCTGGATTGGATTGCTCCAAGAATCCAATGAACAGGCGTCAGAAATGATTCTGCCCTTGAGTTTTGGAGGTGAGGCAGTTGGGAACTTGGATCCCACTTCACATCTGAATTGATTTGTGCATGGTCCAGACGACACGGCTGGATGCACACATGAAGCCAGCGATCATGGAGGACACGGACGGCACGAGCTGAAAAAAGAGCACGGGAGCAGCTAGCTAGCTCAACGACCGTGGTTGGTGAGCGGCTTGGGTCCCTGCTGGATCGATCACCAGCTACTGGTGCCTCGAGATCCCATGGTGTTCGTGGCATCGTTGATTGCTAGGTTTGGCTGGGATACATGAGGGGATGTCTGCTTGTTTGGGGCACGTGAATGGATCTCATAAGATCGAATTTGCAAGGATTTTGCATGGAAACGGATCGGGGAATTTGTGTCCGATCGAACGAAATCTGAATACGTCAACCATGAATGAATGGGAAACATGCATCATGCATGCTGCGGCTGCTGCATTGACTTGTCCAGTTCGTTTCTGACTTTCTTGGAGCTGTCAAGGCCGTACCATGCATCTCCGTTTCTGAATTTCAAATGCCCATTAATCTCCAGTGGACCGATCGACTGAGAGGACACGCGCCAAGATTTTGTACAAAATCTCCAGAGTACTTGTACTTCGCGTTTCATAAGCCAGCACGGCGTCATCTTGGCGAAACTTAAACACATAGTTAAACGCAAGTTGATGAGCTCGTCACATGCCTGCAGCAGGCGATACCTGACTAGTTTAGCACCAGCAGACCTGTCAGTAGTTAAGTACAATGGAACACGCCTAACCGCAGATTAGAAGCAAGAACACTGTTAACTGCACTAGTAAGTTGTAACGGCCGATTGCTAAGTTGTGGTTGGTCAACGGTCAGCGCGCCAACTTACCGTGGGCATGGGCCATGATCTACCGAACAACGTTTGGAATTTAGCAGAAGACACGTGTTTTGACCATGAGCATTAGCTCTCAACCATTTTTTCTTCCTTTTGCGCCGAACTGGCAACCATTTAATTTGATGATTTGCAGATGTACCACAGCTGCACGGGTTCAGGGCATTCCAATTCCAAGCTGATGTGACCTGTAACGAACTGCTTTTTTATCCGATGAAAGATGCCCATGAATCCACATGCTCATATTAAGAAATAAAATAGCACAGTAATTCTATGACCTGCATTTGCACCCCAGATTCTAGAACAGTTTCATGCAAAAGGGAACGCGTCTATAAACGTGACTCTAGCAGCAGATCTGTGTTCATGGCATCCATCCAGCAATAAAATAAAGAATGCAAGCTAGATTAGATGCATAAAGGGTGTGTAAAGCTGGAATCAGCCAAAGGCCCAAAGTGTGATTCGGGAGGCAAGGAAGAATATAGAACGTGGATGGTGAAAATCTTGTCCTGCTCAGTCAAACCACAGCTCATGGTTGACTGTACTGGTATAAACCTTTGTCCGTAGTCCACGCCATTAGCAGTTTACACCATTAGCAAAAGCATCAATCACAGTCTGGTCTGGCTTTCTTTCTTCCTGCTGGCCTCTGCAGCCTCACTTGGGACTTCATCACCTTTCACCTACTCCCATTGCTCCCCCATTAATTTACCGGATCAAAAGTTCCTTCCTTCCTCTCCATCGAGGAGGAGAGAGAAAGAGTGTGTGCATATGACAGAAAGAGGGTCAAGAACAGCTGCCCAGAACCCCCCCAACAGACATTTAAGAGGGGGGAGCTAAAAAATTGCAGTCTTTTACCGGCACCATCTCTACCACGCCCCATCCAAATCTCCCTGCCGGAAGCAACCGTGGCATCCGCCGTTTCTTCCTCCCTTCCTTTCTTGCCCCCGCGTGTTAGCTGTCATCCTTGGTGAGTGAGGGAGAAGGAGGAGAGAGAGAAGTGAGCCCATTGGCCGCGGCCGTGGTGATCCTCGTGCTGCCCACCATGGCCGTGTCCTAGAAGGGGAGCAAATAGCCGGGGTAAAGCAGCGATCTTTGTCCCGGAGAAGGATCAAGAGCGAGAGTGTGGGGACCATGGAAGCGTTGGCCGCCGCATTGGCCGCCGGCCTCCTCCTTGCTCTCGCGGCGGCGCCGGTGGGAGCCGACACCGACTCGGCCGACGGTAAGAGCCTTGCGCGGCGCTCCGGTTTCCGGTTGGGGTTCTTGGTTTACTGGGATTGTCTGGGTTTTCCCTTTCCCCCCCTTGCTTGTGGTTGATGGTGACTCGGTTCCTTGCAGCCGCGGCGCTGGGGAATCTCTACAGCTCCTGGAACAGCCCATCGCAGCTGGCCGGCTGGTCGGCCGGCGGCGGCGACCCCTGCGGAGGCGCGTGGCAGGGCGTCACCTGCTCCGGCGCGGGCGTCACCGAAATGTAAGATCCCGTTAACGCCCGCATCAAAGGAACCATATTGATATCCTGCACAGCCGTGTAGATAGCAGATTGATAGCCTTTTGAGTTCCATGATTCCTCTTAGCTCTTAGGATTAGGTGGGTTCAGTGATGGAGATGACTCGTGCGTTTTTTTGGCTGGTTTCCGGTGTTTGATCCTTGTTGTACTTGAGTTTATGGCATGTGCAGTTGGTAGGAATGTGCAGTTTGGAAGCACCTGCTGTTATGATGATGTCTTGTCTTATAGCTTCAAGTTGACACCGAATTGCAAGACCATTACATGTTTACATTTGCATCTTTTAGAAGTTCATTTGATTTTGCGTTCATGCATTCTGATTAGTAATGACAATTTGAGGCTGTGCTGCAATCTAAATTGATGTTACTTGTCACGTCTCTTATTTTGCTTGCTTCAGGTTCATTAATTGGTTTATCAACCCTTCATTTACTCTTCTGGCTATGGAAATCCCTGAAACAAAACTACCCAGTACTAACACATTCTTCTACTCATATACAGCAAGCTTCCAGGGATAGGGCTGAATGGTTCTCTGGGATATGAACTCTCCAACCTGTTTTCATTGAAGACATTGTGAGAGCTACAGATTGTGTTTATTCTTCTGTTTTATGTTTTTATGCACTATTGACTATTTTGATCCACAATTTCATAACATGCAGGGATTTGAGCAACAACAACTTGCATGGTTCAATCCCTTACCAGCTGCCCCCGAATCTCACACATCTGTATGTGTTTTGTGTCAATCCTACTATAATTGTCAATCCATAGTAACCAGTGCTTGTAGTTTCATAGTGAATGATGATGCAGGAATCTGGCTAGCAACAACTTCTCTGGCAACCTTCCATACTCTATATCAAATATGGCTTCGATTGAGTACCTGTAAGCTGCTACCTGGTGGAACCTTGCTATGTTTGCTTGCACAAGTGTTTTGTTATGCAGGCAAAGTATAATTCACTGAAACTTTTGATGCAGCAATCTCAGCCGCAACTCACTTTCTCAGCAAATGGGTGATCTATTTGGAAACCTTGATTCACTTTCAGAGTTGTAAGATTCTTCAAAACCTTTATTCATTGCAAAGCTTATCATCATCTCGTTAATTTATTTGTCTCATACACCATCCCATTCATCCCAATGGCTACCAAATGGATATATCGTATTTCGTATATTGTAACATATACTACATGATATACGGAAGCATTAGGAAGATGTAGTTGTCTTTTATTGAAATCCTATGGCATCCAATATGGATGGTGGTGTTGACCCTCAGAAAACACACAATGGAAAAGAACTGAGGAGTGTGTCATTACACAACCTTGCTGTTATCGCACCTTTTGGATACCTTTTGCAACATTACCTTTAACTTACCTTCATGTAAACCATCTATTTCATTTTTTCTTCTTCAAATGCTTTATGTAAAACTCCATAGTATGCCAGTTTGCTTTGTAGTCAATGTGCAGAACTGAAATGTAGTAGTTGACCTGACATGACCAATGTGCTTAATAGTTAGAGTTGGAATTGCAGATAGTTTCTTGTGTCTTTATACTGTACAAAATCTACATCCATATATTGGATGGATCATGTTTTTTTTCATAACCCAAATATTTAGAGGATCTGAGTAATATACTCCCTAAAGTATAATACTTCCAGTACAAGACTAGTATCCCTTCCTGTCCCAGTAAAAAACTAATGAGCCATCACATATGTAGTGAAAACTTGATGTCTGCGTTTCATGTAATTGTTCCTTGAAAAATTTAGTCTTTATAATGGTCATAAGAAATGACGTTTTACATGACACTAACAGAAACGCTGTCCAACTGGTTTCTTGAATCCATCTTATGCCTTTTGTACTCCTTGACAGAGATGTGTCTTTCAACAAATTGACAGGGGACCTTCCCAATTCTATTGGTTCTTTATCAAACCTTTCAAGTCTGTAAGTATTATCTCTTTAAAGAATGGTTCTACTTTTCTGTATGTCATGCTTTTCGGCCATGATAGATTCATGTTTACCCTCTTTGCAGTTATATGCAGAACAATCAATTCACAGGATCCGTCAATGTTCTCCGTGGCCTAAGCTCTGCCCTTACTACATTGTAAGTGAATTTTCAGACAATAGTTTAACTTCTATTCTTGCTTGATAACTAATAGCCTTTTTAAACAGAAACATTGCAAACAACAATTTCAGTGGTTGGATACCAAAAGAGTTCAGCTCCATCCCAGATCTAACGTATGTCCCAAACAACTTCACTTTTCTGTGGAAATTGCCATTGACATATTGTAATGACATGCTGTAACTGCACTCATAGACTTGAAGGAAACTCATTTGCCAATGGCCCTGCTCCCCCACCACCACCTTTTACATCACCACCGCCTCAAAGGCCACGGAATCGCCCAAAGCATCCCCAGGGGCAAGGAGATCCTCCAAAGGGGTCCGAAAGCCCCACCATTCAAAGTGACAAGAAGCAAGGCCTTGGGACAGGTCCACTTGTGGGGATAATTGCTGGCTCAATACTAGCTGTCTTGTGTGTGCTTTTGCTTTTGGTCTGCTGCGTGCGCAATATTCGGAAAAGAAAGGATGATGCCAGCAGTGAATCAAAAGATTTTGTAGGTCCTCTAACAGTAAACATAGAGAGAGGTATGTAACTTCTTATGCTGTCAAGTTTTCATGTTCTCTTGGTTGATGCTGGAGATATATATACTGGCCTGTTAGCTAAGATGTTATTTCCTGTTTGGTAAAGAGGCAACTTTTGGTAGGACTACTTGATTGATCTGGAAACCACATAAGGAGCATTTATTGTAGTTGAGTTACGGTGAGAGCTTGAACAATTGGAATTTGTGAACAATTGGAATTTGCTCCTGTGGCATTCATGTGCTTGATCTCAAGATCATATAATTGTGTAATATAGGTTTGTAATTAGGAAAGACATAATACATTAGCACAAACTGGAAAACTTGGAATTTTATCAAAAGATATAATTGATTGAGCTATAATGATATTAAGTTCCTTGTTCCAAAGATATAATCAGCACAATTGCGGAAGTCCAACATTCCGGTCGCTTCATAATTGTTACTTTAATTCTTCTCTATGTTTTGGCTTTGCAGCTTCTAGCAGGGAACTCCCAGAGCAGAGTCTTGAAGATACCTCTGTAGCAACTGTGAAACTGCCACCTCCTGAGAAAATGACTCCTGAGAGGGTTTATGGTAAAAATGGTTCTATGAGAAAGACGAAGGTCCCCATAACTGCAACACCTTACACCGTTGCATCTCTCCAAGTTGCTACTAATAGCTTCTGTCAAGATTCTCTTCTAGGAGAGGGTTCTCTTGGTCGTGTTTACAAGGCTGATTTCCCAAATGGAAAGGTACCATGTGCGTTTTGTATTTTTTATCATAACAAAAATCAAATCTATACTCAATGCTTTATGAACCTATATACACTTGGTGTTTCAAAACCCTTGTTTCTAATACTAAACTACAAACTTTGCCGGTGTAATGGGCTAAGATCAATGCATCTTTCTTCTCAAAAAAAAAAACAAAACTACAAACTATTCAACGCTTTATGGATCTGTTTTTTGTAATTGCTCAAATATCAGACTTGTTACTTTGTTCGATGCATTATGAAGCCAAGTCCTTGTGCTTTTGTTGTTTATTGAGGTAGTGGTGCTATAGATGTTGTTTTAGACCCTGTGTGACACTATGTTTTCTTACCATGCTCTGCATTGCACCTGAGTTGTGTGCTGTGATTACAGGTTCTAGCTGTTAAGAAGATAGACAGCGCTGCACTTTCTTTACAGGAAGAAGACAACTTCCTTGAGGCCGTATCAAGCATGTCGCGGCTAAGACATCCAAACATTGTGCCACTAACAGGATATTGTGTTGAACATGGGCAAAGGCTTCTTGTTTATGAGCACATCGGAAATGGAACGCTGCATGATATGTTGCACTTCAATGATGAGATGAGCAGAAAGCTTACATGGAACATCCGCGTAAGGATAGCACTAGGCACTGCTCGAGCACTGGAGTAAGTTATTTCGAATCATACATCACTCTGTACTCCAAGGTTGTGGCAAAGGATGCATATAATGTCTTCCATACCTTCTTGTAGATACCTGCATGAGGTGTGCTTGCCATCTGTTGTTCATAGAAACTTTAAGTCTTCGAACATCCTACTAGATGAGGAGCATAATCCACACCTATCGGACTGTGGACTTGCTGCCTTGACACCCAATACCGAAAGACAGGTAAGTAGTACACCACATCTCCTGTACTGAGGTTGCTTTCAAATAGCCATGTTTTGGAATCTGTAGTTTTTACTTGGTCCATGGATTAACTAACTTGCTTGTCGTTACAGGTTTCGACTGAAGTATTTGGATCATTTGGATATAGTGCCCCTGAGTTTGCCA
This sequence comes from Echinochloa phyllopogon, assembly GCA_033239725.1. Classification (NCBI taxonomy): domain Eukaryota; kingdom Viridiplantae; phylum Streptophyta; class Magnoliopsida; order Poales; family Poaceae; genus Echinochloa; species Echinochloa phyllopogon. The sequence continues at coordinate 6,347,592 of BTCW01000001.1, forward strand.
TGTCTGGAATTTATACTGTAAAGAGTGACGTGTACAGTTTTGGAGTAGTGATGTTAGAGCTATTGACAGGGAGGAAGCCACTAGACAGGTACATTATCTAGCTTATGATCCTGATGCATTACATCTTATAGTAAGTTGAAATGACCCTCGGATGGTTATTGCAGTTCTAGAGATAGGTCAGAACAGTCCCTTGTTAGATGGGCTACTCCGCAGCTTCATGATATTGATGCACTTGCTAAGATGGTTGATCCAGCATTAAATGGAATGTACCCAGCTAAATCGCTCTCCCGCTTTGCTGACATAATTGCGCTCTGTGTTCAGGTATATTCTTGCTTTGTGACACATGTTCAGTTATTGATCTGGAATGACCATTAAGTATCATGATGACTCTAAAGAAATCTGAAAAATCATGCGTGGAAAAAACTGTCTTGCAGAGTAGAGTGCCTGATTTGCTAATATTTCAAGCGCTCACTCTACTGTCTCTGTTTAGTTTCAAAAAAACTCTACTGTCTCTGTGTTGGCTGCTTAACAACACAAAATCATTTGCCATAAAGTTTTATCGGGTCATTTTGGCATCTGTTTTTTCTTTTCAGGAGTCAATACTAAGAATATATCATTTGTTTGTGCAGCCCGAGCCAGAGTTCCGTCCACCTATGTCAGAGGTTGTTCAGCAACTTGTGCGCCTGATGCAGAGGGCTAGCATAGTAAGGCGCCAGTCAGGAGAAGAGCTAGGGTTCTCATACAGAGCCCCGGAACGCGAAGGAGACCTGAGAGACATATCCTTCTGAATTCGAAGCAAATTCCTCCATGATATAAAGCAGCTCTGAGGCTCAATTTGCACGGACAAGATCTGGAACATGCATATGAATTGGAAAGTTGAGCTGATGACGGCAGCTCAGAATCGAATGAATTTGAGAAGATAATTTTGGTACTTGTTGATCAACTTTGTTCATTCTTCTACATTCCTTCCGTTTTCCAGTCAGTATACTTGCTGCTGGATTTAAACTGAGGCAAAAATCGATGGCGGTGTATAGCTGGTTATTGGTAGAGAAGAAGGAAAAGAAATGTAAAATGATTCCTGCTCGGCTCTTTCTAAATTTCAATGACACAAATCTCTTTGACCCCACTGTAGCCATTCACATATGCACGATAAATTTCTTTCATTTTTTATAGTGCGGTAAGAATCTTTACCCTCTCAGTTCATTCCAATTCCTACCTCATGTTCTTTTCTATGTTCCTGAGAAATGAAGAACAGGGTATCAAAATACACAACTACAGTATCAGTTTTCATGTTTGTCTGGAATTTGGTCGGGGGGTGTTTAGTTCCCGAAAAGTGAAGGTGAAGTTTGGTGAAAATGTTACATCAAACACTGTAGTGCACTGTAGCCCTTTTCGTTTGTTTGTGGTAATTGTTGTCCTACCATGACCTAACTAGGCTCAAAAGATTTGTCTCGTCGTGTACATCAAAACCATGTACTTAGTTTTTTTATTTACTCACATTTAGTGTTCCATGCACGAGGAGTTTGTGGTAATTGTTGTCCTACCATGACCTAACTAGGCTCAAAAGATTTGTCTCGTCGTGTACATCAAAACCATGTACTTAGTTTTTTTATTTACTCACATTTAGTGTTCCATGCACGAGGAGAGAGATTTGATGTGATAGGTGAATAGTGAAGTTTGGAGAGAGAATTTTTGTGTTTTGAAGGGAACTAAACAGGGCCATGTATTTGAATACCATGACATCTGTTACGTGGACTGTCATAACATCCCTCAGTATGCAACTATACAGCTCTCACAGTGTGACTGTAAATCTGTAATCACCAATACTAAAGTAGCCTTGCAGCAGCAATTCCTATATCTTAACTCTTACACAAGGTCCTAGACTCCTGTTTTTGTTGTGAATCCTTCTTTGCAAATCTTAAATACACTGAGCATCAGCAGCAATGCCAAAATCAGAGATCCAATGAAGATCTCAAGGTGAGAAATGCTGACATACATACCATCCCAAGCCCTCCCTCACCCATCTCTGTCCTTTATCAAGTTGCCAATCATCTTGCCCAGAGGCACGGTGCCCTTTGCCATGATCTCCAGCCTCGACGTGTTGGATGCGTTCCCGAAGAGCGCGAGCCCGAACATCAGGAGCTCCGGCAGGAACAGCCTCGACGACAGGAAGCCGTGCCAGTAGTGCGGCTCGAGGTCGAAGAAGGCGTCGAAGAATCGCCGCGTCCCCTCGAGGTCCAGCTTGAGCAGGATGTCCATGCCGAAGCAGAAGAACTCCCTCTGCCGCCGCCTGCTCGCCGGCCACAGCTGCTTCCACACCTCCGCCGAGAGCGCGTCCCCGGCGAGGCCGGCCGCGCCGCCGCCCGCGTCGAGGAACCGCACGATGGCGTCCGCCACGATGGGCGCCGTCGCCAGCGTGCGCGCCACCATGTACCCCGTGGACGGGTGCACCATCCCCGCCGTGCCGCCGATCCCGACCACCCTCTGCGGCAGCACCGGCAGCGGGCCCCCCATGGGAATCACGCACCGCTCGTCCTCCTCGACGCTCCGGACCTGTATCCCCAGGTGCCTGAGCCGCAACGCCATGCGCTCCTGGATGTCGTCCATGGCGAGCCCCGGGCGCGCCACCAGCGACGTCTCCTCGAGGAAGATCCTCGTCGGGGAGAAGGGCATGGCGTAGAGGAACGTCGGGATGCGGCGGTTGCGCTCCCTGATCTCCGACCCCTCCAGCAGGTGCGAGTCGCGCCAGTCCATGAAGAGCATCTTGTCGATGTCGAACGGGTGGCCGTCGACCTCGGCGAGGATGCCGTAGGCGACCTGGTACCCGGGGTTGTAGGGCTTGTCGTACCGCACGAGGCAGCGGGAGAAGCCGGTGGCGTCGAGCACGACGGTGGCCGGGACGGCGACGCCGTCGTCGCAGATGAGGAGGGAGGAGGCGTCGCGGTGGACGGCCTTGGCGACCTTGGCCTGGTGGAAGGCGACGCCGTTGGCGACGCAGCGGGAAATCATGGCGGACTTGAGCTCGCGGCGGGCGACGCGGGCGTAGGGGCGGTCGAGGGACTTGGCGCGGCCGCCGTCGCCGGTGAAGACGGTCGCCGACGGCCAGACGGTGTCGAGGCAGTGGGCCAGGCCCATGGCCTCGAACTCGTCCACCCACACGCCGTAGTTGTTGGGCCAGACGAGCGCCGGGGACGGGTCGATGGCGCACACCGAGAGGCCCGCCTCCGCCACGCGCTGCGCGACGGCGAGGCCCGCGGGCCCGCCGCCCACCACGGCGAGGTCCACGGGGCGGGCGCGGGACGGGTCGTAGCGGGGGAGGTCGAGGGAGAGGAGCTCCGGCCGGGTGGGCGGGGCCAGCGACCGCAGCGCCGCGGCGGACGACGGCCAGGCCGACGTGCCCGCCGCCGCGCGGCAGAGGACGGCGGAACCGCGCGCCGCGAGCGATGGCGGCGGCGGCTTGCAGGGGTGGTGGTGGGTGCGGAGGAGGAGGGCGGTGGCGGCCATGGAAGTGGGAGGTGGGGGATTGGAGCGCGGTGGAGCCTTGCAATCCTGAGCCTGAGGTGGTGGTGATAAGCTGCCGGCGGATTTGAGTGGGGGCACCACCACAGTCGAATGTGGCATTCTTCACCCAAGCACCTCAAAGGTTGCCATTTTTGCCACTGGCATCGCATGTTCGACCATCTTTCGGGAATTCGGGTTAGGAAGAATATGAGTCAAATTTGTTGAAGTGACATGCTTGAGTTTTGGAGGAGAGATTTACAAGGTTACGATTTATGCAGGAACTGACTAATAATAGAGTAATAGGGTGAACACTCCTTTAGTTTTGATGCTTATTAATAGGGTGATATTGTAGTTTACTTGGGTTATTTTGTGTTGCCAATTGATCAACCGACCGAGTGATTTATGGTTTGGCTCTGCATATTTTATGTGTTGGGCGTGAATAGTGCCAAAAATGAAGGGAACAGAGTATCATGCCTATGTTCTCCTTTTCAAGTTTGGGGGAAAAAAACTCCAAATCTAAGCGGTATCAGTTTATGTTTTATCAAACTTTATACTTATTTTGTTTAATCCATGTGACATTTGAATATTGCAAAATGCCCCGATCAAGGTAAACAAGTGGTTTAAGGAGGTACTGTAACTCTTCATATTAATGAAGAGACTGGCTGGCCTATATTTTAACCACTGAACATAAATACTGATTCAATTAAAAATTATGCTTAAATAATATGGGACTTTCTCATCATGCATCTGTGCAAATAGATATAACAAAAGGGAAGTACAATAAAATTGCTTCATCTCGTCAACTCTCTTCCCCTTGATTAAATGAATTTCGAATAGGTATTTCGTGACAGATCATGAATTGTTTGCTACATAAATTGCACAGCCATCTTTACTGTATATACAAAAAAAAGATCTAACCTAAGAGGAACTAAGTGGTTTTTCATTAAGAAGAATCATCTTTATACATCTCAAAATTTACCTTGATAGGGGAGGGCTATGGGACACCCGCACCACGTACTGTGTAGGAACATCCAAAGTATGTAGTGGAAACATATGGCTTGGTGAAAATATAGATACTCATCTAGAAAACGTATTCCGGTCACTCTTTAAAACTGCCATATCCATAAATGTACTCTATCTTAAAAGTTGAGATACAAACTCACTAAAAATTCATCAAAAATATTGTCATTTCGTGTTATTTTTGCAAAATGAGTTTGCATCCCAATTTTTTCGAGTGCACTATGGATATCCAAGTTTTGGCCACCCATTTTGATTCACCTTAATAATGCACTATGGATATCCAAGTTCTAACTTTTAGGAGTGATCAAAACATGTTTTTAGACGAGCTTTTATGTTTTCATCAAGAGATGAGTTTCCAAGGCATTGTTCTCCCCCAACCAAAAACTTTATTTTTGAAGCATAGGAGGAGAAGAGAAAGGAGAACAAAACGAGAAAGAGGGTGTGAAAATGGAGAAGAAAGAAGAGAAGCCCCTTACGTCTGACATCTGTCTCTGCCACTGCATTGCATAGAGAGGACGCCAACTTTGTATGCGTTGTACAATGTATCATTTTGTAACTATGTAAATCCATAAAAGATATATAAATTGTAGTTTGATTGGTTCATGCATCACACTCTACTTACTGGTCATTCCTGTCGTACGAAGACACACCATGTGTACACGTTTCCAAACTGTACCTCAGAAAGGCCGGACATCCTAGCTTGGACTGGTTGTGCAAGAGCAATGTTCAAAATAGGGATAGTTGGGTCTATGCCATTATAATTTTCGCAGTTTGAAAATTTGCTATGTGTGTATCACTGACAGTGACATATTTTCAAATAAGGCGACGTCTGAGCCCAAGTGGTGTAGAACACGATACAAGGAAACATGGAGGAGAAGTTTGTGAAAACCCTGTTGCTGATTCCACCCGGTAGATCCTGCGCCGGCCTCTCAAGGTAAGAGACAACAGGTGGCGAGAAGGCATGGGTTCTATAGCCACCACGAGCGGCAGCATCGAAGGCTAACCCAACTACTTGTCACTTTTCAAACCGTCCAAAATGGTAGCAAGCCCTCTCATGTTTATTCAGGCCTGAGCACTGACAACGATAGGATTTTAAACAACCCAGCAGGGAGATCATCCGTGTGCTGAACTTTTGGAGAGCCCATTATCCGTGCTAAAACTGGTGAGCAGTCCATGTCAAGAAGGCTTGTCTGTAACTGTAAAGCATGGACGTATGGCAGCAAAGAATTCTCACATCACCCACTCTAGTATATGCCAAGAAGCAGTGGCAAATCCAAGAAAGTGTTCTACCTTATTTTTCTTGTTTTGGGCTATATTCTTTTGAGATCGACAAATTCATACGAAGAAATAAAGTGGTTTATTTAGCCACTGCAAATCTGTGAAAATGACATCATCATGTATATTCAGGACTAGGGGTCAGTACACACAGAGATGGCTGGAGCCGAAGAGAACATCCATCAGGGTTCAGAGTTCAGACCCTGACTACGTTCAGACAAAATGGCCCTGCCATCATGCGTATACGTACGTGGTAGTGTATATCATTCCTACAGAGCTAAACCTAAACATAGTGGTAACATACAGCTTGCGTTGCACGCGTGGTATATATATCGCTACTAATAAAGACCCAAACCTAAAAGCTACGCGACGAAAAGAAGTTAAAAGAAGATATACTAGTACTAAAGTTTAGAAATATTCAGAGAAGCCTCTGAATACCAAAGTGTTTCTAGTTGTGCGTGGGCGGGTGCCTGTGGACGGAGTGGTAGTCGGCGGTGAAGGGTATCCGGCCACCGAAATAAACCTGATGATGAGGAGGAAAGGCAGGGATCTTCCTGCTCCTGAAACGGCGGTGGCTCTTCGCCACCACTACCTCATCCTTCCTCGTCCTGCTGCCGTTCACATCCTCGCCGCCGTCCTCCGCCGCCGCCGCCGGCGCATTGGTCAAGCTGTTCGCTGCCCCGGCATAGCCTCGCCCTTCGTCGCCGACGGCCGCTGTCCGCGTCTCTGAAAATAGATACAGCAAATGTACATGTCGCAGGTCAAAGATATGTTGGAAGCAAGCAGAAGCGTTTGGGATTCAGATAATTTAGCGAACGGAGAGGTGTCTGAACTCTGAATGGTGAGCTCTGCATGCCGAATTGCCGAAACGAGTATGGTCTCGTGACAGAAGCAAGGCCGGGTTTACCTCTGCGCGCGGTGGCGACGACGACGGGGCTGCTGCAGAGCGCGGCCAGCAGGACGGCGAGCAGGAGCAGGAAGCTGACGCAGTTGGGCCGGTGCATAACTGCCGTACCTACCTCTACAAACCGGTCTGCTTTGGGAGGAGCCTGACTGCCTGAGTATGAGAGACTGATCGATGGAGTCTGATTGTCTGAAGGGAAAAGGAGAGATCAGGAATGGAAAGGCCCTGCAAGAGACGGATGGATGGTTTTAAAGGGGTTTGGGGTTGGAACTTGGGAGGCGCACACGCACACAGCACACACACGCCATTGGTCAAAGCTTTGGACTCCATGCAAACTGCAACCATGGCGTGCTGCGCGCACCCTGTACCTTTAAACCCTTATGATAATCGCGCGCGCATGGGGTTCTGGCCTGGAAACCAGTTGGTCATTGGCCTAATGGCAAGTCTGGTCTCATGGAGCAGGTCTGGGCTTGGGCATTCGGTCCGGGCTGAACCGAAGTGCTGAGAGTGCGAACAGCCAAGAGATTTTTGTATTCCCATCAGACAGTCAACTCGGTCTTTTTGGAAGGGATCCCGGTTTCGAGATGCGCCGATCGTCTTCTTCCTTCCCCGTCGTGCACAGCAAAACGATGCAGGCGAGGTGGGCGGCCATGTGCTTCAGCCTTCGGACTTTGGAGGAGGACCGGCGCGGCGGCTGGTCACGCATGTTCCTCGCTTGATGTTGGCACACCCACACCACTTGTAAACCGTATACGGGGCAACCGAAGTTCTTTCATTTGATCGACCATCTTATTTCAAACGCAGAAAGTCCCTTCTTTGACGACAAGAGAATACGTATGATTCTGTACGCTTGATTGCAACGGACAGATGCTCCGTGGTAGACGCAGGACGACACGGGGGGCAGGGGTACGTGCTGGAGCTCCAGTCGTACGTGCTGCCTGTACTTGGGGGCGGGGCGCTAATGCGTACTCGGTACTCGTACAGTACTTGCTACCTGTTTGTTCCCGGTGGCGACACGACAAGAGGCCAGCCGCGCGTCCGATCCCGTCCCCGACGGTGGTCAACGGCTCGGCCGACACGGCCGCAATGCGGCAGCGGGCCGGCCAGGCGGCTGCAGCCGGTCGGCGGGCACTGCTCCCACGTCCTAGGCAAACAGGCCGGCAGCCGAGCCCGAGCGGCGGCTCGCGCTCGCGCACTCGCACGCGGCACGCCGCGCCTCCCTAGCCGAGCACACGAACCGGGACCGCCGCATCACGAGCGTCCTCCGACTCCCACCTCGCCCGCGCGCGTGTGAAGCCGCGCCGGGAGCGCGTGCGCGTTCGGGGGACACGAGGGCGTGCCCGGCGACCCAAAAGTCCGCCCTGTTCCTCCCCACCACCACCACGTCCTCGTCGTGGATCCCCGCGCCCAGGGCCGGGCGGTGGCCACCGAGCACAGGACGTCGTGGAGACGCCGCGGCCTGGAAAGGACCCAGCGCTGCCGGGATCGCCTGCGTGTCACCGCCGGATCCACTGACTGACACCCAACCAGAGGCCAGGCCGTGGCTTTGGCTTCGTGGCACGGGGGGCGCGTATCAACAGATTATTATTTCACCTTAGGAAAAAGAACAATCCAACAGGAAACAATACAAGCCCCCATTGTATGCCAAAAACACACACGCACGCACCTCCTCTGCTACAGCCCCCCAAACCAATCACCCAATTGAATAAGTTACACAACGGGAATACATACAGACGGCTCCCAACACTAACCTTTCTCTTTTTTTTTCCTCTCTCTGTCGCTATCCTTCCTCCTTTTCACCTTTTCAGCTCAGCTCCCAGAAGTTGCTGTCACCTTAAAACAGTCGATGTTGCACAGCCTCACGGACTTCATCATGCCCCCAAACCTGTTGCCACACACACACAGCCACACCATTTCATCACAACAGTCAAGGAAACAAAGGGGAAGAAAAACATGTGCTCGCGCGACATAATTGTACAGCCTGCATGCTATTGAAAGGAAACATTTGGTAGGTTGGTGAGATCAACAGTACCGGTCGATGCTCTTCCTCGGCCGATCGGACTGATCCACGCTAGCCCGGGGCCTGTCGGGATGATGGTCCACGCTCTTCCTGCTCTTGTCCCTCCGATCCGTGCTGCCCCTCGCCTTCTCCCGCCGGTCCGTGCTATGTCTGTGATCCACGCTCGGCCTCGTCTTGTCCCGGCAGTCGGTGCTCTTCCTCGAGTCCTCTGCCGTGCACTCAGGTTCCGTCGGGGCACGGTCTGACGGGCCTGATGAGCTCTCCATTTCCTCGTCGATCGGAGGCGGGGGCGGCGATCTCTCAATGGCCCCAACAAACTTCTTCAGGTGCTTGATGTACTCCGGGTACAGCTCTAGATTACAGTGGTTTCCACCTTTGATCCAGAGCGGCTCGTACTTCACCTTAGCAAGTTCCCACAGTGCCCTCCCGTGGGAACAGTCAACCACCTCATCGGCTGTGCCCTGAGACAGACAAGATATTGTATTAAAACCACGACCATGTGCATAGTTTTCCTACATCTTGACTGGAATGAGCAGGTTGTACATCACAAGGAAATTTTAGCAGCAACTGTTTCAATAGATGATTATGCAGATAGTACGGCATTAATAGTCATAATAAAGCCCTAGGTTTCGATGTTTATATAGTCATAACAGAATGAACAGGTTGTGCACAGGATAATCGTCCCAGGTTTACAGGACACTATCTGTTTAGCTCACCAAACATGCATTATTAAGTTTCTGTGCCAAAGATTAGCATTGATAGCCATATGTTTCATTGCATGAGGACTGTTCTAAGTAAGCATACATTTATGGGTCACGATTCATTAGCCAAAATAACCATGAGGGGTCAGAGTGTAATAATTATATTCATCTTGATAAAGGTTCAGCTGGATCTTCCATGAACAGTGCTTCGCTGTGCGGAGGGATAGTTGTAGAGGTTTACATACATAGAGGATAATGAATATCTCATACAACATATATTAATGGCGTGTTTCCAAAAGCTAGTAAATTTAATTATGTAACAAGTTCCAATGCAAAATTGAAAAAAGGGTCTTCAAACAGATCACTTAATAGCTACACCATAAATTTATGTTCCAGAATAACAGCTGGGGCTGTTTGGAATCTGGATAGGAGATTGGATCAAATCCTTACTACCAAGTCCCTGGACCTAACCTATCATCCAAATACTGCATATTCCACAACTTGCCAATAAATTAACAAGAGTAAGAGCTTTCTAATGATGGCACTTGATTGATATTCTCTTTGCTAAAAAGCCTAACTGCCATAATCATATGCACGCACTCAAGAAAGAGTAAAAACATGCATGTCCTTGTAAGTGTGGTCCAACTCTATATGACAATGAATTGCTGTAGAGTGAAGAATACTCACATGTATCACTAGCACAGCACACCTGACTAATGGAATTTTGTCGATATTCTGCAAATACAAGGCAAATTTAGATGTGATAAAGGCTAAATAAGATTAAGAACAAACCTAAGCTAATTACCTTGTATATGTCAAACCAGTATGTATGTTTCACGGGATACATCACTCTTAAGCCAGACAAAATTGGGCTATGTAGAACAACTGCTCTCAACCGACTTAATCGGGATGCTAAATCCAGAGTAGGACCGCTGCCCACTGATTGACCATAAAGAATGATATTATCCTCAGAAGCTCCATAGGTTTCTATGAGGCATCTGTATACAGCTTCTATATCAGCGTAAGTGTTTTGCTCACTAGGCTGCAGTATTGGATAGAACATAAAGATTAGCATCATGCACATTGAGAACAAGGGAAAATCTAAAACAATAAAGGTTTGTACCTTCCCAGAGGATTGCCCATAGCCAGAATAGTCATAGCTGTAGATGAACAGTAGACGGGGTATTAATATTTCATCCAAATAGAAAGAAAATGTGCAGCAAAGAAGTCAAATCTGTGAGTTTCAAAATATAAGGAGCTTAGAATATGGATTCATGTAACATATACTCTTAATTTTTGGATTATGAGACCTCCAAAAACATAGGGTGTCAATATCAAAGAAAGAATAAAATGCAGCTGTGGCACTCAACCAAGTAAAATTGGCAACATATGGATCAATTCAAAGTTCTGCATCACCTATAGTGTCATCCAACTATTAATGGTTAGGATAGTTAAGAAAATAAACTGAACACGATTCCCTATAAGAAAGCTTGGTCCTTAATGTGGTCATTCATGGATACAAAATAATTTTACTTTGCTCTTGGATGATAATACTTTATAAAATGTCACGTGTTTTTGTGTTTAAGATGCTTCATTCGGAATCATGACTACTCTTCATTTTTTTTGTAAAATTAAAAAAAATAAAACTCACAGCAGATTGCGTCTAAATAGTTTATGCAGGCATTCCAGTTTGCTGAATTGAACTTAAGGAAGGTCCTTGTTAGTAATCAACTAATCACTCGCAACAAAAGCTGATGCTTAAGTTATAAATGGTATATGGTAATCATGCAGTAAATTTCAAGTATACCAAAGGTCCCAAGCTAGCCACAAAAGCCCCATGGACCATTAAATTATACTCCGTATTACTCAGTCAACACAAGCACCTAGTCAAAGTGACAACACAACATGATGTTATGTGGCAAAATATATGGCCATAGAGAGGACAAAAGTAGGTTCAAAGGATAGAGCAATGAGAAAAGTATAAAAGGAACATCGATTATATTAGGAAACAACATAACAAAAGCAACAAAAAGCTTGACTTAAAGAAAAGGAGCAGATGGCAAGCCAACAGGCAATTCCTTCTAACCACAATTTTAAATTGGCTACAACCGCTAGATTCACTGAATCAATCAATGATTCTCACATCCACAATCAACCACGAGACCACCAATCACCAGGCACATTAGACCAAGACTGCTTTACTTGTTTGATTTTCTCCCCCAAAACACGGACCTTAAAATAGACTTGAATGGAACTTTAAATTTTAAAAACAAACATCCCTCAATTCCTGAGCTAGTTCACCAAACAAAACGGGAAGAGCACAACAAATAGGCTAAAAGCCAGAATCTTTAAAGGAAGTATGCTCAGCATAAAGCACAGGAACGGCCCAGCTAGAAAGATACATCATTTCTATAGAAGGAAAAAAAATACTAAGATTTGTGCTTCCGAAATTCCTTATGCAGAGTTACCAGCTGCCAATAAGTAATTTAACCGATTGAAGGTTTCCTAAGATAGTGCATGATAGAAGATTTGCAAAATTATTCCTCAAATGATATACTTCTTGACTAGCAATTTCACCATTAGAACTTTGCGCGCGCTACCAGACAGACAAACTGCATGCATGTAAGCATTAATTTCGTACTACTAGAAGCACGTGATATCAGAGCATTGTAACAAAATTGACTTTATTTGCACAAAACTCCATTGGTGAATCTAAGTAAACTAAGAAAAAGCAAGTACAATAACATCTAAGAAACAAACAGAATTATGCAAAAAAACAAAAAACAAAGTCCCAAAGGTAGCAGCAAACAAACAAAACATGGCTCCCTGCCACTACACGTAGAATCAAGTGAATTGTGAAATAATCTATGATACTTAGATACTAAAAATCTAGATCATTGTGATATCTAAGATTGAATAACTCCATAGATTTCAAGCAATCACCTCAAGCAGATACACCAGTGCCTATTCAACCACAAATAGAAACAGCTTCACAAAAGAAAATGATGGTAATCACCCATCAGGTAACCTAAAATTGTCAAACATAGCATTTAAAAGCCAAGATAGAACCATCCAACCACCAGCAAACACAAACTCAGTGATCAACAGTTATCCGAAATCAGATGACGCCCACCAGAAAATGGGAACTTCTGCTAGAACTACATCAAGCAAATCCAACAGCATCAAGCACTACTCCAGGCTTCCCAGCATTAGCACAATTTCATACTCAGATCATGAATGCCTCAAGGGCTCGAGGCAATCGTAGGCTTGCATCTGTCATCGAAGCTAGCAGCCAGCAATCCTACTGATCCGCCTCGGAGTCCCAGCATTTCAGGCCTCGTTACTAACTTCAGATGAGACTATAACTCCGATCCAGAGACACGCGATCAGGAAGATCCGGGGCTACACTCTATCAACCCTCCCAACGGCACAGGATTGCAAGGACGGGAAGCATCGCATCCCAATCTGACTTGAACGAGACCCAATCGCGTACGTGAGAATGCGTACCCCATGAGGTTGACGTTGAGGTGCGAGCTGAGCTCGACGAAGAGCTCGTACATCTGGCCGAGGTCGGCGGCGTTGCCGTGGGAGTAGAGCAGCGTGAGCTTGGCGCCCGGCTGGCGCACGTGCATCGCGACCACCTCCGTGCCCCGCTTCGTCCGCAGCCGCCGCGCCTCCACGTTGCCCCTCCGCGGCACGCCCGTGAGCTCCACCACCGTGCTGCTGCTGCCGCCGCCGCCGCCCCCGCCGCCCTTCTCCTTCCCCTCTTCCTCGGCCTTCGCCGCGGCGCCCGCCCCTGTAGCAGCAGCGGCGGAGGCGGGGGCCGCCGCCGGCGGCGGCGGCGGTTGCGGCTGCGGTTGCTCCACCCCGTACGACGGCGGGCTCGGCGGGAAGAAGGCGAAGCGGGCCGCGACCGTCGAGGTGACGGCGCCCATCTAGGGTTAGGGTTTGCGGGTGGGGCGGAGGGGGAGGGGCGCGGGGAGGGAGGGAGGGCGGGCGGAGCGCGTCGACGTTTTTCGGTTTCGCTTGGCGTCGTTGAATGGAATGGAGAGGGAGAGAAGGGGGAGGAACAGGAGAGAGAGACAACGCTCTCGCTGGGTGAGAGAGGCGAGAGCTGAGAGGGTGTGTGGCGTTGGAATTCTCCCCTGTTGTGTGTGAGGCCATGTTTAGTTCCAGAATTCTCACACCTAAATTTACTATGCAAAAAGAAGATTCTCATCACATCAAAATGTCATAGCATGCATGGAGTACTAAATATAGATAAAATCAAAAACTAATTACACAGTTTTGTTGTACTCTGCGAGACGAACATTTTGAGCCTAATTAATAAATTTTTAGACAATTTTTCGCACGTACAAACGAAACACTACCGTGGGCATTTATGGGACGTGTCAGAGGGCCAGACCGGATTCGGGGTACCGAATCTGCATCTAAACGCGGCCTGAGTAATCTGGGTGGGTTTTTTTGCACGGCAGGAGACTTGGCACTGTTGGCAGTTGTGCTTGAAGTAGAACGGGTCTCCGACAACCTCAGAAGAGCAATTTGGAGGGAAAAAAGAGTAGAATGACAGTGATTGTAAATAGTTTTTATGGGATTGGTGCGTATTATAGTTCATATCCGTTTTATTTTAGTACAACGTGGGTAAAGATTTAGACCGAGGATAATCAGTCGTACCGTTATATTTATTTTGATGAGGGTACGGGAAAGTAGGTTTATATTTCTTGTTTGGACACCTAATATTTATGACAGATTTTAGCTATCAAACGTGGGACATGGAATCTCGTGGTTATTATGTTTTCGTAATTGTAACCACAGAGTGGCAATTTTATGGTAGTACTTCTATTTGAGTTGCATATATAACCATTTCTTGCTTGTTCCATTAATTATGTATAAAAAAGTATTATGGAAAATACATGATGCTTAACTACTTCATAATGTTAGATGATTGGCAGTTATTTTCGTAACAAAAAAATTATTCAAACTTGTGGGATCAACGTGGAATCTCTAACATACATTGCTTCATCAGATGAACTTGTGTATTGATTCGTTGGGTTTTTTTTTGTACACTACTATCGGCTGATTTAATTAATATTGCTTTCTTAAGTAGCATATCTTATTCTAAGATTTTAATCTTTAGCATCACTCAAATTATACCCCCACTAAAGAATATTACAAATCAAAGTTACGTGCTTAAAAAAATGTGTTGCTGCTTGCAAAGCTCTGATCTCTAAAAGTGAATCCATATAAGCACCATCAGAAAAAAGAAAACGTATTTCTTTCCATCAGAAAATGGGGGAGAGACCATGCTCAGATTTGAGAAACCATTTTTGTGATCACAGGCATAGGGAAAAAAATGCCGACACCATCACGCAATATCCCAAAAGTCCAGGGACCAATGCTAAAGCAGCAGCGACCAACCCAGCCTTGAGCTCGATGGCGACGCGCTGGATAAGCTGCAAGCCTAACCCAGCTTAGGCCTAGTATGCCCCATGGCACGGCATTATTTTGGAGTGGCAGAAGCTGTCCATCGCCCACCGCTGCCTCCACCCTCTGACAAGCAGGCCACACCTGCTCCCCGGTCCCACCGCCCAGCGTCAGGTGCCGTTGGATCTGGAATCCAGTGGGTCATGTGTCAACGGCGCTGTCACGTTACATTAAGCTAAACGGATCGCTGTCCTCTCGCTAAATAATTTAACTTGTCGAACGGGCAAGTGTCGCTTTTGGGGGAAAATGGTCTCACTGTGTTCTGAAGAAACCTGTTTGTTTGAATAAACTTACGCTCTGGTGACATTTGGGGCAGGAAACACGAGGTCAAACCGACGTGTTCCCCGGTGCAAATGGAGGTCAAGTTTGCCTGTAATGGAGGACACCGAGACGTCCCAAGAGGGCCTTGATTCGATCAAGGCAAAGAGACGACCGAATTTCGCTCGAATTCATTCATGCGGGTTCAAGGGACCCGAATGATAGAACCTGAGTTCGTTTCACAACGGTTTGATCACCTTCACCATTGCATGGTATCTCAAACCATGTACTGTCGTACTGAAAGAGTACGAGTTGAGGACAAGGACAAATCTTGCAATTTGTAGTTCCAGCACAATTTGCAATGATAAAAGAAGCACGAGATGCCAAGCCAAGCCGCATGTGAAATCATCCAGCTCAAGAATTCCAGAGCCACAGGCTTCAACTCCAGTGCCTCCACATGTCATTGACCAGTCTCATGCAGCCGATTCCACGGATTGAAAAATCTGCAGGAATATTTGGTAGCATGCATGTCCACTGCTAGATGCAGTTCACCCAGGGCTTCAGAAATTACTACACAACAGGGACAGATTTCTTGTGGAACAGCAATGATTAGGCCATGTAAATCTGGTGGCTGTAGATCCCATGCATCCATTTCCTGACAAAAATACAACTGCTGGCTATGGCCATGTTTAGTTCCCAAAAGTTCCCAAAAAGTTACTCCCAAATACACTATACAAAAAGAAGATTCCACATCACATCAAAATATCATAACATGCATGAAGTACTAAATGTAGATGAAATTAAAAACTAATTACACAATTTTGTTATACTCTGCGAGACGAACATTTTGAGCCCTGGATGTTAGAATTGGGAGGTTGAATTTGGGAGTTGGATGTCTCTTCGTAATCATTGCGTCACTGTAGCATTTTCGTTTGTATGTGCAAAAAATTGTCCAAAAATTGATTAATTAGACTCAAAATGTTCGTCTCTCAGAGTACAACAAAACTGTGCAATTAGTTTTTGATTTCATCTACATTTAGTACTCCATGCATGTTATGACATTTTGATGTGATGGGAATCTTCTTTTTGCATAGTGTATTTGGGAGTAACTTTTTGGGAACTAAACGGGCCCTAAACACCACCATATATTTGTCACTATTGTGGCAGCAAATGCCTGAAAGTAACTACGGCAACACAACTTGGGATCTGACAACATCATTGCAACGCTAGAAATTTAGCATCCACAGCGTTATTTCCTGATCCAGAATATAATATACATTTCTTGGATAAGCTCAAGTGTCGGCAAAAGAACCAGAGTACTGGATACGAATCATTGGGTGGAAGAAGTGTGGTAGGCAGATTTTACTTTCTTTTCCAAGAGCGCAACATGCTTGTCCAGCATGGACACCACTGCCTCAAACTCGGTGACCTGTTGATCAATGGCATCAATCTGCGATACATACTCGTCAAAGCCTCGGTTTTTCTCGTTCAGCTGCTCTACAAAGACTCGCAGACCAGCAGCAACATCACCATAGTTGCTGTACTCCTGTGCCACGCGGTCATTCATCTTCTCAAGCAGAGCCAGCTGATTGTTAGTCCCCTGAAAATAACGAGAACCACGCCAGAAATCAAGTACTGATGTATAAACAAATTGAAAGAGAAAGATGCTTGTACCTACAAATGCCAGCATACAATATAACCAACATATGTTAACCAATAACCATATAATCCTACCAAGGAACATTGATGAGGGTTCAACTCCCATATGTCAAGAGTATATCAAAAGTAGCCAAGCACAAGCACACACACCATTTGTAACTCAATTTATGGTATTAACATTTGTTTTGATAAAACTAAAACTAATCATTCTTTATCTAAAAGCATTTTTAAGTCCAAAGCCTAACTCATTTATTGATCAAATTGTCAGAGTAGAAAATGAAAATAATATAAGTACATGGTAGTGGCAAAAACGCATGTCATTTATACAGCAGTAGTCTTGCCAAAAAAACAGAACACACCATGACAGTAAGTTAATAACCTTGATCCTAATAACAGTAACATCCACTTTTGTTGTCTGAGCTATGGATCAAGTACAAAGAAGATAAAATCAATGTCTTGTGAATCAGACAATCAGTTTGTGTTTAGGCACTCAGCTGCTTACACACTTGCCATTGGTTGCCATCTCAAGGGAAATGATTAGCCTCCTACTGTGTAAAGTACCAAAGTTGTATCTAGTGAGCTAGGTTGGTGTTGGAATCTGTTGCAATCTCAGCTATAAAAGTTGAGTGCGGACCACATATCCTAGGTTCTCAAACCTTGAATTCAAACTCGTACTCACCACCCAGCCGGTATCAATTTCTGATAACTTTCCAGCAAAATTAAGGGTGAGGAAGTTGAGCCATACTTATTAACTACAAATATGAAGCATACTAGAAATAACTCAGTAATCGGTGACTCGGTGGTCACAACTAGTTATACTTACCAGTCCAAAGAAATTGATTCATCGGGAATTCATTTAGGCACGCCACCAATGCAAATAGTAATTGCCTCTTTAAGACCTAAACTGTTGATATTTCCATTTGCAACAGATGATCGAGAGGTTTGGAGGCGTAGAGCTACAACCCGTCATTTGAACCCAAGGGCTTGCACAAATGGGGGGCACCGGGAAATGGAAATACCAGAACATGCCGATTTCAGCAAACATCTAGATAGACAATACACGCAACAATTTAACTACGAATTTTGAAGTCGCTGGCTGCCATGAAGTTGAGGGGAGTGAGATTCTACACTAGGGTTAGGGTGTGATTTACTGCGCCACCTAGCATTAGCAATTGGCCACGCGCACTTCGAATCGCTCCTCCGCAGAATTGATAACCAAAAAGAGACCAGTATCATCAGCCTATCCAGATCCAGTGAAGTGATCACGCCGCGGAGGGGAAGGGGAAACCTGGAGATCGCCGCGGACCATCAGGGAGACGTTGGCGAAGAGCTCGGCCAGCGACTCCACCAGCTCGTCCCGCTGCCCCGACGCCTCCGCCACTGCCGGGTTCTCACTCGCCATCGCCGGCGGTAGCTCTCCTCCGCGCTGCTCCGTGCACCGTCTTGGATCGGAACCAGCCACCCAGGCGCAGGTTTTGGTCGTCTGTCGTGTCTGGTGCGCTCTGGCAAAGATTGGCCCATACCACTGGACCCATAAGGCCCAATTCGTCTCTGGTGGGCGTGCCTCTCCGCGTCTGGGCCTCTCCGTTTCGCTAGTCGGCATTCCTATATAGTTTTCCTAATTTTTTTGGACCATTTAATTTCCGATTTGATTGTCGGTCGGTTTGATAAGTCCAGTGCATAGTTTCACTACACGGTTACCTAAATCAAAAATTAGATAACTGTGTCAAAAAAAATTCATGGTGATGAAACTCCTCTCATCTTCTCACATACTAAGAAATTCTACATTCTCCCTCCTATGCCACATCGGTATATTTAATGTCATGAAACTTGCCTGAAATCCCCACTGAGACCGGGGATAAGTCATGTTGTGTCAGAAGCTAGAGTTGCCTTTATTAGTGGATAAGGGTGGTTAGGCAATATGGGCCGCACTATCTCATTCATCCTCCGCCAGTGGAGGGTGCGGTAGTGGCTCGGCAGCAAGGGCGTCGTTGACTGCGTGCGGTGGTTGGGGCAGACGGTGGCGGTGGTTAGAACTAGGGTTTGGGGTTCCAGTGGTGGGAGAGGGATAGGGGGACAGAGAGAAGGTCCAACGATGGTGGCGGAGCGAGATGGCGCGGGATCACCGAGTGGGACCAGATAAGCGGTGGGAACTGATGGACGAGGAAGGTGAGGAGGAACACTGAATTAGGAAGGACGGGAAGGTAGGGCGACAACGGAGGTGGTTAATGGGCCATTATGGGCCCTAAACCATGACTCATATCTGGCTTAGGAGCCCCCTTTCGCTAGTTGTTGGCGGCTGTCAAGAGTGGAGTAAAATAACATTGGATGTTTACTCAAAAGAAAAAAAACAGTGTGGGTGCTTACTAAAAAAATATTATGGATGTAGAGTACATTTTTTATCAACAAATAAAACAATTGTTGATATTGAGGCTGTTTATAAAAGGATTAAGTCCAATTTTTTGCGAATAAAAAAGTCCAACTTTTTTCCCCAACTTGGCAAAAAAAAAAGAACAAAACGAAAACATCTCGCATTTTAGATGGAGAGAGAGCCTACCTACAGTCAAACTGAAACTTGTGTAGTTGTGTCCCGTTGGAAACGTTACTTTTACCTTTTTACTTGTTCAACTCATACTTTTTGTCAGTCATTTTTAAGCCTTCTCCCGGAATTGTTTATTTGGACTCTCCCCGAGGGGAAAGCCCCGCGCCTCTCTCCCGAGGCGACGGGGCCGAACCCTAGCCGCCGCCGCCCCGCGCCCGAGTCTCCCCCCTCGCGTCGCCCGCTCCGCCGCCGCCTGAGCGTGCCGCTGCCCTCGCCTTGGCCGACCGCGGTGATGGCGGCGGCGGTGCCCTCCTCCCTCGTCGCAGATCTGAGAAGGCTCGCCGGTCATCCTCCCCTCTTCCCCTCCAAGTTCGCCGGCGCGTCAGCTCCGCCAGGCCGCTCAGCGCAGCACGGCGGTCAAGGCCCGCGCGTCCCTCCCTCTTCGCCGGCATGGGAGGCCGGCGGGGGCTGGGGGCTCCCCACTTCGGGGCGGCGGATGCGAGCTCGGCGATTTCCGCGGGGTGGCGTCCTTCGTCCCCGGCACCGGCTCCCTCGACAGGCCGGCGGTTCCCTTCCTCAGTCTTCGGCGCCGGCCAGGCCTCCGGCCTACAGTGGTGGGGCCCCTCGTGTGGCAGCGTTGTGGCGGCCTTCGCGTCGCCGGCCGTGCTCCTTCTCTCCCCCATCGGAGAAGGGAGGGGGAGCTTGTCCTGCCTTGGTGCCCCCGGCGTGCCGCCCTCCGGTGATGTCTTCTCGGTCCACCCCCATCTCGCTGTTGCTCCTGTACTACACGGTCCATGCGTCTCGCTTCAACTGGATCCGCAGGATTATGCCCTAATAGAGGAGGGTTAATCCGGGTCATGCGCTTGTTGATCGCTAGGGTCTGCCCGCAATCGAGGTGGGCGAACCTCTGGTCGATAGCAAGCTTGTATCCCCCAGTTTCTTTGGAATTGGTAGTGGATTCAGTTTCTTATGGGACCATGTAGGAAAGTTTCGACGGTCGCGATGCGTGGGCGGTGTCCGGTGGCGTTTGGTGAGGGCTGGTTGCCCCGGGGTCGGGGGGTGGTCTGCTAGCGCAAGCTGCGGGCTAGATCGGGCAACGGGTTTCCTGGGGGCGTTGCTTGCGGACTCCTCCTTTGGCGGTTGCATTGGTCTCCTCAGTAAACACCGAACGTTAGCGCCGCCTCGGCGCTTTTGCCTTCCTAAGGCGTTATTTGGAGTATCCTCAGGGACTGCGGCATCGAAGCTTTGGACCCTGCGGACGGCCTGATCTTGTCGGTCTTTGATGGATTCTCGGCCTTTTAGGTGTGTATCCCTGAGTAACCCTGTGTTGTCCCGGGGGGTCTCCTATGGGGGCTCCCGTTGTGGATCTGTAAGTAGTCGGGTGAGTCTGTGGACTTATGCTTTATTGTAAACTGGTAATCTTATTATCTTTCGATTGCTTTATCTATAAGTAGTCGGGTGAGTCTGTGGCCTTTGTTGGATTTTTAAGCCTTCTTGCCCGCATCTCCAGCAAAACTGAAATGCTCAACAGTGGTCTACTGGTCCATGGTCGCTCCAAATGGCATGCAAAGCCCTCCGTTTTCAACGTCAGAACTCTGGAGTCTGGACGGTTCTTGCGTGAAAGCTACTCGAATGCAAGATGTCACGTTTATTTATTTGGTTATTATCAAGTTAACGACTCCGAATTGGCTTGGGTTTCAGTTTTAAATTCGGAGAAAGAAATAACCAGAAAATAAGATGACTACTAGTTTCAGTTTGCTACTACATCGAAAAGCTGAAAGGTAGGCGCCCATTTTTATTCCACGCCGGCAATTGGCTACGTTCGAGACTTTTCTCATGTTTCGGATTCAGACGAGAGAAAAATTGCAGCGGAATTGGTGGCCATAAGATGAGCTTCGCCTTGCGACTCACTGCGTGAATGGTGACCTGCTGCGCTTCGTCGTAGAATGAGTTCAGAAACTTTCTTTCTTTTCCTATTATTTTTCCTCAAAATTAATTCTGAACGAGGAAGGCTTGAATGACATTTCTGGTGTAGCCAGGCTCGTAACTGATATGCATATTTGCAATACAAAAGTGGATAATTCCGATGATGTCCAGGTGCCACAAATTTGCATAAATCCTCGATCAATGGCCAAACGGAATCGAGCTTACTCGATGTTAAACTTCGCCCACATATTTTATCTCGACTCAGTAGCCAAAAACAAAATGAAGTTGTAATTGTATTATTGTATATGAACAGGTTTTTTCAAGCCATCCATTACAGGATGTCTGAATAAACAACCACAGGAAACAAAAATGTTCCTTTCAGTGGCATCGATACAAGCACTGCTGATCATATCACAAGTGGCGCATCTCATCTAGAAGTTGAGAGATGGCATATGTTCAGCAAACTAGACAAATGCGGCAAACTGAACCATTTCAAAGCGACCAAAACAAAAATTATCGACCACCATGAAATCACGACGCGCTGCTGCATAGTAGTTCCTTGAGCTCAACAACCACTCTTAACTGTACAGAGAACTTCTCTTTCCATTCAGCTTTTTATTCTAGGCCTCCTGTTTCCTGTAGAAGATGTTAAGCGCATCGCTGTACAGGGCCACAGAGTTTGAGACCACAGCAAGCACAATCATGGTTACAGCCAAAACCTTGTCGCGCTTGGTTGAAACACCATAAGGGTCCCTTTTGAAACAAACACAATGTTACTCTTAGGTGCAAAATCACAAAAGCAAAATAGACCTACAAACCATAAAGGCGTACTTATATATATCACTCAGAAGGGTATCATAACAACTTACCTGAGTATAATCATGGCAGGAAAAATGAAACCGATAAGCACGGCAGCTGTGGCGCCAGTGAATTGGAATGCATCCCAGATGCTTGGAATGAAGATGGCAGCAAGATAAATGACAGCAAGGAGTGAGATTGTGATGGTGGTGAACCTTCGGTTGTCATGAGAAATGTGCCTCGCGGTGGGAAAGAGCAGCCCATCCAAGTTGAGCCTAAGGGCGAAGAAGACTATAGGAAAGACGAGCATGATATGGACCACATAGCTCACCCTCACTATGTCGTTGAACACAGGGCTAAACGGAATGTGAAGGTCGGAGTCAAAATTAGCGAGCACGTCAGCTAGGGTAGCCTCACCAAAGAGGAGATATGCAAAGAAGCTTGTTGCAATGTAAACACTAGAGCAGAGTCCCAGTGAAGTTTGCACAATTGGTTTAATCTGAGTCTTGTCCTCCAGCTCATTGTCGATGCTGTGAACTGCACAAGCATAAAAAATACATGTTTGATATCACAGAAAGTTGGAAAAGACAGAAAGCTAAGTGGTCAGTAGGAGACGCACCATTGTAGTGGCAAATGTAGGCAGTGACGAGAACAGGCACGGCCGTGAACAGTTTCCAGACGGAACTAATTCCATCTATCTCAGGAAAGAGTTTGGGGATCTCCACAGTTCCTTCAATGAGTCTGACAATAGCAATTCCAGCAGTGATGACAACAAAAACCACAGCAAGAGCAACTGATAGTGCAGATGTGTATCTCAATGAATCTGTGACCAAAGATGCATCATTTAGTAAAGCGGTGATCTGTGCCCACAAAGAAATAATACAACTTCCTCTATCCAATGGAGAACATACTTACCCAAACGCTTGAAGCTCACCAATGGAGCAAACACAAGAAGAGTTGTGGCAAGGAGAACAACAGGGCGAGAATTCCACACATTAGGTCCAAACCATCCCTCAAAAATGCCACTGTGATGAACACCAGTTACGGATGTTCCTGATAGGACATCCCCTAAAGCAAAGATAAATTAACAGTATCAATAGTAGTTTGATGTAAGACACATGATCTTCTCAAGGATGACACATGATCTGCTCAAGGATACAAGTGATTCCTAGAGAAAGCCCTTTACTCCACCTAATGAGCACAGGTGCAAAATAGATAGATGCATCTACATTGCCTTAAAATGGTACGAGCAAAGGAACTCACATCAGCTAGAAACAAAAAACTAATCTGAATATTCAGGGCAACACTAACTTTTCATGTGAAAGTGCCCAACCTAATACATAGCTATCGTATTAAGGTTTATCAACAAATATGGATGTAATTGTGAGGAAGTTCAATAGGCATAGCTGAGAAACTCATGAACTTTCAACTAATTCTAGATTACCGATGTTTGAGTAGCAACTAAAAAAGAGCACCTAAACATATAAGACTAGGCACCAGTTTTTATATTTGACTTGAGAGCACACAGGAGTAGGCATAACAAAAAAGGATTGTGTTCAGATGCTTACCGATTATAATCATGTATACAATCAACACACCAATGTTGTTTATCACCACAGACACCTGCAGCGCAATTCTCCCCCATTGCCCAAAAGTGTCACCCATCAGCCATCCATAGGATGTAATCTTGCCCTGGTGGCTGCACCTGACCAGCATGTCAATAGATGCCTCGGTGAGCAACGCCACAAGGATGATCATCATAATACCAGGGATAAGGCCTAGCATCTTGATACTAGCTGGCAGAGCCATGATTCCAGCCCCTACAATGGTCGTCGACAGATTGAACACTGCACCAGAGAAAGAAGCTCCATTGAACTCGTGAACGGCATCCTCCTCAGCTTTGATCGGGAGAAGTGGCATGATCTCATCTTGCAATGCCTTGTGCGACGCAAATGGCACATCACTCGATGATCCATTTCCAATCCCCATTTGTTTAACTCACCTGTGTATGAGAACTTAGATTAGTACACTGGAATTTTGTCCTCGTATTGCCATATCCATTATAATTGTCTCTGATCATTCCTTGACTAGTTCTAAATTTGGAAATCAGAATTCCTGTGTGATTTATTAGCAATTGGGGAACTAGTAGTAACTACTACTCGAGATATCAGCAGTTTCCACACCATCATAGAGCTTGACTCACTCATGTAGTTATGTGCAGCAGACACAAAGCCTGATTCAAAGAAAAGTAAAGGATGGTAGTATTACATAAATCAATGAGCTTTGAGCTCCATGCACATGATAATTCACTTAAGGCACGCCCAAATCCAATCTCTGCAACAATATTCATGCTCCACCGCTTACGCAGTTTCAGAACAACCGCCGGCAAACAAACATTCGATTCGACTGTCGTCTGAAAGAAAAAAGAATTATTGGCGTCCCCCCTGAATCCAAACAAGCTCACGGAACTCTTGGATGTTGGGATTGCCGCTCAGATAACCGGAGACCACATGGCAACAATTCCCAACCGCCGGCACGGATTCGCATCCACCGCTCAACAGATGAACACGCGAGATGAAGGAAAGAACATACCTTACCCGAACCCTGATCAAATCCAGCGGAGCAAACAGGGCCAAAGAGAAGCAGAGAACAACTTGTGCTTGCAAAAAGAAGGGAACTCCCCTCCTCCCCTACCTCCGGTCTTCTTATAGGCGAACGCCGGTCCGGGGTTGGTGGTGGCACAGTATGATAATATCTGTCTCCGCGCCTGCCAAGAACTGGCCACTGGCGTTCTTACCGCCCCCGGTTCGCCGCGGCGCCGCGTCCCTATCCGAAGAAAAGGCCCAACTTTCCAGCTGGGATTGCGTCCCTGTCTTGGACTCTCTGGCTTCCTTCCTTCCTCCCCTTCCCAAGGGCAGGATCGATGCCGCCGCCGCCGCCGCTGGCCTTTACTTCCCTATTTCTTTTCTTCCCTTTTGCTTGCCGGACTGGATCGCTCTCGCGTCCTGGCCGGGGTTTGCGTGCCGCGCTGCGTTTCTTGACGGAAATGGCGGGTCTTATCCGCGGGAAGACGGCGGGAAATGGCGAGGCGTGCGGCGGCGGTGGGCGACCGGACTGTGGCCTGGATAACGATGACGGCGACGTGTGGTCGTGGGGTGAGAGGGATGGATCTGCCTGCCACTTGGCAAAGGTCGGTGGAGACTGGAGAGTGGATTTTGCGGCGAGGCGGTTAACTGGCGAGGCGAGCGAGGAAAGAGGAGCCGTGGATTCTGTGGATCCGGGTGGAGATTCACCTTTCCGTTTGAGCCACAGTATCCACAAACACGACCCAACTCCAGACATGTTTGTTACTAGCTACTGTACCTCGTATAAGATATCCTCATCAAATATACAATGATAAATATCATCTCAACATATGACTATATGAGCAAACTAGATATAAGTCTTGCCTCTTGCGTACGGGTGGTAACGGATCGTGGTCCGTTTGTTCCTTCACAATCTAACTTGGCCCTAACAAAATTTAGCTCAAAAACTAGTATTATTTTGGCCCGGTCCTAATCCGGCCCTATTCTTAAAATTTCTAGTACAAAAGTGAGGGCCCTTTACCACCTCTACTTGCGCTTGCTGTTTTGCATACTTTATCCATTTCAAATCCTAAACAGTCTTTTCATGATTTATCTACTGTACACGTATACTGCTAATATGACACGTCAAACTCATCTCATCTGCGTGAGAAAATACGGTGTGAAAGCGTAGACGCGTAGAACTCGAAGCGTCAAGGCATTCGAAGGCGGAAACTTGCCGGGCCTCGAGTCGACCCAGGCCAGGCCCATTCCAAATTTCCCGTGCGGTTCCCATAAACGGATAAAGCAAACCCGGGTGGAGGTTGTCCGGGCCCACGCTGTCTGGCTTCGAGGTGAGACCCCATTTTACAGAGAAGAGAAGAGAAAAGAAAAAGGCCAGGCCCCACCCCATCCGCCACCGCCGCTTCCAAATGGCGGGGTTCGCCGGCGACGACCCCTTCGGCTTCGACTTCGATTTCGATCTCGATGACGACGGCGACAACGACGCGTTCTGCTACGACCCGTTCGACGACTACGGCGGCGACGAAGACGAGGGCGAGGGGCTAATCGCCTGCCCCGTCGTCGACGACGGCGACGGCGACGGCGAGGTGTTGTGCGTCTCAGGTTTCGCCTTCCTCGACGGCGACAGCGACGGGGGCGACGTCCTCGTGGACGAGGACCGCGCGTCCGAGCCCTCCCACGAGGATCCCATTCTCGAAACCCTAGGCCGCTCCTTCGATTCCGACGGGGGCTTCAGCCAATTCCTCCCCCACCTCGTGTCTGCATTGGAAGCCTCCGACGAGGAGGAGGAGGTGGAGGAGCTGATGCCCGGGGACGGCCGCGGCGGCGGAGGGCTCGAACTCGAGCTGGGCCCGGCAATCGAAGAGATTGACGACGACGACACCGGGATCGGGCTCGGGCTCATGCTGAGCGGGTTCACCCTCGATCCGCGGCCGGACACCGATGAGGATGCCACCAGCGACGACGACATGGGCGAGGGCGGAGGGCTCGTGCTGGGCGGCGGGTTCGACCTCGTGGCGCCACGGGTCGTGCGGCCCGGCTGGATGGTGATGGGCGCCGAGGGGACAGGCTCCGACGCCGCCGACTTGAACCTCCTCGAGATGCTCGCGGGGCGCGTCGGGGAAGCCGTGCGGGGGCTGCCGGCCTCCCGAGCGGCGGTGGAAGGCTTACCGGAGGTTGTGCTCAGCGAAGAGGAGGCCTCGCACGGCTGCGCCGTGTGCAAGGATGGCATCGCGGAGGGGATGAGTGTCCTAAGGCTCCCCTGCAAGCACTACTTCCACGCGGATTGCATCCGGCCATGGCTTGGCATCAGGAACACTTGCCCCGTGTGCCGGTTCGAGCTCCCCACAGGTGATGCTGAGTATGATCGGCGACGGAGCAATAGAGGTATTGCATCCGCGGCGCAACAGGGGACACCAGTGCAGGTATGATATGGGTGCGGTTTGTTGTGGCGAAGATTTTGGTTTCAACCCATGGTAGTTGATTATAGTAGTATAACCTTATAAATTTTACCAGGAATTTTGGTTGGTTTGGAATTTATCAGTTGTTGAGTACTTAGATCGTGGTTAGGATAATTTCTATTTCCTCGGTTTTTAGTATGCTCTGTTGACTTGTTTGTACCAAATGAATGCTAGTAGTTCAGGAAGAAATAATATGAATACTGTCTTCTATACCCCATGTCTGAATCTACTCAAACTATTCGTTTTTCGTTCCATTAAAGTATTATAAGTACAAGTACATATGCAGTACATATAGGGCCACCATATATACAAATTGGATAAAGTATCATGCTTTGAAGAAAATAAATGATTCAGAATGCTTACATCAAAATGCATGAGAAGTAAACCACGATTGTTGTCAAGCCAAGCAAAAGGTCTCTAGGAGAACCTGTGTTTGTTAGTAGATACTCGGCAGGCAAACTTTTCTGCAGTGTGTCTTTTGAATTTTTACCAAGAGGGAATATAAACCTTGTTTACTCTGATAATGAAACTGGTGCCGAACTGTATGCCGATGTAGTTGGCAAACCATGGTCACTACATCTAATACAGAAACACAGTTCAAAATTTTATTTTCATGTTAAAAAAGCCATGTGCTACTGAAATGATCATCACTGCTGTTTCAAGCTCCATCTGCTTTGGAGCATATTTAAGTAACATAAATTACTTGGCATATAGCTCAAACATCACCAAACTGTTACTTTCGATTTGTATATTCAGCTTCATCAGCTTTTTTGAGGTTCTCAGTGCCCCCTTTATTGGAATATGATGAACTTCAGTTCCCTTCGTATTGTTATCTGCTTTCCCAATGAAATAGACTTAATAATTAGATCGTGCGCCTATTGAGGACTGTGATCAATAGTTTCTTTCTCCTTGCATTAGGATATCACCCATGAAGGAGAGCCCCACTTATCCGCATGACTGCCACCTGTGCTTGTACTGTCATGGTGCTATTTTATTGGACTTTAAAATCGTGAAAACATTATGTTAGCTGATCCCATTTGGCCTGTTTTGCATCAGAATTCTGCATTGGCACCTTGGCAGCAAAAGATAATTATCATGCATCTGATAGTTTTGTGCATATTCAGTTGTTCCTTTTTTTCTTATCCATATTTAACTTTCTTTTGGATTCCATCTTGCAATTTTGAAAAGGCTGTAGAGGTTAGTATGTGTTATGTTATTGAGAAAATTTGTTAAGCCACTGAATTTTCACTGGTGCCAAAGTCGAGTATTTGCTGCTCCCTTGCCGCATTGATAAAATCATGGTGTCTTTTATCCATGACATGCCCTGGAACAAAATATCAGCCTTAAGTGCTTCTTCATGCAGTCTAAATGTAGGAGGCTTATGCTGCAGTGCTGCAACCACCATGTATCTTAAAATGAAGTGGCTAGTCCTTGCTTTCATCATCTGAAGTCAGTTTTGTCTTCCACATTCGGCAAGGCTGATGCTTTAATTTTCGCCATGGTACTGTGATCTGACAAATCTTATATTGACAGGGTGGAGGCGCAAGCGCCAGCAGTGGAGCCGCAGTGGGTGCAGGCGATGCAGCTGAATGCTCGGGAGAGAATAAACCTAAGCAAGGCGCAACTTGATGAGGCGGCAGCAGAGGACTGACTACCTGCTGACTAACGGGATGCCGAATCCTGTCCGCGGCACTAAGAAGACGATATTGTGCCAGCGTTCAACATCTGGTCACTGATCATTAGCTATGTTTTTATGGTAGTGTCATGAATTGTTCAACCTCTGCAGCTTGATCTGCTCAGTAGTCTTAACTTAGTAGTCTGTTCACCTTCGTAATTTGGCATGAGCGGAGCAATTTGTTTTAAATTCGATTCCATGGGAATCGGTGATGGCAGGATCCACAGAAATGGGAGACGCCAGAGATGAGTCGGGACTCATTGATTGACATGAAAACATTTCAATTACCACACGAGTCAAAGAGAGCTTGCGCATTCTGAAACGGGCAATGCGCCTGAGGCTCTGAGCTTTGTGAGAAATGAGCATGGCATCATCTCAAAACTCTTATGCCATTTGATAAGAATCTGATGAACTAAACACTTTCAGAGTTCTAATTGTAAGTTCTAAGATCTGTCGGATTTATTATAATTTCAAGATTTTTTGGCATGTATTTTGTAAGTGCATCATCTCAACCAATGGCACTTGAAGAAACAAAGTTCTGGGAATAAAGAAAAAGTCGCGGATCAGGATTGCCCTGGCCCAGGTGCTATCCTCGTATCGAGTCTCAAGGCCCACAACTTTCTCTGCCAACGGGTCAAAAGCTCACGGTCAAAAAGCGTCATGTTAGCCCAGGCCCATCAAGTCACAGGTGGCCCCGGGCTTCCCGAGGCGGCGGCTGCAGCGGCGGCCGGCGGCGTCCGACGGCGGCGGAATATGCGCGGCCGACTTCTTCGCAAGAGCCAAGAGAGGTAACTGTGTGGCACACTTTATAGAGCTATAGACCATGGAACATTCGTTGCTTTAGCTGGGAAAGCATAGCATTCAACTCGCTGTTGGGGGCATACAGGGTATGATCCTGAGGCAAGAAGCCTTTTGAAATTTCTTGTCTTCTTTAAACCACTTCATCGAATTCTACTATGCTTGAATAGTCGGTGGTCAACTTATTTTTTTCTTTTTTTGGGGGGTAGTTAATTAGTTATGGCTACAGAGTGCTTTCTAGTTTTTGGCTCATGTTGTTAACTTGAGGTTTGAGGAAAAAAAGAATTCTAGATTTTTCAGACGATTTTTGGCCGCAAGGGACCTAGGGAACAGATCCCTTCTTGTAATTATCTCAGCTATATGTGTGAATGTGTTTCTATATTGTTATATGTCATTGCTGAAGTACATTCCTGCATGGTAATGGTAACTGCACAATGTACACCAGCGCAAACAAAGATTAAGGGGAAAAGTGTGACAAACAGGTCAGCATGTTGGTAAAGCACTAACCAATAATGCCTAGGGGAAGTGCTGTTAGGAACTGTCTTGAAATTCTCTGAATCGACTTGTCAGATTTCGTTCAAAGGAAAAGCATGCCTTGCTGTGTTTCAGCTAGAACTGTACCGTACCAATTCATATTAGTTAAAATTTCCATGAAAGAATACAGAAAAGCTAGTAATCTTCTATGTACTTACATACTCCCATTGCACAAATCGGCCACCTAATTAGTAGTACCTATCTATACAACAGTACTACAAAGCCAATAACCACAATATTGTGCGATTTTCT
Source organism: Echinochloa phyllopogon (assembly GCA_033239725.1). Classification (NCBI taxonomy): domain Eukaryota; kingdom Viridiplantae; phylum Streptophyta; class Magnoliopsida; order Poales; family Poaceae; genus Echinochloa; species Echinochloa phyllopogon. The sequence goes on from BTCW01000001.1 coordinate 6,377,983, forward strand.
CAAACTAAACCACCTCAGGGGTCCCTGGTGCAACTTCAGCTTCTCCCACTCCCATCTCATTGAGCCTTTTCTGCAGGTCAGCAGCTTCTTCTCTGAGCTTGGCATTCTCACGAACTATGCGAGCATGCTTAGCAATCATGTGGTGGAGCTCAATAAGAAGCTTCTGATTTGTATCTAGGAGCTCCGCAACCTGTGACGACAGGTCGTTCAAGCGCCTCTGCTTCCTCACACGCGACCTCTTTGCGGACTCACGGTTCGATGCTAACCTTCTCTTCTTCCTCTCATCATTGCTGCGCATCTCTTGATTGCCCGCTGTCTCAGCAGACGTTGAGCTGATGGTGGTGCTTCCATTGCAGATGTATGGACCAACCATGTCTAGTGGATTGAAAGCGCAGATATATGGATCATTTTGTGGTAGGAAAAAGCTAGTGAAGTCCAAGCCAGGGAGGCAAGCTAAATTTGCTACACAATTTTGTTGCATGTCTGAAGGGAGGGGCTTGTATGTTTGCAATGTGGAGAAGGAAACAAGCAGTGGTTTTACCTTGAAGCTACGTCTTGAATGAATGGAGGGGAAGGATGAGCAGGGATGTGTTCCTTTTAAATTGCAAGAAAGCAGCCCCTAAAGTAGAAGACACTGACCCACCTGTGTTGTAAGCAAATTTGCTTTCTAACTTTGTGGCTGTTTGGGATTATCATCCTGATTTATTAGATACAGCCATTTGGCATTTTGTTGTAAATATGTCAGTGTCATAAAGAAAGCTAGACTTTCCCAAAAATGCCTTTTTGATGTGGAAATTATGTCGGAAGTAGCAAACTATTTGCTCTGTTCCAGGTAAAATCTGCAAAGCACCAACAGTAAAACTTCCTATGGGGTGATGTCATGCTGTCAAACGTGCATGGGAGACTTGTCACAAAGAAAAAAAAATATAGCAAGCAAGTAGATGCATACTAGCTTCCTCTGTTCTTCTTTTCCCATGCGTTTTCAAATCTATACACTGGGATCTTAAAATCTGAACGAAAAGAACCGGGCCACCATTTAGGACTTGCAGGTACCATCACAGATTTACAGTGAGCAATAATGCATTGCAATCATACAGCTATGTATTGTGTGCTTTGGCCAAGCTGTTTCTTGTGATCATGTGAAGCTATTGTCTTCTATGCTTTTTGTGTGGAGATGTGACAACAATATCTGTAGCAAGGCAGCTAAGGTTAAATGAGGGCCAGTTGTTTTGTCCACTTTGGAGTATGTTGCGTATGCCTTGGAAACTGTTTGGTTAATCTTTTGGCAACTTTTTCTATGTATATCTTTCCTAGATTCAGGCAGACGTGTTATCATTCCTGAATGACATAATTGATACTGTGCTTTTAGCAAGTAGTTGTCGTTCTCTGTTGAGCTCAGAATGGAGTTACAAGCAATTTTAGTTTTGTTGGACACAATCACATATGAAGTCATCCTTATTTCACACATGATATGGTATGGATCTACTAGGTAGGCTTGGCATATAATTGAAAGCTTTTACGGTCTCAACTACCTAAAGTGGCCCTGATAAACATATTGAAATTCTCAATAAAACTTGCATGTGTCTAATTATTGATGGCAGAACTAATCGTTGTATTATTTGGACTGACTAGAAGTCGTATTATGTTACTGTCAACGAAAAGGCAATAATCAGTGACTTTTGTTGACCATCCTCTTTTTTGTGCACCAGCCTTTTCTTTCCATATAGTAGCTATCAGGAACACAGAAGATCAACTGCATTTCTCTTCACTATGTTCCCCATACCCTGATAAAACTTTCGACTAGCAGATTCTTTTCGTATAAAACTATCCATACTTAATTTTGTCTACTTGTTGAAAACAACGAGTGGTGAATTATGTTCATTAACGGCATTCCTGCACAATTTTGCATATATACCTTGCCATCTCCTGAACAATGAGTAGTGTGATATCTTTAGGTTGTTCTCCTTAAAACGAAAGTATACTTTCACCGCACTGGAATTTATTGGCCAGAATAGGGGCTTGGATTGGTTAGGTCCTAGTCGGCAAGTGCACATCTCCTACAAGGCTAAGCATCTTGCGTGAGGAAACTAGAGACCATTAGCACGAGCAAGTCCTGTCCTTTAAAATTTTCGAGTACCTCAGCACCCTAAAGTAGATGATTAAAAGTGCTTTTCCAGTGACGCCAATCGCTAGGTCCTTTAAGCTATTAGGACAATCATTTAATTATACAATTGATATTAGAGGATAGGGATGTGATTTGTGGGCTAAGTACCTTTGCCACCACAGTAGCTAGTGGTTCGAACTTTAGATGCACCTGTCTCTTTGCTACAATTGCAAATCAAGTATGTAACGTGAATGGACAGCATTGAGTATTGTTGTGTAGCACCATGCAATGTTTTTTTGTGGATTCTAGAAAAGAGAACTGGAAGCATAATCGCTAATAGGATCACAATACTGAATCCTGTCATTATCCATATGATTAATTTAATTAAAGCATCACTTTAGTAACGAAATTGTTGGTGTACTTGGATGCAGTGAACCTTGGGTATAGTTCAAAGCAGTATAATTTTGCACAAGCTTCTTATTTTCTGGTAGCCACTTGTGGTTCAAAAGAGTTTATTTCCCAAAAAGAAAAGTATAGGTAGGTTGACTCTCTTTCTTTATTTGTTTGTTTTTTTAAAAAATGTGTGATATTGAGGCTCTTTCTTCATGACTTAAGAGAATTCTTTAATTGGGGTCTGTACCAACTCCACATGACGCTTAATTGGAATTCATGCATGTCACGGAGGATATCTGCGTATGCCTGTCACTGATCAACCTTGAATATCTAGGATGAAACTCGATCAATATTGACTTGAGTGTGCAAGAAATTGTAATACAATTTTTATTTGCTAACTTCTAGCTTATATATCCTTCTCACCTCTTAACTACAAAACAATCAAGGCCTTGGAAGAAGAAAAATGAATTCTCACATAAGCTAATCAAGGCCTTTGGAACTCGGTAAATGTAGGAGCAACGACCTGACATTGTTTTCATAGGGTTCTTAAGACCATCAGAGAAGTGCTGAAACTGTTCACATCAATCAAATCATATTGCAGATCTTGATGCTCATCAGCATACTGCGCCATCTCAGTAGGTGGCGTTTTGCTGTCAGTTAGTTCTTTTCTTCCTAGCCGGAGCATAGGAGGTGCCTAGTTGTATTATCCTTGTAGATTCTTTCCACCGTTGTCGGAAATATTGCTGAATGATCCATCCTTCTTTGCCCACTATTTTGCTTAGAGAGAAGGCCAGGAGGACAGTATGCTCCTCCTTTATGTGCCTTTCCCTCCTGCCTGACCCAGATGTTCATTCCAGCAGGAGGCAATCATTGGTGGAGCAACCAAAAGCAAAGGCATGATCTTTGCAGGTAGCTCAGCCAATCAGACCAGTGTCGTTTTCGACATCGGTCCTTCTCCCTGAAAATACAATGAACCTTGATGCATTTTTGATATATTTCTACAGTTTGATTGGTCAAACAATAGCTTTGCTTAGGCTGATGATCTACTAAAGAAGAAAAGGATGTGGTAATTAAGCAGCTTTCAATGCAAATCCATCAATGATTCTTTGGGAAAAGCCGGTCAAAATGTCCCTGCTGCTGCTGCTGGATGTAGCATTGCTTTGCCCTAGACTGTCATAAACAGTTTGCCTTCATGGTTGTTCCACCTTCCTACATGAATCCACATCCATTCAGCAGAAGAATGGTACGAGAGTGTCACTGACCATACTCTCATCATTGGTATTTCAGGTGTTGCGTCTAAAAAGTGCATTGGGAAAATAATGAGAAATCCTGTATTATAGTATTACAGCTCATTGTTCATGTGACTACAAACTAAACAAGGATAGAGAATACACAAGTAAAATGGTCTTCTTGAGGACCTTATTCAACGATGAAAGAATACTTTGATAGATATCTAATAAAGACCCTATGATAATAAAATTGTGGTGCCAACTATTCACGATCTACCATATGATGATTGCATCCTCCTCCGCAAGGATCCATGCTCTTCTTATTTTTGACTAGACTTTGATGTGCCCTCGTAATAATCACCAGGTTCTCTGCACTTGTTGCTGCCATGAATCAACCGATCGAAGCATAGCAGCAATACTAGATCAAATCATGGATGCAATTGCTACAAACATCACTGGTACCGAGATGAACCAAATGGACTCCATAACAAGCTATATGGAAGTATTTGTCTCAGCTTCTACGTCAAAACTTGGTGCCAGCAAGTGTCCAGCTGCCTAAAGTATAGCTTCTGTAGAAATAAGATATCAAATAACAGTTCGTGTTTGACCGCCTTCATGGTTTTGCCTTGAGGATGATCTGATATCCAACATGGCCCAGCATATTCAATCTAGAAAGGAGATTCAAGCGACTCATCCCAAACATCTCCACTTGCATTGGAAGCATCTTCTCCATCTTCTTCCATTGCCAATCTTACATATTCTCTTCGCGCAAAACGATCCCAATCTGTTAATGATGGCTCTTCACGCATCTGAACATGCATTGAAAAAGTATGTGGGTTACCGATGATGGAAATCAAATATATCTGATTGTCAGTGGATGTTTTGAGAGTATGAGTAGGAATTTGACTCACCTGGCGAATGAGGAATGGGTCCCTAGCTTCAAAAGCCATAAATTTGTTCAGATTAAAGAGAATGTTGAAGAAATGCCCAGACAATTTGCACCTTCGGAAGTCTTTCAGTGTCAAATAGCTCTCATTCTGGAACAAAAATAACACAACTAATTCAGCATGAAATGTTTAGAACTAGGTAATTTACAAAATTTATAAACCCATATGACCTCAGGTCCAATCATGTCAATGAGCTGACACAAAATGTCCTCAAATAGAACTGGTTCCTGGGCCATGCATTCCATGCGATGAAGTTGTTCCTCAAAAAAGAACTGCAGTTCGATGTGTGTGAGTATGCCATTGCCATCCAGATCTAGACATCTAAACCTGAGGAGATGACATCAGCAAGCATAAACATGAGAAGTTGAGAACCTGCGTATTGCTGTAAAAAGAAAGCTCAAATTCGCATGATAATTTAGGCTGAAGCAAAACCATTACTAGTTAATGAATTTCTTAACTTCCTGTCTTTGTTCTCATTTCTTAGTGCTAATAGAGGGCAGAGTTAACACAGTAAGGGTCTAAAAAATGTTCAATGAATGCCTTCAAGCATATGATTTGTAGAAAAGCAAGCCTTTGATAGAAGGATGATATAGTGAAGAATTCTACAGTGATGAGTTGAAAATTATGGGTGTGTCATCTCTTTTCATAAAATTGCTCTGTTCAAAATATGGGAAATTGAGAATTCGTTGTGGCACTATCGTGTTAATCTGATTCTTCATGCTGACATTATTTTGGGGTTTATAACACAGAAAGTTTTGCTGTAACAAAGCAACGCCCAGCCTATGTTTTGCTAGATCCCCTCAGAAAGTGTTTTTTAAAATGTCCTAAAACTTACGCAGTAGAGACTTTCTTTTTCCAGAATGAAAACATTGTCCGTGATAAACTCATAAAATACTGTAGTGTCACTGAAAATAGCTGAAGAATCACCCAGTTTAGGTATTAAACCAAACATCAGTTACCTACCAATATTCCTGACTTGGCCCTGTTGATTTGTCCTCTTCCGACAGTACAAAATGGACAAAATCTTCATACCCCATTTTCCCTTCAGCCTTGCTGGTAAATTTCCTAGGAACCTATTATGTATCATTTACAATTTAAAGTTTCAACAGATGATTAGTGTTAAGATTCAAATGAGCCTTAAGAGAACTTGAAGAATATGATATGGTGGTGGTGGGGAACCAACCTCTGAGAAAATTCTATCTACAATCCTATATGTCAATGCATGGTTCCCGTACTTAATAAGATTTTCTTTATCAATCAAGAAATCATGGTCTGTGTCCAGCTCCCAGAACTTGCAATATATCACGTAGAAATGCTCATATGAGAAATACCTACAAAAAAATCAATAAGGTCACTGTTGTGCATCCCTCAAGAAAAACAACTGCACTTATCGCAGAGCCCACAGAAAATTCTATGCACAAAAAGGTGCTCAAGTGTTTAAATTTTGATTCGAAAGTATCACCTTAAAACTTTATTGATATCTTCTTCATCATCAGCATGCCTGAGCGCACTGAGTAGATTTCCACGCTTCAGCTCCCTAAGTGTTAGATGACCACTTCCAATTCGATTCAAGCAATAGAAAATCCTATATACGACAGTCTCAGCTGACAAATAATGCTGTATAAGTCAAAGAAGATTCACGATGGGATTTTATATAATCTACAAAGATCATAGTAGGGTAAAGATAATCTACCATATCTTTCTTGAAATTCAGGTGTACTCTTTAAGAACTCTAGACCAGGATGGTTGTCCAAAAGGTCTTTAAGAACCGGCTTAAAATCCTCCTAAATCAATCAGTCATTATGAACATTGATTAGAGAAGTGCAAATCAATGATGAACCACAACCACAAGCATGCATTGCTGAAATAATCCACTGCTCAAGTCTTTTACTGTAGTCACCTTCATGAGGTAATTGCGATTCTGTTGCTTCAGAATTGTGAACACTTGGGTTGCACTATCCATACTCATCAAATTGCTATTCACCCAGAAATCGATGAATGCCTCCCTGAAATAGTTAAAGTAATGCAAAGTTTATCATTCAATAATTTCGCACTCTGTGAACAACTAAAGTTTGCCAGCTACCTTGTCACGAATCCTGTGCTCTCCTTGTCAATCTTATCGAAAAGAACAGTGGTAAAGAATGTCGGCAGTTTGCAGAGTTCCCTGGTGACCATCCGAAATTCTATCGTGCCATCATCAAAAGAGGCACCCAAAAGGGGGAAAAAAGAGAAAAGGATTAGCTGACAGCCTCACAGAAAAATGGCTATGATCAAGATAACTGTCAGCTTTCATGAAAATTTCTAGCTGTGCTCGCTTGCCATTACAGGTAACAAAATCAGGCATGGCAAAACTGTCAGGTATTTCCCCATGGGGTCGAGTTTTAGTAAGTCAAACATTGCTTTCACCAATCTTATTCATCATTTAATTAAATGCATCACAGCATTTTAAGAAAATAAAAAACGAAAATCAAATACATCACAAATACACGTCCAATTGAACGCACCTTGAGCCCGAAGACCACTCGAGTGGCCGGCGAAGAGCTGATCAACTGTAGAAATGCACTGCTTCTTCACCTCGTACGGCGGTGGCCGGCCATCTTGAAAATAGAACTGCCAAACACCGCCAAACAATTCCATTGCTAAGCCGCCCACGACGATTCAATTCCGCGCAGATTTGTCAAAAAACGAGCGGTGCGATCCGGCGGATTCGCGAGGAGCGTATGTATGTACCTGCGGTATGGCCTCCTTGGCGGCGCGCGCGGTGGCCGGCCGGAGCGGCGACGCGGAGCGGTTGGGCTGGGTGGCGCCGAGCCCGCTGCCGCTGGGCCTCCGCGAGAGGCGCGGGGACCTGGGCGAGAGCGGCGGCACGGCGGCGCCCCCCTGCAGCATCATGGAGGGCAGCATCGCGGAGGCCCCCACGGCCCCCCCGCCGCCGCCGCCGCCGCTCGCCTTGGCCTTCTGCACGAGGCTGGCGACCAGCGCGGCGGTGTCCGGCAGCGAGAGCCAGTGCGCGAAGAGGCGGTCGAGGACGCCCCGCAGCGCGGGGGCGCCCGGCGCCGGCACCTCCGGCGGCAGCTGCAGCAGGTCCACCTGCAGCGGCAGCGCGCTCACCTGCGCCGCCGCGCTCAGATCCGCCGCCGCCGGCACGGGCGCCGCCGGTGCCTCCACCATCCCGTCCTCGGGGCCGCTCCCCGCCGGTTACGCTTACGCCGCCGCCGCCGATCCGCTCCTCCGGCGAGCGATCCCGTCAGGAGGAAGGCGTCGCGTGGTGGAAACGGAAGGCCGAGGCCGAGCGCGTGGCGTGGCGCGACGCGGTGTGAAAGGGAAGCTAGTTAACCGCTGGCGCCGCGAATCTCGAGGCCATCCCGCGCCGTCCGATCCGTCGGCTGCATCTGCGTGTCAACAAGCACTGGGTGCCCGGGTCAACGGCACTGCGAGAGGAATGGCGATCTCGACAGGTACACATGATGCCAGTAGTGATGCATTACGATGTTAGATCTGTCCTAGCATATTCTATTCTCGCTATTTTGTATACGTGGTCTCGCATTACAAAACCTTTAGCAAATCTATCTATTATATTAATACAATAGTGTTAAAAGGAGCCACGACGTTCGCCGAGAGGACTAAGAAATTCCCACGTTAATCTAAAAAAGAGAAGAATATATACCGTCGGATTTTATGAAGAGGTCGATATTATTCCGTTAATCCAAAAAAGAGAAAAATATATGCCGCCGGATTTTATGAAGATCTAACGGTACATATTATTCCGTTCGCCGCCACCTCTCCACGGTTGTCGTGCGACCGTCTGCGGCCGCCACGCGAGCCGTCCAATGTCGCGGCTGCGCGGCCATCCGTGGCCGCTGTAGGTGTCCTCCACCATCGTCGCGTGGCCGTTCACGGCCGCCGTGGGAGCCCTCCACCGCCACCGCGCGGCCGTCCTTGGCCGCCGCGGGAGTCCTTCGTCGTCGCTCCGCGATCGTCCGTCGTGGGAGCCATCCGCAGCCGTCGTGGGAGCCATCCGCGCGTCTTCAAAGTTCGGGGTTCGGCCGCTCCGCTCGCTGCCACTGGTCAGCGGTCTTGAGGGGTGCTGGGCGAGGAGACCATCACCTATCGCCACCGCTTCATTCCGTCCGTCACCACCCCTCCGCGGTCGCCGCGTCCATTGCTACCGCCGCGCGGCCGTCCGTCGCCGCCGTAGGAGGCATCCACCGTCGCCGCATGGCCGTTCGCGATCGCCGCGGGAGCCCTCCACCGCCGCTACGTGGCCGTCCGTGGCCGCCGCGGGAATCCTTCGCGTCGCAGCATGATCGTCCGCCGCCGCGGAGCCATCAACAACCGTTGTGGGAGCTGCCCGCGTGTCATCGGAATTCAGGGTCCGGCCGCTCCGCGCGCCACCGGAGGCCGGCAGTGCTGAAGGGTGCCATCCGGGGAGACCGGCACCCCTCGCCACCGCTGCCGCCACTAGAGAGGGGGGAGATAAAGGGAGAGGGATAGAGTGGGGGAAGTGGTGGCGTCGGTGAAAGAAAAAGGAGAAAAAAACATGGGTGGGGATCACGTGTTGGTAGTTGGTATAGAATATATAGGTAGTTGGTATAGAATATAAGATATAGGTAGTTGGTATAGAATATAAGATATAGAGGATAACGGGTGCAGAAGAAATTGATATAGAGGAGAGAATCTCGATGACAAGGTAGGAATATTTCTTTTAGAGGATTAGAATAGAGTACGACGGGTGCGAATAGCCTGAAGCCCCATATGCCCTACCACATTCCTCTATATAGGAGGCAATGTTCAACAACGAGCGGAGGACAATACGTCGATCTGCACGTTTACCTGATGAGAGGTGCTCAAATTTAGGGCGTTCAACAAGATTATGAGCACAGCGGGAGAGAACTATTCTCCCTGTCCGAATGGAGTGAATCGTTGTCGGAATTGAGCACTATGCCATGCTTAGCACTCGGTGTCTTTACCAACATAAGTGGTAGATCATCAAATGGGTTACCCGTGCTCAAACCCATTTGATGGTCTTTGTTAACGAATTGGTGTAAAAAGGAGCAGACAGAAAAACAAAGCAGAGAAACTGAGGGGGTGTAGCGTTCAACAATGAGCGGAGGACATCGCATTGATTTGCACATGTAACTGATGAAATGTGCTCACACTCAAACCAGTTTGATGGAAGATCATCAAATGGCTTGCCCACACTCAAACCAGTTTGATGGTTTTCGTTAACGAGTCAATGCAAGAAGGAGTAGATGTAGGTAAAACAAAGCGAAGAAACTCATGTGTCGTACGGCTTTGATGAACGTGCTTGCCGTGCATACGTGTTAACATGGAAGTTGAGTAACAATAGGCTGGGCAAAGAAATGTTTTCTTGATGCCCGATATAATCATGGAACTGTAAACTACTGACGATCATTCACTAGATTGGGCATCAACCATGTCTATATATTACTCCATCTTTTATCGGAGGTGAAAAAAGATAAAAAAATGATCCATAACCGTGATAGGCACCCATTGATTACTGCAACCTAAGTTCTCACTGCTTAATTAGAAAAATAGCAGTATTTGTCGAGGTAGCTCGCATGTTCGTGGAGGAAAAAAGTATCAAATGTCCGTAAGTTGCATTTTATATATATAAAGTTATATGGATTACTTTATTCACTTACCCATGATCTGATCGCTACCTCAATATTAAGTTACACAATCTATTATCTTAGAGCATCTCTAGCAAACCCAATAAGCCCCTATCTCAAGTTTAAAGAGTCCAAAAAAAGTTACACTCCAGTATACCGAACAAGCCCCTGTACCAAATTTAGAGTAAAAAAAAAGTTTCGCTCCAATAGGCCCTCTACTTGCCCTCTTCTCAGGGTCTATAGAAAGCCCTATATTTATGGGGGTTATTGCTTGAGTTGTAGTATTTTGTGGCTCTTAAGAAATAGAGGTTGCCTCCATTTAGTATTTAGAGAGTATGGTTTGAGAGGTATTGGTGGAGTTAATCTTAATAATATAATATTATTACTATATTAATTGAAATAAAAATAATATACACCATTGATTTTTTGTAAGATCTAACAATCTATATTAATCCTTAAAGTTCATTGATTATAGTAAATAAATAGTTAGATTCTAAATTAAATAAATAATAAAATTATAAGTTGATTAATAATCAATGTCAAATACAACAGTAAATATAAGCTTGCATCATTAAGTCATACAATGTGCCACATACATGATAATAAAAAAGACATGTTAGTTTGGACACACATGAAAAACCGTATAGACAATTGAACAATGAATATTTAAATAAATTTATATTTAAGTTAAAATTCCAAATATGAGTATAAAAAACTAGCTACCCGCGCAAATTTGCGCGGGCCATCTTGCTAGTTTAGCTTTAAAATGACTCTACCTGAACTCCTCACAAAAAATAAAAAAAATCTAGGTAGACATTTTTATGGAAGTATGGTAACAAACCAAACAGACTAATCCGGACAAAATTTTAACGGCAATGCAAAATCAAGCGATTTGGTTGAGGAAATGAATGAAGAGAATAAACAATTGTGCAATCACTTTTGTGGCAATGATTCAGATGCAATACTTACACAAAATGAACGAAAACACGTACCATATAAAATTGGGATCAAAATATTATGATCCAAATGTCAGGAAAATGGAACGGCAAAAGGACCCTTGAGGATCAATTGATCTCGGAAGATAGCGAATGAGAGAAAGAAGTAGCAAGGGAGGCGACAAACAACCACAAATAGAGTTTTTGAGGGGTGGATGGGTGGGATGTCATAGATGGATGGAAGGGAAAGGAGGGGAGGGGAAGTAGGACTTGGTGCCACCCGTAGACTCGGACCACACATCCACTTCTTGCATATGCAAAATAACAAACATATTCAAGTCAACCTACGAGCCATGTTTATGTTCATGGTTAATGCATGCATAATTCTTGTTGTGAATTTAATTTTTTAATGTAATTTAATTTGTGTTAGTGTTATATTTAACGTATAGTTTCAACATTAAAAATTCGATATGTGAATTCTACATGTGACTTTTCAATTCTTTGGATGAATATGTTAGATTTTGGTTGTCTTTCTCGGCGGCTATTCATGATCTGATTGCCAAGAAGAACCTATACCTATTTTCATTTGTAGGTTGACCGCGAAGCAAACCATATTTTGTTTAACCTTTTAATCCTAGAATTGGTCTGGGTTTTAAATCAATATTGTGGACTAGAATCACCATCACCTCCCACTTACAACCTCCAATTGTCGCTATGAATAGAATCCCATAATTATCTTTTGAACTTCCTCTATTGCCTCTTCCTCTCAACGCACACATGAATTCTACTTCAAGCATAGCTTCGACGACGTCTTATTATGGCAAAACGAGAGGGGTCAGGGGAGGCTGTATTTTGAAAATGATTAAAATTCATCCAAATACACACAAATGTTGAGGTTCCAAACAATTTTGAATATCTCATAACTTTTGCAACAAAATATATCTATGAAAGCGCTAAGTTTTACTATTGAAAACTATGGTTTTTTTTCTTCAAAGTCATTTTGGATATCAACTTTTGCAACAGAATAAATTTATTTTTCAAAAAGAACAATTTTAGATGAACTCGCAATATTTTCTAATATTTGAGCCCATTTTCACTAGAGTTGCAAGTACGTGCATTATTTGGTCCCATCCTAGATTTGGCCCAGTTCCGCTACAATAGTGTGGGGGTGGGCTCCATCTACTTGCAGGCTTTCAAAGGGTAGCGACGGGCCTTTTCCCTTGTCCTTCCTGCCTGTCCCTTATTCGTTCACCTCTACAACGACCCTGCCTCCAGTGTGGGGATGACCTCTGAATGCGGCGACTTGCGATGGCAAAGGCGCGCGTATGGTCGATTCATACTATGAATCGATCTCCGTCCTGCGGTTTCTTGTTGATTTCCTCCATCTACACAGTATGGTCTATCCAGTTCCAGTATCCACTACGACAATGGAGTCGTCCATCCACGACCGGACCGGCGACCGGCGATGGCAAAGGCGCGCGTGTTCGATCCGCCGTCGCCAGTCGCCGCATCGCGTGCCTTCTGCTTTTGGTTTAGACATCTATACCATTCTACCCCCACCCACAGATTGGCAGCAGAGCATGCCTCGCCGACGCCGGCGTCACTTGCTCCCAGCAGGCTCTCATGGCGCGCCTAGCTCTGCGCACAAACGGCGGCGCGTTCGCATCACCGGAGGCTAGCACACACAGCACATTACGATTTTCTTTCTTGAAGGGGCTGCGTGTATGTGTATCGATCGGCTTGTTCCATACTTCCATAGATCGGAACTTTTTTAATAATTTAGTAAATAATAAAGCTTCTTTTGATTATCTGATGGTGATAAAGAAAAGAAAAGAAGAGGAAAAGGAAAACCTCTCTGGGAAACTAGCGGCGCTGGCCGGCCGGCCGGCAGGCGAAGCATACAGCACAAGTGAAGTGTGGTAAAAATAGTACAAAGTTGAAATGAGAAGAATATATGAAACCCCAGGAGAATTCCATGAGGGAGAACAATGGAATTGAATGAACTTTCCGGCACGCTGGTTTTGAAGCGGGAATGCGAGATGCATGCATGCAGCACGCTCGATCTTGTGCTCAAGGAATTGAATTGAAGGAAAGCGCGCGAATGATTCCGTTTGCAACAACTGGTGGCCATATAGTATATTTGTTTTGGATCAGTGGCCTCTGACTTTTGCAGCACCAAACAACTGATTATTCATCAGCTCTATATATAGTAAGAATACTGAGATACGGCGTGATACGTCCTGAGCTAGCTTCAAACATCCTGCTGAGCACTAGAACTCATTCCAATGAATTTGCATCACCAAGAATTCAGTACTTTTCTTTTCGAGCACGCGCGTAGCATATCATTGTATTAAAATGAAAAAGAAATTGTAAGTGTTCGGATACAACCCAAATGGAACGGACTCCAGATAAACCAAGAATTCAGTATAGCCTGCGATACTAAAAATGAAGGCGATCAACAAAGAAACCACAGGACGGGGATCGATTCATAGTGCTCTGATCCTACCCTTACCTTAGTGCGCATTTGGAGCTCCTTCAGAGGAGAGATCGATTCGGCCCAATTCTATGGCACTCCACCATGTGAATGCAGGCGTGGGCAATAATCGAGAACAAAAGGAAATAAGAAAAAGGAAGCGTACGTTGCTATACTCGTATAAGGCAGAGCATGGTGCGCTTAGCTAAGCAAGCTTTGGCAGCAGTTTCAAGTCACCGTCTAGTGCCGGGCCATCATGTCTCGTGTGTGTGTTTTCTCTTTCCGGATTCGGAGTTCCGGATGAGGACGGATGCGAATCCATAGTGCTCCCTGACTCGGTACTCGTTAGGCAGCAGACAGGGAGATGCAGAGAAGCTAAGCTACCGCCTTTCCTTCTCTTTATAAAGCAAAGGCAAGTAAAGCTGAAAGCGACGACTAATGAGGTGATCTAGCTGTGATCATCATCGCTACTGGCATATAGATTAACCGATGATAATCCGCACTTAGATACAAGACGAGAACTAGTAGCTGTTAAGATTGTTATGTGTAAATATATTATATACACAGGGGAAGAATGTTCTATCTTTTTTAGCATTATCTAGGTTCATGCATGCACGCATGTTTGAGCAAAATCCAGAGGTTTTTGGACGAGACGAAGCCCTATCTCGCAATCTCGAAAGCCTACTTAATTATATGACATCAGAGACGACAAGAAATGATCGATGTAACCAGATGATCAGCTTGCAAATTTTGTGACCTCTAGCTCTGCACAACACACCTAATTACGTGCAGAAGCTAAGGACAGCATCATTTCAGGTCACCAAGAAAGGAAAAAAAAGCGGAAGTCAGATGAACAAAATTGCCACTCCGTTCCAGTTTCATCTTCGCGCTCGTGCACAGGCGCTCGCTCGTACGTTCTCGATCTTTGCGGCCGGCCGGTTAGCTAGGGGCGCGCACGCGCGCGCGGTGGGCATGGAAAGCCTACACGGCGGCGGCGCCGCCGTCCTTGCCGCCGTGCTGCGGCTTGGCGGCGTCCTCGTCCCCGGCGGCGGCGGTGAAGATGGCGAGCGGCGCGGCGCTGGCGAGGAACGACGGCGCGGTGTGCCCAGCCATGACGACGAGCACCTTGGGCATCGCGGCGTCCTCCCTGTCCAGCGGCGCCAGCACGTGCACGGCCATGACCTCGCCGCCGTCGGCGCCGCCGCGGCGCCCCTCCTCCTCCTTGCGCCGGGTGCAGAGGAGCACGGCCAGCGCCACGGCGATGAGCGCCATCACCACGGCGAACCCGATGAACAGGTACGGCGTCGGCGTGGACCAGAACGGCGGCGGCTGGACGCGCCCGAAGGCCATCATGGCGCCGCCCGGCTGCGCCTGCTGCTGCACCACCGACGACGACGCGCCGCCGCCGTCCTCCATCGCCATGGCGATCCTTGCGAGCCTCATGTTCGAGATCTTGCAACTGTGTTTATATATCCTGCGACAGCGAACTGATCGATCAACAGTGGTTGCTATCTGTGTGTTTGTGTGTGGAGGATGATGAGGTGCAAGGAGATGGGGGCTTTTATAGGGGGATTGGAAATGCATGGAGGTGGGCCCCGCTCTGCTGCCAAACTGTGTGCCCCCAGGTTTCTGTGTCAACCAGTGGTTAAACTGGATTATGGATAGAAATCAACTCGGCTCATGGGTTTGGTATTTTGATTTGATTTGTGGTAGGGCAGGATGCTTGTGGTTTCTCCTTTTCAAAGGAGTGGGGAGCTCATTTATTTGCGCCCTAGAGACTAGCTAGTAGAGTTGGTGGCTTGGTGCGCGATTCTGTAGGGTTCGTGGGAGATATGCATATATGCAAATATGAGTGAGTATATTTGTACAAGTTATTATAATCCATGTTCCCGTAGGAGTGACCCCAGTGAGATTATTTTCTTGATCACATCTGATCCGTAGAGCATGGATATAGAGAATGATGAAATGAATACATAAACAATGTTGAATTGGGTGAGGATGCAGCTGATAGCTCGATCAGTGTACTGCAGATAGTGGTGGAATTAACATATATTATCCTCCTCATGATCGATCAGTGCACAAAGGAAACAGATGTAATTAACGTACATCATCTCGTACGACGTCTACTGCACGTAATGGATTCCATTTCCATTCAGCTCGCAGCCAATGCAATTCAGATCTTGATCGATGGCGAGATGCACAACGTCGGCAAGTGCTTCAATATTTTAATCGAAGTCAAGTCACTCAAACAATTCTTTCCACACATAGGCATCAAGACGACTCACTGGAAGCAGTGCGCAATTCAATGGTCTCCGCGTCAGCCCCCAACAGGCAGCTCTGCGTCGATGCAGTACATGCAAGCGCGCACTAGGTAGCTACAGTGTAGCTCTGCAGCTGGTGCCATGATGCGAGCCCGGCCACGGCTAAAAACAGCATTGCGAGAGGGATAAGAACGCACCGTTAAAGCAACATTAGCTTGATACGACTTGACCCTGACGACCGTCAAGGAATATTATGCCTAAGCAACCCTTAAAAAAGTGGTATGCCCAAGCTAAGCAAGAGGCTTTCTTTCGGTTCTACTTTAGAACTAGCTTTTGCCTTCGAGCTTAGTTTTGCAAGAAACACCTTAAAATTCGATTAGTTAGTTCTGCGGAAAAAATTGATAAGTTGTGCATATACAATAAATATGGGAGATGAATTTCGACATTAGACAGCTGACGATGGCTAGCTACGGAAGGATGGTGACTTGGTGAGGGTAGCCGACGTGCCCTCTGCCAACTCGAAGCAACACTTGTCATGATTCCTCTCTATATATTTTATCCATTCTAAATTATCGCCTTTTTATGTTTGTGCTAAATCAATCTTCTCTAACTTTAACTAGATTTGTAAAAAAAACCTCCAACATCTACAATATTAA
This sequence comes from Echinochloa phyllopogon, assembly GCA_033239725.1. Taxonomy (NCBI): domain Eukaryota; kingdom Viridiplantae; phylum Streptophyta; class Magnoliopsida; order Poales; family Poaceae; genus Echinochloa; species Echinochloa phyllopogon. The sequence continues at coordinate 6,394,614 of BTCW01000001.1, forward strand.
ATTAGTATTATGGAATCTACCATGAAATATGTTTTACTAGTATATGTTAATATATTTTTGTATAAATTCAATCAAAGTTAAAACAGTAGAAATTCGAACAAAACTAAAATGGCGAATAATTTGAAACAAGGGAGCATCATGTAGTCCACTTGACTCAATAACTCTATACAAAGAAATGGAAGCATAATTTTGGATCTCTACATACACAAGAGTCTATGACACAATTAGTGCACTACCGACCGACGAATACTCGTACTAGGGATACCACCAACAGGTGGCACAAGACCATATAGACTTACCCAATGCATGTAAATAAATCGGCACATGCATGTTTATCTCCAAAAAGGCATACCCAAGTATGGCATCACAGATCTACCCTAAGTCCAAAGATGGCTATACCAATCTATAGATATGCATAGTGGATGCCCCTATGAATGGGCAACAAGACCCTCACGTATTTTGTATGCTTATACTCCATTCCTCTTGCAATTAGAATAAGGTATATCCAATTCAACGATATGACACAAACAATATGTAGGGTATTACTCTCTCTCCGAACAAAATGCCATCACATAAACAAAACTAATATGAAGCTTACACCCATTTTGCAAAGGAAAAAAAGTTACTTGCTTTTCGTACAAGTCACTGTGAAGGGTTTAGACGACTCATAGAATGGTGAATTATGGTTTCGTTAAATCAAAAACATTGCAACAGATTAGAATTAGACACAAATTGTTCTAGGTAGAGTTCAGATATTTTTAACACATTATGAAGTTTAGGGTAGAACATGTATAATCTGTATATAAAGAAAATTTAAAATTTATTAAGTTATTTGTAGTACTAGTATGAAATTAAATGTTAGCAACTATTTCTAGAGACGTAATGGACTATTTTAGGCACCACCTAAAAATGAAAACCGTGTAACAATGCACATAGAGAGAAAATAACTATGATTAATAATTAACTCAATAGAGTGACACAATGAAAAGATAATTAAGAATAACTAAATCAAAGAGAATATCAAATAGATAAGAAAATGAAGAAGTGTATTTTTCATCCCTGAAGTATAATAGAATTGTTAGTTTCATCCCTAATGTTTTAATTGGTGCAAACCAACCCTTTAACTATCTGAACCGGTGCACTATCCATTCCCAACTCGCCTTAATAACGGTTTAGTGTAATCGGACACATGTTTATGCCACGTAATCAATTGACTAGTGCCTACTTAGCCATGTCATACACCGACTAATCCTGATAATGTGCCATCCTAATTATAGATTGGACCCATCCTCCACCAATAAGTCCAAACAAATAACTCTAGGAGACCAACAACACCCGCAACATGAGCCTTCCATTAATTTTATTGCAGTAGAGCATGCAAGATATATTATACCATGTGGTGTTGATGGTTGGGTGCGGAGATCAATTCCTTCCTTGATGATTTAATAATGCCACCAACTAATCTTAAGATATTTCTAGTATAATTCTTGTTACATATCAATAGGGGAACAAGAACATTGGAAGGCAAAAGAATAACAAAGTCAGTGTGTGACATGGCTAAGTAGACGTTAGTTATCTAATTACATGGCATAACCGATGTACGATTATACTAAACTATTCTTAAGCTGAGGTGGAGATGATTAGTGCACCGGTTTATATAGTTAAGGGGTCATTTTGCACCAATTAAAATATTAAGGATGAAATTCACACTTCCATAATATTTGAGGGATGAATAATACACTTTTTCTAAAAAAATGAGAAAGAATAAATAAATAAATAGAATATATAGTATGTTAGATATCAGATCCTTCTTGATTGCATGTCACATTATACCCTATTTCCAAATATACCATATTTTTTTGTTCGATTTCTTGCAATATGTGTCATATGCCTTTTTTTCGTTTTATAGGTTCACAAATATTAATATATATTTTTAGTAACATGCCTTACAAATTGAATTTACTACTTCTTCGTTGTATGTTGTCAATTATCTGAAACACACCTAAATGTATTTTCACTCATAAACTTATCTTCATTTTTATGTCTATTAGTACTTTATTAATATTTAAAATTTAGTTAGAAAAGATAGTCACTACCTATTAAAGATTTTTGAGTGGAGATATGTGTAGAATTATTTTTCTAGAAACAAGAATATTTAGTATATACATGCAATATCATAGTATATAATTACATACAACTTGTATTATATTGAACTTGTCGAAAGAAAAAAACTTAATTATCAAGTAGTTTTGTTCAAGTTTTAATGAATTTTGTTTATTGATATTATTTTACAAGATATTCTTATTGTGTTTTTCTACATTGTCTTTTTGTGTCGTTTTAAAAGTTTGTCCCACATATGTTCGTTTGTTCGAGAATATTACTCGAATACCTTCTCTTAGTATTTATAATTATTATTCATGGACAAAAGAATGTTGTGAAGTTTTAAAATATATATAAGTGCAACATGACTTTAAATTTAGTCCAAATTGCAATGTCATATTATGTATCTAACGAATCTGCTTGTTTGCATAACAAAATTTGTTGACGGACAAGGGATGTCAATATCTATATGAATTTTGATTTCAATTAGTTGATTTGAGTTTTTATTTTTTTTAGTATAATAGACGACATTACGGATTATGTGCTTGGACCATAGAAGTAAACTTATTGAGTGCTTAGAGCATATAACACTTAGTGAATGCACAACTTAAAAAAAACAATCTTCTTAGTGGATGCCTTTCTCACACTCACACCTAAGGATGCTTGCCATATATTCATACCTTTAAACTCATATAGCTTTCATGACTATGCTAGTCATATATGAGTGCAATGAACATAAACTCTCTTCAATAGAAATATCCACTTGCACAAACGTTCTCCAACTAAATAAAAAAAACATAGTCTAAATATCTAACCTAGATAGGTTAACTATATATACATGATGATTATGTAAATAGTTTATTCTTGGAGCTATTCATGACTGACTTTTTTCATGTACTATTGATAATGTGATCTCTATTATTCATAAAAGTTAAGTTTGCATTATATTTCTACTACTAACAACATCTTTTTTCATTTTTCTCTAATCATATAATAAAGAATTTGGATGATGAGGCAAATATATCATAAAATAGTATGTATGACATATGTGGTAAAGTGACTAAAGCTTCAATGTTTAATTTACACATTCTCATGTCTTATTTTTTTTGCCCCCAAATAATTGGAGCTTTATGCCATCATGCAAGTGAAAACATGCTGCTTGCCTCATGTGATTGTCCACCTGATAAAAACTCATGAGTCACATTTATCTTCCGGTTGGTGTTACCACTCGGAACTAATGCTTTAGTCCTCCATGGGTAAATTTAAGGCAGAATAGCCATTTTCATCCTTAAACTATTGCCCGAGGCTCATTTTCGTCCCCTAACTTCCAAAACAGCCGTTATAGCTCTTAAACTTTCACAATCGGCTCAAGTTTGTCCTTCCGCTGATGTGGCTTGCCTCATCATTGCTCAATCAGCTAGGTTTTGGTTTGTCCTCGCCTCATCATCGCCCAGTCACCATTATCAGTACAACATTTTCTACATATGATACGAATTCTGTTACAATCAAATTTTGGTAACAATGATCTTCACTTGGTCCTTTATGGATATCCATCATTCAGTACTAGTTGGGGACGAGACGAGGACAAATCAAAATCCCAGTCATAATCCTAGATGACAGGGCGATGACGAGACGAGCTAACGTGGAAGCCATGTCGGCACAAGGACATAATTGAGTCGTTTACGAAAGTTTAAAGACTATAATGGCTGTTTTGGTAGTTTAAGGACCAAAGTGAGCCTCAAATGATAGTTGAGGGACGAAATCGGCTATTTCGCCTTAATTTCAAAGGAAAGCACACATGATCGTGCCACATGTGCTCTGTAGGTGAGATGGTAAGAAAGCTATGCGCGAGACGAAAGGTTACGTGTTTGAGTCATGTGTTACCACACGCATTTTCTTGGCTCGATTTTTTTTATTTTATAAAACGACCTTTAGTCCTGGTTAACATATATGTGGTAAAGTGACTAAGCTTCAGTTTTTAATATATTGTCGTGTCTTAGCCCCCCCCCCCCCCCCCCCCCCCCCCCCCCGGATAACAGGAGCTTTATGTCATCATGCATGTGCATGCAAGTGAAAACATCCTACTGGCCTCATGTGACTGCGCACCGGATAAGAACTCACGAGTAGGATGGATAACTCATATATGGGACGTCGTCCAGGTGGTCGACAGCATCATTTTCATGGTGGCCGACTGGCCGTTGACGCTGACAGTCACTAGCTGATGCAAGCGACGCACCAAAATTTGGTGCCTAATAACATAATGCAGGTTAATTGCTTCCCTGCTAGTGACGCCAATAATTCCTCTGCTTTTTGCAGATATTGGCGCAGCAACTTGTGGTGCGCCTGCGGTTCTTGACGAAACCCCAACAAACACCCGTCGTTTTCTGGTCCCGTGATTCGCCATCGAGCTTATTATGCGGCGATCCTGCGTCAGCTGGAATTGAGCGCTTCTGTGTATACCCATATGATCGAACCTCAAGTAACTTTGCTTTGATATCCTTACTCCTAATAAAAACAAGTAATGAAGTTGGAAAGTAGTGGCAATAAAGGTTATCAAATGGAATAGACCTTCCTTGGAGATGCATAAGCATTGGATGTACAACAGGATCAGGAATGGCTATCTAGAGAGAAGATAGGAATAATATTTAGTCGAGTGTCAACTAAACTATATATCCGAAGCTGGCTAGCGGAATGATGGCATCGTGGACCTGTGGCCCAGATGTTGGCCACCTTCCTCGCCTTTCCGCCCATGGGAATGAAATGGCGCATTTCGTACGACAACAATAGAAAGACAAATAATGTGTATATGCACTTAGCATGCTTAGTTTCCCATTATATAAGAGAGTTAGAGACAAATGAGTCTGGCTATTACATGACGTCGAGCAGCCATTACAAATCGATCAAATACGTATCGATCGACTCCGACGCGGTGTCCGACCCGACCTAAAAACTGCAAAAGTTACGGTTCTCTCAGTCGCAGACCACTATGCATGCATAATGCAGGCAAAACATGCATCACCGTATACAAAATTGGTGCAGAGAATCTGCCAAAAATGAATGTAGTGGACGCGTACTGCCTAGGTATCTCGATCGCCCCTTCTTCTCGCGCAGGGCGACAGGCCCCCTCCAACCCTGACACTGCACGCAAGCAAAGAAAGAAGAGCCCGGCCCGAAAGGACGACGCAGCTGCTGTCTTAAAATCCACCAGCATGATCATGGAATTCTCGGCCCACGTACATTATATGTTCGTTCACATACGGAGGAGGATGCATGAAATGAAGCCGGCCCGTTGGTGTGGACGTGTGGTTGATTTCGGGCTGGGCTGGTGGAGAGCTAGGACGGCTCGCGCGGCCAGGCCGTGGGGGTGGTGGGCCGCCGGGCGGATTCATTCCATTTAGATGACAACGCAAGCCGGTGATTAATTGTGTAGGGCTGCTGGTTTGGATAGGCTAAGATGACATGGAAGCCACGTATACGGCATTGCATGCGGCCACATCATCCATACGTCGTCGATCAATCCGTATCTATTAGTGTGTACGTACAGAGAGGGATTAATTTATTGTTTTATATATAAGCCGGTAGAGTTATCCATGCATATATGCTGTCTTTCAAAAAAGGGAGCATATGGTATTAGAGCGTGTGCGAGCTGTGAAAGGAACTGTTGACAACCAAAATTGGCACGGCTGTGCAAACTGGTCTGACCGGTATGCACAAACCGGTCAGACCGGTTTAGTAAACATTGTCAAAATGCAAATTGGACTTCACCATTGCGTAGCTCTCGTCGAGACGATCAAGATGCATATGTGGAACGCCTATTTTGGACTCCGGATGAGAGAGTTATGACTTCGGGAAGATTCTGCACCTAGGAAAACCGGTCTGACCGGTTTGGATCTGAATTTGAGTAGGTTTAGGACTCTGAGTTTTATACCATATTGTAATCGACTCAACGGGGTAAGACCATCCCACCCTATAAATATAAAGGGCCAAAGGCCGATTGAGGATGATCCAATCGAATCTATCAAATCTACCTTTTATCGTTTTGTCCTTACTTTTATCTCTTTACCCTTCTCTTCCAACCCTACCATGCTGTTCTTCCTTCGTCTCTATGTCGACTGAAGGCGTTCTAGGTGGCCCGCCGATCCTAGAACAACCCAAGGTGCGCCTATCCTGACGGGGTCCCTCCCGGACGGGCGTTCGTTGGTCTCTCGCCGAGCACCGCCGGCGAAATCGGTCTGACAGGTTATCAAAACCGGTCTGACCGCTTTGCGCGGAAGGACAGCAAGGAGCTACTCCGCGTGCTTGTTGTTGGCGCGCTTTCGTGTCAACATATTTTGGCGACTCCGCCGGGGAAGCAAATCCTAGCAATATGGTGGCATATGAAGATGACTATGAGAAAACACGTGAAGAATATGCACAGGAAGCAAAACGGATCTGCAAGGAATTGTTTCTGTCCTGTTACATACGAACCGAGCAAGGTGTTATCAAGATTAAAGAGTGGCAGCCACCATCAACCATCGCCATATTAAAGGAGATACAATCTTCCGGTACTATATCTACCCGTCTATCTACCTATGTTAAATTTTTGATTACTGAAGAGGAAAAGGTAGATTCAATTCCTGTTGATCAAGAGTTGGCTATTGAAAAGCCGACTAATGTTATTATTGATCCTTGCAACTTGCCAAATTGTGATGTTGTTGGTCAAGAAACAAATCGGCCGTTTCTAGCCGAAATTGTTGATCCAAAATCCCCTAACACGAGCATAGAAAGTGTGTTTAGTACTTCAACGCTCGGGGGGCAACAAAACAAAGGCAACGGTGCCGGTTGCATTGTGACCGGTCTGACCGGTTCTCAAACCGGTCTAACCGCTTCATCTAGGGTTTCGCAAAATAAATTAAAACCAAAGATAGTTAAACCCAAAAAGCCCGAGATTGATGTTTGGAAAACCATTGAATCCAAAGACCGTCATAACCATCAAAGAGAAAAGCCGAAGTATAACAAGAAACTTCCGGCTAAGTCTCAAAGACGAAAGATTGTCAATGATGCTAGTCGGTCTAAAAATTCCAAACAATCAAAATCTTCTCCTAGAGAGAAGTTCCATAATTGGAATCGGCAATGGAATAATTCTCACAAATCAATGCCGTTTCCACCATATGGATCACCTACACCGATGCCATTGGAGTCTTGTTTTAATATGCCTTATTCTTGTTCTCCTTGGTATTATAATTCATATATGTCGTCTCTTCCTAGACATTTATGTTCAGATTATATTACTTATAGAGAGCCGGTAATTAATAAGCCATCACCTATGTATAATGACCGTTTTGATCAAAAGAATCGGTCTACACAGAAAAATAAGCGTAAGGTGATTAAACAAGTCTATCGTGTCAAAAAAGATGGAAGATTAAATAAAAATCCAGATTTGACACTAGACGTAGAAAAGTCGTGTATTGAAAAATCATCGGCTAGTTATGTTGATCAAATTGTCTCCAATAAGCATGTCACAAATAATATAACTGAGCAACAATCATGTTCGACTGGGGGCAAGATGATCTCAAAGTTACTGGTTCTGAAGGGACCGGTCTAACTGGTGTTCCGACCGGTCTGACCGGTCATATCAAAAATTTTGGTAGAACTTCAAGCGTTACTCCAAAGAGTAAGGTGGTGAAGAAAAAACCAAGCTTTGCTGAATTGTTACATAAATATCAGAAGATAGCCGAGCAAAAGCAAAGCAATCGGTTAAGAGATCAAATTTGGTATTCATCATCACCAAGAGAAAAGAAGCATCAACAGTCATCTCATTATTCTTCAACATTTATTCCGTCGGTGCATGTGCCATGGAATGCGTATCCAAGTATACCTAATTACAATTCATGGTTTTGATATAATCATTGGTCTTCTTTTTATAATTATCAATATTATGCTTTTGATGCACCAAGGAATTACGGTTGAGCGCCAGACTATTGAAGATTATTTTCTGGCACGCAAGCTTTGCCAAAAAACAGGGGGGCATATGTTGACAACCAAAATTGGCACGGCTGTGCAAACCGGTCTGACCGGTATGCACAAACCGGTCAGACCGGTTTAGTAAACATTGTCAAAATGCAAATTGGACTTCACCATTGCGTAGCTCTCGTCGAGACGATCAAGATGCATATGTGGAACACCTATTTTGGACTCCGGATGAGAGAGTTATGACTTCGGGAAGATTCTGCACCTGGGAAAACCGGTCAGACCGGTTTCCCAAACCGGTCTGACCGGTTCGGATCTGAATTTGAGTAGGTTTAGGACTCTGAGTTTTATACCATATTGTAATCGACTCAACAGGGTAAGACCATCCCACCCTATAAATATAAAGGGCCAAAGACCGATTGAGGATGATCCAATCGAATCTATCAAATCTAACTTTTATCGTTTTGTCCTTACTTTTATCTCTTTACCCTTCTCTTCCAACCCTACCATGCTGTTCTTCGTTCGTCTCTATGTCGATTGAAGGCGTTCTAGGTGGCCTGCCGATCCTAGAACAACCCAAGGTACGCTTGTCCTGACGGGGTTTAGGGTCAACACGAACCAAGATCATATCGATCGGCATATGTCTATATGCCAAGGCATCGGCGAATCGATCCCGATCAAGTCGGCCGTCCGATCCGTCGTCATTGCCGGTCGGGAGACAGCCTTTACCCTTTAGCGTCAGGTGAAAGCAGTCGTGTTCCGTCGCTGCTGCTTGCATTGTTGAGCGGAGCGGGACGCACACGTGCAGTGTGTACGTGGACGTACTGTGTTGTGTCGTCTTTCATGGTTCCTTTAATTTGGATCGGGATATGGACGCCATCCAAGACACGATATATGTTACTAGCTCAGCTCATCGTACAATCGAATCGTCAGAGAATCAGAGGACGTCTCGAAGTCACTTTCTCCGAAACAGGATGGATAAGCCGAGATCGAATAGCTAGAGTTTCCTTTTTGTATGCGAGGACGACGATAGGTAGAGTTATTATCCACGCTGTCTTAATTTCGAATACAAAGTGATATGATATATAGCCTTATCCATGCACGGTTAGGTAGCCACTCATCACAATCCCAGCGCCAAGTACGCCGTACAATAAGCTAGGATGTATGCCTGATGACGGTTCAGGCGGAATTCACACACGCATGGAGCCCTCCGATAGCTCCCCTCTGCGCCCCCAGCCCTCCCCAGCCAAAAAACCAGCCAATCCACCAAATCCGCCCGAAATCCCCACAAATCCCTCCCATTCCACCACAGATCCGGCTTCTCCAGCTTCTGATCTACCGATCCAGGGGTCTATCGCGGAGGATCTGCCCCCGGTCCATCCTACCCGGCCTGTGGCAACGGACGCCGCCCCCGCCTTGAAGTCGCCGGTCCCGTCGCCACCCACACCGCTGACGGCGACGGACCGACCCGTCGTCCTCCCTGAGCTGGTGCAAGATCTCCATGCTCTGCGCAAGATCTCAAGTCACACTGAGGGAGCCATCAATGCCCCTCTCACTGACCCCGTTCTTGAAGAGCTCCTCGAGGAAAAGGCGGGTAGAGGGCTACGAGAGGAGCTGGCCTCCACGGCGTTGCGGGAGGAAATGCAGGCAGGAGACCCATCCCGGTGGCCATCAGCCTTCGGGGTCACCGGAGTTACTGCGCCATGCGCTGCCGGAGTTACTGCTGGTGATCGTCCCCCAACTACCGCGCTGGATTTGGTCGCCACCAAGGTCAATGTAGAGGCACCCGTCATTGAAGACCCCATTCCTGCCCCCAAGGGGAGATTTACTGCCCAGGAAAAGATGAAGTGGAAGATGGGGGAAGAGAGAGCATCCACCAAAGCCCCCTCTCTGAGAAGCATTCAACACAAGTCCAGCGCGTGCCCGGCGGTCCGGCCAGATTTTCAGCTTCAGGATTCAATGCCAATGAATTACAGCAAGAAGGGTGAACAACAGAGCCATGAACAACAGAGTCTTCAATCAGCCCAACCCAGTGCAGCTGCTGAGGAGGGTCAGGGATACACATTGGTGAAACCACGCTACTGGTGGAGAAGTGAAAGGCAGCACAGCAACTATCAATACCAGTCTGATGCAGCAAGAAAACTGAAATTTCTTCAGCATACCAAAGGACTCTGCTTTAACTGTCTTTCCCCCAATCACAAAGTTCACGCATGCCCCAATCCTACCAAGTGCTGGAAATGTCTCAGAGATAAGCATCACGCAAGAAAATGCCTGTTGGTCAAGCCCTCCGCAGTAACTCCACAACGGCGCCCTGGCTCCCATAAAGAGGAAGCAACTACCAGCAGAACTCCCCGGCTCAACATAAATTCACCCCACCAGACAGCAAGCTCGCACACCACCAAGGCACTCCAGACGCCAAGCGCGCACACCACCAAGACGTACCTGCAAGCGGTGGTCGGCGACACCACTCCCATAGTGGCCTACCCGGGGGACCCAAGAGCTCGGCCTGCTGATGAGCTGTGCGCGGTCACGGCAACTGGGGCCTTCAAGCGGGAGCGTGACAGCCTCATCGGCAAGACGGTTGTGTGCTCCCTCAACGGCAACAGCCACGAGTCCCAGCCCTACCACCTCACCGATGCCATCACCACCAAGCTCGGCATCCCCCTCGACGAGATGCAGGTCGTCAAGCACCACCCGGAGCAGTACCTCATCATCTTCGACCATCGCCGCGACGCACAGAGGGTGCTTGGGCTGCCGATGCTGCAGAACAGGGGCAGGTCCTTCCTTTTTGCCCCATGGTCCGAACAAAAGTAAGCAATTGTCTCTGCTCTGAGGTTTCATGTCAGGTTGCGCATTGAGGGGATCCCGGTCCACGCTTTCAGTGAGCAGTTGGCTGCCCAGATCATCGGTCGGCACTGCGCGATCCACTTCGTCGAGGAGCAGTCACGCCGCCGCACGCGCACCCGCACCTACGACTTGTGGGCCTGGTGCACCAACCCCTCGGCCATCGCCAAGGTGTGGCTGACTGTCTCCGACCCCGACCGCGAGCAGCCTCCCACCGACATCCCACTCCCACTGGTGCACATCCACCACGACAGACCAGTGGGGATCAAGCATGGGCTCACCTACAAGCTCTTCATCCACCTGGACGTCCTGGAAAACCTCTCCCTCCCGCCCTCTAATCCGGACAGGCGTATTGACTTCCTCTGGCACTACGGGGTCGAGGACACGCTTGGGCGGAGGCGGGACCAGCCACTGGGGAGACAGGGTGGGGTTGAACCCACCCCAAGAAGAGATGATGAGGACCATGACAGGAGAGGTACAAGACGTCATCGAAGCCAGTCAGCATGGAGACGTACCTCGCGTTGCCGAGGGATGGTGGACGACTGCTACAGCTCCACGCAGCGCTTCCGTGGAAGGGAGGCCGGTCATACCCCACATCGGAGCAGGGACGCCACTCCGCCATCCTGGAGGGGGTGGGGTAGAGGGATGTACAACAATAGCAGCAAGCGCAGCAAGATCGACCACTGCACCGACGACGGCAGCAAGTGCAGCAACGTCGACCACAACACCGTCCCTGCAGCAATGGGACCAGCACGCAGGGCATCCCATGGACGACGCGTCTCCTTCGCCTCACCGCTGGTCCAGATCTGCACGCCGGCAACCAAGTCTCCAACAACGGCTGCTTCAACTGGGCAAACTTCTGCCCCAGGGGACTATATGGGTGAGCCTCCAGTCCCACTGGACTGCTCCTGTGCACCAATGAATATAAGTTGCACTGCACATTCTCTTTGGGAGGATCCAATGCTGCTTGAAGCCCTCACCCCAAAACTACCTAAAGGCGGCTCCACGTTGGAGGAGCGCATCATGGGCATGTTGGCCACGGCTACGGGCTGGATTCAGGCGTCTCCACCACGGGGGCCAAAAGGATCAGATGAACCTGAAGAAGGCGAGATTGTGGAGACAGCAGCTCCCTCCGACCAGCAGGTCTGTAACGCTGACACCCCCAGACCCTCTGATCCCAGTTCCTCTTCTGTTAATATGATTGTGGACAAGGTGCCTGATGAGCAACCCTACCAGCTGAATACTTTAGCTAATAATCTAGCCCACAATAACAGAAACAAGCCCACCCGAGATTTATCTCTGAATCAGAAACCTGTAGGTCAGTCTGTTCACGATGGTGGTGATAGTGTAGGCATTGCTCTATCATTGCAGCAATGCATAGATCCAGTTGCGCCAGAACACGAGGCTAGTCAGACTTTAAACGAAGATTTAGAACCTGCTATGATAGTTGACACTGACAATAACATTGCCCACCCGGAAGCAACTCTGACTCCAGCACCTGATGGTAGTGTTTGCGCCACTCCACCATTACAACAACCTGACATTACCCACCCAGAAGATTATTTGACTCCGGCACCTGATGGTAGTGTTTGTGCTACTCCACCAATACAGCAACCTGATTACAACTTTGAGCCAATGGCTCACAACTCTGAACCATTTAGAGATTCAACATCCCCACCAGCAGTGGCTACCAGGAACCCTCATGAGCACATAGATCCACCAGCACTGGATCATGAACTTGGGGACTCTCGCCAACCGAGCCAAAGTCCAGAACGAAACCGTAACTGCTACAACGCCAATTAACGATATAGACACCTTTATCGACTACATATCAGGCACTGTATCCCCTCCTCTTTTGCCCCAAACACCCCAAGCTAACCCCAGTAACCTGAATGATCAAGAAACACAAAGATCTTTAGCTGCCGCAAACACCAACCAGCGGAAAAGCGCACGACTGGCTCATAAGGCTAGGCTCAATCCAGGAAGTGACTGTATGCAAATGGCTAGGCGAATACTAGTTAATAAGTTGGGAGAATTATCTAATGATGATCTTGCTCAGTCCTCTACTCAAGCTGACACTAATCCTTATGCGCAACACCTGCCGCAGCCTCTGACCAGCATGAAGATGGAGGCTATCAAGGTCCTGGTTGAGCAAGGCAAGAAGCCCAAGCCCAAGAGGAAGACACGGATCGCCCCAATGCAGAGTGCCGGTGAAGCTGTGGCCCAAGAGGGCTGAGAACGGGGACTCCAACAGCGGATCGGCAGCCAACGCAGTTGTTTTAGTCTTTCGTTAATGTTAGTCAGGAACTTTCAGAACTCTGTGATGTGTGTAACTCAAACTATTGGGCCGGCAATTTGGCCCCGCGGCTTCAGCGGTGCAGCGTCAGCTAGACGCTCTGCACCGACGTCCACGAAGTCCGCCAAGCACTCAACCTGGCTGCCCACCGCGATCCAATTAGCAATGCTAGGACCACTCGGCTTTGTATTCGGCCATAGCGCCAAGCCATGCTGTTTTCCTAGCCCCATCATGAAGCTTTGTTATGCTATGTGGTGTATCATGTTTTCCTAATGTCGCAAAGAAATTGCAATGTGCTTTGTTGGAATGTGCGAGGACTAAATGCTCCGGCCAAACGTGCGAGTGTCAGACAAACGGTATCTGCTTCAGGGGCCACAATCGTCTGTCTCCAGGAAACAAAAATTGCAAATTGGACTAGATTAATCATGGATACGTTGGGGAAGAACTTTGTTAAGAATTTTGTGGCTCTGCCGGCACAAGGCACACGGGGAGGGATCCTGCTAGCTGCTTCAGACAGCTACTTCACGCTCAGTAACACACACTTAACTACGAACACGGTATCGACAACCATCACAATGAGGACTGATAATACGGCCGGGACTCTAACATGAGTCTATGGCCCGCAGGATGACCCAGCTAAATTGGCTTTTTTAGCAGAATTAAAAGATTTGAAGACGATGGCTCTCCCTAGTTGGCTAATGATAGGCGACTTCAACCTTATCTACAGGGTGGAGGATAAGAGCAATAATAGACTTAACAGACAAATGATGAACGCCTTCAAAGAAACAATTGATGATCTCCAAGTTATTGACATTGACTTTCGAGGGCGTAAATTCACTTGGAGTAATGAGCAGAGTAACCCAACCTTCACTAGGATTGATCGCTTTTTCGGATCTCCGGAATGGCACGTACTATTCCCAAATTTGGATCTCCAAGCTCTCTCTACAAAAGGATCAGACCACTGCCCCCTCTTCTTGACCGGCGATGTTATGAGACAGAGCTACACAGGGTTCCGCTTTGAGTCATTTTGGGTAGATATGTCGGGCTTCATGGAGCTGATCCAGGACACATGGGACAAGCCAGTCAACACGCAGGATGCCTTGCTCCGAATGCACGTCAAGCTGATGCGTGCAACAAAAGCTCTAAAACTCTGGCGACGACAAAATTTAGGTAATCTGGACCTAAGACTAGCGATTGCAAACGAGGCCCTTCTCCTTTTAGATGCCGCACAAGAGCAACGGCCGCTCACAGTTGCATAATTGGACCTCGGGAAGTATTTAAAAGATAGATCGGTGGGGTTAGCTGTCATCAAGAGATCAAGAGCTCGACAACATTCGCGACTCACTTGGATTCGCAAAGGAGATGCCTGTACGAAATTCTTCATGCTACAGGCCAACATGAGGAAACGAAAACTCTATATTCCGGCACTCAACACAGCCAGGGGACAAATAGTAAACCATCAGGAGAAGGAAGAACTCATATATGAGCATTTTGTCCATTTACTTGGTACGACACAGGAAAGAACCATGCACTTAAACTGGCAGAACTTGGGATATCAACCGCATGACCTGGCTGACCTAGAGGACTCCTTTGAGGTGGAAGAGATTAAAGCGGTGGTGAAGCATTTACCAAACGAAAAATCCCCAGGTCCAGACGGCTTTATCAGACTATTTTACAAGAAATGTTGGGGTATCATTAGCAAAGACCTAATTGATGCCCTAGGTGCTTTTCACCAATTGCGCACTCGAAAGCTAGAGTTGATCAATGAGGCAAATATCATTCTAATCCCAAAAAAAGAGGGAGCTGATTCCATTGCCGATTTCAGGCCCATTAGCCTCATAAACAGCCTCGCCAAAATAATAACCAAAATACTTGCGGATCGGTTGGCGCCTAAACTCAATACTCTAGTATCAGGCTGTCAAAACGCCTTCATAAAAAAACGATGCATCCATGACAATTTTTGGCCTGAGGAGAGAGATTTGATGTGATTTGATGTGATAGGTGAATAGTGAAGTTTGGAGAGAGAATTTTTGGCTTTTCAAGGGAACTAAACAGTGCCCTACTCGATTTTACTAAGTGATCACTGTTGCCGCTTACCTCATTGCATTTCCTTTTCTGGAGCTACAACCTATGATATTTCCATATTAGCAACATCTATGAATATAGATGTCAACTATAAACCTACTACATAGTGATATTGTCAGCATAACTCATTAGCTACATTATGTTCTTCTCAATAAGAGCAAAAGAGAGGAAAGCAAAAGACAATTTTTCAATGAAATAGTAAGGAGAGTAGTGGTACTTTATTTTCATGTAAGGAGATGCTTGTCTGAGCAAAAATGATGTATCCAGATAATCATCATCTGCGGGCTTCACATTCAAAATATGAACAAATAAGGGAGAATATTTAAAATAAAAAATAAATTATACGATAATCAGTGTGTAGACCACAGAGCATACCAGAGTCATTTTCTTCCTTCCTTCTAGGTAATCCCTTAAGTACCTTGTCAACTATCAAAATAACAAAAGATTCCGAAGGTAGCAATAAGATATTTCAATTCTAATACAGTATTATGTACTACTATACTACTTTAAGTGAATTAGGAAAGGAAACATCTTATGCAGTCCGTGAATTAGGAAAGGAAACATCTTATGCAGTTCAAGAAAATAAATAGGTTGTTAGAGCTGATCAGCAATAGCACATTAATTTGATCTTTGTATCAATAAAATAGTGATGTATATAAGAAGGGATCCAAGTTGCACAAGTTAACATAGCAAATATAGAAAATCAATACCCCCTGTGATTGCAAATCTAGGTTGTTTTAGCCTTCTCGTCTTATCTCTAAATGTAAGTCATCCTGGAACTTATATGCATCTTTCACATTTTCTTCCCTCCTTGCCCCTGCCTTAATAAATGGTACTACTCTCGCAAATAAATGAGACATCTTTTTCAAATGCAGATAAATGAAGGGCACAAAGGTAATTAGATCTACTTTCTTAATACCCGTACTCAAGTCTAAAAACCTACACTTGGAATCAGAAGGAGTACAGTAGATCGGTTGACATGGTTTGGACTTGCCCGCAGGCACAACAAAAGGAACAAAAGAAGTGAGATCCGAAACTCACCATTGAGTTCTTGAAATGCTTTTCCAAGGGTTTCTTCTTCTTCTGATGTTCCAGCAAAGACTGCAATTCGAAAAAAAATGAGAGAGAACATGATCAGCCAGGCATATCTTTCATTGATGACGTATTTTTTGCAAGTAGGTTGCTGTACAAGAAAAGGAGCTAAGCCATTTGGCAGTACCCTCAAACAGAGACCAAAAACCATGGATGTATTGTTGATGAAGTTACTTTCTAACAACCTTGAACCCTGCAAATGAATAGTTAATCAGTTTTGAGAAATTAATTGTCATTACATGTTACAGTGTAACATTGACCGAGAAACAGACTTGATTTCCTGTTTTCCTTTCCCACTCTGCCCCAGCAAGGTCTGCTATGGTCAGAACAGCACTGCTAAGCGTATGCTCATTGTTGGCGTCACTGCTTTTATGAACACCCCGTATAGTAATGATGCACTGTGATCGGCTGTAATACAAAATGAAGTTCACTTAAAAATCGCATTGATAACCACAATTAAAAAGGTTCTTTTAAAAATCTAGAATGGAAAAAAAGAAATAATGGCACTCAGTAGGGTAACACTGCATCTATTATGACCAGAAAACATTCCTTCGAGGTACAAAGATATATTCTGGATAAAAATTCCGTTACTAAAGACCAAGGGAATATAATTGTAAGGAAGCATGCCTTGACTTGTCGTTAGCATTTGTTGCAGCCGTGCTGCGCTTCAGCATACCACGTGAGACTAAGCTCTCAGCATCTGCAACATTTGAAAGGGCTACCTGCAGATCAAATTAACAACTCATTGTGTGCTGCCAAGCATATTAGTGTCATCTTCAACGCAATTCAAATGGCATGTGCTGTTCCAACATCCGAGACACCAATGTGATCAGAAATCAAGACTTGCACAGCACAGTCCCCCCAATGTTCACTTCATTCTGACAATCAAATTGGAATTCTCAGAAGACACAGTTGAAACTGTAATCAACAGTCAATGGATGCCCATTCCTATCAACTATAAAGATTCGAGAGTATTAAAAGTGTTTGTTTTAGTGCTAGCTACCTCTTGGAGACCTCTAATCCCCGACTGCTGAAGAACACACTCTGCAGCATCAGACAGTAGATCAAGAATGCGTTCTCCTTTCCCCTCAGAAAGTATCTCGAACATGGACAAGGAAAATGATCTGTAATCATAGAATGAAAAAATGGCAAGATATAAGCTGGGTTCTAGATAGATTCTATCCTTAGCTCGCAAATGTAACAAGGGATTGCGTGTGAAGTAGTACCTTGCCAGTTGGCTGGCAACCTTGTTTTCATTGAGGATTCGGCGTAGCGTGAGCGGTAGTATACCGGGATTCCTGGGAGAACCGAAGATGGTATGCGTCTTTCCAGACCCTGTCGGGCCCATAGCAACCAGAAGGCCGCTCTTTCCCCCAAAAAGTCGTCCACTAGCGGCTTCATCACTTGCGTGAAGATATCGAGCTGTGAGGAGGAAAGTGGTCAATCCATCGTGCAGATATCAGATGCAGGCGCAGCTAATGGGGCATGAAAATGCATCGCGAGAAATGCAGGTACATACCTGGGTGGAGTCGGGCGAGAAAACGGCGGAGAAGCCGTCGAAGACCTCAGTGCGGCCTCTCTTGGGATCGACTAGCTTGGACAGCGGGACGGTGAGCGCGACGGTGTTGGGTCCGGTGGGCACGAGACAGAGCTCCCCGCCCCCTGCAGCCTGCTTGGGCTTCCGGCGCGGGTGAGGGCCTTGCTGCATCGGTCCTGCTCCGGGACCGGGAGGGGGCGGATGCGGAGGATCACCTTGAGGCGGTCCTCCTGTGGCTGTGGGGAGGAGGAAGGAGGTGGTGGAATGGAGGCTGCTGCTGCTGCTGCTTCGTCGTCGAGCAAGCGGGAGAGGGAAGAGGGCTTGGGGGTGGGGGGAGGCCTCGCACGGCGGGGTGGGTTCCGGCGGACGGTGGTCGGAGGAGGCGGGGAGGCGGCCGGCTCCATCGCCGATCGATCGACGGATTGCCTTCCCTCCCTCTCCCTCTCTAGTCCTTTTTTTTCGATCAAAATTGGCAGAGTTGAAGGGATATTTAACTATTTGCCATAGTTACGGAGAGCACTCCTTGAGATACCAGTTTTGTGCTGGCCACTACACATTTGCCACTTTTATGCTGGGCCTCCCTAATATTTGTCACTTTTGCTAACGTGGCGCGCCATGTCACCTGGCCAGCGTGGATGGAGGGTGCGAAACGACCAAAATACCCATGTCTTTCCATGTGCTAGTCCTCTCTCTTGCCACTGGCGTGTGGGTCCTGCATTTCGGACCATCTTCAACCTCCCGCCCGGGGAAGGAAGGGCGGCGTCGGGGGCCGTCGGTCTCGTCTCTTCCTCTCTTCTCTTCTTCCAACCAGCCCGAACACGGCAGCGAAGCCCATTGCGCCAGCGGAGCTCCGCGGCTCCCGCCCGGATGTGGCGGCAAAGCTCCACGACTCCTGGATGGGGCGGCAGAGCCCACCCGCACCAGCGGAGCTCCATGGCTCCTCCTCGGACGCGGTGGCGGCGGAACTCACTCCAAGCTCCCACCCGCGCCGCCGGCAGAGCTCCGTGGCTCCCGCTCGGACGCGGCGGCGGCGGCGGAGCCCGCTCCATAGCTACCACCCGCGCCACCGGCGGAGCTCCGTGGCTCTCGCTCGGACGCGGCGGCGGCTCCCACCTGCGCACGCCAACGGAGCTCTGTGGCTCCCGCTCGGATGTGGTGGCGAAGCTCCGCAGCTCCCGCTCAGACGCGGCGGAGGTGTTCTGCCGGAGGAGATGGCGAGCTGTCAGCGTCATCCTCCTCATGCAGGAACGCGAGCGCGTCGGGCTCCATGGGGTCGAACACCGCAGCTAGGAGGTCCGGCAGCTCAAGCTCCACGAGGTCCGGCAGGCCATTTCCAGCTCCGGCAGCCACGACCAGTCGTCGACGGAGGGCAGTAGCAGCAGGCGGAGCTCCGTGTCACGGGAGCTGTCTCTCGGCAGGCACGGCTGGAGGTAGGAGATGACGGTGTGGGTCCCGGTGGCAGAGAGATGAACCGTTTGTTCTGTGGATAAGGGGGAGGGGCAAGCCGGTCTTTTCGCGTGCAGCGTCTCGCTCCCGTCCACGCTGACTGTCCGAGGTGGCGTGCCACGTCAGCAAAAGTGGCAAATGGTGGGGAGGTCCAGCGCAAGAATGGCAAATCTGTATTGGCCATTCTAAAACTGGCAACTGAAGGAGTGTCTCTCGTAACGATGGCAAATAATTAAATATCCCCAAGTTGAAAAGTGGTGGCGCGGCGCGGGGGCCGACCCAAAATGTGAAAGGTGCTCCCTCCCACCACCCTCCGCCTCCGCCGCCGATTCGAAAGTAACCCCTCACAAAACCCTAGCTGCACCTCCAGCCACCACCATGACGGGCAAGGGCGACACCTCCAAGAAGGATGAGGGCGGGTAGGATAGGATCGATCTCCGAGCCTTTGTGGCGGAACGATGGTTCCTCTTTTCCTTGTGATGGCTAGACGGTGCTCTTGGTTAAGCTTTTGCGCGGTTACTGTTGTTGTTGCAGGCTCCGGGCTCCGGGCAAGCGCAAGAAGGCGGCCGCCGCCAGCGGCAAGCCCAAGCGCCCGCCCTCCGACGAGGCCAGCGGCAAGCCCAAGCGCCCGCCCTCCGCCCTCGCCATCTTCTTGTGAGTTCTCGCTGCCTCCGCGAGTCATTTTACTCAGATCTCTACATCTACTCTGTTTTTTTATTGCTAAGATAAGAATATGTGGATTTCCTCCCATTATTGAGCGTGCTGTGGCGTTTGTTTGCTTTTCAGTACTGAATTCAGGTGGAGTACAATCCGCAGCACCCTGACGACAAGAGCGATTTGGCCGTGAGTCACCTTGCACGCTGTTGTCCTATGTATTTTTTTTGTCTGTGTGTTTGCAGATGTCTTATTTTTCGTGTTGCGTTGTTGGATCAGCTGATGAAGGCAGCGGCGGGGAAGTGGCGTGATATGTCAAAGCAAGTGAGTAGATCTCTCGAATACCCAGATCGACTTCGTGTTCTAGATTTAGATTTATATGTATCTGATGATTGTGCGTGCCCTTAATAGTTGTTTTTAGCTCGACATGGGTGATTATGCACAATGTTGTGGTTTATTTGGTTGGATAGATCTAGCATTACCTTTCGTAACAAGAAAAGAAAACGGAGTAGAGTTATGACTGGAGTTGAATTAAATGCCCCTATTGAATTGTCAAAGTAATGTATACCATATCTCTCAAAGCACACACTCTTTTTTCAGTGACTAATGTGTATGTTGTTCTGCAACAATCAATCATTAGGAGAAACAACCATATGTGGACCAAACCAATCAGAAGAAGAAGCAGTACTATGAGGTGAACAAGGTACAGAAAATTAATCTATTTTCTGGATGACTTGTCTTCATTGCCAACGATATTTTCCTATTTGGTTATTATTCTGTTTGATTTACTCTCTGCAAGCCCAAGTGCCCGCCCTCCCCCTTCAAAGTCTTCAGGTGAGTTCTCGCTGCCTCCGCGAGTCATTTTACTCAGATCTCTAGATCTACTCTGTTTTTTTATTGCTAAGAATCCGTGGATTCCCTCCCATTATTGAGCGTGATGTGGCGTTTGTTTGCTTTTCAGGACTGAATTCAGGCAGGAGTACGATGCACAACACCCTGACAACAAGAGCGATTTGGTCGTGAGTCACCTTGCACGCTGTTGTCCTATGTATTTTTTTTCTGTGCGTTTGCAGATGCCTTATTTTTCGTGTTGCATTGTTGGATCAGGCGACCAAGGCAGCGGCGGAGAAGTGGCTTGATATGTCAGAGCAAGTGAGTAGATCTCTCGAATACCCAGATCGACTTTGTGTTCTAGATTTAGATTTATATGTATCTGATGATTGTGCGTGCCCTTAATAGTTGTTTTTAGCTCGACGTGGGTGATTATGCACAATATTGTGGTTTATTTGGTTGGACTAGGATTGTGCCCGTGCCTTGCTACGGGCAACAAATCATTTATGTTAAAATACATAAGACAATAATAACATGAAAATAAGCATAAATACTAAAAAATGATCCAAAAACTTAGTTAATAAAAACTTTATACCCTATAAGTTTAGGTTAGCTATAACAGATATCCAAAAAGCCGGTTATAGCATATTATGAAACTAAAAAAGAAAAATTCACAAACTTTGAATTGTGCAGAAATTTTAAAAGCATCATATCATTCTTTCATCACCAATTCTGAAGCATGTGCTGAGTGTATAAGAACAGATAAACTTAACAACAGATCCACACGAATTCAGTTACAAGGAAATTTCAAACTTCAAACAAAGTAGGTTTCTTGTCTACTCTAGAAATTCAGTGCTATGCCAATCTCAAATCCTGAATGCACATCAGAAACTCAGAACCAGGAGTACTCTGTAATACAAGAGTTTCATTTTCCTTTTGAGTCCGCAATCTAGTCATCAAAATCGAAATCGTAAATTGATGCCTGCGTATCTTTGGTTCTAAATCACACCCCGTGCCGACCAAGAAAATCAATGATAACAGCGCCTGACAAAGTCGACCACGACAGCGAGCTCATTGAGTGCGTTGTCGCTGCCGTGCTTGGACAAGAAGACATGACTCATGCCCTTGGTCTCGTAGAACTCAAGCTTTCCAGACAGACCTGATGGTGAGCTTAGACCTGATGGAGAGCACATGTAGGAATCCTCCTCTCCTCGATGCTAAATATCCAGAGCAGCTCAGATAGACCCGATGGAGATTCTTAATATATAAAGCTGCAAAAGTTCACAAAAATTGTTTTACCAAATCCAGCACGTGTGCAATATAACTTCAAAATGTAAACTCATGGAAGGTATGCCCTCATGGAATGACCTGTTGCTCAAACTCAGCCTCCCATCTGGAATAGGTGATGAAACCTGCTTGACAGACAAAGTGACAACATGATATTTATCACATACATACTTGGGTCCCCAAGATCATATATAAAACTTAACTGGCCCAAAATGAGCTCTATAATGTGGTAATAATGGTTTCTGAACTTTAGAACTGCTAACAGGACATACTTAGTATACTGAGCATAGTGACGATGTTCTTATGTACTCAAGTTTTTTGCAGTTTAATTGGTCCCAAATTAATAACGAGACTCCTCTGAGGTAGCTGCCTCTACAGCTGTGTAGACACGTGGGTCCGGACCCACCTGTCGGTGACTCAACTGCAGAGTGCAGTACTTCAGAGGAACCCTTCCCCAAATTAAAGCAGTATAATATGCAATTATGCACCCATAGTTGTTAAAAAGTTGCACATTCTTAAATATGAAACCATTATTCACATCTCATAGGAACATATTACCTTCATATAAATCACTGATAGTAAGGTCTAATTCATGAAAATAGATATTTAACCACCTTTTCCCAAGCACACTGTTATGTGTTAAGAATTCAACCCAAAAAATGGCATTCATGCTTTGCTACAGCCAACTAATGTTCAAAAGGTTACATATGAGTGCTGGTAGGATGGTTGGGCGAAATGTTATACAAAAGATCATTCATTGCCTGCCATCATCCGCACTCAAAGTTAGAAATTCCTTATTGCTCAGCCTCAAAGTTGTAGAGATAGATCTAGCGTTACCTTTCGTAACAAGAAAAGAAAATGGAGTAGAGGTCCAGTTATGACTGGAGTTGAATTAAATGCCCATATTGAATTGTCAAAGTAATGGATACCATATCTCTCAAAGCACATGCTCTTTTTTCAGTGACTAATGTGTATGTTGTTCTGCAACAATCAATCATTAGGAGAAACAACCATATGTGGACCAAGCCAATCAGAAGAAGCAGTACTTTGAGGTGGATGATGAGGATGACGAGGTACAGAAAATTAATCTATTTTATGGATGACTTGTCTTCATTGCCAACGATATTTGCCTATTTAGTTATTATTTTGTTTGATTTACTCTCTGCAGGAGAACGACGATGATGAGTAATCCGCGGTCATGAGATAGCAAATCGAGTGTTTAACGGTCCCCAATTAGCTTACCGGTTTGCTATCTTTAATGTTAAGTTGTTTGGAACAGGGGTGTTTCGTGAGGTTGTTAGTCTAGTGCATTAGCAAAGAAAAAGCCGAATGCTGCTAGCTGTTCTGTTGCTTTTCTTTTGCTAACCACTTGTGCCACAACTTCCTGTACCTGTCTCATTTGACTAATCTAGTGACTAGTCAGTTATTGGTTTAATGTTTGGTTTTGGTTTTATATATTTCTTTCTTTGTTGCATTGTGATCTGTTCCGTATGACTGCTTGTGGCTTGTTTCATTTCAGTGAGTTTGTTTGCGACTATGTTAATTTGCATGATGGCTCTGTTACTAAGTTCAACTGTATCATGTTAAACTGCTGGAAGTTTGTTGCCTTTCTGAGATAATTGTGTAAGGGTAACTAACCTTTGATCATTTGCTTGTTTTTAGCTTGTTCCTCTCCTGTTTCTCATGCTTCTTGTCATTGTTGTCGTTGTTCTAGGAAAAGTTTGCAAAAAAGGTTACATATTATATTCTGTCTTGTTTGAATTGTTTTTTTTTTGCTAAGGGAAAAAGGGGTACCTGTGTTTCAGTATGCTTCTCTGAGGTATCCCAAGCATTGTAATTATTTGGAATAGTATTAGATGCAGGGGAAGTAGGATATGAGTGGGAAACAGTAACAATATACTTACTCAGACTGTTGGTCTACGTCCATGTCTTGTATATCTGTGAATTGAGGAGTGTATGATAATGATCCCTGCAACAAGTCTATAATTAGTACTAATAGCTGTAATTAAACATGGAGTAAACAATAAATTTTCTTTTGGTATGCCTGCTCGATCTTCTTCTTTGATGATATTGTTACCAGTGGTGGAAGATCATCAGTAGATACATTGTCTACGATATTTGGTAATGCTGCTTGTTTTCCATGTCTCTTTGATCATCACTACCTCAAAAGAAGCCTCCATGTTTTTGATACTTTTTTAAATAGCAGTTTGACTACGAAAGTGAATTTATGGGTAATCCATTGTGATATCTCAGGTGGAATAGAGCTTGGATCATACTGTTTCCTTAGGGTCTCTGCACTTTTTCCAATGAGTTCTACCCCCTTTTTTTTCAAAAATCATGAACTGAAGTCTGTAAGTGTCATCAGCTCTGAAACAAACTTTGTACCTGAAGCTTATAGAAAATACAGTTAAAGAATTGGTAAAGGCTAATAAATGAATGTAAGTTCAAGGTTAGGCATGGAGGAATTTTCTTACTTCCAATCATATTGCTTGCATGAGCAGCCATCTATCTTTGTGCATTGATATCCATCATCACCTGGTATCATTCTGGAATTGCACACTCTACAAGCTCGGTAGCACCATTGCTCTTTTTCTGCTATAGATATCAGTATGACCGTACACTGAAAATTTTTATCCTAAACATGTATAATTAATAGATAGGAGTATAATGAGTCACTGCCAATGTAAAGAGAGACTTAAGCAACTGTTATTAGTATATATCAATGAATTGGCTTTTACCTAGTCAATGAAAGGATCTATCTGTTTCAGGTCAGAGTCTTTTCTTCAACACCTTGGTCCATGTAGTCTTCACTTTGCAGTTGCAGTTTTTTAATTGGTGTCACCTGAGATGACAATCTATTGGCGAGTTATAATTGGTGAAACAGGAGTATAGGGTTAAGATATAGGTGTTTGTATTTAAATTCAAAATTGAAATTATACCCTCTTTGAAATGTCCTCATTGTTGTAATATCATTTTCATTAATATACCCCGACATGCCGAAGTGCCACTGAGAAATTTGTAGTCTTGTCGATATATTTTCATGAGCGTGCCCACAAATATTGCTATGGCATTCATATAGTGAAACCAAAGGTACCATGGCTCTACCTTAAACCAAACAATAGTATTTCAGCACATCTGATGTGTATCATTTGTTATGTTAATTAGGTAGCAACTGTTTGCCTTTTATTTATTTTCGTTTCCTGGAAAGAAAAGGAATTTAGATACTCCAGCTGTTGTTTGCTTTAATTTGTTGAAAAAAGTTGGATGTGCCCATAGTTGATAACCATGAGAACAAATAAAAGGTGATATATCAGGTGGTCTGCAGACATCACTTGTTTCCAATTTTAAAAGTCTGTATGTGCGATTAATAAAATTAAGTATCCTGGGGCTACCGATTCTCGCAATGTGGCCAGATAGTCATAAACTCGTAATGAAATAAAAGGTCCGAATAGTACTACCAAGCAACTTACAGTTTTTTTTTACGAAAACGCAGGAGAGCTGCGCTTCTTTGTATTAAGTAGAGAAAACGTTCAAAGCAAAACAAGCACGCAAGCGCGCCAAGAAAAAAGGCAAAAGACGACTACTCGCTAAACAGACAGCCAAGCTTCCTAGCGCCCGCAGCGATCCACTGCTCCACCTCGGTCTTGATCTTCAGCACCAAGGTGGAAGGAGGCACCTCAACATGCTCAAACAGACGGCCGTTCCTCTCCTTCCAGATGTGCCAGCCGATCGCCATGAAAATGTTGTTGAGCCCCTTGCGTCGCCTTGGCTCTTGCAGCGTCAAAAGGTGCTCCCACCAGTCTTGTATGGAGGCTTCGCTTGCGATGAAGGAGCATTCGCATCGTGCCCATGTCAGGATTCTCCACCAAATCTCTTTAGTCACTGAGCAGGATACAAGGAGATGGCTCACTGTCTCGTTCTCTTGATCGCAGAGCAGGCAGAGGTCGTGCGCCTCTAGGCCATGGCGCCTTCGTCTGTCGGCAGTCCAAATGCGTTCACACGTCGCTAACCAGAAGAACAGCTTGACCCTCAGTGGTGCCCACGATTTCCAGACTCGATCAGCGCCGCGGAAATCAGTGTGTCCAAGTTGTAGAGCATGGTAAGCAGACTGAACCGAGAATTGGCCACTCGCTGTCCAACGCCACCTGATCGCGTCTTCCATTCCTGGCTGCAGATGTGTGTGTTGGAGCCGGGACCAAAGCTGGAGATATTCAGTTACAGCAAGTACTGAGAGCCTGCCGGTGATGTCTTGCACCCATCGCCTGTGTGTGAGCGCCTGAGCAACCGTCCGGGTCTTCTTGGTCCGTGAGCTTACCAGGCATACCAAGGTCGGCGCGAGATCACATATTGATTGGCCATCCATCCATTTATCCAACCAGAATAGCGTGTGCTCCCCATTGCCTACCTGGATGCTGATGGAGGCATCAAATAGGGCTTGTACTTTCGGGGCAACCTTGATCGGTAATGCCGCCCATGCTCGATCGGGGTCCGTTCGCTGCAACCACAGCCACCTGGTGCTGAGCGCCAGGCCTGCTAGTTTGAAATTGGTAACCCCCAAGCCGCCATGCTTTGTTGATAGGCACACGTACTCCCAAGCGACCAAGCACTTTCCCCTGATTGAAGCATCGGCACCCGCCCAGAAGAACCTCCTCCGGATGCTGTCAATGGCCTCCAGTGCCCAACCCGGCAATTGATCGGCCATGATCCAGTATACCGGGATGGCTGAAATGATCTTCCAGTATACCCGGCAAGGAGATGGCCTACAGTTTTTTTATAAAAAAATCTCTGTAGCTTGCTATCAGGAGCGAATCATGATCTTCCACCATAGCGACTCGATCGATGGCATGGGATGGTAGGACAAGAAAGGACTGATCAAAAGCACAAAGTGACTCCCTTGCTTTTGCACAAGGCTGAAAACTTAAAGTGCCACACAATCAGCTCTATGTAAACCGAGTTTAATTAATCTCTAAGAGTTGGATCTGTGGAAGGGTTTGAACTGTGGTATGCATACCATACCGTGTGGAGCTTTCACTGCATAAGCAGCGAAATCCGAAGGCCACGTTGGAGATTCTTCATCTGTACATTGAGCATATGTTCATTTGGACTCTGAACACTGCACTTTGATTAAGTCCAACAGACAAATCTGTCATGCTTAGTGGATGGAAAAAATTATGCCCTCCAAAGGAATTCGGAAGGCCACACACCATGTAGCTCACATATATATGAACGGAATTATTTGTATAATCGTCTTTCATTTACACTTAAATCTCTGTTTGTCACAGTGGCCAGTGAGCGATTCTGTCTGTGAAAACGTACTGCAGGCGTCATGTGCTTCAAACAACAGAGTTACAGTAGGACTGTAGGAGTGTACTTCTTGAATGACCTCAAAAAAGAGAGTGCTAACTTGAATCAGTGAATCATCAAGCTTTTCTGCTTCGATAAAGAGGATGATTTGGAGGAAGCACTGCATGCATGCATGGATTCCAAAAGCAAGCGAACATCATATATACATACTCTCTTCACATATATATGTATATATGCAACAAATTTACATGGTACTCTACTACATAGTACTTCCTCCGTTCCAAATTATAGGTCGTTTGACTTTTTTCAGCTCAAGTTTGACCGGCTCGTCTTATTCAAAATTTTGTGTAAATTATCATAATTTTGTGGTGGCTTGCTTTATTAATAAATATTTTTCAAAAATGACTTAAATTTGACTACATTTACATAAATTTTTTGAATAAGAGCCGATCAAACTTAACCTAGAAAAAGTCAAACGACCTACAATTTGGAACGGATGGAGTAATTAATAACTCTAGAACAATCCCTCGGTTATTGATTATTAGCAGCTAGCTCGATCGATCGATTCATCTCATCTACAGAAATGGAAGGGGGCGGCAGAAGAAGAATATATATATAAGAACTCGAAGCGATGGAATAACAACTGATTCGACCAAAACCAAGACACTACTCCCCAGAAGCTTTGCTCTGCTTGCAGCCTTGCACTTGCACCTTGTTCGTGGTTGTCAAGGTGGAAATGGTCTGGGTTAAAACCGGTTTGAGTGGTTTGGTTTTTTAATTGGATCAACTGGTTTGGTGTATGATGGGTCGAGATATGTAATGGTTTGGTTTGGTTTGGTTTAACAGTTATAATGGTTCGAAGCAGTTTGGATTGGTTCGTAATTAGTTTGGCTAATTCAAAAGATCAAAAGCCGGATCCTAAAACTAAAACCTCGCGTTCACACTATGAAATGTTAGCAAATTTGATTGAAATTTGTTGCAATGACTCAAAATGACGGTCGGCTACTTTATGCAAAATTATGTGATGAGATCCACGTGTGGGCCCTGAAACGAACCGGATTCTCGTCGTTGACTCGGTGAGCTCCCTCCCCACCTTGTCTCATCAGCAACGCTGGACCAATCTCTCATAACCCAAATCAAGGATGAGGTAAGAAAGCAGATTCCCATGCTAGTCGGAACTTATCAGAAGCGGGTCGTCCGTAACCGTGGACACGGCTATACGTATAGTTTACACTCTGCAGAGGTGGCACTGCAGGAATCCATCCGGGCTGCAAGGCTAGTCCGCAACCAACCTGAGACACAGCCCACAGCAAAGACCCTAAACAGTAACAGCGCCAATCCTGTCTCCCTGGGCTCGGGAAACATCCGATCTAACATCTGCCCCAGGGATGTGAAACCTTCCCACCGGGGCCAGTCGGGGGCCGTGGTAAATCAGGGAGAGTACGCCGCAACGAGTCCCCCTTACACATATCAAGCTCGAATCTCCTACAGTCTCGGCGCCGCACTAGAGTAGGCTTGCTGGAACCCTCCCCATACTGGGTAGATGGTGAGCACGGTATCCCCACGTCCAAAGGTGGAACTCGACTCGGTCCTTAATTGTCGGTAAAGCGAGTATCAGTGTCTTAAGCGATCCGCCGCAACGGTCCGCAATCGACACCCATAACAGGTATAGCCGCCCAAACTCCTCAAGTAACCAATATCCAAGAACCATGTACCCGCAACAGGTACTCCGTAGGGACTGCCCGAGTGCAGTCCCCAAGCACCCCGATCAAACGATCGAGTTGTTATTACTCGCTTACACCGCCTAGCTACACTACACCTCCCATACCACCCACAACTCACGCCAAGAGGTTCAAATCACAACCATCCTAACACATGCATAGCATAGCATATTTCATAAAGTGAGTAGTAGGTAGCAAGGTAACAGGATATTAACAAAGGCAGTGCAGGTGTAACATGCGAGTAAAGTAAAGCGCTAGCATACTAGTTGCATACCTGATAGGTATTTCAGAGATTGGTCGGGCGTGAACCTGGGCAAATGTCTTCGTCCTCGTCAAAGCAGTTGTCGTAGTGGTCCGGCTCCTTCTGGCTCTCCGGAACTCCTAGGGTTGCGGAAAATAAAATAAGGCGCGGCTACTAGCAAAAAAACACCAAAACAGCGAGGAAAGAAGACCCAAAGAACACCAAACTCTACACTAACGCGTAGGTCATGATTTTAGAAAAATATAGAAACTGGTTTCATATTTTTCTGAGCTACAGTTGATTTATTATGAATTTTCCAAGTTTAAATCATTTTCTGAAAATATTAAATAATTTCCGAAAAAGAAAAACAGACAAAAATTAGCCTGCTGACGTCAGCATGACGTCATGCTGACGTCATCAGTGGGGTCAGCCCTATGCTGACGTCACCATGGGTCTGGATGACGTCAGCGTTGACTGGTCAACGGTCAACGTTCAGCGGTCAACGGATCAACCTGGTCAATGGGCCCAGGCGGTCAGTGACACACAGTGTATGACAAGTGGGCCCCATACGTCAGCGCAGTTATAAGGAAAAGATTAAACAACGCTGGGCTGAAACTGGGCCGAAAGGTGGATGGGCCAAGAAAGTTCAAGGGTGCAAACCAGACTTTAGTGCAAGATTAGGCCCGCGAACGCTGGGCCGCAGGGTCTGCTCTGGTGGACTCGGTCCACCGTGAACCGTGTGTGCGGTGTACGTGAGCCGGGTGTATGGGATCTGGTTGTGGCCGACTCGGGATCTTTTGTGGTTGGCCGTGTGTGCAGTTGGTGTGGTCGCTCGTGTGGCTTAGCGCCCCTGCTCTCGCGCGCGCGACGTCGCGGCGACGACGCGGCCAGAGCGCGGCGGCGACTCAACGGCGAGACGCTCCAGGACCGCGGCTTGGGTCAGGAATGGTTGGGGATGGCTCGGCTCGACCACGCGCGTCCACGCGCAGGGTCCTGGTAGCCCAGGTCCGCGGCGGCGGCGGGTTCAACAGAAAGGCGTCGCATGGCGGCGGTCGGCCGGCGGCACTGCGCGACGGCACAGCCGCACTCACACGGCCGGAAAAACAGATGGCTTGCGAGCGCGCGGCCTCCAGCAGGGCTGGGACGCGGCTGGGTGCGCGTGTGCGAGAACGTGGTCGCCCACGGTCATGACACGACCTCGGCGTGCGCGCGGTGACTGGCGTTCCGGGCCGCGGCAGCCTCGGCTGCGTAGGAAGTCGACGGCGGTTTGCAAACAAGGCTCAGCGGCTTGGCGATGGGGTCCTGCAGAAGTACGGCCACAGCTCGAAGGCTGGGTCCCAGAATTTGGCTAGCAGGCGGCTGCGGCGGCGACACGGCCGAGGAAGATGAGGAAAGGGGAAAGACAACGGTGGCTCACCCAAGGGCTAGTCGAGGTTCGCTGCAGCTCGGGGAAGACTCGCGGTTCTCCAGCGAAGCTCGTGCTCCCGCGTACTGCTCCGCTCCGGCTCCGGCTTGGCGTCTCCACGAGCGGCGGCGACGGCGTTGGCGGCGGCGGCGCGAAGACGACGATCGGCTTCACCACGGTCCGCTCCTGCTCCTCCTCTCCCTTCCCCAACACCCAGGACGCCTCCCTCTCCTCTCACCCTCTCGAATCGGTGGCTGGGAAAACCCCAAAGGGGCGGCGCGGCTTGGGGAAGAAGAAGGTTGGGCGGTGGTTTTATAGGGCGGTGGCGGCTAGGGTTTAGGGCACGGACGGCGAGATGAGGCGGCCAGGCGCCCGCGGACACGCGGCGCGCATCGGACGGGCCGCACAAGGGCTGATGGGACCGGCTCGAGGTCACGGGCGCGGCGGCAGAGAGGAGGCGGCCGCGCGCGAGGAAGAAGGAGAAGGAAGGGGATAAAGCTGACAGGTGGGTCCCGCTGGTCAGCCGGAGAAGGCGAACGCGGCGGCGACGCGGTGGGTTGGCCGGGCCGTTGCTGGGCCGCAAGGCCGGCTGGGCTGGCTTGGTCGGTTGGCTCGGGGAAAAGATCAGGGACGGTTTTCGGACTTTGGGAAAAAGGATTCGGCCCACGAAGGTTAGATGGGTTTGACAATTAGTTTGGCCAATTAGAGTTTGAATTCAAATCTAGAATTTGAATTCAAACCAACCAAAAATCCAATAAAACCAAATTAACTCCAAATCACACTATTTAATCCTTAGCACTTCAATTTGATTTTTAAATTTAAATTAATTTGCCTAGGAATAATGGGAGTAATAAGAAGACTCTTATATGTTGGTTTGCATGCACAACAATTCACCAAAAAATTTTAAATTCCAATTTTTGCATTCAACATTTTCCTACGAAATTTTGGGTTGTTAGAGGCCCCACGTCAAAAGCCGGACCCCAAAACTAAAACCTCGCGTTCACACTATAAAATTTTAGCGGATTTGGCTGAAATTTGTTGCAAATGACTCAAAACGACGGTAGGCTACTTTGTGCAAAATTATATGATGAGATCCACATGTGGGTCCCACGTCAAAAGTCGGACCCTAAAACTTAAACCTCGTGTTAACACTATAAATTTTAGCGGATTTGGCTGAAATTTGTTGTAAATGACTAAAAAACGACGGTCGGCTACTTTGTGAAAAATTATGTGATGAGTTTCACATGTGGGCCCCACGTCCAAAGTCGGACCTAAAACTAAAACCTCGCGTTCACACTTTAAAATTTTAACGAATTTGGCTGAATTTTGTTGGAGGTGTTTCATAATAAGATTTAGCTACTCCATGTAAATCGGTTGACCTATATCAATATGTGGGCCCCACATCATAAGATATATTCATGAGTGGTAGTGAGTAAAAACCGGTTTCAATATTTGGGTTGAAACCGATTAATTTGGTTTGGTTAGGAGAGAAAAGCTAAATGGTTTGGATTGGTTTGGCTCGAATACTAAGTGGCTGGGATTGGATTGGTTTATAAATATGCTAGAATTAGTATGGATTGGTGTGGATTTGGTTTGGTTCCTAGACCATTTCCACCTTGACGTGGTTGGCTGGGTGTCCCAGGGCGGCTCTGAGCCAGCTCAGGAGGCCGCCGGCGTCTGCGGCGGCTGGTCCGGGCAGTCGCAGACAACGCCAGACTGGTGGCGGTGGAAGTTAGCGATGAAGATGGCAGCCTTGCCGTCGACGTCCCAATCGCCGACGTACGGCCACCGGCCGCCGTCCTCGTCGCTCGGCCACACCCTCACCACCCTCTTCTCGACGCCGCCGGCGTCCTCGCCCGCCGCCACACCCGAGGAGGAGAAGCACCCGCCCATTGCTGCCGCAGTTTTTTTTTGCAGTTCCCGCCTCTCTTCTCTCTCTTCCTGATCGATGAAGCGCGAGAACCCGCTGGCCGGAGTCGAGCTGCTGCTGCTGTTTGTGGGGGTGCTTGCTTGGCTTGGCTTCCGATGCCGGAGTGGGTTGGCGCGAGCGCGGTTTATATATAGAGCACGAGACGTGTGTCAGTGTGTGTTCCCGTTGGGTCGTCGCAGTCGAGACAAAAGAGCTCGACCAGGACGAGAACAGCATCGCCTGACGGTCGGGACTGAACACCACCAATCAATCAAACAATCGTTGCTTTTGTTTAAAGCCTAACAGTATTAGCGCTGCATTGTGATCCCATTTGCGTTATCGTTTGTAAAGCTGAACCCAACACCACGCCTCAAATTCGAACGCGGTGGAAGTGGAAAGACGGGAAGCTGGAAGTACACACGAGGGAAGAGGCCGGCCGGGATGCCGCGAGATTCGGTCGGTCGGTCGCCGGCTAGCTGATCGATGATGCTATTGCCAACTTCACCGACCGACCGACCACCGCCGGTTCGCGGAAGGCGGGGGCGTGAACGGCCGGCGACCATATTAGGTCGCGAGTCGTGTTCGCCCTCAGCTCAGTCGCTGCTTGACTCGATTACTCTTGGTGACTGTCCATTTCTCACTAGTGTCGGCTCGTTTGGATAGGCTCGGCGGACACATCGAAGCCGGCCACGCAGTCTACGCTACCGCACTGCGAATCGAACGCATCCGATCCGTCGATGCGTGTAGACTGTCAAGTCTACGGCCGGTGA
Organism: Echinochloa phyllopogon; assembly: GCA_033239725.1. Taxonomy (NCBI): domain Eukaryota; kingdom Viridiplantae; phylum Streptophyta; class Magnoliopsida; order Poales; family Poaceae; genus Echinochloa; species Echinochloa phyllopogon. Next base: position 6,428,085 of record BTCW01000001.1, read on the forward strand.
TGTCGATCACCACTACCAGAATGATCGACATCTGCACCGGGTGGGAAAGCCCTTTACCACCGGGTTTCCCACCCGGTGCAACTAATCCGAGGCTAAAGGGGTACCCCTTTAGCACCGGGTTGAATAACCGGTGCTAAAGGGGCCCTTTAGCACCGGGTGCAGCCACGACCCGGTGCTAAAGGGCCTGCCCCGCAGCGCCGTTAGCAGGGCCTTTAGCACCGGGTCGTGGCTGCACCCGGTGCTAAAGGGCCTGCCTTTAGCACCGGTTGCTGTTTGCAACCGGTGCTAAAGGCCCCGGATTTCTTTTTTTTTGTTTTTTCAGTAGCCATGCGTGCACGTCTATATACGTATATATTCTAATGCGTATTCGGCCGACTCTATATTCATACTAGCTGACATTTCATCAAAATAGAAGACATATATATTACAAAAGTAGATATTCATGCATGTCAACTCGAGTTATATATATTTAAACTGTATTTTCTACTTAATTAAGATTGACGACTAGCTTGTTGGACTGTCCGGCACGTCCTCCAGTACTGGCGAGTAGTATTCTCCTCGGGGATTGACGACCTCGTCCCAGATCCATCCGACGAGCTGTTCTGCAATTGCGTCAATTCTTTCTAGCTCTAGGGACTCTTCCTTCAGGTTGAACATCTATAATTTACAAATAATTGAAAGATATTTAATCCGCCCAGTTGGAGACAATAATTGTGCACTTAATAATAATGGAAATGTGTTTATTATTACGTACCATAATATCCTGTTGTGTAAGCTTTTTATGTCCCCAATTCCACATGAAATCGCAAACATAGTATGCACATAAATTATTTCCCGGCCCCTGTTTGGCACACTGTCGACCAAAAGAAATTAAGTAAAATTCATATAATATATTAGCCGAGGCGTACATGTACAAATTACTTGCTTACCGGAAAGCCAATGTTCCATTTTAGTGTTAAATGTTGAATTCCCGGGTGTTCTTGACGAAATTGAATCCAGGCCCTGCGAACAAAAAAATTGAGTTAAGTCATTGCGATTGTAAGGGGTGAATTAAGTAGGGGAAAATATACATCACCTTGTCATCATGTCCATGATGTTCTGTAGTTTTTCTTTTGGAGTGTGCAACGAATCAAAGACGTTCACGACACCCCGGTCAGGACACAATATTATTAGGAACCAGTGGAATGTGTGCACATGTATACATTATAATCAGAAATGAATTAGTACACAGACAGTATAAGAAGAAGCCTGTGTATGTACTCACTCGATGTTGTACGGGATTAGTATGGAGTCGCAGTAATTTTGTTTCTTAATATACTTGTATAGGTTTCCATATGTTTCCTCAGGATTCATCAATATCATTTCTTCACTTATCCTTCGAGGATCCACGAAACCAACGTCATATATCCCGGATCTCCGATATTTTTGAATCTCCATTCTGCATATGTTAAGCAATAAATAAAGCCCGCGTCAGCATAGATTGGAATTATTGTTTTCAAACTGTGAATTATAAGCAACAACAAAGTACTTACAGTGTCCAACAGGTGATCAAATCCACGTCCATGGCGTCGCGGTGGTACAGCTCATATATATCCTTAAACCTCAGCCACACCCAATCCTCGTCACCATTGTAGAAATCATGGTCCTTCACGCCTACTTTGATCATGCGCCGTTTATTCCTTCTTGATTCTTCCAAGTACCACTCATGGAATTGGCACATCTTCGTCTGTAGCTTCCTCTCCATTTCAGGAGGGACCATAGGCTCGCCAAGATTAAACGGCCACCTCAGCGTTGTGTTTACAGGCACCTCTTCTTCCCCCAGGACTTGCGCTCTGGTTAGTCCAGTCTCGGCCATTACTCGTTGCACGTTAAGCTCGTCCAGAGATGGCAATGGACCCAAGGGCCGCTGAGGTTGCTGGCCGAGCTGAGGAACCTTTTTGGATGGGCCCGCCTCCTTATCTGCAGCCTTCCGCTTCCGGCGAGATTTCAGTAATGAGCGGTCATAGTCTATTACTATTACTTCCTTCTGTTGACCCTTGCCCAAATTACCGAGGAATGACTTGACGACGGTGGGATCAAGCTTCGGCTCCGGCTCAGGTTTTTTCCTCCACTCGGCCATTTGCCTCTTTGTGTCTGCTTTGACCGAGGCTTCGAGCTCCTCTAGAGTCTTCTCACCCGCTCTTTTCTCTGGTGCGGGCTTCTCTTTGGTTTTCCGCGCCTTCTTCGTTGGTGGAGTGGGGGCAGAGGCTTTAGTGCGGCGTCCCCTCTTTGGCGGAGGGGGCGGAGACCTCCGCGGCGGAGGAGACGGAGACCTCCGCGGCGGAGGAGACGGAGACCTCTTCGGCGGAGGAGACGGAGACCTCTTCGGCGGCGGAGACGGAGACCTCTTCGGTGGAGGAGACAGAGACCTCTTTGGCGGAGGAGACGGGCTTGCATCAGGAGCTCCCGGAGAATCGTCATGATCCTGTGGATCTCTTGGAGGTGACGGGGGCTTGTTGGTAGCCGCAGGTGTACCGGGTATGACGACGTCTGCCTTGCTCCATAGAATGATGCAGTGAGAACACTGACCGAGTTTTGTTTCTCCGTCACCTCCGGGGATGTCAAGTTCCAAGTCTTCCCAGCTGGTGACGACTTGCTCCACCTCAACAGGTACGTAATCATGTGGAATGTCATTGCAGTGCCATTTTTGCCCTTCTTCCACATGTTTGGTCATACCGTATGCGACCTGATAAGTTAGTAGTCACAAAGAAAGTTAGTAAATGAATGGTATTTACGGTGAAATGTATGCAGTATGAACTAAGGTCGCATACGTACCACCACAGCTAAGTTCTTCTGCCTGACGACAAGCTCGCACGCGGTCCGTTGAGTTATTTCATCCACGGTGTAACGGACCGCTTCGGCGGCCTGTGTGGAAGCGTGACTGCTTTGATATTGTTGTGGAGGGCTAATAAGGGCCGCATCTTGGAGAGGTGCATGCTCTGTGGAACCGGTCCCGCCTGCGGCTTGTTGGAGAGGTGCAGGCTCTGTGGAACCGGTCCCGCCTGTGGCTTGTTGTATCTGCAGCCATGCTACCTTCATCCGTCGCTCCATCTCTGACTCCATTTCTTGGAGCTTTGAGCCCTGGGCGGCAACCGTTTGCTCTAGGTCCCTCACCCTCTGCTCATATTCGGCCTTCTTCCTCGAACGGCTCCTATAGGTGGCGGCGTGCTCTTGGAAACCTTTCTTCCATGAGATGCTTGTGCCTACGCCGCGCGTCCGTCCAGGATGCTCCTTGTTCCCTAAGGCATAGGTTAGCTCATCTCTGTCTCTATCGGCAACAAATTCTCCCCTATCAGATGCCCTGAGGATATCGAGGAGACGCTGAGCTAGTTCTCGCAAGTCCTCGGGAAAAACTAAGGAGCCGTCGATTGGGCTTAGGGTGCCTCCATGACCATAGTACCAATGCTTGGTCCTTGTGGGCCAGTCATGTGTCGCTGGAGTGATGCCTCTAGCATATAGATCTTCTTCCATCTTCTCCCATTTAGCGATGCTTGCCTTGTAACCTCCCGAACCCATCTTATGAGAGTACTTCTTATTTGCGGCGTTTCCAGCGTTTCTAGCGCTAGTCGTTGCACCCTCTTCGGAGGTTTTGTACTCAATGAATGCTTCCCACTCGTCATTGGTGATCTTCTTATACTTCTCAGGATCCGGGGCCTCTCCGGTTTTGAGAAATTGCGAGTACAACTTCTTCTTGAAATCCTGAAACAGAACTGCCATCTTCTTCATTGTCCAATCCCTCAGTTCTGCTTCATGAGTGCTAGGCCAGTCGAATATTGCCTTTAATTCCCTCCATAGCATCTCCTTCTCTGTATCGGGGAGCACGTACTTCTTAGTGGGGTCCGTGGACTTCCATTTTCTGATACTAATGGGCACATTGTCCCGTACAATTACCCCGCACTGAGATACAAATTTCTTGGCCACTTTTGGGGGCTCAACTGGCTCCCCGTCATCCTCCACTCGGGTGATGTGTAACTTGACATCCTTCAGCTTCTTCGTGGTCGATCATTTTGATTTCTTAGCAGAGGCGGCCTACACAAATTACATATATACGAGATGATATAGAGATGGTATACATAATTGACATGTACAGTACAAATTTATGTTATCTATATACACACCTGACTAGACGAGGGCGCGTTACCGGCTCCTTCAATAGTTTCGGCCCTTGCAACATTGTCGCCCTGGACATTTGCGGCCCCTTCAACATCTTCGGCCCTTGCAACATTGTCGCCCTAGACATTGTCGTCCCTTCCAATGATGCCCAACACATCATCCATGGACATTGGTTGGGTTACAATATTGAAAAGTTGATTCGCAAAGAACGTGTCGTTGTCCTCTTGCATGGGTGGGACAGGGGTGTTGTTGTCCTCTTGCATGGGTGGGACAGGGGTGTTGTTGTCCTCTTGCATGGGTGGGACGTTGTTGTTGTTGTCCGCCATCTATAGAATTAAAAATAATTGATAAGAAATATATACAAAGCATACATATTCCCAATATTTCTAACATTTTCGCTAAGGGGGTCGGTGCGTGAAAAACGGATTCGCCAAGGGGTTCGGGTGCGCGGTGTGAATTGATTCGCTAAGGGTTCGCTAAGGGGGTCGGTGCGCGAAAAACGGATTCGCTAAGGGGTTCGGGTGCGCGATGGGTTCGGGTACGCCATAGAATTTCCGATAATAAACATTTTCGATAGTATACATTATACAAACATATAACATTTCCAATATACATTTAAATGAAGCACATATATTTCTAATATACATAGAATTTCCAATATACATTTAAATGAAGCATTTTCCAATATACATTTCAAACATATAACATTTCCAATATACATTTCAATGTAAATATCTCCAATACATTTAAATGAAGCATTTTCCAATATACATTTCAAACATATAACATTTCCAATATACATTTCAATGTAAATATCTCCAATACATTTAAATGAAGCATTTTCCAATATACATTTCAAACATATAACATTTCCAATATACATTTCAATGTAAATATCTCCAATACATTTAAATGAAGCATTTTCCAATATACATTTCAAACATATAACATTTCCAATATACATTTCAATGTAAATATCTCCAATACATTTAAATGAAGCATTTTCCAATATACATTTCAAACATATAACATTTCCAATCCTACAGATAAATTTCATACTAGTATTAGGTATAAAACCCAAAGCAATCCCAATCCTACAGATTAAAGTTTCCCTGTTCCATGCAAAACAACCTTTCCCAACCCATGCACTCACTTCAACTAGCGTAGCGCGGGGACGACGGGCGCGGGGACGACGACGGCAGCGGGGACGACGGGCGGCGGCAGCGTGGGCGCGAGGACCACGGGTGACCACGGCCGGGCGGTGGGGACGACGGGCGCGGGGACGACGACGGCGGCGGGGACGACGGGCGGCAGCGGCTGAGGAGACGAGGCGGCGGTTTCTGTGGCGTCGATCTGGGAGGAATGAGGGCGAAGTGAGGGAGGGGAGAGAAGTCCCCGGCCTATATAGGTCCGGGGCATTTAGCACCGGGTGCAGCCACGACCCGGTGCTAAAGTCCCTTTCGCACTGGGGGGTGGGAAGACCCGGTGCTAAAGGCCCCCCCTTTAGCACCGGGTCTTCCCACCACCCGGTGCGAAAGGCCCTTTAGCACCGGGTCTTCTACACCCGGTGCTAAAGGCCGTAACTGTGCGCCAGACGAAGGCCTTTAGCACCGGGTGCAGCCACGACCCGGTGCTAAAGGCCCCCCTTTCGCACCGGGTCTTCTACACCCGGTGCTAAAGGCCCCGTAACTGGCGCCAAACGAAAATTGGGGGCCTTTAGCACCGGATTTTAGATCAACCCGGTGCTAAAGGCCCCAACTTTTCGTTTGGCGCCCAGTTTCCAAACCGGCCTTTAGCACCGGGGGCTACTATTTGGGAATCTTATAAATATAGTTTTTAATGTATAGTTATTAATAATTGTTTTAATTCAGTTATTAATACCTGTTAAAAATATATATTAAATAAGAAAATCTTATAAATTACTAGAAAATCAATATAAAATGCAAGAAAATCTTATAAATTACTAGAAAATCTTATAAATTAATAGAAAATCTTATAAATTAATAGAAAATCTTATAAATTAATAGAAAATCTTATAAATTAATAGAAAATCTTATAAATTAATAGAAAATCTTATAAATTACTAGAAAATCTTATAACTTACTAGAAAATCTTATAAATTACTAGAAAATCTTATAAATTACAAAAATTGATAACTAAATGAAAGATTTTGGAACATTAAACGGTCTCAGATGAAAAAGTCATGAATACCAAAATTTCATATCTCATCAAGATCTACAATCTTTATTTAAGTCATTTTTGCATTTGAGAAAGTGGTAGTATACATTGTTCATTAATCCTAGATTCACTCGCATAGTTTCCAAAACTTTGTTAGAGACTTGTCAAATTTCTACTACATGTTATTACCCATTTTGAAAATGACAAAATGACCTAAATAAAGATTGTAGATCATGATGAAATATGAAACTTTGGTATTCATCACTTTTTCATTTGACATCACCTAGTGTGAAAAAAACCTTGGTTGTAGTTGTCATTTTTAATTCAAAATTTGGATTGTTCAAACACGAGAAGATTTTTCAAAATAATAACATTAATAAGTTTCATAACTTGATAGAGTATGATTTTAGGAATTTTTAGGAAGAAAAATGATCTTTTTTGAAGTTTGTACGAGGGAGAACGACTAGTTACAACTTTTATACAAAGATTAAAAAGAAAAATTGTTCTTGTTCATCCAGTGACGTGGCCTGTGTGCGGCCGGTGACGTGGCCAGCTGCCGCACGGCCTCCGTGGCCGGTCGGCCCCGTCGTGGCCTTTAGCACCGGGTGCAGCCACGACCCGGTGCTAAAGGCCACGACCGGGCCAGTGACATGGGTTGTGTGCGCCCGGTGACGTGGCCAGCTACCGCACGGCCTCCGCGGCCAGGCCGGTCTTTGGCTCCGCCGCACCTTTAGCACCGGGTGCAGCCACGACCCGGTGCTAAAGGCACTTTAGCACCGGGTGCAGCCACGCCCGGTGCTAAAGGCCAAAATCTTATAAATTAATAGAAAATCTTATAAATTAATAGAAAATCAATATAAAATGCTAGAAAATCAATATAAAATGCTAGAAAATCTTATAAATTAATAGAAAATCTTATAAATTACTAGAAAATCAATATAAAATGCTAGAAAATCTTATAAATTAATAGAAAATCTTATAAATTACTAGAAAATCAATATAAAATGCTAGAAAATCTTATAAATTAATAGAAAATCTTATAAATTAATAGAAAATCTTATAAATTACTAGAAAATCAATAGAAAATGCTAGTAAATCTTATAAATTACTAGAAAATCTTATAAATTAATAGAAAATCTTATAAATTACTAGAAAATCAATATAAAATGCTAGAATTAATAAAAACAATCTTATAAATCAATAGAAATTACATGGCATCATCGTTTACTCGGACAATAATAAACTTCCTCTTTACAAATGTTCCTTGATTGTGATCACGCCGTAGATACGGTGTCTCCTCCGCCGCTAACAGGATGTTTGGGTCATCAGCCACTGAGAATGGAGGCCGGCCATCGAGCATATCATAATCTTCATCCGTCTTGTCCTCAACTCCTACGATTTTTCTCTTTCCAGGAAGAACTATATGACGCTTTGGCTCGTCTTGTGATGGGTCCAATTGCTTACCCCCACCTTTCTTATCCGCCCCTTTCTTCGGTCTGCTAGCCATGTCCTTCACATAAAAAACTTGTGTGACAGCTTTGGCCAGGACGAACGGTTCGTCTAGAAAGCCAATCTTGTTTAGGTCCACTAACGTCATTCCATAGTCCGCTTCAACTTTAACACCTCCTCCAGTCAGCTTCACCCATTGGCACTTGAACAGTGGGATATTCAAAGGTCCGTACTCTAGTTCCCATATCTCCTCTATGATTCCATAGTATGAGTTTGTATTGCCATTGGTGTCTGTCGCGTCGATCCGGACACCACTGTTTTGGTTGGTGCTTTTCTTGTCCTGGGCTCTTGTGTAAAATGTATACCCATTGATGTCGTATCCTTGGAATGTCAAGATCGTGCTCGATGGACCTCTAGCTACAAAAGCTAGCTGCGCATCAATGCCCTCGACACCCATAAGACGTCTTCGCAACCAATCGGCGAAAGTACTATTGTGCAGACGCTGAATGAAGGCCGCAGACTTTGTTGAGTTTTCGTCCCTGAGAATCTGCATGTGCTCCTCGATGTACGGAGCAACTAATGTTGATTGTTGCAAAACTGTGAGGTGCGCTTTACGAAATGTCTCAACGTCCTTGATCACCATCGATCTTCTCCCTAGTGTGCCCTTTCCACCAAGTCTCCCCTCGTGATGGGATTCGGGGACACCAATCGGCATAAGATCGTCGACAAAGTCAACACAGAATTCAATGACCTTCTCCGTTTCGTATCCCTTAGCAATGCATCCTTCTGGACGAGAACGATTACGGACATACTTCTTTAGGACAGCGAAGAACCTCTCAAATGGGAACATGTTGTGTAGAAATACTGGGCCCAATATACGAATCTCTTTGACGAGGTGAACCAATAGATGTGTCATGATATTGAAGAAGGATGGTGGAAATATCATCTCAAAGCTGACAAGACATTGCACCACGTCGTTCTGTAGCTGATCTAAGTGGTCTGGATTGATCACCTTCTGAGAAATTGCATTGAGGAATGCACATAGCTTCACAATGGCTTTCCGCACGTTAACTGGTAGCACACCCCTGAGTATGACGGGAAGCAGCTGTGTCATCAACACATGGCAGTCGTGAGACTTCAGGTTTGTGAACTTCTTCTCTTTCATATTTATTATTCCCTTAATATTGGAGGAGTAGCCAGACGGAACCTTGATACTGTTCAAGCATTCAAACATGCTTGCCTTCTCTTCTTTGCTGAGAGTGAAGCTGGCAGGACGCAAGTACTGGCGTCCTTTGTCTCTCTTTTCTGGATGTAGATCAGTCCGTTGCTTCAATCGTTTCAGATCCTGACGTGCTTCCAGTGTATCTTTTGGCTTCCCATAAGTACCCAGGAAGCTTATCAAGTTCACGCAAAGATTCTTCGTCAGATGCATCACATCAATCGCGTTACGGACCTCTAAACGTTGCCAATAAGGTAGCTCCCAAAAGATAGACTTCTTCTTCCACATCGCGGCACGACCATCCTCGCCCGTCGGAGCAGCCTGGCTTCCGTCTCCCTTGCCAAACACCACGTGTAGGTCCTTCACCATATCAAATAGCTCTTCTCCACTCCGGTGTCTCGGCTTTGTACGGCGGTCAGCATTCCCGCCAAAATGCGCACATTTCTTTCGTAGCTCATGCTTCGCCGGAAGGAATCGACGGTGACCCATGTACACAACTTTACGACAATGTTTCAAATACATGCTTTCTATTTCCTCTAAACAGTGAGTGCATGCTTTATATCCTTTGTTTGATTGTCCTGATAGGTTACTTAGTGTAGGCCAGTCGTTGATGCTTATGAAAAGCAGTGCTCGAAGGTCAAACTGCTCCTGTTTGTCCTCATCCCACATGCTAACACCTTCATTCTTCCACAGCTGCAAAAGTTCGTCAACCAATGGTCTTAGGTACACATCAATGTCGTTGCCAGGTTGCTTTGGGCCTTCGATGAGCACTGGCATCATAATGAACTTCCGCTTCATGCAGAGCCAGGGGGTAGGTTGTAGATACAAACAGTCACGGGCCAAGTGCTATGACTACTGCTCATTTCACCGAAAGGGTTCATGCCATCGGTACTTAAACCAAGCCTAACATTCCTCGCATCAGCATCAAACTCTGGGAATGCTCTGTCGATGTTCCTCCACTGGGATCCATCGGCGGGGTGTCTCAACATGCCATCCTGCTTACGTTCTTCTTTGTGCCAGCGCATCAGTTTGGCATGGTCTTTGTTCCTAAACAAACGCTTCAGACGGGGTATCAGAGGGAAATACCACATCACCTTCGCAGAGATTTTTTTCTTAGAATGCTCTCCCCCAACATCACCAGGGTCGTCCCGCCTGATCTTGTATCGTGCGCAGGTGCAAACCGGACAACGATCCAAGTGTTCGTACTGTCCGCGATAGAGGATACAGTCATTAGGACACGCATGTATCTTCTGCACCTCCAAACCGAGAGGGCAAACAACACGTTTTGCTTGATACGTCGTCGATGGCAATGTGTTACCCTCTGGAAGAATCTTCTTTACGAGTTTCAGTAGCTCCTCGAAACCCTTATCAGTAACACCATTTGCTGCCTTCCACTGCAGAAGTTCAAGTGTGCTACCCAACTTCTTTAGCCCCTCTTTGCAATCTGGGTACAGCTCAGTCTTGTGGTCCTGCAACATGCGCTGTATCTTTTTCAGTTCCTTATCATTGCCGCAGTCTTTCTCGGCATCACGCAACATTTGCCCGAGCCCATCAGTAGGTTCATTTTCCTGAGCAACATCTTCCTGAGCATCGCCTTCCCGAGCAACATCTTCCTCATCGGCATCACCCATTGCAGCATATGCAAAGGAACCGTAGTATTGAGCCAATAACGGAATGTCGTCATCGGCCTCGTCTTCTTCATCTTCATCCATTAGAATTCCTCTTTCACCGTGCTTCGTCCAAACAGAATAATTCCTCATGAAACCGTGCCTCATCAAATGCACTTGAAGACAACCTCTTTGTTTGTACGATTGTATATTTTTACAATGGGTGCATGGGCAGAACATGAAACCGGACGGCGTCCTGTTAGCCTCGGCGGCATCGAGAAACGTCCTAAGGCCATCACGGAACGCCTGAGCGTGGGGGTCCCCGTACATCCATTGTTTATTCATCTGCATTATTAACCAATAACAAATATACAATATAATTTAAAGATAAAAAAATTTAATATATAAATAAATACAAATTATAATATATATTCCATTATATAAATAAATTTCTAAAACTACATTACTATATTCATTAAATATAACATTACTATAAGCCTTATAAGATTTATAAGATTTATAAGATTTTCTATTAATTTATAAGATTTTCTAGCATTTTATATTGATTTTCTAGTAATTTATAAGATTTTCTAGTAATTGATAAGATTTTCTAGTAATTTATAAGATTTTCTAGCATTTTATATTGATTTTCTAGTAATTTCTAAAACTACATTACTATAAGCCTTATAACTATTCACAAGTCATACAAAACAAAATACTAACTAGCTTGCCTTCTCTCTCCATTTAAAACACAACATGAACGCTCTCTCCACCATGAACTCAAGCTCTCTCCTCTCTCTCCTCCAAGAACACAAGCTCTCTCTAGCTAGCTTTACTTTGATTCACAAATCCCTCTATTTCTAAATCATAGAAGGATTACAAGCTAAATAAAACATTAGAGAATGAAAGAGTGTACCTTGTAGTGCTCCTTAGATGAGTAGATTCTTCACAAATTTTGAAAAAAAATTGGGCAGCACCTCCCCTCCCACGGCCGAGCAGCATGAACACAGCGCCTAAGTGTTCAGCTGGCTCAGGCGGGGGAGGAGGAAGCCTCTATATTCAAACACATTAGCACCGGGTCGTGGCAAGACCCGGTGCTAATGTTCACCCTTTAGCACCGGGTGCAGCCACGACCCGGTGCTAAAGGCCTCGGGCACATTAGCACCGGGTCGTGGCTGCACCCGGTGCTAAAGGGTGAACATTAGCACCGGGTCTTGCCACGACCCGGTGCTAATGTGTCCGCCCTGACACACCTCCGCGCCGCCCCCGCTCCTAGCCGTTGGACCCGGTGCTGAAGCCCCATCAGCACCGGGTCCAAAAATGGCCGAGGCGGAGGAGGCGGGCGGATGTGAAGGATTCTGATAGTGCACGATTCCATTATGCATGTAGACTGTCAAGTCTACGGCCGGCGATGTCAATCTAGATTCCATTATTGTACACACAGAGGGATAAGCTAGCTTATCGGTAGAGCGTGCTATCCTCTCTTATCCATATGCTATCTTTAAGAAACGAGGCAAAGCATTATCTATGTACAAGCAGTACGGCCTGTGAACTGTGACCTTTGTAAAGTACGCAGCAGATGGATCGGCATATGCCAACACGTACTTGCATCGACGGAGAAGCCGTCCGAGCCCAGGTCTGGAGAGACCAATAACTCTCTCTGCACCATATGTTAGCATCTCCTTTCTGGCTTTCTTGCCTCCGTTGTAGTCGATGGCCTTCACAGTCACAAAAGTTGTTTTTCTTTCTTCTTTTCTTTTTTTTTCTTTTCATAAATGACGAATTGGTGATTGACGGAAAAAAGTCACACAGATAAAAAAATAAATAACAAAACAGAGATGCGTATGCATTTTCTTGAATGTTTCTCCAAACGGACTATCAAATTAATTGAACTGCGTCAAGTGTTCTCAAGCCGATCTATGCGATTTGGAGCTGCTAATAACATGGGCGTAGGCTTCATCTCGGGTGGGTCGGGTTATCCATACCTGTTGGATATGTTTCAAATTCACATCCACGATATATGTCAAGCTTGAGCTGGAGCGAAGCGGAGTCCCATCATACTGTGGTTTCTCTCAGGAGTGCATAGTTTAGTCCTACCTTGGCAACGCAATCAAGCACGGGGGCGAGAGCCGCCTATATATATGTAAGCCTATGTAGACGGTAGGGTAAGATAAGCTATGTATCATCCCTAAGTGTAAACTCTTCTCTAGTGATTGTCTTCCGTGGGTTTTTTCGCAAAAAATTTTCACGTTAAATAAATTATATCTCATGTTCGATTTTATTTTCGCATTAATTATTTGCTAATTAATCGTGTTCGATTTTATTTTCGTATTATTTGCTAACACTCTCGGTCTAGATGTACGTAGGCGACCTCCGGCATCATGTACTCACCGTGTCCGGCCGCCCTACCTTAGCCTGCCCTAACTCCTGGGGAATTAGGCAGGGCAAGCTACATCACTGATCGAGAGCCCAGAGTACAGAGACACGATAAGAGTATACTACACCTGTAGTAGCCAGAGGCATCGATGCGATGATGCTCTTGTCCGATCACTTGCCGCCTTTCCGGTTCCGTGTGGTGTGGAGTCTGTGGACAGCAGCTTGAGACCACTGCACTGCAAGTCTAGGCCAATTAACGGTTGGTTGTGCACGTACTTGTGCAAGTTTTTCTCCAGGTCATGGCCGTTCATCGATGTCTTCCGGCTCAAGATGTTCAGAGTTGCAGGCCAATTATTTGTGCTCGATCTCTGGCTGGATAGCTGCTTAGCTAGCAGGTTCAGTGAGCATCACCATCAGCACTGCTTGCCAAGAATGGCCAAGATAAAAGCAGGCACAACCTGACCTAATTTGCTGCAAGTAAAACTCATCTACCGTGCCAGTACTTCGCTTCCAAACCACCAAGAACTCTGTGCCATTAGGGTCTTCTCTTCTCCTACGTACAGTGGGATTCTTTCCTGGTAGCTGCAAAAATCACGCGGTACATTGCATTTATAAAGTTGCTTTATTTACCGGCATTTTTTCACCCAAAAATGGGACTTCACCAAAAATTGGACTTGACCAAACGAACCTCGATCAGCTCCATTGCTAGAGTCAAGATATTTTTACAATTTTACAGCTATGATTGCTAGGTTGGTAACGTACAGCTCGTACGTACTCACAATGAGCACACGGCTAGCATTTTTCACGGGACAAAAAGAAACAGCCAGTGCTTTCCAAGTGCACAAAAAGAACAGCCAGTGCTTTCCAAGTGCACAAAGAGGACGTTCTCTTACCGTTAGTTGGCAGCCAGAAATCCTCAGTCCTTCACTGCTCTGCAACAGTTTGGACTTTGGAGACGGCTCTCCCCCGTCCAATGCCATCGGAAGCATCGACACAATTATCTGCAAAAAAAAAGGCCCCGAAAGGACGACGCAGCGCCTGTCTGAAACCAGCCTTGGAAATTTTGTCGCCCTGAACGGGGCCCTGCAGACTGTGATTCTCAGCACTCTGTGACTAATTAGCTCGCCAAATTCCACAAGCAAAGTCCTACTAATAGAAGTTACTGGGAAGTTTGTTTAAGTCCATGGAAAGTGCCAGGAACTAGTACATCATTGTCAAGTTGCTAAACTGCATGTGCGTAGGGAAATTATTGAAAATTTAGCCTGTAAAGAATTTGCACGCGATCAGGATAGATCGGAAGCTTAGGAGATAAGGTGGAATTGTTTACCATTATGTTTAAGTAGCACCGATGGAGTATCTTTTATGCAGTAACAGATCGTATTCGGTAATCGCTTTGGCCAAAATTAGGATGGACTATTGAGGAATAATCACACCACATGATCGATCTGAAAAATCCTGTCATAGTCGCGTTCGTGTGCGCTCTACTGTTCTTAGATGTATATATTCAGAAGCTTGCAGACATGCTATCTTTTGTGTATATGTTGTGCATGAGCAGCAGAAGAGAAAAGGCACCAGCACCATCATATGCCAGTGGAACTTCTTAGATGTATATGTTGTGCAAAATCCGGCCATCGTCTTGTTCATGTGTGCTCTACTGTTCTTGAAATGTAGTCACTTGCAGACAAAATACTTTGTGTAGATGTTGTGCATGAGCAGCAGAACAGGAAAGGCACCAGCACCAACATATGCCAGTGGAACTTAGCTGCTTATCTCTCTGCGACAGAAGTTCGGCAACCTCATGCAGAACATTCGGATTCACCGGCCTGCTCTGCTTTGGTAAAAAAATAGATTGGGCAGTCAAAAAACACACACAAATTTGCCTGAGCAAATGACATATATGCTTCCACTACTGAGTGCTATCTGCTATGATCAGTCCGATCAATGTATGGGACCGATATTTTTTCTGTGGGAGTTCAAGAGGATATGGGATGATTCCAAGCAGCTGGCGCAATATGATAGTCCTGTTTTCTTTTATTTTTCACTAAACGCCAGGTCTAGTGAATTGTCAGACATCGATCGATCATAGCGTTGTTCTTATATCTATCAAAAGTGCCATTTGCCATGATGGAAAAGGAATGAAAGGGAAGGCTTATTCACCCAGAGGATTTGATGCCCAACCCCCACAGGGACTTCTTTTTAACAGAGCATAGAATGGAAGGATGAGAGTTCAGAGACAAGGTTGTGTGACCCGTGCCAGGAAATTTGAATACTGCAGGTCTCCTTTGGTCATAGGGATTTCATTGCCTAGTAAAAAAGAATTGGGGACTGGTATTACTTGTTTCCACTTGCCAATGGAAACTGGAAATCTAGGTCTATTATAGCCCAACATTTTCAAATTATGCCGAAGTTCTGAAAGATACCTCAACCAGCTGAAACTAGCAACATTTTGGCCAAAATTTACTTGAATCAGATTGAATGCTTATTTGTCAGAGGTACGCTGAAAAGAAAACTGGTTACCGGATTAGTCACGGTTTCTGAGGCATGTGTTGTTACTGTTATAAGAAAAAAAGCTGGCATGGTGATAGACTGATAGTATGAAGCTTCATATAGTGAAACACCATGGCTCGCCGGCTTATGTTCATTGGAGTCTGTTTCATTTGGGTTCTATCCCAACACTATAATAATTTCTTCTTCATCTTAATAGAATCATACACTGCACGCGTATTTGTGAAAAAAAAAAGTACCATGGCTCTACCTTAAACCAAACAATAGTATTTCAGCACATCTGATGTGTATCATTTGTTATGTTAATTAGGTATCAGCTGTTTGCCTTTTCTTTTATTTTCGTTTCCTGGAAAGAAAAGGAATTTAGATACTCCAGCTTTTGTTTGCTTTAATTTGTTGAAAAAAGTTGGATGTGCCGATATTTGATAACCATGAGAACAAATAAAAGGTGATATATCAGGTGGTGTGCAGACATCACTTGTTTTCAGTTTTAAAATAAAGTCTGTATGCGCGATTAATAAAATTAAGTATCCTTGGGCTACAGATTCTCGCAATGTGGCCAGATAGCCATAAACTCGTAATGAAATAAAAGATCCAAATAGTACTACCAAGCAACTTACAGTTTTTTTATAAAAATCTCTGTAGCATGCTATCAGGAGCGAATCATGATCTTCCACCATAGCGACTCGATCGATCGGCAGCATGGCATGGGATGGTAGGACAAGAAAGGACTGATCAAAAGCACGAAGTGACTCCCTTGCTTTTGCACAAGGCTGAAAACTTAAAGTGCCACACAATCAGCTCTATGTAAACCGAGTTTAATCTCTAGGAGTTGAGATCTGTGAAAGGGTTTAACTGTGGTATGCATACCATATATACCGTGTGGAGCTTTCACTGCATAGTGAGCGAAATCCGAAGGCCGCGTTGGAGATTCTTCATCTGTATATTGTGCTTGTTCGTTTGGACTATGAACACTGCACTTTGATTAAGTCCAACAGGCAATTCTGATGGCAGCGGCCACCCAGGTGGGTGGTGAGATGAGACAAGGAGTGATCACTTCCTAGAGTTCTAGCCTCCCCAAAACCCGGTTGTTTGTTTAGCCGTATAGTCCGTTTCATGTAATTCCGTGCCGCTAGCGTGGCCTTCACGGCCCGCGTTGTAAACTTTCTAAATTTCATAGATACGCAGCTCTCCTGCGTGTTCTCGAAAAAAAGAAAAAAAAACAGGCAATTCTGTCGTGCTTAGTGGATGAAAAATTTTATGCTCTCCAAAGGAATTCGGAAGGCCACATATCATGTAGCTCACAAATATATGAACTGAATTATTTGTATAATCTTCTTTCATTTACACTTAATGAAAGGAGGCTACTAGAATTATCGTCATGTTCTGGTCTGAAAAATATATCTGTTTGTCACAGTGGCCGGTGAGCGATTCTGTCAGTGAAAAGGTTCTGCAGGCGTCATGTGCTTCAATCAACAGAGTTACAGTAGGAGAGTACTACTTGAATGACCTTAAAAGAGAGTGCTAGCTTGAATCAGTGGATCATCAAGCTTTTCTGCTTCGATAAAGAGGATGATTTGGAGGAAGCACTGCATGCATGGGTTCCAAAAGCAAGCGAACATCATATATATATTCTCTCTTCACATATATATGTATATATGCAACAAATTTACATGTACTACATAGTAATTAATAACTCTAGAACAATCCCTCGGTTATTGATTATTAGCAGCTAGCTCGATCGATCCATTCATCTCGCCTACAGAAATGGAAGGAGGAGGTAGAAGAAAGAAAAGCGATGGCATAATTAATAACTGATTCGACCAAAACCAAGACACTACTCGATCCCCAGAAGCTTTGCTCTGCTTGCAGCTAGCCTTTGCACCTTGCACCTTGCTCGTGGCTGGGTGTCCGAAGCAGGCTCTGAGCCAGCTCATCAGGAGGCCGCCGGCGGCGCCGGCGTCTGCGGCGGCTGGTCGGGGCAGTCGCAGACGACGCCGGACTGGTGGCGGTGGAAGTTGGCGATGAAGATGCCGGCCTTGGTGTCCACGTCCCGCTCGCCGACGTACGGCCACCGGCCGCCGTCCTCGTCGCTCGGCCACACCCTCATCCTCCTCTCGCCGCCGTACCCGCCGCCGTCGGCCTCGCCCGCCGCACCCGACGACGAGAAGCACCCGCCCATTGCCGCCGCCGCCTCCTCCTTTCCTCGCTGCTGTCGCCGCCGCCGCCGCCGCCTCTTTCTCCCTGATCGATCGAGCGCGAGCACCGGCCGGAGTGGCTCTGCTGCTGGTGGTGCTGGTGCTTGCGGTGGACACCGATGCCGGGGGTGGGTTGGGGCCTGGCGGGGCGGCACCGCAATTTATAGCCGGGCTAGCTGAGCGGGAGGCCGGGGAGGAAGGAAGGGGAAGGCGAGCCTGGGGTGGCGAGCTGTGCAGCAGAATCGCGAGGATTCCGAGCAAAGTTGCTGGCGGGCGGTTTGGACGGCCGGAATGGATCGGCGTGAGGGCGATCAGGGACGGTCAGCAGGTAGCGTTGGCGTGTGGGTGTGGCAGCCATTCTTTTCCTCCCCGGAGTTGGAGTTGGAGCCCATCTCCGGAAGGCGGAAAGATTTACATTACCCGGGCAAAATTTGAACGAAATGTTTCAACTTTCAGGGGGGGAAATAATTTCGAGACATTCGTAAGAGTTGAGTCGGGTGCCTGCTGAATCGGGAGCTTCTGATGAAGTCTCTGTTCATGCATGCTGACTGACTCTGATATATGCCATGAGCTGGGCTCATTGGCCTGCCCTCAACTCAGTGTTCCAACTCTTTTTTTTTTTTGAACGTGAGAGGCTACGACGGGGGAATCCTCTCATGAACCTCCAAGTGGGAGTGAGAGCATTGGAAGATACAAATTCCTAGCTAGAACTCCAGTAGCTGCCTTTCCTAACCTGATAGAGGGGAAGCCACATAGCCTGGTCCTGAGTCGTGACTCCTGACAGGCTAGTCACACGTAATTTTCACCCCCTATATCAGTCTATCACCATCACTTTCTCTCCTTTGACTGAGCAATTAGCGGCTCTGATGGCATTTGGTGAAATTAATCTCCTGCGGGCAGCGGCTGCAACTGAAATGTGACGGTAGTGCACTGTAAAAATATCTAACCGCCAAAACGATTCTCCGGAACTTCTCTAGTGGTTGTTCTTAGAACTTAGAAGAACAAATCTAGCTGTCCAGCAATGAACCCCGGCCGCTTCTCGGATAAGAATTGCCGTTAATATATTACTGCCAAGTTGAGCCATGTGCATCAGACACGGCAAATATTTTCTTTTTCTGAATGTAACTTCCATCGAAGGCAGGGAGGAGGAATGGAGATAGCTGTCTTTCCTAACTTCACATAGGGAAGGCACATAACCTGGTCCTGACAGGCTCATCACATCTGAATTTTTCACCCTTATTAGGCTATTACCAAACCCTTTTTCTCCTCTGACTGGCCAATTGGCTGCTCTGATGGCATTCGACAAAATTAAACTCTTGTAGTTGCAATTGCAGCTAAAATGTGATGCCCACAGTGTAGTACACTGTAAAATCTCAATTGCCAGAAGGATTCTTCAGACCCCCTCTAGCCGTTCTCAGAAGAACAAATCTAGCTGTCAGGCAATGACTCCCTCTCTGATAAGAATTGTCATGAATATATTACTGCCAATCATACGAGCACAATCCAAGTTGAGCTTTCACAGAAGTGCCCTGTGCATCAGTAGAACATTGTTTGAATGTTACTTCAGATAAGGGAAAGGAGAATGGAGGTAGGAGCTGTTCAGATAAGGAAGCTTATGGGGATAAGCCAGCATCTCAGAGTCACTAATACGTTTAGTCACTTCAGGGCCATTTTTCTAAGCAGACTCTGGCCAGGATTTGGTCTGCGGTCTGCCTCTTTTTACCTCAGGATGCATTGCACATTTGCACAGCTTCTTCCTGTTTAAGAGAACCCCGTAGAAACACAGTCTTGATTTGCACGCAATTCCCTGATCTCGCATCCCTAACCAGAATTCCACAAAAACAATTCAGGAAAAAAAAGTAGCATTCACATTGCTCCAATAATCTAACCATGTTCGGTGCCTAACAAGTAGACTGGCACAAGTTATTTCCCAAAATCTTTCCTTCTCCCTTTAGCCATACCACGTATTGTACACGTATCTATCTGCGTATAGTATAATTCAAGATCAGTGACTAATGTGGACCAGTCAAAAAGGGAGATTATGCCATGTAAAAGGGATTCTACTCACATAAAAGATCTAAGCAGATGCACAGTTCAAGCTGTGCTGCCTACAGCTTTCACTATCCACAGCTGGGCTTGCCATGTTTAGAGGAGGGAAGCTGCAAAATGCAAGATCTCTTCACCTTTGTCCCACTGGCTCATTACTTAATTTAGTCCTTGCCGTACATGTAATGCGCTCTTGCTGTAATCACAATATTGGGTCGATCACAAGAGCGAATTTTAGGCGGAATCCTAATGATGGGCAGGGGTTCAGAGTTGTTAGGCGAGAGCTATGAATTTAGATGTAAAGATATGTTTGCGTCCTAATCTCTGCTAAACTAGTCGGATTCTCCATGCAGTAAAGCTGCATCAGTTTTTTATATGTGTTTATGTGTCTCTCAGTTTCTTTTATGTTTGCTTTGTGTCCAAATGTCATTGGAAGATGTTGCCACTTGCCGTAGATGATGAATCTTGGCACAGGATGGTAGATGGCTTCCAAAGGAAGATGGCAATGGTAGAGAAAAAAGAGAGGACTAAGATATCCTCATCTTTGCAGCTGAGATTTTCATATGCCAAAGTGTCCACCCCTTTTGATCAAATTAGCATTAATTTATGACCTACTTTCCTTTCCTGTGAGCCAAACAAACAGAGAATAATAGAATCCGGCAAATGGTAACTACTTAGAGAACCTAGAAAGCTAGTGATATAGAGGACATGGAAAAACAAGAAGTATATTGGCTTGCTATTGTGGCACAGATGTGCAGTTCTGCGAGAAATACATTGGGCAAAAGATGGTGATCTGATCGAAAGTGGACTATGATCAGCTTCCTGATTTAGTAAGCTTTAATCTACTCGAAGATTTCCTTTGATCTGATCTGTTTTTATTGCATCAACGATAATCGTTGCAATGCAAAAGATATCTAATATATAGGCTGAGCACATTCTTAAGTCAAAATCTTAAATCTCAATATGCGAAACAAGTAATTTTCAAGCACTGTATCAACAAGTGGTTTAACGGGTCATTTTTTTATCAAACCTATATATAGCAGTAGCACAGGTACCATACAGGCGATTTGATTTTAACACAAGTTGAATAAATCCTTGCTGCAAGATCACCTAAAGCACCCGAGACAAAGAGTGTTATTCAGTGAGCCTTTTCCAGCTGGCCAATTACCTTAGGAGCTTCACTTCTACTGCTCTTGTAAAGCCTCATCTCTTTTCCGCTTTATATCCCCTTATAATCATGACAGCTTCTTTACACCAAGTTTTAACCTTGGGGCAGTACAGAGCCTAATATATTCCCGTGTGTAGAGTTGGAACTATTTTGGTCTTTTCCACTCTGCTTTCTGTAAAGGTTGAATGAATTTATTCTTCTCAAGTCCTGCTAGAGGTTTACAGCCATCAACAAGTGCGGGAACCAAGAACTGCGGCTGGAATTCGATGACTAATTCCTGTGAATCCATAGCCACTGAAATGGAGCAGGTTCAGGCGACAGTGCAGGAACCAAGAACTGCGGCTGGAATTTGATGTCTAATTTCTGTGAATCCATAATCAGTGAAATGCAGGTTCAGGCGACGTCGCCATGGATTTTCCATCCACCTTTTCCCTGATGCACTGCACCAAACTTGATCCGGTGGTGTATTGTCAACAAAAACTTGATCAGTGGTGTATTGTCAACAATTGGGGGTGTAAACTGTTGTGTTCAGTCTGTCATTCTGTTGCAAATTGATGGATGAAACATATTATGTGCATTCCCGATTCATCTACCAGCCAGAAGTTCAGGCTTTCAGAAAGGCATCTCCGGATCTTTTGCCAGCAGCTTCTCCCCAATTCAGACGCTTGCTAGAAAGTTGCATCAACATGCTACGGTTTAGGCCCAGCATTTGCATTGTGCATCTCACATAGTCGATGCAGCATTTCAACTGACAGGTAATGGGCATAACTTGGTGAAGCCAAATAAAACCAACAGCACAGCTGATGTCAGAATTCTATATTCTATTGAACAAAAATGCTTTAGAAGAATCATGAGATATGATTACAGAGATTATCTTACTGATTGTATCCGAGTTTCTTCTCACATATCAGAGCAGTTAAACAACATGGTTTCAGTAGCAGCATAAAGAAATCGGTGTACAAAGCTCTCTTTTGCAAATAGGACCACATCAGTACAAATTTGTCACCAATTTATTTGCGCCCCTGAGGAGGTTCATAACTACCGGCAGCATTAGCTGTTGCTCGCCCAGATCCATAGGCTGGAGGCTGTGCCGCCAACCCATAGGGAGAGGAACCCTGTGCAGCAGCAAAGGCAGATGGTGCCTGTGCTAGACCATAGGATGATGGTAGCTGTGCCTGCCCATATGCAGCTGGTGCTTGTGTTTGTCCGTATGATGGTAGTGCCTGAGCTGAGCCATAGGGACGCGCTGTTGCTGCACCGTAGGATGATGGGATGGACCCAGATGCATATGATGGTGGCATTTGTACAGATCCGTAGGTGGATGCAGATTGCACCCATGCATATGCAGGCGGTGTTGCCTGATTGGATCCATAGGAACCAGCATTGCTCCCATGAGCCACAGTAGCTGCTGCCTGTCCTCCAATTGCAGGTGCCTTTGAAGCGTCATACCCAACACTCTTCAAAGAGTCAAAGCCAGAGGCAACCCTTGATACATCATGGGTTCCAGATTTTGAAGAACTGAAACTGGCAACACGAGAAGCATCATATGTATTGCCTCTTGATGGATCAAATCCAGAATGAAGACCAGTCCCAGCTGGGCTTCCACTTAAAGGGTCTACCAGACCAGTAGGAGTTGTCCTTGCCTGAATTAACAACAAAATAGTATATTGTTATCTCTGAATAAGGATGAACTCAAGACATAGTTATGAATCTTATGATAAGCTGAAGATCAGATTAGGAGTGAAACGAAAGGTAGACTAATTGGCCCCCTTTTTACAGTAAGATAAGCATCAATTAACTTCATGCCAACCAAATATATAGTCCAGCATTGGTAGATATCTGCACTAGCTATCAGCAACCCCCCGTTGGGCTCATGACTACTCAAGGTGAAGACGGGACATCCAAATTGTTGATTCAATAGCAATAGTACTACAATATATAACATCCACACAAAAAAATCTTGAAATGGTTGGTATATGCCATCATCAAACTAACTGGGATGTTTTTTTTTGAACTCTATGCCATACTTCTCTCAAAATTTCCAAACAAAAGAACACCAGTTTAGTGACAACAGTGAACTGCATAGTTTGAGTACACGATCTTACAGCATAGTTCAGAACATTAGTTTCCCCAACAATACATGCTAGTTCTAGCGAACTTACCCTTGCATATAATAGTGTACTAAAGATGACCATATCATGTAAATTGTGGTGATTTAACAGAATAAACAGAATATGACAACTGAAAATTGTTAGCGGCTTTCGTGTAAAGAATTGTTTAAACACAACAAATAACCGTATCTCATGAAGATGAAAGAATAATGTATCAGTAGATCGCCTGGAAGACATGCTGATTAGGCACTAAAGGGTGGCGGCACTGGAGGGGCTGAGTTGGTGCCACAGTGGGAGGCACTGGCAGCAGCAGCCAGCAGGATACCCAGGAGACGCTAGGTGAGGATCTAGGATTTATGATGAAAGCCTGAATGGGTAATGGGTGGGGTAGACAAACAGTGAAATGAGCCATTGAGCTCAGACAGGGCCAGGCTCATGTGCGTCCATCGATAGAAACCAAGGGAGATCAATGAGTGAGTGGACGGCTAGGCAGAGAATGATCCCTCTTCAACTTATGAGCCAAAGTGCGGATGCCAACACTAACTTCAATTTAAGCATGCACTGTGATACAAAACCCATTAAAGGTAGCAATTACATTACAAAAAATCCTTACAACAAAAGGCTTGAACTGCCATTTAATGGGCAGATTTTTTTTTCATATATTTTTTTTAGGGAAATACAGTAGGGGAATCCCCTACTGTGGTATTGTATATCATATATAAAAAAACAAAGGGATACAAAAGCGTCCTGGATCACTAAACCACAACTGGCCAAGTGAAACAGAGAAGAGAGAGTGTTCTGAAAAAAGAAACACTTTACAGAAGGCTATTCGGCCAGATGGAAACATTTTATGACTAAAGGAAGGACTAAATCTGTGCAGGTGAATCTTTACAGTATTAACAGAGCAAATTTTCCAAGACCTGAATGAGGCTTGAGTTCCTCTGAAGATTTGTGCATTTCTCTGTTTCCAAATTTCCCATGCAGAGATAATGAAGACCTCCATGAAAAATTTAATAGTGGAAAATTTAATGTAAAAGCTGCTTCGTGGTGGAATACACTTTACAATCACAATGATAAAAACATATTGAAGGCAATAAAACAATTCAATGGGTACAGCGGCAATCAGCATCCCTCAATTCATGCTAGAGAACATTTAAGCTACCCTGTAGAAGTAAGAACCAAAGATGCTCACCTGTGCTCTTCCATAACCACCATCATAAGCAATTTGTCCACCAGAAAGATGGCTAGATGTACCATCATCCTTTTGACTAGTAATGGTATTGTAGAAAATACCTACATGCATTGTTTCATGGTTAAACACACACAATTGAAAACTTAGTTCCTAGAGTAGTAAAGGAAATAGCTGATAATGGTACTGTAGAAAATATCTAGACATACATTGTTCCATGGTTCAAAATTGAAAAACAAATTCCCGGAGTAGTAAAGGAAATAATTGGTAGAGAACAAACTCCATACCACTTCTATCAATATTAGCTGCATTCCTCAACTCAGCACGAAGTTTTTCCAGCTCTGTAACCATGGAGTCGTAATTCCTCTTCATTGCCTGCAACGATTCAGAGTGATCCACCCTGAGTTTCCTTTCATACTCATAAGTAGCCCTGAAATGCAATTATACAAACAATGTGTGCAAAGATATGGTCAATCACATATTCAGCAACATGCGTACTAAAGAATACACACACAGCACCCACGGACCTGATGTGCTCATATTCTTGTCTAGCAGCATCTCGTTCAGCAACGAGCGCTGGAAGCTGCTGCGCCTCACCAAGGTTTCTCTGCAGGTCCTTGCTCAGCTTCTGGACGTTCGCCGCCATGTTCTGCCTCACCGCCACGAGGCCCTGCGCCTCCGCGTGCGCCTGCTGCAGCTCCGCCTTCACGGACTCGCAGGCCTTCAGGTCGGCCTCCATCTTCCCGACGTTATCAAGGAGCCCCCTCATCTCCTGCTCCCCGGCAACCTTCGCGGCCTCCCCCTGCGCCTGCAGCCTCTGCAGCTCCTGCTGCGCCGCCGCCAGCTCCTTCCTCAGCGACGCGTGGCTCACGGCCAGCCGGTCGTTCTCCACCGCCAGCTTCTGCATCTCCCCGCGCTGCGCCGCGAGCTTCTGCTCCAGGACCTCCGGCGGCGGCAGCATGTCGTAGGGGAACGGCCCGTGCCCGTGCCCCGGCGGCGGCAGGTGCATCCCCGGCCCGTACGGGTCACGGACCTCCCGGTGCATCATCCCATGTGCCGCGGGAACCGGACCCTGCCCGGGGCCGGGGCCATGGCCGGGGGGCGCCCGGTGGTGGTAAGGGGGCATGCCGGCGGCAGGCTTAACTCGAGGCATAGGGTTCAGTTGAATCCCCAAATCGTCTGCGCAAGCACCTAGGGCGCCGCCGATGCTCCTACGGCGTCGGCTGGGGTTGAACTTGCGTGATGGAGGAAAGGGTTGGATTGGTAGTGGGGCACAAATCCGCAAATGGCTGAATGCAGAGTGAGATTTGGAGAGGAATCAAGGGTTGGTTACGAGCAAAAGGAGGGTACCCGCGGATGGATGACCGCACCACGGCACGGCGGCGGTCGAGTGCCCGTTGAGGCGGAGAAGACAGGAGAGGATGGGGGGCAGATTCCGGCGAGAGGAGACCTTGCTGTGCCCGGTCGCCGGCGGTGAGGCGCAGCTATTTTGGGATAAATCAGAGACGACTAGAGGGGTGAGAGTACGGCAAAAGTCAAGCAAAACGTGAATTTGTTTGATCTCAGAGTTAATTTGATTTACGTCATTACAAATGTCACGGATCGGAGAAATGACATTACAATTCACCTATTTGAAACACTGTCATTACAATTCTTACTCCCTTTGAAATATGCCACTATATACGTCTTTGAAGCCTTTGGGCCCAGCTGCAGCGTACCGAGCGCACAAGTATTTTCGTATGGACAATATTACCCTCACGTACTCTTCTCACACTGGTCACTGATGAATGGGGCCCACTTGTCATCCCCTTCCTCCCGTTCCCCCTCCCCTCCGCCCTTCCTCTATTCTTGGAGCTCTCTCCCCTCCCCCGCCGCTCGCCGCATGCGCCGTCGCGACCATGCTCCCACGGCCCCAGTCCGACCGTGCGCATGTGCCGCCACCACCGAAACGGACGTGGCCGCTGCCAAATCGAAGCGCCGGAGCCGAGCTAGAGCTGGCGCTTGTGGAGCTGCGCGAAGTTCTCATCCCCGGCGGCGGCTGCAGCGGCGTAGTACCGCGCTCCAACCATGGGGCCATGGAGGCGCGTCCTCGAGGCCGCCGCCGCTCTACCCATCGCCTCCCGGCGGCCAGCAGAACAGCGCAGGCTCGCGGGCCGCACGCAAGAGCTCCGCCACCACCGCCGCCCCGAGGACCGCTGCCCCTACCGTCTCTGTGCTCGCCGCTGGATCTCCAAGGCCTGCCGCCACTCCGCACCGCTGGATCAACGACGTGCTTGCCGACGCGCCGCAGCCGTTCCCGTCCCCGGCTTTCGCCGCCGCGGGACCCAGGCCCAAGGGGAGGGGGCGGAGGAGTCCCTGGGGAAGAGGCGCTGCGCTGCAGCTTCACAAAGCAGGGTAGAGCGGTCGTACGACGAGTCCATCGACGAGCCTGCCGCCGCCCGGAGCTCGAAACCGCCGCCGCCCGGTGCTTGAAGACGCCGCCGAGAGCCGCCGCCTCCCGGAGCTCGGAGCCGCCACCGCCCGGAGCTCAAAGATGCCGCTGCCGAAACCGAGCGCCGACGCAGGCGAAGAGCCGGCCGAGGACGCGGATGACGCCGTGGTCACCCCACCCTCGCGTCCTTCGCGCCCCGCCCATGGCCCCGCCGACCCACCAAGCGAGCCGCGTCGCCTCGTCGGGGGAGGGGAGAGAGCTGCGGCGGCCGGCTGAGGAGGAGAGCTGCGGCGACCGGCGGGGGAGGGGAGAGAGATCCAAGAACAGAGGAAAGGGCGGAGGGAAGGGGGGACGTGAGGAAGGGGATGACAAGTGGGCCCCATTCATCAGTGACTAGTATGAGAAGAGTACGTGAGGGTAACATTGTCCATACGAAAATACTTGTGCATCCGATACGCTGCAGCTGGGCCCAAAGGCTTCAAAGACGTATATAATGGCATATTTCAAAGGAAGTAAGAATTATAATGGCAGTCTTCCGAATAGGTGAATTGTAATGGCATTGACATTTGTAATGGCATAAATCAAATTAACCCTTGATCTTAAGCCAAGTTTATCTTCAGATACCACTAGAGGTGAGAGTACTGTGTAATAAGTTGTATTATACCTACATACTGTATATGCTTTGATTTTTCTCAAATACATGTACTTTGACAATAGAATAAAATGCCGATGAAATGTTATTTATTATAAGCTAATTGAATCGTATATTAAAAATGTTCATCCAATTTAAGTAGTGAACCTATAACACCGTAACGTAGAGTACTCATAAATTTTGTCTTTTTAAAAAAAATTACTCAGTGAGGCCGAGGAGCCTAATAACTTTGTTTTGTTCTCCAAATGGTTAATATAATCGCGACTAAATGTGGATGTGATGTAACAATACGGTTGTTGGAAATTGAGATATTACTAGGTTGGTGACACATCTAACTTTTTTTCTCGAACCTGCGGGAGAGCTGCGCGTCATTGTATTAATATGAAGAAGAAAGGCGTCCAAATACATGCCCATGCCGATGCCACGCCTTTGGTTAGTTTTTTTGATGGTGACATCTAACTTTAAACGTGGGTTTCAATCCTACCAGAATTAAGTATAAAATAAATTCCATCAGAATTTCTTGTGTAATATTGTTGCTAGCTTGTCGTCAAAACATGTAAAAAAAACTTGTCAAAAGAGACACAAAGCAAAAGTCATCAGCCCATCAAATTCATCTTCTTGATTAGCTCACCACAAAATTCACAAGCAAAACGGAGCGTATACAATATTTTGCCATATAAGTAGCATCGTGAACGGCCGCCAAAGTAATTATGCAAATGAGGTCAAAATGGCTCCTGATGTGAACCCGCTGGGGTTTGTGCCCGATCTTTCGATGAGAGGCGTGGGGGATAACTCGATTAGAGGAGACGACGTTCACGGCCCGACTACAGCCTTTCAAAGACTGCGCCTTAGCGACCGATACACCACCTCCTATGGATGCCGCGATCTTGTGGGAGCGCGTCACCCGACATGTCCTGCAAGCAATCGAAGAACTAGCAAGAACAAGTATGATACAAGTACTGAATTTACTAGATGGGAATTGAAGTGTCTCAATCTCAAACTCAATCACCAACGAAGTGGGGTTCCGTCGACTCGAAGACGGGCGGCTGGACCAGCACGCGCGCTTACAAGCAAGTAGCAATGGCTAAACTTGATCTAAACAAAACCCAATCTGTTTGTGGCGGCTATAGAGGTATAAAAGAGGGTGGAGGACGACCAGGACGAGGTTGGGGTCGTCCTACAACCCTAGGACGCGCCCCTAATGGACCCAACTTGATACACGGCCCATTGGCCCAAAATAAGGTGACGCAGCACCGTGGGCAGAAAAGGTCTCTGTAGTAAATCGATGATTGCGGCCGCATCTTAAGAGCTACGAGGGTGAGTCCGGATCCATCTGAAAGTAGACTTGATAAGCTTTTCATCAAGTACTTAAACGCCCAAAACGGAGTCCGGATGAAACCGTGGTGGCCGTCGTAAGTCAGCACTTTCCTGCAGTCCGAATCCAGACTTTCCAAAACGTGTTGGATTTGGTCTCTTTCCTTCCTTAGGCCAATGTGACGTGGTAACCTGATGGGGGACGTGGGAATACTTAGAATTGGTCCCCAATCAACTTCTTTGGTCCTCCATGTCTTCCATATGTGTCTAGCACTCTTTTTAATCCACGTATGTATTTCTGAAAATGAGAATGAACACACATCATGGCGCAGCATCAATTCATCGAATGTACCAACAATAATTGTGATATAGGATTGATTCACCTTTGGTTTACAAGCCATTAATATGGTCGTATCTAAGCCGGTGATGTCCTCATCAGCTCCAGCTCTCAAGTAAGGCCAGTCTCAGTAGAGTTTTATGAAAAGTTTCATAGCATTAAATGTGTTGATGTGACCTAGGAGAAAGAATGAAGAGCTTAGGTCAGTCTCAGTGGAGTTTCATGAGAAGTTTCATGGCACTAAATATGTTGACGTGGCATAGGAAAAAGAAGAAATAGTTTCATGATTTGTGACATAAAACTCTTTTGGCACAGCTATCTAGTTTTTAGTCTATGTAGTCGTATAGTGAAACTGTGCCCTGAGACTGGCCTTAATGGTATGTGAGAGAAGTTTTATCACCATAAAACTTTTTTGGCACAATTACTTAGTTTCTGACATAGATGACCGTTTGGTGAGGTGAAACCTTGCACTGAAATTGGCCTGAGAAACTCAGCAATGTCGTGCAACAATCGAAGCACTAGTTCCCTTAAGGCCAATCTCAGTGGGGATTTTATGTGAGTTTTATGGCATTAAATATGCTGATGTAGCATAAGAGAGAGAATGAAGAGTTTCATGGTTTGTGAGAGGAGTTTCATCACCATGAAACTCTTCTGACACGGTTACCTGGTTTCTGAACTAGGTATTCGTGTAATGAAATTGTGCACCGAGACTGGCCTAACGAACGCAATGGTTATTCTTCAAAGGTCTGGATCTACAGAATGCTCTGCAATTAGCGTCGTCTTCTTACCAGCGTTTTAAAACAGCATCACGCATTCGCGCTACACATTTACACAACTATTGCAGACGCGGCGCTGTAAGCTCGTGCTAGTGGCCACTTGTCTCCAGATCATCCTAAAATGCTAACATATTTACCGGTTTAGAATTGTGACCGTGGAAGACCTAGGTTACTTGACTACTTGTATATACATAGCTAACCTACGGTGTTATATGGTATTTCAGTCAGATTTTTAGATCAATTTAAGATTCGTGCCTCTCCTTTCTTTTCGTGGGCCGTTTTTCCGTTTCGGCTCATTTTGTCCAACGACGACGAGTCCTCTCCTCCTCTGTCTTCCGGCCCATTACGGCCTCAAGTGTGCAGCCGTGCGCGTCCTTCTTTTCCCCGCTGCCCTCCTTTTCATTTCTCCGCTCCGCTCCACTCTCGCCCTTTCTTCCCTAGCGGCGACGACAAGGCGAGCGGCCCCCCCTTCGCCAGGTCTTCGTCGCGCGCTTCGCCCCACGAGGTATGCACCCGCCTACTCACTTCGCTTCCCTTCCTGCTGTGCGAAATCGAAC
This sequence comes from Echinochloa phyllopogon, assembly GCA_033239725.1. NCBI lineage: Eukaryota > Viridiplantae > Streptophyta > Magnoliopsida > Poales > Poaceae > Echinochloa > Echinochloa phyllopogon. Next base: position 6,458,350 of record BTCW01000001.1, read on the forward strand.
ACCCGAAACCCTGATGCGTGCTATTTGTATTCGGATCTGACCAAGTATTTACCTCCTATAAGCTTCGATTTTTGTTTTTGCTAAAATATTTGTATTCGGATTCCTTCCTATAATGGGTCCGCTCCTTGCTGGTTAGTTAAGAGAGACAGGAACTGCAACTTGAGCAGGTCCGAAATTTCCTTGGATACGTTTTGTCAAGTTGTTGTTGCTAGTTGGTGGGCTACCTATGCTGGGGGCCTCAGACGAAATGGTTTATATTTTGTCGATCAGTAGCTGTGAGACTTAATAGGATTTTAGTAGAATGCTAGATGCAGATTTTAAGTAGAACAATACGGTACTGAAGGTTATCATACACTTCTGAGCAGAAAAGCATGTCTTGCTTTCCTGTGTGTTTACAATGTGAACAATGTGAATGGTTGATACTGCAGAATTGTCTGAATTTCTGGTTACTATGTAATGGGCCTTTGCAAAGTAGAGTCTTTTGTTTGGAAAAAAAAACTGCACTTGAATTTATGTCCGCTAAGGCAATGTGGCAGATTCAGGTGTTTAGGTTGTGGTGGCACTGCTGTTAATCAGTTGATGCAGCCTAGTCCAAGGCAGCAGGCACTCGAAAGGATGCGAGGAGGGAGGGGCATCCGAGCCATCCATGCATGGAGATAATCGAAAGATTACAGTTCACTAGCAAATTTGCCCGTGCGTTGCAACGGAAAGAAAAATAATCTTTTTATGTTTTGTATTTTCTTGTAATGTGCATGCATATTTAAAATTGGACGTACATTAATAACACATTGCGATGTTTATAAGAAAAGATAATATATCTTCATTGTGTTGTATATTGTAGCATTTTTTTTCTTTTTTGAAAAGTGTTGTACTCTGACGGATCGGCCGCCGCCCCACCACCTCTCTATAACCGCCGGTGAGCCCCGACCCCAACAACCCTGTCCCCTAACCCCGGACCACGGATCAGCTCGGGAGGCAGCGGAAGGCCGATCGATGCTGGAAGGAAGATGGAGTGGCGAAGGGCAGGCACGTACGTGGACAAGAGCTTAGGGAGACCAGGTATCCGCTTGAGGCTAATTGAGTCAAATAATTGACCATGCCAACGTCGAACCGTTGAACCAAGGCACGAGATGAGCTGAGGGGTATCAGATACATGTCTGCCAGAGTGCCAGCCGGTTTCATTGCCAGAATCCGCGAACATCTCGCCGGCGTGAGTAAGCCTGGCTCGACCACACGACTTTGCTGGCCTTTAAATTTATCGACGTCTTCCTCGCTCGTCACCTAATATTGCACCGGCCGTGTAGCAGTGTGTACGCGAGTACGAGCGCGCGAGCGTCTTCGAACTGCCTCCTCCCAGATTGCTATCCTCCGGTATACATGTATATGAATTGCCATTCTCAATACCTGTATATGACCTCGATTATATGGAGATGATTATATGGAGATGACGGCGTGGGTGGATAGGACTCGGAAGTCACGAACTCAACCTGCCGACCAGGGTACATGCTGCTAGCTTGCTACAAGACGAAAACGTGTTGCGATTGCCTGTCTGGATCAAAATTAGACAAGGACTATAACATCTAAACTACGGTGGATTAATTTCTATATGTATTAGGGATGTTTTTGCAAAATTATGACGTACCGCTGAATCAATCCTTACTTTATAATTAGGTAGAGATAGAGATGTTTTCTCTTGCCGTGTCTGCGTTCCTTTTTTCTTCTTTTGCTCTGTATCTCTAATTCTCTATTGGATGAGAGGTGGCCTGAAGATAATTTTGGTTCATGATTTTTTCCCTCTGTTGCGTCCATGTTGGATGTTGCGTTCTTTTTTTCTTCTTCTTTTGCTCTGTATATCTCTGTTGGATGAGAGTTGGCCTAAAGATAACTTTGCTGTGTTCGTTTATTTTTCCCTCTGCTGGCGTCCGTGTTGGATTCGAGACGAGTCCGGAACGGAGACAACTAACTGGGTGGTGACGGACGCAAACATGCTGTAAAAGACAGGACGAAAACATTGTAGTACAAAGACGGACTTTGTGTGCTTTAGTATTAGGTAAAGATTAGGGGTCTTTATTGTAAATTTACGACGTACCGCAGAAACAATCCTTGCTTTATAATTAGGTATAGATTACGACGTACCGCGGAAACAATCATTGCTTTATAATTAGGTAGAGATGCCTAGAGGTTAGGGTTTTATCTGTGATGACCTCACCAATATACATAAGCTACATTTTCAGAGGTAGTTTACTTTTGTGTAGTTAGTAAATTGATGTGTTGTACGCCGAAACAGAATATTCATTAACTTCACACTAAATTAACGTACATAACTGATCTGAACAGAAACTGCAGTTAGTTAGCATGGGTCATCTTAAGATTATTTTCTTCTTTGGGTCCAATTTTTAAATGTCGAATTGGAAACTCTGTCGAATCAAATACTCTGTTCGTTTTGCACCTCTACATGGGCCTTGTAGCTATTTGCTGTAACTAATTGTTTTTAGTTGAGTCTTTTGTATATTAGATGGCCTGGAGTTCCAATGAGCTGTAAGCCATGAAATACCATGTACATGCTGCAGTGATTCTGCTCTCTGTCCCCTGTGGCAGTCTCTTATTTCTATCTTTGAACAATTTATGGCGTTTTAGGAACATGTTTGTCACTGAGCAATATTCCCTTGAACTTGAGGCTTTCCTTGAAGTACCTGTTGAAATCAATTGGTGATTTCTCTTCTGTGTAGTCCAACTTTTTAAGCATAAGTTTAAAATCCTGCAGATTATCTCAAGGAGAACTTTGGGTTGATTATATAATTATATCTTAGGACGGGGTGAGTCATGGGAAGAGGACAAATTGTTGCTGTTCTTCAAGTAGGGGGCGAATTTTCGACGGATGATGATGGTCATATGTCCTATTATGGTGGAGAGGCTCATGCGATGCATGTGAAGAGTGATTGGACTTTTAAAATGTTCAAACATGAGATTTCTTCAACACTGAATAATCTCAAACTGGATTCCTATGTGTTCAAGTATTTTCTTCCAAGAAATGACAAAACCTTGATTTCAATCTCAAATGACAAAGACTTGAGGCGGATGGTTGAATTCCATGCAGAGTCTGAAACAACATACATATATGTCATGAAGAAGGCTGACAATAGGTACTATTCTGACTCGAAATGTGTCATTGGTAGTGGATTTCCAAAAATGATGTGGTACATTTTTGCAGGTTGAAGAGCTTGGCTGCAGACTCCGGCGCTCATGCAGATTCTGCTCTGATAGTTACTACTCCAGATGGATCCAAGCGACAAAAGATTTGTGCAAGTTGGGAGAATGTGATAACAGGAGTTGGTCAAGTGTTTGAAGGTCCAAAAGAATTCCGTGATGCATTACACAAGTATGCCATTGCACATAGGTTCCACTACAGATTTGTCAAGAATGACTCATCTCGTGTAACCGCTGAATGTACTGATGAAGGATGTACATGGCGTATACACGCGTCAAAGTCTCATGCAAAAGAGTTCACAATCAAGAAAGTCTTTGGAACTCATACTTGTGAATCAGAGACCATCAAAAGTCGCCGTCTGGCATCTCAAAAATGGGTTGCTAGTGTTATTAAAGAAAAAATACGTGACAATCCAAACTACAGGCCAAGAGATATTGCCAATGATCTCCAACGTGAATACGGATTGTCTCTGAACTACTCCCAAGCTTGGCGAGGCAAAGCAATAGCCCGAAAAGAACTTTATAGCTCACATGAAGAGGCATGCAATCAGCTTCCTTGGTTTTGCCAAAGGATTGTGGACACTAACCCTGGAAGTGTGGCTACATTAGAGGCCTTGGAGGATTCGAAGTTCCGTTTCTTTGTTGCATTCCATGCCTCCCTTCATGGTTTTGAGCATGGTTGCAGGCCCCTTCTCTTCCTTGATGTGATATCTGTGAGATCAAATAAGCACTGGAAGCTATTAGCTGCTACTTCAGTTGATAGTGAAGGTGATATCTTCCCTGTTGCACTGTCTGTAGTGGATGAAGAGAGTCAAGAAAATTGGCATTGGTTTCTTGAGCAGCTAAAAGCTTCATTAGCTGCACTAGGAGCAATAACGTTCATATCAAATGGTAAGAATGGTTTATGGGACGAGGTTTCTCTTATATTTCCAGATAGTTATCATGGATACAACGTCAACTATTTTGTTGAAGAATTCAAGAAACAGTTGGATGACAGTTGGAGTGAAGAAGTAAAGGATACAATGGTTGAGCATCTTAAGAAAGCCATTTATTCGTGTAAAGTTGATGAATTCAATCAGTATGTTGAACTCATCAAAGCTGAATCTGACAAGCTTGCTGAATGGCTTTTGGAAACTAAACCTGAACGATGGTCAGATGCTTTTTTCAAGGCGCCACGACTTGGCCAGTACACATGTGATGTCTCTGAGACAATTGCTGAGTGGATCCCCAACAGATATGAGCTCTCAGTAGTGCAGTTGGTTGATACAATCAGATGCAACCTAATGGAGATGATGTATACACGTAGGGAGTCTTCCAATGCCTGGGCAGAAGTTCTAACACCATCAGCCAATCAGAAACTTCAGGAGCAAATGAACAAAGCTCTCACTCTCAATGTTGTTTGCTCGACTGGAAATGATGGAAACGGTCATGTGTTTGAGGTGTGCGATGACTCAGTCAATGTTGTCAACATTAATACATGGGAGTGCACCTGCAGAAAATGGCATGTGTCTGGGATTCCTTGCTCACATGCAATTGCGGTTTTTGACCGTACGGAACGGTGTCCACTTGACTACTGCGCCAAGTATTTCACAACGGAATACTACCGCTTGACTTATGCCATGCCCATCAATCCAATACCTGATGTTCTTGTACCTACTATTACTGTAGCAGGTGACCCATCAAATGGCGCGGCATTACATTTGAGCCCAATTCTAACCCGGAGGCAAGTTGGCCGACCAAAGGAAAAACCTGCTGATCCACGCATTGCAATCAAAAGGGCAGTGCGCTGCAGCAGGTGCAAGGGCTATGGGCACAACAAAGCAACTTGCAAAGTGCCCATCACAACATAAGTCGCCCTTATTGTCATTTCTCAAATGTAAATTATGTGGTAGTTGCTTTCTCTGTTCTTATGAAGTATGAACTCGAGTTGAACCTTTATGTGAACTGACATCGTTTATTAGTTAACTTGTTAGCATAATCTTGTGAAGCTGTGTTTTATTGCTGCTGTGCTTGTGCTTGGGCTAATATTATTCATAATCAGAACTCCTGTGTTGTCATGTGGGTAGAATTTAGCAGTTGATTGTTATCCAACTAACCTTTTTTTCCTCCTAGGCCTCACTGCCAGGGTAATTGCTCTGGCATTCAGAGGCCAGAACTGCTTTGTGTTGCTGATGTTGCAACTGTTGTTGATTGGACAGTGAAATCAGAACACATATAGGCTCTGCTGAACAATCTGCGATCTGGTATGTTGAAATTCCTATTGCGGCACATTATCTTTGTTAAGTTTTGATTAGGTTCCACGGTCCAGTTATTGTGCTCGTGTAAACTGAACTTGTTCTTGGATTTTTTTTTGAACATAATTGCAGAGTGTTATTGCTCTCGTAATTTGTCATTAATGCGTTATACAGTATAGTTTTCAATCATCTTTGTTTCCTAGGATTTTGTTTCTGCAGAGTGTTCACTGTATCACACGTACATGTTATTCATTTTTTCTCTGTTATGTATCTGATTAGTTGATTATGTTGCTCTACTGTTTGTTGTCGGTTGGGACATCTGTCATCAATTCTGTTTGATTGCTTCGTCCTGATAAAGATGATTCATACTAACTGAACCTGGTGCATCCGACTGAGCTATCTGTTCCCCTTTGGTCGCAAGCTCTTTTCATCACGAAAACACACAAACAGACGTCTCTGTTTCCAGGCTCCCTCTCTCAGCAGACGTACAAAGAGAACTTGTGTTTCCGAATAGAAGAGACAGTTGCAGTGTGTTATTTTACGTACTCCATGAAGCCTTACACTTAATGCAATGTTGAGGTTGTAATGCATGCAGACTCTGATGAGGTGTATGCTAATAGAGAATGCTAATAAGCCCCATGGCCGTTTTCCGGAGAAGCTTGATGTATCTCATATTCTCATCAAAGCAATCCTAGTAAATTTAGATGCTTTTAACAAAATCTCATGACACCATAGTACATAAGTGACTTTGATTTATTTGCATGCTACCTCTAGCTTCATGCAACCAAAAACAACTTTTGTTGCGAATAAATGATTTTCATAGCTTCATTTCTTTTTAGTTTCTAATTTACTCTCATAATACCTGCCAATCATTGGCTGTAATTGCAACTATACATATTGTGACCAGTCGTCTAAGGTCATGTTTAGTTCCAAAAAGCAACTCCCAAATACACTATGCAAAAAGAAGATTCTCCATCACATCAAAATGTTATAACATGCATGGAGTATTAAATGTAGATGAAATCAAAAACTAATTACACAGTTTTGTTGTACTCTGCGAGACGAACATTTTGAACCTAATTAATCAATTTTTGGATAATTTTTCATAAATACAAACGAATAGTGTAATGATTACGAAGTGACATCTTACTCCCAAATTCAACCTCCCAATTCTAACATCTAAACACCACCTAACTAACAATTCTCTTTTTTTTAGGAAATCTCCCATGGGCACATGGTTTCATTAGAGCTCCAAGTATGCAAACATCATGTTAAATATGATCCCATTCAATTTGCACTTATCTGCATCTACAATGATATTTGCCTGCAACTATGACAATATAATCCTTTTCAAAGAAATTCTCTTCATCTGAATACGAAAGCAAGTCTAAATATTTGTGATAAAAATCTTGATAGCGTTGAAGCACACTAATGACTTTTATTTATTGATTTTCTTTCCCTTACTACCTATTAACATGCGCTTCATTAATGTCAACAATTCAAAATGCGCCAATAGCCCAATAGTTGTTTTCCTTAGAAGCTCATGCATCTATATAAAAAAGGGTAAATTTAGACGATTTGGATAAAATCCCACGGCACATAAGTGACTTCTATATTTTTGGCATTTCCTCTGTAGTTATCGATGGTTTATTTGTATGCTATGTATCGGGAGATTTATAAAACAAAACATAGCTCTTTTTCTGAGAAGTTCAAGACACCTCAATACAAATTTCAAAGAACTTTATTCTTCAGCACATAATAGCGTTATTCCTCTATCACCTGTTCATTATTCACATAAACGGCATTAGTAAGTGGGTGCATCTTCAACAGCCCTTTTCCTAAGAAGTTCACCGGGTCTCAGAATAACAGCCCCAACAATCTGATGGTTCTTATATGAAATCATTGTGATGTTCTTTTTTTTTGAAAAACTAGCAGGAGCACTGCCGTATTTGCGATGTTCTAGCTAGTTTATAAATCTCTTATATAGTTTGGTTTTTCCTTCATTTATGAATTTATTTCTTAGTATGCACCTTCGCAACAACTCTTTTTCAAGAAGTTCACCACGTCTAAATAAAAAAAGCAGCCCTTGCAAGCATGAATGCCTTTTTATTTGCAAAAGGTCTCGAATCAGTTCTTTAGATGGCTTATATATTCTATTTTTTGTTCCATACCTTACTATTTTTTAGCATAATATAGAAATAAGTAATGATGTATGCAGATATAATGACTGTTTTACTATGACATTATTCAAATCCAAAAAATAACTCTAAAAAATATGGACATCGCTTGTGTTCATCACATAAATGGTTGTTCTCTTTTGGTTCTTCCTTCTTACCTTCATTATTTTAAAAAACATCATTAGTGGTTGGCTACTAGTATGATAACCCTTTACTGAAGAAGCTTTGTGTACCTCAACATTATTCTACGTAGTATACATTTCAATAAAATCCTACAACTTTAACAAACTAGCATCTCTATTTGGATTTTTTCCCCATACTCATTAGTTTATTAGAATATACAACTCAGCCTTGGTTGGATACAACTACAATTGCCGTTTCCCATCTCACCACATAAATGGCATTAATTTTTGGTTCTTTTCCCTTTCCTACCATACAACTCAGCATTGGCTTTATGCAACAGCAAATTATGCTATTTCTATGAAACAAAATAAATTGTCCCTTTCCCCGATAATTGCACCATTCAAAATAACCAACTAGTCCAAAAAATGGGTATGTATTCATTATATAATTCAGATCATGCTAGCAAATACGTACAGGTCTTCTATCCTTTGCCTATTCTTTTATCAGCAACTAATTTTTGCAATACAACTCGGCATTGCTGTGTAACAATTATACCTTTCCTTTATTTAAAGTTCATTGCATTTTATAAAAAAAATAGTCATACAAAAACTACTAAATGTGTTTGATAAAATTTAAAGTATTTTCTCACATAAATGCAACTATATTTTGATTCTTTCCTCTAGAGTTGCTAGTTTATTTATATACTCCCTCCGTATCAAAATTAGATGACGTTTTGGACAAGGTTTGGGTCAAACCTTGGAATATAAATCATGAATAACTTTTAAGCTGTTGAGTTTAGAAATGTGAAAATCATATCAATAGATTTGTCTTGAAAATTACTTTCATAAAAGTATACATATATAAATTTCTAATAAATATTTTCTATAGAAAATAGGAGTCAAAGTTGTGCTTTGGAGACCGTGTCGCTGTCCTAAATGTCATCTAATTATGATACGAAGGGAGTATCTCTCATTTGTGGTTGGATGCAACTATAATAGCCCACAACTCGTGAAGTGCCACCCTGTTAACAACAAAGCAGTCCTAAAAATTCTAAACTTTTTCATTAGTGTCTTTAGAGCAAGGAAGCACACATACATCTGCTATGTTTCAGCTATTATTCTGTCAAAATTGTGTTGGTATATAGCTCAACAATGGCATATACTACTACAATAATCTGTATAATGTGAAGAGTTAACCATCTCAAGAGAATGGTGGATCCTTTCTACATGTTATTAGTAGAATAATGCAAGCATAGCCTAACGTAAATGGCTCATTTTTTTGGCTCTTCCCCATTTATTTACTAATTAATTATTAGTAGAATAATGCAAGCATAGCCTAACGTAAACCATTCTGACCAAGTAAAATTTTGAAAAAATTCAAAGAAAATCCGGCATCTTTCTCAATAGGTAGTATCTAGAACAGGGAGAGTGAGGGGTAGTTTGGAGGAGTATCGGGCCTGTCCGGCATCTTCTCCAACTTTGTACCTCTGCGGATGCTTCTCTTCTAAGTAAGTGTTGGTGATTTTCTTATGGTATCTGAGTCTCTTATTAAGACAGTTATGTTCTATACTTACTTGCGGGTTCATCGTTCGCTAATCATTAGTGAATGCTTTAGTCCTTGCATGGCTAAGGTAGTTACCTATAGCATAGACGTGGTGTCTGGGTTAGGAGTTACCTTTGCTCGTTTCCCACATATCTGGAGTGTTAGGTGACAACCCTATCTTGGCCTTAGTAATCCACCATGTTCGGGTTCGACTGTAGGCCGATATCTCTAGTTGACTAGGATAACCCGATGCAGAAGTAAGCAGTTAGGCTCAGCTTCTATCTTATCTTAGAGTCTTTAGCCATAGGAATCATCTCTATCATCGCCTACTTAAATCTTATTGTCCTTGAGCTAAGCTAGACTTGAAGACCGGTATACACGTTTCCTGTGGATTTGATACCTTGAATACTTTCGGGTGAAATGATATCCTTATGTTTGCATATTTATTTGTGACCGTACGAAATACCAACAATCACCACATAAGTGGCTATAATTTTATTGAGGTGCAAATACAATGGTCCTCTCTTTGTGAAAAAATGACTCGCTCTCATCCCAAAAAAGTCCTGAGCAAGCAAGCATATATGTCTACAAGAAATGTACCGCTCTTACCAACAAAGAGTTTAAAATTTTAGACCTTTCAACAAAATCTTCAAATAGTTAGTGATTTATTGATGCACACCTCATCAATAGAATGTCACATATATATTTTTCCACCAAGAAGTGCATCGTCCTCATCAACATAATAGTCTATTAAAAGTTTGAATATTTTCAGTAAAGTCTTTAGAGCATGTGATCACATATACATCTTCGATCTCATTCGTCTCAAGATAAAGGTGATCCCATCCTATGTGTTATTTTTACATAATTATAGGAGCATATATCTCCACATAAATAACTATAATTTATATGTTCTTTTCAAATCTGGTGACACATTTACGGTCTCAAGAGAAAGGTAACATCACACTGCATGTTTTTTTAAAGAATCTCATGAGCATATCTCCACATAAATGACTAAATCATATCTATACACAAATAACTACAATTTATTAGTTCTTACAACTATATTTTTGACAGAATTATAATAGCATATCTCCCTACAAATATCTAAAATTTATTAGTTCTCCTGAAAAATCCTATTGCTACCAGAAATATTCAAAATCACGTGAAACCGGTCAAAGTAACGTCCCATACTTACAATTACGCCCTTCCTTTTTCCCGTATAAGCCCCGTAAGCCACGGACAAAATCCGTTCAACCCCTTGTTTCCAAGTGCAACAAACCTGTGGACCCAGCCAAGAGGGCAGGAAAAACCGTGGACCCAGCAGAAACTAGAGCACAGCACAGGCACAGACACAGGCACGCGCAGCGCGGAAGCGGACGCGGACACGGCCCGGCGCCCGCCCGGACCCTCGGCATGCCCCTCGCGTGCCTGCTCCGCGCCACCGCATCCCCCGCCCGGCCAAAAGCGCCCGCGCGCGTCACTGACAGCCGGGCCCCACCGACCTCCGGATCCGCTGCGCCCGCCCCGAACACGCACCAGCGCCGCCGCGTCTCCGCTCCAGCCAGGCAAGCACGCACCGCCCCGCCACCGTCCTTTCCCTTCCGTTCTGCCCCCTCGCTCACGCTGGGCCTGCCTGCGCTCCCGTCCGAATCCCCTCCCCTCCCCTCCCCTCCCTTAACCCCAGCCTCGCTTTGCTCGTGTGAGCTCTCTCTCTCTCTCTCTGTCGCCTTTCTCCCGCTGCAAACCCCCACCCCCGCTCCCCTCACGCTCCCCACCCACCTCGAGGCAGGCCATGCCGAGAGGGGCCTAATCCCGGCGCGAGCGCGAGCCCGATCCCCCATTCCGGCATGGATCGCCCGCCGCATCTCGTCATCGACCTCAACGAGGCGCCGTCCCCGCCGCTCGACACCCCGCCGGCGCGGGCGCCCTCGCCGCCGCGGGAGTTCGCTCCGCCCCCGCCGCCCCCGCCGCCGCAGCCGCAGCCGCAGCTCCCTCCTCCTCCGCCGCAGCTGCTGCCGCTGGTCGCGCCCGCCCAGCAGCTGCGGCTCCAGCAGGAGGCCGTCGAGGTGGTGCTCCGGTTCCACCGCCCGCTCGAGCTGACGAACACCCCGTTTGGGCGCATAGGGAGCGTGCCCGCTGGGTTGCTCCCTGGCCTGGGGCTGCCGCCGCCGCCGCTGCCTCTGCCGGCGCCGCACCCTGGGGAGGCGGGCTGGCCCATCCCGCCGCCCCCCTGCGCGTCCTGCCTCCGCCCGGAGGAGCATGGGAACACCGTTGTCTGCGACGCCTGTGACAGGGGGTTCCACCCCACCTGCGTCCGCGTCTGGCCGCCTCTCCTGCCGCTGCCCCCGCCCCCGCCCCCGCCGCCCGGGCCCCCTGGCGCGCGGCGGCCCCGCGCCGCGGCCAACGAGGACTGGATCTGCCCCGAGTGCGAGATGCGTGGCGCTCGCTCCACCCGCTGGAAGCTGGGCCCTGTCCCGCTTGACATCAACGCTGCCCCGCCGGAGGAACCTGCCGCAGTCGCCGCCCACGACATCAGCAGGCAGTTTCTTGAGCTCCTTTTTAATTATTTTGATATATGCTTGACCATCCAGCTTCTTAGAGGATATAAGTAGAAGTAGGTTGCTGATTGCAAAACACTAACTGAACAATCGTGATGGTAAGAAGCGAAACAGGGGATAATGCTGTGAACCTTGTACTACTTATCATGGTTGACACTGTTTGCTACTATTGTTATGGTCTTATAGAGTTACAGTTTGTTCGCTAATTGTTATGCTACATAGATTAGTTTAGTTACTATTGGTATGCTACCTTTGGTCTTTTTCCTGTTTTGTTCAAACTGTATTGCATGAGTATGTATAGCTTTGTATTTACCTTATAGTGTAGGATGTTTCTTGTATTTATGTATGCTGTCTCTTGTATATTAGCCCCGTTGGGCACCCAAACACTGACAACCTCGAGCATATTGGCTCCGCACGCTCCTTTCTTTGGTTTAAGTGCATATCACTCACGTTGTCACTTGGACATTTTGCAAACGCAATTTTATGACATTGCTTTCCTGACTTCTTATGTTGAAGAATTTTCTTTTACTTGTTAATTGTACGATGATCACTAGTGATGATTCTGGATTCTCCTTGGTATTTCCCTGGGATTGAACTTATTCAATGCCCTTACCTCTCCATGGAAAGTATATTCAAGGTTGTGATGCTCATGTTGCACTCATGATCAATGCATGATGGGTACCCCTTATGGAGCTTGATATTGGCAATAAGTCCACTTATGGCGAGTCCCTTGAGAACCCATGCCCTTGCGAGCTAAGCTATAACCCCCAAGAAGGTTGGTGACACCTAATGCGCAATTTGGCAACTCGGAAATCGGCATGAGCCACATGAGACACGACAATAGCCCCTTAGCGTTGGGTATATCTTTGCATCAGCACTTAGTAGAGGTCAGGGCAAGGTACGGTGGCTTGGGACGAACATGCAGATGTCTATGTCAGAATAGCATGAAGCCATGGACGGTAATCGGCCTTACGTAATTACATTCACATATTGGGCATTTAGGCTTTGTGAATCTGATTCAATCTACGCCCATTTTTAACAAGTACTTGGTTCAATGGGGTCGAGGAACGTGATGGAGGAATGCGGTATGCTACTTGAAAGAGGTTTTGACAAGGTGGGGATGATATTGTTTGGGCGTTCTTGGGATGAGGAACATATCATGGTTACAAGTCCTTGGTTACTCTTCTTACACCTCTCTATCACGCCCGCTTCTTCTCAAACAAGTGTCACCTACCACAAAACAATAAAGAACTCTCATCAATTACCAATTGTGGTAAGTGGTCATTGTAACAATAGAATCCTGGTGCCCGTCGCACTTGAGCTCATGCTCGAGGCAACTTTCGACAAGTATGCTCTTGAGGATCAACTCATGCAAAATACCCGCCACCCTCAATTTTCCATTGGCTAGGTGGACTGCTTATCGAAGGATCATCGTGCCTTCACTACCTATTGGCATCACGTATTATTGTGTGATTGATCTATTTGCATATGAATGATCCTCACCACTGTCATATCTTGTTGGAAGCACCCTTTCTTCCAATTTATGGATCGCTTGTTCCTCAACGGCCTCCCTTAACACATTACAGATGCTGAGGGGATGGGTTCACTAGATATTTGTTATGCAAGTATGGATGTTGCCTCTACCTTGGAGACAACTATGTGTTGCAATCCTCGAAATGCCACATGATTTTCTTGCTCGAGTTGTGGAGTTGTGCTATCTCCTTTTGCCAAGGCATTGTTGAAGCACTTGGTTGTGGTAGCTTCTCTATGAGCTCAACCAGCCTCCCTAAAGGCCATCCTCATTTGCAACAGCATTAGTGCTATTTGCATGTCCATGATCACAAGCTTATTGAGATAGAGCTCTACATTTAGTGCAACGAGATTTCTTTGGGCAATGTTCTTGTTTGGCACGTTTATGTTGTCCTGGTTTGTTGATGTATTCTTTGTAGGACAACCATTGTTGTTCCATAACTCTCATGGTAGTCGCTATGTTCACAATCTTGTTTGTTGGTTTGATTGCCAAACATGGCATGACATACTCGGCCATACTCACCAAGTTCCGTGGTCGAAGGGATCAAGGAATGTGGTATGTTGCTTGCGAGAGGATTTTATAAGGCATGTACGAAAATGTTCCCGCGTTCTCGGGATGGGGACGACGTTCTTGGAACGAGGAACACCGCATCGTCCGTGTTCCCTGGTGACTATGTACTCGACACATACACACAAAAGTTTGAAGCCCCCTCGCAATTCTGGAAAGGTTGGCACTTATTGTGTCAAGTAAGCTTGTCGTGAGATATGTTGTGTATTATGATATGTGGGATAGGCATGACCTATGCCCTGAAGTCCATCGTAAGTTCGTAACCATGTTTGATGATATTATTGATGATCTTTGTGACAAATGTAGTCCGTCCAGTTTAGTTTACCTTCCTCCTAAGTCCCCATCTCCATGCATTAAACAAATCCAACGATTTCTAAACAAATCCAACGATTTCTAAACAAATCTAACGATTTCTAAGCTATTAGTTCCTTTTTGACCTAGGTGAAGCTTTCTACAAATCGCTTGGTTGATTTCGCCCTTGTTTTCCCAACTTTCTGATTCTGCCCTCTACTATTCACAAGTCAATGCGATTTTGCCCCTTGTCAACGGCCAAAACAGGGGCAGATGCGTAAAGACGAAGGGCAAAAATCGCATTGACTTGTGAATAATAGAGGGCAAATTTGCAAAGTTGAAAAAACGGGGTAAAATCACAACTGCACTTCAAAGTAGGGGCAAGAACACCAAAAAACCAAACTAATTAGGAAATTGATAGCATCCAACTTGTTTTTTCCTTGAGTCTCCCATGTCACTCCATGATATTGCACAATACTGCATGATTATTGTTTGCAAGCATGGAAAACGGAATCTCTTAGAACAATATCTTTTGTGAGCTGTCATGGTGTGGGCCATGCAAGGCCCACAAGAAGGCAACAACACCAGAGCACCTTTAGTTATCCAGGATCAAATTCTTTTCCATTCCGATCATAATTCCACTTCAGTCCTCTATTCCACCTAAAATTCGCCCCCCTCTCCCCCACACTGCAGTGTGTGTGGCGTGTGTTGTACAGGCCATCTTTTCGGCATCTTCTCCTATCTTAATGCAATGACATGCAGTTCTCTTGCATATTCGAGAAAAAAGATCTCCTGCCAAGGAACTTAGGCAGGTACTTTCCATATTAAGATATTTAATAGAAAAATACAGTATCAGACATGTGAGTTTGCATTTTTTTGTTGTACATAGCATATTATGGAAGGCAACGTATCCTATGGAAACCAACTTCGTGTGCAAACTATGGAAACTCCCATCACAACCGCTGAATCTCCATCTGAAGGCCAGAGAGAGAGGTGGGAAACTTTAGCACTTAAATCCTCCCACCATTAGTTTTGCTAATCACAATTTTTCTAAAACCCCCTCCAAATCAAGCCTGGAACGGAGGGATCCTTTTTACGGAGTCGTACCGTAACTTGTCGCGATGATTCGCCGCCGCCACCATCTGGAGATCGCCGCCGCCGCCTCGACTACGTCTCCAACCTCGTGTTCGCAGGCCTGCCTGACGGCGCCCTCCTCGATCTCGGCAAGCCTCGCCTGTGCCTCTTTCTCGCTGTCCGTGACCTTGACCAACACCGTGCGCGCGTCGTCCGCCCGACCCTCGATGACCAGCCACCGCGGCGACTCGGGGATCACCATTAAAACGAAAACAATGGAGACGGAGGGGAGGATGCCGACACCGAGCATGACGTGCCAGTTGACGCCATCGGCAGGTCTGCGAACACGAGGTTGGAGACGTAGCCGAGGCAGCAGCGGCGGCGGTGAATCATCGCGACTTTTACGACTTCGTGAAAAGGATCCCTTCGTTCCAGGCTTGATTTGGAGAGGTTTTTTTTGGAAAATATTGATTAGCAAAACTAATGGTGGGAGGATTTGAGTGCTAAAGTTTCCCACCTCTCTCTGGCCTTCGGATGGAGATCCAGCGGTTGTGATGGGAGTTCCCATAGTTTGCACCCGAAGTTGGTTTCCATAAGATACATTGCCATTATGGAGTCATAAATTGTTCATAAAAAATAAAAACTCGACCATGATGGGAGACTCCCACTAGACTTTGTTCTAAGAAGGTGCCGTGCTTCGAACCTGGGTCGGGACAGGAGTTTCAACGACTCACGGAGTTCAACGCTCTAACCGGTCCACCGCGAGAAGCTAGGAATGATCCATAGGAGTATACAATTTCAGATTTTTTAACTGCACCAGTTGGGTGGTACATAAAACTGAATTTGCTTGATTGATTTTAACTAAACTGCTTCATGCCTGAATGTCTGACTCTTGTTGTTCCGCATTCTGGTTTTATAAGGTCCCAATCCTTGCAGTTATTTCCATTCTCAGGGCTTTGGCCCACACGGATAGGTTCGTTATCTGAGTGTGAGTGAAAATGTCTTGTTTCTCCAGTGGTTGTTTTGCTGTCTGCCCTTTCTGTTTGATGATATTTTTGGGAAGCTACCACATCTGTGCTAGATTAGATGGAAATAGTAAAAAATGGAAATACATGAAAGCATGGCAAACATATTATAGTGTTACTAGCTGTAACATTTTATTGCGGAAAATTGGCAATCATCCAACCTTTTTTTTTCTAACACCACTGCTCTTCATGGTTGCAAGTTTTTTTCATGATTAGTTTGTGCACATTTCTTTACCCTTCTGCTGACCAGCTGTGATAATGGTGTCTTTTCCTAAGCACGACTATTAGGACCACAGTAATAGGTAGCATAGTGTCTTCTTTCAAGATTTGTTTGCTTTCCTTTTTCTGATAGCCGGTTGATCAGGGAACACTTGTGGTTGCGGTGTCATTAGTGTTTCACGATTCTCTGTAGACACTAAATATAGGTCATAAATCTCTATACAATTGGAATACATGATTTCATCCAGTTAGTTTTCTCCTCCAGAAAAGAAAGCTATTTCAACTTGATGGATTCTGATCTGACTAGAAAGTTCAAAATTGACTTTGGGCTGTTATTACTGCCATTTTCTACTTTTCTATTTAAATTTTCTCAACATGAAAGGACAATCCATCTATTATTGCGGACAGCAATATTGTCTTTCTGGTTTTAGGATCAGCATTAATGCGGTTATCCCTTAGACATGTGTTTTTAATGTTAAGTTCTTTATCAAATAATAGTTACATCTCCTTTTAGTCCTTAGGGAAAGACAAAGCTCAGGTCTATGTGCACAGAGAGAACATTATTTTTTTTTGGGAGAAACACGATTTGCATGGTCTGGATTCTGATCTGACATAGAAGTGTTCAACCAGGTGTCCTAACATCAAATTGTTCTAAAGGTGTACCTACACCAAAATTGTTCAATTAGGCATACCTATACAAAAAGTGGTCTCTATCTTTCCGAGGTTTGAAATTGTTCAATTACCTGTCCATATGTTCAAATTGACCAACCAGATCCTTGTAATTTATTTCTTCCGCCCAATCTGACCACGTTGGATATACTTGCTTGGATGATGACGTGTAATTTGTCAATAAAAATTATTTAATTAAAACATTTTTCTCAGTTTATATGGAGCTGTAGACTGAGTCTATAGACCGGCTTTCCCCTTTATATATACCCTATACCCTGTCTCCTCAATAAAAAGAAAACAAAAAAATTAGGTAGAATTCCCAAGTATTACTTGCGCTTCTGCCCCCTATCAACACAGAAATCTTGCTTCATACAACGGGAGGGTTGTAGATCGGCATATCCTTGCATCTTGAGGTATGGATCTATGCACAACTTTGTTCTCTTGGTCAGATCTGGTGTGCGCTGGTGGGGAATAAGGGCCTGCAGTTTGAGATCTGCATCTAGGGTTCGAACTAAAAGCCGATTTGCTATCTTCTGAGTTGTGAAGTGTTTGAACTTGCATCATATTATCAGTATTACAGAATTACTCAGATTTGTCATCTGGAGAGAGAGCTTCCCGCGGATCTGATTGTGTCAAAATTTTGCCTATTCTGCTTGTTTTAGTGGTTATCCACAGTGGATTGCTGTGATGGGATGAGTTGGATTGCAAATATCTATGGGGGGAATTAGGGTTTCCAGACCCAGAAGGGAAGTGGAGTTCTGTGATGGGGTGGATTGGAAGCGTCTCTTGGGCATTTAAGGTTTCCAGAAGGGAAATTGCTGCTTTCAATCTTTGGATGCCCGGTGCATGACCCTCATGGTGGCTCAGCTCCTGTACATATGTGAATTATCAGTGGTGTTCTATAAGATAACCTATTTAGAGTGGCCTGTCAGCAAATCCAATAGTAAATGCTGCTCTGTTCCAAATAAGGAATTGATTGCAGCCTAGTGGCAAGGACATTCATATCAATACATCATAGTTGCTAACTTCTTGAAGAACTTGACATGATCAGAGACCTGGCCTTTGTTTTTCCTAATGTTTAACTATAGTGAATGTTTTTTCTTTCTCGAACGACGCAGGAGAACTGCGTGTCATTTCATTAAGAAGGGAAACACAATAACAAACCTGGACAAAAACCAGGTCGAGGCTACACACCACACACATCTACAACAACCCTAGAAAAAAGCCAACAAAGGACTCGCCACAGACTAGGAGTATAACATGACTAAAAGGAACCTTGGGGCCTAAGCTGCCGCGGTCAGTGACCTTGCCAAGAGGTCCTGGAGCTTGGCTGCCCCAGCCATACACCAAAGATTAGTGAATGTCATGTCCCTAATCTATCGTTAAGGTGTCTGAACAGAAAAACATGAAACAAATTGATACCCAGAAATAACAGGCTTGCATTTACTACAGTAGCTTTTATTTTTAATATTTTTATTACGGAGCACTCATTGTCATTGCCATGTTTGCTGTCTATTTGTCACTTTGGTCTGTGCTCTGATTATTTACTTGAAAGCTCCAATCCAAGAAGGCACTTCTGATTTCTTGAAGTTCAAATTTCTATCTTGGGATATATTTCTTTAAACTTTAGGTGGCTACACCAAACTAGCATGGAATGTCTTTGGTTGCTCTGAGAGTAACAATGTCTGTAAATTTGTTAGAAGTTTTCTAGTAACCTTCTCTACAGGCACCGTTATTATCATAAAGTAGCTAACATGTTCTTGTGACTCCTGCAGAACAAATATCTCTGATGGAGCTCAGTTGAGTGAATTTGCCAGGTTGCCACATTTTGAGGGGGTTCAGTTGAACAATACTGCTCTTTATGGTAAGGATGACAGAGCAATCATTTACTTGTATTTATTGCAATTAGATGTGTTGGTTCTTTTTGAGTTTTAATGTGACTTTTTAGTTTTTAAGTTTTTAGATTAGTGGTTCGTATCTTGTATACAGCAATATCTATCTCCATCTTCTCTAAAAGGATCTCTGTTTTTTAAAGACGCTTTTAGACACGGATTTTCTGTGCTAACTGTCAAGTCAAAATCCTTTCAGTCAGTATGCTCAATGTATAGCCATTGTATGCCCATTCCTGTATGGTGATTCTGGCCCCCAAAAATATTCAGGGTCTTACGTCAACTGCATGTTGTTCAGAGCTGCATGTATTATAAACATGCGATTTCAAATGTTATTATTATTATCTTTCACTGGTGCAGCTTATCCTAATTACAGGTATTGTTGTGTTGTTGCAGATGGAACGCAGTTTATGTCACAATTTGATCTTGCTCATTGCCTTGGCATGAGACAGAAATTTACTTCCATGGACCGAGACTTAAATGGTGATGGAAATGTACTGCAAAGATCAAGTCACTTACGCAGGAGAAGAGACCTTCCACAAACATCAACATTACCCAAGGTTACTGAGAACCATGAGTTTGGAAATGCCAGCATTTTTATGGATCCATCCTTTTCCCCCAAGACAACGGAACAAAGTACTAGTGAAAACGAAAGTCCAGTAAGGCCTCCAAAATATCTTATGGAGAACAGTAATAATCAGCCAAATCATCCTACAGTGAGTATTTGGCTTTGTCCATTGCAGATTCTGATTCTTCGTTCAGTGCTCATTTTTATGTTCCTGTTCTTCAACAGTGCAGCTTTTTTTTGAGGTCCAGAATGAAATGAGTTTCTTTATCTTATGTTTCTTTTGATACTGATTTCAACTCTTTGTTGTGGTGAAACTCTAGGTTGTCCTACCTGTTCAATATGGTGATTTCTTTATTACCAGCTTGGGAGAAATTGACAATCGGACAAGCTACCATAGTTCCTACCAGATATGGCCTGTTGGCTTTACATCTTACTGGCATGATAGAGTTACTGGCTCACTATTTGAGTGTGAGGTGTGTGATGAAGGGAATTTTGGACCTATGTTTAAGATGAGAAGATATCCGTGTTCAGCATTCCAACTTCCGGGTGCATCAACCACAATGTGCCCAAATGTTGTGAGAAAGGCTGATACAATAGAAACAAAGGAAAGTAGTGGTGTGATTGAAGATACTGCTAATGATACTGACGATAATATTTCCATGCTCCTATCAGATTTCTCTGCGACAAACCAAGATTTCTTGTCATGTCTCAGTAATGATATGGAGGGTAAAGAGAGTTTAGGGTGCAGTAATATACAAAGTTCAAATATGACAGTGCCAACTGTACTGTCACATTCTGGGTCTTTCAGTTGGGCACCAACTAAAGATGCAAATCTGCATGACAAAATTGGTTTTTATAAATTTGAAGGATCAACACCTCCCTCAGCCTGGAGGATGATGTCTATTCGTTTTATGGAAGGTTGTGAAAAAATGTACAAGGAACATGGCCATTTGGTATTTTTCTGCCCGCACAGTAATGAAAAACCTTCATTTGACTATGGGGGTGGATCTCAGAACACTGATGGTCCTTGCAATCTGCTGAATAGATTTTGCTCATCAAACGGGCCCAAGATACCACAATTTATAGAAAAGGAGGATGATGTGGAGTCAACTTGCGCATTACTTAAAGAATGGCTGTATCATGATAGAATTGGGTTTGATCTGGATTTTGTTCAAGAAATTGTCGAATCTCTTCCTAAATCCAGGGCTTGTTCAAACTACCAATTCTTGCGTAACAGGACTGGATTTAGCTCTTCACTGACTATCGCAAATGGCACACTGTTAGCTGTTAATAAAAGTAGTCCAAGCAATGGGGATGCCATGTCAAACGGTAGACATGGATCTACAGTGACTGGACCACAGGATCATGCTGAGCCTAGCTCTTTTAGCATCCGTGAGCTTCCTTCGGGAAATCCTTTTAGCCGCAAGCTTCCACCAGAATTGGCAGGAGATGTTTTGCAGGTACTTTGCCCCCTGTTTCTTTCACTTGTTCCACTGCTCAAAAGCAACACCTCTCTGTTTGTTCATTTCTTGTTCTAAGTCTTGCATCTGGGTTATCCTTGTAATGTGCTCGCAGGTATTGGAGTTTCTTGGACGATTTGCTGAGGTTATTGGCCTGAAAGAACTTCCTTCAGTTGAGCAAGTAGAAGATGAACTTATTGATCCATGGCCAATTTGTGCAAATCAAAAGGACATTCAACACTACAGGGATCATACTCCAATGAATTCACCCGCTAATGTTTCCACATCATATTCAAATGGTGAATCAGGTCTAACTACTAACGAAGAAACAGCGTCCACATTTATTCCAGTTGAAACTTCTTCAAATTGTGAAGCTGCTCAAGATAAGTTGGCTGCCCAGACACTTGGGAGATGTAGTGGTGTAGTGTTACCTGAGATCCACCTTGCACTCTTGAAGATTCTTTTTACTGAGCTAGTACCTAGAGTAGCTATTTTTGTGGATCCACGAATTGATTCGAAAGAATCAAAATCCAAACGGGGAAGAAAGAGGGACACCGATACTCTAACAAGGGAACTTAAGATTGATATGCTGACTGCTAACAAATTAACATGGCCAGAGTTGGCTAGAAGGTATATTTTGGCTGTTTCTTCCCTGAGTGGCTCCATGGATTTGTCTGATATTTCTAGTCGAGAAGGTGTGAAGTTGTTCCGCTGCCTACAAGGTGATGGTGGTATCCTGTGTGGAGCACTACCTGGGGTTGTTGGCATGGAGAAGGATGCATTGGTAAGGAGTTTGCCTCATATTAGCTTTATTTGCACTTCTGATTTATTTGGCACAGAAGATACAAAATTTCCAGTTTGTCCTGTCTCTTCTGTCCAAATTTAGACATAAGAGTTTTGATGATTGTAGTTGGCTAGTACTGTTGTAGCTATCTTGCTTTGGTCAGACATGTTGTATCGTTATGTTCTGTCTTTTCCTCCATTTATCTTCAACTTCTTTATTTTCTGTATGTACTTTTATAATCAGCAGGCTAAATTCTATTGTATATGTAATATGTTACCTATTACACAATAGGACATTATGGAGGTAATGATGAACCTTCATAGGGAAATTAAGTTTAAAGAAAAGCTAATTGAATCTTTCCAGTCAAGTCAGCATGATTCGTAATTATTTGTTTTCAAGATTCTACTATGTTCACTACGTGCATTCTGCATTATTTGTTTTATATTACTGCTGCGAAAAAGTTGATGGAAAAACAAGCTATGCTTCTCCAGCTGTCTTATTTATTTTAATTTTTGATATCACATAAACCTGTATGGGTGTTGTTTACTTTGAGCCATGATATCTATCGGTCTTTGTTTATAGTTCATCTCCTCCTATTATGCTGAAAAAATACTGTGAATATCTACTTAATTCTAAAGTTTATAGTTTTTCACAGTTATGTGTGCATACCATTAGCAATAATCTTTTTGTATTTCAGCTGCTTGCGGAGGCTGAAACTTTGATATGCAAGTCTTCAGCGAATGAAGGGAATAAGGTCTTTATGATGGATTACAAGGATACTGATATTGTAGATTCCCCTGAGGAGCCTGCTTGTGATACTACATTACCAGATTGGGTGAAATCACTGGAGCCTGTGAGAAAATTGCCAACTAATGTGGGAACAAGAATAAGAAAGTGTGTTTATGAAGCTTTGGAGAGGAAACCTCCAGAATGGGCAAGGGAAATTTTGGAGCATTCAATCAGTAAAGAGGTCTACAAGGGTAATGCATCTGGACCGACTAAGGTTTGTAAAGCTCCTGCTGCTACTAAGTGATATAATTGAGTCCCTTTTCTCGAACACATAATTGAGTTACTTTTGTGCATGCTTTCTTACATTCTGTGTTTTTAATCGTTTTTGGCAAATATAGGTTAGAGCATCTGATTATCAGATACATTCCACCACAGTGCTTATTCTCTTAATACGTTATATACTACGAACTACTGGCAGATTCATTGCAATAAAAATACGAGTTATTGGTAGATCAAAGAGTTAGGTAGGCCTAGGATACCAAGCTAGTTATCATTTGTATCTTTGTTGGAGGATTGAGCAACCCAATTTGCTTGTGATTTTTATCTGGTTAGCTGGTTTACTACCTTGTAAGGATGCAAATTCTGTTTCCCCTCAGCTGTTCTCCTAACATGCTTTTGCTTCTGTAGCTTATCTGATCAGGAATTTTTTGTTAAATTTTAATATGAACTTACTGCAGTCGTCCCAGTTTCATGAAAATTGGGAATATAGCAGAAATAAGAGGAATGGCACCAGGTTGTGGAAGGCCATTGTACATGCAGTAAAACTATATAAGCTTTTCTCAAACACCGCAGGAGAGCTGCATACCATTTACATTGATTGGAGAAGAAAGAGACATTCAGGGACCACCCACCCACTAGAGCTTTAAGATCTTAATCACCCTTCTCAAACAAAGAGGACCCAACCACTAGGTACAACAGTTTAACCAACCCCTCTGGCAGTAAACAAGGTGAGACCTTTGGCTCCTGGCCTCCTGCCATACTCCACAACTGGGCTTCATCCCAAGCAAGAATCAGTGCCGTATCAATGCTGGGGGCAGCCCCATCAAAAACAAAATCATGGCGGTGCCTCCAAATAGTCCAGGGGGGCACCAAAGATGATGAGGGAGCTTAAGCCTTTCTGCCATCACCACCAACAGAAATTTCCACCTTCACCCACCAATCATCGGAAGAATCAGTAGGCTGTGGGGCAAGGCAGAGAGACCAGCACTCTGTAGGATTGAATGCCAGAACTGCCTAGCAAACACACAAAGGAGGTCTTGCATTTAGATTTGTTACAAAAGTTACTATCATAATAATTATTCTTTTACTTGATGTTGTACTTATAGTACAGCAGAAATTAATGTTCAAATCTATGTTTTGGAGACGCATCAGTGTCTGGAGCCTCACTATTGATTCAGCATCAAAACTATACTTGATCTTCACCTTGGTGTTTACTGTGTTTCCTACTCTGAGAAAAATTAGGACTATGATATTATTTGGAATATGTACTAAAAGGTGTGTGTGTGTGTTTCTTTTCAGAAAGCCGTCTTATCTGTCTTGGCAGAGGCCTCTCGCAAAAAAATACCCCAGAATCCAGAAAAACCAAGAAAAGAGAGAAATACTATCTCTATCTCAGAGGCTATCTTGAAAAAGTGCCGTATTGTTTTGCGGCGCGCTATTTCCTCTGATGAATCAAAGCCATTTGGCAATTTGCTTGGAACAACTCTAACAAATTCCAATGAGAATGAGGATGAGGGTATTCTTGGATTTCCTGGCATGGTATCTCGCCCTTTGGACTTCCGTACAATTGATATAAGGTTGGCTATGGGAGCTTATTGTGGATCTTGGGAGGCTTTTCTTGATGATGTCCAAGAGGTGTGTTTTCTTTGACACCTTGTTACATATTATCCAACGTTGATGCATGTGATCTTTTTCATGTATTCATCATATATGGATTGTTCATGTTCCCTTCGAGGAATCTCCTTGCACTTTTGTGATAGCCTGAAATGAAACGTTATTTGATACTGTCCTCTTTATGGTGATTTTCAAACTAGGTAGTCATGTCACAGCACCCATGTCTGTACTGCTACTTCTGGCATTTTGGTTGTCATCATTTCATGCCAGTTTACTGCTATTGTAGTACTATGCCCTTCTATAGGTCTAGAGCCTGGATGGCATATTCAGGAAGTATTTGTTGTGCCTGCCTTAGGCCATGGACTGCATGTTTTATTAATTAATAACAAACAGAGCCCTAGTATTGAGTGTAATTCATTTGTGATCCCAATATACTTACCTATCTTGTTATTTATTTCAGCAATTCCATGATACCTGTTATCCATACACCAGTTTTATTTATTTTCTATTGAAATACGATGACTTATTGTTCACACTTATTAGATCCTTTTGAGAAAGTCTTTCGAGTACATTATAACTCGTGAAGCAACAATTTTTCTTTTGTTCTTGATAAGAATATTCCATATCTTCATGACTCCCTGTTTCTCAGGCCATTAGTTCTGTAGAATGCCATTAGTTCATGACTTCCATAAGATGGAGCCAAACTATCCAGTGAAGAAACTAAGATATGAATAAGTCTAGAATAATGTATTTAGTTTAGCCGTGAAACTCTATCCATTTTAATTCAAATGTTCATCATATGAGCTCAGTTCAAGACATGCGTCCAAAACGATATTACATTTTGTGGACCACCTTTGCTAATGTGTGTGGCTAAATGCAGTGGAAAACATATTGCCAAATTTATTTAATTTTGGCATATTTAGATTTTTTTTAAAAAAAATCAACCTGCCGGGGGTAAGGCCATAAGGCAGCCCTGGGCATTTGTTAAGAGAACACCTCACGCAGGTCGAGAAAATGTTTTGGTGGATGTGCTCTTTTCACCACTTATACTTTACCTCTGTTATTTCTTAATCCCCCCACCCCCCTCTTTATGGCATATGCTTTTCCCCCTGCAGGTAATCCGTAATCTGCAAACTGCATTTGGTGATCGACCTGAAGTACTGGTAATGGTTGCAGCGCTGTCTCAGAGTTTTGAGTCATTGTATAAGGCAGAGGTTCGTTATTCCTGTTAGTCCCTATAGGATCTTGCTTTTTTATGTTCAGGGTTGTATAGTTTAGCTGTTACCATATTAATAATAACCTTCCATTATGTTATTGTTAATTTGCCTGAGAGCTTGATTTTCCAATAACTACTGGTTCATCTCTTTCTTCTCTGAAGTGATTAGCAGTTGCAACTGTAAGCTGATCTATGCTTCCCAGTGATAATGCTTAGATACAAACTTTACATATTGACCTTGTTGTGAACATTTCTGTTTATTTGATAACATGTTAATGATTTTGTACTAAACCTTTCTCAATGTTTCTTACTTGACTTGTGCAGGTACAAGACCTAGTTCAAAAATTTGACAAGTATTTAAGCAATGAGAATGATAATTCGGAAATCCGCGGCGAATTGCAAGATGTTCTGATGGCAGCAAATAACAAGCTGCCCAAAGCTCCATGGGAGGACGGTGTCTGCAAAGTCTGTGGTATCGATCGCGACGATGAAAGCGTCCTTCTTTGTGATAATTGCGACTCTGAATACCACACTTATTGCCTGAACCCACCACTGGCACGCATACCGCTTGGAAACTGGTATTGCCCATCATGTTTATCAGGCCAGAAGAGAACAAATCTCGATCGCAGTACTCATGTTTTAATGCAAGAAGAAAAGAAGTGTGTTGGGGAGGAAGCTCATGTTTTTCTTGAGAAACTCAACAAGTTAGCTATGGCCATGGATGAGAAGGAGTACTGGGAGCTTAGCGTACCAGAGGTCTGTCTTTATCTTTGAAATGAAGTGTAGTTATCAGCTTGTTACTCTTTGAAAGGTTTCATGTATTCTGAACTCCACCGCCACCACGACGAGCGGTTTCTAGATGTGCTCTATAATTGTACTGTACTAGTAATACTCCCTCCTTTTTTATATAGAACATTCTGACTGGTTACATGCATTTAGAAATTCACAATGACTGGCGATGATATTTTGTGTTGTATAAACACTTTGGAAAGAAAATGAAATAAGCATTGAAGAGAGGAAATGACCATTAGATGTAATGTGCATCCAAACTTTATAATCTGCAACAAGATTACAAAACAAATAGGCCTTGAAATCAGCTGGGGTTGGGGGTTTTGTTACCTAAGTAATATTTGTCATGCTGTTTTCTATAACAGATAGTGACAACTTTCTGATATATTATTTTGATCTTCGAATTGCAGAGGATATATTTACTGAAATTTCTATGTGACGAATTGCTCAACACAGCTCTAATTAGGGAACATCTAGATCAATGTTCAGACAAGTCAAATGATCTCCAGCAGAAGATACGCTATCTGAATTATGAACTGAAAGAGTCGAAGTATCGGTTAGAAATAAATACTTCATATGCTACACAAAGCAGATGGATGAAAACTGATCATGTAAGCAACAGTTCAGGACTTGTGGAAAATCAGCAGCGTGCTATCCCCACAGCATCAGAGCATCTGGAAGAGGCTGAACGGGTTAATGTTGGAGTTAACCTAAACACCCCTGCTGAAGGGACTCCTACTGGGCAATCAAATGTGAGTAAACCTTACAGTACTGACAATGACATATCCAGTACGTCTGTTATTGAAGGAAAAAAATCTTTGGGACTTTCAAAACAAGTATCAGAGATAGTTACTGACCGGGTTCATGGGGGCTCTGTTGGTGAGCGGTCCCAAAGTTGCGAGAAATCAGTAGGTGGCAGAAATGGTACTGGTGATTTGAATATGGGAGAGGCTGATTCTGCTACAGTTATCAATGCACCAAATGGAGAGTTGCCTGAGGAAAATGCTAGGACACCGTCCCAAGATAACCTTGAAGCGTCGACAACTAAATTGGCAGACCATGATGCTGGTAACAATGAAACAAATAGTTTATTGGATAGGATTTCACAGTTGCAGGATTCAATTAACACAGCAGAGTTACAGTTCAGTATGGCATCCCTGAGAAGAGAGTGCCTTGGAAGGGATTCTGTGGGTCGATTGTACTGTGTTACAGGAAAACCTGGTAAACGTCCTCGGCTGGTCACTGATGGAAGCATGCTGATACCCAAGGACAGAGACATTAGCATGGTTACCAGCTATCCACAGTCTACATTTGATTGTAGAGGTTGGAATTCAGCATCAGTTGTTATATATGAATCTGATGAAGAAATCAAGTGTCTTGTTGACTGGTTAAGGGACACTGATCCAAGGGAGAAGGACCTGAAAGACTCTATCTTGCACTGGCAAAAGTCTCTTTATCACCAGGCTAGTTTTTCTCTGAGTGATCCTCCAGTGTCCAAGCTTTCAAAGAGTGAACCACATATGGACCTTCCATACACCAAGGCTTTTTTAATTTTGGAGCAAAAATATGGCCTGCAATTGGATGACGATACTAGTGAGCTATCCAAAAGGAGAGGAAGGAAGACAAAATCGGGTTCTGAAGAAAGAATATATCGCTGCGACTGTTTAGAACCTGTATGGCCTTCTCGATACCATTGTTTAACTTGTCATGAAACTTATATCACATCAACAGAATATGAAGGTCATAATGGTGGAAAATGCAACAGCAGTAATGACTCTTCTAATGAAAGCAAAGAAAATGATGAGCCAAAACTGAAGGGTCCCAAGTCTGATATAAAGGAAAAAGATCTTGTAGATCATAGTTGTTCCGCTGAGCCATCTAATAGTGGAAAACTGGATCCATGCCCTTTTGACTTTGAAGAAATTTGTAGAAAGTTCGTCACAAATGATTCGAACAAGGAGACGGTGAAGGAGATTGGGCTCCTTGGATCAAATGGAGTTCCATCTTGTGTGCCTTCACCTGCATTTTTCCTTGACCCACCAGCTTTGTTAAGTGAAAATAAAAGAAATGATGATATCCCAAATGATTTGACTTCCTGTTTGGAGGAATGCCAGGCAATGTCCGCCAAAAAGTCTGGGCAAGAGGGATCCCAAGCTGGTCAAGATTGTCCTGGCAATGTAGGTGATGAGCAGAGGTCAAAATCTAAGAATCCTGTTAGAGATAGTACTTCAGCCAAGGAGGCATCTTCTTCAACAGACAAACCGGCAAGATTACTAACTGTTAATGGGGGCTTGGTTCCAGAGTCGTCATTGATGCCTGTGATAGGCAGGAATTTTTATATCCTGAAGCAGCTAAAGATAAACTTGCTTGATGTAGAAGCTGCTTTGCCTGAGGAAGCATTGAGAACGTCAAAGTCTCAGCAAATAAGAAGACGTTCATGGCGTGCTTTTGTGAAGGGTGCTGAATCGATATCTCATGTACGTCAGCCTTTTATTTATTTTCTTCCAATTTACTGACTATGTAAATAGTATTACCAATAGTATTAGTTGCTTTTTTTCAGTGAGTTTCCAGGCACCATTTTTACTTTGTAAATAAAAATAATCTCTGCTGGTACAGAAACCATCTTGATCTCTATCCCTATTTTCCTAATAAATCTCATCACCGGTGACTAGATAATCTTTTACATTTATTTTGACTTATTACTCCTAATCTACTTTCCCCCTCCCAATCAACCTTGCATCCGAATACTGCACTGATTTTAGCTGCCCCCTTTGTTTGACTAAAGTTTGACTACTGCATGGTTTATTGTTACCAGACTGAGAAATAAGGCCAATAATGAACCCTAGAATTTTGGATGTAATTAACCAGTTAGTGGTGTGTTAGATCCAAATGCCCGTGGGACCTAATCTGTAATCCTGTCTGTTCCTTCCAACTGAAGTATGAAATTGCAGTTTCAGTTATGCTAGAAATTGTTTGAGCATGATTCAGTTACTGATTAATCATGGCCGTGCCTCTTTCAGGTGGTATTGGCAACCAACTTCTTGCAGAGCATGATAAAAGCCGAGTTTCTGAAGAAAGATTGGTGGTACTGGTCCTCCTTAACAGCAGCTATCAAAGCAGCAACCATATCAGCACTCGCGCTCAGGATCTACACCCTTGATGACTGCATCATGTACACGAAGGATCCTGCTCCAAACCCCGAGCCAGCTGACAACGCAAGATCTGGAAACAAGGGCAAGAGGAAGAAAGATGCTGAATCATGAGCATCATGGTGGAGGGAGGGTGCTCCTGGATCCACTGTAGATTCTAAATTTAGAAGCTTCTCAGTTCTCGGCAGCTTAACAATGCGGTCAGGTAGATCAGAGGTATAGATGATAGTGATACAAGTCATCTTGGTTACAGTAGATTGTGGTGTCCCAGCAAGGGTGCAACCTTGTTTTACCCATTTCGGTCTCGTCATACTTTACCAACCCGCCATCATGCGACTTCTGTTGTTCTTAAGGTCAGAATAATCTTCTGTAAATTCTGTTCGAGGGATGGCACCAGCAAGTGCTGGCTTAAACTTACTCGGCAGGAGTAGCGGCGAATATTTGTTTGACGGGTTGGCCTGTTCACCGGGTATTGCTAGGTCGGTAGGATTGATCCCATTCTACCCTGCTTCAGTTATTTTAGTGGCGGCAGTGGGTAGTTCTGATGTTTTTTATTTGGTGCCGGGCATTGTATTCCGGATGTCCCTGCAGCATCTGACTGCGTTAGGGCATTGACACATGACGAGTGTAATATTTTTTTTGACATAGAAGTTGTAACTAAAATGAAACTAATAATGAAGAATGAAAATGAATGTCTATCCCCCTTTTCCCGTTTCTTCGTGTCCTGAGAATTGTCACTCCTGCTACTCAACTCGGGTGGGTGGGTCACTGCCCTGTTGGTTTTGATTTGGGACTTGGGAGGATGGACGGAGAAGAATGAATTGGTGAAGATATGCTTGGTAGGGAAATGGAGTCTCACTTGAAGTGATTTTGAGTGGCAACTGGTGCACACGAAGCATTTTGTAACATCCTTGCGTATACATCGTCGTCCATGCGACCATGTATGTATAGGTCATCGTGTACGGTACACCGCCGCATGGTCTCCGATCTCAACTTGACAGTCTCCACGGAGCTACCAGGCAGGGGTCGCCTGCTGAAGGTGTCAAGCGTGTAGATGAGTCTTCTTTATACAGAATGATAGATAGATAACATAATAATTAAACATCATCTTCGTCAGCAATTTGGGCCAGCCTGAGTAAGAAAAGGAGAAAAAGGGTCGGGCTGCTACTATTGGGCCGAGGTTGAGAACCGGAAGAGAATTTGGCCCGCAGAGCCTCGAGAGAATTTCCAGAGAAATTGAGAGATCCAGACTTGGATCAGCATTGCCCATACTACGATCAACAAATTTAACATATATTTCTAAAGGAATTTTGTAAAGTTTCGAATATATAGCGGTGGGCACTCAGGGTTACACGTGGGGCAGTTGGTCTGGCACTCGGCCCACGTTGGGTAACACTTTCTTGAAGACTGACAGCAATAGCAGAGGTTGTGGTTGCAAAAATCCGAAACGCAAAACTTAAGGGTGAGCCTCCTTTCATCTACTGACGCGTTGTTGTCCATCCGAGCATCTGAACCTTTGCTGGTATCGCTGTTTTGGTAGCTCCGCCATGTTCATCCATCCTTCTGAGTATGACGACCTACTGGAAGATTTTGTTTTCACCTTAGGCCAATCTCAGTGGGGGTTTCATGGAGAGTTTTATGGCATTAAATATGCTGGTGGCATAGGAGAGATAAGGTAGAGTTTCATAGTATGTGAGAGGAGTTTCATCACCATTAAATTTTTTGGCACAGTTACCTAGTTTCTGATCTAAGTAAGCGTGTAGTGAAACCTTGCACTGAGACTGGCCTTAGTCGGATTAACATTCATCAAGAGTTCAATGAAAATGGAGGAGGATAGCTTCCGGTACACCTAGTCCTCTCCCTTGCAATTAATCTTCCTCTCCAAGGACGATAGTGCCAGGCTGAGAACTTTCAACTCCTTTCGCAGCTTGGCCTCTTCAGGCCGGAGTGAGCGAGCGTGTTTCTTGTGGTTTATCAAATCTCAGGATCAGTTTCCTGG
This sequence comes from Echinochloa phyllopogon, assembly GCA_033239725.1. NCBI lineage: Eukaryota > Viridiplantae > Streptophyta > Magnoliopsida > Poales > Poaceae > Echinochloa > Echinochloa phyllopogon. Next base: position 6,490,043 of record BTCW01000001.1, read on the forward strand.
CTAAGAGGAGTTGTTGTCTAACATTGCGCTGTTTATAGGGGTGGACACCGAGCCAGCTCGGCTCGTTTTGGCTCAGCTCGTTCTTGCTCGTTAGCCAAACGAGCCAGCTCGGCTCGGCTCGTTAAGAAAATGAGCAAAAATGCTGGCTCGCCTCGGCTCGTTAAGCTCGTGAGCTAGAGACAAATTTAAATTTGTCACAACAATATATATGAAATAAAAAATATAGTAGTTATATGGTCTTAATAATTTCAAAATCTACTTTACCGTACTATAATGATAAAATATAATCATAACATCGTATAGAACCACATAAATAATATATACATGTTATAATTATTTAATAATGTACTCACTAGTCTATTAAGTCTTCTAACTCGTTTGGCTCGCGAGCAGCCCGCAAGCTGGCTCGAGCTTCCGCGAGCTGGCTCGAGCCATTAACGAAACGAATAAAAATAGTTGCTCAGCTCGTTAAAAAATACATCGAGCCGAGCCGAGTCGAGCTAGGACCGAGCCGAGCCAGCTCACGAGTTTCGAGCTTTTGGTCCAGCCCTAGCTGTTTAGTAGCCCGGCTCTGCATTTCTCGTGAAGTGTTACGCAGCATGCAACCTAGGCGATGGAAGGGATCAATGACATCGCTCGGGCAGTTCCAATAGCCTTTCTTTACCACGTCGTCCAAGTACCCATCCAGTTTTGGCCAGAAGATTTCCAAGTGAAATCTAGGCTTGTGGTTCAGTATTGCATTAGAATCTAGAATTAGAGCAACTCCAGCAGGGGCCTCTACTCTAAAATTTAGAGGCTCGAAGCAAAAAACACAACTCCAACAGGGCCTTCAAATGGGTCTGCATTTTGCATAGGCCTACAAATCTCCCCTCCAAGCCTCCATTCCTGCAGGCCCTCTACTTCCCCCTACAACAGGGGGTCCCACGGTTTTTTTTCCCCTCATTTTTTCGTATCCTTCTTCGCCTGGCACCGCAAGCCGCGCATCTGCCGCCGCCACCGCCGCGCATCCGCTGCCGCCGCCGCCTCTCATGCTCAGGCACCGCATCACCAGCTCCGCGGCCTCGTCCAGCACCTCCTCTCCGACCTCCTCCCTGACCTCCGGGTCCATGACCTCCAGATGCCGCCCCTTCCGCGCCGCGGCGACGAACAGGAACGCGAGGCTCCCCTCCTCCTCCTCGTTCTCCACCGGCACGAATGCCTTCCTCCCCGTGAGCAGCTCCAGCACCACCACAGCCAAACCCCGCCACCGGCCACGCTCGCGTCGACCGCTTGCTGCTGCGGCTGGCCGCCGAGCCCCGCGCCGTCGGCCATTTCCCGGCCACCGTGCTCCGCGGCGCCACGCCCCATTCGCCGCCGTCAGCCACGCCCGCCGACGCGCAGCCCGCGCGTGCGCCTGCAAGCGCCAACGCCGGCCGGCCGGCCGGCCGCGCCGCGCCGCTGGCCGAGCCTCGCACGGCCACCACCGCTCGTTCATCCTCGACGCACCGCCAGCCCTCGTCCCCGGCGGCCGCCGCCGCCCGTCGTCACGGCGTCGCCCTGGCGCCGCGCCTGCTCCGCGTAGATCCGGCCGCGGGGGGCCGCATCCGGTGCCTAGGGCCCTGGATCCGCCGCCGCCGTCACCCATGGATGGCGCCGCCGCCACCATTGCTGGCCGGGAGAGGGCAGGAACCGGTTGGAGATGCGGCTGACAGGTGGGCCCAAGGAGAAATAGAGACCCGAGTTCACATGTCCACTGGAGTTGAATGTTTATTTTGGGCCTCTATTTTTTAGCGATGGCCCTGCAAATGAGGTTTGAAGGCCTCGTTTGAAGGCTCTACTGGAGTTGCTCTGGGCAATGATCCGATGCATCCGAGGACAATGCTTGTAGAAAGCAAAGAATGGGCCGATTGCAGCCTGCCCTCGAGAAAGTTCTGATATGGTAACCCATCTCTTCCGGTACGGATAGCTTCACTGAAAATCTCTACCGGTACAAGATCTACCCTTAGCTAGGACTACAGTAATCGTGTTCGATGTCATGAACTGTTTCATGGATATGGATCACACTTTATTAGACAATTTCATCTTCAGAGCACTGCCGAGCTTCTCTGTCACGAGCCCATTCGTTGCCTGCCTCTACCAAGCTGATCAATGTGGCATTTGTTATGTGGAGGGACATGAATGTCCGCAAGAAAAAAAAAGTACAAAAGGCCTGCAAGAATCAGCCTCTTTTCACAAGCATTCTCCTACTTGTAGCGGCGATTATGATTTTGCTAATATACAAAGCGTGATGCTTAACATTGTTGCCGTGTCCTGGTTTCGAATTGACATGGGCCGGGTTAGCCTGAACAAGTCTGAACTTTTAAACTTCTACTCCTAGGAAGCGGAACCATTTCCTACCGTTAAGGCCCTGTTTGGAAACTTCGGATTATTTTGCACCCGCAAATGAATTACACCTGTAATTCTCTGTGCACAAGGAAACAGAGGTATTTTTTCTCACCTGAAAACTGCTGTTTGGGTGAGCGGAAAAAATGAGCTCGGCAAATTAGTCTAGTACTCCACAAAGCCATCGTCTAAAATGTTCTTGACTACTGCAAGTCTGCAACGCTTGCATAGCAAGCCTCAAACTATAGCTCAAAATTGATCAAATATCATATCACAGCTCAAATAAGACCATGGAATTTTAGATCAAAATGTCAAAATTCAGACGAGAGGGCGTCAGATTGGACCCCGAGAGCAATGAAATTGAGATTGGTGTGACAGCGGAGGCAAACCTCAGCATGACATTCCTAGGAACGAGTTCCACAGCGGCATGTTCGAGCTCCACAGACGCAAGAAATCCATCAGAGAGCTCCAAAGCACGACATTCCCAGGAACGAGTTCAGGAGAGGGTGTGGAGGAGAACGGAAAGTTCTACACGATGGTCGGCAGATGATTGAGAGCCTCTGCTGTAGTTGGAGAGGAAGCTGGTGATAGATCTGTGCGAACCAGATTCGGATGCTGGACGCAGTGAACGGGGCTGCATCTTCTCAGCGGAACTTGCCGCCATTGAACACGGCGAGGCGGCGGAAGACAAGCTGAGGGGGTGAATAAGATGCATCTCGGAGGGGATTAAGGGGCCATGGCAGACGAGAATCAGAGGATAGCGCCGGACGTTAGAAGGGCTCGTCGGTCGCCAGCTCGCCGCCGCTCATGATGCTGGAAAGTGTGAGTTGGGGCCTGCGCCCCTGCAGAAGGAGGAGACCGGGAGGCGAGCTCCGCCCCCGATAAGCGTCGGAAAAATAATGGGGCCTCCAGACTCGATTATTTTTTTCCGAGTGTTTTGGACCAAACCGGCGGTAAAAGAAATAGTAAAACCGGCCATCCAAACAATGATTTTGGGTTCCGTTCGGAAAAAATACAGGACCCGTAATTTACACCGGTTTTTAGTTGAATACCGGACTTCCAAACAGGCCCCCTTCGATGCTCGTAAATGTGCCAAGCGTAAATTCACCTTGATCAGTTGATCCTTCCACTTCCCAAGAAGCCATACACGTCCAGTCTTCCACCTATTAATAAGCACTACGATATTTCATCTTCCCCGCCACACCGCACTGCCATTCGCGTGATTGTCAAGCCTCATGGAAGCCTCGCCGGAGCTACCGCCGCCCACCATCGCCGACCACCTCCTGCGCCTGCTCGAGACCAAGGAGGGCGCCCACGTCACCTTCCAGGTCGGCCAAGCCGAGTTCGCCGCGCACGCGCTCGTGCTCTCCGCGAGGTCGCCTGTCTTCCGCGCGATGCTCTCCTCCGCGCCCGGCGGCGACGGGACACCGCCGCCGGCGGAGCGCGACGGTGCCGGCAGGCGCCTCGTCCGTATCGACAGCGACGATGACGGTGTTGGGTTACGAGGAGGCTACGCTAGCACACACAAAAAACTCGTTCACCCAAAAATAGGAACAGCAGCAGTTATAGATCACAGATTGTTACCACTAGACGCGCAGTTGCAGCGGAAGCCGTCTTGATGTAGACGAACGCGTCGAAGTGGCAGTGCAGTGCAGTTGCTTACGTCCGTCTGGTCCTGCACGTGCGGTTCGTCCTTGTGCTCCAAGCGCAGCACCTCCGAGGTATCCACACGTACGAGGATTGAAACGTCGCGCACCAGACTGCTAGGTCCGCGAGCACGATGGGGAGAAAAGCAACTATTGCTCGAAAGTCTTGTCTTTCTCAGGAGGGGTTTGGTCTCTATTTATTTGGATGAAATTCTCCACACCATATTCCATTAGCAATATGGGACTAATAAATAATGTACCCCTTCCCCTGGTAATGGGCTTCACAACATTTGTGGCCCATTAAGACTAGTGGATCGAATCCAGTTGGCTCTTGGGCATATTCCCAACAGTCTCCCACTTGCACTAGAGACAATCTCATAAGCAAGTTTTCAGTGTTCCAAACCTCTTAAGTGTGTGACCCTATGGGTTCACGTACACATAGACATGGTTCGAGTACTCCTACTCGTTCCAATAGTTGATAGCGACCTCTAGCAAGACGTGTCAACTCCCATGAATACGTAAAGATCATATCAGACGAACCACCACAACATCACGTACAAGCTATTCCCTTTGCCTCACGATATTTGGTCTAACTCCATGTAAGACCTCCCTTTCTCGAATCTGTGAGTCGGATCCTTCAAGAGGTTAACACTTAACCCAGCACGGCCATGCATTTCTTGATCCGATCACTCGAGGGGCCCAGAGATATCTCTCTCGTATAGAGAGGGGCAAATCCCATCTTGATTGACCATGCCTCACAGCATGCTTCCTGACAAACCCGAAAACCACCTTTATAACTACCCAGTTACGGAGCAGCGTTTGGTAGTCCCTAAGTAGGTCAATTCACATCTTGAGTACATACGACAATCTCAGGTCTAAGGACAAAGCATACGCGTTGTGAAGAAGAGATAAACAAGTCTCAAACTGGGTCAGTCCAGCCCCATGTCATACATGTGCCCACATTATTAGTTTGACATCTCTATGTCCATGACTTGTGAAACATAGTCATCAACTAATACATGTGCTAATCAAATTAGGGACAACTTTTTGAATAACCATACAAGTATAGAGTTTCACAAACAATTCACATAATTGCTAATCATATACAAGTTGCCTTTCATGGATATTCAATAAATAAACAATATGTCATAGATACAAAACATTGTCAACTCACACTAGAGCTAATCTAAATGATATCTAATACCCATAGCTCTCGTGTGTGATTCATGTTTAGGCTGTGGAAGAGCCTTTGTCAAAGGATCAGCAATATTCAAATCCGTATGCATTTTGCATATCTTTATCTCACCACGTTTAACAAACTCTCGAATGAGGTGAAACTTCCGCAGTACATGTTTGTTTTTCTGGTGATTCCTCGGCTCCTTAGCCTGTGCAATTGCCCCATTGTTGTCACAGTAGAGTTCCAATGGGCTAGATGCATTGGGAAACACACCAAGCTCAATGAGAAACTTCCTCATCCAAACACCTTCCTTCGCCGCTTCCGAAGCTGCGATGTACTCTGTTTCCGTTGTAGAATCAGCCATAGTATCTTGCTTAGAACTTTTCCAGCTTACAGCACCACCGTTTATCGTGAACACGAATCCTGATTGCGACTTTGAATCGTCTGGATCAGTTTGGAAACTAGCATCAGTGTAACCCTTTACAATGAGCTCTTCCTCACCTCCAAAGACTAGGAACACATCTTTAGTCCTTCTAAAGTACTTAAGAATGTTTTTCACCGCTGTCCAGTGACTTTCACCTGGATTAGACTGGTGTCTGCTCGTAACACTTAGAGCATATGAGACATCTGGACGAGTACTTATCATGGCGTACATGATGGATCCAATTGCTGAAGCATAAGGGACCTTACTCATGCGCTCACGCTCATCAGTCGTCGTAGGACACTGAGTCTTGCTGAGGTGTACGCCATGTGACATAGGCAAGAACCCTTTCTTGGACTGTTCCATGCTGAACCGATTCAGCACCTTGTCAATATAAATATCTTGACTTAATCCTATAAGCCTCCTTGATCTATCCCTATAGATCCTTATGCCCAGAATGTATGCAGCTTCCCCTAAGTCCTTCGTAGAAAAACTATTTTTCAGCGAAGTCTTAACGGATTCTAGCATAGGAATATCATTCCCAATCAACAATATGTCATCCACATACAAGATTAGAAATACAACAGAGCTCCCACTTTCCTTTTTGTAAACACAAGCCTCTTCTTCATTCTGCCGGAAGTCAAACCCTTTGACTACCTCATCAAAACGAAGGTTCCAACTCCGAGATGCTTGCTTTAATCCATAGATTGATTTCTGAAGCTTGCATATTTTTCCAGCATTAGTTGGATCGACAAAACCTTCGGGTTGTATCATGTATACATCCTCCTCTAGGTTCCCATTGAGGAAAGCTGTTCTGACATCCATCTGCCATATCTCATAATCGAAATACGCAGCTATTGCTAGAATGATCCGGATAGATTTAAGCATCGCTACTGGAGAGAATGTCTCGTCGTAGTCAACTCCTTGAACTTGTCGAAAACCTTTTGCAACAAGTCGTGCTTTGTAGACGTTAACATTTCCGTCTACATCTCTCTTTCTCTTAAAGATCCATTTGCACTCGATGGGTCTCACACCATCAGGCGGGTCAACTAAGTTCCAAACTGGATTTTGCCCCATGGAATCTATCTCGGATCTCATGCCACTTTGCCATTTCTCGGAATCTGGGTCCATCATAGCTTCCGCATAGGTCCTAGGCTCATCGTTGTCCATCAACAATATGTCGCGCTCTCCCGTAACTAGGAGATTCATTTTCTGTGTTGCGCGACGTGGCCTTTCCGACCTTCGTGGTTGTGGCGGTTCTTCTCTTACCACAGGTGCCTCAACTCGTTCTGCTACATTAGCATCACTCGTAAAGTCTTGCCTCATAGGCTCATCTCGAATTTCTTCAAGATACACCTTCTGTCTACTTTTCTCGCTTTTGAGAAACTCTTTCTCCAAGAAAACACCATTCCTAGCGACAAACACTTTTCCCTCTGATCGGTTGTAGAAATAATATCCAATTGTTTCCTTTGGATATCCCACGAATATGCACTTGTCCGATTTTGGTGTAAGCTTGTCCGACTGAAGTCGCTTGACATATACCTCACAACCCCAAATTTTCAGAAAAGACAAACTGGGAGTCTTGCCAGTCCATATCTCATATGGTGTCTTCTCCACGGACTTAGATGGTACCCTATTTAGTGTGAAAGCTGTTGTTTCTAGAGCGTAACCCCAAAATGATAACGGTAGGTCTGACTGGCTCATCATTGATCGCACCATGTCTAACAAGGTTCGATTACGTCGCTCGGACACACCGTTCCTCTGAGGTGTTCCAGGTGGCGTTAGCTGTGGAACAATTCCGCAACTCTTTAGATGAGTGCTAAACTCGTGGTTCAAATACTCGCCTCCACGATCTGATCGCAAGGCTTTAATTTTCTTACCACGCTGATTTTCAACTTCATTCTGAAACTCTTTGAACTTTTCAAAAGTCTCTGACTTGTGCTTCATTAAGTAGACATAGTCATATCTACTAAAATCATCAGTGAAAGTTATGAAGTACTGAAATCCACCTCGAGCTGTCGTGCTCATTGGTCCACATACATCAGTATGTATGAGTTCCAACAAGTCTTGCGCCCTCTCAGGAAAACCTGTGAAAGGTGCCTTGGTCATCTTGCCCAGCAAACAAGCTTCACACGTCTCGTATGATTCAAAATCAAACGAAGTTAAAAGTCCATCAGAATGGAGCTTCTTCATGCGCTTCTCACTTATATGACCCAAACGACAATGCCACATATAGGTAGGATTCAAATCATTTAGCCGAGGCCTTTTAGCAATTATATTACATATAGGTGAATCATCAAGATTTAAAATGAACAACCCATTCACAATGGATGCAAGAGCCACAAACATGCCATTCTTTGAGATCACACAACCATTGTCTTTACTCGCGAATGTATAACCATCCTTCATCAAACATGAGGGAGATACAATGTTTCGACTCAAACTAGGAACAAAATAACAATTATTCAATTCCATGATAAATCCTGACGGAAGGTGGAGTTGCATCGTCCCGACGGTCAAAGCAGCAACTCTTGCATTATTGCCCACGCGGAAATCAACTTCGCCTCTTCCCACGCTTCTACTTCTTACTAATCCCTGCATCGAATTGCAAATATGAGCAACCGATCCGGTATCAAATACCCAGGAATTAATAGAAGATTCAGCGAGAAAAATGTATGTAATATTAATGTCAAGTGTACCTGATGCGGAAGTACTCTTACTACCGCCTTTCTTCAGAGAAGCCAGGTACTTCTTGCAATTCCTCTTCCAGTGACCAAGTTCCTTACAATAAAAGCACTCCTCTTTTTCTGCAGCTGGTCCAGACTCAGTCTGGGGCGTTGGGCTTGGCTGAGAGATCATATCTTTAGCCTTGCCCTTCTTCTTCCAAGATTTGCCCTTCTTCTTAAAGTTAGGCCTGTTTTGGATGGCCATCACATGGCTGTTGCTAGCGCTTTTCTTAATGTCGGCCTCTGCTGTCTTGAGCATGCCACACAACTCATTCAATCCCTTCTCCGCCCCATGCATATGGTAGTTCGAAATGAAGTTCCCAAAGCTAGGCGGAAGTGATGCTAAAATAAAATCGGTGGCTAACTCTGGGCCAAATGGGAAGCCTAGCTTCTCCAACCTCTGGGAGTAACCAACCATCTTGATCACATGCGGCCCTACAGCTGCGCCTTCTGCTAGCTTTGTTTCCACAAAGGCCTTTGAGACATTGAACCTTTCAGTCCTGGCCTGAGTTTGGAACATATCCTTGAGCACCTCGATCATATCATGCGCCTCATGGTTTGTCTCAAACTGCATCTACAACTCGGGTTCCATGCAAGCAAGCATAAGGCAACTCACTTCAAGATTACCATCACATGCCTTCTTGTAAGAAAGTTTCTCAGCAACAGTTGCGTTATCACCAGGCTCATCTGGTAATGGGGTGTCTAGAATATCTTCCTTTTTCTCAGCCCTGAGAACAATTCTAAGGTTTCGGATCCAATCCGCATAATTTGTTCCATTCAACTTATCCTTCTCAAGGATCGAACGCAAAGAAAACGGTGTGCTAGGTGCCATTGATCTACAACAGAAAATAATATAAAATACTAAGACAACATATCTATGACTGAGTAAAATACATTAAACAATTTAACGGAATTTACTCCCACTAAAATCAATATCCCTCCATTGATACTTAGTGATTCAGGATCCACAACTAACAAGTCGACTAGTGAGCTTTAGCATCACCGCTAGAAGACATGGTAGATCGGTAAGCAACTTTTGCTAATCATATCATATATGACTCCTGTTGTTGGTTGACATCTCTATGTCTCGGCGTCCAACCTTTATGTCCCAAGGTCCTTAACCGTTAAGATGACCTTGTCTAAGTTAACCAACCCTTTATGCGAGTAAGTATCCGATACAAACCCATCTAGTCAAGGAAAACTAGTGTCACCCTAATTTCATAGACCCACCACTAATTGTACAAGACATGTGATGGTGCAAGATTTAGTTGGGAGGACATTCAAAACTTAAACATTTCTGAGGGATCGTTTTCAAAATTTTAATTTCGCCGGACTGTCCGACGTTCCCTGCAGACCGTCCGCCGTTTCCTTGCGGACTGTCCGACCTGCTCTGGCGGACCGTCCGACCCTCTGGAACGCAAGATAACGTCTCTGTAAGATTCTTGACCGAATTTACGGACCGTCCACCGTTCTTTCGCGGACCGTCCGCCGTTCTTGCGCGGACCGTCCACCGTTCTCGCTCCCGGCAATTTACCTAATTCGATCCGACCAATCACATTGATCTCTATCTCACCATGCCTGGGTTTACGTGTATCACTTAACTCTGATGGAGGAATTCCGACCGGTAGGAGTAATTCGTTACACTACCATCATAGTGGATCCAATCAACACCGTCGTGTATCGACATGTGACGCGGTCATTGATCTAAGTTCGATTCGACCAATCCAATTGATCTATATCTCACCATGCCTGGGTTTACGTGTATCACTTAATTCCGATGGCGGAATTCCGACCGGTAGGAGTAATTAGTTACACTACCATCATAGAGAAGATCACGAACCGATCAGAGACTAATCTACATCCAAGCATATCTCCATATGCATACATCCGAATCTATAACGAAACAGCTACGGCTCTGATGCCACTGTTGGGTTACGAGGAGGCTACGCTAGCACACACAAAAAACTCGTTCACCCAAAAATAGGAACATCAGCAGTTATAGATCACAGATTGTTACCACTAGACGCGTAGTTGCAGCGGAAGCCGTCTTGATGTAGACGAACGCGTCGAAGTGGCAGTGCAGTGCAGTTGCTTACGTTCGTCTGGTCCTGCACGTGCGGTTCGTCCTTGTGCTCCAAGCGTAGCACCTCCGAGGTATCCACACGTACGAGGATTGAAACGTCGCGCACCAGACTGCTAGGTCCGCGAGCACGATGGGGAGAAAAGCAACTATTGCTCGGAAGTCTTGTCTTTCTCAGGAGGGGTTTGGTCTCTATTTATTTGGATGAAATTCTCCACACCATATTCCATTAGCAATATGGGACTAATAAATAATGTACCCCTTCCCCTGGTAATGGGCTTCACAACATTTGTGGCCCATTAAGACTAGTGAATCCAGTTGGCTCTTGGGCATATTCCCAACAGACGGCACGAGCGCCGCGACCTTCGGCGCGCTCCTCCACTTCGTCTATGGCGACGTGCTGCCGCCGCCGTCGGACTCGGACTCGAACGCCGGCGGCGGCGTGGCGGCCATGAGGGCGGCGGGCGAGATGTTCGGCGCGGCGCACAGGTACGGCATGGAGAGGATGCGCCTGCTCTGCGAGGGCGCGCTGCGCGGCGCCGTCGTCGATGCCGCGACGGCGGCGGCCGCGCTGGCGATCGCCGACCGGCACGGCTCCGCACAGCTCAAGGCCTTCTGCGTGGAGTTCGTCGCTTCGCCGGAGGTGCTGAGGGAGGTGGTGCGCACGGAGGGGTACACCGAGCTGAAGGCGAGCCGGCCCGGCGTTCTGGCCGAGATCTTGGAGCGCGTGGCTGCCGGGCTAGACAAGGAGCACGACGGCGGCAAGGCTGCCGATGGTGCAACCAAGGATGGCAATGAGAATGAGACTCACGTGCCCTCGCCCGTGTTCTCGTTCTCATCCAAAAGTTGGTAAAGGATATCCTACTCTAGTCAGTTTTTATGTGTTACCAAGCCCAGGGTTAAGCATGAATGTCATGGAGAAATCCCCAAGCCATGTCTCCCAAAGACATGAGCGGCCCCTAAAATTTATTTTCATGTAATCGAACTTGTTATCTGTTATTTGGGTCCCTACTACACTCCTTGAATTGGATCCAAGTATCTAAACTCAGCTCTCAAAGTGCATCTTCATATCCTAGACTTAGAGCATCTCCGATAGATCTTCTATTTTGTTAGCTAAATGTCAAGATTTATTCCCTTGTAAAAATAGAAACCATTTAAATTAATGGAGTAGTTCAAAAGACTAGATAAAACATGGCATTTAAATTCAAAACTGGGTTAATCTATTTTTCCTCCGATCCCACCAAAACCTTGGCCGCCGCTACCTCGTATTTTTCCTTCCAGACGATTTTTTTGTTCCCAAATTCTATCGGGAGAGGGCTCTCTGGTTAACCTTATTGCGAGAGCCCCCGTAATCACCATACATCTCCCATCCTACGTTTGCGCGGCTGATTCTTATCCAATCGACGTCAAGTCTACCGTTTGCTTCCTGTCTTTTCCCCACCACATTTCGATCCTATCTCTTTCCGTTCTTTTCCCTGGTGCTCGACGACGCCCCACGCCACGCCCATGGGAGGAGATGCGTGGCTAGCGAAGGGGGTGCCTGTCGCGGCCGAGGGGAGGCGAAGCGTGGCAGCGCAGCTCGGCCATTCCGTCCCAGGTATGTGGACTGGAGGAGGGGAGGCGACGCGCGGCGGCGCGCCGCGGCGCAGCTCCACCATTCCATCCAAGTATGTCAACTAGAGTTTTTATCCCGTAGAAAAGGGAGGGTCTTCTCCGACGAGCCGATGCGGGAGGGAGCGGCTTCGACGAGGTGCCGGCGATTTCATCAAGGGTGGTCAGTGGTCACTCGAGCTTATAGATCTGCTTTTGTTCGTTTAGGTATTCCTTTCTAACCAGATGTAGTAACTAGTATCTGATTTGGTTGCTATTTAGATCTTTAGCAAGATGAAACATGGCCCGATTTGGTTTGTGGAGGTTGATTTGGTTTATCTGCTAGTCTAGTCCAGGGTTTGGTAATTATACTACATATTATCTCATCAAGTGTAGTATATGGTTTGGTGATGCCTCTAGGTCAAGCATCCTCAAGCAAATCTTATGTTGCATTAGGGTTAAGATTACTCAACATCGTAGATTTGAGTAGTAAAATGACTTGTTTGTCGTAACAAGAAATGCTTTGATTATATATGGTTACATCCTTTTATGTATATTGTTCTTTACTTTCATGTTGCTATCTCAATTTTTTGGTGTTGATTGAGCTTTTCTATGTGCCTGCTAGTTGAACATAGAGTGGACATGTAACTTAACATGTTGAACATAGAGTGGACATGTAACTTAACATAATAAGCTTAGGCAAGCATATGCTTTTGGTTTTTTGTATGGTGGTAAATTACTGAACCAAGTCACCTTTTATACTTTCTTCCTCTGTTGCCAGGGTCAGGCACTTGGGAGAAACATATTTTATATGGTCAAATAAATAACTTGATTTCCATAAGATGAAAATTAACCTAACAATGGTTTCAAACACGTAGAAAGTAACTTATATTAATATCTAGTTATATGAAAAATAACTTATTAATTAATTTACAGTAGACAATAAGTAACTTATTCCTGTTTTGGTCTGATATTTGTTATGCTTTATTTTTTAGTCTATAATATAGTACCCATCGATGATATTTGTTATGCTTCATTTTTTTAATCTATAATCTAGTTATGTGGATCTACATTTTTTTTGCTGCATGATCTATGTGGGAATCTGCTGAGTAAAATATGAAGTAGCAGCTTTGATGATGCATTGTTTTTTAAATGCTGAGAGCAATGCTCTTTTGTGTGATATTTATGTGGTGATATCTCTTTGTTAAACTGTGATTGCCATGATGTTTCAAGTCTGCTACGTTTATACTTCCATCTATTCAATAAGTCAGTTCACGACTAATGCAACAATTTTTTATTTATTAAATAAATTCCATGTTTCTTATGCTGATCGAATATGGGTTTTACTTGAAAACAGGGATCAGGTGCACATGGTCTTTTACCATAGCTACTTTTTTTACTTCTGATTGTTTTTGACACGGCTTTTAGACATACCACCTTTTCATGGTACCTGTGATTGATAGCACAAAGGTTGTAGATGACAATATGTAGTACAAGTCTTCGATGAACTGCACTTACATATCTTTTCTTTTCATGGTCTCGTCATCTTGCAAGTGTGGGGTGCTGGCCCTGTTTTTACTGGTGCTTGCAATTATTTTGAAGTGCATGATGAAGTTTCAAGGACCAAAGGTAAACTCTCATATATTATCTGATTTAGACGTCCAGTGAGTTATCATTGATTTACATAATGTTGAAAGTAATTCAACCTGACTTGATACAAATAGAAAATAGCTTGTGAGAAACTTTTGCATGATAAACCATGTAACTCTTTGTTTTTATGAACTTATCTGATTTGAAACTCAATAGGAAGTAACATATCATTGATTTAATGGGGTAGAATGTAACTTGTCACTGGTTTGAAACATAGTGGAAGTAACTTCTCTTGAAATCTGGAATTTGATACAATCATAGCTACCATCATGAAGTTGGGGTTACTATAGTCACTACTAGTATGGTAGTTATGTTGTAATTTTCCAGCCTTAAGTCTTAAGCTGATAATCATTGTTCTATAGGAGTTGTTTAGGTTTCATGCATATTACTGTGTTGGTCATGTTGTCATGTGTCCTACTTAGTTCTCCCTCCATAACAGTACTCATTTGGTGATGGTTGCTTTATCAGTGATGCTTGTGGTCTACTGAGAATTTGTCAGTATGAACTACATGTGGGTGGCTAATTCCTGAAAACTTGTAGAGACTATCACTAATTTTAGGAAGAATGCAAATTCTTTTATGTCATGTTCGTCTGCATTTTAGGAGTCTGAACCGAAATGAATTTCTTTTGGCCATTCTACAAGCCTGAACTAAGATGGGTTTTCCATGTTTGCAGTGTTGCACATTTGTTTGTATCATCAGTTCATCACGGTTGTGTACTTGATGGTTTCCACTTGAATTATCTCTTCACCAGCAAACTAAAAAATTGATTAATTGCATCTCTCTCAAATCAGCAAAGAACAACAGTGTAATCACACGCAATTTCATATAGTTTTGTTGGCATTCGTGGTCTAATCACTAATCAGTAGGTCTGTTGTCTGCATACATCGGGCAACAAGGTCCAGTAGCATTTGTCTATACCACCATTGCAAACCGACTAGCATGTGCAAGATCAAGGAATTTGGTGGGTTGCAATTAGATGTTTTTTCCTAGTTTTTTGTGGTTGTTTGAATTAATTTATACTATGTAGGAAGTAACCTAGAATTAATTTACACTATATAGAAAGTAACTTGCCCGTAATTTGTATTTCTTAGCAAGTAACTTCTTTCTAACTATTTCTCCTTTCATCCGTAGTGTCCTGTTGTGATGCTTACCTCTAATTTTCATTCATTTTATGAGGAATGGTAAATAATAGATATTTTATCGTACTTATTGTCATTCTAATATTTTTTATCCCTTGCTACATGAGCAAAATCTGTATAATGTATAAATTGCGGGCATCCTCTTGTTGTTCTCTCTAGTAGGATCTAAGGTTACATCCTTTTTTAGTGTATTGTCCTTGGCCTGTCATGTTGCTATCTCGAGTTATGGTGTTTGCTGAAGCATTTGATGTGCTTTTTTAGCTTATTGTCCTTGGCCTGTCATGAGCATGTTTGTTTTAGTTTGCATTAGTTGGTAATCTGTGAAACCAAGTAAGTTTAATATGTGTCCTGCCTTTGTCATCAGGGTTAGGCATTTGGTGACAAAAGAACCTCGGGGCTTGCCATTAATTTGCACCAATGAGAAAGTAGCTTCTCAATGCTTTAGTAACCAGAAAAAGTAAATTGGCACTATTTCTGTGAATGAGAAAGTAGCTTATCAATAGTTTACACGAGAATGAAAGTAACTTGTCAGTAATTTGCACAATAGAGGAATCATGATGCTTAAGTGATCAGATAAAGTAACTTGGCACTATTTATGTACATTAAATGTAAATTATCAGGATGACACAACCTTTGAAATGTCCCATGAAACATTTTGTCAAACGTATATGATGTCTCCTAGTGCCTACCCCCATTGCGGCGTCGATTTAGGGTGTTGGCTTTAGTTGTACAGTGCCCAAGCTCTGTGTTTCTTCTTTGTAGGTCAGCTCGACAATTTCTCCTTACAGGTTCAGCAACAGGTCAGGTATATGTAATCTGTAGTTTCACTTACATTGACTAGTGATCTGATCATTGCCTCCATTGTTTATTCTTTTCCTATGAGCCTAATCTTTACATGCTTGATATGTTCAGTAGTACATCAGTAGCCCATGCCTTATGTGTTTAAGTTTATTGTTGACACTTCTTATGATCCATTATTAGGATTGCCAATCCCAGTAATGGTGCAAGTAGTGTTCATTGGTATTCTTACGATACAGATATAAATCCGCAAGCGCACGGATACCGATGTAGCATTTCACCCGGGAGTTTTCCTAGGTATCGTATTTATATTTCCGCAGGGAAGCATTGGATAAAGAGTATCGACTATTGACAAGGATGTAACTACTAATTAAAGTACCGGCTAACAAGGCGGGGGTAAAGGATAGGATAGGAGTGATATTCAGTTGACACACACAAGGAGAAGTTCAGGATAGAGATAGAAGAGCGGTCTAGCTAGTGGGAGAACAATGAGACAGGAAAGGATTCCTATATACTTCCACTGGCCTTGAGATACCTCTGGCAAGGGTTACGGCTAGCAAGAAGAATGACTTCTAAGGTTCTTTTCCTAGCTCTATTGTCTTAGCTTCGGGACAAGGGAACCGGTGAACACATAGAAAGGGATGAGAAGGGGTGCCACTATTTCCCAACTGGGGGATCCTACGGACCGGAACTAACGTGATGGGCTACGAAGACCGAAAGGGCTGTCACCACCTCACGGCTACCACCTCCGTTGCGACGGGAATAAACCAAGGTTACCATCTAGACTAGGTACCACACCTACGCTAGGCAATAACTACTCACTCTCCTAGAAAGAGCAAGCACTCCTGTCAATACCCCGGTGACAATTCACCGGAAGCATTGAGCAGAAACGAGGAACCAGCTAAGACAAAGGACTAAGAGAGAACTTATAGAACCAGACTACAACAGCTTATAACCAAGGCTAGACATTCCACAATTACTCGCGAAATAAATGCAGAACAAATAGCTCAAGTAAATGCAGAGGAAATATATTGATTACTCAGAGTCGAACATAAAGAAAAGGAAAAGATACAAGAGCTTTACCAGAACTCTAGAAGACGACTCCGGAACCCCGAACGAAGCTCGACCCTGACTCTAACTCCCAACTGGACTAGCCTAACTCTACATCTTGAAAGTGGAGAATGGAGACTTGCTCCCAAGTGGTGTCTTACAAGTGAGGAGAACACTTCTATTTATAGGTGCGAGAGGCGGTTGAGGTAGAGCACCGGCCAAGGCACCGAGGGGGGATGCCCCGGCCAGTTCGAGCGAACGGATAGGTTCGGCCGAACTGGTCAGTTCGGCCGAACCGTCCAAATGCACCGCCTTGGTGCTCCACGGCCTGGATTGGCTCTAGAGGTCGGTTTTGAGGCGGTTACCCAGTTCGGGCGAACTGGGCCCTTCGGGCGAACTGGGCCCAGTGCCCGGTTGACCTCTGCTGCACCGACTATGTGTTGTGGACGTCTAGGATTGCTTCCCATGGGCTGGGTTTAGTCGGTTTGTGCTTCTTTGCTCCGGATTGACGACGTCAGTGATCCCTGCGGCCTCTGAGTGTGTTTTCCCATGTGGTGGTGTGTCATATATGAATGGGCTAAGGGGGGTGGATCAGCCGATCCAAGTGGTCTGGCTGAAATGGCCACTTTTACCCCCCTTAGTCCATGTTTGCTGAATTGTGTACCTGCACACCATATACTCACCAAAACTCGTGGAACATTATTAGAATATAAACCTAAGTACATGGAATGTTGCATAAAACCTCATTTATTCCCGAGTATTGGTGGTCGGATTTGGGTTGTAACGACCGCCAACATTTATGAAGGGTTATTTTCATGCTACAGTGATCGTTCAGTTGAGTAATCCTATATTAGCTTCAGTATTAGTTTGTACGCTTTCAATGTTCTATTTCATATCAGATAGAGTAGCAGCCATTTTCTTTGGAACCAACATCAGGTAATCAACTAGTTCGGTTCATAGAAGATTCATTTTTCATGGACTATCACTTACATGCTACAATATCCAATAATTAGGCAATCATTGCTTGCTCTATTTTTTTATCAATTAAGTTTTGCATGGCCGGCTGTAGTTTTTAGTGGTGTATTTATTTAATCCTTTTCATTGCTATCTAATACATGTTTGGCCAGTAGTTTTAATTCTATAGTACCAAGTTTATGTGTTGGCCAATTAGTAGCGGTACTAACTTTCTTAGTATGGTAAAAGTCTAAATGATGGTTGTGTCCTTAATATTTTTGCAAGTTAATTAGTGCTCTTATTAGTTGCTTTGCTATTTTGATGTAGCTCAACATGTCACTACTAATCTGGTCATCACTAAAGTTAGAAAAACATGGTGTATGTCATTCCTTTATCTATTTTGATTTAGCATGTAATATGTCACTGTTAATCTGGTCTAGAAAGTAACTTATCATGATGTGCATGAGGTATGAAGTAACTTGTCCTTGATTAGAAACATATAGGAAGTTATTAAACATTAATTTACACTAGGCAGGAAGTAACTTGTCCCAGATTAGAAACTCAACATGAAGTAACTTATCATGAATTACTGAAGACACAAAGTAGTCTGTCCTAGATTTTTTTAACACATAGGAGGTATCTTATCTATCAATTACATGAAACTCAATGTTACTTTTTCCATGTTTTCAAACTACATGTATTCCCTGATGTAGTCATATTTTCTTGAATTTCCAATGCTTTCCAAACAATTTCTGATGTAGCAATATTAAGGTCGATGAATAAATTCATCATGCGATATGTATGATACATATAGAAACCACAATTAGAAAAGGTTGTTACATCTTTGTAGTTATGGTCTTTTTGCATATGTAAAGAACAATGAAGTGTTGTCGCTTTTTTATACAGTAACACACTGTTCATAGTAGTTACTTATCACGATTGTGCATCTACTTTTTACATTAGTGCAAGTTACTTTCTACTATCTTTTTAAAGTCATTTTTACTTCTTGTAATCTCATGAAATGGTTGGTAACTATGATTTCTTTTGTCTTCCATCAGGTACATATCTAAATCTGAGGCCCTCAGGAAGTACCTTTTCTGGAGACGAGAATGACAGATGCTCTGTACGCAGCACTTATTTTACTTGTTGAAGATGCAAATATTTCATGCACAGTGTTAATCAGTTTAAGTTTAAGGGCAAAACAATTACACGGTGTGTTATAAGATATGCTTCTAGAATTTGGAATACTCATACTCTTGGATAATGCGCTAGTTAACCCCACTGGATCTAAAATCACTGTTGTTGAGTTTTTGTAAGAATCGTTTGTGTTTGAGTGAAAAGAATCTGCACCTGGACCTTCCTGTTTTGCCCAGTGCAGATACTTTGATCTGTGTATTGTTTCCCATAATGTTTCCACCTGATTTACCATGTTTTTTGTTTGTATTCATGGCTTTATACCGACTTCTATTCTGCAGTCATGGCACTTAGGAAAGACATCAGCGCTGCCATGGCCAGCATCACCCATGTTGTATGTGTGGCCAGAGTGCTTAGCGTCTGTGCTACTCTAGTTGTGGACGCGCTCTACGCACAGCGCAAGTGGACGTCCCCACGCAGCGCAAGTGGACGTTGACGCGCTCTCCCGCAAGTGGACAGACATGCACTCCACCTTCCATTTTTAGCTTCCGTCCATATATAGTAACTACCGGAGGGCTCTCCAGTTACCGCTAACGGGAGAGGGCTCTCCGCGTAGTCGCGTCCTTTTTTGTTTCACCCAACGCAGCCCCTCTGTATTCTTCCTTCGCCGTTTTTTGCCGATGTTTTTTTGCCCAATCGTTTTTTTTCCTACGTTTTTTCTATGCAGCCTGCCACCGCTATACAACAACTTGAATTGGTAGGTGGGTGTAAATTGCTCCATTATCTTATAAAGTGCTTAATTTAGTACAATAACTTGACGGATTCATGCGAATTAGTCCAGCAATCTGTAAAATGGTAATTTTAATGCAATAACCGGTAAATTAATACATCAGTAGTCCAAACGCCTCATCAACAACATATTTTCTAACGCAGGGTCACAATAAAAAGTATATTCATATTGAAGCAAATTATTACGCGTTATTCCTTTTATACTTATTTAGAAAGGGAAATCGACCTAAAAAGACATAAACAAACTTGCATTCTATTGAATTGTTGAATACCTAAGCCGAAGAGCAAAAAAAAAGATTCTAAAGTCTCTCACTTCAGTCTTTCCATAACTCTAAGTGTTATTCTATAATTTGATTGAATTTGAACTAATAAATTAAAAAGTTTTACATAATTAAGAAGCAACACCCTAATATAAATAATATAAAAATTATTCATAGGCTCATCTACTATGCTTAATACATTACCGTTTTAAAGTTTGGACTGTAAATGCACTGATTTACCAAATTATAATACTAAGGGGGTGTTTGGATCTTTGCAACTAAAACTTTAGTCCTAAAATGAAGGTGCTAAACTTCAGTACTCCAGTTTGGTTCCTGGTATTAAAAAGGACTAAAGTCACATTAATGAACTTCTCAAAGACAATTTTACCCTCCACCCTGCCCTCACCCGCTACCCCTTCGTGCGCGGCGGCAGAGGCGGAGAGCGGCGAGGCGGAGCGTCGACGGTAAGCGGCGGTGAGGCATGGCGTTGGCAGAGCATGGTGAGGCACGGCGTCGGTGACCGGAGAGGAGGGCGAGCGGTGGTGGGGGAGCGGGAGGGCGACGGCGGGGGACGGAGAGGAGGGCGAGCAGCGGCGGGGGGGATCGGGAGGGCGGCGGTAGGAACGGAGAGGAGGGCGACTGGCGGCGGGGGAGCGGAAGAGCAAGCGGCGGCAGGGGAGCGCATGAGCAGCGGAGGGAGAGAGAGGGAACGGTGGGGGGAGTAATGAGGTGGCAATGGGTGGAAAAGGTGCCCATTTAGACCCTTAATTACCTCTAAAGTTTTATACTAGTTTTATTCCCTTTTAGTCCTAGGTGTTTGGATCTTTAGAGCTTTTTAGTCCTAATTTTAGTATTTTTGAGTTTTAAGAGTGTGATCAAAACAGGGCCTAAATTAAGTACTCCCTCCGTCCCATAATAACAGGTCATTTAGCATTCAAATTTTGTCCCACAAAGAATATCCATTTATCTTTTAGAGATGCACACATTAATACAAAAGTGCATAGAGAAACGTAAAAGTGCATAGAGAAACACATAGAGCCAATGAAATAGTTAGTTAATGCTACTTTTGTAACTCCAATGAGGGGTAACATGGTCATTTGTTATGACTACTAATTTGTCTGATATTTTTCAAAACGGCCTGTTATTGTGGGACGGAGGGAGTATTTTTTTAAGTTATTGTATTTATTTGAGTATTTTATAAGTTTTTGGACCAATTTACACCCAACTGGCAAGTTCATGTACTCCCTCCGGTTTGGTAAAAGAAGTCGTTTTAGACAAGGTTTGAGTCAAACATTGGTAATATAAATCATGAATAACATTTAAGTCGTTGAGTTTGGAAATGTGAAAAATATATAAATAGATTGGTCTTGAAAATTACTTTCATAAAAGTATACATATATAACATTTCAAGAAATATTTTTATAAAAAAGAGAAGTCAAAGTTGTGCTTTGGTGACCATGTCGCTGTCCTAAATGACTTCTTGTATCAAACCGGAGGGAGTACTAAATTGAGCATTTTACAAGATGTTATATCAATTTGCATATAATGGATGCAATTTACTCTTTTTCCTACGCAGCCTGGCCGCCGCCGCTGGAAACAGAAAGCGAGGCAGGAAGAGCCGCTGGGGAGGCGCGGGAGCTAAAGTAAACGCCGTGGGAACAAGCGGAGAGCGAAGTAAACGCCGCGGGCCGCCGCTCGGGAAAAAAAAAAGCGAGGCAGAAGGAGCGGATAGAGAGATAGGATGGATGGCTAGCCGGATATATTAGCTGTTGGATGAGATTTTTTTAGGTTTTTTTTAAGAAAGAATAAATAGTCTTTTGGAGATGCTTTGTGTCACCACTGGTCCAAAGACGAAGAGAGGATGAGGACTCTTAGAATTCACCCCTTTTAGCCACACAATTATTCTTCATGCTCTCTTTCTTTCAATGTAACTCCGTTGAGACTTGAGAGAGAGAGAGAGAGTTAGGATATTCCAAGCTGAAAGGCACTGAGTACACTGATGCACTTGAGAAGCCACTACTTCATACTTACACCCACAAGAGGCCAAGAGGGGACTATATTCAGCACGTGTGAAATGTACCGTCATACAAGAAGAGAAGGATGAACACTTGATTTTTTTTTTCTCAACACATGTCTGAACCTCTTTTTTCTGTATGTTACTAGTACATTGGAAGCAGCCATCCTGCATCCCTTAAAACAAAGCACATACTTGCTATAATATATAAGCAAAAACACCACAACATTTCCTGCCCATATGGCACCAATCTCTAAATTCTCCTGCAGTGATCTTACAACACTGCATTCCTATTTTACAGGAGCACATCCAACTGAACGCTGCATGGCCAGTCCCCAAAAAGACGATGAGAGAGGGGACCGCGTGATCTTTACTTCAAACTGGTTATCCACTAAGAAACTTGCTCAAGACATTGCGAAAATCTGAGGCTGATGATCTGAACATGCTTCAGTTATGACTGTGGGACGATTGTGCCAACATAGCCGAGACCCACAATGAAGAAAGCTATGGACTGGAAGAAGAGGTAGATGAAAAAATGGTCCCTCCCATACGCAAGATCATACCATCCGCAGGAGAAGAGGAAGACTCCCACACCAAGCTCCGTAATGTGCAGCCTGAATTTTGTTACTGAAAATTAGTTGCAAGACTTAAGAGAACATCGGTAAAATAGCAGATTTAGTGGCTCCCATACCTCTCCCATATTCTCATGAACTGTTTCTTGAATCCTGCTTTATTAGACGATTTCATCTTCATAGCACTGCCGAGCTTTGTGGTCACGACCCATTCGTTGGCCCTGCCAGCCTCTAACAAGCCGATCAATGTGGCTTTTGTTCTGTGCAGGGACATGACGTTCTCAAAGGCAACCCAGAAGAAAAGCAAATGAAAAGACCTGAAAAATTGATGTCCTCAGGTTAGATAATCATGTGGGTTGATCACCAAGAATTAGTAATTGATGACTATATTTCATTGGCTCTGTGGGGTTCTGTAAAAATGTTCACCTGGGAGTGCCAACAGAATTGAGAAGGGTGATGGCCGAGGGAATGTAGACACAGCCCCACCTTGGTATGCGGACCTCTGGGACAAAGATCGTTGCTGGGATGACGAGGCAGTAGAATGTAAAGGTTATAATATGCGCAATGATCTTGCGTATCAAGAAAAAGTTGTAGATGACATGGATCTTCTTCCAGATCGTCACTTTCTGCATCATGTCAATGGCATGTGAGTTAGCAGCAAGTTCAACTCGGCCTAAATTAACTCAATCAGATCTAATGTCTGTTCAGGCAGACCTTGTTTGTCACAATCTCCATAAGCATTTTCCTGAACAGGTTCGCCGGTCCGCACGACCACCTGTGCTGCTGGAACCGGAAAGCCTTGAAGGTGCTCGGCAGCTCGCTTTTCACCTGAAAATCATGCACACACACCATGGTTTTAGCCTCACTTTCCTCTTGGGCAATCTGAATGTACTATTTGTCTCAAAAAGAAGAAATGGCCGTGATGCAATGCAATGATAGTAACGCGGAAAGATGCATTCGATGGAATGTACTATTGTCTCAAAAAAGAAGAAATGGCCGTGACCCGTGATGCAATGATAGTAAGGCTGAAAGATGCATTGGATGGTATCTGAAATTGTTGAATGCCATGATTGGAACCAACTGTACCTGAACATCACCGAGGTAGACAAACTTCCAGCCCTTAAGACTTGCCCGAATAGCAAGGTCCATGTCCTCCACGGTGGTCCTGTCCTTCCACCCTCCGGCCTCATTCACCGCGTTAATGCGCCAGACGCCAGCGGTTCCTGGATGCGAAAACAAGTCAGATGCTAATAATTTGGAATTACGGTTGCAAGTGAAGACAGCATTGGATGTGTGGATCTTAGTGGTAGTTACCGTTGAAGCCGAAGAATGCGCAGACGGAGGAGCTCACTTCCTGCTCCACCGTGAAGTGGTAGTCCAGCGACATCTCCTGCATCCTCGTCATCAGGCACTCGTCCGCGTTCACTGTTGATCAGCACACGGACAGCAATCAGACACAATCACATCATTTATTTATCAATCATTGCTGTAGCCAAAATCACGAGGAAAACAAGTGACACGATGAAGACTGTGTGCTTCTGGTTCCCGGGAAAAAATACGGACCACGAAACAGTAACTAGAAAGAGAACTTATATTAATTTCCTGTCCTCTTTGGTTGACCACACAAGTAGTTTTTTTTTACCGAAAAAACACCACACAAATAGTTTACTGCTGAATCGGAACAGAGCTGCCGTGGACACATGTGCGTGGTACTCTGATTTTTTTCCCCAGTTGTTTTTGTTCTGTCACTCTACAGCTAATCTGGCTCCATTCATCCACCATTCACAAATCAAAGCCAGAACAGAACATTAGCATCAGACTCTGTCATTCCAACTGAACCACAGATTAGTTTAACCCATCCACATCCTACTAGTATAACATTTCCTCCTAATATAACCTCACCATGCTCTGTCCGGATCTGGATGCGTCCCCAGAAGAGCTCCAACGCCACTAATCTCATAGCTTGATGACTGTGTTCTTTAATCCCCATCTGATGAGAAGCCCAAGAAGGCTTTAGTGCAGGCAGAGGCAGGGGCGTGCCGGCACCGCAGCAAAGCAGAGACGGCGGGCCCCGGTGGCGGTCACTTTACTCGCGCCCACGCCTCCTCCGTCCCGGGATCACCGACGGCCGGGCCGGGCCCGCGCCACATGGGCCGCAGAAAACCTGTCCTGGGGCTAGACGGGGCCGGCCGTCCGGCCTATTGTCAGTGGCAGCGTGGGGCCCGGCCCGGCCGGGACACGTACGCACAGTTCGTGTAGCTCCGGATAGAGACCTGACACGAGGGTACAGTGAGTGAGTGTGTGTGTGGGTAGGTGCTGGGTTGGGTGCACCGTGCATGGATGGAGTGGGTCTGATCTCTGTTGGGTGAGTGAAGCAGCTTCACTGGAGTAGTGATTACTGTACTACTGAACCCTCTTGCCGTGGTTGTTTCCGGTGTGTGCAATGCAACCCAACATCATCGGCTGGTCCCACGTGGCAACCAGCCAAGAATCTGCAGCAGCATTATGCTAAAAACCTCCCCCTGCGCGGCACGAGCGAATATGCCACTGCCGGTTACTGATTCCTGACAGGCCCCCCGAATAGTAAACGGCCTGCGAGCTGCGGATGCATCCCCAGAGCAAGTTGAAGCCCGGATTAACTGCCGCAGATCACCGACGACCCGACGGCGACATGGGCCGAGGCCCCGCCGCCGGGACAACGACGGCAGCTCGCCCCGCCGCTGCCTGGCGCGGTCCCGGCGGGGGAGGAGGAGACCGTAGAATCCCAACGGCATCACGATGAGTAGGAGATCCGGGTGGTTACCAGGTACGTGGCCGCCGACGACGCCCCGTGACACGGCGCGGCAGGCCCACGAGCGCGGGGGGATCCCATTGCCACCGCCGCCACTGTCACAGGCGTGACCAGCGGCGCGACGGGCACCCCACGGCCGCGTGATTAACCACCGACGGCGGAGATGCGGTTTGCGATCCGAAGTCTCGCACGGTGCAGGTGCGCGAGGCCCGTCGGTGGCGTTGGCGTGTGATGTGATCTCCACTCCACCTCCCGTAAAATAATCCCACGGCTCAAAGCTCTGTACTCTACGTACCACCAGCCCGGCCCGGAAGTCAAGGCCGGTTGACACGTGCCCGTGGCGCCCCAAAGTCAATCGCAAGCCCGGTTTCTAGCCTTGATGAGACACTATGATAACCGTACTTAATAATAAGTACGTAGACGCATCTATCCCAACCCTGCACTCTACTTAACCTTACGTTACCGCCGACAAAAAAAAAACACCACCAGGGCATCACACAGGCTTGTAACACACGGAACAATAATAATGCCCAAACATAAACAAAAATGCACGGAATGAACGAAGGGTAGGGGAGAGCTAGATCAGAATCGGACGGCGGTCACGTACCGAATCTCCACCGCGCCTGGACGAGTGCGATCTCCGGGTTGTGCACGAGGTAGGGGATGGTGCGCTTGAGGAAGTCGGGGTCGGGCTGGAAGTCGGCGTCGAAGATGGCCACGTACTCGCATTCCCGCACGTACGCGTGCTTCATCCCGGCCTTGAGCGCGCCGGCCTTGTACCCCTTGCGGTCGTCGCGGATCTGGTACGTGATGTTGATCCCCTTCCGGCCCCACCGCTCGCACTCCAGCCGCACCATTTCCTGCACAACACCATTGATCATCCCGGCTTAATTTACTCACATTATCACTTACTACCTCCCAAATTCTGCTAAAACAAAACTTACTACCTCCCAAATGGCAGTTAAAAATAGTTTCACCAGTAGTAGTACCAAATGGAATTTGGCACATTCTCAGTGCGTGAAAGAAATATCGCAAATTGCACGTACGGACGGCTTAGATGCTGCTTGTGGTGTGCCTCGGCCAATGCGGGTGCAGTCGCCATTGCCAAGGCCCATCCATGATCCCCATCCATCTTCTAAAGAATGGAGAGGGTGACCAGATCCAATGCGAGTGAGTGACCCAACAACCCAAGCTAAGGAAGGAAGGGATGGTCAACACCCCGGCACGGCTTTTGCACGTGCCTAGTGTAGTTAGTGCTAGGAGGATCCTTTGCGCGGAGGATCAGGTACAGATGCTGGTGCAGTCGCTACTAGCTCCAGTGACTTAATTAGCGTGCCATTATTGGCCCCACGACCCCCCGGCAGTTAATGCTCACTGCCCCGGAGCAAATCCGATGCGCCGTAAGATTTCCTTTTTATTGCGGTTGTGCTGCCGGAGATTTTTTTTTACTACATTATCATGCCAAAAGTTAATGTGCCCAAAAAAAAGCCTAGCAATGAATCCGCAATAATTGAGAATGGCTAGCTCCCCCAAAAATAGCGACATGAGTGTCCCCCATCCCGCGCTTCTCGGTCCTCCGAAATGAGAGCCCATGTAGTAGAGCCCAAACATCTCCCTTGGTTTTTTTTAATCATGCTAAGCCATTTCCTACGCTAAAATATGCAAAATTCTACTATGCTTTGAACCCTACTTGTTTTCTCATTTTCATGGTAAAAAATGATCCAACTTATTCCTGTAAAAAGCCTTGCCACGTAGTATTGCAGTAGATGGGGAGTGTAGCGACCAGTGAGAATACATGTGATGAGGATACATGTGACTAGTGACTTGGCGAGGATACATGTGAGTTTTCACTTTCTCATTGCGAGCGCTAGCGTGGTAACCTGCGCGTGATGCGACTTGTGTAGCTAGCGTGAGCTCGAAAAAAAGAGGACAAGCGTGGTCGGGGCCAGGCCTGGCAGGATGCCCGGGCGTTGCGGCCTCCTCTTTCCATTGGGGACAAAAAAGTAAAAGGCCAAGCAAAGCCGCTTCCCCTCGGCACCACCTCACCTCCCTTTCCCCTTTTTTTACTGTCCCTACTATTCTATCTACCCCCCTCCCCTCTTCACTCCACTGCCCGTATCAATGGCCACCACCCACCGACAGGCAGGCACCGCGCTGATGATGGCAGCAGTAGCAGTGCATGATTAGCTAGCGGTAATGGTGGTGATTAGTGTTAATGGCCTAATGGCGCGTGAGGTTTACCTTAATGACTTCGTCCGTGGAGTCGTCGAGCACCTGCACGACCAGCTTGTCCGCGGGCCACGACAGCCCGCACACGGCGCCGATCGACAGCTGGTACACCTGCACCGAGCGAGCAGATCGATTAACCCCAAATCAACCACTTCGCCGCCATTGAAGGCCGGCGGCAATGGCGGCCGCCGTGCAAGCGAGCAATGCGGGGGATGGAGAAGCGAGCGAGATGGTAGTAGTATGTACGGTACCTCGCGCTCGTTGAACATGGGGATCTGGACGAGGACGGAGGGGAAGGCCTCGGAGCCGAGCTCCGGGTCGTCCTCGGGCAGCGGGTCGCAGCGGTAGCGTCGCTCGGGGCGGAAGCGGAGGAGTTTCACGCCGGCGATGACGACGGCCATGTACATCCGCTCGAGGAAGAGCAGCACGGACATGGTGAGGCACACCGCCACCGCCAGCCGCAGCAGCGGCACGATCACCGGCGCCCGCACCTGCGACCACGCCTCCGGCAGCGCCGCCGCCCCGTCCATCGCTCCCTCGGGCTCCGGCGGAGGCGAGGCTGAGGGCAATGCGCCGGCGGGGTGGGCTGCTGGGCTGGGTGTGTGTGGGGTGTGGGTGTGTTGGGGCGCGGGCGGGCTGCGGAGTGGGAGTGCGCGAGAGTGAGGGGGTTTATAGAGGGCAACCCACGTGCTTAGCGCGGCATCAGGGGAGCTAGCTACCGTAGGGTTTTGTAACCACTGTGTACACTCCTACAACTAGTCCTCACTTCATTTTCTTTTTTTTTCATTAAGAAAAAAGGGAGAGAT
Organism: Echinochloa phyllopogon; assembly: GCA_033239725.1. Lineage (NCBI taxonomy): Eukaryota > Viridiplantae > Streptophyta > Magnoliopsida > Poales > Poaceae > Echinochloa > Echinochloa phyllopogon. The sequence goes on from BTCW01000001.1 coordinate 6,518,232, forward strand.
ATATATTTTTCTAGAAGGGCTTTGTGAACTCTAAACTAGGAATATTTTAGGAGGGTGGACTCGCGATAATGGCGAGTGTGGCAGGTGCAATTGGCGCCAAAAACGTAGATCCACGGGAGTGCCACTCACTGCCCTGAATAAGAAATGGCGGGAGATCGAGGGCTGGTTAGCTTAGCTACTCATCAATCATCATCACTCAAGTCTACTACTGCTCCACTGCCTAGTGGGGGATGAAGAATGAGTCCTCTGCGGCTCTGCTTACAAATAATCACACACCGACGGTCTCACTGAGCACACTCACGTACGAGCAGTACGTGCTGCTCCAGCTGGGCAGAGGAATTTTTTTACGCAGCCTAACCACTGTTGACCTGTCAAATAGTGGGGCCTCGGACTGGGATCCAAGGCCCGTGGTGCTTGCCGTGACAGTAAAATAAAACATTAACAATTGCATGATTGCGGGTGGAAGGCGACGGTAAGATATCATGGGTGATAAGAGCCACAGAGGAGGGTTTAACAGTAAAAAGCGTTGGCGGATGGGGGGAGATGGAGCCGAGATTAGGCCATCATTGTCGCGGTGGGGGTGATCGATCGAATGGGCCCCTGCCGGAGGTGTCGGTGGCGCGGCTGGAGATGGCTACTAGCTGTTGCAGGGCTTGCAAGCTTCAGTGTACTGGTGGTGGCTGGGGGTAGGCAGGCACGAGCTCATGGGGCGTCAGTTATGCCGGCTCGGTGAAGATGGATGGGCTTATTAGTTGGTTGGTTGGGAATCAGTTAACTTCTGGTGGTAGTTTTGTGACTCGTGAGAGCACAGCAGAGAGCACTTTTGGGGGCATTGGGATTGGCTTCAATTAGGCAGGCAAAAGGAGGGGTGCTCCTAAAAGAGATTAGACGAGCCGAGTTCCTGTGGCCATGTCTGCTCCCCCCTGAATTTGTTGCAGTGGATGGAAGCAGGAAATGCTTTTTCTCCCCTGATTTTCTTGCAGTGGAACAAGTGCCTTTTCTCCCCTGATTTCGGCAAATTTCGTGAAAACCAAAGATGAGCAAAATCAGCCAAAGAGGGTTTCTCCGGGCCTGGCCTTCTTTTCAGCACACAGAAAAGGAAAGCGCTCCACTTGGCCCTTGCTTTCCGACGGGCGTCCATGAGACAGGGCATTAAGACGGGGGTTATGTTTCCTCCCGGCGCGGCCACGTGCCCTGCTTCTGCCTCTGCGCCACAACACGCGCAGGGTAATCGGCAATTCGGCATCTCACCCGGACAAATCATTATTCAAACAGGCCTCGCGGCCCTCGCCCTTTATTTTGCCCAGCAAAAGCGCCGTGAGCGTTCAACGAGAGAGAGAACTAGCCCCACCACCACCACCCCCATTAGCGTCGGCGCCGGGCCTGTTAATCATGGGCGATATTTTTTTTTGTTTTTACTCCTCTCGTGATTGCCACGGTGGCGCCGTAGACCGGGAAACCGGCATGTGATCGATCTCATCACGGCGGCGATGAGTGAAGCAGCACAGTCGTCAGTCACAGACTCACAGCATGTAAAACATGTGCTGTAACCTGGCCAAAGTTACTCCTCAAGATGGCGGGTATGTACCCGCCGCTGGGTACTGCCAATCCATATCCTTACCCGTCAAATAGAAGTTTACCCATTTAAGTACCTACACCCATATGCGGGTACAACAACTTACCCATACCCGTATCCACGCGGGTTTTTTCTACCCGTCGGGTAACCCGTACCTGACTGTACACCCACTAAAAAGTATAGAAATTATAAATATAATCATGATAGAAAGCACATATGAACAAATATGAGTAAATAAGTAGTACAAGTGACAAACATTCACTAATTATTAGTATAATAAATCAATAGATTACGAGTTTATTATTAGTATCAAATCATCACTTGCTATCAAAGTACAAGTTTATGATCTAATTACATATTATAGGCGGGTATGGGTAGTTTGCACCCACACCCGCACACGCTTACCCGATGGGTAGAGATTTGTGCCCATTACCACACCCGGGGTGAAGATATCTTTCCATACTCGTCTTCTTATCGGGTAAAACCCATCGGGTACGCGGGTTTCGGGTACCCATTACCATCTTGAGTTACTCTGCGGCTAAAACGCGAGCTAGCTAGCCCGAGTCGGCGGGGCCGGGTCGGCCTTGAAAGGCCCTAGCAGAACGTTTGAGACTGGGGTAATTTGGGCCCCCAATGGACCGGGCCTGTCCAGAGGACATTTATACGTGAGTAAATATTGTTTTGGATTGTCATTTTTTTTGCGAGTTGGATTGTCATTACCATGACACGACCCATGACAAAAAATCCTTTGATTGCATCTATGACAAATCGGTCTGTAATTCTCAAAAAAAAAATCTATGACAAATCGGTCCTGCACGTTAGAATGAAACATTTTTTTTTATCATCATCAAGGTAGTTGAATGTGGCCTTAAAGTATAGATTTATTACATGAAATACGGTGGATTAAATGGATTAGCTAGAAATCATCCCCAAGATTGAGGAGATAATGTAACTTAAATTAGATTAATCAAGCAATCAAACGTGTTAAATACATCCAATCTCCAAATACCATCTTACCAAACTCGGGTGGTCATTTTGCAGCCATGAACTTAGTAGTACTCCCTCCGTCCCATGAAGACGTCCCATTCTGAGATTAAAAAAATTTACAAAAGAATGTAATTCTAGCTGTACCACGTGTTTTATTTCTTAAAATAGATAATTATCTGTATGCAGAACAACCTCCTGCCTGAATCGGTGGGATTAAGATGGTTACTGAGGATAGCATGGTCATTTATCAGCGTCATTAATCTGTCTAAAAATACTAGAATTGCACTCTTCACGGGATGGAGGGAGTAGCTAGCAAAGACAGAGGCAAGATAAACTTGTTGGACAAATTAAACTATGTTTTCGTGAACTGATCATAAGTCAATTGGTAATTAAGGTTCCTTTGAGTCCTCCACTCGGCACCTTAGTCACATTTTCCTCGACATTCAAAAGTTGTTGACATCATCCATTGTTGGACGATCTGCTGCACCGCTGGATGATCCAGTGTTATGAACTTCCAACTCAAAAGCATTTTGATCGTCCGGTGCTTCATCCGACACTTGACTATGACCAATTCGGTCACCTTGTGCTTCTCTAGTGCATAAGCACTGGATGATTCGGAAATCATTTGCACAGTTATTTTCCAGACCGAGCTAAAACTTGTCCAATTCAAGCCTCCCCGAGTTCCATCTTGATTCTGCCATCATTTGGACATATGTCCATCATTTGGGCGCCTTGAAATAATGGTTGGGGGTCTTGGTCCCATGTTTCCGAACTCCAGCAGCATAATTTGGAGCTTCACCACTTGGATACCATGGTTTGGACCTCGATGATTTGGACATCATGGATTGGAATAGATCATCATTTGGGTACCATGATTTGCAACATCATCATTTGATGTCATTGTTTGGAAATCATCCTTGGGACCTAAAATCCTACAAAGACACACTTGAAAAACTTGTTAGTCCCAATTACTATGTTGTCATACAATTACCAAAATCATAAACTATGGCATATGATGCAATGTTCTTCACATTATGTTGGCATGAAAGTCCAAACAAAAAAATGATGACATTATCCTAGTGTGATACAAGAATTATGATTTCAAACTAAGTGCCAAGACTATATTCTAATTGCACCATATTTTGTTTGTTAGGACAAGATTTTCCAAAAAGAAGTATAATTCAGTATGTGTTTAGATTATATTTTTTTCTTAAGAATATTATTTTAAAGGTGGAGCATTTTGTTATGAATACGAACAAATGTTTGAGGTGGGGCATTTTCGCTACTGCTAAAAGTGGGAATTATTTTAGAAGGAAAATGCTACATGTTAAACTGAAGAAAAAATATTCCAGCAAAAAGTTATATGCCTAAAATAAATTGTGCCAGCTAGTGGAACCGATAAAAAGACTATACAGTTGATTTTTTTTTGTTTTTTTTGAAAGGGGAATTTTTTCTATAAAGAATATTAAGCTGGAAGACGATGTATTTGGGCCTAGTTAAAAAGGTCCGGCTCAGCCCGGCCCTGTGTCAGGCCCCGGCGGCCAAACATTTCAAAAAATTTCAGGTACGGTGGGCCCCAAAATACCGGGCCTATCCAGACGACCGTTTACAAGTTCGGCCACTCACGCTCGTCGTGTTCGGTAGCAACAGCAGTGATCTCTCACGGGGATTATTTCCGCACAAATTGTGGCGTGGAGTGAGACGCCGAGACAGGAGACGAGATCGTTGGTGAGCCATCAGCCATGTGCCTGCCGAGGGGGAGAGCGATCGATCGGGATCCATGGCATCGTATGCGCGCGTGACGTACGCACGCAGAGGCGCCGGGGGAGCCGGCCGGCCGGCCGGCACGGCACTCGACGTTGACGCGCAGGCAGCGTCGCTTTGTCTGACTTGAATCTTTGGTTTCTGCAGGGTTTGTACGTGAATCCAAGATTTGCATCCGGCTATTGGGCGCGCGGGAGGAGACGAGACCTGCAGGGGATCGTCGTCTCAGATCTTCTTGTTATTACTGCACCTTCTCCTTCTGTCACCGGTACGCCCGGCCGGCCTTGATAAGCGACAGCCGGCAGGGTTACCAACCATCAGCGGCGCGCCATGTGAATGAAGGCCGTTTTGGGGAGCTCTGAAACGGATGGAGATGTTCTCGATCGGCAGGCGGCAGCAGATGTTTGCAAGGGAGATTGGCATGTTCGCAAGGCACTGATTACGCTAAAACGGTGGACAGGACGTGATGACACGCAACCGAGGAAAAGGACACGCTCAAACAGTGTCCAAACGCAGCTATGATATTCATCGTGCCAATTGCACATCTCCTAGGATGCCGAAAAATACTAGCATTCGTTGACGCCCCTTGGCTTGTTCTGAACTTCTGATAGGTGTGTATAGTATAGAAGCAAGAAAGGCTGCCCAGTAAATTGCTAGATGATCCTTCATTCCCGGGTTCAGAATGAGGCAGCGATCGACATACACAGGAGGAGATGGAAGAGCGCTCTATGATATTCATCATGCATGCCAATTGCAGCAGCAGTAGCCAGTAGCGTGTAGTAGTAACACTTGCCGTTTGTCCAAACAAAACTTTGGGCCTGTTTAGTTCCAAAAACCAACTCTCAAATACACTATACAAAAAGAAGATTTTCCGTCACATTAAAATGTCATAACATGTATGAAGTATTAAATGTAGATGAAATAAAAAACTAATTGCACGGTTTTGTTGTACTCTGTGAAACGAACATTTTGGGCCTAATTAATCAATTTTTGGATAATTTTTCAAAAATACAAAAAAATGCTACAGTAGTGCAATAATTACGAAGTGACATCTTACCCCCAAATTCAACCTCCCAATCGTCTGAAACACCCGAGCACCGTGCGTCAGCCGAGAGAGATCGCGACGCCAGAGACGGGACCCCTGTTTCTCGGAGTCTGCGCCACCGTTTCCCTGGGCAGCAGCTAGGTCCGGGTGGCCCACGTACGTACGGGCGCCAAACTCGCCATGCGTCCGTGTTGGCCGCTGCTGATCTCGGCAGCCCTTGGAAGCAAGCTAATTAAGCACTCCTACATACCGCGATTTGCAGTTGGGTTATTATCGCTTGACAGTTGACAGCGACGCGCTTGACGCTTCAGGTCGTTTAGCTACGATACGAGCTCGATTTCGCGACGGTTGTTGACGAGAGGGCGATGCGATGCGGCGAGACATGTCGGGTCCGTGCATCAAGGAGTGAATGCCGCCTGTCGTCTCGGCCGGGTCGGTACAGTCTTCAGTTCAGTTTGGGACGATGCGTTTGAGATGTAACACCCTAAAATTCATCACAATTAAATTGTAGCAACCCTCTAAAATTTTCTAGGATTTATTAAGGCTTAAATAAATTTTCTAGGATTTAATTGGAATTTCTAGCCTTTTATCAATTTAAATATCACATTAAATAATTATTTTTAGTCAAAATAAGTTTTTGTTGCATTCATGCTGTTGCATATATTTTTGTTTGCTAGTAAATCAAGTTGGTATTTAAATTCTGTTTAAATTCGAATTTGATTTGCTTTTGTTTGAGTTTTAGAAAAGTTTAAAATAGCCGAGTTCGGTTTTGCCCCTCGAACTCTTGGCCCGGTCCAAGTTTGCCCCCTGGACTTTTTCTCCAGCTCGCCTTTCCTCCCCGTACTTCTTTCCTGTTCCCCGGGCCGAATCCTTTCCTTCTCCCCGGCCCGTTTCGCTTTAGGCCCAGCACCGGCCCATTCTCCTTCTCCCCCGCCGCTCTTTCTCTCCCTCTCGCCGACAGGTGGACCCCACCTCTCAGCATCGTCGTCCCCGAGCAGGATTCCCCGTCCGAGTCCGACCCGCCGCCGCCACCTCCGTGTCGAGTCCCGCCGCCGCACGCCTGCCCGAGCCCCTCCCCGACCTATTTAACTCGGCCGCCGCCTCTGCTGTCCCCCCATCAAGCCGGAGCCGCAAACCCTAGCGCCCGCCGCCGCCGAGTTCGAGCCGCCATCATCGCCGGTCGCCGCCCGCCTTCGTTCGTCTCCGTCGCGGGCCAAATCTCGCCGAGTTTGCCTCTAGTAAGCTCGCCGTCGCCTTCCCGTCCTTCCTGTCTGCCTCTAGTCGCGAATTGCAGCCCTAGTACCGCGTTCGCGCGTTCACCCGAGTCCCGTCGCTTTTCGTGCTCTGTAGCGGTAGATCGATCGCACTCCGGCGAAGGTCCGCAAATCATATGAGTATACTGTGATGTCGTTTGGATTATATGAGTATACTGTGATGTCAAGGATTACGATCTGGGAATCAACTATCATCCTAGCAAGGCTAATTTGGTTGCTGATGCGTTGAGTAGGAAGTCACCGGTAAATGCAATGTTTGGTCGCCAGTTACCAGCTGAGTTGCTTGCAGATATGGAAAAGCTGAACTTAGAATTCTTGAATCAGACAGAAGGTGTAACAATGGAAGTTGAGTCTACACTGGAACAGGAAATTCGGAAGGGTCAGCTTACTGATGAGAAGATAAAGGAAATCAAGGAAACCATGTTAGCAGGGAAAGCTCCCGACTTCACCGAAGATGATCAAGGTACAATTTGGTTTAGAAAGAGAATATGTGTACCGGATATCGAGTCTCTCAGGGAGCAGATATTGAGGGAAGCTCATGATTCCGCATATTCTATTCATCCTGGAAGCACCAAGATGTACCAGGATCTGAAGCAAAGGTATTGGTGGTATGTACTAAAAAGGGATGTGGCTGCCCATGTGGCATTGTGCGATGTTTGTCAGAGAGTTAAGGCTGAACACCAGAGACTAGCCGGTTTGCTTCAGCCACTCAAGGTACCTGAATGGAAGTGGGAAGAAATCAGTATGGATTTCATTGTTGGATTACCTCGCACTCGAGGAGGATATGACTCCATATGGGTTATTGTGGACAGATTAACTAAGGTAGCTCACTTTATACCCGTTAATACTACATATACCAGTGCTAAGTTGGCAGAGTTATACATGTCCAGAATTGTTTGTCTCCATGGTGTGCCTAAAAAGATAGTGTCTGATAGAGGTACTCAGTTTACATCCAGATTCTGGCAGAAGTTGCATGAGTCTATGGATACAAAGTTGAATTTCAGTTCTGCATATCATCCTCAGACAGATGGACAGACAGAAAGGACTAATCAGATTTTGGAGGATATGTTGAGAGCTTGTGCTTTGAAGCATGGAGGTAGTTGGGACAAGAGTCTTCCATATGCAGAGTTTTCATACAACAACAGTTATCAGGCTAGTTTGAAGATGGCACCGTTCGAAGCACTTTATGGTAGAAAGTGCAGAACACCGTTGTATTAGAGTGAAACTGGTGAAAGTCAGTTGTTTGGGCCAGAGATACTACAGGAAGCAGAAAGACAGGTTCAGATTATCAGAGAAAATTTAAGAACGGCTCAGTCCAGGCAGAAGAGCTATGCAGATACAAGAAGGAGAGAATTAACTTTCGAAGTAGGTGATTATGTGTATCTGAAAGTATCTCCTATTCGAGGTTTGAGAAGGTTTAAGGTGAAAGGAAAATTATCTCCTCGTTTCATTTGACCTTTCAAGATTGTTGATAGAAAAGGTGAGGTTGCTTATCAATTGGAGTTGCCAGCCAGACTGTCAGATGTGCATGATGTGTTCCATATCTCTCAGTTGAAAAAGTGTCTTAGAGTCCCTGAGGAAGAATTACCCTTGGATGAGTTGGATGTGCAAGATGATTTGACTTATAAGGAATATCCAGCTAAGATTTTGGAAACTGCTGAAAGAGTTACAAGGAGTAAAGTGATTAAGATGTGTAAAGTTCAGTGGAGTCACCATGCAGAAAGTGAGGCAACTTGGGAAAGAGAGGATGAGTTGATGGCAGAGTTCCCTTAGATTTTCTCTAATCCATCCGAATCTCGAGAACGAGATTCTCTTTAAGGGGGGTAGGTTTGTAACACCCTAAAATTCATCACAATTAAATTGTAGCAACCCTCTGAAGTTTTCTAGGATTTATTAAGGCTTAAATAAATTTTCTAGGATTTAATTGGAATTTCTAGCCTTTTATCAATTTAAATATCACATTAAATAATTATTTTTAGTCAAAATAAGTTTTTGTTGCATTCATGCTGTTGCATATATTTTTGTTTGCTAGTAAATCAAGTTGGAATTTAAATTCTGTTTAAATTCGAATTTGATTTGCTTTTGTTTGAGTTTTAGAAAAGTTTAAAATAGCCAAGTTCGGTTTCGCCCCTCGAACTCTTGGCCCGGTCCAAGTTTGCCCCCTGGACTTTTTCTCCAGCTCGCCTTTCCTCCCCGTACTTCTTTCCTGTTCCCCGGGCCGAATCCTTTCCTTCTCCCCGGCCCGTTTCGCTTTAGGCCCAGCACCGGCCCATTATCCTTCTCCCCCGCCGCTCTTTCTCTCCCTCTCGCCGACAGGTGGACCCCACCTGTCAGCATCGTCATCCCCGAGCAGGATTCCCCGTCCGAGTCCGACCCGCCGTCGCCGCCTCCGTGTCGAGTCCCGCCGCCGCACGCCTGCCCGAGCCCCTCCCCGACCTATTTAACTCGGCCGCCGCCTCTGCTGTCCCCCCATCAAGCCGGAGCCGCAAACCCTAGCGCCCGCTGCCGCCGAGTTCGAGCCGCCATCATCGCCGGTCGCCGCCCGCCTTCGTTCGTCTCCGTCGCGGGCCAAATCTCGCCGAGTTTGCCTCTGGTAAGCTCGCCGTCGCCTTCCCGTCCTTCCTGTCTGCCTCTAGTCGCGAATTGCAACCCTAGTACCGCGTTCACGCGTTCACCCGGGAGCTTCGCCGCCATAGCTCGTCGCCGGCCGTCTCCGTCGCGCGGCTGTCGTCAAGAACCCCCTAGATGGACTCGTCGTGAGCTCGCGAGTCCGTAGGACCAAGTCCCGTCGCTTTTCGTGCTCTGTAGCGGTAGATCGATCGCACTCCGGCGAAGGTCCGCCGCGGAAACGGACGTCGCCGGCGTTCCCTCTCCGCCGGAGCTGTTCCCGACCGTCTGATCTTCATCGAACGGCTCACGTTAGATCTAGCCCCGAGTCAAACCCGAGCGTAACGGTCAGCCCTGGCCAATTTGCAAAGAAGCCCCTGAAGTTTTTCAAAATCAACTTGCGGTCCAGTTTAGTTCAAAAATAATTACGTTTAGGTCCTGTTTCTTTCACTTTAGCCCCTGCAAGTTTTAAAATTATGCCCGAGGTCCTGTTTTGGTCTTTTTACCCGTAAGCCCTCGAGTTTTTATACAAAATTATGTTTTAGCCCCTGGTTTTTCGCAGTTAAGCCCCTGGAACTTTTAAAACTTTGCCAGCAAGTCCTTGAACCTTAGAAAAGCCATATCTTTTGCGTTTTAACTCCGATTTTAGTGATTCTCGCGCTCACGCGTTCGTTGTAACGTGTAGATTAGTTTGGTTCTGTTGTTTGCTTCTGTTGGAATTTTTTGGTATACTGTTTCTTATTTATTGTATTGTTTCCTTGCATGTGAATGTGTGATGCGATTAGGAAACGACCAGTTCGAGGATTTCTCTGAAGAACCAACTGTTGGAGAAGGATTTGAGCAGCAACCGAGTTGGGAAGAAGGCAAGTGTATTATGTCATGCAAATGTCCTAATAATTATTAATTTCACCACCCATGCATGTGTCTTAATTTGATGGGTACCTATTTAAGGATTTGCCTAGCCACTATATTTTTCCTGTCCCTGAAACTGGGTTACTTAATTAATTTTGATGGTAGATGATGCTTAGCTTGCTCAACCGGGATTGGTTAAATGAACCCCTACTCTATGTTCCAAATACTTTTTAAAGTAATTAATTGGCAAGATCATATCTTTTTAATTGGAACATGGAGAACCACCCAGGAAAACAGTACAACCATGAGTGCCATGTGGCTCGGGCTTTGACTGACTAATTAGGTGCTCTGGTTTATGGTAGCTTTACTCGAAAGGGGCATGGGGGGCGGCGGTTGACGGGGTATAGCTCGGTCCTTTTGAGCTGTGGGCTTTGGTAAGAGACAGACCTCATTAGGGAGGGTTATGCTTTGCTTCTGAACCGGAAACCTTAGCGGGCTATCATTTATTAGAGTGCTTTTGTAAAGGTCTCATAGTGAAACCCAATATTCGGTCCACGTGGTGTGGAAAGGGTACAATGCTTCGGCAATGGGAATCACGGCTTATGGTGAAAGTGTACAACCTCTGCAGAGTGTAAAACTGTTATAACAGCCGTGCTCACGGTCAAGAGCGGCCTGGACCCTTACATGATAATCATACTTGAACATGATCTAAATCGTGGTTATATGAATATGTTGGGAATATGACATTCATTAATTTGTGGGTGGTATATACTTTCATTTGCTAGTAAATAGTTGCTTAATAAAACTTGACCAACTAAAAGTGCTTACTGCAGTATGGTCAGCCAACCTTTTTGCCTCAGCCTTGTATGTCATATTACATTTGCTGAGTACGTTTTGTGCTCATACTTGTTGCTTTTCTTTCTTACTTTTATTTGCATCTACTACACCCGGAATGCTGCTCAGATTGGGAGAATTTTGAGGATTTCACTACTGATTTTGAGGAGTTCTAGGCGAGTCTCCCCCAGTCAATGCCTGTGGAATTGGAGTCACTTTTGCTTCGTTAGATGAACATTTATTTAAGTCTTCCGCTATGACATTTGAGTCAACTCTGATATTGTAATAATCGCACTATAATACTCTTTCGTTATGCATGGTTATGGATATTCACATGTGACGTCTACCATATGTGTGTAAACTGGTCCTGGCGCACATAAGAGATGTACCTGGTTTTGCCTTTAAAACTAGGCGTGACATGAGATGCCGGAGAGATCGGAGAGGGAGGGAGCGTTGCCGTTGCTTGTGAAATTCACGGGGAATTGAATGCGGTGATAAATTCCTGGTTTCCAAAAGGGATGGCGGCGAAAGCCCCCTCCATTCGGCCACAGCTCATGGCTTGATGAATCATGAGGAGTGGAGGACCATCTCAGCTCTCAGCCCTCGATCGACCTGTGTTATCAGAAAGGCAAAAGAGAAGGATCTAAATGATGTATACTCCCTCCGTCTCTAAATGTATGTCGTCGTTGGTTTCCGTGCCACGACTTTGCTTCGATTTGTAGAAAATACGTGCAACATTTTAATCTTCAAATAAATTTATCAAAAAACTAGATTTAAATATCTATCTAATGATATTTATTATGTATCATAAATATTAATATATATTTTTATATATTCAATCAAAGATGTTTCTCGGGAAACGAAAACGACGTATATTTAGGGACAGAGGGAGCAGAAGATGACGGTTCTGACAGTTACAGCGTGCTCTTTTGAGCCGCAGCCACACCACTCACTAGCTACCACCGACACACTCAGACGGTCAGACCTTAACCTACTCCTTTTCTCCACGGTATGAATTGAAGAGAATTAGTACTTTGTTGTTTTAAAAAAAGAGAGAAGTAGTACTTGAGCCCCACATGCCAATTTGGTACCGACGTTAGCAGTAGCACCACAGTTTACCATCGTTGTTTATGTCCTGAACGCATCTGAAATCCTCCTCGATCACGAGAGCACACCAGCAAGTAGCAGCACCAGTGCGACACCGTACGTGGCCTAGTAGATTCTTTCTCGCTTGGTTCTTGAGCCGCGTTCAGCTCCGGCCCGACGTGGCTTTTAATCCCTTCTTCCCTAGTTTCCGTCACAAGTCACCCAGGACATCGATCGATCTGAAAAAAGGGAGAAGCGACGCCATGCTTTTTTAGTTTCTACCCTTTGCCCCTCCTTTGTTTACGCGGCTCTCGAGCAGATTTGCCCGTCTCGTCTCGTCTCATTCCATGCCAATCTCATGTGCGCATGATCTCTTGGGCTCGCCTAATCGCGGCCGTAATCCGCGGCGGAGCCGGGTGGTGATTGGGCGGCCATTAAATCGGCGGCATGTGCCGACCCGGCGCCGGCGCCGATGATGGAAGCAGCCGCAAGTCGCGCACTCAGCTAGCGTAATGTGAAACATGGTGATCGCTGATCGGTGGTCACTCTCCCACTTGTCTCTACTACGGAGTATTGTGTTTTGGGCGGTCACGTGTGTGTGGCTGGGCCTGGGGTTTGTTCCTTGTGGTCGGGGTCCAGTGGGCCTAGCCGCCTAGCTCCTCGGGTAGCCGTCCGGAATCTTACCGTTGCGTTGGGTTCAGACAAGAAGCCTGCTGGACCGGAGCGGTGACCAGCCGGACGGATCTTGGATGGAGCACGAGTGGGCTCGCCGCAGGTCACGTCAGCTAAGCACTGATGGGCCTAACCTAACACACACGCCCAAAGGCCTGCCACAACTTGGGCCGCAGTTGTGTCTCAAAAAAAAAACTTGGGCCGCAGTTACTCCCACGTGCAAACAGTGTTGCTGCGCCCAGTGATTTTCTTCTCTTCTTCTTTCTGCTGCTCCTGCTGCTGCCGGCGTTGGCGATTTTTTTTTTCGGAACTCAGATAACATCATCGCAATGGCGCATATACAACCCACGTAATCCGCAACAACTCATGCAGAGCTCCCGGGATTCTTTTGTTTATTTGTTACTACTGCACGTCTGAACAAAGACACTTACTACGTTACGCGCGGCCGCCACGAGAAGACGACGACGCCCTGAAGAGAGCACTGCTCTGCTGCGTGCTCTGCTCACCCGAGCGCCTTGAGCATCTCCTCGGCGCTGCTGGTGGTGAAGGCGCCGCCCTCCTCGAGGTTGAGCACCTTGACGACGCCGTCCACAGCGAGCAGCGCGTACCGCCTGGACCTGACCCCGAGCCCGATGGGCTTGTCGGAGAGGTCCATCTCGACGCCGAGCGCGCGCGTGAGCTCCAGGTTGCCGTCGGAGAGCATGAGCACGTCGTCCCCGACCCCGAGCGCCTCCTTCCACGCCTTCATCACGAACGCGTCGTTCACCGACACGCACGCGACGGTGTCCGCGCCCTTCGCCCGCAGCTCCGCCGCCGCCTCCACGAACCCCGGCAGGTGCTTCTGCGAGCACGTCGGCGTGAACGCGCCGGGCACCGCGAAGAGGATCGCCGTCTTGCCGGCGGTGAGGTCGGCGACTGTCACGGTCCGCAGCTCGCCGTCGGCGGGGTCGAAGTAGGAGAGCGTCGCGTCGGGGAGCTTGTCGCCCACCGCGATGGTCGCCGCGACGGGGGACGCCGACGCAGCGCGCCGCCTTGTCGTCGTTGCCCTCCTCGAGGCCGCGGCGGCGCGGAGGCTGGTGGGGGTGGTGCTCGGGCGGTGGGGGGAGAATGAGAGGGACGGGGAGGAGAGGACGAAGCGCCTGCCGGACACGGGGGAGAGGGTGGCACGGAGGGATGCGGTGGTGGTGGCGGCGGCGGCGGCCATTGGAGGGGAGTGGAGGTGAGGTGCTCGACGAAATGCTATCTGCTTGGCTTGGGTTGGGTGGTTTGCGGTTGCAGGGCGAGCGGCGGGATTTGGTCGGTCGGTGGGTTTGGTTCGATGCGGCTAATCCGGGGGGGGGGGGGGGGGGGGGGGCTCCTACGTGGCTTCCGGAAGCCACGCAGGAACCTAGGCTAGAAGCCCATTAAAAAGGAAGGAGGCTCAGTAATCAAATCATGGTCAGTATTTTAAGAAAAACTAACTTAATTTATCATCCACGCATACATATGGATACCTATTATCGGGTTTAAAAAGCCTATCAAATCTTATCAAAAACTTAAATCAACATTTCAATATACTAGATTCAACATTTTTTAACATTTAATCAACATCTAAAAATAATAGATTAAATATTTTCTGAAACATGGATCAATATTTTGAGAAAAAAACTACGTTCAACATTTTTCATAAAACTATTTCAATATTTTGAAACAACGATGCAACATTTCTCGGAATAAAAATCAACATGCAAATGATTATTGCAGCTTCGATGAAACGACGAGTAGGTGCAGCAATGGCAGAGACAGCAAAAGCGGCAGAGATTATGCGTAAACACCAGCATACGAAGGTAGTGGGAGCAGCAGAGGCAAGACAACAACCCGAATAGCATGCTTGGAGATAGAGATGGTTTCAATAAAGGCGACAGCACAAAAGGATGGCATCAGCGGCGTGCGTGGGGTGGTAGCAGCGGCGGGGATGCCCGGGGGCCACGCATCGGCGACGCAGGAGCACGTGGGGTCCGCAAACAACACCAACTGTGAAGATGCGTGAGGGCTCCACACCGGCGGCCATGGGCGCACAAGTCACGGCGGCGGTGAGGGTGGAACAAGAAGATGTGCGGGGGCTAGGGTTGAAGACGATAGAGCAAAACCCAACGGGCGAGATTGTGCGCACGAATCTCAAATATTGGAAGCTAGATAGCTAAAAAAATTTGCGGAAGCTAGGATCCGGGGGAGGAACGGGTGGACGGCAACTCGCTGGGCTGGATTACACGGATGTAGCCCAGCAATGGCATTTGAGAGGTTGGGGCCCAGAGTGATCATCTGGGCCTTGCGGCCTGTTTAACCTGAGCCCGACTTTGATGTTTTCTCTGGCTCGATCGATATTCCCGACTTTGATGCGCCTTCCCGTGAAAATAAATAAAGAAAAGGTATTAAAAGCTGACTATTTTTTACGAGGAAAAATACTGTCGTTTCATATTTTGTACTATACGGTACTTTATTTTTTTTGTGGGTACTATACGGTCCTGTATTTGTTACGAGTCCATTCATGCTGTGCTCAGATATCCGAGTCACTTCTCTTCACATTCTAATTTTTACGCTAGACGCAAGATTGCAAAATGCTACCGTTTTTCTGTTTTTGTTTTTGCGAGGGATGAAAAATGTCGTGCGGAAGGATAGAAACACTCCTGTAGGGGGACGCCTGCGCCTCTCCCAGGGCGACGGGCGGAACCGTAGCCCCTCCGCGCCGCCGCCCAACCCCCACCTTCCCGGCCCCCTCGCCCCGCCTTCTTCTCCCGTGGCGAGGCCCCGGCGCTCGATGGCCGGCGGTGTGGGGGGCCGTCGCCGCGCGGCGACGCTCTCCGCAACGTCGGTGGCAGGCTGCGGGGCGGTCTCATCGTTTCGGATCTGGGCCATTGGCCGCTCCTCCTGCCCTACCAGTCGGTGTGGGATCCCGGCGGGCGGCCGGGGGGTGGCGATGGTGGCGTGCCCGCGGCGGCGGCCGGCGGATCCATGGTGGTGCGGTCGCTTCGGCTTGGCAGCGCCGGGATCGCGCGAGTGGTTTGCCGTGGGTCCGGTTCTCGATCCGGCAGGGGAGGTGTCGTGGCGGCGTCCAACGGTGGCAGTGTTGGATCAGCGCGGGCCCCTCCTTCGGCCCTGCCTTCGCCCTCTGTGTCTGCTCTAGTCTTGTGGGTGGAACGGATTAGGGACGGGAGTAGCTCCTGCTTGCGGCGTCGTCATGCGCGTGGTGCCACCTTCGATTTGCTCTTCGCCATCGAAGCAACCCCCTTCCGAAATCAAGTTTCTTTCATTTGGCTCATGAATTCCGTCTTAATTTTGTCAGCCTGGTGTCGTCCTCTGCGGGGCGACATGAGATTTTACGTATCATAGGGAGAACCAATCTCCCCTAGTGGATAGCTTCTGTGTCTGCGAAGTGTGGGTTATGGGTGGACGCGTGCGACGTTGGAACAGGCGCTCTCGGTTCGTCAGGCGTGATCTTCGGACGAAAGCTCTGATTCTCTTCAGGTTGAGCAACAGTGCTTACACTTCCCTCTTGAGGGCATTGCCATTTTGGTCTCGTTCGGCGGTGAACGACGGAAGATCTCCGAGGTGAAAATCTAACGTTGGCGTTGGTGCGTCTTTACCTTCCTGAAGGCGTTATTTGGAGCTCTCTCTTAGGTCATAGTGATGGAGCAGCATGGTCTTTTAGCGTTTTTCGTGTAGAGTAGTCTCTCGCTGTTTCTGCCGCGTGACCTAGAGGGCCCCGTTGCAGTTGGACTGATGTTGGGTCCTCTTTAGGTTTTGTGCTTCATTGTAAACGGATAACTCCAATATCTTCTCATTTGCTTTATATATAAAGCTGACCAAGATCTTTGGAGGAGTTAATGTCGCCGTCGGTGGTTCTGCGAGCACTCTAATCTGTCGGTCAACTTTTAGTCACTGGGTCAATTTATAAAAGTACTCCCTTCGGTTAATATTAGAAGTCGTTTTAGACAAAGTTTGAGTCAAATATTGGGAATATAAATCATAAATAACATTTAAGTTGTTAAGCTTGGAAATGTGAAAATCATGTAAATAGATTAGTCTTGCAAATTACTTTCATAAAAATATACATATATAACTTTTCAAGAAATATTTTTTATAGAAAAAAGAATCAAAGTTGTGCTTTGGTGACCGTGTCACTATCTAAACGACTTTAATACGAAGGAGGGAGTATGCAACTACGCAAGCACAATGCTAGGAAGTAGGGATGAAAGTGGTGTGAATAATTTCCGCGTCCCATCTGATCCGAAACCAATTTTTAATGATATGGAGAAGAGTTTTGGATATCCGCGTGGATATGGATAATCCGAATCTGATTCTGTGCGGTTGCGGAGTAGGATATGGTTTTAGTGAAATCCGATGGATATGGATTATCCGATAATTGATCACGGATTATCCGAAGCTTATAATAGAATATCCGACTACTTTTGTGAGCCTACTACAATAAAATTTAAGCCCAACCCACATATATACATGATATTTTATAGCCCAAAAACACTCAGGTATATATATCACACAAAAATACATCGACGAAGTGTGAAGTACCACCGTCAACTATTAAGGTTACTTTAGCTGTGTTGTAAACTACAAAGGGGAGTATTTTTCATGTTATATTATTTCTTTGTGGTTTTCATTTAAAAAATATTCACCATCATAAAAAGTTACACATGAGTATGTATTATCTGTCTATTTAATCCGCTTCCGCACCGACTCCGATCCGCTTCCTCACCATCTCCGATATCCGAAAAAATCCGTATCCACAACCATATTCGGGTAATATCCGCTCCGCTCCGTATCCGACGAAAAAGATGGATGAGGATATAATAAAGTTATTATCCGCTCCACTCGAATCCGTTTTCATAGTAGGAAGCAATACCGGTTAACCACACAACCAATCAATTGCTTTGGCAGAGGAAATTGACCGGGCCAACCAGCCAAACCGGATTTACGGCAAGCGGATAGTGACGGACGACCCTTCACTCCAGTCGCTCGCTCGCAGCGAATAGACAATGGCCGCCCCGCGTCTTCCCGTGTCACGGGGCGAAAAATCATGGCATGCTTGGACTATGGAGCCATGTACCATGCCCACATTGCCGTCTTTGACCGATATGTAGCCCGTCGCCCCCGTATCGTGCACGTCGCGGGTCGCGACCTGCGCCCGAGCTGCTGCTAAACTTCTTCACTTCGTCCATCTTCATGATCCACCTAGTACGAATGAAAAATGATATCTGGAAGTGGTGGCCGATATTAGGCCGCGTTTAGATGCAGGAAGCCGAGCCCCGATTCGGGCCTGGCCGGTCTGACGCGCGTCAGGCCGGCCACTGTAGCGTTTCGTTTGTATGTGCGAAAAATTGTTCAAAAATTTATTACTTAGGCTCAAAATATTCGTCTCGTACAGTACAACAAAACTGTGTAATTAGTTTTTAATTTCATCAACATTTAGTACTCCATACATGTTATGACATTTTGATGTGATGGGGAATCTTCTTTTTGCATAGTAAATTTGGGAGTAACTTTTTGGAGGCCTTAGTGTACTCCGTAGCTTTTAGCCGCAGAAGAACATCGGAAACCAGGGTCAGTAATCTGATCTGCGCTCGGTGCTCCGACATACTCCTTGCCGAACGTGACCATACTCGGCACGCAAGAGTCAACGGATACCAGTGATGTCTGGGTTCTCTCTGCTTCCTTAGGCAGTGTTTCTTTGGGTGAAACCCGTTGGATCGTTAATTAAGGATATCAAATAAAGTCAGTTTATAAAACTAACTTCACACCGTAGATTAATTCACGAGACTTATCTAATGAGGCTTTTGACTCCACGATTAGAGGATGATTACTATAGCATATGTATAGCATATGTAGTAAATCATGGACTAATTAGACTCGTTAGATTCATTACGCAAAGTTGTACTCATCTTTAAAAAAGTTTTACAAATAAAATTTATTTAATACTCCGTGGATGTAAGATTCTCTTGAGAAATTTTTTTCAAAAGTTGCGAAAGAGGGCTTGACCGCAACCTTGACCCGTTGACTCCACCCTCCTCACCTCACCGCCGCGCTTCTCACTCACCCCCGCCGCCCTGTCCCCGCGCTTCCCTCCCCACCCAGCCAAATCGATGGCTCCCCCGCGTCCACCGCTGCTCCCCGCGGCGGCGCCGCTCGCGCTCCTCCTCCTCCTCCTCGCCTCCGCGGCGCGGGGGCAGCAGGTGTACGAGGCGAACAAGCAGAACGACTGCTATGGCAGCACCGGCCACTCCGTCCTCGGCTACGTCTGCAACGCGACCACCGGCGGCGCCGCCGCCCTGCGACTCCTACCTCGTCTGGCGCACCAACCCGACCTACGACACGCCGGTCTCCATCTCCTACCTCCTCAACATCTCCCCCGCCACCGTCTCCGCCGCCAACGGCGTCCCCGCAGTGTCCCCCGTCCCGTCCTCCAGCCTCGCGCTCGTCCCCGTCCCCTGCGCCTGCACCCCCGGTGGGCTCTACCAGCACAACGCCTCCCACACCATCCAGTTCGCCGACGAGACCTACTTCATCATCGCCAACCTCACCTACCAGGGCCTCACCACCTGCCAGGCGCTCATCGCCCAGAACCCGCTCCACGACAGCCGGGGCCTCGTCGAGGGGAACAACCTCACCGTGCCGCTCCGATGCGCGTGCCCCTCGCCGGAGCAGGCCGCCAAGGGGGTCAAGCACCTCCTCTCCTACCTCGTCACGTGGGGCGACTCCGTCTCCGCCATCGCCGACAGGTTCCGCGTGGACGCGCAGGACGTGCTCGACGCCAACAGCCTCGCCGCCGACGACATCATATACCCCTTCACCACGCTGCTCGTCCCGCTCAAGGCCGCGCCCACGCCGGACATGCTCGCGTCACCGGCGCCGCCGCCGGCGCCGACCCCGCCGCAGTCAACTCCCGCGCCGTCGGGTGGGTCGGGGAGCGGCAAGTGGATCGGAGTTGGAGTCGGGGTCGGATGCGGAGCTCTAGTGCTGGCCGGGATTCTCGGGCTGCTCTTCTTCCGGGCCCGGCGGCGGCTGCGGCAGCGGCGTGAGGACGCGGAGAGCGTCCGTCAAGGGAAGGTGGTCATCGACGTGTCCTCGTCAGCGGACTACGGCGCCCTGGCGTCGGGGAAGCAGACCACCAACACGACCACGTCCTCGTCGTTGTCGGCGACGAGGTCGTTGGTGGCGGAGGCGCTGACGGTGTACAAGTACTCGGAGCTGGAGAAGGCCACCGCGGGGTTCGCCGAGGAGCGGCAGGTGCCGGGCACGTCCGTGTACCGCGCCGTCATCAACGGCGACGCGGCGGCGGTGAAGCGCGTCGCCGGCGACGTCAGCGGCGAGGTCGGCATCCTGACGCGCGTCAACCACTCCTGCCTCGTCCGCCTCTCCGGCCTCTCCGTCCACCGCGGCGACACCTACCTCGTCTTCGAGTTCGCCGAGAACGGCGCGCTCAGCAACTGGCTCCACGGCGGCGGCGCCGCCGGCGACGGCAAGGCCCTCCGGTGGAGGCAGCGCGTGCAGGCGGCGTTCGACGTCGCCGACGGGCTCAACTACCTCCACCACTACACCAACCCGCCGTGCGTGCACAAGAACCTCAAGACCAGCAACGTCCTCCTCGACGCCGACCTCCGCGCCAAGGTCTCCAGCTTCGGCCTCGCGCGCGCGGTCGCCGCGGCGGACGGCGGCGGCGGCGGCGCGCAGCTCACGCGCCACGTCGTGGGCACGCAGGGGTACCTCGCGCCCGAGTACCTGGAGCACGGCCTCATCACGCCCAAGCTCGACGTGTTCGCCTTCGGGGTCATCCTGCTCGAGCTGCTGTCCGGGAAGGAGGCCGCGGCGGCGGCGCCGGCGGGGGAGGAGGAGGCGCTGCTGTGGGAGGAGGCGGAGGAGGCGCTGGTGGCGGACGGCGGCGGCGAGGACGTGGACCGGGCCAAGGTGCGCGCGTTCATGGACCCGCGGCTGCACGGGGACTACCCGATGGACCTCGCGCTCGCCGTGGCGGCGCTGGCGCTGCGGTGCGTGGCGAGGGAGCCCCGCGCGCGGCCGGCCATGGACGAGGTCTTCGTCTCGCTCTCGGCCGTGTACAACTCGACGCTGGACTGGGATCCCTCGGATTACGGCACCTCCGGATCTTCCATGGTCGGGAGGTAGAAGAGATTCTTAGAAATCAAAGATTGCATATAGAATGGGGGACAATTTGGGATCGAGCTGTGTTATAGGAAGAAGAACAGGAAATGTATTATTGATGTCATCAATTTGTGTTGCAATTTGCTCCAGGGGAAATACTCCGTATAAATCATCCGACGACCTTGGGGCCTGGAAATGATCACTATTACAAACAAATCCACCACTTAATTGCCACTTGGGTTACTTTTTTACTCCTTTCTTCCGCGGGAACAACCGAGCAACACGATACATTCGTCAGAGGAACAGAATCATGCTGCAAGTTTGGCTTTGCAGAAATTTCAGTTACTAGTGGGGGTGTTTAGTTCCCTGAAAATGGGTGAAAAGGGAAGGTGAAAATGTCACATCGGACACTGTAGCGCGCTGTATCACTTTTCGTTTGTTTGTGGTGAACATTATCTTATCATAACCTAACTAGGCTCAAAAGATTCGTCTCGTCGTGTACATCAAAATCATGCAACTAGTTTTTTATTTACCCACGTTTAGTGCTATATACATGAGGAGAGAGGTTTGATGTGATTTGATGGGACAGGTGAATAGTGAAGTTTGGAGAGAGAATTTCTCCCTTATGGAACTAAACAGGGCCATGTAATGCGTCCTTCGCTTCGTCACAGAAACAACACGATACTCTTGCTCTGACAGATGAACAGGACTGTTTCCACAGAGGAAATAAATTGAAGCTTCATTTTTTTTTCAAACGGAATGCCGTCTTGACATGTTTGCCTAGCCATTTCCAAAAGTCAGGAGGAGGCGACAAGTGCTCTAAATTCAGGTGGTCTTTCATCTTTCTGTTACCGTTAAATATTTTATGGAAAGGGGGCTGCGGAGGGATGGCACCTGCTGATGAGAGGGCTGATGATCCAAGAAGACGATCTGGTGGTGAAGGAGCTTGGAAGAAAGTGCAGCTAAATTCATGAGCAAGCTCTTGTTCTGCATTTCTGTCGTCTTCAGTGGTAGTCTTGTGTGCATTCAGACTCTGCGTGGGTTTTTGCCGTTTTGTGCCCTGAGCTGTGTCTAAAACCTGAAAACAGTGATGTAAAAAGCACTAAAACGCTGTAAATTGGGAGTTCGTCCTTGGCATTCTATTTACCGAATATTGTTATACCTCAATTAGTTCACTAACAAAAGAAATGCCGAAGGGGTGGATGCAGAGACTGAGACTGACAGTAAGGGTATTTATCTCTATGTTAGGCTTTACTGAACATTGGTTGGTTTAGTAACAAAGGAAAGGACAATAAAATTGCAGGCCTGAAAACTTCACTAATGATTCAGAACCGTGTTTACATTCTTCAGCGGCAGCGTGGGTGCACGGTGGATCAGAAGAAGAAGCTTCTCTGCAACTTGGACCTGAAGCTAGGAGCTGCTCCCCCATGATTGATGATTAAGAAACCATTAGCTGCTCTGACCTTTGGTTACTAAAAAGCTGATCGAATGGTACATGATTAGTTATGTACTTCCTTGAGTCTGTCATTGTTAGTTTGTTGGTGCTGGGGGTGCCCTTTTTTAGAAAAAAGAAAGAACAATGTGCCTTGGCTTCCCAAAAGATGGTCGACGAAAGATGAAGTCGGCAAGACTCGCAGGTCCAATGTAAGTTCAGTTGCTCCACTGCTCAGTCCAGAGCGACAAACTGTCAGTAGGGCCATGAACAGATATTATTATTCTTACAGTTCTTACAGAATTAGAGGTGTGCCGACACATGTGGACACTATATATATGTTGTGCTGGTTTTACTTAGTCAGTATACGGTCGGCACTTAGGTGCTGTTTGGTACACGGATTTGTAACGTGATTTGTTTACACCGGTAAACAGGTTACGTTAGATTGATGTCAGTAGGACGCTGTGATCCGATACGGCCTATAGATATTTGTTACCGCTCGCACTCGAGCGTGAAGCGTTACCTGGGACTCCGGGTGTTGTCTTCTCCGTCCGCTTCATATCTTCTTCGTCTTCCTCCCGTCCGCACCAGACCCTTCTTCCCCGCGCCTCCGATTCTCTGTTTACCAACAGCACCCTCGCGATCAATAGCAGCACCTCTGGCCGGCGCAGCGTCCCACGCCGCCGCCGAAGCTCACCATCGCACAGCGCCACCGGGATAGTGCTCTCATGGGTGCTGCTGCCCGGATATGAACACAGCTGGCATCCATGGCCACCGCTACCTATGGGAACGAGGGGAGCGTGTCCTCAGCCATCACGAGCATGGGTACCGGGAGCAGCGCAAGCATCTCATGAGTCTGTGCTCCATGATTTGGCCATGACCCGGCACCATCGATGCGAGCGACATCGCATCCGGTCCTCCCCATTCATGTTGGCTATCTTCCATCGATTGGTTGATGTCTTGATGATGGCAATGGATCCCGTTACATTTCCCAAGCCAAACAAAGCACTTATTCGCTTGATTTCTTTCCGATACCACCGTATTCCATTTGCGTTGCCATTTACGTTACCGTAACTGAACCAAACAGCACCTTAGTGTAATCGATCAACAAAATCCAGTTCATGCGTTAATCTGTCTGACCGGCAGACGGCAAGCGGGTTTGGTGCCTTGTTCATCAGCTCGCCAGCCTGATGTTCGTGGTGTGGATTTTTCAGACTGGTGCAGCGGCGCTTCTTGTCCGGAACCGTGTCGTCGTCGTCAAATGCACACATTCCTACGCCGAGACTGCGTGCAGAACGGGGAGACGAAGACCAATTAAGCAGGCTTTTTGGATCCGGTCCCTGTTTAGTTCCACCGAAAACCTAAAAATTCTCTCTCCAAATTTCACTATCCACCTATCACATCAAATCTCTCTCTTCATGCATGGAACATTAACACATGAGTAAATAAAAAAACTAAGTACATGGTGTTGATGTACACGGCGAGACGAATCTCTTGAGCATAGTTACGTCATGGTAGGACAATGTTTACTACAAACAAATGAAAATTGCTACAGTGCGCTACAGTGTCCGATGTGACATTTTCATCAAACTTTCCGACTCTCTTCCTCGAACTAAACACACCCCTGATGTTTCGTAGACCTTGCAGTTTAGAGGATCTTCAGGCGAGAGGTTGGATACGATCGGATTGATCGCTACTTTCCCCTGCAGTTCTCTGAGCAGACTGAACAGTGACCAGCACAATTGATCATGGATGGTGCATGGTGGCTGCATGGTTCTGTGCCATCGATTCGGCGAATTTTCAGGTTGGACAGATAATGGTGTTACCCTTTTGTGTAGTTAACTTAATTCTCTCTGAGTGTTGTGAAATGAATACGCATGAATGTAAGAATACAATTTTGAGGATAATGACATTGTATATGCTCTTCTGGTTCTTTGTTCTTTCCTTGTCGTTGGTCGAAGCAAGAACAACGTGTGTTTAGTTTCTAAAATCCCACCCAAAATTTCACTGGCTGTGTTTAGTTCCAAAAACTTCTCAAAATTCTCTCTCCAAACTTCATTATTCACCTATCACGTCAAATCTCTCTCCTCATGCATGAAGCACTAAACGTGGGTAAATAAAAAAAACTAGTTACATGATTTTGATGTATACAATGACACGAATCTTTTGAGACTAGTTAGGTCATGATCGGACAATGTTTACCACAAACAAACGAAAAGTGCTACAGTGCGCTACAGTGTTCGATGTGATATTTTCACCAACTTTTCGCGGGAACTAAACACACCCACTATGTAAAAAGTCTCATCACATCACATCAAATCTCTCTCCTCATATATGGAGCATTAAATGTAGGTAAATAAAAAAACTAATTACATAGTTTTGATGTACACGACGAGACGAATCTTTTGAACCTAGTTAGGTCATGATAGGACAACAATTACCACAAACAAACGAAAAGTGATACAATGCGACACAACGTCCGATTTGATCCGATGTCACTTTTCGACCACACTTTTCACGGGAACTAAACACAACCACCGTCAGAATTCAAACTTCTTGTCAGATAAATGAATAAGGGTTATATTCTGACACGATCGAGAGGAGAGGAATAGTGCCAAGTAGCACGAATAAGAGTTATAATTTGGAATGGTCGTTATTTGTTAATTTTTTGGGTCGACAGGTCTATCCACAGGTATATAGGAGTATAGGACAAAGTCTAGTTGAAGATAACACAGCCAATATATTGTCAAAAAGTGGACTAGATTAAGTAAAAAATTCCCTATTTAATATACTAGACGCATTTATGGATATGATGCTCATAAAATGTTCATTACTGGCTAATCATATTTTGGCACGTGATATGTAATCATGCTAACTAAAATTTTCCGAAAAAAGACAGAAGTAGGACAATTGTACATCAGAAATAAAAATCAATGAATCATGTTATTACATTAATTCCTGTAGTTTTGCAGGTGTTACAGTAGCACGAAAAGTTGTGCTCTTCGAACACTTGCATCTTTGCTTCTATACTACCAAAAAAATTGCCAAGGACGAAATAACCAGAGCCCAGCAGAGGCTCGCCGGCCGAACTGACCCACTGCTTCTTTTGCAATTCTTCGTCAGCCATCACCGGCCTCAATCTGCGTCCTCCCGGATCATGCTCAGCGCCCTCTTCAGCGCCGCCGACCTCGTCTTTCTCCCGCCCGCCGGCGCCGCGACCTTGTCGCCGGCGCCGCTCCTCGCCCGGCTCGTGAGCACGGTGAACTCCCCGAGCGTCAGCTCGTTCAGAGTCTCGTGGAACACGCTCTCGTCCTCGCCATCCTCTTGTAACAAGACCAGCATGACGCGCACCTGCTTCTTCTTCTTCTTCTTGCTGGCGACGCGCCCCGGCCGGCGGTGCTGATGCGGCGGCGTCTCGTCCGGGAGCGCGGAGATGGCGCGCGCCGCCAGCGCGGCCATGTCGGCGCTGGACAGCCGGCGCCCCAGCATCGCCGCCGGGAGCACGAAGTACATCTGCCCCGGCCGGAGCCGCTCGGCGGCGGACAGCGCCGGGGGCGGCTCGTCGAAGTAGAGCGCGTCGGAGTTGCACACGAAGGAGGACGGCGGCGCGGCGCCGGCGCCGCCGCTGCTGCCGAGAACGTCGGAGATGGAGGGGAGTGGGGAGTCTGCCGGGAGCTCCTTCAGCGAGCCGTCGGCGGCGATGATCCTCGCCGGCGCAGCAGGCCGTGTTACCGGCTGCTGCACCGCCACGCCACTGGAGGAGACACAAGAAAGCGTCGATCCCATTGGATTGGAGCCTCGCGTGTGGTGACTGGTGAGTGGCTGTGTGTTGGTGTGGGACTGAACTGAAGATTAGTTGACTCGTGACGATGTATATATATAGACTTGGTACTCAGTTGCCGTCGTTTTCCACTCTGCTTGCCAAACATCAGTAGTGTGCTTCGAGGGCGCTTCGGCTGCAGAATGTTCCACTCCATTCCATGGAATGACTTTCGGCTGTGTTTAGTTCCCCATCACATCACCAAACTTCTCAAAATTCTCTTTCCAAACTTCACTATTCACCTATTACATCAAATCTCTCTCCTCATGCGTGAAACACTAAATATGGGTAAATAAAAAAACTAATTACATGGTTTTGATATACACAACGCGACGAATATTTTGAGCCTACTTAGGTCATGATAGGACAATGTTTACCACAAACAAACGAAAACTGCTACAGTGCGCTACAGTGTCGGATGTGATATTTTCACCAAACTTTTTCATCTACTTTTTGGAACTAAACACAGCCTTCATCAGTTCCATGTCGCCCTGTTCGTTTGGCTGGTGGCTGGCGCTGGTTTTTGCTGAGAGAAAAACACTGCTGGCTGGTTGGTGGCTGGTGGCTGGCGCTGGTTTTCGCTGAGAGAAAAATACTGTTGGCTGGCTGGAAACAATCCAAACGAACAGGGCGACTAGGGCCTGATGAGCTGGTAGTGGTAGACCACACATCACTTGTCAGGACTTAGGTTTCTGAATCAGGGGTGATCTAGAAGGAGATCGAGCAGTGCAAGATGCAGTGCATCAGCTTCTAGTTGGGGTCGACGAAAGATGCAGTCTGCAAGACTCGCCGGTCCAACTAATGTAAGTTCAGTTGCTCCTCTGTACAGTCCAGAGCGACGTTTCTTTGTAGGATCCAATATTATTCTTACAGAACACAAAGGTGCCTACAATACATATGTGGCCACTACGTGTTGTGCTTGTTTTTTGCTTGGGCCGGCAGACGGCAGACGGCAATCCTGTGTGACCGGCAGACGGTCAAGCGCGTAGTGAGGGCCTTGTTCAGTTAGCCAGCTGGTGTCCGTAGTGCTGTGAATTCCAGCTTTGTGCAGCTCTTGTACAAAACCGTGTCGTCATCGTCAGACGCACACATCCCTACGCCAAGAATGCAGAACGGGAGACCAAGGCGGTGTTTACATGTTGAATTTGGGAGGTTGAATTTGGAAGTTGGATGTCTTTTCGTAATCATTGCGCCACTGTAGCATTTTCGTTTGTACGTGCAAAAAATTGTCTAAAAATTGATTAATTAGGCTCAAAATGTTCGTCTCGCAGAGTACAACAAAACTGTGCAATTAGTTTTTGATTTCATCTACATTTAGTACTCCATGCATGTTATGACATTTTGATGTGATGGAGAATCTTCTTTTTGCATAGTGTATTTGGAGTAACTTTTTAGATACTTTTAGGAACAAACAGGGCCCAAGCTAATAAGCGGGCTTCAAGGCAACCTCAGGCAGCTCAGCTCACTACCACCACCAAGTCATTAGTCATCAACCTTGCAAATCATGGAGTGATACATCGGCGCTTTCTTCCAGCCCACACCACACGATTATTGCATAGCCAATCGCTCTTGAGAGGAGATAAAACGGAGAAATTTTAACGCCAAGTTGAACAGATTGCCATTTCAACGTCCCTTCAGACGACACCCATGCAGATTTCAAAGACATGCAGTCTCTTTTCTACGGATTCAGAGATTTCTTAACGCGCGGGGAGATGACACGAGGAACCTATAGTTGGTTGAATGATCCGAGTGGTATCTGGCTGATAAACACTACATCAGAAGCAACCACAGCAGGAGTCATGCTGAATGCATCATCTGACGATAAAACATGGGGGCAGTGTAAAACAAGCATACCTGGGGCAAATCATATCGGTCGGCTTATATTTCTCTCAAAGTGCCGATGACTGATAACCACTGAAGAGTACTTCACCCGTTCTAAGTTACAGGTTGTTTTGTTTTTTTCAGATACATAATTGTTTTATGTATGTACCATCCAGTAGAAAAACCAAAACGATCTGTAATTTAGAACAGAGGGAGTGAGATGTATATTTCTTATGTAGCAACAACATTTCTTATTTGTTTCGATCTTAGCTTGCTGCCATTTCGTCTTTGACACTGCAGAAACGGCGCATGTTCCTGCCTGCTTCTCTTATCTGGGGCAGCGACATTTTACTGACCATTTTTTTCAAGGAGAGCAGACTTTTTTTTTACCGACGGGCGTTGCTTCTGCTGCAACATGATCAGGTTGTAGGGGGTTAGACAACAGACTTGCTGAGTAGGGGCTGCCTCACCACGCTGTGGAGGAGGCTGCTCCACCGCCGGCGCGTTTTTGGCCGTGGCCGGGGCTCCTCTTCAAAGCCCCGTGCCATGCGCCGCCTGGGCCTCACGGTCGCTCGCGGTGGGGGGGTGGGGGGGGGTGGGGAGGCGGGCGGCGGTGCGTGGGGCCATGCGGGCGCGCCTGGGGGCCCATCGGCGTGGAGGATGGCTGGCATCACCAGGTGAGGAAGAGAAGGGGGGGGGGGAGGAGAACAAGAGAAAAGGAGAAAATGAGCCCGCCACATCAGCGAAATCGCCGTCCAAATCGCCCAGAGAGGTAAAATGACCGGTTTTGAGAGATGAGGAGCCTCAAATGCTTAGTTTGAGACACAGAGGGAGAAAGTCGAACTTCCCGAATAGATAAGGGGGGTCAAAAGAATTGAATCATAGTTTCTATCAATAGGCTCTTTAAATGGGCTACAACCCAGGAGACCCAATGCCTAAATAAAACCTACATAAAGTGAAAGAAATTGAAGCAAGCTGCACTAGCCATCTCAGTTTTATTTTGCTTGTGATATAGGAGGACATACTACTTATATGACTATATAGAACCAGGTTCAAACTGGTTGAAGTGTTGGACCACGGATGAGACTAATGAATCATTGAACTAGTAGATTCATCTACCTGTTCAATGACTAGTCCACTTTTCGTTTCCGTTCTAGGGTACTCCTTTCGTCTCAAAAAACATGTAATTCTAAGGTTTGAAATTTATTCCATAAAACATGAATTCTAGCACTTAAGTAGGATCCACCAACTGATAGACTGACAAGTGGGAACCACCAACTGACCAACAGGACCCACGGACTGACTGTGAGACCCACCAACTCACAAACGGGACCCACCAACTATAGCAGGACCCATCAACTGATAAACGGGATCCATCAAATCTAAGTACCGTTGGTTTGTGTGAGAAATCTTAGAGTTGCATGTTTTTCTTGGAATAGAGTAAATACAAACTATATATAAGGGTCGACATACTTAACCGAAACCGGAAAAAGATTCCCTGTTTGGTTCCAGATTATAAGGAACCGAAATAACCGGGAAAAGTTCGGTTCCTACCCTCGGTTAACCGAATTAACCGGAAGAACCGAATTACTCGAAACTCTCCATTTCTTGAGTATATTTGGGTTATGTGTGAGATGCATAATATTTAATGTGCTATATACATCTATTTCTATATTGATATTGTGCACTTCTCGATTATTGTCATCTCAAAATAGCAAAAGTGTATCTAAATTTGGTATATAGCATGCATATTTTTCTTGTTATCTTAGCCTCTATTAAAATATTCGATTATTTTGGTTAGAATCGAAACCGAATCGAAAAAACTAAAACCAAAATGTTCGATTTCTAGTATTTTTTTAACCGATTGGTTCTAATTTTTAGAAATCGAATTTGTTGGAAAAACCAAGGAATATGCCCACCCTTCTATATACGTGTGCTAGGCGCCGAAGCTTCCTTCCGTTACGGCCCCGTTCCCACCGGCTGCACCCCGTTGCCGCCGCGGCTACCACCGGCCGCGGCAGGTGGGGCCGGCCGCCCGCGACCGGCACCGCGCGTCGCATCCCGTCCGCCGCCCAACGGCCATCCGGCTAACGGCGCCGTCAGGTGCGGGAGCGATCCTGCGGCCGCGGCATCTTATATTTGCGTAGATCGCCCGAAGGGAGTCACGCACTTGGGCACAAACACAAACTCGCAGCAGATCGCTAGAGGAAAAGGAAGAGCGGAGGACGGCCTGCGGCGGCGGCGGCGCAAGGATGGCGTCGAGGGCTGCGATGAGAGCGCTGCTGCCGCGCCGCGGGTTCAAGCAGCTCATCGGGCCAGGGGCGGCGCGCTTCCAGGTCATCCCCTTCTCCTCCTCCCTCTCCCCCTCTCTCTCTCTCGCTCTCCCCCCTCCTCCTCCCGATGCGATGCAATGCGACTTGAGATAGCGATGCGACTGGACCTCTCTCTTATTTGAGTTGGGATCTGTCAGATTCCTCGAGTTTATGTGATGCGAGATTCCGCTGGATTGCAGATCTCTCTTATTGCAGTAGGGTTAAGAACTTCGTTTCTTAATAGATTTCGCTCGTTAATGTGATGCGACTGTTTATCGCTACCAGATTCCTCGAGTTCTCTAGTTCATGTGATGCGATTTTGGATGGGCTTGCCTGCCATCGCCGATTAGAACGAGAAATAATGACGCCGATGAGAACGAGAAATACTGACGCGGAAATACTTGCCTGCCTTTTCAGTTCATGTCCGTTTGCTAATTTATTTGATTGATTTCTAATTTATCTTGTGCCAGTGATTACTAGCTATGTATTCTCAGTACTTGCCCTAGTATGGTGGTCAGTCAGTTCGATATTACGAGCCTGCACACTACACTGATGTGTTGGCAGGGTGAAATTATTTTATCCAACTCTAGATTGTAGATTTCTGTTGGTCGGCTACTAGCGCATGTTATTTTGTCTGGTTGGGTGGTCATCTGGCTGCTAGACTGTGAGGAACATTGGCAGTAATTAACTTGGTGACAGATTTGAGATTTATTTTTATCATGCATGATCTAGGAACTGCGTCTTGCTAGGTTATTAGAGTATTTGTGTGGGCTCAGCATGTTAAAATTTGATTGGCTAAAATATTCCCTTCTGCAGTCATGTTTATTCCCATGTGTTGTTGGCTTGATTAGATTATTTACGTTTTAGTTAAAGCAGGTTAAAATAAGAATGATCTTTCCATATATAAACATCTACCTGAAGGTACTGTATAAATTTCTGTGCTTAGCTTGGGTGTCTTGACTGATGCTTGCATGGCTGAGTATTTGACATGCATGAAGCAATTTCATAGCCGGCTTTAGTTAAAATAATGGACCAAGCTGTTATGGGCTTGATCATGTTAGTTAAATATATGCACTCTTCTGCATGCGTGTTGCATTGAGTATAAAATGATTTCATAAGATCAATTTTCGAGCATTAAAGTATATACGACTTAAATATAGCATATGCAAGGGTGATCAGTTCTAATTTCTCAAGATCGTTTGCAGGTTTGTGAGCACCACCACACTCCTGGGACTAACAACTCTCCACCTAACAACTCTGAGGACAAGGGACCTTATGTGACGGTATTTTTCTGGCCTATGGATGTGTTACATTTAATGCATCCGCATCTAAGTTATCTCTTTCACTTTCAGGTTAGAGACTACAGTTGTGTTACATTTAATGCATCCACCTCTAAGTTATCCCTTTCACTTTCAGGTTAGAGACTATGAGAAGTTCATTTCTGAGATTACACTAAAGCATGATAAAGAGATGAGCAACTTAAGGAATGAGTTTGAGAAAGCAATTGCAGAACAAAAGCATAGGTATACAATCCGCTTCAGTGTCCTTTGATATGTTGCATTATGCTTTCTGCCAAAGGTAGTCAAGTATAGTAATTGTAGGCATTGATTTACTTATTTTGTCCGCCCATCTGATTGTGGATCGTGAGCTGTAACTAAATCTCTTATAGCTTTGATATTTTTTGTTCCCTTCATATTCTATCGCATATCAAATCCTATGAATATGCTTTAGATTCCCTGTTAATATCACCTTTATTAATGCCTAGATATTCCTTTTTTTCACTTGTTGCTGCTGTTTCTAATTCTTGTAATTGCAGCATTAACTTTTTGCTTTGTTAAAAACAGTTTTGACCTTGGAATGGTTGCACTTCGTTATGAGCTGAAAAAGGATGCCGATGAGAAAGCCATTAAGGTATGTAGTTTGATATGAGCTAAAAGATTTATGATTCAGTGTGTGTGAGATAATTTTGTTCATTTTTCTGCAGCACTATCTCGACGCTGTTAACGCCAAGAATGAAGTCAAGTCCCTCGAGGAAAGATTTGATGGAAAGTTCAAGGAGCATGAACTGAAAATTGAGTAAGAATATTGCTGCTCTATGAATTATTCAGTCAAAAATATTTGTGTTACTAATGGTGTCTTTTTTCAGGCTTCATATAACCAAAGGTGATAGAAACAGGCTGAAAGGTTTTGGATGGTTCTTTGGCGAAAGTACAGCTTTCCTTAGCCGGTTCACCAACTTTCCTGATCTAATCTTCAAAAATCCTAAGGGTAAATATGTGCATAGTTTTCTTTCAGTGATGACATCTATAATTCTTTCATCTAATAGTGTACTTAGCATCATTGACACTTTTGAGATTTTCTTTTGCAGGCAGCCCGTGAGCATAAGCAGTGTGCTTCTGCAGTGGAACTTCAAAGGTAACATTTCTCAACCAAGAGTAGAGTTCTCTGTGAGCCTCGGATACATGAGCGAGTCGTGTGGTCTGTCTTTACTGTACTGTTCAGATGAATATTGCAAGCTTCTTGAGTGCACTTTTTGAAAGTTTCACATAGTTTTCTGATCTTATTGAAGAGATGACACCATGTTATTAAACATATTAGCTACTAATTTATTCAAATTGTGGGGGAAAGAATATTATACAGTGTGAGATTGTCTTTTGCCCCCTATTATCGTATGAGTTTTTGATCTACTCCCTCCATTACAAAATGTTGGTCAGTTTGACTTTTCTAAGTTCATAGCTTTTGATATGCACCTAGACATAAACAATGTGCATAGCAAAAGCTATGATCCTAGAAAAGCTAAAATGACCTACATTTGGAACGAAGAGAGTAGAATACAACTTGGCAATATTTACTTTTTATGTCGTGTCATTTTTCTCACGTTATTCTGTTCAGAAGATAGTTTGGTTTAACATATCAGATATATGTTGATAAGAATATTGTGTAGCTGTGCATTCCATAGGATGGGTTTTCGTTTTTTTCAAGGATTTTAATTGTGATTCCTTGTTTTGGTAGGTTCGGATGGTTCGAAAGGTTGTCGCTGTGTACATATTACATTGCAAGATGGAAGTTTCTGTGAAGCTCTGGGACGCCGGTGGGCGTGAATTTTGTAGATGGTAGCAACATACGCTGTGAAGCTCTTGGTGACGCCTGTGGGCGTGAATTTTGTAGATGGTAGCAACATACACTGTGAAGCTCTTGGTGACGCCTGTGGGCGTGAATTTTGTAGATGGTAGCAACATACACTATGATGATTCTGTGCTGGTCTCTTATCCTTGGGCAGCATTTCTTTTCTGGAACGTGAATGGAAACTGTTCAAGTTTGGTTCTACTTGTTTCTTTCTAAAAGATAATTTCCGCCAAAGTCTGTCACCTTTGATAGACGTATTTGTCACTGGCGCCTAATCTTGGCGCTACTCATTAACTCGACTATGACGTATCACGTATGGGTAGACGTTTGTTTGGTTTTGTCGATTCAGTGCTGCTCGTGGTTCATTGGGTCTCTGATTGCCTGTGCTGTCTACGCGCGGGAGTTAAATCGATCGCACGGGATTTCCTGTGTTCTTCAGATCGATTGATACAGTATGTAGTGGCGTGGCGCCTTCGTGCTTGGTCGCCGCTGCCCGCCAACTCGGCAATTAGCCACGGGAGTGACCAGGACGGCGTACACAGCACACGAATCACACGACCACGGGAGCTTTCACGCTATCACCTCGCGATCGAATCTGTGTGGCGTGCGAAGCGGCGCGCGCTCTTGCTCTTGGCGAAGTCGGGCTTGCGTGCGTGTCCCCCGGGGTGGGGGTTGTTGGTTTCCTTTATTTTCTTCTCCTATCGGGCTACTATGTGCGTTGGTCTCTGGGTGAATGAGCCAGGCCCAATCGACGACCCGAAGCACACAGCTCGACTTTTCCACAGAGGCCCGGAGAGGTTGCGAACATAAATCCTATATGTGACTTCTAAAAGCCCGGATGTCGTACGTATTTTCTACGAATCGAGTCAAACTCGTAGCATATACACCAACGACGACACTTAAAAAGAGACGGAGGGAATAATTAGGGCACTTCAAGAGTTTTTCTAAAACTCACTCTCTAAATCATCATTTAGAGAGTCATTTGCGTAAAAATTATTTTCTATATCTTCATGTTTTCCAACAGCTTTTCTATATCTCGCATGCACTCTAGAGAGTTATTCTCTTTTCTATATTTTGCTAGCAAGAAGTCTGAAATAGAGAGTGACTATGTTTAAATAACTAAATAGAGAAACTGTTAAAAGGTATCTTTTTAATCAAAATATCTAAAACTAAAAATAAAAAAGGATTTAGAGAGTCTTTTGGAGTTATCTCATGTCACTAGAATCGGCAGGGTCGATTACTTCCCGCAGTGCGCAGTGTATTGCTCGCTGCTGTAGAAGTGAATTCCAATTCGGACATTATCGCGCCATTTGGGGTAGGTTTTCTAGATTTTGTTGGCTACAATCCGTCCGGAATCATAACAAACAGAACATTGCGCGGCATAGACCCTGAGATGCAACTGTGCTACCATAATATTGAATTCTTGAAACTGAATCATCATATCCTATGGGAAGCTATTGCATCTTTTATAATTTTGTTTTAATAATGGACAACGCAGGTAAAGTATCCACTACATCGTAACATTTAAGGATCATGTACATGTCTTATATTTAATTTCTCGTTGAATCTAATCATTTCTATTTCTTTGCACTTACTTTGTAAACTTCTAAAGGGGAAAAGAAATGAATGAAGCTTCCATACTACTGTTGACGAAACCATTATGACCAAACCTCTTACAGGGACTTTGCAATGAAGCAACAGACATAAATATTTATCTTTTATTCTCATTGTTGATCGCAATAATAGATATCATCGTACTGCTTTGAGTTAAAAATCTATATATAATTACTCTTAAATAATTATCTTTGCAATAATAGACATCATCGTACTCAAAATCATCGGTGTTGCAATAATATGCACGGCTATTTACATAGAAAAATCTATACATAATTACTCTTATTCTGAAATAAAACGAAACTACTGTATCATAGTGTCTTTTAAATGTATTGGCATGTAAACTGAAATTGGTACTAACTGCCTGCAAGCAAATTGCAAGTTGAAGCTATGCAAGTGGCCTGAAGTTTTTAAAAAATCAGAATTCTCTTTACCACCCCTGGGACATAATTGCTTATGCACTACACAAGGATCAATTCCTTCATCAGAGAAGCCACGAGCCTAGGACAGTTTGGAGTACATATTTAACTACTTTCATTGGTCCAAACATTGCTTGATGGTAACTACTTCCATTTCTTGATACATCATGTTATAGTATTCAATCTGTAATTGAAATAATTAGTCATTGAAGTTTGCTAAGATATAATCAAATGTCCGTTGTAGACATGTTTTTTTTGTTGCAATAAAGCTTTCTTTTAGAAGTTTTAGGCCTGCACATTTGTTTCGCAATGTGATTCAGGAACCATAAATAGCAACAGATCAACTAAACATGAATATATCAAAGTAGCATGTCAAGCGAAGTCTAGAGAGAGTTCCATGATCCGTTGGCATGTTATCTGTTCCTCTGCTTTGAAGGTGAACACGGTGGAGTGAGGAGTTAGAGGCATAGCTGAAGCTTTTTTCTAAGAAACAATATAGTTATGACATACTGAATCTAGTGAGCCTTGAAACTCATATATTCCATCAAGGCATTTCCTCGAGCACTTGGCGTGCAGCTCACATTTGCAGATCCACTTGTTTCTACCAGTAGGAAATCGAATTTCTGTTCTGCCTGCAGGAAATCAAATGCAAATAGACCAGAGGAAGTTCCAACACACTGGTGTACCTTGTTATGCAGCACATCGACAAAGAACACTTGGACATGAGCCGAAGGTCTTTTCACTTCCCTCAGTAAATATGAGCAGGAGATATGGAAGCAAGGGAAGCCAATGGATGTGGCCGTGCATAGAAGAAATGCCAGTGAGGTCCCATGGCACGCTCTCCACTCTGCTTCACCCACTGCCGTTGTTCCTGTTCGATGGAGAGTGGACCAAGAAGGTGTTGTGGTATTCTCCACCGGAGAAGACTGCCGGAGAGAGGCGGCAGCACCATGGAGATGATAGGGGAAGGAGAGGCGACGGCACGGGGAGGCGGAGGCGAAGGTAAACAGCGCGCTCGTGGCGGATTTTCTGGATTCAGGAGCGTGCGATGGGAATCGGGGGTGTCGAGAGAGATCGATTGGGGACGACGGGAAAGGACCAGGAAGAAATAGAGGGGGACTCGATTGTAAAATATAGCGATTAAATGTTTCTAGGGGGACCTGGAGCTAAACGTGCATGTTGTCGAATCGGACAGTCTTTATTTCACCACGGCTTCATCGGACGGCTCAGGCACTGCGAATGACGTGGAGGGCTCTTTTGCAAATACCGCGACACGGTTTCAGTCAAGAAAGACACCAACGCCGCCACGCCACGAGTCTGGAATTGGAATCTGTATCGATCGCCGCTTTGGCTCCCTCCCCTCGTCCTTCCCCGCGCGGATCAGGGCGGAGCAGCTGGTGGCGCGTGTGAGGCGAGGCGCGGCTCCCTCCTCCCCCCTCCCCTCCGCCGACGGGCGCCGCCGAACTACCCGAAGTCGGCCGCTGGGACCTCTGCCGCCCGCCCGAAGCACGTGTCTTCTGACGCCGGCCGCGACACTCAGCCGCCGACGTCGGCCCCTCCATCCGTCTGTGCGTGATTCCCCATCTAGTGGAGGACGGCGCGCGGGATCCGGATCGAGGCATCACCGGCTGGTACAGGGTGGGCAGGAGGTGCGGATCTGTTAGAGTTTCTGTCAATTTCTTCTTTTTGTTGGTGTGTAGCTCGGATTCGCGTAAAAGAAATACCCCGGATTGATCTAGTATAGTTCGTTTCGTTATGTTCTATAAATCCGATGCGAATTCGTATGTTGATTGGTACCCTTTTAATCCAAATCCTATAAATCCAGGGCCAATTAGGTTCTTCTTTGTCCTCAGCACGCAGGTTCATCTAGGAATTTCACCGGATCGAGTGCCAAGATGGCGACTCGCCTCTTGATTCAGAAGTTCTCCAGGATGTCCATGTCGTCAAGCCTCCTCGGCGCTCATGCGTCTGCCGCTGCTCCGGTACTACACCCCTTAGTCAAATTGCTAGTAGATACATGGAACCGGCTTCCCCACAGGGCCATATTGCTTTTCATCACTCATTTTCTGTTTTTTTAAATGAAGGAACCAACCGAAATTCTTGTCTTTTTTTCTCCCTTCCAGGAAGGTGTCTTCCAAGGAGCTGCAGTTCATCCTGGCATGACGGCTCCCAGTAAACCTGCGATTCATTGCTATGTACATTTTCTTCTTCACTCTATTGGTCATTGTGCTAGTTTCTATATCGTTTTACAAAGTTAGGTTGACCCTTATTCCATTTCAAATACTTAATACTTATAAACATTAGACGGATGTGAACAAATGCCATGTCTACTGTATAAGCCATTACAAGCAGTGTTTCAGTTTAAAAAAAAGCACCTTCTGCTCCACTGTCATCCAACGAGCAGGCCACCCACATAGTCCTAGGAGGTTGAGCATCTTCTGCTGCAACGCCTCGGTATAAACTATAGATCCATCGCCAGCAGTAGTATATATCCATGCACAGTCCTTTACAAGTCGGCAGAATTCCATGCATCTTCTGCACCTCGTTCACCCTTGTCCCTGAAAACACGGCACACTATATTTTTTTTACCTTATAGTGTATCCCTAAAGTTTATCTTTTAACTTGTGAGTTGTAGAATTTATACTTTTATTTCTACAAAGACTTCAGGGATACTTTCCGTCTTTTTATCACCTTCCTAGATGCGGTCTTAAACTCCTCAGCGATCTTTACTGTCCAGATGCTGTTCATCCAAGCATGGCAGTCGCAATAAACATATTGATTCATGGAAACTAAAAACAACATATTTGCCTCAGATCTTAGTCCTAACATTTTGGTGTGACAATGTTGATCAGAAATGCATTTGAATCTCATTTTCACTCAGTCACAACTCCAAGTGGATAAATTTCTTTTCTTTGTTGTTGTGCTATAAGTATGTATCTTTGAGGATTATATTAGGATATTAGTGAGACAAGATCACATCAGTACTGTCCTCTAGTTCAGGAAAGAAATATATATGGCAAGTGTGTGTTCTGACTCCTGTACTGCCCTTTCAGGCTGCAAGGTACTTCAACGTATTCCCGTGCTCCCATGCTGATGCTAAAACAAGCTTGACAACAACTGGAATGCCGTCGACTATCACGAATTGCATGAAGCCAAGTTTTCTTGATTTTTCTGGAGTGAAGAAAACATTTTCATCAAGTGCATCCAAATCCAACAACCACAAATTTGCTACGCAAGCCAAAATGGCTGCACTGCGAGCCCAAGATGCAGCTCGCAAACCATTATCAGAGTAAGTGATAATTGAACTTGATATGTTGGTAGTATGGGTCTATCTGGTCGAATCATGTTTCTTATTCTGTATGAATGTAGCTTTCTGCTAGTACTTTTCTAACTAAAACCCCGTGGGTGAATTTTATCATCAGAGTTGATGTCTATCTTTTTTCTGGTTAGAATTTAGGCTACCTGTTAAGTTTCCTTCCCTACCCTATCCCAACTTGCTTAGACTAAAGACTTCATTGCTGCTGTTAGAACTTAGTTCAGGTCGTAAGGAAAATCTTTACATCTATATTGGAAGATCACATGCCAGAAAAAAGTTATTGGCTTGTAATGAGAAAATTTTGGAATGCCAGAAGAATGTTGTTCGTCATTTTTTTTGGCAAAAACACCTGGAGTTACCTAGGCTAGCTGCTGTTTTCTCTTTTGCATTAATGGAAAAGAGAAGGCCACTGTCTTACCCCTTTGAGTTGGTCAGCTTACCCCTTTGAGTCAGTTCAAAAGTTGGTCAGCTTATCAAAAGCATATATTGTGGAAGCTATATGCAACATGAATTTCGTAATTTTTTATCTGTTTCATATTTCTCACTTGAATTATTGCTGTTAGATTTGTTTTTATGGTGTGCAAAACTGAAACAAACAAAGGCAAGAGTTCCATTTTATTACCAGGCACCTTTTCTTTTTTGCATTTATGCAAAGAAAAGGCCATTGTGTTGTCTTGATTTGAGCAGCAACTTACTGCAATACTTCATATGCAAAATGAAATTGGGATGTTCATTGGTTTCATTATTTTTCTTTCTAATGTGCAGGATTGAACAATCAAGAAAAGACACGGATACTACTATAGCCTTGATGGCTTTTACTTGCCTTTGTATCCTCTATATGTCTGCCAATGATAACAGAAGTACGGACAATGGTTCAAGTCGTTGCTCAAATTGCTGCAACTGCCAGTGCCACGGTCCAAATCCTAAGGTTCAGCAAGATTAGGACTTAGTAGCTGCAAAGTACTATAAGGCGGCTGCGCTCGTTTTCTTTTTTTTGTGTGTGACAAAATCCCTCTGACTTGCTATCCTTAATTAGTCCATGGCTCCCCGTGCAAGCTAATGGCAGAGGGAGTCTGGAAGTCTTGGAAGTAGTGATACAAGTTGTCACTCTTTGCCTGTTGCGTGTTTGCAAATCAATATTTGTTATTAGGGTTATCCACTGCATCTGTACTCCGTTCACAGCAAGTTACTTTCCCATTCTTAGTAGTTCGTAAGCCCGTTATTACTCAGTAAGGTACTTTCCTGTTCACTGCATGTGTAAGCTTGTTTGTTCAATGAAGTAGTTTCCCTTTGAGAGTCCTTTTGTCTGTTGGTCTGTTTGTGTGAGATAAGTCTTTGTGCTAGAGACTTTATAGGAGAAATCTCTACGTTTGATGCTCTTGTTGAAGCCCAGAGAGTGGTGTTGGAGAGCGGTGTCCGTAGAGAAGGTTCCCTTCGGGTGGAACTGCCGGTGGGACCTCATCGTCATTCCGCACTTCAGATATCTGCAAACACACCGGGACTTGCAAATAATTTGATTAACTATTTGTCAAAACTAAGGAAGTTTGACCTTTTTTTAATAAAAACATATTGTATAAAAATGAATGGTTGGAGCATTTGTTATCTATGGGGCTTGCCATGTCCGCCTTCCTACAGAAGTGCGGAACGCCGTCGTGACATGTTTGCCGTGCAATTTTCAGAAGTCCGGAGGAGGCGACCAGTGCTCTAAAACATTCAGCTGGTCTTTCATCTTTCTGTTACCGTTAAATATTTTATGGAAAGGCGGCTGCGGAGTGATGACACCTGCTGATGAGAGAGCCCGGAAGAAAAGTGCAGGTCCGGGATTTTTTTGAACGAACGGGTACGAGATTGTATCTATTTGATCCGGGATTAAGTGCTGCACCTCGTATGACCGTCTCGGCGGTGCGGCGCTTCCCTCGCTGGACCGGACATCTCTCCCCCTCCCGGCCAGAACCATCCTCGCGGCCGCGGGCGCGACGATGACAGAAACATTACCAATCCTCGGCTCCTTAGGTTCTCCTCTCCGCCGTGAGCTTAATTCATGTTCACCGCCGCGG
Source organism: Echinochloa phyllopogon (assembly GCA_033239725.1). Classification (NCBI taxonomy): domain Eukaryota; kingdom Viridiplantae; phylum Streptophyta; class Magnoliopsida; order Poales; family Poaceae; genus Echinochloa; species Echinochloa phyllopogon. The sequence continues at coordinate 6,558,994 of BTCW01000001.1, forward strand.
TCTGCTCCACCGCTGAGCCTCCGGGAACGGCCTTGACTCCCTGCCCGGCACCGGGAATGGCTTGAGTATGGTGACCGCGTCATGTTTTCTGAATGCGAGCATGATAGCATTAGCCCCTGTGTTGCAGCCTTGCAGGCACGTTAGTCGGTTAGTGGTTTGACTCTAACGCCTACCTAGTTCAGTGCAAGCATCAACTCGGTTGTAAAACCTGAGCCGACTGACTCTGCGCTATTGATATCAGGTCATTTACAAATTGACCACTGCAGACTTGAGGATACTCTGAACACGAAGCTATCATTTGCAGTCATGGAGTTTGGCCTCTTCAGAGTTCAGTCTTTCATGCATCGTAGCTGCAAGAACGTGCCATGATCTCTAGCTAGGCACCTTGCCGGTTGCCACAGACAAACAGCCCCTGAAAGAGATACATAAAAGACTGCCTCCGAGCTGAAGTTTTAGCACACCTTGAGTATGATTCCAGAACACATGCAGGAATCCCCAACGAAAAATGCACACTCTCTCTCTAGTTTGGTTCTTGCCGAGAACATCTTCGTCTTCAACAACATTTCTTGGTCAGTTCATATACTAAGCTGACGTTAATGTCACGTTCTTCTCTTTTTGTTCTTGTGAGAAATGGAACAGCTCGACATAATCACGTGAGGGAAAAAACGAAACAACTAGCAGTAGTGGAAGGGGGAAAAAGAAACATTAGATCTGATTGCATGGAAGTTAGATCTATTAGAAGATATTTTCCCCATTTTCAGATTTAAAAATATATATAATAAATATTAAATCTATTACCTTATAGGAGGTAATATGTTCACTTGGGAGTACCTTAGCAAAACCCTTACTGAACATTGGTTGGTTTAGTAACAAAGGAAAGGACAATAAGATTGCAGGCCTTGAAAACTTCACTAATGATTCAGAACCGTGTTTACACTCTTCAGCGGGAGCATGGGTGCACGGTGGATCAGAAGAAGCAGGTTCTCTGCAACTTGGACCTGAAGCTAGGAGCTGCACCCCCATGATTGATGATTCAGAAACCATTAGGTGCTCTGACCTTTGGTTACTAAAAAGCTGATCGAATGGTACATGATTAGTTCTGTACTTCCTTGAGTCTGGCATTGTTAGTTTGTTGCTGCTGGGGGTGCCCTTTTTTAGAAAAAAGAAAGAACAGTGTGCCTTGGCTTCCCAAAAGATGGAAGACACAAACGTCAACAACGACAACGAGTAAGGCAGGAATGTGGAAGCAGGCAGGGGTGATCTGGAAGGAGAGAAGCGAGAAAGTGCATCAGCTTCTAGTTGGTCGACGAAAGATGAAGTCGGCAAGCTAAACTCGCAGGTCCAATGTAAGTTCAGTTGCTCCACTGCTCAGTCCAGAGCGACAAACTGTCAGTAGGACCATAATCAAATATTATTATTCTTACAGTTCTTATACAGAATATAGAGGTGTGCCGACACATGTGGACATTATATATATGTTGTGCTGGTTTTACTTAGCCAGTACCAGTATACGGTCGGCCGGCACTAAGTATAATCGATCAACAAAATCCAGTTCATGCGTTAATCCTGTCTGACCGGCAGACGGCAAGCGCGTAGTGGTGCCTTCTTCATCAGCTCGCCAGCCTGATGTTCGTGGTGTGGATTTTTCAGCCTGGTGCAGCGGCGCTTCTTGTTCGAAACCGTGTCGTCGTCGTCGTCAGATGCACACATTCCTACGCCGAGACTGCGTGCAGAACGGGGAGACGAAGACCAAGCGGGCTTAGCTTTTTGGATCTGATGTTTCGTAGATTCTGTAGTTCAGAGGATCTTCAGGCGAGAGGTTGGATACGATCGGATTGATCGCTACATTCCCCTGCACTTCTCTGAGCAGACTGAGAACAGCGACCAACACAATTGATCATGGATGATGCATGGTGGCTGCATGGTTTTGTCATCGGTTTGGCGAATTTTAAGATTGGTCAGATAAGCATCTCCAAAAGACTAGCAAAAAATAGATAGCTAAAATCCTGATTTAGCTATTATGTAAAATAAAAAGCAATTAGAAAAGTAATCAAATCCAACAGCTTAACTTTGACCCTCTCTATATTTAAATGCTATGGGCTGTCCATTTTTTTTGCTTTGGGCACGTTCGGCGGGTTGCTCGGCCCATCTAAAGCCTACGCCGCTGCCAAGTTTTTTTCTCCGACCTTTCTTTTTCACGCGCCGCGTGACGCCGCTGTCCTCTTTTTTTCTCCGACGGTTTTCCTACGCGTGCCACGCCGCCGCCCTCCCTCTGTTCCTCCGACGCCGTCGCCCTTCCTCAAGCTCCCCAAGGGCCTCGACTTCTCCCACATCGCCCTCGGCAAGGACTTCCACTACGGCATGAAGGCTCCCTCGCTGGCGTCGCCGACGCCGCCGGCCACCGCCACGCGTGCGCCGTCGACGTGGAGGGAAGCTTCGCGTGCTGGGGCGACGACGGCGCGGTGGTCCTCGAGGTGAAGCCCGAGGAGCTGCCGGAATCCACGTCGGCCAATGGCCATGGCGCTCGGCGATGGCACCACGTGCATCCTCGACATGTCCGCTGCACTCGGCGCCCTCCCCCGCCTCCGCGCCTTCTTCTACAGCAAGGACGAGGAGCTCCTCGTCTACGACTTGGTCGCCCTCCTCCCTGGTTCGTCCCCGGCGATTTGGTGCCGTTTGGTGGAGAAAAGGAGAGGGGGAAAGAGATGCGCGGGAATGAATGTTGTGTGCGCGAGCGGCAAAATCTACGCGGCAGCAGAATCGTGGGAGCGCGAGAAAGCCGATGGCGAGCGGAGGACGCTAGCAAAATTTACCGATGGGAGGGGCGAGTATAGCGACCCCGCAAATATGGCGACCCGGATGGAGCTTCTGTTGAAAACGGTTTTTTTGCCTTTGTTCTCTATCTTTAGAGAAAGAAAACCAGATACATACTCTCTTGGAGTTGCTAATCGTGTTACCCTTTTATGCAGTTAACTTAATTCTCTCTGAGTGTTGTGAAATGAATACGCATGAATGTAAGAATTAATACGATTGTGAGGATAATGACATCGCCAGTATATGCTCCTCTAGTTCTTTCCTTGTGGTCGAAGCAAGAACATACAGTCAGAATTCAAACTTCTTGTCAGACCAATGAATAAGGGCTATATTCTGACGATCGAGAGGAGAGGAATAGTAGTGCCAAACTCATTAGCAAGAATAAGGGTTATAATTTGGAATGATCGTTATTGGTTAATGTTTTGGGTCGACAGGTCTATCCACAGGTATATAGGAGAATAAGACAAAGTCTATAGTTCAAGATATAACACGGCTAATATATTGTGTCAAAAAGTGGACTAGATCATACTAACTAAAATTTTCCGAGAAAAGACAGAAATAGGAGAATTGTACATCAGAAATAAAAATCAATGAATCATGTTATTTCTTTAATTCATGTAGTTTTGCAGGTGTTACAGTAGCACGAAATTTGTGCGCTTCCAACACTTGCATCTTTGCTTCTATACTACCAAAAAATTGCCAAGGACGAACGAAATAAACCAGAGCCCAGAGGGCAGAGGCTCGCCGGCCGAACTGACGCCCTGCTTCTTTTGCAATTCTTCGTCAGCCATCGCCTCACTCTGCGTCCTCCCGGATCATGCTCAGCGCCCTCTTCAGCGCCGCCGACCTCGTCTTTCTCCCGCCCGCCGGCGCCGCTCCTCGCCCGGCTCGTGAGCACGGTGAACTCCCCGAGCGTCAGCTCGTTCAGAGTCTCGTGGAACACGCTCTCGTCCTCGCCTCCATCCTCTTGTAACAAGACCGGCACGACGCGCACCTGCTGCTTCTTCTTCTTCTTGCTGGCGACGCGCCCCGGCCGGCGGCGCTGCGGCGGCGTCTCGTCGTCCGGGAGCGCGGACATGGCGCGCGCCGCCAGCGCGGCCATGTCGGCGCTGGACAGCCGGCGCCCCAGCATCGCCGCCGGGAGCACGAAGTACATCTGCCCCGGCCGGAGCCGCTCGGCGGCGGCCAGCGCCGGGGGCGGCTCGTCGAAGTAGAGCGCGTCGGAGTTGCACACGAAGGAGGACGGCGGCGCGGCGTCGGCGGCGCCGCCGATGCCGAGAACGTCGGAGACGGAGGGGAGTGGGGAGTCTCCCGGGAGCTCCTTCAGCGAGCCGTCGGCGGCGATGACCCTCGCCGGCGCAGCAGGCCGTGTTGCCGGCTGCTGCACCTGCACGCCACTGGAGGAGACACAAGAAAGCGTCGATCCCATTGGATTGGAGCCTCGCGTGTGGTGACTGGTGAGTGGCTGTGTGTTGGTGTGGGACTGAACTGAAGATTAGTTGACTCGTGACGATGTATATATATAGACTTGGTACTCAGTTGCCGTCGTTTTCCACTCTGCTTGCCAAACATCAGTAGTGAGCTTCGAGGGCGCTTCGGCTGCAGAATGTTCCACTCCATTCCATGGAATGACTTCGGCTGTGTTTAGTTCCCCATCACATCACCAAACTTCCCAAAATTTTCTTTCCAAACTTCGCTATTCACCTATCACATCAAATCTCTCTCCTCATGCATGGAACACTAAACATGGGTAAATAAAAAACTAATTACATGGTTTTGATGTACACGACGAGACGAATCTTTTGAGCCTACTTAGGTCATAATAGGACAATGTTTACCACAAACAAACGAAAAGTGCTACAGTGCGCTACAGTGTCGGATGTGATATTTTCACCAAACTTTTTCATCTACTTTTTGGAACTAAACACAGCCTTCATCAGTTCCATGTCGCCCTGTTCGTTTGGCTGGTGGCTGGCGCTGGTTTTTGCTGAGAGAAAAATACTGCTGGCTGGTTGGTGGCTGGTGGCTGGCGCTGGTTTTCGCTGAGAGAAAAACACTGTTGACTGGCTGAAAACAATTCAAACGAACGGGGCGACTAGGGGCCTGATGGACCACACATCACTTGTCAGGACTTAGGTTTCTGAATCAGGGGTGATCTAGAAGGAGATCGAACAGTGCAAGATGCAGTGCATCAGCTTCTAGTTGGGGTCGACGAAAGATGCAGTCTGCAAGACTCGCCGGTCCAACTAATGTAAGTTCAGTTGCTCCTCTGTACAGTCCAGAGCGACGTTTCTTTGTAGGATCCAATATTATTCTTACAGAACACAAAGGTGCCTACAATACATATGTGGCCACTACGTGTTGTGCTTGTTTTTTGCTTGGGCCGGCAGACGGCAATCCTGTGTGACCGGCAGACGGTCAAGCGCGTAGTGAGGGCCTTGTTCAGTTAGCCAGCTGGTGTCCGTAGTGCTGTGAATTCCAGCTTTGTGCAGCTCTTGTCCGAAACCGTGTCGTCGTCGTCGTCATCGTCATCGTCAGACGCACACATTCCTACGCCGAGAATGCAGAACGGGGAGACCAAGCTAATAAGCGGGCTTCAAGGCAACCTCAAGCAGCTCAGCTCACTACCGCCACCAAGTCATTAGTCATCAACCTTGCATATCATGGACTGATACATCGGCGCTTTCTTCCAGCCCACACCACACGATTATTGCATAGCCAATCGCTCTTGAGAGGAGAAAAAACGGAGAAATTTAAACGCCAAGTTGAACAGATCGCCATTCCAACCGTCCCTCCAGACGACATCCATGCAGATTTCAAAGACATGCAGTCTCTTTTCTACGGATTCAGAGTTTTCATAACGCGCGGGGAGATGACGAGGAACCTGTAGTTGGTTGAATGATCCGAGTGGTATCTGGCTAGATAAACACTACATCAGAAGCAACCACAGCAGGAGTCATACTGAATGCATCATCTGATGATAAACCATGAGGGTTAGTGTAAAACAAGCATACACCGAGAGTGTAAAACAAGCATATACCTGGGGCAAATCATATCTGGCTTATATTTCTCACAAACTGCCGATGACTGAGAACCGCTGCACAGTACGTCATCCGTTCTAAGTTTTTTTCAGATACATAATTGTTTTATTTATCTACTATCTAGTCATAACGTACATCTAGATGTATAGTAAGTAGAAAAACCAAGATGATCTATAATTTAGAGCAGAGGGAGTAATTAAGATGTATATTTCTTATGTAGCAACAACATTTCTTATTTGTTTCGATCTTAGCTTGCTGCAATTTCGTCTTTGACACTGCAGAAACGGCGCATGTTCCTGCCTGCTTCTCTGATCTGGGGCAATGACATTTTACTGACCATTTATTTTCAAGGAGAGCAGACCCTTTTTTTTCACTGACGCGCGTTGCTTCCGCCGTAACATGATCAGGTTGTAGGGGGTTAGACAGCAGACTTGCTGAGTAATCGGTGGAAATTACCATGTGAGAATCAACAGTGGTTTGTTGAACGGCTATGTTGGACCTCGACTTTTCTTGGTCTCTGATCCATTTTTCGGCAAGCTGATGTTTCGTGGATACTGCCATAAAGACGATTCATTGTATAGTGATCCAAATAAAGTGAAAGTATCACATTTCATCAAACTCCAAATAAGTTTAGCTTCTGATGCTCTGATCCTTGTGCACAAGTTGTGATGGTAACCCCTTCACCAGTATAGATTGCCGTATAGATTAGGGAAAAGAAGTCTACTTGCACAAGCAGTCGCATGTACTGTCCCCACTGTTCACAACAGAGAGTTCCAATGTTCCATGGCCAGCTCCATTCTCCATTCCATGTCAAGTGGGCATGCGCAGGAATAGGAATGGTCGCAGGTTGAACCGCGCCATATCTTCAACGATTCAGCAAAGATTCGCAATGCAGTTTGGTGTGGAATTTTCAGCTTGTGCCCGGGAGAGCAGGAAGGAGCAGCGGACTCCTGCTCCTGCACACCACCAACCACACCAGTGATTTGGGGGCAGACGCAGCTTACTGATGCCAGCGACTGATTACTGGCGCACATAAGAGACGTTTGTTTCTATTGCAGCGACATTTCTTATTCAAAGCTCAGTTGCTGCCCTTGAATTGGTTGGCTCTTTCTTCCGTGTGACTGTAGAAACACAGCAGGTTCCTATCTGCTTCGCTGATCTCTGACCTACTTGACGTTTCTGTGTTGTGCTCTCTTATATGATCCACCCTGACAGTAATAAACCGCACGACTCGCGACTTTCACTGAGTTTCGCCTGGGTTTGTGCTTTTAGCTGGATGTGATGTTTCGTGAATTCTGCAGTTTAGAGGATCTTCAGGCGAGAGGTTGCACATGATCGGATTAATCGCTACATTCCCCTAGCGTTCTCTGACTGATCGACTGAACAGCTACCAACACAATTCAGAGGATATTCAGGTCAGAGGGGGTGGGACACACAATTCGGATTGATCGCTACATTATTGCCCTACACTGTTCTCTGACCAGATTGAACAGCAGCTGCATGATTTGGCAGGCAATCATGTTACCCCTTCGTGTAGTTAACTTTAATTCCTTCAATATGCATGAATATGTAAGAATAAGACAAATTGTACGGACAATGACATAGTAGTATTGCCACAACAGCTGCTTTTCTAGTTCTTTCCTTGTCATTGGTCAGTCCATCTGTCCTGGGCTTGGACATATAACGTGTGAATAATTCAAATTTCCTTTCAGACCGTGAAAATTCTTCAGTCTAGCACAGTGGTTTGAAACGTCATAGACAGAAATTGGAGAATTGTACACCAGAAATAAAAAAATCAATGGATCATCGAAAATTACATGGACATAAATTGGAGAGTTGTACACCAGAAATAAAAATAAATGGTTCGTTTTTTTCACATTACTTCATGTAGTTTTGCAACTACTGAATTATGTACAAGCTGGCAGACCGCGTATATATATGTGTGGATTTTTTTTGCGAAAGATATATGTGTGCATTTTCTACACCATTTTGCTATTTTATGCTATTAATTTTTTTTCTAGAAAAGAACAAAAGAATCGCGACCATGACCTAATGCTTCAATTGATTTTGATGTAAAGCAATGGGGACGGCATCCTTTAGGCCCTGTTTGGTTAGCCTGACTTTTTTTAGTCACCTAAACTTTAGTCTCTTTTAGTCCTAAAAATGCCAAACAGGGTGACTAAAAGGGACTAAACTCTAGTCCCTACCCCATAAGTCCATAAGCTTCATTTTGGTGACTTCTACTGACTTTTTCGCCCACTACCCCCACCCGTCCCGCTCCCCAACGGCGGGCTCCGGCTTCGGCGTCAAGTGGCGGCCGGGCGATGGAGCGCGGCGGGCGGCCGGGCGGCACGCCGTGCGGTGGAGCACAGCGGGCGGCCAGGCGGTGGCCAGCGCGGATCTGGCGGCGGCGCCTGGGCGTGGGCTCGCTCGCGGAGGTGGAGGAGGAGGTGGTTGTGGCTGCGTGGGATGGGGAATGGATGAAGGGTAGTATGGTCTTTATTCAGGTCACCTAGTTACAATTAGTCACTTTAAGTCCATACAACCAAACAGGACAACAGACTAAAATTTAGTCCCTAGACGTTACCTAAAAAAAGTCAGGAGAAACCAAACAGGGCCTTACTCGCATGGTAAGGGAGGAAACTAAAGAGGGAATCGAGAAAGGACGCGGATAAGCCGCGACCCGTCGCGCTGGTAGCGCAACGCGCGACCCCCTCCTCTGGTCGTCTTCTTCCTCCAGCCGTCTTCCTCCTCTCGCTTCCTCCCCCGCCGCCCGCCTCCGCCGCCGCCCGCCAACCACTGCCACGCTAACCCCTTAGCCTCCTCCGCCCTCGCCGTCTCCTCCGCCCCCGGCTCCGGCGGCGCCCCGCCGCCTCCGCCACCGCCCAACGATCGCCGCCTCGCTAATCCGCTGTCGCCGCCGTCTCATCTTCCTCGGCTCCGCCCCGCCGCCGGGTCACCGCCCACCGCCCATCCTACCCTACCCAGCCGGCGGCGCTCCCGCGCCGCCTCGCCTCCACCGCCGGCCGATCCATACCCGTTGCCGCCGCCGACCTCCTTCTAGGTCCGCCGGTGGTGGAGCTCCCCCAGCAACCCCGGGACCCTAACCAGCAACCCCGGGCCGCTAACCAGGCCGGCGGCGGCGTGCGGCGGCGGCGCGCGGGGATCGCGCTCGGCGCGAGGAGCGCGACCAGGCGCGGTTTAGATTTTCCCATCGAGAAAGGGAAAGATGGTGCGGCTCGAGCTCCAGGATGAGTCGATGCAGTAATCTACTAGATGCAATTATGCATATGATGCTCATAAAATATTTATTGCTCCTACTTGCTAATTACATTTTGGACCGTGATAGGCAGTAATTGTCTATTGCTAATTAAAACCCAGAAAAAAAATACAAGGACGACAGAAGTAGGAGAATTGCACAGCAATAAAAAGAATTATGTACAGGCTTGCAGACCATATATACATGTGTATGCTGTTGGAACCGAGGATCGACGAACAATCAACAGGAACACAAGACACTCGATTTGGTGGGCGACGAACGCCCGCCACGGGGCGCCGAACGCCCCGCCGGCGACGAACGCCGCGGCCGCCACTACGGCCTGTATCTTGGCTTGTATTATTCCTCTCGGCTCAAGAGAAAACGGTGAAGTACAGAGGCTATTTATCAGCCGGGGGCACACACCACGGAGCCCCGAACTCCCAGCCCGGCCACCTCATCATGATCCGCACGATCCGGCCTTCAACACGTCTGGAGCACCACACGCTCTCACGGACGACTCGGCCTCATCCCGTGGGAACCGGCACCATGCACCCTTCTCCTGCCTATTCACACGCACTATCCTGGCATCAAGTCTACGAACTAAACAAACTAACTAGACTTGGACTCACACACGTGACACATACGCACTGACCAGAACACATCTCGGTCAGGTTTATGTTCCTAACATATGCACTTTCTATTTCACCATTTTAGGCTAATTAAAGAAAAAAATGTTTCTCCAAAGAACAAAAGAATTCGGGGCCACCACCACCTCAGAGGCTCAGACTGCTGCTTTACTCGGCATCCTCTTGGATGATGCTCAGCGCCCGCTTCAGCCGCGACGTCGCCGCCGCCGCGGCGAGCTTCGTCGGACTCGGAGACGACACCCCGGATTGCCCCAGCGTCTGCTGGTTGAGCTTCTCGTTGAAGAAGACGTCATCGCCGCCGCCGTCCTCCATCATCTCCTCGCGCACCGGCACGACGCGCACGTCCTTCTTCTTCTTCTTCCCGCCGCCACGGCCGGCGCGGCGGCGCCGCGGCTTGCCGCTGCTGGACGACGCCAGCGCCGTGCTCGCGCGCACGGCGAGCGCGGCCATGTCGGCCGTGGACAGCGGCTTCTCGAGCATGGCCGCCGGGAGCACGAAGTATATCTGCCCCGGCCGGAGCAGGTCGCCGGGGACCAGCGCCGGCGGGAGCTCGTTGAAGTAGAGCGCGTCGGAGTTGCACACGAAGAGCGACGGCGCCGCGTCGCCGACGATGTGCCCGAGCACGTCGGAGACGCGGGGGGAAGAGGAGGCGGAGGCCGGGAGCTCCTTCAGCGAACCGTCGGCGGTGATGACCCTGGCCGGCGCCGGTGAGGCCGGCTGGTGCACCTGCTCTGAGAGGCTGCCTCGGTGGATGCAAGAAAGCTTCAATCCCATGGAAACTTGAGATTTTTGAGACTTTGTTTAGTTACTTTGGAGTTTGGAATTTGGATGTGGTGGTTAAAGGATAGGCACGGTGTATATATAGAGCAATATCGGTCAGTCTCTCATCACCTAGCTGTTTCCTTGGTTTTTGTTCTTCTCTCGGGCCCTGTTTAGATCCCAAATTCATACATGGAGTACCAAATGTAGATAAAATTAAAAACTAATTACACAGTTTTGTTGTATTCCGCGAGACAAATATTTTGAGTCTAATTAATTAATTTTTAGACAATTTTTCGCACATACAAACAAACTGTTATTGTGCACTGTAGCAATCCGGGGGGTCCAGAATTCTGGATTTAAACACGGCCTCTGTGCAAAAATGGCACATTCCTACGGTTGCGGTGTGAGCACTGACGACGCTAGAAATGTCCTCCGCTGTACGTCCGCCCTGAGCCACTTGCTGGAGAGTGGAGTCAGTCAATCACAAAACGACAGAAGCTCCATAGTGGGACCCACCTGTCAGTGGCTCGACAAAAGGCCGGACGACCCGCTTCCTTACCGGTGGTGCTCCTGACCTGTCGTGACCGCGCTTGCATCAGCGCATACGCGGGGTAGCCTTGCTTCCCAAGGCCAAGGGGACGGCGATGGCGACGGCGACGTGGGCTTTTCGGCGTTACCAGCATGCCGGGGAATCGGAGGCCCCGTCGACATCGAGCGCCACCATATGCCCGTCCAACCCCCTCGAACTGGCAGCGCGTCGAGTCTGTCTATGCCAAATAATATGAACTATACAAAATCACAATAGCTTTTGATATATCTGACGTACTGATACATTCGCGAGCTTATCTCTGAGGACCGATATGATCGATCTGGTTGTGCTCACTCAGCGCTTGGGAGTGCGTACGTGGTGTACATGCTGCAACCACACCCCATATCTTGTCTCCTTGATCCAACAACCTATCTCCGTACTCCCTCTATCTCGATTTATTTGTCGTTAGAAATTCGTACCCCCTCTCATTCCCGGTTCCCAAGCCACTAATATTTAGAGACGGAGAGAGTACATGCTAATATATAATTAATATAATATTACATCCACTCCACTTTTAAAAGTTGAAACATATATAATTAAGAGAATGAATGTACAGTACTAGTAGGCACACGGTAAATTTACTGTATGTATGTTATGTTTGACGTGGCAAACCGTGCCTTTGCGGTGTGTCCGAAAAAGCACACGGCAAATAAGCCATTTTCGGTAGTGAGTAGTGGAGTGCTGCCTAACAGGTAGCCTTGCTAAGAGATTGGTGTTAAATGGTGGGTTGTTGGTTTGATTTGCGCCGCTCAGTGTTTAGTTTGCATCACCAGATCACCTTGGTCCAACGGATGATTTGAACCTACACCCAAACCATACTTCTGTTTCTGTTCGGTTTGAGTCACGGCATGATCCTATCTAGCAATCTACCTCGGCCTGTGTATTACAAAGGCCAAGTTAATTTTCAGAATCAATTGGTACCGTGAGAAACGGCTGGATGACCCTGTCCGTTTTGCATGCGGGGCGGACTCGCCGGACGAGTTTGTCTGTGGAACCAAACACGCAGAGTTTTGTGGATATATTGGATTGAGACCGTGGTCTAGAGTCATGGCTGAATCTTCAAGCACTTAATAAGCATCGAGGCTTCGTCTCGCGACTGGCAGGCAGACAACCGTACGTTCTACATACACCAATCCACATCGATCACTTCGGCATCAGGCAGTATGTACGCATTTTGGATAAATACTCCTCCCGTCATAGAATATATCTACAATTAATTTAGGGCCGAACAAAATGCTCGAAGCTCGTTAGCTCGCTCGGATCGTAGCCGGCTCGGCTCGACTCGGCTCGGCTCGGTGCATATTTCTAACGAACCGAGCAAGAGTTTTTCACGTTAGTATAACAAGCGAGTTCGAGCTGGCTCGCGAGCCAAACGAGCTAGACGGTTTAATACATCTAATGAACAAATTATTAGTTAATAATAATATATGTATACTATATACGTAGTTCTAGATGATGTTATGATTATATTCTATTATTATATATATAGTATGATAGAGTAGATTTTGAAGGTATTAAAATCATATAAATACTATAATTTTTTATATTATATATATTATTATGATAATTTTAAATTTAACTTTAGCTCGTGAGCTTAATGAGCCGAGCCGAGTTAGAATTTTTGCTCGTTTCCTTAACGAGTCGAGCCGAGCTGGCTCGTTTGGCTAACGAGCTCGAACGAGCCGAGCTGGCTCGATATCCACCCCTACTACAATTAGAATTTTTCAAAGTCAAACATTTTTAACTTTGAACAATAATATATCTAAAAATAAATTATTTCAAATAAAAAACTACATAGTTGATTTCATGATAAATCTATCAACATAACTTTATGTTATTAGTCTATCCCTGTGTTTAGTTCCACAAACTTCGCAAAAATTCTCTCTCCAAACTTCACTATTCACCTATCACATCAAATCACATCAAATCTCTCTCCTCATGCATGAAGCACTAAATGTGGGTAAATAAAAAAACTAATTACATGGTTTTGATGTACACGACGAGATGAATCTTTTGAGCCTAGTTAGGTCATGGTAGGACAATGTTTACCACAAACGAAAAGTGCTACAGTGCGCTACAGTGTCCGATGTGACATTTTTACCAAACTTTCTCTTCCACTTTTTGGAGCTAAACACACCATATATATTTACTTCATTATTTATAGTTAAAATCGAAAAAGTTTGTCTTTGAAAAAGTCTAAACATAGCTATAATATGGGATGGATGGAATTCAATCGTCCATGTGACCATGCATGTCACGTACGAAGTGTCAAACATGTACGTATATCCCGGAGAACCTACCAGAGTTATTGAACGGCCGAGTTGCTAACTCAGCACTCCATCGGCGGTGACCGGTGAGTGCGAGTGGCAAGCAAGCCTTAACCACGCCTTGACCATGTCCACTTGACTGGTGTATGTATCAGAGCAACTCCAGCAGGGACCTCTATACGGGCCTATACTCTAAAATTTAGAGGCTTGGAGCAAAAATGCAACTCCAGCAGGGCCTTCAAATAGGCCTGCATTTTGCATATAGGCCTCCAAATCTCCCCATCAAGCCTCTATTCCTAGAGGCCTTCCAATTCTCCCTCCAAAAGTGGGTTGATCCACTGACATATGGGGCCCACAACCAAATAGAGGGCTGAGTTGATTTGTTGCTGGAGTTGGGCTCTAATTTGAAGGGCCTCTATTTTTAAGTTGGGCTTGCAAATTATTTTTGAAGGCCTCAATTTGCATAGCCTTGCTCGAGTTGCTCTTATGCATGCTATTATACACTACGGCAGAAAAGATTTGTACTGAGACACTGGTTTTTTGTGTGCTGACGGGCCTAATTGGCACCTGCCAACACAAAAGAGTTGGGGGGCCGGTGCATTGACAACCGCGAACGTAGATACATTTGTGTTGGCAATTTCTTAAGCGTATGCCAGCAAAAATCGCCGTTATTGAGTACAGATACGATGAATCCTTTTAGTGAAAGAAGTTGCACACACAGCACAAGGCTAATGTTGGTGACAATTTTCAACCTTTGCGGAAATTAAAGTACCTTTGCTATCCATTTTCATATAAGTCCTGAAATAATTATCTGGCAATGACATATGTTTTCCTTGAGCTTCTGCTTGAAGATATGCATAAACTTTGGGAGCATATGGGGTTTGGATGTGCACTACCAGAATCCTTCACATCCGCCCGCCTCCTCCGCCTCGGCCATTTTTGGACCCGGTGCTGATGGGGCTTCAGCACCGGGTCCAACGGCTAGGAGCGGGGGCGGCGCGGAGGTGTGTCCGGGCGGACACATTAGCACCGGGTCGTGGCACGACCCGGTGCTAATGTTCACCCTTTAGCACCGGGTGCAGCCACGACCCGGTGCTAAAGGCCTCGGGCACATTAGCACCGGGTCGTGGCTGCACCCGGTGCTAAAGGGTGAACATTAGCACCGGGTCTTGCCACGACCCGGTGCTAATGTGTTTGAATATAGGGGCTTCCCCTCCCCCGCCCGAGCCAGCTGAACACTTAGGCGCTGTGTTCATGCTGCTCGGCCGTGGGAGGGGAGGTGCTGCCCAAATTTTTTTCAAAATTTGTGAAGAATCTACTCATCTAAGGAGCACTACAAGGTACACTCTTTCATTCTCTAATGTTTTATTTAGCTTGTAATCCTTCTATGATTTAGAAATAGAGGGATTTGTGAATCAAAGTAAAGCTAGCTAGAGAGAGATTGTGTTCTTGGAGGAGAGAGAGGAGAGAGCTTGAGTTCATGGTGGAGAGAGTGTTCATGCATGTTGTGTTTTAAATGGAGAGAGAAGGCAAGCTAGTTAGTATTTTGTTTTGTATGACTTGTGAATAGTTGTAAGGCTTATAGTAATGTGGTTTTAGAAATTACTAGAAAATCAATATAAAATGCTAGAAAATCTTATAAATTACTAGAAAATCTTATAAATTACTAGAAAATCTTATAAATTACTAGAAAATCAATATAAAATGCTAGAAAATCTTATAAATTAATAGAAAATCTTATAAATTACTAGAAAATCAATATAAAATGCTATAAAATCTTATAAATTAATAGAAAATCTTATAAATTAATAGAAAATCTTATAAATTACTAGAAAATCAATATAAAATGCTAGAAAATCTTATAAATTAATAGAAAATCTTATAAATCTTATAAGGCTTATAGTAATGTTATATTTAATGAATATAGTAATGTAGTTTTAGAAATTTATTTATATAATGGAATATATATTATAATTTGTATTTATTTATATATTAATTTTTTTATCTTTAAATTGTATTGTATATTTGTTATTGGTTAATAATGCAGATGAATAGACAATGGATGTACGGGGACCCCCACGCTCAGGCCTTCCGTGATGGCCTTAGGACGTTTCTCGATGCCGCCGAGGCTAACAGGACGCCGTCCGGTTTCATGTTCTGCCCATGCACCCATTGTAAAAATATACAATCGTACAAACAAAGAGGTTGTCTTCAAGTGCATTTGATGAGGCACGGTTTCATGAGGAATTATTCTGTTTGGACGAAGCACGGTGAAAGAGGAATTCTAATGAATGAAGATGAAGAAGACGAGGCCGATGACGACATTCCGTTATTGGCTCAATACTACGGTTCCTTTGCATATGCTGCAATGGGTGATGCCGATGAGGAAGATGTTGCTCGGGAAGGCGATGCTCAGGAAGATGTTGCTCAGGAAAATGAACCTACTGATGGGATCGGGCAAATGTTGCGTGATGCCGAGAAAGACTGCGGCAATGATAAGGAACTAAAAAAGATACAGCGCATGTTGCAGGACCACAAGACTGACCTGTACCCAGATTGCAAAGAGGGGCTAAAGAAGTTGGGTAGCACACTTGAACTTCTGCAGTGGAAGGCAGCAAATGGTGTTACTGATAAGGGTTTCGAGGAGCTACTGAAACTCGTAAAGAAGATTCTTCCAGAGGGTAACACATTGCCATCGACAACGTATCAAGCAAAACGTGTTGTTTGCCCTCTCGGTTTGGAGGTGCAGAAGATACATGCGTGTCCTAATGACTGTATCCTCTATCGCGGACAGTACGAACACTTGGATCGTTGTCCGGTTTGCACCTGCGCGCGATACAAGATCAGGCGGGACGACCCTGGTGATGTTGGGGGAGAGCGTTCTAAGAAAAAAATCCCTGCGAAGGTGATGTGGTATTTCCCTCTGATACCCCGTCTGAAGCGTTTGTTCAGGAACAAAGACCATGCCAAACTGATGCGCTGGCACAAAGAAGAACGTAAGCAGGATGGCATGTTGAGACACCCCGCCGATGGATCCCAGTGGAGGAACATCGACAGAGCATTCCCAGAGTTTGATGCTGATGCGAGGAATGTTAGGCTTGGTTTAAGTACCGATGGCATGAACCCTTTTGGTGAAATGAGCAGTAGTCATAGCACTTGGCCCGTGACTGTTTGTATCTACAACCTACCCCCCTGGCTCTGCATGAAGCGGAAGTTCATTATGATGCCAGTGCTCATCGAAGGCCCAAAGCAACCTGGCAACGACATTGATGTGTACCTAAGACCATTGGTTGACGAACTTTTGCAGCTGTGGAAGAATGAAGGTGTTAGCGTGTGGGATGAGGACAAGCAGGAGCAGTTTGACCTTCGAGCACTGCTTTTCATAAGCATCAACGACTGGCCTGCACTAAGTAACCTATCAGGACAATCAAACAAAAGATATAAAGCATGCACTCACTGTTTAGAGGAAACCGAAAGCATGTATTTGAAACATTGTCGTAAAGTTGTGTACATGGGTCACCGTCGATTCCTTCCGGCGAAGCATGAGCTACGAAAGAAATGTGCGCATTTTGGCGGGAATGCTGACCGCCGTACAAAGCCGAGACACCGGAGTGGAGAAGAGCTATTTGATATGGTGAAGGACCTACACGTGGTGTTTGGCAAGGGAGACGGAAGCCAGGCTGCTCCGACGGGCGAGGATGGTCGTGCCGCGATGTGGAAGAAGAAGTCTATCTTTTGGGAGCTACCTTATTGGCAACGTTTAGAGGTCCGTAACGCGATTGATGTGATGCATCTGACGAAGAATCTTTGCGTGAACTTGATAAGCTTCCTGGGTACTTATGGGAAGCCAAAAGATACACTGGAAGCACGTCAGGATCTGAAACGATTGAAGCAACGGACTGATCTACATCCAGAAAAGAGAGACAAAGGACGCCAGTACTTGCATCCTGCCAGCTTCACTCTCAGCAAAGAAGAGAAGGCAAGCATGTTTGAATGCTTGAACAGTATCAAGGTTCCGTCTGGCTACTCCTCCAATATTAAGGGAATAATAAATATGAAAGAGAAGAAGTTCACAAACCTGAAGTCTCACGACTGCCATGTGTTGATGACACAGCTGCTTCCCGTCATACTCAGGGGTGTGCTACCAGTAAACGTGCGGAAAGCCATTGTGAAGCTATGTGCATTCCTCAATGCAATTTCTCAGAAGGTGATCAATCCAGACCACTTAGATCAGCTACAGAACGACGTGGTGCAATGTCTTGTCAGCTTTGAGATGATATTTCCACCATCCTTCTTCAATATCATGACACATCTATTGGTTCACCTCGTCAAAGAGATTCGTATATTGGGCCCAGTATTTCTACACAACATGTTCCCATTTGAGAGGTTCTTCGCTGTCCTAAAGAAGTATGTCCGTAATCGTTCTCGTCCAGAAGGATGCATTGCTAAGGGATACGAAACGGAGGAGGTCATTGAATTCTGTGTTGACTTTGTCGACGATCTTATGCCGATTGGTGTGCCCGAATCCCATCACGAGGGGAGACTTGGTGGAAAGGGCACACTAGGGAGAAGATCGATGGTGATCAAGGACGTTGAGACATTTCGTAAAGCGCACCTCACAGTTTTGCAACAATCAACCTTAGTTGCTCCGTACATCGAGGAGCACATGCAGATTCTCAGGGACGAAAACTCAACAAAGTCTGCGGCCTTCATTCAGCGTCTGCACAATAGTACTTTCGCCGATTGGTTGCGAAGACGTCTTATGGGTGTCGAGGGCATTGATGCGCAGCTAGCTTTTGTAGCTAGAGGTCCATCGAGCACGATCTTGACATTCCAAGGATACGACATCAATGGGTATACATTTTACACAAGAGCCCAGGACAAGAAAAGCACCAACCAAAACAGTGGTGTCCGGATCGACGCGACAGACACCAATGGCAATACAAACTCATACTATGGAGTCATAGAGGAGATATGGGAACTAGAGTACGGACCTTTGAAGATCCCACTGTTCAAGTGCCAATGGGTGAAGCTGACTGGAGGAGGTGTTAAAGTTGAAGCGGACTATGGAATGACGTTAGTGGACCTAAACAAGATTGGCTTTCTAGACGAACCGTTCGTCTTGGGCAAAGCTGTCACACAAGTTTTTTATGTGAAGGACATGGCTAGCAGACCGAAGAAAGGGGCGGATAAGAAAGGTGGGGGTAAGCAAATGGACCCATCACAAGACGAGCCAAAGCGTCATATAGTTCTTCCTGGAAAGAGAAAAATCGTAGGAGTTGAGGACAAGACGGATGAAGATTATGATATGCTCGATGGCCGGCCTCCATTCTCAGTGGCTGATGACCCAAGCATCCTGTTAGCGGCGGAGGAGACACCGTATCTACGGCGTGATCACAATCAAGGAACATTTGTAAAGAGGAAGTTTATTAGTGTCCGAGTAAACGATGATGCCATGTAATTTCTATTGATTTATAGGATTTTCTAACATTTTATATTGATTTTCTAGTAATTTATAAGATTTTCTAGTAATTTATAAGATTTTCTAGCATTTTATATTGATTTTCTAGTAATTTATAAGATTTTCTAGTAATTTATAAGATTTTCTAGCATTTTATATTGATTTTCTAGCATTTTATACTGATTTTCTATTAATTTATAAGATTTAGGCCTTTAGCACCGGGTCGTGGCTGCACCCGGTGCTAAAGGCCACGATCGCGGCTGGCCACGTCACCGGGCGCACACGAGCCACGTCACTGGCCCGGTCGTGGCCTTTAGCACCGGGTCGTGGCTGCACCCGGTGCTAAAGGCCACGACCGGGCCGCGGGGGCCGTGCGGCGGCCGGCCACGTCACCGGGCGCACGCGAGCCACGTCACTGGCCCGGTCGTGGCCTTTAGCACCGGGTCGTGGCTGCACCCGGTGCTAAAGGCCATGCTGCGGCGGGGCCAAAGACCGGCCTGGCCACGGAGGCCGTGCGAGAGCTGGCCACGTCACCGGGCCACGTCACTGGATAAACAAGAACAATTTTTCTTTTTAATCTCTGTATAAAAGTTGTAACTAGTCGTTCTCCCTCGTACAAACTTCAAAAAAGATCATTTTTCTTCCTAAAAATTCCTAAAATCATACTCTATCAGGTTATGAAACATATTAATGTTATTATTTTGAAAAATCTTCTCGTGTTTGAACAATCCAAATTTTGAATTAAAAATGACACCTACAACCAAGGTTTTTTTCACACTAGGTGATGTCAAATGAAAAAGTGATGAATACCAAAGTTTCATATTTCATCATTATCTACAATCTTTATTTAGGTCATTTTGTCATTTTCAAAATGGGTAATAACATGTAGTAGAAATTTGACAAGTCTCTAACAAAGTTTTGGAAACTATGCGAGTGAATCTAGGATTAATGAACAATGTACACTACCACTTTCTAAAATGCAAAAATGACTTAAATAAAGATTGTAGATCTTGATGAGATATGAAATTTTGGTATTCATGACTTTTTCATCTGAGACCGTTTAATGTTCCAAAATCTTTCATTTAGTTATCAATTTTTGTAATTTATAAGATTTTCTAGTAATTTATAAGATTTTCTAGTAATTTATAAGATTTTCTAGTAAGTTATAAGATTTTCTAGTAATTTATAAGATTTTCTATTAATTTATAAGATTTTCTATTAATTTACAGGATTTTCTAGTAATTTAAAAGATTTTCTATTAATTTATAAGATTTTCTAGTAATTTATAAGATTTTCTAGCATTTTATATTGATTTTCTAGTAATGTATAAGATTTTCTTTTTTAATATATATTTTTAATAGGTATTAATAACTGAATTAAAACAAGTATTAATAACTATACATTAAAAACTATATTTATAAGATTCCCAAATAGTAGCCCCCGGTGCTAAAGGCCCGTTTGGAAACTGGGCGCCAAACGAAAAGTTGGGGCCTTTAGCACCGGGTTGATCTAAAATCCGGTGCTAAAGGCCCCCAATTTTCGTTTGGCGCCAGTTACGGGGCCTTTAGCACCGGGTGTAGAAGACCCGGTGCGAAAGGGGGGCCTTTAGCACCGGGTCGTGGCTGCACCCGGTGCTAAAGGCCTCAGTCTGGCGCACAGTTACGGCCTTTCGCACCGGGTGTAGAAGACCCGGTGCTAAAGGGCCTTTCGCACCGGGTGGTGGGAAGACCCGGTGCGAAAGGGGGGGCCGTTAGCACCGGGTCGTGGCTGCACCCGGTGCTAAATGCCCCGGACCTATATAGGCCGGGGACTTCTCTCCCCTCCCTCACTTCGCCCTCAATCCTCACAGAAACCGCCGCCTCGTCTCCTTAGCCGCTGCCGCCCGTCGTCCCCGCCGCCGTCGTCGTCCTCGCGCCCACGCCGCCGCCGCCTGTGGTCCTCGCGCCCACGCCGCCGCCACCCGTGGTCCTCGCGCCCACGCCGCCGCCGCCCGTCGTCCCCGCCGCCGCCGTCGTCCCCGCGCCCGTCGTCCCCGCGCTCCGACACCCACGCCGCCGCCGCCCGTCGTCCCCGCCGCCGTCGTCGTCCCCGCGCCCGTCGTCCCCGCGCCGGTGCCCCTCGTCCCGCGCCGCTCAAAATGTTCGTCTCGTAGAGTACAACCAATCCATGCAATTAGTTTTTGATTTTATCTACATTTAGTAGTCCATACATGCTATGATATTTTGATGTGATGACAATCTTCTTTTTGCATTGTATACTTTGAGGGTGAAATTTGTGATCTAAACAGTGCTAAATGTATATTGGAAATTTACATTGGAAAATTTACATTGAAATGTATACAGAGATCTAAACAGTGCTAAATGTATATTGTAAATTTACATTGGAAAATTTACATTGAAATGTATACAGTGCTAAATTTGTGATCTAAACAGTGCTAACTTTGAGGGTGAAACTTTGAGGGTGAAATTTACATTGAAATGTATATTGGAAATGTTATATGTTTGAAATGTATATTGGAAAATGCTTCATTGAAATGTATATTGGAAATTCTATGTATATTAGAAATATATGTGCTTCATTTAAATGTATATTGGAAATGTTATATGTTTGTATAATGTATACTATCGAAAATGTTTATTATCGGAAATTCTATGGCGTACCCGAACCCATCGCGCACCCGAACCCCTTAGCGAATCCGTTTTTCGCGCACCGACCCCCTTAGCAAACCCTTAGCGAATCAATTCACACCGCGCACCCGAACAACAACAACAACAACGTCCCACCCGAATCAATTCTTACCAATTATTTTTAATTCTATAGATGGCGGACAACAACAACAACGTCCCACCCATGCAAGAGGACAACAACACCCCTGTCCCACCCATGCAAGAGGACAACAACACCCCTGTCCCACCCATGCAAGAGGACAACGACACGTTCTTTGCGAATCAACTTTTCAATATTGTAACCCAACCAATGTCGATGGATGATGTGTTGGGCATCATTGGAAGGGACGACAATGTCCAGGGCGACAATGTTGCAAGGGCCGAAGATGTTGAAGGGGCCGCAAATGTCCAGGGCGACAATGTTGCAAGGGCCGAAACTATTGAAGGAGCCGGTAGCGCGCCCTCGTCTAGTCAGGTGTGTATATAGATAACATAAATTTGTACTGTACATGTCAATTATGTATACCATCTCTATATCATCTCGTATATATGTAATTTGTGTAGGCCGCCTCTGCTAAGAAATCAAAACGATCGACCACGAAGAAGCTGAAGGATGTCAAGTTACACATCACCCGAGTGGAGGATGACGGGGAGCCAGTTGAGCCCCCAAAAGTGGCCAAGAAATTTGTATCTCAGTGCGGGGTAATTGTACGGGACAATGTGCCCATTAGTATCAGAAAATGGAAGTCCACGGACCCCACTGAGGAGTACGTGCTCCCCGATACAGAGAAGGAGATGCTATGGAGGGAATTAAAGGCAATATTCGACTGGCCTAGCACTCATGAAGCAGAACTGAGGGATTGGACAATGAAGAAGATGGCAGTTCTGTTTCAGGATTTCAAGAAGAAGTTGTACTCGCAATTTCTCAAAACCGGAGAGGCCCCGGATCCTGAGAAGTATAAGAAGATCACCAATGACGAGTGGGAAGCATTCATTGAGTACAAAACCTCCGAAGAGGGTGCAACGGCTAGCGCTAGAAACGCTGGAAACGCCGCAAATAAGAAGTACTCGCATAAGATGGGTTCGGGAGGTTACAAGGCAAGCATCGCTAAATGGGAGAAGATGGAAGAAGATCTATATGCTAGAGGCATCACTCCAGCGACACATGACTGGCCCACAAGGACCAAGCATTGGTACTATGGTCATGGAGGCACCCTGAGCCCAATCGACGGCTCCTTAGTTTTTCCCGAGGACTTGCGAGAACTAGCTCAGCGTCTCCTCGATATCCTCAGGGCATCTGATAGGGGAGAATTTGTTGCCGATAGAGACAGAGATGAGCTAACCTATGCCTTAGGGAACAAGGAGCATCCTGGACGGACGCGCGGCGTAGGCACAAGCGTCTCATGGAAGAAAGGTTTCCAAGAGCACGCCGCCACCTATAGGAGCCGTTCGAGGAAGAAGGCCGAATATGAGCAGAGGGTAAGGGACCTAGAGCAAACGGTTGCCGCCCAGGGCTCAAAGCTCCAAGAAATGGAGTCAGAGATGGAGCGACGGATGAAGGTAGCATGGCTGCAGATACAACAAGCCACAGGCGGGACCGGTTCCACAGAGCCTGCACCTCTCCAACAAGCCACAGGCGGGACCGGTTCCACAGAGCATGCACCTCTCCAAGATGCGGCCCTTATTAGCCCTCCACAGCAATATCAAAGCAGTCACGCTTCCACACAGGCCGCCGAAGCGGTCCGTTACACCGTGGATGAAATAACTCAACGGACCGCGTGCGAGCTTGTCGTCAGGCAGAAGAACTTAGCTGTGGTGGTACGTATGCGACCTTAGTTCATACTGCATACATTTCACCGTAAATACCATTCATTTACTAACTTTCTTTGTGACTACTAACTTATCAGGTCGCATACGGTATGACCAAACGTGTGGAAGAAGGGCAAAAATGGCACTGCAATGACATTCCACATGGTTACGTACCTGTTGAGGTGGAGCAAGTCGTCACCAGCTGGGAAGACTTGGAACTTGACATCCCCGGAGGTGACGGAGAAACAAAACTCGGTCAGTGTTCTCACTGCATCATTCTATGGAGCAAGGCAGACATCGTTATACCCGATACACCTGCGGCTACCAACAAGCCCCCGTCACCTCCAAGAGATCCACAGGATCATGACGATTCTCCGGGAGCTCCTGATGCAAGCCCGTCTCCTCCGCCAAAGAGGTCTCCGTCTCCTCCGCCGAAGAGGTCTCCGTCTCCTCCGCCGAAGAGGGGACGCCGCACTAAAGCCTCTGCCCCCACTCCACCAGCGAAGAAGGCGCGAAAAACTAGAGAGAAGCCCGCACCAGAGAAAAGAGCGGGCGAGAAGACTCTAGAGGAGCTCGAAGCCTCGGTAAAAGCAGACACAAAGAGGCAAATGGCCGAGTGGAGGAGAAAACCTGAGGCGGAGCCGAAGCTTGATCCCACCATCGTGAAGTCATTCCTCGGTAATTTGAGCAAGGGTCAACAGAAGGAAGTAATAGTAACAGACTATGACCGCTCATTACTGAAATCTCGCCGGAAACGGAAGGCTGCGGATAAGGAGGCGGGCCCATCCAAAAAGGTTCCTCAACTCGGCCAGCAACCTCAGCGTCCCTTGGGTCCATTGCCATCTCTGGACGAGCTTAACATTCAACGAGTAATGGCCGAGACTGGACTAACCAGAGCGCAAGTCCTGGGGGAAGCAGATGTGCCAGTAAACACAACGCTGAAGTGGCCGTTTAAGCTTGGCGAGCCTATGGTCCCTCCTGAAATGGAGAGGAAGCTACAAACGAAGATGCGCCGATTCCATGACTGGTATTTGGAAGAATCAAGAAGGAATAAACGGCGCATGATAAAAGTAGGCGTGAAGGACCAAGACTTCTACAATGGTGACGCGGATTTTGTCTGGCTCAGGTTTAATGATATATATGAGCTGTACCACCGCGACGCCATGGACGTGGATTTGATCACATATTGGACATTGTAAGTACTTTGTTGTTGCTTATAATTCACAGTTTGAAAACAATAATTCCAATCTATGTTGACGCGGGCTTTATTTATTGCTTAACATATGCAGAATGGAGATTCAAAAATGTCGCAGAGACAATATATATGACGTTGGTTTCGTTGACCCTCGAAGGATAAGTGAAGCAATGATAATGCACAATCCTGAGGAAACATATTTAAACCTATACAAATATATCAAGAAACAAAATTACTGTGACTCCATACTAATCCCGTACAACATCGAGTGAGTACATTCACAGCCTTCTTCTTATACTGTCTGTGTAACAATTCATTTCTGATTATAATGTATACATGTGCACAGATTCCACTGGTTCCTAATTATATTGTGTCCTGATCGGGGTGTCGTGAACGTCTTTGATTCATTGCACACCCCAAAAGAAAAACTACAGAACATCATGGACATGATGGCAAGGTGATGTATATTTTCCCCTACTTAATCCACCCCTTCCACTCGCAATGACTTAACTCAATTTTTTTGTTCGCAGGGCCTGGATTCAATTTCGTACAGAACACACGGGTATACAACATGAAACACTAAAATGGAACATTGGCTTTCCGGTAAGCAAGTAATTTGTACATGTAGGCATCGACTAATATATTATATGAATTTTACTAGATTTCTTTTGGTCGACAGTGTGCCAAACAGGGACCGGGAAATAATTTATGTGCATACTATGTGTGCGACTACATGTGGAATTGGGGACATAAAAAGCTCACACAACGCGATATTATGGTACGTAATAATAAAGACATTTCCATTATTATTAAGTGCACAATTATTGTCTCCAACTCGACGGATTAAATGTCTTTCAAATATTTTTAAATTATAGATGTTCAACCTGAAGGAAGAGTCCCTAGAGATAGAAAGAATTGACGCAATTGCAGAACAGCTCGTCGGATGGATCTGGGATGAGGTCGTCAATCCCCGAGGAGAATTCCACTCGCCAATACTGGAGGACGTGCCGGACAGTCCAACGAGAGCTAGCTAGTCGTCAATCTTAATTATGTAGAAAATACAGTTTAAATATATATAACTCGAGTTGACATGCATGAATATCTACTTTTGTAATATATATGTCTTCTATTTTGATGAAATGTCAGCTAGTATGAATATAGAGTCGGCCGAATACGCATTAGAATACACGTATTAGAATATATACGTATATAGACGTGCACGCATGGCTACTGAAAAAAGCAAAAAAAAAAAGAAATCCGGGGTCTTTAGCACCGGTTTCAGGCAGCAACCGGTGCTAAAGGCAGGCCCTTTAGCACCGGGTGCAGCCACGACCCGGTGCTAAAGGCCCTGCTACCGGCGCTGCGGTAGCAGGGCCTTTAGCACCGGGTCGTGGCTGCACCCGGTGCTAAAGGGCCCCTTTAGCACCGGTTATTCAACCCGGTGCTAAAGGGGTACCCCTTTAGCCTCGGATTAGTTGCACCGGGTGGGAAACCCGGTGCTAAAGGGCTTTCCCACCCGGTGCAGATGTCGATCATTCTGGTAGTGGTGGGAGGGATACTGATAAGAATTTTTCACACTAGGGGCCATTATCTTTTGTTATGATCAATTATATATTACCCAGCCCTATTTGTCCCAACAACAGCCAAGTCAAAGGGAAGACGCCACATGTAATAAATATTTTTAAATGATCATAAGTTTATTCAACTTCAAATATTTCGAAGAATAAATGATCCAGCTTTAGGGTTAATATGATTCTTCGTGGATGATTGACAACATGATCGATCATCATAAGTTTGTAACTAACATTATTGTTCGCTAGTAAAGTTTCTGTCTCATGGATGCAAATTGATGGACTTTGGTGATCATACACCACTTATGGATATCATGTGGTCATGTTGAAGACACTAAAAGATCAAAACATCACTTAGGCATAAGAAACAACAGAAACCATATATCGAAGCCCAGGACAAGAACATGATTGAATTGCACCTGTCCCATGATATTCATATGACCTCAAGATTTCATGTTCAAGTTGTAGAGCTATATTCATATATAAACTTTTCAGAGAATCAAGAATTACCAAAGTTGTTGTGCCAAAATTTTGAATTACCTAATCTTTTACTTTCCACATCAATTAGTTATTCATATTTGATGACATCCTCGTCAAGATTCGTTTCAAAGGTGATCACTCTTTTTTATATACACCTAGAGAGATTTTACATAACATCCAGAGATCGTGAGGTAGACGAGGTGGCTGGGTGGCCCTCGCATGGTGTCTGGCCAGACGAAGCCTTTCGCCCATGAGTGAGTCGTCCGTGAAAGTTGTTGAGATACGGCCTGCGCCGCTCTAGTTGAACAATTCAGGCACACACAAAGTCAAACAAGCATACATCTGAGTGCCGATCTGGAGACATGGTTTACTGCTGATTGACTGATTACTGAATATAAGTGACCTCCATCCTTGACTCTGGCAACTTCATCTCGATCGATCTGTTTCTCACGTTGACGTTTCTGCACTATCTTCCACCTGAACGAACTCACTGATATATATTTCTTGCATTGCTTGGAGACCTGCTTGGAGGAGAAGCAAATTAAAAGCAACATGCATGCGAGATATGATATGACACGGATGATAGTGACTTACTAGTCGACATGCACAACTGATGATGAGGACATTCTAGGGCACGATTTGGCCAGGCGCACGACAGTGTAGGCGGCAGCCGTGAAACGGTTTGGCCAGACGCACAACAGTATAGGCGGCGTGTCGTGATCCACGGGAGCATATGGTTTGGCCAGGCGCACGACAGTGTAGGCGGCTGCCGTGTGCACGCGGTTTGGCCAGGCGCACGACAGTGTAGGCGGCAGCTGTGCGCGTCCGAATTATCCCACCTTGTTTAGCGAAGGAGGAGGAAGCCACCTTAAAAGGGAGAGCCACCTTTCCCCTATCAGACTGGTCTTTTGGGGCGATTGGGCCTTTACCTGAGTGGGTGTGCCTAAGAACTGTGGGGGTTTGGGCAACCTTAATTTGTTGGGCCTCGGCCGACCCCACGCCTGGGCCGGATGCATCATTTGGTATCAAAGCTGGGCCTTCATTTAAGGGGGTGAGAATGATGAGGACATTCTAGGGCACGATTTGGCCAGGCGCACGACAGTGTAGGCGGCAGCCGTGAAATGGTTTGGCCAGGCGCACAACAGTGTAGGCGGCGTGTCGTGATCCACGGGAGCATGGTTTGGCCAGGCGCACGACAGTGTAGGCGGCTGCCGTGTGCACGCGGTTTGGCCAGGCACACGACAGTGTAGGCGGCAGCTGTGCGCATCCGAATGAATTATCCCACCTTGTTTAGCGAAGGAGGAGGAAGCCACCTTAAAAGGGAGAGCCACCCTTCCCCTATCAGACTAGTCTTTTGGGGCGATTGGGCCTTCACCTGAGTGGGTGTGCCTAAGAACTGTTGGGGTCCGGGCAACCTTAATTTGTTGGGCCTCGGCCGACCCCACGCCTGGGCCGGATGCATCATTGATGTAGACTAGGGTTCCCGATCTTCCGAAAGGTCCTGATAACTATCGATTTGGTGGAGACGAAACACAAATCGATCAGGCTTCCGAACAACACGTTCTGAACCCCGCAATCGCAGCACCACGTCTCCTCAGGTTATCAACCGGCGTTGCACGGTTGGCCTCACCAAGAAGGCTAATCCTTGATTACGAATCGAAGAACACAAGCAAGAACGAGAAAGAATGCAACACAATTGCAGGATGAATGGTTGAGCTCACAAGTTGGGGTCTCACAAACCGACGAAGCGGCGAAATTGTTCTTGACAGAATAATCTAAGCTAAAGAAAGATTCACACTCTCATCAGGTGGTATCCAGAGACAGGTTGTTCACGGTACTCTGCTAATTTTTGGTGATGGATTCCTATTTTGACGTATACCTTGAGTCTGTGCCGATGTTGTATGCAACAACCACTCCATCAGAATACTATGAGTGGGAGGATGCTATAATAAATTGTTATATTATTGGTGAATTGCCGTTAAACCAGCTGGCTAATTTGGCAAAACGAAGCTTCTCTATTCCTGTGTCATTATGGTTCAGAAGAATGCAGATGGAACATGGTAATGACTATTGCACTTCTTGGTGTAAGATGAAGGAGTTCTTACAACGACGATTTGCACCTCGTCTTGAGCCAGAGAAGAATATATTATCAAGCAGTGGGAGTTCTTATATGGTTGCTTCTGAATTTGCTTCTCCTCCACAATTTGAGAAGAATAATTCTACTAACCAGCCGGCTATAATGGGATTGCCTAGTGATCATGCTACAGCCACATCCATTGTTGGAGCAGATGTCCCGGTGAATGCTAGTATTTTTGATATTTCTTCTACACTTGAGCAGCAGCCAATTGACAGTTCTACAGAGATATACAAAGAGGATTCTCCAATGTTTCTCAAGGCTGGAGCGCCTGAGCACATCTCTATTGATGAGAGTGTGAATCTTTCTTTAGCGTCAGGGCTGCATGTTAGTGACTCTTCGTGTGATCCTCAGTCTGAAGTAAAAGTTGTTGATGCTTCAGATGGATTATCTATGATGGCACGCGATATGCATAGTGATGGTACTGCTGTTATGGTGAAGGGGCAACGGTCAAATATATTTCAGTCTGAGTGTAAAATTAAAGACAAGGTATGCAAATTGATTATTGATGGTGGCAGTTTTGCTAATGTTATTAGTTCAGATTTGGTAAATGCATTATCTTTGTCTAAGTGGAGGCTTCCAACACCGCGTTATATGCAATGGATGAATCAGAGTGGTACGTTGAAAATTACTCATAAGGCTAGAGTTAAATTTTCAGTTGGAAATTATGTGGATACAGTGGACTGTGATATTGCACCAGTGAGTGCATGTCATTTATTATTGGGTCGGCCATGGCAGTTTGATCTTGATGCTACTCATACTGGTCGTTCCAATACTTATTCATTTGTGCACAAGGGAGTTCATCATCGGCTCAAACCAATGCTTGAGAGTGATATCAAGGCTGAGGTCTTTGCTACTTCCAAAGTGAAGAAAAAAGTGGCTGAAATTACCCCAAAGCCGTGGACGGCTTTGCTTCAAGGGGGAGAGAATGATGTGGCAACTTGCGAAGTTACTGCTCCTGAAAGTTTTAGCAAAAATCACTACGGGAAACCGGGAATATGCCGAGTGTCCAGCCCTTTGCCGAGTGCCCTTGGCAAGGCACTCGGCATAGAGGGGACACTCGGCAAAGAGGTGTTTTGCCGAGTGTCAGGCCAGCGACACTCGGCAAATCATAGCTTTGCCGACTGTCAAGCCGGAGACACTCGGCAAAGAAGGCGCACGTGCTCGTCAGGCGACACGCCCGCCAACGGCCGTCCGCGGCCGTCCGTAGCCGTTTGGGCGGTCCCTGGTTTGCCGAGTGTCGGGTCAAAGACACTCGGGAAAGAGCACCTTTGCCGAGTGTCAGGTCAGAGACACTCGACAAAGGTGCGGCACGTGTCCAGCACGTGTCGCGCGCGCCCACGACCATTGGCGGCCGTTTGAATCGTCACAGCTTTGCCGAGTGTCCTCCAGCCGACACTCGGCAAAGAGGTGGCACGTGCACTGCACATGTCCAGCCAGGCCCGGGGTTGGACTTTTGCCGAGTGTCTACTTAGACACTCGACAAAAAAATTTGAAAATTTGAAAATATTCTTAAAAAACTTGGAATTCAAACATAAAAGTTTGAAAATTTAAAAATATTTTTGTAAAACGGCCGTGGGTTTGCCGAGTGTTTACCAGGCAACACTCGGCGAAGCTAGCCTTTGCCGAGTGTTCACCACTCGACACTCGGCGAAGCTAGCCTTTGCCGAGTGTTTCTTGGTGAACACTCGGCAAAGTGAGGACCTTAGTTTTTAAACTTATGTTTCTGGGGTCCAAACTTTATTTTTTTCTAGTGATACTTGTCAAAGGCTCTTTATATCTTATGTGGAGCCTGTGGGAAAAAGTTGAGATGATTTCAAAAAGTTTATATATACGACCCTTTCCAATCGGAGCATATCCCCATAGAAGTTTCGGAGAGTTGAGAAGGAGACAGCTGGATTTCGAAACGAAGTGAAGTTGAATTAGAGTTTGAGTTCATAACTTTTTCTATACGCAATAGACGACGTAGATTGCTTCATTTGAAGTTATCATATTTTTCCGGACCCATTTGATATTTTTTAAATTATTTCTACGCCCTTCTCCGCATGAAATAATGAAAGTTATGAAGAAATTATGAGCTATATAGGCATGAAATAATGAAAACATTTCATTGAAGCATAGAATGTGCATTGTTCAATGTATTTGACAAGATATTTTGATGTGTATTTGATCAAATTGGAAAAATTTGGTATGGTGCAAATGTTCTGGGAAATGTTTGCCGAGTGCTACACTCGGCAAAAAGGACCTTTGCCGAGTGCCTGCTCGGGGGCACTCGGCAAAGAGGCCACGTGGGCTGGCCGGCCCGCGCCCGCGCGGGCCATGTCATTGGTCGACGTGGCTCCTTTGCCGAGTGTAGGCACTCGGCAAAGGAATGTTTGCCGAGTGCCGAAACCCAGACACTCGGCAAACAGGCCACGTGGCCCACGTCTCCGGCCGCGCGCGGCCACGTCAGCGGCCAGCGCGTGGCCACGTGTCAGATCTGTTTGCCGAGTGTCAGATCTACGACACTCGACAAAGTGGGGGGTGCGCCGGGGGACTTAACCGCCCACGCGCCCCCCGGTGCCACACACGCACACACACACGCACACAGACGCCGCCGCCGCCTCTCTCCCCGCCCACCGCCACCGCCGCCTCTCTCCCCGCCCGCCGCCGTCGACGCCTCTCTCCCCGCCGTCCCTGCCTCCCGCCCGCCCTCCACCCCGCCGCCAGCCCTCCGGCCCGCGACCGCCCGCCGCCGCCGCCCTCCGCGCCCCGGCCCGAGACATGCTGCTCCCGGCCGGCCTCCGCGCCCCGGCCCCGAGCGCCGCCGGCACTGCTGCTCCCGGCCGGCCTCCGCGCCCCGGCCCCGAGCGCCGCCCCGAGCCGCCACCGCCCCGAGCGCCGCGTCGCCGGCCCTCGCCGCCGGCCCTTGGCCCCTCGCGCCCGTCGCCGGCCGACGCCGCCGACCCGGACGCCGCCTCAAGCCGTCGCCGCCCCTGTCACCGCCGGCCCGGACGCCGCCTCGAGCCGCCACCGCCCCTGTCGCCGCTGGCCTCCTCCCCGCGGCCGTCCTCCTCGCTGGCCTCCTCCCCGCCCTCGGCCTCCTCGCCGGCCGGTCGCCCCTGCCCGCTGCTGCTCCCACGCCGGCGGCCCGTGCCCCTGCCCGACGTCCTGAAGGTAATTTTTTTTGGCAAAATTGTTATGAAAAATTTGCTATGCACGTGTAGAACGTGTGATATGGCTAGTTGTCAACTTAGTTTGTGGTAGGATGTGGTAGTTGCTGTTTTGTGTAGGATGTGGTAGTTGTTGTTTTTCATATATAGGATAGAAACATATATATTTATGTGGATATGGATGATAGAATTTTGATATATTTATGTCGTTGTCGGCCTTCGTGCCGTGGATACGGTTATGTGGTTGTCGGCCTTCGTGCCGCATCCTTGTTTTTTGCAGAATGTGTGGTTTCAGAAACCTCCCCGTGTAGGGGAGGTGCTGCCGAATTTTTTATTTGATAAAAAATGTTTTTATTTCAGTGAGGATGTTGCACCTTCTTCGACTTGGACCCCAACGCCGCACGTCGTTCCCCGCCGTCTGCACCGACACGAGCGTTACCGACTCGCCCGCCGTCGAGCCCGTAGGTGAGCACATGCAAAACCATACGCCCTCAGTATTTAATTCGTAGATTCATATTTAAGTTGTGTATCTTCTTCGTCTCTTGTATTTATCTTTACCGTGTGGCTTCTTTGCCATGTTCTTGCGTTTCCTATAGTAAATAAGATGATATGACATCTTATTTACTGTAGGATATGCAAAAACATGACAAAGAATTCATACCGTACAGTTAAATACAACAAGCCAAGATTGTGCACAACTGTGTCACGTAACCTAGTTAGGCGTCTCCCGTTCGAAAGAGATACGGTTGTGAATATGTGAATCTTTGCATATGTCTAACCGTATCTGTTTCGAATTGTCCACGTTTTTGGACAGCTCGAGGATGTGTAGATGGGTAGTTTCCATGCTCTACTCGTACCGAGGCTGAGTTTCGGCATCATCTCCCTGTTGTTCTCCGAATACACAATCTCCGTAATTGGATGTGTATTTGGAGAACAGCGGGGAGGTGCTGCCGAAATTCCGTCTTGGATACGAGTAGAGCATGGAAACTACCCGTCTACACATCCTCGGGTGGGATTAGGACCTATCTTTACCTATTAGACATAAAGCTAGCATCCGGTAGATGCATTTATTATTATAAATTTGGTATGGAAGAAATTTATTGCTCGATGATATGTAAAGGGATGGATGACCGTGAGTGGATGTACACTGGCCGCTCAAGTAAAGGTGAATGTACAGATGAATGGATTGCCAAGACTGATGCGTTCTTGAAGCAAGCTTTTGCCAATGCGAAAGGGGTGCCAACTACTTTCTATCCATGCGTGGTTTGCGACAATCGTAAATGCCTAACAGAAGTTGTCATGGGTAAACATCTCGTCAGACATGGATTTACGGAGAACTATACTCGGTGGACACGCCATGGTGAAGCCATTGATCGTGTGAGAGACGAGGCCATGAGGCAGCGCATCGAGGAGTTTGATGATGAGGCAGGGGTAGGGGACATGTTGCATGACTACGACGAAACACACTTCAATGATGGACCTAGAGAGGAGGAGCCGGAGGCCACTGCAAAGGCTTATTATGACATGTTGTCAGCGGCACAACAACCACTTCACTCGCACACTAAGGTTTCTCAATTGGATGCCGTTGCACGTCTGTTGGCCGTCAAGTCCCAGTTTAGCTTGGGTCGAGACGCCTTTGACCACATCCTGACAGTTTTGGGCGAACTCCTTCCGGAAGGTCACATTCTGCCAAAGAACATGTACGCGGCACAGAAACTTCTAAATGCACTTAAGATGCCGTATCAGAAGATACATGCTTGTCCGAATGGATGCATCTTATTTAGGAAAGAATTTGTGGATGCAAAGCAATGTCCGAAGTGCAAGGCTTCTAGATTCGTGGAGATAGTCGGTGTTGATGGTAAGAAGAAGCAAAGCAAAATACCCGTGAATATCCTACGGTACCTTCCACCTATACCGAGGATCCAATGGCTTTACATGACCGAGGACTCCGCGAAACAGATGACATGGCACAAAAGTGGAGTGTGATACAATCCTGATAAGCTCGTACATACATCCGATGGTGAAGCATGGAAGCACTTTGATGGGATTCATCGTGACAAGGCTAGAGAGGCTCGGAATGTGCGTGTTGCGTTGGCAACAGATGGGTTCAACCCGTATGGAATGACGGCTGCCCCATACTCTTGTTGGCCAATGTTCGTGATCCCACTCAATCTCCCCCCCGGTGTCCTATTTCAACGGCAGAACATCTTTTTGTCGTTAATTATTCCTAATTACCCAGGGAAAAATATGAGCGTGTATATGGAGCCTCTTGTTGATGATTTGGAACGTGCTTGGGAGGAAGGTGTATGGACATATGATCGAGCTACAAAAACAAACTTTAAAATGCATGTCTTCTACCAGTACTCCCTGCATGACCATCCGGCGTATGGGATATTCTGCGGCTGGTGTGTCCACGGGAAGTTCCCATGTCCAATATGCAAGGCATCTCTGAAGTTCATCTGGTTGACCAAGGGTGGAAAATATTCATGCCTCGACAAACATCGTCAATTTCTCCCTCTTGAACACGAATTCAAACAAGATATCAAGAACTCCACGAAAGGTGTAAGGGTTCTAGACCCTGCACCACAGATGATGATAGGTGCGGATGTTCGTGCAGAGTTTGACGCTCTCGAGGTCGGGGAGGATGGCCGTTTTGTGGGATATGGCGAGCAACATGCCTGGACTCATAAGTTGGGCCTGTGGAAGCTCCCGTACATGCCAGACCTTCTGCTTCCACATAATATTGATATGATGCACACTGAAAAGAATCTTGCCGAGGCACTTTGGGGTACAATCATGAACATTCCTGATAAAACCAAAGACAATACCAAGGC
Source organism: Echinochloa phyllopogon (assembly GCA_033239725.1). Taxonomy (NCBI): domain Eukaryota; kingdom Viridiplantae; phylum Streptophyta; class Magnoliopsida; order Poales; family Poaceae; genus Echinochloa; species Echinochloa phyllopogon. The sequence goes on from BTCW01000001.1 coordinate 6,593,675, forward strand.
TAGAGTGGATCAGCAGCGGTTATGCAATAGACCGAAGCTAAATATACCACCTCCCAGGGACGGCAAAACATGGAAAAAACCTAAGGCCGATTTCGTTCTCGATAATGACCAAAAGAGGGAAGTGCTAAGTTGGTTCCAAACATTGAAATTTCCTGATGGGTATGTAGCGAATTTGAAGAGGGGAGTGAACTTAACTACTCTACGAATCAACGGGCTCAAGAGTCATGACTACCACATATGGCTTGAGCGGCTTCTTCCAGTGATGGTTCGAGGCTATGTCCCCGAGCATGTCTGGCAAGTGCTGGCGGAGTTGAGCAATTTCTTCCGCCAGCTGTGTGCTAAGGAAGTATCGAAGACCATGCTTGCAGAAATGGAAAAGCTTGCTCCCGTGTTGCTATGCAAGTTGGAGAAGATATTTCCACCGGGCTTTTTCAACCCGATGCAGCATATGATTCTGCACCTTCCGTATGAGGCACGAATGGGAGGGCCTGTGCAGAACCGCTGGTGCTATCCAATTGAAAGATGTCAGAAGGTTCTTCGAACTAAATGCAAAAATAAATGCAAGATTGAAGCATCTATTGCAGAGGCATACATTCTCGAGGAGGTGTCAAACTTCACGACGAAGTATTATGCTGACAACCTCCCTAACGTGCACAATCCACCGCCTCGTTATAATGTTGGCGAAGTTGAATCAAACCTCAGCCTTTTCCGAGGGCAACTAGGAAGTGCAAGTGAAGGCACCAACAAAAATTTGACAAATGCAGAGTGACGTGCTATCAAGCTCTATGTGCTCACCAATCTATCCGAAGTTGAGCCATACATGCGGTAAGTTCAGAACGATCTTGTTTTCGAGTACCTAGCCACTATTCTGCATCCAACACTCTTGTTTCTCGTTCATACAGGGAATTTCTTGATCAATTCTGGCGTAATAGGAGGGCTCCTACCCCACACGAAGTTGATGACCTTCTTAAACATGGATACCCAGATTTTATTTCTTGGTTCAAACGGAAGGTACACTTAATTTCAGTCTTGTCCTAAATTCGACGTTACTGAAGTCGTGTCATTAATATAACAAACTATCCTGGTCGAACTCGCAGGGCCAATCCGATGGGTCTATGAGTGCCGAGTTGAGACAGATCGCCGATGGTTGTGCGTATAAGGTCAAGTCATTTACCGGATATGACGTGAATGGTTATCGTTTTCGCACAACAAGTTATGAGCAGAGGATGCCCAATCGAAGGACTACAAGTACCGGAGTCTATACTCCAGGCTCTGATGGGGCCGATTACTATGGGAGACTTGAAGAAATATACGAGCTTAATTTTGGTGGAAGCAAACCTCTTTCTCCTGTTATCTTCAAATGTCATTGGTTTGATCCTTCAGTGGTGAGACGAACCCCTAGTCTTGGGCTAGTCGAAATTCGACAATCATCTGTCTTACCTGGAGATGTTGTCTATATAGTGGCTCAACAAGCCACCCAGGTGTATTATTTGTCATACCCGTGCAAAAAGGACAAAAGGCTTGAGGGTTGGGACGTTGTATACAAAGTGTCGCCACGCGGTAAACTATCAGTCCCATACAATGAAGATTATAACATAAATCCAAACACCTATGATGGAGAGTTCTTCCAAGAAAATGGGCTAGAAGGGTCTTTTGAGATAGACTTAACCCAAGCAGTCGGAATGGATTTAGACTCAGAAATGTTTGTTGACGAGGACACTGGAGATGTGGTTCATAATGCTAAGGAGGTAGAGTTACTAGAGCGATTACAATCAGGCAATGACGAAGACGACGACATTCCTCCGCCTTTGGAGGACGACCATGAACATCTCGAAATGTACGATAGTAATGATGCGACCGTTGATCCAGATAATCCTGATCCGGATGATTATTTCTAATAAAAGTACATTTATATATTGCATCATCTCTTTCTAATAGTTTATGTCGGGTCATATTTCTTATATATTACATGTTTTTCTAATAATTTATGTTTATATGTGAAATCTAATAATTGTATGTTTTTGTTGATCGCAGGTGATTGAACCAATATGGTGGGTCGTGGCGGTGCGATGAGGAACGTCATGTCGTTGTACCGGAAGTTTAAAGATGGGGGGTCTGAGGTAGCTGGGTCGTATGGTGCCAAGGGCAAGGGGCGAAAGAAGAAGGCCACAGGCGGGGGGCGAGGCAAGGGCAAGAGGCGAGAGCGGACCCCCGTACCTTCGTCGTCTTCGTCCGACGAGGACTTTGTTCCTTCGGCGGCGGACACTCGGGCCGCGGAGTACGAGTACCGCGAGGACGAGGAGCACGAGGCAGTGGAGCACGTGGCCGAGGAGCACGGGGCCGAGGACCCCGAGGGCGAGGACGTAGAGGGGTCCACCGCCTCTGAGAACTCGGCCCTTTGGCAGCGAGGCCCCTCGCAACTCCCGAAGCGCCTGATACCCATGGAGCGTCGCCCCGTGATCGCACCCAGCCCTCCAAGGTAAGTAATTTTAGATGTTACATAGACCTTCTCGTTTCATATTCATATGTTGGAAATCACAATATGGACTAACAATTTATCTTAATCACTTGGGCAGGAATTGGGTGATGGTCACCCCAGGCGCTGGTCACGCCGAGGAGGTGTCAAACTTCACGACGAAGTATTATGCTGACAACCTCCCTAACGTGCACAATCCACCGCCTCGTTATAATGTTGGCGAAGTTGAATCAAACCTCAGCCTTTTCCGAGGGCAACTAGGAAGTGCAAGTGAAGGCACCAACAAAAATTTGACAAATGCAGAGTGACGTGCTATCAAGCTCTATGTGCTCACCAATCTATCCGAAGTTGAGCCATACATGCGGTAAGTTCAGAACGATCTTGTTTTCGAGTACCTAGCCACTATTCTGCATCCAACACTCTTGTTTCTCGTTCATACAGGGAATTTCTTGATCAATTCTGGCGTAATAGGAGGGCTCCTACCCCACACGAAGTTGATGACCTTCTTAAACATGGATACCCAGATTTTATTTCTTGGTTCAAACGGAAGGTACACTTAATTTCAGTCTTGTCCTAAATTCGACGTTACTGAAGTCGTGTCATTAATATAACAAACTATCCTGGTCGAACTCGCAGGGCCAATCCGATGGGTCTATGAGTGCCGAGTTGAGACAGATCGCCGATGGTTGTGCGTATAAGGTCAAGTCATTTACCGGATATGACGTGAATGGTTATCGTTTTCGCACAACAAGTTATGAGCAGAGGATGCCCAATCGAAGGAATACAAGTACCGGAGTCTATACTCCAGGCTCTGATGGGGCCGATTACTATGGGAGACTTGAAGAAATATACGAGCTTAATTTTGGTGGAAGCAAACCTCTTTCTCCTGTTATCTTCAAATGTCATTGGTTTGTTCCTTCAGTGGTGAGACGAACCCCTAGTCTTGGGCTAGTCGAAATTCGACAATCATCTGTCTTACCTGGAGATGTTGTCTATATAGTGGCTCAACAAGCCACCCAGGTGTATTATTTGTCATACCCGTGCAAAAAGGACAAAAGGCTTGAGGGTTGGGACGTTGTATACAAAGTGTCGCCACGCGGTAAACTATCAGTCCCATACAATGAAGATTATAACATAAATCCAAACACCTATGATGGAGAGTTCTTCCAAGAAAATGGGCTAGAAGGGTCTTTTGAGATAGACTTAACCCAAGCAGTCGGAATGGATTTAGACTCAGAAATGTTTGTTGACGAGGACACTGGAGATGTGGTTCATAATGCTAAGGAGGTAGAGTTACTAGAGCGATTACAATTAGGCAATGACGAAGACGACGACATTCCTCCGCCTTTGGAGGACGACCATGAACATCTCGAAATGTACGATAGTAATGATGCGACCGTTGATCCAGATAATCCTGATCCGGATGATTATTTCTAATAAAAGTACATTTATATATTGCATCATCTCTTTCTAATAGTTTATGTCGGGTCATATTTCTTATATATTACATGTTTTTCTAATAATTTATGTTTATATGTGAAATCTAATAATTGTATGTTTTTGTTGATCGCAGGTGATTGAACCAATATGGTGGGTCGTGGCGGTGCGATGAGGAACGTCATGTCGTTGTACCGGAAGTTTAAAGATGGGGGGTCCGAGGTAGCTGGGTCGTATGGTGCCAAGGGCAAGGGGCGAAAGAAGAAGGCCACAGGCGGGGGGCGAGGCAAGGGCAAGAGGCGAGAGCGGACCCCCGTACCTTCGTCGTCTTCGTCCGACGAGGACTTTGTTCCTTCGGCGGCGGACACTCGGGCCGCGGAGTACGAGTACCGCGAGGACGAGGAGCACGAGGCAGTGGAGCACGTGGCCGAGGAGCACGGGGCCGAGGACCCCGAGGGCGAGGACGTAGAGGGGTCCACCGCCTCTGAGAACTCGGCCCTTTGGCAGCGAGGCCCCTCGCAACTCCCGAAGCGCCCGATACCCATGGAGCGTCGCCCCGTGATCGCACCCAGCCCTCCAAGGTAAGTAATTTTAGATGTTACATAGACCTTCTCGTTTCATATTCATATGTTGGAAATCACAATATGGACTAACAATTTATCTTAATCACTTGGGCAGGAATTGGGTGATGGTCACCCCAGTTGCTGGTCACGCCTGCAAAGTCAACGACATCCTGGGTCTTCTTTGTAGGGAGCTGTTTCCAGGTCTAGTGACCATTGGCGGCAGGGAGGAGCCGGCCTACACCTTTGACCACTACGTCGCCGCTGGCGATCTGGAGGACCGGGAGCGTAGGATCTTCAACAACAAGGCCGAGCGGGTAAAGGGAGAGCTTTGGGTAAGTATTCGTTGCACTACACTGCTCAACACAACACTTTCATTGAACAATCTACAAATAATGCAACATTCATCGTGTATATATGCGCAGGACTTTTACAGATGCGCCCCGGGACAGGAGGCTTTGGCGGATGCTGTGGCACATGCAGCCTGCTAGAAGCTTGTCAAGGACCTGCACTACGAGGCGCGCGTGCAGGCCGTAATTGATTATTTCGCGGCACTCAAGATCTCCGTGAAGAAAACGGAGGCAAGAAACATGAAGTTGACCAAGGAGCAGTATTTGGCGGTATGTAAATCGATATTGTTTTATTCTAAGATTAAGTACTTTAAATTCGATCTTGTTATATGTCGTACACTTGATGTCTTGTAGGCGATTCCGTGGTGGTGTGCCCCGCATCCCACGTGCTAGGAGGTGATAGTCGACAAGTGGTGCAGCGCCGAGTGGGCCGCTCAGCACGACCTTTGCCGGGAGCGGCGTTTGCTGATACCTGGTGTCTCACACCATCAGGGCAGCCTTAGCCTCGAGGAGTACAGGGCCAAATGGGTACGCCGAGTCATTTCTATATTCGCTCACTCTATTCTGTGTAATTACTAATTCATATTGTTTGTTTTTTCAGTCGGCGTCACATGGTGGTGCGCCTTGCTCACAGCTCGAGGCTTTTGCTATGGCCCACAAGGGCAAGGCGACCTCCGACGTCCGGTACAACCCGGAGGACAGGCCCGCGGCATACAGCAACGCCAGCGTCCACAGTCGCCTCACAGCATATCAAGAGGTCGCGAAGGAGGTCCACGGGCTAGACTGGGATCCGACCGCCCACGACATTGATGGAGAAGTGGTCATGAGGGCGGGAGGAGGCAAGAAGCACGGGCGGTACTTGATCGCCAACAACACCATCGACACGGCCGCTACCCCCACGCTCTCCCAGATTCGAGCCAGGAGCACGAGCTCTTCAGCGGCTATCTGCCGGCCTCTTCCCGGTTCACACTTCGGGATGCAGGCCCTCCAGGTTATTTCTGTTTCTATCTTTGTACGTGAAGTTTGCTTAAGTTTGTAATGTATTATAACAATGTGATTGAATATTGCAGGCCCGGTTGGATGAAGAGACGCAGAGGCGGGAGTTCCTGGAGGCGGAGGTGCAGCGGATGAAGGACGCGGAGGCTGAGAAAGACAGGCAGAAGGAGGAGGCCGAGCGGACGAACCGAGCGTGGCAGGAGCAGGTATTTGCCTACCTGCAGAACATTGGCCAGCGCGTGGGTGAAGGTCCGCCGCCGCCGATGCCACCACCGCCTCCACCACCACGTGTGCCTATTTCTCCCGTGAGTCACTTGAGAACCCTATGATTTTATTTCACAACTCATTTCTGTCGAAAATCTTGTAACACACACCACTAATCTCTTTTGGGCAGGCTCCTGGCTCGGCCGCGTCGAATGACGGCCCTCAAGACGAAGACCTTGCGGCGCGGGCGGTTAGATCGTTGTTCGGACCCCCTCTTCCGTGAGTGATGGATGTTGGACTTTGTAAACATATGAATGATGGATGTTGGATGTTTGGATATTGAATTTGTGACATTTCTGTGATGTTGGATGGTTTAGTGACTTATATGTGTTTGTTTATGGTTGTTCGATGGTTTAGTGGCTATATATATATATGAATTGCCTGTGATGCCTATTATAAACTGCATGTAATGCCTATTAGAAACTGCCTGTGATGTTTTTGTTGAGGGGTCCTTTTAACGCAAAAAATTAATAAAAACAGGAAAAAAATTGATGCTCTCGGCAAAGAGGTGCTTTGCCGAGTGTATTGGCTTTAACACTCGGCAAAGAGGCTGTTTCTGTCATTTCTGAAATAGCATTTGCCGAGTGTTCAAGCTTTGCCGAGTGTGTTGGCCTTAACACTTGGCAAAGATGCAACCTTTGCCGAGTGTTAAAGCCCTTACACTCGGCAAAGGGTTGTCCAGGGCCTGCCCCTAACCAGCCTTTGCCGAGTGCGACACCCGGCAAAGGATGATCCTTTGCCGAGTGCGACACTCGGCAAAGGCCCCGTTAGCACTGACGGCCGGCCGCGGACGGCGCGGCGCCGTCCGCGGCCGGCTGTTAGTGCTTTATTTTACCGAGTGCTGGCTTTTGCACTCGGCAAAGTCTTTGCCGAGTGCCCGACAGAAGACACTCGGCAAAGGGGCTGTTTGCCGACACGAGCTATGCAGTAACCCCTTTGCACTCGGCAAAGGCTTTGCCGAGTGTATTTCGGGGTTTGCCGAGTGGCCTCCGGGTTTCCCGTAGTGAATCCCAACATTGCAGCTAGCAGTCGTGAGAATGGTATGAATGTTTCAGATTTAGTCCCTATGGCTAGTAATGGTGACGACAGTAGTAATGCGAGACACGTTGATGCTGCCGTCAATTGTCCAGTTATTGTTTCTAACAATAATTCCGGAGATTTTAAAACTGCAGTTGGTGGTAATATCTCAAAGGAAAATGTTGATCTTAGAAAACAACTTTATGAAATCATGTCAAAGTCGAGGACGACTTTGTTTCAAGGGGGAGAGGATGATGAGCCCTTGGCTGCTCACAATGTTACACCTAATGTCCTATTGAACAAGAGGTACGATTCAATTATCTTGGACAGTAATGATCTGAAAAGACATATGGAAATTAAGTTTGGTGAATTTAATATTTGTGTGAAGCGTGAAAAGAACGTAATAGAGATGAGTCAAGATGCTACTTATAACCTTATTTCCAAGGGAGTTAACATGCTTAGGAAAGAAGAAAAGAAGGCAAAGAAATATATTTATATTGGTTCTATGATTGTGGAGCTTGGCTGAGTTCGTCCAGAAGTAATTGGAGTACTTCCATGCATTTTTACATCCTACTTTGATTACGTGGATCAAACTAGTAGCATTAGGAATCTGGCCGGAATATTTTAATACTTAGTTGTGTGTTAGTCTATTATTTATTGTTTAATTAGTAGTCTAGATACTTGGTGCAATTGTTTGGGAGTCGGACTAGTGCTCAGGTTGGGTCCAACCTGAGTCGTGGTGGCTGGCCTGCGTGCCTCTATGGCCCTGTTTGGAACAGCGATCGTGAGAAGCGCTTATCAGATAAGCTGTATGAATATGGAAATAACGCTTATTTGAGAAGCGGGTTTGAACCAGCTTCTGCGTTTTAGTACAAATGGGGGCGGTGGGGAGAAGCGTGGCAAAAAAAGCTGAAAAAAGCAAGCCATTTGGCTTCTAGGTTCAGCTTATTTTGGCCATAAGCTGAAGATAAGCTGTTCCAAACATGCCCTATAATAGCCAGGGCCGGCGGCCTTGTAAGGGGGGGTTTATTTTGTGTTCTGTTTCGTCGAGGGTTCCTCCGAAGACAGGACAAGGGCGAACTCCGTCTCACCTATCAAGCAAGTTGCCGATCCGTTTTGTTCGTGAAGATCGTGAGATCAAGTCTTCAGACTTGGGCTCGTGGCGAGTTCCATCGGAATTCATCTCTTCTGATCGTGGTCCTTTGTGGTCGCGGGTGGAAGATTACCTAGGGTTTGGGTTGCATCTTGTAAGCTGGTCCCTTCTATATATCATTGCTATTGATACTGCTACGCCTCGTACTTGGTTGATCAACTGATTGATTTCACTCATCCGAATTATACTATTTGGTCATTAATTGCCGTGAGAATTTATTAAATCTGTTTGGAGATTATTCCCTATCTGGTTGGGAACAAAATCTATTGCCGTGGAATTCATATTTAATTATTCAGTGAGCTTGACGTGAATTGCTGGTGGCTGTTGTGATTGGCCAGATTTCAATACACTGATTATTGTGGTGACGAGCTGCTGTTACTAGTCTTCGTTAAGCTAGAGCATATTTATTGCATATAAAAATCAGATTATATCTTTTGTGAATCTTTAGTACCGTGAAAGATTGGGACAACTCTTGGGCAGCGTAGGCGTGTCCTCATCAGCTGATGACGTGGTTGGGGTAATATAAGCCATATCGCTGACTGATTTATTGGCGGAACCTACCATGCGTGGAACTGCAATTTGTTAAAGAACTCCATTATATCAATAGGTCCATTGATTTTCTTTGATTTATTTTTCAATGGAAAATGATTTGACAAGAGTGCTAATCTCCCTTCTCTAAACATTATCACACTGCAGTGTTTGCAGTTTTGTGTTGGCTGGATATATAAGCTGAGGTTTTTTTTTTGAGCATTTTATAAGCTGAGGGCTGAGAACTTTATCAGACTTCAGTTTGTTGTGAGGAAAATGACCTGTGCCGTGTCTTGGTCCATCGATCAGTTGATCAATCCATCAGCCTTTTCTATGATAGTAACGTACTTCTTCTTTAAAGACGTACAGCAAAAGATTCTTGATATACTAGCATGGCAATAAGGTGGGGAAAACAACCAGAAAATGCGAAAAGGATGAACACCGTACCAGAATGAAAATCGAAAATACATTGCAACATGTACATGCACTCGTTTTAGATTCTTGTAGTTTTGCAACTACTGGATTATGTATTTGGCCCATACATATTTAGGTTTTCTTAAATCTACCAAACCAATTTAAGCTGCTAACCAAGCCTAACAAAATGGTTTACGATTACAATAAGGACAAAAAAAGAGTGAACCTAGTGCCCTACTCCAGGCTACAGCTTCACTCAGCATCCTCTTTAATGATGCTCAGCGCGCGCTTCAGCCGCGAACGCTCTGCTGCGGCGGCGAGCTTCTCGTCGTTCTTCTTCTTCCCCGGGCTCAGCAACAGCCTGACCTGCCCTAGCGTCAGCTCGTTGAGCTTCTCGTTGAACAAGTCAACGCTCTCGGCGTCCTCTCGCGCCGGCATGACGCGCACCGCCTTCTTGCTCCTCCCGCCGCGCCGCCGTGGCCTGCCGGACGCGAGCGCCAAACTCGCACGCACGGCCAGCTCGGCCATGTCGGCGGTGGACAGCGGCCGACCGAGCAAGTCAGCGGGGAGCACGAAGCACATCTGCCCGGGCCGGAGCAGGTCGCCGGGGGCCAGTGCCGGCGGGTGCTCGTTGAAGTAGAGCTCGTCGGCGTTGCACATAAAGAACGATGGCGCGGCCGTGTCGCCGCCGTCAAGGCCAAGCACGTCGGAGACGGCGGCGACGGGGAACGCTGGAAACTCCTTGAGCGAGCCGTCGGTGGCGACAACCCTGGGTGGCGCCGCCGGCGAGGACGGCTGGTGCACCTCCGGCGAGATGCTGCCTCAGCTCGGTGGATGCAGGAAAGCCTCAAACCCATGGAATTTTGTGTGCAAGCAGTACTTGAGTATTTTTGTTTGCAAATGAGTTTGGATGTGGAGGTTAAAGGATTGGTGGTGGTGTACACATATATATAGGAGTAAAATACACCAACGGTCCTCAAACTTGTCTCGATGTGTCATGTAGGTCCCTGAACTCTCAAAACGCATATTTGTGTCACTAAACTTGGTAATCTGTGTCAGCTAGGTCCAAAGTTCCAAAAATACCCTATGTTACTTTGAACTCCCAATCAGCCACTATCCCAAAACTTTGAATTCCCAAGAGATATAGTACGTCACATAGAATGATCCTGGTAATTACAGTCGTCTGCCCGACTGCCCCACTCTAGTGCCCCACGAATGTTTCAATTTCACGTCATATATATTTGCTTCCAATGGGTCCGAGAGCCTACCCACACGCACATAGCAAGGGGTAACGTACGTACAGGTGGACGGCGCGACACTGGCGCTACGATCCAACAGACGACAAGGATGCAGAGCGATATGCAGCTCGAGCGTTTTGTCGACATGTACTCATATGTCCACAAGAGGGCATGAAAGAAACGTACTCGCAAAAAAAAAACGTACATGATATATCGCATAGCATGCATCATCACGATAAAAAAAACAGCGTGATACGATACGCGACACAGATCGAGAACAGCTGCATGCCCCGGCCTTTATGTAAAAAACCTGGCCGGTCGGAGTACGTGTTTCTGTTGGAAACGTGCAAGTGCAAGCCCTATCACGCCCAATGCAAACGCACAACAACTAGCTAACTCGATCAAACAACAAAAGCACACGAGACAGATCGATCGAGGAGAGGCGATCGAGAGAGATGGAGATCATCATATCACCTTGCATCCCATGGAGCAGAAGCGGCAGCCCGGATCGTAGAGCCCCCGGTTGCACTCCTCGCACCGGGTCGTCACGCCGGGCTTCCCCTGCCCCGTCACCTCCCTCTTGTTGAGGAACACCGCCGGCTCGCCGTTTAGCATATAGGTCTGCACCATGGACACGTTCAGACGGTGCTCCACCGCCGACACCTTGACGACGTTGTGGCCGGACATCCTCCGGATCTGCAAGATGAATTCATCAGAGTATGTAGAAATAATCACACAGTAGAAATGGCGCCGGCGCCGGTGCGTACCTGGATGACTTCGTGGCCGGCGTGGCCGTCGGCGACGCAGCGGGAGCAGAGGGCGGCAGGGCCGGCGCAGTCGACGCAGAAGATGTTGGCGCCGGCGTTCCTCGGCGAGCGTGTCGCCGTCGCCGCCGGGTGCGCCGGGCACGGCTCGAAGAAGGGCGTCCGGAGGAGCTGGCGGAGCCACGCCGGCGGGGCGCGCTCCGCGTCCAGACGCGCCATCTCCCTCAGGCCCACCATGGCGCTGCTGCTTCGATCGCCCGGCCTTCTTCTTCCTCTACTTGGTTTTGAAAATTTGGGACGGAGGACTTGTGCATTCGCTGGTGCTCAGAGCACACAGGCCACGGATGTTATAAGGTGTGCCGGGAACAAGTAACCGTTCAGAATCAATGTTATAGACGACGAGGTAGGCCATTTGTTGATTTGTGATCGACAAATGTCATTAGCGGTGTGACAAATGTCCTCTAGCGCAGCGCCGAATCGAGCATGCAGTGCCAGTGACCAATCTCTAAGTTTTTGATGCATATCCAGTCAGCGTACCAGGCCGGAGTAGGCTCTCTTGATTGGCGCAGTGGACGCCGACCACGCGACGTACCAGGCCGGAGTAGCCTCACTGGCGGCGTCCACGTACGTGCTCCGATCGCGCCCTCATCAGCCATATGATTAATCCATGCATCACGTCGACGGTGCACGTACACGTACCGCCGCCATGGCGCGCGCGGCAGCTCGGCGCCGGCGACAGCGTCGTCGTGGTCTCTGCTCGGAGGGCACCAGTGCACCACGTACGTGCCGGGAGCCCTACCGGCCTGCTCCGGTTCAGCCCGCTAGCGCTGTTCGCGGAGCTCGGGCGGCGCCGGCGGCGTCGTGTCGGTGGCGATCGCCGTCGAGACGAGCACGTTCTACGGCACGACGGCCGGCGGGTGGAAGGGCGTGGACCCGTTCTACTACCTGTCGAACCCGAGGATGTGGGTGGAGTTCCTGGGCAGGGTGGACACGTGGCCGGTGACGGAGGGGAAGGCGGCTGCGAGAACCGACGTACGTACGTGGCCAACCGCGTGCAGCGGCGCATCGCGGTGGCGCTAGGGTACGAGCTGAGTGCACCATGCTCACCCGGAAGGACAAGTACCGAATGCTTGTCATCGGCAACGACGGCGAGACTGTGCCGGCTCCTGATCGCACTGGCTGCAAGTAAACGTTACACGTACTGATGAGCAACGTACCAAGATGGCGAGGCAGTACATGGATTGGTCTGCGGGGTCAAAAAGCAGGGACAGTGATATGTATTTGGTGGCAGAAAAAATAGTCATCCCGCTTGCAATCGTTCTGTGGTTTACCTTTACCATCCTGTTTTACATGGTGTGAGGAGCGTGTTAGATAGAGGAGTGGGTAAATTGGGATAGTGGCGGCACGCAAAGGACAAGCACTACAGAAACGACCATTTGTAAAGGTTGACGCCTTTTTTTAGGGGCGAGTTAAAATATGCGCCGACCTTATTAATACAGAGAGTTACGGTACCTTTTGCGCCCGAGCCTGAAAACTTATTTTCAAGGGCGGACCAGGGGAGTTCTGCCCCTGTAAATAGCCTCCATTTGCAGGGGCGGGTGGCAAGGTGCCCCGTACCTAAAAATAGGGATTTCCAGGGGGAGCCACCCCTTGAAATGTATTTGCAGGGGCGGCCTATGGAGCCAGCCACCCCTGGAAATGTATTTGCAGGGCGGGTTGCGTGCCCACCCGCCCCTGGAAATGGACGCGAACATATAACACAGCCCAGCTTCTTCCTCCTCCCAGTCCCGACCGAGCCAACCGAGAAAGAGGGGAGGTGCTGCCAAAATCCCAAAAAAAGAAAAACGAAGGCAAAGATTTTGCTGCTCATTTCTTTGGAGGTGGAGGACATAGAAGGTTAGTTGATGCTATGTCAATGTTATTTATTAAGCTTATTATGTAGGTTATGCTTCAATTAGGGTTAGTTTTACCTCTAGCAAGATTTAGATATCCATGGTTTGGTTTGGTTAGTTTGACCTCAGTTTAGGTGAAACTTTTGGATGGAATTAGGTTAGTGAAGAAGTTGGACTATTTGCATCATTTTCTAGTATTTAGCCTCATCGGATGAGGAGTTTCCTAGAACCATGGAGGAGAGAGAAATAAGATTATTTGTCATTTATTAGTTTAGGAAACCAAATGTGTCCGTATTTCATGTGTATGTGTGCCTCATTTTTACGTTGTAGTTTTTTTAGTTTTGGTCCATGTGTATGTGTGCCTCTTGTTTATCTCGTAAATATACATGATATTTAACCTCAAAGAAGAAGTTAGGTTTATTGCTATACTCATGTTGAGATTATTATTATTTTGTTGATGTACCACATGTATAATTCTTTTTTAGGTTAAAAGATGCATATGTCATGGATGTATAATGCACCAAGGATGGATGATTATTTTCGCGGTGAACTTGATAAATTTATTAAAACAGAGGAGAATCATGCATTGAGTGAGAGGACTAAAGAAATACGTTGTCCATGCAAAAAGTGCAAGAACCATGCAATTTTCCACAACACAACAACAATCAGATCACATGTGATGGTTGAAGGTTTCACTAAGGACTACTAAGTTTGGACATACCACGACGAGAAGGATAATCATGAGGACCGTCTCGAAGACATCATGCAAGACCCTCATATTGCTCAATTGTTTGATTGTTATGATGCTGTTGTTGATAGTGATGATGACGTTGATGATGACAGTGGTTCTGATGATGGTTGTGCTGGTATCGGTGGTGGCGTTGGTGGTGGTGATGACATTGCTGACAATGAGAGTGGTGATGAATTGGATGATAGTGATTTCTTGGGTGAGTTGTAGCGTTATACTAAAGCGGAGCTATTAATTGGTAGTGCAAAAGACATAGAAAATTTCGAAGCTGTAAAAAATTAGCCGAGGAAAATGTGTATGATTGTTCAAAAGGTTGTCTGAAACACTGGATTGTGCTTCGTTTCATACTCGAACTATTAATTCTAAAGGCTATGCACGGTTGGTCCGATGTTAGTTTCAATGATCTCCTTCATATCTTGGCATGGTTGCTCCCGAAGCCTAATAAAGTGCCCGTGAACACTTATCGAACAAAGAAGCTTATCAGTCCATTCACGATGGGTGTGGAAAGAATCCATGCTTGTCCAATCCATTGTATCTTTACCGCAGGGATGTATTCAAAGATTTCGTTAAATGCCCGGTATGTGGTGCAAGTCGGTACAAAAACAATGCTAGCTATGGCGGGGCTGATGAGCATGTTCAAACGGATGGGAATAATAAAGGAAAGAGGAATGGTGGAAGTAAAGGTTCTACTCAGAATGAGCATGATGACAATTGTTTAGGCATTGATGATGAGAAGCAGAGGAAAATTCCTGCCTTGGTCATGTGGTGTTATGCTGCTATGCATTAGTGACTATATAAATAATACTATGGCAGAGATCATCGGATTGCTTTGCGCTGCTAATACCGAAGCAAGCCAAATATGTGGTCTTTGACTCAGCGGATTACTCGCCTTGAGAGTACCATGAATTCAAAGTCATCTTACAGGAGTAATAACCTATATAATTCTTGTTGATAATTATATTCTAACTTCTTGTCCATTTCGGCTCTTTGGTAATACATTATTGCATTAAATGGGCCACATTATCTGAAAAATACGGTGTGGACTTGCCGAACACACTTTCCATTCCACAAACAACAATTTGGTACCATGTATTGTGGGAATTACCACTACCAGAATGATCGACATCTGCACCGGGTGGGAAAGCCCTTTAGCACCGGGTTTCCCACCCGGTGCAACTAATCCGAGGCTAAAGGGGTACCCCTTTAGCACCGGGTTGAATAACCGGTGCTAAAGGGGCCCTTTAGCACCGGGTGCAGCCACGACCCGGTGCTAAAGGGCCTGCCCCGCAGCGCCGGTAGCAGGGCCTTTAGCACCGGGTCGTGGCTGCACCCGGTGCTAAAGGGCCTGCCTTTAGCACCGGTTGCTGCCTGAAACCGGTGCTAAAGACCCCGGATTTCTTTTTTTTTTTGCTTTTTTCAGTAGCCATGCGTGCACGTCTATATACGTATATATTCTAATACGTGTATTCTAATGCGTATTCGGCCGACTCTATATTCATACTAGCTGACATTTCATCAAAATAGAAGACATATATATTACAAAAGTAGATATTCATGCATGTCAACTCGAGTTATATATATTTAAACTGTATTTTCTACATAATTAAGATTGACGACTAGCTAGCTCTCGTTGGACTGTCCGGCACGTCCTCCAGTATTGGCGAGTGGAATTCTCCTCGGGGATTGACGACCTCATCCCAGATCCATCCGACGAGCTGTTCTGCAATTGCGTCAATTCTTTCTATCTCTAGGGACTCTTCCTTCAGGTTGAACATCTATAATTTAAAAATATTTGAAAGACATTTAATCCGTCGAGTTGGAGACAATAATTGTGCACTTAATAATAATGGAAATGTCTTTATTATTACGTACCATAATATCGCGTTGTGTGAGCTTTTTATGTCCCCAATTCCACATGTAGTCGCACACATAGTATGCACATAAATTATTTCCCGGTCCCTGTTTGGCACACTGTCGACCAAAAGAAATCTAGTAAAATTCATATAATATATTAGTCGATGCCTACATGTACAAATTACTTGCTTACCGGAAAGCCAATGTTCCATTTTAGTGTTTCATGTTGTATACCCGTGTGTTCTGTACGAAATTGAATCCAGGCCCTGCGAACAAAAAAATTGAGTTAAGTCATTGCGAGTGGAAGGGGTGGATTAAGTAGGGGAAAATATACATCACCTTGCCATCATGTCCATGATGTTCTGTAGTTTTTCTTTTGGGGTGTGCAATGAATCAAAGACGTTCACGACACCCCGATCAGGACACAATATAATTAGGAACCAGTGGAATCTGTGCACATGTATACATTATAATCAGAAATGAATTGTTACACAGACAGTATAAGAAGAAGGCTGTGAATGTACTCACTCGATGTTGTACGGGATTAGTATGGAGTCACAGTAATTTTGTTTCTTGATATATTTGTATAGGTTTAAATATGTTTCCTCAGGATTGTGCATTATCATTGCTTCACTTATCCTTCGAGGGTCAACGAAACCAACGTCATATATATTGTCTCTGCGACATTTTTGAATCTCCATTCTGCATATGTTAAGCAATAAATAAAGCCCGCGTCAACATAGATTGGAATTATTGTTTTCAAACTGTGAATTATAAGCAACAACAAAGTACTTACAATGTCCAACATGTGATCAAATCCACGTCCATGGCGTCGCGGTGGTACAGCTCATATATATCATTAAACCTGAGCCAGACAAAATCCGCGTCACCATTGTAGAAGTCTTGGTCCTTCACGCCTACTTTTATCATGCGCCGTTTATTCCTTCTTGATTCTTCCAAATACCAGTCATGGAATCGGCGCATCTTCGTTTGTAGCTTCCTCTCCATTTCAGGAGGGACCATAGGCTCGCCAAGCTTAAACGGCCACTTCAGCGTTGTGTTTACTGGCACATCTGCTTCCCCCAGGACTTGCGCTCTGGTTAGTCCAGTCTCGGCCATTACTCGTTGAATGTTAAGCTCGTCCAGAGATGGCAATGGACCCAAGGGACGCTGAGGTTGCTGGCCGAGTTGAGGAACCTTTTTGGATGGGCCCGCCTCCTTATCCGCAGCCTTCCGTTTCCGGCGAGATTTCAGTAATGAGCGGTCATAGTCTGTTACTATTACTTCCTTCTGTTGACCCTTGCTCAAATTACCGAGGAATGACTTCACGATGGTGGGATCAAGCTTCGGCTCCGCCTCAGGTTTTCTCCTCCACTCGGCCATTTGCCTCTTTGTGTCTGCTTTTACCGAGGCTTCGAGCTCCTCTAGAGTCTTCTCGCCCGCTCTTTTCTCTGGTGCGGGCTTCTCTCTAGTTTTTCGCGCCTTCTTCGCTGGTGGAGTGGGGGCAGAGGCTTTAGTGCGGCGTCCCCTCTTCGGCGGAGGAGACGGAGACCTCTTCGGCGGAGGAGACGGAGACCTCTTTGGCGGAGGAGACGGGCTTGCATCAGGAGCTCCCGGAGAATCGTCATGATCCTGTGGATCTCTTGGAGGTGACGGGGGCTTGTTGGTAGCCGCAGGTGTATCGGGTATAACGATGTCTGCCTTGCTCCATAGAATGATGCAGTGAGAACACTGACCGAGTTTTGTTTCTCCGTCACCTCCGGGGATGTCAAGTTCCAAGTCTTCCCAGCTGGTGACGACTTGCTCCACCTCAACAGGTACGTAACCATGTGGAATGTCATTGCAGTGCCATTTTTGCCCTTCTTCCACACGTTTGGTCATACCGTATGCGACCTGATAAGTTAGTAGTCACAAAGAAAGTTAGTAAATGAATGGTATTTACGGTGAAATGTATGCAGTATGAACTAAGGTCGCATACGTACCACCACAGCTAAGTTCTTCTGCCTGACGACAAGCTCGCACGCGGTCCGTTGAGTTATTTCATCCACGGTGTAACGGACCGCTTCGGCGGCCTGTGTGGAAGCGTGACTGCTTTGATATTGCTGTGGAGGGCTAATAAGGGCCGCATCTTGGAGAGGTGCATGCTCTGTGGAACCGGTCCCGCCTGTGGCTTGTTGGAGAGGTGCAGGCTCTGTGGAACCGGTCCCGCCTGTGGCTTGTTGTATCTGCAGCCATGCTACCTTCATCCGTCGCTACATCTCTGACTCCATTTCTTGGTGCTTTGAGCCCTGGGCGGCAACCGTTTGCTCTAGGTCCCTTACCCTCTACTCATATTCGGCCTTCTTCCTCGAACGGCTCCTATAGGTGGCGGCGTGCTCTTGGAAACCTTTCTTCCATGAGACGCTTGTGCCTACGCCGCGCGTCCGTCCAGGATGCTCCTTGTTCCCTAAGGCATAGGTTAGCTCATCTCTGTCTCTATCGGCAACAAATTCTCCCCTATCAGATGCCCTGAGGATATCGAGGAGACGCTGAGCTAGTTCTCGCAAGTCCTCGGGAAAAACTAAGGAGCCGTCGATTGGGCTCAGGGTGCCTCCATGACCATAGTACCAATGCTTGGTCCTTGTGGGCCAGTCATGTGTCGCTGGAGTGATGCCTCTAGCATATAGATCTTATTCCATCTTCTCCCATTTAGCGATGCTTGCCTTGTAACCTCCCGAACCCATCTTATGCGAGTACTTCTTATTTGCGGCGTTTCCAGCGTTTCTAGCGCTAGCCGTTGCACCCTCTTCGGAGGTTTTGTACTCAATGAATGCTTCCCACTCGTCATTGGTGATCTTCTTATACTTCTCAGGATCCGGGGCCTCTCCGGTTTTGAGAAATTGCGAGTACAACTTCTTCTTGAAATCCTGAAACAGAACTGCCATCTTCTTCATTGTTCAATCCCTCAGTTCTGCTTCATGAGTGCTAGGCCAGTCGAATATTGCCTTTAATTCCCTCCATAGCATCTCCTTCTCTGTATCGGGGAGCACGTACTCCTCAGTGGGGTCCGTGGACTTCCATTTTCTGATACTACTGCTCATTTCACCAAAAGGGTTCATGCCATCGGTACTTAAACCAAGCCTAACATTCCTCGCATCAGCATCAAACTCTGGGAATGCTCTGTCGATGTTCCTCCACTGGGATCCATCGGCGGGGTGTCTCAACATGCCATCCTGCTTACGTTCTTCTTTGTGCCAGCGCATCAGTTTGGCATGGTCTTTGTTCCTGAACAAACGCTTCAGACGGGGTATCAGAGGGAAATACCACATCACCTTCGCAGGGATTTTTTTCTTAGAACGCTCTCCCCCAACATCACCAGGGTCGTCCCGCCTGATCTTGTATCGCGCGCAGGTGCAAACCGGACAACGATCCAAGTGTTCGTACTGTCCGCGATAGAGGATACAGTCATTAGGACACGCATGTATCTTCTGCACCTCCAAACCAAGAGGGCAAACAACACGTTTTGCTTGATACGTTGTCGATGGCAATGTGTTACCCTCTGGAAGAATCTTCTTTACGAGTTTCAGTAGCTCCTCGAAACCCTTATCAGTAACACCATTTGCTGCCTTCCACTGCAGAAGTTCAAGTGTGCTACCCAACTTCTTTAGCCCCTCTTTGCAATCTGGGTACAGGTCAGTCTTGTGGTCCTGCAACATGCGCTGTATCTTTTTTAGTTCCTTATCATTGCCGCAGTCTTTCTCGGCATCACGCAACATTTGCCCGAGCCCATCAGTAGGTTCATTTTCCTGAGCAACATCTTCCTGAGCATCGCCTTCCCGAGCAACATCTTCCTCATCGGCATCACCCATTGCAGCATATGCAAAGGAACCGTAGTATTGAGCCAATAACGGAATGTCGTCATCGGCCTCGTCTTCTTCATCTTCATCCATTAGAATTCCTCTTTCACCGTGCTTCGTCCAAACAGAATAATTCCTCATGAAACCGTGCCTCATCAAATGCACTTGAAGACAACCTCTTTGTTTGTACGATTGTATATTTTTACAATGGGTGCATGGGCAGAACATGAAACCGGACGGCGTCCTGTTAGCCTCGGCGGCATCGAGAAACGTCCTAAGGCCATCACGGAAGGCCTGAGCGTGGGGGTCCCCGTACATCCATTGTCTATTCATCTGCATTATTAACCAATAACAAATATACAATACAATTTAAAGATAAAAAAAATTAATATATAAATAAATACAAATTATAATATATATTCCATTATATAAATAAATTTCTAAAACTACATTACTATATTCATTAAATATAACATTACTATAAGCCTTATAAGATTTATAAGATTTATAAGATTTTCTATTAATTTATAAGATTTTCTAGCATTTTATATTGATTTTCTAGTAATTTATAAGATTTTCTATTAATTTATAAGATTTTCTATTAATTTATAAGATTTTCTAGCATTTTATATTGATTTTCTAGTAATTTATAAGATTTTCTATTAATTTATAAGATTTTCTAGCATTTTATATTGATTTTCTAGTAATTTATAAGATTTTCTAGTAATTTATAAGATTTTCTAGTAATTTATAAGATTTTCTAGCATTTTATATTGATTTTCTAGTAATTTCTAAAACCACATTACTATAAGCCTTACAACTATTCACAAGTCATACAAAACAAAATACTAACTAGCTTGCCTTCTCTCTCCATTTAAAACACAACATGCATGAACACTCTCTCCACCATGAACTCAAGCTCTCTCCTCTCTCTCCTCCAAGAACACAATCTCTCTCTAGCTAGCTTTACTTTGATTCACAAATCCCTCTATTTCTAAATCATAGAAGGATTACAAGCTAAATAAAACATTAGAGAATGAAAGAGTGTACCTTGTAGTGCTCCTTAGATGAGTAGATTCTTCACAAATTTTGAAAAAAATTTGGGCAGCACCTCCCCTCCCACGGCCGAGCAGCATGAACACAGCGCCTAAGTGTTCAGCTGGCTCGGGCGGGGGAGGGGAAGCCCCTATATTCAAACACATTAGCACCGGGTCGTGGCAAGACCCGGTGCTAATGTTCACCCTTTAGCACCGGGTGCAGCCACGACCCGGTGCTAATGTGCCCGAGGCCTTTAGCACCGGGTCGTGGCTGCACCCGGTGCTAAAGGGTGAACATTAGCACCGGGTCGTGCCACGACCCGGTGCTAATGTGTCCGCCCGGACACACCTCCGCGCCGCCCCCGCTCCTAGCCGTTGGACCCGGTGCTGAAGCCCCATCAGCACCGGGTCCAAAAATGGCCGAGGCGGAGGAGGCGGGCGGATGTGAAGGATTCTGGTAGTGTACATGTGCGAACACATCAGGTGCCTTGGAAGTTACACAACGGATCCTGAACTTGTAATAAGTTCATCAGATGTCTATATCACATCCACGTATATTTTTCCTGCATGTAACATTTTCTTATAATTTGCGTGGTTTTATAATTTTCAGATTCAAGACCCACTCCTTAATTAGTAGAGAACTCCTTGAGAAAGATCTTGTAAAGATAGTTGGCGAAATCTGTCGTTTCATCCTGCATGAAGTGGTCAACCAAATGGGCAGGTTCGTCCATCCCGAAAAGGAGTTATTCACGAAGGACAAATTCCATTCTCTTCGTAACTGGCAGCTAGAGCATTATAGGGACAAGTGAGGATGTGGAGGAGTTTGTATGTTTAAATTTGGCTAATGTATAATATATTGTCGAATAAGTACAATTTATAATTTTATTAGTAATTTATGTTTAAATAATATATGTTTAGTTTTTACTTATGCTGTAGTACGATATATTCATGATATGTTCAAATTCTGCTACTGATCAAAATTCAAAAAATATTGAATTTTAAATGCGCATTAAAATGGTTTGTTTGAGATGGTTTCCAGGGGCGGTGGCCGACCCTAGAGAGGCATTTCCAGGGGCGGGCAATGGCCTTAGCCGCCCCTAGAGACGCATTTCCAAGGGAGGCTAAAGCCATTGCCCGCCTCTAGAAATCATATTTTCAGGGGCAGCTAAAGCCATTGTCCGCCCCTAGAAATGCGACAACAAGGGCGGCTCCGAGTCCTCCCCTGCAGACAACTATGTTTAGTTGCAAAAGGCAGGGGCGGGCGCCGGAGCCGTCCCTACAAATGTGTTTTTGCCCGTCTCTAGAAAGCGTTTATGTAGTAGTGGAGTGAAGAAGTATGGTTTATTATTTGGACAATAATCTCATGTAGTGGAAATATTAGGGTTTGTATGTACCTAGCAATGAAGCATAAACATGGCACTAGCTGGTTGGTGAAGCCAATATACATCGGGGCAAATGATGATAGAGACCATATAGGTGCTGAGTAATGTAACAATATATATGGTGGCGACATGGGGGTACATGGTGAAGGTAGTGTGTTTCTACCATTGGAAGCGGGTAGTGATCGTTGCTCTGTGAAACCAACCTCACGCCGTTCCTGCCGCTTCAGGTCAAGGAGGCCCAAGCTTTCATAAGAGCCACCGCAGGCCCCTACCAACTTGGAACGGGCAGGCCGGTAATGGCACACACAGGCCCAAACCCAGAGTCCACATGAAACATCCGCACCATGCCTTATTAATGCACCCACTTGGGTTACAAGCCCGCACAACCGAGCTCGGCAGTTCAGGATGGTTCTACTGTGTTGATTTGACAAGATAATTGGAATGGTCATATCCCTAAGCTTAAGTTTCATGAACTGTTCTATTTTGCAGAAGGCCTGAGAGAATTATTACCCTTCGTGTCCAAAGTCAAATATCGACCTGCCAATGTCTACCCAAGCATATATATCAGCAGTATCTGGTCATGTAGAAGAAAAAAAACTAGCAGTCCATGTACGTGTGCCCATCGCGAAAATTCCAGCATAACTGCATATGAACACGCACAATGTTTTTGTCACATACACAAAAGTTGATGCGTTTTTTTGCCATTCCTTTTCTCGATTGCATATATGTCCCCAAAAATATGTTAGTATCACTATATGCTCACATGCATATATAAATAGCCACTTCTACTAACGCTAACCCACAATCGGTTTCAAAACCGTATGTACAAATAGCTCTGAACCAAGGTATAAAATAGCGAGCTAAGACCTTTAGCAGTTAGATTTTTTGAGGCTAAGAAAAGGCCATAGCGGGCTATATAGCCCAGCTAAGTCCATTTAGCAGTTTTGCAAACTGATTAGAGAAACATGTCATAAATATTATATAGATTGAAACTAAAAGCTGAGATGTTCAGTACATATGATGTGAAAGTCTGAAACTGAAAGAAGTGATGAAACTAAAACAAACACATAACAGGGCTTTACGTTTTCATTAAAATTTCAATCAAACAGAAAGTTTAAATGTTCAGAGGGCATTAGAGATTGTTAGCGGGCCAAATGCAGCCCAATTTAGCGTATTTAGCACGCTATGGATTTAAGCGGCTAATCTCGTTTAGCGCCAAAAGATGGTTATCTTAGCGTCGAGCCTGCTCAGAATTAAATCCGGCTATTGCAACATAATAGGCTACTCTACCTCTTTTTGTTTTAAAAAAATGGATGTACTGCAAATGGCAGTGAGAGAAAAAAATCAGAAACAAAGTTGACGGCAATGATTGATATATTCTGAAACAAAGTGCTGGAAATGTGTATACCCTAATGCGTGAGTGGATTCACTTTGTGTGTAGGCTTTGAGTTTATAAATTTTGCATTTCATGAGTGGGATCGAGTTTAGACATGAAAAAGTATGTATAAAATCATGACATATCCATACCAATAAATGTGGGATTTTTCAAGATTTTTTATAGCTTTGTGGTATGATTTGTTAGAGAATTCATTTCATTTTCAACCTCTCTAGCTGTCTAACACTTGGCACGAATTAATTCTGGCAAAATCAAATTTTGAAAGCACAACGTTCTGTATAAGAAAAATTATTGGACAAACAAGCTAACAAAAAATGACTCAGAAGAATCAAGTTCTGAAACTGACACACCATATTGTATGGCAAGAATTTTATTGGGTGCACAAAATACCACACGCATTGACAATCCACACTCACAAACATAATGATCAAAGATGCAAAAATAGGAGGATGTGCAGGAGGCCTTTTTGCTGTTATCCATTTTACTTACTTCCCTTTTGTTGCTAACAATTAGATATACTCATACTAATCTACATCCCTTTTTATTCTCTATTTTCTCAAAAATTACCCTGGAGATGTTCTCTACAAAACTTAACGTTCGGAACAATTTTGGCCCGAAACTTGTTGGAGGAAGCTTTTCAGATATTTTTTCTAGAGGCATTATTTGAAGAACTTTCACAATGAACTTATTCGAAAGACATTTCTCAAGAAAAGTACCCCTAGGAAAAAGATCCTTTGAAAAAAGTTCTCATAAAAAGTTATTCAAATACACTCTGTGAAAAGTTATCCTGACAAGTTCTCCATGGAGCCTGATCAGTAAAGATATGAAAAAGTATCTTACCGATCATAGAATTGCTAATTAGTAAATATACGCCCAAGAGACATAGAATGATGTTGCTGGTAATCAAAGTCGTCTGCCCCACTTTAATCACCCTCTATGTCTCTATTCTAAAACCATTTCTTAGATATAACACAGTAGTCTAAACTTTATTAGTCATGGAGATCTTTCTGTGTTTCAATTGGATGTCCCTATATTGCATCCAATCGGTTGACCGACCTGCATAACAAGTTGACATAAGCTGGATGGCGACACTCTGCTTCAAAGAGACGACAGGGGAGGCAACGTGGTCTGCTGCAATATAATTAATGATGTGCATGCAGCATTGTCAAGTACCAGAAACACCTATATCTATACCAGGTATTGATCATATGCTAAAGAACTACCATGATACGACACGGATCGAAAACAGCTGCATGCCCATCTATAACCGCCCTCTAGACATACTATAGCTACTCTCTTCTATGGTTCATTTTGTTTTCAATCTCTCTGGCATTATTCCTCTCGGGCAACATGCACAATTTAAAATTTGAAAGACAATTTTTGTACAACATTGCATATTAAAAAAAAATTAGACAAACAAGCTAACAGAAATTTTATGCCAAGGAATTTATATATTGGGTGCACAATAATAATATAGTCCAAACAAAATACCACCCATTAACAATCCAGATGATACATGAATTAAAACCATCTCGCTAGGTCTAGAACTCTTTCATCATTTCATATGCATGGACCAACATGCATCACCATCAGATGTTCTTGGAGACACCCTTGCTCTGGTCATGCTGGCCGGATGACGGCGCGCCTGCCATAGTGGTTTGTTGCTTGGAGGCAGCGCTGGTTCCGGCATCTCCCTCCTGAGCAGATTCATAAGCATCTGCATCATCACTATCTCCAGATTCGCTGTCACTCTTTGGTGGTACAGCGAATGTGATAATGAAATCCAGATCCTCTGGCATTGCTTTAAGCTGACATCAATAAATGAAAACTGAGTATCAGCAAGTACAGAAAGCAAATAGCAAGCACACATGTAATCAGAAGTCTAAAAGTTATTCTACAAAAAAAGACTGCCTTTGGTGCTTCATCGATCTGGTCACAAAGTTCATGTTGCTGTATCGTATGTCTATGCAGTCTTTTGTTTTGGAAAGGTTCAAATGATAAGGTTTGAGAGAAGACACAACTGTGGAAAAGTAATGGCTATAAGGGTACTTAAAGTCTTAAAAATTATATGCTACAGGAGCCTGGCCAGGGGCTAGATAATAACATTATCTCATCGACAATTTCACACACAACAAATTTTGAAAAGAAATGCATTTTGTACTACCTGAAGTTCACATACAAATAGATAAAAAAATATGTAACGTCGAACCACTAACATGTAAAATAATAATAGTTGAATCGATAAGATATAAAATGCCAGGAGAGTCCCATGCAATAATAGTTCTACGAACGCAGTAATATAGTATGTGCTGCACATCGTGTATGGCTATAACTGAATCGATAAAGAAAAAAGTATCAAGAGGCTAGCTTCAAACAACTCTACGGAGGCAATACATATATACGTCTGTGTGCTGCACAACGCATTACACGCCGCCACTGCTCAATAGATCTACGCGCTGCCGGATAGCACGAACCAGCAGCATATATGTGCGTACGACTGTACGAGTGTAACCGGGACAAAGCACGAAATAATGAGATCTCACCTTACAGCCGATGGAGCAGAAGCTGTATGCTCCGTCGAGGAGTGCCCGGTCGCACTCATCGCACCTGAACTCTCCAGCCCTGCCATGCCCAGCCATGGGGCGCTCATTGAGGAACACAACATTGTGACCGTTCTGGAGGTACGGCTGCACGTCCGACACGTTCAGCATCTCCTCCACATCCGCCACCCTCACCACGGCGTGGTTGGACGATTTGCGGATCTGCACACGAACACATAATATACAACCATATAACATGCATGTCAGTCGTCAGACCATCACCTAAAGAAAGAAAACCGGCCTGATGCATGAGAGTATAGCGGTGACACAATCGATTCTGTACGTACCTGGATGAATGTGTGACCGGCGTGGTCGGCGAGGCAGGTGGTGCAGAGGGCGCCATGGTCCGGGCAGTCGGTGCAGAAGAAGTTGCAGCCGGCGGCGGCGCTGCGTGTCCCTCGGCTCGCACCCAGCGGGTGGTCGGGGCACTCCTCGAAGAACGTGGTCTGAAGCAGCGGCTTCAGCCATGCCGGCGGGGCACGGGCGGCGTCAGCGAGGGCCATTTGCTTCAGGCGGCTCGGCATGCTAGCGCCGTTTGGTGGGAGCGAGATTAGCACGGCAACAACGACGAACCAGTACGCCGCGCGCATGTGTTCTGGTGCTAAGACAGGCTACTACCGCGGGGCAAAGAGAAGGGTCAGGGGGTATATATTTATATTACTCGCAGGGACGTTGGGGGAGGATAGATGGGGGGAATTTTGGAGCCGAATTTTCATTCAAAATAATTTGAAACGTGCAGATGGGTTTAGAGGAATTGAGACGAAATCAGGTGATGGACTGGAGCTGGCATGACGTAAATAATTAAACGCCCGAGGTGGCAAAAGATTCGATCAAGTTTTGGTTTTGCCAGCCGGAAATCAAAGGAGATCGAGTAAAATTGGAAAACATTAATTGACCGTGAGAGGGCCTACAATCTGAAAGCGTGATTGGAATTTGCGCATGACAGAGTTGGCGACTCGTTTCATGTAGACAGCCAGAACTCCAGCAATCCAGGTCACACCAAGCAAGGTTTTCATTCGATTTTTTCCTGGCAGTGGCCATCTTCAAAACGGATCATGCGAGCTGCTGGTAGCTAGTCACAGTTGATCATCGATGATTCGTTGAACTTGGGTACCCTCTGTGAAACGAACTGGATCTCCAATTACGGAAATCCGACACCCTGTACCCTCATGATAGTCATAGGAATAACGGCTATCACGTACAGATCCATACATCAAGTAATCATCCACAAACATGATAATAATAAACATAGCAGTCTGGTACAAGCCCTCTGGACTAAATCGACAATAAGAAAACAACTATGTAGCGGATAGCTAGATCCATCAGGTGCTTCTGACCTCCATTCCCACATGCATCCTTGAGCGCAGCACGAAGCCCTAAGTCGTACTACCCATCGTGGTTAAACTCACGGTCAAAGTCGCCTCCTGTGTACCCAAAGTCTATTCCCAAGAAAATAGGACAGGTCCACGACACCAACCATAATATGCAACAATGCTTTAAAGTGGCCTATACTAGTAGTAAAGTATTCAAGGAATAACAACTGGGGTTTCCTATGCGCAAGCAGCATTAATCCCGAATCATCTCATCACCAAACACCTTTGCCACGATCACACCCCTTTGTCACGATCACACCCTGCATTCCCACTATCAGCCTCACATCCAGATAGGGCTCGTCCTACCGCAACAGGTTCCCGCAATAATCAACCACCAACACCAGTGGCGGAGCTAGGAATGACTCTTAGGGGGGGGGGGGGGGGCAATTTGCCTTGTGAAGATCAACATGTACACAAATGCTAGAGCTATCAGTCACTAGCTGAAAATTGCAAATCAGTGAACTGTAGAATTAGGACTAATTAGCATCTCAATATTGAAAAAAATAAAATAGCTATTCGGATTAGTTCAGTATTATATTGTAGTTACTTCTATTATAGCCTATGGGCATGTAGTTTAATTGGTCATCGGAGTTTGGAAACTAGAAGTAAAAATAGAAAGAAAGAAGCAATCATAAATGGATTTGAAAATAAAAAAGCAACCGGACATGCAAAAGCAAGGCCAATACTTGTGCTAAGGGGCTTCCTAGGCTGCGGCAAGGGGGGCCATGGCCCAGGTTTGCCGAGCTGTGGCTCCGCCAGTGACCAACACCTTTCACTCACTAGTCGACACGGTGAGCTCCCTCCCCACCGGTCTCAGCAGCATCGTTGGTCCAGCCTCTCATATCCTGGTTCAGGTAAAGATAAGAAAGCAGAATTCCATGCTAATCAAAATAAGCCAGTAGATGGATCGTCTATGACCGTGGACACGGCTATAAGTATACTTTACACTCTGCAGAGATTGCGCTCCTGGACACATCCAGGCTGCAAAGCTGGTCAGCAACCAACTTAAGACACAGCCCACAGCAAAGACCCTAAAAAGTAATAGTACCATCATGCTTCCCCGGGCTCGGGAAACATCTAAACTAACAGCTGCCCCGAGGTTGTGAACCCTTCCCACCGGGGCCTGTCGA
The DNA here is from genome assembly GCA_033239725.1 of Echinochloa phyllopogon. NCBI lineage: Eukaryota > Viridiplantae > Streptophyta > Magnoliopsida > Poales > Poaceae > Echinochloa > Echinochloa phyllopogon. The sequence goes on from BTCW01000001.1 coordinate 6,622,120, forward strand.
GGGCAGTGGTAAATCAGGGAGAGTACGTCGCAACGAGTCCCCTTTACACATATCAAACTTGAATCTCCTAACAGTCCTGATACCACACTTAGTAGGCTTGCTGGAACCCTCCCCATTCTAGGTAGACGGTAAGTACTGTAAATTCTCAATCCCGGGTCGTCCTGATACGGCCCTTAATTGTCGGTAAAGCGAGCATCATCATCATAAGCGATCCGCCACAACGGTCCACAATCGGTACCCACAACAGGTATCGCCGCCCAAACACCTCAAAAGTCACCAAAAAGGTGTACCCGGCACAGGTACTCCGTAGGAACTACCCGAGTGTAGTTCCCAAGCACTCCAATCAAAAGATTGGGTTGTTATTACTCGCCTCCACCGCCTAGCTGCACTACGCCACCCATACCACCCAAATCACGTCAAGAGGATCAAACACAATCATCCCAACACATGCAAGCATAGCATTCATTTATAGTGGATAATAGGGTAGCAAGGAAACATGATAAATAAATGGCAGTGCAAGGTATATCATCATCATGCAAGTAAAGTAAAGCGCTAGCATACTAGTTGTATGTCTAATAGGTATTTCAAAGGATGGCTGGGCGTGAACCTGGGCAAAAGTCCTCTCCCTCGTCGCGGCGACAGCTAGAGCGGCTGCTGTGGGGGTTTTATAGGTCGACGCGGCTAGGGTTCTGCGGGGCGCGGACGGCGAGGAAGGCTCGACGTCCGGCTCGACGTCCGTGCCTTTACACGTGGCACGCATCGTACGGGCCGCGGTGCACGGCATGGGATTGACCCGTCGGCGGAAGCATAGCAGAGCAGGGCAGAGCCGCCCGGCATGAGAGAGGAGGCAGTTGGGGGAGAAAGCTGACAGGTGGGTCCCACATGTCGGCGAGAGTAAAAAGATTGGAGGGCGTGGGGGTTGTTTTGCTGGGCCGGCTCGCGGCGCTGGGCTAGGCTGGCTGGGTCGCGTGCGGGGTTGAGGTTAGTTAGGTTAGCGGGCTGGTTAACGGTTTGGGTTAGATTAGGCCTAGTTAGTTTAGTTAGGTTTTGCCTATTAGGTTAGCATTTAATTTGAATTCAAATATAAGATTTGGATTCAAAATCAACCAAAGAACCAAGAAGCCCAAATAAAAACCAAATCACTCATATTTCATCCTTAGCTCACAATTTGAATTTTAAATTTAAATTTAAATTTTCCTAGGAATAAATGGAGTAATTTGAAAACAACCTTATATGTTTAAGCATGCACACAATTCCCCAAAAGTTTTTGAAATTTGGGATTTTTCATTCAACATTTTTCCGACGATTTTTACGGGATGTTACACTCTGGGAATCGAAGGATCATGCATGAACTGATTTCAAATGTAAATTAACTAAGTCACTACGTACACAAAATTTACTGGTGTACTGACGCAACTGAAATTTTTATCCCTGTTTTGTCGAACAATGTGCACCATATATGCTTCCAGCACTATTGCATAACGGAATGGTTTTTGCTAAAATAATATATGTATGTTATTGTCAAATGTGAAACGTTCACTCATTTGGTAGCCAACCGTTTAAGTGTGCATATAATTCATAAAGAAGTCAAGGATGCAAAGAAGTTGGCATGATCTATTTGCACTTTGCTTTCCAAAAAGAGACCCATATGAACACATACCGCGCGAACATTTACTTATTTTGGCTAGCCTGTAACAATCCAGCTTAGCAAATAAATAAATGTCTGCCTCACAAATGATAGTTGACGAATAAGCTTGCAAGCTATTACCATCACAATAGACACAAAATTACTCATTTTTAACCAATTGGTGAATTTAATCTAGCTGTAGTTTAGTCTCGATTTATTGTGACTTAATTTCCTTCTTATTTACTTGGACTCAAATAGGCACAGCATAGTTTCTCAAGATAATGTGAACTGGTTAGAAGAATAAATTAGAAACGTAACTTTCCCAAAACCGTATCTTCTATTTCTTATAAGGAAGTGTATCATTCAAAAACATGTCCATGATGCCAATAAGCTGGTATAGTTGCAACTTTCCGTATTAGAAAGAGAATATTTGAACTATTATAAGGGCTTAGAGCCATATTACCATGTGAAGGCAAATATTTAATTATTTGCTAGCCTGTAAGTTTGTCAAGCACAGGAAATAATCCAGCTTATACCAAATAAAATGTTTGCATGTATACTAGATACAAAACGAGTTTGTAAGTTTAGACACATGTACTACTGCTTTTGTCTACAAATATAAGGATTTTAAGAAAAATGTAATATTAGTAGAAGCAAAGACCCTGATTTAAAAGGAATAAATCATTTTGTGACACACGGTCCACTTTGAATGGCGCGGTAGTGGTACATGAGTGCGGGATCCACATGTTTAGTGTCACCTTGCTAGTTTACCAAAAGTGGAGCCAACTTACAAGCCCTTGTCTATAACACCCTAGTTTTGAATTTGCTAGGTTTTTAAAATTTTTCTAAAATTTATTAGAATTAAATAAAAAGTGTGTACAATTATTTAAAATAAAACAATATTTTCTAAATTTAAATCTAATTAATATAGGTTATAAGTATAAGGTGGTTGTTTGTAAAAAAATGAGGGTTTCAAAAACATTTATAAAATCCGATTAGTTTTCGTGCGATGTGTTTCTAGGATTAAGGACTAAATGTTTCTAGAATTAATATTATATTTAGGGGCCAAAATATTATTAGAGCTTTTCCTATTTTTCCTTCCCTCTTTTCTCCTCATGTATTTTCTATAAAATCTAATCCTAAAACCCATAGAAACCAGGCCATTTGTGGCCCGCGGAACCCAAAACTCAACACAAAACCCTCCCCACCCGAGCCCATACCTCTAGCCTAACCCACCTCTCCACCCCGGCCCAAACCCTCCTCCCTTTCCTCTCTTTCCCCGCAGCCGACCCAAGCCAGCCCAGCTTCCCCCCATTCACAGCCCAACCCACAGGCCATCTTCTCCCTCCCGCCAGCCCACCCCAGCCCAACTCTCTGCTCTCCCTGCACGCAGAAGGTGCCCGGCGCCAAGGCGTTTCCGCCCTCACCCACTGACGTCCTGGCCCCACCCACCAGCCTCTACATCCTCCTCCTCTCCCCCCGCTCGCACGCCCGAGGACCGCCGCCGCGCCTCATGCTAGCGCTGCTCGGCACCACCACGCGAATGCCTCCGCCTCCCTTTACTCCCCGTCCGTTTTCCCTTCCCCTCCCTCGTGCATCTATGGCACTAATGGCCATTCACCGACCATGAAGACCATGAACGCCGCCTCTTAAATCCCCGGCGACCCCGAGCTCTCCTCCGCCTACAAATGGCTGGCCAAGGGCCCTAGCCATTCCCTTTGCCTCACTGTGCCACTACCCAAACCACCAAGATGCCACCGCCGGCAAATCGGCCGCCCTCCGCACGACATGGTTAGCCGCTCCGCCGCCCATTGATCCGCCGCCGTGGAACCCCTCCTCAACCGTATCTACTTCCCTTGAGTGCGCACGACCCTCAGGAGCCTGCCTCGACGACAAGACGCGCGAAGCCGAGGCCCCAGTCGTGTCCCCCATGCGCGCCCGCGACCATGTCCGCGCCGCGCCGTCGGCAGCCACCCCCGCCGCGAAATCAATGCCAAGGTTCCCCTAGATGATCTTGCCATCTCCCGCTGATCCTCTAGGACGAAACCGCGCTCGAAATGGTGGCCCGTAGCGTGAGATCGAGCCTTCGCCGGCAATCCCCCACCTTATATATTTCACATAGTAGACCTTGAAAACTTTGTTATTTATATAAAATGTCCTTGGTAATTTGATAAAAATGTAAAACCTATTTAAACCTTGTATAAAATGCCTTGTTGATGTCATAATTTTATATACGATATCACAAATTAGTTATTTTGTTCTGAAAATATTATAATCATTGATAATGCTATAAAAATTGTTTTAACTTGAAAAAATTCTTTTAGGTGTTAATAAAATTTTAGAAAATAGTTAAATCATGTTTTAGCTCATACTTTTGCGTCCTAGCTCCGTTTTAGTCCGTTCTTGTTGCGATGGTCCTCTTTTAGCGTGAGCTATCGTTACAAGCATAGTTTCACGATGATCATGTTTTATAAAATAAATAAAATATTAAATTAATTAATTACCTTTCAACTTGCTTTCCAAATAAAATGTGTTTAGATTTGTACACTGGCTTTTGATAAAATCATGTTAATTTAAATAATACCAACATAAATGTGTTTTTAATTTGTAACTTGTTTAGTTCAACACGACACGTTGAAATAATTCGACTAGACCTTCTCACATGTCTTTTATTTCAAGTTAAATAATTAAATTGCTTAATTTATATGCAAATATTTGTAAATAAAATATGACTAGGATTTACTTTTCTTTTGAATTAAAATAAAATGAATAATCTTAACATGGGTATTTCTTCAAAATGTCCTTTACACATGGGTTCTTAAATTAAAATTAATGCAACACCTAGTTGTTTCCTTTTGTATGTAATTCAAATGCTCACTTTTATCTTTTGAACCGTAAGCTCCGTTTTAAGCGCTTCCCATGCCTTTTACGCTCGTTGTAGCTAGTGTTAGCTAGCAATATGTTTTCGAAAACTATTTTGTTACTGCTTGGTGTATTGTTCTTAGTTGTACATGTGTGTTATTTCTAGTTAATTTATTTGTGCTGAGGAACGCTTCTGAGCAGGAGACTTTGGAAAAGAGGCAAGTGTCTTGATTATCTTGACTCTTGCGCTTGTATTATTTTACATGTTATCACCTTTTATTTATGCTTTCTTGTATTAGATGTCAATTTTTTAGGAATCCTATATAGATTGTTTACTAGCTTTTTCATAACATTCCTTGAAGCCTTTAGAGGTACCTTTCTATGGGTAGCATATGCTTAGCATGCTCAACATGGGATGGGCTATAATTAATCTTGATTAATGAATTATGCAACAATGGGTTTGATAATCTTTTTAGCAACTTGGAACACCATAGGTGGCTCAGGAAAGTTGGGTTTGTTGCGAGGTTGTGAAGAGAACGGTTGTTGCCTGAGCCAAGGTTTTTAATAAGGATGATCTATGGAGTGACCACCCGGGACTTACAGTACAACCATGAGACTATATGGGCAATGATCTTGGCTGAGCAAGTTGGGTAATCCACGGGTACGTGTTGGGCGGGTAGGAGCCGACTAGGGCAGCATCCCAGAAGACGTTGCACGACACGGTATGGGTCTGAGCCCTGAGTGGGTCAATGCTCCCTGGAGAACCAATGAAAGGCCTCTTAGTGCACCGCGTAGAGCTCACATCTCGAAAATGTGAGGGGGGTTTAGCGGCCCCCATCGAATGGTGACACGACTCTTAGGGAAAGTGTACAACCTCTGCAGAGTGTAAAACTGTTATAACAGCCGTGCTCGCAGTCAAGAGCAGTCTGGACCTTCACATGGTTAGTTTGGTTTGGAGGATCGCAGTGGTGGTTAACTGTGGTTTTGATTAGTTATATGTGGATTTAACCTTAAGTTGGATGTGGTTTGGGAAATCTTAATATTAATAATCTTAGGTTCTTAATTAAAACTTGACCAACAAAAATATGAGCTTTGCAGTCCACCTAAACAACCCTCCTTGTTCATAAGCCCTACATGTCATATGTTTCCCCCACTTGCGGAGTACACGCCTCCAGGTGTACTCACCCTTTTCCTTTGAACCCCTGTTGCGTCTCCCCCTGCTGTTGCTCAGATAATGTTGCAAAGGAGTTATAGTTGAGAAGACTTGGAGAAGGAGCCATTTGTGAAGACTTGGAGTCCTAGGCTGGCGTGCCCCCGGTCGATGTTCTTGTGGATTATGGAGCCTCCGTCACGATTAGACTTACGATTGTGTAATTTTCTTTAAGACCCTATGGTCATTTTGTAAATATTATACGCTTGTAATTGATATTATTGTGATATTCACTGATGATGTCACTTTATGCATGAAAATTGATCCTAGACATGCATAAAGGGTGCGTTCGGTTTTATCCCTAATATCGGGCGTGACCTTGTCTGTTTTCACCCTTAGCACCTTTGGGTTAAGTGTAAGCAGGGTGCTACGAAGAGAGAGAGATAGAGAGAGAGATGTAACTTGATTTAACATCATCGAAAGTTACATATATCTATATGCTAGGAAATGTAACTTACATGTTAATAGGCTTTCTACATTAGCACCCAATAAATAAATATCACTACCGGAAGTCCGACCTTTGCCGAGTGTCCGAATCTTTGCTGGTGGCTGGCCGCGCCTTTGGCTGAGTGAAAAGTGGTTTTCCAAATGGTTTTCTTTGACACTCGGCAAAAATTTAAGTTTTTTTTCTCTTTTAGCCTCAAAATTTTTCTACTCTCCACATACAACATGTGTTGCTCCATGTTAAATTTGATACATTTTTGTATTTGTTTGCTATAATCAATTAATTACATTTCAAACAATTTTTTGAGTAAATTCAAATTTGAACTACAAGTGATTTAAATAATAGAATGCAACGAGTAAAAAATTATATTCACGCTATTTAGCCTAGTTTGAGACCTTATCAATGAAATGAAAAGAAATTTCAAACAAGTTATGTCAATAAATATGATCACTAACTTGTGTCCAAATGATTTTTAAATTCTAAAAAAGCAAAGGAAGTCTGAAACTCATGAGATTTGTCATGATGTGATGGTATCACACATAGAGGCTGTGAAAATAAGTTGAGAAGATTTTGCACATTTTGTCATCACGATGTTTACAAAATCGAAACATCGCACAAGAAATATATGTGTGATTGTATATGAGAGATTTAGTGGATGTATTTTTTGAATACTAACTTTTTTATATGATCTCATATGAAATAAAATTATACAAAAATCGTGCACCTCTCCTAAATATAAAACTTTGTAGTTGAAAACTTGTATTTGAGACTGTTTAATAACTCAATATGTTATTATAAGTTATCTAATTTGAAATTTGAAATTTGAAATTTCTGAAATAATCTCGTATGTTAATAAGTTATATATTAAAGTTGTACATTTTAATTTGATATTGTTTAATACTTTAAAATATCCTTATAATGTATCTAATTTGAAATCTTGAAGAGATGTCAAAGTTTGTAGTTTATTATAACCTTTTCATTTGAAACAGTTTATCCATCCAAAATTTGGATACAAGAGAAAACGAAAAACACATATTGCTACGTCATCAGTCCACACCTTCAAAATGGTGGTCTCTCATTGGTCCAAAGATAAGCACACGGATCTCTCCCTCCCTCGTACAAATAAAATACACCTCTTTCTTTCATCTCTCATCTCTCTTTCTTCTCTCTCCCTCACCCTCTGGCAGCCCGCGACAGTGCGAGATGAACAGGTCACATTCGCGGTCGGGTGCAAGGGGCATGGCTCGAAGAAGGTCGTCTGCAGGAGCTGACGGAGCCATGCCGGTGGGGCACGCTCCGCGTCCAGATGCACCATCTCCTTAATTCATGTTCACCATGGCTGTTGCGTTGCCTACCTCTTGCACTACTCTTAGATCCCGAGACCCTCTTCTTCTTCATCATCTTCTTCCTACTTCATGAATGTCAGGGCCGGGGAACATGTAATGTACAAATTAATGTAATAGATGACACCGGTTGTTGATTTGTGATAAATGGGGCGGCACTAGCGGGTGTGGAATTTCAACAAGCGTGTATGTTAGCGCCTAATGCAAAGGCTGAGTCTATTTTTCACCGGGTCTTGTTCAAGTCTGTGGTAACGTGATGCACGCGTGGTGCTAGATCGTGGCCGTGAATCCGTCATGTGGCGCGGCCACACAGCTGGATCGGAGCATGGCATGCGTGAGCTTGAAATGGAGTCAAGAATTGAAGCACTGCTCAGTTGCCAAGTGCACTGACGCACCTTGATGAGGACATGACACCCATGCATATATTCATGAGTAATGCATGGGATGGAGAATAAGGAGACCAAAAAGGTTTTCCAAGTCAAGAAGAAGGTCCGAGGCTAATCTGATTCGAGTCCCGTAAGTGGAGGCCCAAAGAAACTCAAGTTCGAGTCCACCTCGGAGTCCAGGAGCAGCCCGCACTAAATTGGTCGCCCAGGTCGCATACAGGCTCGATTTTTTACGTTCTACATATGCATGGAAATATAAGGAGATAAGCTTTCCAATGGCACCAGTTTCATGTCAAAATTCGTCCGGAGTTATCGAGAATCGATGAAACAAGTTGACTTCCAGAATCTGTCTCGATGCTGCGTCGCCGTATTTTGACCTTTGGGTCGTGTATTGTGTGGAAGCCCATAGGGGGGCGCCCCCTCCAACCCCAGCACTCCCCTTTAGGCTATATAGTCTCAGTAGCCGCCGTCATTTATACTTGAGTTTTTCTTAGATTAATCTTTCGAGGATAGTTTCGCCGTTATCGGTTTGTAGAACCCCAACTTTTATGCTTAATCATAAATCCACAATGTCACTTTATATTGAGAGCTGCATTCTTTCGAGTTCTTGCTTGTGTCATTCATTTCGCAGGCAGGGATTAGCCTTCTTGGCGAGGTCAACCGGGTTGTGACACGGTTGATAATCAGAGGAGTCGTGGTGCTAAGATTGCAGGGTTCGAGTTTGCTGACTTGAAACCAGATCGGTGTGTTTCGCTCCGCCCAAACGAGTTATCCTTCACCTGACGGAAGATCGGGCACCCTAGTTCCCATCAAGTGGCGTCAGAGTTTCAAAAGTGTAGAATATGTTATGAAATTAACGAACATGTAGAAGCAACCGAGAATAGATTCTTGCATGGTCTTAGTAACAACCCTAAAATTCCCTATAGGATTTGTTGAATGCAAAATTAAGAATTTAAAAATTCTTGGTGAATTTTGTGCAAGTCAACAAACATATAAGAGTGTCTTCTAATTGCTCCCTAAATTCTTAGGCAATTTAAATTTAAAATTTAAAATCAATTTGAAGTGCTAAGGATGAAATAGTGTGATTTGGAGTTATTTGGATTTAATTGGATTTTTGGTTGGTTTGAATTCAAATTCTAGATTTGAATTCAAACTCTAACTATTTAAACTAATTCAAATCTATCTAATCCTGTTGGGCCAATTTCCCGAAGCCAAGTCCATCAAACCACCCTAATCTTTCCTTTCCGAACCAACCAACCCGTCGGCCCGCTCGGCCATTCGGCCCAGCTGCGGCCCAGCCCTTTTCCCCCGCCGCGTCGCCTCCGCGTCGCCTCCGCGTCGCCTTTTCTCCCACTGATAGGCGGGCCCCGCCTGTCAGCTTTTTCCCTCACCTCTCATTCTTCTTCCCCGCGCCGGCCGCTCTCTCTCGCGCGCGCCCGTGAGTCTCCAACCACCCAGCCGGCCCCATCGCCCTCCTGTGCGGCCCGTTGTGATGGCAACGCGTGTCCGCGGCCGCCCTCAACCTCCATCTCGCCGTTCAAGCCCCCGGAACCCTAGCCTAGCACCTATAAAACCCGCCGCCGGCCTTCTCCTTCCCCAAGCCGCGCCGCCCCTTTGGGGTTTCTTCCTGATCCAATTCGCGAGAGGAGAGGAGAGGGAGAGAGGTGGGGAAGGTAGAGGAGCAGCCGGAGCAAGGAGAGGTGGAGCCCATCGTCATCCCCGTGTCGACACCGAGGACCGGAGCGCCGCCGCTCGTGGAGCCGTCGACCCCGAGCTAGACCAAGGTCGGGAGGAGGAGCACGAGCACCGCCGGCGTACCGCAAGTCTTCCCCGAGCTGCAGCGTACCTCGACGTGCCCCTAGGTGAGCCAACCGCGGAGCCCCCTTCTTCTCCCCTGTCTCCGGCGAGTCCCGCCGCCGCCGCCGTTGCTAGCCCTCTGGGACCCGGTCTTCGAGTTGTGGCCATCGATCTTGTGCAGTGCCCCTTCGTGCCGCCGTCGCCCGAGCAGCAGCCAAGGCCGCCGCGGCCGAGCTCCGCTCGCCGCGCGCGCACGCCGAGGCCGTGTCGTGGACACGGACAGCCGTGAACCCGCGCACGCGCACCCCCGAAACGCCCGTGACGTCGCGCACCAGCACGCGCTGGTGTCGTGCGTGCGAAGCCCAGCCAAACCGAGTCGAACCCGAGTCGTCTCCACCCGCACGCCGCCGGACGCCGTGGCACCATAGCTGCGCCGCCGCCACTCGCGTCGGGAGCCCTATCCGAAGCCAATCACCCGCCTTTTTCACCCCGTTCGTGTTCGCCACACCCAAGCCGAGCCGTTCCGACCAACCTTGACCCGAGCCGAGGCTTTTCCGGCGAGAACCGCCGCCGACCATCGCCGTCGGTGCGCTCTCGTGCCGTGGCGAAGCCACACCGAGGACCACACCAGCACCACGCACGCGAAACCGCAGACAATCCCGTTTCGGCCACAACTGATCCCGTGCACCCGGCTCACGTGAACCGCACTCTCGGTTCACGGTGGACCGAGTCCACCAGACCAGATCCAACAGCAACCCCTTCGTGGGCCGAATCTTGCATTTAAGTCTGTTTCACACCCTAAACTCTTCCGGCCCTTTCATCTTTCGGCCCAATTCCAGCCCAGCCATCGTTTAATTCTTTTTCTTTTTCTTTTAACCGCGCTAACGCATGGGGCCCACTTGTCATACTCCGTGAGTCACTGACACATGGGGCCCACTGACCAGAGCTGACCGTTGACCGCTGACCGTTGACCAGTCAACGCTGACGTCATCAGGGCCCACTGCTGACGTCATCCTAGGCGGACCCCACTGCTGACGTCAGCATGACGTCATGCTGACGTCAGCAGGCTAATTTCTGTCTGTTTTTCTTTTTCGGGAATTACTTAATATTTTCAGAAAATGATTAAAACTTCAAAAGTTAATAATAAATCAACCGTAGCTCAGAAAAATATGAAACCAGTTTTTATATTTTTCTAAAATCATGACCTACGCGTTAGTGTAGAGTTTGGTGTTAATTGGGTCTTCTATCATCGCTGTTTTGGTGTTTCCTTGCTAGTAGTCGCGTCTTATTTTATTTTCCGCGACCTTAGGAGCTCCGGAGAGTCTGGAGGAGCCGGACCACTACGACAACTGCTTTGACGAGGACGAAGACCTTTGCCCAGGTTCACGCCCGACCATTCTCTGAAATACCTATTAGACATGCAAACTAGTTTGCTAGCGCTTTACTTTACTCGCATGATAAACCTGCACTGCCTTTGTTATTATCCTGTTACCTTGCTACCTACTACTCACTTTATGAATATGCTATGCTATGCATGTGTTGGGATGGTTGTGATTGATCCTCTTGGCGTGAGTTGTGGGTGGTTTGGGAGGAGTAGTGCAGCTAGGCGGTGTAAGTGAGTAATAACAACTCGATCGTCTGATCGAGGTGCTTGGGGACTGCACTCGGGCAGTCCCTACGGTGTACCTGTTGCGGGTACATGGTTCTTGGATATTGGTACTCGTGGAGTACTTGAGGAGTTTGGGCGGCTATACCTGTTATGGGTGCCGATTGCGGACCGTTGCGGCGGATCGCTTTTGACGCAGATACTCGCTTTACCGATAATTAAGGACCGAGTCGTGCCCCCACTTTGGACTTGGGAAAACCGTGCTCACCATCTACCCAGTATGGGGAGGGTTCCAGCAAGCCTACTCTAGTGCGGCACCGAGACTGTAGGAGAATCGAGCTTGATATGTGTAGGGGGGCTTCATTGCGGCGTAATCTCCCTGATTTACCACAGCCCCCGACTGGCCCCGGTGGGAAGGTTTCACGACCCTGGGGCAGATGTTAGATCGGATGTTTCCCGATCCCAGGGAGACAGGATTGGCGCCATTACTGTTTAGGGTCTTTGTTGTGGGCTGCGTCTCAGGTTGGTTGCGGACTAGCCTTGCAGCCCGGATGGATTCCTGGAGTGCCACCTCTGCAGAGTGTAAACTATACGTATAGCCGTGTCCACGGTTACGGACGACCCATTTCTGAGAAGCCCCAGCTAGCATGGGAAACTGCTTTCTTACCTTATCCTTGATTTGGGTTATGAGAGATTGGTCCAGCTGAGACTGTTGAGACGAGGTGGGGAGGGAGCTCACCGAGTCGACTAGAGAGAGAAAGGTGTTGGTGGATAATGTTTGCGGGAACCTGCTGTGGCAGGACGAGCCTGATCGGAAACAGTGAGGCTGATGGGTGGATTTTGGGAGTGGATGTGCGTGTGAGAGAAGGAGTTGGTGGTGAGATGAATTTGGGTTATTGCTGCTGCTTGCATAAGAAAACCCTGGCTCAAACCTTGATTATTTCTATATCTTTAGAATAGGCCACTTTAAAGCTTGCATCATATTATGGTTGGTGACGTGGACCTATCCTATTTCCTTGGGGACAGACTTTGGATTCTCAGGTGAAGACCCCGACCACGAGTTCAACCACGACGGGTGGTACGACTGAAGGGAGCGCGCTACGCTCAAGGATGCCTATGGAGGAGTGGACCCTGATGTTCTAGCTACCGCTGCGCAGATGTTTCTTATTGTCGATTTAGCCCAGAGGGCTTGTACCAGACGCTATGTTTTTATATATGTCATGTAATGAATCTTTTATCGTTGTATGGATGTGATATTCAACTGAGATGAGTTCTGTACGATATAGCTGCTATTCCTGGGACTATCTCAAGGGTACAGGGAGTCGGGTTCTCGTCGGTGAGAATCCGGTTCGTCACAGTCTTCGACCTGAAATTCAAAATATTATTGTTGATCACTCTTATAATTCTCTTTCAGAATTATTTGAACATGCTTTTATGGCTGAATACAACTTTTAGGTGATGATAATGTGTCAAAATTAATTGCACCTATAATTTCTGAAAATGAGAGCACAGGTAATAAAAAATGTGATACCCTCACACAAGTTGAGAATTCTTTTCATGAGCCAAATTTGTCCACTGATCATGCTAATGTAGAGCAACTTTTAGTGGAATATTTCAATGTTTTTCCTTTGTCAAAAGATGAAGTTCTTGTTGTTGCTTGTGATAAAGAAGAGTTGTGTGAAATTGATTCATTTATTCATATGCCACAACTAGACCATGTTAATTATGACACTTTTGATTTGAAGCAATATACATGTGCTGAAAATAATATTATTATGCCAATTACTTGTGCACATGATGAACTGGAAGTATTATCTTCTTTAAACACTTTGGGTTATGTTGAGTTTGATAATTTATGTACTCTTAATAGTTTGGAAGAGAAATTTAGATGTGCTGAGTAGCCATGGTTGTCTACTTATAAATATCATTTTATTGGCAAATATAATTGTAAAGAAGAGTATATGGTGCATCGAGTCTATATTTGTGCAAATCTGAAATCTCCTTTTGATGTACAAGATTGTGATCAACTAGATTGTACCTCTAGTTTTACTGCAATGAATCGGGTTCACTGTCAAGAAGGGGAGCATTGTTGGCTACTACCTATGTGTGCTAGTGCTGATTTTTCTTGCATTGAACAGATACTAGCAGTTATGCAACCATCTATGCCTGCATTGCGTTTTGTTAGTGCTAATCTTTTGCAGGATAGTGTTGAAAAAGATTGTGTGCGTTTCGATCAAGTAGCCTACGTATTTGCCGACAACTCTATAGGAGAAGATACTTTGGAAGATTGGAAATATGGTCATGTCACTCCCCACAATATTTTCAGTTCCCATATTTTCCGAAACCTCGTGTTTCTTCGTGTTGTGCATGGCCAAATTAGAGCACAAACGACACCGAGTATGGCTTTTCGTCAAGAAGGGGAGGATGAGGAGGACATGACACCCATGCATATATTCATAAGTGGTGCATGGGGTGGAGAAGAAGGAGACCAACAAGGGTTTCCAAGTCAAGAAGAAGGCCTAAGGCTAATTCGATTCGAGTCCCCAAAGTGGAGGCCCAAAGAAACTCAAGTTCGAGTCCACCTCGGAGTCCAAGAGCAGCCCGCACTAAATCGGTCGCCAAGGTCGCATACGGGCTCGGTTTTTTACGTTCTACATATGCATGGAAAGATAATGATATAAGCTTTCCAATGGCACCAGTTTCATGTCAAAATTCGTCCGGAGTCATTAGAATCGACGAAACAATTTGACGTCTAGAATCTGTCTCGGTGCTGCGTCGCCGTATTTTGACCTTTAGACCGTGTATCGCGTGGAAGTCCATAGGGGGGCGCCCCCTCCAACCCCAGCACTCCCCTTTAGGCTATATAGACTCAGTAGCCGCCGTTATTTAGACGTGGGTTTTGCTTAGATTAATCTGTCGAGAATAATTTCGCCGTTATCGGTTTGTAGAACCCCAACTTTTGTGCTTAATCATATATCTGCAGTGTCACTTCATATTGAGAGCTGCATTCTTTCGAGTTCTTGCTTGTGTTCTTCGTTTCGCAGGCAGAGATTAGTCTTCTTGGTGAGGTCAACCGTGTTGTGACACGGTTGATAACCAGAGGAGTCGTGGTGCTAAGATTGCAGGGTTCGAGTTTGCTGACTTGAAGCCAGATCGGTGTGTTTCGCTCCACCCAAACGAGTTATCCTTCACCTGACGAAAGATCGGTTACCCTATTTCCTATCACACCAGGCCCAGTTTGTATGGCTCAGTAGTGGCCCATGAGTGTGGGATGCACATGTGTTTAGTGTCACATTGCTAGTTTAGTAAGGGTGAAGCCAACATATAATCCCTTGTCTTCCGGTCGTAGCACATTTGGGTTAACCGTCTTACACAAAGCGAGGACGAAAGTGTAAATAGGGTGATATGTGTATACGTGCATGCCCCTTGGAAGTGTTGTGCAGTGTGTCTTTGGAGGTAGGGTGTTACAAATGGTATCAGTGCTGACCCTCACGGTTGCACGTACGGGTTAATAGTTTGTAGGCACATGGCGCGTGTGGGCCGGGCAAGTCATACGGCATGGCATATGGTGCCTTCACTGCATATACGGTCGTAGGCTAAGATAGAATATTCCTAGATATTTGCCCGTGTGGTGAGTTGGGCCAACGAGGACAAAAGTCACACCCGGCCCAGTTTGTATGGCCCAGTAGTGGCCCATAATTGCGGGATGCACTTGTGTTTAGTGCCACATTGCTAGTTCAGCAACGATGGAGCCAACTTATACCTTGTCTTTTAGCTCTAGCACCTTCGTGTTAACCCTTTTACACGAAGCGAGGATAAAAGTGTAACCAGGGTGCTATGTGTACCTGTGCACACCCCTTGGAAGGGTTGTACACGGTGCGGCTTTGGAGGGGGTATAAACTTGACCATCGTCTAATCTTGGTATAAACTTGCCCAGACAGGTACAGTTTTGATCTTCGCTTCTCCGATAGTCGTACGTAGTCTATTGCTTTAGTACATAAGCAATCTATATATACTTGTTCACCACCGTTATTACTCTGTTTTTTTTGTTACCCAGCTGAAAAGAGGCAACCAGCCACAGTCAGCGCCTGAATGAAATGGCATGTCTCTAAGCGGAGCTCGCCCCGCCGGCATGGCTCCATCAGGTCCGTGAGACGAGCTTCTTCAAGGAGTGCCCTGAGCACCCGGCCGCAATGGTTACCCATTCTCCAAGGAGTGCCAACACGAACTTTTTCTGCATGATGATACTAAGATTCCCCATAGGCAAGATCTTCATCCTTCAAAAGTGTCGCCGCCGGGTGCACCGGGCACGGCTCAAAGAAGGGCATCCGGAGGAGCTTACGCGCAGCCACGCCGGCGGGGCGCGCTCCGCGTCCAGGTGCGCCATCGGCCTACCATGGCTGATGCTTGGGTTGCCCGGCCTTCTTCTTCCTCTACTTGGTTTTGAAAATTTGGGACGGAGGACTTGTGCATTCGCTGGTGCTCATAGCAGACACACTACGAATGTTATAAGGTGTGCCGGGAACAAGAGAATGGAAGAAACATGATGCTATAGCAATCATCATTTGCCGTGTGCCCACATAAGAAACACATGGCAAAAATAGGCACACGACAAAGAAAACTCTGCGGGCGTTTGAGTGTCCCGGTTTGCTGCGTGCCTCGCCGTCAGAGCACACAGCACAGGAGCTATTGTTGCCGTTAGATGGCCGTGGTCCATACTTTTTTTTTTGCCCTGGAGACAGCGGCACACGGCGAAGGCTTTGCCATGTGTCCCATAAAAGGCACACAGAAAACTTGGCTTTGCTCGCCGGAGTTTGCCATGCGCTTTTTGCCGTGGGCGGCACACGGTAAAGCCTTTACCGTGTGCAATAGGTTCTTTGCCATGTGCCATGACTACGAATGGGGGATCCTGTAGTGAAGGATTTCTTTGCCAGAGATTCATAGAGAGAAAGAGATGGAACCTATCATTAATGATGTACTGACACATTCGTTTGTCGTGTGCATATGTCTGAAATTCTTTTATTGCTTCATATTAGTTCAGGCATGATCCAACCTGCATCAGCGAGGTGAGCTTTCTTGGCCCCCCGTTGATTCTTCAAAAAAAAAAACCTGCATCAGCATCAGATATTCCAGGGGACACCCTTGCTCTGGTGATACTGGCCGGAGGATGGTTCGCCCGCCATGGTAGTTTGTATCTTGGAGGTGTGCAGTGCTGGTCCCATCTCCATCCTGAGCTGAACCTCTCCAATGTTTCACAGATCTTGCTCTGGTTGGGTGAGCCAGGTGATTATCATTTGAATCATCACTGTCTCCTGATTCACTGTCACTTTTTGGTGGGACAGCGCGAATGAGACAATGAAATCTAGATCCTCAGGCAATGCTTCAAGCTAACATTAATAAATGGAAATTGATTATCAGCAAGTACAAAAAGCAAGTAAGTTGCAAGCATCTCCCTTGCTGCTTCATCCATTCACAAAATTCATGTCGTCTGATATGTCTATGTAGTCATACTTTTTTAAAACTTTGACTATTGGAATAGTTTTAAATACTAAAATTTATTACACGAATCAATGAGTTTGCCTAGTGCCAAAGACACTCGGCAAAGAGGCTTTTGCACTCGGCAAGGCCGAGTGTCACACTCGGCATAGAGCACTCGACAAAATTTTTAACGGCAAAATAAACTTTGCTGAGTGCTTTTTGTCAGGCACTTGGTAAAGTCTTTGCCTAGTGCCGCCTTAGCCCTTGGCAAAAAAAAATTGAATTAACGATAATGCAGTCTTTGCCGAGTGCTCCCTGATACGGCACTCGGCAAAGTTCATTATTTTTTAATAAATTATCTTTACCGAGTGCCCCCTAATAAGGCACTCGATAAAGTTTGTTATTTTTTTTAAAAAAATTATCTTTGCCGAGTGCCCCTTGATCTGACACAGGCAAACTTTGTTAATTTTTTTGGTCAAAAGTATACGAGACAAAAATTAACGGAGCGAGTGGGCACGGCAGGTCCCGAGGCATTGCCGAGTGCCAGCGGTTAGGCTGTGGCCAAAGCCTCTCTTTGCCAATTGTCTTCCTTATGGCTCTCGGCAAAGCTTGTCTTTGCCTAGTGTCAAGGCTTTGCCGAGTGTATTTGTCTCAACACTCGGCAAAGCGAGGCGCCCGACGGATTGCACTCAGCAAAGCCTCGGACACTCGGCAATTATAGAGTTTCCCGTAGTGATTATCGGAGACGTAATAATATTATTTAATTTAGATTTATCTTAAGACTAATGCGCTTGAAATTGTGCAGCTGTTTGGAGCTAATAATATATTATATTCAGAAAAAAATGATGCAATTATTGTTTGGAGGCCCGGGGTGTTCAAGGTCAGGAATGGGTAATATGAAATTGAGGGGAGCTTGTCCAAGGGCCGCTAGAATATAAAAGAAATGCATTTTATACTACTTGGAAGTTCACATACAAATTAATAGATGAAAAAGATATAATATATATTGAACTGCCAATAATTGTACCGATGCAGTAAATAAATAAATATATATATATATATATATATATATATATATATATATATGTAGTCTACACACCCGGCCAGCATGTGTGCATACGATATATTGTAACCAGGACAAAGGAACTAAAGCACGAAATAATGAGATCTCACCTTGCAGCCGATGGAGCAGAAACTGTATACGCTGCGTCGAGGAGTGCCCGGTCGCACTCGTCGCACCTGAACTCTCCTGCCCTGCCATGCCCAGCCATGGGGCGCTCATTGAGGAACAGGGGCGGACAGGATTTGGCCCAAGGCCTAGGGCCACTCCATGGGTCAGTTCATAAATAAATGTTGGGCTTTTTTGCTACAGTAATCTACAGTGTGGAGAATTTCGGTCCACGCCTAGGACCATGGCACAAGTGGCCCTAGGCCTCTATCCGCCACTGTTGAGGAACACAACATTGTGACCGTTCTGGAGGTACGGCTGCACATCCGACACGTTCAGCAGCGCCTCCATCCACATCCGCCACCCTCACCACGGCGTGGTTCGACGATTTGCGGATCTGCACGTACGTACACATATACCCATATAGCATAGCATGTCAGCAGATTATCATCACCCAAGAGAAAATTAAACCTGTCTGATGAGAGCGAGTATTTAATTAGAGACCTGACAAAATCGATTCTGTACCTGGATGAATGTGTGGCCGGCGAGGCAGGTGGTGCAGAGGGCATAGTGGTCAGGGCAGTCGGTGCAAAAGAAGTTGCAGCCGGCGGTGGCGCTGCGTGTCCCTCGGCTCGCGCCCAGCGGGTGGTCGGGGCACTCCTCGAAGAACGTGGTTTCAAGCAGCGGCTGCAGCCATGCCGGCGGGGCATGCACGGGCGGCGTCAGCGCGAGGGCCATTTCCTTCAGGCGGCTCGGCATGCTTGCGCCGTGTCGTGGGAGCGAGATGAGCACGGCAACAACGACGAACCAGTAACCCCGGGCGCATGTGTAGTAGTGGTGCTAACACAGGCTATGCTCTACTGCGCGCCGTGATAGAAGGGTCAGGATAGATGGGGGAATTTTTGGAGCCAAAATTTCATTCAAAATTATTTGAAACAGATGTGTTTTGAGGATTTGATGAAGCGAGATCAGGTCACGAACTGTCACGTGAAATAAACGCCCGAGGTGGCAAAAGATTCAAATTTGGTTTGCCAGCCAGTGCCGGCCCTAGGATTTTGAAGGCCCTCTGGCGAATTCGTCGCGACGGCCCCTCATGAGTCTAGACTTTATATAAAATCTTATAATATATATATATATACATTATTTTTTCTTGCAAAACGAAAACAAATATATTGATATCCTTTTAATATAATGTGTTTGATAATCATCAGGGAACAATGTAGACTAAAATAATAATATATTTGATAATCATCAGGGAACAATGTACTTCTAGAATTAATTTGATTACCTTATATTTGTACTTAATAATACCCATTGTTTCTCGTAAAAAGATACTTCGGCGTTTCTTGAAGCAAAATCATCAAGGACCGTATTGAGATCAATAGTGTCCAATATAGCCCTCTCCATGGTGCACGTAGCCAAGCCATTTAATCTTTCTTGTGACATAGTTGATCTCAAATAACTCTTCAACAATTTGAGTTTTGAGAAACTTCTTTCAGCCAAAGCTACAATCACAGGTACAGTTAAGAGGATTCGATAGGCAACTGAAACATTTGGAAAACAATCTGCAGCCATAACAAATTCTAGACTGCAATTTAGATAACGTGACGACGGTTCGGTTAAGGTTAACCCTCCCCCGACGTTTTGCCTCTTGGGCTGGGACCGAGAGCGATCAGATTGAGAATCCAAGGTTGTTGTACGTATACAGATCAGTATATTCATATTTAGGCTTGGGCCCCCTCCCGGCTTGGGCCCTCGGCGGTCGCACTCCATGCCCTACCCCTAGGGCCGGCCTTGTTGCCAGCGGGAAATTAGAGGAGATCGAGTAAAATTGGAAAACATTAATTGACTGTGAGGGGGCCTGAAATCTGAAAGCGTGACTGGAATTTGCACACAACATTGTTGGCGACTCGTTTTCATGTAGACAGCCACGACTCGAGCGATCCTGCAGCACTACCTGAATCCATGTATATGCCGTGTGCCACGGCAAAGCCACTATTGCACACGGCAAAGGCTTTGCCGTGTGCCGCACATGACAAAGCGCATATGACAAACGCAGGCCGGCAAAGCCGGCTTTGCAGTGGGCCATTTGTCGGGCACACGGCGAAGCTTTTGCCGTGTGCGGCAACAGCACTCTGCAAACTGTTTTTGAAAAAAAACTCAGCACGGCCGCCGGGCCCACCGCCCGCCGCCGTGGCCCCGCCGCCGGCCGCCCCCGCCCGCGCTGCTCGGGCCGCTCGCGCCACCGGGCGAGCCCCAGTATGTGTGGCTGAGGTGAGAGGGAGAGAGATAGGAGAGAAAGAGATAGGGGGGAGAGAGAGGGGGTTTTTTATTTGGAAGAGGAGGTGGATCCGAGGGAGGAGGGTTGGACCAATATGAAGGCTCCATTTTGAGGGGATGGATGGTTGACGTGGCGAGTCTGTTTTCTTTACGTGCTTGTAACGAAATTTTGGATGGCTAAACAACTTCAAATGAAAAAGTTATAAACTACAAACTTTTACATCTTTTCGAGACCAACAACTTTGATATAGAACATATTTACATCTGAGGTCATTTGAAAATTTTAAGATTTCAAATTAGATATATTATAAGAATATTTTAAAGTATTAAATAATCTTAAATTAAAATATTGTCGACTACAAAATTTTATATTTCATCGATATGTACAACTTTGATATATAACTTATTAACATTCGAGATAATTTGAAAGTTTTAAATTTTCAAATTTCAAATTAGATAATTTATAATAATATTTTAAGTTTTTAAACAATCTCAAATACAAAAGTTGTCAACTACAAAGTTTCATAACTTTTAAAGATCTACAACTTTCATTTAGAGTGTTTCTCTATTCGAGGTCATTTAAAAATTTCGAATTTGAAATCTCATCTCTCTAGTAGTGTCTACTACTATTAGAGAAACTACTAGTGACATATAAGATTTATGAACAAACTCACTTTAACATTGTCAAATGATAAACTTCCCTCAACAAAAATTGTTCATCTTGATGAGTTATACAACTTTGTAGTTCAAAATATTTTCACTTGAATTTGTTTAGGGGTTTAAAATATGCTTTGAAACACCTATTTACCGTGTGCCAAGAAAAAAGCACAGACAAAATATGGCTTTGCCGTGTGCCACAATAAAGGCACACGACAAACTCATGACTTTGCCGTGTGTCAAGAAAAAACACACGGCAAAGTATGAATTTTCCGTGTGCAAAAAAAAAACACACGGCAAAGAAAATTTGCCGAGTGTTTTTGTTTCGCCGTGTGTTTTTTGAAAAACACACGGCAAACTCTAGCTTTGCCGTGTACCAAGGGAATGCACACGGCAAACATTGATTTTCCGGTAGTGCAGGTCACACACCAAGCAAGGTTTCCATTTAATTTTTCCAGCCTTCGGCCATCTTCAGAAACGATCACATACCAGGTGAACATTTACTTATTTGCTAGCCTGTACAATCCAGCTTAGCAAATAAATAAATGTCTGGCTCACAAATGTTAGTGTATTAGACACGAATATATGCTTGCAAAGCTTACTGTCACAATAGACACAAAATTACTCATTCTTAGCCAATTGGTGAATTTAATCTTGTTGGATTAATTGGGTCTTTGGCACATTTCATTCTCAATTAATCAAAAAAAATTAAAGGTCTACTAATAAATGCTAGGGTCTAAATCCTGGATTAAGAGTCAATGAGAATCCTAACTAACTTAAATGGTGGACCAAATATGGACCGTTGTGAAGTTGGTAAAGGCAGAAGGGCGTGCCACACGCGCTCGCCTCGCCGGGCCGTGGGCGTGTCGTGTCGTGACGAGTCGGTGCCGCTCTGCGTGTGCTGTGTGATGACCGTTTTGCCAGTCAAGTCTAAAACGTTACAGCCTTCATGAGCGACTAGTAACTGCCAGGACTACTAGTAACTGTTAGCCGTTACTAATCAGGGAATCAAGGCTGGTCAAGACTGTCCAGGTGCATCCCCTTCTCCTACCCTGAGCTCCTATATAAGGAGGACACTCCTCCATGGGCAGATACACACTCGAACTCTCTCTCTGGTATTCCTTTCAGGAGACCACTCTCTTTTCCCTGTTGTTTGCTGCTATCTCGCATTCCCAACGTAAGCTTTGCGCGCACTCTTCTTGCGTGAGTTGTTGCCTCCGAACCCCGTCTACCTAGTGATCTTGCTCGGGATAGGCGGGCGATAAGGTTTTTGGGGAGCATACTCGTACGCGCCTGCTCGCTGCGGTGAACGACTACTTCGTCTACTTCCCGGCGGCCATCTCCAGCAACCCCGACTACTTCACGGCGTCCTCAAGCTGTACGACTACGTCCTCTTCATCACGCGAACGACTACATCCCGGAGGCCGTTCGAGGGACTTCACTAAATCGCCACGTCACTGCTTCGAATTTGATCGACTGCTTCAAGCAGGCTAGTCAATATGATGACTGGTAACGGCGATTCCGGTACCTCCGGTTCCGGCTCCGCTCCTGGGTACACACTAAACCTTCTCTGGTTTTGCTTGTTGTTCATGTTTTATTTGAGATTTAACTTGAACACTAGCACATGCTTTGTTCTCACTGGATCACTCACAACTGTCATGAATTTGTTGATAATTTCTGAAATTAAAATGTACTAAAAATTTCCTAGATCTCTAACAAATCTAGTTGTAGTTTGGGCTAAGCTAGATTTATTGTGACTTAATTTCCTTCGTATTTACTAAGACTCAAATATTAGTAGAAGCAAAGGATTAACCATGATTTAACATGAATAAATCATTTCTAAAAAACCCCCCACTTCGGTACGTATAATGGTGTTTATCTTTGCCGACCCAAGTGCACGGCCAGTACCAATGGCCCAACCATGCTAGCCTGATGGCCGACACATAGGGCTAGGATAGCAACATCCGCACAAACAAAAAAATATATGTGTCGACGTTTGTCAATCAGCAGTTTGGATACGTGTCGGATCTCCCTGATGAGCCGGCATGATTATTCTGTATATATGTTTTATTTATTATTTGGCTTGATTTGTATATATATCTGCTAAATACTTAAATTAGCATGAGGAAATTTGATTTGTCCCGCGATCAATCAAGATCATTATTGATTCATTGAGAGGGCCAAGCACTCTATCTTCGACTAGCTGCATGAAAATATTACCGGCCTAATATGTTTTTGCGGGACTTTTCTAGATTTTTTTGAATTTTATTCCAATTTCCCTAGAGAAAATTCCAAATTTTCAAAGGTGCTACAACCTTTTTCACAAGCCTCAATTATTTTATTTAGGTTCCTCATGTCCAACTCCATCTCTGGGATTTTTTTCCTAAGATATTTGGATTTTTCAGTATATTTTTCTAGGCTTAAATAATTTTTCTAGGATTTCTAGATATTTCCTTGCACCGGAAAAAATATTCCAAAAGTAAAAAAAGGTAAATATCTAAAACCGAATCATCTATGAGGCCAAACCCAGCCTTTCCACTATAACTTGCTGAGTAGTAGCTCGTATTTTATTCACGTGATAGTGTATATGTTATTCACTACTGGTTTACTATATTCGTGAAACTACATGCCATCTACTTTGCCAACCACCACTGTAATTTCTTGTAGGTTCAAAAGTGTGCTATAGACTCCTAGCGAGAGAAGTATAATGCAGGGTCAAACGGTATACACACAACACACTTCTTGATGAGATGGTAAACTTGAAAGGATAAAGATCTTGCCTTTGGGGAGCATACGATTGACTGTTCACTGTGAACAACTACTAGCTTCCTGGTGGCCATCATCCGCATGAACAACTACTCCATCTCTTTGGATCTAAGATCTGACAATCCACTAGGGGATACCCAAGTGGTAGATTTGTAGGAGGGGATCGACGAGTTCAGTAGCTTGAAGGTGACATAGGAAACAAGATTTAGACAGGTTCGGACTACCCGGAGGCATAATACCCTACGCCTTGTGTCGGTGGTTGTTTGTATTGCTGGTGCTCGGCAAAGCTTCCGGGAAGGAATGGCGAGCTTTTTGGTTACAAAGGGGATGGGTTGTGATGATCCTCCCTAGGGACTCCTACCCTCCTTTATATTCAGGAAGTAGGGTTACATGAAAGTCTCCTAGTCGGTTACAATATGTGAGTACTAGTAGAAGTCTAATAGGACTCGATCTTCTTCCTTGATTAGGTAAGCGGGCCGGCCGCCGCCCCTCTCGGTGATGGGCTCTAGGGTATCCATATCCCACAATCTCCATCACGCGAATGACTATTCTTACATGGTAGCAAATGGATACTACACCAAATTAGATCCATTACTTCAAGAAGTTAATACCAATACTCTAGCTAGTGATGGCACATCAGGTGCCCCTCTCACCAGCCTCGCCGTGTGTACACTCTAAACCTACTCTAGTTTATCTTCCTATTTATGTTAGTTAGAAGAATTACAATTAACACTTGCACATGTTCTATTGTCACAAAATCACTAATTTGTACCATGAAATTGCGCTATTAGTTTTTGCAATTGAAATGTACCAAAAAAATACCAAAATATCTAATATAATTGTTGCAAACAATTTCAGTGGTTCTATATACTTCCTGCGTTATGTCAAGCCAACTCGCTGCAGTTAGTCAACATGCATTCTAACAATCTGACATGGAAGGTACTACGACAAGTTTACAGTACGTGGTGCTGCCTTCAATGCAAGAAAACTTCAGATTGATGAAAGCAACTTCATGCAGTTGGATAAATCATCCTCATCTGATTTTGATGGCTCCTCTCCTGGTTTATGCCTTTTTGATCAATAATGAAATCAAGTATGTCCTCTGTTCCTCTAGCCTAACAACAACATAAAATTGAAATGAAAGGCATCATCAAACATATATTTCTAGCTAGTATGTCATTTGTAGCATAGCGCGTGCCCACACATATAAAGAGAGATACTTAGAAGGTTTTGGAAGTATCGTTTATAAAAGTATGCAAGCTAACTCTTAGCGTTTCACACATTGTGATTTCTACTATGATGAATTCTGATGCGCGTACGGTGAAGGTGTCAGCAGTGTGCAACACCTCATGAACGTGTCAATGGTGCAGACGTACATGCTCACCGGCGAGTCAGCGGTTTTCCTCAACAAGCGGGAGATTACATGGCAGGGGAAGCCCAGGGTGACACGGCGTGAGGAGTGCAACCGGGGTCACTATGATGCGGGCTACCGCTTCTGCTCCATGGGATGCAAGGTGAAGATGTCGCTCAATCGCCTCCTCTGTCTCGTGTCTTTTAATTTGATTGAACACACAAACGCGCACACACACAATGATTTTTACTCTGATGAATTATGATGTGCGTACGACGGGTGCAGATCCGGAGGATGTCGGGACACAACGCGGTGCAGGTGTCAGCGGCGTGCAACACCTCGTGAACATGTCAAGGGTGCAGATGTACATGCTCACCAGTGAGCCGGCGGTTTTCCTCGACAAGCGGGAAATTACGGGGCAGGGGAAGCCTAGAGTGACACGGAGCGAGGAGTGCAACCGGGGTCTCTACGATGCGGGTTGCTGCTTGTGCTCCATGGGATGCAAGGTGAAGATCTCTCTTGATCGCCTCCTCTTTCTCGTATAATTTAATTTGATTGAACACACACACACAATGATTTCTACTCTGATGAATTCTGATGTGCGTACGGTGGGTGCAGATCTGGAGGATGTCGGGACACGACGTGGTGAAGATGCCAGCGGTGTGCGACACCTCGTGAACGTGTCAATGGTGCAGATGTACATGCTCACCGGTGAGCCGGCGATTTTCCTCAACAAGCGGGAGATTTCGGTGCAGGGGAAGCTCAGGGCGACACAACGTGAGAAGTTCAACCGTGGTCTCTACGATGCGGGTTGCCGCTTCTGCTCCATGGGATGCAAGGTGAAGAACTCTCTCGATCGCCTCCTCTGTCTCGTGTGCTTTAATTTGATTGAACACAAACACACATACACACACACATACACACGATGGTTGCAAATCCAGAGGATGTCGGGACACAACGCGGTGAAGGTGTCAACGGTGTGCAACATGCACCTTGTGAACCTCGTGAACGTGTCAATGGTGCAGACTTACATGCTCACCGGTGAGCCGGCGGTTTTCCTCAACAAGCGGGAAATTACAAGGTAGGGGAAGCCCAGCGTGACACAGAGCGAGGAGTGCAACCTGGGTCTCTACGATGCGGGTTGCCGCTTCTGCTCCATGGGATGCAAGGTGAAGATCTCTCTCGATCGCCTGCTCTTTCTCGTATGCTTTAATTTGATTGAACATACACACACGCGCGCGCGCGCGGTGATTTCTAGATGGATTATGATGTGAGTACGGTGGGTACATTACAGATCCGGAGGATGTCGGGACGCAATGCGGTGAAGGTGTCAGCGGTGTACAACATGCACCCCGTGAACGTGTCAATGGTGCAGACGTACATGCTCACCTGAGAGTTGGCAGATTTCCTCAAATAGAGGGAAATTACAGGGCAGGGGAAGCCCAAGGTGACACGGAGCGAGGAGTGCAACCGGGGTCTCTACGATGCGGTTTGCAGCTTCTGCTCCATGGGATGCAAGGTGAAGATCTCTCTCAATCGCCTCCTCTTTCTCGTATGCTTTAATTTGATTGAACACACACACACAGTGATTTCTACTCTGATGAATTCTGATGTGCGTACGGTGGGTGCAGATCCGGAGGATGTCGGGCCACGACGTGGTGAAGATGTCAGCGGTGTGCGACACCTCGTGAACGTGTCAATGGTGCAGATATACATGCTCACCGGTGAGCCGGCGATTTTCCTCAACAAGCAGGAGATTTCGGTGCAGGGGAAGCTTAGGGCGACACGACGTGAGAAGTGCAATTGGGGTCTCTACGATGCGGGTTGCCGCTTCTGCTCCATGGGATGCAAGGTGAAGAACTCTCTCGATCGCCTCCTCTGTCTCGTGTGCTTTAATTTGATTGAACACAAACACACATACACATACACGATGGTTGCAAATCCAGAGGATGTCGGGACACAACGTGGTGAAGGTGTCAACGGTGTGCAACATGCACCTTGTGAACCTCGTGAACGTGTCAATGGTGTAGACTTACAAGCTCACCGGTGAGCCGGCGGTTTTCCTCAACAAGCGGGAAATTACAAGGTAGGGGAAGCCCAGGGTGACAAAGAGCGAGGAGTGCAACCTGGGTCTCTACGATGCGGGTTGCCGCTTCTGCTCCATGGGATGCAAGGTGAAGATCTCTCTCGATCGCCTGCTCTTTCTCGTATGCTTTAATTTGATTGAACACACACACGGTGATTTCTAGATGAATTATGATGTGAGTACGGTGGGTACATTGCAGATCCGGAGGATGTCGGGACGCAATGCGGTGAAAGTGTCAGTGGTGCGCAACACCTCGTGAACGTGTCAATGGTGCAGACATACATGCTTACCGGCGAGCTAGCGGTTTTCCTCAACAAGCGGGAGATTACGGGGCAGAGGAAGCCCAGGGTGACACGGGGCAAGTTAAGGAGTGCAACCGGGGTCTCTACGATGTGGGCTACCGCTTCCGTTCCATGGGATGCAAGGCAAAGATCTCTCTCGATCGTCTCCTCTTTCTCATGTGCTTTAATTTGATTGAACACACACATGCGTGCGCGGTGATTTCTACTATGATGAATTCTGATGTGCGTACGGTGGGTGCAGATCTGGAGGATGTCGGGGCACAACAAGGTGAAGGTATCAGCGGTGTGCAACACCTCATGAATGTGTCAATGGTGCAGATTTACATGCTCACCGGCCAGCCGGCGGTTTTCCTCAACAAGCGGGAGATTACGGGACAGGGGAAGCTCAAGGTGACACGGCGTGAGGAGTGCAACCGTGGTCTCTATGATGCAGGTTGTCGTTTCTGCTCCATGGGATGCAAGGTGAAGATCTCCCTCGATCGCCTCCTCTGTCTCATGTGCTTTAATTTGATTGAAGACACACACACACTCATACTTTAAAGAGACAACAGAGGAGGCAACACTTTCTGCTGCAATATAAAGATATGCATGTATTGCCGAGTACCAAAAAGACCTATATCTGTTGCCATGTCTGCGTAAAAGAATGGAAGAAACATGCTATAACAATCATCTTATGCTAAAGAACTACCGTGATACGACGCGAATTTGCGGTCCTCGGTGAACGGGTCGCCTTTGCGGTCGGGTGCTTGGGGCACGGCTTGAAGAAAGCCGTCTGCAGGAGCTGAGACGGAGCCACGCCGGTGGGGAATGCTCCACGTCTAGATGCGCCATCTCCTTCAGGCTCACCATGGCTTCTACACCGCCTACTTCATGATGGTAGGGCCAGGGAACATGTAACATGCAAATTAATGTAGTAGACGACAACACCAGTTGTTGATTTGTGACAAATGGGGCGGCACTAGCGTTGTGTGGAAATTTGAACAAGTGTGTCTGTTAGCACCTGATGCAGAGGCCGAGTCCGTTTTCACTGTTCTTGTTTTAGTCCGTGGTACCGTACGTGATGCACGACGTGTGGTGCTAGGTCATGGCCGTGAATCTGTGATATGGCACGACCACACACACAGCCGGATTGGAGCATGGCGTGTCTGAGCATGAAATGAAGTCAGGAATTGAAGCACTGCTTAATTGCCAGTGCACCAGAAACATTCTCTATGCATGTTTGCGCGTGTTCGTTGACTCCATCCGGCGGGCGAGGTTTCACGGTGTTCACGACATCGCAGGCTCGGTGCAGCTCATGACGCAGTGCATGCATGCTGGGTAAACTGTGCATGATCGGCCTATCACTCTAGCGCAGGGCCGACTCAAGCAGTGAACCATGATGGGGGTGTTTAGTTCCAAAAAGAGAGTGAAAAATGGATGAAAAAGTCACATCGGACACTGTAGCATTTTTCGTTTGTTTGTGGTAAACATTGTCCTATCATGACCTAACTAGGCTCAAAAGATCCATCTTGTCGTGTGCATCAAAACCATGCAACTAGTTTTTTTATTTACCCACATTTAGTGCTTCATACATGAGGAGAGAGAATTGATGTGATTTAATGTGATAGGTGAATAGCAAATTTTAGAGAGAGAATTTCTGGGAACTAAACGCAGCCATATATCTAAGTGATCGCAAGTTCACGCCGCGCCGCCGACAGAGATCAAATTTCCTGCTTCAGTGCCGCATGGAGACTGTGGTGCCAGTGACGAGTAGGTGTACGTGCTTGAATGGGCGAGATTGAGCACGTACTCCCAGTGTACGCTCTCTTTCTTTACCGCGCTTGATTATTGCAGGCTGCCCACTTGCATTGCATGTTGTGTTGGTGTGCGAATCATCATGAGTTCGATCACCTCGGGGCCCTAGCACTAGGCCAAACCGGTCAGACCGGTTTGCCAAACCGGTCAGACCGGTTTGCCAAACCGGTCAGACCGGTTTCGTTCTGTAATTCGAGTAGGATTAGGATTCCGAGTTTAATTCCATATTGTAACCTATTCGAAAGGGGTAAGACTTCCCCGGCCTATAAATATAAAGGCTAGACGGCCGATTGAGGTATTCCAATCGAATCAAACATTTTATCTTCTATTTTTGTATCTCTCAAACCCTAATCCTTTTTCCAACCCCATATTCTGTTCTTTGCTCGTCTCTACGGCGTTCAAAGGCGTTCTAGGTGGCCTGCCGACCCTAGATCAACCCTAAATTAGCTTGAGCTCCGACGGGGTCCCTCCCGAGCTTGAGTTTCTAGGTCTTCACGACCTCCCGACCAGAAGCGGTCAGACCGGTTCTTAAGACCGGTCAGACCGGTTTGCCCCGGGTGATCAGGAGTTGGCCGTTGTGACGGCCGTGCTGCGCGTTCGATCGATCTCGAGTGTGTTGGCGCGTTTTTGTGTCAACATACTTTTTGGCGACTCCGCTGGGGATCGAACCGAGCTTGAGTTTCTAGGTCTTCACGACCTCCCGACCAGAAGCGGTCAGACCGGTTCTTAAAACCGGTCAGACCGGTTTGCCCCGGGTGATCAGGAGTTGGCCGTTGTGACGGCCGTGCTGCGCGTTCGATCGATCTCGAGTGTGTTGGCGCGTTTTTGTGTCAACATACTTTTTGGCGACTCCGCTGGGGATCGAACCGAGCTTGAGTTTCTAGGTCTTCACGACCTCCCGACCAGAAGCGGTCAGACCGGTTCTTAAGACCGGTCAGACCGGTTTGCCCCGGGTGATCAGGAGTTGGCCGTTGTGACGGCCGTGCTGCGCGTTCGATCGATCTCGAGTGTGTTGGCGCGTTTTTGTGTCAACATTTCCATTAACCAGCTTCTTCCTCGTGCAGCTTACTACAATGGTGCAAAGAGATTTCAATGCAATTCTCTCTTAAAATTGTATGGAGTGCCAACAGAGTACATCATAAATATTTTTAAAATATAATATGATTCTTTATCCTTATTATTATAGCCTATGCCATCTAATAATAAACTAATTGCAGCGGTACAAAATTGCATGAAAATAAAGATGAAAATTGTATAACATATTTAAAAAATACTTTTTGATGCCCCGAACTCCCCTAGCGTCCCTTGTGTCTTCTGGTTTACCTTCTTGTCGAAGAAGACATCCTCGCCGCTGTCCTCCATATAATATCATCTTCTCGTGCACTGGCATGACACGCATGCACGGAAATCATCTACAAATAAAATCATGTGTAGCAAACACATATG
This sequence comes from Echinochloa phyllopogon, assembly GCA_033239725.1. NCBI lineage: Eukaryota > Viridiplantae > Streptophyta > Magnoliopsida > Poales > Poaceae > Echinochloa > Echinochloa phyllopogon. Next base: position 6,652,724 of record BTCW01000001.1, read on the forward strand.
TAGAATGTACATAGAGAAATTGAAGCACGAAAAGGATGGAAATCTCACCTTGCCGCCAATGGAGAAAAAGTGATATATTGTATCCAGGAGTGTGGCCGGATCGACTACCACCAGGTCACCCCTTTGCCGAGTGTCCACGGATGACACTCGGCAGCAAGGGCCCTTTGCCGAGTGTTGCTAACGGACAAAGGTCCAACGGCCTACGGCCAGCGCATGTGGTTTCTAACACACCCACACACATGTATCATACATATGCAAATTTTGATGCAAAGGCTAAAGGAATAGAGAGGGCTTGATTTTAGAGTGTCATTTGTCATCGATCCAAAACGCAACAGAGATGAGGCCGGGAAAATCAGATTCAGAACCAGATGACAATGATTCACCGCGCCCAACCAAGTTTCGAAAGCTAGGAACCTTATCAGGGGTCTAGGCAAGTTACTGCAAGACACTACGGGAAACCGGGTATATGCCGAGTGTCCGGTCCTTTGCCGAGTGCATTCTGTCGGGCACTCGGCATAGAGGGGACACTTGGCAAATAGGTGTTTTGCCGAGTGTCAGGCCAGCGACACTCGGCAAACCAGACCTTTGCCGAGTGTCAAGCAAGAGACACTTGGCAAAGAAGGCGCACGTGCTCGTCACGCGGCACGCCCGCCAACGGTCGCGGACGGCCGTCCGCAGTCGGTTGGGAGGCATCTAGTTTGCCGAGTGCGGCTGGGCTGACACTCGGCAAAGCACCTCTTTGCCGAGTGTCTCCCAGGCGGCACTCGGCAAAGCTGCGGCACGTGTCCAGCACGTGCCGCGCGTGCCAACGGCCGTTGTGGGCCGTTTGCGTTGTCACAGCTTTGCCGAGTGCCCACCTGCCGACACTCGGCAAAGAGGTGGCACGTGCACTGCACATGTCCAGCCAGGCCCGGGGTTGGACTTTTGCCGAGTGTACACCTTAAACACTCGGCAAAAATTTTGAAAATTTGAAAATATTCTTAAATAAGTTGGAATTTAAACACAAAAGTTTGAAAATTTGAAAATATTTTTAAAAAAACTTGGTGAGTTTGCCGAGAGTTGCACGCTGGCACTCGGCAAACCTGCTGTTTGCCGAGTGTTCAGCTGGCAACACTCGGCGAAGCCAGCCTTTGCCGAGTGTTTCACGGTGAACACTCGGCAAAGTTGGGACCTTTGTTTTTACACTTATGTTTTTGGGCTCCAAACTTTATTTTTTTTCCAGTGATACTTGTCAAAGGCTCTTTATATCTTATGTGGAGCCTGTGGGAAAAAGTTGAGATGATTTCGAAAAGTTTATATATACGGCCCTTTCCAATCGGAGCATATCCCCATAGAAGTTTCGGAGAGTTGAGAAGGAGACAGCTGGATTTTGAAACGAAGTGAAGTTGAATTAGAGTTTGAGTTCATAACTTTTTGTATAAGCAATAGACGACGTAGATTGCATCATTTGAAGTTATCATATTTTTCCGGACCCATTTGATATTTTTTAAATTATTTTTACGCCCTTCTTCGCATGAAATAATGACACGTGGCCGTCCCCTTCGGCCGCGTGCGGCCACGTCAGCGGCCAGCGCGCGGCCACGTGGTAGATCTGTATGCCGAGTGCCCGATTTGGGACACTCGGCAAACAGGGGGTGCCCGGGGGACTTAACCGCCCACGCGGCCCCAACCCTACATACACACCCCGCCGCCGCACACACGCACACACCGCCGCCGCTCCCCGCCACACCCGCCGGCCACCGCGCCCGGCCCGCCCGCGACGCCCGGACTCCTCGGCGACGCCGGCCGCTGCCTCTGCCCCGACCCCGGTCGCCGCCTCCGCCCCGGCCCGGTCGCTGCGCCGGGCCGCCGCCGCTCGTGCCTCGTTGGCCCCGCGCGCCGCCTCTGCCGGCCGCCGGCCCGAGCGCCGCCCCAAGCCGCCGCCCCGAGACGCCGCCGGCCTCCTCCCCGCCGCCGGCCAACTCGCCGGCTGCCTTCGCCCCTGCCCGGCCGCCGCGCCCCGGGCCGCCGCCGCTCTTGCCTCACAGGCCCGGCGCCTCAACCCCGGCCGCCGCCGCCGCCCCGGCCCGGCCGCCGCGCAGGACGCCGTCGCTCCTGCCTTGCCGGCCCGCCGCCCCTGCCCGGCCGCCGCGCAGGGCCGCCGCCGCTCAGCCTCGCCGGCCCGCCGGCCCGAGTCTGGCCGCCGCGTCTGCCCCGGCCCACGCCGTCGACAAGCCCGCATCGGTACGTGACCCCTTTCTTGCCTTGATGCATGCCTGCCTCGTGATAGTTTGTAGGAATGGATGATAGAATGCTAGTTTGTAGGAATGGATGATAGTGAACATCAAGGAATGGTTGCTTATTTTGATAATTGCTGCTGCTGTGGTATAGTGTTGTTGTAGTACATATTGGAATCATTGTAGATCATCCTATCCTTGTGTATGTGCTTGTCGGCCTTCGTGCCATGGTGGTTTGCCGGCCTTCATGTCGTGGTGGTTTGCCGGCCTTCGTGCCGTGTTTTTTTGCAGCATGGGGTTTCAGAAACCTCCCCGTGCAGGGGAGGTGCTGCCGAATTTTTCATTTGAGAACATTTCATTTTTTTTTCAGGGAGAGGCCCTTTGCACCGTCCTCGGCTTGTAGCCCGTAGCCGCGCCCGAAGCTCTGCCGCACGTCGTTTCCCGCCGTCTGCACCGACACGAGCGTCACCGACTCGCCCGCCGTCGAGCCCGTAGGTGAGCACATGCAAAACCATACGCCCTCGGTATTTAATTCGTGAGTGATGGATGTTGGACTTTGTAAACATATGAATGATGGATGTTGGATGTTTGGATATTGAATTTGTGACATTTCTGTGATGTTGAATGGTTTAGTGACTTATATGCGTTTCTTTATGGTTGTTTGATGGTTTAGTGGCTATATATATATATGAATTGCCTGTGATGCCTATTATAAACTGCCTGTGATGCCTATTAGAAACTGTCTGTGATGTTTTTGTTGAGGGGTCCTTTTAACGCAAAAAATAAATAAAAACAGGAAAAAAATTGATGATTTGCCGAGTGTTACACTCGGCAAAGAGGTGCTTTGCCGAGTGTATTGGCGTTAACACTCGGCAAACAGGCTGTTTCTGTCATTTCTGGAAAGCCTTTGCCGAGTGTTCAAGCTTTGCCGAGTGTATTGGCCTTAACACTCGGCAAAGAGGCAACCTTTGCCGAGTGTTAAAGCCCTTACACTCGGCAAAGGGTTGTCCAGGGCCTGCCCCTAACCAGCCTTTGCCGAGTGTCAGGGCCCAACACTCGACAAAGGCTATTATCTTTGCCGAGTGTCAGGGTCCAACACTCGGCAAAGGCTGGAGTCTTTGCCGAGTGCGACACTCGGCAAAGGCTCCGTTAGCACTAACAGACGGCCGCGATCGTCGCCGCGCCGCCCGCGGCCGTCTGTTAGTGCTTTATTTTGCCGAGTGTCAGCCCTTGCACTCGGCAAAGGCTGTCGAGTGCCCGACAGAAGACACTCGGCAAAGTGGCTGTTTGCCGACACTAGATATGCCGAGTCCCCTTTGCCGAGTGTATAACTGCCTTTGCCGAGTGCCCCAGGCACTCGGCAAACGGGGGGTTTCCCGTAGCGAGAGGACACTAGTATCGGCAGAAAGGGGCTGGGGAGACTAGCTCCAATAATGCGCAGGCTTCCTTGGCAACGGATCACTCATCATCCAACAAGGGCAGGCATGCATGACAAAGGAAGGGTAACCCAATGTGCTAGATTGAAAAGTAGCTTGGCTATTAGTTTTTGCACACCAGAGCCCTGGACCGTGTGTTTCAGGAATTCATGAAATAATAATGAAATATTGAACCTATAGACATGGTTCAGATTGTTGTCTGCAATATGTTTAGCTTTGTCAAGTTTGGTATTTTGATTGCTCCAGTACAAAGCATCCATTATGTTTTTAGTATTTTGTGTGAGTATTGTGAAGTTTAATATTAGATAGATTGGAAAGATGGCTGCGTTTAATAATGTGCCCCCACACCAGTGCTTCTTCTTACATTCCTCGTAATGGCGATTTGTTTGTCATCATTCTCCTTCCATAATTTTTTGAGCGCCCAAATGAGTAGTGTCTCAATGCATGTCTTCTTTTGTTTATAATAACATTTGTTTCACCAATGCTTAATGCAACACAAAACGAGCAATAGAGGCTGTGAAACTTACTAGAGGATGCCACAAGCAAATTAATCTTGAAAAATTAATACATGCCATCAATTATTGTTTATCAGTTGATGTTCTTCTTACATTATTAATTCTTCATATTAATGTTCTCAAGTATGTATATATATCTATTGGGTGCTAATATACCAAGCCTTTTAACATGCAAGTTACATCTCCTAGCATATAAATATAAGTATCATTTTGATGCTGTTAGATCAAGCTCCCTCCTATATATAACGTGAAAGCTAGATCTCCCACTCAATCAATGTGCATATTTCAGTAGGAACAGTAGATTAATTACACGAACAAGAAAACACGAGCCAAGGTTCATCGGTACTCATAAAAAGAGAGAACATAAGCTTCTAGGACCCCATGCATGTTACAAGCATGTTTGCTAACCCCTGTGTTGACACTCAAATTGGGCCAAAGGCCAAACCGGTCTGACCGGTTTGCCAAACCGGTCAGACCGGTTTCGTTCTGTAATTCGAGTAGGATTAGGATTCCGAGTTTAATTCCATATTGTAACCTATTCGAAAGGGGTAAGACTTCCCCGGCCTATAAATATAAAGGCTAGACGGCCGATTGAGGTATTCCCAATCGAATCAAATACTTTTATCTTCTATTTTTTGTATCTCTCAAACCCTAATCTTTTCCAACCCTATATTATGTTCTTTGCTCGTCTCTACGGCGTTCAAAGGCGTTCTAGGTGGCCTGCCGACCCTAGAGCAACCCTAGATTAGCTCGAGCTCCGACGGGGTCCCTCCCGAGCTTGAGTTTCTAGGTCTTCACGATCTCCCGACCAGAAGCGGTCAGACCGGTTCTTAAGACTGGTCAGACCGGTTTGCCCCGGGTGATCAGGAGTTGGCCGTTGTGACGGCCGTGCTGCGCGTTTGATCGATCTTCGAGTGTGTTGGCGCGTTTTCGTGTCAACATACTTTTTTGGCAACTCCGCTGGGGACGATTAATCTGGTGCCAAGACCGATTCAATCTACTCCGAATATGTCTGGATCAACGTGCGACCTTGACAAGGACAACATCATCACCGCGACGATGGAAGAGCTCACGGACGAGGAGCGGAAGCGGTACCTGATCGCTGAAGAGCACTTCAGGACGCAATTCCTGAAGGGCTTCAAGAAAGATCGCGGTGGTCTTGTCAAGAGAGTGGAGGAATTCGTCATGCCGGCTTTCAAGCTGGCAAACGACCAAGTTGAGGAACTTCCTAAGGTAACTGGCGAATCCTCTGATTTGATGCAGCAAATTACTCGCATGATGGATGATAAATTACTTGCTGCACAAACTGTTACTAGTGAGTTGATTGCTAATATGTCGGGTAATTCTGACAAAGGAAAAAATAATGTAGAATTTAATGAATTACCTAACTCAACTCCAAGCTCATCAGGCATGCCAAAACATGTTTTAGATCCTAATTTGGGCATGCCGGTGAATTTTTATGCGGGACAAACACCTCACCCTGGTTCGGTCCACGAACCGGTCAAACTGGTTTGTACAACCGGTCAGACCGGTTTGGCCCCCTCTGGTGGTCAGACCGGTTCTATGGGTGCAGGAGCATCCGGTGCAATGGTTTTATCTAATACGGTTGCTTCTGGTCCTGTTTATACTATTCCACGTCCCGTAGTTGTTGGAAGTATACCCCACGGATCTGGCGCGTCTCACGGGCCGATTCCGAATACTTCCCAAAGTTCAATGTACCATGTTCCCCGTATTCCACAAAACAGAGGTGATGGGAACTATCAAGCCGAGTTAGCTAAGTTCAAAGAAGACATAGCAAATACACTTAGAACAAGACTCGGGCTTGAATTGGGTAGTTCACGCTTGTATCAGAAACCATATCCGCCTGAATTTGACATAGTTGCTTATCCTAGTGGTTGGCGTGTCCCAGATTTTATTAAATTCAGTGGTGAAGATAATAGAACTCCTTAGGAACACATTAGTCAGTATATTTTGCAACTAGGAGAAGCATCTTTTTGTGAGGCATTGCGCATACGGTTGTTCTCATTATCTTTAACTGGAACTGCATTTTCTTGGTTTTCTTCGCTTGCTCCTAACTCTATTCATAATTGGACTCAATTGGAGCGCAAATTTCATGATCATTTTTTTAGCGGAGAAAACGAAGCAAAATTATCTGATTTGACATCGGTTAAACAAAGCCGAGAAGAATCGGTTCTCGATTATTTTAAAAGATTTAAAGACGTTAAGAACCGATGCTTCAACATAACTGTTTCTGAAAAGGATTTAGCAGATTTGGCTTTTGTAGGCTTACGGTCTCATTACAAAGAAAAATTAGAAGGTTCTGATTTTCTCACTATTAATCACTTGCAAATGAAGGCCATGAGTCTAGAACTGAAATTTAAAAATGCAAAAGAATCTGCTAAACCTCATCGTTCGAATGTGCATATTATTGATAACGATTCTGATAGTTCGGACGATGATAAGGAAATTTATGCTGCTGAGTTTGTTTGGTCATCCAAAAGTAAACCTAGTTCTTGTCCTTCATTAAAGCCGATTCAGAAAAATCGGCAAGAAGAAAAATTTACTTTTGATGTAGCCAAATGTGATCGTGTTTTTGATGAATTGCTTAAGAATGGCTTTGTTAAACTTTCTCATGCAATTCCACCAGCCGATCAATTGAAAAATCGTGCATATTGTAAGTGGCATAATTCCTTTTCTCACGCAACGAATGATTGCAATGTTTTTCGACGACAGGTACAATCGGCCCTTAATGAAGGTCGATTGGTGCTCGCTGAAATGCAAGTTGACAAGACTCCTTTCCCTGTTCATACCTTGGATGTGAACACCAAGATGTTGATTCGGCCGGAACAAGCCGATGGAGCTAAGGGTAAGAATGTGGTGATTGGAGATCCAAGACCGGAAAAGGTTGATGACAAAATTCCGGTCAGAACAGTGATGATTGGGAGGACTCTTGATGGGAAAGAGTCTCTGAAAATTACTATTAACACATCAAGGCCCGGGGGGCAAGGAAGTTCTTTGGAAGAGAATCGGTCCGCTAGCCAGGCGAAACCGGTCAGACCGGTTTCCCAAACCGGTCAGACCGGTTTGTCTCCAGACCGTCCAAGAACTTTCAAGCCTAAGCACCCGGAAGTGGGTACTTGGAAATTCAATGAGCCAAAGATTCAAGGGAGGGTTCTGAAGCAAGGACCTACATTCTCTCAACTCATGAACAAGTACACAAAGGCCGTTCAAGTTGATCGGCCAACAAAAAAGAGACAGAGGTCACCACAACATTGGATTGATACTACAAGTTACAAGCGCCGTGGTGGTTCTGTACATGACCGATTGGGCTCATACCAATCAGGTTTTTCGACTGCTCATCAAAGCGGTCAGACCGGTTTTATGAACCGGTCAGACCGGTTTCGGTCTGAGCAAAGATTTCATGTTCCTCCTAAGCAAGAATACCGTATCAAGGAGAAAAAGGAGGATGTGCAAGCCCAAGCCAATAAATTCATAAAAATTGGTGATATTCCAGTGGCTATGCAAGACTTGGGTAAAAAGCCGATAGTCATTGGAGATTCGGCTCCTGTTCCAGTCAAGAAGCCGATCATGGTTAATGATCATGAGGCTAGCAGTAGCAAGGGTGTGAAGAAGATCTTCCAACCAAGGTGGTGTCCTTCCGGCTTGACTCACACGCAAAAGCGGAAGCTACAGCGCCTACGGAACAAAGAGAAGAGGGAACAGGAAGCCGAGAAGCTGAGGGATGAACATTTCAACAAGTATAGACCCATGATTCCTCAGACCAAGACCTGGCGAGTTGTGCAGCCAGCAGCACAACCGGTCAGACCGGTTTCAGAAACCGGTCAGACCGGTTTCTAGAACCGGTCAGACCGGTTTGTCGACAGAGGCAGGGGCCAAAACTACTTCAATCATCGATGCTACTCCGCCAATTCCTCTAGTGGTTGAAGATGAAGAGTTAGTTGATTTTGAGCCTTCTCCAGAACATGACAACATGGAAATTAATGTTGTCTATTTATCTTCTGATTATTATGTCGTGCCGGAGGAGGAAATTTCTCATCTTCAACTTGGGCCTCGAGATGCTGTGTTTCAAAAGCCTAGTGAATCAGAGAATCATCTCAAAGCTTTGTATATGAGAGGGCACATCAACGGGAAGCCAATTTCTCGTATGTTGGTTGATGGTGGAGCCATTGTGAATCTCATGCCATACTCTCTCTATAAGAAGATTGGCGGGAAAGACGAAGAACTGATCAAGACAAACATGACGGTCAGTGGAGTTGGTGGAGGTGATCCCATTGGTGCCAAGGGGGTGGCTTCTATGGAGTTGACCGTCGGGAGCAAGACTATTGCTACAGCTTTCTTCGTCTCCGAGGTGCAAGGTAACTTCAGTTTAATCCTTGGTCGAGATTGGATTCATGCAAATAAATGTATTCCATCTACCTTGCATCAATACCTCATTCAGTGGATCGGCGATGAAGTTGAAGTTGTCCATGGTGATACTTCTTCCTTTGTTGCAACGGCCGATTCCGACTCTCTTAGTGCAAATGAAAAGGTTCAATGTTTGTCGGGCATGGATTTGACCGACTATGAGTTGATCAGCTGCACCAAAGATGGTTTTGTTCCTGCTACATTAAAGCCGATGGAAAATCGGTTGAATTACTTACTGTAATTAATGGAGCAATAAAATCAACAGAGACAAACCGGTCAGACCGCTTCTGGAAACCGGTTAGACCGGTTTGGGTCTGAACAGCGCCGATCGAGCCAAACCGGTCAGACCGCTTCTGGGAACCGGTCAGACCGGTTTGCGTCTGGAAAGTGGCTTCAAGACCGAATTGATCATCATCGAGCTCATTCGGCCGGCATGTTCGAAGCTATTGAAGATCTTGGTGATATGGATAAGTTGGGTCAAGGTTTTACATCAGCTGATCCTTTAGAAAAAATAGATATTGGTGATGGTACTATTCCTAGACCTACTTTTGTAAACAAAAATTTATCGGCTGAGTTTAAAGCCGAATTAATAAATTTGTTGAAAGAATATGTCGATTGTTTTGCTTGGGAGTACCGTGAGATGCCTGGTTTAAGTTGTGACTTAGTTGAGCATCGTTTACCAATAAAAGACGGTTTCAGACCTTTTAAACAATCGGCTAGACGTTTTAATCCCGCTATTTATGACCGAATAAAAGAAGAGATTAATCGTTTATTAGATGCTGGTTTTATTCGGACTTGTCGTTATGCGGAGTGGATTTCTAATATTGTTCCCGTTGAAAAGAAAGATTCGGGAAAACTTAGAGTTTGCATTGATTTTAGAGATCTTAATAAAGCCACTCCAAAAGATTCATATCCCATGCCTATAGCCGATGTTTTAATCAATGAAGCTTCTGGACATCGTGTTGTTAGTTTCCTTGATGGTAATGCCGGATATAATCAAATCTTCATGGCCGAAGAGGATATGCACAAAACGGCCTTTCAATGTCCGGGATTTATTGGTTTATTTGAGTGGGTAGTTATGACCTTTGGATTAAAGAATGCCGGTGCAACTTATCAAAGAGCTATGAATTTAATCTTTCATGATGTACTTGGTGTTATTGTGGAAGTATATATTGATGATATTGTAGTTAAATCGGATGGCTTGGATTCTCATTTAGCCGATTTGAGACTTGCTCTTGAAAGGATGCGACGGTATGGTTTAAAGATGAATCCACTCAAATGTGCTTTTGGTGTTTCGGCTGGGAAGTTTCTTGGGTTTGTTATTCATGAGAACGACATAGAAGTTGATCCCAAGAGAATTGAAGCTATGAAGAAAGTCGAAGCTCCTACTTGCAAGAAAGATTTACAAAAGTTTCTAGGCAAGGTAAATTTCTTGAGAAGATTTATAATTAACTTGTCTGGAAAGGTTGATGCTTTTACTCCTTTACTTCGGCTAAAGAATGAAGCCGATTTTACTTGGGGGGCAAAACAGCAAGAAGCTTTTGATAAGATCAAAGAGTACTTGTCTTCACCACCGGTGCTTCGGGCGCCTAAGCGAGGAGTTCCGTTTAGACTTTATGTGGCGGCCGAAGATAGAACTATTGGAGCTGTTTTGACTCAAGAAATCGGCAACAAGGAGTATGTGATTGCTTATGTAAGCCGACGGCTCATTGATGCAGAAACAAGGTATACTTTCATTGAAAAGTTGTGTTTATCCTTGTACCATGCTTGTACTCAATTGAGGCATTATTTACTATCTAGCACTTGCATCGTGTTGTGTCAAACTGATGTGATTAAACATATGTTGCAAAGACCGATTTCTAGCGGGAGAATCAGTAAGTGGGCTTATGCTTTGGTTGAGTATGATTTGACTTGTGAACCTTTGAAATCAATGAGAGGTCAAATTGTAGCCGATTTTATTGTTGAACATCGGATTAATGACTCTTGTGAGTTCGATGTCGGCTATGTTACTTGTACACCATGGAAGCTATACTTTGATGGATCGGTTTGCAATGATGGACAAGGAATTGGTGCTGTTTTGATTTCTCCAAATGGTGCCGTCTTTGAGTTTTCAAACCGATTGGAAGAAAAGCGAACCAATAATCAAGTTGAATATGAAGCTCTTCTATTTGGCTTAGAATTTTTGCAAGACATGGGAGTAAAACATGTTGAAGCTTTTGGTGATTCGCTCCTGGTGGTACATCAAGTATCAAATGTATGCCAATGTTATAATGGTTCATTAAATGCATATCTTGATAGATGTCTCGATATCATTGCTTCTTTTGATGAATTTACTATAAGACATATTCCGAGAGAAGATAATGATAAAGCAAATACTCTGGCTCAGAAAGCATCTGGTTATATGGTTGCAAAGAAATATTTCTATCTCCAAAAACCGATGCGAACAAAAGCCGAGGTTCTGGTTCTGGACGAACCGGTCACACCGGTTTCACAAACCGGTCAGACCGGTTTTACTGCCAGAACCGGTCTGACCGGTTCTGAAAGCGGTCAGACCGCTTTGTCCCCTGACAGAAGCAAGAGTCCTTTGGATGATGCTAATCAATCCAAAGTTGAAGATCAGGATTGGAGAGTGCCTATTATTACTTATTTGAAAGATCCTGGTCGTGGTGCAGATAAAAATATTCGGCGAAATACGTTTTGCTTGGCGATGAACTCTATCGTCGGAACGCCGAAGATTTATTGTTAAAATGTCTTAACTTGGATCAGGCCAAGGTTGCCATGGCTGAGGTCCATGAAGGTATTTGTGGTACACATCAATCGGCTCCAAAGATGAAGTGGTTGCTTAGACGAGCCGGTTTCTATTGGCCTACTATGACGGCAGATTGTTTTAAATATTACAAAGGATGTGAAGAATGTCAGAAGTTTGGAAATTTACAACTCGTTCCTGCTGCGTTGATGCATCCTATTATTAAGCCATGGCCGTTCCGAGGTTGGGGATTGGATTTTATTGGACAAATTAATCCTCCATCAGCAAAAGGACATCGTTTCATATTGGTTGCTACGGATTATTTTACTAAATGGACTGAAGCGATTCCTTTGAAGAATATGACACATCGAGAGGTGATTGAGTTTGTTACTCAGAATATTATTCATAGATTCGGTATTCCTCAAACATTGACAACGGATCAAGGTACTTCTTTTATGTCTAAGGAGGTACGTGAATTCGCCGAATCCTATAGAATTAAGTTGCTCAATTCATCTCCATATTACGCTCAGGCTAATGGACAAGCCGAGTCAAGTAATAAAACTTTGATTAAATTGATCAAGAAAAAGATAGCAGAAAATCCTAAGAGATGGCATGAAGTTTTATCCGAAGCATTATGGGCTCATCGTATATCTAGACATGGTGCTACTAAAGTTACTCCTTTTGAGCTTGTTTATGGTCAAGAAGCCGTTTTACCTGTTGAGGTGAATCTGGGCGCTTATAGATTGGCTAAGCAAAATGACCTTGATGCTGTTGATTACCACAATTTGATGTTGGACAATATTGATGAGGTAACCGACAAAAGATTAAAGGCTTTGAAGGAGATTGAGAAGGATAAGCTTCGGGTTGCTAAAGCTTACAACAAGAAAGTGCGAGGAAAATATTTTCAAGTTGATGAGCTTGTGTGGAAGACGATCTTGCCTATTGGATCAAAAAGCAACAAGTTTGGTAAATGGTCGCCGAGTTGGGAAGGGCCTTATAGAGTTGTTAAAGTTATCTTCGGAAATTCTTACATATTGGAGACACTGAAAGGAAGTCCTTTGCCTAAAGCTATCAACGGGAGATATCTGAAGAAATTCTATCCAAGTGTTTGGCAAGATGCGTAAAGATCAAATGGCCGGTATATTGTTAAATATCGCCCTTAGTATAAATTTTTAGCTCCTGAGTTATATTTACTTGCTTTTTAGTTCTCAAGTTCACTAAAAACGCAGGGGGGCATGTGTTGACACTCAAATTGGGCCAAAGGCCAAACCGGTCTGACCGGTTTGCCAAACCGGTCAGACCGGTTTCGTTCTGTAATTCGAGTAGGATTAGGATTCCGAGTTTAATTCCATATTGTAACCTATTCGAAAGGGGTAAGACTTCCCCGGCCTATAAATATAAAGGCTAGACGGCTGATTGAGGTATTCCCAATCGAATCAAATACTTTTATCTTCTATTTTTTGTATCTCTCAAACCCTAATCTTTTCCAACCCTATATTCTGTTCTTTGCTCGTCTCTACGGCGTTCAAAGGCGTTCTAGGTGGCCTGCCGACCCTAGAGCAACCCTAGATTAACTCGAGCTCCGACGGGGTCCCTCCCGAGCTTGAGTTTCTAGGTCTTCACGATCTCCCGACCAGAAGCGGTCAGACCGGTTCTTAAGACCGGTCAGACCGGTTTGCCCCGGGTGATCAGGAGTTGGCCGTTGTGACGGCCGTGCTGCGCGTTTGATCGATCTTCGAGTGTGTTGGCGCGTTTTCGTGTCAACACCCTGCATACATTTCACCATTTGGAACTGATCCAGGGCACCAAAGCTGACAATTATTTCTTGTATATATATTCAGTGAGCCTCATCAACATTTGTGGGATTACGCTCCAACATTTGCTACTGTTGTGAATAGTTCAACATTTCTGAAAATATATCATATGAAATGTTGAACGAGTCTGTTGGAATGTTAAAGTAGACTTAAAGAAATGTTAAACCTTGCATTTCAAAATATGCTAGCTCAACTTTTACTCTTATTTTCTTCTGAGGAAAAGGAAAAATAAATACCACCGGCACTAGCTCTAAGCGTAAGGGCAACGTTTTTTTTAGCACAAAGCGTAAGGGCAACGTACAAAGATGAAGCGGTCACGTGGGCCAGGTGTTAGAAGGATTAGTTATTTCTACCGGGCCGCATTTTGCTAAGCTACATGTGGACTCTAAAGAAATCTCGGCCCAACTACCGTCCCCTCCCCCGTCGCTTTCACCTCCGTCCGCCGCTCTCGCCCGTCCCTCGCTCCCTTCCACGCGCCGTCGCCCATCTTCCTCTCCGCCCGACTTTCCTCCGCCAGATCGAGCCCCCGGCACGGGTCAGTGCGGAACGGCGGCGGCGTGCTAGCAGGCGGTCGCGATTAGCTACTGGCTTAGTGCGCGGGCCGTCCTCATCTCCATCTGTCCGGTGTAGTGGATTGGAGATCCACTGAGCCGCGTTTTAATTCTTTCGTTGGTGAGTAAACCCTAGCTTGCTTGTTAGTATGGACGAACTCCTCATCTGAGTGTTGGTTTTGCTCTCAATCACACCAGAATTTCCGCCTCTATGCTATTGTTCGGTTCAGTTATTTGTGGTCCGGTGGATCCATTCATTTTCCAGCTGAGATTTGGGGCATTTGGGTGCAGTTAACTTTCCAAATTTTTGGGGTTCAGATTTTGTGGTAGCTCCCAGTCCCGTAGGATTCTTCATAGCATCCGATTGAGCAGGAAAGCAGGGTTCTAAGGCAAAAAGAAATTTATTTACTTGGAAGGGAATGATGTTCCTGCTGAGTGCTGTGTGATTTCATTCATTTGGTGTTTTTCCCCTCTTTGGCATGTTTACAGAACGCCTAGTTTGTGCTTGTGCATCAGAATATCTTATAACTGCTGATGACAGAAACAGGGTGCAGGCTTGTTTGCCACATATCAAGTAGCGCCATTTTTTCGCGCATAGATCACGCGCTCCGCGGCCGGCCGGGTTCGAACCCGCGACCTCCCGTTCACGCGTAGCCTCCTCTACCACTGCACCACTCCGTCACCTGTGACTACATACCGTTTCGATTCCTATCATATTATACCAAACCGAGTTTAAATTGCTTGTTTGAAGCCCTAAACGACTTCAAATCAAATGAAATGTTGAACTACAAGTACTAATCTCTTGGTTCTTATTTATCTACCAGTTCACTGGGTGTGGACAGAAAATGCAGCAATGTTGGATTTTGCTGATGTTGTGCTACTAGAAGTGGTGTTCTTGTGCCTAATATTTGTGGAAGATGTAAATATATTTATGTTGTGTGCTGCCTAACCAAGCTGGACTGACTGGGCCAGCCCAACAAGTGGTTGGAGAGCCCATGATGATTGGGTATGACGCCCCCCCCCCCCCCCCCCCCCTCCACAAACCCATCGAGGAGGAGACACCCTAATTTGCATTGCAGGTGTTATGGCTTCCCATTCCTCTTCTCCACACCGCCGCCGCCGCTCTTGCCCCCGGCAAGATCTGCGATTCACATCGGCAATTGATTTGCTTGCACTGCACCGATCTATTCCTCCATGTCTTAGCCAGAGCCGCCGCCCACTAGTAAGTGTGTTAATATCTAAAACGTTTTTCTCGAGAAGTTTGCAAAATTCGTCACCGAAGAATGCATATCTAGACAAAAATGTGTGTGTGTCGTCATGGATTAGTCGTGACTGCCCTAAAAAACTTCATAAAGCATTTTCCGTATCATGATAGAACAACACACCATCATGTGCCCTCGACACATTACTCATTTGTGAGATTGCTAAACTTCATAAAGTATTGTTTTAGCACTGAGGGTTCAAACTTGTCTCCGTGGCATCCACTGATGTAGTGGTGGTCCTGCTGCTCCAAAATAAGATCTGTGGGTCCAGCTTGTCTACATGGCAGCCACATGTACCTATGGGCCCAGCTGGTCCACATGTAAGGGTTGTAGGTCAACTTGTCTACGTGGCTGTCACGTGTAGTCAGGGGCGGACAGGTTTTGGCCCAAGGCCTAAGGCCGGGCCAGTCCACGGGCCAATTCGTAAATAAATGTTGGGCCTCTTTACTACAGTACTACTACAGTAATCTATTAGTGGAGAATTCTAGCCCACGCCTAGGACCATGGCCCAGGTGGCCCTAGGCTTCTGTCCACCACTGCGTGTAGTGGTGGGTCCTGCTAGTCCACTTTGTAGGATCTAGCACTACTACAGAACACAACATCACAAACGCCCAGCCACAGACGGTTTTGGAAAACCGTTTGTGATGCCCACATCACAAACGGTTCCAAGGCAGCTGGGCACGCTAGCCGTTGGAATCGTTTGTGATGCCCCCCGAGACCATCCGTTTGTGATGTCTGCTACAGTACAAAACCCCTTCTCCCCCCTCCCACTCTTCTTCTCCAACCCGACGCCCACCATTGTTTTCACCATTGTTGCGGCCATTTTTCACCAAATTGCTCAAGAAAGGTCACGTTTTTTCAAGAAAGCTCTCCATCAACTTTTTTTGAGGTTGGTATCATTCAACTCTTTCAATTTGTAGCATGTTCCAACCACTAGATTTTAAAATTTGCCATGAATTCGATGGAGGGGCTCTTTCATCCTCTCTAGAGCTCATTTCTCATGAAATTCAATGGAGCAACTCGAATTTCGTAGGTTGATCATCAATTACTTGCTTGAATATTAGTATATAGACATCCTTCCATAATTCTTTAGTTTGATTGTTGCAAAATTGAGAAAAATATGATGGAAAATCTCTTTTTTTGCCTCTAGGCCATTTTTCATCAATTTCTTCATGGATTATCCAAATGTGTAACTCTCATTCTATTTAAACAAGGTTAGTATCTACCTTGCTTTGTTTATTTTCTAGAACTTTGAATGCTTATCAAAATTGTTTGAACCACTAGGTTTTGAAATTTGGCAATAATTTGATAGAGGGGCTCTTGTTCCGCATTTAAGAGGATATATCTCCAAGGATCCACTCCCTTGACTCAAGGTGTGTATGTAGCAATACTTCATGCAATTGATGATTTGCAAATAATTTGGTATTATTGTTTTATTGGAATATTGGTTTAAGGATAAACCCATTTTGTTTGTAATAGACGGATGAACGAGGTTGGCTCTTTTGTGAATGTTGCGAGGGTATCCATATGGCACTGCCTAGTCAAACGGTTTTAGTACTATATATATGTTTTCATGACAAACTATAGGAAGATGTACTCAAACCTCACATCGATCCACTTGTTAGCACTATGTTTTCGTGACAAACTATGGTAGAGATAGTCAATAAGGCCAATATTAATTTGTCACAAAGCAGTAGTGTAATTAACATCCTATGTGTTTTGTACCATGTTTCTTAGATGCAAATATCTCAAACTTCTAGGACTTTTGGTTCAATTTGTGCAATCATAAATGTCAGTAAAGACTCTCTCTTTTTTATCTTGATCTCAAAACCAAAAAGTGAAACGGAGTCAAACAAAAACAGTGTGTGACCATTGATGTGAAGTCCCAGATTAAAGTGCGTGGCATTTATTCAAATCCATGTCAACTAAAATTGAACAAAACACTTCTAGAAGTAGACAATGGCATAGGCCGGAGAACAGCAAGCACCATCTCCTCGCCTATCACATGTCTGACTGTACATGTTCGTCTTCTTCCATCCTTAGGTCTGCACAATCGTATCAGATTGAGTAACCAGTACTAGTCAATAAATTGTATAGTTTCCCAACAGAACAAACATGATATTCTTTTACTTCCATTTCCAGGTGTGAAACAAATTGGTCTAATTTTCTAAGGTCTCAAAACAGGGACATGTGTTCTTACAAACCCCGGCCTGAAGTGCATCAGGAAAAAAAATGGAAGAAGAAAAGAGAGACAAGGGTGCTTCAAGTACTGGGAAAAAGAAATATTACTAGCATTGCAGCTATATACAGTATGATAAATTGCAAAAATCTGATTGGCATTACGTACAGCTTGTGCCTCCAAGACCTGAAATGTAAAGAAAAAAGGTGTATTGGTTCACAGATGCTGCCGACTTAAATCTTGGTGTTAATTGACAGTGAAAATTCTGCACAGAACAACAGCATATATGTTATTTGTTAGACATAGAAATGCCCAATCTACATATATGAATATGCAAGATCAGAGAGAATGTAATCCTAAGAACATGAAACTGCTGCTAGGTGTACATTCTTATTCTTGGGCCTCTACTACCAGTTCAGGATATCAGTTTGTTGTTCCATCATCTAGAAAAGAATTTAGCTGCAGCTATTAATTTTCTAATAACAGATATATGCCCGTGTGTAGTCACAGGATCCACAAATTTTCAATGAAACGAGAGGAGAACATGGGGACAGACCATGATGCAAATCAAACAACCAAACATATATTTCATACTTGAAAGCATAACAAAGGGAAAGGAGCATAAAAATGTAACTCCCAAGCTTTTGCCTTTGGATTCCAAAGGCATGCACTACTACAAAACTCTCTATCACAAACGGTCCATCAGACCTCATCACAAACGGTTCCAACGGCTACATGTCCCATCTGCCTTGAAACCGTTTGTGATGAGGTCCATCACAAACGGTTCATGAGCATCACAAACGGTTCGTGTTAAGAACCGTTTGTGATGGCTCGTACAGTACAAAACCCCACTTCCCCCTCCCACTCTTCTTCTCCAACCCGACGCCCACCATTTCTTTCACCATTGTTGCGGCCATTTCTCACCCAATTGCTCAAGAAAGGTCACGTTTTTTGAAGAAAGCTCTCCATCAACTTTTTTTGAGGTTGGTAACACTCAACTCTTCCAATTTGTAGCTTGTTTGAACCACTAAATTTGAAATTTGACATGAATTTGATGGAGGGGCTCTTTCATCCTCTCTAGAGCTCATTTCTCATGAAATTCAATGGAGCAACTCGAATTTAGTTGGTAGATCATTAGTAACTAGCTTGAGGACACATGATAGGCATTCTTCCATGATTCTTTAGCTTGAATTGTTGTAAAATTGAGACAAATGTGATGAAATGTCTCTTTTTTCCTCTAGGCCAATTTTCACCAATTTATTCTTTGATTATCGAAATGTGTAGCTCTCATTTCATTCCAACAAGATTAGTATCTAGCTTGCTTTGCTTACTTTCTAGAATCTTGAATGGTTGCAAAATTGAGACAAATGTGATGAAAGATCTCTTTTTTTCCTCTAGGCCAATTTTCATCAATTTATTCATGGATTATCGAAATGTGTAGCTCTCGTTCCATTCCAACAAGATTAGTATCTTGTTTGCTTTGCTTACTTTATAGAAGCTTGAATGGTTGCAAAATTGAGACAAATGTGATGAAATATTTCTATTTTTCCTCTAGGCCATTTTTCATCAATTTATGCATGGATTATCGAAATGGTTAGCTCTCACTCCATTCCAACAAGGTTAGTATCTAACTTGCTTTGCTTACTTTCTACAAGCTTGAATGGTTGCAAAATTGAGACAAATGTGATGAAAGATCTCTTTTTTTTCCTCTAGGCTGTTTTTCATCAATTTATTCATGGATTATCGAAATGTGTAGCTCTCATTCCATTCCAACAAGGTTAGTATCTAACTTGCTTTGCTTACTTTCTAGAAGCTTGAATGGTTGCAAAATTTAGAAGAATGTGATGAAAACTCGATTTTTTTGCCTCTAGGCCGTTTGTCATCAATTTCTTCATCAATTTTGTCCTCGGCTCCACTTGGTTCAATTTGGTCCTCGACTCAATTTGATCCACTCACTTGACTCAAGGTTTGTATCTAGCGGTGCGACTGATTTGCAAATAATTTGGCATTATTATTTTTATTGGAATATTGGTTTAAGGACAAACCCATTTTGTTTGTAATAGATGGATGAACGAGGTTGGATGTACGTTGCCAGTTCAAATGACTCATTTGTCAACGGGGTTGACTCCTTTGTGAATGTTGCGAGGTCGTACCAAACAAGCGATGGATATCAATATTATCCGTGCATTGATTGCAAAAACCAGAAGCAGTTTCGAAACATCGAGCAGATCCGACGGCACTTGTTGTGTAGGGGTTTCATGGCAAACTACAGGGTTTGGAACAAGCATGGGGAGGAAGGTGAGAATGAAGCCACACAACCAAATGTGGTTGAGAAATTGCGGAAAACGTTCCAAGAGGCCACACGTGGTGAGAATGAAGCCACACAACCCAATGATACGGGAAATGTCGACCATGGATCATTCATGGATAACTTTGCAGAGACATTAGCAGATGATGATGTGATGGATGGCATTGACCAGATGATACGTGATGGTGAGCCAGAATGCCTTGATGCGAAGAATTTGAAGAAGCTAGAGCAGATGAGGCAGGATGCCAAAACTCCCTTGTAGGCTGCAGCATGTCCAAGCTTGAAGCTGACCTCTTGCTACTGGAGTTGAAGTCATCTAATGGCCTATCGGACACAGGCTTTGACAGTTTGTTGGATCTTATGGGGAAGATGCTTCCAAGCCCGAATGGGTTGCATAAGAACACGTACGAGGCGAAGCAAATGATATGTCCAATGGGGCTCGAGGTACAGAAAATCCATGCATGTCCAAAAGATTGCATCCTGTATCGTGGTGACTATAAGGATTTGGATGCATGCCCAGTGTGCACAAGTTTGAGGTACAAGTCCGAGTCAGCTATACATATGACATGTGACAGGAATAAAAGGCCACCCGCCAAGGTCGTCTGGTATTTCCCCATAATTCCTCGGTTGAAGCGGCTATTTGCTAACCCGAAGACGGCAAAGCTTATGCGTTGGCATGCAGAAGAGCGTCTGAAAGATGGAAAGCTTAGGCATCCGGCAGATGGTTCACAGTGGAGGGCTATTGATTATCATTTCAAGAAAACATTCGCAAAGGAGATCAGGAACGTAAGGTTCGGCTTGAGTACGAATGGGATGAATCCTTTTAACATGGTTAGCAGCAAACACAGCACATGGCCTGTCTCTCTTTGCATATACAACCTTCCCCCTTGGTTGTGTATGAAGCGGACCTACATTATGATGTCTTTGCTGATCCAAGGGCCAAAACAACCTGGAAATGATATTGATGTGTATCTGGAGCCATTGGTGGATGACCTGCTTGTGTTGTGGAATGAAGGGGTCAAGGTTTGGGATGAATACAAGCGAGAACACTTCACATTAAAAGGAATGTTGTTCGTAACAATAACTGACCTAGCCGGCCTTGGTTGCTTATTAGGCCAGGTTACAAAGGGCTATAATGGTTGTGTGGTTTGTGTCGATGACACTGACGCTAGATGGTTGAACAAAAACAAGAAGATGGTGTACATGGGGCATCGTAGGTTCCTTCGACGAGACCACCCATATCGTCGGAACAAGAAATCCTTTGATGGTACAAATGATAACCGCTTGCCTCCGAAGTATCGCAATGGGAGTGAGATATACAAAATAGTAAGCAAAGTTGAAGTGGTTTTTGGAAAGAGAAAAGGAAGTGTACACGCACCAGCCGGTTCCATATGGAAAAAGAACTATTTGTTCTGGAGACTTCCTTATTGGAAACTCTTGAATGTCCGCCACGCATTGGATGGCATGCACCTAACTAAAAATGTGGTTGAGAGCACACTCGGCACGTTAATGGAGGCCAAGTGGAAAGGAAAAGACTCCTTGGAAGCTCGACAGGACTTAGAAGAGATGGGTGTCAAACCAAAACTACACCATGTTATACAACCTGATGGGAAGAAGAAACTTCCGGTTGCTGCATGGACACTGGGTGACAAAGAGAAAAAGAAGATTTGTAAATTCTTTGATGAACTTAAAGTGCCAACCGGATACTCCTCCAACATTAGAAGGCTGGTGAACAAAAAAGAGACAAAATTCAACATGAGCTGCTTGAAGGCCCACGACTGTCATGTTATCATGACCCAACTGCTTCCAGTTGCTCTAAGGGGTGTGCTCCCAACTAAGGTCTGAGATCCTCTCATAAAGTTGTGCTCTTTCTTCAATGCAATCTCGCATAAGGTCATAGATCCGACCACGCTTGACAAGCTTCAAGAAAACCTGATCCATGCTATAACTAGGCTCGAGATGCATTTCCCACCAACATATTTTGATATGTCACTGCATCTGCTTACTCACTTGGTCGCTCAGATAAGATCCCTTGGACCAATGTTTCTGCATCAAATGTTTCCTTTCGAGAGGTTAATGAGTGTTCTTCGGAAATACGTTAGAAACAGATTCAGACCGGAGGGTTGCATGGCTGCTGGATGGGAGACAGAGGAGACGGTTGAGTTTTGCACGTACTATTTGGATCTACAACTTGTTGGTGTCCCTGTATCACGTCATGAGGGAAGGCTAGGTGGGAGAGGAACGATCGGCCGGCGGCGGGTACTTGTCAAAGACATTGATGCTTTCAGGCAAGCACATTACACTGTTCTACAACAAGCGTCCGTAGTTGCCCCATATATCGATATGCACGTGAAAGAACTACATGACCAGAACAGTGGACGGTCAGGATCTTGGGTCCAGAAAAGACATAGAGAAACATTTGTCAGATTAAAATTGTGTGGCGCTGAAACCGGGAGTAGTGAGCTCGATTTGTTGCTCATCGGACCATCAAGTACATTGACCACGTTCCAAGGATATGACATAAATGCATACACATTCTACACGAGAAAGCAAGATGAAAAGAGTGTCAACCAAAATAGCGGTGTTCGTATTGATGCTTACGACAGCAATCAATGGATTCAGTCATATTATGGTTTCGTTGAAGAGATATGGGAGCTAGATTACGGGCCACGATTGAAGATTCCTCTATTCCGGTGCCAGTGGGTCAGACTTCCCAAGGGGGTCTTCGAGGACAAGTACGGAATGACTGTCGTCGATCTTAAAAACACCGGGTACAGAGACGAACCATTTGTTTGGGCTAAGGATGTAGTGCAAGTCTTCTACGCAACGGACCTCGCTCATCATGGAAACCACGTCGTCCTCCAAGAAAAAAGGAAGATCGTCGGTGTTGAAGATAGAACCGAGGAAGAAGGGAACGGCTTCCACGACATGCCTCCGCTTGGGCCGGATGTCGACCTTCCTGTGTTTGAAGAAAAAGATGGCGATGAACCAACATACTTGCGGCTTGATCACGATGAGGCAATCATTGTTAGTTGAATAATTGATACGTGTATCATGTAATATCTATAACTAGCTAGTTCTCTATGCACTACTTTTATTTTTGTAATCGAAACATATATAACTCCATCCATGTACTATTTAATTTATATTATATCCATGTCTTGTACTTAATTATATGAATTTTCTATGAGTTGTATGAATTTTCTATGAATTATATGGATTTTGCAATGAATTATATGAATTTTCTATGAGTTGTATGAATTTTCTATGAATTATATGGATTTTGCAATGAATTATATGAATTTTCTATGAGTTATATGGAATTTCTATGAATTATATGGTTTTGGAATGATTTATATGAATTTCCTATGAGTTATATGGAATTTCTATGAATTATATGGTTTTGGAATGATTTATATAAAATCTTGATATAAAAAATTAAAACCGTCGGTGGTTGCATGCAGCAATGATTGCTTGGCCAATCACAAACGGTTCTTAAGAACCGTTTGTGATGTCCACTATCACAAACGGTTCTTCTTAAGAACCGTTTGTGATATGCATAAATGTCAAAACTTATGATTAATGTGGGCTCATCTGTTCCCTTCGCTGTCTCCCTCTCGTTCATAAATAGCAGGCCTCTCCCGGTGACTCTCTCGCAGTCTCTCGCGCTCTGGTCGCTCTCTTTCTCTCGCTCTCTCGCTCTGGTTGTCACTCATCTACGCACCTGGCTCTCCTCTTACAGGCCGGCGCGGCCACGCCCGCAAGGCAAGACCGGCTGCACGGCAACACGCAGGTATAATATATACGTAGACATATTCTTCATGATATATATTTGGTAGATTAAGGTTTCGTAAATGATATATATGATTTTTTTTCTGATAGTTTTAAGTAAATGGTATAGTTTACATATGAAGATAACGCTATAATAATATAGAAAAATTAATAGAAAATCTTGATATTTATGTAGGCCTGTAAGTGGGAGAGCCAGGTAAGTAGATGATGGTGGCTGACACGCTGGAGACATGCCCGGTGTGGTCACCAAATTACCTGATGAGTACAAACAACATGGCTTCACCAAGGATATCGATACTACAGGAACAACGGTAACCATCTGATCATGAAGCTCAATCGCATCGATCGGATGGTTACTTGTTGTTCTTGTTGTATCGACATCCTTTAAACACTTGAATGAATGATGCCGCCAAGTCAACATGGATTTATGGATTTGTTTATTAATTCTAGATAATTTATTAGGAAAATAATGCCGAGAGAACGCCAAAGAACTAGACATGGTGGACTCAACATGCACGATGTTTTGTTGTCCCTTCCCCCGCCACCGCCAGCCCACCCTCCTGGGCCGGTATCCGACCAGTACGACCTCATCAACTTTGATCCTGTCGAGCCTCACAACCGCTTTCCTCTGGTACCATATGATGTGTTTAATACTTGTAAGACTACAATCTTTTATTGATTATTATGTCATAATGTTGATATATTCTTAATTAATATGTGAAACAGGATATTAATGTAATGTAATGAAACAGGATATATCACATAAGTGGCACCCGTCCTTTGGTGGTGAGACATAACAGCGGCTTATACAATGGGATGTATGTGGTTTCTCTTGCAGTCCAAGAGCATTCCTTGCGCGACCCGAATCCTGGTGATACAGTTATTTTTCACGTCCAATCTGGAGCATACCATCAGGAATATGTTGCTGCACGCGATGTCGTGAGGAGGGCAGTGGAAGAGTTGGAAATTCATACAGGCCGTTGTATTCCAGACTATAGTTTCTTGAAGATGAAGGCTCTCGAGCTCAATGAGCCAGACGTGAGACAAGTTCCAAAAAGGATGTGGCCTCTTTATGAAATGGAATTCGTAAGTTACTATTTCTTCGATTTTTTATATATGTATTTTGTTACAAATCATGCATTTTGTTACATATGTATTTATATCTTCCTACATATGTCTCGTGTACATATAGGACACCCTATATTCTGGCCGCCTACACATAGAGTATGGTTTGGGAGAAGTGTTGCGTCGGATTATGCCACCTCTGGGATACTCATTCGTTGCACCGCACGACAGTCGAGTACAAGGTGGTTTTCAATCTTCAGTAACGTTGACGTCAGGGCAAGGCATGTTGAAAATATATGGTGAGACCTGTGATGCACCATATAAGGCAAAAGATAGTGCATTAATATATGCACTAGACTATGTGGACAGATTTATAGGGGTCGACATCAGGGACCCATTTCATACTACCTACCTTGCGATGAGACATGGGGGATATCCTTAATTATTATGTCTTTGATCATGTGTGTGTAATCGGAATAATATTCTAAGACTGCAAAAATGTGTGTGCTGCTGTAAGACTAAAAAAAGTGTGGCGAAGTAATTATTGAATTAAATAATGTGTGATTTCGCGCCACGGAATGAATCAAAGTACCAAGTATTGCAATACCGACAACAGCTTCCATTAATGCAATTCTCGCAGCTCCCGCACCTATTGATTTGCCAGGCAGTCCCCGGACCGGCCGCCAGCTGCGGCCCGGCACGGCCAGGAGCAGGCCACGGCGCGGCCACGGCCAGGCCACGGCCATGCCACGGCCGGCCACGGCCCGGCCCCGGCCACGGCCAGGAGCGAGCAGGTCAAGGCCAGGCCACGGCCATCACAAACGGTTCTGGCCTAGAGCCGTTTCTGATGGCCAGACATCACAAACGGTTCTGGTCTAGAGCCGTTTGTGAAAGCAGGCCATCACAAACGGTTCCTATAGAGCTGTTTGTGAAGCCTGGCCATCACAAACAGTTTTGGCCTCTAGAACCGTTTGTGATGGCCCAGGGTTATATAGCGCGCCGCGCTCAACCCCTGAAAATTTCTAAGTCCCGCGCCCCCTCGCTTCACTGCGCCGCCGCCAGGCCGCTCCGCCGCTGCCCCCGGCGCCCCTGCTCCGGTGCCCCTGCCCCGGCGCGTGTCCCTGCCTGCGGCGACGACCCTGCCCGCGGCGACTTCCTCCTGCGGCGCCCCTGCCCGGCGCGTCCTCCTACGGCGTCCTCCTGCGGCGCCCCTGCCCGCGGCGGCCTCCTGCGGCGTCCCTGCCCCCGGCGCCCCTGCCCCGGCGTCCTCTCCGCGGCGCCCCTGCCTGCGCCGTCGCCCGCCTCCGACCCCGACCCCAACCCAACTCCGGCGAAGGTAAGTACCCAGCACCTTCCCCTCTCCAACTCCGGCGAAGAACGGCCGGCTATCGCCGCCGGCGAGGCCCATGGCCGCCGGAGGACCTGTCTGTAACGATTGATTTAGTTTTAGGGTGTTTTTCATGACCTAGGGGCCTCTGCGTAATTTCTGAAACTTGTTCCGAGGGCCTGTCTCTAAATAAATCTTTAGGATGTTAGCAGAAACTTCAAAAAATAATTAAAAAATGTAGAAAAATCAGAAAAATACAAACCCAATTTTGTTGGATTCCTTGTGAAGAGATCTACCTTTTCTATAAAGGTTGTATAGGGTTTTTCCGTGTAGTTTTTGAATGCTAAATCAATCTGAGTTTTAGGTGTTTTTGGTGTAGTTCAAAATATGCTCAAGATATGACAATGAGCTTTGGATATGTTGTTCCTTTTGATATGCTTAGGCTTGTAGAAAAAGTTGACATGATGTTTATGAGTACATATTGAGTTATGATTTATGAACTATTTATGCTAGGCTATGCTTAATGCTTTTTAAGCCCATTAAATAAAATTTTCTGTAAGCACAAATGCACCTCAGGGCTTTGCTATGATAAGTAGTACCTCTGATAGAGTAGATGTGATTTTAGAAAATTATTTGATATATGTTTTGTATTTAATCTTGTGTAGGATGTTAAATTAATAACTTGAAAAAATAATTTGAATCTTCATCCATGCTCTGGCTAGAGGCTTAGATATGATCTATATAACTTAAATTAATAACTTGTAGGAGAAAATTTCTCATGAATTAATGGGTCGTTTCTCACGAATCAAGACCCGTCGTGCCCAACCCGCCACCAATGACGTGGACAATCAAGGTGGCAATGCTGGTAACAATGATGGATCAGGGGCCGAATACCATGCAGATGGAAGCCCGACCCAATACCTCAACCTCAATCCGGCGATGAGCAAGCAGTTGACAATGAAGCCAGCTCATCAGGCCTACAAAAGACCAAGCGAGGGCCAAGCAAGTTGCCGGAAGGCCGAACTGTAATCCTCGAGGTCAATGACGTCGGAGAGCCTACAAAGCCTATTGAGGCCCAGGGGCCCTACAAGACGGCCATCGGCAGAATAGTGAGGGAGAATATTCCCATCAAATGGAGGTGGTGGAGGAATAAAAAAGAGCCCGAGTGGCAAGTTTCGGATGCGATCAAGGAGATATGCTGGACCAAGTTGAAAGAAAAGTTCACCTTCCCTCCTGATACGCAGGACATGATGAAGAAAAGAGTATTGCAAATAATGGCTTGCCGGTTTCAATATTACAAGCATACACTATACAAAGACCATATCCTGAAAGGAACTGTTCCAGATTTCTCACAATGCACAATTCAGATACCTTTCTAGAGAGAATTTGTGGATTTCAAGCTCTCTGAAGAAGCCAAAACAGCTAGCGCCAGAAATACTGAGATCGCAAAGAAAAATTTACACCCACATACCACAGGATCTCGTGGGTACGTAAGGAAGATACCCGAGTGGGAGAAGCAGGCTGATGAGCTGGAAAGCCATGGTGTTGAGTTGCAGACAGCAAATTGGGAGCAAAGGTCCGTGACTTGGGCTCTAGGGCATGGGTGTAAATACGGGCCTGATGGAAAGCTTGTCCATAAGGATTCTCGTGCCGAAGAAGCGGTCAAACGGATCGAGCAAGCACATTCAGATATTGTCTCAGGTTCCTTTCAATCAGAAAGGGAGAATGATGCCCTTACCCGTGCCTTGGGAAACAAAGAGCATCCCGGACGCACACGAGGTGCCGGAATCATTCCGTGGAACAAAGGCTTTGAGGCAGATTCGGGCTCGTACAGAAGTCGGTCTCGGGGCAAAGCTCAGATGCAGGCAGACTACGAGAGGCTTTTGCAACAGGTCCATGACGAAATGCAGGCTTCACATGATAAGTTGCGTGAAGAGTTTCACATGACCCAGCGTGGGCCTGTTGCAGCATTAGATGGCGGCTCAGCTCTCCCTAGCCCAATGGTGCATCGGAGCAGCTGCGGGAGTAACGTGCATCCCCATCCCATCGTAGAAGATCCCAAGTTGAGATTTTCAGTGGATGATATCACGGAACCCCGAAGTTGCAAGTTATATGCGATGTTAGGGTTAATTAAGACCAAGGTGGTCATTGGTCAAGCTCTGCCTACTAAGGAACGAGAGGTGTTGCATTGCCGTGAATTGCCTGCTGGCTTTGCACGAGTCACACTTGATGCACTAGTCAAAAAGCGGTACGGCAGAGTGGAGCTGGAAATTCCGGCGGAGGATGACGCCGTACGGTTGAGAGAGAACCTTGGTTGCATTATCGGGTGGCGCAAAAGCTATATATCCTTTGGCGATTCTGATTCGGAGTCAGATGACGACGGCGGCATCAGTGATCATAGCATACCTTCTAAGCAACCAAGTCCGCCTCCTAGGGAACCAAGTCCGCCTCCTAGGGAACCAAGTCCGCCTCCTAAGGACCCAAGGACACCTAAGACACAGAAGCATCGACAAACCGCTTCAAGCCCGCCTCAGAGAAAGTTGAAGAAAAAACCGGTGAGTGGAAGCATAACATCCCTGCTCCCTGATAAGGAGGATGTAGTGGTACCCCAATCTGCAATTGATCATTTCACCAAGATGGCATTGGTAAAACAGACAGGGAATAACAAGCAGCGCAAGTCAGATTTCGAGCGTACCGTGTCCAAAAGGGCGACACGTTCCTTAAGCAAGGAAGTGTTCCAACAATCCGCTGCGGAAAGGGAGGATGCAGCTAGGAAGCAATTCCTCAAAGAAACCGGTCTCTCAACACAAGAACTTAATATGTTGCAACAAGACACTGATCGAGTAGATCTGCCACTCGCGCCACCAAAATGGCCGTTTGTGTTGGGGAATGACCTGGTTTTCCTAGAGGATGTCCCTGGTCTTCCAACGAGGATGAGGCAACTGCATCAATGGTACAAAGCTCAAGGGGATTCCGAACAATTTGGGGTCAGGTACCCAATCGAATTGTTCGGCAAGCACGACGAGGAAAACACTCATAGCATACTGTGGATTGAGTTTCGTCATCTATATGAGTTGTACCAACGAGACTACCTCGATGTCAGCATCATCTTCCTTTGGTGCTTGTAAGTATCGTAACTAAATCTCTTCCGTTCTTTTGTTGACGACAAAAATTCTCATAACTTGATGTTTCTATAGGATGGAGGCCCAAACTTTTAGGCGAAGAGGGATATGCAAAGATGTAGCCTTCTTGGACCCGTGCGCGGTAAATGAAAAGGCCTTGCATAACGCTGACACACAACGGTATCTGTACACTGCTTTCTGCGCGCTGAGAGAGAAAGAGCGCATACTTTTACCTTACAACTGCTCGTAAGTGTGTTCCTAGTTACATGCATCTATACAATAACATGAATCATTTTTCAATTTTCTAACATGTGTGAAATGTTTACAGGATGCATTTTGTTCTCTTGGAAATCTCCCTTCTACAGAGCCAGATAAGGGTTTACGACTCATTAAGAAGGCCTCGAGAACTCATCCAACCACTGCTTCAAGTGCTTGACAGGTAAGTATTTAATGTTGTGTTGGTTCGTTCTATCGAGGTGTATTATGTTTTATTTCATCAACTGAATCTCAATAAATATTTAATGTTGTATAGCATATTCGCATTGTACTGTAAAAAACATCCGGGGATGCATAGACCTTTTTGGAAGAAGTTCACAGTAGAGGATGCCAAGTGGATTAAAAAACAGCCACCGGGTACCAGCCTTTGCGGGTTCTATGCAATGCACTACATCCACGTCTACAGCGGAGATGACTTTACCGCATTAGAAGAAATGGTTCGTACTAATCTAGCAATCTAATCATGACTTTTGCTTTCTGAACATAATTTTGAAACCATATGCTGCATTCCTTTGATTCTAATGACCTTTGTGCAGGAAAAAGAACTAGGTGGCACGGAGATACTCGCAGGAGAGGTACTGGCACTCCAAGAACAACTAGCTGGGTTCATTATGGATGAAATTGTGAGCGAACAAGGCGAGTTTAACATTATGAAGGTGTAAGACACATGGCATATGTAGAACTTTTGGATTCGTTGGATTTGTAATAAGTTTCGAATTTGGTTTAAGTTGAAAACTTGTCAAATATTGTTGAATTGTGCTTTGTGATGTGAATATGTGATATCTTTGAGCTCTATATGTGCCTGTGATGTGTATATGTGTTGTATATGTGAATGTGATGTGCCTATGGGATGTATATGTGCTGTATACGTGCTGTATATAAAAAATCGAAAAAAGAAAATCACAACGGTTAGTGTCTCAAACCGTTTGTGATGCTCAAGACATCACAAACGGTTGAAGACACCAACCGTTTGTGATGCCTGGAACATCACAAATTGTTTGTGTCTCGAACCGTTTGTGATGTCTTGAGCATCACAAACGGTTTGAGACACCAACCGTTTGTGATGCCTGGGGCATCACAAACGGTATATCACAAACGATTGGGAGAACCGTTTGTGATGGCCCTTCCCAACCGTTTGTGATGGGGATACCTGGAGCAGCGATGCAATGCATTGTTGCCATATGATGTCACAAATTACGCTTGTGAACCTACACATTCAGATTTGTGCTCGGCGTGCTTGGCATTCCTGACTGTTATTCGTCTTTCTTCAAATGACAACCTCCCACCATGCATGTAGAATAACCGGTTACGGAGGTCAACGTACTTCCCATCCAAAACACTCTACACAACACAAGATCCTTAAGGGAAAAATATCACAACTTAAACAAGTTTTACATATAGCTGACGCAACAAGTAATGCAATACTTTCTTCCTACTAAACTGAAGAAAATGTGACGTCTCAAAAGAAAGATAACCAAGCACACAGTTTCCAAACTGCTGTTTCTCAAAAAACAATTATTCATATTCTTTTGCCTGGAAACTAACTCTTAATGCTCTCCATAAGCTCCACATACTTCCTAGGAGCACATCATCTCTGATAGTGTAAGATATTCACGGAACATTGAACAATATTTATACACCTATTAGCAGACATGCACTCTTAAACTGTTCATGTCTCACAAAAAAATTCAACTAGTACTACCAATGTGTTTGCCATGTGCTGGACAACGAGCACACGGCAAAACGGGGCGGCCGGGGCAGGGCTGGCCGCGGCCAGGGGGCGGCCGGGCGCGCGTGAGTTTTTTTTTTTTTTTGACAAATTTTGTCGTGTGCCTATATGTGTGGCACACGACAAACCTAATTTTTTTTACAAAGTTTGCGCGGGAAGAGTGTATGGTTTTTTTTACAAAGTTTGTCGTGTGCCTGGATGCGGGGCACAAGGCAAACCTCGAACTTTTTTTTGATTAAGTTTACCGTGTGCCTTGGACGTAGCACATGGCAAACCCTAACGGCCGTCAGCCGTGTTTGACGTCCTTCGCACGTGTTATTAGTTTGTCGTGTCAATGGATCAGAGCACACGGTAAATAGGATATTTGCATGTGTTGGGCTCTAGGCACACGGCAAATAGGTTGTCATGTGCCAAGTCTTTGCATGTGCTTTGTTTGTAGCACACGACAAAGACTTTGTTTATCGTGTGCCTGACAAATTACACACGATAAAGTGTCGGACACATAGTAAACTATGGTTCTCCGATAGTGTACGGCATAAATTTGTTGATTGATGGCTATTACTGGAGAGCATCTTTTATCTACCATTACAATGTGATTAGTTGGACCTCTAAAGTTGTACATTCATCTAAAAGCATTAGTATCACTATCTGTGTTCATGGTTGGAATCTATAACTGAAAGGAATTGTTGGTATAGCTGTGCATTCATTACCAGAGATTCATAACTACATTTCATAAGTCAACTTTATGCATGTGAACCGTATGTGGAAAAAGAACAAAGATTATTGAATTGAATAAGTACAACTTACAGCTATTTGTTTATAAACCACCCATGCTCCTATGTAACCTGAAAGCTGCTAACTAAACTTTTAGTGATGTGAATATGCTTTCCATTTACTAATTTCTTGTTTCTTTATCAATCGGTTCACTGGGAGTGGACAGAAAATGTTGCAATGTTGGATTTTGCTGATGTGTGCTACTGGAAGTGGTGTTCTTTTGCCTAATATCTGTGCAAGATGTAAATGTATTTATGTTGTATGCTACCTAGCCAAGCTGGGCTGACTTGGCCAGCCCAACAAGTGGTTGGAGAGCCCATGATGATTGGGTATAACTCCCCCTCCACGGACCCATTGAGGAGGAGATACCCTAATTTGCATTTCAAATGTTATGGCTTCCCATTCCTCTTCTCCCCGTCGCCGCCGCCGCTCTTGCCCCCAGCAAGATCTGCGATTCGCACCGGCGATTGCTCTCCCTTCTCCCCTTCCACCTGCAACAATTCACCCTCCTCCCCTCCCGCTGGTGACCGCTCACCTCCTTTCCTCGCGCCGGTGACAAATCACCTCCCTCCCCTCCAGCTAGTGACTCCTCATGTTCCTCCCCTCCCACCAACACCTCCTTGTCCACTACCACAAGGCAAGCCTCAAAGGCGGCGACGGGCGACATCATCACAGTCAACTAGGAATGGTAAGTTTCCTTTCTTCTCCCTTTTTGCATAGAAATCTAGCGATATCGGGTTTTCTTTGTATCGTCTCTCTCATTTTGTTTTGTGTATAGTACATGTGATCTATTTGCTCATCTTATGTGATACATACATGGTTGAAATTTTAGGATTTTGCTACTGTAGTGAATAGTTCAACATTTCTGGAATTACCGCTCCAACAAAATATTATCATATGAAATGTTGAACTAGTCTTTTGGAATGTTAAAGTAGATTTAAAGAAATGTTAAATCTTGCATTTCAAATATGATAGCTCAACTTTTATTCTTGTTTTTTTCTGAGGAAAAGGAAAAATAAATACCACCCGGCACTAACTCTAACTCCCCAACCGGTCTTTATACGTGGGCCAGGTTTTAGTTTTTTTTATTGAGGGATGGGCCAGGTGTCATGAGCTACATGTGGACTCTAAAAAATCCCAGCCCAACTACCGTCCCTCGCTCCCTTCCACGCGCCGTCGGCCATCTTCCTCTCCGCCCGACCTTCCTCCGCCAGATCGAACCCCCGGCGCCGGTTGGTGCGGAACGGCAGCGGCGGCGGCGGCGGCGTGCTAGCAGGCGGTCGCGATTAGCTACTGGCTCAGCGCGCGGACCGTCCCTCGTCTCCATCTGTCGATTCTGTCCGGTGTAGTAGCTTCCCTAACTCCCACGGCCCATACAGCCATACTCACGGCCCACTAACATCCGGCGCCGCTGACCACGGACCACTCCCAGGCGCCGCGACCGCGAGCTGAATCGGCGATTCCCCCTCTCTCTCTCTCTCTCCGACTCTTTCCCATTCTTTCAATCTTTCCCCAAAATCGAAACCCTAAATCAGCGCCGTCGCGCCGGCCGCCGGGGTCACCGGCACTCCGGCCACTGGTTCCGGCACTCCAGCGGGGTAGCGGCGTCGCGCCGCCCGCGGCCCGCCACGGTTCTCGGCGCCGCTGCGCACGCGCACTGCGTCGCGGGGGCGGCCGGGCGGGGCACTGCCCAGGGCGACGGCGCGAGTCGCTCACGGCTCACGCGCAGACGCGAGACGGCCAGACCGCACCGCAGGGGCGCAGGGCGCAGCCGCGCAAGCCGCAGTCGTCCTCGTCCATCCACCGAGAGTCCAAGACAGTGACAGAGACCTGCAATTTTGCACAAACGGTGAGCCAACTGCCAAGTGCACTAAATCACTACTGAATGTCTGTCTATTACTCTATTGAGTACTGATCAGAGTCATCATGTAGACTAGCAGAGTAGCAGAGATTTGCAATTAGAAATTTGTAGCAGTATTTCAATTATCAGACATCAGTATGGATGTAT
Organism: Echinochloa phyllopogon; assembly: GCA_033239725.1. Classification (NCBI taxonomy): domain Eukaryota; kingdom Viridiplantae; phylum Streptophyta; class Magnoliopsida; order Poales; family Poaceae; genus Echinochloa; species Echinochloa phyllopogon. Next base: position 6,686,269 of record BTCW01000001.1, read on the forward strand.
TGTGTACTTTTTCACTGTTCAACTAGAATTTATTTTTTGGTTATGAGATGGGAATACCCAATTCTAGGATCCTGGATCCGCCACTGTTACTGATGAGTGGTTTCATTCACTTGGTGGCTTTTTTTCCCCTTTGGCATGTTTGCAGAACGACTAGTTTGTGCTTGTGCATAAGAATACCTTATATCTTATAACTGCTGATGACAGAAACAGGGTGCAGGCTTGTCTACCACATATCAAGTAGTTGTGTAATGTGTTTGCTGAATGATTATGTGGGGTCTGCGGCAATATTATTTAACACGTTGTGTTACTGCAGGCCTATCTGGAAACATATCAAGTAGTTGTGCTCTGCTTTTAGCTCACTTTAATTGTGTTTCAACAGGAGAGGTTAAGGCTTGGCCTGAGAGAATGCAAGACCCCGGCAGTGATGATTTCTCTGCCCCAAAGTTGCACAAGAAGAAGGTTGTGTACCGGCCGCTTCCATCAGGCCAGCTGAAAGGTGAACCTGAACTGCTGCGGAGAGATGTTCCACATTCATCAGGCATGGTCCAAAAACCGCCCAAAAGAAGCTTGAAGAGTGAGCCTCGTGCTGCCACACCTCCATCTGACAGAGGGACTCCAGATTCCCTGCCGGACTCTGGTCCTACCGATGAATACCGTGCCCTGCGGAGGAAGTACATGTTGCTGGAGGAAGAGAATTTTGCCCTGGACAAACAACTTAGCATGGAAGATGGGGAGATCAAGGCACTCGAGGAGGAAAAGCTTGCGCTGCTTGATGAGCTCGTTGTCTTGGAAGGCCTTGTCGAACCATCAGAGCTGCAGTCTCGGCGTAGGCCCTGAGGGGCATTTTGGTTTGTGTTATCGTTGTCGTTCACTGTAATTCAGCAACCGGTGGCTGTTATACTTTCTGGATGTAAACATTGTGGTTGAAACAGCATAAAGCTGTTGTGAATTGAAACCCCTTGACTGTTTGCAGGGTCGGCAACTTGTAAGTGTATTTGGTTGCCAAGGTGGTTCAGTGCATATGAAACCTGCTTGCCTGAAGTTCAGCTCATGACGCGGATCAGGAATGTTGCACTTATGTACATACTTTATCTGGGTGGTGACTACAGTCTACACTCTACATGCGAATATTATGCTTTTGATAATATTTTTGTAGTCTGTTACAATGAATTAGCGAAAATTTTAGATGGATGACTGGATGAGTATGGGATGATTTGTGGCACGAAGAACAAATACCAGCAGTGGTTAAGTAGAGCACAGCATATAGAATCGGTAAACAGTCTACTGTTACGCAAATTAACCAGTTCTTCGTTTAATCTAATGAATGCTTTTTGTGGTTGTAAATTCTGTATGTTCTGGATGAAAAGATCGAATGAATTTTTCCAAAGAAAATGAGAGTTCTATGGTCAAGGTTGTGATTTATGCATATCTGTTTTTTTCTAAAGATATCCCCAGCTGAATCGGAGTAATGCTTTGCATAGTTGGCAAAAAAATAGTTGACAGTTCTTTTTAGTCCAATAGTTGCCAAAAAAATTGGTAAATTCACGCTTCTCAGGTCGAGCAAATTCTCGGCGAAACATTAGCTGGGCTATTGTGGGCACAAACTAGCCCAACCAAACTACAGACCGGACTATTTATGAGCCCATAGCCCAAACCGAAGCCCAAACTTTTCGCTAACCCTCACCGTTTAAAACCCGACTCGCATCCGCTCCTAAACTCAACGGTCGAATCCCCCTCGAATTCGAATTCCAGCCGGAGCGACATCCATACCCACCTCACATGGCGGCGGCGGCGGCGGCGACAGCGAAGGCAGCGGAAGAGATGGTGGCGGTGCTCGACGAGGAGACGCTAGCGCTGATGGGGATCAGCAGCTCCGCTGCCGCGGCGCCGGTGGCTGTGGGCGCCGAGTGGGAGACGTTCAAGGAGAACGTGCGGCCGCTCAAGCGCGGGCGCGACGTCTCCAAACTCAACTGCGCGCTCAAGGCGCACGCCGATCCCGCCCAGCGCGCCGCCCTCCTCGAAGCCCGCAGGTACTTTGCCGCCCCCTCCCTCTCATCCAGCAATGGAAAAAAAATTGTTTTGATTTGATCAGGGTTTCTTGATCTGGGTAGAGAAGTTTCGGCAATACCGAAATCTATCTTGTGTGTTAATCATTTGATTGACTGGCCTGATCCAGGAGGATGATCGAGAAAATCTACGAGTACCAGGGCGAGGATCCGCTCCAACCGTGGCTGGAGTAAGCGTTTCTCGATCCCCTTAACTCGCCTCTTTCCGATTTCTTGGTTCGTGGTAGCTGTCCAAGCCAAAAGATTGCTCATTTCTTTGGTTCTTCTCTGCTACGTCCGCGCGCAGCTTCATCAAGTGGGTTCAGGAGTCGTTTCCCACCGGTGGCGAGTGCTCGGGGCTGATGGTGTTGTACGAGCAGTGCGTGCGGACCTTCTGGCACGACGAGCGCTACAAGGACGACCTCCGCTTCCTCAAAGTGTGGCTGGAATACGTGAGTTGTGAGATCCCAGTTCAATTGTTTTTTCTCTAGTTCTCTTCTGGGGAGGAGAGCACCTCACATGGCTGTTTGGTTGATGATCTTATTTTCTTTTGCAGGCTGGCAATTGTGCTGATGCTGAAGTGATATACAGATTCCTGGAGGCAAACCAGATTGGCCAGGGCCATGCCATTTACTACATGTCCTATGCATCCTTGTTGGAGTCAAAGAATAAGCTGAGGAAAGCTAATGAGATCTTTGACCTTGGAATAGCTAGGTGAGATTTCCATAAGGTTCTTGGATTTGAGATTTCTCGGTAGATTCTTATAATCTAGATATTCAATCCAAAAAATTGCCCTATGATGGACATTGGTGGGGTGGTTATATATTGGGAAGAAGAAGAATATGTATCCCTTCTGTGCTTTATTGCCGTACACTGGCGAATATACTAATATGGGGTAGATTCTTATACTGAATCATGTGTTCTTGTTCCCTTTTTTTTGCATCAACTTGAATCGGACACTCGCGAAGATACCATGATGGTCTGCTAATTTGATACACGTTGCCAAATGTAGACAAACACAAATAATTCATTTTAGTTTTTAGTCAGCAAACCTTAAATGTTAAATTTCTTGTAGCCTTTTTTTTTGAAACGTTTCTTGTAGCCTTATTATTCCTCTTCTTTATGATACAGCATGCATAATCTTAGAATTGTTTTGCTTATCATGGTGTCAGCTTACCTCTCTTCAGTTAGTTATGAATTGGTTTTAATACTTTGTTAATGCATATGAGTGGATGGAATTTCTTATATTCGGTTTTTCCTCGTTAGAAAAGCGAAGCCTCTAGAGAAGTTGGAAGCTGTATACAGGACATTTCTTCGAAGATCGACCAAAAAGAGAGAGCACTCTGAGGTTTGCATTTTAGACTCTAGCAGTGTTTATTTTGGATCCAGTATCTTCACTGAACAAATCCTTTATTTCTGTAGCAAGATGACACGACAAATGATGATCTGCCAATCCGCAGCTTCGGGACTAACTTGAAACGTGATGAATCCAGTAAGCTTGTTCGGTTGTACAGTGATTTAGCAAGAAATTCTCAAGTGGTTGCAAGCTAATACTTTATTCTGCGTGGCAGGAAATCAGCAAGCAGAAAATTCCCACCTGGGGAGGCCAAGGGCACTACAAAGGTTAGTACCACTGTAGTGCAATACATGTCAAGTATCCATCAAAACCAGGAGGTTTCTTATTTTACAAAAGGCAGTGTCATTGATTATGCCTTTGCACACTTGCAGAATCGACGTTAACAGGCCACTTTCAGTTTACAAAGATGAGAATTCGTTACCAAATCAGGGCCTTGACAGAGTAAAGAGAAAAGAAAGTACGAGCTGGCGCACCCTTGGAACACAAGCAGATAGGAACAAAGAAAATAACATGATGCCCTCTAAATGGATGTCTCACAAGGTACTTTTGCCAGGTCACTAGAATTTTCCAAAGTGACCAATGTGAGACTTGGGGACTACTATTGAGTAATGACCTTGTGAAAATATTGCATTGTTGTACAGGTTCCTCCAAAGTTAGGAGCGAGAGGAGCAGTTCAGCCAACACGAGTCAGTTCCATTGAGGTTTTCGTGGATGAAGAATGCGCACAGTATGTTATTTGGCATCATACTGTCTGTTTTTTAAGATTGTTCAAAGTTATCACTATGAAACATATATTTCTGAAAAAATCCTTTCAATTGCTATAGGGAACCAGCTCGGCAGGTGCCAAAGAGCCCAAATCCTTCTGTTCTGAAACTCAGACAAGCAACAAGCAAAAGCCTTAAGAAGTAAGTATGGCTTAGCTTCAACTATTCTGTTTGTTATCCTTTGTTTTCTTTGTCACTGTCTTAGTGTGGTTTTCTTTGAACAGGGAAACTGAATTGCTTAAAGAGAATCCGCTGCGCAACTTCCCCCTGAGCAGTCTTAGATAATCAGCATTTGGCTGATTCTGTGAAACATTTTGATTTACTGATTTGGTTGCTTGATTGTTGTGAGGTTGTACCTTTATTCCCAAATAAGCTTTAGCCTCTAAAGCTTAGACAAGCAATAAGCCCTTTGGCTTATTTGAGTGTTGTAATCTTCTACATTAATTTGGTATACCTGCTTATTTTGGGTACATCCGCAGATCTTGAGCGCTCATGCGAATCTAATAGATCCACAAAGTAATTTGCTTATGCGAAGTTGGTACTCTCTACTTGTTTTTTTTCTGAATGTATAGGGTAGACAAATTACGTCGGGACTGGGTGCGTGGGTGTGTGATTGTGCTTGTGCAGTTGAGCTTATTTGCTCAATTATTTTTCTGCAAATAAAGAATCAGTAAAGCAGTCTCCAAATAATTTGCAATAAAGCTATAACCAAACAAAACGTGACTGAAAACCGTCATGCAAGTGGATGCATGGCACATTGGGTCAGGTAGTTTTGTCAGGACTACAACTTGCAATTGTTTTGGCTGACACATCAATATAAACACAAACTCTCTGATGTCCAGACAGGGCCTCATGGCCACCAGAACAACACAGAGAGATCATCATAACCATTTCAAGGTTTGGTTCCACGAGGACCTTGATGCAACAGAGGAGAGATCAGACGTTGAGAATTTCAGGTGTGCATTACATAATCTAACAAAGCATGGCTGGATCGGTAGGACTTTCAATTGTTTTTGGTGCTATGATCTTCATATTCTATTATATTCTACATTTTGTCGAATAAACTATGCATGAGACCATGGAGAGCACACTGATTCAGATCAAGTTCGATCGACGACCTCATCTATAAAGTGAATGTTCCAATATATCGCATACTATGTAGTGTAGCAACGAGGGCAGGACACCACTCAGGACATCCACTAGTCCACAGCAGGTCCTAGAGCAGGTGCAGCCAAGAAGATCCACTCTACACAGGCTCACATCATGAAAATGACAATTAGGTTATTTTTTTTATTTCTTAGGGCACAATGACAAGTAGTTCCACCAGGTGATAATGTATTAAAACTGTGGCTGGCTGCTCTGGCCCATATCCTTTGTACCCTTGCATTACATCATGGCTTGCTCTGTGACGTGGCCGGTTTAGTTGGACGCAGTAGTGATGCACTGCTATATAAGAGGTCACACACGCATCCTCCGTGTGTGTGCACCTGCTCCATTCAGGTTTCAGGCAAGCCGCAAGCGAGGCTGCAGATTCCTCCACTCAGGCAAGGATGAATCGTCAGGCGAGCCGTCGAGGCCACCGGATGCGCCACGTCCGGCTCGGATCGCTGCTCCGGCTACGCGTGCGGCTCTTCGGCCTCGCCGGGCTCCTTGTCCGGTGCCTGGAGGAGCTCAACTGCTGCCCCAGGAGGAGGTCACCGGCGGTGACGACGAGGGCGCACAAGATGCTCGGCCACGCCGACCGGTGTCACCGGCCTGGGCCAGCAGAGAGGGAGAACTCCTTCCAAGCTGAGGCCATTGCCGACTGCTTGGAATTCATCAAGAGATCCTACCTCGCTGATGACCACAAAGCTGCTTGCTAGCTCTGCCCTTCTTCTCCCCGTTTTGGAACCAAAGGAATTTCCCAATTTGTGTGGACTGCATATCTTGTGAAATTTCCATGTAACTCCTAGTTCCAGACTAGGCCAAAATGTTTCACTCTTGTAGTTTGTATATATACATCAGTTTTGTTAGTTGCCATTGTTTATCGCGTGTGTATCAAGAGTTCGTAAGAATGACTAAGCATGTGTTAGGGGAGCTCAGTTCTTAAAAAACAAGAGATTGTTTATGGCTACTGAAAGGTCAAATGTCATTTTCTTGCCAATAAGAATACTTGTGTTGTTGCTTTTCTGGGCGGTGGTTTTCAACAGGGGATTAGGTGAACTTGAGTCACTGGGATGGTGATTGAGAAGCATTCAGGCTTTGTTTTCAGGGCGGTTGACCTGGCCCTGCATAGTACGAACAAATTTGAGGATGAGGGTTTCTTGTGTGATACTGACTTTACCAGCACAGCCACGTTCTTAACAACATTTTTGAAGTGACAACCCATCTGCCTCGTTCGTGCATGCAACTCAATAGGGTTCTTGCAAGCATCTTAAATTCAAGTACTAGCTAACAGAAAGTTATCGTGATTGTAGACTCTTCGAGAAAAGGTAATCTCATGGGAGTACAAGTTGTAGTCCTGATGGCAGCATATGGCTGCTTGACATGAGAAATAATGTTGGACTATACTGCTCACCTCTCCTTGACAGACAATTATAGGATATCCGTTGCTGTTGAGAATGAAAGCATATATTGACTACAGTGTAGATACAGTTATGGTAATTCCAAGGTATTCGGCAGATTTGGGGAAAAGGCACTATACAGAGCAATTATCAAAAAGAGAGAAGAATACACCAAAACTGTATGCTCAAAATCTCAGTGGTAAGCAAACCACCCATTGCAAAATTTCGGAGCTGTTGGTGCAGGACAGAATTAGGGAACCTTGTTCCAACGTTCAGCTGATTTGGCATGTCGATGATTACCCATCGGATTAAAATGAATGTTAGAAAAGAATGGCAAATGCGCCTCAAAAGACTTCTCCAGGCATTTGGGTCGACCTTACATGTAGCTGCAAAACAAATTGCACAAATAAATTAATCCCCTAACTTTATTGAAAGTTTAACATATTAAAGTTGCCGAGAATAAGAAAGAGAATTCACCTTCAACACCAGAATCCTGAAGGACAGGTCCCAACAAGTCATTTACAGTACTGTAAAGCTGTACCCTTTTGTTATACTGGTATATTCTGATGTAACCACTATCAAATGAGCTACCTTAGAAAAATGGACTGACAAAATTGTGTACAACTGGTGAGGAAGTAATATATACTATGCTGATAATATGGGGCCTATTGACGATTGGAATATATCATACAGTGCAACTTGAACTTCTCCAGAGCTATGCTCGCAGCGAATAAGATTAGCTAATAAGGGGAAAAAGGTGGGCAAGTTCCTCCTAAAGCAATTCATCTCTAAGCTGCCCAATAACTGCATTACATGAAGGACCAGTGAAGTTCTAGCCTCCAGCTCCTCCTTTTTAGCAGTACCCAGAGGCACCCGGTGTAAAGCTGGATCTTTACCAGAAGCATCATTAGATGGTTCATGCCCAGCACAGGTCAGATACATTCGCAGTATTTTCTCACAGACAACCATAATTTGTGACTCCACGTTCATATTTTCTGACAAAGATGGGTTGTCATGAAGAATAGCTTGCAGAAGTTTGAGGTAGCTCTGGTAGGACTCGCTCTCAAATTGGATGACCGCTGGCTCAGATACCTCCAAAAGGGAACATGCTTTATGTAGTTTTATGTGCAAACTAGATTCAGAGTTCACTTCACTTGCATGTGATGCAATGGCAGATAGCATCTCCAACATTATGCCTAAATGCTCAGCACAAAGAAAGCTCCTGTGCACCTCGTACAGTTTAATGATGCCCTGCATGGAAGCCAGGAAAAGATTTGAGCATAATAACTGTCGGTAAATTAAAAAATGCATGCGGGCTTCTTTTTCTTTAAATTTAATTCCTAGTTTAATTGGATAGCATGGCATCTATTTAAAAAAGGAATTCATGGTATCAAATTAAGTTGTGTAGTAGTGCTTACCTTAGAAGGGGATTACTAAAAACTAGTTTAACCAACAAATAGCTACATCATTTACATATTGCACTTTACCTGAACAATTAAGAGTTGCAAAGCCATATGATTCTTCATTCTGATAATAGCATAAGATGTTGTTTCCATATTAGCTTCCTCTTCATCTTCATTGTATACATCATGATCTGAATATTGCTCAGCTTCAGAGTAAGATTCATTTCTATCTGGAATTTCAATGTCTTTCATCATTCTAACTATTTTGTCGAACACTACAAATGTATGTGCAGCTGATTCTTTGAAACACAACAAAATCTTCTCCCACTCATCATTGGAGAGCTTGCTTGCGAGTCCTTCTGTTAAACGTTGAAAAACTGATAAACCTGTGCTAGCTGATTGTTTATATGGGCTTCTGATGAAATTTGTAACAACAGAAGTAACTTTAGAAAGTTCTGGCCGCATCACTTCAAAAAAGGTAATATACAAATCTGCTAAACATTTTAGAGCCACCGTTTTTGTTTCGAAATTCCAAGAATCGTCCTCAGTACTATTTACACTTGAAAATTGGCCATTTGGTGCAAAGCTTTCACTGCTAAATAGGGGATAAATAACCGATTCGAATATATGAGCCCAGAAGGACTGAGAAAAGAGGTGCCCATGATCTTTTAAAATATCAAAGAGCACTTCCACAGCACCTTTTCTGATAGTTGGTCTTGAGTCAGTTGTCAATCTAGCTAGACCTGGAAAAGAGAAAATTCAAACAAAAGATATGTTACAAATGTGATACGTTCCTGAATTTTTCCAAAATGATTCATGTAATTTTGTGAAGAAAAAAGCGGTATACCAGCAAGCAAAGGAACCCAGAAGTAAACATGATCATCCTTATGCACCATGCTATGATCATCCTTATGCACCGGGCTGTTCCCATCTGAAGGATCTAAATTATTTGTTAGTTGGTCAGTATCCTTGTCATGGCAAATAAATCCTTCCTCAGCAAGTTTGACAGCACAGAACCGAAGAAATGCAATAGCATTGAGACTGGCATCACTGCTAAATTTACTACTCGTGAATGTAATGAGGCATTTAACACAATCAGTAAATGTTGTGGTCTCCGTTTCCGTTATGTAAGGGAAATAGTCCCGAACAATCTTTTCCATGGTTTCAAATGCCAACAGAACAATACTTTTTCGATCATCAGCAGCAGCTGCAGTAAAAACCTGTAAGTAGAAAAAATGTTGTCAATATTGAATGATGAATTTTAGAATGTTGCTCTAGCTTCTTCCTGAGAACTGTTAATCATAGATCTCATGAACTTATGTCAACATATCATGGTAAACTAAGACTAACCATGGAGCATCATACATACCGTAAAAACACTTTTCCATCCAGATTTTATATTGTTGACACGACTCAGAACCATTTGGGAGACACATCGAACTACAAGTTCACGTACTTCTGAAGCATTGCTCTTCTGCATAACAACTGCAAAAGGTTGCAGGAATTCATTCTGGAAATTATAATTTGCCAGTTCCTCTCTTTCCAGAAATTTCATGGCTAGCTGCCTCAAAGAGTCCATAACAAAAATTGCAACTGAAAGATTCTCTGACAGACCAACAGAAACAAAGAAGTCTGATAGAACTTTCCAAATGCGGGACCAAACCAAACGTATGCGGTTCATATTGTAATGCCTGCACAATGAAACTTTGAATTAGATCATTTGGAAAGTATTGGTTACGAATATATTCATGTAGCTTGAAGTAAGTTCATAGACAAGTTCAAATGTTCTTACGCAATCTCAACAATCTTTGTTAGGCAGAAGATACGAGGATCTGTAGGAGAATGCAACTCCGTCATGGAAACTTTGCAAAGAGCTTTCACAAAAGCAACAATAGCATCACTATTTAGTCTTGGGCTATGAGCAAATATGTGATTTAACTCAAAAATGCCAATCTGGTCTAGCAGGTTTATGTTTGATATGAAATTATTAATTTGTTCAGAAGTAACCAATGGCGATGCATTCTTTTTTGCTGTTGTGCTGTCATAAGAACCCCCTCTAACAGCAGCCATTACAGCTGGATTCTGAAGTGCATTAGTTCTCTTTGACGACATAGAGGTTGACTTTTGTGTTTTTTCTTCTGAATCAACCAGTGGTACTGTGAGAAATGAAGCATCAGTAGGTGCCCCCTCTCCAAGAAGATGTAAATGTTCAAACCGTGAAAGGCATGTTAGTATATGCTCCCAAGCTTCCTGCAAATAGTCACCATCTTCGATTGCAATGGATATTATAGCCTGTCAAGAAACAAAGTAAAAAAAAACATGACTCACTTTACAATGGACAGATAGATACAGTCTAACTGTGAGATACGTTCAAGTGTTAATTAGCGTGTTAATGATAAATGATAGGATAACACAATATAATCCAGTATATACCTTGGATTGACAGAGATTAAAGGCACCGTTTAAGTCTTGTATGTATTATTTAATGAAAAAGGCTCCATATGTGCAAGGGATTTGCTAAAGAAGTGCAATATAAACAGTGCAAGGTACAGAAAATGAGTACACTACAGTATGAAGGGACTGGAATAAATTATTAAGCATCTGAATAGAACATAGATTCCTAAAATACCACAGGATTTCAAGAAAAAAAATGCAACATTCATAAAGTATCAAAGAATTTGATATGCCTAACATCAGCTAAAACTTGAAAAAAAAAAAGCATATCTCGTTTGGCCTTCCCACCTTCACAGCATCAACATTCTTTTGTTTCATGTCTGCGGCACAATGGAGATATGTGAATTTGGCTACAGATGTCACAAAAGCATCTCTTTGTGTCTGCATGCACATAACAGATGTAACATGCACAGCAGATCTGAATCCCTGCAAACACTGTGATGTGGCAGCCTTATCATCACTCTGGTCAAGTGTCACACTGAATGCAGCCATCATTGGGGCCCAACAAACCTCCATCATGAATCTTAAAATTGTTGTATCAGTGATGACAGAAAACACAGACCTACACAGAGAGCAAGCTTGAATTAACTGCAAAGCATCAGCGGATACTAAACTGTTGTCTACTAAAGTTTGTGTGTCTTACTCTGACTTTCCACTCTTTAATTTAAATTTCTCTTGTATGTTCTTGATGAGCAAGTCATTTGCTCCAACTGCCCTATCCTCTGCCTGTTTCCAGTTAACAAAGCTGATGATATTGTCCAAACCTAAGAGCTTCATCACACTACTAGTTTGCTTGTTTTGTCGAACTGATGAATCAGCACTCATTTTGATCTCATTTTTGACAATTTGGTCATATAGTGTACCCAGATAAGTTTCAGGCAAGTCCTTCCCATCATCTATTCCCCGATTATTACGAATGAAGTCAATCTTAGACATCTGCACAGGGAAAAACTCATAAATGAACTTACTAACCTTCAAAGAAAGATGTTTATTGTCGTTTGTCTTACCTTATCCTTGACCATAGTATTGTGAGCGTCAGTGTTGAGCATGATTACAGAATAAGCAAGAACATATGCAGTATCTGCACTGGTAAAGGAGTTTGGATTGCATTTGCAATATCGTTCAGCAAACTTTTCCATGATCCGATCAATTTTCTGTGCTTCCCCAGGCAACCTGAAGCCTCGCAAATAATACCTAATGGCTTCACCAAAGTCCATACCTTCGAAGTTCAGTGCATCAACATATGCATGCATAACTTTGATTGGGAATTCATCTCTTTCACCCAAATAGTCTCCAATCATTGTTGCATTTAAACCAGCAGTATTTCTCAAGAAAGAAGCAACATCTTCTGGTGTATGCCCTATCTTCTTGCTTTTAATTAGAAAATCAATACCCTTGGAAGGCTTTCTGTTAAACAAGGAAATTCCTTTCTGGAGAAGGCAATTTAAATTCCATTAGTCCAAAAAAAAAAGTAAAACATTCCATTAAACTGAGAACTTACTATGTTATAAACCAAGCATGGAAATAACATGTACCTGAAGTTCTATTTTAAAAGCACGACGTTGCTCAAGGGAGGGAGCACCAGATACGTCTGGGCTACCAGAGTCAGATTGCAATTCATAATCAAGTCCGCTCCCATCTTCTCCAAGAAGGATGTTAGGATTGTCTATTGAACTCATAGAACTTAAAGAAACTTCAGAAATTTTTGGTGAAAATTCACCAATTCTCAGCTGTTGGTCCATCCATGAACCCATTGATTTGATTATGGTTGCAAGGCACTTGACTGACTCAATCCGAAATGTTTGGTCTTGGACTGTGGTTAATGTTGTTGTAGATCCTGGAGGAACACCTAAAGCAGTTTTTAGAAGTGCATTGACAGCCCTGCAAATATCTACTTGAATTAGAGACGCCTTAATATATGATGAAAAGATAACAATTTTACAAAGCTGTGCTCAGCTCAGTGCATCATATCCTTGCAGTGTGCTAGCTAACTTAAATTGCCATACAGAACAAGAGAAACCAGCCATTGTTGCTTTGCTTATTTAAAAACAAAACAGAAGGTGACTATTCATCAAGTACCAAGTTACGTACCTTTCAAAAATATTTGGTGCATCTACATCGCAATCATAGTTCACAAAGATATCAATAAGAACCTGAGATTCTTTACAGATCTTCTCCAACAAGTTTAGAACTGTCATTTTTTGTAGAAAGCTAGGTTGATGGACATTCTCAAGAACCCTTAGGACAAGCATTGGAAAGAATATTCCAATTTCCTCTTTCAGCCCAGATCTAAACCTTGAGAGCAAGCCCACAAATATGGAGCACAACAGCTGGAATATACTCATTGCCGATAAAGCACTGTTCTTCAACAAGGACAAACAAAGATACTGCTTGATTGCACCAAGGTACCTGATTCGAAAAAGAAATTTCAATCCACAAGTTTATTTTCTATCAAGACCACGGTAATTTTGACACTCCTTTATAAATAACTAAAAGAAAACTTCATAAAAGCTAATAGCTGTACGCGGCTACGCGCAGGCATGTAAGACATTTGCTGAACAATAGCATATTTCAGAATTACCATTTCTATTTTGCAAACAAAAAAGGTAGATTTTTCTTCTTTTTCAAAGAACATATTAAGTTTATTTTATTTCAGGGCTAGTACAAAGTTAAGTCATTTGTAGAATGGCATTCATTTTGCTTCCTTTTCTGAGTAAATAACTATCATAGCACATAGAATCCATGCATTAATATGATCTCATTTTCTTCCTTGGCAGTATACAGCTGATAACATGAATTATTTATTTTATGAGATCTTTTAATGAAAAGACTGGACAATAAACTTGACCAAACCCAAATGAAGACTATCATCAGGATATCATTCAGACCATTCTAGCAGGTTCCAAATCCTAAGTGCATGATTGATGAGAACGCAATGTCAGAATACAGACATGGTTTTCACAAAAAAGTAATGCAGACTTTCTCAGAAAATCATCTGCCAACCAGCCATCCATCTAGATCCTAGCCTTTTTCCAAATGCTGGTAATAACATCTACCCAAGTACCTATTGCTATTGTTTTTTCTTCATTTTTTTCGTCTCTATACCTTTCGCTCATGAATAGAAAATAACTTTTAACTCCAGAAGTTGTAGGATTTTACACTAGTGACAAGCAAACATCTAGGAGCCACCATGCCTTTATTCATAAAAACTCCAGAACTGTTTATCAAACATGTTGACATAGTTCAGCAGACAGATTAGAGAAATATTGTGCCATGCTAGCATAGAAAGGGTGTGTTCATAATTTCTGAGCTAATATGGTGTATGCTTATTGGAACATCTTTTAGCAAACAAGAACGTTCCATAGATTTCAACATTGTAGACTCTGTGCCATCCCCCAATAGTCATTTATAATTTACCGTAATGATAAACTTTATTGCTAGGCATTGAGACAGGTTGAATAATCGAAATGCATAAAACTGAAACAACTGCAGGTGTGAGATCATACTTTTCGTTTGTTCTCCAGAAAGGGCCAGCATTGTCAACAACCATTTTCAGCAACTCAAGAGACAACACCTTGCCCCGCAGCAACATCTGGTCCTCAGGGTTATCTGGTGTCGAGAACTTCATTGATAGCTTGCACAGGTTCTTGAAGAGCGCTAGCCCATCCTCCCTGATCTTGCTCATCCCGGCATCCTCCTTCCCATCCACCTCAGTTGGCTCCACAGGTAACCCTGGCTCTGGGACATCACTGCCCTCCATAGCCTCATTTATAAACCCATGTGCCACCTGCACGATGCTGGAGTCGTTCAGGCTGCGGTCAGACATGTCCATCATGTCCGTGATCGACACCGTACGCACGCGCACGTCCATGATGTCCACCTCCACACGCGCAAACACAATCACCAGCACCTGCGCGAGCGCAAGCTTCGCGCAGAGCTGGTTGGCGCTGCTGCTACTGCTGAGGTATATGTTGTAGCAGGTCTTGAGGACCTGACCGAGGCCCTCCCCACGGATGGCAACGGTGGGGCACCGCGCGGCGGCGACAACGACGCGGAGGGTGGCAAGCTCCATTGCGTCATCGGAGAGCGCGCCACACGCGAGGACGGCGTTGAGGAGCCGGGAGGCGGGGGAAGAAGCATCGTCGCCGCCCCCGGCGCAACCAAGGTCGCCGGAGAGGAGGCGGTGGTAGAGGAGCTTGGCGACGCAATCGAGCGCGGGGTCGGCGACCTTGGGCGAGGCGGATTCGAGCGCGAGCAGCAGCGCGTGGAGGGCCGCATCGGCGGCGGCGGGTGGCAGGCCGAGCAGCGGCGAGGATTTCGGCGAGGTAGGGTCGGGCGGCGGGTAGGCCGGCGACGAGGAGAGGAGGTCGAGCGCCGCCTTCGCCGCGGCCACGAGCGCCGAGTGCTTCCGCCACGCGGCGTTTTTGATGATCCGGTCCAGCGCCGGGCCCAGAACGCGGCCCGACGGGGACGCGCCGCCGAGCGGCGCCGTGGGGGTCGCCATCGTGATGGGGCTACGCGATTGTCGTCGCCGTCGTGGTGGCGGTCACGTCATTGGGGTGAGCGCGCGGAGATCTGAGAGAGATGGAGGTGGAAGAAATGGAGGGAGGCGACGGGTGCGTGGGGGAGGAATTGAAGGGAGGAGGAAGGAGGGAGGGGTAGGACTGGGATTTTGACTTTTCGTGGGGGCACGAGGACGGAATCGCAAATTCCAAGTCTTCCGGTATGGCGTTTGACTTTCGAAGTGAAAATAGGTGCGTTGCCAAGCATGAACCAAACTATATCAATCTGCGAACGGTGCGGATCGGAGCGCTCCTTAATGGAACCTGGCGCTCCTCCTGTGCCAGAGCAGGTTCGTGGATCGAACTGCTCCGTTGGGACAGCTGTCCCGCCAGACCCTCGGGTAGCCAAGGGTCGAGCTGTCGGCCAGCAAATAGACTGAGCGTGGAGCTAAATGATGTCCATTGATTGTACGTTGCAGGTAGCTACCGTTGATGGCTCACGTGCAAACCAAATCAGCCATCAGATTGCTGCACATCTAGAAATATTGCAAACTTAACAAGACCATAACTGAAGATACAAAAACCAAAGACCATACAGACCCAATTTTCCAATTTTGACAACAATAACCTTTAACTTACTGACTCAAATTCTGACAGGTGATAAAGGAAACAGTTCAACTGCTTGACCCTGATACAAAACAAACCAGTACCACGGATATGTGTAACACAGAACCATGTCATAACAACATAGAAATATCTAAAGATTAGCCAACATAGAATTGCCAATAATAATGATACGAAACCACAAGATTCAGCGTCTGGGATCCTTCTTCTCGTGGTTGCCTCTATCAGCCACCTGTTCGAAGCAAAGTCATACCTGAACACAGCAATGCTAAGTATGAGTAACACAAGTCTTCAGCCAAAAGCCACTGACTACCGATGGTAAACATAGCATGGCATGAATGGCCCCGAAAAATAACAGTACAACTATGAGCCACATTTCAGTAAGAACCGAACAAAGCAGAACAACTTTAAAGACAAGAAAATTATATGCTGGAGCAGACAAGCCATCAGTTGCATGTCAAAGGAATTCAGAACCTATGAGCTGTAGAGTAGCAGAGTAGTATAATATCTACAGAGTACCTACAACCAGCAATACTGATAACACTAGACTGCAAATTCAATAAAGAGGTAACTGGTAGAAGCTGATGCTTCCTATAACAAATAAGAACTTACTATGTATTTATAACATCGAATTGATGCTTGACATCTTCAATGCACTTCCAGGCTCCTATCAGGAGCAAGAAATAAATGGGTTGGAGCAAAATTAAAAAAAAAGGTAGAAAAATAAAAGCTGACGAGTAAAACAAGCCATGCACAGATAAATTACCTGCTATTATCCTCACCCATAATCAAATCATTGATAGATGACATACTGAACTCAGATGAACATGCAATATGGTCAACTAGATGAGTGCAAATTATTGATGCCACAATGAGAACAAGATAGGAGTGAAGTGTACCTTCTGCACGGTACCAGTCCTGAGTGCAAATGAGTGTTTCTACAGTCTCAGGCGCTAGGCTGCTACGAAAATCATTGATTAGTCTTTCACTGACGCTGAAAGCTGATTCAGAGGCTACAGAAGAAGCTGGAATGGCTAGCAGATCCCTTGCTATACAAGCAAGAATTGGATACTTGGTTGCATTACCCATCCACCATTTTAAGATGTCGAATTCTTGAGAACGTGGAACGGGAATCTCGTCCAAATATCTGTCAAGCTCTGTAGTCATCTGTGACTGAAGATCATTACTAAGTTGTCGATCCCAAGCAGCCCATGGATCTTTCTTGATGGAAGGCACTCCAAGATCATGTACACCTTGCCCAGTAGATGCTACATTTGAGTCTTGTCCTTGAGAAGAATACGCTTGAAACAAACTTCTTACTAGTTTTTCAACACGGGCAAACTTTGCCTTGGCTTTGGTTGGAAATGATTCAGTGAAAAGAAAATCAATGAATTTCAGTTTGAACCTTGGGTCAAAGACAACTGGCACACAGAGCAATACATATGACTTGTTCCAGTATTTATCAAATTTCTTCTTCATCTCTTTTAACACTAGGGCAAGTTCAGCAATTTCAAATTCAACTGAGGTCTCTTGTTCCAAAGTCAACTTGATCTTCCACATTTCATGGAAGTATAGGTTTGAAGTGGGATATTGGGTACCAGAAATAATTTGAGTTGCATCCTTGAATATCTCCAGTAGCCTACAAAGAACTGCAGCCTTTTCCCATTCATCTGAAGATGGTGCGTAGGTGTACTTTTGGTCCTCGCTTTTCAACTTCTCAAAGGCAACCCTGAAATTCAAGGCTGTCTTAAGCATTGACAATGTGGAGTTCCATCTAGTAACAAAATCAAGCTCTGGCTGCTTCTTGCATGTAATTCCTTCTCGTGTAATTATTTCTTTGAACATCTGTTTTCTAGACACCGAAGAATGAATATACTTAACACTTTCACGAATGTTGACAACAGCCGATTCGACAACTTTAAGACCATCCTTGACTATAAGATTTATGACATGCCCAGCACATCGATGGTGAAGAAGCTTCCCTTCTGCTGGTAAAAGATTCCTGTTCACTAGATTGTGCTTCAATAGGCCAATCATTGAGTTATTCGCTGCAGCATTATCCAGTGTTATCCCAAATAATCTATCTTCAATTGACCAATATTGAATGCAATTCTGAATATTATTGAAAAGCTCAATTCCAGTGTGTGGGGTTTTAACATCAATGAACTTTATTATCCTTTTCTGTAACCTCCAGTTTGCATCGATGAAGTGACATGTTACAACAATGTACCCTAATGTTTGATTGCTGGTCCACATATCTGTAGTCAAAGAGAACCTGCATCCTGTATTTTTCAATATCTCTTTAAGTTCAATTTTCTTCTCATGAAAAACTTTAATGCAACCATTCCTACCAGTAGTCCGACATGGCACCTTGAAAAGTGGGTTCGGACTTGAAATGAACCTTCTAAATCCATCATATTCCAAAAAGAGGAAGGGAACCCCATGCAAGGAAATCATCTGTATAAGTTCATTTCGTGATACATCTGGGTCATACCTCCAATCCTTCAACCTGGTAGCACAAGGAGACATCAATGTAGAACTCAAGTCTTCCACTATCCTGAGAGCCCGACTACGTTTGTTGCATCTTCTCAAATGGGTTAGAAGAGAACTTGTCCCTGCACCTCGCTTGGTAGCCATCAGAATATCACAATGTTTGCACCTTGCTTGCACAACTACCCCATCTTGAAGTATTGGTTCAAATTCTTTCCAGCATTGTGATCTGAATTTTTTTGTTGCCCTATCTATTGCTGCTTTGGCAGATGGATCAATCCCCACAGACTGGTGATGGCTATTGTCAACCTCAACATCACACATTGCAATATCTTCATCACCAAAATCTATCAACATAAGAGGAAAGATAGTTATTTATTTGTCATCTCTACAACAAAGAAAACCATATACAATTAACAAGCATATTCTACAGCCAACAACTTATACAGTAATTAGCAGCATGTACTCACCAGCTGATGTCGTTGGCGAAGTGGCAGTCACCGGGGACCCAACACGGTCCCCGACACGGTATTCAGTTGCAAGATTAGGACTTCCACTGTTTGACGGTACCGCGGAGAAGCTTGAGGTCAAAGAATAGTCCTTGTTAGGGTATAGTGTTACTTCCAGGATACAATATGTGGATTCTCTTAGATAATGTTTTATGGCAGCAGAGGTAAATTTTAGTTTTTAGCATCTGATGAAACACTACCGATGAGTACTTGTGATTAGTTCCATAATAAATGTACATATAGCAGGTAATTAGATTGTGGTGAGGTGATCTCAATCTAGGAATCAGTCTAAACAACAAGAACAGAAAAGAAAGAAGAGCTACAACTTTATCTCACCATAGATCTGGATGCTGGGGGAGAGGGGTTGACTCCCGACTTCCATGGAGCTCATCGTTGCGACGTGGTGATCTGGTGGAGGCCAAGTCGGCAATAGGCAAGACTGAGGGGGATCCAGCCATTCGAATCTGCCTGTGGCGGCTCCAATCGATGGCAGCACGGGCTTCCTCTGCGGAAGGGAAGGGGAAGAGCGAGGCGACGGCGAGACGCGGTGGCGGCCGCCGGAGAGGAGGCAGGATCGGGAGGGGAGCGGCCGCCGGGACAGGTTCGACCCTAAGGGTCACCACGGGTCAACAACATCAAGAACATGTTGCTCCTTCTCCTATTAGGGTCGGCCTGCTTCGAACCGTGGGCTGGATTAAGGAGCGGAGCGAAGTCACAAATGGGCCGACCCGAACCCCTTGCAGGCCGAAAACTATACATTCATGTTTGTCGTAGTGGCAGATCATCCCTCTCAGCATTTTGAAGCCACTAGCCTTCCACTTCCACCACCAATTATTATATCTCTATCGTGGCAATAAACAATTTATTTTGTTTGATTTTGTTTTTTATCGTGTCTCCAATATGATTCTGAGTGGAATACAACTATCGAGTCCCTTATTACGAGTTTCAGCATGTCTCCAATATAAATATGTAACAGCCTAAAATAAAAATAAATAAAACTGAGAACCAGTATGTTCAGGGTGAAAACTTCACGAGGACTTGGGATCAAGGTGAAAGTAGAGTTTTTTCTCCGCAAAAAAAAGAAAAACGAGTTCAAACAAGTTTTGAATTTATAAGAATCGAACCAAATAAAGATTACAGTAATTCTTAGCCTCTACTCAGGCCGAATCTCTTTGGCCCACTTCTGCATTTGGGCCTAGCACGACTCCTCCCTCTCTCTCTCTCTTCCAGGGGTTATTTAACTATTTGCCATCCGGAAGGATGGCCATCCTTCAAATGCCAGTTTTAGGATGACAACAATACTATCGCCATCGTCTCCCAAAGATGCTTACAGATTTGCCACTTTTGCTGACGTGTCGCGCCATGTCAGCGAGTAACCGTGCCTCTGACGTGGCCGAGCCGCGCGAAATGACCCTACTGCCCCTCCTTATCTCTGTTCTCTTGACCCCACCTGGCAGAACCGCCCCCACGAACCACCTGGTTTTGGTTGGCGCCAGCCTGGCAAGACAAACAAAAAGCAGAGCACCCCAGTGGCCCACTGACAGGCACACACCAAAGATCCCCATCTCCTTCTCCTCCGTTGACACTTCCACACCCACGCCACTGCCGCTCGCCGCCGGAGCCAACCGCCATGGCGACAGATCCGCCGTCCCCGTCGTCGGCGAGCGCGCTGATGGAGGAGCTCGTGGAGGAGGTCCTGCTGCGGTTCCCGCCGGCCGACCCGGCGCGCCTCGTCCGCGCCGCGCTCGTCTGCACCCGCTGGCGCGACATCGTCACGGGCGCCGGCTTCCGCCGCCGGTTCCGGAGCTCCACCGCCGCGCGCTCCCCATGCTCGGCCTCCTCTGCAATGGCGGGCCCGGCACGCGCTTCGTCCTCTTCTCCGCCTTCCGCCCGCCCGGCCCGCGTTGTCGAAGGTGAGGCGGAGGAGCACGTCGTGGAGGTCGACGGTGGCGAGCACGGGGAGCAGGTGGCGGTGGACGAGCTCGACGAGGGAGCTCGCGGTGAGGGCGCGGAACTCGGCGGAGTGGAACTCGAGGCTGGCTGCCTTGCGCTAGCGCCGCCACACCTCGTCGTCGGTGCTGAAGATGCTGTCGCCGAGGAGGTCGCGGATGGTGCCGCGGAAGTAGGGGCCCTTGGGGAAGCTCCCGAACGTGGTCTTGAGGAGGTGCTCCAGGTGGCGCGGGTCGGCGGTGACGACGCACTGGAGGTTGGTGAACCACGGGCCGGGGAACGTGAAGGTGCCGCCGCGGACCTTGAGGACGCCGGTGATCCACTCGTACATGTCGCCGCGAAGGCCCAGGAGGAGGGACGGGAGCATGTCGACGAGCGGCCACGAGGGGAGGCCCTGCGACCGGCGCTGCCGCAGCGAGTGGATGGCCACGAAGATGGTCACGGCCACCAGCAGCTCCAGCGTCTGCACCTCTGGGAGCTGGCCGGCGAGCCTGTCGGAGGCACGGTCACTTCGACATGGACAAGGGAGGGGTAGTAGGGTCATTTCGCACG
Source organism: Echinochloa phyllopogon (assembly GCA_033239725.1). Taxonomy (NCBI): domain Eukaryota; kingdom Viridiplantae; phylum Streptophyta; class Magnoliopsida; order Poales; family Poaceae; genus Echinochloa; species Echinochloa phyllopogon. The sequence goes on from BTCW01000001.1 coordinate 6,707,462, forward strand.
GCTCGGCCACGTCGGAGGTACGGTCACTCGCCGACATGGCGCGACACGTCAGCAAAAGTGGTAAATCTGTAAGCATCTTCGGAAGACGATGGCGATAGTGTTGTTGCCATCTTAAAACTGGCATTTAAAGGATGGTCATTCGGAAGGATGGTAAATAGTTAAATAACCCCTCTACGAGATGTGGCCCAGCATGCCCAAGTGCTCAGCCCAACTTATTTCGTCCCCAACTCGACGACGGTCACCGGAGCACCGAGGGTTACCGAGCACCAAGCGCACCTGGACTAGCTCGCCGCCGCCCCGCCCGGCGTTCTCTACCCACCGCCGCCGCCGGTTACTCCCTCCACCAGATTCGGTGTGCTGCCCCCTCCACAGAGCTTCCCCTTCCGCCTTCCCCAGTCTAGTGGAGCGACGTGCATCGGCTTCTTTCTTTGTTTGGGGTAAGTAAACTCTAGCTTCGATTCAATTTCTGAACTTAACAACCGCATCCATCTATGCAAACGCTGTCCTGAGAGAGATTATGATGTCTGTTGGCTTTTTAGTCTTCCTTAGCAGGGGACAGTAGCCGATGGGATTATAATAAATAAAGGCAGGGTCTCTCTTCTAGGGATCTCTTCTGCCTCCGTCCGAGCCAACCTAGCAGCCGCCGCCGCGCCATTCACTCATCCAGGAGGGCTGACGGAGCTCGGAAACTCACAAGAGAAGAAGGGGAGGTACTCGTGCAATTCCAGATCTAGCTGGGGCAGTCGCCCCAACGTGGATCCGCCAGTGATGGAGTGCGTGGTGCAGGGAATCATCGAGACCCAGGTATTCTGATTTTTGAAGGATTGGAACCCTTTACTCATCGTTGGCGTTGCCTAATTTGTTGTGTTCTAAGGTTGTTGATCTAGTTTAAGCTTTTACACTTGCTGATTGCATCTAGATCTTCTAAGTATCTTTTTCAAATTTGATCTAGAATGTCAATATTTACTGGAGAAGTTTGTATGAGTTGATTCAGAATACTGATTTTGTCATTGAACATTTCAGCATAACTAATTAAATCCACATTGTGGTGGATAAAAAAATCAGATTGATGTACAATGTTGAGCTCAGTGTGCACCACTCCATTAGCTGCATTGAGTGCTCGGTTGATCTCACTCTCCAGTGTAGCGCCTCACTTCCTCCACCACTGTGCTCTGCCTACTTTTTGCCCTCAACTCCAGCACTACGCCCTGCCAATTTCCGACTCAGAAATTATCACCTCGTTTGTGTCATTGATTGGTAAAGTTAGGGGACTGAGAGGATGTGGACATATGGTTTGGGTTGAGAAAATTAAGATCATGAGGGGATAGGAGTCACTAAAAACAAATTTGTGAGAGAAGAAAAGTTTTTTTTTGGTTGAATTATTAGAAACCGATTTGTTTTCTTTTAAGTAGGAATATAGATATTATTTTTTTGAGATGTTTGTTGCAAAAAGTAATTTTTGTTACTTTTTTCAATTATTTTTGGTAACAGATTTTTAGGGTGGGAGAGTTAGCCCGCTCCCAGTGAGCAGTCTTTTCAGAGAATTAGAGAGGCAAAAGAACATATCATTCACCTACTGAGTGTTTTAAAGATAACTAATTTCCTGTTTCTTCAGGCACTAATTTATCAACTGCTTTCCGATGAGGACTTGTAATAAACTATTTAAGTAGTATGTATGCTAATCCTGTGATCTACCTCATCTTGAACTACCTTTACAAAAGAGAACCATCAACTGTAGACTTTAGAGCCCATTCAAATCTCTGCACTATGTACTTGAGAGTTAAAAAGTGCAGTGACTACCCATGTTTTTGGGTAAGCATGGAATGGTATTAGAGGTTAATGTACACAGATAATAAAAACTGATTCTTGAGCTTATCTTTGACCCGCTATCTCTATGACTAGTTGTTGCTCACTTTTCTGTACACAGTTCACTCCAGCGCAAATTGACACTAAATAATTTAAAAATTGAGTGAAGTGATAAATAGATCATGTGGACCACTACATGTTAATCATCTATTCCTCACTTTGAAGCACTAATTCTGATCCCTAAAGTTTCATTTACCTTTTCTGCTCAGCATGTTAACCTAATAATAACAGTCAATATGCAGCTTGAGAACCATATGATCTATCACTGTTCTTTTAGAATAGAGGGGAACTTAATTCATTTGTATATTCTAGTTGATGTGTTGTGTATCAAATGTCACTTAGCCTTCATTTTTATTGCTCAACCTTTTTTTTCGCAGAACTGCTCTGCCATTAGTAGTGTAATAATTGATTCATCTTCCCGTGTTGCAGCATGTTGAGGCTCTTGAGGTTCTTCTCCAGGGTCTCTCTGGTGTCCCCAAAGAGCGTGTTAGGGTGCATGAGCTCTGTCTTAAAAGTGGGTCTAATCTAGGTTAGTTTGTGATTAGTCTGCTCTCCCATTCTTATGCAAGTGGTGTATTAACTGACATCTTTCAATCATACAGGTGTTGTCCCATCAGAGGTTCGTTTGTTGTGTGACTTAGCTCAGCCCACACCATCCTGGTAACTAACTGTGTTAAGCTGCTAAAAGTTCCTTTTTGTAATGTTGTCATTAATTGTGGCAAGATTGTAGGACAATAAGACATGTTGGTGGTGCCATGAGAGGTGCTGGTGCAGAGCAAATCTCAGTTCTGGTCCGTACAATTGTAGAGAGCAAAGCCGGCAACAACGTCTTGCGCTACTTCTACGTTTTAGGGTACAAGCTAGACCATGAACTCTTGAAGATTGGTTTTGCTTTCCGTTTCCATCGAGGTGCCCAGATCACTGTTACTGTCACATCTGCTAACAAGATGCCAAGGCTCCATGCAACTGATGAAGCTGTGCCAGTCACACCTGGCATACAGCTAGTGGAAATCACAGCTCCTGCTGCTGCTGATAATTACAATGACGTTGTTTCAGCCGTCACTGCGTTCTGTGAATATCTTGCACCGTGAGTACTCCTTACCTTCAATTCCAGGATTTTAATTGGAAGACATATGCAGATGAATCACGTTTCAAAAAAAAAACAGATGAATCAAGCACGTCCTTTTTTAATAACCCTTACACAACCTTGCAGGCTGCTGCATCTGTCAAAACCAGGACACTCGACTGGAATTGTCGCAACTGCTGGCTCCGCTGCTGCCTCGCTCATGTCAAGTGGTGGCGGCAAAACCTTGTAAAGTTATCTTCTTGGAGCTCTGGACGGTGTGGCTGTTGAGATTGTCTTCTTTGGGATAATTAGGCAGTGACGGTGTCCATGGCCGATAGCCCGACACTGCGTTGTGCCCACCCAGTAGATCGACCTCCTATATTTGATTGAATGATGAGACGTCGTGCCTTGTAGCTGCACGGGCCGTGAGACCCACCTGTTGTGTATATCTATTGTTTTTAGTGATCTTATTGACCAAATCGTTTTGCTGGCGTTGTGGTCTGATCCGGGTACTTGTTCGGAAGCGACACGCTCGCAATTTTCACAATGCTTAAAAGCTTCAAGTGATTGGTGTTTGGGTGGTGCCGTGGTGGCACGTTGAGGAGTGTTTATCCATCTTGTTAATCTTGTGATTGTCGATGAGACGGTGACTATAAATCGAATGTTGGACTGATGCGTCGAATATGAGGGCAATGAGCAATCTCGCCGCTGTATAATTGAGTTATTTACAACTTCCATGACTTTAATCATCAAGGCTTTCGCAACCATAATCTCTATTGACAAGCTGAAACTTAAACGTACAACAATTCAGTTTTTCTCTGACATTCACGATGGCTCTGAACTATGGTACTACACGAACCAGAATTGTATCAATCTTATTTCCTGGTGGCAGGACCATCTTCACGAGCTCACATCTATTTCCCGAGGAATAAGGAGGGCTAGGGGAACGCGAAGGACTGAAAGGTAGCTGTGGTCACCCAGCTAGTTAATCCCTCTTCCAGTACTATCTGTTGTTGTCATTTTTTAGAATGGAATCTGCTGTTATCATCTCCACATGAAAAACCGCTGTTAACAAACCATTTTCTGCAACTTCATTTTTCTTAAAGCGCATAAACAAGGTGCCAAGAAAATATCAGAACAAAGATTCACAGCAATGCTGTATACAGGCGTCCCAAGTGCCAACATGTTCAACAACAGCTCAGACAAGGTTTGCACGACGAGCGGCGGTAGCAGCTATTGCATACCAAGGCAGCAAAGGTGACTTCATCTTCGCCCTTGTGCCTCTGCAACGTCTCCCAAGGTGAACGAGTTCCAAACCCCTAGGATCATCACTGTTTGTTGTCATTCGGAGCGTCTTTACGCCGTTTGTTGATGTTCTGACCAGCTTTACAAGATCTCTTCCGAGGCTGCTTCGAGCCAGCAGGCTTCTGCTGGGCACCCCGGGGGTCAGGAATAGGCACACGATGCTCACTAGCCAAAGCAGGGAAACCAGCGGCAGGGTTTCTGCACATAAGAAAAAAATTGCATTAGAGGCAAAAGTATGACAAAACCATCTGTAGCTACTCAAAAAACGGAATTCATTCCACACAAAAAAAAGAATGAATATGGTTGTCCAATTTCATATTTCAAGTGATTGCCAGAAGAAATTAGTCTACATCTCCTACTTTATAGGAAATGAATATGGATTGTAATTTCATCGACAGTAAAAAATAAACATCATATGAAGGTCATAATGCTCTATCAGGAAAAACAAGAAAGCCAAAGAGTTCTTTTGCATCTCCAATTTGAACATGTGGGACACAATAGCTGATTGTCTATCCTAGTGTTATTGGCATAAGCGATTCGCAGCCTTACAAGGTAAAATGATGCCTACAGTAAAAGGATTTAGTTCAAGGACCACTAAACACTAGTATAAAGGATGATGTAAAGTTCATAGTCCATCCTGAGAGCACTGAAGAATGATGAAAATGTTCACAGCCCATCCTGCATACAAGTAAATGATGATGCATTGAGTGAAACTCATGTAAATATGCTGGCAGATCTTACCCGTGAGTACGGCAGACTCCTGCATGGCTGTGGGAGCACCAATCGGCCTATCCTTCAGCAAACTCTGGCGAAGTGCTATGTTCTCAGCAGCACAGAACTGGAGGGCATAGCTTAGGCGGCAACACTCTGCCTCCAGATATTTACTCTTCATCTCCAGGTCTTTTACATACAACTTCTTCCTCTCCCTCGATTTCATGGCAGAATCCTTATTCCTCATTCGTCTGTTGGGACACAACACCCAAAAGGAACTGATATTATATATTGCCAAACCAAGAAGCAAACAATCATATATGGTTCTCTAGTTACCTATCGTTCAATAGTTACTTATAACAATTACAACAACCTCTAAACCGATATTACAGTTGTGGTGAATGTGCCACAAAAACCAACAGAAGATACATAGACAATCATACTTTTTTCATCTATTTTTGTTTAAAGAGCATAATGCTTTTATTGGATCAAGGGACTTGTGGAAGCTCGTGGCATTCTCTTAAGCAAGAAATGAGTTGAGAAGAAACTCATCAAGTCCTCAAACTCACAAGTAATAATAAGAGGCAAGAGGCATGTAGCTGCTTAAATTTCCGAACAGCAAACCAAATTAGCCTGATACCTCAACTAAACAATGATGAAAGGCCAGAGACAAAGAGCTGAAGTATTTTATCTTCTGTGAATTTTTACCTACCCAGCACTAGGACTCTATATTATAGATCATAGTACTTCATTTCCCCAACACTCTGCATAATCATCTTACAGTCAGTTCCAGAGAACATTGTCTTGCATTGTTCCCGTGGAGAAACTAATCATACAACTCATCCGCATCATCCAACTTGCACATACATATAATGAGATACATACTTATGAAAAAAAAAAGTTTAGCAGCTCCCCTTCCCACACTAATAAATCACTAATTGATGCCCAATTGTCTCTGCATACTGTTTATATTTTGCACATAATACTTGTAGAGTTGTAGTTGTAGCAAATTAGCTATTCCCTTGACAAACCTTGGCATAAAAATATTTCCTAGGCAGATGAGGAAACTAATAAGAACACGGAATTTGCTGAGATTTGGATTGCCTTTTCTATTAAAACACACAAAAAAGAGGGCAGTACCTCCTCTTCTTCTTGCCCTCGGGGTCATCGCCACCATCCGCACCCACCTCATCCTCCCCCGCGGACGCCCCATCCGCGCTCCTGGACTTGGGGCTCCCGTCATCCTCGCCGTCTCCGACGACGACGCCATCCAAGAACTCATCAATCCCGTCCATCGCTGCCTCGTCCTCATAGTCCTCCATGAGAAACTTCTCGACCTCCCCCAACCCGTCCCGGAGGCCCTCCCCAGCAGCCAACAGCTCCCGCGACGCCCCCGCCTCCGCCCCCGGTGCCGGCAGCGGGGCGAAGACTGCGGCGGGGTCGCCGGAGAAGGAGGCGAGGACGGCGTCGACCTCCTCTAAGGGAAGGTCGTAGTCCCCTCCTCCCCCAACCCCCGCCGCAGCCATGGCGATGTTGGCCTGGCTAGAGCCCAGGCCAGACCTAGCAGCTCAATGCTGAGCTCGTCGGCGAACAAGCATTTCTTTCTCTTTTCTTTTCTTTTGTTTTTTATGAAAAAAAATTGACAATTCTTGCATTTCTTCTGTGGCGGGCTAATCGCTTCCTGAGGAAGGAGGAGGAGACGGACGGTGCCGTGGGCAACTGCGACTGATGCCGTGGTGCGGCCAATGGGGACGCCGGAAAGTGCCACGTCAGCTTGGAGGAGGGTTCAGGCCACGTGGATTAGGCTATTTGCAGCGGTATCCTGCAAATCATCCTGAACCGCTACAGTACCGGTTTTTCTCTCGCAAACGACGATGCAGCGGTGTCCTGTACCTCCTCCTGTACTGTGCCGGTCCGCCGCTCCCTCCCCCAAATTTCCCAGAGGCGGAGGCCTCCTCCAAATCTCGCCGCCGTCTCCTCGGTCCTCGGACGCTTCGCGCCGCGCTCCACCTCCTCTCCTCGCCGCCGCGGCCGTCCCTCCCCTCCGCCGCGGCCATCTCTTCTCTGGCAGCAGCGGTCGTGGCCAGGTCCTCGTCTTCGTCGCCGTCGCCGTCGCTACCGCCCTGCTTCAATGGCCACTCGACGCCGGCCGCCGCCCGGCCCCGACTCCGCCCCGACGCGACGCCGCCCCGCCGCCGGCACTTGCTCTTCTTCGGGTTCAGCGCATCAACTTCGCCGCGCTCCGCACCCGCCGCTCGCAACCCTCGGCAGCGACGCAGCACCCACCACGGCGGCGTCCCTGGAGAGCACCGGATCGACACAATCTCCTCCAAAGTGAGTATTTGTTCTCTTGTTGTTCTTCCCCTGTAAATTCTTATCAGTTCATCCTCGAAGAAAAACAGAACTGAATGTGTGAACTGCTTGCATGAAGTGATGAATGAATACCACATCCTCAATTGTCCCTCTTTTCTGATCGATTCCATGCAACTGTTATATTCCTGTTCAATGTGTTCTGCTAGTTTAGATAAATTCTGAATTAAGCATCACTTCTGGGCTAGCACTCTTGATCTGCTTGCAAGAAGTGCTTTCCCCTCCCAAAATGCATGCCACTTACTTGTTCAGTTGATCAGTTCTGTGCAATTGGAGACAGGAATGCAGCATGATCGCTCAATCTCTGCAGTTCTATTTGTATGATGTTGCGTGAAGACTTTATCCTAAACTTGGTGCTTTTTTTATATCCAAGTTGCTGGCTGTGATTGTTCAATTCCAGCTAACAATAGCAATGTTGCTCTGTTTCTGTCTCTGGTATTGTGGTGATGGTTTTGGCATGTCGATCATACAAGCAAGTCTTCACTTCTCTCAACTGATTTTGTAGCAACTGAGCTCTTGATCATCACTACGGGTGTAATGGTTAAGGATCTTGTTTGCATTGTTAATTGAACTAGGGAAAGGCATTCTAATCTCAGAATATGTTACATATTATTCAGAAGATGAGTTTACAGCAAGCCAAATAGCCATTACTGGTGTCGATATGGAATATGTATGCTGCATATTTGCTGGCTTAAGCACAAATTGATCACGCTGTACTGGTATGAGGGGCAACTAGGTATACAAATTTCATACAGATTCAGCATTACATGAGAACTGGCTCTGTTTATTCTGGTTTTTGTATACAGAATATAGCCATCATGTGTGTGTAGCCACTGTCATTTCTTGGTTGCAGCTGGGTCGGGAAATGGGATCTTGCAGATGCACTGATGGATCTTAAATTGACTTAAGCCCTGTAAGTAATGTATCAGACTATCAGCTGGGTTGGGAAATTCTTTTTTGGCTGGCTTTTTGGGCTGGATCATTGACTGACTTCTGCTTATATAATTCTGTTGACTGACTTCTTTTATCAGTGAAATGATGCAGGTAGAATGATCATTGTGATGTCAATCCTGAAGACACTTCTGTAACTTTTTATCTGACAGGGAAGCCTGTAATTGTAAAACTTAACTGTTACACTTTATTTTGTCAAGTATTGATCTGAAATTCTGGATCTGTTTTCCAGGACAAGGATGAGATTGTGCTTGAGAAGAATGATAAACTGGAGGAGCAGATGGTTGCTTTGTCCACATCTTTCCAGTCCATGCTCCTGCAGAGAATTGGAGAACAACCCATGCTGATGCTAGAGCAAGAGCCTTGGGACTCTGACAAGCAAGAACCGGAGGATGCAACGAAGGACACTGTTATGTTGCAGGTGTTGCAGGTCCAGTCTGTGTTGTTCCTTGAACTGTTCTGTCAGGACACTGTTATGTGCTTCTCCAGTCTGATTGTATTCGTGGGCAATGAAAATTGTTTGTTTCATGTAACAATATATGTTTCGTGGGTAATGAAAATTGTTTGCTGTGCATGTGCCTGTGCTCCAAGGCAGAACAGCCTGTGCATTTATTATTGCAAATTTCAAAGGCACAATCTGAGGCATCTTCCATGAAATCTGTCGGCTACAGTACTTTATAAATTGGACGGTTTACTCAAGAAAAGAACAATCATGAAATCTGTTTATTATTCCATTTCCTGGGTAAATTGGACTCAAATTTCTATCTGTAATCTATCAACATCTAGAATGTGCTGGCATCCAAAACTTCTATTCCCAGTCATTGCCTTCATCTGCCACCAGTACCCTGCAGGCACCAACAATAATACACAGATCAGGGAAGCATCTTGAAAAAAAAAATGCTACAACTATTCAGATATTTCTTTGGGTTTATAGAATTCAGTTAGTTGGCCAAACATATAGAATTCAGTTAGTCCTGATTGAACAGTTAGCATTCAACTGAAACCAAATAAATATAAAATTTTTCGGTTCCATGCACCAAAGAAGAAAGTAAGCATTCACTACTGATTGGGTGCAAATTGCATGAAACCAAAAAGACAGAGAGAAAATGGCATGAAAAGATTCAGTTAGTGCTAGGCAGATTGTATGAAACTTCAGGTTAATGCTATACGTGATGACTATGTGAGCATCTGTATGTACTAGTCCTGTAGATCAGGAACAGACATGCAAGCAACCTCAAACTTGTCAATTGCAAAGGCTCAAAATTGCAACTCAACTGTAATGTAACTAGAAAGCAGGTACTAGGTAAATGCCTGAACCTTGAGGTTGTTGCATATGTGTGTGTGTGAGGAATTGTCTCGTTCACAATCTACATCAGAAACGAGTGTCAAGGTGACTGGATATTGTGTTGAGCGCGACGTAGGCTTTGTGGTGATTTCTCAAACAGCTTGCGGGTAGTCGTTCCGTTCCGGACCTGATCGAGGTTGGTGAACTCGATGTCGTGGCAGTGGAGGATGTCGACGTAGTCGAGGCCCAGGCGGGCGAAGCTCTCGTCGATGCTGCGGGTGACGCAGGCGGCGGAGAAGTCGAAGCCCTCGTCCTTAATTTGTAGCGGCCGCACTTGGTGGCAACGACGACCCAGTCCCTTGGGACGGCCGCGTGGCGGAGGCAGTCCCCGAGGACGGACTCCGGCACGGCGCTCCAAGAAGCAGGGCAGCTCCCAGAAGAACGGCGGCGGCAAGCGGCCGAGGTGCCACCACCACGCCAAGAAGAGCGCCGGCGACATGGCAGAGCAGGACAACTACCGCGTCGAGCGGCGTCCACCGGAGACGGCGGAGCAGCGCCCGCGTCGGCACGCACGGCGCTCCCCCGCGCGCGGACTCCGGCGCGGCTCGGCGTCCGCTCGCTCGGCGCGGGCACGGCGCGGCGATGGATTTGGAGAGTGGGATACAGGGTACCGTTGCAGCAGCTGGTGGATTTGGAGGACGAATCATTTTTCAGGACATGGAAATATTCATTTGGAGGGTGGAATATAAGGGACACCGTTGCAGACAGCCTTACTGTTCTTTTACTTTTTGCTTTCTTTGGGCTACTTGTGAGGGGGATACCTAGTACTGGGGGCCCAACACATAAGCCCAATACTCACGCATCCAATTTTCTTTTATCAAACCCAAGTACCCAACCCCGATTCGACAACGTTTCCGCCGCCCCTTCTCCCCCTTCCGCCTCCGATGGCCACGACGACAACGACGGCGACGGTGGTGACGCCACCGGCGGCCAACGCCAACCTCGTACCGACACCAACGGCTCCGCATCCACGCCCCGCCGTGCCACCCGCTCCGCGGCCCCCCTCCAACTTGGGTCCCGTCAAGTCGGAGGCCCCTCCAGCCGCCTCGTCTACTACCTCCGCCGCCGCCGCCTCCTCCTCCTCCTCGGCCGCAACCGGAGCGGAGGATCCATCCCCCATCATCACCGTCCCGAGTTATTCAGGTAACCAAAACTACGCTTTAGCACGGCGGCGCCCACCTCCTGTAGAGGCTAAAACACGGAACCCTAACCGGGGATTCCCCTCGCAGCGTGGTTCTCGTTCGACTCCATCCACGACACGGAGCGCGGTCTCCTGCCGGAGTTCTTCGAGGGGGAGGCCGCGGCGGCGTCCGGGTGCCGGGGCCCGGACGCGTACAAGTACTACCGGGACACCCTGATACGGAGGTTCCGGGCGCGGCCGGGTCGACGGCTCACGCTCACGGAGGCCAGGCGGGGACTTGTGGGCGATGTTGGCTCCATCCGCCGTGTCTTCGACTTCCTTGACGAATGGGGGCTCATCAACTATGGTGCTCTGCCGTCGGGCTCAAAGCAGGCAAAAGAGAAGAGGGAAGAGGCTGCGCCACAGTTGTCGTTGCCTTCTGGGGCAACAGTATCCAAGAAGCTTTGTACCAGTTGCCGCTCTATGTGTGGGCTTGCTTACTATGCCTGTGAGAAGGTGAGTGTTTTTGAATTGTGGACTTGGTATATATATGTATCACTGCATAAATTTTCCGTTACATATTGTTCCACCGCTAGATTTTCCTCTACGGATAGATTTGGTAACGAAACATTCAGGTCCAAGTATAACTATCTTGATGCATTAATGTAGTTACAGTGCAAAAGCATTTTGTCTTGGCTTGCAACATGAAGATAAACTGAGCTTCCACGGTTTCTCATAATATGTAAGGAACAATAGTTCTATGGTCATGAGTTTAGCCATGTATCAATAAATTCATTTGGCGGGGAAGTATGTGTTCTTGGTTGGTCCATGTTATCTCTATTGACATGCATCCTGGAGAGGATGTTAGGACAAGTGAAGGAACAACCTTTCTGACAAAAACCACATGTGCATAGAAGCATATTTTGCTTTGACAAATGCTATATTTAGCTTAGGGCACGGTGATCTTGTGTGCACAAAATTACCTGCAAAAATTGAAGTGTTTATCTTTCTTTTTATCGTCAAGAAAGGACATTAAGACTAATGGGCAATGAAACTTGTTAATAAATGTTTGTTTCAGGAATTGTCAAATTTAGCATTTTGTGAATAAATTATGTTGCTATTTTAGAAGAACGTTTCTCATGTAGGACCATAAAAAATCACTAAGGCATTGGTACACTGCTTCAGCTTTTGTAGTAGCCACATTGTTTCATTGCTTCTTTTCAGAGGGTGTGATTGTGGTCGGGCGTCATCATCACTTTAGAATGAAGTTCAAAGTTATTGCTCACACTTTATTTTTAAGATCAAAGTGGCATGGACATGTCATGAAGATTGTAAACAATACAAATCAAGTTCGTGTTATTTGAATTGTGCCACAAAAATCAGTTCAACTTTTGTCACCATGTTGACTGCTTTTTTATTGACTTCTTCGATATTTTAATGTGAGGAGTTTCTAAGTTGTTCACCTTAACCTTTTGCATGTGATCAGGCAGATATAAGTCTCTGTGCTAGATGCTTTGTACGTAATAACTACCGGCCAGGTCTGACTGCTGCGGACTTCAAGAGAGTTGAAATTACTGAAGACGCAAAATCAGACTGGACAGACAAAGAAACTCTTCACTTGCTTGAGGCTGTCTTGCATTATGGCGAAGACTGGAAAAAGGTGTCTGAACATGTTGGTAGCCGATCAGAAAAAGACTGTCTTGCAAGATTCATCAGGTTACCTTTTGGAGAACAGTTCATGGGACCCAAGGAGGATAGAATGGTGTTCGAGAATGATGACGACATTACTGATGAGCCTGTCTCAAAACGACTGCGTATCACTCCACTGGCGGACGCAAGCAATCCGATTATGGCTCAGGTCTGTATCATTCTTTTTTACTCTGTTGTGGTAGCTGCTAGAGTATTTTTAAGCAGTATGCTTGCCTGGGCTTGGAGTAAAGAACAGGCAATGGTACTTGCCAATATCATCAGTTTTGTGAGTTTTAACTTATGAGTTAATTCATGTATTTAAGAATGTAGCGCTTGATTCAGTGTCTTTATTATTAGATGTATACATCAATTCTTCAGGTAGCGTTGGTTCCTTGCATGTATGACCCATATTCTTTACCCATGTACTTCAGAACAAACATGCAACATTGCATTACATTTAAAGAATGTCTGGCATAACACTTTGAAAAGTGATCCCTGACTTAGTTGTGCACAGTGCACAAAATGTGTTAGTGTTACACTGGCCTCCTGCCCTCCTATTTGCATGATGCCTTGTACTGTATTGTTGTTTATTCTAAATGTGGAGAATAGCTGAGGGAGAAAACTGAGTAACTGAAGTGTTTTCCTAGGTTGCATTCTTGTCAGCCATTGTGGGTTCAGATGCTGCCTCAGCTGCAGCTCAAGCAGCTATTTCTTCACAATCGCGTGTTGATCTAAATGACGGCGAGATTGATTCTTCAATAAATAGCACCAGGGAAGAAGGTATCAGCTCTGCACCCATGCGTTTGCCTTGTTCTTTTGCAACTTCTGCCATATTGATGTTGGACATCAATGTGCAAAATGCAATGTCCACAATGATGACTAGAAGTTTGAATGTTGTGTGAATGGCTTCAGTTTGTACATAACATTCTGCAGCTAGCCATAGGTTCAATCATAACACTTCTAGTATTATAGTATCATAAAGGCACTTGTACCTGAATAATTTATGCAAATAGGCACTTAATGACGACAGTATCCATTTTCAAAATTCTTGCTGCTCGCCTGAATGCATACTTTGCAGCTAACATTACTGTCCTCTTCAGAATCATCTCACACAAATGGGCTTTCAGTCAACGATTTGCTCAAAGAGGCTGCCGCTAGTGCACGGGCACAACTTGAGAAGGAACGGAACAGCATAGAGCAATCTTTATCTGATATAGTGGATGTCCAGGTACCAATGCTACAACTCTGGGATGATAACTGTCTATATAAATGATGAGCCAATTCCCTCAGTGCCATGAAAAATCTTATGACTTTCCTCATTGCCATAAAATTTTTAGAAATTCCTTCAGTGCCATAAAAGTTTCGATTCATTCCTTCAATGCCATTCCTTCCATATTTCCATCCAAGTTCTGTTAAGTGCTGTGAGAAAATACAATTTTGCCCCTACCTAGTTGTGGCCCCACCCCGTCAGTACTCTCTCTCCCTCTTTCTATTTTCTCTTCTCGTCAGCCTCATCTTCCTCGTCATGGGAAGGGCTCGTGCCGAGGCCGGACACTGAGGCCAGGGTGGAATCGCCCATGCCATGCTCGTTCCACCACTCCCGTGCTCACGCTGGTGCTGGGGCCCCTCGTGCACGTCGCTGGCGCCCACGCCTGCGCTGCTGCTCGCCCGCGCCGCTGTTGGAGCCACTCGGCCAGGCCGCCCACGCCGATGCTGGAGCCGCCGGCGCCGCGCCCGCGCCGCCGCCGCGGTCGCCCACGCCCCGTGCGTGCGTGCGTGCGCCCGCGCCGCCGTCGCAGTCGCCCGCATCCATGCTCGCGCCTGTGCCCGCCCGCGCCGCCACCGCGTTTGCTCGCGCCCACGCCCGCGCCGCCGTCGCGGTCGCCAGCACCCAAGCTCGTGCCTGCGCCCGCCCACGCTCGTGTGTGCGCCCTGCAGGAGGTGAGGAGGAAAGGAGTGGAGAGATCTTCGGTGGGAGGAGGTGAGGAAGAAAGAGGAGGCAAAGAGAAAAGAGGAAGATGATGAGAGACCTCATTGACAAGTGGGGCCAGGGGTAAAATTGTCTTTTCTCATGACACTTAACAGCATGTGGATGGAAATCTGAACGTAATGGCACTGAGGGAATAAATCGAAACTTTTATGGCATTGAAGGAACTTCTAAAAATTTTATGGCAATGAGGGAAGCTATGAAATTTTTCATGGCACTGAGGGAATTGGCTCATAAATGATATGTACTGACTTATTGTCTCTATCATCTTTTGTTGTAAAACCTTTCTCAGATGAAGGAAATCCAAGATAAAATATGCCGTTTTGAACATACGGAGATGCTGATGGAGAAAGAGCGACAGCAGCTCCAATGCCTGAGGGATTTGCTTTTCACAGATCAACTGGCAATCATGCAACATCAACGCAAGCCCCAAGCTGTAGCCACAGAGAGCAAACATGATGAGAAGCCAAAAACCGTGATTAATATAAGTTGATTAATAGAGGGATTTTGATGCGAGACTGGAAATGGTTCCTTTGCATTACTGGACCTACAGTTGGATTGGACATAGGTCTGCACCATTATCTAACCTTTTTCCCCTTTGTTGGCCATAAACTCTGTAGTAGTGTGTTCAATCCGTGTGCCGTCCTCAGATGTTATATGAAGCAAGAAGGTTCGTAGATCTAGCTGATGAGAACGGTTGACTTAATCTTGTTGCACACAAGAGTACCTAAAGTAGCATGGAGCAGTAAATGGTAATGGTTTGCGATCGGACTCTAATCGTGACGTCGTAGCTTTCATGTTTGCCTCGACAAAGCAACTATTGTGAACTCGTAGGAAAAGGATTCATACATTCGTTTGATTTTCTTCCCCTTTGCATTGAACGCCATTTGTTTTGAATAACTATACATGGCTGCGTACGAAATCCTATCCTCGTTTTAAGATGGCATCAAGTATTTTACAAATACCTCTCAGGTTAGCAATAGCCATACCTCTCAGGTTAGCAATAATGAGCGTAGGCAAATTTTTTTAAAAAAAAGAACAGAGATTACCTCTGGTTATATTGAAAAGTCAAAAGCGATAGGCTGTTAATGATGCATCATGCACAAGATTCTCATAGGATGTAAACATGTAATATTGTAAAGTAGTAGTGGAATCATGAAGTGACAGACAACGTTATAAACCTATAATAGGTCCAAAATCATTCTTAATGAACATCATCACAGGAGCTAATTTTGTGTGGTGGCACATCGCAAGTAATACGAAACATGAGAGAAAGAAGGTAACGTAAGAACTGTTGCCATCGCTTTAATTAGTGTAAATAATAATTTAAATAGATTATAGCCTTGTATGTTTGTTTTACACCAAATTTGACGACATGTTTCTACATAGCTTCTTCACATAATTAGAAATATATGATAGCAATAAAGTATGTTTTATGACAAATCATATAATATGAAAATTGTAAGTAGAATTGGTTCGGTGTCTTGTGGCTAAATGTACCTATCCAGGCCAAGTAATATGCTTAGCAGTGTGCCTATATATTTTTGCTGGTTGTGTTATAAGGATTATCAAGATTATTTTTTAGTGGCAAATGAAGTATGTGTTGACAATATGTGAATATTGTTACCTCGTTAATGAAAGATTTGTTGAGCTAGTTCTGAAGAGATAGAATATATGGGCAATAGACCTGATTACGGACTGCCACACCAGATCAATGCATCGAAAGAGCTGGGGCCTGGGGCCGAGCTTTTTAACCCAAGCGGCTCTAGCCTAATGGTTAGAATACTTAGTAGCGTCCTGTTCGACTTCCTGTGAGAGCGAATTAATTGTGTTAGAATAAAATTATAAAAAAATAGGTATGACTTCTCCTGCTGACTTCGGTAAAAAAAACCAAAGCTTGAGCCTTAATACCGTCCCAAAAATTGAGAAACCTCAAAGATATTCATAATACTACTATATATAGATACGGTCCAGTACCATCTAAAAATGGAATACCCAACCTAATCAATTGTTGGTTTGGCTAGGACATGGATTTTCAACCCATGTTGGGCTCAGGATGGGCTTGACTTGAAAACATCGTCGGGCTTTTTGGCCTAACGGAAGCCTGATCCAGAGATTTCTATGTAGCTTCTGAAAGTTTTTTCGGCCACTTAGCTTCCATTGTTTATGATTCGTGTGGCCAATATGGGCCACACAATCTCCTTCGTCCTTCCCACCTCCGTTCGTGGGGGGAGCCGCCGCCGACGGAGGGGCGGAAGCCGGCCAGCGGGCGGAGGGCTAGGAGTAGGGATGAAAACGGTCGGGAACGGTCGGGAAAACACTCTAACCACTTTCGCTACTGAATTATTTAGTCGGGAACGGGAACGGAAAAGCCGGTCGGGAAAACGAAATCGAAAATACGGAATGTCGGAAACAAAAAATTTCGGTCGGGAACATGTCGATAACGGTCGGGAATTGATAATTCAATCAGGAACAACGCACTATCAAACCACCGCAAGCACTCAATTCAGTGGTTACAACTATATATGATATACCTTGGAAAATTAAGTAAATACCGTAGTATGAAAGAAGGCCAAACGTGCTCCGTTCTTTCCGTGAGAACTCTCATGGGCCAGCACACCACCATGTGGGCCGCGCAATGATTAATGTGAGCTCCTGGGAGGCTGCAACATGCAGCCCTGGTGCAAGGCACAGAGCAAGCAGGCAGAGGCAGCGGTGCACACTTGAAGTTTAGTGCCACCTCGCGTAGGCAGAGGGAGAGGAATGGCCGATCCACTATATAAAAAAGCTCCTCTCGCTGGCGTAGCCATTGCTCCTCTCGCTGATGTAGCCACTGCTGAGCGTGCTCTGGGTTGCTTCGCGTAGGACTGTTGGAGATTGATGAGATTCGAAAAACAATCCAATAAACATTTTAATATGCGGAAGAAAACAGGAATTTTCCTGTATTCTTTCCGGTGGAATACGGTATCCGTGAATACGGTCGGGGAATTGCCCCAACCGATTCCGCTCCCGTTTCCTGCCGTATATTCCTGTATAAATTCGATTTTACATGGTTACTGATAATACGGTATTCGGCGTCGGTTGGTTACTGATAATACGGTATTTGGCGTCGGTTGGGACGGAGGCGAGCGGAGCTGGTCGACGGTTTGGGGTGCCACCTATCGCGGGTGGTGGCTGAGGCCGCTGGCTGCGGCGACGGTTAGGGTTTCAGCGGGGAAGGGGCTACAATGGTTGCTGGACATAGAGAAGTTGGGAGAGGGGGCGGAGGGAAGCAGCCGCCGGCCGCTGGACATAGAGAAGTTGGGAGAGGGGGCGGAGGGAAGCAGCCGCCGGCCGCGGCGACGGTTAGGGTTAGGGTTTCAGCGGGGAAGGGACTACAATGGTCGCTGGACATAGAGAAGTTGGGAGAGGGGGCGGAGGGAAGTTCCGGCGGCCACTGCCGCCGGCCAGGGTCGAACAAGCGGTGGGCGGGGACCGGCGGTGGGGGCGAGAAGGAGCACCGTATAAGAAAGGGCAAGAAGGCAAGGCGGCGGCGGGCGGGCGGCGCAGCGGCGCGGCAGCCGCCGGCCGTGGTGGCCGTCGAAGGCGACGACGGAGGTGGCTAATGGGCTATCATGGGCCCTAAGCCATGGGTTATATCTGGCTTCCACAAGTCATATAGTAGTCCCCACCTGACTCGTCACATTGCGTGATCAGGTCTAGCAAAAAATAAAAGAAATTGCAAACCTTAGAAAAAATATGGTTAAAATTGGTAGGTAAAAAAAGGTATTGAAGGAACGTTAAGTATATATTTACGCTCCTTCCTTCTTACGTGTGACGGGTGCGCTCCGCTGCGTCCATGTCCCGTATCGCCGCCGCCGCTGGTTAGTGTTCGGGGTTGGGTTGGGGGAGAATTTGGTCAGAGCGGCTATAGAAGGGGTGGTCGGGGCGGCAGGCGGCCCGACGGTAGCGATAGGCGGCAAGCGGAAGGCCAGGCGGCGAGGGCGCCGCCAGCCGGCGCGGTGGAGGACCTCCGGTGGGCGGTGCCGGCGGCGAAGACGGCGAAAGAGGAGGTGCTGATTGATGGATTAGCGTGGCGGCGCGTTGCCGGAGCAGGGGCGGAGGAGGCAGCGCGGGCGGAGGAGGTGGCGTGACTGTAGTGGCTGGCAGATTAGCGTGTTTGTGGCGGCGGGTGCTGCCGACAGCGGAGAAGACGATGCGGCGGGTAGACCCCTCGCGGGATAACCCAGTTCTTGAAGAAAACACAGAAAAGAGGGGAAGCTGCCAAACGAAGGGAGCATTAGGAGTTGTCCTGGTACTTTTAAGCTAAGTTTTATTAGCAGATGTCCTAATAGGTTAGGACATAAATATGCTAAGCTAGTAAGCTGGTTTTTAATAGTTTAGATGTCGAGGAGTGGTAATATGAAGCTCTACGACTACATTATGTATATAAAAGGATGGACACGGACTGTATAAAAGAATAAACGCAGACGAAGGTTAAAAGAATAGAAACACGGGTAAAATTGCTGCGGTAAACTCTCGTCCCTCCTCGTAACAAAAAAGAAAAAAAAGAAAAAAAAACTTGTGCCCTCCGTGGCCATCCGGGACGGCCCCGATGCTCGAGCCAGTGCCGTGGCTTTCCTCCACCTCTCTCTGTGTGTGTTCATTTCTTTCCTAGCGGTAGCGGCGACTACAGGGTGGGCGGCGCCGCCAGGCCCTCGTCGGGCGCTTCGCCGGTGACAAGCATCTGCCAGGTATGCCCATTCATCCCCTTCCTTTCCTTCCCCTTCCCTTCGTGCTTTGCGATACTCGAACACGAGCCCTAACGTGTGCTATTTGTATTTGGATCCGGCCATGTATTTCTACCTACTACAACCTTCTTTTTTTGAGAAAAAATATCGGGTGTGCTTGTGTAGTGTGTACCGTACTTGTAAATTCCATTCCGGAGGTCATTCCGTTCTTGCTCTTGGAACGGAACATTCCGGTACCGGCCGATACCGGTGTACCGTTCCGGACTTTATTATATTAAAAATATATGAATGTACATATACATAAATATTCATATAAATATATACTTACGGCATAATTACGCTTCATCACACTGACATTTTTACCAAACTCACATATTGAACGAGGCGTCATTTGGTTTTAGCCCGGTACCGAAATGAGCGGAACAGGCGTTTCGGCCGGTATTGGCCGAAATGGCCGGAATTGACCGGTATTGACCGGTATTTGACCCGGTACGAGATTTCAGCCCTTCTATGCCGGTTTAGGCACCGGAACGGGGCATTCCGACCATTCCGGCCGGTACCGGAATGGAATTTACAACTATGGTGTGTACCACCACGTCGTATACTGGGTCCGCCGCTGCATCACTGCATTGCGGAGTACTGATCCGATAGGTTCTATTGGTTGCGGGTGCTTCAAATCGCCATTGCGGAGTACTGATCCGATAGGTTCTATTGGTTGTGGGTGCTTCAAATTGCGCAAGATCAGTCGCAGCCGACTCCACACAAGTAGGTGCAGTAACGTAGCTAGAAAAAAATATAGCTGGGTGGCATATAATGACCAATTGAATCAAAAATATATTGAGTCACGTTGCATTATATCTCGCTCAAACCGTGGATGGCGCAACCGTGGGGGGGCGCCAACCTGTGCCGCCTGCGGCTTCAGGTCGCTGGCGCCGGCCGGTGCTTGCCAGAAATAAATAAAGGCAGGGTCTCTCTTCTAGGGACCTCTTCTACCTCCGTCCGAGCCAACCTAGCAGCCGCCGCCGCGCCATTCACTCATCCAGGAGGGCTGACGGAGCTCGGAAACTCACAAGAGCTCTTCTACCTCCGTCCGAGCCAGCAACCTAGCAGCCGCCGCCGCGCCATTCACTCATCCAGGAGGGCTGACGGAGCTCGGAAACTCACAAGAGAAGAAGGGGAGGTACTCGTGCAATTCCAGATCTAGCTGGGGCAGTCGCCCCAGCTCGCCCCAACGTGGATCCGCCAGTGAGTAGGTGTCCAACGCGCGGGTGCATTTTATTTACCGAATTGGGGGCTGGACAGAATCTGGGAGTTGGGATCTCATGGGAAGTCCGCTCCTGTCGCCAGGGAGTGATCCAGTGTTTTTCGTGGTTTATTTTGCTGGGAAATTGGGTCTTCAGGATTGCAGGGATGGGGTGTGATGGCAATGCAACCAGACCCAGACCTGTAGAGTAGTCAGGGATAAAAATAATAATAAATAAATAAAATCAAGGGTCACGAATGTTTGTATATGAGTGTGTGATACTGTTGAGTCCTACTCTAGTACTCTCTTTCTTTATTTGGAGTGCAGAAGTGTTTGTCTATTTGATGTATACAGTTTTGAAAAGAGATAAATCTTACATAATGCCACTCTCATTTAGGTGTGTGCTACATTTACAAGATTCAATTTCTTTTACTCGTAGGTCACTAAATTTAAGTATGTGATTTGTCAAGATAAATAAATTAATGTGGTAGAAAATTTAATGAATACAAATGGCCATCTTGTTCATTTTCTTAGTACCTCTGTACTCTGCATAAGTCTAAAGCATCAAACCAAAGGATAGTGAGTACGGAGTAGTATTTATCCATTTGATGATGGTATGGCTAAGCAAAGAAAGAGGTGGGTATGATATGGGAAGGCAGCCACACATGATTTTTTTTTCTCGAACCACACATGATTGGAAGATGCAGGTTTTTGTAGCATTTAGTTGAGATTCAGAAATGCAATGCAGGGTTGTAGCTCTGGCTCTTTTACCAATGAAAGCTTAAGGCTCCGTTTGGATGTAGATATTGGAGGGCTCGGCATTGAATTGGTTTCAATACCAAATCAGAATAGTATTGGTATTATATCACAATACCAAAGCCATTGTTTGGATGTAGATGAATTCACGAAATGAGACAATGCCGAGCAATACGGAGGGGAAGGGATGCGAATTGAGGGAGGGGTTCTATCAAAGAGCCAATTCCTCTCGGTATTGGATCAGATTTCCAATTCCAATACCAAAAACATCCAAACACTAGGTATTGAAGGTACCTAATTCCAATACCAAATGCCAGCCTCCAATGTCTACTTCCAAACGGAGCCTAAGTGTATTTTATCCCAAAAGGGTTGTAAGATGGCCTGATCGTTATAATAATACAATTTGCAATTTATCTAACCTGATTAGAGTCTAGATTGCCATTGCTTTAATTGCATCTATAATTGTCATTGGTTTCTCAGTAAATTTTTATAATGTGCTGTGAAAACTGAACAGTAATGCCAATAATTATTTACAGTTGCACTGGAAAGATGCTTAATTTGTTATTTATTGAGATTAGACTGTTCCAGATATGCAACTTCAAATCAGGAATCTTGTAATTTGATCTAGGTTGAATTGTTCTTTTTGGCCAACAAAAGTTTAATTGGCACAAAATCATACTGAAAGCTATTTCAGTAGCACTTGTGCGACAATATGGTTGTTTTACTGTATACCGTAGGTTATACAATTCAAGAAGAGATGCAATGATCTGGGCCATACGGTTTGCCTGTATCTTTAAATGATTTCTTCTCTGACTGTTATTATTCCGTTGCTCCATTCAGTTACATATGGGCTGTATCTTTGAATGATTTCTTCTCTGACTGCTATTTATTCAGTTACTCCATTCAGTTACAATGGCAGCGATGAATACTGATTTGGGAGGCCTAGGTGCAAGGTCTACAAATCCACAAGCAAACCCTTTTGGAGGTGCCTTGAATGGTACAGGAACAGGACTGATCCGTACTGGACTAGAAGCGTATGGGGGGAGATTTTTAGATTCAAGTTCTGAGTTTATGCAGAGCAATGTAAGTCTGTTCACAGGTTTCTTGTTTAGAGATCAGTGTAACTATCTAAAAATTAGAAAAGCTAATTCTCATCCTTGTTGTCAGATTACACAATATTTGTCCGACCCTCAATACTACTTTCAAGTCAACAGCCAGTATGTGAGGAACAAACTGAAGGTCATCTTATTCCCTTTCTTGCACAGGGTAAGAGCTGGCGATCTTTCATTTCATTTATCTCTGCATGATTTTTTGCATAGTGCCATGACATATGGTTGGCTTCCTTAAGGGTCACTGGACAAGAATAACTGAACCAGTTGGAGGAAGGCTATCCTACAAACCCCCGGTACAGGATATCAATGCACCAGACTTGTACATCCCCTTGATGGCATTTGGCACCTACATTGTCGTTGCTGGGTATGCCCTGGGAGTTCTTGGAAGGTAAATCTTTACTCTGGGGACGATTTCATGTGTTCCATCTGGAATTAAAAAGGAACATTGTACTAGCAGCATATAAACCACTGCACTTTACATGCTTGGTGATTCATCTTTTTTTTTTGATACTTGCTTGATGATTCATCTTGAGGCGCATTGCTTGATGATGCAGGTTTACCCCTGAGGCGCTGACCCTACAATTCTCTAAAGGGGTACTTGGCTGGTTTCTGCAAGTTATCCTCATCAAAGGTTTGCTCTACTCCCTGGGCAGTGGTGAGGCGCCGTTGCTGGACATTGTGGCATACGCTGGTTATGGTTTTGCTGGTACTTCCCTCGCAATGCTGGCCCGCATCTTCTGGAGTTACTTGTATTACTTCATCATGCCATGGTTCTGCATCTGCACGGGAGTCTTCCTTGTGAAGACCATGAAGAGGGTTCTTCTGGGTGGGGCAAGGAGCTATGAGAGGCACCCAAGCCGGAACCACTACTTCCTGCTCTTCCTGGCGGTTGTGCAGTTCCCTATGCTGTTCTGGCTCGGCAACATCAGCGGCTGATCTTTGATCCTACAGTCAGGCCATGCAAATCATTTTTGAGAGGCTTTTGAGCAGAATAGAGCTGTGGTACTTCTTGCTTCCTGATGAATATTGGGTTATCCTGTAGATGTTACAGAATGTTAACTATATCTGGGTAAGCAAATGAAAAGATGTAAACCTTTTTCTGTGGGAGGTGATTGTAACCATGATCGCGTGGGATAGGATGAAGATGAACTTCGTTGTGTATGCTCTTGGGATCCTTACTTACCATACTGTGTCATGACGATCGAATCCTGACTTGATTTGATGATCATATGCTGCATGATTTTTCAGTTCTGATTCGATCTGTTAATGGTTGATTTCTTTTTCGTTATCCTCTGTTCAGATGCACGAGTAATGAGTTGCATGTTGTTTGTAACATTGGATGATCAAGTTGCTGCACTTCTTTCCAGAATTTCAAACATGACATCTGAATGGCTCAGAGGAAATGACATATTTACTAGTAAGAGTTTGTCGTAAATGGTGTAGTGCCAAAAAAAAAGAAACATGGATTTTATCCACTACTAATATTTCATAGAAGTAGAGCATGTTCAAACGTGTGGATTTGCTACAACATTGTAAGAAAAGAATGGCTATTTGTGCGAAAAACAAATTACAGCGGGGAAACCATAAGATGTGTACGATATTTCCTCCGCCCTTTTCAGAAATACATAGGATCATAGTTTTTCTTCACATGTTTTTGTATGTTTTAATGTTTTTGATGGAGCAGAAGTGTTAATTTTACAAAATTACATCATCTGTAAACCTGCCTAGAAATTGTTTGAAATAAAGTCTGCACAAGATGGCTATTCAATTCACGTAGGATCTGGAAAGCTGCCGGTCTTCTAAGCGTACCTAAATGGATCAAACCTTATCTGATACTGCTGTAGCATGGAGTATTGGCTCTTCCACCGGAATGTGCTTGATCAAAATCCAAACAAGCGATGGGTAGAGGTGCACGATTGCTTGGAGTTCACCACAACAACAAACTAAATCAACAGTGGCTAGCATGACTCCAAATGTAAGAAAATGGTACTCCCTCCATTCTTAAAATATATGACGTTTAGGACAAGAAAATTATTTCATTTTTGAACTAAATAGCTTGTCCTAAACGATATATATTCGAGAACGGAGATAGTAATAACGTGATAATTTAGCATAACTATATCGCGGCACAAGAATGGCAGCACAGAAAACAGTTGCAAACTCTTACCCAGAAAGAAAAGAATAATAGCACAGTGTTGGACACTAGTCTAAAACCATACCACCACTATTATCTTCTCATTCAACCAACCTCACAATTGGTGGAATTCTTCAATTTCATCATCTTTCAAGAGGTAAAGACCTGGCCTGGTACCAGGTTCAGCTTGCCACTAGATTTGTTTTCCATAGCCACCTGACTGACCATTTTTTACTATAAAGTCTTATTTCATGGTACTCCGGGAAAAAGTATCTTTTCAGCAATTTGTACAACAATTTTCTTTTTAGTCCCTCCGTTTTTAAATACATAACATTTAAGATAGGCTAATTAGTTTATTTTTGTACTAATTACCTTGTCCTAAATATCATGTGGATTTAGAAACTGAGTAATAAATTTTCTCACTATAGTAGTGCATGTAGGTTGTAGATATTCTCATATTCAAGATGTTACCTTGCATTTGTGCAACGTCCAACGGTCTAAAGTAACATAGGCCAAACTGGGAGCAAACTGAAGGAAATAAGCAAGCGGGTTAAAGAAATACGTAATCAGCCGTTCTTGATAACTAGGCTCTTCAAGTAGCTAAATTTTGGGCCTTCTTCGTCTGAAGTTCCCAGCATATCCTCCATGCACAAAAAATGACAAAAATCTATGTAAATAAGTTGCAGAGTAGCTTTGCTAGGAGAAGAGATTTTCACCTGGAGGACCGAACTGAATCCTAATAGCTCAAGTTTCTGATCATTGCAAAGTGCCACGACGAGATCATACCCACGCCGATCAAGGATCTTAGCTCCATCGGGACGAACATGCACTGACCAGAGATGGCATGCAAACAGGCTGAACCTTGCCTTCAACATTCAATCAGAAACATTGATCTCATCACGGCCACAGCCAGCAATGGACATAGTCTTCAATCTGCCAGACAATATCTTGCACGAGACAAGAAGGTGTGCACCCATAGACAAAGACAGGTACTCAAGCACTGGGCACCCAGAGTTGAGCTTCTCTGTAAGTGACGGATCAGTGAACCGCATGAAGGACAGGTGCAGCAGCTTCTTCTGGCGCGGGAGACAGAGAAACTTGGGCGTGATAACCTCCATGCCTGACAGCTCGAGCTCCCCAAGGTTCTCACTGTTGAAGACGCAATCAGGCAGCTGGAAGTGACAGTCCCAGCTGAGCCTAAATCGAAGCACGACAAGGCTCTGCCTCTGAGGCGCAATTCGTCGAACACCTCTCGACGCCGCGGCGTTCCCTGGAGAATGTGGTTCGAGCGGTGCAATGAAGCGTGGAACTCATCGTTTGACATGCATTAATGAATAACCCTGCGCTATGTGGTCCTGTTCGGTTGGCTGGCGCTGGTTTTCGCTGAGAGAAAAACACTGCTGGTTGGTGGCTGGCGCTGGTTTTTGCTGAGAGAAAAACACAACTGGCTAGTGGCTGATAATCCAAGCGAACAGGACCAGCAGGAACATGCGTCATATTCACATTATTTGATTCTCTGTTATAAAATAAAAATGAAATCTAGACACATCAATAGATACAGAATCGACATTGTTGTTGTTGTTGCTCTACTTTGCTGATATATGAACTCCAACCATGACCATTGAATTTCCATATATACTAATACCTTCAGTTCTTCAGTTAATACAAGATGTTAGGGTTCTGAGTTAGTCGCTTCACAGCAAAAATGTAAAGCTTTGTTGTGGTTTATTTCAGAAGCTTTTAGATTCATTTTCCGTTGTTGACTTTACAATTCATTTCCCATAAGCTACTGAGTAGGCATCGGATTCTACATGTAAATTTTGGTAAGGCCACATTGTAGCAGCGATTGTGTCCTCGTGTAGCAGTGGTATGTGTATCTGAGTTTCCACAATGAATATGACTACCAAGGGTCAAAACCATGCCGAAGAAAAGATAGTTAAATCATTATCAGTCCTCTCAAAGAAATTCCGCTAATTCAACCTTGAGAACAATCTCTTTTCGTTAACACTTAACTCAGGATCGCAGTCGTCAAGCATACTTGATGGGCCATGGAGAGCACGCACCATCAGAACAACCTGCTAAATAATCAGATCAGTCTTGGGATGGCATCATGAACATTTTACTGCACAAAAGGGCTCAATGCCGATGAACTATTATCACAAGTTGATCCAGAGAATGTACAGCCACCAGATATCCCATGAGTGAATCTAAAGGGTAAGAAAAAAAAGAAGGGGAAAAAAGCTAAGAATAATCTAATCTTATACCTTGCTATCAGTACGCTTGTCACCAGGTTGAGAATCTAAAAAAAGGTTTTACAAGAACACAGACGACAAAATACACTACAGCTGATCACAACTGCTGCTTTCTTTCTTTTTTTCTTTTACCTTTTCCTTTACTTTTTTTTAATCTTCTTGCCTGGCCCCTTCACCTCCAGTATGGTTTCAGTAAGAGCTGTTTAGCTCTGCAGGAACTGAGAACGGAGCAAGGGTGTTCGAAGGGATTGGAACACCACCCCCTCGGAGAGAGACCGAGGGTCTGCTCCATGCAGCAGCTGTCATGGCATTTGAATCAAAAAAGACCACGATGACGGTTATGTCATCGTGGAAGTGTCGCCTCACCCCACGATCAATTTTCTTAAGGTCTGAATACCTCATCTCCCTCTTCTTTGCTGCTTCCTGCATTGCGGCCTTCACTAATTTTCGTGCGATTCCCTGGGACATAAAAGTAAGATTGGAGTCAAGAAAACAGCAACTGATCTTTTGGTGCTATAAAGCAACAAAAAGAATTATAATTAAGGAAGTTGTGAACTCGCAGTTGCTCTATCATGCCTATTAAAACACTTCCACATCTGTTTCATTGCCTGTTTAGACACACCAACATGATGTTGAATATACACCGTAACACCTTGACTCTTGTCCTAATTAAATATTGGTATCATTTAACTAGTAAAAGACTTCAAGAATTAGAAATACATCATGGTGAAACATACAATAGCATTTCATGTAGCAGATAAAATTCTCTAGCATATATAATGGTCAAGTTTTCATGAGATGATTCAAGGATGGCATCATTTAGTTAGACTATAGTATTATCAAGTTTTGAAAAGCAAACGTGAATGCGATTTCTATGAAGCAAAGTTTTGGGGAGGCATAAAAAGCATAGACAAATATTATTAACAAGATCTGTGGTCATGAAACAGATCTTTGCATTTCAAGTTGAATGCAGATTTATACATGAGATTCCCACCAGACAAATACATGCCACTTTCTACATATTCAGTCAAACTATATTTTATTATTAAGATCTGTGACATTCAAAATCAAGAGTGGATTTGTCTCAGGAAGTATTTTCATAATTTATTCAGTTTTATAGGTATACTACGCTAGAATCTGTGGTCAGAGTTGCATTTCGGAGACTGTCACTATCATGAGTATCTATCCACTAAAAATCTTACGAAGCCAACGAACAGGATATCTGTTCTGGAAATAATAAAGATTACACAAGTAGATCTTCAACTCAACCACCAAAGATTCAAGCAACACAAAAATGAAAATGGAGATGAAGATAACATTCCAGATTATCCCAGAGATAGTCTATCTCAGTATGAGGTGAAGAACACAAACTTGCAGGGACCACGCAACAGTGCAGTTCCCTTGAATTACATGTTGCCACACACAATAATCGCCAATACTGCCAATAGTGGATGTAGATCCTACGGACTTGAATGCCTAAAGACCTAGAACTTAGGATATGCTTATTCTGGTACAATTCTCATATTCAGCAATCTAGGTGCCCTCATACCATGGCCTACATCTACTACACTATTGTAGAATATTATTACTCGTTACATCTTTAGGAACTTAGAACAGAAGCTTCTAAAAACATACATACGCTCTCAAATTTCTTAGACAACAATCCATCTACCTCAACAGAAGCATCAGCCAATGCATGATTAAACTACTACAGAAGCGTATTTTCATAGTTTTTATAAGAAAAGTAAAAAAGACAAACTAGCGCTGCCGCTGTGCTTCCAAAGAACCAAGCTACATAAAAATAAACATAAGATAAGAAAAATAAACATAAGATAAAGTTACATACATTTCGAGGGCTACTCTGGACCATGTCAACTGCTTCCTGGTTACTAAGATGCTCCCAGAGTCCATCAGATGCAAAAATGATGAACCTATCAGTTGGTTGTATTTGGTGTACAGTAATGGCTGGATCAGAACTAAGAAGTGGTCTCCTGAAAGTTCCCTGAAGGCGAAACTTGCTATGCAAAGGTTCTCTATTGAACTCTGGTTTCTTCAGATATACATCTCCAATTGACCTTGTTATCTGCAAAACATCATCATACCATATGAGATGCCTGGTAGCAGAAAGTTCAGCAGGCAACATTGAATGCCAGAAATTTTTTATACGCACTAAGCACCCAAAGTAATTGGCATGACATTTGTACAACAAAAATGACTTAGTTACTGCCTGACCAAGATCATCTCCACAATTAACCTACAAAATGCACCTGTCCATATCTTGTGTGACTCACAAACCAACATCAGTTCAAGGCGCAGCATTAACAATAAGTTAAAGTGGAAAGATTGCAATAAGAAAAATGCATTCAACACCTTCCAATGTATTAGTCATGGTTAAATAACAATATTGCCATTACTGCAGCCACATAGGTTTTTGTGAAAGAAAAATAGGCTTGTCCATGTCTATAGACGCACTAATAAGGCTCTTTAAATGAAATTACATAACATCAAGCAAAAAATAAAATGCAACCATAAAACTAGCTACCCACAACATGTAAATCCCAATAATTGTTGAATATACAAGGTTATGAAAAAAAATTAGGACTGCTAAAAATGTTTTGATACGAGTCACGAATGAACAAAAGCTAGCAACTTTATCTTACACAAATTACAGTTCAAGTTCTTATACCTGGATGATACCCTTAACACGCCAAACGTTGTGCTTTAGGACCACAATATGGGGATCATCAGGATGTGATGCCTGCAGCTCTCGTCTAACCTCCTCATAGGATGCGTTGTGTTCTGCTGAGAGCTGCATTGCCAAAACCTCTCCAGTTCCCTTGACAAGTCTCCCAAGAACAGCACGGGAATCCCCAAGGTTTGCAACATATAGAGTTCCACTGCAAACCACACCAACTAAACAGCAAGAGCCAACCGCTGCTAATTGCGGTCTCAATGACCATTGGTTACTAACTACAGAAATGAACCCCTCCTCAGTCGCTCTGTAAGCCTTCCGAATCACATCCGCTGACATGCACTTGTGCTCAGATGCAAATCCTGGAAACCAAAGTTTGTCATGCAACGGCATAAATGGAAATAGGTAAGCAGTTAATCGATATTATGACACAAATAGTATATGTGACACGATTCACTATCCTTTTGCGATCATCAGTATTTCTAGCAGTCTTACAGTTATCAGATATCACACTATTCCATGCAATGATGTGCTTCCATTCTATTCCAATTATATCAATATTGAATTTAAGCTAACATTGGCCCTTTGTCTAAAGATGACTGCATTTAAATTTGGGCGCGCTTTTCCATGTCTAAAGATGAATGCATGCATACAATCAAGAGCAATTGACACTCATACACACTTGCATAGCATATCACAAAATTGGATGTATCTATCGTAAAACCAATAGCATAACTTGATTGTTGTTTGATCTAAAGCATGAACTCCAGCAGAAGTAGAGGCCTTACTCCTCAGGTGGTTGAAGAGATGATCATTGATGTAACGTGCCGTCTCCGGGCCACCATGCCCATCATAGACGCCGACGAAGGTTCCTTGGAGTCCAGGCTCCGTTGCGCTCAGCGGCCCGGATTCCACCTGGCTATGGTCCTCCAGCAGGTTATTGGCCTGGACCACGGCCATGGAGAACTCACCATTGACGACCTGACCGCCATCCTTGTACCACAGGAGCCCGTCCTGGCGGCCAGCAGCGTCTGATCCTCTGCGGGAGCGCCCGGAGTGCGATGCTGGTCCCCAGCAAGATCTAAAGTAATCCATCACAGCTGATAGCATCCTTTATCTGCGCCGCCCCATCAATCACATCCTCACGAAGACCATTTCTTTACCATTGTCCTCTCGAATACCTTCTTCTTCCTGCTCCGTCGCCCCCCACAGAATCTGCAATTCGAACCAAACAGGATGTGCACCAAGATCAACAGCCGCGCATCTAGCACCCAAATTACATGATGGAGGGAGGAAGACCACCAGGTCCACCATACTTTTCTTGCAGTGGGAGGAGAAGCAAAAAAGGAATTACCTTTTCTTGGATACTTTCCGTAGCAGCTGCGCGATCTCTCAGCCGGAGGACGGGGTCTTAGATCTGAAAACCTATCGATCTCGGCCGCGGAGAAGGCGTGGAAACGGTGGACTCCTCCGCGCAGTGGCGGATCTAGAAGGGAAGGTTGGGGTGCGGGGGTAGGGGGGTGGGCGTTGCGGCGCCTAAATAAAGCGTGGATGCTGAATCCGCCTTGACGACGCGTCAACGCCGGCGGCTGCAGGACGCAGCAGGCGGATGGCGTGGATCCGGATGCTGGAGCAGCACTGCCTGCCTAGCAATGGCGCCCCCCGCGGATCCGCCCCCTCGCCCCTGCTGCTCGGGCGCCTCGGCCCAGGCCGTGGAGGTGCGGAGCCGCAGCGCTGCGTCGCTGGCTGCCGCGGTGGCGCCCTGGGGTCCGGATGGGCAGGGATGGCGATGGGATTGGGGACGGGAGGGTGCCGCCGGCCGCGACACGGGGAGGAAAAAAGCGACGCCGAAAACGAAGCAGAGCCGCGAGCGTGGTGCGAGTGCGAGCGATGCCGTGTGCTGCCTCTCCGTTCCTGTGTTATAAGCTGGGCTGGCTGCGCGTCGGGCTCGGTGCTTCTTGGGCTGGATACGGGCTCCGCAGCCCGCAGCCCGCAGCCCGCAGCACGGGCCCTGAATCCGCCGCGTGTACCGGTACACTCCAGCCTATTGGTTTGGCCAGTGCTGATTTTTGCTGAGAAAAAAATACTATTTTTTTAGCACAGAAAGAAAAATAATGTTGACTGGTAGCTAATAAGCCAAGCGAACATGCCTATAATAAGGACCGGGTCAATGGAAGATCGGGCCGGGCTTGGGCTGGGTTAATGAAAAGCCTGATCCTTTAAATTTCACCACACCCAAGCTCGTTCTTTAACTAATGAGTATATCAGTTTCTCAAAAATAAACTAATAAGTATATCAGAAAAAGAAAAGCTCGTAAATTAACTCAGTTCGAATCCTTCAACATACTAGGGTCGAACCGCGTCCACTATTATTTTTAAAGGGAAAAATAAATGATTTAATTATTTTGGGCTGGGTTCGGACCAGCCAACTTTTTTAAGCCAACAACAGCGCTATATGATGTCCGGCCATAGATGGCCGTCGGGTCTAGGGGTGGACATTCGGGTAAACCGAAAAGTTTGGATTAGGTCTTTTGGGTTTTGAAAAATTTGGATTTTGAAAACTGAAACCCGAAATTTATCCACAAAGATTTGGGTCGGGTTTTTTGGGTTTTTAATAATTTTGGGTTCGGGTTCGCATAACCCGAAGTATCTCGTTACAACAAAGTGAAACAAAATTTTATTAACATTTGAGAGACCTAACATCATTTAAGCATAAAAATAATACAATGATATATCTATTAACTAAAAAAAGATCATACTAACATAAAGCAATAGTGTTTTGACATAAGAAGAAAAGAAATATATACTATACGACCATTTAAATTGTCTTATGTGTTGCAATATATAGAATTTCTAACATATTTCAGGTAGTTCGGGTTATTTGGGTACCGTGGGCTCAAACCCGAATTACCTTAATTTAATTCGGGTTACGGGATTTCAAACCCGATCTAACTTCGGGTTTTCTAGATTTCTGGTTTTTCATATTCGGGTGTCGGGTTTTGTGCCCACCTCTACTCGGGTCGGCTTAGATTGTCTAGATAGGACCTTCATGCACATATATTATGATATCTGCTATCATCTACAAAGTTATAATTAGATAAAATCTTAGTAAGATTTAATTAGACTAAATGATATAGTTGTAAGAGTTGAAAGTGTCCGCTCTAAACTCTATTCGATTTTTTCCTTTTCTAAGTGCCTGGCGTTCTGCTTTGTACCCTTTGCTTGCCTCACTCTACCACCTTGTTTGGTCCCGTTTGGGTTACTAGTTTTCCACAAATGGGTGAAACAAAATTAGTATTTATTAATAACTAGAAAATGGTTGGCTAGATCTTTTTTCCCCCGCAAGGGCAGAGCACAAAAATAATTTGTTGGTGGTAACGCGGCTGCTGATGTCACCGACATTACCCAAGTCGAAATGCCTCGTGGCTTTTCTTAACGACTTGATTGAACGTTGATTAACAGCTCAG
Organism: Echinochloa phyllopogon; assembly: GCA_033239725.1. Lineage (NCBI taxonomy): Eukaryota > Viridiplantae > Streptophyta > Magnoliopsida > Poales > Poaceae > Echinochloa > Echinochloa phyllopogon. The sequence goes on from BTCW01000001.1 coordinate 6,740,257, forward strand.
GCTTTTTGACCCATCTCGTGCTCAATATCGTGGGCTCTCATTGGCTGTGTTTAGCTCCAAAAACTTTCCAAAATTTTCTCTCCAAACTTCACTATTCACCTATCACATCAAATTTCTCTCCTCATACATGGAGCACTAAACGTGGGTAAATAAAAAAACTAGTTACATGATTTTAATGTATACGACGAGACGAATCTTTTGAGACTAGTTAGGTCATGATAGGACAATGTTTATCACAAACAAACGAAAAGTGCTACAGTGCGCTACAGTGTCCGATGTGACATTTTCGCCAACTTTTCGCGGGGACTAGACACACCCATTAGCCCTCCTCCTTCTTCTTCCTCCGTGCTCTCATTAGCCGTGTGGGGGTAGCACCATTTTTGCTGATATGCAACTTGCAGGTGATTCCTTTTCTAATGTCATTCTTTAATGAAACGGCCGTACTTGGCGCGGCCACTTTACCGAATTTCTTACTCGGTGGTCATCTTCCGCGAAAATTCCTCAGACCGGACTCACACGGACACTGCCCCGCGCGCCGCGCCCGTGGAAAATTCGTGAGGCCGCGCGCCATGGCTGGCTGGCTGGCTGCGATGTGGGCCTGCGTGATGGGACAAGCGGGCTTGTGTGTTCCATGTGGTGCGGCGCAGGCCCATCCATCCGTGCGTGCGCGCGGCTGGGGGGCCTTCTGCGGTTTACGATGCTGCCTTGGCCCTTCTTCGGCTGGCCTGTGGGCCTGCCTGCCTACCTGGCCCTGCTGGTCAGCAAGTCAAGAATATTTCTACTTCTCTTGGACTTGGACATGTCTTCCTCGTCTTCACAAGTGGACGAGGCTTTCGCATCTTTACAAAGCCGGTACGATCTTTCTAAAGACCATACACCCCGTCATGGGACAGTCAAGCTAGCCATTCACACGCGCTCATATACGATGTAACTGTGTTCTCAAGTCAATAAAGATAGTCGGATGGCATTCCCTCAAAAGAAAAACATTCACACGCGCTCCATCTTGTCTCATGGGCTGTGAGAAAAATCCTTTTGGATCAAGTGGTGAAGGGGGACAAGCTAATGGTTTTACACTGATTGATTCGGGCTTTACAAAAGCGTTCAAATACGTTTTCTAGCATTCGCTACTATTTATTAGATCCTATAGAATTCAATTTGTACTGTTCAAATTCCCTAGATTATGGTACAACTTTTACACTGAAATCTTACATACTCTCGCTCTACATAGTTCTCTATGAGCTCGTGAGTTGTGAATCAACCCAACCACTTCGCAATATGGGATGGGATCCAAACAGACCTCAGGTTTTATAATCATCAAGCAATCTATCCATAATCTAAAAGATGGATCTAAGCATAGCCTACATCCATGCATCAACTGTACTGTTGTACGGGACAAATCATTCAGGGAATCATGCACTGCATCTAGAAAGCCATCAGCTAGGGTCACCTTTTAGCTGGCCCCATACAAGTCTAATCTCTTCTCTTCTCTACTCCTGATAAGACTGTACTGGAGAATTGCGTCCGCCCTCTTCTTCCGTCTGCCATCTAATATCCATGTGCGATCCTCTATCCATCAAAAACTGATCCTACGGCTGCTATCTTTCCTGCCTACCTCGGTAGAGTTCACGGTAATTACCCCCTGCCACCGCAAAAAAGAGCGAACTACCGCTCCCCCTCCCGATCCCCTACCCACACCCCCATCGATCTCCCTGTAGGTGCCGCCCCGGCCCCCTCCCTTCGATCTCTCGCGCCGCCCCGCCCTCCCGTCGATCTCACCCCCTCTCGGTCCAACGCCACCACGCCATCTCCGAGGCTCCCACACCTCTACGCCGCCGCCACCTCGCCAGGGTTCACCGTGCGCGCCTCTAGGTAAACCCTAAACCTCCAGCACCGCCACGATTATGGCATTTAATTTGGCCTCGAGAGTATTAAGTGGTCATGCTCATGTATCGAAGTACAATACTGAGCACGACGACGCTGCAATTTGCTACGTCTCGTTCTGATCTATACTTTGGTTGATGTTGTCCACAAATTTTGTCAGGTCATCTGCAACGAATCGTGTCTTTTGTGAAACTTCCACTTGAATGATGATTAGTATGTTCACATTCATGCTCATGTCCAGAAAAATATAACGAGTAGCATATGTTGCTTTGGATTATTGGTCATCTGAACAATATGATTATATGAGTTGTGCATCCATTTATATTCTATACATTTTGCCTTTACGAACTTTTGAAGTGGAAGTTAGTAACCTGCATCCTTCCTGCGTCTAGATTTCTTTTGAGTGCTACTTTTAAATATAATATGTTAGTCCTCGAAAATCTTAAGTGGGAAGTGGATATGTGGCCATTGCTTTCTGTATAAAATCTTTATCAGGGGGGAATCCAGTTTCCAATGCTAATAATCTATTTCCTAGGCACACAAGAAATTATGTAAGTTAGTTGAGAGTGGGGTTTTGTGAAACAACTGGTCAAGTGCTATGGGTGTAAAATCTTGAAAGGCTCACAAATTTGCTTGGTGTTACATATCAAAATCTCTCAGAAAACATAGGGTCAAGTGCTAGGGCCAACATATCTGCGGTTTTTGACACTTCAAACATAAATCATGCTTTTGTTTTAACCAAGAAGAAGACACTCTTCCGATAATATGTGGCTTTGTGAATGATGAGTGACAGAGTGCACTACGAGTTCAGCAAACCTTCGTTTAGCTTAAACATGAACAATCACACCTGCTACCAGGAAGCATGGTATGTGGCTGTAATGGGGCTCGTATTACCTGTTTTTGGGAAAAAATGGTTGAATGAGTCCATGTGTTTCACACCATTGAAGGCACTTAATAGTTTGCTACAATCAGCTAACTAACCTCTCTGATTATATTAATAATAGATTAGAATGTAGCAGAGAGCAATTTTTGTTAACCATACATCCTATTGGATTTCTTAGTGAAATATATGCTTTGACAGGACAAATCCCCGAGTAAATGAGTATAAACTCTTTCTTTTTTATCGCAAATAGTGCCCCACTGCTGTTCGTTCCGTAGTATGGTGTACTATATGCCTGTGTCTAGCATATTATATAATTCAATTGATGACAAATCAAATTGTTCAGTTAGATAATAATAATGCATTTTGCATGCCAGGACCTTGATTAGGTGGAGTACAGGAGTTCCTTCACTGACAGCAAACAAACTATGAGGTGGTTGGTGCTGCCGTCTTCCATGGCCGCAACACTACTTGTTACCACTTCCGATCCATGGCGTCGGCCAATGGCCAGTGTGGGTGGATTACTCCATTCCGTGGAACTCCTCTAGCAAGCAGCAATAGGTACTTTCCTCTTCCGTATGGAACGCATGCTGATAGCAGTTTCCTCTATCATGCCATATTACCATCTTATTTTATGCTTTGGTTCTACAGCATGCAGAGGTGATAATATTTGCTGAATTCCACCCTACTCTCTAAGGGCTCCATTTGACTTGTTGATCTGAGGTTGTCATCCTTTTGTGACACTCATTCCCAAATGGGAGCTTCCATTCGATACCTTATATTTCCTATATCCAATCTATACCTAATTATAAAGCAAGTAACGAATCCTTCATGTTTTCTTCCCTTTTGTTTTTCGTACGTCGTCGTCGGTTCGTACGTCAATATATGTTACCTCTCGCTTCTTTGTACGTCCGTGCGTTTGTATCCTGGCCAAAACCGTTTCCACCCTGCCGATTAGGCAATGAAATCTCAACCGAACCGGACTCAAACCCCGCAGCCTCCGAACTCTAGACGCAACGTTTGCACCGGTATATATAAAGCCGAGCCAGCCGTTCGAACGCTGCCGAGGTCGAACTAGAAGGACCCTCTTCTCTTGTAGATGGTGGAATATGTATGCGCGTCAGTTTGGGTCGTCTGTGCATGTGCGTGAGACGAGTAGAGGATTCTCCTCTGCTTCTAGCAGCAGCCAACATGATTGTGTGGTGCCTCCCCGTCGACAAATCTTTTGTTAGGTGGGCACACAACTAGGTATCTGTGTTCATGTCCACAGGGTTCGATCTGCACTTCTGCAGCAAACGACCATTGCTCAAAGACAGAAGGGACCAAGGACTGCGGCAACCCCAGCAACTAGCTTGAAGTTCACGTACATCGCTAGCGTAGGGTTCCTATCCATTACATGATGGGCTTGCGGGCGGATGCTACGACCACAGGTCCACAGCTTGGCGTGTTATGCTGCTTGTACCCGTGTAAAGGAGATTCCAGACTTTTGGCATCATAATTGAAGCTTCGCATATTACCTTGACGAGCGGAGGTTATAACCGTGCGAGTTCGGGTGTCATCACGGCCACCTCGCATGGCTGCTTGACATTGATAGGGCAGCCGCTGAGGACGAGAATGCAAAGGCGGAGAAGCAGGGTGGAGGGAACTACAAGCAACCTTGATTAAAATTAAATCAGTAATCTAAGATTGATGCTCTAAATAGCGATTAATAAATAAAACCAAAGGCTATGGTATCGTTTCTAATTATTTGGTCTTGATCAAGACTAGAAGTGGATTCCTTGATGTGTTGGCTTGACACAATCAGTTGTTAGTGAAGACTAAAGTTGGGAGGTGTGATTCTAATAATTTGTCTTTTAAGGAGTATTAAAATGATTAAATAAAATATGCACGGATGTAAAAAGAATAACATAAGACATTATTAGAGTTGAAGCAAAATTTAAAAGGATAAAAGTTTTACCGTGGCAACGCACGGGCATTGTGCTAGTATACTCTATTAATTAAATAACATGATGTGGATACTGACCCATATCAATTATCCTAGATGTATCTTTTTAGTATTTTTATGACTGGTCCTGTCTTCTTGTAGCTTTGAGAAGCATGAGGCTCCAAGTTCAAGATTGATTTTCACTGAGATTATAGCCTCAATTTCTGATATAAAGTTTTCCAAGGATGGGAGGCATATTTCTCAGTCGCCGTGACTAACCGACTACATGAATCTATGCTTTTAGGATGAATGATCTGACCTGGTGAAAAAAAGACTTGTTGTTTTTATTGTGGTTTAAGTTTTTTCAATTATGTACCACTGGATAGTGGACAACATAAGCAGATTAACATATTTAATGTGGAGATCTTTTCACTCCTTGAGTGTTGACTTTATGCTTTGGAAGACTTAGCTTCTTCTGATTAAGATGAATTTCGATATATTTGCATCTCATAGGGTACTTCATGTGAAATGCATACCTCATAGTCATAAGCACAATCACCAACAATTCTGATTATCATTCTGCTGCTTAAGTTCTTGCTTGTACTTGTTATGGTTTTTACACTATTATTATCTTTCTCCATTAATGTAAATGCATTACTTCTATAAAAAATTGTTAGTGAGTGCCTTTTCCAATATAATATCTTTGTTTGTCATTACAGCTTTCGGATGTTATCAACATTCTATCAATCGCTCTTCGAAGACAATGAATGACTAACATATTTTTGTTGGAACGAACCTGATCCATATGGTGCTTCATGGAACTGCAGTTGTGTGCTTCATGGAACTGCTTCGAAGACAATGATATGAAGTCTGACAAATTTGAGTGTTGTCGAAGTGGTGGTGGTGGATTACGAGTGGTGTCGAAGTGGTGGTGGGTTACGAGTACTGTCAAAGTGGTTGTCAGACCTTAATTTCCCTCACCAGCGCCTCCTGCTGCCTGCCTCGTTCATCGGTTTCGCAGTTGGAATTCCCAGTGCCATATCGACACAGCGGTTCGTTAAACTCGCCCGTCCCTCTTGTACATCGTCATCCCGCTGCCTGCCCTGTAGGTATCACGTTATGCATGTTTTCCTTGTTGCTGCTATCCTAGGTGTTGTTTGCATCAGTTCCTTTGACATGCTGTTGCATCAGTTCCTTTTTGACATGATACATGTCTGGTATGTATGCTTGCTCGGGGCCTCCTTGAGTTGCTAACTTATTTGATAAAATTCTTGTTGAAAGTATGTCTGGTATAACCATTGAACTGTTTCTGTATGCCTAAATCGCTTGGTTCAGTCTATTGGTTTGATTTATGACAGCTAAGGCGAGGCAATTGGCAATGTAGAGCTCCTGCTAGCTGGACTGCCTAGGATGATATGAAGTTGATACAAGATTTTCATCTGATGATGGAGAGTAGTCTGCGTATATTGGTCATGCATTTTCTGCTTGTGGCATTTCATTTTTTTTACCGGTGGGCATAAAGTGACCCTTACTAAGAGCAACTCCAAGAGACTCTCTAGATTCATCATAATTGCTAGTTTTAGAGATTTTGATTGAAAAGGTACCTTCCAACGGCTTCTTTATTTGGTTATGTAAACATAACCACTCTCTATTCCGGATTTCTCGCTCTTCAAATATAGAAAAGAGAATACATTTTCAGAGTGCACACAAGATATAGAAAAGCTGTTGGAAAACGAAAACATATAGAAAACGATTTTTATACAAATGACTCTCTAAATGAGGTTCTAGAGAGTGGGATTTAGAGAGACTCTTGGAGATGCTCTAAAAATCTAAAGATAATTATTATCTATTGATGTGCCTCTTTTTTTGAGAGAGTTTGTTTTCAAGGTGTCTAATTATAATTTTTTTTGCCACTATTGTTAGTGAATTATTTCAACTGGCTGTCCAACCATATTATTTTTGATGTATTATTATCTTTATTCAAGAAGAGTTTTTTTTAAAGTCTGTCCGTGGCAACGCACGTGCATATTTTCTATATAAATTAATAGAGTCATAGCAGATGCAGCAGAATGAACCACGGTTTTGTAGTCCACAATTCATAACTTTGTGAAAAACAAAAGTACTAACTTTTATAGACTTCGGTGCGACCCTACAACTATCAAAATTAATTTTTTAGTATGGTATATTTATCTTTGCTCTATGTATCCTACCCGTAGCAACGCACGGACACTTATCTTACCTAGTATGCAATGAAAGCAACCTGACGCAGATGGACGGATGCAATGTTTGCTCTGCCAATTAAGAAAGACGACGTCGCGTTGCTCTCCATATACGCAACCGCGCGCGTGTTGGTGTGGAACACTATGCAAATGGAAGGACCGTCGCTGGACGTGACGTTTTGAGCATGGCTTTGCATGCATGTGGGAGCATCGAGATCAGAGTGCTAGAAAGCACAATGAATTCCATCCATTATATCGTGAAAAGTATACGCTAGTTCTTTACTTCTTTTCAAACACGCAAAAGCTTTCTTAATTTGCATGTAATCTCTCACAGATAGGCAAATATATATACAGTGGCGGCGGTCCTAAAACTTCTTTGAAGCCTGTGTACATGGCCAATTGCAAGAGAACTGGAAGATATATTCTTGATTAGTCCAAATTAAAACAATTGTAATTCTTCGCCCTCCTAGTTAATAAAATTCCTTTTTACCCGAAAAAAACAGATGACAGATGTTTAGAGGCTATCTATCCGGAGCTTGATAAGGTAAATTGGACCTGTATCCTTAATTAACAACGCACACGCGGGCACGTATATACAGTTGTACAGGGAACTCCGGAGATTCTCTCCGCTTCGGTAATTGAGTAGGGTACAGGGTACATGGCCGAACCGTATGGAGATTCTTTGCTTTGCGTGAGCTCAGAGCTAGCTTGCCTAGTAGTTGCCGGCCACGGCCAGCATGAGAATCTTCTCACCTGATTTCAATTTGGTGCGTTCGATCAGTTCGCTTCAGGGCCCTGACCGAACCGTATGGTAAGTACTGTACCGCCGTCTTATACGCCAAACGTCTGACGAATTCGCAGCACAATCAATCTCGATCGATAGTAATGGTGTGTGTGTCTATCTGATCTCTTATCTGCTGACTCTATGCTTCATTTTTTTTCTCCATTCTTTTGCTGTTGTTGGCATGTAATTGACGTTGACGACGCCCGGTATATGTATATCCAGCTTGAAAAATGAAAACCCACCGCTAGATTTCTGCTTGTAAGATAAGTAGGAAACGTAGCACGCCGCCGGCGGCCGGGCTGGAGGAGAAAGTCAATCCAGAGCTAGATAGCCGGCCCATGCAAGCAACACCGACCCGATAAGGTCAAATGCAGATAGATAGAGCGCGGAGTAACCTGAATACACTCCCTCTGCAGATGTAGCTTTTGGACCAGCCTGTGGGCCCATTTCATTGCACTCTTTCCTATATCAAACAGAGGGTGTATATCTTGCACGTTTTAGTTACATCTCCATGCTCATTTTTTAGTATATATCCGGTCCATGCTAGAGGGTTTCATGCATGCATGTAGCACCTCGCTTTTTCTTGATCTAATCCATTTGTTAGGGTTTGGTGTCAGGAGGCCGGGTGTCGATCTGTCAGGTTCGCATATGTTTTCCCGCTTGTCCGTGTGTAGTTCGAGGATTGCCTTCCTGCCTGTCCGTGTGTGTAGTTCGAGGATTGCCATCGATGGTGCAGGCGATGCTCTCCAACAAGTAAGATATCCATGCCAAGTCTCCCTTTTTGTCCTTTAGCCACTACATACAATTTGTATGTTGAATTACCTAATATAAGACCATATACAGGAGAATCGATGGGGTGTTTTCTGTATCCGCTCGGCTGGACCAGGCTAGAACATCAAGTACTGGCCATAACACATCCTGAGGATGTTCGGGGGAGGATGTTTATCCATATTGCAAGGCCATTTGCTGGAAGCTTCCTACTTCCCCCTCCATTGGACTCCCTGACTTTTGGTTGAGAAGACGCTGCTCCTAGCCCATGTGAAGGTGTCCATGGTGCTATCAGATCTTTCTGTACGTTCAGTCCTTACCTCTCTCCAATTTATTATTAGTGATGATTTGATTGCCTTTCTAGAAAGACCTAATTGTGGTTTGATGTTCCATCGTTCCCTCTCTTCTAGCATATTACCTGTTTCTTCATAGTCAATTAGCACATGGATATATTGAGCTGCGATGTCTCACTTGGAGCCCACAGTAGACATTCAATAAGCAACGGAATGATTTAATTACTTTATGCATGATACATTTGCAATACACATATCTGTGTGTTGGTAGGTAATACTCATATCTGGTAGGCAATGTGAATTACCAGGTTGGGTGTAGGAATAGTAGGCAAGGTGACTTATCAGGTAGGCAATGGTAATGCTTGCATCATTGAATTTTTTTGCAGAAATTCAAACGATGGGTGTGAAAACCAGTTAGGTCAATCTAGACAATATATATGGTTGACGGTCCAAAAGTTTCAGTGAAAACTAAATGATGGATTGCTTTCACAGCTCAATTAGAATATAACTATTTTCGCTGCATCATCATCAAAGTGCCCTAAATTATGGAGGGGCCTATCAAGTTTATAGGCAAGAATCGGGGCAATGCACATAACTTGTAACTTGCAAGCAGGTTGGATCAGTAGGCCACACATGTGAAAAAGTATGCAGTCATAGTTTGGACAGTAAAATCAAATTTGCATGTTATTTGTGAGTTGTAGTATATAATGTTGGAGTGGAATACCCAAAAATATGTGAGTTTGCACTGGACAGTGGAGTGTGCACTGTGGAGCACTATGTCGTGTTCTTACCTGAAGTATGAATTTCAGGGATACATGTCTGGGCTTTGGCTTATTCCTTGTTGCCTTCTTTGTCTGCATGTTGAGATCTGAGACCAGTGCTTGTTAGTACCTTGCCTTATACTATTTGGTAAATATATTTTTATCAATCTGGTATTCTGGTGTGAGCCTTTTTTTTTGAGGCAGTCTGGTGTGAGCCTTGGGCAAGTTAGTTTTCTGATATCACTATAAGTGGATACTATAGTTTTGTTTCATATCCTGAATCAATGCTTTTGAAAATAGTCAATTCATGTCTGCTTGATGTGGGGGAGGTTAAATATCTGTGTGTATAAGAGTCACCATTATTGGTTTTCATGTTAAATTATCTAACCATGTGTTAGCTGTTCAACCATATACAAAATACAAACTAATAAACCAGAATATATCATACCCTGCTTTTGGATTATACACTTGGCACGTGTTTTCTTCAAGGATCAATCCTCACATAATATTCATTGGGTGTTTCCGACACGGAGTTAGAAGAGAGGTCGCCAACCATGCAAAGGTTTTGAACAAGTCTTGTGTTCTCAGAGAGGAGGTACCTCAAGATTCGGAGGTGGACATGGCTTCCGAGTTGTTTCAGTAAGCGATCTCCTCGTCCAGTTCAAATGCGAGCCCCTCGCCGAGGTGCAGTTCTATGACCGAATCACCAAGGCCGAATAGACTCCGGAGTTCAGAAACAGAGATAACTGAACTGACAGTGCTGAATTCGTCTTACATAGAGGAGGGTTAAACTGACAGAGCTAGTTCGTCTTACATAAAGGAGTGTTACCTATTGAGTGAATCTGTCGGCCACACAGAGCTCCAAGTCACACTGGGCGCCTTGTTAGATACACCTCTGCCTACAGAACAGCTCCCGATGCACCTCTGCCTACAACGTGTGGTGCCGCTCGCCTGCTTCGCGGCATTCCCTGCTCCAACCTCCTTGTCCTACGCCGAGTTCTGGCAAGGCAGCTGAGGATATTACCCATCGCAGTCGTAGAATGGTGAGAGTTAACGTCGAATTCGCAGATGTGCTAAGTTTTAAAGAAATGTTATTTTGATGATATATATCTATAATTAGATCATTTAATGGTATATATCCAAAGATGAATTATTTTGATGGTATAGGTCTAATTTTTCCATCTAAGTTTTGCGACCTGCAAACACAAGACTATATTGTTCATTTGAAACATAGTTGTGGCTGATTTTGATATAGCATGATATACTTTAATTATATTCGGTAGTTGTGAAGCTTGAGTATGCAATGTTTATGCCTTGTCTCAAAGAATATTTTTTAGATCGATACTGTTTTGCTCTATGTATTCCACCCATAGCAACGCATGAGCACTCAACCACGGTTGCCAACCATTCATGCCTTTGCGAAAAATAAAAGTACTATCTTTCATGGACTTTGGTGCGACCCTACAGTCGTCAAATTTAAATTTTGTGTGTGATCTATTTATCGTTACTCCACGTATCATACCCGTAGCAACGCACGGGCATTATTTACCTGGTGTACTATTAATTGGCAACTGGCACTGTCCGGCGGCAGCCACGGCCGGCCAAGGAAAGAAACGAATGAACAATGAAGGAAGCCTACCGGGACGATGACGACGTCCCCTTGGTATAAATCAATGGGTAGCTAGAATTTTGAGAGGGCACGTCAGTGAGGGCAAAGTAATGTGTACGAAGTATGCACAAAACACAGCTGCTGATGTCACTGTTGTCGCTCATGTCAGAATGCTTTGTGGGTCCATCTTCACTACTCGAATCTGTTAGTTTCCCTAGGATTATTTTCCTTCCATAGGGACTGAGAGCATCTCCAGCCCAGGCCTCTAAACTGAAGCCACCAAAACCAGTATAGGGGCCCAACTCAAATGTATAGGGGCCTGAAATTAGATCCAACTCCAGCCCAGGCCTCTATTTTCCTATGGACCCCGTCTGTCAGCCAGCGAGAGAAAAAACATCCCGTCCAGCAGGCGCCGCCGTCCTCCCGACGCTCGCCACCCTCCCCACCAGCACGCGCCGCCGCACTCCCGGCGCCGGCCAGCGGGAAAAAGATCGACCGCACCCGCACCCGGCGTGGCCAAGCGCACGCCGCCGTCCTCCCTCTCTCCCTCCCGCACCTCCGGCGACCTAAATTTGCAATATTGGCGTGCCGCGCCGGCGTCTCTCCCCCGTGCCGCCTCCTCGCCGCCTCGTGGACGAGGGGCCGGACCGCCTCGTGTCTGCGGTCGCACCACGGGCGTCGTCTACCGATTCGTCGACGGCGCGCACTACGGCCGCTTCCTCGTCGCGGAGTTCCCCTTCATTCACCACTCTGCTCGGCGACCACACAGGTAGAGTGTGGATTCAACAAGTTCAATCGAAAGTTCCATTCACAAGTTCCATCCAAAAATTCACTAGCAGTAGCAGATCCAGCAGTAGAGCTTCAGATTCAGTAGCAGCAACCCAATGCATGGTCCCTGTGTTCATTCAATTCGGTCTGTATAGCTCATGAAAGAGACATGATATTGCCTGAACCTGGTCTTGATGATGCATCTCTGAACATTTTACTTGTCTGAACCTCATCTTTGAATGGTTAACTGAAGATGCGCAATTTCTTCGAATGGGACCATATCCATGTTGGTAAAGGATAAATCTGTAGCAGCAACCCAATTCATGTTCCCGGATTTCTTTGGTCTGTAGCTATTATAGTTGTGCCCAGGATCTGTAGCATGCTGATGGTAAGAAAAAAGATCTGTAGCTGCTATGTTTTAAAAAGATATGGATAAACAAGTAAAGCAGTAGATTATGTGACAAAGAATTGGAAGAACAATCTTTACATTGAGGTTGAGCTCCTGGTTGGCCGTCCAATCGAAATGCGGTGTCCTGGTCGGGCTCCAGACATCACCGGCGGCCTGCTCATCCATTGTTGGTGTTGATGTTGAGCTTCTAGTGTCCCAAGCGCCCTCACTGAAGGTTGACATGTTGGTGTTGTAGTGCAACGGTGCCGACAAGCTGGTGTTGTAGAGTGACGGCGACGCGAAGTAGGTTGGTCTGGCGACTGGTGGACGCAGGCCGCCGCTGCCGCCGGGCGCGAGCTCTGCGCCCGGGACCTGTCGAGGACGTACGCCGCGTCTGTCGGGAGGAATCGACGCCACGAAGGACGGCCGCCGTTTCTTGGGGGTAGGGGTAGGGCGGCGCTTGAGTGGAGCTTCGCCGGAGGCCATGTGCAGCGCCGGCGCCGGCCTTGGCTCTCCTTGCCAACCCTGCTGCATGGCCGCCGGCGCCGACCTTGGCTCTCCCCGCCGCGCCTGCTGGAAGGCCTCCCCGCCGGAGATGTCGCGTCACAGCCCCGCCGCTCCTCCTGGAAGGTCCTGCTGGTAGCCTGCCAGCCCGCCGTCGCGTCGCAGCCCCTGGAAGCCCGCCCCGCCGTCGCGCCTCCCGTGGTTCGCCCCGCCGGCCTAGAAGGCCGAATCCGGCGGGACTTCCTCTATCGGCTCGGATCTACCGGCGAGGGGAGGAACTCCGGCGTCGGCGGGCGGCGCGACGAGCTCCGGCGGAGCCATTGGTGGGCGGCGGCGTTGGGGGAAAGCGAGGCGGCGGCGTCGGGGGAAAGCGCGACGGGCGTGGGGGGCGTCGGGGGAGAGGGGATAGAGGGCCTCCATATGTAGGGGGTCTGGACCAAAATTTGGTCGCCTCCACAAAATAGTAGCCCATTTAGAGGCCCGGTTGGAGCTGTTTTTTTCATTTGGGTGACTAAAACAAGGAATATAGGCACATTTAGGGGCCCGGCTGGAGATGCTCTGACTACTCCATTGGGACGAACATACACCCATGCACTAGCCATAGATGGCATGCCAACAATGTGCTGCACCTTGGCCTTGCCTTCAACACATTCAATCTCAGGGAGCAAGTGTTAGGTGCTGCCGAAACATGGATCCCCTCACGATGGCAGGCAGTAACTGTAACACCCTAAAATTCCATCACAAATAAATCATAGCAACATGGCTAGATTTAATTTTTTAAGGACACAATCAAATTATCAATTAATTTAAGTCTAAAAGTACTTAAACATCATTTAAATAATTTTATAGCATGACAAGTGAATTGCTGCATTCATGCTGACTTGCATTGTGTTTTGGTTGACAAATGAATTTAAATTGTTTTTATAATGCGGAATCCTGTTACCAAATCTCAATCTAATTCCATAAACTTCTGTTTCAACCGGTTGCCAAATAATATATCTCTTTTAATACCTCTTCGTTTCGTATAGGCCAATTCTTCTCTTGCCAAGCTTATAATTCCCATATCTTATTCTTTTTTTCACCGGCCTATTCCTTTTCTTTTCCTAATCAGTCATTTAAACCTTTTTCCCATGCACGGCAAAAAGCCCAAAAGCCAGCTAGTTTCTTCACGTCCAACCATCTGGCAGTAAACTAATTTTTAATCTCTCCCTTTCTCTTCCATCGTGGTTACATGCAAACCGTATTAAGACAAGCCAGCTATAGGTGCATGTGTCCGTTCATTTCCTCTTCCAACGTCCGTTTCTATGAGCTATATGATGGCCGGCCATAGTAACTCCCACAAGTGCTTAATAATTAACTCCAAATACTAGTTGCCACAAATCCTCCTTCAATTCCTACTGATGGATAAATGAACTTCCGCACAACTAGTGACATTCATGTCATCGTCTCTTGGCCCTTCTTCTTCCTCTTCGAGTCCTATAAAAGGCAGCATATAATCAGACCACTTAGCCTGCTCCGATCCATTCTAAAATCGAGTTCTGCAGCTCCATCCTGTCATACGGCAAAGCTGTCTTCTTCCAGCACGGCCGTGGAGCAGCCCGCCATGATCTCGAGGTAGCCGGACGTCGTCACCGTGGTCGAGAAGACATTGGCTCCTGGCCTCCTGCCATGAGCGGTATGGTGCCATCCACCTCTGTTGCTGCTGCGGACCATCTTGCGTTGACAGCGACTACCACATGCAGGTGAGCAAGATCGTCTCCATACTGTCATCTTTCCTATCTCCATGCCGTACACATCTCACGTACTGCTGCTAGCGACCATCAGTAGCTGCAATCAAACTTTGTCTCTAATCAAGTACGTGTATTGAACCTTCTGAACTCAAGTCATATCCATCAGCTTGTTTTCCATTAGTGTAATCCCTATTGACGTCATGTACTGATGTACATCCTCTTGCCATAGACACCAATACTTGTTTATCTTGCACCAAACCTATATGGCAGATGTGTTTCAGAAGCAATAATCAGTAAAATACCATGACATATCCTCCTCCATGGTGATCACGTCATGCAAACCAAAGCCACCATATACATGATATATATGCTAGGTGCCCATTTAATCGTATTCTATTATCCTGCTTGCCATACATGAGTACGCCACATTATTTTCAGCAACTTAAACTTCCAAAATCTTATTTCACATTCATTTGTACTTCGATCTAAATACTTCCTTCACCTTCATTCATCAGGATCTGTCCAACCTTGTTTATCTTAAAATCTTTATCTCTCTCCCATACGTATTTGTAGACCAGGCCAAGGTCTTTTTCTCTTTTCTATCTTTGTTTATCTTTCCTCTGTCCTTTCATCCATGCACATGCACGTAACTGCAGCAAGAAAGAAAAAGGCCATGCAACCTGTCCATTGCTGCTCCCAAGCAACTCGATCATCAGTAGACTTGACCCTCCTTTTCTATTTCTTTAATCCTTGTTGATGTCGTCACTTGCATGCAGAGGCTAACTGTTGCACATTTCCTACACACGCTAATCACATACTAAGTTCCATGGTCTGACGTATGTGCTTGCCGTAGCATGCTAGTAAACACACATCTTTTCATCCGAAACTATCTGTCCAGTACATTCTATAAATAACTATTCTCCAAATCTAATTAAGTCACTTATCTTCCTTTTAATCTCTTCATTCCTGTGCACTGCAATAATTTTCTGCTAATCCTTGTGATCCATCTATAATCAAGTTTAGATCCTCAAATGCGTAGTTCCTTGCCTTATAAAATGTTTTTGCAATGTTTGATGTGTGTGAAGTTTTCAAAACCATGAAAAAGTCAAAAACCAGTCCCTAGACTCTTTCTCCCCTCGGCCCAGCCCGTTCTCCTTTTCTTTTTCCTCTCCCGCGGCCCACTTCCTCCTATCTGTTTTCTCTGGCCCAACTCGCAACGCGGCCCAGCTTTCCAGCTCGGCCCGCTCGCCCTCTCTCCCCTCTCCCTTCCTTTTTCCGCCGGCCCATCCCCTCTTTCCTTCTTCAGCCCAGGCCGCCGCGCCAGCCCATCACCCTTCCAGCCCAAGCTGCTTCCCCCTCCTCTCTCCCTCTCGCTGATAGGTGGGGCCAACCTGTCAGGGCATTCTCCTACCTCCGAGCGCCCCTGCCTTGCCGCCCGACAGCACCGCTCGGCGCCCCGCGCCGCTCCCTCTCCCTCACCCCTTCTCTCTTCCCTCCACCGAGCGGCCTTAATTGCTCAGTGGAGCACTCCCGCCTCCACTCCCTCGCTCCCTCTCCCCGAAATGGTCGCCCCACTGTGTTCCCACTACCGAGCTCCATTCATGGCGCCCACTTCGACGCCCGCCGTGCCAGCCTCGTCTTCCCCTCCCTCCACTCTATAAAAGCATCGGCCGAGCCACCGAGAACTCCTCTTCACCCGCTCGCCTCTCACACAGCCGCGCCGCAGCTCCAATTCGCGCCGTCCGCCGCCACCGGAGCTCCGCCGCGCCGTCGATCCACCGCCTCGACGCCGCACCACCTCACCCGACCGCACCAAGAGCTTCCCGAGGAGGTAACGAAGCTCCCCGTCCTCTTTTAGTCCTCTGTTTCGCTCTGTAGCACCCTCACCGCCGTCGCACATGCTCATCAGAGCTCCGCCGCCACTGCTCACCGCCGTGCGCCGCCTCCGTCGCGTTTTGGACAACGAGAACCCCCGAGCCGAGTTCGCCTCGTCACCCTGAAGCTTTAGGTGCAAACCTCATCCCAAACCAAGCCTCATAGCTCGATTCCGAGCTCTCTCCAGCGAGCTCTTCGTCCGTCGCCGCTGTTCTTCGTCGACAGCCGCAGCCGCCGCAAACCCGCCGACCAAAACACCCTAATCAAGTTCGCCTTGTCTCCCCGAAGCCGTAGAACCCTTCCGCGCCCAAAGCCGAGCCTCGTAACTCGAGTTTCGAGCTACTCCGGCGATGCGCCGCCGCCTCGCGCGCAGCGCCGCCGCGCGCCGGCTTCCCGCCGCCGCCTGCTCTCCACCCGTCGCTGGCAGCCATCCGATCCACATCCGACGGCCCTCGATCGCTGTCGCCAGAGTCAAACCCGGTCACATAACGGTCAACCGAGCCAGCCGGGGTCGTTTTGCAAAAAGGACCCCCATCTCTTTGTATATCGCAAGCCGGTCCTTCCACCAGTGAAAACCCTTACAACTAGGTCCTGTTTTTATCGTTTAAGCCCCTGTCTTTTCCACAAATCACACCCGAAGTCCAGCCCCTGTTCTTTTGCGCGTTAGCCCTCGGGTTTAAAGCGTAATTATGTTTTAGTCCCTCGTTTCTTTCAGTTTAGCCCCTGTAAACTTAGTTTCTTTGCCAGCAAGTCCCTAAACCTTGTTTTAGCCATATCTTTTCCGTCCTAACTCCGTTTTTAGCGTTCTTGGTGTCCTAGCGTTCGTCCTTTCGAGCTTGTTAGTTTTAGATGCTTGTTAGGATTGGTTGATGTACTGTTTTCTTATTGTTGTATGTTTTATTGCTTGAATCGTAGATCTCGTGCCAGTTGCAACCGAGCCGCCTGTTGAAGCGGACCCAGAACAACTCTTCGGAGAAGAAGAAGAAGATCTTTTTGTAGACCAAGGCAAGTGGCCCTCCCCGCATACTCTTTTTGTCCTATAATAATCGCATGAAAACTAAAGTTTACTTTTAATTGCATTAATATGATGGGAATACCTTCTTAAGGATTTACCTAGTCTTTTACCATGATCCCTTGAATCAACCCTGGTTTAAATAATGTTTTGGGTTAGATATGCTTAGCTTTGCTACACTATGGGAATGGTTAAAACTGAATCTTTATAAATTATGATCATGACAACTCTGTTGGTGAAACGATGGTTAATACAAGAGAACAATTCTTTAATCGGAACATGGAGTGACCACCCAAGAAAACAGCGCAACCATGGTGTTAATGGGCTCTGACCTTAGCCAATTAATTAGGTGTGTGATCGCACTGATGGCCTTATCCGCCTGCGAGGAGCATAGGGGGATTGGGGTTGCAGGGGTGGGGTAGCAGCCTTTGCTAAGGTGCTGACCATTAGGGAGGTTTGTGGACCGCCCTAGTCTGTAACTATGTGGGTCGTTGGTCTTTTGCATGTCTTTGTAAAGGCTTCGTAGTGGACCCCTAGCCACTCACCTCGGAAGTGTTTAAGGGTTTGGCCAACCCGGGCGACATGGGGAACACGAGCCATGGTGAAAGTGTGCAACCTCTGCAGAGTGTAAAACTGATATATCAGCCGTGCTCACGGTCAAGAGCGGCTTGGACCCTCGCATGATAATTGAACTTGAAGATGGACTATAAATCGTGGTTTTCCTCGTGGGTTTTTGAATAAGATGTTTTCTAA
Source organism: Echinochloa phyllopogon (assembly GCA_033239725.1). Taxonomy (NCBI): domain Eukaryota; kingdom Viridiplantae; phylum Streptophyta; class Magnoliopsida; order Poales; family Poaceae; genus Echinochloa; species Echinochloa phyllopogon. Next base: position 6,758,406 of record BTCW01000001.1, read on the forward strand.
ATGCTTAAGTGGGTTGGTATAAACTTATATCTAGTAAATAGGAAATTGCTAATAAAACTTGACCAACATTAAAAAGCTCACTGCTGTGAACCATAGCCTATCCTTGTGGCTTTGCATCTTCACCCCGCTTGCTGAGTACCTAGTTAGGTGTACTCACGCTTGCTATTGCTGATTCAGAAGAGGACAATGAAGAAGAATACTACAGCAACTACAATGAGTTCTGAGGCTTGCGTTTCCCCCAGTCAAGATGCCTGTGGAAGTCGAAGACGAAGATGCTTCGTGTAGCTATCGTTTGTTCTTCGATAAAGACCTTCGTGTCTCCCGAGAGTGTAATAAAAATATTGTAATCCTCTTGTACTGTTGAATACTGTTTTGTTTGATATTACACTCTTTTGTCTATCATATGTGTGAAACATGATCCTGGCGCACATATGAGATGCACTTGATTTTCCTCGAAAACCGGGTGTGACAGTAACGGACAGAGTCTTCACCGTGTCACACGATATCTTGAACGAGCCAAGTGTGTGCACCCAAACAATCCCCAAGTCCTCAAGCGCTGGGCCCCTAGATGGATCATTGAAGCGCATGGAGTTCAGGTGCAGCTTCTTCAGTCGCGGGATAATAACCTCGGCTGATGGTGAGCTGCTTGAAAGTTCCATCTCCGCAAGGGTTGCCGGTTGCCCTGTTGGAGACGGCATCAGGCAGGCGGAATTGAGAGCCGCAGCCGAGCGAGATTTCAGAGCACGTGGAGACCACGGCCCAGGGCGTGGCGCAGGGTATAGCGCAGGGTACTCTTTGGCTCTGATCCGTTTAAGAACGGCAAGTGATCAAGCATACTGCCCCCAAGTTACCAAGATCCTGATGGCCGCCGGGCGCAAGAGATTACTTAGAGTACATCAAGTACATAAACTAAAGTTATTACTAATAAACCTGCTAGTCGACACCCTAAATGAAGTACATGGCAATAACCTGATAATTTAGCATAGTGCTAATAACGAAGTCCAGAGTCCAGACTTCCCCAAGTACCACACTGTTACGGCATAAGAATGGTAGTACGACCCTGATTCAGATGAGCGATGAACACTAGTACTGGCGCACTGCAGAAAAACTGTCCACTCAAAGGTCTAAAACCATACTATCTCTGTCTCCTTAGAATTTGTCTTCTCCTTCAACAAGCGTCTCAATTTGCGGAATTCTCCAATGTCATCACGTTTTGAGAGTCTGATCAGAAGCGTCTCAAGGTTTCTGGTCAGAACAGACACCAGTTTCAGCTCAACTTCAGGTTTCTTTTCCATGGACTCTAGACTGGTATTCACAACTTAGATACAACTGCGGAAGCAGAGAAATGTTATGCAAGTTCTTCATACATTCCTTCTAAGACTGTGTGTACAGAGAAATATTATGCAACAGCTTACCTTCCACTGGTCCAGAGTAAGAGCAACCAAATTAGGAGCACGCCGCAGGAAATATGCTAATGGGCCATAAAAGTCAGTGGTCTGACATTCTCCAATATACAGGCTCTTCAATGTGCAGAATGATAGGGCTTCATGAGCTGAACTTTCCATCATATCCTTTACATGCAACAACAATCAACATAATTTTAGGCATAAATTGAGTTGCAAAGTAGCATCACAGTGAAGAGAAGACGGAATTTTACCAGGAGAAGCAAATTAAATCTGAATAGCTCAAGATGCTGGGCCCTGCAAAGTACTGCCACGAGATTATATCCACCCTGCGGAAGGTTACAAACTCCTTCATCACGAAGGTACACCCATGCACTCACCAGAAATGGCATGCCATCAAGCTGAACTTTCCCAGAAACAGTCAACCTCAGGGAACAAATGTTCGGAGCAGAAACATGGATTTCGTCATATTCACAGTCAATAATGGACAGTCTTCAGGGTGTCGGACGATATCTTGAATTGACCAAGTGGGCACCTAGACAAACTCAAGTCTTCAAGAGCTGGGCAACCAGAGTTAAGCTTCACCACCACAGATGGATGCAATCCCACAAACTCAAGGTGCAGCTTCTTCAGGCATGGGAGACGGACCGATCTGGGTGCAATAAACTCCATTTCCGTGGTCGACAGAATGAACTCCTCAAGGGTTGCGCAGCTGAAGATGCATTCAGGAAGCTGGAAGCAGTACCTGCAGCTGAGATTTATTTCCAGCACACGGAGACCCCGGGCCACGACATGGCGTAGCCACCTGTGCTCGTGGCCAAAGTTTTCCCTGTACCAGCTGTACAGGCAGAACGTGTGCAGTGGCACGGCGCCATCACGGAGGAGCAGCAGCGAGTTTCCAAACCTCTCAGAGGCACTGTACCCAGACCGCAGGGTGATGAAGGGCGTGGTCGCCCACAGGTACCGCCACCGTTGTGACAGGCTGCTGATGTTGATGACCTGCCGCATGTCCAAGAAGCGCAGGATGCGGTGCAGGAGGTCATCAGGTAGCTCGCTCAGCCGGTCACGGTCGTCACGCTCTACGGCCTTGGTCTCCCACACAGACATGGTCTCTACTCTTGAGTGCCGACTATGTCCTGCACGCCGCACCGCGCCGTGCCATGCCTCTTTGCCCCCCTGCAGGTCAGAGGACGCATTACGTCAAACACCTTGCGAGCACTGCAACGAATAGAAGTTCACCGTAAAAGCATCTCGCGAATTGCGTCCAATCTCATCAAGGATCGAGAAACTTGCGCGGCAAAATCGCACCATCGGTCGGAGAAACGTACACACGGCACAATCCATAAATTTATTGGCGGAATAAACGAGCGACCACTCCATTTGCCTCCTACATGCCGCACCGCCCGCTTGCTCCGCCGCCTCCCCTCCAGCCTCGCTCCGGATCTAGCCTTCCCCTCCGGCTTAAATAACCGGTGGAGAGAAACAAGGCCACCCGCCGCCGCCTCCGCAACCACAACCCCGGGGAACCCTACGGCGCCGGTGCGCCGGCCACGGTTGCCGTCGTTGGATCGCTTGGTCGATCAAGCTAGCTATCAGTCGCTGAATAGACTTCGCCAAAGGAGACATGGGCTCGCGTACCGTAAGGGTGGCCTCGCCGGCTCGCGGCTCGCCGCCGCCTCGCGCCTCGTCGTCGGCTGGTCGCCCTGCTGCTGCCGATACGACTGTACGAGACGGCGCGGGGAAACGACGGAAGAAACAAAGGCCCAAGGAAAAAGGAAAAAAAAAAAGTCTATTTTACGTCCCTCACGTTCGTCAGAAGTTCGTTTTTCATCCTCAACGTGAAAAACCAGGAATCTTGTATCTCTCAACTCTTCAAAACCATGCATTTTACGTCCCTCGGCGGTTTCGACGGCGGTTTCGCCGATGTGGCGGCGGTTTCGCTGACGTGGCACGCTGACATGACGTGCTTAAAATGGTTGAAACTTTGAAAAATCATATAAAATCGTAAACAAATGGTAAAAATATAAATTTAATTTTTAGCTTACTCATGAGCATCGTTACGTAGTGGAGTCATTTATTTACATGTTTGATATTATTTTCTAGTCGAAATAAAATAGACAAGAAAAGATGCATAGTAAATATTTGAAAAACTATAAAATAGTAAATCCAACTCCTGCATGCCTCTAGTGAGTGCGTGCATCTAGTAGAGTAGTTTGTTTATATATTAGAAGTTTTTATATGGTATAATAGAATTATGTTTAGCATATGCACAAACATAATCTTACTCTACCGTATAAAAACTTCTAATATATAAACAAACTACTCTAATAGATGTACACACTCACTAGAGGCACACAGGAGTTGGATTTATTATTTATAGTTCTTCAAATATTTACTATGCATTTTACAAGTTCTATGGCATATTTTCTTGCCTATTTTATTTCGACTAGAAAATAATATCAAACATGTAAATAAATGACTCTACTGTGTAAAGATGCTCATGAGGAAGCTAAAAAATTAGATTTATATTTTTATCATTTGTTTACGATTTTATATGATTTTTCAAAGTTTCAGCCATTTTAAGCACGCCATGTCGGCGCACCACGTCAGCGAAACCACCGCCACATCGGTGAAACCGCCGTCGAAACCGCTGAGGGACGTAAAATGCACGGTTTTGAAGAGTTGAGGATGCAAGATTCCTGGTTTTTCACGTTGAGGACGAAAAACGAACTTTTGTCAAACGTGAGGGACGTAAAATGGACTTTTTCCAAGGGAAAACGACGCTCGCACAAATTTGGTAGGCGGAGTGGTTCTGGCCCAGCCCAACAAGCCCATCTTAATGGTGTTCTCCATCTAGAAAAACAGTAGTAAAAAACATTATGGAACTCTTTTTATTATATTAGTAATAAATATCTATATTGACTAGTTTCCTTCCTTCGAGTGCTGGTGAGCTTGCCGGGCAGGGTTAAAAACCCTGCACAAAAGAAAAGAAAAACACTGCTTGCATCCCGTTGTTCTTGTCCCCATGTCCACATAGATGCAAAATAGCCGGGGTGGTTTCTCCCCTGGGGCCAAGTTTTTTTCTTCCAACTCTTTCGGTTTACATTCCTTCTCATGTGTTTTTTTATTGGTCGACATTTTTCCACTTAATGAGTTTGTTGATCTAACATTTTTACATGAAAATATGAAGAGTCTGATTGGTTTGCTACCAAAATCTTGGCATGCCCAAGTTTTGGCAAGCATTTTGGTAAGTTAAATGTGAGATATTGGCAATTTTTGGTAGCCAACCAAATAATAGCCAAAAAATTGACCGGCTCGGCTGTAAACCAAGCAGGCTCGAAATGCTGATTCAACATTAGCTCATTGATTCTTAACTCTTTGTGCAAATTTATTGACTCGACATTTAGTGATTCGACTTTTTTATGCGAGATATATTGACTCGCCAGTTTTTATAAGAAATATTTTGTATTGACTCCAACTTTTCTTATAGAGTTGTTCGGTCGCCATTTTTCAGTATTTTACAGCTAAAAAGAAAATACATATTCTCAGTGGTGCACCATTAGTGAAAATAGCATTGTTCCTTCATGTAATAGTTCTCCAGTCACTCCATGGGTTTTAGTGACAGGCCATTGCTAACGATGGAGGAAGAAGCACGCGACTGAACGTCAAACCGTGAGAGGGATCGCTGTTCAGTTCCAAATTTGCCTTTCGATCTGATGCCGGCTAGCTTGAGGTATATTGTAACTAATAGAGCAGACGTGTTTGGAATATAGAGATTTCACAAGAAACGGTTTGCAAAATTACAAGTTACCACTAAACGGAAAGCAAGCAAGGGAATGAAACAGAGTCTAGTACTCTGATCCAGAAATAAGGGAAGAAAAATAGCGCCATGGTATGCAGGGTACATGGCCACGTGGAGGTTAAAACCACACCACCTCCAGCTCTCTAGGTTTTGTCTTCTCCTTCAATGAGCTTCGCATCTTACGGAATTCTTCAATGTCGTCGCCTTTTGACAGTCTGATCAAAAGCCTTTCAAGGTTTCTGGTCAGTGCGGGTTGCAGTTTCAGCTTGCCATCAGTATTGGGTTTCCTTCCCCTAGACACATGACAGGATAAATTCCCATCGTTTTCTTGATACAACTGTGGAAGTAGAGAGTAATTTTGTAAGTTGTTTCTAATAATTCTCACTAATGACAGTATATGTGCAGATGGTATGGCATATGCAATATATATACTACCTTCCATTGATCCAAAGTAAGAGCGATCAAGTTAGGAGCACACTGAATGAAAAAATCAAGTGTGTTGTAGAAGTCGGTGACCAGCCATTCTCCAATATAGATGCTCTTCAGATTGTTAAACGAGAGGCCTTCAGTGGCTGACTTCTGCACCGCATCCTTCACCAAAAGAGAAATTCAACAAATAATTTAGGCATGTAACTTTAGACAACAGTGGAATTTGTCGTGTAGATTTAGATTTTCACCTGGAGAAGTAGATCAAATCTGAATAGCTCAAGATGCTGGGCATTGCAAAGCGCAGAGACGAGATCATGTGCACATGCAGAAAGTTGATCAGCAGCTGCATCATCAGAAATATACACCCAGGCACTCAAGAGAGATGGCATGGAAGACAGATGGACTCTTCTTGAAACTGTTAGCTTCAGGGAAGCGGTGTTCGGAGCGGAAACATGGATCGCAGCGTACGCGCAGTCTGTAATCGACAGAGTCTTGAGAGTTTCAGACGAAATCTTGAACGAACGAAGCAGGCACCATGACAGATTCAGGTCTTCAAGTGCTGGGCATCCAGAGCTGAGCTCCTCCACTGCGGATGGATCAGTAATCTGCACGGACTCAAGGTGTAGCTTCTTCAGGCGCGGGAGAAAAACAGACTTGGGGGAGATGATGATGATGCCAGCAGATGACAGGCTGATCTCCTCTAGCGTCGCGCAGGTGAAGACGCAGCCGGGCAGCTGGAATGAGTAGCCGCATGTGATTGTGAGCTCCAGCACGCGGAGGCCTCGGCTCAGGGCATGGCGCAGCCACCGGTGCTGGAAGGAGCTGCCGGAGCTGTGGAGGCACAAGACCCGCAGATCCATGGGGTCGCGGAGAAGCAGCAGGTTGTTGCCGAACCTCTCCGAGCCGGCGCTGTGCTGCAGGGTGACGCACGGCGAGGACGCCCACACGCGCCGCCACCGGCGCGACAGGAGGCTGAGGTCGCGCACGGCCTGCCGCGCGTCCAGGGGCCGCAGGATGCGGTGCAGGAGGTCGTCGGGCAGCGCGCTCAGGCGGTCGCGACCGGCGGCGGCGGCGGCGGCGCGCCGCGGCATGGTTTCGCCGGCCCTCGTTGCCCGATCCAGCCAAGGAGACGCACGCACGCACACAGCGGTGGCACACGGCGCCGCTGGTGGCTGGTTATGTATGCGGAGGCGAGAGGAGAAATGGCGCGCAGATCACGGCGAGTATCACGCGCGCGGCGGCGCGCACGATTTCTTTTCCCAGTAACTGCCAGGCCGCGCGGGCGGATCGTTTCTTACGGCCCGTTTTATTGGAGTGGGCCTGGCCCAGCGAGCCTGGCCGTGTCGAGAAAGAAATATTTTGGGTTAGGCTTGCAGCACTGGCTTTATTTCACTTTTAACCTTGGTGAAGATGAGCGTGTGAAATGGATTGCTTAAGAAGCCCATTGCATCTACAACCCGTAAGCAGTACTAATGATGGTTTATGATGAAGATTGCAAGCTACAACCCTGAAGATTGCACCGCAAGTTTATGATGAGAACAGACGGGTACATAATTTCAGCATATCACTATCCAACACGACAATTCCCAAGTACGGCGTAGCTTCAGATGAGAGATGACCAATTGATGGTTTCACTGTAGAAAAAAGTTTAAATTACTATTTTAAGTGTGAAAATTTTGGACAAAGTCCGAATAATATATCCTTAGTGGGCGTAGCCCGCCCGAGGCTTAAGCCCGCCGTTTGTGAAAAGCCATTTTAGGACTAGAAAGCATTAGCCACGACTGACACTTACGATTACAGCTCTTGTTTGTCGTCAGAAAGAGAATTTGTAGACAAGTAATTGAGCATTTGAGGTGTGGTAGATGCCTTCGACAAAAAGATGACTTCAATACAAACTAGATTCGGATTTGCCTATAATGAAGCCAAAGGTATCATCATGACACACTATAATTCGAGTAGAGCACTTTGCTATCTCAGTTCCAGTGAACCAACAACGGACCAGAAGTAATCAGCAAACAAACAAACGATTTCACTAGCCATGACTTGAAACACGCCACAGTGCCACACTACGCATATAACAGATAAAAATATCGTACCCGAAGAACTGTCAACTAAGCTTTTTCAGCTCATGCTCATGCGGCCATAACCCAAGTAAGAACGACACGGAGGATCAAAGGTTAAAAATCTTGGCATGCATCGTCATGTATAAAGATTAATCAACATGACCTATTCTCGTCTGCCCAGTGGTGCCGCAGAGATCAACTATCTCGATGTCCAAGCGATGGAGGATACAAAATTCAGCCGTCCGAGAGCCTCTTGCTCTTGTTATTCGACCGCCAAAAGAAAAACTACTGTAATTTATTAACAGCAAGACCCAGTGTGTTAAAAAAAAAGCAGCAGCCTTTGTTTAGCTTCAAGCAGCCTTGTTCTTGCAGTAATTTTCCAGCCACTCCATGGTGACACTCTTTGGCCTCTCCAGTGGTAAGCCAAGGGCACGGTCCCAGACGAGCTATGTCAAAGATAATTGAACAGAATAAGCAGATAGAAGAACCAGAACAAGAATCCAAGAGTGAAAGGTACAAAAGCAGACCTGAGATCCTATCCCGATGCTCCTTGAGACACCAAACAAGACAGTGTAATACCTGCGCATTTAAAACGAGGTGTTCCGGCCATGAGTATTCAGAACTAGTTAAGTCATAAGTCAGGATTAAACTTGATATCTAAACGCCAAGTATAGACATACCGGGCTTCAGATAATCCAAAGTGGTTCAGCAAAACTCCACTGTGAGCATCAACATTCGGCCATGGGTTCTTAACCTGAGAATACATGGGCAAATAATGGTGTTTATAACCAGTACGTTGAAACCAGAGGAGTGGAAATCACAATGAATCCGGTGCCACATTACCTTGCCAAGCTCAGTGAGGATGGGAGGCACGACTTCATACAACTTGGATACCTGTAATGAAACATCACATTTAGATTTTTGAACCAAGAAAGTAAATTCAATTAGATAAGGGTTCTACACTGACCAATTGGAAAAGTGGATCTTCGGGCAAATGCTTCAGGGCAAACTCCCTTTGACATGAGTATCGTGGGTCCGTCTTACGCAGAACTCCATGACCAAAGCCAGGAACAACCTATGATTGAATGTAACCAACCATTAGGAATTTGATTTCTGTAACTTCATGCTTGAACCAAATAAATAACAATGCAAGTAGTTCCATAGATAATCAGAGATGAAGCATTTGCATAAACAGTCCAAGTCAGTTCTATTAGATCTACTGCACAGCATTTCAAATCTCGTCACATCCCCTAAACCTGTATTTGAGCATGATCATAAACATTAGACCTTGGTGAATTTATGTAACACTGAGATACGCTACCTTTCCACTCTTTAGTGTCTTCCAGACATAGTCTTTGAGTTGATCGGTTGTAACATCACTCCCAGTTTCCTCAATTACAGATTTGATCCATAGAAGCACTTCCTGCAATACATGGTAAGTTAATGCACATTATAAAATTAAGTACATCAAAACAAGAGTGGCAGGAACAAGTGCTTCTTTTAGAGGGGCTGGGGGGAGATCATTTATTGATAGATATCTTTTTGGCAATCACAAGTAAAAGAAAGCACAAGGTGATAGAAATATTGCGGAGCCGATCCAGTGCATCAAATTAGCATACACCCCCATACCTGATTAGCCAGGCCATGCAGTGGCCCAGCTAAACCATTCAGAGCCGCTGCGAAAGAAAGATAAGGGTCTGACAGGGCACTTCCAACCTACAATTGGATGAGCAGCATGAGCAGAGGATGAAGAGTTCACAACAATGTAGTAAATAGTAAATGGCAAAAAAGACAGTAGCTAGTTAGTCCTAAGCAATACAGCCTCAGGACTACAGTTGCCAGTGTCTAACAGCAACAATTCTCTCCACACATATGTATCCAAGCAAGACTAGTAAACTGCTCCACTGTTACAAAATATTGCAACTTCTACAGTGATCCCTAAGAGATTCATCACTCATGCAAGATGACACTTTATGATCCTCCATCAAGAATACTACATTGATACACATGGAGTTCTCTCAATTTACATCAACCCACAGAGGTAGATACAGATGGTGTAACAACAGACCCCAACTACTGTTTAGAATTGTAAGTGTATACTCACTACTGTGGATTACAACGGATGGAACACGGATTAGACTTGAGTAATGACAAATCATAATGAAATAAAGAAACCATCAACTAAAACAAACCCTCTTCCTGTTCCTGGATCCTAGTTACCCATCATTCTTTAAAGAGGTATCCCCAGATTAATACTCATTTTGTTTTAGCTACTATGGGGTACTAAACTATTTTTATATGCCTAATAATTGCATGCACCAAATCTTAGCAAAGTGCCATGATGGTACTATAAGGTATGGAACACTGATCAGCTTTTATCGTTAAGCAACATTATTTAGAATATCAAGATCCAGTGAAACAAATATTACCAGATGACCAGTGTGCGCACTGACATTCCCGCCTTCATGATCACTACAAGAACCGAGGTCTCAGTACAAAGGGAAAATCAATACAAGTTCAGAAACATAACATAAATAAATACAAGGATGGTGAAAAATTACGTGTGAATTGTTACATAGAGCCGCATCAACTCCAGCATTTTGGGATCATCAAAACCAAGCATGTGTGAAAAATTCGCAGCGTAATCCAGAGCATTGTCAGCTTCTATTGATTTCCCATTCTTGAAAATCCTTCAAAGAACAATTCAAACAAAATGATTGAAATAGAATCTAAAATTTGTCCATGACATTAACTTACAGAAATTCACTAATGTCTCCCATAAATGAATTGAAAGATGAAGCGTTTATGAACAAAAGCTACCTCCGGTAAACATAAGAAGCCACTGGCGGAAGCCGAGCAATCAAATTTAATACATCTTCATAAGTAGGCTCCCAGAACCTATTATACATGTAATTATTGTGAACACCAAAGCAACTGTTGAACAAATAGGAAATTGGAGAGCAGTATAAATCCCAGGCTTACTTTGTTTTTGGCATTCCATTGTCATAAGCTTTTTGAAATTCGCTCTCAACCTGAAATAGAGTAAAAAATAGGAAAATGTGAGTCAAAGTTTAAAAGGATTTAAAGATACTACTTGACAAGAAACTGCAAGCCAGAAGCGAAAGGACCTACCTGAAGAGCCATTACTCCAGTGGTAAACTGTGTCATAGGATGTGCGGTAACAGGGAGAGCATCTATCGCCTTGTAGACATGAGCTGCAACCATATCAATTATCAGCTGTTAGAGAGTAAAGCGCCAAGATAGAGCACATAAACTTCACAAGATCATACTAACAGAAACATAAAGATCTCTATATCAACCTGTGACTACCTTTGAATTCCAGAACAGTGGAGCATTTCCATCAGTTCATTCAGGTGGTTCGTGCATTTAATTGACCAGATAAATAAGACTGTTTTTTTTGGTGGGTGGGTGGGTGGGGGGGGGGGATCAAAAAAAAAACAATAAAAGTAGACAGCATTGTGATCAAAGTACCTGGGACACTTGAACGGGCCAGCAATTCCTTTGATAGGGCATCAACTTGCTCTTTGGTTGGAACCTGAAACAAGAAAAAACAAATATGCTTAAAACTGACTGAAATAGGGTGATATTTGGGGAAAGCTGAAACATATTATAGGATCAAATATACAAAGGTAAGAAAGAAACTTGTCCCATTCTGAATCAACTACCAACAAAATATTTTTCCTAGTTTTGGAGGAACATTTTAAAACTAAAAAAAATGGAGTAAGTGGTTTATAGGCAGGCATATACCTTTCCCGTCAAAAGAAGCCAAAGGAGACCCTCAGGCAAAGGTTCACCACCCTTAACTGCTGTCGGCAGCACTTGCTGGCACTCTGGAATTGAAAGGCCCCTAAAACGAATGCCCTGCATAGAAAAAGAAGTTATTAGCTAATGAATGATGTTATTCTTTGATTAACTTCGAGGTTTAAATATGTTATAATACTTAATAGATTACATCCAACAACAAAGATGAGGAGTGATGTGTATCCAGCCACTCAGATTTGAAGAAAAAATATATCAAAATCAGCCCCAGTACTATAGTGAAAACAGTCCTTACGCTAAAAGAAAATGCCTTAGAAACGTCTGATAAATTCTTGGGCTATGGTAAATTCTTAGAAAAGTTATTCCATGGAGCATCTTCTATAGATCATTGTGCGATACTTAATTCTGGAACCTTGCTCATATTTTAACATAGAATGGGCATGAACTGATAGTACACTACAATAGCATAGCATCATGAGGTGGATGAACACAAAGATTACCTCCTCTGGGTCAAGTAGTGATGTTTCCCAAAGCATTCCAGTCATCCCTCTCATTCCACCAAGGACCTGCAGGAACATTATTTGGGAATTTCACATAGTTAGTATATGTTCTAGAAAAGCAACAGAGGTATCCACAAACATTTCGTAGTTATATATCCACACCATATCCACTGTTATGTTTCCAAGCTGGACCTTTCCATGCTCTGACTTAAGCTTCTTTAAGCGATCCTGTAACAATACATTAGAGTAAGTGCTGTTTTCTCCTAACATCTGGGAACAGCAAGGCAAGACTACCAGTTTTCATATTTCATAAGGACAAGTTATTAGACAAAACAGCTGCTAAGTAGGTTCTCTAAATCTTATTCAAAGTTTACTGAGTACAGCTAGTTGCAAAATAGAAGCTGTACAGTCTAATTGCCTCCGACAGAAGAGGGAATAGAATTGATGTGTAATAGATGCTACTTTAAGCGAACAAATTTCTTTCATGTTCCATCACATATTTGAGAAGAAAATGTATTGGACACGGAATGAAGCAAAATGTAATATAACGGCCAAGAGGTGTTTGGTCTAAAAAATGTTTGGTCTAAAAAATTAAGGAAAATTTCACAGAACCACATGAAACTAAAGAAAAGGGGTTGGCACTTTTGGCTAAGGAACAGAAGATAAGGCATCAGATACCCCATTAACTTTTCAACTTTACAAGATTTACAGAATGTCTATTGAGCAGCAAACCTGTTGTTCGGGAATCAGTTCCTGCAACTGGGACCTAAGATCCTGCATTTGCAGAAACACAATCAGCATCGTGTCCAGACTACACAAAATTCTATCGCAATGGTACAAGTGGGAGGACGAACTGCCTTACGAGATCGGAAGCGCTCTGCATCTGCAGCCATCTCACACCACCCAGCGTGGTGGCCTCCTGCGCCTGGAGGCAACAACACAGGAGAACAAAAATCTCAGCACAAAGCACCCAGAAACGGCGAATCAGCACGCAAATACAGACGCGGCACAGCCGAGCGGGCTACTCACCACGCGGGATCGCAGCCTCGAGACCGCGGTGAGGCCCCGGAAGAACGCCATGGCCGGAGCGCTCCGCTACCGCACCTGCGCACACAAAGCAACCAGGCAGACAATCTCATCAGGCCCCCGCGGTTGAATCGAATCGAATCGAGCCGAACCCCAAAATCGATACTAGGGAAAACAGATTGGTAGCAATTACTACTCCACTCCGCCGCGCACCAAGCAAATCCGCAACAGAGAGGGGAGAGATCGGAGCTGGAAGATGGGATCGGATTCGCGGCGGGGAGGAGTTCCGAGCGAATAAATCGAGCAGTCTGCGTAGGCTTGCTTACCAAGGAATGAAGAGATTAACACGGGGGAGGACGGGGCGCGTGTTCCGCGGCGAGGGAGGTGCGCAGCCGAGAAGTTGGGGGAAGAATGGGGTGGTCGCCGCCTCGTCGCACTCGGTTGGTGAGGGGCGAGCCGAATATATACGGGGTTCCATCTGAAATGCAGGTACATTTACATCTGCCCCATCAAATATCTTTTTTTTATTTGGTTTGGATGGGCTTTACAAAAACTTTTAAGTTATTAGAAAAAAAATGAAGGGGCATATTCCAAAAAAAATTATTTTTGTGGTTGTTTAGGTTGTTCTCACACGAGTGCATCCAAAGTACTGGTAATAATTGCTTAGAATAAAAAAATGTAGGAGGGTTACATGATTTTCCGGAAGAGAAAAAAAGATATCTTTGGCGAAAAGGATATGTTGCGTCTGCATTGAATTTAGCAATTCGAGAGAAGGGGAAATTTCTCTTCTATGACAAAACTATTAGTAGCTCTCTTACGCAATTTCAACAAGTTCGGAAGGGGGAGAAAAAGAACACGAGAACGACTTTTAGTCTTCAACTCTTCGTGCACGATGAGGCTGTCACCTTCACTCAGCTCTAATATGAGATTTTTTTCTTTCTAGATGAACTAGCAAGAACGCACGTTTATTGATGACATGTAGGTAATAAAACAATATTACTTTAGTGCAAAGCGCGTTTAAAAATACTTTATATTCGCTCTCTCATGTATAAGGAGCTTTATGTATTCTTAAAACTAATGATAGTAGGCATTTATTTATATGGAGAAAAACTCTCCAATTTATTGTCTATTAGCAATACGGGATAATTGTGTATAGACGTGGGTACAAATGTGGGTCGAGATGGTAATGGGTACCCCAAACTCGCGTACCCGATGGGTTTTACCCGATAAGAAGACGGGTATGGAAAGATATCTTCACCCGCGGGTGTGGTAATGGGCACAAATCTCTACCCATCGGGTAAGCGGGTGCGGGTGTGGGTGCAAACTACCCATACCCGCCTACCTGTGGGTAAAATATACCCGCCTATAATATGTAATTAGATCATAAACTTGTACTTTGATAGCAAGTGATGACTTGATACTAATAATAAACTCGTAATCTATTGATTTATTATACTACTAATTAGTGAATGTTTGTCACTTGTACTACTTATTTACTCATATTTGTTCATATGTGCTTTCTATCACGATTATATTTATAATTTCTATACTTTTTAGTGAGTGTACAATCGGGTACGGGTTACCCGACGGGTAGAAAAAACCCGCATGGGTACGGGTATGGGTAAGTTGTTGTACCCGCATACGGGTGTGGGTAATTAAACGGATAAACTTCTATTTGACGGGTACGGGTATGGATTGGCAGTACCCAGCGGGTACGTACCCGTTGCCATCTTGAAATGTGGGTATATTTATGTGGTCCTTTTTTGGGTTAAAAAAGTTTTGGGTTCGAGGAGAAAATCAACACAGAAACGTCCCTCCCCCTCCCTCTTTTTCCACCACTAGTAGAGTGCACGCGCGGCACGCGCGTGTATTAGAAAATGTGGTAAACAAAAAATTTATATTTCCAGATCAGATTGAACTTACGTTAAAAAAATTAAAACAGAGAATCCTAATTATGTTAAATGAATTAAATTCTAAAAATTTCATAGTTTCTTAAAACACAGAAACGAACATTGAACACTTATAATAATTATAGCGAAAATACCCGCGCGACACGCGCATGTTACCTTTATTATGGGGGTTATTTTTGACCTGACACGTGGGTCCTCTGTGAGGGGTGGGTAAGAATTATTTAGGTGATAAGTATTTTCAAAAAACTCGTACATGTATCAAATAAAGCACACATAGCATATAAAATATACACATCCAAAATAAAGTTGTGTATTATAATATATATAAAAAATCAGCACCTCATAAGTTAATATGTTAGTTAGATGGAACAAAAAATTAGGATTCACAGTCCAATCATTCCAATATAGAATCTTAGAAAATTTACACAGTTTAGTAGCACGCTTACATCAATAACGAGAAACATTACTTGACGTACTTCTGATTTCTTCATTGTCTTATTCATGAAGCGGTCATCTTGGGTAAGGTAAAAGAAGCTGCCACTTTTCCCGGGTGAAGACAGCTCTGAGAGAGCATCATTGCCAGTTTGCCACAGATGGCGAGCATATAATCCACTGGATCAACAGCAAACAACTTCTTCAAATGCCATGCAGTGCAGAATGCGAGACCCCAGTTAAGTAATCCTGCACGAGCTGAATAACACAAGTCGACAACCAGATCACAGCTCACACACAGATTTAGTGGGATACAAAGACAAACACCTGAACGCCATGGGGGGGCAGTCTCCCTTCCACCAGAACAACGCACATGAATGTGGTGGTGTGACCTTCGAACACTACTCTGGTGGGAACCATGTCCAGAATTTCTCCTTTGGGTCAAAAATCCGCCTGCACCAGCGCTCGCATCGGCACCGCAGCAGATCGACTTTCCCACGGAATGCCTGCAAGATGCAAAGCCATAAACACTCCAAATCCACAGCCTTTCCCAAAACCAAGTCAACATTTTGAGTGAACCGTAGAAGTATCAAAATCTCACCTGATGCCCAATTGCAGTTGCAGCATGGGCTCGTAATTATTGTGTCCCTTGGAGATGGTCTGGCCGGGTCGCTTACCCTCCGGCGTGGTGGCTGCCGCCGCCGCCCATCGTGGGACTCTGCTGGCTGCTCGCCGGGGTACTCGTCTAGGGCAGCGCCCGCATGTAGGTTGCGCCTCCTGCGACGGCAGCGGCTTCCTTGTACAGCATGAAGGCTAGTGTGTCGATGATCTCGCAAGTGATGTCCCCTCCGCAGCGCCGCCTTCTCCGCATGCCCTCCATGGAGTACCTCTTCCTGACTGTACCAGCCCCCCCCCCCCCCCCCCACACACACACACACCGACCGGCGGGAAGAACACGTCCGTGCCGCTTATTGCCCGTAGGTCGATGCAGCTCCCGGGACAGGAGCCGACGTAGTGGCTGTCGTCGGACCACATGAAGACACGCTGGTCCCCCTGGGCACGTCGTCGTAGCGGCTCCCATTGGCCCAGATTAGCACGCCCCGGCTGGAGAGCACGAAAACAAAAAAAATAGATTTATTCGACTACCGTTTCCAACGATAGGTCCCTTCTTGTCAATCCGGCTCATATACGACATCATAGTGGGTACACGGGTGGGTAATTTTAGTCGCAGTGACAAAACAAAATTAGAATGAGGTGGACTCACTCCTTCTCAATACAATTTTTTGTTCTGCTATTTTCGGGTCCACGAAAAGGCCTGACAGGTGGGGCCTCCGTGAGGGGTAGGGGAGTTTTTTCCAGGTAACAAAAGTTTCAATTCTCCTGGATACTTATAGTATATATAGTATGTAGATAGATAGATAGATTTAGATTTCACATCCGCATGTGTTCTCACCAAAAAAATTATTTAGTGCTTATAACTAATAAGCTTGTCGTAGGCTATACCGAGTTATGCATCACATCTTTATTCATGTATATATCCATGTTTAGCTCCTTTGACTTGTTTTTAGTTTTTCAAAATGTTTGTGAAACTTCTCAATCATGTATCTAGGAGCATCATTAACTTTCGAGCAGTAAGATAGTCATGATACTAAATTATATTGCCCCAAGCTCCTATCTTAATTAGAGGATCATATTTTTTTCGAAATAATACAGGATCAGATTTCAAGTGTTCTGGACATGCATATGCCTCATTGATGAATAATTACATGGAGCATATTAAAGTACCTTGATGTCAATGATTATCTATTTAAAGTTGATTCATCATTTTTTGCATGTGCGAGAAATTACGTAAGTATTTAACTTCTGCTCCCTCATTAATATCTTAGACTAAGAATCAAATCAATCACACAAAATTATTCGATCACTATCGCCTGCTCCCATGCAATTTATATCTTAAAGAATTGTGGATAGAAAGGAGCTAGAATGAATAGAGAATTACATACGGAGAGGCTATGGGATCTTCAATTTGCAGCTGTTCTGGGCAACTCTCCAGACTCCTAAAATCAAGAGTTCATAGCTGCCTTTGTCATCATCTATGCCCATCAACGTTGAATCCTCGTAGATAGAAAATTAAATCCTGTCACTTTGGTGTTGTCAAAGTAGTTTTATCCGGCCACCGGTGCATGTGTCATCAACTCATCGTATCAAGCTGAAGGAGCATTGAATACGACTAAAACTCAGCCCTTGATCATGTACTGTTTCTCCAACAATTGACATGCCTGCTTCCTGCCATGCTCCAGAACGGCAGCTGGCTAGCCTCTTCTAGACATTACTGTTTGCTTCACGCTTTCCTACCGCATTGTCTGACTGCTCGTGTTGCAGCCTCTCTCGCGGCGCATCATCACAGTCCTATGGACAACACCCTCGCTCGAGGCCTGCTCTCTCCATGGGCGGCGCTAGCCCGGGCTCTTGCTTAGCCTACAACAGCCGTACGTACGCCTTGGATCACGCTACGGGCTGCCGCTGCTTCGGTGATCATCCAGGAAACCGCTAGGGTTTAGAAAAAGTCACGGAGGTAACCGATGAGATTAGAGGAGCGTATCCTCGTGTTGATCGTGAAAACCTTTACATGTGAAGATTCCATATGCAGGATAGAAGAACAAGGCCGGAGGAAAGAAAATATGGAGGATGCCGTATTTGTTTTTTTCCCGAGGAAAAGAAGGCTTTTTATGATTTTTTTGCTTTCCAAAAAAATAGGTGGGGTATAAAAACAGCGGTGAGAAAAAAGGGGTCTAGAGGTAAACTCACACGGGGTTTTTCGCTCTACCAAAAAAAACTTTCACAATATTTCCTTTTTCCCTGCAACGTGGGTCCAAGTGGGTCCAGCGTGAGGGGTACACAGGGTTTTAGTTGGTAGGAAAAGTTTTCAAAAGAACTGGATCCTTTTAGTATAGATTCATGTAACTTTCAGCCTGACAGGTGGGTCCTCTGTGAGGTAGGAGGTGGGCCTAATCTTGGTGAGAATTGTTTTCAAATCTAATTCTCTTTATATCTAGATGAATAGGAGAGCGCTTTGAGGAGACACGGACTGACTGTTGGACCTACTCCCTCCATCCCTTTTTATATGTCGTTTTTCTTCCTGAAAAACAACTTTGATCGAATATAAAAAAATATATTAATATTTATGGTACATAATAAATATCATTAGATAGATATTTGAATCTAGTTTTTTAATAAATTTATTCGGAGATTAAAATTTTACACGTATTTTCTACAAATCGAATCTAAATCGTGGCACGGGAACCAACGACGACATTTAATAATGGACGGAGGGAGTAGCTAGCAATATGTGAAAAGAAGAATGGTACAGGACAAGACAAATATTGGATGTGTTTAGTTCCTCAAAACTTTCCAAAATTCTCTCTCTAAACTTCACTATTCACCTATCACATCAAATCACGTCAAATCTCTCTCCTCATGCATGGAGCACTAAACGTGGGTAAATAAAAAAATAGTTGCATGGTTCTGATGTACATGACGAGACGAATCTTTTAAGCCTAGTTAGGTCACGGTAGGACAATGTTTACCACAAACAAACGGAAATTGCTACAGTGCGCTACAGTGCTCGATGTGATATTTTTACCAAACTTTCTCTTTCTCTTTTTGGAACTAAACACACCCATTGTGATGCAACGCGTGCCTCTTCGGTAGTTACATGTGGCCTCTCCATTCAAGAAAGGGACATAGCTCTCATGAGGCAGATGGTTGTGATTTGAGACACATGATACTGATTGTTTAGAAAGCTTGGTTGAATAATCTACTGGTCAATGATTTGAAATTCGGTAGCAAAATAACGCTTTGCCACCTAGAAAGCGAGACCGCATCACACATTCATGGAAAAGGGAATGGAAAAATGAGGACATTTCATATCATATTTTTTAAATTTTAGGGGGTTTTTTAATCAACAAACAGTTCAACAAGTTGAATATATTTCTAACGGATCATAATTTTTTTTATTTAGTAAAGGCATCTGAAAAGAAAAAACATCAAACCGGAACGATGCCCTCGTGTTTGGCAGGTCCACATGCTGTTAGGATTCTGATTTCTGAACGGAACGGGAAAGTCGTTGTCTTCCTACCCAAGAAGAAGAACAGGGAGGCGACCCTTTGGGCTGAGAAGAGTAGAAGACAAGTGGGCCTGACCGCCATTTCGGCTGACAACGCACATCTTTCACTTTTACGGGCCGGAACCCACTTAAGCCGCGGCCCATCGGTCGCTTCAGTGCTTTCCCTTCCACCTCGCCTCGACCTCTCCTCTCCTCCATCGCTGCCACGCACGCTTTCCTGTCCCCCCGTCGCCGTTGTTCAGAGGCCACTCCATACGAAGCCACAACCCCACGCTCTCCTCGCCGCCGCGGCTTGCAAACCCTAACCGAGCTCGCTGGGCGCGCGTACGCGGGAGTGTCTATGGAAGGCGGCCGCAAAAGGGGCGCGGCCGACGGCGCCAACGGGACCTCCGCCGGCGGGAAGCGCGCGCGAGGTGAGTCGAGTGGAGCCCGCCCTTGTTCTGGTCGCAAACCGCCTCCCTCTCGGGGCGTGTTTTCTCGTCTACAGGTTGGACTATTTCGGGCTTTGCGTCTCGGGGATTGGTTGGGTTTGAGCCGTATGCTATGTTAGGGTTTGGGGATCTTCGGGGATAGTAGGATCTGGGGTCTTTGGTTGGTGAAATGAGAATCGCCTTGTTCCCTAAGTTTTGTCATTCCGCAATTGGATGGGGCAGGAGGCTTATTTGTTGCATTTTGGCCTAGAATTATTTCTTTTAGGATACGGGTCTTCTGTTTGAATCACAGGGGGGTTTGTAGTTGTTTTTTTTATGGTTGGCTTGCTGTGTCCTCTACCCACTCAATAATTTGGCAACAGCTTGGAAAGAATCTCTGGGTAGTGGATACAGCTGAAGTAGCTTGTACTTTTAATTAATTCACCATGCTGATGTAGACAAAGCCCTCATTAATGTTCATTCTTGCATATCTAGATTAGTAAATCAACAACATATTAACTTGGCGAGCATAATTAATTTGATGCAACAGAATCGGAGTCATTTCAAACTGGTGTAGGAAGCAAATCGAAGCCATGCACCAAATTTTTCAGGTTATAATCCAACTTAAAATGAACTCCACCTGGTAACATTTATTCTGCATAGCTGCTTATTTCAATTAAAATTTTCTTGCTTTCGTTGGAAGAATCTATTATGGCTAACAGAACAGTTAAGAAATATTGTGATACACAGGTTCTCCTAATCCAGCTTAACAACACTACAGGAGTAAAATTGGAAAGCACATGGTTGTGCGAATCACTTTGAACCTTTGAAAGATGCAACAACAGTATAAGGATATCTAATTCTTTCTCAGATGAACCAGTTGCTGTCGCAATGCAGCGTCATCTGCGCAAATTGAAGAAGTTTGAGCATATGACTTGCCGGGAACTGCATTTGAAATCCCCCCATCTTGAAATTGTGCCACCTATATCCTCTTACAACATACAACCATTATCCTAATATTTGGTATCTGCAGGGAGGGACAATTTTACCACCTTTTGTTTGAAATTATAATTGTTATTACTTACATCAGTAGCTGCCCAGTACTGTTCACTGCCAATGTTATGATGTTTTAGCTTTTAATCGTTTAACCATGATGGAGTAACAAACTTAAGCTTGGGATCTAGAACACATGGCACCATTAATATGTTCTTAAGCCCAGCTTTTGAAATGTAGCTAACTCGAAATACACTTTTTCACAACATGGCAGATAAACCTTTTCTATTATTTTGTTAATGCACATCCATACTCAGATATACTGGTATATTATATTTTCATTAATGCACATCCATACTCAGATAAACCTTTTGAAATGTATCGGAATACACTTTTTCACAACATGGCAGATAAACCTTTTCTATTATTTTGTTAAGTCGTGTTAGATTTTCTTCAGATTACTCAGATGTTTGTCCATACTGGTATTTATATTTTCATTAATGCACATTTAAATTGTCAGTTGCTTTTGTTTCCTTCAGCTGCTAAATCAATTGTTATCGCATATGTATTATTCAGCTACTTCAGTTACTTACCCAGGTATATTCTCATCGTGCAGTACTTCTGGTTGTCCCTTTGGTGAGGGCTGTCATTTTCTCCATTGCTTCCCTGGCGGCTACCAGGCAGTTTCAAAGATGACCAACCTGGGTGGCCCAGCAGTTACACCACCTCCTGGAAGAATGATAATGGATGGGCCACCTACACCCACCAGGAAGACTCGCTTGTGCAACAAGTACAACACTGCAGAGGGATGCAAATGGGGGGACAAATGCCACTTTGCACATGGTGAAAGGGAGCTTGGCAAGTTGTTGATGGACAGCTCTATGCACTCCCCCATGGGACCAAGACCCACTGGTCACTTTGCACCTCCGCCTATGGCCAACCCTAGCATGGCCACTCCACCAAGCTTTGGCGCTTCTGCCACAGCCAAGATCAGTGTTGATGCATCCCTTGCTGGTGGCATCATCGGGAGGAGTGGAGTTAACACAAAGCATATATCTCGAGTCACTGGCGCCAAGCTGGCCATCCGGGACCATGAATCTGACACCAGCTTGAAAAACATCGAGCTTGAGGGCACCTTTGATCAGATCAAGAATGCAAGCGCTATGGTCCGGGAGCTGATTGTCAACATCAGTGGCAGTGCCCCTTCACTGGCAAAGAATCCAGCTGGAGGACCTCACCATGGTGGAGGCGCAGGAACTAACTTCAAGACCAAGGTGTGTGAGAACTTCACAAAAGGGTCATGCACTTTCGGGGACAGATGCCACTTTGCCCATGGTGAAAATGAGCTGCGCTAACCTGCTGCTGCTTGAGATCTATGCCTTTGCCTGTACTTCGTAGTGATTAGCCAATGTAACCCTAACTGATCTTGGATGATGGATTTGGTGACTTCTTTAGGCCTGCGCTGCTGAATTTGTTTTCTGTTTTTCTTCTTGGATGGTTCTGTCGTGATATGTTTAGGAGCCTGGTTATAATACTTTCTACCGGCTAAGTGCCAGTGCTGTTAATTTGCCTGAATCTCTATACCCAGAGTTTCTGAAAATTTCGGATGGTCAGTTCTGATGGCTAAAGATAAACGTTGCCAGTAATTCCTGTTGGTAACTTGGATGTTTAATGTTGTCATGTTGCTGTTCATCCATTTGCAGGGTGGTATTAGATCCCGCATTACAGTAATAAACAAACAAATTTAAGGTATGAGGCATCGAATTCAAGTGATCAGCCATACATGAACGTCAACGAGACATGTCTGATCTAATACATCTCTACTTTGGTTACAAATGATCATATTGGCTTTTCTAAATTTAGTCTTTTACTGCAAATCTAGATATAGTATATATATCTAAATGTATAGTAAAAAACTATGTATTTAGAAAAAGCCAAAAGAAACTAATCTGAGAGGTAGTACTTCTCAGAAAGCACAAGCTGTGCAATGCTACGAAGGATTGGAACAACTGTCCTACAAACCTAGTCAAAGCTCGGGCAATATTAGTATTTGTACATAAAAAAGCCTACACTGCTCATGCCAACCAATTGCCACTTGCCAGGTCAGTCCTGATCCCTGAAAAGGCGCCTGCGTTTGGACGTTTGGTTCTCCTCGGGTGTTTCCTCGACTACCTGTTCTTGCAAGACCAATCCTCGGTTACGGGTGAGTTTTCTGATTGGCGTTCTTTGCGCACATGCCTCTAGGTTTGGCTGATCATTCTCATCAGTGCAGGGAGCACTCTGGGTTGTCCTGTGTGGCAACAGTTCTTCCCCCTCTGTGACAACTTCTTTCATAAGCTGTAAATGGATGGGAAGGAAAGAGGTTAGGTTAGGTTAGATTACTTGAAGTTAATATATTAAAAATAAGGCTCCACTCACTATTCCCACAAATGTCTTGATCCTATTCACTTTTTACGGTGTCCAATTTCTCTTGCAAAGGCAGCATGCTTATATGAACATATGCCAAACTGAACAGTTGAATTTGATGTTTTCCTAGTAACAATAGACATCTCTAAATCAGTGTTAATCAAAAGGGAGAGTAGTTCAATATGGTAAGCTAATCCTTCAATTGAATTTCCAACAATTATTTTCCCCAAATTAACTCCAGGCATGAGGTTGTGTAATGAATATTTATGTAAATATATATAGTTTGCCAATAAATACAAATGCAATGAGCAGAAACTGTACCTTCCAGTCTCTGAAATCAAATCTAAAAACAAAATGGTTGTAGGAGACTTCTCCTGAGGCTATGGCACTAGCAGCAGGTGCATTTCTTGGGCCTGTTTGAGGCCAACAATATCATGTTAGAAACATCTGCAGTAGAATATCAATAATACAGCGTAAGGGCAAAAAAAAATGTGAACAAAGTACTTACTTACTATATGATGCCCGTTATCATCTATATCTATTTCCACCCTACCATCTTTCACTAAGAAAGACAGTGCAAAAATATTTTCAACCGTTTGGGCAAATGAAAGCCTGTTTAAAACAAGGTTTTCCAGTCTTGCACTCTTCTTCCGCCTCAGGATATCAAATATAACTAACACATTCTTGTCCGTGTCTGTCTTTACCTCCTCTGAAGTATCAGCAAGCTGCAATTTGAAAAACATCATGTGATTGAAAATTAGTTGTGAAATAGTCAGCACATCTAGTGACTATATAGATGACAACAAAATTATAGGAAAGAACAGAAGTTCATCTGGCATTTCAGAGAAAATGAATGGTACTCTTAATGGTACTCTTACAGATGATTCTGAAAGATGTTTTGTGATTTTATAAATATGAAAAATTACACAGCAGATACCTATCACATGTTACAGTGCACTGCAACCAAAGATAGAAGGCCTAAACAAACCATGATTTCCACTATGAAATGAAAAGCATGTGGCTACCTCTTCAGGACAAGTATTTTCTGTTGGCCGTGCAGTCCGTTTTCTACTAGTAGCCACCACTTTTCGCTGTTTCACTTCTGTATTCATTGGTCCAACCCTGAAAATAAATGCATGCACAGTTTACATCATCTAGTTAACAGGGAGGTGAGAGAGATACATGTTTTGTTGAGAACTTATATAAAGAGAGGAGCTTACATGGTACGGCATCCAGTCACAGGCCTGAAGGCATTAGGAACAGAAAGTCCAAGATCACCCCAGCGCGACGAGGTAGACGCATCATCAGGGCTCCCTTGCTGCCCAAATTTCTTCAGCAAAGCTGTTATGAAATCAGAAGGGGTGATTCCTTCACTTGACTGGGACCTCACTGAAGTTACCAAAGTGCTTGCAATGTCAAGCAGAGCTTCTGCATCAGCTATTTGCTCCCTAGGTTTCTGCACTGCAGTGTGGAAGAACACTCATTTTGAGTATTAATATAGATAATTTTGTACAGTCAGCCAGCAAAATGTAGCATTTGCACTCACGATAAATAATCAAGTGGAAATACAACAGTGAACTCTAACATACTACATGACAAGCAAATGATACACCCAAATTTTCCACAGAATGCAATGATGCAAGGAATATATCAACATGTACCAATTAGCATGGGCGAACAACTAATGCAAACTCCACAGTCCCGATATTATGCATATGTGAGTCCATGTTACATGTATTTTCAGAAATTTATAAATTAAACTATTAAAGGCAACAACATGAAGACAAGTTACTGCCAAAATATACTAATGCCCAGGCTACACAACTAAGAGAGGCATCAAAACCTAAAAACACATTTATGGATTTTAGTAAACAGTTCACCGCTATCACTGTTCACTTAGCAATTTGCAACAAAAATGCCAACAAGTAGATTGAAATATGAATAATAATAATAATGCTAGAAATTCATCATGGTAACAAACTGACAGATGAGCTTGGAACCTCCAAACATTTCAAATTCAGTGAGAACGTCAATAGGAGTTCATGAGCAGGTAACATGATTTTCAAAACTCTAGAGTGCAACTACATGTAAGCTGACTAGAAGTTGGTCCCAAGAAAGCTTTTTTATCAAAGCTTTCAGAATTCAGACTGTGGAGTGTTATTGAACACAGAGTGCAAGCACACAACTTGCAAGTTAGCTGTAACTGAACCTATCCTCGCTTGAGAAAATTTAAGTTCAAAGAATGCAGCCTCTTCAATTGGAGCCATTCTGTACCCTGCTTATGTACTCTAAAAAAGGGTGTCACTGTTCCTAAACCTGCTTCAAGCAATCCAGCAAGCTACACTAACCAGTAATCTTAGCACACCATTCAAATGATAAAAACATATTCCTAAACCTAAACCTAAAACCCAAATAAAAGTCAGATGCAACAATTCCAAGCAAAACATTCTCGCCTCACGCCCCTTCGAAGTTCAAACAAGAATCTCAACCTATCGACACACTTGATTTCTGGAACTAAAAAAAACAGAAAAGCACAGTTTGTTCGCAAGCAGAGACGATCCTTACCGAGCTCGTGCAGGCTCTCCACCTGCGAGATGATGGCCGTGAACTTGTCCGAATCCGCCCTCGCCATCTCGTCCCGCTCATCTGCGCGCACTCAAAGGTCAACATCACACCTCAACCCAACACACCCCCCCAGCCCCGAAATGAAACAGCCCGTGCGAGCCGGGGCAGACGAGAGAGGCCGCCTACCGCTGATGAGATTCTTCATGGCGAGGTACCGCGACCGCAGCATCCGCCGCTCCGCCATCCCCTGCCGCTCGCCGCTGCTCTCCCCCCGCGCCCCCGCCATCGGGTTCCCAACCAACCTCTCCAAACCCTAGCCCCCGAGTCTCAGCTAGTCAGCTCTACCCGGGGGCAGCTACGAGCGACCAGATGAGGAGGGGGAAGGGGACGGGAGGGCCGAATCGGAGCGCGCGCCGGCGGGATGCGCGAATTTTTCGGAGACAGCCGAGCAGAGGAGAAGAAGAGGGCGGCGGGGATTTGAAATCTTCCCGAGGAAGGAATAGGAACCCCAGCTACCTTTTCCCCCTGCTCGGATTTTTCAATGCCGTGGGGGCGGGTGACGGGCCCAGTTGACAGTGAAAGGCGCTGGACGGTGGGGTCTTCGTGTTCCCGTGTTGGGCCAGGGTGTCAGTGACTGGGGCGTTGGGTGAAGGCGTGAAGCGCGTGCGCGCGCGGCGTGGTGGCCTCAGCGCGCCGCGAGGGTGGGACCGGGTTGTCAATGTGTGGTGGGTTTTGGATCGTTTGTATTTTCCGTTGGAGCGTCTGGCGGTCATGGTTTCCCGCTTGCGATTTCTTTTTTTTTTTTGAAAGCTTGGGCAAACCGCTTGCGATTCGAGAGTTTGGGTTTGGGGGCCTTTTCGGGGTTTGGCCCAGAAACTTCGGCCTTCCCTTCAAAACACAAAAATTCTCCCTCCAAACTTCACTATTCACCTATCACATCAAATCACACATCAAATCATATCAAATCCTCTCCTCATACATGGAACACTAAACGTGGTTAACAAAAAAACTAAGTACATGGTTTTGATGTACACGATGAGTCTTTTGAGCCTAGTTAGGTCATAGTAGGACAACGATTACCACAAACAAACGAAAAGTGTTACGGTGCGCTACAGTGTCCGATGTGACATTTTCACCAAACTTCACTTTTACTTTTCGGGAACTAAACACCCCCTTCAACGTTTTCGCTTGGGAAATTTGGGCGCGCTCTGCGGTCCCCTACGTGAGGCGCGCGTTCAGGCCTTCAGGCGTTCAGCAGTTTGCCTTGGTTCCTAAAAAACGGTAATGCTTTTCAGGCGTTCAGCAGTTTGCCTTGGTTCCTAAAAAAGGTAATGCTTTAGATAGAGCGTCCAATTTATCAAACGCTCCATTCTACTATTCTACCTCCCACTCTCCATCCATTTAAGCTGTCATTTCTTCCGCATCCCTACCGTCCCCACGAGCCGCCGCCGCCTCCTCATCCTCCTGGGCCTCGCCGCCAGATCTTTATCCTTCCGTCGTATCCTCTCGGCCCTTCCTCCATCGGCGTCCTCGCTGCAGCACTCGATCTCCTGCCATGCCCGCGCGGACCAGCGCGCTTCATGAGATCCTGGACCGCGGCGTCTTTCACTCCTTCGAGCACCTCCTTTAGACCAGCAAGGTCCCATAACAGGAGGAGCTGGGCGCCGTCCCAGCACGCACCTGCCGAGGCGGCGGCCACCGTCGCGCACGTCGTGGAGGCGCTCGGCGCGGCCCCCGTCCACCTCGTGCTCCACGACTCGGCCCTCGTGGCCAGGGCCGCCTTCGCGTTGGCAAACCCGGGCACCGTCCGGAGCGTGACGCTGGTCAACGCCGCCGCGTCCCTACCGGCGTTCCCGGCCGCGGTGTTTGACGTGCCCGTGCTAGGGAGGCTGGTGCTGCGGGTGTCGGCGCTGTTCTGTGGGCTGTTGCGGCTGTTCCATTTACGATCTATCGGACGTCCATCCTATCATTCAAATAGGGTTTTGCTATATGTTGCAACTGTATATTTCACGTGTTTCATATGTTTTACAACAATATTGTAACTGTTTAATGTGAATGTTACAAAAGCAGATCTGGATGTTACGATGTTCTATACATTTCACACGCATGTTACAAGTGTTTTATCTTTGGCTGGTAGCTGGTCGCTGGTGCTGATTTGTGCTGAGAGAAAAATACTCCTGGCTGGTGGCTGGTGCTGATTTCTGCTGAGAGAAAAATACTGCTGGCTGGTGCTAGTTATTGTTTGATGTTGCATATGCTATTTTTTAATGTTGCATGCAACATCATAGACATGTTGTGGTGTGATTTTTTCTGCTACAGTACCGTCCGATTTTTTTTATTTTCGTCGGACGTCTGGGCGCTAGTAGCACCGATAAAACAAAAGCAACTTGCCTACTTTTCTAAAAATACACATATTTTCTTAAAAAAAGCAGCTTGCCTACTTTGTCTTGGTCCTTCGCCAGCCGCATTTGGCTGCCAGCCTCCTAGTGCTGCGGCGGCAGCAGAAAGACATCTCCAGAATATATTATAAAATTTTCATACAATTTTGTATTACTATGGGTTAATTTGTTATTAGATGCCACGGCCTATAAAAATAATGATACAAATAATAACGTATTTAAAAAATAATTATGATGTCCTTTATCACTCTACAAAATTTCAACTTACAACTCCACCTATATATGGAGACAAAAAAAGACAAATTATATAAAGAGATAGATTGGACCAATTGGCATGATTGTAGGTAGTAATTTAACTAAAAGTTATTTTTTTCGAATGACGAATTGTATTATATAGTTTAGAGGATTATATCTAGACTTTGTCTATACCTGACGGGAATATTCTGGACTTCTCCCATTCATAATCCACATTTCACATTGAAAAATACAGTCACGGTGTTTACCATGATTTTAAACTCATTACTCAGTGAAAGATAGCAAAAAGGAAAATTGCTCATGAATCCATAATCCACATTCCACGGTGAAAATGCAGTCACATAAGTTATAAACTTTCTGTTTACTGTGTTTTTAAGCGCATCGCTTACTTAAAAGTTGCCCAAAAAATAATGTAAGAACAGTTTGGCTGTCTCGACAGGCTTAGGCAGGCTCAAAATGATAAGACTGCAATGGGATGGAGGTTGCAGATAAATTTTATTACCCAACGTCAAATTGATGTTTCATTGTAAAAGGGGAAAATTGGTCAAAAGCAGGGACCAGGGCCCAAGAGTACAACAGCATACAAATGGCAAGTTGACAAGGCCAGTGCATCAATCTATCCATAAGTTCTATTTTTCTACTCGGTGCCTATAATTATTCTTTCCTAGGCGCTCACCGGTTGAGGCGGAATCAATTGTAGATGACACAACTGTAGACCTTGGGATTCACTTGTAGTTGCAAAGGGCATTGGCCTCCTTCTGAACAGCTTACATCCCACATAAACAAGAAGAATGACAATTACAACGGCGGCACAAATGGCAACTGCTCTTAGAATAACATGAGCTGGATGACCCTCCTTATGATCTATACCATCAAGAGCACAGATGCCTGAAGCAGCACAATCTGATAAGCTATGCATGCCAATTCGATTACCAGAGAAGTTGGCAAATGAGATACCAAATATATTGCAGATACCACAAGGGCTGGAACCACTGAAATCATTCTCTGAAAGATCAAGATAGTTCAAATAACTGAGATTGGATAGTGCCGATGGCAAGCTTCCAGTGAGGCTATTATTGTGGATATCAAGAGTAGACAGTTGTCTGAAATTTGAGATAGACCCATCTAGGCTCCCTGATAAATGGTTACTGCTTGCATTGAAGAAGACCAGTGAACTCAGGGATTCTTCATACCCAGGACAAGACAATGGTAGTTCACCAGAGAGGTTGTTGTTGCTGACATCCAGACGGTTCAGGCTCTTGCTGCATAGTAAAGACTGGGGTAGACTAGCCATAAATGCATTACCAGACAAGTTTACAACTGCAATGTTGGGAAGTATGCGGCCTATATCAGCAGGAATATTACCACTTAGGTGGTTGTTAGACAGAAAAAGTCCTTGCAGGGCGAGCAATGGCGCAGACCAAGGAAACATAGGTCCAACTAATGCGTTAAAAGAGAGATCAACATTTCTAAGATTCTTCAGCTCACCAAGCTCTGCAGGAATAGATCCATTCAACAAGTTACCTTGCAGGTGTAGCTCCTCCAGAATTACACAATTCTTGATCGCCCGTGGGATACTGCCAGTCAGCCGGTTATATGACAGATCAAGTAAGCCGTGATCTTGAATATACTCTGAGTCAGGATGAGTTGGGTTCGTGAATCCCCCACATATCTCAGCAGGAATAGAACCAGAGAGCTGGTTGTGAGACAAAACTAAGCCAGTGAGCGAAGTCAATTGCGATACAGATCTCGGGATGGGTCCAATCAGATTATTAGAGCTTAGGTTTAGCTTGACTAGGTTCCTGCAATTGAAGAGCTCTTGCGGGATGCTCCCAGATAGTCTATTCCCATCAAGAGATATTTCTGTCAAGTTCTCTAGAGCGCCGATTGCCTGTGGGATAGGTCCTTCCAAGCAGTTACTGCCCATTCGCAACCTCTGCAATCCGTGGAGCCTACCAATGCTCCCAGGGATGTGGCCACTAAGCTTATTATTGTTGAGATTCATTTCCAAAATGGTTGATGACTCAAACAACTTGCCAGGCAGCTCTCCTGTGAAATTGTTGTAGGACAATTCCACTATTCTGAGCGGTAGCTCTGCCAAGTACTCAGGTATCCCACCATAGAAATAGTTACCTTGCAAATCCAGGTGAACCAGGTTCTTGCATCCCTCAAATGTCTCCTTGATACTCCCAGTTAGATCGTTATAGTGCAAGTCGAGCGACCGCAGAAACTTGGCTTGACATATGGTAGGAAGTACGGAACCATTGAAGTTGTTGTTTGCCAGGTTTACAGAAGTAATATTTTCCCAGTTTTGAATCCAACCACTAATAGGACCTGACAGTTTGTTACCCTCCACTTCAAAATGGATAATAGCTTCCAAACCTGCAAGTTCTTCAGGGATGCAGCCAGTGAAGGCGTTAAAGGACAAACGTAGAAGAGTAATCTTTTTGCAATTACCAAGTTCTTTTGGTATACTCCCTATGAGCTTTGCTTTCCTTGCAATCAGGATGGTCAGATTGCCCAGATCACCAACAGACACTGGGAGTTCCGAATTGAAGTCATTGCCTGATATATCGAGTTCCATTAAGCTTCTAAGGTCACCAATTGACCAAGGGATGGTGCCTGATAAGTTGCACTGAGGGAGAGAGAGTTGTTTTAGGTGCTTCATGTTACCAATCTCTTTTGGAATACCTCCAGTGAAATGATTGAATCCCAAAGCTAAATGCTCCAGCATTTTCAGGTGAGTAATCCCATTAGGTATCGGCCCCACCAAGCTATTTGAAGAGAAATCTAGTATCACCAGGTTCAACAATGCAGTTATTCCAGAAAATATTGGTCCAGTGAGCTTATTGTTGCTTGCATCAAGGTAGAAGAGCTGAGTCAGGTTGCAAAAAGCTTCTGGTATGGATCCATCGAAACTGTTCTGGTGAAAACCCAGGATCTCTAGGTTCTTCAGACTGCCCAGCTCTGGAGGAAGTTCTCCAGAGATGTTGTTCTTGGATATCAATAACTTAGTGAGGTTCTGAAGGTGAGCAATGGCAGGGCTCAATTGTCCAGACAAGTTGTTTCTGTCTAACACTATTTCTTTCAGCATCTTCAAATCATATAACGAGAAAGGCATGGGCCCGTTAAGCTGATTATTGCTCAAGTCTAGGTACTGGAGCTTCTGCAGATCTCCCAAGGCTTCTGGAATCTTACCAAATAAATCACACCTACTTAGGTTGAGGTGACGAAGTGACAGAAATGACGTGATGCATAATGGAAAAGGGACACGGAGTGGCACAGATGACAGTTCTATGGCCACCACGTTGCGTCCTTCTCCTTCACAAGTTATACCCGTCCAATTGCATGGGTGAGTTTTTGAGTTAAACCAGTCCCGAAGAAATCCTTTTGATTCAGCGACTGTGTGCCTCAGAGCATATAGATTGTCTGTATCAGATTCAGCGAAAGCAGAGCTAGCGATGAAGCAGACAAATAGGATCAATAAGCTGATTCCATCCTGCAAAAAGGAAAGGCAAAGTTAAACTAAGAGTTATAAATGTGCAGGCAAAAGAGTTATAAACAATAACAACACCTTCAACCAATGAAGGACACATGTAAAGTGCTAAACCAGGAACTGAAAATGAGACTGACTTGCACATAGTAAGTCAAAAGTTAGTTCTGGTTCTTCAATTGTTTTCGCTACTTATTTTTCAGTTGTTTTTAAGAAATGAGGTGCACCAAATTGTTATATGCATGCTAAATTACAAGTAGACAACCATATTTCTACTAAATTATAAGATAATAGAATGAATCCACTCTACTTCCTGCAACTTCAACAGACAAAAGTCATGAACAATGACACTCAACTATAAAATTGGCCTTTTAACACACTAAACTAGTAAGTAGCAATGTGAATTTGTGATCGACTCATGTGACGCCTCATCGATGGCACTGACTTGCCCGTGACGTCGAATTGATGGAGTAGGCAAAAGCTCCCGCATCCATTCCACCCCCAATTTCCCCTCAACACTGCCCAAAGGAGCTATGGCGGCGGGGAGGCAACAATGCAGCAACACAAAGCAATTGCTGGGGGGGGGGGGGGGGGGGTGCAAATAAGATAATCCAGTGGATTTGACATAGCAACAAAGCAGTTGCCGGCGGTGGCGGCAGCAGCAGCTAGGGTTCCCTACATGGCATTGCTGGGGTGAAGGCCTAGGAGGGCTTGGCCGTTGGGCTATAGTGATTTCTAAACGGGGTCTATTTGGGTGATAGAGATGAACGGCCTTGATTTCATCCATGTTGGCACGGCTTGATTTCATCCATGTTGGCACGGCTTGATTTCATCCATGTTGGCACGGATGGCTCGTATGAAAAGATGAAGAGCAAGTGGCTGCAAGACTGACATGGATTTCATTTGGCAATACATTTGAATGATAGTAACGATGTTGATTCACCAAAAAAAGACAATGTAGCACGATGTACTCATGTACAGATGCGCCATAAAAAGAGACATGCACAGCCAGCCACAAGCTAAAAAATAACACTATTGTTGAAAAAGAAATAAAAATTAAACAACACCATTGTAACCAGTAGTCAAACAAAGAAAGAAGGGTTATTAAACCAGTACCTTTGAACCCATGATTATCGGCACCTAAGCGTAATAGCAGTTCCAAGGTCTCTGCTTCAGCAATCAACTTAAGCAGTCTGATCCTGTAATAATAAAACACAAAAAAGTACAAGAGAGTAAGCATTTAATAGTGTTGCGTAACGAGGCATGTAACGTAATAAGCTCTCACAACTCTAATAACATGTTAAAAGAGGTAATAAGCATGGGAAAATAACATTTTTTCTAGAAAAAAGGAAATGTATATAACGCAAGGCAAGACAAAAAAAAGAGGATCGTGAAGTATGTGCAAAAGTAAATTTTAAAGAAAAAGAGAATATTGTGAAAATTCTAGACTGTAAAATCCCTCTAAACATCTAAAACTCAAAGTTTGTTTAACCTTTTATTAATTTGATGTGTATATTTCTAGAGTTTTCTATGGTTACTTTGCACAATACTCAATTGGTTCTACAAAATACCCCAGCCATCTATCCATTACTCGTCCCAACCCAATACATCTATTGGATCTTCAATAATGGAATTCGCACAATAAAGTGACCAGAGTACACAACAAGCGAACACCATATGCACAATCACTATGTATGCACCATGTTTGTTCGGATCGATCAGATCCTTAGCTTTCCATTGACCACATGTCCTGACCCAACACCGTACACTACATGTCTACATGGGTCGGATCTCTAGGAATAGGCTATGTACAACAAACGGACCACGCACAACAAGTGAACAACACAATGACAATCACTAATGCACGCACCACATTCGATCGGTTCTATTAGATCTCCCGACCTTCCATTGATTTCTTGTCCTAATCGAACACCATACACTACACATCTATATTGGTCAAATCTCCAAGAATGGACTATTCATGACAGAAAATAACACGTGAAAACCACTAGTATGCACCACAAGTTGATTGGTTCTATCAAATCCCAGGCTTCCATCAATTTATATCCCAACCCAACACTGTACCTACAAGTCAACGCACAACCATTACATAGGCACCATGACCGATTTGCTTTTTTTTATCAGATCCCCTTCTTCCATCGATTGCACATCCCAACCCAACACCCATACACTACATGTCTACCTGTCGACATCTATGGATCCGATACCCAAGAAGGCAATACACAGAAGAAACAAACAATACATGCGCAACTGCTGCGTACACATCACATTCACTCGATTCTATTAAATCCCTAGCCTTCCATGGGTTGTCCGTCCCAACCCAACACCCACATACTAAACATATACGTGGACCATATCTAAAGAACAAACTACAAACAAGCAAATGGATTGCGTACAATAGGAGAACAACATAGGCATAACCGCTACATACATAAGAAGGGCAGCATGCTGCAATACCAGGATGTGGAGAGAGGAGCAGGACGTCGACGATCTTGCTCACTATGTTGGGCAGCCTGTCTCTTCCCCTCTCCCACGCACACGTCAGTGATGCAGCGATAGAGAGCTAGAGCAAGAGGGGAGCACTCGGAATGAAGAGGCAGTGCCTCTCGCCCCTGTCCTAGTAGGTATTTGCGCTGACTTTTGTGGTGTCACGTTGTTCACCTGATTTTCTTCACGCCGTTCACCCGCTCTTCTGATAAGTAATTTCCCTTTATTGTTTGCTACCATAAACCATCTGTTTTTAGGAGGACATTTATTTGACTTCATTTACAGCAGTAAACAGCTTTTACTCCAAGAAATTCAAGCATTGCCGTAAGGTCATATGTAAGTAGCGCAATTGTTTTTGTTGGTGACGTAGAGCAAACTTTTTGCCCTTTTACAACAGCCTTTTTAAGACTCGGTCTATAGAGATTTGTTCTGGTGCTAGTTTATTTTTAGAAAAAAAGAGACATGTGTATTACTAAGAAAAAAAGTCCCATTTGTTTGATGCACACATAGAGATGCTTGAAAATACCACACAACAACGTTTATGCCTAGCGAGTTGTGCCAACCCATGTTTCATGCAATTTTGCTCCTCGGCATTACCCTCGGAACCATTGTACAACCTCAACCTTCTTCGGAGATGGACACAAACCTAGATCTCACGAATCAACCAAGAAAACGCTTAGAAAAATGAAACAAAAAATGTTTCTAGGAAAACCTGGAACCTACCAAATGGGACGACATTCATTGCATACCATGGCTTTTCATTCCTCTAGCATCGCCCAAATGAAATCATGATTTTTTGTTTATGTAATATGGCCAATATAGTAATTATAGGAATAACCCAAGAAACAAGAAATTAATTACATAATTAAATAATATGTTTGAAAAGCGCAAAATATATTTTTGTTCTTCTAAAAAGAAAGAAAATGTAATTTCGCTCTCTAAGTAGTGAAAATAGCTGCAAAAAAATATAGGACATAGTCTAAATTACTACCCTTAAGTGCGGACAAAGTCCGGATAACCCCTAAAGTATGTTTTGATTCATATTATACCCAGAACGAACTATTGGTCCAATTTACCCCTTCGCAAGGTTTATCTTTTTTATTTCTCTATACTTAACCCGTGTTTTAAGTTAAAACTTTATGGGATGATAGAGAACAACATAAAATATTTTTAGAAAAATATAATATCAAAATTTCACCATTATTTCTCATAACACTTTATATCAGTATGGTTAATTTATTATTACATATTATAGCCTTTCAAAATAATGATGAAAAAATTATATTATATTTAAAAAACTTTATGTTATGTGGTCCTCTATCATCCCTCAAAATTTGAACTTAAAATGTCACTTATACATGGAGAAACAAAAAAGATAAATCTGACGAAGGGGTAGATTTGACTTATTAAGATACTTGTGGATGTAAAATAAATCAAAACATAACTTTAGGGTGTTATCCGGACTTTGTCCATACTTGAGGATCGTAATTTGGACGTTTTCCTTTAAAAGAACACCATACCGGCTAACACGTCAGCTGCTAAGACGATATATATATATATATATATATATATATATATATATATATTCCGATGTGTAGTCCTAGCATCTCATCTTCACCAATTGGAAAAAGTCCATTTTACTCCCCTCACCTATTAACCTTATCCATCCCACCCCCTCACCAAAATATTGGGTTAATTTACTGCCTCCTTATATTGTTAACAACTTAATTGCCCCTAAGCACGATTCCCACCTTAATCTGCCTACCTGGCATGATAAATGGACTGTGGATTCTGCACAATAAATGGACTGAAGTGAGTAATCCAAAGCCTCGAGTACCCATTTGTATGCAATAATCGATTCTGGTCTTACAGGATTGCAGAAGCACGGGGATGGGAATTTTGTCCGTGAGAAGAATTGCAGACGTACGTTAGAAGAACGATTGGATTAGAAGGATCTGGTGAAACTGTGACTTTTTTACGTGGACATCTAGTAGAGGTTAGGCTTGATAATATTTACATTGCTTTACAATTGTTAAATTCAAGGATTAATCAGGTTCGTCAAAGCACAACAATCAAGAGGAAAGGTTCAGGTGAGTGAAGGCTTTGTGTTTAAGGCACAAACTAAAATCATTAATTCTGATTTATTTCCACATTTGTACATGTTAGGCCTCATGTTATTCTGAAAGGTGTTGTGAGACTGCCAACTGAAAGTGATAGCGTTTAGGACTGATGGCACTATAACGGTGTTTCAGAGGTGTATTAGAAGTCCTGTATCATTTTGCAACAAAAAGAGGAAGTCCTGTATCAGTTTGGCAATTTCTAAATGCAAAAAGGGATAATGGTGTTTCTGTGCCTTTGTCGGTTTGGCTTTATCTGGCACTTTGTAAATGCAAAATAATGCAGAACAGCTAGGCCTTGCTCTGCTTTTTGTTGCAGCTGTTACTCTGTTAGACACCTCATCGCTCAGACTCCTGGACAGCGGATGAGCGGAAGTCTGCTCGGCTGGGACTAGGTTGGAGCAAGGGCTCGGCTCTAACGGTGAGGGGAACGACAGGAGGGGGCTGGCTGGTTCAGACGTATGACACTTCAGCTCGGCTTGGTCCGGCACGAGCTTTAAACATTTCCGCGTCAGACCAGATTACATGGCGGCCAATACCATGCCACGTAGGCAAATCAGGGCAGAAATCCTGCTTAGGGTGTAAATTAAACCAATTTTAAAAGGAAGAGGGAGTAAATTAAGCCAACATTTTGGTGAGGGATTGGGTGGAATGGACAAAGTGAATAGATTAAGGGAGTAAAATGAACCTTTTCCTCACCTATTTGACACGTTGTTGTTTTTAAATAAGCAATTAGGAATATGATGTATCTAAGTACATCCTCCTTTCAAGTTTATATGCTGATGATGCTCTTAACTCCGTAACAAAATAATAACACCGCGATCAGCATGGCATGGTTCAATTTAAAATTTATTACCAGCGACAAGTTGACGGTCATCGCTAAATGGTCAAACACAGGGACCAGGACTACAACAACATACACATTACATGGCCACTTGGCCACTGCACCAATCTAGCCCAAAGTTTTGTTTTCATTTGGTGCCTTATTCTCTTTGCACTAACACATGCATGCCCATTTGCCTCACAGACTGACGAGTTGTTCACTTCAGATGGTGCTGTTAAGCTGAAAAGTGTAGTTGTATGCTCCAAGCCCATCTCCTTTGGTAGGTTGGTCGATCTCCAAGTACAGGCTGCGAATGCAAAGACACATGATAAATACAGCTGGCCAAGGTGGTATAGGTTACAGTGAGCACTAATCTTGTATGAAACTACAGTATCCTAGCACTTCACGCCAAAGATCCCAGCTAATTAATGCCATTGGCTATTTTGAACATTGCTAATATACTAAAACTTTTGTTGTATGTTAGCATTGCAAGACCACATAAAGGACATAATAGCTGGATCCGGCAAATAAAATTAGCATGAGTTTCAGACTGGTAATTTCCATGAAGCACTTGATAAATAAGTAAAAACATACCAGTAGGTAGCAGTGCGTGGCAAGATCATGGCTGCACCACACGTCCCTGGAGGTTGTGAGGTTCAGGTTCCATCATCTCAGCAATCTTGAGGCCCTTCACCACATCCGGCATGGTTGGCCTCTGCCATGGCTCATCGGCAGTGCACTCCAGAGCAATGGCAAGCACACGCACCATCTGTTCCCGACACAGACCTGAACCTGGTAAGAAAGGATCAAACAGCTCACCCTCCCGACCCTGCGCGATCATCCACCGCACCCAGTCAATCAGGTTCCCACCCCCTTCCTCCACCTGTTCCCCTGTAGGCGGCCGTCCGGTGAGCACCTCCAGCATGACAACTCCAAAGCTGTAGACATCCCCCTTGGCAGTGCATTTCATTGTCAGTGCATATTCTGGGGGAATGTAGCCAAGCGTGCCGGCAACGTTGGTGCTGACATGAGTATCATACGCGCTGATTATCCTCGCGAGACCAAAGTCAGAGATCTTGGGATCCATGTTCTCGTCCAATAGGATGTTGCTCGACTTCATGTCCCGATGGATGATACGGGGCACAAAGCCATGGTGGAGGAACATGAGCCCATGTGCAGAGCCGAGGCAGATCCTGAGACGGTCAGGCCATCTAATCGCTTCAGGAGTATTTGCTCGGTCCCTCAGCCAGGTCTCAAGGTTCCCATGATGCATGTGTTCGTAGATCAGGAAACGCTCGTCACCACGAGCGCAGTAGCCAAGCAGAGGGACAAGGTTTTGATGCTTCACCTTTCCAATGGTCTCCATCTCGGCAAGGAATTGACGGTCACCAAGGACCTGATGGCTACCATGAAGCCTCTTTATCGCGACGACTCGGCCTTCAGGGAGTGCTGCCTCATAGACAGTCCCAAAGCCACCATGGCCTATGACGTGCGCCTCATTGAAATTGTTGGTAGCTTTCAGGATATCATCTATGGTGAATCTCAGCAGTGCATGCTCAAATGTAGCGAGATTGATGCTCGGAGGTTCCCTTGTGGTTGGCTCAATTGTAGACCTGGATGATTCACTGGAAATGGCAGGTACAAGTGTCAATGATGACTTGTTTCTCAACAGCTTCCATCTCAGGAGAAACACCAGAAGAACCACAATGACGATGGTGACAGCGACGCAAATGGTCACTACTCTTAGAAGAGTTACTCGAGGTGTATGCCCCCCTCCGCGGTTCATACTATCAGCAGCACAGATACCTGATGCAGGACAATCTGAAAAGCTATGCATGTCAATATTGTTGCCAGAGAAGTTGGCAAACGTGATGCTAGATATATTGCAGATACCACATGGGATGGAACCACTGAAATCATTCTTCGAGAGATCAAGATAACTCACAAAACTAAGATTGGACAATGCTGATGGCAAGCTTCCGGTGAGGCTATTGTTGTGGATATCAAGATAAGACAGTTGTCTGAAATTTGAGATGGACTCATCTAAGCTCCCTGAGAAATGGTTACTGCTTGCATTGAAGAAGACCAGTAAGCTCGATGACTCTTCATACCCAGTACATGATAACGGGATTTTACCAGAGAAGTTATTGTTACTGACATCCAGACGGTTCAGGGTCTTGCTGCATAGTAAAGATTGGGGTAGAGTATCCATAAATGCATTACCAGATAAGTTTAGAACTGCAATGTTCGGAAGAATGTGGCCTATATCAACAGGAATATTGCCACTTAGGTGGTTGTTAGAGAGAGAAAGGCCTTGCAGTTTGAGCAACGACGTAGACCAAGGAAGCATAGACCCAACTAATGCATTAAAAGAGAGGTCAATGTCTGTAAGATTCTTCAGCTCAGAAACCTCGGCAGGAATAGATCCATTCAGCAAGTTGCCTTGCAGGTGTAGCGTCACCAAAATAACACAGCTCTTGATCGCTGGAGGGATAGGACCAGTCAACCGATTGTATGACATATCAAGTAAGCCGTGGTCTTGAAGAAACTCTGATTCAGGATGAGTTGGATTCGTGAATCCCCCACATATCTCAGCAGGAATAGAACCAGATAGCTGATTGTGAGACAAAACCAAGCCAGTGAGCAATGTCAACTGCGATATGGATCTTGGGATTGGTCCAGTCAGATTATTAGATCTCAGGTTGACCTTGACTAGGTTTCTGCAGTTGAAGAGCTCTTGGGGGATGCTACCAGATAGTCTATTCCCATCAAGAAATATTTCTGTCAAATTCTCTAGAGCACCGACTGCCTGTGGGATAGGTCCTTCCAAGCAGTTGCTGCCCATTTGCAGCTTCTGCAAGCTGTGGAGCTTACCAATGCTCTCAGGGATATAACCAGTAAGATTATTATTGTTGAGATTCATCTCTAAAATGGTTGAAGACTCGAACAACTTGCCAGGCAGCACTCCTGTAAAATTGTTGCTGGACAAGTCTAGAATTGTGAGTGGTAGCTCAGCCAAGTATTCTGGTATCTCACCATTGAAATGATTGCCTTGCAAATATAGATGAACAAGGTTTCTACATCCCTTAAATGCCTCCTTGATACTCCCAGTCAGATTGTTGCAGTGCAAGTTGAGTGACCGAAGCAACTTGGCTTGACATATGGTAGGAAGCACAGAACCATTGAAGTTGTTATTTGCCAGGTTTAAATTAACAACATTTTCCCAATATTGAATCCAATCACTAATAGGACCTGACAGATTGTTATTCTCCACTTCAAAATGGGCAATAGCTTCTAAACCTGCAAGTTCTTCAGGGATGCCGCCAGTGAAGGAGTTAAACGGCAGACGTAGAAGAGTAATCATTTTGCAGTTACCAAGTTCTTTTGGTATGCTACCAACGAGCTTTGCATTCTTTGCAATCAGGATGGTCAGATTGCCCATATCACCAACAGACGCTGGGAGTTCTGAATTGAAGTCATTATCTGATATATCAAGTTCCACCAAGCTTCTGAGACCACCAATTGACCAAGGGATAGTACCTGATAAGTTGCAATGAGGGAGATAGAGTTGTTTTAGGTACTTCATGTTACCAATCTCTTTTGGAATCTCTCCAGTGAAATGGTTGAAACCCAAAGCTAAACTCTCCAGCATTTCCAGATAAGTAATCCCACTAGGTATTTGCCCCACCAAACTATTTGAAGATAAATCAAGGACCTCTAGGTTCTTCAGACTGCCCAGTTCTGGTGGAAGTTCTCCAGAGATGTTGTTCTTGGATATCAATAACTTGGTTAGGTTCTGAAGCTGAGTAATAGCAGGGCTCAATGGTCCAGACAAGTTGTTTGTGTCTAGCGCTATTTGTTTCAGCATCTTCAAATCATATAATGAGAAAGGAATGGGTCCTGTAAGATGGTTTTTGCTCAAGTCCAGGTACTGTAGACGCTGCAAATTTCCCAAGGCTTCTGGAATCTTACCCGATAAATCACACCTACTTAAGTTGAGCGTACCAAGTGACTGGAACGTCGTGAGGCATAACGGAAAAGGGACACTTAGCGGCACAGATGTCAAGTTTATGGCCACAACAGAACCTCCCTCACAAGTTATACCCGTCCAGTTGCATGGGCCAGTTTCTGTACCAAACCAGTCCCAAAGGAAGTCTTTTGATTCAGCAACTACATCCCTCAGATCATATAGATTCTTTATATCAGAAGATCCAGCAAACACAGAGGTAGTGATGAAGCAGACAAGTAGGATGAACAAGCTGAAGCAACCCTGCAAAAAGGAAAGGTAATGTTAAAACAAAAGGTATCAACGTTCAGGTACCATTGAAATAGTATTCATGTATAAGAGTTCTGGACAGGTATCAAAGCCCCCAAGTCCAACCCATGAAGAACAGAGACAAGCTGATGAGATAAAGAACTTGGGACGAATACGTCCTAGCTTAGAAATAACAGTAAGTCAAAAGTTTGTAAATGTTTACAACTGATAGAGCATGATTTCAATGCCTCGCGCTCATGCAGTGTTTTTATGAATCGGCCGCTATCAGAAAGCAACTTTATTGGATTGGCATACACATTCTAAATTAGTGATGGACGACCATTATTCTACTATGCAACTTAAACAGAAAAAGAAAAATCTCCTTGACCATGGCCAGTCATCTGTAAAGTTGGTCTTTTATAACCCACCAAATTTGAGACGTGATCGAGTCACTGGCGCCCCCAGCACCAGCACCGATTCGCTTGCGGCGACGCTTCTATGGAGCATAACAAAGCTCTCGCTTCAAATCACATCCGCTCCCAATTTCACCTCGACACTGCCAGTGATGCGGCAAAATGAGGCAGTCACTGGGCGGAAGAAAGATAAAGTAGTAAACAGCACGGTGCAATCTGTGGTGGCCGCCGGAGGATGGAGCGGCAGTGGCGCAGCGTCGGCGGCCATCAAGTGGCGGCGAGCCGGCGACTAGGGTTGCACATCAGCAATGACATTATGTAGGGCATGCCGAGTTTGGGCTTGGCCGCTTTTGACCACGACACAACCCTGATTTGATCTAGCATGGTCAGATGAAGGGCGACTGATGTTGATTTTTTTTTCGTTTGGTACTAATATTTTTGAACAACAAAAACGAC
Organism: Echinochloa phyllopogon; assembly: GCA_033239725.1. NCBI lineage: Eukaryota > Viridiplantae > Streptophyta > Magnoliopsida > Poales > Poaceae > Echinochloa > Echinochloa phyllopogon. The sequence continues at coordinate 6,800,970 of BTCW01000001.1, forward strand.
CTTTTTTGTATAAACAAAAAGAGAAACACTAAGAAAGGACCACAACAAGCTAAAAAGTGACACCTGATAACGTAAAAGAAAAAAAAAGCATAGTCAAACAGTCGAGGATCTTAAACCAGTACCTTTGGAACCATGATTCCTGCCCTGAGCGTAACAACAATATAGAAGATTCAACTTCACAAATCAGAACTTCAATAGAAAAAATGGTCTCTCACGAGAAGAACCTGTAACAATAAGGGAAAAATATAGTGAGCATTTAAGAGCCGTGCTACAGCATTGATAATAAGACAACCAAGGTAATCAAAGCTGTACAATTCTATTACCCCAAGAGGTGGCTTCACGATTCTACTAAGATGTGATAAGGTATGACTCTATGATAACTCGTCGAACAAACTGAAAGACTGCTCTCCAAAATAGACATAACAGTTTTTAAAAATGAAAAAATAGGCATAACTTGGATCGAGAAAGGAGTTTCCGGAAGGAAAGAAGCATACTAAATTAAACAATTGATAGTCAAACAAACAAGTTAATCAAAACAACACGGGTACACAGCTAAATTAGCAATGGAAAGACTTCTACGTGAATTTGGAGAGTGGTTGAGGCTAGAAAAATGTTTTCACTTGGTAGCAATATTTTTGAACAGCACTAACAAAATGACCACTGCAAGCTAAAAAGAAACAACTGGTCAAGCAAAAACAAAAGAGAGAATGAACAGCACCAATATTTTGAAGAGTCAAACGACCAAGGAATAATAAATTTTAAAGCTAGTCTTTTCAACCGTGACTGTCTACTGCTGAGCATACAACTGTGCAAAGGATTCAGCTTTAGTAATCAAGATTTCTAGTCATGGGATGGTCTGTAAAAAACGAACCTCTAATAACAAAGGAGGAAAATATAGTGATGGTCTAAGTGTATTGCTAAAGCAATGATAATCAATCAGATAAAATAATTAGAGCCCCATGATTCTACTGTCACAAAACAGGTGATGAGCTTTGCTCTACTGTAAACCATTGAACAGACTGAAGAACCACACTCCAAAATGGAAGCATAACTTGGGTCAATAAAAGTGTAGTTTTTTTCAGGAGGAAAAACACATTAAACTATTGATAGTCGAGCAATAAGTGAATTAAAATAATACGTGTAACGCTACCGCCACAAAAGAAAATGCTTAGTACATTTACACATGCTAAATTAGTGATGGAAAGATCTTTTTCAGAAACATTAACCTGAATAATGATTGATGTTGGAAAGACGTTTTCATTTGGTATTAATATTTTTGAACAACACTAAGAAAAGACCACTGCAACCTAAAAAGAAACAACTGCTGGTGCTAAAAAGGGAAAATGGAACATCACCAATAAAACACACAATCAAACAACCAAGGAAGGATTAAATCCAGTACCTCTGGAACTGGGGATTTGTCCACCCCTGAGCGTAACAGCAATGTAATACAAGAGATTCAGATTTACTAATAAAAACTTCAGTAGTAGGATAGTCTATCACAAAAAGAACCTGTAAAAATGATGGGAAAAACAGTAAGCATTTAAGAGTAGTGCTAAAGCATCGATAATAAAACAAACAAGGTAAGCAGAGCTCTGATTCAACTGCTGCAAAAAGATGATAAGAGTCACTGAATGATAACCCATCAAACTAACTAAAAACGGCACGTCCAAAATAGGACAACTTATTAGATCGAAAAGAACAACAGTTTCCCACACTAAAGAAACACACTAACCTATTGATGAATCAGATGACAAGAAAGTTAATCAAAACTCCACATGTAACTCTACGACCACAAAAGAGGCCACATGCATTCCCATTCCTAGAAGGTAGCATGCTACAAGCTTACAGCACAATGGATAAAAGGAAAAATTGCACGTGGATCTGAGGATAAAGGTACAAGATAACAACATGCAACATATCAAGATTGCCAGCTCTCAAATGGATCTGAGGATCTAGTAAGGTAGCACCTCAGTTCTCTAGGTAGCAATAACGACCGAAGTCTAATCCCTTGCATTAACCTTGTATAGCTACCATGTACAAGCAAGGATTCTATCATTCTATGTTACAAGCATCTTTAGATCACGGATAGATTTATCTCCATATAGCTTTCCAACGTTCACCTACGTGGGCATCGTTCAGATTGGATTCCCTGATGTGTTACACTATTCTAGCCGGCTATTCTTGAATACACAATTGCTATCTTTGTATCAATAGGTAGGAACACCACATGTAACTCGATCTACTGCCACAAAAAGAAAAGGTTTAGTGTGTTTACACATGCTAAGTTAGTGATGATGGAAATATATTTTCTCACAAACATGATGAACAATGAGGTTGAACAGATTTTTTAATGTGGTATTAATATTTTTGAACAACACTAACAAAAGGACTGCAATGCTAAAAAGAAACGAGTGCACACATGGAAATAAATGAACAACACCAAAAAAGTGCACGATCATCTAAGGAAGAATCTCAAAGCCATTACCTTTGTAACCGTGATTGTTGCACCCTTAGCGTATCAGCAATGCAAGAGATTCAGCTTTAGCAATCACAACTTCGGTAGTAGGATGGTCTATCACAAAAAGAACCTGTAATAATAAAGGGGAAAATATAGTGAGTATTAATTAAGAGTAGTGCTAAAGTATTGATAATCAAACAAGGTAATCAGAGCTTCCACGGTTCTACCATGCAAAGGAGGTGATAATCTTAAATGTACAGTAACCCATTGAGCGAGTAAAAAAACCACAGTAAAAAATGAACGCAAAATTTGGATAAACAAAAATCTAGGTAGCTTTCCCGACGGAAAGAAAAACCCACTAAACCATATCCATAGCCAGACAAGTAAGCTAATCAAAGCTCCACGTGTAACACTACTACCACAAAATAGGTGGCGAGAGTTTCTAGAAGCTAGCCCGTTACAACACAATGAATAAAAGTCGCACATAGACGGTTGTATAAATGAAAAGGAGCCTATAAATTTTGCTCCAAAGTATATCCCTAGAGGAGGAAGAATACACACCGTGCAATGGATCTAGATTGTTGCAAACTCTCTCCGATGATCTAGCAAAGGTGACACCTCAGATCTCTAGCTAGCAAAAACCAAACTTTAATCCATCGCGTCAACCTCGTGCAAGTAGTTCATCTACAAGGATTCTTAGCTATCTATATGCCTCGGCCAAACGTGTGGATCATTCAGATTTCATTCTTCCCTGATGTGTTACACTACACTAGGCAGCTATATTCTTCTACAGAGCCCTTTATCTGTTCTAACAGATCCCACACGTTCCGACCAACCAACCTCCATGAGCGAACTATGAACTATCGCACACGGAACAAACCAACAGTTTTGCTGCAACACCAAAGTGCACAGGAAATAGCAGCAAAGCTGCAATACCAGGAAATGAAATGGCCGGCCGCAGGAGGATGGCGACGATCTGTTCTCGCTTCCTTGGTAACCCCTCTTGTCTCTCTTGCGTCCGCGATGCTGAGAACTAGCAACACGGAGGAGTTAGAGGAGAGCGCAGGAATGTAGTGAATGCCTCTCCTGTTCTGGAAGGGGTATTTATTATTGGTGGGCTTTCCTCTAGACTTGTCATGCATGCCATGCCATTTCCTTGCTGTCCTATTTATTTATTATTTTTCTTTGGGAAAATGGCATTTTCCTGCTCTGCTGCATGCTGAGAGTACTTCACATTTGATACTGGGATATACCCCCCCCCTTCAATTTTACGGTGACTGCCCAAGATCGATTGTTGATCACTGTAAATTCTTCACATTATATTTTGTTGATAGTCACAGAATCAAAAGAGATAGAAAATGCTTTCAAACACAAATCCGGTAACATTGATTTTGCGGCACATAATTCACATATTATTTGACTAGTTGAGCGGAGTATAATATTCGAAGAGCCAAACCGCTCTCCCATAGAAAACAGAGGGAATATTGATTTTTTGGGGTATATTCTGTACACCATAAACGGCTGCTACTCCACCTGGAGTATGATGATAATTAATGGTAGAAAATATGCTCCTATATAGGAAGGTGCAATTAATCATAGCTCTTTAATATGCTCTATATGGCATGACATATTTTATCAGAGTTTTCTAATAAGTTCCTATATAGCAAAATGAGAGAATTAATTATCTGCCTTTTTAAAGACCACAGTAATCTAGCTCTTTGAGATTTGCCTAGAAAGGATATATTTTGGCAAGGCTAATCACGAGGAGTGAGTGGAATAAGAAAGATGAGGAAGAATCCTTATGAGGAAGAAATATTTATCAAGTGTTATCTAGTGGGTAAACATGAAACAAGTGGTGGGTAAATATGGACCCATGCACCTACAAGGAGTTTTGTGTTCACCTTATGCACGGAAGAGGGGCGCTTGCGCTCAAGAGGATAAAACAATACAATTTGGGGGCAAAAAGGGAAGAGGTTCATTACGGGAAAAGGATTACAAGATTTTCCTAATTTTATAGATTTTTTAAAGAAAAATGTTTTCACAAACTCAATCAAAATTCGGAAAGGTTTCAGGAAAAATAGAAGGCAAAAGAAATCCAAAAACCTCATGTTTCAACATCATCGTTGCTCCCCTTATCCCGCCAACCATGCATGTTGAATCCATGGTCTCCCAAACAAATATCCAGGAAGCATCGAGATCTAGGCCTACCCCGTAAGACCCCCTCCCCCAATAGCTCACTACGTCAAGCTCTCCTCCTATCATACGTCGAGATCCTAGACGGTGCATCAAGGCCCATACCTCCTCACTGAGATACCATTGCCCCCTTGCAGGACAACCCTACTCCCCCATATCCCTATTGAGCTCGCATATCAGGCGGTGTGGATGACATGATGCCCCATTACATCGTGCCCCCAACCTCTCTGGTTATACCCTCTCCGACCAACACATCACGCTTGACCTTATCCCTAACTACTTCTCCCTGTTTTGGCCTAGTTGTGCCCCAACACTCACTAAAGCATCAAGCTCTTGCTTCAGCTTGGAGATCTCACATTGTTCTACACTTCCCCGTGTATTGCAACACCACTGCGCCTCTCCATATGGCATCCCTACCCACAACATGGGAGAAATGGCAGTGGTGCCGCCTCTCTTTTGTTGTTTATAGAGCATATATATAACACTCACTAATGATTGTAGTGAATGGATCAATCCTTCCGGGGCACGGAGCAATAAAAACGTGAGTATTCATCTTTGGGCCCACACAACTGGCGGTGGAGGAAGTTTCATGGAAGGGATAGCGGTTCATAGATAGGGTCCAAAATTGCGCACAAGTCACTCCTGTACTGATCAGGAATTTCACATTGCTTGCATTGTGTGGGAATCAAAAAGTGTTTAGGGAATAATATGTCTTCCCCATATTTAGAAACTAATTATATGGTGTTCAAAAAGGTATTGAAAAATAGAGGTACCAACATCGCTATCCTGTTAACACTTGAAAACGTATCACACATCTTGTCATGTTGTCCATTGTTGTATCCTTACTCTCGACTTCCCCCAAACTATTTCTGGCACAACTTCTACTCATAAGGTAGTGAATGGGGTCAGTCATTCTGGACACAGAGCAATATAATGCTAGGTAATACAAGTTACAGATGACTGATGGTAGAGGAAATTTCGTGGAATGAGCGGTGGAGTTTAATGAAAGGGAACAATAAGACACGTAGTTACTAAAACAGTGTCACTTGAGTGGGCCATGGTAAACAGACCAGTCGTGCGAAGCGCATTTAAAAATATGCTTTATATTCGCTTTCTAATGTATAGAGAGTTTTAAGTATTCTTATAAATCTAGAGGCACATCATTTTCGAGATAATTGGTCTTTATTTATATGGAGAAAAAATCTCCAATCTATTGTCTATCGGCAATACGGGAGAATTGTGTAAGACGTGGTTACAAATGTGAGTATATTTAGGTGGATCCTTTTTTGTCTTCGAAGTTTTGATGTCCTTGACACTTCCGCGTAGAATTATTCCATTTTTTCCTGGTGCTTCGTGCGACTTGTGGTCGTCTCCTCATATTAGCAATTTCAAATAGAAAGTTCTTCTGTGCTTGTTTCTTGCTCCTGCTTGGCTGTGGACTTTATTTTTGTTGGTGCCATAACCTTGTGCTTTTCTTCTTTAAATATCCAGCAATGACAATTTAAATTTGTTTTTAGGAGCCATGCGTATCGGTTGATTCCTTTTAAAAAAAAGGCTCGGAGAAGGTTTCACAGTACAAGAATTGTTTTTCAGTTGTTTATTTATGACATGTATAGGTATTAAAATAATGTCACTTGAGTGGACCATGGTAAACAGATTAGTCATGCAAAGCGCTTTTAAAAATACTTTATATTTGCTCTCTCATTATAGAGAGCTTTAGGTATACTCAAATCTAGAGGCACATCATTTTTCAAGATAGTTGATATTTATTTATATGGAGAAAAACTCTCAATCTATTGTTTATTAGCAACATGGAATAATTGTGTATAGACATGGTACAAATATGGGTATATTCGGTCAACCCCATCCATGGCCGGCAATAACATAAACAATACGGAGGAGGGGATAAAAAACAGCTGAGTTTTTTCTTTCCAAAAAACGGGCCATTTTTTCTTTCGAAAATAAAAAACAAATCACCGTGCCGAGCGAATATAAAGTAAAATGGCATAATAGGCTGTAATTTAACATGGATTGTCATTGGTAGTAACTTGTTAAGGAAGTATCTTTCTTTACGGTAAACACATGGAAGTCGATATGATCTCCACACCGCAATAAATAAGTCATCATGAGTTGGAGATGAAACAAAACTAAAAAAAATCATTAGGTAATCTTGGAGTATCACGATCAATACTAATAAATTTGTTTTAATTCTATTTAATAAGCAGAAATAGTACACTTTGACATATAAGAGATTCTTTTATTTAAAAAGTTTAGAGATGAATGTGCTGCCAGGGGAATGTTCGCCTGAAGCTGTAGGCATAACCTCCCCATGTTTCGTGCCAGAGACATCGCTTGCTGGGATCCTGCGCGAGTGTCGGTTTGTGGATTTTTTGCCTGCACCTGTTCAGTACCATCATCTGCATTGATTGAGTATATGATAGTGAGTATATGATAGTGAGTATATGATAGTGAATATGAACCATATATATGATAGTGAGTATATAATAGTGAGTATATGATAGTGAATATATGGACATTATTTTCTGATGATGATCAACAACTACTTAATTTACAATCACATTCTCTATATTATTATTCTTTCTTTGAGATGGCAAAAAGTTGATTCGTTCTGTGTCATACAACTCACCTCATGTTGGAACCTCATGCTTCTAATACATCACGGTAGACTATATTCTTCGTTCCTTTTCCAGTTGGGTCAACATCAATATTCCGCTTAGCCAATACCCATGTACTGTCACGTGATACTCCACGAGATAATGCAACATATAGCTGCCCATGAGAGAATACAGGATCCGGAAGATATACCCCAACATTTGGAATGGTTTGTCCCTGTGCTTTGTTTATGGTCATTGCAAAGCTAAGCCTTATAGGGAACTATTTACGTTTGAACTTAAATGGTAGTGAAATATCTTCCGAAGGAGACAAAGGAATTCTTGGTATAAAACCCCTCTTTCCGGCATGCTGACCATTAACAATCTCCGCATCAATTGCTTTATCTTCAAATCCACGGACCACCAGCCGAGTCCCATTGCACAAACCACTGTGAGGATCAAGATTACGTAGAAGAATAACCGGACAATTCTTTTTCACTCGGAGCTCATGTGGAGGCAACCCATTAGGAGTAATTGAATTAAGGAAGTCTAGGGGGTAATTATTGTTTGAGTCATCTTCCACAGAATCATGGCTGTAGTACACTTTTTCCTGACCTGGAAATAATTGGATCATCCTAGCATTAATACCATCAACATACTCATTCCTTGTAGAAAGAATGGCAGGTTCACGCATATATAATGAATTTGAATAATTTTCTAAAAGTTTGGGGAAGACTACCTGTATGAGCTTGTCCACTGATTTATCATCCTTGTACTCAATAATTTTATCATCAGGAAGCTGCACATAATCGTTTCCGTAGGTGTGTTCAGTACCATTGCCAATTCTAAGCAAAAACTCAGCAAACGAAGCGTCAGTTTGTGCTCTCATATTTTGCTTTAAGCTTATTTTTTTTTGATATTGTCCTATATATAAGATCTTTGCAAGGTTGCATCAGTGATTTGGGCTCTCGTGCCACGTGGTACAACAGGAAGGACATGTCTAAAGTCGCCCCCAAAAACAATTACTTTACCACCAAATGGATCAGTACGGTCCATTATATCCTGCAAGGATCGATCTAGTACGTGTCTCGACTGCTTGTCTTCGTGTCATTGCAACTTCATCCCATATTATCAAGGATGCTGTGCGAAGCAATACGGCTCTTCCACTTCTTTTGAAAAACCACACACAGTATTTTCAGCAAGCTTTATTGGTATCTTGAACCCTGAATGTGCAGTACGACCGCCAGGCATAATTGAAGCAGCAATCCCGGAGGTGGCTGTAGCTACTGCAATTAGATTCATGGATTGCACCCTAGAAAGCAAAGCCTTGTACAGGTAGGTCTTCCCGGTGCCACCGGGACCATCAACGAAAAAAACCTTCCCTCTTCGTGTGAGCACAACATCAATAATATCAGTGAAGCCAGCCTTTTGTTCTGCATTCAATGTATCGATGATTTTCAAATCAGACTCTTCGAAAGCAATCTTCCTCTCCTCTGAAAGTTCCCTATAATAGTCTCTTGAAGTATCATCTAAATGGTATGAAAACCACTTAGTTATCAGCTGAACACATGAATGCTTATATATTCAGCAGATGATGCATAAATAAAAACAAGTATAAATAGACTCCATTAATATTATTGAACATTTAAAGATTTCTGAATAAAACAATAAGATGGTCAATAAACTATATATAAAAAACAGCAAGTATAAAGAGACTATAGGTTTATAATTCAACATATAAAGAGTTCTGAATGAAATAACAATATATCCGTTAAACTATATATAAAAACATAAAAAATAAATCGACCACAGGAATAGAAGAAAAATATAAAGAGTTCTGAATAAAACACTCATATGTCCATTGAACTTTATATATGTAAATGAAAGCAACAACTATACATGAGATCAAGGGAATATAATTAAACATCTATACATGAGATCAAGGGAATATAATTAAACATATAGAGAGTTCTGAATAAAACAATAATATGTCCATTAATCTACATAATAAAAACAAGTATAAAGAGACCACGAGAATATAATCGATACATATAAAGAGTTCTGAATCCATTCAAAGTTGCTCAACTCTTAGAAATAAATGAAATTTCACGTCACATTAGATACTCTTACCTTGTACTTCAATATTGGGCAGACCATAATTTCTTATGTCTTTGCCCATTGCGGTGACGATATTTGCTATGCCCCTAAGCACATTTTGTGATGCACTTGCAGAATTGACACCACTATGTATATAATCTTCTGTCATCAATTGCCAATGTTTTTCCCGTAGTCCCATGATATCCGTACACTCACAGAAAACAATAATGGTTGCAAATAGTCTTCTAAGAGCATATGTCATCTTGAAAGAGGTGGCTTCAACGAGTGCATCATCAAGGCTCTTGTCTGTCTCAACAAGTCCCAGTATCTCACATGCGTTTCTAAACGTAGGACAAATAACATCCCTAACAATACGAACTGAAACTTAAGACGTTGCACCTCTTACGTGATTTAAAAGGATCCTCAGGTAGTACCGCTCTCCTTCTGCTGGGTTGGCATAAACTAACCTCCCAATCTGGATCCTATTAGGTCTAGTCCTAGGCTTCCAGAATTTACCTAACTTATTCCATGTATAATGCTCTGGAAACTCCCTGTAAAGGTACTTGGGGGCATTCTCATCTTCGGCATTCATCCTAAATAAATCTGTTAACATGGACTTCTGCGAACGTGCACGCCGCTCTACATCCTCCAGATTCTCTTTTTCATTGAACGGAACCATATGCATACCAGGAAGGTGGGCCTGCATTTGCAATACAGGAGGAGACATGGAGTACATTGGAAACCGATACAATCTGTACACTGCCTCTATAGCTGTGATGCACCTTGCATTTATGTACTGTTTTATCTCATTGACCTTGTCATCAACGGTTTGACCTGATCCCACAGAAAATGAAGCGCAGTCGTGCCCCTTGTGAATGTACTTGTAAAGGTATTTTGCTGATTTTATACTGGAGCAAATCTAAACATTATTATGACAATTGTAACACATCAGTAGCTTTGGATTGTATGGCACCACCCATCGGTTGTCCAACCACTTGCTGCGTATGAGCACCTTTTGTCCATCCTCACGTCTCATGTACATAGGGTAAGCATCACGACCTTGTTGTGTAGAATCACCGGCATGCGCCATCAATCATGCATGGGCACTTTGGATTAAGAACACCACAAGGACCGGGCATCATGTGTCGTACAACCAAGCTGTGAAGCAATGGATATTTTTGTTCATCAGGAAGTTCAGCGGATATATGCTTGTCATAATCATCTGGTCCACTAAGTTTAGAATTCTTGTCCATGATCAATAGAAAGTGTTCATACGGCAGACCCCTCTTTTGAAACTCTGTAACATGAGCCCAAGCAGCTACTTTACCAAAGTATTTCTTGTTGATAAGAAAATCCTGCAGATCCAAAAGCTTAGCACGATACGCCCTAGCAACAATATCTGGTCTATCCTGAGCTGTTTGTTCGGGCAATAACTGTTCTTTTATTTCTGGCCAATAAGGGTTGCATGTCATGGTTATAAAATAATCCGGGCATCCATAGCGTGCCACCAAAGCCATCCCGTCCATAAACCTTGACTGAACATCTCTGTCATAGCCAGGAAAGCTCTTATTTAGCCCTATCCATTTTCCCGCGCGTGATGCACGAGCCTCTCCAACAGCCAGAGTATCAAGAATTCCCTGTTTCATATTACATATATAAGCAGGTTATAATTCAGTTCGTCATAGTTTGATTAAATTAAAAATGTTGTAATAACAAATGATTGCCTGATATAGGTCTGCACGGATAGTTGCTTGATTTTCTGGCTTAGAGTGTCAATCCAAACGCATTGATTCAACCTTCACATATACATCCACAATCCATTGTTGAAATAACCGACCACCATAGAAAAAAATTACAAATACCCCACTTCGCATTTGCATGAGGTAACAATAATATTCACGAGCACTAACGTGCAAACGCGATTTGCTATTTCCTACAGTTTGTGAACAATGTATTGTTAACATATACAACAAAGCTTATACAATGATTTATCATCGTAAATGTGTCAAATAAGAAATATAAACCACTTGACATCATCATCGTCCGGGTCTCCATTCTCATCGTCATGGTTTCCATCAATATCGTCATGTATAGACCCTGCTATACGAAGAACATCGGTGAACATTCGCTCATTTATTTTATATAAAAATAACATGAGTAAAAGATCAAAACTGCATACCTTCAGATTCGGCTGGTTGGAGAACAACTTTGGTTGGATTGTTAACAGCTTTGGTTTTATGACCTCTGGCCGTGGATGAAATTTTAGGAGCCTCGCTTCCTGCAAATTTGATTATTTATACATTTAATTCAAATATGATCATTAAATTTGAAAAGTGAGTCCATTGATATTTTACTGTACTTACCGATTTTTTCCTTTCCTGTGTACTTTCTCTTCTGCCTAGGGAAACGAACAATAGGAGGATCCTCGAATAAAACTTTTTTATCCTCCCACCCGGTCTCCCCACTTGGGTAAAACAAAGGGTATGCCAATGGATTGTAACATCCATGGTATGCCCCTATATAATGTGGACGTCCTGAGTTGCCATAAATCAAAATGGATCTGGTAAATCTACGAGATGCATCATTTCCATCAACCCATATGGCAGCAACCTGCTCCATTGCAGGTGCGTTGTACTGCCTCTGATCGATTGAGATGCTCGTATTGAGCTCAATGGTATATTTGTCCAGATTATCCAATTGACCCAGAGACTTGAAAGTCAACACAAAAGGATTATTGTTACGAGTCAGTATATCTAGTACCTGCCTTATGACAGTTGCATCCAGGTGAGGAGATCTGGTGGTCCGATGTCCCAATGTTTCATCGGTGTCGTAGAAATATAGTTGCATATGTCGAGGACCCTTAGCCCCAGGGATCAGGGCATCCAGTTTGTGATATATTTGACCATGAACCTTGAATATGTACACACCAGTTCCTTCACAAAAACACAAACTTAATGAGATAAATATTACCATGAAGCACTACCAGGCATCTTTAAAAAAATGCTAACCTGCTGCAGTAGCCAGACGCCGATCGATACTTGCTCCAAAGCTTGTAAATGAAAAGTGAGAATTGAAATACCGAATGTTCTTTCTAAAATACAAAGCTGTTTTATCGATTTGGCGGGTGAACAATTCACGTAACCATTCTGGGACTTCAGGGATGAATATATTAACCTTTTCTTTCATACAACAAAATGCTTCCCCTTCACCGGGAAACTTAATGGCGCCACATAATTCACAATTGGGCACCTTCCTCAACACATGATGAGTTGTTGGCAAGTCGTTATATACAAAATCAAAAGGATCATCCTCCTTCAGGGGTGTTGATAGTCAAAATTGGCTCTGGCCCGGCCAAACCGGTCAGGTTCTATAATTCGAGTAGGATTAGGATTCCGAGTTTAATCCCATATTGTAACCTATTTGAAAGGGGTAAGACTTCCCCGGCCTATAAATATAAAGGCTAAGGCCGATTGAGATGTATTCCAATCGAATCAAACACGTTTATCCTTTACTTTTTTATCTCTCAAACCCTAATCTTTTCCAACCCCCATATTCTGTTCTTTGCTCGTCTCTATGGCGTTCTTGCTTGAGCTCCGACGGGGTCCCTCCCGAGCTCGAGTTTCTAGGTCTTCACGAGTTCCTGCCTGAAAGCGGTCAGACCGGTTTCAGGAACCGGTCAGACCGGTTTGCCCGAGGAGCTCAGGCGTTGGCCGTCGTGACGGCCGTGCTGCGCGTTCGATCGATCTCGAGTTTGTTGGCTCGTTTTCGTGTCAACAAGGGGTACATCGAGGTCTTGCCGTGTCTCATAAACAACATCTACATAAACCACAGGGTTATAAGTAAAAAGTTTTATGACGAAACGGTTCAAGTTATTTACAAAACTGCACCTTTAACATTGAACACCCTTGCCTCATCATCATCATATATATCTTCCATGCCATGATCAGGCTCATTGCAATCCAGATCCTCCTCTGTTAAATAAAAGCAACATTTAATTGAAGGAGAGACAAATATGGTTTGGCATAATGTATATATATAAATTACTATTATTACCATACACTCCAAGTTGAGGATCATCTGGTTCCCATAGACCTAAATCGAATGTTGTTTTATTCCCAGGTGCGTTGTTAGTAGCTTTTGCAAGAAGAACATACGGTCAATATTCCGATGAATTATATAAAAGCGAGATAAATGTTATAAAATATTATGTACTGCCACATACCTCTATCAACACTTCTATTATCAGGACGCGACAAAATATCTAAAATCTCAGAAGCTGGTGACCGGAAATGTGGTGTATGTGGTCCTGGTGACCTTAAATCTACATAAGTAATGTGTTGCTAAACATTAATCTTGACACATCATTAATGACAATATACATAAATAACATGTAACTATGAAGGTAATTTTTATGACAATATACAGAAGTGGTGCTCATCGTACCTTTTGGTTCAGTCGCTATATGTGGGGAATACACGTTACTGATAACAGATTGTCCGGAACCATAGTGCATGTCAAGTACATTCCGCAGGCAACCATCAACAACCGTTTCATTCTAGTTTGCGGCACATGGTATATTTATTTCGAAAATATCATTCCGACGAAGCCAATCATCATCTGAACAATCCTTATCCTCAGAATTTGATTTCCTGTGCAGTGATTCAAAAATTGCTCTCGTTAAGCAATGCACGGCATTGAGCTAAGCCATTACAAACATTGAGACATACCTCCAAACGACAATCCAAAATCTCTCAATGGCCCTGTTTTAGACAACGGAGTTTCAGACCCATTTTTCTTGCGTTGATATGGGATTCTAGCTTGCAGACGTCTCTTCACTTAGATCGGCATATTTTTTTGAGCACTTTTTCGCGGAATAGAGTCTTGAGTTACACCTCCTGCATAATATATTTTAGCCATATATATCAATGATAATATATTTTAGCCATATATATCAGTGATAAATATATACATTAATTTCTACCATTCATCAACCAACGGCAACATACATAATCAACCGTCCAGAACCATCGACAACCCTTATAAATATACTGAAGAGGTGCTCATCATACCTTTTGGTACAGTCACTATATGTGGGGAATGCACATTCTGATCACAGATTGTCCAGAACCGTCGACAACCGTTTCAATCTGGTTTACGGCACTTGGTAATTCTTCTCGAAAATTATCATTCCGACGAAGCCAATCATCATCTGCACCGTCTTGAACATCAGAATTTTGATTTCCTGTGCAGTGATTCCAAATATGGATATTATCGTGGGTCATTAAGCCATCTTGTAAACCCATGAACCGCAATGAGACAAGCCATGAAAAACATTGAAACTTACCGCCAAAAGCCAAACTTACCGTGGTTTCAGATAAGGGAGTTTATGACCCATTTTTCTTGTGTTGATATCGGATTCTAGCTTGCAAACCTAACCTTTCCTTCACGTCTTTGCTTAGATCGGCATATTTTTTCCTGGCTTTCCTTTTAGGAATGGACTCATTTGTTACACTTCCTGCAGTATAAATACATATAGGGATAAACTTATATAGAATTTTGGATAATTCATCATCGGCAACAACAAAATGTACTGACCATTTTCTCGAGTCGAACGTGAATTCCCTTTGTCATCGTAACCATGCGTCCTGTGTTGGAGACTCCTAGCATGAGCATCATTGATCTGTAAATCTCGTGTTACCTCTTCACATGGAACAGAACTAAAGATCAGTTGAGATTCATCCCGTCTCCTCTTCCGAACAGAAGGCCGTTGATCCATATACCTAACGAACACAAACCATAAAGAAAACATATTGTAAACAGTATACCTAAGGAACACAAGCCATAAAGAAAACATATTGTATACAGACCCAAAGGAGGCCGTCGATCTATAAACCTAACGAACACAAACCAAAAAGAAAAAAAAGATTGTAAACAGACCTAACAGTTCACACAACAAAGGAAAACTGAGTCTCACAGATGCAACGATGAGGGGGTACTGGAAGAAGTGAAGGCGGCGCAAGATTAGGGCAGCACAGAAGGAAAACAGATTCTCACAAATGGAACGATGAGGCGTAGTCGCATGAATCGGTGGCGGCGGCGGCTCACAAACCTAGGCGGTCAAGGCGGCGGTAGCCCACGTTTTGGTTGGAGCATCGTGGATGAGGTGGACGTGGCGTTGGGGATGGCTCATCGCGACTCCTCCCCGTCCATCCGCGAGATGATGCAGGCGCTGCAGCCGTCGCCCACCGGGTTCCACCCCCGCCGTCAGCACCGCCCCGCCTCTATTCACACTGATAAGAATATCTATCATTTGATGGTAGTATCTATCAGACAAGAATATCTATCATTTGATGGTAGTATAATTCAACCTGTTAATCTGCATTTGCATTGCCTTTCCACTAAATTCAAATGCAGAAAAGTAACTGACACTTCATGCTGCATTAAAAGAAAAAGGGTATGTGATGGTGCATACCCGTGCCCTGTTCGTTTGGCTGGTGGCTGGTGCTGGTTTTTGCTGAGAGAAAAACACTGCTGGCTGGTTGGTGGCTGGTGCTGATTTCTGCTGAGAGAAAAACACTACTGACTGGCTGGAAACCATCCAGATGAACAGGGAAGCATCAGATCATTAGCGTGAAGATCCACCTGAGCATAAAAGGCTGATGAAATGTCATCCTGCACGTGGGGGGAGGAGGGGCGGCGGACGAAGGGCGAGGGGCGACGTGAGTTAGGCCTGTGCGACGTAGGGGCCGACGGGCCGACGG
Source organism: Echinochloa phyllopogon (assembly GCA_033239725.1). Taxonomy (NCBI): domain Eukaryota; kingdom Viridiplantae; phylum Streptophyta; class Magnoliopsida; order Poales; family Poaceae; genus Echinochloa; species Echinochloa phyllopogon. The sequence continues at coordinate 6,817,094 of BTCW01000001.1, forward strand.
AGGAAGTGCGATGTAGGGCGTGGGGCGACGCAGGGTTTCTACCGAGATTTCTGCCGCGAGTTTGGAAAGGGTATGTGGGGCGACGCAGGTTTCCTTACTGAGATTTCAGCCGCGGTGGGTATGTGCGGGCGGGTATGAAAATTTCAGGTGAAAAAAGTTCTCGCATTTTGAACTATTTTCCCACATTTTTCCAGTCTTCCCACGTTCTACAACTCGACAAGTGGTGGGTGTGGGTATATTGGGTTAGAAGTGTTTTCAATTCTCTAGAATCTTTATCCAAAAGAAACCCACCCACCTCTCACACCGGACCCACCTGACAGCCCTCCTCCTTCAAAAAATTTCCACGGCGCCTGCTCGCTCCACCGGAAATAGGAAAGTGAAGAGAAAATTTCCGCTCCCTCCACCGGAGAATAGGAAAGTGAAGAGAAAATTTTAATTCAATCCCACCGTTTCCCTCCCTCGACGAAAATCTTTTGGTACCGCGCCCAAACCTACCCGCCCGCGCGTACCCACTCATCCTCCCGTAGTCCCGCCGATCACGGCTCCCATCCCTTCCTTCTTCGCCGCACCCTTCTATCTAGCGCCTCGGTCATCTCAGGCTCTCTCTCCTCGCCTCCTCCTCTCCCTTCCTTTCCCCCTCTCCTCTCCTACGCCGCCGTTGCTGGGAGCCCTGCAGCCGCCGCAGCTGTAGGGGCAGCAGCCGCGCGCGGGCGCGCCACGGCCCTCACCTCCTAGGCGCCGCCGCCGCCGCCGGCCACGGGGTCGCCGCTCCCGCCCGGCCTGGCCGCGCCGCCCTCCGTGGGCCGCAGGCACGGCCGCTCCGCCAGGCCTGGCGCCGCCCGCCGCGGGCGCAGTGCCCTCTGCTCCACCCGGTCTGGCGCCGCCCACGGTGGGCGCGAGGCCCTCTGCTCTGCCCGGTCTGGCGCTGCCAGCCGCGGTTGTGGGGCCCTTTGCTCTGCCCTCGTCGGCCCCATCCTCTGCTCCGCCGGCCGCGGGCGTGCTGGTTCCGCCCGGCCTGGGCCCGCTCGTCGTCGCCACCATGGAAGGCCGGCCGTCGGTGCCTCCTCCCCTCTCTGCTGTCCATTTTCCGCCTGGCGCTCCTCTCGCTCCTGCGCCCGCGTGGAGACCCGCCGCGGCTCTGGCCGCCGCCCCTGGCGCCCCGGTCGTCGATGCCCTTCCCCGCGCATGGGTCCCAGGTGCCTTTCACGATGCGAAGTGGCGAGGCGCACAAGTGTACACATGATAGGATTTTATCTTTATATGTACATTTCAGTTTTCATCTGCACTATATTTCTGCTGAATACAGGTACAGACTGAGTTCTGTTTCATTTTTTTTTCTTTGTTGTAGTACTGGTTCTTCATGTTATTCTGATCTTACTGTTCTCTATTGTACTATTGTCAGGTTCAGGCTGATAACTGGGGTAGGACCTTTTTTGAAACGAACCGGATTCCCAACGACGAGAATCTGACTCCCTGTACCCTCGAGATAGTCCCAGGAATAGCAGCTATCTCGTACAGAACTCATCTCAGTCGAATATCACATCCATACAGCGATAAAAGAGATCCAAACATGACATATATAAAACATAGCGTCAGGTACAAGCCCTCTGGGCTAAATCGACAATAAGAAACAGCTACGCAGCGGTAGCTAGAACATCAGGGACCACTCCTCCACAGGCATCCTTGAGCGTAGCACGCTCCCTTCAGTCGTACCAGCCGTCCTGGTTGAACTCACGGTCTGAGTCTTCACCTGCGTACCCAAAGTCTGTCCCCAAGGAAATGGGACAGGTCCACATCACCAACCATATATGCAGCAAGCATTAAAGTGGCCTAACTAGTAGTACAAGTATTCAAGGGTATAAGCCGGGGCTTCCTATGCGCAGCAGCAATAACCCAAGTTCATCTCATCACCAGCACCTTTCCTCACCAGAGAGATCACACTCCCCAAAACCACCATCAGCCTCACAACCACATCGGGCTCGTCCTGCCTCAACAGGCCCCCGCAAACAAAATCCACCAGCACCTTGCACTCACTATTCGACTCGGTGAGCTCCCTCCCCACCTTGTCTCATCAGCCACAGCTGGACCAACCTCTCATAACCCAAACCAAGGATGAGGTAAGAAAGCAGAATCTCATGCTAGTCGGAACTTATCAGAAGCGGGTCGTCCGTAACCGTGGACACGGCTATACGTATAGTTTACACTCTGCAGAGGTGGCACTCCTGGAATCCATCCGGGCTGCAAGGCTAGTCAGCAACCAACCTGAGACGCAGCCCACAGCAAAGACCCTAAACAGCAACGGCGCCAATCCTGTCTCCCTGGGCTCGGGAAACATCTGAACTAACATCTGCCCCAGGGGTGTGAAACCTTCCCACCGGGGCCAGTCGGGGGCTGTGGTAAATCAGGGAGAGTACGCCGCAACGAGTCCCCCTTACACATATCAAGCTCGAATCTCCTACAGTCTCGGCGCCGCACTAGAGTAGGCTTGCTGGAACCCTCCCCATACTGGGTAGATGGCGAGCACGGTATTCCCACGTCCAAAGGTGGAACTCGACTCGGTCCTTAATTGTCGGTAAAGTGAGTATCAGCGTCAGAGCGATCCGCCACAACGGTCCGCAATCGGCACCCATTACAGGTATTGCCGCCCAAACTCCTCAAAGAACCAAGTAACCATGTACCCGCAACAGGTACTCCGTAGGGACTACCCGAGTGTAGCCCCCAAGCACCCCGATCAAACGATCGTGTTGTTATTACTCGCTTACACCGCCTAGCTGCACGACACCTCCCATACCACCCACAACTCACGCCAAGAATATCAATCATAGCCATCCCAACACATGCATAGCATAGCATATAACATTCAGTGGATAATAGGATGGCAAGGTAATAGGATATAAACAATGACAGTGCAGGTTTAACATGCGAGTAAAGTAAAGCACTAGCATACTAGTTTGCATGTCTAATAGGTATTTCAGAGACTGGTCGGGCGTGAACCTGGGCAAAAGTCTTCGTCCTCGTCAAAGCAGTTGTCGTAGTGGTCCGGCTCCTCCTGACTCTCTGGAGCTCCTAAGGTTGCGGAAAATAAAATAAGGCGCGGCTACTAGCAAAGAAACACCAAAACAGCAAGGAAAGAAGACCCAAAGAACACCAAACTCTACACTAACGCGTAGGTCATGATTTTAGAAAAATATAGAAACTTGTTTCATATTTTTCTGAGCTACGGTTGATTTATTATGAATTTTCCAAGTTTAAATCATTTTCAGAAAATATTAAATAATTTCCCGAAAAAGAAAAACAGACAAAAATTAGCCTGCTGACGTCATCAGTGGGTCAGCCCTATGCTGACGTCATCAGTGGGCCCGGATGACGTCAGCGTTGACCGGTCAACGGTCAGCGGTCAACGGGTCAACCTGGTCTGTCGGCCCCGCGTGTCAGTGACTGCCAGAGTATGACAGGTGGGCCCCAAGCGTCAGCGCAGTTATAGAAAAAGAAAAAGAGACAGGCGCTGCTGGGCCGGAGTTGGGCCGAAAGAAAAGTCCAGGGGATTAAACTGGACTTTTGCGCGAACTTTAGGCTCACGAAGGGGACGCGGCTGGATCCAGCGCTGTGGACTTGGTCCACCATGCGCCGTGTGGGTGGTTCACGTGCACCGGGTGTACGGGATCAGGTTGTGCCCGCCACGGGATCCTCTGCGGCTGTGCGTGAGGCGTGTTGGTGTGGTCTCCGGTGTGGCTTCGGTCGCGGCGCGACGCGGACGCGCACGGGGCGCTCCAGCGCGCGGCCGGCGGCGACGGCTTGCGGCGAACAGCGAAAAGAAAGGCCGGCGAGGCTCGGGATCGGCGGCTAAGGCTCCGCTAGGGTTCCGCGAGATCAACCGGCAAGATGAAGGTGGGAGCTTGGCTGTGGCTTGGGCTTCCCGACGCGAGCGGCGGCAACATGGCTATGGCGCCACGGCGGCCGGCGGCGCTCACGCGGTCGTGGATGGGAGAGCGGCTCAGCTGAGACGACACGCGTACGCGCGGCTCCAGTGAGTGCTGGGACGCGACGTGGCAGCATCTGTTGGGTGCGCGTGCGCGGGCAGCTCGCGCGCGGTGACCGCATCCCGGCTCGCGGCGGCGTTGGCTGCAAGATCAGCGACGACAGGGTTTGCGGCACGGTTCAGCGGCTCGGCGACGGGGTCCTGCAGCGAGACGGCCACAGCTCGAAGGCTGGGTCCCAGAAAAGGGCTAGCAAGGCGGCGCGGCGGAGACATGGCCGGAACAGGGGAGAAGAAGGGGGGGTCGGCGTCGGCAGCTCACCCTGGGTCACGTCGTGGTTCACTGCAGCTCGGGGACGACTCGCGGTACGACGGCGATCCTCGTACTCCCTCGAACAGCTCCGCTTCGGCTTGGGCTCGGCGTCTCCACGGGCGGCGGCGCTGCGGCGGCGCTGCGCGTCGACGAAGACACGCTCGGCTTCTCCCTGCTGCTTCCTTGGTCCGGCGTCTCCTTCTCCTCCCTCCACTGCTCCTCCTCCTCCCTCTCCTCTCTCAACTCGCGAACAGAATACCCCAATGGGGCGGCGGTGGCTCAAAGGGGGAGAGGGCTCCGCGGCTGGGGTTTTATAGGGCGGCCGCGCTAGGGTTCAAGGTTTGGACGGCCAGGGCGGCTTGGCGTCCGTGCCAGGGACACGCGTCGCGATCGTGACGGGCCGCGGGAGCTGGGATTGGCCGCGGCGCTGCTGCTTTTTGCCGGCGCAGAGGAGAAAGCGTGGGGAAGAAGGGGGAATAGGAGCGCGGGGTCCACCCGTCAGCGGCTCAAGGTGGCGGGGCGACGCGGGTGAGTTATTGGGCTGCTGCTGGGCTGGAGGGCCAGCTGGGCTGGCTTGGTCGGTGACTCGGGGAAGGAGTTCGGGGAGGTTTTCCTGACTTGGGTTAGGGGTTTCGGCCCAACAGGGTTAGATAGGGTTTGAATTAATTTAGTTAGTATTTGTTTGAATTCAAATCTAGAATTTGAATTCAAACACAACCAAAAATCCAATAAAACCAAAATAACTCCAAATCACACGATTTGGTCCTTAGCACTTCATAATATTTTTATTTAAATTTAAATTTGCCTAGGAGCAAAGGGAGCAAAAATAGAGAACAATCTTATATGTTGGTTTGCATGCACAACAATTCACCAAAAATTTTTAAATTCACATTTTTGCATTCAACAAATCCTAAGGGAATTTTTAGGGTTGTTACAGTCTCCCCCCCTCACAAGAACGTCGTCCTCGAGATTTGTGGATACCTAGGGCCTAAACAGATGGGGGTATCTCTCTCTCAGAACCGACTCTTTCTCCCATGTGGCCTCTCTTTCAGAGTGATTGCTCCACTGCACTTTGCAAAACGGGATTGTTGTACTCCTCGTCTCTTTGACTGCTCTGTCCAGTATCCTTTCTGGGTACTCCAGGTACTCCAAGGTGTCTTATAGATCCAGTGCTTCTGCCTTGACCTCCTGTTCGGGTACTGTTAGACATTTTCTTAGTTGCGATACGTGGAACACTGGGTGTACTCTGGCTAGGTCTTCTGGCAGGTCCAATCTGTAGGCTAACCTTCCGATTCTCTTCAGAATCTGGTATGGCCCCACATAACGGGGTGCTAGCTTTCCTTTCACTTGGAATCTCTTATGCCCTCTGAGAGGTGACACTTTTAGGTAGAAGTCCCCTACTTCGAACTCTAGGTCTCGCCTCCTCTTGTCTGCATAGCTCTTTTGTCTGCTCTGTGCTACCTTCAGGTGCTCTCGGATCTTGGCCACATTTGCTTCTGCTTCTACTATCATGTCAGGGCCAAAGAATGTTCGCTCCCCCACCTCTGACCACATCAAAGGTGTCCTGCACTTCCTGCCATACAGTGCTTCAAAGGGAGACATTTGCAAGCTGGCCTGGTAGTTGTTGTTGTAGGAAAACTCTGCATAAGATAGACTCTTCTCCCAGTCTGCGCTATAGGCCAGAACACATGCTCTCAACAAATCCTCCAGAATCTTGTTTACTCTTTCAGTCTGCCCATCGGTGTGAGGGTGGTAAGCTGTGTTGTACTCCAAGGATGTCCCGATGGCTTCATGTAGACTCTTCCAAAACTGAGCTATGAACTGGGGTCCCCTATCAGACACAATGCTCCTGGGTGCTCCATGCAACTTGAGAATGTTGTCTATGTACAATTCCGCCAGCTTGCTAACCGGGTAGGTACTCTTGACTGGTACGAAGTGTGCTACTTTTGTCAGACGATCGACTATGACCCATATGGCGTCATTTCCCTTCTGAGTGCGGGGTAGACCAACTATGAAGTCCATGCTGATATCTTCCCACTTCCACATTGGAATCTCCAGTGGCTTCAGCAACCCAGCGGGTCTTTGATGCTCGGCTTTGATTCTCCGGCAGGAGTCACACTTGGCGACGTACTCCGCTATGTCTTCTCTCATTTTCTTCCACCAGAACCTGTCCTTAAGATCTTGATACATCTTGGTGCATCTGGGATGGATAGAGTACTTGGATTCGTGGGCTTCTGCAAGGATGGTCTTTCTGATTTCGTGGTTCTGTGGTACACAAATGCGATTCTTAAGCCATACTGTCCCTGCTTCATCTATTCGAAAGTCAGGCGCTACTCCACGCTGTATATCTTCCTTTACTTCCTGAATTTCTGGGCAACCTTTCTGAGTTTCTCTTATTTGTTCTTCTAAGTTGTACTTCACTCGTAACCCTTTGGGTTCTCCCTCCTCCACCAATTCTAGCTTCAACATGTACATTTCTCTGGCTAGCTCGGGCTGATTTTCTTCCATCATTAAGTTGTTGCAGTAGCTCTTTTGGCTCAAGGCACCTGCCACTACATTGGCTTTGCCGGGGTGGTAGTGTATCTCCAGGTCGTAATCTTTGATCAGCTCTAACCATCTCCTCTGCCTCATGTTCAACTCCGCTTGGGTGAAAAAGTACTTCAAACTCTTGTGATCCGTATAGATGTCACACTTGTTGCCAATCAGGTAGTGCCTCCAGATCTTCAAAGCATGGACTACAGCTACCAGTTCTAGGTCGTGCGTGGGATAGTTCTCTTCATGCTTCCTCAGCTGTCTCGAAGCGTAGGCTACAACTTTGCCTTCTTGCATCAGAACACACCCCAGACCTTGTCTTGAGGCATCACAGTATACCACGAAGTCTTTGCGGATATCTGGCAGAGTCAACACTGGGGTTGTGGTGAGCTTGTGCTTTAATTCTTGAAAGCTGTTCTCGCACTTGTCTGTCCACTCGAATGGCACATTATTCTTGAGGAGCTCTGTCATTGGCTTTGCAATCTTCGAGAAGTTTTCAATGAATCTCCTGTAGTAACCAGCCAATCCGAGGAAGCTTCGGATTTCTGTGACACTCTTCGGCTGTTTCCACTCTGCCACTGCTTCAATCTTCTCGGGATCCACTGCTACGCCTTCAGCTGTCAGCACGTGACCCAAGAAAGCTACTTTCTCCAACCAGAATTCACACTTGCTGAACTTCCCGTACAACTGGTGTTGTCTCAGCTTCTCCAGCACGACCCTCAAGTGCTCTTCATGCTCTTCAGCTGTCTTTGAGTAAATTAGTATGTCATCTATGAACACCACCACAAACTTGTCTAGTTCTTCCATGAACACCTTGTTCATCATGTTCATGAAGTAAGCAGGCGCGTTGGTCAATCCAAAGGACACAACGTTGAACTCGTACTGCCCGTAGCGAGTTACAAAAGCTGTCTTGGGAATGTCCCCTTCTCTAATCTTCATCTGGTGGTACCCTGATCTCAGGTCTATCTTGCTGAAGTACTTTGCCTTCTTAAGCTGATCCAACAGATCATCGATTCGGGGTAGTGGGTATTTGTTCTTGATAGTTACCGCGTTTAGTGATCGGTAGTCGACACACATACGCATGGAACCATCCTTTTTCTTCACGAACAGCACCGGTGATCCCCACGGGGACGCACTGGGTCGTATCACCCCACTTTCTAGCATCTCTTTTAGCTGCTTCTTAAGTTCCTCCAGCTCTTCTACAGACATTTTGTACGGCCTCTTGGCAATAGGCCCTGTGCCTGGTTGCAATTCGATTATGAACTCCACATCTCTGTCAGGTGGCAACCCCGGTAGTTCCTCTGGAAACACGTCTGGGTACTCACACACAACAGGTACCTCCTCCAGAGTCTTCTCCTTAAGTGAGTATACGAACTCTCCGGTGGCATTCTTTCGGAGTCCGGCGTTTGCTCTCTGAGGCTTTACTAGTACCTTCATACTGCTTGGGTGTGTCAACTCAACTAATCGTGGTAAGCAGTTGATTACTCCTCTATGTGCTATTAACCAATCCATGCCCAGAATCACCTCAATGCCATCGGACTTTAGGACTGTCAAGTCTGCGGAGAACTCTAGCCCTCCTATCTCCATGCTAACGGACTGGCACTCATGGGTGCATTTAAGTTCTCCTAGGGGAGAGGTTGTGACTATAGGTCTGTTTCTACGAGATGTGGGGAGAGACTGCTCTTTCACAAACTTTGAGGAGATATACGATCCAGTTGCACCAGAATCAAACAGTATCATAGCTGGAATGCCGTTTACTAAAAACTCACTGAGTGCAACGTCGGGAGCATCCTCGGCTTCTTCCTCTGTCACGTGGTTGAGGCGGCCTCTTTGTGCCGAAGCCTGCTGCTTGTCTTGTCCTCCAGGTGCTGGTGCCTTAGCTGGGGTCTGCTTGTTCTTCCTTTCTGGACAGTCGAAGGACTTGTCACCGGGCTTCCCACAAGCAAAGCAAACCACTGAGGTCCCTCTGCCAACTCTGGGCGTACTGTTGGTTCTCCAGTTTGAGCTTCCCTGTCCTGAGTAGCTGTTGTTCCTGTTGCCAAAACTGCTGTAGTTGTTGCCTCTGCTGCCAAAGCTGTTGCTGTTACTGGCTCGGTTACTCTGGTAGTTGTTTCTGTTGAACCCTGAGCCTCCTTGGTTGTTGCCCTGCTGAAAGCCTCTTCTGAGCATGTTGCTCTGGTTGCTCCTCGGCCTCTGGCTCAGTCTGTGGTTGTGCAACTGTCCAGCCTTTCTCTTCTTCTCTCGCCAAGTATCTTCAAGACCCACTCTTTCCTTCTCAACTGCGATAGCTCTGTCAATCAGCTCTCTGAGTGTGCTGTGAGAACTTGCTGCAAGGGCGGTTCTCAAGCCTCGGTGTAGTCCTCTTTGAAACCAGAACTGCTTTTTCTTCTCAGTTGTGATGTCTTCAGGAGTGTACCTCGACATTTTGGAGAAGTGTCGAGCGTACTCAGCTACACTCATGCTGCCTTGGGTCATCGTTCGGAATTCCATTGCTTTGTGTACCATGACTTGCTCTGGAATGTGATACTCTTTGAAGGCTTCGCAAAACTCCATCCAGGTGATCTGAGCGGGGTTCGCGTGGGAGTCACAGTAGCTCTCCCACCACGCCTTCGCTGCTCCTTCAAGCTGGTGCGCCGCAAGGGGCACACACTCCTCTTCAGTGTAGTCTGTCAGGTCCAGCTTCGTCTCAATGGTACGCAGCCAGTCGTGTGCGTCGAGTGGCTCGTCCGAGTAGTCGAAGGTGGGTGCTTTCAGCCTGATGAACCTTTCAATCTTCCTTTGCAGGTCTTCTTCACGGTGTCCCTGACGGTTCTGGTTTCCCTGGATCTGTTGCATAGCTTGCATCATCTGAGTGTTGGCCTGTGCCATCTGTTGCATCAGTTGTGTCTGAGTAGTCATTACTTCTGCCAAGTTAGGCGGTGGCGGTGGTTGCTGGTTGTTCTGCTGGTTCTGCTGAGGCTGCACTGCTGGCTCTTCCATCTCCACTTCCTGTTCCCCACCTGGTGCGTTGTTCTCGGGCTGGAGCACGCCTGCTGCGCGTCCACGGCCCCTGCCCCCAACTGCAGATGTTGCTCTTCCGCGACCACGACCTCTGCCACGTCCTCTGCCCCTAGCTGCCATTGCTGCCTCCTCTTGCTCAGCTTCCTCAAAACGAGCAAGCAGTCGGTTGGATCTTCTGATCGACATCTTGCTGCATTTTTCATAGAGCAGGTATAGTGGCGGTCAGGTAATGGGTTAGATTAGCGAGAACTAGAGTAGGAGCTGCACACATGAAATAGACTCACACTAGAGTACACTCAAGAGGAACATCAATAAAACGCAAGAACAACCACAAAGACCGATCACTCATAACAGCATTACACCCTAGACATGAGTACTATCCCGAGGCCAGCTCCTGGAACCTTGAGGATTAGCACATCTAAGCGGATGCTACATCGCGGCTGAGCCAAAAGGTGGTCATGAACTACTAAGTCTAAACAACTACTCATGAAGATAGATACAAGACTCATCACTACTGCTGACATCTGCTGATACTGGCTACTGCATCTGTCTCCATCTGCTGCGAGTGCCTGTGAGGCACGCTGCCAACCTCACAGCCTCAGCCTCTGCCTGCAGTTTCGATCACTGCCTGTCGTTGAGGAGAGTGTCCGCGGGGTGCGCTGCCAACCTCGCGGTGTCCACCTCTGGCCTTGCCAACTGCTCTGCTAGGGGTGCCAGTTCTTGTGTCAGTCTTGTCATCTCAGAGGTAAAGGTTCGAGCCTCAGGTGGTGGTAATGGCTCAACCCGGCTTGGTGAGACTTTGTAGTGCTCTGTCCTGGGTTCAACTCTACGCTCTTCTGGAAGTCCTTGGTTCAATGTGATCATCTCTGCCACCCTTTTTCTGTCTGACCTCACCCAACTGCTAAGGGTTCTTCGAGCTTCATCTTTTGTCATAATCTGTTGAAGACTCAAGTGCTTCATCAGCTGGTAGTTCCTTCCACTCTTCTCCTTGTAGCTATCCACCTCTTCTTGAAGTTCTGAGTTGCGGCTGTCCAACCAGTACACCTCTTCTTTCAGTCCTTCTATCTCTTCTTCCTTGGCTGTCAGTGCTTTGTCTTTCTCTATGAGTTGGTCTTCCAGGCGGAAGTCTCGAGCTTGGTGAGTTTCTCAGATCAGCCCTGCCAACTGCCTGTTGTGGCGAGCTTCATACTCCAGGACACGGACTTCTTCTGCTTTAGCTTCGAGGCGCTTCTCAAGTAAGGCGATTCTGTGGTCTTTCTCCAGCAACTGGGTGTCTTGCTTCCACACCTTCTCTCTTAGCTTGGCGACGTTCTCTTCCAGACCAACGTTTAAGTACTCCTGTTCGATCATACACTGCACTGTGGTCCGCAGAGTCACGTTCCGCTCTCGGTCAGCTGCGTGAGCAAGTAGGCTGACTGCATGTCTATCATCAGGTTCTTCGAGTGCCCGCGGCAGGTACCGGAAGCGGGTGTTGCTGAGCTGGTTCCGGTACATGAGTGTGGCCAGACGGAGTATCCTCATGGCGACGGTTTGCACTGCCCGACTGAAGGTGTTCTCGCTGGCTGCTGCTCGTAGCATCAGTGACCTTGGACGTCCAATGATATTCGGTACCTTCATCTGCAACCGGGTGTGTACTCCCTCGCCAGGGCCGTAGGTCCAGCCCTCGTATAAGACGCTGTCCACGTCTATCCCCACTGTACGCAGCACCTTTCTCAGTAGCACTGCCAAGCCTCCACAGTCTGCACCTGAGGTCCTGATCTCCCTTCGTTCATCTGCTGGTCTTCTTGCTTCCATCTGCCAGACAGTTAGTGGGTTGTTAATAAGTTAGCAAGTTAGTAAGGTAAGGTAAGGGTAAAAATTTTGTAAATAGTTGAGATGTACTTGTATATAATTTTCAAATAGTCCAAGGAGTTTCATATATAATAGAGGACTCAGTTAGAGCTTCTGTCCTAGATTTCCGGTCTAAGGGTTACGCGCTACGGTCAAGTATGGCTCTGATACCAACTGAAACGAACCGGATTCCCAACGACGAGAATCCGACTCCCTGTACCCTCGAGATAGTCCCAGGAATAGCAGCTATCTCGTACAGAACTCATCTCAGTCGAATATCACATCCAAACAGCGATAAAAGAGATCCAAACATGACATATATAAAACATAGCGTCAGGTACAAGCCCTCTGGGCTAAATCGACAATAAGAAACAGCTACGCAGCAGTAGCTAGAACATTAGGGACCACTCCTCCACAGGCATCCTTGAGCGTAGCGCGCTCCCTTCAGTCGTACCAGCCGTCCTGGTTGAACTCACGGTCTGAGTCTTCACCTGCGTACCCAAAGTCTGTCCCCAAGGAAATGAGACAGGTCCACGTCACCAACCATATATGCAGCAAGCTTTAAAGTGGCCTAACTAGTAGTACAAGTATTCAAGGGTATAAACCGGGGCTTCCTATGCGCAGCAGCAATAACCCAAGTTCATCTCATCACCAGCACCTTTCCTCACCAGAGAGATCACACTCCCCAAAACCACCATCAGCCTCACAACCACATCGGGCTCGTCCTGCCTCAACAGTTCCCCGCAAACAAAATCCACCAGCACCTTGCACTCACTATTCGACTCGGTGAGCTCCCTCCCCACCTTGTCTCATCAGCCACAGCTGGACCAACCTCTCATAACCCAAACCAAGGATGAGGTAAGAAAGCAGAATCTCATGCTAGTCGGAACTTATCAGAAGCGGGTCGTCCGTAACCGTGGACACGGCTATACGTATAGTTTACACTCTGCAGAGGTGGCACTCCTGGAATCCATCCGGGCTGCAAGGCTAGTCAGCAACCAACCTGAGACGCAGCCCACAGCAAAGACCCTAAACAGCAACGGCGCCAATCCTGTCTCCCTGGGCTCGGGAAACATCTGAACTAACATCTGCCCCAGGGGTGTGAAACCTTCCCACCGGGGCCAGTCGGGGGCTGTGGTAAATCAGGGAGAGTACGCCGCAACGAGTCCCCCTTACACATATCAAGCTCGAATCTCCTACAGTCTCGGCGCCGCACTAGAGTAGGCTTGCTGGAACCCTCCCCATACTGGGTAGATGGCGAGCACGGTATTCCCACGTCCAAAGGTGGAACTCGACTCGGTCCTTAATTGTCGGTAAAGTGAGTATCAGCGTCAGAGCGATCCGCCACAACGGTCCGCAATCGGCACCCATTACAGGTATTGCCGCCCAAACTCCTCAAAGAACCAAGTAACCATGTACCCGCAACAGGTACTCCGTAGGGACTACCCGAGTGTAGCCCCCAAGCACCCCGATCAAACGATCGTGTTGTTATTACTCGCTTACACCGCCTAGCTGCACGACACCTCCCATACCACCCACAACTCACGCCAAGAATATCAATCATAGCCATCCCAACACATGCATAGCATAGCATATAACATTCAGTGGATAATAGGATGGCAAGGTAATAGGATATAAACAATGACAGTGCAGGTTTAACATGCGAGTAAAGTAAAGCACTAGCATACTAGTTTGCATGTCTAATAGGTATTTCAGAGACTGGTCGGGCGTGAACCTGGGCAAAAGTCTTCGTCCTCGTCAAAGCAGTTGTCGTAGTGGTCCGGCTCCTCCTGACTCTCTGGAGCTCCTAAGGTTGCGGAAAATAAAATAAGGCGCGGCTACTAGCAAAGAAACACCAAAACAGCAAGGAAAGAAGACCCAAAGAACACCAAACTCTACACTAACGCGTAGGTCATGATTTTAGAAAAATATAGAAACTTGTTTCATATTTTTCTGAGCTACGGTTGATTTATTATGAATTTTCCAAGTTTAAATCATTTTCAGAAAATATTAAATAATTTCCCGAAAAAGAAAAACAGACAAAAATTAGCCTGCTGACGTCATCAGTGGGTCAGCCCTATGCTGACGTCATCAGTGGGCCCGGATGACGTCAGCGTTGACCGGTCAACGGTCAGCGGTCAACGGGTCAACCTGGTCTGTCGGCCCCGCGTGTCAGTGACTGCCAGAGTATGACAGGTGGGCCCCAAGCGTCAGCGCAGTTATAGAAAAAGAAAAAGAGACAGGCGCTGCTGGGCCGGAGTTGGGCCGAAAGAAAAGTCCAGGGGGTTAAACTGGACTTTTGCGCGAACTTTAGGCTCGCGAAGGGGACGCGGCTGGATCCAGCGCTGTGGACTTGGTCCACCATGCGCCGTGTGGGTGGTTCACATGCACCGAGTGTACGGGATCAGGTTGTGCCCGCCACGGGATCCTCTGCGGCTGTGCGTGAGGCGTGTTGGTGTGGTCTCCGGTGTGGCTTCGGTCGCGGCGCGACGCGGACGCGCACGGGGCGCTCCAGCGCGCGGCCGGCGTCGACGGCGACGGCTTGCGGCGAACAGCGGAAAGAAAGGCCGGCGAGGCTCGGGATCGGCGGCTAAGGCTCCGCTAGGGTTCCGCGAGATCAACCGGCAAGATGAAGGTGGGAGCTTGGCTGTGGCTTGGGCTTCCTGACGCGAGCGGCGGCGACATGGCTATGGCGCCACGGCGGCCGGCGGCGCTCACGCGGTCGTGGATGGGAGAGCGGCTCAGCTAAGACGACACGCGTACGCGCGGCTCCAGCGAGTGCTGGGACGCGACGTAGCGGCCTCTGTTGGGTGCGCGTGCGCGGGCAGCTCGCGCGCGGTGACCACATCCCGGCTCGCGGCGGCGTTGGCTGCAAGATCAGCGACGGCAGGGTTTGCGGCACGGTTCAGCGGCTCGGCGACGGGGTCCTACAGCGAGACGGCCACAGCTCGAAGGCTGGGTCCCAGAAAAGGGCTAGCAAGGCGGCGCGGCGGAGACATGGCCGGAACAGGGGAGAAGAAGGGGGGGTCGGCGTCGGCAGCTCACCCTGGGTCACGTCGTGGTTCGCTGCAGCTCGGGGACGACTCGCGGTATGACGGCGATCCTCGTGCTCCCCCGAACAGCTCCGCTCCGGCTTGGGCTCGGCGTCTCCACGGGCGGCGGCGCTGCGGCGGCGCTGCGCGTCGACGAAGACACGCTCGGCTTCTCCCTGCTGCTTCCTTGGTCCGGCGTCTCCTTCTCCTCCCTCCACTGCTCCTCCTCCTCCCTCTCCTCTCTCAACTCGCGAACAGAATACCCCAATGGGGCGGCGGCGGCTCAAAAGGGGAGAGGGCTCCGCGGCTGGGGTTTTATAGCGCGGCTGGGGTTTTATAGCGCGGCCGCGCTAGGGTTCAAGGTTTGGACGGACAGGGCGGCTTGGCGTCCGTGCCAGGGACACGCGTCGCGATCGCGACGGGCCGCGGGAGCTCGGGCGCTGGGATTGGCCGCGGCGCTGCTGCTTTTTGCCGGCGCAGAGGAGAAAGCGTGGGGAAGAAGGGGGAATAGGAGCGCGGGGTCCACCCGTCAGCGGCTCAAGGTGGCGGGGTGACGCGGGTGAGTTATTGGGCTGCTGCTGGGCTGGAGGGCCGGCTGGGCTGGCTTGGTCGGTGACTCGGGGAAGGAGTTCGGGGAGGTTTTCCTGACTTGGGTTAGGGGTTTCGGCCCAACAGGGTTAGATAGGGTTTGAATTAGTTTAGTTAGTATTTGTTTGAATTCAAATCTAGAATTTGAATTCAAACACAACCAAAAATCCAATAAAACCAAAATAACTCCAAATCACACTATTTGGTCCTTAGCACTTCATAATATTTTTATTTAAATTTAAATTTGCCTAGGAGCAAAGGGAGCAAAAATAGAGAACAATCTTATATGTTGGTTTGCATGCACAACAATTCACCAAAAATTTTTAAATTCACATTTTTGCATTCAACAAATCCTAAGGGAATTTTTAGGGTTGTTACATTCTTCATTGCCACACCACCTCCAGCGGAGCCCATAACCTTCAAAAGTGGATCATTGGCAGGATCTCGTATCGCCTTGACAATGTAAGTCATATGTTCTCGTAGTTGTGATATGCATGTCACTTGTTTATTAAGTTTCCATATCATGCAAGATATTTCAGTATATGATTGCATTTTTTTATTTCATTTTTCTTTAGTTGGTGATTGTGCTGCTTTCTCACCTGCAGTTAAGGGGCTCTTGGCTATGCTTATTCAACGAGTGTTTGGTAGTACAAAATGGATGGACTGGGAGCGACGGCCTGAACCATCAGTGAGGGAGGGCCTAAACCAGCAGCTTATAGGTAAACCAATAGAAAATACTACTAGCCATTGGAACATATCAGTGTAAAAGGTTACTTCAATTATTAGATTGTACTCGATTCTGTGCAGTTTATTTTTGGAATCACCATTATGATTTGGAAATCACCATTATGCACGTTTGGGCTAATGGTTTGTTGCTATGTTCAGGTGGATTTCCCTGATGGAAGTGAGGTTGATCAGCTAGCAAGGTACACTGTATAATTTTTTTTCCTTCTTGCCCTTTTATCTTGTATGAGTGCAATGTTTGTGGTGCCAATTTTGTAGAACTAAGATTCACTTGAATAAGCATAAAAAAAGATCCACTTCAATAATGTTTGAGAAGCACATAGCGTACGTGATGATCTAGGGTCTCCAATGATCTGCACAATGGAGAGAAGCACAGTGGGGTGTAGTCAATTGGCTCCAGTTCGTGAAGAGGTCAGATTTGAAGTCCAAACAATATAGTTTATCCTTGTTGGCTTGTCCTAATACAAAAAAAAACTAAATCATGTGTACTGAAGTTTATGTTTTACATAGATGCAGATGAAAGCACGAGACTCTGCAGCTTATTACAGTTGCGACGATCACTTCGTTGTGGTGGATAAAACGGTTGACTATGGAAGAGGAGTATCAATGTCAGATAAAATCAGTGGTTCATAAGTAAGAGCTAAAGTTCGGCCACTGGATACCAGCAGAGCAGCACATATGGCAGGTATTTGCTCATTGGTTCTTTTGAAATGTAAATTTCTGTTTCCTCGAAAAAAAATGTAAATTTCTGTACAATCATGAGGCAGCAATTTATTCCTTCCCGGCCCAGACATCTCCATTCACTTTCCTATTTTTTAAAATAAGTATCTTCAACCTGGACTGATGCAGTTTAGGTAGTGAGGCCCCAAGGATGAGTACATGGAAAAAGTTAGCTTTACATTTCATGCATTATGCAGTCCGAAGACGAAGTAGGTATAAGGCTAGATTTCTAACATTTTTGTTCTCCTCAATTTCAATCCAACCATGACACGGCAATGGCTCATGGAAAGCACAGCATAGGGAAAGTCTCTCTCCCTTTCATGAATGCAAGCAAATACAGAGAAGGGATGATTTTCTGCTAGGATGATTCTTTTAATTATGTTTCGGTGACAATTAACTTAATTTACATGCTAACTCACTAGAGTGTTGCTTTTATTTTTTCTTTGACCCATGATTTTTTATGAGAGGCAGTAAGGGACAACCTATATGGAAATATGCCAGAAAAAAATTATGAACTATTGACTTTGGGTTAGATATTATTTCTGCACTAAGAGTACACTGTGAGACATTGTTTTTATCATTTCTTTTTATAAAAGCTTAATGTTAGAATATATATATATAATTCCCAACACCAATGGTGTTAAGGTTTTAAATTACCGTCTAACTAATGAATTATACCAAATGACCCAGATGATGTTGGGTGCAGGTGGTTTCATCCAAATTATCCAATCAACGTGACTGTGAGAGGTATGGGTGTATTTTGGGTTGGACTAATTCTCCGCATCATGCCAAGTTTTATTTTTGTATTTGATAGGGTCACAAAATAGCATCTAGATATTGGTTGTGATGCGTTGCTGGAAGATCTATAGAGAGACAGTGAACAGAAACATTTTGGTACCAATGGGTCATAATCGATTGGCCCGTTCCCCAAAAAGAAGTGACAAACAAGGTCATAGTGAATGATGAGAACGGCACACAAGATTAGTTGTCTGCCTATAGTTTCTGAGTTGTCATTTTGTTGTGTGTTTCAAAATCATAGGTCATTGTTGTCAGATTCCATTGACAGGCTCTGCGCTGTCTTCTGTACTTGACTTGTTGCCTGGACCAATTGCTGGAAGTGTTACCAAGTGTTCTGTTGAACAGCTACGCACACAAGGTTATGCAGCTGCTGACACGGAGTCCTACTTGATGAATGAGGCAAAAGAGGAGAGAAATCCAAGGTACTTTGCTTTCCTAAAGGTAACCATCTAAACTGAATTTTATGTTTAGTACTCCCTCCATCCAACGATGATCATCATATAATTCTTTTCACTAAGTCCATGGAAATATTAACTCTTATATTTTGCAATGAATCACAATATTAATCCTGGGCATCTCAGGATATAGTTGGACTGATATAGTTTCCCCCATACACGATCTATATTAATCAGTTCCCTTTATACTCTGATTATAGATATGTTCTGTTTTATATGCTTGTTTGTGCAGGCAACAACAAATTAATTTTTTTTCTGACTTCCTTGTCAATGTGCATGGCTTATATGATGCATCGTTTGTTAATGTGCATGCCATTATATGAGAGCACACGAGGTAGCTTTTCATGGCTTTCTTGCATGAATCTGTTCAAGTAATATTGACCTTTTCATGCTTCTGCTTATGTGGTGATGTGTTGCATTGCAAAGACCTTTTCGTGCTTCTGCTTAGGTGGTGATGTGTTTCGTTGCAAATTCCACCTTGAATGCTGGTTTAAATTAATAATTTCCAACGATTATCCTAGACTTTTGCAACTGGTTTTAAACTGCCAATTATTTCATATTACCAATTAGTTCATTGGTGATGTAGATCACTGGCCAATCATTTCATTGTTAGCCTTCTGAATACATGATACTAATTCTTGTGTTACAATCTTGTTATAGGTTGCTTTTCTGCTAATTAGACATGGTGCTGATGTTGATGTTAAGGACAAGGAAGGCTACACTGTTCTTGGTCGAGCATCTAACAGCTTGAGACCTGCGCTTATTGATGCGGCCAAGGCAATGCTTGAAGGTTGACGTTGTTCTGCTCAAAGGTAATGGAAGGTGTGTGGGATAAAGGTGTACTAAGCAGAAGTTCTAGGTGTGCTCCTGGTGTAAAGTAGTTGCTCTGTCCAAAATCAGACGATGAGCTGGGATTTTCTGCTGCTCAAAGTTGCGATTTTGGTTTTCTTATTACGGTTGTCAACAAATTCAAACAGGGCCTAAGACAATAAGGCAATAAATACATCAATGGTGGAAATTTAGTGTAGCAAACGAGAAATATATATAGCAACTCAGGGTCGTATGCATCACCAAGAAACACATTAAGAGAATTCAAGACAATTAAAAGGTTAGTGCACTAGATGTATGCACAAACCCCAATCCAGCATTGCATTTTATTTAAATTGTATAAATTGTGCACTGATTGAAGATTTTGAATTACCGGGCAGGAATGCTTACTACTCAATTTTATTATTCTATTGCACAATGCATCTTTGTTAAAAAACAATTGTGGAACTGAATTGCAGCTGTGTCCTTTTTTACCAGCTTTCAAGTGGAACTGACTAATTGTGGTGCTTGTGAGACAAAAAAAGGCAGCAACATGCCTTTGTAATGTTGCTGAGAATGGCCAATTTTTAGTTGAAGCTTAGTGTTTTGAATTTTTTAACCTACCCATGGGCAGTTGTTAGATCCACATGAAGATGGTTGCTCCTAACCTACCCATGGCCAAATATATTTGTAAACAAAATTTGTGTTTTTCATCTACCAAATGTTTTTTTGGAATGAACAAAGCAACACCTTTCCTTTCTATTGATATAGTTCTTCATGTTTCTTGCATGTTAATGTGCTTTTTGCCTCTATCTAGAAGTAAAGAAGTCAAGTGCTCGATGCAGCTGTTTGAAGAGCTCCAATGTTTGTTGTTTAGTGGATATGCCAAATGAGCTTTCCGTGCTAATAATCTGCTGTGATTTTCATCTGCATCTTTTTGTAAAAAATAGAACAGTATCTGCCCATGCTTGCTGCTCTGAACCAATCGTCAAGCTCCGGTGGAAGGTCCCTGCGTCTTGATCCTGATGGTTGTTCGTGGTGCTGTATGTGATCTGCAGTTGCTGTGGTTTTGATGTGAGGGGGCAGCAGGTTAGGAACAGCAGGGCCCCAATGGGAAGGCAGGGAGGGACCGGAGGAGAGAGAATAGGTGGGAGAAAATAGGGATTTGAGAATTTCTTCAAATCTTCCCCGGATTCAAGTTTCTCTCTTCAAGGGTAACCTCTAATTAGTCCCTAGACACATTTAGTTTGGAGGGGACAGTTCAATTTGGCTTCAGGAACTGCGATAGCTAATTCAATCTTGGGCAGGGGTTATTTTTATTATTCTGGCAGTAATTTGTGCAGCAATTCAATTTTTCATAGATACAAAAGTTGTAGTCTTTGATCTTATCTTTCTAATGCCGCTGGTTTCACTCGATTCGGATTAGCGGATTAGGAGATATCTTTAAAACAATGTTACTGTCCTATTAGGAATAATATGTGCAGCAATCTGTTCGTTTATTTTTCACCAAGTTTGAGCCAAAATTCACCATAGATGCTGAAACGAAACTTATAGGAAATTTTCTGTAGATATCTAATATGTATCCATTTACGTTATTTGGTTAAGCGGATCAAAAGTTATGAGTAAAACAGCGAGTACCTATTCTGAAAATGTGAGGATTAGCGATGGTTTTACTCATAATCAGCTCTAATAAGCATCGCATGACTCTAGAATGTAATTATGGAAGGAGACTAATCTGCATCATATAACTCATAATTAGAAATTAATTATGGAAGGTGACATCTCATGCGTCTAATCAGCCTTGTCCGGCTCCTGCCATATTCATTTCCTTTTGATTGCTGATGTCTGATGATGCCGTAGGTGCCCTCAAACGCTCAGCAACGTAGCAACGGCGATCTTCTCTGTGCGCCCCGCTTAAACAACACTAGTGATTGACGCGCGCCCAGCGCGCGGCAAACGGGGATGTGATATCATATACTGAATTTATAGCATAAAATATTCTACTATAAACTTGTTCATTAGGCTACAGATATGACATCACAAAAGTTCACGTGCTTCGTGAATACGAAAAAGTAGAAATGAACATGAGACTGATAACAACATATTGACTAAATAAAATTTAGCAACTCCATTAATCAGTAAGCCGAGTAAATAAAATTTAGAGACTATTAATCAGTAAGCTAGGTAAACAAAATTTAGTGTCTCTATTGATCAAATATTGCAACATAAGTCAGAAAAATCAAAGCTTTAATTGTACAATCAAAATTCACAAGAGTCCGTTACACTAAACATACAAACCACTCATATTTTACATACTGAGTAAAAGGAGGAATAGAACGTAGCTTGAAGGCGATGTAGCTTGAAGGCACAACACTTCTCCTTTCCTTTGCATCTCAAAGAATACTAACACCACACTATATATCTCTAGCAAATTTACATCTGACTATTTTATTGATGTAACGGCATATTATTTCTTGGCCATCTCTTCAAGCTCATAAAAATGGATAAACCTTATTAAGTGTAGAAATTTCAGAAAGTGAATGTATCATGGTTTGATGATATGGTAGATACAAACGAATAGAAAGTGGTTGGTAAAATGTTGCATAGATATGTTTCACACCTAATATGTATTATTATTTAGGTAATTTTGTATGACCAACAGTAGATGGTAGATTAATATAAATAGGCATAAGGCATATAGAATTTATGATGCAGCTAATTAAGATATAGTCTTGGGAGCTATTGTAGAAAATGCAGACTTGTAGCACGGATGAAAACGGCAATGTCATTACATTAGAAAATGATCATATGGAAGATGTTGCAGAAAAAAAGGTTTAAGAGGTAGTACCAGGCAGCAATTAAGATTCATGCTCTTATGTTCCTGCCGAGGATCTATCTCAGTATGTACTACTCAAGCCGATAACCTGTGATGACTGATGCTATCTTATCTGCCAGTGTGTTGCCAAAGTTGGAACCCTTGGCCTTCATGTTGATCCGCTGCAAGGTTCCAATGAGATAAAAGAGGGCATTCATCAACATTGCATTGCCATTTTTGGAGAATGACTATTACCGAACAAAACATAGCATGATGCAGTTTTCAAAAAAAAAATCATGAGGAAGGGGACAGGATGTACACCTGTAAGGTGAAAAGCAGAAAGTAAGATGGACCGATTCTAATGCAGCAATAATCACGAGCACCCTTTTGGGAGTTTTTAGTACAAATGATTTATGCAATTGATTTTGGTGGGTTTTGTTTACCTCCAGATAAAACCCAAAATTAGTTTGCACTGTCAAATCCTATCGGTAAAAAGGAAGGGATCATGGATAGTAAATGAAAAGGGCAAAATTTCACTGCAAATGAGTACCAGAGAGAAATGCACAAGAGGATCTAACATGTCATAACAGAAAATGAGAAATGAATCGAAGAAACTGAAAAGGCCACTCAAGCGAAATATGGAAAGGAATTCAAAACATCATGTGCTCGTACAAAGGAAAGAAAGCACATAGCTTGACAAGCGAGCATCCCTTTGATGGATGCATGAAGGCCTAGCTCTTTACTTTGACTACTTGAAAGCAGCCTTAAGAAACTCCAATTTGGCCTCACTCTTTGCTTTTATCTCCACATTCACTAAACGAAATGCGGAACTCAAGTTGGTAATTCCCTCAGTGCTCTACTGTCTTGAACTATTTTCTTTAGATGACATGGAGGCTTTAGTGCCACGTTCAAGCTAAAAGCAGTGAAAGCAAGTCAAGCAGTGCCAGATGATGATAAAATAGCACATAGGCTTCATCATTCGAACCCAGCGAAGAAAACAAATTGGATCGCTAATAATCAAACCAATTGAGAATTTGGGAAAAACTGCTAACCTGCACCAAGAAGGTTCTTTACTGTAGTACTGACATATTTCTTTCGAATTTGAAAACAAAACAACAGGGATGGAGAGTAATCATTTTGTTAATACAGTTGTTACAAACTATCGCTATTATGGCAAAACCCTTCACTATGAATTCATATGTATAAGGCACTATTTTTTCTTTCACCATAATGTTCTACTCTGAGATTCACTTCTTAAAAGAAGAGCTCAATTCAGAGATGCACACTAAAAAATACTGCATATAAGAAAAGGAGCACTATATTTTTCCAAGTAGTAAAGACAAGGGCTAAGGGCACAAGCAAATTCTAAATACTAAACCATAGTCCACTGTCCTTTTAGTGTACTAAAATAATGAACACCTATATGTTTCCAAACCCATCATTTTCTAAGCAGAAATTTTACAACAAAGAGCTGTTCACTTTTGGATAGAAGATGCACACCTTGCCGAGAACATACTATCCAGAATAAAAAATAGGTGCACTGATCCTGCAGTAGAAAGCAATGGATTAAACTAAAGAAAACTAAAAGAAAATTGCAATTCATAAAAATCAATATCATGGCATAACTTTCATTGCTTTGCAGATACAAACAGTTATGAACCAATAGCCTTTATTAAAAAGCATAATATTACAAAATGCTCTATTAATATAGCATAATAATACAAAGTCATCTATTTGTAATATATAAAAAATACCAGGCTAAAATCAACTACTATTAATGATGCACTTCAAAGAGAAGTGCCTCATAGAGAACCATAGTGCATTCCCATATATATATGTGCCGAGTATATGGTTAGTATTTGGCACGTATCATATAGACTGTTCGTTGTACACAAAACTGAGTGCATCCATATAGTGATAACCTACACAAGGCAAAGCCAGAATGTAGCGATTGAAATATAAATCTGCACATCTCAACCTCGCAGGTTGTAGAACAATGGTGTAGAATACAAGACTAAGCACCAAACAATGGAGAAGGCAGCCAATAATCTTACCAAGATGCGACATCCAAATATACATGGGGAGTTTGAATCTTGAGCCCATGGCAAAAGATTGCAGACAACAAATCGAACCTACTAACCTCTACTGGGTATAATCTGATAAATTATGAGTAACAAAGGCAAATGTGAGATATACAAATACAACAATAGGAAAGAATTAAAAGATGAAATGCGGCACCACTCATCGAAACAATTCAATCTCAGTGGAGATGAGCAGCACCCCTCCTACGCTCCCGTCAGAAGAAAAATTACCCGAACTTCATAGGCATCGAGAAAATCCTGGGTAGTTCTGGAAATAGAGAAAAGGGGGAAGGAAAGCCCAGATCTTTCCTACGAAACCACCACAGGGAAGAAGAAACCGATTAAATATCTCCAAATCCATTCAACGTCCAGATCGAGAATGATGAAATCAACAAAGGAAAGAGAAGAAACCGATTCGTGAGAAAAATATCTCCAAATCCATTCAACTTCGTCCAGATCGAGAACGATGAAATCACTCTAGTAAAGGAAATCATGTACCAGCAAGGTAGAACCAATCCCCAATACCGAAACCCTAGCCACATTAGAGTGGGGGAGCACTGCAAATCGAATGAGGAGGCACCCAAGATTGATTCATTCAGTACCTGAAATCACAAGCACGGGAGAGGAGAAACCGGTGCCCAAACCCCAAGCATCGTGATACCGCGAGGGAAGCCGGTGTGGGCGACTGGTGAGCGGAGACAACGCCTTCAGCGATGGCTGTGCGATGGCTGGGAGGAGGTGCGCTTTTTTTTTCCCTGCGCTGCCGCTCGTCGTTGTGGTCGTTGCTGCCGCGGAAGAAGAAAGAAAGACGAAGCGGATGAGATAAAGGCCCGATATTTTCTACGGTGAATACCAGAGGGGCCGAGAAACTTCCAGCCAAGGGTAAAGTGCCACATTAGGCTGTATCTGTTATGGTAAAAAATAACCGTTAGATGGTGATCGAATGGCCTAAAAAATTTTCGCTTACGTGGATACGCCGGGCGGCCGCCGGACCCGCCCGGTTTCATAAGGTTAATTGCAACGCAGCGACACGGCCAGCACAACCGTCGCGATGCGCATTGCATTGCTGATCCCTCGTCTAAAGCAATCCTTGCACAACGATGCCTCCTCAGTGATATGGTTAGTATTACAAAACTAAAACAGTTTATTAGTATTATTTGTACTTGTCTCTCCCCCTTTCGGTTGCAAATATTACCCGATTATGTACTGAATGCCTTTGTAATATTCCATGTAGTGCATAACAGATGGTTCTTAATGATCGATCTTGACGCGTGATTCGTTAGTCGGTACATCGTGGTCCCCTTGATTTTACAAACAAAGTTAGTCATCGGTCTGGTGGCGGTGTCAAGAGGCGGAGATCAGAATCATGGCCATGCAAATAGTGAAATAGCTGTGTGCCATGTCGTATGTCTGTTTGTCCAGCTGGGGGCAATTTTTGCACTCTGTTGCATGCCCGGATCATTTACTCTAGCAAATCTTCACCTGTGACCTGTCACTGCGATTCGATTGTGCAAACACCTGGTTGTTTGGATCATCTGGGCCGTGTAGTGCACTATGTTTTTTCTCTGAACCTATGTAAACTGTGACATTATGTCAATATTCCTTTAAACACGATTTTAATTTTAGTTTACTTTTAGACAATATATTCATACCAGTAGAGCTTTGAATTCAATATATACTAGGTGGTACCCCGCGCGATGCCGCGGGAATTTCTTAAATAATATTTAAAAATAATAAATTGATTGCATAGCAATATTTTTTTTGCAAACGACATTATACATGATTTAAGATTAAATTTGAAAATAGAAACACTAAGGTAATTGCATGGCAATATTCTTTTGCAAACAATATTATACATAAAAACATGTTCATTTTGTTGTGAAAGAACGTCTCTTAAATGATTGATCATCTATGTATTTCTACCGTACGAACTTTGTAGCATTGTACTTGTAAAGACCATGGATACTATTGATAATAGAAGACCGGTGGATGACATCTACTGTGCGAATTTTATAGCATTGCACTCGCAAAGACCATGGATGATATTGGTCATAGAAGATCGATGGATGACATAAATGGATAGTCCTAGTGGATGGATGACGTGGCAAGCTTGCATGTTGAGAGAAATCTATAGTGGGAAGACAAAACTAAGTTTTGTATGATACGACACACATAACGTGTGTTAACATCATAATTCGGTGTGTATGAATCATGCACCAGCCTTGCCACAAAATATTTATGCACCAAAGTATTAATAAGATTCCATATTATGATATTATATTATCTAATATGTGTCTTTTTTTACGCATGTGCACGCTACTAATTAGTACAGAGATAGATCGATTAATCATTTATTCATTAGTCTATTAGGCCTTCTAGCTCGTTGGCTTGCGAGCAGCTCGCGAGCTGGCTCGAGCCCGCTCATTAATAAAACGAGCAAAAACAGTTGTTCGGCTCGTTAGAAATATGCACTAAATCGAGCCAAGCCGGCTACGATCCGAGCGAGCTAACGAGCTTCGACCATTTTGACCGGTCATAATTACAACTGCCATTATTTTACATCCTTGCCTTCCGGTATCCCCTTTCGGCTCCCTCCCAAATTCTTCCCGCGCAATGGCACCGCCTCTAAGCCCTGGCCCACCACCGGGTCCACCCCAGCAACGGCAGCTCACGCGATGCGCACGTGACCGCCTCCCTTCCTCCGCACTCTTTCCTCTGCCTCCTCCCCTCTCCCCTTCCCAAAACGAGAAGCTTCCCTCCGGCCCCAAACCAAAACCCCAAACCCTCGCCAACCCGGGAGCATCCGCATCGCCCCGCCAACCACGCCGGGCGATTCGACCCGCTGCCGTCGGCGGGATCCTCCAATCCGTGATCGGGGGTCCCGTGATCCGAGCGCGACCTCGCGGCTCGGCGCGGAATTGGAGGGAGGAATTTCGAACGGCGTCGCAACTCGCAAGCGCGCGGCTCCCCGGAAGCTTCCAGAACGTTCGAGGGACTCCTGCTCCGGTTCGTGCTTGGGATCGCTCGATCCAGCCTGGGATTTCGCGGGGAATCAGCGCCGGCAGATTTGGGGACCGCGTGAGAGGTCGAAATGGCGGGGCCCCGCCGCCTCCTCGCCGTGGCGGTGCTTTGCGCCGCGTTCGCTTCCGCCGCTTCCTTCACCGACCCACCTGATGGTGAGTTTCCTGGCCCTCCCTGTTCCTTAGGTTGTGGCGATCGAGCACTACCCCATCGTGCGCTCTGCTCTTCGCGCTTGTGCGCGCGCGTGTAGCGCCTCCGAGCGTGCGTGTCGATGCGGTTCCGAGCGAGGTGTGAATGTTGCCTGCGCGCTGCCTGGCGCTGGTTTGTAACTTGAGGCTGTCCATATCGCGCACGCCTGTGCGTGTCTTGTGTCAATGCATGCTTGCGATGGCGTTTAGCTCTGTGATCGTTGGCTATGGTCGCGGGATGGCCATTTGTGGAGTCTAGCTCTGTGATTGTTGGCTATGGTTGCAGGATGTCCATCTCTGCCATTTAGCTCTGTGATCATTGGCTCTGTTCACATTATGGCTATCTGCCTATCTGTGCGTGCTCACATTTGGGATTGGTAGTGGACTAGTGGTCGTTGTGTTTAGCTCTGAGTACAGAATAAGATCGTGTGCTTGCTCCCCTTTGCTAAACGCCTTGTTGGGATGCATAGATGCAATCCTGTTGTCTCTTTGTGTTTTGGTGCTCTGAGGTTGGGATTTTGTAAGCAGTAGGTTCCAACAGATTAGTTATTTGTGCTTAATTTTTCATTATCTTTGCCACATCGCAGCGATAGGACTTTGGGGGTTATATCGCACATTGGAGTCGCCGTGGCAGCTATCTGGTTGGACAATCCAGGGCGGTGACCCATGCAGCGAGGGTGGTAGGCATGGAAAGTGGCGAGGTGTCTTTTGCAAGGGATCGTCCGTAGTCACAATGTAATTCTTAAGTTAATTCAATAACCTATTGGTTGGTTTTGTTCACAAATTAACAGAAAGCCAATCAATTGGCTTTGTTCTTTGCTCTGTTACTCACATGCAGAAATATAAGTGGGCTTGGAGTTGGTGGATGGCTTGGCCCAGAGCTGCTCAAGTTTCAGTCATTGAAAAAACTGTGAGCTTCTAATGCCAAGTTTTTGTACTCAACTAGTTAGTTTTGACTTTGCAATTCATGATTGGATTAAGTTTCTGGTGCTTTACTTTATGTTGATGATAGGGATCTGAGCTTCAATAACATTGCTGGTGAAATCCCGCCCATTTTGCCCCCAAATGTGGAATACTTGTACATCCCTTTTCCCCTTCTTTGGCTACCACTTTTAGCTGATTTAAATACTTGTAAAGCATGAATGATGTGCCCTTGGTTTATCTCTTGCAGAAATTTGGCAGCCAACAAGTTTGAAGGGAATATACCATCATCATTGCCATGGTTGCACTCCCTGAAATACATGTGAGTTTATTTTTGGGAATGGAGCATTTCACATCCTAGGATCTGGTTGCACAATTACCTGACTGTGCTGCACATTATATTTATCGCAGGAACTTCAGCTACAATAAACTCTCTGGAGTAATTGGTGATGTTTTTGTTAACATGGATAGCTTAGAAACGATGTAAGATTCCCACATCTTAATTACTTGATCATTTGTCGACTTGGAAGTGAATTTTTTTTTTCACTTTAATGTTCATTGATATATCAAGTGTCCATGGAAACTCTTCCCTTAAGTATGCATCTACAGTAGAAATTTCAGCTGTACATTAGTGTGTATACATATTTATTGATATGGCCCTTGTTGTTACTTGTTCAGTTGTGCCCATGCATGTTTTCTTTCACCTGACCTTTGGCTGTCTGATGCTTTCTTTCATTCACAATGAATCATTTAATGTGGTTTGTGCCAATCACGTAGAGTATGTTGTTTCAGTTGTCCTATGTGTTCGCATTTTTTTCCTTGTCTTTCTTTCTTTCTCCTTTTTATTTTGGTGAGATGAGTTCTGTGCTTCCTTGAAGTAGTCTTCCACATGTTTGCTCACGAGGATCCCAGCTCATTTTGTTTGTTAAAAGGAGTGCACATTTGAATGCTAGAACAGTTCTTTGCCACCCTTCATGGCGTTTTCCCATTGTTGGCATCCTTGCAAATAACAATTCTCCCCAAATTATTTGATCTTTACAACACTCATGTGATGTTTATCCCCCCCCCCCCCCCCCCCCCCCGGTTTTCAGGGACTTGTCATTCAACGCTTTCAGTGGTGACCTGCCAACGTCATTTAGCTCATTGACAAACCTCCGCTACCTGTAAGAACAACCTGCCGCTGGAGCTATTTCATGCACAGATGCAGGACTTGTTTGAACATATGCTTTGTTGTTTTGCATTTGCAGTTACCTACATCATAATGAGTTCACAGGATCTGTGATTTTGTTAGCAGGGCTTCCACTGTCATCCCTGTAAGAAATTTTACTGGATTTTTTGCTTAAAAATATTGGTCCACATTTTATCTACCTTAACTCTTAATGCTGACAATTATAAACTTCTTGCACAGCAACATTGAAAATAATCACTTCAGTGGTTATGTTCCCGGAACATTTGAGTCCATTCCTGAGCTGAGGTATTGATTCTGCTATACGCTGCCTCCCCTGTCCTCTCTCTCTATCTCTATGTGTTCTTGGCTTCATATTTATCACAAATAAATGATTAACTTCCTGGTCAATATTCCAGGATTGATGGAAATCAGTTTCAGCCTGGTTTCAGATATGCATCGTCCTCATTTACTAGGAGGACCCACTCACCTCCACCTCAATCTTTGCCTCCACCTTCACCTCCACCAGCAGCTAAGCAGAATCCAAAGCGCAGGCCAAAATCTCCAAAGCCTTCTTTTGGGTATTCTTCTCTCCAAAGTAATAACATCCATAGGAAGTCACACTCTCGAGTGACAGCTGCTGCAGTAGCGAGTGCCACATGTACAGTGTTTGTACTCCTCATTGTTGGATTGGTTCTGAAAAGTTGGAAAAGCTGTTCATTGAGACCTAAGAACAGCTCTAACCGTGCCAAGACTTTCCCAGCCAATATGGAAGCAGGTAGAACTGGGAGCTTAAATTATTTAAGCATAAAGTTCCATGCATTTGTAGTTGATATCCAGACTTCTACTTATTTTATACTCACTACAAATCTAGGATCCAAACTGTAAATCTAGGAGTCATCATAAAAAATGAAACCTTTGTTATTTTCAAGGTACATAGACTAAATTCATCATGTACAGATACCTTCTTTTCATCTTTATAATGTTGCACTCTTTATTTATGGGACCAACCAAGATTCTTTCACACAAACTGAGACTCATATTTGCCATTTTGCAGTCCCTAAAGCAAATGAGGTCCTGTACTCTTGGAGTTCCCTATTGATTGGCAGTGATCCTTCCTCTAATAATGAAATCACATCCGATAGAGTTCCCAAAATAAAAAGTTGGTCCAAGACATCTAAAAACCTTATAACTGCAAAACAGTTTCCAGCTGCTGACATTCTGGCAGCTACCAGGGACTTCAATGAAGAATGCCTTATCGGTGAAGGTTTCACTGGCCGAGTTTACAGAGGTGATTTTTCTGATGGTCAGGTATGCTAGTTCGATCATAAACCTACAATTATTGTTGTAGCCTTGTTGGAAGGTAGCATTATTATTTGTTACTTAATAAGATGGAGCTTTTATGACATGAATCAAGTCTGATTTCTACAACATGCATCTCAGAGCATAATAGCTGAAGTGTGCCATCAGTTCTTCTTAACCATAATCTACTTCTATTTTCATCCATAAAAATCCATAGATATTGATCTTCTTTACCTTCTGTGTTGGCATGAAAGCTCATTTTTTCTGTGTTGAGTGTTGCAAGCTTTTTACGCTTTATTTTCTTGGAATTCCTGTTTGCATGACTAACAAGGCCCTGTTTACCGTCCAACTGTGTGTTGGACGATGGGCATGAGGGTTTGAGAGGTTGGGGAGGTGTAAGCCCTCTGACCATGGAAAGGTAGTGATGATAGGGGCTGCTGTGAGAGGAGGAAGCTCATGTTTTTGGTTTTCTTGATATCTTGAATCTTGATAAGATTTAAATTTAAAGGCACAAGGAGGATGGAAGTTGTGGTCTTATATGCGATCTTGTTCTTCTGTAGCCTATAAAGTTTATGATTTTTCTAAATAGTTGAAGTACCTATTTACCAAATTTGCTACAGGTCATGATTTTCTCTATAGTTTACATGTATAATGAAATATTTCTCAATGTATTCGCAGCTCCTGGCTATCAAGAGGATTGACATGGTAGATCTGTCATTATCAGAACAAGATGAATTGATGGACATGCTTTGGAATATCTGCAGATTAAAGCACCCCAATATATGTACACTTGTGGGATATTGTGTGGAGTTTGGACATTGTGCGCTTCTATATGAGTATGCAGAAAATGGTTCTCTTGATGATATTTTGTTTTCAGCAGCCACAAGATCCAGGGCTTTGTCATGGAAAGCTCGGATGAAGATTGCCCTTGGAGTTGCCTATGCTCTGGAGTAAGAGTTACACTCACATAATTCCTATTTTGTGCAGCGTGGCTATAAATTACATGCATCTCAACTTTAGTAGCTCATTTTTTAGTGCAGTCACTGATTAGATTTGATTTAATATATTCAAAACTTGTGTGGAACTGATGATGCCCCCTATTTAAATTTGAGATTTTTATACTGTCATTATTTCCCAAGTTTTTTATATATCTTTGTATGCGCAGATACATGCACTTGACGTGTTCCCCTCCAGTTGCTCATGGAAATATTAAAGCTAGAAATATTCTGCTTGATGCTCAGCTCATGCCCTACCTCTGTGACAGCGGATTAAACAAGTTAAGCCATTTTGTCAGCACCTCAAGAATGGTCAGTGTCCTCAAGTTTTTGTATGGAATCTTTAGCATGGTGATACAATTATCTATTCGATTAATTCTAGGATCAAATTGCACCATGGATGCCACGTCTCGTAGTTTTATGCATAAGTGATCATGGCCTCTCCTGATTGGAATTTGAATACAAAACAGAAATTGTTCTTGTTTGAAATTCAGATTTATCACTGGAGTATGAAATGCTGGTGTAATATTGTTTAGTTAATTTTCGTGCTTGATCTTTCCCTCCAAACATTTTAAGCCAGTTAGTGTATTGTATACCCCCCAAAACCACTTGTATCTTGTTCCAAAAAAAATGATACGTAATAATAAATGCTGTTTTTGTGTTCAAATGCTTGCTGTAAACCTGTAATGCTTAGAATTGAGTTCATTTAACTCAATCCATCGGGCGTTGATGGTTTCTCATTTGCTTATGTTTTGACAATTCCTCACCTAAACAGAAGGATTCAGAAGCTATCACCAGTGCTCAAGGCTATGCTGCCCCTGAGCTTACTGACCCAGGAGCAGATGGCATCAAAGCTGATATTTACAGTTTTGGTGTGATCTTACTTGTGCTTTTGACTGGGCAAAAGGCTTTTGACAGGTATGTACTCTCTGTTCTCACACTTTTATACTGAAGTTGTAGTCTGGATTTCTAAAGGATCTTTACCTCTTCAGTTCAAGGAGGCAAAACGAGCAGTTTCTAGTCGATTGGGCAGCTCCTCATCTTGATAACGATTCTTTGGAAAGAATAACTGATCCAAGAATAAGCGGCTCCATGCCACCTAAAGCCATCTCTTCACTAAGCATCATCATCTTGCTTTGCATCAAGGTACTTGTCCATTTTCTTTTCCGCTACATATTTGCTTTGAAGGTTTCAGCTTTATGACAACTTTGAAGTTGTGGAGGATCGCATGCCTGGTGCTGGTTGAATGGATCACTGTTTTCTGTATATATTGCTGAAAGCATCAACTCTGAAAATATATTTTTGCAGCATTTCTAGTGCTGTCAAAATTGATCAATTAGACTTTACCACAAGTTTCTGTGGCAATTACTTATGATGTTTCTTCTACAATTCAGCAGTCACCAGATCTTCGCCCACCGATGACAATCATAGCAGACAAATTAGTAAAGCTTGTCCAATCAACAGGTCTTCAAAGGACTAGCACAACACAGCACTTGGAGGTCGATGCTCAGGACCCCTCTTTCGTAACAACTAGACCTTACTTTGAGCCATCCGCTACTGGTATTTCACTTGATAATGCCGCTTTTCTCTTCTTTAACTCTTGCTATTAAAGTTATTAATATTAATGTCTCAACTTGATTATTTTGTTCAGTCAGCCAGGGTGGAACTGAGAGCTGCATCTCCCGACAATGAAGGCCTGTTGTTCTTCCCCAATTGTTTCAGGTCTCATGCTGTCTTATCTACTGAATGGCACTCCAAGTATCTCGACCGTCGTATCTCTTCCCGCATTTCTTACCGATGCCAGTTGGTGATGCCCAAAGCTGCTGTTTTGCAACGCCCCATTGGTGCAAGCTGGAAAAAAAACTGCATTTTTTACTCCAGTAGAAATCGGTGCAAGCTTGGTTACCAGTACAGCCATGATTTGCGTGTTCAGGGTCCTTACCCCATGTCTTTTGGGACCGGCCGGAGTCATCTATTGAGCTCCGTATGGAGATGATATTTGGATGCTCTTTTGTAGTTTTGTCTGGATTTCCCATTGGTGGTCCAGGATTACACCAGCCCTCACTTCCTGTATAGTCGGCCGTATGCTCGCTGTCCGTGCAACTGTGAAGATAAGACGTTTGCTAGCTAGCCGGAGGACATGGGCCTCCAGGGCGTCCGATCTGGCTTGGTCCAGAACCGCCCATCATGCCACTGGACTCACATGTAAATCCTGTGACAACTTTTGGATGGTACGTGCGGAGACATGCAGGTCCCCTTGCCTGTGCTGCTCGTGATGCACGGAGAAATTGACAGTTTGCCGGTTCTATACTGTATAAGGGGTGTGGTTTCTAACTTTCTTTTTTTAATAATGAAAACATGTTCCGGCTTCACTATCTTCTATGAAAGGACGAGATACCAATAAATATCCAAACAACTCAAAAGCCAAGCCGCAAACTAAAGTTCCATCCATGTGAAGTAAAGAAACGAAAAGCCAATCTTCAAAGATCTACACACCCAAACAAAGATGTCCTAATCCGTTTCACTGCGTTTCAGCTTCCAATGATAACTGAAGGGGAACTAGGGAAGCCCCTTCTTACACTATCTTCAAGGTCTGCCCTAGAGGGGACTCATGTAACCCAATAATAGCGACAAAACCAAATGCTAACTTATGCATGAAGCTTGATCAAAGATACACATACATAGAATTAGCTGGTCTTGTCCTTAAAACCATATATGTGATAGCCCTCATGAAGATTTGAGGTGATTCAAGAAGAACGCCAACGTCAATGGCAAGCAACGACAGTGATGAGTTGGGGCTAGGTTTGTATTATTGTGTCGGAACTAGAAAGGGGAGATTGGGGAGGAGGCATGCATGCATGAACGCCAAAGGACGCGATTGGAGCGGTGAGGTGCATAGTGTAGGGAATGAAAGGAGGCGAGTGAAAAGGTAGCATTAACCCTTATAAAAGTGTCTCTTGCAGTGACGCATGTACAATCAATGGTACAGTTTTCGTCGTACAGAGGAGTACGTACATTTTATTTCACAATGCAATAATAATAATCCCGGCCCCTTTGGATCAATCATATCGGATCGAGCTCAGAGCCTCAGATGGAGATGCTGTTTGGGATTCCCCTCCCTGTGACTCCCGGCTTGGAGAATGGCTTGAGCAGCTCGTACGGCACGATCCCGGCGCCGCACCTGTTCCTGAGCTCCGGGTTGTTGTTGCACTCGTCCACGAACCCCTCGATCTCCTTCATCCTCCCGCCGAACTTCTCGAACGCCGCCTTCACCATGGGCTCCGCCAGCCACGCCGCCTCCGCGTGCTCCCCCATGTACTCCTCGTCCGGCGAGTGCGACGACAGGATGTCCAGCGTCGTCATCACCGTGATGGCCTGCATCTGCGTCGGCAGCATGTCCAGCAGCGTCGTCTCCGGCTGCGCCAGGAACCTCCTCATCTCCTCGTTGTTCCTCCCCTCCTCCACCGGCATGTTCTTCCTGATCGTCGTCGGCCGGTTCGGGAAGTACCCGGCGAAGTGGTACTGCCCGAAGTTCACGGCGGAGTGGTGCCCCGACGTCACCCACATGATGGTGGTCAGCGTCTCCACCAGGCTCTCCCTCGTGTCCAGCACCGGCCACCACGGCTCGTCCTTCTTGTCGCCGTGCCCCACCGTGCGCACCTCCTCCCAGAACGCCTGCAGCTCCTCGTCCCCGGCGACGGCGGCGTCGGACTTGTAGTACACGGCGACGTAGTCCGCCGCCCACTGCCTGATGGAGTTCCACACCAGGAGCCCGTCGTGCGCGTAGGGGTAGTCCTTGATGGTGAGCTCGAGCTCGCCGTCGGCGTTCCGCACGGCGAGGCCGCGCTTGACGAGGTCGCTGGGCAGCGCCTCCGTGTCGAACTGCCAGGTGGCCCCGTAGGCGACGGCGCTGATCTCGACGGCGTACCTCCCCGGCCAGAAGGCCTCCTCGATGATGCCGTCGGCGTTGATGAGGCTCTCCCTGGCCAGCGCGTTGATCTCCATGGTGTAGCGGAAGTGCGGGTGCAGGAGGCGGTAGACGGGGTGGAGGCGGCTGAGCTGGCGGTTGGCGGCGAGGATGTAGGGCTCGACGCAGCAGTGGGTGCGGAGCCAGTGGCTGACGAGCTGGTGGTAGCCGGTGTCGTGGGTGAGGACGTGGGCCTTGGCGAGCTTCCAGAGCCAGGCGTCGGTGGCGTCGGGCCCGTGGGTGAAGACCTGCCGCCACTGGGCCTGGGTCGGGGACTTGGGCCGGGTCAGCTCGATGGCCAGCGGCATCAGGGTGCCCAGGTCCGTGAGGAAGAAGACGGTGCGGGAGGCGTAGAGCGTCGTGTTGGGCTGCTCCCGGACCTTGTGCACGTAGGGAAGGAACACGTCGTGGTAGTCGAGGATGAAGAGGCGCTTCGCCGCCAGGGCCTCCTCGACGGTGAGGTTGCAGTTCATCTGCTTCTCCAGGATCTCCCTTGTGATGGCGGACTCCGCCAGGCCGTACACCGCCGGGTCCAGCTTGCTCGTGATGGGGAACTCCGTCAGCAGCTGCAGGCACAGCGGGTTCAGACCCGCCAGCGTCTGCCGCGCGAACTCCTCGTCCTTGAACCACGAGAACCTGTCCCCTGCAAATCAAATATACATATATATATATATGATATCTATCTTCATCAATATATGCATATATGTATATATAATATATCCATCAATCAATGAAGAATTGAAGAAGATTTGATGGATGATTTGCAACGTACTCTCGATCATCTCGGGGACCTCGAAGCGGAGGACGTGGTCGGTGGTGTCCTCGACGAGCTTGATCATGCGGGGAACGATGGTGCGGATGGCCTCGAAGCCGGTCTGCGCGGGGAGGGGGAGGCCGACGCTGTAGAGGTCGTCAATGGCGGGGAAGTGCGGGAACCGGAGCTCCTTCTTGAGGAGCAGCATCGGCTGGAGCGCCGGCAGCAGCGCGTGGAGCCCGGAGCGGAGCGTGGTGGCGCCGAAGGTGAGCTGCTTCACCTCGGAGAACCACTCGTCGCGGGGCACGTAGAAGTGGCCGGACCGGCGCTCCGTGAGCGGGTCCTTGGTGGTCCGGGGCCGGCCGGTGCGGCAGCGGCGAGGGTACGGGAGCTCCTTGCTGCCGCCGAGCACGGGGCGGGGGTTCTTCTCCGGGTCGCACAGGTCGTTGTAGACGTCGTAGTCGTAGACGCGGTCGAAGGGCTTGCGCTCGCCGTGGCCGTCGCCGCGCAGGGTCTGGAGCTCCTTCTTCCGGAGCTCCTCCAGGCCCTTGGGCGTCTCCGACGGCAGGTACGACTGCAAACAAACAACAAGCAGCCATCGATCATTGGTTCATTCAGTACACTGCTACAGTGCCGTGCCTCATGCATGGTACGTTATAGCTTTGCTTGCAGTCATGGATCTAGGTAGTCGTCGACAGGGTCGACACCTACATACCTTGACGGTGAAGAAGATGCGTTTCTCGGGGTTGTCGAACTTGGAGTGGACCCAGGAGTTGCAGTCGAAGGTGACGGCGGTGGAGCTGTCGCCGCCGGTGACGAGCTTGATCTCCTTGATGAACGTCTCCTTGTGGTGCTCGTTCTCCACCAGCACGGCGCCCACGGGGCCGAACGACGCCGGGATCTTGAACTCCGCCTCGTAGTGGCCCTCCACCAGCGTCTTGTGCGCGTACCCCTTCACGCGCTCCTTCTCCAGGCCCGTCTCTGCACCACACACCACACGCCATGCGCAAGCACAGTCATATCTTTTGTCTCTTCGATCATCCATCGTCGTCATGTATGCTTTTGTTTGGCATCTTGCATGATATTAATTATATGTAGTACGTACGTACTATAATAATTTGTCGAGGGCATCTTTTCTTTCGATCAACCATATATGTTCACATGTAAAGTAGCATTATTCATTTTTTTTACTAGCTAGGTTTAGCAAAGATTTCGTTAAGCTAGCTCCTTGCAATCAGGTGGCTACTCACTTGGGTCGAGCTCGGAGCTGACGAGCTCGAGGAGCAGCGACTTGCCGAGGAGGTCGCCGATGTCGTCGAGGCCGCGGGCGGCGTACATCCGGCCGATGGCCGGCGACGCCTCGACGGTGGCCTTCACGGTCAGCATCTTCTCCACGGTGGAGGTCGAAAAGGCGCTGCCCACCTCCTCGGTCGCGCTGCAGCTTATCCTAGGCATGGTGTGCCGCCGGGAGGAGGAGGAGGACCCGGTGACCCTCCTGGCGGCGGCCGCCGGCGACGGCGACGACGACGGCGCCAGGCGCGAGCCGACGACATTGCCCTGGTGCCCCGGCAGCACCAGCGGCTGCTTCAGGTTCAGGTTAATCATGGCGCCTCCCCGCTGTACAAAAACTAACACCCCTAGCTAAGCTAGCTAGCTCCCCTACTGATCGGAGAGCGAGATCAATCGATCGATCTGCTTGCTTTGCTGCTGCCTGCTTCTCGGTGCAGCTCCAAGATGAGCTAGCTAGCTAGATAGCTGGATGGAGTGTGAGCTGATGCCTCTGTGCTTGTGGTGCGCCGCGGCGTGTGGGCATATATAGCCAGCTGAAGCTGATCGATGAGTGGAGAGCGCGCGGTGTCAGCTGCCGTGTTGCACGTGTGGAAATATCTGCAGCCAGTGAGTGAGCGCGGTGCTCGCTCGCTCGCTTCTGAAATGGCCTTGTGAGTGATGGTCTCGATCTCTTCTCTTTTTTGTGGTCGTCGTCAGAACTACCATGCAGCACTCCTCGTGTCTCCTCTCTCTCTCTCCTATTTCTTCACCCATTATGGATTGCTAAGGACGATCAGTGCTTTCGTTGTACAGAAAGAAGATCATGGAGTAAAAACAAGATGGTAATAACATAATTTACAGTACATTTTCTCTTTAATATCAGCTGATCTCGATATATACACTCTGAGGTGTAAAACAAAGATGAAAATACATGCCTCTCGCAATCGGATAGTATTCGTCACATTGATAAAAAGACAAGCTACAGGAGTATTGCTACGAGCTAGCTAGCTGCGCCTAGTAGGCTAGTATAGTAGGCTCGTTCTGTTGGAAAGCAGCAGCAGCAGCGGCACAATCCATAACATGCAATTGGTCCATCAGCATCTAGCCAGCTAGCCATACACTGTCACTACCAGAATGATCAACATCTGCAACGGTTGAAAACCGGCTTTAGCACCGGGTATCCCAACCGGTGCAGATCTTCCGAGGCTAAAGGGGTACCCCTTTAGCACCGGTTCCAGACACAACCCGGTGCTAAAGGGTCTGCCCCGCAGCGCCTTTAGCAGGGCTAAAGGCCCCGGATTTCTTTTTTTTTTTTGCTTTTTTCAGTAGCCATGCATGCACGTCTATATACGTGTATATACGTATATATTCTAATACGTATATTCTAATGCGTATTCGGCCGACTCTATATTCATATTAGCTGACATTTCAACAAAATAGAAGACATATATATTACAAGAGTAGATATTCATGCATGTCAACTCGAGTTGCATTCTGGTGGGCCGGCGGCGACGGCAGTGGCGGGCCGGCGGCGGCGGCGGGCCGGCGGCGACGACGAAGGGCGGCGCGGCCGGGGACGATGGCGGCGCGGGGAAGACGGCGAGGGCGCGAGCGGCGGCACGGGGACGTCAGCGGGGACGACGGCGACGAAGAGCGGCGGCGCGGCCGGCCGGGGACGTCGGGCGGCGCGGGGACGACGGGCGCAGGCGCGGGGAAGACGGGCGGCGGCGCGGGGACGACGGCGAGGGCGCGGGCGGCGGCGCGGGGACGTCGGCGGGGACGACGGCGACGAAGAGCGGCGGCGCGGCCGGCCGGGGACGTCGGGCGGCGCGGGGGCGACGGGCGCAGGCGCGAGGACGACGGGCGGCGGCGCGGGGACGACGGGCGGCAGGCGCGGTGAGGACGGGCGGCAGCGCAGGGAGGATGGACGAGGCCGCGGGTGATGGCGGCGTGGGCGAGGGCGACGGGCGGCGGGCGCGGCGATGACGGCGGCGGGGGCGAGGCGAGGAGGAGGGCCGGCGGTTTGGGGGAAGACGAAGTGCTGCGGGGGCGGGGGCCGGCGCGAAGCTATATAGATCCGGGGCATTTATCACCGGGTGCAGCCACGACCCGGTGCTAAAGGCCCCCCCCTTTAGCACCGGGTCTTCCCACCACCCGGTGCTAAAGGCCCTTTAGCATCGGGTCTTCAACAGCCGGTGCTAAAGGCCGGGTCTTTAATCTTATAAATTAATAGAAAATTTTATAAATTACTAAAAAATCTTATAAATTACTAGAAAATCTTATAAATTACTAGAAAATCAATATAAAATGCTAGAATTAATAAAAACAATCTTATAAATCAATAGAAAATCTTAGAACATAGGTGGAACATAAATGCAAATATAGTCATTACAAATTGGGTGGAACATAGTGCAATTAAATTACATGGCATCATCGTTTACTCGGACACTAATAAACTTCCTCTTTACAAATGTTCCTTGATTATGATCACGCCGTAGATACGGTGTCTCCTCCGCCGCTAACAGGATGCTTGGGTCATCAGCCACTGAGAATGGAGGCCGGCCATCGAGCATATCATAATCTTCATCCGTCTTGTCCTCAACTCCTACGATTTTTCTCTTTCCTTGTCCTTCACATAAAAAACTTGTGTGACAGCTTTGGCCAGGACGAACGGTTCGTCTAGAAAGCCAATCTTGTTTAGGTCCACTAACGTCATTCCATAGTCCGCTTCAACTTTAACACCTCCTCCAGTCAGCTTCACCCATTGGCACTTGAACAGTGGGATCTTCAAAGGTCCGTACTCTAGTTCCCATATCTCCTCTATGATTCCATAGTATGAGTTTGTATTGCCATTGGTGTCTGTCGCGTCGATCCGGACACCACTGTTTTGGTTGGTGCTTTTCTTGTCCTGGGCTCTTGTGTAAAATGTATACCCATTGATGTCGTATCCTTGGAATGTCAAGATCGTGCTCGATGGACCTCTAGCTACAAAAGCTAGCTGCGCATCTTGTGGTCCTGCAACATGCGCTGTATCTTTTTCAGTTCCTTATCATTGTCGTAGTCTTTCTCGGCATCACGCAACATTTGCCCGAGTCCATCAGTAGGTTCATTTTCCTGAGCAACGTCTTCCTGAGCATCGCCTTCCCGAGCAACATCTTCCTCATCGGCATCACCCATTGCAGCATATGCAAATGAACCGTAGTATTGAGCCAATAACGGAATGTCGTCATCGGCCTCGTCTTCTTCATCTTCATCCATTAGAATTCCTCTTTCACCGTGCTTCGCCCAAACAGAATAATTCCTCATGAAACCGTGCCTCATCAAATGCACCTGAAGACAACCTTTTGTTTGTACGATTCTATATTTTTACAATGGGTGCATGGGCAGAACATGAAACCGGACGGCGTCCTGTTAGCCTCGGCGGCATCGAGAAACGTCCTAAGGCCATCACAGAACGCCTGAGCGAGGGGGTCCCCGTACATCCATTGTTTATTCATCTGCATTATTAACCAATAACAAATATACAATACAATTTAAAGATAAAAAAATTTAATATATAAATAAATACAAATTATAATATATATTCCATTATATAAATAAATTTCTAAAACTACATTACTATATTCATTAAATAAATAAATATACCTTCCGTTAAATAAATAAATAACTATTCTACCTTTTAATAAATAACTAATAATATATATTTCATTAAATTAATAAATAACTATTCCAACTTTTAATAAATAAACCTCTCTAATAAATAAAATACATAAGCCTTATAACTATTCACAAGTCATACAAAACAAAATACTAACTAGCTTGCCTTCTCTCTCCATTTAAAACACAACATGAACACTCTCTCCACCATGAACTCAAGCTCTCTCCTCTCTCTCCTCCAAGAACACAAGCTCTCTCTAGCTAGCTTTACTTTGATTCACAAATCCCTCTATTTCTAAATCATAGAAGGATTACAAGCTAAATAGAACATTAGAGAATGAAAGAGTGTACCTTGTAGTGCTCCTTAGATGAGTAGAATCTTCACAAATTTTGAAAAAAAATTGGGCAGCACCTCCCCTCCCACGGCCGAGCAGCATGAACACAGCGCCTAAGTGTTCAGCTGGCTCGGCCGGGGGAGGAAGAAGGTGCTATATACAAAAGACATTAACACCGGGTCGTGGCAAGACCCGGTGCTAATGTGCACCAATTAGCACCGGTTGCAGCCAGCAACCGGTGCTAAATGGCCTCGGGCACATTAGCACCAGTTGCTGGCTGCAACCGGTGCTAAAGGTGGAGCATTAGCACCGGGTATCGCCACGACCCGGTGCTAATGTGTCCGCCCTGACACCCCGCAGCGCCGCCCCCGCTCCTAGCCGTTGGACCCGGTGCTGAAGCCCCATCAGCACCGGGTCCAAAAATGACCGAGGCGGAGAAGGCGGGCGGATGTGAAGCATTCTGGTAGCGTGTACACAAAAACTATTCCTCTCGCTAGCTCCATATGGCTAACGCTATCTCTTCAACCTTCTCGTCGTTCCTGGTTGTTGGAAACCTTCTTCAGCTAACTCGAATATAGCAGTGCCCCCGCGATGGTACGTACTACCCTTGGAGCCATGAAGGACGTACAGGACGGAGGAGAGAGGCAGAGGCATATGCACGCAGGGATCCGGAGGGGACAAAAACTGTCACCCGGCAACGCATGTGACGCGCCCATTTTGGTCTGTGATAGTCTGATATATGATGGTTTACACAGGTCCAGCAGCGCGTGTGCACACCGGCATATCCAAGATTCCAAGGATTTGCTTGGAGATGCAAAGACCAGCAGGGCCGGAGTAGTATTGTTACAAACCTAAATTGTTTCTAGATAGTAGGAGATCGAATGGGAGCTAGGTTGATGCACAAGAGCTCCATATGTGAAAAATCTGGTGTCTAAGAGCTCCATATATGTACAAAATGTAACCTTTGGTTGTCCATAAGATTTAACAGCTTTGTCATAGGTTCGTTTGGCAAACTCACATAGTGTGGCAAGTTAATTTGTCTATTTGGATTGTTAATTTGTGAGACTACATAATAATAGACAGTCAAAAAAATTAGAAAGATCAACATCCAAAGATCACATCAGATTAGAAAGGTCATAGTGTGGGAAGGTATGTGTGTGGGTACGTAAGTGTTGTTTTTTGGTTGGTGACAAAAGTAGCCTCCAAACGGTGGAACCCTCTGAAAAGTTATCTTTTTTATTTGACGTCGCAAAT
Source organism: Echinochloa phyllopogon (assembly GCA_033239725.1). Lineage (NCBI taxonomy): Eukaryota > Viridiplantae > Streptophyta > Magnoliopsida > Poales > Poaceae > Echinochloa > Echinochloa phyllopogon. The sequence goes on from BTCW01000001.1 coordinate 6,859,613, forward strand.
TCATCAACGCACTTTTCCCTGAGGATCTAACAGGTGAGTCCTCTGTGAGGGGCGGGTCGGAAACTTTTAGGTGTGAATTATTTTCAATAATACTATATCCTTAATAATAATAATAATAATAATAATAATAGATGATAGATGATAGATAATCTGAACTCTACAATTAACTATGAAAGAATAAGCTACATGGTTTTTTTGGTTTGACAAAATACGTGAAACAACCTTTTTCAATTACATGGATACTAGTCAAACCTTTTTCAAATTCGGAACTTGTGGGAGTGTGGGACGATTCATGTTGGCTACTCATTACTCACTACCAGAATTACTGCGACTCCATACTAATCCCGTACAACATCGAGTGAGTACATACACAGGCTTCTTCTTATACTGTCTGTGTACTAATTCATTTCTGATTATAATGTATACATGTGCACAGATTCCACTGGTTCCTAATAATATTGTGTCCTGACCGGGGTGTCGTGAACGTCTTTGATTCGTTGCACACTCCAAAAGAAAAACTACAGAACATCATGGACATGATGACAAGGTGATGTATATTTTTCCCTACTTAATTCACCCCTTACACTCGCAATGACTTAACTCAATTTTTTTGTTCGCAGGGCCTGGATTCAATTTCGTCAAAAACACCCGGGAATTCAACATGAAACACTAAAATGGAACATTGGCTTTCCGGTAAGCAAGTAATTTGTACATGTAGGCCTCGGCTAATATATTATATGAATTTTACTTAATTTCTTTTGGTCGACAGTGTGCCAAACAGGGGCCGGGAAATAATTTATGTGCATACTATGTTTGCGATTTCATGTGGAATTGGGGACATAAAAAGCTTACACAACAGGATATTATGGTACGTAATAATAAACACATTTCCATTATTATTAAGTGCACAATTATTATCTCCAACTCGGTGGATTAAATATCTTTCAATTATTTGTAAATTACAGATGTTCAACCTGAAGGAAGAGTCCCTAGAGCTAGAAAGAATTGACGCAATTGCAGAACAGCTCGTCGGATGGATCTGGGACGAGGTCGTCAATCCCCGAGGAGAATTCTACTCGCCAGTACTGGAGGACGTGCCGGACAGTCCAACAAGCTAGTCGTCAATCTTAATTAAGTAGAAAATACAGTTTAAATATATATAACTCGAGTTGACATGCATGAATATCTACTTTTGTAATATATATGTCTTCTATTTTGATGAAATGTCAGCTAATATGAATATAGAGTCGGCCGAATACGCATTAGAATACACGTATTAGAATATATACGTATATAGACGTGCACGCATGGCTACTGAAAAAAGCAAAAAAAAAATCCGGGGCCTTTAGCACCGGTTGCAGACAGCAACCGGTGCTAAAGGCAGGCCCTTTAGCACCGGGTGCAGCCACGACCCGGTGCTAAAGGCGGGGAGCACCGGGTCGTGGCGGAGCACCGGGTCGTGGCTGCACCCGGTGCTAAAGGGGTACCCCTTTAGCCTCGGATTAGTTGCACCGGGTGAGAAACCCGGTGCTAAAGGGCTTTCCCACCCGGTGCAGATGTCGATCATTCTGGTAGTGACTCATGTTCGAAATCTAGCAACTTCTGCCCTAGCTCCTTGGATATTAATTGGCATGACGCGTGAATTGGAGCTCCGCCTCCCTGTTGGCACCCTCTGAATATCACCATAGGCACAGAGGATGATGGTTCCGTCATAGGCTCATATGCTACGCAATGGATAGCGCTTTCAGAATCAGATTGAGCTGATATTTTGCTTTCCAATAATATAGGACCCTAGTGTAGGCGTGTGGCTGCACTAATGGCACACATACACACACAGTTGATGGAAGTCCATACCTCTCATGAAAGCGAACATGTGAATAACATAGCACTCATCGTTTCACGATATTTGTTTGTTTAAACATAGTATAGACGCATATGCTTATAATCACATACACGCGGGCACCCTCACCACTCTATGAACGCACATGCACACACTCTTTTCCAATAAAATCATATCGGAGGGACCGGACCTCCTGTCAGATCTTGACCAAGAATGATGAAGTCACCGCATGTACGTCATTGTTGACGGACACATTGCCTTAAAGAATAGTGCCAGTTATTTTCAGAAAAATAAAATGTGTCTCTCATGAAAATGAACGTCAAAGGTAACAACATAATACTCATCATTATAATATTTGTTCTTTAATTTTTTTCAAAACACGGTACAAACACACATGCGCACGTGGGCATACTCACAACTATATAACGCTATGGTCTATAAGCATCTCTAATTAGGCCAACGGTTATGAGATTGATAAAATTGCCATAGTTGTGCCTTGTTGACGGACTCAACACCTACCACTAAAAAATAGCACTATTTATCCATGGAATAAAAAATAACATCTAGCTCAAAGGAGTTAGGAAAATCGGAAGGAGATTTATAGAATAATAAATTAACCAAAAGAAGATTTATAGAACATAACTAGGACAAGAAATAAGAGACCCCCATAAATGTGGATTGTTACTTTCCTAAGTTAATCACTAAGAGCTTGGGACATGTTAGAGATTCTGAAGGGCATCTAACGACTACACTCCCTCCATCCCAAAAAACAAGTTATTCCGTTATTCAATTTTTTCCAAAAAAATAAGTCATTTTACTCCATTTGGTATGGTATGTGCATGCGACAATCAATTAGTGCTAAATATAGCTAATAAATAGGATCAATCGAAGTCATTTTACTTTTTTGTTAATATATCCTAAATTCATAAAATGACTTGTCACGGCTCCTAAATTATCCAACCATATATCATTGACCGTAGCGTTAGCACAACAAGTATACTAGTTTTTAGTTAGGTTGTAATGTATGTGCATAGTAAGTCCGGCACTCTTGAATTATTAATTTTTTTTTAATTTGCTACCCATGCTAATAGAAACATATAGCCTGGCACACTACAATATATCATGGACGAATGTTTGATTATTCTATGCTACAATTATGGTTTGCTACACCTTTTCCCACTTGTAATAATTTAGATAAAGATAACCATGCATAATGAAGTCTGTTGTTCTCGTGGATATTATGGTTTCCAGAATTATGGTTTGCTACACCCTTTCCCACTTGTATTAATATCTTGGATCCGTGCTACAATTATGGTTTGCTATCCACGAGACTTCATTGGATCTCTGGCCTCTGCTAACCTATCATTAAAAATACAATATTTTTAAATTTTAGAATAAATTTAGGATTCACGTAAATAGTATTTACTTTTGACTGGAGCATCCCTTACGTATTGATAATATCTGACGATAAAAAGGGTAAACATGCAGTGTCCACACTCCACAGGTTTGTATGGTGAAGATTCAATTCTCCGAGTTGATGTATGATGTTGATGTACTGTACACATACGTGACGTGTGACTCCTACACCGGGCATGGACAGTGAAATATAATTGCGCACCAGCTTAACATCATATCTCAAGAAAATCTATATAACGGACAAACTGAAGTCATTCACAGGACAGTGGGGGCCACTGGGCGCTGGGCCCCACAAGCCGTTGTGGGGGCAAAGATGGGAAGCCGATGGTGACTCCACACTTGATTTGCAGTAAGTAGTTCTTTACGTCTTATTACCAGGGAAGGAAGATAACAACATGAGTACATCACATTGTTACTGCATGTAAAGAGGTGAGCTGGCCAATCCGATGCGATCTCGTATCCTCCAATAGGGGATCAGACCTCTTCTGTCGCAGCCGCGCCCGGTCACACTCTCCACAGCGATCAGATGGCGGCTGGCGAGCAGGCCAATTTAGCGTCCGTGGGCCACACAGGAAGAAGTGGCATGGCATGGCCGTGGTGGGCCCGGGATAGGGACAAGGATGGGCCTCTGGGGGCCCACATTAGCCTGTTCCCGCACGTGAACGGGACTGATGGACTGATGTATGTATGTAAGCTAACCGTACCGTTTTGATCTCCTCTGCCGAACAGGCTCCCAGACTTTCTCTCTTCAAACTTTACTATTCACATATCACATTAAATTATACCAAATCTCTCTCTTCAGGTATGAAGCACTAAAATAAGTAAATAAAAAAACTAGTTGCATGGTTTTAATGTACACGAGACGAATCTTTTAAACCTAGTTAGGTCATGTAGGATAATGTTTACCACAGACAAACGATAAGTGCTACAGTACGCTACAGTATCCGATGTGACTTTTTCACCTATTTTCACCCTCTTCTCAGGAACTAAACACTAAACACAGTCTAGAACAAACATGTTCCGTAGGTAACGGAGGCATGCTGCATCTCCACTTGAAACTTGAATGAATCAACAAAAATAGGGATGCAAATAAAGGTCGAGTGGTAACTCAAAATTTTGAGCTAGAAGCCTAGCACACAGTCCAGATAGAGAGTCTTTTCATCCTCTCCATTCTCGGGCAATATATATATGCATTTTTTATTTCAAAAAAAATATATGCATTCATCACGGGGAGAATTTCATGGACTGTGGTTCTGATAACCTATTTTCAATCAACAAAAGCATAGGTTAGCAGAGATCCAATGAAGTCTGATGGATTCATGGTCAGAAGCCTGTGGTGATGGTCCGGTGAGATGGTGTTTTCTGTTTTGGTTGAATCATGTTAAAACATATTAGTTGTTTTGCTTTAGTCTATGTTGGTATACTGGCGACTTATAACTTCTTTTGCATTTTGGGTTTAACAAATTGTGAGAAACGTCTCTATACCTGTAACTGACAAAGTTCTATTCTTTTTTCCTGCAAAACATAATATTTATAGATAATTAGCTTGCACAAACACTCACCACTACGAGCAACCTATGTACATCCTACCTATATGAATGTTTTTGAGAGCTTGAGCCCATGCATATTGGACCGGTGAAGTAATCTCAAGAATCTTGACGTCAACAGAGGCGCCACCTGCAATTGTAGGGCATTGCTATTCTGATTTAAGATAACCCCTCAATTTTTTTGAGGTGGATTTATCTATCCACGTATTACTCTAAGAGCAATTCATCATAAAAATTATAGTATATATGTAAGGATAACGGGAGGCCATACATGACCCTCCTTCACCTCTCCAAGATGCTCTATCCCTAAAAGGACGATAAAGATCGAACTAATAATCCAATTATCTGATCCCTGCAATCCAAGTTAGGTAAAGGTTGTTTTCTTCCTTCTTCATCCCCTCATCCCAGCCAGTTCATGTCAGTTTATGGGACAAACACCCAATAGAAGACGTTCACCAGACCTAGCAGAACCCTGTAGCTAATGGGGACGTGTTGCAGTTCTCTCTCCTTCAATCAATTAACGAAAGGACGTAGGCAAAAATCCAATGATGGCGACTCTATTCAAGTAGGCGCGCGCATTCAGTCCACCGGCCACCACACATACACCATGCATCATTCCCATTATTCTCCGGTGCACCATATCCATGAGACAACTCTAGCATATTCTTCGTCCTACCTTCCTCCAATAACGTACACAGCCCCTATTACTCATAATAAATATATTGCTCCCTATATTTTCCAAATTATTAACCACTTAAACTTTAATCAAAATTATATATCGCTAATGGTAACTTGTAGAAAAATATATCAATTTCTACAGTACCAATTGAGCGTATGTTGTTTAGTAAATAAAATGTGTTAGCCTCAGTTTTGGCTCTTCAACAAGTCTTCGAGAATAACTTGCTACTAATAGTTATAGATATAGATACAAAGAATAAGTTAAGTGCATTTATATAGAGCTATGGTTGTAAAAAAAACTCCTAAGTCACATATATATAGCAACCGTAATCCTGGGCAAGTACACCTGTATCGAAGGGGTAGTACAAAGTTTGTGGGCCCACAAACAGTGAGAAAGGCCTTTATTAGACCTATAGCAGGTCTACATCTCTAAATCAATCACCAAAAGCTGGTTTATTCACAGTCCACCACCACCACATGCTCTCCATCCTCTTTGTCCCAAAAAACAATATGTATCACGGGAACACCTCTTTCACATCCTGCACTTCTTCCTCCTACCTTTTTAAAATTACATGTTGCTCTTTTCAAAAAAAAATGGAACAATTACACCCTGCTATTCAATCTTGTAATTTATGTACAGCTATCAAGTTTAAACATTCAATTTGGAACTGGCTACGTGCATTTGTATCAATAACTGTTGTACAATAAGCGTGACAACGTCATCTTATAAGGGCAGCTTCAACACGCCCAACGAGGGAGAGAAAAATGGATAGAGGTGCAAAACGTTGGAGACTCAAGCGAACTGATCGTAGTTAGTTTGTAAGTTTTCCTATTGTGAAATCTGTCCATCAGAGTTCGGGTTTTCGACTCAGCACTGGTGCCGTATTTTTCTAGATTTATTTTAAGATTTAACCGGCGTTATTCTTTCAGTGGTAGGCTACGTGTGCCCGTCGACAACGAGGCGTATATGATGACTTCGTCAATCTCGATATCAGTCGGTCTAGTTTCTCAAAGATAGTCACAGGGGTAGAGTTTATATGCGTGTATTTACAGGGATAAGGGTAGATGCATTGTGAGGATATGCATCTATCTTTCGCAAAAAACAAGAAAACGTTGGAGACTCGGTGCTATACTAGAACTGCTAGCACATGCTGTACCAGTGCATGTAACAAAATATCACATCAGCTTTTTGCGTTTAAGCCTAGCCGTGTCGTAAGGAAATATCTCGCGATGAGGAAAGTCGGACGAGGCAGATATTTTTACTAGGATAGGAGGGGGGCTCCACCTTAGTCTAGACTACGAGATTATACGTTGAAGCAAAATAAACTTAAGCACCAATTGTTGATGTGTCCTCCTTAGGAATCTCTAGAAAGTTTATACGTTAAAGTTGTCCTAAGTATTTTGATTGAATGTGAATGTTTATGTAAATATTGTACGTTAAGCACGTGTAGAATTTGATACATTTTTTACCAATTCATAAATTTGATCTTTCTTGTAATATAAAATACGCCTCGTTTCGATCCACGTAGAAATTACCCTTTTTATTAAGGGTTCCACGGATGAGGGTACTGTACTACTTGAGCATGGCATCATGACAGCAAGCGCAGTCCGCTTTACATGCGGCGGTCGGAGTCCATCGGGGCCCACGTGCAGAAGCAGATGCTGACCAGGGACAAACGAGAAGCGATCTGTGCTGCCAGATTTCGCCCGGCCCATCCCAAACCTTATCTCTTAGTTTGCTCCCCAATGGGCGGACGAGGATTTTCCTGCTGTGGGCTGCCTGCGGCCTTGGCATCCTTCTGGCTCGGATTAAAAAAATGCTGTGGCACGTGTTCTTGTTCGCTGCTATCGTTGAGGATGACAGTCTGACATAGTGACAAAGAATCAGTTCCGCAAGGTTCTGAACTTTTCATGTACATCACATCGAAACATTAAATATAGTAAATAAGGCATGTATGAAGAATTAAATGTAGATAAATAAAAAAACTAATTGCATAGTTTTCATGTAGGACAACAATTACCACAAACACACGAAAAGTGCTACAGTACACTACAGTGTCCGATATGACTTTTTAATTAACTTTTCGCGGGAACTAAACACACCCAGTATAGCACAATGTAGTTCCCAGTAAAAAAAGAATACACTTCTTAATTTTCAAGAAGTTAACTAATTTACAATTTGATTAAATTTATACAAAATACTACTAATATTTATGATCCAGTTATTATTAGATTAGTCATGTAATATATTTTCATACTAACCTATCTATTTGAAAATATAATTGTAAGTATTTTTTGTACAAATTTGATCCTATTTATGCAAGTAAAACGAGTTGTTCGATTATTCTCTTTTTGACCGTCACCCCTCTATAATAGGGTAAAATCTGTTTCTGCCGTTATTGTTTGCATAATATTTGCTGCTATTAATGACATGCAGTAGGTGGATCGTGACATTGAGAAACCAACGGTAAATGCATATTTGTAAAGTTGTATAATAGCGAGTGGACGTTTGAATTTGGTCATGTTAACCTTTTTAAACGTATATGAGCAGAAAAGGTATATATTTAGAAAAGTCAAAACTTAATTCAGGAAGTCAAAGAAATTTCCACGTAACAAATGTAGAAAGAAATGTTTGGCACAAAGATTCCATAATACGGAATGGAACGGCCCCGTTCCACAAGAAAAACGGGACTGAATTCACACGTCATCCCGAACCGAGTCGCGCGCAGAAGAGAAAAACATTGACGCGTATAGGATGCATTATGCCACATGAAACACTAGTCCCGTTAAGCAAACCAGACGAAACAATCACGCTCCAAACGGTACCAAACTCATAATCCAACCGTATACAAGAACAAGAAGCACAGCAAAAGCTTTTTTAACATGAAACACACGCACAATTAAGCACACAAGACCGGACGAATAACTAAACTCCAACGAAACGAGACCCCTGTTCAACGGAAACAGCTGGTATGCTGGCTCATAGCCGTGTTGCACGACACCGCGCGGCGACGGCCCCAGCCGGACCGACCGGCCGCCGGCCCCGCCCGCCGCGAGCTAGCCGCCGCCGGCGACGTCCCGTCAGACGGCCAGTAAGCGCACGCTAGCACTGATGCGTACGTAACGTACTACGTGACTACGTGCTACGTACGTGATGCATGACTGGGGCCTCCATCGCGGGCTCGCTCGCGGCGTGGAACACGAGCCCAGCGTAGCTTCACGGACTCCCAGTCGTCGAGTCACCCGTGCCGTCCCGTCCCCGCCACTACCAGAATGCTTCACATCCGCCCGCCTCCTCCGCCTCGACCATTTTTGGACCCGGTGCTGATGGGGCTTCAGCACCGGGTCCAATGACTAGGAGCGGGGGCGGCGCTGCGGGGTGTCGGGGCGGACACATTAGCACCGGGTCGTGGCGAGACCCGGTGCTAATGCTCCCCCTTTAGCACCGGTTGCAGCCAGCAACCGGTGCTAATGTGCCCGAGGCCATTTAGCACCGGTTGCTGGCTGCAACCGGTGCTAATTGGTGCACATTAGCACCAGGTCTTGCCACGACCGGTGCTAATGTCTTTTGTATATAGCACATTCTTCCTTCCCCGGCCGAGCCAGCTGAACACTTAGGCGCTGTGTTCATGCTGCTCGGCCGTGGGAAGGGAGGTGCTGCCCAAATTTTTTTCAAAATTTGTGAAGATTCTACTCATCTAAGGAGCACTACAAGGTACACTCTTTCATTCTCTAATGTTCTATTTAGCTTGTAATCCTTCTATGATTTAGAAATAGAGGGATTTGTGAATCACAGTAAAGCTAGCTAGAGAGAGCTTGTGTTCTTGGAGGAGAGAGAGGAGAGAGCTTGAGTTCATGGTGGAGAGAGTGTTCATGTTGTGTTTTAAATGGAGAGAGAAGGCAAGCTAGTTAGTATTTTGTTTTGTATGACTTGTGAATAGTTATAAGGCTTATGTATTTTATTTATTAGAGAGGTTTATTTATTAAAAGTTGGAATAGTTATTTATTAATTTAATGAAATATATATTATTAGTTATTTATTAAAAGGTAGAATAGTTATTTATTTATTTAACGGAAGGTATATTTATTTATTTAATGAATATAGTAATGTAGTTTTAGAAATTTATTTATATAATGGAATATATATTATAATTTGTATTTATTATAATAAGTAGGGGAAAATATACATCACCTTGTCATCATGTCCATGATGTTCTGTAGTTTTTCTTTTGGAGTGTGCAACGAATCAAAGACGTTCACGACACCCCCGTCAGGACACAATATTATTAGGAACCAGTGAAATCTGTGCACATGTATACATTATAATTAGAAATAAATTAGTACACAGACAGTATAAGAAGAAGCCTGTGTATGTACTCACTCGATGTTGTACGGGATTAGTATGGAGTCGCAGTAATTCTGGTAGTGAGTAATGAGTAGCCAACATGAATCGTCCCACACTCCCACAAGTTCTGAATTTGAAAAAGGTTTGACTAGTATCCATGTAATTGAAAAAGGTTGTTTCACGTATTTTGTCAAACCAAAAAAACCATGTAGCTTATTCTTTCATAGTTAATTGTAGAGTTCAGATTATCTATCATCTATCATCTATTATTATTATTATTATTATTATTATTATTATTATTATTAAGGATATAGTATTATTGAAAATAATTCACACCTAAAAGTTTCCGAACCGCCCCTCACAGAGGACTCACGTGTTAGATCCTCAGGGAAAAGTGCGTTGATGAATTTGCGACGTCAAATAAAAAAGATAACTTTTCAGAGGGTTCCACCGTTTGGAGGCTACTTTTGTCACCAACCAAAAAACAACACTTACGTACCCACACACATACCTTCCCACACTATGACCTTTTTAATCTGATGTGATCTTTGGATGTTGATCTTTCTAATTTTTTTGACTGTCTATTATTATGTAGTCTCACAAATTAACAATCCAAATAGACAAATTAACTTGCCACACTATGCGAGTTTGCCAAACGAACCTATGACAAAGCTGTTAAATCTTATGGATAACCAAAGGTTACATTTTGTACATATATGGAGCTCTTAGACACCAGATTTTTCACATATGGAGCTCTTGTGCATCAACCTAGCTCCCATTCGATCTCCTACTATCTAGAAACAATTTAGGTTTGTAACAATACTACTCCGGCCCTGCTGGTCTTTGCATCTCCAAGCAAATCCTTGGAATCTTGGATATGCCGGTGTGCACACGCGCTGCTGGACCTGTGTAAACCATCATATATCAGACTATCACAGACCAAAATGGGCGCGTCACATGCGTTGCCGGGTGACAGTTTTTGTCCCCTCCGGATCCCTGCGTGCATATGCCTCTGCCTCTCTCCTCCGTCCTGTACGTCCTCCATGGCTCCAAGGGTAGTACGTACCATCGCGGGGGCACTGCTATATTCGAGTTAGCTGAAGAAGGTTTCCAACAACCAGGAACGACGAGAAGGTTGAAGAGATAGCGTTAGCCATATGGAGCTAGCGAGAGGAATAGTTTTTGTGTACACACTACCAGAATGCTTCACATCCGTCCGCCTCCTCCGTCTCGGTCATTTTTGGACCCGGTGCTGATGGGGCTTCAGCACCGGGTCCAACGGCTAGGAGCGGGGACGGCGCTGCGGGGTGTGTCAGGGCGGACACATTAGCACCGGGTCGTGGCGAGACCCGGTGCTAATGCTCCCCCTTTAGCACCGGTTGCAGCCAGCAACCGGTGCTAATGTGCCCGAGGCCATTTAGCACCGGTTGCTGGCTGCAACCGGTGCTAATTGGTGCACATTAGCACCGGGTCTTGCCACGACCCGGTGCTAATGTCTTTTGTATATAGCACCTTCTTCCTCCCCCGGCCGAGCCAGCTGAACACTTAGGCGCTGTGTTCATGCTGCTCGGCCGTGGGAGGGGAGGTGTTGCACAATTTTTTTTCAAAATTTGTGAAGATTCTACTCATCTAAGGAGCACTACAAGGTACACTCTTTCATTCTCTAATGTTTTATTTAGCTTGTAATCCTTCTATGATTTAGAAATAGAGGGATTTGTGAATCAAAATAAAGCTAGCTAGAGAGAGCTTGTGTTCTTGGAGGAGAGAGAGGAGAGAGCTTGAGTTCATGGTGGAGAGAGTGTTCATGTTGTGTTTTAAATGGAGAGAGAAGGCAAGCTAGTTAGTATTTTGTTTTGTATGACTTGTGAATAGTTATAAGGCTTATGTATTTTATTTATTAGAGAGGTTTATTTATTAAAAGTTGGAATAGTTATTTATTAATTTAATGAAATATATATTATTAGTTATTTATTAAAAGGTAGAATAGTTATTTATTTATTTAACGGAAGGTATATTTATTTATTTAATGAATATAGTAATGTAGTTTTAGAAATTTATTTATATAATGGAATATATATTATAATTTGTATTTATTTATATATTAAATTTTTTTATCTTTAAATTGTATTGTATATTTGTTATTGGTTAATAATGCAGATGAATAGACAATGGATGTACGGGGACCCCCACGCTCAGGCGTTCCGTGATGGCCTTAGGACGTTTCTCGATGCCGCCGAGGCTAACAGGACGCCGTCCGGTTTCATTTTCTGCCCATGCACCCATTGTAAAAATATACAATCGTACAAACAAAGAGGCTGTCTTCAGGTGCATTTGATGAGGCACGGTTTCATGAGGAATTATTCTGTTTGGACGAAGCACGGTGAAAGAGGAATTCTAATGGATGAAGATGAAGAAGACGAGGCCGATGACGACATTCCGTTATTGGCTCAATACTACGGTTCCTTTGCATATGCTGCAATGGGTGATGCCGATGAGGAAGATGTTGCTCGGGAAGGCAATGCTCAGGAAGATGTTGCTTAGGAAAATGAACCTACTGATGGACTCGGGCAAATGTTGCGTGATGCCGAGAAAGACTGCGGCAATGATAAGGAACTGAAAAAGATACAACGCATGTTGCAGGACCACAAGACTGACCTGTACCCAGATTGCAAAGAGGGGCTAAAGAAGTTGGGTAGCACACTTCTGCAGTGGAAGGCAGCAAATGGTGTTACTGATAAGGGTTTCGAGGAGCTACTGAAACTCGTAAAGAAGATTCTTCCAGAGGGTAACAAATTGCCATCGACGACGTATCAAGCAAAACGTGTTGTTTGCCTTCTCGGTTTGGAGGTGCAGAAGATACATGCGTGTCCTAATGACTGTATCCTCTATCGCGGACAGTACGAACACTTGGATCGTTGTCCGGTTTGCACCTGCGCACGATACAAGATCAGGCGGGACGACCCTGGTGATGTTGGGGGAGAGCGTTCTAAGAAAAAAATCCCTGCGAAGGTGATGTGGTATTTCCCTCTGATACCCCGTCTGAAGCGTTTGTTCAGGAACAAAGACCATGCCAAACTGATGCGCTGGCACAAAGAAGAACGTAAGCAGGATGGCATGTTGAGACACCCCGCCGATGGATCCCAGTGGAGGAACATCGACAGAGCATTCTCAGAGTTTGATGCTGATGCGAGGAATGTTAGGCTTGGTTTAAGTACCGATGGCATGAACCCTTTTGGTGAAATGAGCAGTAGTCATAGCACTTGGCCCGTGACTGTTTGTATCTACAACCTACCCCCCTGGCTCTGCATGAAGCGGAAGTTCATTATGATGCCAGTGCTCATCGAAGGCCCAAAGCAACCTGGCAACGACATTGATGTGTACCTAAGACCATTGGTTGACGAACTTTTGCAGCTGTGGAAGAATGAAGGTGTTAGCATGTGGGATGAGGACAAGCAGGAGCAGTTTGACCTTCGAGCACTGCTTTTCATAAGCATCAACGACTGGCCTGCACTAAGTGAAAGTGCATCTAGGCATTTAATCAATTTTGATGATTAATGACAATAAAAACTTGGATATAATGCTTTGAATGAGATGTGCAGGTGAAAATCAAAAAGAAAAGAAAAGGATATGTGAAAGTATGGTGACCAACTCCTATGCAAGCTTTGATGAAAGATATTGAAGGATTTAAATTTATTCTATGGTTTGAATTTGAGTATAGGACCACCGTACTATCAAGAGGGACAAGTGATCGTGCAATCATGTGAGTTTGATGCTCAAACATCCTCATCCAATATCCTCAAACACTCACCAAAACAAATTGAGGCGTCCCCTCGAAAGAGAGAACTTAATGTGATACAAATACCAGTCCCAGGATGCTGGTTCACATTAATACAACAGATAGTTCAGTACAACAACAACATTACGGGAGACGGTGGCATTGCAGGGCCACGATAAACAGAACTAACACTAAGCTCCAGATAATAAGGTTGATAACATAGAGGTCTTCATCAGAGTGGCAACGCATGCGGCTTCCAGCGGGTGGCCCTAACACACAGGCAAAGGTTGGGTGCAGAACGAACCCCTCTAGACGATATCCTCAGGCACAAAGTCCGGGTCTGCCTCTGCACAGATTAAGCAAGGGTGAGTACATACGTACTCAGCAAGCGCAACCACAACCACGGAGGGGTAACACAGAAATATGCAAGTGTTGTAACAAGGGAGGCTCATGGTTCATTTAGCAGCAAAGCAAATTTTATTACACATGCAAGGGTTGGTTTTCGCAATAGGTTTTCACAAGTATTTCTTTTAAAGGGGACAGTAAATGTAAATACTTTTTCGAACAAGATTTTGTCGCTACCAGATTTCCCATCTGTCGTAGCCCATGTCAAAACATTTCTCAGCTCAACAAATACCAACGTTTTCTTACACCAAAACAGGGGACTAGTGAAGTGACCAAGCCGTAACTCGCCCAATACCGTGGACACGGCTATCCGGATAGGTTTTAACTCTGCAGAGGTGTACACAACCACAAGTAGGCTACCACAACAAGAACACCTTAGTGCCAGTGTAGCTCCTATCAAAGCCATTACCCACCATAGCTAAACTGACAAGTTATCACAGACGCGACCAGGGGTTAGCAACCTACCAACGAGGTTCCAACCAGGGGCATACCTCACATAGACCGTATCCCCGGCTCCATGGCCCTCTGCTGCTCACCAGCACACCATATAACCAGCAGCTCAACTAGTGGGGTTTATGCTAGGCCGTTGCCACATACAACGGTCGAGTGGTGGTACAGAAAAATGGGTTAGGCTAGATGACACATCAACATCATCCCAAAACTTGTGATAGGATAGACAACTCCCACCATGCTCAACCACACGGGTTCGAGCTCACCTCAGTATTTCACGCGGAAATACCGTCTGTCTCATCCCACACGGGTACTCATTTTATTTACACAAATCATCTCTTTTATTTTAAAGCACGCACACGGTTGCTTTCGTAAATAACAAGTATTTGTAATGGGGTGTGTACCAGTAAAACATTCCTAAGCATTTCTAGCAGTGACTAACATTTAAACAGAGCATCGTCATATTTAAACATTAATCTAGGTTGTCAAGGAATTAGTCATAGCAATCAAGGCATGGCTATCCAACTGGGTTTAGCAGTAAAATCATGCAAGTTTCATAAATCAGGCCATGGGTTGTGTTTATAAATTCTGGAACGAAAGTATGCATCAAAGGGTGGGATTGCACTTGCCGTTCTCCCAACCCTCGGGGGATTCCTGCCCGGGGTCTTGGTCTCCAAGCTCCTGCTCGTAGCACTGCTCCTCCTCGAGTCCTTCCTCGTTCACAGCGGAGTCTACGGCACACACAAGCAAACACCCAATAAATAAAAGAAAAAGCTTTATTGAGCTCAGAAAAGAAGGAACAGAAAACAAGAGCGGATGGTGATGATATGATTATTCTTGGGTATGGACTGGTTGGATTTGGCGGAAATATATGGGTGAATACTGTGGTGGAGTTTGGGGTCAAACGGGATTAATTTGGCGCATGAAATGACGGGTTCAGTGGAGTTTAGGGGCTGTTTTAAAAGAAAAAGGACCTTTTTGTAAATACCAAAAAGTCCAGGGTCCTCGGGTGAAACAGACAGAGAGAGAGGGAATAGTGTTGGATGGACCGCGGGTCAATTAGGCAAAAGTGCAGGGGGTCTTGTGCAAAGTGCGTAGAGAGAGGGGGCCTGTTCATTTGGACCGCGGGTCCGAATACAAGGAACTTCAGGGGGTTACGGGCAAAACTGCCCTTCTCTTTCGCACGACAGACAGAGAGGGGAGGGGATCGGCGGCCGGCGGCGATGCGATTCCCGGCGATTGGAGCGGCGGCGGTGGGCGGGAGCAGGGGGAAAAGAGAGCGCAAGCCCTGGCGAGTTCACCCATGGTCCTACCTCGGGTGGAGGTGGCCGGTGTAGGGCTGTCCGCGGAAGCTCGAGGGCGGCGGCGGCAATGGCTGTGGGCGGCGGCGCTGTGGTGGCGGAGGGGGCGAATTGAGGGGCTTGTGAGCGGGAGGTGGTGGTGAGGAAGCTGGTCGGCCTACTTATAGGCGCGGAGAGGGGCGGTGGAAGTAGGCCGACGGAAGGGGCCTTGGGCGGCGGTGGAGGTCGGCGGGCGGAGTTATGGCGGCCGGAAATTTCGTCCGTGATTGGTACGGCGGCGGGGGTGGTCTGGTGTCGCGTGGTGGCGTGCGTACTTGGGTGCACAGGGACGCGGCTGTGCTTGAGAGGAGTGGTGACGGGACGGCAGCGGGCCGGGCGGCGCTGCGGCGGACCGGGGCGTGGCGTGGCCGAGCGGCGCACGGTGGGGGGTGGATGGGATGGCGAGCGCGGCGAGCGTGCGGAGCAGTGGTGTCAGCGCTTGGCGTGCGCGGGGGGGGGGGGGGAACTCGGCCTGGCGTGCGCGTGTGGCGATGGGGTACGGCGGCGGCAGCTCGGTGGTGGTGGGCGGCACGGTGCTGGCGTGCGGCCGGAGCGGGGCAGAGTGCGTGCGTGACCGAGCCGACGGTGGCGTGCAAGCGCGAGTGCTGGGTACGGCGGTCGGAGCGGCGGTGGCCGAGGCCGGCGATGGTGGTGGCGGGACCACGGTGGAGGGCGGCACGGCGGAGATAGCGTGCCCGACGAGCAGAGGTGGTGGGACTTGGTCGGCCGGCGCAGCGGTGGGAGCGGTGGAGGTGGTGGCGTGCTGGTGTGGTGCGAGGCCGGGGAGCGGTGAGGGGGCGACGAGCTTGGGCCGGGGTGGCGAACAGAGCAGCGGCGGCGGCGAGTGGAGCAGAGGAAACAGGGGAGGGAAAAGGAAAAAGGGAGGAAAAGGGAAAAAAGAAAAGAGAGAGAAAAGAAGAAAGAGAAAAAGAAAAAGGAGAGAGAGGGGAAAAGGGGAGAGAAGCGGCGGGATTCGCGGCGGAAAACGACAGGCGATCGACGGCAGTCGTCCAAAGAGAGACGGTCCCGGCGGTCGACCCGAGAGCGGGCGACGCGGGATGGGATGGAAAAGAGGATGGTGATTGAGAGGCGACAGGAAAAGGAGGGGAGGGGGAAAACAAGGCGAACAGGATTCGGCGGGAGGGGAGCTCGGGCGAAAAAAAACATTTTGAAAAGATTTTTGCCGGGTGAATTATTAGGTGATTTTCACAGAGTTAGAAACGCGGGCGTTACACAAACATAGCCATACACTTCCAAATATATGAGTTTCTGTGTCTGTCGTAAATTTACGGTGTCCACCGTAAATTTACGGTTCATAACCGGAAATTTACGGTAACCACCGTAAATCCCAGCTGAGCTGAATTTCCCAGATCCACGCCGTAAATTTACGGTACCCAGCGTAAATTTACGGTTAATGCGACGTACATTTACGGTATTTGAGCCATAAATTTACGGTATAACTCGTGGCAACGGTCACATTTATGAGAGAGCTATATATACCCACCCACTTCACTCATACCGACTCTTCTTGGCCACATTGATGAATCCTAACACTTTCCAAGCCTCCAAGAGCTCTCCCAACACCCCTTGCTTCGATTTCCAAGTTGTGGTGGTGTGTTGGTTGAGGGACTTGAGCTAAGTAATCCAAGCCTCATTCATTCCCTCTCTTGAGCATCAAGTTCGTGGTTCTCGGATTCTTGTTTGTTACTCTTGGGAATTCATTCCCTAGACGGTTAGGCGTCACCAAGAGCATCCGAGTAAGTTTGTGGATTCGCCTTGGAAGTTTGTATTACCCAATCCTTCGTGGATTTCATAGTAAGTGCTCTTAGCTCCTTCGTGGTGACTAAGACGAGGAAAGTGGCTTGGTGTTGATAAGCCCGCCTTTTGTAGGCCCTCAACGGAGACGTAGCTCCTTTGTGGAGTGAACTTCGGGATAAATCTTGTGTCTCTCGTTGTTGTTCTTCTTGTTCATAGTGCTTATATTGTTCTAGCTCTCCCTTGCTTATATTGTCTCGATCTATCCACTTGTGAGGTTGCTAGTGGTGCTTGAACTTTTAGATACTTCAGTTCATCATATACAACCATTTGTTTCATATAAATTGTTGTTGCATTACGAGAATCTAGCTTGATTTGTGTTGGGCGAGGTTTACCGTAAATCTACGGTAGTAGGCGGAAATTTCCGGTGGCTACCGTAAATTTACGGTTGTCTGACATTTCGTGGAGTTATTTGTGATAATTTTCAGGAACGCCTATTTACCCCCCCCCCCTCTAGGCCAAGTGTTGATCCTTTCACTAAGTAACATATCAGGACAATCAAACAAAGGATATAAAGCATGCACTCACTGTTTAGAGGAAACTGAAAGCATGTATTTGAAACATTGTCGTAAAGTTGTGTACATGGGTCACCGTCGATTCCTTTCGGCGAAGCATGAGCTACGAAAGAAATGTGCGCATTTTAGCGGGAATGCTGACCGCCGTACAAAGCCGAGGCACCGGAGTGGAGAAGAGCTATTTGATATGGTGAAGGACCTACACATGGTGTTTGGCAAGGGAGACTGAAGCTAGGCTGCTCCGACGGGCGAGGATGGTCGTGCCGCGATGTAGAAGAAGTCTATCTTTTGGGAGCTACGTTATTGGCAACGTTTAGAGGTCCGTAACGCGATTGATGTGATGCATCTGACGAAGAATCTTTGCGTGAACTTGATAAGCTTCCTGGGTACTTATGGGAAGCCAAAAGATACACTGGAAGCACGTCAGGAGCTGAAACGATTGAAGCAACGGACTGATCTACATCCAGAAAAGAGAGACAAAGGACGCCAGTACTTGCGTCCTGCCAGCTTCACTCTCAGCAAAGAAGAGAAGGCAAGCATGTTTGAATGCTTGAACAGTATCAAGGTTCCGTCTGGCTACTCCTCCAATATTAAGGGAATAATAAATATGATAGAGAAGAAGTTCACAAACCTGAAGTCTCACGACTGCCATGTATTGATGACACAACTGCTTCCCATCATACTCAGGGGTGTGCTACCAGTTAACATGCGGAAAGCCATTGTGAAGCTATGTGCATTCCTCAATGCAATTTTTCAGAAGGTGATCAATCCATACCATTTAGATCAGCTACAGAACGACGTGGTGCAATGTCTTGTCAGCTTTGAGATGATATTTCCACCATCCTTCTTCAATATCATGACACATCTATTGGTTCACCTCGTCAAAGAGATTCGTATATTGGGCCCAGTATTTCTACACAACATGTTCCCATTTGAGAGGTTCTTCGCTGTCCTAAAGAAGTATGTCCGTAATCGTTCTCGTCCAAAAGGATGCATTGCTAAGGGATACGAAACAGAAGAGGTCATTGAATTCTGTGTTGACTTTGTCGACGATCTTATGCCGATTGGTGTGCCCGAATCACATCACGAGGGGAGACTTGGTGGAAAGGGCACACTAGGGAGAAGATCGATGGTGATCAAGGACGTTGAGACATTTCGTAAAGCGCACCTCACAGTTTTGCAACAATCAACCTTAGTTGCTCCGTACATCGAGGAGCACATGCAGATTCTCAGGGACGAAAACTCAACAAAGTCTGCGGCCTTTATTCAGCGTCTACATAATAGTACTTTCGCCGATTGGTTGCGAAGACGTCTTATGGGTGTCGAGGGCATTGATGCGCAGCTAGCTTTTGTAGCTAGATGTCCATCGAGCACGATCTTGACATTCCAAGGATACGACATCAATGGGTATACATTTTACACAAGAGCCCAGGACAAGAAAAGCACCAACCAAAACAGTGGTGTCCGGATCGACGCGACAGACACCAATGGCAATACAAACTCATACTATGGAATCATAGAGGAGATATGGGAACTAGAGTACGGACCTTTGAAGATTCCACTGTTCAAGTGCCAATGGGTGAAGCTGACTGGAGGAGGTGTTAAAGTTGAAGCGGACTATGGAATGACGTTAGTGGACCTAAACAAGATTGGCTTTCTAGACGAACCGTTCGTCCTGGCCAAAGCTGTCACACAAGTTTTTTATGTGAAGGACATGGCTAGCAGACCGAAGAAAGGGGCGGATAAGAAAGGTGGGGGTAAGCAATTGGACCCATCACAAGACGAGCCAAAGCGTCATATAGTTCTTCCTAGAAAGAGAAAAATCGTAGGAGTTGAGGACAAGACGGATGAAGATTATGATATGCTCGATGGCCGGCCTCCATTCTCAGTGGCTGATGACCCAAGCATCCTGTTAGCGGCGGAGGAGACACCGTATCTACGACGTGATCACAATCAAGGAACATTTGTAAAGAGGAAGTTTATTAGTGTCCGAGTAAACGATGATGCCATGTAATTTAATTGCACTATGTTCCACCCAATTTGTAATGACTATATTTGCATTTATGTTCCACCTATGTTCTAAGATTTTCTATTGATTTATAAGATTATTTTTATCAATTCTAGCATTTTATATTGATTTTCTAGTAATTTATAAGATTTTCTAGTAATTTATAAGATTTTCTAGTAATTTATAAGATTTTCTAGTAATTTATAAGATTTTCTATTAATTTATAAGATTTTCTAGCATTTTATATTGATTTTCTAGTAATTTATAAGATTTTCTAGTGATTTATAAGATTTTCTAGTAATTTATAAGATTTTCTATTAATTTATAAGATTTTCTAGCATTTTATATTGATTTTCTAGTAATTTATAAGATTTTCTTATTTAATATATATTTTTAATAGGTATTAATAACTGAATTAAAACAAGTAATAATAACTATATATTAAAAACTATATTTATAAGATTCCTAAATAGTAGCCACCGGTGCTAAAGGCTGGTTTGGAAACTGGCGCCAAACAAAAATTTGGGGCCTTTAGCACCGGGTTGGTCTAAAATCCGGTGCTAAAGGCCCCCAATTTCCGTTTGGCGCCAGTTACGGCCTTTAGCACCGGCTGTAGAAGACCCGGTGCTAAAGGGGGGGCCTTTAGCACCGGGTGCTGTATAGACCCGATGATAAAGGGCCTTTAGCACCGGGTCGTGGCTGCACCTGGTGCTAAATGCCCCCACCAATTTCCGTTTGGCGCCAGTTACGGCCTTTAGCACCGGGTGTAGAAGACCCAGTGCTAAAGGCCCTTTAGCACCGGGTGGTGGGAAGACCCGGTGCTAAAGGGGGGGCCTTTAGCACCGGGTGCTGTATAGACCCGGTGCTAAAGGGCCTTTAGCACCGGGTCGTGGCTGCACCCGGTGCTAAATGCCCCGAATCTATATAGCCTCGCCTCGCCCCCGCCCCCGCAGCACTTCGTCTTCCCCCAAACCGCCGGCCCTCCTCCTCGCCTCGCCCCCGCCGCCGTCGTCGCCGCGCCCGCCGCCCGTCGCCCTCGCCCACGCCGCCGTCCCCGCGCCGCCGCCCGCGCCCTCTCCGTCGTCCCCGCGCCGCCGCCCGTCGTCCCCGTGCCTGCGCCCGTCGTCCCCGCGCCGCCCGACGACCCGGCCGGCCGCGCCGCCGCTCTTCGTCGCCGCCGTCCCCGCCGACGTCCCCCTGCCGCCGCTCGCGCCCTCGCCGTCTTCCCCGCGCCGCCATCGTCCCCGGCCGCGGTGAGACCCCTGTGATACCGGCCTTCGTGCCGTGCGTGGTTGTGTACGTGTGAGCCGGCCTTCGTGTCGTGTCTGTTTGTGTGTGTGCAGGTACCCTTGCATGGCCGAACACGTTCGGCCATGCACATTTGCTTAGCGAACGTGTTCGGCCATGCATATTTGGTTAGCGAACGTGTTCGCTAACCAAATGCGCTTGGCCGAACGCGTTTGCTAACCACATACATTGGAAATGCATTGTGCTAGAAATATTAGAAATATATATGCTTCATATGTATTGAAAATATTAGAAATTATTAGAAATTAATTTATTGGAAATGCATTGTATTGGAAATAAAAATGATATATTGGAAATGTTCTATATTGCAATTCTATTAGAAATATACATGCTTCATATGTATTGAAAAATGTTGCAAATGTAAATTGCAAATATTTATATGCTGAAAATGTAAATGTATATGCATGTTTATTTATTGGAAATGTATAGGCATGTTGAAATGTGTATTGGAGATATTTACATTGAAATGTATATTGGAAATGTTATATGTTTGAAATGTATATTGGAAATGCTTCATTTAAATGTATATTAGAAATATATGTGCTTTATTTAAATGTATATTGGAAATGTTATATGTTTGTATAATGTATACTATCGAAAATGTTTATTATCGGAAATTCTATCGCGTACCCGAACCCACCGCGCACCCGAACCCCTTGGCGAATCCGTTTTTCGCGCACCGACCCCCTTAGCGAACCCGTTCGCGTCACGCACCCGAACCCTTAACAAACCACTTCGCGTCGCGTACCCGAACCCTTAGCGAATCAATTCACACCGCGCACCCGAACCCCTTGGCGAATCCGTTTTTCACGCACCGACCCCCTTAGCGAAAATGTTAGAAATATTGGGAATATGTATGCTTTGTATATATTTCATATCAATTATTTTTAATTCTATAGATGGCGGACAACAACAACCCCGTCCCACCCATGCAAGAGGACAACAACAGCCCTGTCCCACCCATGCAAGAGGACAACGACACGTTCTTTGCGAATCAACTTTTTAATATTGTAACCCAACCAATGTCCATGGATGATGTGTTGGGGATCATTGGAAGGGACGACAATATTCAGGGCGACAATGTTGCAAGGGCCGAAAATGTTGAAGGGGCCGCCAATGTCCAGGGCGAACGTGTCCAGGGCAGCACTATTGAAGGGGCCGGTAACGAGCCCTCGTCTAGTCAGGTGTGTATATAGATAACATAAATTTGTACTGTACATGTCAATTATGTATACCATCTCTATATCATCTCGTATATATGTAATTTGTGTAGGCCGCCTCTGCTTCTACAAGTCGAGCTAAGAAATCAAAACGATCGACCACGAAGAAGCTGAAGGATGTCAAGTTTCACATCACTCGAGTGGAGGATGACGGGGAGCCAGTTGAGCCCCCAAAAGTGGCCAAGAAATTTGTATCTCAGTGCGGGGTAATTGTACGGGACAATGTGCCCATTAGTATCAGAAAATGGAAGTCCACGGACCCCACTGAGGAGTACGTGCTCCCCGATACAGAGGAGATGCTATGGAGGGAATTAAAGGCAATATTCGACTGGCCTAGCACTCATGAAGCAGAACTCAGGGATTGGACAATGAAGAAGATGGCAGTTCTGTTTCAGGATTTCAAGAAGAAGTTGTACTCGCATTTTCTCAAAACCGGAGAGACCCGGATCCTGAGAAGTATAAGAAGATCACTGATGACGAGTGGGAAGCATTCATTGAGTACAAAACCTCCGAAGGGGGTGCAACGGCTAGCACTAGGAACGCTGGAAATGCCGCAAATAAGAAGTACTCCCATAAGATGGGTTCGGGAGGTTACAAGGCAAGCATCGCTAAATGGGAGAAGATGGAAGAAGATCTATATGCTAGAGGCATCACTCCAGCGACACATGACTGGCCCACAAGGACCAAGCATTGGTACTATGGTCACGGAGGCACCCTAAGCCCAATCGACGGCTCCTTAGTTTTTCTCGAGGACTTGCGAGAACTAGCTCAGCGTCTCCTCGATATCCTCAGGGCATCTGAGAGGGGAGAATTTGTTGCTGATAGAGACAGAGATGAGCTAACCTATGCCTTAGGGAACAAGGAGCATCCTGGACAGACGCGCGGCGTAGGCACAAGCATCTCATGGAAGAAAGGTTTACAAGAGCACGCCGCCACCTATAGGAGCCGTTCGAGGAAGAAGGCCGAATATGAGCAGAGGGTGAGGGACCTAGAGCAAACGGTTGCCGCCCAGGGCTCAAAGCTCCAAGAAATAGAGTCAGAGATGGAGCGACGGATGAAGGTAGCATGGCTGCAGATACAACAAGCCACAGGCGGGACCGGTTCCACAGAGCATGCACCTCTCCAACAAGCCGCAGGCGGGACCGGTTCCACAGAGCATGCACCTCTCCAAGATGCGGCCCTTATTAGCCCTCCACAACAATATCAAAGCAGTCACGCTTCCACACAGGCCGCCGAACCGGTCCGTTACCCCGTGGATGAAATAACTCAACGGACCGCGTGCGAGCTTGTCGTCAGGCAGAAGAACTTAGCTGTGGTGGTACGTATGCGACCTTAGTTCGTACTGCATACATTTCACCGTAAATATCATTCATTTACTAACTTTCTTTGTGACTACTAAATTATCAGGTCGCATACGGTATGACCAAACTTGTGGAAGAAGGGCAAAAATGGCATTGCAATGACATTCCACATGGTTACGTACCTGTTGAGGTGGAGCAAGTCGTCACCAACTGGGAAGACTTGGAACTTGACATCCCCGGAGGTGACGGAGAAACAAAACTCGGTCAGTGTTCTCACTGCATCATTCTATGGAGCAAGGCAGACGTCGTCATACCCGGTACACCTGCGGCTACCAACAAGCCTCCGTCACCTCCACCGTCTCCAAGAGATCCACCGGATCATGACGATTCTCCGGGAGCTCCTGATGCAAGCCCGTCTCCTCCGCCGAAGAGGTCTCCGTCTCCTCCGCCGCGGAGGTCTCCGCCCCCTCCGCCGAAGAAGGGACGCCGCACTAAAGCCTCTGCCCCCACTCCACCAGGGAAGAAGGCGCGAAAAACCAGAGAGAAGCCCGCACCAGAGAAAAGAGCGGGTGAGAAGACTCTAGAGGAGCTCGAAGCCTCGGTCAAAGCAGACACAAAGAGGCAAATGGCCGAGTGGAGGAAAAAACCAGAGCCGGAGCCGAAGCTTGATCCCACTGTCGTCAAGTCATTCCTCGGTAATTTGAGCAAGGGTCAACAGAAGGAAGTAATAGTAACAGACTATGACCGCTCATTACTGAAATCTCGCCGGAAGCGGAAGGCTGCAGATAAGGAGGCGGGCCCATCCAAAAAGGTTCCTCAGCTCAGCGAGCAACCTCAGCGGCCCTTGGGTCCATTGCCATCTCTGGACGAGATTAACGTGCAACGAGTAATGGCCGAGACTAGACTATCCAGAGCGCAAGTCCTAGGGGAAGAAGAGGTGCCTATAAACACAACGTTAAAGTGGCCATTTAGGCTTGGCGAGCCTATGGTCCCTCCTGAAATGGAGAGCAAGCTACAGACGAAGATGCGCCGATTCCATGAGTGGTACTTGGAAGAATCAAGAAGGAATAAACGACGCATGATCAAAGTAGGCGTGAAGGACCATGATTTCTACAATGGTGACGAGGATTGGGTCTGGCTGAGGTTTCAGGATATATATGAGCTGTACCACCGCGACGCCATGGACGTGGATTTGATCACCTGTTGGACACTGTAAGTACTTTGTTGTTGCTTATAATTCACAGTTTGTAAACAATAATTCCAATCTATGCTGACGCGGGCTTTATTTATTGCTTAACATATGCAGAATGGAGATTCAAAAATGTCGGAGATCCTCAATATATGACGTTGGTTTCGTGGATCCTCGAAGGATAAGTGAACAAATGATATTGATGAATCCTGAGGAAACATATGGAAACATATACAAGTATATTAAGAAACAAAATTAATGCGACTCCATACTAATCCCGTACAACATCGAGTGAGTACATACACAGGCTTCTTCTTATACTGTCTGTGTACTATTTCATTTCTGATTATAATGTATACATGTATACAGATTCCACTGGTTCCTAATAATATTGTGTCCTGACCGGGGTGTCGTGAACGTCTTTGATTCATTGCACACTCCAATAGAAAAACTACAGAACATCATGGACATGATGACAATGTGATGTATATTTTTCCCTACTTAATTCACCCCTTACACTCGCAATGACTTAACTCAATTTTTTTGTTCGCAGGGCCTGGAATCAATTTCGTCAAGAACACACGGGTATTCAACATGAAACACTAAAATGGAACATTGGCTTTCCGGTAAGCAAGTAATTTGTACATGTAGGCCTCGGCTAATATATTATGTGAATTTTACTTAATTTCTTTTGGTCGACAGTGTGCCAAACAGGGGAAGGGAAATAATTTATGTGCATACTATGTTTGCGATTACATGTGGAATTGGGGACATAAAAAGCTTACACAATATGATATTATGGTACGTAATAATAAACACATTTCCATTATTATTAAGTGCACAATTATTGTCTCCAACTCGGCGGATTAAATATCTTTCAATTATTTGTAAATTATAGATGTTGAGCTTGAAGGAAGAGTCTCTAGAGCTAGAAAGAATTGACGCAATTGCAGAACAGCTCGTCGGATGGATCTGGGACGAGGTCGTCAATCCCCGAGGAGAATTCCACATGCCAGTACTGGAGGACGTGCCGGACAGTTCAACAAGTCGACAATCTTAATTAAGTAGAAAATACAATTTAAATATATATAACTCGAGTTGACATGCATGAATATCTACTTTTGTAATATATATGTCTTCTATTTTGATGAAATGTCAGCTAATATAAATATAGAGTCGGCCGAATACGCATTAGAATACACGTATTAGAATATATACGTATATACACGTATATAGACGTGCATGCATGGCTACTGAACCTTTAGCACCGGGTTGTGTCTGGAACCGGTGCTAAAGGCCCTGCTAAAGGCGCTGCGGGGCAGGCCCTTTAGCACCGGGTTGTGTCTGGAACCGATGCTAAAGGGACCCTTTAGCACCGGTTATTCAACCCAGTGCTAAAGGGATACCCCTTTTGCCTCGGAAGATCTGCACCGGTTGGGATACCGGTGCTAAAGCCGGTTCCCAACAGGTGCAGATGTTGATCATTCTGGTGGTAGTGCGCACGCGATCGGGAACGCCGGTGGCCACGCAGCTGTCGCGCGAGGCCAAAGACCCCCACCGAGCAAGCGGACAAATTGAACGAACCAACGGGAAGGAGCAAGCGGACAAAGCGAACGGGAAGGTGCGCGCAGCGCAAGCACACGATAATTGCAATGCAAATGCATCGCAATCCATCTCCAGCATGTGGCTGCCATCCTCTACGGTCCCCGTTGTCAAAGATTGGCAATAGTGTTGGAAAGAGAGTTCACATCTCCCGATCTCCGGCATGCAAACTGAGTATACATCTACCAGAATGGCAAAATGTTTATGGAAGACAGTGGCCGACGAAGACAATGGCAATGGCTATTACATTAAAGAAAAAACATGTCCGTTAAGATAGGGAGAACAAAGGCGTTTCGACACAGCATTGATCCATACAGGTTCACAAGAAGAAATCTAAAGCTACTGAACGGAAAGAAAAGAAATGTTTATTTAACAGCGTTGATTCATTCATCTCTATTACATACTCGTGGATGTTTATGAAGGGCCAAAAATGAGTAAACACCGGAAAAACATGATTACATCCTACTTAAGTACCCAACTCGCAGCAAAGAGAAGATCTGGGGAAAACAAGAAAATGAATCTGTAAAAAATAGGCAATAGTACATGTTCACCTTTTTTTTACATCCTTGTGTAAATACTACAGGCTGGGTGGGTGAGCAGGTGGAAATCCTCTCCAGGGAAGGTCAGCTTCGACAATTGTCGAATGTTTTGGAGTCGGCAAAGGATAAAAAGTCTTGCAGTTGTGCACTTCCTTTTGTGGGTGCAATTCATCGCATGGTTAATCGCCTTGTAGACAGTATAGCTGGCGGATATTGCCTGAAGCTGTGGACATGAACAAAAGGATTTCCAGTTACTCCCATGAAAACAAATCGTGTTTTCCAGATGACCCACATGAAACTGGCTATTACCAACTCCGTTCTTAGACAAGTGACTATCATTTTCAGCTAATAACAGTTGCAACAGCTGTTCATAAGAATAGTGGCGGGAGCACTGTCAATTCCTTAAAACGGAAATGAAGCAGACATAATTGATTGACTTTATCATTTAAGCAGTAGGCAAAATCTCAGATCTGTTATTTGTAACATACAGATGACGACCTTCAGAATTGAAGAAATGCACCAGCCCACAAGATGCGCCCAGGTATTTAGCTTAAACAGTAAAAACGTCATTTTTATGGTCTCGCATATTGTGAAAATGTGCACATTTTAATTCAATGATGAAGCTAGGTTTAAGAATTAGGAAGATATACTTCCCATGGGTAAAGACCTAAAGAAGTCTGCTCAAGCTGTCCAGCAATTACCATGTCACTGCATGCCTATCTATTAACTGTAATTGGCATTGAATGGTGCAACAACAAATATTTCTAGATGTAAACCCACAGTCAAAGTTTCTACTGAAATGCTGGTAAAAAATGATCATACTGATGAGATGTTAGTATGTTACCATATAACCAATCCTTGAACTGAGCATGAAGAGCAGTCGCCAAGTCCCTTTTCCGATTCTCATCAAGCTGCAGCTCCCGAATCGTCTTTTGAATATCTTCCAGAGCAGAACGCTGAAAATGGACGGCATATTTAGGAACATGTGGCCTTCAGGAACAAAGCTTAGTAAAATAAAAATAAGTTAACAAACTGTGTCCAGCAACATTCAAGAATCTATCAACATTTACGCTATATCTTTGACTTTCAGACTACTTTGCTAAGAAAAAGAAATGTTACTTTCAAACCTCATTCATCTAGTTGGATTAGGATTGGAATATAGGACGGAAATTAGGATCAACACAGCACTAGTGATGAAATAATGGATGATATGTAGGTATGGACAAGAGTTTCTCGTGGAGTTTCCTAATTTTATACTTTTTTTTTCTTTATTGCCATGCAATTCCGTGAAAATAGATAATGGTATAATTGGCCCATGAATGCAGCGCAGAACATCAAAAAGTATATATTGCAACAAATGAATACAGTGAGGACGATTGAGCCCTTGTAAATAATGAGAAACAACAGAATCCCACAAGTAAAAACTGAGGTATTCTCACATTCATGTCTTGATAAGGCAGCTTGAATATCAATTAATTTTTGTATTGAAATAGAAAACATTATAGAAGCCATTAGAACATTTGCTTAAGAGATAAATGGATTATGGTATGGTCTAGCTAAATTGCATTTAGTCACTGAGTATACCTTTTTGCTTTGGAATGTCCCATAAATTTCAGGCAATGGGAACGGATTGCAGTTTGTAGGCTCTTGCGTTTCATCCCCAAACCAACTAGGAATCTGCAGAAAGAAAGTCATTGTTGTAATATTTTTTTAATAGAAAAAAAAACAGTAGTTCTACTCATTATTAATAAAATGCATCAATCGGTACTAAAATAAATTTTCCCAGTTGAAATCATCTCAGTGGGGCAAAACATGACAAATACATCAAGAACTGACTCAAGTATTTTAGCATGCAGGATGCTTCAAGTTGCCATATTGTAATTACTGGGCACAGTTAACATGTTTACAAGATAGCCTCAATATTCACTTACAAAGGAAAAGTTGAACAAGGCAAGAAACATGTTTCTATATGCAAAATCGAATACCAGATCAAGAACAGTGAAAAATGAACTTGAGGACTGATGGGTCTGTGCTTATTTTTTCTGTATATACGTTTACTTACAGATATAAAGCTTAAAATACAATTTTCACATACCAAAAAGTTGGTAAATAGATCAGGATCCAGACATGTAGCAGATTCAGCTTTAACATCAGAAACCCCAGCAGGATGGGATAATGAATCGTGTGGATCAACAATTCCCAACACAAAAGGTTGGTCCCATTTGTTGACACTGGGATCGACACCAACTTGCATCAAATGATCCTGCAGCTGTGGGTAGCGAGTATTGAATGGGGCAACCTGTTGATACAGGCACAATAATTAATTATATTTGGAGTATGGTATAAAATCACATCAGTAAGTTAATATTGTCTTTCATTTGTTATTTCCATGTGCCCTAACAAGTGAATAGTAAGTACAATCATTACTTGTTGACATTTGATCTATGCCACCCATTTAAGAAATGGGCAAGCAAATATATTTACACCATCATCCTCTGCCACTGCCACTTAAAAAGCAGAAGGAAAAGGAGCAACAGAACTTACTTGTAATTTATGGTTGTCCCCCAATACAAGAGGTTGGTGATTAACCCCCAAGTAGAAGATGCACTCACGACAGTTGGCAATACAAATTCGTTTTGAAGCTGCAATGATATGCACTCTTTCACAATGCTCCACCTTTACTACCTGATAGCATAAAACAACCAGAGTACACTTGTAAAATATAGTTGATCAAAATAAATAAAATTATTTTCTCATTGCTGAGTTTTATCAATGTTACTAACTACTGGGATAGACAGGAAGGTACTGAAATAGTAGACATAGGTATATAACTCAATTCTACTGGTCTCCCATCAATACAGAGCTTCAACACTTATAGCAAGGCATGTATACTGACAAAAGGCCCATGGATCAAGCTTGCATTTCTACACATATCACACCTCACAAAGTGTGCATATCTATCAGACCATCAAAGCCCAGAAGATATCTCCCCACATCTAATAGAGTTGCATCAAAAGGCACAAAGGTAGCAGATACCAACTCCTCTACAATCTAATCATGACCACATAGCTGCGAAATGGTTTAGTAAGAAGAAATATGTTAAATGATCAGCTCTGCTGGATTTTGGTATATATGGAAGTTAAGAGGAGGTTTTTGTTTTCAGAGATGGAATGGGGACATACAAACCAGATGCAGGACAATTTGGTGACGATGTATAAAAATGGAGGATTTTATGCACATGTCAAGAAGAAGGGGGGGAGGGGGCTGTGGTTCATTTTTAAGCTAACAAAGTTTACCAGGTAAGCTTTGAGGTTCTAGAAAGGGGATGGAAGACCATGGTGATGCTGGAGATGAGATCAGAAAAGCCAATCAAAGAAGATGTGCCACAGAAAAGAGGGCGATGGATGATGGAGGAGATGCTGCAAAGCTGCTGGGCATTAACTGCAAGTTTCCTGAAGCACTGGTGTGCCAATGCTTACAGTAGTGACAGGATGTCAGCCTGTAATGGTGGTAATTGTTTGAGATAGCTGAACTTTCAGTATTGTTAGAATGGTGTGCTGGCTGGATGCCATGTGATGCTACGATTAAACATTTGTAAAACGTGGTAGGTTGGCAATGAATGAGACCAAGTTGTTTTTTGGGCAAACAAAACTGGAGGGCCTTGGTTCCTGAACTCTTATAAAACCATAACAAATAATGGCAGGTTATCTGCTAGTTAGATGATATGAGTACCAAGAAATGAACTATATATGAATGAGAAAAGCCACCTGTAGCCCAATATATAGGTGGTGGGTGGCAGATCCATTTCAGAAACAGAGGAAGCAAGAAGAATCTTTCTTAAGCAAAAAAAACAGAGTAATCAGAAAGAAATTTAATCTGCGACAGCCAGAATAGAATTAAACCAATACCTTGCCAACAGCACCAAGAACAATTGTAGCATCAGAACAACCATACACGGTAGCATACTTCAGCGGTGCTAATATGTAGATAACAGAATCATGACAGTTCAGAACCTATAAAAGGAGTATGCAACTTGAGTTATCAGTACAACAAACATAGAGTCCTAGCTCTGAGATTTTATAGTTCAAGTCATAAAGCAACTACTGAAATGCATGCCATTATGCCAACAAAAATAGTTAGATGCATGGCAATGAGTAGCCTCTACTGTGAGCAAGTTTACACAATTTTTCCACATCAGATTATCAGTCCACATATTTATCTTCCAATTTCAATCTTCTATGCACCCTGACCCATTTGATGATAGTCAGAATTATCATCTCTCAAATTACCTAAGAGCTACAGTGTAGTGCTTTGTCTTCTAAAAGCCAGTAATAGAATGTTACAGATCCAGCAAAAAAGAAATAACTCTTGGCAGTGTTTTTAAGTGCCGTATCAATTACCAGATAAACACAACATATTATGTCCTATATTCTCTTTAATTTTTTATCATAGAATGACAGTTGTCAACCTTTTTAGCTTTGAGCATACAGGTATATGGATATGCTTACATTGGTCATACAGAATGTGATATTAGCGCATTTGGCATGAAAAAATTACTTCCATATAAATTTTTTTTAAGTCTGTTCATGTATAATAAAAAACGCAGTGGTCAAATGGTGTGTAGAGGGATCATGTCAATGTCCAAAGCAACAAGTAAAATTAAAATGGTGAGACTAGTGTAAGAACTCTATAACTTGTAAAACCATATTTTGTATTAAGAAATTTCTAAATTGAACCTTACGTTGCATATCTGATGGGGATAGCATAAAATTTTGGACGTGTTAAAGAAGCAAAACATAGATTAAACTCTCTTCAGCCCTTCCCAAGGCCAAGAAGTTAGCTAGTGGCAAGAAACTATCAACTATCAAGGTACCTTTATTGAATTCCCCTTGATATCAGATGCATGCTTGACAACAGAGGTTTTCGAAAAGCCCTCTACAAACGTTACATTTCTGTAATATGCAGGATTGGAACTCGGTGTGCTGTTCCGTGTATGACTTGCATTGGCCTCAGCCATGGTTACATCAAGATCAGACACGGTTTGCTTGTTGCTTTCCTTTGCTGCAGACCTCTCAGCAGAATATTCCAGTGAAGAAGCTATGTTCTGCGACATCCAATCAAGAACCTGAGCAGCAGGGACAGGAGCAGCAGGCATGTCTGGATCGGAGTTTGCAAAAAATGTGGCAGCCTGACTTAACGAAGTTCCTTCTGAGAATTGAACTAAAAATCCAAGGTGCTCAAAAGTCTCCATTGTCAATACCTGCACAAAATCAATGCAAATAATGGCCACCAACTCTTTAGAGTGAGCATTTTCCAACATAATGGTCTTAACATATGCAGCTGTGTTCCCCACACACATAGACGAATAAGCCATACAGAACAGACATCAGGATCATCTTTCAAGAGTCCAATTTAAAGAAAACTCATCTGACATTTTCTCATCTGTCCAAAATTTAACTTTCTTGATTAAAACCAACTAACCAAGAAACAATAACTTTCAAAAACAACTCAGATAAATAGTCAAAAATAGATGAGGCGTCATTTGTATATATCTGCCAGCATCGAATTCATGCGTTCCTCTCGCGCTTTCCTTTATTTGCTTGATAAGATTACCTGTAGGCATGTATACCTGTGTGTAGGTTTTTTCCATGAAAATTTGCAAGATCATACCTCGTATTCTACTTGGAGACCTACATCTAACATCTTGAAAAAACAGTGAAAACAAACCTTTAAATCTCACTTTAGAGGGATCATTGCCTAACCTGCATGCTACACACATTTCTTTTATTGTCTAGTCTGATGTTTAAGGTTATTTTTTCTATCAGCCATTTATCATGTCAGCTTCACACTAGTAGGAAAATAGAAAACAAAAAAAAAAGCACACTGATCAGAAGAAAAGGTGGCATACCAGAGAATCGTCACCCTCACCCTCAACAGAATCTGCCAAGAGGGTAAGAATATTTGACATATGCTTTTGCAGATAGGACAACTGATGGATTTCTTCATCAGATTGAGAAGGCATAAAACGACGGCTATTACTGCGAACAAGCTGCAAAATAATATAACATGGAACATTAAAAGGCAGTTAAAATAATAGAGTAAATTATGTTGTGGGTATCATGTGCGTGGTGACTGCAGTTTATCATGGAACTTGAAAAAAGTGCAACATACCACACTAATGTTGTTTTGAGATTGTAATCATGCTGTCAATGCACCAACAAGTGCAATCAGGCCCACATGGCCGCATTGCATTGACCGGGACATCAGCATGGCAGTAAACAGCCCTGCCACACATGTCATGGGTCGACTCTGTAGTTTTGCAAATCTAAAATTTTGTGCCTATTGTTTACACACTAGTTGTGGCATCCACAGCGCAATTTACTCAACTATATGTAATCTAACTACTTGCCATGGCATATGGAAAAAGGAGAAAAAGGGAACTATATCCTCCAGCCAATAACAAAAAATAGAATTAAATGAACATATAGACGCGAATTGTATTTCCTGAGAAGCTATAGTCAATATTGATGCTTCAAAAACACCAAATATGATAAGAAACAACTTTTTTTCCTCGAACGACGCAGGAGAACTGTGCTTCATTATATTAAGAAGGAAAAAACTTTGTATGCTTACTATTAGCAAACAAATTCTAATCATCACACACATTTGGATTTATGAAAATTCACCATAACAGAGAGCCAGGCACACTTCAGAGCCCTGAGATGATCTGTTCAGGGTAAACCCCACAATAAAGGGTAAATTCATTTATGAAACAGAGAACCTAGATTTACTAGTCAAGAAAATGTCTGCACGGAATACAGTATCATTATGGAACAGTGGCTAACCAACTGAAACCCAGCCAAAGTCAGATGCTCTAATGTGCTTACTACAGCATGCATAGATCCAATGAACTTTGCAGACGAATGGCAACTTCTTAAGGCCAAATAACAACATAATTGCTACACTAGACAGGTATCACCGTCATAAATATAGACTACAGTCTGCAGTCACAACATCTCTTGCTGCTGATGACAGATTCACAAGTTAGTGGTTTATTTGCTTAAGCTCAAAGGATTCAATTGCAGGATTGCTGGAGAGATGAAATAAATGTTTAGTGAAGTATGGCACCTGCCCCAATCTGTGGCTGGACTGTTGGAGGCTTTGTACAGCAGTTTAAGATGCAGGAACAATCCTCTGGTGGGTCCCCGTCACCATCACTCATGGCAGATGATTGTAACAGCAATTTGATACTTTGATAGTACTAGGTTTCTATGACACACAGCACATCAGTGGGACTAGCAACACGCCAGCCTTCAGTATATAACAATTTCAGGAGTCAATGAATATGTTATCGTAATCCTAGGTATGGTTGCAGCTGGATACAGTGCCACCATCTCTGCCTGAGATGACACGTCGGATTTACTGATAAAGGCTAAACACATTTTGTTCTGAATCGACTACTGGCATTCGCATCGCAATCCTACAAGCAGCAGAGTCCTTTTTGAAAAAGCGATCAAATGAACGAGACCGGTTGATCCTGACCTGGATCGGGGAGAGCGCGGAGAGGTATCCATCGAACGCGGAGGTGGACGGCCAAACGTCCGCCACGGCGGGCGAGTCCTTGTGCGCGCTCCGCGGGACGAGGCGCTTGTAAGACTGGATGTAGAGGAAGAGCAGCACGTCGCGGATGTCCGCGCCTGCGCCATCCCCGCCGCCGTCCCCGAGCGCGGGGTCCTCGGCGGGGAGCACGGCCGCGAGCGTGCCGAGCGCGAGCGCCGCCTGCTCCTGCGGGATCTGCAGCGCCTCCGCCAGCACCGCGGCGCCCACGCGCCCGTCGGTGGCCGCGGCGGCGAGCTTCTCCTTGAGCTGGGCGAGGGTCTGCGCCAGCGTGCCCTCCGGGAAGATGAGCTTGGGGATGGGCAGGAGGCCGTGCTCGAACGCCTCCCTCCGCGGTCGGAGCAGCGCCGCGGCGGGGGTGGCCGTGGCGGCGGCGGGGGGCGGCGGCGTCTCCTCTGGGGCCGGCGATGGGGACGGGGCCGCGTCCGGCGGCGGGTCGAGGGTCTCGTCGGCCATCGCGGCGACGGGAGAGGGAGGCGCGGGGGAGGTGGGGAGATCTGGGAGTGCGGTGGGAATGGCGAGGAGAAGGCAGAGGCAGAGTGACTCGATGCGTACGGGCTGTTTCTTTTTTTTTCTTTCTGCCTTTCCCTTTTTCGAAGGGTAGTTTGGGGTTTCTAATCCTGGTTCCAGACGTGTCGAGATTAGATTAGCCGCATTCATGTCGTAACGGAAATGGGCGACGGATGTGTGACCAGGCCAGATCACGTCACGGCCCGGCTCCGCACGTGGTCAGCCCGTGCGCGTGGGCCGTGGATGGATGACAACGGGCTGGGCCACCACCTCTCTGATCATGTGCCGCACGAGCACGTACGGGCCCGGCCCGGCCTGCCTCGTTTCTCCTCGTACGAAATTTGAATTCCCTCAAAAAAAACTACAAATTTGAATGTGCTAAAAAAAGCTACAAATTTGAATCTTCCTAAAAAAGTACAAATTTGAACAGCTTAATTAACAAAACATTTTAGAAACACCCAAGTCAGGTCAGCATTTGTTAGAAGAAATGCTAAATTTTCTTTCATTCAATTCTTCACGGTACAATCGCTCAAGAGAAATATGCATATGACATACAGCATACATGAAGCTTATATCACATTTTTTTCTTTTTGACAACATGCTTTTGTAGAAGCAACAATACATACAGTACCTAAGATCACCATCAACACATCCCAAGACTGATTCCTGCCAAACCAAAAGGCAGCAAATTAACCATGCAGGTCTAGATATTTAGCTCACGGCAAAGGCTGTCTTCGCCGTGTGTCCGATATTATGCTCACGGCGAAGTGACAGGCACACGACAAAGAACTGGATTCCGGTAGTGTCTTCGATCAGTTACTACCGCCATCCATATATATCCGTACAAAAGCTACATACATAGATCACTGCCGATCAATGGCGTATCGTGAAACAAGCATCCAACAACAACCCAATTAGCCTCACACTCGCACTCGCACTCGCACATCGAGGACTTATCACTCTCGCTACGTACAAATGCATCCACCACCAGCAGCATCCAAATCCTCCCTCTCTTTCGCCTGGTTCGTGTACGGCGCATAGCACTCCAGCTCCATCTCCCTCGTGTTCACCAAGATCACCCAAGCATTGTCCGTCTTGGATTTAGGATCCAGCAGCGCGAACTGCACGACATCCGGGTCGTGCCTGCACACGGCGGGGAACTCCGGCGCCCAGCGCGGCATGGGCGAGGTGCGGAACTCGTGGGAGTTCCAGAGGTCGCCGACCTGGAGCACGCCGTCCTTCTCCCACGCCATCTCCGGCGTCGTCCTCAGGGTCCACGTGGTGACGGCGACGCCGACGGGGTTCCTCCGGCGGCCGAACAGCCCGTCGCTGACGTCGACGAACCTCACGACGCCGCCGCGGCCGACGTCGACGGTCCGGTGCGCCGCCGGCATCCGGCGGCCGTTGCAATAGTCGTGGGCGTCGTCCCAGACCTCAATCTCCGGGAGAGGGACGAACCGGAGCTCCGGCGAGGCGGCGAAGACGTCGCAGAGGAGGATCCCGCGGTGGTAGTCGACGCAGCACATGAGGTCGCCGGAGGCGAAGACCTTGTCGGTGGCCCAGGTGCGCTTGTAGAGCCCCTTGCTGGGGTCGAAGGGGATCGGCAGCCTCAGCTCCTCGCACCGCCCCGTGGAGGACGAGAACCTCGTTGTTAGAGTTAATCTTGATGTTTATTTGTGTAGTGGTGTGTGAGTTAACCTCGTGTCTAGTTAGTTTGTTAGTTGAGTCTCTAGTAGTTGTGTGCGCACACCGTGCTGTGCATGGCGTAGTGGTCAGGAGTGGCAGCAAGTGCAGGTGTGTGCGCGGAGTGCAGGTGTGTGCGGCATGCAGGTGAGTGTGCGGCATGCAGATATGTGTGGCCAGGGGCTTGGTCAATTGAGTCATTGCGTGTGCGTGCTGTTAGTGATGCTCTACATGCAGGGAGTTGTGCCTTGCATGTAGGAGGTGATTAGAGGATAAGCCACCAGGTGCTTGCCGGGTTGTGCGGCAAGAGGTGGCTGAACCTGTGCGTGTGTGAGTGCTATTTAATCCTCTGTAATCAGCTGTGTTTAATCGTGCGAGTGAATAGAAGTGCAAGTGAAGGTGCTGGTGTGCATCTCGACATAGGATGCGGCCGGCGGGTCCGCGAGGCGGAGGGAGACGCGGATGGCGTGGCCGTCGCTAGTGAAGCAGGCGGCGGCGGCGGCGGGGTCGTCCGCGGCGGCGTCCTCTCCCGTGAGAACGAAGGGATCGAACAGCGCCCAGCCGGCAGGGGTGGCCGGCGCCGTGACGGCGGTTGGAGAGCGAGGCAGTGAGGCGGCCATGTCGAAGACTCCGAAGGGTGTACGAGCGGATCGGAGCGCCCTATTTTTCTCTACCTAATTATAAAGTAAGGATTGATTCAGCGGTACGTCATAATTTTACAAAAACATCCTAATTTTTTCAACAAATCAATCCACATCTAAAACAACATGCTAATTTTTTTACAAATAAACCCCTTCTGTTTCATCAAACCAACACAGTTTCGTCCGTGCCCCCAAGCAGCCACCGCCCGCATCCCGTCATGGGCTCATGCGTGCCGCGCGCGCATAGATGGGCTGCAGCCCTGACGCCGTTGCTCGACCGACGATCATGAGGGAGCGAAAGCAGGCGACGGTGGAGCTGCCATACCTCGTACCTCGTAGGCGTTCTCCGCAGCCGTGGTGCCACACGCCAGGAAGGAGGGTGGTGGTTACAGCCGTTGCGGCGTTGGCGTCGGGGACGGGTCGATGGGAGCCGGGCGGAAGCTTACACGGACACACGGTACGTTGCTGCAGACTCGTTGAGGCCATCATGAAGAACATTTACAAGATCTTACTACTCAAGTACTTGAGCCTCAGGAGCACGGATGTTACTGAACTACTACAAGAAGATTGGGAAGCAGACTGCTTGGAGACATCCGTCAAACAGCAGTACGGTCTTTCTCCACTAAATCTGAAACTTCTAATGCTAAAATAGTTCCTTGGAGGCCATAGGATGTCCAACAACAGCTCTGATATGTTTCTGGAATTATTTGCGACAGTTCGCCTTCCCAGTGGCATCCGTACAATGAAAAAAAAATAGAGGTCATGTGAACATCGCATATTGAAGTATCCAGCAATTTTGGTGATATAATTAGCTGCCGACAGCAGTTGCTGCAAAAATAGTATTGAAGTCTCTTTTATTTACCGTAGCAACGCACGAGCACATTTGCTAGTATTAGAAAAGACGGGGAATAGCTTTTCAATTATAGAACGGGCCGACCGGGAACGTGAGGCCAAGGACTGTATCGGACTCGGACTCGGACTCGGACCCGGTGTAATGGCCATCGAAAAAATGGAACCGTGAGAGCAACTCCAGCAGGGGCCTCTATATGGGCATTTACTCTAAAATTTAGAGGCTTGGAGCAAAAATACAACTCCAGCAGGGCCTTCAAATGAGTCTGCATTTTGCATAGACCTCCAAATCTCTCCACCAAGCCTCCATTCCTAGAGGCCCTCCAATTCCCCCTCTAAAAGTGGGTTGATTCACTGACATATGGGGTCCATAACCAAATAGAGGGCTGAGTTGATTTGTTGCTGGAGTTGGGCTCTAATTTAAAGGGCCTCTATTTTTAAGTTGGACCTGTAAATTAGTCTTAAAGGTCTCAATTTGCATAGACTTGCTGGAGGCTCTGATTGCTAATCCGGCACAGCTACTGAACTCGAACTAGGACGGCGAAGAAGAACTCGAACAAGGGTTGTTATCGGACTCGGATTGGTCCCCTGATCTCTACTGGGCCAGACTGGGCCGTAGGGCTGGTCGGTTCTCCATCAAGAAGTCGGCCCACCATGGCGTCGTGCATGCATTTGGTTGGCGTTCTCATTCTCTTCCCTTTGATGCTATCATGGACAATCAACAAGCCGAAAGCCTGAAACGCTCAGGATGTTGGCAAAAGGAAAGAGGAATCTTTTTGCTGGAAAGATCATACCAGAACCAAACCAATTCATATAGGGCTGCTATATTGATTGGTTAACCTCACTAGCTGATGTGGCTAATAAGATATTAGCCAAACGATTATGTTGCCTAAACTATTGCGGATGACACTAAACAGTTATTAAGCAAATGTGGGGATAATTATTGCATCATTTTAATTATTTAAGGATTTGATTTGCAACGATAAAAATACAAAGGATAAAATTCACACTTTTATATACTACTACTAGGGATTAGACAAATAAAGCTTACGTGTAGACATATAAGGGTAGCTACAACATTAGGCCACTCTCAGTGGTAGAGTCATGGGCACAGTTACCAAGTCTGCCACATCAGCTTTTTAGCATGATGATCCTGTCACTCTCAATGCAAAGGGTCATGGGCACAGTTTCATAGATAGAATGCAACATTTAAATCTTACATATGTTGTGATCAAATGGAGGGTCATGAGCTCTCATGGAGGGTCGTAAGTATTGGTATCTGTGTCGATCCAGGGTCATCGTCATGACCCTGAGATCTTCTCTCCCTTCATTAATTTCGTGCCATGTCATCAAAAAAGCCTATGTGGCAGTCCATTAAATGTTGATGACCATGCCATTGAGACTGGCCTTAGGTGCCAACTAGTTGTAAGGGCATTATTGGTGGACAATAAGTCCAAATAAATAGATGAGAGTCCCGAAACTATGATGGATTCCCGAGGGAAGTCTCAAATGCATTTATATGTTATCACTTTGATTGAATGAATATTGTATTGACAAGGGTATTGCGGTCTCTACATTAACTAGTGAGGGTTAGGACTTGTTTGAATAAGCTAAGACAGGAAGGGCTAAAATTAGCTCTATTGTGTTTAAATATGTTCTGATCAGTTTAATAGGTTTTAACCACCAATTAGCTATCATCTATACATTTATCTAACAATTAGTCCATGTTTAGCCGTTACATTTAGCACTCAAATAAAAGGACTAAAAAATACCCTGAATCTTATCACTTAACATACACATTGATTGCAAGATTTTCTTGTGTTTTTCAGTGCCATTTTGCTGTCACAATATAAACGGGTAGGTTGACACAAAGGTTCCCAAGGAATAAACCACTTTTCTTAATCAAAACGATCTGCAAATTAGTTCCAAAATTCGTAAAACATTTTTAGTGATACAATTGATGGAGATAAACTCGTTTTGTACAAAAATCTTTATGTACCATTTAAAATATTAAAAATAAAATTCGCTAAAATAGGACACTTGTGAAAATTATACGAATTTAAGGCATACAAATACTTCCAAAAAATTGTTTAAAAATACATAAATACTTCCAAAAAATTGTTTTAAAATATATAATATCCAAATGAAGTAAGTTATACAATTTTAAAAGTTATTTAATAATTTAATTATTTCCATAAATTAATTTTGTAACTTATGATAGATACTAATTATATAAAGATAAAAGTCTATTTTCACTCTACAAATATCACATAAGTCTGATTTTCAACCCTGAACTATGAAACAGGATATTAAGGGTCATCCAACTATGAAAATCAGGCAAACTTGGACCCTTGGCCAAAGGTGGTTTATATTTTTCTTGATTTTAAGTTTTTATTTAATTAAAAAAATCAAAGATAAGAAACTGGTACCAAAATGTTCTCTAAAATATAGACCATTTGTTGGTGCTTTTAGTTGGAATTATTTGGATCTTGTTTATTCATGTTTTTTGTGTTTTATTGTTTCTATCCATGCATGTTATTTATTTAAATTGCCATTTTGCACCCACTTTATATTCATCTTATGATTAGTTGATTGCATACAATTTGAGCCATGTGACATGTTCGAAACTTATCTCTTAATGTAAAAATAATTTAAAGTAAAACAATAGTCATGCATGCCTACATAGGATCTATATGTGGTGGAGCATGGCGTCATGTGAGACTAGTGCCATCTTTCCAATTTTTTATTTATTATTAATGTCAATCCCTGAGTATAATAAAGTTCAAATAGCAATTTATATAAAGAGTAGGTATGGCTATGCAAAACGTCAAATAGAGTGACAATAGATAGTTTATATTTTTAGAGAAGTTTTCAGACCAAATTCATATTTGTCTGATAAAATGAATTAGTTAATAATTTTTAGATTAACCAAAAAATAAAATACAGAAAATAGTAACCGACATTTTAAACCGTCCAAGGTTCCAAATTTGTTCGGTTTTGGCAGTTGTATAGCCCTTCGTATCAGGTGTTATAAGTGGAGGTTTAAAAATACATTTTTATCTTATTTAAAGAGTGAAAATAGGTCTTTTCCTTTTTTATAAATTGCTTCATCCCGTTGTACAAATATTAGGTAGATTTGCGTATTTTCGTAAAATATTTTCATGCCCTAAAATTGGGATAATCTTCAAAGTAGCCTAATTTGCTGAATTTCAATTTTAATATTTTTAATTCTACCTACATATTTTTATACAAATGAGTTCATCTACATCTATTTTACCACTACAAAAAGTTTCATGAACTTTGAAGGCGATGGACATTGTATGGTCAAGAAAGGAGGAAGAAAGAATCCACGACTAGTATTCAGCCGAGTTAACTAACAAAACGGAGGGAAGTGCCAAATAAGGATGACCCAAAGTTCAACTATGAAACTTTTGGAGGACCAAGGAAGGAACTAGTAATTTTTGTAATGTCAAATAGGAAATTTCCTCAATATCATGCTACTTTGTGACTGGTCTTGTTGTATATATAACTTTAAGAAGTCCATACATCAACCATAAACCCCCTAGACATGAACATAAAAAAGAAATTGATGTTTATCTTTTCTTCTATTGTCACAGTTGACTTTTGGCATCATCTTGCAAATTACAATCCGTTCAACTTCTATCAAAGCCTGGCCTTCGCTGCCTTCCTTGTAGGCGACCTCGGCAACAGCATCAGTAACATTAATCATCCAGTTTTATTCTTGTCCATTATTATTTTTCTAATCTGGAACCACACATTTCCTTTGCGTTGACCTTTAATCAATCAGTTTCTTCCACTCGTGGTCTCGTCTCTAATGGATGTGTGTTCATGCACATTGATCTGCTCTTGTTTTATTTAATTTCCCTTCACTTTCAGCGACTGACCTCGGCGGCTCGCGTATCAAGTGAAGAAGGCTGAGACCACACATCATATCCACATCCACATGCGTTGTTAATTGCATCAAGTTGATCTTAATTACATACCTTGGTCATGTGACGTGAGAGTGCACGCGAGGAACACTTAACCATACTTGTAAATTCCATTCCGGAGGTCATTCCGTTTTTGCTTTTGGAACGGAACATTCCGGTATCGGCCGATACCGGTGTACCGTTCCGGACTTTATTATATTAAAAATATATGAATATACATATACATAAATATTCATATAAATATATACTTACGGCATAATTACGCTTCATCACACTGACATTTTTACCAAACTCACATATAATTCATTAAGTTCACCTGACCATAACCATATTTCATACTCCATAGCTCATACATGGAAAATAAAAACACAATCATTTGGTTTTAGCCCGGTACCGAAATGAGCGGAACAGGCGTTTCGGCCGGTATTGGCCGGAATGGCCGGAATTGACCGGTATTGACCGGTATTTGACCCGGTACGGGATTTGAGCCCTTCTATGCCAGTTTAGGCACCGGAACGGGGCATTCCGGCCATTCCGGACCGGTACCGGAATGGAATTTACAACTATGCACTTAACACATGCATGCATGCATGCATCGACTAAACCGCCAAGATGATAGGAAAAAAATGGACAGTGCAAATGAAATGGCTATACTCTGATTTTCGGAGGACGAAAGTGAATGCCCATGAAAAAAATGACTGGAAACGAAAAGAAAAGGCAAACATGTCTTGGCCAAATGTTTTCATAATATATACATAACAGATCATATATTAACATATATATCTTATATAGCATGTGCCGA
The DNA here is from genome assembly GCA_033239725.1 of Echinochloa phyllopogon. Classification (NCBI taxonomy): domain Eukaryota; kingdom Viridiplantae; phylum Streptophyta; class Magnoliopsida; order Poales; family Poaceae; genus Echinochloa; species Echinochloa phyllopogon. Next base: position 6,902,958 of record BTCW01000001.1, read on the forward strand.
CAGAAACATCTGATCAAAGAAGCCGTGTGTTCCAAAGCCTCCTAAAAATATATATGTTGCCGAACCGAGCACGTATGTCTCATTTGGTGAAGACGTTTAGCAACACCTTCGGCTAGCCATTTTTTGGTATAATAATTCGATAGTTCTCGGATTGGCCGGTGATCACAAGCTAAGCTATCAGATAGCGTAGCTAACCGAGCATCATCAGCATGACGCCACCGACCCCCCTGATCGATCCCAAGACGTGTCGGCCGTACGGCTCACGATCGCCCGCAGCGGCCGCATCGTGTACGGTCGGTGTCAATCAATTCTGTAGGCCCCGTGGCTTAAACTCGTCAGGCACACGCACAAAGGACGCCACTGTTTTTTGTTCGTGCCAAAGTCTCCAACAGAGTCAATCAAATTGATTCGGCCGGCGACCTGGCTGGATATATATGGACGCAGGAATTTCTCCTGAAACCTGCAGACTTAATGTCTCAAATGTTTTTATGCAGCATTCAGAAACTAATCATAATTTTTGGCTAAACAGACCATGATAAATTCCTAATACTGCTTTGTGTATATATCTTAATGCAATATTGCTATGCTAATGCTACACAAAAAAAAACATAGATATGCTAGCCTCCTGAACTATATAAATGGCTATTTCTATCTTGGTTATGTTGGTTGCTGCTCTGACGGTAAAGATCCTTATGAACTTTTTTTTTTGAAAGGAAAGATCCTCATGAATAATTGACAATGCAAAGTCTTTACAGTCGTGGCTATACAATAAAAAATATATTGTCATGCTATACTAGCTAGTCTCTCAGGAGTCAGGACTGCATATATAGGAGTATATATGAATATAGGACTGCATATATATTAATTCATAGAGAAGTGAGACGGATAGATACATGCATGTATAAAAAGCGTCTATGTCTATAATATGTTTTGCATAAAAATATTGTGACACGAAAACTAAAGACCATAGGAAGAGAAACCATTCTTACTCTGGATATCGATCTGACGTGTTTGGAACGATTGATTAACTAGTACTCCATCTGTTCCGAATTATTGGTCGTTTTGGCAAATCTAGATTCATAGTTAGTGGTATGTATCTAGACATAAGTATATATGTAGATACATACCACTAACTATGAATCTAGATTTGCCAAAACGACTTATAATTTGGAACTGAGGAAGTGCGTAATATTAATCATGTGTAAGATATGCTTTGCCTTGTCTCTAGTAGCATCAATTCTTTTCCATTTTATTTAGGGGCTGGTGAAGATGCAACGCATAGATCACACAAATGCGCGCGATGCATAGTCAACGGCTGCGAACTTATTGCATCATTTGTACGCTGAATGGCAATGTGTCGTACGTGTGGCGGTTAGCTAGTAGCTGAATGCATTGCTGGCCAGAGAATCAATGGCAGACGCTGTCTTTGGATGCTTAACAAACATCAGACAAAGTGTTCAAAAGTGTTGGGAATTTATTTGCAACATAGAAAATTAAGAATAACCGATTTGTTCTATCACATTATATTACTTTTTTATTTTATTATATCATGCAAAGCAACACCATTCTACACCTTAGGTAGGCAACGGGGCAAGTAGTATTCTCGCAAAAAAAAAAACAAGTAGGCTGTACTACTAATAAAACAAACTACTAAAACTAAATGCATACTAATTGCCACAATGGATTTTTGTTCGGTAATTAAAAATAGGGTGTATCTACACCCAACATTAGGTGCATAATATAAAATGCCCATATCAAGGGATAATAAAGAAATAAAATACACCATATGCGCGCTTCTTTTCTAGTGATCTCAATTTCTTCAATTTCCTTTTCACGGTCTAGCTTTTCCTGAAATGTTTTGGGAATTATCTGGGTGTTTTTTCCAAAGAAACTTCTTGGTAGGGGGCTAAAACACTGAATGCTGCTTGATTTTCGATACTGTTTGTGAATCTGCCTTTATTGCTAGCTAGGATATCATGATCACCTTTCTGCCATTAAAGTTTGATCAATCACACATCACACAGCTTGTTATACACAAGATGTGCCATGCATAAACCAAAGAAATATCAAATCCTTTCACACATCAAACATAACCCCACAACTGATCCACTGTCAGATGGTCCAAACCAAAGTTCGTTTTCCAGGACCCAAATTAATTCGTTCTCCATATAAATCCTGCCAAAAGCCCAGAACTGAACAAGTTACTTGATTTGCATTGGTAGCATGTCTCTCCTGAACCCAATTGATGACCCATGAATGCATGGCTTTCTTTGTTGTTTGTTTAAATTGACTCTTGGATCAAATTAAGATGAAACATGAGATCAACTACCTTACCAAATCAATATAAAACTAACTGCTCCGGCCGAGACCAGTCATCCTGCCGGACTCGATCCAACGACGACACCCATCGTATTCTACCTTTTTTTTAAGTCCAATTATTGTGCCTAGCTTTTTCCATGGTTTGTAACCACTCCCAAATATTTCTTGTACAAGCACTCCACCTCAACCAGGCTACAAGTCCTCCTTTTGCTAGTTTCCGGTCAGATGAAGCCATAGAAGACATAGCCGGCCAGGAAGAAGGAGAGAAGGGAAGGGAAAGAAGAAGAGCGGCGACGCGTGTCTACGGATCATCTTCTCACAGATCGATCAGAGTCGGATGTGAAGAATTGAAGCTCAATTTTTAATCATCTTTCCTGCTTCGATCAGCCCAGTTGGGACTTTGGGAGAGAGGTCCGAGAGGATAAGGTGAACAAGAAGCTACTCTGCACAGGTAGCTGGCTTGTGCATGCAGGTTGCTGGCACAGGCAAGTCATTGCATGCATGGGGGATAGGCCATGGAAGCAGCCACATGAGCAGGCTCCTTATCCACACATGGGGACGGTCCAAGCTGCTTCTTCCTCCGCCCATGGCGGCACCATGTAAACCCTAACACTTGCTCTATTTTCTTGCAAATAGATAGAATTGGGAGTTGCTCTATTTTCTTGATTGCTTGTCTTTCCTCTTCTGAAGCTCATGATCTTTCTTCTTCGCGTCTTATGGTCCTTAATTTTTTTTTCATCAGTTTTATCGGTCTTGTGCTTTTGCTAAGATTTCGGGATCGATTGTTTTCTTGTGATTAGTTATTAGCGACGCCGGCATCAAAGAATCGGGCGCTTATCTCTCTGACTTTATGCTTCTGGAGATTATATATGAATGAAGTTTGGGCATCTTGATCGATTTAATTTGAAAATGTTTCATGCTTTAAAGTGTCTCTGCACTTGCATATGTAATATTCACTGCTCGTGCGACGTATATTTAGAGAATGCGATGGTGTAACCGATGCATACTATCAGAAGTTTCTTTATGGAGAAACTTTTTTATTTCTTATATATGAAATGCCAATCCTCTAAGAAATATAGGACTGCCGGGTTTTGGGTTTATTATTGATCTTCTCTTTTCTGCTTACCTTTTCCCCATAGAAATGAGTTGGGCTTTGGAAACATCATCTCACGTTAACTTTTTATAATGAGGGTTCTTGGGAACATTTCTAGTGGATTTCTTCAGCATGCGATAGCTAGCTCAGACATCTCGTCCTCACTTTATCAGTTTATATCTCCTTTGGTGGAGTACACGGCTCTTTTTTATAAAATCTTAAATAATATGCAGGAAGATAACCCAATTACAATGATGATTGCTATCGATTTTGTAATTTTGCGTGTATTAATTTGTGCAAGTGCAGCAGAAAGGAACCTGGAGGAGGCGGATACGATATGGCAGAATTCGATCAAGCCCTCTTCCTCTACTTCAACAGCCAGGATCAAACATCAGTTATTCAAGATCATCAACGTCGTAAGCCACAGACTTAACTCCAGGCTTAGCTTTTTTTTCGTAATGTCACAATCAGTAATGAAATATTATGCATATATAGCTGTAATGGGCCAGAGGGAATAAACTTTTTCCCTGTCATATAAACTTTATCTGTTGCTTCATTCATAGATTCTCACCTGACAAAATAATTAAACGTGCCTTCTAGTCTCGCTCGAGCAAATTAAGATGCGCGACAATGCGATCAAACCTCTAATTATTTTTGCTTCTTTTTCCCCTTGCAAATAAAGCCTGTTCTCTGTCTGACAAAAGCCAATTTCAGAAAAGAAAAGGTGTACCTGCTAGTTCAAGGAGAGTGACATATAACAGATACCTGCTCTTTTGTGTGTGTGTTCATTCTAGGTCATTTTCTGCTCAAGCAAGGCAGTTAGGCAGAGATGTGATTTCTCATTGGCTAGCTCCTCATCGTCACCCCGCTTATCTATTTCCAACAACCATATATGACATGCGTTTTTAATTCCCCTTGTTCATATTGAGTCCTTCTCGCTTTATAGATAATTAGATATGCTGTTAACTTCTACTACTTCTAGAATGTTATTAGTGACATATTTGTTGGGCACTTAACACATGATCACGTCCGTACATGTGCATGCACATCCCAGCTCTCTTTATTTTAAGTACGTAGTATATATATAATATATGGAGTGTTCATGCATGTGCCCACATTGTGCAGAAACTCTCAACATCTTCCCTTCTCAGCCCATGCACGTCGTCGAGCCTGCACCAAAGGTATATATATACACACAGACGCATCTGATACGACGACTCTCTTAGCCTCTACATTACAAGGTGGTAGAGATGTTTTTTTTCCTTTGACAAACCACCGATCGTTCTGCCACGACGATCATCGACCACACACATGCACACTGTCTCGATCTCTCCATCTTCTCGATTCCTACATACCCTATCTGATCTTCCTCTTCCGGTGAGCTTAATTTATAGCAGGGATCCATGGGGACTAATAATAACAACACGGCGCCGAACGCCGGCGCCGCCGGCCCTTCTTCGAAGCGGCCGCCGCCGCCGTCCAACGTCCCTCCGGCGGGACAGAAGGACGGCAAGCCGGCAGCCATCAAGGTTAGTTCATTCAGACGTTATACATATAATATATTATATTACCTATTGCATGCATATACGTATACGTGCACGGATTGCGTTGACGTCCATGCATGTCTTACGTCGTCAGAGAGAAGGAGGGAGCAGCAGTGGCGCCATGGGCAGCGAGACGCCGTCGACCTCGAACCAACGGCAGGAGGGCCCCAGAACGCCGGACGCCAAGACGCTGAGAAGGCTTGCTCAGAACAGGGAGGCGGCAAGGAAGAGCAGGCTCAGGAAGAAGGTACAGTATATACTGCATCATGTTCCTAACCGCCGAGAAATCCTAACAAATCCCAAGAAAATGAGGAGAAATTGGATGCGTCTCACAGATAGTATGTGGGTTCAACTGCCACACTTAGGTGGAAGAAAAAGTGGCATATAATCAAAGCTAATGAAGAAATTTACTTGCCCCCTAAATTCTATCAGCTTTCATCTCTACGTGCATATATATGATCAATGTTTCTTTTTCATTTGTCTCTTGTCTGAAATTGTAGGCTTACATTCAGAACCTAGAGACAAGCAGGATTAGGCTGTCCCATCTGGAACAAGAGTTGCACAGATCGAAAGCTCAGGTATGCACTGAAAAAAAAGAATGTACTACAGCTAACGTAATGTTTTCCTAAACTGCACTAAATTAAAGAAAAGTACATGTATGGAGCATCTCTAAGAGCTCTTGTATATCCCATTGACTAGCTTAAAAAAAACAAAGAAAAAATTGTATCCAACAGACTAGCCAATTAAATAGCTATTTTTCAACGCTAGCCATCTCCTCCCCTTCGCTAGGTATCTTTGCCTAGCCAGGCGCGCTCTCCATCCACGCTCGCCAGTTTTAAAAAGTCTGTTGGTTTACCCTGCTTTTGGGAAGCTTTTTTATTTTTTATCTAGCCTCATCTTTAAATTTAACTAGGATTATTGCTAGTCCCTTATAGATGCTCAGCTATATATTTATATTTGTTGTTGTTACACTCCATTTTTTTAGAAATAAAATATGCATGAGGGCTGCACAAAAGTACCCAACAATAATTTGGCTTAGTTATCTTTTAAAAAATCAAGAGAAGCTTAATGTTAAGAGATCGAAATTATTGACCCACACTAGCTAGAGACTAACTGAGTTTGTTCCATGCATGTCGCCAAACACAAATCGTCCAGGGAGCAGTGTTTGGTGGTGGAGCTCTTTCTGGTGGCAATGGCGGACTAAGCCCAGGCATGCAATCAAAACCTTAGCTAACTATAAACTACTACTGTATTTGTGATGAACATATCCTTAATTCTACTTCTTATTTACATACATTGCGCATTTGCGCATTGCACGTTTACAAGCTTAAGTTGCAAGCATCATGATATTTTGGAAGTGGAAAGTAAGAATTGGCATTTGGCAATATTTGTTGCCATTGTTCGCAGAGGCGGCATGGTTCGACATGGAGCACGCGCGGTGGCAGGAGGACCACGGCAAGATGATGCGGCACCTGCGGGCGGCGCTGGAGGCGGAGCACGCCGGCGCGGCGCCGGCGGCAGCGGACGCCCAGCTGCGGCAGCTGGTGGACGCGGCGGCGGCGCACCACAGCGTGCTGGCGGAGCTGAAGGGCGCGGTGGCGCGGGCCGACGCGTTCCACCTCGTGTCCGGGGCGTGGGTGTCCGCCGCCGAGCGCTGCTTCCTTTGGATCGGAGGATTCCGCCCATCGGAGCTCATCAAGGTTAGTTTCTCAGGTTTCACTAGCTGCCTCATTTAGTAGCTCATCAAATTGGGAGCAGCCTGCTAGCTATGCTCCGTCGGTCCGTCCAACCTTTTGAAATTATAAGTACCAAAAATTAAAATAAGCATTTACCAATAATTACTTTATGACGTAAAGTTAATGTTGTTATATTCGTATTCAAAACACATTTTTATGATTATACCTTTATATATAATACAAATACAATGAAAAGGAGAGTGTATTTTGCTATATCTAATTAATAAGAATGTATAACGTCTACTACTTCAGAGTGTATTTTATATCTATATATCTATACTAAAAGGATACTGGAGAATTGAAAACACCTCCCACCAAAAAATCCACCCCCACCCTCTCACAGAGGACCCACTTGTCGGGCTTTGGTGGGAGGGAAAAACTAGAAAGCATCAAAAATTTTGCATGTTCTAGGGTCTTTTAGTTGTTTCTCCGCTCAACTTTTTTCACCCAAAAAAGGACTTGCCTAAATATACCCACATTTGTACCCACGTCTATACACAATTATCCTGTATTAGTAATAGATAATAAATTGAAGAGTTTTTCTTCATATAAATAAATGTGTGAGGTACATGAGTTGAGACAAATGTATGGAAGAGAGTTTAGCACGCGCGTGCCGCGCGGATATTGCAACTATATTTTATATGTTATATTTGGTTTATTTTATATACGTGCACATGTGCCTTTGCTAGTTTTCTCAAAAAAAAAGAGTGTATTTTATTTGCTATATATATCCAATAAAAATACGTCTTACTTGTAAATGTGGACTTAGGAAGAAGTACATTGTTAATGATTTATTGCACGCATTGAAAGAAACTATACATGTGTATTCAAATTAACAGAGCAGTTGAGCGAACAAGGTGTCAGTAACCACTGGACACCGCGTGAAACGCTGATCTCAGGTTCCTGTAAGCATGAGCTCACGGTCGGGCTCTACTGAGATCTACTAGTAATCACGTACAGTACTCCTGACCAACTACTCCGTTTTAATTGGTGTGCTCAAACGGAACCAAGTCCACAAAAATAATCATGTAATAATACAAGTACATCGCGTGACTTAATTTTTGACCCACACACGCAGACACACGTTTCTTGCCTTCTTGTTCTTGGCCATTTACAAGAATACACGTGTCACGACTCACCACTCATGAGTGGCTACTGCTGATGCAAATTGTATCCTATAGGAAACACATAAATGCATTATATGTACATAAAAATTAGGATTCAAGTACTATTTGGTACTAATAACATTGGACAGATAATAGTCGCAAAAAAAAAGCATTGGACAGATATTATTAGGTATAGGCATGCATCCATGGACAGATAGACGTACGTGATGGATTAGCTAGCTGATTAGGTAGGTCAGAGGTCCCAGTTGATGGAACAGTTAGGCATTTGGAATTGTCTTTAGACTTTGCTTATATAGTACTAGACTACTAGCAGCCATCTACTACTATACTATGTCACTGTTACTTTCTGCAACTGCAACAGGGTGGGGTTAGATAGGAGATGGAGACGGGGATGGTTAACTTACCTTACAACAATGCAAAGGACGTGCCTTTCGGCCGGCTTCTAGATGGACCCGAAATTGGAAAAAAGAAAACGGCTCCCAAAACAAAATCTAAGTTTTGTCAACATGTAACTCGATCACGTGATCGACCAACCCTGTTTCAGGAGTCCATATTACCAGTGCGACTTGTTTTACATGCTTTGTTTCGGTTGAGTTGTCGAAATTTCAGTCAAATCAGTAGCATAGTACTGCTTGCAACTCTGACATATAGTTTTTTTTGTTGATTTCTTGAGAGAGAGAAAGAGAGCGAAGATGTTATTATGAATTGATTAATAACTAGGATGTGCATGAATGCTCCTGATTGAGTCCTGCAGGTAGCCGTCCGGCACGCGGAGCCCCTGACGGAGCAGCAGGCGATGGGCGTGTGCGGCGTGCAGCAGTGGGCCAGGGACGCGGAGGCGGCGCTCGACCACGAGCTGCAGGCGATGCACCGCTCCGTCTCGGAGGCTGTCTCCTCCGACGCGGCGGCGCTGCTCTGCCCCTACTCCGACGTGCCCGGCTACATGGCCGCCATGTCCCTCGCCATCGCCAAGCTCGCCTCCCTCGAGGCCTTCGTCAGACAAGTAATAAGCCCAATGCCTGCTGCTGCTTAATTACTCCTGCCTGTTTATATGAAACAGTGACAAGAAGAGTGGTGATGAATGCGTGAATGGTTGCGTTGCAGGCGGACGCGCTGAGGCTGCAGGCGCTTTACCGGCTGCCGCAGATCCTGACGGCGCGGCAGTCGGCGCGGTGTTTCCTCGCCATCGCCGACTACTCCCACCGCCTCCGCGCGCTCAGCGAGCTCTGGCACACACGGCCGCGCCATGAACCGCCGCCGGCGGCCGGGACCAGCCACGGAACGCCCGGTTTGATATAGATACAGCCTCACGGATATTGGATAGCTTCAGAGATCGTATAGAGGTGATCAGCAATTCAGATGACCCAGTTCTCGCCGATTTGACATCAATTCTAGCCTTCTAGGAGTATATATTTATATACACACATGTAACTGTGTATACATAGCAGCTATTTGCAAAAGAGAATTAAAAAATAAATAGGAGCTGATTCAGCAATATGAAGTAGGAAGGAATAACCATTAAAACTGCCAAATTGCCAAGCTGATTCAGCCAGTATTGACATGTCAGACACTCAGAAGATTGTGAAATGGTGAACAAATAAGTTGCTGCTGAACTATTGCCAAATAATGGGGTGTTACATGCTATGTGATGTACTACACAACCAGTCTCCCTCCGATCCCATACGAAAACCAACAATTAAGTTACACACAATACAAAGTGTCGACCCTTCAGTACAGGGTGTATCTATCATGGCAGCTGATGTCGCAACCCCAAGTTCAGAACAGTCACACAACATAAAATTGGCATCACAGGAACAGGATCTCACTTCCCCCTAGTGTTACAATCTGTCAAGGGCGTCGACGATGGCCTTGCGAAACGCGTCGTTGTGGAGGAAAAAGGAGGAAATGTGGCCGCCTGTTACCCACCGGACTTCTGAGCCTGGCCATGCCTTCTGGAGCTCCATGACTGAATGTCTGGGAATATAACCATCATCCTGTAAAGACAACATATTCAGATTAGAAGAAAGCTCCAGATGAATAAGAATAGTCGAGTAAGCAATCTAATTGTCTGAAATAAGGAGGTAATTTAACCAATCTTCAAAAGGAAGAGTGCTCGAATAAACTATCTCCTATCAATGTATGTTTCAATTTCTGAACATCTGCTAATGTGATGTAAACAGTGTGGGTAAAAGATATATTTTGAGTTATTTCAGATGTCCTTCCACTGTGATAGTAGTAAAGTAGTCGATCAACTAGTGACATATCTGATCATGGTTACTCTATAGTCTATCAAAATCATGAAACAAAGTGAAAAAAACACTGGAAGGAAAACCATCATGTTTTCAGAGATAATAAATTGACATTATAAGGTCATAGAAAAGCTCAGTAGGGAAAAACTAACCGTTGCACCAACAAAGATGACAGCCTGTGGGTTCTTTGGGACTGGAAATCGAGTGACGTCAGTCAAAGACAACACTGACCGCAGCCTATCTCTGACTTGCTCAATAGTGATCCCAGTTTTCTGTGCTGCGTCTTCTGTCAAAGATGTTACATCTTGAGTTATTGCTGCTGCATCTTCTCTCAACACATCCCAAGCTGTGGCATATTTGTAGACTCCTTCACAGAAAGGTACCACAGCAGAGTGTGGAGCGAGAAATGGCAGTGTGGCAATTGGTGTAGGATGCAGGGATCCCACCATTGCAGCATGGACACCACCTGTGTCATCAGAAAAGAACATTTTTTTTCAGAAGATTGTACAATGAATCTTGTAAATAAACCAGAAAATTTAAGAACCAGATGGCTTTGACAAATAGGCTGCTCCATTATTTTTAAGACTCGCTACATTCAGTATTGAGCAAAACCAGAATTACATACCCATGCTGAGCCCACATATGCCTATCTTGCTGTAACCAGCCTCAGTCTGCAGCCACTACAGGAGACTGCGAGCTTCATCAATTGTGGCTTTCCCTAAGAGTAACAAATCACTCACACACTGGAGCTTTGCACCACGCTGCATGCTAGGACGTCGCTGTCCATAATAGGGGCTGTGGTTCATGAGATATCAGATCTTGGTGAATTGTTGGGAAAAATATTATACCAAAAAATGCAAGCAACTCTCACCTCTCAAGAACCATTGTTGCGATATTGTTCTGCAGAAGAGGCCCACCGAGCCGAAGCCTGCGCTCAAATGTGTGGTCACCAGTGCCTATATTGTTTCAGAAAATTTAGACTGATTCATTTGATGAGTGCAAAGACAATTTTAGAAGAGAATTTTTCGGGTATGAACAAAACTTTGTGATAATATTTATCAATTATTATGAAACTAACGGTACAAAGAGACATCATTGTTCAATTTCGGCATTTGGAAGTAATAGTGTTTATCTTGAAAAAAGATAGGAAAGCTGTCAAAGAAGAATGTTAAAGTTGCCAATGCTAGAAAGCCAGCAGACCAATACATATCGTGTTCAACCAACAAAATAAAACGTTGACATGCATACAAGCCAAACATTCATATCAGAAAAAGGTTTTCCTAACCTATGAAGCACATTAGGGAACAAATATAATGAAGCTACAAAATCATGTACCTGCAAGATGGACCACGCATGACATCTTCTCTGGTGTTACGTTTTTAGGAGTAAGAAAAGCAACTCTTGCATTGTGACTCTCAGGGGGCAAGGCATCGATTAATCGCTCATCACATGTAGTCCTGAAAACACCCTCTCGCAGACAAGAATTGTTTGTCTCCCAAACTGTCTTCCACATTGGCTGCACAAGAGTTGGTGGCCAGTTTTGGCAATGTGCATCAGGGAACAACTGCTTCACCATCCTCTCTAGCAAATCAAGTTTGGTGCCTCCCCATCCTTTTGAGAAAAATGGTGTTCCTAATTTGGTGCGATGAAGAAGAGTTCCGTATATGTGGTCCAGTACATAATGTACTAACCCAAGATTAACTGATACCATATCCAATATCCAACCACTGGTTGAATAAAGCTGATTCTTCAGGCCTTAATTATATAATTAAAATCAAAGGCGCCAAGATATGCCTGCAGCACAAAATCAGCAAGAATCCAGGTTTAAACATACTGCAGAAAAGTCATTGTATCAGGAATATGTCACAGAAGAAAAATGGTCTGCAGCATATGCTCACTAATTTGGATAATTTGAAGTAAGACTATTTCAAAGCAGATAAGGTTTTAGCTTGAATTTTGGATAGGGCATAACAACACGAAGCAAGCATTCAACAGATGGGTAGAGCAGTGAGATACAAAGCAAAGTCTAGAATTGAATAACATCAGGAACCATGATCAGAGTAGAGAATTCCTAAGGACCAAACTAGAGTAGTGAGTTCTGAAATTGGAGTAACCAATCAACCCTTAATGAACACTGACTACTAAACCAACCACAAAATAATGAATTCGAATATTTCTTAAGAGGCAGATGACCTGGGCATGATACATTTTTAGTGATTCAGTCTCCTATAGATACAAAAGAAGGGTATGCAAAAAGGAGTCTTCTACATTTGATACTTTGCAACATGCTTGCTTGTATTGACCCATCTCAACAACCCATAGCGCTTCTGCCCATATCAACCACAGCAGAAGCTATAATAGCCAAATTTCACCTAGAACTGCAAACTAGTAAGCTAAGCTCCAATTCCAGGAGATGAGAATTCTACAGTACGCTTGACAGTGTGCCATGCCATCGATTTTGGATAATGTAGCATCATGTCATGGCATTCAAGCACCGCAACCACGGCCTAGACACATCCAGGACAATGAAAACAACAACGAACGCATCCAATTGAGGTAGATCTAGAACAAATCCGGTTCAGCTCACTAACAAACGTCGTGAAGATGCAATGCAGGTGCTCGGATGCGCTCCTCCCAGCGCGCACAAAGCATACCATCACACCAATTCCGAAACTGTGAGGAGTCCAGAATGCCCCGCACCTTAGGATGAACCCGGCGACGACGACGAGGGTGGTGGAGGAGGAGGAGACGCCTGGTGGAAACTTTCCTTTCGCTGCGGGGGCTATCGGGACAATCCAGGCCCGGAGATCCACGCCGGATGCCGCGACACGAGCCGAAGGACGCTTCCGCCCAGGAATTGCCTCTCTGGATCCGCGGCGGCGCGAGGAAGGCGGCGGGTCGGAGCGAGCCGGATCGAGCGTGGTGGGGCTTCGAGGTTTCCCTGCTTCCTCTCTTCGTCGTGTGTGTGGGAGCCCCCGCGGATTCCTTGTGCGCGAAGAAGAGGAGGAGGCGGAGGAAACGGTGGGCGACGGCAACTCTCCATCAGGAGACAACTCTACGAGTTTTGTTGCCGTGTCATCAATAATATTTCTTTATTTTTTCACAAATTAAAGAATTTTGTATTACTATGAGACAACTAAAACAACAATCTATTGTATAAGTTGTCTGATAAGTTATCTTAAGATTACGTGTCCCTGCATGAGACCGTCTACACGGCACCAATGTACCAGAAGAATAATCAGCGTGAGCACTGTTTATCCGGTATCTTATGCGATTCTACCAGAGATGCCAGGAGAGCCGCATGTTCTGTTCGAGGAAGGAGGTACGGTTATCGACTCGTAAGGATCATGAATCGGTCATGACCGACAACACGCTGCCACGCTAGATCTTCTGACACCGACACGACACGCGATCGCTGCGCATCCTATTCTGACGGCGTGGCTGGTACGCTGCGTTAGTCTGCTTATTCTGAAAGATTGTTCTCCAGCGGCGGCGGAAGCATGGTTCGATGGATTACAGTCGCACATCCTCTCGTGACTCGTGTCTGCCGCATCTAACAGATATGGAAAACAGGGGATCAGTCAGGGTCGGTGAGACGCCATGTCTAGCGAGCAGGGGCGGAGCTACGTTGTAGCTGCTGGGTGCAGCCGCACCCACAAAAAATTGAGCTCCGGTTGTCACCCTCTAAATTTTCACTATGTTTGTTCAATCATCATGTATATTCTCTGAAGTGCCGCACCCTCTCTGTCCTTCTCTGTCCTTCTCTGGCTCCGCCGCTGCTAGCGAGCATAGCAAACGGGAGCCATGCCATTTCCTGCAAACGGCAGCAGCATGGCAAAAGATCAAGGAACCTCCGACATGGCAGTGTTCAGTTCCAATTCAGCTCAATCCGGTGATCCATCCACGACGAACGCAAAGCATCCCAGTACCCCCGATCGAATAGGCTGTAGCAAGACGCATCCGCTGAACACCGCGTTCGTTGGTCGTGGCCGGACGCATCCGCCCTCCGGTTTCCGTTGCGAGCTCCGCCGCCAAGTTGCTGCGGTTCGAGGGATGGGGATCACCGATCACCCCTCGCCTCGCGCAGGAGCGGCAGAAAAGGCCTGACGCGATGCGGATGCACCACTTGCCGCCGTCGCGGTCGGCGTTGCGGTGCGGTGGTGGCGTGCAAGCAAGCAAACAAACAAGCGGAGCGCCATGGCCAATGACGACGGATCGGGATGAGGACCCGTGATGATGGCCTTCGGCTTGCCGCTCTTCGGGTCCAAGAATCCTATAAACCCGTCGCTCTCCCGTATTTCTCGACCCTTTTCCGTTGAGCGGAGCAGGAGAGGGGCAAAAAAAAGAAAAAAAATTCTGGAAACAAGTGTCACTCATCCACTGCGGCGCAACCTTAGTCGGTCCACGTCCACTTCATCTTTCATCGGTTTGCGAGGATCGGAGACCGGAGAGGAACTACTGAACGAGGTCGTCTTCTCCAATCCTCTGCCAGGGTTCTTTTTACCGTCGTGCGAGTTGCTTTCCGCGCAATTCTTGGCTGATTTCGATGGTGGTCTGATGCGTTGTCGCCATTTCTTGATGCTTAATAGTTACTGTAATCCTCTTCTCCTTGCCCTTGTCAGGTGTTAAAGGTCTGGGCTGGGGGGTTTGGGATTTGGGAGGCTCTCGCTTATGCGGTGGTGGGGGTCAGTCGAGTGAGGACTCGGTAGCCAGCGAGTGGGTTCTTGTCAAGAAACGGGGGTGCTGATGGCGCGAGCGCCGGGCGTGCTGGTGGCGACGGGGCTGGGGATCACGGTGGCCTTGGCCTTGGCCGCCGCCGGCGCCTTCTGCGGCGCGGAGGGGAAGTCGTGCACGAACGCGTTCCCGGGGCTGTCCTCGCACTCGCACACGGAGCGCGCGGCGGCGCGGCCGGGGCCGGGGCCTGGGTCGCCAGCGACGGCGACGGCGCTCGAGCCCACCGCCCGCGGCCGCGGTGACGGGCGCGCCCACGGCCACGACCACGGGCAGGAGCAGCACCTCACCCCGACCGACGAGTCCACCTGGATGTCCCTCATGCCGCGGCGGGCACTGCGGCGCGAGGAGGCGTTCGACTGGCTCATGCTCTACCGCAAGCTCCGGGGCGCCACCGCCACCGCCGGCGCGCCGCGGCCCGGGGCCGCGGGCGGGGCGTTCCTCTCCGATGCCTCCCTGCACGACGTGCGGCTTGAGCCGGGCAGCCCCTACTGGCGAGCCCAGCAGACCAACCTGGAGTACCTGCTCCTCCTGGACATCGACCGCCTCGTCTGGAGCTTCCGCAAGCAGGTCGGCCTCACGGCGCCGGGAGCGCCCTACGGCGGATGGGAGGGCCCTGACGTCCAGCTCCGGGGACACTTTGTTGGTGCGCCGCAGTGTCTCATTTTGATTTCGATTTCAGAGTATTTAGCCAGAACAATTGCGCAGCTAGACTGAATTTCCAGTGTCCTGGTGTTGTTCTTCACAGGGCATTACCTGAGTGCTACTGCAAAGATGTGGGCTGGCACACACAATGATACCCTTAATGCAAAAATGTCGTCTGTCGTTGATGCGCTCTACGATTGCCAGAAGAAGATGGGCACAGGGTACCTGTCGGCCTTCCCGTCGGAATTCTTCGACTGGGTTGAGGCCATCAAGCCTGTCTGGGCTCCTTACTACACAATCCACAAGGTGAGATGGGGTTTCAGTTTCTACTTCTTGATTAATATGTAAATTATTACTAGCAAGTTGAGTGGGTGAATTCTCGGTTTGCATAATGGTTTGCAGATTATGCAAGGCCTTCTTGATCAGTACACATTGGCTGGGAACTCCAGGGCCCTTGACATGGTGGTAAATATGGCTAATTATTTCAGTGACCGGGTGAAGAATGTCATACAGAAATACAGCATCGAGAGGCACTGGGCGTCTCTCAATGAGGAGACTGGTGGGATGAATGATGTGCTCTATCAGCTCTACACGATAACGGTGACTTGCCATTTGTTACTAGTGTACCATCGATTTATACACTTATGTCTAGTTGACATGCTTCCTTTATCTTAATTGAGCAGAATGATCTGAAGCATTTGACGCTGGCCCATCTCTTTGATAAGCCATGCTTTCTTGGGCTGCTTGCAGTTCAGGTCTGCCGAACACTGATCTGGTTTCCTAGTTGTGAAACTTGAGCTATTTGGTGATAGCTAGGATTATGTTTAGATTACGATAAATGACTAAAATATAACTTGATCAGTTTCATCTCTAACTGTGTTAAGCATTGTGATTACCGACTTCGGTTTAATTTGTTTATCGTCTGTTGGTCACTACATGCCTATATATATCTAGATTTAAATTATGCCACTACTGAACTGGTATTACCATGTACAATGTATACTTCCATGGAAACTGAACTTGGGTTCCTAGCACAAGACTCAATCAATGGACTAGAATTACTGTTCCTCTTGAGGGGTTTTCGTTTGGTGATGATAGCCTTGTGTGTGTGCGTGTGTGCATGTTTCATTTCAGGCTGACAGTATTTCAGGCTTTCATTCCAATACACACATTCCAGTTGTCATAGGCGCACAGATGAGGTATGAGGTTACCGGAGATCCTCTTTACAAGGTAAAATTCATTGCAGATTTTATTACTAAAGAGTTGAAGTATTCCATTGTCATAGACAGTGAGGAATCTGTTATGGGATGCGGACATAAGTGCATGCTGTTATCAGTTTAGATTATGATACTGACTACTGTTCAAAAGGGGAAACAGGTGGACTATTTCATTTCCAAATTCCCATGTGCTCTGTATGTTTGCTGGCTTAAGAAAAAAATCAAGATATGCACATGATTCTTGCTGTTATTACTAAAATTCCGGATGCATTTTTTCAAATTTTGGAATATGCTTGACACTATATGTGCTTAGCATAGCTGCTTAGATTATATTCTTCTTTCTTTTATGTCAATTTTAGTCTTTCCTCTATGAATATTTATATCTCTGTATCTGAAGTAGTACAAGCCCGTGTCTTCATTTTCTCATTTGTTCTCTGTCATTTGGCCATTCGGGTGAAGCTGACCATGAGCCTCATTTTTGAAACAGCAAATTGCGACATTCTTCATGGATACAATAAATTCGTCTCATAGCTATGCAACTGGTGGCACATCTGCTGGTGAATTCTGGTAACATATCTTGTAGATACCTGATTAATGGCATCCATAGTATATCGACACTTATGTTTTGGCAAGGAATCTATTCTCTTTAATGTGTTTCAGGACCGACCCAAAACATTTAGCTGAGACTCTCAGTACTGAGAATGAGGAATCTTGCACCACCTACAACATGCTTAAGGTTGTTAATTATCAAACCATCCCAAACAATTATTTTCTTAGTTATAAATGTGTCATTTGAAAACCCATGTGCAGATTTCTCGCAACCTATTCAGATGGACAAAGGAGATAGCATATGCAGATTATTATGAAAGAGCACTGATAAATGGTGTTTTAAGCATTCAAAGGGGGACAGACCCTGGTGTAATGATTTACATGCTACCCCTGGCCCCTGGACACTCTAAGGCTGTGAGTTATCATGGTTGGGGAACAAAGTATGATTCTTTCTGGTGTTGTTATGGGACAGGTAATATAAAAATTCACGACATCTATGTTTGCTGCCTTGATGTAAATATCCGGCCGCAGTAATCATTATACTTGATTTCAGTCAACTGTTTCTCTTATTTTGTTTCTATAAGCTAAAGGCAGTCTCTAGCCCCTTCATTTTTAACCTTTTTGCTTTATGTGTCAAGCTGTCAAAGTCGGGTTGGCTTTGCAATTATTCTCGAGTAGATTGTTTGTTTTGAAACATTAAGTCCTCCCTCTGCAGGTATAGAATCCTTTTCAAAACTCGGTGATTCTATTTATTTTGAAGAGACAGGAGATACACCTGCACTGAACATCATTCAGTACATACCAAGCACTTACAACTGGAAAGCAGCTGGGCTTACTGTTACTCAGCAAATCAAAACCCTTAGCTCCTCTGACCTTTATCTTCAAATTTCACTCTCCATTTCTGCAGCGGTAATTATTTTCAAATCATTATATGTGAAATTCAGATAAAAGCATCTGCAGTCACCTCATCTGTTTTCTATTTGTTCAGACGGAAAGTCAGTCTGCCAAACTGAATGTTAGAATTCCATCATGGACATTTGCTGATGGTGCAGGAGCAACTATAAATGACAAAGATTTAGGGTCATTATCTCCAGGTAAAATCATTCCATTGTGTTTAATATTCAAATTATCATTGATCTTCTAAGGCCATTTCATTACCGGATCTTATTCTATGGGCAGGATCTTTCCTCTCGATCACCAAACATTGGAACTCAGAGGATCACTTATCACTACGCTTTCCCATCAGGTTAAGAACTGAAGCAATAAAAGGTAATTCATGGTACTTCAGCCGGTTACTTAATATAAGAATAAATGAGAAATTGGCTAACTTTACTTGGCTCTCACTGTATTTTACCATGATAACCAGTGGTTGCAATAAAAATACATAGAACACTAGTAGAAATAACTGATCCAGCTACCATATGTGCTAATATTGAGATCTTTGTATAGCGAGAATCTTGATCCAAATATTAATCGGTAGCTATCCCTTCAGATGATCGGTCGGAGTATGCATCCCTTCAAGCAGTCCTATTTGGGCCATTTGTTCTTGCTGGCCTATCGACTGGTGAGTGGGATGCAAAAGCTGGCAATAGCAGCACAGTTTCAGATTGGATCACTGCTGTCCCTCCAGTGTACAACTCGCAGCTAGTAACCTTCACACAAGTATCCAAAGGGAAAACATTCGTCCTCTCAAGCGCAAATGGCTCCCTAACAATGCAAGAGCAACCTGAAGTTGATGGCACTGACACCGCCATCCATGCAACATTCAGGGCACACCCTCAGGACTCAAAGGAGCTGCATGACATCTACAGCACAACCACAAAGGGAGCTTCCATGCTGATTGAACCATTTGACTTGCCAGGAACTGTGATCACCAACAACCTCACCCTATCTGCACAGAAGGGCTCAGATTCCCTCTTCAACATAGTACCTGGGCTTGATGGAATTCCTAACTCAGTTTCCCTTGAGCTCGGGACCAAACCAGGGTGCTTCTTGGTGACAGGCGCGGATTACTCGGCGGGGACGAAGATTCAGGTCAGCTGCAAGAGTTCTCTTCAGAGCATTGGTGGGATACTCGAGCAGGCGGCGAGCTTTGTGCAGACTGCCCCACTGAGGCAGTACCATCCGATCAGCTTTGTCGCAAAGGGGGTGAGGAGGAACTTCCTCCTGGAGCCACTGTACAGCTTGAGGGACGAATTCTACACGGTTTACTTAAACATTGGGGCCTAAGTCCCCAAATTTACACTTTAAGTAGAATTAATACAGAATAATGCACGCCCCCTTTCTTTCATACACTGTACTAGCTTAGAACAGGCAATTAAAGAGGAAATGAGCTGCTTCATATGTAACCCTTTTCATATACAATACCGAGCAACTCATAATTTCTTCGATTTCCCGAGTGAGAAGGTTGTTGGACATTGTGTCAATTTTTCGCAGCTGAAGGCACCATCGATGAGTTTACCTGGGCACTTTTTTTTCCTCATCTTATGTATCTTGGTAACTGGAGGTGTTGTTGAATACTTGAATGTTTAGTCCGGAACTGCCTGATTAAGTTCAAAAAAGAAGTGCCTTAATGTTTTCCCTGAACACGGTTTGCTATCTGACTCATGGCTGGGTTAAAAACAAATGTCATAGTATAGTGTACCTGATTTGCAACTAATAATCCCCCCATGGTTGAGGCTGCTGAGCTCTGCAACTGTTTTTATCATGTTGCATACTCTACACTAATGGCAGTTTTATAGTAAACTGATCAGAGCAGGTAACAACTAGTGCCATAAAATACATCTCCAGCTACTGGGATGGAAGGACGACAAAGCCGAGATCCTATCCATTCTCCCATAAACAACCAAGGAATCACAAGGCGATCAGGCTTTCTCTTTCTCTATCATTGCCTGCATTCTTTAATCCACCGCAGCTCAACACCCGGCAGAAGAGTTGCTCAATGTTCCCATCATGTCTAAAGAGAGCCACCCACAAATTGAGGAGCAAAATATTCGTCCCTGCAAAAGAATTTTTTTTCTTCGTACAAATTATTATCTTCTTCGCAAGTGACAATCATACAAAAACAAGTTGTTTAGACTTGTTCTAATTCTTTGCAGGTGACAATCATACAAAACAAATCAGGCTTCGTTCCAATCACATGTAAAAATGAGAGCTGCATGTTCCCACTTATAGTCTTATACAGACTAGAAAGAGATGTAAGGATATGAATTATGAAATGTTCCCATCCAAGCAAGTTGCTTTGTATCAGGATTTTTTCAGAAAAAATATGATGAATTAAAGCATTCACCAAGTAATTATGCATGTGACACAGAATCAGCATACCCAACAGTCAAGCTCCATCCTGATACAAATCGCAGCTCGAACAGATATGAATTTGAAATGTATTGATAGCATCCATTACTTAACAGCTAAAGAAATGCGTTGCTTCCTCTTCAGAGAGCACGAAGCAAGAACAGTTGAAATGTTAATAGCAGCTTCACATAATCACATATCAAAACTTCAGATATAGTTTCAGATGGTTTGATCCATAATACCAAAAACATGAACATAGCCTGAAGGGTATAAGAGAGCACTGGAAATGTGGTTGGGTAAATGCGAAACAGGTAGAGGTGCAGAAGGAATACCCCAAAAAACAAAAGAATGAGAAAATTAGATTTAGGAGAAAATATGGCAGACCATTGCTGATTACTATTACTGATTGGAATGTAACACTCGAGAGACAATAGTACATTACATAGCTACCTAAATGAGAATGCCACAATACCATGAATAACTGAATAAGCTTACACAACATAGCCAACACGCAAACCACTTTGAACTTAACTGG
Source organism: Echinochloa phyllopogon (assembly GCA_033239725.1). Classification (NCBI taxonomy): domain Eukaryota; kingdom Viridiplantae; phylum Streptophyta; class Magnoliopsida; order Poales; family Poaceae; genus Echinochloa; species Echinochloa phyllopogon. Next base: position 6,923,997 of record BTCW01000001.1, read on the forward strand.
GGATGAATTCTTGCAGCTGCCAGGAACCCAGGATGCATGTGCATCACAGTGTAGAACGACTCAGTGATGTGGCAGCAAACAAGAATGGGAAGTTCAACGATAAAGCAGCAAACAAGAATGGGAAGTTCAATGATAAAGCAGCAAAGATGCATGCATGATTATATCTTGCAGATCAGAACCCATTTCGCTCCTCATTGCCCCCCTCAGATCTTGTCGAGCTTCTCCGCCTTCACCACAGGATTCGCCTTGGCAATCGCATCCCTGGCTGCAGTCCGATAGTCAAACTGGCAGGCATGTTTGTCGGAGTAGCGGTGCACCGCACAGTACATGTTACCACATCGGCAGTTGAACCCCGTCAGGCCAACCCGCTTCCTACAGGTTGCACACCGGTTCGGGCCTTCCTTGTCCTTGGGGATTACAGCAGCAGCCTCGCTGGTTTCAGCTACAAGCGTAGGCTGCACAACAATTGCTTTCTCCCCAACCTGAGCAACCACCACCTCTGCGGTTGCAGCTATTGCGGGCCCTTTCCCACCATCACCGCCATTGACAATGCTATCAATGGAGGAGGCAGCCAGCTGGGCCTGCTCCTGCTTCATTATCATCTCCTTGTGGCACTTGGAGCACATATTCATTGTGGCTGCACTGCCAAAGAAGCCGCAGTTATTGATGCATAGGATTGGGCCCTCCGGTTGCTGGCAGCCCGTCTCCTTGTGTTCCATGACTCCTATAAGCTGCACATTAAACAATCAATGTAAATGACCCCACGATTTGTCACTCTAGCAAACATCAGTCATGCAGACGCTGTAATCGACGAAACAAGATACTAATTTATAGGAAGAACATCGCAGAAGTCAGAAGTCACAATCTCAAAATATGTTGCCCATTACAAATCAAAACCAACATTCCTAAACGAATCAGAGCATTTCAATTCAAATCCATGTAAAAACACAAAAGAAATTTCCATGAGGATGTAAATCGAGAACAACATACACCAAATCTACCAAGTAATTTAATTAATCCTCCGAGTACAACTAAATACACATGAATTCCACCAAATAGAGCACTTGAATCACTAGTAACATTTAACAGCTCTACAAACTTTAAAAAATCAGACAAAAAAAGACATATAAGCCTAATCAATTTGCCAAGAGAAACAGCCTTAATACAATTTAAAAAAATAAAAAAGAAAATTAACGCGCTTTCATTTCCCCCACCCAAAACGACTTCCACCTGATGAATAGACCAAAGACTAAATCAACCCACGAATCTGCAGGCGCCCGTCCCCTACGCGATTCCACGGCCCGTGGAATCCCCGCACCCAACAAATAAACACCCCCAAAAAAATCACAAGAAAACAGCGCAGATCGATCACGGGACACCGAATCGGGCCCCGGAAGCCACAGATCAAGCCCTCCCTACCAAATCCCACAGGGGAAAAACGGCAAAAGCACGAGATGGGGAGCAGAGCAAACCCTAACCCTGCGCGATGCGGACGCGGAGGCGGAGGAGGAGGCGTGCGGGGATTGGAATCGCGAGGAGGAGCTTCGAAATGGGGGCGTCGTCGGGCCAGGGCCCAGGGGAAGGTGGGGGAGCCAGATAAAAGAGGCGGATGCGAGGGGAAGTTACTTGAGTGCCCCTGCCGTTTCGAATTATTTGCGGTTAGTGGCGTGGAGTGGTCTGGGTGAGGTGGGGCAGGCGCCGTCCGATCACCGTGGCGTGAGCTGACGGACGGGTGAGATGGGTGTGGCAGTGGATTTTCAGTGAGGTCCCTGCTGGTTGCGGGTTCATTTTGGAAGGGAGTTGCTTTTCTTTCTTGATGGGGAAGAAGGAGCGGCGTGGTGTGAATCTGATTGCCTACAACTAAAATGGTGGGGTGGCTCAAAAACAAACTAAAATGGTGTGAATCTCGTTGCTAACAAATAACTACGGAGTATCCTATATGGCTATATGACTTGGATGAGTCTGTGGGCATCAACCATCTAATAATACACGAATAAGTTTTCTTCTTTTTAATTCAAAGATACTTAACTCCCATGGGCCTCCTTTGGAACATATGATTTATGGAGAAATTTTGTAGGATTCAAATCCTATAGGAATTTTTCCTATGTAGCCCTTTGGAACAAAGGATTTGCTATCCTGAAATCCTTCAAAATTTCTATGGAATGGCTCAATCCATTGCAATTTTGGAGGAAATCTAACATGAGGTCCAACCTCTTGGAAACTTCCCTTTGTGTCTATCTCTCTCTTTATATTCTTGTGTTTTTCCTATGTTGCATCCAAACACTATGTAACAAAATTTCCTATGTTTTCAAACCCTATAAGATTGCAAGTTACATGCACCTTAATTCCTATGATTTTTCTATTCCTATGTTTTGAGAATTGTTTTGAGAATCTTGTGTTCGAAAGAGGCCCGTATTCTTGAATAAAGGATTCAGCAGGTCTGCATGTCGGTGATGAAGCTACTTTGGAAGGACAAATCTACGTGTTTCAACACTAGGTAGTTTATAGATGTGACAAAAAAAGATCCACCGACTAGGTCATTTAAACTGGTTCTTTACTCTGGTCGTAGTATGCTTCAGGACCGTGCTTTATGTGTATACTAGAAAGCTGCCGCGGCGTTGCCGCGCCAGATAACCCTCATATCTACTATCCATGTCATATTTGTACAGAGAGATGGATGACCACGCATACAACGCCAAATAAAATCTTCCATCTATTTTTGCATATCTGATTGATTTTTTAAGGAAGTGCATATCTAATTGATTAAGGTCCAATCCCAACTGACTGGGACGAAAACCGACTGCTTGCAAAATGGTAAAGCATACACTGACATTTGTAACATAATCCTTGCACTTCTTGTGTCTATAAAGACTCACTGGAACTAATTTTATGGTAGGATCCCATCAACTTAATGTACGTCAAGTATATTCGTATCAATAATTTATCTATTGGACCGCTGAGCGTGCTCAACCTTGCAGACTTTTGCGTACATATTTGTCTGCCCCTAAATACCCAAGATTTAGATGCAAACATCAAAACATCAAGTGAAATATCCTTGACGCATAATTTTTGTGTAATCAGCACATTCATTACCAGTTCAAACCTGAAACGTATGCTGATAGCAAGAATTGATTGATAAAACGAAGGCATATTAATCAACCCAAACATTTAAGAGTCAAATAGAAATAATTCTTTCAGAGTTCATAAAACATTTGTATCTCTCATGGGGTCACGCCCCTCTCTATGTAAACATCTTTTGTGTTCAAGTCCGAAATTTCTCTAGTTATCCTAAGAGCAAAGGTGCAGTTAAAACCTTCTATGTGTCAACGGTTAGAGTCAATCATGTAATTTTCCTTATTTTTTTGTTTCTTAATTGTACTTGGGACTTTTCCCCTTCTTTTGCTCTTTCTTGTAATATATAATCAGTAGAGGAATACCCTTCCTGTTTCATTAAAAAAACATCGATACACAATGAAAAAATTCAGAGGTAATATGGCACTAAAAGAAGATAATACGCCTAACATGAGTACATGGCTGGGATCCGATCCTGAACCAGCTCAATGAAATGATCGAACTGTCTTTGCTGTAGTAGCAGGTAACTTACCTTAGACCAGATACATGGAGGGAAAGAAAACATTGTATATCTCATTTCAGGCTAAATAATTCCTTGTATCTTCCTGTAAGTTGCTAGCATTTGTGTGCTTCATTTCCTGCAGCTTTACTTTATCTATCAATTTAAAAGATAGTTTTTCTATTTCTTTTGCTGCATTTATATATTTCAGCTACTATTAATAAAGATAAGGTTATTATCTTGCCTAGAATTCTTAGTGAAGCCACGTGAAAATGTTGATATTTCCTAATTCTTATTTGTATTGATTATTGATGGGGTAATATCCTAATGGACTCCATAACTAAACTAATTTTTAAATGAAAAATTGAGCATTGGAACTATAATCTATGATCAAAAGAAAAACAATTATGCTTGTCGCAACAATCGCATTGCCATTTGAACTCTAAATCTAATCGCACACCATTTCTCATACCCATACACAGAGGGATAATTTGTGACAACCTAAGAGTTCGAAATGTGTATATATATATTAGATTGACAATGTAATGTATAATATTATCTAATAGAGACAATTTGATATGTTTTTATCTCTATCTATTATCATAAGAGCAGACAGTTTTGGTCATTCATATGTTTTATGATCGATGACTTCTCCTCTCGGTCTTATACGTATCGGAGGAAAATAAAATAGTAAACGTACTCCTCGACTAATTCTGTTTGTTGCCATGACCTATTGTGCTCTGAAATGGCTGACTTAAATTTTAATTATAGTAGTGTTGCTACTAATCGTGTTATTTACTTCTTAAATTTGCAGAGTTGTTTATTTTAAATTTGCAGAGTTGTTTATTTTAAATTCTCCTTGCCTTAAACTTTGGAGGCTCACATGGAGATAAACTCTCCTTTCTCTTGAAGATCCATTTGCATCGGATGGTCTTCTTCTCCTTAGGCAATGGTACAACTTCCCATGTGTTGTTCTTTTCAAGTGACTGCATCTCCTCATGCATAGCTGAAACCCAGCTCTCACTGTCACCACAGCTAACAGCTTCTTTATATGTCGCTGGCTCATGAACATTCTCCACCTGTTCAGCACAACTCAAAGCATAGTAAGATAAATTACATTCTTCAATAAGACGTTTTGGAGAACCGCAACCTCTCTTCGTCTTGCGTTGAGCAATAGGTAAATCCTCCTCTTGCTGAAAATTGGGAGGAGTTTGCTGAACACCATCATGAGCAACATCATCAGCAACATCATTGGTTTGATCATCAACCGGCTCCACCTGCACAACTGCCTCATCAACATGCTCCACCTGCATGCGCATACGCTGCACCTCTGGAGCAGAAATATCTGGAACACTATCTGAGGTCAAACTAGCATTAAACATCACAGATTCATTGAAAACCACACTTCTACTCATGAAAGTCTTTCCTGTTTCGGGATTCCACAGTTTATATCCTTTAACTCCAGAACCATAACCAAGAAAAAGACACTTAACAGCTCTAGGCTCTAATTTTCCATTATCAACATGAGCATAAGCAGTGCATCCGAAAACTTTCAACTGTGAATAATCAGCAGGTGTACCAGACCATACCTCCATGGGAGTTTTCTTATTAAGTGGAATAGAAGGCGACCTGTTTATCAAATAACATGCGGTATTTGCAGCTTCAGCCCAAAAACGCTTGCTCATCCGTGCATTGGACAGCATGCAACGAGCCTTCGATATGATGGTTCTGTTCATACGCTCGGCCACACCGTTTTGTTGAGGAGTATACGGTATGGTGTGATGGCGCACAATGCCTTCGTTCCTGCAGAAATCATCAAAGGCAGTAGAACAAAACTCTCCACCATTATCAGTACGAAGCAATTTCACTTTTCTGTCAGTTTGCCTTTCTATCATAACTTTCCAGTTTCTAAACGCAGCAAAAGTATCATCTTTATGTTTCAGAAAATAAGGCCAAACCCTTCTAGAGTAGTCATCAATAATAGTAAGCATGTAACGAGCACCACCAAACGAAGGCTTACGAGAAGGACCCCATAAGTCAGCATGTACATAATCAAGTGTACCTTTAGTGGTATGAACCGAGGTATTGAACTTTACCCGTTTATGCTTTCCGAAAATACAATGCTCACAAAACTTCATGCTACTCGAAGTACAGCCATCCAGTAAGTTTCTCTTCATCAATTCTGCCATACCAAGGTGACTCATATGCCCAAGACGCATATGCCAGAGGTTAGTTGTACTAGGTTCAACATGAATGACATTAGCAGAAACCGAACCAAGCAAAGTAGTACCTCTAAGAATATATAGATTCGAAGCATTGAGATCACCCAAAAGACAAACAAGAGAACCTTTCGATACCTTTAAAAGTTCCTCATCACCGGTGTATCTGAAACCTTCTCTGGCAAGTGTGCTCAACGAAATCAGATTTCTTGTCATTTCTGGTATGTACCTTACATTGATCAATGTGCGTGTCATGCCATCATGCGTCCTGATCTGAACAGAGCCGATGCCCACAATTTCACGTGGGTTATCATCCCCCATCCGCACTACATCTCCTTGCTGCACGGGCTTATATGAACTAAACCAATGTTTGTTAGTGCAGATATGAAACGAACATGCAGAATCCAGAACCCATTCATCATGACCAGTAACACAACCAGCGAGAACAGCCAGACAATCTCCGGAATCAGAATCAACAGCTGCAGAGACAACAGAGACCTTTCCATCAGAATTCTTCTTCATCTTCTCCTTATACTGGAGCTTCCTGCAATCCTCAATGTTATGATTCGTGAGCTTGCAGTAATTACAGAACTTCTTATTGTTCCGAGCTTTCGACTTGGAACGGCTTCTCCCATCAAAGTTCTTGTTACGATCGTTTCCATTGTTGGAGGATCGATTCTCAGATCGTCCTCTCACATGCAACGCATCGCCCTTGGAGGACGACGACCCGTCTGCCTGAACCATACCCTTCATCTTCTCCCTGGACTTGAGCCCCTCGTAAACTTCCTTTAAGGTCAGTTCATCACGACTCAAAAGTATGGTGTCACGGAAATTAGCAAACGAATTTGGCAATGAACATAACAGTAAAAGACCTAAGTCCTCATCATCATACGTCACCTCCATCGCCACTAGGTCAGCAACGATCTTTTTGAAATCGGCGATGTGGCTCATCACCGAGTCCTCCTCCTTCATCTTCAGAGTGAACAGCTTCATCTTCATATGCATCTTACTGGTAAGATCCTTGGACATACAGATCGATTCCAGTTTGAGCCAAAGGGCTGCAGAAGTTTTCTCTTGCAACACCTCCTGCAAAATATCATTATGAAGATGAAGTTGGATTAGAGAGAGAGCCTTCTGATCCTTGCGCTTCTCCTCGGGAGTCCACTCCTCCTGCCTCTTGCCAAAACTTTCCAGCGCCTCATCATAATCGTGAGTCTGCGCCAGAACTCCCCGCATCTTGACTTGCCATAGCGAGAACCGCGTGTTGTAATCCAGTAGCGGAAGATCGAACTTCATCGTCGTCGTCATGAAACCCTAATCAGCGACCAGGGTGTAAGTACGTCTGATACCACTTGTTACAAACGGCGGCGAATAACGAAGTAATCAAACACGGCGGGACACAAGATTTAACGTGGAAACCCCTCCAATGCGAAGGGGAAAAACCACGGGCACCAGCCAGCACAATCTCACTATATCTCAAGAGTCGGGTTACAACGCCTATGGCGGCTTACAGGAGAATCAAGTCTCCACGAAACCCTAGCAAGGGTATATATACTGTACCTACAAACATATCCAACAAGCCTCCGGCGACGGGCCTCCGCTGCGCTTCGGCAGAAGCCCGGCCTATGTCGTGGATGTGGAATTTGGAACATATCCAACAAACTCCACCTTGAGACAAATTCCCTCTTGTAGCATAAATCATCTCCATCTTGAGCAAAATGCTTCTGGTGCCAACGATAGTCACTTGGACTATCCTATCAAGCCGACTAAGCTTGAGCACAGCTCAAACTTAGAAACGGGTACAGGCTTTGTCATCATATCCGCAGGATTATCATGAGTACTGATCTTGCATACCTTCAGCTTACCATCTTCGATCACATCACGCACAAAATGATACTTGATATCAATATGCTTAGTCCTCTCATGGAACATCTGATCTTTAGTAAGATAAATAGCACTCTGACTATCACAATATAATGTAATGCAAGATTCAGCCCCACACAGTTCAGCATATAAACCTTTCAGCCAAACCAATTCCTTGCAAGCTTCACAAATAGCCATATATTCTGCCTCAGTAGTAGACAAAGCAACAACTGTCTGTAACGTAGCCCTCCAACTCACAGCACAACTGCCAACAGTAAACACATAACCAGTAAGTGATCTTCTTCTGTCCATATCAGCAGCATAATCTGAATCCACATAACCAATCAGCCCCTTATCTGTTCTTCCAAACTTTAAACAATAATCTGATGTGCCTCTGAGATACCTGAAAATCCACTGAACTGCCCTCCAATGTTCTTTACCAGGATTAGACATATATCTACTAACCAAACTCATAGCATATGATAAATCTGGATGAGAGCAAACCATGACATACATCAAAGACCCAACAGCACTAGAATAAGGAACCTTTGTCATGTATTCAATCTCCTGATCTGTACTAGGACACTGTGCAGCTGACAACTTAAAGTGAGATGCAATGGGGGTACTAACAGCTTTAGCATCTGTCATGTTGAAACGCTGAAGAACTTTCTTGATATAATTTTGTTGACTAAGAAATAGCAAACCAGATTTTCTATCTCTACTAATTTCCATACCAAGAATTTTCTTAGCAGCACCAAGATTTTTCATGTCAAACTCACTATTCAACAATTTCTTCAACTTAGTGATTTCTATCTGACTCTTGGCAGCAATCAGCATATCATCAACATATAACAGCAAGTATATAGGTGATCCATTAACATGTTTGATGTAGACACAGCTATCAAATTTCGACCTTTTAAAACTGTGTGACAGCATAAATGAATCAAACCTCTTGTTCCACTGACGAGGGGACTGTTTTAAACCATACAAGGATCGCTTCAACTTGCACACATGCTTCTCCTTGCCTGGCACACATGCTCTGATACCACTTGTTATAAACGCCTTTGCTCCATTGGACCTGGGCTTAATATCGCGCTGGCCCGTAGATACCCGGGCTTAGGCCGAATCGGCTGCGCGTTTATAACAAGTGGTATCAGAGCCGAAGGTTAAGGAACCTGTAAAATCTCAGTGGTCACATTTGACGGGGGAGCCCGTTATCGTCACTGGGCTTAGTCCGTGAACGCCTCCAGGTGCTGCAACCGGAGGATTTAAACTCTGGGCCTATAATAACCTCTTCTGATGGAAGAGTTGGGTCCGAATGTGTGACGGGGGAGATTGTTAGGTTTAGTCCCACATCGAAAATTGATGATGGGAGAGCACAACATATAAGGCGAGGGCAGTCCTCACCTATCAGACTAGTCTTTTGGGTTGAGTTAGGCCTGAGCATTGTTGGTCGTTGCTCCGTTGGACCTGGGCTTCATGTTGCGCCGGCCCGAGGGTACCCGGGCCTAGGCCTTATTCGGCTGCGCGTTTATAACATAAATTTGCAGAGTTGAATTAACAAAGATGACGTGATGTTTACTCGTTAAAGATTTTTGCAGTTTGTAAAAAAGAAGAATAAACAAATGCTTAAATTGTTGACGTAGTTAGTGCAATAAACAAACATGGAAGAATATTGCAGCTATTGTACTGCTTTTCGGCGACATTTTTTTTCATGTATAGGCCCCACGCCGATTGGATAAGGACAGCAACCCATCCTTCCCATTCTGTTCTCTCTGCTAGTTTTCTCTTTCTCATTCCGTCATTCGTGTAGGAGGGAAGCATGGAGCTGCCGGACTCGATACGGTGAGTGAACCCAAGCATGCCGCAGATCTGACGAGGCTGACCAGCAGTTGGGCTTCCGATTCATGGCGAGCATCTCGCGACGGCAGCGGTGGCTCTGGCGAGCAAGCCCTAGCAGTTGCCGTGTTAGTGCTGGTGTGCTTAAATGCTTGAATATGTTATGTTTTTTATCTGAAGCTGCATTGGCATCTCCGTCGTTCGGGGCTTTCGCCTCTTTTTTATTCTATTCTGCTTCTTAAGTTACCATTCTGTAGAGGTTTGCAAACATGATGCACCCACTCGAGCTCTATGCGGCGGATCCAAGTAATTCTCTTGCCGATTTTGATTTAAAAATTTATTGTTTCGGTTACTCTTGTTCTATCAGTTTTGATTTTTTTTTCATTTTATATTCTCTAGTGCCACATTCATTTGAACAGGTTTCAGCTGAAGAACGGAGATTGTGGTCTGTGAGCAGTGGGAGGTGATCTGGCTCTAATTCTAGAAGGTTCGCCAATCGACGTGTTAGTGTGGTGATCCTGCGTGGCAAGTGTTATTTTATTTTCCTGTTTATGAGCCGTAGGATTATGAATGTACGGGTGATATTTTTCAAGATGACGTGGCCCAATCCTCTTTTCCAGGCTGCGACGAGCCTTCAGTCATCAAAGATATATTGACTTGTGCAAGTGTCCTAGCTCGACGCCATGGTCTTGTAACAAATTAAACAATGCGCATCTCTCCCATGTATTCAAGAAACATCAATACATGCATGAACACATTTTTTTTAACATGTGGATATGTCAGAGCTGCATGGACACAAATATCAGATGTCCTGGTTTGGTACATCTTTTTGGAATCTAGCCGCCTATGATGGCATATGCATACATGATAATAATATATGCATTATTTGTTGAAGAATGTTACAGTCACTTTCTTTCTCAAATTTATATGTATCATTACATAAATATTAATTCTTTTCTTCTCAAATTTTAGTGGGTTTTTATTTAATAGAAGTTCACTAGAATCACTCTTTTACTAATTCTCACTCACATTTCTGGTTCTAACAATTGGACGTTTGAGCTCTCTAGCTTAATTACCCAAATACATTATGATATATGTAAAACTCAAAATAATGAAACCATCGATTCTAGTGGTGGTGGTGTTTTTTTAAAAAAAATATTATTCCTCAAGAAAACTCCAAAGTAAAAAAATAATAATCTTTCACACAACCGTAGTTCGCTTCTAGATTATATAATAATCCTTGTATTATCTCGATTACGGACCATAAGATCATGCTGACAAGGCTCCTTGGAATGGACATAATTAAGCAATTTCGCAACATCATGAGGGCGCCTATGCAAAAGGCGGGAAATAAATTAGTACATGGACACGTATATTGCCCTGTGAAAGGGAGAGGAAAGAGAAGCATATGGTGATGGTAGGCAGCCAGTTGCAGCACGGTTTGGTCCGCTGACGCTGCCCGGGCCACGCACAGGCCACGATTTTTCCCCCTTTCGAAATGAAGTTTAACGTTAAGTCGGTGCCGGCAAGGCGGCAAGGCAACTATGGAGCATGCGTCGGCGCAAAGGTGCATGGAAAATGGAACACGTATGATGTTACTTGTGTTAAAAAAAACGGCCTATTCGACCTGGATGGTGTTGGAGCTGCAGTGTGGTTCAGAAATAACTTTTTTTTCGAGGAAAATGATCTCCCTTTTTCATGTGCTGATCTCTAGGATGTAATGACTTTTTTTTCATGTTCAGAAAAAAAATCGGTAGCCTCAACATACAAAATTGTTTATATAGGTTGCCGTAAATCAGGGCTCTAGTTTTCTTGATTCCTTGCTACTCCGTGCTTAACACCTCCACTTAAAACTCATGAATTTTCCTGTCAAACATTGAAAAATTTTTCTTGATAGAATTTCATGTTTTTCTACTCCACGAGCTAGACTTTGAGCAAAACTCAAATAGAGAACTGCTACAATCAAGCTAACGAAAGTCCAATTATTTGCGGCAAAAATATCCAGAGGTAAAAATAGTTGGAATTTAAACCTAAGGAGTAGCTGAGAAGGATCTTCCATGCGTTCTTCTCGCTCTTTTCCCATCTTTGGGTGTGTTTTCCAAAAGGAGGAAGAGAAAGTTTGGTGAAAATGTCACATCGGACACTGTAGCGCACTGTAGCACTTTTCGTTTGTTTGTGATAAATATTGTCCAAGCGTGACCTAACTAGGCTCAAAAGATTCGTCTCGTCGTGTACATCAAAACCATGCAACTAGTTGTTTTATTTACCCACGTTTAGTGCTCCATGTATGAGGAGAGAGATTTGATGTGATAGGTGAATAGTGAAGTTTGGAGAGTGAATTTTGGGTAGTTTTGATGAACTAAACACAACCTTTCTTTTGTACGGAGTACTCACACTGTCATTAGGCTTTCGTGGGGTTAAGGGGTTTCAAACCCACAACACGGAACCTTATCCTCCCGCGGCCGCTCCCGCAGGGCGACGCGGGGGGTCCCTCGCGCCGCCGGCCCAAGGCCGCCGCCTCCCCTTTTCCTCCACCTCGCCATCGCCTGAGTGTGTCGTAGGAAGTCCCATGGTCGCGAGGAAGGTGACGGCGGGGAGCTTGGGCCCTGGGCGGCACGCTCCTGCCGCTGCGGAGGCACAGGCGTGGGGTGACGGAGATCCACCCCTGCAGCGTGTGGATCTGGGTCGACGGCGAGCGGAGGCCGGGGCACGCGGGGCCGGCGACGGCCGGCGCGGGTGGCGCGGCGGCTGGCGGCCGAGGCGCGCGGGGACGACCGGCGTAGGGGGCGCGGCTCCCGGCGACCTGGGGGCGGCTCCTGGCGGCTGCGGAGTCGCCTGAACGAGAGGCGACGCTGGGGCCGAAGTGGCGACTCCGCCCTATTTTGGCCGCACGCAACTGGATCTGAGCCGGAGACGCCAGGCGGTGGGCTTGGCGCTCGTTGGGCGGCGAGCTCGCGCCGGCGCGGCAGGGCTACCCGGATCTGCGGGTCTGCAGTGATGATGGCCGTGCCGAGGCCGCGCACGGCGGCAGCCTAGAATGGAGCAGGCGGTGGTTGGGCTGATCTACGGCGTCGTGGCCTGCGGTGGGCGTCGGCGTGGGCGATGGTGGCTCGTCGATGGGTGCCGGTCCTCAGAGACTACCTTGTCGGGACTAAGTTCCGGGGAGGGTTGGATCTCCGGTGGCCGCTCCCGAGGTGGGTTTGGCTGTGACCTGTGGCGGACGGCGGTCTCGACCGGTTACGTGCTTCCCTGTGCGGATCTATCTCGCGGCCTAAGTGCAGCGGAGGTTCGCTGGCGTGCAGTGGTGATGGTGGCGGCTGGTGGATGCTGCGGGTTGCTTTCTTCCTTCGTACCCGTGTGAAGATTTGGACCTCACCAGTTTGTGTCGGCCCACCGACGAGCTGAGCAGGATGACGCAATTCTCGTGTCGTTGGTCGACGGTAGGTCGAGGGGAGCCTAAGTGCTCGCCCCTCACGCTACCGGAGGCCACGAACAAGGTTGCGGTTCAACTTACTCTTCGTCAACGGGTCTGCATTGGACGGATAGAGCTTCTGGCGAAAGCCTAACCCGGTTGTGGGGTCGGTGTCAGCAACGACGACGTCTTCGGATGTCGTGAACCTCATGGAGGCGTTTGTTGAGATGCTTGTTGCTTGGTCTGTTATTTTCTAGGTGAAAACCTTATTCCGGCTAATCGGAGGGGCGGGGACGGCGGCTTCGACATCGTTTCCTTCTTGAAGGTGTCGCTTGAAAATCATATTGACCTGCTCCACCTATGGAGGAACGGTGAAGCACGCGTTTGAAGATTTGAAGCTTGGCAGGAGAAGAAGATTGAAGCTTAGTCTTCTTTGTTTTTTCTTTTGTTTTAGGGCTCTTTTCCGTGTTTCTTAGTTTTCCTCGGTATGAGGTTTAGAGTCTAAGAACTCTATTTTTATGTAACCGTATATATCCACTTGTGGATATAGAGGCTGGATTTATTCCTTAATCTTAAAAAAACACATACTGGATGAACCTCTACAGTTTACATGCATGTGTTGACGTACTAACAAGGTGATACGATTATTTATGCTGATGGAAAATATCCCGCGATGAACAAACTAAACCAACAATGCCTCTGCCGTCGTCATCCTGTTCTAAAGACACCATATGACAATTTGGTGAGTCTAGGCAATGCTTCTGGTCATTTGAGATAAGAGGAACGATTTCAAATCAAAATAAAAATGTATAAGCCAATAGTCTGCATTTAGTAAGCGCCATGTATAACCTTTTGCATTGCGGCATGATGAGATCTAAGAAGGGAGAAAAGAAAACATTATATCTTTAAGACCAATCTCAGTGGGGGCTTCATGAAATTAAATTTACTGATGTGACAGATGAGAGAAAAGGGAGAGTTTCATGACATATGGGAGGATTTTCATCACCAAAGAGTTTCATGGCACGTGGGAGGAGTTTCATCACCATAAAACTCATCTGGCATGATTAACTAGTTTCTAGTCTAAATAACTATACGATAAAACTATTCACTAAGACTGGTCTAAGCTCAAGTGCTCAGCATCGAAAACAATAAAATCATATACCCAGTATATTGCAACACCTAATTGAATTGGGTTTCCGAGAAACAATACCAAAATACTATGCATTATACCTAGTTGCATCATTCACACTTTCTATTGTATCTGTACTATACGACGTGACAACTTTAATGACAACGAATATTAGACTGAAATTAGCCTAAGCATCATTTCTTCCCGGTGGGAGAAACTTTTAAATATTTCAAAACATACATTATTAGTCTTGTAATTTTCTCTAATCTTAACCAAGCTTATATAATTTTTGAAAACATATATGAACATGTATATATCTATTTTATGTTTTGCTCATAAAATTATTTATAGTAAATGATAATAGATTTTATATTTATCTATAAACTCGGTGTTACATACATAGTTGATGCTATTATTAGAAAAAAAATGAACATCCACCGTGGCAAGTCTCCTCGCCCCGCCCGCCGCCCCCATTTGGTTTCCGTCCATGGAGGCTCGACTTCGACGAGAGCAACGAGACACTGCCAAATTCCCTGCCGGTTCTCTGCTCACACTCAAAAGGGCGGGAAAAATTTCGGCGCACCCGCGCCGCCCTCCCCTGTATAAAACCGCCAGTTGCCCTCTCCATTCTTTCCGCTTCCCCAATCCGCAATTCCCCGCCGTCACCGCCACAGGTCCACCACCGCTTCCCGTCAAATGGGCCGCAAGCGTAGCAAGGCTAGGGTTCCCCGCGACGCCGAAGCCGATGGCAGCGAGGAGGAGAGGGCCGCCGACGCCGCCGCTCCGGCCGCCACCGGGAGCAAGAGCCTATACGAGGTAAGGCGCGTTCCGAACCCTAGCTGGGGATCTCGGCCAAAAGGGGCGGGAGGTTGCGTGCTGGGTTGGGGTCTTGGGGATGCTTGTGGTGTTGGTGCGGCGCTCGAATCCTGTGTAGGAGTTGTAGGGTTCGAGGGTAAGCGAGAGGCTCCCTGTGCTGGTTCTGCCAGATGACTTTGGATTTGTCTGCTTGGGTGTTGTGTTGGGTTATTATTGTTTGTGGATTGGGAGGATCTTGCGGATTTGTTAGTTTCGGTGATGGAAGATGAGGAACTGGGAGAAGGTGTTCGCGAATTGCAAACTGCCGATTTGCTTACCTGGTGGGTTTTGAGCAGTTCCTATTATCGGGGAATTGTTTCAGTTAATCCGATTGGTTTTGCTTTTCCTAAATGATACACCTGCTGATGATTTGTGGGGTGCTAATTCCGGCCTGCTAAGCAATTGAATTGTACAGCTGTGCCACTGTTTGATTGAAATGATGCCAGCATTCGATATTCAACAAAAGGTATATCATAGTTGTAGGAATGCCAAGAGAGGATTGCAGTGTTCAATCACTGGAACTCTCGTGCTATGTTGTCATGCTGTATTTAGCTCATTGGTATCATGCTTAATTGCCTATCTTTGAGCTGTATCTATATCCAGTATCCTGCATTGGGGGGAGGAAGTGGAAAGGTGGAGAGGCACATTTGAGTATTAATGCAAACAATTGCTAGAGAAGTGTCAGAACTGTCTAAACAATTATGGATGTGAACAAGCTGATGTTTTCTTATGTGCCTGGATGTGAATAAATTGATGTTTTCATATGTGCCTTTATGTGTATGTCACTATGTTAATTCAGGGATTAGTACTCATGAATATGCTGTATTTGAATTCAAAGTGCTTCTTATTTGTCCAATAACCTGTTTTGCTTTCAAAATTCAAATAAATAAACTTTTGCTCATCTGGTGCACCACACAAGGCCTTGGTCATTTGTGGTTCATGCCTAGCAAATTCATTTTGTTTAGATCAATAATAACAGAGCTTGCAATATGCATTTGCAAATTCACTGAGCGCTTTTACTGTCTCTATTGGTATGAGTCGCTTATGCTAGTTTTCTTATCTGCACCATCGCTTTAGACCTGTACCTAATTAGTGCTTACTACTTGATTGCACTTAACAAACTACACATAAAGATGCAGTCCGAAAATATGATGAAGTATACTCGTTATTGTGGAAAGGTACTGAACTTTAGTTGCTGGGTACTATTTCGGTACCCGTTTAAGATGAATTTACAAATGTAGAGTCTGTCAAATGCCTCAAATGTTAAAGTCTGAACTGTTCTATGTGTAACTGTAGAGATTATTGTCGCAAACCAATTTGTTATTGTTCTCTTTTCACACCAGAAGTAACTAATATGATGTCTTGTTTATTTTCCTTTCTTCGTTTGAAGATCCTTGGGGTTGAGAAGACTGCTTCCCAAGCAGAAATAAAGAAGGCATATTACAAATTAGCTCTTCGTCTTCACCCAGATAAGAATCCTGGGGATGAGGTAGGGATCTCAACCCTAAACCATAGATATTGTTCTCCAGTAATATAGTGGCTTGTTCTCATGTCAAATGTTACGCGATGCCAGGAAGCCAAAGAGAAATTTCAGCAGCTGCAGAAGGTGATTTCTATTCTTGGAGATGCAGAGAAGAGGGCATTATATGATGAGACAGGCATCGCTGATGATGATGTGAGCATCTCGTTTTTAGCACTTTACTTTCTACCTTTGATATTGAAGAAATATTTTCTGAACCTTTTCTGTCCTTTTAGGCACTGGTTGGAGAAGCTGCAGACAATCTTCAAGAGTACTTCAGAACAATGTACAAGAAGGTATGTTTCCTTCTATATCAATCACAGGCCAAAGTTGTCTAGATTTGCAATGGTTGACAAATCAACCTTTTAATCATTTCTCCAGGTCACTGAGGCTGACATCGAGGAATTTGAAGCTAACTACCGAGGGTCAGATTCTGAGAAAAAAGACCTGAAGGAACTTTATACAAAATACAAGGGCAACATGAACAGGTGATTTCTGTGAATTAGCTTAATCAGACCTTTACTCCAAAGGTTGTGAACTGGTGCTAAACAACTTGTTTCTATTTTCTATCTTGACATGGTTCCCTTCTATGCAGGCTTTTCTGCTCAATGATCTGCTCAGAGCCAAAGCTTGATTCCCACCGCTTTAAGGATATAATTGATGAGGCAATCGCTGAAGGTATACACTTGGTTTAGATTCTTCTCTGTATTTTTTTTATCACGGATCGATTTCACTTTGTTCCATTCATATAACAGTGCCAGCTAATTTGCCCTGTTTATGCATGCTTAGTTGTTTACTGAAACTGTTGACTGAAGTCTCTTTCTTAAGCCATTCACTCTTTCCTTGTATACCAGGTGAGCTGAAATCAACTAAAGCTTATGAGAAATGGGCTAAAAAGATCTCCGAGATGGAGGCACCAACAAATCCATTAGAGAGGAGAGTGAAGTAAGTTTTTACTCACAGAATACCAAGCCTGCCACTTGATACCCTTGAGTGTTGCATATAGTTGCCAACTTACCATTTGCTACCAGCTGACTGTTGTTGAACTCTCTGGCAGGAAAAAGAAGAAAAGTGAGGAGAACGATCTGATCCTAGCCATCTCACAGCGCAGAGCCGAGCGGAAAAATCAATTCAACTCTATCCTCTCATCCATCATGTCCAAGTGCGACCCCAAGGCGAGCAGCTCAGAGCCCACGGAAGAGGAGTTTGAGCAGGCACGGCAGAGGCTGGAGAGCAAGAGGGCCAAGAGACGCAAGTGATGCTGCTGCTGCCAGCCTTTTTGCCCTGTGCCAAGCATCATCTGGTTTAGCATATCAGCAGGATGGGTGTCTCCGTCTCCTCTGGGCTACAGGGCTAGTACAGTAGGTTTATATGTTTATTTCCATTGCCGAGCGGGAAGACTCCGCATCTGGCAACTGGTTTAGTTATTTTGTACGGAGCTTCATGCGAGAGTCGTCTATGAATCTATGGTGATCATGGTTGACACTTGACAAGCTGGTCCCACATGGAAGCCTCATGTAGTAGCGATTGTACGCATGCAGTTGAGTCTCCATGGGTGCAGTTTGTACTGTCCGTGAGCTAGTGAAATGTAATCTTGCGGATACGTGCATTCCTTACGAAGTACAGTCGGGCTCTATGTTCTCGTTTGAATCTGTGTTCAAATGTGGTTTATTGAGCGATCTGGGGAGGTTGGTTTATGCCTCTGTACTCGACTACTCGGGACGCTGCGTTGAACTCACAATGGGGATCACTTCCTTTCCTTAAACAAAATGAAATGGAATTATGGAATAGCCGAATAGGCAAATCGTCAATGTGTTACTTCTGAAAAAAATGAAATAGATTAAAAGCATCAACAGCAGCATTTCTTCAATTGAAATTGACCAAGAGCGGATCCCTAAAACCTAAATAATCAACCACTCAACCTTGCCACGAGCCCACGAGCCGAGCCATGGCATTTGGCATGCCATTGCCACCCCAAAAATGGCAAACCAACCAGCTCACCACCCCCGCCGCCGGTAACCACGCGCGGCACCCTATTCCCGGCAAGCCACACGCCCCGCCTGCGAGCCAACCACCAGCCCTGGCTTCGCTCCCGGCCGCTCGCGCCCCCGCCGCCGAGCTCCTATAAATCGGCGCCCCGTTCCGAGGCAGCAGAGGGCAATTGAGAGATCTCTCACGCCGATCATCGAGCGAGCAGTCTCCCAATTCCACCCAATAAAAACCTAATAACATCATCGTCTCGAGCGCGCGAGGAGGGCTCAGCTTTCGTTCGATCAAGCAAAAGCGAGGTCATCAGCGATGGAGATGAAGAAGGTCCTCTGCGCCGCGCTCGTCGCCGCCGCCTCCGCCACCGCCGTGGTGGCCTCGGTGGCCTCCGAGGCGCCCTCCGAGGCCCCCGCCGGCGCGGTGGGCGCGTCCGGCCCCTCCGCCAGCGGCGCCGCCGCCGCCGCCGTGCCCGCCGCCGGGGCGCTCGTCGCCTCCTTCCTCGCCTACTACCTGCACTGAGCGAGGCGCGCCGGGGCGGGAACGTCGCGATGCGATTTGTGTTTGGTTCATCACATTAATGATTTTATATTTATTTTATTTTTTATATGGTGTGTTGATTATATATGTTTGTTTGTGATCGTGTGAAATTTGTTAAGGGTTTCTTCTGTATTTGTGGATGATCGATGCTAATATTATATGATCCCTATTTGATTTGTGATTCTACTTGTGTTGTTTATCGACCGATCCGGGCTGTCATGGCTTGGTTCATTTGTTTGAATTCCGATGCTTTCCCATTGGCTTCAAAAGAGCGATGATGCTCCATTCCAAGTGATATGCTATTTTGATCAATTGCATACGGCATTTGATGTTCAGCACCGTCCATGGAGCAGTTACGGCGCATCATGATTCATTTCATCTAAAAATGTCATCACGATTCATGCCGCAGATGTTGATCACTGCGCATCACGTCTCAATCCGGGCGGTTCTTCAGATTAGGAAATCGGTCGATGACAGCACGATTTTTGCTTTTAAGTGCCATTTTACTCTTTTTTTTGAAACCATGTCATTTGAAGACAACTAGTCCAATATAAACCAATACAGTATGACGCAAGAGAAACACATGAATCTAGCTCAATCTCCGTCACAGCTGTTGCAAATAATCGCCGCTAATGTAAAAATTCCTCCATGGTTCTCAATAGGATTCACACTTTGAAGCATAGCTCTCTCTCTCTCTCTCTCTCTCTCTCTCTCTTTTGAAAGATTTGAAGCATAGCTCTCGTTGTCTTGGAAGTTGGGATCATCAACAAACGGCACAACAAATCTGAAAGAAAAAAAGTAAAGGTTCCAAATATGCGATGCCAACAGGAGGGGTAAGAAAAAGCTCGTGAAAATTCCCCACTTTTTCGTCGAGAGAATAAAATTCCCCACATGTGCCTGTGACGGCAGCATTGCGAGCATAAGTATTGACCTCCGCCTCCCTCTCTCCTCCAACAACCTTTTCAATTCAATCACTTCCCCAGCCATCGCCTCGCGCAGGCTCACGCCGAGCTCGCCCTCCTCCCCGCTTCGGCCTCGATCCCCCCGAGGTCCAAACCCTAGCGAAGGCTGCGCGGGGGGTGCGAATGGAGCCGCAGGTGTTCTACCGGGCGCTCGGGCTCTCGCTCGTCGGCGGCCTCAGCACCGCCATCGGTACGGTACCCTGCCTGACTGCCTCCCGGCTCTGACTTTCCGCTTGCTTGCCGCCGTGGGGGTGGTTCGTTGCGGTTCCTAAGGGTAGTAGGGTTCGAGCGCTAGCAGGAATTCATTTGTTGGCTTTTGGTTCAAGCCCCAGGTTTCCTAGCTTGTGCTGCGGGCATGATAAGCAGTGTACTCGATGCGATTGAGTGTTCGGGGTGTTCCTCGCGTCGATGGGTTGCAGCCTGTAGGTATTGTGGGTGTGTAACTGGCTGTTCTGGTATATCTAAGCATAGTTCCGGTGTCTGTCAAGCAAACCCCTGTTTCTCCCCTGTAAGAATACAGAAAATTGCAGAGCAGTTTCGCCACACACTACCAAGTGATGGAAATTATGCCTCCACATGGAAAGAGCCGGATAATTTTCAAATTTGGAACAGGATCCCAGGTACCAAGGTTACTTATTTAGGACTAGTCTTGCTTGGTTAAACCATACATATGGCTAAAACCAGGTCGAAATCATACTTACTTTTGACGGATTTCATGAACAACCTCAGGATGCCCAGCGTCACTTTTTGTCAGTCAAATTGTAATGGAGACTCACTGTGTACAGTGAAGTTTCTTAAAAGCAACTTCACCCACTTCTGCTAAGTTTGAACTTTGAATTCTCCATTTCAGGTGCGCTGTTTGTAGTTATGAATCCTACCCCAAACCTTAAGATGCTCGGGCTTCTACAGGTGAAAAATTATCGAGTAACTTCACTATCTCTTCGAGTAAGTTGGTTAGATGCTAATGCTCTATATGTTGCTCATATTGTCCACAGGGTTTTGCTGCTGGACTTATGCTGAGCATCTCCTTTCTAGACTTGGCACACAATGCATTGAATTCTATTGGCTTCTTGAAGGGCAACCTCTGGGTGAGTCATGTCGTGCTTACAGTTCTAGAATCCATGTTCATTCGACGCTGATCTGTCTCTGATAACAAGGAGCAACCTGCAGTTTTTTGCAGGAGTTCTTTTCTTTGGATTCATTGTCAAGTTTATTCCAGAGCCAGACTTTTCACCACAAGCTGATCCAAATGAGAAAAAGGTTGGAATAAACAGCCCCCTTTTTTTTTGCAGTACCATATCTTGTCTCGCTAAAATAGGAAATCTGAACAGAGTTTAGTTCTTTGTTTGGCTTGAGGAAAGCAGGATGATGATGGTGGGACGGGTAAAGATACGATGAGAAAACATCGCCGGCAAGTGCTATTCAGTGGTATTATCACTGCTGTTGGTAAGAAATTGAAAACACTTCTAAATTATTCAGTGCCCGTATTTGACTAGTAAACAACACATGCACTCCCTTGAATTCTGAATTCTGATAACATAGATATTTGGACTGTTTCATGTCATGTGTATCTCTTTTTCTTGTTGCAATATCTTGTGTAGCTTTGCTTCCTTGAAGAAATTACTGTCATTTGAACTGGCAAATATTTGTATTGCAGGAATTAGCTTGCATAATTTTCCAGAGGGAATGGCTGTATTTCTTGGGTCTGTGAAGGTACATATTGCCTTAGTATAAATACTTCAGTATAACAGTTTGAATCACTGGCCATCTGTCAAATTACTGAAACAACATTTATTAAAAAAAACCTTGACCATGGTGGGAGACCCCCCACCAGGCTTTGTTCTAAGAAGGTGGCGGAGTTCAACGCTCTTCGGGTCCACCGCGAGAAGCTTGGCGAAACAACATTTATTTGTGGTGTCTTTTCGTGTTATTTAGTTGTTAAATTGTCGAATCAGTGTGTTCGAGGAAAAATAATTTGTCGAATCAGTGATACTCTCTGTCATTAATCTCAATCCTGATTAAAATGTAATCTAGAATGGTTCAGATTGTATATTTATGTTAGTATAATAGCTCGAGTAAGCCTTAGTTGAATTATCTCAATGAGTAACCATCCATTTAATAACTGAAGCGACAGTTGTTTGTTCCTGTAGCATGCTGTCCAATTAATTCATTCTGAAACAGTTTAACTAGTGATACTCTGTAGAAATACTATTCAGATTCAAATGTGTGATTGAATGTTCATTTATACTGCTTGACTTTAAGTCATAGTTGAGTTTGTAAAGAGTGCTGTGGCTAAGCGTTCCTGCATTTCTATTGGTCCCTAATTTTCTGTGGTGACTTACTGACGATCAGCTCAGCATCATCTATTATTTTAACCACACATTCTAGTATGCACATCTTTTGTGATTTTGTACCATCATCCATCCTTGCATTGTAGTCTGACATAGGCAATGTCCTGTGCTGCACTTTTCAAGGATGGCAGCTTTATGAACAACTGAACATCATATCAATATGTTGAAGTTGCAATAGCCTATAGGCTACTTCCTGTATTACACGGTCTTGGTTCCTTAGGTGCTTGCTTGTGTAAGTTTCTTTTCTATATTCCATTTTTGGTTCACAGTGGCAAAAGGTGGAATTCGATATCATTTTTCTTCTTATAGAACACTGTCAGAGTTACTTGTGCCTACCTTTGTTAGTTCTGGAACAGCTCTGCCCTAAATATCACGCTGTGTTTTAAAAATTCTTGTTTTGCATGATTGGTTTTGTGCTTTAATTGATTGCTTTTTTGTTGCACTTAAAACTGCAGGGTCTTCATGTGGGTCTGAACTTGGCTTTTGCTATTGCTTTACATAACATACCAGAGGTACAGCAAACAACTATTCAAACTTTGTCATTGAATGAGAAGTACCATCTATAATTTGATATTCAATTATTGCCACCAATGATAACACCTGGATGCTTTTGAGCAAGGATTTAAGTTCTGTGTAATGCGTATCATAATCCATACTCTTAAATTTCACTAGTCATAGGCAGTAATCAAATTATATTCCTTTTCCCATCTCTTTCAGTTTGACAGAACAGATATTCTTAGTCTCGCAGAAGACAGCGGTTTAAAGAAGAGTATGTTTTCAAATAGAATTAGCAGAGTATGTTGTGGAAATAAAAGCAAAATACTAGCATTTAGGAATATTTTTTCATTCCATTGAGAGAATATATGCAACGTAGATAGAAATCATGTAATCTATATAACTGGGGATACATGGCGTAATTAGTGATACCATTCGGGTTCTTTTCTTTTCTGATTTTTTTATCTTTGCTTTGGATCAGTTCTAAGTTTTATTCAGTTTGGTTTATTGTGCTCAGTTCAATATACTAACTATTCACCACTTTATTACCTTTTCAGGGCGTTGCTGTAGCTCTTCCAATCTATTTCGCTACCAAAAGGTACCTGTTGTCTCATGTAGATCTTCATGATGAATTAAGTTTATATTTCACAGCAGCCTTTAGAAATGATCCAGTGTCTAATATATTTGATTTTCTAACAAAAAGTTCCTCTAGAAAATCCAAAATTGTTGTCAGTTCAAATCCATATTTTGAATTTGTCAGATATTTCACTGGATGGTGTACGAGTTGAGAACTTGAACTTATTATAGATGGTAGAATACACAGCAGCAGTCAAAATGTTGTTTGTTAGAAAGAAGGCATATGCTAGCTAGCATTTCCATTTTGTAATAATATTATAATGCAGATGATATATCTGTCTGTGTTGTTTATTTTTATGTCACAGCAAATGGCAGGCCTTTTGGATGGCAGCAGGATCTGGTTTGGCTGAGCCAGTAGGAGTAATTGCTGTAGGTATGTTTTTTCCTGAACTCTCCTTTTGAAATGATGTTCTTCGGATAGAAACTATACTTCAATCTTTCTGTTTTCTGTCTCTTACTATGCAACCCTATTTAGCTCTGATATGGTTTTACTGCAGCTTATTTGTTTCCAAGCAGCTTGAATCCTGACATTCTTGAAGGCCTACTTGGATCTGGTTAGTTTGTTGATTAAATCAAATACTCCTTTCGATATTGAGTATTCCGTTGACTTCCTGTGTCTCTGTGCAGTTGGTGGTGTTATGGCTTTCCTCACTCTGCATGAAATGCTGCCTCTTGCATTTGACTATTGTGGCCAGAAGCAAGCTGTCAAAGCAGTCTTTGTGGGCATGGCCTGCATGTCTGCAAGGTTTGTTGATTCTTTGAATTGAATAAACATGTTCTCATAATGTCAAGTATGGTTTTGCTTTTGGCAAGAGACTTTGTGTGTGGTAATGTGGTTTTTTTAGACATCTGTGAGGTTGTGTCGCAATATGAAAATATATGCTAGTATTTATGCTCATTGGGTGTTTATTGAATTTTCACAAGTCCCAGTCTTGTTGGTATGAGAATACTGAACCCATATGTTGTTAGTGTTAGGGCGCTAAAAAAAGAATAGCCTACCAATGGCGCAGATAAAAGGCGGAGAATATGTCTAAACATATTAGCCTAAGTTTGTGCACCCACCGTCAATAATCACATTTATAAAGTGCATCAACTGGCGCCTTTTTAGTGTAGTCCTGTAGGGTTGCGAAAGTGCTGAATTTGATATGGACAAGAGCTTGTATTGTTGTACATTTCCTTTTTACAGCACTTCATGCTACTATGTTACAAACCTAATTGCTATTTTTCCTTTTGGGTATTGACAGCTTGTACTTCTTGGAGATCAGCCTACCAAAGGAGATAAGCTTGTAGCATCACATCTGTAGTGCCGCAAGTCCTCCACAGCGTCACAGCATCATCTGAATTCCGAAGCTGAGAGCTTGTCGGTAGATCCTTGATTTCAGGCAGGGGAGCGTGTGTTCCTGGAGGATTCGTCCAATCATCCGACAGTGTGTTTAGGAGTAGGAATCACAGCAAAACATCACAACGAAAGCAGGAACAACGTCTAGATGTATCGGACGTGGGGAAACTGCATTTCCCCAGGATGTAAAAGCCTAGGTTGCTGTCAGACGGCTCGTGGCAACTGAACCAGTAGAACCGTAGGCCTACAATGGAAATTTCAAAAGCAGTACACACCATTCCTTCTAAATAAAAATAATCTGAATGCACCTACTGCTCCTGGTCGCAGATATTTAACGTTTCATACAAGATACTGTCAACCTAACCTTTTGAAACTTCGGTGGTGTTTAGATGTTAGAATTGGGAGGTTGAATTTGAGAGTACGATGTCACTTCGTAATCATTGCGCTACTGTAGCATTTCGTTTGTATTTGTGAAAAATTATCTAAAAATTGATTAATTAGGCTCAAAATGTTCGTCTCGAAGAGTACAACAAAACTGTGCAATTAGTTTTTGATTTCATCTACATTTAATACTCCATACATGTTATGACATTTTGATGTGACGGAGAATCATCTTTTTGCATAGTGTATTTGGGAGTTGGATTTTGGAACTAAACAGGCCCTTCAATTGTCAACAACCTCAAGTTTTGCTACACGTACGTCTTGCATATCCAAAAGCTATCAATATTTCGAGAGAAACTGGGATATGGTTAGGGGTTTAGACGTTTAGGTACACCCACACTTTAGATTTCATCGTAGCCAATATTGATGGAGAGCACAGCTAGAGGCAGACCTAACAGGGAGCAGGGGGTGCTTGCGTACCCCTCAGATCCCAGCTTTACCACCACCATATTAGTTCACAGCTTTACCACCACCATATTAGTTCACAGCTTTACCACCACCACCAAGTGTTTGGGAAAAAGAACAACATGTGAGCAAAGCACCCAAAATCACAATCGCTACTAAGTTCCATGCCACAACACGATTGAGTTGACACACTATTCTGACTTGATCGAACAAATAAAAAGAGAAGTAGACGCGCTCTTACCCCATCACAAGCTGTTAACAAAAGAGCATGCAAGGTGCACTTACATTGTGCGGTTTGTGAATGTGGGGGCAGAGGAGGCTGAGGTCGACGGCGTGGTTGGCACTCGCTATTTTGCAAAGGCGGAGCAGAAATGGAAGTGGCCACTAGGGCTAACAGAACACGCACAAAGCTCGTGAGCCGGCTTGGCTCGTTCATAGGATCATTTCAGTAAATCTTGGCTCGAACTTTTAAACAAACCCAGCCAGGCGTTGATTTTAGCTCGTTTTCTTAACAAGCCAGCCCGTGAGTTGCACATTAGGCTCAATAATTATGAGAATGACAAACTTATTTTTTATTGATACCATGGTATTAGTATTATTTGGTTAAACTAAACTTATCATTTAACTTGTAAATTAAATCTAATACTAATAATGTCTATTTTGAGTCCCTCAACACCTGTGTTATCACAATTTGTTAACTTATATTATTTATTTCAGTAATATCATGATGAACTATAACTTTAAATATTATTAGCATACTTAAATTATCATATCTTAGTTAATATCATCTATAATTTTAATTTTAATATTAAATAATGCTTGGCCCACAAGCGGCCGGCTCGAGCTTTTCAAATGAACCGAGCAAAACTCGACTTTTAGCCTATTGCCCTTAAGGACCCTAATATGCTTAGTAAATTACCTAATATTCTAACAATTTTCCACTCCAATCATATGCATTGAGAGGGAATGAGTTTATCCAAAATTCCACGCCTCCACCCTTGTGACAACAAAATACGTGTAATGTCAGTAGCCAACCCAAGGAACAAGCTAACTAGATAGTAGTAAAAGACTGTACAAGTACAGGGAAGAGAACACAGGTTTCGGAAAGGCCAAGGTGACGGCACTGACTGGCATTGTGGCAACCATGTGTATGAGGATATACTGAACAGGGCACCCGTGTGCACCAGGTGATCAGGTCCACGGCAATGGACAGGTAAACAGCTTTGGCTAGGTGCAATGAATTTGTGCGGGCATCTGAGACTAGAAAACAACTGAAGAACTGATTAGAAATACGAAGGCGGTGTTTAGTTCCGGTAGAGAGAAAATGAAGTTTGGTGAAAATGTCACATCGGATACTGTAGCGCACTGTAACACTTTTCGTTTGTTTGTGGTAATTGTTGTCCTACCATGACCTAACTAGACTCAAAAGATTCGTCTCGTCGTGTATATCAAAACCATGTACTTAGTTTTTTTATTTACCCACGTTTAGTGTTCCATACATGAGGAGAGAGATTTGATGTGACTTGATGTGATAGGTGAATAGTAAAGTTTAGAGATAGAAATTTTGTCTTTTAATGGGAACTAAACAGGGCCTAAGTAGCAGAGGATGGTGATGGGAGGTAACAAAGTGGATGATACGGAGAAATGCTGGGACTGTTATGGGATTGATAGCGAGATCTCATGGGCACATTGAAAACATTATGCCGGGACTGTTACGAGATTAACAGTCTTATCCAATGTTGAAAATAGCGCGCTATAGCGATGCTATAGCGGCCAGAGACAAGTGCCGCAACGATATTGCACATATCGCCGCTAACCCCGCTAACGGCGCTATAGCGTGGAATAGCGGCGATATTCTGATTTAGCGTTGCGACGCTATAGCGGCGCTATTTAGGTTTCGTCGGTTATGCATCAAATGTGTTGGTGGACTAAAATTCTTTCCTTGTTTGGCCCATTATCAGCCCCCCTTCGACACATAGTCACATACTAATCCAGCCGAAGTTAATTAATAATTAGTCACTTGGGTTGGTTGTGAAGTGTGAACTTGTCGATTTGTGGATTTTGTGCCAGTTAACTTGTCCTATGAGACTTAAATTATGTACTTATGGTCTTATGCACTTAAGCTATGGAATGTTTGCTGAAATTGCCTAAATTTTGATGTTTTTTAAGCAAAACGCTAAATAGCATAGGGCCGCTATAGCAGCTGTAGCGTTTCAGCAAGGCTTTCGCTAAACGTTGTAGCGCGCTATTTTCAACATTGGTCTTATCTTCGGGAGGACCATCTATGCAGTTACTATTCCAGCAGGCAAGATTCTGCGTAAAGGCTGTCGCTGCCAGCCGGCTGCCAGGTGTGGTGTTTTAATCCTCCGTCTATTCGTAAGTTAGAAATGGATGTCTCAAGTTGAAACAAACCTATGTAGGACACATAGGGCACAATCTGATTACATGGGGAAAAAGGGACAAACCTTCTCACTGAAACCATAGGTTCCATTCTCTACTCGCCGATTATATATCTCACTGTTGGCATACTACTCCCTCCGTATCGAAATATTTGTCGCCGTTGACTTTTTTCTACAACTTTGACCATTCGTCTTATTCAAAATATTATGCAAGTACCATCCATTTTGTTTGCCACATGCTTTACTATTGTAGCTATTTTAAGCTTGACTTACCCTTTTACATATTTGTGATAATTTTTTGAATAAGACGAATGGTCAAAGTTGTAAGAAAAAGTCAACGGCGACAAATATTTCGATACGGAGGTAGTACATATTTACTTCTTACATATGAAACGGCTCTGCATACCATGTGCTACTATGTCAACCATATGATCAAACACAACTCCACTCAGGTCATCCAAGTGTTAAACCACATATACACATGCATAAATAAGCAATGCTATTATGAACAGCATCCATCCCTCATGCAGTCATGTTTTGCATCCCCTGATTTCACCGTCGGGCCTTTTAGATATCCTAGGCAAGTAGGCACGATGAACATACCAGCTGGGGCCAATTCAAGTTCTCTAGCGCAACATCGCTTACAACAGAAGCAAGGAAGGAACTATATGCTACAAAAAGGAAAACTGATCTAAACAAAGCTTTCTTTCAAAAAAACTTGTGCCGACGTCACCAAAAAATGGTAAGGCATGGCACTACCTCCTACCAGACAAAAATGCTCAGAAGAACAAAGCTGAATGTAACCAATATACATGTTAATTTCTGTAGCCAACACCAAAGTGAAATCTCATTGCTTGTTTATCATTGAAGGCATACTCAAGTCGCAGAGGCCCCAATGGGGAGTCCACACGAACGCCAACACCATAGCCGTACCCGCTACCTGGTTTTCCACGAGCTCCCGCTGGGTCCCCTGAACAGCCAATCACCATGGATGGTCCAAGTAAGAACTGTGTATACTGTCTAACAGGGGAAAAATACTAAGATGTACCAATTACAAAAGGGTGAATCAGTGTAAAATCCCCAGCTGTATTATCCTTTCATTCTGTCATAAAAACAAATAGCTATCATGTTGGGTAAAATGTAAGTAGAATATGAATTACCAGGAACTTTAGGACCAGAGCCGAGATCACTACCATAGTCACCAAAGACCACACCTTCCAGTGGCCCAAACTGCAAGCGGAGGAAGAACAGTAAGTAATCAAACTGATGACTTAAAACCTCGATATGTCCATTCATGATATCACAGAGTAGGTATAATGTGCATTAAAGCAGCAGTGCAACACCGCCATAAGTAGTATGCATTTCTTCAAATAAACATGATGGCATTTGTCACTCAAACTTTGCATATAGTATATAACTATTCATCAAGCTGCCAATCTATTCAGGCATGGGAACACAGGGTTCCAGATTCACGAAAAAGGGACCAGGAAAAGCTGTTATACTCAGCTAGTACAAAGATAGCATATTATATTAAAAACAGTAACATCCATCCATCCATAACATCACTGCTACTTGGGTTCAACATGAAAGTAGAGCAGTGAACAAGTAAAGAGAGCAGGCTGAGTTAAGCCGACTCAGGCAATAATTTGATGATGGCCTAGGCATAGAAGTCACGTTTGAGCACATCAATATAAGACTGGGTAAGAGACAAGCTTAACTGGGCTTCGCTTTACTTTCATGTTGGGGGCCCTAGCAGCAATAATGTGGCAAATGGGTATTGATAATGTTTTTTGCTAAAATATGTGTTGCTACATATTCATATAGGTGTTCCAGGACTATTGTGTTCTGCAAAGAATTTTGGCCCCTATTTCTGGGCCCAGCACCTATGAATGGCTATAAGGATACGTACATACAGGCATACAATAAATGCAGAAAAATGTTGCATATCTAATTCCATATTCAAGTGTTGAACAGTATCACAGCATGCACACATGTTTATTTTCTTTCGCAGTTAACTGTATTATTGAACTAAATCTGAGAAGAAAATTTTACTTAAATGCAAGGTTTGCTAAAATAGTACTACATTTTACTTAAATGCAAGGTTCACTAAAATAGTACTACTTCCATGGAGTGCCGTTTGTAGCTAATTACGCAGACATGTATACCCTTGTTGCCAATGAGGTACTCTGCGGTAGATTACCACACCATTGTGACTAGATTTTGTCATACTAGTGTCACATACTTCCATGTGGAGTCCATTTAACAATGACAAAAAGCCTTAAGATTTGGGAGGAGGAAGGAGCCTACCATGCGGCATGACACTTCTCCACTACCTACAGCATAAGAACGCCCAGAACCAACAGCACCTTCTTCGTATCCTCTTACACTATTTGTCCCACCAATTGCAAATGCTTCATGAGGTGGAAAATTTCCCTCCACATGACCTCCAGAAGCACTACATCAAACAAAAAGATTATATAGAAAGTAATAGAACTGAAAAAAATTCTGTCAGTGCAAGTTCATATGCAGGGCATTCAGTTCATGATAGTTTTTGCTACAGGCCCAGCACAAGAATGTGATAAAAAACAAACCTTAGAAGAAGCCGAGCAGGACCGATTTCATAGCCTTGCCTCAAACGTGTTGTCACTCTGTTGAAGCTTAGCCACTCAGGAACAACAGGGAGACCTTGCTCAACATTGAAAACGAACTACAGGCAGCAATGATAGCAGGAGATAAGCAATTATGGATACAAAGAAATTGCCAACTTGGGGAAGGATTGCATTAATGCCAACCATTGTAGAGCTATGGTCTCCAGAATCTGTGTAGATACTTTCAAACTTAGCAAGCAGTGTATCATCATAAGCATTTCCACTGCAATGAAATGAGATAAACATGAGCTGGAAATCTTAGCTCGAAAATTATATCGATAGTATCAAGACATAAGGATAATTCATGTGAAACCAAGAAGGCATTAAGACAATGCGAATGGAGACCTGGCCGTTAATTGGCTGTTATAGAAATCCCTGATGATAGGATTGCCTTTGTCATCCCGAGCACCAGCATGCTGTGCAGACACAAAAGGTCAGAGACAAACCATGTGCCTAGTCCTAAAAGGTGAGGCAGCAGAATATTTACCTGAAAAATTAAGCCGAGTGTCCCACTCCATTTTGGCCTGAATGGTCGGCTATACTCCAAGCCGGCGGTAACACGTCCAATCGTTATAGGCCCATGGTCAGGATGATCACCACCATGAACAAGTGTTCCAGGAGTCCTAGAGTTCTGGCACGAGAAATAACTATAAACATATGTATGGTGGTACGTAGAGGGAATGGAAAGCGATGTCATATTAAAGCTAAATACCTGAACCATAACAGTTCTAGAGGTTCTCTTGTTGTCACCATCAATCCATGGGTCAGTAAAATTCAATCTAAAAATAGAATCAATCTGCCCCCTTTCCAGTGAAAGATTCAATTTTTTGTTCCTCCCAAAGACGTTACGGTGTGAGTATGCAAAGCTGCACTCAAGTAAGAGAATTTTAGACTATGTGTATCTTCCATATGTCCAGATAAAGAGGTATGAGCTAATAAGAAGTTGCAACATAATGATTTTGTTCTAGACATACTACCACAAGTTCAGAAATCAAAATGTATGTTTTAGCAAGTTGGTTTAGGTTCGCAAATACTTGTCACTTTGATTTTGAGGCAGAATTTTCCCACAAATGCCACTATATCTTGTCAATTGGTAGTGGCGTTATAGAGAAGGCTTCACAATCCAAAATGAAATTAGCAACTCTTCCTTGTTCCGTAAATATGACACTATTGTATATCGATACACTGAATACATATTAGTATGGGCATAAGCATGTCTGTGTAAGATTAGATTTCCAATGAAGTTTCAAGCTAACTAGCAAACAGTTTCTGATATAGAAATGCAATCTGTTTTGGCAAACCATTTAGAAAGGAATGTTGTTGAGCAGGCACATACTGGTATGTGGTATCCAGCTAATATACAGCTGCTAAGGGATTATACATATCTGATAGTAAAACAAGATCAGCCACACATCCGAATCACACATCATCAGCTATCTATTCAACTACATCATGAGTTCACCTGAATGATTCGACACTACAAAATGTTAGCTCTAAATTTCTCGGTCCCTAAAAGCCTGCTTGGGCTTTGTGTACTCCAATTGTGGTGGCTGCAGGAAAATTTTGATAATAATCAAAGAAGTCCACCCATGACAGTATATTTTCGTTTCGGCCCTCCAAACACTTATAAGAACCCAGATAATGAGGCATCTTGATAATCTTAAGCTCAACCAAATATGGGGCAAAAGCAAATTGGGATGGGGCTGTTTGGAAGAGGGGCATAACTCCAGGAAGTTTCAGGATTTGGTTCAGATTGAATTTAGTCCGAAGGATTTGGTAACATTGAGCCTACGAGGAGAGTAGGATCTGGAACTCACAATCAGAAATAATAACACTAGAAACAGAAATACAGTGGTTGTATAAGTATACATCTTAACCTGTGAAACAATAACATACCAACCTGCCAATAAGTCCAGAAAGAGGTCCATTTGTTATCCTGCAGAAAAAACAGAAGTCATATAATAAGCATTGAATAATAGCAGTTGGACTGTACTTTGAGCATGTGCATCACTAATTTCAGCACCGGTGACTCAAAACAAAATTTCTTACAGCAAGCAGGCACTGGCTACAGCTTTTATGCAGTCTCTAAACTCAGCTCAATTTACAAAGCACTGGACACTGGTACTCACCCACTTGAAATGCCACCACCAGCAGAGAAACCACCCGAAGGGCGTTCAACAAGATTCATGACAAGGTCAACTTTATTTGAATCTGCAGATAATTTCGAACACATGAACAAAAGAATAGATCGGCTTCAAAAATAATGATAGAGAACTTAAAATTAGCTTAACCTCCAACTGGCTGTGGAATTATTGTAACATCCTCCATGATTCCCATAGTAAGTATTGTTTCAACATCCCTTTTGACTTGTGCCCTATTGTAAGCCTGTTTTCATCATTAGTAGATTAACAAATACGATTAGTGCATAATTTAAACAGACAAGACCAATGTTCCAGCATAAGGCAATAGGACATGAATAACAAGGTAAGACAAAGAACCCTAGATCTATGAATTATTGCTAACATGATATTTTTCTAGATGATTGCTAATATAGTTCAGAATGCAGCAGTGCAGCTTTCATAATTTTAAAATCAGAACTACCCAACCCAAGTGTAAAGTTACTGTAAAAAACACCAGGATTCACAATCATAATGAACAAAGAAAAAGGGACTTAGTTGTACATGCTCCAAGTCTCCAACCAATCTTATATGCCTATATAGTAACAAAAGCTGGCGATTTTGGTATAGCCTTTGCATAGCAATTTCAGTGCACGAAACACACTATGTATTCCAAAAAAAAGTGAAGTGGGAAGAATTAGCATTTCCTTCAACATCTAGAAGAAATAACGGAAAGGTGATATTTGCATTTTTGACATATCATGAATAGTCCTCCTGTAGTATATAAAGCATAAAATAGAGCAACTGAGAAAGATAACTACTGAAAATGCTCTTACCTGCCCTTTCTTGGTGGTAAGCTGTCGAAGGATGGTCTCTGGCTGTGTCTTTCCAACAGTTGGTTCCCCACTATGACAAAATATACATGATTTCCAACAGGAAGAGAAGGGCAGAAAACATAACAAAATTAGAAAATTAAATGGTCTAAAACAGTACTTGATAAAGAAAATTTCACAGTAAAGATAGGCACTCACGTTTTTCTATCAAGAAAGCGAATGTTGATGTTATTAACCTCAGCTTCTGAAACTTGCAGCCTCAAAATTCCTCCAGAAAGTATCTCAGCATATGAAACCTGAATCCGAAACAATGATTCTTTGTGATTTATATTTAGCATTGAAGTATTGAGGATACTTATTTCTGTAAGCAACGAATAACAAATGAATCCTTTGTTGTATGCTAAGTCACCCACATGTAACATCGGTGAGAGATATATACAACCATTACTAGGTTAGAGAAGTATGTGCATGACAAACTCAGTTGCTACAGTTGCAGGACCCTGGATGATCAATATGTTACAGAGGATCTATTTCATGATAAATGGCCATTAGGCACCTGGTTTAGCCAATCATATTAAACATGCAGTGATACAACACCAAGTACCATAAAACATAGGCGGACAGGTGACAAAAATGTGGCAGAGAAACATGAATTCCATTTACCTACCAGTCCAGTTAGACCCCGCTCCTGATACCATCCGTTAACAGACTTTATCACTTGATCAAGATGTCTAATGTTAATGATTTTTCCTGCAAATTGTAACACCAAAAAGTCTAAATTAAGATACCCATCATCAAATAGCAATAACTTAAACATTGTTTAAGAAACAAACGCATTTACCATGGCGATCACGGAATGCATCTTCCAGGAACTTGGAAGGCAGTATGTTGGCACCCTCGCAGACCAACCCATGGAAGTCCTGGTTCGGCTCCACCTAAACCATAAAACAAAAACGGATTGCACATCCATCAGTTCCAGAAATAAGCCAGCGGAAGGAAATTGGGGGAACAAGAGGATAAAAGGACCTCGAAGACAAGGCGAATGCCGTCGCGGGTGTCGACGGCGACGGGCATGCACGACCGGAACAGCCCGCTCTCCACGACGCGGTGCACGTCCTCCTGCACCTCCCGCACGGTGAGCGCGGCGTTGGGGCGGCACGCGCGCAGCGCCGCGGCGGCCGCGGCCTCCAGCTCGGGCCGCTCCAGGGGCTCCCCGTCCTTGCCCCGCACCGCCACCTCGCTGATCAGCACGCGCTCCTCGGCACCCCCTCCCGCGTCCTTCCCGTGCCGCCGCACCGGCGGGGGCGGGGGCGGCGCCGTGTCGGCCCGCGCGGCCGGGACCCGGGGGAGGCAGGCGCCCAGGCGGCGGGCGGCGGCGTCGACGGCGCGGCCGATGTGCGCGAACGGGAGCGCCGCGGAGAGGAGCGCGGGCGCCGGGGACGGGGCCGGTGCCGGTGCCGAGGCGGAGGCGGAGGGGAGCTTGACGCCGGAGGAGACGAATCGGACATCGCGACTGCGCCCCATGGCGGCGGGAGTGGAGGGCCCGATTAGGGACACGAAATGGAGGTGCGCTAGGGTTTAGGGTTTTGCCGACGAGGCGGAGGAGGAGGGCGCGAGGGCTTCGTCCGCCATGGGCGAGGGGGAGGAGGCGGAGCGGAGATGGTGGCTGGCCGGCCTCCTTGGTCCGGGGGATGGGTTCCCTCGCTTTTGTGTGGACTGTGGAGAGGCAATGGGAACCGTTCGATGTGGTCGCAAGCCCATTCATGAATCTGGTCCGTTGGCTAGTTAACAACGCCTGGATTATGTTTGTTGAACATCTTCCGTCACCTCAGCGAGAGTTTTGAAATGGAGAAAAGAAGCCGACATCTCAAATAAAGCCCAAAACTGGAAGTCTCACGGGCCAATTTAGACCCAAAAGGGCCCATCTACAGATCTTGGAGAGGAAGCTCTAATGAAAAACCATGTGAGATTTATCAGCCATCTCAACTCTGAAGGCTCATACAAGCAACTACTACCCCATTCTAAATTACTATTCGTTGTTAATTTTTTCTCGTAACGTTTGACCATCTATTTTATTCAAAAAAATTATAAGTATCATTTCTTTTATTTGTGGCTTACTTTATCATCACATATACTTTAGATATGACATATCTTTTCACAAATTTGGACAAATTTTTTGAATAAGATGTATGATCAAACGTTGTGAGAAAAAGTCAACAACGAATAGTAATTTAGAGCGGGGTAGTATTTTTTCCATACACACGCACACTGGCTCGTGCAAGCAATTAAACTGCTTCCTTCATGTTTGCAGAAGTTCAAACTACAGTCTCAAGTCTTTGTACATCTTCAGTTGTTGTTTCAAGACCGTCTGTGATTACGATTTGAATTTTAAAAATATTCCAGAATGCTGATAGGAAACTAACCGTCCATCTCGAGGTACTAATAGATTACAACGGCTATAAAA
Organism: Echinochloa phyllopogon; assembly: GCA_033239725.1. NCBI lineage: Eukaryota > Viridiplantae > Streptophyta > Magnoliopsida > Poales > Poaceae > Echinochloa > Echinochloa phyllopogon. The sequence continues at coordinate 6,960,017 of BTCW01000001.1, forward strand.
CAGAGGGAGTGTAATACACGACAGCCTCTTCACAAAAACAAAGGAAATGCTTGACTAGTGCAATGTCCCTTTTTATGTGGGATCTGGTGCGAATATGCCACCAACGTAGTCTCGCATATTGGTATCTCTTTAGGTTCCACAAAAGACGTGTAAAGGAAATTAATATTCCCTAATGTTTCTTGTCATCGTACCGTAATCACCACGGCGAAATTTTGTCATGTTTGACTTTTAACTTGGGCAAGCACGGAGTTCACTTTGATCCTACGTAATTACTGCCTTTTGGCAGCTTCATCTCAAGAAAACAAAAGAATTGAAACTTTGTAAAAACCAAATGCAAATGCAGACATGTTGATGCCCCGCTAATTATTGATAATTCTTTCATCCAGAAAAAAATGACTTCATTACAGGATTTGAAAAGACAATCGAGATTTGAACCACAAATCTTTTCATCCGATTCATATTTCAGAAAATCCACTGAAAGTTTGACTTATAAAAGGTGTGGGTGAACATATTTCGTGTTTTTCCAGGGAAGGTCGTAGCCAGCTTTATATATAAAACATCCAAAGGATAATGAGATTATCAGTTTACAATGAAACCCACTCCGCTCGAAGAGCAGCATCCAACAACCGTAATAGGACCCTCTGGACTGCGCGCCAGAGAAAGGCCGAACCTACTCGCGACGAACAAACTACAGGGTCGTGAGACCATTACAAGTTGACAGGACCCGACCTTCCACGGAGCCTACAACTCCACCACTAACGGCTACAAGAAGACCTCCAAACAACGCCTTCACGAAGGCAAAGGCGCACGGCGCCAACGTTTGGTTTTCACCAGGAGTGCTTCCACGAACCACCGTCGCACGAGATCCTGCAGGCAACGCCCTCAACAGGGAAGAGCAAACTCCGTTGCCCGATCCGCACCGGATCGAAGCTTACGCTTGAGGACCGCCGCCCGACGAGCCGGGAGAACCTGAACCGATCCCACTCGCTTCATCCACCGCCCACCATCGCAGCCGCCGAAGCACGCCCCTAGGTTCCATATGCACCTGCTGGCGACACCCGGCACCTCGGGGAGGTTTGGGGCCCTCGATGGCCGCAAAAACTCCTGTCGTCCCCTCAATGGGACGGCACCGCGCTTCACTGAGTGAGAGAAATTCTATGAACCCAACGACGGGGACTTGACGGCGCTACGGGGCTGGCTTCAAGGGCGACGCGAAGACGGAGGCGGCACCACCGGCCAAGAAGGAGGCGCAGGAGGGAGCCAAAATGGGGGCCGTTGCCGCCCCAGACGCCGCCACCGACAGAGAAACGCCGACGCCCACCTCGACCCCAACTGAAACCGCGGGCCACGAAGCGAAGACGAAGGACCACCACCATGGCGGTATCCGCCGCCGCCGCGCCGCACACCCACGGCTCTGGGCAGCACCGGCGAGGCCTGGGGCGTAGACCTAGGGTGCTTGCCCCAGATCCGGTTGCCCTGGGGACTGAGCCTGCTGCGGCGCCCCACGCCGCCGCCGCCGGCCACCTTCTGGGGTTGGCACTGCGGATCTCCGCGCGCCGCCGGAGGCCCGCCCCGCCGCCGCCATCCGGAGAGGCGACGCGGGGGCCTCGTGGGGAGAGAGAAGGCGCTGGCTCCTGGGTTGTGTCATATTTCGTGTTTGACAAACCATATAATTCAACATCGATTTTAGCTACAAGTAGTTAGTAGAATTCCAACCACAAGTGTTACCCCACGAGGAACAGAATGTGGCATAGTTGGACTTGCCACCAGTCCGGTGTCCTACAACCTTTTTCTCTTTAATCTCTTTAAAGATGAAAGGAAGCTAATAGTAGCGTAGTGGATATGTGACGAGGAATTGCACCGTCCCTAGTGCTTGGAAGTTGTCCGGCGAAAATGATGAGTTCTGATACTGTCGTTTTGTGAGCATGAAAACCGGACAGCTCATTAGTATGTGTTCCTTGAGATGACAAAAATTTGGGCTCCTACCTTTCTTGATGGAGATTGCTTGATTGAGCACTTTTTCTTGTACATGCATGTGGATTTTGTTCTTCTTGAAATATGCACCGTTTAATTTAAAATATAATATGTTAAGATTTTGTTCCAGGTTAAATTCCTTCAGCTTTGACTAAGCTTATAAGAAGATGCATCGACACTCACGGCATCGAACAATTCTCTTAATTAAATCACATGTCCAAGAGCGAAAACAGGCATCTTCCTTCATACAACATCTGTATAAGCTGTGAAATGGTGGCCAAACCATGTGGATGTCAAACGATTACCTAAGTTTTTTTTTTGGGACAACAGCGAGACTTTTGTATACGAATTTCCAAATTGTCCATGGTCCTAAATATAGTAGAGTATGCTCGCACCTACGAAAAATTAGCGGGGACGGTGGGTGTTTTGTCAACGCACCCGAACGTTGAGAAAGAATGTACCTAAAACTATACTAGTATACTCGCACCTACGAGAAATAAAGGGTGGACGGTGCCATTTTTGTGAGGAATCCAGAATCCTTGACAGGCAGTCGGCTGGCACGGCGCTCAACTCAAGGCTCCCTTTCTGACAGCATCAACGTGTACACTGCAGGATTAGCAACCGGCCAATCACAACCAGCCCTGACCACCCCGCACCAAGCTTTACGAGCTACGGCTACGCTACGCGCCTCCCGACCCCGTGCCCTTCACGTGACACGTCGGAAAGAAAAGGAGCCCGCTCGCTTTCTGCCGTGGCAACGAGCCCGCAGGCAAAGCGATAGAGATGCCGAGGCTGGTGGCATCTCGGCACGGCGCAGCTGCTGCTCCCGCGGCTCCACAGCAAGGCAGGGCTTGGGTTCCCTCTCGCGGTGGTGGCTGGCTGGCGCGCTTTGGAGCCAGCGCACGGCAACAGGGGGAGTGAGCGCGACAAGGCCAAAGTGTACGGATAGGGCCCGCACCGCACCGCACGACCTGTTCGCGTCACGACACGCTCCGGCCATGCGGCCCGCGCCCGCGCCGCACCACCGCCAGGCGGCCCGCTTCACGCCGCCCCTCCCCGTCGTCTTCTTAGTCTACTACGCCCGAGGAGGCCGCCACCCCTCCTCCGCCGCCTCAAAACCCCTCCTCCTCCGCCGCCTCGAAACCCCTCCTCAGCCAGGTAGGTGGCCGCCACCGCCACTACCGCCACCGCCACCACCACCACCGCGCGCTCAGTGGAGCCCGACCCGAGGAGGAGGCGGGGGCGCGTGAGCGTGAGCTCGTCGTCGAGGCGAGCGCCCCCCCCGCGCGCGGCGCGCGTGCTTCCGCCGCCGCGTCCCCTTTCCCGGCTGGGTTGATCGATCAGAGGTTCGTGTTTGTTTTCTCCCCCTCCCCCAGCTATTTTTCTTCCCCTCTCGTGGCGTTTGGTTCTGTTCGTTGGCTGATTGATCGGCGATTGGTGCGCGGGTTTCTCGTTGGCGAGGGCGCACGCAAAGCTGCCGTTTCTAGAGTTCCTCTATTCCTTTCTGTTTGGAAATTTAATCGGGGGAAACGCTCGCTTTCGTGGTGTCGTACGTTGTTCCGTGCGTCAGAGGTGGTTGAATATGTCTTTTCCAGGGTTTTGTGGCTTAATAAATGATTGTCTCTGATGCTGTCGTTGCATGCTTGCATCATTGCACAATGATTCAGGGGGTAAAATATGGTTCCTGAATTAGTGATTTAGAGTGACTTTAACTGTCCAAACAATTGAGATGCGCTGTTGTCTGCACTCTGCTCATGGATCCTGTAGTTGCAATGCAGATACTGGCATACTGCTGCTGAGCTAGTGAATTAACACTTACCAGTGATTGATTCAGTTACTGCTAGCTTTGTACGTACATCTAACTTATCTTTGGTGTTCCAGTGACAGGGATGGAGCAGAATGGAGAGAGCCACCTCAAGGAGCCACTGCTCCCAGCGTCTTCTGGAGCTTCTCCTGCCGGGGCGTCTCCAAGGAAGGAGAGGAAGACGAGGAAAGTCATGTTCAGTGTCCGTGGCATCTCATGCGCTTCCTGTGCCGTGTCGATAGAGACTGTCGTGGCGGGCTTGAAAGGGGTGGAGAGTATCCAGGTCTCCCCACTTCAGGGCCAGGCCGTGGTTCAGTACAGGCCAGAGGAAACCGATGTAAGATTATCATGAGCTCATGGCCTTGCTATCTTTGCTCCTCTTTTTACCCTTTCAGTATAGCATGAAATGTTTTAATTTTAAATTGTATGGGCCAGTCTGCTGATGACAACAAACTAAATCATTGGACCCCTGCACCCATTGCTGTATTTGTGTATGCTAGGAAAAATTGTGTTCGCAAATGAATTATCAAGGTAGATAGAAAAGGAACCATACATTTTTTCACCTACAAATTTGTTCTGTACTAATTTTGGATCCATGCGTGCACACCTTTAGTTCATCAATTCATAATTCGTGAAGTAATGACGAAGTATGTTGCGCATTAGGGTGTTACTTGGCATATTTCCTCAGTTGTGATTCTTATTCTCGCAGACAAGAAGCATTAAAGAGGCTATTGAGGATCTCAACTTTGAGGTAGATGAACTTCAAGAACAAGAAATAGCTGTGTGCAGGCTTCGGATAAAAGGAATGGCTTGTACAAGCTGTTCTGAATCTGTTGAACGAGCACTTCAAATGGTACCTGGAGTTAAAAAAGCTGCAGTGGGTCTTGCTCTAGAGGAAGCTAAGGTTCACTATGATCCAAATGTCACTAGCCGTGATCTTATAATTGATGCTGTTGAAGATGCTGGATTTGGGGCTGATCTCATTAGTTCTGGGGATGATGTGAACAAAGTGCATCTAAAACTTGAGGGTGTAAATTCTCCTGAAGACACCAAACTCATTCAGTCAGTACTGGAAGCTGCAGAAGGTGTGAACAATGTTGAATGGGACACAGTAGAGCAGACGATAAAAGTTGCATATGACCCTGATATCACTGGTCCAAGAGTACTTATTCAGTGCATTCAGAACGCTGCACAGCCCCCCAAATGCTTCAATGCTATCTTGCACTCACCACCAAAGCAAAGAGAAGCAGAGCGCAATCACGAAATTAGGAATTACAGGAACCAATTTCTCTGGAGCTGCCTGTTTTCGGTTCCTGTGTTCCTATTCTCCATGGTTCTTCCTATGATTTCTCCTTTTGGGGATTGGTTGTTGTATAGGATCTGCAACAACATGACAATAGGCATGCTGTTACGGTGGTTGCTATGTTCCCCAGTTCAGTTTATTGTTGGTTGGAGGTACACTCTCAAGTTCCCATCAACTATGATTGATTTATCAATTCTTACATTGCATTATGCATTTATGCCTTGTAATTCCTTATGGTTTCCTTAACCTGCAGATTTTATATTGGAGCATATCATGCACTGAAACGAGGATACTCAAACATGGATGTGCTGGTTGCTTTGGGAACCAATGCTGCCTACTTCTATTCTGTGTATATTGTTCTGAAAGCACTAACATCAAACTCATTTGAAGGACAGGACTTTTTTGAAACTAGTGCTATGCTGATATCTTTTATATTGCTGGGAAAATATCTGGAGGTGGTGGCAAAGGGAAAGACATCAGATGCACTATCGAAATTGACAGAGCTTGCTCCAGAAACAGCTTGTCTTCTTACTTTTGACAAGGATGGAAATGCCATTTCAGAAACAGAGATCAGCACTCAGTTACTTCAAAGAAATGACGTCATCAAGATTGTGCCTGGCACAAAAGTCCCTGTTGATGGTGTTGTCATCAAAGGTCAAAGCCATGTCAATGAAAGTATGATAACTGGGGAAGCAAGGCCTATTGCAAAGAAGCCTGGAGATAGGGTAAAGATTTTTGGATTGCGATTGTGTTTTTTTTTCATGTAATCTATTAGTTCTGATGCTTCAATTTGTTTTTAACAGGTTATTGGGGGTACTGTAAACGATAACGGTTGCATAATTGTTAAGGCCACCCATGTTGGATCAGAGACGGCTTTGTCGCAAATAGTTCAGTTGGTTGAAGCCGCTCAACTTGCAAGAGCCCCAGTGCAGAAGTTAGCAGACAAGATCTCAAGGTTTTTTGTTCCAACTGTAAGTTGCCTGTTGCAATCCTGCAAATTTCTTCCCTGTTATGCATTGACAATTTTTTATCATTGAAAATAGGAACATGGCCAGATCATCCTACCTGCCCTGTGTTTCATAATTGGATCATCACTGTGAATTTATCATATTAAAGTTCTGAACATGATAAATATGAGTAGGCATCCGACACTTGGCCAGAGTTCAGCTGGAAATTGTCTAGAGGCTACTGCATGCATAGCCATTTAAAAAAAAAAAACTGGTGGAGACTGTTTTTCCTGTTTGGCTAATGAGCTGGCTCATTCCTGCTCTTTATCTGACCAGTTTCCAGCAGTGACTGATGAGTTAGTTATGGGAAGTCATATTCATACCCTTCTAGGCTGCTCCATATATGCATATGTTCTTTCTGATGTATGCCTGTTATAAAGCTGTCTTTATAAATTCTTTTGCCTAATATTGTTCCTTCTCATTTGAAGGTGGTGGTGGCTGCATTTCTTACATGGCTCGGCTGGTTTATACCTGGACAATTTCATCTCTATCCCCAGCAGTGGATTCCAAAGGCCATGGATAGTTTTGAGCTTGCTCTGCAGTTTGGAATTTCTGTCCTAGTTGTCGCATGCCCATGCGCTCTGGGACTTGCTACACCAACAGCTGTTATGGTTGCCACTGGGAAAGGCGCTTCTCAAGGTGTTCTCATTAAGGGTGGCAATGCACTTGAGAAAGCTCATAAGGTAAAACAAAAGACATGATTTCTTTTCCTTAAGACTGTAGTTCAAATGAACAGCTGTTCAAATTTGCGTACTGAACTAAACTAATTTCTTCTCATCTATCTTTTTGCAGATTAAAGCTATCATATTTGATAAAACTGGAACATTGACTGTCGGGAAACCTTCTGTTGTTCAAACAAAGATCTTCTCAAAGATCCTGCTTCTAGAACTCTGTGATTTGGCTGCTGGTGCTGAGGTTAGTTTCTGAACTACAAGATACCTTCCCGCATAAATGTTATACTCAGCAGTGAATTCCATATATATTAGACCTGTCTCTAATGCGTCTCTACCTTTGTCAGGCAAACAGTGAGCATCCTTTGTCAAAATCTATTGTTGAGCACACAAAGAAGCTCAGGGAACAATATGGATCTCACAGTGATCACATGCTGGAATCTAGGGACTTTGAGGTGCATCCAGGGGCGGGGGTAAGCGCTAATGTCGAAGGCAAGCTGGTTTTGGTTGGCAACAAAAGGCTCATGCAAGAATTCGAAGTTGTGCTTAGCCCTGAGGTGGAGGCATACATGTCTGACACGGAAGAGCTTGCAAGGACCTGTGTTCTTGTTGCTATTGACAAGATCATTTGTGGGGCTCTTGCCGTGTCAGATCCTCTGAAGCCTGAGGCGGGCCGTGTCATCTCGTACCTTAAGTCAATGGGCATCTCCAGTATCATGGTGACAGGTGATAATTGGGCTACAGCCAAATCCATAGCAAAGGAAGTTGGGATCAGCCAGGTGTTTGCCGAGATTGATCCAGTTGGAAAAGCCGAAAAGATCAAAGACTTGCAGGTACAATCTCTTCTTTGTTTTTGCTGGACTACTTCTGGCGCTGCACTTCTCTTAGTAGTCTTTGCTTACACTATTCTGTTCATAGATGCAAGGGTTGACAGTGGCAATGGTCGGGGACGGGATAAACGACTCGCCAGCCCTGGCAGCAGCCGACGTGGGCATGGCGATCGGCGCCGGCACGGACGTCGCCATCGAGGCTGCTGACATTGTCCTGATGAAGAGCAGCCTCGAGGACGTGATCACGGCCATCGATCTCTCGCGCAAGACCCTCTCCAGGATCCGGCTGAACTACGTCTGGGCCCTGGGCTACAACGTCCTGGGCATGCCCGTCGCGGCCGGCGTCCTGTTCCCGTTCACGGGCATCCGGCTTCCCCCCTGGCTCGCCGGCGCCTGCATGGCAGCTTCGTCGGTGAGCGTTGTCTGCTCCTCGCTGTTGCTCCAGCTCTACAAGAAGCCTCTTCACATCGAAGACGCGCCCAGGCCCAGGGATAGCTCAGATTTGGTGTGAGACCGTGAGGATCCCTCGGTCTCCATGTACTAACGAGAACTTGTTGGCTCCAGAACCATCGCTGGCATGCCAAGTGACCAAGAGGTATTGCTTATTGCAAACGGCCTGTTTGCTCATGCGGTTCTCCGATCCTGATTGATCTGTGTACAGAAGAGAGAGTAGTTTCATGCCATTGTTTTCACCTTTTGTAACTTGTTCACCGAGTGGTGGTGCAATAATTCAAGACAGCTAGGCTTATGTGCAATTCGCTGATGAATACGAATATACGTGAAACATAATAATTCAGGCAGATGTCAACTCTTCACGTCCTGGTAGCGCGGTTTTACACTCTTCTTTTAAAAAAACGACTTCATTCACATTTCCACTCGGAATTCACATTTGCCACAGGCTGACATGCACGGGGATGATGATAGTGTTTGCTCGTTGATAGCACTGGAAAAATAAGGACTCCGACCAAACAAGGGTAGCATGCATGTGGCTCAAACTTTGCCGCACCGTGTCTCGCTGGAATCGGGTAACCGGTTACCGAACCCTCCCAAAAAAGCAGAGGACACAACGGCTCTCCGGCCGCGCCACGCACGCATGTCCCATGTCCGAACCTAGCACGCCCCGTCTTCGCCGTCGCCGAGCATATATATACCCGAGCTCGCCGCCCTTGCCATGGACCACGCACCGTACACCACACCTCGACGACGAAAGATGGCGCCCAGCCGCAATGTCGCGACAATGACGATGGTGTCGCTGCTGCTGCTGGCGGCGGCGGCGCCGCCCGCGCTGGCGCAGCCGCCGCAGCACTCGGCGACGCTGACGTCCGGCGGCGCGCCGTCGGTGCCGGCGGGTCCGCTGGACATCGCGCAGCTGGGCGCCAAGGGCGACGGCAAGTCGGACAGCACGCAGGCGATCCTCAAGGCGTGGAAGAACGCGTGCGACGCGACGGGGACGCAGAAGATCGTCATCCCCGCCGGCAACTACCTGACGGGCGCCCTCGAGCTCAAGGGCCCCTGCAAGTCCTCCATCATCATCCGCCTTGACGGCAACCTCCTCGGCACCGGCGACCTCGCCGCCTACAAGAAGAACTGGATCGAGGTCCAGAACGTCGACAACTTCGCCATCAATGGCCACGGCACCCTCGACGGCCAGGGTCCCCTCGTCTGGAAGAACAACGACTGCCAGAAATCCTACAACTGCAAGATCCTCCCCAACGTATGCTTCCTTGCTTCTTTTATATATAACATATATAATATATATAACATATATAATATATATGCAGAGCTTGGTGCTGGACTTCGTGAAGAACGCGCAGATCCGGGGGATCACGCTGCTGAACAGCAAGTTCTTCCACATGAACATCTTCGCGAGCCAGAACGTGTTGGTGGACAAGGTGACGATCACGGCGCCGGGCAACAGCCCCAACACGGACGGCATCCACATCGGCGACTCCACCAACGTGACCATCAGCGGCACCACCATCGGCACCGGCGACGACTGCATCTCCATCGGCCCCGGCAGCAAGACCATCCGCATCACCGGCGTCAAGTGCGGCCCCGGCCACGGCATCAGCGTCGGCAGCCTCGGCCGCTACAAGGACGAGAAGGACGTCGAGGACGTCAAGGTCTCCGACTGCACCCTCGTCGGCACCACCAACGGCCTCCGGATCAAGTCCTACGAGGACTCCAAGTCCTCGCCCAAGGCCTCCAAGTTCCTCTACGAGGGCGTCACCATGGACAACGTCTCCTACCCCATCATCATCGACCAGAAGTACTGCCCCAACAACATCTGCGTCAAGTCCGGCGCGTCCAAGGTCGCCGTCTCCGACGTGATATTCAGGAACATCCACGGCACCTCCAACACGCCCGAGGCCGTCACGCTCAACTGCGCCAACAACCTGCCCTGCCAGGGGGTGCAGCTCGTCAATGTCGACATCAAGTACAACAAATCCAACAACAAGACCATGGCCGTCTGCAAGAACGTCGCCGGAAAGTCCATCGGCGTCGCCAAGGAGCTCGCATGCCTCTGAACCATAATCTCTCACTCACTATTTCTCTCTCTCGCGCGCGCGACTAAATCCGTCTGTCCGTCGTTCGTCTGTGCCATCATCCACACGGTCATTATATTCTTCATCGTTCATTCATTCATTCAAAAATCTGTTCGCCATTTAATTAATTTTCTCTTTATTTTCCCTCTCTTCAATTTTTCTCTGTCTTAAGTTTTTGTATAAGAGAAACCAATCAAAAAGAGAAATCAATCAATAGGCATCTGACATTCTTGTATGAAATCAATCAATAGGCATCTGACATTCTTGTATGAATTTGCTGATTCTAATTTATATCTGTATGTAATTCCTTATATGACACCGGAGTAATATGTATGTTCTGAATTCTGATCTTACCGTATCATGTTCAATCCGTGATACCAATGTACTTGTCTGCCAGCACTGCTGTTTGACTGCTGTTGTGTTACCAGATAGCTAGCTACCATTTGTCAGAATCCCTGGGCAATCTGCACAGCGTGATACACTTAGTATCACTTAGGGAGTAACCTCGATAATCAGGTACCACGGTGCTATCTCCAAAAAAAAAAGGTACCACGGTTAGACAATCTAACGATCCTTCAAAACAAATTTAGCACATATCATCCGACCCATCACGCTCGACCATTTGCTTCCGGTTTGCAATTCGAATAGCACCCTAAATTCTCGTCGCATAGGCATTGCAAGTTTAAAACAAACTCCATGAGAGAAAAAGATGCATATAATTTTCCCTTTTATTGCCACTAGAGAGTACTGTACCAGTTTCCTCTTCTACATTCCAGAAAAAAAACAATCCCTACTATCCAATTACTATCACAAAGCCAGAGTGCTTAACAGCTTGCTAGATTCGGCGCATGAACTCTTCTGCATTATTGAGGCTTCGGAGAACTGAAGCGAAGACATGTTGGCTCATGGAAGAGACGGCAGAATCTTCCCTGTGCAGGTTCCGAATCCAATGTTGTACCCTTCACCCTGCGAAACCAGTAGAAGGGATCAAAATACAGCAGTATATTCATATAATCTAAATACTAAATTAGATTGAGCAGGAAAGATGAGTTCACGGAACCTTGCAACAACCAGTCAAGATGATTTCATCCCCATCTTCTAGAAACTTGCGGGTCGAATTTCCAACTGGTACCTCCTTCTGCCCGTTCCATGTTAGCTCCAGCAGACATCCCAGAGATTCAGGCTCCTGAGATGAGACACATTAGAACACATGGATTCATACAGATAAGCATCTCACAATTGGCATGCATATATATGATAATAGTTGGAATGTTTCTTCCATACAGGTCCACTGAGTGTGCCGGTTGCAAATATATCCCCTGGCCTCATGTTGCATCCATTGATAGTGTGGTGTGCTAGCTGCTGCGTCACCGTCCAATACCTGTGGAATCACAACAATGTTCCCAGGTCACAAACTAAGAGAAACAGATGCAAAACATGGATGAAATGTTGCATCCAACTAAAGACATTAGCATTTCAAGTGAAAAGGAAACCGAAACAGGGTACTTACAAATGTTTGAAATTAGTCTTTGTGACAATTGAGGCATGACTTTGATCTTTGGGCTTAATCCAAACCTTTCATAGAAAAATGGTACCCCAGTTAGATTGATTTCAATAAAATAAATAAGAGAGAGAAAAGCTGCAATGCGAAAAATCCATACTTCAAGAGGAATATCATAATTTACATGACTCTTTTCAGCTAAGTAAGGCAAAGGCTCAGGTTCCTGCAATGCAAAGAAAATTAGTTCTCTGTCGATTTTAGTACTGTAAAAATGATAAGAAAGATAACTGATTTGATTGCTAGCTTATCCTTCCTAAGGTAAATCTTAAACGCACTATTTCCTCACCTGCTTAGGAGCCTCACAGGTGAAAGGCTTTAAAGCATCCAGAGTGACAATCCATGGTGATATTGTGGTACCTAGAGAAATGGCAAAAGTACAGTAAAATTTCAGGCCACAATTGAAATATGTAAGCCCCAAAACTAAAATGACGGACATAATAATAATAACAAATAATAAAAATAAAAATAAAAATCAAGGGTATCAAATGCCTTACTGAAGCTTTTCCCAAGGAAAGGTCCGAGAGGTATAGTCTCCCAAGCCTGGATATCTCTGGCTGGCATATTACATGAAATTCAGTATAATCACATTACACAACGTAACTAAAACAAATGAAAAAAAAGGAATACCGCTCCAATCATTCATCAAAGTTAGGCCAAAAATATGGTCTTCAGCATCATTAATATCAATAGGTTTGCCCAATTCATTGCCTGGACCAACAATGGCAGCCTGAAAGCAACAAGGATCAAGGACAATAATCATCGAAGAAAGCACGATTTATCTATAAGTGACCCTACATATAATAAGTCTGTATCAACAATACTGAAAGTGACATGACAGCTTAGGTGGTGCATTGTTTACAGCCACAATAACAAATATAGGGTTAGTAAGAAGCTAACCATCTCAAGTTCAAAATCAAGCTTCTGAGAGGGACCGAAATAAGGAGTTGAGTTTCCTGTTGGATGTCCTTGTCCTCTGAAAAACAGAGAGAAATAATAATCAAACAAAAGAAGCAACAAATGGCACACAAAATAGAGATTTCAAACTGGAAACAACACATAGAACTCTTTAAGTAACTGTTCTGTGATGCACACCTGGGCCGAACGACATCTGTTCCAGACACAACTACAGATGATGCCCGTCCATTGTAACCTATTGGAAGATGAAACCTGAGTGAACCGAATGTACAACACAGTTAGTTACATGAGGTCACCATACGTGTAGTGCTGAAAACAGAAGTGCAGCAAGCAACAACATGCATCAAAACATAGTAACAACCAGTGCTGTGGATGTTCAGAATTTAGTATTATCAGTCGGATAGCAATTTGATGGTGCCAAGAACAAGTTAATTGATTAATTTCTATAACATAAAAGAAAATTACCCGGGCAATCTGTACCCAAGCTCATCTGTTTAATACTTTTTTTTCAAATGACAATGAGCCCATTGTCTAAGAAAACTCATTACCAATTTGGATTGACCGGAGTCTGTGGCCCACGGAAGATAAACCCGCAATTCCTGGCGTGGTGCACGGAACAAAAGAAGTCTGTGTAGCCTCCAACAGTGATTGGCAGAACCATCTCTATATCACTCTGCATTATCAAAAAATAGCATCAGCCATTTGATCACCCTATTGTTACCCTTACACCAAGAAAGAGACCAGACTCGTGCAGCTCACCATCGGCACAAGACACTTCTTCCTCAGGGCCTCGTTGTCTCGCAAGACTGGCTCATCAGCTGCAAAGAGACAATAAAAGAAAGAAAAGTGAGGACAAGTTTACTCCTGGATCCGTATACTGCAGCGAACAAACAGGTGCAATTTTATTTTTATTTCTTTGCAGAATCCTAAGGATTAACACCGAAGCCCGTTCTGTTGATTCTATAAGATTGCAGACTTATTGTGTGGGCAGTAAAAGCCCAAGAGAGCAAAGAAGCAAGAGTAATAAAACAGACCTGAGAGGATTTTCTGGAGCGTGGCGCGCGCCTCCTTCCACGCCGGCCGGCCCATCCCCAAGAACATGTTGAGCGTCTCCTGCACGGACAGCACCAAGGGCACCAATTATTTTCTACTCTACTCACCACCAGACCAGAGCCAGTTGCCGAAACTGGCTCAATTTCCTAATTCCTCGATCTTCAGTTACTCCTACCAACCACTTTCTCGTAACCTGATCAGCCCAACTAGCATTGGAGCCAGAGGCGGATCCAGAATATCTATCCATCGATGTCACTAAGCTCTAATCTTGCCGTTTCTTAAGAATTATCTGCTACTACAGTGGGTTTAGTGGTAGTTTTTCCAAGTCATCGGTGTCCTGCTTATACTCTAGCTCTGCCCCCTGATTGGAGCAACTAAATCGAGGAATCAGAAAGGTTGGAATCGAGAGGGAAGCAAGCAAGGCACCTGGTGGAAGCACGGGGAGCCGGAGAGCGCGGGCCCGTCGAAGAGGCCGGCGTCGGCGACGGCGGTGAGGTCGAGCGCGAAGTCCCCGATCGCCACCGCGGGGCGCGGCGGCAAAGCCTGCGACCCCCGCCGGCGGAACACCCCGAAGGGCAGGTTCTGGATGGGGAAGTGCGAGCCCGCCGGCACCTCCACGAACGACCGCAGCTGCTTCGCCTCCGCCGCCATTGCTGCCTCTCCCTCCTCCCTCTCCGCTTCTGTCTGGTGGTGTGCTCGTGTCGCTGACAACTAGCTGTAGTTATTAAGACCAGGCGGGCAGGCGGCGTGCGGTGACCGTGGTCCGTGCCCGGCCGTATAAATATACTCCAGCGCGGATGCGAATTGCCGGGGAGCCAGGCGTAGCGGCACGGGCCACGTTGCGGTGTCGTTTGGAATTATAATCCTGGTAGCCTTGCAGATAATTACGAGATAAATTCCATCCAAATGACCAAAACCAACTGGTTTCCAGATAGAAACAAGACCAAAGAAGTACTGTATCAAGTTTGGAGTCCAAGTTTTTTTTTCATATCCAAGTGCATTGCTTTTGACCGATGAGTGTATGAAGTCATCTGGTCTAAAGTTTCTTTTACCTCCGTAGAAAAGTCTTGTACTCCGTATAAGAGAGTGGGAATTGGTCACTGAAACAACAGGTGATACTAGGGCACTTCAAAAGTATAATAATAGTACATATGTCATGAACTCGGTAGGGTTCTAGTTCTAGAAAGCAGCAACTAAATCATGCTCATCAAGTAGTCCGATCCTGGAGCAATCCTTAGCAATTTTTTTTTCTTTCTAGAAGGAGGAATTCCCAGCAGTTGTTGGAGCTTGGCGCCATGTTTGGGAACTCAGAGTTTGGTGGTAGCTCCCTCCATTTTCGAAAAAAAGAGTTTGGTGGTAGCTAGCACGTGATGTCGACCGCAGCGTCAAGGGGGACCACCCCTGCGGGCTGCGGCCAATGCCTTCCGCGCCGCACCGCACGGCGTGCCAACCGCCCGGCACCGCACGTGTGGTCCCCCCGGACGCTGCCACGTCGGATTCCAGAAGATCCAATGGATGGATAAAGCAAGCCCCATTCTGACTATTCATGCGACAACAGTGAACAGGACATGCAGCTAGCAACTCTGTGCTTTCTCACCGTATTATTTATGCCTAAAATATCACTGAATGCTGACAATTCCAAACATGTCATATGACCCAATTATGGCCCATCGTGTGGCACAGAAAAAACCACGCGTGTGGCGATGCAAAATCAACGGAACACACGCAACCGCAGGTGTCTCACCCAGTTAGCGTCAATAATCTGAGAAAAAAATATGCTCAAAGCAGGCACAAGGGGTGAGCAGGTCAACAGAACAAACAGAAACAGAGAACTTCAGCTTTTCAGCCTTCAGCTCAACGCGAACGGTGCCTTCCGATGTTTCCTCGTGAAAATCTCTGAATATTCCGGTACACCTCTTTCAGGAAAAAGGGGGTGTGCTGTTCGACTAGGGCGGGCAAGAGAACAGCAGCGAAGTGTTGGTTCCACCGAACCCGAAAGAGTTGGAGATGGCCGCTCGTATCGGCGTCTTCCTCGCTGAAGCTAATGGCGTGAACGCGCCTTGGAACAGCGGGTCCGGCTGCTCCAGGTTGAGTGTAGGCGGCGCAACTCCCTGAAAATAAGATGATGTTAAGGGGGAATTTTCTGAATTGAACTGATGATTGTTAACGTAGATGGCGTACATGGTGGATCGCTAGCACGGTGAAGATCGCTTCCACTGACCCAGCTGCTCCTAGCAGATGACCGATTGCTCCCTGGAGGAAGTTGTACCGTTGGCATGGAACGGGAGGGAAAAAAAGGGAAGTGCGGAAATTTGGTAGCATTGTGGAGTGGGAGGCTACCTTTGTTGAGGATAATAAGAGACCACCGGATGCTGCGTGATCGCCAAAGACGGATTTGATTGCGTTCGCCTCCACAGCGTCGCCTAATTGTGGTCCAAATCCAAACTAAGCATAAATTCCTTTATTATCATTCTATATATCAGAATCAGAAAGAGAAGTTTTCCCAGAAAACAGAACAAGTAGAAGAATCTCAAATCAATGTTAATTTAACCAAATGTCTTAGGCATGCGAGAGTACTTACCAAGAGGAGTTGACGTTGCATGCGCATTCACGTAATCAATTTCATTTGCATTAAGCCCTGTGTGACGAACCGGATTCTCAACGACGAGAATCCGACTCCCTGTACCCTCGAGATAGTCCCAGGAATAGCAGCTATCTCGTACAGAACTCATCCCAGTCGAATATCACATCCATACAACGATAAAAGATCCATTACATGACATATATAAAACATAGCGTTTGGTACAAGCCCTCTGGGCTAAATCGACAATAAGAAACATCTGCGCTGCGGTAGCTAGAATGGCGCGCACGCGGTGGAAGTTTGGGCCGCAGCTAGGCCGAATGGCCGGCTGGGCCGCTTGGTTGGCTGGCTCGGGGGAAAGGAATTCGAGGGGGTTTGATGGACTTGGCTTCGGGTTTTGGCCCACGACAGTTAGAAAGGTTTGACAATTAGTTTAAATAGTTAGAGTTTGAATTCAAATCTAGAATTTGAATTCAAACCAACCAAAAATCCAATTAAATCCAAATAACTCCAAATCACACTATTTGGTCCTTAGCACTTCAAATTGATTTTAAATTTTTAAATTTAAATTGCTTAAGAATTTGGGAAGCAATAGAATTAATTTTAAATATTGGTTTGCATGCACAACAATTCACCAAAATTTTTTGAAATCCTCATTTTTGCACCCAACAAATCCTAAGGGTATTTTTAGGGTTGTTACACCCTGACTGGAGAAAGGAACAGAATTATATCAGAATTTAAGTTAAGAAACAGTAATGTCGTTTCCAATTTCTTAACACAAAGAATATCTGGAACATGCAACAGAGTGTGACAAAGGACCATATAACTTTTGCACCTGGTCTAAAGCCCGCTTCATGGCTAAGATAGCACCTCTACCATCATGTTGTGGCTGCGTTATGTGGTGTGCATCACCTGGAAGGAACTGAGCTTCACAATACAACACACTAATGGCAGAGAGAACAGTCTCATTTGTTTGTGGAAATAGAAGAGTACCAGACATTCCGTAGCCTCGAATTTCAGCATAAATTTTTGCACCCCGTTCCTTTGCATGATCAAGTGCCTGTAGATAAGTAAATGGTTGACATGTGAAGTAAAGAAGGTGCACTAGGACAAAATTTCCACATTGTATATGAAAGTAAGCAAATTTCAATATGTAAAATTAGAAGAGCAGGGAAATACAAAGTCAAGCTTGGCCAATGAGTGAAGCATAAGTAATGACTGATTTTAGACAACAACACTCGAACCAGACTCACCTCCAAAACCATGACCCCACAGCCTTCACCTATCCTATTGATGATTTTAAAACATGAGTTAGAAACATGCATAGAAAAACAAGCAAGTTTTTTAGAACAGCATAGTAGCATGACATACACAAATCCATCTCTGCCACAATCAAATGGCCTTGAAGCTGAAAATGGAGAGGAGTTATATTTTGTAGACAATGCCCTTAACCTGCAGAACAAATAAAGACGAAATGATAAGACTACTAATTAGTGAAGAGGCTACATATCAATCATGAAACAACATGCAAAAAGCAAAATATGCAGGTGTGGAAGTCTGAATATGATATTTAGTATTTACGAGAAATGATTATTTGCGAACATAAAAAGCAGATTCTATATGGCATCCTGCAATCCTCTTGCTCCTAATTACCTTAGCAAAGCATTCAAGCCTTTTTCCAATCACGAAAGTATACAGACTACTATAAAGCACATAGAGCATACTTGCCTAGAAAATCCAGCTATAGACAAAGCATCAATACTGGACTCTGTTCCACCAGCCACCATCACATCAGCATCTCCAAATTGAATCATCCGTGTAGCATCACCAATTGAGTGAGCACCAGTGGCACAAGCTGTCACAGCAGCATGGTTTGGACCCTAAGTTAGAAGCATAACTATTCCTATTAAAATCCATTTGATGAAAAACGTAGCTATGCCAAATGGCAACAAGGAAGTTCACCTGAAAACCATATCTCATGCTGACATGACCTGATGCCATGTTGATCAAAATCTTGGGTATGAAGTATGGACTGAGGCGACGCAAACGCTGTGATCAGAAGAAAAAACAAATTTCACATTTGAGAACTGCAAACAACTGGAGTATTATCATTTACATTGCAAGGCACACATGTCACTGCAAGTAAAATAAAGCATGACAATGACACAAAATGTATACGCACAGGATTGCATCAGATTTCATCATTTGAAATCTAATTACTATGGTTATTACAATGAATACTACTCCAACAAATATGTGCATTCAAAAAATAAAAATGATGAAATAAAGATACACACATTTTCAATGATCATTTGTGATGCATCTAAAATGTCTGAGATGCTTCCAATCCCTCCGCCAATTGAGACTCCCTGAAACAGCTCCAATCAGACCCCAACCGCTCATAAATACATATAAAGGAAAATGAGCTTGCACAAAAGAAAAATAGTGCATACCGTTCTTTCCTTCTTCTCATCTTCTGAAGGCAACCAATTCGCATCTCTCAAAGCTTCATCAGCTGCACAGAGAGCATAGGATATAAATCCTGATATAGACTTATCCTGGAAACAAGAGCGTTCAATCAAAGATTCAGAGCATGAAAAAGAAAGTTTGATCACACAAGCAATTAACATAAGCATTACATATTTACAGTCAGAGTGCAGTGGACTTCCTATTGGATTAGAGAGAAACCACAACCATAACGAAACACAGGAAACAGAGAATACACCTCTTTAGTCTTTACTATAGAGATACCGACTTATTAAAGTGTGCACATATCTAATTGAAGGGAGGTGCAACACACACCAATTTCGTAAGCAATGCATCTGTGATGATGGTGGCAATTCATTACAAAACTAACTTTATTACTTCTCGGATTAATAATGATTGGCATAACCATTGGAAGTCATTGCAAGATCCAAACTGCCACATTTCTCTTCTGCATATGTTATAGAAGAAACCCATGCTCGACACCATGAGGCATGCAGTTTAGAAATGCATACATGTGTTTATTATGCACATTGCTAAAAATTGGCGGTAGATTGTCTTGTGATACAGGATTATAGCACCCGTAATTGCAAAGCATATATTGCTTGAAAATGCTCCAGATGGGGACTAGTTCAGTCTTTTATCCTAAGAGGCCCGCACACAATGTTCCACTGCTTGCACATGGCCAGTGGTCACGATGAGAAACGACAGAAGCTAGCATCAGACCTTGGTCCACGCCTCCTCGTCGAACTCGTCCTCGCCCTTCCCGCGCGGCACGGCGGCGACTACCCTGGACGGGAGCTGCTCGAGCGTCCTCCCCGCCGTCTCGCCCTGGAGGCGGAGGTCCTCTGCGGCGAGGGCGCGCACCGCGCACCTCCCCGCCACGAGGCGGTCCCAGGTGGCGCCCACGCCGCGCCCCAGCGGCGTGACTGCGCCGAGCCCCGTAACGACCACGCGGCGGCCCGCGGACGGGCGCGGCGGAGGGAGCGCCCCTGCCGCTGGGGAGGAAGAGACGCCCCTGCCGCTGGGGAGGAAGAGACGCCTCGCCGGAGGCGGAGGAGGAGGGCGCGGCCAGCGCGGCGGAGACAACTCATCAGGCGCCGGGGAGAGAGCGGCGGCCGGCGAGGCGACGGGGAGCGGTAGCACGGAGGACTGGAAGGAGGGAGGGGCTCGCGCTGTCGCGCGTAAAAAGGCCTGCGAAGCAACCGCTTTGGAGTTGGGCCGCTGATGGATGTGGGCCGAGAAGTGGGGTGACGACGACGACGACGATGGGCAAAAATTCCGAGTACGCCTCACTTCTGTGGCCTCACAGAAGGGGCGCCACTGCATTAACAGATCACCGAAACACTCCCCTCAAAACAAAACAAAACAAAATCACCAAAACACGCAATACTGAATTGACTCACTCAGAAGAGCAAATTCACCAAAAAAATATGACTTATCCCTTACGTGTCATTTAAAATATACTGCATCGTTTTAATTTTTCTTCATCACCTACGTGCCATTCCATTAGTTAAGTAACAGTTGAAACTTGAAAGTTCAAATCTAAGAATAACACGTGGACCAGGGGAAGAAGAGGGGCCGGACGCTGCTGCGCTCGCACTCCACCGCCGCCGTCATCGGCAACGCGCGCGGGAGCCCATATCCATGACACACGGCCGCTGCCACTCCCTTCGGCAGCTGGGCTAGCGCAAGCCCCCGCCGCTCCAGTCTACGGGCACGCGCCACCACCGCGTTGTTGCTCCCATCCGCGACCGCAAGAGGAGCTAGGCAGACGTCGCAGCTTCCGCGAGGGGAGCTGAGCGGACGCCATGGCTTCCCTTTCGCGGAGGTCGCCGCAATCGTAGTATCGTTTTATGCGGTGCCACGTAAAATTTTTCATGTTATAGAGAGAGCACGAGGTAAAAGAACCATCGTTGTTTCGTGAAACAAATGCCTCGTGAGCTAAATTTTAAGACTATGAGACAACACCTCCACCATTATACGAGTTTTGTTGCCATACATTTTTATTTTTTTTATAAATTAAAGGATCTGTATTACTACGAGATAACCAAAATAATAACGTATTATCTGATAAAATCGTCTCACGATTACGTGTCATTAGACCGTCTATTTAGATGACATTAATATACGAACTTGGGGATCATCGTCGAACAGTGGAGATGGCAGCAGTTATTAGTACCATAGAGAATTAATAGCATCCCAATTAAAAAAATTATTGTCAAATACTTATATATGCATATGTATATCCATGGTGGGAAAAATAAGTAGCAATATTTATAAACTAAATTAAAAGAATTTCACCACCTTAATAAACCCCGAGCTACATACCCCACTTGAGGGCAACATGCAGTTTATTATAGCTAGCTAATATGCTACTCCGTATATTCGCACATGGCGATATTTTATGCAAATAGCTAATATTTGATGCCAAATCCATCAATGGGAGAAACGCGCTGCCAGGCTTGCTGTTGCTGTTGCTGCATGCAGCCTACCAGAAGCCGCCTCTAGCCTGCGTCGTCTATATATCTCTCTCTTCAGTTCTTTTCGGGGTCGCTGGCAAGCACCGTAACACTGTGTCACAATGCTTGCCAGCATTTGCTTGCTTGCAGCTGCAGCCGCAGGCGCAGCAAGCTCTTCCGATGAGGAACGCCGCTGCTGTCCATATCATCAGCTAAAATGCAGGCACGCCGCTGCTGTTCCTGCAGAATTTTTGGCATTGAAAGGATCAGGTACTCTAAACACGCGAGCCGGCTTATTTTGTCAAGCATATAAATAAAATAAAATCAGCCAAAACTAATTGCATCCACATATATATGTGGGGAAAAGTCAATTCACACACTTCCACTGGATATATATATATATGTATATATACATACATACATACATACATACATACATACATATATATATATATATATATATATATATATATATATATATATATTACGGCAATGATGAAAAATGGACACAACGAAATTCACACAAGATAATAATCTCTAATTCAAAAATATATTCAGCTATATGCCTATATATTGATCTGCATGATTGGTCATCAGTGGGAGTGGAAACCAACACTTCAGAAGATCTTGAGAGCCATCCTGCAACCGCAGTGGAAACCAGCAATTCAGAATTCCAAACCCTAGATGCGGCTATATACACCCACAGTGGACAGTCGACAGCTCATTCTAGTCTATCAAGCAACGACGACAATATAATATGCACGCAATGCAAGCGACAGAGACACAAGAAGGTACGGTCGAATGCATTGGCAGCATTGCGTTGTGTTTTGCTCACTCCGTAAGCAATCATGCATGATAATGAAGATGCCGATGGAGCGAGCTAGCTACGCATTTAGGGCTTAGCTGGAGTCGATGTGACATTACATCTAAACTATGATATAGCATGTATACCAACTGTCTAACTGTATGCTGCTTTCGTTTTCTCCCGTACGTCATTTTCTCTTGCCATATACTCTTTGGTTTAAATGCATGTACACATGTTTTTTTAGTATACAAACCAAGAAGATGTACCTTAATTATGACTTTCTGATAAGGACGTACTCCTATATATGGTTGGGTATCATAAGTTATGACCATTTTAAAATCAAACGACAGTTGACTACATTTGTTATTAGGAGAAAGCTAAGACAAGTTCAGCTCGATATGTAAAGGGCTACTCCTACTACTATACTAAGTACATGAGAAATAATCAAAGTAGATGAATTTCTAAAATGGGAATGCAGTCAATTCACTCATAAACCAAAATCTGTGCAAAAAACTAACAGACAAAAGAGCAGAAATGTGATGTTTGCTGACATCGATGTTGCGCAACCGTTGCTGCGGCATTATAAAAGAAATGTGAGAATCTTAATTAAAAGAGTAAGGCAATATTGTAGCTATTTAGCTAGAATAATTTTCCACATCTTTCTGATGTCTCTAAAACAACTAAAGTGGACCTGATGAAATAAAAGGAATCAATAAACTCTTATTGTTCCAGGCCTTTCCCCATTTTCTATATTTAGCTTAACTATATAAAAAGGAATGTGTAACACAGTCCTTGGATTTGATTAAATTTGAACTTCTATTCCAGAACCCCAAAATGTGCCGGCAAGGACTTATTCCGGTGAGGAAATAAATATTTGAAACAGAAAATATATAACACGAACTGATAAAGGAAAAGTGCTTTTGATGCTCTGATTATTAACATCATATGCTATGACACCTCTTAAATAAAGAGCAAAGTTACTCTATTTCTTTTTTGAAAGAAAAAGAAAGGATGCAACAGTCATATACGAAGTATAGTTCAAAGTTCAAAATAAAAAAATTATTATTCAAAAATGGAAGAGGGAGAGAGAGAGAGAGAGAGAGAGAGAGAGAGAGAGAGAACATGATTGTCGCCTTTCTGCTCTCCCTTTCCATCCAACCGAATGAAGTGGCCGTGATGCAAGAGGAATGATGCATATGGAGCCGTTAGCAAGATCATCTTGTATATATATTTTATCCAAGCATGCATGAAAGCCGAATATATATATGGTGGCCTGCTAGTAATCTAGTTATCAAGTATAGCTAGTGCTGCATTTAATTTCATGGCTGGCTCGCTTTGAGTGAGGTGCCAATGAACACGGCATGCACGCAAAGATCCCAATGCAAGTCAAGATTTATACAGAGGAAAAGCTCGACGAATGGGCCCATCCAAAAGAGAATGATCTTTGTTGAGCAAGGACGAGGAGGCAACTCAACAAGAGAGAGATTCAGTATCGCAGGCTGGCTGCCAAAAGGGGGTGCTTGGTTTTGAGAAGTCCCATGATTTTGTTCGAGGAGGGGACAGTGAGCAGGAATTAGGGCAGCGCTGGTCACTGATGCATGGGATCATTCCATTTCTGTATTGTGTGCTGCTCTCCCAAGGACACTACAGCTTGCCAGCATATCTGGGACATGAGGCAGAAAACAGGCACCACATCCTCCTCTTCCTCAACATATGAGGGGACAAATGAGTATTTCTCTCTCTCTCTCTCTTTGTACAAGGACACAACATACTAGATAGCTATATATAATTATATATACATCCAAACATATATACTAATAATATAGCATTATAGGTTCATAAATGATTAATTTAATATTATATATAATGCATATATATATATATATATATATGCTAGTATATGCATTGGCCTTTCGCGGCACACAAGAGTGATCATTACCTTGAGTAAAATAAAAAGACCAGCCAAATGAGCATTAGTTTATGTGTAGTGGAGCCGTGGAGGGCCAAAGCATGATTAGTTATAATACAAACAACCGCATCAGACAGCAAGAAAGGCTAGTGAAATTTCAGGATAAACTTTAAAAAAGATGGACCCAATCCACTGAGGTATAGGAACTTCAAGATCCTCTTCATTGTTTGGGATTGAGCAGATCGATTTTATATACAACTCGACCTAATTTTTTCAGGAGCATGCAATTGAGCATATCCCTCTTTACCATTACAATATTGAGAGCATTTGATAGCCCATATCAAAAATGATGAGCAAACCATAACAACTCCACCAAATATGAGAGAGAGAGAGAGAGAGAGAGAGAGAGAGAGAGAGAGAGCAGTAAAAGTATATATATATATACAATAAAAAATGAAAAATTAAAAGCAAAAGAATTTGTAGTAGCTAGTGGTAGAAGGATGGCTTACCAAGTTGAGCAATTGAATTATGCCAAAGATCCTCGCATGGATCTCCCAATGGTGCGTTCCCATGCAACGTGTCCATTACGCACATCCGCCGCATCTTCTTCCTCCTTCCTCCATTGCTGTACACCAAAAGTAGTAGTACTATAGTAACCTTCCAAGATTGAGCAGCCTCCATTGCCCATGGTTGAGAGATTTGAATGGAAGCAAACTAGCAAAGCAGCAGCTAGCTAGGACCATGTTTTTTATACCCTAGATCATCCTTGCATGGGCCCATGCATGACCGGTCTTCTTCCTCCCTCAAAACCTCACCAAAATCATCTCTTCAACCACGACATGATCATCACCAGCTCTCTCATCGACTGTGGCAATGCGGTGATGCAGAGGCCGCCAGCTGCTTAGCTAGCGAGAGCGAGAAGAGCGCCATGGATGGAGCAGGCGCACCCTGCCGAGCTCGAACATGCATCTCGATCACCGGCGTCTTGACGATCGATGACCTCTACTGCCAAGACGAAACCGACATGAGCGGCCGCGTCTGCCAGCCGAGGAAGCACGCGCCGCGCGCCTCCTCGGCGACGTACCCCTCCGACGGGTAGTGCAGCCGCAGCAGCAGCCGCGCCTGCGACACCGCGAACGCGCTGAGCGGCCGCGGCGAGAGCCCGGCGGCGCGCGCGGCGGCGGCCCAGGACTCGAACCCCCGGGCCCGCCCGCCGCCGCGGCCCGGCGCCGCAGCCACCGACACCGCCGCGTCGATCTCTTGGGCGAGGACCTCGTGCTCGACGGAGAGGCGGTCGGCGCTGCCCGGCGGCACCGTCGCCTCCAGGGCATCGAACACCGCCGCGTAGTACTCCATCGCCGCGGCCACCCGCCGGTGCAGGTCCTCCGGGCAGTCACCGCCGCCGCCGGCGCTCGCTTCCTCCCTCTCGGCGAGGGTCACCACGGCGGGGTTCATGGATTTGACCCAGCTCAGGAACGCGGCGATCTCGCCCTCGCCGCCGAGCTTGTGCAGGAAGAGCACGCAGTTCATGGCCAGCGTCTCGTCGGGGTGCAGCTCGAGCCCGGCGGCGGGCTCGGCGGCGCGGTTGAGCTGCGCGGTGGTGTAGGGGAGCGGGAGCGGGTGGAAGCGGAATGGGAGGTTGAGGGAGGCGGCGAAGGCGCGGAGTCGGTCGCCGGTGCGGAGGAGCACGTCGCGGTCGGGGCCGGCGCCGGTGATCCGGACCTCCGGCGGGCCGAGGGCGGGGTCCGCGCGGTCGGCGATGGCCTGGAGGAGCGGCGGCCACTGCACGCCGTGCGCGGCGTCGAGGTCGACGATGTGCAGGCGCCGCGCGCCGGCGCCGGCGGCGGCGTCGAGGATCGCCTGGTTCGCCGTCAGGTGCGCGAACCGGAGGAACGGCGCGATCTGGTTGTACGCCAGGTACGCCGTCGCCGGCGGCGGCGCCACGGGGACAGGAGGAGCCGGAGCCGGCGCTGCCACCGCCGCCGCCGCGGGCGCAGCGGCGAGGTCCTCCGCGCCGGCCTTGGCGTCGACGACGCCGTCGTCGATGCGACGGGCGAGGGCGCGGGCGAAGTGGTGGGCGAGGCGGTCGGCGGCGTCGCCGCGCGGGTCGGCGGTGGAGAGGACCTCGGCCGCGGCGCGACGGGCGCCGTCGACGTCGCCGCGGTGGAGGAGGCCGGCGCACGCGAGCACGAGGCCTCTCGGTGAGGATGATGGCGCTGCTGCGGCGGCGGCGGCGTCTTGGTCCCCATGCGCGCGCGCCGCGGCGGGGTCGCCGTCGTGGCGGGGTGCGCCGAGCATGGCGGCGTCAGGGCGCGGGATCGCATGGCTCGGGCGGGTTAATAGCGCCGGCCGGGTAGCATGTGCACGGGCACGGGCGGGGGCAGCAGCTTCTGTGACAGGACATGCTCAGCTGCCAGTAACATGAGATTCAGACACACTCACTCAGACGCAGGTGCTTCATCCGTGCTTTTGCAGAGAGAGATAGAGAGAGAGGAGAGCAGCTATGGTTGTGGACTTGGTTAATTGAGGTGTCTTTTCTCTCTCTAGTAGATGAGAGGATGTGAATTTGTATTCTTTTACAGTGGACTTTGAGTGAGAATGGTCGAGCTGTTTCTTTTGGTGTGTGTGTGGGAGAGAGATAGAGCTAGATTAGGGGAGTCTAAACTCTAAGTGCTAGTAATAATAATCTACATTTCTACAAAGTGTGTGTTAGAGTGGGCCAACCAAAATGAGGTGTATGTATCATTATGCATGCATGGTAGATGGATAGGACGATGTGGGTGTAGGACTAGCCTAAGAATACATAGGAGCTATGGTCTACTGTGCGTACGAATACTCTGTCCTGCCGGCCGAGCAATCACATTGACGTGCAAGCTAGGAGTAGCTGTGAGCCTCGATTGGAAACCAGGACGCGTGAGTTTTGCGAAATTTCGTAGGAACACAAAATAGATTCTGTGCATGATGTGTTTTTGAAATTCTCGCGTGTGTAAACAATGGTGTTGTAAACATATATTGTGATAAGAATCATGCGATGAATTTATAAACAGGCCGGATTCGCCCCCGTCCGCTCTCCCTCACCCTCCCCCCCTCACAAAATATTCCATTTGCTCAGAAGCAGATCCACTGCAAGACTTGCATTTTTTCTCGACAGTGTCTTTATATAATAAGTGGCCAACAGTGACAGTGTATTTAGTTCACCATTAGCTATAAAACTGTGGGTAGTAAGTCCGTGGGTGATTACATTGTTGGCAATGGCCAAAAGTGTAGGGAAAGGTGAAAAAAAATAGAAGAAACACTGTTGGCCATTTAGAAAAAGAAAAAGAAAACTAATACGGAGTAGTACTAAAACCGTTGGCCATTTACAAATAACTGTCAGGAAAAGTGTCCACTCTTGTAGTGATCATCCCAGAGATAGAGCCGTTTCTTCTGTAATCCAACGTCACAATATATATACCCCATCATATATGCACATTTATTGTATAGGAGTGGTTTATAATTGGACATTGGATATGCCGACAAAATAGAGATTATGATGGGATTTTGAGTGTTAATAATAGTGCAATGAAACTGTGCATTCCGATTGAGCTTACATGAACACCATAACTATATACTTGTTATAGGAAGTCCAATAAACTACTTTCATATTGTTGATCCAAAATAATTTTTGTACTCATAATTAAAAGCTAATCAAGTTTGAGGTGACATTTTATGATGTGTGGGTTAATTAGATGTAGTTATCGTTGCAAGACCCATACTTCTTAATTTCGACCAAATAATTATCCTAAGAATTTGTAGACTATTAGCATACAAACATACCTAGTCATGAGCAGTTCAGTATGTAAGAGAGAGATTAACAGTTAAAGTATGGTTTTAGATATCACATCTTGCCAAACCATTGCCTATACATCTTTGACAAGGAGAGGGAGTACTGTAGTATTTAAAAGATTGACACTAGATCATCAACGTAATAAGTACTCCGTAACTAATAAGGGGCGTTGTTTGTTCCTGCTAGCGCTACACTACATCCACTCCTTACCAGTCGTACTAGCCTTGAGGCCACCCAGGCATCCCGGCCTGTGATCTCTGGACGTCCCGGGCCTGTGTGCACGCGCACACGCAAAGGCAAAGGCTCTGGGCGACAGAGACGAGACAGGGGCCGACTTGGCAATCATCCCTCCTGTCCCGTTCTGCATGGCATGGCTGGATCTCCTTCCTCTTCCCCACAGATGCCGAAATGCTTCACCGCTTCACGTGCTGCCCGCGCCATCTCCGAGCTCGAAAACAATTGGAAGCTTCCCTGTAAAAAAATGTCCATGAGAGAAGAAAGAGATGGGAATGGGAGGAGGCACAGGCACTGAGCTGAGCTCTCACATCAGATGGGAGGCATCTTGATAGGGGCACACCGCGCACAGAGTAGCTGGCTAGGCAGCTAGCAGCAAGCAAATGGACTATTGCAGGGCGGTAGCCATGGGGATGCAGGTGCTTGAGCTCAGGCTGTGGAATTGCAAAGTCTACCATCATCAGACCTACCTGAAGGCTGAAGCCACCTCACCTGCACTGCTGCATATCATCACCCAGATAGATTTCCAGTTGCTCTGCACCAAAGCATTCTGCATTGCATGCATATCCCTTGCTTCCAGTTCCGGCCCCTGCACACACACGCACGAGGATGATATAAATAAATAAATAAAAGTAAATAACACAGGCGTGCAGCATCCGCATATGCATTATGCATATACTGGGTCATGCAGGGTCTTGAGTGGGGTTCAAGGGAGATGGACTACAGGAGCACGCAGAGTGAAGGACACGTGGGCCCTTAAGGCGTGTGATACTATAATGCCAAGCCAACACATTAGATAACACAAAGATGAGACAGGAGGAGGCACGGGTTAGTTAATAATAAGGCAGGCAAATCCAATCCACAGATCAAAGGCATGCTGCTCCACTCATATAGCTCGTTGCTCTGGCTTGCTGACCTTTTAGAGTTGCTTTTCTCTACTTCATTTGATTTGATCTTCCTCTTTCAATTTTTTATTTTGTTCGGTTTTCCTCATGCGAATCTTTATTTTATATACAGTACGTCAATATGGATGAACTCACCAATTGGGCAGCGCAACTGGTGCAACAGCCCCCACATTGTTGTTTTCTCATGCGAGAACCTTTGCTGCCAAGCTCTTTTCAGTTCAGTCCCATCAGATTGCCCTCCCAACTACTCTTGCCCAAGTCCCAACAACGCGACATATCATGCAAAAGTCAAACACAAATCTTTCAGATCATATTCTCCTCCAAGGCACTAAAAGGGTCAAAGGTCCAAAGGATGCTCCTCCGAGGTCATGGAAGCACATTGGGAAAAAAAAGGGGCGCTCTGACAAAAATATATGCTATCTCAAGGACATTCATATTCATTTAGGATACCTATACGGGCCTTTTACGGTGATGGCTTATACTGATTCGTTGTGAGAGAAAAATACCGTTGACCGATGGCTTATGCTGATTTGTTATGGGAGAAAAATATTGTTGGATGATAAACATATGTCAAGCGAACAGAGCGACAATCTCTAAGGTGACAATTTGAGTTTGGAAAATTTCTATGACATGTAGTTTGTTTATGAATATATATGTTCTGAATGTGTTTTATCTAGTGAAAACAGTAGCATCAAATGTGATTCTTTATTTATTAATGGTCCATAAAAAAGCATTTTACTAAAAAAAATATGTTAGGACTACTTAGGTTGGAGTATAGAAAAATGTGCCATGAAAAGAAAATTGAGGGTGAAAAGAGGAGCTTGCTGATCTGGATTTCAGTCTTACCGCCCGCTGCACATCTTCCATGTCCTCTCCAGAGCGAGGAGGACCACTCCTCAAGTCTCTCCAAAAGTGAGCTTTTGCCTTGCACCTTGTTAGCGGCATCTTCTCTTAAAAGTGTGTGCCTGTGGTCCTCATTTATGTGATAATCAAGTTAGTCATGTCATTGCTATGGTAGGTTCAGTAGAGTCACATAGAAGCTAAGCAAGAAGCTTTGCAAATGTTCAACTAGCAACAACACTTGAGTTATAACTGACATAAAACCAGAATTGACAGACAAGAAAGAAAATGTTCAGCTCATACACAAATCCAGTGAGAGTTTACCAGAAAAATTGGTATTGAAATGATTTAACTGAGTCATCAAGGATTTATGAACTTCATTTGGGCGCCAATATATGCACCATAATCAGTACAGAAAAGAGATCATGACAAGCTACTCTGTAAAGTGAATACAGCAACATTATAATAACATATCTAGCTTGGGGTCCTAGTATAGAACAAGCAGGTTTGTTTAAGGCAGCCCTGTTTTAGCAAATAATCATATCACAGGGGCACATCAAGAGAACCAAGTAGTGACAGGCAGTCATTCACACAAATGCAGAACAGAATACGTTGGATCTGACCAGACGTTCAGTTCATCCAAAAGCTGTCTAATTGTGGGGCGACATAGGTCTACAACTTCTCATTCCATAGGGCCAGATTAAAATTCTAAGTCCAAATCAGGTCAAACCTGCAAAATCATGTTACAGCTAGCTAACCATGCACTTTATTACAGTGGTGGCCAGGTGGAGATGACAGCCGATTGATTGTATCCACTCAATTATTGCCTCTTTTCCATGTCTAGCTAATCTTCTCCCCAAGTGATTTATGCAAAGAAGTTAATTAAAAGCGACATGTCTTTGGCAAATTAGGAACTAGTGCAATCAGCAAACCACATTCTTTTATACTTATCATGCAAACCACATTGGTTTTGGCCACCAAATTAACTATAGATCCAAATAAGCTTCAAGTCTGAAGAACCATAGTAGCATTAGAATTTAAAGTTAATCTAAGATGGTATCATAAGAATAAGAAATAAAATATTATTTTGCCATAACTTTCACCACAGACGTGTGGTTTAGCATAAAACAGCAAAGAAGATACCCATGCCTTTTTTTTCTAAGGACAAAAAGTCAACCTGCTTTTGCGAATTAAAGACAACACAGATCAATCCAAGATCTTGTTCTCTAAACAAACAGCTCCATGAAGAAGTTTCTCCTGAACTTGTCCGCCCATTTTCTGCCAGCAACGACAGTTGGTGTCTTGGGATTGGTTGGGGCATAAACGTCCTACATGCTCATACGTTTTCCATTTCTTATCCAAAAAAAGAAGTAATGCGGAGTGTATAATTCTCCAACAAAAACGCCTCCACAGTGCAAGCGTGCAACATAGACCCCAGCACAGTGGGACAACATAGCTTTGATCAGCACCAGACCGGGTCGTTCCAAAAATATGCATAAAAAACCGGTCAGCAAGTCTTGCAAGTAAAAGTATACCAGTTTAGATAAAATAATATAGAAGAAGAGGCAATTGCTCATGGAACAAAAGTTGACCAAAAATTACTTTTAGAAGGAAGGTGAGGAAATGATTTCTGTTTACCAACAAAGATGAAGGAAGCATTATTCACATGTAACAAAGTGTAAGGATTTCGAGCAACAGTTGGCTGTGCAGAATCGGCAGATATCATATCTTAAGGCTAAGGCGGGCCGCCAAAAACGAACACATCAGTATAAAGATTGGATTACAATCTGTCACTAACTAGGGCACTTTACAAATCAACATAATATTTTACACAGTTAATGCCTCACCACCCATCACTACAAAGACACAATATGCTGCAATATATATATGCAGGAAACGAATGGGTAGATTGCTAAACCATCACCCACCATCACCCTACTTGTGGGTTTCATATATCTAAAAAAAATGTAGGAAAGATTAAATATGCTATTAAGTGCTTACGACGGTCCAAGGAGAATAGAAGACCTATGGGGCTGTGGCTATGAAAATGTTCAAACTAAAGAATCTATCCTCCCCTCTAGCCCCACAGGACAATGGCTGAACATTCGCTGAACTTCCTGAATAAGCACTAAGCTTTCACTTCAACTGTGGATATTTTCATTCATTGATCACACAATTTTTTGACCCTATATCTTACTGGAACAAAAGCAAAAATCCAAAGATGCTCAACTAAGCCACCGATTAGAAATTCTATAGCCTACTACATAGATTCCCTTATCCACCCTTACCTTTTCTCAATTAATTAATCTTTAACGTCCTTATCGTAAAGGTACCGATCATTCTTGCACTTTTAAGTTTTCAGGCCTGATCTTGACGTGTCTGCTTCGGATAATTTACAGAAAAAGCTAAACAGTTTTAATGCGTACTATTTGGTGACCCAAGGCAGGTCCAAGCAAGGAAGATCATGGCCAAGATGCTCTGCATCAAGCTGATTGTGACATCAATCTTTGTGGTTCATTAGTGAGCAGGGGGGAAAAGAGGAAGGTTGGAAAAGAAAAGCACTAACAGCATCTGGAAGGGCAGAGTGCACATAACCACCATCATCACAGGTTTTAGTATGTCATCTTTTGATTAGTGACTGTTACAAACACAAATAGCTGAAGTGGTGCCAATTAAGTACCTAACATGAATTATTCTATTGTATATTAATACCATTTTGGTGTCAGATACAGTCATGACAAAAAAAAAGAAGAAAAGGCAGCAGAGACTGTATGATCAACTAATATTTTTATCTAGCATAAATATATTTATCGTATTCATAGAATATAATCAATAAAGCTCAAGAGTCAAGACAAGCTGAAGATAGACGCATCATAGAAAAAAACAGCATCTTGTGATCGAAAAAGTACTTTTTAAGATTATGGATGACCTAGAAGGATAATGGTTTCTTGCATCACAACCCTGTAACCCCCCTTCATCAGTGGGCTCTGCGCATGGAAGATTCCACACATTTTCAACCTTTCATACTTAGTACAAAAATAAGTGGACAACTAGTTGATCATTAGGCCTACAATATAGCAATTATTTAAGTGAACACTTGCCATTAAGCAAACGATAAGCACAGACGCATCAAATAAAGGGGTCCATAAAGCAAAAGAGAAAAAAGGAAATAGGAGTTCCTAGCACAGTGGTTATCAAAGAAAAAAGCCTATGTGAACTTCTCAAGCAAGGCAAACTTAGCAACAAAGCAGGTAGGTAATGATCATTCCAGTTTCAAGTTACAAAGCTCATTGCTATGATTTATATAGCATAGTTCAATACGGGAAAAGATTCAGTGAGATAGCTGTCAGTCTAACAATAGCAGATTCCTAAATCCCATTACCAGCCACATATCTACCTTTTTCTTTTCTTGATGACTATGTACAACCACTACTTTCATCCAATATCCTGACCAACTTCAACAAAAATCAATTAAAGATAGAAGCTGTGTTTGATCCTCCCAGGAAATCCATACGCAACGATTAAGGTGTCAAAACAATGTACCTTTCAAAGGTGGGGCGCTATTAGACTTCTCAATAAACCCACTAACCCAGTGACTATATTTTACAAGACATTTGCTTTCGGGAGAAAATAAGATGTCTGCTGAGGTATCAATTCTTGATTGTATTAATTTCATTCAGTACTGAAGTTACCATCCACAGATGCTGAAAATTTCTATGAATACCATGCCTTTCTGTTACAAGTTTTGCAGTAATATTACATAAGTAACTAGCATCATTTCTAGCAGGGGAAAAAATATAGATGGTGTTGTACATCAACATATGGAGAAGTTAACAAATTAGAGAACTACTGCCCGTGTACATCAAATAAATCAAAGGTACCACGAAGTATTCATCAACATTGATGTCTATAGACATTCATTCTGAAGCAGTTGATTCTTTCACTGCAAGTGTCTGGAACTTTGTGCTTAAATAATTACTATGCTTGCCTTCAGCACTTGCTGTTGTCTGTGCCCAGGCAGTAGAAAATATTTTGTGATGTAATATACTAATATTTCAATCTGCATGATAGGACTAATTTGCTGCAGGGTTTCAATGTGTAGTTACAGGATCATTCAAATAAGCCTAGCTCAATTCAGATCAACTAGTTGATGACAATCATAGAAATGATTACACAAAATATGTAATCACTAGACCAAGAGTATGCAAGAAAGAGTTGGTTAGCCAGTTTAGAGTGCTAGGAGAAACTGAAAGACACTTGGCATGGTATTGTAGCACTCCTACATATTCTGAATTCTTGGATGTACAGATAAAAGAATGGAAGCATGCAGGAGCTTACTTAATGCCATTTGCTTACCACACAAAAGATGATGCACAGCAATCTTATCACTAAAATTTAGCTAAAGTGAAGCAGAAATGCACAGCAATGATATTGTAGGGACATTATCTGTAAGAATCATCCAAACGACAGCTTTTTGCGCTGATTACATACTGCATTCACTTTCAATGGTCCAAGGAATACATCTTATGTACCCTTACAGGACTAAATGGCGTGAAATAGGAAACCACTCACATCAATCAACATTTTTGCACGGCAATAGTGGCTCAGATAAATTGTGTAAATTATCACATTGATCAACATTTCTTTCTACAAAGATTGTGCACAGATGTTTAGTACATTATTGGAAAGCTACTGTAGTTCTGCGAACATCAAGCAGTAAGGCAAAAGCGAACCGTATCATGATCTAACAAACAGAGGCCCTCTCCACGGTGCGCCAGCCCCCAAGCAGCGCCTCACACGTCCTCCCCGGCGCCGCCGCCAGCGCCGTCGAGGGCCTTGAGGCCCTCAGCCACCGCCCGCGCGCGGTTCTGCGCCTGCCTCTCCACCGCCACGAAGTAGAGGCCTGCACGGATAGACCAGCCCGAACCGTGCCGCAGCAACGGAGAAGCATCGGTTAGGCGGAGACCACGACGAAATGGAAGGGGAACGGGAGCAGCAGAGCAGTAGGGTCCTAGGGTTTTAGGTGCGGGTGCTTACTCACGGCGCTGCCGAGGGCGCAGATCCAGAGGACGCGCTGCGACCATCTCTCGCCCACCACGCCTCGGCCCCCAAGTCCCATCCTCTCGCCGCCGCTGCCGCCGCCGCCGCCGCCGCCGCCGGCGAAGCTGCCGCGCCCGCTCGGTTCGACTTGGGCTCTGTCGTCTCCGTCGCAAACCGCTATGCAGTATGGCTCTCCGACAGGTGGGTCCCACTAGGTGTCATGAGATCTGAAGTAGTAAAATGGATTGTTGGGTTGGACTTCGAGGTCTGCTATTGTTAAAGAGTCCCTAGGCCCAAAACACAAACACCTACACCTCCGCCGATTCAGCACCGACTTGGTATTTCTTCAGTATTTTTTGAAAAACCTGGCTGAAATTCTGTGTTCCCTCAGCCAGATACTCTTATAGGCTTCATTTCCTGGCACAACTGACAAGCCCTTTATGATACAAAATTTGAGTAATACACATGAGAAAATTAGCCGAATAATGTGTAGCCACTCCTTATAGTATCCTTCTATAGGTAATGAAGTAGCAACTAGCAACCACAATTGGCTTCCCAGAAAGGATCTAATAGATCTTTGAAGTCGCAGCCACAATTGGCTTCCCAGAAAGGATGTAATAGATCTTTCAGTGAAGCAGCATGCTAACCTACTCAGCGACCACGAGGAGATTATGGTCCATTCCTGCTGCAACTTGCAATACTTGCACCCCTTCCAGGGTATCCACGAGACATGGCTTTGCCTCATCAATGGAGCTGCCCAGACCTAGCCTGCCATTCCGGCCAGATCCCCAAGTCCAAACTTCACCTTTCGATGTGAGGGCAACCGAATGGACTCGGCCAGCCGAGGCCAATACCGGTCCCTCTCCACTCAGACAGTTGATCAGTGCAGGGACGTCTTCTTGGCCTGGTCGCCCCAGCTGCGAACTACAGTTCCATCCCCATGAGAGGACCCCGTTTCCCCGCTGTCAGTGCTCTCAGTGGATGTATAGCATAGTGCGAGAGAATGGCCGACACTTGCAGACACGGAGAGTGGCTTATAGCTCATGTCAACAGGAAGCAGTTTGGATAGCTCTGTCTTCCTACCCAGCTGTCCGTAAGTGTTGTCACCACCGCTCAGTAGAACCCCATCAACTGGAAATTTACAGAAGACGTGTGGAAGTCAGAGTTATAAATTTCAAAATGAGAATACCCCAAAGGCCATACAGAAAAGGCTAATTTGAGAATGATAGATGAGCGCTGTTATCTAAGGTCTATAGTGCAGTTCCTATGATGACATAGTTTAGATGCCGATGCATAAGTAACATTAGCATCCTAGAAGAACATGAGGCTCACCACACAACAGGACAGCTACTAGAATTGTATGTTAAATTGTCCGCACAAGGAACTATAACGCAACTAGCAAAAATTACCAAAAATGTGATATTGAAACTTGAATAATCAATGATTAGCGAACACATGTACTATTTGCATCTGCAGCACAAACTATTTCAAATGTTTGAACATATTAAATATTATTGATGCAACATTATGGCATAGCTTATTAACTCTGGTTACCTAGA
This sequence comes from Echinochloa phyllopogon, assembly GCA_033239725.1. NCBI lineage: Eukaryota > Viridiplantae > Streptophyta > Magnoliopsida > Poales > Poaceae > Echinochloa > Echinochloa phyllopogon. The sequence goes on from BTCW01000001.1 coordinate 6,996,326, forward strand.
GATCAGCACAAAAGTATGACAACAGAATTATCCATCACATATGTGCACATAATGGGTTTCATTTCAAGTGGAAAGAAATACTTACAGCAGAGAATCAAGGAATGATCAAGCCCACAAGACATGTCAGACACCTCAAGACAGCTCACTTCGTGAACAAGGGATGGTTCCCAGACAATTGGCATACTGTCTTCACTCCGAATCTTCTCTTCAACCATCTTTTCAACAGCCTCCAGCATTGAACTAGAATAATTGTCCACCGTTTTGACTCTGTATTCTTCTGCAGAGGGTGTCCTAGTGCTTTGGCCCATTTCTCCTAACCTTCCATTTTCCGAGTAGCCCCAACCAAACAGTTTTCCATCCTTCGTCAATGCCATAGCATGGCCCCATCCAAATGATACCTACCATTATTCCTTCAGTTAATGTCATTGCCCATCCAATTATTTGATTTATGGGAGAAAGTTAGAACCTTAACAACGTCGTAGCTAGCAAGTGCTTCCACTCTAGATGGTACTGCTGCCTCTACAATGTCCTTCCCAAGTCCAAGTTGGCCACGCTTTGATCTCCCCCAAACCCATAAAGAGCCATCACATCCGATTGCTGCTGAAACAACACCTGAAGCAGATACAGCTCGAACTTGTACATTTTCTAATCCTCTGACCTGTTCTGGCTTGCTCCAAGTATTCCTGCCATTTAGTGAAACCGTTAAATAGTTTTGTGCATACCCAATAAAACTGCATAACGACAAGATACGTAAACACTGTAGTTGAACCCATGATCGCTGTAGTTGAACCCATGATCCGTACCATGTTTATTCAACAGTAGCATGGCCAATGAAAACGTGAATACATGTTTCCAATTTGAACTATATCTGTTCTCCATATTAATGTTTGAGTTCCATGGAACTGGAAACCGATACATGAGTTTCATTGGGTACAAGGGAATGGGAAAATGTTAATATAGTTGATAGAAAATATTCACTTAAATACACCAAACTGAAACCACAAACCAGTAAAAGAAAAGCAGTATCCGAAGCATAAAAAAGATCTCTAATATTTCACTCCATGAAGTTCCATGTTTCTTTCAACAAATGCTGTGACTTCTGTTGTTCGTAGCAGCATAATTACTTCTTGGTTCACTTAAGGCCTGATATATTATCCTCATGGACTAAACCTTGTTTTTTTTCCAAACCATTTATTGTATCAAGAGATTTTGAGGAAACCACAGGGGATCTTTTTTTATTTTGTTCTTACGCTTCCTATATATCTCTGATGCTTTCTGCTGATCAATGTCAAGCATATATACATATTTGACCAAACCACCATGTAGCAATGCTTACATCTAGTGAATCTTGTCTAATGTCTAGGACAGAACAAACACATTATGGTTGATTACTTATCTACCCGATGCTGTATGACACTAATTTCTGAAATAAAAAAGAGGAATTAAGTTGTTTGAAAATCCCGAAGCTTCAGCGTGCAGCCTAGCCAGTCACAAGAGGGGTTTTTAGATCACCTTTGGGAGTGAAGTCCACGGCCGAGCTGGCCCTCGTCGTTGCGCCCCCACGCCCAGACCTCCCCGGCGGTGGATACGGCGAGGGAGTGGTAGTGGCCGGCGGCGACGGCGCTCACAGACGGTGGAAGGGAGGGCACGGGCGTGGGCACGTAGGCGTCGGCAGCCGGAGGCGGCTGGCCCACCGCGCCGTGGCTGTTGTCCCCGAACCCGTACACCGAGCCGGCGAGCGGGGCCCTGCCCCCTCCGCCGCCGGCGGCGAGCGCGGAGAGAAGGCGCCGCGGAGAGAAGACGCGCGTGCGGGGAAGGAGGAGCCAACGCATTGCGGTTGCGGGGTCGGAGTTGAGAGAGACGACGGCACGTGGGTTGGGCTAATTGTATACCCGTGCAGAAATACGGCCCAACTGGCCTTTTGGGCCTTCCATATTTTACCGTAAAGATCCTCTCATCAAAAGTATAAACAATTCCCCCAAAAAAAATCAAAAGTATAAACAAAATATTACCTGATTTTACTAAGGACTGATATGTTAGAAAGCAATAATAAACATATTTTTTTATTGGCGCACAAGTTTCTTATTGATATAAGAATATAGTATAGTGTACAACAATAAATTATATAACCTAATTTTGTTTTCGAGAATAAAATACACTAGCCATGTGCATGCTCTAAGCCATCAGCCATATGGGCTTTAATCCCCGAACCAGTCTGCAAGCTTTCCATTCCAAATGAAACCAAAATTCGTTTCCCCTTCGACGCTACAAAAAAGGCAGCACAAAGTGGATAGCCGCCAGCCCGCCATGACAGTATCCATACGAGTAGATGGAAGCCAGTTCTGGCAGTGTGTACTTGTACCCAACAACATAAGTATCCACCGTCATGTACCTGAAGAACAGGTTGTCAGAACCGATCATTTAAGTAAAACAGTACTACTACTTGCTCATCAAGGATTCACTCATTTCTAATTTCTAGATCGTGCACATAGCTGTTGGTTCAATCAAATTTCAAGATTTTTCTTCTGGGTCCATGAATGTTCTGTTCAAAATTAAGAGCGACTTGCAGAAACTTGATATAGATGGAGTTCAATAGCAAAACAAGTCTCATGTACAGGTTGCAAAGAAAAACTAGCCATTTGAAAATTCGATGGCTTAATATCTTCCATATGTGTATTAATTGGATGAGGCCAACAGAAGCTCGCAAAGAAAACACGGACAAAGGGCAACTTGACAAACCTACCATAATTTTGATGTTTCTGTGAGAACTGATACAAGACTTTCACAATGGAACCATAACTCATTGTTTTCAGTGGTCCCATATGCCTGCAAAACCAAAGTATGGTTGAGAATTAAATTGGTATTTTTTTTGTAGTAACTCTTCAGAAGGAAGAAAACAAGAAGCACACACCAGCCATTCTTCATGTGGAATAACTTTGCATATGATTGGGGCAAGGACGGTGGAACAAAATGTCTTATCATGGAAATGAAAGAGGAAGAGAAAAAACTTACATTATCTCTGTGTATCGCAATCTCCAAGCTGGAAACCCCAAATGAGATCTAACTGGACAATACACAAGAAGAAGATCAGGTTCTGGCCTGTCACCACCTAATGAAAAAGGTTTGAATGGTAAGTGCTTATCCGTATGAGAAATAGAAATGCCTATTTACTGGAGATGATAGATGTAACAAGAGAGAGTCACTTTTCTCCCTAAACATACCTACTGCTCCCAATGCACAAACCATGTCAGCCTCGGTAAAAACTGTATCGCTTTTGTATCCATGAGTATAGGCTACATATTTATTGCAGCCTTTGCAGGAAGCTGAGTATAGTATGTTTGCTGCTTTAGCAATGCCTTCCTTGCCATCAGAACCAGATAGACACTCTAAAACCATCCCTCTGTGACTACAATGTGATCTTTTGGTGTTTTCACAAGCATCCTACATGTTCACATGAATGGCAATTATATAAATGATGTGACAGATTAAACAGTAGTAAAGCAGGCACGACTGACATTATACAACTAGACCAACAGAAAGCTCAACTAAGGAACTTACTGAAAAATCACTTGGGTTCTCATCATTTGAGCCCATTATATCAGGTCCAATTGATTCCTTTATTACTCCTGCAGGGTATTACCACAATATCTATTGATCTGTTGTGCACAAATTAATGCAATACCAAATGAAAGGCAGAGGTAATGAGCAAAATCATGAACATCTATCTATTATTCATTTATTCTATACTTCAAATTTAGTTGGAGGATGTAAAGCTTCCACTTCAGTCCTGTTATCTTTCCTTTTAGTTTTTGATTGACAATTCAAATTTTTCGAAGAATCTTATTTCATCTGTATAATTCGAAAGCTATTACTTGTGCGATAAAATATACAGCTGCACTATGGTAAATATTTGAAGAATCAAATGTTAAAATACATCAATCAAACTGATCATGTTCCACATTGTTTCCAATCATTTCTAGTCACAAGTACACACCTTCTGTTTTTGCAAGGCAAGCTATTATAGACATATAATAGGACATAATATGCATTACTAGACTTTAAAACAAGAATATAGGTTTCAAGATACCAAGTACACACTATCACACCTTCTATGTCATAGAGAATTACATATTTGATTCCAATAGTTGAGAACCACTGTAAAAGTTGTTTGATCTCCATAACATTATTTGCTTCTCTGCTATCTACTACTACTCCCAAGCACTTAAGCCTCTCGAGATGTAGGTTTTGGTACTTGGACAACAACTCAGATGAAATGAGGTAGCATCCTAGTCTGTTACTCAGGCATGACCATAAATCAAATAGGCTGATCACCAAGTGGATGAGGCACCACAGCAATCCCAAGACAGGCTTTAAAATCATGTGTGGTCCAAATGTCTGCATTAACCAAGATAGAAACACAAACTATTATACAAATACCCCAAAATACAAAACAAAATGACTAACATCACTAATCGCCTGTTTTGTATTTCCAAGATGCATTCAAGGAAAAGGAAGATATCAATGTATGTTAACCACCTAGGACTACAACAGCTAAGATTTTTTTTGTCGGAATTCCATTTTCCTTCAATTAACCGTGCGTTTGCACGGTTTTGGGGCCCAATTTCCCTATAATCCGGACCAATTCTTTCTTCTTTAGTGAATTCCAGGAAGTCACTGCCCTTTTCGAGGGTTCATGGAAAAAACTACAACATTAATTAGTAAGAAAAACTAAATCGTGAAGAATATGGAGGCTCGAGGTGCATGAGAAAGTTCGCCTCTACCGCAGCTTGTCCAAGAGGTGGTAGACCATCAATTTCTATTTCCTACCCTCGTTTAGGCTTGTAAGTTGTAACTCCTGGTATGCGGATCCCAAGAGGCACATATGACTCATGGCTGAGTTACAAGCAGGAAAAGAACAAAATTAGTAAGGCTCCTCGATGCTATTGGTTAGCATGGTGTAACAAAACAATGGCCGCAAGCTATACCCAACAATTAAGATAAGGCAAGTTATAGTACCTATTATACTGTATATCAATTATTGGAGGCTTGACTAAAAAATGACTAGTGCTGCGTTATCATGATTAATGGCTATGGCGATTGAGGTATGCCGGAATGAGCAGGACACATGCGACGAACACCTGCAACGCATTGATGCAGATATGCTCAAGCTACGCGATGTTGGGAGTTGAAACTTGCTAGTCAGGGCTGCCGGATTGGTAATAAGAGAGGATTTGCAGTGCAGAAAAATGTCATGTCAATCCCTACAAGCTACAGCCCTACATCACAGAACCGAGAATGGGATTATGGGAACAAATCCGCTCACCACTCGTGGAGGGGATAAAACGCTGGAGGCGCTCGTGACTGGAGGGGCCCGGACAGAGCCCCGCGCAGGGGTCGCCGGGAAGCCGACGGCGGCGACGGCGAAAGAGGGAGGGAGGCGACGGCGGCGAGACGGCGAGGATGGAGGTAAATTGGAAGTGGTTTGTATGGTCTCGAGTTTGGGCTAAGCTTGGCTGGTTTTGTTGGGCTGGATGGACGTCCAGTGAGTGAAGCCCTTGTTTTACGATCTCCACGTCTGCTGGCTGATCTGATTCATCGTGTTACCTTTGTAATCATGCAAGGAACCAGGGTACAACCACAGATAAACTGATAAAGCACTATCTCAAAAAAAAAGATAAACTGATAAAGCTTCCATTATTCTCTCAAAAAAGAAAGATAAAGCTTCCATTAATATATATGCAGTGCTTCTCTCGGCAAAATCTTAAAATATGCTCTTTTTTTGCGAAAGAAGAAATATGCTTATTTAATGAGGAGTCAAATGTTTATCAACGTCCTTTTTACATATGAGTTTCATGCTCTATGATATATATTGTGTATAGACATTTAATGCTATATTGTTACTAATTTCTTCTTCCAAGTTACAATTAAGTATATTTAGGCACATAACAGAAACTACATATTAAAAAAATAAAATAAACTATAATTTAGGATATGAGATTTACCAACTAAAAGACATCGATACATGAGTACAAATTAGACTCATCTCTCGACTTATATTTGGAGCATGTCGCAAGAACCTGAACGGTAAAGTTGAAAATTGGTGATGTTTTGGCCCGGCCACCAACATACCTGGATAAAATGTGTGGTATAAAAGACAAAAATATATAGCCACGGTGCCTGTACAGTATTTTAGAAGAGATAGTTGACGTAACTAGTATTATGCCATTATGCAATATCAAATAGCAAAAATCATGGCTTAGTAGATATGAAAAGTGAGCAAGATCACATGAGAATGGACATGTGGAGAAAACTAGCATTAGCGAGGAAGGTAAAGACATAAAGTAGATCACGAAGCACTTATCATCACAGCGAAGAAACATCGAATGTCTTGCAACTTGCACAAATAAACTTACTAAATGCTAGCTAAATTTGATAACACAAAGATCATAAATTCACAGCTACGGCAGTCCTGCACCATACGCGCCACTTGTACAGTTGTACTTCGTCTTCGTCGTGGTACGCTGCACCTGCCTACCACTTGCAACGGATGATGATGACCACCATCAAGGCCAGAAGACCCCGAATTAAACACGACAAAAAGAATTCAAAATTAAAAAAACCCACCCCGATTACCTCCGCTTCATTAACGTTCTAATCATTCCGCGGCCATTGCTCCCTCTCGCTCGTTCCTCCTCCCCCCGCGCTCCCAACCACCGCCTCCCCCCTCCCGGATCCCCTCGGGCCGCCGGATCCGGCGAGGCAGAGGGCGCGCCTCGCGCAGATCCGAGGCGGCTCCGCGGAGGATTCCTCCGGTTCGGGTGGGCGCCACCTTGCAGGCGGGGCGGCGTAATTCGGAGAGGGGGACGAGCCGGGAGGCGCGCGGGTGGTGGATGAGCGCTGGGAGGCCCCGCCCCGGCTCAGCCTAGGAGCCCCGCGCGCCGCCGGGAGGCGCCATAATGGAGCAGTTTGTTAATTTCGTCATCCGGCCACCCCGGTACGTCCTGTCGCATGTCCCCAGCTGCTGCATTTGCTGCTTGTGTCTAATCACATATCAAATGTGATGCTGCATTGGATGTTGCCGTATTATTTTGGAAATCGGAGCGCTGCGGGATCAATTCTAGCGCTAGTTGTTCCTGGAACTGCAGGTCCGCAAGCGTTGTTGAAATGCTAGCGAATTACCTATTTATTTAGCGTTGTTGAGGGATATTGAGGCCGAAATGGTACATGGAAATGTACGTTTTCGAATTCTAATGGAGGATGAGATCATGAGATTGAGGATAGGTGGTTACTAGTTTGAGCTAGTCTACATTGGTTCTTTGTTATGATATTGCAACTCTGTACCATACTACCATGTGCTATTAAAGCTAGGGTTAGGTACAATTGCAATAATCATTGCAGCTTTCCATTTGTCATGTTATGTGGAACTTATGCATGCGGTACGATACTGATAGCTGTCAAGAGTCACTTTCGTGTTAATGTATGCATATAGCAAGAGTAAAGTTTAACTGTGTTGGTAATGTTATATTCTGCTCGAGCTAAAATTTTGAGATCCTCACTGAGAGGAGGGATCATGTGTGAATTTTCGGCTGCTACCCCTTGATTCTGTACTTTTTTGCTTTTTGTTGCAACCCTTTTGGAACACAGCTGTAAAGTGTAGCTTTGTTTAGGGATTAGGATGGATGTGTATGGTTTGTTCTGCAGCGTTACTTGTAACATGACATGTCTTTTGCATACCTATTGGCATCTTTTTTGTACCCTATCTTCTAAAAATGCAATAATGATTATAATCCATCAAAACATGAAATTCGTTGAGCTAAACAAAAGTTAGATTCATTGAACAAGTTAAGGAATCGTGCATGTATCTGGTGTATTGGGACTGAATGGATTCCAATTTGCAGGTCAGAATATGATCCAGATCAGTATCTATGGGACACAGAGTTTATCCTTGCAGGACGGAAATACAAACGACTAGACTTGGAGGCAAGTACGGAGATCAATTATCGAGGTTTTTTCTGTCTTTTATTTGCTGATGAGAAGTTTGATGGCAACTATAAGCATCATGGTTGATAACCTTATCATTATACTTGCACCTGGCAGCTTACAAATGCAAGAGGCTATATCCTAAAATGCAGCCACTATGTTCCTGCTTTTATCCCAGAGAACACTGCCCTCCCATGTGTGGTCTACTGCCATGGAAATAGGTACTTAACTTTTCTGCTCCATGTTTCATTGGGTGCTTCCTCCTTTTAACATTCCAATTTTGTGCAAGTTGCTTTTATACACATTTCTAAGCGTTTGGAAATCATCTACTGAGTTGGTAGCACAAGTTACAATTTTTTGCACTCCTCCTTTATTTATATCACACAGCAGCTCAATCAGTCACTGTATCTTTTGGAATATTAAACAGATTGCTTTGACTCAATGCAGCGGATGCCGAGCAGATGCAAATGAAGCCGCTGTAATACTCCTTCCTTCAAATATCACTGTTTTCACACTTGACTTTTCTGGGTCAGGTCTATCAGGTGGAGATTATGTCAGCCTGGGTTGGCATGAGGTATACAATCAGTACCGATGTTTTTGTTTGCTTATTCTACATTCATATTTTGGTTGATCACACCCTTCTGAAATTTACAACAATTTACTTCTAGAAAGAGGACCTCAAATGTGCGGTGTCATGTCTACGGGCCAATAAGCAAGTTTCCAGTATAGGCCTTTGGGGGCGATCAATGGGTGCTGTTACAAGGTAACTTGTACTTTTGGATAAAGTGCATGCTTTGTTTTTTACTTGGTGCAAGATCTCTCTGTTTTACTTCATGTGATTCATTATTTTAAGGAGCAGTGTGTAAGAGACTATTGGTTTTTTCCATAGTTCCAAGCAATTTCAAATTGATTCTCAAGACTGTTTTCAAGCTTCAAAGTTTATTTCATGGCTCAAATATTTCATCACCATTTGATGGATGTTCCCTGTAAATCTTTACAATATGTCGTATACAAATGTGATACAGCCTACTCTACGGAGCAGAAGATCCCTCTATTGCTGGCATGGTATTGGATAGTGCTTTCACTAATTTGTATGACTTGATGATGGAACTTGTTGACGTTTACAAAATTCGAGTTCCTAAATTCACGGTATGCCCAGCACACCTTCTGCATATGTGTTACTTTTGTGCAATTACAATACTACCACAAGAATGCTGGAAATGTGCATTGTCATAATAAATGGGGACTTATGGCTTCCACAGTTCCTAACTTGGAAGCATAAGCGGTAAGCCAATAGGACTTATCTTTTTTCCCTTTATATTGAACTTTCACTTATGTTATTGAGTTAATAGATGAATCTGCATGCTTGCCATTGGACTGAATTTGGGGAATTGGTAAAGGATAAGGCAGTTGTTAGATCTAGTGAAGTTCCATACTATCTTCCTTCCTTACGAGCACAAGTGCTTTTGCAATCCTAGGAATAATTGCTGTAACTGTAAAGTTTTAATGGGTTCTGAACTGTCATTTCAGGTTAAGATGGCTGTACAGTACATGCGGCGAATCATCCAGAAAAGAGCCAAGTTTGACATAATGGATCTTAATGTTTTAAAGGTGTGCTCCCTAAACCATATCTCTTCATAACATAATTTGACACCCTGAATCTTTAATATAAAACCATAGAAGAATTCAACTCATGATGGTTGTAAAAACTACTTTTTCTTATACAACTCATGTTTATATTTTGCATTGTATCCATGACTCACTGCTGTAAAATAAATATAACAGACTTTATATGGATATTGATAAGCTATTTGTTTAGTTGCCTTCCATTTCTTTCTTTTTCTTGATTTAGCTCAAATTTATCGTGAGTTTTATTATATAGGTTGGAGCAGTTCTAGAATTGAATTTTTGCACTATCTTATTTTTTCTTTATACCTAAAAGCTGCTCAGCTAAAGAGTTTCCAGTTTCCCATCAATGATATTTGGTTATTGCCAGAATTTACATTTTTCTGGTCCTTTATTAGCTCGAATTTTTTTATTATTGACATCTCTGTATGCTGTATTTACTGCACAATTCCTGTAACTTTTAAAGAACCTGCTTATACTTCAAATTGATCTAACTGGTGTTCTCTTGTTCTTAACCAGTTGGCTCCCAATATGTCTATCCCTGCATTATTTGGACATGGTTTGAATGATATGTTTATCCAGCCTCACCATTGCGAGCGAATTCATCAGGCATATGGGGTAATTGTAATTTGTTTATGTAGCTTGCTTTACAAAGGTTGAAGGACATAGATGCCATATCACTTCTACTCGATAATATGAGATTGCTAGTTGATTGTTGCGGCCAAAAAGCATGCTAGTCATTCTGTTAATCATTGCCTGGTTATATGCAGGGGGATAAAAGTATAATAAAATTTGACGGTGATCACAATTCCCCAAGACCTCAATCATATTATGATTCAGTTTCAATATTCTTCTACAAAACTTTGCGTCCTCCTCTGCTGCCTGCATCACGTTCAAAGCTACATATGGGTGCATTTAAAGTTGGTAACATAACCAATGAGGTAAAATTCATGAAATACCCAGTGCACAACTCAATTTGAATTTGATTTTTAAGAAATCACATTTGATTTTTTGCCGCTCTTGCAGAGTTTCTTCTTTGAAATCATCAGTGGTCTACAGTCAGCTAACACTGGTGCCGGCAGCTCATCAACAGATGCACCTAACATTCCAAATGGTGTGGTACAACTCCCTTAGCTGCTTCATTGTCATGCTGTAGTAAGTAGTTGTATACTAACCGCTTCACCTGAAATTATTCCAGCTAAAACATCTGTAGTTGAATTGCTGTCAGAACGCTTGGATCAACTGTCCGTTAAGAATGAGACTGACTTGGTAGGTTTCTTGTGTTTTGTTTGTGTCTGATATAAAACCCTTCTTTTCCTAACTCTTTTCCTTATCACAATGCAGGATTTCCTTTTAGATGAAAATCGTAGCCTGTCAGAGATGGATGGGGATAGTGTTGGAGCACGTTTGCAGGTAAAGTTCATTGCATAACTATGAGTTGGTTTACCAGAATCTTGAACTCTGTATGCTTTAGTCAAGTTTAGCATTATATACATGTGATACATTTTCTTGCCTTGTGCCGGGTCATCCATTGCCTTATGTTAAATTAGCTTATAATTAGATATGGTGATTAGCCTTTATACCAAGATGGCTGATCAGTGAAGGCCATCAGAAACACAATTATAGTGTTAAGAACTGACGATTGATATACTTGATACTTGCCTCTTTGTGTTTTGATTTTGACTGATGATAAGTCTTCCTTTCTTATAGGATAAAAATAGTAGGCACAATGAGGAGTCCTGCTCATACACGAGTTCCAACAGAGAAAGTTTGGGCAGATGTTCATCTTTAGGAGTGGCCACTGATGACGAGTCATTCTCGGGGGATAATAATGATAAGCAGGAGGTACATTGCCTCAGTTGCTTGCCAACTTGTTATATCTTAATTGAAATTGTAGTTTTCACTAGTCAACTTCTTTCAAGCTGGTGGCATTTACGCAACACTTTGAAATGATTAATGCAGTAAAAAAAATCTGATCTTGCAATTGATCTATGCATCGTAGAATATGACAGTGAAGGCTCTGGCTACACCTCTAAGACAAAACCAGAGGAAACCGTCTGAGAAAGCTAAGGAGAAGAAGATCCGAGTACTGTGGAAAAAGATTCAGCGCGAGAAGGTTGAGATGGGGGACAGTCTATCACAGCGTTTCAGGATGTGCCTTGGGCAATCTCCTCGGCACAGGAGGAATAAATCATCAGGAACCCTTACAACTTCATAGCCCTGACAAGCCTGCTTGAAACCACTAATCGTCCTGATTCTGACTGATTGTCGTCAGTCTGTCACTACAACACTGTAACCTATAACCTTAGGTGAATATATGTAGCTTGACGCCACGATCACGTGCCAGGATGCTCGAAAGCTGATAGGCGTGCCCTTGTATCATCCCCTGTAACTGCTTGAAACAAGTGTAATGGCCATCTCTGACCTGCTGTCACCTGTAACTTCCTTACCCCACTTTTGCGTCTTTTAGATTGCAAATGTGACAACAGCTTGTTGGTGAAATGGAATGGATTTGGTGTTTTCATCTTGTACTGCCGTTTGTTTAGTTATTTGGACATTTTTTTCGCTATTTTGAATGGAATGGAATTGTGGAGCGTTGCTTGGTGCGGTAGCGAGGTAGAATGTAGCGGAAGAGAGCAGTCCAACGGATGCGCGTGCATGCTCTGGCCTTTTGTCATGCGCACTCTTTTACCGCAAGAAATAAACATTCAGAGGTGTTTTCCATTTCATCCCTTGTGATTTTGTGAGTGGACAAGCTAGAACTACTGTGAATGCACGAAAAGTATCCAACTGACGCTCAATCCTGTTTTCAATTTTTTTTCTTGAGCTCAATACCAGCACTATCTAGAGCCATATTTCGGCCAACTAGCATCAACCCAACAACCACGGATTGTTGGCACGCAATGTAGTTCATCACATGAGCGTAAAGGAGTCCATTTATTTACTCTTTTGCATCAGCATTTTTTTAACTGGTAATCAATGTTTAGAAAAAAAATAAAAGGCAATTTCTAATGCAATATAAGCATTTTATGTTAAAAACCTTTTTTTTTTAATGATGTCCTAATATTTGCAGGTGGGGATCTTATTTTGAAGCTCCTGTCACGAGAAACGCAATGGTTTGATCAGAATTTGATTTAGATGTTTAGTATACAAGATATGGATTTTATAATTTTCTAAAAGATTGTGGCACATGCAAACTGCACTGCGAGAGCATGCATCCTCCCAAACTAATCCATAGATGCATGCTACATTGCCACTACTCTGTATGACATTTTTGGAATTTGACTATTGCGCGCTGGTGCGACGCGTGTGTTTTGCGCGCGCATGCGTTGCACCGCGTCTCCTCTCCGCTCTCGTCGGCTCCCCACCGCCCTCGGCGCCGAACACGCCTGCTTCGCCACCCCCATCCACCACCAGATCCCTCCACGAGCTAGCGCGTCCTCTCCTCCCCCGCTTCCCTCCCAGGGTGCTCGTCCCCTTCGCCCCCCGTAGGTGCCTCCCCGTCGATCGCCCTGACGGTGGCGTGAGTGCTGGAGATTCATCCGGAGTTGGATGCGGTAAGGCCGGCCGGAAGCAGTAATTCATCCCTTTTTCGGCCTTCCTTCAACGGATCACTACTCGTCTTGTTCCGCGGAATGATCTTTCCGCTGCTGCAATTGCGAGCCCCCTGAACCCCAATTTTTTTGCTCTCTCTCTCCCCGATCCGCTGTTGGGTGCGGATTCATTTGTTGCATCGATTGGTGGAGTGCTAACTGCTCCTCATTTCCCCCAAAATATTTTGACCACGTTAAGTTCACTCAATGTTATTAGGATATTTTTTTTGCGACATTGTTAGGAGATAAATTCTTAGCCTACATTTGAACGTAGCTTTATATGCTTTTCTTCTGACGTTTAATGTTTATTGTTTCCTCCACGTTAGCTCGTTCAGTTTTGTGGAGGGAAATTTCTGTTGAAATATCAGATATCATTGCTATGTTATTCAACTACCAATGCTGCTGTTGTTTTGTTTTATGTAAATCAGGAATGGCACACCGTACATCCTTTGCATTCGCCACGATTTCAATCTCCGTTGTTAGTGTCTCATCCTGAATGTTATTTGCATCTCCAGGCACGGAGGTTTTGCTGCCATTCATCTTTGGAATTGCGGAAATGGGAGGTGTAATTGGTGGGGAGTCACCAAGGAACAGCTCACCGGCCACAAAGTTAGAGAGGAAGATGGTTGAGGCCATGCAGCAGAGGGCACTACAAGGAACTTCTGTGAAATCGTTCAACAGTGTCATCATGAAGTTTCCTAAAATTGACGAGAGCTTGAGAAACTGCAGGACCATCTTTCAGCAATTTGGTGAGCTTTACATTACCCTCTGTATGGACCTGCACTATGATACCATGCCACTTATGTAGGTCAAGGCTTGAAAAAAAACCCGGACGTATAGTAGAACTATGTAATCTGAAGAAGCAGTGAAGAGTTTATATAAATCATAAATATTGGACAAAACTAGCATGAACAAATTGTCTGGGTCAACCAAAGTGAACTTACATGGATCCATCTACCTTTTATCCAATGGCAAGCAAGTTTTTTTTTAAAAAAAAGAGTACTACTGCTACATGCACGGCACATTCTTCAATTTAACTGCAGCATTCATGAGCACCGAGTTTATAGGACCAAAAGCTGCTGTGCCTTTGGTCCTAATGAGGTTAGGTCAGATGAATGCCTAGATTATATGTAAAGGGACCATGGGAATATAGGATCCTGTTTCCAGTATTATGCCAACGAGTGAATTCAGGTGAAATCAACCCCTTCCTAGCTACGATTCGACTCCGTCCGTTCCAAATTATAAGTCGTTTTGGCTTTTGTAGATATATAATATTTTCCATGTATCTAAATGCATAGCAAAAGCTATGTATAATTTAGGACGGAGGTAGTATTTGGCAGATTTAGGGAAACTTCTGCTGTGAAATCAAACCCACCAAAATAATTGGGCACAAGATAGATCACCCCAATCTCTGTTCCGATTTACTTGCTTTAGCAAGTGGATTTCGAGACTTGATATGGTTTGACACCCTTGTGAGGAATTTGTTTTGTCATCCACATGAACTGATCCGGAATTATCATCTGAATGGACTATAAATGCTGACCATGATATTTCATTTGAATTTGTCTTTTATTCTCGATGTGTTTCATCAAACCTTTTTTTATTTTCTGAGAAGTGTAGTTTTGTATTTATCCAGATGAAGATTCCAATGGTGAAATAGATCAACAGGAACTCAAGCATTGTTTCCAGAAATTGGGTATCGAATCTACTGATGACGAAATAAAAGATCTATTTCAGGCATGTGACATTTATGAACACATGGGCATGAAGTTCAATGAATTTATTGTCTTCCTGTGCCTTGTTTATCTTCTCAATGATCCTGCGGTGTCTGAAGCAGTATCCTTCACACAGTAAAATATATTTACTGATTAAATTTGCTTTGTCTCTCGATTTTTTAGCACAGGAAATCCACACAAGGCATTAACTTTCTCAAAATTTTGGAGTTTGTTTCTTTCTCTATCTTAATGGCAAAATAATTTACTTATTTCCTATTTTAGACATTGCTGTTTTTTTTACTTATTTCCTATTTTACTTATTTCCTTGCCCTGTTTTTTCGATATCGTTTATGTCCTTGACATGATGATTTAGAGAAAAAGAATGGGATTAGGCAGTCTTGAGCCAACATTTGAGACACTGGTTGAGTCATTTGTCTTCCTGGACAAGAACAAAGATGGGTATGTCTGTAAGAACGAGATGATTCAAGCAATAAATGAGACCACTGCAGGAGAGCGTTCTTCTGGGCGCATAGGCGTGAAAAGATTTGGTGAGTTATCTTCTCTGTGGCATCACCAACTTCTCACAAGTCACAACCACATCCTCCCTAATTTCCACTCTGTTAGTTTGTCAATAAAAAATTAGTTGTTTTTCACTATAACCATCACCATTACTTTGTCAGTCCTCTTTAATTATAATACCATGCTTCTATTATTTTTTTAGCAATCAGTGATCTGATACCTTGCTCTGGGTGGATAGTTCTTTTTTTTTTCTTTTGAGGTCAGGATGGGTAGGATGAAACTACTCATAGGTTGTTATTTTTCCTTTTTTCGCAAGTTGCGACTATGGTAATCAAATATATTATAGGCACTTTGATAAAAGATAAGTTAGGATCAAGTTTCATTCTTTCATAAAATTTAAATTATTTTGGAACCGGTCCCAAGACTCCTATCATTGAAGAGGGATGCTTACATTTGAATATTTCCAGATCAATTCAGAAAAGTTAGGATTATTCAGTGTTCGTTGATGAAAATACTTACTGCAATCCAGTTACTACTGTGTACCTGTTATATGTTTGCCCTAACATTTATTTTTTCTTGGTGACTCCAGAGGAAATGGATTGGGACAAGAATGGCACAGTGACCTTCAAGGAGTTCCTCTTCGCTTTTACTCGCTGGGTGGGGATCGACAATGAAGACGACGATGACGATGACGAATGAGCGTGTCAACTGAAGATTAGGCGTTCTGAATTGGACATGTCAGCCCTGAGGAGGCCTCCAGAAGCTTCCTCCTCTAGTACTATGACAGTCGAAATAGCTGTTCGTTTTCCTTGGTGTCTAGCTGATCCTAGGTGTCTATGCTCACATTAATAGAATGAACCCAAGTTGTTTCTAGTTGTGGCGAGAATTTGCTGATAAAAAAGGTTACATTGTTGAGATGATGTTCAGTTAGGTTACTCTGTTATTCAGAAGTTTGGAACTTGTTAAGATAATGCAGAATTGTAAGGTTAGTGATGCCCTGATGCTCTTTTCTTTTATACTGGCTGTTCTTTGCATACTGTGGAATACGGGCACATCCTATTGATGTTGCACGGTCTACTCACACCGGTCACTTTCTTTGTAGGACTTTAGTCACGGCCAGTACAAACTTTGAGTCACTTCCGTAGAAAATATGTGCAGTAGGATAGCATCATAGTCTCATAGGCCATGAGTGGAAGCGCCACTGCAGTCTACAGCTTCAGTCCCAAGCT
This sequence comes from Echinochloa phyllopogon, assembly GCA_033239725.1. Lineage (NCBI taxonomy): Eukaryota > Viridiplantae > Streptophyta > Magnoliopsida > Poales > Poaceae > Echinochloa > Echinochloa phyllopogon. Next base: position 7,012,988 of record BTCW01000001.1, read on the forward strand.
CATGTTCGCCTTTGCCGGCCTGCTTGTGAAGGACTGGAGGAATCTTTCCCAATTCGGCAAAACCCTGGCTGTACAAGGCACTGAGCACAGTGCCATGACTGCAAATACAAATTACAAAGCAGGATACAAGGCAATGAGAATTGCTTCACTGATGAGCTCGCTTGCACTAGCCACTAGGCGATCCGCCAAATTCAGGGATTTCTTTGCCCTCTTCTAGTACTGAACAGAAACCCTTGATTTTCATCCAAACTAATAAGATATGAAGACAAATAAAAAAGAAAGAGAGAAAATGCACATATATTTCATCCAAACCAAACATGCACGCTTATCAGAAATGACCCAAATCAGTAGATACATAATACTACAACTCGATAGCATGCAAGACCTAGTTAGATGAACTGACAGCACATCACAAACAAATCAACGAAATCAACTTCCTGACGACATTCTTCCCATCACGCACATCCACGCGGAGCCACAACTTAACACTGGACGCTTGCTTCTTCCCTCTTTGGTCGCCTGGGGAAGTGAGGTCTGCCATGGATCCTGGCTCCTGATCGAGGAAGGAATTGAACGAGGAGGGACGGTCACGTCTCACCACGAGGCATCAACCTCTCCGTCTTACATTTTTTAGCTGATGTTCAGTTAGGTTACCCTGTTATTCAGAAGTTTGCAAGCTGTTAAGAAGATGCAGAACTATCAGTCAGGTCATAGCCCTCCCCTGTTACTCACTCAGAGGTTTGCAAAGCTGTTAAGAAAAATGCAGAACAGCTGCTGGCAAGGTTACCGATGAAGTGATGATGGTCTTTTCTTTGAATTAATCTGGCTGGTTTTCTTCTTTGCCCTACGAAATAGTATACATATACACAAACTTTGAGTCGTCGCGCTTCAGTAGCAAAGGTGAATCAAAGGTGAGCCGTACTAACGTCAGTAGGGTAGCATCGTATAGTATCATCGCGTAGGCCGGCCGTGATTATAATGAAAGCGACACGGCACTACTGGGCAGTCACTCCCAAGCTCATCTTTCCCAATGGGGCCAAGCCCTTGCTGACAAGTCTGGCGCCGATCGATTGAGCACGAGCACGTCCAGGGCCAGCCAACAGCCATGCCATGCCAGTTTCAACTCAGCCGGGTTGCTGCTGGCCGTGATAAAACCATACGCCGCGCTGCACAGTGCTACCTCGCCTGCCGGGTTGCAGGCCTTGCAGTTGCAGCTACGTACTTGCATCGCATTCGCCTTTCGTGCAGCTAGCGTTCGTCGTCGTTTGCAATGGACTCTCGTGACGACGGCTCCAGCAGCGCCGGCCTCGAGTTCTGGCTCTGGATGCTTGCATTCGCCCTCATCGGCGCGCTCATCCGCGGGCTCGTGGCCTGCTGCGTCAGCGACCGCGACAGGACTCTCTAGCCCGTCGGCCCAAGATCGCCGTCGCCGTCGCTGTTGCCGAAGCCGAAGCCGGTGGAGTGATTGGTCGCCGGGGCGCTGATCAACAGGTGCGTGTGGGGGCGAGACGAGGACCGCTGATCCTGCCGCCGTCGGCGCCGGCGCCGCCGGTCGACCACCAGGTCGCTGCTGATGCTGCTGCTTAGTTAGCTTTCGTTGTGTCTGTTGGGTTTGCGTACGTGTGCGTGTGCCTATGTTTGTGTGTCACGTGTCAGTGTGTGTGTCTTGTAAGTGATCCGATCTATCCGTAGTAGGTGAAGAGAGGATTTGCTGCTGTTCGTGCCATCTCAATTCAACAACTCGATTCGAGATCGAGACTACTGTTTTATTCTCTGTGCAATTTGCGAGCAGGTACCCTTCAACTCGATTACGCGCAAGCTCTTCTCTCTCTCTCTCTCTCTCTCTCTCTCTCTCTCTCTCTCTCTCTCTTGGCCGGCCCCTGCATCTCCGGCCACCCCCGCCGCCGACGGCAAGGGTCGCGTTCAGCTCGGTCCTGGAGCTCCTGCTCTGGATGCTGCCTTTCGCCGTCGCCGGCGAGTGGATCGGCCGGCTGGCGCGTCGCGATCAGGGTTCCTCCCGGACCCTGTCCTCAGATCGCTGCTGGTCGGTGGTGCTCCACTGCTGGGTACTGGCAGCAGTAGTAGTAGCTATCTTTCTGTGTGGCCAGTGGCCAGATCTCAGCTGTAGGCTGTAGCAGAGCAGCTCACTGATGGATCGAGTCGATGAAGTAAGACTGATTTGTGATTTCCTATGTATTTCTCATTTCTCGCGAATTTCGAGGCGATTTGTGTTGAAACTGCGCCGAGCTTCTGCAATCCGCGTTGCTTCATTATGCTGTGAGCCTGTGATGCAGTAGGTTGTGTGTTGTGGTTGGTCAGCTGGAAATGCAGAGCCCAGGGCATGCATTTCTCTCTCTTTTTTAAAAAACGAGGGCATGCATTTCTCACCTGCCCGTTAGCCCATTGATATTGCACTTGTGCTTCTGCTGATCATTGATATTGTTTAATTATTCTGTTAGCCCATAGGTTCTAACTTCTAAGCCGTCAGCACAACTTTGAGTCGATCTCTTCAGTACGTAGGAAAGGTGATCAAAGTTGTACTGCAGCAGGGTAGTCGACCAGCAATATGTTTGCTCGCCGTTCCTGTGCTTGTGTACGTGTTCGGCGCTGTGAGCAGCTGAGAACCTGCATTCTCTACCCCAGCTGCTGCTGGTGTGGATGAAAAGGCTCTGCCCTCTCCCCTCGCCCTTGCCGGCCGGCCGATCGCATTATTCTTCTCCCCCAGAGGGCGCGCTCGCTCGCTCCGGCTCCAGTTCTCCGTTCCCCCACGCCATGGCCACGTTCACTGACGCCGGCGTCGAGTTCGGTTCCGTGCTCGAGCTCCTGCTCTGGCTCCTCCCTCCCTTCCTCCTGGGCGCGTGGATCGGCAAGCGCGTCGCCGACAGGTACCCCCTCGACCCCGCTGCCGCGGCGGCCATCGTCGACGCCGCCGTGACCCTCTTCGCCGCCGCCGGCAGGCTTCTCAGGTCGCTGCTGGTCGTCCCTGGGGGTGTCGGCGCCTGACTGAGTGTTCGCTGTCGCTACTTCCATGTTCCTGGCTGCTTGCTCATCATGGCTGTACTCTGTATGCCTGTATATGTTCTTGTTTCTTATGGAATTGAACGAACCCAGCTGATCATGTCTTCGTGCTCTCATCAACTACAGTGTCATGAATTTCCAGCCACCTTTTACCAGCACTAATCAAGTGTGTTGCAGCGTAAAAAGAAAAAAAGGTGTGTTGCAACTTGACTGCGTGAGCCAGTGGCCTTTCCCTTTCGGAATTCCGAGTCGAGCTGAGCGCGGCGACGAGAAAGGAAAGCGCACTCGCGCTGCTACAGCACTGCAAGTCTGCAACTGCAACGCAGCTATTGTTAGGTTGCCACATTCACTGAAGCCAACCGGCCAAAAACACTGCTGCTGAAGAATTCAGGCCCATGGCTCTGCAGGAGGACGTAATAACCGAGGACGAGCACTACATCTCCCACCAAATGCACCACACGACCATCACTCTCGGTAAGATCGATCTTGGGTCTCTGGAGTCTAGATTAGCAAAGATAATCAAAGGTGTTGTTATAGGAGCGGAAAAAAGTCTACTCAACCCCCACCCATCAGCTTGGACTTCCATCAGCTGGAGTTGCCCTCAATTGACTTATCCTCGATGGACTTTTGTTTCACCGAAGATGAGGTTTGGCAAACAATCAGGGAGATTCCCACGGATAAGGCACCGGGGCTAGACGGGTTTACAGGTCTGTTCTATCGCACTGCTTGGCCCATAATAAAGGATGATGTGATGAGGGCCTTCCATGCCTTATGGTCGCTGGACAGCAGAAGCCTCTACCTTGTTAATCAAGCTTATATGGTCCTACTCAGGAAAAAGCCGGATGCTGCCTCCATCTCAGACTATAGACCGATTAGTCTGATTCACAGCTTCGCCAAGCTCTTCACGAAGGTGTTGGCTCGCCGGCTGACTCCGCATATGCATCGGCTGGTGCGTAGCAACCAAACCGCGTTTATACAAGGTCGCCTCATTCATGAAAATTTCAAATCGGTCCAGCTTTCGGCTAAACTTTTGCACCGTACCAAAACCCCTAGTGCCCTTGTGAAGATCGACATTGCCAAGGCTTTTGACACGGTCAGCTGGCCGTTCCTGATTGCTGTTTTACGGCATATGGGCTTTTCACGTCGCTGTTTGAATTGGATCAGTGCTCTACTGTCCACGGCCAGCACGAGGGTGGTTCTCAACGGTTCCCCAGGTCGACGGGTCTGTCATGCTAGAGGACTCCGTCAAGGGGACCCATTATCCCCCTTACTATTTGTGATAGCAATGGAGGCTCTTAATGCAATGATAAGAAAAGCAGATCGGGTTGGTCTACTGAAGAGACTTCAGCCAAGACGGTTCAAGGAAAGGGCTTTCTTTTATGCTGATGACGTGATCCTTTTCTTGGCACCGGAACAGCAGGATCTGGTGACTACATCAGTCATTTTGGACGTTCTTGGTCGGGCTTCGGGACTGTGCACTAATCAGAACAAGTGTGCTATCTCGCCAATACAATGTGATCTGGACCAAACAGCCACTCTCCTTCGTTTTTTCCCTGGTCGGCTGGAGTCCTTCCCATGCAAGTATCTTGGGATTCCCCTGGGCATTACGAAACTCAAGAAGGCTGACTTGCAACCTTTGATTGATAAAGTCTCACAGGGACTCCCAACATGGCAGGCAAGACTGATGAGTAGAGCGGGAAGAAATGTGCTCGTGAAAGTAAAGATGTCAGCAATTCCCATACATACGGCAATCGCGGTAGCTATTTCTCCGTGGGTAATTGACTGCATCGATAAACGCCGCAGAGCCTTCTTGTGGAGAGGCACGGAGTCAGTCACTGGTGGTCAGTGCATGCTGGCTTGGCCAAAGGTGTGCCGCCCACCGGACCTCGGCGGCCTTGGGATCATGGACCTGAAGCTATTCGGTTATGCACTCAGGATGCGCTGGTTATGGCTAAAAAAACTTGAACCTGACAGACCATGGACACTCCTCCAAGATTCAGTCGAACAGCCAGTTCATGCATTGTTTCATTTTTCCACGACAATGATAGTTGGAAATGGAAATTCCACCCTTTTTTGGAGTGATCGCTGGATTAATGGCCATTCCATAGCAGAACTTGCACCCTGTCTGTTGCAAGCAGTGCCCCCAAATATTCAGAAGAGAAGAACAGTGGCAGAGGGTCTGATAGACCGCCAATGGGTCAGAGACATCACAGGCGCCCTTACGGTTCAAGTCATCTTGGACTACCTGATCATATGGGAAGCAGTTGAAGCAATTGCTTTGGACCCAACCATACCTGATAAACCCCGGTGGAGATGGACCGAAGATGGGAATTTCACCACAGCCTCGGCTTACAAAATCTTCTTTTTGGGCCAATATGCATGGCCGGGGACCAAAATTTTACACAAGGCCAAGGCACCAGGGAAATGCAAGTTTTTTACATGGCTGGCTTTATATGATCGATGTTGGACAGCAAGTCGGAGGAAAATACACCACCTACAGGACGATGATAGATGTGCCTTGTGTGATCAGGAACCGGAAACAATCACCCACCTACTGATTACGTGTTCCTATAGCAGGCAGATTTAGTTCATGTTATTCTCAGGTTGCGGCTGGCAGGACCTCGTTCCATCAGCGAACGAGCACTCCCTGGCAGATTGGTGGTCAACCGCTAGAAGACGGGTGCAACGATCTGGGCGCCGAAGCTTTGATTCCCTGGTAGTGCTAGTTGCATGGTTGCTCTGGCTAGAACGTAATGCCCGGGTCTTCAACCGAAGTATAAGGACGGTCGCCATCCTCCTCCAGACCATTAGAGATGAGATTAGGGATTGGGTTGTCGCTGGCTTTTGTACCCTTACCACTGTGGCGGCAGCTTTGGGTATCTCTACTGGTCGCCAAACCGTTACGATGTAATCCATGTATAAGCTCGCGCGCGCTGGTCAGCACCTCCGTTGACTTTAGCGCTTAGGATGTACTTTTTCTCTTTCTCTTAATGAAAAACGTGCTGAGACACAGTTGCGAAAAAAAAAACCCCCACCCATGACATGAAGGGTGGAACACATCACCCCGAACCATACTGTGGCTTAAAAAGGAAGTACAGTAGGTGAAGCTAGCTGCTGTGTGAGTCTGTGACACTGACTCCCCGAGTGCGCGCTGTCCAATCCTAGACTCCCTAGTGGCTAGTGAGCAGCGGGAATGGAGGAAGCTTCCCCCTCCCGCCAGGTCGCCACCCCTTTCCTCTTCGGGAGCGAACCTATCCTTCTCCTCCCCCACTCCCCGGCTCCCCCTCGCTCGTCTCGGCAGCCGCAACCGGACAGCGCACTCGGCCGACCATGCCCGTTTCAGCTTACGCCCCCGCGCCTCTGACGAGTCCATGTCGGGGCCGATCCGTGCTCCGCGATGGGATGCCATGGCATGGCATGGGCCGCGCGCCGTGCCCGGCCGGCCACGATCACACGGCCGGTCTCTCTTTTCCTCTCCGCGGCCGCGTCGATCCATCCATCCACCGCGTCCCACACTTCGCTCCAGCGCGGCGCGTCCCACCTTTCCTTTTCGGCCGGGAGCTCGTCCAGGTCCAGCTGAAGCTTCCCTCTCCGAGAGAGCTCCGATGGCGACGGTGAGGGTGTGGGAGTGGGAGGTGGACCTGGGCGCGGCGCTGGACGTGGCGCTCTGGTGCCTGCCGCTGCCCCTCGTCGCCTGGCTGGTCGCCGGCCGCGTCGCCGGCGGGGGGCCGCTCGACCCCGTCGCCGACGCCGCCGCGGCCCTCGCCGCCGCCGTCGCCGTCGCCAATGTCGTCGCGCGCAGGTTCCGCTTCAGCTGCCTCTGGCGCCGGTAGAGCGCGCGAGCGATGGGTGCTGCTTCTTCATCTGCCGTCGCCTTCAGCTTCATCTGTCTTTGTGGTTTTACTGTTCAGTCGGCTGTAGCAGATCAGTGCATTGGTGGTGCTGTCGATGAATAAAGACAGATGGTTTCCTGCTGTTTTCGTCGCGTCCCTTTGATTTCTCGAGCCGATCTTGATTTGTGGCTGGAATGTATATGCATCGTGCATTGCGGTTTGATTTCCGGCCGGCGGAGGTGTCAGCGCCGGACCGACCGGGAGCCTCGCCGCCGGGAATCATCAATCGGCGGCCGGCCGCCGAGAGGAGAGGATCCTTTTGCAGTTTTGCAGCTTGATCGGCGTAGGTGAGTGAGTGCTCGTTCGTTGTGAGGTTGTCTTCCTCCTCCGTTCCGGCGTGGCCTCGATTTGAGTTCTTGCCCCGGCTGCTGGCCTCGGCGCCGAGCACGAGCAGCGTCACGGCGAGCGGTTTCTCCAGTGAAAAGTTTGGGGTGAGATTTTTTATGGTTTCTTGTTCAGGTCGCCATGGCTGTGCAGCTCAACATGTGCTCGGTTCTTCAGTAGTTGGCCACGAGCTGATCTGATCAGGGCCTGGCCGCCTGCCATCATCAGGCTCAAAATTTTCTTTGGGGAGAATCAGGCTCAATTTTTCAATTATTCTCAAACTCTTAGTTTCTATTTCTCACGACGATCAAAGCATGTGTGCTTTTTTGAAGAGGAAAGAAAATCAAGCACGTTCATTATCAGAGCCGATTCTTTTCCATTGGGCCGATTCTAACTCGCTAGGAGCCGACCCAATCTCTTCGACGACCGATGGCCCTTTCAGCTTTTTCTCCCGCAGCCATTTGGAGCGCGCCAGGCCCACGGAGCAGCCCATGAAAGAAAGAAAAGGAATTTCACTGGTTTTCCTTTAATCCCATGACTTGCCAAAGTTTTTCCTCTAACAGAAACAGCTTGCAAATTGCTTATATTTTCAAAATAAAAAAGAACTGCAAGTTGCCGGAAAACGCAAAAAAAGCCTGCAGGTAGGGCCATCAGCCTCGCATTAGCCTAGCCGGGGATCACGTGTAGCGCACGTGTGAACCACCGACCAAGCCACGTGGATTACCTGTTCTAGCGATAGGAGGGAGATCTCAGCGCTGCAGACCCAACCCCCTCGCGGCCAGGAGGCGGAAGGAATCGGAGGTGATCCGGCTTCACTATCGGTGAGAAATCCTGCATCCACTTCTCGGATTCTTCATCTCTGGCTCATTCGGCCCCAAGAATCGCATGGAGTAGGTGGGTCGGTGGGATGCTGTGTCGGATTGCGATTCTTCTCCGAGTGATTCGGTTGGCAGCTGCACTTCATTCCCAAATTCTAGGAAATTTTTTTGTGCGTTGAGCAGCGCCATTCGAATTGAGATTGGGATGCTATGCTATCCGTAATTCCGCTCAACGGTGTTCTTGAAAGTTCGGATGTTTCTTTCCTCTGCATTTTTTTGATCCATATGAATTTCTCAAGGACACTGCAAGCTATTCGGGTAGCCATATCTTTGCAGGATTGGGTATTTGAGCAGCGCCATTCAAATTGAGATTAGGCTGCCATATCTTTGCAGGATTGGGTAGAGTTTGGCGCATTTGGAGCTGACCTTTCTGACAGCTAAAGATGAGTGCAGGGCATGGCGACGCTGGGGCCTCAGGTATACTGCAATGGCCTCCGCTTGTCACACTCTGTAGAATACTGCCGTTGTTCTTTTTTTTGAACGAACTACTGCTGTTGTTCTTGCTACTGCGTTGAAGGAGCACACTGGAAATTGTAGTGTCATACTGTCATGAGGCAATGCTTGAACAAAAAACATATGTGTTAGTGATAATTAATAATGCACACATTTCCAGCCAAAAACATAGATATATAATTTTTCTGAAGGCTTTCTGACTTTTGGTCATTCTGCATACACGCTCTGAAGTGCTCTCAAGTACTACTATCCTTTGCAGCAGATCGTAGCAGCTGCTTGTACTGCACTATGGACTCAAATATCACCTTTGCCTTGCAGCCATGATGGCAAAGCTGAAGGAGTTATTGCACAGAAGTGAAAATCGCATTTGTGCTGACTGCAGCGCGCCTGATCCCAAATGGGCGTAAGTATTTGTGTGACCTTGAATTACCCATTGCTCTGTTCAGTTGAGTTTGAATGTCCCCTTCTATTGCTCTTGACTCTTGTAATGCTTGTGCAGAAGACATATTAGCGGAACATATAAAGAAATAACATGTTATCCATAACCTTGCAATATGTTTTAGGAATATAACATTTCATTATAAATCTGAAGTATCCTTTGCTTGTTTCCCACCCTTTTCATTTTCAACATAATCAAGTTTGTATGTAGAACTCTTTGGTTCTAGCTTTTGTGAAACATAGCTCTCTCAAACATAAAATGGGTTTTCTTCTTGCAGATCAGCTAACATTGGGGTATTCATTTGTGTAAAATGCTCTGGTGTCCACAGAAGTCTTGGTACACATATTTCAAAGGTTTCCCTAGTTTCAATTGGCGATATCTTACATGCTTCTTACAATCGTACCAGAAAGCTTTATGTTTTCATAGGTTTACCAGCCTTCTAGTAGCAATGCCAATATATTGCAGCTTGTAACTAGAGAATACACTACAGTGTTGCATCATGAAATACCATTATGAAGTCATAATATCACCATTTAACTTTTATTTATCTGGCACAGGTTCTGTCGGTAACACTAGATAAGTGGACTGACAATGAAATTGAATCAATGATAGAGGTTGGTGGGAACTCTAGTGCCAATGCAATATATGAGGCTTTTCTGCCAGAGGGCTACCGGAAGCCACATCCAGATTCTAGCCAGGAAGAACGAGAAAAATTCATCAGGTATGTGCTTATATTTGGAAAGGATATTCTTTTCCAATGGATGCAAGAAATTTCATCCAAGCTCTTTGAAGATTGGTGTTTGCTTTACAAACCTGATCTGGAAGCAGTTTGATTCAAGAGTTTGGTGTACTATTGAGCTCCATATTGTCACTATCATAGGCAGTCATTACTGAAGCATACATCCCCTTCAGGTCAAAATATGAGCTGCAGGAATTTCTGAAGCCAAGCCTGCGGATCGTCACTCATCATTCTAGTGACTCTGGAAAACAAACAGGCAGTGCTTCTCATTCTGATGCTTCCAAGAGTGAAGTAGGCTGTCCCCAAACCTATCGTCATTTGTTACATGATGCTTGCTTTCTCATTCAGTATTCAGCATGTTCAGTAATTCTTAGTTTTTTTTAAAATGCAGATCGGCATGATAGAGTTCATTGGAATTTTGAATGTAAAGGTTATAGGAGGCACCAACCTGGCCATCAGGGATATGTCAAGCAGTGACCCATATGTGGTCCTGACCCTTGGGAAGCAGGTAATTTTGGTTGGTTTGTCATATTTCCAACAGAACAAGCACGTACTCTTTGTTAAATTTCAGCATGCTCTTGTTGAGTGCAGAAAGCCCAAACTACAGTAATCAGCGGCAACCTAAATCCTGTCTGGAATGAAGAACTGAAGCTCTCTGTTCCTCGGGAATACGGACCACTAAAGCTGGTAATTAACTAATCACACTTCTACGCAACATTGATTTTGAAGCTTCGGTCCTGAATCTGATAATGCTATCTAGACTATGAAAACGCAACAATCTCTTCTGATTGTTTCTTTCATTCTCCCGGGACAACAATGCAAACAGCAAGTGTTCGATCATGACATGGTGTCCAAGGACGACCTCATGGGCGAGGCCGAGATCGACCTGCAGACGATGATCAACGCAGCTGCCGCGTTAGGGGACCCAGAGCAGCTGGGCGACATACAGATCGGCCGGTGGCTCAAGTCCGAGGACAACGCGCTCGTCAGAGACAGCGCCGTGGTGGTCGCCGGCGGTAAGGTGAAGCAGGGGGTGGCGCTGAAGCTGCAGCACAAGGAGTCCGGGGAGCTGGAGCTGGAAATGGAGTGGATGGCGCTCAACATGTAGAAAATGCTGTCAAAGTTGATATATTATTTTCTGGAATCAAATTATCTGCATACTGGCAAATGATAAATGTTGTTGTAATGGTGAGGATTCGTTTTGATTTTATTACCGCCAGAAACTGCTGTATTTGATCAGAAGCTTCAAGAATTATTCCAAATAAAGCTGCTCTTCGCAGAAGGTTTTTTAATCTGATTGTGGGTGTGTTTAGTTTCAAAAGGGAGATTGAAAAATTTGACAAAAATGTCACATCAAACATTGTAGCTGTAACACTTTTCGTTTATTTATAGTAATCATTGTCCTACCATGACCTAATTAGACTTAAAAGATTCATTTCGTCGTGTACATCAAAATCATACAACTAGTTTTATTATTTATACACGTTTTCGATACTTTTTTATTTATCTACGTTTTTGATATGATAGGTAAATAGTAAAGTTTAGAGAGATAATTTTGGAAAGTTTCAGGAACTAAACACACACCGTGTTTGACAAAATTTCCTTCGCAGAAGGTTTTCGAATTTGCTTGTCTGCCTACGCGTTGAGTACCGGCATCTCCTTCGGAACGTTCTGTCAACGTATGCAAACCAGCTTCGGAATGTTCAGTCTGCTTTTCACGTGGCATTTTTACAAAGGCTTTGACCCGTGCCAACGGAGAGATATACTCCTGTTCGCATTCTGAAAATAAATGTTTTTCTAGCCGTTTCAATTTCAAATATTATTTCAATTTCATGTTCTTCAATCTCAAGTATTTTGCCGTCATTACTTGTTAAGTAAAGTATGTCCATACCAAAAGGGGACTGGCTATGGGGACCGACAGAAAAGACTAAAGACTAGAAACACCACAAACATAAAAAAAAATGGGAACATTGTCAAGAACACAACAAAAGAAATGGGAACAAAGAGATTCTCAAGAACACAACGCTCAGTGGAAAGAGAAGTCGTTTTTGGTTTTAAGGCTCACGGTGGCCAAAAGAGAGCTCCACTGCCAAAACCTTTTATGACCTCATCATGGCATTGCCCAGTTGAATATTTTGTTAAGTAATGAAGTAAAAAATCTCACCTAATTTTTTTTAAAAAAAAACAAGGACAGAATCGAATGGGCTTCAGTGTGTGTAACAACGTAAAGCGATCAACGGCGAATTAATCGCCTCACAGAAATCCGCTAAGATCCTTTCGGATCCAAATCATCATCAGCCCAGCAACGGATGCCATACAACGCGAAAGAATACAAAATCTTTCAGGAAGCGTTTTTCAAGCCAACACCACACATTGATAATTTAAAACAAAATGCAATTATAAACGTTGTGATGTCATTCAATTTTTTGGAAGGCTCGGCCAACGAATAACGCTTTGTTCGAGCAGTGACAGTAAGGACCAGGAAATATAGCTAGCAATTATAATGGCATTCAACTTTTACCGTCGTCCAATCCTTAATCCTTAAACCACAAACAGTAAAAAACAAAAGGACTGTGAAGAACACAATGCTCAGTGGAAAGAGAAGTCGTTTTTTGGTTTGACGGCTCACGGTGACCAGAGAGGCCACCACTACCTCAACCTTTTAACTCATCATCGCATTGCCCAGATGATTTTTTTTGTTAAAAACTCAAAAAAATAGAAATCTTTTCCTATCATCAAACAAAAAGAAAGATTAGGGAGTAAGGGCCATTCGATTGGGCTTCAGTGTGTGTAACAACATGAAATCGATCAACGGCGAATGAATCGCCTCACCGAAATCCGCTAAGATCCTTTCGGACCCAAATCATCATGAGCCCAGACCCTGAATCCCCCTTTCCTTGCCAAGCAGAATCTAAATCTCAGAAGAAAGCAACGACCGAAGACAGGAAACGAGATTGAGTCGCAGCAAGAAAATCAACACAACAAACCTCACCCCAAACCTAAAAATCGAAGGGAAGTTCCGTGCGATCGGCGGCGGTAGGGTTCATGAAGCGGGTAGCTTCTGCTCCAGCGGGAGGTCAGGTTATATAGGGAGAGAGATGTGGGAGCGGGGTAGGAGGCGGCGGGCGCTAGGGTTTCCTTGATGGAGCGGGCCTCGAAAACGAAAGCCAAAATGGGCCAAGGCAGCCCAAGATGGATGGTGGGGATCGTCTGTTGGCATGGGCCAAGGCAGCCCAATGGGTACTTTGGTATTCCTTTTTTTCTATATTTTTATTTTATTTTAGCATACTATATATGCATAATAACTACTTACACGATCGAGTGAAAAGTAGATTTTCTCGTTGCTAACTCTATGGATCTTCTACTCAAGAATTTTCTGTACGCCATCTCGCACCAATACCAATGGGTCCATGATATCTCTTTCCATATCGACAACGGCCTCGATAAGAAAAAGAGTGTGAAATTGCCTGCACTGCAAGAGAAACATGAGGCGACTCGAGGATGGATGTGTGTGTTGAAGCTCAACACTTCTTGCTCTCATCTATGCTCATCTTTTATTTGCTCAACAAATGGTATGATTGTTGACGCTGCACGCTGCTGGGCACGATACTTGCAAAGAGAAGTGAGTGAAATAAGAAGCTAAGTTCAACTGCTAAGTGCTAAACGTCAGCCGTACGAGCTACCGAGTCTACGTATGTGTAATGATTTCCTTCTCGGCTTTGGAGATATCAAGTAGGAGTGAATAAGAAATCCGCCAAAAAGAATGTTGTAGTCTGGGGCCACATAACAAATTAGAGAAGACAACAACAGCATACCAAGAATTCATATCCTACCTCTCAAATTCAGAAGTTAATATCCCATAATTCAATAGGCTTTTCTTATTGTTCCTTCATTTCCTCACATTCCTAGTCATGAGACCTGACGACACAATGAACATGTTATATGCTAACCGGGTCCGCTAAAATTCACGTTGATGTTGCCATTCGTGTTTATCTTCTTCGTTCCGAAACTATCTGAATCCGCCAATGTTTAGAGCCTTAGAGCGCACATTGATTCAGACATTTATCAGCAGACTAATTCAGAAAACCAAATTAAGGATAAAATGCGTGCATTCTTGTTGAAATTTTGAAATACTCAGTCCAATCTGTTGTCAAATTTAGTAACATTCATTGTCCCTGCAAACAAATAATGCGCTGAACACTGAAACGTCCAAATGCATTGGTAGATGCCCCTCTTAGGGCCGGTCATCGGTATGAGCAGCGGGGAGGAGGGATCATCAGGACAGGGATAGAGTATGAGAGGATTGTCCCGGGTGCAGTTAAAGACGTAGTTGCGTAGAGGTTGCAGGAGGTCCCGGACAGCCATGAACCCGTACAGGTGGATTGGACCAGTTGGGTTGTTGATAGCAGAATGATTTGCTAGCTTCAATGAGAAGATCTGCATCATGGCGCATCCTTTGTGCAATCCGCAGTTCGGTCTGCAATTTTTGGTGTCTGGATGTGACAAGTTTGTGGGCTTGAGGAGAGCTGAGATTGATTCATGCATACATCCAACAAGCAGCAATTAGTATATAGCATAGCAGGGTGAAACAGTAGAGAAGGTCCAAAAAAACCGTTAAGAGAAATTACAAATCCACGATTCTAACAAAAGCTTCAAAGAAGGCCTAGGTGAAAAATGTTAATATGCGATTTGATTATTCGATAAGGTAGCATGCAGGTGGTAATTTCTATTTGTATTGCTAAATGAATTATTACTAGTCGGCTGAGAGAACTAAGAAAATTATAAGCGGGAAACATAGAGACAGAGTTTAGAGCTTACTTTCGCGGGTGTCATCGAGGCGGTGGCAGAAGTGGGTGTCCTGCCTGTAGATGGATCCGTCGGCATGCTTGCTGCCCTCGATCACGCACGCCGCCGCCCGGCGGCAAGTCCTCCTCCTCCTCTTCCGGCTCCTCCTCCTCTTGTTGATCCTCCGGCTGCTCCTCCTCCTCTTGTTGATTCTCCGGCTCCGTCGTCTTCCTCTTGCGCACGGAACGTGGCACGGCCGTCTCCTCCGCCGACTCCATGATGGGGGAACCCAACCGCCGCCGGCAATCGTCGCCGCCGCCGCCGGTGGCCTCCATCAATTCGATCGATTCGGTTGTTCGAGGTATGTAGCTGGGGAAGGTTCCTGCTACTAGTTTCTCACTGAGTCTTTCTCGCCTTTTATCAAGGAAAATTTCAGATCAGTATACAGCCCGGTTTGCAACTCCTCCTGCTCCTCTGCCTCTCGCTGGCTCTCCGCCTCCGACTCCATACTGGTGGAGCCCGGCCGCCCGGCGATCAAGTTTCTTTGGCGTCTCGTGGATTCCAATTTCAAGTCTTTTTATCTAGGAAAACTAACTTTTCTAGATCAAAATCCGGTACGGTTCCGGTTCGGAACAGGGACCGTAATTGTAGTTTGGGAGGATGGAGGAGTGCCAGAGGAACGGTACGTTGGGTGCAACGGTAAACTGGTTTCCCAGTGCCAAGAAAGAAGCTACACGTTTAGAGGAGCAGCACGTGCTGACGTCTGTTCATGTTCATCTACAAACGTTTCCCCTCTTGAACATATGGCTTCCAAGAGGATGTGGTGTAGGGCAGGGAGAGATCGAGTGCTCGGTGCTGCTGTGGTAGTTAGAAACATGAAATCGGGATTGATAGGAACTAAGCTTCTAGTACTCCTCTGTAAAGAGCTACAACCTGAAAAATCGTGGTAGCAATATACCCTCACTATATTCTTGCACAGTTCAAAACTTTCAGTCCCCTAGTAATACAATCAAGTACACACTTATTGTCTTCTCTCTTGGAAAGCAAAACCTGCTTACCAGTGACAGCTTGTGTTTTTTTCTTAACCTCCTTTGAACAATCAACAACACTATGAACAGAAAGAATTGGTCATCTCAACCCGTATATAATCTGCACACCAAAGAATGAAATAAAACAAAAATCAACACCGGGCTTTCGCTGAAGCAGCCTGCTGAAATTCAGTCCCCCCAACACTTTGCCTTAGCAAAGCATGGAGCGGGCGTCCATCACCGACTGCGGTGGATCCAGGTCCTTGTCCTGGAGGGCGTTGCCCAGCAGCTTTTGCATCTCTGATGCAAAGACATCGTCCAGGATCTGCGTGTAAAATTGTCAGGGTTAGAAGAAGATTGATAGTCATCGGAAGGCAACTTACAACGGGATTTTGGAACAAATCCTGTAATGGTCATCTGCTACTAGGCAAACATTTCATTTCTATATACCGTAGTACTTGCCCAAACACAGGTCAATATGTAGTGTCAAGTACGGGCTTACCCCTAGAGCATAATCAGATCCTCGGTACCAAATCCTGTTCTCCTTTCTGCTCTCAAGAAACCTCAACACAATCTGCCCAAAAATGAGTTTGATACATAAGCACAACTTGGCAGCCCAAAAATGTTAAAGAGTATTGGTTCTTGTCAAATTTACCTGACCCAACCTATCCCAGAAGCCTCGGCAGATAGCAACAAATATTCTGCTGGAGAAGACCTCGTGCAGATTGTGGATGGAATCTGAGAGCTGAAGGCGGACAGCTTGCATCCTCTCTCTTATATCAATTTCACCATCAGTCTCTCTTGTTTCTTCAAGGATTCGCTTGAGCCTCGTATTCCGGTTTGCTTGTGCCTGAAAAAGCAATAAAAAATGAAGACGTCAGTCCATATGCAAACTGCCGTAGTTAGCACTGGATCTAGAGTTAAACTTAGTATAAAGCATTCAGAAATCATTCTTACATTGGTGACAAGCTTGTCCACTATAGCCTTCAGATAGTTCTTGTACTTCTTCCTCAACATAACTGTGATGGAGTTCATTTGCTCTCCAAAAGCAGTGTTACCACTTGTTATGGTTAGATACGCTGCCCATGACTTGAGAAGGTCTTCAACTCGGCAGTGTAACACATCTAGCATCCGTTTAACTGTGTTCATGAATGCTCCTAACTGTGATTAAGAAAAATCAAACAGGTCAGTAATGATCTAATCACTAATCAGGCTGCATAGTATCTACAAAGCACATCTACCTGACTTGGCACAACATAGGGAGCTATAGATTGTCTTCTTGTTAATCTTTGGACCTGCTTCTCAAGATATTTTGGTATGCCATCTCTCAGAGGCATTAGGGTCTCCATGTATTGCTTCTCCAGTGCCTTCATAATTTCTCTTTCCACATCAGCAATGGCCTGAATAAGAAAAGAAATATCAATTGACTCCATTGCAGGAAAAACATACGAGCTGATTCAAGGAATGTAGTTGTGTACATACACTCTCTAAACTCATCAGATATTGAGGCCATCTAGTGATAACCACTCCATACTCATGTATGCTCTCTTTTATTTGCTCATACATTTGCTCAACAAATGGTGAGATTGTTGACACCGCAGGACATGAGGTCTGCAAGACAAGTGAGTAAAATAAGCAACAAAGTTCAGCCATTTCATTTATTTCTCATCTAGCATGTGTTTATGATTATTACCTTCTCAGCTTTGCAGTTATCAAGTAAGTGCAGCCGAGTATCTTCAATCCACACCATGATATAGTCATGAAACAACTCTCTCGAAACCACACCCCAATGAACAGGCCTAAATTTGTATAAACGGAACAAGACGAATCAGCCAAACACAGTCAATATTGCATAATGAATCAGACAAAATGAATGTTGTAGTTTGGCGCACATATCAATTTGGGAAGCTATTAAAAGAGTACCCGCTACTCATATCTTACCTCACTTGCCAGGAATCAAGATCTCTCTCAAAATCAGCAGTTGCAATTATCAGTTCAGCAACATGTTGTAATGGTCTTGATGGAGGACTCGAGGAAAGAAAACCCTTCAGACGTTTACAGAGTTCGGTACTATATATGGATGCTGCTATGTTTGTCAGATCTATTGAGCTAAAGAAAAAAAAATGTGAGTGATGTTCAATGTGTGTATAAACACAAGAAAATCATTTTACTAGGGCAAGCATATTCACTACCTTGGAAGTATATTCTGATTGTGAATCTTAATGTCTGCTTGAATTTCACGGCTTATATTAATGCATAATGTCTTCATTTTGAGATATGCAGCAGATATAGTCATAGGGTCTGTAAGAAGGCTGTCGTTATTGCTTGACAAGAACTCATCTGTCTCGATCATATGCCTCCTGCATCTTTTTGCAGCAGCTGTCTGTAAAAGGAATTTTTATGTAGTTCAGTAATGTCTATAAAAAAGAATCAACACAAAGCATGGACGGTATTCATCACTATGTTGTAGATTTTCTATTGACTGTAAGCCTGCACCATAAGTAAAAATTTGAACATGTTTTCCAGCATATTCTGAATTCATGTGCATTGTTCACTAGATGAAGGTCGTTGATTCATGAAGTTTGCTAGTTGAACTAAAACTATGTGTTGACAAGGATTGATTAGCTAATGTTTAACGATCATATACATGTAAAACCATGAATATGCTATATACTACATTGCACCCAGTCATCACTGTTTCATGCATGCTGAACAACTAACAAAAGACAACTGCATTTATTGATCAATGATGCATGCTTGAATGTTCACAGGTTGTAGTTGGATGAAAAATATGAATATATATCGATCTACCACAAGTTGCAGAAATATAAATGCCTTCATCATGCTTGACACCAAGGTAGTTAGACATGTTGAGATGTCTGAAGATGGCATCCAAATGAAAAATGCTCGAAATGTGTCTGCGATGGTCTGACCTGCAAATAGTTTCTAAGTATGTCCTGTGCTTCTTTGGAGAGTATATCATGAAGTACGCTGAATATCTGAACTGCAGGTGCCAAAGCTGGTGCTGCACAATCTGATATGGGGCCAAATAGGTCTGACAAGCCAGTAGGAGAATGTTCGTCCAGTGACTTGTAATTTTCAAACACAGTTGCAACGAGACTCTTAATCCGATCTTCACAGTCTAGCATTATACTTCTCTGTTATGTAAAAAAAACAAGATTCCATAACTGTTCTGATTTTATCTAATTTTTGTATACATTTACTTACTATTGAAATATAGGATTGTAAAATATCATCACTTTTAGTACAAGTGATGAAAATGGATGAAATTTGGCAAATACCCAGTGTCGCTGAACATTTTAATGTTTGGATTGTTATCTCTGAATTCTTGGCCTACCACATTCGAGTTTTCAGACAGTATAGATATGGGATTTTAAAGAAAGTTACCTCTTGTCTTGTTAAAGTCCTATCTTCCCGTGCTTTCATGACAGGAAGAAGAAGTTCATATATAAGTTCCAAACAATCCTTTGTTGGTATTGCCACATTCATAATGTAAGACAGGTATCTGTAAAAAGTAATAAACAGTACTGTCATGTTTGACTATATTCAACAGTCATAGTGACTATACACACCACAGAACAATAATTCACCTCAATTTTCTATATGCATCTGAAACTCCATAGTAATCAGAGAACTCATCCAGTAGCCATTTCCACGAACCACTGATATGAAGCATTTTGCTATTGAAACTTTGAGCTCTCATTGCCGCTTCCAGAACCGTGTCATATATTATGGTATCCACAGCTGGACCACCTTGCAGCATCTGTTGTAATGATATCACACGATGATTCTTAGAGTATGATATCACATAGCATTAAGACAGCTGTTTGATAGACTTGGAGCAAGAAAAGAATAGAAGAATTAACCTTTTCTGATCCATAATTGTTGGAAGACATCGATAAGTTCATACAAAGCTGAATTTTTCCCACACATTCTTGATCCTCAAGATATAGAGGCCACCACCTAATGATTTCATCCTGCTGTTTTCCAAACATGTGCAAATCGAAATGCTTTAAATGAATTTTCAGTATGATCATGCAACATTTGCACAAATGTCTCATTGAGTTTGTGTAAACATACTTGAGTATCAGTAAATGATGAAACTGGAATTTTTGCACGGCCTATGATAACCCTATTGTTGTCTTGTACTTCAACAAGAATAACATCCCCCTGGCTCTCTAGATAACTGGAAACAAATGCAAATGCATGGTTCAAGAATATCATCTGAGTTTTGTAGTGCCAATGGTAGAACAAATATGGAAGTATACAACAGAATATAAGTAGGATAGAACTTACAAGAGTTGAGATTCACCAGTCCCGGGTTTCAAATATTGCGGAGAAATGGAATCTCTCTTATGACCTTTGCTGGAGCTTTGCAATTCTAGCGTGCATTTGAACATTTCTGCAAGTATGGTACTGTATTACTACAAATGTAAAATAAACTGTGATTGTTGCTATAGAAAAACTAAAACTGTCATATTAACCTTCTGGTAAAGTTGTAGATGATGTGGAAGTCAACATTGTAACCTGGCTCTTCACAATCTTAGAAATCTGTCTGACATAGTCACTGCCAGCTTGCATGTAAAGATTTCTGAAGGATGATGTTGCCCGAAGCTTTGGTCTATGAGGTACAACCCGTATCTTTTTTACTGTTAACAAAACTAAG
Source organism: Echinochloa phyllopogon (assembly GCA_033239725.1). Lineage (NCBI taxonomy): Eukaryota > Viridiplantae > Streptophyta > Magnoliopsida > Poales > Poaceae > Echinochloa > Echinochloa phyllopogon. The sequence goes on from BTCW01000001.1 coordinate 7,033,232, forward strand.
AATGTGAGTGGAACCTTGATTTTTTTTTCGAGTGGTGCCTGATGACTTAATAAATTTGCAGTTCTGCCATGCTGTGGTTATTAATAGCCTATCGACAATTTATCAATGCATAGGTACAACGTGGAAGAAAAGAGGTAGAGGAGTGATGTTTCGTACTGAAGGCTCAAAACTATTGCTTATGCATACCTTCAATCTCAATCTGTTTAACAAGCTTTCTTCCCTTTATGGTACAGCTTCCATCCTTATCATACACTTGTTTTCCATCAACTTGATTGCTGTGTTTGGGATGAAGCAGAAAATTCTGTATTCTGTTCATAGGGGGAAAAGAAAAGAGCTCAGAAGGTGCATGCTCAAAGGCAAAACGTGGTGCAGTAATTCTAGATCAGTCAGAACATGGATTCATGTGTAAGCTGCTGCATACCCAAAGGCGCTTCGCAGCACCATGCACTCATCCCGAAGGAATTCTGGAGCCTCCATGCAATTTCTTGCCCATGCATTCAGACATAACCGGAAGCATGCATCGTATGCAACAAATGATTGCCATGCATTTTGGACACTGACAAGAGCAACCATTAAGAACTGGTAGTAGACAATAAAGATCTATGAATGGGCATAAACTGTAAAGTCACAGGTAAAATAATACTCACTTAATCGTGAAGCTCGGTATCTGAGCTAATAAATTATTCTCAGCATATGGCATCTGAACACCATCTTCATGAACATTTGAGCTGAATCACATTTTATAACAGGGAAAGACCAAATTTCAGCTAGAATTGCTCCAAAATGCAAATGCTATACTGGGAATTTACCATCTCCAGATTGCTTTACCTCGTAGGAAGCTCGTGGGCATCATGTGCCAGTATATCTGCTACCGATGATAGCCCACTCCTCTCAAGGCCACCTTTTGTTTCACCCGTTTCTGTGCATCAGCCAAATCCAAATCAAATGCCAGCATATCTTTTAGTACCAATTGTACAACTAAGTAAAACACAAAATCTATCCGCGTTTCTATTACAGAGTGATCTGGCTGTCTCACCTACTGTATCAAACATGACATCCTGCTCGTCCCCAGCAATTGGAGGGGCACTGGGTGTCTGAAACTCGTGCTCCTCAAAATAGTGCCCCTGAATATGAAATGAGAAGTTACAACTTTATGCTAATTTCGAATAACCAACATACATAAGCACTGAAAAGTGGATTTGCAGAATTGAATAATCCCATATGCTCGTTGTGGAATAGGAGAAGGTTATCACTGGCTACAGAAGAGAAGCCTTACACGGGAGCTGGAGTCCACTGGATCTTGTGCCCCGGAGGACTTCGCAGCCGCGAACGCGCCCGCCGCACGCACCTCCACCCGCAGGAACTCCTTGGACTGGCCCCGCACGATCCCACCACCGCCGCCGCCCTTCCTACTGCTAAGCTGCGACGTGACCTCCTCGTCCCAGCCTCCGCCGCACCGGTCCATGGCCCTCCGCAGCAGGCTGGAGTCGCTGGAGCACGCCTCGTCGGCCGTCTCGGAGAAGTTGCCGCCGTAGCAGTCCTCGGGCATCCCCCAGGACGCGACGCTCTCCTCCTCGCCGTCCTCCCCCCACTCGTCGGAGTCCGCCGCCGAGAGCAGCGCGGAGTGGCGGCCGAGCAGCCCCGAGTGGCGCGTCCCCGTGGTCCGCACGGGCGGGAGGCCCTTGGGGGAGAACAAACCGACGCCCGCGCCGGCGCCGCACGCCCTGCCGTGCAGCGCGGGGCTCCTCGGCGCCGCCGCCCCCACCACCTGCCATACCGGCGGCCGCTCCGCCAGCGGCGACCGCAGCGGCGCGTGGGCGGGGGCCGGGGAGTCCGTGCCCTGCTTGATCCAGCTGATCGCCGACTCGTCGAGGCCCTCCGTGAACATCATCGTCGCCGTCTGCTGCTCAGCCGCGGTGGCGTTGCAGAGGAGCGGAGATCCGACAGCGGATCGATGGGGAATCGCCGAATTGAGGCTAGCGGATTGGGGATTTGGGGATTGGTGGAGAGGGAAGAGGACAGGAGTCGAGAGGGGGTAGTAGTAGGAGCAGCAGCCGAAGAGGATGGAGGTAGTGGAGGAAGTGGGGGGTTGTAACGGCTAGTTCCTCGGGCGCGGGTTTGAAGGGATCTACGCTGCTGACCTGGACAGCGTCACAGCGGGCCTGGGCCGGGCTGGGCTAGCTGGGCCCACGTGTCGGTGAGAGGACCGGGTAGGTGTGGGCCGTGGGGTTGATGGATAATTTCCTTTTCAAGGACGTGCTGGTGTTTGTTAAAAAAAATGGATCAAAGTCCACCAACATGAGATTTTCTAATGCAATGTTCGGTGGTGATGCTAGCATTCGATCTGGGATTAATCCATGACAAGCTCACTTGGCGAGACTTGAGACCGGTGGCTAACGTGTAACTTGGATCAAAAGTAATTTTAGAAAAAATTTTGTTAAATGAAAAGGTAATCTTAGAGATATGGAAGAGATTATTTCAAAGGAAAAAGGCAATCTTGGAGATGCCAAAAAGATTATGATAAACCATCTAACTAATCTTATTGTAGTACCATAAGGCTATCTCCAAGAGATGACCCAAAGAGAGATCCAAACCTAAAATGGGTCTCCGATGATACTATTTCAGCCTCCAACAGAGTACTCATACTCAAACCTAAAATGGGTTTTCAGGAAAGAGAGGACCTAAAACTGGGTATCCTCTCTCTTTGTGATCCATTCGTAGAAATGATTCTCTTTTGGGTCTTCTGTTGAAGAAATGAGTTTATGGGTCACTAACCTTTTTACTGTAGGCGACCTAAAGTGATAAATGGGTCTCCGATTTGGATCTTTATTGTTGGAGATAGTCTAATAATTTGATCATCGCCATACGGTTGTGGGGCAGAGTACCTATATAATCCCCAAAATACTTATGTATACATCTGTGAAGAATGCTTTTCATTTATTTTTCTTTTTTAAATAAGAATGCTTACATTGTGAGTGGAGTAGGAATCTACAAGCGTAACAGATTTCGTTATGGGCGGCGTGAGAAATCGACTACTCTCAGTAAGAGCAACTCCAACAGTCTCTTCATAATGTTAGCTAAATATGGAGTTTTTCCTCCTTTGTATAATATATAGAAGCACCTTTTTTAGATGGAAACCAACAGTCTCTCTAAATTCTGATATCTATAATTTAAATCAGGTACACGTCAGCTCCGATCCGTTTTTTTCCGAGATCATCCCGTCGCTTCGACGCCCCGCGAACCGTCGCTTCGCCCCGCCACCTGACGCCGCCGCGTGCACGCGCGCTCGCTGCCTCACGCCGCGCGCCCGCGGCCCATCGCTTCGCCCCGCCGCCTGACGCCGCCGCGTCCACGGGCCTGACGGCCGCCGCCTGACGTCTACGCGCCTGATGCCGCGCTTGCATGCAATTGTTTTCCAATTTTTTTTCCACCCCAAGTGATTGCGTCGATGTTGTTGATTGGATGATGGCGTGGGGTTCCTGTTCGTGGGGGCAGTAGCAAGAGGAATAGAGAACGAATGGGTTCGGAATATTTGCCGACGGAGGAGGAGGAGATGGCGAGGCGGATGGAGGTGGGAGGAGGATGCCGAGACTGTTGGAACGCGATTTGTCGGTGTTTCTCTTTTTTTTCCGAAAAAAATAGAGATGGAGTTTTTTTCGAAAAAAATAGAGATGGAGAGACCGTTGGAGTTGCTGTAAGTCCGCTACCCACACATGACTATGAGGTGGTTCGATGAATTTGGTCGCATTTAGGTGTCCGGCCGGTAGGACTAGAGTAGCTTGGACGTCCTTGTCCTTGTTTTCCATGCTTGCAAGTTGCAACTAATCTTCAATTTCGTTTTTTAAAACGTAACATCCGCAGTTTCTTTTTTTATTATGAATTAAATACAGTAATCTTAAATTTCTTGCCTGCAACATCTAATCGCTGTTCCGCCCAACACAAAAATGAACCCAAATCGTGACGAGCCACAGAATTATGACGCAAGACAATGAAGAAGGATAAATCCTCAAGAAAAAACGATCCATCTCTTTTACAGTTTTACTAGGTCATATGTCATAATAACAGAGCATGTTCAGTAGGAGTTACACTGATCGATAATATAGGCAAGTCCTCAGAAAGAAAAATCAAAAGGAAAGGAAAGCTGAGAGCAGAGCAGCCATGAGCACAGCGGAGCAAAGCTTTCAGCTTCGTTCTTATTAACAGCGCGTGCACGCTGGCGACGCCGCGCGCGGGGGGATTCGCCGATCGCCGGTGGCGTTGACGCGGCGGCGCGGCCGATGATGCTCCGCCCGTGCTGCGCGTCGTGGATCGGTCAGGAGAGGTAGGTGCCGCAGACGCCGGCGCCCGCGCGGCACCCTCCGCAGCCGCAGCCCTTGCCGCCGACGAACACCGGCCCGTTGGCGCGCCCGCGGCGCTTCCCTTGGGCTTGGTCCCCGACCGCAGCGAAGATGACCATGGAGAGAAGCGACAGGCACGCGATGGCGACGCAGAACACGACGTCGCCGCCCCCGACGCCCGCCGCCGCGGCGTGGGCCTCGAACACCATGCCGCCGCCGCCGGCCATGCCGCGCTCGCTCTCGTGCGCTGTCTAGGATTCTCCTCGCTAGCTAGCTGATGACTTGCTCGGTGCGGAGCTCACAAGGCGCGAGTGGATGAAGACGGGCGGCGAGCTGGGCGGTCGCGGCTTATAAAGGCGAATTGACCGCGGCGCAGCGCTTGATTAAATGCGCGCGCGCTGGCGCGGCCGTCGGCGGCGATAGGTGACGGACGGGGAAGTTTCCACGCGTGCCGCGGCCTGCGCCTTGTGCGGCAGGTGCTGGCCGGATAAAACCAGGTGCTCGCTCTCATCCTGGCATCCTGCGTTGCTTCTTGTAACCGGCGACAATTCACGAAATGGTACAGACATAATTTTATTTATTATCTTTAGTATCTTCGTTTTCAATTGAAAAAACGTCATTATCTTTAGTACCTTCGTTTTCAATTGAAAAAAAAAGTTTGCTCGCTAGAATACTCTATGGCCCGGACCACTGTCTGTCGCGTCTGCTAATTGGAGATTAGGAGCAGCCGTTTGGTGGTGGCGTGGCAGTGTGCTAGTGCGCATTCCAATAATGGAGGGACATGCTAATATTCCGTTTGGTTGAATGATGAAGACGGTTTCGTTTGGGCCCTAATTAACTTAATTAGCTTTAACGAGAAATGGGAAGATGTTTCGTGGATGGTTTATTGGCGTTGGTAATTTCGCGCGTATTTACACCCGGCACACAGGTTTGACAACGAGGCTGGACCAGGACTGGACCCTCTCCCAAGTCTTTACTATCCCTACGGCACACGGGTTTGAGTGACATGCGACTGGACTCCAACTAACGTCATGGTCCGGCAGACCTTGTAAAACTTGGCAACCCGGGACACGGGACGGGCACTGGCGGGTGGGGTTGGCCGGCGCGTGGGCGCTCGGGAAGTCAGTCGGGATCGCCGGATCGGGAGGTAGGCAAGGGATGTCAGCATGTGTGCGGCTCCAAGGTCAATCCACGCGCGGTCTTTCCTTGACCGAAAGCAGAGACTGGACGTGGATGATACGGATGGGGTCGGATGCGGTATACCACGAAGCTGTACGGCATATTGGTCGTTTGGTCCAGAGCTCAAGCTATATGGTTATTATTTCTAGGATGAAGTAGACAATACGGTGTCTATTTGGAGGTTGTTTGTTTGGAACATATACAAAAACTGGGGCCGCACAGCACACGAAATTCACCGTCGTATGATAAAAAACGCAGAAGAATATTTTAGATGCATTCATTCATGTTTTTTTTTGTCTCTCTCTCTCTCTCTCTCTCCAAAATCATGCTCCTTTGTCTCAAGGCCTTCGCCGTCACATACGAGTTCTCGCCTGTATATACGGAGTACATGGCAAATTGAGCGTGGCCCGACCTCAGCACGAAGCGCTTCGAGCCTAGCCCAACAAAGCCCAAAAAGTAAAGCCCATCAAGGGTTGATGGGTGCGCCTGGGAAGTAGTTTTGAGCCCGGAAAAATTGGACCTAGCGCGAGCTGAACCGTCAACATCAACACTGTCCCCCTTTCCGAATCGCAGGTGAACCGAGTCGCAAGCATAAAGTGAACACCGTGTCAAAAAAAATGCAAAAAGTGAACAAACAAATACTAGCGTGGACTGATGATGTGGCTAAACAAGGGCGGAAATCATATATAGGGTTAAACTTGCCCAATTTTTAAAAGTTTGAGATGAATCATTCATGGTTTCGAGACCGAGGATCACAAAGACAATCAAATATCAGTTGGAGGGCTAAATATGAACTTGTTCCTAAAGCAAAAAATGCAGAGTGCATGAGGAGACGGCATTTTTTTTTCTTATTGCCCAAGAAGAAAGTAACTTACCATGGCTGAATCTTGTGTAGTTTTGATTTTAGCTCTTGAGGTTATCTATTTACAAAATAGGTTTGTATTTTGGGAAATGGATTTTCTCCATGAAGGTTAGTATTTGGGTTTCGAATTAGCAATTTCTCTAGCTAATTTACCATGTACTTGGGGCTAGAAGCAAAACCAAAAGTGGCTCGGCAATAGTTAGTTGGTGGATGAGGTTTGATCAGCCTAGGCGAAAGAACGGTCCATCGTAAGGCCAGGCCCAACGTACCGGCGTGGCTTGTGACAATGCAGAGCCATGTAGACCTAAAATACCACATGAAGAATACTAGGATAGAGAGAGGGGAGGAGAGATAGAGGCTCTATATTATGTTAGGGTAGTCCCAATGCACCAACGTTGACTACTACCCCAACCTCCACATACGAATGAGGGTGAGGGTGTCATGTCACTTGGATCCGTAGTCTTGCAAACGCGTAGAGCGTTGTAGAAGAACCAACAACCTCACTGACAAAAGTGCTGAAGCACTGGATAGATATATACCCCAGGACACGTTTATGTGGGCAAGCTCAACGCGGCTACCAAAAATCATATGTCTCGGCTAAAAGCCGCATGCCACGTATTAGCAGGAGAGCCAAGGCTAACAAACTCCCAACGCAGGCCCTCCGTCTCTTTAGAAAAGTCGCTTTCATCTTTTATTTTTGTCAGAGGATAAAATAGAAACGTAGTCTCTCCGGTAGCCTCAACACATACTCTGTTGATAGCTTGTGCCTTTTGTCAGTTGGGGCTCTTGTTACTTGTGCAGGTGACTCTGACACACTACGTGGCACTCATTCACCGTGATGTGGACTTCAAATGGAACGTGGAGCCTGAGGCCACCGAACACTGTGTAGCGTTGGCCCTGCCCTTTGGGACCGCAAGACTCACAGCCTACAAACAACTTCTCATGTAAAGCGTAAAAACGATTATGTTTGTGTAGATAGAAGAGATAGGACTTGTAGCTTCTTGTGTCGGCGAGAATGGTAGCTTCGTCTTTTTGATCTACTCCCTCCGTCCCGTGAAGAATGCAATTCTAGTTTTTCTCAGATAGATTATCTCAATTCTACTAAATTTGGCATAGAGGTTGTTAGTGCATGCGGATAATTATCTATTTTAAAAAATAATTAGTTGGTTACAGCTAGAATTGCATTCTTTTTTGGGATTTTTTTGAATATCAGGATTGCACTCTTCACGAGACGAAGGGAGTACGTGTCTAACAAGGCCACTAATTTTGTTAGTCTCCGTTGGGCTTGGTCTAGAGTGCCCTACAAAAGTACCGGTAGCTTGGGCAAAGAAAGCATCAGTTTCAGCCAGAAAAGTTATGATCCAAAGAGAAAATCATAACAGAATGGAGAAGGGAAAATGATAGATGGCAGATGCAACAGAAAACTGCTGCATGTGCTTCCGTTGGAAGACTGGTTGGTTTTGATCCGTTACTTTCTATGTCGATGATAACTATTCTCTGAGGCTAAAGTTTGGACATGTCTGTGTTGAAATTGACCTAAACATGTTTACGTCACAACGGATCCAAGAATTCTGAAAATAATAGAAATTTTATAATTGACTAATTTAGACCTACATGACTCAAAGACCGAAGCAGAGAGAATGAGAGATAGATTACCACCGTGCTGGATCGTCTTTTCGTTAGATCTTGTTTCATCAAGTGGTAAAAGGCTAGGATGTCGGAGGAGGATAAAAAGCATAAGTAAAGTGTAAAACACAGGGCAATGAGAGGTCCGTTTAGGAACTCTCTCCGTAGTTTATGCCGAATCGCATCTCCTGCTTGGATAAGGTGAATTCGGTTTGGTAATTGATAATTTTTTGTATACGCCGATTCTTACCAACTCTCCAAGCAAACCCCTCGAGCGGGCAAAGCCGAAAGCCCCGTCTTTTACTGACACCGTGGACTCCAACTCGACTCATCTCGCCCGCAACCCCCCACTTCCTCCTCCTCTTTTCTCTCTCCACCGGCGTGTTCGATTCCAACCAGCGGCGGCGAGATGAAGGTCACGGTGATGACCGCCGACGAGCAGATTCTCACCCTCGATGTCGACAAAGACGAATCCGTAAGCCCGCCCGCCCCCATCCTCCCTCCATCTCCATCTCAATCTGTACTCTGGCCACGGCTGGTCCGTCTCGCTGAATTTGGCGATGAATCCGCGAGGAGAGTTGGGAATAACCTGGAATTTGGGACGGAGTGAGCCGCCTTTTTGAAAGGAGATGCGCAATTCGGTCATCGTAGAGTGATTTCTCGTGTTTAGATGTGCAGATTGGTGGGATCTTTCTTTTTTCTTGCTATAATTCTGGTAGTGGTGGGCTCTGTATCGGGATATCCGTCCGTCCGATCCGCTTCCAGCGTTGATTCTGCCTGCGTCATGTAGCTATATTGAGCTTCGGTGCAAAAGGTGCGATTTTTGGCTAAATCATGGGGCCTACGTGCTTGCAGGTGGAGAATCTGAAGGCGCTTCTGGAGGTGGAGGTGAGCCCGGGGATGGGATCTGATCTTGCTTGCGCTTTCTGTTTGAAGCTTTGCTGACATTTGTTTGATCTCACATTATTGGTTTGGGTGTCTGTGTGGACAGACTCGTGTTCCATTGCGTCAGCAGCAGCTTCACTTCAATGGGAAGGAGATGCAAAACTCTGAGAAGCTCAGCTCCATTGGGGTCCAGGACGGTGATCTTGTCATGATGGTTCCCTCCAATAATAGGTGAGCTTGTTGGCCTTTCTAGTGTATGAGAAGATTAGTTGACATGTGCTGCATATAGTTGTCGCTTTTGTAAGGGGCTTTCTTCAGAGGTTGAACAAGATTCCTGCCATTTGGCTTATCGATGATGTAATGCTTTTGGTCTTACTAGGTGCTCATTACCTAAAGCTGTTCATTGATTTCTTGCACAAGAAAAGGTTTAGGTTGTTACAAGTAAATGATTTCTTATCCTTTTTTATGTTCAGGTCATTTTCTTTTCTGTAGTTAGTGTGCCCGTAGATCATCTTTATCAAGACTATAGAATTGAGAGCCATCGAAGAGATGCAGTTGCTTTTCTAGCTTGTTCAAACTGAAAAACCAGATGCCAACAAAGTTATGCTTTCTTCTGATTTATTGGCATCTCATATTAAAATAGATGCAAAGCTTTTTTGTTCGAAACTATGGATTTGCATCATATTAAAAACACATGCAGTATTCTTAGTTCAACTAATCTCAAGAATCCCAATGCCACCAAAGTACCAATGCTCTATCTTCAAGTCCTAATTGCCTTGGCCAAAAAATTTCAGGGCATCTCAGGATGTTGTAAAGTTAAATCCCGATGGAACTGCCGCGAATCCTAAAGCTTTTCAACAACATATTCGAGGTGATTCACAACTTATGGCACAGCTCCATCAGGTAAACTCTTATTGTTACCTCATTTATTTACCAACGTGTTTTAGTTGGAGACAACATGCTCATCTAGAATAACATTTTCTTGATTTGCAGAATGACCCGCAACTAGCACAAGCTATTCTTGGTGACGACATCAATGAACTGCAGAATGTCCTGCGGTCCCGCCACCAACAGAGAATGGAACTGAAGCGTAAACAAGAAGAAGAGCTCGTGAGAATCTATTTGTTGAATTTTTATTTGCTCAGCAAGTTGATCATGTGAAATGAAATATGGGATTGGAGTTTTACATGCATTTTGTTTATACAAAATTGTTATAGATCACATATAATTCTTAGTTTTAGCTGTTTCGTATGAAAAATTATTGAATCACTCCATGCGTTTGAAAAAAATCTCTCTTTCTTCTTCCCATACACTTCAGTGACAATATACTTGCAAGTTCGATCAGATTTATTTATTTCACCACGTTGTGGCTTATTTTTTGATGCTCAGTCTTCCCTATGTTGCTTTGCTAATTTGTTAAATGATAGTAGGTCAAATGATTAGTACATTTGCTTTTTGTAGGCTTTATTGTACGCTGATCCTTTTGATGTTGAAGCTCAGAAGAAAATTGAAGCTGCGATTCGGCAGGTAGGCATTACTTTTCTGAGGATAAGAGTATAAGACAATTGCTTATGACAATTTTATTTGTATCACTGGAAAAAATATAACAATGGTGGACATCGTCATATGAACATCCACTGGCTAAGGAGGGTTAAAGAGTGTGCACTAGAAAAAAAAGAAGAATGAAAAAGAAAGCTATTATGATGTAGTGCAGGATGGTGCATAGAGGGTAGAGGTAAAACAGATTTCCTTGTCCGTGCATCTTACTTCTACTAGATTATTGATTTGTTGAGTTGCTGCCATGCCATCCTTTGTTTTATAATATACTGTAATGGGAATGCCAAGTCATGCCTGTGAACTTTCTTCCTCACTTCCCGCTGAGAATTTATTCAGCTACATATCTGATATTGTTGTTACTTGTCAATTTCAATATTTCAGAAAGGCATTGATGAAAACTGGGAGGCTGCCTTAGAGCACAACCCTGAAGCATTTGCTCGAGTGGTGTGTATTACTCTCAGTTTGTTCCTCTTCTTTTACCATTTTCCTGAAAAGAAGATTGTTATTCCGCTCTATGTTCTATGCTTTCTACTACTTTTTAATCAAGCAGTATTTTTATATACCAGGTAATGCTGTATGTGGATATGGAGGTCAATGGAGTACCTTTGAAGGTATTAAAACTATCTCATGTATCTATTCCAATATAATCAGCAGAGCAATGACTGTAACACCCCGCCCTCCACGAGCCGCCCCGCACAGCCCTTCCGAGGGGCGCGCACGCGTACACATAGCACCCTGCTTACACTTTCGTCCTCGTTTCGTGTAAAAGGGTTAACCCGAAGGTGCTATGGCTGGAAGACAAAGGCTTATAAGTTGCCTCCACCCTTGCTCAACTAGCAATGTGGCACTAAACATGTGCATCCCGCACTAATGGGCCACTACCGGGCCATACAAACTGGGCCGGGTGTGACACTGTTCTTAGAACAATGTTTTCTTATAAGATTCTAAATATCAGATCAGAAAACTAGCATATACTTTGCTGGTAACTTCTGTTGAAGTTAATGTTGTTAATCTAACTGATATAACTGGTAATTTTATACTATCTATCGCATTGCAACTTTTTCTTGCTATGTCCTCATGAACTTGCATTACTGGGATAATAGCGATATTTGGTTGAATTACTAAGATATAGCAATGATTGGGATCTTATATTTTTCTTTCATAATACAGGCCTTTGTCGACAGTGGAGCACAATCAACTATCATATCAAAAAGTTGTGCTGAACGTTGCGGGTATGATTATAAATAAATTTAATTGATGGAAACTATCTAGTTATATTTGGAGTACCATGTTTTTTTTTGTTAAAATTCAGCATGGAAGAAAAACCAAGAATATTAGATAGCAGCCTTAGTTTGTCAAGCAATGCAGAATTTTACTATTTAAAGAGGATAGATAAATCGTTCTCTCTTGACAGTGAACTTAGGTGTATAGTTTGCAGTATGTAGGCACATGACATCACATCTTGAAATGAATCGTGCAGGTTGTTGAGGCTTCTTGATAAGAGGTACCGAGGAGTTGCTGTTGGAGTCGGTCAATCGGAGATACTAGGAAGAATACATGTAGCTCCAATAAAGGTACATTTGATTGCTATGATTTCACCGGTTTCTCCAATTTCATTTGAGAATCGCAACAGCCCATCTTCAGGCATATATCATACCAATTTCATTTGACACCCATATTTCAAGATTTTAGTATTTCTTGGATATATATACAGTAATACAAGCTTCATTGCTTACAAAATTCTTGATAGATGCATATATCATACCAATTGGTTCAAAATGCATTGACTAACAGCTCATGTTTGACAGATTGGGCATCTCTTCTACCATTGTTCTTTCACTGTATTGGATGCCCCCAATATGGAATTCCTATTTGGGCTTGATATGCTGCGAAAACATCAGGTAATTGCTTGAGTAATTTTTGAACCAGTCATTGATCAGACTATGATTGCGCCTAATGCTTTTCATTGTCCTATGTAGTGCATGATTGATCTAAAGGACAATGTTCTTAGAGTGGGAGGTGGTGAGGTTTCAGTGCCCTTCTTACAAGGTCAGTAGATTTACTTAGTTCTCAATTATGCTCTACTGAAATAAGCTACTGAAGAAGCTAGAATGTTAGACATCCTTAAAAGTTTCCTACATTTTCATCTGGTTATTCACATTTTTTTTGTAAGTTCCAATTCACCAATCAGTCTACCTTTGTATCTTCAGAGAAAGACATCCCTGCACATATACGAGATGAAGAGAATTTGTCTAAGCTAGCATCTTCTCTCGGCCAAACAACTGGAGTAAGCAAATTCACAGCCTTCGCATGATGTAGCCTTTGCTTGTTCTTCAACTATGATTTGATCATTGCCATATCCTTATTTACTTAATATAATCCAGGAATCATCAAAGGCACGCGAGGGGACTCCTGATTTGCCACAACGGAACCCTCCTACAGGTTCCTTTGTTTTTCTCTAGTTCTTCTATGATCCCCATAGTATTCTTCTCATAACTGTGTACTAATTAAAAACCACTTCCATTTTACGCCCAGGAGCCCCAGCTGCGAATCCTCCACAGGTGAAGTCAAAATCAATTTCTGTATCTGTACACATTTGATTCTCACTCTAGTATCTCACCGAATAATATATATCCTAACCATGTCAAATTCTTCTTAGCAGGGAGGAGATTTCGAAGCGAAAGTCACGAAGCTCGTGGAACTCGGGTTTGACCGAGCATCTGTAGTACAAGTGCTCAAGCTGTTTAACGGGAACGAGGAGCAGGCTGCTGCGTTCTTGTTTGGTGGTTAGATCCTTAGAGCAGCCATTTCCGACTTTCTGTTTGCTCAACCCTTCGCAGGGTTGAATATTAACTGATACAAAAGTGATTCAGGAGATGGTTTCCCTTTGGAAAACTAGGCCATTGCTTTGGTAATGCAAAGGCTTGCATTTATAGATGCTCCATATTTTTTTCTCTGTTTCTGAGAACAAACGTTCTTTCTTTCTGTACCTGATACATAGACTGATAGGCACCTGAATGCAGACAAATTTGTGAAGATTGCCCTTGTTATTTATCTGCCGGGGTTGGGTGTTTTGTGAGAACGAGCGAGAAATGGTGCAAAAATCACATGTACAGATGTACTCCGGCCACTTGTTCACTTAAATTGGTACTCCGTACACCAGAATGTCTACAGATAAACTCCTAGAAAACTTGTTCACTTGGTCTAATTTGGTACATCAGAATATCTGAGTGGTATTTTTTTTTAAAAAAAGAAGAATATCTGAGTGGTTTGGGTGCTAGAATTAAGCAGTTGGCTCGGGGGCATGCTTAAGAATGCAGCAGCACAAAACTTTCCTCTATGTAATCTACTCCCTCCGTTTCAAATAATCTACTCACTCAGTTTTAAATTATAATTCGTTTGACTTTTTTAACTCTAAGTTTCACCGTTTATCTTATTAAAAATTTTATATAAATTATCATATTTTTTTGCTGGCTTACTTTATTAATAAAAAATCTTTAAAAATATTTTAAATTTGACTATATTTCTACAAACTTTTTGAATAAGACGAGCGGTTGAACTTGTGGTAAAAAATGTCAAACGACTTACATTTTGGAACAGAGGTAGTAACATTCAACTTTTAATTGTGAATGTTTGAATATTCAACTTATTTTTTAACTGTTGGGCTGCCGTTCAAATGTTCAACTTTTAAAAGTAAAAATTTACTTGAAGGTGTAATGTTTTTAACTGTCTAGAAATATATTTTACTGGTTACTGAAAAAGTGAGAAATGAATGTTTGGATGAAGCGACGCAATTTGAGACATTTAGTTCATTCCCAACCCAAAGCACTAGTCGTAGTCACATAGCTCATTTAATTATATATCCACACCGTCCTACTGAACCATTAAGTTCCTTAAACTTGCTTATAATTTATTAAACCAGAGGCCAAACTTCGCAGGCCTCCCTGCCTAACAAATCGAACCAATGTAAATGTATCCTTTCTACACTTTGCCTGCCTCGTAAACTAAATCCAAATTAAACCCTACACGAGGAGAATCAAGCCAACGCCTTGACCACAAGAGGGCTCCTCACGAACTGCTTGCCGTTGGTCCAGACGAGCGCCCCGAACGCGTAGTTCTTGGCGAGCGCGGCGTTCTTCACCTGGAAGCTCACCTCGAAGCCCTTCTCCTCCCCCTTGGCGCTGAACTCGAGCATGTTGGGCCTCACCGACACGGCGACGCCGGCGGGCTCGACGACGAAGGCCCAGTAGGTGCCGGGCCTGCCGACGTTCTTGACCCTGCGCCGCGCCGTGGCGCCGGCGGCGGTGACGTTGACGGCGGTGATGGACGGGTAGTTGAGGTCGGCGGCGCGCCGGGGCGCCTCGCCGGGGCACGTGTAGGGCGCGCCGTTGAACATGGCCATCACCGTCGCGTTGTACTTGAGCGAGCAGAGGAAGTCGAGGTAGTCGGCGTCGCCGAGGTCGTAGACGAGGCCCGGGTTCATGGCGCGCGCCGGCGAGACGTGCCCGGCGCCGTAGCCGAAGGGGCTCGCCGGCGTGAAGGTCGAGTTCAGGATCAGCTCCCCCTTGTTGTCCATCTCCGTCGCTGCATTCAATTCACCCGTATGGCATGTCAGTCAGAGCTGCAACAGTGGCTGGCAGTGGTGTCAGACTGTCGTCGGCGGCTTACCGGTGGTCATGATGGCGGACTTGATCGCGGCGGGGCTCCACTCCGGGTGGAGTGTGCGGAGGAGGCCGACGATGCCGGAGACGTGCGGGCACGACATGGACGTGCCGGACTCCGAGTTGAAAGCCACTCGCCGCTGGTCGAAGGCAAGGTCCGTCGGCGAGTTGGACCGTGTCCACGCCGCGATCACGCTCACTCCGGGCGCCGTGATGTCAGGCTGCAGCACATAAACCATCGCAAATTGTTATAGATCATGTCGATTTATTGCAGAGAGATTTCGTCAAGCCAGGAGGAAGCTTGCAAGAACCTTGAGGATCTCGGGGGTGATGGTGTTGGGGCCCTGCGACGAGAAGGCGGCCATGAACGGCGCCGGCTTTGTGCCGAGGACTGTCGCCGGCTTAGTGATGAAGCCAGTCGGATTCCTTGACAGTGACAGCAGCAACAACGTCAATACATCATGCTCATGATGCCGCACAAGAACACTAAAGTGGTAGGAAATAATGGTGCCAATTTGCTGGCTTACTTGGTAGAGTTGATGTAGGAGTAGAGGAGCATGCCGTCGCTGTACTTGATGTGCGCGGCCGGGAGCACGTGCGCGTCGGCGATGATCTCGTTGCCGGTGGTGACGTCGTTGGCGAGCACCATCCCGACGCCGCCGGCCTGCTTCACCGCCTCGCCCTTGGCCACACGGGCATTGATCCCACGCAGGCACACCACGATCTTGCCCTTCACCTTCGCTGGATCCAACGCCCCTATCATGCACAGCTGCCTGCATGCCATTAAGCATCACAATCATCGGTAATCAGTAGCACATAATAACAGAGATATCAATTATCGTGTTGAGACTTGTCACGTACGCGTCCTTAGTGGTCGCATTGGCAGCTCCAGCCTTCACCGAGTCGATCAATGGGTAAGATTTCTCCGGCAGCGCTGTCATCGACAGGCTCTGCCCCTGCACAGATCCATAAAAAAACACGCCATTAGAACAGTTAATTACTTTCAGAAATGGATCTTTGACGTGTTAATCGTGGGTGAAAACTGAAGCAGTGGTGATGCATGCAACGTTAACGTACCTTAATCTTTGTGAGGCCTTTGTGCGGTGGTCTAGAGAGAGGAGATTCTGAGGAGTTTGCCTTGGCCTTTGCGTGGTTGAAGACAATGTAGGAGGGGAACTCGCGGTCCATGGTGCTGGCGCCAGTGGTGAATAGCCACGGCGCGAGGTTGGAGACGGTGCCGAGGGCAGGGCCCGAGTTGCCGGCGGAGCAGACGACGGCGATGCCGCGGCGGACGGCGTGGAAGGACCCGATGGCGATGCCGTCGTCGAAGAAGTCGGTGGGGTCGCCGCCGAGGGAGAGCGACAGCACGTGCACGCCGTCGTGGATGGCGGCGTCGAACGCGGCCAGGATGTCGGCGTCGAAGCACTCGCTGCCGTTGATGGGAGCGAAGCACACGCGGTAGGCCGCCACGCGCGCGTGCGGGGAGCCGCCGGACGCCGTGCCGTTGCCGAACCCGAACACGGAGGCGCCGGGCACCGGCGAGCCGCCGGCCGTGGACAGGGTGTGCGTGCCGTGGCCGTCCATGTCGCGCGGGGTGTTCATGGAGGCGTTCAAGACGCCCCCGCCCGAGGCGTAGCCCTTGTTGAAGTAACGCGCGCCGATCAGCTTCCTGCAACCACGCCGGTAAAAGAAGAGATCATGATCAGAGAAATAATTTTTTTGGGTTCTCTATATGCTTGCAAAAGGTTCATAATTTCGATGCAATGCAAATTCATCGCCTGGATGTACGAAACACTTCAAAATCTGCAAACATTTAGAGGAACAAAGGGTGCAGGAAGCCAGGAACAAGTTTAATTTAACAAGGTACGAAGGTTTGTTAAATTCATTGCTGACTTGTTACTGCTTGTAGCAATGTTCCTCTGAAGAAAGTGAAAAATAGTGACATGATATTACTAGAATGCATGTCCATATTAAGTTAAGAATACACTATAAGTAAAATGGCACTGTCTTCACAGAGGAAGTTCAGGTGGACATATCTCTGAGAATTTAGTAAATTTACAAGAACTATAAGCAGGAAAAGAGTTTGATTCTTGAATCTTCAAAATGAGAAAAATCATCGACAACTTATCAGACGAAGAAGCTATCCAATGTCTGAAAAGGCCGAAAAGGCCGAGAATAAAATTCAACCTTATTTTCTATAAAGCTCTCGATGGTATGCTGTAGTACTGAGTAGGATTTTTCCTTTTCTAGATGCCTGTTTTCATTGCCTCCCTAAAGTAGCTATCTATAGGTTTCCATTTAAAAGTATTATTACCAATATCCGGGAGAAAAATGAGCAATACGTTTTCTAACTCAGTATATGCAGGAACATCAGCTAAACATAACTGGACCAGAGCGTACTCTGTTTTATTTCAAGGTTCCTTTTGTTTTTCAGATCGAGGATTCCGGGAACTGTTAAGGCAGCCCATCAATCGATGTCATGGCACTGTTGAGTGGGATCAAGTTCCATGGATGGACGCCCATGATTATTGCATCTTGATCCCAGGCATCAACTGGTGGTGGTCTCACATTTAGGTCATGCGTGCAATGTGGTGGTCTCAACTCGATCAACCCCATAATATTCGTAGTGCTACACCATACCAAACCAAGCAACTCAATCTTTTGGTATCACATACACTGGATACGGTCCAAGAATGGACAAGAGTTTCTAAACAACACTCAAAGACTATTTGAAAGAAAAAGTTGCACTCAATTGAACTATAGGAGGCCCGCAGGCTCGAATTTGGTCAGAAGTGTGTTAAGTCATTAATAAATTCGTAAAATGAAATGTCAGTTCATATATACTTCCTTTGGCCACAAATCTAAGTCCATTAGGACATGGATACAAAATTCAGTATAACACTATAACTAATAACATCTTGGAAAAATATAATCTTATAGACCTAATGATTCATACGTTGTGAAATTGTTTTTGTGGTTTCATAACATCAATAAATGGATGATGGATTTTTTTGCCTCCAATGGCTGGTTATTTAATAATAGGCTTCCGGTTGGTTGAGCTCTTAGGGTTGATTCGTTTGCTGGATCATCGGTACTTTGTTTGCTTCCTATTTTGTAATAAGAAACCTGAACGAGGTTGTTCTGTTCGGGCTTGACCTTTTGGATGGCTATATGTATCAATTGATACAGAGGCCGGAATATTAATACATATTCACTTTTCTAAAAAAATAACATCAATAAATTGTCATCTATGCAATTTTTTAAATATATGTTATCATAGGGCCTGTTTAGTTGCAAAAAGCAACTCCCAAATACACTATGTAAAAAGAAGATTCTCCATCACATTAAAATGTCATAATATGCATGGAGTATTAAATGTAGATAAAATCAAAAACTAATTGCACAATTTTGTTGTACTCTGCGAGGATAATTTTTCACAAATACAAACGAAATGCTACAGTAGCGCAATGATTACGAAGTGACATCTTACTCCCAAATTCACCCTCTCAATTCTAACATCTAAACACCACCATAGTATTTAGGCTTTAAGTGACCACGATCCTACATGTACTTATTTGCAATTCAAGTTAGTACATACTCCATATATACTATACCTTTAATTCTATTTTAAAAGGATTTGCATGTGTCTGAATACCTGTTGCAAGAGAACTTATCATCTTGGCCTTTGTCACATGCTCCTTTCCAGTGCGATGGAACCGGTCCCAGGCCATCATCCCTAAAGCTCTCTGATTCCGGCCAAACACCTTTGCATCCACAAAAGCATATAATAAGACAACAAAGCCAGTCAAATCCAAAACCATCACAAAATATAAAAGCACCATCTATACAGTTCAAGCCAAATTGAGAAAAATCTAGGCGCAATGAGAACTGAACATTCTTTGATGGCCAAGCCTTTGGCTACATCTGAATCTTATTTGTTTACCAGACGCCTAGAGGTCCACAGAGCAAAGAGCATGCAGGAAAAGTTAGGAGGAACGCACACATCACCGTGCCAAATCATTAGATGGGCCCTGTGCCTTCCCTGATAACGAAATGGACTGGCTGATTTGCTAGCTGATGGGCAAAGCCAGCAGCACTACAGCATTGTGAATGCCTTGCTCCATGTTTCTTAACCAGATGGGGCATGTGCATCTTAGCTTGCATTAGCAAAGGACAAAAGTTTATTAGGTGGTAAATCATGTGGATAGAGATGCTAATCGTTTATTGCTCCAAGTATCATTTGTAGGAACACGAATCATGTCGAATGTTCTGACAGCTAATCAAGCGCCTGTTTTCTAGATGCCCGTGCCCACTGGCCGAACATGTTGGCAAAATACGGTGCAGGTGGAATTTTGCTAAATTGTATGGTCAGTGTACCAATCATCGACAACTAAAATGGTTTTTGGTCAATTTCTCAACCACTATGTATTAATACACTACCAACTGGAGCATGCTGATTTTAAAATGTGAGAAATTAAGTTTTAGGAAGAATACATACAAATAACCACCCTACAAAATCACCTACAATATATATTACCGCAATTCGACCGGTTCGACAGACATCTTGTCATATCTAAAAAATGCTATTTTGTTATAAAACACACACAAAAAAATCAGGTTTTTAAGGTCAACAAAAAGGTTATGTTTCTCTTTTTGGAAGTACTATTGTCACTCATCAGCACCCTGATTAAGTCAAAAATTAAGTCAACCATCTCATCATCAACCAGGAAAGAGGTGCCACGACTAGCTGCAGAATTGAAAAGGGTGATTCCTTTTTGAAGGATCACGGAAGGAGTGTCGTCATGTTCGATTGATTATTATCTTATAGAGAGTGATTAGCACAGTGGACGGCATCATCGGCTGGTACAGCATCTTGTCGCCAACTGCTGCCTCGAAAGCGATGGCTGCGGCGAGGATGGAGCACTGAAAGAATCAAGGATGGGATCGGCGTCGGCTCACCGGTGTCGAAGTTGCCGATGATGGTGTCGGCGCCGAACCTGGCCTTCCGCCACGCGCCGCCGCGCGGGACGGCGCCGCCGTGCCCGGCGAGCCCGAGGAACTGCCATGACCGGGTCGTGTGCAGCTTCCGGCCGCGGTTGGGGAAGACGGAGATCACGCCCGGTTGCCCTGGTCATCAGACGAGAAAAACGTGCACACGTACGGCGAATTAGTCGAAAGTTAACGAGCAGCGAATTAGTCGAAAGTTAACGAGGGTAAAAGTAATAAATGAGATCAAGAAGCGGTCGCCGGCCGGCCGGCGGCAAGCTCGTGTACGTACTGGCGATCTCGGCGGCGGTGGCGGCGTCGAGGTTGGCGGCGAAGCCGTTGATGTGCTTGGTGTAAGAGTAGAAGATGGCCTCCCGCGCCTTCTCCTTGCTGCATTGCAACGGATCACAATTAAGCGCGCGCCATTAATGTCTCGATCGATCTTTTAACCAGTGTCTGCAAGAAATTCTTTAGATATTTATATATAGCGATCGAGCCCATACTCTCCGCCGAAGACGCCGGCGAGGAGCTCGTAGTGTGCGTCGGCGGCGTCCCGCTCCAGCGCCGCCAGCTCCTCGACGCCGTGGGTCCCCAGCGCCGCGCCGTGCGCGTGCTGGCCGAGGTACACCACGTACGACGAAAGCTCACCGCCGGCTGCCGCGGCGGCGAGCGAGGAGGTCGAGCACAGGAGGAAGAGGAGGGCGGCGAGGGCGAGCGCCATGGTTCTCGCGACGGCCATGGCCACTACAGTCGCGCGCGCCGGAGTTCGTAGAGGAGATGAAGAATGCACGAGCGCACGCGGTTTATATATAAGCAGCGCACGGCGCCGCGGCGGCGGTTGTGCTGACGACTAGGCCAGCGTGCGTGTTGGACTCTGCCGCGGCGGCGTCGATCGTGTGGATATTGCAGCAGGCGGTTAGAAGACCCCTTCGGATCAGCTGCGTTTGTTACGGCGAAGAATATTTCCCGGGAGTTCATTTTGTTTCGCCGATATCTCTGGTGCGAGTTGGGAATTGAAATGCGCTCCTTTTCTTGCTGCAGTATTAATTTGCTAGCTGTGGAAATTGACTGCAAATTTTGGATATACATAATGTACAGCAGTATCTCATATCCACACGGTTTGTTGGAATCAAGAAGAATTATATAGGGGGCATATTTATTGTTTTCAACTACTGTATCAACATGGAGAATCAGATCACAACTTTCTTAGTTGTACAAGCAACATTTTCCACTCAAATAAACTTGGTATTATATGACAGGTTGGCCTTTTTTCTTTAACCAAAATTGCGACTATAAACTGGGGTCTAGTGGACATTAGAACAGGGACACTAGAAAAATGAGTATGTATAGTATATGCAAGTGATTTTGTTTTATTGCTTAGTTAATGCTTGGTGGATTTGTCTTGGAGAAGGACAGTGAGTATGCTATCTCTTTCAGGAGGATGTACCGTATCTCTACGACCCTATCTACATTTATTTGTCACATACTCCGTAGGAGTATATGTCTAGTCATATCTTTGTAATTGCATCCAGTGTTTTCGTTGTGACTACTCTTATACGCAATTAAAATCAAGTAACTCTTTAGGTACTATTGTATTGGTGCAGCCTTTGGACACGTCTTTTTGCTACTAATTTTAACATGGCAAAAATAGACCTTCATTAAACCCGTAAAGAACCTTGAACAAACATGCATATAAAAATATTTATAACAAAAGTTTAAAATAAATAACGGTAACCAAAACACTCATCATTTATGAATCTACTAGGGAGTACTCTCTCCATCATATTAAAATTGCAATCCTTGTATGTGAAATTAATCACATAAAAGAATCATCCCATAAACGAATCATAGTAATTGGGCCACAAGTGGAGCCCGTGTTAGGCCAGACTTAATAGGGTTTTATAGAGAGTTTCATAGTGTTAAATTTGCGGATGTGACAGATGAGAGAGAAGAGAGTTTTATGATATGTGAAAGGAGTTTCATCCCTATGAAACTGATCTAACTCGGTTACCTAGTTTCTAGTCGATCTAGATAACTGTATAATGAGACTAAAGTTATGGTCATCCCTTCCTCATTCCCGCCTAATTAAGTGGCCAGGCTTTATTTGAATGATGAAATTAACTATCACCTAATTAGTTACATGCATACAGTAAATAAAGGTATTTTGCCACCAATCTATCTTACAAAGGGAGTATAAGGATGATGAATGCGCTGCCCTCACACAACACCCTCACACACACAAATATTAAGGAAATAGTTGCATAAATGTGTTATCTAGTATTATTTTTTTCATTTTATATAATGGGTCTAAAGATGTGCTGTTGGATAAATTTACAAGTGATATGGTTGGAGTCTATGACACCAATAACACACCCATTGAACAACAAAATTTAGAAACTATAATGAAAATTTTCAAAAACCGTCCCTACCATTGGAAAAATATATACACAGAATAGTTTTGATACAAATACCTACCTCTACTCGATTTTGTTGCAAGAACCACCCAAGTGAGCACATGCTTAACCAATTTAGCCCCTTGTCATTAATTTGGAGCTACCAATGTAGTCTTTCTTGAAGAAGTTAGCTACTTAGCTACTTCCAAGAGTATAATCTCAACGCCTTTCGAGAATTCAATAAAAATATAGCCGATGAAAGCTTAAACTTTTCCGCATAAAGTTTTGCTATTTGCAAAAAAAAGGAAAATTCATTGTCACATGATGAAATAAACACAACCCAAGTACTTGCACATGCTTCACTCGACTAATTTGCGACCTGTTCGCTTGGCTTATCAGCATCCAGCAAGCAATATCTCACTAAAGAAAAATGTTTTACTTAAAACATTTTTCTTTTTAGAAAAGAAATCGAAATTCTTTCAAAATCTAATGATTAGAAGAGTGGTGGATAATAAGGATCTGCAAAAAAGAGTTGCATAGCTTAGTAACATCATACTGACATGCATCATTAACCACTGAGATTGTAGAGCAGGTACTAGTATTGTGGATTGATGCATTTCAGTTAAAAGACCCGACGTGGTAAAGCCTTGCGTTAAAATAGTACTTGGTGTAGTTATTGTGCTTAAATCATTTTTTGAGTTTTGTATCTTAGGAATCGTATGAAGAATATACGAAGCCCATGAAAGGAAGATCAGCACCAGCCACTAGCCACCAGCCAATCAGCAGTATTTTTCTCTCAGCACAAATCAGCACCAGCCACCAGCCACCAGCCAGGCGAACAGGTCGTTGGCTTTCTATGGCTCTACATACGTGAAAACGGGTAGAATCGATTAAACAGTCAACATTACACACTTTTTTTTGTGATAGAGTCATGTAGAGGGCAGTAGGGGTGAGTATTTGCAACAAAACAACTTATATGGAAAATCTATTACTCCAAGTTGCATGCGTTGTTTTTAATGCTAATAGAACAGTAACATGATAGCAATTACAAAGTTTATGATAGTCGAAACTGTACCATAAAGTAAAAAATGGACAAAATGTGGCAAAAATATTTCTGTTACAGCTCACATGAAATCCTTGTGGAGTACAAATTAAACAAAGCCTATTGTTAAGCATAGACTTCAAAATATAAATAATTACATTTGTTGGTATAAACGATGCAAATTAACAAATATAGATATAATTAAAGTTGTACAAGTGTTAACCTCGTGAAGATCGGGTTCTTAATACAGCAGGTAAGTTTAATCTTTTAGCACGACCATAAATTTCAACATAAACGACCTAAGCACCCATCCAAGAAATCCAAACCCTTCATTTCTTTTTTGAAAAATACTAGTACAGACGCAGACGCTCACACACGTGTGCACACTCATTGCTGTAAATACACGTACGTAAACCCTACCCCTATGAGCACTTTTGAGAGACTGGATAGCGGATGTCGAGATTGACGTAGTCACCATAGATGCCTTATTGTCAACGGGCACATTATCTATCACTGAAAGAATAGAGTCGATTAAATTTTAAAATAAATACAGAAAAATACGAAACTAGCGCTGAGCCGAGGACTCGAACCCTGACCATGCAGGTTCTACCACAAAACTGAACTAGGATCCATTAGCCTAAATCCTTAATTACCCTTCCAAAAGAAGATCTGTTGATGATCATCCAAGTTACTAGTAGAGAGTAGTATCCCAGTCCGTATCCTTATCTTTCATGACGTAGTTTAATACGTGTAGAGCTTTATATAAAAGGGAAAACTTGCTCCGGACACCGTTATTTCGTTGAATTGGCTAGAACACACCGCAAACGGTGAAATTGGCCCAGTACCATTACAAAAGCGTAGTCATTTGCTCCAACACACCTCAGCTATTAAAATATTGATTTACTTGGTTTGAGGAGAGAGAATGAGTGGGAAAAGACTATTTTGCCCTTGAGGTAAGTGGGGTCCACCTGTAAGCTTCATCTTCCCCATCCTCCCCCCGCCCCTCAGACCACCGCCACCTCCTCCTCCCCACCGCCGCCGAAGGGCCCCAAAGTTGCCGCGGCCAAGGAGGAGGCCGCCGCGGGGGCCAAACGAACGAGCGCGGCGCCGCGGTGCGACTACTCGGATGGGGCGTGGGTGCGGAGCGCGGCGGCGCCGCTGTACAACGGGACGAGCTGCGGCGACACGGTCAAGGCCGGGTAGAACTGCGAGGCGCAACTGGACGGGGACGGCGACGAGCTCCGCAAGTTCCGGCGCTGGGCGGCGGAGCTCCCCGGCATCGACGTGGTGGTGCTCTCCGTGGGGCACTGGTTCCCGCACTCGGCCATGTTCTGCGACCGCGGCGCCGTGGTCGGGTGCCACCACTGCCCGGTGCCCAACCGCACGGAGACGGGCTTCTTCGAAGCGTTCCGCGGCGCCAGGGCCCAGCAGCAGCCGCAGGAGCAAGGCCGCCGCCGCCGCCGCCCGAAGCTGGCCGTGGTGACGACGTTCTCGCCGGCGCACTTCGAGGGGGACTAGGACAGCCCGACGGCGTGCGCGCGGACGAAGCCGTACGCGCCGGGCGAGCGGGCGATGGAGTACATGGACGGTGAGATGCTGCGCGCCGAGGAGGAGGCCGCGGCGGCGGCCGCGGACGCCAGGGCGCGCGGCGCGGGCGTGGCGGTGGAGGCGCTGCGGGTGATGCGGATGGCGACGCTGCGCGCGGACGGGCACCCCGGGGCGTACATGCACCCGTTCCCGTTCGCCGGCGGCGCGAGGGAGCGCGTGCCCAATGACGCGCGAGAGAAGGATGGGGAAGATGAAGCTTACAGGTGGACCCCACTTACCTCAAGGGCAAAATAGTCTTTTTCCACTCATTCTTACTCCTGAAACCAAGTAAATCAGTATTTTAATAGCTGCGGTGTGTTGGAGCAAATGACTACGCCTTTATAATGGTACTAGGCCAATTTCACCGTTTGCTGTGTGTTCTGGCCAATTCGAGGAAAGAACGAGCAAATTTTCCCTATATAAAAACGGTCAATTGTGCATGTAGTTGGACAGAATCTCCAATCACCGTACCATGCGTGGCACCGTATGAAAGCAATCGACCACATCCTCATATTTGCGAGACTACTATTTGAACGTCGATGCCGTATTGTACACGATCGAATCCGTCGCAATTGCGTGGAACACGAACGTCCCTTCCATATGCAATTATAGGAGACGCTATCATAAAAATCCAGCTGGGAATCTTGTGTGTGTGAATTTAAACACGACGGCTGAGAGGAATAGAGAGGATATATACTGTGTGTGAATGGGCATTGCACTCATCACGGCTACACGCATGGACAGACAAGTGCACATACAAACGACAATAAAAGTGGCGTGCTGATTACATTCGGCGGTGCGTTGACAGCTGACGAGATCAGTCACGCCGTTGGCCGGCCTAGCAGCAGCGAGTGGTGAGCACCATTTGGTTGACCATGCAACGGTGCGGTGCAGGCACATGCATGCACGTAGACGTCCAAGCTGGCAAGATGACATAGACGGTAGTGATGCTCATACTTTTAGATCACTCATCATGAGTCATGACCAGCCCAGAATATGCAAACACTGCTAGGAAAACCATTTTCAGAGACGGATGGCTCCATTTCAAGAGGTGTTTGAACAGAGACATGAGAAATCTACAATGTCCATATATAACCACAAGAATACCACTTGTGAAAACATCTGCAAAAGACAATGTTCCCATTTCTTACATTATATTCTTTTAAGCTTCATTTAATTTGCACGTCACATTATGCATATGCTCCTCCACAAAGCTGGAGTATCAATTTCCTGCAAGATTCTTTCATATTTTATAAAGAGGCCATGAATTTAGACACGGGGTGTGTTTAGTTCTAAAAAGAGGAAGAAAAAGTTTGGTGAAAATGTCACATCGAGCACTGTAGCGCACTGTAGCACTTTTCGTTTGTTTGTGGTAAACATTGTCCTACCATGACCTAACTAGGCTCAAAAGATTCGTCTCATCGTGTACATTAAAACCATGTAATTAGTTTTTTTATTTACCCATATTTAGTGCTCCATGTATGAAGAGAGAGATTTAATGTGATTTGTGAATAGTGAAGTTTGGAGAGAGAATTTTTGTGAAACTTTGGGAACTAAACACAGCCACGATAGTTGCTGCTGGGGTACAGCATGTGAACGTGTAAACTGCACTTACGGCTACACGCAAGGATGTTGAGAGATCAATCAAAGCAAGCACCCTTTGGTTGACCATGCACACTGCGGCACACACACGTGCACGTCAATTCTCGTGAAGCTACTACGCTAGAGCATTTCTTTCTAAAGGCGGAGCTTCATCAAATTATGATTCTCTAGCAAAACTGATTTTTAAGAGGTGATTAGGTGGCTGAAAATTAATTCTCTAGCGTAAACTTTTAAAATAAACGAAAATCACTTTAATGGGCCGGGCTACTTTTATCAGCTCGGATAAGTCTCTTAGTTTATTTTAGATAGAGTAAATTTCACCAGCGGTCCTTAAACTTGTTCCGAGTTCTTATCCCGGTCCTTGTACTTTCAAAATGCACATAACGGTCCTTAAACTTGTCCCGTACTCTCATCCCAGTCCTTAAACTTGTCCCAAGTGATCATCCCAGTCCCGATATTTTCAAAATGCATATAACGGTTCTTAAACTTGTCCCATTCCCTCGTCTTGGTCCTTCAACTTGTCTCAATCTCTCATCTAGGTCCATATACTTTAAAAATGCATTGAGTTATTTTTATTTAGAGAAAAAAAACTTTTATGAGATATTTAAACTTTTAAGATTTCAAACCAACTTCAAAATTAAAGGGTTAGTCATCATCACAAATTGAGTGTGAAATATCAAAATCTCTAAAATATCCATTCAAAATAAGAAAAATTTAACAGTATCCACATCTCTTTGTAACCTCACAATAAAATCTATTATTTAATAGTTCTGTTAAAATAACAACCCTAAAATTCAACAAATCTTATATCAAAGGTTCTTGGACACCCATATATTTTCGATTATTTTCCCATGTATTTTGGACCAATTTTGGGTGAATTTAAATTTAGTTTGAAACCCTAAAAGTTTGAAACAATTGTTAAAGAATTTTTTTTAAAACAAATCAACGCATTTTGGTAGTACATGGACTTGGATGAGAGCATGGGACAAGTTCAAGGACCGGGATGAGAGCATGAGACAAGTTTAAGGACCCTTACGTGCATTTGGAAAGTACTGGGACCTGAATGAGCACCGAAGACAAGTTTAAGGACCATTATGTGCATTTTGAGAGTACCGGGACCGGGATGAGAACTCGGGACAAGTTTAAGGACCGCCGGTGAAATTTACTCTTTTAGATAACTACTCAACACAGAATTAACAAAAAGTTACTTTTTAATGGAAAATTGTTTGATAGAACTGTACTTAGTTCAGTAGAGAAGTAGTTTTTAGAGCTCTGTCAAATAGAGTCAGTTAGTCGGGAGTAAGGGAGTTGTGATCGGTCTGGAACTCGGAGAATTTCAAAATGAACTACACCCAAGTACCCAACCCATACGGCCTGCTCGTGGAATAGAACTCTACACGTAAGCACTGTTGCTCAACCACTGACGAAACGTCCACTCAGCTTCAGCTCGATCACTCTTGATCTGATCTGACCACATTTTGGCGTTCAGAATTGGCCCGTCGTCGTCGTCACAGATGGTGTTTAGCCGTTAGAATTGGGAGGTTGAATTTTGGAGTAAGATGTCACTTTATAATCATTGCGCTACTGTAGCATTTCGTTTGTATTTATGAAAAATTATCAAAAAATTGATTAATTAGGCTCAAAATGTTCGTCTCACATAGTACAACAAAACTGTGTAATTAATTTTTGATTTTATCTACATTTAATACTCCATACATGTTATGATATTTTGATGTGACGAAGAATCTTCTTTTTATATAGTGTATTTAAGAGTTGATTTTTGGAACTAATTTGACCTGTCTTTTCGCCATCCGATGGAGCTAGCACTAGCAGTAGGCAGTAGCAGCCTAGCAGGGCAGCAGGCTATAGTCTGGTGATGCCGGTGTAGGGATGGCAAGTACCGGTGGCTCGTCCAGGGTGTCGACGTCTCGCTCGTGTGCAGTTCAAGCATCGCTTTCAAGTTTGAATAATCCCAGCAGCGCCATTTCAGTAATTATTCCACTCGTTTATATTATTATAACAGAAAGTGGCTAACTAAGAGGATTAATATAATATATATAATTTACAACATGAGGGTAGTTCTAGTGAATTATTATAGAGAAAAATTGATATTGGGACATGAGAACTTCTGATTTTTCCGGTTTTCTTATCTTTTGGCAAAACAAAATGTTTGTCATATGACGAGGTCGACCATAAATGATGGCTTCACAAAGATTACAATATAATTACACACACGACTTTTGGGGCCGTGCACGTCTAGACATGTAAGAACATCCACATCCGAATACGTACTTTATTTGCATTTGCGTATTAGTCCTACTTGAGAAGGGTTAGGTTCTGATGGTAACATTGGATCTTTGAAAACGCATTAACGTGCAATTTGCCTCGGAATAATATAATGTCAATATCAAAAGAGTTCTTTTTTTTTGGAATTGAAACGTAGTTTAACTGGTTAGAATTTATGTGATAGAATCTGTCCGCCTAATTCTCGACTCAATATGTGTACTCATATTTTTATTTATTCTAGGAATTATTAATCGGTGTTATATTTTTAGTGGTAGACGATGTGACTATCGATAATGTGACGGCTATGGTGAATATTGGATTTCAAGATTGGATCTACAAGGAGGTGCTCGTTGGGGTTTGACTCGTGATCCAAAAAACAATATCCTGACTAAAGCACGTGCCAAATTAAACTGGGAGCGTAATTAAGTTAGCTCGATGGAGCTTAAGATAGCCAACGCGCGTGCAGCGAGATCATATCGTGCGGCTCCGATTCCTGGCCGGCCACTCCAGTCATCGGTCGTCGCAGCACATTAACATCATGGGCGCCGGCGCCGGCGAGTCAGACAGACCCGGCACCATCAATCCGCGCCGCACTTTGACGCCGGCGGCGGGACGCGGCCGGAGACGACGATTCTGATCACCGAGCCGCACCGCCGCCGCCGCCATCAGCGCCAGGACGAGCGCCGCGCCAGCGCCGTTCTTGCTGCGCGACTCTCGAGCGGTGAGAACGCTAGCTGCTTTATTAGATGTTTAGCTTAGTTTCAGAGACAAATGTTGTTCTTTCTTTTGAATGTTTTGCATTATCACGAGAATTCAGAAAAGATGACCTCCGTAGCCGGACCCAGTTTGGCGATAGTCTTCGTCTCTTTCAAAAGACGACGCCTAATAAATCGTCTGGCACGTACTACGACCACCGCCAAACGTACGTGCGGCCGGTCAGCGGCTCGGCGCCGGCGTTGGACCTGTCGCCGTCACCTACACTCTGGCACGTACTCCTCCAGAAGCTTTCGCTTTTACTAGCTGGCCGGATTGGTGCCCACAGATTTTAATGCGGATACCAATCTGAACGGAAGCTGTGGGTGGAACTTGCCGTGCAGCGCCGGCGCCGCGCGCCGGCGGCGGCGGCGGCTGGCATTGCGCACGCACGGCGGATGGCGCCACGCCACGCACTCTGTTTGACGGTGTCGCGTGGGGGCTCCCAGAGCTTCCGTGCATTTTTTTGCTAGCTGGCTTAGGGCCCGTTGAAGCCCATCAAACGACGCGGGAGGACAAACGAGTGAGCGGCCCAAGCAACAGACGCGCGCGGGACTTTTTCCGTTACCATCATGTCATTGCCGCGTTTTGACTTTTTTAAACGGACTTTTTTTCCTCGCGCTTTGACTTTTTTAACGTGCTCAATTATCACTACTAATTATGTAGTTATAGAAGGTACGATGTTGCAGTCCACAATTCAAAAATAACAGTTCAGCATTCCGATTATACCATTTCAACATTTTCCACATAAAAGCTAAACTAACATGCTCAAATTGTTAAACTAATACAGTCAACATTTTCATATATTAGGTTCAACATTTTTCTCAAACTTAATTCAACAATTCGTATAAACTAGATCAACATTTTGTATGAAAATGTTGAAACAATACGTCTAAAATGTTGAGATAGTTATTCAAAATGTTGAAATAGCATATTGAAAGTGTTGATTCTAAAAGATACACATATAAAATAAAAATATACTCATATTGGATCTTATTCTGTCGCATTAATTGTAAGTAACATGGTAGTTCAAACGGATTCGAAAAATAATAAACGGTTTAGGAGAAAATCACATTTAAAAGTAAAAATTCAATAAGATTCCCGTCCGTCCGTGGCTCGCCGCCCGCTGCGAACTCATCTCGGGTCCAAATAAACATGGAATCCTCATCGTTGCACGGATCTCAAACAATGGAAGCTACCTTGGAAAAAAAACTTCCACAGGCCATATAGGTTTCCCGGTGTCGCGTTGACACTTCCCAGCCCAACCCAGGCCCAGCCCAGCAGGTGTGCGGCGGGACGATGGTGGGCTGAAGGTTACAGCTGCCGGCAGCCGGCCGAAGCAGCGGCCCAGCAAAACATGGCGCCGCGAGCTTGTTGCTTCTGCGGATCGGCGCCCAAGGGTGCCCTTGCATTTTTCTGCAAGAGAAACCAGTGATGACGTGGCGGGATCCATCGCATTTCTAGAAGTTCAGAATTTCATATCAAAGGCAACGTACATGCATATCAATATATCATGGTGTGCATGTTTCTTCTTCGTTCTTTGTTAGACGATGTCTAGCTAACATGAAAATAATCCAAATTTGGCTATAAATAGTGTAGCAGCTGGCCAGGCTCACGGATTCCTGAGCAAAATCATTCCACCTGTACAACTTAGAAACTCCAAATAAAAAAGAAAAAAAAGTGCTGCAACTAATTTGAGATGCCCCTCACCTTTTTTTTTACTTTCTGTCTCCTGGTGATTTCTTCGTTTCCGTCAACCTCGTTTCTCGCGACCAAATAGGAACAATTTATTTCCTGGTTCTAAAAAAAGATGACGAGTTTTCTCCACCGCAACTGATTGCAACCGGGGACCCAAAGGAAAATTGATTGCAAACGGACATGAAGGTATGCTCCTCACGTCGAATTGTTCATGGCCACATTTCTTTTGTTCGATTATTTGATTCATTCATTCATGTCCAGAAGATGTTCTTCCTCCCCAGTTTTTTTGGTTTTTTAGCTGCTCATTCATTCATGTCGCTCATGCCCTCGCATGCAGCCCATGACGAGCATGGAGGATCATCCTATTCCTAATTCTCTATCATGCCCAACATGTTCTTGACGCGGCGAATGTGGAACAGCCCACGCCAATGCGTTTGATCTTATTTGTTAATAATATACATATAAACAAGATTATAAGAACACATACGGAGAGGATTGATTTTTTTGTTCATGCACAAGCGCTCCAAATCTTGCGAGCCGCACACCAAAATGGAGGAGCACGCCGCCGGGTGCAGCACCGGCGCGACGTCGTGCGACGACTCCTCCTCCGCCGGCCGGGCGCCGCCGTCCTCCGCCGCCGCGGCGCAGTGCTCCACGGTGTCGGTGTTCCTCGCCAAGATCGGCGGCGCCCCGCGCCACGTCACCGCCGTCTGGAGCAAGAACCTCATCAACCAGTCCTTCACCATCTCCATCGACCGCGCCGGCGGCGACGACGACGGCCCGCCGGCCACCCACAAGGTGGAGCTCAAGCCGTGGCCGTTCTGGAGCAAGAAGGGCAGCAAGGCGCTCGACGCCGGCGGCGGCGGCCGCGTCGACGTCTTCTGGGACCTGCGCGGCGCCAAGTTCGCCGGCAGCAGCAGCCCGGAGCCCGCCGGCGGCTACTACGTCGCGGTGGTGAGCAACGACGAGGTCGTGCTCCTCCTCGGCGACGGCAAGAAGGACGCGTACAAGCGGACCAAGTCCCGGCCGTCGCTGGAGGACGCCGTGCTGGTGTGCCGCCGGGAGAGCGTGTTCGGCCGCCGGAGCTTCGCGGCGCGGGCGCGGCTCGACGCCAGGAGGGCCAAGGAGCACGACATCGTCGTCGAGTGCTCGCCGGCGGCGGGGGGCGCCGCCGTCAGGGAGCCGGAGATGTGGGTGACGGTGGACGGCT
The DNA here is from genome assembly GCA_033239725.1 of Echinochloa phyllopogon. NCBI lineage: Eukaryota > Viridiplantae > Streptophyta > Magnoliopsida > Poales > Poaceae > Echinochloa > Echinochloa phyllopogon. The sequence goes on from BTCW01000001.1 coordinate 7,065,896, forward strand.
TCGTGCTGCTGCACGTCAAGAACCTGCAGTGGAAGTTCCGGGGGAACGAGACGGTGCTCGTGGACCAGGCGCCGGTGCAGGTGATTTGGGACGTGCACGACTGGCTCTTCGGCGGGCCGGTCGCGCAGGCGGCCTTCGTCTTCAAGCCCGGCGCGCCACCGGAGATCCAAGAGGACAGTGGAGGGAATGCCATACAGGGTGAAGGGACTGAGTTCTGCTTCTTCCTTCAGGCATGGAGGACAGAATGAAGCCGTTGCATTATAGGGCAGGGTTGAAGTTTTGAGGGTGGGGCAAGGTCATGTTGTTATTTTGATGTGTGCCACTGATTTTGTTAATATGAGTCACATTGAAAGCGTATTCAGCTTTACAAATTTGTAACAAGGAATACTTCAAGTGGATCACACAGAGTTTCTCTCAATGGTAATTCATCCAAGCAGACTCATATTACATGAGCACAAAAGGTGAATGATTAGCTGATTAATATGATGAAATGTTGAGAAACAATAATAATTCTACATTCTGATAGAACTAAGAAAAGTTTGGTTGAAATATTTCAGCGGCTGCAACCCATTTCTTGAGTCATAACAGATACAAGATCTAAACAAGGCACGAGACATCATATTCATGGCAAATGATGTCCACTCATTCAGGTTATGGTGCATGGCATTTCCACCAGAAAACTTGCGCCGAGCCCAAATAAAGTTTATTGTAGAACAAGTCAAGGCTATCATCATAGCAACTAAACTCTAGTTCCCTTCTCACACTGGTTACTAACGTAGCTGAACCATTTCATCCATCAGCAGAGGCACGTTAATGTGCAAACTCACATGCCAGATCATGGTAACAACAAAAATTGGAAGAAAGAAAAAGTTTCTGTTGTGTCCAGAAGATGATCCTTCACTCCATCACAGCAACACCACCAGCAGTCTTGATCTTCGCTATGATTGCTTCGGCTTCCTCCTTTGTGAGTGACTGCTTCAGAATTACTGGGGTCTTCTCCACTAGTTCCTTTGCCTCCTTCAACCCCAAATCCGTAAATGTTCTGATCTCTTTGATAATCTTGATCTTTGCGGCAGCATCGAATTTCTCCAACTTAACATCGAAGACTGTCTTCTCAGCCTTTTTCTCCTCGGCCTTTCCAGCGCCTGCCCCAGAACCACCCTGAGGACCAAAACTGAAACCCTGGCCAGATATCGCCTGCGGGGGCTGTTGGTTCAGTCTGAAGAGGAGGGCTGGAGCAATCTGTTTGATCTCCTCAGGAGGGAGAGCAGCAATGCGGTCAGCTAGGTCCACAACTTTCTCTGATGGTGGTGGCATAGGCCCATACGGGTCGTATACATCAGGGTATTTGTACTTCTTAGCACCTGTGTCCTTTGCAGCCTCAGTGCTGTATAGATGAGCCCAAACTGCTGGAAGACGACTGCCAGAAGGCGGTCTTGAAAGACATAGCCGTCTTGCTATTGTGCAGAGACTCATCCTACTATCAGCAATGTGAATGGAACACTCTCCCTGCACAAGGACCCAAAACAACATCAAATGGGATGCCACGGAAACTTCCTCCATGCTCATAGATCATTTTGAACTGCAAGTGTCTTTGAGCACAAATAGAGGCATATGTATACTTAATCTCTGAAACAGGACGGCTTAAGTAAATGTTGGCAATTCCAGCATTCCAACGTGGCTATCTTACATGTTTTGGAGCTAACAAAAGACATGCAATCAATGATTCGAATGAACTGACAACTGCATTCACACCTAGTCACAGAATAACTTGATCCATGAAAAATGACAGTCACAGAATAACTTGATCCATAAAAAAACAGTGACATAAACCTTTCCCATCATCCATAAAAGGTAGGATGCTTTAGTTTCACCCAGTTCCCAAATGCTGCATACCAATATTCAGAGGAGAGCAACAGATACAACACGATGTCACTTATTCATGGGAGTTTGGCCCTTAGAAAGGGTCAATTGGCAGTTGGCAAAGTACAACTCATAAGCAGACAAGTCCAAAAATTAACCTGAACCTTGTGGAGTTAACCATCACATTGTTCTCGCCCTCACCGACTAATCAATTCACTGGTTAATGTTAATCAGCAAAAGAATCTCCTTTATTTTTCAATTCAAACCTAAATGGTTCACAACTTGCTACCCTAACTCGCAGGAACAACGCGCGTAGAAGATCAAAGGTTACCAAACTTCCAATACGATGACACGCGAATCTCAAATCCAGCTCATCTGCGATGAACTCGTCTAGTGGCACTTCCTCCAAATCACTCTAGCCTCAGATCAGGCCCAGTGAAAGACAAAATCCAAACCCACTAGAGCTAGATCGCTCCGCACGAGGATTTCTAAAAAAAAGTAAACCGACTATAACAAAGGGATCCGCGGCGAACTGGACGGGATTGGATCATCCATCCCAAGTCCCAACCATGAAGCGATGGAAATGAAGCATACCTCGGTAGCTCAGCAATCGGCACCGGATCGGAGACCCGCGCGGCGCGGCGTCCACGCGCCGGCGATGGCGCGGAGAGGCGAGGAGAAGCCGGCCGCGCGCGCTGTCGAGGCGGCGCTAGGGTTCTACGCTTCGACTCGCCGGTCGCGGGGGTGAGGCGTGCCGGCTGCGAGGAGCGAAACGGCGAGACGAGCCTACCTGAGCTACTGGGCCTGGCCTTGCTTCTGCGTGCTGGCTTGCTGGGCCTGTGCTGCGCCGCTGGCGGGCTCATCATGGGCCAGGCTCTATGCCGCTGTCAACAAAGTTCCGGTCGTGTAAACTGCATGGTCAACCGCAGCATGTGTGTGTGTGTTTTGCTCCGATTGGCATTTCTAAATTTGGCTTCGAATCTGAATTCGCCAAACTTTTTTAGTAAACGATTTGCCGATTTTTGCATTCTGAAGGTTGACATTTGCGAAATTCAAGTCACTTTAATGGTAACTGGAAACAAAAATGGTGACCAAGACACAAGCAGGCATTCATTGCAACAAAGTGCAAAGGTAATGGTCTTACCACGACGTCCTTGTGTGGACACACCGAATGGCTGATCCGGCGATCTTGGAATGAAGATTTGAAGTTTGGGAATGCTGCTGGGTTGGTTGATATCACAAGTCAAAATCGCACGCTCAGTGTTGACGCAACAAGTGTTAAGGAAATTCTTTCAGGTATTCACGTGCACCCAAATTAGATATGATCTCGAACAAACTATGTACGGAGTATAAATAAATCATCTTCGATGCCTCGGCGTCTTCTACTCTTCTTGTGCAATAGTAGATAGCAAACAATAAAATCTTGCAAATAGATAACAATGTCATTCAGAATCATCTTTTAACCTTTTTAAATTAAAGGCCCCGCTTTATAAGAAAGCATAGATCAAATTTTGCTGGGGGTGCCAACTTAGGCAGCAAACATAGCTATTCATCAGCTGCTAAACCTCTCCTTAACTCTCTCTCTCTCTCTCTCTCAACTCCCTCCACAAAGATCATCAAAAAACTATTACAACCTAGCTCCAGCCAATCATTTTTTAACTTTTGGATTTAGCAGTTAGTTAAAAGCACTCTTTTGAGATATCAGTTGGAAAAAAAACTGGTCATTGAATTCTGCAGCTGTGCGAGCCTGCAGCACTGCAATCATAATAATCTGCATTTCGTGAATGATGTGTTTGCAAATAGTCACGAGGAAATTCTGAAATTGTTTATCAGCTTCTCCCAGTTCGGTGCAGAATTATTCAGAGGGTCTGATGTTTTGACGAAAACTTGATGGCTGTTGTTTGACTCTTTCAGTAATTCAACTTGTTGAGTACATTTTTAAAGGGAGAAAATTCAAGTGCAGAATGAACTCTACAATTCCCTTCGAACTGTGTCTACATAGACCAAGGATGATAAATCACAGGACCTTCAGCAACTGAACCTCAAACACCAGTGGCTCCTTGGCATGAGAGAGCAGACTCCGCCGTGGTCCGAACTGTAATAACATCCAAGGCAAGTAGAACAGCAATTGTAAATTAAAACATATATCACCATTGGGTACATGCAAAATTTTCATTTTAGAGATGCATTTTACCGTAAAAATTTTCATTTATGCTACTGTACTTTCATGAGAAGAGAACTTATTAACCGTAAAAAGACTTAAAAACAAAAATACATGAACTAGGGTTCATCAAGGCTATACTGTTATACCTCTTCTGGTATGGGCTTCAAGGTCTCACTGATGTAGCCAACTTCAGGAGGGATTAAGGCCCTCCTCTTGCCTGCATACCAAGTCATAAAGAAAGACATATAATAAAAGCATTTTTTAACTGAAGATTCATAGCACCATCTGTATCCTATCAGGAACTGATATCCGAAGTACCTCCGACCTTCATCCCAATTAGGACGTCTTTAAGGCCTTGAATCATATGAACACCAAACTAGCTAGAGTATACATCAAACAAGCACACAACCAGAAACTGAGCCAGAATAAGCCTAGTGGAAATCTGAACTTCTGAAGGATGTGAAAAATTTTCAGCAGTGAATCTTATAGGTTATAACCTCTTCTCCGCCAAGTGGAAGTGTCACCGGCTTGCTCTCACCGCTGAACTGGTCCACCGTGCTGGATTACAGAATCCAGGGAAAACATGGTGAGACAACAAGATGACTGTAACATGTTTAGAGTGTATGGCCTTCATATAGTCAATGGCATGTTCACCTATGCACGAAATAAGCATTTGCCCGGCGGCAGACATAGTTGAACTGCACCAGACCGCCTTCCCGTGCTTCAGGCCCCTCCCCCTCGACGACATCTTCAGATCAAGAAGCGCAATTCGTCCATGAGCAGGCAGAAACTTGGCTGGAAACCGTGCAAGAACATGTCACTGCTACAGTACTACTTGTACCTTCGAGTATGACTCCACTAGCCAGCTTCCGGTACCTGAAAACTTCGAAACGAAATCAAGAGATCAGATTCCTGGACCATCGAATTCACCGTTACGTTTCGCTGCGGTAGGCGATGCGCATTACCTGATAACATCAGGCTCCAGCATTGCTGCTGCCTGCGCCGGCATGAGGAGGGCAAGAGGATCGATGCATGAGGCCGCGGCGCCAAGAACCACCATCCCTGAAACTGCCCTCCTCCTAGAGAGCCCACAGGTTGCCTTCAGAGAGGAAGCCCTCCTCCGGCATGCCGACCGGATCTTCTTGGGCTCCGATGGACACCAGCATCTGATTGAGAAAACTCGAAAAAAGAGTCCAATGAAGAACTCAAATTAAGAAAACTGAACATAAGCGGGAGGCACGAAAATTTCACATGTAGACCGTAGAAGATTGCATTATGTGGTACCTTAGAAACTGGGAGGTGCACGGGAACGGATTGGCGAGGGACGTGAGCGATCCAGACTTCATTCCTGCAATCCTGCGGCTTCGAGGAAGGCTACGGACGGGAGAAAGTGGATAATGGGGTAGTGGTTGCTGGAAGGGCTAATGTTTTCACTAATAAATAAACATACTAGAAACAGTAACAACAAAAGACGAGATGGCCGAGTTGGTCTAAGGCGCCAGATTAAGGTTCTGGTCCGAAAGGGCGTGGGTTCAAATCCCACTCTCGTCAAATTATTTTTTCGCTGCTTTTGTTTTTTCCCATCAACCCACTTTTGTTTTTTCCCATCTACTTTATGCAAATATTTGGTGTTCTTTTTCTTATGCAGCTTGTTTCTGCCGATAAAAGATAAATTATACATAGTCAAAATTGGAATATTTTAATTTCTATGAAAATAGTTTGCACTAACCAGATAATATAAAACAGCATATCAATAATTAGGAACCACTTCCATAAGTGATACGGATTTTGCATACAATATAACAATTTAAGAAAACATCGTAGTTTTCCTTTGTCAAAATTTAATTTGCATATTCTCGCTTGATAATTACCAAAACAGCAACATATTTTTTCATTTGAGATTTATTTTTTAGTTATGAAAATAATATATTTTTCATCAAATTGAAAATTATTTTTTCCTGTCTCCATGTCAAATGACTTAGATTTTGTAGCCATTTAATCTCGACCATCGGCATAGATCAGTTCCTTAGTTTTCAAACCCTAAGTGATTTATCTTCTCATGCTCACCCCTGTCCACGCCAGCTAGCAATCACATCCCTCCATCCCTTCTAATAAGCCTATATAAAGGCTTCCTCCTCCGACCCCATCCCACTCTACACCTCTCCTCCCCAATTTTTTTGTCAAATACTTACCCCTACTGCCAGCTTGCAATTGTGCCCCTACCTTGTTCCTCCCTCCCTCTACCTCATCGGCACCCGGATATAGTGGGCTCGTTCCGCCTCCAAGATCCTCCCTTCTCCCATGCACCTCTACTTTCCTCCTGACTGAGTGCCTCTATCCTCTTCGATTTTTTTTACCTTGTACAGTTGCGTCTTCGTTGTCACCATCACTGGTCCAGATCTGACAGCATAACCAACTGCTCACCTGGATCTGGTAGCATCGACAACTTCCACTGCACACGGGTTCTCCCACGACTAGGGGGCTATACCTAACACATTGGTGCCACCATCATTTTCTCCTATCTGAGAGCACCACCAACTGCTTGTCTAGATCTGATAGGGCCACCGCCATTGGAGCCTCCATCAACTACTACTCGCTGCCTAACGGCCCCGTTAGTTCGATCATCCATATAGCAGTCTCCATCGGTGGGGGACGAGACCCTCTATATGAATCAGGTAAAATCCCCACCATCCAATTTGAATCAATAATTTTTATTCTTTTTGTTATGGATAAGCATGTTATAAAGTAGATCTGTTTAAGTTGAGAAAGTGTCTACTTTTTTTATTTTTTGTCCTACTGGAATTTCTAGTTTTTTTCTTTTAAAAATATTTTCCACTTTCGATCTACCTAGTTTTTTTAGAAAAACAAAGGCAGAGCCACATTCATTCATGTCTCGTGTACGAGTGTCTACAAAGTACTACCTCCGATTCGTTTTAATTGTCGTTTTGGACAAGGAAACAGAACTGGTCGCAGGCCAAAAGTTATGTCGGTGGCGTCAAATATAATGAATTGGAGGTAATAGTAAAAGACATAAAATGGTGGTCGATCGGTGTGGAAAGTTGAAACCGAATTGGCCCATTTTTAGGGCAGTCCATAGCCCACATCACCACCGCCTGCCGCTCTTGGCTCTTTGTTCCAGGCTTTGCTGCTCCAGCATGAACGCAAGCACATAGGCAAGGAAAGACCGCATGTATGCACCAGCATGCTCGCCTGAACCGTACAACCAGTGAGCAGTAGGCTGCCGGCGCGGCCACCCACTGGCGATCCGTGCCCCGTGGACCTCCGCTCCAATGCTCGCACTAGTCGCTAGCGACGCCAACCAACAGCTCTCCCGATCCCATCGCATGTACGACGTCGTACGTTCTATTATTCATCACGCGCGTTGATGAGGTTGCTCCGCAGATGACTCTACCAAAACCAAGGTATTCGATGTGTGGCCATGATTTTCTATTGCTTTGTTATTGAATTCAATCGATGCAAGTATGATGTCAATAAACTTCAGTTGGATAAATTGTCGAAAACTCTGATTTTGTTGCGATGACTATATTTGTCTAAGTCTAGTTGTAGTAGGGGACACAAATGGAGACACGTCAAGGAGACACGCAAGTTGCAGCTCTAGCCTATCGGCCATACGCTTTGGACATGTTTGGAAAGCTTAGTACTCCATAGTATCTTGATGACTGGCCAGATTTTTTACACTATACAAGAAGAAAATACATATGCCACTAAAATTTTGGTTTCACTTGGCCAGAAACAGATGCGATCATAGGCTAGGAAGGGGCTATTTTGGCCCAAAAAATTAATTTTCTTGTACTTTATGTCTCACTAGTTTAATTTTGGCCCCTAATCGAAAAAAGAATTGGTCCCTACCCTAATATCTTCTATAACTTATTTTGGTGTCTTTCAAAGCCTGCAATGTCATTCCTTTAGTTGTATGATTCATATAGGTAATGCTGAGGCCCTAAAAAGATAATACCGATCATGATACACGTTGGATGCTTTCTTGTCGAGTCAAATCGATTTTTTCTCTTTGTCATCTTGTACTTTTATCTTGCTACTCAGTCCCATTGTGTGCATCTTCACTTGGCTGCCTACGCCGCTAAACCATCATCCTATCACCATCCATACCCCTCATCCTCAATAACCCGGCTGATAGACAAATTATGGAAGAAATGAAGACGTACACCGCTAGCAGAGAAGTGATCATCCACGGTAAGAAGCATATCAAACAAGTGAGAAAGTTATACGATTAAGCTATATCGAGTACTTCATCCGTTCCAAATTGTAAGTCGTTTTAACTTTTTTAGATTCATAGATATTATTATGCATCTAGACATACACTATATCTAAATACATAGCTAAAACGATGTATAAATAGGAACGGACGGAGTACGTAAAATACTCAAAATAATTAGTGCTAGACGGTTCTTCAGAGACGAAAGATGACGAGTGCGAAACTAGCGACACACAGAACACAGTAAAGGGCACGAGCTAATACAACACGTGCAAGAGAAAACGAGGGACCCAAAAGTAAACAAACGCAGGAGACGAGGGACAAAAATGGAAACAAATCCACTGCGCCGCAACCAACGGAGGAGGCGGCGGCGGTGCTCCTGTCCCGCACGGAGAAGGGGGATCGATCGACTGCTGCTCCCCTAGAGCGAGGGGCTGCGGGGTGCCGCTGGCTGCTCTAGAGCGCGCGGCGGCCGGGGATCGAGGGCTCCTGCCGGCGCCCGAGCAAGCGACGACGGTGGTAGTCACCGACGACCCTATCGCTGGCTGGGTCAAGGAGCCCTTCAGACTCTTAGACAAGGTCGAGGACTACGCTTCTCATCTCTCTCCTTCCTGTCCTCGATCTGTGCACCCCGTCGACTGCTGTGCAGATCGTGCGTTTTGCTTTGTTAGTGTCACTTGAATCTTGGATAAGTTTACTGTTTCGCCTCAATTTTGAGAGAAGAGAATGGTGCCTGATTCATTGATTCATCATGGCTTATTTGTACTTTTCAGCTCATGATTATTTCCATTTGCTGCGGTTATTGTGATTAGTTATATTTTAGGGTGGATGGGGCTGTGGTATTTGCTTGTATTCTTCGAAAATGTTTGATAATTGTTTTGTTTTGATTGGGAAATGATACTGTTGCCTTTCATATGACACAATTTATTTATTTCATCATCTCATAGCTTACTGCAGTCTAATGTTCTTGCATGCCAAACACTTAAAAGAGAATCCTAGCCATGGAGATCCTGCGGGCACCTAATTTCCTGTGATTTAACATTCCTAACAGGATTTGTTTCCTAGGTTGCCAAACCGCCCCTTATCCTTTTTTTTTTACTAACATGGTCACACCTGTACTCATTGAAGTAGACTTGTGCTGAGATCATATCGAAGCATTACGCGAAATGGAGTTTGGCAGCTTAAACTGCAGATCTTTGTGTCATCTAGTTATGTACTGTTTCTATGATTCGTTCGTATACCAGGGCTCTTACCATTTTAACTAGACCATTGGTTGAAAATCGGCTCCGATTGGCAAATAGTTTATATCAGGTGTCTGCATATATCAAGTTGTTAGTTGGCAGTTCGCATGGCAGTTAAACTTTCATTCAGTTCACCTTTCTATGGAGTCATTTTTGCATTTCTAGGGGACATGATCCACACAATTCCTTTCACCTATATATTTATGGGAAGAAGCCAATATTTTTAATAATATATCCCCTTAAAAGAAATTTTCCATGTTTGCTTCTTATCATGGGGAATATATAGGTAATGGATTGCTAACTTCCCTGCTTCTAACAGTAGAATAAAACTGCACAGAGAGATGGACATTAGCAGACTGAGACCTGACGAGAGCTAAAATAACAAGTATTTGCTGTCAAAGTGCCTTGATCTGTCCTTGATGAAGTCTGGCGATCTAAACTTGGAGATAAGGTTGGATGGGTCTAAGTCTAATATCTTTACTAATACGCAAGTGTTCAATTTTAGTGCACTGTAAACAGTAGGGAGAGAGGGCAAAGTATATTGATTCCATATTGTGCCTTCTCGTATCATGCCTATTCAATTCTTGGTTTAGAACTTGTTAATTTGATATGCTTGTGCACCTTTTATAATTTCCAATTGTAAGGTGAATTGATTTTGATACCTCACTTAATGTTTATCAAAATAACCCAGTAATGTTTTCCTCGATGGATGAACATCGTTTTGTCTCATTATTGCGATTCATAGAGTTTAACATCTGTAGTAAAGTTTAAGTCCCATTATTTCATCAAACTGGCGCATCCATATTGGTTTCATTGTTGGTTAGAACTTGCTTGTACTGATTTGACTCTGCACTTGTGTTCTACATGTACTTCCAGTCATTTATGAGTGACTTTGAATAGCAGCACCGAAGCCATTCTATGTTCACCTAAGATGTTAATTGATCAAGTGGAAAGATATTATACTTATGTTGTATACTATTTTTCTTTTAGATCTTATGTTGTATACTAAAGGGTATACTTTTATGCCAGCACAGTTCTGTATCAGCCTGTCTTGCTGTTTTTATTGCATGCTGACTAAACCTTTACCTTTTACAGAGTTGTAGATTGCATCCTAGCCATGGACTGCAACAATGATGATATTGACAAGCAGAATGAAGCAACAGAAGCTCAAGTATACGTTCCTCAAGATGCCCAAGGGACTGTCCTTACTTTTCTACCTGGTAGGGTTGTTGTCAAGCTTCGCAGGGTGTGCAGGTTCTGGCGAGACTGTGTTGAAGACCCTAGTTTTGTGAACCGTCACCTCAACAATGCTTGCCGCTTCCACCAGTCCATTGCTTGTTTCACTTCGCTTGATCATGGCCTAGTCCACATGTACACATTTGATCCAGCCACAATGAATTTCAGAAGCGTGGAACTTGTGTTCTCAAATAGGTCTAACATGTCAGGCCCCTGCAATGGCTTGCTATGCGCGTATGATATAAAGGGCGATGCTGAGGTCTTGAATCCCACAACAAGGAAGCATCTGAGGCTGCCAGAATCAGTACTCAAGTCACGGTCTCTTTACTCTGAATATTTTGTTGGATTTGTGCACTCCACAAAAGAGTACAAGGTGGTCTCTATCCGTCACTGTGTGCAGTTCTTGGCATTTGAAATATGCACTATCGGTGTGCAGTCATGGAGGACAATACGTGAATCTGCAGAGCTTCTGAAGGCAACAAAGGCGGTCATTGTTAATGGTAGCATGTACTGGCTACTTCTTCATGAGGCATCCTCCAGCTTGTCTCGAGAAATCCTGATGCTCAATCTGACAGATGAGATGTTCACAAAAATTGCCATCCCAGATGCTGTTAAAAAGCATGATTTGGAACTATTGGAGGGGGAAGGAAAGCTTCTTTTGTTATCAAATCATTATGATAGATCATCTACCAATACAGTTTCAGATATATGGTTGGTGGATTTAACTCATCAAGACTGGATCCACTTGCATACGCTTGCCCATCGGATGCCTGTGGGTATGAACCCTTTTTTCCAGTTCAAGACGAAGATCTTGTTTGGCAGCCAAAAGAGACTTGTCTGTGTAGATCTTGAGGATTGTACAGTTTCATACATCACCTTGCCTTCTGGCGAGACTTTGATATCTTGTGGCACGTTTGTGGAGAGTTTTGCACCTGCTGTGACAGGCATGGTTAGTTCAACTGCGTTATCAGATGGTAACAGTTCTGGTCTCAATGAACCATCCTCAGCAGACCCTGGACCATCTTTTCAAGGCGCTGGATCATCCTCGGTAAGCCACGCTCAATCTTCTTGTCTCACTGGATGGTCCAAAGCTGACCTTGAGCAATCCTTTAAGAGAACAAAGAGATCGATGAACATGGTGTGGAAGATCGCGAAGCCTAGAGGAAGCTAGGAACACCTGGCTTTGTCTCTCTCTTTCTCTGAACTGTACATCGTTTATAAGGTGCAATGCTGTATTTACTTATTGGTATGGTACAGTGGAAGTAAGAAGCCATGGCAGTGGAAAAGACCGACAGAGTATACAAAAGGAACTGAATAAACAGCAAGCTAGGAGAGTCTGGCTTGGTCAATGGATTATCCTCTCTGGATTGTACATCGACTGGTTGCTTTTCTCATACAAGTCGACATCCTTTTGTGTGAAGTGCAATGCATTTGTTCATCGCTTCATTCGTAGGTGGAAGCCATGGCAAGTGGGACTATGGGAGACGGAGAGAAGCCATGGCAAGTGGGACTATGAGAGACAGGGAGAGAAGACAAATGGAACTTGAATAAAAAGCAAGTGACATTGCTAACCTATAGGCTTTGGGTAATGTTTACCCTGCTTGTGGGGTTTGTACAGCTGAAAGATGTTGAGGTCGTTTTTTTCTCTGCTTAGTACATGTAAACTGTACTGTATGTATTCATTGCGGTTGTGAACAAGTTGGATTAGTACAAATTGTTGTGTACATATATAAGCCACACAAACTCAAGGCTTCTGCAGAGTTCATACAGTGGGCAAGGACAGCGACGGCGGGAAGCCAAAGTAGGGCCAGCAACACTGGCCGGCGGCGCCGCCGGCGCACCGTGCCTGGCAGATCTTCTCCAGCTGGAAGCTCCTGACGTCGATCTTGAACAGCTCGGCGTCCCTGACGCGGTAGCTCGCCATGAACGCCGGCTTCTCCTCGCTGACCTCAAGGATCAAGCACCCGTTGGCCGCGCCCCGGACGCAGAACGGCCGGTGGTAATCCGCCGGCCACGGCAGCGGGATCGTCTTCTCCAGCTGCCACCGCGGCGCGTCGCCGCCGCCGCCGGCGTCCTGCACGATCGTGTAGTAGTGGAGGTTGGCCTTGCCGCCGGGGTGGTGGAAGTCGTGCGCGAACACGCCGACCTTCCCGTCCGGCGCCTCCACGACGGCGACGTGCTCCTCCCAGTAGCCCGCCGGCGAGGGGATCGCCGTGAGGGTGAGCTCCATGGCGCCCGCGTCGAGCACGAGCCACCGGTTGGTGAGGCAGTCCACCCAGTAGAAGCGGCCGTGCGCGTAGTGCCGCCGGTTCCAGACGGTGTGCATCGGGCAGTTGAACGGCGACCGGTGCCGGCGCCAGATGAAGCAGTCCGGCGACGGCAGCGCGCGCCACCGCCCGTCGCGGGAGGAGAAGGCGAAGGCGGCGACCCTCCGCTGGCAACGCGCCGTCCAGAACACGGTGAAGGGCGGCGGCGCCTCCGGGTCCGGGTCCGTGTCCGGCGCCGGCGGCTCGGCGGGGCCGAGGAAGGGCTCGGACGCGCGGGCCGCCGAAGACGTTGAGCACGCCGTCGACGGTGTCGGCGAGGTCCTCCGGGATGCGCGGGAGCAGGACGTAGCGGCGGGACAGGGGGTCGCAGACGGCGAGCTCGGTGAAGACGGCGGGCCTCTCGGTCCCCGCCGCGACGCGGTCGAGGAGGAAGCGGCCGTCGCGGCAGTCCCGGACCATCCACCCCTCGGGCTCGGCTCCATCCGCTGCGGCGGCGGCGTCGGCGGCGGCGGAGGGATCCGGCGCCGGGAGGAAGCCGAAGGAGAAGTCGGCGGCGGCGGCGGCGGCGGCGGCGCGGGCGGCGGCGGCTCCGCGGGGTGGAAGCCCGTGCCGTCGCCGCCGGCGAGGGCGCCGTCGCGGCAGAGGGAGAAGGTGAAGACCCCGAGGAGCGCGCCGGGGTCCCGGTGGAGCGCGCGGTGGCGGCGGAGGAAGCGCGGGGAGGAGACGAGCGCGCGGAAGCCGGCGCTGGCGGCGGCGGCGCGCGCCAGCGAGGAGCGGGAGGGCAGGCGGACCAGGATCTCGTCCGCTATCTCGTCGGGGATCTCGCGGGCCGGCTCCTCGGCTTTGCCGCCTTTGCTGCCGGCGTCGCTTCCTGCCTCGCCGGCGGCCATGGGCGCGCGCTTGCCTCAGCTGAGCTGCCGCTGCTCGAGTGCGTGGTGTAGCGTGGTGTGGGGGATCTTGTGGCGTGCGCTGCGCGGGAGCAATAATTTATGCAAGCGAGGTGGTGGGCCCGGGGGCCGGCTTGTCGGGACGTGTCGACTTTTTCTTTTTTTGACGTGTCGACTTCGTGGCAGCTGGGCCCAGCGACAGCGAGAGGAAATCTTAAATAAGAAGTGAAGGAAATCTTAAAAGTTTTAGAAGAGATTCCGTACCTCGATTATTCGTTGATCCCAGGGATCTTCTGTGCCGATGAGTGGTGAGGTAAGTTTTGTGTTGTGGTTTGACAAGGTGATAGCTTGCTCGTCCGTAGAGGGATCGTGCTAAATATTATGTGAGCCAAGGTTCAGGGAATCTCAAAGCAAAAAATAGCTGATCACTGGTCATTTGGCCTCTCTCTGGTGTTCTTAGTGTTCATTTATCTTTATGTAATCACAATCTTGTAGGATCTTGAACTCCAATTCTCTTTAAATGACATAGCAGGTTTTCTGTTTTTTTATTAAAAAGAAATAGCTAATCACTGATGTATGACATGACAATCCTTAGATGAAGAAATCATCACCTCTACACTAATATAATAGCTTGTCCCACCTGCAAAGAGGAAAAGAAGCACTCCAATTTCTCGGCGAAGCTTGTAGAGATGCCCATTATGTTGACTAACCTAGAGAATTCATTCTCAAAGTCTGTTGCTCTACCATGATGTGAAGCGATGACACGGCATTGTTGTATGTTTTCACAAGCCATTGCTTGAAGAAAATTTCAGCAGTAAATTATAAATAATGTACCGCTAGGAAAGAGTAACAAAATCACGACTATTTTCTGTAAGCTCGTAATTAGCTCACAACTACAACACATAGCTACTCATCCAGTGCTCATCATTGGCATGGCGACCTATCCATATTGTAGTCTATCCTTGGTGGCAACCGTAATAGGTGGAATTGCTAAAAAAAAAGAAGAAAAATACGTGTGTAATATCACTAGCCTCCAATGATAGTGATTGTGACAGTGAGGCCAACAAGGTTAGAGCAAAATGATTCTAAAGTATTTTTGAAGTTGCTTGATATATGTAATGTATCTTCTCGGTGAGGAGCATCCTAAAAAACAAGAGAAAAATTATAGGCGAGGGAAAAGGATAATGTAGCACTAGAAACCGCAGTGCGCGGCGTTGCCGCGCCATGCTTAAGCTGGCCAGTGGCCAGTGGTGTTTCTACGTGGGGTGCTACCCCAGTCACCGTGCTAAAGCTCTATGGTCCCCATCTAAAATCCTGAGGGGTGAAAGCCCTTGTTTGCACACAAATAAACAAAAGAAACATTTGAGAAAAGGATGTAGCAATACCATTGTAACGAGGATAATTTGAATGCCTGGACTGAAGGGATATGTGTCGGTCAATTATAGCCTAATACTGTTCCTTCTGCTATGTGCTGGCTTTCTTCTTGTCTTATATTCACAGTGACATCAGCATCTAATCCTTTGTGTTGCACACACCTTTTATCAATTTGAATTTTGCTTTGAACTTTGTGCTAGATTTAGAGAACAGCATTCTTATGTTAGCATATTTATATTTGAACAGAGCTGCAGGATCTGCTGCCATCGATCATCAATCAGCTAGGTATATTTCTCTTTTCCCGTTGAATTCAAAGTCTGGTATTAGTTGACATG
This sequence comes from Echinochloa phyllopogon, assembly GCA_033239725.1. Taxonomy (NCBI): domain Eukaryota; kingdom Viridiplantae; phylum Streptophyta; class Magnoliopsida; order Poales; family Poaceae; genus Echinochloa; species Echinochloa phyllopogon. The sequence continues at coordinate 7,081,497 of BTCW01000001.1, forward strand.
TCTGTTATTGTTGTCTTGGTGTCCCCGCCTTTTTTGTATCTACTTGAGAATCACTGAGATCTAATATGTAGTTATAACTCACTATGAGCACCTTAATTACATTTGTATCAAAGTGATTTTGGTTTACCTTTAATTGTTCCTCCTATTCAGGTCCTGACAACTTGGACAACCTGAGGAGGCTTGCAGAGCAGTTCCAGAAGCAGGCTCCTGGAGCTTCAGGTACTGAGGGTGGTGCCAGCACAGGTGCGGCTCAGGACGATGACGATGATATCCCCGAGCTTGTCCCTGGAGAGACATTTGAGGAGGACCCTGAAGAGAAAATGGAGGCTGCCGAAGAGAAAAAGGAGTCGTCATAATTTTGCAGTGTGCCTGCTGTTGTGAAGGGTTTATAAGTCAAGCATTGCCATTAGGAAAGACCTATTGAGAAAATTCAAAGAAGGCATGTGCCACACAAAGAATCAGCTGCTGATATAAGGCATAACTGTTATCTAGTGAAGCCGAAAGCCCAGCACACAGCAGAAGGAACAGGATTATGCTATTAAGAGCATATTAACATAAGTTACTTAAGCAGATAATGCGAGTCACAAAGAACACACTCTTTGTCTGTGGAGTTCCACTGACCACCCATGTATTAGCACCAATTGAAGCTTGCACTGGACGGGAACCAAATGAAAGGGGCTCCTGACAAGAACTCCACCAGAAGCACATCTTTGAGGCATACTGCGCACGCCTCCCCTCTTCTCACTTGTTTCTTTTAGAATTTATCCTCTGTTGCAAAGATTATTGTTCCATTCGTTGCTTTGTTTCTTTTGAGGCAGAGGTAAGTCGAGCACATCCTTTGTCCATGTGGCGCGGTCGATGACGAGGACTGTGTGGAGTCGATCCCCACTTCCCTCACCGGCTCACCGCGGCCGGCGGCAGGAAGTCCGATGATGATGACACCAGCGGGCACACGTCGTCCTCCACGAGCACACGTGCTTGAGCATTCAGGCCGGGCTGGTCCGCGGCGGTTTGGCGCGGCATTCCATCGAACAGGTCATGGGCAGACGAGGTGGGTCACGTCCATATACATCAAGAGCAGGTGAGGCGGTCGCCGGAGGATACAGCACGGCCAGCATGTAGGCACCACTCGGCGATGGATGCAGCGTCGGTCTCCACGACGAGCTGCGCCCCGTCTGACGGCGAGGAGGAGGAATGCCGCGACGAGGCGGCGGCGCTGCGGCTCAAGATGGTGGTCGTCGCGGCTATCCTCGTCTCCAGCATGATGGGCGTGGCGATCCCGCTCCTCGGCCGCCGCTGGCGCTGGCGTGATGGTTGTGGGGGTAGGGCGGCGGCGTCATCGTTCTTCACCGACGGCCACGGCGGGGGCGCGGGCAGATGCGAAGGGAGCGGCAGACGGCGACAAGCGGGCACGGTCGTGAAGGTCCGCGATGAGTCGGGTCGCGAGAAAGCGATACCAGGCCCGATCCAATCCGCATCGGACGGCTCCCGTCGCTGGACTCGCCGGATCCAACGGCTGGCAGGTCCAGGATTGGAGTTTAGAGATTTTTTAGAATAGGTGGAGTTTAGAGATATGCGATTTGTTTGGATTTCTTTTCGTTTTTAAAAAGTGCTAGATTCCAGCATTGGATATTTTATTAGTTTCCCATTGGATTTGATATTGGTGAGCAAGTGGGCGTGTTCTCATTGGTGCCAATGTGTTGAAGACAAAATGTGAAAGTGACGAGTTCTAATTTGAAAGAAACATTTGCGGTCCATGAATTTTGTGTAAACTAGCATGTGCGTGTTCAAGGCCCGCAAAGCCACAGCCGTGGAGAAGAAAGTGTTAATAATGCCAGTACTGTACTGGTATGAAGGAGCACCGTGAATCCGTGATTACCATTTCTTATTTTCTTCAGTGTGAGACTGTGAGGTGAGGTTTCGTTCCATAGGATATAATTTTGGTGAGCAAGTGTTCTCGTTGGTGTGCCAAATCGTTTGGGGGACAAAAGGTGGCTGTGGCGCCGCAAGCCGTGGCCCGCCACTGTTCACGTCGCAATCTGAATCACTCAAGTTGTTTGGAGAGAGTGAACATCACAAAATTCAAGTTGTTTGGAGGCTGCCTGTTATGATCGAGAGGTTTGTGGTTGTGCTCCTTACCCGTCTGCATATATGAAAAAGGTGGCTGGTGCATGCACTTGGCTCTGGCTTGATCCATTCCTCATCCTATAAAAACTTGAACGTGACATGTTTCGTGGCATCTGTTGTTGTGATCGTCCACACACAGCCACTGTTCCTACACCTTTTGTGACAGATCAAAGAGGGCTACATACGGAGCATATATCTATTGGATGAACAGGTGGAGATGACCACAGGGCATGTGCGAGAAGTTCCCAAAGATGGGGTCTTTGGCTCGGCCTTGGATTTATTTACTGCCCTTCCTCAGCAGAGCCGCCCACCACTTTTGTCAGACCTAGATCGGCATGCTGCACAAGCTCTTCTGAACGGAGACTCCCATGGAGGTGTATCCTTCCTCGGTCTCCTCAGGCGAGAAGGAAGCTAGCTCCCCCCAACTGAGTAACGACAGCACGAAATGCTTCTATGGTGATGCAGATGGAGTGTAGTAGCGCAGTGCTGCAGCCGGTGGCAAATCGTGGTTAGGCATATAGTTAGAATAAATGTCTTGCAATGCTCATATAATACAACCATTGATGTGAAAGGAGTAGAATTCTTGAAAGGCATATTTTTTGTATACTCAATTTAAGTTGACCTTTAGACCATGTAAGGACTTTTTTTTCACATTACGCATGGACATAGTTCCTAGTATACTTAGTATGTGGAGGCCACTATCTATCATTATCTGCTATAAAGCTTGGTTTCTCTTAAGCCACGGCCATCCATAATTTCCTACCGTTCAATTATGTGCTTATGCTCTAGGAGAGGGCTGCGGTCCCTAATCCTTCATGTTTCTTGTTTCTTGCAAGAAACATGAAGGGTAAGACTGAACCAGTGGAAAACAGAGGAGGCCCCCGCGTCGTCTCCAGGGGGGCGACTCGGCGGCTCGCCCCCCACCGCCGCCGCTCCTCCCTCCCTACCCTCTGGCCATCCTCGCCGTCGCCGGAGCAGGGCCCCGGAAGCCCGTGGGCCCGCTAGGAACGCGACGACGGGGCATTCTCTTTCGGTAGACCGTGGTCCCCGGCCGGCGGTGCGAGACTGATGGCGACGGCGGCGACCCGACTCGGCCAGCGAGATCCGGGTCCCTGCGGACCGGATCCGGTCCCTCCGCAGGCAGATCCGGCCAGGGCACTGGCGGCTCGGCCTAGGGATGGCCGACGCGGGCGGCCGACACGACGGGACGGCCGCGCGCGGACGACCGGCATGGGGGCACGACGAGAAGCGACTGCACGCGGCGCGGAGGCAGAGGCCAGGCGCAATGACGGCCTGCGGCATGGCGGCGGCGCTTGGTCGCCGGTGCGGCCGGCGGCGGATCTGGCGCGACGGATTCGGCCCTGGTGTTGGAAGGGCTAGCTTCGGACTTTGCAACTACATCTGGTGATGACATCTTCAATTTTGCCTTTCCTTTTCACATAGACCAAGAGACATGAGTCACCTTGGCTTCATTCGCGGATTCTCCTACTCGAAGACGGATTTCATATGCAATTTATTCTTGGTGAATTATGCACGGGTACCCAGCGGCTACTTTGTAGCATGGTATCTCAGGTTACGAATTCAGATGGTCTGCCGGATTTGGAGTTCGTGGCTGTTTAAAGTGGGTCAGGGCTGGTCTATATGGAAGCATTGGCCTGGTAAGAAGGGGGAAGCAACACCGGTGTGGCTTGGTCGTGGTGGTAATTGCTACTAATTCATCGGTTCCGGGAAGAAATTCCTAGGTCTGATCTTAATTGGTTGAACCTGGCAGTGACCTTGTTCAAGGCATTGCTTGGATTAAGATGAATTACTCCACCGTGAAAACATTTGATCTGGTCTTAATTGGTTGGGTCATTACAGTGTCGGCACGTGCGCGTGCCGTTTTCTCGTTGGAGGCGTTGTATCAGGAACCTACTTCATAGTCCAAGAGTTGCTTTGGTTTGTGAAGCGGATAAAAATGAAGGGGCTTGTGGTAGTTTGCTAGGTCATGGTGCTCTCATTTTTTGTTTCTTTTTTATTAGTTGTGTGCATCTTAGTTATGCAGAGACCGGATTGGATCTTATATAATTGTAGATGTAATTGTCTAAGATCAATAAAGCTTCACTTTTTCAAAAGAAAAAAAAAAGAGTGAACCAGTGAATGAAAAGAGGAATATAGCTAGACAGAGATTGGAACGGACCAGCGGGGGAACTGTGAAGGGCTGGCGTTATCGTCGATCTCTAGAATGATGCGAAAAACAGATGCATCCATAGAGATGTTGTGGAGATTAAACAAAAAAAAGTGTAATAAAATGTATTTTTATGTGTGGCTGTTGTGTAGTTTAATTTGCTCACTAAGCGGGTTATAAACAATTTAGATTTTTTAGTCCTATTTAATACACAAACGGTTATATCAATGTCACATTCATGAGTGTACAAATGATCCTATAAGCTTGTTTGCTGTTAAACTCTCGATAGCATACGTTCCTTGTCGAGCTCACTTCCAACTTTCCGACAAAGGCTAGAAGCACCTTATGTTATCTTATGTTATGCAAGTATAACCGGGTAGACAGCTTTCTGTCTTTTTACACAAACAGACAGCTTAAACAGACAGCGTGTACAATAGATTGTCTGTTTAGCTGTCTGGTGTTTAATTCATCCTTTAACACATAAATCATGATGATCTAGTGTATACTTGATCTTTATAGTCATTTTATTGCATATATAGATTGTTCATTGCTGAACTTAAAAATGTTGAATTTTTTATTATCCACACCACCCATGCTCATCCACCCGCTGCCAGCTTCTTCGTCATAAGCTTATCTTCTTGCTCATCCACCCGTCGGCAGAAGCTTATCTTCTTGCCCAGAACCAGAACCGCTACCCAGAAATCCCCGCCGGCTGAGGCGCTTGCCCACGGCGGTGCTCCAGGCCGACCGCGCCGGCCGAGGCGCTCGCCCGGGAGCAGAGGGTGGAGGACGGGGCTCGAGGCCGGCTGAGGAGCTCGCCCAGGGCGGAGCTCGAGGGAGGCGCTCGCGCGTGGGGAGCTCGAGGCCGCCCGAGGCGCTCGCCTGGGGCGGAGGGCAGAGCTCAAGGAAGGCACTCGCGCGTGAGGGACCTTGAGGCCGGCCGAGGTGCTCGCCGGGGGCACCCACGCGCGGAGCGGTGGACGCGCCCCGCGGCAAGCTATAGGTCTCCCATCCCAATTGCTGCTCCATCGTCCTGCTCCTGCGCCGGCGACTGGGATCCACCGCGAGGCGAGGAAGTATTTCTTCAACGCGCGCGGGAACCGGAGGAGCGGGTGAGGAAGGCGCGAACCTGGCCGCGCAGCTGATCCCGTGCCTGCGTCGCCTCCCCGCATCGCTTCGTACAACGCTCTTCATCGCCAGCACGTCACCTGGGAGCACGCGCTGGACTCGTCGACGAACAAGACGCCGGTTGGGTGCATGGCGTCATCTGGGGTTTTTTTTGCAAATGTTCGGTGCATGGCGACGGGTCTGGCCGACCCGTTGTACTTGCCCTCATGGTGTCAGTTCCGATAGGACAGCCAAGATGCGCTCACATGTTTAATTAGTCATGTTGGATGAATCGGCCATGCGATCAAATCAATTTGCCCAAATCACTTGATGCATTTTCGTCACAATTTGCCACTGCAGGAGAACCTTTTGGACCACTCCATGCTTAAGCTTTTGTTTCCTAATTATTATATAATAATGAACTTTTCTATTTTTACTAATTGTTTCGCACCCCTTCTTAAGAAAAAGAAAACTCCACACAATCCCCTTCAATCTTTTTAAAGAAATGTCCTTCAATTATTGGCAACACAAAGACAAATGCATATTTTAGTTATAGTCACTAACAAGAACCGTAGTAACGCACAGACACATTTGCTAGTAAAAAAAAATAAAATAACAACATTTGCGATATCAAGTTAGTATTATTGGATCCATTATACGATGCATATTATGGTATACTCATATAAGAGGTAATGTCAAATACTTCCTCCGTTCCAAATTATAAGTTGTTTTGGCAAATCTAGATTCATACTTAGTAGTATGTATCTAGACATAAAGATTTACCAAAACGACCAATAATTTGGAACAGAGGGAGTATTTAATTTTATCCCAAGTCAAACTATAATTGTCGAATTAATATTATTGGACCCTTTTGTGTCACATAAGAAGTGCTGTTACATAACTTATTCCATACTCCATCGATCGTAATAAACAAAACAATTATCTAACTTAATATAGTTTGACTTAGTGATCAAACTTAATGTAGTTGAACACAGACAAAACTAAAAATACTTACTCCCTCCGTTCCAATTTGTAGGTCGTTTTGGCATTTTAAGATTCATAGTTAGTAGTATGTGTCTAGACACAAGTATATATGTAGATACATACTACTAACTATGAATCTAGATTTGTTAAAACGACCTACAAATTGGAACGGAGGAAGTATATTTGAAACCCATGGAGTATAAAGTGTAATTCGGCGTTGTTCTCATGTGACAAAAACATTTTTTTCTTTTCATCTTTTGTGAGCTAGGAGTCTAGGACATGACAGAAACAGTGAGATATGCGGCCAACAATAATGACGGCGACGTGAAGGTGTCAACAAGCGCGGCCCTATCAAGACGAACGGAATAGGATTTGTGGTGGGTATTGATGCTAATCTGTTTGTATATGCGCGACCACACCAAATGTCTCGGAGGGCTGGGGCATAAGAGACTGACACGATAGCACTATGGTGTGTTAGCTGTTATGTCTTTTTTCTTTTGATAATTGTTGTGCGTTGTCTGGTTGTGTCATTGTGTGTCGTAGAAAGAATTGAAGGGTGTGGTGTGAACGATCCGATGCTGTGAATGTGACAGAATCTTATATATTCGACTTGTACTGATAATTTCGCTGAAGCCAGAGTTTAGCCGGCTGAACCTTTTATACCACCAAAAGTGAGAAAAAAAATCACAAAGGGGGCAGGAATCAGAGCTATACAAGAACCTAAAGATAGTCCTTCCTTGCATTGAGAGTTAGCACTTAGCACATCCCTCTGCAGCATGCCAAGCATCGGATACCACACGCACTGGTTTTTTTTAGACATGATACCACACGCACTGGAATCTTTTTTTTAAAACCCGTTTAAATCTAATATTTTAATAATAACCCTTGGCGAACTGTATTTCCAAAAACTAATCCTTTTGGTCACGCTAATATTTTTGACGTGACTTATAATTGAGTCACGTCATATATATTGGCGCGACCAAACTGCCACGCTGGTGCAACATCTGACGTGGATTGGAATCAGTCGCGCCACGTGGTAGTCGCGGCACTACTCTTGGTGCGACCGCACTCAACAGTAGAAATGCATGTACATAGTATGAGATTATTTAAACAACTTAGTTAAGAATCTAAAATATAAAATTATTTAAAAACTATGTCGCTAATCTATAATCTGATCGGACCATCATGTTACTTACGTTTTTATCAATAAAATAAGACTAATATTGGGTATGTTAAAATGATAAAAGATTTTAAAATATGTCATTGATAGCAACATTAGAAGTATTTTACATAAATGTGTTATATATTTTTATATGAAATTGTTATATAGTCTTATTTTGTAGTTTTATCACATCGTTGTACACATCCAAATGCAGTGACAAGTCATTAATTTGTGTTGATCAAATTGTTATGGTCATATGAAGTTTGAATTTTGATATGACGCCTTTCAAAAGTATAAATGGTGTGAGAAGTTATCATGTGGAGGATGTACTGTTTAACAACAGCACTTCAACACTTATGAATTCCGTTATGTTGAACATGCTGCGCGTTCTGTAATTGAGTCGGTAGGTGAAGTTAAGCTGTGCCCGTGCGATCTATACTTCTATGCATATCAACTCGGCTGTTAAGAACAGAGCCGATTAATTAAATATTGTAGTCAATTTTAGTTTGGAGATAGCGTTTGTTTTGCCTTTTCATTTAGATTTTTTTTCTAAAACCATTGACCAGGCTAAAAAGACAATAAGTGAATATTTTGTCTTTATTTAAATAGAAACTCATGTGAATCTTTTCTAGTTTATTGGACTATCATATATTATGTTAGAATGACATGTACTATTAATTTTTAAATAATATGCGGTCAAATGAGACCTTATTTTGTAGATTTTAATGTAAGAATTAAGAATGTGAAAACCGATTCTAAATTAATTGGATTATTTAAAGATATTAGCATAAATCAACTATTGTTATTATGTCTTTTTAGGGCACGTGCAACTATTCATGCATGCGGCATGCCACAGCCTACTCCTATGTACCTAACAACTCTGACACTGTGCATTCACCGCTGGTTGGTCGCGCCACTCATCCTTGGCGCGGCTGCAGTTACGCTGTTGCACGTGGGCGCGGCTGATTCCAATCCACGTCAGATTTTGTACCAGCGTGGCAGTTTGTCGCGTCAATGTATATGACGCGGCTCAGTTATAAGTCACGCTAAAAGTATTGGCGCGACTAAAAGGGCTACATCCCACGGAAGGTTATTATTAAAATATTAGATTTAAAAGGACTTTTTTTAAAAAAAATTCCACGCACTGATGCATCTGGTATGGTTAGCCTGGCACTCTGGCAGGGAGATTGGGCTCATTTCTTGGGTCGAGCCCCAAGCCAGAAGCCACTATCGGGCCAAGTAGACAGCCCATCATCAACCCAACGCTAATCAACGGGCAAAACCCCCCAGCCCATTTCCAAACCCCTCCCATCCCTCCGCCTCCCCGAGTCCCCCACCGCCGCCGCCGACGCCGACGCCGCCACCATGCTCCGCGCCGCCCTCACCTCCGGCGGCGGCCGCCTCACCGCCCTCCTCCCCCGCCGCCACGCCCGCATCCTCTCCTCCTCCTACTCCTCATCCTCCACCATCGTTGCCCTCTTCTCCGACCCAACTCCTCCCGCTGACCCCGCCGCCGCGGTCCAGTCCGCCGGCGTCGATCTCTCCCACCCGGACGCCGTCCCCGCGCTCCTCCTCGACCCGGGGCTCGCGGGAAACTACCCCGCGGCCTCGCGCTTCTTCTCATGGGCCGCCTCCGACCCCGCCGCCAAGGCCGCGCTCAACTCGCGGTCCTTCAACTCCATGCTCCAGCTCGCCGCCGCGCACGGCGACGCCCACCGCTTCTGGTCCCTCGTCGCCTCCATGCGGTCCAAGGGCTACGGGATCTCCAAGCCCGCTTTCCGGGCCGCCTCCGAGAGCTTCCGTGCCAAGGACATGGCCAGGGACGCCGACCTGCTGCAGGAGGCATTCGCCGCGCACGGCAGGAACGCGGCGGCGGCGGAGGTATGCAAGGTTCTCCGGGCCGCGGGCAAGGATGACACCTCAAAGCTGGCCATGCTGAGGCAATCGGGTACTGAGGTGACTGATGAGCTGGTGGCATTAGTGGTGGAGAAGGTCGGGCAGTTCCCGCAGCAGGCTATGGTGTTCTTCCGGTGGGTGGAGCAGTCGGCTGGGGCTGGTATTAGTTGGGGCAAGGTTTACAATGCGATGGCGAGGGTTCTTGGCCGTGAGGATTGCATCGAGGAGTTCCGGGAGGTCCTGCGGAAGATGAGGGGCAAGGGGCTTGAGATGGATCGAAATGTGTATGTTACTGTCATCGACAGGTTCCTAAAGAGGAAGATGGTTGAGGATGCTGTGGACTTGTTCCGGTTCATGACAAGCAGGCCAGAGAAGCTCTTGACGGATGATTTCATATTCTTGCTGAAGAAGGTTGTAGTCACTGGTGATTTGGATCTCAAGTTGGTGACGAGGATCTTGCGGTACTATCGGCAAGCGGGCAATGAGGTCAATGACTCAGCTTTTGATTCTGTTCTCAAGTCTTTGAGGAGTGTAGGGAGGCTTGGGGAGAGTGGCAGAGTTCTGAAGGCGATGCAGGAAGGTGGTTTTGAACCAGATAGTGCTGACCATGAAAAGGCTGTCATTGCAATGTGTGATGCTAGCAATCCGGAAGAAGCACAGAATTATTTGACTGGTGTGGAAGAGTCAGGGCATAAATTGGGGCCAAAGATATGGTCTTGTTTAGTTCAAAAGTATTCTCTTGGTGAAAATGTGGATTCGGCAGTGTCGTGCTTCTATGAAATGCTGGAAAAAGGCAGCAACGAGGATGTGGGTTCTGCTCTTGAGGTGCTGGTTTCTGGATTACACAAGAAGAAAGGGGCAAAGGAAGCATTCAAAGTTCTGAAGAACATAGTAACAGAGAAGGCTGTAGTTCCTTGGCAAACTACCTACAAGTATTTGATCCACAAGCTGATCCGCCAAGGGCATCTGAAACAAGCATTCGAAGTGCTAGGTTTAATGAAAAGTCATGGTTATCCACCTTTCATTGACCCTTTTATCCCACATATTTCAAAGTCTGGGACTGTGGATGAAGCCCTGGGTTTGCTGAATGCAACATCTTTGAGGGGGTTGCCATCAAGAATAGTTTATGTGCGCTTATTTCAAGCTTTGTTCAAAGAAGAGAGGCATGAAGTTGCCCAACAGCTGCTTTCCCAGTCTCCTGCTAGCATCCAAGACCATGCTGATGTCCGTGATATTTTCAGTAGGATGAAGCTGGAAGAGCCTGTCACAGCAGCGTTGGCAGATGGCTGATACATGGCTAAATTGAGTTTTTGATGCCCACATTTTGAATGGCAAGCTGAATTTGCCTTTTTGACTTTGTAATAGGGCTTTGAGCCGATATTGGAAGTTGGGATGTCAGAAACTTCTTTGCTGAAATGCTTGCACTATTTTCCAAAGAAATAAGCTGCATTCTTTTTTTTTGTTTCTCTGTAGTTTCTTTCTGTTCAAGCTACCATATTTACATGTCACTTGTGCTGGCAGTTTGCAGCCGTATGAATCAATAGTTTATGGCTTTGTTCTACTTTGTCATTGGACGACATAAAGCCTGGTTCCTATCCAAATTCGATTTGTGTGTATTCAATTATCTTGATCAGCTGCAACGTGAAATATGAAAAAAAAATAATGTTAGTTCCTTATATCTTGTGATATATATAATATATTTTAAATTAGTTCCCTGTGTTGTGCCTTCCTGTAAAGTGGTGTTATTATATTCTATACTTGTAGCAACTTGCTCAAACCTCATGGATTGATGTGATGCAGTTAGATTTTTTTCCTGAAGAACAATGCAGGATCTTATATCATTTAAGAAGGAATGCAGTTGCTTTTTGTAAGGGTCTGATGGTTCTCTCATGCGCGTTCGAGAGAGAGAAAATATATCTTGTGATGTAATTTTGACTATATATACAACTCTGCTTGGACTCCTACATGGTGAACGCTGAATTAATCAAATGCGTGACAAGGCATGTCTGGCTATCTGTGCAAAAACCCTTAACATAGGCTGACCATCTGTGCAAAAACCCTTCACACGGCAGGATCGAGAGCTGAAACAACATGAGACGCTGACGAACTACCAAGATCGTGTCCACTGCTGATAATTGCTGACATCTTTTAATCTACCTGAATAAATAAATGTTCGCCTTACGCCTGTACTAGCTCGTGCCTGGAATTGCATTTCAAAGGTACGGGTCAGTGTTTCTGCTGTTCCAAATCAAAAACAGTAATTTACCGAGTCGCGTGTCATTCAGTGTTGAACTACACGAGTTACGTGTAGTCGTGTAGATGGTAAGTAACTCTGAACATCTCTAGTTTCTGTGCTGATTCAGCTATTTATTCTTGGGAAGAACCAGTTGTGTTTGAAAGGATACCTTTTCTTGATGTAATCTCCTTCTCGACTTCTGCAAATATCTCCCTCAACCTATTGGTGGAATTCGCCATGACATTCTTTGCAGCCTTCTTCTGGTGCTTAGCGCCCTTCAACCAGGCAATCCCTAATAACACCTTGAGACTGCAGGTGTTTGGTCTCAAGGGCGTGCTCGTCATGTGGTACTTCAACTGGATCTGCAATTTCAGCTAACACTGTGACCCGACAATTTGAAGTCAAGCATGAAAGCACTTTGGACAAAATCAGCTTTAGTTATCTTACACTGGAGTACTCTTCATGCTGGACGCCTTGGAGGGTCATCACCTCCTCGATGACCCAGCCTTCTTGGTTTGGTAACTTATATTTTTGTTGAGTGGTCGTTGCTTCCCCTCCATATTTTGAGCTTTTGTCAAACCTAAAGCTGATACGTCTTTGGTATTTGTCACGGTTTAGCAGCTCCCATTCAGTCGCTTTATAGTCAACACAACTGGCTCTCTCCATCACTTTGTGTTCCAGTGAACCTCCGGAGAACATCTCCATCAAGGCGCTGAGCTGCAAATACAGAATTACAGAGACTTGAGCAGATGCCCTAAGATTGCATTGTATAAGGTTAGAGAGATGTGTTTATTGACTAGATCAGAAGACAGCAAGACTCACGTCAACCGAAAGAACTGCTGAGTAGACTTCTGACATTTTTATATCGTCATTGGCCAGTAGAGAACCTTCTTCACAAGGGAGCTCTTTCAGTTCAGATTCTTTATCAATTGTCTCACCTTTCTGTTCCAGACCCGATGACCTCATTTTCCAAATTGCCATGATAATCCTGTGTGAATGTTTGATACATTAACATAAACATATGATAAGCCTATTGGAAAATACTTATGGAAGAATGGGAGTTCACTCAATGTTATGTACAATCTGCCAATAAGGGATATATATTGATAATAAAAACGAAGTTATTATTAATGTGCTACACTATTTCTGTTCCTGAAAATACGAGTGAGATGACTTGAATCGGTTATTCAATTGTGTATGCACGTTCATATAGTTTAGAGAGAAGTATGTGTGTGCCTGTGTAGGTTGGCCATCATACCATGCTTGAATAGAAGAAAACACCAACTATACCTTCAATAGTCTACACCGTGAAGAAATTCAGGGTATTTTTTCTGTCACATCAGCCATGCTGCTTCAGTGTAAGTTGACGATGACAAAAATTTCAGCAAAGTATTAATAATTGTCCTTATTTAAAATCCCTTTATCAAGTGGTGTGATACAATGATCAATAAAATCAGATTCTTAAACTGTAATCATCTTAAATAAATGTATAATACCAGAACTCTGCGTATCAGCATTAAAGTTAAATGAGAGGGCACTTTGAACCTGTGAGCATCATTGAATGAAACAAATGTCTGGAAATGAAATTTCAGTCTTCCTTGAGGATCCAGTGTTTTGGCTCCATGCTTGGCTTCAAGACCCCTATCCTTGCGGAGGAGGATCACCAAGGATGGACTGCCAACTGTTGCAAGTTTCGGTGGAACAACTTGGATATCATCAATGTCTTCCCAAAGAAAGAAAAATTTAGTTTTTCGGCCAAATATATTGGAATAAAATCCAGTTATTCTTGGGGAAAGAAAGATGCGCCCCTGTTAAAAATGGCAACTACCTCAGTTCTGGATTAATCTGAACCAAAGCAGGTGCAAAGGGTAAGAAGATAAAAAGTTACTGCAAGTGCCAGTGTGCCACACAATCATCAAAAAGTGTACAGCAATGGCCCTAGTTCAGCATGAACCATGGTATACTTAAAGAGTACAATTCTTATATTTTGTTTTTAGTTTTATTTTTAGAGAACTTAAGCTCCAACGAGACATGAAAAGCAAACTTCATATGCAAAGTCTAGTGCGGCATGTTGGACATTGAAAATAAATAATGATAACATATTTCAAGAAAGTATCTGCTATTCCAAGCAATATTTCAGCAGTATCGTGATAATTTAATGCCGACTCAACACATATGAAGTTAAAACATGTATTAAAACCTAATTACCTGAAGCGGCATTTTCCGTTTTAGATGACAGGTAAAATCGTCAATGAGGAATTCTTCAGGAGGAAGGCTAAAGAGCTTACGAAATGCTGAATTTGTCTGAGCTGAGCGCAAGTGCATCTGAATCAGTCATGTAATCCAAGTTCAGTGTTAGAATGTAATTTGATGGCAGTAAAAGAAATTTTAGCCAGCTTTTTCCTACATCAAATTTGGAGCAACTCATACCTTCTTGCCAACTTCTTTCCCCATTTTTTCTAGATAATTCAAAACAACTTCAGTTCCCCGTGAGTTATTCAAAAAGATCCGCAGATGCAACTTTGGCTGGTGTCCTTGCGGAAACCTTCCATCAAGAGGAAGCCACGTATCACCTAAATCTGACAAATTGTTTTTGACAAAGTTTACTTCTGTTTGACCAATCGGATTTTCATTGCTTGGCCCATCTGAATCATGCACGACCACATCCAACCTTGCTGGAGGGTCATCCATCGCATCAAATTCAAATATCTCTATAGAGTTGAAAAGGCAAAGAATCAAGCAAATTATCATAGAAGATAAAGAACTAATTTTATCTTGCAAATTAGAAGAAACTCAACATACAAGCGATACTTACCATTCCATTTTGGTTCAGACGTCTGGTATTTGACAGAGCTAGTTTTTCTCTTTCCATTGCAGGTAAAAATGACATAAGGATCAGGCAAGCCAGGTGTACCTGCACCTAGTACACCACTTCCTTCAATAAGCGCAATTGTCAATAACCAACCATCTCCATGAGCTTTGATACCATGGTCACTGCCTAATATTGAAACAAGAAAAGTGCAAGTTATATGTCTTCGTCCCCAGAGAAAGGAGATTTTTGCAAGTTGCAGCCACAACTAATGAATTATAGTTTCCAATATGAATAATTTATTCTTTTATAATCATCTAGAGGACACCGTCAATTTCAGAAAGGACTAGATGGAAAAGAATAATGAAAAGAAAAAATTTACTTCATTATGGATTAACATCTATTAGATCGACCATCACGAAGACATGTAAATATCACTGCTTTTAGAATATAGAGATTACCGCGTTGTTTCCAGGCTTGCAAAAATCTCCGCCCTACTTTGATGATATTATGCCCCTGAATGATCAGGATGATACAAAACACAACTTCTCCAATGGAATCTGGAAGATCAATGCCAAAATATTCAAGTCCCCCGTGCACCATACTGGATTTGGCTAGATGAAGATGTGTAATAATATACAGTGCTGTACTGAGAGAGAATATGAATGCAAAGCTCCCAAGGAAGCGGGCAACCAGCATCCAGTTTGATTCTTTCTGGGGCTGCAGTGAAGCTAAAATCTTTTCTTTACTATTAGCATCATCAAGCTCAGCTACTTTAACTTTCCGGGACAGTACTTCAGAGAACTGTGAATATCCTTCTGTGAGGCCTTGTTTTGCCCCATTCTCGATCATTCCTTTCAGCATTGTGCTTTGAACAAAGTTCAGACGCCAGCTTACAGTAAGTTGTGTAGTTTGTTCTTCAGATGCCAACTGGGGACCAGGTATAATCCGATACAATATCTCCACCTTGAAACAATTTCCACATGGAACATCAGGAGTGCTAACACTAGACAAAACGACAAAAGAATTTCCAGTTGCCTTCAAGTATTTCTGCTCTTCGGTAGCTTTAACAGATTTAACTAATTTGCTAGCAGCTTTTGTGTAAGTTATTGTTCTTTTCAAACAATTCTCGCTATTCTCATGTTTCCAGGGCTCGATGTTAAATCCACTTGTTCCTTGAAGTTCAGAAACTTCTGGCCAGAATTCCGAATTTGCAGTAAACAACAATGAATTCAGTTCAGCTGGTGCAATAATGTAAGATTGGTCCACTAATACACCACCTGGAAAGTTTCCTGGCATTTCACAAGCTTGGTCTTTGGATTCCATAGTTTTCAGTAGCTCATCAAGACTGGCCTCAGGCAGCATGCAACTCTCTCCATTTTCACGAGATTCAGAATTCATTTGTGCATCTCTAAACTGGTCTGTGGACACAGGATCTGATGCTGCAGAATGTGCAGCATCAGCAGATTTTCTGAAGTATCGAGACATGACCTCCACTACCGATGATGTATCAGCAATGGAACTACCGTCATCTTCTTCGGGCTCCAGAAGAATGGATTGTTCTATGCTGATACAGGATGGTGGCCCTGTGCTTCTAGGGCCTTGTTGCAACATGATGCTTTGGCTCAACCCATCCAAACTTTTGAGGGATGGTCGATCCATGCTCGCACAAGCTGAAAGATCCAGACTGCCAGTAGTAGCTGATAAGGACGAGCCAGTAGTTGCAACTGACCTGTGTGAGCTGCACGATATATCATCAATAAGTTGTGGTGGACCTTGGAGTGCGTCCTCACAGAGGGTGGCCCTAACTGATAAGTATACCCTCAGGCAAATTTCACCTACAAGGAAATATAATTAAACAGTGAGTAATGCTACTCTCGATCACCATTGCATCTTACTATGCAGGAAGTTTAAAATGATCTCGGTTGTAAAGCATTCATCAGATTGGGGAATAAAGAGCTAGCAGTTGCAGATTGGGGAGGAAGGCTTGTAATTCTGAACATAAGTCAGGGATGTATTGCTCTAGGAAGTCACAAATTTCGACTATAAACAACAAGATCAAAAGCAATGTGCTTTTATTTCCCTGAACAAGTAGAGCGCCTATTTTGAGGTGTAATAATCCGTTCATAACATCCATTCTCCTACCCACATTTCCTTGGTATCTGTTTCGATTTGCTTTGGATCCTAATTACCCGATGAAGCATTGATTTGACGATTCCATGGCAAGAGGAAAAACGGATGGGAGTACCGCGCCTCTTCCTCCTGAGCTTGCCGGAGCTCCTGGGCTGGAGCTGGTACCACTTGGTGCCGAGCGAGAGGTCGTCCGTCTCCATGATCGCGGTGAGGGGCAGCCGCACCCTCCCCAGGAACTCGGTGCCGAAGAAGCGGTCCTCGTTGAGCACGGAGACGACGAGCTCCTCGGCGACGTCGCCGACGAGGAACCCGAACTCCTCGTCCCACATCGGGCTGAGGCTCCGCTTCACCACCGTGGTCGCCCGCGGGCGGCGCCGCCCCAGCTGCAGCCGCACGTAGGGGTCGCTGGAGCCGTTGAGGTAGATCGCGGGGAGGCCCCGCGCCTCGATCACGTGCACGCGCAGCAGCATCGGCGCGTCGTGGTGCCCGGGCTCCGAGCGACCCGAAGGGCCCGCCGCCGGCCTCGCCATCTGGGGCCTCGCGAGACGAGGCGATGCGGCGGTGCTCGACACGAATGGGGGGAGAGATGGAGCAATGGCGGATCTGCGGCCTCCGTGGAATTGGGGATTTGGATGAGGCGAGAGGTAGGGGGTGATTACCCGCGGCCGTTTGAATTCGAGACGTGTTTATCCCGTGGCGCATTTCGGCATCGTGATTCGTGCAAAGTGGAAAGGAGGCCGTTGGATCGGCGGGGCCGGGGATGGTTCCAACCCAACGCGTGGGGCCTGTTCCGAGAAGCTTGGGCTGCCTCTCGTTAAACTGAGATTTGGGAGCAGCATAGAGAATCGGATGCATTAAAACTAGAGGACGTGGTGTAACAAACAAGTTAATTCATGCATTTCAAACATGTTAAATTTTGCATGATCCATTAGGATCTAGATTAAAATCGAGCAAGAGAGAAAATAGCAATCAAAGATGAACACAAACTAGCCTCTTTTTTTCCTGTTACCGAGCAGGCAAGCAAATGTCAAAAAGTACATGGAATGTTGGAAATGAAACAGCCCGAACCAGATTGTTACCAGACTAAACACAGGGAAGCTGATAACGTATGATCACAGAAGCAAAGAGCAACTGGTTCAATATTAGTAAATTCTCGAATGGTTTCTCCCAGTGGTCAGCTTGACAATCCTCCTCACTACGATTGTGAATATCAGAAAAAAAGAGGGGGTGTCTAGGAAGCCTGAACATAAATAGCTGATTTCTTTCACGCATTTGCATGGCGGTGGCTGAGCTCCCGAATGGTACAGGGCATATGCATTTGTAGCAAGATCACACATTGTATCAGCGTCCCAGGTTACTCTTTGCCAAAGTCTGCGCTGTAGTGGGCACTCGATTCCAGCTTCTTTGCATCATTTAGCTTCCGCACAGCCTGAAATTAAGTTTGCAGGGATTTGGAGAGTCAACGCCTGAAATTACTAGGGTACAGATTGAAGGGTGTGTAAGATAGGGCACCTTCATGAAGTCTTCATGGACCACATAGTCCCTTTCTGCACGAATTGCTGCCATACCAGCTTCAGTGCAGACATTCCGAAGATCAGCCCCGTTAAAACCCTAAAACCGGACAAGTCAGTATAAACCAGGAGATAAGATTTAATTATATTAGATTAAATACAACAATACAATTAACTCACTTCAGCTAGTTTCACAACAGCTTCATAATCAATTTCGCCATGCTTGGCGATACCTGCAGCATGAATTTTAAGAACCTCCATTCTTGACTGCTCGTTGGGTAGTGGAATCTCAATCTTCCTGTCTAAACGACCAGGGCGCAAGAGTGCGGGGTCAAGAACATCAGGTCGGTTCGTAGCCATGATCATCTTTACCTGTTCAAACAAAAATATCTTTGTCAAGCTACAGAACAAAACAAAATACAAGGTGTGCTATGTGACTTTCTTAGAAAGATAGAGCAAAACGAGTTTCATGTGATTAATTGTGCCAAGCCTACAAAACTGATTACAAGTAGAGAGATAAATAAAACAATAGTATATCTAGGATTCTAAAAGGTCTCCTCTTGTTACTAATATTCTGAATTGGAATTTCAGCACAGGCGTCAACTGACCATGCAGAACCTAACCAGGCATAGAAGTAGCCAACTTGATGCTAAGTAGTATTTGGAAAAACAAGAATATTGGCATGGATGGATATTCCCCAAAAATCTACACCCATAACTTGGTCAATTCATTCAGTTGGGAGATATAATGTGAACAAAACCACATCTTAAACCTGTCTAGTTCTAAAACACCTAAAAAAATCAGTGTACATAAATGATAAAGCAGCATACAGACAATACCCTTAGGAATCCAGTATTCCAATTGTTCAAAATTTAGTTTCATTATATTACAGATCAATTATAGCATCAAACAGCATTGCTCAAAAGTAATACAGAATCGAGCGGATTGGATTGACCACACAAAATCAAGAAGTTACAATAACAAATCACATGATAATGATATCCCAGATGTTATATATATCCAAGAAACGTGTGGAGTGCAAAACTTTGGTTAGACCCACTTGCATGTGCAGTTTGTATTAAGATAACTAGAAAACTATATGAGCAAATATCAGCATATCTAAATGAAACTTACCTTCCCAAGCTCATCAAATCCATCTAGCTGGTTAAGGAGCTCCATCAACGTCCGCTGGATCTCACGATCAGCACTAGTTCCCTCACTAAATCTTCGCCCACCAATGGCATCAATTTCATCCATGAAGATGATGCATGGCTAAGTAAAAACAATGAAATGAAAATAATTATTAGAGTGATTGAAGGTGAATGATACTACAGTTTAGTAGGCAATGGAAATGCATTATTGATTTGGTGAGTGCCAACTGTAACTCAAAAGTAAGTCATTTGTCCCAGTGATTTATTTTCATGTCAATCTGACAACGCAAGGGTGGTTTGAATATAGTTCTCATGCAAAACTAACATTAGATTGACATGAAATATGATTTAATTGCATATATCCATCAAATAAACTAGTGCAGTATTGCACAAAGGCTTCCCTATCTCATGGTGCTAGTGTCTTGCAGATAAAGGGGAATATGATTTGATGGCATAATATATTCCTCAAATAAATATGCATAGTCTTCAGAGGATAAACCCTCTCTATTATGCTCATGGTAGTGCTTATCCTAGTTGTTGGTTTAGTTTATGCATGGCAAAAAGGAGCCTTGGAATGGTCTTAACTGAATATTCAGACAAAAAAAAAAGAAGGAAAAGATTCGATTGAGTCTTCCAGATAAATGGATATGTTCGGGTCCAGTTAGCTTTGCAGAAATAAAAAATGAACGATATTAAGACTTTGATACTTACTTGGTGATCACGTGCATAACCAAACATTTCTCTAATCAAACGAGCACTTTCTCCAATGTACTTGTCAATTATAGCACTTGAAACAATCTGTTTCAAAGATTATATGAGTTATTTGAAGTGTAAGAAAAGACATAATGCATGAAATAAAAAGGCACACACCTTCAAGAAATTGGCATCGATGTTACTGGCGATAGCCCTCGCCAATAGTGTCTTCCCAGTCCCTGGAGGACCGTACAGTAGAACACCCTGGAATGAGTAAAATAAACAAAACATTGATTTCCACAGTAAGAACATTATACCTCATTCACCTCACATGTATGATTCAGGGTCGAAACAAATATATATTGCATTTACCTTAGGAGGCTTAATTCCCACACGAAGAAAGAGTTCAGGGTTCATGAGCGGTAACTCAATGGACTCCCTGAGTTCTCTAATCTGATCGGACAAACCGCCTACAGCAGAGTAACTGACATTTCCTGGGTCTTCATGAAGCATGTTATATACCACGGGATCAACCTAAAGGATTCAAATTCCACATAATCAAAATTAATTCCGATACATAAACCATTGATATTCTTAAGAATAGTCCAACCAGAAAATACATACATACCTCTCGTGGTAGAGTGCGCATAATTGTCAAGGTCGTCATGTCAAGTACAACACGAGTTCCAGAAGTCAACTTCTCCTTGTCCACTTTGCTTCGGCAACCAACCACATAACGGGGACCACTGCTGGCCTTCACAATGACTTCAAGAAATAGGTGTTTCAGTTGTACAGTTTTTGTAGTATTGAGGAATAAGAACAGAAACTAAAAAGAGGTTTCAGCAAAAATGAAGGCTAACAAGAATACTCATTATTGCTAGTTATTACTAAGTGAAAATGAAACACAAAAACAGATATGTAATAGTGGGGGGAAGTGCCATTCCAAAGCAACTGTAAACAATACAGTTCAAAACACAGAGAAAATACTTTTTACTTACAACGTTCATTATCGAGAGGACGGAGAACCTCTCCAATTATTTGCCCCACGCTTTGCAGGGATTTCAAGTCATCTTCAGTCTTGGCAAAGTCCTTCTTTGCATTTTTTAGGCTTTCTCTCACTGCATGTAAAGGGAAAAACAAATCAATCCAAATAAAACAGAATAAACTTCTAAGATTATCCCCTATGAACAAAGGCCATTTTTAGCACCAAGGCTGGTAATTTTAGCTGTTAGCCAAATTTACAAAGGAAAAATGCTACTAGACCATAGTGGCCTAGTAGAAAGATACGTCCTATAGCTTTTTCTCCTATATTAGACTAACAGAGAAGAAACAGAGGCTTCAAATGTGAACAAACTTAAATCGGTATACTGGGATGACTGATGAGACCCAATACAAGCTTATGGTCGTTTAAATATAACCAGATGGCACTTGGTACACAGCATGTTATAACCTATCTCTCCATATGCCACATTACCACATAATCAGATACAGTGGCCCCAAGTTTGGAGCACTAGTACAATTTCCTTAGATAACCAACACAAAATTAGCATCCTGAAAAGTGGGACTACTCTAGTACTGCTAGACATATAACCTAGCTCAATCTGCAGTACAACTTTAATATCATAAAATTTCTAACCCCTCGAAACTAAAATCAACCCAAATGAAATGTAGGAGCACAAGCAAAAGAATATTTACCAAATTTAATTGTTGCGGTTCAAAGTTAAAACAGAACTATCGGTGTCTAGTTGATGCTCCAATAAATATCTTTACTCTTACATTGTTTAACTGCAAACTCATGAACCCCAAATGCACAAAGCTACCGAACGATCAACAAATACTACGTAGCTCAATCAGGGTGGGCAAGAATACCAGGCCCAATTATCCTCACAACTACCAAGGTTGAACAAACTAAACCCCAAGCCACTTCATACTTGCACAACTTCAGATCCACATCAAGCACCCAGCATCCAGACCACCAGATTCAGTGCCCCAAAACCAAATCTACTGAATCAACAGCCCGAGCCAATACCCAGCAACCCAGCCCCCGATCCAACACCCAAGCACATCTCCAAAACCAACGGTGGCCCCCTAGTAAAACCTCGAAATCACCGAGTACACCGAAACCGCGGCTACCAAATCTCACCCCCCCCCCAAAAAAAATTCACTCGGCATCCAAACCTCACACTAGATCCCGCGCGCGCAGCGCCGAGCCGCCTCTAGAGAGACGGGAATCGGCGACTCCAAACCCTAGGGAGACTGGAAATCGAGCAGTGCGGGCGAAGAGGGTAGGTAGGTGGGGGAGGGAGGGGAGCGGGGTCGGCTCACCGGTGCCGACGCGGGACTCGAGCTCCCTGCAGTTGAGCAGCTTCTTCCGGTAGTCGGTGATGGCGGACCGGCGGCGCGCGGCGGCGGCGTCCTCCCCGTCGGCCATCTCGCCCTCCCGCAGTCTCGGCCCTGGCTCCTCTCTCTAGTTTTGCTTCCGTCTCAAGAAGAGAATCGCGCAGCCTCTCTCTCGCTCTCCGCTTCCCCGGTTACGTAAAACAGAAGACCTCGCTACGCTTATCCAATTGGGCTCGCTTAATAATAAGTAGACTGCGGAGCAGACTGGGCGGCGTCCGAGTCTGAAAACGTAAACCTAGTTCGACCCGGAAAGTGTGTGTTTCGGAAGCGTGGTGGGCCGTGCTTCTCTGGGCTGGTGGGCTGTGCTTCTTTGGGCTGGTGGGTCGAAGGTCGTTGTACTATTTCAGGAAAGTTGGTATGCTCACGAGTCACGATCATGGAAAATGGTTGTCCCACTTTCTTTATGCTAATTCTGTCTAGGAATATACTGAGACAAAAGCATGTGTGTACTGAATATACTGAGACAAAGGCATGTATGTACTCTTTCTAATTCTAATAGCACTGTTTCGCGTGACATTCACTTCTTTTTAGTTGATGAATTATTAAGGGTGAGCACGGCAGAATAGCAGGGGCTACATCGCCAACTCAGTCGCCCTTAATCTCTTTGTTTCTCCGTACTACATATATGTCTCAGCACATGCTTGGGTTAAATGCGGCAGAACTTCAAATTAACTCATAAAACATATATTTGTTTTTGGATCAATCTAACTTTTTGTGTTGTTAAGAATTAATACAATAAAATAAGATGCAATATGATTTTTTCGTGAAATTGAATATTTTTCTTTTGAACTATGAACTTGGGCCATTGTTCTACTCAATAATTTCTTGACAAAATATTGCCAAAACATACTCGAGTGTGGCCTTTTCAAAAGACATTAATGTAGAAAATGTAATGGTGTATTAAATTTTAATTTGGTTGCTTGGCTTTAAAACCATATTCTTTCATTTTATAACTTTTTGTTGCATGCAATACTTAGCTTCACGGATTAGAACTGATGATTGTGGCATCAGCGTCATGATATAGAAAAATCACACAATGGATATATATTAGCACCTATTAGCATGATCATTGTGTACATGTCCTCCCTTTTGCAAAGGGAGGCAGTGGCGGAGGCAGGATTGTCCACTAGGGGGTTGATCCTCTGATGCATCTTCTTCCTCTTGTCCTCTCTCTTTCATTTCTCTTCTTCATCTCCATGGGTTATTATAGATGGGTAGGGGGGCTAGCGCCAAAGGGAGGTGGTTATATATTGTTATTGGGTTTTGCGACATCCCTACATGAATCAATGTGAAGAAACTTGTGTGCTCATCTCTAGTGAATTTTTTGCGCCCTTTGCATAGTCTTATCTGTAGCACTGAGAAAAGGGAGGTCTCCGAAGGCCTCAGCGTCCTATTCACCAACACCCCCACGTCGTGTGCTGCTTGACCTCTATCAACTCTATAAATATTATGATATGTGTGTTCACGGTTTGGGTGCTCTATCCTTATCACATGAAGAAATCAACATCGAGTGTGTAGAGCAGGCATGCGCCGCAAAGTGCGCGTTTGGTCCTAGTCACCCATGCAGATATGACAATGCAAGATACCTTAGCCAATCTCGTACCAAAAATGTTGAGCAACAACCCTACCTTTGACATAAGATACGATCCAATTGTCCAAGACTCTCTAAAATATATCTAACCCCTTGAAAAAAAATGATAGCCGCTTTGCTGGCTACAATACATGAATCTCATATCTAACATCTTCATCCTCAAAACGATAGATTTAGGAGATCTAGTAATATGATCCATAGTCGTTGCCCATGAAAGTGACATACTAGGGACAAAATTTCCAAACAAAGAAGAACAATAGTATCCTCTATCAATGATAATATAAAAAGATGCAAATCAATCTCCTAAAGAGAAGAGAAATTATTAAAACTGACCTCTTAGGCAAAAGTTTAAGGTTTATTTTGACCAAAATAATAAATTACCATTGTTGCTATAAGATCTAATGGTGAGAGCACTCCTACTTATCATCACCGGAGAAGACATAGGGGGAGAAATAGGGGCCTGGGCCATGCTGCAAGTCCAAGGAGATGTTCAATGGTTGAGTTTATATACATTATTCTTCTCGTGCTCTAATCTGAAACAACTTTATTTCCGATTACAAATTTTTTACATAAACAATGTAACTCAATACGCATTAGGTCAATAAAGTGTCTATACAAATTTTATGTCTAACAGATTGTCAAATTACCCAATTAAAATCGATTGGACAATTAATCAATTGGACAATTTTTAAATTGGTTTATATTACTAAGATAAAAGATACTGAAAATCTATCTTTTTTTGAAATCATTAGAACTTGCTATAATTTTGAACGGTCACGTGTTATGCATTCCAAGCCAAGAAACAGTAACCTAAACCTGGTGGTGTACCTTCTGTTCTTGGGAGATTACTTGCAAGCAACAAGATTTTCTTTCGTCTGCTTCACATGACCACACGCATCTTTGAATAGTGCCATTCCTTGGGGATGAGAATATTTCATAGAATATGCTGGCAGAGTGGCAGCTGAAAATTACGACAGCAGTAATACTATTTTTTGCCTAACTAGAAGAAAGAAAGTCTAACCTTAACCGGACAATTGGCTAGAGAAACAACAAAGGGCCAACAACAAATTGTCAAACGAGAATGGATGTGGCAACAAGAAAAATCCAAATGCTCTTTCTTGGGTACCTGGATCCCAACAAAAAAAGCTCTCTGTTTTGTGGACAAGATCATTTAGCCTAGCTCGTCGCCGTGTAGATACACGCCATGTTGCAAATGGAATTAAAGAAATTTTCAACTTGAAGCGGCCTCTAAACTCTAAAGTATCTGCAATTTCCACTTTACAGATCTATCAGGTCACTGTTGACTTCCCTCTAGTTTTTTTTTCTAGAAAAAGAAAAGATATATCCCATTTCGGACGCGAAAACGTGGAGCGGAGTACGGCGTGACGCATGCTTCCCCTTCGGCACCGAGCATACGCACACTGAGACGGCTGCGCGATCAGCCATAAACGGAAGCAAGACCGTGGAAGCAAAGGCGCCCACGGGAGCAAGCACACAACCAGAGGGAGGGAACAAACACACCACCTCTGGTGGCCTCCCTCCGACCGCCGACTGAATCTACCTCGCTTCGCGCCTCCGGTTCCGCGCCGGGCCCGCCGAATCGGAGCTCGGGATCGCTTCTTCCCGCGCCAATGGGGGCTGACTCCGAGGACGCCGTCAAGCAGCTCAGCCTCCTCATGGAGCAAGGTGCGTGCTTTCTTGCTGGAGCGAAGCTTCGCGCCGTTTAACGGGGTTTCTTTGCGATTGTTGCGGTTCTTTCTGTCTTTCTGACTTCTCTTCTCTTGGTCCGGATCTTCGCAGTGGAGGCGCCGCTGAAGAGATCGTTTCAGGTATGGATCTGGGTGTGGTATGGCCATTTGGTAGGGAAAGCATGGATCTTGGTGTTGTTTCTGTTAGAATTTAGCCTATGCAGTGGGGATCATAGTGTATCTTTAGCTAATTTCAGCGAGATTTGATCTAATTTGGAGAGGCAGAGTGAGCTTACTCATGTCCTTGGGAATTGCTAAATCAGCATAGATCAAAATGAGACAATTCGCTTCATCTCTGATGTTTTCTTGGTTAATAGTACATGCTAGGCATAAGGTGATGTAGCTATTATTGCTAGGCAAGTGTGTGCTTGGAGATGTTGCTTGATCTGTAACAAGTATGCACCATGTGAATTTGCTGCATTGTCAATGGGGGTGGTCAGGTTTGCTGATGCTTGTCTGCTTGACCTTGCCTATAGTATGGTAGTAGTTTAGTGGCTGTGGATGCTCTATGAAGATCGTTAATAGTTTCCTGGGTTCACATCAGTTGGGACTTGGGACTTGGGAACTCCGTGGATAAAGCTTCCACATTCCATGATGAATGGAGTACAGAATCATGCTGATCTCCAGTCCATTAGCTATGCTAAGTCAGTTTGGACATATTTGGGTTGACATCAATTGGGAGCCCCGTGGATCATGCTTCCGGTCCGCTCGAATTGAATGGGAAGATTGTGGCGATCTCTAGTCCATTAAGTGTGCTAAATAGATTTGGATATATTCGGGAATCGGAATTTGATGCGCCATCTGTATACTTGTATAGGTTCACAGCTAACTGCCATCTAGGAAGTTTTGGTGTCCTGCGGCGTGATCCACCCTTTTGGTGTTTAATGTTAACCAAACTTGCAGCCTGGGGTCTGAAGACACGTGCTTAAACAAAAACGTCTCAACTATGTTTGCACGTGTGCTAAGTTTGTTACATTCATTGCTTTGGCTAGTGAAAGAGAAATCTGCAGAAACCAACCAAGGCTGTGATTGTGATTGGGTAAACTGAAGCGTAGATCCTACTGAATTTAATGGGCTTTAGCTGATTCTACAGTTTTTGTCTTCCTTTTCATCTTGTTTTATCTTTAGAAACCTGCATTCTCCAATGGGAGTGAAAAATGGACCATAACCACTGGAAACCAGTTGAGTGTCCATCAATGAACCCCTCCAAGAATGGACGCAACTGCTAGATTTCTCATGTAATTACAACACCTAGAAATCATGGAAATGGTATAAAGCCGAGCCTTTTTCTTTCCTTTTATTTTTTCTAGTGAAGGCTGACAAAAAATAAACCTTAAACTGTTTTGCCCTCCGTAAGGTCCTCTCTTTCTATAGGGAGGGAGGCATTAGTGAAGCAGAATGGAATCCGCCTATCCCATTTTGGAAGATTTTTTACCAAGCAGAGATTTCAAGATTGTAAAAGAGAATGTCCAGTGTAATTTTATGCTCTTGGGAGATTGCGATCAAGAACTGATGTTCCGTGGATCAAACTGTAAACTTTAATTGAATCTCATAAACCATCATTAGAAGAATCAATGATTACTACTTGGTTCATCTCCAGACATTTTAGATTTTGGTGGTTGCAAACATACTTCATAAATTTGCATTTGTCATGGAAGAATTGACGGTGAATGGGATCAGTATTCTGCTTCTGACACATGTTGTTTCAAAGTCATGAGTTCATGACTTCAGGAATCACAAAATTCCTACAGAGACTACTTTGTCCATAATGTTTCATATCCTTGCTCTTTACTCTGTACTACCCATACCCATCACATGTCCATCCACCTTATGCATTCATATGCTTACTGTGTGGATATGATGACATTTTTTTTCTTCAAAAAAGTTGGATTGCTACCTTCACTTTCAGTGGCACTCCATGTAATATGATTGTTTGATCATCAACTTAATCTGTGAGTTGTAGACTGGTTCTGGGAATTCAAATCTACATATCTTGTTTATTTCAGAATGTGCACCAGGGCCATCCCAAAGAAACACTGGTGCGTTTCCTTAAGGCTAGAGAGTGGAATGTATCAAAGACTCATAAAATGGTAAGCCTTTATAAAAGTTTCATGACAATTGGTGAAATGATTACTAAATTTGAGTACTAAATGTTTGTTTCTGTAGATTGTAGATTCTTTGAATTGGAGAATTCAAAACGAAATTGATAGCGTGCTGGAGGTGAGTCGTCCTCTCTAGAATATAATCCTACCAGTTGACTGTGGGCGAATGTTAATCGGAAAGCTACGGAACACTCCCATATAGTTCTACCATTTTGATCTTTTTCCATAGTCTTTTCTCATTTTAATTATTTAATTTCATTAGTGCAGCATATGTCACTCTTGATAGTCGACCTATTTCTGCTACGTTTATTTAGCAAAATTCTTCTTTTTTGCTGATCAATGTTTTCGTTGTCCATCTGCAGAGACCTATAGTCCCAGTAGATTTATACAGATCAATACGTGATTCACAACTTATTGGCCTGTCAGGATACACAAAGGAGGTATAGCTGTTTACTTCCAATAACTAAAATCTATGCATCAGTTGAACCATTAATTTGACAGTGATGCAAGATGTTTATTATCCTGTCTGAATTGATTATGTTTATGAAGCAGGCACTTGTGTGTTTGATATAGAAATACCAGTTCAGACATGCCTTTTTATTGTTAGTGTCCTAAGGCAGCTATATTCTTGTACTTAATTCAAACAGACCACTAAGATTTTCAATTTTCACAAGGTTAGCTATATATGTGAATGAAGATGGCACTGAAGATGTTAAAGTTTTAACTTTTGTTGATCGTCAAATTTCCATGGAGTGATGTCCTACTGACAACAAAACTGTAGCCAATCTTTTACAAGCTAGGGAAGGTGGGCAGTGCCATCCTAAGATCTGTAGTTTCAAAGTATGATATAGCGTCAACAAGGTTTGCTCAAACTGTGATAACTGCAGTTGACTTGACTGTGTTTGATTGTTAAGATCTGTAGGATCATAGGTGATGTTTTTTGCTTGGGAACTGTGGTAGCTGCTGTTGACCTGACAGTATTTTATTATTAAGATCTGTAGGATCTCATGTGATGCTTCTCACCTTTGAGTTTGCCTTCTGAGAGTCATTGGCTTCCCATTTATATACTATTAGTCTATTCTGTGATCCTTGAGGCTCTTAATTTTTAAATATATAGCAAGCCTGCTACAGTGCTGCATCAATCTTTTCTAACGTGTTTCATTAAGTCTTTGTTTCTCTCATTGGCAGGGTCTCCCAGTTTTTGCCATTGGTGTTGGGCATAGCACATATGACAAAGCTTCGGTAATTACTCAGATGCTTGCTATTTGTTGATTAGGCTACAACCAAAATCATGGAACTGGTTGCTTTTACTGTGTGCTATGGAAACACATATTTTTCATAGGTTGACATAGCCTTGAAACATAGTACCATAATCAGTTAGTTACCTAAATAATGAGCCTATCCAACTAACTTGATTTTATTTGTGGCCCTTTACTTCTGTTGAATTGTGTTTTGTCGAGTAATAGAGGTATTTTGTTTCAGGTCCACTACTATGTGCAATCTCATATCCAGGTTAATGAGTACCGTGATCGTATAATTTTGGTGAGTATCCAACAAAATACTGAGTTTAATAGATCGCTTATGTTAACATATAAATTCTTTCCTGACATTTATTTGTACCACATGTAGCCTAGGCTGACACAACAGTTTGGCCGTCCTGTTACCAGCTGTATAAAGGTTCTGGATATGACTGGTTTGAAGCTATCAGCACTGAGCCAAATAAAGGTACGCTTGTGATTATTAATCCAAATTTTACTTTTTCATGAGATCATATGCTAATGAGTTAGTATTACTGGGATACATTTGTTGATGTGCACAATAATAACTTGACTAGAATAAGCATATTCTTATACTAGTAATAATTAAATATAACATTGGAGTTAGCTTTATCTTAACATGCTGTGTTCATGAACAATAACTTTCCTTGAACTAAAAAAACTCAGCCCTGTATGCCATTCAGGCAGAGTGTTACACTGAACTCCAGGGACTATTTTTTCACTTATTCCATATTTTTGGTAAAAAAATTGCACGCGGTGCACATTGCTTGTGTTACTTCTTGTGGCATGTTATTTTGTTAATATAGTTTTAATCTTATCTACAGATGTTGACTTCCATATCAACAGTTGATGACCTGAATTACCCTGAAAAGACAGAGACCTATTATGTAGTAAATGTTCCATACATATTTTCCGCTTGTTGGAAGGTACCATCAATTTTCACTCTTGTTCAGGCCTAAGCTTTCACTAGTGAGTTTTTAGCAAATACTGATGACAGTTAATTTGAGCTTGCTGCTAGGTTGTGAAGCCGTTGTTGCAGGAGAGGACCAAAAAGAAGGTTAAAGTTTTGAGTGGTTGTGGGAGAGATGAACTTCTAAAGGTGGATAACTGGAAATATATTCTTCCCTATTGGCCGTTTTTTCAATTATATCCTTCATTTCTGGGTGCAGTCATATATCCCTCTTTGTGATCATGAGTATCCCTCAGTATTTTGTGATCATGAGTATCTTATATGGAATGCCACAGAATATTTTTAGTATTGTCTTCCCCTCGGTAAACAGTTGACATGCTCCTTTTTTGTAGATCATGGATTACTCATCACTCCCCCATTTCTGCCGCCGGGAGGGCTCTGGATCATCAAAGCATTCATCTTCGGACGCTGACAATTGCTTCTCCTTTGACCATCCTTTCCACAAAGAACTCTACGACTACATCAAGGACCAAGCGTCGCACAAGGAGCTCATCAAGATGGGGTCACTGCACGTCAGCATCCCCGAGCCGGACCCCGATGACGCCAAGATCGTCGAGGTCATCCAGGCCGAGTTCCAGAAGATCGGCGAGCACGACGAGTCCACCAATGGCCACAAGGGCTAGCATGCGCCAAGGACGCCCATCCCCGGCACTCCTTCTCTGGTGCCGGTGACCTCTGCTGAAGCTGACGGCTGCGGCTTCTGTATTTTCCTTTGATGGTCCCCAGTTGCCTGGGGAATATAGTAGCAGAGCCTTGCATCTCCATGATGCAAAGCTCCGGTTTATAGTTGGAGAAGCTGATGAGAGATGAACCAGTCTCGGTGTACATTAGATGGACACGAAGCTATAAAACACCTTTTTGTTAGTGTAACAGTAATAACCAACATATATTTAGCTGGTATATGGGAGGAAATCCATGGAGGCGCCTTTCGCCTTTCGCACAGCTTCGGGGGTGTTTAGTTCCTGACAATAGGGTAAAAAGTGAGGTAAAAAAGTCACATCGGGCACTGTAGCATTTTTCGTTTGTTTGTTATAAACATTGTCCTACCATGACCTAACTAGGCTTAAAAGATTCGTCTCGTCGTGTACATCAAAACCATGCAACTAGTTTTTTTATTTACCTACGTTTAGTACTCCATACATGAGGAGAGAGATTTGATGTGATAGGTGAATAGTGAAGTTTGAAGAGAGAATTTTTGAAAGTTTGGTGATGTGACCGGGAACTAAACAGGGCCATTGAGTCGTGAGTTATGGATGACATATCTTTGCAGTTTCTGACAAAATGAGTTCAAGAGGCAGGTGCAACTCACGGACGCTGAGGCTGAGCGTGGCAGGTGCAGCAATTACCTGTCTGCTGCTGAGCAGTGAGCACACTTTGCGATTCATGTGCTCGCTGTCGCTGATGAACACGTCGAAGAGCTTGCCGGCGCCGGAGAATTAGAAACGCAATTGGACCTCGGGGCAACGGCCGCCGCTGCGGCGCGGCGCCGTCGCCGGCGGGATATACGCCGCCGCAATTTGCCCGTGCCCTTGACGCGAGACCGCACGGCTGGGTCACTGTACATGCGCAGCGCGTCCTGTGTTGCCGAGTTGCCGCGATGCCGATGCGATCGCCGGCGGGGACCATGGCCATATGGGGGATCGTGTGCTCCAGCTCCAACCGCAAAAGCAGCCACGGCGGCTACAACCGTGTGTGTCGTGCGGGGTGCCGGGGTGAGAGATCAGGACATGATGCAGGTGTTAATCGTGGCGCCGCGAATGGCGTTAACTGATTTCTAAAGAATATTGACGCACATTTATCAACTGAGCGCATCTGGTGTAGTGGTATCATAGTACCCTCCCACGGTACTGACCGGGGTTCGATTCCCCGGATGCGCATTATATCTATATTTTTTGAACCTCTTTACGTTTATGTATGTAACTTTGGAGTTCGCTGTATATTTTGGACGAATTATTGAAATAACTTTTTTTTTCATTTCATCTTATATGTCCCTACGTTTATGTAACTTCGCTTATGTATGTAACTTTGGAGTTCGCTGTTATGGTAGCATGAGCCCTTCTCAAATCACAATGTATATTTTGGACGAATTATTGAAATAACTTTTTTTTCCATTTCGTCTTGTATGATTCAAGTTGTCAGAAAATTTAATCAGGGATTCCTCTACGTTTATGTAACTTTTGAGCTCACCGTTATGGTAGCATGAACCCTGTCAAATTACGATGTATGTTTTGGACGAATTAGTGAACTGGATTTTTTTTTCATTTCGCCTTGTATGATACAAGTTGTTAGAGAATTTAATCAAGGATTCCTCTACATATATGTAACTTTTGAGCTCACCGTTGGTAGCATGAGCCCTATCAAATTACAATGTATGTTCTGGACGAATTATTGAACTATTTTTTTCATTTCGTCTTGTATGATACAAGTTGTCAGAAAATTTAATCAGGGATTCCTCGTTTGGTATGATAAAAGTTGTCAGAGGACCAGAAAGAGAAAACGATGCCTTTCGGCCCTCTTTTTCAGTTTCGAGATACCAACCTTTGTGCCAGAATCAAAAGGTGAAGGAAAAGGAAGAAAAAAAAACTCACTAGCTTTTCATAAAAGTCCGGCCATGGGGGAGAAAAATGTTGCCAATAATTTGTTTTCTGCAGCTGCTGCAGCCCACATGTTAGGCCTGCAAGTATATATGCGGCTCAAGTCTACTCTATCAGAATGGGCCTTGCTTTTCCGAAGAAACTATTGGCTTTACAAAAAAGCAATGGCCGGTGAGCCACAGGAATATGCTTGAGCAGTTCTTGTCTCAGGGTTGAAACTTTCCAGTGAATCACTATGGTAAATTATTTTTAACCAACCCAGTGAATCATTATGATAAGCGAAGCATCACAAAACCCACTTGTTTACAAGGCAGCATCAACCTTGGGAAGACTTGTTGGAAGCAGCAGAAGATTATGAGGATTTTCCATGCTGTGCAAGTAATCCTTAACTTGAGCACATCAATCTGTGCTTCAGAGGTTGCATGCAGTGGCAGGCTTGTGGCTGATCAGGTCAGATGCCTTGAGTGCCATATGCTTATATAGGACAGTGATTCTACAGCTACTTACTGGGGAAGGAAAGGCTCTAAATTCCAAGTTGTGTGTCCATGACAATTACATGCTGAATTATATCCATAAGTTATTTGGTGAAGTAAAAAAAAGGGTATAAATACTGATTCAGAGATCCAAGTAGCATTCTCCAACATGAATGGAAACCTGGTGACCACAAGGAGTCCTCATCTGAACTTTTAGGCGCGATTGTTAAAATTCGGGGAAACTAAAAGCTAAAGAAGCGGTGAATTAACAAGGATATGATACAACCATACAAGATCCTGTAAGGTATTCAAAGAGATCAGGGTGAACAATGAAACATGGGGCTTCATTACTATATACAGAAATGGGAAATGCATCGGGTAGTCATGCAAGGAAAACTAAAATTCCGAACTGTGATCTGAATCATCCATTTAATTTCGGCACCTCAATTTTCTATGAAGGTCCATTGAAAGAATCAGTGTTAATAAACTGCATTATCCACTTGCCCAGCCTCAAGCCTGGAGCAGCAGCTAGCTCTTCACGAGCGCCATGAACATCCAGTTCAAGAAGCATGGTCCTAACACACTATACAGTTCGCAGTCATGCGTGCTAATAATCTGCAGTCATGTTGCTAATGCTAGAAAAATCAATGTACACGGAAGAAGCGCAGCCGAGTACTGTACAATCCACCCCCATGCCCGAGCTCTCTGCAAAATCGAAATAACAAATTCTCGGTCAGTAAGAAAACCAAAATCCCAATAATAAGAAACACCGCATAAATAATTTAATCAAGCCATGAGAAGGGGAAAAAAATTAAAGTCAGCAACACGACAATAATTTTATACAATTACACTCACATGCAAAATTTATCCACGCCACTCACATTGCATTGAGACGTGCGCTGCACCATCTGATCCTTGAAAACTCAAGTATCAAATGGTGCACCACACACCTCGATGCACACCATGCATGCTTATTGGTGCTGGTTGGTTGGGTTGGACTATGGTGCCCACACACACACAACTCGAGGAGGATGACGACAAAGATAGAGAACAAATTAAACAAATTGAACATGTATCCAAAGCATATATGTATGTAATTACCTTGAATGCCACGAGCGGCGACGGCGACGGCGTCGCCGACGAGGGCACGAGCCCCTTGAGCCCGATGTTAATGGAGATGCTGCCGTCGGGCTTGAAGAGCCCGTAGTGCCTCTCGGTGGTGGGCCCGGGCTTGAGGTCCTCGTTGAAGAGCGCGAAGATGTACGCCTTGGCCACCCTGTCGGGCCTGTAGGGCGTCCCCTTGCGCAGGAACAGCCTCTTCCTGAGGTTGCGGTTGTAGGTGACGGCGTTCTCCATGCTGGCGCCGGCCTCGGTGGCGTCGCCGGCGGACGCCCACCCCGTCTCCGCCACCCGCACCTCCATGCCCGGGTACCCCGCGGCCTCGAGCGCGAAGTAGGCGGCGTCGAGCTGGGCCTCGAACATGTTGTCGTAGTGGAGGTTGGTCTTGGGGTCGACGATGCCGGCGTTGGGCTTGAAGAGGGCGTAGTTGATATCGATGTGGGAGGGGTCGCTCATGTAGGCGAGGAAAGGGTAGGCGTTGACGTAGAAGGGGGCGCCGGTGCCGGAGAAGAAGTCGAGCAGCGGGCGGAGGTAGACCATGAGGTCGGGGCGGAAGACGCAGGCGGAGGGCGGGTAGGAGTTGGCGAAGACGGCCTCGGAGTGCGGCGTGGAGAGCTCGATGCGGCGGTCGAGGCGGAGCTGCTTCAGCGCGTCGTGGACGTTGGCGACGGCGCCGACGAGGGACGCGGCGAGGGCGGGGTCGCCGCCGCCGAGGACCTCGTTGCCGACGGTGATGCCGACGATGCGGGTGGAGGGGTAGTAGGGGCGCACGTTCTGGGTGAGCCAGTCCAGGGCCTTGCTGGCGTCCGCCGCCATGTCCTTGAGGAACTCGTTGGGGATCGCCACCACCAGGTTGAGCCCGCTGCCGCGGAACGCGTCGAGCACCTTGGGGTCGGCGTCGTAGATCTTCACGTTGCGGATCTTGGCCAGCTTCAGCAGCCGCACCACCGCCTCCGGCGCCGGCAGGTTGTCGGCGATCCGCCCGTAGTTGATCCCGTACGTCCCCACGAACGAGTGCATACCTGCATATCATCATCATCATCATCGTCATCATCCATGTTAGTTAAGCTCCAATCTTTCTTCTTCTTCTTCTTTTTGCATAGAAAGAATCAATCGTTCAATCAGCCATGGCTGCTAACCTTGGTCGGAGCGGTGGGAGACGTTGGTGGTGGTGGTGGGGACTTGGGCGTGGCAGGGGAAGGCGAGGAGGCAGCAGCAGCAGAGGAGCAGGAGCAGCCGGCGGCGCCCGGCGTCGCCGGACTTCCACCGCGGCGCCATCAGCTCCGTCTCCCAGCGGCGGCGCGGCAAGGAGCTTGCTGGTGGCGGCGGGAGGAGGAGTCGGAGCAATAGGAGGAGGGAGGCGTGGTGGCAGCGCGCGGGGCGGGCATTAGAGCAGGCGGGCGGCGTGCGGGGCACGTTGCGTGGGGCGCGGGGCATGGCGGCACGGCCATGGAACGAGGCCGCGGCACGGCTGGATTAGTACTTCTCCCCCGCGCGCACGCCGGCGCGGCGATGTGGCCGCGGTTGCTTGCCCGGCGGGGTGGGCAGGGGTTGCCAAGAATGGAATGGCGGTGGGGGAGGGGGAATGGTATCGTATCGGGTCTCTTGCCTTGCCTGACCTGCCCGCATGCGACGCGGCCGCTGGATGGCTGCTGCTGCTGCTGACTCTGCTCGGCCACCTGCGCGCCGTGTCCTCTGCTCTCCTCTCTGCAGTCTCCACTGGCTTTCCTTGGAGAGAGTGGAGCGAGGAAGAAGACGAGAGCTTTCCAAGGATTGGAGGAAGAAAGCAGAGCAAGTGAAGGAAATGGAATGCATTCTGACAGTGACGAGGTGCATGATCAGAGAGAGAGATTCAGAGGCTCAGAGCGGCAGGCCACGTCAACAGATAAGCATGGAGATGATCAAAGCTTAATTAACTGATGAATAAGTGCACTCTTGATGCTGATAGTGGACGGAACTCAGGGTACCTTTGCTCAAACCACGTGTTCATTTGCTCCCTGTTTCTAGGCAAATCAAGCAGAAGCCTTTCAGTCTCCACTTTGCCATGACCTGATCTTTTTTCCTAAAAAAAAGGCCAATGCAGCATTAGACTTTGCAGTTTAAAAATAATTTGCTGTAAAGGGCAGTGGAACACTGGAACGACGATCATTCCGACACAAATTAGGTAGTGTTTGGTTCCAAAATTGTAACGCAAACGTTAATGGTAACAGAAAGCAGTGTCAATGGAATCCAAGGAAGGGAATACACGTTTTGTTTGGTTCATCTCCGTAACGGCTTCTGATTCACGGCATCCTCCTTTCCATGGCGCGCTCGAGGTGGATGCCGGCCGGAGCTAACGCTGCAGCTTCACCTCGCCCAATCGCAGCTTGCTCCGCGACAGCTGCAAGGTAACTGATTCCGCCCGTGAATCCGTGATGCAGCGTCCGTTCCACGGCGCTTGGTCGCAGGGATAGATTGATTGCTTGTCTCGCCATGGATGGGTAGGACTGTAGGAGATGGCTGCTTAGTTGCCTCTGAATCTTCGCATCAGAAGCATACCTCGAATCCTCTACATCGAAATTACGGGCGAGGTCTGATCAGAGACGATTCGTCACCTTATAGATTTGAATCCAAGCTCGTCTTCTTCTCTAGAGCTGACTGCAATCTTTCCTTCGATCTGGGCTGTCTTGTTCCGCCGGAGGCGATGTAGCAGCGGAAGGGGCCTCCGGCGATGTAGCAGCGGAGATGGGGGCGAGAGAGAGAAAGAGCACCAGTGGAGGATCTGGGGCTGCGACGGGGGATGGCATGCTCCGCCGCTGTTGCCGGAGTCATCGGAGAAGATGGAGATTTCCGCCTACCAGTCGTATGGGGGATCTGATTACGGAGGTTTGGGAGATGTAACGAATTTGTATACGGCCGTATCTGATCACACGGTATTCGTTTACGGACGGAGAGAAACAAACATGATCTATCGTTATTGGTTACCACTGTAATCAGGTCCCGTTACAAATATGCTAACCAAACAGCACCTTAGTTGCCCAAACTCCTAAGATACTCCGTATGTCTTTGGCACGGAAGTGGCCATGAGTTCCCAGAAATTCAGGAAGACTACAATTTCGTTTGGTTGCAGCCATTTATCTGACCAGACGGCCCAGCTTTGTGCATCGACACGGGACAATGTGTGGCCTATATTCCATTCACGGAAAGTGATGAGACAGGTCTCTTCTCTATATCCCTAAGAAAAGATTCCATGCCGGTGTTATTCTCATGAAAGGATAAACATTCGGATAAGGAGATAGTGGAAAACGACTCTAAGGTGCTAAAATGCGCTAAAAAAAACAGGGGACTAACACTTCATAGAAGTGCAATCAGCACCCAACAGTGATATTAAACAAGTGTTGAACATATTGTCGAATCACATGATGGAAAACCAATAAACCACGTGAGCTCCACATCAGCACACATCTGGTCTCCATAAAGAGAACTATGAGAACTCACATAGCGGAAAGTAAATAAAATCATAAAAAACACAATTTTAAAGGCATACTAGCACAGGTACATTTGTGTACACCCATATTTAGCAAGAATTAAATATTTATCATAATTGCTACTCGCTAGTTTAAAATAACAGTATATAGAAACATAGAGGGGTAGACGATACACAATGGGAGCAGCGAAGGGGGCGCCCATCGGACCCATCGCCGACCGGAACATGCAGGCGAAGGAGGTTGGGGACGTGGTGGGACATTCGATGCGTGAATGACGAAAGTCCGGTGCATGGAGGGAAGGAAAAAAATGGATGTCTGAGCATCTATAATGTGAAGATGACTGTCGCGCGAAGATGGATAACGGCGTGTGAAGGATGGACGTCGGCTCGTCAATAACGAGAGAATGCCAGTGCAAGAATGATGGATGTCCCGCACGTGAAGGATGGACGTCCAGCGCGTGAAGGGAAGGGAAAGGATGGGCGACGAAGCGCCTATGACAACAAGATGGCATTCCAAATATAAGACAACAACATTTACGAAGGTTTATGCGTAATTAGTGAAGGTGGGTCGGGGAGGGTACGCAGCGTGGGTAAGGATTTCGGCATGTGACAGAAGATGAGGGAAAACAATAAAAACCCTCTAGAATACACTCCTTTTCATTTGACGTCACAAAACCATTAATGCATTTTCCCCACGGAACCGACATGTGGATTCTCTGTAATGAGTGGCTAGAAAAATTTTTGATAGAAATTGTTTTTAATTATATTGTATGCTAGTATAGATAATGGCACAAAAAGGCCATTTGTACCAAATTGCAATATATGTCAAGCAATCACCACATCTCTTTCCCTGTCTTCTAGTACTCCTTGACCTACCAAGTGGATGTAATCATGCCATTACCATTGGTCTTCCAAACCCTAATTTTGACCCAGTGATGATGACTTGGAGATGTTGCATAGTAGACATGTATTGCCCAAACGACCTTTTCTCAGACATGTACATACAAAAGGGAAAATTGCTAAAAAAACAGGGAAAAGTAAGGAACAATTGAGGGGCAAGATGGGATGGAGTGATGGACATTGCGATGCTCCTCCCTGTCCCTGTCCCCACACGTCATTCTCAGCACCAGATAGGGGTCTACAGAGAAACAAACTTGGCCTAATCATTTTATGCTTATCAAGATGAAGCATCGTCTGGCTATAAAGGCACTGAGAATTGTTATCACCACCATACATAGGATGAAAGTATCATCTTGCTAATCACAAGTTTTGGAGGTAAACAATAGCTGTCACAAACGATCAGCTATGGGCATAGTCGTTGACTGCTAATGACCAGACTGGTGGCTGGTGCTGATTTTTGCTGAGAGAAAAACACTGCTGGCTGGTTGGTGGCTGGTGGCTGGTACTGGTTTCTGCTGAGAGAAAAATACTGTTGGCTGGCTGGAAACCATCCAGCCGAACAGGTTAGAGCCATTTTCTCAGAGGAAGGAGATCGAATAGGACCCAGGAGCAGTGGGTGCCAAAAAAGAAAAGAAAATAAAAGAAGGAAAGCTTGTGGCTTGCGACTGAGTGGGTTGGATTCAAGCTGAGGGGTAGCTCTGAATGAATTAGCAAAGGTCGCGAGCCTAATTGGATCAAGATTGGATAGTTCCATTATGTACCTTACTTCTTCCTATTTTTTCACCGCATGTGCCTTGCTCCCAAACCAAATTCCCAAGCCTATTTTGGCCTTGACCGGGCAAGATGTTAAACCATGTATTAAATTGACGTAGAACTCACTCTTTTGAGCCAAGCTTGATGTGACATCTTCATCCAATTAGAATTTGGCCCATGCGCCTATGTGATATGATGTTGTAGAAATTCAATCTGACCTTGCTAGTTGAAGCAGAGTTACACCAACATATAAGGTTTTTAGCAATGTTCTAGACATAAGGTTAAAAAGGTTTAGTGGCATAACTCTATAGCTAATAGCGAAGCTAATGTGTTTATAGTGGCTACGAGCAAGTTTAGACGCTGAGAGAGTATTGCCTAGCCTCACTTTGACAGGTAAGCCTTGCATTGCTTTTGACGGAGAGTTATTTAGACTTCCACTTTCAGCGAGAAAATACTTGCTAGTGCAGGCCTGAGATAATATGGAAAGAAAACCAAACAACTTTTTTTTTACTTCGGTGCTATGCAAGCAGGGCAAGGTAAAACTCGTCGGCACAACAAATACGCCCTAAATTGTACGTAAACACAAATAGTGTTTACAAATAGCGATAGTGGGCTATAACAATAGCTATAATGGTAGATTTAAAACCTTAATTTTTAGAGTCCATGTTGCTAATCCTAGTTAAGTTTGTTAGGCGACGCGAGAAGATTTGTCGGAGTGTGTGTGGTGGGGGGATATGGGGGACCGCTTATACTTTATATACTCGTGGTTGCATATACTTGATATTTTAACCAAAATTTGAATTTTTTTCCGTCAGTAATTTCAAAATACTTGTTTGGAGAAATGAGAGATCTTATATGTACATTTGTCATGAATAGTAACTTTTATAATCTCATACTTATCAGAAATTACAACTATATACTAAATCACTAATAAAAAATTGTAATAAGAGTTTTAACTCGAGGCCCTAAAAGAAAAGCCAACCCACTCAATGCTACATCATATAGTCAACTCTAACATTTCATAGGAAAACGGAGTACTTTCACTTTTGAGATTCACTTACTTCCTACTCTCTTTGTTTTGAATTATAATTCATTAAAATACTTATTGCATTAAGTTTTTACTACCAAGATATGGAGTAAGTCCAAGAATAAAGGAGAGACCAGCATAGTGGGTTAAAAGAACGACGCCAATGCTTAATTAGGACACTTATATATAGCATCGGCTAAAGCTTATGCTTAGGCTCCTCAAAATCCAAAGCTATCATCTACTGTGGTTATTAACCGAGTTCCATATGACCTTTTTTTAGTCCTATTGCACCGCACCACAAAAGAGATTGAATATATAGCGGCTCAAGTACATTCAATATTCAAGAGGCGTAAATCTCACACACGACATAACTTTTTTTTCTCCTAGTACATAAGATTCCATTTTAAGATTTAAGGACAGGAGATCTTGAAAGGAGGAACTGAGGACAAAAAGGAAAAACAAAACAGTAGGAAAACAAACGGGAAAAAAAAAGAAACCATGAAAAGACAGCAAGATTGGAGACGAGTAACCACCTCCAGCCCAAACACAGTCACCCACACCTACAACCCCCGCTGTCTCCTCCCCTTCCCTGCCACAAGCGGCCTTCTCCGCGGAAGCCGGCGAGCCGCCGCCTGCGGCCTGTCCCCCTCCCTCCCGCCGTGCTCCCCCGCACCGCCATTCCCCATCACTCCCCTCGGGCGAGGTAAAGAAGCGATCTTTCCACCTTCTCCCGCCCCTCCGGCCCCGTAGGTGCCACCGGCATTTCGCGCGCGGTTGCTCGGCTAGATCTGCGCGCATTTGGCGTTTCTCAGGCGTGGATCTCGCTTGTACCTCGTTTCCCTCGGCGAGGTGCGTCGGTGGTGGCTTGGTTGAGATGGAGGATGTGGTTGATGACGTCATCGATGCTACGGGTGCGGCGGCGGCCGTCGAGGATGGGGCCAGTGGGAAGGTCGCATTGCCTAGCTTAGGGGGCCATGGTGAGGAAGAGCATGAGGAGAAAGGCAATGGAGACTACTCAGGGGAGAGCGAGGTGATCAACCCGCCCGAAGAGGCCGGCGGGGAGGCCACCTCGCCTCCAGAGGGCAGGAAGCCTCGCCTTTCCAAGGTGAGTTCTTGACGGTGATGTCTCGCAATGCTTCAGTTGCAATCTTCTACATATCGATAGGATAATGGTACCTTGTGTAGTTGTGCTGATTGGTGCTTCCTACATGATGTATTTTTGGGGAACCAAGAGTCATGGACCTAAGGCTGTCAAGTCTAAGAGCCCAAGGAGTGGAGATGAAGGTCAGGCAAGGAGAAGAACCCCCAATTCTTCTCTTCCTAAGGCACCCGTTGCCCGGGTATCCAGTGGTGACGCCGGTGTCGGTAGTAATGTAAGCAGTTTACATGATGATGCACTTTGTTTTAACATCTTCTCTACTTATGGATATCTGGATTCAACTTCGTGCCCAATCCAGTCAGAATCTTACATAACTTGTTTCACTTTTATCAGAAAGCTGGCAAGAATGAGCCTCGCTCATCTTCCAAGGATGAAGCATTGCTGGATGACTCCAAGTAAGTTGCTTCTTTCCTTTCTGTCGATACCTCTCTATTAATATCAGAATAATTTGGTAAAAGAAGGAATGTAGTAGTAATAGACTAATAGTAA
Source organism: Echinochloa phyllopogon (assembly GCA_033239725.1). NCBI lineage: Eukaryota > Viridiplantae > Streptophyta > Magnoliopsida > Poales > Poaceae > Echinochloa > Echinochloa phyllopogon. Next base: position 7,123,541 of record BTCW01000001.1, read on the forward strand.
ATTAGTATATATGCCTCAAATGGAGATATTGGCCTCAAGTTATGCTGTTGGGGAACCACTTGTAATTGTTCTCGGAGTAGGAATACTAGATGCACACTTATGCGTGTGGTATATGTGCATTAATTTGGGGGTGAGGCTTGTGAAAAGGGAATCGCTTTAGCTGCAGATCTGACATAAGTATACCCTTTCCATATTGGATATCGTAGAGGAGTTCTGGTGCATCATACTCCATCACTATTTTCTACTATAGGATATCCTGGAGGGATTCTGGACTCCTGTGCATCACAGACTCCATAGCAATTTTTGAATAAAAAAATATCTAATGCGACTATATATTCAAAGAGTCACTTATGCTATTTATATTCAACTCATTAAAATCCAGGGAGAAAAAGAAGACTCAAAAGTCTTTGGGCCAGCACTCTTCCATCAAAAGAGATGAAGAAGAGTCAAACTGTGAGAAGCCTCGAAAAGTTGGGAGCACTCCTTCATATGGCTTCACCTTCAAGTGTGATGAGAGATCTGAAAAGAGACGGGAGGTAAAATTTTGTTTAGCTTTTTTTTTTCCTGCTGGCTCCGTTTTGAAATATGTATATTGCCTATTTGTTTACTCAATTCTGCAATCAAATAGTTCTATTCGAAGCTTGAGGAGAAGATTCATGCTAGAGAGTTAGAAATAAGCAACATGCAAGCTAAATCAAAGGTACCCATATTTGCTCTTCTTCTGGGAAGTGCTACATTCCAATATCACATCTCTTATGCTGTGCTTATATTATTTCTTTAAAATGCACAGGAAACTGAAGAGGCAGAACTCAGAATGCTGCGGAAGAGTTTGAATTTCAAGGCGACACCAATGCCAAGTTTCTATAAGGAACCAACTCCTGCCAAGACTGAACTGAAAAAGGTAATTTAGTGATTATGCCTCATGGCTAGCTATGGTCTCTTATACTTTGAGTGAACTTGTGACTGGTATGCCTATGAGCATGTGTGGAATCATCACGCTTTCACTCATGCAGCATGAATCTATTCTATTAATTATAATCACCCACTGCCTTTCTTGCCTTTCAAAATCCTTGTTTGACAGAACACCTTTATAAGAAAAGTAGGGGAAGTTGAAACTTCCATATAGTTTAGCTGGAACCTGGGCCTTGAATTCTCATGATGACAGAAAACCCAGTTATCTGGATGGAGGTGGTAACTGCAGTTGGAATGTTTTCTTCTGTTTACAACTTTCGTGGTGCAAGCATTTCATATTTGTAGAAAATGTTATGTTCTTGGCCATCTTGAGTGGCAGAACTTATCAGGGCCTTGGAATGAATAATACAGGAACACTCTACTCTCGTCTGACTGGACTGACTTCATAGTATCCACAGTGATTAAGTAAATATTTATTGCTAATTGGAACACACTACTCAAATAAAGCCAATCTCTTACTTGAATTGTCGTAGTGACTAGCGAGTCTCCTTAATTCCTTTGTTTCTTTGACTTGGATCAGCTTTTATTGTAATCATTCTTTGGCGCTTTGCTGATATGATTGGTTAGTGTTAGTCCAAATATGGCATCATTATTAGACAAGCAAATGATACAGAACCAGACAACCTTGTCAAAAATGGATGGGGACCGGAGCCAAATTATACGTATATGGCCAGCACTCAGCAATTGACAGACTCGCAGGCCAGACGAGCTAATCGAATATATCCTACTAATTTAGTTCTGATATGTGTGGTAGAAGACTTTCTTTTGTCTACATGAATATATTACTGACAACCAATATGGAATCTGTATTTCAAACAAGCCTTCTGTGTTCCAGTCTTGATACAATAACATATTACCCACCAAATGCTGATATTTTTTTGTAGATCCCCACAACCAGAGCTAAATCGCCAAAGCTTGGTCGTTCAAAAAACAAGTCTACATCAGAGACTGAAGAAAATACTACCACGGACCAACCTGCCCGTCTGAGCCTCGAGGAAAAGGTTTCTCAAAATGGTGTCAAAAAATCAACCCCATCAATTTCAGCGAAGAAGCCCCAGAAGAAGTCACTCCCCAGATTGCCATCACAGGAAACTGGTCCGCTCGATGCCACAGAATGCTCATCGCCTGCAAGGCAGCTGAAGAGCACGAAACCGATTGCAGCAAGTGCTCAAGAGACAGGATCAGCAGCTACAGGGCAGCTACAAGGAACTGGAGCTAATCCTGCTGAACAGATTGCCGTTTAACGGAAATCGTGGTGACCAAGCCAACTGATCTGTGATGGGTGGTGTGCCTCTCGGCTTTGTATAATATTGTGCTTGTCTACTAGAGTAACTCGTGACCTGTATTGTGCTATGTGATAAACTCCCGTTTCGTTTTTCTGGAGTTTGAGCCATTATGCTGCTTGTGTCTATATAGCTTTTGTTCATAATCTGAAGATATATCCAAATTTTTCCGGTCGTTTGCAGTTTGTGGTAAGAGCAAATGGTAACTTCCAAATTCAAAGTGCCTCCAAACGATGGCATCCTAATTCTCCGTGGTCTTCCCTGCTTTAATATCCTTGCGATGAGAATTTCTTCGCAGCCAGAAATCTAGGCCATGGAAAGAGCACTTCGCCTAAAAGAGAAGTTCTTTTATTTTGTTTGCGTCATGTCTGTAGCACTTGTCCAGACAAGTCTATTGGACTTGCTCTGATCCATCAGTTAAACGCAGGCCGGCTGTTTCTGTAGCGCATATGCAGCTTGCTCACGTTCTGAATCTCTGATAATCACACAACCACCGCCTCTGAGGCTCTGATCATGCCCGTGTATCAGATAGCATGGCACAAAATCATTCTACACCGCCCATGATGGCCACCCCACCATGACATTGTAAGATTCCGCTTATATTGTGTCACATGCCTAAATCCTGCTGATGGAGAAGATACGAATCCTTGTCGACAAACTTAGCTAGGTTGAGTCCAATCTTCATTCACCCAGCCTGATCAGAGCGCAAAACAAACAACGAACTGAAGCTCCTCTGCCGCTCAGCATCAACGGATTGAGAAAAGCTGATTGATCCGTTGCAATTTGATCGGTCGGCCCCAACAGTTGAATACCCATGGAGTCCCAGTTAGCATTCTTTTCTCCTATTTTTCCTCCGTTGTCTTTTTGAAATTTTCCGTTCTCTCATTTCCACATACATGAGATTCGGATTTACAGCTTTTGCTTTAGTTCTGTGAGAACTCATAACGATAATTTTATTGTTTTACACACTCGAAAATACAAAAGAAAAAAAATAAATGATTCAACCATGTGCCAAACCTAGTTAAACGAATTTTGAGGACAAGTTCAGCTTTTCAAAGTAGCCATGTTCAACATTTTTTCAGAGAACTACGAATGTGCCATCAAAGCTGCACGAAGTGCTCTAGTGTAGTCTATCCAATTAACAATTCCCTCCCCATAGTTACTTGACAAAAAGAAATGTATGTAATATAGGATATTTAAGCCTGGTGCAAAGAAGTCGATTTGAGCACACCCAAGACCGAGAGGCAATAAACCAGAAATAACTCATTCATGAGCAACCAACACTTTCCATTAGGAAGATTATGAGCAGTTGTGCCTCGATACCTGAAAATAGCCTTGGCTGAAATACTGAAACTAATACGTAATGCATCAGCAAGACATTGTGTTCCTCATTTCTAGATTTGGGGTCTGATAAGATTTAAGCACATCCCATAGGAATGATAGGATCAAGTTGCATACACAAAATCTTATAACTCCAAGGAATGCACAAAGTTTCAACATAAACACTTCATTTATTCATAGAGGGTCGCCAAGGTTACAGTACCCAACAATCTGCCTGTAAAAATAGGGATCTGGCAAAAAAACAACCATACAAGGTTGTCAAGGCAAGGCTTCTAGTATGCGCCCTGCAATGGCCTAGATCACCATGAACAACAGGCATCCTAAAGAGACTGTAAAAAAGATGCAACCCTACTTGACCTTACATACCACAGAGAACAGCACACGAGTACACGACACATCAAGACTCAGACAGACACAACTCAAACTCCACAACCAAACACACTGCACAAGTCCACAGACGCTCCAGCAGCTCTGTAAATGATGTCCCCCACCAGCATTGCTGGTGGTTTTGTGATACTCCACAGCTGCCAATGGATCGCTGGTGCCTGCAACTTCATAGCCAGGAAGCAGTAAAATGAAAAGGGACTTGGACACTATGGCAACCTAAAAAACCTTATGACTATAACGGCAAGGACCAGTGTCTGGGTCAGAGGGGCAGGATGCCAGTGATGGCAGCCAAGGCTCAAAAAACAGATTAACCTCCTGTGAGGTGATCTGTGAAAAACGAGCACTCGGCGAGAAAGCACCCCCTAAAACAACCGGTCCTTGAACAATGCGGAAGCCCACCATCATGACTCGCGCGCGAGCCAAAAAACTGAAGATCATCTGGTTGTGCTACTGCTACGGACTTATATCTGCATCTGGAAGCAGCTCTCAGTAGACATGAGCCCCTCCAGCAACCGTCTTGTCTGCCTAAGCAAGGATGTCACACCACCAGAGCTGCTTCTCCAATGATGCAATGTTGTTGTTGCCAATCATGTTGCAGAACTGAAGATTGAGGCCCTCTAGAGACTGACCCAGGTTGCCCAGGAATGGCACGCTCTTCTGAGTGACCTTAGAGCAGCCGGACAGTGAGAGAACACGGAGCTTGAGGTGCTTTGCGGATGACAGAATGGCAACACCATAGTCACTAACCATGCAGTTTGAAAGATCAAGCTCAGCAAGCTCAGTGCAGTTCTCAGATATGGTGAAGAGGCTAGCATCTGTTATCTTGCTGCAACCCTCAAGGCTAACCTTCTTCAGAGATTTTCCATGTGCCTTCACCAGGGATGAAACAGCGACATCTGTGATGTTCTTGCAACCACTCAAGTCAACCTTGATCAGACCAGCTTCAGAAGACTGGATCAAAGGAATAAGCCCATTGTCAGTGACCTCACCAAGACCACTCAGGTCAACCTGCTCCAACTGAGGGCAAATCATCCCCACCACAGCCAAGCTAGCATCAGTGAAACCTGGGCAATCCTTGATTGTCAGGAAACGAAGTGATCTGCAGAGAGGAAGCTGTGCAGGCGCAGAGCAGATATCCTTGATTCCCATGCATTTCACCAAAGAGATAGCCCTGAACTTCTGGCTGCAGTTGCGGAGGAAAGAAAGAATACCGACAAGAGTAACCCTGTTGCATTCCTCGAGCTGCAAGTTCTCAAACACCTTTGTTGATTCTGTGAAAGCCTTAAGGCCAGCATCCGACACATGTCCACACTTCCTGAGGTAAAGCTGCTTCAAGCTTGGGCAGAACTTGGCAATAGAAGCGAGAGCAAGATCAGTGACCCCAGGGCAAGAGGTAACACTCATGCACTTGAGATTCTGCAGGCCAGCTGCATTAGCCATCACCCAGAAACCCCTCTCACCAACAGTAGCGAGACGAGTAAGTGTAAGGTCAGTGACAGCCTTCCCATAGTAGCCAATCACAGCAAGCGAAGCATCAGTGATGTTCAGTCCCTGGAGGCGGATCTTGGCAAGTGAGGCAGTAGCAGAGCACACCAGGCTGGAGATGCCTTGGTCACCAACATTCACGCAGTTCTTGATGTTCACAGCCTGCAACTTGGTGCAGCAGCGGCCAATCGCCCTGAGGCCCTCGTTGCCAACACCGGCGCATGCCTCCATGGTCAGAGACACCAAATTGGGGCACCCCTGCGCGATGGCGGCAAGGCCCTTGTCTGAGATAAGGGGGCAACGAGAGATGTCCAGACGCTCCAGTAAGGGGCACCCGTCAGCAACCTCGGCAAGCCCCGCATCGGTGATAAGTGGCACATCCCAGAGGGCGAGCGAGACGAGGTTGGGGCTGCCGCGGGCGACCGCCGAGAGGCCCTGGTCCGTGACGCCACGGGTCGGGTGGCTGCCGCGGACGGCGAGCTTCTCCAGCCCACCACGGGACCCGGCGGCGACGGCCATGGCGGCCAGACGCACGTCGGTGGCCTCCTTTCCCTCGAGCACCCTCTCGACGCACGGATCCGCGGGGGTCTCGTCGGCATCCTCCTCCATGACGAACTCCTCGTTCAGGTCGGGCAGCCCCGGGGTGTCGGCGGTGGCCGCGGCCTGGGCGAGCTCGGAGGCCCGGATGCTGCCGAGGAGCGCGAGCCAGCGGCGGGAGACGCAGGCGGAGGCGCCGCGGCCGCGGCCGCCGGGCACGCGGCGCAGGATCTCGAAGAGGCACTCGTCGGGGAGCGCGTCGAGCGACGGCAGCGGCAGCTGCCTCTGCTTCTTGGCGGCCCTCACGCACTCGGCCGCCGCGGCGGCGACCGCGGACGCGGCCACCAGCGCGCGCTTGCGCTGCTGCACGGCGCCGCGGCAGAAGAGCCCGGACAGCTCCGCCGGCGCCGAGACGAGGCACCCGCCATCTGATCCAAGAACCAACAACCCAATTAGCTAGCCATCACAACCTATGAGCACACGCAACGCAACCACTCCCTCCCAGCAAAAAATCCCCAACCCTAAATCAATCGACGAAGCTCCCATGAAAAGAACAAGGGCCAAAGCAAGAAGAGATCTTTGTCGCTCACCTCCATAAGCGCAGAACGCAGGCATGTCTCCGAATCTCCCACGAACAAAGGGACCCCTTCCCCTCCCACTCGAAGCAAGACCACAAGAACAAGGAACAAGAGCGCAGCGGCCGCCGGATCTGAGGCGCCGGTGAGGGCCGGAAGCATTTACAGCCCGCCGGAGCAAGGAAAACGGAACCCTATCGCCGCCGGCGACAGGGAAAAAAGGGAGCAAAGGAAGGAAGGGGAAGGGGGAGCCTCTGTGGGGAGAGGAGAAGGGGGAGGAGACCGCGACCTTGGGAGGAAAAGAAGAGGGCGAGGAGATGGGAGAGGAATATAGACTAGTCAAGCCAGTAGAGAGAGAGAGAGAGGGGATGGGATGAGAGAGAAGGTGAGGTCCGCTCGCCGCTTGCGTGTGGCGGTGCGGGGCCGGGGCGGCGGGCGGATGGATCGGGGGGAGGGAGGAGGAGGAGGAGGAGGCCACCCTTGGCGCGGCCCAAGGGGCGGGGCGGGGCGGGGGCCTCGGCGTCGCGTCCCGTCGCGTGCCCCCCGTGCCGCCAAGTTGCAGCGCGTCGCACGCGGCGCCCGGGGTGGATTTCATTGAACCTCCGCGCTGGACACTGCAGGTACGGCGGCGTAGGGTGGCGGGGTTGTAGTATCACTTGTATGTACCGGGCCGGACGACGCGGGTGATGGCAACACGGATCATGGATGCATCTTGATCTTGGTGAGTGGCGTAGGGTCTCTCGTTTCGTTTGCTTTCTAGGTAAGGCTATGCTTGCTCGGTGGATGGATCGGGTGTGCTTCCATGCGTGTTGATGGGTGTGTTTAGTTCCAAAAAAGAAAGAGAAGGTTTGGTGAAAATGTCACATCGGACACTGTAGCGCACTGCAGCACTTTTCGTTTGTTTGTGGTAAATATTGTCCTACCATGATCTAAATAGACTCAAAAAATTTGTCTTGCCGTGTACATCAAAACCATGTAATTAGTTTTTTTTATTTAGGAAAAAGTCTACTTCACCCCCAACCTATGAGGGGTGGAACACATCACCCCCAACCTATGAAAACAGATTTTTTACCCCCTGAACTTTCTAAAACCGGACAAATCACCCCTTGAAGCAGTTTTGGCCCGATCGACCCCTTCACTTCAATTCAGCGGCAATTCTTTCTTTTTTATTTTCCCCTGTCGCGATGGTTTTCCCGAGACGAGTTTTAGCCCCGGTTTAGTTTCCACAAATTTCATAGAATTCTCTCTCCAAATTTCACTATTCTCCAAATTTCACTATTCATCTATCACATCAAATCTCTCTCATCATGCATAGGACATTGAGTGTAGGTAAATGTAAAAAAATTAAGTAGAGTACATGGTTTTGATGTACACGACGAGACAAATCTTTTGAACATAGTTAGGTCATGGTAGGATAACGATTATCACAAACAAACGAAAAGTATTACAGTGCGCTACAATGTTTGATGTGACTTTTCGACCAAATTTTACCCGCGCTCTCTGCAACTAAACACACCCTTAATCGTGTTCGTGCGCCGAGGATGTTATTTTATCGCGTACCTTTCGCGCGGGCAACAGCAGGCCACTAGGCCGGCTCACCACACGCGGAGGCGGAGCCAAAGGTGCGTGCGCGCCACCGCGGATCGCACGTGGGGATTTCGTCGCACCTCTGGGAAAATTGTCGCCGTCGTTCGTTGCCGGTGCGCGGTGAGACACCCGGAGCGGAGTTCACACTTCGCGGTCGCGGGCGTCGCTCGGAGAGGGACCGACGCACTGGCTCCGACTGGATGACTGTGCCAGAGGGAGCGGAGCGTTATCTTCGGAAGCCGATAGGGGAGCAGCGCAGCCGAGCACGGAGATGGGTAAACCTAAACCCTCGTGTGACTCTGTCCCTCACTCATGTAGCTATCCCACACATGTTTCGGAATCGGTAGAACCACCATACCCGTACGTACGTCTGAAGAGGAGGACCGGCCGGGTCATGTCGCTACTGAAAGAGGAGCAGCAGGGGATGCAGAGAAGCTGTTGGGCTGCCTGTATGCATTTACGCGCTTCGCATGGGCTGTCTATGCGAGATCCCCGGCCCAACTGGTTTCGATTCCCAGAACGGGCCGGACCGGATTGGTACCATGTTCATTGGTTCACCCGGAAAATTCAATCCATAAAACTTCCAATCGTTCCCGCTCCTGTCTCTTCCTCCTCCAAGGCCGACGAGAGCAAATAAATGTCAAGCACCAGACGAGAGCAAATGTCAAGCACCGCGCTCGGTGAAGAACGGTAAGGGAAAGAAGAGAAATGACTTTATCCCTGGTTGATGCTGCAACGTAGACCGCCAACCAATGATCGGATCATCCTAGTTTCAAAAAGGAAAAAAAAATGACGGGATCGTCGAAAGAGGAGGCCATGTGCACTCGAATATGAAAGGACCATAAGTTATTAAGTAAGCTGAAGATTGAATAAAATTAGTACTTGCAACCTAATGATACACTTTTTTTACCCAAAAAAAGAAAAATGATACTCCGTTTGTTTCACGGATGAAGTGAAGATCGAAGACACAAATACAAGATTTATACAAGGTACAGCAGAAACTATATGTCCTTCACACTTGCATAGACCACGATACATTCGGTTTGCTAGCTTAATTATATACATCTATGGAAAGACCTCAATGAGTGACCTAGGTCCTAAGATGGGGTGAATCTTGTATCGACTAAACCCTGCTTCCACGAATAGCCTACGCCACTTCTCCTCATCTCGCTCTTCACCCGTTGTCAGCATCATCATGCATGTATCCATCAAAAGCCGAGCTTCAAATGTTTGTTTGGATGCCGAGCCCGCCACCGTGTCTATGATTATCACCTTCCCCTTTGGTTCTTGAGTAGAAATAGCTTCATTGGATCGTTTCAAGATTCTAACACAATCCTCATCACTCCAGTTATGCAGCACAAACTGCAATAAAATGCTTTGCTAATTAATACTCAATCCATCCTTATATATATGACGCTGGTTAGTTTAAGGTAGTAACATAACTAAACCAAGCCTGTCTTGATAATCTTTTTTTTTGAAACAAAACACGATTAAGTTCTAGTACTAATTATCAATAGTCGTCACACATACCTTGAGTAACACAGCATCAGCTGGAGGGACATACTCCATCATGTCGCCAGCAACAAACTCAACCATGCCATCAACCTGCACGGTGTCCACCACCTGGGGAAGCTCCAGCACCGAGCACCTCACGTGCGGGAAGGCCTTTGCAATGGCCTTCGCCGTGGTACCATCCCCACCTCCGACATCGACCAGCGATGTCAACCCCGCGAACGCCTCGCCGCACTCGCGCACGACGATCTCCGCCATGAAGCGGCTGTCGGCGCCCATGGCGTCGTTGAACAGGGCACCGAACTCCAAGTCATTGGCCAGGTAGCCGAAAAGTCCCGTCCCGTGCGCCATCATGCACGGTGTCTCCGCCGCGGCGTCGTCGTCTTCCTTCCCGAGCCACTCGGGCAGGCGTTGAGACGCGCCAAAGTGGAAGGGTGAAGTGGCCATGACGACGATCTGCGACAGGCATGTCCGGCCGCCGTCGATGTCTTCCACGAGGAGGCGCGACACCGGGGTGAGACTGTACACAGTCGGCTCCTCCTCTCTGAATATTCCTGAGACGACCAACAGCTTCATGAGGCGAGCTAGGCATGGCAGTTTGCTTGGGGGGACGACGGCCGGGAGATGCGCATGTAGCTCGGACAGGGAGGCGGCGCCGCCGCAGCGATGGATGACGGTGGGGATGCCGAGCTTGATGACGCTCTGCAGCGCCATGGATTTGAGGTACGTGGCAGCAGAGCTCTGCCTGGGCCTGCAGGAGTTCGGCGCTGCTTGCGGTAGCCATATCGCAGGCGGCAAGGATTGGAACAGTTTGCTTGATCCAAATTGAGGAGCCTGATAGGCAGTCAGCTAGTGTCCCTGATCAATAAGATCGAGGGCAAGCAGGGTATTTATAGCACCCATCCTGGGGCATCATACCCTTCAGCCTCTCTTCAGTCTTCACACGTGTATGACAATTCGCGCAAGAGATAGCCAACGCACGACCGGAATAGTGGAATTACAACATTTAATGAGAGGAGTGATCGACGTGGAAGCATTGTTTAAGTATCACTGTGGGACTAATGGCAGAAGAAAATGGTAAGTCATAGATATGACTTTGCTGATCGAGAGCAAATATGAATTGTGGACGAGCAGTTGCCGATCAAGAATAGTCGACGTGATACTGATTAGTTGGTTAAATAACTGCTCACCGTTGGCCACTTAATTGGAAACTTCAAATATTAATAGTACCGAATGTTGCACTGACGCGCGCTGGATCTGAATGACAACATAGAGTATGCGATGCGCAAATACACATCAAATCACAATAGAGAATTAGATACGACCAACCAACGTTCTGAAATCAACTCCAGACCGCAAAGAAAAATCTGGGGAAATAAAAATACGCTGTACATTTGTCGTAGGTTTTCCGCTTTGATCTAGCTAGGTGGACATGGACCATAAAAATATATAGGGAAATTAATAAAATACTATGAAACATGTTTGAATAGAGAATTAGATACGACCAACCAGCGCGTTCTGAAATCAACTCCGGACCACAAAGAAAAATCTGGGGAAATAAAAATACACCGCATGTTTGACGTAGGTTTCCCGCTTTGATCTAGGTGTACATGGATCATAAAAATATATAAGGAAATGAATAAAATACTATGAAAAATGTTTGATCGAGACCAAATGTGATGGGTAGATGCATGTCTCGGCAGCCCAACATATTCTCCAACGGAAACTGATTCTAGATATGTTGTTGATAAAAGTTTTTGTCATGGAATTTGTCTATTTGAATTTGAGTCTTCGATTCAATATGGATGTTTGTATTTTTTTTGATTTATTAGGCTAGTCTTAATGAAAGTTTTATGCCATTACATTTGCTGATATGGCAATTTTATTTATTATGAGGAGAGAGAAGGGGACGTTTCATACATGTGAGAGGAGTTTCATCCCCATGAAATCCATCTATCTTGGTAATCTAGTTTGTAATCTTGATAATTTGGTAATGAAACTGTGCATTGAGACTAATCTTATAGGATTTAACTGGCGCTATTTTTTAGTGTTAGGCAATGTATCTGTCAATGACGAGGCGTTTGTGGTAACTTTGTCAATCTCGAAATCAACCAACTCAGTCTTTTGAAAGTGCTCATAGAAATAGAGTTGCATGATGTATTTATATGAGTGATTTTGTATGTATTTATGTAAGCACACGTGTTTGTACTATATTTCACAAAAAAAAGGCAAAATAAGTGTTTCCATCCCTGAACTTTTAGTCATGGGTCAAGTTCGTTCCTCGACTTCTAAAAGATCCAATCTAGTCCCTCAACTCTACTCCCTCTGTTCCTAAATGTAGGTCGTTTGACTTTTTTAACCCCAAGTTTGACCGCTTCGTCTTATTCAAAATTTTGTGCAAATTATCATATTTTTTATGGTGACTTGCTTTATTAATATATAATCTACAAAAATATCTTAAATTTTACTACATTTTCACAAATTTTTTGAATAAGACGAAGCGGTCAAACTTGAGGTCAAAAAAGTCAAACGACCTACATTTAGGAATGGAGGGAGTAGTTTTTAGATCAAATTAAACTAGTTCTTATGCCTCATGTGGAGTTGTATGCTAGCCATCAATAAGAAATGTTTGTTTTGCCTTTACCTTGGAGCCCAAGGGTTTTATTGCCTGCTTGAGAACAATGCTAGAGTAAGCGTTCATCCTAGTGTTGAACTCTGGTCCCGGTATGAGTTGCGTGTGTATCTACTTCGGCACAAAGCCAACGGTAAAAGAGACATTTCCCATTGATCTTAGGTTAACATGCAACGCCACATCAACACAAGGACTAGTTTTACCTAAAAATTAGAGTTGTAGGATTAGATTGACCCTTTTGAAAGTTGAGACATAAATGTGATCGTAAATTTTAGGAACGAAAGTGACTATTTTGCCAAAAGAAAACATATTGTCCAGGCGTCCAGCGTAGATATACTGTTGGCTGTTGGGTTGGGTTCTCTGAGAGTCTGAGGTGGGGTCTGAGGTGCGCTTATTTCTAGTCCCGCCCTGTTGCACACTCGCCCGCTCGACAGAAAACGGGCGCTGATCTTATCACACGGGCCGGACACTCGTGCTGGTGAAGGCGTGAAGCCCATCCTACGAGGGGCCGAGTTGTTTTTCGCTCCAGTAACGGCCCGCTAACCTACACCTTAAAAAAACTCCACTCCGGCTTGCGCGCTCGCAGGATCAAGCCAGGACAGAACGCGAGGTGATGAAATCAGATGAATCAGTACGAAGCAAATTCACTTGTCGAGTTCCTATTTCTCGTTCGTAGCTGATTTTTCACACGACGACATTTCCAAGACGTTGCCTTGCCTCCTGGGCTCCTGAGACACGCCCAGCCCAGCCCTGCGGCTGCCTCCAGGCGCCGCCTCCGAGCAACCACTTGCTCAGATTGGGCACATGAATTTTGTCTCGATACGTATTGTACTATGTTAGCTTCTCCAATTTGCAAATGCAAGCTGAATTATTTAAATCAGTCTGCCCATCTTGTCAAATGGAAGAAAAGAACAGCCATTTCCTGTTCCTGTACAGCGGTTTGCTTTGTTTTGGATATAAAGCTAAAAACATCACCTTTATTTTGGGTTATCCAATTTCTAGCGATCCTCGAAAAAAAAAACAGAGAGAAGAGGAGGAAAAGAAAAACTACTAGCGCACCCGAATCCCCCGTCCATCAACAAACGCCGGCCGCCGCCGGAGAGCCAGCAATGGGCGCCGCGCCCGTGCCGCCGAGGGAGGAGAGGCCCGCGAGGTCGCCGGCGAGCGTGGCGGCGGACTTCGCCATGGGCGGCGCGGCGGCCGTGGTGGCCAAGACGGGGGCCGCGCCGGTGGAGCGCGTGAAGCTGCTGCTGCAGAACCAGGGCGAGATGCTGCGGCGGGGCACCCTCACGCGGCCGTACAAGGGCATCGCCGACGCGTTCGCTCGCGTCCTCCGCGAGGAGGGCGCCGCCGCGCTCTGGCGCGGCAACCAGGCCAGCGTCATCCGCTACTTCCCCACCCAGGTCCGGCGGGCCTCCTGTCCGTTTTCGCGTCTCGATGCGTTATCTTGTCTTCCTGTCGAGCTCTGCTTATGGATTTGATGTTAACTGTTGATCAAATTCCTCGCAAATTTCACAAGCAAGCTATCAATCATATGCACCGATCAGCAATTTGGTTCAAACTGTCGCCTTACAAGGCCGCTGATTTCCCGTAGCCACACATTTGCCTCAATTGTTCACAATCCCACCTAAAAAAAAGGTCCACAGCTGTGGGGATCATCTGGTTGGTGTTTCTCCATCGTTCCTCACCACATAATGTTATGTTGCATTTTGCAAGCACAATTTTTAAATAAAACTAATACTATTTTTTAGGGCAATAAAACTAATACTATTAGGAAGTACAGGTTGCTTGGTTGTAATATGACCAATTATGGTCCTTCACATATGTAATATCGTATGGATGAATTACTAGGCCATGTTTTTAAGTCATGGTTACCAGATGTTTTTATGCATCATACTGCAAGACATAGTTTTCACAAAAGAGCAAACCCACAACCTTATGTAGGTTACACAGTTGAACTATATGGCAAACTCTTGCTATCTTTACAGTCACTTGTTCTATCTATGCTGGCAATAAGCATCATAAGGAACTAAATATTGTATTAGTATATCACTGCCAAAGCAAGAAACCTGTGCTTCTATTTTACCTGCAGTTCCTTGTAATAAGTTAATAGCTAAGAGATATCTGTACCTGAGTTTGTATACATGGGCCACCCTTGGTGATGAATGAATCTGAAATTTTTTTCCCGTCATGAGAATTTTCCAAATATAAATGAAAGCTCAATTCTACAGGCTTTTAACTTTGCATTCAAGGGCTACTTCAAAAGCTTCTTTGGCTACGACAGGGAGAAAGATGGAAAGTGGAAGTGGCTGGCCGGAAATGTGGCCTCTGGCAGTGCTGCAGGAGCTACAACATCATCGTTGCTGTACCATCTAGATTATGCACGAACAAGGCTAGCTACTGATGCAATTGAATCCCGAGGAAACAAACGCCAGTTCAGGGGACTTCTGGATGTGTACAAGAAGACACTTACAACTGACGGCATACCTGGACTATACCGAGGTTTCAGTGTGTCTATTGTGGGCATCACCCTGTACCGGGGTCTATATTTTGGCATCTATGACACCATGAAACCTCTTGTTCTAGTAGGACCATTGGAGGTAATGCCTATCGTGAATAGTTTCACTATCACAGAGGAGGTTCAAGCTAATCTATATGACACCCTTAACTTGTTTTGGCTGCACTTTTAGGGGAATTTCTTTGCCAGCTTTGCCTTGGGCTGGGCAATAACTACTTTCTCGGGGGCCTGCGCCTATCCATTTGACACGGTCCGTCGTAGAATGATGTTAACTTCAGGACAACCATTCAAATACAGGAACGGCTTTCATGCAGTAAAACATATAGTTTTAACTGAAGGGTTCTTCACATTATTCAGAGGAGTTGGTGCAAATATTCTGTCAGGAATGGCAGGAGCTGGAGTTCTTTCTGGGTACGACCAGCTCCAACAGTTTGCAAGCCGGCATGGTCATAATTTTGAGCGCAAGATGAAAGGGGCACTGAAATGATGTGCATATTGGTATGAATATATTCAAATCCTTGGTCGAAGGTTCAATCATTCAAATGGGATGGGTAAGCGAGAAATCCCGGGCGTGAAGAACTTCACAGAAGTTAATGTGGGGAAAAGGCAAAATTTCCAGGAACTGAATCTCCATGATGCTCTAATACAATTGGCTGTGGGTTGGGTTATGCATATCTACTCTATTGGCTGTATCCTGTAGCCCTTGATGAATTTTGTTACCTCAGTAATCTCTGGAATGGAAGTGTACAGGCTCCAAAATGGTTCTTAGTCTCAAAACCCAGTTGACCCTATCAAACTCAGGTCATACAGATAGAAATGGCAGTAGGATGGCCCTATTACATTGTCTTATGGTTATTTGTACAATGGTCATTATCTGTGTGAATAGTATCTGGTGATTTTCCAGGAATGATGGTTATCGCCCTGATGCCCTTGGTTTTGTGATTCCTTTCAGCTCCTTTTTCTGACCTACTTTATAAAGGGGCAACCTGCAGAGCTTTACCAATGCAACCCATATTCTGTAATGGTTGACTGATGAATGCAAAGTCATCAAACCTGCTAAAATTTCGCCGTACATAGCTGTGAGGACAAGAGAAAAGGGGGAAAAGTTCCAAGGCAAGATGAAAGGCAAGAACAAATCGGGAGGCTGATGTTTACTGACGAACCACAGCAATTTGGGAGGCTGATGTTTACTGACGAACCACAGCAATTTCAGGATGCAAGGATGAAGGATCACCATGACGACGATGGCCTACAGGCTACAGGTACTACTCTTCGATCGACTGCAAAGTTAAGATTGCTTTGCTCCCTTAACTGACCAAACTGAACCTTCTGAAGATGTGCCGTTGCTGATAATAGTCCGTGGCGCTGGGAACATGTGAGTAATTCGCTAGGCGAAGCACATAGCTAGATGCGTTACGGGCACGGCATCAACCAACGAGAAGAGATCACCTTCCCTAGTTAACGATGGTGGTAGCTTTTTTTTTGTTCCTTTTTCCTAGGCCAGTGTGCTAGTAGGAATGGAGCTTTTTCTTTTGTAATAATGATAGTTGTATGTATCTTTTCGATGCAGAGGCTGGAATATCAATATATTCTTTTTTCTAAAAAAATAAATACTGGACTCGCGCCACCATTAGTCACAACGCCATCGACTTCGCCCACCTCTACCCCGCCTACCCCTGCCCATCGAGGGCAACCCAATCCGCCGCCTCGCCATCTTCCGCTCGCGATGGCCGCCTGCGTAGAGCACTTCCCCGAGACGAAGCTGTCCGAACAAGGATTCGAGGTTCTGAGTGGCTTGCTCACGTGCAACCCGGAGAAGCGAATGACGGCAGCAGCCGCGCTCAAGCATCTGTGGTTCACCAAGATCGAAGCTCTGGAGCTCCCAAAGAATGTGCAAGTGGTGTCGCCGTTGCCCAAGAGCCCGGGTCAGCCACCAAGAACTGCGTTTTCCGAAATTAACACCAAAGAAGAGTGTGGTATAACAACAGTGTTGTATTTAGAGCTCCATAATGGAATGATCTTTGATTGTAATAGATTGATGTACTGTTTCCTTCTGAAATTACTGTAAGGCTAGTTTCGACTATATAGCGTATCCTGCTGAAGTCTTTGTATGGTCAACTCATAACAGATTCGTGGTAAATACTGGTGGAGTGCCCAAATGGCTGCAAGGGAGCAGCTTTTGTTTTATGCTAACTTTGAGCTTCGACAGCTTATTTGTTTATTGGTGACTCCTCTTAAGAAGATTGTCCTGCGTGCTCTGCTTGGATCCTTCTTCCAATGACAGCTAAGCTGCACTATGAGTAGCACACTCTTAAAATTTCAGATGTTTCAGAACTGTTAGAGAAACTGTTATTTACTCCGAAAATTTCACATGTTATCGATTGTTATAAAGAAAATGTAGTAGATCTGGAGATGCCTTTGCAGTTTGCACTTAGATTTTCATTCTGAATTTGAAGGATCATTTTCATAAAATCGCTTAAAATAACGTAGCTTTCCTTTGTTCTAATTCTTGGATGTTTTATCACCTCTGTAAAATTAAGTCTAGAGTACATGATGGGAATACCAGAATCATTTTAGTTACTAGTTGCAATGCCCGCGCGGCACGCGCGTGCTAAAATCTCTTCTACACACATTTTTCTCAACTCATGCGCCACGTACGTTTATTGATGACATGTAGGTAATAAAACAGTGTCATTTTAGTGGGCGATGGTAAACAGACCAGCCGTGCATAGCGTTTTTATTAAAAATATTTTATATTTTCTCTCTCATGTATAGAGAGCTTTACGTATTCTCAAAACTCAACAGTTGGCATTTATTTATATGGAGAAAAACTCTCTAATTTATTGTCTATTAGCAATACGGGATAATTGTGTATAGACGTGGGTATAAATACGGGTATATTTAGGTGAGCACTTTTTTGGGTGAAAAAAGTTTTGGGTTTCGAGGGGGAAATCACTTTACAACATCGACAAAATGGGTCTCCCCTCTCCCTTTCGTCAACGTTTTTTCATGACAGGTGGCTCCTCTGTGAGGTGGGGGGTGGTCCTAATCTTAGTGAGAAGTGTTTTTAAAAGTTATTCTCTTTGTAGCATAGGCACATATGCGCACGCACGTGTATAAAACAAATCACAGATAGCATACAAAATATTCACATCCAAAATAAACTCACGTTTTATGGTCTCATGAAACAAAAAATATCACTTTAGCTGCCCCAATGTTTGCGATATGTCTAGAAAATTAAAACGCATCAATGTTACTAATAGTGATATTTGATACGACCTTGTCCTCCCATACATGACGAACTGGTGAAGGAAATCCTAACACGTGTTTAGGACAAAAACCCTAACGTGAGGCTAGGACATAAACCGTAACGAGATCGGTGCACGCGGCTGGAAACCCTAATGCAAGGGATAGCCAGTCCACAGCCGGCGGCGGCCAGGTCAAAGGCGGCCACAGCCGGCCGCGGTCAGGAAAAACTATTGGCTCGATAGTGTTTCTTAAACCCAAAAACAAGGAATTCAAGTTAGGGTTAAACAATCATCAAATACCTATCTTCGAAATTGTACTTCTCCTAGCAGAACTGTTTGTGTTAGACACATCTCCAGTATCCATCGCCAATGGCGGCAGAACAATAGATTTTGGCAACAACAATTCAGAGGAGGGCGAAAGGCTAGGATGGGAAGAACAAAAAAGAAGGAAAGAATAAATTCCACCACATGTTAACTTTCCTAAACAAAAACAAGCAAGATTTACCAAAAATACATGGGCGGTTAGAAATCACATCCGTGAAAAAATAGGGAGGGGGAGGTGCTCAGTCAACCTATTAAACCGTGAAACAACTGACATATGTGATCGATATGAAGGGAACAAGTATTTTCTTTGGTACAAAAGTTTTGAAAAGAACTGGATCCTTATGTTCTCTACTATAATTCACATGGAATATTTATCTAGATGTTTTGATCCCCATTTCACTAAAAATAACATGCTAATTTTCTACAGTTTTGACTCCAAAATTAGGTATTAAATAATTATATTTGTTATGGACCTATGGATTTGATGAAAACTGTTATAAACCCGTATAAGTTCTTTTTTCGCTATTAACGTGTTTTTGATACATATTTTGATATTGAATATACCAGATTATTGGATTGGTATTTAACTTTTTCTCCTTGATTTAAAGTGGTATAGAGGTACCTGAAAATGTGCATAATTTATAAACTCAATATTATATCCACTTAAATAACAGTTAAGATTATAGTGTTGATGCATGCATCAAAATTTTGAGCGACGGTTTGTAAAATAGGTCCTAACTTTAAAACCTAATGATATACTCTACACTTGTATGGCCTGATATCTGCATCTCTCTCTTCTGCCAACGAATGCAGGTCATAATGGAGTGAAAGACCTTTTGTTGTAACAAAAAAATAAATATAAGGATGTAGGGAAGTCCTTCTGCTAGTTGACACGATGCCTTTAGTAAGATTGATTTGTATATGTTATGTATTTTGAATAGTGTTATTGATTGTTTTTCTGGTACATATACTCAATATACACTACATATACAAATTTTTTTGTCAAAAATAATGGGTATTCAACTGAATACCCTTGAATACATGTGGGCCCGCCCCTGCATACATGCATGATAAGATTCTTTCTTCGTCCAAGGGAAATAATGCGGGACAACAAGATATCTGGGCATGATGTGCCGGCGGCAAAGGCAATGCAAGGCTCTTTGTGATCATAAAAAATGTTTCAATTTTATTTTTAGAGGTGCTGGGGGCCAGAACGCAACGCGAGGAAACCAGCGACAAACAGATCAAATCTATACTAAAAGGATCCTACATGCACGAGCCGTATCCGCCGCGTGATCGCCATGTGATCATCGATCGAGTTGATCGATCTTGATGATCATCAACCACGATCGAGCTCGCGCGCTGCACGCAACAACTTTGGAACGGATGCAAGGAATGGATGTACGTACAGTATTGCAACACATGTCAGTCTATATGTATGTACATATACGTGCCTTTTTTTCATGTGTGTATACGTACGTTCGGGATATGGGATTTTTTTCCCCGGCTACTCCCCCGCCAGAAGTTTCCAAAACTTTCGCTGCTCTCCTTTCCATCGCAGAATCGAAGACTGCTCCCCGACGTTCCCTACCAAATCGCCGCCGCCGCCGCCGTCCTCTACCCGCCGTTCGGGTTTGGTTGTCCTCGATCGCGGCGTTCGTGGACGGCGAGCCGTCCTTGCCCCGTCCCCGTCGACGCCCTGTACCCGTCGTTCGCCCTGGGTTGTCATCGATCGGCGTCGGAACTTCCTCGGCGGATAGTCGGGTTTGGTTGTCCGCGATCGCGGACGGCCAGGCGTTGTCGTCGTGCCCTGGTTTCTCCGCCGGTCCCTTATCGGCGGGCTCGGGGTCGGGTGCCGGCCGCGGTACTACGCTCGCGGTTCTGTCAATCCTCTGCACAGGGACGACAACCCGAGGAACACGGAATTACGATCGACACCAAAAACCATAGGTAAAACATCTGATCGTTTCTAAGTTAGTTTATGACGCTGCCAACAGATAGTGTCTCTGTGCAGATGTGATTCGGCTGGGGGTAAGGGGCAGGAGCTGCAAGAGACAGGAGACGCAGGCTAGCCATCGGTCTGTCAGAGCGCTGGTGAAGAGTCGGGCACCGTGCAGGGCAAGCGTTTGGGGATCTCTGTTGGCTGCTGATACAGGTGAGTTTGCTTGGCTGAAGATCTTTCTCATCAGTCTGTACGTTGTTGTGGCCATGTCGGTCCCGTAAATGATGAATGTTAGCCAAGATGGGAAGGTGAGAGTGATGGATCAAAACTACACAATTTGGGAAGGTGTTCCATCTTGCAGTACCATATCCTTGCTTGCAGCAACAAGCACCTTCTGCTGCACCACTCTTTATTAAAAAAAATTGGAACCTGCATGTCACTTCTTTGCATTTGCATGCACCGACACACATAGATAAAATTAATGCTAATTAGATTTGAATGGAACATCAGTTTGGTGAGACATGCACTTTTGTGCAACCAGTGTGCAATAATTAATTCACGTTCGCAGAAGTGAGGAAATCGCGAAGTTGACTCCTGACGTCAAAGAGAATTCACGTCCGAATTTGACTGAAGGGGAAGGTTAGTGTGTGATGTTTCAGCCATATATCATTTCATTTGAATACTGAATTTTTTATTCGGAGCGATAACAATTTTCTGTAGGTATTTGCACACAACAATCCACGCTCCAGAAAAAAAGCCCAAACCAAATTATGCTGATCTAAGTGAGCAGGTAAAGGAGAAGAAACGTCAAGCATCCAAAGACCGATATGAGCGTAAGAAAGCCGAGGGTTCCATAACAAAATATGCCGATCTAAATGAGGATGCAAAGGAAAAGATACGTCAAGCAAACAAAGACAGATATCACCGCAAGAAAGCTGAGGCTGCATTTACCTCGTTGGGAGTCCCTTCAAACGAGGATATTGTTCAGGGCGTTGGAGATATGTTTGAATATATGTCTTTCCTTAGATGTGTTCATACGCTTTTAATCACATCTGTTTCACCTTTGTTTCACCTATTATCCTCAGATGATAATGAAGCTACTGATAATGACACCCTCCATCAGCAACGCAGGCGCCATAAAAAGCCCAGAACAACATATGCTAATCTAAGTGAGCAGGCAAAGGAAAAGAAACGTCAAGCATCCAAAGACCGATATCAGCGCAAGAAAGTCGAGGCTGCATTTACCCAATTGGGAGTACCTGCAACTGATAATACTGTTCAGTACGTGAGAGGTATGTTTTAATGCTTGTCTACCTTAATTTTGTTCATACCCTTTTCACATCTAATAGGTTTCACCCTTTATTGCACCTTTCATCATCAGATGATATTGAAGCTACCGGAAATGACTGGCTTCATCGTAACGACACCTACACAAGAAAACAGATGAGTACTGCAACTCTAGATCAGACCTGTGCGAATGCTTCTGGACAATCTGTCATCGAAAATTTATCTTTGCCACGCAATGCGACTGCAACAACTTGTGGGCATCCATCTCTAAACTTCGTCCCGATTAAGTCTTTTTTTATGTATTTACCTTGAAGCCGGACAATCATTAAGAATATATTTTTGCATATTTAGGTTTGCCGACACAGTGTACACCTCGTTTAGAGTCCCCGGATCCTGATATCATTGATATTTTATCAATACCTGGTTCGACAATTGATGCTAATGGTGTATCCTTAATTATTTTTGTCTCCTATTTTTTTATTGACCATAATGATTACCTGGGGGCGTGTTGCTAATATTATCTCATGGGCAGCTATACGTTGCATTGTCGCGTGGAGTATCACGCGACAGTACATGGGTGCTGGCTAAACCAAATAAAGATGTTGACCCAACTGGAAAAAGAACGAAAAATAGTCTATCGTGATGTATTTGAAGCATGAGCTTTGATTGCTGCCACCTACTATTGTCCACTGAAAGGTTAGTTATATCCACACAGATTCTTATTCCTTATTATTAAGAATGGTATTACTAAGTTTTTGTGTCCACTCAGGAACCATTCTGGATATATTACCATTAATTACATACAGGTGATTGTTCGGACGAATTTGAACAAAGTCGCCCCATCTCTGGTTTCTGATTACAGATTTGGTGGATTGATCGCTGAATTCCTTGTAAATTTCAGGTGGAATCAACTGTGGACATACATAATTTGCAGCAACCAACAGAGATATGCTGGCAACCAGGTTTGTATAGCTATTGGAAATTCCAATCATTGATTGTGCTACCTAGAAGCTTATTTTAGCCTTGCTATTTTCAGAAATCAGGGATGAGACAAGTAAACCAGAAATCAGAATGCAACTACTCAGTCTGAATTCTTTTCTTTGTTTGTTGAAACTGGTTTCAATAATTGTGATGGGTTCTTCATGGGGAAATTGATAGTCGAGATGAGCTGATTAGAACATTGACTTAACCCTTTGTGGTTCTTCTTCTGCAGTTCCAGCGCAGGAACATGATCTACAAGGAGGAGCAACGCCAGATCAGAGCTGCTGCTCGCAAGGCCAAGGAGGAAGCTGAGGGAGCACCTGCTGTTGCTGCTCACCATTAGTCTCCCTGTCAATTTTTCTGTGTGTTGTTTTCTGTCAACTCATCTTTGTGTCTGTGATGCTAAGAGCAAAGCAATAATCCTCCATCTTTCCATTGGACTATATAGATTTTTTTACCCTCAGCTCACTCCATGACTTGTTCTTATGAAGGCTTAAGTAAATCAGTCAGGTCATGAAGTTTCTGCTTGTTTGGGATATTGTGCCATAATGATGTTTGATTCAAGCGTCAAACATTTGCAAGTGCACTGCGATCCTCAATGTCTCTTGATTTTCCTGTGGCATTGGACGAGCAGCATTGTGCTTTTATTGGCTTTGATTTGATAGTTGATCTTGGTGGGATGGTTTCCTGTTGTTGCTTTGCACACCCATCCCAGAATTGTTCACTACCCTATATATCCTTAGTTTAGTTAATCAATGGCGAGAATCGTCTGATGGTTCTTCAGAAATGTGCTGTGATCTGCACATCATGCTGATGGACCCTAAAATAATAGCATATATGTATGTTTCAGTTGTCCCAATATTTGCCATCGGTTCACCTGATGGTGTGCTTAATTCTGATCGTGTATGTTAGAAACGCATATGACAGCGTAGTCATTGCATAAACATTTAGTTGCTGACCTTTTAGTAATTTAAGACGTGAAAGTACAATTATCATACCTGAACTGCTAAATATATTTGCAAAATTCATACCTATTGATCCATAGCTAGCATCCGCAGTTCGTAATAGGATAGTAATGCCACAGATTTTGAGAGAGAAAAAAAGAAGGAAGAATGAAAAGGTATATTACATGCAAAAGTCTATGAAAACAATTATCTATTATCTATTATATATTATAGATAAATTAATTGATCATGTGTCTCAAGTTAATACACGTGTGTGGCGCACGTACGCCCAACTATGTCTATACTATAAATTTTTACAAACTATGTCTTGTTTTCTTGATTTATCATCTCATTAATATTTATAATAGCTGAGTGTCGTTGAATTTTCGTTACAACCATGATTAAGCTTCACCGTGTGTTTTTTTATACACGTGCGTGCCGCACGTGCACCCAACTAGTTGTAGTAAATGAAATTGAAACAAATAAGTGTCGTGCTCTTCATGAACATAATGTGTGTTTCCAACCATAGCTAGCCATATAAAAAATATTATGCAGCTTGACATAATTACAAGCCAGGCGGGAAAGGCCGTAATTACCAAGATTAATGTTATTTGTCGCATTTGTACTGCACAAGAACCTGATGAGTCTAAATGTCTACTACAGTACTACGCAAGAAGTAGGAGCTCGACCCAAGCCGATTTGCTGGCTAGTTGTCCTCACCGGTGCTTCCATCGGTACTACCCACACAAGGCTATACCATCAGTTGCTCTGCACCACCTTCATCGCCTTCCTATCGCCGTTATCACCGCCCGTTCCACGGCAATTCTCGGTGGCTCACGTCGCTCATAAGGATACTGTGAACGCTGCAAGCGTTGGCGCACCATACGTATGATGGTTTGTATCCTTGCATTGATCTTTCGGCAAGACACCCGTGGCATCCATATCCTAGCACCGAATGGCACTCAGACACTCAGTCACTCACCCCGCCCCAAGTCGGCCATGCTGCCATCACCATCAGCTGCCATCTGGCAACCGCTTACCTCTCTTTCCAGCTCAACGCCGATGGCATGTCCGGCCTCATCGGAGAAGAACGCAGGCATAGTCCTATAAATGTCTGCCATGAAGCCGCAACACTTGATTGATGCCTCGTACTTTGCCTTCCAGAGATCAGCGTCTTTCCCGGCAACGAGGCACCTCAGCTCCTTGCTAGCGCACAGGATCATCATCTGTACGTCGGCGGTGAGCCACTCGAAGCTGGGCAGCGGCACGCCGTGTTGTGGCGGAGTACTGGCGGCACAGGTAAAGGAAGAGCCCGCGGCACAGCCTGTCGGCGAGCAACTTCCAGAGCCACGCGCGCCCTTGGCGTCATTCAGCGCCCTAATCGTCCGGGGCCACGTCGTCGATGCCGCGGGAGACGACGGCCGTGACCGAATCAAAGGCCAGACACTTCCGGCGAGCCGCCCGATGTTGGCCGCCGCGGGTGACGACGGAGGCCTCCAGCGCGATCTTGCTCCATCCGCAGCCTCCCCGGCGGCGCCCGCGTCGTGAGAGGCACAGCACGACGGCGTAGGGCTAATTCTAGACGCAGCTCCTCTTTAATTCACGTTGATTAGTTTCCTTCTTTTCTAGACGCAGCTCCTCTTTACTTCACGTTGATTAGTTTCCTTCTTTCCTTCACGTGGATTAATTTCCTTTCAAAATAAAGGGGGTACAAAGGTGGGTATAAAAAACACCGGTGAAAAAAAACGGGGGTCTAGAGGTGAACTCACATGGGGTTTTTCGCTCTACCAAAGAAAACTTTTATAATATTTCCTTATTTTTTCTGCAACGTGGGTCCAGGTGGGTCCAACGTGAGGGGTACGGGGATTTTCCTTGGTAACAAAAGTTTTCAAAAAAACCGGATCCTTTTAGTATAGATAAATTTTCGTTGTACAGGGAAGAGCGCTCGCTCTTGTGGCCCACCCGCCATGCCCAAATTTCATCAGAAGAGAACTCAAAACAAACAGCCGAATGATTGAAATAAAATACTCATGGGACGATAGGCGGAAGCCCACGCCCTCCTAAGCGACGAGCGGACCCCTAGATCTCGCCGCACCGCTGCTCGCCTCCACCCCTCCGACTCCCTCCGCCCCGCTGCCGTCCGAGCGGGCCAATGGCGTTGTCTCGCGGACACAAGGACGGCGGCGGCGGGGCCTTCCTCCCCTATTCTTCTCCTCCTCTGGCAGTGCTGCCGGCGCTCGATTGGATCTGCAGAGTGGGAGGCCGCCGCGTGGTGGCGCCCTCCCTTGTGGGCGGCCGGCCTTGGGAAGCCTCCTCCTCGGACCCGGGCCATCGGCTTCTCTTCTTGCCCTCCCCCGTCGGGGTGGGAATCCGGCGGGCGACCGGGGGGAGGGCGGCGGTGGCGCAGCTCTTGCTGCCGACCGGCGTCTCGACGACGGCACGATGGGCGAGGGCTCTGGCTCTGGCTCTTCGGCGGTAGTGGGGGCTCGATGATGGCGGTGGGGCCCTGCTTCGCCCGGCGGCGCCCCTGCTTCAAGCCTGCATGGCCCTCTGCGGCTGCTTGGCCTCTTGGCCAAGTGGAGCGGGGGTGGGGAGGAGCTCTAGTCTAATGCTCCATCATGGAGGGTAGTGCCGCCTCCGATTCGCACGTCGCCGATGAAGCAGTCCCCGATGCACTACCAAGTCCCCGTTGCTAGGTTTATGTTTTCTTTCTCAACCTTCTCAGCTCGGTGCCTTATCATTGAGGGGGCAACAAGAGATTTGGGGTATAAGAACCAAATCTCCCCGAGGTATCAGGTGCGGCAGTAAGTTGCATATGGGACCTAGCGGAAAGCTTCGGTGGCGGCAAGTGTGGGCTGTGGATGGACGCGAGTAGGATTGATACTGGTGCTCTCGGCTCGTCGGGTGGCGACCCTAAAGCGTAAGCTTTGATCCGGCTGTCGGGTCGCGCAACGGTGCTTTGCACTCCCCTCCTGAGGGTGTTGTCATTTGGATCTCGTTCGACGGTGGTTCGTGGAAGCTCTCCGTGGTGAAAACGGAACGCTGACGCCCTCGTCTTTGCCTTCCTGAATGCGTTGTTTGGAGTTCTTTCGGTGGCCGTTGGTGGTGGAGCAATAGGCTCTGCTGAAGGTCTGGTCCGACCGGTGTTGTAATTTTCTTGACTTCTTAGTTTACTCGCCGTGAGTGGTCTCTGCCCATCTCTGACGTGTGGCCTAGAGGGTTCTTTTTCAGTTTGGGGTTGACTCTTCTAGCGGGTTGTGCCTGATTATAAACTGATAATCCCAGTATCCGGTTGCTTTATCTATAAAGCTGGCTACGGCCTTTGCTGGAAACAAACAACCAAAGTTGTGTGGCTTGGCCGTAAGCTCCAGCCTCGACGAGGGCGCCTTCGGCGACGTCGTCAAGGCACTCCACTGCACCACCGGCCGGGCTATCGTCAAGAGCACCTCAGCAACCCCGTCAGCGGCCACGACGTGCTACTGCAAGAGGCGCTCTTCCTCAAGGCCTGTGTCGGCAACCTGTTCGTCGTCGGCTTCCATGGCCTCACCCGCGACCCGGCCAACATGAAGCTCTGCTCGATCATGGACTGCGGCGGCTAGAGCCTCAACGACATTCTGGACCAGCGTCCCGGCAGCGAGACCCCGCCGCTGCCGGAGGCCACGGTGCGCGCCACCATGTGGCAGCTGCTCACTCGCGCCAAGAAGATGCACGACGCCCACATCATCCACCGCGACATCAAGCCATCCAACATCCTCGTCGGCGATGACCGCATCGTCAGGTTCTGCGACTTGGGGCTCGCCGTGTACATGGCCGAGTCGTCGTCGTACAAGTCGGTTGGCATGCTCTGGTACATGGCGCTGGAGATGCTGCTGGGGAAGGCCGACTACGACGCGCTCGTGGACACCTGGTCGCTTGGCTGCGTCATGGCGTTGCTCATCGACGACGAGACTCTGTTCCAGGGTTCGATGATGAAGACCAGCTTCGCACGATCTTCGACGTGCTCGGCGCGCCTGACGACACGACATGGCCGTGGTTCCTGTCCACGGCATTCGTTGCCAAGGCAAGGGCGGACCTAGGTAAGATATTGAGGGAGGGAACACCTTAACAACACATTGATTAAGAAAGATTTAACATGGTAAAAATTGCTAATTAATACAGCACAAAAATAAATTGAGGCCCTCACTCACCTCCATGTAGGTCCGCTTTTGTGCCAACGTGTTGCCGGGTTTGGACAAGCGGCAAAACAAGCACAACCTCCTGCGTAAGGAGTTCCCAGAGACAAAGCTGTCAGATGAAGGATTCAAGGTCCTCAGAGGCCTCCTCACGTGCAACCCCGACAAGAGGCTCACGACAGCCGCCGCGCTCAAGCACCCATGGTTCGTCAAGATTGACGCTCTGGAACTGCCAAAGGAAGAGAAAGTAGCAGCGTCGTTGCCCAAGAGGAGGATGATGGATGCTGCATGGAAAACTACTTTGTGCTTCAGAGCAGAGCTTGTAGATGACTCATGTAATGTGTCGATAGTATGCAAACGTTGATGTTAAAGTAGAACTAGCAAGGTGGCCCACACAAACAGCACGGATAGCTAGCCAGTTTTTATGATAATGTTTTAAGTATTTTTAGATTATATATATATATTGTTGTTTAATTTTAAGTTTTGTCATAAGAATTTTTTTAATCATTCATTGTCATTTTACTTTAGAAGTTACGGATGAATCAACAATTTTAAGTGTATATGATTTTGGTATAGGTCCAATTGTTATATATTTTGTAGAATTAACTTTTTAGTCCAAACTTCGATGGAATGATTCATGTCAAAATTTCCAGCATATATCTTAGTCATATATCTTGTATTTATATTTTCTGGTGAGGACCTATATGTATTATATTTTTATTTTAGTTGTTTTTCATGTCTTTTGTTTTTTCTATTTACTTTTATTTGTCCAAGTGTGACATAGTTTGGGTCTATCTTTTTTATCTCGTGAGGCATCTTTTTACCTGTTCGGTATTGCTTTGAATCAGAATACGTGTGGAGGCACTTCAATTTAAGATTATTTAGTTGAATATCCAATATATTTCTAAAAATATGTTTATATAGTATGTGCAACGTGTGTATTTAAAAAATAAAGAATGACACGAAATCTCTACCTAATTATAAAGTAAGGATTGATTCAGCAGTACGTCATAAATTTGCAATAAAGACCCTTAATTTTTACCCTAATATAAAACATGTAAGGACTCTCAAAATTCTTTCATACATCCTAACATATGGGTCCACTGTTAATTATAAATCTCTGTTTACCCTACTCGCACTCGACTTGCTCGACAGTTTCGAATACGGCAAGGACCCAACACGGCGTGAACATGAATCGATGATCACTATTATAGAAGGAATCACTATTATACCCTATACATAATCAAAACGTGTCCGATTAGTCCGTCGAGATAAAAAATCCCAACTTCTACACGTCTTGTAGCTGGGCCGCTACGGCCCACGCGCGCACGTTTGTCGAACGGGCACAAACGAGTATGCGCAGCAGCTGCCTGAAAGGCACTCGACTTGGGTTCGTAGTCCAGCAAAAGGTTCTAGCACGGAGCCGACTGAATCGGCCTATTTCTCTGCTGCCGCTGGGCCAGCGACCCCCAACGGACAGTCGGCAGCCCACATGCCACCGACGGTTAGGTCTTTGAATTTGAGTACTGGACTTAGCCATGGGTGCTCCTATTTTAGTTTAGGAACAACAATGCTATTCGTTGAGTGGTACACGATATACCTATTGACAATAAGATATCTATTGTGACTTCATCAATCTCAATATGTCTATGGTGACTTCATCAATTTTAAGATTTACTGGTCCAATCTCTTGAATGTGCTGATCATAGTGGGATATTTATATTGTTGTTTCAAAAAATATATTAAGTCAAAATGCTATGGATTTTGTACAACATGTAAATATCAATTTAATTAGTTTTCAATGAAAACATAATATCATTGAAATAAAACTTTTTTTATAAAAAATGGCACATTTAGTATTTAACCGTAGCAACGCACGGGCACTCTTGCTAGTAATGTACTATTTAAGGAACTCGGCCCGAACAAAATTAGTAGCCCGCATCTTCCTTCTGCCTACCCCACTCTTAGCCCAGTGGCGAAGTGGTACATTCTAGCCTCTTAGACCTTAATTCAATTTTCTAACCCGTACATCTAAATCGATTCGCTGAGTGACACAATACCTACACCTTCTCCCATCTATGTCATAGTGTCATTCTTGTTCTATAGAACACAATAACAATTTAGTCCAATCTTGAAATATATTTCTTACCATGATCCATGTTTCTTAATCTAATTATCTGGAAACTTTGTGACACTATGTCATGTTCCTTTCTACGTTGGAACCAAAAGCGGGCAAGTGTAGTGGTGGTGGCTTAAATTAGTGGAGGGCACATGTGTCAAAGTCTCAAGGATTAAGGGCAGTGGCTACACGGTAAGGTGGCCCAAATCTTGTGCCCACTCCTGCTCAAGATGTCTTTTCAGTGGCATGACAATGTTTGGTTTTGCGGCTTAAAGTTTCTTGCACGTGTTGTGGTTCCATTTAGATATTTATTGTGCTTTGTACGAATTGGCTCTGTGACTTAGGATTTATTTTTCTTAAATGGAGAATAATTTTTTGAGAGTTTAATTTGAACCTTGTTTATTATTTTTCATATGGTTTGATTTTTACTTCGTATATTTTTTAAGCCAAAACTTATGTTTAGTCTCTGGATCTTTGTGCATGTTCAGTTTACTACATTGTAAATTCATTAGGCTTACATCAGACGATGCTTTTATTTTCATCACCTAAGTCTGAAGAATGCAATGACCTTTGACTTTACATTTTTTGTTGCACCTATCTACCGCTGATAACTTCTCGCTAAACTACATCGTACATCTGTCAGTGTGCTTCCTTGGCATCTAGCTTGTTTACCCTGATGAATTACCATCAGATTTCACCGAGCGATGATTTGTTTCCTACATACCCTACTTGCAAGCCCTGATGTACAAGCATCGATTCGTTCATTTCACAGGGTGCTATCCAATTCAACACTGACTCTATTTATTTTGAAATTACTCTATACATATAGTTAGTAGTCGTATTATATTAAAGAATTGAGGGTTAATTTTTATAAAAGTTTGAGGATTTTTGTAAAATTACAACGTATTAAAGGACTGTGGTTGATTTTTATAAATATTAGGAGGTTTTCATAAAATTACGATGGTTGGATTAAAGGGTTGATTTTTATAAATATTAGATAGTTTTTATAAAATTATAAATTACAACGGACCGTTGATTGATTTTTATAAACATTAGAGGGTTTTCGTAAACGAAGCAAAGTTTTAGATTTTTGTAGTATAGATATAGATTTTTGTTATATAAAACTAGTAGAATGCACATGCGGCACGCACACGTGTTTTGAAAAAATAAAATAGAAATCAATAATATATCTCCCAATCTGTATTTCTTATTATCTTAAGAATTTCTTGCAAGTTGTTTGGTATATTCTCGGCAGCTTCATTCCTCCTAAGCATCTCAATCAAGTACCACTTTCTTAGCCGAAAGGAATCGTATTAAAATAAGTCTAGCATCATTGTTAGTCACTTAGTCTATATTTATTACAATCTTGCTAATAATTAAGATTGAAATGGCACATGTGAAAAATTTATTACAATGTGGATCATTAAGTATATTTTAAAATATCCTATCAAATTGCTAGAGGCAAAAAAATTGTTATTAATTTGTTAGTGTATTTTCATTTATTTGTATTGAGTAAAAAGAATTTACCTGTTATTTATTTTTGGTATATTTTATGCTATTCGACGACACCACAAAAATAATGATCAATATGAATATCTTATATGAAATACATGTAAGAAAGATGAATATAAATATGAAATACACAAATACACATAGACAAATATGGAATGGAAAAACGAAATGGGTATGAAATACACCGACATAAAAACAAGGAGAAACAGAGACTTCGAAAACCATAAGCTATCTATCAGAGATTACCGAAACCAGGGGCGGACCTAGTATAGGGACATGGGTGTACAGATGTACACCCAATAATTTTGACAAACAAAATCATAGGTAGCATACATAATACATGTATATACTTGTAGTTGGGCCAAATCGTATCTATTTGAGACCAAATATGAGAAACAACCCAGTCCAAACCATCCCCACCTCCCTTCCCGTGATGGGCCGGCTCGCTCCGGACTTGTTGTTTCTAGTTGGTCCATGTGCAAGATTTTTAGTTGGTCCATGTGAACAGCCCACGAGGCCTCGCTGACGTCGACTGAGCATGGACATTTCCTGTTCGGCTGTTCCTCACGCTCGATTGCGGCGGCGGCGCAGAGCGAACTAGGAACGACGGGTGCAGAGACGCTTTAGGCAGATCAGGCATACTATGCATGATTGGATCACTAATTTTGCATAGGGTACAGACGTCATATGTTGTTTTGGGGTGGCTGCACATTTTCTTTTAAGGCTTGTCCAAACCAATAATTCCAGTATAGAAATATTAAATCTCTGGAAAAATATGTTTGAAAATATATAAAACTTTTGCGAGCAGCATTGTGATTTGTGATTAAATTAATGAAATATATGTATGCTGCTGCTGTGTAATGTTGCATTACTATGTATGCGAACTGCGAACGTGTAGAGGTAATGCTAGTAACAAAAAGCTCCAGATAACTTGCAGTAATGCAGATGTTAAATGTACAACTTTCATGAATCATGTTTTTTGCCCACATCTTTTGAACAAATTCTACCAAATTTATACCGATACTGGAGTATCTGTTAAGTTTTGCACAAATCTTGGACAACTTCGTCTAATTTTTTGATAAACTTCAAATAAATATTTTTTTTTCAAAATACTTGATGGAATGAATGGCTGAGGCATACAATTAATTCAATATAGTGTTCTCTTCATGAAACAATCTTTCGATGGCTTGTACACCCAATATGAAAATCCTGCGTCCGCCACTGACCGAAACCATCAGTACTTATATATATAAATAAAATACTCAATGGTAGAAAGATAAACCAAACTACAATCTTTCAGAGTAACAAAAAATTAACACGCATGCATGGTCCATTAAGCTATCTATCCATCCATCCCGTAGCAAGTTGAATATAGCTAGTTCAGTGACTTAACTTGGGCAGGTCGGCCGTCTCAAACGCCTTGACAAGGTTGCCCAAGAACGTCCTCGTCACGGATGAGTCGCCTCGTCACACCAGTGAGGTTCTCCACATTGCCCTTGTAGTAACTATTCAATTCAACACCTCACGGGAGACGCCGGGCTCGGCGCCAGAGCAGAAGGTCTCCCTCCTCTCCAGCTCGGCGCTAGCATGCAGCTTCTCCAGCCACGAGTTCTTCTGATCCAGCAAATGGTCGAACAGGCCGCGCTTCGTCGCGTCGCGCACCGGTTCAAGGTAGTACCCATACGCGTAGGCCCACTTAAGCACCCGCGGGCCATCAGCGATCTGCTCGTACGCCCTTGTCAGGAACTCAAACTCCTTCTCCGGCAGGTCCACCATGCATGGCCGCGATGACGCGATCCTCATGATCTCCGAGCTCTCCAGCTTCGCCATGTCCTTGAACACATCCTCGAGCGACGAGTGGTTCTCCACCCACCGCTCGTAGTACGTGGTAGAGATACCTGTCCGATGCATTGGCCAGCCGCAGGCGGAGGTCCTCCTCCTCTTGGACTTGGAGGGTGTCGTCATCGTCGTCGGGGTCTTCTTCTCCTTCGTCTCCGTCCTGCCAGAACGCTTTGCAGCGCGTGTGCTTGTTCCAGTGGTCGAGGCAGGACCCAGGCCAGCAGAACTCGTGCACGCACGGCGGCGGGCATGTCATGTGCATGCACCACCCTGGTTCTTCTCCATGGGCCGGTGGCACCTAGAAGTGCTTCAATTCGTGTTGGCAAGCGGCCAGTTGGCCGTCTCCGAGAAGGACCAGTTCTTCTCCAGCCAAGCATGCACCATGTCGCACGACATCAGCCGGTGCGCCTCCTCGCCGCAGCCCTAGCAGAAGCTGCGCCTGCACGCGCAGAACACAGCGGCGGTGTGGACGGCGCCGGCGAACTCCGATCCACTGCGTGGGTACAGCCTAGCGCTGGGCACCACTTGATCCCAATGCCGCTCTCCTCCACGAACGACCGGAGCGCAAACCGCGCGTACTGGTCCCGGCAGCCGCGGCGTCCACGAGCTCCCCGACGACGGCTGGGCACCGCGCGCCGTCGTATACCGCCGCAGCGATGTACCCGCGCCAACAGTCGCCGCGGTAGAAGTAGGCGCGGCAGCCGGCCGACCACGTCTCGCCGGCGGGGTACGGGTCGGCGAAGCAGATGTCGCATGAGGTCCATGAGGACTCGTCAGCGCTGAGCGCCATGAGCCAAAAAAAATTATTTTGTTATATGATTTATTTTGGGCATTATGGGTATACGGGTGGGTAACCTCAGTCGCGGTGACAAAAAAAAAGAATTAGAGGAGGTGGACTCACCCCTTCTCAATACAATTTTTTGTTCTGTTTTTCTTCTGTTATTTTCGGGTCCACGAAAAGGCCTGACAGGTGGGGCCTCTGTGAGGGGGTGGGGAGTTTTTTCCATATAACAAAAGTTTCAATTGTACTGTATCCTTATAGTCGGGTGGGTAACCTCAGTCGTGGTGACAAAAAAAATTAGAGGAGGTGGACTCACCCCTTCTCAATACAAGGCCTGACACGTGGGGCCTATGTGAGGGGGTGGGGAGTTTTTTCCGGATAACAAAAGTTTCAATTGTACTGGATCCTTGTAGCATAGATAGATTATCTATAAATCAAACATTTTAAAAATTAATTACGAGGAAGTACTCATTATTTTTGGAAGAACACGTAAACATGACATGAGCTCATATGCGCACGCTAGTGAGTACAGAGACAAACAACCACACTATGCATCACGCGTTTCACATTTTTTATTCAGCGAACGCGGAATCGTATCGGTT
The DNA here is from genome assembly GCA_033239725.1 of Echinochloa phyllopogon. Lineage (NCBI taxonomy): Eukaryota > Viridiplantae > Streptophyta > Magnoliopsida > Poales > Poaceae > Echinochloa > Echinochloa phyllopogon. The sequence continues at coordinate 7,158,121 of BTCW01000001.1, forward strand.
TCTCACTGTCGATTTTGGGCCTGGCGTGCAACTGGGCCGTAGATTATATTGCACGCTTATCTGGCCCATTGCACGCTTATCTAGCCCATTGCACGTTGCACGTTCATCGGTTGCCCGCTCCCTTCTTTCCCCGCGTGGCCGCGTATGACGGACGACCGCAACATTTAGTTCCGTATCGTTTTACAAGGCTCCGGGAAGCAGGCCCAAATAAGCCCGACGCAGCCCATCCATTGGGGTTGGGAGGAGGGGGCGGCATGAGCCTACGCTGTTGGATTGTCTCATCCAAAGCCTTTGAGCACGGAGTCATATATCCATCAGACAGCGTGGGTTTCAATCAATCCCTCCTCAACCCTACTTTTTATTTTTTTTTACTTTTTTCTCAAATGTTCTTTCATATAATTTTTCCTTAGAACAATATATGATGCGGATCTCATAATAATATTTCCTCTGGACAGCTTCTCCCTTTCATTCCATCGTAGTAGTCGCCAATTGATCGGCGCGTACCCCATAATAATATTTCACCTAGTACAAGCCGGCCATCCTCTCTGACTCTTTTCTATTGTATGTCGTCTTTGCTTCATACTATGAGGCTCGTCAAGCTGTATGTCACTAACTTGCATAATTTGGAAGACTGGTGCGGTAGTTATAGCATGGCTTGTGTCGTATTCAATGAACTGCATGCACCGATTGATTTTCAAAATAAATCATGAAAAATGTGACATGGTGCCAAGGTCGAGGACTCGAAGTATAGTGGACATATTCATCCACAAGTTTATCAACTGATTTATGATTAGTTCGCTACTTTATCTTAACTTTGAGGCTAATATCTATTTCTGACATTGCACGTCATACTATTAAGAAAGAGGATATTCGTATTACAGCAACGAATATCCGTCGAGAAATGGATGAAGAGATCGAGGAGTAGCTAGCAGTAAACTTAGTAGTAGCTGAGTAATCAGTGCTCGTAATAACTGAATGAAATTGCTTGTGGGGTGACCAAGGTCCGAGCAATATCGAGTATACGGACATGTATTGAAGCCACGCCAGCATCCCTCGGACACCAACCGAGCGGGATGCAGGGAATCAAAGCTGATGTTAATTATACATGTGGAGCCCTAGCTCCAAGGCCGGCCTCCACGTTCATTGTGCATTATATCTGTACTGTGCTCCTTCCCGCTGATGATTATATCGCCGCATATTTGTTATCTTGCAGATGCGAAGGCTTGGAATCCTAATCTGAATTTTGCAGGGTTATCCGTCGGTATATATATTGGTCCCAGACCCAGTCACACAGAGCATCTGTTATCTCTTATTTTTGAGCTTGAATCCTTTTTCTTTTAAAACAAATGAGTTCGAATCCTTACGGTTCTTATATCATGGGACGGAGGGAGTGCTCACAGGAGAGGCGTCGGCGATTGCGTAGCTGCAGGCCCAGATCGAATTCCCTTTAATTTTCCCTTTATCATCAACCCATCCCGGCCTGTGCATCCAGCCACGTCACTTCACATCATCACCAATTTTTTTACGTCACATTACACTACTGGACCTTCACCTCGGTGACGTTCCTCTTGTGCTCCCCAGATCGCGGCACTGTGACGTAGAGCACGCCGTCCTTCTCCGCCGTGATCCTTTCAGCGCGCGCGTCGCCCGGGAGCACCAGGCTCGCGTGGTACCCGGTCGCCGACCACCACTCGCCGTCGCCGTCGCCACCGTCCTCCAGCGGCCGGCCCAGCGCCTCCGCCACCTGCGACAGCGCGCTCCCGAGCCCTGCGTGCGCTCGTCGGCGTCAGTCGTCGGCGTTCATGGCGCGGTCAAAGATCGAGACGAGAAGAATGCTAGCACCGTACCATCGACGAGGCGGAACGGGGTGAAGTCACGGAGGTCTCGCCATGCCCAGCGGCCGCCAACGCGGCGCGCGGGGGCGGACTGGCCGGACACGACGACATCCCGGCGGCTCGCCTCGCCGCCGGCGGCGGAGTCTCTAGCTATCATTTTCACAATATCATAGATTCACTACAACATTCATATATTTGCGAACTTACCTCCACTTGAATCCCCTGTTGGACCTTGAATCTCCTACATGTTTTGGATCTCTATTACCGTCCATTCTTCTTTCCGGGACAAAAGCTATACCGAGCATCTTCAAGAGTGCCCAATAAACCTTCACAATAACTAGTTTTGGGAGCAAAGTGAATAAATAGTGCTCCAACAGTGGTTCAATCTTGTGCCCAAAATTTTAGCATGTCCGAGCTATTCTGAGCCAAATATCCACCTTGTTTTGGCACTCCCAATCTTTATTTTTTGTCCCATGTTACAGAAGAAAAGGAAGCAGTTAGAGACAAAAAAAATAGGAGGATTTTTTAGGAACCGTTGGATGAGAGGTCTATTTTTACTCCCAATATTTTTTGGGAAGGTTTCAAAACCATATTTTTGGGACTTTAATTTTTAGGCACTCTTGGAGATGACCCCATTTGAAATGGCTTCACATTTTGCAAGTCTAACTACTGTAGCACAATTGTAGTAAAAAGCCGCCGGAGCCCCCAAAAAAATGGCTTTGTCGGCTTATTCAGTCGGCCAGTTCATTTTTGCGGCTGGTTAGGTGGAGCCGGAGCACTACGTGAACAAACAGTAGCACTACAATGCAACATGAACCGAAAAGACTCATAATCGATCATCTTGAAGTGTTTCAAATCTTTACTAGGTTCAGAATTTTTGTTGTTATGCAGTTCTTTTTTTCGTTCCAGGAACAGTTAGGTAGATCCCACTGAAAAGTTAAGAATGGTAGATCCCACTGAAGAGTTAAGAATAGTCATCCCATGAAGTGTTCCAAATCTTCAATAATTAGACCACAACTGGATAGCGCTAGACACATAGACATGCTTAAACAGATGCGTTAAAATCTCTACATGTTTTAACAATGTGTTACAAAATATGGAATAACCAAATAGATCTTATTGGGGTCACATGCCCCCCTAAATTTTAGATTCTTGTCCTATTTTAAGAAACTGCAAAGAATTAGTGAGCTTTATATACTACTCCTCGGGATGCGAGAGTTATATTTTTTATGGGATGGAGGGGTACTCAAATTCACCATCAAATTTCACACGGTCTACAATAATGTTTGACTCTTCATATATTATATTATATACTATAATATTTGTAACAATAAAATTATAAGTATAAAAATATTTATAAACACTGAATTTAAAATATTACTATCTTTAAAACAATTTTTGTTATATAAAATTATCCATAGATCAAACATTTTAAAAAGCAAATTTTAAATTACTCCGTAGTAAGTACTGATTATTTTAGGAAAAACACATGTAGCTCACACGCGCACGCTAGTCAGTACAGAGACAGACAACCACAGTATGCATGACGCGTGCACCTGCATCGCTTCGGCCTGTGCATCCAGCCACGTCACTTCACATCATCACCAATTTTTTTACGTCACATTACACTACTGGACCTTCACCTCGGTGACGTTCCTCTTGTGCTCCCCGGAGCGCGGCACGGTGACGTAGAGCACGCCGTCCTTCACCTCCGCGGTGATCCCCTCGGCGCGCGCGTCGCCCGGGAGCACCAGGCTGGCGTGGTACCCTGTCGCCGACCACCACTCCCCGTCGCCGTCGCCGTCGCCGCCGTCGTCCGCCCCGTGCTCCCGCTTCTCGCCGTCGATGACCAGCACGCCGTCCTCCACGGCCACGCGCACGTCGTCCTTCCCCAGCCCCGGCACCTCGAACCGCAGCCTGTACCGCGCCTCGTCCTCCCGCACCTTCCCCGGCAGCATCCGCGACGACGGCGCCAGCCGCTCCAGCGGCCGGCCCAGCGCCTCCGCCACCTGCGACAGCGCGCTCCCGAGCCCTGCGCTCCCGTGTTTCCATCAGTCGCCGGCGATCATGGCGGGCGCTCAAGCTACAGGCGATGTAATCATGTAAAAGATTTCGAGGAGGAGAGTGCTAGCAGGGCGTACCGTCGACAAGGCGGAACGGGGTGAAGTCGCGGAGGTCTCGCCACGCCCAGCGGCCGCCGCGGCGGCGCGCGGGGGCAGCGGACTGGCCGGACACGGTGACATCCCGGCGGCTCGCCTCCTCGCCGCCGGCGGCGGAGTCGGCCGCTGACGACGTTGAGAAGAACAGGGAGTGATGAAGGCTCAGGTCCGCCGCCGGGGATGCGGCGTAGGCCGGCCGTGCCAGCGCCGGCGCGCGGCCGGCGAGGGCCCGGTTGAGGCACAGGCGAGCTAGAGCCATGTCAAAGCCGGGGCCAAATGGATTTGCTTCTGCCGAGCTGGGAACTTGATCGCTTTGTCACTCACTCACTCACTCTGGGTCGCTCTGTTTGGAGGTCCAGATGGCGATGGTGCGCATATAAAGCGGCAGAGGAGGCCAGGATGCAAGCTGAGAAGGCCGGAGAGGCATCTGGAAAGGAGACGGCCACTTCTATCACCTTCTGGGGCGCGCCAGGATCGACGAAAAGCAAATTTGACGCAGAGTATAATTCTTCCAGAGATTGGTAATGGAGGCTTCAGGGCTGCCAGCATTTGCGTTTCTTCTTATTGGCCAAAGAGATATGGAAAACAGGCAGACGCGGTACAAGTGGAATCATGACTTACTGTTCCTTGCAAACACGTTCACGAAGCATTTCCCTCTTTCGAAATTTAAGACAATGTAATCTCATCTTAAATAGAACATCACTAACTCTTATCGAGTTCTTAAGGAGGATATGTTACTTTCTAGTAATTTAACTTGTGATTCAAGAACCAAGTAACACAAATTGAACGCTGCGAGCACAATTACTAGTAAAACCAAAGAATATTTTACATTTGCTTAAGAGAGAGATGACATCCTGTCTCCAAGACGATCCACATTCATCACCACACAAGCTTTGGCAGCCTACTAAAGTTGCATACATTTCAGCTATTTGAGTATCGCGGCCTCAAACAATACACTTTCATTGATCGACTCTAATCGTATAGGCCTTCCTGCTCCCAGCTGATCACGAGGAAATCCACCATTTCCTGATAACAGACAACCCAATGCACACAAGTCAATGCATTGTCTCAAACAGGATGCATATGTCAGAAGGAAGATGGAATGCAACTTTTCAAGAGATCTTACAGCAAGAGGGATCGGTTGTGGAAATGGTTTCGTGCTTCCCAGCAGGCTCTCATATGTGGCGTTATGACTGCAGTCACCAGGAAGACATTAGTGCAAAAGGCATCAATCAGAAACTATCCTAATTTCAAGGTAGTAGACAAGGTTCTGCACTCCTGGAATATGTCACTATTAAGCTGACAGCCAGGTAACAAGAAGATTCTTATACAAATAGGATATCATTGATGACCACAATATGTCACAACCTGAGGTATTTCGAATAAGGATTCAGAGAGTGCCAGAAACGACAACTGGTCCATTAAGAAGGTAAGAGTAGTGAAGAAGGTTTTCGTGTAACTAATATCACAGCACAAGGAACTATTTCAGCCATTGCAAAAACATAGAGAATTGAAGACCTTTGGCATTACAGTGATTAAACACAAAAAAAAAGAGAAAGAAAGAAACTCCAACAACAAACCTTATTTTTGGTTCTTGACTTTGTTGCCCCTGAGAATTACGCCTTCGTTTTCCAATCCACTGTTGCCTAGTCTGGTGCCATAGTAGAAGACCTATGTCGTACAAATGAGGGGGAAAACATCAGTGAACGAACCACAGGTTGTTTCTCGTTGTTTCATCATTAAAAATATTGCGATGGACAGTTGTGCCAGGCACATAACCTTTAGTGGTTGGAATCAGGAGTTATAAGGTCAAGAGATACTAATAAGTGGCTGTGTGATCACTGTCAGGGGTTGACCGAATTGACCAATCTTATTGGAAGGCGCAAACTTCATGTTGCAATAATTACCAATTATATAGCATATCTAACAGATAACAGCAACTAATTACCAATTATAAGAGCATGTTATGGAGTTGTAACAACTACTGCATACAGCCATGCTAGATTATAATTTGCAAATATGTTCAGCATACAGCATCTTGTAAAATCGCTATGACCCTAAGTAGCAGCTGAATTTTATGGAGCACAAACAAACCATGCTGAAATGCAGTCTAAATGAGCATGAATGGAATTTTACAAAGAAATATTTGTTTAAAACGTAATTGTCTTAAAATTCATGGGAGTATGGAACAAGCAATCAAAGATTGCAAATTAGTAAATCAGAAAATGACACTGACACATTTTTCTGTGCACATGACAACTCTTTTACCTTGATTTATAAATTCATTTGGGTTGCTGCTACTTCCAGCAGCATGCTGATCATTAGGTTGTGCTGTTGTGCTGATTGAAGACATACTATGTCGGGATTGCAGAGCACTATTCTCCATTTCGTGCGGACTTGAACTCCAAAAATCGTCAGACAAATTGCGCCTTTTCACTGAGCGCCCTTGAATTCTTAATCCTTTTGAAGGCTGATCAACAGCTATTATTGGAGTAGGCTGGGCACAACCAAAACAACCTCTGCTCTGTTGCAAACCAGGATCAGCCAATAGATGATTAGTAGCAGGTACTCGAGACAAGTAACATGCACAGATTATTCGAGAAAAGGTAACATTTGATAACAAAAAGGGCTTAGACTGAAAACGTGTAGTTAGACAATGCCCAATGGTGGATTAGTACAAGTTCTGGGCCAGCTATGTCCTATCAGTCGGACATTAATAGGAGGGGATGGCTACCTTCTAGTAGGCACTAGGCACTTACAATCTAAGACCTTACCCTTTCCTTCCAACAGGCAAGTCTTTTGTTTACTATGACAAATTGACAGTTCATACACCTTTGTGATTCCAAGAGGCAAGCACAAACAAAAACTTAAATTGACACTAGCTAGAACCCACAAAATCAGAAAACAAAAACAACCTCTGTAGTCTGTACAGAATAAGGAAACAACTGTTCTTCTTATTCGATTATATAGACAAATTGATCTAAATAGTTCCATTTGCATATATGCATTTAAAAAATCTAACAATTAGTAAACCCAATTTCATCTAGATAATTTGACCAACCATTTGTTTATAGTACCCAGTTGTTCACGTACTAGACCAGCAAAGAGTAAAACTTCCTAGGCATGCTGAAGTAGCATTTTAGATGCAAGTCCGTTACTGCAGGTAACCAGCTTGTGCAGTCATAAGTAACCAGCTGTTGGAATAACTCAAAAAAAGATGCCGTACTTTTATCAAAGTAAAAGTACAGGCAATCTACATGCATCAGTCAATTAAATTTACAGATAGGAGCAGAAATAGTAGCTAAGGATTCCCCTATTTTAGTTTCACAAATAAACGTACACGTATTCATCTGGGGGCAAACATCATCTCTCTCTTTTCTGTTGTACTTATTACTTTCTTTTGGAGGCCACTGATTGCCATCTTAAGGGGGTAAAGAAAAGAAAAAGGCGATTGATTGCAAGCTTAAGGGAGTAGGAAAGAAAAAGGGGCTGAAGGGAAACCTATCACGAAAGCAAAAGTATCGGGATGATAACCCGCATTTCTGGAAAATAATGTTAGCGGAGATAACTGACATTGTAGAAACAACCAGAATACATCAGCAAATAAACCATCCTAATCATCAATTTCACGCAGCTAACTGTAATGGTGCCATTCTATTGTTCCTTTTTTACATGACTTGAGCTGTCTAGGGTTAACTAGGATTTTAAGACTAACAAATTTCATCTTGGGGCCTGCTAGTGCTAGGTATCCACTCCAGACAGAGATTACTACTGAGGTAACAAATTTCATCAACGGCTAAAGCCTAAAGCATTCAGCCAACCGCGTGGATACAGAAACTCCCAACCCACAGCCAATCGCGTCAGAGCCGCAGCAGCAAGCAGACAATCCCAGCAATCAATCACCCCGCGCATCGCACGTACGAGAGGGGGCGGGAAGGAGGGAGGCGTACCCAACGCAGGCGACGAAGCGGCGCACCCAGGAGGAGAGCGACCCGCAGCTCAGCAGCATAGCATCCGGTTCCCGCCGCGCCGCCCCCACGGCGGCGGCCAGGCTACAGCAGCCGCGCCCGCGCCCGCACCGCGATCCCCGCGAACCCTACCCCCGGCCGGATTGGGGGGATTCACTCACCTCGCGTCGCCGCCGTCGGGAAGAAGAGAGTGCAATTAGAAAAAAAAAGAAATCCCTCGCTCTCGCCTCCACTCTCGGGGATTTATTTATTTTTTCTTTTCTCCCCCTCCCTCCCACTTCCCCTCTCTCTCTTGCCTGATTGCCTCGATTAGGTGACGCGGCGTGCTGCGATAATGGCGGCCTCCCTCCTTATCTGCAGCAGCAGCTCACCTCGCTTTCGGAGGCGAGGAGGGGGGGAGGAATCATTGCGGCCGCCTGGCTGGATGGCGGCCCGTTGGCGAGGGGATCGCGCGCGTCCGCTGTCGGATCGACGGCTGAGAGGGCGCGGCCGGTGACCGGCGGGGCCCGGTAGGAATCGTTTCGGCCAGGGGGGTTTCGAATCAGTCAGGATTACGCCGCGCTAATCGCGAGAACGAAGGAATCCTGGCGTGCAAGCCGCCGTGGCAGGCAGGACCCGTGGGCTGGGCGAGGAATTCCGTTACGTGCTCGCGATTGCAAACTTGCAAAGGGTACAACAGGTGCTACGCCAGCTTCTTCATATGTTTCTTTTTTAAAAATATAAATCTTTCCAAGCTGCCCGATTCTACATATAATCGCATAAATGCTTGGCCCTTGTTTACTTTTCAAATTCGGGACCAAAGTTTGATGTTTTGGGGTACGTGCGTCACTGTAATGTGTGAAAAATTGTTCAAAAATTAATTAACTAGGCTCAAAATATTCATCTCGCATAGTACAATAAAACTGTGCAATTAGTTTTTGATTTCATCTATATTTAGTACTCCGCGCATGTGCCGATATTTTGATGTGATGAAAATTTTCTTTTTATATAGTGAACTTTGGGAGTAGAATTTGGGATGATCATGGTTAGGCGGGTAGAACAAGCTAGGATGGCTGGCGGCGGCAGCAGCATGTGGGCAATAGACCAAGCAGAAGAAGTGCGTGTGCCGTGTGCGCTCATAACTCATATTCACGAGTGTACACACCAAACAGTGATTTGTTTTCTTGCAATTCAGCATTCAGGTGAGATCCACCTTTATTTGGAACCTTTCCGGGGTACCTTGCATTCGAGGTTTGAATTGTTAAACTTTGTGTTCTCCTTGTTTTTTAGCTGGACACCTAGTATACAAGCTGTAGAATCCGTACCCTACACAACACACTCACACCACCACACACACGCACCTCTCTAGAAGCTACAACCTATACACCATAAACGTCATTCCGGAGATCACCGAAGCTCCGCGAGCTCCGTAGACCACGACCACGTCGTAATCTTATTGTGGTGCCATGTAACTATCTAGGACCTGCACGAAACAAATTAGGGGAATAAATCCCCGGTGATACACCCGGAGCTCAATCCAGGGATCGAACCCGGACGGGCAGTGCTCCACCTGAGCAGCTTGCCACTGGGCTACACGCCCGTTCTCTTCTGCTTGTTGAAACAACGGAGAACCTCGACCGTACATGATGTTATGCACAAAGCTATGCGAATTCTTACTGTAGTATCTGCAAGCGTTGAGAGGATACTTTTCTTCATAATCTATCTATGTGAAGAACAACTTAACAATTATTTCCATGTATTATTGTAAGCCTTGGGCCCTCGGCCAATCTTTCTCAGTTAAGATGTGGATGGCACTCAATTAGGATTAGATAAGTCGACGGGACGATCATACCCTCTGAATTTTTTTTCCTGATGCCCTCGTCATGCTTAACCAAGCAAGCATAAGCATTACATAAACAGAATCTTAGTTTAACCTAAATCATGATCAATCGATCTAATACGGAAAACATTACGGTGTAACTCATACCGGCGTTATTTGCCGCAATAGATGCTCCTGCCGTAGAGGAAGTAGTTATACTTGTCGGTGTAGGCGTGATGCAGAGCGCCGAGTCAAGAAGATGAGTTGTTCTTGATTAGCGAGAGGAACTTTGGGCTTCTGCTCTCCTCCAACTCTCTTAGCAATCAGTGTTTAGATTTGGGACAATTTACTAATAGTTGACGTAAGAAAATAAGCCCAAACATCCCTATCCGTTTGGCTGGTGGCTGGTGGCTAGTGGTTGGTGCTGGTTTTTGCTGAGAGAAAAACACTGCTGGCTGGTTGGTGGTTGGTGCCGGTTTCTGCTGAGAGAAAAACACTGCTGGTTGGTTGGATACCATCCAGCCGAATAGGGCGTCAGAGTTGTAGAGGCAGAGCCGAGTCCTAATATAATGTGTTAGGGACACCTGCCGATCACGGTGTCAGAGTCATTTGTCCTCCATAAGTGGAAAACGTGGAGTCCAATTTCCTTATGGAATTAACCGCTCTACCTGATTTTGATTCTGTATGGGAGCTGATTCTCTGAGAGAAGTCATTATGTGGCTGAATGTGATTCTTTTTGTTCTCTATCATAAACTCTCAAAATCAGGATGGAGAATCACTTCACAGAATCAGGATAAGCTATTTTCTTCAGCTCCCAACCTCTTAGTTCATTTAAGAGAATCACATCATAAAATCAGTAGAGAATCACTTCTCTCTAGAAAATTGTTTGCCAGAGCTTCTTCTGTATTTACCAGAGAATCAACTCTGAAAGCTTTGCCAAACAGGGCCCTAATTATCAATGAACTTGACCCATCAATGATTGTGTTGTTACTAGAGAATACTACAATTAAATTACAATAATATTAATTAAATTACTATATTTATTTCTTAATTCCATAATTTAATAATTTTAAATCATATAGCCTACATTTATTTAAACATGTCATAAGTTTTGCTTTACTTTATGCTGAGCTTTTCTTTTGCCAACGGCGATGGAGAATACGACGGAGAGATCGATTAGTGCTACTTCAATAGTTAGTGCGCGTCAACTAAACAAGATTTCACGTGGGGTCAACAAGGCTATGGCGTTCTCATATACGGACACGGTTCGGACCCACGTCAGCATCCCAATACAATCACAAAACCTAACTAAAACTAGAGTTCTTTCTTTGGTCGGGCGATCATGCCTTCATCGGCGCTGTATCAACGAACGTGGATGGCACGCGGGCCGGAGTCGTTTCGGTCCTCTCTGCAGTGGGTTTTGGGCCACGCGTGCAATTGGGCCAGCAACCCTCGGACACCAACCGAGCGGGAGCGCGGGCCGCGCGGAATGGTTTCTATCTCTCTGGCCGTGAGTTTTGGGCCAGGCTTACAATTCGCGTGACACCAGCAGCTGTCGCGTAACTCCCGCGTGTTCGTGTACGACTGCAAATAATACCGTATCGCTTCAAAAATAGCGGAGAACCGGGCTCAAGTAGGCGTGACCCAACCCAACGCTCGGGGTCGTTGGGAGGAGGGGGCGGCCTGGGCCCATGCTGTTAAAAGCCCCCTCTCCCGTTGAGTTGGGCTCCTAAGCCGAGTCTCAGTGATCGAGGCAATTCCCCTGATAGAGACCCCGGGATGCATTTGCCTCCCGGCATCACAGTACTTAAATGGGATTGTCTCGTCCACAGCCTTTGAGCATGGAGCCATATATATACTTCCACGGGGGCAGCAATGTAGGGTTTCAACCAAGCCCTCCTCAACCCCAATTTTTGTTTTTCTTCTCTCATAACTAACTTGCATGGCTTGTGTCGTATTTAAGTAATTGCATCCGTCAAAACGGCCTCAAACACAATAAAAGTTAGAGTATAAGGGTTTTTGCCTTTGAGCATGAAAGCCCTTGCTTCGTGGAGGCAACGTTAGGGTTCGATCAAGCCCTCCTCAACCCTATTTTTTATCTGATGGGATATAATTTTTTCATAAAAAAAATTCTTAACTCTTTTGTTTTTGTCATAGAAAAGTATTTGCTACACTCACCGTAGAGTGATCTAATGGGATATAATTACTACACCTACCGGCATAATCTAGCGGGACATAAAGACATCTTCACTAACAAATTTAATTTACCCCTCTTCTTCAGGTTGGCTGGCAAGCATTATGTACAATGCTTTCTAGCTCAAATCACGGAAAAAAGAGAGGTATCTACATAGTAGTGACTTTGTTAGGAAAATCAAAATGAAATGTCAACCATCTTCTTTCATTGCATTTTCTTGATGTAGTATTCGCAGTCAATCTATCCACGTACGGTTACAAAACAGTGAAACACTTATTTTTTGGGATTGCAAATGAGCAAAATGTTTACGGTTTATTTGACAACAAAAGAGAGAATGAGATAAAGAGGCAACCCACTTCAAGATAGCCAACTCAACAATTGCAAAGAGAGAATGAGATCGAGTGAAATGTTTGCTACACACGATATTATTGGTCACTATAAAGCAAGGAAACTTTGCAAGACGTGGTGCTTGTCGACGACACTAATGCAACAAAACAACTCCACGTAAATGCAAATTTAAACTCGATGATGATGGTTAAGGACAAAAAAAAAGACACTCGTAAAACAGATATGTGAGTGAGTTGAGCCTAATTCAGCTAATGTGGGTAGGAAGTGTGATTCTGTATCATAACCTCCAAAGCTCAGTGGTGGATCAAACGTGAGATCATGCCACAAACACTGGATGTTACACGGTACATACGTCTCCATTGGTAACTAGCAACAAACATTTCTAAAACGTTGCATCCGAGCTCATTTTCAACATAGCTACGACCTATGAGTACTACCTGCTTTGCCAAAGCAGGAGAATTAAAGGATGGCGTGGAGCACCTTTCGGTCGATCCGAATTGATCCAACTAATCCATGAAACTAATTGGTGTAATAGACCGTACCGATCAAATTTTCTGATGCCGTTAAGATCCATATTGTTAACGCAAATTCTAATCAACACACCAAGTGGGAGCGGACAGATGAATGGATCAATTCACGTTGGCCCTACACATGAACTAGTCACCCGATCTAAAAATCGGTTTGATCGTCTTCTATAGGAGGGTTGCAAAAAAAACCTAGGAACACTACTACACTAGTCAGGAAGGACCCCCTCGGAGCTGGTGCACCTAGGGCTGCTCTAGGGTCATTCGGCCATCTAGAACGTCATCAATCGTTATAGAGACGAAAGAAGAATAGGAAGTATGAGATTAGCAGAGATTATGGAGTAAGAGATAAAAAATAAATATAATTATATTTCAACGATTGATTAAAACTCAATCGGTCGTGGCCCTTATATTTACAGGGTTTAGAGTTCTTGCCCTGACATGGAGACTTTTTATAAATTAAATTCAGCATGAATCTTCAAAACCTATTCGGACTACCAAAAAATCGGTCTAGCCAATTTATAAAGCCGATCTGACCAGTTTTCTAAAAAAGATATATGCAATGGTGCAGTTGAATTGGTGATTTGAAGAAGTTACAAAAACCGGTTGGATCGGTTTGAGAAATCGGTCGGACCAGTTTGCCTAGAAAAACTAACAAATTCATATACTGATAATTTTAGTCGTCTAGACATATGATCTTGTGGTTCTCGCGGGTCGACCCTCATGTATGTTGTGGGGTGGCGTTCTGGCATGTACATGTACAATACGTATGCTTGGTCTCCTGGTGAAATAACTACTCTCGAAATTAACATAAAGCTCTAATACACTCTCAATATTCCATTAAAGAAACATATGCGTATATATACTAGCGCGCTCATGCTTTGATCCAGGAATATGACATGCATAAATATATACTAGCTCCTGCTGATTGCTAGCTTTTTTTTTTGAAGTGTCAGCATTACTGCCGAGCATGTATTGATAGAGAAGAGTATTGCTAGCTTACAAATCTGTTACATAACTTTCCTTTGGCTTCTTCAGATTACATAATCATCCCCCAACGTGAGTTACCAGAAGATGGCGTATCCAATTGGGAGGGTTCTCCTATCCCGTATCATCATCATGAGATCGAAATTAAGAAGATCCGCCCATCCAATAGCTACCAGAGCATCCAGAATTCCAGATCTGTTTATCCCGAACCCAACGATTCTAGCCACCTTCGCTAGCTGCTTCCGGGGTAGTACCTGAACAAAAACAGAAGAAAACAAATGCCAACACTGCTGTTACCCGTTGCCTGGAAAATAGAATGAAATCAAGACAACGACCAAGCAGAACTAGTTTATTTCGCCCCTGATGCACACTGATCTGTATAAGCAGTCCTCAAGAGACAGAGTGAGAACAGAGGGTGAATAAATGAATCTTGGTTGCCGCTGTGAACGTGCCCTGCCTAGGCAACAGGCAGGCAGCTGATTGATGTCTCCAAGGGTAAAGCTTTTTTTTAGGGCACCAATGGTGATAGCCAAAACCTGACCGGCCAGAGACCTACAGCAAGTGTCCGGCGATGATACTCCCTGGGTGCTCGCCGCCGCCGGCGTAATCATCGTCTTCCTCTTATCTCCGTCGCCTTCCGGTGAACATGGATCCAGCTTCTTTGGATCCGCTGGTGGGCATTTCCTTTGCAAACAAGGTACGATCAAAGTGGAATTCTCCTGTTTCCGCTGTCTCCCCGGATGCTCCTACCACCTTTTGGCTTATTGCCTCCTTCAGTCGCTCTCGTTTTCGCCTCGATGCCTCCTCGGTTAGTCTGATCCTTCAGGCGGTTTTGGGGGGTGTCGCGGCTTCTTTTGCTGTGGTAGAATTGGAAGACAGGATCTTTAAGTTCTCAGTGTTCAATCGTGATGTTGGCTTAGAAGTGTACAATTTGGGTTCATTTGCCGATATACAGTTTAAAGTTTTCTTCCATCTGTGGAATGAAACGGGTATCATTCGAGCAAGGAAATCATCGTGTGTGGACCAAGGTCCAACCTATGCCTGGACACCGGTGATGTCAAAAAAGCAGAAAAAATCATTTGCAGATGCTGTTCGATCAACCAGTGCCCCCAATGTTCATTCGAAATCAGTTTTCTCAAGATTAAATTTCAAACATGTTGCTGATTCTTCGCTGCGTATTCCTCGCAAGTCCTTTATGGCCAGCGTTAATGCGCGGGCAAAGGCAGGGGTTTCAAATTCTAGCAGCTGGTTTCGGGGGGCAACAAGCGCTAGTGGGCCGCAAGGAAAGCATGTTCCTGTACTTACAGGCGCGAACTCAATTCCGGTTGGGCAGAATTGTTGGGCTGCTGGGCAGTCTGTTGTTCACCTGGGCCGGAAAAAATGCTCCCGGTGTCTTTCGAACAAGCATACAAGGCAAGGCTGTATGGGCCGAATTCGTTGCACTAGATGTTTTCATTTGGGACACATCGCCTCCCTGTGCTCCTACCCACCTCGGTTCCCGGGACTTGCTTTGGACAGTAATCCGGTTTCCTTCTCAGGCGCGCTTGATTGGGGAATATCAAACGTCTCACGCTGGTTTCCTAATGCTTCGTCACTGAGAAATGGGGCAGGCCCTAGTGGTCCTCCGGTTTTTGAGTCTTGGATTGATTTTGCTTCGGTAATCCTCGGCATTACCAATCCGGCTCCTGTTGTAGGGGACCCTTCCAACTTTTCCCCTTCCGCTCCGGCTGCTACTCCGGCAAACACAGTGCTGCGTTTAGGAAGGGAAACGGAGCCAGCAACCCCTCTCAATCCGTCTCCCCGTCGCAATCCACCTCCGCAGCAGCCGCATTGCTCAGCTCCAGCTCTTGCTTCCACACAACACCCTCCGCCGGAAGCTACAGTGTCCCCGGCGAACCCCCGGTGCCACCTTCCTACCGAGATGGCGTTTCAGTTTGTAGACCCAACTCCGTTC
This sequence comes from Echinochloa phyllopogon, assembly GCA_033239725.1. Lineage (NCBI taxonomy): Eukaryota > Viridiplantae > Streptophyta > Magnoliopsida > Poales > Poaceae > Echinochloa > Echinochloa phyllopogon. The sequence goes on from BTCW01000001.1 coordinate 7,173,888, forward strand.
ATCCCAAGGGGATTCAATAGAGTAATGGTTGCCAACAGAAAACCAATGTCGAGGGTTTTCTTGGGTCCTACAGTCAAGAGCAATCTCGGCCTCGCCATAGCAACAATTGAGCCGTTGCCGCAACATCAGGTATCCTTCAATGGAATTCGCAATCTACTTGATCAGTTTCTCAGGGTGCAAATGCGTATACCTTACCGTTCAATTCAGCCATGCCCACTAGGTCAGGCATATGTCAAGTTTAATTTGTATCATGAGCGAGATCAGTTAATTCACAACAGCCCACATCAGTTTGGGGATTTTAGTATCTCGTTTGTGGAACATGACAAGGGTCACAATCACAAGTTTGTTTCACTCAACTATGAAGTTTGGTTGATGCTACTTGGTTTTAATGTGGATTATTGGTCTGATCGTCATATTGCTAAGGTCCTGGGGGATCATGGTCAGTTAATTACCTGGGAGGAGGATCCTAACCATCTTGCTAGGCTGTTAGTCAAAGCTCGGGTTGTAACTTTGGAAGAGATACCTTGGTTTGTGGTTGGGTCAGATGGTCCTGCTTTTGAAGGCGAGTCATGGACTGTTCAAACTGAGATTATACAAGCCAGGATACTTGGTGGGCAGCCAGCTGATGAAGATCAACCTCCAGATGTGCCAGAAGAAGTCCAGCCAGAAATGTTTGATTTCTTTGGGTATGGGCAACCAGGCAATGGGCCTCCACCACCACAAGAGGAAGGGCTGCAAAATGGTGCTGCAGATGATTGGGGACTTTGGCCCCAAGCAGATGGAGCCCAGCTGAACAACATACAACATATTCAGGCCCAGCCACTTGATCCAGGGGCAAATGCAGTAGGCCAGCAGCAACAACCTATCCTTCCAGTTGGTGCAGAAGCAAAATTTCTGGAACTCAATGATGTCATCCAGCCTTTTGATCTCAACATTCCACAGGCAGGTATCAATGATCTTGGGGTTATTGAGGATATAGTGCAGGAACAGGATCAGAATAACATTATGGATGCTAGCTCTGGAAATGGACATGTTATTGAGGTAGAATCTGATGACTCAGTGAACATGGACTTAAATCTACAACCAGAACCAGAGCCAGTACAGGTGCTTTTTCCAGAAGGCAATCTGCTACCTTCAGAAAATGGTGTTCCTATTCAATTTATTCCTGACCTGGAGATTCAAGAAGATGAATTAATGGTTAATTTCCCCTTGGAGGATCTAGATGCCCCACCAGAACAGCAGGAGCCAGATCATGAAGACCAAGATCCAAGAGAGTTGCAGTTGGGCTTTGTTCACATGCCTGATACTCATGGTGATCCTGTCTTTCAGCAAATTCAAAATGTATATAAACAGCACCCAGGAGCTGTGAGATTATGGGCTCATCATCTCTCTCCAAAGTCTGGTGATGTGCAAATTAAGATACCCCTAATTTGGACAGACTTCTTTACTCTCATGGTGCTACATCCTGAAGGCTTTAGTTGGGCAAGAAAATTTATGTCCTCTCCTGCCATGCTTCACCTAGATCAACAAGAAGGCTTTGTACCATTCAGCTTACCTGACAGTGCCTTATCATCAGAAGTAGGAGCTTGTTTTCAAATGCCTCAACATTTTCCAGTAATGACAGAGTTGGCACCAGCTAACATTGATAGCAAGTCTCCAACTAAAGTAGCACAGATTCAAGGGACACCAACCTCTGATAGGAAAGGTAAAAGGCCAGCAGAGGACACTCTTTCACCACTCACACCACCTGATCAGCTTGCCACCAAAGTTCTGTCTTCTCCAGGCCCTTGGTCAAAAAGGATTTTGTCTCAAGCTTTGTCAGGTGCAATAGACCAAGGACTTAAAGATACTGAAGTCAGGAGAAGCATAAGGAAAAAGCAACAAAACAAAGGCTATAAGATCTCCCCTTGCATGGATAAAAGCTGCCTTGGTTGCTCCATGACTCCTCCCACTCTGACTCCATCAGTCATCAGAAATCTTGGGACTTCTTTCTGCAAAGTTGACAGCACCAAGTTAACTGATAAAGCTCTCAATACAAAGAAAGTCAAAATGTCTGCTGCCCCTGGTGGGAAGAAGCAGGTAAAGAAGAAGGAAAAAGCCTCAGATGTTAACAATGACAAGACAGGCCCAAGCAACATCAAGAAGAAGCCCAAAAAGGGGGATCATTAAGATGAAAGTCGTGTTTTGTGTTGCCTCTCTGCCTGATAGAGGCACTCTTGCTGGAATTGTCTGTTATGGAACTGTTCATGTTAAAACTTATGTCTGCCTATTTTATGTTCCTTTATCTTGTTGGACCTATTTCAGTTGCATGCATGGTAATCATGTATTGCTAGACATTTTTAATCTTCCCCTTTATTTTAATGGATATTAGCAATACAATGAGATCCTGGAAAATTTTAAACTGGAATGTCAGAGGCCTGAATTCAGAGGATAAATGGGACCCAGTTAGAAATAAAATAGTGGAAAGTCGTTGTGAGATAGTTTGCTTGCAGGAGACAAAAAAAGAGTTCATAGACTTGCAGTTCATCAACAAAATCTGTCCGAGACAGTTTGATAGATTTGAATACTTACCATCGGTTGGTGCATCAGGAGGCATAGTCACAATTTGGAAGTCTTGTAGCTTTGATGGGTCATTGGCCTATGCTAATGAATTCTCCTTATCAGTTGAGTTACGGTCAAAACTCAATTCTGCTAATCTGGTAATAACAAATATCTATGGACCCTGTACTCATGACAGAAAAATTGAATTCATTACATGGCTCAAAAACATACAGATGCCGGTTGAAATTGATTGGATAGTTATGGGGGACTTTAATCTCATAAGAGGGCCTGAAAATAGAAACAAACCTGGGGGCAACACACAAGAGATGCTTTTATTCAATGCGGCCATCAGTGCTCAAGCTTGGACGGAAGTGCCTCTTAATGAAAGGAAATACACTTGGTCTAATAAGCAAGATTCGCCACTGCTTGAAAAATTAGATTGGGTGTTTACCTCAAACTCATGGACCCTTACTTATCCAGTTACAACAGCTTGGCCACTTATTATGGAACCATCTGATCATGTGCCCATAGTAGTTCATGTTGGGACAGATATTCCAAAGGGAAGGCAGTTCAGATTTGAAAATTACTGGATGGAGCATGAGCATTTTTTCCAAATTGTTCAACATGGGTGGTCTCTTCCAACACAGCAGATAGATAAAGCCAAAATCATCACAGCAAAATTCAAAAATCTGAGAAGAGTTCTAAAAGCATGGAGAAGAAATATTTCAAGCTTGGCTGAGAATATTGAGAATGTTAAGCTAGTGGTCTTCTTCCTAGAGTTGTTGCAGGAATTCAGGGATCTTTCAATCCAAGAGTGGAATTTCAAAGAAATCTTAGTGCAAAAGCTGGAATCCTTATTGAAACAACAGAAAATATACTGGAAGCAGAGAGGAACTATAAAATGGGTCAAATTTGGGGATGAGGGAACTAAGTTCTTCCATGCCAATGCATCAATCAAGCTCAAGAGAAATACAATAGCATCTCTCACAAATGAACAAGGTCAAAACCTGGTCAGCCATCCAGACAAAGCTAAGTTTCTATGGGACACCTTTAAGCAAAGGCTTGGAGTATCTGAGGAGACATATATGGTCTTCTTGCTAGATCATATCTTGCAGAGACATGACAATCTTGAAATTCTAACTGAGCCATTCTCTACAGATGAAATTGATAGGGTACTTCAGTCTCTACCCTCTGAAAAATCTCCTGGGCCTGATGGGTTTAATACAGATTTTGTCAAGAGATGTTGGCACATAATTAAAATGGACTTCTATGAGCTCTGCTTTGCCTTTCAGAGAGGGGAAGTTTGCTTAAAAAGCATAAATAGATCACATATATGCCTCATACCAAAAGTGGACACAGCACAGGTGCCATCAGATTTTAGGCCAATTTCCTTATTAAACATTTCAGTAAAGATTATTACCAAATTGTTAGCCAATAGGTTACAAAATGTGATTACACAGTTGATCCACCAGAATCAATATGGGTTCATTAAAAGTAGGTCCATACAAGACTGCATAGCTTGGACTTTTGAATACATACACATTTGCCAACAGTCAAAAAAAGAAATAATAATATTGAAGCTTGACTTTGAGAAAGCCTTTGACAAGGTAGAACATAAATTCATCCTGGATATTCTGAGAAATAAAGGCTTTAACAGCACTTGGACATCATGGATTGAGAATATTTTGAGTTCTAGCACTTCCTCAGTTCTGTTAAATGGTATACCAGGGAAGACTTTTCATTGCAAGAGAGGTGTCAGACAGGGGGACCCACTGTCACCTCTGCTATTTGTTCTGGCAGCTGATTTTCTGCAAGCTCTTCTAAACAAGGCACAGCAAATAAATCTGATCAGACTGCCAATTAACATGCCACACAATCAAGATTTCCCTGTCCTTCAATATACAGATGATACTTTGATAGTCATGGAGGGCTGTCCAGTGCAACTATTCTTCTTGAAGAGCCTGATAGGATCTTTTGCCACCTCAACTGGTCTTAAGGTAAATTATGCTAAATCCATGATGGTGGCAATTAACATGTCTGAAGAGAGGCACACTATGCTAGCAAGCACTTTTGGATGTGCAAAAGGCACATTCCCTTTTACCTATTTGGGGCTGCCCCTAGGAACAACAAGACCTAAAATCCAAGAATTCCTGCCCCTAGTGTCGAGATGTGAAAGAAGGCTAGTGAATACCTCTGTATATCTCTCCCAGGCTGGTAAATTGCAGATAACCAATGCAGTCCTCAGCTCTTTGCCTACTTTCTTCCTCTACACCTTTAAGATGCATAAGACAATTATCAAACAGGTAGACAAATACAGGAAATATTGTTTGTGGAGAGGATCATACATCAATGCTAGGAAACCTCCCAAGGCAGCATGGGAGATGGTGTGTCTGCCAAAATCAGAGGGAGGCCTAGGTGTCATAAGGTTAGGAACACAGAATGAAGCTTTACTCCTCAAAAATCTTCACAAGTTCTTCAACAGAGCTGATCTGCCATGGGTGCACTTAATATGGAACTGCTATTATTGTACTGGCACTTTACCTAGTACTAGGAAGGTGGGCTCCTTCTGGTGGAGGGACATGATTAAATTGGTCACAATCTACAAAGGCATTGCTGCACCAATTGTTCTCAGTGGAACCACTTGCTCCCTGTGGCATGATCTCTGGGCAGGAACAGTACCAGCACAAGCTTTTCCAGAACTCTACTCATTTGCAAGAGAACAACATATCACTTTGCACAGGGCCAGAAATGTGGAGAACATCAATCAGCTTTTCCATCTTCCAATGACAGAAGAAGCATTTAATCAGCTAATCCAACTGGCCACACACTTAGAAAACCTGACAGAACATGAAGGAGATGATATCTGGAGTTACATTTGGGGTTCAAATGCATTTTCCTCAAAGAAAGCTTATGATCAGCTGATAGGCCACAGGGAAGTTGATCCTGCATTTAAATGGTTGTGGAAATCGTGTGTGCAGCACAAGCACAAAGTTTTTTTCTGGTTACTGCTGAAAGACAGACTGAGCACTAGGAACATACTCCGGAGACGTAATATGGAGTTACAATCTTATGAGTGTGTTCTCTGTTTGCATCCACATGAAGAAACTGTTCATCACCTGTTCATAAACTGTCCCTTTGCAAAGGAGTGTTGGAGTCTCATTTCAGTTATTGCCATGGACTTGGAACCTTTTGCATCACTGCAATCTTTCAGAGCTCAGCTAAACGTACCTTTCTTCATGGATGTTATAATTCTGATGGCTTGGTGCATTTGGATGGCCCGCAATGATCTGATTTTTCATAATGTGCTGCCAACTCTGGATTCAGTCAAAGCAATATTTCAAAAAGAATTTGCTCTATCTATGCTACGAGCAAAAGAGACTTCCCGCATTGTTATGTCCATATGGATAGACTCGATCTTCTAGTCTTTTTCATCTTCTTTTTTACTTTCTTTGTGTCGTGAGGCCTTTGTATTATATGACTTTTTTGCTTTACTTTAATATATTAATCAGTAGGGGGCAACCCCTCCTGTTTTTCAAAAAAAAAAAACGTGCCCTGCCTATCCAAACTCGGCATACGCCAGCTTCCAACCCCAACCGCTGAACCGCTCCTGCTCGAGAACCAACACAGCAGGTGCTGCTTGTGTAAAAAAAAAGACAGACATTGCGTGGACCGCGGGCCGTCCGGAACTGTCTGGACCTCTCTCGCCGTCAATTTTGGGCCGGACGTGCAACTTGGCCGGCTTCTCACAAGCGGCCGCGCGTACGGTTCTCGTCCCGCGTGCAACGCTAATGCCGCATCGCTTAGTGAAGCGCGGGGAGCCGGGCTGAAATAAGCGTGACCCGGCCCACCGTTCGGGGTTGTTGGGAGGAGGGGGCGGCGAGCCCACGCTGTTGGATTGTCTCATCCAAAGTCTTTGAGCACGGAGTCATATATCCATCGGGCAGCGTAGGTTTCAACCAAACCCTTCTCAGCCCCATTTTTTATAGGAAAAAGTCCAAATTACTCCCCTTAAGTATACCAAAAGTTTAGATAACCCCCTAAAGTAATTTGTCTTTTTTGTTTCTCCATGCACAAGTGAAATTTAAAGTTTAACTCTTGCAAAATTATAGCAGACAATATAAGACATGTTAAAAAATATATCATAAATTTTTTGTCACTGTTTTGATAGGATAATATATTTAATAATAAAGTTATCCTTAAAATATAATATTATATAGAAAGTAGTGATGAAAAATTCGTAAAATATTTTCTAATATAGATTATGATGTTCACTACCTCCCTGGAAAGTCTCAAATTAAAATTCATCTTGTGCATGAAGGAACAAAAAAGACAAATTGTGTTAAAGGGTAAGTTGGACCAAATAACATAGTTTAGGGGGTAAATTAAACCAAAACATAGTTTAGGAGGTTATCCGGACTTTCGCTATACTTGAGGGGAGTAATTTAGACCTTTTCCTTTTTGTATTATTTTCTCAACTGTCCTTTCATATAATTTTTTCTTACAACAATATATGACGCCGATGCCATAATAATATTTTCTTTGGACATCTTCTCCCTTTCATTCCATCGTAGTTGTCGGGGACGGCCACAAGGGGTCCCCTAACCAAGGGGATAATCACCCTCACAAACGCAAATAACCCACGACCAGGTCTCCGCGGACCAAAGCGCCGCCCGATAAAGGCATTTAATGCCCGGCTCTGCCACGGGACGCCAAAGTCAAAAGGCGAATTGCCGCCCACGGCGCTCGGCTGACACGGCCTGGAGCATTGAGCGGCCAACTCCAGTCACCGTGCGGCTGACACCGGTCACTGCGTCGCCCTGCGCGGACAAGCGAGCGTCGCTCCATGACACTGTGCTGCCTACTCCCGTCCATCCCCCAACACGGAGCCCTCGAACAGGCATGGGAGCACCCTCGAACGGGTGTACGAACGACGACTGGGCGTGAGCGCCGGTCCGCGCTGCCGCACGGAAGACGCGGGCCGAGTCCCATCCGCCAGCTCCGGTCACTGCTCCGCCATCCCCAACGTTGGGCAGGTCTGCGGCGCACTGTGCGAACAGGGAAGGCCACTCCGGCACCTGTGCTGCCAACTCATGTCCTTCTCCCATGGCGAAGCCCTCGAACGGACATGGGAGCACCCTCGAATGGGCGTACGGACGACGACTGGGTGCGGATCCCGGTCAAAGCTGCACCTCGAAACCGCTTCACGACAAGCACAAGAACCACCACGCCGCCCGCGGAAGCCGGACCACGTCAACGATTCGCGCCAGGCATAAGGATTTGCAAGGACGAGGACCACGCTCGGCGCCCTGCTCGACAGTACGCCACGACTGTAGAAATTCACTGTGCCGCACGCTTGTAACTGTCCCTCCTTGGCCTATAAAAGGAGGAGACAGACGCCCTACCAAGAACAACGTAACGCAATCACAACAACTCGCACAGTCACCACGCCACAACACTCCCAATATTGACACTTGCCTCAATCAAACTTAGCCATCAGGGACTTGGAGGATTCGCCTCCTCCCCGCCTTGCTTGTAGCCCCCCTCTACGAGCACCCCGGTGCAAGATAATACAGTGCGCACGTACACCCTGCTGGACGGCCCCATGGCCGGAACCAGGATAAACCCTGTGTCATTGTGTTAGCTCTTGTGCCAACCATCGAGAGACAGGACGCAGCACATTCACTAGTTAGTGGCGGGGCTAATCCGAACACCGACAGTAGTAGTCGCCAACTGATCCACGCCTACTAGGAAATAAAATTTCACCTAGTACAAGCCGGCCATCCTCTGACCCTTTTCTATTGTATGTCATCTTTGCTTCATACTATGAGGCTCGTCAAGCCGTATGTCACTAACTTGCATAATTTGGATGACTGGTGCGATAGTTATATCATCATGGCTTGTGTCGTATTTAAGGAACTGTATGCGCTAAATGGCCATGGAGACCGTGAAAGTTAGAGTTTGGGGTTGTTGGAGGAGGGGGCAGTCTGAGCCCACCCTGTTGGATTGTCTCATCCACAGCCTTTGAGTACAGAGTCATATATCCATGGGGCAGCATAGGTTTCAACCAAGCCCTCCTTAACCCCATTTTTTGTTTTTTCTCAACTGTTCTTTCATATAATTTTTCCTTAAAACAATATATGACGTCGACCCGTAATAATATTTCCTCTGGACAGCTTCTTCCTTTCATTCCATCATAGTAGTCGCCAACTGATCGGCGCCTACCCCATAATAATATTTCACCTAATACAAGCCGACCATCCTCTCTGACCCTCTTCTATTTTATGTCGTCTTTGCTTCATACTATGAGGCTCGTCAAGCCATACGCCACAAACTTACATAATTTGGACGACTGGTGCGATAGTTATAGCATGGCTTGTGTCGTATTCAAGAAACTGTATACGCTAAATGGCCACGGAAACAATGAAAATTAGAGTAAAAAGATTTTTTTTGCCTTATATCTAACGGGATATAATTTTTTTCATATAAATTTCTTCTTAACTCTTTTCTTTTTGTCATAGAAAATTGTTTGCTATACTCACCATAGAGTGATCAAATGGGATACAATTAGCATAATATAGTGGGACATAAAAAAACAGATTGTATGTGACATCTTCACAAGTTCAATTTACCCCTCTTCTTCTGGTTAGCTAGCAAGCATTATGTACAATGCTTCCTAGCTCAAACCACAGGAAAAATAGAGGAATCTACGTAGTAGTGACTTTGTTAGGAAAATCAAAAATGAAATGCCAATGGAGTTGCCCATCTTCTTTCCTTGCATTTTCTTGCCGTAGTCAAACAGCATAGGTTTTCAACCGAGCCCTTCTCAACCCTATTTTTATTTTTTTCAACTACTCTGTCATATAAATTTGCTTATATTATTATGCTTTATGCAAGATAGCAACCTGAGAACTCGAAGCTGTACTGATAGATGATGAAAATTCTGACACTGTTAAGCAAGCGGTGCCTTTACTTTTGCGAAGAATTTAACGGAATCAAGCCTCGACCAACGTTGCCTATGCTACACACCCCCACGACTATTGTCGCTTAATCTTACGTGATCACTACGACACTGCATGTGGTTGATGGCACAGTTATATATCGACTGGCCGCACGATCGCACCCTAATATATTTTCGCTGGCACCCTCGTCGTGCTTAACCAAGCAAGCGCCAAGCGGTGGCAAACTGGGAGAAGGCTTGATGGGGCCAAGTCGAGAAATGGACGAATAGATCGAGGGGTAGCTAGTAGTAGACTAGTAGGCTTAGTAGTAGCTGAGTAATCACTAATCAGTGCTCGTAACAGAGTCTGAACAAAATTTCTTGTGGGATCAGCAAGGTCTGAGCATTATCGCGTATTCGCGTACGTATACAGACATGTACGTCTAGAAGTCACGTCAGCATCTCGGACGCCAACCGAGCGGGAGCGTGGCCGCTGCAGTGAATTTTGGGCCGGGTGTGCGATTGGACCAGGCTTACATTGCAGGATCACAAGCAACCGCGCGTACGCTTTCTCCTCCCGTGTACGACTGCAACACTAAGGAAAATAACGCATCACTTAAAGAAACGCAGGGAGCCGAGCTCAAATAAGTGTAACCCGGTCCACCGTTTGGGGTTGTTGGGAGGAGGGGGCGGCGTGAGCCCACGCCGTTGGATTGTCATCCATAGCCTTTGAGCACGGAGTCATATTTCCATGAGACAGCGTAGGTCTCAACCGAGCCCTCCTTAATCCCATTTTTTGTTTTCTTCCTCAATTTTTCTTTCATATACTTTTTTCTTAAAACATTATATGACGCCGATCCCATAATAATATTTTCTCTGGACAACTTCTCGATTTCATTCCATCGTAATAGTCGCCATCTGATCGGCGCCTATCCTAGAATAATATTTCACCAAGTACAAGCCGACCATCCTCTCTAGCCCTTTCTCTATTGTATGTCGTCTTTGCTTAACACTATGAGGCTCGTCAAGCTGTACGTCACTAACTTGCATAATTTGGATGACTGGTGCGGTAGTTATAGCATGGCTTGTGTCGTATTCAAGGAACCGCATGCGCTAAATGGCCACGGACACAACAAAAGTTAGAGTAAAAAAGTTTTTTGCCTTCTTGTTTCGGGAGGGGGGCGGCATTAGGGTCCGATCAAGCCCTCCTCACCCCCTATTTTATATCTAATGGGATATAATTGATTTTTCATATAAATTTTCTTCTTAACTCTTTTCTTTTTGTCATAGAAAATTATTTACCATACTCACCATAGAGTGATCTAATGGGATACAATTGGCATAATATAGTGGGACATAAACAAACAGATGTATGTGACATCTTCACTGACAAATTCAATTTACCCCTCTCTTCTTCTGGTTAGCTGGCAAGCATTATGTATAATGCTTCCTAGCTCGAACCATTGGAAAAATAGAGGAATCTATATAGTAGTGACTTTGTTCGGAAAATCAAAAATGAAATGCCAATGGAGTTGCCCTTCTTCTCTCCTTGCATTTTCTTGCCGTAGTCAATCTCTCCACGGTTACAAAACAGTGAAACACTGATGTTTTGGGATGTAGATGAGCAACATGTTTAAGGTTTATTTGACAACGAAAGCGAGAACGAGATAAAGAGGCAACCCACTTCAAGATAGCCAAATCAACAATTGCAAAGAGAGAATGAGATCCAGTGAAATGTTTGCCACAAACGATATTATTGGTCACTATAAAGCAAGAAAACTTAGCAAGACGCAGTGTTTGTCGACGACACTAATGCAACAAAGTAATTCCATGTAAATGCAATTTCAAACTCGATGATGATGGCTAAGGACAAAAAAAAGACACTCAGACAAACAAATATGCACGACCTAATGTAGGAAAAAGAAGTATATTTAAAATCATGGATAGGGACTAGGGAGTGAGTTGAGTCTAACTCAGCTGATGCGGGTAGGATGTGTGATTCTGTATCATAATCTCCAAAGCTCGGCACAAATAGGAGCACGCACGGAAGATGCACGGCGTCGTGCCAATGCTTACAACATAAGCCTTGGACCGGTTGTTAGACGGCCACCGCTGAGCGCCCACCACTCAAATGTAAGAAACAAAATTCTTGTCGTATTAGGCCAATCTTAGTGGGGTTTTATGGGGGTTTGATGGCATTAAATGTGCTGATGTGGCATAGGAGAAAGAAGCAAGAGTTTCATGGGATGTGAGAGGAGTTTCATCATCATGATACTCTTTTGGAACAGTTACCTAGTTTCTGGTCTAGAGGTAACCGTATAATGAAATGGTGCACTGAGACCGGCCTTGTTCGCACGATCTCTCCACAGGTACCAACAGTGAAACACTGGTGTTTCCGGATAAACCAGCACGCGAAGTTGTGAACTATTTATGCTGGCACATGGTATCTACTGTATTGTTATAGTGTATTTAAATACTGACCACTAGAGCACATATAAACCTAGCACCGACTCATTCACAACCGCTAGCTCAAATACTTTCGTGTAACATCAATATCAATTTTATTTAAAATAAACGTTTTAAATGGTAAAAAATCTATAAATTGGTGTGCAATCATTTTGTGATGGCACAAGCTCAACTAATTAAAATAAAATTCAATACCTATCAAGGCAAATGAGTATACATCGCTCATAAATGAACATATTACTACGGGTATTGACAACATAAATACGCACATAACCAAATAATTCAAAATATACATGGGTTGATTACATTACACTATTGAGATTGTGTAGAAGCTTATCATCTCATTCTTTTGAAAATTTAAAAGATTTACTAAAGCATAAAAGATGGTTGCTGAAAATCAATAATCAATCTCGATGTAAAATATGAAATGTATAATGTTAGTGCTTTTTCTTGCAGAGATAGCCAGCTGTCTCTTTGTTTTCTTAAATACGTAGATAATTAGCTCTATGCATCTAAATTCTATTTCTTGAGGAATATCACATGAAGTTTGATCCCATCATAATTTATACCTTCATTAATCATGTATCTACGTTATATTTCTTGAGGAATATTTTTGCTTTGATTTTTTTTGAGATAGTTTTGCTTTGATTTTCTGTAATTGAGTAATTGGTCGAACAGAAATATAAAAGGTGAAAGCCCAAGAAAATTACTTGATGTCCCATTCAGAAAATGTCGTTCCAGCAAAAAATAGAGAAACACTAATCCTGCAGGTCCAACTTAATCGTCTCCCACCCTCCCACTCACAGGTTCTTCTTCTCCTTTATTATGCTGTCTTGCACTCGCACACACTGATGCACTTCAACGTCCTGCAAGCTCCAATACCATCCGTACGTATTTCCGAACCCTCGCTGGCTCGCTGCTGTTGCTCAATCCAGTAATCCACCGCAGCCCGCAGAGGCCATGAACTCAACCTTGACCACAAAAAACGGAGCCCATTGTTTATGCGGTGATATAAATTACTTTGGTCCTTCAAAAGCTCTCCTGCACTTTTGAAGCTATCCTATGCCATCGGTCTCGGCGCGCGGCTGTGCCTATGCCGACGGCCAGAGTGGATCGGCACCCGTAGCCATCACCGGTGCTTGGGTACGTATAAGCTGTGTGACGAGAGGAATAGATCGAATGAGGAAGCCGTTACCAGAAAACTAACACCGGACGATCGCACCCTAATTTTGCTACTCCCACCGGATGAGGAAGCCGCGCCGCGCGTACGCGTAACTCCCGCGTGTAGATATACCGTATCGCTTCAAGAAGCGCGGAGAACCGGGCTCAAATAGGCGTCATGCAGCCCACCGATCGGGGTTGTTTGGAGGAGGGGGTGGCATGAGCCCACGCTGGTGGAATGTCTCATCCATAGCCTTTGAGCACGGAGTCATATTTTCATGAGAGCAGCGTAGGTTTCAACCAAGCCCTCCTCGATCCCATTTTTTGTTTTTTTTCTCAACTACTCTTTTACCCCATTTTTTTTTCTCAACTACTCTTTTATATAAATTTTCTTTAAAACGATATATGACGCGCCTACCGTATAATAATATTTCACTTAGTACAAGCCGACCATCCACCCCATTTTTTATTCTTTTTCTCAACTACTCTTTTATATAAATTTTCCTTAAAACGATATATGACGTGCCTACTGCATAATAATATTTCACTTAGTACAAGCCGACCATCCTCTCTGATCTATTTCTATTGTATGTCAGTCTTTGCTTCATACTATGAGTCTTGTCAAGCTGTACGTCACTAACTTGGGCGACTGGTGCGGTTGTTATACCATCGCTTACGTTGTATCCAAGGAATTGCAAGCGCTAAATGTCCACGGACACAACAAAGGTTAGAGTAAAAGGGTTTTTTGCCTTCTTGTTTCGGGAGGGGGCAGCATTAGGGTTCGATTAAGCTGTCCTCACCACCTATTTTATATCTAATGGGATATAATTGATTTTCATATAAATTCTCTTCTTAACTCTTTTCTTTTTATCATAAAAAATTATTTGCTATACTCACCGTAGAAGTGGGCCCAACTCCATGGGAGAGGGAATTATTTGCTACACTCATAGAAATTCTTTCTAGCCCTTGTGTCCTATATGTCATCTTTGCTTCATACCATAAGGCTCGTCAGGCTTTTAGTCATTTTAAGATTGTTAGCAGGTTCTTTTGTCAATTGCTTTTTCATATAAATTTCTTTCTAGCCCTTATGTCCTATATGTCATCTTTGCTTCATACTATAAGGCTCGTCAGGTTTTTAGTTATTTTTATGATTGTTAGAGCAACTCCAACAGATTAAGAAAAACTATCCCATTTTCCAATAGTTGTCAATAAAGAGGATCCCATTTTCCAATAGTTGTCAATAAAGAGGATTAGAAGGAAAAAAATATAGCTCCAACAGATCCCCTTTTAGTTCCCCTTTCTCCACAATTTTTTCTCAATCCCCTTTAATTCAATTGTATTCCAGAGGCAATTCATCTCCCCTCTCCTCTTTTCCTGTCGCACGGCACCCGGGACGCGCACGAGGCCGCTTGGGCACCCGACGCACCGCTGCCTAGCCTCCCAGCGCGTCGCCGCCGCATCGATGCGCCACGCCCCGCCACACCCAGCCCACCGCCGATGCCCCACCCACCGCGCTGCCGCCCGGGCACCCGTTGCGCCACCGCCCAGGCTCCCAGCGCGTCGCCGTCGCGCCAATGCACCGCGCCCCGCCCCACCCACCGTGCCGCCGCTCGAGCACCCATTGCACCGCCGCCCAGGCTCCCAGCGCGCCGCCGACGCCCTAATGCACCGAGGAAGAGAAAGGACCAGAGGCCACCTCTGTCGCCGCCTTGTCGTGGGCGCCGCCAGCGAGCTTGAGCCACGTCGTCGCTAGGCACAGGTGAGTGCCGCCGCCACACCGTCCGTGTGGGACCGCGCCGCCGTCCTCCATGAGAGGCTGCACCTCCGCCGGCCGGGCATCACGCCGGCGAGCCTCCTACGCGACACGCCCCTGACCACACCTCGCGCCGACGAGGAGCTGCGAGGCGCGGCCCAGCCTTGCACGCGCCGATGAGTAAAAGCAAAGAAAGAGAGAGGGGGAGATGGAGAAGAGAAGAAAATAATTTAGTCACTGACATGTAGGACCCACGTGTTAGGATAGATAGAAAGGGAGAAGGGGATCCGGTGGAGCATTTGTCTCCAATATCTTGAAAATATGAAAGGAGATTCTTCTATAACAAGAAAAAAAAAGAAAGGAAAAGGAGGATCTGTTGGAGTTAAGCTCTTAGCCGGTGTGCTTATATAGTCAAGGATATGGACTTGCATTGGACGACTGGTGTTTTCAAGGAACGGCACGCGCCAAAGATGGAGTTAAAGGTACCTTGAAATTGCAATGGCGTTTGCTTAGCATGCTAGTTAGTTAATCCAATGAGGCACATCCACATGATTACCACTTGCAAAGCTTGATGACGATGGCTAATGACAAAAGGACCTAAAGTAAGCCAAAGTACAGGAATAATAGAGCATCTTGCAGCCACGAACGACTCCATGAGGCACGCAGACTATAGATTAGTATCTTACCCACCAATAGCGTTAAGAACCTAATTTCTGGATTTAAATTAGAGCGGCAAGCCAAGAAAATGGCAAAAGTACAAGTGCCGTGTCCAGCCATCCAGAAGGTCAACCATAGTTGAGCGTGAGGTCATGCCACGGACGGTGGATGTTGCTTGTTGCGCTGACACGGCCGTCTCCATTGGGAAGGAACGGGAGCAACTAGTAACAAACAATGCAGGTTAAATATACTAATAGCGTCCGCTGATTGCGAAGTTGCAATGCGATCGCCGTCACCTTCAGAAATCAGAAACCTCTCTACTGGATTCATTTAAGCTGGGTCAAGGTCGACGAGAAATATCGCTGTTGCTTGCATCGCAATCTTGTTTTGAATTGGCTGCAGATGGGCGAGGAAAATGACAGGCGATTACTTAAGTTGTCTGGTCTGTTCGTTCCTCGCATCTTCATGTCGTCTTCGTATATACTGCCTGGATTAATCACGGGTAGGTTCTCTCCAAGAGCAGCAGCATTGGTCACTTCTTCCTTTTTTTTGTCATCTTCTTTCTCATAACTGATTAGGTGATGATGTGGACATATCTTTTTTTTTTGCGAGTAATGTGTGGCCATATCTGATAAATATGAAGTAAATGATTTTAGTGTCCCCACAGATAAATAAATAAAGCAAAGATTATGGCTAAAGTGCATTCTTGTAGGCCGCAAGTGCGATGCTATATATATGCTCCATGGTTATCATTAGGAAACATTGCAACACAAAAAGATATAAGAAAAAATCTAGGGCTGAAATGTTGTATCCGAGCTCTTTTTCAACATAGCTACTGATGAGTACCTGATTTGTCAAAGCAGGGAATCAAACAGTCCCCTAATTTTTGGAGGAGATGCGAAAGCAAAAAATGGGGAGGGCCCTCCCACATCATCATGAGGTCGAAATTAAGAAACCTCTCCCATCCAACGGCCACCGGAGCATCCAGGTTAGTTTGACCGGACCCAACATATCCCGGCCAGCTTCGCTCTAGCTGCTCCCGGTTCCTGACAAGTCCACTGTTTTATGTATTCCCAAAAGAAAAGAGAAGAAAACAAATGCCACTGCTGTTACCCGTTGTCAGGAAAATCAAATGAAATCAAGGAGTCCTAGTTTATTTCGCCCCTGGTTCGCATAGTTTATTTCGCTCCTGATCCGCATGCTCGTTGTATCTCAATATAAGCAATCCTCCAGAAAGAGTGAGAACAGGGGAAAAAACAATGCTCCGGTATTATAGAAGTGGATAAAGGAATCTTCGTTGCAGCAGTGAACATGCCCTGCTTGTCCGAACCCGGCATCCGCCCCGCCTGTTTCCAAATTCCAACCCCAGCGACTTTGTAGTTTGTACAGAGCAGGACGAAAGCGAGAGGAATGTACAGAGCAGCGACTTTGTTATTAGGAAAATCAAAATGAAATGTCAATGAAGCTGCTTGTCTTCCAATACTTTGCCGTAGAATCACTACCAGAATAGTTGATATCTGCACCGGGTGGGAAAGCCCTTAAGCACTGGGTTTCCCACCCGGTGCAACTAAACCGAGGCTAAAGGGGTACCCCTTTAGCACCGGGTTGAATAACCGGTGCTAAAGGGTCCCTTTAGCACCGGTTTCAGACACAACCCGGTGCTAAAGGGCCTGCCCCGCAGCGCCTTTAGCAGGGCCTTTAGCACCGGTTCCAGACACAACCCGGTGCTAAAGGCCCCGGATTTCTTTTTTTTTTTTGCTTTTTTCAGTAGCCATGCATGCACGTCTATATACGTGTATATACATATATATTCTAATACGTGTATTCTATTGCGTATTCGGCCGACTCTATATTCATATTAGCTGACATTTCATCAAAATAGAAGACATATATATTACAAAAGTAGATATTCATGCATGTCAACTCGAGTTATATATATTTAAACTGTATTTTCTACTTAATTAAGATTGACGACTTGTTGTCAACTCGGCGGGCCGGCGGCGGCGACGGGCCGGCGGCGACGACGAAGGGCGGCGCGGCCGGGGACGATGGCGGCGCGGGGAAGACGGCGAGGGCGCGAGCGGCGGCACGGGGACGTCGGCGGGGACGACGGCGACGAAGAGCGGCGGCGCGGCCGACCGGGGACGTCGGGCGGCGCGGGGACGACAGGCGGCGGCGTGGGGACGACGGCGAGGGCGCGTGCGGCGGCGCGGGGACGTCGGCGGGGACGACGGCGACGAAGAGCGGCGGCGCGGCCGGCCGGGGACATCGGGCGGCGCGGGGATGACGGGCGCGGGGACGACGGGCGGCGGCGCGGGGACGACGGGCGGCAGGCGCGGTGAGGACGGGCGGCGGCGCGGGGAGGATGGACGAGGCCGCGGGCGACGGCGGCGTGGGCGACGGGCGAGGGCGACGGGCGACGGGCGCGGCGACGACGGCGGCGGGCGAGGGCGACGGGCGCGGCGACGACGGTGGCGGGGGCGAGGCGAGGAGGAAGACGAAGTGCTTCGGGGGCGGGGGCCGGCGCGAGGATATATAGATCCCGGGCATTTAGCACCGGGTGCAGCCACGACCCGGTGCTAAAGGCCCTTTAGCAACGGGTCTGTACAGCACCCGGTGCTAAATGCCCCCCCTTTAGCACCGGGTCTTCCCACCACTCGGTGCTAAAGGCCCTTTAGCACCGGGTCTTCTACACCCGGTGCTAAAGGCCGTAACTGGCGCCAAACGAAAATTGGGGGCCTTTAGCACCGGATTTTAGATCAACCCGGTGCTAAAGGCCCCAAATTTTCGTTTGGCGTCAGTTTCCAAACCGGCCTTTAGCACCGGTGGCTACTATTTGGGAATCTTATAAATATAGTTTTTAATATATAGTTATTAATACTTGTTTTAATTCAGTTATTAATACCTATTAAAAATATATATTAAATAAGAAAATCTTATAAATTACTAGAAAATCTTATAAATTAATAGAAAATCTTATAAATTAATAGAAAATCTTATAAATTACTAGAAAATCTTATAAATTACTAGAAAATCTTATAAGTTACTAGAAAATCTTATAAATTTAACATTTAAGCAAATTTAACATTTATTTTCTTTTGATAGTAGAAATCTATTAAATTCTAAGACATCAAAAATTATTTCAAATGAGAAAGTTGTCACTACAATAGTAGTAGAACTTATCGAGATCTACAAATTTTAATTAAGTCATTAATCTATGTGACAAAGTTTGAATAATTCAAATTTTGAATTTCAAAAATTGATAACTAAAAGAAAGATTTTGGAACATTAAATGGTGTCAGATGAAAAAGTCATGAATACCAAAATTTCATATCTCATCAAGATCTACAATCTTTATTTAAGTCATTTTTGCATTTGAGAAAGTGGTAGTATACATTGTTCATTAATCCTAGATTCACTCGCATAGTTTCTAAAACTTTGTTAGAGACTTGTCAAATTTGTACTACATGTTATTACCACTTTTGAAAATGACAAAATGACCTAAATAAAGATTGTAGATCATGATGAAATATGAAACTTTGGTATTCATCACTTTTTCATTTGACATCACCTAGTGTGAAAAAAACCTTGGTTGTAGTTGTCATTTTTAATTCAAAATTTGGATTGTTCAAACAGTCTCACACGAGAAGATTTTTCAAAATAATAACATTAATAAGTTTCATAACTTGATAGAGTATGATTTTAGGAATTTTTAGGAAGAAAAATGATATTTTTTGAAGTTTGTACGAGGGAGAACGACTAGTTACAACTTTTATACAGAGATTAAAAAGAAAAATTATTCTTGTTCATCCAGTGACGTGGCTCGTGTGCGCCCGGTGACGTGGCGCCTGTGCGCCTGGTGATGTGCGCCAGTAAAAAGAAAAATTTGGACAGCACCTCCCCTCCCACGGCCGAGCAGCATGAACACAACGCCTAAGTGTTCAGCTGGCTCGGCCGGGGGAGACATTAGCACCGGGTCGTGGCAAGACCCGGTGCTAATGCGCACCCTTTAGCACCGGGTGCAGCCAGCAACCGGTGCGAAATGGCCTCGGCACATTAGCACCGGTTGCTGGCTGCACCCGGTGCTAAAGGGGGCGCATTAGCACCGGGTCTTGCCACGACCTGGTGCTAATGTCTTCGCCCTGACACCCCGCAACGCCGCCTCCGCTCCTAGTCGTTGGACCCGGTGCTGAAGCCCCATCAGCACCGGGTCCAAAAATGGCCGAGGCGGAGGAGGCGGGCGGATGTGAAGCATTCTAGTAGTGTATTCGCACTCGATCTCTCGCACCACGGTTACAAAGTGCTGATGTTTTGGGATAGTATGTGTAAGCAACATGTGTTAAAGGTTTGGCCACGAAATACTGAACTTTGACGCTAATATGGCTAAACTAATATGGCTAAATCTTTTGTGTAAGTAGATTCGTGATTTAAAATGTATAAACTCTGTTCTGCATATGTTTTATTATAGCAGTATTTGGAGGTTAAATGTAGCGTATGTCTTCATGTCTAAAACACTCTTTTTTGTGATATATGGCATTCTTGAGATTTAGAAATGAATTAGAGAGACTAACAAAAAATATGTGCTCTTGAGTTATTACATGATGAGTCATGTTATCTGGTGTTTCAATGGACAGTTGTATATAATAAGGAGTCAATTTGTAGTAATTCTCCAATCAACTAAACTAATCATACTAACTCTAAAAAAATACAGTGGTTTAAATGTTCCTAGAATATCATGTATTTGGATATAAAACTTGAACCCATCAACACACTATGTTTGAGGATGGATGAAATATACAGTGATTATGATTTACTTGATTAACTAGAGGTCGATTATCTCCAAGAGCTAGGGCGCAGCATCTAGCCTTAGATTTCTCTTTTGCGATGCGATTTCTTGGAAACTTATATGGTCATGAGCTTATATTCCACGGGACTATGAGTGTGCATTTTCCCCACTTTTGCAGACGAATTTGTAACTATTTACTCTTAATCGAGACGTGCAAACAATTAAAAGGATATAGTGCGCAGTGCCATCAACTCTAAAAGATGTGTCAGGACGTATGGTTTGGACATGTCTTTTTGGTGTTGGTAGTTTGGAGCTAATGATGGTGGTAGCTTTTTTTTCTACTCCTTTTTCCTAGATCTGCGTGCTATTAGAAATTGAGCTTTTTTCTATGTGTAATAATAATAGTTGTATGCATCTTTTAGATGCAGAGGCTGGAATATCAATATATTCCATTTTCTAAAAAAATCAACTCTAAAAGTAGCGGTGCTGCGTTATTCCTACTTGAGCTCCTTTCTGCATATATTAAGAAATTAAAATCTACGGCCAGTCTAACGACCACCGGATCATCCTGATTATTGTCAACCCATTTCAAATTATAGTTTATCTTAGCTTTGTCCAAGTTAAATTTATCTAACATTCATTAGTCTCTAAAAATACTAGTAGTATAATACTAAATAAATGCACTACCAAAATATATTTCATGGTGGATTTATAAAACCAATTTAATATAATACATGCTGATATTTTTTTCTCAATAAATTTCATTAAAATTAAATAAATTTTGATTTAGAACGGGAATAAAGTTAACTATACAATTTGAAACGGTAATACTCTATGTGTCGGCGCACCCAGTCTGCTCCGTTGTATGCTTCCCGTTCCTGACAATGCCACCATTTCTTCTTCAAAACACATGTGGGGGGGGGGGGACAACGGCATCGCTTTTATCCTGTCAGAAAAACCAGATAAAACCAAGGGAAGAACGAAAAAGGAGGCGCGAGTTCTAGTTTATTTCGCCGCTGATTCGCGTGCTCGTTGCCCTGCATCATGGGCACTAATTTGGAAGTGGATAGAGGAACGTGCCCTGCCTGTCCAAACCCGGCACCACCAGCCTGTTTCCGACCGCCTCCCAAGTCCCAACGCCCCCTCCTCCGCAGATAGTTGCTACCATTTCTTAAAAAAAAAAGGTCGTTGCTGCCCAAAGGGGACCAACACAACAGAGCCGGAAATGGGACAGACATGCGCGGCCTGGCCCCGGGCTGTGCCAGATGCTGGCATGCCTGGCACGTCTTCGTTTGCTCCCTCCTCTGACCGGTAACAACAATTGTTTTTTTAAGAAAAAAAGTACTATCCAACTGACCTCTTAAGCTTTGGCCATCGGAATATAAATTAGCGTTAGTGGAGGTAAACAATTTGCATATTTGATAAGACGTACTATGGTTCCACACAAAGTACAAGTCACACTTCCAAGTTTCAAACAGTGCCAATGTGCTAAACAATTTGTATATTTGATAAGAGGAGGGCGAGCAAAAGAGTTGTAGATAACACCACATCTGCTCGTAGTCATTGGCGGTGTTCACTTCCAAAAATTCACCCAAACTTTCTCTCTCCAAACTTCACTATTCACTGTCACATCAAATCTCTCTCCTCATGCATGTAGCACTGAACATAGGTAAATAAAAAACTAATTACATAGTTTTGATGTACACGACGAGACGAATTTTTTGAGCCTAGTTAAGTCATGGTAGGATAATGTTTACCATAAACAAACGAAAAGTGCTACAGTGCGCTACAGTGTCCGATGTGACATTTTCACCAAACTTTTACCCCTCTTTTTCAAGAAGTGAACACCCCCATTATATAGGAGTATGTAAACCTGTCTTCTGACACGAAAATGGATAACAAAGTGTTGTCGTTTTGAACTGTTATGGAAAATGTTGCCACTAGAAAATGCAAATATGGCCCTGTTCGGTTGGCTGGTGACTGATAATCCAAACGAACATGACGTATGCGAGAGAAGTGGTGGCATTATGCCATTATGTAACACCCCATTTCGGAGAGCACTGCATGAGCTTCAACCCATTCTAATTCGCTATTAAAATCAATAGTTTTTCTTCTTATGTGGCCCTAAAAAGAATAATCGTATAATTCCGCCATCTAATCAAGCCTTACAAAATGCTCATTTGAAATGGCAAGTGAAATCGATCCATCTTCGAAAAAGAATAGGCTAAAAAATTTTGGGTCACATATTCACTGAATTTCTAGTAATATAAAATAGGTTTAATTAAAAAAGAACTCCGATGGCACTATCAATTTAGGATTATTTTAGTTTTATATTCCTCCATTTGGAAATACAAAGTATTCTAAAGATATTTTATGATAGACTAAGAAAACTGGTAAAAGATGTAGGAACCATTCTAGGGATTGTAAAACAGATTAGTGATAGCAAAAAACACAAAGACCCTGAGTTATAATATAAGAAATGTGTCATCCGATTGTGTTGCAATAATTGTACATAGCAAGAAGTGAATCACCCAATCAACAAATTGTAACCTTCGAAAAAGGTTTAAATGAATAATGACTTAAATGTGTATAACCGTTTGTATTTCAGTAGATACATAGCTTTTGTTATAAACCTAGACGTGATTTATATCTCGATATTACGTATCTAGAAATGTCAAAACGGTTGCATTTTGGAACGGAGTAAAAACAATGCATTATACGGAGTAGAACGGAGGCGTCTTGTACTTATTACAGACGGGAGGAATACATGTAGAGCAAATCTCGTCATGATACAGGAGTTAGGAATATATTTCTATTTCTTTTGGTAACATAAACCATCCACAGATAAGCAGCTCTGTAGCCCTTGGTTTGGTGGGTACAAGTACAAGTTGCATGACTGCGAAGATCACACGCCTTGACCGGGCTCGCCGACGACCGATGGCGAGGTGGGTTCCGGTCGTCGTCGGCTGCCGCGGGCACCCCCATCCCGTACCCGCTAGGCCTCCCTCCCATCACACGCGGCCGCGAAGTCGCGAGCCCCCGTTCACACGCCACCCTTTTCCCCCACGGCACCTGTGTGGCTGTGTCCCTGTTCCTCCCCCCTAGCCACGATTTTACCGCCCCTTTTAACCTTTTTTCTTCTGCGATTTTTATCTCGTCTCAAGCAACCGCGTTCACAAACAAATCGAATCCGTGCAAGAGACTCGTGTTAAGCGGAGACTTTAAAGCTTCTTTACTTTTACGCCTCTTCTTCTGATAAAATCGCAGCGTATTTACAGAGCAGAGCTTCTTCCTCGCTCGAGAGCAAAATTACAGAAGATTTAACTAATCTACAAAGCATGCCAATGGAGAAAAGAAGAAGAAAAAAACTAAAAGTTGTTGTATTAACAGGGCATCCATCTGCAACCGCAGTGCAAGCAAAGGATGAACCGGAAGTCAAACATCTCGCCTACCGAACACTCTAATTGGGCTCCCCGGCGGTGGTCCGGCCGGCGGCGGCGGCGGTCAGTAGGAGCAGGTGACCCGGTGGGCGGAGCGGTCGCGGAGCATGCCGCGGTAGAGCGCCTCCCGGTTGGCCGGCATCATCCGCTCGTCCGACTCCGCCGCCGCGCCCCTGCAGGTGCCCGCGGCGGGCTCCGGCGCCGCGGGGTGCCTCGTCGGGCGCGGCGCGCCCTCATTGTCGACGACGTCCGCCGCGAACCGCACCCGCCTCTTCTCCGCCTTGCTGCGCTTCACCCTGCCCCCGCGCCGGCGCTTCTCTGCAAGGAGGGAGAGAGCAGATGAGCATGAGAAATCCCGCTCGGTCCGCCGCGGTAGCTCCGAGCCATCGATCGGGGGTCTGGGTCTCTCGTCGTACCTGAGGAGGAGGAGGAGAGGCAGGGGCGGAGGGGCCCGGGCGAGGCGGGCTCGTCGGCGGCGTGGGAGAGGTGGTCGCGGAAGAGCGAGAAGATGACGAGGGAGCCGGAGAAGGCGACGGCCGTGGCGGCGGCGAGCGCGAGGGAGCCCCCCATCGACGACGACGACATGGCGCCCGCTCGACGACCCCTCCCTCCTCGGTAGGTGAGCGAGGTTCTCCTCCTCCTCCTCTGTCCTCTCTCTCTCGCGCGCGCGTTAGGTGGGCGGCGTGCTCTCGGCTTGGGGGAGGGAGGCGCTCGCTTTCCTTGTCGTGGAAGACGGCTGGGGTGGGCTGGCTGACTCGCCCGCCGCGCTGGTCCGCTTGCTTTCTCGGGAGGGGACGGCGTGGTGGTGGTGGTGTGGTGCGGGGGTAGGGCACCGCTGCCGCCAGCTGCGGGGAGGGTAATAAAGGCGAGGCGCGGCCGCGCACGGAGAATGAGAGGGCCCGCACGCGCGGGGGTCCAGCAAGACTCCAAACTCCAAGGTGATTACGGCTAATCTAATCCGGTTTTCGGAGCGGACGCCGACGGTTCTGTGGGGGAGTCCGGGGACGGAGAGGCCAAATTGCGGGCGGCCTGGTCCCTCGTCCACACGAGAGGCGCACGCGTATGGTCTGATGACTGATGGGTTTCGCCTGTCACGGGTGCGTCGTACGGTTGCTTGAGATTAGGCACGAGATAAAGCCGGGGTGATCATTTGAACTCGTTTTCGCCTACTCCCTGCGCCTAAAAGAATAAAAAAAATATAAATGAGAAGCCAAATAGTTTTAAGTCTGATCATATTTATACAACATATTACTGATAATTATAATGCAGAAAAAATATTATTAGATTGATTATAAAAATATACTTTTATACTCAATTTATTTTAAAAATATAGATTTCTAGTATTTTATTTATAAAAATTTGGTCAAATTTAAAATATTTAATTTCTCAAGAAACCAAAGTTACGTCTTTTAGGACGGGAAGACAGTACTTATTTATTATTGCTCGGGTATCTAAATGCATACTCCCTCCGTCCATGAATATTGCACTTCTATATGTTTTCAGACAAATTAGTGGAAGTGATAAATGACTATAATATCCCTTAATGATTGAATGATTACATTAATTTGAGCTGGTTAGCTTATTGGTTTTGGTGGCCAATGCCTCATTTTCAGGAGCAACGTGCAGTTAATGATAGATATAAAAGAGTGTTGGTGTTAAAAAATTTATTTAATGCCTTGATTTCAGAGCATCGATGGTAACTTAGCTGTCTAAATGCTAAGAGAGCACTCTTTTATGGGATTTTTTTGAATCTTAGAAGTGCAGTTTTTATGGGACGAATGAAGTATTTTTCTCTCAAATTTTAAAAAGCTTCTTGCTCCCCGACGTTGGACTTATGGTGTGTTTTGTCAATAACAAACACAAACGGGGATATTTTACTCCAGACCCGCCGGAAAAAGCATGAAAAAAGGCTCGAATGGTATGATGCCTCTGTCACCCCAGAATGAAAGGGGAAGGCAAAATTTGTTATTTTCACGTGTTGGATGGTATTTCTATTTCTGGATATGGAGAAAAGTTAAATGCACCAACCGTACATCACCATAACTACGCAGAGCATATATTTGAATTCTTGACTTGATAGAAAGAGCATGACCTTTACCTCACTTTGATCTATCTAGCCTCTCTTCGTCTCTCCTATACAAAGTATCTATCTTCGGTGTTCCAAACTGCATTTGTGTACGCAAAACTCTTTTCAAGCAATGAAAAGTCAACATAGATGGCTCCTCCTCCTAAATTGTTCGAGAAAAGTAGAAAGAGCACTACCTTGAATCTGAACCAATGAGTTTTTTCTTTATAATTTTGTGAGGAGGGAGGCATTGTCCCCCTCTTGGTTTGAAAAAGAATGATTGGTTGCCCATAAAAAAAGAATAGAAAACATATTTCTTCAATATGTTTTTCAGCCAGAATGAATAATAGGGGTATAGAGGCAACTGTAAACTTCTTGACACCATTGTTGAAGTACACACGTGCACAGAAATCGTCACAGTGCCTATCGCCACACAACTTAGGTGTGCGAAGTATGTGTACCACGGTCGTGATAACCACCGCCAACCTATATATCTCACCGTCTCTGGCACCGCCTTTTTGTTTAGGGCGCTGAACTTTGGCTCCGAGAAGTACATTATCGTGGAACCTGAGCCTACAACAGTGTAACCACTCCTATTCGACTTCATCGCAGGACTAGCTGCTGCCACAGCTTGCCACCTGGTTTCAAGCGATAGGCTGGATGTAGTAGTAAAGTGATTGGATCACTAGAGTGGTGATACCATATCTAAATATGTGTGTTGGGCACATATCCCCTTTTGCTTAGGATACTCGGAACCATGCATAGTGTAGGATAATTGGGTGTCGGGTAGGACATAGAGATATATGAGGAAGTAGCCGAAATCACACTACAAAACAGTGGCGACGGATCTAAAAATGTAGAATTAACACCGGTACACATCTAGTGTTGTTAGGAGACGTACGATGTATGAGCGAGCAATGAGGATATCAATGGGAGAAGAGAAGGATGTGTGCGTCAAACACAAATCGAAAATGACTCCGATACATCCATCTAACAAAAATGGTTATTACAATCACATAGGAGTAAACAACATCATCGTCTGCTTAATAAAAGTTTATATTTCGTGGTGCTTGCTATGCACGGGTCAAGCATATTCCGTCGGTCGTGTCTTTTGACTTTAGCAATTTTGGAGGCATGCATGACACCAAGCTACAAACCGCCCAACTTTAAAATAAGAAGACTTTGTTCCCGGGGAATAGAAAGGTTCTTTGCTACGGTTGAACGGTCGATGATTTGTTAAATAAATGAATGGATCGGGAAGGCTACCGAGTACCGACAGGTTATATCCACATTTGCAGCTGGGACTTGACTTCTTCCGTCCACAGGGGTTGCGAAGAATCTTCTAATGAATATTCATAGTAGTTTTCCCATGTGTGTCGTGTATTTTCGTCGGAAAGAAGGCCTCAAAAGTATTGGTAGAAATTTATAAGATGTGCTAAATCAGGGTCAAACAGACATAAGAGATATAGTATATAGTCGTTCTTTGATAAAATAATTAACAGTGAATATATATAATATGAGATTTATGTATTTTTTAAATAAGATGAATGGCTAAATATTATTAAAAAAATAACAAAATAGTGATTTAATATATATTTATTGATCAATATTAAGGGTCACGATTGAAACATCTGAATTTCATAGCAGTCAGTTTAAATCTCACTAAACAAACTCCTGCTCTCCGGCCGATTTCAATGGGGGAGTCAAAGGCCGCGTTTAGTTCCCAAAAGTTCCCAAAAAGTTACTCCCAAATACACTAGGTAAAAAGAAGATTCTCTATCACATCAAAATGTCATAACATGCATGCATGAAGTACTAAATGTAGATAAAATCAAAAACTAAATGTAGATGAGATTCCCTTCACGACGGTGGCAAACGCCGAGGATATGCCGCACCGGTCCACGCCGGGGCCGTGTCCTGGTTCTTCCCATTTCCGAACGTGGCTGGCTTCCTTTCCGATGTCGTCTGGGTTTTGTCAGCCCACGGGTTGTCTGTTCGTCGCTTGTGGACTGTGGAACTTAGCTGAGGGGGAATCTTCGCGCGCGGCGCCGGCGAGACGTGATCGCCATCTAGAAGGCACGTTTCCTTCGGAGATGGTTCAGAGGCCGGCCTCCCGTTGTCTGCAAGCACACAGGTGGTGTCGGCACTGTCAGGCTCACCAAACACGTACTACTCCGTATGAATACACGCTACACTGGTCTGTATGTAGATTGTAGCGGTGTAGGCCCATCCTCTTATTGCCGCCGTAGAGCTATGTGCCTGTTGCGTCATGCACTCATGCTTATGTCAGGGTTCACCTGGACTCTGCAGCTGACACAAATGGGGTGTTTAGTTCCCGAAAAGTGAAGGTGAAGTTCGGTGAAAATGTCACATCGACCACTGTAGTACTTTTCGTTTGTTTGTGATAATCGTTGTCCTACCATGACCTAACTAGGCTCAAAAGATTTGTCTCGTCGTGTACATCAAAACCATGTACTTAGTTTTTTTATTTACCCACGTTTAGTGTTCCATGCATGAGTTGAGAGATTTGATGTGATAGGTGAATAGTGAAGTTTGGAGAGAGAATTTTTGTGTTTTGAAGGGAACTAAACAGGGCCAAAGTATAGTTAAGGTTTTGGCTGTGTTTAGTTCCAAAAAGTGTGGGTAAAATTTGATGAAAATGTCACATCGGACACTGTAGCGCTTTTCGTTTGTTTGTGGTAATTATTGTCCTACCATGACCTAACTAGGTTCAAAAGATTCGTCTCGTCGTGTACATCAAAACCATCTAACTAGTTTTTTTATTTACTCACGTTTAGTGCTCCATGCATGAAGAGAGAGATTTGATGTGATAGGTGAATAGTGAAATTTGGAGAGAGAATTTTGGAATTTGGTGGGAACTAAACACAGCAATGTATCTTTGGTTGCTGCACTAACCTGTACTGCTGCGTACGTCCGTACCTGTCAAAACCACTACAAACACTAAAACCGCATGTTGCGTCCTGCTTTCTGTGCTCGCATAATTTGCTTTGAAGCATGAAGCATCTCCTGAGATGCTGAAGGGCCAATCAGCAAGTGCGTTAGGACGGTGAGGTTGTTGACTTGTTGGCTTCGTGGCGCAAGCAGGCGGCGCCGTTCGTGCCGCCGCGCGCCGCATGGCCGAACAGCGTTGCGTCATGCCGCTTGAGATAGCTGCCAGCCAGATCATTCGTTTCAGTCAAGAAAATTTTTGTACCGCAGTGAATTGGTGACGCCAATGAGTTTGGAGGGAGGGGCGACCACGGGACTCTCGCTAACGGCCCAAAAGCTTTGGAGAAAGGAAAGGAAATGAAGCCTCAGCGCAGCATCCTTTGTGCCGGCCCGCCACCAGCTCAATACATTCCGGGCTCCCGGCCCGGCAGACGGCATAATCTAAGCGCGGCCGGCCGACCAGCGGTGACCGGTGACGGTGCGGCACCGTGCCCATGCGCCACCAGAGCGCCACACGACGTCCGCCCGTGCACTGCCCCGCGTGAGCACGCAAAATATCCGCGGGAAGCGTACGCGGAGCCCTGGGGCCGGCCTGATGGCCGGGCGGCTCGTCTCGCGCACGCACCCGCCGCGCGTCGTGTCGCGTCGCGTCGCGCGCGTTGGGGCTCTCCGGATCGCCGGCACGCGGGGCCAGGTGGCCGGGGCTGCTGCTGGCGCCGGGACTTGGAGTCCCGTCCGTGTCGGGACACTTGTCACCTGCGCGCGGGGGCCGGAGCCCAGCTCGCGTTCGCGGCGGCCTTTGGTCGCGTCGCGGGGGTTCCCCGATCCCGAGCGGCCGGGTCCGCCCAGGTGTCCGTGTTGTGTCCCACCCGCGGCGAGCAGTCCGGTCGATCGGCACCTGTCCCGACTGCGGCGTCGCTCTCGGGTATCGATTGGGAACAACCGCCGTCGCCGCGTCGGGCGGCAAGGTCTGGAGCGGAACGGAGAGGAGAGGTGGCCGGTGGCACTCGATGATGCAGTCACGAGACCGACGGGCTAGCAAGAGTACTCGTAGCAAGGCGCAGGCGTTGACGACGACGACGTCCGCGTTGAGCGGTTGCTTCGCATGGGCGGCGTGTTAACAGACGCCAAGGACGACGCCCCGGTCGGTCCACGCCGTCGTGCCGGGCCTTGTCGTCCTGCTTCTTCCCATTTCCGGAACGTGCATGACCGGGGTGGCTTCCCGATGTCGTCTGGGTTTGTCACGTCCCCGCAGCCCTCGGGTCGGCGCTCGTGTAGTGTAGAGTCTCGCGTTAGTAGATGCATGGGGAATGTTCGTGCGCGGCGCCGGCGAGACGGACGTGTGATCTCGGTGTCCATCCAGAAGGCACGTTTATTTCTTGATGAGGAGACCCGGCCTCTATACGAGTTCACGCACCACGTATTACTTCCATTCTAGTAGCTACTATTTATTAACTTTTTCAAGATATTCAACCGCTCATTTTATTTTAAAAATACGTAAATATTATAATTTACTTTATTATTGAAAATTTTAAACATGATTTATTTTTAAGTATATTTAGACTAATAAATTGTTAAATAAAATGAATGATCAAATATTAAAAAATCAATATGTACATACACTCTATCTCTACGAGTTCGTTTCAAATTATTTTGACTTTTCTGAACACGAGAATGGATTGTTTTTGAGACCAAGGAAGTAGTTTAGTGCGAGTGTGCGACAGTGCCTGTTACCTCATGTCAAGTACGTTTGTTATTATCCGGGTTGTTAAACTAAACTTGTACCGCAAGTACGTACTTACGCACCTGTCGAATTTGGAGAGAGCCGGGAACGGCCGAAAACTCTGGAGAGAGAGAGAGAGACCGTCAGGTGAGTGAAGGCTTCGGCGCAGCATCCTGTGGCGCGAGTGCTGGCCCGCAAAGCACACCACCGCGAGTGGTAGAACAATAATTACCACAGACAAACAAAAAGTGATATAGTGCTTTAAAGTGTTCGATTTGACCTGATATAATTTTTCGACCACACTTTTCGCGGGAACTAAACACACAGCTTCTTTGAGCTTTTGGCCGTGATGCTGGCTGCTGCAACCTACAAGTAAAAGTGCGTCAAGCAAGCATGGCCCTGTTTAGTTCCCAAAAGTTTCCAAAAAGTTACTCACAATTATACTATAAAAAAGAAGATTTCTCATCACATTAAAATGCCATAACATGCATGGAGTACTAAATGTAGATGAAATCAAAAACTAATTGCACAGTTTTGTTGTACTCTGCGAGACGAACATTTTAAGCCTAATTAATCAATTTTGGATAATTTTTTACACATACAAACGAAAATGCTACAGTGACGCAATGATTACGAAGAGACATCCAACTGCCAAATTCAACCTCCAATTCTAACATCTAAACACCACCCATGTCCTGCTCGAGGACGAATTTGGCAGTTTGGGGGGCCCCGGCGCATCGACGTCAGTGGCAGTAACCTAGGAGGCCCAGCTAGTAGAAAGCGACGGCCTGTGGTTCGGCACAACTTCCTGTGCGTAGCATAGCATTTTAGACGTTAGTGCACGTAGTAATAGTTAGCAGCCTAGCACGATCCGTGTTCGCGCACGTATCCAGGCGTCCAGCCGTAGGCGGGGCCGGGGCCGGGGCCGGGGCCCGGCCTCTCCCAGCGACGTCGGCGGGAAATGGAAATCGGCGGTCGCACTCCCGCCACCACCGGCCGCGGCTGGGGACCTCTTGCGGCGGCTCTCGGCTTGGCCGGGTGCCTGAGGCCTAGGTGTCCATGTCCATCACCCGCGTCGCACGTTGCGCGCTGGGTTCGTTGCCCCTGGAGCGAGCTGATGCTGATCCCGCGTCCCGTCTCCTTTCCGCGGCGCTTTGACGCTTTCGGCCCTGCCGCTACCGCTAGGCTCCGGCGGGGCCAGACAGGAGGGAGACGGCTGCTGCCACCACCAGGCGGAGAGCCGTGGGTGCCGGGACACTTGGCGCTGGCGGGTGGGTCGACGCGACCTGAGGTGCCGCCGTGCCGGCGAGATGCCATTTGGTTGCGGCGCGGGGTCCGGATGCGCCCAGGTGTCGGCGAGGGTCCGGGTAGCGCTCGTCGGCAGTGGGTGGCGCCGCCACATGTCCTGGCTGCCTGCGCCGTCGCCGTCAGGGAGCAGGGATCGCCGATGATAATAAGTGTACATCTCGCACGTACTTCGAGGAGTCAAACACTTTAAAATTTAACCAAATATATATTAAAAAATATTAATAATTATGGTACTAAATAAACATCATTAGATTAATCGTGTCATATATTTTCATAACACACTTGTTTAGAGACATAAATATTAATATTATTTTTTATATATTTAGTCAAACTTTAAACATATTGACTCCTCGAAGCGGGAGATGCGACTCCTCGGAGTAGCCGTCTACACGTACGGAGCTACTCCGTCTACACGTACGGAGTAGGAGTCTAATTCCAGCCTCGCCAGATTCTGACCAGTCGTGTGGGCCGCGATCGCGATACTGATGGGGCTCGTGTGGCGCCGAAGAACAAAGAGGCGCCATCGCCGTCTGTTTCCTAACTTCCCTTCCTCTGTCAGACTTTGGATTTCTGCTCCTCCGCTCTTGGAGTACCTGGGACAGGGATAAACCAAACGCATCGAGGAAGTTCCTGTCGACATCTCCACTTCTCTAGAAGAACTTCGTCTGATCCCTGACCCTGAAGCAGACGAGACCAGACCGGACGACATCTGAACATGACTCGATTAGCATATACCAGTACGGCATAATGACGTATATGAATAGCAAAGCAGCAACCTCGTGGGTCGTGGGTCTCCCGTGCATACAGTAATATCAGAAGCGTCGATCAATGGTGGTTTATGAACAGGCATCAGTTTACCATCTCTTACATTTCCCGGATGAGCAAGGTTTGGATTTTGTGAGCTTCGCATTGAAGATAACTGGTTGATCATGTCGATGGATCACTGACATGTATGGTAAACACAAATAGATACGGAGTACGTAAAAGGCGGCAGCCCTTTTATACGGGCAACTGCTGGGTCAGCAAAGGTCACACAGCTTCTGTCAAAAGCTCAGAAGCACAAGCAGTCGGAGTAAGTTGAACAATACCCCACTGTAACGGTCACAAATCTATCTATTATATTAATACAATAATGTTAAAAGGAGCCACCACGTTCGCCGAAAGGGCCGAAATTCCCACGTTAATTGAAAAAAGAGAAGAATATCCACCGTCGGATTTTATGAAGATCTAACGGCCAATAAATTATTACATTAATCGGAAAAAGAAAAGGATACACACCGTTGGATTTTATGATGATCTAACGGTCCACATTACATTTATACGAGTCAATGCCGAATACGATTAAAGAACATATACAATCCGATTTTATAAAGAACTAATAGCATATAAATCATTACATTAATTTAAAAAGAAAAAAAATACGTACTCTTGGACTATACGATGATCTAGCGGTTCACACTATAATCATATGAGTCAATGCCGAATACGAACAAATAACAACGATTTAAGCCAAGAATTGAGGAGGCCACCACACATATTCTTCCGGCCAATCAGCCAATGCGTCGTACACTACATGTATTGCTTGCGGAACATAGCAAGTCAATTATCTACTAAGCCAGCCAAGACAGTTTGCAGTGGAAACAATTCATTAATTAACTAGCATAAGTGAGCAGCAGTTCTAGATTGAGGCAGACCACATATCGTGGTTTTCTTCCCTTGCCCGATCTGCAGGTTGATGGAGAATGCATGATGTCATTGATCGACATAAGACTGTCGTACTGGGTGTGGTATGTGTTACTCAAGTATCCATATAGAGTAAAATTTGTTGCACTAGGGTCTTTCGAACCACACGGTAAACAAAAGTATCGCCCACATCCCTCTATTAGTAGCGGATGTACTTTCTCCTCCTCTAACGCAACCACCCAAACCGCCCCGTCCGCCCACTCGTCGCGCCCGTCTGCCACCACGAGGCCATCCGCGGCCGTTGCAAGAGCCGTCCGGCGCCGCCGTGAGCCATCCGCCGCGGGAGCTGGCCCAGTGGCCCGTGCCGCTGCTCGCTGTCCACGCCATAGAAAGGATCCGCACCGCCACCCACGAGCGCGTTGCTACAAGGTTCCGTGTCGCCACCCCGCCCGCCCATGCGTCGGGGAGGCCAGACGCCTCACACTGCCGTGCGCCCAAGTGCCACCTCGCGCTACGCCGCCCGCCCACGCGCCACCCAGGAGCACGTGCGCCCGGCCGCCGCCGTGTGGTCCACGCACCAGGGAGGTCGGGCGCCTCGCGCTCCGCCGCCCGCCCACGCAGCGCCCATGCGCTACCCACGAGCGTGTGCCGCTGGCCGCCGCCGTGCCACCGGCCGGACGGTCCGCGGAACCCAGCGCTTGGGAGCCGCCGCCCCACCGCCGGTAGCCCAAGCGCCGCCCGTTGGAGGGAGAGAGAGGGGGGGGGGGGGGGGGGGGGGAGAGAAAGAGAGAGCTGGGTCGTGGGCCGGAGCGGAGGGGAGAGAGCAGTGTGGTGGGCGGCGGAGGGGGCAGCTGGGAGAGAGCAGTGCGGTGCGGGTGGAAGATGAGAGAGAGAGAGAGAGGAAGGAGGGAGGATAGTGGAAAAAAGAAAAAATATATATAACGTGGACTCTACGCGTTGGTAGTTGGTTTAGATGATAAGATATAGAGTATGACGGGTGTAGAGGAAGTTTGGTATAGAGAAGAGAATTTCGATGACTAGGCAGATATATTCCTTTTAGATGACGATGAGTGGGGATAGCCTAAGATCAATTTGTCAGTATGTATGCATGTAACTTAATCCATATATGACCGATCACTAGGAATATGTAGCGAAGTGTTAGCCTAAAAGGTATGTTGGTTACTTAGGCATTTAAATGATTAAATGGGCTAAACAGTTAGATTAAACAGACATAGCTAGCCACAGTGTAGCGTGTAAACGGGCTAAAACGATCGTGTAGACAAACAGTGTGTGCGTCTTGAATATGGAGGGAGGTACCAGGGACTAGCACATTAGTAGGAAATAGAGATATGACGGTGGAATAAACTAAGTTTAGTCTGTCCAAGGCATGAATTTTGATGGAGGCATTTCACATCTCTTGCCACGGCTACAACAGGTAAAAGTATTAAAAACAAGGAAATTAGCATTTTTAACTCTTACGACAATATAACAGTGTGACGTAAACTCCAAACAAACAATGTGAATAGTCAAATAAAATGCATTTAACGAGGCGACGTGGTATAGGCATCCGTGGTCTCCAATCATATGTTCCATCAATGGATCAAAAAGTAAACTTATTCTATCTCATAGTGCCCGCTCAACTTCTATAAGTTTCTTACGTATAGGGGTGGAATTGAGCCGAGCCGAGCCAAAGCTTGGTATAAGGGTGGCTCGGCTCGGCTCGGCTTGGTTAAACAAACGAGCTAATCTTTAGGCTCGGCTCGGCTCGTAGACGAGCTCGAGCCAGCTTGTGAGCCTGTCAGCAAAATAAACCTCTAGCCCCAGAGGACTGAGGGACTAGATGAAACTAGACAATCATCAGCAATACATCGTGTAGCAATGAATTTAACCATTAAAATGTGAATGTAAAAACATAATAGAGCATGTTTCATGAATATATTCAACCCACATTGTAGCCTTTAAATAATAAAGTCTTAAGATCTTAAAATAATAAGGTCTCCCCATAAAAACAAAAAGCTAAATATCTATTTTACAAAGTAATAATAAGATAATATAGAGGCCGGCTATTTCTTTAAGAGAAGAAAATAATATCTTTAGCTGTCTCATTAAGCTCGCGAGCTGCTTGCGAGCCGGCTCGGCTCGGCTCAATTCGCTAACGAGCTAAAACATTGGCTCAGGCTCGGCTCATTTAGAATTCGAGCCGAGCTGAGCTAGGCGAGCCCGAGCCGAGCTCACGAGCCCGAGCTTTTTGTCCACCCTTACTTATGTATTATCTTAGTGTCATAGTATTAAAAGAAGCCAGGGATTGCATTGCCCGCTCGTTTGGGCCCATTGCCCGCTCTGTTCCTCCCCCCGCGTGGCCGCGTATGACGGACGACCGCAACATTTAGTTCCGTATCGTTTTACGAGGCTCCGGGAAGCAGGCTCAAATAAGCCCGACGCAGCCCACCCATCGGGGTTGGGAGGAGGGGGCGGCCTGAGCCGACGTTGCTAAAAAGCCCACTGGGCCTCTCCCACGAGCTGGTCTCCTGACCGAGGCAACGCCACCTACACACCCCGGAAACGGCGGCGAACTAGCTTCCCGTCCCCCGGCAACACACTGTACTAATGGCTTGTCTCCGCCACAGCCTTCGGGCGAGGAGCCTTGCTCGGCGGGGCAACGGTAGGGCTCGACCAAGCCCTCCTCAACCCCATTTTTTGCTTTTCTTGCACTTGATGCTCACAACCAGGCAGGGCAGTACGACGCCCTCCTCAACCCCATTTTTTGTTTTTCTTGCACTTGATGCTCAAAATGCAAATGCATGTACCAGGCAGGGCAGTATGACACAAGAACGAACAGTGCATGCAGTCTTTAGTGATTTCACTTTAAATCTCAAAATAAGGCGGAGATCCTCACCAACTAGTTGGTGGCTTCAGGGAAGCAAAACTAGTGCTTAAGAAAGCCCTCCTCAACCCCATTTTTTGCTTTTCTTGCACTTGATGCTCACAACCAGGCAGGGCAGTACGACGCCCTCCTCAACCCCATTTTTTGTTTTTCTTGCACTTGATGCTCAAAATGCAAATGCATGTACCAGGCAGGGCAGTATGACACAAGAACGAACAGTGCATGCAGTCTTTAGTGATTTCACTTTAAATCTCAAAATAAGGCGGAGATCCTCACCAACTAGTTGGTGGCTTCAGGGAAGCAAAACTAGTGCTTAAGAAAACGCTGTGACTGCAACAGCATGAGATTATCTATCGCGATCACAGTTGCACACCTTATGCATGCAATCTGATTTTGATTCATCGCATATGAACATTGCACGCCAACAATTCAATCGACGGCTCCTCTTGTCACATCGCCAAATAATGAACATGCAGCCTATTTTATACTATTTCCATCGTAGGACAATATCATAGGACAACATGCAGGTTTCAGAGCATTGCCTAGTTGATTGCACAACTATGTTGGAACTATGTTGCATTGATGTCAAAGTTGCTTTGACTGAATCGAGCAGCTAGAATAATTTTATATTCACTTCAAAATGGAATACTCCGTAGTTGCTAGTACAGACTCCAGGGGCCAATGCTTCACGATTGACGAAATATGCATAGTTTGTTATGACATACTGAATTATAACAATTAGAAAAATCCAACCATCCCCCCTGGTAAACGTGGATTAACTAGTCACTGTCAAGTACAGTATGATACAATCTAGTTGTACTGCCTTCTGTAATCTGTGTGATTAGATACAAATATACAAATCACTACAATTAAATCAAATTGACAAATAAAATCCAAGAAATTCCAAAAGCAATTCTCCTATCCACAGACCCCTTTACTTCACGGTATGGTTTGATCAAGAAGTTTTCTAAGTGCAGACTAAAAGTAACACAATATCATATAAGCAGAAGAAAAAGGCATAAAAGAAATACTTGTAGCAGAGGTTAACATAGAGGAACAACTAACTTTATTCCAGTATGGATCCTTGATGATCTGACAGATATCACCTATTTATTTCTGTCAAGGAGAGTGCCCTGTCTTTACTCTATCTTGAGGGCAAAATACTCTCACACTTAAGAGAAGTTATGTTAGCACCTACTCAACCAG
Source organism: Echinochloa phyllopogon (assembly GCA_033239725.1). NCBI lineage: Eukaryota > Viridiplantae > Streptophyta > Magnoliopsida > Poales > Poaceae > Echinochloa > Echinochloa phyllopogon. The sequence continues at coordinate 7,211,447 of BTCW01000001.1, forward strand.
GAATGGCATGCCTCAATACTATGTCTACAGTCAGTCACTGGTACACAAAACCATTTAATCTAGGGAGAGACTTTTCTTCATCGTCTCATAAACAAGATAGGTAATACTTGCAGCTGGCACCACTTTAAGAAGATTTGGTATAAGCCCTTTGTAAAATCCAGAAATTCCCTCACGATGTAGTGTTCTCCGAAAACAATCAGTCATTCCTCTATATGGATCCTCTGCATTGGCTGGCTGAGCTTGCATTCTGTAAGTACCATTAATGAAAAGGTTTGTGTGGGTATGTGTGAGGGACAGATCTCCATGGTTGTACAAGTATACATCCCTATCAACAAAATCTACTGCTCACCTTGTTCTGATGACTTGTAAAGGATAAACACATGTCGCTCCTAGCGCTCCAGAGACTGTTCCACAGCCCAATTGTACTAAAGGGCCAGGATCTACATCAGAAAATCATGATTTAGTGATACCAATTGAGAAGTGAAAGGGTGGAAGTGTGAACAGATTCTGGTAGAGGTGTACCGCTGTCCTTGAGGACATATGTCTTGGACATTTCTTTCAGTGTCTCGTAAACAGTAAGATCAATTCCAGCATAAGGGACCATGCCAAGCAATGATGGAACAAGGCCTCTGTAGAACGCTCGAGGACCTTCGTGTATCCATATATCCCTTGATAGTGCACCAAGGCTAGGAATTCTGCCACCTTCATATGTCTGTAGACGCGTCTTCACTAAATCAATGGGATAAATTGCTGTCTGTGCGACAGCGCCTGCCAAACCACCAGCCATGAGACGTCCAGAAGTACCAATGTCACTCTTATTTTCTCCTTTACTTTTCATTATGTATTCTTTAAGCATTTCATAGGTGTAGAATCTTATAGCACTTTCTGGAGCAACTTTTACCACATTCAATCCATTCCCTCTGAAAAAGCCCAGTAGACCGCCCTCTCTCCATATACCCTTAACTGCATGTGCAACTGTAGTACGGTTTGTTTGCACTTGCATATTAACTTTGAGGCGATCAAGAGGTGCTGTTGCAGTACGAGATGCTGTACCAGCAATGCCTCCTGCAATCAGATATTTGCTTGCACTCACATGTTTACTTATTCCTTCTGGTATAGCAGCCTGCTCACCTATATCGACAAGGCAGACTCTTTCCCAGTGATGATAGATGTTTTCAATGGTTGCTTCATGAGGGTAAAGCAAAAGAAAATCTCTCCATTCCTCAAAAGTAATAATACCATCATTGTCCTTATCCACATGCTCAACAAATCTTGCAAGCTCTTCATCACTGATTTCTATACCTGCAAACATTAAACTGATATTACTTGTAAGTCATATCACAATGACTAGATTGCCAGCCAGTTCCTTGAAACACAACTATTTACATTTCTGCGCATATAGCCGACAACCAGCGTACTGCATTTTCAAAGCTAAAAAAAATTCAGATACAAGCAATTTTTTCCTATTTTCAAGATGGTGAAATAGAAATTTAGGCAATTTAGGCCCACATATGCTAGCCAGATATACACAACTTACACATGATCCTTTTAGCTATTTTATGACTGGTAACAAGATATACATCACTACACAGGATTAGATATAGGAACTGGCTAAAATTTTGAAAAAGTTAAACTGATTGCAATCGGAACTATACTGTGGTAGTTACATTAGCTGATTAGTAAGTTGAAAATAAAAACACTGAATTTGAGACGTTGTGTTAGAAAATACAAACTAACTCAAAACTTTACTCCCAGTCTCCCACCTTACGTTAAACATGCCAATATATGTGCTTTTCCTAAGTAAAAGCTCCAAGATCCAGTATTCCTCAGGAACAAGACAATAACAAAAGCTAGATGTCTCCATTATATGAAACAATTTATAGCAGGCTCTAAAAATGATATTGCAAATCAACCAGTTTGATTCTGTTAGTTTTGGAGTCTGGCACGCATGCTGGCATACCACAGAACAATTCATGGTTAACCCATGGCAGATTGCATTTAAGTCAAAAATGGTTCCATGTTGGACCCATGGCTTTAGTGTTCATAAATTAGGCCTCAAGGGCATTGCATCCTATGATAGCCCAAGGCAAAATTCAGATAGATAAAAACTAAGCTCTCTATGGATAGGCTAGTAGATAGGCTTCTGCCGTTGACTGGGGCTGACCTGGAACTGGTTTGACCAGTGCACGACCGATAAACATTCAGATGACCCCGATCAACCATATTGTATGCCATCTGCCTCCCCTTCAAGGTTTCAATAATTACATTTCTCACGGCACCCAATGGAACTAATCTTCCCACAGATGTCAGCAGCAGTCAGTCATAGAACTTTTACATTAGCACTGCCTAAACTTATCCAAGCCATAAAGCTCAATAGCCAGCCTCTATGCCACTCTATTCATGAAGCATTGCATTATGCTTTCATTTCCCAAGGAAACAATATAGCTTCCACCACTAGAAAAAAAACAAAACTGAACTAAGTTTATCAGAGTACCCAGCTACATTTCACATGTCAAACAATGGACTATCTTTCTCAGAGCTGACATAATAAGAAAACATAATAACGAATCTCAACACTAGGAAACCCTGAACTTATCCACTCTAATAGTAACGGCCACAGTTGAGAACCGAGACGACTGAGTAACTTATTTACCTCAAAAAGAAACTATCACCATACAGTATGTCTGCATCAATACTTTATGTTGGATCATGGTTACCAAATTTGTAAAAGGATACCAAATTATTGAAGGTCATTATCTTCATTTACTATTTTAAGGAGGCCCATGGCCTTGATCCCAAAAGTTGAATGACTGTTTTCACCAAAAGCAAAGCACCACATTACTTGATGTAGCCATCAACATACCACATTGCATTTTTTTACACCAGTTACCGAATTTAAACTTGGGCACCTAGATTAGGGATACTGCAGCACAACTGCACAGATATGTATTGGATTATGATTTTGCTTCCACCACCACTAGCAACGAAGAACACGGAAGTACTACTGAATAAGCTTATCACAGCTGTCAGGTACATTTGATCCCCAATCGACACAACCACCCGAAATGCTAGGCTAGTGGAACCAGTGGACGAAGGAAGGAAGGTAGGAGCGTCGGCATTGCGGTTACCAGCCTTGACGAGCGCGTGCCAGAGCTCCTCGGGCAGGATGCAGCCGTTGTGCTCGACGTCGATGGCCTGGAAGATGCGGTAGAGCTCGAGCTCCTTGTCGTCCATGTACCTCCGGAAGTCGTCGTACCCGACGCGGCCGTCGCGGTCCCGGTCGCAGGCGCGGAGCAGCGCGCGCGCGTAGTCCTCGACCCCGGCGGCGGCGCCCGCTTCCTCCGCCCCGGCGGGGGCGGGGACGCGCAGCGCGGCGAGCCCCGCGACGATCTGCGCGTGGTCGAGGTGTCCCCGCCCCGCGGCGTCGAAGAAGGCGAAGACGGCGCGGATCCGCGCCTCCCGCTCCGCCTCCGTCTCCCGCAGCGCCAGCAGCACGTGCTCCATCGTCGCCGCCTCCCGCGCCGCGCCGCCGCACCCTCCCGCGCCCGGCCGGGCCGCCGCCGCCGCCGGTGCTGATGGGCGGGGCTCCACCGCCTGATGGACCGCCGCGCCGGACATGGCGGGAGGCGGGCGACGGAGCAAGCGAGCGAGCGATGGGGGGAGGCGGCGGCGATGGCGTCGCGGTGCGGTGTACGCGGCCTCCTACCGAGAGGGAATCGAATATCCGCGGCGCCCTCTCCACTGCTGCGATGCTGCTGGCTCAAACAATCAATCAAAGCGAACGCTAAAGCTAACCACCACCACCTCCAGAGACCAGAGTCCAGATGCTGGCTGTGGCTGGTGCGCGCGAGCTGAACAGTGACCTCGGCCTCCCCGGCTGCCTTTTTCTCGCCGTGCCACGTAATACGGACAGGAAACACCGATGCTCTTCTCTTTTTTTTTTTCTGAAAGAGACGCCGATGGTTAACACGTGCTGGTGCTCTATTAAGTGGTTGCAACTACTACTACTCCAAGCAATAGAACAGAGGATTGCAATGGTAACGGAGTACTACCTCCCCTTCAAATTACTATTCATTTTTAATTTTTTATTTAACGTTTAATTATTCGTCTTATTTAAAAAATTTCACAAACATCATTTATTTTATCTGTAACTTATTTTATCATTATATATACTTTAAGTATAATTTATTGATCCGTACATTTGGATAAAATTTTTAAATAAGACGAATGGTTAAAGAGCATGAAAAAAAAGTTAACAACGAATAGTAATAACTAATAAGGTTACCGGTGCCTTTCCGATCAGCAAATTAAACCGACCAGCCGGTCCAAAGTGAAACACGAAAAGAGGCCAAAGAGAAGCGCCGTCTAGAACGTTGGCAACAAGCGGCAAGGTCACGCTCGGCCGGCCAAGTCAAAGGCGCTAGGAAAAAGGGAAGAGATAGGCCATTGACGGATCCGCTGAACGATGGTGTCGTCGACAACGCGATGGCAGTGGCGGAATGGAAAAGAGAACGAGTGGGAGGATCATGGCCGAGTTCCAAGGGCTGAAGAAACGATCAAACGTATATGGCGCTTCAATTGTATAATTATATTGTTTTTTTCCAAAAAGAATTATATCATTTTTTTATACAGCCTAATGTTTCATGAACGATACGAAAAGCAAGGGAGATGAAGGGAATGTGCCAAGAACGTATGTGCTCTTCTCTGCAGACTGCAATGCAATTCTGTTGGAAAAGCCTTGTAGAGTTTCTTTTCTTTTTGAGAAAAAAAAACACGTACTACTACTTTTTTATCCATTAATTAGCAGGCTAAATTCAGTCTTGAACTTGTATTGGATTTTGCTTGGCTGCGTGATCTTGTTCTATCATTTAGTCTCCTTCGCGGCCCAAAAGAAAGGGAGAGAGATCTTACCACTGTTGGCCCAGAAGGCCTGCTCAGTCATCTGCAGTGGGCCCTGAGGCATGGTTAAACATTCCTGCAGCTTCTCTTCGTGTTACTCGTTGGTCGTTGCAAATTGGGTGTCACCATTCTATACCTATCTGGATATCGATCTATTTATTATTTGTGGATGCATGGGAGGTAGGTTACTAATAAGGCACTTCCATGAAGTACAGTTTGGGTTTTATTAGTTCGGCCAGAAAATTATATATGCATCAATCCGTTTGAGCTCCCGATCCCTCCATACATATAGATTCCTCATGCAGTTAGCATTTCAACTACAGATCTTGTTCATCATGATGCATGTACGTACTTCCTCCATTTTAGATTATAGTTTGTTTAATTTTTTTTACCATAAATTTGACTGCTCGTCTTATTTAAAAAAATTATATAAATATAGTCAAATTTAATGTATTTTTGAAGATTTATTTATTAATAAAACAAGCCACTATAAAAAATATGATAATTTGCACAAAATTTTGAATAGACGAGCGGTCAAACTTAGAGTGAAAAAAGTCAAATGAGCTATAATTTAAAACGGAGGGAGTACTATACAAACAGTCCAAATAAGTGTTATGTACTAAATGTTGCATTTTGTGCACGTACGCGATGTGACAAGAGGAACCGTCGATTGTTGGCGTGCACTGATTCTTTTCACATGCGATGAATCAAAATCAGATTGCGTGCATAAGGTGTGCAACTGTGATCGCGAAAGATACATCTCATGCTGTTGCAGTTACAGCGTTTTCTTAGGCACTGGTTGGTGAGGATCTATGCCTTATTCTGAGATTTAAAGTGAAATCCCTAAAGACTGCATGCATTGTTCTTGTGTCGAGAAAAACAAAAAATGGGGTTGAGGAGGGCACTGGTTGGTGAGGATCTATGCCTTATTCTGAGATTTAAAGTGAAATCCCTAAAGACTGCATGCATTGTTCTTGTGTCGAGAAAAACAAAAAATGGGGTTGAGGAGGGCACTGGTTGGTGAGGATCTTTGCCTTATTCTGAGATTTAAAGTGAAATCCCTAAAGACTGCATGCATTGTTCTTGTGTCAAGAACAACAAAAAATGGGGTTGAGGAGGGCACTGGTTGGTGAGGATCTATGCCTTATTCTGAGATTTAAAGTGAAATCCCTAAAGACTGCATGCATTGTTCTTGTGTCAAGAACAACAAAAAATGGGGTTGAGGAGGGCTTGGTCGAGCCCTACGTTGCCCCGCCGAGCAAGGCTCCTCGCCCGAAGGCTGTGGCGGAGACAAGCCCCATTAGTACAGTGTGTTGCCGGGAGGCGGGAAGCTAGTTCGCCGCCATATCCGGGGTGTGTAGGTGGCATTGCCTCGGTCAGGAGACCAGCTCGTGGGAGAGGCCCATTGGGCTTTTTAGCAACGTGGGCTCAGGCCGCCCCCTCCTCCCAACCCCGATGGGTGGGCTGCGACGGGCTTATTTGAGACTGCTTCCCGGAGCATCATAAAACGATACGGAACTAAACGTTGTCTTCGTAAGTATTCCCGAGCACATAACATTTGGAATATTCTACCTCTCAGCAGCTGGTATCAACAATGTTTTGCTATATAATATATAAGACCGCGAGAGTCACGGAGTTTGGTGTCGTTTGTATATATGTTTCAAATATAGAGGCCATATGATGACCAGATTGAAGATATATAAATAATGAAAATTGTGAATGATATGTATTTAACCTCATGAGTAGACGAGTAGTACATAGAGTACATGATAGCTTTAGCTTGGATGTCAAATAACCCTATGGATCGATGAAAACTTATCATATTCTACCATAACAATCGGATCCGATCCTTTGGATGCAAATAGATATACGGAGTACTTAACATCCCCGGCCCTATGGTCCTATAGGGGAAGCAAGGTAAATACTAGTACCGAGGGAAAGCCAACATGGTTGCTCAAGTAGATGATAGAATCATAGAATATTGTGCACATCGTCCCCCATTGACCATATACATGGAAACTATCCTATTTTTAGAATGCGATCATGTAGGACTGTAGGAGGGATTCGCAAGCCCAAGGCACCAATATGAGCATACACATGCAGAGAATTAGCTTGAGCCTTCCAAACAACTTGACTGACTAATGGGGCGTCCTATAGGGTGGCGGATGGCACAGACTTGGTCGATATGGCCACCATGGTAAGGAGGTAGGACAAGCAACATGGAGATATGGAGCCATTGTCTGGTCAGGCAGAGGGATCCTGGCGTTGATGGCGTGGCCATTAAGCTAATCAAATTAGAGTCTAATTACAGTAATTTAGACTAATAAACTATGTAAATTTACCTGAGATGTGTTGAGCTGGACCCGTGCTGCAGCACGCCCAGCACGGTCCTGGATCCGCTCTTGGTGGCCACAAACACTACTCACTCCATTCTAAATTATTATTTGTTGTTGATTTTTCTGACAACAGTTAGCTATTCGTATTATTTAAAAAAATTAGTCAAAATACACAAAACATTAAGTCATACTTAAAGTATCTTTGATGATAACATGCACAACAAACAAAATAAATGATATCTACATAGTTTTCTAAATAAGACAAATGATCAACATAAGAAAGCAACATTCAAGATTTCATGGTCAGTATGGCCCACGTCATTTTCCATTTACATATTTAATATATTTTTTGCGGGTATACATACTCTAATATTGTTTCTAATATATACTAATACTAGCAAGAACGCACGTGCGGCGCGCACGTTTATTGATGACATGTAGGTACTAAAATAATATCACTTCACTTTAGTGCAAAGCGTTTTTAAAAATACTTTATATTCGCTCTCTCATGTATGGAGAGCTTTAGGTATTCTCAACACTCATGATAGTTGACATTTATTTATATGGAGAAAACTCTCTAATTTATTATCTTTTAGCAATACGGGATAATTGTGTATAGACGTGGGTACAAATATGGGTATATTTAGGTGGGCCCTTTTTTGGGTGAAAAAAGTTTTGGGTCTAGAGGGGGAAATCAACATAGGAATGTCCCTCCTCCCTCTTTTTTGACCATTCATCAACCAATTTTCCCGACAGGTGGGTCCTATGTGAGGTGGGTGTGGGTTTTTGTTGGTGGGAAGTGTTTTTAAATCTAATTCTTTTTATAGTATAAACAAGTAGCACCTACATTTACACTCCATCATAACAGTAAATTGCTAAGCCTGGATCTTTAATAATCTCGATCAGTTCGGCTGCGGCATCAAGTTAGCTTGATAAAAAAAATACTCCTAAGTGTAAGATAAAATTAATGTAAAAAAATCCAATATTCGTAAATCAGGCATTGTATTTAAAAGAGTAATCAGTACACCACTAACCCTTTCAAATTTATGAATCATAAATCATCAATTATATTGCATGAGATCCTAAATCACTCTCATAGGAGAAATAGAAGCAAAGAAAAAGAGAGTAATCAAGAGAATAAATGACAAAAAAATATATAGAATTATATCATCACACACACCATTTACTTCATTGGTGAGCAAGAGCATATCAGGAGGAGACAATCATACGGATGGGTAGTGGCGGCCGGCCGATGATGGTGACACATATGCAATGCGACAAGCAGAGAATCTGATTATTAGGGTTTGAGTTAGTTGTTTATATTTTACATATTCTTTAATCAAGATATTGTTAGATGAGTCTAATATTGCATATTTTTTATTAGACTCGGGCTGCGACGTTGGACTGCTGTGGCTTGTTTGGCTCTGTTCGAGCTGGCTCATTATACCACCGAGCTAAAACATTGGCTCGGCTCGTTATAATTTGCCAACGAAACGAGCCGAGCCGAGCCACTATCAAGCCAAATCGAGCGAGCTAACGAGTCACGAGTTTTTTTTCAGCACTATGGTATGATATAATTATACCGTGGAAATGCCCAAAGCCCCAAACACCTAACAGCATGCAGATTATTACCTCACCAACCGGGTAATCCAACTACTACCAAGTAGCAGACCGGCTGCAGCCAAACGATCATATCGATCGGGATCACATCTTGCGCGCTATGCTCCTTATTACATTAACTCCCATCGATCGATGGAACTGATTGGCGGACAGGAGCACGTACGTACGGTCGCGCGACGCGTGTACACATGCATTCATGCAGAGAGAAGAAGTAGAAGAAGATCGATGAGAGAATGTGTCGTCGTCAGGTGCACGGTCGTTTTCCACACGGAGCTTAATTAGGAGAGAATTGCCTGACGCCGACCGTATACCATGCGTGCTTTCGATGCGCGGCACGACACGTACGACACGATCGACGACGGAAACGTACGACTGATCCATCATCCATCATGAGAACCAATTTAAAGAACGGCGACGCCGGATTTATTAGGAACAAGCTAGCAGAGTGCTTTTGTGCATCCCATATTTCTCTCTCGCGTCATCGCGTCAACTTCGTCATCCATGTCGTTCTCTGGGTGTGTTTACTTGAAAAAAGTGAAAATTTGGTGAAAAAGTCACATATGACACTGTAGCGTACTGTAACATTTTTCGTTTGTTTGTGGTAAATATTGTTCTATCATGACCTAACTAGGCTCAAAATATTTCGTGTACATCAAAACTATGCAATTAGTTTTTTATTTATCTACGTTTAGTCCATGCATGCATATTTAGTGTTTCGGTGTGACGGTGATGTGATATGGATGTGATAGAAAGTTTGGATATCTGAGAGAACTAAACAGGGCCTCTATCAAAGGAAGAAAGTTCTAGCTAGCTTCCATGGCGCTAGCTATATAGCTTCATGCCTTCATCCATCCGATCCGCCGTCGCCGTCGGCCCCATGCAATCAGCGTCGTCGATGGAACCGAGAAATCCGGCCGGGGCCGGCAGAAAGGACGTCCTAGCTCATTAATATTACTTCCCCGTAGTACATCGGATTCTCCATGCAATAATCTGGTCTCAGTGGCGACGATCCACGATCGAAAAGGACGGACTAACCATGCTTAACGTAATGTCGATCGATAACTCTGTCGTCGTAGATAGCGTAGCTAGGGTACGTAGAACGACGTACACGCTCGCTCGCTCGCTCGCTGAAAGATTATCGTCAAATTAAGGACGTACACGCCGCCGCTGAGTCCTCGATAATTCCGATGCAAATGTGTGCCGATCAGGTCCAACAACGACTCGACGATCTCGATCTCAGCTACTACTTCATATATTCCGTGTATTTTTTGTATGGTAAAATATATATGAATGAATAGATAATGAAAGGAAAATGCTTCACGTATACTGTTCGTGTTCTTTATAAACAACATGCAACAGAAAAACGTTGGAGACTCAAGCTTTTGGAACCTATGGGCTGCAGACTGGGCAACATGATCCAGTACTCCAATCAGGCCATTTCTTGGGCCCTGCGTGTGTTTTGGCACTTTGGCTACATGCTCCGAACCCTGCAGCTGCAGTGCTTCCAGACAATATTTAATTATGAATTCGAAAGGGCTATTGATGAAAGAAATAGACTGATAGATAGACAGAGAGATTTAATTTAAACCTGTCACTTACAAGGTTCGTCCTTCTTGTTGCAGCTACACGATCGATCTAGGCTTATATATTTGGGATGTTCTTACAAGGTTCCTTCTTGTCGCAGCTACACGATCTAAGCTTTTTTTTGGATGTTCTGATGAGCTTAGTTTATTGAAAGAGCTAGCTTCGTCTTAACAGTTAAAGAGTACCTACTTGTCAAGAGCTCGATCGCTCGATGTCAAATCCGGTGCCAAATGTCGATCATACACGTCTGAACTCATAGTCGTCCCCCGCCTTGAGAGACCACATGAGTAATTGAGTACAACATTTCCGGGCTATATATACTACACGTGCTGCAACACTGCAATTGCGAAGACCCCACACACACAAATCGTAAATCGTGTGGCACCACTGCAAAATTAACTTGTTGACCACGAAGAAGGCACACGAACACATGCATGGAACATTTGAGCTGGCCATGGCAGCCTGGCCCGGCCTCATCTTTCTGACCTCAGACCTAGGGCACAGGCAGATTGCAGAAGAGGCAAAGGAAGCAGAGAGACAATCTACTAATGTCTCCACTGTTGTGTGGTGAGCTGAAGCGCGCGTCGTCTCACGCACGAGAAAGCTTACGGTTGGAGTTGATCCGAGCGATTAAAGCTAGCTTTATTGCGCTGTCTCCAGATTTGTCCTTGCGGCTTCACCTTTCCAGAGGAAGATAAACGGCAGTACATGCAGCACCAAGAAAGTTAAAAAGATTGCGAGGAAGTTGCTACGGCAAACCGTGCAACTACACGGCACACGACTAACAGCGTCTTTCCTACTTGCCCTGTTTTTTTTCCCCTTTCACCGAACCACACTTTGATATGATGCTCAGCTCAGTTCAGATCTACTGATCCAGGCATAGGACGCCCGGCCGGTGGTCTAACTTCTAATTATGCACTGTAGGTTAGACAAGCGGGAGATTAATAACTCATGTAAGATAGGAAAGTTTGCAACCACTTGGGATGGTCTTGGTTTCATGCAGCCATCTCTGCATTGCCACATTAGTAGATTGTTCTTTTTTTTGTGGCATGCGTGTCGTCCAGCACTTCTTTCGCTCCAGGAATGGAGATATCATTGATGTGAACGGCATAGACTGGTTTATAGTGTAAATAAAAGAATATACCATTGTTTCCGACGCACTCGTTTATCAGAGATTTATGATGCTGTAATTTAACTTTGTTTCAAGATTGTTAATTTGAGGCTCTGTTAATTTATATTAAAGAAAAAACATTTGAAAACCAAGCAGCAGCTTCCGGTGCCTCGCTAAGGTCCATAATTTTGCCGGAAATGATTTCTGGAGCACAGCTTAGTCATATATGGTCCCAAAAAGAACTTATCTCCTTGTCCGCTACATCAAAGACCAAACAAAATTTCTAACGCGAATGATGAGATGAAAGGGGAAACCAAAATTCAAACCCGACATATCTGGCTGCAAAATGAAGACACACTCGTCGTAACATTACTACATGCTCCTATTTTGACTCTTACGTAGCAGCATTTTAAAGGTACATATATGAGAAAGGGTGTAGGTACTGGAGACAGTGTCAGAGAACAAGATCTCACAGAAGCTTCTCAAGATCCAGTAAGAAGTGATCGACTGACACATGCTTGTGGAGCCAAGCCCGTAGATGTACTGCAGGAACCTGTTTCTCATTAATTGAGTCGACAAGGGCAACGAACTTCCATCAATTTGATTCACCTTTTATTTTACAACGCTTAACCTCTGTAGCAAGAGGGGCAGTTGGTTGCCTGGTGAAGTATGACCCAGCTCACCGATTTATTGCAGACCAACGCTTAAGTATGGCATCATAGGACGGCCCAGTAAAAAGATTAATGACTCTCTAGAGAGTTTTGGAGTCAGGTAAATGAACTCAACGAAATGTACAGTTACTACGAGCATGCCCATTACAACTTTTTTATTTCTTTTTGGAAAAAGTACGCCTGCTGAAGACTAAAGAGTATAGAATATTCCAAGATGTGACTCACTAGCCTCTATAAGCAGGAGTAAGTCAAACCCCATGAAGATACTTCAGAACCAAGCACTGCGTGTGAAATGATACTTCAAAACAAAATGGCAACAAATTTTAAGGAAAGCACCCAAACAGGAAGGTTGCGGTAAAGAGCAAAGACGACATTCAAGTGTGCAAAGCGGCAAACTGGCAATCGAACATTTTCAGCAAAGACTACAGCTCCCTTTCAAAGAACCCCGAAATCACTTGGAATGTTTGGATATAGCAAAGGATCTATTCTTATTATAAACATTTTGTCATACTAATAATTCAGATTATAACCCTCTAGAGTTATGAGTGATTTCAGAAATTAACAAAAGACAGCCAAGTTCAAGCTAAACAATTTTTTCTGCTCCAAACAACATGAATTCTTCAGTGGAGAACACTTGTGAAGTTATGTATATAAAGTCAAAGAGAACTATTGCCCAACCGTATTCCTTTTGATGCTTGATTTTCATGTGAAAATATTGCACAGGCCAAATGTTGAAGATACTATCAATTTCTCCACCGAGCAATGATTTAGACTATATTATAACAACTGTCCACAGTGTCAGCAAAAAACTCTTATATTTCTTATAGAAGAACAAATATTGATCAACACCTAGCACACACCATCGTCATCACCAGCCTGTACCTGCATCTACCTCAGACAAGCTTAAATGCCAACCAACTCCAAGCAATTCCAGAGCTAACACCCCAGGACAAAGGCAAAGTAGACAATTCTCTTACAGGTCTCACTAGAATCACTCTAAGCACAACCTATACTCAAAGAACACTTCCATGTAAATTTCAAAAACCTATCATACATTTATATTCCAGAGAACAAATCTTCAAATCTCTTTTGCCATACATTTATATTCCAGAGAACAAATCTTCAAATCTCTTTTCCTTGCAAAAGAGATTTGAAATGCTATCTAAATAAACGCATAAATATCCCAATACTCAAGTTTTCAACATAAGTCCAACCATATATGTTGTACAGCTGTGTCCATGCGTCCAATGGCACTCAAACCATATGATTGGCCCCACCAGCTGGAAAAGGAGATGAAGTTAATCCAAGACAGATGTACATTAACCCTACATAAACAACTAATAAGGTATAGGAGACTGTGGATCAACTCAGGGTTGCCCCACAAATAAATGTGGCAGCCATGGGTGTAGGTGAGAGTGTTTATTACCACTGTACTAGCAGGGAAGGTGGTTATGCTCTACATACACACAGTTCACCGACAGCCCCACCCCAGCAGACAAAATGTGGCCCCCCTTCAGTTGCCCCTCCCCTGATTTCTCTCTTCCTCTTTTGCCCTAGTTTTATCCATTGACACACGCTTGGTATACTGCTGGTGACCCCAGCGCCCCTGCTCTCCAGTCAGTGCATGCCGCCTTCTATCATGGAGAGTGAAAACTAGGTCAGACATACTATCCACCCCTTTCCTCTCTGACACGTACCTGACTACCTACGCAGCTAACCACATTTAACGCTCACTGCAGAAGCAAGTACAGGCTGGGCAGTTTATATTCACTCAAACCAGAGCGTCCCTTCCCCACACGGCCACACACACTTCAGTTCAGAGGCGCCCCAGCAGAGATCATCTCTGCCTCCTGTGTCCTTCTCCATGTCAGAGAATCCCCACTCCAGGAAAATGGTACAGCCAAAGAAGTTTCGTGGAGTCCGGCAGCGCCACTGGGGCTCCTGGGTCTCTGAGATCAGGCACCCCCTACTGTAAGGCTCTTCCCTCCCTCTAAATTCCAGTGAAGAACATAGACTGACTGCTGATGCAACCATAATTCTTAATTGCAATGCACTCACCTTTTTGTGATGCGTACAGCAAGAGGAGGGTGTGGCTGGGCACCTTCGAGACGGCTGAAGAGGCGGCAAGGGCATATGACGAGGCTGCTGTGCTGATGAGTGGCCGCAATGCCAAGACCAACTTCCCCGTCCAAAGGAGCAGCACAGGCGATCCTGCCCCAGCAGCAGGAAGGGATGCTCGCAACAACCTCGGCGGTGGATCCTCTACCGCCAACTTGTCCCAGATTCTCAGTGCCAAGCTCCGCAAGTGCTGCAAGGCGCCGTCACCATCCCTGACCTGCCTCCGCCTTGACCCTGAGAAGTCCCACATTGGCGTCTGGCAGAAGCGTGCAGGAGCCCGCGCCGACTCCAACTGGGTCATGACCGTGGAGCTCAACAAAGAGGCAGCGTCAACTGATGCTGCATCACAATCCACATCAACAACAGCTACTTCACCAGCAACAGCGATGGATGAGGAGGAGAGGATCGCACTGCAAATGATCGAGGAGTTGTTGAGCAGCGGCAACCCATCTTCGCCTTTGCACGGAGACGACCAAGGTCGTTTCGTCATCTGAAAAGCATGGATCAAACAGCATAGTGAAGTCGCCATCACAGATCAGAGGTTCGCTAGGCTGGTTGGTACACAAGCAGTTCAGGTCACTTCAGTAATATAGATATGTGTCTATTACTAAATCCAACTTACAAGAACTATAAGTTTGCAATTGTGTGCAGTTCTATGTACTTGTGAAAAGCTCTAAATACACATGTTCCTGTCAAGATACTTTGTTACACATCAATGTCAGTGATATAATTGCTTATAAAGGAAATAAATAGACTATGATTGTGTTACTGTTCATCCTTTGTTTGGGCCCTCGATGTTGAACTCTGTTGAGAAATCTCAACAACACAGGTTTGAAAAGTAGAGTCTAACTTTCTTTCTTCAAAGTTTAAATGAAGAAGAAAAAGCTGAAGAAATAAATCTCAAAATATGATGAAGGTGATATTTATGAATAAGACGTCTGCTTATTATAGAATCATTTCATACAACTCAGTACTCATTTAAGGTGAAGAAATACATGTACATGGCATCTAAGACAAATCAGCAAGTAGACAACATATTTCTTTAATGATATCAACTAAAGAAGTCACTCTACTGAAGGCGGTAATGCAGAAATGGATAGGATTCAGTGCGGAGAACAAGATGCAAATTATTTCACTAAAAAAGGCATCTATTCAAAACACAAGGTTTGGCATTGGGTATCTGGAAACACATTTTTGGCAGTGGCACTTCAAACACCATCTCACAGGAACAAGGAATGCGGTGTTTTTGAACGTTCAATTCCACAGTAATGGAGAATGAATCATTCCAAGATGCTCTTTTCTGACAATCTTGTGTGAATGAATAGGTAACGGATAATAACATGTTCAACATCATATAACCCGCTATTGGACGCAGAGATGCACTAAGGGTGAGAGCGATGAACGCAAAGTATGGACCATCAAGGTGTGCAACAAACACTTTAAAGGCCATAGGGTCGTATTTCTCCTCATTAAATAAGCAAATGTATTATATAAATAATTGATAATCATGATAGGCTACTACAGACAAAATGTCATAATGACCAGCATAACAATTGCCTTCAGACTAGGAACAATCAATATTCAGGTCTCAGAATTTGGATTGGCATCTGGCACCTGCATCCAATAGCGGATGTAGAGCTATACTACTATGCCAGAATCGAGGTGTCCATGTGTTGTTTCATGTGGAATGCATATGATCTCAATAAAAGAAGACAACCTTGATCCTTGAGAAAATACAAAGAAAAAAAAATAATATAATATAACAACCCAAACCGTTAATCCACTGGAATTGTTGCAATCCTTCCAAGTACCCCGAATTTTTGCAAAATGGACATGTAACTATTCTGGAGCTATTTTGGAGCCTCAACTCATTTATAGACACAGAACAAAGGCATAATCCCTAGATGCTGTGTGGGTGTGGGGGTGTTGAGTGAGCGTGTGTTGTGTGGTGTCTGTTCTGTACTGTCAGGGATCTATTCCCTTTTTCTTCTTCTTAATATAATGAAGCGCAGCCCTGCGTCTTTCGAGGAAAAAAAAGCAAGGTCCGTGTGATGTCACTAAGAGACACCCATCCAATTAGATGCACTAGTGAAAATAGTTTACATAATGATCGTCCGCCACAGTGGTAGCAAACCATGATGAGCAATCCTTGCAACATAAAAACATTGAGCTGAAATAACCTGGACCAATTTGTGTCTTAGCATGGATGCAAACACCACAGTGGCAAATCAGAAGAAAATGTTGAAGATAGCCCTACTTATGAGTGTGAAAAATAAAGACAAAGAAAGACACAATGAGTGTGCTCTTTTTCATTCAGAACTCAAAGAACACACACAGCCAAAAAAGCAAGTATCAGCTTCATGGTTGGATTTGGAGGTTGGTGCAAAGCATGCAGTCAATGCTAAGGGCCCACCATCCAGTTAGTTGGTCAATCATAATGTACGATTGTATTAGAGAAGAACAAAACATAACACAGAGAAGGAAACTATATTCCCACCATAGTTGAATAAATACTGAGTTTTGATGTGTCAAAGGACACAGCATTACATTCAGTACATACATCACATAAAAAATAAGACCAGAAGGTCTCTGTTCAGTTTGAGAAAGACTTTCTGGATTGCTATGTAATAGAGCCAAGTTATTTCAAGACAGTTAAGATGCTTGTTTTTTTTTATCCAGTCTTTGTGGAAACTGAATAATGATATGAACATGGAAGCTTTGAATGGTAACAGTCTAGTTATTTTTTTCAATCACATGTTTCATACAAAGTTATGTTTGACGACTTCAGTTCATTCTGTGGGCACTAGCTGCTTCCCCTTAAATGCAGTTAGTTATCTCCAATTACCAACATTGTTAGCTCCTTGCAGTTACATTTTTTTCCCACAACATTTCCTTAGCTAATCCCTTAACAATATCATGTAGTATCAAATAACTCAATTCTGTCAATGTGATAGAACAGAACTGGAGCGTGTTCGCCAAGAAATTACAGAGATACATGGAAATGTATCCTGGCTTGGTGTAGGTGTGCTCATCTTTCATAATGAAAGGTAGTATCTGTGAATTGCTCATCACTTGCTATACAATCCACAGATGGAAATAATGTGTGCTGCATGGTTAAAAGCTAACCAATACAGTCGATTTTATTCATCAAAATTTGATAGATATGTGCCTTGTATCCAGCATCAATGATAGATTATAACAAAGATGGTATGTGAAAAATTGGTAGTCTGGCCACATAATTTTGAGGTGAGACATGACCACTTCAAATTTTCTGCTATTCTGTGCTTGATAATTTCTGGTACCACATTAGCTGGTTAGGAACTTCTATGATGCAAAAGCAAGCATTGAATATGTCCAGCAAGATAGCTGTAGTGGTCCCAAACATTAACTCTATCCTTTGCATCCATCCTATTCAAATAACCAGTGATGTCATCTTAATTAAGACTGCTAAGCATGATAACATACTAAGTTATTCACTTTGTGATGGTGATCTTGTCATACACTAGATCTACCCCAAATGGTTTAAATAAAAAAAATACATGTACATGCCGATTAATTAAAGTAAATACCAAGGGTAAAGATGGTAGAATGTTGCTGCAATTGTACAAAGATCGAGAAAATACAGTTTGCAGAACAGAATAATATTGAGGTGCTGTTGCAACAATCACAGTGATACTATATTCTGCCTGTTAACTTGTTATTCACTGAATCTTTATTTGCATTCCAACTATGGGAGCAGATAGTAAAAAAGGGACTTGAAAGAGTGACTCTACCTAGAGATTTGTCCTTAGATAAGAGAGTGTGGAAATCAGCTATTTACCTGAACCATAAGTAGACTTTAGATTCTCTAACATAGTGTTTTTCTCTTTCTTTTCCCCTTTTAGTGGTGACTCATGTTGGGTTTCAGCTGTAGCCTACCCCAAATTGTTTGGGAGTAAAAGGCTTTGTTGTTGTTGAACTATTGCGAGTAGTGATCTCTACAAGTTATGTGAATGCTCCAAAGCAATGCATCAAATACGGAGGGAGTGAACAGAAATAATAAAACATAATAATAACCAAACACTCACAGTATGGCTGCAGATCGGACGCGAGAAAGGTTATGGAGTCTAGACTCCAGCTAAATTTTTCAGCATCCTTACTTCTCATCAAATTGTTATAGTCAGATTTAGCACAGAACCTTTTGCTACCAATGAGGTAGGACAGTTTACCAACCCATACTAGACCTTCAGTAAGGACAACCACTAGAGCGTAAGATCCAACCTGCCCCTTTGAGTAGGGCTAAGTACCACATGTCAACAAGAAAGTGGTCCTGAAGTATTGTTTATTCATTCTTGATGTTCTATATCTATTCATATCAATATGTGTTTCATACCCTCACAACTCTTGTGGAATCATACAATGAAAATTAACAAAGAATCTCACAAAATTACTCATTCAATTTTTGATTCGGGTTTCCCTTCGCCCATGATATTGAAGCTAATCAATTTTGATTCCATTGCATATTCATTTTTTGAGGATAAAAAGGAGTCACACATAAAATAGTTGAAAGTACAGCACAGAAAACTCAGGTGTATCATTTGCATTTGACTTACATTTCGTAGCAATTTACATATACTATCTTCTTCATGTTTGATGAACGAATTGATCTCAAACGTCATGCACTGAGAAGTAATCATAGACTGTTTTTTTTGCCCCTGGTGGCTGGTGGGTCAACACATGCTTGGAATTTTCAAGAAAAGTACCGAGTCCGGTGATAATCAAACTTATCCTTAGGTAGATGAATTGCAAAGACAATCCCAGGTAAACATGCAATATCATCATATTTGGCTTGAAGAACGATTCAGAGCAACTCACTTACATATCTTGGTCAAGGACGAGACCTGGAACTCAATTTTCTCTTCCTCTCACTACCAAGAGAAATACCAGGCGTGTATCTTGAATTTGCAAGTTCCCGGGGTATTGGAGCTCCTGCAGTTTTCAAAACCCCAACAAGCTCTTTGAAAATCCTCCTATCCTCCTCATTCACAAACACAATAGCCATACCCTCCTCACCCATCCGAGATGCCCTTCCAACTTGGTGAATATATTCATCAATGGAATTTGGTATGTCAAACAATATCACTTGATGCACTTTCAGGAGATCCATTCCACGCCCAAGGACCCCAGTAGAAACTACGACAGATACTTCTCCTGTCAAAAACCTTCTCAAACTCTCTCTTCTCTCATTCATCGTCTTCTCGCCATGAATAGAAACAACCTCTAATCCGGTAGCAACAGTAATTGCTTCAGACAACAGATCAGCACCAACCCTGGAACTCACAAACACAACAGCAGGAGGTTTGAAGTGCTGCTTGCTTTTCATTATCTCAAAAATCTTCTGCTTCTTCTTCTTAGACTCCACCCAAATGACCACTTGTTTGACTGATTTGTTTGGTCTGCTTGGGTTTCCACAAGAGATACGTATAACATTCTTAGCCAGTGAGTTTGACATCTTCTCAACTTCCGAATGTAGTGTTGCTGAAAACATCATAACCTGGGGGTGTGAAAGCGATTGAAAAATCTGCATGGCCTGATCCCTGAATCCCCTCTCCAGCAAGCAGTCCACCTCATCCAAAATGAATACAGAAACATCAGTAAGGTCCACATTTTGTTTCATGAGAAGATCAATTAGCCTCCCAGGGGTACCAACAATTAACTCAATACCATTTTCAATTCTATAAATTTGCTGAGCCAATGGGTCTCCACCAACAACTAGAGCAGTTTTGAAAGGCAAACCTTTTCCAAGCACTTTTGCTTGCTCTTCCACCTGCAGGCATAGCTCTCTAGTTGGAGCAAGAACTATAGCCAATGGCCCTCGATTGCCTGTGCATTGTCGTGATCTTACGTGTGAGCAATGAGCAATTATGGGAATTAGAAAAGAAGCAGTTTTCCCTGAACCAGTATCAGCAGAAACAAGTAAGCTTCTATTACTCATTGACGCAGGGATAACTTGCATCTGCACTGGAGTAGGCATACAATATCCTGCAGTCTCAAGATTGTGCACAAGCTTCTCAGGAAGACCACAGGTAGAGAAACACGTGATTGGATCAGGAACAGCCTCCCCCTTGACACAAATATCAAGTTTACTCCTTAGTGCATTAATCCGGATGTCAGCCAAAGTAGGTATATGTGGAAAATTAGTGTCCTTAATACAGAAGCTCTCATCACCCAAAGGAAGATTCACACGCTTTGCTGCTTGTACTGCTGGTTTTGTTTTAGCAGCAATCCGAGCAAGCAGAATTGTCTTGCATTCCACGCTGCAGATGTCATCATCAGTCTGATCACATATATATTCCCCATATCGGCCACATACAACACAGCGAGGCTCCCCAGGAAGAGCTTCTCTCTGCTCAAAACATCTTTCCTTCACAGGTAAATCTGCAGACATAACAAATATGAGGAAAAAGACATTTCAGGTGTCTGGTTGAAATATATGGGGTAGACAGAAGACCTGCATTTAGCATCACGAAAAGTGGATCCAAGATGGTGCAGATATACGTTCAATCATTAAGAAATGAGAAATGGGAAACAAGGCCAACATTATGTTTGAAAGAATAGGGGGAAACAAAATCATGCTAGCAGAAAAAAAAACAAAGGGGCCATCATCAGCTAACAAAGTGAATCAGCAGGACATCAGATTTCATTAATTGATTTTTGACATCTAATATGGAACATCCAAGTCAAGAAGGAAGTTGTGTCTTTCCTACATGCAGTTTCAAGGGCCATAACCAGATGTGTTGTCAGTAAACAAATACTGAGTGGCATATTGATTCATTTCTGCAGACTTTTTCCTTACTTTTGTTTTTGTGTGAAAAAGATATGCATTCCCAGTAACTATGATTTGCAAGCGAGTTATGCCACTCAGTATTATCAGCAAAACGACTGCAGTGTTCCTTTTGTTCTCAGCAACCAATTGAGCGCAATTACCTTCCAACCCATTATTATCAGATGATGAAACAAGCGGGTTATCAGCTGCTTGGTTGTCCCCTTGCTCCATTCAGTCCAGAAACGAAGACAAGCACCAAAACAACTACACATAAGAAAGGGGGAACGGTCAGTTCAGACATCCTCAAGCACTAACCCACCCAATTTTTTATGAAGAAGAAAAACATTTCTTATTTCCAGAACACATTCATAAAAATTTACACAGATTTCGGTTGCTACCTACGATCTGTACCTTTTTTATGAAGAAGAAAAGCATTTCTTATATCCAAAACACATTCATAAAAATTTCCACAGATTTCGGTTGCTACCTACTATCTATACCAAGTAGAATGCGGATGTGAGGTTAAAGTACAGCTCGTTACCCGCAAACTCGTGGGCCGCCGCCGCCGCCGCCCTCCTCGCGTGGCCGCGGTCGCACCCTCGCACACCGAAGCGCTCTCGCCCCGAGCCCACACTAGCCTAGGGTTTGGAGATTAGGGCGGAGGCGTCGCGGTCGAGCAACGTCTCCTACGGTCTTGCCTTCCTGTGAAGACGAGGAAGCTGGTCGCCGCCGGCGGCTGCGCCAGGGCCGGTCCCCTAGGCCGCTAGGCGGTTGGCCGCAACGGCGGTCGGTTGTGATTTGCCGCAGAGGAGGCTAAAAACTTGATGAGGGGCAATTAACACCCACGCTTCCAGCCACAGAGAGAAGTAGATCTCGCCGCCGCAACGTCTCGCGGCTTCGAGACACGGGACAGCGGCGGTCGGTGCCGGGAGAGGAGAGGAGAGGAGCACGGAGCGGCGTGCGGCGAGGCTGCGTGCGGCCTGCGGTGAACCAGCGGGGAGGAAGAAGCACGCGCGTATTCGGCCGGGTTCGCGGCGTGCGGCGTGCTTGCGCGGCGACAGGGGGTCGTGGGCCTTGTTTGTTTCGAAGGCCGTGTGGGCCTAGATTGTGAACTCTATTATCTGTGGGCCTCTTTTATCGCGGCTTCCCGCCGGGAAGAAGTGGAAGGTGAATTGGGCCTGGATTACGAGATGGGCCTGTCCTCTGTTTTGGGAGCCCTAGTTAGTTAGGTGATGTTTTCGCCCCCTCAAAAAAAAAAGTTAGGTGATGTTTTCTTTTCTTTCTCCGATTATTATCACGCGCAGGGCGTACATACTGTTAGCTGCAGCTACACGGTTACACCGCTTGCTCAGCTCAAATAAAGGAAAAAAAAAACTAGATGCCTAGGTCTGATGCACACCAACTAGGCATGATCCGAATTCCGAAACATATACGCTGCATTTCTAGCTATTGCTGGAGCATCAACGAGCATATGCATATCTGTTTGTTGCAGCGTGTGGAGCTCTCGGTTTTGTTCAGAGAGAAGACTCCAACTAACGAGTGGTGGAGCAGCTCATACATCCTGTTCGTTTCGAAAGGGCTAGCTGATTCCCATGAGAATAGGCAACGAGGTGCCTGCCGGCTGCGGCAATCAACCAAGAACCAACACCGGGGTACGCGTCCTTATTTGCCTTCCCCCGTGTGCCAGATTCACGGCTAGGTTCGGGCCGTTCGGCGGCGTCGCGGTTGTTTCCTTCACGGATCGAAAATGCCGCGATTGGCTGGTTGCAACGTTTGCTCAAAGGGATGAGAAAACCACCGAGTGGTGGTGTCGTTTCTCTGCGTGATCTCGTCTGTGCAGCATTAGTAATCTCATATATGATGGTGCTACATACACATTACACCTTACTTACTAGCACATATGCCCGTGCGTTGCAACGGAAGAAAAAATATCGTAGACCTTATGTCTACGTATTGCGAAAACAGGCTTCAAATTCATGCACAAACTGACATGGACACGAGCAAATTAAGAATGAAACCAACCTTTTTAGTTCTGAGATCCTATATGATATTAGTTCCTTTGAGCAATATTGTATAAAGAATATAAATTGTATAGACATACTTGTAAATGAAAGAAAGCAATATAAATTGGCATATTCTCAATCTCATATATATAACCCTTTTTAATGCCGGTGAAAATGAACATCATCTCTAAAAATACATTTTAGTCTGAATCTGATGAGTTATATAAAGGGTTCATCATACCGATGAAATTCTTACTTATAGTGTTGCGTCGCTTCGTACGGCGCGCCTTTTCACGAGTCCTCTTTGCATGTTTTTGCTCAGATGTCATATGTCATAGAGAAATCTCTGACGATCGCGTAACGCTTGCCTTTGCTCGGGATTTAGATTTGCATAACGTGCCCTAGCATTTGCACGTCTTGTTTCAATTTGCTTGGATGTACATTGTAGCTTTTCTTCTATAAATTTCTCTGGCTTCATCCGACTATAGTGTTCTATAGCAATAAGACCAGCTACTACTTTTTTTTGTTGGCGGGCCTCACGATGCTTTTTTAGTAATTCATCTTTTTGCTGGTGTGATAATTGTGCATACCGATCTCTTTCTCGCTGCCTCTTACGTTCTTTAGAATCTGTGAGTAGTGATTGGTCACTGGATATCGTGGACATACTGGCATTGCTGTTCTTGTCGCTATCTAAACAAATACAATATGTACTCAGTGTGTATAGTATCATATGAGATAAATATTTATATAAAATAGTTGATAATATTACTTGTGCCAGTAGTACTCCTTAGGTCTTCCAACAGAGCATGGTCCTCATATTGTTTCGAGCAAGCCATTCTGCAAGAAACATGATTAGTGATTGATCAATGGTATCAATAATAAAATGATATGTAAATAAAGTATCATGCTAATATCCATAGTAATGTCTGATGGATTGTCTATAAGATATTTAATTCATGAATGTGCTCATAGATGATAATTATCAAGTATATGAATTTGACTTGCGTGACATGTTTTCTCATGGGTTAAACACAACAATAACAAAAATAGAGTAAAAATATGCGCAAAGGAAAAAAATGAGAGACCATACTGCCCCTTATCTCTCTTTCTCACCTCTTGGTCTCTCCCAGTCCCCGTGACCAGACACCTCTCTCGATCTCTGTCTTGCTCTCTCTTATTTTCTTGCTGATGCTCTGCACGTGGTGGCGGTGCACACTACTCTCGGCCTGGAGGTTTGCTTGGTTTGGTGAAGTGCTTGGTCCCGTGCGGTGCTCAGCGGGATCAAGCTCTTGGATGGCTTGGCGTTGTGCTCATCGACGTGCGGTGTCATGTACTCGTGGGGCGGCAAAGCGAAAAAGCGCACGTGGCGAGCAGCAGCACGACCCTCAGCCTGGGCGCACAAGGAGCGTCAGCCGAGGGGCCAGACAGTGCGAGGCCGACGTGGTCAAGGCGTCCTCCTCGACTGATTGATTTGTTTTCGGAGCACGGTCGTAGTCGTTATCTCGATGGTGA
This sequence comes from Echinochloa phyllopogon, assembly GCA_033239725.1. Classification (NCBI taxonomy): domain Eukaryota; kingdom Viridiplantae; phylum Streptophyta; class Magnoliopsida; order Poales; family Poaceae; genus Echinochloa; species Echinochloa phyllopogon. The sequence continues at coordinate 7,236,106 of BTCW01000001.1, forward strand.
GCTCATTGGTCGCCGTGTATGTGACGCGCAGCTACTACACATTGCCAGAGAAGATAGGATTGCGAAGCTTCTTCAACTCGGTGCGGCATCAAGGATCAAGAGGAGACGACGTGTCGGTGTAGATTGATTCAATAGCTAGGGTGTTGGTGCCGCGGAAATTCTAGCTTTATAGCGGTGCGGGTGAAACTTCTTGGCGTGTCACGTGTGTGTTAAGAGCTCGATGCCCAGTCCAGTTCGGTGTCCACGGTGAAGTCCAAGTCAGGCTCGGTGAAGAAGCTGTCATATAGAAAATTAAGGACCCACGGACGACGTACCAAAACTTGGAGAAGGCAGAACTAACGAAGGATTCCTTACTTGCTTTATAATTAGGTAAAGATTACGCTGACCACTAAAATTTCTAGTGTATATATTTTTTTAATCCATGTATGTTACACTATAGCATATATGAAGATTGACCGTTATCCTCGACATCTTAATATCTCCATTGATTCCATAATAAATTCAAAAAAATATGAACACCGTACTAAGTAGGTTACACTATAAAAAGCCTAACGAATCTAGTGCTCCTCTGATCAACCTCAAACGATTCACTTTCCATAAGTAATCTCATATATAACACTCAATTGTTAGAATGACGTGAAAAGTTATGGATAGCGATAAACAGTTGGTGCCTACAAACCATACGCTTAAAGTTGGTTATGTTTCCTTGTGATAGTACTTATTATCCAGCAGGGTCCGAGCCTCTAAGTGAACACATATGATTGTATCTTTATGGTCAATTATTCTTACAATGGTCATGTCTATGGAAAATAATGTCTATAGTGTATAATTATTTTGAATCCATGTACTGTATGTTACACTATAGCATATATGAAGATTGACTATTATCCTAGACGTCTTACTATCAAAGAACATATCATGTTGTCACTACAAGAATATCTTCATTATAAATTTAGAAAAATGTGAACACTAGTACTAAATAGGTTACACTATAAGAAACCTAACGAATCCAGTGCTCCTCTGATCAACCTCAAACGATTCACTCTCCATAAGTAATCTCATATATAACACTCAATTGTTAGATGACGTGAAAAGTTATGGATAGCGATAAACAGTTGGTGACTACAAACCATATGCTTAGAGTTGGTTATGTTTTATTGTAATAGTACTTGTCCAACAGGGTGTGAGCCTCTAACTGAACACATATGATTGTACGTTTATCGTCAATTATTCTTATAATGGTCATGTCTATCCATAATAATGCGCTTTTGGCAATCTCGAGATATGCCAACCCACTCTCTCGGAGATATATGTAAAGATTGATTACACATATGTATGCTATAAGTAACATCTCGCATCCTAACATCACAAGTGTACAATTCAATCCATATGATTGTATGACACCTAAAATCTAACATACACATATGATTGTATGTTTATCGTCAATTATTCTTATAATGGTCATGTCTATCAACAATAATGCGCTTTTGGCAATCTCGAGATATGTCAACCCAGTCTCTCGGAGATATATGTAAAGATTGATTACACATATGTATGCTATAAGTAACATCTCGCATCTTAACATCACAAGTGTACAATTCAATCCATATGACTGTATGACACCTAAAATCTAACATAGTCGAACGTTTTTAAAGCCAAGTCTTGCGGGGTGTATGATATGACTGTATGAGCAAAAGTATGTTATACTCCGTACAGGTTAGCGATGTGCATGTATATACGTCATCCTACGTTATCTTATCTTATAATAAAGAAAAAGTAATCCAGTGTCTGACTGTTTCACTTGAAAAGCGACACAAGACAACTTTTCCCTGCCTCACGCACGGAACTGAAGACCTCGACTCACGCGGGGCCCACGCCTCCCTGCCTGCCGGCCGGTTCGCCGCGCCGGAGCCACACGTGCGGCGGCGTGCTCGCCGGCGGCCGCCGCAGGGGGTCACCGGCCGATCGCCGGCTTTGCTTGCTTGAACGCCTCCGCCTAGCCTGCTCCGTCGTCCCGGCGCATGCATCCAGTCGCGTGCCTGGCTCTGACCTCGAAGAGACGATAGAGAATAGAGACGCTTCGCTGGCTCTGTTCCGTGCCGAAGGGGAGACTCGCCGCCCATTGGCGCGGCGGCCGGAGGGAGAGATTCTCTCGTCCTCGGGGGCGACACGATCCGAGGGGAAAAGAAGCCAAGAAGGGGGCATATCCGCTTTGGATATTCTTCCCGCAAACGGAATTATGCTTGGAATCTTCCGTGCCCTGTCCCGCTCCCGTGTGGTGACTTGGCTCTTGGACTTTGGTGCACGCGAAGCCTCGGATGTGTCAAGCGTACCCAGCGTCATGCACAACTTGTTACGTATATTTCGTTTTTTTTTTCTCTAGGCATTCTCAACAGTATTATAGTTTGGTGGATAGTTATTGTCACGGTGTTTATTTATGTATATTGCTCGTAAAATTTGGTGGAACCAAGTTTGCGATGGAAAATTTTTTCAAAGAATCATCATGTTGAAGTAGCACTGGCTTACAACGGCTCATCTTTTTTTAAAAATTGAAAACCTAAGGCGACTTAAATTAAAGTCAATGGGTCCTGTATCGTTGATTGGACCATTGTGAGAGAGTTGCACACGGAAGGAAGTTTTATCTGCTCAACTTGCCTGATTAATAAATTGGGTCTTATCTTGTTAATTCAAACAATTATGCAGATCTTTATTTTCGTGGTCCACATGCAATACCAAAATATATGAGATCTCCCATGATGATGATCTGTCAAGCGGACGAAGGAGATCTCGGCACGATATTTCGTGGTAAACTCCCTATTTGATAGGGTATTAATTTAAGAATAGGATATCCATATCCCCATAGAAGTATTCCACAATCAGAAAATGGCATCATTCTAGGCTGTCACACCAAGTTGAGCATTTGGACGAATTTGCAAGCTAATGAAGCCAAACAGCTACAAACTAAGCAGCTGCTACCCTCCTTTTCCGGCAGCCCGTTTTGCTCATCGGAGTGGTATCAATGCAGCATATTTTAATGAGCTACGGCATGCAACGCCAACTACGGATCCTTTTGACATTACACGTATTTTAAAGCCACCTATTATTTATATCCATTTTAACATTTAGTTGATACCATTTACTCCATCCGTTCTGAAAAACCTGACGTTTAGGACAAGGTTTAGGTCAAACATTGGAAATATAAATCATCAATAACTTTCAAATTGTTGAGTTTACAAATGTGAAAACTATATGAATAGATTTGTCTTGAAAAATACTTTCATAAAAGTATACATATATCACTCTTTGATAAATATTTTTATAATAACAATAGGTCAAAGTTGTGTTTTGGAGACTGTGTCGCTGTCCTAAACGTCAGCTTTTTCAGAACGGAGGGAGTAGTTGACACCTAGTATTTTAAAGCCACCTATTAGCTAAAACAAGAAAAATATTACAGTGGCACTAATGAGTAAATGTTTCTCTATTTAATTGTATTAATTAAATATTTTTTGTGTGAAGCAATTGTATTAGTAAATGAAGGCATCATGCAACACATAGGTAGCAGAAAATTACTAGTACTAGGCTAGGTACGTTCAATTATAATGCTCTCTCAGAGAATCCAAGGATCATGTTTGTCAAAAACCCGTAACCGTGACAGGAAAAAAGATCTTGAGATTTGCCAAAAGTTCAAAGTCCAAAACTATGCACAATACTGTCTTCAACCATGATAGCCATTTCATTTATTTTCTAACAAAGGCCATCTTTTCCTGCAAGTCATAGCACCCAATGTTTTGAACATTTTTTCACTAAACATGCCAACACGCTCATCCATAGGAAAGTACAGCAAAAACAAAATTTGAAATGTTGGTCCACACAACATTTCTTCCCCATTGGCCATATTTGTCCACTCTACCTTTCAAAAAAAAAAATTGTCCACTCTTGCTTGGGTGCCTCTACCATTTGTACCCCCACCATGAGAAGAACCCATCCAAAGTGACGAAGCCACGCGTGGCATAAAACCGCCACGGCGCGGAATATTCTGACCTTCCCCATCGCCACCAGCATATCCTCCTTCGTCCTCCTCTGCACCCACCCCCCTATTTATCTCGCCTCTCCTCTCCGACCTCTTCAAACACTCGCATTCCACCACGAATTCCCCACCAACTCGATCGAATTGCAGTTTGTCGCCGGCCGCGATGAAGTTCGGCAAGAGCCTGAACAACCAGATCGTGGAGACGCTCCCCGACTGGCGCGACAAGTTCCTGTCCTACAAGGACCTGAAGAAGCGGCTCAAGCAGATCGGCGCCGGCTCCGGCGCCGGCGAGCGGCGGAGCAAGCGCCAGCGCGTGGGGGACGACGGCGGCGGCGCCTCGCCGGCGATGACCGCGGAGGAGGCCGGGTTCGTCGCCCTCCTCGACGCCGAGCTCGACAAGTTCAACGCCTTCTTCCTCGAGAAGGAGGAGGAGTACGTCATCCGGCAGAAGGTAATAATTCCTCGATCGATCGATCCGTTGATCCAATTCCCCATCCCTTCTCTCTCTCTGCGAATGGTGGTCTGATTCCTCTGTGGGTTGGGTTGAGGGGATGCAGCTGCTGCAGGACAAGGTGGTGAGCGCGGCGGAGACGGGGTCGGCGGAGGAGCTGTTGCGGGTGAGGAAGGAGATCGTCGACTTCCACGGCGAGATGGTGCTGCTCGAGAACTACAGCGCCCTCAACTACACCGGTAAGCAGATCGAGCACGCCCTCCCCTGTCCCCTGCACTACCCCTGTTTGTAGTAGCAGGCTTGCAGTTGCAGCTTGTCATGTGGGTTATTGAGATCTGTAAGTTTTTCAAAAAAAAAATATTGAGATCTGTACTAGTGTGAGCTAGTCACGTGCATTATTTATGTCGGGATTAGGAATATTCTATGGTATCATATGACATGTTATTTTTTATATGACTTGAAAAGGACATGGTCAATGTTTTTCTACTTTTAAAGTAAAGTACGTGTGGAGATTATTTTAAAGCTAGTTGTACCCCGCATGGGAGCAGAAGTAGATTCTATATAGCCCCTAAAATGGCAACAAAAAGATGATGTCACCCGTGTGGTTTGTTTTACAAATGGTATCATTCGCTTCTCGTGCTACAAAGTGTAGTTTGTCTAGTTTTTCCATTCACACTATTGTTTCATGTACAAGCTCGTGAAGGAGTGCGAGGCGATGCTGGACCAACTCCTGCCGAGGAGCCAGCCAGCGCCGCCGCCGAGCGATGACGGGAGGGAAGACAGCGACGGAGACGACAGGCCTGCCGAAGCGAGCTCCTCGTTGGCCAACGGCGGCGGCGGGGCGCTGGAACTGGAGGAGATCGAGGACATGGAGAGCACGTACATGAAGAGCACCGTGGCCGCGCTCAGGTCGCTCAGGGAGATCCGGAGCGGGAGCTCCACGGTGAGCGCGTTCTCCCTGCCTCCGTTGCACGGCGAAAATGGGCATGCGAAGGACGAGGAGCCGGAGCAGGAGGGTTGAGGCGACATCCGACATGTGTAGGACAACATAACGGAGCAGCCTTTGTCGTGGACATGAACATGATTGTAAAGATGATGCTTCTTCTGCTGAGAGAAGATTTCTTACCTCGTTTTTGTCCCACATGTACATGGCGTTTGTTTTCACATAATGTGGGAACTGCTGCAAAGTAGGATAAATAATACTTTAATAACTCGCAAAGCTTATGGATGTGTTTGGTTACGTGGCTTAGGCCTCCTCCCATGGTATGAGCTAACTGACCTCTGCTTGAGCTTAGGCCTCCTCTGCTTGACCTATTCGCACTCGCACGGCCGTATCGAGCTTCGTGAGGCTCAATCGAGCTCGAGCATGTCCTATTCAAGCTCTAGCGAGTCTAAATCGAACTCGAACATGGCCCAATCAAGCTCCAGCAGGTTGAGTCGAGTTCCTGACCACCCTAACAATCACTACCTATAGGTGCAAGTTTTGTAGCAATCTTCTCTGCTGAACCAGGGGAATAGCAGCACGAGAACGACCGAATGGAGTCTGAGATATTATCAGCAGCGAACATCTGTAGTACTAACAATGGTTACAATGATTTGATGTGGAAGTAGGAGAAAATAGATTAAATATATGTGCCCTCCTTGGACTGTAGGATTTAATCTATTGTTTCATATCATCCTATGGAATTGAACTGATTCCTGTAAAATTCCTGTGTTCCGAATTAAGCTATACTAGTCTCTAACCAGTGCAGTTGCACGAGCTAGCAGGGAGTTTCTATATATGAAAAACTTAGATTTTCAATAAAATTTAGCTTTCCAATACTCCACTTTACTATACTATACACGATTGTGCACTCATAACTCATTTATGTTTCTTTAAATATTTGTTTAATTTGAACATTCTGCATGCATATGTTGATGAATACTTTTATCTTTATATATGAGTTTTGCAGTACTACCCATGACCCCCAAATTCATGACTTACTTTGGAATATCTTAATAGAAACTTAGCAGGAAATTAAAGAATTCAAATGTATAGGAATTATGAAAATATGTTTTTCCAAAGTTTACCTTTTCCAATTCTTCGAATCACCACATACGGGAGTCCATCTTCCTTGCATTGCACAACGTGATTTCCCGTTTTTCTATCGGGCCAAATACCGTGGAACTCTCCGAGATCCACGAAGAATCATCGCCTGATGAGTTCCATGCTGCAACGTCACCTAATCGACTTTCATACCGGTGCGCTCGGATGCGATGCTGCTTTCTCGTGTCAAAGAAATTTGGGAGAACCGAAGGCAACAGAGGAGAATAGTATGGGATTATAGGAGATGGTGCAGCTGTCCTAAGGGACTATCAATAATTCTAGCAAAATTTAAAAATTAAGAGGCTAGCTAAAAAATAAAAAGCTTTCCAAAAGAAGCGGTAAACCAACCGACTGTTTAAAACTGACAACGTGGATGGAGAGCCCGTCTGGCTAGATAAAGATACCTAGTAAAGGGGTGAAAAGATTGCTATCGAGTTGGTTAGTATGATGGATGTAATTTTTCCTCTCTTTTCTCTTTTTTAACTAGCCAACAAAATATACAAGAGCTCTCTTGGAGATGTTCTCATAGCAGACACAGTGGATCGGAGGGGGTCCTCTTTTCTATAACTAACCCACGACAGATTATGATTGCCACATGATAGCATCATACCCGTTCATATGTTGGTCTCAAACAAAGGCCTACACGAGATATACACAGCCTACCAATCCCGAACAGGCCAAATGTGCTTAGCCACCCAACCAAACAATGGCCTAAAGGCCTCCAAAAGCCAGACTTGGGCTGACTTGGCTATGGATATCTCAGAGCCAGGCTTGGGCTTAGCCAGATATCCAATCACCCGCGTAGCATCTGGAGCTAAAACCTCGTGCAAACCCCATCAGCTTGCAAACCTGGCCCATCCACCGCTTATGCATGCCACCCAGCGCACCGTCGCCCACGCCCTGTTCTTCTTTCTCCTCAAGCCAACAGCTCTCCTGTTTCTTTCCCTTTTGCGAGCAAGACGACAGCGCAGCGGCGCGTTTCGCTGCCCCACTCCGCCAGCGCTCACGCGCGCGACGCGCCTGCTGGCTGCTGCCGCGGACGCTGCACGCGGGCTCAACTAGGGGAATTGACCGCTCTGCCCCCCCGCGCCGGCGCCGCCGAGCCCCAAGCTCACCTGCTCCCCGTCTCCTGATCGCTTGATGGTCGCCACGCGTCCCGATGTCCCGGACGCCGAGATCAGCAGCCGTCCGAAACCTCGCTATCCATCGCCAAATTAAACCCTACCTGCCCACCCACAAAAGAGAAACCCCAGGGCGCCGCCGCCGCCCCTCCATTCCCTCGCGCCGCGAAAGGGGGCTTGCCGCTTGCCCCATCCTTTCCTCTCGCCACCACCGAACTGCCACACCAAAAGGGAAGAGAAGTGAAGGGAGGAATCAAGAGAAACCGGAGACGGAGCTGCCGCGCGCGGAGAACGACGACGAGGAGGAGCCGGGACCCGGATAGAGCTGCGCCGACGCCGCGTCCCTGCCTCATCTACGCCGATCTCTCGCGGGCTGCATCGCCTACGCCGAACGGGAGCAAGGGACGCCGCCGGCACCGAACCGCGCCGTCGCCGAACTGCGACATCGATCGACGACGCCGAGCCAGCTGCCCGCCGCAACCTCGTCCACCACGGCGCTGACGCCCTCGACCCCGCGGACACCCGCTTCGCCGTCGCCGCCGCGCAGACCGTCCGCGACCCCCACGGTGAGCACGCACACCCTCGCCGCATCCCTTGCTCTCATCTGCCTGCCTGTGTAGGTTGGCCTTCGTGCCACCGTTTGCCACGCGCGCGCGCCCCCACGGCCAAGCCACTCCGCCAGTGCAGCTTACCGCGGATACCGTCCTCGCCATGGATGTGCGTTCGTGTCTCGGGCGCAAATGGTGGCTCATCTAGATAGAGACTTCTGTTTGCTCATGACAAAGGTTCATGCAAACTGTGAAGAAATCATCTGGACAGAGTCGACGTCGCCCCTTCTCACCCCATCACCTACATTTATCCTGGCTCCTATTTCCAGTACCATTATGTCCTATCAGTCTACTTATACCACTGTGGAGTCGTACCTCGTAGATGATTCAACAAGACTGGCAGCTGATTCAAAAAACTACTTTTTAGTATCATGCAATGATTTGAATGATGAACATGAAGGCGTAAGTAGATTGATAGGAGCACCAGTTTTTACTATGGGCAACAGCATTACTGGGAATAGTGCTATGGGAGTTGTCTTGAAAGACTGCCGGCCAGGGAGTGAGATGCGAGTGGCAAAGACTGCAACACATTTCAAGCAAATGATAAAGGCACTTGATCTGTCAAACCCACCGTCACCGCCAAAGAGGAGGAAGTTGAGGAAGTCAGAGAAAAACAGAGAAGAGGAAGGTGAGAATGACCCACCAGCACCGAATTCTGAGCAAAACAGGCAAGAGGAAGCCGAGAATGACCCACCAGCACCATCCTCACCGTCAAGCACGAGTTCTGAGCAAAACAGAGGAGAAGAGGAAGCTGAGAAAGACCCACCAGTACCATCCTCACTGTCAAGGAGTAAGCGGAGAAAGACCAACCAACACTGAGCGAGAGACATATCTTTGTAATAATATGTGCACTGAATGTAGTAATTTTATCTTTGTAATATTTGCATTGACTGCTGTTACATTTGGGCACCAGAGCTGTTTGATTGAGAAACTCAAGTTATGAGCTACTCCAATTTCCTTTCACTTTTGTGTCACAAATTAAATTATGCTTGTAGAATTTATTTACTGGGAGCTAGCAGCCATTAAACTTTATTTCGGACTGCTGTTTCATACTATCCAGATTTCAGGCCTGCTTACTGCCAGCATGTTCAACATTCATTAAACACCATTTCTTTCATTACATCGAAGGGCTGTTTGGTGCTTGCTAAGGTGAGGCTTATGCCGTTGCTACAGGAGATACAGAAGAAAGGGGGAAAAGCTTGGGTTCCTGGTCCTACTCCGGCAGAATCGGCGGGTCTTCCTCGCCTCCGACGGTAGAAGTCTGGCAGGTCAGGTAGGTTAGGTGACCTAGTTGTTCTAGGTTTGGTGTTCCAGGAGGCGACGGCGAGGCGGGTGCGTCGTCCGACTCCGACCTCGTCCTCTCTTCGGTGGCGCCAGCGAGAGGTTTGCGATCGAGGCGGTCAGGCTGGTATCCACCGGATGTGATGTCTTGCTTGGGGGCATCCATGCCCGGTGGATTTTGTACAGGAGTCTGGACCTGTCTGGTGCCTTGGCGTTCTTCTGACGGCGTGCTGCAAGGTAGTAAGTACTAGGTAGTATGTAGGAGGGCGTCTGCTGGGTTTTTTGTGGTTTGCTGGGGAGTGAATCTGCTCTTCTTCGTTGTCTGCCATTGGCGTGGACGGATCCAGGGTCAAGAGCTTGCGGTGCGTCCCCGGTCGATGGGTACGGTGTTCAAGGCGTGCTCGTTCGATCTCGTCTCTTGATCGAGGCGGGATGCTACTGCGGCTTCTCGCAAAGCCTTTGGGCGATGGAGTTCTGCTTGACCCAATGCCGTAGCTGGTTGGGTTGTCCTTCCTTCGGTGGTGAAAAGGATCCGACCTGCCTCCTCTGTGAAAGTTGGCAAGGACAGATTCCCTACCTGTATCATTTGCGTATGTGTACGAGTCGTTGTACGTTATCGTGTTACTGTTTAATGCAGACGAGTATGCTTATAAAAAAAAGGCGAGGCTTTATGCCGAAAAATTGGATATCCACCAAGTGAACAAATTTCTCTAACAAAAGCAAAAACGACTAAAGCTTACATCAAGTATCTGATTCCTGTGACATTACAAGCTTGCTGAAACACAATGACTGATTCCATCTCCATCTTCTTGTACAGCGCAGAGTTCCCCATTATCAAAGCTGCATGCCGGCCTGAATTCTCTGCATTTCTCATCCAGCGGGACGATTGTTCTTACAAGGAGCCTCTCACACATGTCTGCGAATGGAGTTCCCTTAATTAATCGATGTAACAGGAAATGAAATTACAATCCAGCTGCATTCATCTTGAGAAATGTTCCCATGATGATGTTTGTAGACAAGCTCAACAAGGCCAAACTTGAGACGATCTCAACTTGAGACAGATTGTCACTGCATACTATAACACTATACACTTCAATTATTCGACTCGGTGTCCCAGACGTAGAAACCAGCATCAGCAACTGTTGGTGAGCGATCCAGCACTAGAACACATCAACGAGAAAATTATTCGTCATTGGGGCGGTACCGGTGGAGATCGAGCTCCCCATCCCTGATCGAACTATGCGGTTGCAGGTTGCTGTTTAATTTCCTTCTAAAAACTATACGGTTGCTGCTTTCTGGATGACGAGGGCATTCATGGGAATTACACCATCCTTCGATGGCGAATTATTAGGTACGCCTTCGCTCGCTGCCCTGTGGCCCCGACGTGCCAGTTTTCTTGCCAAAGTGGAAAAAGTAGGGGCAGCGCTCTCGCTGTCGCTGCTCAAGCAACGTCGTCACCCACGGCGCGGCTGCCCCCTCCCACTCACAAAGACCCTCCGCATCATATCCTGTAGACCCCAACCAACCGACTCCCCCGTTTCCTCTCCCGTCTCGACGGACAGATTCCTATCGGTGAGCTCTGTGCCTCTCTCTCTCTCTCTCTCTCTCCCCTCCCGACTACATCTCGATCATCTTCTCTCTTCCCGCACTAACCCGATCGATCACACATACCGCTGTGGAGCAGGCCGACGGGAACGAGGAACACGAGGCCGACGGGGACGAGGAGCACGAAGCCGCCCGCGCGCTGTGACGTTCGATCCGACCCGATGGAGGTATCGCCTCGCCTCCCTACCACCTCTGGCCTCGATCTCCCCCTCCCTCGGTCTTTTTGAGATGAGTGATCGGAAATGTGATTCCTTCCGCCGCCGTTTGGGGCCTTGCTCGCCAACGCTGCCGCTCGAGCTCGAGCAGATCTACGATCGCCCATGGCGCACGGCAGCGCACCGGGAGGTTGAAGGAAACCCCGGGCCCTGTGAGAACAAAGGCCCCTCTCTTAACTTTTTTTTACACTCCCCACCGGCCGATCCGCTTCTCCGGCCGGCCACCAGCGCCTACCTCGGCGACGGCGAGGCCGAGAGGAGCCCGCTCCAAACCCCAAAACCCTAGTTTAAGTTAAGAGTGTAGTGATGTCCGATGCTCGCTTAATCCTTTCTTCTAACAGTAACTAGTCGTTTAGGTTAGCCGCTGCCAAACGACTAGTAATCATTAGTACTACTGGGTATTTATTTGGATTGGGCCGTACTGGTGGGCCTCGCGTCTCGTGCATTGGGCCTGCAACTGAAATAGCAAACTCGGGCGTTACGTAATGGGGGTATGAGCTTCTATGGGCTGTTTTATTCCATTTGCTGGGCCTCGCGACCCCGACCCAAGTCTCAGTTTCCTACCTTTTTACAGGACAGCAGGTTCAAGACTCGCCCCAGCAGGCAAGTTCGCTCGACAGCTTTGCGCTCGAGGAGAAGCGTGGTGGCCGTGGTCGTCGCGAGGTCTCGGGTGGACAAGTCGTTTGGCAGCGGCTTCGTTATTCACGATGGACCTTTCGGTTCACTTGTCCTCACGTGTTCACACGTGGTGAGAGGTGCCAAGTCTGTCCGCATAAGGAGGGTTGTGCTTGGAGGAGTTCAAGAGCTCGCAGCTAACGTGATTGACAGCGATGACACGACCGACATTGCCGTTCTCCACGTTCCAGAACTGAGGAGGAGTGGCACCTCTCTCGCTCTGAACTTGACGCCGCCACGCCAAGTCAACGAGCCTGCAGTTACAATTGGGTACTTCAACCCAACCGACTTGTTGGATGAGATCGCGCTCACAAGATTGCCGGCCACTTCCCCTGGATGTATCCGGTAGGTTTCCATGACTTTCGTTGATACAACTGCGTGTCTGTGTATAAAATCCTGCTGATGGCTATCTTTGAGATGCATTTTACGTTTCTCTAATCAAATTGAAGGGACCTTGACGAAAGCTACGTCGCCAGATTTGGTGATTTCCTGAGTGAGTGCAAGATGGAGCCTGGGAAGCGGCAACTCTCTAGAAATTCTAGTTTTGTGCATGATCTTGTACTTCTGGACTGTGTCAATATGAAAGGCGTCTCAGGTGGACCAGTCGTTGATAGAGATGGTGTGATTGGGATGTCCTTTAAAATGGGTATCAAGGGTATGCCCAGAATGCTCGCCGTGTCGTCTGAGACTATCTGCGGAGTACTCAAGAAGTTTGCTGGTCTACCTGTTAGTGTAAGATGCGATTTTCACTGTCTATAAATTGAAATTCATGCATTCCTTGTGTGCTAATTATATTATTTGCTCTTTCTTTTCTAACCCTTTAGGCCACTATGGAAGAGGTGTTCTATCGCTTGGTGCTCCTTGGAGGCGCCGGACGCCGGTGATCCCAGGGGCAGCTCAAAACTCTGCGATGGCAGGGGCCGATCACAGCCCACCACTTTACCCCTTGTTTTGATACTTCTTTTTCCCGTCGAAAGATCAGTTTGAAGGTGTTTTGTTTGATTGACTAGTTCATAATTCTAGAAGAAACACATGAGGAAAAATTAGTGGAGAATTGAGCATGCACCACTTGTTTCAAAGTCAGCTGAAGGTCTGCTAGCGTGTTTGGGCATCTAGATGTTTTCTTTAAGCGACTTTTCCATTTGAGAACCATTGATGCTTATTCTAAAAAAATGATGTTTTTCATCATTAATTACCATTATGGACGGAGATAAACCGATAAATTTTGTGCGCAGGTCACTTGACCCGTAGAAAGTATATATGGGCGAGTGAGGTGTCCTTATTTGATTCGTCAATTTCAACTGAGTTTAAAGGTTGCTTTCCAAAGCAAAGTTTCGATGAGGGAAAAGAAAATTTTAAGTTGTCGATATTGCAATACTTCGCAGTCTTAATGTAAACAAACTCGTATTAATGTAAACAAATAGCACATGTACCAATGCTCTCCATGGTGAAACTTTTGCATGGAGATTGCATCAAATTTGGTCCTCCACAAAGTAGTTGTTCAACTACTTCTGTAAGTAGCTGCTGTTTCATGACACCATTCAGTGTCCTCTTCTTATGCTTGTCTGATCACTCTAAAGTATCATCGACCAATCACTTTTATGGAGAAATAACACGCTCAATTCAATAATCAACTGCACCGAATTATGATGCACCCAGTTCATTGTCTTACTTCTTACTCCTTCCTCGTTTATAAGGCATGAGATAACATGACACGGTCTCCTAAATCATACTTTGACTATTCATTTCTTTTATATTATATTAGTTATGGTTATGAATTTATACCCATTGGAAAGTACGTTTGATTACAAATCCAACCATGTCAAGTTTATATGATAAAATGAAAAAATTGATGGGTAAATTATTGGTCAAAGATCGTAAAGTTTGAATCTCATTTTACGTGTGCGCCTTATAAACGAGGAACGAGGGAGTATGATTTTGCCTACTCCAACAACCTATTTTTTTCCTTACTCGTGATGTTTTACGTTGCCAACTTCAGTACTTGAAGATTTGTTCAACAACCTAAATTTTCCCTTTCTCGTGATGTTTTACGTTGCCTACTTCAGTACTTCGTGATTTATTCAACAACCTATTTTTCCTTTCTCCGTTTCTCGTGATGTGTGATTTATTCAACAACCTATTTTTCCTTTCTCCGTTTCTCGTGATGTTTTACGTAGCGTATGTGCAGTAGAGCCGCATCCCGGTGACGAAGGCGTGTGCGCAACCGAGCCTCAGGGCATCCACCAGCTGAAGCGTGCCGATGTGTCCTGACCACGAGCGATACTCGCGTAATCACATGCCTGGTACATAATCTCGATCGATCTACTACGCTACTGCAGTGCAATGCATGCAGAAACTAGAAAAGAAATCAGATCACAGGCAAGCAAGAAAATCAGCATGCACATCAACACAAACTGCCCGCGTGAACTGTGGACCTCAGATTCAAGAAATCTGGAGTAGTGAATGAAAAAAAAAGAATGAACACAGCCATCAGAGATAACATGTTGCTTTCAATCTCTTTCAAAGAATCCTAAAGCCCAAAAATGTCCAATGCAGAATACTGTCTTTGGGCCCAAAACAGTAATGGAAGCTAATTAGTCTGTTAACGACCATGCATGCTATTACACAACATAGCACAGATAAGAGAAATCGAAGCAGCACATAGACTTTGGAAACTAAAGCACCATAACAAGTGGCACAGGTGAACCGTTATGGAGAGATGAATCAATACAAAAGCTCAAATTTCACTCCCTTCAGGTAGCAATACTTGTATTCAAAGCCCACCTCAACATCATCATCAATTTTATCCTCGTCCACATAATTAGGAAGCTGCCAACATGGCATGGGCACAGGCCACCTGTAGTTATGAATGTTAAATCGTATAATTGTTGACAGTCATTCTATATGATAAAATAACTCAAGGTCCCAAGCATATAGAACCATGCATCAGGATACCCACCTGTTAAACCTATCTCTGTTATCCAAGTCCAATTTCCACGAAGGCACACCAGAGGTATCATTGCAAATTTCTCCGGTCTTACTGTTAAGCATACCATTAAATAGATTATGCAGCAAACCTCCTAAAATGTTCAGAAAAATAACATATGTGATATGCATTTGAATACCTTCTTTTCTCAAACGATGCTAAAATGTCACAAATGTCTGTCCAAGACAGGAAAGGGGTTCCTATCTTCTTATCATAGAAGTTCATGCCAAGAATATCCCCATCCAGAGTAACTAGAGGGCCTCCAATCCCAAGCTAGCAAGGTAACATGGACAAGTGTGATTTCTATGGCAAATAGGTATTGCTAGACAACTCACTCTGATGCAACTATATATTTACTCACCATGAAAAAGTAGGAAATACAAAACATAGGATTACCTTAGTAATCTTGCACGAGGAATGTACAAGGAAGTCACAATCAAGGGTGCCTGTCCAGCAAACCAGCATCCCACTTGTAGCCATTAATGCACCTGATTTGAAGCAACGCCCTACAGCTGCTACATGGGAAACCATGGACCAATAATCCCGAGTCTTTGCTGGACGAAGGTCATGGCGGTCCTTGACACTGACTAGAGCAACATTGTAATGTAGATCATAATTCTCTAATATCCCATCTGTGCTTTTGTTGCTTGGAAGCAACACCTCAATCTGAAAATGATACAAATGATGAGACATAAGCAGCACCTCAAAAGAACAAGCAATCACAGAATAATGAGCACCAACCCTCAAGTTTTCAACAATCTTGTTCTCGTCACCAGAATTTCTAATCAAGCTTGCTGATGTCAAAATCACTGTAGATCCATTCCATCGAATAAAAAAACCTGTGCATGCAAAAATCCTTTCTTCTCCTGCACCAGATTTTGGTTATCAGCTAGTTGTGATCAAAACAGAGATTAAACAGTAAATGGCACATCACTATAAAATCACCATCGAATGAAGCCAGTGCGACGACACTTCGACTTATTCTAGAAGAAGCTTTTTCACCAAGTTTGCTCCAGACACCTTTACCATGTATATCGCCAAAAGTCTCTTCAAAAGTATTGACCAAAATCATGCCATCTGAGAAATATACATTTTAGAATAGTTGTTAGTAGTACAGGAGAGGCTATAAAAGATCAGCAAATATAGAAAGACTGACTCACCATCTAACATGGTTGATGGTAACTTAGGGTAACCCATGGAGTCTGTATCTAAGTAATGCTGGTTGAGACAATCTCTGCGTCCTGGTGTAACAAGGTCAAGTGATCAGCACTAGCATATACTAAATTAATTCACATAAATTCTGTATGTGCATAATGATCAGCATGTAATGTTAGTTATATTACGATAACAGACTGATCAGCGATCCACATTAGAAGTTGGCGGTGTGCATGAACATAACCAATCAATATAAGCGTAAAGTAAAAGAGTAAATCTAGTTGATATAAAAATGTAAAAGCTAAACTTGCACAGCTTCTAAATAGATATCATTACAAAGAAGCAACGATTTGCACGATACCACAGTGTTAAGAAGTCTCAAGGAATGGCTGTAGGCTCACCTTCTGGGTGGCTGTTAGATTTAACAGCTACAGGCGCTTCAAACCTGCAGAAGAAAATAAAAGTTACCACTAACCCAAAAATAAAATGGATCAAGCCAGTGTGTTAATACACAAAATGGTGACAAAACCTAGGTAGAATCATAGGCCAAGAACAAAGATAGAGGAAACATGACCTGAAGTTGTACGGATATAATAAATGTTTCATGAAAACTTGATGACAATGCCTTCTAGTGTGCACATTCAATAAGGGCTGTGTTTAGTTCCCAAACTTTCTCTCTCCAAACTTCACTATTCACCTATCACATCAAATCTCTCTCCTCATGCATGGAGCACTAAACGTGGGTAAATAAAAAAAACTAGTTGCATGGTTTTGATGTACACGACGAGACGAATCTTTTGAGCCTAGTTAGGTCATGGTAGGACAATGTTTACCACAAACAAACGAAAAGTGCTACAGTGCGCTACAGTGTCCGATGCGACTTTTTCACCCTCTTTTTAGGAACTAAACACAGCCGGACAAACATACAGCTGCAACAATATCATAAGAAATACGAAAAATCTAACAAAAGGCAACTGTGATAAATACCTAAGAACAACAAATATTTTGGTTGAGGTGTCAGAGAAACAAGTTAATATTTGAAGTAAACATTGAGAAGGGGAAGTGCAGATGACAAGCAAGATAAGGTAGAGCAGTGAATGATCCGGATTATCAAATACATAGGCTATCTGGAGCACAAAAGGCTGACCTTATAAGCTCATGCAGAAGGGGAAGTGAGGTAGAATGGAGTAGGTGAACTAATGAAGGTTGAAGGGCATACATCACTTAGACATACCCGTAAACTAAACCTTTTGACCGTGCAAGACCTGTCTCCTTTTCCCAGGATGTCCAGTAATGTTTCAGACGCTTCAAAATTGTGACCCATGGTAGGAAAACTGCTCTTTCCGTAACCAAAAAAAGGTTCATGCCAACAACTTCCCCATCAAATGTAAAAATCGTTCCACCTTCCCAAGCCTAATAGCACAATAAAGTTGACAGGTAAAGAGGGTTTCATTTGAACAAAATATAAGTGGTATGGAACATGAGCGAAATATAAAATAAAATTCATTTTTATTGCCTACATGCGTAAAGTAAATGTAACAGAATCAAATGGATGTATTGTCATGCAAGTGTACCTCTGAGGTTTTACTATCAAGATCTTTATCATCTTTGTATACCCTTAAATCACCACCCAATTCCACACTCCTGGCTTTTAGGTCACCAGAGACATCACGCCAAACTACACATGCCTCACAATGGGGCACAGATTTCTGCTTACGATGGAAAATTCCAACATTAACATCAAGGAAGGCAAAGACCTCGACAACAGCAAAGTTATGAGCATAATCATATTCAGCCATAACACCCCTATACACTTCCTTGCCTTCCTGGCGCACTTCAATCTACAAAACAATAATAAGGCAAGAAATAATTACATAATGATCAGAAGCAAACAAAATAGTAAGAAGTGAATGTCGGCGCCAACCTTTAGGTCAAAATAGTCCTTGTTTGATTTAGAATCGAGAGCTCTAGCCAAACTTGCAGAAGTCAGAAACCTTGTTCGGCGGAACCCCTCCTGTTCTACAGCCATGCCCGAGCATGAAAATAAGGTTACGTTTCCTACAGAAGATTGCAACTCGGATCATTTAACTGGTAGTGTTTCAATACATATTTGCTGGAAAACTAAGAAGACTATAGCAGCATATATAGTTACCATGGCATAAAGAAATTGAGACGACACTTTTACAAAAATCTGATTTAACCATATCAGATAGCTTATTGCAAACATCTTGAGTAGAGTCCCCATCATCCAAGCGACCTAGTTCAAGAAAAGAAAACATTAAGGCAACAATGTGTGTGCGGCAGGAGGGGGGGGGGGGGTAGCAGACCTGAGATACACTCAGTCTTCCAAGCTTTTCTGTTCTTACGAAAGTTTCCAGTGAGATCACCACCACCCCTCTTAGCTTTCCGCATCTTTCTCAAGGCTGAAGCATAATTGTTTTAGAAATATAACAAAGGGGCAAAATGTGGGGGTCATAAGCAGTAATAAAGCAACAATGTAAAACTATAACCGACTAACCAATCAAAGGAAATGCTAACAAAAGCTATTATGTCGGGACTGAAAGACCAGTGTTGATAATGATAATTTTGGCATTTGTTTGTTTCTTCCTAGATCATATAATCTAGCTTATGGTCCAATGGTAGTATTGTAAAAGATCACCCTAGATGCCAAAATAATCTGAATAATCATCTCCTGGGCAGCTTATTTCATATTATTTTGGCATCCAGGGTGGTATTTTACTATGTTACCCTTCACTGGAGGGAAACAAACAGGTCCTAAGCTCAACTATAAACTACACCATGGAGTGCTAACATGAAAATGCCTGAACACTCTACTCTATTACACCTGATGTATCGAAAGTTTCTACCAGCTAGCCTATTCCTTGGGCTTTGTCCACCTGTATTTAGAGTAATTTTCTCCCTGAAAACACACATCAATGGTATCTTGGAACAAACGGCGTCACCGCAGACACCTGAAAGGAAAGAGCTCATGGAAGTCCATATTTGTTGGTGCAGGTTGTAGTATACTGGTGTTAATGTAGTCAAGACTAGGCTTTACCTTCGTTTGCATTATATGTAATATGTTCTCTACTACTACTTAGTCTAGACGGAACATACAGAACTACATAGAAGAGGACATAGAAACATGGAGCATGGAGCTAATGAGAAAAAAGGCCCTAGCTCTTAACATGCTGCACTGAAATAAACTCTTGATAATTCCAAATGAATACTATCGAACTAATCTGAAATTGTATATCGATTCTTCGATCAGATTTCTAAACAAAGGGCTGTATACTGAACACCAATATTGTATCACCCAATCAAGCGGATCTTGTAGAAAGAAGTTGGTCCGCTAAAGCCCAAGTTCCAATCAGATGGACACTTATAATCGGCTGGATGTAACTTGAACAAACATCACTACACTCTGGTAGCCACAAAACGTGGGGAGAAGGTTGGGATTTCGGCGTTCCCCTCAGCCGCCGCAAAAAATTTAGGGTCCGATCTAGGGTTTTAGGTGCATGAAGTCACACGGATGCGAGGAAAGGGTTGAGGAGGAGGATCCTTACCTTAGAAGGCGCAGGGCAGCGCGGCACCCCTAGGACGAACGAACGCGCACGATCGGGCGGTCCGTCGCTCGCCGGTAGGGTGGCAGCGAGAGAGAGGCGAGGGCAACTGGGCAAGCAGACGCTTTGTTGCAGGCTGAAGGGCGCTGCCAATTTCACGTGCCGAGCTCGTGCGCGTGGATCTGTGGCCAGATGCGTACGCGAACGGGAGTGGTAAAAACCAAAGACAAAAAAGTCTGATTTTTGTTATGAAAATGGAAAAGCCCGACATACTTCAACTATCATAACTATATTCAGTTTACCTCACGCACTGACATGGCATCGATTTGGACACGCAAACAACGTCATTATTTTTTCTCCTAATGAATCAAATCACAATTTTGGGCCTGTTTGGACCCCGGCCACAGCTCCCACAGCACTGTGGCGTGGAGGCTGTGGCGCTCACAGTTGCCGCCACAGCACTGTGGTGTGGCGTGCTGTGGCGGCAAGCCAAATAGGCCCTTTATCTTTCAAGTTACCAAATTTTAGACTTCGGGAAGAGAATGCATTAATAAATAAGATTATCTAAGGTGAGTATTGTTTTTTTATCGATTTTGAACTTGTCTAATTTTACTTTATGGGTCAAACATTCTCTGTTTGCATCAGGATACGTTTTCATAGCTTGGCTTATATTTACTAGCAAATATGCACGTGTGTTGCTACGTATTGTCATAATACTAAATGTGATCTAATGTACTTTATGTCACAACACATTCACCCTGTGAATATAGGCACGCATACAAATGTCGAGATTAACGAAGTCATCAAGGACGTCTGCTTATCGCCAACCACATTGCCTACTATTGAATAAATAGCACCGGCTAAATTCTAAAATAAATCAAATAAAAAGCTAATACATGTGCTGAATCGAGGACTCGAATCCAAGTTGCTAATTTCTCCGCCATAGAAAACTTTGCCTATTGATATATAATCAGTTTGCACCAAGTGTCATACTTTTGAGATTAAAAATATCGTTTGGACTCACAATGTGCAAAAGTTTAATCAATGTTTTAGGAGAAATGTCGGGCACATTCTCTAAAGTAAAACTGCTCAAATTGTCTTCAAGATATAAGACTGTGTTTCTTCTAGTTACAATAATCGTCCAAAACAAACATAAAAAGATCAAACAAATATAACTCAAAAATAAAAAAAATCTTACAAAAGAATATAAAAAGACATATCAGTCACGGCTAGATCATGTGAGCCCAAAGGTTGATGATAGTCGTAGTAACTATGTCAATTTAGGTTTATATGAACTCCTAGGAAAAATGTGATTTTAATGTCCCCATTGAACTCTGATGACATGATGAATTGATGGTATATCAGTTAGTCAAGCTATTTGTGCTCGAATCAGTAAAATTATAAAATTTGGGTCCTTAACATACTTCCTTATTTCCCTTTGCTTTTATAAGGCGCTTTTATAAGGCGCACATGTATATTAAGATTCAAACTTTACAAACTTTGATCAATAACTTAAGCAATAAATTTTAAATTTTATCATGTAAATTTAGAATTGCTAGATTTGTAATAAAAAGGTACTTTTAAATTATTATAAATTTATAATTATAAATAATACAAGATAAGATAAATAAATAGCCAAAGTGTAATTTAGAAGACCGTGCCAAGTTGTGTCTTATAAAAGCGAAAGAAGGGAGTAGTATAGAAGCTCGCATTTTCCTAAATCACTCATAAACTAATGAAACTATTCTTTCAACATACATGATGTGTCTATCGATATTGAGTTATATATAGTGACTCTGTATACTTTGTCTCTATCTCTATCTGTATACATGTCTTTCAAAGAAGCTCATAGAGATAGAGTTGAGTGCGTGTATTCGCATGTATAAATATGTTTCATGTGAGCTTGAGGGTCTACATATAATGTGATTAAAAAACTTTTGTAATAGGCTTGGTATAGTAAGATAAAATATGGAACATCCATTATTCGTTAAGACGCAATGATACATCTTCTCCAGTGAGATAGTTCTGATTACTAAGAGCATCTACGAGAGACAAGCCAAATCATTTTGTAAAGTTAAATTTAGTTATTGTTAGAGAAAAAACGTTTCCAACAGACTCTGTAAATGACCCACCAAATTTAGTGGCACCTCATTCGCTAGCTATTTAAATATTCTACGTCTCAATATGTGTTTAGGAACGCAACCTTTTTTTCCTACACTGGCTTCTCGCTTTTCCCTTTGTCTTTCTCTTTCTCGATCTCTCAGGATCAAATATTCAAATCACTTAAGGCTGTTTGGTTTACTGGATGGATCGGTCCGGAATGATCCGAACCGGCCTACGTCCGAGCAGTGGCGGAGGGCCCGGTAGGGCAAGGTATGGCGGCAGCCATACCTCAAAATTTGCTAGAACTACACATGCTCAACTTTGGTCCTTGACTTAATCCCTTTATTCACTAATGTGTGTTGTATATTATAGTTCGTCACTTGGTCAATCCACTCCCGCCATACCTCAACTATGAATTGTCCTCCGCCACTGCGTCCGAGCCTGCGCTCTTGCTTGGTTTGAGTCACGTCGTCCGTCATCATGCCGTTCTAATCGCAGGCAAATATGAAGGACCAACTCCGTAAACCAAACAGCCTGTTAGCGTGTGAGCAGGTTAGAGTCAACGGAGCTCTCTCGATTTCTGCACAGTGGCTGCGTCGTCCAGGGAAACTCGCGCCGGCGACCGCAGCTGGACGTCGTGTCTAGCAGCCTGTATGGCAGTTCTGATCATGTGCTGTGGAGGGCCGGCCACATCTGGCCGATCTTCATGGCAAGCAACGTAAGTTGGGTGGCCTTTGTGAGGGATTTTTACCTTTCCGTCTCGCCATCTCGCCGCCCATAACTTGCCGTGTCGCACTTCACACTCTCGTTTAGAGGCAGCAATACAATATAAATTACTAAAAAATTTACTACACAATCCCATTATAACATAATCTGAATCCACTCGCGTGTCGCACCATACAATTCGAATCACGTTGAAAGTTATAGCGTAATGCCACTGACCCGTAGCAACGCGTGAGCACATTTGCTTTGTAACGCCGCGAAACCGACTCAGGAAACAATGCATGTAAAATACAACTCATCGACATTCCAGCTAACAATACACATCAATATGAAGTGGGCTCACACAATCACAATGTTTTACATTTACAGATCTAGCGAAGTGTAGCTATCCTACAAAACATGTACTACATCCGTTCCAAATTATAAGTCGTTTTGGCAAATCTAGATTCATAGTTAGTAGTATGTATCTACATATATACTTATGTCTAGATAAGTACTACTAACTATGAATCTAAATTTACCAAAACGACTAATAATTTGGAACGGATGGAGTATATTGTACACGCCCTCCGTCATTCACAGGGTCATGCTTCTCATGGTCATCTCCTTCAGTGTGGTAATAGATCTCTGGAACAACTTGAGACTACATCCAACTTTGTCCTGCGAAGTAAAACGAATGTATTTAATTTAATGCACCAAATTAATCACACCAAAACAGGATTGGCATTTTAGACTCCAGTTTAGCTATCAAAGGATTAAATGTACATATATTTAAATCTAATGTTATGATATAGCAGTCATATCCCAACCTTACACATGTCCAAATTTGTAGAGCAATAGCAGAGTGAACACAACATGGCAGCCCTACTTGGCCCTAAAGCAATAGCAAAACAATAACAATTTATCTGGACTTCATACCTCTTTTAAATGTTCCAGCCTCTCCAGTACCGGAAGTAGCTCATCAGAAAATGGGGAAAGATACGCATATTGCAAAGGACCATGACAAGTGGCACATGTTATTCAGCCACTTGAAACCAGCAACCATATGGAGATATAAATCAACGGCGTGACTGCATCTATCTATAATAAGAGCACGAATTTCTTTCCCTTCATGTAGCAATACTTGTGTCCCAAGCCATCATCATCATCATATTTCTCATCCACATGCTCAGGAAGGCGCCAACATGGCATGGGCAAAGGCCACCTGTAGTTCAGTTCAATGAAATCATTCTAAACTTGCTGAAGTTAAAACGTAAGATGAGGATATCACATATGGGCATGCAACTATAATTGTTGACAATCATTCTATATGATGAATTACCAAGCTTAATGTACCTGTTTAACTCATCTCTGTCATCCCTGTCCATTTTCCAGAAAGGAGCACCAGAGGGATCTCCAGCCTTACTGTCAAGCATACCATTGAATACATGATGCTTCACTCAATTTGTGTCAGCAAGCTTAAAATGTTCAGAAAAATAACATAGATGATATGCACTTGAATACCTTTTTTTCTCAAACGATGCTAAAACCTTGCAAATGTCTGGCCATAACAGGAAAGGGGTTCCTATCTTCTTATCATAGAAGTTCATGCCAAGAACATCCCCATCCAGATTAACAAGGGGGCCTCCAATCCCAACCTATATCAAGGTAACGTGACAAGTTGTGATTTCTATTCCAAATAAGTATCGCTAGCCAACTCACTTTATGCAACTATATATTTACACACCATATTAAATTAGGCAATGCAAAAACATAGAATTACCTTAGTAATTTTGCAAGAGGAATATGCAAGGAAGTCACAATCAAGTGTGCCCGTTGAGGAAAGCAACGCCCTACAGCTGCTACTTGGAAACACCTGGTCCAAGAAAGTAGAGTATTCGCAGGACGAAGACCACGGCGATTCTCAACACTGACTATAGCAATATTGTAATGTAGATCACTATGCACTACAGTCCCTTGTGTGCATTTGTTGCATGGAAGTGACACTTCAATCTGAAAATGATACATGAAAATGATTCAGATCTGAGCAGCAACTTAAAAAACAAGCAATCACAGAATAATGAGCTACCCTCAAGTTTTCAACAATCTTGTTCTCATCACAAGAATTTCTAATCAAGCTTGCTGATGTCAAAATCTTTGTAGATCCATTCCATCGAATAAAAAAACCTGTGCATGCAAAAAACCTTTTTTCTCCTGCACCAGATTTTGGTTATCAGCTAGTTGTGATCAAAACAGAGATACAATAGTACATGGCACAGCACTATAAATCACCTTTGAATGAAGCCAGTGCGACAACATTGCGACTTATGGCAGAAGCTTTTTCACTAAATTTGCTCCAGACACCTTTACCACATAAATCGCCAAATGTCTCTTCAAAAGTATTGACCAAAATCATGCCAGCTGAGAAATATACATTTCAGAACAGTTGTTAGTGGCACAGGAGAGTCATAAAAGTTAAGCAAATTTAGAAATGCTGACTCACCACCGGTTGACGGTAACTTAGGGTAACCCATGGAGTCTATATCTAAGTCTTCCTGGTTGAGATGTTCTGTGTGTCCAGGTGCAACAAAGTCGAGATCAGCACTAGCACTGGCATATACTGAAATACTGATATATATACAGCAAGTAAATTCACATAAATTCTGTGTAGGCCTAGTTCGTGGTCGAGCTTTTTGTTTTTCTTGCTGGTAATAGTTTATTTGTTGTTAGTAGTGATGTTGGGTGTGTGGTGTGTGTTGTTGCTAAGATTGGGGATCCCCCAATCTTTTGTACTTTTTCTTCCTTCTTAATAAAATGACACTCAGCTCTCCTGCGTTGTTCGAGAAAAAAAAATTATGATGACAGCCTGAGCAGCAATCCACACTTGAAGGTGGTGTGCATACCCAAGAATGTAATGTACATACGTTAACTGATAAGCACAAGCAATATAAGCGTACAATTGAAAGAGCCAAACTAGTTGATATAAAAATGTAAAAGCTAAATTTGCGCAGCTTCTAAATAGATATCATTACAAAGCTGCAACAATTTGCACGATACCACAATGTGAAGAAGTCTCAAGGAGTGGATGTAGGCTCACCTTCTGGATGGCTGTTGGATTTACCACCTACAGATGCTCCAAACCTGAAGACATAAAAGTTACCACTGACCCAAAAATAAAACGGATCAAGCCAGTGTGCTAATACACAAAATGGCCAAAACCTAGGTAGAATCATAGGCCAGAAACAAGATACAGAAAATAGGACCTCAAGTTGTACGGATATAATAAATGTTTCATGAAAACATAACCACAATACCTTCCAGTGTGCACATTTGAACAAGACAAACATACAGCTGCAACAATGGCACAAGAAATACGAAAATCTAGAACGCAAAAAGGCTGATCTTATGGGCTCATGCAAGGGAAGGGGAAGCGAGGTATAATGGAGTACGTGAACTAATGAAGCTCATAGATCAATTAGACATACCCGTAAACCAAACTTTCTGACCGTGCAAGACCTGTCTCCTTTTCCCAGGATTTCCAGTAAAACTCCAGACGCTTCAAAATTGTGCCCCAAGGTAGGAAAACTGCTATTTCCGTAGCCAAAAAAAGGTTCATGCCAACAACTTCGCCATCAAAAGAAAAAATTGCTCCACCTTCCCAGGCCTAACAACACAACAAAGGTGACATTTGAACAAAATGTAAGTGGTATGACACAAGAGTTAAATATAAAGTAAATTGATTTTTATTGCCTAAATGCATAAAATAAATGAAACAGAATAAAATGACTATTGTCATGCAAGTGTACCTTTGAGGTGGTTTTACTGTTATATTTATCATCCTTATATACCCTTAATAAATCACCACCCAATTCCACACTCCTGGCCATTAGGTCACCAGAGACACCACGCCCAACTACACATGCCTCACCATGGGGCACAGATTTCAGCGCACGATCGAGAATCCCAACATCAACATCAAGGAAGTCACAGACGTCGACAACAGCAAAGTTGCGAACTAAATCATATTCAGCCAAAAAACCCCTGTACACTTCATTGCCTTCATGGCGCACTTCAATCTACAAAACAATAATGAGGCAAGAAATGATGACATAATAATCAGAAGCAAACAAAATAGTAAACAGTGAATGTCAGCACCAACCTTCAAGTCAAAATAGTGCTCGCTTGTTTTACCATTGAAAGCTCTAACCACACTTGCAGAAGTCAGAAACCTTGTAAGGCGGTACCCGTGGCGTGCTATAGCTATGCCCGAGCATGAAAATAAGCATATGTTTCCTACAGAAGAATGCAACTCGAATCATTTAACCAGTAGGGTTTAAAAACATATTTGCTGGAAAACTAAGAAGAATATAGCAGCATATATAATTACCATTGCACAAAGAAATTGAGACGACACTTCTACAAAAATCTGATTTAACCATATCAGATAGCTTAGTGCAAACATCTTGAGTAGAGTCCTTATCACGCAAGCGACCTAGTTGCAGAAAAGAAAACATTAAGGCAAGTGTGAATGCTTAAATGAAACTGTGAATGTGTGTGTGTGTGTGGGGGGGGGGGGGGGGGGGGGGGGTAGGAAAAAAGAGGAAGAACTACAAACCTGAGACCCACCCAGTCTTGCAAACTTTTCTGTTCTTATGAAAGTTTCTAGTGAGATCACCACCGCCCCTCTTAGCTTTCCGCATCTTTTCAAGGCTGAAGCAGTAATAAAGCAACAATGTAAAACTATAACTGACTAACCAATCAAAGGAATGATAACCAAGGGCATTAAGTCAGGACTGGAAGGTCAACATTGATAATGTTGGCATATGTTTGTTTCTTCCTAGATTATGGTCCAAGGGCAGTATTGTAAAAGATCACCCAAGATGCCAAAACAATCATCTCCTGGGTAGCTTATTTCAGATTAGTTTGCCATCTAGGGGTGGGGGGGCTCACTGGCGGATCCACGTTGGGGCGAGCTGGGGCGACTGCCCCAGCTAGATCTGGAATTGCACGAGTAGTCGAGTACCTCCCCTTCTTCTCTTGTGAGTTTCCGAGCTCCGTCAGCCCTCCTGGATGAGTGAATGGCGCGGCGGCGGCTGCTAGGTTGCTGGCTCGGGCGGAGGTAGAAGAGCTCTTGTGAGTTTCCGAGCTCCGTCAGCCCTCCTGGATGAGTGAATGGCGCGGCGGCAGCTGCTAGGTTGGCTCGGACGGAGGTAGAAGAGATCCCTAGAAGAGAGACCCTGCCTTCATTTATTTCTGGCAAGCACCGGCTAGCGCCAACGACCTGAAGCCGCAAGCGGCACAGGTTGGCGCCCCCGCCCCCACGGTTTGCGTCATCCCACGAAGATAAATATTAAGTGAGTGTGATTCAATATAATGTAATGTGACTCAATATATTTTTGATTTAATCGGTCATTATATGTCGTCCAGCTATATTTTTTTCCTAACTACGTTACTGGGGCTGCACCACCCAATCAAGCGGATCTTGTTGAAAGAAGTCGACCGCTAAAGGCCAAGTTCCAATTAGATGCACACATGAAATCGGCTAGATATAAACCCTAAACCTAGATATACCCGACACCTGATTGCCACGATACGTGGGCCACCTCTGTCGCCGCAAATTTTTTAGGTCAGATCTATGTGTACCTTAAGGAAGGCGCATGGCGGCGCGGCACCCCTAGCACGATCGCTCGGTCCGTCGCTCGCCGGCGGGGCGGGAACGAGCGAGAGTCGAAAGAGAGCGCGCGCGGCGGGGGCTAGGTGCGGAGGGTAGGCAGGGCTTTGTTGCACTTGCAGCCTTGCAGGTTGAGGGGGGAGCGACTGCAAATAGCCTCCAAACCAGACTTCATCAAAATACTAAAATGAAGGCAACCTCTATTTCTATTTTTTGAAGCCTTAAAATTTACTCAAATTTTAGCAATAATCTTTAGAAATAGAGGGTGGAGAGATAAATTTTGAGACCTCCTGAAATAGAAGATTTGTGGCAGTACAATTTTTTAACTTAACCTTTAAATTTGGGATAAATACTTGTTTAAAAGGTCGATCGAAGTTGCGTGCGTGTGCAAACTGTCCTCAGTACACGCCGACGGACCCTTGGATTTGTGGCCAGATGCAAACCCGAACGGAAAGGTACAAGTAACAGAGACAAATTTTTTATTCAAGAACCCTGTTTTTTATTCTTAATGGAAAAACCCCAGCATTCTTGATCTATCCAAACTATATTCAATTTTTTATTCTGAATTAAAAAACCCCAACATACTTCAACTTCAACTCTTAAACTGTATTCAATTTACCTCACGCTCTGATATCAATTTTTTTCCCAGCTGGCATTGACATGGCAACAGTTTCGACATGTAAACAGCCCGATCACTAAACCTTTTTTTTACTATTTTATTTTACAAGTTACCGAATTTTTCCCAACCGCTCGATGTCACTGAATATTTCCAAGTGAACCATGTCACTTGACCCTTTCTGCAGACAACCAAATCGGGTCACTGCTTTTTTCTTAAGTACGCCAAGGTCGCTAAATATTTTCAAGTGTACCGTAGTACAAAAAAAACACTAAATGCGCCAGTTACTATTTTTTTTTTACATACATACAATCAGCCCAGCTTCGGTAGTCGATGTTAGGTGAGATGGAAAATCAGGCTCAGTCTCAGCAATAGACTTTTTTTCTTCCGAAAATCGGAACAGCGCCACGAACGTAATCACACAATCAGAAGAGCTGGGCTTAAATGTCGGGGTACAGGAAAGAGAACGCATTAAATGCATGAGGAACCATGCCTATCCATGTATAATTTCATAATGCTGCGGAACCGACACAGGACATGGCGTGTAATATACAACTCATCGACATTCAAGCCAACAATGTACATCAATATGAAATGAGCTGACACAACCACAATGTTTTACATGTACAGATCTAGGGAAGTGTAGCTATCCTACAAATCATGCGTTGTACATGCTCCTCCGTCATTCATAGAGTCATCCTTTTGATGGCCATCTCCTTTAGTGTGGTAACAGATCTCTGGAACAACTTGAGACTACGTCCAACTTTGTCCTGCGAAGCAAAAAAAGGTGCTCACCATTAAAACAGGATTGGCCTTTTAGACTGCAGTTTAGCTATAAGACAAAGGTGAACGTATGTCTGTATGTGTTACGACATAGCAGTCATATTCCAACTTTACACGTCCCAATTTGTAGAGCAATAGCAGAATAAACACATCATGTTCCAACTTTACACGTCCCAATTTGTAGAGCAATAGCAGAATGAACACATCATGGCCGCCTACTTGCCCCTAGAGCAATAGCAAACAATTGATCTGGGCTTCATACCTCTTTTAAATGTTCTAGCCTCTCCAGTACCGGAAGTAGCTCATCAGAAAATGAAGAAAGATCTTTCGCACAAGCCCTGCAAATGCAGAGAAAAATTGTTGGTTTTCTAATGTAAGAATAGAATCGTGAGATATATAGCCTTTATTTGCACTAATAAACATTCTTACTCATCCTGGAAATGAACAAGGAGAATAGCAATGGTGCATTCCGCTATTTGGAGTAGAAGGGTTATAAGCTGGTCTCGGTTGCCAGCCATGCAACACAAATCTATCATTGCAATGTACCTCCTGCAAATAAAGAATAACGTTACCTAAAAGCAAATATTGTTGAAGAAAGAAGGATTAGCTAGACAGAAGTAGCCAGTGTCAGAACCAAGAAAAGCAAAGAAACTAAAAGGCAGAAAAAGGTTACCTTTTACGGATGCTATCGTTGGGAGAGATGCAATCTTGCTTCATACACACTTTTATTATCTCATCAACTTCCTTTCTAGATAACTCATTTAAGTCACGAACCTAAACAACAAAATCAGACAAGTTAGCTATCAAGGAAAAAGTACGAACTACTTCAAAATGCCAGGTAATAGTGACCATTTCACTCAATTCCAGATCTGTAGTTAGGGGTGGTAACGGATCATGGCCCGTTTGTTCCTTCACACTCTAACTTGGCCCTAACAAAATTTAGCTCAAAAACTAGTATTATTTTGGTCCGGCCCTAATCCGGCCCGATCCTTAAAATTTCTAGTACAAAAGTGAGGGCCCTTTACCACCCCTATCTGTAGTCCAAGTTCAGATTGCCAGGTAGAATTTATCTTCTCCATACTTCATCACGTTCAAAAGAAATTCGCTTCAAGTAAATTTGTGAACATGCAGATCAGAACATCAATACCTTGTTTAATAACATATATTTTTCTTCACCTACTCTTTCAAGGGCAAGTGTTATTGAATTCAGAAGATCAGAAACCATTTGAAGTGTTGGTTGCTGCGGGTCACTGTTATGGCCATACGAAACCTGCAATGTCAAGGTGTTGTGAAGACCATCAGTGTCAAAAATTTGGACAGAAGAACTAGTTCCTCTCCCCCTCATTTGTGCTGCCTGAATTTTTCTTTTCAGAAAAAAAAAACTCAACTTGAGACATGTACCAGAACCAAACCACGTATTTTCTTTTTTGCCAAGGGGAAATTTAGAGTATTACTCACTTGAAATCGCATGCTCTTCTTTGTAGCCAGAACATATAGGTAACATATAAGGCTGAAGCAAAGACCAAATGCTATTAGTTCTGACTTCTGATTCTGGTAAGCAGAAACATGTACAAGTATTAGAAAAGCCATGTGGGTAAAGTCATCATTATAAATATGAATATTGTAAAGAGGACTAGGCTCACCTCAATCATGTTTAGCGATTGCAAAAAATTCAGAGACCCAAAGTCAAGGCTAAAAAGAGAGTGCATCAAGGAAAATAGATCTTGGATATAGCTGCACTCCTCATTTTCCTCGTATGCCCACACCTACAAAATTGTTAGCACCTGTGAACCTCTACAACTGATTAAGAATAACCAAAATCAATAAGGAGTGAATAGTAAACCTTGCTAAGAATGGACACCACCATGCTAAGCCGCTCCAATGTGAACAAATTAGCTCCAGACATATTCTCCCTTAAAATGCTATTAAAAACCGACTGATGCTGCTTTGCAAAGTCCACTATCTCTCGTACAATTTTGTTCTTCACCTGAATAGAGTAAAATTTGTAGATGGGGCATTAATAAGGAAAATCACAGAATAACAAAGGAAAGATGTGCCATGAGTAAAATTCATCATCAGCAAGGCACCAAAAGAAATGTCATTCATAAGGCCAGAATCCCAAAATGTCATACTATACGGCAGTAAGATATGTAGTATCCACCTGTCATAACTACACACAACAAAATACTATTTCCTCTTAGTTGACTGCTCATTGTAATTTTAAATTACTTTTACTGCAGAACCACCAAAGAACCTCAGATACAATTTTTTATTCATTGATTGATAACCACAATCGAATTGCACAGCAACTGGTACTGCAACATTCAGTTCGGGTTATGAGAGCAACCAATAATGTTTGGCAGATGCACAGTAAGAAAATCTGGATATCCAAAATCAGCTAACCTCAAGAAAATCAGCAGAGTCCACCAGGGATGTAAAAGACGTGACTATTCGCAGTACGGGAGCAGCAAGAGACCTCTTCTTGTCAATTTCACCAGCCCGTTCCTTTATGATATTGGAGATAGCCCTCGAATTTCTCTGACAGCACACATAACTGTAAGCGCGAATTCATAAGCGACATGTAGATATATTTGCAAA
The DNA here is from genome assembly GCA_033239725.1 of Echinochloa phyllopogon. NCBI lineage: Eukaryota > Viridiplantae > Streptophyta > Magnoliopsida > Poales > Poaceae > Echinochloa > Echinochloa phyllopogon. The sequence goes on from BTCW01000001.1 coordinate 7,268,355, forward strand.
CAAGGGGCACCTTTTTCTGGACGCCCATGAGGTTGCATGATGATAGATTTTGTAAAGCACCCATGGACAACAAAATCTGTGAGCCATGTTTGCCATAGTGATGACTTATTCTCAGCAATAATGAAAACTGAGCATCAACGGTGCAAAAGCGTTGTGAAGATTCCGATATCAATGATGAATCCTGAAAAACACCCATAAAGCTGATGACACCCCATATATCAGGCAAAATGCTAGACACAAAGTGGCTTGATGATTATCACAACAAAACCTGCATGAGGCATTTTCTAGGCAGGCCCATTTTTATGTTTGGAGTGATTCGTAAACCCATAGCTCATCTTTAGCATATACAATTTGCACAACAAGACATGTTAATGGAAAATCTAGGCTCAGGCTTCATAAAACAAGACAGACAGATGTTTGTGCATGCTTTAGAAAAACAGAGCATAACTACAGTTCAGGAAACTATGAATATGCTCGAATAAAATACAAATTAAATGCCTAATCCATTTCGGGCAAGTTTCAATATCCAAATACCAGGTACAGCGGCAATATGTTAAACTCAGCTAACTAAGAGCCAAATTTCATTACTTGATGAAGAGGCAGCCGAGTATCTTTGGTACACGTACACTACAACCCGTTATTCAAATTAAAGAAAAAAAAGACATATTAAACTTAAAAGTCGCCCACATGTTATGTCCGTTACAATAAAGCTCAGATAATATGACAATTTAAAAGGCTGAAACCATATTTCCATCCATACTGTTTGTTGTTAAAACAAACACAAACTGGAACATCACATATTTTCATCCTATCAAATAGCTTACTGAACCAATAGACAAAATTATCTGATGTATTTAAATAGAGAGAATCGCCAGTTCCACATCCCTACTTATCTGAGAATGGCAGTCCCCACTTCAACACCTTAGCCTATGTAAGTTCAAATTATCCTATTTTCACATTACCGCCCACGCATGCATAATAAGGAAAAGAAGTCCACAGAGACTCATTCATTTTCAAGAAAATTAGAAATATCAAAGTAACATGAATATTGAATACATGATAGCATAAAGTCTGCAGCTAGGAACATGAGGTTTCAAACCAGGGGAGGGGGGAGATAGAGAAGTGGCAATACAGACCTTTGACAAATAGTTTGTAACATCACTTAGACATAATCTAAGAATGCCTCTACTTTGAAGCTGGTTTAAGAAATACTTTTCATGATCCATACTTATTAGTGCATCAAGAACATAGAAGGAAATTGCTTTGCCAGCTTCACTCCCATGGACAGCATCCTTAGTAACCTGCAATAAGAATGCAAAGAACGAATGGAATATCAGATTACTTGCATGGTCCACCATTTGATTGGATCATTTAATCAGCTCCAAACCTCAACAAGACATGATGTTACAGTTGGTTGAAAGCATAAAGAGTATTTTGCACAATTAAAATTTGTCTCAGGACCTCATAAATAATAAACAGGAGACATTGCATGGTAATTGAGAACCAGCTAGCTGCTAGCACACAGCAGTTCAGTTAGAAATTTACAATAGGAATTGGCAAGTACAAACATAATAACATTGGAACTACTGTGGTATTAGCTCCAGTCACAAATTAGATCGCATTTTAGTTTTTTTTTGTGAACATACATCAGGTGTATCTTTGAGTTTCTTAGAAACAAATTCATACAAAACTCTATTAATTGCCTATTACAGCATGGCAAATAGATGGCCTCATCATTAATTGGGGTCACACGTGTCAACAAAAGTAGAGCAGTAACCCCGTTCAGACTAAGGACAAATGGTCCGGAATTTGGTGATGTAAAAGAAACCGATAGGCACCAGAAGCTATCTATAGTACAAAATTCAGCATTGTTTCCCTCTACGCAATCACAAGAATGTGATGTAACACACACAAGGTCTCTGCTGGTAATTACTAGAATACCAGGTACTATGGCTTCATTCTAGAATGTTTACTTTCTGTATCCTTAATTTCTATATTCGTCAAGGGGCGTACCTTGTAATTGCATTTGTTTCAGAACTGCTAGGAGAATTCTATATAATACATGTCATGGCCAGTCAGCACTAGAGGCGCTGGCCTAAGCAGGTCCACCTAGGGCCCGCAAGGATCTTCTATTCATGTAGTTTCTTTTATAATTGGGATAGTTTAGATATCATTGCAAGATTGGATTATTAGGATCCAATCTAGGTTATTTGTTTAGGGGGAACCTAGCCTCCTCTACGAGGGGAAAGGATATCAGTAAACGTTAAGCAGATAGAAGGGACTCTATCTCCCGCTTCGCTGCCACCTCCTTCTACAACCAATCTAAACCATAACACTACCTTTTGTTGTTTATCTCAAACTGTTAGTAGGGAAAATGCTGCTGAAACTTTTCGTGGTGGTTGAATGACTATGGAAGTATGGATAGTAGTTGCATCCTGGAACCAGTGTTAAGTTGGGGTGTTACATGTGATGATAGGCTGAGTTAGTGATACCACCTATCCATGACATGAGACAGACAAGCTAAATTTTTTCAGTCAGTTATGTTTCCCTTGCACAAACACAAGAGCACTTCAAAAAATCATGCGAGTTTCACATAAACAAGAATGCTTACCAAATCAACAATAGCTTGAGCTTCCTTCCTTATGATGGAAAAGTTGGCACGTGCTAAATCATTATGCTCCTTGAGAACCTTTCGAAGGACAAATAAACAATCAGTCAATAGTCACATTACAAAAGGAAATAAAGTAATGCAACAGAAAAGGACCTTTTGCAGAGTGAAGTCATCATCATCGCTCTCTTGTTCCTCCAGTAGCAAGAACCGAAGAACTGATGGAGGGACATCAGAGTCCAGAATGCTACGGCAATACTGGAAATAACTCAACAATAATGAATATTGGCTGCAGAAGATGATTGAAGGTCAGTATTCACAGCAGGGAGAGAGAACATGTGAAACAAGGAGTTGGTATTATGCTCCTAGTAACCAACTATAATGAAGTTACCGTCTTCTCAAGGCTTCAGATGATTCATTTCTTAATATCGACATCACAAGCTTGAATAACAATGAGTTACAAGCTGCATTTGGTAGCTCCTTCGACGAAATAATGTCAAGGCAAGTAACCGCATCAGAATCTGCACCAGCTGGGCATATGAATCTCTCGTCCCGCAGTTTAGCCATACAGGTCAATGATACCTTAAAATGAGCACCCAAATAACTTCAAGACCGGTACAAAAGGTATGGCACTTAATTAGGACATTGGTGTTTATTACAGAACCAGAAGCTTCTTACATTGGTTAAAACATATGCCATTTTCACTGAACAATCTGGAGATGTTGTGGCACTCAATGAAGCATCAAGCAGCCTGCATCAAACAATATTGGTACAGTTATTAAACTAATAGGTTTTGAGTTTATGTGAGGGAAGGCACACCACTCACCCAAACAATAGCTGAGAACGATCATCAAGTAATGACATTCTTCTTGATACAGCAACCTGGTTTTCACAAATAGTAATCAGTATATCACATAAAATTTTCCAACCTACACAAATGATAACCAGATAAGAAAACACCCAGCTCACTTCAACAATCTGTGACCAGCCAGTCAACATGTGAAGTTGGGCGGCCTGCTCTTCAAGATTTTTGTTATATCGCCAAGCCCATTTCAGCAAATGATGAACTGATTCTTTTAGTTCAGCTTTCTCAGGCTCATTTAACTGTGAGTTCAATTCTTGTGATATCTGACAAAAGAATAAATTCATCAAACACAAGACCATTTTTTAAAAAGTACAACATAACAAATATGCATAAGAATGAACATACAACCTGGACAAGTTTTTCATGGAAAGCATCCAGATCAATCAGTCGATCACCTCTCTCTGAATAATAATACACACCACCAAATTCAGACGTCGCAGAGTTCCTTAGGAACTCATCAATCTGTGCATGCCAAAATCTAATGAGAACTAAAGAAACTAAGGAACTGGAAGGTTTAAAAGGCATACTTTTGATTCGACTCCAAGGTTGGAAAGCAGCTGTGGATATTTCATTGAAGTGTCTGGACATCTGAACTGTAGAACCTCAAGCAAGTCCAAAACCTAAATGCAAAATTGCAAGTGATATAAAGGTCCAGATCATGGAAATGTAGATAAAATATCACATGCCCAAGCCATGAAATGGCCTACCCAAGGATAATTCATCACCTAGAAAAAAAATGAGAAAATAGCAGATGTCATATGTTACCTTATTTCTATTTGCTAGTTCATCGCTAATGCCGGTGGAAGCATGGTGTGAATGGAACAAGCTTGTACTCTGAAAGTTCTCGGCACACTGACCAAAAGTATGATAAAGAATAGCCACACAGGCTTCCCGGTATACAGATGATGATATATCAGATAGATGTAATGCCAGTGCTAACATCTTTAGCAACCATGCCCTCTGAAATACACAAATCATGGTTTCAACAAAATGAGAAATACCAAAAGAGTTAAATATAGCAGGCAACCATCAAAAGCAGTATATGCCTAAAAAGGGCATCTAAATTTTGCAACCCAAATGCAATTCATAAGTAGACGAGTTTCAACATTTCAAACGCACACTCTTACATGTATGGAGCATTGTTACTACTGTGCCAATTTGGTACCAAGATGCTCAACACCCGTTGCCTCATTTTGCTCCCAGATGGCACCAGCCTTGATTGCTGCGCCATCACTAAGCATTACTTTACTGTAGCTAGAGATATGGTAGAGAGAGAGAGGAGCAAGTTCTTGGAGGCAAGATTATTGAAGAGACACATGTGGCTTCACAATCCATAGCACACCGGATCCAATCGTAACCCCAGTTGTCGTCTTGTTTCAAGTCAAGGACTGTGACTTCACTGACTTGAGAGGAGATAAGCAGCTAAGGTTATGGATGAGGTCAGGGATGTTGGGAATGGGAAGTAGCTGAGCCAGCATGGCAAGATAGGCCATCCCCCTTCCCCTCTCTTTTTCCTTTTCATTTCTCTTCCTTAGTATTTACCCTCAGCCATCTGCCAATATGGCATTGCCTCAGGTGACAAGGCATCACTCAAGTGTGCATGATTCCAGGTGATCTGGTCAAGAGTGCAATTTGATCTAACTTCCAAGAGTTCAGCTCCAACTTATTCGAAACACTACTGTTTACCTTACCTAATCATATAAGTATATCAAGATAATGCATAAATGTAGCACATCTACAGAAAATGTATTCAGATTATATGTTATGTTCCAAAATTTTCATGACATGTATCAAGAAAATACAAATTTAATTTTTCCAGTACATTGGCATGATAAAAACATTAGCAAAAGCTGAACTTCCATTAATTACTGTATGTTCTTCAACTAAAATTTTGACGAAAGAAGCTCAATGTATACCTCATGGAGCATGCTGATACGAAGAGACTGGTTACTGTTCCTTTTCGGAAGTGGTGTAACACCAATGGTTGCAACATGCTAACATTAGTGGACAAGTAAAATATGAGTTCTAATAGGTACAGTCTGACAATAATGATTCAAAAGAACAGAGAAGAATGAAAACCTTAGAAAAGAACTGGTACTTCTTTGTACTTAGGAGATCCATTACAGGTCCGCAAGTTAAAGGATCAAGACATAACTCATAGAGAAGCTGAAACCAGACAAGAGAAAAAAAATACAATTGTTATGACATAAAATTAAGAAAGATGGAAAATCTCGCGTATGACTGCTAGGCCAAAATTCCAAACCTGAAAACTGAACTCGTGCAATAAAGCATTTATATCCGGCTTTGTCACCTTTTCGAGATTGTCAAGAATTACCTTCAAACAACTGAGATATAATATAGTGAGCTCAATTAACAAAGTACATTACTACACAAAGGTACAGTCTGGAGTTAACCTATAGTGCGATTTTGGTTTTAGAACGGTTCGCTCAATGGATCCATTGACATCAAATCTCAAGAGCAAATGTGTAATATTCGGAGCTGGACGACAAATATTGTCAACAAGCAACTGCATATATGATTGATTAGCATAATTAAAACACAGGTCATTAAATAGCAAAACAAACAAGGTCAAAGGAAATACAAATCACAACCTGCAGTATTAGAACTCCCACGTCATCTTTTGTGTCCTCTATAAGCTGAAAATCATCAAATCGAAACTCCAAGCAAGCAGCATAATCTTCTATTACAGTTTTTCCAACATCAGCTTTCAAAAGCAACTGTACCAGGCCAACTATTCTAGAACTGCCATAAAGGAAACAAGTCATCAGAACATAAATAAGCAAACTAGCATACTTGAATTTGTTGCAGAAATTTATCTTGATATTGAACAAAAACTAGACATTTAATAGCAAGATGACAAGCAGCACAAGTTATAAAGCACTTTGGATATACCTCAGGATGCCCATAATTTTTATTGAACATTGTTGAATTTGGGGAAGATAGTCGTATCGTACAAACTCTAGCAATGCTACAATTTGTCTATGATTTTGTGTCAAAATGACATCCAATGGCTGCATAAACACAAAAGAAAACAGGAAAGCAATTAGACGAAGTAATGGCCTGGCAAACCCCAAAGCTGACATAAGCAAAGTACAAAACCTGGTAGAGCGGCCGGAAAACGTCAGCAAGAGCCAGATCTCTCTCCATGACAAGAATAAATATTTCAAGAGATAGATGGACAGTTTTCTCCAAAAGAATACCATATGTCTGAGTAGTTCGCTCATTGATAAGAGAGTCAACACCCACTGATATGATGTTCATGATATTGCGGAAAGCAACTTTCCCACTCATAAAATCCTGAGCCAGAATTCCACAACCACAAATTATACATATAGAGGTGAAATATAACTTAATATAAGAATGTAATGTCTTTAACAGATGCATAAATATATGGGACAACATGCATGACATAAAGCAACAAGGAAGCATTTATCTACTGAAACAAAGCACATTATAGTTCAGGTAATCCAAAGGACGAAAAATATACTTATCTGCTAATAAAGATAAAGAAAAAATTTAAAACATCACAATATAATTGATGAGCATGAAAAATCAAATCGGCAGGATTCCAGAAAGAACCATTATTTCTTTTCAGATGATACTATTGCTATGATGAAAGCTCACTATCTGACTGGTGACCTCTGGCATACAGTAACTGAATACAGTAGAACAATAAGTATTTGTCTATGTTTATTAGCAATATTCAGATATATTTTAAGCCCTCCCAAGTTTCATATAATGCAAACCATAACTCTACAATATCACCTTCCAACACTAGCAACTATATAGGCACATTGCTTAAGGATCACTGCACTAGACTCTGGACATCAAGCAGGGAATCTCTAGTAAGGACCACGCAATGCTCACAATGAAAAGAGGCTCCAATAGCAGCATGATTGTCAATGAACTTCCAAGTACGGTAGATAATCACACATTGGGCATTTGTAACACGTTAGCAGCTACTCCCTCTGTCCCATGAAGAGTGAAATTATAATATACAAAAAAATCCCACAAAAGAATGCAATTCTAGCACCAACTGTCTTATTTCTTCAATTAGATAATTATCTGCATGCACCAACAACCTCCATGCCTAAATTAGTGGGATTGAGACAGTTAGTAAGGGTAGCATGGTCTTTTGCCAACGACACTAATTTGTCTAAAAAAACAGAATTGCACTTTTCATGGGACGGAGGGAGTAGGCTTCTCAAAATCAGTGCGTGGACATACTTTGAGTAGTTCTAGCATAGGGAGCTGTCTCTCAACGGAAGGAGCTGTTTTGTTAACAGAGGCATAAATATCATCGTCATTTATGCCATACATGCTCAAAACCCTGAGTAAACAACAGTTAATTTGTTACTGAGTGCACAACTGCATTTTATGGAGAAAAAGAAAAGGGAATTTATAAAATTTCAAAAAGCAAAAAGTTCCACTCACATGCGGAAATGCTCAAGGCAGGCAAGGGCAAGCTCCCATTTTTCCTGAGGGTCAGCATATGCTCTTTGAGGAAAAGGAGCGAAGACATCCTCATAAACGAACTTAAAGATACCCATGAACCTGTTAGAAAAAAAAGTAGCTTACTATTAAAATTGTTGAAAGGTCAGGAAACGAAACAAAATAATAGGTAAAAAGTAAGCACCTCCGGCCTTTGTCACTTATGTTTCTTTCTTCTGCAATAAGCGCATTGATCAATCTGAGAAAAGATATGGTCGAGGGGTAACTCTCCCTCCTTGCTTCCACTTCATTCAACTCAAATCTCATATCATAGACCTGCCACCAACGTAGATGAAGCACCATGCTGAATTGATATTATAGTGGTATTTTTTATATGAATATGGTAGGTTACAATATTGTATGTCAGATTCTGCTGAAGGTTTGCTTTTACATCAAAGATCAAACAAGAAAAAAAATACGAGCACCTATCAATATCATGCAGGGTTTTGCCAGGGTTGAATTAAAATATTCTATGTATTTGTTGCTTCATATATTGAACCAAAAACATCCAGCAGAAAATGAATTGTTGAGTCAGACAATTGTGGTTCCAGAGACTCAGCATAACAAGATAACATAAAGGACTATACATCAAATACTTAAATCAGATAAACTGAGAAAACTGTGTTGAGTTCTGACTTTTTCTCGAACCACGCAGGAGAATTGCACGTCATTTCATTAAGGTAGAAAAAGGTACAACGGTCTAGACAGACCACGCTAGGCGCCAAGAAATGGCACCCTCACACACATGGCATCTAATTAACCAAACATGGAATCTAGCTGACAGCACTAAGGGAAATGGTAAGATCGCAAGACTGGCAGCTATATGAAATAAGTTAAATGCGTAATTACGAACATTATGCGCCGGTTCAGTGTTTGTCACAAGAGAGACAATAAACTTCGAATGCCAGGTAATTTCCCCCCAAGCATTGCATTTCATAAAAATGTGTGAAAAGAAGAAATAGGATTTCTTTCTTTCTTACTTACTTTCTTTATACTCCCTCAAGTCACAAAAGAGTGTCATTCGGGTTGCATGCGGTCAACGTGTTTCAACTTTGTCCATAAATGTTGTTTTTAACATCTCTGTTTAACTTTTCAAAACAGTATAGCTATATTTTATCTTGAAAAAAAGGTTTCATACTGTCCTGATATTATAACTTTGCTATACTTTGCATATATTTAACACTAACATCTATGTTTACTTTTCAAAACAGTATAGCTAGATTTTACCTTGAAAAAAAATTCAGTGTACTGATATTATAACTTTGCTATATTTTGCACATATTTAACACTAGCAGTTGGTGGTTGAAGTAGTGGGCTCGTGGTTGTGTCCTTGTCCAAAAGGACACTTTCGTGACTGGAGGTATGTTGCTTTGCTTGAGGACCAAAAAAACAATTAGAAAGTAGATAGTAAAATTTGTAAATTTGTGAAACAGCTGGTACCTGCGTTGCTGTGTGGTGGCCTAGTGGAGCCGTAACCACTGGAAGATCGTATTGTTCAAGATAACTCCAAATAGTATCTTTTAGTAAGGGTGACACTTTGATAAATGCAGCTATTGAATTTCGCAAAGCCCCCTGCACATGTTCCAGGCACATTATGAGAAAACATAACTGCTACCCAACACCAAAAAAAAAAGGGAAGCCAGATGTACCTTCAAGTACGGAGGCACATTTTCATAGCTGAGAAGCTTAAACAAAGGTTCAATGTCAGGGAACCATTTCCTTCGTTCCGTAGGATTCCCATTTTCCACCACCTATGGCATGTTCACAGTTTATGTAATCACAGCAGCAAACAAAGACAGCAGTAACAGTAATCTGTATAACACTATGGATGGAGAAAAAAAGCATTCTGCAACACACATAACATCTGATCAAAGCATGCTACTTAGTACTCATTTATGGCCAATACAGCTAAGAGGCCGAAAGAGTATTGCCTCAATGAAAATTCTGCTAAGTTTCCAGAACCACAATATAGCTGTAAGCCTGTAACAGAGCCTACTTAATAGGTTATAAGAAAAAAGAAAGTGAGAATTCGCACGAAGGCTGATTAAATTTTTTAATCTTTCAAAGAAACATGCATAGCTGATGTTGTTCGTCATTGTAGTGTAAATGGGAACATGGGATGCAAGACCAGCAACCATAAGAGGTACAAGTGCAGTTTACTGTGAACAAAGTTAGACAAGACAAGCAAGACAATAATATATGCAAGAAATTTCAAACCTTCTGAAGAACAGCTAAATAAGCAACAAGTGCCTGTGCATCTCCCTCAGGAAAATCAGGTAGCATGCTTGCAGAGGATTGAACGGATTTTTTAAACTTCTCCTCGTAGATAGATAAGCAATCAAAAAAAGTGCTCCACCCAACTGAGCGGTAAATTTTTCCCTGAAGCAGCTCATAAACTTTGGCAGCACCAACTTCGGTGGAAGCCTGACAAGTCCAATAGTTCAGTCAGAGAAAAGATGGAAAAAAATCAACAGAGCAGTAACAGTAATCCATACCAAAATACTGAGAAGTCCAAGGAAGGCCACAAGAGTTTGTGTGTTGGTGTGGTCTTCTCCTGCATATATAACAAAGGTCCACAGTTCTTCGTTTCCATGCACTAGCTCAGGCTCTTTCTGATGAGAACACACACAAAAAAAGGTGTGGTTGTCATACAAACTTCTCAAACAAAAAGCAAAGTAAAAAAGAACATGTGAGATCATCAAAATAGCGTGCCTTATTGACAACAACGGACATACAATTTTGCTCTTAAACACAACAAGGAAATAACACTCAAACTTGGACATATGCTGCTGGAATCTGAACTCTGGTGTCCAAATAACACTTGACAGCCATGGAATTTTTGTTACTATAGGCTCTAGAATGGTATTCAGAAAGTGTTTGTACAACCCAAAATAACTCATACAAATGTTGTATGTGCATGCAAAATGTTCAAGTCAATTTTGCCCACAATGCAAAGAAGATGTGCAAGAATAATGCATGATGCAGCGTTTGATTCCTACTCTCTTTGCAACAGTGCATTGCAACCATTGTCTTTAGGAAGCACTATCGGCGGAGCCACTACCAGGTGATTAGTGAGGATGCAACACCCATGTCAAGTCAAACCATACATGTTTTCAAGTTTCCTGATTTGATTTGACTATATAAATGACAGAAACAATACCTGATATATTTCTCTAACAAGTTCCAACAAGGATACGAAAGGCTCATTAGCAGGCTGACCAATTTGCTCCCCATTTCTACCAGGATCTTCTCGATGATCTCGCGGTGGCCCATATGGACTGAGGGCAGTCATTGCTTTTTCCTTAATTTCCTTTATCTGTTAAATAAGATAATATTATCACTTTTGCACTAGGAATCTATAAAGTTACTCGGCATGTAATCTCCGTCATATAATACTATTCATAAAGTGATATCTATTGGCTGCAACGCAGGAAAATAGATAATATACTATAATATGCTTCAATGAAGTACTCTAACCTTATCTCTAGAAGTTGGGTGGGAAATAAAGCACATCATTAACTTGTGTGTGTAGCCAGTGTACATGTAGACAATGTCCTCATCATCATTCTGCATTGGATGAGAAGAAATAACGACAATAAAGTAAAATATTGTACTATTGTATCTGAATAAAATATGTACGGCATTGTTGAAATGAAATTTGACCACTAATACATGGGAATTATCAAGATTGACCGCAGGAGATTACCAGAACCTCTTTCGTTGGGGCCAATATATGGTTCTCTGTATATTGCCATATTGGTGGCCAAGATTTGATATAGGTACACAATGATAATAGTAGCATTTAATCAACAAATTCTCGATGTCTAAATCGAGTTCACCAGGGTACAAAGTGCAAACAAGATGCATAAGTGCACATAGTGTGTTCTGTTGCCTGGACAAAGAGCCAGGATGCAATCATGCAATGATACAATTTTTGGTTGTCTGGTTGGGTCACCCTGCCCTATGGAGAACTGGAGATGTTTGGTTGGGAGCACCAAGACAAGACACATATAATACAACAAATGGAAAACAAGGTGTTATCATGGTTTTTATTTGCAGAAATATACTCTTAATCGGTTTGCCTATCTACTTCCATATACACTAATATCACTTAATATCGGCTAGTCATTTACTGCTAAACACGGTTTGCCGAATGCTCCCCGACTAAGGCCAAATTGCACATTTGCCATGGGCCTCACCCAAACGGGATTCCTGCATCTGGCTGGCATGGGTCCATTTGCATGCAGGCAACAAGACAGATTGAACCAAAAGATTCAGCATGCCATGGGCCTAACCTGAGCTCATGCAGGCAACCAAACTCAGCTACAAGTGGTAGATTTCAGTTATACTGCCTAAATAGGCTTCACTTACGGACACATATCTGTTATGGTCAGGCACATGCATATCACTATGTTGGATTTGGATTTGAATACCCCGTAATGCATATTGTAAGTAGATACTTCGCGATACACAATTTTACTGATTTCCATGCACTCCTATCATGCACAAAGAATCAGCCTCTATTATCATAGTTATTCTTTCATTACTATTATCAATACCTTTGTATTTTTCATTCTATATATTTATGACTTATGTGAATCTTAGACTGTAAAATCATTCATGTCCAAATCTTCCCCTAGTTACCCAGGCATCATAATCTACCAACAGTGTTACACAAACTCGAAATCTCAAATGAGATACAGAAATAAGGATATCCTATGTCTCACAAGGAATACATATACATAACATATTCATAGTTTGAGGACTCATCAGCATGACAAAACAGAAGGGAAATATATTGCGCGAATTAGAGGAATAATGTAAGCATACAGAACATAAACTATTTCAAATTTCAAAAAAAAAGTTAGCTATTTGCACAAACAGCACAATCATTGACCATACAGTTGAATGAGATTGCACTGAAATCCAGATTTGCTATACCTGGTATGCAGCTGTTTTCAAAACTCGGTCCCGCAAAAAATCAAAAGAATTTTGAAGGCAGATAATTTCCAAACATGACCAAATATCTGATATTTCTCTTGAATTACTTCGATCTTGAGTTAGCATCAAATGAACGGACCATGCAAGTCGCACAACACCAACAAACCCTTCAACGGTCATATTGTTACCTGTCCTCATTACCTGAAAAAATAATAGATTGCACCGGTAAAAAAGTTATGTATGTTCAATCAAAGTATTAAGCAGTTATTAGTGAAAATACATATATTAAAGCTTACAAGTTCATGAAATTCGTGTCTAAATGAGGAATCAGACGACGAAAATGATGCTTTCTCATGAGAAGTACTCAGGGCGTCAGAAATAAAAGTTGCTACAAGAGAGAACAGAACTCCATAAGTGATCTGCAATGACAAAAATTAGTAAGATTTTGTATAACCATCACATCATTCCAAAGTAATTGGTTAAACTTCAAACCTGAAGCTCCACACTTGTATTTTGATTTGCTTCAACTGCACAGTCTTTTAATATTGAAAATACATCCTTAACCTCCTTGGGGCCTAAATGAAGTTGCATAAAGCATTATTATTTGCTTTCCATAAACTGACAGGAACAAAAGGTTACACACGCACAGCATAAAGGCTAATGCATGCCAATGAATGATTAAAATCACTTGGTAAGCACTAGATAAATATCACTTGACAGAGGCAATTTAACAACTTACTCATTAGTTTAATAAGTGCAGAAAGAGCAAGGCAGTGGCTCAAACTTAATCTCTCTCTCGAGACAATCGCCTTTCTTTCCACAAGAGCCCCTCTGAAATCAAGCACATAGCGCTCAGAGCTTGGTCGCCCAATCCCAGATGGTTCTTCCCGGTTCAAGTCCTTTATTGAAAAAGAAACTATACCTCAGTCATCGTTTCTCAGAAAGAAAAAAGACTAATTTTTTAAGGGGCGTTTCTAAATAGAACTTTTAGCTAAACTAGTTGCTATGAAATAGCTAGAATGAACTAGCTTCGGATAATGAACAAACAAACAGGAACAAGCTAGCAGCACAAAACCAACATAGACCCACCAAGCTTAGCACAAATCTCAACCCCTGTCCTTGTACACTATTTTACATGTTTTTAAGCTTTTAAACTCGACTTCAAAGGGCTAACTCAGAACCTCAACATGGTTATTTTCTTCAAATATGTCCGATGCATTTCATTGAATAAAAGAATAAAATGCATGCACAGAGTATATTCAAGTTTCATCAGGTCCAACCTTTATAAGAGCAATTATCCGTTGCCGGAGACCATCACTAAATAAAGGCTGCATTTGCTCTTCAATTTCAGACATCAGATCAGCATCAAGACCTTGGTCAAGTGCAACAGACTACAAAAGATAAAAGAGAAACATTTAAATAATCCTTCAAGTCAAGTTATTCTATAACTGGAATGGAAATGGTCAGTAGATTACTCGCAACAGAATGTACAGAGAGGTTATGAGATCCCTTCTCTCCATGTACCAAAGGCCAGCTGCCAGTCTATATATTTCCAACGGCTCTCGACCATATAAAACCCACTGCCATGAATGCATGTAAGATGATCAGATAGCAGTTCAAACATGGTTGACAAAAATGGAAAAAGAACATAAGTTAAATTCTGCAAATCATACCTCTCTGTTAGCATCAACTAGCAAACGAACACACTCGATCTCATTAAGATTGAGTTCATCACTTAACTTAAGGGCCTGAAAAACACAGATACAAGTTGTAAGTCTTGAAAAAAAAAAGCAAAAAAGGAACTGCTACATACCACTGACGTGAAGCAAAGGTAGATTGACAAACAAGAACATAAGTCGTGCTCTCATGGGATCCATAGACACAAATACCACAGAAAACATTACAGATCTGAAACTCTAGAATTATCAAGAGCGCGTGATAAAGATTTGTGGGTTCAAGCACATGTAAGAATCCAACTAGCATAGTAGAGCACGACTTGTTTTCTATCATGTGTAATAGGTTAAAGAAAAAGGAAGGACATCATAAATCATGTGCTCAACTTAAAGCTTGTGGTATGAGAAAACAAAAGCCTACAAAAAACAGGAGTGGTAGTTTGGACATTTGCTCTTTGCTTAACAGTAACAAAGTAGCATCAAGCCAGGAATCTATGAGAGTGGTCATACTTTTACTACCTGCTGTCCAAAACATCCTAGCATTTAATTAGTAGTAAGGCATTGACGGTATAAACACATTATTTTATTGGTATTTTTGAGAAAAGGAGTCGTGAAGCAAAGTGTCAATATTGTGGTCATCTGTCTGCATAACATTGTAGTAGAAACCACATCCCACCATCATCATCAAAAGTAAAAATATAAAAAGAATCACCAGACCTGATCCACCATAATGTAAAATCCTAGTATAACACAGAAATTTGAGATGTTCCAGATTTTTTATATCAAACTACTGAGAAAACGAAACACCAAAGTAAACCATAGCTCATCTCAGCCGAAGTCAGAAGTCGTGTGTTTACAAATGATAATTTCATCTTAGTCCTTTATCAGAGACTAGTTCAAATGTACAGGTTTGCATCGAGATACACTAACTAAAGCATAAAGTGTCATTCTCATTCCAGAGCTCTAAGCAAGAGAACAAGCATTCACTCGGAGCTTATCTTAAGCAACTCTCGCTCGCACCTGAGCAAAACTAGCCAAATGACTGTTTACTCCACAAAGTTATTGGAGAGGAGGAAGGGAGCTTAGCTTACAGTCTGAACGTCGGTGTCATCAAGAGTGATGGGCGGCATGTCCGGCAGCCGCACCTCCTTGCTCTCCACCTGAGTTCGGTCGGATGCCTTCGGCCCCTGCCCACACACAGAAAGACGCCGAAACCCAAATTAATCAGACCGAGTTCCCAGGCAGCACCAACGAATCCTAACACAATCAAGCGAATGTCCTGCACGGGGGGCTCACCGGGTATGAGAGGAGCGCGCGGAACGCCGGGGCGGCGTCGCGGACGGCGTGGAGGAGCTCCACGCGCTGCGCCGGCGACGGCGGCGTGGGGCCGAGCAGCGCCGCCTCTATGACGGCCAGGAGCTCGCGCGGCGGAGGCGGCGCCATCGCCGGAGAACAAACCCGCTCGCCGGCCGGAACCCTAGGGGCGAGTCGGCGGTGGTCGGCGGAATGGGAGGGGAACGGGGAGGGATTCAAAACCCTAGTACGCGAGCACGGGGCAGCCGGGCGGGCGGGCTTCTGGGTTTTTGGCCTTTTGGGCGCTCTGCCTCTGAGTAGGCTCGAGCGGAGGGGGAGACGAGCTGTGGTCGCGTAGCGGAAACGCGCGGCGGCGACGGCGGCTATCGTGGCATCTGGGCCGTTGGGAGCTTTGAAGTTCACCACGCGCCGTCCGAAACACAAATGAGGCCTGGGTGGCTGGGTAGCAATGAGAACTCGAATTTTTATGGTACTTTCCTTTCGGAGCTAAGCATATGGGCTGTGTTTACTTCCTCAAAAATTCTCAAAATTCTCTCTCCAAACTTTACTATTCACCTATCACATCAAATCACATCAAATCTATCTCATCATGCATGGAGCACTAAACGTGAGTAAATAAAAAAACTAGTTGCATAGTTTTGATGTCCACGACAAGACGAATCTTTTGAGCCTAGTTAGGTCACGGTGGGATAATGTTTACCACAAACAAACGAAAAGTGCTACAGCGCGCTACAGTGTCCGATGTGACATTTTCACCAAACTTTCTCTTCCTCTTTTTGGAACTGAACACACCCATGGCACTTACGTGTGAAATTTCTTTCGCGCATCGTCCAAAAGTAGTAAAACTTTTGGCGACTTATTACAAAAAAAAAGTTGAGAGCCTTTGAACACACGTATTGTATAATCATTTTGCATAGCTAAAATATTTTGATATGTGTTACTGGACGGCCAGTAAAATGTAGGATCATGTTTTAGAACACATCACGACATCTATTTCAATAGGCGTTACATCATACTTTTAATAATCATGTTAAAGTTAGTTGCATTATTATTTTAGTTGTGGTCATGTGTCCGAGACGTCTACGATAACTTCGTAAAATATGAGTGTGCGTGGATTATTTGAAAAAAGACAAAAGCAAAGTTTTTGAATTAAACAAATACTTAAAGCTAGTAAGTGGACCGAGGAACATTCAGATGCATTTTATTTTAGACTATGATCCACTCTCTCCTAATTAGGCTCAAAAGATTCGTCTCGTCGTGCACATCAAAATCATGCAACTAGTTTTTTTATTTACCCATGTTTAGTGCTTCATGCATGAGGAGAGAGATTTGATGTGATTTGATGTGATAGGTGAATAGTGAATTTTAGAGAGAGAATTTCTGGGAACTAAACACAGCCAATGTGAGATTTACACATGTTCCATTTGGGAGAAGCCAAGCGAGTTTTACATGTTGGTGTATGTGCTTCTCATCAGTCATGCAATGCCATGTCAACTATGCCGAACAAGGCGGACAACACCCCAAATTGCACGATGCACATCCACTTAGGCTCAACCTTGTGTGTCCAAAGTAACTGTGTGGACGCACCTGAGATCCTCGGACGAGAGCATGGCCATGCGCCCACGCAGGAGCAAATGCACGGCAACGCACGATGCACACGGGAGTCCCCATCGTATGTGTACCATCAGGGGGGTAGTGGAGTCCCCTACCCCGATACAACTAATGGAGCTCCCCTACAATTTCTAACCATATGAGAGAAGGAAGAAGAAAAAAAGCAAGAGGAAGAAGAGCAACTTAGCCCCCCAACTTTGATTTCTGGCTTCGCCATTGTGTACCATAAATGCCGCCTACTACCAACACATCATGCACGCATGCCTAGGCAGTCCAAGGACATCTAAAATGAATAATCACATGTCTTGTTAGTAATGAATCGACTCTAGACGTTTGTCAATTTAGACCCATCGATCTAAATCGACTTGTTTGGATCAAGCAATGAAATCAATTGATCTATCACCACCTTATTCGCTAAGCGAATTTGTTGCATAAATATTGATGTCTTCAAGACAGCGTATTTATAATAGAAAGTAAGGCGTGATGAGTTGATTTGCTCAAACAAATACTTCACATATATGAAAATTATGTAACTAATTGGAACTAGCCAAATGGTGTTTTTTTTTCTTAAATACACAGAAGAGATGTGTACCTTTCTAGTAATAGAAAAATGTTTTCATTACAAGAACACACCATTTGAACGCCATGCACTCGTCTCTTAGGCAGATATTACATAGAGTTGCAACCACTCAAGAGGCAACTCTTTCTTAGGTGATACTCTCGCTCCGACACCTGTCCAGATTCATACACAGAATTGTATTTTATTTTATAGGTGAAGGATCGGAAATATTTATTAATCACAATGCCACATTAGCATTTTGCATGAGTGGACGCCATGTCAGCCGTGCAAAACCACGTCTGCGCCGAAGAAGGAGATGATACCCACAGATCGCATGACAACTCTTCCTAAGGATCCAGCCATACATACCTAGGCCACGCCACGTAACACGTAAGACTCTTAGAATGGAAGTATCACAAACCGATGCTTAATCGTGCACCGTGCACGGATGCCCTAGGCCTAATGGCCATCTAGCACAACGCCTCACACGTCACGGCGCGGCAGCTGGAACCTCGCTGCATGCATTCGCCTCACACCAACACAAAAAAGTGCCTTTACATTTCTCACACACCACACCATCTCCAACAAACTACTCAAGCAAAGACATTCCATTCCTAGGCGTCGTCTTCCTCACCGATCGCTTTATAGCTGCAAGCAGCCTGCAAAGCACCCATGCATACACATCCTCCCAAACGCCATGCCACACAAAGTTTCACATTGCAGAACAATAGCGCATTTCTCACACGCCTAGCGTGGCATCCGGAACGTGACCACCGCTCAAAGCCGCGCGCCATCGCCAGCGCGCTAAGGATCAATGGGTGTCCTTGGCTTCATCCTCACGGGGTATTGCAAACTGAAGCTGCAAAGCGTGGCGGCGCCATTTCTGTTCGGCGTGAGTCCATGGACGCAACAGACGCCGCCGCAAGGCGCCATTCCAAGCAAGATTCGGCACGTAGACGTACACACTAACACACAAGCACACAGCCAGGGTGCACGCCAAGTAGACGAATTCTTGTAGCTGGAAAGCGAACCCACAGGACGACTGCCAAATCTGCAGTTCGCACCCACGGAAATGCTAGGCACCGTATTCGCCCCTGACCAATCTGCCCTCGGAGCACAGCGTGGCAGTGACATGGTGTGCGATAATGTTGCATGCAACTCAGGGGCATATAGGTAAAAAGAGTCAATAGAGTGGAGACGAGAGCTTTGTTGTTACTCGATGAACACGTCACTAGACGAACAGGGGGGACGGCTATAAAAGGCACCCTGCACACCACGGCTCAAGAACAGAGGAAGCCATCTCCTCATCAAGAGAGCCACCAGATTGGACTCCCTTAATTAGTCGAGGTGATTCTTGATCCATGCCCTTTTTTGTCTACCTTGATCACAAGATTGATCACATATATGCTATGCATAGTTATGTTGTTTGATGTTAATTTCGTCGTGGTATTTTCAGGCAAGGTTCTGCTCTAGAACGAGTGACTGATCCACATCCACCTATGGCGGCGGCAATGGCGGTGACGACGATGGTGACCAAGAGCAAGGAGAGCTGGTCCCTGCAGCTCCCGGAGCTCTCTCTCCCCTGGAAGCCACGGTGCGGCGGCAAGCAGACCGACCTCGAGTTCCCTCGCCGCGCGATGTTCGCCAGCGTCAGCGTCGGCCTCAGCGCGTGCCCGGAGCACGACGTGAAGGCGCCCCGGCCCGCCGACAACTGCGACGTCGCGCGCCAGCTCGGCGCCGCGGTGCCCGGGGAGGCGGCAGCGGCGGCGGCGGCGGAGGCGGCCAAGAAGAAGAAGAAGGCGGTGGTCGTCGGCCTGAGGAAGGTGAGGGTGAAGATCCCGAACCCGCACCTCCGGCGGCTGGTCAGCGGCGCCATCGCCGGCGCCGTGTCGAGGACCTTCGTGGCGCCGCTGGAGACGATCCGCACGCACCTCATGGTCGGCAGCGTCGGCACCGCCGACTCCATGGCCGGCGTGTTCCGGTGGATCATGCGGAACGAAGGCTGGACCGGGCTGTTCCGCGGCAACGCCGTCAATGTCCTCCGTGTCGCACCGAGCAAGGCCATTGAGGTAAAAGACATTTCGAATTTCGAATTAATTTATATATAGTGCCCATTTATTTGCATCGGTGATTGTAACTGATGATGAATCACTATACGTTTGTTTGCATTGGTGGTTGCGCGCGCGCAGCATTTCACCTACGACACGGCCAAGAAGTTCCTGACCCCCAAGCCCGACGAGCCACCAAAGGTCCCGATCCCCACGCCGCTGGTCGCCGGAGCTCTCGCCGGAGTCGCCTCAACCCTGTGCACCTATCCCATGGAGCTCATCAAGACCAGGGTTACCATCGAGGTGATGACCAAAATTAACCACAAGCTAGTACAAACTTTAACTTGTCTTTCTCCCGACCACAAAGCGACAACTAAACTAACTAACTAACCATCGATCGTGTCACGACACACGTGCAGAAGGACGTGTACGACAACGTGGCGCACGCGTTCGTGAAGATCCTGCGCGAGGAGGGCCCGTCGGAGCTCTACCGCGGGCTGGCGCCGAGCCTGATCGGCGTGGTGCCGTACGCAGCCTGCAACTTCTACGCCTACGAGACGCTGAAGCGCCTCTACCGCCGCGCCACCGGGCGGCGCGCCGGCGCCGACGTGGGCGCGGCGGCGACGCTGCTGATCGGGTCGGCGGCGGGCGCCATCGCCAGCACGGCCACGTTCCCGCTGGAGGTGGCGAGGAAGCAGATGCAGGTGGGCGCCGTGGGCGGCAGGCAGGTCTACCGCCACGTCCTGCACGCCATGTACTGCATCGTCAAGAAGGATGGCGCCGCCGGCCTGTACCGCGGCCTCGGCCCCAGCTGCATCAAGCTCATGCCCGCCGCGGGCATCTCCTTCATGTGCTACGAGGCGTGCAAGAAGATCCTCGTGGACAAGGAGGACGAGGAGGAGGAGGAAGGTGACGAAGCTGGGGATGGGGACATCAAGGACAAGAAGGTCGAATGATCAAGTGGGATAGATGGTATCAAAGACCATATATGTGATGGTGGAATGAAGCCTGGAAGGGGAAGAGAATGGAAGAGTAGATTTGGTGTGTTCAGGTCGTATCGTATGTGTTTGTATTCAGCAAGTACTATGTTTGGAGTTGGAGTTTGTGTTTTCGTGTTGCATGTTTGTATTAGTATACTCTATTTGCCAATTTGAAGTTCATTTTGCCGTCATGTTTGCATATTCGTGTTTACTATATCTTCATGTTGTATCTCTGTCTGCTTTCCTGTCATGTTTGTATTACTACTTTACTAGAACTTGCTAATTTGGAGTTCAATTGCTGTCGCGTTTAGTAAACATTTCATTCAACTTTCGTTCAGAGTAAACATTTTTTAGAGTTCAAGTTGTCGCGTTCAGTAAATATTGCATTCGGTAAATGGCACGTTCAATTTTGCTCAGAGTAAACATTTTTTAGAGTTCAAGTTGTTGCGCTTAGTAAACATTGCATCCAGCAAATGATGTGTCCACTTTCGTTCAGATATTGTTACTGAACTGCGCGCAATGTCCTTCCGATTCTGATACCTTCAGAGAGCCAGAGAACGACACATTTTGCAACACCGTCACAGAAGATTCACGGACCATAGCAACGGGATATCTTCTGAATGGAAATCAGAACAAATCAAGAGTATCATACTTGAACACAAGTTGTACCATCCAGACCTAATGAATCAAGTAAAAGCACACTAAATAAGCTGCGCCCTTAATTGATTATACAAGCATTTGTCTCTTCCGACTTGACAAACTAAGAACTGGCAAATCTAGCTGCAGAACAGTAAAATAAGCTACAACAGAGGCCCTGCAGGTAAATTTAGCTTTGCTCCTCTGCCTCACCGGCCTCCCTATCTTCCGCAGCCGCTGCCATTATCTCATCAAATTTCTCCGTCTTCCCGAGCAATATTTCAATCTGACCAGGGCACACATTTTGTGTAAGGGAACAGTCCTACAAATAAACTTGAAAACGTGTAAGCATTGCCATGAGAAACACATTTTACCTTAGCCTTCTGGATAGGGCGGCTCCTAGTTTCATCTTTGACATCAACAGTAGACGTCATGATCTCTGCAAGTGAATCTCGGTAAGATTAGGCTGAAAAGAGAACATAATTCATTGAACTTATTAGAGACAAGACTCACTCTTCTCAACAGCAAGGCCATTATTTTTCAGAATTTCTGCAACAGTCACCACCGTCGCAATGGCTGAAAGAACAGAGTTACCAAGTTTAGTATAGTTCAGGCATATAGATACACAATAGGGTTAATGGCAAACAAAACATGTCATTACAACAATGTCTGAAGTAATTAACATAACATATATCAATGCAAATTTGATCTTAGAAATTGTTTGCAATTAAATTTATGGCAACTTGCTGTACAAGGTGACTAAACCAAGTTGTCGCCAAAGTAACAGTGGCTGGATTGAAACAACTGAGGGCAAGAATTCAATCACAACTGTAAGCGACAAGCTACGAGGGGGGACAACTGTAAACTCATTTAAGTGATCCACTCAGCCTAGTTTTTTAGAAACAACCCCCACAATATATCTAAATTTTGCCGGGAACACTCTTCGACCAGAGAAGCCAGCCAGAAGTAATTAAAAACCCACATTACTTATATTTTTAAATTCAAACTCATGGAGTGCAGCTGCTATGGCCTTAGGAGGCAATATTGATTTGTTCAGAGGACATTAGGCCCAATAATGCATTAGTTTCAGTCCTGGACCAAGCTTTTTAAGGCCCACATATGCCCCTTTACACTATAATAAGCCACTAGTGAAATGCAGTTAGGGTTGGCCTGGGTTGTCTAGGTGTAATTGGCACACCACACACTCCCATAGTCCCATGTGTCCCAAATTCACCATCCATTTCTGTGCCCAACTCCTCATGTCCCAGGCAGCCTTTAGTTCCTTACTGTGTGCAACATACCCATCACCTCCTCATGTCCCAGACACCCTCCCTCTCAGCATCCATGATACCACCTTAGCTCTGTCCCCAACTCTCCATGTGGACCTTCACAAAACGCCTACCACCGACCAATATGAAGTTATGAACTAGGGCTATCTGAGCACTAGTTGCAATCCAAACTCTGGATCTGCCATTTGGTTCCTTAGTTAACTACCCACAGATGTAGAATTAATAATTCAAGAAAGTTGTGCAGTGAAAAGGAACAAAAAGAAGCTTGTCAGCCCCCAACACATCTAGAATTCTAGATAGCTATGCTAACCAAAAAGAAAGATGAGCAATAAACTAAAAAACAAGTACAAAGTAAGTACAAAGATACCAACAGTGACAATCATTAACATAAGATGGAATCAGTCATGGCTACTGCTACACATCTTTCTGCAAATAATACAAAATCTCAGCCACTCGCAGCATGCTAGCACAGCTTTGCAGAGATTAAATTAACGGAAAAGGTCGTTAATAGATAAGAAGAAAAGCTTCAGGGGGCAGAGATTTACCCATGCCGAGGGCCGAGAGCTCCACTTCGTTGTGCAGCTGCATGTATCTCTGCACAAGAACAACATAACACAGCAGATTAGCGCCTCCGTTAGGCATTGTCTACTCTCGGACAATGCTCAAATCCAATAAAATCGCTCGCGAATGCATCTCATCAGGCAAAATCACAAGGGCAGCTCTTCTATTTCGAGTTTAACCCCGCGAGCAGATCAAAGATTCCAAACAAACGCAATCCCAGCTGTTCTCCCCCACCATAAAGTGCAAAGATTGGGTTTTCCCCCCTGCTCACCTTGGCGAGGTTGACATAGAAGAAGAGGGGCTTCTTGGTGTTGGAGACCTGGATGCGGTTCTTCTTGTGCCCCTCCGCGCCGCCACCGGCCGCCGCCGCCGCCGCCGTGGCACCTTCACCCGAGATGCTGAGGTTGTTCACGGCCTCGGTGACCTGCTCCATCGCCGCCGCCGCCGCCACGAGGAAACTTGAGAGCTCGGTGAAGCGCGAGAGCCGAGAGGGGCAATGAGGATTTCGGCGGCGATGGATGGAATTGGAGGGGAAGCCCTATCGCTGCGCCGGGTTTTATACGGGGTAGGGTTACGGCCGGGGCCTGAGGGGTTTTCGGGTTTTTGCCTAAAATAGGGTCCCGGTCTGGCTCCAGCGCCGGGCTCAAAGCACCGTGTGTCTGCTCCCCTGTCCGGTCAAGAACTAGGAGGATTCAACGCTTTTCCTGACCATGTTGGATTCACATTCCGGTTCATGACAGATCAAAGCAAGATCCCCCAATCATTGGAAGTGCAATGATTACTGTTGTAGACTCCACCTCGTGCAAGATTGTTGCATTAGATTTATCAACTGGTGAGGAAATCCAGATAAAAACGATGACTGAACACTCTCCGACTCAAAATTCACATCACTTCGCAAAGATTTTAGCAGGTGAAACTCTGAACGTTTTTTTAAAACTGTAGGACAAGAGGAATTAAATATTTTACAAGTATTTTTTCATAGTGATCTATATTTCTTTAATATATTGATGGTAAAAAATGATAAAAGATTAATGGGTAAGAAATTTAAGACATGCATTTTGAATTGGAGTACCTAGCACTTTTGTTACTATCCTAAGAGTATCTCCTACAGATTTACTCGTACCCATCACCAATACTAAAAAAATACAACAACAACAACAACATAGCCTTTTGTCCCAAGCTAGTTGGGGTAGGCTAGAGGTGAAACCCAAAAAGTCAAAAAAAAACAGAAAAAGAGTTAGAGGAAAGCAGAAAAGAAAGCAAAGATCACGGCTCAGGCACATTAATTGCTAGTCTCCAAGCGCTCCTATCCATAGCTAAATCCTTAGAGATATTCCACTCTTTAAGGTCTCTAATAACCGACTCGTCCCAAGTTAGTTTGGGTCGACCTCTACCTCTCTTAACATTATTGGCCCGCTGTAGAACCCCACTACGCACCGGCGCCTCAGGAGGCATCCGTTGGACATGTCCGAACCATCTCAACCGATGTTGCGTCAATTTCTCCTCAATTGGTGCCACTCCGACTCTATCTCGAATATCTTCATTCCGTATCCTATCCCTTCTTGTGTGACCACAAAACCAACGCAACATACGCATCTCTGCTACACTCAGTTGTTGTATATGTCGCCTTTTTGTAGGCCAACATTCAGCACCGTATAGCATCGCCGGGCGAATCGCCGTCCTATAGAACTTACCTTTTAGCTTTTGTGGTACCCTCTTGTCACAGAGGACACCAGAAGCTTGACGCCATTTCAACCAACCGGCTGAAATTCTATGCCTAACATCTTCATCAATGTCACCATCCTTTTGCAGCATTGATCCTAAATACCTAAAGGTATCTTTCTCGGCCACCACATGCCCATCAAACCTGACATCTCCATCTTCATATCTAGTCCCACTGAAATCGCACATCATGTACTCGGTCTTGGTCCTGCTAAGTCTGAAACCTTTGGACTCTAACGTATGCCTCCACAACTCTAACTTCCTATTAACACCTGCCCTACTCTCATCAACTAGCACCACATCATCAGCAAAGAGCATACACCAAGGGATATCACTTTGTATATCCCTTGTGACCTCATCCATCACCAGAGCGAATAAATAAGGGCTCAATGCTGACCCCTGATGCAGACCTATTTTATTTGGAAAATCACTACTGTCTCCACTATAAGTGCGGACAACCGTCATCGCATCCTTGTACATATCCTTGATAAGGGTAATGTACTTAGTTGGGACTTTGTGCTTCTTCAAAGCCCACCACGTGACATTTCTTGGTACTTTATCATATGCCTTCTCGAGGTCAATAAAGACCATGTGCAAGTCCTTCTTTTGCTCCCTATGTCTCTCCATTTGGTGGGCCTATTTTATTTTTACTGTCCTACAGAACTTACCAATACTAAAAAAATGCGCTAGCAAATTACCAACCTCATTCCCATTACCAAAAATGTTTTGCTAATCTCCTTAAAACACCTCCCTCTTACCCATATATAGGCGATTCACTTCTTTTACCCATATATTGCTTTTGGTAGTCTGCTACAACAGTGATCACAAAAAAAGCAGCTATTGGTAAGGGGGAGAGTATATTTTGGTAATACAGCATGAGTAATCTGCTACAGATGCTCTAAGTTCCTAACCCACTGTAGCTTGTCTCAGATGCTCTAAGTTTGGGACTCAGATGTCAGATGACACCGTATGTCAATGAGAGCAAGTAATTGTCACCAAGAGATAGTGACAATGGAAAAACGTTATCGCATTCCAAATGTATTCAAATTATCAAAGGCCACCTCAGGAACAACATTAATACAGATTCGGGGAGGAAATTATTACACGGGATAAAATTATTACACATGATGAGTCCTTGCAATCATAGTTACCGGTAACGACAACGCTAACACGTGCAAAAAGGGATAAGTTCAACAAGTTAGTCTCGAGATCAAAATTTCAGTTTATCTTTCCTGGACTTTCACTTGACCTGAACATCCTAGATCGGATAACTTTCTACACTGGGAAAGGCAGAAAGCAACTTCAACAACAACCACTACAATATACTTCAAGGCAAAAGATGCAATGGGATTCTCTGAGGATGTCATTGTTGGATTTGCTGTAGCTTCTCTTCTTGGTTTTCATAATCTTCAAGCCTCTTCAACCACCGCAAACCAAGATCACATCCAGCCTCAGCTGCAATTCGAAACTGCTCCTTTGCTAACTTTATCGGATCTTGTTGTACGTTCCTTTTCCGCATCTTCCCAGTTGATGGACTCTTACCTGAGTTGAATCTGGTAATCACTTCAGGCACTTCAGCGCCTGAAAAAATTGCAATGTTAGGCTGCATACAATTAATTCATAGTTTGATGTTACCTGCTTTACAGTGTTATAAATAACCAATATTCCATGATGAGTAATACAATAATGTGTAATTAGCTATTCACATACTACACTATTTTACAAACCTTTAAGAAGCAAGGATCCGTATGCAATAGCAGCTCCAGCATGTCCCTGAAGACGATCAGAGCTCAAAAGTCAGAACACAAACCAGAAATAAGGTTAGGTATAGGTAAAGGAAACAGAACCTTGAGCGTGTAATTCATATTTCATACAATTAATTCTGAGGGGAAGAAATGACACCTTTTCTGAAGCTCTATGGAAACACCACATAGCGGAAGCTATATCCCTCTTAACGCAGTCTCCAGTTAGATATACAGAACCTAGAAGATACAAAGCACCAGGGTGCAGCTGCAATCAAGGATTTCGGTGAAAATAAAATAGGCCCACCAAATGGCGCATCAGAAAGTATACAATAATCATTAAGGTAAGCAGCATACTGCACACCTGGTCAACAGCTTGTTCAATGTAATGGAAAGCCTGTTGATCGGACTGAACATAGTCATTCTACAGGAGCAACATAGCCAAACCATCAATAAAATTGAACATAAATTCCATGAATATCAGATGCCAAGTGCCTAAAAGAAAACTGGGTGATTGAGGGACAGAGGGCACGATATGAAAACCTCAATTCTTAGTCGACATCCAAGTTCATACTGTGCATCTGGATCACCCATATTTGCAGCTTCAACCAACAAAGCAGCACCGCTGCACGCATGAAAAGGAAGGATGGTTTAATTCAGATGACAAATATATTGATCCCAAGTCCTGTATCATGGATGGCCAGAGAAAAAAAACGAAGACAGCCAAAGCCATGGGACACCTTACTTCCTCTAGTATTTTAGGGCCTAATTGTGTGAACAGTGTTTTAGACACTCCAGCCAATTTCGATACATGTTCCAAACCTTCTCTTCCAGTTTTTTTAATTATTTATTATTATTGTGGTATACATGTGTATTCCAATGTCTTCAGTGTAATGCTTCAGTAGATAATTTTGAAGCAACTCCACAATCCAATATATACTTTGCAGCAGTAAGCTCTCATAGTCAAATTCCAAACACTTCAGATATAAGCTCTAATAGCTACTGGTTACTATTGATACTTCTCGCTGGCTGTGGGTGTTTAGACAATGAACAAACTAAATACTCACTGTCCCTATTTCTCTAATGATACACTGTAGCTTATATCTCAATCAAGATTCTTACAAAGTTGCACCACAGTACACAGTTCCACAAGTCCACACACTAAACTTTAAGGTATAAGAATATTTCTGGATGGGGACAGGAGGCCACTAATTGTTCTCCAGCACGCATGTTCTGTTCAGCATACTAGTTACAGTAATAAAAAGATCATTATGTGAATGCATGTACCTATGACAAGTTATGAAGAAAAGAAACTGATTACAAGTCAACTTAAATTCTGAAAAAGGCTTGATGCAAATAATAAAGTCCTGTTAAAACAAATTTGATAGAATTATCCGGTAGGAATTGGTCACACATGTATAAGTTAGCAGCTCTGCTTTCTAATTTACAGTCTCAGAAACCTATTATGGTAATGAAAGTATCATCTAATCTGATATCATCAGGCAGCAAACATCTGATGAGCATTATGCCAGCTAATGTAGAGTGCATAGTCGATATCAAGTTTCCAAAACCAGCATTGACATACTCCTACCGTGCAACTAGTCAAGGATTTAGGACTTAAAAGGTGTGTACCACAACCACATATGAAACAGATGTGTCAAAGCATTAAAACAGCAACAAAAGCATTGACAAAACTTTTTGAATGGATTTCCCATGTTCCTGGGACAGCAACAGAACAGGCATATAAACATGGAAGCAAACTAATCTGTATGACTTGCAGAAAACACTCAGCAGTTCAGTACTGCAATACAATTTACAAGAAGTAAAGTCACTTACACTGCCTTACAAGCTCCAGGAACATGATACTTGAAATGCATCTTGCCCAGCCAATATCTCGCATGGGTATTATCATTATCGATCTCCAGAGCCAGCTCAAAGTTCTCCTTAGCACCCTTTTCACATGAACAAAGATTTGACAACAAAATATTGAGAATGTTGGTTAAAAAACAAGCTGTATCTGTGCCACCACATATGAATGAAGCAGGTGACCATAACAAGTACAGCCTAGAAGAATAAGCAAGTAATAAAAGAATAAGCTCAATGTGAACTAAGGAGTTCCTCCACTCCAGAACTCCAACTTATGGTTTCACAGAATATCCGGAGAACTAGTCGATAGAAGGATGACATAAACACCAACATGGTAGTACCCCAATTTCTCTGCAATGCTGCAGGAAATGTCACAAGTTTCACATACTAAGCTACTATCAGTGATTTTCCTTTTTGGCCGATTAGGTGCTCCCTCATCTTATTGTGGAGAAATGGGGGCAGAAAGGAAGATAAACCCTAAACCGTACCCTTAGAAGGGGGATGAGCCGCTTGTCGTTGCGGTCGGCGTAGTCGATGACGCGGTCGACCTCCTGCAGCGCGCTCCATCCCTTGGCTATCAGCTCCATCGCCTTCTTGTTCCTGTCGTGAATCCACCTCTGCAACCACAGGCACAAAATTAATAGCAAGAAATAAAATTCGCAGCAGCAATTCAGCTCCTCACCGGCGCCACCAGAACGAAACACAGATATCATCAGACGGGATCCAGCCACGGGCCAGTCGAAGCCGCCCTCACCTGTGGGTTCAGTGCGGCGGCGAGCTGGCTGGCGCGTGTGGAAGAAGAGGAAGACGAGGCGGCCGCGGACAGCCGCCGCGCCGCCGACGCGAGCATGGCGGTGGGTTGCCCGTCCCGGGAGGGTGGAGAGCGGCGCCGGGGCCTAGCCTAGCAGCTGCGCTCCCTCGCCGTCTTCGCCTCTTCCTGCGGCTGCGGCCGGCGGGTGAGGGAGGGGAGCGTGGAAGCTGTGGCGGCCGCAGGCTCGGGCCGTCGAGAGCCGCGGTCGCTGACCGGTGGACCCCGCGTGACAGCGGCTGGGCCTTCGTCGCTTCGAAGGGAAAAGACAAGCTCACCGGATTTATGGGCCGGGCCGAGCGTACTCGTGGCCCAAAACTTCACCGTGACACTCTCCTTTTGCTTGTCCCCCGCCCTTCCGGCGAGCGACGGACCGGGCGATCGTGCTAGGGTGCCGCGCCGGCCTGCGCCTGCGCCTTCTAAGGTAAGCATGACCCTCCTCATCATCCCTTACAACAAGATCCGCTGATTGGGTCGTATAATGTTGGTGTTCAAGTATACAGACCTTTGTTTAGAAATCCGATCAAAGAATCGATACAGTTTCAGATTAGTTCAGACCTTTGCAGCATATTAAGAGGTATGGCCTTTTTCTCATTAGCTTCATGCTCCTTGTTTGTATGGCCTCTTCTATGTAGATAGGGGAAATCTTTAAGTTATTCGCTTCTGCAGCTGCTTGACTGCTTCTATAGTAATCCTGTATGTTCGGTCTATCTAGACTAAGTAGTAGTAGAGAACATTTTACATATAGTCCAATGAAAGATAAAGCCTAGTCTTGACTACCTTAATACCAGTATCTGCACCAACAAATATGTGCTTCAGTGAGCTCTTTTCTTTCAGGTGTATGCGGTAACGCCCTTTGCTCCAAGATACAATTGATGTTGATATGTGTTTTCAGGGAGCAAGTCGATACTCCAAATACAGTTGGACAAAACCCATGGAATAGGCTAGCTGGTAGATACTTTCGAATTTCGATACACCAGGTATAGTAGAGTAGATTTTGCAGGCATTTTCATGTTATCACTCCATGCCATAGTTGATAGTTGAGCTTAGGGCATGTTTGTTTCCCTCCAGTGAAGGGTAACATAGTAAAATACCACCCTGGATGCCAAAATAATCTGAAATAAGCTGCCCAGAAGATGATTATTTCAGAGATGATTATTTCAGATTATTTTGGCATCTAGGGTGATCTTTTACAATACTACCATTGGACCATAATCTAGATTATATGATCTAGGAAGAAACAAACAGATGCCTAAATTATCATTATCAACACTGGGACTCTTTCAGTCCTGACATAATAGCTTTTATTAGCATTTCCTTTGATTGGTTATCGGTTATAGTTTTACATTGTTGCTTTATTACTGCTTATGACCCCCCACATTTTGCCCCTTTGTTATACAATTCTGCTTCAGCCTTGAGAAAGATGCGGAAAGCTAAGAGGGGTGGTGGAGATCTCACTGGAAGCTTTCGTAAGAACAGAAAAGCTTGGAAGACTGAGTGTATCTCAGGTCTGCTACTCTCCCCCTCCCCCCCCTCCTGCTGCACACACATTGTTGCCTTAATGTTTTCTTTTCTTGAACTAGGTCGCTTGGATGATGGGGACTCTACTCAAGATGTTTGCGATAAGCTATCTGATTGGGTTAAATCAGATTTTTGTAAAAGTGTCGTCTCAATTTCTTTATGCCATGGTAATTATATATGCTGCTATAGTCTTCTTAGTTTTCCAGCAAATATGTACTGAAACACTACCAGTCAAATGATCCGAGTTGCAATCTTCTGTAGGAAACGTAACCTTATTTTCATGCTCGGGCATGGCTGTAGAACAGGAGGGGTTCCGCCGAACAAGGTTTCTGACTTCTGCAAGTTTGGCTAGAGCTCTCGATGGTAAATCAAACAAGCACTATTTTGACCTAAAGGTTGGCGCCGATATTCACTTATTACTATTTTGTTTGCTTCTGATCATTATGTAATTATTTCTTGCCGTATTATTGTTTTGTAGATTGAAGTGCGCCAGGAAGGCAAGGAAGTGTATAGGGGTGTTATGGCTGAATATGATTATGCTCATAACTTTGCTGTTGTCGAGGTCTTTGCCTTCCTTGATGTTAATGTTGGAATTTTCCATCGTAAGCAGAAATCTGTGCCCCATTGTGAGGCATGTGTAGTTTGGCGTGATGTCTCTGGTGACCTAAAAGCCAGGAGTGTGGAATTGGGTGGTGATTTAAGGGTATACAAAGATGATAAAGATCTTGATAGTAAAACCTCAGAGGTACACTTGCATGACAATACATCCATTTGATTCCGTTTCATTTACTTTACGCATGTAGGCAATAAAAATGAATTTTATTTTATATTTCGCTCATGTTCCATACCACTTATATTTTGTTCAAATGAAACCCTCTTTACCTGTCAATTTTATTGTGCTATTAGGCTTGGGAAGGTGGAACGATTTTTACTTTTGATGGGGAAGTTGTTGGCATGAACCTTTTTTTGGTTACGAAAAGAGCAGTTTTCCTACCATGGGTCACCATAGCCTAAATTACTATTTTCAATATTCTTGTTGTCTTCCATCCATCGTTTTTTGGGACTTCAACCATCAACATAGTCAATACAGTCTAACACGAGTAATAGCAGGCGCAATAGCGAGTGCTAAGTGCAATAGCAGCATGCAATAGCAGACGCTAAGTGCAATAGCGGCCGCTAAGTCCAAACAGGCTATCTTGGGTCCGCTACCTCATAGCGGTAGCGGTAGAGGTCCGCTACCGTTATAGCGGCCGCTATTGCGGGCGCTACAAACACTATTTAGTACCTTGTCCATACCACTTATATATATTTTGTTCAAATGAAACCCTCTTTACCTGTCAACTTTATTGTGCTATTAGGCTTGGGAAGGTGGAACGATTTTTACTTTTGATGGGGAAGTTGTTGGCATGAACCTTTTTTTGGTTACGGAAAGAGCAGTTTTCCTACCATGGGTCACAATTTTGAAGCATCTGGAACATTACTGGACATCCTGGGAAAAGGAGACAGGTCTTGCACGGTCAAAAGGTTTAGTTTACGGGTATGTCTAAGTGATGTATGCCCTTCAACTTTCATTAATTCACCTACTCCATTCTACCTCACTTCCCCTTCTCTTTCATGAGCTTATTATAAGGTCAGCCTTTTGTGCTCCAGATAGCCTATGTATTTGATAATCCGGATCATTCACTGCTCTACCTTATCTTGTTTGGCATCTGCACTTTACAGTTTCTCAATGTTTACTTCAAATATTAACTTGTTTCTTTGACACCTCAACCAAAATATTTGTTGTTCTTAGATATCTATCACAGTTGCCTTGTGGTAGATTTTTCGTATTTCTTATGCTATTGTTGCAGCCGTATGTTTGTCTTATTGAAATGTGCACACTAGAAGGCACTGTCATCAAGTTTTCATGAAACATTTATTATATCTGTACAACTTCAGTTCATATTTCCTCTATCTTTGTTGTTGGCCTATGATTCTACCTAGGTTTTGTCACCATTTTGTGTATTAACACACTGGCTTGATCCATTTTATTTTCGGGTTAGTGGTAACTTTTATTTTCTTCTGCAGGTTTGAAGCGCCTGTAGGTGGTAAATCTAACAGCCACCCAGAAGGTGAGCCTACAGCCACTCCTTGAGACTTCTTAACATTGTGGTATCGTGCAAATTGTTGCTTGCTTGTAATGATATCTATTTAGAATCTGTGCAAGTTTAGCTTTTACATTTTTATATCAACTAGATTTACTCTTTTTACTTTACGCTTATATTGCTTGGTTATGTTCATGCACACCACCAACTTCTAATGTGGATTGCTGATCAGTCTGTTATCATAATATATAACTAACATTACATGCTGATCATTATGCACATACAGAATTTATTTGAATTAATTTAGTATATGCCAGTACTGATCACTTGACCTTGTTGCACCAGGACGCAGAGATTGTCTCAACCAGCAACACTTAGATACAGATTCCATGGGTTACCCTAAGTTACCATCAACCATGTACTACTAACAACTATTCTAAAATGTATATTTCTCAGATGGCATGATTTTGGTCAATACTTTTGAAGAGACTTTTGGCGATATACATGGTAAAGGTGTCTGGAGCAAACTTGGTGAAAAAGCTTCTTCTAGAATAAGTCGAAGTGTCGTCGCACTGGCTTCATTCAATGGTGATTTTATAGTGATGTGCCATTTACTGTTTAATCTCTGTTTTGATCACAACTAGCTGATAACCAAAATCTGGTGCAGGAGAAAAAAGGATTTTTGCATGCACAGGTTTTTTTATTCGATGGACTGGATCTACAGTGATTTTGACATCAGCAAGCTTGATTAGAAATTCTGGTGATGAGAACAAGATTGTTGAAAACTTGAGGGTTGGTGCTCATTATTCTGCGATTGCTTGTTCTTTTGAGGTGCTGCTTATGTCTCATCATTTGTATCATTTTCAGATTGAGGTGTTGCTTCCAAGCAACAAAAGCACAGATGGGATATTAGAGAATTATGATCTACATTACAATGTTGCTCTAGTCAGCGTCAAGGACCGCCATGACCTTCGTCCAGCAAAGACTCGGCATTATTGGTCCATGGTTTCCGATGTAGCAGCTGTAGGGCGTTGCTTCAAATCAGGTGCATTAATGGCTACAAGTGGGATGCTGGTTTGCTGGACAGGCACCCTTGATTGTGACTTCCTTGTACATTCCTCGTGCAAGATTACTAAGGTAATCCTATGTTTTATATTTCCTACTTTTTCATGGTGAGTAAATATATAGTTGCATCAGAGTGAGTTGTCTAGCAATACCTATTTGCCATAGAAATCACACTTGCCCATGTTACCTTGCTAGCTTGGGATTGGAGGCCCTCTAGTTACTCTGGATGGGGATATTCTTGGCATGAACTTCTATGATAAGAAGATAGGAACCCCTTTCCTGTCTTGGACAGACATTTGTGACATTTTAGCATCGTTTGAGAAAAGAAGGTATTCAAATGCATATCACATATGTTATTTTTCTGAACATTTTAGGAAGTTTGCTGCATAATCTATTTAATGGTATGCTTAACAGTAAGACCGGAGAAATTTGCAATGATACCTCTGGTGTGCCTTCGTGGAAATTGGACTTGGATAACAGAGATAGGTTTAACAGGTGGGTATCCTGATGCATGGTTCTATATGCTTGGGACCTTGGGTTATTTTATCATATAGAATGACTGTCAACAATTATATGATTTAACATTCATAACTACAGGTGGCCTGTGCCCATGCCATGTTGGCAGCTTCCTAATTATGTGGATGAGGATAAAATTGATGATGATGTTGAGGTGGGCTTTGAATATAAGTATTGCTACCTGAAGGGAGTGAAATTCGAGCTTTTGTAGATGCACTCACGCCCTTGATTCATCTCTCCATAACGGTTCACCTGTGCCACTTGTTATGGTGCTTTAGTTTCCAAAGTCTATGTGTTGCTTCGATTTCTTTTATCTGTGCTATGTTGTGTAATAGCATGCATTGTGGTTAACAGACTAATTAGCTTCCATTACTGTTTTGGGCCCAAAGCCAGTAATCTGCATTGGACATTTTTGGGCTTTAGGATTCTTTGAAAGAGATTGAAAGCAACATGTTTGGTTCCTTGCCATTTGGGGGCAAAACTATCTGTTAGTATTGTTCGTGGTTGGGGCGCCCCTGCAGATCGGCAGCTGATGCTGCAGATGTGCTGGCGGAGGCCGGACGCCGGGATCACCACGATCAGAGAATAACCCCCAACAAGGAACAAGTTAGATTGGCCACCTCGGGAACAAGTAACATTAATAAATATTTTGGAAGGAAATTACTATACAGATTTACAAGGGATAAAATTATTAAAAAGGATGAATCCTTGCAATCACAGTTACCAGTAATGGCAATACTAACACGTGGCGAGAAGGGATCAGTTCAACTAGTTAATCTATAGATCAAACTTTCAGTGTAGCTTTCCTTGCACTTTTCACTTGACCTGAGCATCCTGGAATCCAATAACTTTCAACATTGTGAAATGCAATGCAACTTAAATATATATCTATGTGCAATAACAACTGTAGTACAAATACTTCCAAGTTCCAAGGCAAAAGATGCAATGAAATTCTTTTCGAGGATGTCATTATTGGATATGCTTTAGCTTTTCCTTTTGTTTTCCATAAATCTTCAAGCAACCAAGCCTCTTCAACCATCGCAAACTGCTCCTTGGCTAGCTTTATCGGATCCTGCTGCACTGTCCTTTTCCACATCTTCCCAATTGAGGGACTCTTGCCTGAATTGTATTTGGTAATCGTTTCAGGCACTTTGGTACCTGAAAAAAATGCAATGTGAGGCTGCATATAACTAAATCATAATTTGGTATTACCTGCTTTGTAGTGTTAAATAACCAATATTCCATAGCAGCTCCAGAATATCCCTGAAGATGGTCACAGGCTCACAACTCAAAAGTAACACAAACCAGAAATGAGTTATATATAAGTAAAATAAAAGCGTGTAATTCATATCTTATACTAATTCCGAGGGAAAAATATGACGCCTTTTCTGAACCTCTATGGAAACACCACATGGCAGGAAGCTATATCCCTCTTAACAGTCCCCAGTTAGATATACAGCACCCATAAGATACAAAGCGCCGGTGTGCAGCTGCAATCAAGGATTCGGATGAAAATAAAATAGGCCTGCCAAATGGTGCATCAGAAAGCATAGGTATATGATCAGCATTCTGGTAAGCAGCATACTGCATACCTGGTCAACAATTTGCTATATGTAATGGAAAGCCTGTTGATCAGACTGAACATAATCATTCTACAAGAGCCAACAAAGCCAAACCATCAATTTGTGTGAAAATAAATTCCATGAATATCAAATGGCCACTGCCTAAAAGAAAACTGGCCGCTTAAACTTATTTAGTGGAAGGGACAGAGGGCACGATGTGAAAACCTCAATTGTTAGTTTACATACAAGTTCATACTGTGCATCTGTACCACTCATATTTGAAGCTTCAACCAACAAAGCAGCACCACTGCACACATGAAAAGAAAGAGTTTAATTCAGACGGAAAATATATTGATGGTAAGTCATGTATCATGAGATGTCTGCAGAAACCAATTTTAAGGCAAGGGCTACTTTACTTCCTCTAGGTTTTTATGGCCTAATTGTGTGAACACTGTTTAAGACACTCCAGCCAATTTCATATATGTTCTAAACCTTGTCCTCCAGTTTTTTAAGTTGCAGTGCCAATTTCAACACATGTCTATCCCAATGTCTTCCAATTTAGTGCCTCAGTAGAAAATTTTGATACAACTAAATGATGCAAAATACAAGTGAATTCCGTGATCCAATAGACTGTTCACGGAAGTGACCTCCAATAGTGAATTCCAACCGCTTTAGACAAAATAAAAATTTGCGGTTACAGATTACTGTTACACAATTCCACACACTAAACTTTCAGGTATAGATAATCTTTATGAGTGGGGACAGGGCACAGGACACTAATTGTTCTCTAGCATGACACATATTCTGCTCAGCATGCTAGTTAGAGTAATAAAAAGATCAATACGTGAATTCATGCAGTTATGCCTTAAAACAAGCTACATAGCGAAAAAGATTGAACTGTTTACAGGCCGTCTTAGACCTTGAAATAGACTTGAAACAAATAATGAAGTCCTATTAAAACAGATTTGATACTTGATAGAAGCATTGGCCATACATAAGAACCCAGCTCTGCTTTCTAATATACAGTTTTAGAAGCCTTATATGGTAGAGTAATTATCATCTAATCTGATACAAATTAGTACCATCAGGCAGCACACATCTGATGAACAATAAGCCTGCTAATGCAGAGTGCATAATCGATATCAAGTTTCCAAAACCAGCATTGACATGCTTTAGTATCTGCATCTCCCTCTTGTTTCTATGGGGCAACCACGCACACAAATAAGAAACAGAAATCGCATCTAATAGACCTTGAAATAGACTTGAAACAAATAACGAGGTCCTATTAAAACAGATTTGATAGAAGCATTGGCCACACATAAGAACCCAGCTCTGCTTTCTAATATACAATTTTAGAAGCCGTGTATATGGTAGAGTAATTATCATCTAATCTGATACAAAGTAGTATCATCAGGCAACACCACATCTGATGAGCAATAAGCCTGCTAATGTAGAATGCATAATCGGTATCAAGTTTCCAAAACCAGCATTGACATGCTTCTAGTATCAGCATCCCCCTCCTGTTTCTATCGGGCAACCACGCACACAAATAAGAAGAAGAAATCGCATCAGCATTTCTACTCGTCACCTGCGCCACCAGAACGAAACACTGATATCATCAGATGAGATCCGTCCACAGGCCACACGACGCCGCCGCCGCCGCCGCCCTCACCTGGGGGTTCAGTGCGGCGGCGAGCTGACTGGCGCGTGGAAGAAGACGAAGACGAGGCGGCCGCGGACAGCCGCCGCGCCGACGCGGCGAGCATGGCGAGGGGACAGGGGAGCATGGAAGCTGTGGCGGAGATGGGTGGTGTCTAGACTTAGAATTGATTGGAAGGTTGAATTTGAGAGTTGGATGTCTCTTCGTAATCATTGCACCACTGTAGCATTTTAGTTTGTATGTGCAAAAAATTGCCCAAAAATTGATTAATTAGGCTCAAAATGTTCGTCTCGCAGAGTACAACAAAACTATGCAATTAGTTTTTGATTTTATCTACATTTAATACTCCATGCATGTTATGATATTTTGATATGATGAGGAATCTTCTTTTTGCATGGTGTATTTGGGAGTAACTTTTTAGGAAATTTTGGGAACAGGGCCATGGAGTCGCTGACCGGTGGACCCCACGCCCGCGGACGGCAGCTGGAGGCTTTCGTCCCTTCGGAATGAAGAGAAACCTCGCCGGATTTATGGGCCGAGCTGAGCGTACTCGAGGCCCAAAATTTGACCGTGACACGGGCCTTTTGCACACTCCTTTTCTTTTTTAAAAAATAGATGCGTTCAAATTTGAAATTGTGCTAACTTGTTTTTTTTAAAAAAAATAAACTGTCTTCACATGGCTTTTAGTGTGTTTTTGTCTTGTTCTATGGAACAGCTTGACGCTATAGTGTCTCATTTTGCGTAAAATAGGTGAAACCGGAGCCGAAAAGCCCTCCCAAAGGCCCGTGTGAATCGTGCTAACGTTTCAAAGTATTTCCCTTTTATCAATTATCATAAGGATCAATTAGAGACCCTAAGCTACCAGTTACTGCTCGCTGTGCATTGAGCGTGTCCTAGATAAATCGACGAGCCACTATCATGTTAAGTCGCTGCCTAATATTCTTGTTTCTCAAACAAGCAATTATCACATGATGAAATGAAAGCCTGACGGCCTTGCACCGAACGAATTTATGATATAATTTCACAAAAAAAAACTGATGATATGATATCTTTAGACAAAGGGTCAAAGGACGGTTGCATAGAAATGGGGTTTTCCTTTACATTGGTCAATGGTCATGGATGATGGATGTAGCACCTTGGTTCTCTTTCTTGCTGGCCAGAGTGGCAGCGGTATGTTTTTTTAAGAACAGTATATATTAAAAATAAGGACAAAAACAGTTCAAGAGCGGTATGTTATATGGATTTTTCTGTCGTCGCTATCTTTTTTTTCACGAAAACGCAGGAGAGCTGCGCCTCTTTATATTAAGAAAAGAAAACGTTCAAGACAAGAACAAGCACGCAAGCGTGCCGGGCTACAAAACCGACTACTCACAGAACAGACAACCTAGCTTTCTAGCTCCCGCGGTGATCCATTCGTCACTATCTTCTCCAGTATTAGAGTGTCTAACTGTAGATATGGATTTTTTCTGTTGTTAATATCTTCGTCGATTTGAACTCGTGGTTTGTGGTTGTGCATGGTCCTCACATAACAATTCCCCACCTGCTCCACTCCCTTCAGTGACATGGACTGCCTTGCCAATTCAATTTTGTTCAGGAGAAAATGCAAGGAGGATCGCATTCAGATGTGAGGGCATGAGAATGAGAGTGTGAGACCACAAGATCCATGGCTGCACCTAATTCCGGATGCTGACCGACCTGGAAGCTGGAACTTGTCAGGCCAGGAAATTCCTACAGGTTTAAGGGGCAAATACCGGGTCAAGTGTTCTCTTCAAGATCAACAGCATTGATAAGCAACAACGACTGAAGGGAAAAAATACGTATATATTTCAGGAATAAGAAAAACAATTGCGAGTAATATGACCATACCGATGTATATTATGAACTCTATGTACACTGACCACTTCCTTCAGAACCCTGTAATTCTCACCTTTTTTTCAAAACTCTACAGCTAAACATGGAAATTTTCTCACTGATCAAAACTCTTCAGCAAATACGAAAATTTCCTCATTTTTTCAGTTCGTGATTCTGCACAGAACACATCGAGCAGCAAATGATCAGCTAGGCCTCAAGAACTTGGCAATGGAGGATGTGGTTCTTGGCGCGCCCGCGGCCGGCCAGGCTGGACAAGAGGCCCGTGACGAAGCTCTTGGAATGCGCTTTGGCGGCGAGGGTCTCCCAGCTCTGCTGGCTCCCCGCCCCGGCCGCGACGTCGACGGCCGAGACGCTCATGTCGTTGCGGACGACGCAGAGCCTGCCGTGGAGCGCGACAATGGCGGCTGCCTCCGCCGCCTGGGAGCTCCCCCGGTGCTGCTTGCTGTCGGCGCAGGTGGCCCACGCGCCGGCGGCCTCGTCGAAGGCCCTCAGCCGGCAGCCGTCCTTGCAGTCGGCGGCGTAGAGCCTGCCGCCGAGGCACGCGCTGGGGCTCCGCCAGCCGGTGACCATGCCGTCGTGCACGAGGGACCACGAGTCCGTCTCCGGCGAGTACGCCTGGCTCAGCACCTGCTGCTCCGCGCCGATGCCCTTCACGTACCACCGCCCGCCGTGCACCGCGCCGACGAACGGCACCATCGCCGCCGCCATCTCCGCCACGAATGACCACCGGTTCTTGGCC
Source organism: Echinochloa phyllopogon (assembly GCA_033239725.1). Classification (NCBI taxonomy): domain Eukaryota; kingdom Viridiplantae; phylum Streptophyta; class Magnoliopsida; order Poales; family Poaceae; genus Echinochloa; species Echinochloa phyllopogon. The sequence goes on from BTCW01000001.1 coordinate 7,309,109, forward strand.
GGGTCGAACACCTCGGCGGACCTGAGGCCACCGCCTCCACCGCCGCCGCCGCCGCTCTCGCCGCCCGCCACGTACAGGCGGTTGCCGATCACGCACGCGCCGAAGCACTGCCGCCGGCGCAGCATGTCCGGCGCGCGGTGCCACCGGTTGCTCCGGGCGCTGTAGAACACCACCCGCCGCATGGCGGCGGCGCCCCTGCGCGGGTCCGCGCCGCCGAGCAGGTAGAGGTGGCAGCCGCCGAGCACGGCGGAGCCGAACCCGTCGGCGCCCGCGTACTCGGGCGGCACGGGCGGCAGCGCGCGCCACGCGCCGCGACACGGGTCGAGCACGTCCCACGACACGCGCCCATCCTTGCCGTCGCGCTTCACGGCGTAGACCCACTGCTCGGCGAGCCCGAGCCGCCGCCGGAGGCCGTAGAAGTAGTTGCCGGCGAGCAGGCGGCACCACCGCCGGCACACCAGCCTCAGCTTCCAGTGATCGGCTCGGGGCACCCGGATGAGACAGGCAATGGCGAGGTCATCGGGAAGGCCCGGGAGCAACGGGCATTGCCCGCCACGGCGGCTCCGATCGCCCGGCCGCGGCGATGGCTTCGGCTTGAGGGGGTGGATGGAGGCCCTGAGGCTAGGTTGCACGCACGCCTTCGTCACCGGGATGCGGCTCGCGGCGGCGGCGGCGGATGATCTGTCCACTCGGCAGAAGCATGCCGTGCTATCAACCTACGGAAAACATCACAAGAAAGGAAAATTTTCAGGTTGTTGAACAAATCTTTAAAAAGTACTGAAGTAAGGCAAAATCATAAAAAGGGAAGACAATGAACTATATGCAACATAATTTGGTGCAGTTGGGGATTGAATTGAGTGTGTTATTTCTCCATAAAAGTGATTGGTCGATGATACTTTAGAGTGATCAGACAAGAGCATAAGACAGAGGACACTGAATGGTGTCATGAAACAGCAGCTACTTACAGAAGTAGTTGAACTTGAACAACTACTTTGTGGGGGACCAAGTTTGATGCCATCTCCATGCAAAAGTTTCACCATGGAGAGCATTGGCGGAGGTGCTATTCGTTTATATTAACATTATTGAACTATTATGCAAAAAAGGGGAGAACTGAAAGTATTGCACTATTATGCAACTAGGTAACTGATCCACAACTCACCGAATAAGGACACACCTCGCTTGCCCGTATTTTCTACGGGTCATGTGGGCGATGTGGCTTGCGCACATAATTTATCGGTTCATCTCCGTCCAGAATGGTAATTAATGATGACAAACATCAATTTTTTAGAACAAACATCAATGATTCTCAATTGGAAAAGTCGCTGAAAGAAAACATCTAGATGCCCCAAACACGCTAGCAGACCTTCAGCTGACTTTGAAACAAGTGGTGCATACTCAATTCTCCGGCAATTTTTTTCCTCATGTGTTTCTTCTAGACTAGAATTGTATGAACTAGTCAATCAATCAAAACACCTTCAAACCGATCCATCGACGACGTGAAAGAAAGGGTATGATAAACTGATGTCTATCAGACGAACCACAACAACAGCAACAAATATACTCCCTCCCCATGGCTTTGTAAACATCGTCAGGGATTGCAAAAATGGGCAGAAGAGAAGAGAGACTCACCAGCGGAGGTGCTCGGTTCCTTGTATCCATGGCTGCTCCCGAAGCAAACGAATCGAGAAGCTGCCTTCAACTCCAAGAACCCGTCACCAACCAGGCATCACACCATTGCTATCATCATTCATCCTCCCAATTCGCCTCCGAACCCTCCCAATCAGAAACTTCTTCCAGCACCCTGCTGCCTGTCGTCTACGACTGCTAGCTGCAAGGAGGAAGACGAAGAAGATGGGGCGAGGAGAGGAGAGGCAAGGTGGCGACTGGCGACGCTTAAATGGAGACCGCCCCTCGCATTAAAGCCCGGCGTGTGTGCCTGCTGGTGGGCCCGGTCTGCAGCAGTTGGCCGGACGCGGCACCACACTAGGGACCGGGGACGAGACGACCTGGCCTTTGAGAGTTGATTGAGACCCTTCTGTTGCTGTCGTTTCGTTCTCCTGACCTCAGTCAACCACCCCTGTTCGTTTGCATGGCTGATTGCTGATGAGCAAAGATCGTATATTATCCTCCAGATTATTCGGATGATTTGCTTTTGAAGCTCTTCTACCTTTGCTGCTCAAATGATGATTTTTTTTTAAATGCAGTCTAACAGCCGTCCGTTTCCGCTGCTGTTTGTTTGTCTCTTTGTTTGCCTGCTACTCTGAAGATTCAGCAGATAACATTGTTTACCACAAGCCATTCATCATACCCTTGCAAGTTGCAACTCGACGTACGTATGCAATATGCATGCACAACGATTTTAATCTTTTCTTTTGTTACAGCTGATTGGGGTTGCAGAGCTTTCATGAACACGTATTTTCCATATGTGGTCATGGTGTGCAACCGTGTTCAGATCGTGCGACAGCAAAAAGTGAGAGCAGAGCAGAAGGTTGCTCACGATAACAGAACCTGCAAAGGCGGCGAAACAGACAAGAGGGAACGGCGAAGCGATGGCGTGAATCGTCAAGATCAGGAGGGCACAAAAACAAATGCATGCGATTAGATAACGTGGAGTCGCTTGGAATCAAAACGAGAGGAAAGAGGTGGGCTGTGATCGGCTCCTGCCATCGCTGAGAGTTGAGCAGTCAACTTTCACGAGCAATCATACCATAGGATTAACGGCAAGCATAATAAAATACTAAGGCCAATCTTAATGGAAACTCCATGAGGAGTTTCTTTGTATTAAGTTATATATACTATCATATGCAGCAGGTTCATTTAATCAGAAAGTTTTACGAGATGCGGGAAGAGTTTTATTCTCATAAAATCCATCTGGTTCATTTACCAAGTTTCGTATTGAAACTGGCCTAAAATCGACGATATGCACCATCTTTTATCCCTTTAAGACAAAAACTCAACCGGTTAGGGTATATATCTTCAAAATATCGTGATTGAGGTTGGAGACAATCTCAGCTACAGGTAAGACAACCTTAATCATGGGTCGAGAAAATTCCAAACCCAGATTTTTGCCCAGGGGTTTTAGCACTATAAGTTAACTCCTACAAGGATTTGTTTTTGAAGAGTCAACGGGCGGCTAAGAAAGCCCACCTGAACGATTTCATTTCTTCAAAGTGAGGTTACAAGATCGGGCATACATTCTTGTGTCCAATAATGGTGATCAGGGTATATTGTTTGAAAGAAAAAGAAAGGGAACCACAAGGGATTACAAATCACTGCACATTTCCACCAGGCTAAAAACAAAAGAGAAAAAGAGAAGGCACCAAAGCCTATCTAACCCAGCTCCGAACGACGAAGACCGTGAGCACCGATCAGAACCCCCCACAACGATCTTGCATTGACAACAACATCATTTCGCATACCCTGCGCCAAGCACCTTACGAAGCCCAGTTCACGGCAATGGAGGCTGGCGACGGACGAGGATGAACCTCGACCTGAATCACTCCTCACCACAAGCTGGAGAACCGACCAATACTTTGCGCCAAAGGTTGGACAAGATCGCCCGCAAGTAAAATAGAAAGCCAACCAATTCAGGGCACTGCCATCGCGCACTGGGGGGAGGAATCCCCAGGGGGAGCGCATCCTAAAAATTAGCGATCAAGACCGACCAAGCAAGAATGGGTGAAGGCTTAGCAAGAGCTAGGCGGGGGTCGCCGAAGGAGACTGATGGGCAAACTGTGCAGAGGCGAAACACCTCCCCGCGCGCCGAGCGCGATACTTTCGTTGCACGGAGGGCCAGAGTCGTGCGGAGATGAACCATCTCCCCGCGCACCGGGCGCGACGCTCTCGCTGCACGACCACTGATGCCCACGGAACTAGGCACCACCATCCCTCACCGGTGACCGGAGCACAGCCGCATGTCCAAAGGACGCGGGTCGGTCAGAGTGGAAGGGCAGGAGGTGAAGGGAGGTGACACACCAGATCTTGTGGCCGCCGGCATAGGCGGCCGAAGGGCTCCAGAGAGCACACCCCAGGATAGGGTACCCATCCATGGTCACATCGAGGCAGCCATCCCGCCGGCGCGACTGGAGGCAGCCATCACGCCGGATGCCGGAGGGGGCTCGACCGGGGGATCATCAGCGGCGCCGGCTGGCGGCGCCAGCCACAACCGGGTGGGGAGCGGGAGACCGCCCGCCCTCCCGCGCCCACCCACCGTCGCGCACCATAGCCCCGAACCCGCCCCCCGCACATCGTCGGCGGAGGCTCCCGACCAAGAGGCCAGCGCAGGGGGCCAAGGGGCCACCGAGCGTGGAGGGGGAGGCGAGCCTAGGCTGCGCGGGGACGCAGCCGGAGAGGCACAGGACCGCCGGAGACCACCGAAAATTTGAATGGGGCGATTTTTGGATCTGGATCTAGAGCAAAACGAGAGAGGGAAGGGGGAGGAGGGGCGAGCTGGAGGAGGGGTGCTGCTGCGGTTCTAGGGTCCGCTGCCGCTGCGGCAGCAGCAGAGGCAACGGCGGCGGGCGAGCGGCCCCGCTCGCCCGCCGGGGAGCGGGGGACTCGGCGGCGGCGGGGCGGTCGCCTCCCGAGTCGCCCTGCGCGGACGGCTCAGGGAGACGAACCGAGCAACTGTCCCTGGGTGCGAATCCTCCTATAAGGATTTCAAGCCTGAATGAATTGACTTTAACCGCTAGGTTTGATAGCATTTTGTTTTCTTTTTATTTTTTTTCTTTGAAAGGGAGCATAAAGATATTTTTCATGGAGAGGTCTCAGATTCTGAGGAAGTGCTTTTGCAGAGACCTATATTCTAATAAGTCTGTGGCACCAATTATGCTCACAATATGATATACTCAAGCTCTTACATTATGGAGTGAGTGGGGGCATATACCCCTAAGGTTTTGTTCTTATGTTTTTCCATGTTAGCTAAAATATTGATTATTGAATCCCTTTGATTCCCCGCCATACTATGCCACGCTTATTCGGCTATTTTGTTGTTCGGTAAACTGCGACACCCACAATTCCTTGTTGATTTGCGTATAGATTTTTGCCACAGTTGTGGTCTCTATTTTTTCCGACACAGCTTTGGCGTCACCGCAAGCATGGCATGGTAGTATCACGTGGTTGAGAATGAAGCATGCATGCTGCTAGTGGTATATATGGCACAATGAATAACTTGTGTTCTCAATTGAACATGGCCATGACGGGCAGACACATGCGCCATTTAGTTTAATTTGAATTGATTAGTGTGTCTAGTCCAAACGATCCATTAGAGTATATTAGTTGTTCGTTTGAACATGTGTAAAGAGTCGTCTACACGTGTGTAAATAGTAAACGGAGGGTACGTTTACTAGTTTAGCGTCTAGACACCGGATTAAATATTGGACACGTGTAGGCGGTCAACCTGGTAAAAACAAGTTGTAAACGAACGAGATTTAAACACGTTTGCACAGTTGAGAGCGGAAATCTCTACTGAAAAGCCAAGCATGGAAGGCTCAAGACTGTGTGGTCCGTATATATTTTTCTTGTTGAAATTGAAAATAACGTGTGCAGTTTAAAATATGAAGGGTTGCCGTTCAGGATTTTTGGAGATACTGAACTTGAGAAACCGGAAAACTTGTTAGGCTTTGTCACTTGTCAGACAACACAAAGAATAGACAGCTGTTCTGCTGCCAAGAAAAATCCCACTCTTCAGAGCGTTTGCCTATTCCCTTTGCAGGTCACTGCTTTCGGCTCTGAGCAGACCATGAACGATCCTGCCGCTCTGTTTCCGCAAGTGTTTTGCACGCTAGTTCTATAACTGGTGATACTGATTACTCCAACGCATGCACAATCTCATTAACAAAACATCGCGCTAAAAATAAATTAATAGAAGAAGGGGGTATTCAGAGCATGTTACATGTCCCAAAATGATATGATACGTGTTAAACCATTCCACAAGAGTTTTCCTGAACAGTCTGCACATCGGATAGTAATACAGTGAGATACTATATGACGGTCTGCACAATTTCTTCACCCCAGTTTTTGGGGTTCTCTTCTTTGGCCAGAAAACGCCCTGACCAAATCAAATCCACATAAATATAGTTTGTGTTGTCATAAAACATCATTATTTTTCCTGTCATCTTCTGTGCTATTGGCCCTCTCCACTAGCAGTGCTGCCTGGCCCTCTTCTGCTTACAGTGGTATTCTTGAGTATCTGCGCAGGGAGAAAAACTCCAATCAGAACATGTTTGATTCTATGCCTGCATCATACCACTGATGCCAATCACTCTCTGTTTTGTCACCATCAAAAATAAAAACCTTGCACCCCCCGTACAATTCCAAATTGTATGATCATATAGAATACGATCCATTAGCCAGCAAATCTTGCTGATGCACCAGCAGGTGCTAAAAGGAGAAACATAATAAAAGATATGAATAGAAGACAGTGGTTTTAGTTCTGATGGTACAAACAATATATTAGTTCCATGATCATTGAAGCTTAACGTCTCATAAACAGAATCAACAGAATGCTCCATAACCAAACCGTATGCAATTTTTTTTACGTGCCAAATACATAGCAAAACCAATGCAAAATGTACCTGTCGAAGCATCTGGTTCTCATTCTGGAGGGTGGAGAATCTCTCTTCCATCTCTGTGTTCTTCTTCTCCAGGTCCTTCACCTTCACCTCTAGGTCAGTCAGATAAGCCTTCTTCCTCTCTCTTGCCTGTTGGGCTGACACCCGGTTCCTCAGTAATCTTCACAAGTAAAAAACATATGTAGAAAATCAAGACAACTTCCGGAACCTAAGACGGGATTAACTATTGTATGCAGATTGCAAATTGCATACAAGAAAGTTGGGCAAACAAAAGGAGAGGGTTCATAACTTCATAAATGAAAAAAATAAAAAATACGGATCACAACAAATTTTGCGTTCTCCAAGAATTCATATTAATCTAACACCAATTCACCTAAGAGTTCAAATTGAACAAAGAAAAAATGTTTCCCAAAATTCAGATGATATAAGACTGATTGAAATGAGCAGGTATGCAAAATGTGCAAATTAAGCTAAACTCTTAGTTGGTTGCTATAACCCCCAGGAATACCTACACATGTGGGATCAATTGCAATTGATTGCTCTAACCCCCAGGAACTCCAGAGCATTTCATCTGGAATTGGACATCAAACGGAGAATATTCTGCAAGCTCGGGTATAGTATAGGGCTTTCTTCCACGGGCAGGAATATCTCCCAGGTGGCAAGACCATCTGGAAAACGTGGGCTCCCATGAAGTGAAAATTGTACTTTTTGCTCACGGTCTATAAGCAATGCTGGACCTCAGACAGGTCACAAAGGCAAAGTTTGCCTAACCATGGCAATTGTGCACTGTGCTCACACAAGCTCGAAACGGTCGACCATCTCCTTACTGTAGGAAATGTTGGTTCAAAATGTTTGGTACTTCAGGCTGTGAAGCCTTCCGCCTTCAAGGGAAGATGCTGAGCTGAGTGTCTGGTGGCTACAAGAGAGGAAGATGCTGCACAAGGTTGTCAGGAAGAGTTTTGACTCCCTGGTTATGCTGATAGTTTGGAAGATCTGGTCAGAGAGGAACATCAGAGTTTTCAGGGGTTTGGCTACTCCAGTATCAGGTCTTCTTGCAGTAATGAAGGAGGTGCTATATTGGGTTAGGGCAAGGATTAGTGGTTTGTCGTTATTTATGTTTCCAAATAGCTAGTTTCTCTCGTTTACTAGCTCTAGATCGTTTCTTCTGTTTTCTAGTAATGTAATTCCGCTTTTTGTGCTTAGGTCGCCTCTTTAGGATCTAACAAGCTCTTCTTATTAATGAAATGCTTGCTCATGCAAGTTCTCGAAAAGATATTATATATGTTTTACCCATTCCAACGGTACTAACATTGCTTTGTTATGGACAACACAGGCGTTAATATAATTTGATGTTCATGTTTAATGACATAGCTGAGTTTCATATACCAACAGACCATTAAGACAACGGTGCCCATTGTACTGATGGGAAAGTTTCATACAGACGCTACCACTAGTGTCGAAAGGTCCAAGCTGGCTCTGTCAGGTACACTGGCATCACATCAAGAGTTGCGGGACCAATACTGATGCTATTATACGAATCATTTGGCATGTCCAAAACTGTTATCTGCTTCTCTTCTCCCCCACTCCGCTTGCATTGTGCCCCACCAAACTATTCAGATGAGCAGATAGCACATCACGCACCGTTTATAGAGATATACAGCCCAACCCATTGATTTATTTCAGCAGGGGCCTTCAATACTATTTCTCCGAACCACCTTTCCTAATGCTGCCCCTAGCTAGAAAGGCACGAGCACGATTCCAACAAATTACAAGTTGAGCGTCACTGTCTAACGATCTTATTACTTCGCACTTTCGCAGCTAACAATCCCAGCAATAAGATTCATGTTTTTGAAAGCACAGTCTTCCAACCACCTAGCTCCACAAGCACTCGTTTCTTATCTAAACTCCACAAAGGGGACCTAATTCTGATGTGGATACAGTATGGTCCACAACTAAATCCAAATCATGCATGGCTAGCATACATAAAAAGTCGCCAAAGATATTTAATATTGTCAACAGATGGGCCAGCCCTCTGATCCAAACAAATAAACTGAATTCCGTACTAGTATCAACTTTGTATTCTGCAGCGGCAAAAAAAGAAAAAAAACGACCGAATGTGCAGAGGTGTTTTTATGGTATTCCTGATTAAGTATACTTCCACTCGGGTTGCAGGTGATGCTTTTTTTTCCTTTTTCTTTTTTGAACTGGAAACTGGAAGTTGCAGCCTCGCAGGTGATGCTAGTATACTGCTATTACAATAGGTGTGGTACTGGGTACGGTAAAAGAGCTCTACAAGGATTGGAGCAAATCTCACACACCTTTTGAGGCGCTTGTGCTCCTTGTCAGCGGGGCTGCGCACGCGGCGGCGCGAGCTGGCCTGCGCCGTGGACGACTGGGCGCGGTCCGGGCCGCCGGCGCCCGGGCCGGCCTCCCTGCCCGACGTCGAAGCGCCGCCCGGCAGCTCCAGCCCCAGCTCCGGCACTCTCCTTATCTCCTCGTCGCTCTCCATCCCTGCATACCAGCCATACACACAGCTCAATGCCTCAATCAACTCCCCAGACCATCCAAGATCTTTACTACGGTACTACTCGCCATAGTTTGCACGAAAAAGAGGGGAAAGATACGTAATAAACAAGATCCTAAGCAGAAAAGAGCTCTGCCGCACGAGCAGAGACCAAAGAACCAGAGCAGGATCAGGACGAAGATGCAGGATGTATAGAAGGATCGAGAGGTATAGCTAGCTGCTTGCCTTCCTTGACCTCCATGTCCATGTGGTGCGCCGAGCTGGAGGACCTCTCGCTGCTGGAAGGCAGCGAGCTCGCCGCCTGCTCCTGCATTCTCGCCGCCTCCCTTCTCCGTCTCTGCGCCTCCGCCTCAGGTGGTCCTGCAGATTTGCCTTCGCCGCCTTCTCCTTCCCTATCTCCCTCCTCTCTCCTGGGATCCTTCCTCTCCCTCTCTCCCTCCTCGTCGCTTGGCCGCTTGCTTGTATGGACCAACGCGTACTTTTTGGCACCACAGAAACTATTCCTACCAGCACCTCAACTCTCCAACAAATCCCACACACACGCTTCTCTGTTTACATCCAGGTCCCTACGCGGCACAAGCACGGCGCACGCGGTCCTCAGAGCGTGATTTCCAGAAGTGAGATGGACTATTCCGTAAAACCGGCTCCCAGCGACAGCATTAATTGCCCGACACGCCACTGGGGGGTTTGGGGTTTTAGCCGGCGCGCCGCAGCCGTCCGCCTCCCACGGATCGCACGGCCGCGAGGTCGCCCGCGTGGCCGCCGCCGAGACCACGCGTTCGCCGGCGCCATCTCAAGGCGCTCAGCGCCGCTACGTGGCCAAGCTCCGGCCCTCCCGCTCCCCCGCCCGCCACACCGACAAGCGGGCCACCCCGGGGGTCCTTAGTGGCTTCCATTCGCTTTTTAACCAACCTAGCTTAGGGCCCAATAAAGTCCATCTCCTCCATCTTTTTCCTCCACCCTCTTCTTCCTCCGCCCTCCGCCGCCTCCGCCGCCACCCCCGCCGCCCCTGCCGCCTTCGTCCTCCGCCCCGGCCGGCGGCGGCTGCCGCGCCGCCCGCCCGCCATCCGCCCCAGCCGCACCGCCCCGCCCTTCCTAACCCGATGGCCGTCGCCGCCCCCGCCGCCGGGTCCCCGCCCACCGGCCGTCCGGCCCCGCCCGGCCGGCGGCGCTCCCGCGCCGCCTCGCCTCCGCCGCCGGCCGCACCGCCACCACTGCCGGACCTTCCCTCCGCCCCCACCTCCTTTTCTATGGTCGGAGGCCATTGGAGCACCTCCAAGCTCGTCGCCGGCAACCCCAGAAACCCTAACCCTAATCCCGCCGCCGCCCTCGCCCACCGCCCACGGCCGGCGGCGCCTTCGCCGTCGTCCGCCCTCGCCCGCCTCCCACCCGCGCCGCCCACCTCCAACCTCGCCGCCCTCGTCGTGCCATTGGAGCCGCGAGCGTCGGTCGGTGGAAGAAGAAGAAGAGATGAAATCCGACAGTCGGTGGAAGAGATCAGACGGCTAGGAGTGTGGAAGCTAGGTGGGGAAAAAAACTTCCGGAAGCCATATAGGATTCCCGGGCCACCCCCGCCCCCGGGGCCCGCGCGTCGGCGACACCGGCGGCCCGGCACGCAACTTCCCCGTGGGCCGCTTTCGCGTGAGGCCGGGCCCCCGCGCGCGCGGCCCGTCGTCGACCACACCGGGCGCGTCGCGTGAAGTGGACGGACGGCGGCGGCGAGCCACCACTCGTGCGCGTCGGCGTCGTGGAGCGGCGGTGGTGGGGGTGAGAGGCGGGATCGAGCGGCCAGCAGAGGCCATGGGCGCGGAGCGCGCGCGGCCGTCTCCGTTGATCCTTGTGCTGGACCTGTTTCCTTTCCTGCTAATAAAGAAAACTTTGATTAATCTTTGCGGTGGTGAGGTGGTTTTTTACTTGGTAATCTTTGATTAGTGACTGTGATCGATTTACGAAAACTTTGTCACCAACTCGGCGCTTTTTCAGGCTATATGCATCACTACATGGTCCCCGGCCGCCATTGACAATCGGCATTACTCGTGTCCTTTGTGTCGTGCCATCAATCCATCATCGTCTTAGAATTGATTTGCATTGCATAGACAAGTTTAAGGCACAAACGAAGCGTACCTTCCTTTTATTTTCCTCCTCGTAAGGTTCTCATCTAACGTGTTTGGCGTAATTCATTTGGACCATGAGCCATGATATATATGCGCATTGGGTTGCACCACGTATCCTCGGATTCTATTTCTACTAGAGGCGAATATACCAATAAATTGGTGAATTTATTCGCCGCCATCCATCAGCTTTTCCTCGTGCCAAAAAGAAGTGAGTGGGTTTCTCCTTGCAGCCAGCCACTTGGCTGGATTCCACCAGATATGCAATGGTCGATCCGTGCTGTCATGAAAGAGCATGCTCCTGCCGTATTTGCTTTTCAAAACACGGTACATGTGTACTAGAAGAATTAGATTTGAAAACACTTTTCACCAACGAAAAATTCATACCCACCTCACAGAGGACCCACCTGTCGGAAAGATTGGTTGATGAATGGACAACAAACGAGGGAGGGACATTCTTGATTTAACCCAAAACTTTTTTCACCGACCACACCCGCCTGTACCCGCGTACCCACCCATCAATCACGCATCTCTCTCTCCTCACCTTTCCTTCTCAGCAGCGGCCCTCCCATCCGCTCGCCCCTCCCTATCCACTCGCCCGCCGCCGCCCCTCCCGTCTCCTCGTGGCGCCCCAACCCCAGTTCGCCGCCTGCCCGCCTCCACCCCTCCGTGCCCGAGTCCGCCGCTTCCACTCCTCCCGCTCCAGGAAACGGATGACCCCGCCATGCTGAAGGCCGGGTCGGTGCGGCGGCTGCTGGCGGCCGCAAGGAGGCGGGCAACCGGCGGCAGCAGCGGCAGCGGCGCGATGGTCGTGGATGCCCTGCTGTTCGAGTCGGCACGGCCCTCGGCGGCCGGTCGCGTCCGCGCGGGTGCTCGGCGAGGAAGTGTTGGCGGCGGCGGCGGCAGTGAGGGTGGAGGTCTGGAGGACGAGGAAGCGGCGGGGGAGCCTCGGCGGAGGGGATGCGCGGCCGGGGGCGATCATGGCGGCAGGCACGGGGGAGTCGCGGGGGACGAGGCGTCGGCGGCAGCAGCCAGGGCGGAGAGAGAGATGGCGAAATAGAGCAAAGACAGTGGGCGGCCTGGCGCGGGCAGGACGGCCGCCGCGACGGAGCGCCACGCCCGGGCGCGGGCGAGCAGGGCGGCCGGCGCGGTGGAGTCCCATGGCCGGGCGCGGGTGGCCGGCGAGGCGGAGCGCCGTGGCCGGCGAAGCGGAGCGCCGTGTCCGGGTGCGGACGGGAAAGGCGGCGGGCGCGGCGGAGCTTCAACTTTGCGGGCGGCGCCGGCACAGCAAGCCGGACCTCTGCAGTCGTCGCGGCAAGCTGGAGCTGTACGCCTCTACTGACGCGAGCACGGCGACCTCGAGCATGCTTCCTAAGCATAACAGGTGACATCTTCTATTTTATGAAAGTGAGCATTTGCGCTTAATGTCTTCTGTGTGCTGCCATAGAATTGGACTTCCCATCGTTGATGTTGTCAAGAATTGTACCTATGTTTGGTAGAAACAGTGAAGTGTAACTACATATCCAAAACATTTTAATTATTGTTTATACTAAATCATTTGGAAATATGTATTGATGAGTGCACGCTTTTTCATGTGAAAATCCTCACTGTTTGTAGGTGCCATATGACTATGAGCTTTGGGTAATTTCGTGATATAGTTTCACTTCCTCATTTGATATTGGAGAGGTAAATTTACACTGTTGGTTCTGAATTCAGATTTGAACTGCACCTTAGATATTGGTGCCTGGCACCTGGCGGTAACTGCTAATTCAGATTTTGTGGTTCTGTATAGTAGGGACCTACATCTCATGAAGTCTTGCATTGTGATTAGGTGAAAGTATTACCAGGAGGTTACTTCAGATGGGAACCAAAGGTCTGCTATTATGCCAACTTCAGTTTTTTTTATGTGTACATGCTTTTAGTTTCTGCACTCTGACTTGTTACTTAATTGTGCAGGTGCCCAACACGGGATAATTATCGAGGATCCACATCCCTTCGTGCTAGATGCCGATGGTTTGCTCGCCATTCTCTTGCACGAGGATTTGTTGTTGAGATACAGGCTTCCTATCTGTGTCGATGGATTTGACATTTGGGCATTTGGCTGCTGCTCTTCCATTGCCAGGGAAGAAAATATATTAAAGATAAGGTTATCAGCCACATTAAGGCCTGCCACCATCTACCCAATTTTCTTTTGTTTTGACCAGATTATAGATCGTTATCTGACTCTTGATCAATATTATCAGGTTCAATTTTTTTGTTAGTGTTTATCAAGTTCTTTTTGTGGGTCAGTGGTCCTGTACAGTTTTTTGTCCCAATGTAGATGCTGGTGTCCACTTTAACAATTTCACAGGCTTGTGACAATCGGATAATTGAGAGGTTCAGTTTTTAGTCCACTTTAGCAAATAGAGTATGGAATACAACCCTAAGGTGACACACTTTTTAGTCCTATAACATTTTATATTATCTGCAATTTTAGAATTCCAAGCTGCTGCCATATCTGGTTTATGGCTCACTGTGATCTTTCTTGTATTTGCTACCGATCAAATTTCCATGTATTTTCCTGTTTATCTCCTATATCTTTATTTTTATTTAGAGTCTCAATATTTTCTATATAGTTTAATAGTTATTTTCCTGTTGCCCTCCTAAATCTTCCCTATTAATTGCAATCTTAGTCTTCCCCACATAGTTTAGTGGGGTCACCCTCAATATATTCAGAGAAATTGATGTGTCAGCATCATGTGCTTTTGACAGGAGGGAGGAGTTCATGTGTCACCAACAATTGTTGGTTTCTGGATGCATGAAGCTTTCTCTCCCAAGGTAACGAAGTTAGTGGTTATATATGTAGGCCCATGTTTCAGATTATTAGTTCAAGAAAATGGCATGCTCTCTACATTAGTACTATATATTATGATATTGAGATTTGGCAAGGAAATTTCGACAAGTAATCCTTTACTTATCAGATAATTGTGAGGGATGCATTGACTTCCGCATTGGATGAAGAAATGTGTGTAGCTCCTTTTTTTATTATGTGAGAAGAGGTGCCGCCAATAACTGAAGTTGTTTGTTCTCTTATCCCCTTTGCTGCTTTTGGTTCAATAATTGGTATTTTTGTTGGATTCAGCATTTGATCTGACCTCTAATTTGTGTATTTTTTTGGATGGAGATTGATTCGATTTAGAAATAAAACAATGTGTAGATACATAATTACAGGAAAAAAGTCTAAAGTTGGACTATCTCATCTTTTCTTGTGCAAGACCTCTGGTACAAGGTCCAGCAAGGGCACTAGAGTCAAAGCTTAATGTCTGGAAGTGATCTTCTTATGGTAAGAAAGATGGACTTAAGGTACTGATTATTAGTGTACTGTTCACCAGATTATTTCTGTTTGATGGCTAATGCCAATACCATGTAAACTAAGTGACAGGCTGATTGCTTATTGAGTCTTCATTGAATCTTTTGCTTATTGTGAAGTGGAAGTTTGTTGTTTGGATTAGTACTGGGTGCTAGGCCCTTAATGATTTGCTTGACAGTAATATAATCTCTTGTCCTTAACTGGGTTGATAATGTACAGCTGTAGCTTTAGATTCTATGTATATCCGGCGTTCTCGATCTGGTGTTGATTTGGGGAGCTGTTGATGGCAATTTGTATGTGTAGGACGCCAGGGAAAAGGGACAGAAGGTTGTCGTTGTGTGCGAGAAAGAGGGGTCTGGATCTCACGAGAAGGCAACAACTACGGGAGGTAGTACAAGCCATGCTGCAAGCTTACCCATCTATTTCCTGGTTTGCTTTTTTGTTTTTCTAGAAGATGCAAATGACCATCATACTGATCTATAGAACAAGGTGGATGTGTTGCTACATCTGCTAGAGAACAGGGTGAGTTTCAGATGCACATACATATCCTGTTGTTGGGTTGATGCAGTATCAAGGACGTGAATTGATGGGTGGAACATTGATCTGTGTAAGCAATTGGGTAATGAGGGCATTTATCTGTGTAGGAAATGATGGACGACTAAATTGATGATTGGGACATATTAGCTACAGTTGCAGTACTCTGATTTATTCAATTATGGGATACAAAGTACTCTGAGTAGTGGTGAGCTTTTGAATGTTAGTACTTTATTCTTTTGATATTACTCAAAACATTATTACTATTTTCATCTGTTCAAATTATATTATTGTTTAAAATTTCAGTTAATAGGCAGGACATCAATATATTGCATACAATTTTTGCCAATTGAGAGTTACATTTTACCATTTCATCTGGGTTGGCAATATGCAATTATAATTTCAAGTATATTGGATAACTGTCGTGAATAAAAAAAGCATGCATAAGTCTGTGAAACAACAGAGGGCCGGTCGTATAAGCAACGTTATTTTCCAATCAAGGCTCCTAAGTTAGTTTCATTTTAAATTTATTGTCACAATTATATTGTGTCATTGGCTCATTGCCAAGTAAATTGTGTTCCCTGAATGGGTGGATGGCATGGCCATCCTGATACGATTTGTTTATTAGAGGAGTAGCTGGGGAAGGTTGGAATATCAAAGAAGTAGCTAAAAATTCTCAATCGAACTCGGGTAGGAAGCTTGATATTTCTGAGTGTTACATGTTGTGTAGTTATATTTGAGAAATGAAAGTTACGTATCTTTTGGGAACTGTAAATTGGACAAAACATGTGAATTTCATGGTCAACCTTCTCATTAAATTAGAGCGATTATTATGGTGTCCAGTGAGGTTTTTGGCACAAAACTCTCATTTTTGGATTCGCAGCAATGCTTATTCTCAAATATAATTGGTAGTCATATTTCCTTCAAATGGTTCTAAATTTGTATCTTATATAAGTTACATTGTGACTTTCTATAGAATACTGGTCTAGATTCCACCATTGAATTTGGAACTATTTTATTTGATTGAGTGGGTGTTCAATTCTTGTGTCACTGCTGTAGCTTTCTCAGGTATGCTACACAGCCTTTTAGAAAAAAAGATAATAACAATGACTGAGTTCACATTAGTATGAATCCCATCATGGGATTGCTATCTACCAATCGTTCTGAGGCTTTGTTCTTAAATCAGCTGTGAACAAATTGAGGTTAAGGATAGGGATTGCTCATTTGACCTGGCGGATTCATCTCCACTGTCACCAGGTTTGTTTTACACTGCATGCTCTTTCTGTATTCTCTTTCATGGCTTCGTGGATATTTGCATAAAATAGTTGTAGGTTAAAGCTATAGAACTTCTGTTTTCTGTATAATTAGAGTCCACCTGTTCCATGGGATTTAATTGGAGTTCCCAATTGTATAAGAGATACCGATATGTTACTCAATTAATTTTTAATGTGTTGATTTAGTTGGTCGTCGTGCAGGTGCAAGCTGAACCTACTGGACAAGCAAGAATTTAGCCTTTAGAGTTGGTCGTGGTGCCCATCATGTAGAGATTGAGACCTGCATTAATATTGATTGGATAACACTACTGGAATCGGAAAACACTACTGCTTCCCCGAGGTGGCTTTGCTTTGCTACTTTTCCTAATTTGTGTCAAAATGAGTGTTCATTGTGTGTTAATTTTGCAGAAGAAGGAAACATATATAAACTAGACATGCTGATAGACAGTCTAATTTTGTTTGTAAATCTGTTCATCATGATGGCACATTTGGACTGAAGAATTCATTATATCATGATTCTAGCCTCAGGTTTGTTCAATCCAATTATCGATTTGATTATAATTAAAATTATGCTGAAGGAAAATTGGTGAGGTGATTTTTGAAAAAATTTAGTATTTTTTTGTGTGATCTTGAAAGATTACTTCCATTCTGAAATTATATGTCCCCTGATCTTGGCTAAAATATAAAACAATTTATCTTCGCCAGCAAGCTGATAGGATCCTCCGTTAGGCTACCTGAATTTCTGCCCGATCCATTCAAAGGTGTGCAAGTTTGTGTCGTATCCAATTTTCTTTCTAATCTTAGTATTTGACATCTGTAGCTATTTGAGGGAACACACCTTTGCTTTGAGTATGATTTTTATTCTCATCATAGTACTTTAGTGCCATCATATTGTGACGATGGTTACTGAACTTGAGTTTCTTCGTTAACCTGTGAGGACATCTATCAACCGTCATCATCTTGATCACTTGGTGTTGCCTCTGCAGGCTAGGCTGCACCCACTCGATCATTCATGGACCCACTTGATTCTCAGGCACAAATTGGGTTTAATGACATTGATTCAAACATGCATTAGAGTTGGAGCCAAATGAAAGTTTGTTTTCTTTCCTCTCCATTGCAATTCATATATGCAAGTGATAATCTATTGATTTGTTCTTGACACCATTACGTGGAATCAAAAGAGAGCCAGCTGCTGCAGAGAAGGTCAGTCTGATGGATAATCTTTTGAGTGATGATGACATAGTAAGCTTTAGACTTGGGAAACTGCTACAGGGTGCTCAAAGAAGAGATCAAGGGAGGAGGGCACTTGCAAGGATGTTCAACCTTCTGAAATGTCTGACAATGCAAGGGCAATGAAGTAATGTACGTGTGTCTGCCTGATGTGCATATTAGTTTATCCATTCGGCACTACTTCATCTTTGACCATTTTGTACGACATCTTTACAGTGGTCTCTTGTGTAGCTATGTGAATGGATTCCAAAAATGTAATTCATTGTAGCCAAAATACCTTGCGAGATAGATATTTGCTTGGTGGCCCTTTGAAAGATGGATATAGCTCAAAATAGTATAACCAAAATACTATGTTTTTGCATGTCCTCTTATCGTGTTAAATATTTTTTGTGCCTGTGATAACAGTCATAGACCTATCAAGCGAAAAAGAAACTTCGTGTAGTTGTGATGCGTTAAATTGTTAATAGAGCTGTGATATAATTTGTGCTATCTGTGGCAACGCACGGGAATGTTACCTATTAGAGAAATATTTCATCGGTAGAGATATTACTTGCTTTGTTGTGTGAACATACATTTTTTTTGCTAAATAATCCCTTTAATAGGATGTTTAGCGGCATCCAAAGAAACTTTCGTGAAAATCGGAGATCATCTGTACTTGAAGGTGATTTACTTTAAAAATTACGATTATCGCTATGATTTATATTAATACCAGGGTCATAAGGTGCGCTGCTTGTCTTCTTTCAATAATGAGATGTTCTTTTGCAGGAGTTAGGAATGGAATATGCACGAACTCTCCGCTTCATAATGCCATCGAGTACAAGGTTGCCGCCAGGGATGAGGCATGATGCCACCAAGTAGGAGATGAATTTTTATGATGTATCACAGCAAGACTCTAGGATTAATTGTTCAGCAACAAAACATTGGTTTGAATATATAAAGAAGCGCAGGACTAAAGACTGAAGAAATAGATGGGGAGTGCGTATGTATGTATGTTGAGATGAGATGATTTTGTTATAATACATCCTTTTTCTATATAGTAGCGAGCCCTTGACTTATCTACAGAATACATAAGTTCTATAGCCTTAACTTTTTTACACGCATACCTACTAGTGTTTATAAACACGTGTACTGTATGTACGAGATGGAGAAATTGCTGTCGACAAACAAACCATCTAACATGCAACGGCGTGATGGGCTATGGCCCGACTAGAAAGATATTGTTGGGCTCATGCGCTGGTGCTTGTGTGTGTGGTGACATCGGCGGGCCCTGCTCCCACCCAGCACCAAAAGTCCAAAACCCACACCAACTCAGAGACAGTGGCGTTCGGCTGTTACTTAAAGCGTGCGTCGATGTGAATTCACGAACCATAATATCCAAATGAACTTGGAAGCAAACCCAGCACCTCAGCAGGGCATCTTGACTCTTGGGAATGGCTCAAAAGAACCGGTAAGCTGTTGCTAAAAAAAAAAAGAGTAAGCCTAAAGAACGAACACGTCCCTTGGGGCGGGTTCCCGTTTATTTGAGCAGATTCACCTAGAAATCGAAATGCTCCCGTTTGAACCTTATTCAGAACTTGATCAGAGCCCAGACCGCCCGCGGCCACTACTACACTACCAGAATACCCAACTTTTGCACCGGTTGGAAAAACCCTTTTGCACCGGGTATCTCAACCGGTGCTAAACATCCGAGGATAAAGGGGATGCCCTTTATCACCGGGTGGAGTAACCGGTGCTAAAGGGACCTTTTAGCACCGGTTGTATACAGCAACCGGTGCTAAATGCCCTGCCACCACAGCGGTAATGGCAGCGCCTTTAGCACCGGTTGGTGTCTGCGACCGGTGCTAAAGGTTTCTACGCGTAAAAAAAATAAATATTTCTTTTACTCCTATACCTTTCCCTCCCCTCTCTTGCCGCCGTGGCATCTTCGCCCTCCCTCTGTTCTTCAGGAACTAAGAATTCTTGAAGAACAGAAAAATAAAGAAGATGATGACCAGACAATAAGAGGAGAAAGAAAGAGATTAAGAGTAAAAATAACTCAATTTAGATTACAATATCTAAGATCCTCAAATTTAGATTACAACATTATAGATCCAACAGAGAAATTTAATTACAACATTCAAGATTCGGTGAGGAAAAAAAAATTGGAACGGAAGATTCAAGATCCAAAGCAGTGGGTGTAGGAGCGTTCTGGAGAGATCCAAACAACATCTGAATCCGAATTCTCTTTTAAAAAACGATGAGGACCTTAATCTAGCATGCTAACTAAGATTACATGAGGTTTTTCACCTCGCCGGAGCTTGGCTTCTCGCCTTCCAGAACGAGCCAAACCTGGCAGCGGGAGCGGAAGTCGTTACCGCGTAAGCCGATTCGTCGTTGACTCGTGCCGCACCGCGGAGACGGGGATCGCATCGGCCTGCAAGTGCGCCGCCCGAGCCAGCCGCACGCCCACGCCGCGCTCGCCAGCTCCGTGCCGACGGCCCCGCGCTCGCCGGCTCCGCGCCGACGGCCCCGCGCGCCCGCGCCGCGCGACCGCAGCTCCGCGCCCTCTCGCGGCCAGAGTCCCTGCACAACAAGTGAATAGATAAGGATAGAGAAGAAGTGAGAGAAGGGGAAAAAGAGAATGGATGGTTGTGGTTCGAGAACAAGAGATAAAAGGAGAGAGATCGCGAGAGAAGGAGGTAGGTGCTGTCGGTGGAGGCAGTATTTGCACTGGTTGCAGCCAGCAACCGGTGCTAAATGGTCTTGGCAGTTTTAGCATCGAGTGGTGACTGCATCCAGTGCTAACGAGGGACTTTAGCATCGGGTCTTATCACGATCCGGTGCTAATGAGTTCTCCCCTGCCACTTCTACATGCCGTCTTCGCTCCTAGTTATTGGACCCGGTGCTAATGCACATTTAACACCGGGTCTAAAATGTACCGTGGCTTATGAGGAGGGCGGATATGAGTCCTTGGTAGTGTAATAAGTCACCACCCACTCGCCACTCGATTACAATTTACACCTCGTCACCTCGCCACTCGCCGCCGGGGGCACGGAAGATGGCGCAGGGCGCGCAGCAGCCGGCGGGCACCCTCGGCGACGGCGGCTCGGCCGCCGGGGCCACGTCCCTCGTCCGGAACGCCGTCCGGCCATGCACCGCCACCTCCTCCTCCTCCTTCTGCCGCCGCCGCTCCTGCTGCTTCGGCTTGGCCTTGGCCAGCACCGCCAGCTTCGTCCGCTTCATGTCGCCGCCGTGCTCCGCCGCCTCGCCGCGCCGCATCATCATGCTCCCGACGCTGCCGACGCTCCGCGAGTGCCGGAGCTCCGGCTGCCGACAACGCCCCCGCGCGCCGCCGTCGGTGAGGAAGCGCTCGTCCCAGACGAGCCCCGACGAGCCCGACCTCCGGAACGTCTGCGCCGACCTCTGCAGCCCGGCCATCTGGATCGCTCGCTGCTGAAGAACGTTCGTGCCTGGCAGGCGCGGTATATAACGGCGGCAGCGGAAAGGGGTGGGCGATTTTGAGAAAAAGCTGGGCGGAGTGGCGGACATCGGAAGCAGCCGAATCATGGTGTCCGTGGAAAAGCAAGTCGCGGGGGCGTTTTGCTCGCCTGGAAACCACTAGCCGGCGGCCGGCGGGGACGGGGATTAGCTTAATACGGGAACGGCTAGATTATCGTACGGCCGTGCCGTTGCCCGCATGTCATACTCGGACAACACCTAATAGTGTTTTTTTTCCGGAAGGGACCCTAATTGATAGTGTATCACGGTATCACCTGATGAAGCCCTGAACGTTTTATGAAGAGCTATGATATTTATCTGATCTGTTTGCACACTTTCCTGACGTGACCAAGAATGGAAGGATGGCAAAAGTACCTGCCTGCACGGTACCTAGCTGCCTTCAAACCATGCATGCTCGCATTTTGATGCGATTACGGTAAGACCTGGCAGATTACACACGAGAATTCGCAGGTAACTAAAACTTTTTTTTTGAGGGAACAACGGAGGGCCAGAGGCCCACCCGAACAAATTTCATTCCATCAAACGGTGACACAAACTCGAGGCAAGCGCGGCGCCTCATGATAGAGTACACATGGGGGAGGAGAGGCAGAAACAACAGGCAGTCGTTCGTCAACGCCTCCGGCTCCAAGGAGGGCAGCGGCACCCAAGGGCGTCGCCGTTGACAGCACCGGATACTCTAGGCAAGGATTTCTCCTATCTAAGACCTGCCCTAAACAAAAACTTTGGTCACACCAACAAGTGGCCGGGGAAGCCTCGAATCAACGCCTCCATGGAGGAAACGACACCTGACAATGCCGCCGTTGATGGCCATGGCACAAGACCGGGCTAGGATTTCTCCCGGCGAATCCCCGGAGTCACCATAATCCCTCCGCCGAAGACGAAGCCCAGGGCCTAGAACAACGGCGCAGGGGGGGACCAATGCACGGCGCGGTAGCGCCGACTGCGATGCAGCAGCTCTGCCAACGCGACCAGCTTCAGCACGCGGGAAACCGCCGCTGTCATCACCTCCGAGGAAGCGCATCGCCGACACCACGGCAGGACGCGGCGTAGGCGGGTCTGCGCACTCGCCGCCAGAAGGGACGGGGTCCCCCGCGCCAAGGTTCGCCATAGAACAGGCTCTCCCGCTCCAGCAGACGCGGATATGAGCGGGGAGCGGCGAAGGTCGTCGGGTCCGGACGACGCAGTCGGAGAACGCCGCCAGTACAATAGACGGGCTCCCCCACGCCAAGGTTCGTCATGGTACGGGCTCACCCGCTCCAGCAGGTGCGGATCTGAGCGGGGAGCGGCGATGGTCACCGGATCCAGGCGAAACGGCCGGGGCGCGGCCGGCAGTCGACGGATCCGGGCAGGACGTGGGTTGGGAGCCCCAGATCCGGGGCCGGGCACGCTAGAGCGGACCGGGGGTGTGGACGGCGGTGGCGAGACCACCGGATCTGGACAGGGGCGACCGACGGCGGCGGAGGCTCCGGATCCGAGCCGGTCGCGGCAGGCGGCTACGGAGACCGCCGGATCCGGACACGGGGGCGGGGGCCGCCGAAGGGTGGCGCGGAGGTGGCGGCGGAGGGCGAGCTGAGGCCGGTGGAGCTTGGAGTGGGGGGCGCGGGCGGGCCGGCTTCGGCGCGCGCCGCTGACCGCCTCCG
Organism: Echinochloa phyllopogon; assembly: GCA_033239725.1. Classification (NCBI taxonomy): domain Eukaryota; kingdom Viridiplantae; phylum Streptophyta; class Magnoliopsida; order Poales; family Poaceae; genus Echinochloa; species Echinochloa phyllopogon. The sequence continues at coordinate 7,331,841 of BTCW01000001.1, forward strand.
GCGGCGGCGGCGGCGGCGGCCGGGGGTGGAGGGGTGGGCGGGGGCTCAACGGCGGGGGTGGGGGCCCTCAAGTCGCCTCGAGAGGGAGGCGACGCGAGGGAGACGACCCCGTGTCGCAAACTCTTGCCTCCTTCCAGGTAACTAAAACTGGCCAGATACTAATGCATCTTGGTATTTTCTGTGCTTGCTTGGCCTGTGATAACGCTGTCAATCTCTTCGATGGGCCAGTTTGCAGAGGCCGCCGCGCAAAACTTCGGATGGACGACGAGAAACAAGAGAAGGTACAGCAAAACAGTTTTTTTTTTTGAGGGTATACAGCAAAACAGTTGAAAAACCGAAGAACAATCGAGCACCTCAACAGTTTCAGGCTTTCAGCAACCTGAAGCCGTGACGGGCTTAATTGTTGGCCCAGCCCACGGCGCACAAAGAACGCGAAGGAAGATGCACCATACACGAACCAGTCATCAATGTTTCTTCGGTCACTGCATCAGGTGGTGTCTTTGACAATAGTGAGTAGCACACCTCAAACCTCGACCCTGCATCTTCTTCAGATCCCATTGGACTTTAGTTGTCAGTGCTGAAACCCACATCTGCAAAGACCAACACGGATGCCAAAAGGATCAACACTACCAGCGTATGCAAAACATCAGTAATATCGAAACAAGTATATTCACAGTAACCAACGATTATCTGAGTAAGCAATTGTCATCAAGCGTAATATGTATGTTCTGGCTGCTGAAACGCGCAGCCAAATGCTACTTCTTTTTCCTGCTACTGCTCGCGCCTTTCGAGCCTTCAGCGATGCAGGCCTCCACAGAGGCCACAAGGCTTGCCTCCAGCTCATGACCTCTCACTGCTGATCTCACCTTCCTCAGGATATGCTGTTTCATCACCGCTCTCTCAGCAGACTGGACGTTCTTGCACATGTTCAACCCCTCCTGGATGTACCTCGACACAGCCGCTGAAAGGCTGGCCAGCTTTCTCAAGGGCCACGAGTTTCTCGACGACTTGGGAAGTGAGCATTCTCTCGATGCAGGGTTTGGTCCCGACCGCCGCAATATCCACCAGAAGCTGCATGGCAAGATCCTTCGTCTTCAGTGACTTGCGGTCGAGCAAGTTCACCAACTTCTCTATGGTTCCCTGTTGCAGAAATCTTTGCAAGACAAGGGATCCACCCTTTGCAAAAACGATCTCACGGAGAGCATTATAAGCTGAATCCTGGAGCTCATCGATGTTGCACTGCATCATGTCGATGAGCTCGTGAATAATATTGAGCTCCAGGAACCTACGGACGTATGGCTCCCCTCCAGTGCAGGCCAATTTCATCACCAGAAAGGCACTCTGAGATCTTACTTGGTTGCTCTCGACTTCTCTGCATTGTAGCAGCAATGCCAGCCTATCAAACAGATTGCTTCCCAGAAGAAGATCCTGCACCCTTGTATCATTTGCCTTCTCAGCAAGAGATAATAAACCTTGGATGGCTTCGATGATATCTTTATTGTCTCTTTGTAGGATCTTATGAAGAATCACCTCAAAAGATTGTTGAGGCCTTGGTGATGGAGATACACTTTGGTCCAATAAAACAAATCTTTCCAAACTGATCCGAGCACGCCAGGGCAAATGAACCAGCACTGCAGGCCCCATGCACCCTTGAAGTGGAGCACCAAGCTCACAGAAAGTTTTCAGCATGATAATCGCGTGATGCTGTGAGATCTCAGAACCACTGCCTAGAAGCACAAGAAGTTTCTTGTCAACACCTGATTCAATCATGGTCTCAACAGCCTTCAACTTTCCAACTTTTGTCAAAGATGCAAGAGTTGTAAACACAATTTCATGCCACTGTTCATTTTCTTGAGACAAGAGATCTGCAATTCGATCCATGGGAATTCTCGATAAAATATCTTCAGCAATTGTGGCATCAACGTGCTCGGATACCTTGGCAAGAACAGAACAGAAGTTGGCTAGGGTTGAAGTATCTTCGCAGGCACCAAGAAGATCAATTAATTTATCTATGGAACCTGCTGTTTCAAGAGACTGGGCAAGTTTAATGTAGTCTGATTGGAAAAATATAACTATGATGGCCCTAGTGATTGCAAAAATGAGATCTGCCAAACCTACTGAAATTATCTCTGCTATTTGAGTGCCAAGTATTTTGCTGAACCCAAGTCTGCTTTCTTCGAAGTCAGATATGGACCTGCACGTCATGAGAGCTTGAGTAGTGCTTCCCAATAAAATCTCAATCTCCATGAATTCTAGCAGAGAAAAGAATGATCTCATCTTCTGTTCAGCTGCCCCTTTCACGCACTCTTTTCCAAAAACAAAAAGCCAAGGAGCCACTAATGCAGCATAATCAGAAATTGATTCGGATAAAAGAGTACGAACAGCATCCTTTGTTTTGTTCTCAAGGTAAAGTGAAACCATGTCATGCATATGGTACAACGGTTGGTCCTCCAGTTTGATGATGAGTGAGCCTTCTACTAATTTTGAAACCACAAGAGAGAACAAACTGTCCTGCATCAGTGCTAACCAAATGGATTCCAGACAAGCCTCTGGAACAGGTTCTTCCCAAGATATAGCTGCAAGAACCATGAAAAAACTTCTTGAATTTTCTGGCATTGCTTCTAAGCTGTACTCAAAAGATCCAAATATGGTCAATGTGCTCTCCACATCTTTCTCATTGACGTATGAAACTGGCCCAGGTGCACAAGTGGCATATGTTGAGAGGTTGGATATGGCTCTCTCCCACTTTTCCACTCTGGTCTCCTTCCTGAGAGCCTTGCCCATGACAGCAACGGTAAGGGGGTGGTGACCACAACGATCCAGCAAGACTTCTGCAACAGGCTGTGAAGTATAGAGAAGTTAAGCGCCCAAAAGCCAAAAGTTAACAGAATAAGATTAATCTATGTACATCGGGTTGCATATTTGTTAACAGAATAAGATTAATCTTGAAATGCAAACATATGTACAGCTAGAGATTTTTACAGCAAGGATGCCTTCATTAAACGGCAGTTGAACTTGTGCAAACTAAGATTTTTACAGCAAGGATGCCTTCATTAAACAGCAGTTGAACTTATGCAAACTAGTATCAGCATTCAGCAAAGAAAGCTAAGAGATGTGATAGTGCAGTTGAAACTAATGAAGTGACAATAAGGAAAACAGTAAAGCATACCGGAAGCTCTCCGATGCTAAGAAGGCTGTGATAGAGAAGAATTTCCTTGCTGATCTCCTTGATATCATCTTTGGATATTTCTACCTTTTCAGCTTCTGCAATCTCGTAGATTGCTTCATCCCTTGTAGTCACAAGATACCGGCAATCATTATCATATAGTTTTGTGAATCTATCAACAATGTCTTGCTCCCAAACATCATCAAGTAGGATCAACATGCTTCTCCCGACCAATGCTGTCTGAAGCAAGTAACAGACATCATCAAGATCTTTTCCCATCTCCTCATTGACGGTCCTGGAACCGATCTGCACAAGGAACTTGCAAATCTTCCTAGCCAGACGCTTATGGTATTCACTCCTGCTCCCATTACATGCTGCTCTGCTGCACCACCGCCCAAAACTGATCTCAATTGCCCCATCGACAAAGCTACCAGGTGGATCAGAAGCTATCTGTCGAGCAAGACAAGACTTCCCAATGCCGGATAACCCGACGATGAGGACAACCCGATGACCACCATCCCTCTCCAACAGCTTCCTGACATAGCTGCACTTCTTGGACACCGGATAGCCGCGCTCGGACTTGACCCTCACCAGCGACGGCGTGCTCCTGGCGGTCGACGCTATGACGTCGCCGACGCTCTGGGTCAGCTCCTGCAGCTCCAGCCACGAGTTGAGGTCGTCCCTGATGAGCTTGACGTACCTCATGAGCGGGTCGCCCACCACGGAGCTCCGCACCACCCTGGCGAACCCCTTCCCCCTGCCCTTCCTGCCCAGGACCTGCCTCGCCTTGGCGACGTTGGTGCGGAGCTGGTCCATGAGCCTGCCCAGGCTCTGCAGCTGCCGCTCCAGCTGCGGGCCGTGCATCTTGTGCGCGTGCCGCTGCCGCGCCTGCTGCGCCAGCGCGTCCAGGTCCGAGACGAACTCCTCCAGCACCTGCAGCCGCCTGGGCGCCTCGGCGAGGTCCGCGGCCGCCTGCTCCAGCGCCCCCACCGCGGTCACCATCGCCCCCACCAGCTGCGCCGCCGAGGCGAGGACCTGCACCGCGTCCATGGCCCTGACTCGGATCACAGCGCAACGGCAGAGCTCCCTTCCGCGGAGGAATGAGGAATCCCAGGACTCACTCACCAGCACCTGCCGCAATCCCACAAACACATGGCGTGCGCCAGCGACGGATCAGCGAAATTCCCCACTCCATCGTTGAGACTTCGGAGGCGAGCGAGCAATCAGCCAGCCGATCTGCTCACCTCTCCGCATAGGCCAATCTGAATCCCACAGCCTCGCTGCCCTTCTCGTCTCCAGTACGGCACTCCACCAGTCCACCTACCGCTAACAGTCAAAGAGCTGCCGACCTGAACAGATTCGCCTTCAGAAATTCTTGTGGTGCTACGGGTGCCCAGCCACTGAATTGGATTCTCCAAGAAATCTATATGCGACACGAGAATTCAAAAAAGGTATTGGGCTGTGGCGGGGCCATCGGTGGACCACGGAAGCTTCAGCGAAGGGATGCGCGCCATGGCCACGCGATAGAAGAGTCAACAGGACAACAGCCACAGGGCAAATGAGAAAGGGAGGTGTCAGGTGTGGCGTCGGAACTCAGAAGTCGCCTGGCTCTGACTGATTTGATTAGTCGCGATTCGCGAAGCGGCGGAGAGAAGTCCACTGGGCCTCGGGCACTTTCCGACACTGGCGGCAAGGGACGGACTCACGCGTCCTGGGCCGGAGAGGCCCTCCCCCCACCTGGGCTTCCGTTGGCGCAGGAGGTCCACCGCGCGGCCTGTTCCTGTGCGGTTTCCTGCGAACAATCTGCAACGGGGCGTCGAAAATGAGCCATCTGCTTGGGCTGCTCAGTTGGGGATCCAGAGCCTACTGGGCTTTTTTAGTGGAGCAGAAGTTACTTGTAGTCCAATGGTAGGATAGTCCGGTGGGACGCTACCCACCAGGGTTCAGATCCTGGTGCTCGCACCTTTTTCTGGGATTTTCTTAGGATTTACCGGTGTTATGCGTTAAGTGGTAAGCGGCGTTCCCGTCGACAACGAGTGCCAATGGTGACTTCGGGAATCTCCAGATCTGTCGGGTGCTCAGTCCTTCGAAGGTGCTCATAGGGGTAGGGTTTGCGTACGTGTATTCATAGCGGTGAGTGTGCGTGCGTGAGCGTCTGCGTTGTAGTGTGTGTCATTCTCAAAAAAAAACGTGCGGCCGGGGGGAGAGCATAATTTATATTTTCTTTTTATAGAAAATCATCAAAAAAATATTTGGGCGTGGTGTTTTGAGGAAAGTGCATTATATGCCTTGTTTCCACATTCCACCAAAGGTAGGCTTAGCAGTTACCAGCTCCATTACATTATCTAACACTTGGAATAAAATGCTAATGCCGAACAAAAGAACCGCAGAGAGACAGAGGAATTGAACTCGAAGAATTTTCTTTTCTATACAGGTCCCCTTATTTTGGTGATTTAGAGCAAAGGGAAGTAGTAATATAGGAATGTTTCCTCCATGTTCGTGTGGAGTTATAGCATGAGCTTTAACATAATTGTTTCCATTTCATTTCGAAACTCCAATGCACCGTCTCCCTTTCTTTCTATTGCTAACGAACGATCCAACTTCAAACTTACGCACCTTTTTTTTGAAGCATCATGTTGGAAATTATTTTAAAATGTGATTTTTACGGTTAATTTCATAAGAAAAATAATGCTCCACGTTTTCCATCTCATGGTGGACTAGGACTCTGACACCGTGATCGGTGTCCCTAACGTATTTTACTAGGACTCGGCCTTACTTCACTGTATAATGAAGGAGTGTGGGCTTATTTTCTCAAGCCAACAATCAGGATCTCGTCCAAAACCGTAAACGTCGATTGCTAAGAGAGTTGGAGGAGAGCAGAAGCCCAAAGTTGCTCTCGCTGATCAAGAACATGTCTTGTTCTTGACTCGACGCTCTATACCACGCCTACACTGACATGTACGACTACATCCTCTACGACAGGAACACCTATGGCGGCTACTACGCTGGTATGAGTTACACCATAATGTTTTCCGCATTAGATTGATTGATCATGATCTAGGTTAAGTTAAGATCCTACTTATGCTAAGAATTAGATTCAACACATCAAACGCTACATAGGAATTCTCGCGGCTTTTCATTCTACAAGGTTTAAGAAGCTATTTTAGACTTGCTCTTTTACTATTCTTGCGTTCTGAGTTTTTTTACCATGTTCATACGACATATTTTCAAAAATAATCATCGACGCGAGATCTGCTGCCAAACCAACGGAGACTTGGTCGAAGCTGCCACCAGAGAACTAGACAGGCTCAAGGTGAATTTTGTTGTTTCTTTTTCTGAGGAGACAAAGAAAGGGGCGTGAGGTTAATTTGGTGGGTGCCGGAAATCTGAATGATGTGCAGGATGCAGCGGCCCTTGCGGCAAGAGCCTAGAACCCATGAAGAATGGGTCGCGGCCAAGCTCAAGGTGAATGGGTTCATGACACGGAACGATTCGGCCGATATAACAAAAGAACAGAGAGTTTTCAGTATGATTAAAAAAAACTAACGGCTCCTAGACACGGAACGTTTCTTCCTTTCTGCAAAGCCCTGCAAACAAATTTCGCCGGAAGATGCACTACACATGCAGGCATGGCCATGGTCCTCCTCCCCATGGATTCCGCCAACGCCCTTCCCTGCTGTGGTCATCGTCCAAAAAGACCCGAGAAAACAAAAGCCCTCTCTGCTCTCCCCTGCTCTGTGCTCCTCCCATCATCTTGAAAATCCGTGCAATGTGCTGTGCTCGCAGGTGCGGGAACCGCAGCCTCAGAGCGAAGAATCACCACCACCACCGCAAAAGAGACAACGCCGGCCTGCCAGTGCCAGCCCGGGCGGCGCGCCTCCAAAGGCGGCGAGCGCGCGCCACACAAACGCAGCGCGCTAGTGCTCCCGCCTTTAGTTACCCGCGGCCGCCTTTGGCCGTGGTCTGGATGCCCTGCCCCTCTGCCCCAGGGCTTCTCGCCAGCAGGTCGCCCGCCAGGCCGCCACGATAAAAGGCGGCAAAGGGAGAAAAGAAGCCGCGGGGCAAAGCAGGCGGGTGGCACGTATAAAGCTCGTGAAAGGCGGGGGAGGGGAGGGAGGGAGGGCGAGGCGACCGAAGAAGGAATCCGGCCCTGCCAATGCCGCGGCGCCGCCGTGGCTGGCCTGCCGCGGGCGCGCGCTTTGCCGACGCTTTTGACTGGGATCTTTCGCGCTCTCCTCTGCGACGCAGTGAGGCCACTATCCGAAACGAAATCACTTGGCCTGCACATGCTTGGTTGAGCTAGCTTATGGGGTGGCGCTCCCTTGCCTTTAGCTGCAAAGAGCTAAAGACAAGGCAAGGGCATGGCCTCAAAAGAGTTCAAAGAGCATCCAATGCAACGGATCGCACTCGAGAAACTCGTCTTAACAGTGCCGGCCGGCCGGCCAGCCTTCAGGTTTTGTGTGTGTTGTGCACGTGCTGGCGCGCGGCTCCTGCGAGAAAAGCACCGCATGTGCCCTCACGAAATAGCTCCGCAGCTGGCCCCTCTGGGTCTCTGCCTCTCTGGGGACGAGAGGTGAGGTTCTGGTTCGCCGCACGTGCATGCGTGTGTTGCAGTCACTTGCTATATACCGTGAGTAAAAACATCATCACAAGTGCTAACGTTATCTCAAGTACCGAGGCTTGAATCTTGATCATTCATGTCTTATAATAATCCGTTTGAATTGGTGCCTGTTGCCGTGCGCCATGACCACAAAAAGAAAAGGGTTATGATTGACAACGCTTCTCCCCAGCAGTCTTGTTTTGTTGTTGCCGTCTTCCCGGCCAAAAACCGATCCACGAAGCAGGCTTGTTTCTCACAGCACACACACATATGAACAGACGAGCAGGAAATATTAAGAAGCAACAGTACTAGTTAATACTTGTGAAGCAAGCGTTTTGGGGGTTACATCACATGACTCGATCCAAGCGCAAACATTGCGGGAAAATGAACGGAAATAAAACAGCAAACATAGGTCCGGGGTACTGTCCCAAATGGGAATGAGAACCAAATCTAAAAGCAACGGTAGGGGTGGAACAAAACTAGTAATAGAGCATCGGTGATGTCTTTTGCAAATCTACTACTCTTATGATGATGCGAGGACTCTTCTTGCTTCTGATCGTCGTCGCTGCAAACACTTCACACGGGGGTCCATCGAACCATCAGCTCCTAGACCTCAGTGCCTGCAAACGTTATAGCAACACAGAGGTCAGATCATAAACAACGGGCGCCAAAGGAGCAAAGATTTGATAATTTACAAGTTATAATTATCGTAGGTCATGGCAGCGCTACCGGAGTCCCGTGGTGCGTTGCACCTGAAACATTCCATCCTGCTAGCGAAGTTGTGCTCGTTGCATCCAGACCTGCCAAATATTTAGAGGCGCATATGCATCAGAAAGCATAATTCACAAGGTAACGCCTACTTTAACATTGAAAATGCAAAGATCAGGGCAGGCTGCCATCCAAGCTGAAACATGGTGATAGGGACAACCTCCCGACAAGCAGATGCCTTCTCACACAAAATCCACTAGTATGAAACACTGACCTAATTATCCACTAGAGCAGGACAGTAGCTACACATCAGCAACTCACAAGCTAGTTAGTATTATCACCCATGCAGACAGAGTAAAACCAGAGGATTATGTCGTCTCTTACTCCAGCAATTGGATGATAACAAAATTCTCTATTCTAACATAGCCCTATCCTCTTGTAAATAAAGCCCCAAGATACGGAAGAATAGCTTAAAACAAAAGATATAATAAGCACACATAAGGGCACAACTGCCATCAGACCATGTATCCAAGCTGATAAAAATAAGGGCATGGGGGCACAAACTGCCATCAGACCATGTGTATCCAAGCTGATTAAAATAAGGGCATGGATTCATAGAAGAGTTATACTATGTCCATGAATAGTTAGTCAATTCATTGGCTACACACAACCTAAAATAACAAAGGATAGCAGTATTTTTTTTCATTCTAGTAGGCAGAATGAAACATAGTTAAGTGATAGGCACCTGGTGCAGATCCAGTCTCCAGACTTCCAACCAGGGCGGTTGGTGCGGGCAGCGCCGCCACCGAAGCCATAGCCCCGTGAGCGTGACATGTCACCATCGAAGCTGCCAGCACCACTGTTGACAGCAGCCTCCTCCTTGAAGGCGGAGCACTTGAAGCAGTTGGAGCGGCTGGCGAAGTTGTGCGCGCCACAGGAACAGTACCAGTCACCAGGGCGGACGTCAGAGCCAGCACCAAAGCCACCGCCAAAGGAGGAGCCACCGCGACCACCGAAGTTTGCATAGTCACCTACACCACCGCTGCCACGGTCAGCAGCTCCACGCGGCTCACCACAGCGCTGGCATAGGTCCCGCCGGCTGAAGTTGAGGTGCTGGCACGCCCTGCAGTCCCAGTCTCCTGGCTTCCTGTTCATCTTGCCTGCAGAAATTGCAGAGTCAAAATAATGCAAAACTAGGCACACTTAGCCAGATAAAACGCTATACAATCAAAGTGTAGCTAGAAAAAACATGCATCATGCTTGAACCCCAGCTGTTATCTCTTAGGTCAAGAAACAGAATTCAACCAAGAAGAAATGTATGAAGTTACACACTAAAACAAAGCTAAGTTACCTAAACAGGTTGGCTGTTGTATTGCTGAAGCCTAGGATAAGAAGTGCTGTGGAGTGAAATGGTGATGCAGCAAGGTGTGTATGTGCAGGGGTATTTATAGTGAAGTTTGGAGGGGATGCTGAAACCGAGGGTGAGCTATCTTTGTGCCTTTGATTCTTGGTGCACTTTGGCCCGCGAAGAACAAGGGAATCACGTAAAACTAGAAAGAAGGGGGGAGTTAAAGAAAAGAAAAGAAGAGAAAGCCATTAAAGGGAAAAGAATTATGGGGAGTTTGAATGCCTCCTTTGCCCTGCATCTCTGCCTGCCCTGGCAACATCTTTTGAGACATGGGATGGAGGGATGTGCACTTCTGAGTGTTCTTGTGTTTAGGGTGGTTTGCACTAGCTTTGTTGTGGTGATTAGAATATTTTAGAAGTCTCTAAAATTTGGCTGTGACACTACACGAAATTTCAGGGGATGATTAGTGTAGCATTCAAACAAGAAAATGTTAGGACAGTAAAAACATGTTTCTGTTTCCATGGCACATTTTAAGTCAATACAACTAAGCTATAGTTAACAGATGGACAACAGAATCCAATTTTTGAAGGCTAAACATATCCATTGATTTAAAGCATTATGAAACCACAACCGTAGATCTATATCAAAAGGCAGAAATAACCATAGAAACAATACAGCTATCACATTAAGTTGAGAAATTATGCAGGTCACCCTCCAGTGCTATCCAGACACGTGTGATTGGGATATGTGTACAAGACAAAGTACGTCAAGCATCATACGAAACATATGGCAAGAAAAGCAAAACCTAAAATTAGCAGTTACTAGATTCTGAGCAAAGATTAGTACAGATGCAAATAAGCAAATGCTTTAGGTATTGAGAATGATGTCTATTGCTCTGAACTCATTCTTATTTATTGCTATTATGCAACTATTGATTCCTGCAACTAAGAAAAGGCTATTCCTGTTCCTGATATTCGACGCTAACTTTGCCTTCTTTTACTGTCAATAATTGAGAAAAGACCATGGAATCCATTCCAACCAACCATCACATCAACTCAAGGCTATATCCATTTCTGTCGAGCATTCTACAACAAGACGATGGCTCAAGCATCTCATTTATTCAGTATAACTTCAGTATAACTTGAAGCAAGCAAGTCTTTTTAAACTGGAACGCATTTCCTTCGATTTAGAAGTCCCTTCCACGAAAGCATAATTAACTAGCAAAACGTAAATAACTTTCTGAACGCTATTTTATCATTAAGATGGCATAAATAAGTGCCATAACAATCAATAGCTGAAAAAAATTACACTAAAAAATTGACGAATACTGCCAGGCTACAATGAATTGTCCTTTCTATTTTGCATGGATCAGAAATGGACTAGCTGAAATTTCGGATAAGAAGGAACAAGTATGAATATGGGGACATTACAGAACCAAGTGAATATTCTAAATGCAAGGGGAGAAGAGCATAAAGCATTCAACAGCTTGGCAACAACATATACATCTACGTGACAGGGACATGATGTGCAGGTGACAAAGTAAAACTCACAGTAGTGAAACCACAGAGTGTCTTCTCAACTACGTTGATCTAATTAGTGGAAACTTTTTCTTTGCAAAATGGAAAAATTAAGAGAACACCATCAGTGCAGTTCATGCAATGAAAGAAAAATGTGCTTAAACAAATAATAGGTTAAAAAACAAGTGTTTGTTGCCACACTTCAGCTCAGCAAGTAACCTGAGATTTTTTTGGCAACATCCTCGAACTCTTTCAGGAATTAAATTGATGTACCACTTGGGCCCCAAGGGGTGAAACAAAGGCGGCTATTGGTGCACACCTTTGTCCATGTATACTAAAAGTAGCAGTCTCCACTCATATCCATAACAGAGGTGTGCATTGTTGTCTAATCTAAATGCAAAAGCATACTGGCAGATAAGCACATAATACCAAAATTAATGGATTAAAGTGGCAGAAAATAAGAACAGGAAAAGGGAACACTTTAAATCAAGACATAACCAATTGGATTGCTGAGCTGTGAGCGCTGAGCACTAGGCTTCGTCTTTTTCATTATAAGAGAGGGAATTTCGAATACAGAGAAAGATGGCATCGTCTCATAATGAACTTCTCATGCACAAAACGAAATGAAAATGATTCCTGGACAGAAAGCAAAGGGTGAGGAGCTGATGAATTACTGATGAGCATACTTGAATTTCAATAAAGATAAGGTGAAATCAGTGAAATCAAGAGGGTAGTAGTCCTCGAAGGTGCCGTTGACTGCACTCTTTAGAACTCTTTTCACACCCCTTTAATTTCTCAGTTGTGTTTTGCATCTCCTGTGTTGTTTCCCTTGCCCTTTACCTATGCTCATCCGTGAGGCTTTATATCAGTGGATTTACTTTTGCTTTTTTATCTACTCCAGCTATTTCCTTTCTCTTATGTTACTGTGCTAGTTACTAGTACTAGCAGTGGTGCTAGTAGATGCTAGGAGAGAAGATATAGGTTTCAAAACCATAGGATGATATGCCTTCTCTTCCATTCCATTCTCTTGGGTGAAGTGAAAGGAGAAGCAGATACAAATCATGGAGTCGTGTAAAAAATTGAGGGGCCAAAAGCTAGTTTGGATTCTCTCCTAGGGAAGTGCTTCCATGCATGACCATGACCAAACCCCAAAGGAAGATCACTTGATAGCCCCTAACATGCTTTGATTCTCCACTTTTGCAAAACCAAGAAGAAACAGCTCAGGACTTTAGCTTTTGTGTTATCAAGGATACTAAGATTAGAATTAAGACTTGTAACTGAGGACAGATAATGTTCAGCAACAACCCTAAGCGCTATCGATTGTTTTTTGACTGGTGGGATCTATCTTTTAAAATACCTAGATTTCAATAATGGTTTGGGCATGAACTAATAAACTATCAAGTGGAAACTGAAAATTGATCTGTACTTGTAGTAAGATTAGATTGATAGATATGCTGAAGAAGATGTTGATGCTAAATTATCTTCAGAAAAAATGTATTCCAACAGCTAGCTAAATACTTAAATAATTAGTTATGTTTACAACGATAGCACATATATGTTACAACTGTTGGTTTCTTTCATACTAGATAGTGAAGAATGTGTGTATGTAGGGAAAAAAAATACAGATTGTACAACCTACAAATCATCTTTCCACAAAGACAGTTCATAAACCATATAGAATGTACTGAACATATGTATTGGTCGAACAGAATATATATTACTGATACATAAATGATTCATTGCATCCAGCCCCTACCTAGATTGGAGCCTGCATACTAGTCAAACATCATAAATAATCCTTTGCTGTCCCAAGGCATGAAATTTCTGAACTTAAACCCCACTTTTGCAAGGATTGGTTTAAGTATGCTCTCATTCCTAGAAAATGAATCATTAGGTGCACTTGCATGCTCTATCTTTGTATCTAGGATTCCAAAGATAATGGTACAATTTTGCAGAGCACCTCTTTCTGGTTTGTACTCCCTCACTGACATGAGTCCAAACAATGAAATATAAGTTGTTTTGTTCCCTTTTGAGCTGCCTGCCTGCCTGAACCACAAAGCAATGAGTTGGCACACGAGTGGGCCACAATGGGGCAAGCACTACCTAAGACATAGAGCAATATAATAGGTGCATGAACTTTAATTATATTGTTGCAGATTGTAAGCACAGGCCATTGAGTGCAATAGATTCCATGGCATGTGTAGTGTGTTCATGCAGCACACTTGCAATCCTGTAGTTTCTTCATGACGTAATCAATCCTCGACGAGGCTAAAGTCAGTCAGTCAGCCAGTTTGGCTGACCAGCTTTCTTGTATAGTCTCAATGCAGATTCAGTGATGGGGTGCATGGCATTGCATCATGGAGGTACGCATAAAGATAAGACCAGAACGTTGCGCAGCATGATTGCGCGACACAACTGAATGACTGATGCAATGGGGCCAGAATGGTCTCATCCAGTTTTAGATTTCATCAAAGGGGCCAAGCATTCAAGCAGCAAATAGACAACAGTACAAATCAAACCAGCCAACTACCGGATCCTATTGCACCACAACCAGAAAAGCCTTCACGGTCACAACTATGTGACTACAGAATGAGCAGGTTCCCTCTTCAGGAGCAAACGGCCCTACTAAAAATCCTGTCTCCCCTAGAATCCTATCTCCCAAAAACAGAGAAATCGCCCATACTCCGAGTGGCGACAAAGATTGCAGCGAACCAAGCACCACCATGCCCCACCGCTCGCGGCGGCAAAAGCCCCAGATCCCCAGTCCCCCACCTCGCATCAGATGCAATGCAATAGCTGTCGATCAATCAGCGGCCGCACGAATCTCAAGGACGCGCGCCCTCAACCCCGGCCCCAAAACCCTACCGCGCGCGAACGCCGGGCGGCCAACCAGCCCAGAGCGGCAACACGAAACAGATTACAACAACGGGAATTCTCGATCGCGGCGTTTAGAATCCAATCGATCCATCTCTTAAAACGGGAAAAAAACGAAGCAACCTTGCCAAAAAAAATAACGATCGCGTGACGCCATCACATCAACAGATTGAAATCACGGAGCCAACACACCCCACCACGATCGCAGGAGGAGTGGAAGGGGAGGGACGTGTACCTGATCTCGGATCCTCCTCGCGACTGGGAGACGGCGGCGGGACGGGAGAGAAGAAGCAATCTCGTCAGGATCGGCGGCGGAGCGGAGGAACCCAAACGAACGGAACCGAAAAGAAACGAAACGAGAAGGGGATAGGGGAGGGATTTCGAAAACCTACCTCTCCTCCTCCGCTCCTCGCGTCGCCTCGCCGCCGCAAGAACAAAACGGGGGAGTTTTTTTTTAATATTTTTTGGCGTGTTGTTCGCCTGATCGGTGGGGGAGGGCAGGGGGGTTACGCGCGGCACCGACGTCGAGGCGGGTCAAAGGGGGCAGCGTCCACGGGGCCCACGTGTCGGCGGCAGCGGGAGGCCGCGCGCCGTGCCGTGGCTTTCGTGGAGGCCAAGTGTCCCAGCCGGCGATGTGATTGGTGACTCACTGACAGGTGGGTCAATCTCTGGGTCCACACGGAGGCATGGTGCACGTGCTTGGGCAGGAGTGTTTGGGTGATATCAGCCGTCCGTCCACGAGGTTATCCGCCGTCTGAGTTCGTCTTTGGATCCATATACGGAGGTTTATAAACGGAGTTAAAGAAAAATAAGAATCAAATTATTTTGTTCTTTTCTCGGGTACTAGTCATGCGCGTGTCGCGCGTGTTTTTAGAAACATAATAATTTTTACATACCTATCTTTAATTATCTGTTATGCGGGCTTATTTTTAATTAAACGTGTGTGTCGTACGTGCGTTTTTGCTTATGTACGGGAGGCGCCGAGCGACGCCGAGGCCAAGGTGTCAGGCAAGCCTGCTAGGATCAACGTCGAGCTATGTGTGCTCCGGTTCGGCCGCGGCGATAGTTGGGAGCTCATGTAGGAGGTACCTGTCATTGTCCACGACGGCGATCTGGTGATCGACGACGATGAAGATGACGGTCTGGTGCAGCAGGTTTCTATGCTTCGTGGACTACCTCCGCTGGATCCTCATTTGCGACACGACTGGCATGGACGACATGGAGGATGTCCTCGTGCTCCGGTATGTGTCGCTGTCGGTGGTGCCCCCTCACCATGTCTGGCCCAGGGAGCGTGGCTGCCCGCAGCGGTGCCGAATCCTGAGCGCCACCGCCGGAGACGCCATCAGGTTTGTCAGCATCAACACGCGCTGCTGCTGCTGCGGAGGCCCCGATAGAACGTCTTGCGCGCTTCGCATTCACGGTGACCACATGGATCTAGAGCCTGACGGCGTCGTTGCCAAAGACGACGTAGGTGACATTCGAGAGGGCCGATAGGAATAGAGCGGCCGGCACTGGCGGACCCAACGCCCGGCGAGCCCGGGCGATTGCCCGGGCTCCCGCGCCGCACTCCGTGTGTGTTGTGTGTATAGTACGTGTGTACATATAGCTAAGTACGCGTTAGTTTGTTCGTACATATACATATGTCTGATTCATGAGCATCTATAGACCACGTGTGAATGTGCATCTAGGCACTTAAGTGTTTTGGTGATTTGTATGACAACATGATTTGTAATCTAACTTGTTTGCTTAAGTATATGAGCAGGGGATTATTCTTATGGATATTCATGTCATGTAATTGTTAATAAGAATATGCGCTCCATTGGTTTAATAGTGTGAAAGCAAACAAGTGGATGTGATCCCATGTGATTAATATAGACAATGACAAGTAAATAGAAATGGCAAATGAGACAAGAAGTGATGCTTATGGATAGGTCTCATTTAGAAGAAGCTTGTCAAATAATATTGGGACAACTCAATTGAAGATATTGGATATATCTCGGATAGTTGAAGACATGGATTTCAATGTGGTTTTCATGTAGATGCAAAGCAAAGCCTAGCTTAAAGCGGCAAGATAGGATGGAAGGGATCAAACTAGATGGCTAGTGACGAGGTACTAAGCGAAGAGAAGGACAAGAGTCGTCTTGTGGCCGAGGAACTTTGCTAGGGTGAAGGAACTAGTCTTGTGGATTGATCCCTAGGCATTAATAAAGCCATAACTAGTGAAGCAATGCAATGCGCCTAATCATTGTTTAATCATATGAAGAAGTGGCTTATGAATTGGTATGGATTAGTGATCATACACTTGAAAATTCAAAGCCACTAGCTCAAGTTGGATTCGCTCAGCGAGAATGGAATGTTGAAGCCCTCAAGTTGATATTGATCAAGTATGGTATCAATGAAGACATAGAAGCTCAAATGGAGAATTTAGTCATTTGCAATCTTGAGTATAGGAATGCCGTACTATCAAGAGGGATGCAACATTAGTTGTTTGACTACACACCAAAAAGTGCTCATAGGTCAACCCATGTGAGATAGCCTTTGAGAAGAGTGTTTTGGGGCTTAGTGTGCTGACTGGTCCAAAACCGGTCACCGGTTTTGGTGCTCAGGGTGTAACGGCTAGTTTTGTTTGAAAAGCGGTGTGACCGGTTTTGGAAACCGGTGTGACCGGTTTTGCTCGGGCATAACAGCTAGTTTTTGTGTGTGGGGTATTTATACCCCCTAGCCCTTACCTTTGAGGGCTGCTGGTTCATTTGGGTCTCTTGGGCGACCAGAAGCAATTCAAGCACCAGCAAGCTCTCCCCAAGCCTCTCTTTGTGAGAATTGGTTGAATTTGTTCATATCTTTGGATTGGGTTGAGAGAGGGTTTGTGTGTGAGCAATAGAGAGCTAGCTAACTCAGTAAAGAGTGAATCCATAGCTTGAGCACTCGCGGTTGAGGTCTAGCAACTCATTGAAGCATTTGTTACTCTTGGAGGTGAAGCCTCCTAGACGGCTAGGCGTCGCCGGTGAGCCACCAAGGTTGTGGTGTGCCACGGATTGTTTGTGCAGGTGTGGTCTTGCCTCCTTCGGGGAAAAGATCAAGTTAGTGGAACCGAGGAGATAGCTCGACCTTTGGGTCACTAGGGGCTTCCTCAACGGAGACGTAGGGTTCGCTGTGCTTTTGGGCAGCCTTTGGGCAAACAGCGAATCCGAACTTCGAGAAACAATTCGCTGCGTCTCCAATTTGGTTTGCCTCACAATTTCCTTTCTAGCACATATATTTGCTTCCACTTCGATCTACTTGGTTGTGCTTATCTTGTGTGCAGGGACTAGTTGGACCTGCTAGAAATCATCTACACAAGCACTACTCAAGTTGCTTTTGTGCTAGAGCTCAAAAGAGGGTTTATTCACATTCTTGTGTTTCTCAGTCAGAAACAGGTCTGACCGGTTTCCCAAACCGGTCTGACCGGTTTTGGTACTGACTTAGTCATATTTCCAGCTAAAGTTGTTCCGGAGTATCCAGAGGTGTTGCGGAGTCTCCGGTCTTAACCCCGGAGTATCCGGCATACCCTCGGAGTATCCGGAGTTGAACTGACAATTTGTTTTAAGTGTTGGAAATTTGCAGAATCACCTATTCACCCCCCCTCTAGGTGACATCACGGTCCTTTCAATTGGTATCAGAGCTTGGCCTCACATCCAAGCTTAATCGTCGTGAGGAAAGATGTCAACTTCATATGAGGTAACCGTCGAGCCACTAGTTAGTGACGACTCTAATTATGCTACTTGGTCTGCTCATGTACTTGATATTGTTAGGACCATGGGTCCTCTTATTGAGCAGGTTGTTGTTGAGGGAATCCATCCTCGAAATGTTGATTGGAACAACATGTCCAATATGACACAAGAGGATATGGATTGTCTTCAACTCAACGCTCGTGTCGCTAACTTCTTATTTAGTGTTTTGAGCAAGGAAGTGAAGAATCTCATCCTAAAAGGTGAGATGATTCAAGTTGATGCTCATCTCATTTGGGCTCAACTTGAAAAACTATTCTCAAGCACAAAAGGCGACGAGCAAGAGCAAGCAAGAGCCAAGTCACATGAGGAGTGCTCAACATCATCAGCAACATGCACTGAGCCTCATGTGACCATCACCAAGGAGCAAGAGGGCCAAAACAACGCAGCTGCAGGTTCTCTACCAGAACCGGTCCAACCGGTTTCCAAAACCGGTCTGACCGGTTTGGGCAGAGGAGCTGCACAAGGCCAGAAAAAGAGCCGCCAACACCGCACAAGCAAAGCCTCAAGCACAAGAGAATTTTTATCTTCCAGTGATGAGGCTTCCAAGTGTTTCATGGCCAAAGACAACAAGAAGACCAAGAGGGACAAAAGTGCAAGAATTGGGACTATCCAAGCTCTCACCGAGGAGCTTGAGAAAGTCAAATCTATGAATGCTTCTTTGGTCAGTATGTATGATGTATTGGTCAATGAATATATTTGTGCCACTAACTCGCTCTCATGTGTAGCGGCCGTGGAAGAAGAAAACCAAGTGCTCAATCAACAACTTGGTTTGCTAGCTAGTGAGCATGAGTTTCTACAAGCAAAACATGAGAAACTCTTGTGTTCTCATGAAGAGCTTGTAGAGGCACATGTTTTGCTAGACATAGCTCATGAGGTTATGGTAACATCGGTAAAATCCTTTGAACCTCAAACTCACACATGCACATGCTCACAAGTTGAAATTTCAGTATCTTGTGATAACCCATGTTGCTCCAAGCAACAAATTCTTGTGATGAGCATGTGATTGTAGAATCTTGTGACGACCTCATTGCTAAAGAAAATGAAGATCTCATGCAAGAGGTTAAAAGGCTAAAGAAGGACTTGATCAACTTGAAGGGCAAGGGTCAAGTGCAACCTTCTCAAGATAACCGTGACTACATGGTGAAGAAGCTTGAGAAGAGACAAACCGCCACTAGCCCAAGTCCTCAACAAGATCAAGCTCACAAGCACAAGATTTCCGCTGGTGAGAAGAAGAGCCTTGATCATATCAAATGTTTCAAGTGCTCAACGATGGGACACTATGCATTCATGTGTCCACCCAAGAGGAACAAGAAGAAGTCCCCTACAAGAAGAGAGAAGCAAAGAGTAAAGACAAGGGCATGCTTCAGATGCAAGAAAAATGGTCACTTGATTGCCGAGTGTCCAATTCCACAAAGTGCTATCTGCTTAGCCAAAACCGGTCTGACCGGTTTGGCAAACCGGTCTGACCGGTTTCAGGCAGCAGCAGCCCAACCACCTCTTAAGAGGGCCTCTCAAGTCAACACATCAAGCAAAAGGCCAAAAACTGATGATGACCACAAGAAGAAAGTCAGAAGAGGTTCAAGAGGGGTCCGAAGCTGTATTTGCTACACGTGCCGGACCAAGGGACATTTGGGTAAGGATTGTCCAAATGGTAATGTTCCCAAATCCAACCTCGTTCATTATGACTTTGCTAAGCTTAGGAAGGACAAAGTGAGCACCTATGCTACTAGAGTGATTGACACACCTCAAACTAGCATAAGGGCCATTTGGGTTCCTAAGCATATTGTGACTAACCTTGTTGGACCCAACATGAGTTGGGTACCAAAGAGTGCTTGATGAGATAGCGGGGACAAAGAGATGCATTGGAAGCTTGGCTTGAAAGCAATTATTTGTGATCATATGGCTAGCCAAGAAAGATGCTTCCGCTCGACAACTTATACCCAATGTCATCTCGGTAACATTGTGCTTAATTTGATTAAGTTTCAGTCACTCATTCCTTTGATGGGATCAAGTGTTTCAAGTTCTTGAAATCATGTGACACTTCATAGTGACTAAAACTATATTCATGAATTTGCTTGATATATGTCATGTGGTGCTTTTAATAGCTCTATTGTGGAGCAAGGTCTTGTCATGTGCAGGAAAACATTGCAATGAAGATTGGATGTCAACACGACAAGACACAAGCAAAGTCACTCAAGTGGCACAAGTCTGGCAAAACCGGTCTGACCGGTTTGCCAAACCGGTCTGACCAGTTTGGCCCAGAAAAGTGCTACTTGAGTAAATAAGTGAGAATTGAAGATGAAGATGAAATAATTCTTGAAGTTCTCACTTTGGCATATTGAAAGTGCATCTAGGCATTTAATCAATTTTGGTGATTAATGACAATAGAAACTTGGATATAATGCTTTGAATGAGATATGCAGGTGTAAATCAAAAAGAAAAGAAAAGGATATGTGAAAGTATGGTGACCAACTCCTATATAAGCTTTGATGGAAGATCTTGAAGGATTTAAAATATATTTTATGGTTTGAATTTGAGTATAGGACCACCGTACTATCAAGAAGGACAAGTGATCGTGCTATCATGTGACTTTGATGCTCAAACACATCCTCAAATACACACCAAAGCCAAATTAGCCAGACACTTTAAAATGAGAGAAATCCAGTATCTACCGTAAATTT
This sequence comes from Echinochloa phyllopogon, assembly GCA_033239725.1. Classification (NCBI taxonomy): domain Eukaryota; kingdom Viridiplantae; phylum Streptophyta; class Magnoliopsida; order Poales; family Poaceae; genus Echinochloa; species Echinochloa phyllopogon. The sequence continues at coordinate 7,352,505 of BTCW01000001.1, forward strand.
ACTTGGCTACTCCGATTCGGATTATGCCGGTTGCAAAGTAGATCGGAAGAGTACAACGGGGACTTGCCAATTTCTTGGTAGGTCTTTGGTGTCATAGAGCTCTAAGAAACAAAATTCCGTTGCGCTATCCACCGCCGAGGCCGAGTATGTTGCAGCCGGTGCTTGTTGTGCTCAACTACTTTGGATGAGGCAAACCTTGAGTGACTTTGGTTGTGAGTTCAAAAATATCCCTCTCTTGTGTGACAATGAGAGTGCCATTAAACTAGCCAACAACCCTGTCCAACACTCAAGAACCAAGCACATTGACATAAGGCATCACTTTCTTAGAGATCATGAAACCAAAGGAGATGTCGCTCTATGTCACGTCGGAACCGAAAAACAATTAGCCGATATCTTCACAAAGCCTCTTGATGAGCAAATGTTTTGTTCCTTGAGGAGTGAGCTAAATATCTTAGATTCTCGTAACTTGGCTTGACTTATTGCACATGTTTGAGTGATGATAGCATAGTTTTTTGAAAGTAAAAGATTTTCGAACCTATATGTGTTCTTTTGTTTTGAAAAGATTTGGATTTTGATCCTTTGATCCCGTCAACTCATATGTGACTATTGTTCTCATTGATTATTTGTGTCTAGTCACACATTGGGGAGATATCTAGTTGGTTGGCACACAACTTTTCTTAATCTAGGTGGCTCAAATTCTTCTCAGGGCATATTGCAGGAATTCACCGTAAATTTACAATGAATGGCGTAAATTTCCGGATAATGCGACGGAAGTTTCCGGTATTCACCGGAAATTTACGATGGTTTATGTGTCTCTCGACACACACCGTAAATTTACGGTAGACACCGTAAATTTCCGGCTTTTGCGACGGAAATTTCCGGTGGCTACGGCGTAAATTTACGGTGAGCTGCGATTTTAACCCCTTCTTTACCCTAGCCCGAGCTTTCCTATCTCATTCTCTTCTATCTCAAGTTGCTGCTGCCTCTCTCTCTACCACTTTCTCTCTCCTGGCGATTTTGCCATCCCACCACTAAAAAGCTCCAAGTTTTGAAGTGGTGGTGCTCCTAGGGTTGATCAAGGGCTAAGGACTTGTTGTTCCTTGTTCATCCTCGGGTCCAAGCTTCAACTCAAGGTATCTCGTCCTGGATCTCAATGTTACATCTTGTAGTTCTTATCTAAAGGCTTCCACATTGTTTCCGTTGCAATATCCTTTGTTTTCCATGGATTTCATGAGGCACATTGCAAATTTACGATGAGGATTGGTTATGAACTTGGTTATGAACTCTAGGGATGCCCGATCTCTCTTTCTAGACTTGTTTAGGCTTAATCCCCTTGCAAGAGTCGTTCCATCACCTATCTACAGCCTAGATCCCAAATGCCATAGGTTTTCATCGAGTATTTGATTGAATATGCAAATCGAGGAGGTGATGGCTGTCTGTCGGAAATTTCCGTCGAGTTTACCGTAAATTTACGGTTCCTACCGTAAATTTCCGGTAACTCACCGGAAATTTACGACAGACAGGCATCGGTTCCTCGATTCTCATTTTTGATTAAGTATGCTTTCTTTTTCTTCTGGTTTTTGGGTTTCAATGTCCTTGTTTACTTCTCTTCAGGCTGTGTTCATGGCTTCCTTGGATCCAAATGACCCCAATGCTACCAAGAAGATCGTGGCCGACATTGTGATACAACGAAGGAAGAAAACCCGCACGGACTCGAGTGCTGGTCCAGCCACTGTTGCATCCACTGGATCCTCTCCACCATCAGATGATGATGCTCCTCCTAACCCACTTGAGCCAGTTAGGACCATAACCACGCCTAGTGGTCGTGTCAAGTCCGGTGCAAGGAAGCAAATAGGGAGGGTTCAACCACCACGCGTTGCTCGTAGTCCTGCTCCACAAACAGCAAATGTGGCACGTGGTGAGCGTCTCCCGCCTCGTCGCACCAAGTCTCAACCTATTCGAGGCAAGGGCAAGGCAACCATGGGCACTAGCTCCTCTCGTGGCCCTGTATATACTGAAGAAGAGGTAGAAGAGGCACAGACACGTGCAAATGCAACTGCTTGTGGTGGATATGCCAATCCGGAAAGGCTCAAGTTAGTGTATCCCAACACTCCTCCTAGAATCATAGTGGTTCAAGCTGGGTACACTCAAGTGAATGACATGCCTAAGAAGCGGCCTCCTATCACTGGTATTGATGGTGTTACTCCTCGACTCCCAATTAATTATCGACAGCATGCCGTGGAGTGTAGGAACATGAGGAGGGACTATAGTCCGCTTCTTGAGGGCAAGGACATGTCTATCGACTACCGCTTCTATGTTCAGTTTCAAGCAGATTTCTATCTCTCTGTGCTTCTATCCCGCCCCGAGCCTATAGTTGACATGCAGTGGATTGACTGGGAATACATGGAGAAGGCAAAGAATCCGGATTGGGATCTTTGTATTCAGATTTGCAAAGCACACAACCTATATGATCTCATGGGATTTCAATATGACTGGAATGAGGAGATAGTGTTGCAATTCTTCGCCACCTTGTACTTCACCAACAATGGCAACAAAATATTTCGGATGACCGAAGGTGTGTGGTATGAGGCCTCTTTCCGTCACTTTGCTCACTTACTTGGATTTGGTAAGGATGATTGGGAAAAGCCCTCCATCTTCAATGCTCGCACTCTTTGCAACGATGAGATTCAATTCATGTACACTCCGGGCAAAGTAGCAAATGGATACATCAAGCACTTATTGCCTTACTTCCACTATATGAACAAGATCCTCAGAGCCACCCTTACTGTCAAGAAAGGAGATGGTGCTTCCATACTCGCTCACACCAAAAATGTCCTTGCTCGCCTTCATCCGGATGGAGAGCTGTTTAGTGCCTCGGATTTTATTTGGAATGATATCATTGAGGCATCTTGTGATTCTGAGCGTTGTCTCCCCTATGCTCCATATGTGATGTTTTTAATTGAGACAACGACCAAAACCATTTATCCCAAGGATCACCAACACCGGAGGCTTCGGGTTATGCAAAAGAGAAGAGAGTCCCCTCCTCCTCGTACCATTAGAGTGTCCAAGAGTGGACGAAGGGCTCAAGCTGAAGCGTCTCGAGCTGCCGCTGCTGCTACTGCAAGCACTATGGGTGGTGCTCCCACTTATGGTCCCTCCTCCTCTCGTCCTAAGAAAGGCAAAGTCATGAGGGCATTCAAAGCTATCTTTCAGCTATGCAAGAGTAATGCAATTGAGATCAACAAGGCACAAAAGGGCATTAAAGAGCTTCAAGCACACGCCGGGCTCCCACACTCTCCCATCCGTGAGCCTCCAACTTTTGAAGATCCTTGGTCAGATTTTGAGAGTGAGGAGCATGTTCCCTCTCCATCTCCTGCTGCTGATGTTGGCACTTCCTCTCGTCGTCCTCGTCGCTCCACTCGTCGCACCCAAGAGATTGAAACTGATGAAGAAGAAGAAGTGTACAAGGGCGATGGCGTCTACATCGACGACGATGATGATGGGGTTGATAGTGAAGATGATGAGGCCACTCCATGATGACGATGACCTGCTTCCTGCTGCCATCTTCTTTTCTTTTTGGTGTTTGTTGCCAAAGGGGGAGAAGAACTTTATGTCTCTCATCATTGTATCTTAATTTCCTCGCACGTGTGCTACTAAACTAAGTTTGATTGTGTGATGGTGTGTGGACTTTAACTTAGGCTTGTTAAACTTCTATTTATCTTATTATGGTTGTGATAGACTTGATATATGTTGATTGGTGACTTGTTTTCTTTTTGTCGGACGATCACCGTAAATTTACGGTAACTACCGTAAATTTCCGGCTAATGCGACGGAAATTTACGGTGGGATCACCGTAAATTTACGATGAACCTACTGCGCATACTTCTCTACTCTTTGTGATATGCCATGCCATATGCATTCAGTTGTTATTACCCTTTTGGGCCATTATTTGTGACTTTTCTGAGGTACTTTTGCTAATTATGTGCACAAGCATGTTGAGGCTTCTAAAAGTTGATATGCACATATTTAGGGGGAGTCCTTCGGAAATTTCTTAAGATTCAATGCTCGTTGCTTATTATTATCATTGTGAGATAAAATTTATATTGTCAACAATCACCAAAAAGGGGGAGATTGAAAGTGCATCTAGGCATTTAATCAATTTTGGTGATTAATGACAATAGAAACTTGGATATAATGCTTTGAATGAGATATGCAGGTGTAAATCAAAAAGAAAAGAAAAGGATATGTGAAAGTATGGTGACCAACTCCTATATAAGCTTTGATGGAAGATCTTGAAGGATTTAAAATCTATTTTATGGTTTGAATTTGAGTATAGGACCACCGTACTATCAAGAGGGACAAGTGATCGTGCTATCATGTGACTTTGATGCTCAAACACATCCTCAAATACGCACCAAAGCCAAATCACCCAGACACTTCAAAATGAGAGAAATCCAGTATCTACCGTAAATTTACGGTACCCACCGTAAATTTACGGTGATCACCGGAAATTTCCGGTGAACTACCGTAAATCCGGGCTGAGTTGACTTATCTAGATCTACGCCGTAAATCTACGGTGCACTGTGCAAAACTATGCCTAATGCGACGTACATTTACGGTATGTTTACCGTAAATTTACGGTATACCTCGTCCCCAACGGTCACATTTATGAGAGAGCTATATATACCCACCCACTTCACTCATACCGGTTCTCTTGGCCACATTGACGAACCCTAACACTTTCCAAGCCTACAAGAGCTCTCCCAACACCTCTTGCTTCGATTTCCAAGTTGTGGAGGTGTGTTGGTTGAGGGACTTGAGCTAAGTAATCCAAGCCTCATTCATTCCCTCTCTTGAGCATCAAGTTCGTGGCTCTCGGATTCTTGTTTGTTACTCTTGGGAATTCATTCCCTAGACGGTTAGGCGTCACCAAGAGCATCCGAGTAAGTTTGTGGATTTGCCTTGGAAGTTTGTATTGCCCAATCCTTCGTGGATTTCATAGTAAGTGCTCTTAGCTCCTTCGTGGTGACTAAGAGGAGGAAAGTGGCTTGGTGTTGATAAGCCCGCCTTTCGTAGGCCCTCAACGGAGACGTAGCTCCTTTGTGGAGTGAACTTCGGGATAAATCTTGTGTCTCTCGTTGTTGTTATTCTTGTTCATAGTGCTCATTTTGTTCTAGCTCTCCCTTGCTTATATTGTCTCGATCTATCCACTTGTGAGGTTGCTAGTGGTGCTTGAACTTTTAGATATTTCAGTTCATCATATACAACCAATTGTTTCATATAAATTGTTGTTGCATTACAAGAATCTAGCTTGATTTGTGTTGGGCGAGGTTTACCGTAAATCTACGGTAGTAGGCGGAAATTTACGGTGCCTACCGTAAATTTCCGGTGGCTACCGTAAATTTACGGTTGTCTAACATTTCGTGGAGTTATTTGTGATAATTTTCAGGAACGCCTATTCACCCCCCCTCTAGGCCAAGTGTTGATCCTTTCACATATATCTATCAACTTATACCTATGTGGTAGTAAGTTTTCTTGGCACATTTCAATACAAAGTAATTTATTATGTGTCGTGATCAAATATTGAAATAATCCACCCATGTCCCTCATAAGACAAAATGCATGTCACATGCCTTCCATGCATGATGCACATATTCAGGGAGAGATTACTTCAATATTTGTGTCTTTGAGACTAACATTTCTTTTAGTGAACTTGTAGTCTCAATGGTGAGAGATCAATTCTCTCAATTGGAGTTGTCATTTCAATTTGCGATCCAAAGCGGTAAATTTGTATCATCTCATATCTTGGATCTTGCTCTTAATATATGCTTTGGCAACTCACCATAATATAGTCTAAATTCTTTTATTTGATCTTGATTGACTCAAAACTAGTGCATGTGAGCTTCTCCTACACAATACATCACATATACACTAGAGAAAAGGAATTTGGTCTATAATATGAGGTTTCATATTTAATGACCCATTTTCCATCCACATATAAAGATCATTAATGTGAAACTTGTTTTTTGTGCAAATTAAAGTATTCTTTCTCTTGTCCAATGGTTTATCTCATGGGAGAGTACACATTGCTTAAATCGATTATATTGCACAACATGTGTGGCTAGAGGCAAAGGTATGATCTCTATTGACTAGTATTTACCTTGTGCATCTAGGCTCTATATCATGCTAGTGTGTGCATTTGCATGCGCCTATATTGAGTGTTTTTCTTGTGTATCCATTAGATATTTGGTGGACACCTTTTAACATTTACTTACCGTCAAAAGCTTTTCAAATGCAAATGGTGTGAGCTAAATATGCTATTGTGATCCATAGCTCAATATAAGTGCATGTCATTGTGTGACATAGGATAGTGTTTGAAAACTCAACTAGCATGATAGGGTATGTGCTATTTTGAAAATATTTGAGTTTTGGTCGTTTGACCGTTGTTGATCTATTTGTGACTATAGTTAACTTTGCTTGATTGATGGCTAGTCACAAATAGTGAGATATTCTCAAGTCCATAAATCCTTATCTATCCATCCATCTCTTTCTCATCTCTCTTGGAAGAAGCAAGAGTTAGTGGAGTTTTTGGACTTTACATATCTATCTCTTCCAAGTGCACTCAAGGTCTCAAGTGGTTCTGCTGTCTTGGACACCCTGGAATATCCGGGACCATGCTGGAACTTTATTGTTCCGAGTACCCCTTCTGTTTTGGACGTTCTCGGATAATCTGGAAAGCACCCGGAGTGTCCAGGGTCACATGTTTTATTGGAAATCTTTCTCTCCTCTGAAGACAACCATGAGATTTTTTGAAGATCAAGACCACATTATGCAATCTCAGATCAAGTGAAGAATCTTTGGAGCTCAAATCTGCAGTATTTGGACAAGTTCCAGCTGCCCGGTCTGACCGGTTTGGCCCAGACAGCTGGCCCCACATGGATTTAACCCCTCCCGTGATTCTCTCTCTCCTTCCTTACCTTTTCACCACGAGAACACATCTCCTCCTCCATTTTTCACCGCAAGAGGACGCCCTATGGCGATTTCTTGATTTATCCAAGGAAAAGGAGGATTCTTGGTGGGACTGGAGTGTCCCAAGGCTGCTAGATTGGATTCCCATCAAGTTTTAGATTCAAATCTTCATCTTATCTCGTTCTCAAGGCTCTCAAGGTATTCAAATGTTCCCATCGCCCGATCTACTCACTCGGTGAATATCTTTCGAAACCCTTTGGTAGAACATCTTCTGGCATGTCTAGGAACCTATCCCTAAGAGATCAATGGATTTGGTGGGCTACATTTTGCGAACCAAGGATTTGCACCTTCACTGCCAAAAGCGGTCTGACCGGTTTGGAAAACCGGTCGGTCTGACCGGTTTGGGCAGTGAAGGCACAAGTCCTTCGTTTGCACCGTGTTTGGCCTCCATAAAGTGTAGGGATAATTTTTATTGCAATATCCTGTCCATATCTTAATCATGCCTCTGTCTAGGATTGACTTCAGCTTGGTTTGGATCAACTCGGGTGAAACCGGTCTGACCGGTTTCTAAAAGCGGTCTGACCGGTTTGGCTCTGAGTTGTCCCAAATCTTGTTGATTGCTCTATTGTTGATCAAATCCTTATGTCAATCTATTCCTGGGTACTTATTATATATGTTCCATCTCTTGTGAACCCAGGAAGGGCAGTAGAAGATGCCGGGGGGAACCCATGCCGAGAGGATCAAAAAGAGTCGCCAAGACTCATCCATTGGCAGCAGCTCGCAGGCAGCAAGGGGGAGATCATTGAGGCCTAGACAGTTCAGGAGAGCAGCTGAGCAGCAGATTGAGGATGTGGATGTGGTGGAGAACACCACTGGTGATGATGATGAGGGTGATGATGAGAACTATAGAGTCGAGTTTCGACATGATAGAGAGGGTGCAGATGATGATGATGATGATGATATGGATGAAGATCAGGGAGTGGAAGAAGAGGAAGAAGGGGGGCAATGGTGATGATAGTGGGGAGCCACCCTTCCCTAAAGTTAGAGAGCCATCGGCCCCTGCCACTTGGAGATTGGTGAACTATAGGGCACTAGGGATGACCGATTCAGCTATAGATCAGAGGAGAGTGAGCCATATCGGTGCCCCGAGGACAGCCACTGATTATAGGTTTCACACGGCCTTTCAGCAGGATTACTATCAGTCGGCTGTCACCAAAGGGAAGATCACATGTGAGCAGCAGTGGATTGATTGGGAGTACATGGAGAAAGCTGAAAATGTGATTTTTGATCAGATCATTGAGACATGCAAAGCTAGGAAGATCTACTTCATCATGGACTACAAGAAAGACTGGAACACATAGGTGATTGCTCAATTCTATGCGACAGTCTATTTTGAGGGAGATGAGCTAGAGACCCGGAAGATGCATTGGATGACAGAGGGTACATCATATAGTGTCTCATATCTTGATTTTGCTGAGTTACTTGGCTTCAGACAGGAGTCGCCATAGGCTACACCTTGATGGAGTATACCCAGCAGTGGACATGAAGTTCATGTACCGCAGCACAGAAACAGGGAACTTTGGGAAGGTCGCTGGACTTTACACATATTATTCGGTGTTCAACCGATTGATTAGAGCGACACTTGCTCCTAGGGGTGGCAACACATCCGATATATCTTTGTTTTCCAAGAACTTGCTTGTTAGGATGAGACCTGGGGAAGACAAGTTATGTGTGGGTGATTACATTTGGGAGGAGATCAAGCATATTTCTGAAAATCCTCAGAAGCTTTGTGGTTATGCACCTTACATCATGAGAGTTATAGAGAAGGTCACGAAGATTGTGTTCCGATGTGATGCATCTCATGCGAGACTTCATGTGCCCATTCCAAAGAAGATCAAGCTTCCATCTCCACTAGCAGACCCACCAGAAGACACAGAAGCAGCAGAGCAGCAACAGCAGCAGCACGAGGAGCAGCCGCAGCAGTTTGACACTTCTCAGCTGCAGCCTGTGACCGGTTTGTGTCTGGCAGCAGCTCACAGCCAGAGCAGCGGACATCTCCCATTAGAAGATTCATTACTATGTTCACTGGAATTTGCAAGGGCCAGAGGAGTGTTGAGGTGAACATCAGGCAGCAGAGAATTGAGAGCAAAAAGACTCGAGATGCGATCAAGAGATTACACACCGTGTTGAGTCCGAATGATCCTCCATCACCTATCTCTCCACCACTTGAGCTACCTGAGATACCCCCGCTTAGAGACATTATGACAGATCACATGAATGCGGGATACTTTGAGGAGTTTGGTGACATCTTTGGATATGGACACGTTGGGTCGAGCTCACAGCCTCCACCACCTCCTCCTCAGTCATTTGGAGCTCCAGGGTCTATGCCATTCATGTCTACTTCAAAGGGTGCCCCGTTTGATTCCTCATTTGGTTTTGCACCTTCAGGACCTACCTATGCAGCTGCTACACTACCGTCCACGTCATATGACTATGCTGGTACATCATCATCTATGGCGGGACTTCAGTTCTCGAGTGCACCATCTCCATCTCCCGGAGACTTTGCTTCACAGGCAGCGGCTTCCATCTTCGGACCCACTTCTGCTCCTAGTCATGGTGAATTTAGCATATATACATCTTCTTCCATGACTAGCACATCTGAATCACTCTCACACTATCACACATATACATTTGATTGAGTAAAGGTTTTCATTGGACTACTACTTCTTCGTCAGATGATCATAGCCCGACCTTCTAGTTGCGGCGAAGATGTGGATGCATGACGGATGGTGGGAGCAGGACTACAAGCTTCTCCAGGCCCTTTTATGGATGATTGATGACAAAGGGGGAGAAGAATGGATTAAAGCATCAAGTTTCAGCAGTTTCTTGTAGTCTGTCAGACAAAAGCGGTCTGACCGGTTTCTAGAACCGGTCTGACCGGTTTCTGCTGTGTGTGCAGAAACATGGATGTAATAAATTAGATTTTATCTCATTTGTGGACTTGAGGACTTGTAATGTGTGCTACTATGTGTGTTGAACTCATTTATGTATCCTAAGTGACATTATGTTAGTGTGATATGCATGTGTTGGTTGATGTGATGGTTGTGTGTGTGCTGTCTGGGCAAAACCGGTCAGACCGGTTTGGCCTGAGACAGCACATGCACTTCATTTTATGCTATTGAATGATCTACATGTCATATGCATCACGAGTTATTTTATTTTGTCACACACACTTGTTGCACATGTTGGATGCTGAGATATAGGGGGAGCTCTCGTTTTCTTCCTTTTATGTGCATTTGGCATGTGAGGCCAAATTTTTGATATTCCACTCAAAGCACATATTAAGGGGGAGCTCACTATATATCTCAAATGTTTAGAGCCTTAAATTTCATATCTATTTGTAAGCTTTAATCATGTTGTCATCAATCATCAAAAAGGGGGAGATTGAAAGTGCATCTAGGCACTTAAGTGTTTTGGTGATTTGTATGACAACATGATTTGTAATCTAACTTGTTTGCTTAAGTATATGAGCAGGGGATTATTCTTATGGATATTCATGTCATGTAATTGTTAATAAGAATATGCGCTCTATTTGTTTTAAGTGTTCGAAATTTGTAGAATCACCTATTCACCCCCCCTCTAGGTGACATCACGGTCCTTTCAACGTGCAAGCTCTAAGTTTGCCCAGGCTCCGTTTCATTCCTGGGTCCGCCACTGGCGACCGGGTTTCAGTTGAAACTTTTGGGTGGCCTTGTCGCCATGGCTGGAGGAGGAGCCAAAGGCGGTGACGGGGCGGAGATCACGCTGGAGCACACGGCCACATGGATCGTCGGGGCCGTATGCTTGATCATCGTCATCATCTCCCTGCTCTTCGCATGCATGGTGCGCTGTAGGCAAGTCCTTGGAAACATTCTCGTTGGGATCTCGTACGGCGCACGACCGACCCACCCAAGATGCCTGCATGCATGCACATCGGATCGGATCGGAGCAGCTAGCTCTCGGCGCCTCAGCTAGCGTAGAACGATGGCAGTTTGGCACAACGCTGCTTGAGGTAAACGGCGCAGTCATCCCTAGGCGCAATGGTGGGGATGTACATGAGGTCATCGCACCCCTCAGCTTGGTCTTAGCCGGAATAAATGCTTACACTGTAAAATTTAAATGTTTGGCAATTGAGCAACAAAACCAAACCAAATATATTTGTGCTGTTGAGAAAAATAGCATTGTAAACTCCCTGCCTCAGGTAGCAAACATGTCAACCAACTGTTACATAAGAGAGGGGCAACTGTTCTTCAGGTGTTGGTACCCATATGTCTCCTTGATCTTCTTTAGATTGCCAGGAGACACAAGGAATTCAAAGCAAGAATCCTTAAGCAACCGGCAAGCATGCTGCTCTGCCAACACCATCGTCATCGCCACCATGCCTGTATCAATATGATCGCTGAGCCTATCCTCGCATATCAACTTGAGCCTCTTCAAGTCGTACCTATCCGCCGCGAGAAGCAAGTGTTGAGCCATCACTATTTCTTCTCCCTCAACCACGGCAGGTAACGTTTCAGTATATATGAACTGAAGCAAGGCTTTAAACACCTTGGCCTCCATGTCTTGATGGGAGCTGCCGTTGTGCCACCTTCCTTCATCGGCCCAAAGAGCTCCACATCGAAGACCGACGACCGGATGGCGAGCATGTTCCGGTGAGCCTTGATGCGCTCGCCGCCAACCTCGAACATCACGTCTCCGCCTTTCCCCGACCACATGAGCTGGCCAAGGTCCTGGTGGAAGTCCGAGGGTGGTACCATAATGCGTCGCCTCTTGGCGCCTTCTGCTGCAGAGACACAAAACTTTACAACGGTGACCTCACACTTGATGTTCAAGATATCGTCTCTGACGAAGCTCCAACTCCCGGTACCACTGCTCCTTTTGATGAATTTGTTGTAGCCCCATGAATCCGAGACACCAACTGAGAAGGTCGTCGTCCCCTGATCGTTGAAGGTGTAACCCTGAACCGGTTCCCCTTCTTCATCTATTATTCTGAAACTGAATCGTGCCCTGATGTTCTCGCCAGTAGGACAAGGGCCTTCGGCATGGAGGAACACCGATGTCCAGTCTCTCCCGGCATTTTTACCATCGAGGTAAAATTAGATTACCCAGCTGTGCCCTTCGACAATGAACGGGTTGGAGTTGATGCATTTACCGTTGCCAAGCCCTTTGGTTGCATAGAGAAGCATTCGATTCGGAGTACATGTGAGCCGGTGACTGTATCCTCTTTAACGATGGATTTGCTGCTGCTGCTGCTGCCAGTGCCGGCGGCATGAGAGGTGGAGGTTTTGGCCATGAAGCTTTTACGGCGAAACGTACGTACGAACGTGCGTGTAGAAACGGCAGTTGGGACATCGATCCTGGAATTTGTATTATATATGCACTAGCAAAAATGCCCGTTATCACAAGGAAATGAGAGAAGGAACGAAAGGAGTAGACTCGTAGAAGGAGAAAAGGAGAAAAGTTTATGGATTTTCTAACAGGTGCTAAGAATGTACGTGAATGCTGAGAGCATGTGATCCCTCCCTTTTTAATTCCAAAATTTTCTTCGCTATCTCCTTGAAACCTTTGCAGCACAAAAAAAAGGTAACTCTGTTATGCATAATTGAAATTACAGTCAATTTACTATCACAAGGTTTGTTGATCCAATCATCAAGCAAATTTCAGTATTAGTGTTCTTTAATCCTGTGTCTTTTGTCCTAGGTACATCCTCGGCTCCTCCCTCCTCCGGCTGTATAATCACTAAGTTAAAATACAAATTAACAATTCCGATTAAATTAAGGTGGTTCAGCGAGCGAGATCGCAGAGCGGGTCTTGAGGTTGTCTTGGTCGTCTTGCCAATTTTTAATATATATAATGTATCCTACATCTGGTTTAAACATGCATAGAAACTTCTAGTACACATCTCAGTATGCATGCATGGGGCTCCAGTTTCAGCTTCCAGCCCATAGGAAAAAAGAACTGCAAGGCTAGTAAATGCAATTAAAACATTAATTGTGTGTAAGTAATCAATCTAGCAATCACCAAACCTGCAAGGTTAGTAAATGCAATCAAAACTTTAACTTCATGAAAATTATCTAGCAATCACCGAACCAGAATATCATACGGACAGTAGCCTTTCTTTGTGTTCTATCTTATCTATTTTCTCCGGGCCGCAGTAGCAGCAAGCACTCAAGGCAGCACCACGTACGGCACCGGTGGTAGTGTCAAGCGGACGTCAGGCACCGGTGGCGACTGGTGGTCAACGTTGAGGGCAGGCAGCAGCTACGGTGGTGCCGTACATGCCTAGGGTACAAGCGGCGGCAACAGTGCGTGCACGGGAGTGGCGAGGTGGAGGAGTCGTGTGGGGCAGCTGGACAGAGAGCTCTACGAGACTCCAATGGTACCCTTCTCATCTCCCAAACAAACTCCAGCTCAGCCGAGCAGCGGCATGAGCCGCAACAAGAGCCAGCCTGCCAACATCGTCTCGAGCGGCCGGCTCAAGCATGTCGGGTTTGCAAAGAGGCGATCGATGTAACCTGGCTCGGCATCCACCTCCTTCCGGTAGGCCGACTTGGATTTGGGCATGCAAAGGCCTCGAGGGACTCCGGCGAATGAAGCCAGCCAACACCTCATTGCCCTGGTTCAGGCTGTGGCGCAATGTCGCAATATCGAAGGCGACCTTTTCGTGGTCATGACCCTAGCTGCGGCAGCAGGAGACGTGCTCTTGCTCAGAATCAGATCAAGACGAGAGAGCAGTACGAGCAGTCCGAACCAACTTAATTAGACGACGGCGGCGACTCAGCCGATATGCTAGGCCCCGAGGGTTCCTGTGCTAGACCGTTGCGTGAATTTATACATGAGATCACGGGCTCACGGCTACCTCGGAAATGAAGTCCTCGTCGGGGACTGCCATGTGCGGTTAGATCGCTGCATCACGGACCGACCAGAATTAGAATTAGGATAGGAATAGATAATAGTACGGTGGATTGATTTCTAAAAATATTAGGGAGTTTTATGTAAAAATACGACGTACCGTAGAAACAATCCTTGCTTTATAATTAGGTAGAGATATATCTTTTGGTTACTTAGATATGTATTTGAGTCTTATATGATAAGGAAAACAATGATCCCGATGCGGATACGTATGCCTCGAATCAACGAAATAGGAAACGAATTCGATCCTACCGTTTCGCAGCCTCGCACGATGGTATAGCACTTTCTCGGTTTCGCGAAATGAGTCCGTCTGTCATGGGATTGATATTATGTCGAGCATGTAGCGGTCTCGGGGTTATTTCAGAGTATTTGATTGGTGGGTACACGAGGTGGGTAAAGAAATTTCTTGGTGAGAAAAGTAATACCCAAAACGGCAAAAACTCTCTAGAAACATCATTTTTTTAAAAACTTTCCATGTCGTTCCCACCGTTGGACCTGACATGTGGGTCCTCCGTGAGAGGTGGGTAGAATTTTTTTTGGGTGAGAAGCGTTTTTAAAAGTATTGGATACTTATAGTATACTAGCAAGAACTCACGTGCGGCACGCACGTTTATTAATGACACGTATGTACTAAAACAGTGTTATTTGAGTGGGTCATGGTAAACAGACCAGTCACATCAAGTGCTTTTAATAAAAATACTTTATATTCGCTCTCTCATGTATAGACAGCTTTAGGTATTCTCAAATTTAGAGGCACCTTATTTTTGAGATAGTTGGTCTTTATTTATATGAAGAAAAACTCTCCGATCTATATTTATTGGCAATACGGGATAAAAAGAAAAATATGCCGCATTATTTTTTGACTACAAAAATGGCGGAGGGAGGGATAACGTCATATTTTTTTTTAGCGGACGAAAAAAAATAAGGAGGACATTCGTATTAGGTTTTTTCCGGCGGAAAGAAAATTACGGAGGATATCCTTTCCAAGTGGGTTTCCATGAATAAAAAAATAGGTGGTTACAAAAAACACCGGTGAGAAAAAAAGAGGGCTAGAGGTGAACTCACATGAGATTTTTCGCTCTACCAACAAAAACTTCCGCAATATTTCCTTTTTTTCCCTGCAACGTGGGTCCACCTGGGTCCAGCGTGAGGGGTATAGAGGGCTTTCGTTAGTAGAAAAAGTTTTTAAAAGAACTCGATCCTTTTATATAGTTGTCGGTGCTGGGATCGGGCGGTCAATCCTAGCGCCACACAGAATGCGCTGTGTCCCGTCCCCTGACGGTTGATGTAAGAGCTAGCACAGTGAGACAAGGGTTTATCCTGGTTCCGACCGTGAGGTCGTACGTCCAGCAGAGTGCGCTCGGGGCGCTGTACTATCTTGCACCGTAGTGCTTGCAGTGGGGGGCTACAAGCGAGGCGGGAGAGGAGAAGGAGTCTCCAAGTCCCTGAAAATGGGTGTGATTGAGGCGAGTGCCGATATCGTGGGAGGCGGTGATTGTGTGTGCGTTCGTCGTCCCCTCTCCTTCCCCCCCTTTCCCCCTTTTATAGGTCAAGGAGAGAGAGGGGAGGGGTTTACAAGCACAAGTATAGTGCGTGCTACAGGGGTACGCACTGGAGAGCATGGCGCCGGGTGTGCGATCGTCCTTGACCCTGGCAGGGGATTTATGGCGAGCTCCGGCTTCTGCGGGTGTCGTGGCCGTCCCTGTGCTTGTCCTCGAGTGGTTTTGAGGGGTGTCGTTGCCGTAATCCGTGTCCAGCTGCCCGTCGCTGGTTGATTCGAGGGCGTGGCAGGTGAAGAAGGATGGGAGTTGGCGGCACAGGGGTCGGCATGGTGGTTGCTGTCGAGCACAGTACGCGGCGTGCCCGGCTTACCAGGGAATGGCCGAGAGTTGGTGGATTTAACCTGGCGTTCGTCATCACCGGGCCGCGCCTGATCGAAGTCTGTACTCGGTCGCTGCTCATATATTCGTTCGAGGGTTCTTCACGCCCATTCGAGGGCTGCCCCGGGGGGAAGGACGGGAGCGGGTGGAATAGTGGTGCGGAATGACGCCTGCAAGTCCGCATAGGGCCTTGCGCAGTGCCACGTACGTCCGCACAGCGCCGGTGAGAACGCATAGTGACCGGAGCAGGTGGAACAGCGAGCTCTGTGGTGTCATCGGCGCGGCGTGGGGAGAGATCGTCTTTTGACTTTGGCGCCCGCCTGATGGGGCGGGCATTAAATGCCGTTGTCGGGCGGGGCGCCGGCGCGCGCCGCGTTGAGTAGAGGGGTGCCATCGAGCGAGGCGGAGTTGTCTTGCCTGCTCGAGGGGGTACGCAGCCCTCGAGCGAGGCGGAGACGGAGGTCGCCACTTGGGTCCCCTTGTCAGGCGAGCTCGGACGGCTGTTTTGGGCCGTGATAGGCTGCAACGGGCCGCGCTGCCTCGGTGGCCCTTCCGGGCTGCCGGTGATTTGGCTTTTCGTGGTTGATTTTTTTTCGGGGGGTGATTACCCCGATGGTTAGGGACCCCCTGGGTCTGTCCCCGACAATAGTATATATATAGATAGATCTATCTATCTATTAAAGATCCAAAAAAATTGAAACTTTTCTCACCCAACAAAACCCCTCGTAAAAGACCCACCTGCCCGACGCCACCCAAAAAAAGAGGTGTAACGCGGGGATTTGCGTGGTTGGAGGATGTTTGCCACCGGATGAAATACTTCTTAAGTCCGAGTTCCGACCAACCTCCGAAAATCACGCATCCTCTCCCTCCCATTCCTTTCCTTCTCCCAGCGCCTCCGCCCTATCCCGCTCACCCGTCCCCCTCATCTCATTCTCTCTCTCCCTTCCTTTCCCACCCCCGCCGCCGCTTCCTCCCGGCTCCCGTCGCCTCCCCTCCCTTCCACCCGCGCGGGCGGCGTCGGACGACGCCAGGGCGACGGCGAGGCGAGGCGAGCTAGGCTGCGGCGGCGCGCTCCGGTCAAGCGGGCTCCGTCCAGGGCGGCGGCGAGGTGAGGGTCTCGGCGCGCACACGGGGGGCGGAGGAGCTCGGCGCGGCGGCCCTCCTCCACGATCGGACCGGGCGACGCGACGGACCTACTCCACGACCGGCGGCCCTCCTCCATGACCGGACGCGATCGAGGAGGAGGAGGAGGGGGAGGCCGAGGCATCGGCGGAGGCCGCGATCGAGGTGGAGGAGGCCGGCGAAGTGCCGCTGCCACCGTCCCTCCGCCGCCCCTTCCCCTCGCCGGGCCTCGAGCTCCTCCCCGGCCTCGAGCTCCTCCTCGGCGGCGGCCGCGCTCCAGGTTTGTTCCATCGATTTAATCTGATTTCTTGGGCAAATTCTAGATAATTTTGGGTGTTCTTGGTCTGACGTTGATTTGGGGAGCTGTAGATGGCAAATTCGAAAGTGAAGCACACCAAGGTTTGATAACCAGCCGGGCAAGCAAGCACGCGACCATGGGGCAAGAACTGAAAGATATTTATTTGGTGAATTAGCTTCTGTCGTTAAGCAGCGAACAAATTATTTTTTCAAAATATTAACTGCAAGTCACACAAGCACGCATGGTGGATTCTCTGTTCCCCATCGAGCAGTTGCGACTGTGTTTCCTCTATTGGTCTGTGTAGCTTCTGCCAAGTTTCTGTTCATTGTTTGAACTGATTCTGTTACATATATAAAGGAACTTACTCACTAATTGTTCCGATTTCCAATAACTATGTAGGATTTCATCAGCAACCTCCCGTAGTTGATTGCTAAAGATATTCACCGCAGTGAGTGGAAATATTGTCAGATCTTTCATGGTGAGTAATGTCAACCCTTCAATTCTGTCTGTACTGCATTTTGTGATAAGGAGTGTTTGTGGTAAGCGACATCTTCTTACTATTGTCTGGAATGTCTTTGTCGTCACTGGAGACTGTCCTTTTTTACCTGGTGTTTTCATGCTTCCAGTGTTAAAAAAAACTTATGCTCACATACATTGTTCCCTTGCCTTCAGATAGTTTACATGTATTTCATTGCTTTGTCAGGAATGATAATAACCAGCTTCTTATGGGAATTTGCCGGGACCTATCATGCCATCTTCAGTCTTTTTGAGGGATAGCGTGCATATTGATCTTCCTGCCGTAGCTGCTCATGCTGCTTCAACAAATAGTCGCTTTACAAATTTCTATAACCCATGGTATGATGTTTATAGGCTTAAATTTCTCATCCATATTTTCATGTAAAAGGCTGTGTATAGTGTATTGTACCTGAATATCTCTGGACATGCATTTCAGGATGCTTTTTTTAGAGAGAAGAGTCTAGCAACCGGAGGTGAGCCCTCTCAAAATTTACAATTCAGCTTCTTCTAATGCCATTTTGCTTAATGTGAGCCCTCTCAAAATTTACTCACACCATACTGATAGAATTAACATGTGTGTCTATTTTAACATTTGTGATGCCTACTCTTCATGTCTTTGTTTCGAACTACTTCTGGGTTGTTTTTGTTGTTTCAAATTGCTGATATTAGAATAAAGGTGGGTCATGTACTCTGTATGCTTGATGTTTTTTCTAGAGCATACAAGGTGGTTAATCTATTGTACAGAAGATGAAAAGGATAGGATGAGATTTGAGTATCTAGATAATTAAATATGTAAGAATGATGTAACTTTTGTGAACATGCTTAGGCTTACTAAAGCATCTTTCTTCAGTTTTCTTAAAATTTTGTAGCTGTTCTGTGACTACAATGTGAGAATTTTGATATCTTTGTGTGCAAGTGCATATATGTGGAGTAGCAAAATTACCGTGCATTTTGTGTTAATGCTAACAGAAATAACTGTGTGTTAGTTGGCTTCAGTTTGTATGCGGTAGTGCATCTGTGTTGGAGAGCAGCTAGCACTGCTGCATTGTAGTGTTTCACATCTGTGAGGCTGCAGCCGGTCAGTGTTGATTATATGCCTCTGCTTTCAATTAAACAACTCGTTGGCACCTGAACAATACTCATTCATTCCTACCCCAAGTGTAAGCAATTATCTGGTTATTTGTACTCATTGAGAGGATGACTTCAAAAATTGTATGCTCATTCTAGCCTATTTTTTTTCTCAAGCACAAATCCATTCATTTTTAGGTACCATCTGCTGCCCATGGCATCAAACAAGGTTTTTTTTCTTTGTGTAGATAACTGGACAATAAATTTAGTGCTGCTGCTATTTGGTTCAGGTTATTGACTTCAGTGCTTCTCTGGATTTTCTGCTATCTCTGCTAGCAGAAAAATGAAGTTAAAGAATTATCCACTTCTAGCACCTTGTGCCAATTGCTGGACTCAAATGGATGGAATGTGGTTCTTTTTCCATATAATCTGAATGTTCTAGGATACTTTCATATTCGTTTCCTATTTACATTTATTTGCTTCCTGGTTTCCTCTACTCTCATGTGACAATGTATGACAAGATCATGATTGTATTTGGTTACAGCTGTGCCGATTTCTTGGCTTTTATGTCTGGTGAATCTATGACTCGTGTTTTAAGATTTAAATTCACTATGGATTTTTCTTTCAGGTAACTGCTGACTTGAAAAGAATAACATTGTAGATGTTTTAATGATCGGTAAATTCATCTTGCTTTTGAAAAACAGAGGTGAGTCTGATCTTCCCTTATATGAAATTCTGACTCCATGTCCGCATGCTAGATATTTCACCGAGTGGTTTGTTTTAAGTTAATTTCCGCATTTGAAGTTGCAGATTGTTCTAAATCCGTGAATCATTGTGTGGTTGAGGCCTTGTTGCTTTGAGCTTCATTTCGTTACCTTGTGCCAATTGCTGGACTAATTACTCACAAATATCCCTCCTACTATTACGTTTTTATTATTATGGCGGCGAGCTATGGCGGCAAATTCACCGCCACTTTTCTCGCCTTCATCTGCATATATAAAAGACACTACAAGGTACAGACCCGGTATCGGACTCTGTTGTTGAGGACTACGCCGAGGATCAAGTTGTGTTGTCACATTCTCCGAGAATTCTTATCAAGTAAGTATAAGTATGTTCTGTTTGTTCCTCTGTACAAACTCTATCAATTTGGTTATTCAACCACAACTGCTAAGGTATGTCAGGATGTAGGATCCAGTGACGATGAAGTAATGGATCCAAATGATTGTCATCATAGACTCACCATCACCACAGCATAGTCCACTGATGTATAATAGATTGACAGACACAGCTGATGCCATTTGCGCCTATATCTTGTCCATTACTGACCAAGATGCTTTACGGTATGACATTCTGCTGCACAAAGTAATGCAGACTACATAAAGTATTTTTCAGATAAAATTATTATGCTTTTTTTTGTTTCTACAGCGGAGAATGGGTCCAAAGTTCCAGGCCTTACCCTATAAACATCAATCTGGGAAAACTCCAAGAAATACTTGATGTTACAAAACCTATGGACTTCGATATTTTCAACCTATGGACCTAACCAAGAGTTTCCAACATGATCTGGTGAATGCACCCTCATCAAAGACCTAACCAAGATTTGATGGTTAGTTGTCATTGGATGCTCAATTTGTTTATGCAGAATAGGTTTGGTTTGGTCATGGTAAACTTGGTCTATTCCGCTGCTGTTAATTTGATTTGATTATTCCCAAACTCATAACTGATGCTCTACATTCACCTTAGCATGGATTGTTCTTTCTTGAAATGTAATACAATCTTGCATTTGCTCTCTGGCTCGGATATGATTTTCTCGTCAGGATCAACTCTGAATATATTTGTCTGTCTTAGCGGCTTAGCCTCTCAGGTTCTATGCATGTGTTGTCTCAGGCAAACCAAAATAGGCTTGGCTTGCCTGAAGCAAACCTTTTTTTGTTTACTATAGTAAGCAAAATCTAATTTAGTTTACTATATGACCAGTAACCTGAAATGCTGTGTTATTTTATACATTTATTAGCAAAAGGTAAAATTTCCACGTATCTTATGAATGCCATAGTACCTGCCAGGTTCTCTTCCACAGGTTTTCATTTGAAGACATGACCTAAGTGATCATAGATACAGAAAAATTTCCAGATAGAGTTGAAGCAGCCATAATATATGATAACCTAATGACCTCACAATTTTATGCCAACAAATATTTGTAGCACTTGAGATCAATTTTATATTATCAGATCAATTTTTTGTCCTACACCGGCTGCTGAGCAACCCAAACAACAGATGCCCCTGCTTCCTCTAGCCTTCTTTTGGTCAAGTCTTTGTATCGTTGTGTATTCCCAAAACAGATTTCTCAAAAAATCAGCTCCTCTGCTGTTTACCTGACTGCACCTCTTTTGGCGGCTGTTTTTTACCTTGCTGGCTGTTTACCTTACTGCACCTCTTTTGCAGGCTGTTCTTTACCTCCCTCTAGATATCAGTTGTCAATGAAAAGGTGAAATCAGTAGACCAAAGGTTACATGTTTCTAACAAAACAACGGCTGCTTGCTGGCTGCAGAGCGCAAGCTAAATGATACTGGCTCTGCTGTGAAAACTAACAGGTCTCTTCTCATCCATGCCTCTGTTAATGTTCAAACAATATTTTTAAATATATATGGCTTCGAATGTACTCACATTAGTCACATAGGTTTTTTACATTCATTAATATTTCCACCACTTACCATATTTGATGACCTATCTCCTTTATGTTCATGGGTTCCTCAATCTTATATTGCTAATTCCTTCTATTATATTTTCCAATTTTGCATGTATGTATCTGCTGGAACAAGCTGGCTCAAGAACCAGGAAAAAGTTCCAATTAGTAGTGTCAACTCTTCTAGGCAAAGTATCTGATAACCTGATTGAAGCTATTCTTTTCTGAAAAATACAAATCACTGTATATTTTGATGGATATTAGTTTTATGAATAGAAAGATTAGAGATGGATTAGAAGTTACATTGAGTTGGCTTCCTGTTTGCCGACAGATGGTACAGCTTCGGTTCAGGTGCTATTTTTAGGATCTAAACAAATATTCCTTCACATTATGATACTACAGAAGTTGTAGCAGACTCTGATATCTTTCCAGGAAATCCTAGATCATAATTTTTGGCTCAATAAATTAGGAGATAACGTTGGTCAGAATAATTTCAAATTATAAATCTTAGAGCCCAAGTATCCAAGTTAGCATGCCTTGTTATTATGGATCATGTGATGACATATATGATGTGTTGGGGAAAAGAAGATATGTAGTTAGGTGCCTCTGCTATGTTTTGTTTTTATTTAATATGCTTTCTTTCATGTTTCAGGGGTGATCTGTATGTTCCGCCAATTCACTTGCTGACTTAGACATGTGTGCTACAGCTTACAAATTCATATGGTCAACAAAGTTGTCAAATATGACCTCAACCACCCAACTTCTATGTCATTTTCTTGTTATGGTCTTCCTCTGCCAGTTTCAATAATTCTATAGAGCCCTGTTCCTGTCTTAGAGATGATCAGTTCAAGATTGTCTCAAATAAACTATACAATTTTGTTTAAATTCTTTTCCTTGGCACATTTGGTGTAGATCTTAAGCAAAACAATCATAGTTTAAATAACTTGTCTAGAAACATTCGGTGCTTATATAGTACTTCTTTACCTTGATAAGTATGTTTACTCTCGAAACAATGTTTATTATGATGTAGCAAAAATTTTCTATATGGGGTTAAGCTTCCGTGTATTCTTTTTATACACGTGCCGTCGCACGTGCACCCTACTAGAGTAATAGCAACATGAATTGGGTTTTCCTTTTTATCTCGGTCAATGTTTAACGACATAGATACAGCTAGATCGCTATTTTTATACACGTGCCTGTCGCACGTGCACGCTACTAGTAGATAGATAAAAACAGTGAATTTTATATGAACGCAAAAGTGGAGTCTGCAGTACTCCGTACGCTACTTTCCTGTCTATACCATTGACCTCAAATTTAGGTTTATGTATTTCGAAAAAAAAAAGTTTTTTGGGGGGTAAAACTTCATGACCATGCCAGCAGATTTTTTTTTGCGAGAAGTTACAGTTTTTTATTTCAAATTAAGTGATGTCATTAGAAGGAAAATCAAAAAGAAACACAACCACCTGACCTAATAGTAATCGCAAAATGTGCAACACTGCAACCTCTTGTCAGTCAGATTTTTGTTACGGGACAATTTGCTGTAATTAATGGACATTTATGGCTATAAATTTAGACAGCTCTGATCTTTATGTGAAATTCACTCTCAAAACGAGATTAAATTTGCAGCACGTTGTTAATGTGTCCTGTCAGCGTCAGGTCTTTGGTTTTTCTCCGAGATGTACTCCTAGGTCGAGATTTCTTCAGTAAATAGCGGGCGTCTACCGTGTTTCCATGCACCATAGTGAGCATGGGAGAGGAGCACATTGTTTCAGAATATCAAAAAGGCCACCTCACAGAACAAAGTTTATGGGCGTTCAGAATCACCGATTCTGAGTTTCTGACAGAGACGTGGGTAGTTTTCAGATGCAATGCGAGAATACAGATGACAGAGAGGGTGCTAAGTGTTTGCAAGCTGCAGACTCTTGAGCCTGTCCGGCCGAAGAGAGAACGAATGATCCACTGGTTACCAAAGAACAACCAGCAAAAGCATCAAGTACGTTATTACTATTTACTACCATGGCGCAACTGACGATTGCTCAGCACAACAATTGTAGGGTTAGAGGCAGCTGTGCTGCAGAAATATCTTGCGTCAACAAATTCTTCTTTGCGTAGCCCATTGCTTCACGTTTCTTACAAAAACCGTTGTCGTAGACACACCAAAAATCGCCGGGCTAGGACGTACTGCGGAGTCCTAGCCTTGCTGCGATCTCAGTCTCAATTCATTCTTTAGAAATCACAACTAGAGGGTTTCCAAGGGGCGCATCTGCTTTTTTTCCCCCACCCAAAGACAGTATCATCATTTGAGCTCTTGCAAGAGTGAAGAATGAAGACAACAGCATTACCTAGAAAGATACATGTTGCACCAAATAAAGGTATTATGTCACAACAGCAGGTCAAGATTGTCACTTTGTCAGAGGCAGTTGTCAATGAAACTATGAAAGAATGTGAAAGGCAATTCAAATATTTCGCAGGTAAAATATTCGTTACTCCAGGTAGAAAAGATGAATGAATAGCATTCTGATTAAATTACCTTGATAATCTTTATAAGATGAAAACCACAAGGTTTAGCTGGACAGGACAGATGCAATCTTCTGGTGATTGGTAACACAGGCAAAAAATGCAAGTATACATTGGCTTGGCAAGTCACTGGCACTTGTATCAAACTAAAAAGAGTTATCTCTGGTTCCTCGGTAATGATGCTTTGGCATATAATGATGGGATGTTCTCCCCTTTTATGTAACCAGGAGGTACTGATAGACCAGAAACGCAAAAAAAAAAGTTTGATTGTCATGTTCACCTCTCATTGTGCCAAATTATCCAAAAAAAAGAAATCAAAAGAACAGAAACAATGTACTCCCTCTGTTTTTCTTTATATGACGTCCGGACAAAAATTTTGAACTGTTTTTAGTACAAATGTTGGTCGGGAGCGTCAACTAATCAAGAACGGAGGTAGTATACAAGGAACATCCAACCTTGCAAATAGATACCGTTAGACACTAACTATGCAATCATTCCATCCCTCAGTAGAGTCCAGACAGGCACAAAGTGTAGATAAGCATTCAGGAACGAAATACAGGGAAAATGTAAACAGAACATATTTCAGATGAACCAATACCGGTAGAGCCAACACATGACTCATAAATCATAAATTATATTCAGCTTAGAAATGCAAATCCATTAATCTACAATGGTGAACCAAGGTAAGTAGCATCTTCAAGGTAATGGGTTACAGAAAGACTACATGGCATATCACATTTACCACTTTCGGATCCCAAGTGTATCTTGTACTCCACCCCAAATTTACAACAGAAGTCAATGTTCGCCCAGCAGCAGGTTCCTGCAGACCAAGAAAATTTGCCGTTATAGTTGTCGACTAAACACCAAGCAAATACTATAGTGAGCGTGCATAGGACTTCACTTGCAATAATGAAATTATTATAACTCCGGTGCCCTTGCTTCAGGTAGCTGAAGCAAGTCTTAACAAAAATCACTTAAAAAGAATGGTTGGGCCTTGGTTTTTGGATGTTGTGGACTGAAACTGTGGTATCTCAGGCTTTCAAATTTTAACATTTTTCACATCATCACTGTTAAGAGGGTTTTGCAGTCTTGTGTACACTGTTGAGGGTAACAGTGCAACAAGTAACCACAGGAGCACATCTCTCATGGGCTATCAATACTGTTGTACTGGTACCAATAGAACCAAAGCCTTATAGAGTTATAGTAAGTCATAATCAAGTAACCAGTATTATAATTCTGAATAGACGTAATATTCTCAGTAAAATATTTTTAATCAATCAGCCGTAGCTCTGTACTCATCATGACAGATGGACAGAATGTGGCGACTGGCGGGGGCCTCTAATCTATGCTGGTAAAAGAAAAAAAATCGTCAACACTTTGAGGAGCAGCAATTTCAACCATAAAAACATGTTAGCTCTGTCTTGAGGGTTCCGCTTAAGACAACCAAGCTTGGATCCATGTTTTATTCACCCCATCAAGAAGAAGGCTCAGTCATCACTGTACAAATAATCATTTGAACTTGATGAAAATGGTGAAGTAATGTTGCTGGCTAGCAGACATCATGCTATATTGCTATGTGAAATTACAAGCTTTACTGGAGAATATATAGTCTTTGTTACCCAAAAAAATTACAAGCTTTTACGGGAAGAACTTTCTTTTTCTATTGTGATCTTTCGCCTACAGATGTGTTCTGGATAATTTGCAGTTGCAGGCGGCAGCTCAAGCAAGAATTAATAATGCTATAAATTTGCTTACCTCAGTCACTTTCATTGCCTTCGTCTCCTCCGCCTATCCGACGGAGACCGTCGAGAGCGGCAGCGAGCTTTGGGTCGATCGATGCGGCGGTCTTGAAGGCGTCCCGGGCCTGGGCGGTCAGGCCCTTCCTCTCGTAGCACTCGCCGAGCATCGCGTGGGCGCGGGCGTTCTCAGGACTGAGGCGGACGGCCTCCGCGAGATCCGCGGCGGCCTGGTCGAACCGGCGGCGCCTGTGCAGCGCGAGCGCGATCTCGGCGCGCTTGGCGAGCGCGTCCCCTCGCTCGCGCGGCTCGAGCGAGCGGGCGAGCGGCGGGGCGAGGGCGGCGTCGAGGGCGCGCAGCGCGGGGAGGCGGTGGCCCTGGAGGTCGAGGGCGAGGGCCTTGAGGATGAGCGGCGCGGCGTCGCGGGGGTCGAGTGCGATGGCGAGGTCGGCCTCGGCGACGGCCGCGCGGGCGAGCGGGCCGGGAGGCTTGGGCGCCGCGGCGCGCGCGCGGGCGAGGAGCTGCGCGCCCTGCGCGAAGTGCCGGCGCGACTGGGCCGCGGAGGAGCCGCCGCCGGCGCCGGAGCGGCGCAGGCGGAGGGCGACGCGGCGGGGGAGGGAGTGGAGCGCGACGAGCATGCCCGCGGCGAGGAGGAAGAGGAGGCACTGGACCACGGCCTCCGGCCAGGTGCCGGCGGCGCCCAGTGCGAAGGGGGACATGGCTCGGTTTTGGCGCGGCTTGAGTTGGACTGCCCGACGGGGTCACTATGAGTCTATTGTAGTCGGGGGTCCCGACGGGAAACGGGGACGGGGACATGGAGAACGTTCCGCTCCCCGCTTCCCCGGACGGGGACTAAAATTAGTCCATCAGGGATGATTTTTACCCCAGTTTCATCCCCTAATGGATGAAATCCCCATAGGGGATCGGGCCCGTTGCCATCTTGAGGGGTCAGGCAGTAGCAGAGCCGCAGAGGTTCGTTGTGCGGCCAGCGGTTCGCAGGGAGTATGAGGTGTCTTTCTAATCCTTGTATCACTGTAGCACAAAATTTTTTAAAAAATTGATTAATTAGGCTCAAAATATTTAACTCGTAGAGTACAATAAAACTGTACAAAACTGTGCATGATGCGAATCTTTTTTTTGCATAGTTAATTTTAGGGTTGCTTTTTGTGAACCAAACAAGACCTAAGCGAACGTGGCTCGGTCTTGCTTGGTGCGGCGGCCGATCGATCGATCTTTGTCTGCAAGGTTTATATTCCTATAACTAACATTATGTTCTAGTTGAAACATAGTTTAGGGTATGGCGTTCTAGTTGAAAAATAGTTTAGGATATAACAAATCTAAAAAATAATATAAAGATCGATGATATCATGTAAAAGTCAGCCTCATTTAAAACCTATATATTATGGGTGTTGTTCTCCTTAACTCTACATCAACGACGTCGGCTAAAATCATGTAACTTGATCTTCTCTCTACTAGGGAAGACATAGTTAAAAAATGTATTAGGCTTGATACGGTGGTAACAGTTGGTGGTGGAGGAAATTATAGGAGGCCGGAGATATGTGAGCCGGATGAATACTAGGCATCTTAAATTTGGGAGGCTAAAATTGGAAGTATGATGTCACTCCGTAATCATTGCGTCATTGTAGCATTTCGTTTGTATTTGTGAAAAATTGTTCAAACATTGATTAATTAGGCCCAAAATGTTTGTATCGCAAAGTACAACAAAACTGTGCAATTAGTTTTTGATTTCATCTGCATTTAAGTACTCCATACATGTTACGACATTTTGATGTGATGTGAATCTTCTTTTTTATAGTGAAATTTAGGGGTAGAATTTGGGAATGTGTGGTTGCTTGTAGCCTCCAACCCATGTCTAGCTTCACAATGCTGTGGTCTCTATCGCTGCATGCAAATATGCTGCAAGGCATCTAGAAGCCCCCATGGCACATCCAGAAGCCTCATTTGAGCTCAAATTGAGGAGCTTGTGGCTCTGATTTAAATGGGAGAGCAAGCTCAATTATACCGAATAGATCAAGAAGATGAGGTCGACATAAGGATAGAGAAGAAGGGAAGGAAAAATGAGAGAAGAAGATGCATGGTACTACCATCGACTCATATTGTTGCCATCTTCCTCGATGCATTTCGTGTTCCAACACACATTTCGTGTTCCAACATGAATTGCCAATCTTGAGAGTGTAGGAAGCCGAACGGCAGGGGGCGTGTCAGGTTCCCGCACACCATTGTGTCAACCTGGACTCGACTTAGGGTTGAAGACTATCTTGGTGCAACACACGAGGCCACGATAGTGTCGACCGCACATAAGCCAGTTACACACTACTTTCATGCTTCCCCTCTTTTGGAGGGGTGATAGGAGTGGCAAGTGCGAATGTAAGTCAATAAATCACAAGAGAAAGATGGGAGGAGGGCACGTGACCCGAGAATAGAAAAAAAAAAACACATGTAACAAAAAAAATATTGCGAATCCAACATCCAAATCAAAATCCGGTTGCATCATTTTATTTCTTAGAATGAGATCTTCAAAATAGGAGAAAAAAAATAGCATTATGTTATTTCAAAAAATATTTCAAAATAATTTTATCTAAATATAGTTAAGTCTGGTCTTATTTTAAATGCCTTATCATGAGAAACACGACAATTTGGACGCCTCCTTTAAAAACTATGAGTTTTTCTTCTCTATATTTTATTTACAAAACTCCACGTTCGTTTAAGGGTGTGTTTAGATCCCAAGTTGGTCGAAAAGTCACATCAGATATTGTAGCGCATTGTACCACTTTTATTTGTTTATTTACCTACATTTAATGCTCCATGCATGTATCATTTTCTATATTTAATGTTTTGATGTGATGTCGATGTGATGAAAAGTTTAGAAAGTTTGAGAAGTTTTGGTGGAATTAAACACACCCTAGGAGAGAATTGCAGGGTCAGTCCTGCAACTTTGCAGGTTGTAACACTGACACCCTGTAACTTGCATTTTGCGTTAGCAGGTCCCTCAACCTGCAACCGTTTGCACCAAAAGCAAACAGCCCAAATAGATAACGGAGGAGACCTACCAAATGTCCTCACGGTTTTTGCAGGGAGGGATCACATTTCATTAAAATATAACCTCTTTTACAACTAAGACCTCAATATAAAATAAAGATACATTGAAGCACGCCACTAGGTCTCTACCCTTCATCTTCCTCGCAATCGGCGCCGTCCATTGCTTCAGAAAACTCCATCGCCGCGGAACAACACCAAATCCGAACTCGAGAACCACAATTCTAAACAATATAAGACTCCACAGATGTGAGGCCCTCCACAATGTGCGCCCGGAGTGAAGCCAGAAAAGGAGAGAGAGCATTTGAGCACTGCTCTCTACACTGCAGCTAGTGATGCATGCGCTTGAAAAATTGGGAGCGATGCAAGTTCGGGCACCGGTGCCTGCTGTTAAAATAATGCGAGGAATGGAGGGATTGGCGGATTACATGGGAGGAAAGTAAACCTGCTGTGCTGTTGAGAGAGGGGTGTCGCTTTCAGCTTTTATATTTTATTTCTTATGTGGGTCCCATGGCTGGTGCTCATGCTTTGAATTGAAGGCCACGAAATAGGCGTTGTATGCTCAACCGCTATAGGGAGTAAAAGGCGCCGAAAGCACATCGACCATATCCTCCACCGCTAGCCATCACCAACGGCGGCCGGAAGAGGACTCCGCGGATGGCGTCCCTCCCGAGTCGCTGAAGGGGCGACGCGGGGGGGGGGGGGGGGGGTACCAACCGTCCTCACACTTAATGAACCGAGTCTCTTTTTTTCTACGAATTGGCCGAGGCCCGAGCGGGAGAAGAGCAGAAAGGCAGGAGAGCGCGGGAACAGAAGCAGGACGAGTGAGAGGGCAACGAAAAGCAGATTGCTGCAAAACTGGAGTGAGTCGTCAGGCTGGTGCGGCAAAACCATGGCCCCTGTTCGTCGTCGAGAAGGCGACCCCCCTGCTGACTATGGTGAGTTTTAGGCGAAATTTCTTTCCTTACATTTAGATTGATTATTTGGCAGGTTCGTGGTTCATAAATAAAATTTATTATTATGATTTTAGGAATACAATCTGCATTTAGGGTTTTTTATTTTTGGAATTAGGGTGTGTAATTGTAGAGCTATGGTGTGTGATAGTACATTTATAATGTGTTTTTGCTGACTCTAAGATCCAAATCGGTCAGTCTTTATACTTTTCGTTGTTGCTGTGTGTACAAGCAGGACCAACCAATGATGAATTTTCAGTAGAAGTGCACTATGGAGGTTACATTTGTGGAAATCGATGATAAGGTGTATGTTGACGAAAAAATTAGATGTTTTGGTTTTAGGTGAAGTGGATACTTGGTCACTTCTGTGGATTGAAGATTTTGCTGAGCAATTGGGATACCAAAAGGGTGTTCATGTCAAAGGTGGTGCGGTCAAACAAAAAGGCAACAACTAACAAGAAAAACTGATATGAGTTGGCAGGAGCATGTCTCTTTCGGTGCAGGAAATGATTCATATTTTGATGGGTGGTGTACATTTTTAAAAGTGGTAAACCAAACCTCATGCTCACTAGCAGCATTGAAAGGTTTAATTACCCCTTTCATACCTTATGATAGTCCTCAACATTATATGTTAAATTGTATCACAGTGATGTATGACTCAGTGACTGCCTATAGTGACACCTAAACCTTATCAAAACCTGTGTCTCAGCCTCTTCCATTACTTAACGGAACCGATTGTTTTCTGTGCAAACGGTTGCAGGTCCAAGGACCTGCTAACACAAAAGACAAGTTTGTAGGTGCAAGTGCTACAACTTGCCAAGTTGCAGGACTCACCATGCAATTCTCTCTTCGTTTAAATATAATTAAGTGTACTCTTATTTTAAAAGTCTCATCATCAGAAAGCAATCTAAATTTGATTTGAACATATACTTAATAAACTATAAATTTTTTCTTTGTATTTTTTTTATTCACAAGACTTGATGCATATGTTGTTATTGATCACTCTTTCACTCCTATTATTCTGTGCTGACTCGGTTCCACCCCATGCATCGCAAGTCACGCATTGATTGTCTACTCCTCACTCTTTCATTACAAACACACACAATCAACTCATTAAACGCGTGAAGTGTGGAGAAAACAAGAATATATATATATATATATATCTTTAGGAAGAATTGAATTTCTAGTTTTCGATATGGGGGAGTGAATTAAATTAATATTTGAATTAACTACATACATAAATTTCTAGATTTTGAATATTTGAAATTACTACATACATAAAATCACCTCATCTTCCCACAACGTTTTTGATAAAGAAACATTTTAGCCACATGATTTGTTTCTCCTTTAAAATCACCTTGGGCACAGAATCAATGGCTAACACAGACATTGCATATGAGACACTATGCTGGGCTAAGTTACGAGAATTTACTTGAGAATACTTAACTATTTATTATTACCTAAACAACAAGCACCTTAGCCCCTCTTACAATACATACACTAATAAAGTGGAAATAGTCTCTTATAATGATAACTGATTAGTTATTCCGTGACTCTAAATAATTTGATAAAATTTATACAAATTGAACAACAAATTATAATCTCTCCGATGAAATGATAAAAAGTTGGATAGTTTGTCACGGTAATATTTGTATAAGAGCTACTGAATTCAATAATCGGAAAACAAATAATGTTATGCAATGAAAGAAAGCTAAACCAAAAAAAAAACTTCAATGCAAGACAATGAGGTACACATTGTTTTCTAAATCTACGCCTTGGATTATGTGAAAGTGCTCATGTGATTTAATTGCAAGCCATGACATAATAATCTTATGATATTTGAAAAAAATATATTGAAACATGTATCTAGCTACCGCGCCCTTTGGATGCTACTGCACTGAGAACAAATCCCTAAACATGCATATATAATCCATCCAAAAAATACATATGGATATAGAATTTAAATATCTACTCCAATGCATAAATTGAGCCTGAACAAAACTTGTACTAGAAGATTTCTTTTTTAGTGACTATTTTAATGTACATTTATGTTTTTCCTCCTTTCATGAGTTTTTTTCAAGCCCCTCTTTCATGATAATAGATATTTCCATCCTCTATTCATCCATATTTCTATATGGGGGGGGGGGGGGGGGTTAGTGTTGCATTCCCTATATCGACTATCAACTAGGCACAAGTTGATTTGACCCTTCACATTTGCATATAATTTTATCTTGACCAAACTAAAACACTTTTTAGAATTTTCTTTGATCTCATTACCAGTTTTTATCAATCCTTTTTTGAAGCTCTAAACCACTTTTCATAAAAGAAATTTTTGATGGGTTAATATGGGCGTGCTCTCGCTGCCAAGACTATAGACTGTGTGATGTGTGATAAAGGACCTTCATGTTCAACTAGTACTTGTAAAAACTGATTTCATATGTTCAGTTAGAAAATTAATAAAATATTTATTAGATAATTAACCTACGAATACGTGTTAATTCATAGGGAAGGTATCCATTAAAAGAGAGGAAACTACCGCATCCATTCGATTTGTGCCGCTTTCCTTCTCGCCTGAAGATCACAGTTATCTCCATCTACAACCAATATGTCAACATCACATTTTATTGAAACTGCTACTTCCTCCGTTCCAAATTGTAGGTCGTTTTGGCATTTTTAAGCTCATAGTTTTGGCTATGTATCTAGACATAGTGTATGTCTAGACATAGTGTATGTCTAGATACATATCAAAATCGATGAATCTAGAAAAGCTAAAACGACATACAATTTGGAATGTTGGTAGAACATGCTAATAATGCATTAATGCACCATCACGTATGACTTCTAAATCATGTTTGTCAACCTGTTGCTTCCCGGTTGTTTCATTCTGAGTGAAACTTTCCCGATCACTTTATTGATTAACTCGAAGGATTTGTAAGTGAGCTCCACTCGATGGAGAAATATTTAGGAGGTTACATGCCACAACTAAGGGCCTGTTTGGATCCACCAGCTAATTGCTACCTAGCTAATTTTAGCTGTGGCGGATCCAAACAGTTACAACTAATTCTCAGCTAATACTATTTCATTAGCTAAATAGCAACTATCAAATTAGCTTGTTCAACCCACAACTAATTTCAGCTAATCAACTAATGAATTAGCTAGGTGGATCCGAACAGGACCTAAAACATGGTTCAACTAGCTACTTGTACTTGTTTGTTCCTCTCTAGCTTTATTTACTTTGCGATCTTTAATGTCCTGCATGAGCTGCATCATCTTCTTTGCCTCCAACGTTGACTAGGACGAATGGCGCGCGTCGCCGCGCCCGAATGCTCTGTGTGCCGACGATCTGTTTTCCTCTATATACAGGAGTGTGTTGCCATGCAAGGTTTCGAGATATTGATAGAGCAAAAGAGGTAGAGCAAGTAGTTAACATAAGTATATTGGACCTTATTTTTATGTACGAATCAACACCTTTTTGGTAAGCATAGCTCAAAAACAGTTACCTCATCCAAATATGGTTCATGTCCCTAAAAATGAGTTCAATAACTGGAAATGTTACATTAATTACAACAACAGTCTTGTATTACACATGGTGATCTTGCAACCAATTGTGGTTGTCAAAGGGGAAAAAATATGTCCTCATTAGTAAGTTAGCACCTTACTTACCCTGCATGTCGTCTGGAAGCTTTTGCGAAAAATGAATGCCTCCATCAGTCATATACTATTTCGTCAAAGAGCTCTAGTCCATGCAGTAATGTATAATTTGTTTTTTTTCTAGAGGGAACGGTAAAAGGAGAAAAGAAGTTCAATTCAGCCATGACAACCAATGATACACAGTAGGATGTCAGCCTTTAAACATCATGCTAAGTATTATTGACGTAAGATATCATTGTTTACTGGGAAGGAATAAAAAACATCGTGGGATAGATGGCACGCATATAGTTCTCAGTGTGGCCATGGCCTGCAGGAAACAAAAAGGCCATGAGCTCATAAGGCACAGCAGGACTTCATTGTCTTTTGAGTTGGGATTGCACATTCTGTCAATATTTATCATTTTAAATCTTAAAACTCCAGTGATCCATTGAAATTGGTAAATTTGCTTGCGAACCAACGACTCACATTAAGCAAATACAGTGAGGTTAACGCCATTGTTTTAATAGCTTTCAGACAGAACTTGATGATTGATTCACAGGTAGGCAAGCCTTTGCTATGAAAAAAAATGGTATTTAGATCTGCACTCAACATGGTAAGAAGAGCGATATGAGGTGGGAACACATATACCTTTCCAACTTTTCCAATTATATGAGCATCATTGTTGATACATTGATCAGCATTCACCATGGAGAATTTAAACTTCAGTGCACCCCCATCGAGTTCCTTAGTCTAAAAAACCTGGAACAGAAAGGAGAATCTATTAATGTTCTATTCAAATCATCAACGGAAAAGAATATATTGGAAGGCTCACAGTTAGAGCTAACTGTGAGTACAGAAGTAGGGAAAAGATTTGCAGGAACAAATTGCCAATGTTTGGTACATCTGTTCGTACTTCCTAAAAAACAAATTGTTTCAGAAAGAACTAACACATGGAGGTTCAACATAAAGATGAGCTTTTTAGAGATGCTCTGAGTTACATCATTTGTCGCTGGAATTCCACCAAGACATGTGGATCCAAACTTGACATACAACTTCTAGCAAATCCACCTCTAAAACTGGATGCGAAAATTGAATTAGTGATCTCCATGATGCAGCCAAAAAATACCTAGTACTACTGACTGAAGGAGTGAAGTAGAAATAGGAAGAATGTTATATTATTTTGTAGAAGTCAGGAGAGCTAAAGCATGTCTCAGCGGTACCTAGTGGAGGTAACGGGGTTGTCGTTGTTGATGACAGCGGTATAAACATGCTTTAGCCAATCTGAGATGCTTGCTTTGGCAATGGAGGAGACCACGAAGGAGATAATCGCCGCCGTCACCATCCCTGTTCATGCCGATGCCTCTGCTCAATCGCCAGAAGGAGAGGTCCACTGCGTGGCCTGGCACCACGTAGTGGTGGCCGTCCCCAGCGCCACACGCGCCCACGACACGCTCTGAACGATAATCTTGAAGCTTGTGAGCCTGTTGATTCAAAGATGCAAAATGAGCAAATTTCTTTTACGGCAATAGAAGTACCGATGAATCTCTTGAATAGCACATTTGACAAAATGGAATGAAAGAAGCTATGCCTGGACGATAGTGTTGGCATTTTGGCAACTTAGAACTCTTCGTAATTAGTTAATTACATCATTTTGTCAAGGTGCAGCTAGCATTAAATTTATTTTCAGAGGTTCTTTGCTAGCATAGTACAGTGTGCTCCAGCTGAAGATATCTAGCAACAATGAGGCATCCAGTGATAGAAACAATACAAATGAATTGAACAGTTAGAGGTGATTCGTAGGCTGTGACATAACTGTTGTAATCATCATTCCACTGGGAGCTCAGGAAAGAACTTATATAGTGGCCTACAACAGAGGAAAGGAGGACTGACACCTTGCAGCCCTTTGGAAATTTTCAAACACATGAAGCAAACGCCACTCTTCACTTCAAGATGGATCCAGTGAAACCAAAGCATAAGACTACATAAAAAGAGAGGGACATATTAGCCACCGAGGGAAAAAATTTAGCAAGGAAGAGTAGTGTTTTGTATTTCCAGGAATGGAGCTTTAACATGGTCTTTTGCAAGGTGATTCTCACTTTCTTACCTCACAATAGATTCATCAATAGGGCGAAAAGGCCTTCCAAGAATGCTTGCCCAGCTGGCCACAACACAACCATAGCCTGAATGCATCTCTAGAACTCATCAATCCATTGCTGTATCTGAAATCAAAACAAAAGGGCATTGTGAGATTTATATGTCAATATGGTGTAGGAAAAATAGCAACTAATAAGATGGAATTAATTCTGCAAAGTTCAGATCAAATTTTCAGAAACAAAGTTTGGATCAGTCAAATCAAATGCAAGAATAGGGATGGGAGACCACAATTCAGATCTCTCAGCTCTGCCTTATTCTTACTTTTGGGGAGCAATTCCTTTCTGTAGATGTGCAAGACAATTCGATTCAATTCTTACCCACACAGAGAGGCCTATGAGATAATGTACCTATCGGGAGACCATCGTCTTCATCTTGCTGCAGGGCATTACTTGGCGATTTACCACACTACTGAGAGTCGTTGTTAGCTTGTCCGTGAGAAGTTGGGGCATAGCCGGATAGGTGAAGGTTTACGGTGGCCATGGCAAGGAAGGCAACTGCAGGAGCACAAGGGCGCGGCCCAACTGGAGGACGGCAATGGAATCACGGGGTTCGCCGTACTTGTTGACCTGGAGCACCAGCTTTTAGGCCTGGAGTAGCCTCGGTGGCGGATGCGAACTGCCGACAGCCATCGGTGGCGGCTCGGTGTTCAGCAGCCACAGGGCACGGCCCGCGGCTGCGCCGACCACGCCCACGCGCCCGACGCGAGGTGCAGTGCGACGCGTGCGCCGTCCCGCCGTCGGGGTGCCCGGTCATGGCCACCCCACCGGCGACGTAGAACACGCCGCCCGCCCCCGCGCCCGAGCACCCGTACCTCCGGCGCGACGCCTCCGCCACGACGCGGCACGCGTCGGCGGCCGGGTCGTACTCCTCCACCGCCGCCGTCCGCGCCAACCCTCCGGCGACGTAGATCCACGCGGGCACGCCAACCCTCCACCGCCGCCGCGAACTTCTTCCGCGGGAACAGCGTGGGCGCGCAGGCTTGCGCCGCGGCAGCGAGCGTGCCGTCCACCCGCGACCCAGCGCGACGGCGCGAACGCGGAGGAGCCCACCGTGCAATGCAGGAGCGGCGGAGGAAGAGGCGTTTCCGAGCTGGAGCAGCGCACGGGCGAAGGTGGCGGCACCGTGGGCGGAGGAGACGGAGATTATACAACTGCGGCCGCCCCGTGGCGGGGAAGCCGACCGAGGCCGGGGCGGGTCGTGGTGGATCTGCGAAGGGAAGCAGGAAGTCGTGTCGCGTAGCCTGGTTGGTGTGCGCTTGCGCCGCCGCGGGGCCTCACCGGCTCCGTCGCAGCTGCGCGGACAACGGAGGCCTGGGCGCCGCGGCGGAGCGACAGCGGCAGGGACGGGAGCGACGGGGCCGAGGGCGGCGAAGCCGGAGCAGCGACGGCGCAGGCGGTGAAGGCGACCCGTACGGGGACCCCAAGCTCTGGCCTGGCGCGACGGTGACCCGCACGGGGGAGCTCCTCATGGGGGAGGGGTGCGGCGGCCGGTGGAGGCTCCGTCCGGCCTGGCGGCGAGGGTAGGGCGGCGCAGGGTCGGAGGTGAGGTGAGGGGGCGTGGCGGCGCGAAGAGGGAGGGCGCTGAGGGGGCGGCGCGAAGGGGAGGGGAAGGGACGGCCGGCGCCGGCAGGAGGAGGCGACGCGGCGGCTCAGCGAGAGAGGAGGGAAGAGCGGCCGACGTTTTCTTCGGCGGAGACCGCCGCCGCCCACGCGAAGGAACGGGCCGGCACGCGCCGCGCGGGGCCCATGCACGCCGAGCGGCAGCCGCTGGATGGGCGGCAGCGAGGCGCGGGGGCCACGCGTCGCTTTCAGACGGGGCAAGCGGCCGGATGCGGGGGGAAATCTTCAGCGACAAGTACTTAGTTATATACACATGCACACTCAACCTTAAAAATATCATCCGCAGTTGCCTGAATCTCAAGACGTTCCTCCATCCAATCATACAGGCACAAGTTACGAAGGGTAACCAGTGTGTCCGAGAAGCTTTGGATTGTATGGAAGAATCGTTAGTAGCCACCACAAGTAATATTTTGTGACAACTAACATTTGAATTTTCTTCTTCAACGTAATGAAGCTTTTTATAAGGGAGTTATTAAGGAAAAAATGTTAGAAAAAAGTAAAATAAAACAGAGAAGAAAACCTCTTCGAATACGGGCTTGGGCTGGTTGCAAGCAAGTGGGCAGAAGGGCAATTTTCACCGGCCCGTCAACGCCAATATTCCGCTGACGCTCACGCGCGAGAAGAGATCTCTCGAACACACACACACCCCCTCTGCCCCCTGGAGGCTGGAGCCCACATCACCTGTCACCGCCACCCGGGCTCCACACCTCCCCCGGCCCACATGCAGCGGCATTCAACCGTGCAACGCCCCCCGCCGCGGGGGCAAAACCGTCCTTGCCCCCGTCGCAAGAGCAGGGGGGTAGGGCAATACTTGGCCGCCGCTGCGCTCCTCCACTCTCCTATCCCCACCTCACTCCGCTTGTGCGGCCGCGTGGAGGTGGAGCTGCCTGCCGCGCCGCGCCGCGCCGCTGCGGCTGCGCTCCGATCCCGAGCGAGCAAATACCCCAGGGCAAGCACCCCCGCCGCGAGACCTAGCGCGTCTCCGACCCGATCGCCGCCCCTGGGCATCCCCCTCGCGGTTCGTGCTCCGCTCCCTCGCTGCTCTGCTATGCTCCGCCCCGCCTCGTCGCCGCCGCCGGATCGAGCGCCGCGGGCCGCGGCGCACGCGTTCCGATCTGAGTGTCCACGGCGTCTCGTGCGCGTTTGGGCTATGGGGTTCCGATGGGGAGGGGAGGTTCTAGGGCTGGGGGCTGTCCTCGCGGTAGGGTTTCGGAGGGGTTTTCAGGGTTTGTGGTTTGGGTAAATGGATCCTGATCTGGGATCGATTAGTGTGTTTGCCTCGTGGTATGAGCTCCATTGGCCCGCTAGGTAGTGCTTAGATCTCTGGCGTGGTATTTGGGATGTTGCTCTGCGTGATTACTGATTAGTCAAATTAGTGTTAGATGTCGCTACTGGCTAATTGATGTAAACTGCGGTGGAATAGACGCGCAAAGCTTGAACATGCATAGTGATTTGTAACTGTGATTCGCACAGAGGCCGGGGGTGTCGAATGGATGTTTTTCGGTTTTCATGTTACATTGCATCCTTGTTGATTATCAGCTTGTCGTGGAAGCCGGTCTGCTGCGGAATTGGGTATTATGGTAGTTGCATTTGCACATCTCTGCTCCATGCTGCCGTGTTTAAGCTAGAAGTCTGCAAAAACAATTGTATTTGTGTGTCGTGCAAGTAGTAGAGAAAATAAGTTTTTGAAGCTATTGAAAATGGCATGCAAATTTTAAGGTTTATCATTAAAGAGGGAAACCTATGGTATTGTGATGCCAAATTTTCTTTTGAAAAGGATGCTTATACAGTTGATGTTTACTGACAACTATTTACTGGGGTTTCTGTATGTGATATTAATTTTAGCCAGTGCAGCAATGGCATTTACGACTTCATTTTACCAAACACTTACTTTGTTCACATCTTAACATTTATTCAGTCTGAGGCCTACCCTGTTGGCTCAGGGATTGTGTCCATTCGAGATTATGGCAAGAAAGAGGAACCCAATTGTGTATCTGGATGTATCCATAGGTGATGAACCGGATGGAAGAATGATCTTTGAGGTATGTTTCTTGTTGCTGTTTCTCTAATACATATCCCAGTGGGACGGCAAGTGTGACTTCCAGACTAGGCAAGGGTTAATGAGATCAGCTCTGCCCTTTTATATCAAGGCTAAAGATGGTATTAGTTTGCTTGATCTGTTGAACAAAATTGCCTTTCCTTGCAGTTGTTTGCTGATGTTGTGCCCCTGACGGCTGAGACCTTTAGAGCTCTATGCACAGGTAATCTTAATTTCACTGTTTTTTTGGTAAAATGATATTGTGATAGCTTCTATAGGGTAACATACTTACACACTAGGAGCCATTTGTAGTTGTGTACACATCATCTTGAGCATTGGGAATGAAATGTGATCTTCCAACCAAGTTGTTTGGTCTATACAAGAATTGGACATGTTGATCTGCATTTTGTAAGGATTGTGGTCTCAAGAGAATACATCATCCATCAAAACACTGAAGCTTTTGTTATCATGTGTTCACACTACTAAATATTTGAAAAATTCTTTAAGGCTTTTTAGTTGTACAATATAATATGATCTAAACTGTAGTGACTTCGTAAATTTTTAAGACTTGCTTCTAGTAACTACACTTTTTGCTTAAAGTTTTAGAGCCACACTCTTTAGCACTTGAAGGTTACTGAATAGTCAAGCGCATTGGGCAATGAGGCGATGCTTACAATGGCAATTTGGATGACATGGTGTGAGGAACCACGTGAGTAGGTCGTGTCATATTGGGAGCGCACAATGGTCATTTGGATGACATGACGCCGGAACATGCGTGCAGATCATGTCATATTGAGTGCGAGGGAATGGGATTTTCTCAGTTTTTACCAAATTGCTAGGTTTATGCTGCAATTGTTCTAGTTTCTGTAGATGTGGTTCTTACCAGGCCTGCGAATACACCATCCAAATGTCACAATAAGCATCGTCTCTCTGCAAGAGGTTCTACGATCTGTAATGTTCCAGTGCAGATTGTAATTCTTTTTAACTTTGGCGGCTTCAGCTACGAGCGTAGTTCCTAGTTCAAAGTGTAGTTTCTTTTAATTACTTTGGGAGGTTATCTGAAATTTCACTCATTCAAATATGTCGCAAAATTCTCTGCTTTGTTTAATTTTGCTACTACAAGTGGTCTATAAAAGTTGTTTCCTATTCGGAAAGAGAAATATTGTGCTTCCACTGATTCTGAACATAAGTCCATTAGGACATTCACGGTCTCCGATATGTCACTTCAACTAGCAATGTCCATAGAGTTATGTAACCTTAAATAAAGGAGTTATGCACTATGAATTCTTTTCATGCTGAATCTAGTAGCACCAGTCTTATGTCAACCTATGTGAGTTTTAGATATTGTTGATCAAAGATGAAAAGAATCTGGCTTAGGACAAACCTAAATGGACCTGTATTTGTAGTCAATGGAAGTAGTGAATTGCTATCTTTCCAACATGGAAGAATAGTGTATTTTGTATGGATTTTATTACCGCTCTTACTCTTTTATTTTGATTATCTGCACATAGGAGCTATCACTGAAGTTGTGGTGTTACTTGTTCCTTTTGTGGTTACTTGGCAGTCCTAATGATCCATTGTTCTTTGCTTATTGCAATATTTTCTGGTGTTGTTGCCCCTACTTTGAAATGCAATTGTGGTTTTGTCCTCATTTTTTAACTTTGTGAATTTGCCCTTTACTATTCACAGGTCAATGTGATTTGCCCCCTTTTTGAGCGTTGACTAGGGGCAAAATCGCTTCTACTTGTGAATAGTAAAGGGTAAAATCACAAAGTTAAAAAAACGAGGGTAAAATCACAAATGGCCTATTTAAATCTGAATTCTTCATCTTCATTCCTATGCAATAATAGTGGTTAATATACTAATTCTTTGTGGAAATCATCTGATAATGTAGTTGGCACTTTTCCTTTTTCCACATCCCACCTTGTGCAGGTCGAGTTTACAGATTGTATTCAATTTGGAGATTTATTTTACTCCTCCCTAATTTGTGGCATTGTTGCTCTTGCTAATTGATGTTGCATGCATTAGGTGGGCCGGGAATTGGACAAAAGACTAAGAAGCCATTATGTTACAGGGGATCAACCTTCCACCGTGTCATCAAAGAGTTCATGGCACAAGTTAGTTTTTCTTCTGTGTAATTTCGTGTTTGTGCATTTTGCTTTGTAGTTAGTAAGTTACAATGTTTATATTTTGTGGTTAGAATTTGGTTAGCTTTGTCTTGTTCTGTTTGTAGTCAGTTTCCTGTTTCCTTTTTTCGTGATGTAGGATGCAAGACAGATGATATGGACTGCTTTTCATATCATATAGTATTTAAGGTTGTATGCTGTATTATCCATGTTTGCTATTCTAATAACGAGTGAAAATTCATTTAATAATTTTCTTAATCTTAGCTACTGACGGGTGCTTTATTTATGCAGGGAGGTGACTTTGCAAAAGGGAATGGTGAGTTTACACAATAAATTGATGTTCTTATATATCTCTACCTAACTGGTTTGTATGCACATAACACTCCCTGTGAGTTGTGTGGATACCGCATGCTGATACTAATTTTGATGGTTTTTTATGTTGTTTTTCTATTTTATCACAATGGTCCTACCTCTTGACTTTGTGATATTGTGCCACTCCTCCCTAGCATCTGAGGGTCTTTATCATGCACTCTTCTTCTTAAGAGTACTTCAGCAGTCTATGCCAAATTATAGGATCACAATTGTTTTCATGTCTAATGCTGGTATAATGGCTTTTGGTTTCAAAATTTTCAAATTTGCTTAGGACCAGTGTTGCTTTTATGTTCCATAATTTGTTCCTAGATCCTGCTGTTCATGGCGCCCTATAAATTGCTTTATTTTTTTGTCTATTGAAATGTTACATGATGCATGCTGACTATGTGGTAGTTTTTTTTCGTAATAGCATCTCTTATACGTTTGGTCTTTTTGTTGGACGTGATTCTACCTTGCACACATAGTCACAGCTTCCTGTTTTACTTCATGTCTGGAAATGACTGATTCAACTGTGTTAACAGGGTCTGGTGGAGAAAGTATGTATAGTGGGAAATTTGCAGGTAATAATCTTGTAACTTGGTGTGAGTGTGACATCCATTATGTGGTGGATATTTTGAATGCAAGTAACCTTCCAACCTTTTCTGTAAGGAATTAAGGATCTAGAGTGGTGGTCACCATTAACCTGTCATATGCTGGTATTATATGTGTATAGTTTTCTATGAATTCATCCAAACTCTAAAAATATAGTACTCCCTCCATTTCACTATGTTTGTCTATGGCCTTGGGAGAATACGCCTCACAGTTTTGTCCACTGAGGGTATCAAGTGTATAGTTATTGCACTATTTACACTCCATACCCCTAATTAAGTGCTTTGAAACAAGAGAATTAGTTTATCATGTGTTACTTATTAGGTGCATCGATGGTTATTTCACATTGGATTTTCTTGGAACTCATGCTTCGAGTTTATTAGTGTGCACAGTATACCATGGACAAAAATAGCGAAATGGAGGGAGTACTAGTTACTGCTGTGATATTTTTTGTTTACTTTACTCTGGAAATAATGTAGATCTCATACAACCGTTCTGGTAAACATTAAGAAAGCAGTTTGTATTATTTGCATTTCAGATGAAGCTTGTGTCCTACGCCATGATGATCGTGGTCTCTTGACAACAGCAGATACTGGCTCCCAGTTCTGTATTACTTTCAAGCCTAATTCTCATCTTGACAGGTTTGTTCCAATCAATTCCATTTGAATGACACCGTGCTTCAGTATCATACAAAATAGATCTTTCAATCACATGAACTGAACCTCTAATCTTACATCCATTTGCCCGTTTATATTGCTTCTTTGGAGAATACTTGCCCTTGATCTAAGATTTGATGATCATCTGTTAAGACTGCTGTTTCTTTGATTCCAAACTGAATGTATTCATCTTTTTCAATAATGAGTGATACATTGTTCCTAGAATAGAACATCGTTTGCTTAATTAACATCATTGGCTTAATTATCTGTTTTGTCAACCTTCCCAGACCTTACATAGTGTGGGATTTGTAGCATTTGTATCTTTATTAGATTTGCGGTGGTGAATGGAATTTTGTACTATGGCTGTGTGAAATTTTGCACTGTGGAAATCTGTTTCCTGTGAGATGAATGCCTTTTCTTTGAGAAAATAAGCTAGAAGAGAACCTGCCTGACTTTGCATATACAGGAGTGAAGCTTAGTTTTGCTTTTGCTGTTTTACTTCTCTATGATGTGGCATAAACTGTTGACTACTCCGTAGCCAACTAGGAATGCCATTTAGTTTATAGAAGCCTCTAGAATGTGTAGTACAAATCCATTCTATGAATTCCATGGTTTCCTGACTCAGTACAGTTTTGGTGATAATAAATATATTTTATTGTGTTGCAGAAAGCACACTGTGTTTGGCAAGCTTGTTGTTGGAAATGATGTGTTAAATAGGATCGAACAAGTTGATGTAAATGCGCCTGATTCAACTCCTGTTGTTCCGGTTAGGATAGTAGATTGTGGGGAGCTCATTGACGGCAAACATCATGGATCTGTGACTACCGAAAGTGGTAATGGTTGTCAACTGATTGAAATTTTGCAGCAAAAGTCAATTCTTTCAAGGATTTTAGGCCTTTTTTGCATGTAGATAAGGTACGGTGCCAATATCTTTACCTTTTTAAGATATTTTTTATTTGATTATGGTCATACAGATAAAAAGAAGGCTGCCAAATCAAAGTTGCCGAAGGATATATCTTCCGATGAGGAAAGTAATGATGGGCACAAGGGACGTCGTAAAAAGTCTTCAAAAAGGAGACGGAAGAAGAGGAGATATTCTTATTTGGAATCAGATAGCTCTTCTGAGTCAGAGACTGAATCATCGGATTCTGAGAGCGATTCTGATACAGACTCTAGTGACTCATCTGATATGAGCAGCTCAAGTGATGACAGACGAAGGCGCCGAAAGAGATATTCAAAGAAAAATAAACGCAAGCGTTCAAGAAGAAAGCGTGACCATAGGCGTGAGAGAAGGCGTAGGAAGCGTGATAGGAAATCAAAACAGAAGTCAAAAAGGTATGTTCACATTGTCTAATTGAACATCTCGGACCTTTGATCTCTAACATATGTTGTTTTATTAGCAGGATGGTAGAGACTGAAAGCGAAGCTGAAATTTCAAGTGATAGCAGCTCTGAGGATGCTAGAAGCAAGCGACACCGTCGTGGGCGGAAATCCAAGGCATCGTCTCAAGTTTCTGGTAATTTCATTTCTTTTCACCTATATATTCTTTATACCTATGCATATCGATGTTGCCTTTGTATATCACTAAGAGTAGAATTTAAGTGGTTCTTGAACTTTTTCTCACTTTAACGGGAGTCCGTGTAACATGCCCTTAAAACTTGTGCAATGTACCACATCAGGCGATCCTTTGTATCATAATTGTAGCCTTGTAGGGTGGCATCCCCCATCATTACTGAACTGTATGGCGCAAGCTATTAATGATTTTATAATCTAATGAGGGTAGAAAT
The DNA here is from genome assembly GCA_033239725.1 of Echinochloa phyllopogon. Taxonomy (NCBI): domain Eukaryota; kingdom Viridiplantae; phylum Streptophyta; class Magnoliopsida; order Poales; family Poaceae; genus Echinochloa; species Echinochloa phyllopogon. The sequence goes on from BTCW01000001.1 coordinate 7,397,225, forward strand.
CTCCATGGAGATCTCAGGTGTGAACTTAATTCAATCTCTGGCCTGTAGGTCCCAAATTTACTTTGTATTTATGACTGTGTTCTGTATGATTGCTTGGATGCCTTATTGGTATGGACGTATGGTTCCCAAATACTTCGACATTTCATGCAAAATCTTGTTAAACTTTTCATACCGGCTATCAATAGGCCAATAGCTTTACATGGTTTGGACATATGAGAATTATACTATTAAATTTGTAATAAAAATAGTTTCTCAATCTCATAATTTTGTAGGATTTCATTAATAATATATTCTAGTGGAAAATAATGATAAACAAGTTAGACTGTGTCGTGTTGTGTCCATACTCCAAACATCAAGTATTTCTGATTGGTGGAATATTTGTTTAGGCTTTAGATCCTGGTTGCATGTTATTATCTGTGTAGTAGTTATTCTATTATCTGTATATCACTAATTGGCCATCTAATTGAACCTACTGTTCGAGAATCAGCCCACGTTGGCTGCATTCTGTGCAGAATTTATAGTCCTTACTTGGTTTGTATATTTGAAAAGGATGGCATATATGTACTTTAGTTATTATATTAATCGCCATTTATACCTTTTCTTTTCAGCGGAAAATCTTGCTGCAATGGCTGCTTTGAAGGATGCCACGTCCGCCCAACAAAAGAGTGGAGTACAAAAGAGTCCGGCACACAAAGATAACTCCCCACTGCAAAATGGGGAGATCCATACAAATGGCGTTAGTGAATCAAAAACTGAGCGGCATGGAGTTACCCTGTCTATGCTAATCGGCAATCGAAGCAAATCTAGGTTTCCTATACTTCTTCATACATCAATCATTTTTGTGCTTACTGCTTCTGCAAGCGGTGTTTCATCTGACGTTGATAAGCAGGAGCCAGAGCATGAGTGCTAATCACTCAATGAGCAAGAGTATGACTATCAGTCCAAGAAGAAGCCCGATGAAAAGGTCAATTACAACCCCGAAGAGATCAGTCAGTAGAAGCCCTGTGTGTGCTCCCAAAAGAAGTAAAAGCCGGAGTCCAGCTAGACAGCGAAGCATCAGCAGGAGCCCTGCTAGAAGAAGCCCAAGCAAGAGCCCACCCAGAAGCCCGACTCCCCGTATAAGCAGGAGTCCTGTTAAAGCTCAAAGAAGAAGCATTAGCAGGAGCTCAGCTAGGTCCATGCAACGAAGAACTCCAAGCAGGAGCCTGGAGAGAACTCATGTACATAAAAGTGTTAGCCCAAGCCCACCAGTGGAGAAGAGAAGAAGCATTACCCAGACCTCTGCAAGATCTCCTTTGCGAAGTGTTAGCCGGAGCCCCGCTAGGTTTTCAAGGAGCCCACAGAGGCCTTCCAGGAGAAGTCCCAGAAGGAACATACGTAGAAGCCTGAGCAGGAGCCCTGTGAGAATACCAAGAAGAAGTGTGAGCAGAAGCCCTGTAAGAGGTGGTCGACCTCGCAGGAACATTAGCAGAAGTCCCAGTCCACCTCGCAGGGCAATATCACCACCACCAAACAATGGCAGGAGCCCATCCAGGACTGGCTCTCCTGATGGGTCTCCAAAACGCATAAGGCGGGGACGTGGTTTTACTCAGCGGTACTCATTTGCAAGACAATATCGCTCACCCTCTGCTGATCGCTCGCATCGCTATGGCGGAAGAAATGACCGTGACAGGTAATTGAATCAAACTTTGAGCTTTTGTGTTTCATTTATTTTAGAGTTTTACACGTTTTTCTCCTTCCCTTAGATACATGGGTTATCGGGGTTGCCGCCATCGATCACCTCCTCGTCGGTATAGAAGTCCACCAAGAGGCAGACCATCATCACCGAGGTAACTGAACTGTTATTTGTGATAATTAGAGCGTGTCATTTTTTATGGATATATGAAGCTTGCATTATTTGTGATGCACACACCATTGAACCAATTCTGAACATGCAGTTATTATTTATGATGCACACAATCTAGTCAAATTTAAGGTGTTTCTGAATCTGTATGCTTATCCCATTCTAGGGTTAGTTCCATGTCATGATTTCTTTTATTTTGCCACTTGAGGCATGGTAGGTACAGGAGGAGGAGCCGAAGCGCCTCACGCAGCCCTGTCAACAGAGAGCGAGCAAGGGGAGGTGGCTACAGCAGAAGCCCTGCACGGAGTCGCTCGCCCCCTACTGGGAAACCAAGGTCACATGGTGAGCGTGCACGATCAGTCTCGAGGAGCCGCTTGTCTGGGTCAAGATCAAGGTCTCCACTGCCAGTGCATGATCGGTCACCACCTGATTCCCCGTCTCCTAAGCGGGCAAGTGATGAGAAGTCCCGGTCCCCATCCCCGTCTCGGTCCCGTTCCCGGTCGTTGTCTGCTAGCCCTAGTCCAGGAGGCAAGAAGGGCCTTGTTTCCTACGGAGATGGCTCCCCTGATTCTGCTGGGAAGTAGGCGGGTCAGTGAAATGTTTTTGCTACCTTTGGGCATTGGCTGTTGATCCATCCATGTGCACTTTATGTTAAATATCTACTGGTAGAGAAGCTGTTTTTGATACTTGAGGAGCCCATGGTGGTCTTATGTAGAAGTGTTGCGTATGTTGTTTGGGACGATCTTGGATGTGGTTATCTTCAGACAAATAATCTGAGCCTAGCGTATGTTTTGTTAGAACATGTTGCACGCTTTATGTGCAGTTATATTCGATGGTGGAATTAGGATGTTATAAAGTTGGCTGCGAAGAAAATCATAATAATATTTTGTTCTTCGATTCCATGATCCATGCACACTTTATGTAACGTTTACTTGTGTTCTATCGTGTGGCGCCGAGCTTTTTTCAGTAGTTTAGCATAATTATAGCGAAATTTAAAAATTAAGAGGCTAGTTATAAAACTAAAAAGCTTTTTAAAAGTAGAGATAAACTAACTCTTTAAAACTGTCAAGCGTGAATGGAGAGTATTCCTGACTAGATAAAGATAATTTGCTAGCGTGGAAAGATAGCTATCCAATTGGCTAGTCTGTTGGATGTAATATTTTTTTTATTTAGCCAACATGATATATAGTTCTTGACAATGTTCGTAGTATGTGGTGCTGAGATATTGTCGTGCTGCATAGATACGGCTTGAAACACTCAAGTTTTTTCTACGAGGCAAGGCAAGTCGATCCGCTCGCCTCGTGCTGGACGCTGGTTTGTTTTCCTCGTGGTCGTGCCGGCCGCACTGTTGCCTCTAAATTCAAGCACCCGCACCGGATCTCGTGTGGCAACGACGGGAACGGCCAAAAGGAAACCGACGTGGCCACTCGCCGCGCCACTCGCTACGGTTACCCTCCCTTGTTCAAACCTCCGCCGTCCAATCCCACATCAACGGCTCGCAGCCCCGCTCCATCTCTCAACTTCCGCCCCCGGCAAAATTCCCCAATCCAATTCCGAGCACCGCCCCAACCAGTTCGGCGATGGAGGCCGCGACGGCGGCGATGGTGTGGTTCCGGAAGGGCCTGCGCGTACACGACAACCCGGCGCTCGACGCGGCCCGCCGCGGCGCCGGGCGGCTGTACCCGGTGTTCGTGCTGGACCCGCGGTACCTCCGCCCGGACCCCGCCGCCGCGTCCCCGGGCTCCGCGCGCGCCGGGGTCGCCCGCGTCCGCTTCCTCCTCGAGAGCCTCGGCGACCTCGACGCCCGCCTCCGCCGCCTCGGGTCCCGCCTCCTCCTCCTCCGCGCCCGCGACGACGTCTCCGACGCCGTCTGCGCCGCCCTCAAGGACGTAAGCATCCGCCCGCCCATGCCCATCTCCGCCGCCCTCGATGATGCAAATTTAACTGTTTTTTTTTCTGTGCCATCGGGTACATTCTGACAATTGCGTCGCAGTGGAACATCGGCAAGCTGTGCTTCGAGTCCGACACTGAGCCGTACGCTCTGGCCCGCGACAAGAAAGTCACGGTGAGACTCGTGATCGCTATTAGCTTACTCCGTATGTCTAGTTCTTAAGGTTCAGCTTATCTGAAGAAGATGTTTGTTCGTGTAGGATTTTGCGATGGCTTCGGGGATCGAGGTGTTCACACCGGTCAGCCACACCCTATTCGACCCAGCAGAAATCATAAACAAGGTGCTCGTGCTCGAACACATCTTATTAGGCACTCGGTACCAGTAAAGTCACGACCAAATGTTTGGAGTTCACCGCTCACGTGATTTCCATTTTTGCCAATTTGCAGAACGGTGGTCGGCCGCCTTTGACGTACCAATCATTCATCGGCATTGCTGGGGAGCCACCTGAGCCTGTTATGGAGGAGTACTCTGAGCTCCCACCGGTTGGAGACACAGGGGAGTATGAATTGTTGCCCGTGGCCACTGTGGAGGAGCTTGGGTACGGGGATATAAGCCAGGTAAGCGTGGGGTCACAATTGGTCGAAGGAACTAGTATATCAATTGCTGCTCGATCTGTTTCTCTGAACTGCTGGATGGCCATTTGCAGGAGGAGATTCCACCATTCCGAGGCGGGGAGACAGAAGCTCTGAGGAGAATGAAAGAATCACTTCAGAATAAGGTGGTTGCTTCTTGAATAGCGTATTCTGGTCCATGTCATCTACCAATGTTGTGAAGCTGTAGCTGTTTCTACTACAAGTTGTCTTATTGTCATGGCCTTTATTCTTGTGTATTGTTTTTGCTAGGAATGGGTTGCCAAATTTGAGAAGCCTAAGGGTGACCCCTCCGCTTTCATGAAACCTGCAACAACTGTCTTGTCACCATATCTGAAGGTGGATTTTGTCAGTAGCTAGTTGTCCTTCTTAGTTCTTACCCATTTATTCAGATTGCAGTGTTGAGACGGACTGTTATATTGCAGTTTGGCTGCCTGTCGTCCAGATATTTCTACCACTGCATTCAGGATGTCTACAGGAGCGTCAAAAATCACACTAAACCACCTGTTTCATTGATAGGCCAGGTGATTCCTAATTGCATTTATTGGACCTGAAAGAAAAATCTGGATACATAACTTCTTTGAAGGTGGATAGATCCGAGTGTGTGATGTGTGGTCCTGTAACAGTTGCTGTGGCGAGACTTCTTCTACACCGCGTCTTTTGGGACTCCTAATTTTGATCGGATGAAAGGAAACAAAATATGCAAGCAGGTATGCTCCATTCGATCAAACTATATTCTTTACAGTGATGCTATTTCACGAGCATAGTTGTAACTTAAACCATCTAGTTCAGATTCCATGGAGCGAGAACGAGGAACTATTTGTTGCATGGAGAGATGGCCGGACAGGGTATCCATGGATTGATGCTATCATGATTCAGGTTATCTCAAATGAATATCTGCCATAATCATGCACCTTGCTCCTTGTTCTATTTTCCTGTCGCCTTGTTTGCATCACCTGTAACCATTAGATTATCTGATAGTGTTCTTTTCGTGGTCTCTGCCAGCTGAGGGAGTGGGGTTGGATGCATCACCTTGCCCGCCATTCTGTGGCTTGTTTCTTGACGCGTGGTGATCTGGTATATTTTGCAATCTATAATCTATAAAGATTGCTTTGGCAAAGAAACTTTGCTGGGAATTTTATATCTCATTTCACTAAATCTTCTTTACGGAACATAATTTGGAATTTTAGTAAAGGAAGAAAAAGTCCATAAGAGTTGGCTGTTTTACAAGATGAATCTCTTGAATTAGAAAGTATGGCTGTTGGATTTTTTTCGATGAGCTATTTAGTTGGGTCAATATTGCAATGGTAGAATCTGAAAAGCATCTAAGGTAATCCAAAATCCTTTTCTAATACATCTTCCTTCGCCTATAGGGACATCTCTGAAAATGACTCTTGACATTTTGGAAACAATTTTGGACAATTATGGTACACATGTGAAGTATGTTTTAAAGCCTGATTCTAACTTTCCCTACTTTGGCTTTGCAAACTTCCCAACATTTATTTTTGAAGTTTATCCACTGGGAGAAAGGACGCGATGTCTTTGAAAGGCTACTTATAGATTCTGACTGGGCAATTAACAATGGCAACTGGTTGTGGCTCTCTTGTTCATCCTTCTTCTATCAGGTCTTTGACAATGCATATTCTTCAGAAGTTCAGATAGCATTTGCTAATTGTTCAGCCTAATAGTTTGCGTACTTTTCTTCCATATCTTATAAACAGTACCACAGAGTCTACTCCCCCATTACATTCGGGAAGAAATATGATCCTAATGGGAACTACATCAGGCATTTCATTCCGGTGCTGAAAGGTAAATTATATCTGGAACATCATTTCCAGCACCAAAGTGAGAAAATGGAGAAGCATTTTTTTTTCTGGAGAAAGAGGACTAATAGTATTTGCTGTTGCAATGTATTTTATTGATTTAGACATGCCGAAGGAGTACATTTACGAGCCTTGGACTGCTCCCCTTAGCATCCAGAAGAAAGCCAAATGTATTATTGGCAAAGACTACCCAAAACCAGGTAAAAAAAGGCACGGTCATGAAAAAAAAGGCATTTCTAACTCTATATGGTAAAGGATAATTTACTTACATATTACATCCTTTGGTTTTACAGTGGTTGATCATGAAGCTGCAAGCAAAGAGTGTAAAAAGAGGATGGGAGAAGCTTATGCGTCAAGTCGCCTTGATCCCAACCCTTCCAAAGGGAAACCCTCGAACTTGTCACGGAGAAAAATGTCTCACGATGACCAAGATGCCTCTAACTCGCCGTTGACCAAGCTACTCAAGCGGAGCTGAGTGTTCGTGTTTACACCAACTGTTTCACCTTCACAACTACATATTTAACCTGTGACAATGATTACGGCCAGCACCAACCTTCTTAAGCTAGTCTGGTACCCTACTGAAGTAGTTTTACCGAAAACAAATGACTTGTGATACAGATCCGTAACATAATACGATGTTTCATAATACTCACCGCAACATAGAGTATATGTTTTTCATTGGCCGGCACGTTACATGGGCCATGATGGCTGCCTGGCTGGTGGCATGGGAATGGCCGAGGTCCGTGGGCTGGTTGGCTGTTTCCATGGGAACAATTCAAGCCCGGCACCGTTTGAATGAAAATGAAAACATTATTACGAAACGGAAATCGGCATGTCTTTACGCACGAATTGAGACCTAAATAATAAAATTTCTCAAATCAAACGTGTGCCTATCGATTTCGCTCATAATCATTGGCTGAACTGAAATATACAAATACAACCTTTCTGCTACAAATGGAATATAATTTCAAGCTGCTTGCTCCATACATACTAAAAATTGCATTCTTTATGTAACATACCCACGATAAAATTAGCGGTACTACCAGCGACCGGACGTCTGATGAAAATTTTTTATCGGACGCTCCATTGCAACATTTAGAATCAAGTGATGTAACATTAGAAATTAATTTTTGCAACATTAAATAACATGTATAAAAATGACTGTCATCCAATTCTAGGATATGTTTCATGCAACATCCATCGAGAATGCCAACATGTACAAATACAAATTTACAACATCAACACTTACCTTTTGCAACATATAAAAGTTATTACTGTAAACATTTTTAGATTACAATTGCAACATTTTAAAAACATTGTTTTTTTGAAAATATGAATGAAACAAATATATATAATTAGTAAATTAGACTAAATACATGCAACATGATAAATAAGCTATTGAAACATTTAGAATAAAATTTTGCAACATCATAAAATCACAACAAAATCTAATTAAAACTTCTAGTGCAACATCACCGCATGTCCATCGCAACAAAAATACCTTTCCAGGCGTAACACCAACATTGGTTTGGAGTATCACCCCTGTTGCAACATTATTTTATATCTATTGCAACAAATGAACAGACAAAATTCCACCACAACATGAGTCACTGGGGGTGAGTATTACCGTAAAACTAGTTATAGCTGGCTCCCTTTTCTTCACATATTTTAAGTTTCTTATCACTGGACCCACATGCCAGCGAAGCCGACTAGAGGAAACAGATAGAAAACGCAGTAAGGGTTCAAAGTTTCAAATGCGTTGGAAAAGGGAAAGATTAACACCACAGAGCTAGCAGTTTGTAGATCACGGCTTTAAAGTCCTTCCTCTATCTAAAAGAATTGATTGGGCTCGGCTAATTACCGGGAAATAATGTCTATCATTTGGAATCGCTAGCAAAGAGCACGCCTAGTGATATTGGAATTGTTTTTTGCAAAATTGGCAGGAGCATTGCCTTGTCATATAAGAAGGAGAATGCTGGCTCTTACAAGGTTGTTATTACATAAAATTAAAAGAAAACTCAAGCTCTTGCTGTTGCTGTTTGGTGACTGTCATTGAAGGACACTTGGTTGCTCTTGCGATCGACAGGCTTGTGCTCTTGTACTCATCTCTGCTTTGATTAACTGCAGGACACGCCGCGGCGTTGATGAAATGCCTTGAAAGATTCTGATTGCGCTCATTCCATATGTTCCAGGCTGTGTAGATCATAGTGATCTTGGAATCTTGGGTGCAATTCCATGGTTGATTTCAGGAGATCTTGTCAGAACATGACACACCGTCCCAACAAAACAGACACTTTCTGTATGTTTTCAGGCTACCTGGAGTTATAACAGAGTTGATGCCCACTTTATCGTGGCTCTGCTCTACTTGACAGCACATTTTAGTGCGTGTTGCAAAGATTGTACTGCTGCTAGTCAGAACCGACTGAAGTTGCGGAAAGCGCTCACATTTCCTAAGCTCGCATTTCTCTCTCACAAATTGAGATGTTTAGGCAGGATCAGTTGTTTCCTACTTTCCTTGGGGTGGCGCATTTGTCTCCTTGTGGCAGAGTCCATTCTTTTGATGCAGTAGCAGAGCACCTGAAACAGCCCTGTTCACCATGTAACAGCTCCCCTTTTCGCTGGCAATCTGGCATGCCAAGAGGGAGCGCAGATATATTCAGATAAAGCTAGCAGTTAGTGGACAGATCCAAGGAGATGTGCCAGATGGCTGGGAAGCACTATGATCTGAGGTCTGCCAAGTCAGCCATCAGGTTCAGGTAGGCATCTGCAGCGTACCGCTTGGTTGTTTCTACCACTTGGTTTCAGTGCGATAGCTGAATGGCTCCATGCCTCAAAGCCGGGGGAGTTTGGCATTCTCTTGATTTCTACATTGTACAGGTACAGCACTAGCCTCTCCGGTCACATAAGCTGTTAAAAACATTGCTCAGTTGACATCCCTTTTATTTTTCCGGTGGTCACGTGCTGTTCTCTTTTGGAATTTGCTATGATTTGTATCCAATATCTAATGAAGAAACAATAATAACAGTTACAGATTCGATTCTAGTATTGCTTAGGCCAGTCCCAGTGCAGCGCTAGGTAACTGTGACAGATGAGTTTCAGAAACTTCTCTCACATCCTATGAAACTCTTCACTCTCTCTCCTCTGCCACATCAGCACATTTAATGTCATAAAACTCCCATAAAACCAGACTGGCCTTATGATTATGGGACCCTCTCGAGTGTTGGACCCTGCACGCTGCATGTAAGATGTGCAATTATTGAGCTCACTAACTAGCCATACTTCCCTTTTCCGTGGATTTGACAGCCATGTCCTTTTTTTCCCCACAGTCCACACACAAAAAGAAGCGCGTATATTCACATCATTTACATCAGATATGCCTGCAAGATTCCGACTTCAGATTACCTCACAGATAGGAACAAGAAAAGGAGCACGGATGGAATAAAGTTAGATGCTCTAGCGAAATCTTTGGCCTGTTTGTCTTACCAAATTATCAAGTTAAACAATACAAATATACAACTTCGAAAGAATGCCATTGAATTTGCACGTCTCAATGCAAAATGAGCATGCCTATCAGGTTCTTTTTTGGAGTCTCTAACTGAGCATGTGAAACTGTATTTTTAGGTAACCAATTTTTTTAGTAGTAGAGGATATCTTGATCAATAGCAAACCGTATATAGTTACTTTGTCAATCTCAATCTCAAGATCTACTGACATCGTCTCTCAAAGACATTCATAGAGATAAGTGTGGATACTTATATATGCATCTACGTAACCACATTTGTACTACATTTTTTAAAAAAATACACGTTTTAGTGATCTAATATCTCTCGCTTTAAACCAACTAGCAAGGTGGTCCGCGCAAATTTACGCGGTAACTAGTTTTCTATACTAATATTTAGATTTTTTTAACTTAAATATAAATTTATTTAAATATTTATTGTTCCACTACCAATACGGTTCGTCCAAATGTACCCACACTAACATGTCATTTTTTATCATCATGTACGTGGCACATGGTATGAATTAATGATGCAAGCTTATATTTACTAATTATATTTGATATTAATTATTTGATCAACTTATAATTTCTTTATTTATTTAATTTTAGAATTTAACTATTTATTTACTTAATCAATGGACTTTAAGGGTAAATATAGATTCTTAGATCTTACAAAAAAAAACAACCGTGTGTATTATTTTTATTTCAATTAGTATGGTAAGAGTATTATATTATTAAGATTAACTCCACCAATACCTCCCGCGGCAGCCACCGACGATCGCGCGGCGGCGGTGGAGGGCTCCCACGGCGGCCGCGGACGGCCCTGTGGCGACGGTGGAGGCCTCCTACGGCAGGCAGTACGACCGCGCATCGCCAACGGCGGAGGTCTCCCGCGACGGCCATGGAGGGGTGGTGGCGACGGCGGCGGCGAGAAGTGCCGGTCTCCCCGGCCGGCAGCCTCCATCCCTGCCAGCCTGTGGCAGCGCGCAGAGCGGCCGGACCCCGATCTCTGAAGAATTTAACTATTTATTTACTTCAATCAATGGACTTTAAGGGTTAATATTGATTCTTAGATCTTACAAAAAAATAGTGTGTATTATTTTTATTTCAATTATGATGGTAATGACATTATATTATTAAGATTAACTCCATCAATACCTACCGCGGCAGCCACTGACGATCACGCGGCGACGGTGGAGGCCTGCCACGGCGGGTAGTACGATTGCGCATCAGCAGCGGCGGAGGGCTCCCGCGGCGGACATGGAGGGGCGGCGGTGACGGTGGCGGCAAGGGGTGCCGGTCTCCCCGGTCGGCTGCCTCCAGCCCTATCGGCCTCTGGCGGCGTGTGGAGCGGCCGGACCCCGATCTTCGAAGGTGTGCGGGCGGCTCCCGTGGCGGCCGCCGCGGATGGCCTGCCAACGGCGGACGGTCGCGCGGCGACGGTGGAAGCCCCGTACGGCCAACACGTACGACTGCGCTGTGGCGGTGGCGGCGGGTTCCTGAGCCGGCCGTGGAGGGGTGGCTGTAACACCCTAAAATTCCATCACAAATAAATCATAGCAACTTGGTTTAATTTAATTTTCTAAAGACTTAATTAAATTTTTAAATTAATTTGAGCCTAAAAATATTTAAACATCATTTAAATAATTTTGGAGCAAAAAGTGCATGTGCATCATTTTTGGTTTGCATGTATTTTGTTTGATTTGTGTGTGAATTTCAAAATCATGAAAAAGTCCGGAAACGCCCCCTAAACTCTCCCTCAATCTCTCTTTCACTCCCGGCCCATCTCATCTCTCTCTCTCTCTCTCTCTCCTTCCTGCCCATCAGCCCTCGCGGCCCACTCCTTTCCCCCCCCTCTTTTTTTCCCCTTCCAGCGCAGCCCGTCCCCGCTTTTGGCCCAGTTGCGGCCCAAGCCGCCTCCCCTTCCCCTTCTCTCACGCCGCCGCCGCCGACAGGTGGGGTCCACCTGTCGGGCCCGTCTTCCACCTCCACCGCCCCCTCCTCTGCCCCGCCCGACCGAGCCGCCCGAGCTCCCCCCGCGCCGCTCCCTCTCCCGCGCCCTTTCCTCTCCCCCTCCACCGAGCTGCGGTTAATGCCTAGTGGAGAACCCACCCACAACCCCTCGCTCTCCCCTCGAAACGCCGCCCCACCGAGCTTCCCACTGCCGCTCGCCATTGATGGCCGGCCCATCCTTTCCCCTCGGCACCGAGCCCTTCCCCTCTCCTCTTCGCCCTTTAAAGAGCACGACCGAGCCCCGAGAACCCTCTTCGACCCCTCTCGCCACCCAATTTCCCCGGAGCCACTTCAATTTCCGCCGCCGCCGCCGCCCGAGCGCCGCCGCCTCGTCAGACCGCCGCTCCAGGACTGCTCCGCTCTCTTCTTCCACTCCAGGACCTTCGCACAGTGGTAACGATGCTCCCGAACCCTTTCTCGTTCTCTGCCCCGCTCTGTTTGTGCCCCGACGGCTCTCGCCGGCGCTCCACCGCCGCCGTCCGTCGACGAGCACCACCACCGAAGCAAATTGACCAACGAGAACCCCCTGATCTTGTTCACCAGCTTGTCACTCACGCACAGAACCTTTTCGCGCTCGAATCCGCGGCTCCGAACTCTGGTTCGGGTGAACTCCGGCGAGTTCACCGCCGCCCGCCTCTGTTCGCCGACGAACACCGCCACCGTGGCCAATTGAACGACTAGAACCCCTTAAACACGTCCGCCAACTCCCCAGCAACACATAGAGCCTCTTCTCGCCTTCTCTCTCGCGCGCTAGCCCCTCCCCGCACCTCGTCGGAGTAGCGCCGCCGCTGTTCATCGTCGGCCGCCGGCTCCGCCGCGTAATCCACGACGAGACCACCCCCAACGAGTTCGCCAGCTCACCCCGGTCCTTTAGCGCCAAACCACGTCCCAACCCGAGGCTCGTAGCTCGAGTTCGAGCATCGCCGGCGTGTTCCCGGCCCGGCGCCGCCGCTCGCCGGCGTTCTCGCCGCCGCCCGACTCGGCCCCTCTCTGTCAGCCGTCCGATTCATATCCAACGGCCCACGATCACCCTGACCCGAGTCAACCAGGCCAAATAACGGTCAACCGAGGCCTTTTGCAAAAGAGACCCTGCCTTTCTCGGAAATTAACCCGCCGTCCTGATTAGTTCAAAAATAATTAGATTTAGGTCCTGAATTTTACAGAAAACACCCCAAGCTTCTTTGTTTTTGTAACCCGAAGCCCAGCCCCTGTCTTTTACGCGTTAGCCCTCGGGTTTAATGCGTATTTACGTTTTAGCCCCTGTTTTTCTTCAGTTCAGCCCCTGGAAACTTAGTTTCTTTGCCAGCAAGTCCCTAAAACTTGTTTTGGCCATATCTTTTCCGTCCTAGCTCCGTTTTTAGCGTTCTTGGTGTCCAAGCGTTCGTCTTTTCGAGCTTGTTAGTTTTAAATGCTTGTTTTAGTCTGTTAAGAATGTTTGATGTACTGTTTTTCTTATTTGTTTTATTGTGTTGATCGTAGACCTCGTGCCAGTTGCAACCGAGTCGCCCGTCGACGCGGATCAAGAACAGTTCTACGAAGAAGAAGAAGATCTTTTTGTAGACCAAGGCAAGTGGCCCTCCCCGCATATTCTTTTTGTCCTATACAACTGCATGTCAAACTAAAATTTACTATTATTGCATTAAAATGATGGGAATACCTTTTTAAGGATTTATCTAGTCTTTTACCATGCTCCCTTGTACCAACCCCTGTTTTAAATAATATTTTGGGTTAGTTCATGCTTAGTGTTGCAATACCTTGGGAATGGTTAAAATGAATCTTTATAAAATTGTTGATCACGATATCTTTAATAATAAATGCTGGTTAATACAAGAAAACAATTATTTAATCGGAACATGGAGAACCACCCAAGAAAACAGTGCAACCATGGTGTCAAAATGGGCTCTGACCTTAGCCAATTAATTAGGTGTGCGACTGTACTGATGGCCTTATCCGAAAGGAGCAGAGGGGGTCTGGGGTTGCAGGGGTCACAGCCCGGTCCTCTTGGGGTAGCAGCCTTTGCTAAGGTGCTGACCATTAGGGAGGTTTGTGGACCGCCCTAGCTGTAACTCTTGCGGGTTGTTGGACTTTTGCATACCTTTGTAAAGGCTTCGAAGTGGACCCCTAGCCACTCACCTCGGAAGTGTTTAAGGGCCTTGCAAACCCGGGCAACATGGGGAACACGAGCTATGGTGAAAGTGTACAACCTCTGCAGAGTGTAAAACTGATATATCAGCCGTGCTCACGGTCAAGAGCGGCTTGGACCCTCACATGATAATTAAACTTAAAGATGGAATCTAAATCGTGGTTTTACTCGTGGGTTTTGGAAAAAGATGTTTCTTTTAAATGCTTAAGCGGGTTGGTATAAACTTACATCTAGTAAATAGGAAATTGCTAATAAAACTTGATCAACTCTAAAAAGCTCACTGCTGTGAACCTTAGCCTATCCTTGTGGCCTTGCATTTTCACCCCGCTTGCTGAGTACCTAGTTAGGTGTACTCACACTTGCCATTGCTGAATCAGAAGAAGGAAATGGAGAAGAATACTACAGCGACTACGATGAGTTCTGAGGCTTGCGTTTCCCCCAGTCAAGATGCCTGTGGAAGATGGAAGCTGAAGACGCTTCGTTTAGCTATCGCTTGTTCTGCGAATAAAGACCTTCGTGTCTCCCGAGAGTGTAATATGAATATTATTATAAATCTCTTGTACTTTAGAACACTGTGTTTCGATATTACACTCTTTTGTCTACCATATGTGTGTAAACATGATCCTGGCGCACATATGAGACGCACTTGGTTTTCCTTTGAAAACCGGGTGTGACAGGAGTGGTATCAGAGCAGTGTTGACTGTAGGACGCAGCCTTAAGTTAGAACTGGTCGGAAATTAAGGACTCAACATCTAGAAAGCCATGTCATCTTTCAAAATTCCCCTATTTTCGCATAAAAATCTAATTTATATTATTTCTTTTTTATTAAAAGATTTCATCATTTTGATTTATTCTATACTGAGTCAGTTTTCTTTTTCTTGTCAGATGGTTCGTGAGTTTCAGACCGCTCGTGCTGTCACCGGAGGTTCACGCCCTGCTGGACCGTCAGTTCCCCAGCACCCCGTGGAGGCACCTGCTGAGGAGGTCCCGGTTCAGGTACTGCCTGAGGCACAGGCAGAGGCACAGGAGGAGGAGCCACCCCAGCTCTACGACGGCACTGTGCTCGAGGTGGACGCCGACGGAGACATGGTGATTCCACCAGCTGCTCCTGCTGCCGGCGACGCTGCACCGGACGCTGCTGGAGGTGACCCAGACGACTCTGGGGACGACAGCGACGAGGAGGAGCCCAGTGACGGGGATGACCCCGACATGGAGGTCGACGACCAGGAGAACGACAACAACAACGACGAGGAGGATCCAGAGGAGCCCCGCCAGCGTGGTCCGGAGTACCACCTTCACGCTTCGCTGGGTGGTACCGGGCAGTTCTGCAGACTGCTAGAGGAGCTACTGGGGTTTTTAGAGTTCACTCTAAAGCCTCAGTACGTGGTCGAGCACTTCGAGGAGCCCGGCCTGGAGGACTACTACACAGCTCAGGTACACATCCGGGTACCTCAGCCAGAGGCTTCCGGATGGAGGATCCGTTCGACGCACTACAGCTGTGTTCCGTTCTCCACCGAGGACGCCGCCATCAACGACGCCGCCAGGAGAGCACTCTACTCCTACAGCTACCGTTTCCGCGACCAGCTGTACTACTCCGACTTCCGCCACGTACCCAGCCGACCGGTTGGCACTGAGGACACGGTGGTACCCGCTTCTCAGACCGGAGACGACCGTGTGGACGTCCTTGCTCGAGTCGCTGCTGCACTCAACACCGACTTGGAGGGAGCCACCTCCGAGATCGAGGGACTGCACGGGAAGCTCCAGGACGCTCAGGCCAAGATCGCACAGCTCGAGGCTCAGCTTGCAGGACAGGCACCCCCTGAGGAGATGGTACAGCACTGCACCACGTCTTCTCCACCGCGCAAGAAGCTTCGCTACGGCACCCCAGGAGCTACCACTAGTCTTGGCTAGGAGTTTTTAGATGTCTACCCTTTTTCTTTTGTTAATAATTCCGTTCCTGCGAGGACGATGCGATGTAATAGTGGTAGATGGTTGAAAACATGCTTGAGTTGGATCTTTGTGATGACTGGATGCTTTTGTGGAGTGATGGCCACAACTGCGTTAATAAAATACTTAGTTTAATTAATTAATCTTAGCCCCCCTTATGCTTTTACTTTACTCGTCTTTATCTGTTCAGTTCTTACCTGAGACACTTTTCCCTAACACTCAGATGGTAAACACCAGGTCAGGAGGAGGACAAGATATTCCACCAGTGATACGCGCTCACATTGCAAGTCAGAGGAATCAAGCGCCACCTCCCCCACCAAACCCACCAATGGATCCAGCAATGCAACAGTTTCTGGCTGCTCAGACTCAGCTGCTGCAGACTCTCGCTGCAACAGTGCAAAACCTACAAGCCCAGCAAAACCAGCCACCGCAACCAGCACCAGCACCACCACCGCCCAGGGACAAGCATAAGGAATTCATGAGCCACCGTCCGCCCACTTATTCTCACTCATCAGATCCATTGGATGCTGATGACTGGCTAAAAGTTGTCACCAGGAAGCTGGAAATGACTCAGTGCACCGATCGTGAGATGGTGCTATATGCTGCAGGCAGACTTGAAGGACCAGCAGCTGACTGGTGGGATGCATACACTGCTACTCATGCCGCACCACAGAACATCACTTGGCAGGAGTTCAGGAATAGCTTCCGAGCTTACCACATTCCCTCTGGGGTTATGAAGTTAAAGCAGAAGGAGTTCCTCGCACTGAAACAAGGCAACATGTCAGTCAGCGAGTACCTGGACAAATTCACCCAGTTATCTCGCTATGCACCTGAAGAGGTCAATACTGATGCCAAGAGGCAAGAACGATTTCTGGATGGTCTTATAGGGCCGCTCAATTATCAGTTGCAGAGTCACATCTTCCCAGATTTCCAGACCCTTCTGAATAAAGCTATTGGCCTGGAAAGCAAGCGCAAGGAAATTGGTGAACACAAACGGAAGTTCCAGGGACAGTCTAGCAGTAACACTCGCCCCCGCTACAATTCCCCTCAGGGTTCCTACTTCCACTCTGGTGGACAGAATAGAAGTTATCCACAGAACATGCAGTTGCAACGTTCATTTCAGCAGCCACAGCGCTTCAATCAGCAATCACCCCGTACTCCGAATCCTCAGTAGAATCGGACAATCAACAACTCAGCCACTCCCCGCCCAAACAATGCCACAGGCACTCCTGTGAGAAACAATGCTCCAGTACAGCCAAATGGATGTTTTAAATGTGGAGAATTGGGACACTATGCTAACAGCTGTCCTCAGCGTGGGATGCATACCCCACAGAGAGGCAATGAACAGAGGACTGAGAAACCATCGTCACAAGTTCGTCCCGGAAACTCAAGTGCACAGGGCAACAGGGCTCAGCGGAACTTTGTTCGTGGAAGGGTGAACCATGTGACCGCCGAACAAGCCCAAGAAGCTCCAGGAGTTGTACTTGGTATGTTTCTTGCCAATTCCATACCTGCAACAATTTTATTCGATTCTGGAGCAACGCATTCATTTATTACTGAACAATTTGTGGCAAAACATGGCATGAATATGAGGGCTATGAAAAAGCAACTATTAGTTAGTACTCCCGGCGGAGAAATGCAAGCCAGTTTATTATGCCCACAAGTGACTCTTAACATTATGGGAGTAGATTTCCCAGCTGATCTGGTAGTACTAAAATCTTGGGGAATAGATATAATTCTGGGAATGGATTGGTTACATCAGTGGGATGGATCTATTCAATGCCGAAAGAAATCAGTACTCTTAACCAGCCCTAAAGGAGACAGAATTGAGTATGTGGCAACTCCCTCATCGACAGAAGGCGGAACAGTAAATTCTATGGAGGGCAAGACTCTGGAAGATATCAAAATAGTGAACGAATATCCGGATGTATTTCCAGACGATTTACCAGGTATGCCACCTGACCGAGATATTGAATTCAGCATTGAACTTTTACCTGGTACTGCTCCCATATCTAAGAGGCCATATAGAATGGATGTCAAAGATTTGGCAGAACTTAAGAAACAAATAGAAGAATTGTTAAGTAAAGGGTTTATCCGTCCTAGTTCATCACCATGGGGAGCCCCCACTCTCTTCGTAGACAAGAAAGATGGCTCTAGAAGGATGTGTGTAGACTATCGATCTCTTAACGAGGTCACCATCAAAAACAAATATCCCTTACCTAGGATCGAGGATCTGTTTGATCAAATGAGAGGTGCAAAAGTGTTTTCCAAGATAGATCTGCGATCGGGGTATCATCAATTGAGAATTCGTCCGGAGGACATTCCCAAAACAGCTTTCACGTCCAGATATGGGTTGTATGAGTTTACTGTCATGTCATTCGGATTGACGAATGCTCCGGCATACTTCATGTATTTGATGAACAAGGTGTTCATGGATTATTTGGACAAGTTTGTCGTGGTGTTCATTGACGACATCTTGATATTCTCTCAGAATGAGAAAGAACACGAAGAGCATTTAAGACTTGTATTACAGAGACTTCGAGAACATCAGTTGTATGCTAAGTTCAGCAAGTGTGACTTTTGGTTAAAGGAAGTTTCATTTCTTGGTCATGTTATCACTGACGGAGGAATAGCAGTGGATCCGAGTAAAGTACAGGATGTGTTGAACTGGAACCCTCCGAAGAATGTGTCTGAGATCAGGAGTTTTCTCGGATTGGCAGGTTACTACCGCAGGTTTATTGAAGGCTTCTCGAAGATCGTAAAACCGCTTACAACCTTACTAGAGAAAGGAAAAGAATTCAAATGGAATGATAAATGCCAAGATAGTTTCGAAGAATTGAAGAAAAGATTGACTACTGCCCCTGTGCTGATCATGCCGGACATTCACAAAGGGTTTGACGTATATTGTGATGCCTCGCGTCAAGGCCTTGGTTGTGTTCTAATGCAAGAAGGAAAAGTAGTGGCTTATGCTTCCAGACAACTGAGGAAACATGAACAAAATTATCCAACACATGATCTAGAATTGGCCGCCGTTGTACACGCGCTGAAAATCTGGAGACATTACATGATTGGTAACAAGTGTCAGATCTTTACCGATCATAAGAGCATGAAGTATATCTTCACTCAGAAGGATATCAATCTTAGACAGCGCAGATGGCTGGAATTAATCAAGGACTATGACTTGGATATTCAGTATCACCCCGGTAAAGCTAATGTTGTGGCAGATGCTTTGAGTCGGAAGAGTCAGGCAAACATGCTTATAGCTCAGTTGAAACCGCAAGAGTTATGTTGGGAAATGGCACGGCTCAACTTAGGAATCGTAGCCCAGAGCGAATCTATGACCTTGGAGGTCGAATCAACACTTGAACAGGAAATCAGAAAAGGACAGTTGACAGATGAAAAGATCAAGGAATACGAAAAGCTGATTGATTCAGGAAAAGTTCCCGATTTTAAGAAAGATGATCAGGGAACCATATGGTTCAGAAACAGGATATGTGTGCCAGAAGACGATCGCCTACGTGAGACTATACTGAAAGAAGCTCATGATTCGGCATACTCTATTCACCCTGGTAGCACCAAGATGTACCAAGATCTAAAACAGAAATACTGGTGGTACGGAATGAAAAGAGATGTCGCAGCTCATGTTGCTCTGTGTGACATATGTCAAAGGGTAAAAGCAGAACATCAGAGACCAGCCGGTTTGTTGCAACCACTGAAAGTACCTGAGTGGAAATGGGAAGAAATTGGTATGGATTTCATAGTAGGTTTACCTCGTACACGCGATGGTTATGATTCCATATGGGTTATCGTGGACAGGTTAACCAAAGTTGCACATTTTATACCAGTTAAAACCACTTACTCAGGAGCCAGGCTAGCAGAGTTGTACATGTCACGAATTGTGTGTTTGCATGGAGTTCCTAAAAAGATAGTGTCAGATCGAGGCACTCAGTTTACATCACGTTTTTGGAAGAAGCTACATGAGTCAATGGATACGAAATTGAATTTCAGCTCAGCATATCACCCACAGACTGATGGTCAAACTGAAAGGACAAATCAGATATTGGAAGATATGTTAAGGGCTTGTGCTTTAAAGCATGGAGGTAGTTGGGACAAAAGTTTACCATATGCGGAGTTCGCTTACAACAACAGTTATCAATCTAGTCTCAAGATGGCACCGTTTGAAGCCTTATACGGAAGAAAATGCAGAACACCCTTGTACTGGAATCAAACGGGTGAAAGTCAACTCTTCGGACCAGAAATTATAAAGGAAGCAGAAAGACAAGTTGAGATAATTCGGGAGAATCTTAAAACCGCACAGTCACGCCAAAAGAGTTACGCTGACCCTAAGAGAAGAGAAGTGGTATTCGAGGAAGGAGATTATGCCTATCTCAGAGTATCACCTATCAGAGGACTGCGAAGATTTAATGTCAGAGGGAAGTTATCACCTCGTTTTATCGGACCTTTTAAAATATTGGAAAGAAAAGGAGAAGTGGCATATAGGTTGGAATTACCAGCTCGATTATCAGGAGTTCATGATGTGTTCCATGTATCACAACTGAAGAAATGCTCAAGTGAGATTAGAGTGGAGCACTTACCACTGGAGGATTTAGAAGTAAAAGATGACTTGACTTATAAGGAGTATCCTATCAAAATCTTAGACAAGTCACAGAGGGTCACTCGAAGCAAGATAATAAAAATGTGCAAAGTTCAATGGAGTAATCACTCAGAAAATGAGGCCACTTGGGAAAGAGAAGAAGAACTTATGGAAGAGTTCCCCCAGCTGTTCTCCGAATCTTCCTGAATCTCGGGACGAGATTCTCTTTAAGGGGGGTAGGATTTGTAACACCCTAAAATTCCATCACAAATAAATCATAGCAACTTGGTTTAATTTAATTTTCTAAAGACTTAATTAAATTTTTAAATTAATTTGAGCCTAAAAATATTTAAACATCATTTAAATAATTTTGGAGCAAAAAGTGCATGTGCATCATTTTTGGTTTGCATGTATTTTGTTTGATTTGTGTGTGAATTTCAAAATCATGAAAAAGTCCGGAAACGCCCCCTAAACTCTCCCTCAATCTCTCTTTCACTCCCGGCCCATCTCATCTCTCTCTCTCTCTCTCTCTCTCTCTCTCTCCTTCCGGCCCATCAGCCCTCGCGGCCCACTCCTTTCCCCCCCCCTCTTTTTTTCCCCTTCCAGCGCAGCCCGTCCCCGCTTTTGGCCCAGTTGCGGCCCAAGCCGCCTCCCCTTCCCCTTCTCTCACGCCGCCGCCGCCGACAGGTGGGGTCCACCTGTCGGGCCCGTCTTCCACCTCCACCGCCCCCTCCTCTGCCCCGCCCGACCGAGCTGCCCGAGCTCCCCCCGCGCCGCTCCCTCTCCCGCGCCCTTTCCTCTCCCCCTCCACCGAGCTGCGGTTAATGCCTAGTGGAGAACCCACCCACAACCCCTCGCTCTCCCCTCGAAACGCCGCCCCACCGAGCTTCCCACTGCCGCTCGCCATTGATGGCCGGCCCATCCTTTCCCCTCGGCACCGAGCCCTTCCCCTCTCCTCTTCGCCCTTTAAAGAGCACGACCGAGCCCCGAGAACCCTCTTCGACCCCTCTCGCCACCCAATTTCCCCGGAGCCACTTCAATTTCCGCCGCCGCCGCCGCCCGAGCGCCGCCGCCTCGTCAGACCGCCGCTCCAGGACTGCTCCGCTCTCTTCTTCCACTCCAGGACCTTCGCACAGTGGTAACGATGCTCCCGAACCCCTTCTCGTTCTCTGCCCCGCTCTGTTTGTGCCCCGACGGCTCTCGCCGGCGCTCCACCGCCGCCGTCCGTCGACGAGCACCACCACCGAAGCAAATTGACCAACGAGAACCCCCTGATCTTGTTCACCAGCTTGTCACTCACGCACAGAACCTTTTCGCGCTCGAATCCGCGGCTCCGAACTCTGGTTCGGGTGAACTCCGGCGAGTTCACCGCCGCCCGCCTCTGTTCGCCGACGAACACCGCCACCGTGGCCAATTGAACGACTAGAACCCCTTAAACACGTCCGCCAACTCCCCAGCAACACATAGAGCCTCTTCTCGCCTTCTCTCTCGCGCGCTAGCCCCTCCCCGCACCTCGTCGGAGTAGCGCCGCCGCTGTTCATCGTCAGCCGCCGGCTCCGCCGCGTAATCCACGACGAGACCACCCCCAACGAGTTCGCCAGCTCACCCCGGTCCTTTAGCGCCAAACCACGTCCCAACCCGAGGCTCGTAGCTCGAGTTCGAGCATCGCCGGCGTGTTCCCGGCCCAGCGCCGCCGCTCGCCGGCGTTCTCGCCGCCGCCCGACTCGGCCCCTCTCTGTCAGCCGTCCGATTCATATCCAACGGCCCACGATCACCCTGACCCGAGTCAACCAGGCCAAATAACGGTCAACCGAGGCCTTTTGCAAAAGAGACCCTGCCTTTCTCGGAAATTAACCCGCCGTCCTGATTAGTTCAAAAATAATTAGATTTAGGTCCTGAATTTTACAGAAAACACCCCAAGCTTCTTTGTTTTTGTAACCCGAAGCCCAGCCCCTGTCTTTTACGCGTTAGCCCTCGGGTTTAATGCGTATTTACGTTTTAGCCCCTGTTTTTCTTCAGTTCAGCCCCTGGAAACTTAGTTTCTTTGCCAGCAAGTCCCTAAAACTTGTTTTGGCCATATCTTTTCCGTCCTAGCTCCGTTTTTAGCGTTCTTGGTGTCCAAGCGTTCGTCTTTTCGAGCTTGTTAGTTTTAAATGCTTGTTTTAGTCTGTTAAGAATGTTTGATGTACTGTTTTTCTTATTTGTTTTATTGTGTTGATCGTAGACCTCGTGCCAGTTGCAACCGAGTCGCCCGTCGACGCGGATCAAGAACAGTTCTACGAAGAAGAAGAAGATCTTTTTGTAGACCAAGGCAAGTGGCCCTCCCCGCATATTCTTTTTGTCCTATACAACTGCATGTCAAACTAAAATTTACTATTATTGCATTAAAATGATGGGAATACCTTTTTAAGGATTTATCTAGTCTTTTACCATGCTCCCTTGTACCAACCCCTGTTTTAAATAATATTTTGGGTTAGTTCATGCTTAGTGTTGCAATACCTTGGGAATGGTTAAAATGAATCTTTATAAAATTGTTGATCACGATATCTTTAATAATAAATGCTGGTTAATACAAGAAAACAATTATTTAATCGGAACATGGAGAACCACCCAAGAAAACAGTGCAACCATGGTGTCAAAATGGGCTCTGACCTTAGCCAATTAATTAGGTGTGCGACTGTACTGATGGCCTTATCCGAAAGGAGCAGAGGGGGTCTGGGGTTGCAGGGGTCACAGCCCGGTCCTCTTAGGGTAGCAGCCTTTGCTAAGGTGCTGACCATTAGGGAGGTTTGTGGACCGCCCTAGCTGTAACTCTTGCGGGTTGTTGGACTTTTGCATACCTTTGTAAAGGCTTCGAAGTGGACCCCTAGCCACTCACCTCGGAAGTGTTTAAGGGCCTTGCAAACCCGGGCAACATGGGGAACACGAGCTATGGTGAAAGTGTACAACCTCTGCAGAGTGTAAAACTGATATATCAGCCGTGCTCACGGTCAAGAGCGGCTTGGACCCTCACATGATAATTAAACTTAAAGATGGAATCTAAATCGTGGTTTTACTCGTGGGTTTTGGAAAAAGATGTTTCTTTTAAATGCTTAAGCGGGTTGGTATAAACTTACATCTAGTAAATAGGAAATTGCTAATAAAACTTGATCAACTCTAAAAAGCTCACTGCTGTGAACCTTAGCCTATCCTTGTGGCCTTGCATTTTCACCCCGCTTGCTGAGTACCTAGTTAGGTGTACTCACACTTGCCATTGCTGAATCAGAAGAAGGAAATGGAGAAGAATACTACAGCGACTACGATGAGTTCTGAGGCTTGCGTTTCCCCCAGTCAAGATGCCTGTGGAAGATGGAAGCTGAAGACGCTTCGTTTAGCTATCGCTTGTTCTGCGAATAAAGACCTTCGTGTCTCCCGAGAGTGTAATATGAATATTATTATAAATCTCTTGTACTTTAGAACACTGTGTTTCGATATTACACTCTTTTGTCTACCATATGTGTGTAAACATGATCCTGGCGCACATATGAGACGCACTTGGTTTTCCTTTGAAAACCGGGTGTGACAGTGGCGGCGGTAGCGGCGAAGGGTGTCGGTCTCCCCGGCCGGCAGCCTCCAGCCCTTTCGGCCTCTATCGGCTTGCGGAGCGGCCGGACCCCATATCTCTGAAGATGCGCGGGTGGCTCCCATGGCGGCAACGGCGGCAGACGGTCACCTGGCGACAGCAAGGACTCCCGCGGCAGCCACAAACGGCCACGTGGCAGTGCTGGAGGGCTCCTGCGGTGGCCGCGGACGGCCGTGCGGTGACGGTGGAGGCCTTCTATGGCAGCCACGGACGGCTGCGAGGCGGCGACGGCGGAGGGCTCCCGCGGCGGCCGCGGATGGCTGCGCTCTAACCGAGGAAGGATAGCGGCAGACTGAATAATATAGACAGTTAGATCTTCATCAAATCCGACGATATAATTTTCTCTTTTTTTGGATTATTAATGGAATAATATAGACCGTGAGATTTTTATAAAATCCGACGCCATATATTCTTCTCTTTTTTGGATTAATGGAATAATATGGACCATTCGATCTTCATAAAATCCGATGGCATATATTTTTCACTTTTTTGATTAACAGAATAATATGGACCGTTGGATCTTTATAAAATCCGACGGTCCATGCTCTTCTCTTTTTTAGATTAATGTGAGAATTTCTTGGCCCTCTCGGCGAACGTGGTGGCTTCTTTTAACTCTGTTGTAATAATATAATAGATAGATACCACATATGCCAATAAAACCATTATTTTGCATCATGGCTGGGATAAATTTGATCGAAATACCTTAGAAACGTGTGATCATATGGCTGTGAGTATCAATGGTGATTAAAAAAGCTTACTGATTGATGGTTTGGTGATTTTGTTTTCTGGTGAGTTGCCAATGGTTATTAGAGCTAGCCTACCAAATCAAATGAGAGCTGTGTTAGAATATTTCTAGCACGTGTTTAATTAAACAAGATTGAGACATAAACTTGTGTAGCGTGGCACAAGTTTAAATTAAAAAAACCACGAAATATTCCTTACCAAAGTGGACATGCTAGCTTCACACTTGTTCCTATTAGCCAACTAAGCTAAATCCAATCTGATGGCCTGAGAATCCATCTTGGAGCTCTGGAAAACGACTGCGATAGTACCAATAAGATTTGCATGTGAGTTAGGGAGGATAAGATGACAAGATGTTATATACGGAGTATGTCCAAATCATTAGCAAGACGTCTCCATTAGTCAGAGTGCTCTGGACTTGGAGTGAGGAGTGTAGACGGCGGGGGGCGGACACGGGCGCGACCAAGCCGGGGACCAGGCGACGCCCTGGCGCCCCTCCCTGTCCGCTCCACTGCCACGACATGGACATTCACCAGCCGCTAGCTGCCGCCTGCAGCCCTGCCCGCTCCCTGCCACACCACACCGGCCAGCGTAACGAACCTCATGAGTGATGGGTGCCACTGCCGCTGCCCCTGCCGTCGCGTCGCGTCCCGTCGCATTGTTTCGTGTGCCGGCCATTGGTGACCGCCCTCGATCCCTGCTCTGCATGGGGCTTCCTCTCGCTCCCGTCCGGTAGCTGCCGCTGCAGCAGCAAATGCTCTGAACACTGGCCTCTGATCCAGCTGATCGCTGCTAGCTGATGATGCAACGTAAAGCAAGTGCCCACTGCACCAGCGCCGGCGCGTACGCCAGGCGGATCACGGATAGATGGATTGGCAGCCGCCTGCCCATGCCCACATGAATCTTCTGTTCATCTGTACCACTGTACACTCTACTTACTGGCTTCATTCGATCACCGGCAGCCGTCTGTAGCTTCCTGCACATACATACTCCCTCCGTCCCAATATTAGTGCATCCCTAGGATTTGAATTTTTTCCCAAATTAAACGGACGCTAGCGCTGGTAGTATCTGAATCTGGGCCCCTTTTGGGTTGCAGCCAGCATACGTGGAGCTCATATGTTAAGTGGAACCAAGACACGTGGGCTCCATTCAATTAAAAAAAAGCGTCCAGGCATCCTCCACCAGAATTCTCGTTGCTTCCACACCACTCACTTCACCGGCTTCTGCCGCGCTGCAATAATTACTGCTGCTGCAGTAGGGGTAAAATGGTCTTTTACCATGAGTACTAAGTTTGCAACTTGAAGCCTAAAAATGCATTTAAATTGGGACTGAGGGAGTACAGCAGCTTCAGCTTGTACCGCGTGTTGTGGTGGCAGATCGATGGCCTTTGCCTGTCAGCACAAACATTTGCTTCGATCCATGCATCCTCATGCCATGGAAAAGAAAAGAAAAGAAAAGCAGCTGGTTCCTTTGCATCGATCCATCGCTGATGAAGTGATCATTCCATGAGGGATTGGGGGTGAGGTGATCCTATACTCCTAGTCGCAAGGCAAGGATAGATGGATAGGCTACCTGCAGCCTGCTGCATGCGTCCATGATGATCACATTCATGGCCATGCATGAGGAGGCCGGCCGGTTGCATGCATATGCATATATGCTTCCACATATTCCATGTGGTGCGCGTACGTCCTCCGGCGTGCAGGCCACGTACATACACGTACCGGTACTACCATGGCATGGCGAGATGCGCCCGCGAGCTACCCGTAGAGCGAACGCGACAAAGATCGCCTCGCCGCGCCGCGCTCCCCGATCTGATCTGATCTGATCTGATCTGACATGATCGATCGGCCCCGGGTACACTTCAAGGTTATGCTAGCAGCGACGCCGCTGCTGCCTCTGCAGCAGCAGCAGCAGCAGCAGCAGCCTCTCATGTGCTGCACATGTGACGGTTCATGGATGGTACACAGTCACATATGGAGCTAAACGACTAGTACCACCGCTAGCAACCCGCCATGCCCGGCCTAGCACGCACCGCATGGCGAGGAGGTCATGGCACCAGTGGCAGCCGTGTCCTCTGGCCTCTAGCCACGCTGCCGGCCATGGCACCCACCCACCCATCACTCCATCAGCTCCGCCACCGCCGGCCATAGCTCCGGCACTCTCATCAGAGACCGTCAGCAGGCGGCGCGGCTGCTCAAGGCCCGACCCTGCCTCGCCTTTATTGCCCTTGGGATCGATCACATCTCCTGCCCTTGGCGTTTCGGCAGCTGCAGCCTTGCCTTTTCGGTAGTGCCCGCCAGATTTTTTTCTGTGGCTGCCGTCCTTGGCTGATGCTCTCGCCCAAGTCCGGATCTGGTGACGAGCCAGCGCTTGCTGTTGCTGCTGCTTCAGTTAAGATTCCCGCTCCATCGCACACTGAGCCCC
This sequence comes from Echinochloa phyllopogon, assembly GCA_033239725.1. Classification (NCBI taxonomy): domain Eukaryota; kingdom Viridiplantae; phylum Streptophyta; class Magnoliopsida; order Poales; family Poaceae; genus Echinochloa; species Echinochloa phyllopogon. Next base: position 7,424,415 of record BTCW01000001.1, read on the forward strand.
TGTTTAGTTTCTAAAAGTTCCCAAACAGTTACTCCCAAATACACTATGCAAAAAGAAGATTCTCCATCACATCAAAATATCATAACATGCATGAAGTACTAAATATAGATGAAATCAAAAACTAATTGCACAGTTTTGTTGTACTCTGCGAGACGAACATTTTGAGCCTAATTAATCAATTTTTGGACAAATTTTTGCACATACAAACGAAAATGCTACAGTGGCGCAATGATTACGAAAAGACATCCCACTCCCAAATTCAACCTCCTAATTCTAACATCTAAACACCCAGGTGCAATGGCAATGGCTGGCCTGCTGGCAGAGTGGCAGCTCACATCAGCAGCTGCTTCAGTGCCAGTGCCAGTCCATGTTGCAGCAGCAGCACGCAGCAGCCAGCACTGACACTGACAGTACTACCCCGGGTGATTAGTTGATTACCTAATTAACTAACTACTGTAACTGACTCATTAACTAATCAGGGATCAGACAGAGTAGCTAGGCACATATATATCTAGGGTGGCAAGCAAGCATTCCATCCATTGGAAACCTGAAATTTCTAGAACCTAGCACTAGTTCAGCTTCAGCAGTAAAGTTTGTCTGTTCTGCACCTCTTTTCTAAAAAAACAAAAGATACACTAGCTAGGTCCCTGTCCTTTGATTCTTAATTTCTTCACAAAGACGCATTCGCGCCATCGTTTCGATGAAAAAAAGATTATAAATGCATGGCGCTTCTCGTTGCTGCTGTTAATTAGGCCACTCGATCCGTCTCGCTGTCAAATCCGGTCGCCAACGATCGGCTATCTCCTCTGGCCAAGTAAACAACAGGATTTCAGATTTCTCCTCTAAAGAAGAGCAGAGTGTGGATGTTTTGGCACAATGCCAGATGCTACGCATCTCAAAATACTAGCACTAGCAGCATGGATCCTTCTCATTCCATAGGATTGCAGCTCCTTTTAAATTCGAAATCGTAGGGAGGGTGTCGAGGATCGGAGCGGACCCTTTCAATTTGCCGCGCTTTCCGGAGCAGATTCATCGGCACAAATCAAGGGCACAGCGCCCAGCTCAAAGCACTATCACACACAAACCAGCCTGCTGTACTGTGCTACCAGTGCCACTACCCACTAGTAACTTACTGATGAGAAGATGGAGCTAGTTGCAAGATGGTGAGAGAGAGGGAGAGCGATTAGTGCCGCCATGAGGTGCTGACGTGGACGGATTTACCTGGGGAGCTGTGCCGCCATTAGCCAGTGGTTGCGATCGTAATCAAGTGGTTAAGCGAGCTCATGTGGCCCATTAATTGGGCCTCGGGATGTCTCTCACGCCGAGCTGGAAACCATGAGGAGCGCCCGTGTCATGCCCGCTTGGCGCCATGTGCCGGGGAGTAGGAGTACCCTTCCTTATTCCGTGGGCAACGGCCGCGGCGGCCGCACGCCGCCCCGGGGATCGCCGCCGCCGATCTCGATCGGAACAGCCGTGCCGCCACCGCCGCCGCTGCCCGTCCGGCAGACGAAGAGCCACGGCGCATCGCACTGTCCCTGACACATTCATATAATTTGCCCGTTCCCGCCAGTGAAATACTAGTAGCTGAAATGCAATTGATCGGCCATTTTGCTGACAGAGGATGGATGCAATCGTACCAGCGCTAAAATTAATTTCTATGGCGATCGAGGCGGTGGTTCTTGCTCAGCTCCGGTAGTTACAGTACAGTGAGGATATTCTATGGACAGTGACAAGGGTTAGGTCGCCGAGCGGCGGGCCCGAGGCGCCGGCTTCTCCGCAACCTAGGAGGTGGCATGGATGTTGTTCTGGGGACCTGAAAACTGAAGCTTGATTTGGGATCTCGATTTCCTTTTCCTCGAGAGCAGTACTGTAACGTATTGGCCGATGTGGGGATGGTTAAAATTGTTTATCTTGCGGCTACAGCTTCCACGAAGCCATGTTTATCTCTGAATGAATATTGTTGCCGAGGCTGCCTGCACTCGGAAGCTTCTGAGCTGCCCGTCTCGTCTCCTGGCTGGCACCACACCACACGTACTGTTGTGATCAAGCAAAGCGTGTAGATTCGTGGGGCTTCCAAGGCGTGATCATCAAGTGGGGATCGAAGATTTGCAGCGGCAAGCAGGCAACTTGTTTTGAGTTCTCGAGGGAGGAATTGAAGAACATCTGAGACAGACAGCTACTGAAGGATTTTAAAAACTTGTGAAAGTACGACAGTGCAGCAGTGCTAGCTCAGACAGACCAAGAGCTAGTTAGTACCTGATCAAGAACACGAGACCTATTCCAGCTTCAAACAAGGGTAAATAACAATGTGCAGGGTTTTGAGGCCGTCAGGACATGTTGTGGCAAGTACAGCTGCAGTACATGTCGATCTGCAGCCTTGTGTTCTTGGTGGTTTCAGCTTGTTTAATGGTTGACTTCAGGTGCCAGCGATGTTTTCAGTTGACATCGGTGAGCTTGGGATCATAATCTGCATTCCACATCTTGGCGTTTCATTAAGAACAGTGAAATAAGGTTATGTCACTGGAGACTGGGAAGATCAAAACAGAGAAGTCAATGTGCAGACTGCAGAGAGATTTTGTACTCATTTTATTGAGCCGATCAATGTTATCGTTTTTCTCGTGCAAGCGCGGTACTTTGAGGATCATTTCTTGGCAGTATATGCTAAATAATTTGCTTCTTCTAGTCTTAATCTAACTATGTGAAAGCCGAGTGTTAATAATGAATTGGGTTGATATACAATCAACAATAGAATCCATACTTAACATACGCCATGTTCGTTTGGATTGTTTCCAGCCAACAGTGTTTTTCTCTCAGCGAAAACCAGCGTCACCCACCAGCCACCAACCAGCCAGCAGTGTTTTTCTCCAGCAAAAACCAGCGACAGCCAACAGCCACCAGCCAAACGAACAGGGCGATAGAAATGATCCTCCAGATTGTACCTCCAGATTTACTTAACATAGAAATAACATAGAAATGATCCTCCAGATTTCGAGAGCTTGAACCTCCAGATTTCAATCAAGAATAGAAATGATATGGAGGTTCAAGCAACAGAATTAAACATGGTACATTCTAGAACTTAACATACTTACTGCTTGGATTTCATTAACCTCGTACTGATAGAAAAAGAAAGTACTCCTATTATGCAGCCCATCTTCATTCTTATTTCTTTAAATCAAAAGAAGTATACTTAAATAAACCTTCTGTTGCTCGAAAAAAATAAACCCTGTGTCAGTTACTAGCTATGAATAATTATTGTCTCTGATTGACGCATTTCCAGCCCAATACTATGTTCTAGTAGCGAATCAAGCTTGAGCATAGGGGGTCAACCTCCAATTTTTGTCGGTTACGTGATCCTTTAATACCATAGTTATCGTCACTAATCATTCTTAGAGTTGACCTACGGAATCCCGGTTTTCAATGCCATGGGCTGGTTTTGAGTGATTCAGAATCCTTTCTCCATGCTGATCATGCGTTTTCCAGTTCAAGGTCTCTGGTGTGCTGACTAAGCATACCAATCACTGCAGCATGTCAGTGCTGTTGCTTGCTGGTGAATCATCTCAATTGCCACCTGGGCTGTGTGTGTCCACCATTTCTGCATATGCATCAGAACTTGCTACTGAAGATGATTGCATTGGAAGTTAGAACTGAAAAGAAAATGTGCTCAAGACAACTAACTCCTTAATTGCACATGTTGCCTTGCCGGTTGTGTTGCTTAAAAATATCTTGGGAGTCAAACCTTGCTTGCTTCCTTGATGTCATGAGCATGGCACTGCCATCTCAGAAGGCAGAAGGAAGCTATGACTTGTGTACCCCTGGAATTACTGACAGCCTTCATGTCCAAATGTTTTTTATATGCGATTTGTGATATCTTTAATAGTATGTAAATGCATTAGCGGAGCGCAGATATTATTAATAAACGTCAGAATCGATAGGTGTCATTCTGTTTGCTGAATTCTACACAAGTGGAGGATCCTAGTCAGTTGATGCAAGGTGACTCACTGTGAGGCATTGCTTTCTATATTCATCAGAGTTGTCTGATGAATATTTTACTAGTGCATCATTCATGCCTCTCTTTGTATATGTCATGCCATACCACTGCATAAATCTTCAAACATATATAACTGGGATACTAGTGAGCTGCTGAAATGGAATCATGGAATATTAGCATCATCCATGCATCCATATTCTGATCTGCCACAGTTGAACTTTGGGATAGGCATGAGATGTGCCCTCCAAATATAGAATTGCAGAGGGGTTGTGATGGTGTAGGGGCCTCAAGGAGCAACAGAATCAGAGGGAGCATTATACTAATGGCCCCTTCTGGTGACTGGTGAGTAGGACAAAACGCTAGTGCCTGCCTGTGAGGCACCAGAGTGAGCTCCTGCTTCCTACCAGCCATCCCTTCCCTGCCATCAAGGGTTAGTTTGCATCTGAAAGCACCACCCTATCTCCTATGTGAACTGTGAACAATAATGAATGCAAGATGCTTTCTTTGATTTGTCCTCCCCACCTCATCACGCTTTTTTTCACTGCAAGATCATGCTTTTTTGCCATTAGGAGTGATGTTCCCTAAAGCAAGGGTACAGGCAATGGATAATAGAGTACAAACTGTACCCTTTCAGATTGTTGTCTTGAGCAAAAGTTCATGCACCTACATTCTATAATCTATACCATCCTAATCTGTTATTTCCCAACATCTTTCCAGATAACCGTCGCAAAAATAAAAAAGCAGCTTTGTTTCTTCTTATCGCCGCCGATGATCGCATCGAGCCTTACTATACGTGTCGGCGGAGGACAGCCACCATGAACAAGAAGACAATGGCATTGCCCTCAAGAACCTTTTAAACATGGAAAACTCAGACCCCAAAGATCTTGAAGCTACAGCCAGCTAAACAATAATTAGAGGCTTGGAGCATTGGGTCACATGGCTCCCTCCTCTATTTTATGCACTAGGTGGAGCTAGGGCTGTAACTGCAAGTAACAAGGAATCCCTCCCCCACATGCCCTTTCCAGGGGACCAGAATTAACCCACATGACAAACAAGAAGAAGCTGCTGAAGCCTCATTCCTCCCATCCCATCCCATCCCATCTCCATCTCACCTCACATTTGAGCAACCAAATTATTGGGGATCTCTCAGAGGCAAGAGGACAGCAGGCAGGGCCCCCTTTGCCAAGATGTTTGCAGCCAAATCGCCAGGCCAAACACACAAGGAAATGAGGGGAAGATGTCAAAGATGTGCAGCAGGAGGCCAGCAGCTGCTGCTGCAGTGAACTGAATTTGCACAGGCTGTAGCGTTAGGGGCAGCTCAGTGTTCTTATCAGGATCACCTGGTGAAAGTGTGAGGGCTGCGGCTGCCAATGCCAATGCATTGAGGCCATGGTGGTGGCTGCACTGTGCACTAGCCATCGATCCCTGCTCTCTGTGCGTCAATGATTGATGGATTTGGCATTCCATTGGACCAGTGGCTTGGAATGCCAGGAAAGATGTGTACTTTTCCGGTGTACTAGTGCAGCATGATACATTGGTGGCCTGGCCTGGGCTCACCGGCTGGCTCAGCTCCTGGCAAATATGGGCACTCCTCCTATCCTGGGACCGTTCGTCTTTTATCAGGCCTATCCACCGGAAACATCGCAATCCAGGCTAGCCTACGTATAAGGGTGTGTGTATAGTTCGTTGATAGGTTCTTTATCATGTTGCTCTGGTGGTGATAATGATATATAAGGAATATGTGCCAGCGTTTGCTGAGCAGATCTCTAGCAAACGGTGAACGGAAAGACTTCAACATTTTGTTATGCTCGCCGAGAGTGATTGTGTTTTCTCTCCTCTTTCCAGAAAAAGAATTTTGAGGATAAATTCGAACTGAATTTGTTTATGAAAATGTCACCTTCAAGAGGAAATAATATGAACGGTCAAGAAGACGGGCCTGCTCTATACTGAAAAATAAACTGTAAATGTCAATAGAGCTTGTGCGTTAGACCTGACAGTACACGACATTCTGGTAGTCTAACTGCATCTAATAATTTAGAAGAAAAATAGAGGAATGTATACACTGGTTCATCATGTGGTTGGACCAGTGAACAACTCAATTTCATTTTCATGATGGTCCAGCAGAAATACAGCTCTCTTTTTTTTCCATTGAACAATTGATCGATGGAAAATGAAAGTGTTCGGACTATTGATCACATGCCTGACTATTCCCTCCCGTGAAATTGACCAATACTTTTTGTCCCATCAATTCGATGCCTCCCTACTAGGATGCAAGTTTCGTTTTCTCTGGGTTGGATCGATCCAAACCCAATAAATCTGATCGAGTCGAATGCACTCATCCGAAATTTAAAGCAACAGAAATTGAACAGAATAATCTAAAAAAATGAACTTTAATTTGGATTGGAAGACATCATGTTGGATTAGAATTATTAAGCATGCATGTGCGACCTCTTTTTCTCTGAGACGAAAATGCAGCATTTGTGACTTCTTCCATCCACAAACAAAAATCACTGGAATGACGTTTTGCCTACGCCATGGAAAATCCAAGCTAGCAACCAAAGAATCCGACGAAATTTGACAATGCCCTTGGGGCTTTTTTCCTCGCAATGACCTTGTGGTCATCTGCACTGAAATCAACTCATATCATCAGAAAGAGTTCGGCATCTGAAGGCAACGGGCGTCACAAACCAGTAAAGCTTGGCGCAGAGCCACTTCGAAGGTTGGAGGAAGGCTGCGTGGTAGCGTCTTGCTCGTTTCGTCAACAAGATAGACGAAACATCCGTGGACCAAACACACGGCTACGACTCACGACACGGCAATTAGCTTTGGGTTTGAGTTCATCATATACATAGATATATATATATATACAAATCCTGCTTGGGGTGGAGAATTCAAAGTCCGTGGTGGATGATAGGCCGGGTAGCATGACTACAAACAAAAAGATGCCACGCAACGCAAAGAGAAAGTCACATATTGACTCTTATGTATGCATACTTCGTTTCGAAAAGGCGCGCGAGAACGACATGGACGATAGCAACTAATAGGAGAAAATATTTTGCATCCAAATCATCCAAAGGAGGTAGTTCGCCTACTTGCAACGGTCTAAGACACATTCTCATCTGAAAAGGAAATGTGGTGCCGTCGACACAGGGTTGTTCGACCCGGATTCACAATCACCTACTTCAGAAGCTCCAAAGAAAGACCTTTCATATTCATGTATACGGATTTCAAAGAAAATTCAAGTTTTTTGAACCTCTGGTATACTAGAGAACCAACGAGTTGCCTAGAAACTGAAATGACGATTAACCTCCCCTACTCACTCTAGTGCACATATCCTTCACTTAACGCCAAGACGCTTAACCTTTGAAAGTATAAAAAACAAATACTCCCTTCAGGCATTAGATAATTGTTTTATGGTCACCAAGTGTCCGAAATTTGTCAATATCGCCCCAAATTCACAAAGTCCAAAACAACCATTTCATACATACTCTGTATAGAGAACAATTCAAATTTCTCGAATCACCAATCACCACTAGAAAGATTGAGACGTAAGTTAACCTTTCCTATTCACTCGTATATACCACCCTTATCTTTTGAACGAAAAAAAAACACCATTGCTAGGATAATAAAAGTAATAATACGTACTTACATCTGCCGGAAAAAAATACCTGCCGGAATATCTGGAAATTTTGGCGCGTGGAAGAAAGAAAGAGATGGCAGGGAAGAACAGGAATTGTCTTGGAACGGAACGGAACGGTGTGGATCTTGCGGCGTTGCCTTGTCCGGTAGCGGAACTGTTGGGAATGCTGGTTGCGGCAGTGACAGCTAGCCCCCAAGGACAGGCAGGCAGGCAGAGGGCAGGATCACACCAATCCCCGGCGGCCGCCCGCGTCGCCCCCACCCCGGTTTGGCTGCTGCTCTGCTCCCCCGCCCCGCCCGGCCGGGACCCACGCGACATGTCCCCCGCCATGCGGCCCCACGCCTCACCACCTGGTTTCTTTCGGTTAATTTCAGCAGCTGCTGCTGCCCTGCCCATTGGGTGTCATTAAGCTAGCAGTAGGATAATCCACGTACTCAAATACTAATGGCTCGATCAGTTTATTGTTTTATGTTATTTTATTTTATTGTAGCTCGAACCATTTCTTGTTTCGTGTGGATAGGGCCTTGCTCTTAAGCCGACTGATAAGCACTCAAGCTCGTATGGTAAGGCGTGAGCATGTAGTTTTGTTTTTTTTTCTAGTGCATGATTACATATGAAACGGTTCTATATGCTGCTGTTTAGCACTAGGGGGATGGGAACGGGATAATGTTCCGTGATCTAATCCGGGCCCTAATCTTGGGGCACAACTCTTGTCTAGTGAAATCAGGACATGATGATGAGAAAAAACTGATCAGGATTCAAGAACCCGTGTAGGGCAGGGGGACCTGCCTGGATCACCAAAGACAACCGCAATTGTTGTTGAGCAGAAAGATCACCGGCCACAAACCGAAAGAGGCCGGCAAAAAGGCGAGCAATGCCGTGACAGGCACCGCTGCATCTCTATGTCATCATAAACAAAACATCTCTGCCATCTCAATCTCTTGTTTTCTTTTTTTTTCATTGCATTTTCGTCTCTAGTAGCGTAGAAGACGGGAATAAACAACCTCTGTACAAATACATACACCAGCTGTCATGGGCAAGAACAAAACAGGGGAGGAGGGGGTAGGCCCCGCCCGTTGTGTGTCATCAAATCTTAAAAAAGCTGGGCCTGATCCGGTCTGTTAAGGAGGGCATTTCCGGGCAACCTGGGTAGGCCCCGAGGCGCAGGCTAGGACAAAAAGTTAGTGCTCCTTGGCTTTTAGTATCACTTGGCATGTACACAGGGGTGGCTGTGGGAGAGAGGGGTATTTGGGTCATTCTGGACATGTCCTATAGTTTGTTGGGGCTCCTCAGCTTTGCCTCATGTAAACATCTTTTGTCAATTTCGACAAAAGAATGTGGGGTTTAGAACAGAGGAGGCATTTTGTACTATGAGGTTGCCGGATCAGACGGATGAGGTGATCGGGGTCGGAAGATCACCGGCGCTCCATATTGCGGGTAGAGGAGCATCAGGACTGTCGGCGCGTGTATGTAGTTTGGAGATGTCCGCATCTCAAACCGTTGCAGCAAGATGGCCATGGTGACCTTGGCTTCCAATCTTGCTAGGTTCTGGCCTATGCACATCCGGGAGCCCAGCCCGAACGGTATGAAGGCGAGGGGGTGCTTCGCCGCCCTGGCCGTACCATCGGCGAACCGCGCGGGGTTGAATTGCGCCGCGTCGAGGCCCCAGAACCTGGTGTCGTGGTGGATGGCCATGATCGGGATGAGCAACTCCGTGTCGCGGGGGATCATGCACCCGTCGGAGAGCCGGACGTCTGTCTTGGCACGGCGGATCGTCGCCACCGCCGGCGGGTACAGCCGGAGCGTCTCGTTCATGATCATGCCGAGCTGCAACACGAGGAGAAGGAACCAACGAACAACAGCGTATGTCAGCGCCTGAAAAAAATGACTGAATTGCCCTTCGCAGGAAATTCGAAAAATCGACAGCAGCAGCTGTCGTTGTAGGTGTGTGGTGCTCACTCACCGTCTTGAGCTTGGGGAGGTGCTCCTTGGAGGGGAGCTCGTCGGGGCCGCAGACGTCGAGGACCTCGCGCCGGGCGCGTTCCTGCCACTCCGGGTGCATGGCGAGGAGCACGGTGGCCCAGGTCAGGAGGTTCGTCGTCGTCTGCTTGCCGGCGAAGAAGAAGGTCTTGCATTCCTCCAGCATGTCCTCCACGGGGATCGTCGCCGGCGCCGCCGTCAGCGACGGCGACGGAGACGCCGCCCGCGCCTTCCTGTCGCCGGCATTGATCATGGCGCCGAGCAGGTCGCGGAAGGCGCCGGCGCCGTTGCCGTCGCCGGCCTTCTCGTCCGCGTCGGCCTCGTCGCTGCGCCGGGCGATGAGCCGCGTCAGGCTCCGCCGTATCTCCCGGTCCAGCTTCCACGACTGCCAGTTCTTCCTGGTCGGCAAGAACCTGCGGCGAGCAAAAAGGGAGCATCTTTTTGGTCAGACGCTGTCCTCGATCGAATCAGCTAGCAGCGGAGACGATCAATGGCGAGCGCGTACCGGTAGCCGGGGACGAGGACCTTGCGGAAAGCCTCGGAGGCGAAGGCCATGAGGCGGCCCTGCATGGCGAAGACGACGCGGCCGTCGTCGTAGCTGCGGCCGAAGGTGGCGCGCGTGATGGCCTCCTCCGTGACGGCCTGGAACCACTCGGCCACGTCCACCTCCACCTCGCCGCCGGCGACCGCCGCCGCCATGGCGCGCCACTTCTCCGCCAGCGCCGCCACCGACCTGCCGACGTGGGGCACCAGCCGCTGCATACATACATACACAAGGGAATTTATGTCAGCGTTCCGTCCATCCGGCGGCGGCGCACGAACACACGAGAAGAGCGGCGGCGGCGGCGGCGCGGGCAATTAACTCACGTTGAGGTTGTCGGGGTAGAAGGCGTCGGTGAGGACGCGGCGGTGGAGCGCCCACTTGTCGCCGTGGAGGCTGACGAGGCCGTCGCCCTCGAGCTGGCGCACGACGGGGTGCGCCTCGTAGCGGTCGAAGGCGTCGGCGCGCGTGAGGAAGATCTCCCGCACCAGCTCCGGCTCCGCCACCGTCAGCCGCGGCGTCGGCCCGAACCAGATCAAGAACGTCGGACCTGCACACGCCACGCTGCCGGCGATCAATCAACCAACCATCCATACATCCATCACATTCACCACCGGCCCGATCGAGTGAGCCTGGACTCGATCGATCGCCGCGAAAATTACCAAGAAAAACCAACGAAACCGAAGGAACTAGCAGAAGAAACCAACCGAAGAAAAAAAAGGAAAGAAAAGGAAAAGACTTGTACTGCACAGGTTTTCTCCCATGTGCTCCGCTCATGATCCAAGCCCAGCCTCATTGAATGCAAGAGCCAGCCAGAGCGGCAGGCAGGGGAAGGACGACAGGGGAGCAGAGCAACAGCGAGAGCTGCCTCAGCAATGGCAGCACGCCAGCATGGCGAGCCGCTGCATGCCTGCAGCTGAGGTGAGGTGAGATCGCTGAGGGATGGATGGAGACGACGCGGCGGCGGCGGCGTGAACACAACACCACGAGCCCCATATGCGCAAATGGATAGAGATAGAGAGAGAGAGAGAGAGAGAGAGACGCCGCGCTGTTCTGACAAGAAGAGACAAACGCTGAGCACCTGGCCGCAAACGGACACGCACAGGGAGCAATTCTGCAGGAGAGAGAGAGGGGAGGCCGAGAGGGAGGGAACAGATCACGGAGGCGCAGCCGAAACCCGCCAAAAAGATGAGCGAGCGAGCAATCAGACACGGACATGCCCGGCGCGGCGGCGGAAGACATGGGCGGGCGAAAGCGAGAGGTGGGAGGAGGAAGAAGGAAGGAAGAAGGAAGGAAGAAGAAGGCATCAGCATCAGGTCACGCACCGTAGATCTTCCGCCAGTAGTGGTAGAAGGCGAGGACGCGGGGGAGGGCGTTGTGGGAGGTGGGCGGGGACATGGGCTTGGAGGAGGCCTCCGCCATGAGCCCCACCATCTCGCGCACGGAGCCCAGCAGGAACCGGTACGGCGGGCCGCGCACCCCCTGCGCCGCGAAGTGCGCCTCCAGCCGCCGCGGCCGCCACCACAGCGCGTCCGCCACGCGCGCCGCCACGTGCAGCGCCAGCCACGCCGCCACCAACACCGCCGCGCACCGCCACGTCAGCCACCCCGCCGCCGCGCCCATCTCCTGTTCCACCACCATTGCCGCCGGCCGGCCTGCTGCTGCTCCCCTGTTTCTTGGAGCGAAGCAGGGCAGGAGCTCCTTCTCCTGGTGGTAATGGCCGTGCGTTGCGGAGAGGCAGACAGACAGAGGGAAGAGGGAGGAACCGAGAGTATGGTGGTGGTGGTAATGGAGGGGGGGGGGGGGGGGGGGGGGGGGTTGGGGGTGGGAAGGGAAGGGGAGGGCGGTTATATAGTGGGCGAGCCCGCGTTCCGGCGGCAATGGATGGGGCCGGCTGGAAGAGGGAGACGGACGGGGAGGAAGGTGAGGGAGAGGGAGACGGGCGTTTTTGTTCGGGTTGGGAGGGTCAACGACGAGGTGTGCTGTGGCACTTTTTGTTTAATTGACCATGTTGGGGATGGTGTGTGTATGTGGCTTCTGATGTTTCATACTTTCGTGTTTGGTGAGGGGGGAGAATGAAATAATTAGTTCATTTTTCAGTTCTAGCAGAGAGCTCTGTTTAACAGAGAGCTATGTTAGAGTTGAGACTGCAGGGTGAGTGAAAAGTTAGGAGGGAAATGGAAGTGAAATTCGATGCAAACCATTGAATTAGAGATTTGACATCAATAAGGCTCATGCAATACGGAGTATTTTCACTTGTCAGTCTGTATGGATTGTGTATATATTGGTGATCAAAGGTGAGAAAACAAAATATTTGGGACAATCGTAGATGGGCCTATGTTTGTGATTGGAGAAAGTACGTTTATATGATGTAGCAATAGCAACTTTGGAGATAGTGACATGATAAAATGTGGGAGATTAGCTTAAGAAAAGTATGTCCCATTATCGGTCCCAGCCACTTGGAAATTCAGTTATTATAGGAACTGAAGCTTGACATCAATTGCCAATTGGGCAACCACGCACACTAATTACCCACCATCTACGTTGAGTATGATTTATCGGCTATGCGTTGCAACACTGTAACAGTGTACAATACACAGTGTCCATTTAATTTCAAGACAGAGGTTTCTTTCGTTATCATACAAAACTATGTTTTAGCTCCCCACTATAATTTCTCTCAACATGCAAGCTTGTCACGTCATCCATCCACTAGGACTATCCATTTATATCATCCATCGATCTTCTATGACCAATATCATCCATGGGCTTTGCGAGTGCAATGCTATAAAATTCGCACAGTAGATATCATTCACCGGTCTTCTATTACCAATAGTATTCATGCAATTACCTTAATGTTTCTATTTTTAAATTTAGTCTTAAATCATGTATAATGTCGTTTGCAAAAAAATATTACTATGCAATCAATTTTGTGTTTTTAAATATTATTTAAAAAATTCCCGCGGCATCGCGCGGGGTACCACCTAGTTATCTTTAAAAAAGGTCAACCAGCTAGGAATAATGCTGATAAATCGCCAAAAAGAAGGAACGTTGATGTGTGATGATCTGATGAGATTCTCTGTGAGATCGAAGAGGCTGAATCGCTTTTAATTTTTGGAAGGAGCGTCTCTGATGGCCATCGTTTTGAGCAGTTGCAGTTGCTGGTGACAGGCTACTGTTTGTACGAGCGCTAGGTGACCAGGGCTGTCTGGTGGCGACGATTTGATATGCCCAGCCCAGCGATGCTCCGTGTACATTTTTAGACGACGTACAGTGTGTTTGTGTGGCGTGCGTTGTTGTGATCTGCTCCATCAATCCATCCATGATCGTCGATCCCTAGCTGGATTGCATGGGTCCTCTGAAAATGTATGTAGAAATGATTTTTGTACATGTATATACTTTGTCCAGCGAGCCAAGTCGTAGTTAATCATTGCAATATGTCTTTCGCAAAAAAAAAATCATTGCAATATGTGTATGCCTCCTCATGTTTGTAGAAATGCGCAAGTGAAAAATGGTATGAGTAGAGCTGTTCCAAAGCATTTTCATAAGCACCGAAAATTTTGTACTATGATGTACTATTAAGCATCATTTCATTTTTGTAAGGCATAATTTGGTAATTTTGTTTGAGAAGGTATTTATAAACATATTTTGACCTTTAATTTTTTTCCTTGTATTATATCATCATTTATACACAATTAATATTGTCTTAAAAGTACTAGGAAGTGTGAAATCTAGTGATATACTTTTTTTACACCAAACTTGCATATATTTTTCATTAATATATGATGGTATCAAATATTAGTTTAGGAAATAGGTCTTTTCCGATCAATATAATGCAACTTACCTATCGATGAACGGGAACGAATAGTACGCAACATCAAGAGACAGTGAAGTATCAATATGATATTCTGATTCTCCCTATTACAGACTATAAATCTTTGTTCTAATGATGTACCAGCATTGCATGATTTAAGGCTATTAATGGGACTAGTTATTAAAGTGATCTGCAGTAGTATTTGTATTCCTTCTGTACGTAGTCGGTCATGGACTTGTAGCCAACAAGCTAATCAGCAATTTTGCATACATGGAGCAGAGAAAAGATCAGTGCGTGCAAGCTCCTATGGTAGTGATTAATAGTCTGGGAATCATCTTCACTCCTGGGATATTGTTATGTGTGACACTAAAACGCCATTAGCCATTAGATCAGAAAATAGTAAACAAAGCAATCCCCTCAGCCACTCGCTGGAAAATCCCAGCAATACTCGATCGTGAATCTTGCAGCGTAGGTGTACTACTGGCATGCGATTCTTGTAAATCCACCAACCACTCGCTGGGACAAATAAGTGATTTAGCATGCAAAATCATTCCCTACTCTACATATCTTTGACCTAAACGTACAGAAGACTACTGTGGTAGAGCAAATGCTACAATAATATCATTGACATGAGGAAACTAGTGTTTTGGATGTTTATCTAATTAAAGAACAATAATTTTTTAAATATGCAATGAACTTTTCAGATAGTTATCCAGATAATACAGTTCATATACAGCATTATTCCCTACCAATCAATATAGCGCATATACCTCTGATGCCGGCACTGTGCAACAGGTAGAGCTAGCTCAACACTGATGGCGAGGTCACAGTGCAGACAGTAGAGCAATCCTTATCTGTGGTATAGCTTGCCAGTAGACACTTTGTATGATCGATTTTAAGGTTATTGTGCGCTCTGGTTCTCATAATTGAACTGTTTGTACAGTGTCTCAATCGGGGCCATGGAAATACGCGTACACGTGGACTCACCAACATCGCAAACGCAAATAGCAGCACTCCTACCTTTTGTGAACCTAATTTTAATCTTTTTTCTTCAGAAAAGGGACGGCATGCAGCGCTGCCATTCATTGAAGAGAAGAAAGAAGCTAAGTTTGAAAGATACAAGCACGTACCCGACTGATGTGAATACGAAAACGGGTAAAAAGGAGAATGTGGCCTTTGTATTTGCACAAAGCTTGCACCTGGCCTTGTTTAGTTCCCACAAACTTTCTAAATTCTCCCTCCAAACTTCACTATTCACCTATCACATCAAATCTATCTCCTCATGTATTGAGCATTAAATGTAGGTAAATAAAAAAACTAAGTACATGGTTTTGATGTACACGACGAGACGAATCTTTTGAGCCTAGTTATGATAGGACAACGATTATCACAAACAAACAAAAAATGCTACAGTGCGCTATAGTGTTCGATGTGACTTTTTGTAACACCCAAAATACTCAAATTTAAAATTTTTGGCATTTAATTAATTATTTAATGCTTTTATCTATTTTATAAAGGCTAAATAATAATATTCTAAATTTAAATCAAATATAAGAGATAGAAACATTTATTGTTGCATTCATGCTGCTGCATTTATTTTTGTATTGCTTGTGATTCAAACAAGAATTTAAATATATTTAAATTCAAATTTGAATCACTTTGTTTGGAGCTCTAGAAAAGTTGTTAGGCCCGTAGTTCGATTCTGCCCCCTGAACTCTTTTTCCGGTTCGCTTTTGCCCCCCCCCCTCTCTTTCTCTGGCCCGGCCCGGCAACTCGCGCGGCCCACGAGCGAAGGTCTGCTATCGCCCCCTGGACTTTTTCCCCGAGATCATCTTTCCTCCCCTCCCCGCTCCGCTTCCGGCCCAGCACCCCTCCCTCTTTATTTCTCTCCCGCGGCCCAGTTCGGCCCAGCCACGTCGGCCCGTCCCGCGCGCGCTCCTTCTCTCTCTCTCTGATCACTCGGAACCGCATGTCAGCCGCTCCCTCTTCCCTTTCCTTTTCTTCCCCCTCGCGCTTTCCTTCCCCGGCGGCCGCTGATGGCGCGCCTCCGCCGCGGCCGGCCCGCGCGCCGAGCCGATTTCCTTCCCCACCCTCTCCCTGAGCCTACTTAATTAGGCCCCCAGCGCACCCGAGTCCCCCTAACCCCGCCCGAGTCCCCAATTCCGCCCCACCCGAGCTCCTAGCGCCGCGCCGCCATCTTCCCCGAGCTCGTCCGCCGCTCGTCGACGACCCGCCACTCCGGTGCCCTGCTGCCCCGGCCGACCCCCGGAGTTGTTTCCCCGCTCCACCAGGAACACGCCGAGCCGCCGAACCACTTCCCGCGCTCCGGAGCTCCCTCGCCATCGCACACCGACCCGCCGCTCCGCCGCCGCTCGTCGTCCCACTGCTCCGACCCATCTCCGACCAATTCCCCGCGTTAAGAGCATCGCCACGAGGTAATGACACTCCCCCTCCCCTCAATTCCAGTTTCCGAGCACCGTAGAGCCACTCCCCTCGGCCGCTGATGGCGATCCGCCGCCGGTCACCGCCGTCCGGCCAACACACCCCTCCACACTGCACGATTTCTCCATGATTGCACTCTTGGCACTCCCCAGTAGCTCCTGAGCCACTTCTAGCCCGCTCGCACGCACCGTAGCAGTTTCCCAGCACCACACCGGAGTTCAACTCCGCCACGCACCGCCGTCCGGCCACCTCGCCGGCCAACCCACGTCATGAACCCCCCAGGTCGATTCGCCATTTTCCCATGAACCCGTAGGACCAAACCGCGTTGAGTTTGGGGCCCTGTGGCGCGAGCTAGCCCCAACTCCGGCGAAGTTCGCCGTCGGTTCGAGCGGCGCCGCCGTGCCCCCTTCGTCTCCGGCGAGCCCGAGCGTCAGGGCCGCCCGATCCAGATCCGACGGGCCACGGCGCGCCACGTCGCGAGTCAACCCCCCCGGGTAACGGTCAGCGCGGGCCGTTTTTCTAAAGAGCCCCTGGGTTTTATCAAAATCAACCCGCGGTCTATTTTAATTTAAAAATAATTACAAATAAGTCCTGTTTTATTCGTTTAGGCCCCTGGAAATTTTAAAACCTTGCCAGCAAGCCCCCGAACCTTAGAAACGCTATAACTTTCACGTTTTAGCTCCGATTTGCTTGATTTTCGCGCTCACGTGTTCGTAGCGAAGCGTAGATTATTTCTAGCTCCTGTTTTTGTACTGTTTTTACTGTTGGTGTACTGTTTCTAATAGAATTAAATTGTTTGCATGTGATGATTGCCTTGGAATGCGTGCATGTTGATCGTGTCCAGTCGGTGAGCCCGTAGCCTCGGACTTCGAGTACGTTGAGGACGTGCCAGAGCAGGACTCGCAGCAGCAGCCGTACTCCGAGGAAGGCAAGTATTAGCATGGACAATCCTTGCTTCCTACTCACTCTTTTAATACACTGTTCTTTACATACGCATGTGTCTAATATTGTTTACCATTAAGGTTATTCCTAGCATTTATTCTCCCTGTCCTTGTATTCCTATGGGTTCTTGCATATGGGTAGTATTTTGCTAGGCGCAACCACTGTCACCTTTACTTAACTGTTAATATTGACTTAATGGTCCACTTCAACTTTAATGGTAAAACTTGCTTTTTAGCAACATGGATTAGGGAGCTAGAGCATGTGCTGTGTGCTTTGCTCTAGTGTCTCCCTCTAAGGACCGGTTCTTAAAGCGGCAACCCAGGAGCCTGTCGCCACCGCCGGAACTATAATGGCTCTGGTCTTGGATGAGTAGCTTGTACGGCTCTAGCTTGATAGTGGTTACCGAGGGGCCAGCGGCGTTGTGGGAGGCAAGGCACGGGGTGTTTTCCCGATTCCACCGAGGACGGTAGCCCCGTCGGCTAGGTCTCGTTAGACCCAGTCCCGTGTTGGGAGTCTCAGCGATTGAGGACTCCGCGCGTTGCGCATTGTTGGGGTGGATACCCGCGCTCTGGACGCCATCGACCCCCTCACGGTGTGACTCCGTGGGCGTACGTCGATCTCGGTGCCTAAGGACTCACCACCTTGTAGTACTCCAGCGGCTACTATCTTGTTAGGGTGTCTTGTGAAAGCCTCGTAGCGTCCCTATGCAGTCACACCTCGGAAGTGTTGATGTGCGTGGTTGGGTGCAAAGTTCCTTTGAACTTTTACGCGACTGGTGGGTAAAGGGCGAAACCTCTGCAGAGTGTGCGATCTATCATGATAGCCTTGCTCAGGGTCACGAGCGGCCTGGGTCCTTTTTGATTAGAATATGGTATTTATTACTGCTTAAGGTCACTTACACTATTAATTGGGTAACAACCGGGTTTTCATTCACTTGTATTAACTTGGATAAAGTTAAAACAAACCAACTAAAAGTGCTAATGCAGTTAAGCCAGTGTCTAGCCTTTTTTTTTGAGCCTTCATAACCCGTGCTATACTTGCTAAGTAATTTCCATTACTTACACTTGCTGTATTTACTTTTTTTTTGGGGCAAAAATCCCGGACGGGTAACAGATTGGAGTCAGGCTGATTATGCTGTGGAGTTTCCAGAGGATTTGCCGTACTTCTGAGTTGGCGTTCTCCCAGTCAGAGTCCCTGTGGGATGCGGCTACGCTTAGAGAGAGTTTATTTAGTCTTCCGCTATCCATGTATTTCATTTATGCAAACTCTGATGTAATCGCTACTTTATGAAGAGAATAAAGCATTGTACTCTGATTTTTACCATATTTGTTTGCTATATGTGTCGGTGGACTTCCTGGACACACATATGGCCGCATTCGGGTTTTGTGTAAATCCAGGTGTGACACTTTTTCGACCAAATTTTATCCACTCCTTTTTACAACTAAACACACCCAAACAGGTAGGACAAAGACCCTACTCCGTTTTGCATTTATGGTTTTGATGAAAGGTTCTTCCTTTACAAATATTCCAGCTAACTTGGTTTTGCATTGTTGGCACTTGCAACATTCATCTTTTCCTAAAAAATTAGAACCTCGTTCTCTACAGACCTTAGATTTATGCACCACAAAATGTTAAGCTTCTCACGCTGACACATATATGTCACCTCTTTTTTATGCGAAAAAAGAGCATCATGAAACTATTTTTATTTTCACTAAAGAACATTACAAGATCTAGCCCCCAATATATACTACTCTCTCCTGTTCATATTAGAAGTCGTTTAGGACAGTGACACAGTCACCAAAGCACAACTTTGACTTCTTTTTTCTATAAAAATATTTCTTAAAAAGTTATATATGTATATTTTTATGAAAGTAATTTTCAAGACCAATCTATTTATATGATTTTTACATTTCCAAACTCAATGATTTAAATGTTATTTATAATTTATAATCCCAATGTTTGACTCAAACCTTGTCCAAAACGACTTCTAATATGAACCGGAGGGAGTACTTTAAACATGTTTCATTGTTTTGGAAACAGTATAGACATAGTTTCATCTAGTTTCAAAATGAGAATGAAACCCCTATAAAATTCCAAGTGGGATTGACCTAAGAACTTATACATCATTGTGTACCCAGGTTATAGCATGCTAAGAACATGCAGCTATACAATACTCCTCTGTACCGAATTATATGTCATTTTAGCTTTCCTAGGTATATCTACACATTTAAACATATATTAGCAAAAGTTTTGTATTAAGAAAGGGGACATATTCGGTGCAAACCAACCCCTTCGTACAAACTTTGAAAACCAACATGCATGGGAGGCGGGTGGGGGAATTTGCAAAATCACAGGGAGGGGGGATTGGCAAAACCAGCATGCATGGGCCATGGGGGCATGTATGGGAGGTGGGGAGGCCCATTGGATCAACATCGTGTGGATCAGATTGTGGTTTCCAAAGTTTGCACGAAGGGAGTGGTTTTGAGAGTCAAAATAAACTATAATTTGAGAGTCGAAGTAAGTAGTATCCCCAATTAATAAGTGTCGTCCTCTCATATATTTCTCCGATGTGATATGTCCGAAAATCTCATGATGATTTGTCAATATGTTTGTGTAACTAATAATGAGGAACAACTAACAAAAAATCGTTTCGATTTTTCCGACGCTAAGCAATAATACTAGTACAATGCTGACTCGCCCAATTAATCTTGATGTATATGTATCTAGCTAGGTTTCTGATACGATGCACAAGCTAGCACCAGGAGCGAAACACATGGATCGGGAACGTGGCCACTGTCTCTGGGCTAATAGCTGATGAACCACACATTGATGGTACATGGTAGCCAGCCACATAGCTTCTGATCAGGTGATCGATCGAACAGCACCTAATAAGTGGCATGGCACCTCGCCTGCCACATCTAGAGCCTACTTTAATTCGCATGCACGTCAGATTCAGGTCGCCTTTCGTTTGAACTGTATGTGTTATTTAAGATATTAATGTATAAATATGTATTCCTTCCATCCCGAAAAGAACATGATTCTATATTTCAAAAATTGTCTCACAAAGAATGCAATCCTATCTTTTGAGCCAGCTAATATTCTGCATGCTGGCCATTAAAAGTTAATAAGAGGCATATCTTCGTGCACATGCACATTTAATTAGAGGCAGCTAAATTTCCTATGATTGCATTCTTTTTGGGAAGCAGAAATACTCTAATACTCCGTATATTAGTGCTCTCTCGATATAAAATCGTTGATATTTTGCTCAAACTTTGACCAACAATATTTAATCAATTTGTAAAATTAAGTAAAATATGTACCCATGGATTTATCATCAAAATTATTTTGAGTTTAACTTGTAGATTTATCTATTTACATATATAAAAAATTGAAATGTCAAATGAATGGAAAAAATTCAATTGTGTCATATTTAAGAAACGGAGGTAGTATATTTATTTTAGTAAAAGTTAACTAAAGATCAATTGGGAAGACAATGACATTATTTTACTCCATCTTTTTTACATGTCACATTTGGTCTGTCCCAAGTTTATAGAAAAATATAAAAGTATCTATAATACTAAATTTGATTCATTAAATTCATCACGGATTATATTTTGATGGTGCATATGTTTAATTTGGTATTGTAAATGTTGTTATAATTTTTTCTATATAAATTTGATCAAAGTTACACAAGATTTAGTACAAACCAAATGTGACACGTAAAAAACAAAGAGCATCATATATGGTCACGATGGAGAGGACAAGTCCCTTTTTCACATAAGCCTCAAACCTAGCAAAGTTGCATACTGCAAAGGTACAATCAAATAACGTTAGACAACATTTATTTTCTTTATTTAGCAAACAATGGAGCGAGACGTCCTAGGGCACAAAACCTTTTTTTTTTCTAGTAGCTCCTGCATGCTTGCCTTTCGTTTTCTCCTTTGTACAGCAGGACAGGGATAAGCCGGGACCACCGGACCAGCATGTATCGAAGTTTAGCTAGAGTGGCATTAACTTGTAGAGAGAGGACCAACAAAAGAAACACACAACACAATCAGTCAATAATGCGTACCGCCTCTTCCATCAAGCAAGCCAAATACGTGCGCCGAAAAAGAGAGGATGGAGCACTAGCGTCTCTTGCAACGGACAAACAAATCTTTTATATATCCAAAGGTCAGGGCATGGCCAGAACAGAAAAGGTAATCCAGAGTAGGCCGGGAACGAGAGATCAAGGACGTGCCAGGAGGCCAGAACGTACAGATCTGTCTGTGATCATCGTCACATATCATTCCCCGTGGCCGTGTGAGAGTCCGAGTGTTTTGGTCTTGGTTTCGCCAAATCAAGCCGTGCAAGTCACGCTACGATCACTTCGCTAAGCTAGCTTGCCCCGGAGACCGAGAGATCGATGTAGTGAGTTGTTCGGTTCCTTCACGCTTAAATCAAACTAGAAAAGGGAACACCAGGCCGGCGTGCGCGTGCCATGGGGCATTTTTGGCTCGTGCACGTCTCGGCAAAAGCTTTTGGACTTTTTGTGCCCGGCCTGCATATCGATCATCAGGACGTACGCCATCCAATCTCGATCTGTTTTCTCTGGAAATTAAAGTAGGACGGTTGCAAAACAAAACCTGCAGCAAATTAAACAACGGCGGTATGCATATGGTTGGGCAGAAACCGCATGCACGAAATTGAGCACGTACGACCGTTTGGAAACGGCGGCACGGTTACTAATGTTGTTGTTTGTAGGATAATCGCTCGGACCGGGAGAGAACAGCAACAACAGACGCCGAAGTGCCGAACGATCGAGTACGTACGTCGTTGGCGTGGCAGCAGCTCCCGAGGCCCCCGGCCCGTGTCTCCTCGCCTCGGCGCACGCAAAAGTCCCTCCCCACCGAAGAAATGTCCGTCCGATCTCCGATCCATCCATCATCCCCACGCCTGCCGCGCGCGAGGCAAAAGGGTGGTGATCCGCGGAACCGGCGGTGAGCGCGCGCGATCACTCGGCCGCGCGTCGAGCGACGCAGCCCGCCGCAGTTCCACGCGCCGCCCCATGCGGAAACAAACGACCGGTGCGCGCGCGCCACGGCTCCGATCGATCCGTTCGGCAGCCGGCGCGGCGCCCGGTGTTGGTGGGCACGGCACGCGCGCGCGCGAGGGATGGATCGATCGATCACCGGCCGGGGGCGGAGCACGATGCTCGGGTCGCCCGGCCGGCCGGCCTCGTCGCGCTCGCGGCGTTAGGGGCAGCGGCAGCACCGGCGCGCGCGTCGACCGGAGGCGCGAAAAGAACATTCCTAGGCAGTCGCGATCGGTCTCGTCTCGGGCTGACTTTTCGAGCCGGCCGGGTGGCCATATATGGGGGATGTGGTGCTTCGTTGCGTAGTGGTAGCCGTCTGGCTGAGCTGAGCTGATCATGGCCCACGCTATGTTACGCTACGGATCGGAGGGGAGAACGTTCTTTATCGTCTGCGAGCTACCTTTTTTTGGCGTGCGCTTGCTTTTGGACTGGATCGACGAGCGAGCTGGCCGGCCGGGCGCCCCGGGTGGAACGGATCGAGATCAGGAGGCCGGCCGGACGGGGGTCATCAGTCACGTACCGGTGTTAGTTGCTGGAATGCTGCTGGTGGTGGTCACCGGACGGACCTAGAGAGAGAGAGAGATGGTCCTGGGTCTGATCGATCGAGTCGTGACGACCGCGGACTCCGGCCGGGCCGATCGGGATGGCTCAGCTCCAAAGGCGGGGATTTTCTCGTATACTGTATTACGCACGCACGCATCGTCATCGATCCGTCCGGGCCCGGCATTTTTTCTTTTGCATGATTATATTCTTGGGTGCACCGTTCGAGTGCTTGACGTAGGAGTAGTGACTAGTGACTAGTCAAGTGTATTCTGCTCCTCATCACTGCATGCATGCGTTCGGCGCCGCGCGAGACCAGAGATAGGAATAGGATGCATGCATGCATCTTCATGGACAATGCATTCAGATAGATATATCACCGGTGAGTTCTGGATGCATGCCAGCTTCCAAAATCCTATACTAGTGGTATATTTTTTTTAAAAAAACTACAACTTGCCATGTGCCTTTTTTAAAAAAAATATAAAGGTAAATAAAAAACTACAACTATATATTTTGGCACGTGTTATATAAGAAAAACTATACCTGCATATGGAGCATTTTTTTTACTTTTACAGCTTTGTCATATGTTTAACATGGACGTAAGATCATTTCATTTAACATGCAAAATAAAATTTATAATATGATAACGTGTCGGAGACTATCGACGTCCAAGATCGATGTTATTACTTCTATACATTTGCTAATGGAGGAAGTAGCTAGTTTTCTGTAGTTTCCAGTAATGGGCACTATAATTGTAGTTCTGCAACATGTGACAAAAATAGTTATAGTTTTTTAGGTTCACCCCTTTCTTTGAAAAGAAACGCGTTCTTCTCTGCTTGGCTTTTTCAGCACAAACACATACATATACATTGCCATCCATCATAACATGTGTGGCCACGATTCTGACAATAATTACACTTCCTATCAAAATAGGCCCCATTTGGATCAAAGGTTTAGTTATGGTTGGGTTAATTTGGCATCCGTGCATCTATATGCATGACGACATGAGCTAATTAGCCTATAGGTCTTGGATGGAAATAAAGCACTACCTAAAGAAAGTGACATGCCAAAAAAAATGACCCAAAAAAAAAGAAAGTGGCATGCATGTGGAGAGTGTGGATTGCTTCCCCGGCCTTCTTGTGACTTTCAAAACAGGAAACCCGACACATTTCCAACTTTGCATCTCTGCATGGTCGATCATCTCAACGTTCTTGATGTTACAAGTACTAGAAAGGTGTATGTTGACTTGTTGAGTGTCACACCCAGATTTTACACAAAACCCGAATGTGGCCATATGTGTGCCCAGGAAGTCCACAGACACATATAGCGAACAAATATGGTAAAAATCAGAGTACAATGCTTATTTCTCAACATAAAGTAGCGGGTACATCAGAGTTTTGCATAAATGAGATACATGGACAGCGGAAGACTAATACATCTCTCTAAGCGTAGCCGCAATCCCACAGGGACTCTGACTGGGAGAACGCCAACTCAGAAGTACGGCAAATCCTCCGGAAACTCCACCTCGTAGTCAGCCTGACTCCAATCTGTTACCCGTCCGGGATTTTGCCCAAAAATAGTAATAGCAGCAAGTGTAAGTAATGGAAATTACTTAGCAAGTATAGCACGGGTTATGAAGGCTCAAAAAGGCTAGACACTGGCTTAACTGCATTAGCACTTTTAGTTGGTTCGTTTTAACTTTATCCAAGTTACTACAAGTGAATGAGAACCCGGTTGTAACCCAATTAATAGTGTAAGTAACATTAAACAGGAATAAATACCATATTCTAATCAAAAAGGATCCAGGCCGCTCGTGACCCTGAGCAAGGCTATCATGATAGATCGCACACTCTGCAGAGGTTTCGCCCTTTACCCACCAGTCGCGTAAAAGTTCAGAAGAACTTTGCACCCAACCACGCACATCAACACTTCCGAGGTGTGACTGCATAGGGACGCTACGAGGCTTTCACAAGACACCCTAACAAGTCAGTAGCCGCTGGAGTACTATACGGCGGTGAAAACTTAGGCACCGAGATCGACGTACGCCCACGGAGTCACACCGTGAGGGGGTCGATGGCGTCCGAAGCGCGGGTATCCCACCCATACTGCGCAACGTGCAGAGTTCTCAATCACTGAGACTCCTACACGGGACTGGGTCTAACGTGACCTAGCCGACGGGGCTACCGTCCTCGGTGGAATCGGAGAACACCCAGCACCGTACCTCCCACAACGCCGTTGGCCCCTCGGTAACTACTGCCAAGCTAGAGACGTACAAGCTACTTGACCAAGACCAGAGCCCATATAGTTCCGGCGGTGGCGACAGGCTCCTGGGTTGCCGCTTTAAGAACCGGTCCTTAGAGGGAGACACTAGAGCAAAGCACACAGCACATGCTCTAGCCCCCTAATCCAAGTTGCTAAAAAGCAAGTTTTATCATTAATGTTGAAGTGGACCATTAAGTCAATATTAAAAATTAAATAATGGTGACAGTAGCTGCGCCTAGCAAAAATACTACCCATATGCAAAAACCCATAGGAATACAAGGACAGGGAAATAAATGCTAAGAAATAACCTTAATGGTAAACAGTATTAGACACATGCGTATGTAATGAACAGTGTATTAAATGTGAGATAGGTAGCAAGGATTGTCCGTGCTATAACTTGCCTCGAATCCAGTATATTTACTCATAGTCTTCAGCTCTTGATCTTGAAATCTCTCGAACGGCCTTCCTCTACTCGCAACAATCATCGAGCACAACACGTGCAGCTAAACAAGCAAACAAACAATATACAACTAAGAACAATACACCAATCAAAGGAAAAGCTTTTAAAGAGCGCACTAAAGGATAGGGCTTGGTTCTATGGTCACGTGAGCGCAAGAATCGCCGAAAACAGAGTTACGGTTGAAAAGTTTCGACTATCGGAAGACTTGTATTTAGTGAGAGACTAAGAGCTTCATTTATTTTAATTTAAGTAAAACCATGTATAAATAATGAATACAAATTATATTTTAAACTTTAGAAAATACGAAATAAACTTAGTCATATTTTAATTATAAATATTCAAGTATAATTTATTCCAATTAAAACATTAACTTGAAAAGAAGCATGTGAGAGCAACTAATCGAATACCTTTGTGGACCGTGTTGAACTAATAAATATTATAATAGAAACACCTTTATGTTGATATCAATCAATATTAAAGATTATTTATGAAATCTCGAATTGAAACCCTAGTTTGCTTTTAATTTGGAAAAGCTAGTTAATTAATAAGCATTAATTGGATTTAATATTTATTTATGAAAAATCGAATTGAAACTTAATTCTATTTTATTCGGAAAACTATTGAATAATTATTAATCATGTTAGCATTAATAAGAAAAACCGCATAACCTTAATTAGATTTTAATTAAGAAAAAACGTGTATATAACATTTAGTTAACTTAGTATTAAATAAAAATTCAGAAACAAGTTGCATGTTAAATAACAGTGCTAACGTGTAGTTTAAGTTGACATGAATCTAACGCAACGAAAACGGATTAAATCGGATCTAAAACGTGGTTTTAATGCTTAAAACAAGGTTTTTAGGGACCTATTCACGATTAACCAAATACTTCAGGGGCTAGTTGGTAAGAGTCGCGAGACACAGAGAATAGTGCCCGCAAAAACAGTAAAACCTGGGGTTAGATCTGTTAAAGGGGTTGGGTGGGATTTATGTGCGACGGGTGGGATTTTCTAGGGGGTTTTCTGAGAAATTCGCAAGGCACAAGATAGAGCTAAATAATAACAGGATTCCCGAGGGACCTAAACGCAAAGCGGCTGTCTTCTTCCTCGGAACAGGACATAGGCGCTCGCCGGCGCTCGGGCGGCTCGGCTCGCCGGCGTTCTGGTGGGCGGGAACTCGGGGCGAGGCGCGCAACATGGAGAGGAGGATGAGGGGATTGTGTTGGGAGTGCTCACCGGCAGTGGGGAACCACGGAGGTGGCCGGATTTCGGCTTGCGGCGGAGCAGGCGGTCGGCGGCGGAGGGCTCTCGTGGGGGAAGCAGCTCGGGTGGGCGTCCGGCGACGGGGACCAGCTAGGGAGCTCCGTCCGAGCGAGGACATGCCCGTGGCGTGGTCGGCTTCGCGTGACGGGGTTCGACGGCGGCGAATCGAGGCGGCGGGCGGCCGACGGCTTGAGCCATGGTGGCGGCGGCGCGGACGACAGAGGCGACGGGGCGGCGGCGGTGGGGCGGTGTTGAGGGACGGCGGCTAGGGCAGCGGGGAGCGAGGAGGAGGGCGGAGCTGGGCGCGCGGCGGCTGCTATTAAGAGGGGCGCGGACGCCGAGGATGGAAGGCGGCGGTGATTGCGGCGGCGGCGCTGACTTCTGCGCGCGCGGGCGGAAGCGGGGCGCCGGCTGGGCCGCACGCGAGCTGGGCCGAGCGGAGAGGGGGAGTGGGCTGGGCCGGCGCGGGGGCTGGCGGAGCGAGCGGGCTGCGGAGCGGGTTGGGCCGAGGCAGCGCGGGGTTGGCGGCCCAGGAGCGGGAGCGGGGCGCTGGCTTCAGCTTTGGGCCGAGCTGGGCCGCGCGCTTGGGTGGGCCGCGGTGGAAGAGGAGAGGGGGCGCTGGGCCAGCAGCAGGTGCTGGGCCCGACCAGAGGAAAAGGAGGGGGCAGAAACGAATCGGGAAAGAGTTGAGGGGGCGAAAGCGAACTCTAGCCTAAACAACTTTTCTAGAGCTCTAAACAAAGTGATTCAAATGTGAATTTAAATAAATTTAAATTCTTGTTTGAATCACAAGCAATACAAAAATAAATGCAGCAGCATGAATGCAACATACTCCAAGTTTAAACCTATATTGATTTGATTTAGAAAAACAATTTTTCCTTTACTAAATTCCCTGTAAATTTTATAAAGCTTGAAAAATTTTAGAAAATTGAGAAAATTATTGTATTATTTATGTTGAATATTTACATCCCAAAATTCGAAAATTTTGGGGTGTGACATTGAGGCAGCTTGTAAAATGTCAATCTTCGTGTCCACCTGCCAAGAAACTTGTATGAACAACCATTGACGTACGCGAAACAAACCACGCATGCATTTGCCGATCGCACGCGAAACCCTGTTTTTCAAACTAATTTGGACAACGGTTACATGATAGTATATGATTAGCTAGTGCTAGCTGTAGGTAAGGCGTGCAAGCTAAGCTAGCTTCTTGTAGATTGCATGCGTCCATTCTTCGTAGTGTTACCCGCCGGCCCCGGCTTTTTGCAATTTGCATTCATGCTGACGTTTTCATCTTAATCTGTATAAACTGCTTGTATATGTTTCTGCTAGAAGGTCCTGGGTGAATTTGTAACTGATTATGAACTGATCGGTCATAATTAATAAATCTACACAAAATCTAGGGTTCATTTTGGAATGCTTAGATTCGATAATTAATTGAGTTTCAACTTAACGTACGTCCCACAGAGGTACTGAAAAATATATAAAAAATCTCGCTTCAAATAGGTCCTTAGAAACTCAAAAGGGTTTGTGTTCTACGTACTTCTACCATGGGCTTTGCATTATTTGTGATAGTGACAGTGATCACATCGAATGGCCAGACATGGCAGGAAACTAATTAAAAATTAGTAAAAACGATGATTGATCCGACCTAACTTAGCTACACTTACGTATGAACAATATAACTGGACTATAAAAAATATCCGTTTGATGCTACATCATATAGTCATACAGCTTTTAATATGCATTATCCATTCTACATCAACTGCAGAACATACATATAAACATTTAATCATTATGTATATCGCACCCACACTGGGTATGTTAGTTTCCTGCAATAACTAATAACTATATATATATATATATACTATGATGTAACAAATTAAAGTATAATATCAATGGATAGTTGAATAGAAATTAAAGTGTCCTTAGCTACAACATCAAATTTTAGACATAATCACATGCTCTCTACCAGATCATAGAGGAGGGAGTACATCAGAGAGACGAGCTAGTTTTCGTCTCCACTAAAATCACTATCGCAGCAGTAAGGTGGACAACTGGACACTCAGTTCACAGTGTGAGTGAGAGTAGCTGCACCTAAATCAGACGAAATTGGCAATTACACGTCGTCTTTCATATGCAAAACCTAACATCACTTGTGAAATCAAAAGGTTTGAAGTCATCATGCCCTTGACTCTGATCTTGCCATCTTGGAAGAACTGGACCTAATGATAAGCCTGGTATACTAGAAAAGTTAGTGTTACGTTGGTTTCAAAACAAAGTTAAAATTTTTGCTGATGTGACCTATATGTAGCTCACACTCATATACTGCAGCCAGTAGTTGGCTAGCTCATCCATCATGATGATTCATGAGAAATTAAAGGGAGAGGATACACCAACCTTGAATAAGGAAATTGATATTATTTGAAAGATGATTGAGTATGGTCTTAAGTAGTTTTAATTGCTTGGGTCAAACGCTACATAAGGATTCAAAAAATCGATGAGATGGTTGGATTTATGCCATGAGATTGTTCTCAATCCAAAGTCTTTGTGGACCTGCAGTGTTGACAATATTTATGAGCCTAACTTGATGATGTATTGCTCTGAGAATATGGGCACGCTGACATATTCAAACTCACGAGTCTTGTCACAACATAAGCCAACCATTCTGACACACTATTGGTTTTCCTTATTTGAATATGCAACGATTTTGGAAGAGGTTGTATCTCAGCCGCCAGTATTAATATATGACCCAAGACAGTGAAAAAAAATTAGCATGTTCTTGTTTTTTTTTTGGGTGACTAGAAATTGAAGTGTGAGTGTCATGCCCGTTTATTCTTCTGATACACGAGTATTAGGTTAATAATAAAATGTATGAACTCATCTAAACTTCCTATTTACCAAATTAGTTACTTGGGAAAGCACAAATTAAGCATGAGTACTATGTTTACATGGGCAAATCTTCCGCTGATCCGAAGCAACTAAAGCGGTTAATTTAAGTTACTTCTCATATATGTATTCATACATTTTTAAACAAAAATTTAAGTTCAATCATAAAAAAAATGTGTATGAAAGCGTGTCCATCAGCAGTGGTTAGGCAGGTGCGTTCACGTACGTTTCACCTAGACATGATGAAGACAAAATTAAAGAATATCATACTTAGCTGAGCATATCATTGCTCACTGTTCGAGGAGTATCTTTTAATGATTAGGAACCTCAAATCTATCGGGAAGATGAATTTCTTTTTGTTAATTGGAAGTACTCCGTAGTAGGTATATGGTTCCAGAGAAAAGAAGAGCTATCTAGGCACATAAATAAATATACTACATCTTTGGACTCTAATGGAGATTAAATGCTAATAATAACAAGCTCAAATCCATGTCTTCTTCACTAGTTCCGCGACCGCAGAAAGTGCTAATGCACGGCAACAATTTTCCCCCCTAAAAAAAGCCATTCTAGAGACCCAAATTGGCATTGAACACGAAAGTTGAGGCCAGAGCGAGAGAGACACGGCTGCCTGAGACGACAAGATCAGGTTGCATCGCCATGGAAAGCCGCAAGTGGGCGTACGGCCGCCACCACCAGCCACCAGAGCACGGCGGACAGGCAACGGCCAAAGCCGCTGCCGGAGCCGGACCCTGTCCCCCACCTTGGCCTTGGCGCGTAGCCCGGCGGCCCGATCGCTTTCCCCGTTCCCGAGCGCCGCCGATCGACAGCTCCATGCCAACGCAAGCCGCGGCCGGCGCGGCGCGGCGCACGGATCGAGCGCGACGTCGCGCGTCCGTCCAGGCGCGCGCGCCCTCGCCGCCGCCGGCCCGCCGTGCATGCCAGCGTCGTCCGTCCATGTGCTCCCCCCCTGCGGCCGCGCCGCACGGCGGGCGATGCCGATGCCGACGCCGCGCCCGCCCCCCGGCCGCGCGCCATGTGATTTCCCCGTGTCCGCCCGTGCCACGGCATGAACGCGCACTGTGCCGTGAGAGACGTACCTAACAGTGGCGACGACAGCTGCCGTGTGCGCCTCCGATCCGAGGATAGCGCGCGCATCCCCGTCGGCACGGCGTGGCCCGCCGGGGAAATCCCGGTGTCTGGTCTGGGGAGCTTAATCCGGCCAGTGATCGAGTTGTTTTCAGCGTATCATCCATCAGCTTTACTGTGCTCAATCGCGATCATGGATGCCATGGACGATGATATGGCTTGAACTTGGACAGCGGCGCAACTATGCGAAAACGACGATGTCTTTCAGTCGGTCGACGTCTTACTTGATCGACATATTGTCACCATTAGACGAACCGAAGCTTGATTTTGCAAATATATGCATATATGCGTGTGGCGAGTAATTGGTGATGAGTTGCAATTTGGATGTGTTCTTTTGTCGCACTAGGAGGATGCAAAACCAAGCTGGCACGTGAAGTCCCGTGACACAAGTACAGAGAGCAGCATGTGTAACCCCACGATCCCACTGGGTC
Source organism: Echinochloa phyllopogon (assembly GCA_033239725.1). Lineage (NCBI taxonomy): Eukaryota > Viridiplantae > Streptophyta > Magnoliopsida > Poales > Poaceae > Echinochloa > Echinochloa phyllopogon. The sequence continues at coordinate 7,455,820 of BTCW01000001.1, forward strand.
ATGCATGTCTCTGAAAGAGATTGCTGTGAGCGTGCTCTTCCACATGTGACATGCATTTTTATCTGTCAAATCTGATATGCATGCGCAAACAACTTGATTTTTTTGTTGAGAGACAAATCAAAAACAAAAAATATTTACTCCCAAAAATAAAAAAATGTTGATTATTGCACACGGTTAGAAATTAAAAAAAAACACTTGGCAAGAAAATTCTCCTTTTTGGAAGTTGCGTGGAAGCGTTTCAGTTCATTTGTTTTTTGTCGAGATGTGGAAGCATTTCTGACGATTCTCCTTTTTCATGGAAGAATGCAATTGAAGCATCAATTGGCCGGTCGTCCGGTCCATTATATGTTAATCAGTTAGTCCATGATCTGTATGGCCCTATTTTTGTAGATCATATATACCATGCAGTCGGTGCAAGTTTCCTCTCATGATCAAGTGAATCTTCCCTCTCCAACAACCAACTGTCACCACACCTATGGCGGTTACGGATAAAAAGAGCACATATCGTGCTGCCTGGAAGCCAAAGTGCGATTCTATCATTCCAGGCAAATTCCATATGCGCATGGAATGATCTGATATTAAAATCCATGTTCTTCTTGCTTAGCCGCATGATCAATCAAAAAGAGGGGGAGAAAAGACCCCACTAGATGGATGTCCTGCACTTTCCATGAGTTTCATGAGTCGAGATGCATTTTCTTATCAAGATTTACTGTATCTGATAGACTGATTCTGCTAGAGGATAGATGCAAATTTGCCATCTAGCTAGTTAGTTACAAATGAGTATGGCCATGCATGCACGATTCGTAGATCACATATAATAGTCTCTCCGTGTTGAAAGAAGGCAAAGCATTCCCAAAGAATCCAATTCCTTCGCATGTAGTGTTTATCATTCATCAATGATATAAATACAGACCAATGCTGTTTGTGAATCACAATAAAAGGAGCAGTTAAAATGTCACCATCTAAGCTACTCATGTCATCTTTCGTGGATAATGTAGAGTTTTCTTGCAATTTATATATACTTTTAGCATTAATTCTGCAATTAATAAATGAAATGTCATGCCAAATCTACATACATCCAACATACTGTTTTATTTCTCCTGATGAACAGTTTACAATTTTGGCCGCCGTTAATTGCTTTGGCTGGTCCTTTTACTTGGTTCTCGAATCCATCCTTTTTATTTAATAATTTCTTCATAGAACGTTCTGAAATAAAACAATTGGTGAATTGATCATAAAACTGGTTGTTACTGATCATGAAGTCAAAGCTTATATATGGACAACGTATCAGGACCTGCAAAGGTGATGGCTCACTTGTGGAACAAAAACAAAATGTAGAAACAATGTCCTTGTCACAAAAGTCTCATCACCCAATACGAAGAAAAGGATTAATCTCCGGCCGGTTGAAATGGACATATGGGATTCGTTGCTTGACAATGGAATCGGTCCAAAGCTGGGGGGCTCCGGTCCGGTTCTGCTAATAATTTCTTTGGCTTTACTCACTTTCGTTTCACGAAAGGGCATACACTTTCGGTTATCTATGCAATCATTTCGAATGAATTCATGGTTATATTTTGCAAGAAAGGATTACAGCCCAAGCTAAATTCGGATACCTTTCCCACTCTTGTACAGTTGTCCTACTGTACATACTACGCCATCATATGCCATACCTTACAAGATTGTCTCCATTTTTCTTTGTTTTTGATCATTTAGATGTTCCCCACTCACTCCCATATTCATATTCCAGTGCTCCTACGTATACTCTATTATTAGCTAACTTTTTCGTGAAATAAACTGCTAGGAGAACCAAGAGTAGAACCTAGCTAGCTTAGACGGGCAGAATACAAAGGCCAAAAGGCCTCTGAAAATACAAAAGGGGGATTTTCTTTAAGAGAAATTGCTTATGATTTATGTAATATATTTTGTTATAATAGAACAAAGAAAATGCGCCGTGGTATTGGGGTTGCAATATGTGATAAAACAAAATGTTTTTTATTCATCCAGTACAATAATTAGCTGGTGGACTTGGTTGACATCTTCCATCGTATTGGGAACAATGGTCATACATGTGTGACGCAAGTATATAGATTTTGCGTGTTTGACTGGACCAAAGCACATCAGCGTTGAAATATTAAGATAGAACATAGTATTTTTAAAAAAAAAAGGCAACCAAGATACACGGTTCTGAGTTCTGACTGCTCCAAGCTTAACGAACTACATAGTGTTGTTAGTCTAAGACGCCACGTCCTTTAGACTAAACCATAGTCTAATTCTCACGCAGACCGGCGTTGATCACGTAAGAGTCTTTCTAGGCTTTTCGCTAAAGGCAGATGTTGACAGCAGGGGCAGATCGAGAAGCTTAATTTGTAGTCTACTAGTTGAAGTGTTTCTAAATTTATGTTTTTTTTCTAAATTTATGAGGTCTAAGTCGCATAACCTTTGTTACACTGTTCATATGGGCCTTAATAGCAGATTTCTTATGTGTTCGGCAATCACCGGCGGCTGGTTTTTTTTTTTTCTTTTGTATCCATACGTCAATCACAAGGGGGAACAACGTTGAGGCACCAGCCGCCTTCAGTGACCAGGAAAAATTAAACAACTGAAAACAAACTAATCACATATATCCTCCACATCCAAATCAATCAGTTCAAATATTTAGTTTCTTAAAAAAAGGCGCGTGAAAAACTACATTGAAAAAGTGCAATGTATGCCGTGGATAACAAATGAGCCACAAAGAACTTTTCCGTGGCAAGAGACAAGAAACAGCACCAGCTTTGCTCGTCCCGTTCTCATTTGATACATTCAGCTGCTTGGAGAAGGGTTCAGCTTCAGCAGCCTGATGCACTTTCAGACCATGTCTGAATTCCTTTTTGACATGACCTACGTACCTACCTGCACTACAAAAACACGTACCGGTCCGCCCTGTGTGTGTCTCCGATATAAAACCGATCGGATCACACGTCTGTCTGAAACCAAACCAAACCAAACCATATTGTATATAACTCTATATAGCCGAGCTCCTTTGCGACGCCTTTTTGTTCGCATTTGCCTGTTGGGTCGGCGACACGGCTGCCCTGAATGGTGGCGATCACGCGTTGTTGTTTCAGTGGAGCCCAAGGATTCGCATCAGAGTTTCAGAAAAGAAAGGTTCAGAGGTTGGCTTGGCCTCTGCGTGTGTGGCGAGTGAAAGAGCAGAGAAGACGCCGGGCGACGGCGGGTGGAGGGGAGGCATCGTACTGCATCAGGGGGGAAGTGGTTACGGTGGTGGTTTAGACTTAATTAGTCTAGTCTAATCTAATCCGCATGGGGAATGGACTCGTGTTGTGCTGGTCCGGCGACAGCAAGATGCCAAACTAGATGGGTCAGTGGTCACCTGGCCTGTGCTGGGCTGGGACGGGATGCTACGCGGAATTTGTTGAAGGTTCGCGTGTCAGGGGCCTGTCTGGCTGAGGTAGCGTCAGAGATGAGCACGGAGGATGTTATTTTTGTTTCTGAAATTGAGCACGAGCTTTTTGTCGACAGGTCTGAATCGGCTGAGAGTTGAGACTGGTGGCCGTGGTCGTTGTGTTCCTATTGTCAATGGATGGATGGCCCCGGTCACGAAGTTACATTGGAAGGAGAAATGTGAAGTCCGATTCTATGAGTGTACTTCGGTTTATCTGCCGGTTCAGTAAACCCATAGTTTGTGTGTCTAATAAAAAAGACGAAAATCACTTGTGGCCAAATTAGCGAACGGATATGATACTGACGTAACGTAAGCGGCGTGGCGATGGACGCAATTATGGACCAAACTGATTGACTCGCATCAGGAGGAGAGAGAGAGACAGAGAGATTGGATTTCCTGTCCGAAAGAAATTTGTTTGCGCCATGACGGGCTGCGGCAGCACGGAACAGGCGGCGGGCCCACGCGTAGCCCACGGACCGGACACGGCAGGTATCGGACCGGGCCCGCCCATCCCCCGCGGTCGCCGCCCGTGTCGGCTCTCTCCACCATGCCACGCCGTTGCCGCCTCACCCCGGCGGCCAGCGCCGCGCGATACGGGGTGGGGGTGGCGACCCAGACCTGGCCCATGGCCCGCGGTCCGTCCGGTCCGCGTCACCAGCCATCACGGCCCAAGTAGGAACATGCCGCCCGGCCGATAGAGAAAAGGAAAGGATGGCATGGCCGTGGGCCTGTGGCTGGCGCGAGTCCGGCACGTGCGTACGTACGTACGCCTCGCTACGGTACGCGACGTACGTGATGGTTCCTGTGCCGTGTGCGAAGCGCCAACAGAACAGAGCGAGCCGTGTGGCGGCGGGCAGGCAGGCAGGTATGTAGCCGACACGGCGGCACGCGCGGGGCACGGCACGGCCGCCGCGGATGTCTGTCTGCTGCTTGCGCCATGCGCGCCGGCCGCGCGTGGCCCCGCCCGGCCGGCAGGCGTGGACGTCCAAACCCAGGCGCCGGCCGCCGGCCGCGGCTGGCTGGCTGGCGTCTCCATCTGCCTGCACGCGCGCGGACGGCCCAACAACTGCTTGTGCGGCGCCGGCGCGGCCGTCCGGCGGCCGAAATGAATCCGTCGTGATGGGGTGCGTGTGGTGACTGGTGACTAGGCCTGGGCAAAATACCCGATACCCGAACCCGAACCCGAATACTTTCACACATCTTGCGTCACCAGTAGGCCTGGCGTTCGGGTTACCCGATTATTTCGGGTCGGGTAATTCAAAATTCGGGTAATCAAAATAGCTACCCGATATTAGCCCCGAAAAAACATTACCTGAAATTTCGGGTACCCGATAATTCGGGTTCGGGTATACCCGATCTACCCGAATTTTAAAAAAACAACAAAATACACAAAATTGAAGTAGCAATTTAACAAGGTTTTAAATGGCGCGCTATTGAATTTAGCGTTTCCCACTTTCACACATGAACACAGATTTAGTTAAAGTGCGAGAACAAGGCGTGAGAAGATGTAGATTATATCCCGTTTCCCTTCCCATCACAAACATAAGGAACACATGAACACAGATATATGTGGAGCTTCGGACCTCTTTCTCATTAGTCATAGATGAATACAAGGTTGTTGATTATATAGATGTGGGGGAACCCTTCAGGGGTATATCTGGTATGAGCCCACAATTATCTCTTAATTAGGGATTTCTTAACACTCCCCCTTGGGCGAATACCACGACGAACTCATGCCTCATCAAAACTCCCTAAAACCCAGTGGGAAAAATATGGAGAAAGAGTGCATAGTGTCGCAAGTTGTATTTACACATTGTTGTCTCATTAAAAACCTTATGTGAGAAACTTCAGGAAAACTCACTAAGGGAAAAAGAGTACAACAGTTGTCTATAAGACAAATTACAATCTTCTGGATCATAATATTCTATACTCAATAGAAAACTTGGCAATGACTACCTGTTAGGAGATATACTCCCCCTGAACCAAGCAAGATCATTTCACTATGGCAAGAACACTTTCTTCTGGAAGTACATGCGCATAAAGATTTAGCAAATAAATTTCATGTCACTGCAAGTATCAATTCAGAAATTTCACCTCAAATATCTTCTAGAACACAAGAGGTAAATATAGATAAGGCACTTTGATTTGCAGTATCATTCTTCTGGATCTTAAGTAATCTATTGATAAATCATTCAGATCAAATTGATGTCTTCAAGACATACTCTAGGACACTCAGTGTCTCAATAATTAAGCAACACTAAGCATTTGCTCCCCCTAACGACAACATCTGTTGAAGCCTTTACTATAACATATTCTTCAAGATATGTGTTATTCTTAGGAAAATTGGGGTGTCATATTTCCATCTCTATCATAAGCCACGGTATATTGAATACAATGCTTATCCAGGATTTAATCAATTGCAGCTCTAAAACGACGTAACAAAAAGGCAAAGGTCCATCAGAGACCATCTATAGTCCTTCAATAATATTAATTCATCAGTTACACCTTTTTAGTCTATCATACTAGGCAATGGGGATTTAATTGCCAGTAACACCATACCTTCTGGGTTTCTACCTTCAGGGTATTAGAGGATACCGCCACTCCAAATCTTCTGGTGGAAAATATATCATTACACACAAGCATACTAAATAATCTTATAATATGCACATATAAAAATATGGCAATGTTCTGATCTTCTGGTTCCTCCTTTCATACTTTCTCAGGTCTTATATGGGTCTCCTTCAAGGAAGAAATTATTAAATTTTGGTGTTCAACTCAGACTAGTTTTTATTTTCTTCAAGAAAAATCCTTCAGGGAAATATCCTCTCAACAGGGAGGTATTCTCTCTACATATAGTAGTTTTCATTAAAGAAGACAAACTTCTTTGGAATGTAATATTGGTATGAGATTTCAATGTTGCTTATTTAAATTTCAAAATTATGAGTCCTACTGGGATCTCATGATGGATTTTCAGAATCCTATTAACTGCATATTTTTATTCATGCCTTTGCCAGATATATTACATAACGGAACTCTGTTTATACAACACACATGGGATTGGTCCATTCCATGACCACTTGAACCATCACTTTCACCACCTATTGTATCAAAAATGACCCACAATTGTCTGAACTTCAGGCTCATAACTTTCACTTTGTGATGTTTGGTTCAGCCTCAATTACATTTTTCATTTGACCCGATAAGAGAGCTTCAAGCACTCGTGCCTAGGACTATATTCCGGATCCGGGTTCTCTCAAGGAGAATCATTGCAATTAGAGAGGCAAGACAGGTGTCGACACTTTTGTTTCCCACAATATTGAATTAGCATCTTCGTCATTTCCTAAAACGAAGGATTTGTTGTTGTTCCGTAATCCTAGCACTATGATATTGCGTGCATCGCTAGGAATTTCATCTTCAGGATGTGCCTCTTCATGAGGTAAATCACCAGCAGAGTGAGTTCATTGGAGGAGAGTTTTCACATACACAACGTGAAACGAACCGGATTCTCAACGACGAGAATCCGACTCCCTGTACCCTCGAGATAGTCCCAGGAATAGCAGCTATCTCGTACAGAACTCATCTCAGTCGAATATCACATCCATACAACGATAATAGATCCAAACATGACATATATATAAAACATAGCGGTCTGGTACAAGCCCTCTGGGCTAAATCGACAATAAGAAACAGCTGTGCAGCGGTAGCTAAAACATCAGGTACCACTCCTCCACAGGCATCCTTGAGCATAGCGCGCACCCTTCAATCGTACCACTCGTCCTGGTCGAACTCGTGGTCGGGGTCTTCACCTGAGAACCCAAAGTCTGTCCCCAAGGAAATGGGACAGGTTCACGTCACCAACCATAATATGAAGCAAGCTTTATAGTGGCCTATTCTAAGGTATAGAAATAGTCAAGGTTTGAGCCAGGGTTTTCTTTTGCGAGCAGCAGCAATAACCCAAATTCATCTCATCTCCAACTCCTTCCCTCACAAGCACATCCACTCCCCAGATCCACCCGTCAGCCTCACATTCCCATCGGGCTCGTCCTACCACAGCAGGTTCCCGCAAACATCATCCACCAACGCCTTTCGCTCACTAGTCGACTTGGTGAGCTCTCTCCCCACCTTGTCTCATCAGCAACGCTGGACAATCTCTCATAACCCAAATCAAGGATGAGGTAAGAAAGCAGATTCCCATGCTAGTCGGAACTTATCAGAAGCGGGTCGTCCGTAACCGTGGACACGGCTATACGTATAGTTTACACTCTGCAGAGGTGGCACTCCAGGAATCCATCCGGGCTGCAAGGCTAGTCCGCAACCAACCTGAGACACAGCCCACAACAAAGACCCTAAACAGTAACGGTGCCAATCCTGTCTCCCTGGGCTCGGGAAACATCTGATCTAACATCTGCCCCAGGGATGTGAAACCTTCCCACCGGGGCCAGTCGGGGGCCGTGGTAAATCAGGGAGAGTACGCCGCAACGAGTCCCCCTTACACATATCAAGCTCGAATCTCCTATAGTCTCGGCGCCGCACTAGAGTAGGCTTGCTGGAACCCTCCCCATACTGGGTAGATGGTGAGCACGGTATTCCCACGTCCAAAGGTGGAACTCGACTCGGTCCTTAATTGTCGGTAAAGCGGGTATCAGCTTCATAAGCGATCCGCCGCAACGGTCCGCAATCGGCACCCATAACAGGTATAGCCGCCCAAACTCCTCAAGTAATCAATATCCAAGAACCATGTACCCGCAACAGGTACTCCGTAGGGCTGCCCGAGTGCAGTCCCCAAGCACCCCGATCAAACGATCGAGTTGTTATTACTCGCTTACACCGCCTAGCTGCACTACTCCTCCCATACCACCCACAACTCACGCCAAGAGGTTCAAATCACAACCAACCCAACACATGCATAGCATAGCATATTCCATAAAGTGAGTAGTAGGTAGCAAGGTAGCAGGATATTAACAAAGGCAGTGCAGGTTTACCATGCGAGTAAAGTAAAGCGCTAGCATACTAGTTGCATGTCTAATAGGTATTTCAGAGATTGGTCGGGCGTGAACCTGGGCAAAAGTCTTCGTCTTCGTGAAAGCAGTTGTCGTAGTGGTCTAGCTCCTCCTGGCTCTCCGGAACTCCTAGGGTCGCGGAAAATAAAATAAGACGCGACTACTAGCAAGAAACACCAAGACAGTGATGAAAGAAGTCCCAAAGAACACCAAACTCTACACTAACGCGTAGATCATGTTTTTAGAAAAATATAGAAACTGGTTTCATATTTTTCTGAGCTACGGTTGATTTATTATTAATTTTCGATGTTTAAATCATTTACTGAAAATATTAAATAATTTCTGAAAAAGAAAACAGACAAAAATTAGCCTGCTGACGTCAGCATGACGTCATGCTGACGTCAGCAGTGGGGTCCGCCTAGGATGACGTCAGCAGTGGGCCCTGCTGACGTCAGCGTTGACTAGTCAACGGTCAACGGTCATCGGTCAGCTCTGGTCAGTGGGCCCCAGCGGTCAGTGACACGCGGTGTATGACATGTGGGTCCCATACGTCAGCGCAGTTAAAAGGAAAGATTAAACAATGCTGGGCTGAAACTGGGCCGAAAGGTGGATGGGCCTCGAAAGTTCAGGGTGGTAAACTGGACTTAAAGTGCAAGATCAGGCCCGCGAACGCTGGGCCGTAGGGTCTGCTCTGGTGGACTCGGTTCACCGTGAACCGTGTGTGCGGTGCACGTGAGCCAGGTGCACGGGATCAGATTGTGGCCGACTCGGGATCTTTTGCGGCTGGCTGTGCGGCGTGTTGCTGTGGTCGTGCGTGTGGCTTGTGCTGCGGCGCGAACGCGACGCGCGCGGCGCGCTCCAGTGCGCGGCCGACGGCGACGGCTTGCGGCGAACAGCGGAAAGAAAGGCCGGCGAGGTTCGGGATCGGCGGCTAAGGCTCCGCTAGGGTTCCGCGAGGTCAACCAGCAAGAAGAAGGCGGGAGCTTGGCTGCGGCTTGGGCTTCCCGACGCGTGCGGCGGCGGCGCGACCATGGCGCCACGGCGGCCGGCGGCGCTCACGCGGTCGTGGATGGGAAAGCGGCTCAGCTGAGACGACACGCGTACGCGCGGTTCCAGCGAGCGCTGGGACGCGACGTAGCGGCCTCTGTTGGGTGCGCGTGCGCGGGCACACGGTTGCCCGTGGCCGCGACACGGCCGCGGCTCGCACGTGGTGACCGGCATCCCGGCTCGCTGTGGCGTTGGCTGCAAGATCAGCGACGGCAGGGTTTGCGGCGCGGTTCAGCGGCTCGGCGACGGGGTCCTGCAGCGAGACGGCCACAGCTCGAAGGCTGGGTCCCAGAAAAGGGGCTAGCAAGGCGGTGTGGCAGCGCTCGGCCGGAGACAGGGAAGAAAGGGGGGCTTTCGTGGGTGGCTCACCTAGGGCAAGTAGGCGTACGCAGCAGCTCGGGGTAGCGCTCGCGGTGTTCCTCCGGTGCTCGTGCTCCTCTTCTCGTCCTTGGTTCGGCTCGGTGTCGACGGCTCCGCGGGCGGCGGCGCTCCGGTCTTCGGCGTCGACGCGGGGAAGGGGATCGACTCCACCTCGGCTCGCTCCCGCTCCAATCCTTCCTTCCCCGACCCTTCCTGCTCCTTCTCCCTCCCTCACACTCTCGATTCCGGGCTGAGAAGAAACCCCAAAGGGGCGGCGGCGGCTTGGGGAAGAAGAAGGTCGGGCGGCGGCTTTATAGGGCGGTGGTGGCTAGGGTTTAGGGCACGGACGGCGAGATGGCTTGGCGAGCCCGCTCGGGCCACGCGTCGCAATCGCGACGGGCCGCGAAGGGGGCTGATGGGACCGGCCGCGCCGGCTCTGCTTTTCGCCGGGCGGAGGGAAGAAGGAGAGGGGGAAGAAGAATAGTGGTGGCGAGGCCCACCTGTCGGTGATAGAGGAAGAGGGAGAGGGGCGCGCGGCGAGATTGGGCCGAAGCTGGGCCGCAAGGCCAGCTGGGCCGGTTGGCTGGTTGGCTCGGGAAAGAGAGTTCGAGGGGGTTAGGTGGACTTGGGTTAGGGGTTTCGGCCCAACAGGGTTAGCTAGGGTTTGAATTAGTTTAGTTAGTATTTGTTTGAATTCAAATCTATAATTTGAATTCAAACACAAACAAAAATCCAATAAAACCAATTTAACTCCAAATCACATCTATTTGGTCCTTAGCACTTCAAATTATTTTTAATTTGAATTTAAATTGCCTAGGAATTTAGGGAGCAAATAGAAGACACTCTTATATGTTTGTTGTCTTGCACAAAATTCACCAAAAATTTTTAAACTCACATTTTTGCATTCAACAAATCCTAAGGTAATTTTTAGGGTTGTTACACAACGTGAATTTGTATTGAGAGCGCTTTGACTAAGGGCGTTGGATCACATTCGCAGGCGTCCCCGCAGAAGTAGATCGTACCGATAAGTCAAATGTGAATATGATATTAATCCCGGGTATATCCACATCTACTTCAAGTAGAAGCATTTACAATGTATTTAAACCACTGTGGTTACTCCTCAATGAATCAAATGATTTTCTGGCAAACTCCATATATAAAGGAGTATACACTAAACAACAGGTTCAGTTTGGCTTTTGTGCATTTTATTCTTCTATATAAATATCAAGGCATTATACAAGATGGACATTTATCTCCCCCTAATGCCGAGATATTTCCAAAGAGCATACTAACAAGATCCCCAGCCACAATCTTCTGATAGTGACTAATGTATGCTACGCTGGTGGTTAGTTTAGGAAATCTTATGCACATTAAAAAGATGGGAGTTTATATCTTCATATGCAGTGAGCTCGGACATAGATTAATACAGTGGCATGAATATTGCATTTATTTCCTTCTACTGAAAGGATTATGATCAACTTCAAGTGAGACACATAATTAGTGGTTGTAATTCTGTCAAATTATTATTGGCACCTAATACACATACAATCTTCATGATTTCAATTGTCATATGTAGCATAATTTTGTCAACAGAAATTCTTTAGGTGAAAGTGCACGGCATCAGGCCTATGCTTCCAACCATTTGTACATTGATTTGTATAGTCCGACTCATTTTATCAATGCCCACGGTTTACCCAATTACTCATACCATTATGAAATTAAGCATCAACCTTTACATTTATAGCAACATTTTTTAGATATAATTATGTTATGGAAGAGAACCTAAACCATATTTAGCAATAGCCTTAAGGATAGGCAAGTGAATGAGCCAGATACAACAAAAACATATAGCCGATATGTATTCTGTACAAACTTAAGCACAATCATAACTTCAGGTGGTTGATGCTAACACTTGTCGATCAATAGATTCACAAGCCATTTAATTGTGGTGCAAAATACCTACGAGGTAAGATTTTCTCCCCATGTTATATATCAACTATCCTATAAAGCATAATTTCAATCTCTTCATTGTTCAGCATAAAGAGAAACTTTTAGAATAGAACAGACAGGGCCAATAATTCGTATTGTATGGGAAATATCATTATAGTGCATAGTTTCGACTAAGCAAATGATAAAATTACTTGAAGAGAGCAAAAGATTGACCAAGATCCTTCTGGGACAAGCTCAAAACAATTCATCCTACTCTCACATGTAGAAATCATAATAAGACTTGAAAAAGATAAGGGAATGCAATAGGCAATCTCTAGTGATGTGAGATTTATAATCGTATTTCTGTTGTCCTTACTTCTGGAAGATCAGCAGTAGATCTTGAAAGGGCGTTGTCCAAATTAGCTTTGATACAAAGCCTCCCAAACAACTAGTCGAACTTACCTTTACCATTTGGCTTACACTTACATTTAATAGTATATTAAGTACGTGTTTAGTAATTATCCCCAAGTCTATTCGGTGACTTTGTGTGATTCTAAGAATTATTGCCACATGAGCAAATACAGTCCTAAGTAGGACAAGATACGCGATTCTTCGGGAACGCACAATAGTTTTCCACACCAATATGATAGAAGAATTCTCAGAATATTACTAACAACTTGTTAGTGTTCTTGCGACTTCATGTCGCTAGGAGGCGGGGTTGTTACTACTTCTTATATCATTGTATATCTCATGCTTTTTCAGCAGCAAATAGAGGAAGATGCCAACATCGGGTTGTGCACTTTGTAACCGAGGTTGTAAGCCTTTATCTAATATTTAGAACACTGGTAAGGTATTACTAGCTCGCCATTCGAGCACATAATTATAATTCCCATTTGTGATGTCTTATTATCAAACCAAATTCATGCATTATGTTATATTGCTTCAGGTTACTTCAAGTAAATTAACTTTATGCATGAAGAATATCTTCGTCGTAGTGGCTACCACGTTACAACTGCTTGTGAAAATGGTGCCGAATACCTCTATATCACAGCATCAAACTCTTGTGAGACGAAAGTGGTAGAAAAGGCGCCAGGCACCTCCTCTGGATTGTACTACACAAAAATTAAGACACCTCCAGAATACGTTGCGATGTCCACTATATTTAAAAATCCCGAGTCGTTTACAATATGGCATGAAAGGCTCGGACACCCTGGATTAAGGATGATGAGAAACATTATAAATAGCTCTACTGGCCATGGAATTAAGAACACACAAATTCCTAAAGACTTTCTTTGCGTGTCTTGTGCTAAAGGAAAATTAATTACTAAGCCCGCTTACCTGAAGATAAAGACCGAGTCCCTGGGTTTCCTGGAGAGAATTCAAGGCGACATTTGTGGTCCTATTCATCCCATATCAGGGCCATTTAGATACTTTATGGTTCTTATAGATGCTTCTACTAGGTGGAGCCACGTATGCCTGTTGTCTACGCGGAACCATGCATTTGCAAAACTTATTGCCCAGATCATCCGATTGCGCGCCAGCTTCCCGGAGAACCGCATAAAAGCAATCGGAATGGATAACGCTGGAGAGTTCACCTCAAAAGCATTTAATGATTATTGTCTTGCTCTGGGCATCAATGTAGAGCATTCCGTGCCCCATGTGCACACACAAAATGGGCTTGCTGAATCTTTAATTAAAAGAATAAAATTAATTGCCAGACCGCTTTTACAAGATAGTAGACTTCCCACCAGTTGTTGGGGACACGCAGTGCTGCATGCTGCTTCCTTAATCCAATATAGACCATCTGCATATCACTCTGCTTCCCCTCATCAATTAGCGCGTGGACAACAACCAGTGATTTCCCATCTGCGAAAATTCGGTTGTGCTGTATATGTACCGATATCACCACCCCAGCGTACAACTATGGGACCTCACCGGAAGTTGGGGGTTTATGTAGGCTATGATTGTCCCTCCATAATTAAATATTTAGAGCCTAAGACTGGAGATCTATTTACGGCTCGGTACGCTGATAGTATCTTCGATGAAGAGCATTTTCCGGCATTAGGGGGAGGATTGTACCTGAATAATAACGAATGCCGGGAATAGAATGGAGTGCCAGCAGCATTCAATCGCTTGATCCACGCACTAAAGATGCTGAACTTGAAGTTCAAAGAATAATACACCTGCAACAATTAGCAAATAATCTGCCAGACGCATTTACTGATATAAGAGGTGTATCGAAGTCGCATATTCCTGCGGCTAATGCACCGGAGAGAGTGGAAATACCCTTGGAGGGTATAAACTCTATCCAAGTTCCCCATCCTAGGAAAAGGGGGAGGAATCCGGATGATACAGTACAAGGCAAGCGGGGACGCCTGCAAAGGCAAGTTACTAAAGATAATGCATTACACTCCCATTCAGTAGTCCCAGCAGTGACACACCCTGAAGGTGAAAGTCCTAGTGCAACTGTGCGCACAAACATAAATAATAGCACAAGGATGATGGAACAACTAGGCTCAAGTAATTTCGAAAATCATGATGAGCCAGATGATACAATTGAAGAAATTGCCACAAACTATACTGAACCTGGAGAACTATATAACAGAAAGACTACAAATGTCGACATTAATTTCGTCTCTAAGATCGCAGATGCGATCGACGAGGATCCTGAACCAAAGTCCATGGCAGAGTGCCGGAAGCGCTCAGATTGGGTCAAATGGAAAGAAGCAATAGAGACGGAATTGCGCTCGCTTTCTAAGAGGCAAGTATTCGGGCCAGTTGCCCGCACGCCCCCCAAAGTATTCCCTGTAGGATACAAATGGGTATTTGTCCGAAAGAGGGATGAAAATAATGTGGTGGTGAGATATAAAGCGAGGCTCGTAGCACAAGGGTTCACGCAGAGACCCGACATCGATTATGATGAAACATATTCTCCGGTTATGAGTGGCATAACGTTCCGATATTTAATATCAATGGCAGCAGGTTTAAATTTGAAAATGCAGATGATGGACGTAGTAACCGCATACTTGTATGGGTCATTAGATTCGGATATATACATGAAAGTCCCGGATGGGCTGAAAGTTCCGGATTCTAAAATAAATCGCAACATGTACAGCGTTAAGTTGCAGAGGGCATTGTACGGGCTTAAACAGTCTGGTCGGATGTGGTACAACCGGCTTAGTGACTTCCTCCTGAAGAAGGGATACGTTAATGATACTGACTCTCCCTGTGTATTTATTCGGCAATCCCAGAAGGGTTTTTGTATCATCTCAGTCTATGTTGATGACTTAAACATCATAGGTTGTACAGAAGACATTGAGGAGGCGAGCACCTACCTCAAGGCAGAATTTGAAATGAAAGATTTGGGTAAAACTAAATTTTGCTTAGGCCTGCAGATCGAGCATCTTCCTGAAGGAATTTTTGTACACCAGTCTACATACACGAAAAAGGTCCTGGAAAGATTTAATATGTCAAAGGCCCATCCTTTGAAGACCCCAATGGTCGTCAGATCCCTTGATAAGGACAAGGATCCATTTAGACCGAAAGGTGACGATGAAGAACCTTTAGGGCCTGAAGTTCCCTATTTGAGCGCCATTGGAGCATTGATGTATCCTGTGAATAGTACCAAGCCTGATATTGCATTTGCAGTGAACTTACTAGCTCGTCATAGTGCAAACCCAACCAGAAGACATTGGGTAGGCATTAAGACAGTACTTAGATACCTCAATGGTACTAAAGATCTTGGCCTGTTTTTCCCGAAGAATCGGGATCTAAAATTAGTGGGTTATGCAGATGCTGGATATCTGTCTGATCCACATAATGCAAGATCTCAAACTGGTTTTGTATTTCTCTATGGAGGTACTGCTATATCCTGGAGATCGTGCAAACAAACTTTGGTAGCGACGTCTACGAACCACTCAGAGATTATTGTGCTATATGAAGCCGCACGTGAATGTGCTTGGCTGCGGTGGATGACTAACCATATCCAGAAGGCATGTGGTCTTAGTACTATTGATTCTCCCACCATTATCTATGAGGATGATAATGCAACATGTGTGTTGCACAAATGCAAATGGGCTATATTAAGAGTAATATGACTAAGCATATATCTCCTAAATTTTTCTATACTCACGAACTCCAGAAGCAGGGTGAGGTGAATATCTTGCAAGTCCAGTCGTGCGATAATCTAGCAGATTTATTTACTAAGTCTTTACCAGCTACTACATTCAGAAAATATGTCTATGGTATTGGCATGAGGCGGCTGAGAGATTTGCAGGATTCAGGGGGAGACCGCCCCTGAATATTTTCCCTTATGATTGGGTCTAGAAGATCCTAAGTTTTTATAATCCTGAAGATTGTAAAATGTCCTAAAGACAAGTAGACAATTGTTGTACTCTTTTCCATAAGTGAGTTTTCCAGAAGTTTCTCATAAATGTTTTTTAACGAGGCAACAAGTGCAATATGTCTAGCGGCAACTATGTACTCTTTCTCCATATTTTTCCCACTGGGTTTTTAGGAGTTTTAATGAGGCATGTGTTGGTCGCGGTATTCGCCCAAGGGGGAGTGGTAAGATATCCCTTTAATCAAGGGATAATTATGGGCTTATACCGAAACTACCCTGAAGGTTTATGGCTATATATATATGTACCTGTATTTGATCAATGAGAATAAGAGAAACAGTTTCCACCAAGTTCTTTGCCTCCTGTGTATTTCCTTCCGTGCCGTGTTGTTGGGAAGAGAACGGGCGATCTACACCCCCTCCTTCTACGCCTAATCTTCTACTGAAGGGAACGGATCAGGGGATCCGTGATAGTTTATTGCTTAACACGAGCGCGCGCGGCTCGCGGGGGCTTCTTTCTAGATTTGGCGCGTGAGACGACGGCGCGCGCGGGTCGGACGGGCGGGTCGGTGTCGCGCGGCGCGGCGCCTCACGATGACGACGGTGCATGTGTGCCTAGCGCCGCGCGAGCTCGATCGACGTCAGCTGCTTGCACGGTGGAGGCCCGTGGCCTGTGGGTGGAAATGGACGAGACGGGCTCAGCTCGATCGATCGCTCCCGGGCCACGCCCCGGTGTCGAGACTCGAGAGACGGGCCGGTACCACCACTCGTGTGTGTCAGCATCCCCGTCCTCCCGTGCATGTCCCGTCGCTTACACGGGTTATTAGCTAGCTCGATCCGTTTAAATGTGCGTGGGCGCCGCGGTGCACGTCGTACACGTCTCGCCCTGCATGGGTCACCGCATCGACACAATCACATCACTAGGCTTATGCAGCTGAATGTTGGAAGGGAAAAGTACGCCTTGCCTCCCTTAACTATTGTGAAAATCTAACTTATCTGCCCCAGCTACAATATATACGTACCATACATGTAACCTCCCTAAACTTACAATGCCGGTTTATAATTTCTCCGTAAACTCACACCCCGCATGCACGGCATCCGACCGAGTAACAGAGCTTGTTTCACCAAACTTTTTAAAATTCTCTCCAAATTTTACTATTTATCTATCACATCGAATCACATCAAATATCTCTTCTCATGCATGAAGTATTAAATATGGGTAAATAAAAAAAACAAGTTGCATGGTTTTGATGTACACAACGAGACGAATCTTTTGAGCCTAGTTAGGTTATGGTAATTACCACAAACAACCGAAAAGTGTTACAGTGCGCTACAGTGTCTGATGGGTCATTTTCGCTGAATTTTACCACTTTTTTGGAACTAAACGCAGCAAGAGTTAGGCTTGAATTGGCTGAGAGTTGAGACTGCTGGCGGTGGTCGTCGTGTCGGGAACCTAGTCCTCGTGTTCCCATGGTCGACGGATCGATGGCCCCGGTCACGAAGTTACATTGGAAGGAGAAATGTGAAGTCCGATTATATGAGTGTGTACCTCTCGGTTTATCTGCCGGTTTAATAAACCCATAGTTTGTGTGTCTAAAAAGAGGCGGAAACCACATGTGGCCAAATGATACTGATTTTTTTTTTGAGAATTGCCAAATGATACTGATGTAACGTAAGCGGCGTGGTGATGGACGCAATTATGGACCAAACTGATTGACTCGCATCAGGAGAGAGAGAGGATTTCCTGTCCGAAATTATGGATCCAATCCCAACACGCTGGGCCAGGTAGCATCACATGGGTCGGAGTGCCGGAGGGATGGATGGGCTCGGTCACAATTATGGATACAGCCAGGTATTGGGCTGACAGAACGAACGGGCCAACAAAGATAATAAACAACG
This sequence comes from Echinochloa phyllopogon, assembly GCA_033239725.1. Taxonomy (NCBI): domain Eukaryota; kingdom Viridiplantae; phylum Streptophyta; class Magnoliopsida; order Poales; family Poaceae; genus Echinochloa; species Echinochloa phyllopogon. Next base: position 7,473,839 of record BTCW01000001.1, read on the forward strand.
GCCCGTCAACAAAAGAAAAGCACCCGAGAGATATGAAAACTACCGGGTAGCGGGCGTAGTCGTAGTCGTCTACCCTATATAGAGAGAGGATCCGTGGAATAAGCTAGAGAGGAACGACAAATCCCCAATCCACGCGGCCTTTCGTCTTGGGATCGATACTCCGTCGAGGTCTATCCATGGCCGCAGCGGCAGGGACCGCGCTGCTTAGATCCGTGGCGGCCAAGACGGGGGTTACCGTCGCCGCCCGCGCACCGTCGCTTCGTCACCATCCTCTCTTGCTTGATGGACGCCAATCTGGGCGAGGAAGCTTCCGTCGCCACAGCTCTTCTTCCTCTGCACCTAACGGCTCAACGCCGACGCCGACCAATAACAAGGTACGCACCCCTACGGCCTGATGGTACCTAGACAAGTCAAGTAAAATTACATCTCAAGACAGGTGTGTAGTGTATGAGGTAGATGGCACAGTTTATTCGAGAGCCACGTACAGGATGTTTGTTGCCATTGTATAATCTGTGCAAGTTTCAACTGATCGAAGGGGAACAGAATTAATATAGTTAAAACGATTGTGTTTATGATTTGGTGAACTCAGATTCCTGTAGTGCAGAATCAGATATTATAATAGGCTGCTGTAATACAATTTAAACCCTAACTCTCTAAGCTAGCCACAAATTTGACATCTTGAAAGGTTCTGGTCAAACTTTGGTTGTGGGTGACTTTTGAATATTTACTTTTCAAATATATAGACATCGTATGAGTGGACTTGTTTTTAACAATATTTTTGTAGTATTTATGTTGGACTTGATAGATATATTCTAATAGAAAAACAAACAAAAGATATATTATGTTGTTTGGTGTGTTTAAATATATGTTGTTTGATGTGTTTTCTTTTTCTTCTACAGGATCTCACCCAAAACAAGAATCGCGTGAGTGAATGGAACTTGTAAGGACTCTCTTGTAACAGTATGGGAAGATTATTTCAAGATATGCCATTGTATAACTAAGGATTTACTACTTTGTATCTCACTAACTTGATTTATTAATTTGTATCTCACTAACTCGTGGCTCCAGATGCCACTTAGACACAAAACCACATACAATTCCCATCATGGAGAGTCAGACCATGAATTAATTAATTCCAATTTTGGGAGATATAAATGTTTTCATAATAACTGATAATTGTTGCTTGTGTTTGTGTCTGTGATTTTCAGATCCAAGCGAGTTGCAGCCTACTTGGCTTGCTTTGCACTGTATGGTGTTGGAGCTTTTCAGTTCTTTTGGGTGCAACCGAGATTTGACGAATTAAACGCTGAAAACAGGGCTCTCCGTAGGGAGAACTCAATCCTGAAAGCAGACGCGGAGGAGTGCCGAAGGACACATATTACAGCCCAAGATTATAAGATTATATAGCCGCAGATGGCCGTCGCGCGGCGCCTCACGATGAGGATGGCGCATGTGTGACTAGCGCCGCGCGAGTCCAAGAGTCCAAGAATACCTGGGCTGGTCTAAGATCTGCTGGTTTATTTTCTGATGGACCACCCTCTTACTTCAGTTTTGATTTGATTATATAGGCCGAGGAGGTTTGCCTAGCTGGGCCATACCACGGACCAGCCCAACCTCACAAGTAAAACGTGCTATTTCCATTATTTTCAAGTTTTTCAGTTCAGCTTCCGTCTGCAGACAAGTGAGAATTCGAGTGAACAGCTCTATATTTCGCCTGTGTATAATATATACAGTAGAAAACTTCGCCTGGCATTATGCCTAATTGCCTATATCCCATAGGACCAAGCACTTGCTTGCTAGATTGCCTAGCTAAATGAACGCCATATTTTTCCCCAAAAACATATAACAAAAATTCCAAGAGATTTTCACAAAAAAAAACACTAAGAGATTCTACAGGCACCGGTAAATCTTGAAATAGACAAAGCCGACATAAGTTATCAATATTGACTAGTCACGTATTGTACCACTCAACGGATAAACTTCTCAATATTGACAAGGCGCGTATTCTACCACACTCAACGGATAAACTTCTCAATATTGACAAGGCGCGTATTCTACCACTCAACGGATACTTTGCTCGAACCCGGATAGAAATATTTCAGCATTACAAACCTAACTGCTCTGTATCAGAGAAAAAGACTATGCAACATTCTTCCCTCGGTAAGAGCTAAAGAACAGTTTTGTGCATCACGAGAAAACCAGTGGAGCTGAACCTGCTTAGAGATATTAGTGTGTCCCAACATATCAAAAGTACATTTATTTAAAGGTGGCTAAGGGAGAATGTTCTTGATCTTGCGATTCATTGTTGTACATTGAATAAACTTGCAATGATCACTGATTTCATAATTGCCAAAATTATTGATTATGTTGTGGACTCAATATTTTCTTTGAAGAGCTTCTGTTCACACTAAAGTAAAGCATTGGACCTTATGTATTTTGTTCGAAGAAATGCAGTACCTGGTTTTGTATGTCATTATGCAGTGAATATATATTTTTCTATTCTGAGGTGTACGCAGGCGTGAGAATGGATCATGGCCCGTACGCTCCTTCACAATCCAACTTGATCCTAGTCAATTTTAGCTCAAAAACTAGTAATTTTTTGCACCGGCCCTAATTGAGCCCGAACCTTAAAATGTCTAGTACAAAATCCAGAGTCATTTACCACCCCTAGGTGTACGCTAAAGTAAAACATCAAACCATAAGAGAACCATGTTTAGTGCTTGATATGTCACATGTATTTTCTATACAGTTACGGCGAGGATGGCGCTAATGTGGCGGCGGTGATCGCCGCGGTGAGCAACGGCAAGCGCCATTGGTGAGTAGGTGGTTGGAGATTTTTTTTTAAAGTAAAAAATATCCTGCTTCAACCATCCACTAATGAATGTCCACAGCCACAGAGAATGAATGAATATCTATAACCATAAAAAAATACATAAACAATGTAGCACATATGCTACTGTAATCGCTGACCGCATTACACAAGTTCATGAACCAGGAAACTTAAACTAATGATAGCTAGGCATGAAAATCTATTGTTGAAAGGACTGGTATGCTTCAAACCTATCCTTAAACTTCCATCCAAAGTTGCTGAAAATCTCCATTACAGTAACCTCTACCTCATGACATTATTTGTTTAGGACAATCTTCTCTTCCTCTTTAAATAGCAGTAACCAATTTCTCGTTCAAAAGATCCCCTGAAAAAGGCCTGCAAGTAAGATTTAGTAATTGTTCTGTTAAACACCATGTCATCATCTTATTCCTACTCAACCAAATTGCCAAGAGCAGCAACACCTACAAGGATTTGATTCCTAAGCTTCAAAAAGAAAAGATTTTAAGCCAAGAACCCAACAAAGTTGATACACTAGTAGGTGGTTGAATACTGAAAAAGATGTGCACGTCATTCCAAATAAACTAAATAAATATATGTTGTATAATCCCTTTAGAGGTAAACAAATATCACTTGTTACAACCCTTCCATTTTATATAGGTTATCTTTTTTTAGAATAACCCCTTCTTTAAAAACGATAAAAAAAATTTATTTTGAGTGTAATATTTATCTTGCTAGTAGTGCATTTTAACGATGTTCCCTCATTTTTGCATCAAATATGAGTAAATGAACTTTGTATTGAACACATTTGTGTGATACTCTGTTGCTACTAATGAGACGCCTAATCAAATTAACACCGATTTGTAGCAATTGAGATTAGTACATGAGAAGTTCACCAAATGACTACAGAACTATCACACTGCATTTTCATGGCAACCCCAATTACGACATGACAAATTAACCCTGACATATTGAAATTAATCATACGTGGGCTATTGTCGGAGAGACACCCCATTAGTGAGCATGCGAGCAGAGGGTGGTGATGACGCGGTGCAGCAGTTTCTCGGGGCCGCCGCAAAGACGCCGCCGTCGATATCTTGTCGTTCGACGTATCCACCGAGACCTTCGACATCGTGACGGCGCCGCCTCTCTGGCTGCTGGATGTCGGCAGCGGTGACAAGATGATCTTATCCGAGTTCACATGGAAGAATTTGTGCACCGTGTACTTGTCTGAGAGCACAGAGATGGTGACCGTGTGCGTCAATAGCGACAACGCCGGAGCTTGGGCGCCGCAACATGTGTTGCGGCTTGGACAATGGTCGAAGTTCTCGCCACGACAAAATTTTGGAAATGATCCGCTTAGCGGCGGAGCTCGTGGTCCCCGTCGCCCCAATCCTAGAGACGACGACCAAGTCTTGCTGGACAGCGGCAAAGGCACTGGGTACTACGACACACGAAACCGGAGTATGCAGACGGTGTGCTTGCTCAAGTCCAAGCTTGGTGATCGCCACGACGCTAACCACTTGTTCTTTCATCGCGTACACGAACTTCTGTCCATGGTAAAGGTGCTTGAAGATAACCTGCAGAAGCATAAACTACACAATTCTGAGTTCAATTTTCGCCCCCGAATCGAAGCACCTTTTTTTTAGTCGGGTTGAAAAGAGAGTAAAGCTCAAGATTCATAACGTTCAAAGACAAATTGATAGTTTGAAGAAACAGTAGACTGTTATTTTTATCTTTAGGTCTATAAAACAAATTGGAAATTTGTGTTGTCCAGTATTTTCATGCATTATCATTTATGGTGTCTGTAAAAGAGCCAAAACAGCCAGGCTAACTGTTCTGTATTCAGAGCAAAAGACTATGCAACATTCTTCCCTCAGTAAAAGAAGAAATGATAGTACATGACCATATAGAACGCTACAAGCAGGCAACCATGTAGGGTCCGTTTGGATCCCTTGCCGCAGCTTGCTTTGCCAAGCGAGGCAAGAAATCTAGCGTTTGGTTGTTTTGTTCATGGTCTCGATTTCTGTCAAGGATTTTATTTGCTGAGCCAGGCGAGCCGGTTCCGCTCTCTGGCGCTAGCAAGGCTAGCCTTGCCGAGCGAGGCGAGGCGAGCTGGACCGGCAACACAACCGAACGTGCCCGTATTTGACAGCCCAACCAGCCTTGTACAATTTTTTTTTATACTCCCAACTAGCAGTTAGTAACAAACACGCGGCAAGTAACCTCCGGACACGAATTCGGTGCCTTGCCTTAGGCAAGTCACCGCGAGCCTTAGCTGTGTATATCCAACGTCCACATATCATCCAACGGCAGCAGGTGAGGCAAGCAAGCAGCTGCCAGGTCCTTGTGACTCCATTATGACAGTTGCTGTTGTAGGTCTTTGACCGGTTGTCTTAATTTTTTCCTTCTTCCTATAAATTTCTAAATGTGGTAATTTGGTCTTTGGTTTGAATGGTAGTATAAAATCGATATCATGAAGCTAGTCGTTTGAGAAAGATGTTTGAATTTTCGTTAAAATTTAAATGACGTGTAATTGATAATTGATAATGGGTTAACTAACCGTAGTATTTTGGACAGGCAGACTTGTAGATTTTATATTATTTTTTAAATATGAGTTGATAATTTATAAAATTAAATTTGAATTTGGTTCTTACTATGTTTTGTATTTTTGTTGCTATATGTCTTCTTCAGTTGAAATGTTGGGTTGAAATAATAAAAGATACTATTAGATGGTGGTTTGAATATTGAATGCAAGGAGGTAAGCCTCTTGGTGACTTGCTCACTGAATCTCTGTCCGTAACCGCCATAACATAACAACAGCAAGAAAATATGCTCCATCATCTCGCACAGCCGCACGCACGCCATGACCGACCTCCATTGATCCGGCTAGCTCGCTGCCTACCCACGCTTCCTGCTGCGCACGCTGACGACGGCGACGTCGTCGAGCACGGGCCCGCAGAGCGAGCTGAGGTCGTCGCTCCTGGTGGTGTAGAAGGAGCTGAAGAAGACGATCCGCGTGCGCGCGGCGGCGGCGCGGAACGGCAGCACGGCGCGCCTGGCGCCGCCCTTCCCCTCCGACTGGTACTCCACCCTGGCGGACTCCCTCCCGGCGTAGGCCTCGACGGCGAGCGCCCCGCGGCAGGCGTTTCCGGCGTCGCCGACGGTGAAGGACAGCGCGTACCGCCGCCCCGGCACCGTCCGGACCACCTGCGCCACCGCGCCCTCCCGCCCCGCCAGCAGCTCCACGGCGCGCTGCCCCCGCGGCACCGCGAAGCTGCCGCCGTCGATGTACCTCACCGCCTTGAGCGACTCCACCATCCACCCCGGCACCGGCGAGTGCTCGTCGGCCACCCGCGGCGGTATCAGCACGCCCCATTTCGTCCCCGGGATGATGTAGGGCCCCTCCTCGAAGTCCCCGTTCTTCACCAGGTTCCGGTTGGTGCGGCGGCGCGGCGGCGTGAGCGCCTTGACGGCGACGGAGTCGATGAGGGGCCCGCAGGCCGGGTCCTCGGTGACGCCGGGGTTGTGGATGACGACCTCGACGTCCTCGTCGGAGCCGTCGGCGGCGGCCCACGCCCAGGCGTACGAGTCCCACCCGTTGCTGCTGTACATGGTCTGGATGGGGAGGAGGCCCCACTGGCCCGCCGCCGACACGTTGAGCTGCTCCGCCTGCGCGCACGTCCGGGCGGCGCTGAACGTCAGCGAGTAGCGGCCGCCGCGGGCGGCGCCGCGGAGGCGCTGCCGGATGGAGGCCTCGTTGCCGAGGCGCACGGCGTAGGCGCCCTCGGGGACGACCAGCAGCATGTCCCCCTGCTTCTTCCCCGACGGGATGTACTCCACGAACCCCGACGTCTGCCACGACGGGATCGACGACGCGCCGAGCACCCTCGTCCCCCGCAGCTGCGACGGCAGAGGCCCGCGCTCGAAGTTGCCGTTCGGGAGCAGACCTGCATTGTTCACCAATGGCGAGCGCCATGGCAGCCGGCATCAGAGGTCAGGCCAGGAAACCTCCACCCAGACGCGAACATGATCAAAAGGACGGATCAAAACTTTAACAGGAATGGATTAGTAAGCTACCGTCAGTAATTCCGAGAGCCAATCTGCAGATCGTGCAGAGTAGAAGAAGCATCGCTGGCCCAGCGCCAGCGGCCATGGCTAACCTTCCCATCTTGCTCCGATTTGCAATGAACCAGGAACAGAGAGGCAGGCACCTCTCGATCGATCAATGTGGCCGGCCTGCAGGATGGTGAGGAGGGCGCGGTGCTTAAATGGAGAGGAACCCTGCCTGCCGTACTGCACCTCGATTTGGGACCAATTTGCTGTTCTGCCACTGAGGCAGTGAGGCGTTACCATTGGATTGGCCAGGTTCAGTTATGTCAGAACCTGCAACGTGCGGTCTTCATGATCTGGCAGGGTCAAGAACATGAGTCCATGTTCAGGGCTCGATCAGTAACGTTTCTTATTGTTTCTACAAAATGGGATCAGTTTTCAGTTTACAGCTTATAATATGGATGGAGCAAGCATCCAGCTTAGTTCTGAATTGTTTTCTTTGGATCAGTCTCCTCCTAAAGTTTGAGCAGTCAGTCAGTGACAAACCGTGTGAAAAATCGACATGTCGGTATGCTAGGGTTTGGATTCGTCATATCACAAATGTGGATGAAAGTATACACAGCTTTCGGGCATCATAGGAGGGGCAAAGCTCTGGATAGGTAGATCTGAAGCAAAATTATATTGCATCATAATTGAGCAGGCATGAGATGAGATCCAACCGGATGAGTTGCTGAATCCTGGAACTGAATTAAGACTTAGCTTATCGGTACGCCTTTCTGGCTTATTTTTGGACACGCCCTCATTTATGATGAGGTCTTGCTGCGTACAAGAACTGTCCGTCAGACTTAGGTAAGTTCTACACCACAGTACTAACTCTGGACTTCAACCTTATTGTCATCTGATCTTCAGAATTCAGTGTTGGGCAGCGGATGCTAGAGACCTTTGTAGTGGTGTAATTAGCCAAGAAATGATTACTGTAATAACATTTTCTTTGGCATAATGGCATACCAAGTCTGCAGATCATAAACACCGCTGTGGAAAACGTTTTCTGCGGTTAGCCTTCATGTTCAATCTCTGAACATTTGGGAAATGACTGTTTTGCGCCCGTTTTCTTTAGAAAAAAGTTTTTGTTACACGTCTTTTGCCCCAATTACATGGCCAGTCATGAGTGCTCCATGTGATGATCGAAAGATGCAAAGACCTCTGTTCCATATGGATCCACCGACTGTTTGATTTGATTGAAATTTACATACAGTAGCCACAGATCACTCCTGCAATCGATGCTCTCAACAAGCATCAGTCCTGTAGTCTCTCCTTTATCTTTCTACAATGCCCACGTCATCTCGCTAAACCCCTGCGAACTTTTCACTGATAGATATGTCCACCTGGCTTCGATTAGTAGCCTAACAAGCTGTCAGAGTAATAAGTAAGTAATCTTTCTCCATCTGTAAAACACTCCACCAAACATTCAGAACATGATGGATACTACACTGATACTACACTGCAGTTATTCCGGGGATAGGTGCATCGTCCTCTGATCTGCATGGCACTACTGCCAATGAGTGACTTATCCTGTTCTCCTGATAAATTCAGCAAATTATTGTTCTTCCTTAATCCCTCTCGAAATAGGGACCCCGGGGATGGAGTGGATTCCTGCATGTGATCGCATTTGGGTTGTCATGTGCCTGGAGGTGATCAAAGGGCAGATGCCGGGCACTCGCATGTGCACTTGCATGTGGGGTTATGTTAAACCCTTTTATGTTCATGTGGCCATGTGTCTCTCCAGTCTTGCCTGCTCTCCATACAGACCCAGTTTCAGTGTCTATCAGTTGATCGAATCGCATGGGTGTCGTTCACTTTACCTGACCATTTGCACCGACAGGGCTGGGAATTTCCAAAAATTCTGCTATTTTATGAGCAGTTTGTGCTGCTGTTGGTCTAAATCTTATGAAACTGGAGTACATGCCCACGACTTAGATGCATAGCACAAACTTCTAAGCTAGAATAATGAATCTCATGCATTGCAAAGGGTTTACAGTTTGAGAGTTCCTACTTGCAATGAGATAAAGATCTTCAGATCAAAATTTTCACATTCTTGATTCGTTTGTTTCTGTTCTGCAAGTTCAACCCCTCGACGGCAGAGGAGTGAAGGCGGTCTGCAGATGGTAGGAGGATGCACTAAATACAAAGAGCACCGTGTTTCTACCGGCTACAGTACATATGCATGATAGCTTTGCCCTGAAACTGAGAATGAGATAGGAGTACAAGATGAATCCTGGACCAGGCACAGAATATTCAATTCCTGAATGGTTGGATAGGTATGGAGTAACTCATGGATTGGGCCCATGTCCATGCATGAGATGTTGGCCCCATTTGGAAACGATTATAATCCGCTTATCTACGAGAATAAGCGACAATCCCACCAAACACCCTGCTTATTTTCGCTTATTCTTGCTTTTGGGGTAAGCCGCTTCAGAGATTTATACGACAATAAGCGAAAAACGATAAGCGAAAAAATCTTGACTTACCTAATAATCTAAGCGTGGTTTAGAGAAATTTTCCCAAACATGGCCGTTGCCGTCCTGCAGAATCTGAAATTCGGTGCTGTCTCCGCTCTCTCTCTCTTCTGGGAGTGAAGGGATTGCTTGGTTTGTTATGGTAACAGGAGGTGTGTGTATGCATTGCCTTCAGCTCAATGCCTTCCACTATCTGCCATGCATCGTCTTCACAGTAAAATAAACGCTAGCGGTATTTATTTATCAGTTCTCTCATAGCTATCCTGGAAAAACAACCGGGTGGAGCAGCCTCTCTGAACTATTTCACATTTCAGACTATTGAAAATATTGGTTGATGGTTCACAGAGTCACAGGTTCAGGGACTTCAGGTTCTTCTTCCTGATTATCTGCTAGGCTGCTACAAATATCAGCTGCCACGATGCCTAGTTGACTATAGTGCGCAGGTGCTAGCTACGCGACGCAAGCAGCAGTAGAAGTCCTTAGTTCATCAGAGCACACAAACGTCAAGGGCCATTCAATTACACCCTACAAGATTTTTCATCTCTTTCAGCAGTGGCCACATTACTCAAGTCATGAGGATCTGAAAAACTAATCCAGTCGCCTTTATTCTTTCTCGTATCTCGTCGAGACGCTCGTATAGTCGTATGGCTGCAAGTCTGCAACATCGCGACACCACGGCGCAGACGATGACAGACGCCAGACGGGATGGACCAGGGCACAGACGTCTCAACAAAAATATGGGCATCAAACGGCACCGTACAAAGAAAAACATCGCATGGATAATCAGACCAGTAGACTGTTCTTAACAAGGTAGGCATTAACGTGAAACATCGCGAGCGAGCAATGCATTATCTCGTATCTAGCTGATCCGACAAATCTCAACTTGGCAACAACACATACTACATCTGTTATCAGAAACAACTTTAAACATAGGCATGCACGGCATAAACTTAAAGCACATGGCAAAGGTCCAAAGCATGCCGTTACACCATTCCACTGCTTTGGCAAGGCCGAAAAAGCTCGGGATGTGTGAAGGCCCGAGGCATGGCGAGGCCATGAAAGGTTCAGAACATCAAGGCATGGACCTCACTTCCAGAGCTTGCGCAGGGACATGTTCTTCTCTGTGTCTTTCTTCATAACCTTGGCCACCGCCATCTCGAAGTCCTCCTGGGTAACGTGTACCCTTCTCTCACGAAGGGCAAACATTCCAGCTTCTGTGCAGACAGCCTGAACAAACAAAATATTGAGAGGATGCACCGAGGAACTATAAATCACACAGGCTCTATCATAAGGATGTTTGCAACCCCAGTCAAAACAATCCTCAAAAAGTTGCTAGTACAAACAAAGTTGTTATGCTCAGGTTATATAATTTGATTGCCTTGTCACAAAAAATATCTAAGGTTACCCTGAATCGGACATTCTGATAGACATTAGTAGTTTAAACATTCCAATGTCATAACTCTATAGTTCAGTCTGCAAACTTCAGTACTACCCTATTGAAAGTCTCAAACTCCTTTAGGCTCTTAAATTAAATCCAAACTCTTAATCTCATACTGATGGTGATTTAACTACGCTGACAATAAATGGAACTTTGGTGTGAGTAATACAGTGAGGTCCCAGATGCATCAGCTGGACATTGCTATATGAGCATGCTTTCTGAACTATAAAGTCTATTGTCTTGAGCATGCTTTCATGATGATTCAGTGCTATGACTAGAAAGATGCCTAACCATATTTCTGCTCCAATGGATGTACAGGCAAATTGAGGTAACAGGTAATACACGGTTCAACAGATGTGAGTGTAGATAAAACAAACCTTAAGCTCAGCTCCTGAGGCTCCATTCATCTTTTCCGCGATCTTTTTCAGATCAATACCACGCATCAAGTTCATTTTCCTTGAATGAATCTTCAAGATATCGAAACGTGACTGCAAAGGCAAAGGATTAAGCACCATGTCAGCACAAGTACTCATGCAAACTCAGCGGGCACTACACGACAAGTCAGTAGAACGTACATCCTCATTGGGATTTGGAAATTCAATCTTCCTGTCTATGCGTCCAGGCCTCAGAAGGGCTTGATCCAAGATGTCTATTCTGTTTGTTGCCATCAGAACCTGCAATAAATATTTAAAAAATATCACAACGATGTTCCTTCCCCTATTGCATTTATAAATCAGTAAACTCAGAACACAGGAGCATAAGTGAAGCATACCTTAATTTTGTTTGATGCCTCAAAACCATCAAGCTGGTTTAGAAGCTCAAGCATGGTACGCTGCACTTCACTATCACCATTGCCAGTTCCAGACTCCATTCTAGCAGATCCGATAGAGTCTATTTCATCCATAAATATGATGGATGGTGCATGTTCCCTGCAATAAGTTAACCAGATAACTAAGCCCACATAGAGAGATAACAACATGAAACGAATATGCAAAGTAATGCTTCCAACTTATAAACAACAAATGCTTCAGCTATAACAGAAAAAAATGTAGAAAATCAAAAGTCAGCCTACCTGGCCATAACAAAGAGTTCACGAACCATCCGGGAGCCCTCACCAATATACTTCTGAACCAACTCAGAACCAGAAACCCTGATGAAGGTGCAGTCAGTGTGATGAGCAACCGCACGTGCCAGCAATGTCTTTCCTGTGCCTGGAGGTCCATAAAGGAGGACACCCTGGAGAATAAATAAGATTAGTCTCTTTCACTGCAAGTAGTTCAAATCAGTTTAAGTCTTCAGGGGAGAAAACGAACCTTAGGCTGAGCAATTCCAAGGCTCTCAAATAGCTCTGGATGTTTGATTGGAAGCTCGATGACCTGAAAGTGACACAAATCAGAATGTGCATATTCTGATGCATTGATATTTGATAACAAATTGAAGTTCAAAACAAACCTCTTTGATCTCCTTGATTTGCTGGTCAAGGCCTCCAATCATATCATAAGTAGAATCAGGAACCTTCTCAACCTTCATGAGATTGACCAATGGATCAACTTTGCTTGGCAAGATCAGATGGAGCATATAGCTGTCATTTCGAAGAGCAACCCTTGTTGAAGGTGTGATCTTCGTGATATCAATGCTCTTATCGACATCCACCACATATTTGCCTTCTGGATGCACCTGCGTAATTGCATTTAGAAAGTTAATATCACTTCAATAACCAGGAAGTTGGAACTCAAGTTTAGTTTAGAGCTCTCAGACCAGGAATCCAATAACAAGATGAAAGTTACAAACAATTAGGCAACTGGCGTATACAATCAGTCACAACTATAAACTTTCACAGCTCTTCTGAGCTTTGCCATATTGAAACAAACAATTAGGCAACTGGCGTATACAATCAGTCACAGCTATAAATTTTCACAGCTCTTCTGAGCTTTGCCATATTGAAACAAAAAAGAAACTGTATAAACATATCTATTATGTAGAGTTGGCTATATGATAATACAGCATTTCCAGCTGGTACTCAATTCAGATGTAATAGGGAATCCATTAAAACATAGTTTAGCCAGACTGGACCATGGATGCAGTATATACCATTTAAGGATTATCATCAATGAACATAAAAACTATATAGAAACAACGTGATAGGTTTACACAGACAAGATAGAAAGATGTGACAGCTGATGCAAATAACCTGGCCAAATTATTTTCCTTGTACATTCTTGTTTAGTTATTTCAATTTTGTGACGGGAACAATGGATTAATAATGCATACATTCACATTGGCCCAGTGATGAATGTTTGTTTGTTCTTTGTAAACATAGCTTTAGACAGGGGTTCAATACAAAAGTCACAATTTCTACAGCAATTCATCTTAAGAGTTAATACTTGTTTCCCATTTCCCATAAGCTCAATTATAGGTGTCACATAATAATAAAGGAGGCAGCAGAGCACTCTTGTCCTCTATGTAGAAGATATGCTTCAGCTATTCCAAATAAAGTGGTAAACCTAACCTAGAGAGCACTGAAAAGCTCTTATTCTTAGGACTTTGATCCCACGGCCAGAATAATTTAAGCAGAAAAAGATAGTACTGATTGTCGAATAAGGAAATTACCTTAACCAGCACCTTCGATTTTCCCATGACCTTCACCACCTCGCCGACATATGATCCAGGCTCTTGAAGCAACTGCAGCTCTTCCCTGAGCATTCTAACTGCAAAATTTAAATTGCAAGGCCAAATTTAGAGAATGGTACACGGAACACAGTATTTGAGGAAGGATGTCCTGTTCCTGAAAGAGAGACAGCTGGAGTACAATAACTCCTAATTAAAAGCATCATGGTACAACCGTGTAAGACAGTATTCCAATACTTGCTGCAATACAGATTTCACAAAAGACAAACTGGAGTCACGGGGTGATATGTTCAACTAGAGGCGAATTTAAGTTTCCGTTACCATGTTCATACATTGGATGGCCACAAAACCCATGACGCTATCATGTCAAAGAAAGGCGGGCATTGAATAGTAACGGATGATCTCAGGAACGACAAACCCACAGTGAAATACTCCTAATAACCCCAGAATTAAATGCGGCACTGAGAGATAGCATACACTAACACAATCAAAACCTAAGACAGCTTATGCGCAATTTGCAATCAAAACCGGTACCCAAACACAGTTAAATAACAGTTACCGCTACCATCCACATGCTATCTACAATTCAAACTTAACACTACCTAGTCAGCCTGCTGCTCAAGCAGTTTAACATCTAAGCACGCCCATTTGGAGCTAAGCCTCAGTCCATCCAGCAAGGAATTAGCAATTAACAGGCCATCTTTCACAGATCAGATAATTTGACGAGCAGTTCAGCTCGACGAACCTTATTAGTGACTAAAAATCGTGCCTTTTGCTACGACCCATACACAGCTAAAGCTAGGGTTTCCACTAACGCGATTGAGTACCAGCCACGGCATACGGCGCGGGATATGCACTCGGGCACATCGATCCTAGGGTTAGGGCGGAGCGGAATCGAGTGGGAATGTCACCTCGGGAGTTGAGGTCGTTGCGCTGGGCCTCGAGGCGGTTGAGGTTGTGGGTCTTCTGCCGGATCTGGAGCTGCAGGTCGTGGATGTGCTGCAGGTAGTACTGGCGCAGGCCCTCGCCTCCGCCGCCGCCGCTCCTCCCCTTGGCCGCCGCCGCGGCCTCGTCGCCGGACGCGGCCGGCGTGGGCTTCGAGATGTCCATCGCCACCGTCGCCATCGCCGGCTCGGCTCGGGGGTAGCTCGGTCGCGGTCGGGGGTGTGTTCTTCTTGCGTTCGAAGAAAGGTTTCGGGCCCGGATGCGGAGGTGGGTTTGCTTCTTGGGTTGGGTCTGGCCGTCTGGTACGGCCGGCGCTTTGGGTTTATACAGCCGGTCGGCACCTGCGTGGAGAGAAAGTTGGCCACGCCGAGTCGGAGTCGAAGTCCGAACTCGCCAGAAAAACGCCGTGATTCGTATCCCGGTTCTATTTATCCGAAAGATTGAAATGTGTATTTTTCTTGAGATTTTTTAGCCCTTTTTTACATGTTGATACACATACACACGGGTCTAAAAAAGATCTATACCATACAAGTTAGACTTACACTTATATGCATATCCACGTCCGAAGAGCAGATTTACGAAAAAACAATCTTCATAAATAGTGAACACATGGAAATTCCATTATAATCCCTATATCATTATAAGACGAGGCGCACTAAAGAGAAATAGAGTAAAAGACGGCAGGTGCTCCGTCGATCGAGTCTATGAAAGTACCTAAAGTACTATAAATTTTATTAAAATCTATATAACATAATTTTAGCGTGATAAATGGAGAATTTTTAAAATATAAACAAAAATAAAATAGTACTATAAAATGTGTATATATTATACTCTCTCCGTCCGTTTATAATCTACGTATACGTACTCTTCACCGAGATCAAGACCACAACGTCTGACAAGATGAATGATCGTGATGTATAAATCAATCTCATGTGCGGCTCTAGCGCTTCAGTTCCTCTGAATCTTTTCCCTCAAAGATCACGACAAACACATTAAACGAATGCCCTGAGACGATTGAAAGAGCGAGGCAACGTATTAATGCGAGGCGGCGCGTACCAACGAGTTTCGCTTGCTCCGAGAAAATAACGTCATTACAGAGTAGATGGTAATCTATAGATTAAAATAAAAAAATCAGTGCAATACATAGTGGAGGGAGTATTATTTTCATATCCTTGTGCTTTCATAGTTGTCGTTTTACCTCCATCCATATGCATTACCATCACACTACAGGAGCTCACGAGAGCTTGATCTACCAACATTACAAATCTTACCTTAGATTGCTTGCTTGTAAATTTCATCATCTTGAAAAAGAAATGCCTCTGAGCATTTTTCTATAAGTTATATTTCTTTGATAATATAAGTTAATATAAAAATGTATGTTTTTAGCTTTTTATGTTTTGAGTGTGAAGACTTCTTTCTCACTTTTGTGCTATGATAAAAAAAATTGTCCACCTTAAATGTTCAATTATGTGAAATTTTTATACAACATATTATTATAAAAACATTTCCTATCAAAATTAGATCTATACAACGACGGCTTTAGAAAACTATAAAACACACTTTGTCGGGCGCTGTTTTGAAATTGAAACACGAGAAAATTTCCAAAAAAAATTGCGGCGCGCTTCATTTCGTTTCTTCGGCCAGCAGAGTGCCTCATCTCGACAGTCAGCAGCCACGCCCACGCCAAGCTCCCATCCATTCCCCTGCCGCTTTCGTGGTCGACGCAGGCACCCCTCACCGGTAGCGGTCGCCGGAGCTGCTGCTCGCCGGCGACCCCGACACCAGCTTCCGCTCGCACTCATATAAAAAATCACTCCACATCATTCCGCCCATTTCACTAGTCCCCCGATCCCGTAGGTCTCCCTCCGCTGTAATTATCTCACCATCACCACCCAGGAACAATCTCTGTACATATAAGCACAGATCCGGATCATCCAATCCCTCGCGGACCCCAATTTCCCCTTGATTTCCGCTCCTTGTCGGGGCTAGAGGCCTAGAGCTAGTGCTGTCTCAGGTTTTGCTTGGCGGCGGGGAGGTTGAAGCTAGGTTAGGGTTAGGATTCCTTGGAGGCGGAGGGGATGGAGAAGAAGAAGGTGGCGGTGCCGCTGGTGTTCCACGGCCACTCGCGGCCAGTGGTAGACCTCTTCTACAGCCCCGTGACCCCCGAGGGCTACTTCCTCATCAGCGCCAGCAAGGGTGCGTCGTCCCTAAACCCGTCCGTCACCTGTTTGCTTGATTTAGATTCTTATTATTAGAGAGTGGGTGTGTGGTTTTATAATTGTCGAATGTGAAGTGCACATTATGATTGATGGTGGCAGAGGTGAAAAGTGTAGTTGATTTAATTGATAATAGTGGATTCTGCAAATTCGGCCGTAAGAGATGCTGTTACTCACTAGGGTGTAACTGGGGTGCAGTTGCGACTCTTAGATGGTGTTTGGTTCCGCAAATGGTAACGCAAACGTAAAGGGAATGGATCTGGTGCTGTAACGGTAAAGGAAACAAGCATTCCATATTTTGTTTGTTTGATCAGCGGTAACGGGAAAGAAAGAAGGTCCACTCCGGAGGTGGGAGCGCAGCTGTGGCGCAATCGCTTACCGCCCAAATCTGCCGTAATCGGCTCTCTGAAGGCACGGCATCGATTACCCTGCTATCGAATCCCGTGGGAGGCGAAACAAACAGAAACCAACGTTGTCAATTCGCGCTGTGATCATATCACGCTGGAAAATGCCCCAACCAAACATCTTCTTAGTGTAATACTCCTACTGGCTTTAATGGCGTGGAAAAATCTGGTCCAGAAACTGGATTTGGATTGGCTATAGTTGCACATTCTGGCTTTATGTTAGTTTCCAGCAGTTGCTGTTTGGAATGTCTGGTGGAACCGTCAAGCTTTCAACACCTGATATTGGCAACGCTATTCAGTTTTGTTAGTTGTATTAGCTGGCTTTGCGTTACGGTCCACCGAGGGAGCTCTGGATGTTCATAAGTAGTTCAGTGACCTGAAATCTGAATCTACCTCCATAATATGTTGTATAATAGTGCATCGATAGTGCATTCAAGTTCAAAACAAGCCCTCGAGTCACTGAAAAATGAGATACACCTACTGTTTGCCATGTTCCTACAGTAGTCAGTGTTTGGTTGCTATTTAACAAAGCAAAACTGAGGAACTGATGTATCTTATCTTACTTGCTAATGTTAAAGGCTTAAACTGAACCTGACAATAATGTTGTTGACCACCAAACAGTTCCTTTGAGCTAAATAAGTATTTGATGTGCTTATGCTTCGTGCTTTTGTTTAAATTAGATTCCTTGTTGGGAGTACTGTCTATAGTAATTACTGGTTTAGCTAAATGATCGATTCCTTATAGTTTTTACTGCCGAGCAAGCATTAGATTTTTTTAAGCATTATTTGGCCCCAGATGTTTTATTATTTATTTGGTAGCTCGCTCTAATGAACCATGTTATACATTCTGGGGAAGAGTGTGTGGCATGCTGATATAGTGCCAGGGCTTATGACATCAATTACTATTGGCACAGTGTGAGCTTCAATTTCTTGTCGGATTAATGTTCCCTGTTCATTATGTGCTGATATTGATAACATGGGTTTGTTTTCAGACTCAAATCCAATGCTTCGCAATGGTGAGACTGGAGATTGGATTGGGACATTTCAAGGTCACAAAGGTGCCGTTTGGAGCGCTTGTCTTGACACCAATGCTCTGCGTGCTGCCTCTGGTTCTGCTGACTTTTCAGCGTATGGTTCTCACACTGCAAAGTCCCCTTGGTGTTACCTTGATTATAATCCTTCCACAGGAGTTATGTATCATCTGAATTGACCATCTGCTTACCAATCTCTGGCTGCAATAAATTTGCTGTGTTATCTCAATTTGGCTGTGTTACAGATACATTAATGTTGCCATGTATGCGTTGCGATGGCTTGGTAAACAAATTTACAGTATATGTTGCCATTTTCCTGGACCAGATCGGAAGCTATTGTTAATAGGACAGGTTACAGCATTAGTTTCATTCCATTGTATGCTTGGCTGCTCGCAAAACAAAGTGTTCAGGAAACTTCTTGGCGATATGTTTATGGTATTCCTTATTTACTTAATATATGATGTTTTAAGAGCATGCACCAAAAGAAATTAAGAGTTTCTGTTTTGATTTCATTATGTCACTCAATTTGGTTAAACTTTCATTGCATTTGTTAATTGCTATCTATCTCGGTATTTGGTAGTTAATAATTGCTACCAGAAGCAAATATAATTCTAGCAAGTTACGAGAAATAAGCGCAACCAATAGACACAACATAAACTCCTTGCATGGATGATTTTGACTTGGTGTTGGTGACAAGCCGAAAGACTCCTACGCGTAAATGCTAACCTATTTTAAGTAAACCAACCTTCTATAACTAGAATAATATGTTGACTGGATGGATTTCATGCTAACTACCTGAATTAAAAATGGGACGTCCAAACCACACTGGATGGTTTACATGATTGGCATGCAACCTCAGTTTCCATATGATGACCTAGAGTGTTATGTTTCTATTTTTGGGATAGGTGTTGATTATATCTCTTTCTTTCAGAAAAATATGGGATGCACTGACTGGCGATGTGCTTCACTCCTTCGAGCACAAGCATATTGTCCGTGCATGTGCTTTTTCTGAGGTTATGCTCTTACCATATTAAAGCATCATGCATGTTTCTTTCTCTTAATCAAGTCCTGCCATAAGCTGCTGTTATTGCCCCTTTTTGTTCCCTATTCCGTCAGTTCTTTCTTTTTTTCTGGTGATTCACGTTTATTTTTTCTTGGCCGAGGATGACGGTGATTATGTGTGTTACTTTTGGCTTCTAAACATTTACTGTTTGACTGATCATATTGTTTATTGACAATACCAAAAATAGCCGTCCTCTTGGCTCTCATTTGGTTACATGGGTTATTAGGATTGAGGATTTATGCAAACTTTGGCTGGGAGTGTCCAAAAACACTATAGTTGCGCCTAAAAGTTTATCAACACATTCAATTGCCCCTTTGGATTGACCTTAAATTAGCATATCGATGAATTACTAACGTGAACATCCCTGGTCTAATTATCACAAGTTTTTAAAAAGTTTGATATTATACTTTGAAGTTATCCACTACCTTGGAAATCATTGTGCTTGTAACTTAATCCTCAGTATATGAAAGTTACAAGTTAATAATGAAACAGTACACTTTCCATCTTATATCTTCTAAGCTAGCATATACTTTCCTTTCCATTTAACTCCCTATTTTATTCGCTCCTCATTGGTTTGGGTTGGAATTTTGTAATCAAGGAGACTATTGTATTATCCTTCTTTTTCTTGGGAATATGTAGTTTTATTACTTACTGCTTCTCTAATTAGATGCCTTCTGAAATCCGAACTGTACAAGATTGACTATAGTCTGAAATTCTGTATAGGATTTATTTTCTCAAGCCAGTTACCTTAGTCGTAAAATAAGATCTAGAAATGTCCATCTTGAAGATAGTCCTTTTATGACTAATCTTAGAAAGTTACTCAATAATTCATTTTAAACTTCTTTAAATCCCTACATAATTGTTTTCTTAACCTTTCATTTAAGCTTTTCCCCATTAACTCTGGGGGTTTTCTGCATTCATAAACCTCATCTAAAACGCTAATGTTTCTTCAGGATACCCACATGTTGCTTACTGGAGGTTTTGAGAAGATTTTGCGCATATATGATTTGAACCGTCCAGATGCAGCTCCAAGAGAAATTGAGAAATCACCTGGTTCTGTCAGAACTGTCACTTGGCTTCATAGTGACCAAACTATACTGAGTTCCTGCTCAGATATGGGTGGTGTGAGGTTTGTCTGGATTTACCATTTACTGTATTAATTTTTACTTCTAGATTTTCCTTTTGTCCTCCCTATTGTGGTTAGTGCTTGCTGCCATGTAGAAATTGATTTTATATACAAAATTGGCATGCTGAACAATTGAGAGAGCCTGGCATAATTGGCTGTTATGCGGGGTTGGACTCTGTTAAATTGTGAACACAAATGCATCACTTAGGGTTAGCCTTTGACAAATTCATTCATTTCGAAACAATAATTAAATGTTTGCACTAAAGAAGTGAATTTCAGTTCTTCTACTTCCCTAGAAAAAGCAAATGCTGCTCTCTCTATAGAATGTCAGTCTAAAGTCTGTCAGCGTGTGTATCAATTTGGACGGATGCACCTATTAACCAGTGATTTAGATTCATTTAGATATATGAACCTGAGTTAAAATTGACTATTTACCCTTTAAATGTTCCTAGAAACTTACCTGCACTTTTTGAAGAACTCTAATTAATTTAATTTTATACATGAGTAAGCTGGACTATTTCTTTACCAGGTACCTTGTCAAAACATGTGTTGAAATTAAGATATGTACTTCAGCTCTTGATTAATTGGCATCGCCATCGCCTCTTTACAGGTTATGGGATGTAAGGAGTGGGAAAATTGTACATACACTTGAAACCAAGTCACCTGTTACCAGTGCGGAAGTAAGCCAAGATGGTCGATTTATCACGACAACTGATGGCTCAAGTGTCAAGTTTTGGGATGCGAATCAGTAAGGGATTTCTGCATCTTACCTTAGCAATGCAGAGAGATGTGTTGGCTTTGTTGCTTACATAATATATCTTGTTATTCTGCAGCTATGGACTTGTTAAGAGCCATAATATGCCATGCGCAGTGGAGTCGGCTTCTCTTGAACCAAAGTATGGGAACAAATTTGTCACTGGTGGAGAAGACATGTGGGTTCGTGTCTTCGATTTCTTCACTGGAGAAGAATTAGGTAAGTTAATTGTTTCAGCAGGTTTCGTAGAAGTGATAGGATAGCTCTTTCTCATTATACCTACAACTTCTTTCAGAATTTTTTTGCCATAACAACATTTGCCTTGCCACAGTTTTTCTTTTTCTAGCCTTTTCTTGTTTTAACAAAAGCTTGACACCTGCAATGAACGATGCTTGATGTTTCAACAACAACATAGCCTTTTGTCCCAAGCAACGATGCTTGATGTTTCGCAACATGAAAAATCTTTAGTTTGTTTCTCCAAAGAGTGTAGTTGAAATTCTACTCAGAGGCCAACCTCTAGTTTATTTGTTTTGGTTCTCTTTTTTAATCAGTGGTGGTTGCTTGTAGAGATTAGGATGATTTACAGTACGTTTTGATAGGGTATTTCTGATATAAAAAATATTGTTTTTTGGAGTCTGCCTGGTTCACAGCTGTGGTCAAGCAACTATTGGCTATTTCACATATATGAGTTATGTTTCTTATTATAGTATTGTTCCAAGCATTCACATGTGTGGATTTAAATGTCAAGTTATTGGCACTCATTTGTAGTTCAAGAATGTGATGGAAGGAACTATAGAACATTATGTTTTCATTACATGGCGGTGGATATTCATTCCATCGCAGTAATTGTAATTTATTTCAAAGCCCATATGCACATAACAGTCCTAATTGAACTTATGGCTGTGTTTTGGAAACAGCATGTAACAAGGGTCACCATGGTCCTGTCCACTGCGTACGGTTCACCCCAGTTGGTGAATCCTATGCATCAGGATCGGAAGATGGCACCATCCGAATCTGGCAGCTGGGTCCAGCTAACAGCGAAGAGCAGGAGGCGGCAAATGCAAATGGGAAGGCGAAGGTCGGGGTAAATGATGTTGCGCGCAAGATCGAGGGCTTCCAGATTCCCAAGGACGGGCAGGCGGAGGGGTGATGCATTAGTTCGTGCCGGCGATGCTTGTTGGGAGACTTGTTGAATGCTCCGTGGGTGGTCTGTTGTAATAGGTGTGGGTTTCATGTAACAGCACTGGGACGAAATGGTGGAATTTTGTAGGGGGCACTTCTCTCACTGAAAAGATTGACAAATACAAGCAAAGTTGAAATTGACCTTTTCTTTCTTGTCCCTGCTAGGGTGAAATGAATTTTACCTCGCTAACGCAGTGCGCTAATGGAATCGGGCAAAACGGTCCGTGATCGCTGACCTGCCCGGTGATCGATTGGCAATCTGACAGTGCGGACTGCAGACGCGAAAAGATGTTAACTAGTTCTGCACTTCTGATCGTGATATCTGGCAAAGTAGTCCTTGCGTTGTTTGGTGAAATGAAATGGGCTGAACCCATGAAGCTAGTTTCTTGAGGGACATCAGTCAAGCCACCAAGAGATGGTACAAGGGGCAATCGTCAGAACTCAGAACAATCAGCTATATAAACGAGTGCCATACATCAGAAGCAGCAAATGTTACACTATAACCTGATCTCAGAGTCAGAGTATTCCTACCACCCAATGTGATTATGTGATGATGTACAACAGTACAAGAAATCCCACCAGATCCTGAATCCAAAACAATTGCATTGCAAACCCCAAAACTAAATCCAATGGGTGGGGCATTTCAGTTTCAGCCACTGGAAACCTTTGACACCTTGGGAACATCCACCGGGAACCTGTCGATCTCGTCCATCCACGGGTTCGTCTCCTCCGCCGGGTTCACCGACCTGAGCGCCCTCCATACTGCGCTGTTGCACTTGAACCCCGACCCGAAGGCGATCTGCCACACCCTGTCGCGCCGCCGGATCCTCCCCTTGGCCTCGCTGTACGCCAGCTCGTACCAGAGCGAGCTGCTGGAGGTGTTCCCGAACCGGTGCAGCGTCATCCTCGACGGCTCCATGTGCCAGTCCGTGAGCGCCAGGTTGCTCTCCAGCTCGTCCAGCACGGCGCGGCCGCCGGCGTGGATGCAGAAGTGCTCGAACGCCAGCTTGAAGTCCGGGATGTACGGCTTCACCTTCCTCATCTTGAGCAGCTTCCTGGCCGCCAGCGTCGCCATGAACAGCAGCTGCTCCGACGCCGGCAGCACCAGCGGGCCCAGCGTCGTGATGTTGGTCTTGAGCGCGTCGCCGGCCACCGCCATCAGGTCCCTCGACAGCGACACCCCCAGCCTGCCCTCCCCGTCCTCCTCCTGCGTCACGCACCCGAAGCACCGGTCGTCGGCGCCCTTGTGCGTGCGCACCGTGTGCACCAGCTCGTACTTGGCGCGCCGCCGGTCGGAGCGCCGGTTGGTGAGCAGCACCGCCGCGCCGCCCATCCGGAACAGGCAGTTGGACACGAGCTTGGAGCGGTCGTTGCCCGAGTACCAGTTGAGCGTGATGTTCTCCGTGCTGATCACCAGCGCGTACGTCCCCGGGTGCGCCTGCAGGAGGTCCTTGGCGAGGTCGACGGAGAGCAAGCCGGCGCTGCACCCCATCCCGCCGAGGTTGTAGCTGACGACGTTGCCCCGGAGCTTGTAGTGGTTCACCACCATGGCGGAGAGCGACGGCGTCGGGTTGAAGAGGCTGCAGTTGACGACGAGCACCCCGATGTCCTTGGGCCGGACGCCCGTCTTGGCGAGCACCTCGTCGACGGCGCCGAACATGACCTCGCGGGCCTCGGCGCGGGCGGCGTCCATGGACGGGCTGGGCGGGACGGTGGTGACGGCGGGCGGCAGGTAGGTGTCCTCGCCGAGGCCCGAGCGCTCGAGGATCTTGCGCTGGAACTCGAGGCTGGCGTCGGTGAAGGAGCCGGTGAGGCGGGAGCAGCGCATGAAGGTGTCGCGGGAGCAGCGGCGGTCGGGCGCCGGCTTGTAGCAGGCGAAGTCGAGGAGGTAGACGGGGCGGGGGCGGGTGAGGAAGTAGGCGGTGGCGAGGAAGACGAGGAGCGTGGAGCAGGCGAGCACGGAGAGGAGGTTGAGGCGGAGGTGGGCCCACAGGTCGGAGACGTCGCGCGGGGAGAGCGTGGAGAGGTGCACGGCCACCAGCGCCATGAGAGGGGTGAGCAGGAGGTACATGCCGTGGGAGATGAGGTGGTGGTAGCCCAGCTTCACGTACTTGAGGCGCACCGACTGCTGGAAGTCCGGCAGCCGACGCGACGGCGATGGCGACGGCGACGGGTCCGGCGAGGCAGCCGCGGGGGCGGCGTTTGTTGCCGGCGGCGATGGGTTGTCCATGGCCCCAATCTGTGAAGCAGAGTTTTGGTCAGAAAAAACGCGAACAATTTGCAGCGTAGTTCACAGAATTCTGGATGAGTGAAACGCTATGGATTCTCTTGATTTCTACCACCAAGATAGATTCGATAAATGACCGAAGGATGAAAAAAACTCATATGTCTCCACTAAATTTTCGCGGTGATTTCATCAGACTATCAGAGAATGGAGACAGAACAGAGGAATTCCCTAGAAACTGTAACCCGTCTGGTTCTGTCCCGTGAGTTGGTGGCGTAAACGTCAAGAGAGACTGACGCAAATCGACAGGGTGGATGGGACTAATCAAGACGACCAATCTCTCTCGCAATCTCGATCAAATCTCAAACACAGCTAATAATACGGGCACGGACATCTCAACGGGACTACCGAAAACAGGAAGAGCAGCACGGATCAATGCGCCGCGCGATCATCACGCCAGAGAGAGGAAAGGCATACCGATCGAACGGCGGTAGCGGTGGATGACGATACGGCTCGAGCACCAAACCCCCCGATCGGAGCAAAGCCTCGCGAGAAGGAAGAGGAAGGAGTGAGGGGGGAAGAGCAGAGCAGAGCAGAGCCGAGGAGCCGCCGCCTCCGTCCGTTCGCCGCCCCGCCCGCCGGAGCCGGGGGTTTAATAGGAAAGGAGGGGGAGCGGCCGAGCTGGGGAACCCGGCGCGGGGGCCCACCTGACAGGGGCGCACGCGCACGAGCGGCGTCACGCCAGCCGTACGCTGGGCGTTGACCGATGGACGGCCGGATCGGGGTGGCGGGCGCTCGAACGGGCGGCCCGCCCGCTCGGCCCGACGACTGTTCCGTTCCGTTCCGTTACTTCCTGGCACGTTCGCGGTTCGGTTCAGATACCCGTTGCGCACCCGTTATCGGGCGCGTCCGTGACGGCCATGTGGGTCCGCGTCGAGATGGCGCGGCCTGGCCGTTGGCTGGGCACCAGGTGTCAGCCACATCACAGCTAGCTTCGTGGGTGACTGGGTTTTCCCGCGGAGAAGAAACGGCCGGCGTTTGTCCGTTTCGGCCGCGGTATTTATCAGCTGCTAGGCCTGTCAGTTCAGCTCAGTCTCGTGTGCTGATTATGAAGCCTTGACACACCTTTCCTGTGGGATTATCAGGAGATGATCCGTTAACTAAGATCAACTGTCCTTCCGTTGAAAAATCAAACGACCACAGAGGGTTGAACGGTACGGTACGGCTGGAGCAAAAGATGAATAATCCATCCATCCGCTTGATTGACGAGTTCCGTTCCGTTCCGACGCCCTGCGACGATTCTATTCTACCGTGCGGAGATCTTTTCTCCCAATTTCCCAAAGCAGGAAGGAGAAGACTCCAGCGAGGCTTCCAGAACCGGGCGGGAGAAGCTTCGTTCCTTCCACACGTCGTGGCTCGTCAGCGCCCGGCGACTGGAAGGAATCTGGAGCGACTCGCCAGCACGCGGCGGTGATGCGAGGAAACGTCAACGTCAAGCAAGTCCACAGCTTCGAGTCGACTCCCCCACCCAAACCCCGCCGTTCGTGGAGTGGAGCCGCGCGCGTCGCCGCCGTTCTAGAACGAAGCAGCAACTTGGAACCCTTTGACCGGCTAGCTGGCCCGGCGTTTGCGTCACAAGCGACGTCAGGTGGAGAGCACAAGCACGGAGCCTTTGATCGGTTGCGTGTCTGGTTCTGGAAATGCGGAGGAGGGAAAGGAAAAAAAAAAGCTCGCTCCCGTTTGCGGAGCAAAAAAGGCTAATTGACGACGAAGACGGGTGGGCAATTCGAGCGTCATACAGGGCCCGTTGGATGCCAAAATTTTGGCATACCAAGGTTTTGACATACCAACTAATTAGCTGTCATTTGGATTCATACCAAAATTTGGCACCCTTTCACGTTGGATCTACTAAAATGTTGGCGAGTTTTGGCATACCAAAATTTTGACAAGCCCAAACTTTAGAAGGGAACCAAGCAGGTCCATGGTGTCATTTTTTGGTGGCGTCAAGATGAGGAAAGAGTAGTAAAGAGGGAGGCTGTAATATAAATGGTTAGAACATACTATACGGGGGAAAAATAAATACACGCAGAACAAATAATTGGAATTTATGGAATAAAAGACTTTATACACGGGTAATCGAGCTATCGGTTATTTTCTTTTGGTTCTGGCCGAATATGACCAATGATCAAATAGACCACCAACAATATAGAAAAAAAACAGACCGGGTTATGGTTGAACCGAGAAAAACCTGAATCAGCGATGACC
The DNA here is from genome assembly GCA_033239725.1 of Echinochloa phyllopogon. NCBI lineage: Eukaryota > Viridiplantae > Streptophyta > Magnoliopsida > Poales > Poaceae > Echinochloa > Echinochloa phyllopogon. The sequence goes on from BTCW01000001.1 coordinate 7,500,510, forward strand.
TGCTTGGTTCGATTAGGTTCCGGTTCTGAACGAACACGCCCAAATAGTGCACTAGCAATACATGAAAAGAAAACCTAGACTAAGTCATGGTTGAACTTGCAAAAACTCGGATGGTAAGCACGAAGAATCGAATTTGTTTTTTAGAATGACACAGTACAACGTAGACGCTCACACATGCACGCACAATCACCTATGAATACATGCAGTAAACCCTACATCTATGAGCATCTTCGAAGAACTGAGCAGGCGGCACATCTGGAGATTCCCGAAGTCACCATTGGCACCTCGTTGTCGACGGGAACGCCGCTTACCACTTAACGCATAGCGCCGGTAAATCCTGAAAAAAATCCTAGGAAAAGATACAAGCACTAGGATTTGAACCCTGGTGGGTAGTGCTCCATTGGACTGTCCTACCATTGGACTAAGTCAATTCGCTAGCACGAAGAACCGAATATGTGAGGTACTTTCTACTTTCTGCGTATTGCAGCCCAATTAATCGGGCCCGATAGCACGCACCAGGAAGCCCAAAAGTTAAAACTACAGGAAAACAAGATGGAGGAGGCCCAAAGCTTAAATCTCCGGAAACAACTACTTGAAAACAAGAAGAAGTGGAGAAAGCCGCACACAGCAACGCTTGGGTTGGGCCCCGTTGGACGGCAATGTTGAAATTGTAGGGGTCACTACAATTTCACAGCAACCGCACACAGCGCCGTTCTAGAACGAAGCAGCAACTTGGAACCCTTGACCAGCTAGCTGGCACGGCGTCGCGTCACAAACGATGTCAGGTGGAGATCAGCTTGCAAGCGGGGCGGGTTGCGGCTGCCCGCCCCGCGTCCGCGCGAGCCGCAAAGGTATATGCGGGCTCATACGGCAGCCCGCTTACCGCCGCGATGGTTTTGCGGATTTCGCGGCAGCCCGCGTAGCGCCGCATCGAGGCCGAAGAGGTGGTCGATGTGATCAAAAATCGACTTGAACACCTCGTCGTAGGTGGTGGGCACCGGCTGCATGGAGAAAAAAACCAAAGCCGTGAGATCGAGAGCCGAGCAAACACTAGGTGGGGTTCGGAGAACCAGAATCGAGCAGGATCGAATGGCGTTCCCGGCCTTCGGGGTGGAAGCAGGGGTGAATGAACTCGAGGCCGTTGCGGTTGGGACGGCGGAGGTCGACGGGGACGATGGCGCCGGGCTCCAGCTCCACGGGCTCCTCCTCCTCCGCGTCCGACACCGTCAGCGGGTAGCGGTCGGCCAGCCACCGGTAGAACGCCGGGACTCCCATCTCCGACCTGCCCTGCCCTGCCGCCGGATCTTCCGGCTTGCTACGGCCTCCCGGGAATCCGGGATGAAGCAGCAGATGAGGAGGGAAGGAACAGGGCCGCAGGGGACGAGAGGGAGCAGCCAGGACGACGGCACTGGTGTCCGCCGCCATCGAGGGGCTGAGATGCAGACTGTGGAGGCTCGCTAGTCGCGACGCGGGTTGCGGCGCCACCAGGCTGTGCGGACCTGCCGCAAAACGCCGCTTCACCGACGCGGGCAGAACTGCGGGCTTTGGCGGGTTTGCGGCGCGGGTTTGTCCAGCGGGCTCGCGGCAAAGCCCACCCCGCTTGCATCTTGGGGTGGAGATGTACCACACGCGCAGAACCTTTGATCGATCTGTTAGCTTGTACACTAAAACGTTAGTGCCTCCGTCTCTTAATAACTGTCGTCCGAAAAGCATGTTGGTGAGAAAAACTTAGGAATAATTATTTAGAAACGGCGCTTCATCTAGCGTCTGCCTGTCTGGTTCTGGAAATCTAGAGGAGGAAAAAAAATGCTCGCTCCCGTTTGCAGAGGGTGTAATATAAATGATTAGAAGATACAGAACAAAATAGATACACGTATTTCCTCAAAAAAAACAAAATAGATACACGTGAACAAATAATTAGAATTTATGGACAAATAATTATAAGTTATTATGGAATAAAAGACTTTATACACGGTTCGGGTAACAAAAAAATTTGCCAAGCATGCATATTTGCCCTCGGAGGAGTTGTTGACCAAAGTTACGATGATATTTCATACGGAGTATAAAATATGGTTCTTCCTCCTCCTGGTCGGTAAGTTTGGCAACTGTATGATTCAACCAGTAGATTCATTTGTTCAATTGCAGAACGCGCATGCCGCCGCACGCGCAGTCGCCGATCGGTGTGAGCAGTGGTTAGAGCAACTCCCGCAGCGGCCTCTGTATGGGCCTCTACTCCAAAATTTACAGGCTTGGAATAAAAATGCAACTCCAGCAGGGCCTTTAAATGGGTCTGCATTTTGCATAGGCCTCCAAATCTACCTACCAAGCCTCCATTCCTAGAGGCCCTCCAATTCCCTCTCCAAAAGTGGGTTGATTCACTGACATATGGGACCCACAACCAAATAGAGGGCTGAGTTGATTTGTTGCCGGTGTTGGGCTCTAATTTGAAGGGTCTATTTTTGAGTTGGACCTGCAAATTAGTTTTGGAGGCCTCAATTTGCATAGCCTTGCTGGAGTTGCTCTTAATGTTTCAGCTGGGCCGCTTTGGGTTAGCTTGTCCGTGTGGGACTAATTGAACCCAAGCGGAGCAATGGGCGGCAAAAGCTACCGAGGACTTTACATGTGGGCCGGTTGGGCCAGTGTGGGTTGCAATTAGCAGCGGCGGATCGAACAAAGCGCCACAAGTCGACCCAGCCCAGCGAGAGCCTGGCCCAATAAGCCTAAGCCGCTTCGATCGCGGCCTGCGCCGGCCCACGACTGCCGCCGCCGGGTTTCCTCTTCTCTCCCACCGCCCCCGCCCCCGCCCCGGTGGCTCGTTGCCTTGTTGGTTTCCAACTCGAATCCCGGCCCGCCCGCCGCTGGTGTTCTATGCAGCACAGCCGATCGAGCGAACAAGGCAGAAAGAGAGGCTATCGGCCGGCCGCCCTCGATTTCTCGATTCGATTTGGAGCGAGGTGCTGCTGTGTTGAGGTGCCATGGGGATGCTAGCGCTGAAGCTGCTCATAAGCAAGCAGCAGAGGAAGCGGCGGCATCGCCGTCACAAAGTCCAAGGCCGTAGTAAGCTTCCTCCCGCCGCATCCCAGGTTTAGGACAGATTTCCCTTTTTTCCCTTGTGTGTTCATATGTCTTGCCTGAGCTTCTTGTTTTCTTCTGATGTACTGCAGATAAACCGATCAATTCCAGGTTTAAAGCAACGAGGGGTGATGAAATAATGAGAAGTTCATTGCCCGACCTGCCAGAGGTACTGTATAAAACACTTCTATTAGTACAAGTCAAATACCACACTTTTTTTTTGACTTGCAAACCTCACAAAATTTTCAAGCACAGCTAACTGCACACTATGCCTGCTATCAAATTGTGGTGAGACCTTACTGTACGACTACTTGTTTATGGTCCTCAAGTCATATCTGAGCCGACTTTAGTTACAAGGCAACCATATATGATACAAATACATCCTGATTTTATAAAAATTCCTATAATCTTCCTGCATAAGCATCACTGCCTTGTCATTGTTTCATCCTTACTCTTTATTAGAAGATTGCCGTCCTTTAATCAATATCTTTAGGTATCTTCATAAGGACTAGACTTTGTGTTTGTAGAGCTATCCGCCCTTATCAAAAGTGACTTGTTATTTCGCTGTCATTGTTGTGGGACTTGTGGCCTTCCTGTTCCTGCTGCTATTATGGCCATGTTTGGATACAAAATGTTTGTGGAGTTTGAAAAAAAATCTAAGGTTTTATGAAATACCTTTGTTTTAAGCTAGAAGGTGTTTAGATGTAACATATGTTCCAGTTTTGCAAATCATGGTACTTCTAAAACTGCAGCCTTTTTGGAGTTCTAGAAAGTTCACACAGGCGCCCTTTTCTAAACTACAGTATCACATGGCTCTGGTTTCTAAAACTGTGGTTTCTCAACACCATTGTTTATGGAAAATTTCATCCAAACAGGCCCGCATGTTCTGCCGTTCTATATCAAGCACATGCCATTCTTGTCCAGATCAAAGTAACTTCTACAATCAAGTGTCACACGTTCTAATGTATAAAAGATGCTTCATTGAAAGATTTGTTTGTAAACGATTTTACAGGAAAACTGCCCTTTTCTATTCCACAACCATTTTGTTTTTACTCCTGTTAGTGACAAGGTGGCCAACAAATCCACTAGTTCTCTCTGTCGATTTTGCATCATTTAGCCATCTCCGGAAGGTTAGTCTCCAGTACCTACCAACAGGGCTGTGGTGAATTGGTGATTTTGTTCATTACACACCTTATTATGCAGATCAGGGTACATGTTTCTCAAACGAGCTTTCTACTCCAATTTTCCTCCCAGAAATAAGTAGATTTGCCATCATCTACTGTCAAATTAAGAAATAACCTGCAGCTATAAATCTTTAAAGTTTCAGAAAATTTAAACATTGTGGGTAGCTTTATGTTTCTCTTGAGCTATGTGGCCATTTGAAAGATATTTTGTTAAACTATATCTTGCCAAAAACCATTAGAATGTTCAAGTTTCAACCACCACTTACATAACAGATCGATGTTCAGTTTTCTAAATCTTGGATATCCGAATTGGTCAATTCCACCAATTTTTTCTGGTTTACAATTTCCACATTAACTACATGATATCTTATTTTTTACTCCAGCTCCCTGCCTAAATAACCTTATTCTGTCTTTCGTTGATTTACTCTGAATAGTTTTTGGTAAAGCAGTTTAGTTTCCATATATGGAAATCAAATGATTGTTGATGCTGTTCATTGAACTCTGAGTTTCATACAATTACTTATAGTATAAAATATATGTACAAAGATTATAAAGGACTACTGCATACTGTTAAGTAAGATCTACCATCTTGTGCAGTGGTTACCTTTTTAACTTTGGAGATTTGCAAACATGACTATAAAGAGTTTTTTCTTCAGCTCCCCTCAGAGTGCATGTATAGGAAAGATACAATTTTGTATTTTAAAAATGTCAGTCTGTCACGCTAGGTTAGGCCATAATTTGCAATGCATTATCCACTTCTTTCATGCATCACATTTTTTGTGAACATGCATACAGATTACAGAACCAATGCTAGAATATCATCCCATGTTATCCTATATTTTCGGTGCATTTTCCCTTGTATCCCCAGCATTCAACTATCTTTCCATGCTTGTGCAGGAAATCTGGTGCCATATACATTCACTATTGCCAATGGAAGATTCTGCTCGCGCTGCTTGTGTATCTCGCACATTTCTACATTCATGGAGACACCACCCCTACCTAATCCTCACCAAGGAAACACTTGGCTTGAAACAAAATGCAAGTGGGAAGGGCGATGTATGGGCTGTCACTAGCAAAATTGACCAGATTCTAAAAAACCACTTAGGCACTGGTGTGAAGACACTTGAGCTTGACGTCTTTCACTATCATGATAACAGTGCTTGTTATCTCAATGATTGGCTCCAGATTTCTATTACACCAAGACTCGAAAACCTCATCCTTGAGCTGCCTTCAAACCGCACGGAACAATACAACTTCCCTTGCTCACTTTTATTTGGTGGGAATGGAAATTTGATTCAGCATCTTCACCTCACCAATTGCGGTTTCCGTCCCACAGTTGGCGCTGGTTGCTTGAGAAGCCTGGCAAAGCTGCATTTGGATCATGTGGGTATTACCGAGGAAGAGTTAGTGCGCCTTCTTTCCAGTTCTCTTGCTTTAATGGAGTTGGAACTCAGTTGTTGTAGTGAAATAATCTGCCTGAAGATACCGTGCATGCTGGAGCAACTCAGTTGCCTGACTGTTTCTGATTGCAGTATGCTGCAAATGATAGAGAGCAAAGCTCCAAAACTCTCCACCTTCAACTTCACTGGTGGCAATCTAGTACAACTCTCACTCGAATCATTACAAGTGAAGAACCTAGATATGGACTGTGAGGAGACCAACTTTCTCAGTAACTCAATTACCAGGCTTCCATATATGATGCCAAATCTGGAGACTCTAACCTTATTTTCAAATGATGAGGTATCTGAAACTTAATATTGTTGGGTGCCTGTGTGGTGACACTTATCAGTAGTCATGCACTCATGCCTTGAGAGATAATTAATATGATATATATCTTTATGCAGATAGTTAATACGCCAACGGTAGCTACCAAATTCCGCCACCTGGAGTACTTGGAAATCTATCTTGATGCAGGTGCATTTCCAGGATATGACTTTTGTTCTTTGGGTTCATTTCTTGATGCTTCTCCAGTTTTGGAGACTTTCATTCTTAGCGTAAGTCACTGTTCTGGGAAAGTCACCTTTCTTTTCTAAAGTTATTATCTAGTATCTAATATATATGGTGAGAATTGATTATTTAAGTGACATTGGTTTTTTGATCCTGTGCAGCTCAGCCATGACATAGAGTTTGAGTTTGAGCCGGTTTTTGGGAATGCCTCAAACATGAGGCAGATGCCTGAGCACAAGTATGAAAACCTTAAGGATGTGTCGATCTTTGGATTCTGCTCTGCAAAAAGTATGGTTGAGCTGACATGCCATATTCTTGAGAATGCAACATCACTGGAAAGCATAACCTTGGACACTGTATATGATCACGAGGATGAAGACAACCATGGCAGGTGTTCTGTAGCTCCTGCCCGCAAAACCGAATGCTGCTATCTGTCTAGTGAAATGATCTTGGAAGCCAAAAAGGGGCTCTTGGCCATTGAAAAATACATCGCGGCCAAAGTTCCCTCTACTGTCAAGTTAGATATTCGGGGGCCCTGTAGCCTGTGCCATACTTTAGAGTCCTCGTCAAGTTAATCAACATTTAACTATGTAAGCATTGCTTATCATGTGCTTTGTTTATCAAGTTATTATTAATTTTACACGTATTGTTTGGTTCAAAAAAAATTACATGTATTGTGCTTCTACAAAAAGAATCGAGATCCAACCGGCTAACTTACATATCTGGAATTTATGTGCTTGCATTTCTCTCTGCTTTTAGAACTCGCCAAAGTATCCAACTTGTACTGATTTACACAAAATAAACCTTGTACCAAACTGCACAGAAGCAATTAAATCTTCCATCTCTTGAGACGATTCCCAGATTATTACACTAGTCAAACAAGAGCTGCTAACTAGACATGTAAATGACCAAAACGTAACGGTGCTTCTTTTGGCTGCAAGAAAAAACTGGCATCTCACGTACAGGAGACTGCCAGCTGATGAACCGCAGCTGTCATTACCAGAGAACAGAGATTGGCGGGTGTTCTATGAATTCTAGCCCCAAAACTGGTGAATGCTCCCATCTAACGAGCTCATGGCTAGATGTCCGAGGGCCTTGTTTCCGGTGCCATACTTTGGAGGCGGAGATGTAAACTTAAATGTTTAACTACCCATATTGCGTCTGTTCTGTCATTTTTATTAATGTAACGTTAATGTTACATGTAATGTTATTAACTACTAACATGTAACTAAGTGGGCATTTTACTTTTGATCATTTGCATGCAGTAGATCAGTGTGACATGGTATTTAATTCTGTTTTTGAATCTGCCGCAACTCTGAGGCAGATGTCTGAACACAAAGCATGGCAGCCTCAAAGATGCGAGTATCTTTGGCTTCTGCTCTGCAAAGAGCATGGTTGAGCTAGCACACATGCTATATTCTTGTGAGTCCAAATTCGCTATAATGTATTACATTGGACAATGTATCTGACCGTATGGACAGAAACGATCTTGGTAGGTGTTATGCAACTTCTGCTCGCAAACCACGCCAGTAAAGGACTTATGTCCATCGATGTATAAATGTATAATCATGGGGAAAGTTCGCTCTACTGCCAAGCCTTTGCATCTGGTGTCATACTTTTGAGCTATAGATGTCCAAATGCATATATCGATCTAATGGATGGTAGATAGAACTAACACTGGATCAATGGATGGTAGATAATAGATCTAACATTGGGCAAGTTTACTATTTACATCAGCGATCCTCAAACTTGTCCGGAGGTGTGTCATCTAGGTTCTCAAACTCTCAAAATGCACATTAGCATTTCTAAACTTTCTAAAGTGTGTCGTTCAGGTCCAAAATTCCAAAATATCCCTATGTTATTGATGTTTGTTCATCTTTTCATCTATAATTACGCTATGGTACAATCAAATAAACTTCTCTAACTATTGTGATGGAAACAACTGATTTGGTTAGAGAAATAGTATAAAATTTCATTCTCAATTGGCAGCCATGTCATCATGCATATGGGTATTTTCGTAACTTTGGATCTACATGACACAATTTAGCAAGTTTAGGGACTCAATTTTGAGAATTCGAGGACCTAGATGATACCACGGAATAAGTTTAGAGGTCGCTCATGTATTTTACTCATTATTATTGGTGCTATGTAATATCGAGGTGGGGCTAGCTCGACTTGTTGGGCGTGAGGTTGAAGATGGACTCTTATGGTTAGAGTGCATAACTACACCTTTTACTAAACTAGTTAAGCTAGACTCACTACCTTGGTTGCTGCGTTATTTCTCAGTTTGCATCTCTATTTGTATGGTGACTAGAACTCAACAAATCTTCAAAAAACAATGTTATCGCTTCGCAAAGGATACTGATATGGAGCTAGTCGTAATCTAGTCCATGAAATGTGTATTTTCTCTCGTCATCTCTTTAATGAACAAAAAAGTGTGGAGCTAGAACTTTGGCAAAGAGGAATAAGGACGAAAAGCCAAAAAATTGCTAGATTTCCATGAAGAACGACAATCTACTTGGCATCCGACACGAAATGAATTTTCCTGTAAAAGGGGCATATTCGAAGATTGGATTTACCCAACACTGTTGGAGTATCAGCTCAACACTACAGGAGTACCACATGTGTGCTCCCTGTTCCTTCCACGTTCCATGTACCATTCCCACCAGCAGATGCTAACCGTGGAAATCAGGTTTCTTGGGTCCCTTCTGAGTACAAATTTGCGGATATACTTGCAAAAATAAAAGAGCTTGAGCTTAAATTTGGTCTACTTAGGCAATGGCTGCGGCAATATTCGAACATTTTGATCAGATCCTAGGCTCTCCTGGACAGCGCTCGCTATCGCTTGACTATCAGGTACTGGGCATTCCCACGGTGAATCTCACAGGCATGGACTATTGTTTCACTGAGGAAGAGATACATAAAACAATTCTTGAGATGCCTGCTGACAAAGCTCCCGGCCCCGACGGCTTCACTGGCCTCTTCTACAAGGTAGCATGGCAGATTATTAAGGATGATATCATGCGGGCGTTTCACGCTCTTTGGGCCATGGATGGCCGGAGTTTATATCTTCTGAACCAAGCATATATGATTCTCCTGAAGAAAAAAGATATGCCCATTGGCATCGGGGATTATCGACCCATCAGTCTCATACACAGTTTCTCCAAGTTGTTCACGAAGGTGTTAGCGAACAGGCTCTCTACTAAGCTCCCACAGCTAGTTCTGCCTAATCAGAGTGCTTTTATTAAGGGGAGACTAATACACGACAACTTCAAAGCGGTCCAGCTCACTTCCCGGTTGCTGCATCAGCAGAAGGTACCATGTGCCTTGCTTAAATTGGACATTGCCAAGGCGTTTGATTCGGTCAATTGGACGTTTCTCATTTCAATCTTGGAGCACATGGGTTTCTCTCGACGATGGATTAATTGGGTGACGTTGCTGTTATCCACAGCAAGTACTAGAATCATCCTAAATGGCTCACCGGGCCAGCGCATCTGCCATGCACGGGGATTGCGACAGGGGATCCTTTGTCTCCTATGCTATTTGTCATAGTCATGGAGGCACTTAATGGTTTAATCAGGTTGGCTGGGAATGACGGCATATTATTATCTAGTCTACAAGATCCAAGGATCAAAGAGCGAGCCTTCCTATATGCTGATGACGTGGTAATGTTTATCACACCTGCACAACAAGACTTGGTGGCCACTGAAATGATCTTGAATATTTTCGGTGCAGCCTCTGGACTGCACACTAACAGAGCCAAGTGCCTGATATCACCGATTCACTGTGGGCTAGAAGAGACAGTAACAATATGCTCATTTCACTTGCCAAACTGGAACCACTGCCATGCAAATACTTAGGCATTCCACTCTCAGTTCACAAACTCAGAAAGGGGGACCTCCAGCCTCTAGTAGACAGAGTTTGTAGTGGACTTCCTCAATGGAAGGCAGGCCTTTTGAGCCCTGCCGGTAGGCTGGTACTGGTAAAGGTGAAGTTATCGGCTATTCCAGTACATATTGCCATTGCTGTTTCAATTAGCCCATGGGCTACTGCAGCAATTGACAAGAAGAGAAGGGCATTTCTCTGGAAGGGTACTGAAACAGTTGCCGGAGGACATTGCAAGGTAGCATGGACGAAGGTTTGTCTGCCTTATGAACTGGGTGGTCTGGGGATCCCCGATCTCGAGAAATTTGGCTTAGCACTGCGAATGCGCTGGTTGTGGGAAGCAAAGACCGGTGGAAATAAACTGTGGGAACGGTTACCTGTCATTGCGGAGCCTCTAGTGCAACAGCTATTTGATGCCTCTACATCGGTCAGGCTAGGAGATGGACAATCAGCTATGTTCTGGAAGGATAAATGGCTCGATGGACAGTCGATACAGCAGTTGGCACCCGGCCTAATCCAGGCAGTACGACCAAGAGTTCAGAAGACGCACCCGGACGGTAGCAGAGGCTTTACAAGGGAGACGACGGGTAACTGATATCACTGGTGCAACAACCGTGCAGGTGTTATTAGAATACTTGATCCTATGGGATCGGCTAGCGGAAATTACCATCCAAGAGGACACTCCGGATCAATGGCTATGGAAATGGACGCCTGATCATTCCTTCTCAGTGGCTTCAGCGTACGCAGCCTTCTTCATTGGACAGATTCAATTACATGGAGCAAAGATTCTATGGAAGACAAAAGCACCAAACAGGTGTAAATTCTTTGGGTGGCTAGTGCTGCATGGTCGATGTTGGACAGCGGCAAGACGAAAGCGTCACAATTTGCAAGATGATGACACCTGCATCCTCTGTGATCAAGACAGCGAGACGATAACCCACCTGCTAATTGCCTGCTCTTTCTCTAGGGAGGTCTGGTTCCAGATTCTAAAATTGCAGGATTGGGAACACCTTGGACCAACGCCACAGGAGCTGTCACTGGCGGATTGGTGGTCGCGGGGGAGGAAACAACTGCCAAGGACAGAAAGGAAGACTTTTGACTCCCTGGTTCTGCTCACGGCTTGGTTCTTATGGAAGGAGCGAAACTCACGCACCTTCAATAGATCTTCTGCCACAACGGAGCAGCTGGTGAGAGGGATCACTGAGGAAGCTAGGTGCTGGACGCTCGCGCGGTGCGCTGATTTGGGGGAGGTTGCGCATGGGGTGCAGGATAATATGGGTCGCCAAATTATGGCCATGTAAATTTACCTTTAATTTCTTAAGTGCCTCTGGAACACTTTGCTTCTAGAGGTGTGGACATTGTAACTCATTCTATCCTCTTAATGAAAAACGTGCTCAGGCACGGTCGCGAAAAAAATTTGGTCTACTTTGAATTTTAAGAAAATTATGCTCCAAAATTCAAGTTTTTACTTGAAATTTTTCACTTGCTAGTAAAACCAAGAAAGATAGTTATATGTTTTTCTGGTGACCACTGGACACTGGTGATTAAAACTCTTTGATATGGAAAAGAAGACCAATATGGGGACCGACGTAGGAAGACACTGGTGTCTTTTCTGCTTGCACTTTGCACCATTTCATCCCTGTCCTGAAAAGCGTAACCATGCCCCTGCCACAGAAACTAAAAAGTGCCATTGTATGGCGGCACGGCTGGTAGGGACATAGGCCAGTCGCCTGAACTGAATGCCTCTGCCACATAAACAAGTGAAACGCTAGCTCCGCCACAGCCACAAGCAAGAGCGAGCAATTTCCAGTTGAGAGCTTGCACAGTTCTCAGTGGCCACAAAACTTTTGCACTTGATTGGCCAACATACTCTATTCTTACAGTTTCTCCGCTGGCTCTCCGTGCGTGCCATTGCCACTCGCTTCTGCGGTTCTGCCACGACAATGGCGCCCACGGAGCAATCCCTCACAGCTCCCACCACAGCAGCAAAATCGCCGGCGCCGGCGCCGCCGCACTTCGTCCTCGTCCCTCTCGCGGCGCAGGGCCACATCATCCCGCTGGTCGACCTCGCCCGCCTCCTCGCCGAGCGCGGCGCCCGCGCCACCGTCGTCACCACGCCGCTCAACGCCGCCCGTCTGCGCGGCGCCGCCGAGCACGCCGCGCGCGCCGGGCTGCCCCGCGAGCTCGCCGAGCTGCCGTTCCCGCCGCCCGGCTCCGGCCTGCCACCTGATTGCCAGAACGTCGACATGCTCGCCGGCATCAGCCAGTTCTTCCCTTTCTTCCTCGCGCTGCGCGAGCTCGCCGGCCCGTTCGACGCCTTCGTGCGCGCGCTGGCGCCGCGGCCGAGCTGCATCATCTCCGACTGGTGCAACCCGTGGACGTCCGGCGTGGCCAGCAGCCTCGGCATCCCGCGGCTCTTCTTCCACGGGCCGTCGTGCTTCTTCTCCCTCTGCGAGCTCCAGGCCGCCGCCCACGGGCTGCCGGAGAGGATCGCCGCGGGCGGCGACGAGGACCGGCATGTCGTGCCGGGGATGCCGGTGCCCGTGACGGTGACCAAGGCCACCGCCCCTGGCTTCTTCACCTACCCCGGGACCGAGCTGCTGCGCGATGAGGCCATGGAGGCCATGCGCACGGCCGACGGCGTGGTCGTGAACACGTTCCTGGACCTCGAGGCACAGTCCGTCGCGTGCTACGAGGCGGCGCTGGGCAAGCCGGTGTGGGCGATCGGGCCTCTGAGCCTCTGCAACCGGGACGCCGACGCCGCGCGGCAATACGGCCGCCGTCGGACGGCAGCAGGCGATCACGGCGTGGCTGGACGAGCAGGACCCCGGCTCCGTCGTGTACGTCAGCTTCGGCAGCATCGCCAGGAAACTCCCCAAGCAGCTGTTCGAGGTCGGCCATGGCCTGGAGGACTCCGGCAGGCCGTTCCTCTGGGTGGTGAAGGAGTCCGAGGCTGCCGCGCCGGAGGTACAGCAATGGCTGCAGGACCTTGAGACGCGCACGGCGGGGCGCGGCGTCGTGGTGCGCGGGTGGGCGCCGCAGCTCGCCGTGCTGTCGCACCGCGCCGTCGGCGGCTTCGTCACGCACTGCGGGTGGAACTCGCTCGTCGAGGCCATCGCCTACGGCGTGCCGGTGGTGACGTGGCCACACTTCTCCGACCAGTTCCTCAACGAGCAGCTCGCCGTCGACGTCCTCGGCGTCGGCGTGCCCGTGGGCGCGACGGTTCCGGTGTACATGCTGGACGATGAGTCCGTGCCGGTGGCGCGGGAGGACGTCGTGCGGGCGGTGTCGGCGCTGATGGGAGGAGGGGAGGAGGCTGACGAGAGGAGGAGGAAGGCCATGGAGTACGGGAGGAAAGCTCGGAAGGCCATGGAGGAAGGAGGGTCGTCGTATGAAAGCCTGACGCGTCTGATACGGAGCTTCACGTAGAGCGAAGTTAAAGAACATTAGGCCAGATCATCAGTGGGGGTACTCGTAGGGGGTGATTGGTTGCTTGGCTTAGTCCAAGCCTGGCTCCAAGTTAGCCATGGCTAGTGTTGGCCTGGCTAAAGTAGTACAGGACCTTCGTGATTGGTTGCTGTGTTAAGCGTAGCCAGGCCTGTGGAGTTTGTGTTTGGTCGATTGGCTTGCATTGTGTACAGTTACCTCATCTACTATGGGGTGAGTTTACCATACATCGAACGCCTTGAGTGCATCTTGCACTACATCAAATACGCTGCCATCCAAGTACTAAATCTAATCCCGTAGCTCTAAAGAGCACAATAATCACTCACATCTAAATAGGAAATGAAATACGTACATGCATCTGCTCTAGATAATCCTGAATAACTGGAGCTCGGCGATACGGTCCTGGTACGCATGCGACCTCGACAGCCTCCCGCCCTCCCTGAGCACCGTCGCTCCTCGACGGCCATCTCCGCGCGCCGCCGCACCACGACCAGCTCATTGCGGTGTGCCCCCACACTGCCACAGCTGCGACACCACCTGCCGTGGTGGATGGGGCGGAACTGTGGAATCCCGCGGTGGAGCTCGCCATGGGCGTTGGTGGGAGGAGCTCGCCTCCCCCTCCTCTCCAAGCTAAATTGAACTTTTGTCCATCAAATTGAGCTAGTTGACTTTCAAATCGAGCTCACCACTAGCCGATTTGAGGTCGCCAATATCACGAATCGAGTTCATCCCTGCCATCGGGGTAGCTCATCCCCCTCCTGAGTCCTGCCGATGGGTATGATCTGCCCCATACGGAGCACCTGTTGCTGGCCTGCTACACCTCCATGAAGCAGGACTGCACACGCGAGGGGTGGACCTTCTAGAGTAGGATTCCATCACTGTGGTGGCAGCGACGGCAGGGAAGGGTCGGTGGCGAGTGGCGACGCGTCGGGGATGGAGGAGACGACGTCGGGGCCACACGCGGCGGCGGCGGCGGCGACGACGGAAGTGAGGTCACAGTCTATGAACGGCCGGAGGTTGCGGCGGCGGCGGCAAGGCAGGGCCAGGAGCGGCGGCGCGCCAAGAGCAGCAGTGGTGGGTCAGTACGGCGACGGCGGAGCGCTTGACCGATAGAATCGCAGGGGGTGAGGTGAACACGTTCTGTGGCCCGCCGGCCGGAAACGCGGATGGATCACGTTTCCAGTTATGCAAGCCGTACAGGCCGTTTTGGCCCATCGGGGCCTGGCTAAAGGGCCGCCCAGGCAACCAATCAAACCAGGCCTGCACTATGGAAGCCTGGCTAGGGTGTTATGTACCCTACCAATCACACCCGTAGTGTTCAGACTTCCCTTCGGGCAAAAGCATGATCTGTTGCGTTTCCGGAGTTCATCTCTGCAATGGCCAGTGTCCATTTTGTATTTGCCATCGAGGCACTTAACTTAATCTAGATTAACGTAATTATATCTTATAAATAGGACATTAATTTAATCTTATCATGACCACTGACGTAATTTGATGCGGAAATTTGAGATAAGGCTAACTAGAGCTTCTACAATTAAATCATGGCAATATTGGTTCGTAGGGGGCATAAGTGCAAAATAGCCAAGCAGATTTGTTGACCAGCTGTCATGATCAGTTCTGGGCCGTCAATCCCGCAATGGATGGCTGTGGTTTTATGTGCCGAAGAGGTACGCCGGCTTCTAATCTTAGCCGTTCTTGCCAAGATGGAGGGCCAGGAGCGGACCACCAGCTTTTGTGGTCACTAGCGCTGCTGCTACAGGACCGACTGCGGTAGGGGATCGCCGGAATCAAGCACCGGGAGCCACGATGCTCTGTTTTTAACACGGTTTGGTTTGAATCCAGCACCATGCCCGTGTCGCCGTTAACGGCCGTTCCCGCACGTTTTATTGTGCAGTGGGCCACGGCAAAATCTTTGCCCCGATAAAAGGCACGTACACGGTAAAGTCTTTGCCGTGCCGTGTACCGTGCGCCGACATGTACCGTCGGCACACGACAAACACGGGAATCTGATAGTGATGATGAACTTTTGTCGACAAAAGCAAATTTAAAACTAGAGTGCTACACGGCAGAAAAAAAACAACCAAAAAAGAATAGTCATCACTAACAACGCGGAGGTTTTTTATATAATCTTGATCAAAATTTAGAAATTTTTTGACTTAAAACAAAGCTAGAACTGAACTTCATCTGGACGGTGGAGTACTTCCTCTCCATATTGTGCTTTGTCGAAGCTTCACATCGTGCTGACCTGCGCAAAGGCACATCCACAGTCTGCCCCTTTGAAGGAGCACCTCGTGAACTGTCAAGTCCGAGAACGTTTGGGTTGGTTCTGATTTCTGAGCAGCTCAATGGTTCCGGTCAGAAGGGTTTGATTTTAAGTTCGGGGTCTCTTCGTAATCATTGCGCCACTGTAATATTTCGTTTATGTGCGAAAAATTGTCCAAAAGTTGATTAATTAGACTCAAAATATTCGTCTCGCAGAGTACAACAAAACCGTGCAATTAGTTTTTGATTTCATCTACATTTATTACTCTATGTATGTTATGACATTTTGATGTGATGGAGAATCTTCTTTTTTATAATGAATTTGGGAGTTGTTTTTTTGTGTTGCCGCTTGCAACACAGGTACGCATTTTGCATTTTGGTTTGTCGTTTCTTCAGTTAAAAGATCATGCTAGAGTTTTGGCATAGAGGGATAAAGCCGAAAACAAAAATTCTGCTAGATTTCCATAGACAAAAGACAAGCTACTGCTAACCTCACGCGTGCTCCTTGTCAGCGGCGGAGGAGAGCCTAGGGCCACTGCGACCATGGCACTAGCGGCATGTTTAGTTCTTTTGAAAAGCAAAAGTTTCTCTCCAAACTTCACTATTCACCTATCACATCAAATCACATCAAATCTTTCTCCTCATGCATGGAACACTAAACGTGGGTAAATAAAAAAACTAAGTACATGATTTTGATGTACACGACGAGACGAATCGTTTGAACCTAGTTAGGTTAATGTAGGACAACGATTACCACAAACAAACGAAACGTGCTACAGTACGCTAGTGTCTGATGTGACTTTTTCACTCTACTTTTCACTCTCTTTCTAGGTACCACCCCCTAGGTTTAGGCCTGTTTCCTCCACTAGCCAACGCACTGTAGCATGAAGGCCTAGCTCAACGCGCTAGCTGGGCTGGGCCAGCTCCGCCCCTGCTCCGTGTTCCTTCCAACGCATCTTGTTTTAATTTTTGATTTTTGGTCCTAGCAATAGTTGCTAATCATCATGAAATCAGGTTTCTTGGAGGGTAGAGGCTTGTATGTAATGGTAAAAATATAGAGCTCTAGCTCAAATTTAGTCTACTTTCAAAATTTGAAGAAAATTATTCCATAATTCAGGTTTTTTCTTGAAATTTTTGAATAGGTGAAAACTGTGAAATTCAAGTAAAAAACTAAGAAAATTGTTCTAGGTCTCTACTTGAGTTGGTTACATGGTTCTAGTAGTACCCCGAAGTTCTAGGTTTGACTCTGATGAAAGCAAAATTTAGATTATTATTTAAAAATTCAGTTGTATGTCACGCGCTAAAGCACATGCATAAGATCCGACCTACGATTTAGTGGTCTTACAAGTACTATGATACCAGGTGAGAGTTTGGAGTTTTTTTTCGTAGAAGTGCCTGAATCTATCCTAGTCAGCAGTCGAGTCTCTCTCTCTCTAACTCCGTTTTAAAAGAATGCAAATTTCGCTTCGTGAGAAGTCAAATAATTTCAAATTCAACCAAATTTGTACACAAAATTACTATCATTTATGTCTTAATAGATTTAATATGATAATATATTTTATAATTACTCTAATGATACTTATTTATATAATAAATATTAGTTTTGCTTCGTATAAATTTAGAGTTGGATTCATTTTGGAAGAGAGGAATACTCTGTCCCATTGAATTCCTGTCCTGAAAACGCATAACCATGGCAGCTCAGCCCTGTCAGATAAACTTCTTGTTTGCATTGAATTCCTGTACGTCCTAAAAAGTCATAACCATGACACTGCTGCCATAGAAAATTGTCGCAGTCGCTTCGAAAAATAGAAATTGTCGCAGAATGGCTAAGGGTACGTGTCATTGGCCTCTGCCACAGAAGGCAAACCCATGTTGAATGCTCGCTCCGTCACAAGCAAGAAAACAAAATCTAGTCATTTTCAGACTCGGACGAGCACTTCCCTTTATAATGTTCACCCAGTCATTCTTTGCCGTTTCGAGTTTCAAAGGGCGCCAATCATCTTCATCCCGGCTTTCGGTGCCACGATCTTGCACGTCGACAATGGCATCAGCTTCCACGACAGCTATACTTCCCCCTCCCCCGCCGCCGCACTTCGTCCTCGTCCCTCTCATGGCGCAGGGCCACATCATCCCGGTGGTCGACCTCGCCCGCCTCCTCGCCGAGCGCGGCGCGCGCGCCACCGTCGTCACCACGCCGCTCAATGCCGCGCGGCTGCGCGGCGTCGCCGAGCAGGCCGCCCGCGCCGGGCTGCCCCTCGAGTTCGTGGAGCTCCCCTTCCCGCCGCCGGACTCCGGCCTGCCCCACGACTGCCAGAACGCCGACATGGTCGCTGACAACTCCCAGTTCCTCCCCTTCTTCTTCGCGCTGCGCGAGCTCGCCGGCCCGTTCGACGCCTACGTGCGCGCGCTGGCGCCGCGCCCGGCCTGCATCATCTCCGACTGGTGCAACCCGTGGACGGCCGGCGTGGCCAGCAGCCTCGGCATCCGGCGGCTCTTCTTCCACGGGCCGCCGTGCTTCTTCGCGCTCTGCGAGATCCTGGCCGACGTGCACGGCCTGCCGGAGAGGATCGCCGGCGGCGGCGACGAGGAGCGGCATCTCGTGCCGGGGATGCCGGTGCCCGTTACGGTGTCCAAGGCTATCCCACCTGGCCTGTTCACCTACCCGGGCACCGAGTCGCTGCGCGCCGAGGCCATGGAGGCCATGCGCACGGCCGACGGCGCGGTCCTGAACACGTTCGTGGACCTCGAGCCGGAGCACATCGCGCGCTACGAGGCGGCGCTGGGCAAGACGGTGTGGGAGCTCGGCCCGCTCAGCCTCGGCGCCGCCCGGAGCGCGGAGGCCACGGCGTCGCGCGGCAATACGGCCGCCGCCGTCGGCCAGCCGGCGATCACGGCGTGGCTGGACGGGCAGGCGCCCGGCTCCGTCGTGTACGTCAGCTTCGGCAGCGTCGCGCGGAAGCTTCCCGGCCAGCTGTTCGAGGTCGGCCATGGCCTGGAGGACTCCGGCCGGCCGTTCCTCTGGGTGGTGAAGGAGGCCGAGCTGACCTCGCCGGAGATGCAGGAGTGGCTGGAAGCCCTAGAGGCGCGCGTGGCGGGGCGCGGGCTGGTGGTGCGCGGCTGGGCGCCGCAGCTCGCCGTGCTGTCGCACCGCGCCGTCGGCGGCTTCGTCACGCACTGCGGGTGGAACTCGCTCGTCGAGGCCATCGCCTACGGCGTGCCGGTCGTGACGTGGCCGCACTTCTCCGACCAGTTCTTCAACGAGCAGCTCGCCGTCGACGTGCTCGGCGTCGGCGTGCGCATCGGCGTCACGGCTCCGGTGTTCATTCTGGACGATGAGTCCGTGCCCGTCGTGCGGGGTGACATCGTGCGGGCGGTGTCGGCGCTGATGGGCGGAGGGGCGGAGGCCGACGAGAGGAGGAAGAAGGCCAGGGACTACGGGGAGAAAGCTCGCAGGGCCATGGAGAAAGGAGGGACGTCGTACGAAGGCCTGACGCGGATGATACAAAGCTTCATGCAGGGTGAAGTCAAAGAAGATTAGCTGATTAGGACAGATCAGTGGGGTACTGGGGTACTCCTACTCTTCAGCGTTCATGCATGTGCGGGATCTGTTGCTTCCAGAATTGGTTGTATTTCGCTTCCAGAATTGGTTGTATGTCAGTATGTGACATGAGGCACTGATAGTGATGCGAAGCTATCAATAATCTGGAAAATGAAGTATAAAAAAATAATCTGGAAAATGCTAGAATCCGTTGAAATTGACATGATTTTGTTTTTCAATTATTGTTGCCTTACACGTGCGTTATCTATATAAATTATATAGATGGTCCCCCACTAATGATCATTAACTTCATTTCTCTTAACATGCAAGATATCCACGTCACCATTCACTATCATCTATTTTTTGAGGAAACTGGAGGGGTTGCCCCCTACAGATTAAAATTATATTAAAAGGAAACCAAGCAAACAAGTTTTACAAATTACAAAGGAAACATCAAGGAACAAAAAAGGAAAGGAAGAAGATGAGAACAGCTAAAACATTGTGTCTATCCATAAAGACATTGCTGGGCGAATAGCATCTATTTATGTCTTCCACCGATTTTTTGACTAATAGCATCCATACATCAAATTTATTAGTCTTTGTGAGTACAATGCTACAAAATTTCCATATTATAAATACATGAATGATCAATTATTTAAGAGCCGTCCTCTCTAAACAAAATAAATATGTTTTTATGTATTATGTCGTTTGCAAAAGAATATTGTCATACAATCAACTTAGTGTTCTACTTTGGAATTTCACCTTAAAATCATGTATAATATTATTGTAAAGGAATATTGCCATGCAATCACCTTAGTGTTTTTACTTTCAAATTTTATCTTAATTTTTTTTAAAAAATCGCTGCATCACGCTGGGTATCACCTAATTTATTATGCATTCAATCAATATCAGATCAAACAAGTAGATAATATATTACTATTATTTTACTCCCGCTACCCTCCATTATGGGTACAAGTGCGTAACCTGCAGTGGAGGGGTGTCGCTTTCATTTACAAAAGGATCAGCCCGAGGGCTACAAAATACTCCGGCAGGATTCGATCAGGGTTTTAATCGTGAAAAAAGATAGGGCTGGAATGCTGATATACTCCCTCCTTCCACGTTTATAAGGCATGAGATAACATGACACGGTCTCCTAAATTATAATTTGACTATTCATTTATTTTATATTATATTAGTTATGGTTATGAATTTATACTCATTGGAAAGTACATTTGATTACAAATCCAACCATGTCAAGTTTATATGACAAAATAAAAAAATTGATGGGTAAATTATTGGTCAAAGATCGTAAAGTTTGAATCTCGTTTTACGTGTGCGCCTTATAAACGAGGAAGGAGGGAGTAAATATTAATCAGTGGATCTGATAAGGGTTAGAGCTAACTAGTCTATCAACCCCATATGGTGCATGGTCTATTGGTTATGTACATAATCCTTGATTAATAGGCCATGCATGTCCGAAGAATAGTTTCAAAAAATACGATTTTGGACTATAATTTTGAACGAAGTGCTACATTGGACATATCTAACATTCTCTTTTTGCTTTGAATTTCCTGTGACTTTGTTTTGCTTGTACAGTAATTTTGCAATAGATCAATACATCCTTAATTTATTTGAAAGTGGTGCCATCTTATATATGTGACGTCAATTCAGAATCCCTTCTCCAACAAATAGCGTGACAAGACATATTTATGGAACTTTAAAAGTCAAATTGTTGTAATTTGAGCACACTAAAATATTTATTTGATCTTTGTATGTTTTCTGTTTTTGTCTCATTCAATACACTAGCTTTGGATAGAAGAAAATGAGTTTATTCCCATGCTATTTAAGTGATTATATCTTACAAACAATAACTTTTTGTCACGGCCTTTTCCTTCTCCCCAAACAGTAAATAAGTGGAAAAAATAATACTGTAGTATTATTGTTTACGCAGGCATATATGGAACTTTTACATCATTGTAGCCTTGTAGGTGAAGAATAATGTTTGGCTCAAGCTCTTGAGGGCTGCCTAATATTTACGGCGTCCTCGTTGTCTCCCACAGGTCAGCAACGCAGCAGTGTTTTTCTCTCAGCAGAAACCAGCACCAGCCATCAGCCACCAACCAGCCAGCAGTGTTTTTCTCTCAGCAAAAACCAGCACCAGCCACCAGCCACCAGCCACCAACCAAACGAACATGGCGGTCAACTGGGATAATAAAAATAAACATAAGATCATGGAGTATGTAGTATTTAACAATACTTCCAAAAAGAAACAATACTTATCCAGCATACATAGCAGGCACCAAAAAATTTGTCCATATTCATGATTATTACTAGCAAATATGTGTCGCATGCCAGCTAACTTTATTTGGGGATTATTTTAGACTATTTGAGGAAAAGGACATCGAGTGAACCGCATGCGAACCGCTCAGCTCCCCGAAAAAGCGGATCTTGCCCCCTCCTCCTCCGAGCGCCGTCAGCCCCTCCTCTCCCCACCTCGCCGCCACCGGATCTGGCCACCGGATGTCCGTGTGGCAGCTATGAGGGTGGTGGCGGGGCAAACAGGCGGCCGTTGCTGATCTGCACGAGGACCGCGGCACTCGGCGCTCGAGTGCGCGGCGGCCGGGCGCGGATGATGGAGAAGCGGCCGGGCGCGGACCAGCGGCGGCCGGGCGTGGAGGCGAACGAAGGAAGCCGGCAGTGGTCGGGCGCGGAGGCGAAGGACTGAAGGAGACCGCGCGGGGACGCCAGCAGCTGGGAGCGCGGCGCACAGGCGTGCGCGAGGCCGGGGCGCCTCGCCGCGCGGCGGCCGTGCGCGGTGCTGCTGGCGGTGGCGCGGCGAGGTGGGGTGGCGGCGGATGGCGGGGCCTGATGGTCCTCTGGTGCCTGCGGCTCTATCCGTCGGCTCCAGGGCCATCTCGGGCGTCTCCAAGTTTTTCCATGGAAGGAGAAGGCGGTGGTCGGGCTGCGCACTGCTCAGATCTATGGAGTCGCTGCTCAGGGTGGGTGGCGGCGTGGGCGGCGGTGGCTTGCTGTTTGGTGGCGGTTCTCGGGTCCTACCTTGCCTAGACTAAGTTCTGGTAAAGGATTTGGGCGCCAGTGATCGTTCCCGGAGGGAGTACGGAGGTGGCCTGTCGGAGACGGTGGCTTCGATCGACATCGCGTTCCAGCGTGCGGATTTATTCCGAGGCCTAAGTGCAGCGGAGGTCCGCCAGCGGACAGCGGTGGCGGTGGCGGCTGGCGCCTAGTGCGGGTTGCTTTCTTCATCGACGTCCCCGTGTGAAGAGGTAGGCCTTACCAGTCTGTACCGGTGCGCCGGTGAGCTGAGCAAGGTGCCATGATTCTCGTGTCGTTCGTCGGCGGTTAGGTCGAGGGGTGCCTAAGTGCTCGTCCCTCACGCTACCGGCGGCTGCGGTTAGAGTTGTGGTTCTTTGTGTTCTTCATCGACGGACCGGCATTGGTCGGAGCTTCGGACGAAAGTCTATCCCGGCGGTGGTATCGGGGTCAGCAACGACGGCGTCTTCGGATGTCGTGAACCTCCTTGGAGGCGTTGGTTGAGAGGCTCCCTGCTTGGTCTTTGATTTTCCAGGTGAAAACCTTTCTTCGGCTGACCGGAGGGGCGACGATGGCGGTTTTGACAGTCGTATACTTCTTGGAGGCGTCGCCTTGGAAATCAAGTGATCGGCTTCAACTGTGGAGGAACGGTTCGGTGAGCGGTTGGAGGTTCGATTGGCGCATGAACGGAGAAGAAGATTGAAGCTTAGTCTTCCTTTTTCTTTTTGTTAGTGCGTTTCTTTTCTTATTGTTTCTTGGTTTTCCTTGGTGTGAGGTTTAGAGTCTAAGTGCTCTAGTGTTGTGTAACCTTTAGCCGTATATATCCACTTATGGATATATAGGCTGGGATTTTATTCCTTAATCTAAAAAATTTTAGACTATTTGATGATTGGTGGGTATGTGGGATGTCTAAAGAAATTCCATAGTGACAAAAGTAATGTCAAAATGGCATAAACTTTCTAAAAACAGAACGTCACCACCTCTGCGTCACATGGAAGCAGAACGCTGGCAAGAGCAACAGGAGGGATGATGTAACAGGGGTGCCTTGGGATTATTTCACCTCTGGATTAGATGAGATTGGGCCATACACACGCGAAGGAGAAAAAACAGAGATGATTCTTTTTAGAGCAGGTAGGAGCAAGATTTCGTGAGAAGGATATAAACGAATAAGGAAAATCAGAGAGGATTCTTTAGATCAGGTACGAGGAAGATAGTGGGCCGCCGGTGACAGTTGTCGGACATGCGTTGGTCGGAATAAGCCCCGCGGCCGCATGTATGTTTGGACATGCGTTTCTGCTACTAAAACGATAATGCAACTGAAGCCCTACGAGTCGCCGATCGCCCTGTCGCCCGTGCTGCCGCCTTGCCGGAGCCAAACTGCATGCAATCGCGCTTCACCACGTGACCTCCTCGCTCCCCGCTGCGGCAGCTCAACCTCGCTCGCCGCTGCTGCTCGACCTCTCTCACTGCAGTACGTGCTGGTCTCACCCGCATCTCACTTGGCCATCGCAGCTGGAGCTCTCCTTCCGCTGATGGGTTGCCGATATTTGCGTGGCGCCGGTGAAGCTGTTGCTCATGCTAGCCTGCATTGCAACCGATCAAGCTTTCTAGATCTGGACGCTGATATGAAAAATCGAGAAGATGGTGCTGGTTATATTGACGGACACAGCTATCCAATGAACAAGATTGAGATTTACTGCTTGCTTAATTAGCCATTCCCTTTGGCCGTATTCTGGGCAAATGGCAGAAGGGAAGTGGAGAAATTGAGTAGCCGAGATCAAGAGATAAGAACGATTATTCACATCTTGTAGGCCCAAAGGCTAAAGAATGCTTCAATTTCTTTTATTCAATCTGTGACACTGTACTTAAAAATATAGTATCTACCACTATGTTTAGCCTAATCACTTCGAATGCTTCTGGACATTCCCACCGGTACGTGCTAACCGCCGAAAAAACAGATTTATTTAATGATATACCGGTAAAAAATGATATAGAGCTCAAATTTACTACCTTCAGATTTTAACAAAAAAAATTCCAAAAATTCTAATCTTTTACTTCAAAATTTTCACTCGCGGTGAAAAGTGAAAATCGAGAAATTCAAGTATTAAAACCAACGAAACTGGTCATCTTTTCTGCTTGCACTCTGTACCATTGAATTCCTGTCCTAAAAAACATAACCACGTCTCTGGCTCTCTGCCACATATTCCAAGTGTGCCAAAAATGACTGACGGGGACGACAATGACACAGGTTCAAACACAAACAAAATGCCCAATTCTAATTCCACACGACATGAAATGCTCGCTCCGCCACAAAACATGGAAACAAAATCCAGTAATTTTCAGTGGCTCGAATGAGCACTTTTTTCTGTATAATGTTCAAACAGTCATTCTCGGCTGTTTTGAGCGGCCAAAATTCTCTATCCTTCCGGTTTCTCCCTGCTCTCGGTCACTCGGTGACACTCGCTTGTAACGTCGACAATGGCGCCCGCGGAGCCCGCCGCGGTAGCTTCCACGGCAGCGACACCAATCCCGCCGCCGCCGCACTTCGTCCTCGTCCCTTACCTGGCGCAGGGCCACATCATCCCCCTGGTCGACCTCGCGCGCCTCCTCGCCGAGCGCGGCGCCCGCGCCAGCGTCGTCACCACGCCGCTCAACGCCGCCCGGCTGCGCGGCGCCGCCGAGCACGCCGCGCGCGCCGGGCTGCCGCTCGAGCTCGTGGAGCTGCCCTTCCCGCCGCCGGGCTCCGACCTGCCCCACGGCTGCCAGAACGCCGACATGCTCGCGGACATGTACCAGTTCCTCCCCTTCTTCCTCGCGCTGCCCGAGCTCGCCGGCCCGTTCGACGCCTACGTGCGCGCGCTGGCGCCGCGCCCGGCCTGCATCGTCTCCGACTGGTGCAACCCGTGGACGGCCGGCGTGGCCCGGAGCCTCGGCGTCCCGTGGCTCTTCTTCCACGGGCCGTCGTGCTTCTTCTCCCTCTGCGACCTCCTGGCCGCCGACCACGGGCTCCACGAGCGGATCGCCGCGGGCGGCGATGAGGACGAGCACGCCGTGCCGGGGATGCCCGTTCCAGTGGTGGTGACGAAGGCCAACGTCCCCGGTTTCTTCACCCACCCGCTGACTCAGGCGCAGCGCGACGAAGCCATGGAGGCCATGCGCGCGGCCGACGGCGTCGTCGTTAACACCTTCCTGGACCTCGAGCCCCAGTTCCTCGAGTGCTACGAGGCGGCGCTGGGCAAGCCGGTGTGGGCGCTCGGGCCATTGTGTCTCGTCAACAAGGACGCCGAGGACATGGCGTCGCGAGGGAACAAGTCCGGCGTGGAGCGGAGCGCCGCCATCGCCGCCTGGCTCGACACGAAGGGCACGGGCTCCGTCGTCTTCGTCAGCTTCGGCAGCGTCGCGCGGAAGCTCCCGAAGCAGCTGTTCGAGGTGGGCCACGGGCTGGAGGACTCAGGCGAGCCGTTCCTCTGGGTGGTGAAGGAGGCCGAGCTGACCACGCCGGAGATGCGAGAGTGGCTGGAAGCCCTAGAGGCGCGCGTGGCGGGGCGCGGGCTGGTGGTGCGCGGGTGGGCGCCGCAGCTGGCCGTGCTGTCGCACCGCGCCGTCGGGGGGTTCGTCACCCACTGCGGCTGGAACTCGATGCTGGAGTCCATGGCGCACGGCGTGCCGGTGGTGACGTGGCCGCACTTCGCCGACCAGGCCTTCAACGAGCAGCTGGCCGTGGACGTGCTCGGCGTGGGCGTGCGGATCGGCGTGACGGCGCCGGTGATGATATTCGGCGACGAGAGCGTGCCGGTGGCGCGGGAGGACATCGTGCGGGCGGTGGCGGCGCTGATGGGCGGAGGGGCGGAGGCCGACGAGAGGAGGAGGAAGGCCAAGGAGTACGGGGAGAAAGCTCGCAGGGCCATGGAGAAAGGAGGGTCCTCGTACGAGAACCTGACGCGGATGATACAGAGCTTCACGCAGAGTGAAGTCAACGAACATTAGCAGAGGTCGAATCCGTGTGTTCTAGTGTTCTATTGTTTCTAGTTTGATGTTCTTTTCTGGAACGGCTAATGTGTGCACACTACATTTTGTATTTTGCCATACAGAAGAGAACAGTGCAAGAAATCGACTTGAATTTTGTTTTCTCCCATTGCCTTGCCTTTTTTTCTTTTTTTTGAGAACTCCTCGCTACGGGAAACCGGCTATATGCCGAGCGTCCAGCCCTTTGCCGAGTGCATCCTGTCGGGCACTCGGTAAAGAAAGACTTTGCCGAGTGTCCTTGGCAAGGCACTCCGCATAGAGGGGACACTCGACAAAGAGGTGTTTTGCCGGGTGTCAGGCCAGCGACACTCGGCAAATCAGACCTTTGCCGAGTGTCAAGCCAGAGACACTCGGCAAAGAAGGCGCACGTGCTCGTCAGGCGACACGCCCGCCAACGGCCGTCCGTGGCCGTCCATAGCCGTTTGGGAGGCCCCTGGTTTGCCGAGTGTCAGGTCAGAGACACTCGGCAAAGGTGCGGCACGTGCCGCGCGCGCCCACGACCGTTGGCGGCCGTTTGAATTGTCACAGCTTTGCCGAGTGTCCTCCAGGCGACACTCGGCAAAGAGGTGGCACGTGCAGTGCACATGTCCAGCCAGGCCCGGAGTTGGACTTTTTGCCGAGTGTCTACTTAGACACTCGGCAAAAAAATTTGAAAATTTGAAAATATTCTTAAAAAACTTGGAATTCAAACATAAAAGTTTGAAAATTTAAAAACATTTTTGTAAAACTTGGTGGGTTTGCCGAGTGTTTACCAGGCAACACTCGGCGAAGCTAGCCTTTGCCGAGTGTTCACCACTCGACACTTGGCGAAGCTAGCCTTTGCCGAGTGTTTCTTGGTAAACACTCGGCAGAGTCAGGACCTTTGTTTTTAAACTTATGTTTTTGGGGTCCAAACTTTATTTTTTTCTAGTGATACTTGTCAAAGACACTTTATATCTTATATGGAGCCTGTGGGAAAAAGTTGAGATGATTTCAAAAAGTTTATATATATGACCCTTTCCAATCGGAGCATATCCCCGTAGAAGTTTTGGAGAGTTGAGAAGGAGACAGCTGAATTTCGAAATGAAGTGAAGTTAAATTAGAGTTTGAGTTCATAACTTTGTCTATAGGCAATAGACGACGTAGATTGCTTCATTTGAAGTTATCATATTTTTCCGGACCCATTTGATATTTTTTAAATTATTTCTACGCCCTTCTCCGCATGAAATAATGAAAGTTATGAAGAAATTATGAGCTATATAGGCATGAAATAATGAAAACATTTCATTGAAGCATAGAATGTGCATTGTTGAATGTATTTGACAAGATATTTTGATGTGTATTTGATCAAATTTGAAAAATTTTGTATGGTGCAAATGTTCTGGGAAATGTTTGCCGAGTGCTACACTCGGCAAAAAAGGACCTTTGCCGAGTGTTAGGTCAAAGACACTCGGCAAAGAGCACCTTTGCCGAGTGTCAGGTCAGAGACACTCGGCAAAGGTGCCACGTGGGCTGGCCGGCCCGCGGCCGCGCGGGCCACGTCATTGGCCCACGTGGCACCTTTGCCGAGTGCCTACACTCGGCAAAGGGCATGTTTGCCGAGTGCCCTGGCCCAGGCACTCGGCAAATAGGCCACGTGGCCGTCCCCTTCGACCGCGCGCGGCCACGTCAGCGGCCAGCGCGCGGCCGCGTGGTAGATCTGTTTGCCGAGTGCCCGATCTGGGACACTCGGCACTCAGGGGGGGGGTGCCCGGGCACTTAACCGCCCACGCGGCCCCCCAACCCTAACATACACACACCCGCCCCCGCCCCGTACACACGCACACACGCACATGTGTTGGCGGTCGTTACAACCCAAATCCGACCACCAATACTCGGGAATAAATGAGGTTTTATGCAACATTCCATGTACTTAGGTTTTATTTCTAATAAAGTTCCACGAGTTTTGGTGAGTGTCACTTGTGCAGGTACAATTACGACAAATACGTGCTATAGGGGCCGGAAATGACCAAATCGGCCGAACGACTCCGTTCGGCCGGTTACCCCCCTTAGCCGAACACGACGAAAAGCATAACCGGAAGTCGTCCATGTCAGTGATGACTAAGCAGACGATTGTGCACGCCACTTGGACAACCAACACAACAACTCTGGGCCGAATCAACACGAAGACCACCAAGTACAAACAGCCCAGAAGGTCCACGGAGCAAAGGCGGCGCTGGGGGGCAGGCCTGGGCCTCCAGGCCCTTTCGGCCGAACTAGGCGGTCCGGCCCCGAGCTGGCACCGCCTCCCAGGAGTGCATCCAGGCCGTGGGATCAAAGGACGGTGCATCCCACGGTTCGGGCGAACTAAGCCGTTCGGCCGAACCGGAGGATTCGGCTGAACTGACCGGGCACCGCCTCCTCACTCCCTTGGCTGCTACTCAAGCTCCACCGACCTGTTTAGCTATAAATACAAGTGTCCAATGCCCGGTTTCACACACACCACTTTGGAGCAAGTCTCCATTCCCCTCTTCCAAGATGTAGAGTTAGGCTAGTCTAGTTGGGAGTTAGAGTCAGAGTCGAGCTTCGCTCGGGGTTCCGGAGTCGTCTTCTGGAGTTCTGGTAAAGCTCTTGTATCTTTTCCTTTCCTTTATGCAAGACTCTGAGCATTTAATATATTTATCTTCTGCATTTACTTGAGTTATTTATTCTGCATTTATTTCGCGAGTAACTGTAGAATGTCTAGTCTTGGTTATATGATGTTGTAGTCTGTCTCTATAAGTTCTCTCCTTAGTCCTTTATCTCAGCTGGTTGCTCGTCTCTGCTCAATGCTTACGGTGATTTGTCACTGGGGTATTGACAGGGTTGCTTGCTCTTTCTAGTAGAGTAAGTAGTTGTTGACTAGTGTAGGAGTGGTTCCTAGATTAATCAATGACCTTGGAATGCTCCTGAGCTGGCACGGAGGTGGTAGCCCTTAGGTGGTGACAGCCCTATACGGCCTTCGTATCCCATCACGCATGGCTCGGCCCGTAGGCTCCCCGTAAGATGACGGATGTTGGTGGCACCCCTTCTCATCCCTTTCTGTGTGTCGCTGGCTCCGTTCTCGATGTTGAGATAATATAACTAGGAAAAGAACCACAGATGTCATTCTCCATGCTAGCCGTAACCTTTGCTAGAGATATCTCAAGGTCAGTGGAAGTATATAGGAATCCTTTCCTGACTCGTTGTCCTCCCACTAGCTAGACTGCTCTTCTATCTCTATCCTGGACTTCTCCTTGTGTGTGTCGCTTGCATATCACTCCTATCCTATCCTTTACCCCCGCCTTGTTAGCCGGTACTTTAGTTAGTAGTTACATCCTTGTCAATAGTCAATACTCTTTATCCAATGCTTCCCTGTGGAAATAAATACGATACCTAGGAATACTCCCGGGTGAAATGCTACATCGGTATCCGTGCGCTTGCGGATTTATATCTGTATCGTAAGAATACCAATGAACACTCCTTGCACAATTACCGGGATTCACAATCCTGATAGTGGACCGTAAGAAGTGTCAACAAGCATTTCTGGCGCCGTTGCCGGGGAAGCAATGGGCGAAAGATATTGATGATTGACATTGGTGTCTACTAATTTAATCTACCGCTAGCATTAGCGGATCACCCCTGTTTGCTTGAGTTTGTTTCAAACAGGAGGAAAGCAGAGAGCCCACGGTGCCCGATCATGCAGGATTCATCAATTTTTGCCCCTGTCTACTGCGATGCACATGCAAGTTTTAGAAGAAAAATCCTCACTAGTATGTGTTTAAAACACAAAAATATATACATTATCATCATGTGCAGCCTGGAGGAACGATCGTCGTCAAGGAAGAAAAGAAAATCAAATGTGACGGACGAATGACGCTGCATCACCGCAATTCTATCTTAAATTGTTGGTAATGGCGAGAAAAATCAAGGTATGTGAGGTAGTCCAGCTCTTAGACTTTAAATTTTGAGCTTTATCCTTTAAATTTTTGCATTATCCACTGCATGTTTGCTTTGAATCACTTAATTTAGGAACTCATGCATTCCATCACCCCATTTTTTCCCAATCCACTGCATATTTCTCATTCTTGCATTCGCATTCATTCGCCCCCCATCATCACTTTGCATAAAAAAAAAGAAATTAAAAAAAACATAAAAAAATTTTCAAGCAACCGCTGGTTTTAGACCAAGGTGTGCGTTTGTCTGCAAGCTCTCAATTCGAGGCTGGTGGCCAAACTTCACCTGGCCTGGCCAGCTTTGGCTCATCTTTGCGCTCTACACAAGAGAGGAGACGTACTCTACGCCTCCGCTTCTTTGCCGCTCCACTAGCTTGGTTTGGAACCCATTGTTGCAATACTGTCTACACCCAAGCTAGCTCCGCGGCATCCCACTAGTTGGCGTGTTTGAGAGCCGATCCCCTTTGCCACACCCACGACCGTGTATTCTTACATGACGACATCAACACGGAGGAAGACTCAGCCAACTACGTGCAGTCACCATTTGCATCAGTCCTGAAAGCCTTCATCATCAGATGCCAATGGTAGGCACGCAAAGGTACGTGAAAAGGTTTTTGCTTTTTACCTAATAAATTAAAGCAAAGTCCATCGGTTTCCATATGCTAATCTTCATGTGGATATTTCTTGATGCTTTCATGCTCTCTCTATTTATTTGGGTTTGCTCTGGTTTGAATGTGATCTCGCGAATACATTCATAAGCTATTTGAATTAAGCATGGTGCTTAGGTTAATTAGCTTTCTTTAATCAAATTAGACATGTTGTCATGTTCGATTAATGAACCTTTAGAGCAATACTTTTATGGATATTGGTTGCATGTATGGACTAACCCCTGCAAAAAAAATCATCAAATTTGAATGGGAAGTCCCCAAATCTACTTCACATCGGAGATGAGCCACGACCGCTGATACATTTGAAGCCCAAGGTGGAATAATGTTCCCAGGTATGCATTTCTAGTACAATTACAAATAACCTGGAACAGGAAGTTGCATCGTCCGAGGCATTCTCTCTAGATCGGACGGTGACAAGAACAATTGAAGGAAGGAGAAGTCCCGCTCATGGACTTAAACAAGAGCTCTCACCGCGAGGCAAACCGGTATGTATCCCATATTTCCCTTTCCAAAATTTTAATTCCATCACTGCATTTGCATGTTTCCCTTTCCGAATGCGAATCACTCTTGCATTAGAATTAAGAGATAGCAAAAAGGAAAATTCTTGGGCAATGGTTGGTTCAGCTAATCTCTCTAGTTCGGCCGAGCCTACCCCTGCGCCCACATGTGCACCAACCTGTAGGGATATGTTATGGGAAACCCAGATGAGTATAGTCGGCCAGATACACCATTCACGTCCAAATCCTTTCTTTCCGTGCCAAATGCTCCATCTGCAACATCCTTTCACCCAGCACTCAACGCATCCATCCATCCAGAGCCAAATTTCGTGCAAACCCCATAATTGGTCAGATCGGCCGAGGGTCTCATCCTCGACCGATCCTAACCTGCACCTTCTACCATGAAATTTGCCCCAACCAGCACAAAAGCATGATCTCCACCACTCCATATGCCGACACATTCATTCCATCACAATCATGGCAGCATGGGAGTGGTGTGATCATTTTGATCCTTTGGTCATGTTATCCTGTCCACAAAAATCCACCAAAGTTCCCATGTCTTTGTGCTGGACGAGGCTCGTAAGAGGAGGCCAATAGGTTGAACATCACAGTGGTTCAGTCGAGTCATTATGATTCAACCGAGTTCCTCCTCCTCTCACTCGCCTATGGGTGACACTCTGGATGTATGGAGAAAACGTGCTCCAATCAGGTTTGCACTTGTACATTCTTTGAGCACATCTCTCGCATTTCTTTGCAAAGATTGATTCACTTGCTTGATTAAAAATAGAAAAACAACAAAAACATTTCCTTTGTTCTGATCATTATGCTGCTTCATGAAAACGGTTTATGGAGGCTAAATCCCTGTAAGAGTGACAAACCCCAAATAACTAAATGTTGAACCTTGATCCTATAGTCCCTCGGGTATTGTCGTTCTAACATTTTGCATGCATCATCTCGTGGTCTCTATTCCTAAAGACGATCAAGCACATTCGGTACACGAGTATTGGTGAGGCTAGGGACACTCCCCTACTTCGTCACATGTCTCGGCACCGATGAAGGCCAACTCAGAGATCACTGACACCGATGTTCCAAGCCAAGCTTGGGGGAGGACCCTCACGAGGTAAGTCCCAATCGTATCATTATAAGCTGCATCTTTGATCTGGTTTTGCTTTCATTTTAGTTTGAATAATAATAAAAAAATACCAAAAATATTTGCTTTCGAATAAATAACTCCCAACTATGCATGGAATGAATCATATGCTTCTCACTTTGGAAATGATGAATAGTTGCTCTGTCATTAATTTTGCAGGTACTTTGTTTCAACTAGTTTCTTATTTTGTGTTTGAATTAGTTAGCATGAGTAATAATGAACCTGAAAACCTTGTGGGAGCACATGCTTTATTCCAAGTTTAAGTTTAAGTTCTAATTCTGCTCTTAGTACGGGAAAAATCTCGGAGATTTATGCTTTCAAAATGAAACAAGTTCCTCATTGGTCAAACTACCTACCAGCGCCATATGATAAACTTAGTTGAAAATTTCTACTCATATGCTGCTTGTTATCTTAGTGAGCTTTGTCAAATTGTTGTGACCTTTGAGTGAAGCTTTCATACTCTTAGAGATCGAGATCCACGTACACACACCACTTCTCACTTGCAATTCCTACAATGGGAGTTAGCAAACATTTTCCATCATCCATCCACAAAAATAAAATGCTCCATGTTCTATGATTTTCCTCTCCAAATATTCTTGATAGAGACATGGGCTATGCAAAAAGAAAAGCATGCCAAAGAAGCATGGCAAAAATAAGAGAAAAAGAAAACCATGCCAAAGAGCATGACAAAAAAAGAAAGAAAGCATGCCAAGTGGCATGGCAAAAATATGAGAATAAAAGATAGCCCATGTTCTCGAAAATAAATCAAGGAGAGGGAAATTCATCCAAGGAGTTCCCCCATATTCCACCATATTCCATTCCACCATACTCCACTCCATCATATCCCACTCCATATATTCCACACACATGCACTTCTCGATCTTAAGGTATGATTTGTTTCCTCAGAGATCCAGTCTTTGACTTAGCAAAATATAAGATGCATGCATGCCTTCATCCTTTGTCCTTGAGTCACACAAAAAGCCAGATTAGATGTTAGGATGAAAAAGAAGGCACAAGCCTTTGGCGAGGATTCAAATACACTTGAGTGATTGAGTGTGCCATTGAGGAACAATTTGAAGTTTTCAAAACTTGTGAAAAACTCCGAGATGGGATCCTGAAAAGAGTAGAGTGGAATAAAACTGAATTCAATCTGTTCATCCTTTCAACTGCCCAAGATAAGGAGATTGCTATAAGCCCCATAGGTAAAAAGGCGAATTAAAAACTTTGCCTATGATTCAAGTATTTTTGAGCACTAGTTGTTTATAAAGTTACTTGCAAAGTAAATGACATTGTAGCAACTACTGATCCACCGAGCCTAAGTTTATATCTTTGCTCGAGGACGAGCAAAGAGCTAAGCTTGGGGGAGCTTGTTGGCGGTCGTTACAACCCAAATCCGACCACCAATACTCGGGAATAAATGAGGTTTTATGCAACATTCCATGTACTTAGGTTTTATTTCTAATAAAGTTCCACGAGTTTTGGTGAGTTTCACTTGTGCAGGTACAATTACGACAAATACGTGCTATATGGGCCGGAAATGACCGAATCGGCCGAACGACTCCGTTCGGCCGGTTACCCCCCTTAGCCGAACACGACGAAAAGCATAACCGGAAGTCGTCCATGTTAGTGATGACTAAGCAGACAACTGTGCACGCCACTTGGACAACCAACACAACAACTCTGGGCCGAATCAACACGAAGACCACCAAGTACAAACAGCCCAGAAGGTCCACAGAGCAAAGGCGGCGCCGGGGGGCAGGCCTGGGCCTCCAGGCCCGTTCGGCCGAACTAGGCGGTTCGGCTGAACCGCCCCTGAGCTGGCAACGCCTCCCAGGAGTGCATCCAGGCCATGGGAGCAAAGGGCGGTGCATCCCACGGTTCGGGCGAACCGAGCCGTTCGGCCGAATCCTCCGGTTGATTCGGCCGAACTGGACGGGCACCGCCTCCTCACTCCCTTGGCTGTTACTCAAGCTCCACCGACCTGTTTAGCTATAAATACAAGTGTCCAAAGGCCGGTTTCAGACACACCACTTGGGAGCAAGTCTCCATTCCCCTCTTCCAAGATGTAGAGTTAAGCTAGTCTAGTTGGGAGTTAGAGTCAAAGTCGAGCTTCGCTCGGGGTTCCGGAGTCGTCTTCTGGAGTTCTGGTAAAGCTCTTGTATCTTTTCCTTTCCTTTATGCAAGACTCTGAGCATTTAATATATTTATCTTCTGCATTTACTTGAGTTATTTATTCTACATTTATTTCGCGAGTAACCGTAGAATGTCTAGTCTTGGTTATATGCTGTTGTAGTCTGTCTCTATAAGTTCTCTCCTTAGTCCTTTATCTCAGCTGGTTCCTCGTCTCTGCTCAATGCTTACGGTGATTTGTCACTGGGGTATTGACAGGGTTGCATGCTCTTTCTAGTAGAGTAAGTAGTTGTTGACTAGTGTAGGAGTGGTTCCTAGATTAATCAATGACCTTGGAATGCTCCTGAGCTGGCACGAAGGTGGTAGCCGTTAGGTGGTGACAGCCCTATACAGCCTTCGTATCCCATCACGCCTGGCTCGGCCCGTAGGCTCCCCGTAAGATGACGGATGTTGGTGGCACCCCTTCTCATCCCTTTCTGTGTGTCGCTGGCTCCGTTCCCGATGTTGAGATAATATAACTAGGAAACGAACCACAGATGTCATTCTCCATGCTAGCCGTAACCTTTGCTAGAGATATCTCAAGGTCAGTGGAAGTATATAGGAATCCTTTCCTGACTCGTTGTCCTCCCACTAGCTAGACTGCTCTTCTATCTCTATCCTGGACTTCTCCTTGTGTGTGTCGCTTGCATTAATCAATACTCTTTATCCAATGCTTCCCTGTGGAAATAAATACGATATCTAGGAATACTCCCGGGTGAAATGCTACATCGGTATCCGTGCGCTTGCGAATTTATATCTGTATCATAAGAATACCAATGAACACTCCTTGCACCATTACCGGGATTCACAATCCTGATAGTGGACCATAAGAAGTGTCAACAACACGCCCGCGCCGCCGCTCCCCGCCCCAGCCGCCGCCGCCGCTCCCCGCCCCAGCCGCCGCCGCCGCTCCCCGCCAAACCCGCCGGCCGCTGCGCCCGGCCCGCCCGCGACGCCGGCCGCCGCCTCCGCCCCGACGCCCGGACTCCGCGACGCCGGCCGCCACCTCCGCCAGCGACGCCGGCCGCCGCCTCCGCCCCGACCCCGGCCGCCGCCTCCGCCCCAACCCGGCCGCCGTGCAGGGCCGCCGCCGCTCCTTCCTCGTCGGCCCGCCACCCCGACCCCGGCCGCCGCCTCCGCCCCGAGTCCGGCCGCGGCAGCCGCCCCGACCCCACCGCCGGCTCCTTCCCCGGCCGCCGCGCAGGCCGCCCCGTCCCTGCCCCGGCCCCGGCCGCCCCGACCCCGGCGCCGGCCGCCGCGCAGGGCCGCCGTGCAGGCCGCCCCGTCCCCGCCCCGGCGCCGGGCGCCGGCTCCTTCCCCGGCCGCCGGATCGTCCTCCTGTTTCCGCGCCCGCCCGTCCTGTGTAGGTACCCCGCTCGTCCTCTTCTTACCTTTGTTATTTTGTTAATTTTGCTGCAAAACTAGGATGTGGTAGTTGTTATTTTTGTGGTAGGATTTGGTAGTTGATGTTTTTCATATATAGGATAGAAACATATATTTGTGGTAGGAAGTAGTATTATGAATTTATTTGTGAAATTATGAAATTGATGTAAAATTGTAGTTGATAGATTTACAATTGGTATACTTTGAATTGATTGATAGGTTAGGTTGATGCTAGTATCAAATGCATGTCAAATTTCATTCCTCAATGTCCTTGTGCATGTGGTTGTCGGCCTTTGTGCCGTGGATATCCTTGTGTATGTGGTTGTCGGCTTTCATGCCGTGGATATCCTTGTGTATGTGGTTGTCGGCCTTCATGCCATGTTTTTTTGCAGGTTGGGGTTTCAGAAACCTCCTCGTGCAGGGGAGGTGCTGTCGAATTTTTCATTTGACAACATTTCATTTTTTTCGGGAGAGGCCCTTTGCACCGTCCTCGGCTTGTAGCCCGTCCTCGGCTTGTAGCCCGTAGCCGTTCCCCGCCGTCTGCACCGACACGAGCGTCACCGACTCCCCCGACGTCAAGCCCGTAGGTGAGCACATGCAAAACCATACCCCCTCAGCATTTAATTCGTAGATTCATATTTAAGTTGTGTACCTTCTTCGTCTCTTGTATTTATCTTTACCGTGTGGCTTCTTTGCCATGTTCTTGCGTTTCCTACAGTAAATAAGATGATATGACATCTTATTTACTGTAGGATACGCAAAAACATGACAAAGAATTCATACCGTACAGTTAAATACAACAGGCCAAGATTGTGCACAACTGTGTCACGTAACCTAGTTAGGCGTCTCCCGTTCGAAAGAGATACGGTTGTGAATATGTGAATATTTGCATATGTCTAACCGTATCTGTTTCGAATTGTCCACGTTTTTGGACAGCTCGAGGATGTGTAGATGGGTAGTTTCCATGCTCTACTCGTACCGAGGCTGAGTTTCGGCATCATCTCCCTGTTGTTCTCCAAATACACAATCTCCGTAATTGGACGTGTATTTGGAGAACAGCGGGGAGGTGCTGCCGAAATTCCGTCTTGGATACGAGTAGAGCATGGAAACTATCCGTCTACACATCCTCGGGTGGGATTACGACCTATCTTTACCTATTAGACATAAAGCTAGCATCCGGTAGATGCATTTATTATTATAAATTTGGTATGGAAGAAATTTATTGCTCGGTGATATGTAAAGGGATGGATGACCGTGAGTGGATGTACACTGGCCGCTCAAGTAAAGGTGAATGTACAAATGAATGGATTGCCAAGACTCAGGCGTTCTTGAAGCAAGCTTTTGCCAATGCGAAAGGGGTGCCAACTACTTTCTGTCCATGCGCGGTTTGCGACAATCGTAAATGCCAAACAGAAGTTGTCATGGGTAAACATCTTGTCAGGAATGGATTTACGGAGAACTATACTCGGTGGACACGCCATGGTGAAGCCGTTGATCGTGTGAGAGACGAGGCCGTGAGGCAGCGCATCGAGGAGTTTGATGATGAGGCAGGGGTAGGGGACATTTTGCATGACTACGGCGAAGCACACTTCAATGATGGACCTAGGGAGGAGGAGCCGGAGGCCACTGCAAAGGCTTATTATGACATGTTGTCAGCGGCACAACAACCACTTCACTCGCACACTAAGGTTTCTCAATTGGATGCCGTTGCACGTCTGTTGGCCGTCAAGTCCCAGTTTAGCTTGGGTCGAGACGCCTTTGACCACATCCTGGCAGTTTTTGGCGGCCTCCTTCCGGAAGGTCACATTCTGCCAAAGAACATGTACGCGGCACAGAAACTTCTAAATGCACTTAAGATGCCATATCAGAAGATACATGCTTGTCCGAATGGATGCATCTTATTTAGGAAAGAATTTGTGGATGCAAAGCAATGTCCGAAGTGCAAGGCTTCTAGATTCGTGGAGATAGTCGGTGCTGATGGTAAGAAGAAGCAAAGCAAAATACCCGTGAATATCCTACGGTACCTTCCACCTATACCGAGGATCCAACGGCTTTACATGACCGAGGACTCCACGAAACAGATGACATGGCACAAACGTGGAGTGCGATACAATCCTGATAAGCTCGTACATCCATCCCATGGTGAAGCATGGAAGCACTTTGATGGGATTCATCGTGACAAGCCTAGAGAGGCTCAGAATTTGCGTGTTGCGTTGGCAACAGATGGGTTCAACCCATATGGAATGACGTCTGCCCCATACTCTTGTTGGCCAATGTTCGTGATCCCACTCAATCTCCCCCCCCCCCCGGTGTCCTATTTCAACGACAGAACATCTTTTTATCGTTAATTATTCCTAATTACCCGGGGAAAAATATGAGCGTGTATATGGAGTCTCTTGTTGATGATTTGGACCGTGCTTGGGAGGAAGGTGTATGGACATATGATCGAGCTACAAAAACAAACTTTAAAATGCATGTCTTCTACCAGTACTCCCTGCATGACCATCCGGTGTATGGGATATTCTACGGCTGGTGTGTTCATGGGAAGTTCCCATGTCCAATATGCAAGGCATCTCTGAAGTTCATCTGGTTGACCAAGGGTGGAAAATATTCATGCTTCGACAAACATTGTCAATTTCTCCCTCTTGAACACGAATTCAGACAAGATATCAAGAACTTCACGAAAGGTGTAAGGGTTCTAGACCCTGCACCACAGATGATGACAGGTGCGGATGTTCATGCAGAGTTAGACGCTCTCGAGGTCGAGGAGGATGGCCGTTTTGTGGGATATGGCGAGCAACATGCCTGGGCTCATAAGTTGGGCCTGTGGAAGCTCCAGTACATGCCAGACCTTCTGCTTCCACATAATATTGATATGATGCACACTGAAAAGAATCTTGCCGAGGCACTTTGGGGTACAATCATGAACATTCCTGATAAAACCAAAGACAATACCAGGGCTAGAGTAGATCAGCAGTGGTTATGCAATAGACCGAAGCTAAATATACCACCTCTCAGGGATGGCAAAACATGGAAAAAACCTAAGGCCGATTTCGTTCTCGATAATGGCCAAAAGAGGGAAGTGCTAAGTTGGTTCCAAACATTGAAATTTCCTGATGGGTATGCAGCGAATTTGAAGAGGGGAGTGAACTTAACTACTCTACGAATCAACGGGCTCAAGAGTCATGACTACCACATATGACTTGAGCGGCTTCTTCCGGTGATGGTTCGAGGCTATGTCCCCGATCATGTCTGGCAAGTGCTGGCGGAGTTGAGCAATTTCTTCCGCCAGCTATGTGCTAAGGAAGTATCGAAGACCATGCTTGCAGAAATGGAAAAGCTTGCTCCCATGTTGCTATGCAAGTTGGAGAAGATATTTCCACCGGGCTTTTTCAACCCGATGTAGCATATGATTCTGCACCTTCCATATGATGCACGAATGGGAGGGCCTGTGCAGAACCGCTGGTGCTATCCAATTGACAGATGTCAGAAGGTTCTTTGAACTAAATGCAAAAATAAATGCAAGATTGAAGCATCTATTGCAGAGGCATACTGAAAGGACCTTGAAGTCACCTAGAGGGGGGGTGAATAGGTGAATCTGCAAATTACAAACTTTTTCACATAGTTAGTACAGAAACCGGTCAGACCGCTTTACCAAAGCGGTCAGACCGGTTTTCCACAGAGAAAACCAACTATGTAAATTAACCCCCTCTACAAGTTCTAGCACAAACCAAACTTGGTGATGGGCTCCTGTAGATGATAACTAGCAGGTCCACTTAGTCCCTGCACATAAGTAGAGCACAACCAAGTAGAACGATGCGGAAGCGAATATAAGTGCTAGAATTGAACTTGTGAAGTAAACCAAATGGGAGAGACAATGATTTGTTTCCCGAAGTTCGGATTCACCGATGCCACCAAGGCAGTCACAAAGACAAGGTGAATCCTACTCTCCGTTGAGGGCCTACGAAAGGCGGGCTTATCCACTCCAAGCCACTTTTCTCGGGTTCCACTAACTTTTGACCCTTTTCCACGAAGGAGGCAAGGCCAGCCTTTACAACCAATCCGTGTCTTACCACACTCACGGTAGCTCACCGGCGACACCTAGTTGTCTAGGAGGATCACCTCCAAGAGTAACAAATGCTTCAATTGGTTGCTAGACTCCACCAGAAGTGCTCAAGCTATGGATATGCTCTTGGTGGCTGCAAATAGCTCACTCAATCTTTCTATAGCTCATACACAAAGCATCCCTCAACCCAAATCCAAAGATATGAACTAAATCAATCAACTCTCACAAAAAGAGGTTTGGGGAGAGCTTGTCGGTGCTTGGGACGTGCCAGAAAGGCAATGGAACCAGCACGCCTCACAAGAGAGGGATATGGGGTATAAATACCCCACACAACACAAACTAGCCGTTATAGCCGTTGGAAAACTGGTCAGACCGGTTTCCCAAACCGGTCAGACCGGTTTTTCAAACCAACTAGCCGTTACACCTGTCAGAGCCCCGAAAGCAGTCAGACCGGTTTTGGTCCCCTCAGCACACTAAGTCCCTAAAGGACTTCTCTCTTGAGGTTATCTCTCATGGGTTGATCTATTGAGCACTTTTTGGTGTTGTCAAGACAACTAATGTTGCATCCCTCTTGATAGTACGGCATTCCTAAACTCAAGATAAAAACAATAAATAGAATCTACCACTTGAGCTTTTATATCTTCATTGATGCCATACTTGATCATCTTCAACTTTGAGGGCTTCAACACTTCATGTCTTGCTGAGCAAATCCAATCTTGAGCCAATGGCTTAGAATTTCCATTGTCTGAAACAATTCATAAGCCATTCCACTATATGATCAATAAAGATTAGATGCTTCGCATTGCTTCACTTGATATGACTTGATCATCGTATAGAAACCAA
This sequence comes from Echinochloa phyllopogon, assembly GCA_033239725.1. Classification (NCBI taxonomy): domain Eukaryota; kingdom Viridiplantae; phylum Streptophyta; class Magnoliopsida; order Poales; family Poaceae; genus Echinochloa; species Echinochloa phyllopogon. The sequence continues at coordinate 7,541,630 of BTCW01000001.1, forward strand.
ACTATAATGTTAGACCTTTCCACCAACAAAGTCCCTCGGCTACAAGACCAACTTGCCCTTCACTTTGTTAGGAATGTCACTCCCATCTAGCTTGATCCCTTCCGTCCTCTCTTGCCAAATTAAGCTTCGCTTTGCATTGCATCATCAATGAAATCCATGTCTTCAATTAACTTGAAATGTATTCAATATTGTCTTATAGGTTGTCTTTGGTAGATAACTCGTCCATAAGCTTCCATGCACTTGAGACCACATAATATCCATAGAATCGGTCCCAATTTGAATATAACCATAGCTATGGATCAAGCCCAAAGAAATCCTAATTTCTTCAAATAATTTATCCCAAAACCTTTGACAAGTATCTTATCAATGAGACCAACCAATTTGCATAAGACCATGTCTCATTTATCACTTTCACACACTTGTCATTGTATTGCTTAGTTGTATGGGATCACACTCACTTGTTTGCTCTCATGTCATTTATACCAATAATAAGCACATATTCTTTTCAACAAGTATATTATATGAATGTCCATACGGATAAAACCCTGCTCATATACTTAAGCAAATAAGTTAAATACAAATCATGTTGTCATCCAAAATCACCAAAACATATAAGTGCCTAGATGCACTTTCACATACATTCTCGAGGAGGTGTCAAACTTCACAACGAAGTACTATGATGACAACCTCCCTAATGTGCACAATCCACCGCCTCGTTATAATGTTGGCGAAGTTGAATCGAACCTCAGCCTTTTCCGAGGGCAACTGGGAAGTGCAACTGAAGGCACCAACAAAAATTTGACAAATGCAGAGTGGCGCGCTATCATGCTCTATGTGCTCACCAATCTATCCGAAGTTGAGCCATACATGCGGTAAGTTCAGAACGATCTTGTTTTCGAGTACCTAGCCACTATTCTGCATCCAATACTCTTGTTTCTCGTTCATACAGGGAATTTCTTGATCAATTCTGGCGTAATAGGAGGGCTCCTACCCCACACGAAGTTGATGACCTTCTTAAACATGGAAACTCAGATTTTATTTCTTGGTTCAAACGGAAGGTACACTTAATTTCAGTCTTGTCCTAAATTCGACGTTACTGAAGTCGTGTCATTAATTTAACAAACTATCCTGGTCTCAACTCGCAGGGCCAATCTGATGGGTCTATGAGTGCCGAGTTGAGACAGATCGCCGATGGTTGTGCATATAAGGTCAAGCCATTTACCGGATATGACGTGAATGGTTATCGTTTTCGCACAACAAGTCATGAGCAGAGGATGCCCAATCGAAGGACTACAAATACCAGAGTCTATACTCCAGGCTCTGATGGGGCCGATTACTATGAGAGACTTGAAGAAATATACGAGCTTAATTTTGGTGGAAGCAAACCTCTTTCTCCTGTTATCTTCAAATGTCATTGGTTTGATCCTTCAGTGGTGAGACGGACCCCTAGTCTTGGGCTAGTCGAAATTCGATAATCATCTGTCTTACCTGGAGATGATGTCTATATAGTGGCTCAACAAGCCACTCAGGTGTATTATTTGTCATACCCGTGCAAAAAGGACAAAAGGCTTGAGGGTTGGGACGTTGTATACAAAGTGTCGCCACACGGTAAACTACCAGTCCCAAACAATGATGATTATAACATAGATCCAAACACCTATGATGGAGAGTTCTTCCAAGAAAATGGGTTAGAAGGGTCTTTTGAGATAGACTTAACCCAAGCGGTCGGAATGGATTTAGACTCAGAAATGTTTGTTGATGAGGACACTGGAGATGTGGTTCATAATGCTAAGGAGGTAGAGTTACTAGAGCGATTACAATTAGGCAATGACGAAGACGACGACATTCCTCCGCCTTTGGAGGACGACCATGAACATCTCGAAATGTACGATAGTGATGATGCGACCATTGATCCAGATAATCCTGATCCGGATGATTATTTCTAATAAAAGTACGTTTATATATTGCATCATCTCTTTCTAATAGTTTATATATTGCATCATATTTCTTATATATTACATGTTTTTCTAATAATTTATGTTTAGATGTGAAATCTAATAATTGTATGTTTTTGTTGATCGCAGGTGATTGAACCAATATGGTGGGTCGGGGCGGTGCGATGAGGAACGTCATGTCGTTGTACCAGAAGTTCAAAGATGGGGGGTCCGAGGCAGCTGGGTCGTCTGGTGCCAAGGGCAAGGGGCGAAAGAAGAAGGCCAAAGGCGGGGGGCGAGGCAAGGGCAAGAGGCGAGAGCGGACCCCGTACCTTCGTCGTCTTCGTCCGACGAGGACTTTGTTCCTTCACCGGCGGACACTCGGGCCGCGGAGCACGAGGACCGCGAGGACGAGGAGCACAGGGCCGAGGAGCATGGGGCCGAGGAGCACGGGGCCGAGGTCCCCGGGGACGAGGTCGAGGACGTAGAGGGGTCCACCTCCTCTAAGAACTTGGCCCTTTGGCAGCGAGGCCCCTCGCAACTCCCAAAGTGCCCGATACCTATGGAGCGTCGTCCCGTGATCGCACCCAGCCCTCCAAGGTAAGTAATTTTAGATGTTACAAGAACCTTCTCGTTTCATATTCATATGTTGGAAATCACAATATGGACTAACAATTTATCTTAATCACTTGGGCAGGAATTGGGTGATGGTCACCCCAGGCGCTGGTCACGCCCGCAAAGTCAACGACATCCTGGGTCTTCTTTGCAGGGAGCTGTTTCCGGGTTTGGTGACCATTGGCGGCAGGGAGGAGCCGGCCTACACCTTTGACCACTACGTCGCCGCTGGCGATCTGGAGGACCGGGAGCATAGGATCTTCAACAACAAGGCCGAACGGGTAAAGGGAGAGCTGTGGGTAAGTATTCGTTGCACTACACTGCTCAACACAGCACTTTCATTGAACAATCTATAAATAATGCAACATTCATCGTGTATATATGCGCAGGACTTTTACAGATGCGCCCCGGGACAGGAGGCTTCGGCGGATACTGTGGCACATGCAGCCTGCTGGAAGCTTGTCAAGGACCTGCACTACGAGGAGCGCGTGCAGGCCGTAATTGATTATTTCGCTGCACTCAAGATCTCCGTGAAGAAAATGGAGGCAAGAAACATGAAGTTGACCAAGGAGCAGTATCTGGCGGTATGTAAATTGATACTGTTTTATTCTAAGATTAAGTACTTTAAATTCGATCTTGTTATATGTCGTACACTTGATGTCTTGTAGGCGATTCCGTGGTGGTGCGCCCCGCATCCCACGTGCTGGGAGGTGATAGTCGACAAGTGGTGCAGCGCCGAGTGGGCCGCTCAGCACGACCTTTGCCGAGAGCGGCATTTGCTGATGCCCGGTATCTCACACCATCAGGGCAGCCTTAGCCTCGAGGAGTACAGGGCCAAATGGGTACGCCGAGTCATTTCTATATTCGCTCACTCTATTCTGTGTAATTACTAATTCATATTGTTTGTTTTTTCAGTCGGCGTCACATGGTGGTGCGCCTTGCTCACAGCTTGAGGCATTTGCTATGGCCCACAAGGGCAAGGCGACCTCCGACGTCCGGTACAACCCGGAGGACGGGCCCGCGGCATACAGCAACGCCAGCGTCCACAGTCGCCTCACAGCATATCAAGAGGTCGCGAGGGAGGTCCACGGGCCAGACTGGGATCCGACCGCCCACGACATTGATGGAGAAGTGGTCATGAGGGCGGGAGGAGGTAAGAAGCACGGGCGGTACATGATCGCCAACAGCACCATCGACACGGCCGCTACCCCCACGCTCTCCCAGATTCGAGCCAGGAGCACGAGCTCTTCCGCGCCTATCCGCCAGCCTCCTCCCGGTGCACACTTCGGGATGCAGGCACTTCAGGTTATTTCTGTTTTGTTCTTCGTACGTGAAGTTTACTTACATTTGTAATGTATTATAACAATGTGATTGAATATTGCAGGCCCGGTTGGATGAAGAGACGGAGAGACGGAAGCACCTGGAGGCAGAGGTGCAGCAGATGAGGGAGGCGGACGCCGAGAAAGACAGGCAGAAGGAGGAGGCCGAGCGGGCGAACCGAGCGTGGCAGGAGCAGGTATTTGCCTACCTGCAGAACATTGGCCAGCGCGTGGGTGAAGGTCCGCCGCCGCCGATGCCACCACCGCCTCCACCACGTGTGCCGATTTCTCCTGTGAGTCACTTGATAACCCTATGATTTCATTTCACAACTCATTTCTGTCGAAAATCTTGTAACACACACCACTAATCTCTTTTGGGCAGGCTCCTGGCTCGGCCGCGTCGAATGACGGCCCTCAAGACGAAGACCTTGCGGCGCGGACGGTTAGATCGTTGTTCGGACCCCCTCTTCCGTGAGTTGGCGCCTTTGCGCCCGTTTTGTGATGTTTCATTGTGAACAAGTGTACTTGTGAACCTATGGATGCTTAGTAACTCTTATGTGTTTGTCGAACTGTCGGTCATGTTTATACTCGGATTTATGATTGTGGAAGGTTGATGTATATATATATGAACTGCCTGTGATGGTTATTATTATATATATGAACTGCCTGTGATGGTTATTATCATATATATGAACTGCCTGTGATGGTTATTATCATATATATGAACTGTCGGTGATGGTTATTATCATATATATGAACTGCATGTGATGTTTTTGTTGAGGGGTCCTTTTAACGCAATAAATAAATAAAAACAGGAAAAATTTGATGCTTTGCCGAGTGTTACACTCGACAAAGAGGTGCTTTGCCGAGTGTATTGGCTTTAACACTCGGCAAACAGGCTGTTTCTGTCATTTCTGGAACAGCCTTTGCCGAGTGTTAACGCTTTGCCGAGTGTATTGGCCTTAACACTCGGCAAAGAGGCAACTGTTGCCGAGTGTTAAAGCCCTTACACTCGGCAAAGGGTTGTCCAGGGCCTGCCCCTAACCGGCCTTTGCCGAGTGTTGGGCCCTGACACTCGGCAAAGGCTCCGTTAGCACTAACAGACGGTCGCGGACGGCGCCGCGATCGTCGCCGCGCCGTCCGTGGCCGTCTGTTAGTGCTTTATTTTGCCGAGTGCTGGCTTTAGCACTCGGCAAAGCCTTTGCCGAGTGCCCGACAGAAGACACTCGGCAAATGGCCTGTTTGCCGACACGAGCTATGTTGTAACCCCTTTGCCGAGTGTTACACTCGGCAAAGGCTTTTCCGAGTGCATAACTGCCTTTGCCGAGTGCCCCTAGCACTCGGCAAACGGGGGGTTTCCCGTAATGCCTATTGCCTTATCTGTAATATATAGCTGTTTCATCGTATATGCAAGGATGCTAATCTCCAGCGTTCAGTAATTGTCACGCATCATCGCGTTTCGACTCGAGGCAAGTACTACGCACCATCGCTGGTAAGTTCTTTGGAAACTTTTTAGCAAGATTCTTAGATTTCAGTCTACTGAGAAATCATTTTGGTTGACACTAGCGAGCATTAATTTTCGAACGCCGTCGCCGCGACAAGCAATGACGTACAACAGGGTTAAGGAAGGAAAACGAATTGGCCTGTAGTCCAATGGTAGGACGGTCCAGTGGATGCTACCCATCAGGGTTTAAATCCTGGCGCTCGCACCTTTTTTGGGGATTTTCTCAGGATTTATCGGCGTTATGCGTTAAGTGGTAAGCGGCGTTCCCGTCGACAACGAGGCGTCAATGCTGACTTCGGGAATCTCCAGATCTGCCGGGTGCTCAGTACTTCGGAGGTGCTCATGGAGATAGGGTTTGCGTACGTGTATTCATAGGGGTGAGTGTGCGTGCGTGCGTCTGTGTTATACCGTGTAATTCTCAAAAAAGGAAGGAAAAACCAGGTGTTGTCAAGAGTGAGAAATATCCTGGACTTATATATATATAGCAATCTCTTATAAAGTTTGGTGGAAAATGTTAACTCTATGTTTGAGCTATACACAAGAAAAGAAGTCAAATTACTCGTCCTTTTATTGTCCCTTTTTGGGGCATATGTAGTATATAAAAATATGGACAAAAATACTGCCACGAAAGCTTGTGTCGCAATACGATAGTATTATTTTCACAAACTATTAACTTTATGCGGTGCGAACGTGGTGCATGACGTTCACGCTAAGGGCGTCAGCGTCACAGTCAGCAACTTGTATCGTGGAAGAAATGTGAGGAGGATCGTTCGCCCTGCTTCGCGGTGCTTTCTTTGTCTGTGGCCGGACAGCAACGGCCGGGGCACGGCAGGTCGGCAGCATGCCACGCAATCTACCTGTGCACTTCCCACTGGGTCTGGGCATGGCCGTACAAAACTGATGAGCTTTTGGATAGGCTAATGATCGATACCTATATACCACGTGTAAATTTAATGTACTAACCACTTTAAATACGTGAAAATGAGGTCTAGAAAATTACTACTTGTTGACAATATATACATACATATATAATTTGAACTTGGATCACGGTGGTACGTGCTGTACATGTGTATATTAAGAGCCTTCAGTACTGTTCCCAGTGGCTAAAACATATCGTTCCATGCCATTTGCGTGGCCATTCTCTATCCTAGGCCGGTTGCTCATCATCACTACGTTCCGTGCCATTCTCTTCTGAGTCTACAGTGGTGGCCACGAAGCATGCCCTCGCTTCTGCCACAACAGCGCATGACGCCCCCTGCCGCCGCATTTCGTACGTCTGCATTGACCGAAATTTTTTGATGAATTTCACGGTTTTCGTTAGAAAATATCGAAAACGAAATAAAAACGAGTATCCTGCCATTATTCGATGCAACAACCCAAATTTACTAAACATGACATGGAGCATGCATGTGCATCATAATTAGCATGTTTGCATTGTTTGAGCCCAATTGGAATATATTGGACTTGAATTTTAATTTAAAGGTGATATTTAATATATGGTTTGTGAAGCAACTTAGATTTTCACCATAGCACTTGTGCTGCATCATGATAAAATAGTATGATGTGAATCTTGAATTTAGGTGATTTTTCCCGGATTTTTAGAAGCCATCTTGAGGCCAAACAACTTACCTGAATGTCCAAAAATAGTATTCCGGGAAGAATTTTTATTTCTAATCTAGAGTGTCTATCATGCCAGTTTGTAGTAATTGGATTCATCTTAATGTATAGTAGTGTCGGCGTCGAGAATGGCCGGCACTCCCTAAGCCGCACAGAAAATGCGCTGTGTCTCGTCCCTGATGGTCGATGCGAGAAGCCAATCACAAGAACACGGGTTTATCCTGGTTCTGGCCGCGGGGCCATACGTCCAGCAAGAGGTGCTCGCGCACTCGTGTTAGCTTCGCACCTTGGTGCTTGCAGTGGGGGGCTATAAGTGAAGGTGGGAGAGGAGAGAGTCGTTCTCCAGGTCCCGGAACGGAAGAAGAAGATGGTGGAGACGAATGCTAGTGTTGTGTGTGTGTTCGTGTCTGGGCGTGTGCCTGGACGTATCAGTCCCTATTCCGCATGGCCCCCTGACTATCCCTTTTATATCTTAAGGGATAGAGGGGTTACAGTAGTCGTCGAGGGGTATCCCCTACATGGGGTGCCCTTGATTCTTGTCGAATGCGTGTCTCGAGGGCGGGCCAGGTCGGTCTTTGACGTCGGCCGGTGACGCGGAGAATCTTGTATCCTTTTTGTCTGGACTTCGAGGGGTCGCTTGGTCGTTGCGTTGACCGAATCGTCGTTCCTGGCCTCCTTCGAGGGGTCCTCTGCCTTGCCCCGGAAGGTCGACTGCCCGTGATTTACGGGGGGCAGGTGGGCAGGATCTGGCGTATCGTATGCAGCAGCCGTGCCGTCATACATGATGGCCAAAGGCGTAGTGGCCCGGCCTGACGGGCCGGTACGACCGGCTTTCGCCCTGTCAGTCGCATCGGGCTTGGTGCGTACGGGGCGGCTGGCCTCCCGTTGGCCCGTTGGCTCCCGTACGCGTCTTGAGTGCTCTACTTCCGTAGGGGACGGGAGTAGGCCGCGCTGAGGTGTTACGGCGCTTACTGTCGCTACAGTGCGGGGCGTGCCGCCCGTTGGCGTGGCAAGCAAGGGTTAGGGAGGTCGTACTCCGTCCCGTCGGCCACATGATGACGCTTGACCAAAGTCCGCCCCTGGTCATCGTCCGTATTCCCGTTCGAGGGCCTCTGCGCCCTTTCGAGGGCACTCTGACGGAGGAGGCGACGGGAGTAAGTGGAACAGCGCCACGGAGCGACCGGGGCCGGATGCGTAGGAGGTGCAGTACCGGTCACGTCATGCACAGTGGCCGCCTGTTCGTGTCAGGGCGGTATGGTGCGGTCTGGCCTTGTCAGTGCGACGTGCGGCCTAAGTCCCGCCCTTTGACTCTGGTGCCCGTCATGAAGGGAGGTCATGAGTGATCGTACAGCCGCGTGGTGATCTCTTCGAGGGGTCGAGGTGTCCCCTGGCGATGCGGAGATTTGCGTCTTGCCGCTCGAGGGGGCGTGGTCCCCTCGAGCGAGGCGGAGTGAGTATGATGCGTCCCCGTGGTTGTCGTTGGGCCGTGTTGGGCTGTTGGGACGCATGATTTTGCACACGCAGGCCCTAAGGGTTCTTGGAGGCCTTCTTTTTTGCGCTTTTTTGAGTGATTACTCCGATGATTAAGGGACCCCTAATTATGGTCCTCGACAAGTAGCTCCTACAAAAATTTCAGGATTTTTAGATCTCTCTAGACCCCTTTTCAGGACTTCCCAGTTTCGACCGGAGACTCCGCATTTTTGTGCGGAACCTCCGTACTCTTCCGGAGACTCCGCATTCTTTTCCGGAAACTCCGAACCTATCCGGACACTCCGTAGAAATCTACGGAAACTCCGAATCCCCCGACAAAAATCAGTTTTAACGGCGTTTGGAAGCTCGCATGCGTGTCGGCCTCCCTCCGTCCGTGTGCCACGCGCCGACGTTTCCTCCCTTGCCTCGTCACGGCGCCCCAACGCCGTCCCCCCTTCTGTCGTAAAAAACCCCGGCGCCCCTCTCTTTCTTCTCTCTCCGTCTCGTTTCTTTTCCTTTCCCCCGACAGAAGCAGCGCCGCTCCGCCTCGTGGCGCGCGCCCTGACGCCGGGCGGTAGGAGGCCGCTGGCCACGGCCCTGCGCCGGCCCTCGGCGCCCTCTTCCTGCTGCTCCTCCTCCCCAAGCTGCCCTCCCTCTTCTCCAAGTGAAGGACCGAGTTCTACAGAAGCTTTTTCATCGTTCTTCCCCAACTCCGGTGAAACTCCGATCTTCTTCCTCGCCGCTCTATTTCAACTTGTGGCACTTAAAATCGTCTTTCCCCATCCTAGGTAAGCCTTCCCCATTGTTTCCCCCTCCTCCCTCATGCCCCTTGAGCCTAGCCATGGCTCCCTACCTCCATTAATCACCATTGAAGCTATAGGCCAACTAAACCTTTATGCATGTCAATGCTAAGCCCTAAAACGGAATCCCTATCATCCAAAGAAGCTTTAGGATCAATTCCCATCGAGTTTGGCCACTCAATCATCGGGAACACCATTGTTGGGAACTTGACGAGTTATTTACGGTTATGCCACCCGCCCTATTTTTCATGACTATGTGAAATAAGTTGATTGTACAATGCTTTGTTAACTATTGTGATGTGTTGTGCATATAAGATTCAAAGCATTTTCTCTCTATTGTGCATCTCATATATATATGGATTTATGAAATAATTGTTGATAATGTTGAACTACATTGATGTGAATAATTGCTTGACACATGTTAGATTCTTTTAAGAGTTGTGATATCAATTATGCTAGCCTCATTATGATAGACAATGACAAGTAGAACCATCAAAACATTAATTTACTCTCATCTCTTGCATATCATCACACCATATGCATCATATGGCATTTTACTTATTATGCATCATTGCACTCGTGTAGAGACCGAGACACCGGAGACAGTGGAGTGTGGGACCGAGCAGGAGCCCGTTGCGGACGAGTCTTCCTTTGAGCAGCAAGGCAGGCCCCTAAGCATTCTTACTCCCTATTTTGGATCAATTGTGTATATGATTCTTGATTGCGCATTGTCTATATTATTTAACCATGATTGCTTAGCACCTATTTGTTGCATTATCAACCTTGATTTAGAATGCTCCCATTAGATGAGTATGATTGCTAGGTGTCACGAATTAATTGCTTAGTCATGCTTAGCAACGGTAGAAGCCGAGCGGTGGCAAGGGCACCACTACTCGCGAGTTATAGGTTAAATGTTTGACAACCATGAATAGTTGAGGAAACGTAAAATGTGAGCAATTGAGAATAATGAGCAAGGATTGATATCATTGTTGCCGGGTTCTTGAGCACTATCCCGTACTAACCACATGTCTAAATATGGTAATGATAAGCCAAGTAGCATAAGTTGCACCGGGTATTGGGCGGATTCGGCGCGGGTTAAATGAGGTGTAGTCGGCGGTTACGGTGCATCTATTTCCTCCGGCCGTTCGTTCAATTCCGGGTGCGGGTATGTGAAAGGTTGAGGGCATGAATTAACACTTATCCTTGGCCGTGGATATGGTCGTTGGTCTTGCATCTCGTGTGGGAAAAGTTGTACACCCCTGCAGGGTTTTTGATCTATTGCAATAGCCGCGCTCTCGGTCATGAGCACGCTCTATGAATTTGGGGTTCAATGTAGAGTTATGAAGAGCTTATGGAAGATTGAGCTCATTTTACATGATCACTTTATTTATGCAATTGTTTGATGCTTGGATTAGAATATTTAGCATGCTATGTCTTTTGCTTATTACAACTTGATCAATGTAGATGCTTTTATGCAAAATAAATAACCTTGCCATATCCTTGCTACTTCAACCAAATGCATTCTCCTTGGAGTCGGTCTATGTATATAACCATATATTGGATAAGTCCTGCGAGTACCTTTTTGTACTCACGGTGCTGCCGTTAAGTTGTTTCAGGTGATCCGCAGCCGGAGGCCATCTTTGGGTACTTCTTTCCCGCGGACGGAGGTGCGGGAGAGGAGTAGATGGTCTATGTCTTATGGAAGGGCACTAGTGGCATGTAGTGCGAACCTTCATATTTTGTTATGTATCGTATGAGCGCGATGTTTAAACTTTTCGCTGCAAAACTCTAAGTCATGATGATGTAAACTTGAATCGCTTTTATGTATGTGATGATCGTGTATGGACTTGCTTATATTTTGTGAAGGTGTTTATAATGTGCTAGTGACGTGTGTCGCCTGGGAATAAATTATCGGGCACATCTCAGGGATTACCGGGATTATTCTCCTTTAATTGGGTTGATCAATGGACGATAACTCAATTAAACGAGGGTAATTTGGTCGGGTCCTCACATTCGAAATGATATTGGATGAACATATTAAGAGCAAAATTTATTGAGTTGTTTTACAGTACTCGAAGAGATACCCACCGGTAACTTAAAGTAACTAGTGTAAATCAATGATATTTTTACATTAGTGAGTTGTTTTACAATGTTAGTGAGTTGTTTTTTATTTTATATTATTATTGTCTTGATTTCTTGTAACTAATGCATGGCATATAGTAGCTAATTAACCTGAATTATGGACACCGATTTGTTAATAAGGATCTTTTTAGAAGCTAGGAAAAAGTTCATTATACTCCCCCACATGTTTACTTTGTCTATTCTACTTCTTAACCAAAATAATAGCTAGGTAAAGAGGAGCAGGGCGATGGGCTTCATAGCCCTCAAAGCCATTGCTCTAATCTGGCTTCCGCGAGCTGATAGGAGCCTGTAGAGTGCAGACACTGCCGGGCACCTGCTATTGCGGAAAAAAAAATCCAGTACAGGACTCATGTACAGAGCTCGTTGTGCAGGACCTCCTAGATGTCTCCCTTCTCCGCGTGGGATCGATGGAACGGAAGAAGCAATACTCGGCTCGCGAGCCAATTTGTCCACCGCTCCGCGCTCGCTCAGCTCGTTGGCATCATGCGCTCGGCTCGGCTCACCCCTTGCGCCGCATTTCTCCTCTCCTCATCCCTGAAGGCCTGAACTTGCATCTGTTCGGCCGCAATTATAGACCTGCAACCCGAGCAAAACAGCAGATGAAGTGGACACAGACGGACTGAGGGACCTGGTGAAGGATGGACGCAGGTGCAGTCCCCAGTGATGAGACTGGCTCCGCCTCCCGCAATGGTGCCGCCACTGCCGCTGCACAGCATCCCCGCCTAGAGGGGGAGGGCTTGACGAAGCCGTTGCCGATAGTGGAGGATTTAGGGAGGCAGCAGCGGAGCACCGTCGTGGGCTTGAAGGAGAGAGCTGCGGCTAGGCCAAGCAAGAAAACATTTTCGAAAAGGAGAAAACCAACGTTGATCCGTCTGATCCTGCGAAGTGACACGCGCACGGGTGGTAACGGAGCATATCCCGTTTGTTCTCCACGATCTAACTAGGCCCTAATAAAATTTAGCTCAAAAACTAGTATTATTTTAGTCCGGCCCTAATTCGATCCGATCCTTAAAATCTCTAGTACAAAAGTGAGGGCCTTTTACCACCCCTAGACACACGGCAAAATCCGAAAGAAGTCCTGCACGGTGGGCGCCATGCAGGAGTCCTGCACTGAATTTTTTTCCGCTATCGCCCATGCAAACGAAACCGATCTGCGGTGGACGCGGCCTGAGCCGTGGCATCCCGTGGCTGTGGCACGCGCGTTGCATTTTTGTTGAGATCTATTATATTAATACAATAGAGTTAAAAGGAGCCACCACGTTCGCCGAGAGGGCAAAGAAATTCCCACGTTAATCCAAAAAAGAGAAGAATATATGCCGTCGGATTTTATGAAGATCTAACGGTCCATATTAATTCGTTAATCTAAATAAAAAGAAAAAATATAAACCATCGGATTTTATGAAGATCTAACGATCCATATTAATTCGTTAATCCAAATAAAAAGAGAAAATATAAGCCATTGAATTAAATTTTATGAAGATCTAACGGTCCATATTATTCCGTTAATCCAAAAAAGAGAAAAAATATACACCGTCAGATTTTACGAACATATCACGATCCACATCAACCAATAAGTCTAGACCAAATATGATTAAGGCTCCGTTTGGATGTAGATATTGGAGGGCTCGGCATTAAATTGGTTTCAATATCAAATCAGAGTAGTATTGGTATTATATCATAATACCAAAGCCATTGTTTGGATGTAGATGAATTCACGAGATGAGACAATGCCGAGCAATACGGAGGGGAAGGGATGCGAATTAAGTGAGGGGGTTCTATCAAAGGGCCATTTCCTCTCGGTATTGGATCAGATTTGCAATTCCAATACTAAAAACATCCAAACACTAGGTATTGAAGATACCTAATTCCAATACCAAATTCCAGCCTCCAATGTCTACTTTCAAACGGAGCCTAATAAGGCTATTAGCACTAGGTACGCCACCCGCTCCTACAGTACCCATGTAGAATAATTTTTGCTGCACCGATCTCCTCTAAAAGGCACGGTGAAATAGCGATCCATCCTATTAATACACAATAGTGTTAAAAGGAGCCACCACTAAAAGGATAAGAATATATGCCGTCGGATTTTAATAAGATCTAACTGTCTATATTATTCCGTTATTCCATAAAAGAGAAGAATATATGTCGTCGGATTTGATAAAGATCAACAGTCTATATTATTCCGTCCGCTGCTGCCACCCCTTCGCGGTCGGCGTGCGACCAGCGACCATCAGTGGGAGCCCGCCGCCGTCCGTGGCCGTCGTAGGAGGCCTCCACCGTCGCTGCAGGAGCCCTCCACCGTCGCTGAGCGCGGCCGTCTGTGGCCGATGCGGGACTCCTTGCCATCGCCGTGCAACCGTCCGCCATCGGGAGGCCGTCCGCCGCTGTCGTCATCGTCGCCGTCGCCCCACAGCCGTCCATGTGACGTATGAGGCCTCCACCGTCGCCGTGCGGCCACCGTGGGAGCCCTCTACCGCCGCTGAGCGGCCGCTGCGGGAGCCCTCTACCGCCGCCAAGCGGTCGTTCGTGTCCGCCGCGGGAGTCCTCGCCGTCGCCGCGCGACCGTCTGCCACCGGAAGGTCGTCCGTCGCCGACGTCGTTGCCGCCGCGAGAGCCATCCGCGGCCGCCGCTCGCACGCTGAAGGCTGCCGGTGGGGAGACCGGCACCCCTCGCCGCCGCCGCCACTAGAGAGAGGGTGAGATAGAGTGGGGGAGTGGTGGCGTCGGTGAAAGAAAAAGAGAAAAGAGATGGGTGGACTCACGTGTTGGTAGTTGGTATAGAATATGAAATATAGAGGATAACACGTGCAGAAGAAATTGATATAGAGAGGATAATCTGAATGACTAGGCAGGAATATTTCTTTGAGGATGAGAATAGAGTACGACGAGTGCGGATAGCCTGAAGCCCCATGTGACCTACCGCGTTCCTCTATATAGGAGGGAACGTTCAACAATGAGCGCAGGACAACACGCCGATCTGCACATGTACCTGATGAGAGGTGTTCGGATTTCGAGCGTTCAACAAGATTGTGAGCACAACAGCAGAGAACAATTCTCTCTGTCCGAAGGGAGCGAATCGCTGCCTGGATTGAGCACCATAGCCACGCTCATCACTCAGTGTCTTTGCCAACGTAAGTGGAAGATCATCAAACAGGTTACCCGCGCTCAAACACGTTTGATGGTCTTTGTTAACGAGTTAGTGCAATATGGAGCAGAGGGAGGAAAAACAAAGCAGGAAAATTGAGGTGGTGTAGTAACAATGAGCGGAGGAAATCACGTTGATTTGCACATGTAACTGATGAAAGGTGCTCAAATTTAGGGCGTTCATCAAGGTTGTAAGCACAACCAGATAGAAAAATTCTCCATATCCGAATGGAAGTGAATCGTTGCCGGGATTGATCATCATCACCACGGGCACGCTCAGCACTCATGAAAGATCATCAAATGGTTTGCCTACACTCAAATCCGTTTGATGGTCTTCGTTAACAAGTCAGTAATAAAAATAAACAAAAACAAGGAGACAAGAGATATTTATGGTGCATAATAAATAAAATCCAACATCACTAATAAAAAATTATTAAAATGTACTTTATAAAAAATACATTAATGTAAAAATCATAAAAATATATATTACTTTCAAAACTATGTTTTTATAAAGTATACCCTTTTCTTTTGATTTGAAAAAATATGACTAATGATAACAAACAATACATATCTTAATTTGGGTTATTTGGAAAAACATATGCACCACTATAAAATTTATAGTCTCCCATTCACGCCGTGTGCGGTATGTACAATCAAGCAACTAATTTTAAATAATAAAAATATAAAGATTGGTGGAAGAGAAACTAGCTACCTGTGCAAATTGCGCGGGCCACCTTGCTAGTTACACAGTACAACGCAGACGCTCACACACGCACGCACACTCACCCCTATGAATACACCTACGCAAACCCTACCCCTATGAGCACATCCGAAGGACTGAGTAGAGCACCGGCAGATTTGGAGATTCCCGAAGTCACCATTGGCACCTCGTTGTCGACGGGAACGTCGCTTACCACTTAACGCATAGCGCTGGTAAATCCTGAGAAATTCCAGAAAAAGGTGCGAGCATCAGGATTTGAACCCAGATGGGTAGCGTCCCACTGGATCGTCCTACCATTGGACCACGAGCCAATTCGCCGCGTGCGTTGCATTTGGCTGCATAACCAAGCCGGCACGCTTCTCGTGATGATTATTGCGCGCTTTTGCCTTCTCCTCGCCTCCAGGACAAACGCATGCATAACGAAACCACACGCACCGTACGTGCCATGCGATACGCCAGCCCTACACGGCAGTGTGGCCGATCTCTTCGTGTCCTCTCCTCTATCTGCCGGCCGGTGATCTCGCTCTATTGAAATCAAATTTGCCCTGGACGCCGCTAGGCGCACGTCGATCGCCACGTCCTCGGCGGCAGCCGCCACCGCCCACCGCGCTGGGATCGTTCACTGAAACCACTTGCAGGATCTATCTGCATGTGTCAGGGTCTATCTGTCTGCTGTCATGGCGTGTTCAGGGAGACAATAATACCGCACAGTGCGCTGGATTCTATGATGATATCGGTTTATGCATCTTCATCCCGATAGATCTTCGCTCACGGACCCCGAATCCTGCGCGATTTCGTCATCAAGAACAATTCAAACACGTAGTAATGCACGCAAGGCTCAGATTAATGACGGAGCTGAAGATGGAAGCTAGGGGATGATTTTCTCCTTCTTCCTCCTTTTTCTCTTTTCTTCTTCCTCCTCCCCTTCAGCTATGGAGGTAGGGGGCTCTAGCCCCCTGCTGGCTTCGCCCCACGTAGGGTATAGTAATCACTCCAACGACGATTTACACAGATACTAGCTAAGCACTAGCAGCAGTCCTTGTTAAATTACTCTTTCATAAGTTTTACCGTCCCTGTACGTGGATCAGACGGTGACTTGCACGACACCGCATGTTCGTCCATGAAGAAGGGCCTGGACAAGGGATGAGAGACGATCGAAAGCAACTTTATTTCATTTTGTCGTCTAGATCTGATCATGATGATGCAAGGTGTGGCGGCTAAGCTCCGTGGCTTTTGTGTTTTGTCCCGCGCGACATAAGTCAGAGGCAGTGATTCGTGCATGCGCTCGAGCTCTACAAGACTGTAACTTCTGTAAGCACATAAAAGAAAAATATAACTCCACCTCACGCCCGCAGCTGGATCACTGAATCTCAGAGATCTTGCTCCTGTCCGGTCAATAACATTAGTGAACCAGTGAAAGCCAAGTCTCAACCTACCGCAATTTAGGAGCAAATCACGCCGCTTCCGCCAGTTCCACGTTCATTTCCAATCCAATAAACAATGAGAGCAAGATCCAAAAGTGTGTGATAATAGATTTGCCTCCAATTGGATATCTCCAGGTTAAACTATTGGCCGGTCGATGTCCTTTGGATCTGGATACCTATCATGCATGAAAGCGACAAGCTAGCCTATACACGTAATTAAGCTGAGAAGAGCTATACGTACTATATGATTGGGCTTATCCTTCACGCAAGCATGTGCCAAATGATTTTGTTGGGTTGCCATTCGGCACTTCCTTCGAGTGAAGAGTTTCAGTGAAATGTGTTGACTGATGAAAGATATGCCAAGTGATCGCGCGGCGGGCAATGGACGGCCATGTTCAACCCTAAAAAGAAAAGACTTGGCATCTACATTAATATAGTAGACACTCTAAGCCGGCGCAAATATCTTTTGCTAGTAGAACAAGTCCAGTGTCCGGTGTCCCTACTTTGTTTGAATAATAGTATATTTTACGTTGCAAATTAAAAAAGAAAGTACGTCAGATATTACTACTCTCCGAAGCCTGAATAAAGTGAGTGAAAAATCGGAAAAGTAACACGTCCAGTGTGGAACTACCCACATATAGAAAAATCAAAAGACATACGGAGTACATGATACATGCAAGTTACTGATAAATATTATAGGATCAGAGAAATGTAGAGCGCGCATAGGTCACTGCAAACATTGGTTGCCAGATAACCGAACAAATCCAGTGTTCTTATGAGAAATGTTATGAACACACTGCATATTGCAAGAAGCTGAACTGTTCACTGTACATGGTGCACGTACACTGTGCTAGTTACTACGCAGAAACATCATCAGATATTACTACTGTCCAAGCAGGAAAAAGACTGAGTGAAAAATAAAAATAATGGACACGAATCGATCACACAAAGCTACAGGCCGGACACAACTTTGATTGAACACACTACAAGCTTCTTCATCCGTACTGCCATTGCAGTGACAGTCAATTTTCTCTTGTTCTTCCAACGCACTCCATGCACATACAGTTGTTCCAGCTTACCCTTCTTTGCCATTGCCACCACTTTGCCTGAAGCTTTCAATGAGCTGCGTCAGGTTCTCATACGATGACCCTCCTTTCTCCATGGCCCTGTGAGCTTTCTCCCCATACTCCTTAGCCTTCCTCCTCCTCTCGTCGGCCTCCTCCCCTCCGCCCATCAGCGCCGACACCGCCCGCACGACGTCCTCCCGCGCCACCGCCACCTTCTCGTCGTCGAACAACATCACCGGCGACGACACGCCGACCGGCACCCCCACACCGAGCACGTCCACGACCAGCCGCTCGTTCAGGAACTGGTCGGCGAAGTGCGGCCACGTCACCACCGGCACGCCGTGCGCCATGGACTCCAGCAGCGAGTTCCAACCGCAGTGGGTGACGAACCCGCCGACGGCGCGGTGCGACAGCACGGCTAGCTGCGGCGCCCACCCGCGCACCACCAGCCCGCGCCCCGCCACGCGCGCCTCCAGGGCCTCCAGCCACTCTCGCGTCTCCGGCGCCGCCAACTCGGCCTCCTTCACCACCCAGAGGAACGGCTCGCCGGAGTCCTCCAGTCCATGGCCGACCTCGAACAGCTGCTTCGGGAGCTTCCGCGCGATGCTGCCGAAGCTGACGAAGACGACGGAGCCCGTGCCCTTGGTGTCGAGCCAGGCGGCGATGGCGGCGCTCCGCTCCACGCCGGACTTGTCCCCGCGCGACGCCATGGCCTCGGCGTCGCCCTTGTTGGCGAGGCAGAGCGGCCCGACCGCCCACACCGGCTTGCCGAGCGCCGCCTCGTAGCACGCCACGAACTGGTCCTCGAGGTCCGAGAACGTGTTCACCACCGCGCCGTCGGCGGTGCGCATGGCGTCGACGCACTCGCTCCAGAGCGCCTCCCACCCCGGCGAGTTCAGGAAGCCCGGCGCCGTGGCCTTGGTCACCTCGACGCGCACCGGCATGCCCGGCACGACGAACTCCTCGTGGTCGTCGGCCGCCGCCGCGGTGCGCTTGTGGAGGCCGTGGTCGACGGCGTTGAGGTCGCAGAGGGAGTAGAAGCAGGAGGGCCCGTGGAAGAAGAGCCGCGGGATGCCGAGGCGCCTGGCCACGGCGGCCGTCCAGCCGTTGCACCAGTCGGAGATGAGGCAGCTCGGGGGCGGCGCGAGCTCTCGGAGGTAGGCCTCGAGAGGTCCGGCGAGCTTCCACAGGGCGTCGAACAAGGGGACGAAGTGGTTGTGGTCGGTGATCTGATCGACGTTCTCGATGCCCGGCGGCAGGCCGCCGCCGGCGGCGGCGCCCGTCGGGAGCGGGAGCTCGACGATCTCGAGGGACAGCTTGGCGCGCGCGGCCTGGCCGGCGACGCCGCGCAGCCGGGCGCCGTTCACCGGCGTCGTGACGAGGCTCACGCGCGCGCCGCGCCCGGCGAGGAGGCGGGAGAGGTCGACCATGGGGATGGTGTGGCCCTGCGCCACGAGGGGGACGATGACGAAGTGGGGCGCTGGTGGCGGCGGCGGCGCTAGCGTGGCGGCAGTGGGTGCCTCCGTGGGCGCCATGGACGCGCCGAGGAGCTTGGAGCGGGCACGAATGGTGCAAGAGACGACAGAGTGACCTCCAAGGAGAAGAAGGATCGAGGAGCAGGTTTATGTAGCCAGGGAAGGCTATTTGATTTGGGATAGATTACAAGCAAGTTGGCTCGGTGCATGCTCTATATTTCTAGCCAAAATTTGGCGAGCGTTTTTTAAACTTTTGTCGTTCGAAGTTGCTAAAAGCGACTGTTTTTCGTCTTTTCGATTGGAGACGGCGATCTCACACCAGAAGCTTGCACAGGCTAGAGCAACGGCATGTGATCTGGCCGTATATATCCTATGTGGTGCCACGCGGTACGGGGACCTCGAGTGATCTTGCTCGTCGTATCTGTGCATTTCGAGACAAAGTTTGTTTCGAATGCAAACAGAAATGGAAAAAAGGAGAAGCTAAAACCAATTACGTACGTCCTTCTAGAAGCTAGCCTTGGATGGACCGCATGCACATCGGAGCCTTGCTTATGTCGTGGCAAAATGATGCGAAACAAACATGATGAGCAAGCAACAGACGTGCGGTTTTATCATGTCCTGCACTACTGCCATTGCATGGATGAGGCCAGCTTAGGCCAACGGCTTTGCTGTGCTCGTTCCATGCATTACACTCCAAGAATGTGATTATTGCCTGCCAAATGCAAAAGCTTTCGTTTCTCATTCTAAAGAGAGTTCTGAATCTGTTTCCCTTCTCGTGATCAATGCCTGCCAAATGCGCGCGCGAGATTTGCGTTTTTCATTCTGAGAGAGTTCTTATTCTGTTTCCCTTCTCTTTTACTGCTGCCAATCCACTCAGCATGTTTTAATTTTATTGAGGTGTTTGGTTTGCTGGACGGATCGGTCCAGAATGATCCGAACCTACGTCCGAGTCTGCGCTGGCGTTTGGTTTGAGTCACCAGACGACATCGTCGAGCGTGGATTTACCGAGGGTACCGGCCCGGGCCGGTAGTTTTTCAGCCGTTGATTCGCTTTGAGAAACGTGCATCTTGATGGAAGAGGACAGAAGATGGTCCCACCACTATCCACTGCCGCGCCTATTTTCTGCCTGGAGAGCGGCATCGCGAGGCAAAAGAATCCCACGCACAGGAACCAATGCCAGGGTGAACACAGTTACACAGGGCTTGCTCAGCTCCCCAGTACTTCCTATCCCTCTTCATTCCCATCTCGAGAAGACCAACTCCACCATTGCCGGCTCCTCGAGCTCTCCAGATCCGCTATTTCCACCAACTCTCAGATCCGGCGAACGCAAAAGCTCCTCCGCCCATCAATGGCAACCAGCGGAGAAGAAGCTCTCACAGGAGAGGAAGCACCAGGCGCTGGTTCAAGCAGCGGTCAAAAAGAGAGCTCATTCATTCAAAGAATGCCGTGGAGAATAGGTGTTCTTGGTGCCGGAGTTGAAGGAGGAGTTAGACATTAATATGGTTTCATTGGAGAAGGTACAGATCCAAACCACTTGCATTTTTACAATCGAATGTGTTGTATTTTATCGGAAGATTTTGTGAGTCGAATTAAATAAATTATGATGCTGGTTTCTTTTTATTATCCATTACAGGTGCAATTGATCCCCTCCCATCCAGCAACGGAGTCAAGAAAATGAAGTTCCTGGATCCGGATTTGAAGGAGGTAGCTCCGCTCATCATCTCAGTGGAAAGGTATAGATCCAAACTCCCATCTTTCAAAGCAACTGCAATATAGTGTTATTGGCTTTTTATCATAAGATTTCGGCGACTACCACAGAAAACATAAGATGTTGTTTTTTTTTCTAAGATCCAGTAATGGTGCAATTTCAAAGGAACATGCCACATCTCCAAGATTCTATCCATTCATGGATCATTCCTTTCTCAGTTTCCACTCCTGGAAAACACATGGCCGGTGTTGTTTATGGCACTGTCAAGGTAGATTAGCTTACAGTGTTTTTGTCTGATTTCTAGTATTATTCACATGTGTCATTTTTTCCTTCAATTTTTTTGTACGTCGTGAAAAAAGGAGGTGCTTCAGGGGTGTGCTTCCAAGAAATGGTAATGAAGGCAAGCAAAAGAGTGCTGCATGATGTAACAACCAACCAACCAGAAGATGTGAGGGTTGTGGATACAAATTTGTTTTGTAGCCGAACATCCTCCACTTCAATCAGGAGATTTTTTTTAATCTGAAAATGATGGAGAAGGGTATCTTTCAGATTCAGTAGTATGGTATTTTTTTTTCACTTTTGGATCTACCCCTGTATTCTCAAAAATTGCTTTAGTGCTTGCCAATGTTCTGAATAATTTTGTTGCTTTTGGAACCTAGCACAAATCATGCTGCTGGTATTTCAACTGGAGAAGTCGATGTCAGCAACACCTGCGCCGAACCAATTTCAGTGGAGGTTGAAGGTGGCATTTCTCAGAATGAAGGTATTGACTATATTATTGGACTGCAGAGATGGAGTTAAACCATGGCCAAAATGGTAAGAACATTGATATAAACCATGATTTTGTGTTGCAAATTAGTTACATATTGTACTTTAGTTTTGCTAATGAATGAAGAATCAGAGTACTGCAATGTTAGTATTAAAGTATATATGGCCAGATATTGGCAACACATTTGATGTGTCTCCTGTTACTAACTGAATACTGGTCTACTGTTGCTTCATTCCATTGGTCGTCTGAAAATAATTTATCTAGGCATTTTACTCATCTAAAGATACAAGCCTTTTAAGTTAGTGTTTCAACAACAATGCCATGTTTCTTTTGTTAGCATTTTATCTCTAGAACTGCATGGTACATCCAGCGTTGCAGTATTATTCTTAGTAGCAAGCTTATGTGTATGGCAAAATGATCATTGATGGTATGTTGTTCTCATGAAAAGGTTCCCAGTGGATGCACCTGAAGGTGTGGAGTCAAGGCTAATGTGTGCTGTTGAGAAGGGAGATAAATATGAGAAAACAATGCAGGAGTTTCAATGTCAATGCTACTCAAGCAACAAAACTGCATTTTCTAATCTTGTGATATAGATCTGGTACTAAAGGTTTCTGAGGGAAAAAAATAGCTCATTCACCTGTTAATGCCAGCCCTATCATACAGGAACAGATTGTTGACTGCCGATGCATCACGTAAAGGAACAGATCTAAGCGACTCAGAGCTTTTGAGTTTGAGAGTAAAGGTAAAGCGTGGCCCACCAAAGGTAAACAGATACAAGCCTCGGATAATATAATAGGAGAGAAGACGATGGAGGCAGGGAGAAGGCAAGTCAGTCAAAGAAGAAGAAAGGGAAATCAAAGTGCGACACTTTCGGACATCTGCTTCACCAAAAGTGTTTCTCCCACAAACAATTAGCAGTAGGATCAGTACTATGTACTTTTGGTCTATACAGGCAAATACATAATTTTGTTATGTTGCCTCACTGACAAAGTGGGTAGTTTATTATATGTAGCTGCAGGCAATCACAAGATTTGCACATTGCCTAAATTAAAAATTCGGTAATTATTTGGTTGTAGGAGGCCAAAGTTGTTGTAACCAGTATCGATCTGATCGATCACTAAGGTAAGGTGAACCACTTTTGTATGGTAGTGTTGGTTCCTAGTACTTTTTGTAGTTTTCTTAAAGCGTCAAGATTTAATATTGTGTGCAACCGTGGAACCTCTTATCTCTGAAATCATACCAGTAATATATCCAGTATAGTGGTAAATCCAGTATAGTGGTAAAAGTGAACGGGGTGGAATTATTTGTTACTTGTTAGTTAAAGCCCCGTGAGTTTCGAAAAGACAACTTGGTGACACCAGCATGAAAGTAGAATTGAATTCAAGATGGTGACAGCAACATGAAAGTAGTGAATGCAACAACCAGCTTAAAATAATTTTTACACAATGGTCCCATATGCAAGCATGAACTTGCATGTAACATAAGGATTATTGTCTAAAATACATAGTGGTAAACTGGCTCCATATGCCAATTTCTAATTTATGGCCACATTTCATTGGTCAATACCATCTGCTTACAATGTCTTAACTACAGTGGGGAGCAAAATAAAATACACAATGCTATTCGATTAGGACATCAGATGGCACCATCAGATGGCAGAAGGGAGCTTTGCATCGACGGAGAAGAAGATTGGGAAATAATTGATCTGACGAGTGGGACCTGCATAGAAAAGGAATCTGCCTGGTTGAGGTGGAGTCACGCAAATAAACAACCCCACCAATGCAGCCCAGGCACGGCAGAGGGGGCAGTGGGGCACAGAACCTATTAAAAAGTGTTTGCTGGGGCACCGCGCGAATCACGACGCTGGAGGATCAAACGGTAGAAAATTTACCGGCCCGGGCAGGTACCGGTGGTATATCAAAAGCCCGACATCGTCCGTCATCGTGCTATTCTGCTCCAGCTGTAATCGCAGGCAAATACGGAGGACCAACTGAATCCCGAAAAAAATACCGGACTAGCCGATCCTTTTGCATGTAGGACCAACCGGTGCCGGATGGAGCAACTCCGTAAACCAAACAGCATGTACATGTTTCTCTTTTTCCCGTTCACTTGAGGGAAGTCATATTCTCATATTTTTTTCTTCTATAGAATACTTTTTTATTCATAATATATTTTAAAAAATTTATGAACTATAACAATGGTTTTTCCTTCTAAACTAGAAAAAGTATATCTATTTTTAACCTTTTAAACTAAAATTTTTGATAAAAACCTTTCGTGAACTAGAATTTTAGAAAGTTCTACTTTCTCTATTTTAAAATGTAGGTTGTTTGACTTTTTTCACCACAAATTTAACTGCTCGTCTTATTCAAAATTTTATGTAAATTATAATATTTTTTGTGGCGACTTGCTTTATTAATATAAAATTTTCAAAAATATCTTAAATTCGACTATATTTGCATAATTTTTTTTGAATAAAACGAGTGGTCAAACTTGTGGTAAAAAGTCAAACAACATAATTTTGAAACGGAGAGAGTACTAGTGTGACCTATCCATCACGCTGGGGCTTACATTGACGTGGTGTGACGCCATCAGGGCTGTTGGTGCGATTGGGGCAGCACTAGAAAAGAATTGAAATTCAAAAATCGGACGGCCTACCCTACCCTAGGTTCCACATGGTATTTTTTTTTGGCAAAATAGCCACCTCCTTCAACTTTAGGCAAAAGGTTAACTTCGTCCTTCAACTATCAGAAAGTCCAAAATCGTCCTCCAACTTCTCAAATCTGAGTCAGTTTAGTCTCTTATCCTAGCTGGCATGCCATGTAGGTGATCCATGTCAGCAGTCCATTGTGAAATACCGTTTGTACCCCTTGCAACTCCTACCCACATGTTTGTTTATTGAAAAACAGAGGACAGCACATCATCCTGATTTGATTCCCCAAGCAGTGAGCGATGCAGGACTGCAGCTCCGAGCCCAGCGCGGCGGAGTGATCTGGTGGCGGTGGCGCTGATTGCAGGAGGAACGCCGGATTAGGGGACCCGACATGCGCGAGACGAGCGCGGCTCCAGGGCCTCCAGCCGCCTCTGCCCGCCCGCGTGCAAGACGAGGTCCCCTCCGACGACCACTGTTCGTGCAAATCCAGCTGCAGATCCGGCCGCCCGTGTTCCATGTCGTATAGATCGACCTCCTCTGCCATGTTCTCGGGTTGGCTATGCCTGCTCCCTTCACCTCTTCATCGATTCACCAACGCCGTTTTTTTTTCTCGAGAAGCGCCATCGCCGATTTGCTGGCTATGGATTCATCCCCTCGTATCTGCATCGGTGCTCCAGGCGAGGTTGAGCCGTCCCGACGCGACGAGGCCCACAGCGGCGACCGACGAGGAGAACCAAGGCGGCTAGCGCAGGTGGATGCGGCGGTGCTGGGCCTAGGCGGTCAGCGACGGGGTCGTCGAAGGCGGCTAGCGCGGGTGCGTGTGGCCCTGCTGCCGGCGGCGGCCGCCTGCACGGGGGCGCGGCAGCAGCGTGAGGCGCCGGCGTCGGCGACGAGCGGGCGCGATGGGGCGCGGCGGACGCCGGCCTGCGTGGCGGCGACGTGCAGCGTTGTCGTCGGCCTGCGCGGTGACGCGTCAGCGACGTGCAGCGTCGGCGCCGGCCTACGCAACGGCACGACGAGGCCAACAACGGCATTGTACAGGGGCATGATGGGGCCGGCTGCGGCATCTTGGCATCCTGCGGAGGCGTGAGCGTGACGCAAGGAGCTCGGGGGAAGCGGAAGCAAGGAGCTCGGGGGAAGAACAGCAGGTACCAGGGGGTCCCCTGAATCCTTAGAAGTAGCAATGGGTACGGATGGTATTTCATAATGGACTGCTGACATGGATCGTATGCGTGGCATGCCAGCTAGGACGAGGGACTAAACTGGATTGGATTTGAGAAGTTGGAGGATGATTTTAGACTTTTTTGATAGTTGGGAGACGAAGTTGACCCTTTGACTAAAGTTGGAGGACGTTGATGGCTATTTTGCCATTTTTTTTGCAAAAATTTTGGAAACTCAAAAACGATTTGTATTTAGTCATTTGGAGTATCATTTTCAGACGTCAAAGCCCGCGGCTGAAACCTTTAAAGCTCAACCGAATATCTGCTAGGCCAGGAAATTGCTCGAAGTGTTTCCATTGGAGACGTTAGGCCGTTTCGCAGCGACTGCGCTGCCGATGCCAGCAACCTTGGCATCATCGATCTCGCCAGAAGCTTGCAACAACTGCGTGGATCAGTGGATGTGGCTGCGTATAGGCCTGGCCAAAATACCCGATACCCGATACCCGTACCCGAACTACCTGAACCCGAATTACCCGAACCTGAGGTACCCGATCTCAAATTCGGGTAGCGATTTTGATTACCCGAAATTAGTTTAGGTAATTCGGGTAATAGACTCCGGTACCCGAATTACCCGAACTACCCGAAGTTTGTCATCCTCTTTGTATTTTATCACGTGTTGTTAGTTGAACACTTGAAATTATTATTTTATTATAATATAATTCTCTCGGTTTGAACAAGTGACTATAATATATTGTTGTCCACAAATTGTTGTTGAAATTCTACACAAATAGTTGGTGAAATTATGTATAAATTGCTACTTCAATTTTGTGTATTTTGTTGTTTTTTAAAATTCGGGTAGATCGGGTATACCCGAACCCAAATTATCGGGTACCCGAAATTTCGGGTAATGTTTTTCCGGGGCTAATATCGGGTAGCTATTTTCATTACCCGAATTTTGAATTACCCGAATTACCCGACCCGAAATAATCGGGTAACCCGAATGCCCAGGCCTAACTGCGTAACTGCTACGGTACGGGAACCACCGGTGATCTTCTCGTCGTATCTGTGCATTATTTTTCCTGTTTTTTCTTTTCTTTTAGGAAGGGCATTTTCCTGTTTCGAAACAGTAGCAAGCGGAGAGGTCCAAAAGGACTGTTTCGAAACTGTAGCAAGCGGAGAGGTCCAAAAGGAGAAACTGAAAACAAAGATGTCCTTCTATAAGGATTGGTTTCGTATTTCGTGGGCAAAAACGTCCAAAACATGATGACCAAACAAGAGCGATTTTTTATACACGTGATAGGCATATATAAACATTTACACTCAGCACAGTCACATATAAAAATAAAATATCTTATCCCTCTGAAGATTTATAATGGGAGACTAGACTAAGCCTTGGTTAGATGGAATTAATTGTTTTGGACCAGCTAATTGGATTTTTGCTATTTAGTTAGTTAGAAGAGCATTAGCTGAGAATTAGCCGATCCATTTGATACACCATAGCTAAATTAACTAGCTAACAATTAGCTGGTGGATCAAAACATGTTCTAATACTTATATGTACTAAAACTCCAAGATTTGGAGCGTTTTCTAGGGACCATGCTACTGTAGCAGTGACCCCACGATACTATTAGTTTTTTTAAAAAAATTATTATCCATTTTTTGTTTACAGTTACATTGTTCATAAACAATATAAAAATATATTTATTTACCAAAACAATGAATATAGCTTTAATATAGCACACTAATCCGTTATGTACATCTACTAACATCCTAAAAATAGCGAATTTCTAGGAAAACAATATTATGAAACACTTATATAAATAGTGTGAAAGAGAATCTTTTGTTTGAATTTAATATTAGATGTTGTCTAAATTATTATGTATTTTTGATTGGTTTGATCGTGATGCGGTACTACTTTGAGCATAATAGGATAATAAATTTGCATGTCATCATTGTTACGATGTGTTGCTACTTTGAGCATAGTAGGATAATAAACTTGTATTTCATGATTGTTGCACTTTATCATCATTTTTACTAATAGAATGCACGTATGATAAGCACATGGTAAAATAAATTATATTAATAAATTTATATGTAATTTTCTTTACAAACCGTAGATCCAAATAAAAACTCAGTGCTCCAAAAATAAAAACAAGGTCTATTAAAACAGGTGGTATTTGGATCCTTTAGGCATATAAGAAAATACTGGACGGCGGCCGGTTTGGGACTGGAGCACCATCAATCTAGACGATAGCTAACAGAGCACTCCCTCTATGCAAATCTGAAGCAATGGTGTGCCCACCATCAAGGAATGTATGACGCACTTCATGGTACCGAATCAGATCCACGTCGAGGAGTTCAAGACCAAACAACAGGGTCGTGCTTGGCGAGGCAGAATTCAAGCGGAAGGCCGAGTGATGTGAAGCACGTCGCTACCCACCAGGTCGGCGCCGCCGTTGTTGAGGATGTACCGTTACCCGGCCGCCAGCCATCGCTGCAAGATTCCATGGATGGGAATCGACTAGAGAGCGAAGGAGAAATAACGCGAGCGGCATTGAATGCCGGGGAGAATTTCTTTTTTTTTTGAGAAAAAGCGGGGGAGAATTGATCGATTAGATTAATATAGGCCCATGATGGTTCCCTTTTTAAGATTTTGGCATAACAATCCAAATCCTAATGAATTCTTGCAATATCTATACTATAAATATCCAAAACTTTCGAGGCCGACGGGCCCACAAATCAGCCACAATAGAATTTTTTCGAATCCATAATTTTCGTCGGACTCTTTAGTCACACTTTTGAAGAAATAATAAAACGTTACGCCTCGTCATGGTAAAAAAAACACGCGCTTACGTGGAATCATCGAGTTCGTAACTAATACGATCTCTGACCAACTATCGTTATATAATCTTATTCTCTACTAAACGTGTGTTTCTATTAAACGTGCGAGTTCTTGCTAGTAATCTCTACCTAATTATAAAGCAAGGATTGTTTCTGCGGTACGTCATAATTTTACATAAAACCCCCTATAATATTTTGTGAATTAACCCACCAATGTTTATAATTTTATAGAAAACCACATAATGTTTATAGAAATCAATCAACCACCGTTCTTTACTAGAGTTCGGTTTGATTTCGCGCTCCGAATCAGACTTCCGCTGCTACCGTAAGTCCTTCCTGGCACCTTCTACCAATCTCTTCCACCGGATCAATGCACAAGATTGCAGCTCAATCAATTGCACGCGGCATGCAAGTCGATCGCGCGGGCCGCTAGCTCTGCCACTGGAACTCTGGAAGCCATTCATGGACTCATTCCAACACATCGACTACTCCGCCATCAAGGCCTTTGACGATAACGACGTCTCCCGCGATGAGTTCTGACACGAAGGGACCCCGTATCATCGAGCGAGATGCAACACCTCCGCCAAGGATTGCACGACGCGTGCTGGCGACCTCGTCAAAGCCGTCGGCACTCGGCATGGTTGCGACGGGGCATGGCTCGGACTCCTCGGAACTGGTCCGCATGCGCGGTGACGTCGTGAGCGGATGGAAGACCGGTGGCGCGGTGGTGGTGTCAGGCCATGGCGGTGGGCGGCGATAGGGTGGGGGCGCTGCTGGTACTGGTGACGGGCTGACGGCGCGGCCTCCCGTGAGCGCCATCGCCCCACCATGCTTCGGCCCCAACTGCGAGCGATGGAGAGGGAAGAGTGCAGGGCAACCTGGTGCTGCAGAAGATGCTCACTGGTGGAGTGCCTGTGCAGAGGATGAGGTGGTAATCAGATAGGACGCGAGGCGTCTGAGCTCGACGTGTGCAGTGGAGGTGCTCCTGGATCTGGTGAAAGAGTAGAAGAGAATTGGTGCTGGCCATTGGTTTGATTTGGAGCAGGGCATGGTGTGAAGCAAATGCACATGAGCTGTTCTGCACTTCTGCTAGACTGCTAGGTGAAGAAGATGAGAAAGAATATGTTGGTCCTTAGCGTTAGGGAGGAAGCCTGCTGCTGCTGCTTACTCGATTGACAAAGAACGGAGACTGATGGAGGCTTGATGGAGAAGAGAGGAGCCGCATGGGTTTTGGATTAGAGATACAATTTCCAGCTTACTAGCCTAAATTCGCACATTTAATTTGTTTAGCAAATAAATAAACCTAGAACTATCAAATTTATATACAAACTATAGTCTGATGATATATATCTATAAATTCTCCGCAGCAGCATAAATGCATATACAAATTTAACTATCATATTTTTCATTAAGAAAATAATCAACATATAATCTTTGTTATTAGCTACGAAGATTGACATGCATATGCGATTCAAGACAGCAAGTATGTCGTACGCTAGCCGTGGATGAAATTGTGGATGCGAATCGGTGGTATCCATGGCTCCCACGCATCTTCGCTAATGAAATCTTCTTAACCCGTAGCAACGCACGGGCACATTTGCTAGTTTAAAATATAAAATACCTACTTGTGACGGGTCATTCTTTTGCTTGTTATATCTTGCTTTCTTTTTTCCTCTCGCTAGAAAACACTTTCTCGATCTCTCAGCCCCTCTCTCACGATGCGTCCCCTAGCTACTGGTCCTATTTGTTTCAGCATATAGCTGATTTTGAATGCTTGATTATGGAAAATAAAAAATCAGATGCCTCCCGCTGGATGTTGGATTCTGGATTACGGGAGTTATCTGACTTTTGATTTTTTTTTAAAATCGAGCCTTAAAAATCGAAAATAAGTTAAAATAAATGAGGCCACTGCCGCTCTACCACTAACATAGTAGAATCTTGATGGAGCTCTGCTTTGGCATGCCACCAGCATAGAACTTGGATGCCACAAGACCCTACCCTAATGTGGCAACATCTTCCACCTCCAGACCTCCTATTGCCTCTTACTCGGTCCGGCAGCACCCTCCCACCTTTAACGATGCTGGTGTTTGACTGTTTAGTATAGTCAAACAATTATTTAGACCGAGGATCTATATGGATTAAGTAGGCGGAATAGCCTATTTCATCCTCAAACTATCAGACGAGGCTCAATTTTATTCTCAAACTACCAAAACAGCCGTTTCAGTCCTCGAATTTTGATACATGGCTCAATTTCATCCTTCATCCTGCATGTCATGCCATGTTGGCGTGCCATGTCATCATCTAGTTGACTAGAGTTTCAAGTGGGCTTCAAGTAACTCTTTTATCACATTCTTCTTTTCACATTAGGCCAAGAATGAGAGCCACATCTCATTTCTCCCTCCCATAGTCCCACTATTTTACATAATCGTAAAAGACAAGTAAATTATAGCGAATCATTTCAGACCATTTTTCAGTTAAGTTAACAAAAAATTGGTGTTTTGCAAACCTTAAGCGCATGCCGATGTCAGATATATGGACATATGCTGTAGAAAGTGTATTTTACAAACCCTAATTGATTGGAGGCTGACGAGGCGCGCCAACATGACATGACACGTAGGACATAGGACGAAATTGAGCCATGTGAGAAAGTTTGAGGACTGCAACGATCATTTTCATAGTTCATGGACGAAACTCAGCCTCGGATAATAGTTTGAGGACGATAATGACTATTTCGCCGATTAAATAGGACTTCAACTAGATTCATGAATCCTGGGTTTGGATGTCAAGCGTTAACGATGCCAATTGTTTTCGTGGCTTTGATTTCACCTCTAATGAAAATAGATGAGACTAATAAATAAATTTTAGATCTGATATTGTCCATTCAAAACGTTAGAACGTGGCATTATCCTGTACACATCGACTTCAAAACTCCAATCAACAAAAATGTCGAACAATTGCAGATCTACCCCCAACATTTGCTTCTCCGTCGTCATTTCTATTTTGTTCGTTTATTATTTGCTTCTGTTAACCTCTTTTTTTCCTACGCACCCACCACCGCAGCCGCCGGTTAGCGCCACCCCCAACAGCTCCGCAGTCGTAGTTCGTCGGCGCCGCCGCGTCTGGAACCCTAGCTCGCCCCCTTCCCTAATCCCGCAGCCGTCCTTTGGTTCCCGGAAGTCGGCTTCACCCTCCCACGGCCCGGCCGGTGGAATGTCTTCGGGGAAGAAAGCCCGCGGGAGGTCGCAGGCCGCGACCCTGTCGAGCGGCGGCGGTGGCCGCATCGGCGCCCTCCCGGACGCGCTCCTGCATCATATCCTCTCCTTCCTCCCCGCGCAGCAGGCCGTGCAGACTTGCGTGCTCGCCCGGCGCTGGCTCCACCTCTGGAAGTCGGCCACGGGCGTGCGCATCGTGGGCGCCGACGACGGGGAGGAGTCGGCGGCGCCCTTCGAGGAGGTCCGCGTGTTCGTGGACAATCTGTTGCTCCTCCGTGGGTGCTCGCCACTCGAGACCTTGGAGCTTAGGTTTTCCGGAGATTCATCCATGGATCTGCCCCGCATAAGGCTCTGGATCCGGCATGCCGTGTTGTGTAAAGTCCAGGTTCTACAGTTCAAAATCTTTGGGGCCCCTGCTTTGTTTGAGCCAGACAACCCGCCTCTTGTTTCTGAGCACCTGACAAGAGTAGAATTACGCGGTATTGTGTTCAATGACAACACCTTCCTTGACTTCTCGAGATGTCCCTCATTGCTAGATCTACATATTGAGGTGTGTCACATCACAAATGCCAAGAGTATCTCATCCAAGTCTCTAAAGCATCTAACCATCACTCAAGGCTCTTTCAGTTACAGTTCCCGGACTCGTATCCATGCCCCAAATCTCCTTTCACTGGACCTGCATGTAGTTTGGGGCAGGATTCCTCTGCTTGAAAGAATGCCATCGTTGGTTTGGGCCGTTGTTACAGTGAGTTCTTTATGTTTGGACACTTGCTACTACCGTCCTGACTACGGGGACTGTGGTGAGGAGAGCTGCGACGGTTGCATGCAAGATGATAGTTCCACTGTGCTTTTGCAAGGTTTATCACAAGCAAAGAGACTAAGTTTGACAGCAGCCACCAGAACGGTATGGTTCCACTTTGATTCACCATGTTTATCCTCACCTTTTTTGAGACCAAATGCTTACACTCCATCTTGTTGCAATATATTCAGTATATCATCAGAAGGGACTTGAAAAATTGCCCTACTTTTAGCCGGTTGAAGACTTTGGTACTCAATGAATACTGGTGTGTGCCTGACATACATGCTCTAAAATGTATTCTTGAACATTCACCAATTTTAGAGGAGCTTTGTCTTCTTCTTTTTTCTAAGGTAGGCATATAATTTCTAAATGGACAATAATTGCATAGTAGAAGTATTCTTTAGATTTTTTGTTGATCAAGATTATTTTTAATGAATACTTCAGGGGCCTAAACATAAGGTGGAAATGAAAGGATGGCTCAATGCAAAGGACTTATCATGCGCCATATACGCACACCTTAAGAGAGTAGAAGTTAAATGTGAAGTGGTTGATGATAGAGTTCTCAAAGTTTTGAGGTTCCTTAGCAAACTGAACCTGTGTAAGTTAGCTAGTGACACTCTGCTTTCTTTCTACATTTCTGCAGCAGTGTTGCTTTGGTTTAACATGTGGAGAAAAGAAAGAAGGAAGCATTGGATAAACTCCATATTAATTTCCAAAAAAGTGAATGCACTACATATGCAGTTAGTTGAGAAATGAAAATTTTGTGGTGCATTTGGTTGGACCTTTATTTTACTGGCAAGTATTATCCATGAAGCAGTAATTTACAATGCATTGTTTGCTGATTAACTCTGAGCCATAACCCAAACATATATGTCTGTTTTTAGTACTTTTAAATAATATTGCAGTGAATGTAGCTCCCAAGCTCTATCTGTATTTTGTGACATGCTAAATTTTATCCAGAACTCACAAGATATGAGCAGTCAAATGACCATATCTTTATTCCATTCATGCTATGCTCTGTTGTTCCTTAGGAGTTGCATTATTCTATATAACTAGTGTAGATGGCTGTTTCTATAATCATTACACCACTTTGGTTCCTGACCCTGTTGTCACCATTTCTGAGAGTTCTAGTACTGCATGTGCTACTAATTTGATTTCTCTTCTTTCTTCTGGATAAAAATAAGAGATGATATAAATCTAATTGCATTTTATTTGGCTTCAGTACCAACCATATCAGCTAGAGTTATGTTCTACACTGCAGCTGATTCTCATCAATAGGCTGATTTTTTCTTGTTACAAGTGTTTGCAGTGCTGATAATCGAATGCCATCATTTCAGAAGTAAAAAAAAGATGATTGCCTATATTCAGTATAAAAGACTAGTGGTTGGCCATGTAGATATATATCATCCATTTATCATGAAAAATATGTTTGCAAATAATAAGTTCACAATTTTGCACCTAAGTGTCTATTGTAAGACACACAAAGTGACATGTACAAAACCATGACGATTTCCACATCATTACATGTCGTGGCACTAATATTAGATTATTCTGCAATTTGGTTAATGGAAGGATTTATACTGCCTGTATTTTTTTCTCATTTCACTAATGCTATTCTTGGTGGTTAACCGCTTACTCTGCTTTTCATTTGTGCATTGCAGGTTTCAGTTTCAAGGAAATGGGGGTTTGAACTGAAGATGGATCTCCACCAAATTATTAGGGCAACACAATGTGTAATGGCTGCCCATGTAATACGTCAACCTAGTCGTTATTAAGATTTTCACAATAGGGGTATTAGGGTGGTGCTAAACTTTAGCCAAGACTCAAAAAGATGAAAAAGCATTAGCTAGGATAGAAATGCTAATGGGTGCTAAACTTTAGTACTACCTATTTAGCCAATCCAAACAGGCCAACATTTTGAACTGCCCTTCTCGATCAGGAGCCATGCACATGTGGTACCGGTTCTCCTTTAGCAATAATTTGTTCGCTTTTGCCTGGTACTAGGCTTGTTGCCTGCCGGCAGTTACCATCTGGTTCAACGATGGCTACCGTCGAGTAGTAAGCAGCATCTATTGCTTACTAGCTGGTTTTTGAACACATTGCTGGTGTCCCTACTAGATTAAGAAATGCAAGGCTATTTTCCATCATGGGAAAGCACTGATATTGCAAGAAATCAATAATTCTATTTTTAGTAGTTCGTGAAATTGTTCTGTTGCTTATAGGACGACCAATCTACCGGTCAATAATACTTCAAAAAAGAAAAAAAAATCTACCGGTCAATAAGTCAATACCTGATTTGCCGTACTATGCTACCTATTTACCGGTCAATTTACTGTTTAGCTTGCTCATATCCTCTTGTGTGCAAGAACCTATTAAAGTACATCTTTTTTACTATGTTGAACTTACAATATATTCTGAAATCCTTATTTGTTCCCTAAAATTATGTTTATTGTACAGAAATTGTGATGTGTCAACAGCTCTCTAGATCAAGAAACTTGGCAGATAAACATAAACATCTACTAGGATCGAGTAGTTTTTAGAGACAAAGGAGCAACTATATATCTCCAGCCAAAATTCACGGTCAGAGATTAATCCTTAGATAGCTACTGTAATTTATAGTTGACATTGGAATTTCAGTGCAGGATAAACCTGCGCTCATTAATATAGTGGTATCTTTTGCTGTTCAATTGCTTGGATCGACACAACATTGTGGTTGCTACTTGCTACTGTATCGTGAAAACTAGGGCAAATACTAAATTTCGCGTAAATTTATCTCAGGACATACTTGAGTCACGCTAAATTTATCTTTGCAAACTACACCTGAACTTAAGTTCGAGTAAATTTCGACATCATTCCTTCATGTCCTGATTGCCAAGGGCAGCAGCATCACAGCTGTAAGCTTACTCCAAATGTTTCATAATACTCAAGAGATACAAGCTCCATAAATGGCCTGAATATTATCACCCTTGCTTGACATCAGAAGCAGTTCAGACATAATCACATAACTGAAGGCTGCACTACTGAAGTGGAATAGGAAATCTTCATCATTCAGAAATTAGCATAAGAAGACAGAAGGCTCCAGTCAATATTGGAATAATCGGCATGGCCTGATGCATAGTCATATTGTTCCATCCACACATTCCATCTATAAAATAGGATCCCACAGACTACCAGGACTAAATTAAGAAAAAGATTGATTGGCAAATACTTGAAGTGAAGCGAAGTCGAGGTCGAGCTCCTGGATGAGGCAGCTTTTTCAAGGCTGCATCCAAATAAGCCCTAGGTGATGTGGGTAAGAAATCAACACAAACAAGCATCCTGTTCGCCGGCGACCGAATCCAAACCTCCGCGATGCTCCGAGCCTGGGAAGGCTGATATCACTGCCGTAACGCGTTGCGGTTCCATGGTTGGGTTGGGGCATACTGGCATCACCCCTAATCACCATCGTTATAATTTTGTGACGACCTCCATTTCATGTTACATGATAATGGATATCACCACGGCCTCCATTATTCCTCCACTCCAACAAACTTTCTATGCCATAACATTATGCGTGATATTTTTCCTTCACGTGTCAGGGAGCTTTATCTCCTTGACCGAAACCGCGTCGCGGTCCTGGAAGAAGATTGGGCCACGTCAGTGTTAAAAAAATCAGTCGTCGGATGAGCATTAGACGGTGAAAAAATTCGTACGCCCGATGCATGGTCTCTAGACTCTTCACCTGCACGGTAGCAGGCTAGCAGCGATACAGATCAGAATAAGAGTAGCAGACAGCAGTCTGGTGCAGCGGAGTGATTAGCAGGAAGACAAGTACTAGGTGGCTCATCTTTTAAAAGAAGTGCTAGGTGGCTAGATTGCTAGAGAGAATATAATAATTCACTACTCCGCGAGAATCCAGAATCTTAACCTGAGTTTCTTTTTTAAAATATTAATTTTTTTAAAAGGCAGCGGTTCCTATTCGCATAACGTTTTAGACCATCGATTAACATTACATACATGCTAAAAAGAGTTGTTTGAAACGTCATATAAATATGACCGGAGGAAGTAAGAAGTAACCAAACAGTTTCCTCAAAAAGAAGTAACCGATGAATTTATTTATTTAAATTCATGACTAAATGAATTGATTTATTTAAGTATTGAGTTAACTGTATGATTTGACATTAAAGGTCTAATTTATCATAAATTTCTTTAATATTTTCAATTTGAGTGAAATACAGCAGGGTTCTTCAACTTTTCTCGAAGTAAAGTATTTAGGTCTTAAACCTTTTTAGGTGGTTCACTTCCTATCCTCAAACGTCAAATGGCAATCCACAGATTCAAGTGATAGAGCATTTATTCAAGTATTGAGTTAACTGTATGATTTGGCATTAAAGGCCCAATTTATCATAAATTTCTTTAATATTTTCAATTTGAGTGAAATACAGCAGAGTTCTTCAACTTTTCTGGAAGTAAAGTATTTAGGTCTTAAAACTTTTAGGTGGTTCACTTCCTATCATCCTCAAACGTCAACTGGCAATCCACTGATTCAAGTGATAGAGCATTATCAATATGTGTAACTTCTAAAATTGTCAAGATAGCTTGGGAAGTGGACAAAAATATCTCCAGAAAGTTATAGAGAAGAGGAGGCCAGTAAATAAATTTTGCTTCACCGCTGCCTAATAGGCTCATCTTCTTGGAGATTTGAACCAGGCCATCACCATTTTCAAGACAAGGCACAAATCTGGTTCTTTTGCCCTCCTCGCTGGCTTTGGGTTCAATGTTCGTGTGCCCAAATCTGATTTGTTTGCTCATTATTTTGTCCTCTTATTATTGAACCATTTTTATTTCATTGACGTCACTAAATTTTCAATTTTCATCCATGGAAATAGAGTAAGATTTGGAGCTCTCCAGTACATGGCTTCAGTACATTTGCATGAACAATAGCCTGGTCGCAGGCATATTTTTGCGCGGCAACGACGCGCAATGTTCTAGTAGGGGCTAGAAACTAGGCCCGACAAACTGGGTCTAAACCGAGGGCCTAATTTTCTCACGAGGATGACACCCAAGAAAATTTGGCCCATCTAAGGCCTGCATATCACCGATGGTAGTAGTCACACGTTACCTTTTTCTTGAACTTTGATGTCATATTTCTCATTAGTTCTAAACTTCCATTCGTGTCACTAAAATCTAACGGAAACGCTACGGCGCGACTGGTCGCGCTCGCGCCGGAGCGCGCGACCTTCCGCAGCCTGCGGCCCGCAACCATAGCAACTTGCGGCCTGTTTTTTTGTCCGACGACCGGTCACGGGCTGGTCAGCAGGCCTTGTACCTTCCTTCACCCCTGGACTATTTTAATGAAGATCTGAATTGTTACATTACCGTGCGACCCTACGTGGGTTGGCCTAGCACACTTTGTTAGCTCATGCTTTGGTGATGGCCTGGTAACGTTAGTTATCCCCCACGTGACCACGTAGATGTAGGTTGATCAGTTTATACATGTTGATGGTCGCAAAAAAAATTTATACATGTTGATCTTTATGTGGGCAAGATAAAATTGATAGGTGACAATGAAGATTCTAACAATAGATTAGTTATGTTTTTTAAGTTTACTTGCACTGTCTTACACAAGTACCGTTACAAACACCCTCAGGCGGATCAACAAGCCAAACATGACGCCCTAGTCCTGCATACAAGGCACTCCTTGCTAGCTTGTGGAAAAAAGATTAAATTATGGTATTTACTATAAGAAAACTTAATTATTATACATTTAGTTAACTAGCCTGGATGCATTTGATTTCTTGAACACCGATTATAACATGGTAAATATTATGTATTGTCAATCTTCTATATGCCTATCAACTTGATTACTATCAACCTATGCATCTTGTGACTATCGGTCTATATATATTTTGAGTATTAACTTGTATATTCGGACTAGCAACCTACATATATTATGACTATCAATCGACATATATTATGGTTATCAATCTGTGTATTCTGACTATCAGTTACATATACTATGATTATCAATAATATTAACCTATAATATTATAACTGTCAATTGATAGCAACCTATAATATTATGACTGTCAATTGATATCAACCTATAATATTAAGTCCGAGTGACGACGGGTCGCGCTGCGAACTTATCGCACGACCGCACGTCTAACATGGGGATAATGGCCCTGTTAACAAAATTTTGCCACATAAACATCATTCATTGCTAGATGAAAATTGACACTCATAGTCTATAGAAATTGATAGTTTAATCTCTAGGTTGCCAACTATCACATCATGTACGTTGCCACATAACATCATTCATTGCTAGACACAGCCATACAGGTTTACAGTCTAACCCTACTCAGGTTGATGCATGTATACTATATAGGTTGTCAACTAACACAATATCTATGTTGCCAACAGGATGGAGGCACGGTATCGTGTGAGAGGAGGAAGGTGTTGTGCAAGAGAACGGGTGTAGGAACCTCGTGCAGAGATCAAGCAATTCTTGTTATTCCTGCATGGCTGCATGTGTTATCTTTCCGTGGATCTCGGAGGAAAAATAGCGATGCGGAGAAAAGGGAAAGAAGGTTTTGCGGGAGGGAAAAAATAGGCTGCTAGAAAAAGAAGTGGGGACGGGGTTTACAGAGGGGAACGGAGTCACGCACAGAGGATGGGAGTCACGCGATCCGGTACAGCGCGACCGGTCGCGGGTTAATCCCGTCCAAATCTAAACTCCAAAACTTTGGTGGTCTACGGACCAGTTACATCTATATCTACATGGGAAATAATTACTCCCTCTGATCACCAATTTAATGAAAATATCTGAAAAAGCGAAGTTTCAAAAAGTAGATTTTGACCACCGATTTCCTTACACTAAACTGTCAGTTGCCACAAAAATCTAGTAGAGATGTTGAAAGCTAGAGATGTTGAAAGCTGACCCACAGTGTAGCAAGCAAGACTTGCGCCATGTGACTGACCGCATGGATGAGCTACTTTATAGAGAAGAGATGATGTGGTTACAACGCTCCAGAATAACTTGGTTGAAAGAAGGTGACCGCAATACTAAGTTTTTCCATCGACAGGCTATTTGGAGAGCTAGGAAAAATAAAATTAAGAAATTAAAAGATAATAATGGGGATTGGTGGGAAGATAAACAGATGCTGCAATCAATGGCTTTTGATTTCTTTAAGGAGCTATACACAGCCGATACTGAGGTGGTTCCTGCAGAGCTGATAAATCTTGTTGAACAAAAAATCTCTACAGAAATGAATGAGGAATTGTGTAAGGATTTTTCAGACGATGAGATTGCTGATGCGTTATTTCAAATGAGCCCACTCAAAGCCCCAGGGCCGGATGGTTTTCCAGCAAGGTTTTTTCAGAAACATTGGGCCTTGATAAAGGATGATGTTATTGCTGCGGTTCGAAGATTCTTCTCAGATGGGCAAATTCCAGAAGGCATAAATGACACCGCGATCGTGCTTATTCCAAAAACTCAGGAGCCAGAACATTTAAAGGATTTCAGGCCAATTAGTTTGTGCAATGTAATCTATAAAATCATTTCCAAGTGCTTGGTTAACCGGCTGCGCCCCCACTTGGAAAAGATAATCTCGCCTGAGCAGAGCGCCTTTGTGCCTGGTAGAATGATTTCTGATAATGCATTAATTGCCTTTGAATGCTTGCATGCAATTCAGCATGGTCAGAGTGAGAAGTTTGGTGCTTACAAGTTGGATCTCTCAAAAGCGTATGATCGTGTAGACTGGGGTTTCTTGGCAAAGTTATTGGAGAAGCTGGGCTTTCAAAGTAAGTGGGTTCAATGGGTCATGACATGTGTGTCCACTGTTCGCTACTCTGTTCGCTTCAATGGGGTGCAAAGGCACCCCTTTTCCCCATCTCGTGGTCTACGCCAAGGTGATCCACTGTCGCCTTACTTATTCCTCTTTGTTGCTGATTGCCTTTCCACCCTGCTACACCACTATGAGTCTGCAGGTCGAATTGAGGGGGTGAAGGTATGCCGGAGAGCTCCGAGTGTGTCTCATCTCCTTTTTGCTGATGACAGTATCTTATTTTTTCGAGCTAATACCATTCAGGCTAAAACAATTAAGGAGCTCTTGGTTATCTTCGAAAAATGTACAGGCCAATTATTAAGCCCAAGCAAGTGTTCCCTCCTTATAAATGAGAATCAAGACATCAATACCGCTGAACAAGTTCGCCATATTTTGGGGCTACAACGTGTTGACTTTGAGGCCAAATATTTAGGCTTGCCGACACCTAATGGTCGCATGCGAAGGGGTGTCTTCCAACCCCTCGAGGAAAGATTTCACAAGAGGATGTTTGGATGGAAAGAAAAAGAACTCCCTGCAGCTGCCAAGGAGGTACTAATCAAATCTGTAGCTCAAGCTTTACCGAACTATGTCATGAGTGTCTTCAAGCTGCCCCTGACCTTGTGTGACGACCTGATGAAGCACATCAGAGCTTTCTGGTGGGGCTCAGAACAGGGGAAGAGAAAAATGCAATGGGTGCCTTGGGAGAAGATGATTATGCCCAAAGGTTTTGGTGGTATGGGTTTCAAGGATCTAAGATTATTTAATCAAGCTCTTCTAGCCCGTCAAGCATGGAGACTGGTGGCCCAT
The DNA here is from genome assembly GCA_033239725.1 of Echinochloa phyllopogon. Lineage (NCBI taxonomy): Eukaryota > Viridiplantae > Streptophyta > Magnoliopsida > Poales > Poaceae > Echinochloa > Echinochloa phyllopogon. Next base: position 7,582,613 of record BTCW01000001.1, read on the forward strand.
CCAGGAAGCTTGTGCGCACGTGTTCTTAAAGCCAAGTATTTTCCTCAAGGAAACCTCTTAGATACTGTAACTACAGGCAATGCCTCAACAACATGGCGAGCAATTGAATACGGGCTAGAGTTATTAAAGCATGGTGTAATTAATAGAATTGGTGATGGAAGGAGCACTAGAATTTGGAGGGATAATTGGCTGCCAAGGGACTCTGGCCTACGGCCTATTGGCAGTACTCGAGTTTGCAGACTAAGAAGAGTCCACCATCTGATTGATCCTGTGTCACATACATGGGATGAAGCAATAATAAGGAGGTATTTTTATCCATGTGATGTGGAAGAGATACTAAAAATCAAATTGCCATCAGAGAGCTGCAATGATTATGTTGCTTGGAACTTTGAGAAATCAGGTCTTTTTTCTGTTCGCAGTGCCTACAGACTAGCTACCAAGGTTCAGGCAGGGGGCAGCAGCTGTACCTACTAGCTGCTCCTCACCTGATAGGGGACGCCAGTCATGGAATGACTTGTGGAAAATTCCAGTGCCATCCAAGGTCAAGGTATTTGCTTGGAAAGTTATCAATAATGGTCTACCCACGCGAGCAAACAAATGCTACAGACATATTGAACAATTGGAGTCATGTGAACTGTGTGGTTTCGGAAAAGAGGACTGTTTTCATGCTTGCATTGCCTGCCCTCATGCTAGATCGCTGCGTCAGGCCATGAGGAATCACTGGAAACTACCTAATGAGGTGGATCTTGGTTACACAGGCCCTGAGTGGCTTCTATTATTATTACAGCACCAGCCACAGGAGGTAAATGCTTGCTTGTTAATGCTCATTTGGCATGTGTGGAGTGTAAGAAACAGTATTTTGAAAGCCGGAAAAAAGCTATCAATCGAAGGTTCTGTTATTTTCTTGAAAAGATATATGGATTCCCTGTCCAATATCCGCCTACAGGCTCCAAAATCTAATGGCAAAGGAATACTTAATGACCACAGCCAATGGAAAGCAACGAGCTCAAAGTTTGCACATGGAAAGATCAGCAGATGGAAACCTCCTCAATATGGCACTCTTAAAATCAATGTGGATTGTGCTTTCTTACCTGCTTCTGGGCAGGCTGCTTTGGGGGTAATCATCCGTGATTGCGAGGGACAACCGGTTCTAGCGGCTTGGCGTGTGCTGTCCCGATGCAGGGATGCTGAGGAAGCAGAGGCCATGGCCTGTCTCGAAGGGATCCAATTGACATCTCATTGGCCTGATACTCAGTTCACTCTAGAGTCGGATTGCTCCGAGATTGTGAAGAAACTGAATTGTAATCAGCAGGACCGGTCCCTAGTTTGGCCCTTGATTAAAGAAGCTCTAGAAGAGAGTCGGCGGATCCATTTGATGAATGTTTGCAAGATTGATAGGTTGCAAAATTCTGTAGCTCACGAATTGGCACACATAGCTATTAGATCAAGAGAGAGTCAAGTTTATTTTTCTTCCTTCCCTGAGAATGTTAAGTCTCTTTTATGTAATGACATCACTTAATGTTCAATAAAACTCTCTATTCGAAAAAAAAATCTAGTAGATTTTAAAAACTAGTAGTATTTTAACATGATTTTAAGCTTGATTCTTAAAATTGCTAGACTAAATATTTATTTTTACCGCCCTCCAAGTACTGCAGTACAGACTGCAGACTTCCTAGCCCAAACAGTTAAATCAGCACGACGACCAGCAGCAATCGATCGAGCTTCCACGAGGACCACGACACCAGCAGCTTCGTCCAACCTCCCCGTTCCAATTTCCATGTCGTCACAGTCACCTCCGAAGCAAGATTCTGTCCAACCACTCGCCGGGTCTGCCATGTCGTCGCCGGGCAGCGGCGCGGCCATCCCCCGCACCGACTCTCCGCCGCACTTCGTGCTGGTGCCGATGTTCGCCGCCGGCCACGCCGGCCCGATGCTCGACATTCGTGCACCGCGCGACCCGCGCGCCGTTGAGGCCGCCCGTCTTCTCCTGCGCCGGTGCCACCAGGTTAGGAGGGTGGGGTTGCTCGACATGGCCCGATGCTCGACATGGCCACACCAGCACATGTCGTCGGTTAAACTTAACGTTTGCAATGACGATGGGCAAACGAATTCCAATAGATGAGATGAGACGAGCCGAAATATCTTCGTGCTGGTGGTGAAAAGTCCTGGCACGATAGTGAAGAAAGTCATCACGGTCACAGGTCACTGCCAGTGTTGGCGTTAGTATCACATGCCGTCTGTACTCCAGAGCGGCAGCTTCACGCTCACGCTGTACTTTGCTTTGCCAACCAGCCACTGCACACGGGTTACATACTTGCATGTGCATAATATGCTGATGCCTGAATCCTGATGAATAGTCACATTGCTATGCTGATGCTGAACCCATATGCTATTTGGCGTGGTGGTGATCCCACGGTGTGGTTTGGCTCATGTTAATGTCCTAAACAAACCCTGCCGTGGTTGTTCTTTGCTGCTTTAGTCGTTCAGCTATTGTCAAATTGTTGTAGTTTGTTGTTGTTTCTGCCTGTGTCGCTTGAGTCGCCTTGGATCCTTGGTACCGTCCAGCTCTCCGCCTGATTTCATTAAAAAAACATATTCATCTCCTTCATTTCTGCACAACATAGCTAGAAAATACAGATCATATTCTCTCACTTTGTCTTTGGCTGTTTTTGTCTGGGTAATACCTGTAGTCTTTGATAGTTATTAACAATGTGGTGATAAGGAGTTGGAAATAAAACTAATCTGTTTCTTTTGTGCAGGAGATTTGTGGACTCTGTGGAACTGGAAGATGAGAAATGACATGGTTTTCGACAACAATTTGGGTCTGGTCAAGCGTTGGGCGCGAGTGCTGAACGAGGGGACGGAGGGAATCCAAGTGGTCCTAGTGAAGTTTAGGGAGTTGATAAAGCAGCTGTGAAGGGGAAGAACTGATATGCGTTAATGAAGATGAGAACAGAACTAGTGGCACCGACTGTTTTGGGTGCCAGTTGAGTTGTGAGCCAGGTCAGACTGGCACCGATATGTGGTTTTCCTAGAATACTTGCAATCTAGCGAAACAGATTCATGAAAGATTAAATATCTTCTACAGCTTGTGTTAGGCTAATCCCAATGGGAGTTTCATGCATATTAAATGAGGTGACACATCAGCAATCAGGATGACATGGCATGTTAATTATAAAGAGAGAGAGAGAGGGAAAGAGTTTCATCCTGATGAAACTCTATTGGCATAGTTACCAAGCGTAGATGAGTCATGAAATTAAATGGTACAGTGTGTCTATGAAACAACACCATGAAATTGTTGCATTGTAAGGGTGATTTCAAACATAGTTTCATTTTCTTCTTCCTGATGTGGTCATCTTGGAAACATTAATATGAAATCCCCACTGGCATGAGCCTTATCAAAAACAAAACTTTATCTTTAATGATTCAAATTAAAACCTCTGCAAAGATCGTTCACTATAGGTGTTTATTAGCGGTGACTAGATCACTTAGGTGCAAGTGAAAACTGTCCAGCCCAAGTGTGATTCCAGGCTGCTTTTGTTGTGGCCACGGCTCCACCAATGGCCCTTGCACCCATGATTAATGAAGCAATCATCACACATCTTTGAACATGCAACCAATAGGAAGGTTTTGTGCAAAATGCTGAACGAGCTGCAGAAGCACACTCCTAAATGATATATGCATGATTACGAGCAAAAACTGAATGAGCTCGGTTGCAAGGTGTTTGACTCAATCTCTCTAGGAGCTCTTTTACAGTACCCAATACCACTCTTGGGTGGTATATGGTATGAACATGGGTAATTTAATAATTACGACTATCCGTCGCCGGTCGCCGTACAGAGACAAGAGATAGACGTCGGGAACATGAGGAACAGAGAGAAATGAATAAGATTGAGAGGGAAATAAAACGGCAGATCATGGTAAATTTGAATGATCGAATGAAAAAAATACTTAATTACATTAATTACAGTGATGCCATTTATATTTCTTCCAATAATACCCTTATACTACTTATATCACTCCCCATATACTACCTATACCACTTGTCCACGTTATAATGATATATGATTTTTTCAACTAATCAGAAGTTTATATACTACTCCTTTTTAACCAGTGGTGTTGGGTACCGTAAAAGACCTCCTCTCTATATAAGTGAACGGTGAAGCCAGATAAAGGCATCATGCCAATCTGTTTCCCCTTTGATATTCTTCCATCTATTGCCTTTGAGCTGCAAACTTATTTACAGTTACAATGAGACTTTGGAGCAAAACAAATATACTGTTATACTCATTAAGGTGAAGTGTGTGGCACTGGTCTGGGTAGCCAGACTTTGCATGAGCTTACAGAGCAGCAGCAACAGCAAGCATCTCATCATGCTGTGGAGGAGAAACAAGACTCCTAAATGATTCTGTTGGTATGTGATCCACATGTCAATACTAAGCAGTCAAGGAATAACAAACACAACTCATCACTTGTATTATTCAAGCCGACTCGGCTTCCAAAAAGCGATCCCTCTCAGATTACAGAGGTCGGCTTATATACTTGAGGCGTTACAACACAATTACTTCGAATGCCCCCGCTTCACATGATACACGTCTATTCCTATTTCAAAAATCCGTGGGGCATACGGTAATTTCTCAAAGGGATACAAACTCAAATTAATTTTGACTACTTGGTCACGACATTCACACCTACTGGACACCTTGTGTTGCTTTGCTTGTTGTTTCAGGCGCTGTCGCCGGCCTTCTCTTGACTAAGGTTCTCATGTGTTGAGTTGCAATATCCAAGGTTAATTGTCCTGCCGTGAAGCTGCGGCGACCTTGTCCCGTCCTACTTCTGGAGGTGACCTTTCGCCATAACAGCACCCCCCCACAACAGATTCATATTGTTATACTCATCGTTGTTGATACAGATACAACTAAGATAGATCTGATATAAACCCCACCTTTATCACAAAAGTATATTTGGAACCGGTCACTAGAAACGCCGAGGGAGTAGATTCATAGCCGATAATGTTGAAAGTTCAACAATTGTTGACTATGACTGTAGTCACTTCCGACTATTAAAATCCTAGCGAATATGGTATGGTTGGGTGGTATATGCTTTGACCTGTCGCGACCTCTATTCTAAAAGATGTTATTACCAACTGTGAGGGGAGCTTTATCTTTCATAAGTCCAAACAAAATCTATGAAACAAAGCGTTCATGTATGGTAAGTGTTTTTTTAGGGCATTATTCAAGGTAAGTGTTGTTTAGTAGTGACTAGATCACTTATATAGGCACAATTGAAACTGCCCAGTTCAAATATGATTGCAGGCTCCTGTTGCTGTGCATGGCTCTACAAGAATTAGCCGTCCTAAATGATTTATGTATGATTTAGAGCAACAATTGAATGAGCTCTATTGCAAGGTATATGAATCATCTCTCTATATAAGTGAATGTCAAAGCCAAATAGAGTCATGCCAATCTATTTCCTCTTTGATTATTCAATTGCCTTGGAGGTGGAAATATACTTACAGTAGTCATGAGCCTTTTTGGAGGGAAACAAATTAACCGCTATACTCATGCTGGTGAAATGTGGGGCTCCGGTCAAATATGGGTACCCTAATTTTGCATCAGATTGCCCTATCCCACTCTAAGAAGAAGTTTGCCAGCTGTATCGTGTCCTGAGAGCACAGCAAGCATCCTGCATCCCTACAACGCAACAACAATCAGCCTGGAAGAGAAGCAATAAAGATAACCCAAAGCAAAACACACATCAATTAAGAATTAACTCTGCTACGTACTTCTAGAGAAGAAAAAATAAGAACCCTTGTACCCATGTATAGATTACTAAAAGATGGATATGGATAGTTGAGCAACTATGTAAAACTTGCAGTACAACAGAGATGGGTTCTTATGCAATATTGAGATGGATGTACTGTACTAGCATTTTTTTGTTTAAAAACTCAAAAATATTCTACAAAAATATCTCTACTTTGCAAAGTATAAAAATATACTATGTACAAATGGTTTTGTTTGGGTTAAATTAATTGGTTGATGTTGAACTAATGAGGAGGCAGATGTCTTTAGTCCAACAAGAGGAAAAAGTCTAGATCACCCCCTCACTTATGAGGGTTGGACTATATAACCCCCAACCTATAAAACGGTCTATATCACCCGTTGAACTTTCCAAAACCGATCACATTACCCCCTAAAGCAATTTTGAAAAATCATAGTAAACCACAAAAAAATCATAAAATGGAAAATTCAATTGTGTTGGACTCCAAATAAGTATATCTACACAGTGAACATATAATATGATATGGTTCAGTATATTTTTTTTCAGCTATGAAGAAAAGCATAGATCTAAAACTATAGCAAAAAAATATACTAAAGCATACCATATTATATGTTCACTGTGTAGATATACTCATTTGAGTTACAACACAATTGGAGTTTCTATTTTATGATTTTTCTGTGATTTATTATAATTTTAAAATTTCTTTTTAGGGGTAATTTGACCGGTTTTGGAAAGTTGGGGGGGGGGTTGATATAGACCATTTCATAGGTTAGGGGGTTATGTAGTCCAACCCCCATAGATGAGGGGTGATCTAGACTTTTTCCTCCAAAGAGATGTGAGGTTCAACTTTTGATGTGAGGGTGCATTAATATAGCATGAATAACTGGTCCAGATGCAAGTGTTACATGTCAATATAATATTAAATAATGAAAATAGGTAACTTAGTGGACAGTTATTTTTTCAATATGCTGGTTACTAACAATTGCCACGGCTTAAGGTGTGACCTTAGAGCAACTCTAATATATTGAGAAAATCAATCCCCATTCCCTATATTTCTAATTAAAAAGGATTGACGGGTAAAAATTTAGCTCCAAGAGATCCCCTTTCATTTTATTTTTTTTCTCCGTGCCCTTATTCCTCCTCTCTCTCCCCCTTTTCCCCTCAATCTCCTTTTCCTTCTTTTTACCTATTATGGGACTTATGGTCAAATAGAGAATAAACTAAATTGAGACACTTGTGGGACCCACATGTCAGGGTGATAAAAGTGAATGAAAAAACGCGACCTGCTAGAGCACTTCTCTCCTCCAATATACTATTCATTGATCATAGGGGGATGCGTTTTTCCCGATATATTGGAGTTGCCCTTAAGGGAAATTTGGGCCCATGTAAATGCTAAGTTTTTATCACAGCCATTGTGCGGATGGAGAAGTAAGGTCAATTTTCGTGGGTTATTTCTACTTTCAAGTTTCAACATTGACCTTGCGGCCTTGCCCATGCTAATGTGGTAGCATCATTACAGATTTATTACAGTTCTTCTCACACCGTGGATTTCATCTGCTTGACATGTTCGATGAGAAGATCCAAGTTCCGGTCCGACGAGCCGCCCCGCGCCACGGCGTCCCGCACGTCCACGACGAGCTTCTCGTTCACGAACTGCTCCGCGAAGTGCGGCCGTGTCGCCATCGGCAGCCCCGCCGCGATATGCTCTGCACTATCGCAACCTCTAATCAAAAGACGTTATTACCAACTATGAGAGGAAATCTATCTTTCATAATTTCAAACAAAACCTATGAAACAAAACGTTCATGGTAAGTGTTTTATTAATGACTAGATCACTTAGGCACAAGTACTGAAAACTGTCTATATATTGTTGTGGGAATGATTCCACCATACGGGACCAAAGGCCAGCACACGTCTTTCAACATGGAACCTACAAGAAGGAAAGAGCTGCAGAAGTACATTCGTACATGATACAAGCATGATTTAGAGCAAAAATTGAATGAGCTCTGTTGCAAGGTACGTGAATGATCTGCCTATATAAGTGAACGTTGAGGCCTAATAGAAGCATGCCAATATGTTTCCTCTTTGATTCTTCAATTGCCTTGGTGCTGAAAACATTTACAATACCCATGAGGCTTTGGAGTGAAACAAATAAACCGGTCAAATTTGTTTACCAGATGTAGTTGTCATCATCAGTGTAGCTGCGCATAACCGAAGGCGCAAAAGCCTGCTTTATGTTGTAAAGACGGAGTTGCAATCATAGATTAGGCACCTTATGTATATCAGATGCTACTATTGGGGGTTTCTTGCATACGTCAGAGGATTATTGTGTCTTGCATATATCAGAGGAGGCTGTCATGAGTGTCTTGCATATGTCAGAGGATAATTGAGTCTTGTGTATGTTAGAGGACGGTTGCGTCTATCATACGTCAGAGGACGAAATGTTGATGCCGTTTGTCTTTTGCCATTGTAGATGACGTGGTCGTTGCCTTCGTCGATGAAGCGTCTTAAAAATTATTTGTCAGTGGACGCGAATTGTCCATTCAGTGGACGAAGTGGCAGGTGGCGTGTTGATACAGATCATGTTGACGAAGACCTTGGCGATCTAATATATATTGTATGATATTTTGGAGGCTACCTAGCTAATTGATGCGGCGTCCTAGAGAGACGGAAGCGGAAGATATGATATGTCCTAAGAATTGAGGATGTTGATCTTATGGTTATGATACCATGCAGAAAAAGTTGGTGGAACAGTTTGATCTCTAGGATCATCTGAAATTTTATTATATAGTTCAGAATTATATGAATTCTATACGACTGGTATGTACTCCTACTTAAACCATATGTGCTAGTTCTAATTTTAATAATGATGTTTAACTTTTGATGTGAGGGTAGCGCGACTACCTGGTAAAAATGGGATGACATAACCGGTCCAGATAACATTAAATAATGAGGCTAGATAACATAGGGGACATTTCTTTTTTCAAATGTGCTGGATGCTAACAATTGTACGGCATACAAAACTATATTTTGCACAATTTTGAATAAGTGTGTCTGAAACGCATTTCACTCGTTTTCTTTTTGTGCGGGTACATAATTCCACTCGTTGATACGGATACAACTAAGCCCATTTAATTTGTCAGTTCCGCTCCAATATCTCACAATAAGCTTGCTTAGTCGCTAATGAATGTGGTAGCATCGTTACAAGGTGCGCCTCCTCTGGCTTGTCGCTGAGCTTATACTGTTCTTCTCATGCCGTGGATTTCTTCTGCTTGACGTGTTCCGTAAGAAGCTCCACGTTCCGGTCCGACGAGCCGCCACGCGCCACGGCGTCCCGCGCCTTCCTGCCAAGCTCGGCGGCCCTCGCCCGCCGCGCCGCTCCCTCCTCCCCGCCGTCCATCACCGCCACCACCGCCCTCTCCACGTCCCCCCGCGTCGCCACCACGGCCTCCGCCTCCACGCCCCACTGCGCCGCGTCCTTGACGCCCACGGGCACCCCGACCCGGAGCACGTCCGCGACGAGCTTCTCGTTCATGATGAACTGCTCCGCGAAGTGCGGCCACGTCGCCATCTGCAGCCCCGCCGCGACGCACTCCAGCACCGAGTTCCACCCGCAGTGCGTCACGAAGCCTCCCGCCGCCGGGTGCGACAGGATCGCCCTCTGCGGCGCCCACCCCGTCACCACGAGCCCCCTCTCCCCGGCGCCGAGCTCGAAGCCGTCGCCGGACAGCCACCGCTCGAACTCGGCGAGGTCGCCGGGCTTGGCCGCCCAGATGAACGCCCGGCCGCTGGCCTCCAGCCCGCGCGCGATCTCGACGAGCTGCGGCAGCGGCGTGCGCACCAGGCTGCCGAAGCTCACGAACACCACGGACCGGGGCTTCTGGGAATCGAGCCAGCGCAAGCACCGCGCGGCGTCCGCGTCGTCGGTGCCGGCGATCACCGTCGGCGACGGCGTGGTGCTCAGGAACAGAGGCCCGATGGTCCAAATCTTCTTGCCGATGGCAGCCTGGTAGGCATCGACGAACAGGGGTTCGAGCTCGGCGAAGCTGTTCACCACCAGCTAGCCGTCGGCTCTCGCGGTCTCGGCCATGATCTCCTCGCTGAACTCCTTCATCCCCGGACCCGTGAAGTTCCCCGGCGACCGCGCTCTCGATACCTCGACGTCGATGGGGAACCCAGGGACGCGCACGGGGCGCTTGTCGTCGTCGACGCCGTCGAAGATCCTGTGGAGATTCATCTGGCGCATGCAGAAGGAGGAGAAGGCGCAGAACCCGTCGAAGGCGAGCCGCGGCACGCCGAGCTCCCGTGCCACGGCGCCGGTCCACGGGTGGCAGGCGTCGGAGACGACGCAGATCGGCGTAGGGGCGGCGGCGGCGGCGGCGGCATCGTCCCTGAGGCGCGCGACGAGCGGCGCGCGGAGCATGGCGCAGGCGTCGTTGAAGTTGCCGAGGAGGGCGAGGCCCGGGAGCGCGTCGAGGCTCTCGCAGCCGTCGGGGAGGCCGGCCTCGGCGCAGGGGAAGCGGAGCGGGAGCAAGCGGATCGGGAGCACGTCGTCGCCGGCGGCGCGGCCGAAGTGGTGCAGGTTGAGGGGCGTGGTGACGAACGTGACGAGCGCGCCTCGGCTGGCCAGGGCCCGAGGCATGTCGAGCATCGGGCCGGCGTGGCCCGCGGCCATCATCGGCACGAGCACGAAGTGCGGCGCCGAGTCTGCGCCGGCGACGGCAGCGGCGCTGCCCCCGGACATGATTGGCAGACAGGGAGAATGGCTGAACGATAGATGTCTTGTTGCATGCTTTGTCTATAGGCCCCGTTTAGTTCCCTTGGAAAGGTAAAATTTCTCTCTCCAAACTTCACTATTCACCTGTCACATCAAATCACATCAAATCTCTCTAGAACACTAAACGTGGGTAAATAAAAAAACTAAGTATATGATTTTGATGTACACGACGAGACGAATCTTGAGCCTAGTTAGGTTATAGTAGGACAACTATTACCATAAACAAACGAAAAGTGCTACAGTACGCTACAGTGTCCGATGTGACTTTTTCACTCTCTCTTTTCACCTTTTTTTCATGAACTAAACACCCCCTATGCGTGCTTTGGCCATTTGTGTTTGTTGTGCAAGCTGAGTGCTGCAACAGGTCATGGTCGTCGTGCTAACTGCTACGGCATCACCTCGGTCCAAGAGATATCATACTCTAGCTAGGGAGTACGGATGCTAAGTTTGTTTATTACACGCCCGAGTCCAAGATTGTTGGCTCTGTATCTGATATTCTGATCATATGAAGACAGTCATGGAGTGTGAATTTGGGTGATTGATAGTGTCCATGACTAATCCCATTGTTCTGAGTAATTTGCTTGCCTCTCAGCACCGTCAGGTAATCGTCGTGCCAGGTCACAGTAGTTCAGTACGTCACCTTCCTAGCGCTAGTCAATATGTATATACTTAGTTGTCATGATTCTTTCCCTAGCACCGTCCACAATATTATTTCCTCGACCGCAGCCAGTTGACGGAAACGTGATTTGCCCCTGATGATTTGCACGGTCCGGGTTCGGACCACAGCTGGGAATTGGGCTGGGTTGACACTTGGCACTTCGTATACGCAACATCACACTCACATACTATATATAAACCGATCAGTGCGTCCAACACATTGTGCTTGCTTCACGCATAAACGCTGGCTGCACAAGATGAACATGTATATATATTAGAGTTCTTCCCATGACTACCAGGCAAAAAATGGATGAGGTCTCTATGTTTCAAACATTATCATTCTATATAAGTAAAAGTTGAAGCAGCTAGAGGTATGCAAATCCATTTCCCCTTCCATTCTCTATTATTGCCATGAAGTTTAAAACTCATCAACAAATTGTGTTGAGACGTTGGAGTGAAACAAGTAAGTTTGTATCTCAATAAGACTACCGGGGAGGTTGAAAAGTCAGAGTGGAGATAGTACTAAATAAATGGATTGATTGCGCAGTCAAAGGGAAGACTTAAGATCTTATTGCTATGAGTTTGCATACATAGAAAATCTTTCTGATGTTATTATTTAGAAAAAAAGAAACATGGATATGGTTGGACACACTATGCTATCTTTTTTCAAATGCTGTATCATTAAGATTATCTCAATGTTGGCTTTCAATAAACAGATTGTTCTGAACAAAGTTTTATTATTTAGGAGTCATAGTGATTTTCCAGCCTATTTTGAAAACTATAAACAAATCATATTTGGATAAAAAAACTTTGAAATCTTTTATCATTTATATAACTTTATCTTTATCTTTACTTAATACTAAAGCAAACAAGCAATTTTCGTTATTAGAAGATGTCATGTAATGATTAGAACCTAAAAATATTTCCCTCATGTTCCATGGACAGTTTGGTAATGCCTAAATTTGTGTGAATTATACATGTATCACACATATAATTCTCTCTAAAAGTCTAAATAATGATACTCGTCCATTTATTCTCCGGTGGCAACGCATGCACTAGTGTTTTTTTGCTTACCTCTGCTTGGATATTTCGCCCTTCGTCTGTCAAACAGAAATTAACTCTGCATGCTTTACTTTCTTCTCTGTCTCTACTCCAACTCCAACTCCCATGGGACTCCGGCAGGGGACATGTTTGCGCGTGTATCTGGGGCTGGTTACTAACCCTTCGTCAGGTAATTAATGATTAGAATCTTGTTGGATGCGCGTCTATGTGTGATTGGCCATTTGTGTTGTTGTGCAAGCTGAGTGTGGGCAACTAACAAGTCATGGTCGTCGTCGTCGTGCTAACTGCTACGGCGTCACCTCAGTCCAAGAGATATCATGCTCTAATTAGGGAGTAATAAGGATGATAAGGTTGTTTACACGCGTGAGTCCAAGATTGTTGGCCCTGGATCTGATCATATGAAGACAGTCACGGAGTGTGGATTTGGGTGATCGATAGTGTCCATGACTAATCCCATCGTTCTGAGTAATTTGCTTGCCTCTCAGCACCGTCAGGTAATCGTGTCGTGCCAGGTAATCGATTGAACTTGTCATGGACGACGATTCATCGAGTGGCTATTATATATGTGAACAGCCGGGCCCTCCGAGCTGTCGTTCGTTGAAATGTGGTGAGTTCTGGTCGGAGTAGTTCACTCACCTTCCTAGCGCGAGTCAATATATGCTCACTTCATGATTCTTTTCCTAGCACTGGCCACAATATTTCCTCGACCGCAACCAGTTGACGGAAATGCATCCATCATTTCAGGTGATTTGCCACTGATGATTTACACGGTCCGGGTCTGGACCAGGTGGGGATTGGGCCGGGGGTGGGTTGACACTTCACACTTCATATGCAGCATCACACTCACATATAAACCTGTAAGTCCAACACATACTGTGCTTGCTTCACGCATAAACGTTGTCTGGACAAGAACATGTATATATATTAGAGTTCTTCCGGCAAAAAATGGATGAGCTCTCTATGTTCGAAGCATTATCATTCTATATAAGTAAAAGGTGAAGCAGCTAGAGGTATGCAAATCCATTTCCCCTTGCATTCTCTGTTGCCATGGAGTTTAAAACTCGTCAACAAATTGTGTTGAGACATTGGAGTGAAACAAGTAAGTTTGTATCTCAACAACACTACCAATAATGTCGAAAAGTCGGAGTGGAGATAGTACCAAGGGAAGACTTCAAATCTTATTGTCATGAGTTTGCATAAATGGCAAATCTTTCTGATGTTATAATCTAGAAAAAATAAACATGGATGTGGTGGACACACTATCCTGTCTCTTTTTCAAATGTCGCATCATTAATATTGTTTCAATGTTGGCCTTCAATTGACAGATTGATTTTGGACAAAGTTTTATTCTTTGGGAGTCAGTGATTTCATCGGGCTATTTTGAAAACTAGAAACAAATCATATTCTTTAGAAATCATAGTGAAAATTACGTGCCTTCTAAGAGCCTGTCAGCGATGCAGTGGCCGGCAACACACTCGTCCAACATTACGCACATGTACGCACTCTACTGGCGACCCGACCATCTCCACGTACGAGCAACAAAACTCCGCCGTGAGAACCAGTCTCTAGTGCTGATCCAGATGGTTGTTGTGCTCCTCCGCTACCGCTGCCAATGACTAACTCTCGGCCATCCCTGCACCTCCCTAACAAACCTGCCAGCAAGTGCTACTCAACGTGCTAGACTCATCCTAGGACATTGACGCGAGCACGAACTCAAAGCCATGTACAGACTCACACCACTAGCACACGCAACGCACGCATATGCTAACTAACTCCTAACCGGTGAATGGCAAACTGACTCAACGTGAATGCACGCACACGGCACACACACACGCGGCGCATGCCAGGCACACACCATGGCATGGTTTATCTATCTTCTATTATATTATTACAACAGAGTTAAAAGGAGCCATCACGTTCGCCGAGAGGGCCAAAAATTCTCATGTTAATCTAAAAAAGAGAAGAGCATGGACCGTCGGATTTTATGAAGATCCAACGGTCCATATTATTCCGTTAATTCAAAAAAGAGAAAAAATATATGCCATCAGATTTTATGAAGATCTAATGGTCCATATTATTCCATTAATCCAAAAAAGAGAAGAATATATGCTGTCGGATTTTATGAAGAAATTCTCACGTTAATCTAAAAAAAGAAGAGCATGGACCGTCGGATTTTATGAAGATCCAACGGTCCATATTATTCCGTTAATTCAAAAAAGAGAAAAAATATATGCCATCAGATTTTATGAAGATCTAATGGTCCATATTATTCCATTAATCCAAAAAAGAGAAGAATATATGCTGTCGGATTTTATGAAAATCTAACGGCCTATATTATTCCATTAATAATCCAAAAAAGAGAAAATTATATCGTCGGATTTGATGAAGATCTAATTGTCTATATTATTCAGTCCGCCGCTATTCTTCGCGATCAGAGCGCGGCCATCCGTGGCCGCTGCGGGAGCCCTCCGCCGTCGCCGCGGCGCATCCGTCCGTGGCCGCCATAGAAGGCCTCCACCGTCACCGCACTGCCGTCCGCGGCCACCGTAGGAGCCCTCCACCGCTGCAGCGTGGCCGTCTGTGGCTGCCGTGGGAGTCCTCGCTGCCGCCGCGCGACCGTCCACCGCCGTTGCCACCGGGGGAGCCACCCGCGCACATTCGGAGATATGGGGTCCGGTCGCTCCGCATGCCGCCAAAGGTCGAAAGGGCTAGAGGCTGCCGGCCGGGGACATCGGCACCCCTCGCCGCCACCAGGCCTCCACGGCCGCTGCAGGAACCCTCCGCCACCGCCACTTCGCAGTCGTACGTGTCGGCCGTACGACGCTTCCACCGTCGCTGCGCGATCGTCCACCGCCGGTAGGCCATCCGTCGTCGTCGCCGCCGCGGGAGCCATCCGCGGCCGCCATGGGAGCCGCCCACGCACCTTCAGAGATCGGGGTCCGGCCGCTCCGCGCGCCGCCAGAGGCCGGTAGGGCTGGAGGCAGCGGGCCGGGGAGACCTGCACCCTTTGCCGCCGCAGTCGCCGCCACCCCTCCATGGCCACCGCGGGAGCCCTCCGTCGCTGCGGGGCCGTCCGCGACCACAGTGAGAGCCCTCCACCGCCGCCGCGCGACCGTCAGTGGCTGCCGCGGCAGGTATTGGTGGAGTTAATCTTAATAATATAATATTATTAACATAGTAATTGAATTAAAAATAATACACATTGTTGGTTTTTTTTGTAAGATCTAAGAATCTATACTAACCCTTAAAGTCCATTGATTAAAGTAAATAAATAGTTAAATTCTAAAATTAAATAAATAAGGAAATTATAAGTTGATCAAATAATCAATATCAAATATAATTAGTAAATATAAGCTTGCATCGTTAATTCATATCATGTGCCACATACATGATGATTAAAAATGATATGTTAGTTTGGGCATATTTGAACGAACCGTATTGACAGTGGAACAATGAATATTTAAATAAATTTATATTTAAGTTAAAAAATCTAAATATTAGTATAGAAAACTAGCTATCCGCGCAAATTTGCACGGGCCACCTTTCTATTTCCTAGCATTCGAGCCGCGCGTTGCCAAAGCAGAGGACATGGGGTCGCATGGCACAAGTGCCAGAGAGAAGAGCGGAGCAGGTGGATCTCCACCATCCTTCACTGACTGCAACTGCTTCTTCAACGGCGCCGGGAATTTCTTCAACGGGCCGGGCTCTAAACATACTCCTAGTCCAATGTTTCAATCATGGATGCTACCTTAATTTAATTTCCAGATCCGGTAAAATGGTACATCATCCATTCTCAAATTTTTGTTGCTGGTACCACTGTATGTACATTAGTGTTGGCGCCAGATTGTTTACACGCGTGAGCCCAAGATTGTTGGTACTGGATTTTGCAAACTTAATTTCAAGGAGAATTGTACACTTTTATCACTTGTTGGAGACGAGTCTCCTAGGTCAAAGACTAAAACATGGTTCCAAGCAAACATGACGTATGCCTCCCGACTGAAGGAACACAAAACAATAGCCAACACAGTCTCCTAATCAAACAACAACACACAGTTTTGCAGATTCAAAAGTGGTTCGGTATTTCAATTGCCTCTCGTTCGCAGCTCGCTCACCTACCTAAATCGCCCTCACGCAATCAGATTGTGCTAGTGCTAGGCGGGAAGATTGCGGCGCTTCATGCATGCCTTGTGGGGTGAAGAACAAATTCGCCATCAGGCAACCCTCCTGACAAGGAACGGGCCGGGGAGCTCCATATTGTGTGGTTGCTTCATGCATAAACTGTGGCTGGTCCAAACGTCATGGACATATACATGTATATGTATTCGTTTTCATGACTACGAGGCAAAAAAAAAATGAATGAGCTCTCTATGGTTCGAATCATTACCTTTCTATATATAACGATAATTGGCCAGAGACTGGTTACGAAGTCGACGGTTTCACGCAAGCGCGTGTTTTTTTATCGTGATGAGGCGTAACGTTTTAGGATTTCTTCAAAAGTATGACTAAAGAGTTCGAAGAAATCGTGGATTCGAAAAAATTCTACTGTGGCTGATTTGTGGAACCGTCGGCTTTGAAAGTTTTGGATCTTTATAGTATAGATTTCAAATCTAAGCAAAATTTGGAAGATTCCGAGAAACTTTTGCGTACCTTATACAACCAAACAGAACATCTGTTTAGGGATATCAGAGCGTGGATTTGAGACTTGTAAATGTTGAAATCAACTGCGCCCACCACTCTTGTTAATGTCACTCCGGGCTTAGAAAAAATGTGTTTTAAATCATAGTCAAGTATTGTGAAACTGTGGCTCTATCCTTTATCTTTCAATTTGTAAAAATTAACCCACTATATCTAATTAAACATGTGCGCTAATCAGCCTTGCATCGGCTTAACAATGGTTAAGGGACTATTTCTCCCGGTACCATCCCTACCTTGGCACTATTAGATAAATACTAAATTGTATCAAGGTATGGATGACTAGTGCATCACACTATTTAGTTAAGGGACTGATTTACACCAATTAAAACGTAAGGAACTGTCATACTTTTTTAATACTTCCGTGGTAAAAAAAATACACTTTCCTTTTTTCAATTGCTACGCTGAAACTCTATATAATATCAAACTCTTAAGAGTTTCGGCATAGCAAGCAACACTTGCATCTGTCAACCCAGGAGTAAAGTATGGACTTACGTGTACTGATACCAGCAATTGAAAAAAAAATCTAAAAATACTATAACATTTTTATGTTTCTACTAGAAAGTCCTAAATATTCATTGTTTCTTGAAAATTACAAATCTAGGGCCCCTTTGGAGCGCTCCGTGAGCAGCTCCTGGAGCGGTTTCAGATGAAGCCCTCCCAAACCGTGCTGCGGCCGTACCATTCATCAGTGGCCCAGTGCAGTGCAGTGCAGTGCAGGATGGGGAGGGAGTGCGTGCGTATGCGTGGGAGCAGTCACAGAGAGGCGTGGGATGGGATGCGATCACAGTAAAAAAAGAATGCATGTGTGTACTTTTGTACTCCTTCGATTTGAGGTAGATGTCGGCAGCATGTGTGTTGGATATGTAGGTCTTCCCGATTACGTCACCAAACTTTCAAAATTCTGTTTTCATCCTTGTGCATGAAGTATTAAATGTAGGTAAATAAAAAACTAATTACATAATTTTGATGTACACGATGAGACGAATCTTTTGAGCCTAGGTCATGGTAAGACAATGTTTACCACAAATAAACGAAAAGTGCTACAGTGCGATGTGACTTTTTCACTCCCCTCTTCAACAACTTTTCGGGAACTAAACACCCCCTAATAATCTACGGCTAGGGGTGGTAACGGATCATGCCCGTTTGTTCCTTCACAATCTAATTTGGTCCTAATAAAATTTAGCTCAAAAACTAGTATTATTTTAGCCCGGTCCTATCCTTAAAATTTCTAGTACAAAAGTGAGGGCCCTTTACGACCCCTATCTACAGCTTATCCACAGTAGTTTTCGTTTGTTTGTGATAATTATTGTCATATCATGATCTAACTAGGCTCAAAAGATTCGTCTCGTCGTGTAGATCAAAACTATGCGATTAGTCTTTTTATTTACTTATATTTAGTACTCTATATATGAGGAGCGATGATGTGATTTGATAGGACTTTTTACACAGTGAAATTTTAGGAACTAAACACAACCACTCTTTCTTAGACGATGTACAGGAAAAAAAATGCAGATGTGACTATATGACGCAAACCCGTCAGGCACAGACGAACGTGCACGCTACCGCTGTGCCGGTGCTCGTTCAGGCCAGGATACCGTCCGTCCCGTCGTGTGCCTTACGTTTAAAAAAAATAGAGAAGGAGCGGTTTTGCCAAAAGCTATTTCAAAATAGTTTCAGCTTCATCGGAGAAGCTGCTTCACTGGAAGAGCCACCACAAAAGCTATTTTTGGAGGAGCTGGAGCCCTGCCAAAGGGACCCCTAATATCTAGCTCTTGAAGTTTTTGGCATAGCAAGTAGCACTTGCATCGATCTATGAGGTGAGAGCAATAAACCATTTAGCAACATGTGCAGGAGCAGAAAGAACATGGTCTAAAGTAAGGAGCTCCTTAGAAACGAACTCCCCTGCTTTCAGAGCTGAAAAGAAAATTAAAAACTCCATTAAGTAGTGGAGCACTACTTCATTTCACATATATTTGAGAAAAAAATGTAAAACTGGTTGAAAGCTTAAACTTGTCTATTATATTTTTATCAACCGACACACATTGTCTTTGCTGATTCCTAGTGGTTCGCTTGCCTCTCTCTTCTCCAGGAGAAACACATGAGGCACCGTGACGAATAATCGCTGTGCCAGTGCTAGTCTGCTAGACAGGAAGGTCGTGCCAGTTCGTGAGCTAGGGACCATGCCGATCTATCTCTGGCTTTCGTGGCTCCGGGTCTCGCCGTCTCGGCACGGCTACTACACGTCTTCACTACGATCAATGAGCAGCTACGATGTGATCAGCGTCCGAGCTGTAGTTCATTGAGGCGTGAGTTCTGATTTTGAAACACCCACCAGCTTCACGTCATCAGGTACACCCATTAGTTTAGCCTTGGGAAGAAGGCCAATCACCTTCAATCTGACACTAGCCACGATCATTCTCCTTGAACCAGCCACCAGTTTTCCCAGAAGCCCCTGCATCGCGGCCACCAATCGCCATTCTGCAATCATCCTGAAATGATTTCGTCAACTGATCTAATGACGCGAGGTGTGCCTACTAACCTATCCATGTGGCCGTGGAGCAGCTGATCAGGCCCAGAACAGTGCCAGGTGCCTCAAGCCCCTCGTGATTCACACGGCCTGGTGTAAGAGGAGTAACACATATTGTGCTTTCTTCATGCATAAAAAACTGGCTGGTCAAAAGATCATACACAAGATGTAGTAAGTGTGTTAATGTTTTCATGACTATAAGCCAAAAATGGATGAGCTCTCTGGTAGATCATCTATCTTTCTATATATATAAGTAAACGATGAAGCAACATACAGCTAGAGGCATGCCAATCCAATTCCTTGTTGGGTCTTCTGTTAGAAATAGAAACTTTGTCGATGTATATTTATAGTCGTGAGACATTGGAGTGAAACAAAAAAGCTTGTATTTCCATGTGCCTATTGAGGTTGCACAATTAGAGAAGAGAGAGCATTGAATATCCTATTCATGTTTTGCTTCATCAAAGGGGAGACTTTTGCATCCATCAAAAGTGGAAAAGATTCGTTACCCTCAGCATCCAGAGCAAGAGCTTCATGTGATAGGATGCAGTGTCCCATTATTCATAAAATGTTCAATTTCAGTTTAGAGGCCATAAAAAGTATGACTGCTACTTGTTTGGTTGCCATAATGTTAAGTTTGTTTCATTGTTAGGCATGACTAGACAAACAGATTTTTAATAACAAAGAGTTTTATAGTTCTGGAAATCTAGAAACAGACCTTGCATTTTTCTTGTAACAAAAAACTTATCAAGCGTCCTTGTGAAATTCATTATTATGTGTGCTCTTTCTAATTGGGCAGGTTTATAAAGGATTGGACTTAATAGATGGTGATTGAAGGAGTTGACAACTTGACATTTAGCTAAGTGTGCATGTCAAATCACCACGGCTCAACGAGCACACCTCATGTAGCCAATTGGAGGGCGTCAGTTAAGAATATCAAGCACAAAGTGATGGCGAAAGAAGTTGGAATTTGAGATCATGATAAAGAAACAAATAACACATGTGGGTTTTGGTCTTTTTTAACTCTTCAATGCCTCGAGCAATGCTCAACCATCTTCAGGTTATGCCTAAAAAACTGTAATGCCTCGAGTAATAATTAATAATCTGGTTACGCAAGGCAGATTCAATGGGGGCTGAGCATGGTTTTGAAAAAAAAAAGGATCAGCCATCATTAGAACTTTTTATATTCATTTTTGGATCCACACATAGTATGTTGTCCTCTGCGATGAAGATTTTGGTCGTATCTCTCGACCAATTGAATGTGCGAACAATTTGTAGTGTTAAGGTTAAGCATTGATTTGTTGCATTATAGCACGTGGCTGTAGGAAGGAACATGTTCCGAAGAATCTAATATACGTAGTAGCAGAACACAGTTGCTTCAATTACTCCATCTTAAACTAATTATAGCATTCTTTCGATGTCCACATACTACAGTACTCTATCCTTTGTATTATTTGTTCAATGAATATGATATTGCTAAAGGGAGGCGAGCCAATCACATGCACGTTAAGATCTTTGGGGTGCGAAACCATTTGCTAGATCAATGTTTCATCTGGTAGCCAACAAAGCCCTCTGAATTCTGGCTTGTCGTTCTCGACCGTCCCGGATCGGAGCAGTATGTATGCACGTAGATAACGTAAATGGTGTCTCTAGCTGCTAGCACGGCCGTACGTCTGATGATCCAACCTTGACCACCTCCACACTTCTTCTTTACTTCCATGAATTTGCATTTCCACTCGAACAATTTATGGTTACACTTGACATTTGTTGTTGTGGTTAAAGCCTTAAAGATGTAGCAGCATTTCCCTTCTGGACAATTTTTCATTTAGCTGGAACAATTTTATCTTGGACGTTTTTGTCAAGAACCTGGAACATTGTTCCGCTCAATAAAAAAATATTTTTTGATAAAATATTATCCAAATATACTCAAGAGGGGTATTGTTTTTCAGATATCTTGTGCTAATCTCTCCATAACGAAACCCGAGCCAAGCTCAGGAAGCTCATAGAGCCACGTCGCCTCCAATTCGCGTCTGTCGGATCGGGCGCGTGGACGGCCAAGATCGTGAGCTCGCGTCAATTTGCAAAAAAGCCCATGAAGTTTTCTGGAATCAACCCTCCGTCCACCCCTCCTTCTCTCTCTCGCTCGCCGCCTCCACGCCTCCTCACACCGCCGCCCCGCCTCCCCACGCCGGCGCCTCGCCTCCTCCCTCGGCGCTCCTGGCCTGCCAACTCACCGCTCCGGCCGACGGCCCACTCCTCCACGCCGGTCTCTCCCCTTTCCCCCGGCGCCACCGCCCTCCCCTCCCTCTCTCTCATCGGCGGCGTAGCGGAGACAAGAGGCGCCTCCGCGCGGGGCGGCGGTGGCTCCACCACCACGCGGGGCCGGGAAGCGCGGCCGGCGGCGATGGGGCCTGCGCGAGCGCGCGGGCGACGACGAGTGGGCCTCCGTGGGCCCGCGGCCGGCTCCCACGGCGGCGCCGACGGTGGATGGCGGCCCGGAGCGAAGACGTCTCCCACTCCTCCTCGGGGACGCGCCGCTGGCGGGCGAGCGGCGTTGGGCCGGCGACGGCGCGTCGTGCGGGAGGCCGGTGGCAGCGCGCGCCGGTGGCGGGGGCGACGAGCGCGGGCGACGGTGGGGCGGCGCGGCGCTCGCGGGCGGCAGCGCAATCCCCCCTATCCGTACCCAGGGTGGCAAAGGGTCCTCGCTTTTGTACTAGAAATTTTAGGATCGGATCGGATTAGGACCGGATCAAAATAATACTAGTTTTTGAGCTAAATTTTATTAGTGTCAACAAACAGGCTTCTGTCCGTTACCACCTACCTTGCCCTCGGCCTAGAGTAGACGCCGCACTCCGCAGCACTGCCGCCTCCCCATCCCCAACCCTAGCTCACGTTCAAGGTCGCCGCTATCCCCTCCCCCTCGCCGTCTGGGGCTGCTTGCATCTCCCTGGTATTGTTTATTCTTTAGCAGACGATGCAGCATAGCCCTTGCTCCTCATCTATGTCAACAAAGCATATATCGGCAGGGGAACCTACGGCTCCAATGCCGGCAGGGGAACCTATAGCTCCAATGCAAGCAATCCCATCATGTTTCCTCTCACCTATGTGATGCCAGGTTCATTCTCCTCTCTCTTTCTTCCATGGATTTTAAGGCAACCAAGACCTGAGTATGAGAATGGGGATTTTTTAATTGGCATGGAACTGAGCGGAATTTATGCACAATGGATGGGTGAGCAGCAATTGAAGTTGTTGCCGCATGATGCTGTGAAGCGTACTACATGGGATTTTATATAGATTTCCAAGCAAATGTGCTTCTGTCATTCCAATGTGTGTTTGTGAATGCATATCAGCTTGAGCTACATACTAGAGTACCATATGAATTTTAGTAATTCTGATAATGGCATGTGCTGTAGTAGTTGGTACTATTTGTGCTATATACTATTTCTTTTACTTCAATTAGGATGCATTAGAAAATCCCAACTTCATACCGGCGCTAAATGAAGCCATGTTATGGTAATTTGAACTGATGTTATCATTCTTACCATTTCAGGTCACTGAGAAAATGAGTTATGTAGGAATTTCCCATGAACCAAGAAACAGCACAGGAAATTAGCTGATAGCTTCAGGCAGAAAGGCAAAGAAGAAAGGAAAGGCGTCACTAGACAACAAGTTATCAGATTCTCTGAAATCTTATTATTCATATACTGTTTCAGTTCAGATTTCTGAGTCTTAAAAATACCTGATGAGGAATGTTTTTTTTATGGCAAAATGTTATCATTCTATAATAGCAGATGGAAACTCATATTGGGACAATGGTTCTCGGTTTCTACCTACTGCCTCGAAGGATTGGCAGCCAAGATACAACACAGAGCAAGGTACGATTTGAAGATTCTGAACAACAATGGCAATTAACATATTGTTTGCTTTACCCCTGGTAATGTTGTAATATCTTATCTGTATCACATCTTTCCATCCAAATAGTGTTAACATATTCTGGTTATATATTTGATGAAGTGCTTAATTGCTCAACAGTACTTACTTTTGATTTGTACTTTTCCTTAATGATTCAGACATTTGCTCACTTGGTACTCTGCTTCCAATTTTACATTTTTATTTGTTTTAAGTTTATAGTTCAGAGTTCAGAATAGTGATAAGTGCAGGTGTGGACACTGACGATGTTGCTCTGCAGTTGAACTGTTGATCACCGAGTGCATTGCTTTACATCAGAGGTGGACAGTTCATGACTGAAACTGACTGCAGATTACTGGATATCGACAGCTTGTATTATGATACAGAGCTACACTCATATGAACTCAAAATATTAGCACTATACACAAACAATTATAGTACTTTTAGGGTTGGAATCAAGATAGTTCTATGAGGATATTGATAGAGTTATAAATGCCCAATTTAACATAAATTAAACGAATATCTCTTGCTGCTTTATAGTTAACACATTTACTAATCTATCCAAGGTTCTTTCTTACAATTCCTCACTACATGTAGTGGTTTTCTCTCAATTTTTCCTACACATTTAGTTGCATGCCTGAATGAACAGATGAATTATGGAGTATTAGCATTTTTGTATTCTTAGTGAAAATAAATTCATTTAAGCCACATATACTTCCCTTTTTTTCTTTCTTATTAGCTTCAATTTCTGACAACATTTCCAATGGTTATGTGCTTTGCTATTGAAAGAAAAGTGTTCGAGTTAGCATCGATGGCGAGGGAAGTCTCATTATCAATGATAGGATTCTCCATGCCTTGACCATTAGTTGCTTCCAATTTTAGATCTACTCAGCCGCTATCTCATTTGCACTTTGCACTTTATAACATGCTGATATTATTCTACCACAAGTACCTTTATTGGCTGTTATCATGTTAGCTCTTTGTTTTGCAAAGCAGGTTTCATGTCCAATTGATGTGATAATAATTCATCAAGGTAAAATATTTAAAACAAGAGATAAACTTCAAAATCTACTACACTGGCCAATGCAGGCGTGGCTTGCAAAGCTGGTTTCATGTCTAATTACGCTTCGCCGCTGCCGTTTCGCCGTGAGCCATGGAATGCCCCCAGGCCCTCATTCTTCTCCTCGCGCCCCCTCCGCTTGCGCCGCCGTGGTCCCGCCTGCTCACGCGCCGCTGTGACGAGGGCTGGCCGCCGCTGCGAGGGCTACATTGGCTCCCTCAGGCAAGGCGCGGCAACGACCGCGCCGCAGTTTCTCGTATCAGAATTTAATTTAAATGCTAGGTTTAGATATTATGTTTCTTTTCAAGGTGTTATGTTGTTCTCCGTCCGTCCGTGTGCTGTTATGCAGCCGCTTTTTCAAAGTGTTATGTTGTTCTTCTTCAATGTCATAGAGTGAAATTTTTTTCATCCGTCCGTGTGCTGTTATGTTGTTGTTAAGTAGTCTTAAAAAAGACTTATTTACCCTCCAACGGGATGAACTAGATTTTCTCTTGCATGCTAATGGCAAGGTAATCCGGTCAGCAGAGTGCTTATGCCCGACGCTGCAGCGTTGTCCCTTTCTGGCCTCCTGAGCAAATGTGCTGCAGGGCCACGGGCCCCCACGTACCCCTCCCTCCTCACGACGACAACACGCGAGGGCGTGTGAGGCCCGACGCACGGCGCTGGCCATGGCACGCGACGTCCACCCCTTCCAGCCTCGCGAGTCGCGATGCAGCCGCGGGCACGCGGGATCTCGCTGCCAGCGCGGGATCAGGTCAGCGGAGCCCTCGCCCCCACTCGGTCGTCGTCTACTTTGTCTGTTGGAGGCGCTGAGAATTTGAGGCGCCCCCACTCTCGAGGGTGAAAACCACGCGACGGCGAGCGTCGTGTCCTCCTTGGAGGCGTCGCATTAGAGACCCGACTTGGCTAGGTTGTGGTTGATTGGTGGTATTGCCCGTACGCAGCGGCGTAGGCGGTGCGCGTGGCCCGTGCTGGCAGGAAGGTGCAGAGGATCCATGGATGCCGGAGGTCTCGTGGTGGCGCGCATGGTGCAGTGGAGTTTCCGGTGTCGGCTAGGCGGAGGTTTCGCTCTCATAGTGGTTCTCATGTATCTTAGTCCTTGACAGAGGAGTGTGAGACGGTGGATGAGGCGAGGCCCCCACGTAGAGTGGTCAGGATCAGTGATCTTTTTTGCTACCGCGTCGGGAGTGTTCTATTGATGCACCACTGGAGCAGGGGCTTCGATGATTATGTGTGTGCAGTTTGAGGCTGATAGCCCCATGATGGAGGTGTCGAGCTGCCGCTCTGGCTTGCAGCGGGCTGCGGCATTTGGCGTGGCACAACGTTGGTGACGACGGCGCAGCTTGTGGTGGTTAACCTTGACTCCTCTCCAGGCAGTGGGGGTGTAGCGTTCTGTGGTGTGCGTTGTTTGCGTGCGTTGTTTGGGTAGCGGCGGTGGTGATGTTCGCTTCGGCGCGTGATGTAACTTTGCTACCTTCTTAAATGAATTGGCAGTGCTCCTGCCGTTACTTTCCAAAAAAAGGACGGAGCCGAGAGAAAGAGAGGCAGAGACAGATTCGAGGAAGAAATAACAGTCACACGTGAGGGTAGGTGTGTGATCGAGGGTGAGGGATAAAATGGTAACTTCACATCATTGCTTTTGGCGTGTAGACAATGACAAATATTTAACACAAGTTAACAGACGTGGCATATAAGGGAAAAACGATTTACTCTATGGCATTAAAAGAATTTTTAAAAAAATTATGGCACTGAAGAAAATTATACGAATTTCTGTGACACCGAAGGAATTGGCTTAACTCTCCTATCCATCTCTCCCAATCAGGACGTCCTCAACAAGCGAACTATTTCGCTGGCTGACGTGGAACTGTGAAACATAAATAATTATTTAACTTTCTCTCCCCTATAAAGTATTTAGGACACAAGCCTTCTCTTCTCCCTCAACGAGGGCAGTACCAACCCATGATTTTCATAGTATTTAATAGTGTGACATATATGACTATTGGCTCATGTGACACTATATTAAATATGAGAGAGGGGAAAAAAGCAAGACACTGGGTCCTATATAAGACTCAGTTTCTACACGAGAACTTATGCACAGGGCACTACTAAGTTTGGGTTGGGAGATGATAGTGTCTTTATTATAGATAAAAAAATAAATACGATTGGTGGAGAGGAGAGACGATGAATTTATTGTGTATCCACGTTAAAAAATCATGGGTCGAAGAACACAATGTTTAAAGTAGTATTTTGCTGACATGTCATTATTAACACTATCTATTGGATTGATACCACCTGACACCTGCATTTTCTTGATAGATGTGAAATAGTTGGCGAGGAGTTCATCGCCGACGCACGCTCTCTCTCCTCTCTTTTACTCCTCCACGTAGGCTCGGATTGATGACTTCGCCAGTTGCTGGAGCTTTCCCTGTTCTCGATGGATCGTGTTTTAATTTGTTGGCACAGTAAAGCGGTAACTAGTGACATAAGAACGGCATCTTTGTGCTCTACCTTTCTTCTCCGGTTGAAGCTGTCAATGCCAGCTCGTCGTGCAGGTTGCTGCCGCCTACAGTACGCGTTGCTCTGGAAGTTAATGAAGCAGCACACATCCGAGAAAAAATGATGACTCGGTACTGGAATACATGTTTTGTTTTGCTCCAGTTCAAGCTGTTGCTTTACAATGAGAAACTTGCTAATTTTGTAACTGTACGTATAACGTGATACTGGGAAATTAGAAAAGATCTGGTGGGTCAAATAGTTTTAACAAGAGGTAATTGAGGTCCGTGATCTTCTCTCTGGATTGAACATCTTTAATTATTGAGAATTACTGAGCCCTCACCACTACACTTGGCTAACGCAATTGGGCGCAGCACTTGTTTTCGTGCTTCATAGCATGAACTCACATGTACTGAACTCATGAGGAGGGTTGAGGGACACATGTTCTGCCTCCTTCCTGCACAAAAGAGTTGATAACCCAAAAGAAAACAAAAAAATACCAACCAGATGTGAGAGTCTTTTTTGGTGTGAGCCTACATTTATAATTGATGTCTAGGCATGAAAACCCAACCAAAACAGAATGAGCTAACTGGTGCTCGGATGCAGGAGCCATCTTTCATTGTGTATAAATGGAGAGGCTAGCAACAGATAATTTGCTGGCCCCTGAAGCTATTCCTTGTCAAATACAGTAGCTACTAGTTCTTATATATGCATGCATATGCTTGTCGTGAGAGGTTGGAGGGAAACAAGTTGGCTCAGTGTTTCAACATCAATAGTGATTAGGAAACACTGTAGGGTCTGATGGAGGGGAGACTATCAGATTTTTGGTTTTGGATCGGTCCCGAGGTTTTGGCTTTGTATTTAGAATTGTCAACTCAGAACATAACATCAATTGGGGGACATCATATGAACACAGTTTCATCGGTTGGGCCAGGGAAGGTAGCCGTTCAAGATTGGTTACGTCCCTTTGCAGCAGCATAGTAGATTGGAGGTGTGTCGGATCAATGTCTGGTAGTCAACCCAATATTGTGGAGGCCGAACTATATGTCACGCTATTGGGTATAGCACTGGCGAGGGCAGGGTTCAAAATTTTGCCAAATTTCATTGAAATTTTGTGAAATTCAGTATTTTCGGTAGTTACAGAAAAATGCAATTTCGTTTAAAAAATTTGAAACATGATGCATTCACATACCAATAACATGCATGAATAAACTAAAATGAAAATTTTCGGTTAAATCCACTTTAAGTCTCTCGGTATGTTATTTTTGGCAATTTTCTTTCATCACAGATGGGGTCAAGCAACTAAAATGTAGCCACTGCTCCTCCAAACCACAGCAGCCCTCTAATCCACAAATGAAAGCAAAGCACAACACTATCACCCTTCTATTAAACATCAGTTTGGTAGGTTTTTTCATAAACTTAAATTTTCATTTTTCCAACAAGTTTGATCGAAAATTTTGACGAATTTTTTTCCGTTAAGTTTGATCGAAATTTTTAACGGATTTATCGAATATCGTTGATTTCACTTTGACTGAAAAAGTAGCGAAAACAAAATTCAAAACCCTATAGAACAGCAATGCACCAACTCGTGTTTTGCCCAATACATGAAAATTGAACGACTTGTGACAGTAAATTAAGTTAAACTATCACCCTTCACATGAAGCATGTTTCTCAACAAATACTTAAACAATATGAACAAATAAATGTTTTCTATGAACAAAAAACTAAATATGATGAACAAATTATAGTATAGTGCAAACAAAATGATCGAACATTTAATTATACGATGTCCAACAGAAAATTGAACATCACGAACAAATGAGTCCCCGTACGTTGTCGAACAATTTAATCTATAAAAAATAATCTAACACAACGAATAAGTTACTCTACAAAGTAAAAAAATAGCTCCACAATGCGAAGAACAAATGCATTCATATAGCAAACAAATTATTCTTATAGAAGAACAAATATATACACATGACAAACAAATACATACACGTGACGAATAAATAAGTGTAAAAAAGGAATATATAAATAATAAAATTAAATGATAGAAAAAATAAATAATAAATGCAAATCAAAAAGAAAAAACAAGTATACAAAAGAAAAAAGAAGAAAATAAAAATATATAAAATGATATGAAAAAATGAATAATAATCAAAGAGTACAGCAAAAAAAATGAAATTAGAAAGTAAAACCAATGCATGGGTCTTTATTGGGTTGGCTGTGCTGCTCTCACATAGGCTCAAATGCTTTAATGGGCCGAATGGAGGTCACTCAACCGCGTGCGCGACAGATTGTTATCTATCGAGCGTGCGATAGATACCCGTCCCACCTGTTTGGTCTTACTTTGTGCGCTAGTAATATATACACAGCAGGAATGCTCGGGGCAGGGCTTGACGACATGGTCAGCGCCACTCTATTATTAAATATTAACTAACAATGCATGAAAAGAAATGACATATACTCCATCCATCCCATAAAGATTGCAATTCTGAGATTCAAAAATCCCGAAAAAATAGTGCAATTCTAACATTAACTATTTGTCTTGTTTCTTAAAATAGATAATTATCTACATGCACTAACAACCTCTAAACATAAATTAGTGGGATTAAGATAGTTATTAAGGATAGCATGGTCTTTTATCAACGACACTAATTTATCTTAAGAAAACCAGAATTACATTCTTAATAAGAAAGAGAAGCACATAGTGAAGGTAGTAGCAAATAGGGGGGGGGGGAGAGAACACACCAACTAGATGTGAGGGTCATTTTTTTAGTGTGAGCCAACATTAATACTAGATGCATGAAGACCCGAATGAGCTCACTGGTGCTCGGATGCATGGGCCATCTTTCAACATATATATAAATGGTGAGACTAGCTACAGATCGATATAATTTGCTGGCCCCCTCAAGCTGTTCGTTGTCTAATAGCCTAGTTTCTTATATACACATACATACACTTATCGTGAGAGGTTGGAGAGAAACAAGTTGGTTCGGAATTTCCGCCTCAACAGTGAGGAGCAAACGCTATCAGATTTGGTGGATGAGACACTTTGGTAGAGGAGACACTATTGGGTATTTGGCTCTGTATTGGTGCTGATGTTTTGACTTTGTATTCATAGTTGTCAAATCCGAACACAATGGCAGTAATTTGCTAATCGAAGACATCAGGTTTACACACAAAAAACTTGCTATTTCATACTCCCTCAGTCCTGAAACATAAGACATCCTGATTTTCTAGATACGCAACAGAAGCTCTGCGCTAGATATGCACTAGAAATAGAAAAGCCAGTATATTTTATATTACATAGAGTATGAAATAGTTATTATAGAAATAGGCTCCGAGGAGGCAAGGAGTCGCTTCAGAAAAACAGATGATTGCCAGCCCCAGCTACTTCCAACGCTTGATCCGCCTCCACAACACCTCTGTACGACCTAACAACGGTTTCTGCGCCAACTCCTGCTCGTGATGTCTGAATTTTTGGTTTGGGTAATTTGTCATATTTTATTATCTTATACAGCGGAAACAATCAAAAGGTTATTTTAAATATCTTAATTTTTTAATGCCAGCTACATTGCCAAATAGACCAGCTTTTTAGGACTAGGAGCTTCTCGAACAAACTTTTTTTTATCAGCAGATGAGCTTCTCAAACCAAACCAGCAATTTTTGGAAAAAGCTTCAGCTCCCTCAAACAGGCATGTTTGTTTGAGCTTCTATGCAGCTTTTCATTTGAGCTCAAACAAACAGTCCACTTCTCGTGCAGGTTTCGGAAAGCCAAAAGTTTAGAAAATTGAGTTTATATGAAAAGCTCAATTTTTTGAATTTTTCATAGCTTCTTGAGCTCATTAAGCTAAAATAAAAGCTAGTATTCGGTTTTCAGACCAAAAATCTGCTGCAATTTTTTAGAAAAACTCCAAAAATCCACCGATCAAATAAAGGAAAAAGTCCATTTTACGTCCCTCACGTTTGGTAGAAGTTCGTTTTTCGTCCTCAACGTGAAAAATCAGGAATCTTGCATCCCTCAACTCTTTAAAACCGTGCATTTTACGTCCCTCGGCGGTTTCGACGGCAGTTTCGCTGACATGGCGCGTTGACATGGCGTACTTAAAATGGCTGCAACTTTGAAAAATCATATAAAATCGTAAAAAATGATAAAAATATCAATCCAATTTTTTTATCTTCCTCATGAGCATCGTTACACAGTAGAGTCATTGATTTACATTTTTGATATTATTTTCTAGACGAAATAAAATAGGCAAGAAAAGATGCCATAGAAATTGTAAAATGCACAATAAATATTTGAAAAACTATAAATAGTAAATCCAACTCATGTGTGCCTCTGGTGAGTGTGTACATCTATCAAAGTTATTTTCTTTACATATTAGATGTTATTATATGGTATAATAGAATTATGTTTAGCATATGCACAAACATAATCTTACTCTACCGTATAAAAACTTCTAATGTATAAACAAACTACTCTACTAGATGCATGCACTCACCAGAGGCATACAAGATTTGGATTTACTATTTTATATTTTTTAAATGTTTACTATGCATTTAACAAGTTCTATGGCACCTTTTTTGCTTATTTTATTTTGACTAGAAATAATATCAAATGTGTAAATAAATGACTCAAGTCTGTAAAGATGCTTATGGGAAGCTAAAAAAATTGGATTGATATTTTTATCATTTTTTTACGATTTTATATGATTTTTCAAAGTTGCAGTCATTTTAAGCACGCCATGTCAACGCGCCACATCAGCAAACCGCCGCCACATCAGCGAAACTGCCGTCGAAACCGCCGAGGGACGTAAAATGCACGATTTTAAAAAGTTGAGGGATGCAAGATTCCTGGTTTTTCACGTTGAGGACAAAAAAAGAACTTCTGCCAAATGTGAGGGACGCAAAATAGACTTTTTCCTCAAATAAACATGCCTGACACGCGAGGCTCAAATACGAAGCTGCAGTCTGGGCCTGTCTGTGTGGGATGTGGCCTTGTTTTTTCACTGTCCGCGCGCTCTATCGCTCACTCGACCGGCCCAACTTCATCTAAAAGGAAGGACTCCACGGGCCCAGCTTTGCTGGACAATTCTTCTAAAAAAAAACTTTTCTAGACAATGCAGACCACAAAGTAGTCCCTTGAGGCCTTGACGACCCCACTTGGCAGTGAGAGATATCAAAACTAGTTGTTGTATTTCTATAATAGTCAAAACTAGTTGTTGTGGACGTCACGCCGCTAGAGAGGTAATCGCCGGCGCAACCCGGGCTTGTACATTTCTACCGTATACTACCACGGTACCACCGAAGCAAGGCAACGCGACAACGTGTCCAAGTGAAGAACCCAACAACTCCTGGTGGCTTGGCCGTAACTTGCCTAGGGGCACC
This sequence comes from Echinochloa phyllopogon, assembly GCA_033239725.1. Lineage (NCBI taxonomy): Eukaryota > Viridiplantae > Streptophyta > Magnoliopsida > Poales > Poaceae > Echinochloa > Echinochloa phyllopogon. Next base: position 7,614,962 of record BTCW01000001.1, read on the forward strand.
CCACTACAACGTGGACGGATGTGAGATGTGCGTCATGCATAGAGTAAACCAGAGATTAACACGTCACACGCATGTCTCGATGTATATTCTTTCCTGTATAAACCAAAGATTCCCGTTTGTTTTTAAAAATTTTGTTTGGAGCACGCACACCCAAGAGCAGCAGCAAGGGAGGAGTGACAAACGGAAGCGTACGAGATGCCGAAACGGAAAAGCGAAAAAATATATTTCCGAGAGCGACGGCGGCAGTGGGATATTTTCAGGCAAACAAAAAAAGGTCCAAGAGGCCCGTGACGGTCACGCGCGGAGAGCCAAAAAGCGCCTAACCACTAAACCCACACTCCACTCCAAGTCTCCAGCCACCGTGCAAAGCAGCTAGTAGTACGTAGCGTGCATCTCCTCCGCTCCTACTGCTACTCTACTAGTCGTTTCGTTCCTATCCTCGCAGCCCGGCGGGATTTACCCGCACGGCTGGGGCTTCTCTGATGGCCACGAATTCGAATTGGTGCGTGGTGCCTGCCGATCATGTCCCACTAACCACTAGGGAGCATTTTGGAGCGTCCATTTTGCCCCAGACGGCAGTAACCAAACCAACCGGTCACGTGAAACGCTGCGCGCTGGGGCAGAGCCGGTAACGCGAGTTCCTGGCCGTCAATTCCACGTACGTCCCGGTACCAGCATTCCAGCAACGCGTGCGCCCGCCCAGAACGCGACACCTCTCTCCGGCACGCCGGCGCCAACGGATTTCCGGAGCGGAGCGGAGGTGAACGGACGACGAGCAGCGATGCGCGTCCCGACACGGGCGGCGGCGTGATTTGGGATTCTTCTGGGCACCAACACATCATCGGATCTTGCAGCACGGGGCCCCCAGGAGTCAGTACCACTGTACCGTCCTGTGTTGCTGTATTTTCTTCCGATGAGCGGTTTTGCTGTAATTGTTCGTCGCTCCGGTTAACTCAAGTTTTCATGAAAGAGGCATCTTGACCGATAGTTAAAGAGTTTAAGTAGTATTCAGTAGATCTGGATTTGAATTTCTTGTGAGAACGAATTTACGAGGCAGCTAGGGGTTGGAGTTTTACACACACAAAAAAATTGCCTCCTCGTGAAATAAAGGCACAACGGTCTTACCCCATCAGTCGTCTTGTTATTACAGTAGGGGCTATTCACGTATTGCCTAACGAAGTTTAATTTGTTTTTAGAAAAAGTGGAGCTAAGTATATAGGATATAATGTGGATGCTATTGGAGTGTTATATGAATGACATTTTGCGTTTTTATTTTATAAAATTTATTTGAACATGATTGTAGATCTTTTCACTTTAAAATTTGTATGATAGCGATGTCTACGTAACTGGATATGGACTTTCATTTCACTACACTTGGAGGACCCGGCTCTGATTACGGACAAGATAATTAAATACGTAACATTGTGTTAATGTACATCATATCTTTATTGCTTCTTGATGAATTGAGATTGTAAGGGCTTACCTAGTAGATGTGGTAAGCTCGGCATTTACATTCAACGCCATTTATGTTGGACTCTCATTTATATTGTTCCTGTCATATGTGGCTTCATCTATGGCCAACAACCAAATAAACCCATGACCTCTTTGAGTATTCGTTGATTATGGTTGACCATCTGCTGCATCTGCTAATGTGTCTCGGAATTTTTTTCCTAAAACATCAAACTCTCTCTAATATTTTCATCTCACATGCACCATTTTCATGTTGCCACTACATCTCATGCTGTAGTTCCAAGCACCGTCCCTCGTTATTAGCGTAACAACTAACAGCTATTTGTGTTTGTTGATCCTCCCTCGACAACGAAATATGAAATATTCGATTGGTTTCATCCCTAAAATATTTTAAACATATATGAACTACAAAAGAGCGTGTACATGCAAGTATCTAAGATCTGACAGATACTACGAGTAGAATCGTAGCAGAATCAGAAGCCAATTCTGAACACAGAATATCCTCATCAGTCATCACCAGGCAGACACTAACCACTAACCAGTAACCACCCTGCCCCGGCCCCACCCGTCAGCCGGTTCGTTCACCTTCACTCATCACAATCACGGGTTATTTAACTATTTGCCATCCTTCCGGACGGCCATCCTTCAAATGCCAATTTTAGGATGGCAACAACACTATCGCCATCGTCTCCGGAAGATGCTTACAGATTTGCCACTTTTGCTGACGTGTCGCGCCATGTCGGCGAGTGACTGTGCCTCCGACGTGGCCGAGCCGCGCGAAATGACCCTGCTGCCCCTCCCTTATCCACTACAACACAGCCCCACTCGCCCCCTCGCTTTCACCCTCATTCGACACAGCCCCGAGTCAACGACGCGCCGCCGTCCCCATTCAGCCCCCATCGACGATTCCCTCTCCCCCCATCAGCCATCCCGGCCCCGCGCCCCGCCCAGCAGCCATGTATACGTCGTCGTCGTCCATCAGCTCTAGGGTTAGGGTACCCAACCGAGACCCGCGGCCAAACCCTACCGTGCCAGTCGGAGAAGAGACTGGATTACCGCTGATGCAGTGCCCAGTGTGCAAGAGAGCGCGCGTGTACGAACGGCGATCCAAGAAGGAGAATGAGAACTACCTCAAGGTGTACTTCAAGTGTCTGTGGAACGTAGAAAATGTGAGTTTCCTTGCTTTGTTGTGCTGGTTTTGATGCATTGACTCTCCTAGATCTAAGGGCGTTCCTTTGATTTTTTTGTGCGTAGGTGGCACTGCGGTGTAGATTCTACCGTTGGCAGAGGGCGTACCTGCAAGAACTTGTTGATTATGGAGTTGTGACATTCCAAGGTGCCGCCTTTCTTGGCGAAGGGAATGAGCTCAATGAGACTGCTGAGGCAATCGAAGGAGACGAAGCAGATGGCCCAGGGAAAGAGTTGGTGGCACACCCTCAGTTCAATCCCATGGAAGCCAAGATGGACAGGTTGATTGAAGCAGTGAAGTTCTTGGTTGTGTTTATATGTGTTTGGGCTGTTATTGTGGGGTTGTTCATGGTGAACAAGTAGCCCAATTATCACCCCAATTATCAGGATGAAGTGAAGTGGTGTATGTGTTTGTGGTTGTGTGTGTTATTTTAGCTGTGATTGTCAGTTGGTATGCACTACACTTGTCAGCTTATGTATTGTAATGTATGGTTAATCTGAACAATGTATGGTTTTTACATGTGAGCAAGAATGTATGCATGATGTTGTATGGTTCATATGCTATTGTCAGTTGGTATGCATGTGTTTTCTTGTACTCATAGATCACAGATTCACATAAACACTGCCATACAAACTCACTAATCACAGATTCACATAAACACTGCCATTCAAACTCACTGATCACAGATTTAGTTTAAAGTCAAACACTGTCATACATCATTGTTGTCCAAAATAGAGGAGGTTGAAACACTCTTGTCACAGATTCAAACACTGCCATAGATCATTGTTTTGGCATACACTACATTACAGTTCACATTGTTCAGGACCATTGCACAAAATAAAGTACTACATCACACATCACAGATCACACTTTCTTGCTGCCTTTTGGAATCTTGGTAGTTAGCTTCTTCTTTCTTGGGGTCATCTTCTTTGGTGGCTGGTACAGGCAGACTTCCAGTGGAACTGGATCCTCAACTTGTTGGGATGATCCATGTTAGCATTCCTTGCAGTTGTGATGACAGCCAGGGCATGGGGGCAAGGCTTGCCTGTAACCTGCCACTCCCTGCAGGTACAAACCTTGTCATTCAAGTAGACCACCTGTCTTCTTACCTCTTGATCTTTATAAAGTTCTGTGACCTCTGCTTGTCCAGGAATGCCCTTGGTGACCTTGAGGTGCCCTAGGCCCTTAGAGGCTGCATTGAGCTGATGAATTATAGCTGGCAAAATATTCCCATCAAGTGCCCTAGCTATCCTTCCCCTTTTTTCAAACATAACTACACCTTTCTCTCTCAAAGCATCAACCATGCAGTGCACTAGCAAGTCTTTGTAGTCCTTTATCCATGCATTCCATGATTCAGCTAGGTTGTTGTTTATGTAGTCACACTTGGTTTCTGTATTGAACTTAGATCTGGCCCATAGGAGGTTGTGGTGTTCACTCAACCACTTCTCTACATCAGGGCTAGCAGCCAGGACTTTATCCATGAAGAACTTGTGCTTCACTACTGAGTAAGACCTTGCTGCAGGCCACATGTTAGCCCCATAGACATCACCTGTGAAATACTTCTTCATGTTTTCCATGAGGTGTCTGAAACATTCTCTCTGCTCAGCCCATGGGAAAACCTGCTTAACTGCAACTTCCAATCCCTTGCATGCATCAGTACAAACAGCTAAATGTGGAACTACTCCTATGGCCTTGCCTAACTGCTCCATGAACCAAATCCAATTTTCTTTGGTCTCTGAGTCAAAAAAAACCAAATGCTAGAGGAAACATCCAGTTGTGACCATCTAAAGCTAAGGCTGCAGGCATGTGACCATTCCACAATCCATTGAGAGCAGTGGAATCTATACTAATGTAAGGCCTGCAGCCTTCTAAAAATCCATCTATGCTGCCTTTGAATGCACAAAAAAACCTACTGAAGTGCACCTTACCATCAACATTGACTGTATCTATCTCAACTACACTGCCAGGTGCTCTGAGTTCTACCTCTGCCTTAAATCTATACAACCAATCAAAGGAGTCATCCCACTTACCAAACTACTTGTCAGCAGCCCTCTGCCTCCCATACCACACTGTCTGGTATGCCATCTCAATGTTGTACTTGTCTTCCAAGATTTGTTTCGCTTCCTTGGCCCCAATGTTAGCCTTCCTCTTCAAAAGTGGTATTGTCCTCTCTGCAATCCAAGCTTGAGAAGCCATTGTGCCTAGGACTCTGTTTGTTGAAGCACACTTGTGCTTATTTTTATTAATTTGGACCTGCACAACAAAAACAAGTATCTGCATCAGTACAATTGAAAGCAACCCACATAAGCAAGATTAGTTAGCAAATGTAGTTAGCAAAGTAAACAATGTACCCTGACACTATGATCTGCTTGAGTCCTAGCTCTAATAATCCAAGGGCATCCATTTGCCTTACAGAAGCCCCTAAATCTGCTCTTGTCAGACTTCTCAGTTCCCAATTCAAACTCATGTACAATAGCATGTTGCCTGACTGCCAATCTGAACTCATTCATAGAAGGATAGATGGTGCCCACTGACAGATCTGGATTGTCCCTATCCCAGTCCACCATTGGCTCAGCACCATCTCTGTCATCAACATGCATAGCTGTCTGCCTCATTTCTTCCTCAACTTCTAGTGGTACAACTGGAATAGGTGCTTCAGCTGCTGCTGCTGCTTCATCTGCTGCTCTGAACCCCATTGCCTCAAAGACATTGTCTTCATCAACCACAACATTTGCTTCACCATCTTGGTCTGCATTAGGCAAGATAGTTAGGTTGTTCCAATCTACCACTATTGGTTCAGGCTCAGGCTCAGGCTCAGGCTCATGTGGAGGTGATGTATGTGTGTCACCTACACCCTCAGCATTACCACCAGCAGCATCTGATGGCCCAACATTGGCAGTAACACCAGATGGCCCTGCATGACTACAACCTGAAGCAGCTACACCCTGCACATTGTACTGATAGCCCTCCTTTTCTACTACTTCAACATTGAGTTGTGCACCCCCATCTTTGAACCTGCCCTCAATCAACTGGTCAAAGTGTTCATTCCTTCTTAGTTTCCACTGAGCTGCAGTATCACTGTCCACTGCCCACACAGCTAATGTCTGACTTCTACCCCAAATCATGAGAGCAGCCATATCATCCATAAACTTATCCAAGTTATAGTCACTGCCCCTTTCAATCCACAGTTCATGCTGGGTATCTGGAACTTCCAATATACCATACTCTAGATCAGCCTTATAGTTCTGACATCTAACATCTAGTCTAAACGCGCGGCCAGGATCAAGCCTGGCACAATGAGCAAAGTAACAGATGAAATGGTCAAATACGAAAGCATTACAGCCATAGATTCCCTCGATCAGTACAAGGATGCGAAACTTACCAAGGAGGGGGGCACGGGTCCCTGCCATTGTGATCCACCTCCCTCAAATCATCGACTGGATCACGAAGCCTCCAAACCCTAACCACGATTTCAGATCCAGGGTTACTAGGGTTCAGAGCCATGGCAGTTCCTACGAATCAAGGAGCACAGGGAGGCCATCACTTACCTTGAATCCACGCCAGATCCGGTCGCGTCCTCAGCAATCCGCCATGTGTACTGCTCGAGAGGGGAAGGGAGGGGAGGGGGCGACTAGCAGGCGCGCGTGCTGGAAATGGGGAACGGGAGGGGAGGGGTGGAGACTGGGGTCGCTCGTGCACGAGACGGGATGGGGCTGTGTTGTAGTGGATAAGGGAGGGGCAGCAGAGTCATTTCGCACGGCTCGGCCACGTCGGAGGCACAGTCACTCGCCGACATGGCGCGACACGTCAGCAAAAGTGGCAAATATGTAAGCATCTTCCGGAGACGATGACGATAATATTGTTGCCATCCTAAAACTGGCATTTGAAGGATGGTCATCCAGAAGGATAGCAAGTAGTTAAATAACCGCAGCTGTACCCGTTTTTTCCCAGGGAACAGGGATAGTTCCCGGGGCTGCGTGCTGGTTACACGGGGGGCAACGCTCCCTGTGGATTCTTTGTTAGCAAAGGCCAGGAACAGCCAGTGATCTTAATTTTTTTTTTGGGATAAATAGCAGCTCAGGTTAAACGCTTGGCTGCTCCGATCAGTAGGATTGGGCTTTACCAACATGAGAAAATTTTTCCTCATGCTTTATCCCAAGAAATTTTTTCCTCGTGCTTTATCCCAAGAGTTACTTTTCACAAATCGGTAGCAGTTGTGGTGCCTTCTCCGTGTCCCAGGATCTTGGGAAGTTTCTGTTCGATGATTCTCCCCTTTGCATTCGATTAAGCATTAAATTGACCACCTTTTCCTAAATCTAAAGCTATGTCCCTCCAAAATCCAGCTCGAGTTCTCTCCGGGCGATTTGATTCGGTGTGGGGACTGTGCGTTCACATGGCCGGCTCCGTCGCCTCGTCGGCATTCCTCCCGGCGTCGCCGGCACCTGCTTCGGCGTCCAAGAACGCCCCGGGCGGGTCCAAGGACAGCTTGGACATGCGTGGGCTCGCCGGAAACGCGGGCGCGGTGAGGTCCTCGGCGAGGGTGCGCTCCGCCGTCCCAAAGGTGAGCGGCGGCGGCAAGGCCGTGGTGACGGACGGTGATGACGAGGCGGCCCGCCCCTCGGCGCCGAGGACGTTCTACAACCAGCTGCCGGACTGGAGCGTGCTCCTGGCCGCCATCACGACCATCTTCCTGGCCGCCGAGCGGCAGTGGACGCTCGTCGACTGGAAGCCCAAGCGGCCCGACATGCTCATCGACACGTTCGGCTTCAACGGGCAGGTGTTTCGGCAGGACTTCTCCATCCGGTCGTACGAGATTGGGGCCGACCGGACGGCATCCATAGAGACGCTCATGAATCATCTGCAGGTGGGTAACTGTGCAGCACAGGCAGCCGCAGCACAATGATTGTGCTCATTGAGGATTCCACTCTGTTTCTGTGTGTAGGAGACGGCGCTCAATCATGTCAAGAGCGTTGGGCTGCTTGGCGATGGCTTTGGTTCGACTCCGGAGATGAGTAAACGCAACTTGTTCTGGGCTGTAAGTCAAATGCAGGTCCTGGTCGAGCAGTATCCATGCTGGTACAGATTATAAACTACCCGTTTTCTGTTATTTTGAGTCCTCATGCTGAGTTTGCTATGGTTTCTGGGTTTGAGTGATATCTTTTTTAAGTTAGGCTAATGATGTGTTATTGTCAAGCTAGCCAGCTAGGTAGGAGTCATGATAACTGTGGTTTCTTGCTTTGAGCTTGCTGTATCGCCATAGGTAGAAGGAGCACCCTCCGCTGTGCTGAAGCAACAGTATGGCATTTGTTCAGTCAGTGCCTTCAGATTTTTTTTATTGGAATGTGATGGTGATGCTTATTGTTGGTGAGAAATTAGGTTTGAAGTATTCTTGCGAAAAAATATAAAACTATTGCATGCTTCAATCCTGAGCTCTATTGCATATTCTCTTGCTTCCATACCCTAGGTCCATGGTTGCTCTATAGCTAGAGGAAGCTTTATTAGGGGATTCACATTTTTGTTATTGCTTAGTGATGCAGACACTATATCTGATTTGATTTTGACACTGACATGTGACATGTGTGATTAGTCATTGCACACTACAAATTTTCCATCTGGAGCTTCACCTCATTCATTGGGGACCTGAAATTGTTTGGGATAATTGTGATAGTGATATTTTAAAGTAGGTGGTTGATGTCTATTTAATTGAAACCTCAGCTTGGAAAGCGTTTGCAATAAAGTATTCCTTCCGAATTAATTAACATCTATAATCTAGTAATTTTGAACCTTGATATATATCATGTTATTACTGTTCCATCATGCAATTGGACCTTTATATATTTTGAACTCGTCTGTTTCATCATGCTACTTCATTAAACTAAGTGGGTTTGGGTAAAATGCTCTGTTATTTCTGAAATTAAATGCTTTTTAACTCTTATGCAGGGGTGATACAGTTGGGATAGATACATGGGTCAGTGCTCATGGTAAAAACGGAATGCGTCGAGATTGGCATTTACATGATTGTAACACAGGGCAGACTATATTGAGGGCTACAAGGTTTTCATCTTGATATTGCCCTCATTTGAATTAGTAGCATTACAGTTTAGTCAATCACTACTTGATTGTCCTCCTATCATATTGCTATTGATTTATGCATGTATAATAGTTCTTACAGCACAGATCCATAAGACCAGAACCTGTTAGAATTTTGTCATTAGCCATTTGCTTTTACTGGTATTTTCTCCTTATTCTTTGGCGAAATGTGCAGTAAATGGGTTATGATGCATAAGCATACTAGAAAACTTGCAAGGATTCCTGATGAAGTGAGAACTGAAATATCACCATACTTTTTTGAGCACACTGCTATCGCTGATGAAGACAGCCGTAAACTTCCAAAATTGCCAGGGAATGGTGAAGTCATGGCTAGCAAATGTCCGAACAGGTTTGACTGTAAGTATTGCACATGCCATAAATTGATGTCCTATACTATGGTTAGTAGTGTTTGTTACTTATGTAATTTATGAGTCTTGTATGTAATATAATGCAGCCTCGATGGTCTGACCTTGATCTCAACCAACATGTCAACAATGTTAGGTACATTGGGTGGATTCTTGAGGTAAAAACAGTTTTACTTTTTATCTGCATCTATATAGTTTTTTTTTCTGTAAGGTATCATCTTCCATGTATAGCAGAACATTAAGAGGTGTTGCAATTGCAAATAGGGCCTCAATCCTCCTTTCTGTCCTTTTGCTGTTTTTGGTGCATGCATAACTTGTTAGTGTTGTTGGAGAACAAAAGAAATCATGTATTTGTTGTGTTGCTATAATTCCAAATGAATCAAACCATTTCAGAATATAGAAAGGCATGTTTGTTGTTGCTTCTAAAGTGTTCTCTGCACTAACCTACCCGGATAGCCAGATGCTGTTCAATATCTCAGATGTCTGTCTGAATATATTATTTCCTAACACATTGCACAAGTGGGACACAGAATGCTATTTCCAGATAATTAACCTGTTCAATTGGTCACTCAGTATACAACCACGTGCTTTAATTTTATTTCTGTTTGTGCTCTTGATCTAAAATTTGTCGTTTGAATTCCCATTTGTATTTTTTATGCAAATATATCTCTAATATCAGGCCTGCGTGATCAAATTCTTCATCTAATCTTGGGCTTGCATGATCTAATTCAGGATAGTATATTGAACACATGCCTTTCCTACTTATTTAGCTCTAGGAATCTTTTTTAAGGGTCAACAGTGGGGAGAGATATCCCCACCTGATTCGTTAGCCTTGATCCAGGCAATAAAACATGCCCAGCAGACCTAAGATAGTTTTACACCATGGTTTAGTGTTACTGACCATTTCACTAGTTCACATAATCATGTTGCCTGATGTTTGCCTTTTCCATTGACAGAAAAGTCTAGTGCTTATTTACTGTATTTTCACCATCTTCTGACTTTCTGCACTTATTTTCCCACCAGAGTGCTCCAATCTCCATATTTGAGAATCATGAGCTGGCTAGCGTTGTCCTAGACTACAAGAGGGAGTGCGGCAGAGACAGTGTGCTTCAGTCACACACCACGTTGTTCACTGACTGCATTGATGGGTCAGGAGAAACAACCTTGCAGTGTGAGCATTTGCTGTGCCTTGAGTCAGGGCATACCATCGTGAAGGCACGGACTATGTGGAGGCCGAGGAAAACCAATGCCATCGGAACACTGACTCCAGTCTCAGCTAGCGAATTTTAGGTTCAGACTTGATTACAGGGGAACAAGTGCTTTGTCTTCTTTACTGGGAACAGTTGGACAGCAAGTCATTCTAGTATGATGCAACTTACTACGTAGATTAGGAAGAAAAATGCCAGAAGGCGGGAAGACCAGAAGGTGAAATGAGGAAGCAGATTTCTATTGTGCAAATATGTTCCTTTCTTTTCCCATACCATCTTCTTGTAGAATACTTTGCGGTTGTTTTTTTTTTGTTTGGGGGGGGGGGGGGGGGGTAGGAAACTTTGGTTGCTAGGTACAATTCTTCAATTTCACCGACGTACATAATTACTTTTCTAGCAGACTAGTCTTAGTGACTCAGTATGATACTCGTTGGCTGCAGGGCTGTGTTTATACTATGAGCCCCAGTTTGCAGCAAGACGGGTCTGCTTCTTTGATAAAATATACTCCTGATGCTGTATCTTGTAATTGTTCGGATACATAATCTGAGTTGTTCCAAGTTTCCTTTCCTGGCCTCTTCAAATGTGGGTGGCAGGTTGCTGCCGAGCTCGTCATTCTTAATGTCTATTGAAGCTTGTGGCTTTGGTGAATTGGAATGGACAACTTAACATGCTCTTTAAGGAGTTGTGATAAGGGCAGGTATCCTTTTCGCTCAGATTGACATATATGCAATAACAGACACAGACTAACCAGAGACAACGAAACTTTAGACTTATGCCATCTGCTTATGTAGAAGTTTTCACATTGTCCTTAACCAGAAAAATTGGTGGTTGCGTCAAGTCCTACTTAAAATCCTACTTTCTCTGTCCTTGCATTTTTTGGGGAATGGGGACTGAATCTGTAGAATAACAACAAAGGGTGTTTTGTTGTCTCTGAGTCCTGCCATTGGAACATAAAAGGTCACATGGGCATATAATACTTCATCCTTTTTCCCTATAAATAGTTGTGCGCTTAGAACTTAACTTTTATCATACCATAGTTTAATTTAAAAATCGGTAGACACCGAAATAGCCATTGAACCAGGAGGAAACAGCGCTCATTCATCATTCTCCAGCTTTCGTTCATTGGCAAATTTCGTGGTTCGCAAACTTTTGATCAATTAGTAAATTCGTTTGGAACAATAGAATTTGAATTCTTCTGGAAAATCCCTTCATCAACCTTGGGTTCGAAACATGGACAAATCATGTTGTAGGCAAGTACTCCTCCATTCTAAATTATAGCTTGTTTTGGCTTTTCTAGATAACTAGCCTTCGATATGCATCTAAATTAAACTATATCTAGATACACACTAAAATCTATGTATCTAATAAGCCAAAATAAACTATAATTTGAAATAAAGGGAGCAGTGACTAAAGGGTTACTGAGGCAGTAGTGCTAGTTTTAACTCAGTCGATAAACAAAATATATTCAGATGAACTGTAACCAACATTCTTTCCCCATGAGTGAGATATGCTGATGCAATAGATATTCTCTGAACCCTGACCGTTTCATGCCTGAAAATTAGTCATGTTATGCACCCCCACACGGCAGCTTATATGACTCGTTCGATATATTTGGTTGGGTTGCTAGTTGCTACATGGGTACCTCACACCCATAATGTTAGGCCACATCATGTCATAGTGCTGGTGCTCACTGAGATTGATGTTTACAGGTAGTGGAGACTGGGGCATAGGTGAGTCACTGAAAATAACATCCGAAAACAATACTCCAACCGTGGTACGAAAAATGAAAATTTAGAATATGCTCATGGCCATTTTAGGTCTAACTCTGAATCATGACCCACCTGGTATGATGAAGTGATAACTGATTTATGGTTCATTTTGCTTGGATGATATACATCAAAGGACTATCACCCGGTGGCATGTCACCATTTGATAAATCTTAACCTTGGATTGTGTTTGACGAATGATTTAAACAGGAGGCTACCTAGTAACCTAGCTAAGAACTTCGGGTAAAAGATAAGTAACCTAAGAACTACAAGTGGTGCGAAACCCTGCAGCATGCTGCAGACATATGGACTACTTAATGTCAAGTTTCCTATATGGCCTTTATTTCTTTATGTTGTTAGAAATTCTAAATTTGTAACATTTGTATTATGCATTTCTAAAAAGAATCATTCTATCAATTGCATTTTCTTTCCTGTGTTTTGACTACAAGTTAAAGTCTTTTCAACAATAAATTTGCCACTACAAACTAAAATAACCATACAGTAGCTTGACAGTGTGTATCACGCAATTCACGCGTATCCATAAGTGGATAACACAAATTAAAGTTGACAGTGCAGATCGTTTTCCCACATTGAATCCAAATCGCATTCCTTCACCTGTTTCTGCTATTGATAGTTACTAGTATGTCATATTAGTGCCAGGTCCCTCCTTGCCTCTTTAATAAGCAAATGACAGCTTCTTTTGAAGCCTAAAAGATTTCGACCTTTAAAGCCAATGATGTGGTAATGTAAACGGCATGTAAAGGAAGCCTACTTAGGAAATGCAAACTTGTTCTAGCTCTTGTTGCACACAGCCTGACCACTTGCAAGAGCTAATGCACTGTCAAAGCCCTGCTTATCCACACGCATCTACACATCTCTCTGACAATTGAGGGTATCTTCCAAGGTATCTTCCTTGGAAAAAATCTGCATGCCATAGTTTGAAATTGGTGGGGAGCACGATGATTGTGATGCAAAGTTATTGGAATGAGACTGCATATAAATAATGAAACATAATGCACTGTGAATGCTGTTTGTCAAAAGAAAAACAAGAGGAAAATTTGCATTGTCAATGATTGTTGAAACAATCTGACAAGGAGCGAGGGGTTAGGTAAGCTACACGCTCTAGCCATCCTTGTCCTTATATACCACACTAGAACAGGTGCAAGAACAACCCACAGCTCCCTTAGCTACCCACCATCTTCTTCTTGCCCTCTTTTCAGTAGATTGTAGTGTTCCTTTATTTCTGTTTCGAAGAAAAGGCGGCGGTAACAATGGATGAACCTTCGCAGAGCGAGGACCGGAAGCTGTCGGCCATGGAGCACGTCAAGAAGCGCCATGAGGAGAAGGGCTTCCTCTATGCCTGGTCAGTAAGATCACCATGTGCTGTGCTGCTCCACGAGTACCAATACTAGAGTTCTGAAGAAAACTGTCCAGCTACAACTGCAAATAAAGCATCTGAGCATATGCACAATCTCATGTTTTGCGCAAGCATTGAAACATATACAATCTACACATTCCAATATATAAGACACATCATGTTGAATTGATTCGTCATTTTTGTTTTTTGTTTGGTTGTTGCTTGCAGCGCATTCATGCTGTGCTGCTGCTTCTGCTGCTACGAGGCCTGCGAGCACTGCCTGGAGTGCTTCTGCTGCTGTGGCAAGAAGGACGAGTAGGATCGGTTCAACCAATTCCGCCGCTGCTCCATGATCGATTTGTTGTGGATACGTTTCGGTTGTGCAGAATTGTGATCAATCTGGAACTGTTCGTTGAAATAAAACATGCTGTGATTGGTGTAAACTGTAAAGTGTTAACTCTACGTTGACCTTAGTGAGCTAGCTACCCCGTACCTGTGACTGTGATTAAGTTCAGAGCTGTACTTCTGGTGACAGTAAATCTATTATTGGTTTGTCGTGTCAGCACGATGTACTATGTATTACAGTCCTTGTGTATATATAACGCGTTTGTGTTTTTGTTCTCCCTAACGCTTTCACGAACTTACTGAATTTTTATGTGCTTATGCATCTGCAAGACTAGGGATGCAGAGTTGCAGAACTCCAGCATTCAGTGGATGGATCACAGATGCGGTGGTTGACGTGTTGTGTTCTGTTGCTTGCATATTATGCACTCTTGCTGTCTTTCATGTTCATCAAATTCCAATCCAGTTTTACTTTTACATCATAGGTTTTTTTCGAAAAAAAGAACAGTGCAGTATTACATCATCATCTTTAAAAAAAAACAAATGCAATACTTTTACATCCTCTGAGGAAGAAAAGGGGAGGATTAAAGAAAAGATAACTCTGCCTAATGAGATGGTTTTGCCTTTTCATACTTAGCTAAGGCAGTCCATTGTTCCTGCAAATACTTCGGATACCAATCAGAACTATCTGAATGCGGAAGCATCAAGCAGCAGAAGTAAAGCTTCAAATGCGGAAAAGAGAATGAAGATGTGACGCCCAACTGATTTCACAGGAAAGGAAGGACGCCTCACGAGACACCACCACTTCTGACTCATTTTTTCTTACAGCTTGTTTGATCCTTCAACGGTCTCATAATTCAGTTTAGTATAGTTATCAAAGGTATATGTTTAATGGAAATTTTCAATTGAACTCAACTATGCACAATCTACATACAATTTACAAATAGGCCGCTTTCTGTTCAGTACATGCCAAACTGAATTGAAAACGGACAATGATGTTGACTGCCCAGAAATGAAACAGCCGCTAATATGAGTTGTAGTTGGGCCGTCGTTTTGCCGACGGATCAATCGAGAAGGCCGTAGAGGCCAGTTACATGGCGTGCGATGAAGATAGTCGGGCCGGACGGGACAAAACTGTTGCAGAAACAGTGGTGCAGTAGTAACACGTAGAGGCCGATGGATATGCACACATTGAACGGCCGGAGCGGGGAGTGGTTAGCTTACAAAAATGTACAGAGAAACTGAAGATCTGATATGATGGTCAATGCATAAAAGACCACCAGCTAGTACACCTTTGTCAAGCACTTTTCCCAGCACGTCTGAAGAACACAGCGCACACTTGAAGCATTCAGGTCGTTATCTGATGCCTAAACAGCGAAACGGAATGGAACGGACAGAGCACACATGCAGGCATCAAGCAGTACCGAGTTTTTACCAAGTACACGAATTCAGTAGACATGGATATATCTCACTAGGTATGACATCGTCGCGGGGCACACGCGTCAAAGCATCTCTCACTCACAATCAACACCGGCTCCGGATAAAAGGGGAGCAGGTCTTGTAGAGTTCCGAAGATAGGCAGCCAGAGTTTACAATAGCAAATAGAGGGAGACGTCTCCCAGTGAATGAACATTCAGCACCATCACCAAAAACCTCTAGTGCGATGTCCAGTTAATTTTTAATATAGTAGCAGTTCATCTAAATTCGCCGAGCTTGTAGGCTGGGGCTCCAGCTGAGCCACCTGCATTAGTTGAACAGGGAAACATGAATCCCGGTAAAACAACACAGATACAACATTTGGTTTGGTACAGCCTAAATGCCTTTTCAGTTCCAGACTATGCAGTGATGAATGGATGAACAGACCAGTGCACGGTTAAAGCACAACTCTAAAGTAACAGGGATAGACCACACAGTACAACAACAAGAAAGGCGTAATACCTTGCAATTGGCAGATAAGGTTAATCCCAGCTCAATGACAAGGCAAACTTGCACTTTGTTTTGTACCAAGGCAAACTTGCAATGACAAAAGAAAATGGTTGTCTGTAGAAAAGATAGAATGTTACCATTAAACTGCCATTTTCATCTCTATCTTCTGGTGAGGATCATAGCCCACCAGCTTGAAGTCTGATGCCACAAAAGAATCTATATCCTTCTTTGAAGGATTTATCTTCAGAATCTACACAAAGGCCACAGTAGAATTTAGGCGCAGAATGTATACAAAGAAAGATCAAGGGAAAATTTGCTACAGAACATGCAAAGTGACAGCAGTTTGCTCAAACACACCGTTGACCGCGTTATATGCTGGTGGACACTCTAGTTTTGTGTCAATTTGCTGGAAGACACTGTCTCGATTAGAATAGTATTTTTCGGCTGAAGAGGAGAGAGAAAGGTAAGGAAATGTCTGGTTTGCCCTTGGCCCCACTGGTCAGTTCCTTCTTCCTTCCCCGTTTCTTCTTTCTTCCTTCCCATCTGCGGCGTCTCCAAGCCGGCCGCCGCTGGTCGGGGGCAGGACCCGCTGGCGCAGGGGCTGTGCCCGCCAGGGCCGGTGCCGAGCTACTTCCACCGACGACGGTCGAGGCAGGGCCGTGCCCTCCCACCAACGCCGCCGCCGCCTCCCGCCACCGCCACTTCCACGCCCGCTGGCGCTGCTCCAACCGCGGAGGGAGGCGTTCGAGCACGGCCTCCTGCCAATCCCCAAGCTCATCTTCACGGAGGGCACGCTGGCGCAGACCCTCGTCGTCGCCGGCGGTGGCTCCCGGGCGCTGCGGCGGCCTCTAAGGGATGCCCGTCGCGGGAGCGGGCGGCGCCGACGCGGTGGGGGAGGCCGTCGTGGTAGGGGCGGCCGCCGCTGGAGCAGGCGTCACCGGTGCGGGCGGCGCCGGTGCGGTGGGGGCGGTGACCACAGGAGCGGATAGGGGGTGTGCGACAAGGCTAGTGCCCCTCAGTCCCGCGCCGGCACGACCGACTTCCGAGTCCTCCCTTCAGAAGAAGACGCCAGCGAAGGAGGAAGAACGAACTGACCAGTGGGGCCAAGGGCAAACCAGACATTTCCTTACCTTTCTCTCTCATCTTCAGCCGAAAAATACTATTTTAATCGAGGCAGTGTCTTCTAGCAAATTGACACAAAACTAGAGTGTCCACCAGCATATACCGCGGTCAACGGTGTGTTTGAGCAAACTGCTGTCACTTTGCATGTCATGTAGCAAATTTTCCCGAAGATAAACCATCGCATTTTCATCTGCAAATTTTACATATTTTGAAATAATTCTGTTAAGAATTGCTCACAGGAAATGGCTTAGGCATCTTCTGAATTTGCTCCTCCAAAGCTCGAACATGAGTTCTGTAGACATGGGCATCCCCTATAACGTGGACAAAATCCCCAGGAGAAAGATCTTGCAGAATTAAGACACAAAGGGTTAGAGTTGCAGAACAACCTTCCCTAGCTTCTATCAGTTAGATACAAGAAAGTATGAGAAGAAACAAGGGGGTAACATAAAAGATGACACCACACATCTGTACATGAACTTAATTAACCCAGAAGTTGGTATGCTTGTGTGTATGATATGACAAACATAACGTCCCATAAAGTTTTGTTGCGACTATATAAATGAAAAAGGGGGGAAATCAGAACTCGACAAAATAAATGTGTCCCGATTAATATAACCTAAACTATGCTATACATTACACCAAGATCTTTTGCATATAAATTTTTATATACTAAGCTTATATTTTTCATCTTGTATAAAGAAATATAGAAGTAGGGCTCCCTTGCTGTTCCCTTAAATCTTCACAGTAAGCAGGAATCTTACAACAAGGCATATAAGAACATACCACAAACTTGAGCAATCATGTATGTGAGAAGAGAGTACGATGCAATATTGAATGGAACACCAAGTCCCATGTCTGCAGAGCGTTGATACATCTGGCAGGATAGCTCCCCATTCTCAACATAAAACTGGAAAAGAGGAAGAATGGAAGTGTTGTTAGTTGGCGAAGTTATCACACACAGATATGCAAGCAACATGGTTTGACTCTTACAAGTGTCATTATCTAAGAAAAAATTTATGTTCGCCAATCTACTGTAACTAAAAAGTAGGAAGTAGTTCATTTTCAAATTACAATGGATTAGTACAATGGTGCAAGTCATGGACAAAGCCAAAACGACCCATTAGATTAAAATAAACTTAAATCAATTGGACAAATTATACTAACTTGTGCAAACATGTGGCAAGGAGGAAGAGCCATCTTCTTGAGATCTGAAGGATTCCATGCTGACAAAATTATTCGCCGGTCATCAGGATTATTCTTGATCTTATCAATCACATCCATTAGCTGATCAAAACCTTTTCCAGTATAGTCAGCATGCATGTCAGTGTATCTGCCAAATATGCCATTTTTATTAGACAACAAGACCAAGAGAAAAACATGCTCAAAGGACAGAAGGAGAGAGACAGAGGAATGAAAAGCTTACTCGGCACCAAAATGTCGCCATTGAAATCCATAAACTGGACCTAGATCACCTTCCTCTCTGTGTGCCAAGCCAACACTAGAGAAGATGGAGGTAGATTAGAGATCAAGAACTGAAATACAAACAAATTGCAGCTTATATCCAAGAGATACCTGTCAAGATATTCTCTTGAAGCATTGCCATCCCAGATATGGATACCTTTCTCTTGCAAAACCTATTAATTGAATAATAATAATATATCAGCATGCCTAATTCCCATGTGATAAGCACAGAAACCTAATGTTAGCAAAGTTGTGTAGCAAACTATGGGCATGTTTGGAAAAAAGGAATTTTTGAGAGTCCAATTCCCTGAGGATTTGGGGATGGTAAAAGTGGTTTCTTCCCTAAGTGATGAAAATGTTAATATATTAATCCAACAAAAATGATACAATCTATTATTTATCCAGTGGCGTTAGCAAGATGAAACAGAATCTTTCACCTTTATGGAAAGAGTTTTTTCCTCGAATGCGCAGGATAGCTGCACATCTTATATCTTATACTAATAAAATAGGAGAGTTTAAGAAGACTCATGCAATCCCTTCAGGGCATGGTTCTTACAAGAGGATTTACCCGAACACATGAAACTATGACCAGTGACCTATAAGAACCACATTAACGGCCAAATGCTACTAAGGCCATTGGCTCCTGCCATACACCACAATTTGGCCACATCCCTAATGTCCTGCATAATAACATTCAAATTAGGTGAGGCCCCCTCAAACTATTTCTATGCTTCTTAATCCACCAAGCCACAAAGAGTCTGATGTCCTTGAAATATAACCATTGGATTGCCACAACTTTAAAAACTTGGTATAATTTGTTTTGACATCCAACAGATAATATGAACACATTTACAGTAAGAACGCATCGTTTTCATGATAACTACAGTCATTGGCAGGTATTTTAAATGATACGAGAGGATAAATTCTACAGAACAAGTTGCGATAGGTTTATCAGAGTTACTTTGACTTATTTAAATGTGGGGTGTCTTGCAATTTCCCAGAGAAACATGCTCCCTTGGTTGCAATTTGCAAATGTTAAGTCCTCAGACTCTTCAACTATGGTGCATGTATATATCCTACATTTCAAGGCAAATTTTGTTAAATGATAGTCTAATCAGTAAATGGGCCTTCCTCTTCAACTCTTTCCCATATCCACTCCTAACTAACTCTACTTAATACATTGTTACAGAAAGTATACAGAAAAATGAACAGCTTAGTCTTGTGCCATCAGTTAGTAAATATTGTGAAGAAGATACACGAGGCAGAGAACCCATTTATTGATTAAATTAGCATTCAGGCAAGGTGTACAAGGAATAACAGAAGAAAGTACCCAGAAAAGATTGATGCAAAATCGAAAGGCTAAAGGCTTGCACTTGAAGGGAGTAACAATGAAACAAAACTTTATAAACTATAGGCAGTCCTAATCAAAACATGGAATTTGTTTGCGCCTAGACATAGGTTGCAACAAAAATATAATTCATAAAATTTGAGGACGTGGCTTGTGGATATAAACTAAGGACAGCACAAGGCCCAATAAAATATTTAAAGCCTGAGCACAACACCTACAACATTAAACCAAAACATTGGATAAATTTTGCCAAATATTGCATCCATTAAAATGTTTGAAGCATGCCCACCTTTGCATTTGTTGAGCCACTGATGAACCACAGGAGTTCTTCCAGAACACCACGCCAAAATACCCTCTGTTAAAGAGCACAAGTTACTGCATACATCTATAGTATCTTATGATAGCATAACTATTCAAACTCTTTCGTTTGGACTTTGGACTCCTGATGTTTACAGCGGATAGGGAAAAGCCTTGGCTCTCTATTCACATGTTGATGGCAATGTTTTAGAAGTGTGCATAAAACAGAGTGCATTACAAACTAGTAGTATCTAGTATGTTTCAACGGTTGAACAGAATGCCGCACTGCATCCATATATGCTATCATCTGTGACATGTAGTATAACAATGACTGAAGTCCACAAGCATTCTATTAGCACAATCTGATGCAGGATGAAGTGCAATATGTCCGGCTATAGCTAAAACCTATATATAGACAAAAACTGAGCTACAGTAGATGATTCAGAAGAAGGTGGCAATTCAGAAACCTAGTAAAAATCAGGCAACAGAACTTACGAGGAACATACAAGAATAAAATTAAATCAGCATAAACTATATTGCACATACTAGTAAAAGAAGAAAATAAAAATGACACAGAAGAAACTTAACTAACATGCAATTGAATTAACAAGTTGAAAGCATTAAAGTGATGTAAAACAAAAGTGATTTCCCCTTGAGTCTTTTCTCACAAATAACGGAACATAAAGAATTTGCTGCACATCTCTATCACATATGTTGACTCAGTGTTAAATTTGGCTACAAATATATATATGTTTACCTTTGTTGTCAGCAGTGGGAAATTTTTCCTTAAGTTGAACCGCATCTGATAAGCAAAAGAAAACACAAATTATATTTTCTGTTTGATCAAATTAAACATTCAAAGTGTATGGAAAAATACCTGACACCCGAATTTTGACAAAGTTCCAGTTCCTGTCCTGTCATTTTTCTGAGCACCAGACCTTATAATATCTTCGACAAGATTGAGATAGTGATACTCCTCATGACAGTCAAATATCATCTTGGGAAGAAATGAGAAGTTCTCTGTTTCAAACTTGTCATTCTTGGTATTAAACTCAGTTGATTCCTTGCCATTAGAGTCATGAGTTTCTGGCACTGATTTTCTAACACGAACAAAGGTCGCAAAAGAATGCCTAATGTTGCTCTCTACCACTGGGAAAGATGAGCACCATGGCTGGAACACTGAGAAGTCAATTGGAGGGATGAAAGTGTCACAGTCAATGCTAGACTGAATGTCAGTTAGATGGATGGCCTCACATGCAGGTCCATTAAGATATTCCCTACATAAAAACATTGCAGAATGGTGAATAGCAATGCGACACAGTCACATCCAACAACAGAGTTTGTGCCCAGCATGTTGTTCCAGAAGGTAATAACTCACCTCAGTACCTGCCCGCCTCCTATAACAAAAACTTTCTCAATCGATAAGCAATATGGAGTTGATGCAAGCATTTCTAAGGCAGACTTCATGCTTCCACAGATAACAACATTTTCTACTGTTGCAAAGTCGAAGCTACCAGATCGAGTGAGTATGACATTCAAACGACCAGGCAATGGCCTTGACTTAACAGGAATGCTCTCCCATGTTTTCCTTCCCATGATAACCGCATTCTTCTTGGCAGGGTCAGATGTAGTTAGTGTAAGCTCCTTGAAGAATTTAAGGTCATCAACAAGCTTCCATGGCAAGACCCCATCCTTCCCAATGCCCATGTCACGGGTGGCAGCAACAACAACCTGATAGTTCCTCTGAGGACCACTCTGTGAATCACCATTGGTGGGAGCTGCAGCCATCGCCATTGTTCGGGACTGACTAAAGTGGTAAGGTCTTGTTTTGCTGTTCAGATCCAGAAATTGATGTTTTCTAAATCGAGAAACGGGTGGAGAACCAATGCTGGAAAACCTTGCAACCTGAATTTGAGAGAGCATTATATAACCTCCCAAGTTGATCAACCATTAAAAAATGAAATGTACAGACGAAAACAGAATTGGAACAACAAAGGCCCCGGTATTTCCAGTGTTCAACCATGCAACTGCATGAATATATCGAATTTAAAGTACAATGGCTCAGTTTTTCCCAGAGTTAATACACACCACCATATGCATATACACACCACCATATGCATAAGTGATGTTTTATAAAATTCTACTATTCTTTTAAAAACACATGGCAGAAAGTATCCACAGTACATGTATGAAGTTTCTACTACAACTTATTCAACGAAGTACGGTACACAACCTCTAATTAATATATTTTGTTAGAGCACAAAAGCATGTCACAACGAAAATGCTACCAAAATATATTTTGCTAGTAGTATATACTTTGCATGCATGACGAGAAAACCTAGAGATGTACACTCCAGCTCTGAGCACCTCTGCAACTAACATCTGGATCCTGAACTACAAATAACAAAAAATTCCGTGGTTGATTGCACTATGAAGAAAATGGGAGAACATAAAATTGTTAAAAGAAAGAGGAAACAGAAAAGTGCCATGCTATGTTTCACCGATATGCGCGGGTACGGGGATACGCCGATATGGCAAATCTCCAAAAACCGGGATACGCTGATACGTCTAATGTATATAAATAATAAATATTTTCTGATTTATCTCAATACAAAAATAACAGAATATGCAAAAAAAATGACATGTCCAGCCATCCAGGAGAAGCAAGATAAATAACAGGCAGTCACGCGGTCCTACATAGCAAGTAGTTCAAGACTCCAAAATTGAAAGACAAACATAAGTGCATAACGACATAATGCATTACATAACCTATGGATACAAGGCACACTGGCGGAGCTATGTTGAGGCCAACCTGCCCCCCCCCCCCCCCCCAGTCGGTAAAAATTTTGAAGAAGTGAATAGCCAGCCCGCTAGCTACTACTGTATGCCTGTGAGTGTGCTGTTGTAAATCTGCATGCATGTATACACTGTATGACGCTTTCTCTCACCGTGCTAGCTAATTAACGATGACATGGTTAGACCGCTAGTATGTCTACCGTTGATTCTTTCGTCAATTGCCTTAGGCATCCAGGCATATTTGATTGCTTCTCACGCTAGTTAAACTATTTTAAAATAGATAATTTGTCTAGGTTTACTTAATATAGCACTTGAGTTATGTAGCTGTTGATATCAGGATGAAATTGCACATAACTTAGGGATACAGGATTATGCTGACCATCTCTTCATGTTGAAATTTATTCATCTTCGGCAAACAATATTGGAATCACCCTGTGCACTAACGCTATCACAGTAGCATTAGCAAGAGGAACTTGGGCACTAGGGGCAGGGGATGGTGAAGCCGTAAAGGTGAGCTGTTACTTGCACTAGCCATGTCTACAACGAAGTGCAGGACATGCAAAGAACTCAATCGCAGGCTAGCAGTAGCAACAAAAGAAACGAGCAAACGATGCGTAGGAAGTCAAGATCCCATGTTACCTGGGCTCCCAGCGTACGACGGCTGTAGATCCAGGCGGAGACGCTTGGCTGCTCGCTCCCAGCCGCCTGCGCGAGGGACGGCAGCGCGGCGGCGCAGCTGTAGAAGAGGCAGGGAGGAACAGAGAGCAGCCGGCGGCGGCGGCGGCGGCGCTGGTGTGCGGCGTTAGAGAGGAATTTTTGTAGCTAGGTTTTAGATTGGGCCGGTGTGATGTCTTGATGGGCTTCACCTTGAGCTGGGCTTCAAAATGAGATGTTAACGGGCCAACGTTTCGGATGGACGTATCAACGCATCACAGCGTGGACGGCGAGGCCACGAGCGAGCAACGCCATGACTGCACAACGAAAGAAACCGAAGGTTGTGCTTGTGCAGCTGACAACAGGACCCATGACTTACACCTGGGCTCAAGGCTTGACGGCAGAAAACGCCATCCATCCCCTTTGTGTGCCTTGAACCAAACAATATATTAGAATCATCCCATCCCATAAAACGAACATCATGTGTGATGGTTTCATCCGTAAACGCATCCTAAGTGTCCCATCCTCGCTGACTCCTGACCAAACGCACCCTAATTTGTGCCTTACATTGCACCTATCGTCTTTACATATTGGCAGTGAAGCATCAATAGCATCAACAACTACATTGGTCGATGTGAACTAAAAACAGCAATGAGTAGACCAATTCGCACAACTGCTTGAGCAATCAAAAGGCAGGAAGAAAACAGAAGCGTCCAACTGACCAGGAAAAACTTCTAGATTTCTGAAATGTGGGAAGGGAAGCTACGAGACGGCCTAAATTCCCAAATCAAGGGGTCGGCGCGGGAGACGGTGTGTGTGAGCAGACGAGCCGGTGAGGGCTTGCATGGAAGCGTTGAAGAAGAGGTTCTCCAGTGGTAAAGGTGGGGGCGTGACTAGAGGAGGAGCTAGTTGAAGTCACAACTTCTTTCTTCCCTAAACCTGGAGAGATTTTTATCATTTTGATCACGAAAGCGATGGGCTTCTCTAAAATGACCACCATACACTAGGCTTCTCTAAAATGACCACGAATTCATTGTCTCCTACGCTAGAATGACCAAACTCAACTTTTACCACCGGATGTGACCAGATTGCCCCTCTTCTTCTTCCTCTCTCCATCCCATCCCCTCCCCACGGCCGAGCTCCCCCCCCCCCCCCCCGCACGCCCCCGCCGGAGCCGCCCACAAGCCCGGCCGCCTCCGCCTCACCGCCGACCAGGCCGCCGCGCGCCGCCACACCGCATTCTCCACCTCGTCGTGCTCCACCGCCCGCTGCTGCTGCTCTCCTGGAGGTCGGCGGCATTGGCTCCGCCGGCGCCGCAGCGCGGTGGCGCTCGTGTCCATGGTGGTGGCGCCGGCCGTGAGCACGCGGCCGCCGCCCTTGGACGAGGAGGAGGACGAGGCCTGGTCGGCCGCCGCCGCCGACACCACCCGCAGCAGCCACGTCGGGGCCGGCGACGAGCACTGTATCGTCGTTGTACGCCCTGGTCGGCCGCCGCCGCCGACGCCACCCGCATATGCCCTCGCGGTGGAGCGCGCCGAGGTGGAGGATGCGGACCATGGTTGAGGATGCGGTGTGGCGGCGCGTGGCGGCCTGGTCGGCGGTGAGGCAGAGGCAAGGGTGGGCGGCTCCGGCGGGGGAAGCTCGGGCGTGGGGAGGGGATGGAGAGAGGAAGAAGAAGAGGGGCAATCTGGTCAAATCCGGTGGTAAAAGTTGAGTTTGGTCATTCTAGCGTAGTAGACCATGAATTCGTGGTCATTTTAGAGAAGCCCAGTGTATGGTGGTCATTTTAGAGAAGCCCACAGTTTTCGTGGTCAAAATGATAAAAATCTCAAACCCGAAGGCCCAAAGCCTAAAACCCCTCAATCAGCCGCGCCGAAGTAGCGCAAACTCCAAGGCTGCCGGCACTGGACCTCGTGCGCCGCTTGCGCTTGCTAGCAGGGGTAACGAGACTCTCTACTGGAGTAGACCCTTTCCTCTCTGGAGACTTGCTCCACGCGTGCCCCCTCGTGGCGGTTCGTGGCGAAGAACGAAATAAAATTAGAGTACGACGAAGTTGCATATAGACTATAAAGTAAATTTGTTCATTTTTAAAGTAGTTCATACCTATGCAAGATCACGTGATTTTTTTCTCGAATACGCAGGAGAGCTGCGTATCATTGCATTAAGTAGAGAAAAAAGTCAAATATAAGCGCACAAGGCGCAAACAAAAGCAGATTACTCGCAAAACAAACGACCGAGATTCCTAGGCCCCGCTAAGACCCAAAATTCTACTTCTGGCTGAATTTTCGCTAACAGCCCCGAAACGGACATGGCGACACCATCGAAGAGCCGTTCGTTCCGAGCTTTCCAGATATGCCAACCTACAATCATGAACAAGCTGGAGAGACCCTTGCGCTTGGCCGGCGTCTGCAATGAGAGCAGGTGGCTCCACCAGTCCTGAATGGAGATGTCGCCAGCCGCGAAGGTGAAAATGCAGTGAGCCCACCCAAGGACGCGCCACCAGACTTTCTTAGTTACCGGACAGGAGACGATGAGATGAGCTGCAGTCTCGAAGGATTGATCACATAGTAGACATGTGTCATGGGCATCGAGTCCTCTCCGTCGCCGGCGATCGGCTGTCCAAATCCTGTCCCTACAAGCGAGCCAAAAGAACAACTTCACCCGGAGTGGCGCCCAGCTCTTCCAGATGTGATCTGCGCCAAGCATTTGCGTCCTGCCCAAGTGTAGAACTTGGTAGGCCGACTGGACGGTGAATTGTCCGTTCGGCGCCCACCGCCAGCGCACGACGTCGTCCGCGTTCGGCGACAACTGAATCTCCTGGAGAGTGTTCCATAGGTGTAGGTATTCGACGATCGCACTCACCGTCAGCCCTCCTGTGATATCCCGTACCCAACTGCGCTGTCCCAGCCCTTACGCCACAGTTCTGGTCTTCTTGATCCGAGGCCCCACCGCCGTGATCAGAGCTGGCGCTAAGTCGCAGATGGACTGGCCATCGATCCAGTTGTCCGTCCAGAACAAAGTCCGCTCCCCATTGCCTACTTGCACTATGATGGATGCATCGAACAAGGCTTGCGCCTCGGCGTTGACTCTGATCTTCAATGCTGCCCACGCTCTGTCCGGATCAGTCCGTTGAAGCCATAGCCGGCGAGCGCCAAATGCATGGCCAGCAAGTCGCAAGTTTGTGATGCCCAGTCCTCCATTCGGCTTGGGCAAGCAGATGGCTTCCCAAGCAACCAAACACTTGCCCCTGACCGAGCTGTCAGCACCTGCCCAGAAGAACTTTCGTCGATGGCCATCAATGGCTTCAAGCAGTGGCGGACCTTGACCATGAAATCAGGGGGGGCTAATCTATGTAGCTGAGTGTTGTATAGAAGTGTACAGTAGCAAAAACACTATTCATTTAGTGGAAAAATGCATGAAGGAGGGGGGCCGGTGCCCAGTTTGGCCCCAACGGTGGTCCGCCACTGGCTTCAAGGGCCCAAATTGGCAGCTGATCAGCCATTAGCCAATAGACCGGGATGGCTGAGAGGACCGCTTGTGTGAGAATTAGTCTTCCACTTTTTTGCATAAGCGGTCCTTTCCAGAGCGGCAGCTTAGCGATCACCTTGTCAACAATTGGTCTCAAGCTTGATTTCGGCAGCGCCTCAGTTGACAGCGGCACACCCAGATATGTGATCGGGAAGCTCGCGATCGGGCAGGGCAGCACCGCCTGAATCTCCTGCAGGAGTTCATCGGCTCCGTAGATGGGGGTAATGGAGCATTTAGCGAGGTTGGCCTTCAATCCTGATGTCATGCCAAAGATGTCGAGCACCCTGGTGATAGCTTGAGCTTCCGCCACCGTCGGCGAGGCGAACAGGATGACATCGTCGGCGTACATGTTGCACTGGTATTTGATGGCAGGGTGTCCGATCGGTTGTAGAAGCCCTTGCTCTCGTGCCTTTCCCAGCAACCTGTTCAGCACGTCCATTACTAGCACAAACAACATCGGCGAGAGCGGATCGCCTTGCCTTAGCCCCCGCCGGTGCCAGATCTTCCTGCCGGGCTGGCCATTGAGCAGCACCCTGGTAGAGGCAGTGGATAGCAGCAGCGCCACCCAATCTCGCCACCGGCTGCCAAATCCCTAGGCATGCAGCAGTTCAAACAAGAATGGCCACGAGACAATGTCGAACGCCTTTGATATGTCCAGTTTAAGCATCACGTGATATATCAAACATGAAACATACATACAGAAATATAAAACATGTATATGTAGAGATGATTTAATATTTTCGGTAGAATAAAAGAGATGTAAGTGCGAGTAAAGAGATGTGATGATGATTTTTGGCTAAATTGGAAACGTCCAAACTGCATTACCTAGTTCTGCATCTCTCAATTTAGCCGGTGGACGCTACACCCTCATGTCTACGCCCTGCCGTCTGCGTGATTGCAACTCGCAAGCTCGCAGGTCACGCCGCCACAGCATTATCTAACTGAGACCCTGACTGTTGCTAATCGCTTTGTCTGAATGCCAAATGCGAATAGTCGCTCGCGGCGCCGCGCTAGGTTTACACGATGGGCTGAAGTATTATTGGACGTCTGGATGATGGATGGGCTGGCGTAACGGGCCATTAAGCAGCAGCCAACAACAAGTGACGCGGCCCACAATTACACTTGGCCTGATAAGTGATAACGGTTGTAACCTGGCCGTTCCTTTCTTCTTCCTGCGCATCGCGCTGCACGAACAGGCAGCCATGGCGGCCGGCATCCAGATATAACCATACAGGGAATACTATAGGGGACTTGCAGCAAAATCAAGGTAAGGCGAGCGCCATACTGAGCCCTCCGCCCCTTGGTGCGTCTTCGTCCTGCGGGATTGGGCTGCAGCAGGCAGCAGCAGGCGCAGTGTGAACCACGACTGCGGGTGGGACGCGGTGGTCTGAGGTGCAATCTCCCATTCCATCTTTCCGTTGGACATTTCTACACTGCAAAATGTTGTCAGTTCGTATGGTGAAAGGGGGTTATTTTACTGGTTGGGTGGGTCTATGTGTAGTTCGAAGCATCCTGTGATATGGACAGGAATTTAGAGAAGAGCCCCTTTATTTGTTCCACTCCTGGATGCCAATCGGGTTCAGTTCAGGTTTTGAGCAATTTATGATCCCTAGCTAGATCCTAGTCACCTGTGTCAGAATTGTTGTTCATCGTCAGGGCTGGATGCTACCTCAGATTAATTCAGAGAAGAGTCTTTTGATCTAGTTGCTTATCCGAAAAAGAGAGAGAGAGAGAGGGAAAAGCGTGATAACCCCTCCCTTAGGTGGCTATAGATCCTGAATGTGTTCCTCTTCAGGTTAATTTGTGTCGCTAACTTCCATGGATTTTCTCAAGCATCTGTCCGAAATGTTGTTCTTCCTTGTATAGGCAGTAGCAGTACAATATTTTTTTTCCTCATGCTGCTCTCATAGTGTAATCAACTTAATTTTTGCACAATCTACAAACAATTTACAAATAGGCCGCTTTCTGTTCAGTACGGGCCAAACTGAATTGAAAACAGACGATGATGTTGACTGCCCAGAAATGAAACAGACTATATGTCTACTCTCTCACCATCTTACGCTGCTGCAGTGCCTATATACTGAAAGTGAGCTGCAGCAGCATCGAATCCTTTCAGGTGGGTTTCCTTATCTTCTCTGGAAGTTGAAGACTTTGATGGAGAAGGCAAAGACGAAAGCGAAGAGAACAGTGAATCCAGCGACAGCAGTAGCTACATAACCCAAGTTGTCATGCTGGAATCCAAAAAATCTGTTGACGAAATCTTTCACTATTTCCCCATCTTCCAGCGTAACATTTGTGATATCTCCAAATTGTGAGGCCACGAGTCCATAAAGTGTCCAAGCAACTGGGCATGCCCATGAATACCATCTCCACCATATTGGCATCCTCTGCAAGCCAGCCATGTATGCTTCAGCATCAACAGTACAGATAGAATAGAGGTGTTTCAATGTACAAGGAGTTAGTTTTGGGGCACTTACCGGCCGGGGGATAAGGAAGCCGGCAAAGATATTCCATATTGCATAGAATGCAGTTGAGACTATGGCAGCAATGTCGCTGTTTGGTGTCATTGCGACTGCCATCATCCCGTAGAATGTGAAGTACATGAAAGTGAAGAACATGAAGAACATATACCAGAAAAACTTCTCAACTGTCCAATCAAAGCCAATCAAGCTGTATACAATGAGACCATACACAGCAGTCTGAAGGAAGATGTGTGGGATCTCAATAAGAACCTGTTGAAAGGTTAAGTTGTTAGAACTTATAACTAAGCAATGGTTTGAAGGAAGAGCGGTGCAATTATTTTTCTTTTATTCAAGTATTCAGTTGGTCAGTTACCTGTGCAAAAGCATAGGGTAGAGCAGAGTACATTCCAGCTGCCTTTTCTCTGTAGAATACTGTTCTCTCAACATCTACAATTGGTTGCACGGTTTGACCATTCTGAATTCCAATGAAAAGAACTGCTGCATACATGGATCCCAAAGAATTGAACAGGTCCTGCCTAGTGCCACTGAAAGGAAAGACAAAATACAATTAAGTTTCTTTGTCATAATATACCAGCATGGATCGGGTCTCAGATGGAACTGTAAGCAAAGGCACTTACATTTTCTTGCCTAAGTTTAAGAATATGGTTCCAAAGATGAGGGCTATGACTGTTGTGAAGAAGATTCTGGTTGCAGTGTATGACGGATTTCTCCAGTAAGACTTGTGCTGCTTCCACAGGCAAGCCATGCATTGTGTGAGGAAGGACTGCGAGTACTGGGTTGGGAAGTACAAGTCCGTGGATCCAGGTGGAGGTGTGCTTAGTTCACTGATCAAAGCTTTGTTCCTCCTGCAATGACACATCACAATCAGTGACATCAAACACGGCATATATATAACAAAACATCATTCCAAGGTTGATTCACTGGACGTACCGGTATAGGTCAGAGTTTCTGTATACTTCGGCAAAGTTGATCCCAAGGATATCTTCTTGAGCTAAGGTGCTCACTTCCAACATCCATGTTGCAGGGTTGTAACCATCCTTGATTTTCTTGACTCCTTGTATTCCCTACATTTGAAGTGCCATAGAAGTTTATCATGCATGTCATAGGTTGAAAATTGAATGTTTGTTCAATAGGTGAGTACTGGTTACTGAAGCTCACCTCAAAGTAGTCAATCAGATGGCACGAATTGCGTCCCAAGGGGCCGACATATATTTCTTCACCTCCCCGTTTCATCAGGAATAGCTGCAGAAGTTCAAGAATGGTATGTGAGCATTGCTTCCAGAATACGCCACCTCCACTGAAAGGCTGCCAATTTCATGATTATCACAGTTTACCTCATCAAAAGCTTCAAAGATATCAATGCTGGGCTGGTGGATTGTGCAGACAACTGTCCTTCCAGTGTCTACCGTGTTTCGAACTGTCCTCATCACGATTGCAGCTGCCCTGGCATCTAGTCCCGAAGTTGGTTCATCCATGAATATGATGGATGGGTTCGCCACAAGCTCAACAGCAATGGTAAGCCGCTTCCGCTGTTCAGTGGATAAACCATTTACTCCTGGTAGTCCCACCAATGCTCCTCTCAGTGGTGTCAACTCCACGAGTTCCATGACTTCTTCCACAAATGTCTTTATGCATTAAAATGATCCAATTAGCCAAGTATTTTAGTTATCAGCTGCGGTGGGAAATGCTACTGAATTTCTTATGAACTGGCACAATTAAGGTCGTTTTGACCTACCTTTCTAGCTTCTGAGTCCACTTCATGGGGCAACCGGAGCCATGCCGAATACAGGAGGGATTCATAGACAGTGACATGTGGAGAATGAATATCATTTTGCTCACAGTAGCCAGCAATCCGAGCAAATGTCTCTTGGTTCTTTGGGTATCCAGAGATGGAAATGTCTCCCTCAATATAACCACCAGTTTTCCTTCCTGCCAACACATCCATCAGGGTAGTCTTACCAGCTCCGCTGACTCCCATAAGTGCTGTAAGCACTCCTGGCCTGAAGGCTCCGCTTACACCCTTCAGCAGCAGTAGCCTGTCTTCAGTAATACCCTTATCTTTCATTTCCTGTATAAAGATTTACATAATTAATTCTTAGTATTTCAATTTCTGTGCTAACCATAAGACAGATTTTCTGATGTGTGCTTACCTGAGGCATGTCCACGGAGTATTTGATATCGTCAAAAGTGATTGACAACGGTGTAAATGGAAGTGCCATTCCTTTCTTCCTGGTGTCAGCTCCTACAATTTCTCCTCTTCCTGCATTTGTTAGACTTGTTACAAGGATGCAACAAAGACATGATTTATTTTATGTGTGTTGCAAAAGGATCTACGTTATAACTGACCATCAGATGGCAAACTCTGGGAATCTGTTCCAAGAGGCAGCATCTCGACATTTTCACCAGTACGGTTTACATGCTTCTCCCGCAGTTCGTCTTCAGAAACAACAGTCTGACCTTTTCCAAGTGCTGTGGTTACAAGAATGATGCCCGCACCAAATATAAGATACTTTCAATTGCATGAATTAAACAAATGTTGAGTTGAGAAGTTACATACGGCCAAGCCAGTTGAGGAAGAAAACGAAGAGTACGTTGAAGAGCATGATGTATCCAAGCAACGCACCAACACCAATCCAGTACCAGTTTGGGTCAACAAAGATGCCACGAGCCTTTAGGATTTGGACACCCAGTGTGTCGTTGCTTTGTGTCTTATCAACAACCTGCACAAATATTGGCACAGTTATTAGTCTGAACTTTTGATTGGTCTAGTTTAGATTGGTTCTGAAATACTGCATTACCTTCTGCCAGCTATGGCCAAGGAACTCATTCACCGCTATGGCATTCTGCGCATACATCAGAGGGGAGGACCAGTAGCCCCAAATCCACCATTTCTTGATGTTATCTGCAGAAATAGAACTCAGTTACATGCTTCTGGAACCATCTAAAATTCTATATAATGCATGAATGAAGACTTACCTCTCGCAATCAAGAAGCCACCAAGAATCAGAAGAACAAGCTGAGCAAATGACCCAAACGTGTCCGCAACAACCATCTCTCTTCCTAATGCAGCAAGAAGCCGGAAAAGACCAGATGCCATCTGGCTGATAAGTACGAGCAGCAGGTAATGGCGGAAGAACCTTTCAATGTTTGGATCAAAGCCAATGACATAGTAGGTCATGCCAATCCACACAGCGCATTCCAGGAACGATATTGGGATCTTTAGCACCCATGTAGGCAATGCATATGCCCATGATGGGTAGAAGAGGAGGTCCCTTTGCTTATAAAATATCGGCAGTTTTGCAATGCTCATGGCGAGCTCGGCGAAACCATTGAACAGATGTGTTACTAGGCCAAGGAACATTGCACCCAGAAAGATCACACCATCTTCAATGCCGCGTCGATGCATTGTTGTACGCAGGAAGACCGTCATTGCAATGGTTCCAAGGATTATGAGCTGGAACAATATGGAACATTCATTAGATATTGCTATCTGTATCCGGAAGTTAAGAA
The DNA here is from genome assembly GCA_033239725.1 of Echinochloa phyllopogon. Classification (NCBI taxonomy): domain Eukaryota; kingdom Viridiplantae; phylum Streptophyta; class Magnoliopsida; order Poales; family Poaceae; genus Echinochloa; species Echinochloa phyllopogon. Next base: position 7,647,874 of record BTCW01000001.1, read on the forward strand.
GATTTCAGAAAATAATATGCATACCTGGACTATTTTGAATATGTAAACAAACGAGTTCCTCTTCATCAGCAGCCACTCCCTAGAGAAGCTTGCTCTGAGAAGCTCCATCTTGCTGATACCATACTTTGATGTTGTGAGAGCCGCAGGATGGTTCATGGTGCGATCAAAGGGCACTTGGAGCTCTGATCCCAGCTTACGCCCAACATGGAATGCTTTGAATGCCTCTGCAAAGTCGTTGACTGAGATGTATCTGTATGGCTTGTCTGTTCTACACCAGTACTGGTGTTGATCCTTCCTAGACGTGACCTGTGATTTCACAGAAAGCAATGTCAAATTGGAATTCCAAGTCCAAACGTTAAGTAAACAGGATTCTGCAGGATCACTCACTTCTTGCAAGAAATCTGCAACACCTTTTCTCTCAGGACATTTGAAGCCTATGGCCTCAAAGAACTCGAGAACATTATCCCGAGGACCCTGGTACACGATTTGGCCCTCAGAGAGGAGAACGATGTCATCGAAGAGCTCATATGTTTCAGGTGCAGGCTGAAGCAGTGCGATGAGTGCAGTTCCACCAAGGATGTGAACCGACTGCCTTAGAGAGTTGACGATCTGATATGTTGTGGAGCTGTCCAGACCAGTGGAGATTTCATCCATGAATAACGCCTTAGCTGGCCCAACAAGCATCTCACCTTTGCAAATTCAATACAAGCCAAGAAGATGAGAAGTCAATTTTTTGGATCAGGATCAAAGCGATTAATGCACAAATTTTTGTTTAGCTGCAGATTGCACATACCGGTTGTGACACGCTTCTTTTGTCCTCCTGAGATACCTCTGATCATAGAGTCTCCAACCATTGTATCTGCACAGACATCCAGACCCAAAATCTGCAGATGAAAAGTACTGTTAGAGGCATATCCATTTCTCTTGTTTCTTTTTTTTCTTGCAGTGTATTTTACTCACTTTTAGGATGTAATCTGTGACCACGGTCTCCTGGCCTTCCACAGAGATGGCCTGCATGTACAATAACTTGAGCATTTCTTGCTTACCTTCAAACAAACACAAGGGGTTTGATTCAACTTAAAGGACATTTTACCTTCATGTAGACATCAATGTCAGGATCTGGTTTAATGTTAGCTTCTTTCTCCCTTCTTGAGAGTTCAGTAAGCATGTCTGTGTAATTTCAAAAAGAAGTCAGTAAGTCATCACTTTAAGAAACAATTATCTTTGTCCCTTTGTCAATGTCCATGTGACCATGTTACATACCATATCGCGTTCCAACTCCTTGGCATCTTGCAGAGAAGGCAAGTGTTTCCCGGACGGTCATTTCGCCGACGTGAATATCATGCTGCCCGATGTATGCTGATGTCCTCTGAGGGACAAATTCATCCATGTTGTGCCCGTTGTATGTCACTCTTCCTGACACCTGAACCATTACAAGTGCATCCATGTTAGTACAACTTATTATAGCAAGCTTGTAGTCCCGAGTTGTTTTTTTGCTTGAAATTCAGAACCAACTCAAAATAAAGAGACTATGCAGGATGTGATACCTTCAAAGTTGAGTCAAGTTTCCCTGACAGGGCCAGAAGTAGACTTGTTTTCCCAGACCCAGGAGGGCCAAGCAACAGGGACATCCTGAATAAACACAAGGTAAATTGAACGACTCCAGTCTGCTGTCTACTGCAACAACAAAAACCTCGTATTTTCAGAGCTCACGGTTTCACGAATTCCTTACCTGCCGGGTTTTATGATTCCACTGATGTCATTGAGGATGGAGATTGGCCTCTTCCCGCTCGAAACAATGCCCATAGCACTCAGCACATCCTGAGATAAGGACCATGCCACGAGAACCATTAGCTGAGGGGTTAAACCTGACAAACTTTTTCCCATGCCTAGCAAACATGCTTGAAGCTGCCTCTGCAGATGCTGATGCGTACCATGACTTTGTTGGAGAAGAAGTTGGTGAACGTGGGCACGCCCCGGTTGCCGACGTAGGCCTCCGCGTCGATGTTCAGGTGCTCGAACCGCACTTCAATCGTCGGGTTGTCGATCCCAACTCTGCAAAACCAGCAGAAAAATCATGAATAAAAAGCGAGTGGATACGTAACACGAAATGCATACTTCTCTGCAATGCTTGTGCTGATCATTTTCAAAGCAAATGCATCTGAACTTTTGCACATGCCGTCTAAATTAAAGCAGGTTGGCGATCAACTGATAATGATGAAGTGCTCACCGCTCCATGCGGTCGCGGAGCTTGAGGAGGAAGCGCTCGTTGTCTTCCTCGGCGGTGCGGACGAGGCGCTCGATGAGGTTCTTGCGCTCCTGCATGCCGAGCCCCTGGATGTCAACCTCCTCGAAGCCGGCGGCGCCGGCCGCCGCCGCGGTGAGGATGCCCCGGCGCATGCGGTCGTAGGTGGGCAGCTTCTCGATGGCCGCCCACCGCAGCGCCTCCTCGTCGTCCTCCTCCCGCACCGACCGCCCGAACGCGTCGCTCCGCCCCGACGCCCGCCACGACGACGCCGTCCGCCGCAGGCTCCCGCTCGCGATGCTCCCCATCCGCACTAAATCCATGGCTCTCCTCTCTTCTTCTAGCTTGCTTGCTGATCTCCAAGAGAGGAGGAAGGAGAAAGGGAAGAAGAGACAGAGCTAGCTAGCTGTGAGTGTCCCAGGGATGAGGAGACGGGACGGCGATGAGGTTTAAATACCCGTGGCCATGCTTCTAATCCCGGTCTGGCAAGGTGATTAGCGCAGGCTTAACTGCTCTCCGGTGGCGGGCGCGCGTAGGTCACTTTGATTGCGCGGGAAATTATATTCCGTCAGAGCCTAGCTCAATTTTCTTTCTATTTCGAGTCAAGCGTGAATAGTCTGACCATTTGAAATTTTGAATGGGCTCGGTCAAGGCGCGAACCAACAGCCTCTGCCCGACCCTGACCTGGCGCCACGAGTCAAACCGGCGCGGGGCTCGTCTGCGCCGTCCATCCGCGCAATCGACGGCCAGGGTTCTGCGGAGATCGCTGACGTGGGGGCATGGCATGGAGGCCTGGCGGGCTCCGGTTTCGCACGGCAAGGGACTTGACTGACTGTTCTGTTCCATGGATCATTGGATCATGATGTGAAGTCAGCTCTGCACTGGTATTCAAAGGGCTATTTTTTTAGATATAAAATGTTTCAAAGCACTACTGTGTGTTGTCACTTGTCAGATATTACCGGTTTGTTCAAAACGCATGAATTTCACAGAAACATAAAAAAGTTTGATGCCTTAAATCAGCTCACGGAGATATTGGGACGTTGCTTTTACAGTTCTACTCCCTGCGACCTGCGGCAGGGAACGTGCTTTTACATTTGCCGGACAACAAAAACACTCGCCGTCCTTACTGTGGCTAGTTCGCTGATGGTTTGTGTTCCAGCGGCACGGACGAGCATTCCATGATGCTAATTAAGTAAGAGTGCCATTCATGAAGGGCATTTCGGTACTAGCACGATACCTTCAGAAGAGCTCGTACCTGATTCTTCTACTAATGAATAAGAGTACCGTTTACTAAGATCATTTCTTTTTTTTAGAACTAAGATCATTTCCGCACAGAAGAAAAAAAAAGGAAATTAGACTGGTTCGTACTACTTTTATATTCGAGTCGATTGCACCAAGCAACTTCAAATTCCAACTGCTTGATAAGTTCAAATACGTATTTCTTTTTATTTCTCTTTTGAGAAGACTAAAACTCATTCAAATGTGTACCCAAGGAAAGCAAAGTGGAATGGGAAAAATATCTAATAGAGTGGACTAGAGCCACACAAGTATACTTTCATCTCTATATAGATAAACGTCGTTGCGTGTCCTCTAATGAGTGGAGACGATGTTAAAAAATAAGGGTTTAATTTGTTTGCTGGTGACAACATAATTCATTAAGTTGTTTGGGTCTCTAGGGAGCCCTTCACTGGGTATTGTCAGAGTTGAAACAAGTTCTGACGCCCAATTTAAAATAGAAATAGAGGCAGATCTCATTTAATATTGAGAGGGCATAAGACTGTCCGCACTCGTCATACTCTATATTCATCCTCTAAAAAAGAATATTATATTCTGGCCATTGAGATTCTCTCCTCTATACCAATTTCTTTCGCACCCGTCATTTTCTATATCTCATACTCTATACTATCCAACGCGCAGGGCCCACCCGTTTTAATCTTTTTTCCACCTTCCTTTCACGTGACGCCGCCACTCTCCCCTCTCTCTCTCTCTCCATTGGCGCATGGCGGCGGCGCGCAGGGCGCCCGGTCTCCCCGGCCAGCGGCACGGTGACCTTCAGTCGACCTCCGGCGGTGCGTGCTCCAAGCTCCAGGCGGAGCCACTCGTCCTCGCGGCGGCGCGCCAGCTCAGCCTGGATGACCTTGGGCATGACAGTCGGCAGGCCCACCCACGCGCGCGGCCTTGCGGTCGGGGCACAGCGCCATGGCGGCGAGCTATTGCTGTTCGAGCTTGGCGTGGCGACGGTTCTCGGCGCGGCGAGCGGCTGCCTCGGCGCGCTTCTCAGCGTCTTCCTCACGGCGGCGTGTAGAGCGCGACTTGGGGCCTTCGGCCGCAGTAGGCCTCCTCCTAGGTGCGCGTCTCCCGGCCGGGGCGCGACCACGCCTCCTCTAGAGCTGTCGGACCCCGGTTTCCAGGGGCCTGCGGGCGGCCTGCCCTCCATGTTGCGGGGGTGGCGGCGACGGCTCCTCTAGCAGGCGGCGACGAGGATGGCGGCGGCAAGGATGCCAAAGGATTTTCCCCTCGCGGGCGGCGGCGGCGGCGGCGAGGACGTCATCGTCTCTTCCTCGTGAGCGGCGGCGACGAGGACGCCGGCGGCTCCTCCTTGCGGGCAGCGGTGACGGCGAGGGCAGGGGTGGTCGGCCTTCCATGCGTTGGGGTGGGATAGCGTACGAGGGCCAGCGGCGGAGGCGAGGTGGGGCTGGGCCGTTGTCGTTAATGCGCGGACGCCGGCGCCAAGCATGGAGAGGATGGAGGGCGGGACCTAGCGTCGACGCCGACGGACAAGGCTGGTGCTGGGTGCTGGGTTCTGGCTCCCAGCGGGTGGTTTGGGTGATGCTAGAGAATGAAAGTACAATCCTCTATTCCGCTAGAAATAGAGGAACGCGGACGTTACACTTCTTTAGCGTATGGTTTAGAACAACCCAATTTGAAGACTATTGCTGAAATTGCTCTAAAAAGGACTAATTATCACCCAACGATAGAGCTATCACCTACTGTAAAAACTCTAAACCCATCACCTTCTAGAAACTACTACGTACAAAGTAGGACCGCCTTTCACCATGCCACCTTAGCCCTTGTGACTCTATCTTATTATTTAGTATCTTATTACAATAGAAGCAAAAGGAGCCACCAGATTCACCGAGAGGGCCTAGAAAATCCCACGTTAATCTAAAAAAGAGAAGGATATGTGCCGTCGGATTTTATGAAGATCTAACGATCCAAATTATTTTGTTAATCCCAATAAAAAATAAGAATATATACCGCCGGATTTTATGAAGATCTAACGGTCTATATTATTTTGTTCGCCACCGCACCTCCGCGGTCGCCTCGCGGCCGTTCGCGACTGGCACGCGAGCCGTCCAATGCCGCCGCCGCGCAACCGCCTTTGGCCAACGTAGCAGGCCTCCATCGTCGTCGTGAGGCCGTCCGCGACCGCCGCGTAAACCGTTTATGGCCACCGTAGGAGGTATCCATCATCGCCGCGAGGCCATGCCGCTCCTCCGCGGTCGCCTCGTGGCCGTCGGCGGCCGCCGCGCGAGCCGTCCAATGCCGCCTCTACACAACCGTCTGTGGCCGTCGTAGGACGCCTCCACCGTCGCTGCGTGGCCGTCCGTGGCCGCCGCGGGAATCTATCGTCGTCGCGGCCGCAGGAGCCATTCACGGCCGCCGCGGGAGCCGCCCGCACGTCTCCGGAGTTCGGGGTCCGGCCGCTCTGCGCGCCGCTGGAGGCCGAGGCTGAAGGCTGCCAACCGGGGAGACCGACACTCCTCGCCACTGCTGCCGTCCAATGCTGCCGCCGCGCAACCGCCTGTGGCCGCCGTAGAAGGCCTCCATCGACATCGCGAGGCCGTGCGCGACCGCCGCGCAAGCCGTCCAATGCCGCCGCCGCGCAACCGTCTATGGCCGTTGTAGGAGGCCTCCATCATCGCCGCGAGGTCGTCCAATGCCGCTGCCGCCCCTATGCGGTCGCCTCGCCGGCGGCCACTGCGCGAGCCGTCCAATGCCATCGCTACGTAACCGTCTGTGGCCCCCGTAGGAAGCCTCTACCGTCGCCACATGGTCGTCCGTGGTGCCACGGAAATCCATCGTTGTCACCACCGTGGGAGCCATCCGAGCGTCTTCGGTGTTTGGGGTCAGACCGCTCCGCGAGCCGCTGGAGGCTTGAAAGGACCTTGATGTCACCTAGAGGGGGGTGAATAGGTGAATCTGCAAATTACAAACTTTTTCACACAGTCAGTACAGAAACCGGTCAGACCGGTTTCCAAAACCGGTCAGACCGCTTTCTTGAAAGCGGTCAGACCGCTTTGCCAAAGCGGTCAGACCGGTTTTCACAGAGAAAACCAACTATGTAAAATAACCCTCCTCTACAAGTTCTAGCACAAACCAAACTTGGTGATAGGCTCCTATAGAAGATAACTAGCAGGTTCACTTAGTCCCTGCACACAAGTAGAGCACACCCAAGTAGAACGATGCGGAAGCGAATATAAATGCTAGAATTGAGCTCGTGAAGTAAAACAAGAGACAAGGATTTGTTTTCCCGAAGTTCGGAGTTCACCTCTGCCACAAAGGCTGTCACAAAGACACGATGAATCCTAGTCTCCGTTGAGGGCCTACGAAAGGCGGGCTTATCCACTCCAAGCCACTTTCCTCGGATTCCACTAACTTTTGACCCTTTCCCACGAAGGAGGCAAGACCAGCCTTTACAACCAATCCGTGGCTTACCACACACGAGGTAGCTCACCGGCGACACCTAGCCGTTTAGGAGGATTCACCTCCAAGAGTAACATATGCTTCAATGGTTGCTAGACTCCACCGGAAGTGCTCAAGACTATGGATATGCTCTTTGCTGCTGCAATTAGCTCACTCAATCTTTCTATAGCTCATACACAAAGCATCCCTCAACCCAAATCCAAAGATATGAACTAAATCAATCAACTCTCACAAAGAGAGGTTTGGGGAGAGCTTGCTGGTGCTTGGGAAGGCTAGGGACGAGCCACAAAGGCAAATCAACCAGCACCCCTCACAAGAGAGGGGTATGGGGTATAAATACCCCACACAACACAAACTAGCCGTTATAGCCGTTGGAAACCGGTCAGACCGGTTTCCCAAACCAGTCAGACCGGTTGTCAAACCAAAGTAACCGTTGCACCTGTTAGAGTCCCAAACCGGTCAGACCGGTTTCCCAAACCGGTCAGACCGGTTTGGGTCGACTCAGCACACTAGCGTCCCAAAAGCGGTCAGACCAGTGACAATGACTACAAGTTCAACTAGATAAGCTTTAATCCATTTCTTCTCCCCCTTTGTGAGCAAGCATCCATAAAAGGGCCTGGAGAAGCTTGTAGTCACACTCCCATCATGCATCCAATCTCCTCCGTCGCTAGAAGGTCGGGCTATGATCATCTGACGAAGAAGATGTAGTCCAATGAAAACCTTCACTCAAGTGAATGTGTATGTGTGATAATATGGAGTGATTCGGATGTGCTAGCCATGGAAGAAAAAATGGATGAGCTAAACATACCATGACTAGGAGCAGAAGTGGGTCCGAAGATAGAAGCTGCTGCCTGTGAAGCAAAGTCTCCGGGAGATGGAGAAGGTGCACTAGAGAACTGAACTCCTGACATAGATGAAGATGTGCCACCATATGCATAGGACGATGACGGGAGTGTAGCAGCTGCATAGGTAGGTCCTGGAGGTGCAAACCCAAACGAGGAACCAAACAAGTCACCCTCTGAAGTAGGCATGTATGGCATGGTCCCTGGAGCACCAACTGACTGTCGAGGGGGTGGCGGAGGCTGTGAGCTCGACCCAACGTGTCCATATCCAAATATGTCACCATACTCCTCAAAATAGCCCGCATTCATGTGATCAGTCATGATATCTCGAAGCGGTGGAATCTCGGGCAACTCAAGAGGTGGTGAAATAGGTGACGGAGGATCATTTGGACTCAATGCTGTGTGTAATCTCTTGATTGCATCTCGAGTCTTCTTGTTCTCAATTCTCTGCTGCCTAACATCAACCTGGACATCCCTCTGGCCTTTGCAAATGCCTGTGAACATAGATATGAATTTTTTGATTGGAGAGGTCCGTCCCTCTGGCTGTGCACCACTGCCAGACCCAAACCGGTCAGACCGGTTTGTAGAACCGGTCAAACCGGTTCTGGCCTGCAGCTGTGAATGCTGCTGCTGCTGAGTTTGAGCTCCTCCGGCTGCTGTATCTGTGTCTGCTTGTGGAGGAGAGGGCATTCTAAACTTATAAGGCACAGGAGGCTTCAATGGCTTATGTTGGGTGTCCTTCTTGATCTTCAAATTTGTCACCCTCTCTATCATAATCATGATGAAGGGACTGTAAGCACAAATCTTCTGAGGACTCTCAGAAATGGTCTTGATTTCTTGCCAAATGAAATCTGCAACACTAAAGGGAGGTGTCTCCTCTCCAATCCTCAAATAGTACATCATATTCCTCATATAGAGTGAGATATCTGAGGTGTTGCCATCTCTAGGAGTGAGTGTCTTGCGAAGCATCCTATAAAGTGTTCCATAGTAGGTGTATAAACCACTCACTTTCCCCAGCTGCCATTCTGATTTCTTGGATACATGAATTGCAACTCTGAATTTTCTAGTACACCACTATCATGTATCTTTACGGTGTTTTCATCCTCATTGTCAACCTTCAAGAGAGTAGCAAAGGCAATGTAAGTGATATGATAGCGTTGCCCTTCTGTCATCCAATGCATGGCTCTCTCTCGCCTGCCATCCTCCTCATAGTATCCAAAGTACACAGTAGCATAGAACTGAGCAATCACCTCCTTGTTCCAATTATGCTTGAAGCCCATGAGATGTTTGATTCGCTTTTCTGAACAAACTCTGATAATCTCATTGAAGACCGGGTTGTCTTGTTTGCTCATGTACTCCCAATCTATGTACTGTGCATCTGAAGTGATCTTGGTCTTCTTCATAATAGCTGTGGCATAGAAATCCTGCTGAAAAAGAGTCCAAAATCTGTAGTCGGTGGCTGTCCTATCCACATCAAGTGGACTACTCCTCCTCAACCTCCTCACTGTATCTGTCATCCCACCAGCTAGATAATCTGTCACTCTCCTGCTAGCTGGGCCAGTGGGTCGGCAAATCTCAAGAATGAGAGGAGCATTTGCCTCTGGTGAACCATCACCTGCTGCCTCCTCTTCATCATCATCACCGGCTGCCATCTCCTCATCTTCATCATTACCACCCAACTGATCATGCCGGTATACAACCCTGTAGGTTTCATCCTCAACCTCATCCTCATCAGTGGTGTTCCCAAGTTCATCCACCTCCTCAATTTCCTGCTCAGCTGTTCTCTTTGACCTCCTAGGCCTCAAAGCTCTGCCACTGGCTGCTTGTGAGCTACTACCTCCGGATTCATCAAACTTCCCCTTTTTGATTCTCTCGGCATGTGATCCTTTTGGCATCTTCTACTGTCCTTCCTGGGTTCACAAGATGACACACAAAGTATCAATACCCAGGAGTTGATTGATCAAGAGAATTGAATAGATAGAGTGCATTCAAGAGGATTTGAGTCAACTTAGCACAAAACCGGTCAGACCAGTGCAAGGAACCGGTCAGACCGCTTTTGGTCTGAGCTGAGCCAACTCGAGTTGAAGATCAATTTGGACAGATTCTAGTCTGGATTTTGACAAGATATTGATATACAAGCTATCCCTAGTCCATATGTGAGCTAGCATAGTGCAAAACAGGGACTTGAGCCTTCACTGCCCAAACCGGTCAGACCGGTTTCTCAACCCGGTCAGACCGCTTTTGGCAGTGAAGATGCAAATCCTTGTTGCGCAAAATGTAGCCCAGCAAATCGATTTATCTCTTAGGGATAGGTTCCTAGGCATGCTAGAAGATGTTCCACCAAAGGGTTTTGCAAGATATTCAACGAGTGAGTAGATCGGGCGATGGGAAGATTTGTATACCTTGATAGCCTTGAACTCGTGAGAGAAATGAGAGATGAATCCAATGTAGTTGGGAATCCAATCTGGCAGCCTTGGGGCACTTCAAATCCAACAAGCAAACAACTTTTCCTTGGTTGAATCTTCAAATCGCCATGGGAGGTTCTCCTTGCAGTGAAGAGCAGGAGAGAGAAGGGCTGGGGTGGTGAATGAATATGGGAGGAGAGAGGGAATCACGGACGGCCAGTAAAACACGTGGGCCACCTTCCTGAGCCAAACCGGTCAGACCGGTTTCTCCCAGGGAGATGAGTCAAGTCAGGATCTCAGGATCTTCCGAGAATTTTGTTGGATCTTCTGATGAGCTTCGGATCTTCCGGGCTAGAAACAACTCAAGACAGAGCTGCTCGGAACTTCCTGTCGGATCTTCCGACCCAATGTCGGAACTTGCTTCAAAACTGTTCCAAAACTTGTTTCCTTGATCTAAGAATATATTATGATGAAATTTTTCCTTCAAAACTCCAAGAATTTCCACAGAAAGGTTCACTCAGCTGCTTGGGCCCAAACCGGTCAGACCAGTTTGGGAAACCGGTCAGACCGGTTTCTCCCAGTCAGCTGAGACAAGTCCGAAAGGGTGGAAATTGAGCTCCAAAACTTGTTCACTTGATCTGAGAGTATATGTGATAGGCATGGTCTTCAACTACTCAAGATTATCCAGAGAAAAGATAAGATTTCCAATAAATCTATTTTATTTCGTTTCTTCCGAAAGAAATGGGATAGGATTGATGGATAGATAAAGATTTATGGACTTGAGAGAAATCTCACCATTTGTGACTAGCCATCAATCAAGCAAGGTTAACAATAGTCACAAATAGATCGACAAAGGTCAAAAGACCAAAACTCAAATATTTTCAAAATCACACACTCCTATCATGCTAGTTGGGTTTTTCAAACTCTATCCTATGTCACCCAAAGGCATGCACATATATTGAGCACAAAACGACATTAACAAATTTAGCTTACACTATTCACCAAGAAAGTTGCAAACTAAACCTTTAAAGAACGCATATGAGCTTGATATATTTGCATGCAAATACTCACTCTAGCATGACAAGGGCCTAGATGCACAAGGTAAAAACTAGTTCATAGAAAACATACCTTGGCCTCTAGTAGAATGTGTTGTGCAATGTTGTCAATCTTTTCATATGAGTTCTCTCATGATATTATCCATTTGATCAACATAGAGAGAAAACATTAATGTGCACAACACATGATTTCATTTGATCAACACATAATTTCATAATTAATGACTTTTTACAAAAGCATGAAAACATAGGTCATTAATTACGAGCACACACAATATAGACCAAATTCCTTATTTTAGTGCATTAGTGATGATGTGGTTAGAAGGAACTTGTATGCACTAGATTTGAAAGATTAAATCAATTTAAGGAATTTAATGCTATATTATGTTGAGATGTCAAAACATAAATTGAGATCAAGATTCATGATGAGAATGACTATAGTGTTACCGTCATGAATCACAAGGTGAGTTGACAACTCCAATTTGAGAGAAGTACTCTCTCACCATTGAGACTACAAGTTCACTAAAAGAAATGTTAGTCTCAAGGACACAAATATTGAAATAATCTCCCCTTAAATGTGTGCATCATATGTAGACAATATGAGACATGCACTTTGCCTTGTAAATGACATGGAGGGGATTAATTCAATATTCGGTCAAGTCGTACAATAAATTACTCAAAATGAAATATGCCAAGTAATCATACCATCATGAAGAAGTAATTTAGATTACATATGCCAAGAGTGAGAAGTTCATGAAATAAATTTCTTGCATCTTCATTTCTCACACAAATGGCCAAGTCCAACTCCCTGAGCCAAACCGGTCAGACCGGTTTGGGCAACCGGTCAGACCGGTTTCACTCAGGCAGAGGCAGCCAAACCGGTCAGACCGGTTTGGGAAACCGGTCAGACCGGTTTTGCCTCGGATCTTCCGATGGATCATCCGGCCGGTTGAAGTGCACTACAGAGCCGCCCGGATCATCTGGTCGGATCTTCTGGCCTCAGTGTCGGATCTTGTGTGGTATGCCCTGAAAATGATAGAACTTTGCTCTACTAGAGAGCTATTAGACATACCACGTGGCATATGCTTAGAGTATTAACAAAAATCTTCATTTCTTATAAATGTGCCAAAGTTGCAACTGTCTGGGCCAAACCGGTCAGACCGGTTTTGCCAGACATTACCTGTTCATCGGAAATTTCCGGTTCTCGTGTAGATTTACGACATATGCGACGGATATTTCCGATAGGGTCGTAAATCGGTAGTGTGGTGCCAAACACTTGTTATTGAGCTTCTTGCATTGGAGTTTGGTTTCCCACAAATTTGACACAATATTGCTCTACTAGAGAGCCATAAAAAGCATCACATGGCATATATAAATCAATTTTCAAGAAAGTAGCCTAGGTCACTATCAAGTTTCACAAGTTCAAAACTTAGAAGCACTTGATCCTACAAAAGGCACTAGTGACAAAGACTTAACCAATTTAAGCACAATGTTACCGAGATGACATTGAGTATAGAGTATGAAGCGGAAGCAATTTTTCTTGGCTTGCTAGTAGATCATTGAAGATTGTCATTCAAGCCAAGCCACCAATGCATCTCGTAGTCCCTACAATCTCATCAAGCATGCTTTGGTACCCAACTCGTGTTGGGTCCGATGTTGTTAGTTCCAATATGCTTAGGGACCCAAATAGCTCTTGTGCCGCTCCTTGGAGAACGAATCACTTTGGTGGCACAAGGGGTTTTTGGAGAATCCCCAAGCTTCACTTTTGTAGAATGAACAATGTCGGGTTTAGTAATTTTACCATTGGGACAATCTTTACCAAAGTGTCCTTTCTCCCGACATGAGTAGCATATCTTGTGCTTGATGTTAGTTGCCTTCTTCTTGTGTTGCTCGGTAACCAACTTTTCCATGTACTTTGCTTGTGCCTTGAGAAATCCTTTGTTGAGCTTTATTTGGGGCTTTTCTTGGTGTAGTCCCACGTTGCTTGGACATGAAGCAACTTGATGCCCTTTCTCAAGGCAACCAAAGCATCTTCTCTTCTCCATATTTCTTTGTCTTTTGGAGAGAGTTGGCTTGCCTTCTTTCTTAGTGAAACACTTGGCTTGAGCCAAATTTTCACTATTGCTTTGATCTTGGTTTGTGTAGGACTTGACTTGATAAATGTAAGAGCTTTGCACGGTAGATCCCTTCTCAAGCTTCTTCACCATGGATTCACGGTTATCTTGAGAAGGTTGTCCATTGCTCTTCCCTTTGAGAGTTGTCAAGTTCTTTGTGAGTCTTTCCACCTCTTGCTTGAGTTCTTCATTTTCCTTTGCAATGAGGTCATCACTAGACTCTACACACACTTCATCATACCAAGATCGTTTTGCTTGAGAGCAACATGGGTTAGCACATGATAGATTATATTGAATTTGAGAGCAAGTGCATATGTGAGATTGAGGTTCAATTGATTTTACCGAAGTGATTATAACCTCATGAGCAATCTTTAATGAAGCATATGATTCTACAAGTTTTTCATGAGAACACAAAAATTCTTCATGTGTCACTTGTAGTATCTCATGCTTACTACCAATTGATTCTAATTTTTGCTTGAGCACTTTGTTTTATTTTTCTATGGAAGCCATATGAAGAGCATCACAAGTATAATCATCAACAATTGCATCATACTTACAAACCAAAGTGGCGTTTGAGAGTTTGACTTCCTCAAGCTCTTTGAGAAGAGCTAGGATAGTCTCATCCTTTGAGTTCTCCGCCTTCTCATCTTCTTTGGACTTGTAATATATGAGTGCCTCATCATTGGAGGGTGATATTGCTTGTGAGCTTGAAACTTTGCTTGCACGGCGTCGGCCTCCCTTTTTGCAGCCAGCTGCACGCTTCCTGCCCAAACCGGTCAGACCGGTTTGAGAAACCGGTCGGACCGGTTTCTGCAGTGAAGTGGCAGCTGAGCCGTCATGCTCTTGTGGATCCACGGTGGTCATCACATGAGGCTTGGTGCATGTATTTGATGATGTAGAGCACTCCTCATGTGACTTGGCTCCTTTTTGGTCTTGCGTGTCGCTTTTGATGTTGCCATATAGCTCCTCAATTCGAGCCCAAATAAGATGAGCATCGAATAGAGTTGCTTCATCTTCTAGAATCAATTCTCTAACTTCATTGCTCACAACATCAAATAAAAAGTTAGCGACACGAGCATTGAGTTGAAAGCAATTCATCTCATCTTCGGTTGGATTGGACATGCTCCAATCAACACTAGGACGATCAATGCCTTCAACTACAACCCGCTCAAGAATAGGACTCATGGCCCTAAGATCATTAAGCACATGAAAAGACCAAGTTGAATAATTTGAGCCGTCACTAGCTAGTGGCTCATAGGTTACCTCACAAGTGGTCGACATCTTTCCTCACGGCGGTTAAGCTTGGATGTGAGGCCAGGCTCTGATACCAATTGAAAGGACCTTGATGTCACCTAGAGGGGGGGTGAATAGGTGAATCTGCAAATTACAAACTTTTTCACACAGTCAGTACAGAAACCGGTCAGACCGGTTTCCAAAACCGGTCAGACCGCTTTGCCAAAGCGGTCAGACCGGTTTTCACAGAGAAAACCAACTATGTAAAATAACCCTCCTCTACAAGTTCTAGCACAAACCAAACTTGGTGATGGGCTCCTGTAGAAGATAACTAGCAGGTTCACTTAGTCCCTGCACACAAGTAGAGCACACCCAAGTAGAACGATGCGGAAGCGAATATAAATGCTAGAATTGAGCTCATGAAGTAAAACAAGAGACAAGGATTTGTTTTCCCGAAGTTCGGAGTTCACCTCTGCCACAAAGGCTGTCACAAAGACACGATGAATCCTAGTCTCCGTTGAGGGCATACGAAAGACGGGCTTATCCACTCCAAGCCACTTTCCTCGGATTCCACTAACTTTTGACCCTTTCCCACGAAGGAGGCAAGGCCAGCCTTTACAACCAATCCGTGGCTTACCACACACGAGGTAGCTCACCGGCGACACCTAGCCGTCTAGGAGGATTCACCTCCAAGAGTAACAAATGCTTCAATGGTTGCTAGACTCCACCGGAAGTGCTCAAGACTATGGATATTCTCTTTGCTGCTGCAATTAGCTCGCTCAATCTTTCTATAGCTCATACACAAAGCATCCCTCAACCCAAATCCAAAGATATAAACTAAATCAATCAACTCTCACAAAGAGAGGTTTGGGGAGAGCTTGTTGGTGCTTGGGAAGGCTAGGGACGAGCCACAAAGGCAAATCAACCAGCACCCCTCACAAGAGAGGGGTATGGGGTATAAATACCCCACACAACACAAACTAGCCGTTATAGCCGTTGGAAACCGGTCAGACCGGTTTTCAAACCAAAGTAACCGTTGCACCTGTTAGAGTCCCAAACCGGTCAGACCGGTTTCCCAAATCGGTCAGACCGGTTTGGGTCGACTCAGCACACTAGCGTCCCAAAAGCGGTCAGACCGCTTTCCAAAACCGGTCAGACCGGTTTTGGTCCCCTCAGCACACAAAGTCCCTAAAGGACTTCTCTCTAGAGGTTATCTCTCATGGGTTGATCTATTGAGCACGTTTTGGTGTTGTAAACACAACTAATGTTGCATCCCTCTTGATAGTACGACATTCCTAAACTCAAGATAAAAACAATAAATAGAATCTACCACTTGAGCTTTTATATCTTCATTGGTGCCATACTTGATCATCTTCAACTTGAGGGCTTCAACATTTCATGTCTTTGCTGAGCAAATCCAACTTGAGCCAATGGCTTAGAATTTCCATTGTATGAAACAATTCATAAGCCATTCCACTATATGATCAATAAAGATTAGATGCTTCACATTGCTTCACTTGATATGACTTGATCGACGTATAGAAACCAAACTATAATGTTAGACTTTTCCACAAACAAAGTCCCTCGGCTACAAGACCAACTTGCCCTTCACTTTGTTAGGAATGTCACTCGCATCTAGCTTGATCCCTTCCGTCCTCTCTTGCCAAATTAAGCTACGCTTTGCATTGCATCATTAATGAAATCCACATTGAATATCCTTGTTATCAATTGATTTGAAATGTCTTCAATATTGTTTTGTATGTTGTCTTGTATGTTTTCTTTGGTAGATAACTTGTCCATAAGCATCAATGCACTTGAGACCATATACTAACCATAGAATCATGTCTCATTTTGAATATAACCATTGCCATGGATCAAGCCCAAAGAAATCCCAATTTCTTCAATTATTTTTGTCCCAAAAACCTTTGACAAGTATCCTATAGATGAGACCAACTAATTTGCATAAGACCGTGTCTCATTTGTCATTTTACTTCACTTGTCATTGTATTGCTTAGTTGCATGGGATCACACTCACTTGTTTGCTCTCATGTCATTTATACCAATAATGAGCTTATATTCTTCAACAATCATATTACATGAATATTCATAAGAATAAAACCCTGCTCATACACTTAAGCAAACAAGTTAAATATAAATCATGTTGTCATCCAAAATCACCAAAACATATAAGTGCCTAGATGCACTTTCAAGGCTGAGGCTGAAGGCTGCCGACCGGGGAGACCAACACTCCTCGCCACTGGTGTCGTCCAATGCCGCCGTCGCGCAACCGTCTGTGGCCGCCGTATGATGCCTCCATCATTGCCGCGAGGCCGTCCAATGCCGCCGCGACCCCTCTGCGGTCACCTCGCGGCCGTCCGCGGCCGCCGCGCGAGCCGTCCTATGCCGCCGCTATGCAACCGTCTGTGGCCGCTGTAGGAGGCCTCCACCGTCGTCGCGTGGCCGTCCGTGGCGCTGCGGAATCCATCGCCGTCGCCTCCGCAGGAGCTGCTCGCGCGTCTTCGGTGTTCGGGGTCAGGCCACTCCGCGAGCCGTTGGAGGCCGGGGCTGAAGGGTTCCGGCCGGGGAGACTGACACTCCTCGGCACTGCTGCCGCCACTAGAGAGAGGGGGGAGATAGAGGGAGAGAAATAGAGTGGGGGGGAGTGGTGACATCAGTGAAAGAAAACGAGAAAAGGAGATGTGTGGGCTCACGTGTTGGTAGTTAGTATAGAATATAAGATACATAGGATAACAGGTGCAGATGAAATTGATATAGAGAAGAGAATCTCAATGATTAGGTAGTAATATTCTTTTTAGAGGATGAGAATAGAATACGACAAGTGCGAACAACCTGAAACCCCATGTGCCCTACCACGTTCCTCAATATAGGAGGCAACGTTCAACAATGAGTGGAGGACAACACATCAATATGCACGTGTACCTGATAAGAGGTGCTCGGATTTATAGCGTTCAACAAGGTTGTGAGCACAACGGGAGAGAACAACTCTTCCTGTCTAAAGGGGGCGAATCGCTGCCGGGATTGAGCACCATGACCGCACTCAACACTCAGTGTCTTTGCCAATGCAAGTGGAAGATCATCAAATGGGTTACTAGCGCTCAAACCCACTTGATGATCTTTGTTAATGAGTTGGTGCAAGAAGCAGAGAGAGGAAAAACAAAGCAGAGAAATTTAGGTGGTGTAGCGTTCAACAATGTGTTTAGATTTAGGGCGTTCACCAAGGTTGTGAGCATAATGAGAGAAAAATTCTCCATATCTGAAGGGAGTGAATCGTTGCAGGGATTGATCATCATCATGGCCATACTCAGCACTCATGAAAGATCATCAAATGGTTTGTCCACACTCAAACCCGTCAATACAATTAGTAAATATAAGATTGCATCATTAAGTCATACATACAGTGTGCCATATACATAATGATAAAAAATGATAATTGGGCACATTTAGACAAATCGTATTGACAATAAAACAACAAATATTAAAAAATATTTAAGTTAAAGAAATATAAATATGAGTATAAAAAACTAGTTACCCGCGCAAATTTACGCGAGCCATAAAAAAGGGATATATTTTGTTGACCACCACAAATATAATTTGCAACTCGATAAGATTTTGCCCGAACATCTAGAACTTGTTTAAAATAATAGCTCAGACCAGCTATGTGATGTCAAGGATCATCTTATTATCAATCTCTCGGTCAAATATCGAAGGGATGAATTTCTCCACCTAGAGTGATGAGTAATTTTATTTTCAAAAAAAAAAGAAGTGATGAGTGATCATCACACCTGCCAGTCGGCCACCCCTGGGCCTTGGCCTGGCCCCACCAACCAAAGGCAAAATCCCCAAACCTTCCGCGCCGCACTCGTGAACTCCGAGGAGGCAGGCCGGGGAACGGCGGCAGGCTGCTCGTGCCACCGCCCACCGGCGGCCTACTCCGGCGCCCCCTCCCCACTACGGGTAATGAAGATCTAACTAACCTCGCCTCCCCGGAGGTTTATTTTGCGCTCCAAGCTCCATTGTGGCTGCGAAGGTGGTTTCGTTGTTGTTCTGCGAGTGTATGTATGTGGGCTGTAGCAGCGCAAGGTGAGCTAGAGCTGTTGCTAGTTGGCGCCGCCGCGTGAGGATTTTGTCGCGATCTCGCATTCCGATGCGCCCGTTCATCAGTTCTAGCTGTAAAATGTGATCCGTGTTTTGCAAGAACCTGCGTGCGGCTGGGTTAAGATGTTCGATTTGGGGGCTGGGATTACTTTGATTTGGGGTTGTTGGTGTTGTTTGGGGGAATGCCTTGGGCTTGGGATCCGCACGACCTACGGGTATTACCGTTTCTGGGTTCTGGCAAGGAATTTCGATAAGGATCTATCTGGTCATGGATGCTACTTGGGTTCGGGATTTGGGCAAATTTAGGATCCCCAACCAGTCACCTAGTGGTAGAATTTTTGTTTGTGAGAAGAATGCTGCCTCATATTAATCTAGATAAGAGACTTTTGATCTAGTCACCTGTTGGAGTTGGAGAAAGAGAGGGAAAGCGTTCCTCGCCATCTCTCTCTGCTGCTCCTGAATATTCCTCTTCAAACTAATTTGTGCTGCTAATTTTCAAGTATCTGTCTAAAATATCCTTTGTTATATAGGCACATAATTTCCTTTTTCTTTTCCTTTTTCATGTGCTTCTGTCATAAACTCATTTTTGAAGGCAAGTAGTATCAGTTGGACCAATGGTATAAATTCCATAGAAAATTTTACATTGAACTCAGCTATGCACAGTCTACATACAATTTACATATAGGCCCCTTTCTGTTTAGTACAGGCCAAAGTGATTGGAAAGGAAAAACTGATGTCAACTACCTAAAAATGAAACAAATGCAATATATACTCTCTCAGCATCTTAATTGCTGCAGTACTATTTACTTAAAGTGAGATTAAGCAGCACTGAATCCTTTATAGGTGGGTTTCCTTATCTTCTCTGGAAGTTGAAGACTTTAATGGAGAAGGCAAAGACGAAAGCGAAGAGAACAGTGAATCCAACGACAGCAGTAGCTACATAACCCAAGTTGTCATGCTGGAATCCAAAAAATCTGTTGACGAAATCTTTCACTATTTCCCCATCTTCCAGCGTAACATTTGTGATATCTCCAAATTGTGAGGCCACGAGTCCATAAAGTGTCCAAGCAACTGGGCATGCCCATGAATACCATCTCCACCATATTGGTATCCTCTGCAAACCAGCCATGTATGCTTCAGCATCAACATTACAAAGAGAATAGAGGTGTTTCAATGTACAAGGAGTTAGTTTTGGGGCACTTACCGGCCGGGGGATGAGGAAGCCGGCAAAGATATTCCATATTGCATAGAATGCAGTTGAGACTATGGCAGCAATGTCACTGTTTGGTGTCATAGCGACTGCCATCATCCCATAGAATGTGAAGTACATGAAGGTGAAGAACATGAAGAACATATACCAGAAGAACTTCTCAACTGTCCAGTCAAAGCCAATCAGGCTGTAGACAATGAGACCATATATGGCTGTCTGAAGGAAGATGTGTGGAATCTCAATAAGAACCTGTTGAAATATTAAAATGTTAGAACTTTTACAACTCATCAGTAGATTCAAGGAAGAACAACACAATTATATCCTTTTATTTATCTCTTCAGTGACGACCAATTACCTGTGCAAAAGCATAGGGTAGAGCAGAGTACATGCCAGCTGCCTTTTCTCTGTAGAAAACTGTTCGCTCAACATCCACAATCGGTTGCACGGTTTGACCATTCTGAATTCCAATGAAAAGAACTGCTGCATACATGGAACCCAAAGAATTGAACAGGTCCTGCCTAGTGCCACTGAAAGGAACAACAGACAGGTAAGCTTCTTTGTCACAGTATCCAAACATGGATCACGTCATTCAAGTCTCAAGTAGAGTTGTAATCAAGGGCACTCACATTTTCTTGCCTAAGTTTAAGAAGATGGTTCCAAAGATGAGGGCTATAACTGTTGTGAAGAAGATTCTAGTAGCGGTATATGATGGATTTCTCCAGTAAGACTTGTGTTGCTTCCACAGGCAAGCCATGCATTGTGTGAGGAAGGACTGTGAGTACTGGGTTGGGAAGTACAAGTCCGTGGATCCAGGTGGAGGTGTGCTTAGTTCACTGATCAAAGCTTTGTTCCTCCTGCAATGGCACATCACAATCAGTGACATGAAACACAGCATAGGTAAACGAGAAACACAGCTCGAAGGTTGATGTCGCTGAACATACCGGTATAGGTCAGAGTTTCTGTATACTTCGGTAAAGTTGATCCCAAGGATATCTTCTTGAGCTAAGGTGCTCACTTCCAACATCCATGTCGCAGGGTTGTAACCATCCTTGATTTTCTTGATTCCTTGTATTCCCTACATTTGAAGCACCAAGCAAGTTTATCATGCATGTCGTAGGTTGAAAATTGAATGTTTGTTCAACAGGTGAGTACTGATTACTGAAGCTCACCTCAAAGTAGTCAATCAAATGGCACGAATTGCGTCCCAAGGGGCCGACATATATTTCTTCACCTCCCCGTTTCATCAGGAATAGCTGCAGAAGTTAAAGAATATATGTGAGCACTGCTTCCAGAGTTCAGATCATCATTGAAAGCTCACAGTTTCAAGATTATCACAAGTCACCTCATCAAAAGCTTCAAATATGTCAATGCTGGGCTGGTGAATTGTGCAGACAACTGTCCTTCCTGTGTCCACCGTATTCCGGACTGCCCTCATCACAATTGCAGCTGCCCTGGCATCTAGTCCTGAAGTTGGTTCATCCATGAATATGATGGATGGGTTGGCAACGAGCTCAACAGCAATAGTGAGCCTCTTCCGTTGTTCAGTGGATAAACCATTGACTCCTGGCAGTCCCACCAATGCTCCCTTCAGTGGTGTCAATTCCACGAGTTCCATGACTTCTTCCACAAACACCTGCATCCATGAAGTGATCCAATTAGCCAAATATTCTAGTTATAGGTTGCAATGCAAAATTGTAATTAATTGCTGAAGATCTAGCATAATGAAGGTCTTTTTCACCTACCTTTCTTGCTTCGGAGTCTACTTCCTGGGGCAACCGGAGCCATGCTGAGTACATGAGGGATTCATGGACAGTGACATGTGGAGAGTGGATATCATTTTGCTCACAGTAGCCAGCAATCCGAGCAAAGGTCTCTTGCTTCTTCGGGTATCCAGAGATGGAAATGTCTCCCTCAACGTAACCGCCGGTTTTCCTTCCCGCCAAAACATCCATCAGGGTAGTCTTACCCGCTCCACTGACTCCCATCAATGCTGTAAGGACTCCTGGTCTGAAGGCTCCGCTTACACCTTTGAGCAGCAGCAATCTGTCTTCCGTAATACCTTTGTCTTTCATTTCCTGTCAAAAGTCATAGAATTAATACTTTCTATTTAGTATTATCAGTTTCTGTGTTAAAGATAACGCAGGTTTCTGATTTGTGCTTACCTGAGGCATGTCCACGGAGTATTTGACATCGTCAAAGGTGATTGCCAGTGGTGTAAATGGAAGTACCATTCCTCTCTTCCTGGTGTCAGCTCCAATTTCTCCTCTTCCTGCATTTGTTAGACTTGTTACAAGGATGCAACAACAGCATGCTCTGTTTAACAGGTGGCGCACAAGAATCTGCTTTGGACTGACCAGTAGGAGAAATCTGGGAATCTGTTCCAAGCTGCAGCAGCTCAACATTTTCACCCGTACGGTTTACATGCTTCTCCCGCAGTTCCTCTTCAGAAACAACAGTCTGACCTTTTCCAAGTGCTGTTGTTACAAGAATAACATTAGTGCCAAACATAAGATGTTTTGATTTGTGTGAATTAGACTAGTTTTGAGCTGAGAAGGTACTCACGGCCAAGCCAGTCAAGGAAGAAAACAAAGAGTACATTGAAGAGCATGATGTAGCCAAGCAATGCACCGACACCGATCCAGTACCAGTTTGGGTCGACAAAGATGCCTCGTGCCTTCAGGATTTGTACACCGAGTGTGTCGTTGCTTGTTTTTGGGTCAACAACCTGCACAGAGTTTGAAATTGTTTATCAGCTATCCACCCAAACCAGAGTGATCAGGTTTGGTTGCTTCAGATAAGCTGCATTACCTTATTCCAGCTGTGGCCTAGGAACTCATTAGTAGCTATGGCATTCTGGGCATACATCAGTGGGGAGGACCAGTAGCCCCAAATCCACCATTTCTTGATATTATCTGCAGAGAGATATATTAGTTCCATGCTCTGGATACTATCTAAACAAAATGATTGAATGAAGCCTTGATATACCTCTTGCTATTAAGAAACCACCAAGAATCAGAAGAACAAGCTGAGCAAATGACCCGAAGGTGTCTGCAACAACCATTTCCCTTCCTAATGCAGCAAGAAGTCGGAAAAGACCAGATGCCATTTGGCTGATTAGTACGAGCAGCAGGTAATGGCGGAAGAACCTTTCAATGTTTGGATCAAAGCCAATGACATAGTAAGTCATGACAATCCACACAGCGCATTCCAAGAATGATATTGGGATCTTTAGCAACCATGTGGGCAATGCATATGCCCATGATGGATAGAAGAGGAGGTCCCTCTGCTTATAAAATATCGGCAGCTTTGCAATGCTCATGGCAAGCTCAGCGAAACCGTTGAACAGATGTGTGACTAGGCCAAGGAACATTGCGCCCAGAAAGATTACTCCATCTTCAATGCTGCGTCTATGCATTGTCGTGCGCAGGAAAACCGTCATTGCAATGGTTCCAAGGATTATGAGCTGGTACAAGTATGGAATATTCATCAGTACTTACTGTCAGAATTTGGAAGTTGAGAAGATTCCAGGAAGCAAGATGCATACCTGGACTACTTTGAAAATGTAAACAAACGAGTTCCTCTTCATTAACAGCCACTCCCTAGAGAAGCTTGCTCTGAGAAGCTCCATCTTGCTGATACCGTACTTAGATGTTGTGAGAGCTGCAGGATGGTTCCTGGTGCGATCGAAGGGCACTTTTAGCTCCGATCCCAGCTTACGCCCAACATGGAATGCTTTGAATGCCTCTGCGAAGTCATTAACTGAGATGTATCTGTATGGCTCGTCTCTTCTAAACCAGTACTGATGTTGATCCTTCCTAGATGTAACCTGTGATACCACAAAAGGAAAATACTGTGAGATTGGTGTTCTAAATCACAATGTGCAGCTAACATGATTCTTCTGGACCACTTACTTCTTGCAAGAAGTCGGCAACACCTTTTCTCTCAGGACATTTGAAGCCCATGACCTCGAAGAATTCGAGAACATTCTCCCGAGGTCCCTGATATACAATTTGGCCTTCAGAGAGGAGAACAATGTCATCAAAGAGCTCATATGTCTCAGGTGCAGGCTGAAGCAACGCGATCAGTGCAGTTCCACCAAGAATGTGGACTGACTGCCTTAGAGAGTTGACAATCTGATATGTTGTGGAGCTGTCCAGACCGGTGGAGATTTCGTCCATGAATAGTGCCTTAGCCGGCCCAACAAGCATCTCACCTGTGAAAATTCATCAAAGATGTTAGTTTTTTTCTCGCTCAGTTTCAATGGGCTTAATGAACATATCATTGTGCAACTGCAGATTGCATATACCTGTAGTGACACGCTTCTTTTGTCCTCCCGAGATACCTCTGATCATAGAGTCTCCCACCATTGTATCTGCACAGATATCCAGACCCAGAATCTGCAAAAGAAATACCAGTGCTATTAGGGCAAATCCATTTGTCCTGCTTCTTTTCATGTAGTGTATTTTTACTCACTTTGAGGATGTAATCTGTGACAACGCTCTCCTGACCTTCCACAGAGATAGCCTGTTTGCATAGATGAGAACAATAACTTTGAGTACCTCTTGTTACTTTCAATGTAAATACAGGGTTTGATCGAATTAAATGAATTATACCTTCATGTAAACATCGATATCAGGATCTGGCTTAATGTTGGCTTCTTTCTCCCTTCTCGAGAGTTCAGTAAGCATGTCTGTAATTTAAAAACATCATGAGAATGAAAGTCACTTTTATCAATTGCAAAAAAAAACTGTCTATTTTCAATGTCCATGTTACATACCATAACGTGTTCCAACTCCTTGACATCTCGCAGAGAAATTAAGTGTTTCTCGGACTGTCATTTCACCGACGTGGACATCATGCTGCCCGATGTATGCCGATGTCCTCTGAGGGACAAATTCATCCATGTCATGCCCATTGTAAGTTACTTTTCCTGACACCTGCAAATTTACATTACAAGTGCATCCATGTTAAACTTACAGCTAGTTTTATCTCAATAGTCTTTCGCCTGAAGTTAAACACAGCTCAAAGTCAAGAAGATATGCAAGATATATATTTTTTTTTGAATGGAAAGATATGCAAGATATGGTACCTTAAGAGTTGAGTCAAGTTTCCCTGACAAAGCTAAAAGTAGACTAGTTTTCCCAGATCCAGGAGGGCCAAGCAGCAAAGACATCCTGAACAATTCCCACATGGTAAGTGCAGTCCAACTAGAGAAAAAAAAGAAACTCAAGTCTTGCATATTTAGATTTTTACAATTCCTTACCTGCCGGGCCTTATGATACCACTGATGTCATGAAGGATGGAGATGGGCCTCTTCCCGCTCGAAACGATGCCCATAGCACTTAGTACGTCCTGTGATAGGAGCAGCCAATGGAGTCAGAAGCTGAAAACCTGACAATCACGTTTCCAATGGGTAGGAAGCATTCAGGAAGCTGCGACGACTGCATATGCCTACCATGACTTTGTTGGAGAAGAAGTTGGTGAACGTGGGAATTCCCCTGTTACCGACGTAGGCCTCGGCGTCGATGTTCAGGTGCTCAAACCGCACTTCTATTGTCGGGTTGTCGATCCCAACTCTGCAAAACCAGCAAAATTCATGAATAATCGATTCAGTTCATAACAGATTAACAGGAAATGTTTCTTTGTGATGTGTGCTGGCGTGCTGCATGAAGATTGACCAAACAGTTTCTGATGCTTGTGCAGAACATTTTCCAGGTGCTTCTGAAACTATTCTGTGAAGTGATCAAGATTTCAGAAAAGAAGCGATGGAAGCAGAGTAGCGAGTGCTCACCTCTCCATGCGGTCGCGGAGCTTGAGGAGGAAGCGCTCGTTGTCTTCCTCGGCGGTGCGGACGAGGCGCTCGATGAGGTTCTTGCGCTCCTGCATGCCGAGCCCCTGTATGTCAACCTCCTCGAAGCCGCCGGCGGCGCCGGCCGCCGCCGCGGTGAGGATGCCCCGCCGCATGCGGTCGTAGGTGGGCAGCTTCTCGATGGCCGCCCACCGCAGAGCCTCCTCGTCGTCCTCCTCCCGCACCGACCGCCCGAACGCGTCGCTCCGCCCCGACGCCCGCCACGACGACGCCGTCCGCCGCAGGCTCCCGCTCGCGATGCTCCCCATCCGCACTATATCCATCCCGCCCGATCAAATCAGCCCGCCGGCGGCTCAAATAACCTCCAGCTCCTCCGTTCTTCTTCCTAGGTTTCCCGTCTCTTCAATTCTAGTCTCCTTCGCTTGACAAGCCGTGTTCTTGAATTCTTGCAGGTTCTTGCTAGCTTTGAGCTCTTCGGCTTGCTGTACGTGGTCTCGCGGAGAAGAAGACGGGGGAGGAGGAGGAGAGGAGAAGAAGCAGCGAGGGTGTCTGACGAAGGAGGAGACGGCGGCGAGGTATAAATACCTGCGCGCCCCGGTGGCATCTGACAAGATGATTTGCGCGTGCTAATTTAATCTCCGGTGGCGGGCGGGCGCGGAGGTCACCCGATTCGCGGGAAATAATTAGGCCGTTAGTGGAAGATGGAGTAGTTATTTTTGTCCCCATTTCATATTTGGGTCCAGCGTAAATAGTTTGACCGTTTGACTGGGCTCGGCTCGCGGCTTGACTGGGTTCTTTCCTGACGACTCGGGGCACTGTGGGTCAGAGCGGCGCGACGGGCTCGCGCGGGCCATCCATGAGTGGATCTACGGCTGCGGAGGAAAAGGTACGGTGGGCCCGGGGATGGGGAGTTTTTTTTAATATAACAAGGGATGGGGAGTTTGATTCCGCACGGCAGGGGGGCGTTCTGCACTCGGGTCAGCCGTGCAGGTAAACATCAGCTTCAGTGGAGCTAGCTGCAGCTTGTTACTACCTACTGTAGCTTGTGGAGAAGCACATAGGAAGCATGTTTTCACTACCGTTGCAAAGGAGAATGATGACTTCGGCAAATGGGAAACGGAGTTGCAGGAACACCTTTTTTTTTCCCCATTACGTTCTCTAACTATGGAGTATATTACTTTACAATTCGAGAATGGAACTCTCCCTCCCTTCTTTTTATTCAAATAAATGCACGTCATTCTTGCCTGTTCTAGAAGATGGCATTGTGACATGTCTTTCTTTGTCCCCAATTGAAACTTCTGGATGAGGCATTTGACTTCATCGTATACAAAAGGTTTCATCAAAAGGAACTTCGTCGTGTACGGGCGCACGAAGTGTACAGCTTGCACGCGTGCTATGTAGTACTGTAAGTACGTGTGCTTGCTCCTTAATGGCACATTTAGTCATTTATTATGGGCGTTTCCGTACCTCTAAGAGCAAGTATTATACCTGGCGAAGAGATGGCTAAATCCTATGTGGCTGAGAGAGAAAGTAGGAGAGAGAGTGAAGCGAGCGGCTCAAGCGGGCGTATGCAGGGCTGCGAGAGCATCTATAAGCTGCATGCGCTGCTGCATGTTAAATGCTTGCGGGGTCCGCCACCACCGCATGGTGATGTGGCTCTCGTCCCAGCCGGCTGCCGGCGAAACCATTAATCTTGCTCTAACGCCATGATGTTTTCAGGCATTAACCCGCATTGTTTTCGCAGGGAGAGAAAAAGCAACAAGAAAATACTCGATGCCACAAGCGGATAAATAAATTTTCATTCTTATTTAATAAAGTACACATAAATAAAAATACTCTCTGCATTACACGCTACAATTTATTTTAGTATTACATAAATTTAGCTATGTATCCGGACGTAAGCATATACTCCGCAGAATGAACCGAGTTTGTTGACTAGCCCTTCTTCTAAACAACAACAATAGTAAGTAGGAAGCACTGCATTAAAAACAGCCTAAAGCCTCCGTCATCTTCAACTCCCCCCGTTGAACGAGGCGAGACGTCGATCACGGGCCGGGCAGGTGTACGTACTCGTGCGTAAAGACTGCGAACGCATCGATCGGGCAGCTGTACGTCTCAGACTCACAGCCCCCCGTTGGGCTGGTCTTCGATCCATTCCACATTTCGTTCCACTCGTCTCTACTCTCCAGTAGTCTGTCCGGCCCGGGCGACTCGTCCACCGTCTCACGTCACGTTGCTTCAGCAGGAAGAATTCACTGTTTTTTTATCTTAAGCAAAAGGTAGAAAAGCAAACTGTTACCGAATTGAACAAACAAAATGGCCGGCTTTTCTCGTTGCCGTCACGTAGACGGGGTGACGGTGACCGACCGACTCATCAAGCATTTATTTAAGTCAAGAGATGATCGAAGAGAACACATCGGAGAGAGTGGTCGGGAAGCGGTCAAGATGGGCCTGCGCGCGGTGTGGCGTTGACGTGGAAGCCCACAAAGGCCGGCGGCTTAATTCGGGTCGGTCAAAGATGGCTTGCTCTCTGGCTGTTGCTGTTGCGATGGAATTGAATCGAATGGAACACAACACAAGACTTGCTCTAGTCTCCTCCTCTTCTGGCCTCTCCTCTCCTTCCTGGAATGTGGACTGCAGCACTGCTTCGGCTGGAAGCATGCATGCGTTCGAGCAGCTGTGCTTTGTTGCTGTTTGTTTGATCTTAAAAAAACAAAAGTATTTTTTTAAAAAAGGAGATAAATCAGCTGTCCGTCGTGGAGACTGGAGAGCGTACTGGCTAGCGCGCGCGACGCCCCGGGCGACCTTGACGTGGCCGGGTTTGGCGGTGGAAGGTGGCCCAACTCGGCGGAGGGGCCCGCCTGCCAGTTTGACGGGGGCGTGACCGGGCACACGCACGGGCGAAGTCCTTCGTCGCATTTGCCGGCGGCTTCGTTGCCCCTCGCTGCCGCTTTCTTCGCTAAGCTGGTTTTGCAGACACGGAGGATAAATAGTCAATACGGTTAGTGTTTTTATCTACTGGAGGCCTCTGATCGCTGGAGAATCTAGAAGGGGTTGAGGGATCAGTCGCCATATAAACTTAACAAAGAAAAACTCATGGAGGCACTTGGCACTCAAACGAATTCGCCACTGCTCAGTAAACTTTGCATGAGTGCCACTGCGTCCATGCTGTGGTTCCATGCTCCATGTTTATTGGCAAAAATAAAAGGTGGCGTGCTCTAGCGGACGGCGGCTGCATTTGTGACTGAAGCATATATAGCAGCTTACTCAGCCAGGAGCCCAGGACTCTCTACCCGCAACAAAAAAATAAAATAAAAGGGGAGCCCAGTACTCTCCACGCTACACTATGACTTCAGCATTCAACGTACTTGCGAGATCAGTCCTGAAGCGTCAAAACACACGAGTACACAACTCTGAACGCATCGTCTAGTGTCCTTGATCAAGGCAGATCCATGTACAAAGGCAAATCTATGCGTACATACGACTCAGGCTTACAGTACTGACGTACTGTAGCGATAGCAACAGACTTGTCGTAAGCCAGTAGTTCGTGTTTCTTTGGGGTGGAAATATTTTTCCACCCCTTTGACCAATAATTAAGGGTATAAAATAAAGTCACTTTACAAAACTAACTCCACAGCATTGGACTATTTCGCGAGACCTATCTAATGAGGTCTTTGACCGTACTGTTAGAGAATTGTTACTGTAGCATTACTGTAGCAAAGCATGGATTAATTAGACTCATTAGATTCGTCGTGTAAAGTTACACTCATTCCTAAATGGATTTTGCAAATAGACTTCATTTAATACTCCATGCATGTAAGATTCTCTTTGGAAATTTTTTCCCGGATATCAAAGAAACACGGCCTCCGACCAGTAGCAAAACCACAGCAAAAGCTTTCAACAGTAGTGATCTACAATCCTCACTAACGATGCATCGCCCGAGACAAATGACAAACAGAGTGGGCTCAGAGCATTTCAAAAGTCAAGCTTGCACAACTGAACTAGTTGACATATCTCACCGGCAGACCTTACCATACGAGCAATAGTCAAGCCGGCTAATAAATTCGACTCGAAAGAGAAATTCGGACCACAATAAATAGCAAACATGCAGCCGCTCGTTTCCGGATCCTGTGTTTAGTTCCAAAAAGAGGAAGAGAAAGTTTAGTAAAAATGTCACATCGGACACTATAGCGCACTGTAGCATTTTTCGTTTATTTATAGTAAACATTATCCTACCATGATCTAACTAGGCTTAAAAGATTTGTCTCGTCGTGCACATTAAAATCATGTACTTAGTTTTTTTATTTACCTACATTTAGTGCTTTAATGCATGAGGAGAGAGATTTGATGTGACAAGTTAATAGTGAAGTTTGGAGAGAAAATTTTGGGAAACTTGGGGAACTAAACACACCCATAGCATTGCTCCACTTACGTTTCAGTTCTATTACGGAGTACAAGCCAAATGCAAGCTAAAAGTCTAGAAATTCGTAGTCCTTTTATAAATAACACTCGATTGTGCCGGTGTATTCAAACCATGCATTGGTGCACAGATGTTCAAAACACACCGTTCTCATATATCGAGCCGTCTCTAGCATTTTCGGCCATGTCAAGTTAAACTATTGCGGTGGACAACCATTCACTCACCCGTCCTCCCTGGATGACTCGGGGGCTCCCGGACACCCCATCCAACCCAACCGCCGCCGGCGTTCCTTGCCTCCGGTGCCGCCGGGGCTGCCCGCCGGAGGTCCGATGAGCAGCGAGGATGGCGGCGGCGGGGTCATCTCCCTCCCCTCCCCCTCCTTTCCTCCCCTCCCGGCCTCTCTCATCTCTCCTCTCCCCGGTGCCCCTCTGTCCATGGCTAGTGGCCTCCGGCCAGATCCGCCGCAGGGGAGGCCGGATCCGGGATCGGCGTGGCCGGATCCGCGGGGTGCCAGTGCTTCTCGTCCGGATCCGGCAGTCGGCCGCTGGGTCGTCGGCGGCGGCAGCAGCCTGGATGCTCGGCGCGCGGCATGGCCCAGGCAGCACCGGTGTTGCTCGCGGCGTGGCTGGTGGCCGCCCTTGCTTGGGTGCTTGGTGCGGAGGCATAGCAGCGCTTGGCTCAGGCGACCCCGTGGTTGCTCGCGCGCGGCGTGGCTGGTGGCCGCCGCTGCGGGCGGCGTCCCTCGCTGGTGGCGGCCGCTTTGCCGGCTGTGGTCCACGGGATGGCCCGATCCCCTGTCCCTCGCCATTGTTCCGGTGGCGTCTGGATGGTGCTGGTGGCGTCATGGTGGCGCGGCCAGCGGCGGCTTGTTCGGGCTGGTGCTAGCGATATCGCGGCGGCGTGGCTAGCGACGGCCTGGCAATGGTGCACCAGGGACGCCATGGTGGTGTAGCTGGTTGTTCCGAGCCGTCTTCTCAGGCAGCAATGTGTTGGTGGTGCCGCGGTGGCATGGCCGACGACGGTTTTTTTGCACGGTCTGTTTCTCAACGCCACCATGGTGGTGTAGTTGGCTGCAGCCGTGTGACGTCCCACCAGCAGCACCATGGAGGTGTGGTTGGTGGCGCCGGCCGTCCCTCTGTTCCGCGCTATGGAGATGAAGCGGGTGTAAACCCTTCTCTTTTTGGGACAACGTCAGTGGCGCCTTTAGCGTCATGCCCTTCCTGAAGGTGACGTTGAGCTTCTCAAGCGGGAGACTGCTGCCTAGGTCCTCCAGTTTGGTGCGTCAGTGATGGTGCTTTGTGAGAGTGCTTTCTTCCTCCTCTTTCCTTTTCTTTTTTTTTCTTTTCTTTTCTTTGTTTCAGTTTAGAAGTTGAAAGAAAAAAGGGAGTTAGAATAGAGAAGAAGAGAGTTATCAGTTAGTGGTAGTTGTGCTTGGTTGCTCGTGTCAATGTCCCAATCCGACCGAGCGGAGTTGGCTTGAGTCGATGTTCCAATACGACCGAGCAGAGTTGTTTGAGTTGTTTAGAGCGGTGTGTGCTGATGTCCCAATCCAGTCCACCGGGTCGTTTCAATTGAGTTGTGCGGTGCTGGTTGATGTCCCAATCCAACCCACCGAAGTTGTATGGTTTGCAGAATTGAGGATAAGAGTTGTAGAGTTGTTCGGGGTCCCCCCTGAGTTGTACAGTCAATGGACCGCAGTTGTATGGTCTTCGGACTGAAGTTGTATGGTTTTCGGGCCCGATTTTCCTTATAAACTGGGTTAAACTCTCTTCTTCTAATAAAAATTCGGTAAAGCGTCCGTTCAAAAAAGTTCAACTATTGCGGCATCGACAATTGGCTTGTGTATCTTTTTTTTCGTTGACTTACTGCCCACTCTATTCTAAACGGTAAGTTATTCTATTTTTTTTTTGAAAATTCAAAACATCTAAAATTTAATCAATTATACAATAAATGCTAACATATGATACTAAATAAATATCATTAGATATTTTATTAAATATATTTTTATAGTATATCTATTAAGCGTTATAAATCTTTATAATCCTCTCTGTAATTTTGATAAAATATAAAATAATTTAACTCTTTAAAAGGATTTAAATGGTTTACAATTTGAACCAGTGAGAGTACACGTGTACAAAAAAGGCTCATTGGCAAGCCTACGAGCTGAAGGTTCCTCTTTAGCTCTATTAACCTGTAGAGATTGCAGACGTCCAAATGAGCTAAGTAATGTATCATGAAGAATTCAGCTGTGTAGCATCATTTTTTCTAAGATCACGTAGTCTTAATATTGAAATGTGAGCATATGAAAAATAAAGGAACAGATGTCATATATATAAAACTAATAATACCCGAAGCTTGCATACTTTGGGCTTGAGAAGAATCGCCAACACATCTTGGGCTTTAATATGTGTTCTTCGGCACTCCTCCGCAGCTTCCATCAGGATTGACCTCTCTGTACGAAGAGCTTCTATTTCATAGTTGGCAAAATAGGCGATTCCTGTTAGATAGAACGGATCACTAGTCACAGATCTAGATGGGACAACTTAAAACTTGACCGGTAAAACATGACTGGACGATAATAAAAAAAACATGAAGAACGAATAGGGTTATACCATCGCCTCCGGTGGAGGAAGCCATCTCAGGTTCTGTCGGTGACGATCTGCGCAAGGCAGCGACGCGCAGTGCAGGGATCGACGGTCGCGGTCGTAGATCACGCCGTCCCTCTAGTCGCCAACGGCTTTGGCCTGGAACGGCGACGGAGGACGTCGTGGTGTCGGTGGTGGGTCTTCCCGTCACTGCCCTCGCTAACCCTAGATCGGATTGGTGTGTCGGTGGTTCTGGCGGCTCAGGTTCACCTCGTATCTGGAGCCGGTGGAGCCCACCTCTTTATATAGCGCGGGGTGACAGGGGCCCTCCAACCAATGTTGGGTTGGGCGCCCCCGATCAGGGCGCGGATCAGGCCCACGGCCTTTGGGCCGTGTGGACCGGGAGATCAATCCTAACAATCTCCCCTTTGATCTCACAATCGCTTTTCTTTTACTTTTACAATTTTCCTCATTTCATCCTAGATTTTTGCACAGAGCATATCTCATCGTCCCGACTCAATCGTCGAAAGAATCAATAGCTACTATACACGCCTCTATTCAGAAATAGATTCTTTAAACTATGGGCCCTGTTAATCCAAAGATCATAGGCAATACCTTAGCCCCATGCCGGCCACGTGTTCCTTGAACACGTTGGGTGGTAAGCCTTTCGTTAGCGGATCCGCGAGCATCTTCTCTGTTCTAATATGCTCGAGACTTATGGTGTGATCCTGAATTCTATCTTTAACAGAATAAAATCTTATCTTTATCGACTTGGTAGCCGTACTTTTCTTGTTATTATGAGCATAGAACACTGCTGGCTGGTTATTGCAGTACATCTTTAGTGGTCTTTCTATACTGTCTACCACTCTCAATCCTGGTACGAATTTCTTTAGCCATTCAACTTGGCAGGATGCCTCGTAACATGCTATAAATTCAGCATACATCGTAGATGTTGCTGTCACTGTTTGCTTGGAGCTTCTCCACGATATAGCTCCCCCTGCGAGAGTGAAGATGTAGCCTGTCGTGGACTTACTATCATCTCCATCTCCCGCAAAGTCTGAGTCTGAATACCCTTCAATCTCTAGGGAATCGGTTCTTTTATATGTCAGCATGAGGCCTTTTGTGCCTTGCACATACCGTAAAGCTTTCTTCGCTAATTTCCAGTGTTCAAGGCCTGGATCTTTCTGGTATCTGCCAAGTATGTTGGTAACAAATGCTAGGTCAGGGCGTGTGCACACTTGCGCATACTGTAAGCTTCCGACAGCTGAAGCATATGGAACTGCTTTCATTTGTTCCCTCTCATAGCTGTTCTGAGGACTCTGAAAATCCCCAAATCTATCGCCCTTGACTATTGGCGCAGGAGTAGGCTTACTCCTTTGCATACAAAACTTTTCTAGAACCTTTTCCAGGTACGTCTGTTGAGATAATCCTAATACCCCATGTGATCTATCTCGGAGAATCTCAATTCCCAAAACGAATGAGGCTTCACCAAGGTCTTTCATATCAAAGTTCGAGGACAGGAACTTCTTCGTTTCCAATAATAGGTTGACATTGCTACTTGCCAGTAGAATGTCATCCACATAAAGGATGAGGAAAATGTAACTGCCTTTCTGGAATTTTGCATAAATGCAATTGCCCTCAACATTTTCATTAAACCCAAACCTCTTTATCGTTTCGTTGAACTTCAAGTACCACTGCCTCGAAGCTTGTTTTAACCCATAAATGGATTTCTTTAGGTGACATCCCATGTGTTCTTTTCCTTCCACGACAAAACCTTTGGGTTGAGCCATGTAAACTTTTTCTTCAAGATCCCCATTAAGGAATGCCGTCTTTACATCCATCTGGTGCAATTCGAGATTGAAATGCGCCACCAATGCCATTATGATTCGGAAAGAATCCTTACATGAGACCGGAGAAAAAGTCTCATTGTAATCTATTCCTTCCTTTTGTGTAAAACCCTTCGCCACAAGACGCGCTTTAAATCTTTCTACATTCCCTTTGGAGTCACGTTTCGTCTTGTAGACCCATTTGCAGCCTACTGTTTTGGCTCCTTTAGGAATTTCTTCTAAGTCCCAAACACGGTTGGTACTCATCGATTTCATTTCATCTTCCATGGCCTCAAGCCACTTGGATGAATTTTCGCTTCTCATGGCTTGTTCGAATGAAATAGGATCATCCTCCATTTGAAACTCTTCTGTGTTATACACTTCATAATCATCAGGAATTGCTGACTTCCTTGCTCTTTGAGACCTTCTAGGGGCCTCTACATTTGGAACATTTTCTATTGGAGGCTGTTGATACTCCCCCTTATCTGCAGCAACATTTTCTATAGGATCATGAGGGACAGGTTCCACATTTGCATTCGGTGTTGCCACAGGAGAAACCACCACAGGAGCTGGAGTCGCAGTGTCTGGCACCGTCGGCGTAGGCTCAACAGGTAGTTCGAAAAATGGCTCCTGAATCATTGGATTGGGTGCGCACACCCGCCTCTCCTCAAGATCAATTTTTCGAGCTTCCATGCTCCCCCGTATCATTTCTTCTTCAAGAAAAATAGCATGTCTCGTTTCCACAAACTTTGTGACTATGTCAGAACAGTAGAAACGATATCCTTTTGATTTCTCTGTGTACCCAATAAAATGGCAACTCACTGTCTTGGGATCTAGCTTCCCAATGGTCGGGTTGAATATCTTTGCCTCAGCAGGGCTCCCCCACACCCGTAGGTGATTTAACGAGGGTACTCTGCCTGTCCACAGCTCATACGGTGTTTTTGGCACCGCTTTACTGGGAACTCTGTTGAGAATATAGGTGGCGGTTTTTAAAGCCTCCATCCATAAGCTCACTGGTAGTGTAGAGTAGCTGATCATGCTTCGCACCATATCCATAAGGGTACGGTTACGTCTTTCAGCGACTCCATTCTGCTGAGGATCGCCCGGCATAGAGTACTGGGCAACTATACCTTGTTCCCTTAGGTACCTTGCGAAAGGCCCTGGAACTTGGCCATATGGGGTGTGCCGACCATAGTATTCCCCTCCACGGTCGGAACGTACTATCTTTATCTTTAAATTAAGTTGATTCTCAACTTCAGCCTTGAATATTTTAAACTTATCCAACGCTTCTGATTTTTCTTTTATTGGATAAATATATCCATAATGGGAATGATCATCGGTAAAAGTAATGAACGAGTCAAAACCATCTATGCTTTTAACTGAAAACGGACCACAGATGTCTGTGTGAATTAACTCTAAAACACTTGCGGTATGTTCAGCATTTTTCTTTGTAATCTTTATGTATTTTCCTTTTATGCAATCAACGCATTTATCTAAGTCTGAGAACTCTAGAGGAGGAGGAATGTCATTCTTAACCAGCCTTTCTATTCTCCCCCTTGAAATATGGCCTAAACGACAATGCCATAATTTCGACGACGTTTCTTGAGTTCTCTTTCGTTTTCTATTATGAGATGTAGGTGGGGATACAAGCGCATTCACATCACATACGGAATTCACACTTTCACGTAGTGATAACAAATAAAGATCATTTTTCTTAAAAGCAATAGTAGTAACTGTATCTTTAAAAACTATCACACACATGCCATTTCCAAAATGACATCCATATCCATCATCATCTAGACGAGATACACTTATTAAGTTCCTCTGTAAACTAGGCACAAAGAAAACATCTCTAAGAAATAAATCAAATCCGGTGTCGAGCTCTAGGAGAAGGTCGCCCACTGCCTTCACTTCTGCTTCGACTCCATTCGCGACTTTAATTCGCCTTTCGTTTCTTTGAGTAGTTCTCGTCGAACGGAATCCCTGTAAAGAGTTTGCAACATGAATTGTTGCTCCTGAGTCAATCCACCAAGTAGATGTGGAATAATCTATATACAGAGATTCATTTACGAATGAAATAGCATTCTCACCTTTCCTTTCCATGATCATCTTTAAGTAGGCGGCACAATTTTTCTTGTAGTGCCCTTTCTCCTTGCAGTAGAGACACTGATCTTTCTCCACTGTGGTTCGCCCATCCTTAGGCCTGCTGGGAGTGCTGAATTCCTTTTCCCTTAGAGGAGGAGGGATTTCCTTTTGCGCTGCTAGACGCATTGTTGTTTTTCTTCTTTTGCACGTAGTTGACAGTGCTACCACGTGCTATCTTTATCCTTTCCTCCTCTTGAGCCAACATCGCTATGGTCTTTTCTGTGTCCCATTTCTCAGGACTAACGTTGTAGTTAACAACGAAGTTCTCAAATTCATCTGGCAATGAAGCAAAAACCAAATGAATGATGGTACTCTCTTTCAAGTCCTCGTCCATCGGCTTGAGCTTATTGTTTATGTGGATTAAGCGATGTATGTGCTCTCTGATCCCGCCTATGTACTTGGCATTGATCAACTGCTTGATCAACTGAGAGGCGTAGGTCTTTGAAGAGCCAGTATACTGACTCTTTAGCTTCGCCAAGTACTCAATGACGTCGCGACAATCTTTAATTGCCCCAAAGATAGCAGGCTCTATAGTGTTCTTGACCACCGCCAAACATTTCTTGTTGGCAGTGATCCATCTGGCATTATCTGTATCAAACTTCTGTTTGCTGACCGTATAGGCCTGCTCTGTCTGCTGCCAAACAGCATCTGTCACATCAGCCTCTCTGACTGGCTTCACAGGCTCAGCCGGAACCGGTGCAGTGAGAACCCAGTCCAGCTCTGTCATGGTGAAAAAGAAATCCACTTTCTTGTACCACTCATTGTAGTTATCTCCTTTGAGAATCGGAATGTCCTTGATGGAGACCATCATGGAATTCGTAGCTGAAATTAAATCATATCAAGTGAGAACATTATAACATAATAACAGTGCCTATTACATTAAAACTTCATCACCTTTGGGCAGAAAAAGTAATAATGCAACGATAAACATCTATAAAATTATAATATTGTTATTATCAACTTTGGTCAGAAAATAACAATATCACAATGAATCTGAAATTTTATCTGTGACTTGAAATTAAATTATCTCTTTGATTCAAATTTAAATACAAGTCAAAATTAATCATCTATGCAGCGGAAACATGTAAATAAATACATACGAACAGTAGCACAATACTCTATTTACCCTCTGAAAATTATCTCTTTGAATTAAAATTTAAACAGAGGCAAATTCTGTGAAATTCTATTTAAAACTGTGTAAAATTTGACTGAAAACGAGTCAAACTAAAAAAAAATTGCTACTGTTCGTAAACTATTCAATCACTTCTGTAACTTGGGCTATCGGCCCTCTTTTCTTTGCGTGCGCGCAGCCCAGCACTAAAGCAGCCCGCGCAGCCTAGCAAACAACACGGCCCGCTCATTCGATCGGCCTGCAGCAGGCCAGGAGCACGCAGCAGCGCTCGCAGCAGGCAGCAGCTGGCGCCGAGGCTCAGCGCCGCCTGGAGCGCACGTGCGGCCCAGCTGCCACCTCGGCCTGCCAGTGCAGCCTCTTGGGGCTCGGGGCCTAGCAACCAACGGCCGGGCCGCAGAATCGGCCCGCGCGCGCGGTGGCTCCCCTGCCCTCCTCCATCTGGACCGTTCAGCAGATCGGACGGACGAGCGCTCAGATCGGAGGTATAAAACCCCCGGGGCCGGCGCAAGGTAACCCTAGCCCTCATTTTTCTTTTCATTCGCGCAGCAGCCGCATCTGAAGCAGCTCTCGCGCTTGAGCGCACCCGGCCGGTGGCCTTTCGCCACCGCGCCGCTCTCTCTCGCCGTCGTCGCGCCATGGCCGGTGAGCCATGGCCGGCGGTGACTCCTCTGTCTCCGCCTCTCTCTGGTTCCATAGCCCACGGCCAAGAAAACGACGATGGGGAGAGTGTTGCGCCGCCGCAGGCCCCCTCGCCGCCGCGCGCGTGCACCTACGGGTGCGCGCGCCGCCGTCGATGGGCTCCGTGGTGGTGCTCTTTGCCCCGCCGGTAAACACCGCGAGTTAAGTTAGGGTTAGGGTTTCTGTTTTCTCTTCCCGCGGTGCGGGTATCTGTGCGGTCCGATGAGGAACGCTTTCTGTGTTGTTTCTTTCGATCCGATTCGGATCCATTTTCGTCTGATTTCTATCCCAAAATTCTAGATCTATGCGCTAGTAAGGCGTCTAATACCATTGTTAGATAGAACGGATCACTAGTCACAGATCTAGATGGGACAACTTAAAACTTGACCGGTAAAACATGACTGGACGATAATAAAAAAAACATGAAGAACGAATAGGGTTATACCATCGCCTCCGGTGGAGGAAGCCATCTCAGGTTCTGTCGGTGACGATCTGCGCAAGGCAGCGACGCGCAGTGCAGGGATCGACGGTCGCGGTCGTAGATCACGCCGTCCCTCTGGTCGCCAACGGCTTTGGCCTGGAACGGCGACGGAGGACGTCGTGGTGTCGGTGGTGGGTTTTCCCGTCACTGCCCTCGCTAACCCTAGATCGGATTGGTGTGTCGGTGGTTCTGGCGGCTCAGGTTCACCTCGTATCTGGAGCCGGTGGAGCCCACCTCTTTATATAGCGCGGGGTGACAGGGGCCCTCCAACCAATGTTGGGTTGGGCGCCCCCGATCAGGGCGCGGATCAGGCCCACGGCCCGGCCGTGTGGACCGGGAGATCAATCCTAACAATTCCATCCCTCAACTTTTATTCGAGACCATTTAGTCCTTAAACTTCTCTACGTGGGTTTAATCTCATCCCCTATCCTAATTGGCCCTCCACGTTGGTATGCCACATCACCGTATGTCAAATTGGGTTTTGCCACTCATGTTAAAATCCATATTACTCTCCAATCTAACCGTTATTATGATTTGATGTTGGCTTTGTTTATTTTTGGCAACTAGAACAATTGGTCAATAAAAACACAAAAGATATATATGGTGGTCACGTTAGGATGGGAATTATGTGCCACCAAGTCATTACCCAAAATTGGTTTGCAAGCTTGGGGCTGGTCTTGTATGGATGCAGTGGATGAAATGAAATGTCTTTAGATCTTTTCTTAGCACTATAGGATATATTCTAGCATCAAAATTGTAAAAAGAAATCCCATTTTGATCCACAAAATAACTGGGATGTAATAATCTTCTTACGTCCTCCCAGCACAGTCAGGTCCTCTCTCTGCAAGGGTGCATATAATGAAAGAAAGTGGGCCATGCAACCAAATGAAACTAGGAACATTTAGAGCATTTGGTAGTGATCAACATAACACATGTGACACACGTCTAAGGTGACATGGCACGCCAACGTGGAGGGCCAGCTAGGATGGGGGATGAGATTGAACAGACAATAGAAGTTAAAGGACTAAATTGGTCCAAACGAAACTTGAGGGACCAACTTGACCCTTGGGTGAAAGTTGAGGGATTGAATTGTCTATTTTGCCTTCATAGTTCAATTCTTCAAATCTCGGCCTCACCCCAAAATACAGAAAAGCCGCAGTACCATACAGCATAAAGTAAGCTAGGTAGGCTGGAACTGACCTGGATGCAGACTCTGCACTGAAAATAACAAATGCAAGCAACAATTATCAATTATTATAACACATATATAGCTCCAAAAAAATGAGGAGTTTAGGTTTTAGAGTGGGCCAGTGTGATGTGTTGATGGGCTTCACCTTGAGCTGGGCTTCAAAATGAGATGTCAACAAGCCAACACGTATCGCCGAGTATCTGTATCAGTTGCGTATCCCGAACTAATTTTTAAATCAAATTAATCCGATACACGTATCGGGGAATAACCCGTATCCCGCTGTATCAGAGATATGGGTACGGCGACCTTTCAGGCATATCGATGATTCATGATATTCTGGCTCCCAAAATGCTGAAACTGTTATAAATATGTGATTTAATTTTTAGATAATGGATTAAAGAAATAATCCGGCCTTGACCACAAGTGGCTACGGCCTTATTACAAAACAGCAGCACTTCTGTCTGCTTGCTTAGAGTTTTAAAAAAACCACACCATAAAATTCGATGAGAGATTTACATTGCAATTCTATTGCTAAACCTCCATCCATGGTGAGCAAACAAACGCATAGCCAACACCTCCAACGCATGACATGCATATCTTATTTCGTCTCTGTCTTGATCACGCCGTTGTAGCTGCGCCCAGGACCGAAGCAAATACGTCCCTCTGAATAGTACATGCAGATAAGTTTTCATCGGAGATCCATTAAAAACCATATCATTCCTACTGAGCCATAATGCCCAGCATAACGCCGAGACACTGACTAACAGTTGATTCTTTTGCTTTCCATTTACCCCTACAAGCCAATTATTAAAAATATAATTAAAGCTATTGGGTATTTGTATATTGAAAGAAATATGTACTATCCTCTAGAGAAATCTTGCCATATGACAATAAAAAAAGAGATGTTGAATTGTTTCTTCACTGGAGCAGAAAGTACAAAGTTTACTCCCATTTCAATTCCGCTTGGCTAAATTATTCTTCGTGAAGATGACCCCTTTTCAAATATGTGATTTAATGAGTTCAAAAACTAGCCTATAAGATTACAAGTTTGCAATAAATTGGGGAAGGAACTGGATATAATATTATCACATTGCAGTACAAAATTCTGATATAAGTATGTACTTAGCATGCACTCTATGAGACCATAAGGACGTGTTTGGTTTG
This sequence comes from Echinochloa phyllopogon, assembly GCA_033239725.1. Lineage (NCBI taxonomy): Eukaryota > Viridiplantae > Streptophyta > Magnoliopsida > Poales > Poaceae > Echinochloa > Echinochloa phyllopogon. Next base: position 7,689,230 of record BTCW01000001.1, read on the forward strand.
TGGGTTGGGAGAGGAATCCTGATTTTCGTAGTTTTTGATTGGAGGTACCGTGGGATCAGGTGGTCTTTCGAGAAGAATATTCTCCAAATATGCAGGATGGCCGGCCTCGTCCGGCCAAAACTGGCGGACCGTCCCCTGCCTGCCTACGCATCACTGGTCCGTCACAAAGGATGTGCTGAGTGACGGTATCGGCAATGACGGCAGCAGCGGCCCTGCGAGGGCGTGCGCAGACGGCGGCGGCTCTTGGCCAAGCTGCAGCAGCGCTACACCGGACGGCGGCCTTGGCGAGCGGCAGAGCCGGACGGTGACGCACCGGACGAGCCGTGATGCGGCCGCGCGTCGGAGCAGTAGGCCGCGGGCGGGCGGCGTAGGCGAGCTTGGCGAGCCGCGGACGAGCACGGATGCCTGCCGAGCGAGCGGTGGGGGTGGTCGGCGTGGGTGAGCAGCGTGGACGGTGAGGCCACGAGCAAGCAACGCGGCAGGGCAGCGGGCGGGACCGCGGCGGCAGGGCTAGGCGAGACACCATGGGTACGGTGCAGTCGCAGACTCCCGAAGAAAGAAGAAAACGAAGCTTGTGCAGCTGACGACGGGACAGATACCTGGGCCCAATGCTTCACTGTCTCCGCACGGCAAGTGGACGGAGGACATGGGACCGGCGGATCCTAGTGAGAGGCAGTGATCCAAGCCCATTCAAGCTAGCTGCATTCACTGATATTAAAATTTTTATGTTTTATTTCTTTTTTTGAATTATTGAGAAATATTGTTTGAACAATGTTTTTAAGTTATATGAATAAGTTTTTTGCAAAGAAAAATTAGATAAGTTATGCAAATAACTTCTATGAAAAAATAAGTTGTATGTATAACTTGTATGTGAAAGTTATACTTACAACTTATGTAAATAAGCATACAAGTTAAAGTTACCTACAATTACTTGCTAATTAGCATAACTTAGTTTTTTTACATACAAGTTATACATATAACTTTTTGTATGTGAAAATAATATTTAAAATAAGTTATGCAAATATTTTTCATAAATAAGTTGTACTTGTATGGAAAAGCTATATAGATATCTTTTATAAAAAAATATTATTTTAAATAAGTTGTATGTATAACTTGTATGTGAAAATTATGCCAATAACTTTTAGAAAAATATTATTTTCAATAAGTTGTATGTATAAGTTGTACGTGAAAAGTTATGCAAATAACTTTTATGGAAAATAGTATTTTAATAAGTTGTAAGTATCACTTGTAAGGAAAAGCTATACAAATAACTTTTATGAAAAATATTATTTATAAAAAAATATTGTTTTAAATAAGTTGTATGTATAACTTGTATGTGAAAGTTATGCCAATAACTTTTAGAAAAAACATTATTTTTAATAAATTGTATGTATAAGTTGTACGTAAAAAGTTATTTTATGGGAAATATTATTTAAAAAGTTGTATGTATAACTTGTACGCAAAAAAATTATGCAAATACTTATTAAAAGAAAACAAAAGGTGTAAAAACTGCACCAAAAAAGAAACAACAAAATGATTAACACAACATCCTAAAGTTTCACACAACCCAAAAAGAAAAGCTTCGCGTATAGCCAAACAGCTGTGCTACCGTCGTGATACTCAATGGAAGGAATAATCAGTTGCGTTGTTGTCAGTTTAGAAAATAAAACATCGCACGTACCGCAAAAGAAAATAACTTCTTGTTAGAGATCGGCTGCACCCGGACGAGCGCGCGAAAAGGAAAAGAGCCGCTCCGCCGCAGGCTACGTAAAAGGAAAGGAATACGGGTGCGCGTAAATTAGCCATCGCCAATCAAACATCACGTGTGATGGTTTCATCCTTAAACGCATCCTAATTCTTAAGTGTCCCGTCCCTCGGACTCCCAACCAAACCCACCCTAAGTGGCTAACTGTGCCTTACATTGCACCAGTGGCGGAGGGCACGGTAGGGCTAGGTGTGGCTGCCGCCATACCTCAAAATTCTTTTATGCCTATATACTTAACATGTGACTCAAAGTTTTTAAATCTTTTACTTACTAAATCAGTGTTATATACTGCAGCCAGTTAGCTACGCCATACCTCAATTTTGGTTTGTCCTCCGCCACTGCATTGCACCCATCGTCTTTACATATTGACAGTGAAGCATTAATCGCAGAAGCAACTACATTGGTCGGTGTGAACTGACAACAGCAATGATTAGAACAAAATCGCACAACAGCTTGAGCAATCAAAACGATAGGAAGAAAACAGAAGCGTCCAACCGACCAGAAATAACTTCTAGATTTCTCAAATGCGGGAAGGGAAGCTACATGATGGCCTAAATTCCCAAATCAAGGGGTCGGGCGGGGGACGGTGTGTGTGAGCAGACGAGTCAATAAGGGCCTGTATGGTGGCGTTGAAGAAGAGGTTCTTCTGTGGTGAAAATGGGGCATGACTAGCGGAGGACGGAGCCAGTTGGAGTCACAACTTCCTTCTTCCCTAAAGCCGATAAAACCCCTCAACCGGCCTCGCCGAATTAGCACAAACTCCGAGGCTGCTGGCACCGGACCTCGTGCGCTGCAGGCTGGTGGCCGACCATTCCTCCGTCCAAGGGTCGGGGGTAACGAGGCTTGCTCCGCGCGTGGCCCGTGGTGGCAGTTGGTGGCGTAGGATGGAACAAAATTAAGGTACGACGAAGTTACATAGATTATAAAGTGATAAGGTTCATTTTTAAAATAGTTCATACATATGCAAGTATATTAAACACAAAACATACAGAAGTATAAAACATGTATGTAGAGATGATTTAATATTTTCAGTAGAATAAAAGAGATGTAAGTGCAAGTAAAGAGATGTGACGAGTTTAAGCCACATGATCTTTTTTTTTTGACATGAGCCACATGATTTTTGGCTAAATTGGAAATGTCCAAACTGCATTACCTAGTTCTGCATCTCTCAATTTGTCCGGCAGACGCTACACCCTCATGCCTACGCCCTACGGCAGTGCGGCCTATCGTGTGCGTGATCGCAACTCACAAGCCAGTAGGTTACTCCGTCACAGTATTATCTGAGACCCTGACTGTTGATCCGCTGCTGATCGCTTTGACTAAAGGAAAAACTCCATATTACCTCCCTCAACTATCGTGTTTGTTTGCTTTGCCTTCCGTATCGCCAAAATCAAACATGACACCTACCTCATCTCACAATTGCGGTCATTTTTCCTCCCTAAGTGGTTTTAAGAGTAATTAAAAATTCTAATATCTAACTTAGTCTTAAAAAATCTATAGAAAATTTGTTTTAGCTTAAAAAATATAAAATTAATTTCATCTTTAAAATCATGTTTTATCTTCTATTGCGTAATTATTACTTATGTAAATCATTTATGATTAAGATTTGATTTTTTCTACTAAAAGATGCTCATAACCCAAGTTGAGATGAGCTAAATGAGCCATGTCGAAGTTTAATTTTATTAAATCATTTTATTAAATGAGCCATGTCCACCTCTCCTGCCATAGTTATTGCTCGCTATGCCCACCCCCTTACCATGCTCCCTACTAGGCATGCAAGTCACTTCGAAAAGATTTAGCCAAAAAACATGAGCAACTTTTAGGCTAAAACAATCAAATCATGATAATAAAAGATTTAAATAACTTATTATTAAGAACTAGAATATAGAGCATGATTTCTACAAAAATATGAAACTGATTTCATATTTTTTTGAGCTAAAACAATTTTTTTAAAGTTAGATATTAGAATTTTTAATTACTCTTAAAACCACCTTTGAAACCACTTATGGAGAAAAAAATGTCCAGAATGATGAGATGAGTGAGGTGCCATGTCTAGTTTTAACGATGAGAGAGGTAAAGCTGACAAACACGATAGTTGAAGGAGATAACATGGACTTTTTCCTTCCCGAATGCCAAATGCGAATCGTCGCTCGCGGCGCCGTGTTAGTTTACACGGTGGACCGAAGTATTATTGGAGGTCTGGATGATGAATGGGCTGGCGTAACGGGCCATCAAACAGCAGCAAACAACAAATGACGTGTAAATGAAACAGACGCTATATGTGTACTCTCTCACCATCTTACGCTGCTGCAGTGCCTATTTACTTAAAGTGAGATTAAGAAACACTGAATCCTTTATAGGTGGGTTTCCTTATCTTCTCTGGAAGTTGAAGACTTTAATGGAGAAGGCAAAGATGAAGGCGAAGAGAACAGTGAATCCAACGACAGCAGTAGCTACATAATCCAAGTTGTCATGCTGGAATCCAAAAAATCTGTTGACGAAATCTTTCACTATTTCCCCATCTTCCAGCGTAACGTTGGTGATATCTCCAAATTGTGAGGCCACGAGTCCATAAAGTGTCCAAGCAACTGGGCATGCCCATGAATACCATCTCCACCATATTGGTATCCTCTGCAAGCCAGCCATGTATGCTTCAGCATCAACAATACAGATAGAATAGATGTGTTTCAATGTACAAGGAGTTAGTTTTGGGGCACTTACCGATCGGGGGATAAGGAAGCCGGCAAAGATATCCCATATTGCATAGAATGCAGTGGAGACTATGGCAGCAATGTCACTGTTTGGTGTCATAGCGACTGCCATCATCCCGTAGAATGTGAAGTACATGAAGGTGAAGAACATGAAGAACATATACCAGAAGAACTTCTCAACTGTCCAGTCAAAGCCAATCAGGCTGTAGACAATGAGACCATATACAGCTGTCTGAAGGAAGATGTGTGGAATCTCAATAAGAACCTATTGAAATATTAAAATGTTAGCACTTTTACAGCTCAGCAGTAGATTCAAGGAAGAACAACACGATTATATCTTTTTATTTATCTCTTCAGTGACGACCAATTACCTGTGCAAAAGCATAGGGTAGAGCAGAGTACATGCCAGCTGCCTTTTCTCTGTAGAAAACTGTTCGCTCAACATCCACAATCGGTTGCACGGTTTGACCATTCTGAATTCCAATGAAAAGAACTGCTGCATACATGGAACCCAAAGAATTGAACAGGTCCTGCCTAGTGCCACTGAAAGGAAGAACAAACAGGTAAGCTTCTTTGTCACAGCTGGTAGAAGGGGGCTTAACACATCTGCAATATGCAGATGACACAATTATATTTCTGCAAAACAGTGAAACAAATATACAGAACCTCAAATTTATATTATGCTGTTATGAAGCTATGTCAGGCATGAAGATCAATTACAATAAAAGTGAGGTTTTTGTGGTAGGAATTGACCATGAGGACCATGAAAGAATAGCAAATATGCTGAATTGCAAAGTGGGGAAGCTACCAATCACATATCTTGGAGTGCCGGTCAGTGATCAGAAACTAACTAAAGCTCCGTGACCTGATAAAAAAGGTCTAAATTCTATCATCATTCTGGGAGCGTGGTCCATATGGAATCACCGCAATCGATGTGTGTTTGATGGAATCCAACCGAGTTTAAATGAGGTCCTAGTTTCGTTTAGAGATGAACTTCACCTTTGGAGATTGGCTGGAGCACGAGGAATTTCTAATCTCCTTGCTCTAGTGCCAGCTAATTGGTGAGCTCTTATCCAGTGGTCTAGGGTCAAGCTTTTATTCTTGAGAGAGAGACTTATTGTTAATGTAAAAGGGTTTGGGTATGTGTGTAAGGTTGTACGGGGTTTCTAAATCCACTGCTTTATTCTTCTTAATATAACGATGCACAGTTCTCGTGTGCGTTTGAGAAAAAAAATTGAGTAAGAAAACGGCCAGTAAATTAGGAACTTGGAAATGCGATAATCTTTCTTCGGGAGGTAAAACAATATTGATCCGGACAAACTTGCTCTATGAAGGGAACTACCAACAACTAGACACGATAAGATCGCGGTTTTTCTGGCGAGCTCTTTTATGGTGCCTTATACCACTGATTAAAAAGACTAGTATATGAACATCGGACGGTTGAGAATAATTGTATACCACTGTAACCTAGACTAGTGATATAATTAGTATAAAATAGGTAGTATATGGGTACTATTGGAAAAAAATTAGAATCAATGTAATTTAGATGTACTCGTAACGAAGATGACCCATGATACGACGCCGCGGCCGGCCGAATACACGCAGCACGGAGATGGCGGCGGCGGAACTAATCTCCCTTGCGACTTTGCGAGATTACGAAAACCCAAAATCAAATCTAAAGGAGCGATCAAATGGATTGCGCAAGATGTGTTTCTGATTGCCAGCAAATCAAATTCTATTGCCGTGATTATCACCATGCCCTCTCCCTTCCCGTGATTATCCCATTGATTAATTGGCGCGCGAGCGCGCGTGTACGTATTGCCGATCCGTCCGAGCATGGACCTGCGAGAACGCTTGTTGCTTGCCCTAATTCCGCGGTCCTCCGATCCTCCGCCGCACGCCGGCGGCGGCGTCTTGCTTCCATACATGACGATTAATTAGTTGCATCGGCTCATCAGCTATACTACGGGACCAGAGCTTCTTCGATGCGGCCGGCCGGCACCATTAATAACTCCCTCCGAATAAGTTAATATACTTAGCAACAAATTACTATGTTACCCATTCTCTATACTATATACTATGGTACAAGGTACCGTAAAAGAGCTCTTTCTGGCAGGGTACAGGAAAGAAGAGAAAATACCGTACCATATGGTGAGCTGGGAAACACTAAACAGACCAAAAGAATACGGGGTTTGGGGTTCATGGATGTTAGAGTTATGAACGTTTGTCTGTTAGCTAAATGGATTGATAAACTAGAAAGATCGAGGGAACGCCAGTTTATGCTGTGATTTGCTCAGGAGAAATAAATATCTAGAACAAAAGAGTATATTTCAGATAGGGAGGCCACTGGGTCACAATTTCGGCGTGGCCTGTTAACTATTAGACAATGGTATAAAAAAGGAAGAGTGATCAAGATACATTGTGGAGTGCGAACCAAATTTTGAGTGATGTATGGCTGAGTGACTGTCCACTAAGTGTTGAGCAAGGTACTAAATTGCGAATAACAGTGTAATAGCAAATATAGTGGATCGCAGCTAGCGGGCGCTAAGTCTAAATAGCGTAATTCAACAAAAATCGTCAAAATTTAGAGCATACATGAATATTAATATAAAATTTACTTAAATAATCAAGTAAAAATAATATGTGAGCCATTACTGTTCACCATAGCCTAAATTACTATTTTCAATATTCTTGTTGTCTTCCATCCATTGTTTTTTTGGTACTTCAACCATTAACATAGTCAATATGGTCTAACACGAGTAATAGCAGGCGCAATAGCGAGTGCTAAGTGCAATGGCAGCATGTAATAGCAGACGCTAAGTGCAAATAGCGGCCGCTAAGTCCAAACATGCTATCTCGGGTCTACTACTGCTATAGCGGCCGCTATTGCGGGCACTACAAATGCTATTTAGTACCTTGATGTTGAGTGCTGGAGATTGTACCGGATTTGTTCAGATCAAGATATATCAGTGAACAGAGTGTGGCAGGGCGGTCGATGGGAGGTGAAGTTCAGGAGACAGCTGCTTCCAGAGGAGTTGGAAGAATGGCATCAGCTGCAAACAAAACTAGAAGTGGTAAGTCTGTTGGGAGGGAGGAATAAGGTAAGATGGGCCCTTGAGAAGTCAGGAAGATATTCTGTAAAATCTTTGTATAGAAAAATGACATTTGGAGGGGTCAAGGATCAGTAAATGATGGATATATGGAAATGTAAAGTACCTCTGAAAGTACAGATATTCATGTGGATGGTTTGGCGTGATAAGATTCAGGCAGCATTTCAAATGAAAAAGAGAAAATGGTCGGGAGAGGTAGCTTGTCAATTATGTGTGAAAGTTGAAACCACTGATCATATAATGTTCCAATGTCTAGTTGTGAACTTCCTTTGGACTTTCCTGAGAGAAGCTTTGAATTGGCCGACAACTCCAACTTGTACTACTGATATTTTTGACAATCTGTTGAGGGAGAGAATGTCCAGTTCAAGAAGAGTGATTTTGTTTATTTGTGCAGGTGCGATCTGTGCGCTCTGGAAAACGCAGAATGACATGGTGTTTGAAGTGAAGCTAATGCGCTCTCCGACGGCGATTGTTCACAAGATGCTGATGTTTCTCAATCAATGGAAGGTGATGCAGACAAAGAAAGAGGCGCCAAAGGTGGATGCAGTGATCAGCCTGGTGGCGGTAGCTGTTGCAGAGTTGGTTTCTTCATCGGTTTGAGTCCCCTGATGTGTGGAGACGGCGAGAAAAATGTTTTGTTTCCGTGCCAGTTCGAGGTTTTAAGCAGTTCCTCTTGTTTCTAAATGTGGTGTACCTGTTCCAGTATGGAGTTGCAGTAGTGCAAGTAGATGGAAAACAGTTGGTAGAGGGTTCCATTTGGGGGGATGGTCTTCTGTTTATGAGGCTGTAGGTGCTCTGAACAGACAGCTGGAAACCCCAGCAAGTTCGGCTATTTGTATCACTTGTTACGCTTTCTAATAAAGCTGGCAACGCCTTCGGTCTAAAAAATGTTTCTTTGTCACAGTATCCAAACATGGATCACGTCATTCAAGTCTCAAGTAGAGTTTAATCAAGGGCACTCACATTTTCTTGCCTAAGTTTAAGAAGATGGTTCCCAAGATGAGGGCTATAACTGTTGTGAAGAAGATTCTAGTAGCAGTATATGATGGATTTCTCCAGTAAGACTTGTGCTGCTTCCACAGGCAAGCCATGCATTGTGTGAGGAAGGACTGTGAGTACTGGGTTGGGAAGTACAAGTCCGTGGATCCAGGTGGAGGTGTGCTTAGTTCACTGATCAAAGTTTCGTTCCTTCTGTAATGATACATCACAATTAGTGACATGAAACAGAGCATAGGTAAACGAGAAACACGGTTCGGAGTTTGATGTCACTGAACATACCGGTATAGGTCAGAGTTTCTGTATACTTCGGCAAAGTTGATCCCAAGGATATCTTCTTGAGCTAAGGTGCTGACTTCCAACATCCATGTTGCAGGGTTGTAACCATTCTTGATTTTCTTGACACCTTGTATTCCCTACATTTGAGGCACCAAGCAAAGGTTATCATGCATGTCATAAGCTGGAAGTTGAATGTTCTGTTCAGCGAGTACTGAAGCTCACCTCAAAGTAGTCAATCAGATGGCACGAGTTGCGTCCCAATGGGCCAACATATATTTCTTCACCTCCCCGTTTCATCAGGAATAGCTGCAGAAGTTAAAGAACGATATGTGAGCAGTTCGTGCATAGTTCAGATCATCCTTGAAAGCTCCCTGTTTCAAGATTATCACAAGTTACCTCATCAAAAGCTTCAAATATGTCAATGCTGGGCTGGTGAATTGTGCAGACAACTGTCCTTCCTGTGTCAACCGTACTCCGGACTGCCCTCATCACAATTGCAGCTGCCCTGGCATCTAGTCCTGAAGTTGGTTCATCCATGAATATGATGGATGGGTTGGCAACGAGCTCAACAGCAATAGTGAGCCTCTTCCGTTGTTCAGTGGATAAACCATTGACTCCTGGCAGTCCCACCAATGCTCCCTTCAGTGGTGTCAATTCCACTAGTTCCATGACTTCTTCCACAAACACCTGCATCCATGAAGTCATCTAATTAGCCAAATATTCTAGTTATAGGTTGAATGCAAAATTGTAATTAATTGTTGAAGATCAGCATAATTAAGATCCTTTTCACCTACCTTACTTGCTTCTGAGTCTAATTCCTGGGGCAACCGGAGCCATGCTGAGTACAGGAGGGATTCATGGACAGTGACATGTTGAGAGTGGATATCATTTTGCTCACAGTAGCCAACAATCCGAGCAAAGGTCTCTTGCTTCTTCGGGTACCCAGAGATGGAAATTTCTCCCTCAACGTAACCACCGGTTTTCCTTCCCGCCAAAACATCCATCAGGGTAGTCTTACCCGCTCCACTTGCTCCCATCAATGCTGTAAGGACTCCTGGTCTGAAGGCTCCGCTTACACCTTTCAGCAGAAGCAACCTGTCTTCCGTAGTACCTTTGTCTTTCATTTGCTGTCAAAAGTCATCGAATTAATATTTTTTATTTAGCATTATCAGTTTCTGTGTTAAAGATAAGGCAGGTTTTCTGATTTGTGCTTACCTTAGGCATGTCCACTGAGTATTTGACATCATCAAAGGTGAGTGACAGTGGTGTAAATGGAAGTACCATTCCTCTCTTCCTGGTGTCAGCTCCAATTTCTCCTCTTCCTGCATTTATTAGACTTGTTACAAGTATGCAACAACAGTTCTGTTTAACCGGTGGCACACAAGAATCTGCTTTGGACTGACCAGTAGGAGAAATCTGGAAATCTGTTCCAACCTGCAGCAGCTCGATATTTTCACCGGTACGATTTACATGCTTCTCCTGTAGTTCCTCTTCAGAAACAACAGTCAAACCTTTTCCAAGTGCTGTTGTTACAAGAATAACATCAGTGCCAAACATAAGGTGTTTTGATTTGTGTGAATTATACTAGTTTTGAGCTGAGAAGGTACTCACGGCCAAGCCAGTCAAGAAAGAAAACAAAGAGTACATTGAAGAGCATGATGTACCCAAGCAATGCACCGACACCGATCCAGTACCAGTTTGGGTCGACAAAGATGCCTCGTGCCTTCAGGATTTGTACACCGAGTGTGTCGTTGCTTGTTTTTGGGTCAACAACCTGCACAGAGTTTGAAATTGTTTATCAGCTATCCACCCAAACCATAGAGTGATCAGGTTTGGTTGCTTCAGATAAGCTGCATTACCTTATTCCAGCTGTGGCCTAGGAACTCATTAGTAGCTATGGCATTCTGGGCGTACATCAGCGGGGAGGACCAGTAGCCCCAAATCCACCATTTCTTGATATTATCTGCATAGAGATATCTTAGTTCCATGCTCTGCATACTATCTAAACAAAATGATTGAATGAAGCCTTGATATACCTCTTCCTATTAAGAAACCACCAAGAATCAGAAGAACAAGCTGAGCAAATGACCCGAAGGTGTCTGCAACAACCATTTCCCTTCCTAATGCAGCAAGAAGCCGGAAAAGACCAGATGCCATTTGGCTGATTAGTACGAGCAGCAGGTACTGGCGGAAGAACCTTTCGATGTTTGGATCAAAGCCAATGACATAGTAAGTCATGCCAATCCACACAGCGCATTCCAAGAATGATATTGGGATCTTTAGCACCATGTAGGCAATGCATATGCCCATGATGGATAGAAGAGGAGGTCCCTCTGCTTATAAAATATCGGCAGCTTTGCAATGCTCATGGCAAGCTCAGCGAACCCGTTGTACAGATTTGTGACTAGGCCAAGGAACATTGCGCCCAGAAAGATCACTCCATCTTCAATGCCGCGTCTATGCATTGTCGTGTGCAGGAAAACGGTCATTTCAATGGTTCCAAGGATTATGAGCTGGTACAAATATGGAACATTCATCAGTACTTAGTATCTGAATTCGGAAGTTGAGAAGATTCCAGGAAGCAAGATGCAAACCTGGACTACTTTGAAAATGTAAACAAACGAGTTCCTCTTCATCAACAGCCACTCCCTAGAGAAGCTTGCTCTGAGAAGCTCCATCTTGCTGATACCGTACTTAGATGTTGTGAGAGCTGCAGGATGGTTTCTGGTGCGATCAAAGGGCACTTGGAGCTCCGATCCCAGCTTGCGCCCAACATGGAATGCTTTGAATGCCTCTGCGAAGTCATTAACTGAGATGTATCTGTATGGCTCGTCTCTTCTACACCAGTACTGATGTTGATCCTTCCTAGATGTAACCTGTGATACCACAAAAGGGAAATACTGTGAGATTGGTGTTCTAAATCACAATGTGCAGCTAACATAATTCTTCTGGACCACTTACTTCTTGCAAGAAGTCGGCAACACCTTTTCTCTCAGGGCATTTGAAGCCCATGACCTCGAAGAATTCGAGAACATTCTCCCGAGGTCCCTGATATACAATTTGGCCTTCAGAGAGGAGAACAATGTCATCAAAGAGCTCATATGTCTCAGGTGCTGGCTGAAGCAACGCGATCAGTGCAGTTCCACCAAGAATGTGGACTGACTGCCTTAGAGAGTTGACAATCTGATATGTTGTGGAGCTGTCCAGACCGGTGGAGATTTCGTCCATGAATAGTGCCTTAGCCGGCCCAACAAGCATCTCACCTGTGAAAATTCATCAAGAAGTCAGTTTTTTTCGCTCAGTTTCAATGGGCTTAATGAACATATCATTGTGTAACTGCAGATTGCATATACCTGTTGTGACACGCTTCTTTTGTCCTCCCGAGATACCTCTGATCATAGAGTCTCCCACCATTGTATCTGCACAGATATCCAGACCCAGAATCTGCAAAAGAAATACCAGTGCTATTAGGGGGCATATCCATTTGTCCTGCTTCTTTTCATGTAGTGTATTTTTACTCACTTTGAGGATGTAATCTGTGACAACGCTCTCCTGACCTTCCACAGAGATAGCATCCATGTTCATTGTTAAACTTACAGCTAGTTTTATCTCAATAGTCTTTCGCCTAAAGTTAAGCACAGCTCAAAGTCAAGAAGATATGCACCTTAAGAGTTGAGTCAAGTTTCCCTGACAAAGCTAAAAGTAGACTAGTTTTCCCAGATCCAGGAGGGCCAAGCAGCAAAGACATCCTGAACAATTCCCACATGGTAAGTGCAGTCCAACTAGAGAAAAAAAAAACTCAAGTCTTGCATATTTAGATTTTTACAATTCTTCACCTGCCGGGCCTTATGACTCCACTGATGTCATGAAGGATGGAGATGGGCCTCTTCCCGCTCGAAACGATGCCCATAGCACTTAGTACGTCCTGTGATAGGAGCAGCCAATGGAGTCAGAAGCTGAAAACCTGACAATCACGTTTCCAATGGGTAGGAAGCATTCAGGAAGCTGCGACGACTGCATATGCCTACCATGACTTTGTTGGAGAAGAAGTTGGTGAACGTGGGAATTCCCCGGTTTCCGACGTAGGCCTCGGCGTCGATTTTCAGGTGTTCAAACCGCACTTCTATTGTCGGGTTGTCGATCCCAACTCTGCAAAACCAGCAAAAATCATGAATAAGCCATTGATGAAGCTTATGATGGTTTCTGATGCATAATGAAATGGTTTCTTTTTTTTTCATGAACCTACGGTAAGCATCAGCCGACCTGAACATTATCATTGCAAGGATAAAGTTTTACATCCTAGCTAGGATTTGTGAAAAAAGGAGGACGGAGAGCACATCATGAGGAGATTTACATGTTGTAATTACAGAGTCGCTCACTCCACACACGCTGGCAGGATTTTTGGACAGGGTCATGTACTCGATGAGACCGAACATCCTCGGCCACAGCCTGAATCACCACGAGCTCTTTTACGGTGTGCCATACTAGCCTTAAAAACGACTAGTATGTAAAGATCGGAGGATTAGTACGTAAAAATCGGACGGACCAGATTAATTGTATACTACTATAAGTATGGGTAGTATGAACTCAGTAGTATAGCTAGTATAAGGGTACTATAGGAAAAAAATAAAATGACAGATATGTAATTTTGACATATAAGTTTGGAATGACAGATATGTAATTATGACATATCTTTTTTGGATCCGGCAGCTCGGACGGGCGAGACAAGGGCAGGGACGGAGCTAAAGGGTGGACCACCCTAGAATTTCAGCCCAAGGTTTATTACCCCAAGTAATTCAAATAATTTTGAAGGATAACTTTAATCGTTGGGGATTTCAGATTTATTTGTGTTAAGAAACTCATAAATCTTTTTGTTTGACCGTATTGGATTTAGTAAATTTTTTTCTTGTATCTTGACAAATTACGTTTACGCTATCAATAAAAAAATTATGTTAAGTTGGATCACCCTAACCCGAGACCCTAGCTACGCCACTGGACAAGCAGGGTGCGCACACGGACCGGCAGCTCGGACGGGCGAGACAGCATGGGTCCGGCCGCCTGGAAAATTTTTTTAGGGGGATTTTTTTTATGTTACCATAATACCCCTGTCAGTATCTAGTTTATACTACCATACTAGCAGGTGCACCTGCTAGTATGGCACACCGTAAAAGAGCTCATCACGAATGCCGGTGGGCGGTGGCATGTTGGCATTCTGGAAGACTTTTCCATTTTATTGTTTCCAAATGTTCCACGGAAGCAACCGCATCACGTAGTAGCTTGGTAGGGAGTGTTTCCCAAATGCATGGTTCAGCTTGAGACCACAGCTGCTGTATGGTCGATAGCAACGGGATATTGCTAGCACCTGCTTGCTAGTTCCCATATCTGACGAGCAGCCGCACAGTGAAGGAGCAGATGCTCTTGAGTTTTGGTGTTGTGGCAGAAAACGGCAAGTAGGCGAGGGATAGATGTGTCGGTGATCAAGTAGAGCCCTTGCTGGTAGCCGCCGACGATGAATGAGCCATAGGAAGTGCTTACATTTTGGCGGAGCCACCGAACACCAACTTACAACGGCTTGACTGTCAGTCGGGTGGTCCTCCATGGCAACCATACAAGGCATTGGCAGTGGTGAAAGGCAGCTGCCGAGGGCCTAGTCTGCGTGTCTCTTGCTGTACCTGTTGGCTGTTGCTGCTAAATGAAATGGTTTCTGATGCTTGTGCAGAGCGTTTCCCAAGTTCTTGTGAGAGATTTTTTTTGCAGAAGTGATCATCAGGATTTCAGAAAAAGAAGCGATGGGAGCAGAGTAGCGAGTGCTCACCTCTCCATGCGGTCCCGGAGCTTGAGGAGGAAGCGCTCGTTGTCTTCCTCGGCGGTGCGGACGAGGCGCTCGATGAGGTTCTTGCGCTCCTGCATGCCGAGCCCCGGGATGTCAACCTCCTCGAAGCCGCCGCCGGCGCCGCCGGTGAGGATGCCCCGCCGCATGCGGTCGTAGGTGGGGAGCTTCTCGATGGCCGCCCACCGCGGCGCCTCCTCGTCGTCCTCCTCCTCCCGCAACGACGCCTTCCGCCGCAGGCTCCCGCTCGCCATACTCCCCATCCGCACTATATCCATCCCGTCCTCCCCGCCCAGTCAAATCAGCACGCCAGCGGAGAAGAAGACGGGGGAGCTAGGAGAAGCGAGGATGTCTGAGGAAGGACTGGAGGAGACGACGGCGAGGTATAAATACCTGCGCGCTCCGGAGCCCAAGGACGTGGCCGCCATTTTCTTCTAGGGACGACGTGGCCGATCGACGGCAGGGGTAGCTCAGGTGTCTTTCGAAAAAAAAAGTTAATTTGATATATGTCATTACAAATGTCACAGGTCGGAGAAATGTCATTACAATTTATCAAATTAGAAACTTGTCATTACAGTTCGACTTGTATCTGAGTGGTGTCATTTTATACGCATTGAACGACGTCTGGCCCACATGCAGTGTCATATTTGAATACGCTGAATTCGTATGGACCAAATCGCCCCTGTCCTTCGGATGAGACCTCCCAGCTCCCTAAATACGCCAGGGACCTGCGCGGGCGGCCACTGGCGGCGCGGGAGCGGGCGGAGGATGCGGCGGGGGGCGAGAGCGGCGCAGGCGCTCCGGCACCCCACGACGCGGTTCCCGTCGCCACCGCGCACGGCGAGGCCCTGCCGGCACATGCGATTCAGGTCACTGACGCACCCCGGCGGGGACGCAGTTGGCGCCGGAGCCGTGGAACGGCGTCATGGTGATGGGGATGTTGTAACCGTCCACCAGGCTCACGTCGTAGAAGCGCTGGCGGGGGAGCGCTACCGGCGCCTTTGCAGTAGAGGGTGCCGCTGCAGTCGCCCGTGGCGCAGCGGCCACGGCCCGGCGGCGTCGAACTTGCAGCCCTGTCGGCCCCACACGCGGCCCGACCAGCCGGAGCGAGGCGGATGGAGGCGGCGTGACCGCAGTCTGCAGGCATGGCGGCGCGCGCATTGGAGAGCAAGACCGTGGCCAACCCGCCGCCGTTCGACACGGCCACGACCACGGCCGTGATCAGGTACAAGGGCGTGCCGGACAGTGCCCCCGCGGCCATGCCGGCTCTGCCGGCGTACACCGACGTCGTCACCGCCGAGAAGTTCTACTGGTCCCTGACCGGCCTCGTCGGGTCCGGTGACCCCGTCGTTCCCAAAGCCATCGACCACACAGCTTGGTCGTGGCGTTCGGGCTGGAGCAGGCGTCGTGTTGGCCGGAGCAGACCAAGTGCCGGGGGTTCGACAGGAAGGTGTCGCTGCTCGAGGCGCTCTTCAGAGCCGTGCGAACGTGTACTCGGAGGACTTCCCGGGCTCGCTGGCTGCGGCGCCGACCAGGAAGGCGACGTCGGTGGCGAAGGTGAACTTCGACGACGTGGTGGAGGTGGTGCTGTAGAACGAAGGGTACAGCGGCGTGCTCGGCACCGACAACCACCCGATACACCTGCACGGGTTCAACTTCTTCGTGCTGGCGCAGGGACTCGGACGATTCGACCTGAGGATGAAGCGCACGTACAAGCACGTACAACACCGTCGCAGTGCCAGCCTCGCCGGCCCCACACGCGGCCCAACCAGCCGTAGGGGAGGCGGCGTGTCCGGGCGCCAGCTCCATCCCGCCGCGCGCAAGGAGCTCCTTGCCCGTGCTCGGCTGGATGCCCGGCCACACCGGCGAGCGGCCGACGCGGCGCGATGCTGCCGATGAGGTCGGGCGGTGGTTCGGGCGCAGCAAGACTGCAGCGCCAGCGGTAGTAACGGGTGCGGGCGTGAGCGCAGACAGCAGGCATGGAGGCACGGCGGTGGTGCGGTCGGGCAGCGGCGTCGCCAGCGGCGGGCGGCGAGCGTAGGCGAGCGCGGCGGCGGCGAGCGAGGCGGGCGGCGAATGCAGGTTGGATGGGGTCGTCGGGAGTCGTTGGGACGCCTTTATCCGTTCGATGGCAGGCAATCTGGTCCATACGGATTGGTCGTATTTAGATACGATCCTGCATGTGGCCCAGACATCGTTTAAGGCGTACAAAATGGCACAACTCAAATACAAGTCGAATTGAAATGGTAAGTTTCTAATTTGATGAATTGTAATGACATTTCTCTGATCCGTGACATTTGTAATGACATATATCAAAATAACAAAAAAAAAAAAAAGACAGCGCTAGGGCGCGACGAGTTACACGGGCAGCGCGGCCTCCGTCGCTGGTTACCGCCGCCGCCATGCGCCCATGCTGTCGTCGGTCCTATACTCTCTCGCTGTCTCCTCACCACCACCGTCAGTCCGGCTCACCGGAGTTCCTCCATCTCCCTGACCAGCAGCATCTTCACCGCTGGCCCTCCGCTCAAGAGTCATCGCCATCGCCGGATTGTTATTGCCCTGGCCTATTTCTACTAAGCCAGTCGTCGAGCCTATTAATCCTAACTCCAACCTGGCCGGCGGCGGCGTGCATATATGGGTCACTCGCGCGACCAGTAACCGTATAAACTTTAAAGAGAAAATTTGATCAAGCCACTTGGCACTCGAATGAATTAGCCTCTGCTCAATAAATTTTGTGCGAGTGCCACTGCGTCCATGTTGGTTCCATGATCTATGTTTCTTGTCAAAAACAAAAGGTGACGTGCTCTCTGGTGTCTGTATTTGTCGGTGAAGCACAGGGCGGATCCAACGTGGGGGCTGGAGGCCCCCTGCCCCGATGGATCCCATGGAACCCCCGACATTTTTCAGCTATGGGTGAAGAGGAGGGAGAAGAAAAATGAGAGAGAAGAAGAAATTGAAATAAAAGAGGAGCAAGAAAGGGAAGATATACCAGCTTACTTAGTCAGTAGCTTAGGCTATCTGCACTTCTCATACTCTATTTTTATAGCTTACTCAGTCAGGAGCTTAGGCTATCTGCCTATCTGCACTTCTCATACTCTATTTTCATCCTCTATAAAAAATATTCTATCCTAGTCACCGAGATTATCTATCCAATACCACTTTTTCTCACACCCGTCGTACTCTATATCTCATCTTCTATATCAACTACCCGCTGAGGGGCCCACCCATCATGTTTTTTCTTCCTCCCTCCTCTCTCTCTTCCATCTCCCCCGCTCCCTCCACGATCTCCACCCCCTGTCCCCTCCCCTCCCCTCCTACACCGTCGCCCCCTCCACCAGCTCGCCGCCCCATCCCTGCCTTCCCCCACTCTATCTCTCCGCTCACCCCACCGTTGGCCCCTCCCCTACCTACCTTCCCCGCCGCCCCCTGTACCCGCTCCACCGCCCCTTCCCTCTCCCGCTCTATCTCTCCACTCCACACCGCTGCCCCTCTCCTGCCCTCCACGCTCTATTTCTAGTGTCGCGACTACACGCCGTTGACAGTCCACGTCACCGGGTCATTGCATGTCGGCTCCTCCTCCTTGCGTAGGGGGACGACGGCTCCTCCTAGTGGGCGGCGACGGTAAATGCGGCGGCCGCAGACGGTCCTCCACATCGGCTTGGGCGGCCCCTTTCTCGGTGGCAGCACGGGGAAAACGCAGGGAAAGCAGGACCTCGGATGCGTGGGGCAGCGGCGAGTTGCGGGGCCTGCGCGGAGCAGCGGCAGAGGAGGCGCGGATGACAGCGGCATGGGCACTCCCCTTCTGCCAGCTATGCTTGCTTCCCTCTCGGCGAGCGTCTCCACGGCCGCGTGAGAGCGGCGGCGCCGAGCCAATTGCGGGCACGAGACAGAGCCAAGCGACGGTGCGGGATGCAAGCTGAGCCACAGCAGTTGGGCCGCGTGGGCCCCGCGCCACCATGGTGGCGTAGCGGAATGCAGCTGCCTCCGCTCAATTTGGCGGAAGCGAGGCCGTCCGCTTCCATAGTGGAAGATGTAGAGGGCTCCGGTGCAGACCGTGCGTACACTATCACGTAATGGAGGACAATTTACCATCCCGTGCGGATAGCCTTAGGACTTAGGCTTTACGGTACTGATGTACTGTAGCAATAGCAACAGACTTGTCGTACGTAGTAGTGCGTCCTATCCTAGTAGTCGAACAAAAGCCGACCAGTAGCAAATCACAGCAAAAGCTTTCGACAATAGTGATCTACAATCCTCACTGACGATGCATCGCCCGAGACAAATGACAAACGGAGTGGGATCAGAGCATTTCAATTTTCAAAAGTCAACCTCGCACAACTGAACTGGTTGACATCTCACCGACAGAGCCCATACGAGCAATATTCAGGCCGGCTAATAAATTCGATTATGAAGAGAAATCCGGACAACAATAAATAGCAAATATGCAGCCACTCGTTTCCGGATCCTTACATAGCATTGCTCCATACTCCCTCCGGTTTAGCAAAGGAGGTCGTTTAAGACAGCGACACGGTCACCAAAGCACAACTTTGACTTCTCTTTTCTATAAAAAAATTTCTTGAAAAGTTATATATGTATATTTTTATAAAAGTAATTTTCAAGACCAATCTATTTATATAATTTTTATATTTTCAAACTCAACGACTTAAATGTTATTCATGATTTATATTCTCAATGTTTGACTCAAACCTTGTTCAAAACGACTTCTAATATCAAACCGGAGGGAGTACTTACGTTGCAGTTCTATTACAAGCCAAATGCAAGCTAAAAGTCTAAAAATTCTTACTCCTTTTCTAAATAACAGTCAATTGTGCCCGGGTATTCAAACCATGCATTGGTGCACAGATGTTCAAAACACACCGTTCTCATTTATTGAGCTGTCTATGATTGTAGCATTTTCGGCCATGTCAAGTTCAACTATCGCGGCATCGACAACTGGCTTATGTATCTGTTTTCGTTGACTTACTGCTCACTCTGTTTTAAACGGTAAAGTTATTCTTTTTTTTGAAAAGTTAAAACATCTAAATTTTATCAAATGTATACAATAAATGCTAACATTTATTATACTTAATAAATATTATTAGATATTTTATTAAATATATTTTTATAGTATATCTATTCAGCGCTATAAATCTTTATAATCTTCTCTATAATTTTTCAAATATAAAATAATTTAACTCTTTAAAAAGATTTAAATAGTTTACAATTTGAAACTGAGAGATGTACAAAGAAGGCTCATTGACAAGCCTACGAGCTGAAGGTTCCTCTTTAACTCTATTCACCTGTAGAGATATTGCAGACGTCCAAATGAGCTTAGTCATGTATCATGAAGAATTCAACTGTAGCATCATTTTTTCTAAGATCATGAAGTCTTAATATTGAAATGTGAGCATAAGAAAAAAAAGGAACAGATGGCATATACATAAAACTAATACCTGAGGCTTGCATACTTTGGGCTTGAGAAGAATCGGCAAACACATCTTGGGCTTTAATATGTGTTCTTTGGCACTCTGCCGCAGCTTCCATCAGGATTGACTTCTCTTTACGAAGAGCTTCTATTTCATAGTTCAATTCTTCAAATCTCGGGTTCACCCCAAAATACAGAAAAGCCGCAGTACCATACAGCATAAAGTAAGCTAGGTAGGCTGGAAGAACTGACCTAGATGCAGACTTTGCACTGAAAATAACAAATGCAAGCAACAATTATCAATTATTACAACACATATATAGCTCCAAAAAAAATGGAAACATATAATCCATGATGTGACTCTCCATAATGGGAACTGACGTGGTTTTATGTTTTAAATGACATGAGGGGCAAGGGGCCACGAGTTAGTGAGATATAAAGTAGAAATCCTTTTGTTGTGCAATGACATATCTTGAAATCTTACCATACTGAACGACCAATATACCTTACCTGTGCAATTTACTAGGGACATTCTTGTTTTGAGTGAGATCCTGAAGAAGAAAAAAGAAAATAACACATCAAACAACACACAATGAAAGAAATCGAATGCATATATGTTATATATCTCTTCTCTACTCCTAAAAAGAACGAAGTGGAGACAAAAATTGGTCCTACTTTCTGCCGAGGACGACCGCGACGACCGCGAAAAAAAAAACGCCCCCTCCCTCCGCCCCCTCGATCTGCTCCCCCGTCCTCCGAAAAAACGCCCTCCTCCCCCCACGATCTCTCCTCCCGCAACGCCTCCTTCTCCCCGCTCTCCCTCCACGTCGCCTCCGCCGCCTCCGTCGCCGCCTTGCCCGTCCGCGTCGACCTCCGCCGCCTCCGTCGCCGCCTCGCCCGTCTGCGGCGACCTCCGCCGCCGCCGCACCGACCCCGCCTGCGGCCAACCTCCGTCGCCGCCCCGTCCTCCCGCGGCCGATCTCCCCCGCCGCCGTGCCGACCCCGACCCCGCCCGCGGCTGCCTCGCCCGCCCGCAGACGACCTCCGCCGCTGCCGCTTACGACCCCGCCCGCGGCGATTTCGCCCGCTCGCGACCGCCACCTTCGCCGCCCCCCGTCACTACCGCCTCAACTGCCGCCGGTCGTGCAGCAGACGCAGGCCGAGAGGGAAGATTAGCCCCGCGGTTCTCTTCATCATCGTGATTCTCGCGGTGGTATTCTTCATCTTCGGCCTGCTCCACCTCCTGGCTCCTGGTCGGCGTCCTCATGAAGAAGCAGCACCGTCGTGGGGGCCGAGCGGGGCCAGCGTCGTCGACGGCGGCGCTGGGCGCGGGAGGGGACGCCGGCGGGGCGGACGCGGCGCTGCAGCAGCTGTTCCACCTCCACGACTCCAGGCTGGACCAGGCCTTCATCGACGCGCTGCCTGACTTCGCCTACCGGGAGATCGTCGTGGGCGGCGGCGGCGACGACGACAAGGAGTCGTTCGACTGCGCGGTGTGCCTATGCGAGTTAGTGGCGTCCGCGTCAGGGCCGGAGCGCGGGGTGGGGCGGGGCCGGGTCGGGACCGGAGGGCGGAGGCGGCTGCGGCGAGCGGGACCAGAGCAGCGCGGAGTGGCGGGTCACGTCCGTAAAGGTCCAGCGGATGCCATCGGGGGTGGGCATCTTGAGGCCATGAGGGTGCTCCGTCGCAGCTGCTGGTTCATGTCAGGTACCTCACGGCCAAGCTCGTCAAGAACTGCTTCTCCGGCTATGACATGGTTGACGGCATCGTGAACCATTTGGAGTGCAGTAGGAAGGTTGGTGCACACTGAATTGCCATTGCTGATGCTGCATTATTTATCTTTTTACTCATGCTGATCTTTGTTTATCCACGGATAGATAGTGGTCATTAACTAATTAATGATCATTCATTTTCGGATATTATCTGAGTAAGTAAGATATGCATATAATCAAATTTGCCATCCGAGTGATGGCATTTTACTTCTGAGCAACAGATTCTGGCCGATCCATTGGTGTGCATACATTCAAATGTTTCTGGCCAATCCAATTGATGGTTTTCAATACTCACTTATGGCCCCAAGTTGATTTTGTCAATATATTTGGTAGGGAATTCATATCTGGTAGGCAATGTGAATTATCATATTGGGTCTGGCAATACTCTTTCATATAATGCCTGCATCTTTGTCTAAATTATCGTATTTGGTTAGGCCATGTGAATTATCAGTTTGGGACTGGCAATACACTCTTAGATATAATGCATGAATCTTTGTCTGAAACTAATTGTCCTTCCAATTGATGGCAGTGGAAACCAAGTTGGTCAATCTGGATATATCCTTCCAATTGATGGCTGCACATATAATTGAAATTTCTTTCCATCATTTTTAACATTTTGCTACTGAAATTTATTATTTAGACAATGTATCTATCATCTTCCTATCATGTTTTTATAAGATAGTTGTATTTATTTTAAAATTATGTGCCGTAGCATCGCACGGGCCTTTACCTATCCACTCACATTGATGAGAACTTGTGAACTGTGAGAACTTGTGGACATAGTAACATTTAGTATCTTGTCTTACTCATGTTGTTACCCATCTCAATATTGGGTCACTTAATGTTACTTTGTTCAATGAAATATATTACCCCATGAAAATATCTATACTTATACACAAAGATTATATTGCCCGTAGCAACGCACGGGCACCTTTCCTGGTTATTCTACTAGTCGCAGAGACAGTCTCCAATGTAGCTTTGATTTGTTTTCCTATTAGAATATATCATATCATACTCCAATACTAGTTCTTGAGAAAAAAAAAACTGGTTTGGAACTTTGGATAGGACACACTCACACTCGCACACATACATGCGCATGGCAGATCGATGCCATCCATCATCCATATTAGGGGATGAAATACAAAATTGTTAGCAAAGCGGTAGTAGGGGATCGATGCGTACCTTGTTATTAGCTGTCGGCGGCGTTGATCCGCTAGGCGCAGAGGAAGAAGAAGAGCTATGGTGACGGGAGCTTGCTTGCCCAGGTCGGCGGCCATGGAGCCCATCAAGCAAGAGAGGATTGCGACGAAGCGACGGCGCGCGGGCGGCGACGATCATCCCCGTCCTGGTCGCCATAGATCGAAGGAGCCAAGTCCCTGCCGCTGCTGAAGCCATCCTTGCAGGCGAGTAACGGGGGACGAGTCGATCACGAGAAGAATCGCGTGGGGATTTGTGTGTTGAGCTGCTACCCTAATCCTCTCTATATGTTTGCCTGCTTGTGCTGCTAACAGAGTTGAGTTGCAACGCGCAGCCCAATTTACCCAAAGTTCTTTTCTAGGCCCAATTTACATGATTGGCCCGTAGTAACCAAGTCCAGTCTTGTTGGTCGCCCTCTCTCCGGGCGACACGGGCGGCGACCACATCCCCCACCGCCCGCCTCCCCTCCAGCCCTTCCCCACCTCGCCGCCGCCGGAGGAAGCCGCCGAAGGAAGCCGCCGGAAGTCCCGTCGCCCCCACGGGGGTAATCGGGGCGGATTTCGTTAGCTGTCGTGCAGCCGCCTTCCCCACAGGTTGGTGCCGTCCCTTTGCAGCCGCCTTAGCTGTCCGGGTGGCGGTGTTCGTCGACAGCGTCCGGAATGCGTCTTGTCTTGCGGTGGCGACGCCCAATGCGAAGATGCTGGTGTCCTTCCGGTGAGGGCGACCTCTTCATTGGCCGAGCGCAGTGGTGACGGTGGTAGCGGCGATTTGGGAGAAATTCTTGTCTGTGACACATATCTTGTTGAAGGCGTTGCTGAAGTCGTTGGTCGGACCGTTCCCTGTTGCGTTCGTGGTTGATCAATAACTGGGTGAAAACCTAGCCTGGTTTCTCCAGGCCGGCGGCGGCAGTGTAGGCGCGTCGTCGAAGTTCTTGCTCGCCAAGGCCGGACAGTTCTCCCGTGTGGACACTATGTTCGGTATTCTGCTCAGGGCGGAGGAGGCATTGGACGGCGTAACAGTTCGGATGTTGGTTGGCAGTATCTGCACCAAGTCTTCGTGTCGTTGCCTTGAAAGAAGCATCAATGGTGGTGGGTGTCCAGCGTTCAGTTCTTTGTAAGGTCTGACAAACGTGTTATAGCGATCTTGGTGGTCGCGTAGGACTACTGGAGCCCCTTGATGGGATGTAATTTTCTTGTTTTTGTTTGGCCGTAGCCGTTTTAGTCAAGACCGGATAATATATTATCCATTATCTAAAAAAATTTACCCAAAGTTCAACAACTTCAATCATGTAGCATGCAGGGATAAGGACACGTGTGTGTATAAAATATGTAATCTGGGCCCACATATACCACGGCGGGAGCTGAACGAGCGAAGAAGTTCGTTTGGTTCCTGATGGGCCGAATGCTGATTGACAACATCGCTGGATGGCCCAAATACGGGTTCATTAATTT
The DNA here is from genome assembly GCA_033239725.1 of Echinochloa phyllopogon. Taxonomy (NCBI): domain Eukaryota; kingdom Viridiplantae; phylum Streptophyta; class Magnoliopsida; order Poales; family Poaceae; genus Echinochloa; species Echinochloa phyllopogon. The sequence goes on from BTCW01000001.1 coordinate 7,713,766, forward strand.
GGAGCCCACCGCAATAGACGGACGGGTGAGAGAAGGCTAGCAGCTGATATACCTCAAGATAGTACCACATCGAGGAAGCAGTGTAGTTTGGGTTACGGGGTGTGCTACAAGACGAAGGGCAGCGGCACACCTCCAAGGCACGCAGCTGCGTGGCGAGCACAGAGCGAATTATTCTTTCGCCTTTTACTAAAGAATACCGTGTGCGCGCCACATTTAGCAGCATACGCTAATTTTTTGAGGGTGTTCTTCTATTTAAGGAGGACCCCAACAAATCAAAATTGAAATTCATTGAATTCTTAACTTCTGGCAACTGGTTTATGCTCTCTTCCTGCAATTATGAACTTCTGCCAACAGGTTATGCTCAGGACTTCAAACTGGTTCCGTTGCAAAGTGGCAATGGGATCATGATGGCCAGTGGGTGCTGGGGAGAGTACACATACCGCCGACGAGCGCGATTTATGTTTCTTTCCTTTTTAGGATGAGTGCAACTGCGATAAATTTAACAAGTCTAATTAGTCTACAATTTACTACAGTAACCAACCTCTATCGTGCGGTCAAAGACATCATTAGATAGGTCTAATGAATTAACTCGGGGTTGCAAAGAGAGTTTTCAAGTTTTGTAAACTGACTTTATTTAATATCCTTAATTATTTGTTAAACGGGTTGAAAAAAATTTTCCACCTCAAAGAAACACGATCTAAGTTCCATGATCTGCATTTATAATTTATTTATTTCTTAACAAAGCAAAGCAAAAAAGGATGATGACTGCATCTGCGACTACGCTATGCCTCTATATGCATTTGGTTTCTTTTGTTCGTCAATGCAGATAGTCATGCAAAAAACTCCGGTGGTCGAACGCCAGAAGTGCGTCCCGGTCGAACAAAAGACAATCGGTAGCCAAGATACAGTTGACTAAGTGGGAGCATTTCAGAAGTCAAAGCTTGCACAACTGATTGGTTGACATACCACGAGCAGAGCTTTACCGTATCAGCAACAGTCAGGCCGGCTAATGAATTCGACTTGGAAAGAGAAGTCTGGAGTCTGGACCACAATACCAAATGAGCAGCCACTCGTTTACTGATCCTTACATAACATTGCTCCATACTTACGTTACAGTTCTATCACATGGCAAATGCAAGCCAAAAAGCCTAATAAATTAGTTACTGAGAAACCATACAGTTGGCGGCACCAGGATGTTCAAACCACGCCATTCTCATACATCGAGCCGTCTCTGGTTGTAGCATCTTCGGCCATGTCAAGCTCGACCATCGCAGCATCTACAAGAGACTGATATGAAACAAAAAGAGTTAGTATATCACTTCACAGCACACAAAAAATGTAAAATTCAAGGCCAAGTGCTACAAATGCTGACTTCATGGTGACATGAATGCATACAAGAAATAAAAGAAACACATCACTGAGAAAATAACCTGAAGCTTCTGTTCAGCCGTCTTGACTCTGTCATTGTAGTCTTGAAGTTGGAGAAAATGTTTGTACAACTGCATATAATGAATTGATCAGACATTTAATTGCAGTGCTAAACTTGCACGTTTTCATAGACACTTAGCCAGCAAGTGAAGAGCACATACATCTGTAACAGCTAATTGTCTTTCTGAAGAGACTTTCCGCGCAGCAACCAGTTCATCCTCTAATTTCTGCAGTTTTACAAGAAAAATGTTTTGTGACTTGTCATCAGAACTCATCCTAAAGATGGCCAAGCAGGGCCTCTATCTCAAATAACAATGGGGCAACTGATGACAACAAAATCCTTAAAAATCAGGATGGGAATCACCTGAGCTTTCTTCTGCAAGTCTACAATGTGCTGCTCTTTTGCTGCAATTTTATCCTTCATCTGGATAACCTGCAAAACTACAACATTCAAACTCGTTGCACAATATAAAATGCAAGACATTTAAATCGCTGAACTGAAGTTCACATGGGCTTCATGGTCATCTCAAGAGTGACTAAGAATGCACAAAACTAATTAAATCTGAGTATGTCATTCTACCATTGGTCCTACACCCACAGTGCTCTGCTGTCAAAAGGATACCATGATAATTGTAAAACAAACTGTGAATAGGCAAATAATTTGAATCTTTTCTTGGTAAACAAGGTCCATGCGTTCCATGATCAATGCTTGGTTAGTCATCTGACAGTACTCCACACAAGCAGTGTATCAAATGACGACAAGCTAAACATTATAGATTATGTCAAAACCAAAATATTATAGAAGATATATTACGTCGACTATGGTATTAAATATTTATATCTTCGCAAAAGAGATGAGGTTAAAATTCTGCATGTGTTGAGAAGCCTTTAACTTCCATATTTAGTTTTAACATGGTTTTCACATTTAGCTCGAATTCACCTTGTATTTTTCCCAAAACAATGCAGGCATGTTAGCTCGAATTGACAGATTCTGGAGAAGAAAGAAATTCATCATGGTTTTTACAGTCACCCACTGATATGATAGAGTACAAAGTGGTTTCATGGTGGCCAGGTCAGACTAATGCAGCACAAGATCTTTAAGTAGACGAACTACCTCATTTTCAAGGTCCTCACGCATCCGAATGGCCTTGTCCAAGTGATTTTTTCCCTGATATACAAAAAGGAGATTAATAAAAAAGAAGGAATTAAGATCAACAGTCTGGGAAGCCTGTTTGCAAACAGCCATTCACAAGAACACAGAATAGAGATGCGCTTACATCATTTTGCAGACCATCACTGGAACTCGATAAATCTCTGCTATCACGAGCTTTTGGACGGCTGCATAAAAGACACTAGGAAAGTAAATGCCTCTATCCTAAAAATATAGGTATTCAAGAAACTTCCAATATGATGTAGCGTTGTTTTATAACTGGACAAATCTTCATGTAAGAAAATTTGGATTTTAACAAAAAATGCAGTAAGAAACTTAATAGTGAGGATTACAAATCATGCTGCCTTTGTCAATACCTTACCAGTCATCAAAAACCATAATAGTAAGTAGAAGTATGAAACACATTAGGAAGAGGCTCTTTGAGATAATAAAATGTACCCAGTTTCTTATAAGAACGCGATATAAGTGTATGTCTGCAAAGCCACCAGTCACATTAGGGAAAAATTATATTCATTCATCAAAACTGCTCAGCTTTCTAATTGTTCAGGCACATGATCCATCACATTAACTTTAAAGAATTTAAGCATACAGATTAAAGCATGGTAACATATCAATATCATCAAAACTTGCTGTTCAACATTCTCTAAAGTGAAAATGATCTTATTTATCTAACAAGGCAGCATAGCTAGAGTCATATTCATCACGGGTTGTATTCTAAAATACTAATGCAACCCCAAGGTTAAGGACCAAGAGATGTTGCAGCGTATTAATTTCAGATAGCTCAAGACCATCAACTGAACACACTGCATCAACTAAACACAATGGAAGCACTTTCCTAAGAAGATATACATCGCACAAGATATTGTTTTCATAAAATCATTTGAAATAGATATCATTGTTAGAAATGTAAACATAACTCAAATATGAAAAAAAAATAAAAGTGGCACCTGAACCTTTTTCTTGATGCATGCTCCTGCTCCTTGTCTCTATCATTATCTGAATCCATATTATGCATTTCCACCGCACGATCATGGTCTCTAGGACGCCTCTCGTCTACTTCATGATCACGATCCATGGGATAATCAATTTCCCGATTAAAGCCATGTTCATAATCTCTGTCTCTATCATGCTCACGAGATCTATCACTATCCCTATCATGGTAGGGATCTCTTTCACGATCATAACTCCGTTCCCTATCCCTTCTGTCCCAGTATGGCTCTCTAGCATACCTTCTAGGATCTCGTCTAAAACCATCGCGACCAAAATCTCGGGGACCTCTGGTACGCACTTCATTTACTCTAACAACGCGATTGCCTATTTTCTGTTGCAAACAATAAGAAGCGTTAAATAAAAGATAATCGGAAAGGTGCCAAGTAAGTTCCAATCAGGAAGCATACCTTGCCATCCATGCCTGCAATTGCATGCTCAGCAGCTTTGGGGTGAGTGAAAGTAACAAAACCATAACACTTGCCTTTGACAGAATGATCATTTATCACCTGCAATGCACGAATTATAATCAGGAAAGAAGGCTATATAATCTCAGAAAACCTCAAACAGTTGGTTACATCACAAGGAACCGCCTCAAGAAAAGACATAGCATTGATTGCTAAATTATACTAGAAAACAAGGGAAACAAAATCAAATGACACTGCTTTTGTCTTTGTGTATGTGGTTTACATTGGCAATCACAGTCTACATTTGCAATACATGTACTATGGGTACAGGCCAAATAGTGATGATGCCACTTCAAACCCCCTTAGTCAAAGAAAAGCAAGATGGCCATGACATAAAACATAATGCCCTTGAATTCATGACCTGTCCTCTGAGATTCACTTGGAACAGCTTGGAATTCCCAATTCTTCAAGGAAAGTCAAAGTAATAACAAAGTAGCAATAAGCATCCAAAAGAAAACGAAAACCAAATGTCCGGGTGTAAGTACCACAACCACTAAACTGAAAAATCTTAACCACTCAGAACCATTCTACCCACTTCCAAAATTCATCTTGGCTTCAAATTATTTTAACCACAAAAACTGAGGGCCGGACAGTACCTCCTCCGTTTTATCATTTTGTTTATTTGATTGAAGGGCGACCATGCATTGCCCTAGCTCCCGATATCCCTCACTCCAGAATCGCAAATCTCGTACCTCCAAATGAGCTAATATATGCACATAATCATCCCAGAAGATACTACTACTACAGAAAAAACAAAAGAAAAAACTTTCCCTACAAAAAGCTATCCAATCAACGAAAAGAAAGGTCAGAAAATTTTGCATCAGAGCAGCACAAAGAAACCGTTCAAAATAAAATCCCCCCGCTTTTCCACCGTACTTCAAAAAACATATCGCCGACCGCCGCAGGCCTCACTCCATCGAAGTAAACCCATCAGGAGCTGACTACAAGGAGAGGAGAGGGGGAGAGGAGCGGACCTTGACGGAGACGATGGTGCCGTAGTACTCGAAGGCGTTGCGGAGCATCTCCTCGTTGGCCTCGTAGGGCAGACCGCCGACGTAGACCGAGGTGACCTCGTCCACCGCCATCTCTCCGCTCGCAGCCGCCGACGGCGGGGGCGGGGGCGGGGGCGGGGGGCGCTAGGGTTTTGGGTTTTCCCCCTCTCGCTTGCTCTCGCTCGCGCCGCGACGACGACGACCCGGGTTGGGGAGGAGACGAGACGCGAGGAGGTGGGAGCGCGCTGTCGGATCTGATCTGGAAAAATCACGGATCGGCGTGTCCCCTCGCCGCCCTGCGGCCGGACGATCGCCGCCGTCCGTTTCTCTCACGGGCGGTGATGGCGTGGGCGTGGACTGGGCTGAGTCCCCACGTGCACACGGTTCTCGGTCTCGGCCCAGTTTGGGTATGGCCCAGGTGAAACCCCATGGTTTCCCTAGCATTTCAGCCCAGTTGATGAAGATGGTTCCATCAGAAAAAAAAAAGGTGTGCTAAAAAAAATCAGAAAAAAAATTGATGGCGATGAGATGACCGTGACACACGACGTTCTCAGATATTCGTGTGTTTGCATAATTGCTTCGCTGAGGGTTGGCGCTACAAGAATTTCGCATTGGTAAATGACTACAAAATTTACCTGCCTTTGCAACAACAAATGCAGGAATTCAGGTGAGAAATAGAATTTTGTGAAGGCCGGCAGTCAGTGAATCTTGCACTCGTTTACTGCAAGAGAAGCCTCCCTAAAAGAGTAGATAAATGGGACAGTCGTCATGCTTCCACAGAGCATATTTGTTTGTTACGGCCTTTGGTTAAGCATGTGATTGTGCAAGCCTTGGATTAGAAAACTCTAGCATCAGTCGTATAAAAAGAGTCTCTGATCTTCTGACAGCGAGATCACAGGAGATTAGTCAGCAATGCCACTGTCATGATCCATCTGTTTTTTTTTCAACCTGATGCACGGAAGACAAAGTGATACCTCTTGCACCACCTCAGCTCTTGTTGGCAAATTCTCTCCGTTCTCTTGAGATTGCAATTACTAAACAACACTCCCGTTGTTATCATGAACACTAAAATGGCCGAATGAAAGTCGATACAAAAAATGGTGGAACTGGCCAATAGCAGTAGGAATATGAAGGGTATCACCATTAATGCCAAAACCAGGGCCAAATAAGGACCCCTACTCGCAATCAAGGCTAGCAAACTCTAGATGACTTCCATGAAAGCAGATTTCCCAAAATTGTAATAGCCAACAAGTACAGTTTATATCTATGGAATGAAACAACAAACAGCTACAGATACTCTCAAGGGGGCATAAAAAATATGCTACAACAACAGAAGAATAGGCCGCCTTATTTTTCATATCACTCTGCCGCCTTTTTTTTCAGCAGCTCCAGATGACGGCCCCAAGAAACTTTTGGTTCCTCCAAAGACTTGTGCTAACTAAATTTCTGAGGGGAAAACTTATTGAGACTGTTGACCGGATTTCTCCGGGGTGGAACTCTCGGGTTCTTGAGACTGCTTGATGGCCGAGCCATTTGTAGAGGTCTCACTAGCTAGACTTTCTTGGAGAGAACCATTTCCGGTCCCGACTACTTGGGCTGTTGTTTCGACTGCTTTTGCTTTCAGCATCTTTTCTCTCTCCAGCGCTTGCTTTGCCAGGGGAGAGAACTGTGAGTCGAGGGACCTTACAGCACCCAGCCATGCAAGAACAATCACCAGGAGTATTCCACCAAGGTAGGGTGTTGAATTCGCAAGAGATCCAAACGACAGGATCATGAACTGCTGAATCAAAGCACCTCCAGATTTCCCCAAGGGGTTGCAGACCACATCAATAGCTGCTTTACCTTTAACCTGCCATCAGGACAAGGAAACATTGAGAACAAAATTAACAAATGAATATGTAGGCGCCATGAAGTGAGCTAGTGTTGATTTTTTATGAAATCATTGTCTTATTTATGAGACATGTCTACAAGAATTTTGGTAGTAAGTACAGATTTAATGATTATGACTCTTGTACTGTGACGTAACATTAGAGGATGAATGGTTATTGAAGTGTTTCAGGGATGCAGGTACTTTGAGGATCGAGAAAGAAGAATGATATCTCTCACGCACTGCTAAATGTTAATATGAAAGAAACCAAGGAGAGTCGGTAAAAGTAGGAATCTCATGTGTATGTGTCTTTGCTTCTGTCAGCTTCTCCTCTAACAAGAATAAGTAATCAGGTAAAAAGTACCAATATTAGGAACTACTGAGGTAAGCATAATTAGTGAACAATAGGGTCTAGTCGATGTGTGGAACAGCCAACTAATCACATAGACTACAAACCATTCTGTTAATAACTGGAGCAAACATATACATGTAAGTATGGTTAACCATGTTATGATATGCATTGGATACTAATCTACACAAATAATAAGTATCTTTGTAGACTAACCTTCATATCCTCATCCAAAGGAATGTACGCCATCTCTTTGCAAGGGTCAAATAAACTGTATTTTGCACTCTTACTGAAAATGTTCTGCATTGCTCCAACATAGACCGCCGCAAGCAAAGGCGTCATTCCAAACTTGGTCATGAGAGGAGTCAATGGCTCACCAAACAAAATTAGTGAGAAGAATCCAACTCCTGTAAGAAGCAACACTGCAGGTGTGATCGTAGCTGCAACTCCCCACCCAAACTTTCTAAGAATTACTCTCCCTAACAGCATCATTGTAAATGTAGCTATTCCAGTAGCAGTTGAGAAATCGCCCATGAATGAAGAGTATTCATTAGGGCTAGGGAACTGCAAGACAACAACAGAAACGTAATTAGCAACTATACTGTGTATACATTTCTGACATATTAGAATGCATGCTATGGATATCATCATACCTGTGCCTTCAATTTTGATTTCCATGTCACCTCAACAAGGTTAATGCTTATCCCATAAGCAACGACCAGCGTGGCAAGATCCCTCACATATCGAGATGACAGTAGCACCTTCATGCTCTCACCCATGCTGAGCTTTGGCTTGTCCTGAAAGGTTTGTTCACAGGGTCATTAAGGGGAGCTGAGCTTCATAAACACAAGTAATAAGAACAGTAGAAAGTCTGCGAGGTCAAACCTTCTTTTTCCGCTCGACCACTGGCATAGATGAGCTATCGATAACAAACCTGTTCACTCCCCAATAGATACCAGTGATAACAAGACCCAGTACAACCACTATACTCATCATGGCCTTCAACGAAATTGCCCATCCATCCACCCCAGGGCCCAAATTCTTCCTCATGTTTGAGAAATATTTCACCGTGCGGCCAGAGAAAATGAGCGCCACGTTGGCCCCGAGCCCGAACAGCGGGTAGAACTCTTTGGCCTCTTCAACCGTGGTAATCTGCAATAATTAAAAGCACCTGAAGATTTGTACATAAACAGGACATAGGAACTATCTACTGCCATGGTTTTGGAATAAAAATATTAATTTCTGCAGCCAACCATAACCCACCACCCTTCCAAAGGTTATGGAAAGCGAACATCCAGAGTCCAGAACAGAGCAACCATCAATTACTACTTGCAATTTTAAAATATCGAGCCCTGAATCACTACCATTTCAGGAGAGGATTCGCAACAGGCGGAACACTAATAAATTAACTGTTGACAGAGAGGAAACAGTAATAGAATTGGGTGTAGTACCTGGTTGGCAAACCCCCAGAAGAGAACGGATATGACGACGCTTCCCCATAGCTCCGCCATGACGTAGAAGAGGCAGAAGCTCCAGACGCGGAGGATGGCGACGGGCCCGAGGAAGCTGGGGCCGAGCGAGGCGAGGAGGCGGTCGGCGAGCGCGGTGGGGTGGATGGCGTCGCGCATGGGGTAGAGCACGTAGGCAAAGGCCCCGAAGAAGGCGATGAAGGGGAAGATGACGGCGTAGAAGAGCGTCTCTTTGGAGAGGACGTCGGCGAGCTTGGTGTAGAGGAGCATGAACCCGATGGCCATGGGCAGGTTGACCCAGGTCTTGAGGAAGGGGATGATCTCGGCGCTGCTGCCCTTGGCGGTGACGACGAGCACGTCCTTGGTGTCCCGGAGGATGGTGTAGTTGAAGAGGATGCAGAAGAACATGAGCCCCAGGGGCACGATCTTCTTCAGCGTCTTGGTCTCGATGCCCAGGAACTTGGGCGAGGAGGAGGACGCGTCGTCCCCGGGCGCCGGGGACGCCGCGGCGGCCGCCGAGGCGCGGAGGGGCGGGAGGGAAGGGCGGAGCGGGAGCGCGGCGGGGAGGCGGAGCTGGGTGGGCCGCGGGAGGCTGAGGCGGAGGGGCGCCGCCGCCGGGGCGGAGACGGGGTGGCGGAGGCGGAGGAGGTGGTGGCGCGCGCCCGCGCCCGCGGCGGAGGGGAGCGGGAGGCGGAGGCGGTGGCTTGCGACGAGGCCGGACTCCATGGTGGCGTCGAAATATCTCCGGATGGAGGATGGGGGAGAGGAGATAAGGTCAGGCGCCCGGCAAGCAGGGGGTTTGGGAAGGGGAGGCGGCTGTGATGGGGGCGGTGGCGCAGGGGCATTAGAGGAGGGCAATGGCGCAGGTTAATCAGGGATTAACGGAGTGGAGCCTTCGCTAATCGTGGACGGGAAGGGGAGTGATTGTGGGGTTATTTAACTATTTGCCATCCTTCCGGATGGTCATCCTTCAAATGTCAGTTTTAGAATGGCAACAACACTATCGCCATCGTCTCCGGAAGATGCTTGCAGATTTGCCACTTTTGCTGACGTGTCACGTCATGTCGGCGAGTGACGGTGCCTCCGACGTGGCCGAGCCGCGAGAAATGACCCTGCTGCCCCTCCCTTATCCACTACAACACAGCCCCATCCCGTCTCGTGCACGAGCGACCCTAGTCTCCACCCCTCCCCTCCCATTCCCCATTTCCAGCACGCGCGCCTGCTAGTCGCCCCCTCCCCTCCCTTCCCCTCTCGAGCAGTGCACATGGCGGATTGCTGAGGACGCGACCGGATCTGGCGTGGATTCAAGGTAAGTGATGGCCTCCCTGTGCTCCTTGATTCGTAGGAACTGCCATGGCTCTGAACCCTAGTAACCCTGGATCTGAAATCGTGGTTAGGGTTTGGAGGCTTCGTGATCCAGTCGATGATTTGAGGGAGGTGGATCACAATGGCAGGGACCCCGTGCCCCCTCCTTGGTAAGTTTCGCATCCTTGTACTGATCGAGGGAATCTGTGGCTGTAATGCTTTCGTATTTGACCATTTCATCTGTTACTTTGCTCATTGTGCCAGGCTTGATCCTGGCCGCGCGTTTAGACTAGATGTTAGATGTCAGAACTATAAGGCTGATCTAGAGTATGGTATATTGGAAGTTCCAGATACCCAGCATGAACTGTGGATTGAAAGGGGCAATGACTATAACTTGGGTAAGTTTATGGATGATATGGCTGCTCTCATGATTTGGGGTAGAAGTCAGACATTAGCTGTGTGGGCAGTGGACAGTGATACTGCAGCTCAGTGGAAACTAAGAAGGAATGAACACTTTGACCAGTTGATTGAGGGCAGGTTCAAAGATGGGGGTGCACAACTCAATGTTGAAGTAGTAGAAAAGGAGGGCTATCAGTACAATGTGCAGGGTGTAGCTGCTTCAGGTTGTAGTCATGCAGGGCCATCTGGTGTTACTGCCAATGTTGGGCCATCAGATGCTGCTGGTGGTAATGCTGAGGGTGTAGGTGACACACATACATCACCTCCACATGAGCCTGAGCCTGAGCCTGAGCCTGAATCAATAGTGGTAGATTGGAACAACCTAACTATCTTGCCTAATGCAGACCAAGATGGTGAAGCAAATGTTGTGGTTGATGAAGACAATGTCTTTGAGGCAATGGGGTTCAGAGCAGCAGATGAAGCAGCAGCAGCAGCTGAAGCAACTATTCCAGTTGTACCACCAGAAGTTGAGGAAGAAATGAGGCAGGCAACTATGCATGTTGATGACAGAGATGGTGCTGAGCCAATGGTGGACTGGGATAGGGACAATCTAGATCTGTCAGTGGGCACCATCTATCCTTCTATGAATGAGTTCAGATTGGCAGTCAGGCAACATGCTATTGTACATGAGTTTGAATTGGGAACTGAGAAGTCTGAGAAGAGCAGATTTAGGGGCTTCTGTAAGGCAAATGGATGCCCTTGGATTATTAGAGCTAGGACTCAAGCAGATCATAGTGTCAGGGTACATTGTTTACTTTGCTAACTACATTTGCTAACTAATCTTGCTTATGTGGGTTGCTTTCAATTGTACTTATGCAGATACTTGTTTTTATTGTGCAGGTCCAAATTAATAAAAATAAGCACAAGTGTGCTTCAACAAACAGAGTCCTAGGCACAATGGCTTCTCAAGCTTGGATTGCAGAGAGTACAATACCACTTTTGAAGAGGAAGGCTAACATTGGGGCCAAGGAAGTGAAACAAATCTTGGAAGACAAGTACAACATTGAGATGGCATACCAGACAGTGTGGTATGGGAGGCAGAGGGCTGCTGACAAGTACTTTGGTAAGTGGGATGACTCCTTTGATTGGTTGTATAGATTTAAGACAGAGGTAGAACTCAGAGCACCTGGCAGTGTAGTTGAGATAGATACAGTCAATGTTGATGGTAAGGTGCACTTTAGTAGGGTTTTTTTGCATTCAAAGGCAGCATAGATGGATTTTTAGAAGGCTGCAGGCCTTACATTAGTGTAGTTGAGATAGATACAGTCACAACTGGATGTTTCCTCTAGCATTTGGTTTTTTTGACTCAGAGACCAAAGAAAATTGGATTTGTTTCATGGAGCAGTTAGGCAAGGCCATAGGAGTAGTTCCACATTTAGCTGTTTGTACTGATGCATGCAAGGGATTGGAAGCTGCAGTTAAGCAGGTTTTCCCATGGGCTGAGCAGAGAGAATGTTTCAGACACCTCATGGAAAACATGAAGAAGTATTTCACAGGTGATGTCTATGGGGCTAACATGTGGCCTGCAGCAAGGTCTTACTCAGCAGTGAAGCACAAGTTCTTCATGGATAAAGTCCTGGCTGCTAGCCCTGATGTAGAGAAGTGGTTGAGTGAACACCACAACCTCCTATGGGCCAGATCTAAGTTCAATACAGAAACCAAGTGTGACTACATAAACAACAACCTAGTTGAATCATGGAATGCATGGATAAAGGACTACAAAGACTTGCCAGTGCACTGCATGGTTGATGCTTTGAGAGAGAAAGGTGTAGTTATGTTTGAAAAAAGGGGACGGATAGCTAGGGCACTTGATGGGAATATTTTGCCAGTTATAATTCATCAGCTCAATGCAGCCTCTAAGGGCCTAGGGCACCTCAAGGTCACCAAGGGCATTCCTGGACAAGCAGAGGTCACAGAACTTTATAAAGATCAAGAGGTAAGAAAACAGGTGGTCTACTTGAATGACAAGGTTTGTACCTGCAGGGAGTGGCAGGTTACAGGCAAGCCTTGCCCCCATGCCCTGGCTGTCATCACAACTGCAAGGAATGCTAACATGGATCAATATGTAGACCAAGCTTATTCTGTGCAAAAGCTTAGGGTAGCTTATAGGGGTGGCTGGCCAAACATAACAGATAGAAACCAGTGGCCTGAGGTGGATAAGGGTTTCAAGCTCTATCCACCAATTGCCAAGAAGATAGGTGTGGGTAGGCAAAGGAAAAACAGAATCCCTTCATTCCTAGAGAGGGGGGCTGGTAAGCACACTTGTAAATTCCATTCCGGAGGTCATTCCGTTTTTACTCTTGGAACGGAACACTCCGGTATCGGCCGATACCGGTGTACCGTTCCGGACTTTATTATATTAAAAATATATGAATATACATATACATAAATATTCATATAAATATATACTTACGGCATAATTACGCTTCATCACACTGACATTTTTACCAAACTCACATATAATTCATTAAGTTCACTTGACCATAACCATATTTCATACTCCATAGCTCATACATGGAAAATAAAAACACAATCATTTGGTTTTAGCCCGGTACCGAAATGAGCGGAACAGGCGTTTCGGCCGGTATTGGCCGGAATGGCCGGAATTGACCGGTATTGACCGGTATTTGACCCGGTACGGGATTTCAGCCCTTCTATGCCGGTTTAGGCACCGGAACGGGGCATTCCGGCCATTCCGGCCGGTACCGGAATGGAATTTACAACTATGCTGGTAAGGCTACAAGACAGGTCAGATGTAAGGGTTGTGGTGAACTAGGGCATAGGCAAGGAAGCTGGAAATGTCATTTCACAGGCACAAAAAAGGCAAGTTTGTCTTGCATTTTTCTTGCATTGCTTTGCTTTCATCTGCTATGTCATTACAATTTTTTTTGCAGGAAGAGGACCAGCAAAAAGAAACCAATAAGGCCGGAAGGAAGAAGAAGGAGACAGTGAAAGAAACCCCAAGTGAACCACCCCAAGCAACTACACCAAGAACAAGAGCTGCTGTGGCCAGGGAAAAAGCAAGAGTTGCTGCCTTGGAAGCAGAAGCAGCACAAGCACCAGCAGCAGCTATGGAAGTTGCACAAGCTGCAGCTCAAGCACCAGTTGCACCTCAAGAAGCACAAGTACCAACTGCAGCTCTGAAAGGACCTTGATGTCACCTAGAGGGGGGGTGAATAGGTGAATCTACAATTTATAAACTTTTTCACACAGTTAGTACAGAAACCGGTCAGACCGGTTCCCAAAACCGGTCAGACCGCTTCAAGCGGTTAGACCGCTTTGACAAAGCGGTCAGACCGGTTTGCAACAGAGAAAACCAACTATGCAAATTAACCCCCTCTACGAGTTCTAGCACAAACCAAACTTGATGATGGGCTCTTGTAGATGATATCACGCAGGTCCACTAAGTCCCTGCACACAATTAGAGCACACCCAAGTAGATCGAAGCGGAAGCGAATTCAAATGCTAGAATTGAACTTGTGAAGTAAAACAAGAGACAATGATTTGTTTTCCCGAAGTTCGGACTTCACCGCTGCCACTAAGGCTGTCACAAAGACACGATGAGTCCTAGTCTCCGTTGAGGGCCTACGAAAGGCGGGCTTATCCACTCCAAGCCACTTTCCTCGGTATCACTAGCTTTTGACCCTTTTCCACGAAGGAGGCAAGGCCAGCCTTTACAAACAATCCGTGGCTTACCACAACCAAGGTAGCTCACCGGCGATGCCTAGCCGTCTAGGAGGCATTAGACATACCACATGGCATATGCATAAATCATTAATCAAAAACTTCATTTCTCAAGAATGTGACAAAGTTGCAAGTGTCTGGGCCGAACCGGTCAGACCGGTTTGGAAAACCGGTCAGACCGGTTTTGCCAGACATGTACCGATTGACGTGGATTTCCGATGTTTGATTCAAATTTCGTCGGAACTTGATCCACTGCAACTTAACACAATATTGCTCTACTAGAGAGCCATTAAAAGCATCACATGGCATATATGAATGAAATTCAAGAATGTGGTCTAAGTCACTATCAAGTGCCACAAGTTCAACACTTAGAAACACTTGATCCTACAAAATGTACTAGTGACTTAACCATAATCAATTTAAGCACAAAGTTACCGAGATGTCATTGGGTATAGAGTATGTAGCGGAAGCAACTTTTCTTGGCTTGCTAGTTGATCATTGAATATTGTCATTCAAGCCAAGTCACCAATGCATCTCATTGTCCCTACAATCTCATCAAGCATGTTTTGGTACCCAACTCATGTTGGGTCCGATGTTGTTAGTCCAAATATGCTTAGGAACCCAAATTCCTCTTGTGCCACTCTTTGGAGAACAAATCACCTTAGAGGCACAAGGGTCATTTGGAGAATCCCCAAGCTTCACATGCATAGAATGGATAATGTCGGGTTTAGTAGATTTACCATTTGAACAATCATTACCAAGATGTCCCTTTTCCCGACATGTGTAGCATGTCTTATGCTTGATGTTGATTGCCTTCTTCTTGTGTTGCTCGGTAGCCAATTCTTCCTTGAATTTTGCTTGGGCTTTGAGAAATCCTTTGTTGAGCTTTATTTGGGGCTTCTCTTGTTGTAGTTCCTCCTTGTTTGGACAAGAAGCAATTTGATGCCCTTTCTCAAAGCAACCAAAGCATCTCATTTTCTCCATATTTCTTTGTCTTTTGGAGATAATTGGCTTGCCTTCTATCTTGTTTGAGCACTTGATGTGAGCAATCTTTTCACCCTTGCCTTGATCTTGGCTTGTGTTGGACTTGACTTGATTTGTACAAGAGCTTTGCACGGTTGATCCCTTCTCAAGCTTCTTCACCATGGATTCACGGTTATCTTGAGAAGGTTGTGCATAGCTCTCTTTTTCAAGTGTTGTCAAGCTCTTTGTGAGTCTTTCTACCTCTTGCTTGAATTCTTCATTTTCTTGAGCAATAAGGTCTTCACAAGACTATACACACACTTTATCATACCAAGATTGTTTTGCTTGAGAGCAACAAGGGTTAGCACATGATAGGTTATATTGAATTTGAGAGCATGTGCAAATGTGAGTTTGAGATTCAATAGATTTTAACAAGGTAATTATAATCTCATGAGCAATATTTAATGAACCATATGATTCTACAAGTTCTTCATGAGAACACAAGAGTTCATCATGCTTCACTTGTAGCATCTCATGCTTGCTAGCAATTAATTCCAATTTATCCTTGAGCACTTTGTTTTCTTTTTCTATGGAAGCCATATGAATAGTGTCACAAGCATAATTATCAACAATTGCATCATACTTACAAACCAAAGCGGCGTTTGTGAATTTGACTTCCTCAAGCTCTTTGATGAGAGCTAGGATAGTCTCATCCTTTGAGTTTTCCGCCTTCTCTTCTTCTTTGGACTTGTAATATATGATTGCCTTATCATTGGAGGATGATGTTGCTTTTGAGCTTGAAATTTTGCTTGCACGGCTTCGGCCTCCCTTCTTGTGGCCAGCTGTGCCTTTCCTGCCCAAACCGGTCAGACCGGTTTGGGAAACCGGTCGGACCGATTTCTGCAGGAAAGTGGCAGCTGAGCCATTTTGCTCTTGTGGCTCCACGGTGGTCATCACATGAGGCTTGGAGCATGATTTTGCTGATGTAGTGCTCTCCTCATGTGACTTGGCTCTTGTTTGGTCTTGCGTGTCGCTTTTGATGTTGGCGTAAAGCTTCTCAATTCGAGCCCAAATGAGATGAGCATCGAATAGAGTTGCTTCATCTTCTAGAATTGATTCTCTAACTTCATCACTCACAACATCAAATAAGAAGTTAGCGACACGAGAGTTGAGTTGAAAGCAATTCATTTCGTCTTCGGTTGGGTTGGATATGCTCCAATCAACATTCGGACGATCAATGCCTTCAACAACAACTCTCTCAAGAATAGGACTCATAGTCCTAAGATCATTAAGCACATTACAAGACCATATTGAATAATTTGAGCCGTCACTAGCTAGTGGCTCATATGTTACCTCACAAGTGATCGACATCTTTCCTCACAGCGGTTAAGCTTGGATGTGAGGCCAAGCTCTGATACCAATTGAAAGGACCTTGATGTCACCTAGAGGGGGGTGAATAGGTGAATCTGCAATTTATAAACTTTTTCACACAGTTAGTACAGAAACCGGTCAGACCGGTTCCCAAAACCGGTCAGACCGCTTCAAGCGGTCAGACCGCTTTGACAAAGCGGTCAGACCGGTTTGCAACAGAGAAAACCAACTATGCAAATTAACCCCCTCTACGAGTTCTAGCACAAACCAAACTTGATGATGGGCTCTTGTAGATGATATCACGCAGGTCCACTAAGTCCCTGCACACAATTAGAGCACACCCAAGTAGATCAAAGCGGAAGCGAATTCAAATGCTAGAATTGAACTTGTGAAGTAAAACAAGAGACAATGATTTGTTTTCCCGAAGTTCGGACTTCACCGCTGCCACTAAGGCTGTCACAAAGACACGATGAGTCCTAGTCTCCGTTGAGGGCCTACGAAAGGCGGGCTTATCCACTCCAAGCCACTTTCCTCGGTATCACTAGCTTTTGACCCTTTTCCACGAAGGAGGCAAGGCCAGCCTTTACAAACAATCCGTGGCTTACCACAACCAAGGTAGCTCACCGGCGACGCCTAGCCGTCTAGGAGGATCACCTCCAAGAGTAACAAATGCTCCAATGGATGCTTGGCTTCACCGGACGTGCTCAACACTAAGGATATGCTCTATATAACTGATAATTGCTATCACTAGCTATCTATTGCTCATACACATACATCCCTCAACCCAAATCCAAAGATATGAACTAAATCAATCAACTCTCACAAAGAGAGGTTTGAGGAGAGCTTGCTGGTGCTTGGGATAGCTCTAGGCGTGCAAGAATGAATGGGAAACCAGCACCCCTCAAAAGAGAGGGGTATGGGGTATAAATACCCCACACAACCAAAACTAGCCGTTATAGCCGTTGGAAACCGGTCAGACCGGTTTCCCAAACCGGTCAGACCGGTTTACGAACTATACTAGCCGTTACACCTGTCAGAGCCCAAACCGGTCAGACCGGTTTCCCAAACCGGTCAGACTAGTTTGGGTCGAGTTAGCACACTTGAGTCCTAAACCGGTCAGACCGGTTTCCCAAACCGGTCAGACCGGTTTGGGTGGACTCAGCACACTAAGTCCCCAAAGGACACCACTCTCAAGGCTATCTCTCATGGGTTGATCTATTGAGCACTTTTTGGTGTATGCCAAGACAACTAATGTTGCATCCCTCTTGATAGTACGACATTCCTACACTCAAGATTAAAACAATAAATCGAGTCTACCACTTGAGCTTGTATATCTTCATTGATGCCATACTTGATCATTCTCAACTTTGAGGGCTTCAACACTTCATGTCTTGCTGAGCAAATCCAATGTTGAGCTAATGACTTAGAATTTCCATTGCATGAAAGAATTCATAAGTCATTCCATTAAATGATCACTAAAAGATTAGATGCTTCGTATTGCTTCACTTGATATGACTTGATCGACGCATGGAACCCAAACTATGATGCTAGACCTTTCCACCAACAAAGTCCATCGGCTACAAGACCAACTTGCCCTTCACCTTGTTAGGAACGTCACTCCCATCTAGCTTGATCCCTTCCGTCCTCTCTTGCCAATTTAAGCTTTGCTTTGCAATGCATCATCATGAAATCCACAATGAAATCCAATTCTTCAATTGATTTGAATGTCTTCTTTGGTAATTGACTTGTCCATAAGCTTCAATGCACTTGAGACCATATACTAACCATAGAATCATGTCTCATTTTGAATATAACCATTGCCATGGATCAAGCCCAAAGAAATCCTAATTTCTTCAAATGATTTATCCCAAAACCTTTGACAAGTATCTTATTAAGTGAGACCAACAAATATGCTTAAGTCCTTGTCTCATTTGTCATTTCCAATCACTTGTCATTTTATGACTTAGTTGCATGGGATGATTACCACTTGTTTGCTTTCTTGTCTTTTATACCAATAATGAGCTTTCATTCTTCAACAATCATATTCTTTGAATATCCATAAGAAAAGAAACCTGCTCATATGCTTAAGCAAACAAGTTAAATGACTAATCATGTTGTCATCCAAAATCACCAAAACATATAAGTGCCTAGATACACTTTCAAGCTCAAGCAGCAGCTCAACAACCAGCAACACCTGTTCCCAGGAGCAAAAGGTATGCATCCTAAACTTGTTGTGTTACATTCTTTCTTTTCAAACCAACCAGCTTACTTGATGTTACTCTACAGGAAGCTAGCAATGGAATCATCCAACAAGTTGAGGATCCAGTTCCACTGGAAGTCTGCCTGTACCAGCCACCAAAGAAGATGACCCCAAGAAAGAAGAAGCTAACTACCAAGATTCCAAAAGGCAGCAAGAAAGTGTGATCCGTGATCTGTGATGTAGTACTTTATTTTGTGCAATGGTCCTGAACAATGTGAACTGTAATGTAGTGTATGCCAAAACAATGATCTATGGCAGTGTTTGAATCTGTGACAAGAGTGTTTCAACCTCCTCTATTTTGGACAACAATGATGTATGGCAGTGTTTGACTTTAAACTGAATCTGTGATCAGTGAGTTTGAATGGCAGTGTTTATGTGAATCTGTGATCAGTGAGTTTGTATGGCAGTGTTTATGTAAATCTGTGATCTATGAGTACAAGAAAACACATGCATACCAACTGACAATAGCATATGAACCATACAACATCATGCATACATTCTTGCTCACATGTAAAAACCATACATTGTTCAGATTAACCATACATTACAATACATAAGCTGACAAGTGTAGTGCATACCAACTGACAATCACAGCTAAAATAACACACACAACCACAAACACATACAACACTTCACTTCATCCTGATAATTGGGGTGATAATTGGGCTACTTGTTCACCATGAACAACCCCACAACAACAGCCCAAACACATATAAACACAACCAAGAACTTCACTGCTCCAATCAACCTGTCCATCTTGGCTTCCATGGGATTGAACTGAGGGTGTGCCACCAACTCTTTCCCTGGGCCATCTGCTTCGTCTCCTTCGGTTGCCTCAGCAGTCTCATTGAGCTCATTCCCTTCGCCAAGAAAGGTTGCACCTTGGAATGTCACAACTCCATAATCAACAAGTTCTTGCAGGTACGCCCTCTGCCAACGGTAGAATCTACACCGCAGTGCCACCTACGCACACAAAAATCAAAGGAACGCCCTTAGATCTAGGAGAGTCAATGCATCAAAACCAGCACAACAAAGCAAGGAAACTCACATTTTCTACGTTCCACGGACACTTGAAGTACACCTTGAGGTAGTTCTCATTCTCCTTCTTGGATCGTCGTTCGTACACGCGCGCTCTCTTGCACACTGGGCACTGCATCAGCGGTAATCCAGTCTCTTCTCCGACTGGCACGGTAGGGTTTGGCCGCGGGTCTCGGTTGGGTACCCTAACCCTAGAGCTGATGGACGACGACGACGTATACATGGCTGCTGGGTGGGGCGCGGGGCCGGGATGGCTGATGGGGGGAGAGGGAATCGTCGATGGGGGCTGGATGGGGACGGCGGCGCGTCGTTGACTCGGGGCTGTGTCGAATGAGGGTGAAAGCGAGGGGGGCGAGTGGGGCTGTGTTGTAGTGGATAAGGGAGGGGCAGCAGGGTCATTTCGCGCGGCTCGGCCACGTCGGAGGCACAGTCACTCGCCGACATGGCGCGACACGTCAGCAAAAGTGGCAAATCTGTAAGCATCTTCCGGAGATGATGGCGATAGTGTTGTTGCCATCCTAAAATTGGCATTTGAAGGATGGCCATTCGGAAGGATGGCAAATAGTTAAATAACCCGTGCAGCTGGAGGGAAGAAGCCATGCCATGGGGACGAACCTCACAGGTTAGCCGAGCGACGCGCCACTTCCTCCTCCTCCTCCTTGTGCTCGCGCCGCCGCCGTTCGACACGGTGATCGCGCCGCCGCCGCCGCCGCGTCAGTCGGTGCCGCGAGCGTGCTTGGGGTCGGGACGGGAGCGGCGCTGAGGCAGCGAGGAAACTGGATGCCCGTGGTGGGCCGCTTCCCGGAGGTGGGCCGCAGCCTTTTGAAAAGGATAGATTCGGCTTGCTGCCAAATGACACTTCTTCTCAGGGGTCAACGGGGGGCTCCGGGGTCAAGTGCTAGTCAACAGCCAAGTCCAGCCGAGTCAATAGACCATCTCCAGCTAATAGTTTTTAGATTTCATTTTCGTTTCAGAGCATCTATTAATATAACACCATTTCAGTGGCTACCAACTCTGAGTTTTCTGGTCATCTCATTTCAAAATATGCAGAGCATATCTAATTTCTCTATTTACAAAAAAAACAAAAGTGCCATTGAGGGCAATAGTGCTTGAATTTTCTTAGTCATTCTCAAGGATTGCACTGATACAAACTAGAGAACAAATATTCATTCTAGCTAAGATAATGAGGTCTAAACAAAAATTTATAAGCTATATATGAGAGCATAGAATGAGAGATACCCTCGGATACTAATCGTTTCTAGAGAACAAAACTTGAGACACTGAAATTTTAAAACACATAAGTGAGATTTAGGATTCCATCGTTTTCCCCTATACGGTAGCAAAGGTGAAGAACACCAATACGTGTGTTTACATGCATACACAAGTGCGAGCACCTCGACGGTGTTAGGCTGGGAGAGTTTGACGACCCTGGCTTGTTCGGCTGGCTGGTGGCTGGTGCTGGTTTTTGTTGAGAGAAAAACACTGCTGGCTGGTTGGTGGCTGGTGCTGGTTTTTGCTGAGAGAAAAACACTGCTGCCTGGTGGCTGATAAGCCAAGCAAACAGGGCGCCTCAGAGATGACAATGTTGGATGCAAGGTCCTGCGAGGGCATACGATGGAAGACTCGAAGCATGTCGTTCGGGTGATGGTTGCAGAATAGTAGGCGAGGTCGCCATGAGCCCATTGTAGGTGGTGGTGGTTGTGGAGTAGCGTAGCATTGAATGCGGGCGCAAATACTCTCCTTGTTCCTCAGGCAAGCTAGTTGGGCGTTGCGCGTGTTCGCATCTACTACCTCTGTTCCAAATTACTATTTGTTGTTGATTTTTTCCACGATCGTTGACCATATCTTATTCATAAATTTTATCTAAATATAGAGATCGATAAATTATATTTGAAGTATATATGATCACAGAGTAAGTTACAGACAAAATAAACGATACTAGTGAAATTTTTTGAATAAGATGAATGGTCAAACATTAAACGAAGAAGGTAACAACGATAGTAATTTGGAACGGGGGAGTACTACTATAGTGTCACGCTCGACGTGAGGAAGTGGATGGACAGGAGGTGCATCTCGAGTGGCGCGACATGGACAATGAGAGCACAGGGCAAGCAATAGAAGGGTGCGAGAAAACGGCAACAAAACATTCTCCAACTTGGCAATTTCTACGAATCTGCATTCTCCTCACCTCTCTCGACTTTACAAGTAGATCCAATGTACGGGGTACGTTGAGCCTAATATGAGTGAAAAACATTTTTAGGTATACCCGCTCTCGATATTAATTCTACATTTAATCCATGCTAAAGGTATCTATAGATGTCCAGAAAGCCCGCGACCCGGCAGCCCGCACGAAAGCCCGTAATTTTGGCCCGGCCCAAACCCGGCCCGGCCCGGCCATCTCCGGGCCCGTGCTGGCCCGGCCCGGCCAGCGTGCCCGGGCGTGGGCCGCCACCCCAGCACGCCGGGTGGCCCGGCCCGGCACGGAGATTAACCCCCGGCCCGGCAAAGGCCCGAGGCCGAGCGGCCTAGCCGGCCAGGCCAGCCCACCACTCCCACCAGACCACCAGCGGCCAACCCACGAAATACCCCCCATCCCCCAAACCCTACCCCGGCCCCCACCCCCCTCCACTCGCTCACTCCCCCCTCAGCCGCCGCCCCTCCGCCACGACGCCGCCCAGCGCCTGCACCTCTGGCCTTCCCCTCCTCCACCACCGGCGCCGCCGCCTCCTCTCCTCCACCCTGCTGCCCCTGCCCTGCGGTAGAGTGCCGGCGGCGGAGGCCGGCGCGGCCGCCATCCCTGCGCTCGGCGGAGTGCCCGCGGTGAAGGCCGGCCCGGTCGCCATCCCTGCCCGCGGCGGAGGCCGGTGCGGCCGCCGTCCCTTCTCTCTCGTCTCGCACTCTCGGTCTCCGGCTCTCCTCTCCGTCGGCGCTGCCGCAGCGCCCGCTACCCCCTCCTCTCCTCCACAGCCGGCAGTGGCGCGAGCGGCGGCGCACAGGGCGACGGGCCGGCGGCGCGCAGGCCGACGGGAGCGCGGGCGATAGGCCGGCGGCGCGCAGGCCGGCAGGATTCCCTCCCTCCCGTCGGCGCGTTCGTGGGCCGGCTGGAGCTGCCTTCGTGGGCCGCCGGCGGCCCGTCCCGGGACATAGTGCCGGGCTATTGCGGGCCAGCCCGGCACGGTGAAGAACGGGCCAGGGCGGGCCCGGGCCAGGGCCGGGCCGGGCGGCCCGTTTGGACATCTATAAAGGTATCTCAATGAACTTGATAAGGGCAGTCCCAACCCAAAACATTAGGGCAATCCCAACCCAATGACTAGGATGATGTCCATGGCATTAAATAAGGTGCCATGTAGGACAAAAGATGATGTGGCAAATGAGTTAATGAAGAAAGAGGAGGAAACCGGGTCTTGCATGAGACATGGTTTCTACACGCTATCCAAGACAAGATGAGAGAGGAGCAGCATTTAATTTAGTCATGGAGCATCAGTGTCTGCTTTGGGAGGGTAGTGTCTTGTACTAGTTTGTTGATGATGTGGAGACTATGGACATCACTACTAGTGTCTTGGGTTGGGACTGCCCTTAGACATGATTTCCATAGCCTCCACATCATCAAGAAACTAGTAGTAGACACTACACTCCCAATGCAAACACTACTCTTGCACATTTTAATTTAATGCTAGTTCTCTCACATCTTGTCTTGAATGGTGCGTAGATACCATGTCTCGTGCAAGATCCAGTTTCCTTCTCTTTCTTCATTTAATCACTTGCCACGTCATCTTTTATCCTATGTGGCAGTTCATATAATTCTATGGACATCATCCTAGTCACCGGGTTGGACTGCCCTAAAGTTTAACCAAAGTGTTTCTTCTTCCCCCTATCATTCCAACGTGACGTGGCAACAAAGTCAGTCATGTAACCTATTTCCCTACTTCGAGTCGTGTGTTGTATTCTTTTAGATAACTTTTGGCGATATACACATGCATACGTTTATCTGGATCATAAGAGTAAGCGCATTTCTATATCCATGACAACAATCAGAATCAATTTCCCAAATTTATGAAAATGAACAAATACAAATAAGGTTAAAGAAGGGCTACGAAATCAGTTGAAAATAACAACTTTATATTTTGCTAAAAACAGAAATGATCGGAAAATCGTACCATATAACACGAAACGATATGCGTCAGTATGGGAATTTCCCGTTCCCGTTTTCACCCAGACATGACATGGCTATACGTGTGAGCAGTCAGTATATACTGTGTTTGGAAGAAGAAAACGAGCATTTTTTTTTGCTTTTGAGCAGAAGAAAACAAGCAAGGTAAAAACTAAAAAGGCTACATGGGCCTCTGGCCCACAAGGTCGAAACAACCAGGCGAAGGCCCAAATACTCACGTCGGAAGCCTATTTAACACGCAATCTGCAGGCCCAGAAAAGGACAAACCGCCTGGCCGGCAACCGCGCCCGCCGCACGCAGTTTGCGCCCAGCAGGGCAGGATGCGACGGATAGACAGACCACACCACCACCTCCTCGCCCGCCGTATCCCTCCCTCATCCACACGCAGTCACAACGCACCCGGAAGCAAATGGAAAAATATATCAGCGAAGCCAACGCGCAGCGCTAACCCTAAACCCCCAAATCTCCCACCTCCCGATCCCGATCTCCACGCCGCCACCGCCGCCGCCGCCGCTGCCGTCGCAGCAGCCACGGCGCCCACCGGCCGGTGCCGCCGAGCGCCGGGCTCGCCGCGGGCCGCCCCCACGGCTTCCCCCGAGGTATGGTGGGAGCCTCTCCTACCAGGCGAAATCCGGCTCGCGCTCGATCGGTGCTCGTAGGTTTTGTTGCGTGTATGTCTCCGTGCGATGCTCTGGGTCGCGGTTCGATGCGGGGAGCGGGGGGATTTTTCGTTGGTCGAGTGTTTGTGATTGGGCTTGAGGGGAATTTTTCGGGGGAGATTAGTTTAGGGCTATCCCGTATCCGGGAATTCGTCTTCGGCTCTTGGCTATGTTCCGTGCTAGAGTAGGCGTGAGGGCTCCCGTTTTGCGACCTGGCAGGCGGCGCCCGCTAGGTGGAGTGATTTAGGAATCGTGATACAGATTCTCTTTGTTGATGCTTGGACGTTATTCGATTGGGAGGATAGATTCAGCGTATTTGCAATGGTGGGGATGTTCTGTAGATTCAATTTTTACTATGTTAGGCCGTGGAGAGATTTATCCCTGTATGATTGCTTCGTTATGCTTGTCCTATGCGACATTATTGTAAGAAACTAGCTGGCTCACGTTTTTTTCTTTCACTTGCTATGGAAAAATTGAGCATCGTTGCGCCATTTATTCGTTGGAGGTCGAAAGTACTGAATGGTGTCTATGTTTTTGGAGTACATGCTGCCATGTTGGCGCTTTTACCTCTCAGTGTTGTATCATGATGGTACCATGGAACAATTTGTTTTACCATTAACCAGATTGCAATGGTTGTGTGCTTTTTTTAGCAATTGCAATGCTCCATTCTATCATCCTTTATGGTTCACGCGATATGCATTTTCTTGTCATAGAAGAGTGCTTTCATATGCATTCCTAGTTAAGGAGGTGTTTGGAAAAGGCTTGTTGCTCTTGACAATTTTATGGATCTTGTTATCAATATTTTGGAATGCTCATCCCCACCCTTTGCGTGCCAGGAAGCAGCACTTAGTTGCTTAGCTTTACATACTTCAGGCAATTAATTATTGCATCCACTTTCTTGTGATTTGTGATAGAGAAACATTCAGTATTTGCTCGTTTTCCTTTCATGGATCTAAAGGTGCTTTCACTTATCTGACTCATTTTCAGATATTGGGGTTTGAAGCTGCGGTGAATAATACAGTTATTTGTTCTGAGAGTCTTTGGAGTTTTTGAAAGGAGGTTTCATATGGAGTTCTCAAAGCAAGGGCAGGCACCCATGCCTAACAACTTGGGATCTCAACCGGTCCCCTCTTCAAATGTCCAATCTAATCAAGCAGAGTATGCATCTGTGTTTTATCCATCATTGCCTGGTGACTGGGGTTCTCAGCCGATGTTCTCTGTTGGAGCTTCAGTACCAGTTAACTCATATTATATTGTCCCAATGAGTCAGCAATCAGTTCAAGTAGGTGCTTCCAGGCCAGAGGTTTCACGTCCGGTGGGGGTGCAACCTTTACTAAGTAGAGTATCATTGAGACCACCCCAGCAGGTGCTAAATATTCAAACATCTTTGCCATCAATGATTGGATCAAATCCCTCGCCGTCCACTGTGGGCAGGAAATTACAACAGACAGTTGCTTCTCCAAAGGTTCAGATGCTGAAATCTCCGTCGTTCCAATCATCTAATAGACGTTCTGCACTGAAGGAGCCGCCATCAAAGGTCCAACAGCAGCAACTTGAATCTGTGAGGTCCAAGTTCAGGGAGTCACTTGTCGCTGCACTGAGTTTGGATTCTGATCAGCAGAATAAGAGTCAGTCTCCTAATAATGTGCAACCTGATGGGTCTGCAGACAAGTTGAAACCGGCAGAAGGAGATGCTGTACAAGATCCAGTGGCAACCACATCAAAAGACGTGAGCACAACCAATTCAGCTGTAACTACCGCTGTAGCTCCCAAGAGATGCGAGGAAGATGAGAAGTTAAGCAGTGATTTGGTTTCGAACATGATCACGAGCGTAAATGATGACATGCAGCAACAGTCAAATCATGGTTCTTCAGAAGATGAATTATTGGGTCAATGTATGGTCACAGATGAACTTCTGCAAGGTCATGGGCTTAGTTGGGTTTCTGATCTTGATGCTGGGATTTCTCAACCTAACGCAGAACCTAATTTAAAAAGACCCCGAACTCCTGATGTGGACCTTGCGGTTACAGAATCTTTGTTAGAGTCTGAGTCAAAAAGAATAAAGTCTGCAAATGAGTTAGCAATAGAAAAGGAAAGGCTTAATCAAAAGGCTGAAAGTCTGGCATTTAGAATTGAAGAGGAGCTGTTCAAACTGTTTGGGGGAGTAAATAAGAAGTACAAGGAAAAGGGTAGATCTCTTTTGTTTAACTTGAAAGACAAAAGCAATCCTGAGCTAAGAGAGAGGGTCTTGTCTGGAGATATTGCGCCTGAACGCCTCTGTTCGATGACCGCGGAAGAACTTGCCTCCAAAGAACTCTCAGAGTGGCGGTTGGCCAAGGCTGAAGAGCTTGCGCAGATGGTTGTTCTTCCGAATACTGAGGTTGATTTTAGGCGCTTGGTTAGAAAAACTCACAAAGGAGAGTTCCAAGTTGAAATGGAGGAACCAGATGGTATCTCATTGGAGGTTGAGCTTGGGAGTAACCTTACTAATATTCTGTCGAAAGCTGGTGTTCAAACAAGTTCAGATGGTAAAGATGGTGTTCAAGAAAAAGACAAAGCATCTGATAGCACTTCACAAGATGAAGATGGTGGGAAAGGCAACAATGATACGTCAGGTGATCTAGAATATATTGATAATGAGAAAGCAGATCTCATGCAGGAACTTATTTTGGATGACGTGAAGGACACAGAAAATCTTCCACCAATTCCTTCATTAGATGAATTCATGCAGGGCTTAGATTCCGAGCCACCTTTTGTTGATCTCTCGGTTGGGACTCCTCAAGAAGATGGCAATGACTCTGAGGAACCTGGCACCACCTTGGAGCCCGAGGAACTTCCGGAGACAAAAGATAAGGCTTCTGCACCGGAGAAGACTGCATCGGAATCTGATAAGCCATCTGCACAGGGTAACAATGAGCCCAAGTTAGGGTCACCAGGACATTCTGTGGTTCCAAATTCAGATCTTACTGAACCCCGTGAGGAAGAGCTGAGCAAATCTTCTCCCGGTAAAGATGAAGCCACAAAAACTACTGATAAGGTCTCCAATCCTGATTCCATTCTTCAGAGTCAGGCAACCGATATTCCTTTTATACGTGAGAGCATATGGGAGGGTGCAATCCAACTGACTGTATCTTCACTCTCTAATGTTGTTGCCATCTTTAAAAGGTATGTTTTCGTTTGCACATTTTACTTTGGATGACTCTGTTGCCACTAGGATGTCATGTTGATCTAACAGATTCTTCTTTATCTTCATCTTTTCTGCACTCATCAAACCAAATTGATGTTCTGCAGAAGAGTATTCATTCTCACATTCTTGTGGCCATTTTAAGGCCATTATTTCTAAAAAATAACATCTTGTTTAGGACAAAACTTATTTTTGTCATGATTCATGTTATAGTCTTCTTGTTTCAAGTTATGCAAGTAAGTTAAGCTGCATTTTAATAGTGCAACAAACAGAAATGGGTTCTTAATATGGCAGCCACTAAGAGTGACTCATAATGCCAGCAACTCTTAACATGTTATTTGCTTTGACTTCTTACCTTCGTTTATCTACCACTGGACATCCTCCTTTGGTCCATTTTCTGGTTATTTTTCTATGTAACCTTGTGTGAACTAGGTAGATATGATAATCTGTACTAATTCTAAAAGGGTTATACTGTTGTAACTCCACATGCTTCCAACCAACTATTACATCCAATACTGTTATTAGCTTTCGGAAAAAGTGAATGCAATTTCAAATAGAAAATCAATTCCCAGGGACAATGGCCATACTTAAAACATAATTAGTGAATAGCATGGATGAGATGAGGAAAGCCATTCGTATTTTAATCTGGTAATACATAATTAATAACGGCATATCAGGATATAACAGCTGAATGCATGGAGACTACCTTACAGGATTTGTGATCTGCATTTTAATGTCTTCACCTTGATTTGGTGGATAGATGGAGTAATAGTCAGTTTCTTCTTATATTGATAGTTTGCTACATGAGCCTTTGTTTATTCATTTGTAAGGTTCACAGTTCTTGTCTTATGTTTTAATATTTTAATATTGTTTTCACTCCATTATTTTTTGTATACCAAAGATCAAAGGATATGTGACTGTTTACTTGAAAGTATAGGTCCAGGATATGTGTTCTGGTAAATTACTCAAATGATTAGGTTTTTTGTACTATTAATGTGAATGTTAATTTCTTGCAAACTAATCATTGCATGGAGTTTGCAAATGTATTTATTTATCTGTACTGCTGCTAATGTGTCTTGAAAATTTTACCTTTTCAGTGGTGAAAAGCCATCATTAAAAGATTGGCGTAGCTTTGTTGAGATTAAGGGGAGAGTTAAACTTAGTGCTTTTCAAGAGTTTGTCGAACAGCTTCCCAAATCTAAAAGTCGTGCTATAATGGTAATTCCTTTTCCGTAGCGTAATCTGATTGCTTTTCCAATAGACAGATTTTTTTTTTGACAAATCATAGAAGGTATGATATGTGCATTAGTCTGTTTGCACTTTTGCCACACTGGAAACTGCATCTGTCTGATATATCCAGAGTTGGAGTGCTAATGTGCTATACTTATTTTAGATTGAACAATGGTTGATGAACTTTGGTCCATGTTAGATGCCATAGATTAAAAAAATCCTGAGGTTCCAGATGCATGATTAAATTTTAAACTTATTTTCTAGGCTGGTGGGATAATCAAGCCTGTTCATTGTGTACTAAAAAATGTCATTCCATGTCAGTGACACTTGTATGTAAATGGCAACTTTGGAATCCTGTAGGACCTCCATACCTTGCCTTTAACCGTGATCCTGATATATGATGATTTCATTTGACATTATCACCAAACTTACTGATTAAGTGGCCTAGAAGCTGTGAACAGTTGTATTTTATTATTATTCATACTGTTCGGTTAAATTTTGGTTTTGTAATAAGCATGTGCTTTGGCCTTTGTTTAGTCATTTTGTATCTGTTTCATCCATGTTTTTTTATAGATAACTGAGCTGTGCTGGAAGGAGGGTTCCCCGGAGAGTGGTCGCCAACATATCTTGCAGGTTTCTTTTTTCTTTGCCACTCACCAGTGCTGGAGCTATCTTAATCATAGATCGAGGGCTAGATTTACTTAATTTGTTTATTCTTGTGCAGACCATCGATGCATATGTTTCAGATGAGAGAGTAGGATTAGCTGAACCTGCAGAAGGAATAGAGCTGTACCTGTGCCCTTCTCATGGGAAAACGGTGGAGATACTCTGTCGACACTTGCCAAAGGAGCACCAGGAGAGCTTTGCTGTGGCAGGATCATCCTTCATCGGAGTCGTCGTGTGGCGGAGGCCCAACGTTCCTAGGGTACCCACCTCCCACCACAGGCATGATGGTTTCAGGAGGCAGTCGATCCTAAGGAAACCACAGGTTATGAACCCGGCCGCTAGGCCGTCCTCCCTGCCTCTCAACTCATATGGTGCACCACCAGGCTTTCCCAACCAGCGCCACCACCGTGAAGAGGAAGATGTAACTGATGATGTCCCTCCGGGCTTTGGCCCTGGTGTTGCTAGGGATGAGGACGATCTTCCTGAATTTAATTTTGTTAACTCATCACACCCTGCTGCTAATGTAACTGCGCATGCCTACCAGGGCCGGCAGCATGTACCACCACCCTCTGCTCGCCCAGCAGAGCAGATGAGGGAACTGGTTCAGAAGTATGGTAAAAGATCATCTGTTCAAGCCCACCGCTGGGATGATGACGATGACGATGACATACCTGAATGGAACCCAACCCAGGCCACCCACCACCAGCCGATTAGGCAGCCGCCCCTCTCTGCCGCCCCGCAGCAACTGCCGTTGCCTCCACCTCCCGTCCAGCAGATGCACCCGTACCAGCAGCAGTATCACACCCCAAGTGCAGTGCAGCCTCACGTTCCCATCTCCTCGCTGCCCCATGCCTACCTCCGAACCCAACAGCAGCAGCTTCATTTGCAGCAGCAGCAGCAGCAGCAGCAGCTCCAGTCTGGGCAAGCCTGGCAGCAGACTAGCAACGCTTGGTGGCCGGCGCAGGGTGTTGCCCCAGCCGCTGCTCCGGTGACTAACATTATACAGCAACCCCAGTATGGTGTAGTGCCCGGCAGTAGCAGCGCCCAGGGAGGCTACGACGCTGGCAGCGTGGGTGGTATGGCATGGAGGCCGAGATAGTAGAGCAGTGTAAAATTCAGTTGGTTTTCTTTTTTCTAGCTGTGGTTCAACCTGCGAGCGTCCGTTGTAGGGTGTTTTTTCACAGTACTTTTTTGTTCCCGGTTGGAGATGGGTCATGTAAGTATCAGTGCTGTACACCCGTACAAAGGATGTAATCTGGATAGACTAGATAGTTTGCTGGCTGTATTCGCTATCTTCTGGATAAACTTTGTTCCGTCGTTTTGAACAGTAGTTGCTCTTATCGGCACTGCGAACAATAGTAATAATGTACCGCAGAACTACAGTTTCGAAACCTGTTAAAGATTGAAGTGACATTTGGTCGATTGATATATGCGCGTCGAACGGTACCTTTGCCGCCAGGACAGGTTCCATCGGGTTACTTTATCTTAATCTGCTGTTGATGCCAGCGGTGGTGTCAACAACTGTGCCCCCTACACTGTACCGTTTATTCCGTCCAAGGGATACGGGATGATGAAGATATCTTTTTCCCGACCTTTTATGCAATCGATTTACCTTGCGCACTTCCCGTATGCTCCTTTTCTTGCATTTTTGTCTTTTGGAATATCAGTTCCACGTGTTGGATTCTGGCTATTTCGGTGCTACATTTGCACATGCTTGCAGGGTGTTGCCACTGACATCTCTTCTTGTCTGGGCAAATTGCAGTGCAGTAGGTTTTGCTGTTTTTAGACGCTTGATGCTCTGTTTATTTCTACACGGAAATTCCTGAATTAGATAATGCTTCGGGTTCCCAACATTTTCCACCTTGTGGACGGCAACTCATTTTGAAATAAACTTTTGGAGCAATGGATTTTATTACCAATATAATTGCTCATTTGAGAAGAGGCGGAGCCCTGTTGACGATAGAATTCATAAATGAGAGGTCTCAGTCTCCAAAAAACAATCTTCTAGTCTATTCTTCAACTGGCAAATTGCTTCCAAACTGACTGGCTGCCGCGTTCGAGCTTTCCGCCTAGCAAAAGAGCGACTCCGAGTCGAGTTCGCGCTCCTGTCGGGCTCGCCTAGGATCCGACTGGCCGCCACAAAAGCAGGACGAGGCCGTGAGCCCTCGCACCGAAATCAGCCTATGTAGTGTTCACTGCCTCATCCTGCAAAAGGAGGGAAGCAGAGGGAGTTCATGGAGATGGATATGGACGTCGTTGCGAAGGGGACGAAGAGGCCCGCCCGCCGCCGCCGTGAAGGGGATGAAGAGGAGGAGCGGCGCTTGGAGGAGGAGCTGCGCAGGAAGGTGCACAAGGCCAAATTTTGGGAATACCCGCCCGACGTCATCGAGCTCTTTGACCCAAATCCTCAAGATCGAGACCGCTGCTATCATCGCCCGCAGCGAAAAATGCAGGGAGGACTCCGCCCGCCGGCGGTGCCAGACGCCAGCTTCTGCCGTCACCAGCGACTAGTGGTTCTTCGACCAGCGGCGGCGGCAACCGTCGTCTTCCAGGTCGTGGTGGTGGTGACGACGGTGCTCCCGCTGGAGGTGGTCTTGATGACACTGATGACCACGAGGAGGTATTGCCTATTTTTGTGCAGTTATGATTTCTATGTTCTACTTGGCAAGTTTCATTTTGCTAGCTACCAAGTTTCGATGTGCTAGTTGCCAAGTTTTGCTGTGATATGTCACGCCCGGATTTGCACAAAACCCGAATGTGGCCATATGTGTGCCCAGGAAGTCCACAAACACATATAGCGAACAAATATGGTAAAAATCAGAGTACAATGCTTCATTATTCATCTATAGTAGCGTTTACATCAGAGTTTTGCATGAATGAAATACATGGACAGCGGAAGACTAATACAACTCTCTAGCGTAGCCGCAATCCCACATGGACTCTGACTGGGAGAACGCCAACTCAGAAGTACGGCAAATCCTCCGGAAACTCCACCTCGTAATCAGCCTGACTCCAATCTGTTACCCGTCCGGGATTTTGCCCAAAGATAGTAATAACAGCAAGTGTAAGTAATGAAAATTACTTAGCAAGTATAGCACGGGTTATGAAGGCTCAAAAAAAGCTAGACACTGGCTTAACTGCATTAGCATTTTTAGTTGGTTCGTTTTAACTTTATCCAAGTTACTACAAGTGAATGAGATCCCAGTTGTAACCCAATTAATAGTGTAAGTGACATTTAAGCATGAATAAAAACCATATTCTAATCAAAAAGGATCCAGGCCGCTCGTGACCCTGAGCAAGGCTATCATGATAGATCGTACACTCTGCAGAGGTTTCGCCCTTTACCCACCAGTCGCGTAAAAGTTCAAAGGAACTTTGCACCCAACCACGCACATCAACACTTCCGAGGTGTGACTGCATAGGGACGCTACGAGGCTTTCACAAGACACCCTAACAAGTCAGTAGCCGCTGGAGTACTATACGGTGGTGAAAACTTAGGCACCGAGATCGACGTACGCCCACGGAGTCACACCGTGAGGGGGTCGATGGCGTCCGGAGCGCGGGTATCCCACCCATACTGCGCAATGTGCAGAGTTCTCAATCGCTGAGACTCCTACACGGGACTGGGTCTAACGTGACCTAGCCGACGGGGCTACCGTCCTCGGTGGAATCGGAGATCACCCAGCGCCGTACCTCCCACAACGCCGTTGGCCCCTCGGTAACTACTGCCAAGCTAGAGACGTACAAGCTACTTGACCAAGACCAGAGCCCATATAGTTCCGGCGGTGGCGACAGGCTCCTGGGTTGCCGCTTTAAGAACCGGTCCTTAGAGGGAGACACTAGAGCAAAGCACACAGCACATGCTCCAGCCCCCTAATCCAAGTTGCTAAAAAGCAAGTTTTATTCATTAATGTTGCAGTGGACCATTAAGTCAATATTAACAATTAAATAATGGTGACAGTAGCTGCGCCTAGCAAAAATACTACCCATATGCAATTACCCATAGGAATACAAGGACAGGGAAAATAAATGCTAGGTACAGCCTTAATGGTAAACATTATTAGACACATGCGTATGTAAAGAACAGTGATTTAAATGAGTGAGTAGGTAACAAGGATTGTCCGTGCTATAACTTGCCTCAAATCCAATTAATAGCTGCTCAAAGTCTTCAGTTCTTCACCTAGAATCTCTCGAACGACCTTCCTCTACATCGCAACAATCATCGAGCGCAAACATGTAGCTAGACAAGCAAACAAACAAGAACAACTAAGAACAGTACACCAATCAAAGAGAGAGCTTTAAAAGAGCGCGCTAAAAGATAGGGCTTGGTTCGATGGTCTTGTGAGCGCAAGAATCGCTGAGAATGGAGCAACGGTTGAAAAGATACAACTATCGGAGGATTTGCATTTAATGAGAGGCTATGAGCTTCATTTATTTTAATTTAAGTAAAACCATGTATAAATAATGAATACAAATTATATTTTGACCCTTAGAAAAGACGAAGTAAACTTAGTCATATTTTAATTATAAATATTCAAGTATAATTTATTCAAATTAAAACATTAACTTGAAAAGAAGCATGTGAGAACAACTAATCGAGTAACTTTATGAGCCGTGTTGAACTAATCAATATTATGATAGAAACACGTTTATGTTGATATTATTCAATATTAATGATTATTTATAAAATCATCGAAGTGAAACTCTAATTTGCTTTTAAATTAGGAAAGCTAATTAAATAATAAGCATTAATTAGATTAATATTTATTTATGAAAAATCGAATTGAAACTTAATTCTATTTTATTTAGGAAACTATTGAATAATTATTAATCATGTTTTCTTTTAATAAGAAAAACCGTATAACCTTAATTAGATTTTAATTAAGAAATCACTTTTAGATAATATTTAATCAACTTATTATTAAACAAAAATTCAGAAACATGTCACATGGTAATTGACAGTGCTAACGTGTAGTTTATGTCATTATGAATCTAACGCAACGAGAACGGGTTGAATCGGAGCTAAAACGTGGATTTTGTGGGCTAAACAAGATTGCAGGGGGTTTTCTGTAAAATTGCCAATACACAAGACATGTTTATAGTTTTTAGAGTTCTCCAGGGGCTAAATCGAAAATGGACCAATCTCCTCAGGGGAGCTTTCGGCCATGGCCGACGGGCACCGACCGGCGGTCCTGGGCGTTGGGCTCGCCGGCGGTCGAAGGGCGACGAGGAGCAGCGGCAGAGCTTTGGCTTGTTGTGGCGAACGTCGTGGCGCCTTCGTCTGGTCTTGACGACAACCAGAGCGGCGGACGCCATGGTGGCCGGCGCCCGGCGGCTTGGCTTGACGGCGAGCTCGCACGGCGGCGGCGCTGCGCGGGTTGCAGAGGAGGAGGGTGGTGGTGGTGTCGGGAGACGGGGGGGCGGTGGCCATAAGTAGGCTCGGGGAAGGAGCAGGGAAGCTCGGGCGCCGAGGAGAAAGGAAGGCAGCGGCGCGGCGGCGGGAATCGCGGTGGCGGCGGCGCTGCTTGCCGCGGGGGCGAGCGGGAGCCGGCTGCGAGCGGCGTGGGCTACGCGCGGGAGGCCGGATCGCGAGCCGGGCCGTGTTGGGCCAAAACAGGCGGGGGCTGGGTCGCGAAAGGCGATGGCGTTGGGCCAAGCTGAGGTGCAGATGAAGATCGGGCCAAAAATTGAGGGAGCCGAAGTGGACTTTCGGAGATGAGGGAAGGATTGGGCCGAGCGGTGCTGTTGGGCCTGCGGGAGAAGAGCTGGGTTGACCCGAGGAGGAGAGTGGAGGGGGCTAAAGTGGACCGAGAGAGAAGTCCAGGGAGCAAAAACGAACTCGACTGAAAGGAACTTTTCTAGGGCTCAAACTAATGCAATTCAAATGCGAATTTAAATTAGATTTAAATTCTTATTTGAACTACACACAACCAAAACTCAATGTAGCCAGCATGAATGCAACACACAACATCAAACCTATATTGACTTAATTTAATTTAGAAAAACAATTTTTCCTTTACTAAATTCCCTGCAAATTTTATAAAGCTTGAAATTTTTTAGAAAATTGAGGAAAAATATTGTATTATTTATGTTGAAAGTTCACATCCCAAAATTCGAAAATTTTGGGGTGTGACATGATACATGCTACCTATATATATCAAACTTACCGTGACCAAAATTTGCCCCTATTAAACTTACCATGACCAAATTTTGCTATGAACGGCTGTAACGTGTGACCAAGTTTTGTTATGATCCTTGAGACTCAGATGATTTCTGAGTACCAAACAAAATTGCAGTGACCCTCAGTCCACCTGTATGAAGGGCCTCGCTCCCGACAACTGTCCTATTAGAATATCGAATCCAACTTCTTGCATCCCTTCGCTTTAAAGCTCCGATCCTGTTAGCAATCTGAGAGTTTCCGTTTTCCAAGCTGTGGCTCTGTGATTCAGCATGAGGTTCAACAACGGTGGCAGCGATGTTCTTGTTCGGTTGAGGTTCTGCAGGCCTGTCTTTTCTTGATGCGAGGCTTCTGACTTTCTAAGTCACGCTTTGCCTCTGTGATTCGGCACGAGGTTTGACAGTGGCAGCGATGTTCTTGTTGCATTGAGGTTCGGCAGGCGTGTCTGTTCTTGATGCGAGGCTGCTGAAGCCAGTGGGATGGGGCATGAGGCTTAGGACACAGCAGATCCGTGCACAGTGATCCTTGACGTGGGTCTGCTGGCTGTGGAAGAAGTTGGCATCGGGAGGGGAAGACAGCATTTGGCAATTGGGCAATACATGCTGGTCTGGCTTTTCTATTTCTTTAGCTGTCAATGTCTTATACTTCCTTTTCCATTGTTTCTTTATAGAAAAGGATTCATCCCTGCAGTGTTTGGTCAAATAGATTAGCTACACGTTTGGTTCAGGTATTTTGCTCCGTTATTAGTTTACAGTGGTATCGAATCACGTTGCTCGCCTTTTGGTTCGGCACCGACGTAATCAGTTAGCACGGTATCGGATACGACTCTTCAGAACAATGATACCGTCGGCCTGCCTGCATTATCTCATTACGTCCCGTTTATTGCTTGCGCCGAGTCCAACCAAACAAATCCCGCTATCCCTTAAACTGGAACAAATAGCATTGCTTTCTGATCGCATTCACGTTACCGCTCCCAAAGTTGAACCAAACGCCACCTAGGTTTGCTTTGCCGTGAGTTGATAGAATCATGTGATGATCTCAGAATATTTAGAGTTTACTAGTATCTTGTCTTTTGCAACATGTGTTGACAATATATTTTTGCATTGTGTTAGGATGTCTTCGAGTCTGGAGTTGTGGAAGGACTTCATCCTGTACTTTTCGACATTGATCGGTGGATTGGGAAGATCGACAAGAATGATTTGGTAATAATATAACATTTTGTCTATTATTTTGCTATTTTATTTCTTGTGTCTTACGTGAAATGGACTATCTAATTTACAGCCTGGAAAAGATGAACCGGCTCTATACCTACCTTATCTCTCTAAGGAGGACAAAGAGGAGAAGGGGGAACCTGCTGCGGAGGCAGGAGAGTCAGGAGGTGCAGTACTTGTTGATCTCAATGTCAACCTAGCTCAAACATACTCAATGATGCTTGACGCTTATGTTGCGATCAACACATTTGTTGCTGAAAAATGGAAATGGAAAACAAACTTGGAGAAGCATCCATGGGCTGTAGTTCAGCAAGAAGTAAGGAGGATAGACATGGAGTTGAAGGGATTGGTGGGACACTACAAGAGGCTTGACAAGCAGTCCGTGACATTCATGGAGATGATAATGAGCATGTCTGAGGAACCTCTTCAACCCCCACCTCTCCTGAAGCATGGACCTGACCAATTTGATGCAAAGAAGGAAAATAAACGAGCAATGAAGGAACAAACCAGGGAAGAGAAGAAGAAGCGGCGGGAGGAGTACAAGAAGCTATCTGTTGGCAAGGATAAGATCAAGGTGAGGAAGGTTGGCAAATCAGTCAAGGAGTCTAAGACAACTGAGAAGGATGGCCATAAGAAAAGAAAGGAGGATAAGGAAGGCAAGTCCAAGCAGGAGTCAAAGGCAGCTAAGAAAGATGGCCAGAAGAAAAGAAAGGAGGATAAGGAAGGCAAGTCCAAGCAGGAAAAGAAAAGGAAGAACTGAACTTCTCCAGAGTCAATCAATGAGAAGATGAACAAGTCTCAGTTAGTTAGTAAGTAGAGAGAGTAGGACGCATGGATTCTAAAGATTTCTGTTACTGTTTCTTTCGCCGAAGCGTAGGAAGAAGGCACATGGATTGCCATTTCTACTTTGTTTTATTCGTCTTTGGATGTTGGTTCAGTAGGATTGGAATTTTTGCTGCTGCTAATGTCTTGACTTAATGGTTGAATTTTTCAGTCTCAAGTTTAGTGGATATAGCATATAGATACTTGGCAAAGCAGAGCCCTGTGAATTTGAGATTTTCTATAATTCTACTCACAGGAGAACTTAAGTGTTCCCGCGCTCTCTTACGATGGTAGGCGTAGAATGATGAAGTAGGGGTCACGATAGAGCCACTGAACATATTACAGGCACAACAGTTCATACTTTTGCACTATGCTCCTCAGCTTGTGTTCCAAAAAATAAATCGTCCTCCTCAGCTCTCCCCCATCGGCTCATATTGTTTAGCCTTTAAAAATTCGGTAAGTCTGATACTTTTGCACTATGCTTCCCAGCTTGTGTTCTAGAAAAGAAATCGTCCTCTTCAACTCTCCCCCATCGGCTCATATTGTTTAGCCTTTAAAAATTTGGCAAGTCGTCTCTCGGCACCATCGTTAATTGCTCTTAGAGTACGAGGCACTGCCACCCCCGCGTTGCCACCCCGAGGTCACCCCTTGTCTCTGAGGCTCTCCCCTTCCATGTTTTAAAATGAAGCTATGACTAATAATTCTTAGTGATTTTTATACTAGAACCGGAATGTACTCAGAGCAAATATATCCGCAGGCAAGCCACATATTTTGTTTAACAGGACATATGTATTTTTCTCAAACATGAGCGATTTTTCAACTTTTTTTTCGGACATCAGAAGGTCGTTATGGATTTTTATATTTGTTTGTTTATTTTTTAAATAAATCTATGTCAACAATTAGTTGATTACACAAGAATGAACTTACATCAATATATCGCATGGGGGAATAAGAAAGAAGGTACACAACACCTACAAACAACATTAGAGAATGACATGTTTGTTTACTAATAATTTCGAGTAGGCAGCCATATCCTTGCATATTTATTTGTTATTGACATTGGTTACAAGAAATTATATGGATACATTTAGGGGGCCATGGGCCATGGCCAATAGAAATT
The DNA here is from genome assembly GCA_033239725.1 of Echinochloa phyllopogon. Lineage (NCBI taxonomy): Eukaryota > Viridiplantae > Streptophyta > Magnoliopsida > Poales > Poaceae > Echinochloa > Echinochloa phyllopogon. Next base: position 7,752,817 of record BTCW01000001.1, read on the forward strand.
AAAATTGTCTCAATTTTGCATTTTGGAACGGTGTGATTCAATGACCTATAATATAATCACGGAAGCAAAGATGATTCTGTGTTGTCAAAGGCAAATGCACCTGAGGCTAAAACAATCAATGTCACAAGGTCTTTGTACCATAGAACAAAATGTATCATCTATATAGTATCAATATTTTCTTAGATTTTTAAAACCTTTATATATATAACTTTTGACAAAGTTTCTAAGTTTCAACACTTGGCGAGTTTTCATGAGCTATGCTCCCAAATTGTATCACTAGATGAGATTACTCTCTTTAACTTTTGGTAAAAGTTTAAATTACTATTCTCACATCTCATGTTTGCTGATGTTTGTCTTTTGTTTACTCAAGCCAATGAACGAGGGGCAATTAGATTAATGGAGATTCTGGAGAAATACCAACGAGGTAGTGGCCAGCTAGTGAATGTCAACAAGTCGGCAATATTCTTCAGTGCAAACTGCTCGGACATTGACACGGAGGATGTAAAGAGAATTACTGGAGTTGCTAATGAGGCTTGGGCGAGAAATATCTTGGCCTTCCTACTGTTGTGGGCAGGAGTGCGAAAGGTGTGTTTGAGCACATGCCGAACAAAACCAGGGGTCTGATTGGAGGATGGAGTGAAAAGAAACTTACCTCAGCTGCCTGTAGGGGTGGACGTCGAGCCAGCTCGGCTCGTTCTGGCTCGTTAGTCAAACGAGCCAGCTCGGCTCGACTCGTTAAGGAAACGAGCAAAAATGCTGGCTTGACTCGGCTCGTTAAGCTCGTGAGCTAGAGATAAATTTAAATTTGTCACAACAATATATATAAAATAAAAAATATAGTAATTATATGATCTTAATAATTTAAAATCTACTTTACCATACTATAATAATAAAATATAATCATAACATCGTATAGAACCATATAAATAGTATATACATGTTATACTTATTTAATAATTTACTCAATAGTCTATTAAGCCTTCTAACTCGTTTGGCTCGCGAGCAGCTCGCGAGTTGGCTCGAGCCAGCTCGTTAACGAAACGAGCAAAAATAGTTGCTCGGCTCGTTAAAAGATACATCGAGCCGAGCCGAGTTAGGACCGTGCCGAGCCAGCTCACGAGTTTCGAGCTTTTGGTCCAGCCCTAGCTGCCCGTGAGGTTCTGATCAAGTCAAGGTACAAGCCATACCGAAGTACTCAATGAGTTGCTTCATGCTGTCACCAGAAACTTGCAAGAAAATGACGAGCGCGATCACTAATTATTGGTGGAGCAGCAACATTGATCGGAGGAGTATACATTGGAAGAAATGGACTGACCTGACAAAACCGAAGTGTTATGGTGGAATGGGATTCAGAGACCTCAAGCTTTTTAATACTGCTATGTTAGGTAAACAAGGTTGGAGGTTGATGGTTAGACCGGAATCGCTGTGTGCACAGGTACTCAAAGGGAAATATTTCCCACGGTGTGATTTTCTCTCAGCGAAAAAGAAGAAGAATTCATCGCATACATGGCGAGCAATTCTAGCCGGCAAGGACATTCTGAACTTGGGTCTCATCAGAAGGATTGGCTGGCAATGGGGCAAGTACGAATATTTGGGATGACAGATGGATTCATGGAGGTGTTGGTCTGAAACCTCTCTACACGAAAGCAACTGCAACGGCTACTCGGGTGGAGGAGTTGATTGATCATGAACGGAGATGCTGGGACATGGCTGCTCTTGAATCAAATTTACTTGCTTCTGATGCAGCTGCTGTGGCCAAGATTCCTCTGGGAGCTAATACTGAAGATATCTGGGCTTGGTCAGCTGAACGCCATGGTTTCTATTCGGTTAAGTCTACATATTGGTTGATGTCAGATAGAGAGCGACATAAGCGTGATTATGCAACTGGCAGTGCATCGGCCTCTGATCATGGCAACAACACAGTGTGGAAGAGACTCTGGAAACTAAAAATCCCTCCTAAGGTGCGTGTATTTTGGTGGAGAGTCTTGCATAATTCCTTGCCAGCGCGTGCAAATCTACACCGAAGACACATTGATTGGCTGGGCACTTGTGAGGTCTATGGCAGCCAAGATGAAACAATATTCCATACACTGATTGAGTGCACACCAGCAATACAAATCTGGGAACTACTAAAGGAGACAAGGCAAGTTAAACTCCCTCAACTTCATCCTGCTACCTGGGCGGTGGATTTGATTGATCCTAGCTTTTGTCCTTCCGAGAGGGCTGGTATTATCTTGTGTTGCATGTGGTCATTGTGGTGTTCAAGAAATGACCGGCACCATGGTAAGAATCCGATCCCAATCCGCAAGGCCCTGGACTGGGTCATGGAGACCACTGAATTTTTGGCACCATCAGGACAAACAACCACAAGGGGAACTCAAGACCGGGATGTAAAGTGGCAACGACCGCCGGAAGGCCACATAAAGCTGAACATCGACGCTGCCTTTCGATCTGAGGATTGTACGGGAGCATGTGGTGCCATTGCGCGAGATAGTAATGGGCATTTCATAGCAGCAGCTAGATCCTGGATACCAAGCGTGGGTTCGGTGCTATCAACAGAAGCACAGGCATGCAGATTTGGGCTTCAAAAGTTGCAGCGATGGATCCCGGCGCAGGTGATTGCAGAGACGGATTCGAAGCAACTTGTTGATCTATGGAACTCCAGGTCAACACATAGGTCGGAGCTCATGGCGATAATCACTGAAATTCAGGAGCTTAGTAACTTTTTATTTTCCTCTTTTGATCTTGTGTATGTTAATCGCAAGGCAAACATGGCGGCTCATTATTGTGCCAAGGAGGCCTTGACGGGTAGGTGTAGCATCTTGTGGGAAGCGCAACACCCAGATTTCTTGCTTCGGGTTTTGCAAGGAGATTGTAATCTGTTGAATGAGTAATAGAGGAGAAGCTCTTGATCGCAAAAAAAGTATGGACAAAGACGTACCGTATAACCCCATACCGTCGGCACGCCTCTTGCCCGTCGCCGGGACGATGGCCGGCACGTCGTCAACTTCCATGAACATCTCCATCAACCTCTATCTATCTTTCTCCTCTCCGTCCGCTGGGAAGACTAGCTAGTTGAGATCGATGGATCACACGCGCTCGCGCGGAGATCAGGTGGCGTACCGAAGCCTCAAGATGCTGGCGAGTCTGGCCGCGGTCTAGTTTTATTCTATCGGCCTATGTCGGATCGGACTCCGACAAGGACTCGTCCGTCGTAGAGGACGACTCCGAGTCCGAACCGACCGGACAGCGACAGCCCGACTTCGATGAGTAAGCTGAGAGGCAACTGTGTCGTACGTTTTTGCCGCCATCACGATAAGCTGTGCTAGATGATAGTGGATGATGGGGAAAATGTCAAGGTAGAAACGCGCACATCGTAAGAGATCTCCCTCACATGCTCATCTAAAATTATTCGAATTCCCAAGTCAACAAGCACATCATATACACATTCTCACAACGTGCGCGTGGGCATGGCCTTTATATATTGATTATTCCACCATGACACGTGAACTCCCAGACGACATGATTACTAGCGCTCAACATTTTCTTTGCTCCCGAGTATCATTTTTTTAAAACGAATAGCTCCCGAGTATCATAGTTCATAGCATACGCAAGTAGAAGATTACTGAGCGTTTTGGCATATAGTCAGTACTGATCGAGCAGAAGCTTAAATACGTATCTTGATACATCATATCTCTACATCTCTACCTAATTATAAAGCAAGGATTGTTTCTACGGTATGTCAAAATTTTATAGAAAACCCCCTGATCTTTATATAATTATAAAGGAAATAATACTAAAGTGGGGAACGTGTATTCTGCTCTTCCGTTTCTCTTCGGTTTACGTCGTTCGTAGATGCCGAGTTGCCAAGAAACGTGATCACGAGTTGGACTCGAATTTTCCAGCCGCCTCTAACTTGCGATGCGACACTCGTTCGAAAGTATATATATGCATAATGAAGCTGAGTCCGTGGCCCTGGAAACGAACTGTGCCCTGTGCGCTCGCTCGCATCGTTGAATCATCGCTGCCATCACACGTGCAGTGACCACCGCCATCGATCTACACCGTACCGTCATCACCTCTCCATCCTCAGGAACTCGAGATGCAAGTGAAGAACGCGTTCCTCAAGGCGGAGACTCATTGTTTTCTGACCTGGATCAGTGCATGTCTCTCTTCCCCGGTCCTTCTCGCCCCTCCCTTCATTTTCTCAATCTCTTCTGATGGGTAGCAGTGCGGCTGCATCTGGTTTGGATGGAAAGTCGCCGGTTGCATCTGCATGCTGCACACGCAGCTAGGCCACCTAGAGGATTGGTGTCGAGTCCACGTAGGAGATGATAGCCGGTGTTCAGGGGTGTGCAGCAGCTGGAGGATGGCGTCCAATGGAATTAGGAGGCATTGCTTGTCGTGGCCGCGGGAGGTGTTGCGCGTGGTTTGGCCCGAGGTGTTTTTCCGGACCCGCGTCTCGTGGCCCAGCCCCATGCAGACCAACAACTCAAAATCGCGATGCAAGAGAACACGTCGGCATCCAGTAGCTGAGTGCGCATTCATGTACGTAGCATATATACACGTTTGATGATTTAGACATGTTCATCGATCGAAACTACTCAAAACAACCAAACCACGATCGCATGTTTTGCACGGACTGGATTGGTTTGGATTTAGAACTGCCGTGTACGTCAAAAACATTTGCTTAAGCCTATGAAGACACCATTATTGCCTTTCTAGCTAGCTGCAGCTTAACAAAGATGACCTGCCTGAAGATGTAGTTTAATGGCTGCGCTGTAGCATCGGACAAGCACAATGCATATGTGGCCGGCAAGTCTCTTCAGCTCTATGTAAGAAGAACGATATGCGGATGGCACGCGTGGGTGGGTCTCCCGGTTTGGGCCCGCATTGCGTGCAAGCGTGGCATACCGGCTGGAGGACGTACATGGCGGTCCTATGCGCAGGTATGACAAGCGTGCCTGCCCCGCGCTTGAACCTAGCCGTGAAAGTGCATATAGACACCACCACCACGGTAAAACATGCTCGTCGCGGTGGCGCTCTTGGTGCCAGTAAACGCCATGGTTACTGACAAGGAGCCCTTGCTCATGTCAATTAAGGAACAAATGTCGAAGCAGGAAGAAAACCAGAAGGCCCATAAAACAATGGAAAGCAGGAATAAAGCGGCTTTAGAATTAGAGAAAAAAAAGAACCGAAGCATCCATCGTCTCGATCTATTATCTAAGCAGCGCTGGCTAATAGCTTAGAGAGAGGAGGGTGAGTCTCGCATCATCTCGATCTATCATTATCTAAACATCCATCACCTCTATCATCACTATTATCTATGGTCTTGTTGTCTCGCACCGACACATGCATCCCTTTATCGTCTCACGTTACTCGCTTCCCCTTGTCGACCTGCCGTCATTTTCGTGCATAGTGTCTGCTGAGGATCGGATCTCTTCTTTTATCGTGCTTTTCATCAGATGCGAAATCAGCGGCATCTATGACTCTCACACGACTTAACTAATGAAGTCTATCTCCTCCGACCGTAGCAACGCACGGGCACATTTGCTAGTATAATTATAAAGCAAGGATTGCTTCCGCGGTACCTAAAAACGATTGATTCTGCGGTAAGTCATAATTTTACACAAACCCCCCTAATATTTATAAAAATCAACCCACCATATTCTTTAGTATATTGTATCTCTTCCCTACCTAAAAAATGAAGCGATCATCAACCGCGTCATCAACGCTTCCCGCGCTGCAATCGTATCCGCCCGACAGTTCGATTCCGTCTCCTCTCCAGTTTGCACCCACGCATCGACTATAGACGGCTCTACACCTACCCTGATCTGTTAATCGGCGGCAGGGCCACGACCGTGAGGCGACGACACCGGGGACGACTCCGGCGAGAGGAGGCAAATGTGGTTGGCCTCAGGCCCGCGGTAGCGGTCATGGTGGCGGCTCGAAGAAGTACGTCTCGAGAACGTAGAGGTAGTTCTTTAACACGTCGAAGCCCATCGAGCAGGATGCGAATGCAATGGCCAGTATCGTCAGGATCATACAGGAGCGTGCGACCCATCAAGTCGGTGACAAAAACCTTGTTCCGGGCTTCCGGCCACCACCGCCGAGGAGCATGAACTCCATGACAAGCATGGAAGGATCGAATCGATCTCATGGCTGGCGGCGGCAGGCGAGCCCGCTCAATCTCGTCTGGTGGCCGCGGCCGATGCCCGTCTTTTCTTGGACAAGAAGGACGACATGTTGATGATGCACAACAGGTAGATGCGGCGCTTGAAGTTCCTCCATCGTCACCAGGTAAACGAATCTCTGGGCTGGAGAGTGGAGACTCGTCACGATCCGCCTGTACGATGCTCTGCTAGGATATCTCCATGCTGCCGCACACGAGGAAGAGGTAGCCTGCATCAGCAAGCTTGAGCGAGCGGGCCAGGTAAAATCAAAATTCAGCCCGTCTTATAGCTGTCGCGGACCAATCAGAGAAGTTTGTCAGGCCACGACATATTGGGCTAGGTTGGGCCGCCAGTCAATTTTGACATTTATGATTCCATGAGACTTTGAGAATATAGTTCGATTTTTTTAACATGTTTAATGGCCTTACCATCACTTGTTACTAGCTATTTTATTTTCTTTAAAAATCACATATTCTCGGTTGACTATATTTTTTATGTATATGAAACCAACGTTTCAGAATATTTCCACTTCCGTGATTCCATTGTTTGATATGAGATGTTTAGACCTATTGCTTTAAAATTTATATTATGTGTCCATACATGTGTATATTACCAGGATATGCTTAGGATCTTCATTGTCTAATGCTTGGAAATTTAATACGTTCCACACTACAACTTTATATGAGATGCAAACCATACTTTCCGCACGAGTTGTGGCTAAGGTGGATGGTACTGTGAATGCATTGGCATTAGATGAGAACATGACATGGCATGGATGGAGGATGAAGTAGTGTTGTGTGACAGCTGAGGCTTGAATGGTGTTGATGAGATAATGCAATGTGCATGTAGGAGTATAGGTGCTCTTAGGACGTCATACCCTTAGACTCATTGGCAAATAACACGTAGCAACGCACGGGTATTTGTGCTAGTTTTCTATATGTAACAGACACGTACAACAGATCCTCGAAACGGCTCTGAAACCGCGGACGTTTTCGGTTTTTCTCAGGGAGTGCCCGGGCGTGGGTTTTTGGAAGCGGTGGCCGGCGGTACGCCAGGAATGAACCAGGGAGGGAGACCTGACACTGGAGGAAGAAGCTGATGCGGCAGCGGCGAGGTAATTAACAGCAACAACGGTGGTACGATCGACGACGGCGGAGACGGCGTGGGCGGGAGCGGCGGCGTCGGTGTGACCAGGATCGGCAGGCCGCGCCGGCGTTCGGCGGCACCACGGGACAGCGCGCGGCGAACGCGCTGGTGGAGAAGAAGCGTGTGCCGCCACCTTGCCGTCGCCCCGGGGCGCCACGACGGTGGCGGTGCGTTCGGCGGCTGCTGCTGGATGCGCCGAGCAGGAACATGATGGACCCGGAGCCGGGCGCGAGGAGCACGTGGAACCCGCCGCGGCGGTCGCGGGTCGGTGACGGCTTCCTCCCGGTCCCGGAACACCATGTGGTCGCTTTACTTGGGGATGTCGCCCTTTGGCCACAGGCGAGCGAGCTCCTCTCTGAACCTGGAGCTGCGGGCGCGGGTGGCGGCGTTCCGGATCCTGAGCATGTTCTCCTTGTGCAGCAGATCCCTGACCTCGGGGGACAGGTCCTCGCGCGCCTCGAACTCGAAGGAGTTCCACTTGGGAACCTTCCCGCGCAGCTCATCCTCCTCCCGGCGCCGCTCCTTCTCGAGCCCCGCCGCGTCCTCCCCGCTAGCGGGCCTCTTCCTCCCCGTCACCACCTCAACTTCTACATCCATATCGTCCATCTCCATCTCCGTCGGCCTCTCCTCTCCTCTGTTTGTTCTCTCTGCAAGAGTGCGGGTACTTGGCGCTTTTATCTACCTCCGTCGAATTCGAATCCGACTCCGATCGATCTTCGGTTAGGCGATTTTACCCTTCAAAGGAGATTTTTTTTAGATTACACAGTACAACGCAGACGCTCACACACGCACGCACACTCACCCCTATGAATACACGTATGCAAACCCTACCCCTATAAGCACCTCCGAAGCACTGAGCACACTCACCCCTATGAATACACGTACGCAAACCCTACCTCTATAAGCACCTCCGAAGCACTGAGCAGAGCATCGGCAGATCTGGAGATTCCCGAAGTCACCATTGGCGCCTTGTTGTCGACGGGAACACCGCTTACCACTTAACGCATAGCGCCAGTAAATCCTGGTAAATCCCAGTAAAAGGTGCGAGCACCAGGATTTAAACCCTGGTGGGTAGCGTCCCACTAGACCGTCCTACCATTAGACAACGAGCCAATTCGCACCCTTGAAATTCAAGGAGATGGAAGCAGAACACCAGGTCCGATCGGAATATATGGATAGGGTACTACTCGTTTCGGAGTCCGATGCGACAGAAGTGAAGCCCATAAAACCAGGCCACATGATTCTCGGACCATCATCAAATCAACATCCTACGCCGCCGCCACCTGATCCCCGCGCGCGAGACCCATGAGAATCAGATCGACACCGGCCTACTCTTCCAGCGGAGAGGAAAGGAGAGAGACAGAGGTCGACGACGGAGATGGACATGCTGGCCGCCGTCGCGGCGGAGGCCACCAAGAGGGGCGCCGCCGCCGCGGAGCTGTCCTTGCAAGTGCTAGAGATGGAGGTGAAGGAAGTGCAGATGGGGAAGAGCTGCTGGGAAGAGTTGGCCCCCGACGTAAGAAGCCAGCTTCTCGAGCACCGCCGCAGGATGAGTATCCAGGGCGCCGCTTTCAGACGCAAAATGAATGAGGATCTAGCACGACAGCTGCGGGCGAAGGGTTTTGCACCTCACCAGATAAAGCAACTACTAGCTCTATAAACAGCTCTTTTGCTGCCTTCGTTTGAGGAAGATCGATGTAATTTCGGGTTAATACTTTTGTAACGATTTTTCAAAGTAAACTGCAATTTCTCGGATCGGATTAATATTTTTAGGGACAGTTGTAGTAAGATTAGAGTGAATTTCACTGTAGGTCCATAAACTTTTCTTGAGATCTCATTTAGGTCTGCAAACTAAAAAATGGTCATCTAGGTCTGTAAACTTTTTCAGAGATCTCATCTAGGTCCGCAAACTAAATAAGCGGTCATCTAGATCCATGAACTTTTAAAAGTGGTCATTTAGTTTCATGAACTTTTAAAGAGCGGTCGTCAAGATCAGACTCGTCGCCACCTTCTTGGACCTAGACGATACCTCTTTAAAAGTTCATGGACATAGATGAACACTTATTTAGTTTACGGACCCCTCAGAATAGTTGATGGACCTAGATGACCGTTTTTTAGTTTGTGGACTTAGATGAGATCTTAGAAAAAGTTCATGGACCCGCAGTGAAATTCATTTATAAGATTATAATTGATATACGAGAGATTATGGCAAACGATTAATAATAGATATAACCAGTTATGATGAGGTTGACCCAAGCAGTTCTTATATTGGACCCATATGGTGAAAATGTCTCTATTTGTATAGTTTGTAGTTAAGAATCATTCAGATAAATATATTTTCATATGCAGTTTTGGGGCCATCAAACTGTAACGTAAATCCTCGAGAGCAGCGCATTTTTTGTGCCATGCGCATGCCCATGGCGCCGAGCACTTCCCGCCGGCTGGCGCCGTTCAGCAAGGCGCTTTTCCTCCCGGAGGCCGGCCGGAGCGCGTCTGCTCCGCTTCGGACGCGTCTTCCGGAAAAAATGCTCAGCTACCGCGATCGATGTCGGCTTGGTGATGGTGCCGCGCGATTCATGTCGCCTTGGTGATGGTGCCGCGCGAAATGCAGGCGATGCCGACCAATCGCGCTCTCGGAAGTAACACGACGACGCGTCTTTGCCGCAATCACGATCAGCAGCAGATAATGGATGATGGAGAAAATGTCCAATATAACGGAACGTGCCATTCACGTGCTCATCCAAAATTCCTACTCAAACAAGACCACCGCATTTTCAAAACGTGCTCGTGGCCTGAACTCTCAGAAACGACATGATTAAGTCTTACTAACATTTTTCTTTTTACTATACTGATCGAGCAGGTTGCTTATCTTTTTTTCTTCACATATTTTATTTGAAACACAATACAGGTACTCCCTCTGGTTCCATATTAGAAGTCGTTTTGGACAAGGTTTGAGTCAAACATTGGGAATATAAATCATGAATAACATTTAACTCATTGAGTTTGAAAATGTGAAAATTATATAAATAGATTGGTCTTGAAAATTACTTTCATAAAAATATACATATATAACTTTTCAAGAAATATTTTTATAGAAAAGAGAAGTCAAAGTTGTGCTTTGATGACCGTGTTGCTGTCCTAAACGACTTCTAATATGGAACCGGAGGGAGTACAACATAGATGGTCGCATATAGGCACACATACTCAACTGTATAATGAATACACACGCAACTATATCCATAAGCACTAACCCAAGAGACCGTCAAATCTCTACCACAGAAAGAATAACGCCGCTAAATTTTAGAATAATCCAATAAAACATGAGCAACCATGAGGAGTTTTGGACTCAAACCCGGTGGGTAGGTTCTACAATCCTTACCTCAGTTAAAGCAACTTCTGCAATAGCCTCCAAATTAGAACATTTAAATACTAAATGGGGGCTGCCTGTATTTTACGAGAGAGTCAAAACTTACTCCAACTCCAACAATAGCCCCCAATGGATTGAGGCCTTCAAGAATGGAGAGTGGAGGAGGGAAATTGAAGGTCTCCCTGAAATACAGTGCAAAATGGAGGTTTCGAAGTTTATTTTTTTGGCTTTGGTCCTTCAAATTTGAAGTAGGGGGTTGTATAGTGGTTCTCTTGGAGTTGCTCTAAGCTTTTTTCACATATTTAACTAACTATGAGTTGGAAAACATGTCAAAATCCAACATGATAGCAATATCCGTTTTTTCATTCTTAAAACATCAATGAGATTCTAAATAGTAAATTATGTATTGCCTTGTAATGTACAGATTGCATATAAATAAACACATTATATTTCTCAGCAAAGGGGTCTCACCAGATCTTCTTTTTGATCGTGTCCATCTATCCTTATTAAAAGAGTAATCTCATCATGCGATACAATTTGGGAGCATAGGCGATGAAAACTTGCCAAGTGTTGGAAACTTAGAAACTTTGTCAAAAACTATATATAAAGGTTTTAAAAATCTAAGAAAATGTTGATACTATATAGATGACACATTTTGTTCTATGGTCACAAAGACCACCTTGTGATATTTATTGTGTTGGAACCTGGTCCATTTGCCTTTCACCACATCAAATCATCTTTGCTTCCGTGATTATAGTTCATTAAATCATGCTATTCCTAAATACAAAATTGAGACAATTTATCCATATAATAGCTTGTAAACAATGTCAATATATAATAACTTATAAACAATGTCAACACCAAATTAATAAATATGCAAGGATTTGGCTGCATGATGCAGGCTATTAGTAAAACCCATGTCATTCATGTGTATTGTTTGTAGCCTTGCAAGTGTTGTGTACCCTTATTTCTCATTCACCATGTAATATCTTGATGTAAGTTCATTCTTATGTAATTAATCAGGTGTTTATGTAAAATTATTTAAAACTTAAACAAATAAATATAAAAACAACTCACACAATTAGTGCAGAAGCCAACGTCTATCACTAGTGTGTAATGTCCGTCTTTATTTGTGGATGCAGGCGACAAAAGCAACGACATGGATCCTCTTGATGCAGCAATCATGTAGAAGTTGTCAAGCTTCAAGCGTCAAGTCTCGCTCCTAAGAGCTCTTCACTGGGTGCATCTTGTTCAACTCCATCTCTAGCCCGAATGCCGCCTCCCCGCTGTTGGTGTGCCTATGCCCTCCGCCGCATTGTTGTGCACCTCTATGTACATGTCGATCAAACTCTCTCTCCAACCATTTCCTCTCCACTAGATAATAGTTGTGATCGATCACGACACTCGCTCATGTACTACACCTTAAGAGATCTGAGATCACCATTTGCATGTTCATATAAAGTTTAGACTCAACATGCATACTTACATACATTTTTAGAACATAAGCATGGACTGTATACCACCACGACACATGCATAAACTCACAAACCACATAATCAACAATTACTAAGTTAGTGACATGTTATTTTTTCTATTTACTACCAATGACGGAGAATCTAACTAATGATCATCGTTTACAATGCATACAAATAGAAGATAGATCACTAAGGGTGCATTTGGTACCGATCCAGATTTTTAAAGAAACGTCTTTGGTAATCATAATCACTTTGGAGAACCGTTTGGCTGGAACAGAGATGTTTTTATGGAAAAACACATAAATAAATAGAATTTATAATTTTTTGAATCTTTTGTGGATGAAGAATGATTTATATTTGACCCATTTTAACTTGTTGCAATTAAAAAGGACCAATAACAAAAAAAAATAATTGCAACTAGGGCAGAACTCCATTAAGGACAAAAAATAAAGAATCAATTCAGTCGTTCCATCATTGAAAACATACACGTCTTGTTGCATGCATACTTCACTGAAAACAACTCTAAAACACCACGTTTTTCTTATGGAGTCCCCGGCCCTCGATTCTTGAAAGCAGAGGCCCGGCAGTACGTCCAGAACTAGAGGTAATTAAAAGATGATGAACAATGATTAGTGACTCCAATGACCTTGTTTATCTTTTTTCTTGGAAAAATAGCCAAATTAGTCCTTCAACTTTTGTCCAAATCATAGTTTCATCCTTTATTCTTTCAAAACAACCAATTAAATCCTCAACTTTTCTTTCCTGGGTTAATTCAGTCCCTTGTTCTACGTGGCTTCCATGTAAGCATGCCAAGTCAGCTAAGATTCCATTCATGCTTCCACTCTAGGCTCTTAACTTGCATTTGATATTGTCAAAAAAAACTTGCATTTGATGATGAGAGATTGCGAAATTAATCAAATCCAATAAAAATATCAGTAGATCAATAAAATTAGTAAGCAATTTGTGCAAATATTTGTTTCCTCACACCCTTCATTTGAGCACAAAATTATAAAACTAGAAATTGAATTTGGTGGAAAAAGATAGTCATAACCTTCACATGTTGTTGTAGCCCTATTTAACGTGATAGTACATTACTCCCCAACATACACACAGAGCTCAAATAGGACCTCATACCATGATGTGGCATTCCTATAAGCCTATATATATATATATATATATATATATATATATATATATATATATATATATGTATGTACGTGGAAGCCACATAGGACAACATGGCTTGATTGAATCAAAAAGCAAAAGTTGAGGGACTAAACATGTTACAACGCAGACGCTCGCATACACGCACACACACTCAACTGTATCATGAATACACACTCAACTATATCCCTATGACTACGTGCGACATAAAGAATAATGTCGCTAAATTCTGGAATAAATCAAAGAAAACACAAGCACCCTTGCAGAGTTTAGGACTCAAACCCAGTAGGCAGGTTCAACAATAAATTACACATTGAGCTACGCTTAGTTAGAGCAACTTCAGCGATAGCCTCCAAATTAGACCCTCTAAATATAAAATGGGGTTGTCTCTATTTTTTGAAAGTCTCAAAACTAACTACAACTCCAGCAATAACCCTCAATGGATAGAGGCCTTCAGGAATGGGGGGTGAAGGAGCGACTTTGGAGGCCTACGGGGGCATAGTAGAGGTTCTGGTGGAGTGCATTTTTTGGCTTGGTTCTCAAAATTTGAAGTAGGGGTCTATTTAGATGTTTTTTTGGAGTTGCTCTTAGATTTTTGACATATTTAACTAACTACAAGATGGAAAGGATGTCAAAATTCAACATGATAGCAATATCAGCTTCTACATTCTTAAAACATCAACAAGATTATAAAATAGGAAATCATGTATTGCCTTGTAATGCACATATGGCATATAAATAAACACATTATATTTCTCATCAAATGGGTCTCACCACATCTTCTTTTTTACTGTGCCCATCTATCCTTAAAAAGTTCTAAATTACTACTCTCAAGTATGGACAAAGTCCAAATAACCCCCTAAAATATGTTTTGGTAAATTTTACACCACCAACTATCTCAATCGGTCTAGTTTACTATCTCAATCCCAAAAGTTAAAAAGAGTAATTTTATCCGGTAATACAATTTGGGAGCAGAGGCGATGAAAACTTGCCAAGTGTTGCAAACTTAGAAACTTTGTCAAAAGTTATATATATATATATATATATATATAAAGGTTTTAAAAATCTAAGAAAATATTGAGACTATATAGATGATACATTTTGTTCTATGGTCAAAAAGACCTCCTTGTGACATTGATTGTGTTAGCCCCAAGTGTATTTGACTTCGACAACACAAAATCATCTTTTCTTCCATGATTATGTTGTAGGTCATTGAATCACACCATTCCTAAATGCAAAATTGAGAACATTTTAATTTCTATTGGCCATGGCCCCCTAAATGTGTCCATATAATTTCTTGTAACCAATGTCAATAACAAATAAATATGCAAGTACATGGCTGCCTATTCAAAATCATTAGTAAAATCCATAAACATGTCATTCTCTAGTGTTGTTTGTAGGTGCTGTGTACTTTCTTTCTTATTCCCCATGCAATATCTTGATGTATGTTCATTCTTGTGTAATTAACTAATTGTTGATGGAGATTTATTTAAAAATTAAACAAACAAATATAAAAATTGACAACAACCTTCTGATGCCCAAAATAAAAGTTGACAAAATCTCTTCTGCGCGAGTAGTTATCTTAGTAATAGACTTAGGTTGTCAAAAAGGTTAAGTCATCTTGTTTGATCGGAATCAGAATTACAAGTAACTTAAAGTACATTATACTACTCGGACTCAAGTTGGGACCTGCTTCGGAGTCATGCAAGCTCCCATAAGGTAGACATAGACATACTAGCACTATAACACAATACAAGCATTGGCAACTCCTAATCTGCTCAAACTATTTGGGCATGTCGGCTTTGGGCCACAGGCGAGCAAGCTCATCCTCTTCTCGGCGCCACTGCTTCTCATGCCATGCCTCGTCCTCCTGGCGGCGGGCCTCTTACTCCATGTAAATTTATAGTATCTCCAAAAAAGATGGATTAAGCAGGGTTGTTGAAGATAATCCATCTCTTTATCAGCCATATATTCCTACCATTGGAGACAAGCAAGACTAATCCAGATGTAGTTGCCATGAATAGGCAATTAGGTGACACCTACTGTGAACTGTTGGATCATATTTGCAAAGTCATCTCAAGTAAGTGGAAGTTTAAAAGAAATGCTGAGAATTTTCAATGGGAGTAAGTCCAAGTAGATGTGAAATAAATTGATTGTGAGTTGGAATCTCTTTTGAAGAGTTACAAGGCCAATGAGAAGTACTCAGTTGAGCTCAGGAAGCAAATTCGCATCATGATTCAAGAAAGGAGAGGAGAATGAATCTAAGGAATCAGAAAAGACAAGAAAAAATGGTTGAAAGGAAAAGAAAAAAATGGTTGAAAGGAAGAGGTCGAGGAAAGAGCTGAAAACTAAGTTGAAAGCAGAAAAGTATGAAAAGGTTGAGGGCAAGAACAAGGAGAAAAAGAATAAAACAAAAGGTGCAGAAACAGACACTTTGAAGGAGAAAGGAGAGGAGGCTCAAGAAAGAAGGAGGCTCCAAGACTTCCAAGAGCTGCAAGGAACCTAACGAGAAGAAGACAGAGAGTGGCAAGAAGAGGGGGCCAAGGCTAGGGCTGAAGCTAATGAGATAAGAAACTTGGGCTTCAATGTTTTTTTATTTTTTACTAAATTTGTAACTTTTAGACTATGTTGCTACTAAGTTGTTCTATGTTTGGGTTGTTCCCCTATTAAACACTAGCCTCGCATGATGGGTGGCGTGGTTATTGTCTATGGTTTCAAAACTAGCTGGTCTATGTTTAATGACATGGTTACTGTCTGGATGGTTTCAAAACTATGCTGGTCTATGTTTAGTGGCATGATTATTGTCTGAATGGTTTGAAAACTATGCTGCCTGAGAAAATTTTGGTGCTCTGCTCAAAATGGATTGGATCACTCGATCTGGATGGTTTGCAACCTGTGAGTGTTTTATTGCACCGAGTTTGCTGGTTTGATTGGCTTGGCTTTGATGTGCTTCTGTTTAGAGAATCATTGTGCGGTTCAACATTGGCTGCTGGTCTCTCGCTGGAGGTGGCAGTGTTGCTGAACGAGATCCTCTGCAGTAGTTCATTTTACCTCTGAGGGACGTCGAACGCCCCGTGCCATCGATCGGCGTTCTGACGGTGCCACGGCGAGCATCGACTATCCAACATCAAGCATAGAGCAGCACGGAGAGGAACGCCACGTCCTTCGGGTGCTAGCTACAGCTCGTCCCTCTCCCAGCATCGGCGTGGGTGGAGCAGGTCCCCGAGGAAGCCTCTCTGCTTCCGCTCTCCTTCGCATTCCCTCGCCGCCTCACACGTATGTCCTCTCCCTGCAGGAGCTTTGCTGCTGCCACCGACGTGGAGGCATGAGGTTCAGCACCAACACCAGCACCCGATCCCAAGGTCGACGACGTCCACGTGGACCACGGGGGTCTCATCCATAGTTATTAGGACCAGACCGGACCGACGGTTGGACCGTTAAAAGACCGAACCAGAGCCTCCAGCGGTCCGGTTCGCTTCAAAGACCGTTCATGCAATCAAACCGGTAAAAACCGGATGAACCGGCCGGTTTTTAGTGGAACCGGTGAACCGGCCGGTTCCATGCGAACCGGGACATTTTTTTATTTGTTGAGCTGCACCTCGTCTGCAGTATTGCGGCTGGCATCTGCGCGCCAGTCTGCGCCCTTCCGCATGTGAGCGGCGGCCCTGATTCCTTGCGCAGGTGTGCGCCTGTGCCCCCGTGGGCCTGCCCACTCCCCTGGCTGTTCTGCACTTTTGCATCACGCACACAGGAAGAAGACTACAGTGCAAGAGTTACGTACTTACATAGTTACAGGTATGTCTAAAATGATCTAATTTGAGTAAATACAATGTGCATGCTTTACTGATTTTAGAGACTGGGCTTGCTTGCATGTTGCAGGTTAAATGGGTGTTGGAAAGAGCACTTCTGTACGTTCTTTTTCATGTGTTTGGTACTTTAATTTGGTCGTGCATTTGTGGTGTATGTTCATCTTTTTTTGAATTTGTGGTTCAAACGTTGAAATTGAAATGCAACTAATATGGTTATATAATTATATTATTTATTAGCTTATTTTCCTAATAATTAACTATGTAGTATGTATAGTTATTATGTTAATTACCACATATATAGGCACCGGTTCAAAGTATTTGTGACCGGTTCAGTGTAACGGTTCAATACTATCGAACCGGCGGTTCAACCGGTTTACAACGGTTGAACCATTGAACCATTGAACCGAGACCTCCACCGGTTCGATGACCGGTCCGGTCCTAATAACTATGGTCTCATCCACAAAACCGGTGCACACATGACACACCGTCCATGAAGGATAGGCTGCCGAAACCTCCATCAATCCTTGCCTTTTTTTTTGTTCCCTGCAAACTGACGATGAAATGTTCCATTCTGCGTGCTGTTTGTGGATGCCTAGGCTGGATAAGGGCTTCAATTTAGAAATATAATAATGTGAACAAGCGACGACTGAACATTGAACCTGAGTTCAGTGAAGTAAAAATTGTTTTTGCAAGATTGGACTTCAGTATGATGTTGTTGCATTGACATAAAAGTTATGGTTGGATTGTGCGAGCATGGTTGCAGAATTGCCCAAAAACAAAAACTGAACATGCAGCAGAACTGGCATTGCTGAATGTTTGCTCACATACATAACTGAGCATGCATACAATCCTACATCTTCCAGGAGGCTTGCTTAATTTCTTGCAAATGGAAAACGCTAGAGCCAAGTTCGTTCTCGCCCCGGCCACTCTGCTTGATGTTCGTGTCCGCAAAGTTGTGAGTCCTTGGGGTTGAATTGAGGCCTCTAGAATCGAAGTTGAAGCTGTGATAGCCATGCTAACCAGCCTGCCAGGTGCCATCTACGTGCTTCTGGAGCTCAATGCGAACTCATACAGTTCGGCGCCGGGTTCTTGATGGTGGCGAGCTGGCGCTGCCATACGGCTGTCGCCGGGGACCTTCTCCCTGCAGTGGCACGAGGAGCTCAACGCGTTGTGCATGACAAACCCGACGAGCCATGGATGGGACAAGCGATGCGCGGCACCCGGCGGTGAGAAAGTTGCGGCACCAGCGGTGGCCAAGTCCTTCGCAAGCGGAGCGAGGACTTCCCAAAATGGATAGGCGTTGGATGCTTGGGTAACGGTGGATCAAAGCATTACCTCACTCATATGTAATTTGCACAACTAAAGAGGATCTCGCCGGGCAGGTCCTTGCCCACCCGTCACCGATGAGAAAGGACAAGAAGAGGTACTCGTGCAGTCGTGCGCCTTCATCCGAGCAACGTTGGCGTCCAAATCCACCTGACGTTAAGGTTTTAAATTTTGGTTTTGGATTTTTTTATAGGTCATCACCAAAATATTTTTAGAATCTTCACCAAATTATATAATTTTCTAAAGCTATTGGTCAGAATAGTCATTTTAATCCTCGGACTATCGATCAAAGTTCAATTTCATCCCTGGACTACCAAAATGATCATTTTAGTTCTCGAACTTTATTGCACAGAGCTTCTTTCGTCCTCTGGCCTACATGGCACGCCATGTTAGCACACCATGTTAGCACCCAGTCAGCTAAGTATCATTTAAAGTGCCCAATGCATGGCATAAGTCATTTGTATTAAGCATTATCATGCCATGTGCCCATGTCACTTTGAATCTGAAACATTGTATGAATAATTATTTTTATTATGTGAATAGATATTGTTGTATTCATCATCACTATAATGAACAAACATTACAATATTAGCCATAGACCACAAGCGATTACAGTAGAAAAATACAAACACATGCATCATCTAGAGGGTAGAAAAGTGTATTTTATAAAATCTAGTTGCATGAGTACATACTAAGCATGCCAACGTGGCATGACATGTAGGACGAAGGACGAAAACAAGCCATATGAGAAAATTTAAAGACTGAATCGGCTATTTTAGTAGTTTAGGAATGAATTGAAATTGAGCTTAGGTTGATGGTTTAACGATGAAAATGGTTATCGCGCCAAGTTTTTGCATCTAAACAAATGATTAACATGATCTATGCCTATACAACTATTAAATTGACGGGTATGCAACCCGAACAATAGAACATATACATTAAAAGTACTATATTTATAATAAAATATATGAGTAAATGTAATAGTAATTTCGGGGTTTTCTTTCGGTCACCACCGAAATTGGCGAATCTTTTTTTCGAAATCTCGAACCCTGCCCGACACCCCCAGCTGTTGATTTAGAAGCTTTGATTAAGATGAATGCGGCAACACACACCTACAAATTCAGAACAAGAGTGCAAATTTCGATCACAACATTCTGCGTCTTTACCTCCGGCTAACTGGAAATGGGCAGGAATTTAAGGAAAACAAGAGCCATATCCCTATCACAAATTAGAATTTACCAGAATTTTGGAAAATGAACCCCCAGTTGGAGCAGTGCTAAAATGAAGAGCAATCGTGTTGGTTCTTGTTCTCTCAATGTAGAACTAGAAGTACAAGAATCATTAATCTATATTATAAAGATCCAAAACATTCGACGGCCGACGGGCCCACAAATCATTGCAACATTACCGCTCCTACGACCCCACCTGTCAGGCTCTTTTTTCGTCAAACTCTTTTGACAACCGACGAACCCACCCGTCATTGAACCGCTTCATGCGTTTTTTCGTCAAGCTCTTCGCTGTAGTATAGGATCTTGAGTTCGTAACCAATACTGTCTCCGGCCAATTATATATTATGCAATCTCATAGTCTATTATAAACGTGTGTGTGTCGCACGCGCGTTCTTGCTAGTGCTTACAACTATCGCAATGTTTCATGAATTCAATTGTTATTACGATTATATCTCTGACCTTTGTTGGTATTTAAGTCCCATACTGTGTCGGGGAAATGACAAAGAAAATTGCACAGGAGGCTCGGGTCCTGATCCTTAAGTCATCACAGAACCATTTGAAGGTTACCAATCTGCTCTCACATTGGTCAATTTAATTTAGTTTTGTAATTAACTTTTAAGGGCGCTTTGTCTCATGGTACTTTGGCAGCACATCAACCATTCCTCATGTAAGAATCACTCTTTTTGCGTCCCACAGGAGTTCATTGCTCTATGTGAAGTACTAGAGCAGCTTATTCCAGATGATGAGCTTCAATTATCTAGGCAGAAGCAGCCTGATAGTATGGCAAACAGAAAAGCACAGAAGGTGAGAACAAGTTACTTTTTCAGTTCTTCACATAAACAATTTGCAGCCTACTCGTATAATAGAAACCTAGAAAAACAATATATGTGTGACATGGTCCTTCCATTAGGCCTGCAAAATTTGGGACACATAGACTGCTTACTCTTCACATGTTTACGACTTGGATAATCTCCTCTCTATAAAAACTCCTTTGATTTACTCTGTTTCTTATTTCGGAGCCTAGATTGCCGGGTTCAAATGTCAGAAAGCAGCAGAAACAAAGTTCCAAGAGATTAGAGAGAGAAAAGAAAGGCATGGGCGCTCATTGAGGGCAGCTGCTTTATCTGTTCCTGTTAAAGCTGGGGAGGATGATGGGGAGCAAAAAAGAGAGGTTAGCATCCTACACCTGGAAGGTATTCTATGTTGGATCATGATATGTTTATTATGGTTTCTATATTTCAGCAAGTGTCAGTTTAAGATGAGCTGTGATATACTAGAACGTATAGCTTTGCTCCTGTTGACAAGACTGACTTTATTCTATGTATTCAAATTAAGATGAACTATGATATACTAGAACATATAGCTTTTCTCCTTGGCAGAATTATTTTGTTTTAGTACTTGAAATCAAATTAAGCATTGTTTCGGTTTTTAATTCAGTGAGCTTTTAATGCTTGTAATGAGTTTTTGATGGCTAAGCCATTTATTGTTGTACTCCCTCCATATATGATTTAGATGTTGTTTTGTACAATGATGCAGTTTCTAAAGCGTAACTTGACTTCTTATTTTTACAAAAGTATTTATTAAAAAATATATGTATACTTTTATAAAAATATTTTTTAAGACAAATCTATTCATATGGTTTTCACATTTTCAAAGTTATTCGTGATTTATGTTTGACTAAAATCTTACCTAAAACGACATCTAAATCCTATACGGAGTGATTTTTTTTGTGGCAGTTAGCACTACACCAGCTTGCTTCTCAAGGGATGCATAGATAGTTTGCTGAACATTACTACTATGGATGAATATAGTGACCTAACGTTTCTAATTTCATAAAACCGTTTTATATATGTGATAGTATAAAAATCATAGAAATCTTCATAGAATGGATTAATTGAACAGGACACTGCTATGATGTTGAGATAAGCGATATAATTTTGAAAGTGAATTCGTCTGTGCATTCATGTTTGTCAATCAGGTGATGATGTTCATCCAAATTTTGAAGTGTTTTACCTTTTCAGTACTGATATGTTTTTTAGTTGTTGTATAAAGTAATAACATATCAACTAGAAAGGCATTGAGAAGATAGGATCTTTAGCTACAAAGTTTGAAATAAACTAGAGTTATGTGCAGCTTATCTTTAACTGAACATGAGGCTTCACAGCTCAACATTCTTTCATGAATGTTATAGAGATAATTTACAGTCAACAAAAAATTCTGCATTATGGAGGTAATCCTATACTTAATATAATAGGCACTGGTGGCAAAATTTTAGATAATAGTGACTGATGACGTGTTGGGTCGACCTGTTGGGGAAAAAAACTTAATTGCATAGTTGTCTGTTCTGTGTCGTGATCATGAAGCTTTGTGATATGTATACGGAGAATAGAAATCATCAGTCATGACCAAGTATTTATTATGGAATGTAAATATGGGTATTAGCCATCTTATTGGAATTAGAATTTCCAATTCTAGAGATGGGTTTCAATTGTTTTCTCAATAAATGTTACATAAACTTGGATCTTTAAATTAGTCTGACACGTCTGCAGTTATATATGTAGGTTATTACGGACATAAACAAATACGGAGAATCTTAAGGGTTATTGTAAAGGTAATCTTTCGCATGTGCTTGATATTTTCTGTCATGAATAGGCATGGGTTATTCTGTAGTCCTGTGTTGATTTTTATTCTTCTCCATATAATGGTACGTGTTCCTTGTAATATTCCTTACAGCACAGTGTAATTCTTCTCATATGAAATTTACGAGGTTATCATCGCTTATCTGTTCGGTGCGGCTTGATGGCTTCATATGTCGCTCTTAATATGCTGAGAGAAGTAGGGTTGGTCTTCTATGCTGGCCTGGATCCATCCATTATAAAAATTGCACCTTCCATTGCTATGAATTTTTGCGTTTTTGACTTGTAAGATTCCCTCTACTACATGTCAAATGTTATGATGTATGAAAGTCCTTTCAGGGTTATATCTTTATCTCAGATTTTTGTATGGTCTGTGCAAGAAACATTTGCACAAACATTGCGTCTTCTTTTTTTCCCTTTTATCACACGAGATGCACAAACCAACAAATAAAAAAGGTAATGACTAATTTCCATCCGGCCGTGCGCTTGTCGACCGGAACGGCCCGTTCCGTCCAAACATGCATCTGCGATGCACGGTGGCTGCCGCTTCCTTTTCCCTGCTAGCATTTTCAAAGCATCGGGACTATGCGTGCCTGTTCATTTCCTCATCTCCACACATTTCATTTCTGTTTCTCCCTCTAGGTTCCTTTCTATCTCGCGATTTCTAGGCGATTTTTTCTTCTACATTGCTCCCGTCGATTCCCCGAGAAGGAATCGTGGATCCAAGGCGGGGGGGGGGGGGGGGGGGGGGGGGAGCGGCGGCGCGAGCATGCACGGTGACCTCAGTCCATCTACACTTTTTCATAGCATTCGATTCCGTTGTGTCCTTTTTGATTTGGGGACGGGATTTTGATTGATTCAACCTAGGGTTTGGGGAGCAGAGGGAGCGACGAGGGCCCTGATATCCCTGAGGTAGAGAGGGGGCGGATTCTATGAAGGTGTGACACATTCGTTTGGTTTTTGGCCTCGCACGATGGCGATTTTTCTGACGGGGTTGGGGGTGGGGGATTTTTCGCATGTCTGTGCATGATTTGTACTGGAAGGATTTGGATCCCAGGGAAGGATTGCTATGGGGAAGGATTTCGTTTCTAGGGAGCATGCGCACGGAGGTGAGATCCATTCCTTGAACTTTTTTCGTATCCCATTTCCGTCCTGGTTGCTTTTTTTATTCGAGATGAACTAAATGATTTGGGGGGGGGGGGGGGGTGGATTCCTCTTCTGTTGATTCAACTCAAGGTTTGGGAACCGAAGGGAGCAACCCGGGGTCTGACATCCCAGAGGCAGGGAGGATTAGCGGATCCTACGAAGGTGAGACATGTTTTTGTTCAGTGACGGTGATTTTCTGATGGTTTTTTGGGGTGGGATTTACATGCATTTCCCTCACATGATACTGTCTGGTTGCTCAATCTAGGAAGGATTTGGTTCAGGTAGCATTTGCCACACACGGGGGTGAGATCCCATCTCTGCTGCTTATCCTACCATTTATTTTCCCTGATATCATTGTATTGTTTTTTGTTTCACAATTTTGCGGTAGATACGGTAGTCCTGCAAATTATTGTAGTGCAGTTGTTGCCTCTGTGCAGTAATGCTGCTTTCTGATGCGTGTTTAGGCCTTAATACATTTTCTGCTACAAAAGTTGAGACACATAGTACCATAGGTGTAGATTTTTTCAGATACCAATCATAGACTCAGTGCATTTTTATGGGAAGCCTGATTGTCTGATTGTCATGTCATCTTGCTTATCTTCGTCCTCACTATATTGGTCTTTTTTAGCTCAATTCTTTTGGTGACAGAAGAGGTGTGGTACTGTAAATTGTTGTTGATTCTTTTTTTAGGAGAAAAAGGCCCCTGCATGTAGAGCTATTTTATTATGTCATGTGTTTTGCATAAGCAAATGTAGAGAGCAGAACTATCACTGATTTTGATGTGTGTACACACAACCTATTACTTTTTTTCTGATTGTCATACACTCATACATAGTACCATAGGTGTAGATATTTTCAGATATGAATTAGAATACATAGATCCACTGGATTTATGAAATCTTATTGTATGGTTATTGTCAGGTTATCTTGTTTATAGGTTATCATGTTCAGATATTCATGCATATGTCAGTTAGTAGTTGCAGCATTTCAGTACTAAGATAGACCCCCCGCAGTTCATATGCTACTGAAAATAGGCAACTTATATTAGATGAACTAGCATTTATGTCCATGTGATTTAGCACTTTTATTTTATGGTTTTAGCAATCTAGTTCTCTTTCACGTGTTGGTATTTACCAGGGATTACTAATATCATTTTTTCTATGCATGCAGCTGGACTTGAGGACTTATAGCAAGGTGAGGTGCCTTTTTGCTTTTTTTTTGTTCTTCCAACAAGGTGAGGCTAGCATGTTCTTGCTACTCTAGTTTGTCTAGTAGTCAGCAAATCTTAATATCTGCTTGTATAAGGTATAATTGCTAATATTTTGCAGCCTTTTTTTGCTAACATTTGCACGGTGATGCTATCATTTCTAATATTTTTTTCGAAGGCGACTTATGATCATAGTTTGTTCAGTAGAGAAGAAAACTCAATAGTGCTTTGTGTTTAATTCATGTTTGCTAATAGGTCCTTGCTAATAATCCTAGCTTTCTAAATCTTTTTTTTTATTTCACCACTGAAGTCTATATTTGAGCCAACGGAAATCCAGCGAGTGGCATGTGGTTTGTGGGTTGAAGTTGTCAGGGTCCCCCATCAACGGGTTTTTGCACAGCTGATGATGACTTCAGCTTTGCAAACCCTGTAATCCCAGGTTTGGTGGCTCCGAGGATGGATGTGGTTTAGAACCCAATTACATTGTTATAGATAGGCAATTATATTGTTATAGGTGGTAATTATATTGTTATAGATAGGCAACAGTTGGGTTCAGAATATGCATTTTTTCAGATTGGCAATAATACCAGCCCATGTGCCCACATTGTACTTTTTTATTGGTTTGCGCTCCTACATTTTCATGATTTTCTATTTTTCCATTAAGGATGCCATTCCTATAGTAATGTTTGCTGTCACTTTTCTCAGTGAATAATGTTGCTCACTGAATAATGTTGTTGTCATTCATGTAGTTCATCCAAGCTTTTTTTACATGTAATTCAGTTGGACCAGAGGATTTTTTTCATAGGAAGGTGAGGTGTTTTTTTGCGTTTATTTTTCTTTCTGGATAAGCTATATTTTTTCAGAGCATGGTGATGCTATCATTCTCGTGCACATAGTTTTTTAGAACTTTTTTTTATTTCACCACTGAAGTCTATATTTGAGCCAACAGAAATCCAGCAAGTTGCATGTGGTTTGTGAGCTGAAGTTGTCAGGATCCCCCATCAACGGGTTTTTGCACGCCTGATGATGACTTCAGCTTTGCAAACCATGTAATTCCCGGTTTGGTGGCTCCCAGGATGGATGTGGTTTTGACATGTGTTACCGTTTATATTTTTTATGGATATACCAGCCTATGTGCACCACATTATACTATTTTTATTGGTCTGCACTCATACATTTTTCCTGACTTTCTGTTTTCGCAAGTAAGGATGTCTACATTTTGATATCTACTGGAAAGCACAAGCTTTGCCACATACATGTATGTGCTTTTTTTTGGTATACATACAGGGATAGGTAGGAAGCAATAGTTAGTTTCTTTTAACTGCAAAACTGCGCTTCTACGAACAATAAGAGCTCACATAGTTAGTTTTTTATCTACGTTTTTTGAGATATAGATAGTAGCAGCAGTATTTTTATGATGTATATGTTCTGCATCATAATATAGGAACGAAGTAGGCAATTATATTGTTTTATATAGGCGATTATATTGTTATATATAGGTAATTGTATTGTTATAGATAGGAAATAGTTGGGTTCATAGTATGCATTTTTTTAGATTGGCAATAATACCAGTCCATATGCCCACATTGTACTTTTTTATTGGTTTGCGCTCCTACATTTTTCTGATGTTCTATTTTTCCAAGTAAGGATGTTATTCCTGTAGTAATGTTTGTTGTCACTTTTCTCACTTAATAATGTTTGTTGTCATTCCTATAGTGCATCCAAGCCTTTTTTTGATCTCTCCTCGGAAGCGCAAGCTGTGTTCCCAGATCTTTGGCAGAATGCCTAGACGATCCAAGCAGCAACAAGAACACGCACCACCAGCCATTGCGGTATGTCCTTGAATATTCTTTATAGCTTCAGAAACAATTCAGATACATCATAATCTTTTTTTTTGTTTCTTCGTGAACCCCTTTTACTACCGCGTTTGGCTGATCAAACCCAATTCTTATTCCCAGCTATGCAGGAATAGGGCAACACCTGCCCGTCTTGTCAAGTTATATAAGGATATGTCTCCAGATCAGTGAAGAATCATAGAAGATATGGGTTTCGGTGGTCTGCTCAAGATTGCTTGCCACACATTACCAGCAGAGTTTTCAAGTTGGCTCATGGCTGACTGTTTCAACACCGAGTCATCACAACTTGTACTACCAGGAAGGGGCAGAATTGCAGTGACAGCTGAGTCTGTGCATGACATATTTGAGCTCCCGATTGGAGGCGAAGAAGTGAAGTATGAGCTTGATGTGGGGTGTGCACCTAGAATTGAGACAATTCTAACAAGATTGAAGGACAACAAGGAAGCTAACAAGATTTTCAGAGATCATTTTTTATGATTGTTGCTTCAACATTTTTGTGCCCTCCGAGTGGTCTATGTATTAGTCCTAGGTGCTACCCACCGCTTGTGTATCTGTCTCGTGTGGACAAGCTAAATTGGTGTCAGTTTGTGGTTCAGCAGCTCAAAGATGCTGCTTCGAAGATTAAAAAGAAAATTTTTCTTAGGGGGTGCCTTCTTACTAGTGGTAAGTTCATTTTCACCTATCATCTTCCCTAAGTTCATTTTTCATCTATCATCTTTTTATCCCCCTATTTTTCATTTGCGCCTTGTGTTTTCAGTTTTTTTTTCTAACCTGGCATCTTTCATTTTGGTGGTGTAGATCCTTTATGTAGATTCATTGGATGTCCCTAACTTGCAAGTTTCACCAAGAAAGCCTAGGACCAGGAAGTTGTTGGATCAAGTCATCAAAACTAGACACCAATCGAGATGGTTCATTTGGCAAACTAAAGGTAAGAAAAAGACAACATGTGTCATGTTTTTTCACATTGTTTTTATCAGCCCATGTGCAAGTTTTTTTAAAGTCTTTTTTCTTGCTCTTATTTACATTTCCAGATCAAGGATCTGGGTCATTCTGCTGTCCAGGGATCACTATTCACCATGAATGACATAAGAAGATTTGTATCATCAAAGGTTCTCAGAGACCTCATGGAACATGTGACTATACATGTTTTGTTTCATATTTTTTAAATTTCCTCTTAATTTTTATGTTTACACAACATAACATGTCTACCTGGGGCAATTATATTTCCATGCACAAGCAATAATACTGTTGAATAGAGGCAAGAAAATATATATCAATTATTGAGCAACATAACGAAGGGCGGGCTTGGTGCAGCGGTAGAGCCTACCGTCTGTAACCGGAAGGTCCCGGGTTCAAGCCCCAGCCTCTGCATATTTATGCGGGTAAGGTTTGGGCGCTATTACAACCCTTCCCCAGACCCCGCACGGTGCAGGAAGCCTACGGCACTGGGTACGCCCTTTTTTTTATTGAGCAACATAACATGTTTAGTTGAGCAATTATATTGACCTGAACAGGCAATAATAATGTTGAATAGCTTTGATATGGTGGGCTGAATCGGACAATGATGTTTCCCTGTTGGGGGTGTCGTTCTTGGTTTACTCCCTTTGGCGATTCGCGGAGGTCTCCAAGGTGAAAACCTAATGTTGGCGCTGGCTCGGCGCCATTGCCTTACTGAAGGCGTTTGTGGAGCCCCTTCGGCGGCCGTGATGTTGATGCTTTGGACTCGTCTGCCAATCTGATCTTGCAGGTTCTATGATGGATTCATGGCGTTTTAGTTTGTCCGCCTAGAGTAGTTCTGTACTGTCTCTAGCCTGTCACCTAGAGGGTCCCGTTGCGGAAGTTGTATATAGTTAGGTTGTCAGCGGACTTGTGTTTCATGTAAAACTGATAATCTCAGTATTTTTTTATGGTTTATATATAGGAAGAAGTCCATTTTTGACCATCGAACTATAGCCGAAGTTTGGTTTTGGCCATCGAACTCAAAAACCAGGAATCTTTGGCCATCGAACTCTTAAAACCGTTCACAAATGGCCATCGGGCGGGTTTAGAGGGCGGTTTTGCTGACATGGTTGCCGCAGTGTTGGTGGGGCCACATGTCATCCCATCTCTCTCCTCTCTCTTTTCTCTCTCTCTTCTCTCTCCACCGCCTGCTGCTACTCTCTCTGTCTCTCTTCTCTCTCTCTTTCTTCTCTCCTCTCTCTTCCCTCCTCTGTTTTGGTGCTGGCGCCTGCTCCGCCTAGAAGCCGCTGCAGTTGACGACGAGCGTGCGTGGCCGCCGGCGGGATGTAGTGCAACGACGGCGCCGCAGGTGGCAGAGGAGGAGCATCGCCGCTGCGGGGACGAGGTGGAGCAAGGCACGGGGACGGAACGCGAAGACGGAGGGCTCCGCGGCGAGGCAGAGGAGGAGGGTGGCGCCATCGAGGAGGCCGTGGAGCGCGGCGAGGAGGTGCTCTCGGCGAGGAGCGACCGTGAAACCGCCGTGAAGGCTCCGAGCTGCTGCCGCCCCTCGCACAGGTCGCCGCCGCCCGCCGCGCACGCCCCGCGCCGGCCGCTGCCCTTCGCCGCGCTTGGGCTCGGTCGCAGCGGATCCGCGCTGGGGAGGGCCCGTCGCCGGCACCCGAGCCGACGGCAGGGAGTTCCACCGCCGCGAGGAGTAAGCCGAGGAGGCCCGACGGCAGCTGGAGAAGCAGCGGGACGCGGCAGCGGAGCTCCGGGAGCGCGCCGGGAAGGAGGTGGCGGGGGCGGGGTCGGCGGCGGACCAGGAAGGGGGCGGCGGCACCAGAAGCCTCCGCTGTCGCGTTCGCCGGTGCAAGCGGTAGTGCCTTCTTCCTCCTCGGGGCGACCTTCGCGACACCGCCGGCTTGCTCGAAGCCGCCGCGCGCGCTCGATGCCGCCGCCCCGCTCGAAGCCGCTCCCGCCGCACAAGCAGTGGAGGAGAGGCGGCGGAGTAGGGATGGCGGCGCCGCTTCGGGGAGGCCGGGCCCTCGCGTCGCCGCCGGCTGGCTGCGTGCACCGTCGCCGCGTGGGGGTCAAGGCCGGCGGCGAGCACAGGCTGCCCTGGAAGGGAGAGAGGAGAGAAGAAAGAGAGAGAGGAGTAGAAGGTGGCGGAGAGAGAAAAGAGGGAGAGGAGAAAAGAGAGAGGAGAGAGATAGGACTGACACGTGGGCCCCACCGACACGCGGCAGCCACGTCAGCAAAACCACCCTCTAAAACCGCCCGATGGCCATTTTTGAACGGTTTTAAGAGTTCGATGTCAAAGATTTCTAGTTTTCGAGTTCGATGGCCAGAACCAAACTTCGGCTATAATTCGATGGTCAAAAATAGACATCTTCCTTGTATATAAAGTTGGCTTGGAGGAATAACTCAGTCATGAAAGATATAATACTGATCGAGCAGGAAACTTAAATACACATGTTGTTAGATGCACACTTCCCCGAAGCTCCTCTGAAACACGGCGTTTTTCTCAGGGAGTCCCCGGCCGTCGGTTCTTGGAAGCGGAGGCCGGCGGCACGCTAGGAAACAGGGGAGGGAGGCCCGGCACCGGGGGAAGAATCTGGGGTGGCGGCGGCGGCGGCGGAGTAAGGAAAGGTAAC
The DNA here is from genome assembly GCA_033239725.1 of Echinochloa phyllopogon. Taxonomy (NCBI): domain Eukaryota; kingdom Viridiplantae; phylum Streptophyta; class Magnoliopsida; order Poales; family Poaceae; genus Echinochloa; species Echinochloa phyllopogon. The sequence goes on from BTCW01000001.1 coordinate 7,782,944, forward strand.
GGCGGCAGCGGCGACACTATCGACGACGGCGGCGGCTGCGGGACGAGCGGCGGCAGGACGGACGGCGTGGGCAGGAGCGGCGGCACGAGCGACGGCGGCGCGGGCGTGACCGGGTTCGGCGGGATCGGCACGCCGCCGACGTTCGGCGGCTCCGGCACCAGCGGGACCGGCGGGAAGAAGAGGCCCTTCCGGCCGCAGAGCTCCGGCGGGCCGACGGCGAACGCGCCGGCGGAGAACACGCGCGCGCGAGTGCCCCCGCCGCCGCCGTGGCGCTCCGCCGGGGCGGCGGGCCGGAGCCCGCGCGTGGAGGTCGCGGTGGTGGCGCACGCCGGCGCAGCGTTCGGCGACGGCGGATGCTGCTGCTGCTGGGCCTGGAGGCGCACCGAGCAGGACGTGACGTACCGGAGCCGGGCGCTCGGCTCCGGCGCCAGGGGGACGTGGAAGCCGCCGCGGCGGTCGGTGACGGCCTCCTTCCGGAACACCGTGCGGCCGCTGCCGTCGTGGCAGGCGACGGCGACCAGGGCGCCTGCAACATGACACGAGAAGAGATCGAGCGGGGCGACGGCGTTAGAATAGAAACCTTAATCCCGCCGGTCACGAACGTACGCTAATTAAGTTCTTTGAGGCATAACATTCGGCGAGTTGCTCACCTGAGATGGCGGTGGTGGGCTCTGAGCCGGAGTGGACGACGGAGCCGACAACGATGGCGGCGGCGGCGGCGCTCAGTGGTGGCCGCGCGTGTTCCCGGCCATGGTGGGTGGCGGGGCAGCAGCGGAAGCAAGAGAACACCACGAAAACGAGGAGCAACCAATAAGCACTCGCTGTAGCGGTGGTGGTACCCATCTCGTGGAACGGGAGCTGAGCCCGGCCTTGTCGACGCTTGGGATGGTGTACATGTTTATAGATGGGGAAGAGTGTGACTGTGTGATGACGCAGCGCGCTGGCCGGCCTGGTGATAGTACACGATAGTATAGTTTGTAGTTTCTTGCGCGCCCTAGAAATATGAACGCGAGCACACAACGCTAGCGGCCGTCTTTGATGGTTGAAACTGGGAGGACACGGATGAATGGACGCGACGGAAGGGATGGAGATGTGTTTTGGGAGGTTATGCCGTTATGGGCCTTTGTTTGTCTCTACTGTGGAAGGGCGTGCATACGTGTGTTCTGAACTTCTACGGCGTGTATCGTTTCTTGGCACGGTGTGTATTGATCATGCGTATGGTTTCTTGGCGCGTTTTGCCTTCACGGGCTCTTGTTAGGACTTCTGGGACCTATAATAGCTAGGGGAGTCGGCAGCCAATCGCTCGACGAGCAGAATAGTGAAGGATAATGTTTGCTTGGTTTAGCTCATAGCATCGATATGGTCTCGGTGGACATGACCTAATGGATCGATCATTCCAGAGACCAATTGTCTTCGGGTGGAAGAAAGAACAGGGCACAGGGCAAGAGTGGTGGCGACGGTGGAGAGAAAAGAAATTGAGAGGGTACAGAGAGGTTGAGGGTATATGTGAGAACTAGTTAGGGTTAGGGCTAGGTTAGACGTTGGGCTTATAAATAGGTCTCATTGACTTGGGTTAAAGTCATTATATCTTGCAAAATTTTGTGAAACTTTGAACAAACAAAATAGACCATATCGATCATTCCAAAGACAAATTCTCAGCACCATTGCAAGCACCGATTGGTTCGGTGCTACTCAAAACCATGACTGAATGAATCAGTCAAATGCATCGTCTTTCAAAGACGAACTTCAACTTACCTTCACACACCGACCGATTTGGTGCATTCCTTATAAATGCGTCAATGCTACTGTTGATCACTCCCTCGAAGTGCATAGGACGCTAACTGATTCGGTGACTTGACACAACGAATGAATCAGACCAGTTGAGTCCAAATACCATCATTTGGAAATTCAAAATATTTCTAAGTAATTGCATTTGGAGGGCTTGTAATCAAACCGTGGGACCTACAAAACCTACAAATATTCATCTAGATAAACTCATTAGTCCCCATAATCATATTATCATTCAATCACCAAAATCATACACAATGGCTTAAGGCCATTTTCTTACAACATGCTATCTTTTGTTCTTACACAAAATCTAATATCATGGATCCACTCTTATAGACACAATCACACAACAATTAATTGTGTCGGACATTGCGATATGTTTACCTCCGTGTGTATGCCTTGGCGCACTCTATTCGACAGACTTCATGCCTCTAGCCGCGAGAGAAGGCACGCGAAGTTTCAAGAGACAGAGGACATTGTGTTGCAGGCGATCGAGGTTGAGGAAAAGCACGCAAACCGTCATCCTCATCCATCTCCGGCATCATCTATATCGAATCAGCCTTCACTAGTGCATTACTGTTGATAGAGTTGTAGGGCTTGGTACTTATTTAAGGTATAATCATATTAGTTTTATTTTTTCGCTCTTCCAGTTAGTACTATTGGCATCATTTTTCAAGAACAATTATCTCCTTTAATATAATACAAATGAAAAAAACATCTCATACATCTTATTCGCTCTAGGCCCTCAAAATCATAGAGCCAGCCCTATTTCTATTAGTATCATACTTTCTATCATGAGTTGTTTTACAATAATTGGAGAGGTACCCACCGTACCTAAAAGGATCTAGTGTAAATCAATGGTTGGTCTCACTATTTTTGTATATGGTCCCCACAAATTTGGTACCTCTGGGTACTCATTTTGTTTTCACCGTCCGATTTCTCGGAATGGATGGCTCTAATTAATCCCAATCATTTTAAAATTTCTCTTCTATCATATGTGATTTCATTGCATATTGGAGTATGATTCTATGGATTAGAATTAGCCTAAGAGGAATGGGGTTAATGTTAATGGGCCCACTAACTGCATAGAGCTAGAAGTTAGAATAACATGTGCTTTATATGACAAAATTTGAACCATAAAGTTCCATGTCTCTTAGTAGGAATAAATTTGAGAGAATAACGCTATTATTTGGTTTCCCTCGGTCGGAGTTCATGGCTAAACTTTTTGGTAATGATGTGCACCATTAGAGCATCTCCAAGTCTCCAACATATTCCTAATTCTCAATCCAACTATTGTATGGGTATCTGTTGACGTAAATTTCGGTCAACACACGAGAGAGCTGGACGCGCGGGTCGCGAACAGACCAAACAGCAGGGTGTCGCCCAAACCAGTCAGACCGGTTTGGAAATCCGGTCAGACCGGTTTCCTAGGGTTTTGCCGGATCAATCGTTCGTGAGGATAACTACCAAGCTTACGTGCTGGAGAACGACTAGGTTTACGAGCAAACCAGTAAAGAGATAACCAACGCACTTACGTGGCGAAGAACGACTAGTTTACGAGCAAACTAGCAAAGGCTGTCGAAGCTCTCGCCCGGGAGGGACCCCGTCAGGGCGTGGACATCGCCGGCGTGTCCTAGATCGACCAGCAAGCCTTAGGACGCCATCTATGACTGTGGAGATCAGAGGATGAACAGCATGAGGTTGGGAGAGATTAGGGTTTGAGAGGTAAAAAGGTAAAGTAATGTTTGATTCGATTGGATCTCTCTCTCAATCGGCCATGACCCTTTATATTTATAGGGTGGGGAAGTCGTACCCCCTTTAGGTCGGTTTACAATATGGGATAAAACCCTAAAGTCCTAAACCTACTCCAACACGGGAGAAACCGGTCAGACCGGATAGGGAAACCGGACAGACCGGTTTGGCCGTTGCCAGATCGGCTACAGTAAAACCGGTCTGACCGCTTCCTAGAACCGGTCTGACCGGTTTCCCTCAGCCTGATAGGCAACTGCCAATTTTGGGTGTCAACACATGCCCCCCTGTTTTCTGGCAAAGCTTGTGTGTCAGAAAATACTCAGCAACCAAAATTGTTCTAAGGACGATGTTCATCTAGAATACATCAGCCATGTTATAATATCTTGTTCGAGTTGAAGTTGAAGCAACTTTATTTGGTCTCCACACCTTCGTCTTCGCTATTTGGCTTCTCTTCAACTTGCTGCTCCATTGCTCCTTGCTTGCGCAATCTTTGCAATCTCTTCTTTTGAATATGGGACAATCTTGAGGGACACCACCTTGGCTCCATAACCTTAGAATTTTGCTTGTTGTTACCACCTGTCTTAATAATAGTACCACTTTTGACCAGATTACTACTACAAGCAACCGGTCTTTGCTATGCACCACAATTCGGATATGCAATAGGATATTGAATCATATATGATCTCATGTACATACTACTATAATCAACATGTGTTGCTTGGTAAAGCTTGCGTACCAAGAAACATCTCTTTTGGTCAAAATCATAGAAGACCGATGACTAATACTAGTACATCATCTATGTCTTTATTCTAAAATCAATAAAGCTTTCATCGACCATATTACTTGGTACTATCCATGATAACAAATTCCTTTTGTGATGCAAATAAGTACCAGTTCAGCGTAAGCACTTGTTGCACCTATCAATACTTCTACCTGATTTCATACCTATGGATCATAAAATTTCTAGCTCGAATACAAACTTCATATTCGGCCTAAATATTGGTATAAAATGTTCAAACCGGCTATAGCATTATTTGATGAAACAAAAATAGCAGCAATGCCTTGAGAATTCTTTCAAGACGATCCAAAAAAGTACCAAATCCATAAGGAAAAAATGCTTATTAATCCTGAGACAAACCGGTCTGACCGGTTTGGGAAACCGGTCAGACCGGTTTCGCCTGATCAGCTGGCCAACTTTCTTTTGATGAATTTTTTTTGCCCCCCGGGCATTAAAATGATCAGGTGTGATCTCTTGTCAGGAAGTTTAACACTTTAGGACGATGATCAAAGACATTCATCGGCCGTATGTGTGGCCAAGGATGATACAAGTTATCATCTATAGTAAATTCATCCATAAGAATATGTATAGCCGAAATAATGTAGAGAGATATATAAAATCCAGAATAAAAACCATCTCCAAAAACTAAATATTTCGGCTTTTGAATTTAATCAATAACAATTTGGTGATAACCCTCCTTGATATAAAGACCCATATGGCGTCCAAGGATCAAAATAAGTGCATGAGGGATAACCAAACATATTCATGGATGAATTACAATATATAGGCGTATATGGCATTTGTAAAACAAATGGATGATGCATTGACCAATAATTTTGATGATTGGGTGCAAACCTCATATTTGAAGATCGTCTCTTGAACCTTCTATTCTTCTGTAATTGCATTGCGACTTCTGTGCAAACATCATCTTCGTCTTGAGTTTGAATGCTTCCTTTAAGAACCCACGCCATGCCTTTTTGTTTTAACTCTTGGGCACTAAGTCTCTGGAGCTTCTTCTTTTGCCAACTTGACGAACCGAGTAAATGCCTCGGCTGTGCTTGAGTTTTGGATAGCGACGATTCTTTCTTGATTTTTGGCTCCTTTAACCTCTTTTGCCCAGATTTAGTATTTGGAATATCAATAGCTGAATTTTTCTTTTCATTGCCATTAATAGCCGAAGTCTTTAACACATTAATCGGCTTTTCAGCAATTGTATTCAGATCTGAACTTGTAGCTTTGCGACCATCTTTTTTCACTACATAAATCTGCTTGACAACATTTTTCTTATTTTGAACTCTAGACCGATCTTTATACTCAAAACGGTCATTTTTAACATAAGGTCGTCTTGCACATGATGATTCTCTTGGAGCTGCATACTCTATATAATATGGCCTAAAATATGAAGGAGTATGTGTCCATGAATCATTCCACCCCCATGATGAGTAAGAATAAAAATTAGTAGGATGTGGAGCACATGGAACTGGCATTGATGGACCAAAAGAAGAATATGGTGTTGCTGAATTAAAACTCTTCCATTGCCAATTCCAATTCCCAGAATTATGTTTAGGAGGTGATCTTGATGATTTAGCTCCATTTGACCGATTAGCACGCTTGGCCTCATTTTCTTTTTGATATTTAGCCAGAAGTTCATCAAAAGTGAGCTTCAGCCTTTTACTATTGTGCTTAACACGGTCTTTACCTCCATCCATCTTAGGACGCCCTGACTTCAATATTTCTGGGCGACCCTGATCAAAACCGGTCTGACCAGTTTGAGCAACCGGTCTGACCGCTTTCGTACCGGTCTGACCGGTTGAGCAAACCGGTCTGATCGGTCTCGTCAGCACAGCAGGAGTAATCGGTTCTTGTTCCGATTGTGAAGAACATGTTTGCCCCCTAGTATTTTCCTGATTTGTATTAATCTTATCGTCCTCCGAAACATCTTCAATTTGGACGATCTCTTCTATACCACTTGAGGGCTTACAATCTTCCTCTTTGGCAATTAAATTTGGATCTTTAGACAAATCGGTCAATGCTAACCGATTTAATGATCCTTTGGCATCAAAACCAATTGTAGGCAATTGGTTATCCTCTTGTGTTGGAGAAAATCTCAATCGTCCGATATTAATGGACGATTGGATAAATTGGCGAAACATATTGCAATCACTTGTATTATGATCAAAAGAATTATGCCACTTGCAATACTTCCGCTGTTCTAATTCAAGAGGTGGTGGAATAACTTTGTGATCAGATAGCTTAATAAGATTGTTCTCTAGCAAAATATCAAATAAATCATTACACAAAGTTAAATCAAAGGTATATTTTATTCTCTCTAACCGATGCTTTTGTGGAGAAGGTTTTAAAGCCAAGCAAACGAATGGTTCAAATTTTTCATTAATCCATTCGGCTATACTTTTTTGTGTCCTTCTCACATCCGATGCTTTAGAGTTCATCACTACATCATCATCGGATTTCACAATGCTTTTCGGTTTTGGTTTCTTATTTTTAATCCCAGAATGACCATAAGTAAACCATTTAGAGAAAAACTTTGGCAATGATGATGGAGAAATTTTAAATGTCAAAATCTTGCTGTTATCGGCCTTTCTAACTTTTACATTACAATGGCCGACATAATCTAAAGGTATGACATTACTAGCAAGTAAATTACCATCCTCAATCGATCTTTTAGAAATATTCATAATAGCATCACTAGTAGATGAATTAATTAATAATGCATGATCTGATTGGGAGTTACTTGCAAAGCATACCTTGCTGAAATTTTTGGAGAGGCGTGGAACCTTGATATAGATGGTGTCGTATTTCTCCCGATGGCAGCCAACAGCAGCTACTGTCCGAAGCAACCGGTCTGACCGCTTTGGAACCGGTCTGACCGGATTGTAAAATCGGTCAGACCGGTTTTTCCAGGTTCGCTGGAAATTACCAAGTCGCGACATGTTAATGTCTCCTCCTTGCCTCCAATGCCATGAGCTTCAACATTTTGGTTGAATGAACTTTTTCCAGCCGAGAGTTGGCATTTATTGATAACAAAATAATCGCTAGACAAATGCACAACTCTATGTGGGAATTCAAGCTCAGCTGTTTTCTTACTACAAACAGATCGAGATCGTTCGGTTATTGTAATTACCGAACTTTTAATCAAATCTTGATCGTTCTTTCTTCCACTATCAACCGATGACGTAATGTAGCTGCAAATCTCATTTCCTTGAATATATCATCAATGGATGGTAGTTCCATTACTTGAACCAATCCTTGCTTTGTTTCTTGGAAACAAGATTTATACAATCTTATTTGTGTTTCTACAAATTTGCTAAGCTTACCCTCAAACTGCTTACCATTGTTAAATCTTTTAATCACGTCATTCTTAAGTTCAGCACATTTTGCATCCCACAAAGTATTTGGCTTTTGCAATTTAGTAGAAACACTGTTTGGTGCAGCCTTTTGTGCAAAATTACCAGCATGAACTTTCGGTAACGAAGAATGAGTAGTACCGAAAATATGTGATGATGCATGAGATGAAACACATGAATGATTAATTTGTGGAGATGAATATGATCTTGCTGAATTCTCATTAATTCGGCTATAAGTATTGGAAACATCTGAAACCGAAATATGAGTATTAACATTCGTATATGATACTGAATTTATACATTCATCTTCCACTCTAGCATATAATGGTTGAGAATAATTGGCCGGATATCTGAAATCAGTATGGCCAATTTTCTCATTCATCGGCGTGCTTTGAGTCAAATATTCTGAATTTATTACCAATGAATAAGCATATGAAACACTTTGTTGAACAGTATTAAAATCATTAGCACATGGTGTCTCATAAAGATTGGCCCAACTCATGTTAGTTTGGCCTTGATAATTGTTCATCGGCATGTGAACTTGTTCTACAGCCGATGTTTTAGGATAATGTTGTATGTTGCTAGTAGCATTAAAATTTAAAGCATGCATATTATTTGGTAATGGTTCTAGCTTATAAAATTCAGATTTATAATTTACATAAGAAACTCCATCTGAACAATTACTAGCCGATGCAATATGCCTACTAGTATCATATCTAGCAACATCAACATGAGAACTTGTGGTACTAGCAAAATAATCATTAGAAACATATGATGTACTTGCATGCTGTACCTCAGGCGTGGCGTAGTAATATTGTTGTGGTGCATATGAATAACCCGCCATAATAGGTCTTGATGCTTCCAGTCTTGTGATAAATCCAGATATTCAAGATAATCCAAGCAATCAATGACCAAGACTTTGCTTCTACTTAAATTGAAGCAGCAAGCAAAATATAATGCAATTGGTTTGAGCAACCTGATGCAAAATCACAAGTATAGATGCAATCGGTCCCAAAAGACCAGATGCAACTATAGCGGCGAATCAAAATAATAGATCAATTAAGTATAAGGCCAGGGTAGAAAAATTCGGTTGTTTAATAACCAGAATTATCGTTCCCCAGCGGAGTCGCCAAATGTGTTGACGTAAATTTCGGTCAACACACGAGAGCGCTGGACGCGCGGGTCGTGAACAGACCAAACAGCAGGGTGTCGCCCAAACCGGTCAGACCGGTTTGGAAATCCGGTCAGACCGGTTTCCTAGGGTTTTTCCAGATCAATCGTTCGTGAGGATAACTACCGCTTACGTGCTGGAGAACGACTAGGTTTATGAGCAAACCAGTAAAGAGATAACCAACGCACTTACGTGGCGAAGAACGACTAGTTTACGAGCAAACTAGCAAAGGCCGTCGAAGCTCTCGCCCGGGAGGGACCCCGTCAGGGCGTGGACGTTGCTGGCGTGTCCTAGATCGACCAGCAAGCCTTAGGACGCCATCTATGACCGTGGAGATCAGAGGATGAACAGCATGAGGTTGGGAGAGATTAGGGTTTGAGAGGTAAAAAGGTAAAGTAATGTTTGATTCGATTGGATCTCTCTCTCAATCGGCCATGACCCTTTATATTTATAGGGTGGGGAAGTCGTACCCCTTTAGGTCGGTTTACAATATGGGATAAAACCCTAAAGTCCTAAACCTACTCCAACACGGGAGAAACCGGTCAGACCGGATAGGGAAACCGGTCAGACCGGTTTGGCCGTTGCCAGATCGGCTACAGTAAAACCGGTCTGACCGCTTCCTAGAACCGGTCTGACCGGTTGCCCTCGGCCTGATAGGCAACTGCCAATTTTGGGTGTCAACAGTATCCCCATTAACTTAACCATGAAACAAATATTGTGCATCCCCATTAACTTGCTACTGAGAAAGATTTATTGAGAGACAACTGGAAATGCTCTTTTGCCAACAAGTTATTGGGATCTCAAACGAATGTGAAGCCCATGGACCCACACATCCCCGGTACATTCCTTCTTTACTGCAAAATATTTTTTCCGTTTTCTTGTGCTCATATAATTAAAGAAATGAACTACACAGGTTCTCGCATTTTCTTGTTCTTTTCGGTATCAAAATTCATGGGATCCAAGATATTCCTATAATTTGTTGGTTGTTTGACAAAATCTGATGGATGTGGATGGATTTATGCAAAGGCCACTGACTTTGTACAAATTTGATTGTATATGAATAATATGCAAGAAAATCTTTTTAGAAATTGGTAGGCCATAGGAAATTTAGGCATGGCAAATTGTTTTAGTGAAGTTCTTTTATACCATTTTTCCTATGAACAGCACATGACAAAATGTGATATCCTTGCTGACAGGTTTCACACCAAATGCACGATCAGTTCTCTTCTTTTACACCATTTTCTATGTGGCCTTGGAACTTTGGAATGAAGGTGTAGGAAATTAAAATGAAATAAAGTAGGAATATGCTACTTTAACGAGATACGTTTTAGACTGTTCTTAGTTTTGAAATCGATGCATCTGGCGGTGCATACTACACCTCTCGTGTTGCTAGTTTTCAGCATGTAAGAGTAGCGGGAACTCTCACGATTTAAATTTGGTTTTCTGTGATTCTATGACAAAGACCTGCTCTCAGAGGTTTCTTTCTAATGACTCTGTTTGAGTCCCTTGAGGAGGAACGTGGCTGCTTCCGGGTACCGGCGGGCGAGCCTCTCCATGTTCCTGGCGGCCTGTGCGCGGATGGCGGCTGACCGGAGCAGCATCCTGTGGCCCTGATGCAGGATCTCCCTGATCTCGTCGGAGATGTCCTCGCGCGACTCGTCCTCCCGCAAGTTGCTCTTGTGGACCTTTCCGCGCAGCTCCTCCTCCAAGCTCCAGTCTGGATCGGCGGCAGACCTATCCTCCGCGGCGGCGGCGGCAGACCTCTTCCTCCCGTTCGCAGGAGCCACGGCCGCCGGCAAGTCTATATCCATGTCCATATCTAACTCCTCGAAAAGAGACGGAGAAGAAGATGATGGTAGACGGCGGCGGCCGGCGGCGGCTTCCGGTTGTGGATACGAAGGTGAGTACGCTTCTGTCTGCGCGCGGGCTCCTCTTCCTTTTATACCCTGGATGGATGCATCCGACTGCGAGAGTCCGAACTGCGCGCCGAGTCTGAATCTGAACTCTGAACACTTCGTGTCCGTCTCGGCTTCGGACAGGTGAAAGACCAAATCGGACACTACTGAATCCGTTCCTCCACTCTGCTTATCTGACCTGCCAGACAAGCCAGCAATTCTGCACGGAAAGCATCCGTCAGGTTTCAGATGTGCACACCCCGGCTGCCCCCGGTTTCAGCTTGGATGACACGAGACGTAAAATGCACCGTGTCGAGATTAATTATCCGCACATCGACAACATTGCAACCGTATATGGAGCAAACCCAAGCATGTACTCCGTCCGTAATTAAAAGTCCTGCACTGATTCTGATCTATACATGTACACAGCATGCGGCCTGCACGTGCCCGGTGAACTCCGGCGGCGCAGCGCCGCGCGTCCACGACGGCGGCTTCGTCGCCTTCTCCCCGCCGTGGCTCAGCACGTACACGTTCTGCTCCGCGCCGTGGCACGCCGAGCCCACGACGGCCACGCGGCCGTCCCCGATGGCCACGACCTCCGCCGCCCCCACCCGCCCGTCCTCCGGCACGCGCGCCACCGCCCGCCACGCGCCGCCGCCCTCGTCCGCGGCGTCCCGCGCCACGACGACGTGCCCGTCGCGAAGCATGTACATCATCCCGCTCCCCGCGGCGGCGCAGCAGGTCCTCGGGCACGCGCCGTCCTCGATCACGCCCTCCCGCACGGGGCCCCACGACCACGCCGCCGGGTCGAACGCCTCGGCGGAGCCGGCGAACCGGCCCTGCGCCTCCGTCGGGTACCCGCCGACGGCCACGAACCTGCCGCCGGCGGTGACGACGCCACGGGCCTCGTCCCGCTCCCGCGCCATGTCCGGGAGCGCCGCCCACGCGTCGGCCTCGGCGTCGTACGCCGCCGCGCACCGCAGCGCGTTCTTCTCCTCGTCGTGCCCCCCGGCGACGAACACCCTGCCGGCGACCGCCGCGCACGCGAAGAACGACCGCCGCGGCGGCGGCATGTCCGCGCCGCGCCGCCACACGCCGGCGAGGAAGTCGTAAACGTGCACGGCCGGCGTCGGCGCCCACGTCTCGGGGTCCCACCCGCCCAGCACCACCAGCTTCGTCGTCGCCCCCTCGCCCACCGCGGCGAGCTGGCAGAACAGCGGGAGCCCGCCGCCGCCGCCGCCGGGGAGCGGCGGCAGCGGCGTCCACGTGCCGGCGTCCGGGTCGTGGAGCACGAGGCGGTACGAGTGCCCCGCCGCGGCGGCGGCGTACTTGCGCGCCGCGCCGGAGTCCGCGAGCGGCGGCCGGGCCTGCGTGAGCGCGAGGAGCGCGCGGGGGCGGCGGAGGCGGTGGTGGAACGGCGACTCGACCTCCGCCTTCCACCGGCGCGAGACGCGCCGCGCCGCCGGGAGCTGCTCGAACCCGACGCGCACCAGGCACTCCCGGGCCAGGTCCTCCGGGAGGCCCGGGATGAGCTCGGCGGCGGCGGCGCCCATGGCCGCGGGTTCTTCTTGCTTGCCAAACTTGGGCGTGTGATCGCCGGTGTCCGGAGAGGTAACCATCTCGTGAGCTGTGGTGGTGTGGGAGGGCGTGCCGGAGGGTTTATGTAGAGTGGACGGGATCGGGCTGATCGCAGCTGGATTGGATGGGGCTGAGGGCGTTGGCGGCGGCGGTCGTCCATGGGAATGGCCTGCGATTGCGACGGCGGGGTCGTGGGTTTCGTTTCCGGCGCCGGTGTCCTTTTCGGCGGGGCCTTGGTTTTTTGAATACCGTGTCTGTCTGTCCCCGTTGGTTTCGAAGCAGTCGAGTACGTCAAGCAGATGGTCAGATATTGCTTGGATGTGTGCGCTACCAGAGAACACTTGGATTGAGTCATTCTTAATTGAAATTGCGGGCACTCATTTTCTATTAAAAAGGCTAATAGAGAACACTTCATTAAGAAAGCACTCCAAAGAAAAGGTGTCCAATTGGAATGCTTATCCAAGTGGTGTTGAGAAATGAAATATTAGACACTTCTTTTCTGATAGAAGGCTAAAGTTGATGCGTGCATCCTGCTATTATTATTATTTTTCTTTTTGATAAGTTGCGTGCATCCTGGTTGTCTGGTTGATGATATTAAATATGCTGATGCATAAGAGAGAACAGATAAGTCAGAGTTTCATCACTATAAAACTCTTTTAACACAGTTATCTAATTTTTTGTCTAGATAACCGTGTAGTGAAATTGTGCACCGAGACCAACCTAAAACATACGGCTCCGAACGCCCGAATAACACCGAGCACGACCACTGCTAATAAGCTTGGCGCTCTTATCGAGTTATCTTCCCTGAAAGCCGAGTTGCAAATCAGGCTAAAAAGAGTAAGCCAAACTTGCAAATAAATCCTATCCAAAAAAGAGCGAGACACGCCCTCCCGATGATGGCACGTCGTCCCTAACTTACTTGCACACACCATCGTCGCTTATCTAGTGAGATGCGCAACCATCAATGGAGTTATCTGATTCAGATATTTGTCAGGGCGCCGCCGGTCGGAGAGACAGAGGATGAGGCGTCGGCCACAAAAGAGCATGCCGGCGTCACGTGTGATAGAGATGGCCATGGCGTGGTGGAGCAACACGAGGGAGCAGAGGCCCGCTAGGTCGCGTTGCACCCACAGGAGCCAATGCCATGGGCCCGACCAACCTCTTTAGCTGCTGGACAATAAAATATACAGGTGTATGTATATTGGCGGGGCTGCATCCATCGGCAGGGCTTGGAGCTTATCCGATCAAGAAACTCACTCGGCTGTCCCAGTAGCAAACTAGCAGCAGACAGGGATTACACGCTAGTTGTACAAGTGATAAGAACTTGGGATAGCAGTATGTGGTGATTGCCGCGCTGATTTTGGAAAGAACAGCAGCGCAAGCGTGACGTGACAGAGGGTTGGCAACCGGCAATTTACCCCCAAAAAGGCAGCAGCCTGATGGCTCTGCTGGCCGGCCTTATCCGCATCCCCGCCGGCGTCTGCTCCGCCGCCTAGCCGCCGGCGAGCCGCGACGGGCCGGGCGGCGGTCAATTCTGGCATTCAGCGGCCGCTGGATCGAGCAGGGCCCGTCCTGGGCCTGGGTTCTTGACCTCGTCTCAGGCTCTCTCAGCTGCATTTCTTCTGTTCTTGACGTTGCGTCGTGTTGACGACTCAAATCCAGTTTACTATCCATTCTACTACGTACTACACGCGGACGGGAACGACGGTTTGTTTGCTGGGCCGCTTGCTTGTCCGTCCGGGCTCGGCGTAAACGGCGGGCTACCGAAATCGGGAGCTTCAGCCCACGGCTCTGGGGATCAGGAGACGTCCGCGTCACGCGGATTCTTCTTGGCGTTTGCTCTGCTTCCCCCCGGTCGGGCGCCCCCGAGTTCTGAAAACCAGCTAACAAGGAGTATTAACGAGGTTGTTTGTTTCCCACGCGCTAAACTTTAGCGCCGTCACGTTGGATATAAATATGTAAATTAGAAGTATTAAATATAGATTAATTTAAAAATTTATTACATAAATGAGGAGTAATTTACGAGATGAATCTATTAAGCCTAATTACATCATGATTAGACAATGTAATGCTACAATAAATGTATGATAATTATATATTAATGATAGCGAAATTAGATTTTTTTAGATTCGTCTCGTGAAATAGATATAACTTATGTAATTAGTTTTATAATTAAGAAATGTTTTGCTGCTTTTCTTCTTGAAAATGGTGTGCCACGCCATCTTCAGCATCCCAGAGGAAACTACACGCCGGAGTGCGTGCAAGTGTACACAAAAGCATGGGATACTTGCCATGCCAATCTGATAAAAAATCATGATAGCCCGACAAGATTTATTAAGTGAAATACAATCAATCGATCATGGAATCATTTAAAGGGCTTCATATTACTGTTTGTTCCTCGTATAAAAAGACGGTACGCTAGAAAGTGATCGAATCGAAACTACGTGAAGAGGTCAATGTGGCCGGTTTAAATCTTCAGGGACTTGAGTGACCATCCGCCTTTGTTGGTCTCTCACAAGACCTGTACTTCATCCAGTGGTGGAAATAGGAACTTCAAAATCTGTCAAAAGAGTTGAGAAGGATCAAAGCAGCGCTGTTCATGTATGCAGCATGGAACATTTGGAAGGCGAGAAAGAGAAGAGTGTTTGGTGACTAATAGAGTGCACGTGCGTGTCGCACGTGGTAAAAAATTATATCAATAAATTTTATAATATTTCAATTCACAACCATTGAGGGCCTTAGATCATGAATTCATGATGATGTCGTTGGTGCCAGCGGAGGTCAGCGCACGAGCATGCCCGGATCCACAATGTGTTCATTATCTAGCTAATCATTTCAAAACAGAGCATCAAGAAGAGCTTACGAACAGCAAAATAAGTAGACAAGCGAAATTCTTAGTTGTTTCATATGAATTGAATAACACAGGTTATCATCTTTGACATTAAATTATCGCGGGCGAGTTGCTCCTGCTCCGATCTCTAGCGATGACCCATAAGAAAATAAGAGGAGGTTGTTTGACATTACTTAGTGTATCTCTAGCAGGATTTGACAACACCACAATTAGTATGCATCTCGCTGTTCAATTAGAACATCAAGGACTTGTTGAATCAAAATATCAGCCACCTGTCACTACCAGAATGCTTCACATCCGCTCGCCTCCTCCGCCTCGGCCATTTTTGGACCCGGTGCTGATGGGGCTTCAGCACCGGGTCCAACGGCTAGGAGCGGGGGCGGCGCGAAGATGTGTCAGGGCGGACACAGACCCGGTGCTAATGCGCCCCCTTTAGCACCGGGTGCTGGCTGCACCCGGTGCTAAAGGGTGCACATTAGCACCGGGTGCAGCCAGCAACCGGTGCTAATGTGCCGAGACCATTTCGCACCGGTTGCTAGCTGCACCCGGTGCTAAAGGATGCACATTAGCACCGGGTCTTGCCACGACCCGGTGCTAATGTCTTTTGTATATAGCACATTCTTCCTCCCTCGGCCGAGCCAGCTGAACACTTAGGCGTTGTGTTCATGCTGCTCGGCCGTGGGAGGGGAGGTGCTGCCCAAATTTTTTTCAAAATTTGTGAAGATTCTACTCATCTAAGGAGCACTACAAGGTACACTTTTCATTCTCTGATGTTTTATTTAGCTTGTAATCCTTCTATGATTTAGAAATAGAGGGATTTGTGAATCAAAGTAAAAAGCTAGCTAGAGAGAGCTTGTGTTCTTGGAGGAGAGAGAGGAGAGAGCTTGAGTTCATGGTGGAGAGAGTGTTCATGTTGTGTTTTAAATGGTGAGAGAAGGTAAGCTAGTTAGTATTTTGTTTTGTATGACTTGTGAATAGTTATAAGGCTTATGTATTTTATTTATTAGAGAGGTTTATTTATTAAAAGTTGGAATAGTTATTTATTAATTTAATGAAATATATATTATTAGTTATTTATTAAAAGGTAGAATAGTTATTTATTTATTTAACGGAAGGTATATTTATTTATTTAATGAATATAGTAATGTAGTTTTAGAAATTTATTTATATAATGGAATATATATTATAATTTGTATTTATTTATATATTAAATTTTTTTATCTTTAAATTGTATTGTATATTTGTTATTGGTTAATAATGCAGATGAATAGACAATGGATGTACGGGGACCCCCACGCTCAGGCGTTCCGTGATGGCCTTAGGACGTTTCTCGATGCCGCCGAGGCTAACAGGACGCCGTCCGGTTTCATGTTCTGCCCATGCACCCATTGTAAAAATATACAATCGTACAAACAAAGAGGTTGTCTTCAGGTGCATTTGATGAGGCACGGTTTCATGAGGAATTATCCTGTTTGGACGAAGCACGGTGAAAGAGGAATTCTAATGGATGAAGATGAAGAAGACGAGGCCGATGACGACATTCCGTTATTGGCTCAATACTACGGTTCCTTTGCATATGCTGCAATGGGTGATGCCGATGAGGAAGATGTTGCTCGGGAAGGCGATGCTCAGGAAGATGTTGCTCAGGAAAATGAACCTACTGATGGACTCGGGCAAATGTTGTGTGATGCCGAGAAAGACTGCGGCAATGATAAGGAACTGAAAAAGATACAGCGCATGTTGCAGGACCACAAGACTGACCTGTACCCAGATTGCAAAGAGGGGCTCAAGAAGTTGGGTAGCACACTTGAACTTCTGCAGTGGAAGGCAGCAAATGGTGTTACTGATAAGGGTTTCGAGGAGCTACTGAAACTCGTAAAGAAGATTCTTCCAGAGGGTAACAAATTGCCATCGACGACGTATCAAGCAAAACGTGTTGTTTGCCCTCTCGGTCTGGAGGTGCAGAAGATACATGCATGTCCTAATGACTGTATCCTCTATCGCGGACAGTACGAACACTTGGATCGTTGTCCGGTTTGCACCTGCGCACGATACAAGATCAGGCGGGACGACCCTGGTGATGTTGGGGGAGAGCGTTCTAAGAAAAAAATCTCTGCGAAGGTGATGCGGTATTTCCCTCTGATACCCCGTCTGAAGCGTTTGTTCAGGAACAAAGACCATGCCAAACTGATGCGCTGGCACAAAGAAGAACGTAAGCAGGATGGCATGTTGAGACACCCCGCCGATGGATCCCAGTGGAGGAACATCGACAGAGCATTCCCAGAGTTTGATGCTGATGCGAGGAATGTTAGGCTTGGTTTAAGTACCGATGGCATGAACCCTTTTGGTGAAATGAGCAGTAGTCATAGCACTTGGCCCGTGACTATTTGTATCTACAACCTAACCCCCTGGCTCTGCATGAAGCGGAAGTTCATTATGATGCCAGTGCTCATCGAAGGCCCAAAGCAACCTGGCAACGACATTGATGTGTACCTAAGACCATTGGTTGACGAACTTTTGCAGCTGTGGAAGAATGAAGGTGTTAGCGTGTGGGATGAGGACAAGCAGGAGCAGTTTGACCTGAGGAAACATATTTAAACCTATACAAGTATATTAAGAAACAAAATTACTGCGACTCCATACTAATCTCGTACAACATCGAGTGAGTACATACACAGGCTTCTTCTTATACTGTCTGTGTACTAATTCATTTCTGATTATAATGTATACATGTGCACAGATTCCACTGGTTTCTAATAATATTGTGTCCTGACCGGGGTGTCGTGATCGTCTTTGATTCGTTGCACACTCCAAAAGAAGAACTACAGAACATCATGGACATGATGCCAAGGTGATGTATATTTTCCCCTACTTAATTCACCCCTTACACTCGCAATGACTTGACTCAAATTTTTTGTTCGCAGGGCCTGGATTCAATTTCGTCAAGAACACCCGGGAATTCAACATGAAACACTAAAATGGAACATTGGCTTTCCGGTAAGCAAGTAATTTGTACATGTAGGCCTCGGCTAATATATTATATGAATTTTACTTAATTTCTTTTGGTCGACAGTGTGCCAAACAGGGGCCGGGAAATAATTTATGTGCATACTATGTTTGCGATTTCATGTGGAATTGGGGACATAAAAAGCTTACACAACAGGATATTATGGTACGTAATAATAAACACATTTCCATTATTATTAAGTGCACAATTATTGTCTCCAACTCGGCGGATTAAATATCTTTCAATTATTTGTAAATTACAGATGTTCAACCTGAAGGAAGAGTCCCTAGAGCTAGAAAGAATTGACGCAATTGCAGAACAGCTCGTCGGATGGATCTGGGACGAGGTCGTCAATCCCCGAGGAGAATTCTACTCGCCAGTACTGGAGGACGTGCCGGACAGTCCAACAAGCTAGTCGTCAATCTTAATTAAGTAGAAAATACAGTTTAAATATATATAACTCGAGTTGACATGCATGAATATCTACTTTTGTAATATATATGTCTTCTATTTTGATGAAATGTCAGCTAATATGAATATAGAGTCGGCCGAATACGCATTAGAATACACGTATTAGAATATATACGTATATAGACGTGCACGCATGGCTACTGAAAAAGCAAAAAAAAATCCGGAGCCTTTAGCACCGGTTGCAGACAGCAACCGGTGCTAAAGGCAGGCCCTTTAGCACCGGGTGCAGCCACGCCCCGGTGCTAAAGGCCCTGCTAAAGGCGCTGCGGGGCAGGCCCTTTAGCACCAGGTCGTGACTGCACCCGGTGCTAAAGGGACCCTTTAGCACCGGTTATTCAACCCGGTGGTAAAGGGGTACCCCTTTAGCCTCGGATTAGTTGCACCGGGTGGGAAACCCGGTGCTAAAGGGCTTTCCCACCCGGTGCAGATGTTGATCATTCTGGTAGTGGCTGTCCCCGACTCCGTCCAATCCACATGCGGCAGGCCTGAGAGGATTGCGTTGTTGGATCGGTAGGAGTCATTTTTCGATCGATCGGGTATCTCACAAATTAGGTAATTCAGTTCTTCCTCGCCATCGCCAGCGTCGTCATCTTCGCCATTGCTCACCGTCGTCTCCGGCAGTGCAGCGCGATGGCCTCATCCGAGGCTGCGACGTCTGAGGCAGCGACGCCGCCGAACCTGCCGTCCCTGTACCCACGCCGTCCACTATGGGCTTGCCGTTGAGTTGTTAACGTCGTACCACGCCACAATGTTGATCATATACCGTGCTTGTATCACTGCACGTATAATCCCCTCATCAGGTATTGTAATGTTGTTCCTCGTCAATCTTTTTACCACTTCAGCTAGAAGCACGAACCGACAGAGCGGGCAGAGAATGTTGATTTGGCCATTGGACCCACTTGAGGATGCAGTACGTCCTCATGGAAGCCGTGGGAACAGGGCATCCTCCTGAGCTTGTCGCCGTCTCTATAACTCTCAAAGCACACCACACCAGTGGCGGAACTAGAGATAAAATTTAGGGGGGGCCAACCTTTCACACAAATATTTATCGATTCAAAAATCTAATAATTTGTTGCAATGTTTCATGTATATGCTAGTCAGCCATGATTATGATAATTTAATAATTAATTACGCACGCGGTAGCAATACATAAAAGAGAAAATACGAGAATAGTTTAAAAAAGTAGTCAATATATCTTACATGTTTATTTCAATTTCACCGCACGATTTTTCACTATATTGAAATAATCAATAATTGAATCCATGGTGATCGTCATTGCAATCTCTCCCTCAATATAGAGTACTAAGCAATCTCTTAAAAATCCATCTTGCATTTTGTTTCATAGTCTAGTCAAAAAATTAGATGATCTAGATTAGATAAATAGAGTCCGTTTACATTGGTTTGAATCGGAGGAGGAACATTAGGAGGATTGGCCTCGGTCTGGATGCCTACCCGCCCCCGCGTCGTACTGATTTTTTTTGGGAATCCACTTTAGCTGCAACAGTATGACATGTTGTGGCGTTGGGCAGTAAGGTCATTGGCCTGTTGGGTTTGGGCTGTGCTTGGCCAAATAAATTAAGCTTAACGTGCTAATTACAAGGAGGTGTTAAAATTTTTCTCTTTTGGGGTTGGGGGGGGGGGGGGGGGGGGGGCATGGCCCCTGTCGGCCTCCCCTCAGTTCCGCCACTGCACCACACAATCTTTCTCCCTTGTCTCCACCATTGTCGTATGAGGTAGAGAGGCGATGCTGGCACAACGCTGAAGTAGCCGTTCCTGTACGCATCATCTAGTCCGAGATCCTGGCCGATGCGACGCAATCACGCAACCCATGCTGATCAAGCTCACGCAAAATCAGCCGTGTAGATTCCATAGTGCGGTGAAGGACAGTAATCATATCACCCTGAGGATCCAAGGGCAACGGAGAGGACATAGTTGGTTATTCCACCACTACTTATTGGAGAGGCGCTGTCGCCGCCGGCCGTATTCCATCTGATATGTATCGTTGTGACCTAGATCAAGGAGCATGCAAGTAGGCGTTGATGTGCTAGGGACTATTTATTGATGTCGCTGAACTTGCACAAGTCGTGACAGCGGCGCAAGACATGATTTTGGGCGGTGGGTGGTATAGTAACCGAGTAGAAAAAAATAGATTTATTGGTGGGTATACGGGGTGGCTAAAGAAATTTAATGGTGAGAAAAGTAATGCCTAAAACGGCAAAAACTCGTTAGAAACATCGTTTTTAAAAAACTTTCCATGTCGTTTCCACCGTTGGACCTGACATGTGGATCCTCTGTGAGAGGTGGGTAGGATATTTTTGGGTGAGAAGTGTTTTCAAAAGTACCGGATCCTTACGCCCTGTTCGGCTGGATGGTTTCCAGCCAGCCAACAGTGTTTTTCTCTCAGCAGAACCAGCACCAGCCACCAGCCACCAACCAGCCAGCAGTGTTTTTCTCTCAGCAAAAACCAGCACCAGCCACCAGCATCATTCTTTATCTATATATCTATTATGGTATAATAGATAGATAGATAGATAGATAGATAGATAGATAGATAGATAGATAAAGAATGACGCCGCTACAAGTTGAAATATGTACGAAACTCCAAATTGGAGCCCCGTATAAAGAAAGTGATCAGTACCCAAAAAAAACTACGCAAGCTATGCATAAATTTGATCTACCAAACAATTAATAATTTCTGTACAAAATATGAAGGCAAACACATACATGACGGGAAAAATGAGTCTTTTTTTTACCAAGAGAATGCAACATCGTGCCTTATTTTTTAGACATTGTTCGGATGTAGAGAAGACTGAACGCTGAAGTGAGAAAAAAAAACGAGATTGGAGCTGAGCGAACAAAAAACTTTATACGGAACAAAGAAAAAAGTATAGGAGGGTTTTGTGCTTGGAGGCTGACTAATAATCCGATCACTACAAATGCTTATCGCTACTAGACACGATGGTGCTTGGGCCAATGGGCCTAGTTTCAGAAAGCGGCGGGCTGGCTTTGGCGCATGGCCCACTCACCTGTTCTCCCGTGGGTTTAAAAGTATGTCATTTTATTACTAGTTTTGTTGCCCTAAAAAATATTACTAGTTTTGTACTAAATTAAAATTTTGAATATTACTTAGATTTATATAAAAAAATAAAATTTAGAATATATCAAATAAATGCATTAACAAGATACATTCCATGTGAAAACTTAGCAAAACTGATTTGATTTTGTAAATGACATCAAATAGTACCAGCTCAAGATACAAGTTATGTTTCCCGATGAAGGGAGCACCTAAGTCAAAGTTAGCTAAATAGTTCTACAAAACACAACTTAGAGACTTCTTTGGTCATAACAAACATGGTCTCTTGAATCAAGACGTATTTGGACCTTCAAAGCACTAGTGGTCCCAACTCTAAGGCCTCTAAAAATTTCTCTCACCATGGAGAAATTCACATAACAAACTTATAGTTTGCCATAGTTGTTTTCTAGATGATTATCTATTTCTATTAATAATTATAAAAGTATATGGTACTCCCTCAATTTAAAATGTAAGTTAGTATCAGATTTCTTTTAGCGTCGAACATGGTATATAAATTTGTTTCAGAATGAAGTGAACCAGTACTGACATCATATAGCTGGACAAGTGAGACAAGTTTTATTTCTAAAAGCAGTAGAATTATGCTCCCAGCAATCAAAATGCTTCGATATCAATGATGTCTAAAAGAGTACTTATTTGGAAATAAAACCTAAAATTGTCAATGATGTTTAAGTATCCACGTACATGCTCTAATATTAATCACCTAGTACTATAGATCATTGACATTTTATGGTCATCACGGTATAACTTTGACCACTTACTATGATGGAACTAATTTTTCAAGTCAAATGGTAGCCATACGATTTTTCCGTTTTCAACCTAATTTTTTTATAACAAATGTCAAGTTTGAAAAGTAAAAAGACGAAAAAAGAAAAAACACACACCATCATCTCCCATACATGCGTCCAACTCATCCGCAAGGCCGCACAACCCAGCCGCCAATTAAAAAGGCAAAGTCACAGGTGGTCTTTTCTGTAATCACCTCCTGTCGGTGATTTAGCACTTCCAGGAATCATTAGCCAGCTTGCCCGAACCCAAAACCAACCAGAAATCGCCCAAACAACCCCAAGACCAGCTCACCGCGCACCCAGCCCTCCCAAACTGTCCCTGCCATGCGGGCCCATAAAACCCCCGGCCCCACGCCCCCCCTCCGTCTAGAAGCCGCCTCCCCGGCGACCGGCTGCACCCGGTCCCGGGCAGCGGCTGACCGGCAGCCTTCGCGCCCCCTTCTTCTCCCCTCCCGGTCACCCCCCCTCCTCGTCCTCCCCCAAACCCCACGAGGAAAAAAGTTTTTTTTTCTTCCCCCTGTTAATTACACGCGCAGCGAAGCAACGCAGCAGCAACAAAAGAGGCGAGCCTTTTCGCTCGCCGCTGCCACCACCTCCTCGTCGTCTCGCCTCGGCCTCCGCACGCGAGCGGGCGCGCGGGATCTCGCGCTCGCTCGGCATCCCGCCCGCGCGCGCGCCGAGGAGGGAGGGGGGCGCGCGCCCGTCCGCAGGTGAGGGGCGGCTCGATTGGGCTGCGGGGGATTCGGGGACGGATCTGGGGGTGGTCTCGCCGGATCTCGGGGCATTTCGGTGGGGTTTTGGTGTGATTTTGTTTGCTTGGCTGTGCGTTCGCAGGGTTTGGGGGCGGGGCGATCCGGCGGCGATGGCGAGCCGGGTCAAGGAGGACGAGAGGCACGAGCGGATCATCCGCGGCCTGCTCAAGCTGCCCGCCAACAAGCGCTGCATCAACTGCAACAATTTGGTGAGTCCCTGGCCCGGATTTCTCGAGCTCAGTTGCTAAATGTGGCAGGGTTTTGGGGATGGCAAGCTAAGGAGGTGGGATTGCTTGTTTGAGCTCGCTTGGCTTGGCTTCCTCCACCGCAATGCTTAGTTGCTAGCTGCTAGGAATGGTCCACGCACGGCAAACAGGGAGGTTTCATTGGATGGACAAATAGGCGTTTGACCGGAGACTGGCGTTTTATTGGGTTGTTTAAGATTCTAGCCCTTTCCAAAACGGAATGGAAATGTAGCCCTGACGCAGGAGATTAGGACTAGCTCTGCCGGTGTCGTATTCGCACAACCTTGTTTTGCCGCCTGCAAGATATGCAGCCGTTACTATTATTGGTCTTATTTACACGGGCGTTTTCGGACCAACAGCGAGTCAATGGTTAACAGGAATTGAACCTATTTCATGCCTCGTGACAATAGCTAGCAATGTGGTCGAATGCAAAAGTTGTGCTTGAGACATGAGCTGTTGGTAGTTGTAAATTGTGTTATTTGAGGAAACATAACATTGATCTTTCACCATATTTAAAGCAAAAATGAAAAGCAAATACCTCCTTATAAATGAACAAGGACATAGAAATATTAGGGAACATATATAAAGGAAGTTTCATTGATATGTCTGGTAGCATGTCAGATCATTTTTTAATATAACTTGCCGAGTTTGTATTTTGTAGTGTATGCGCCTACGCGCCACATGGATGATATTGAAAAACAAGCAAATTTTTCAGCCAAATATTACAATTCACAAAACACCTACTAGACACCAGTGGTTAGTCGCGTTCTGCCTCAGCCTTGCGGGCGAGTGCAGCGTCGCGGGCAACCTGGAGGGCGCGGATGTCGGGGGGTGTCGCTGGCCGGCCATCGCGTCGAAGGGCGGCGGCGGCAGCAGCGGCCGCGGCGTCGACGTCGGCGGCGGCCATGAGCAGCACCGGACGGCGCGCTGGAGCAGCACCTGGGCGGCGCGCTGTTGCAGCGCCTGGGCGGCGTGCTGGAGCAGCGCCTGGGCGGCGCGCTGGAAGCAGTGCCGGGGCGGAAGAGGAAAGGCCTGGGTGAGAACCTAGGCGTCTGATACCATGAAAGCTGGTGTATATCACATTGATAGATGGATTACAAGAGGGGTTACAATATATAGGCTTGACAGCCAACCGGTCAAGGTGTGAACAGGTCAAGTAACCAAAGGGTCTAAGGTGTGAACTGAACACACTAATACTGAACAGCCATTAGCAGAGTTAATAGGACACAAGGCACTAGGCCTGTGCGGCAGCAAAGGAGGGGATTAATGCTGTCTAACAGTTAGGACTACCCTAAAGCCCTTTTCCTTCTTCTTTTTTTCTTCCTCTCCGGAGGACTACTCTACTGCACTTTTCCTCCTTTCCTTTTTTTATCTTTGGCTCCAGAGCCCCGTCACGCTGGGAGGTGAGAGGTGCACGTCTCACCTTCAGGCGCTGCACTTTGTGATGCTTGAGGTTACTCTGCTCCCTTAGTGGCCAAGTGGACATGGTGTGCGCGTTTGACTGAACTGCTACCTTGTATCTCAGCAAACGTTGGGCATTAGTAATTACTATCCTTCTTATGTTCGATTTGCTTTGTAAAGTGAACTACCAGGTTTTAACTGTTGAATAACCTGTCTACCTTCTTTCCTCTTTTGTACTGTTTTGCTTACCTTGTCCACTTAAAGGTGTCTTGATTCTGTAGGACCTTATGAACATATCTTTGCCTATATATTAGAATAGTATTAGTTTATTAGGACACCCCTACTGTTCCACTCAAAAAAAGAACACTGATATACATATGCTGATTTGAACAGGGACCACAATATGTCTGCACGAATTTCTGGACCTTCGTGTGTACCAATTGCAGTGGAGCACAGTAAGTTTCTTATTCAGTCCTCTTTCAGTTTAAATGACCAAGCTCTCTACCTTTCCCTTTCTTTTTGTTTAATCATGTTTGGTATGATGGAGTAAATTAATGGTCTGTCAATCCCGAATTGAGATATGATGCTCCTTTACTTAATAAAGTACTTGCTTTTTTCTCTCCTAGTCGGGAGTTCACACATCGAGTAAAATCAGTTTCCATGGCCAAGTTCACCGCACAAGAAGTTACTGCCCTTCAAGAAGGAGGAAACGAGGTAGCTTGTCTTTTATCTGTTTTTTCTAGTTTTCTATCAAGTTTATGTCTTCTATTTAACATGTCATCGATTTTGCTTGACCTGTAGCGTGCTAGAGAAGTATTTTTCAAGGAATGGGATCCTCAACGCAATGGATACCCTGACAGCAGGTTACCTTCTTTTTTTCAGCAATTCCTTTGTTTAGGTCACAACAATTTTGCATCATATTTGGAAGTATGACACACTTCTTTTGGTCTCAGCAATGCTGATAAATTAAGAAATTTCATCAAGCATGTGTATGTGGAACGGAGATACACAGGAGAAAGAAGCTCCGATAAGCCACCGAGGGGAAAGGTGATGCTGGCTCTTTACTGCTCTAAGAGTTTCTCCACAGAAACCAATCCCTGTTCTTGCAAATTTATTAATCTCTTCTAAATTCACTGTGATGATTGATTGTCACCTTTCAGGATGACAAGGACGAGTATAGTGAAAATAGGAGATCTGATGGAAATTGGGCTGGTTCAAGAAGTCCACAAAATGGAGGTTACTCTGACCGTCGGAGTTATAGTGGGCGGAGTGATGACAGAAATTCCAGATATTCCTATGGAGATCGTAGTCCTGCTTATGACCAAAATGACTATAAGAAAAGTCCTCGCTACTTTGAGGTTGTTGATGATAGATCTGGAAAAACGACTCCAGTTCAGAGGTTCGAGGACCACAGGTTTTCTGAACCAAGGAAGCCAGATAATGGGTCTCCGGACTTTCAGAAAGAAGCAGATGGTTCTAGTCCTGTTGTACGGCCAGTGAGGGATATATTGGGTGACAATGCCCCTCAACTTCGGGTTGGTGAACCTTCAAAGCCAGCTGCTGAACCTCCAAAGCCAAGTGTAGCCAGACCAATTGATCCTCCAAAGCCAGTTGTAGCCAGGCCGATTGATCCTCCAAAGCCGAATGGAGCCAGGGCAATTGATCCTCCACCACTGGCAAAGGTTGGCCTTGTCACTCCTTGCATTTCCCATTCTAGAAATTGCTTTTGGATTCTGTAGAAATATCAGCATATATTTGTGTGCATGTTCTTTTTAAGCTGGAATTCAATAAAAGAGATCTTATTGTTCCTCTTGCGTGTTCATAATGTAGACGATGTCAACTGCCAGCAGCATCGCTTCTTCTGAGGGGACTTCGGAACCAATGAAGGTCGCAAATGCAGTGAGTTTAATTGATTTTAGTGCAGATCCTGAACCTACTGCACCTGCAGCAGCAGCACAGCCAGCCTCTGCGACTCAACAGCATCCTGTTAATGCACCGGCACCACAGCCTGCTGTTGAACAAGGGAAAAGTGCTCCTTCTGTGAGTGGTGGTGACTGGGCATCTTTTGATGCTTTTGGCCAGCAACAAACACCACAAACAAGCAGCAGTGCAAATCCACTCGAGTCTGCACTTGCACAACTGTCATTCTCTGAAGCACCCTCGGCAACCAATTTATCAGCTTTTCCAGCTTCAATTGAACCCACTTTGAAAGCAAATGACAGAGGACATTCATCCATTGTAGACCAGTCACATAACTTATTTGATGCACCCTTTGGAATCTCAGGCAATCAGGTACTTATATTTGCAGAAGAACTTCCATTGCATGTATGTACACTCTGGCCCTTTTTCCTAACAAACTAGCTTTCACTTGATTCCTTTAGCAGGCCTCAACAGTAATGTCCACCCAAGGATCTTCAGTTCAGCAATCTCCTCTTGCTGCTCCTACAGCTGGAATTCCATCTCATATACCTGGAGCCAGTGGTATTCAAGGAGCAGCATCTTCTACTGACAGTAAATCCGGTGGCAGGAAAGAACTTCCAGCGGTACGACTGTGTGTTTGTGTCTTCTCACATTAATGAGCTTTTCTTGATTCCATGTAATGCCACTTAAAAGTATTACTTCATCTGTACCGAAATGTAGGTTGTTTTAGTTTTGACGTAAGTCAAACTTCTCTAACTTAGATCAAATTTATAGAAAAATATATTGGCATCTATAATACCAAATAAATGCAGTGTTAAGACATGTTTCACTGTGGATTTGACAAAAATAATTTGATGTCATAAATGTTTGTGCGTTATTCTATAAACTTAAGTCAAAGATAGAGAAGTTTGACTTAGGACAAAACTAAAACAACCTGCATCTTTGGAGCAGAGGAAGTAGTTTGCATGTTCTGGCATCACTGCACTATGGCTTTTCCGAAAAAGTACCATTACTAAACCTATTGGGATAGATCATAAAAATGGGAAGCTATTTGATCCAATGATGTTCTCTTTGCTATGCACTTTAGTTTATTTGGTAAAATAATGCAATGCCACAGTAGGTCTTCCCACACTAGTAAAGCCATTGCATTGTTCTTTTATTAATATATATATAGGGTGGGGGTCAGGGTGGACAATAGCCATCATGTAGACTTATAACCAGATTATTTTTGGATGTGTTTGAATGCACTATCTTGTTTGGCTGACACTATCTCCTTATTTCTTTGAACCTTTGGTTTCTGTAAAGTAGCACTTTGAATGCCCAGAAATGTTAGTTGATCCATACTTGTTATTGCACTTGTGCTCTTTTTATTATCACATGGGTTCATTTGCAAGATAATTATCTGATTCTCAATTGACGATAAGTGTACAGGTTTCTTCTGTTAGAAGAATTTTGTAGAAAATAAACTATATGCTTTTGGATCTGACATCATGCCTTTTGACAAAGTCATTTGCATGAGGATATTTGACAGACAAAACATGTTGCAGGATATCTTTACTGCACTATATCCAACATCAACACCAATGATGCCTGGTTGGCAGAGAGCTCCCCAATATGGAATGGGATACGGCATGCAATATCCTGCTGGAGTGGTATCTCTGTCATTCTCATTTCTTATAGGTTATGCACCAGAGTTGGTACTATTTTTTTATCTTACTAAGGAATGCTTTGCCAGTTCCAGGGAATGCAAGCATATCCACAGGCAGCATTTCCTCAACCTACATATCAACAACCTGTATATCCGCAACATGCATATCCCCAACCCCAACCACAACCCCAACCTGTGAAAGCTTCGAACCCTTTTGATCTTGGGAATGAGCCGGCTCCAGTTCAAACTCACATGGTATGATTGAAGTGTCTATTTTAGGCTGGAATCTTTTTCCATATTCTGCAAGCTTATTTTCTTAACATGTTTGTTACTTGTTCCATTAACATACCAGTTAATATTGTATATATATGTGCGCAGCCACTATCTGGGCCACCAGGATCAGCAGGCACAGCTCCCCAAACCTTACTAGGCACATCTAGTTTTGGTGTTCCGCCACAGCAACCTCCCCAGCTCTATCAGTCAGCTGCACCTCCAAGTAATTACATATTTCCTCATAATAATTTTGCTCTTTGTTAATAATAGTTTTGCGTGCTTCGCTAACTTGTGCTTCAATTCAGGCCATTTCATGATGCAGCAAGTTCCAAACAACATGCCCCAGCAACCACCAAATAGCATGCATGCAATGTGAGTAAATACTGTCTTTACTATATGTTCCAAAGTTGAGCTATGCAAATGTGTTGTGATGTTGTCTAAATATAGCCTTTATGCTATGTACAGTAGTTCCTTTGGTTGCTTAGGATGACATAAAACGTTAGCCTGTCCCTATTATACCCCGTACATTTTCTGGTTTCAACCCTCATGTCTGACGAATTGCATCACAGGCAACAAGGTCTGGGTTCCTTCAACATGGGTTTTGATCAGCAAGCTCCCAGATATCCCCAGCCAAGCACCCCACCTTCCTACGGTTCTGTTGGGGGTAGCAATCCTTTTGGGTAAAACTGTAAAAGAACTGTCAAATGTGGAAATACCTGTTCTTCCATCTCCAAACCAAGGTTTTGCAGTACTCAGAGAGACGAATTTGCATCGAAACCCTCAAGAGAATGTGTTTCATACAACCGGTTGTGTATTTTGTCGGCCGTAATCCGTTGTACAACTTGTTTCAAAAGGGTCAATGATCGAATGTAACACTGTTTTGGAGGGCGTAAGCTGCTTGCAGCCCCATTCCTTGTATATTTCGTCCACCACACTTTGCTTGTATTACATAGCTTGTATATGTGTATTCGTTTGTTTCTTGGACAGTATCAGAGCTCAGCGTATCGTTTTAGTGCAGTTGGCTATTCAATTTACTCTGGATGATAATACAGGACTGTATCCATCAGGTGTATAATTGTGGCAAATCAATTTTGTGGTTTACCTTGCACGTATGTTTTTTAGTCTTGTTCAATAATGTTATTTTAGGATTGTATGTAAACTTCAAATTCCGTAATCACTAAATGTTTCCCCCATATTCTGCAATGAATTCCTATGTTAGTGTTTAGGATTTAATTTTCAGATCTCTTCTTGCCAAGCTAATCTGTCAGAGTGTCGGAGCATGTCTTGCACGGTAATAGTGGGATTATATTTTGATAACCCAGTTCGGTCCAATTAATTCCGCATACCAGCTGGGCCCAAACCTGATCCACATGCAAAACCAGCTCGGCCCAGTACTGGCCCACATAAAAAACGATTTCGTTCCTCTTTAGATTGGCGCTACGGTACTGACGACAATCGACAACTTTTGGATACTCGGTACCGACAATCCACTTCTTGATGAGATGGATAGGTCCAACGAAACGAAGACACGGATGAGATTCAACCAAGCACATAGCAAAGAAGCAGAACCATTAAACTAAAGCTAGAAAACCACCAGTTGTAAACTTATTCGCTACCATTGAACGTATAACAAAACGATACACAGCTCCCAAGTCCAATTTACATCACAAGTAAAACATTCTCAATTCGACAAGCTAATACCCTATGTACCTCGTAAAATATCACGCCTCCGACCACCACTCATCAAATCTCAGTGAAACAGTGTCTCAGATGGTATCGTCTGCAAAACCTAAAGATCTGATCTATATGTAAAATGGAAGCACAAAATTTCCTATTGGGCATAACAATGTAGTGCTGATTAATTGCGGTTGAACTTTGTAAGTGGACAGCCCATCCTACAGCGGGAGAAAATGTCTTTCACGGAATCTCAGTAACAGTCAGCAACCTGCATCAGAAAATTATATGTTTAGTAACTCAAAAAGGGTTTTGTGCTAAAGACTCATTGTATGCTTCGAATAATATTTCACCTTTACAACTACCACTGAAGTAAAGTTGCTGTCCCATTGATCCCCTATTGCTCATCAGGTGTCAGCACTGCAACAAGACAGGCATTAGAAACTTCTTATCAAATTGTGTTAGCAAACACAAAAATGCTAACAAAACCAATTAAAGACCAAATTAATACCAATACAGAAATCTACAATAACTCTACCAATCTGGTTCAAAAGTATTAATCTCTACCTCAATGTAGTTTGGCTATCATGACTTAATTCATTTACTATATATGAGTATATATATTGCACACAATCAATCAGGCTAACAGGTGTTTCCTAAGATCACTGGTGCACTGGGAGGGAAGACCAGGAAAATAAGGTATTTAGGACTGTACACTTTGCTCAACTACAGCTTTTATGCTGATGGTTCTTCATTTTTCGTACCCCACTGTTCCTCACTACTATTTCCATTCACAAGGACAGCACCATCAGTTGAACCCTCAGCTTCAACCTCAACAGCATCGTCTTGACTCTCTTCTACTCTGTCATCCTCCGCGTCAATCTCAACAGCATCTTCTTGACTTTCTTCTACTCCACCATCCTCAATTACCTATCAAATAAGAACCGGTGTTCTCAGTTTAGCAGGGATAGTGAGCAAGGATGTGAAGTTTAAGCAAATATTTGATCGAAAATAACAAAAATCCTCAAAGGGTGACAATAATAAGACTTGAGTTCACACAGAAGCACAGAAGTTTGGAAGCACATCAACTACTACAATGGACACTGACAGCAGGTAGGAGTTTTTGTCATATTGGTAATATTCAAGAACTCCACTTGTTGATTTTTTAGCACAAATCACTACTCCATGCAGAGTGTCGCACCAGTAAGTAACCATGTGAGACTACCCACAGGTTCCAAAACAAGCCAATCTGGTTAAAACTTATTTGTGAACATGATTAATCAGTCTATTGTCAATAAAAAACTACTATAGTTTTTGCACTAAGGACATTTATGAGATGTTCCACAACAGATCAAATATCCATCAAACAAGACGCAATTTAACGTCACATAACCATCCATCCAACCTTTCTACTAATATTACAATCAATCAACCAGTGAATAACTTTACACAACAGTCATAATAGTACCTCGTGAACAGTATCTTCAATGTCATCTGGTAGTGCCTCTTCATGTACATGCATATTTTTGAAAGCTTCCACTAGACTCTCATTTGACCTTTCAGCGTGAATCATGTACTCCTCTGCTGGTGGATAGATACCCCTATTCAAACAGTTTTTGGTAAGAGCATCAGTAAAGAAATGTTAGCTTGTGAAGGAGTATCAACATCATTTTCAGTTTTCATCTAATAGAGTCCAATTAAAAAAACTTAAAGACTCATCCTGCAAAGAAACCAGGGACAACTTGATAAAAGGATAGAGCTACATTATTAAGTTAGAAAAGAAGAAAAACCTTTTGGGTGCAACAGTAGCTTCTACATTGAGGGCAATCTGCCAGTCTTCAAATAAGTTCGGGTACTCGTTAGGATCAGCCAACGACTCTGCTGCTTTTGGGTTTACCTAAAAAGCAAATTGAATAAGAATGTGCAAAATTTAGTAAAGTTAGCCCCTGCAATTTGAAGAGAGTGGTGCCCAAGTCTAGAAACGACGTAAATCAAATAACCCATGATTTTAGCTATTTTTTGGCATCCTCAACCAAACAATACACAACCATCCAGAGCTTAGTGTATTAAAATTATCTTGCACATTGTGCTTGTCAAATTATAAAGCATCCTTAAAGGTAAATAATAAACACCACAAGCAGACTCTGACGTGGTTATGCTAAAATAACAATGGCATACTTGAATGTGCAATTTAAGTCAAAGCAAGAATCTATGCTAACGAGATACACACAGTAAGATCAAGTTAACATAATGAAGATCTGCCGAAAGATTTAGCATAAAACTAAGTAGAACAGAAGCAAAGGAGATCAGACAGAAAACCTTTTGGAGATCCTTTTTCCACAATGCCACGATCTCAGGGACTTTGCTAGGAAGGTAAGATCTTGCCATCAATGCCGCTTCCGGAATACGGTTGCTATATAAGGGATGATAAGTGATCAGTATAAAAAGCAAGGGTTAAGCAGTGTATTAAACAGGACAAGCTTGCCCATTGCCTCTACCTTTCTATTAACAGTTGAAGGCATTCTTCCAATTTTCCTAGCATGAAGAAACAAAGGAAAGAAACATTGTTCTTTCCTTGTTCTTTAGCTACAGATGCCAATTTTGTAATCCCGTCTGCATCCCCAAGGGACGAATACAAAAGCAACAAACCACTGAGGTCCATAGCATGTAACAGACACTCCTCTGCCATACCAAGCTGCAGAAAGTTGTATGACATGTAAGACAAATTATGCAACTTTAAGTTAAATGTCTGCATGGTTGCATCATATACTCATTATGCAATGAAAAATGACACAAAAAAATTAATAGTTTCCCAAAGAACTCTATTTGTTAAAAGAGAAATTAGCTCAGCAACCCCTTGCCATAATGCCATCAAACTTGCAGTATAACATTTCTCATACAGTTATCTTAGATAATTTTGTCCTTCAATAGCTACCAACTCATATATTATTAATAATTAAACTCAGTGTTATGGCAGCAAAAACATACTTTATAAGAACAACATAGATTGCACATACATCATAATTCATAAACAATACAAAACGTAGCTGTACCTTTCCAGATGACATAGCTAACTCCCCTAGCTGCTTCCACTTGGACTCGCTTTGCACCTCAGTAGCAATCGCCTGCAAAGCAACTATTATTAGAAAAACGGAAATGAATACTTTCTCAAAAATTTATAAAACAACTATACCTTTGCAATTTCAAGTCGACCAAGCTGCACAGCCAGGTCAAATCTGTAATTAGTGTCTGTTGCTATCTCAAGGGCTTCCTCTAGCATTCCCCGTGATTCCAAGAAACGTGCAACACTGCAAATAAAAGGTTATGTTTGTATGCTAAACCTGACTTGCTGAGTACAGCAGTTAGTTGAACACTGGGGTACCTGTCATATTGCTCCTTTGGTATAGATGATAAAACATCATTTGCACGATCAAAATCCCCACGCATTACGAGTGTTTTATACTCGATCAAACTCAAGAGTAAAGTATACCCCACAACACTGCAAATAAAAATTATATTAGCCATAGAAATTGTGCATGGAAACCATAGGACAATATTAGGGCAACAAAGATGAACTCACTTAAATTGCTTATCGATAAGATAGACACGGCTTTGGTTTGCAAGATATCCTAACAAATACATTGGCCGGTCCAAGTGAAACAAGGTTGTGACCTGTAACACATGAAGTGTTTATGACATGATATAGCTCTAAAAGTAAATGGTCTAACCGAAAAGATATATAAGATAACAATAAATAATCTAACTGAAAAGATATATAAGAACTTTTTATGTGATGAAAACACTCACCTCTCCTCCTACACAGTAATTAAGCCGCCATGAAGAATTATTGTAGATGAAACAATCTCCAACCCATAGCCCAGTCCGGACACGTTCATTGATCTCATGAAGCAGTTCGAAGGCATCTTCCACACCTTCCTCACCAACTGAACCACCTCCATCCAAATGAGATGAAACCACATCCCTCTACAGGCCAAAATGTTACTTCCATATTAGTGCATTTAACAAAAAAACACTTATTTAAGTATGCAAATGTAACACTTGTTGCATAATAATACATTTGATTCTTCAAAAAGGTACATAAGCTGTGCACGTGACAGAGAGGACAACTGAGCATAGGCAATTAAGTTACTAACAGAACTTACATTATACTTCAAAATGTAGAATGATGTGTCACTTGCAATCGTTACCAGATCGCCACTGTCAGCCCAGTAAAGATTCTACAACAAAGAAAACAGATATCTTCAGTGACATAACATTCCGAATGGCATGCATGTAAAAATAGGTTTTGAATCCATGAGGCAACAAATTGACTTACCTTCACATTGACATCAATGCGACGAATTAACCTGCATTCCGCCCAATCATAGAAGCAAATAAAGTCATTTGTACACATTGCGAGTAACACTCCACCAAATATACGTTCTGCGGAAAATGATGGCCTTATACTTTTCTTCTCCTGTAATGGACAGCTCCAGTTATCAGATTATGTTTCACAGTTTCAGGAATGTACGGAGCATAGTTAACTGATTAATAATGTTCACTAAACAACTTGATCTGAAGCCATACAGTAAAAATACAGATTAAATACCTTTACATTGCATATACTTAACAAAAAGGCCACAACACAAAATAAAGTACAGTTTATTTCATTTTATAGTAAAAAATACAATTAATTTATAACTACTGTAAATTATAATTCATTCTAGCAAATCCTGGGGCTACAAATCAAATATGAGGCCAATTGGCCAAACATTTCAATATTAGATTTTATGGTCTGAATCACCAGTGAACCATACAATTATAGAAGGAATGCTTGATATGATACAAGAAACATGTATTCAATGGGTGTTCATCAGAGAACAGAGATAGACCTATGTAGGTATAGAGATAACTAAACAACATGGTAGTGGGGAAAAGTTATATGAGAAAAAACCTGGAAATTTTTACTATATATCTTTATCCTGGAGGTGCTTTCTCTGACTGCATATTCTCCATCGGTTGACCAAACAAATTCAAGTGCAGATCCAAAAGATCTGTTTCTCCATGCTAATGCTGTGTATATTATGTATTCTCCATCTCCACATACAACAACAAATCTCCCATTTGGATTGTGCCTTAAGGTCTGAAACAAATATCAGTATTAGTAACTTGCTCATATAAACCAGTTCAAAAAGATGTGTGACCACAAAGCAAGTTTCAACAAGAAAACAAATTCCTGATGGTTCAATCATTTAACATTGTTCAAAAGAATCTACCATTAGCCATAAGTCATAAACCCCCATGTGCATTTTTGTCCAACCAAGTTGCAAACAAAAATACCAGTTCCCAAATGAGCTATCACTCACAATGAACCACATGCATAATATAATTATACTGAAACAAATGCAGGTTACAGAATATCCATACACATAAATTTACACATTAGAAGTATAAGCATAAATATTTAGATGCATTATTTCAACGTATAAATATTTTGGATGCACGGTGAAATGACGTGTTACCAAAACAACATGATATATTACAATGACAATATTTGCCATGTCTAAGTTGTTTGAACATTGAAACAAAAACTAGAATTGATTTACAAGCATTTAGTTGACTCATGATAAAGAATATCACAATTGAAGTTGCATTCATTTTATCAAAAGTAAACCTACTTGTGGGTACAGATCACAGCTTCCCAACTCCTTCACGGCCAATGGTAATCGATCACCGTCTGCAATCTGAAAAATGAAACAGCTAAGGACCATAGAGAAAGATTATAACAAACTTAAGTTTACAACACAATAGCATGGTGAACCAACCTCATTGTCTGCACCAACACTTTTGATATTAACAGTTTGAATTTCATTATGCTTTGCCCATATGATCTTTCCACTGCTGTCCATGCTAGCAACAGGGACTTCACGGCCAATTTTAATCATTATTGTCCCTTCATCATATCCAATCACGACCCTACGCGATATGAGACATTCCATATCATTAACTTAACGAATTAAGGAAAAACAAATGTAATGGAAGAACCACACAACATGTTTCACAGAGAGCATAAACTTCTGGAACAAACGGTTAGGCACACATGTTATTGTCACAATGTATATGAAGGGGATACAGAGAAAAAGGAGTACACTAAATACTTCTTTCTAGCAGACAGTTGAGATATGAAAAATACAGTGTGTGCAGCATGACTGGGCTGTGGACCCAAGTGGAACTTTGATAACAGATTACAAGACATGGTGACACACATGAGAGAAACAGAGAGACTACCTTCTTGACCCCTTCATGTATCCTAACGCCCAAACTCGTTCAAGGCCATAGTTAAGAGTGTTCTCAAGCCTGTAAAAGTATCAAGAAAATTGTTATTCCCTTGTTCCATAAGAAAAAAAAATTAGTACTATATGCTTGACAAAGCATAGAAATAGGATTGTGTTTAAGATTCAGTTCCACCTAGGAATATGCATATACACTGGCCGATTTATGACAGTACTATTTCATTTAAATCATAAGCAGAATGCAGCAGTTTTCCATATATTCTGAGTTTTTGCATCAAATAGTAGTGCCATAATTCTATACGAGAAAATGTATATTACTCCAATGGTGGGTCCAAATAATTCCCTCTCTCAACACTGCACAAGAAAGCACAGCTCCGAGAAATCTCTTTTCTCAACAATTTGTTAAAGGTGCTGATCACTTCAACAACTTGCGGTCAGAAACTAATCAAGTCATACATGTCATGATGGTTTAAAGCTCAACCATTACAATAAGGTCTGATACCTATATCAAGCATGTCTCATCCGCCCCTACTTCTAGCTGCAGTGTTGTATCTGTATGTATCCTATTTCAACTGGTAGTGAACGACCTAACAGGTGTAAGTGTAACCCTGCCTTCTACATTTAGAATAAGTGTAACCCTGTCTTCTACATTTAGATCTCTCTCTCTCTCTCCCCTCCCTCTTACCCTAATGGCCTGCTATTATTGTCATCAGTCCAAGCACACTATAATATGATGATATTAATACCATATTTATTCTCAGTATGTCACAAATCAAACCTCAGATTAAAAATTAATAAAATTTAAAATGCCTTTTGTCCCAGCATTAGTTAGACCTCGAATTAACAAAGTGTTATCATAGAAAATGCTGGCAAACTTTAGTGGCTGCCAGATTTGGCCTCAAAATGACAGCATACTTGCATTTAAAAGGCAAAGTGAGAAGCAATACCTGTAGGTAGTAGAGTGCCACATTCGAACTGTCCCATCCTCTGAGCCAGTAATTATTATAGGTAGCTCTGGATGGAAACATACAGCAGAAACATTATGTGCATGTCCTTCGAGTGTTTGAACACAGCTCTTTGTTTGGTAATCCCAGACCTGATTTGAACAATAATGTCATCACGATGTACATATACGCTCACAGGAGTACAGTGCAGTGCATATAACAAACCTTTGCAGTCTGATCATCAGAGCCAGTAATTAAGTATGGTCGATCACCACCAGTGAAGTAATCAACACAGTTCACACCTTTTGAATGGCCATCTAACGTGAAGTTGGGATCAGGAGAACCAAGACTCCATATCTGAATTTTTTTTTAAAAAAAGGATATCATGGTCAGCTAAGAAAAGCATAATGTTAGCAAATGATATACAGATTTTGGACAAGCGGAACTTATTAAGGGGAGATAACACAAACCTTTATTGTGCGATCAAGGGAAGCACTAGCAAAAGTGTTGGTATCTTTTGGGTTAAATGTGACTTGCATCACATAGTGAGAGTGCCCCTCAAAGATTTGAGTGCACACCCAGCCTTTATCCCAATCCCATAGCTTAATTAGCATGTCATCGGAAGATGACAGAACAAAAGGCTGTGTGGGATGAACAGCCACACACCTAATGTAGTCAGTATGAGCTTCAAAAACCTTGACCTTATCCATTGTATTGTAATTGTACACACGGATGAACATATCATCAGCACCCGCAACTACCCATTGCTTTCGTGAAATAAATTTGGCCGAACGAACTGAAATTCACATGGATATATTAGCATGATGCAAATATCAGTGAAGAGAAGTAAGCAGAAATTTGAGTAAGCATACCTGGTAAATCCGTGACTTCAAATGATTTCACCATTGTCTGGGGATAAATTAATACAATTTCATCATTTCAAGAATGCTAGTTTAACAACAAACCTACCAGTTAATAGTTCTAAACTGTAAGAAGTAGTTGAATTAAACTTGTCCTTTTGTTCCGTTCCAAATAATATTTCAATTTTCTTCTTTCCCAGTACTAGTGTCTACTCCTGTGTTTGCCTTTTTCTTATTAACGATCTGTAGTTCATGGACCCTTTACAAGTTAGTTATAAGCTTGGCTTATGCAACATGCCATCCATCTTAGTAACCATCAGGGACATGCTTGTTAGTTTTGTTTTGAGTACATTGCACTTCTTTTTGCAGATTCCATTAAATCTTTGCTCTATGGGTTTTATGTTATCAGCAACCCCTCCCTTCCTCTCTATCGCTAGCGTATAGTTAAGTTCATTTTGCGTGCAACAATACACCCAAAATACCCGTGTGTCTTGATCTCTATAGTGAAAGCAATATGATGGTCACCATTGCATAAAACGTCTATCCAACAACCCATTTAGTAGAAAAGCAGAGACATAAGCTACTGTGAAGCATGAACGATCACCTACCTGTGTCTGGTAGTTCCAGATGCAAACACTCCCCGAGTACAGACTTGACAAAATCCTGCAGCATTACACCACATAGCAATAATGTGATTAGCTGTGGCTTAGCCGAAGCACTCATAATTCACACAGCATTTCTGTACAAGGAACCAGACACTCACCATGGCTCTGTCGGATGCAGATCCACGGACTTGACCCTCTCCGACCTCTGCGCGAGCTTCCTCTGATCCAACCAAACGTACAGCCACCATCAGCGAAACGACCCAAAAATCATTTACCGAGGGAAACCACGAAGCAGAAAACCAAACGGATCCGAGCGAGAGGCGTCGCGATTACCTTGATATCCAACCGGAGCGGCTGCGGCAACACGACCATCGCCCGCCGACCACCACCACATAGGCACAACAAAAAAAAGGCAATTACGTCAGTACACAACGCCGGAAACAGCCAGATCCACGCGGATTTCGACCAGCCCCGCCGCGGATCTCGCTGCCGCGCCGGCACGAACGGCCCGCAGACGAACGGGCGCGATCTCGCGTCCGCGGCCGGCGGAGCAGCGAGGCCGGAGCTGGACGAGGGTTCGGGGAGAAGGGCGAGGAGAGAGAGGAGCACGTGCACGTACCATGGTGGCGCCCGCGTCGGCTACGGCGGCGGCAGGGAGGCGAGGAGGGCGGCAGGCGGAGGAGCAACCGTGGAGGCGGCGCTTCTGGGGTTTGCGGAGCGGGGTGCGGGTGGGGAGCGTGAGGAGCGCGGCCGCGCGGGCGGTGGCCTCTCGCCGCCGGACGGGGAGGGAGGTGCAGGCGCCGCGCGGGGAGAGGTGGGGGAGATTTGCGAATGCGGGCCTGCGGGGGCGACGAGGCGGAGAGGGGAGTGGAGAGGTAGCAAGCGGGTTAACGGGTCTCCAAGGTAGCGTGGATTGGATCTGGAGGCCGTGTGTGTGTTCCGGTTGGCCTTTTTGGATCGTGGGATGTTGACTTGTAAGCAAAGCTGGGTTGTCCTGTAAAGCTCGGGAGCAACTAATGGCTAATGCTAACTTTGGATGGTTCAAACATTTTGAAGTTAGATTGTTTAACTCCCTCAGATGCATTTGAATTTGTGGATCAAAATCAATTTGATCTTTAATTTATTGTCGATCTATCTCACAAGATAATAGAAAACAAAATACCATGACAAATTCGATGATGATAAGATAACATGAAAATTATAGTTTGATTGACACGTTGATAATTATCACAAGATCTACTTTTAACAACTATTGTACTATGCATCACAAGATCTACCTTAGTTTATTGTTGATCTATCTCACAAGACAATAGGAAACAAAATAGAGTAAATTGCACCCACCCTATAAAAATTTATATGGTTGTATCATTTTGGTCCAACAAGTTGTAAAACGTGCAAATTGACACATATTCTTATCATTTTTGTGCAGGTACAATCACATGTATACCATAGAGCGTATTTTGTGAGCTGTTACTTTATGTTAAGGAAAACTATGACAACACAATTGTCTATATCTCTGAAAATTGTAACTTCTCCGTGTTCTGAAAGATATTTCCCCCTTTGAAAAGAGCTAAAAATAAAATAGAAAGACTCAAACAATTACGATATCCATTTCAGGTGTCAATGAAGCTAGCAACAACAGACTCTTGCTCCAGGAAGCACCAAAGGATAACACCATGATAGAGGTTTACTACAAACATCTCTTTGCAGTACAAAGTTCTAGAAGGACTATCAGAACCTCTAATTCACATGGGAAAAATTGTAAAAATGGAACGATGGAATTTCTGAAGAAATAGGTAATTAGGCATACATGGAAGACGATGCGCAACAACAAGAGGGTGATTAGCAAATAAATGGAAAAATACTTGCAAAAAACAAATATGAAAATGAGTGCTTGTGATGGTGCAAAAGATCAACGCATCCATGTGCATTGCAGCAGACTTGATACTGGGTGACATCCGTATTTTTGTATTGAATATGTATTGTTAAAATCATGAGAGTTTTTTTAAAAATTGGACGTAGAACATGATGCCATGTATCTGCCACCTTAAAATCAAGGAAAAAGTTCATTTTTTACCATCCAACTTTTGCCTCGGTTTGATTTTGACCATCCAACTCCAAAACCGGGAATCTTTGGCCATCCAACTATCAAACCGTTCAAATTTGGCCATCGGGGCGGTTTTGATGGGTGGTTTTAATTTTTTTATTTACAATTAAAACCACCCATCCAAACCGCCCCGATGGCCAAATTTGAACGGTTTTGATAGTTGAATGGTCAAAGATCCCCGGTTTTAGAGTTTGATGGTCAAAACCAAACTGAGGCAAGAGTTGGATGGTCAAAAATGGACTTTTTCCTAAAATCAATGATTGTGAACCAAACTATAGTCATGTGGACTACCATTATTGGAAAATACGCTCCGTGGTGTATATTTGACTGTAGATGCGCACACTTAACAAGTTTATGTACCCATTTGCATTTTTTGCAACTTGTTGGACTAAAATGATACAACAATACAAGTTATTGTATGTTGAATGAAATTTACTCAACAAAATATCATGACAACTTGGATGATGATAAGATAATGCAGGTAACAACTATTATATTATGCATCATAACATGAGAATTGTAGTTTGTTTGACATGTTAATAATTCTATGAGGAAGAGAAAAAACTAAACACCAAATAAAAATTTTTAAAACAGGATCAATTAAACCGTTATTTTTTGTAAGCCAATGGAATATCTTTATATATGACCGTTTTTAGTCCTTTTAACCTATATCAAGATAAAGATTTAGGCGGTGTTTAGATACCCCTACTAAAGTTTAGTCCCGTCACATCAGATGTAAAGATAGTAATTAGAAGTATTAAATATAGATTAATTAAAAAACTATTACATAAATGAGTGCTAATTTACGAGATGAATCTATTAAACCTAATTAGTCTATAGTTAGAAAATGTAATGCTACAATAACATGCGATAGTTATGTATTAATTATAGGTTAATTAGACTTGTTAGGTTCGTCTCGCGAAGTAGTCATGACTTATACAATTAGTTTTATAATTAGTTTATATTTAATACTTCTAATTGTTATTGATTTAAGGGACTAAACTTTAGCCCTTTGGATCCAAACACACCCTTACATAAGTTCTTCTAATCTATAACAATACGCAAATATGCACAAAGAAAATTCGAAAAGGGAAATAATAAGAGTGCATCTCAACATGTGTATGTGAGTACACTATTATTGTCACATATCTGGAACAGATTTTGTAGGTGCGTAATGATAAATTAGACATGTTTTTATTAAGAATGTGCTGCTATATTGGTTTGGGACTTTGTATAAATATTAATTCATAGACATTAGGGGTTAAAATATTATAGGGTTATACGCATAAACTTTAGTGCGTACTTTAACGCAATTTACATCACTTCATTAAACCATGTGCTGCCAAATGTCAAGGGTAATGCTAGCATAAAAACTTAGCGCATGATTTCTTATTGCACAACTATTGTAGCTTTGGAGCAAACAACTAAGTCTATTAAAACAAGAAAAACTAAGGTGGGGGCATACGCCCCAATGCATATATCATCTAGAAACTATTTGAATGTACAAATTCATGATGAAAACGATTTCATTCGCCGTGCACATTCTTAATATTGTAAAGAGTCAATTTAAAGATATATCTATAAAGTTAGTCTAGTTTTTATTAACATAACAATTCGAGGGATCGGAAGTGTGTACAGGCTCAATTGAAAAGATAAATTGAGGAATGTGCATCTCCATGTATGTATGTGAGCAACTTTACTTCATCACTAATCTAAAAATATTTCGATAACCTTTAAAGTGCACAAAGATGGATTAGCAATAGTTTTGAACCCTAACATAAATCGAAGGCATATATGTAGGGTTTTACATAGGCATCACAGTAAAGCCAAAGGTGGATCCACAAATTTAAGATTGGGTGAAAAGCAAAAAAAAAGTTCATACAAGCAAAAAGTTATTTTTATATAAAAACAAGTATTTACCTGCAAAGGTTTTGGTCCTATTTGGTTGTCGCCACGGTGCGCTACTTCTTAAGTG
The DNA here is from genome assembly GCA_033239725.1 of Echinochloa phyllopogon. NCBI lineage: Eukaryota > Viridiplantae > Streptophyta > Magnoliopsida > Poales > Poaceae > Echinochloa > Echinochloa phyllopogon. Next base: position 7,826,176 of record BTCW01000001.1, read on the forward strand.
TGGCGAGCCATAGGTCTGTTTGGTTGTTGTTTGCGCCCCTGACATGCCAAAATGTGGCATCCTCTACTATGTATCCATGTGTCATTTCTCGTCAAAAGTGTGGTTCTTGTTTTTGCGCCTCTTATGGCGTGGTCGTACCAATCAAGCATAGTTTAGTTTACAATTTTGCCTCGGAGAATACCTTTAGCTAGCATACCTACTAAATTTAGTTGTGTTTGTTTCACACAAAAACATAAAAAAAATATTCGGTGTGTTTTTACACCCACATCTCAAGGAAAGGTAGCTTTCCTAAAAAAAATGTCAAGGAAAGGTAGCTCTAACAACCTCTTGGCGAAACAAATATTTACTATCGCGAAGCACATAGTTACTTTGAAATAGTCTAATTTATTCATAGTGCGCATGGGAAATGGAGGCCGTCAGACCCTATCCATAATCCTGCCTGTCGTGTTGTGCTAGGTGTCGGCAGACCCGAAATCGGTCCTGTCTTGCTTGTGCCCATCTATACATGCGGTTGTTGATTGTTATGGCCGATCTTTGTATCGTTCGTGCCTCTCCGTTTCTTTAGGCCCATTTCCATGCATGTTGAGTTCATGGCTTTAACTTAATCTCTATATTTCGTTGCTCATTGGTTTGTGCTTCCTGTGAGGCAGCATCAAATTGACTATATAGTTACTTTACATACAAGTAGAACTCCGACTACTAGATACTCCCATGTATTGATAATCCTTTTATCAATCTCAACTAAAAAAGAATTAAGATGGGGGGGGGGGGGGGGAGGGCATGATTACATCATTTTCCTGCCTTTCCATTGCCTGCAAGTTGTACGAGTATGTACATTGATTATATTCAGTAAATCGTTTTAGTGGACTTAGTTGTTTGACAGCATATCCTGTGTTCATCTTGTATTTGATAGCATGCTGGTGACTTCTTTATTCTGTAAACCGTTCATACTCGCATAGTTTTCTAGCCTTTTGTGATTAATAATGCATATGTTTTTCATAGTATTCTCTGATATTTTGTTATTAGCAAATGATCCGAAGAGCAGCAACTGCAACACGCGATGCACACGTTTATGGGCTCGACAAGTATACAGGCGTGGCTGTACTGTGTTGTGGTGCCCCTTGGCTGTTGAACCGGCCCCTGGATTTTCAGCGAGTAAAACTGAAGGCAAAATTTGTCCGTCCACGGACTCTGAATATCCAATAATCCCAATCGCATCGCACACAATAGGACAAAATATATTGGCGATAATGCTTTCTCGGCAACAAATGACCGGTTTGTACAGATTAATCACGAAAAGAATACATGTAATAAGGAAAAGAATTTCGTAACATCATGTTATCATCCGTAGCAAACTAATCTAGAACACACGGACGGGCATCGATCTGCCATCTTCTCCGTACGAGGGGAGGCAGAGACGAGAGAAATTAATGAAGTTTGGTGCAGGGGGAACTCGAACACGAAACTCATCTACTCTGCTATGCCGCTGGAGCAGAACGGAGACGACGACACAGCTCTAGCCTCCGATCCTCTAGTGAAGCGCGTAGGTGGCGACGAGCGCGGCGACCATGAGCACGTAGGCGACGCCCCGGTCGACGGCCTGCCGGTCGACCCCCCGCACCCGCAGCCCTCGCGCCGCCGCAGCCTTCTCCTCCACCGCCGACGACTTGCCCGCCGCCGCTGCCATGGTGACGCCAAGCAAGGATCTCGCGCAAAGCTAGCGAAATTCGCACAAGGAGCCGAGGAGACCCGGAGAATGAACTGGCAGTGGACGATTCGGGTGCCTGGGATGGCGGGCTGCGATGGCGCGAGCGTGTATATATACACGCTTGTGCTCGTGCACGGAAAGGGGACGGCGATGGAAGGAAGGAAAGACCCCGCTCGTGTAAGCCGGCCGGTCGTTTGATCGGTCCCGGCCGGGGGAGATGACAAGCGTGGGTTTGGCTTTTGTTTGCCTGCCGCGGTTGGATTTTGAACTTGGAAAGGTCGTGTCGGAAGCTGGACGGAAGGTCGGGGACGGGCGGCGTAGAGTTTCTAGACGCGAGTGACGACGAGTCGACGACAGCGATCGAGGACGGCATGGGTGGTTACGGCGGCCGTGCGGAGCAGGCGCCGGCTTTGATAGATACGCGTGAGTCCACACGGCATGGTCCATTCCATTCATCAGCCAGGCCCAGGCCGATGGGAGCAGTCAACCAGCCCAGGCCTAATAAGTATACAAAAAAAAACAGCCCAGGCCCTCTTGCAACACTCGTCGGCAGCAGGCCGTTCCTTCCGCTAAGTAACGGCTTAAGCCCCTTTCGCAGCAGGTATCCTCGCGGCGGGCCGAGCTTCGCCGCTGAGAGGCCCAAGTTGTCCCTTTTTGACTTGTGTGATTCAAAAGTCGTCGTCGTCGACTGAGGTGGCACGCAGCGGGACTTTTGCGACGTTTTCTCCCAGCGTGTTCTGCTCTGCTGCTGCCCTCGCCCCCCGGGATTGGACCGAGACCCCGCGCGATATGACGCATCAAATAAAAATAAAAAGAGAGAGAAAAAAAGTAGGCTGTGTTTAGTTCCCGTCACATCACCAAACTTCTTAAAATTCTCTTTTCAAACTTTACTACTCACATGTCGTATCAAATCTCTCTCCTCATGCATGGAACACTAAACATGGGCAAATAAAAAAACTAATTACATGGTTTGATGTACACGACGAGACGAATCTTTTGAGCCTACTTAGGTCATGATAGGACAATATTTACCACAAACAAACGAAAAATGATACAGTACGCTACATTGTCGGATGTGACATTTTCACCAAACTTTTCCATCTATTTTTTAAAACTAAACACAGCCCTAGATCAGCAGCTCCAATTAATCCAGCCGCCACAGATGACGTGACTCAGACCTCAAATGAAAAAACAACAACAGCTGGATCCTTCTTTTTTAAAAAAAAAAACAACAGCACCTGAATCACTTTACAAATTAAGCAACAGATCCCCCCTCCAGCTGCAGCTCACCCGCCCTGCTCTCCAGTCTCCCACTCCACCTGTGCGGCCGCCGAAACGCCGCGCGCCGGTCGCACTTGACCGTCGCCGCCGACACCAAAAGTCCAAGACACCACGCTTGCACGCTGCTGTGTTTGCATCCAGTTGTTCGCTAGCGAGCGCAGGTCCCGTCCGCACATCACATTCGCCATTCGCATAGCGGCCTCTCGAACGCCCTCGAACGAACGCCACCTCTTGTTCCTGCCGCCGCCGCCGTGCTGGACCTGACGGACGACCTGACGATGGCCAGCGGCGCCGGAACGCCCGGCGCCGCCTACAGCTACAGCTCCGGCTCCGGCGCATACACCGCCGTCGCCGCGCACCAGCTCACGCGGCAGAGGTCCGTGCCGGCCGCCCTGGCCGCCGCCTTCGCGCCATGCGCCGGCGGCGGCGTGTGCGTGTTCCACGGGCGCGCGCCCGCGGGCCGGGCAGAAGCTGGCGGCGTGGCGGGGGCGGTGGCGCGCCTGGTGCGGGCGTGGATCGGGGGGAGGAGGAGGAGCGGGAAGGTGGCGGTGATGAGCCGGAGCGGGTCGTCGGCGAAGGAGCGGCAGCAGCAGCAGTACGGGCACGAGGAGTACGCGCAGAACTTCGACGAGGGCGCGGCGGCGGGGGAGCCCGAGAACCTCGCGCGCTCCTTCTCCGTGCGGTACGCCAGGCAAGCGCCGCGCGACGGGGCTCGCCGCTGAGGCCTGCCGGCCGGCCGCGCGCGCGCCGCCGACGGCGAGAGCACGCCGTGTCGCCGTGCACGGTGGCCAGGCCAGTGATGGTGGTCCGGCGCCATGCATGACCATCAACTGCTGTGTTTTCACCGAGCCGCGCTCGGACGGAGACGCGTGCGTGCCGTCGGGATGCGCGCTCCGCGCTTGCGGTGTGTTCGTTTGTTTGGTGATCATTTCTGTGCCGTGATCGTGATGGTGTAACATCTGTATCTGTTGTATCAGTCCGCGCTGTACAAGTGAACTGCAATGCAACTGAATGGGTCTTCTCTCCAACTTGAGCTTGGAGGTATGTTTGCTAGTGTACGCAGCTCAACTGTTGGGTCCCCCTGTACAAGTGAACAAGTTCCTGCTTTTTCAAATAAAAAATGATCGAGGAAGAATTGTGGTGTCTCTTAATCATCAACAGATGCTCCCGCACTTAGAAAGAGATCATCAGATGAGGATCAGAAACTTATGGATATGTTTGACAAAAGAAAAACAAACACATGAGTTGTTGATATAGTTGTATTTGAGTACACAGGAAACTTGAATAAGAACCCCATGGCTATGCGCAGCCAAGAGCAAAGGGCAGCAAATATTACATCTTCTCACATCACTCAGTTGCGAAAGGAAAAGCAGACACCAAAACACAGGATGGAAAGGTGCAGCATCGTGTGTTTGTTGAAAGAAACATTCACAACTTGTAACATAGTAACAGCAACTTCTTCAAACTTTTCTTGATTGTAACCTCCGGATGGCTCTCTTAAAGACCGGGCATATGTACCCGGCTCAGCTTTCCTTGCCGCTGCTTCCGCTGGTACTCTCCACAGGCGGAATGGTCTGCAGACAGGAGTGGAAAACGAATCGGAAAGGGAACAAAAATGAGCAGGGTCTCATGTAGGAATTCTATCGAACAGGTTGCATGCATGACGGAGGTGGGAGGAGTTTCACGAACCATATCGGGCTTGTAGATGTTGTGGACGATGGAGGCGCCGGCGAGGAGGGAGGCGACGATGACCACGGAGGACCACGCGAGGGAAGGAGTCCCCGTCGGCGGGCGGCCGCCGCCGAACTTCCTGCCGCCGTTCATCCTCGTGGGTGACCGAGTGGTGGAACCGTCGTGAGCCCGGCGGCGTCGGTGGTGACTTTTCTTCTGAGGGGGAATCAGAGAGTAACAGATTTTTTTTTCGGAAACCGGCTTTTTGGCCCAGCCCAGCAGGAGGGTAGGAGCTTGCTTGAAGAGCCCAGCCATCAGGATGGGCTAGAACGTGTATTTGGATCCTTAGGGCATGAGCAATGTATCCTACCTGCATGGGTAGTAAGAATGAATAATGTGTCAGTAGATAGTACTCCATCCGTCCCAAAATATAAGGTCCTGGTGCATTCAAACTCAAAAAATAACTGGGAGGAGAGATGACATTTATACCCCTCATTTTACACTACCCACCAACTCTCCACCAAACCACCAACCCCAAATAGTTTTGTCTTATCCTTCCAGGACCTTATATTTTGATACAAAATTTGAACCCTCCAGATCCTTATATTATGGGACGGAGGGTAGTTGTTAAAATTTCCACATTGTTTACTTACCATGTACGGAGTAGGTATTAAGATGGGCCCCTCAGTGAATGGAATAAACAAAAACAACCAATCAATCCCCTTTCTATGGCTGCCCGTGCGGAGAGAGAGGAAAGAATCTGAGTGAGGAGAGAGAATCAATGTTTCTTTATTTCTTACTACCCGGTTATAGCCCTATTGCCTGGTATTTGTTCTTTACCGGTTCCACAGTTCTTACTACCAGGTAGTAAAGTTGCATTTATTGCCTATTACCTGCTTTTTCACTCCACTGTGGGTGCCCTTATACGGTTCCAGCCCAATTCAAGGGAGAGACAGAGTCAGCGACCAAAATCCCGGGATTTCTATATAGCTTCCACAAGTTTTTTTAGTATGCTAGCTTCCACTGTTTGAGATCCGTGCAACGGTTGAGATCGCATATTTATTTGGATCCGAAGCGGCTTCGCAGCAGCGAGCGGGTGAGCCAAAGGCGTCCGACGTCAACCAGCCACGGACGGGACGGGAATCTAGTTTGAGTTTCAACCTTCAAATGCGATTTTCTCTTGAATCGTTAATCATTTTTCAAATCCGTTTTAACTACCATGTTATTTGTAATTAATGCGACAAAATAAGATCCAATATGAATATATTTTTATTTTATATATGTATCTTTTAGAATCAACACTTTCAATATGACATTTCAACATTTTGGACTTGCTGCTTCAACATTTCCACACAAAATGTTGATCTAGTTTATCCAAATTGTTGAATTAGTTTAATAAAAATGTTGAACCTAGTACATGGAAATATTAGTTTAATACTTTGAGCATGTTAGTTTAACTTTTATGTGAAAACGTTAAAATGGTATAATCAGAATGTTGAACCGTTATTTTTGGAATGTCGAATGCAACATCGTACCTCCTATAACTACATACTTAGTAGCGATAATTGAAGAATAAAGAAAGGAAAAAAAGACGCAAGGCTACTTTCCACCACCCGAGAAAAAAAGGCGCAGGAAAAAAGGCACAGAGCGATAACGGAAAAAAAATCTAGCCACCGCGCACTACTCACAGGTTTGTCAATTCAACAATTTGTTATTTCATTTTTAACACTCCGAATATACAAATTCAACAATTTGTTATTTCATTTTTAACACTTCGAATATACAAATTCACAATTTAATCAATATAGTTAAAGACTTTATTAGATGCCCATTCAACTATTTATATTGTTGTGTTAAACAATTTGTGTATATCTAACTCAACAATTTAATCAATATAGTTCAACATTTCGATAAAGGCTTTATTAGACGCCCATTCAGCTATTTATATTGCTCTATTAAACAAATTGTGTATATGTAACTCAACAATTTAATCAATATCTGCATTTTAATAAATACTTTATTAAATGGCATTCAACTATTTATATTATTCTATTTAACAATTTGTGTATATCTAATTCAACAATTTACTGAAGTGTGTTCAACATTATTTACAGGTTCAGTACGTCAACACTTCAGAGGAGATATCGTGATGATTTCTCGTTCAAAAAGTTGCCTAAAAGTCAGATTTAAAAATATAAATATGTAAAATTTTAGATTTATATGAAATTTAGTTGATATGCACTTTCAAATTTGAACTTCAAGTTTGTAGTGTAGAGTTCCCACCCGTTACTTTCCCCCTTATAACCACTTGCCCTGCAAAAAAGTCAAAGCGCCAAAAATTCAAAGCGGCGGGAAAAGTTCTGTTCGCCTCGCAAAAAAAAGTCATGCGCGAAGAAAATTTCCGGTTCCCTCGCGCGATAACGACGGTAACGGCAAAAATTTCTGGTCACCCGAAAGGTGGGCCGTTCCCCGTGCGTGCGCTTGGTGGGCTGGATGGTCTTCTAAGCCAGCCGTGTTAAAAAGTGAACGGAAGTTATATAGGGACTCCCCCAAAATCCTTGCCGCCGCCGTCGCCACAGCCCACTAGGGTGTAGATGTGGACACAGGAAACCTATATGGCTTCCGGAAGTTTTTTTGTCAAGGTAGCTTCCACTGTTTGTGATCCGTGCAACGACCGAGATTCCATGTTTTTTCTAATCCGAAGCAGGTTTCGAGCGGGCAGGTCAGCGTCCCACGTCAGCCACCCGACGCGAATCTAGTTTGAGTTTCGCTCTTCAAATGCGATTTTCTCCTAAACCGTTAATTCTTTTTCAAATCCGTTTGAACCACCATGCTATTTGAAATTAATGCAACAAAATAAGATCCAATATGAGTATATTTTTATTTTATATGTGTATATTTTTTAATCAACATTTTTAATGTGCTATTTTAACATTTTGAATAACTATTTCAACATCTTAGAAGTAGTGCTTCAACGTTTCCACACAAATGTTGATCTAATTTATCCGAATTGTTGAATTAAGTTTAAGAAAATGTTGAATCTAGTATTTGAAAATGTTGATCTAGTTTATCCTGCATTATTTTAACACTTTGAATATGTTAATTTAATTTTTATATAAAAAATATTTACGACGTGAGGATATTTCTCCACCCTGCATCAGGTTTAACGGCGCGGTAACAAAAAAAGTTTGTTGGCCCCGCACGCTTCCTTTCTTGGACCATCCACTCGTGTGTTCCTTCCGCGCGTGGTTGATGGGCTTTAATGGGCTTCTAAGCCACATAGCTTAAAAAGTGAACGGAAGCCACGTAGATGCCCCCACGTGGACATGCTTATTTTATAGATATGCTTTACGGACAACACTTGTGCTTCTTGTGTTATGTTCAAAATGAATATTTAAGATGTCTGGTTGCCTTTCAAGTGATCTTTTATACATGTGTTGGTAATCTATTATTACTATATACTGTCAAATGTACAAATGTGCTGCCCTTCCGTAAAAAGAAATGTGTTGTCATATACATGTTTAGACTTAGCCAATTTGAGCTCATCCAATCTTTAGGAAAAGGCGGTAACCACAGCTTCCTCAAATGCAAGGTAACCGTACTTCACATATGCGAGCAACCAATCACCTTCTTAGCACCTTGCATCCACTCATACAACCTTGCATTCGGCCTACCAATTATAGACTCAACTCAGCTTGCATCCACAGCTGCAGTCAACCAAACATTCTTGTTTTCAAAAATACGATTACACTTAGTCTGTTTCCACTCATTCAACATATACGATGCAACTCTACGAAATCTCATCCGAGCAACCAAACACACCCTTAATAAATCCGCAACCCACAGGCTGGAGCGAATTGGGCCGTGAGATTTGCTCATGCGTGCAGTGGCGGAGCTAGGAATTATCTAAAGGGTATGCCTCACCATCTTTTTTTGCCATACAATTTGGTTCAATCAAAAAAATATTTATATATAATTTATAATATAATTTCAAATGTTGGTAAATAACATCCAAATCTTAAATTAAACACTTGATTGCAAAAGTTGCATATATTAAAATCACCATAAACAACTCTTTGTTCTCCCTGAGTATTAATGTGGTACCCTATGCTGCGGATAGGTTCTTTATACTATGATTACAAAAAAAACCAGTGAAAGGGCCTCTAGCCTAGTGATTAAAGGACCTGAGTAGCACCCAGCAGACCCAGTTCGACTCCCTGTGAGAGCGAATAATTGGGTCCAGAATAAAAAAATATAAAAAAATAGGTAGGGGTTTCCCCTCCCAACTTCGGTAAAAAAAAATAACCAATTTAATCTCAGAAACAACTCTCTGTTCTCCCTGAGTATTAATGTGGTACACAGAATTTTCAAATTTCACAATGCGAGGTAACTTACATATTAGATTAACACCTGGTTATGCAAACAATATACTTGGAAAATTAATCATATAATTTGGTGAGGTAGGAGGGAAAGTAAAGTAACTCATCTATAGCTGAAATTACAAGATGATTTTATATTTACTCACCGTTTGAGTCCGCGAAACCTGGATTTCGTTTAATAAAAGTTATCTAATCAAATTGGCATACCTTGTTTAAATATTACTTTTTAGAATGACTCTTAAATCTTTTTCTGAATCATGTGCTTATGCTAGTATTGTGAAAATTTTTGTTTTAGTATTGTTGTGGCTTTATTGATATCGATGTCTTTATAATGCCAATTAGAAAACAAATCTTAGTCTAGTGTGACTCTATTCATTAGCTATGGTGCTAAGTTATGTGCTTGTATTGTCAAGTATATGTGATGAGGAGCTAGTTAAGTTCCATGCTTGTATTGGCTCATTTATTTCTAGGAGAGCAATAGTTTGCTAGTCCGAACACTTTGGTAGTGGTCATTATTGTTTACGGTTCATCCAAGCCGATTGAAAGTTTGTGAAATGATTTCCCCCTTGTCCTCGCGCTCATGATTACTGTAGTATTTTTCTGCTGCAACCACAGTTATAAAATTAAGTAATTTTATAACTGCAAATCCAATTGTCTTCGCACCAGTGGTCTAGTGGTAGAATAGTACCCTGCCACGGTACAGACCCGGGTTCGATTCCCGGCTGGTGCACATTTGTTTTCTTTCTTTTTTACTTTTTGGTTCTGGAAGCTGCAAGTTTTTGTTTTTTCAAGCAGGCAGGCACTGCAGGATATTCTTTTTTTTGGGCTTGGATTTGGAAGAACTACGGAGACCAAGATCGTGGTAGATTAGCTTTGAGGCGCCGTCGCATGCAAATCAAATATATCTTTGATCGAAGCCCAAGACAATAATTTCTATTTTTTTGAGCAAACAGGTTAGTTCTGCAAAATATTTTTTGGCTTGAGATTTGGAAGAACTACGGAGACCAAGTTCATGGTAGATTAGCTTTGATTTGAGGTACCGCCACATGAAAATCAGATCATCCTTGATCGAAGCCCAAAGGCCCCAAACCAATGATCTATTTTTGTTGCCGCCGCTGATCAAAGCCGTTGCCAGGCCATTGCATCCGCGCCGGACCTGTTGGGCAGTAACAATATGGAATAACCGATCATTGATTATTTCTGTGCTGGTCTTACAAGTCCTCCCCGGCCGACTGGCAATAATGGTGCTGCTGCGCGGCCGAGCTTCACCACGCTGCCGGCAACAGGCCGGCGGCGGACGGCAGTTTCCTCGTGCACGGCGACGTACGTACGTTGAGCAGCAGCTCCGGCTCGGGGCGTCCATGAAGTCCTGCACGGAGAACACAAGTACGCCATTTTTCCCAGGGTCGTAGGCACACACGGCAACGGCGCCGTCGTCCGAACCAAGAGCTCGTACCGTTCGGCGACGAGACGCAATTCAAATCTCAATATTGATGCCGTAGTGCGCGCGGTCGGTGGAGTCGGAGGCAGAGTCCGGGTCCGACAAGGGTAAGGGGCCCAATATATATCGCGGCCTAGGGTTTTTGCGAGGCCATATATTAGCTACGCGCGCCCTGGCCCTCCCCTGTACCAATACGCAATACGGTGATGGCGGCGGAGGCCCAAGGAATCGGCATCGAGCCGCCGCCGCCGGCGGCGGTGGGCAAGAAGAAGACGAAGATGGTGAGGGTGAAGCAGGCCTACATCGACGCGCTGCTCGCGCGCCCGCCGAGGACACCCTTCCCCTACATCCCTGAAGAGATCATCCAGCTTGCAGATCCCGAGGAACAAGAGGAGACGCGAGCCCGACAGGCCTGGATTGCAGCCTACATCAAAAGGACGCAAGACGAGGAGGAGGACATCCTCGAGCAGTATCGCGTTAAAGGGTACGCCGAGACGGAGGTCGAGGTCAGGGACGGTGACGATGAGGCCGTCGACATGGGAAATTCAAATTAGGCAGTGCAGTGCAGGCGATCGGATTGAGAGGAAGCTAGGAGTCTATTTTGGGTGGGTGTCGTGCAATCTAATTAAGCAGTTGGTGTCTTGTGTAATCCCATCTATATATCGTAGGCAGTAGTACTATTTAAGCTTATTATGGTGTAATTGTCAAGTGATATAGCGAGATTTCGAGAACATGTTGTCATTATCATGGTGCAAATTAAGTTTGTGTGGAAGAGGCCACGGCCACTTTAATTTCTTGAACTGCCCGCAGCCTGCCACCTTCCTCCTCTTCTCTACCCGACCTTGCAATCTTGCATTGCTGTCTAGGCCTGAGGGTGATGAGACAGAGGGAGCTCGAGGCGAGGATGATGAGGGTGAGCGCGATTCAGCCGTGCTCGACCTCGATCCATCCTCACCGGCCATGCCCCCCAAGCTCAATTCATCGATGTTAGGTGTGGAGGAGCGCAGGCAGCGTCGGGGGCGTCATGGGCCGCGCCGTGCAGCAGCGCGAGGGCGCGCACTGTTCGCGTCATCAAGGAGCGCTGGCGAAACTCGATCTGAAGGCGAGCTGGCAGTCCGGCTGCACGAGGCCGTGCCATGGCCTTGGCCTCACCCTCCTCTCCACCAATTGGGCATGTTGGTGGCTTGGTGCACCACGTCTTCAACCTCCCCGGCCACCACGCCTCCCTGTCCCCGTGGCCCGTGCGCGCCGGTTAACCCCGGTCCCCGGGGAGCTGAGAGCAAAGCTATCCACGTGATGACAACAGCTTGGCTTCTCCGTGCTCTCGTGCGCCGGGCTCGGCTTCGACCCGGCCGCGCGCAAGCACAAACTACAAGGTGGTCAGGCTCTTCGAGGAGCTTCAGATGCCTAGTAAGATGCAGACTCGCAGAGGCGCCAACATGTGTTTTCCATCACTCTACTAAAAACTTGGTTTTACAGGCTAGTTTAAAGCAATGTATTATTTTAGGGTATTTTTTGTTGATCGGTAGTCTCACTGGATACAAGAGCTATTGATGTATCAAAGGAGTACAAATTTAATATACTTTGTACGCAATCAACATGATACCTAGTAAACCTGTAACCAATCCAGATGACACTGTATTTAATTGAATAACACTAACACACAACTACACTACCACCTGTCCTTGCACCAGTGGTCTAGTCGTAGAATAGTACCCTGCCACGGTACAGACCCGGGTTCGATTCCCGGCTGGTGCAAGATCTTTTTTTTGAATATTTTTTTAACCTTTTGGTTCTGCACCTCTGCACGGTTTTTTTGGCTCAAGAATCTACGGAGACCAAGTTAATGCTAGATTAGATTTCGTCCCGCAATAAAACCTCCTTTGTTGGCGCCGCTAGCACTCCAATTCTTCGCATCCCCGACGAACTAGACGAGACGCTGCGGAGAATACGAATCGATCTAAGGAACAGCAAACTCAAGTACAGCAGCTCCAGTAATTAGGGCTCCTTTGGGAACCAGCACCCCCGCGGGGATCCCGCGCCTTTCCCAGGAATTCCGTCCGACCTAGGTAGACCGGGAGCCCTTCCCCGGGAAGGCTGCCCCGGAATTCCAGCTGCCAAACCAGCCCTTAGGAAGATGGATAAGCAGAGACGGTGATGTCGTTAGGCGGAGTTGAATATGTCAAGTAATCATGGAGCTAGTCAGCCAACGGAGGGACACGGCGTGAACTCACTGGCCGAAGAACGAAATCTTGCTTCTACGCCTCTGAGCAGTGTTGATTGGGCTGTCGGAATCCGAAGAGGAGGGGAGGATGTGCAGGACGTGTGGCTAGGGTTGGGGGAGGAGCATCCACGATCTAGAGGGAAGGGCGGGGGTGGTTGCGGGCGGCGAGGCGGAGGAGAGGCAGCGTGGGCGCTGCCGATCGGATGAAGGGGACATCCGATGGGCACGGTTGGTGGCGTGGCGACGACTGGCGGTGAGGGTGATGACCGGAGTGTTTCAGAAGGGTGGTGGATGGTCTGCACGACGGCGAGTTGCCGCCAGCCACGGGTTGCATAGAAGGAGGCGGGGGGAAGAAGAAGTTAGGCAAGACAATGGAGTGGTTCGGAAGGGTGGGGACGCGGGCTATAGGAGAATGGTGGGTTGTCGACGGCTATGGGAGTTGGGAGAGGCAGGCAGGGGAGTGGCCGGGTGGCCGCGAGGTGAACATTGACCGGTAGTTTGGAAACTACCGGGTCACGGTAAACTAAACGTCCCCATTGGAGAAGCACAAATGGAGGGAAAGGAGGTGAAGTGAACTGCCGGAGGAGAACAAGAAGAGGAGGAACCACTAACCAGATCTGCCAACCCAAATGTAGTAGAGAACGGATGAAATGAAGGATCTTCCCATACAAGGAGAGGGAGATTCATAGGCATTGTTGACCAAAGCAGAAGATGGAGATGAAACAACAGTATGTAGACACGAAGAAGCAGTAGGAAGTCTACTTAGATCTAGCAACGAAGAACTTCTAGAATGAGAAATAGGAGATAAATCTAAAGAAGAACGCTTATTTGGAGGTATCATCTAAATCTATACATGAATCTAGCTTTTGGATGAGTGACGGGGAGTAGGAGGTGGGTGTTTGGAAAGCAAATAGATTCCAGCCTGTTATTTAGTCGTCGAAGGTGGGCTTCTTCAGAGCAGTCAACCCATCGTGTCTATGGATAGTGTCTATGGTGCAATGTTAGCAAGATACTACTTTAGAAACTATATTATTCAACTCATGATTTCTTAGCATGGGTTATCAATAAATTCATTATCTCTCCTCTTCACCAATCATGTTTGCTTTTTATCCATCAATCTTGAAGACGCCATCATCTTCCATCCCAAACTTGGTAGTGTCTTATGCATAAGTTCTTGTGTTAAAACTGGATCTTGCATGAGACCCAATTTCTTTCTCTTTTCCTTCTCTCTTCTATTTAATGTATTGCCACGTATGCAAATAATCATATGTGGTAGCTTATTTAATGCTATAGAAACTATCTTGTTGAAGGGTTGGGACTGCCCTCAATTCCGGTACTTCCTAACAAAGCTAGCGTTTTCTTAAAAAAATGAAGCTAGCGTTTGTGACGCATGTTTGGTGTCTAGTATTTTCATTAGAAATGTAAACGACCGATGTTTGGACATCATGTAACATTTTTGCATTTAAGCCGTGTTTCTTTCCTATCCGGCAATATTTTGCCAAAGGAAATCTTGCATGCATGAAGTACTAAATAAGGTCTATTTGCAAAACCTTTGTAGTGATGAGTGCAATTTTGCGTGATGAATTTAATGCCTAATTAATCCATGTTTTGCTACAGTAATACCACAGTAACCATTCTCTAATCATGCGGTCAAAGACCTCATTAGATAGATCTCGCGAAATAATCCAATGTTATGAAGATAATTTTATAAACTGGCTTTATTTAATACACTTAATTATTGGTCAAATGGGCTGTCAAACTTTTACCAGCCCAAAGAAACACGGCCTTAATCTGGGCCAGAATGGGCCAACAATGAAACAGGAGTGGGAACTCTCTCCCACTCCGTTGAACCATCAAAAAAGAATTCCGGTACTTCCAGTCTCAAGTCATTTAGGGACTCAGAGCTGTTTGCTTGCAGGCCACACTGAAAGGACCAACACTAGGCCTAGAGGGGGGGGGTTGAATAGGCCCTGTAAAAATTCTGCAAATATTTCTTCGAAATCTGTCAGATGTCGGATGATCCGACTCAGTCTCGGATCTTCCGGCCAGGAAGATCCGACACTGTGTAGGATCTTCCGACAAAGTATAAAACTTACTTCGTGATTTGAATTCTACTGACCTTTAGATGATTCTACTTGAATACAAAGGTCACAAATGATGTAAGGAACCTTCTAAATATGATCAATATCAGAGTATAACAACTAACAAGTAGATCAGGTCAAATCAAACGATAAAAGCAACAAGAACAAGTGAGCACACGGAGACAATGAATTTACTTCCGAAGTTCACTCCACAAAGGAGCTACGTCTCCGTTGAGAAGCTCACAAAGAGCCGGGCTGTCACACTAGCCCCAAGTCTCCCTCAATCATCCACAAAGGAGGATCGAGTTACTTACTATTGGCTCTCACAAAGAGAGGGGTGATACAAATGTTCCGGTGCTCAAACCACAAAGGAATGGGAACTACCGGTGACGCCTAACCATCTAGGAGCAAAGCTCCAAGAGTAACAAACGCGAATCGACGAATCAAAGTTGCTTCAAGTGCTTCTTGAGATGAACAAGTGGAAGCTTACGAAATGCTCTTGTATCACACCTCAAATCTTCTCCCACACTCAAACCCTAGGTGAATCCTTGCAAGAATAGAGCTTTGGGAAGGAGTAGAGGGATGGATTGAATGCTCAAGAGGTGTGTTAGGTCGAGTGAAGCAACAACATATGAATGAGGGGGTGAGGGGTATATACCAACCCCCCAAAATATGACCGTTATGTTCTCTGCGAAGGGGTATCGGATCTTTCGGAGAGTAACAGATCAGTGTTAGAAAACCCCAACGAAAGTTCCAGGAGCCGGATCTTCCGACATAGGGTCGGATCTTCCGGGGGACCCCAGAACTTCGGGCCCAGAACAAGCCAAGACAGAGCCGGCCGGACCTTACAGCTGGATCTTCCGGCCCAAGGTCCGGAACTTCCATGGAACACTCCAACAGGCTAAAAACTGGCTAAGTCCCGGAAGCTCCGACTGTGTGTAGGATCTTCCGATGGAAGTTCCGATGTAAGGACAGGATCTTCCGATGGGAAAAAACTGTCAAACAGAGCCGCTAGGAACTTCCTGGCCGGATCTTCCGACCTAAGTTCCGGCCCACCTATCAAAGTTGAACTAGCAAGTTTTTGAGTCTCTCATGGGATTTTCATCTAAAGCATAACACTTTTGACAACTAGAATTTATCGAATATGTCCCCCTTATAGTACGGTGGTACTATACTCAATTTCAAACCGAAAATCAAATTTAAATCTTCAATCGAATCCTCCACCATACAAATAAGAATTGGGGACCTTCCTTTCACATTTCTTATCTTTTCTTTTCATTTTATTCCTGCACACTCATACAAAGCATTATATCCAAATTTTCATTATCATTAATCACTAAAATTAATTAAGTGCCTAGATGCACTTTCACACAGCCTGCGACGGCACCCAGGAGCATGGTTAATAAGCCGGCACTGGCTGCCGGCTGTAACCGAGGCTCAGTGCCTTTTTTTTTATTCACCGCCGCATGTGTTATTTATTGCTTTCCAAACTTCAGCTGCGGCTTCGACCAATCGAAGCGGAGAAGCAGAGCTCTGCAACGCATCCGCCCGCTTCTGCTCGGCGTCTCGCCAGGCGCCTACATCTTTCTCTTTCCTGTTTTCTCACTACAGGATTGGATTTTACCGGCTCCGCGCTCTTTATTATACTTGCTCTGAGCTGTGGCAAGAAAAACAACGGTGAAATTGATAAAATCTTGTGGCATGCCAAAACATTAATGACCAGCCAAACACTACCATGAATTTTTGTGGCGGCCATACTTTGTGGCGTGGCTACCTGTGGCGAGGAACAAAACACTCGCTCGCGTGAGCGTGGGCACGGGCGGGTTGACTAATGCGAATCTTGATGCATTGTTGCCCGTTCGATAGCGCATGCGGCCGCAAACTGTTTTGAAAAAACTGGGTTGCGCCACTGACGGCTGACCGGCGTCATCGTTCCCTCCTTGCTGGCCTGCGTAGAAGAAGTCGGCAGCAACACGCCAGCACTGTTGCCGGAAGACAATGACCTTCACGCGAGATGTGCGCAATTTGACGCAAGATTTTGTAACGAACAATAATCATTGCATGTGAACGATGATACGGTATTGTGCCATTGTCACGCTGAACAACCGCCGGACCTGTCGCTGCGCAGCACTGGCATCCTCTCTCAACTGGTCATCTGCTTCTGCTGTTCCTCCCCGCCTGCTGGCAACACTGCTGCGCCCGAGTTTCACCGCCAGCCTGCCCTCCTCGCCGGCGTCATGGCGGCGGCAGACGCCGGCGACCGTCTCCTCGTGCACGGCGACGTTCAGCAGCAGCTCCGGCTCCCTCGGGGCGTCCATGAAGTCCTGCACGGAGAACACCCTCTCCACGCCGCTGCTCTCCGGGTCGTACGCGAACACCTCGTGCCAGCTCGTCGCCAGAAGGATTTTTCCTCCAAACGAGCCAAGCGGCAGCATACGGTTGCCACGGCCGAGGTACTCCCAAATCGGCCGGGGCAGGCTCGCCAAGTTGATGCAGCAGCGCAGCGACCACGCCGCAGGCGAGGTCGAGGTCGAGCCAATCGCCGCCGTCCGGGTCCAGAGCTCGTACTGCTCCGCGACGAGGCGGCAGTCCACCACCGCGCAGAGATCACCGTCGAGCTCGGTGAGGTGGAAACCGTAGCGCGCCCGTTCCTCCGGCGGCGGCACCCACCCGAACTCCTCTGTCTCGACGGCGAGCGACAGGATGGGCTCCGGCGTCGCGAAGAGGTGCTCTTCAGGGCCGCAGAAATTGAAGCCCGTGTTGATGTGCCAGTAGAAGCGCCCGTCGGCGAACACCGGCGGCCGGCCGATGAGCCCCTTCACGGCGTGCCGCGGCGGCACCCCTCCGGCGAAGGGGCGCCACCCGCCGGACCTCAGGCCGTAGACCTCGCAGCGCTGCCGGTTGCGCCAGTCCTCGAAGAGCCTCACCACAATGTGTTCGTTGGCCGCCGGGTCGAAGCGCAGAGGCCGGCGCTCGAGAGCACGTAGGGCCCGTAGGGGAGCGCTCTGAGAGCCCACTCGCACGCCGGCAGGGAGACGTGCTCGCCGGTGGAGAGGTTGATGACGTGGAACGCGGACTCGCCGGGCTGGAAGAGGAGCGTGAGCCCGCGGCAGGGCTTGGTGCCGGACAGGACCAGATCGCTGGCGCGCAGGTTGCCCACCGTCACCAGCTCGCGGGCCGGCGCCGGCGGCGTGTCGTCCGGCGACGAGACATTATTAAGCCTTGACGAATAGAAGGAGGTGGAGCCCGCGGCGCCGGGCACGAAGAAGACGATCTCCGGCGGCTGGGCGGCGGCGGCGGCTCTGGCGGCTTGGTACGACTGGACGAAGTGGTCGGAGGTGAGGGCGGCGCGCCAGGACCGGGAGACGGCGCGGAAGCGGACGGTGGCGGCGGCCGGGACGCGCGTCAGGATGTGTTCGACGATCACTTCGTCGGGCAGCACCGGCACCAGCGCCGGCGCCGGCGTCTCGTGGTCGGGCCGAGGCCTCTTGGGCGGTCGCGACGGCACCGGCGCCGATTCCGACATGGTGGTGGATGGATCTTATTCCTTATGTAATAAT
Source organism: Echinochloa phyllopogon (assembly GCA_033239725.1). Classification (NCBI taxonomy): domain Eukaryota; kingdom Viridiplantae; phylum Streptophyta; class Magnoliopsida; order Poales; family Poaceae; genus Echinochloa; species Echinochloa phyllopogon. The sequence continues at coordinate 7,844,521 of BTCW01000001.1, forward strand.
TGTGCTAAATTATATTGCTTTGTGTAGATCAAACCAAAAGATTTGGACTGCGCTCAGGTTGCACATAGATATATAGAGCTTGGTTAAACCGCGTGATGCTGATCGACGACGTGCCACCCACGATCGTGATGGATTCAAGGCCAATCCGAAACGGGAATTGGTAAGAACTATAACCGTACGAAGTAAGTATACTTTTTTTTGCGAAAGATACGTATATATACGGGGATTGTACGTTGGTAGTTGACGGATGAAATGGGGAGCCGGCTGAGGTTTCGCTGCTTGATTGACAACGGACGACTTGAACTCCGAACGGTATTGGGTCGTCGTACTGTCATCTAACTGTGACCTTGCTCGTTTCCCCGGTACTAACCCCCCGTAGGGCCGTAGTTTCCATCCCTTTTTGTCAGTTATCACATGAGACTAGCTCCGGTGCACCCTCCGTGCCACCAAGACCAGCATGCACACAACACAGCGCCACCAAGAGATCCAGTGTGTCCCCGTTCCGTCTCTCTTTTCCTTTTGCAAACACCAAATATTTTGTAACCTATGTGACTGACATGTCGGCCCTGAGGTGGGCAGGCCCGCTTATCCTGACTAGACGTCCCTAACCTTATAGATATTACTAGTAAACTAGTAAGAACGCACGTGCGGCACGCACGTTTATTGATGACATGTAGGTACTAAAACAATATCATATCACTTTACTTTAGTGTAAAGCGCTTTTAAAATACTTTATATTCGCTCTCTTATGTATAGAGAGCTTTAGGTATTCTCAAAACTCATGATAGTTGACATTTATTTATATGGAGAAAAACTCTCTAATTTATCGTCTTTTTGCAATACGGGATAATTGTGTATAGACGTGGGTACGAATGTGGGTATATTTAGGTGGGCCCTTTTTTGGGTGAAAAAAGTTTTGGGTTTAGAGGGGGAAATCAACACAGAAATGTCCCCCCCCCCTCTTTTTTTGACCATTCATCAACCAATTTTCCCGACAGGTGGGTCCTATGTGAGGTGGGTGTGGGTTTTTTGTTGGTGAGAAGTGTTTTCAAATCTAATTCTCTTTATAGTATAGATATATTTGTCCATTGTTACGGGTGAAAGGGATTGTGTGCGAAGGCATATAGGAACCATAGGCACCGCCGATTCCGCATCCGATGAGTAGCACGAGAAAAAAGATATTCTCAACTGAAGCCATGCCTAGAAATGATGGCAACTCGACGACGGAGATGCAATCATATGAGAACGCAAATGAGAGGGGGGCGATGTACTGCGAGTTAATTAGATCTGAGCAACTCCAAGAGACTCTCTAAATTCATCATAATTGCTAGTTTTAGAGATTTTGATTGAAAAGGTACCTTCCAACAGTTTCTTTATTTGGTTATGTAAACATAGCCACTCTCTATTCCGGATTTCTCGCTCTTCAAATATAGAAAAGAGAATAGCTTTTCATAGTGCACACAAGATATAGAAAAGCTGTTGGAAAACAAAAACATATAGAAAACGATTTTTATACAAATGACTCTCTAAATGAGGATTTAGAGAGACTCTTGAAGATGCTAATGTCATTTTTTCTAAAAAAATACAACCGGTTGATTTTAGAAAATATTAAAGGTTTTTTCCCAAAACTATAAGGTATCGCTAAATCATCTTCCTTCTCTCTCTTCGTTTCCCGGCCAACAAGGATTTCTGTGACATGCACGAATATTTAACCCGTCCATGTGTGGCTCTATTATACTTCCTCTTGCCATGTTCTATATATATCCTTCCACATCCTGTATATCAATCTGATCAATTTTTTTTGGTTTAAGTTTTTTTAAAAAAATGGTTTGATCGACGAACCAATTCAACACGAGCAATATGATCGATTCACCACCATGTTGGAATTGGAAGTGACGCCGGCACCACCACGACCCTCATCCAAGAGGCCATGCCCCGACCACGAGACGGTGGTGGTACCGTTGCTGCCCGACGAAGTGATCGTCGCCGAATATATCCTGACGCGCGTCCCGGCTGACGCCGCATCCAGGCGCCGGAGATCGTCTTCGTCGTGCCCGGCGCCGCAGGCTCTACCTCCTTCTACTCGTAAGGCTTAATGTCTCGTCGCCGGAGGACGTGCCACCGGCGCCGGCCCGCGAGCTGGTGACGGTGGACAACCTGCTCGCCAGCGATCTTCTCCTCCTGTCCGGCACCAAGCCCTGCCGCGGACTCACCCTCCTCTTCCAGCCCGGCGACCATCAACGACCGGGCGGACGATGGGCGCCGCCGCACCCCGGGAAGGGCCTCATCATCGGCCGGCCCCGGTGTTCGTCGTCGGGCACTTCTACTGGCACAGCAACACGGGCTTACACTTCTCCGGTCGATCGGGAGAAGCGTCTCTTCGCGACGCCGCAGCCTATCCTGTCGCTCGCCGTCGGCACGGAGGAGTACGTTCGGCTGGGTGCCGCCGCCGGAACGGGCGCGCCACGCGTTCCACCTTGCCGAGCTCGATGGCGACCCGGGCCCGGACGGCGGCGGTTGACTCGAACTCGACGTCGCCGCCGGCGTGGTCGCTGCGCTGCACGCCGCGTAACTTGGCGAGCCTGCCCCGGCCGATAAGGGAGGATCTGACCGCGCCCTCCGTAGGCTGGCAGGCTGCCGCTCCGCTCGTTTGGAGGGAAGATCCTTCTGGCCACGAGCCGGCACGAGGTGTACCGTGTACGCCTACGGCCCTGGGAGGAACGCCGTGGACAGGGTGTTCTCCGTGCAGGACTTCGTGTAGACGTCCCGAGGGAGCCGGAGCTGCTCCTCAGCGTCGCCATGCACGAGGAAACGGTCACCGCCGCAATGGCCCCGGCGACGTAGGCAAGCTGGAGATGAACCTCTCGGACGCAACAGCACTATTGCCAGCAGGCGGGGAGTAAGTGCAGATTAGCACACAATTAACGGTTCCACTGTTGGGCAGGAACAGGCCGAGCGCATGTTCATCGTGGCAATTTATATACCGTAACATGTAAACATGCATAATAATTAATTAGTTGAAGTACTTGTTTGTTCCAGTGTGTTAGGTCATTCTCAATGCAGAGTTCATTATACGATTTCAAAACGTGATACATTATCTATAAAGATTTAATTTGACGAATGAAATAATCCTTCATTGTGCACAATTTTATTTTACAGTTTCATAGATTATTATATTCGTACCATTCAATCATGCCAGGTTGTTAAGATTCAATTAATGTACCATATGAATTATGTAGCTATATACAATTGTATATAAATTAAATACTAGTATACAAGGTATGAACCACAAAAAAGTGTGGAGATGAAATTAATTGCTCTAAGCGGAGGTTTTATTATAGTTTTTTGGTTTTGCTAACTGTGTACGCATGTTTGCATCGTGATGAACCCAACTCCTAAGGCCAATCCCAACTGGAGACACTAGACATAGTATTCATAGTCTTCATATTATCAAGAAACTAGTAGTAGAAACTACACTCGAAATGTAAACAATACTCTTCTACACTTAAATTTAATGTTATTCATCTCACATCTTATCTTGGATATTGTGTAGAAACTATGTATCATGCAAGACCTAGTTTTCTTCTCTTTCTTTATTTAATCACTTGTCACGCCGTTTTTTATCCTAAGTGGCAGCTCCATTTAATTCTATGGACAATATCCTAGTCATTGGGTTGGGACTGCCTTAATGAAACCCAACTTCTCTCTTCTCGAGGGAGTATTGAGGTTAAAATAATGTGAAATACACCTAATTGATGAAAATAATTATGAAAACTCTGAAATATTATTGTAACATAAGGCACAATGTGAACTACCGTCCCTCGTTATTTTAACACTTATGCACTGGGAAAGGATATACAAACACAAATTTCATCAATTGGTGATTTGATATATTTTAAATAATTTGTGTGAATTAATTGAGACAATCTTTTGTGTGGGGTTAAATGGACAAACTGAGTAGCCAGGTAGTAAAATAATTTTTTTGAATATTTTACTCTCAGTATATGGTGTTATTAATTGAGTTGCCGCATAATTTTTTTTTTGAATTTGGTGAGGAATTAAGTTAGATCTCTTATGAAAGAAGGTGAACTCCAACCTAAAAAAAATGTAAAAACAGTACATGTCATTATGAGATATAAATACTTATGGATAAATCTCTTAGTGGGTGGTAGTTTTTGCACCTTTAGTATTTCTTCTTGAGGGGCCAATTCTCGTATCTTTTCCCATACTTTTTTTATCAAATTCCAAAAGCATAATTCCACACAAAATTTTTAAACTATATATCATGCTTAACCAAAATACTATAGACCATTGGCCACTTACAAAATTACTATTGTGCAATTAATTTTGTGAGTATTGTCTTCACTATGATCTATGGTGAGTAGTGTTGAGCTAGCGGCTTGTCGACGCCACCCTCAATTCATCGTATTTTTGAATAACTCATCATGAAAGTTTCTTGGATAAATGCTTTGGAAAAGCTATTTAAAATATTCAAAGGGAATTTTTTAATAATAGTCTTTTTCAAAATCTACATACTAGTAGTTTTTTCTTAAAACTTAATTTAAATAAATTTACTGGAGAAGATTAGTACAAATTTTCCTTTTGATCAATTTCTTTCCGCTCTCTGTTTTTAACATCGACGCGACTTGGAAACGGGGACAGGGAATGAAAGGAAAGGAGAAGATGAATTTCTGAAATGAAACCGGAACCAGGAACGAACATGAAGTCATGAACAATAAGTAACGAACCGATCGAACACAGGCATTGCGAAGGTGCAGGTTTTTTTTTTTTTTGAGAAATTGCGAAGGTGCAGTTAAACTCTGCTCGTGTGCACTTTCGGAAAAAGAAAAAACACTCCGCTTGTGTGCACTGACCCAAGACATGACCGCTCTGTGTGCCTCCGCATCCGCCAGTGCAGTTTAAAACTGAAAGTTTACCTGCCACACGGTTACTTACCTGCTACTTACTACACATATAATCCAGCCTGCTGTAAAGACGACGCACCCTCTGTACTGTACATACTCTCATGCAATCAGTAGATACGTAGCTGAACATCACATACCGTACAACCAACGAACAAATCATGTACGGTTACAACTTACAACCGACCTGCATTCTGTTCAATTGTTCATCACTGCAAGAACAAAGGAAGCTACACACGCTGACACGCAGCAAGCAAATCAATTCACTCTCAGGTCGGCCTCAGGCACAGCAAGTTTGATCGATATGCACAGCATTATGCATCATCATCAGTTTTTTTTCAGATGGCAGAAGCAAAACAGAGAGTTATCCCGAGTTCCCAACTACCTAGGGATCAGCTGCTGCATCCGGAGCAGCATAAACCTCATGGACGAACAGCCGGAGCTCCGCATCATGACAGGGCAATGTGAAGCTAACCTCAAAGCACCTAGTCCACCTCTCGCCCTCCATGTAGAACATATGCATCCGGAAGTTGACCACCTCGGACTGGCTGTAGAATGCCTCCTCGGCGACATAGAACATCTGCCACAATGGGTAACGCAGGTAGACGAGGGTGCGCAGTGGTTGCGGCTCGTACGGCGGCCGGAACGGGACGGGGCGGCGCATCAGGTTCAGATCCTGGCACGAGCATCCGGCGCCGCTCCTGACGCAGGCCTCGCAGAGAAGATGCGCGCAGCACGGCAGGAACCAGGCCACGGGGCCGCGCCGGCAGCTGTGGCAGGTCCTGCTCGGCACATCCCACCTCGACCGCCGCCTCCCCGCCGGCGAACCCAAGGCACCCTGACGAAACGTAGAATATACCATCGGACGCAATCAGAGATTCAGAGATAGCTAGCCACGGTTGGCGACATTCCTGCTACGACTGCAATTAGCATGGGCATAGAACTAACCTGATGACCATGGGCTGATAGAATAAACGGATCACTAGCCACAGATCTAGAAGGGAATAACTTGAATCTTGATAGTAAAACTTGAAGAACAATAATAGAACCATAACAAGAACAAGATGAACGAAGAACGAGTAGATCCATACCATCGCCTCCAATGGAGGAAGACATGTCACGTTCTGTTGATGACGAACTGCGCAAGGCAGCGATGCGCAGTGTAGGTCGTAGATCGCGGCGTCCCTCCGGTCGCCACCGGCTTTGGCCTGGAACGGCGTCGGAGGACGTCGTGGCGGCGGGGCTTCCCGTCACGTAACTGCGCACTAACCCTAGATCGGATAGGTGTGTCGGTGAGTCGAGGCGGCTCAGGTGAACCTCGTGACTAGAGCCGGCGGCCCCCACCTCTCTTTATAGCGCAGTGTGACAGGGGCCCACCAACCATGGGTTGGGTTGAGCGCCCCCGATCAGGGCGCGGATGGGTGGTAAGCCTTTCGTTAGCGGATCCGCGAGCATCTTCTCTGTTTTAATATGCTCGAGACTTATGGTGTGATCCTGGATTCTATCTTTAACAGAATAAAATTTTATCTTTATCGACTTGGTAGCCGTACTTTTCTTATTATTATGAGCATAGAACACTGCTGGCTGGTTATCGCAGTACATCTTTAGTGGTCTTTCTATACTGTCTACCACTCTCAATCCTGGTATGAATTTCTTTAGCCATTCAACTTGGCAGGATGCCTCATAACATGCTATAAATTCTGCATACATCGTAGATGTTGCTGTCACTGTTTGCTTGGAGCTTTTCCACGATATAGCTCCCCCTGCGAGAGTGAAAATGTAGCCTGTCGTGGATTTACTATCATCTCCATCTCCCGCAAAGTCTGAGTCTGAATACCCTTCAATCTCAAGGGAATCAGTTCTTTTATATGTTAACATGAGGCCTTTTGTGCCTTGCACATACCGTAAAGCTTTCTTCACTAATTTCCAGTGCTCGAGGCCTGGATCCTTTTGATATCTGCCAAGTATGTTGGTAACAAATGCAAGGTCAGGGCGTGTGCACACTTGTGCATACTGTAAGCTTCCGACAGCTGAAGCATATGGAACTGTCTTCATTTGTTCCCTTTCATAACTGTTCTGAGGACACTGAAAATCCCCAAATCTATCGCCCTTGACTATTGGCGCAGGAGTAGGCTTACTTCTCTGCATACAAAATTTTTCTAGAACCTTTTCCAGGTATGTCTGTTGAGATAATCCTAATACCCCATCTGATCTATCTCGGTGAATTTCGATTCCCAAAACGAATGAGGCTTCACCAAGGTCTTTCATATCAAAGTTCGATGACAGAAACTTCTTCGTTTCCAATAATAGGTTGACATTGCTACTTGCCAGTAGAATGTCGTCCACATAAAGGATGAGGAAAATGTAATTTCCTTTCTGGAATTTTGCATAAATGCAATTGTCCTCAACATTTTCATTAAACCCGAAACTCTTTATCGTTTCGTTGAACTTCAAGTACCACTGTCTCGAAGCTTGTTTTAACCCATAAATGGATTTCTTTAGGTGACATCCCATGTGTTCTTTTCCTTCCACGACAAAACCTTTGGGTTGAGCCATGTAAACCTTTTCTTCAAGATCCCCATTAAGGAATGCCGTTTTTACATCCATCTGGTGCAATTCGAGATTGAAATGCGCCACCAATGCCATTATGATTCTGAAGGAATCCTTACATGAGACTGGAGAAAAAGTCTCATTGTAATCTATTCCTTCCTTTTGTGTAAAACCCTTCGCCACAAGACGCGCTTTAAATCTTTCTACATTCCCTTTGGAGTCACGTTTCGTCTTGTAGACCCATTTGCAGCCTACTGTTTTGGCTCCTTTAGGAATTTCTTCTAAGTCCCAAACACGGTTGGTACTCATCGATTTCATTTCATCTTCCATGGCCTCAAGCCACTTGGATGAGTTTTCGCTTCTCATGGCTTGTTCGAATGAAATAGGATCATCCTCCATTCGAAACTCTTCTGTGTTATACACTTCATAATCATCAGGAATTGCTGACTTTCTTGCTCTTTGAGACCTTCTAGGGGCCTCTACATTTGGAACATTTTCTATTGGAGACTGTTGATGCTCCCCCTGATCTGCAGCAACATTTTCTATAGGATCCTGAGGGACAGGTTCCACATTTGCATTCGGTGTTGCCACAGGAGGAACCACCACAGGAGCTGGAGCCGCAGTGTCTGGCACCGTCGGCGTAGGCTCAACAGGTAGTTCGAAAAATGGCTCCTGAATCATTGGATTGGGTGCGCACACCCGCCTCTCCTCAAGATCAATCTTTCGAGCTTCCATGCTCCCCCGTATCATTTCTTCTTCAAGAAAAGCAGCATGTCTCGTTTCCACAAACTTTGTGACTTTGTCAGAACAGTAGAAACGATATCCTTTTGATTTCTCTGTATAGCCAATAAAATGGCAACTCACTGTCTTGGGATCTAGCTTCCCAATGGTCGGGTTGAATATCTTTGCCTCAGCAGGGCTCCCCCACACCCGTAGGTGATTCAATGAGGGTATTCTGCCTGTCCACAGCTCATACGGTGTTTTTGGCACCGCTTTACTGGGAACTCTGTTGAGAATATAGGTGGCGGTTTTTAAAGCCTCCATCCATAAACTCACTGGTAGTGTAGAGTAGCTGATCATGCTTCGCACCATATCCATAAGGGTACGGTTACGTCTTTCAGCGACTCCATTTTGCTGAGGATCGCCCGGCATAGAGTACTGGGCAACTATACCTTGTTCCCTTAGGTACCTCGCGAAAGGTCCTGGAACTTGGCCATATGGGGTGTGCCGACCATAGTATTCCCCTCCACGGTCGGAACGGACTATCTTTATCTTTAAATTATGTTGATTCTCAACTTCAGCCTTGAATATTTTAAACTTATCCAACGCTTCTGATTTTTCTTTTATTGGATAAATATATCCATAACGGGAATAATCATCGGTAAAAGTAATGAACGAGTCAAAACCATCTATGCTTTTAACTGAAAACGGACCACATATGTCTGTGTGAATTAACTCTAAAACACCTGCGGTATGTTCAGCATTTTTCTTTGTAATCTTTATGTATTTTCCTTTGATGCAATCAACGCATTTATCTAAGTCTGAGAACTCTAGAGGAGGAAGAATGTCATTCTTAACCAGCCTTTCTATTCTCCCCCTCGAAATATGGCCTAAGCGACAGTGCCATAATTTCGACGACGTGTCTTGAGTTCTCTTTCGTTTTCTATAATGAGCTGTGGGTGGGGATACAAGCACATTCACATCACATACGGAATTCACACTTTCACGTAGTGATAACAAATAAAGATCATTTTTCTTAAAAGCAATAGTAGTAACTGTATCTTTAAAATCTATTACACACATGCCATTTCCAAAATGACATCCATATCCATCATTATCTAGACGAGATACACTTATTAAGTTCCTCTGTAAACTAGGCACAAAGAAAACATCTCTAAGAAATAAATCAAATCCGGTGTCGAGCTCTAGTAGAAGGTCGCCCACCGCCTTCACTTCTGCTTCGACTCCATTCGCGACTTTAATTCGCCTTTCGTTTCTTTGAGTAGTTCTCGTCGAACGGAATCCCTGTAAAGAGTTTGCAACATGAATTGTTGCTCCTGAGTCAATCCACCAAGTAGATGTGGAATAATCTATATACAGAGATTCATTTACGAATGAAATAACATTCTCACCTTTCCTTTCCATGATCATCTTTAAATAGGCGGCACAATTTTTCTTGTAGTGCCCCTTCTCCTTGCAGTAGAGACATTGATCTTTCTCCACTGTGGTGTGTCCATCCTTAGGTCTGTGCTGCTGGGAGTGCTGAATGCCTTTGCCCTTAGAGGAGGAGGGATTTCCTTTTGCGTTGTTAGACGCATTGTTGTTATTTTTCTTCTTTTGCACTTGGTTAACAGTGTTACCACGTGCTATCTTTATCCTTTCCTCCTCTTGAGCCAACATCGCTATGGTCTTTTCTATGTCCCATTTCTCAGAACTAACATTGTAGTTAACAACGAAGTTCTCAAACTCATCTGGCAATGAAGCAAAAACCAAGTGTATGATGGTACTCTCTTTCAAGTCCTCATCCATTGGCTTGAGCTTATTGTTTATGTGGATTAAGCGATGTATGTGCTCTCTGATGCCGCCTGTGTACTTGGCGTTGATCAACTGCTTGATCAACTGAGAGGCGTAGGTCTTTGAAGAGCCAGTGTACTGACTCTTTAACTTTGCCAAGTACTCAACGACATTATGACAATCTTTAATTGCCCCAAAAACAGAGGGCTCTATGGTGTTCTTGACCACTGCCAAACATTTCTTGTTAGCAGTAATCCATTTGGCATTCTCTGTGTCAAATTTTTGTTTGCTGACCGTATAGGCCTGCTCTGTCTGCTGCCAAACAGCATCTGTCATATCAGCCTCTCTGACCGGCTTCTCAGGTTCAACTGGAACCGGTGCAGTGAGGACCCAGTCCAGCTCTGTCATGGTAAAAAAAAAAGTCTACCTTCTTATACCATTCATTATAATTATCTCCTTTAAGAATGGGAATGTCCTTGATGGAAACCATCATGGAACCCGCAGCTGAAATTAATTCATATTAAGTGAGAACATTATAACATAATGACAATGCCATATTACATTAAACTTCATCACCTTTGGGCAGAAAAAGTAATAATGCAACAATAAACATCTATAAAATTATAATATTGTTATTATCAACTTTGGTCAGAAAATAACAATATCATAATAAATCTGAAATTTTATCTGTGACTTGAAATTAAATTATCCCTTTGGTTCAAATTTAAATGCAAGTCAAAATAAATATCTAGCAGCGGAAACTTTAAATAAATTCACATGGACAGTAGCAAAATACTCTATTTACCCTCTGAAAATTATCCCTTTGGTTCAAATTTAAACAGGGGCAAATTCTATTCAAATTTCTATTCAAATTGAGCAAAATTGACTGAAATCAATTCAAATAAATGCGAAAAGCTACTGTGCAGAACTGTTCTTTTCGGCCCAATTTAGAAATCGGCCCGCGGCCCGCGCGCGCTCGCGCACGCAAACAGTGCGGCCCAGCCGCTCTTTCGGCCCTCCCGGCCGCTGGCCAGTGCCAGCAGGCCGCAACCTGGGCCTGGGCCGCCAATTCGGCCCAGCGCCGCAGCCGCGCCCCCGCCCGCGTGGATCTCGGCCGTTCATCAGATCCGACGGTCGAGCGCGAAGTGAGGAGGTATAAAAACCCCGTCGCGTCGCGGCCGCCGAAACCCTAGCTCATTCTCTCCTCTCTCGCGCAGGCGCGCTCGCTCTCGCGCGAGCCAGCGGCTCTGCTCCCCGGCCGGCGGCTCTTCGCCTCCGCGCCGCTCTCTTCTCTCTTCTCTCTCTCGCAGCAGCTGAGCCGGTGGCGCTTCGCCTCCGTGCTCACGGCCGGTGGCCTCTCGACTCCACGCCGCTCTCTGTCGCCGTCGACCCCATGGTCGGCGATCTTTTCTCTGTCTCCTTCGTTCTCCATGGCCCTCATGGCCGAAGAGTAGTTAGGTTCTGTCGAAGAAGAAGAAGATTCTTGGCGCCGCTGCGAGTCCCATCGCCGACGCGCGCGTGCACCTACTGGTGCGCGCGCCGCCGTCGATGGGATCCGCGGTGGTGCTCTGTTCTTTGCCACTGTCGAGTGGTAGATCTGAGATAGGGTTCGGGTGTTGAGTTTCTATTTTCGTTGTCCCGCGGTGCGGGTGATGTTTCTGTCCGATCCATCGAGATCGAGTTTTATTTGTCTGTTCGATCCTTCGAGATCGAGTTTTTCTCTGTTTCTTTCGATCCGATTCGGATCCTTTTCATCTGATTTTTATTCCAAACTACTAGATCTATGCGCTAGTAAGGCGACTGATACCATTGATAGAATAAACGGATCACTAGCCACAGATCTAGAAGGGAATAACTTGAATCTTGATAGTAAAACTTGAAGAACAATAATAGAACCATAACAAGAACAAGATGAACGAAGAACGAGTAGATCCATACCATCGCCTCCAATGGAGGAAGACATGTCACGTTCTGTTGATGACGAACTGCGCAAGGCAGCGATGCGCAGTGTAGGTCGTAGATCGCGGCGTCCCTCCGGTCGCCACCGGCTTCGGCCTGGAACGGCGTCGGAGGACGTCGTGGCGGCGGGGCTTCCCGTCACGTAACTGCGCACTAACCCTAGATCGGATAGGTGTGTCGGTGAGTCGAGGCGGCTCAGGTGAACCTCGTGACTAGAGCCGGCGGCCCCCACCTCTCTTTATAGCGCAGTGTGACAGGGGCCCACCAACCATGGGTTGGGTTGAGCGCCCCCGATCAGGGCGCGGATCAATGCCCACGGCCTTTGGGCCGTGTGGGCTGAGAGATCAACCTAACATGGGCACCTAGGGCGGTGGTCGAGCCTGACGACGTCGGTGAAGGAATGGGGACTCCGCCGGCGTGGAGGGCGGCGGCGGTGCTTCTGACGCCGCGGTGGTTCCCATCATCAACATCAACTCGCCAGGACGCCACGATCTGGTCTTGATGCTTCACCAGAAGCCTCCAGGAGGGGATTGCTGCGGCAGCATCGTATTCGAACGAGAACCTCCACAATCCCGGAGCCGGAGCGGCCCCGCCGGAGCCGAGGTCGCGGCGGAGTCGGCCGAGGAGGGAGTCGAGCGCTCGGGCGTCGCCCGCCCCGATACCGCCTTCGAGGCCGGCGGTCCAGACCACCCAAGTAGCTGGAACCGCTCTGACGTTGGCGGCGGCGATGTCGCGGCTGTTGGTTTCGGGGCCCGCCGCCGTCGTCGAGGTGCTCTGCGCGGGCGTAGAAGCGTCGCAGAAGTAGGGGTCGCCGTCTCCGGGGAAGATGACCTCGCGCGTAGGAGGCAAGTCGGCGAATCCGCGACGGCGAGGATTGGGCTCCGCCCCAACCGGAGCCGAGGTGCTGTGCGCGGGCGTAGAGGCGGCGCGGAAGGAGGGGTCGCCGGGGAAGATGGCCTCGCGGACGACGTGCGGCGGAGGAGGGGGGTCGGCGAATCCGAGACGGCGACGAGTGGGCTCCACCCTAACCGGACTCAAGGTGCTCTGCACCGGCGTAGAGGCGTCAACGAAGGAGAGGCCGCCGGGGAAGATGACCTCGCGGGCGACGTGCGGGTGCGGCGTCGGCGGAGTCGAGTCGGCAAATCCGTGAAGGCGACTATTGGGCTCCGCCCCAGCCTGGCCGTCCCGCGGCGAGCCGAGCATGTACGGTCCCGCCGCCATCGAGGAGCTCGGCGCGCGCGTCGACGCGTCGCCGATGGAGGAGCCGTAGGGGAAGGAGAGCTCGGTGGGTACGGGCGGCGTCGGAGGGAACTCGAGAAATCTGCGACGGCGGCGGCGAATAGGGTCCGCCTCCGCTCGACCCTGATAGGCCTGCTGCCTGCCGAGAATGTCCGCCGCCGTCGAGGCGCTCTGCACGGGCGTCGAGGAGTCGGGGAAGGTCATCTCGCCCTCCGACGGCGACGAACGGACTCCTCCGGCGTCGGCGAGGGTCTCCTGCTCCTGCCTGCGCCGCGGAAGTAGAGGGTGGGAGCCAAGAAACCCAAGAATGGGCGCCACCCCGCCCTGTGCAGTAGAGTCCCGCGGCGAGCCAAGACGGGGACCCAAACGACTCGAGGAGGAGGTCATCTGCGAGGGATACTCGTCGTGGCCGGAGTCGCCGAGGTGGGCGGAGAGCTCGCCGCCGGGGAGGCGGGGACGACGTACCGCGTCGTCGGAGTGGAGGGGGAGGGGCGCAGGGCGGAGCCGGAGGGTGCAGAGCCGCTCATGGACCCCGCGCTGCTGGTGACTCCTCGCGCGCCGCCGATTTCCGGCACCCGAGAATCGGTGCTGTCGTTTGCCATCGCCTCGACCTCTTGCTGCGAGAGATGGAAGACAGGAGCCAGGAGGCAGCGGGGAAGAGAGGGCTGTTCGTTATATTTCCATTAGAAGCCTTTGAGGGGCTCTTAGGTGGCTTCCATGTGCTAGTTAAACAACATGGCTTAGAGGCCCAACTAGGCCCAAAAACACGATAGTACTATCTATTATCACCCATGCATATATTCATTCCCCATAATATTTTTTTCGTTCCGTTGAAAACAATCGCACATTCACACACGTAGCTATATTCGAAATTTTTTTGGCACGGAATTTTATTAGCCGCCAGCGATTTCATGTGTACCATATTCAACATTTTTATCAACCTAATTCAACATTTTAAGAATATTGGTTCAATACACTTAGAAAACTAATTCAATATTTTCTAAAAAATGTTGAAATAGTATATTACAAATGTTGAACTAGTTTACGGTAAATGTTGATTTTAAAAAAACTACCAAAAAATATGAAATATATTAAAATTAGATCTTGTTTTGTTGCATAAATTCAAACTAATATCACGGTTCAAATGAATTTGAAAAATAATTTATAGTTTAAGAGAAAACTGAATTTAAAGATCGAAATCTAAATGGAATCATGTCTGCCAACTCATGCATGCAGCAACCGCAAACCTCCAGTTGTCCACGTGCACTTTTCTAGCTGTTGCCGGCTCTTCTTCCGCAATCATCTGGTATGTTCATGTGATGTGTACACATCTCAAACGGTGGAAGCCAACTAGTTAAAAAAGCTTGCGGAAGCTATATAGGTTTTCCGGGAGATGAGAGCACCACAGAGGGGAAGAGAAGCCCACAAAGTGTTGAACAACCCAGTCTGTTTCAGGTTTTTTTTAAAGGAGGAAAAAGTTCTTTCGGCATCCCTCAACTATTGCGAGAGTTTGATTCTCGTCCCTAATCTACAAAACCAGATGTTAGTGGTCCCCGATCTCTAAAAACCGGTTGATTTTCATCCTCGACGGTTTTGAGGATGGTTTCAGGGGAGGTAAATTCGAATATAGTTGGCATTTCGAGAACGTAAAATTGTCCCTTTGAAAAAAATGGTTTACAAATGTTTTTCTTCTTAGAAAAATATAAAACAAAATTATAATATCTAGTTTAATAAAAATTTCATATAAAATTCATTTTAGGCTGGAAAATATAAGACAAGTTTCACATTCCCTTAAAATTATATTTTACTTTTATGGCTTAGTTTGGAGCCATACTATTTTCTAGGTTCATCAGACTAATTATAATAAATAATGAGAGTTTTTCAATCTAAAATAATTTTTTAATTATTTTTCTACTAATTTGCTTTGATAGTTTTGCTATTAATTTTGTATTCATTCGCTTTGATAAGTTTTACTAACTAGTTGCTCCTATTACATATTATAATTCGTCTGATATGCCTGAAAACTAATATGACTCCAAAGTAGTCATAAAAACATGATTTTACAGAAAATATGTAACTACTTCCATATTTTGTTGTCTAAAATAATTTTCTATTTTTTTAAAATTAAGCCACATTCCAGAATTTTTTTATCAGATTTCTAAGAAAAAACTATTTGCAAATTTCTTTTTTCAAAAAGTCCATTCTACGTCCTCAAAATCTCTACTAGATCCCAATTTACCCCCTCCGAAACCATTCTTGAAACCGCCTAGCATGAATAACAATCGATTTTTATATTTCATGGACCATAAACATCTGGTTTTATAGATGAGGGACAAGAATAAAAAACTTTGGCAATAATTGAGGGATGTCAAAAGGACTTTTTCATTTTTTTTCTTCATCTTTTCTGTTCCTCTTTCAATCCCATGAATTAATATGTTACTAGTATGTGGCCAAGAAAAGAAGGCTCCTCTCTCGCTCACAAGACATAATATCTTTCAAAAAAACAAACAATATGTACTGTTATAACCAGAATTCACCTATACCTATTTATAAAATTCCCACCACTTTCTAGTATAAAACATAAACAAAAAATACCTCTATGGGCTACAAATTACCCACTAGTTCTATTTTAAAAAATAACCGCGCGAGGGCTTGGCCACCGTCGCCCGTCGTTCGCCCGTAGCACGGATGCGCCGCTGCCCCGCTGTCTCCCCTTCTTCCTCTCTTCTCCACGCCCCCCCCTCGTGTGTCGGCCACCGGCCATTGCCAGATCTTCAAGCGTTGTAGAAGCCCGGCGTAGCCGGGCTCCAGGTGCCCCGGCGGATGTCGGGGTGCTGGTCCTTGGCCGCTATGCGGCTTGAGGAGTCGGCTGGCGTGGGAGTTGCCGCCGTTAGGGTGGACGCTGCCGTAGATGCGGGTGGCGAGGACGCCGGTGTTGAGGCGTGTGCTGCGGTTACGGCCGGTGAGGGGGGTCATGTCGTTGAAGAATGGTGGTGCACCGCAACGAGCCGCCCGTGTGCCAACAGTGAAGCTCGGGTGCACTGTTGTGGTGGTCCCGGCCATGGTCAACGTTGAAGCGGCGACAATGAAGGAGATGATGCGGGGCTGCTCTGCTGGTCTGAGGACCGTCCAGAGGGTCAAAACCCGTGTTGCCGGCCGCTGCCTGTGTAGTTGTCATCGTCGGGAACAGCAGAAGGTGAGTTCCTTCCACAGGGGAGTTGCACCTTTACCTTTTTCTGAAGTAGCATGTGGCACCACCCCCTTTAGCTCTGGGTCGTATTTACGAACCGGTGTTAAAGGACCTTTAGCCCCGGATTGTAACACCACCCGGTGCTAAAGGGTCACCCTTTAACACCGGGTTGTAACAATTTATGCAAATATTTTTATCTAGTGCCCACCTTATTTGATCCGGTGCTAAAGGTGGACACCCTTTAGCCTCGAAGGAGTAGCACCGGTTGGAAAATCCGGTGCTAAAGGGGCTTTCCAACCGGTGCCAATACGAGTTTTTCCGGTGGTGCCAGTTTCATACTAAAAGGGATACCTTGGTATTTATAGGTTTTTTCTCAAGAGAGTAACTATCGCATTTTGTACTAACGGATGACTAATTTAGTTGTAAATTAGCAAATGATAACCGTCACGCTTATACTACGTACATGGTAATAAATGACTAGTACACAGGGCTGCCATGTCACTATGTCAGTCACACGATGACAGTACGACCCCAACACCGTCCGTTGTTCAAGTCCGTCCGGTGTCACGCAGTGACGCAGCAAATAAACCTGATCGAGCCGGCTCCCCATCTCCGTGAACTACCGACAATCCCCGTATACGTATAGTACGTATACTTCGCGTAGTTATGCTTGCCAATTTCCGTATCGTATAGGATTGGGCTTGAATAATCCTTTACGGTCGCAGGTGGCATGTCGTCATCACGTGGTTTAACCAAGCTCTATATATATCTGTGTGCAACCTGCGCGGAGTCCAAATCTTTTCGGTTTCATCGACAAACCAATTTAACACGAGGAATAAGATCGATAGATCCACCTCAATGTCGGACGGGGCGCCGGTGCCGCCGCGACCGCCCAAGAGGCCTCGGCCCGACCACGAGACGCCGGCGCCGGCGCTGGTGCCGGTGCTGCCCGACGAAGTGATCGTCGAACACATCCTGACGCGCGTCACGACCGCCGCCACCGTCCGCTTCCGCGCCGTCTGCCGGTCCTGGCGCGCCGCCCTCACCTCCGACCACTTCGTCCAGTCGTACCAAGCCGCCAGAGCCGCCGCCGCCCAGCCGCCGGAGATCGTCTTCTTCGTGCCCGGCGCCGCGGGCTCTACCTCCTTCTATTCGTCAAGGCTTAATGTCTCGTCGCCGGACGACGCGCCGCCGGCGCTGGCCCGCGAGCTGGTGACCGTGGGCAACCTGCGCGCCAGCGATCTGGTCATGTCCGGCACCAAGTCCTGCCGCGGGCTCACCCTCCTCTTCCAGCCCGGCGAGTCCGCGTACCACGTCATCAACCTCTCCACCGGCGAGCACGTCTCCCTGCCGCCGTGCGCGTGGGCGTACAGAGCGCTCCCCTACGGGCCCTACGTGCTCTCGAGCGCCGGCCTCTGCTTCGACCCGGCGGCGAACGAGCATAAGGTCGTCAGGATCTTCGAGGACTGGGGCAAGCGGCAGCACTGCGAGGTCTACGGCCTGAGGTCCGGCGGGTGGCGCCCGTTCGCCGGCGGGGTGCCGCCGCCGCACGCGGTAAAAGGCCTCATCGGCCGGCCGCCGCTGTTCGCCGACGGGCGCTTCTACTGGCACATCCACACGGGGTTCAGCTTCTCCGGCTGGGAGAATCGCCACTTCGCGACGCCGGAGCCCATCCTGTCGCTGGCCGTCGGCACGGAGGAGTTCGGGTGGGTGCCGCCTCCGCCGCCGGAGGAGCGGTCGCGCTCGCACTCGCGCTACGCCTTCCACCTCGCCGAGCTCGACGGCCGCTTGTGCGCGGTGGTGGACCGTCGCCTCTTCGTCGAGCGGTACGAGCTCTGGACCTGGACGGCGGCGGCGGCGGCTGGCTCGGCCTCGCCGCCGGCGTGGTCGCTGCGCTGCTGCGTCGACTTGGCGACGCTGCCCCGGCCGACGAGGGAGGACCTGAGCCGCGGCATCCGTATGCTGCCGCTCGGCCTCGGCTCGTCGGGAGGGAAGATCCTTCTCGCCACGAGCCGGCACGAGGTGTACGCGTACGACCCGGAGAGCAACGGCGTGGAGAGGGTGTTCTCCGTTCTGGAGTTCATGGACGCCCCGAGGGAGCCGGAGCTGCTGTTCAACGTCGCCCTGCACGAGGAGACGGTCACCGGCGTCCGCCGCCGCCATGGTGCTGGCGACGATGACAGCAAGCTGGAGGTGAAGCTCGGGCGCAGCAGTGTTGCCAGCAGGCGGGGAGGAACAGCAGAAGCTGATGACCTGTTGAGAGAGGATGTCAGTGCTGCGCAGCGACAGGTCCAGCGGATGTTGAGCGTGACCAGGGCCGTATACCGTAGCATCGTTGACAAGCAGATAACGTATAGTAGGAGATGATTTATTCGTGTTCGTTAAAAAAATCTTTGCATCAAATTTGACACGTCGTCTGGAGGCCCTTCTCTTGTAGCAACCGTGCGCCACTGCTGCGGCCGACTTCTTCGTAGATTGTACCAAATCCCAAGCCAAAAAAAGTATTGCAGAACGAGAAGGTGAAAAAAAACCCAAAAAAACTCCTAAATTCTAAATCCCAATCCCAACTTGAAGAACTAAAAAGTCAAAATACGAAAGTATGCACCAGCCGGGAATCGAACCCGGGTCTGTACCGTGGCAGGGTACTATTCTACCACTAGACCACTGGTGCTTTTTGCAAGTACGGTTGGTCAAAGTTACATATTCATTAAGCTATAGGCCGTGAAGGAAACCCGTATTCATTGGTTCCAGGCCGTTTCCAAGCAAAATACGTCGGCCGCTTCTGCATCTTGAGGTTCCATGCGTGCATTGCTTCATTGACATGCCAATGTAATCATCTCCTGCAATGTTTGCGGGACATTACCAAAGTGGAGTTGTTTGCATCTCCATGCCGAGCTCGGCGAGGCCGAGGTGGTGGGTGTAGCGCACCGGCACATCCACCTACCCGAACTGCTCGGTGCGCCGATGGCGAGCGACAGGACGGGCTCCGGCGTCCTTTGTGAAGGTGTCCCATTAGAAACACGACAATGAGGCGTGAGAGGATGAGGCAGTATGCATGGCTGAAGTTACCTCTATCTTTTGCAGTGCTCTAAAGTACTACGTAAGCGATGCAAGAATCTCGTGGTGTTTTTTGAGTTAGTTAATTAATTATGTGTTTTTCTAGTTTTCTTCTAAATCAATCATATTGAATGCTATTTATATTTCATTTTAGCAAATTTTAAGTTGGTCCGACGACCCAAAACAAGTGAACTTGGATTCCTAGCTAGTAGTATGTCATCTGTTTCAAAATGTACTTGGTCCTTTTAGTTTTGTCTAAACTCTTAAATCGAAGCTTTTTTACCAAGTTTATAGAAAATGTACCAACAGCTATAGCCAGGGGCGGACCTGCGGCTAGGGCCACCCGGGCCGTGGCCCTAGTCGTGGCCCAAAATTCCCCATACCCCTCCTTAGATTTTGGCCCAAAAACAAGACACCTGGCCCACCGAGTAGAGCAAAAGATCCCTGTCCAGGCAGCCGTTCGCCCGTTCGGCCGTTCCTCTCGCGACTCACCTCGCTAGTTTGCGTCACATGGTGCCGCCGTCACCGCCGCCCGCCTGGCCCTTGTAGCAGATGCGCCGGCCGCCGGCTGCCGGAGCCTCCTGAATCATCCCTCGGAAATCCTCTTGGGCTCCTCGACTCCTTCTCGGACTCCGGTAAATGGTAATCCCCACGCGCGGGATGTTGTGCACGAGATTACGGGAACAGCTGCGCGCCACCGGACGGAAGGAGGTACGCGCCGCCGGCCTGGAGCATTGATCTGAGGCATTCATCTTCTCCCTAATCTCCCCTTTTTTGTTTGGACTCAATTCATTAGTTGAGATTTGGATTGAATGCCTTATTTTGTACTGAAAACGTGTTCCATCCTTTTCTGTTTTGTAGATAGAATAGGAGATACATTATTCTTATTTTCATAATATGATACTAAGCTGTTGTTTTCGTGGCTCCACCTTAATCAACTTTTTACCTGAACCATTACTTGAAACATACGTTTTGGGCTCAGTTACTTGAAACAGAAAGAACATATGTTTGCTCTTAATTGATTCATTGCTTAGTTTGGGCTCAGTTGCTTCATGGTCGCTCCAAACAGTAACACTAATCGATGACCAAAACGCGCTGCTAAAGTTTCAGTACATGTAATTTTTAATTTGGTTGCTGAATTTTGGCCCTAGTCTTAACCAAAAGCTGGGTCCGCCACTGGCTATAGCATCAAATTATTACTTTCTTTCATCATTAAATCCACCATAAAATTAAATATGTTTTGATAGTACATTTAAATGGTACCATATATATTGATATATTTTTATATGAACTTAATTCAAATTATAGAAGTTTTGCTTATTACAAAAAAATAAAATGGCCTGCATTATTTAGTATGTATAGCTTTGTTGAAAGGAATATCTACTCAAACGAACACAGTCTAATAGAGCAGCAAACCCTCCTAATCTCTACTCCTAATAATCCCATGCTCTAAAAGGAATCTTCAAACACATCCTCTAAAAAGAATCTTCTATCCTGGTCATCGAGATTCCCTACTTCAGTTTCAGTTTTCCCGCACCCGTCATACCTTATATCTCCTACTCTATATCCTAGTCATCGACATTTTCTACTCAAATCTGTTTTACCCACCCCTGCTATAGCCGCTGACGAGTTGGACCCACCTCGACCTTATCTACTCCCCACCGCCCACCCATCCTCTCCACCTCCCCCTTCTCTCTCTCCCCTGCTCGCCGCCGCCCACTGCCCCTTCTCTCCCTCTCCTCCTCCGGTGGCGAGCGGCGCGCGGCCGCGGCGAGCGGCGCGGGCGACGGCGGTGGCACGCGAGCGCGGCGCGGGCGGCGGCGGTGGCACGCGAGCGCGTCGTCGTCTCCTCGCGGTGGTGGCCGGGCGGCGCGAGCAGGAGGCCACGCGAGGGCGGCGGCCGGCGGTGGCCTCCGCGGGGCCATGGCGTGGCGGCGGAGGCCGTGGGCTGCGACGGGGGAGGCCCTCCGGGCGCGGGGGCCTCGGACTCGCGCGGCGGCGGCGCTCCGGGCGGCGGGCCAACGACGGCGGCGAGGCTCCAGCAGCAGTCACGGCGGCCTCCGGGCGCGGTAGGCGGCGGTCCGCGCCAATGACGCTGCACCGGAGCACGACCCGGCCTCGGCTCCGCGCTCCTGCGCCGGCTGGGGTTCCGGCTGCACGCACGCTCGGGCGGCCTGCTGCGACGAGGGCGATGGCGGTGAGGGCGTCTCCAGTAGCGGTGGCGGGGGCGTCTCCAGCGACGGCGGCGCGGCGTGGCCAAGCGCGGTGGCCGAGCACGGCGGCGGGGCGCCAGCTGCTTCCCAGCGGCGAGGCGCGTCGCCGGCGGCCCCTCCTCCCTCCGCGCTCCATCTCCACCGTCCTCGGGTCCTGCGCTGCGGGCGGCGGCGGCGGCGCGAGGCCAACGCGGCGGTGGCCCGGTGGCTGCTGCGGCGCGCGGGCGGCGGCTTCCTCCCTCCCCCCGGGCGGCGTTGACGAGCGGCGCTCGGACGGCCGCGGCGAGCGCGGGCGAGCGACGCGCAGGCGGGCGGCGCCGGCGAGGCCAGCGGGCGAGGCGGGCGGCGCGGCTCAGCGAGGTGGGCCGGCCAGCGGCGCGACGGCGCGAGCGGGGGCCATGGCGGGGTGGTGGGCCCCGCGCCACCGTGGCGCCATCGCGCACGGACGCTACCGCGCCAAATATGGCGTTCGGCGTCGCCTCGGGGACGCTGCCGCACGCGGTGGAGTACCCCGCTGCAGCGCTTGCGTATGGGAGATGGACTGGAGTTCTCTTTTTCAGTACACCGCTGCTGATAGCCTAACCGCGTGGTGCGATCTGGTCAGTCTGCCTCCGTTTTCCGTCTGCCTGCGACGTCCGTCGGTCCGCCTGCGAACCGCGTTCACCCTCCATCCACTCGTCCGCAGGCCTGGGCCGCTCGGCTCGTTCGTCCGCCTGCGGTGCCCACGCACCGCTCCAGACTCTACGACGCCCATGAGCCCATCCCGTCCCTCCCTCCCATCCACGCCGCCGCCGCCGCCCCTCTCCCCTCTGCGCTGCCCCTCGCCCCCAACCGCGCCGCTCCTCCCCTCCCTTCTCCCGCGCCGGCCCCTCGCCCCCGCCCCGTTCTCGCACTCCGTCAGGGGTCGGCTGTGAGCCCCTGCTCCTTCGCCGGCGCGAGGCCCGACGCCAGGGATTGGCTGCGGCGCACCCTGCTCCTCCACCGGCGCTCGCCGGGCCTGGGGAGCTCCATCTCCGAGTTTCGCGATTGAGATCGTCTCCGGCGGCGGGCTGCGGTGGTTAGCAGAGCTGTGCGTGAAGAACAGCAGGGGCGCGTGGGTGATGATGGTTCCTGGGAGGCGGAGCTGGGGGAGGCGCTCGAGAGGACGCAGGAACTCGTGGAGTGTGCCATGTTTGCGGCCGTTGTTGGCCTTCCTACTTCCTCAGCAATTCCATAGCCATCGAGGTTTGCTTCCTTCTGCTACCTAATTTCTCTTGTTATGACAACAAATGGAGTACCTTGCTAGCCATTCGGTACAATCAAACTGAATTAACAATCCAAAATATCGCTTAGCTAGCTTTGCTAATAAGGTTTCGTCCAACAAATGTTGCTGTCCTGCTGGTACAGTGGTACATAGGTCCGGCATGCCCTTCTATAGTTGTTGTTTAAGATTCAATTCAATTCAGAGGATTTGAAATGATATGTTTCAATTCACAGGATAGGAGAAATATTTTCTCTCAAATATATGTGCAGTCCATCTATTTCAGTTCTGACCATCAATATTTGTAACATCGTCATTTTCTTTTATTCAGAGTTTTGAGATGCTGATACAGAATGTCTAAGAGCTTTATCAGCTTGGTCAAAAGAGCAAGCATTCTCGACAATGTGGTGTTTGCTACATGTGAATAAAACTGGTAAGTATGGACAGAAAGCTTGGTCAGTATGGACAATAGTCAATCCTCTGCCCAATTTCATTTTGCTTCATTTCAAAAAGCCTGATTTCTGTGATCCTGGAAGCTCTGATTTTGCTTCATTTTGTCTTGAACATATGTGATCCTGTTAAATGGGCATTTCGTGTTATTTGTGATACAAGCAGCAAAGATGTTTCTGTGGCTATTCCTGAATGCTTGTTACTGCTCGTTCAAAGTGGTTATTCCTGAATGCTTGTTACTTCTCGCGCAAAGATGTTTATGTGGCTATTCCATCCCTTTGTGAACCTGTTGTTGTTTCCTCTGTGTATATGTTGATGACAGGTGAGGGGCATCTCTGTGATATGTACTATTCTGCTGTATAAATATTACAAATCATAATAAATATTACAAGTCTTAATAAACATTACAACTATTACAAGTCTAATGATTAATCCATTCCTAATCTAGATT
This sequence comes from Echinochloa phyllopogon, assembly GCA_033239725.1. Taxonomy (NCBI): domain Eukaryota; kingdom Viridiplantae; phylum Streptophyta; class Magnoliopsida; order Poales; family Poaceae; genus Echinochloa; species Echinochloa phyllopogon. Next base: position 7,868,306 of record BTCW01000001.1, read on the forward strand.
TGATTCAATTTAGATGGAGATGCACGGGCTGTTTGTGCTCTGAACTAGGTGATGGAGACGCACGGGCTGTTTGTGTGCTCTGAACTTTATTGTAAGTGACAAGTAGCTCAGTTCCAAATTCCGTTGATATCTAACCAAGTTATTCCTATTTAGGTTGAATCATGACTTTCAAGTGGTACTATTGGAAGCTTTTGGGGAGCAATAATTCTTTTTAAACATAGCTGCATGGAATTTTCATTTGGCTTAATGATAATGAGGCGTAAATTGTTTTTAAACAATGCCTTTGTTTCCTATGCAGATTTGCTGTTTATATGCCAGTAGGGCATTGGCCAAGATGTTCTTTGAACTGTAGGATCTGAATGGTGATATATCTTGACTTATGCCAATGGAACTAAGTTCCTTTAATTATTGGGAGTACAAGTTCACCAGCGAGTATGTGAAGTGGAACCATGAGAAGAGCAGAACCTGCGGCTCCGACTCTGGCCAACAGCAACCTCCAGTGGTCCAGCCTAGGTACCTACATCTAATTTGTTCGTCCTTCTCTAGCTGTTCTATGGGATTCAATTAGATTCGATTCAGTTCCCAATTGTATAAGAGATAGGTATCCGTTGCTCAATTAATTTTTAGTGTGTTGATTTAATTGTCTGATGCAATTAAGGTGCCGGAGGATCATGGTGCAGGTGCAAGCTGAACCTACTGGATGAGCAAGAGTTTACCCTTCAGAGCTTGTCGTGGTGCCCATCATGTAGAGATTAAGACCTGCATTGATATTGATTGGATAACACTACTGACCATTTAAGTTAGATCTGATTTTTCTATGAACTGTGATCATAGAATTTTAGAGGTGTGTATCTCATATGATTTTTCTATGAGATGTGCTGTTTAAATAGTGTCGGTGCTGGGATCGGTCGACCAATCCCCAGCGCCAAACAGAATGCGCTGTGTCCCGTCCCTTGACGGTTGATGCAAGAGCTAGCACGATGAGACAAGCGTTTATCCTGGTTCCGACCGTGAGGTCGTACGTCCAGCAGGGTGCGCTCGGGGCGCTGTACTATCTTGCACCGAAGTGCTTGCAGAGGGGGGCTACAAGCAAGGCGGGAGAGGAGGAGTCTCCAAGTCCCTGAAAGCGAGTGTGATTGAGGCAAGTGCCAATATCGTGTGTGGCGGTGTGTGTCATCCTCCCCTTTTCTTCTCCTCTTACCTCCTTTTATAGGTCAAGGAGAGAAAGGTGGGGGTAGGGTTTACGAGTACAAGCGTGACGTGCTACAGGGATATGTACCGGAGAGCATGGCGTCGGGCGTGCATCGTCCTTGACCCTGACGGGGGATTTATGGCGAGCCCCGGCTTCTGCGAGTGTCGTGGCCGTCCCTGTGCTTGTCCTGGAGCGGCTTCGAGGGGTGTTGTTGCCGCAGTCCGCGTCCAGCTGCCCGTTCGCTGGTTGACTTCGAGGGCGGGGCAGGTGAGGAAGGACCGGAGTTGGCGGTACAGGGGTCGGTATGGTGGTTGCCGTCGACCACAGTGCGCGGCGTGCCCGGTTCACCAGGGGATGGTCGAGAGTTGGCGGATTTGACCCGGCGTTCGTCATCACCAGGCCACGCCTGACCGGAGTCTGTACTCGGTTGCTGTTTAGATATTCTTTCGAGGGTTCCCCATGCTCATTCGAGGGGCGTCCCGGGGGGAAAAGACGGTAGCAGGTGGAACAGTGGTGCAGAATGACGCCTGCCAGTTCGCACAGGGTCTTGCGCAGTGCCGCGTGCGTCCGCACAGCGTCAGTGAATGCCGCCGCAGTAAATGCCGCCGCCCACGCGTGCCGTTCCGCGGGAAAAAAGGGGAGGGGGGGTCCCCGGTTGTCAGCGACGTGCCACGCGTGGGTTCGGCCCGTTGCCAGTGGGTTGGCGTGTCGCGGCAGGGACGAGCCCGCTCCCTTATAAAAGGAAAGCGGGGGAGGAAGGGGATTTCTTACCTTCGCCATTCCTCGCACCAGCTCTCGCCTCTGCCTTTCGCTTGCTTCCGAGCCCGCTAGTCGCACTCCGTTCGTCCTTCACGCCTTCGTCGCCTTTGCTCCGCGCTCCCTGCTCCGCCGTCCGCCATGGTGATCATCGAAGGCGTCACGGAGTGGACTCCGTCCACCACTACCGAGCACCTTCTGGAGGGCTTGGTGAACGGCGGACAGCTTTCGCCCAGGGGCGATTCGGCGCGGCCGGCGTGGATTGTCCCGGCGCTGGCGGCCAGGGCGCCGAACCCACCGGCGGGGTACGTGGTGAGTTTCATCCGCTTTCATGAGCGGGGCTTCAACGCGCCCGCCAGCCAGTTCATGCGGGGCCTCTGCCACTACTACGGCGTGGAGCTCCACAACTTCTCCCCCAATGCCATCTCGCAGGCGGCAGCCTTCGTCGGCGTCTGCGAGGCTGTGCTGGGGATCGAGGCGCACTGGGACCTGTGGGTCCACCTCTTCCGCGCCGAGCTCAGCACGTCCGGCGCGGGGAGGGGGGTGCGCCGTTCTTCGTGCGCCGGCGGTCTCACGCTCGCGCCGGTCGAGTCCAGGAAGCACTTGTACCCGGCCTACAGGATGACCACCACCAACAGCGGTTGGGCCAAGGGGTGGTTTTACCTGCGCAACGACGGCCTGGGGTTGCCGGAGTACACCGGCAAGGTCTTGACGGAGAAGGCCGACTCCTGGAGCTACGACGTCTCTGGCGAAGGTCAGCGGAAGAGGCTCCGCCCCGTCGTCGACGCCCTTCGTGCCTTGGAGGGGTCGGGCCTGACCGTGGCGCACGTGCTCGCGCACTGTCATCGCCGCCGGGTGGTTCCCCTCATGGAGAGGCAGCTCCCTCTGTTCCGGATGACGGAGGGTGCTGACCCGGCGGCACTGGCGGCTTCGCGCATGTTGTTGGAGCCGTTGCTTGAAGAGTACGTCGTTACGAGGGTGCGAACGGCGGTGCATCCCGACACCATGCCGAGCGACCTCCGGTCGTTCCGGCTGCGCCCCGACGAGGGCCATGTTTTGTCGGTGAGTCGTCATTCTCCCTCTCCGGGCTGTTGGATTGATTAATTTAGAATTCCCTTCCTCAATTCATCGTGATTTCAGGAAGTGAACTGCGGCCTCTACCGCTCCCTCGCGCCGACTCCGGAGGTGCGCGCTTCGAACTTCGCTCGCCGTGACCGCGAGAGGGACGCGAAGGAGGCGAAGAGAGCCAGCAGCCGGAGGAGGCAAGCCCGGCGGGACGCGCACCAGGCGGCGCTTCGCCGGTGGAGGAGGGACGGCGGGGCGCAGCCGTCGTCCCCCGAGGACTCCCCGGACCCTCCCAGCGAGGGGGAGGATGAGGAGGAGATCGATGCTGGCGGGGTTCCGCCCGCCGGTGAGGAGGAGGAGATGGCCGCGCCGCTGCCCGAGGCGGGCGTGGTGGTCCCGGACGGTGGTCGCGCCTACTCGACCCGCGGCGCCGCGGGCGCGAGCAATTTTCTCCTCCGCTGCGGGCGCGCCGCGCCGCAGCGGAGCGAGTGTCGAGGGCTCGAGGGGTTCGCAGCCCCCGAGCGATTTGAGGGGGTCCTCGAGTTCGAGGAGGGCTCCCTCAACGGGCGGCTCGAAGCGGAAGCTGCAGGCGCTGCAGGATTGCATCCGGTAAGTTCTGCCTCGAACTTTTTCGTAGCTTTCCATCCTTGTTCGGTTTTTTGTTTCGTGATTTCCGTTCTTTCTTTTTGATTTAGCACGCGGGGTGCCGCCAAGGCCGCCCCTAACCTCGCGCCCAAGAAGGCGTTGAAGGTTGGGGGGTCGGATTCCCCTCACGCCGGAGGATCGCGTTCGCGCGGGACTCCGCGTCCCGCAGCGATGTCCGCAGCGATGCCGGTGGATCCGGCGCCGGGGGTGCGAGACTCCGGGTCGACGGAGGAGGAGCGGGAGAGGACGCCCCTGGTGGCGGAGCCGAGGCAGGACGCCCCGGTGGTTGAGGTGGAGCCGGGGCACGGCGCCCCGGTGACGGAAGTGGGCGAGCAGGAGGGCCATGCCACTGCCGCGGCCCCTACTGGAAGGAGGCGGTCGTGCCGGTCGGTGGCACGGTCATCCTGCCGGCTTTGGGTCGCGCACAAGGCGTGGCCCAGGGTGGGGATGGCGGGCGCGTTCCCCCCGCTGGGTCGGGACGGACCTGGAGCGGGCCATCTCAGCCGCCGCCGATCTCCATTCCAGGCAGGCGCTGGAGCTCTTCGAGGTATCCCCGCGCTCGTCCCAGCACTTCGAGATTGTTTTTAGTCTGTGTCTTATTCCTGATGGATCTTCGTGCAGCTTCTGCGGCAAGAGGCGGTAGACAAGACCGCGTGCATCGCGGGCTTGTACGCCGATCTTCGCCGGTTCCGCCAGGTGAACGCGGACCTAGGCACGGAAGTGACCCAGCTCACCGTCCGGGTGAGGGAAGCAGAGACGGTTGCCCGCGCACACGAAGAAGCCAAGGCTCGCGCAGAGCGGGAGCGCGACGCTGAGAGAGGCGCGGCGGAGCGGGTGGCCCGAGCCTCGGCCGCAGCGTTGGAGCGGCTCGAGCTTGAGCGCAAGGCGCGCGAGGCCGCGCAGTCCCAGCTCGCGGAGGTGGAGCCTGAAGGGTTCAGGCTTAGTATCTAGATGTATCTTAGTTTTTAGGAGACTAGCTCTGTAAATAAACTAAGATTGAAAGTCGATTGTGCGTTTCAAACTTGTTCGATTGTTCTATTGTGCTACTCTTGGCTTGGAGAGATTTTAGCCGGGTATTTCGAATCCGCAAGCAATTAAAGCGTGGAGTGGAGAGGGAGATGCCGTATCCCTTCGCGGGCATAGGCGGTCTCACGGCTCAACCAGCTCCAGCTTTAGCTAGCTCGCGCCCCGCATCTTCTCTAAGCGCCTCGAGTTTTAGCACAATTTTCGAAAATTGGGACGATTAGGGGGGTAAACCCCCCTGCAGCCCCCGAGGGGGGCTTGGCTTTATTTGAAAATAGAACCAAGTCCCCCTTGTTTGTGTTGTTAGCAACAATGTTTTCATGTTTTTCGCAAACTTTTTATTATTGTTAACTAAGAACATGAAGTATTTACAAGAAATACTGAGAGTTTTAAGGATAGAAGCGACGTAGCTGTTGGATGTTCCAAGCGTTGGTGAAGACCTCGCCCTTCTCGTTCGCCAGCTTGTAAGTGCCAGGTTTGAGGACCTTGGCGATGATGAACGGTCCTTCCCATGGCGGAGTGAGCTTGTGGCGCTCTCGATTGTCCTGGCGCAGCCTTAGCACCAGGTCCCCTTCGTGGAGGTCTCGACGCCGCACCTTCTGAGCTTGGTATCAACGGAGCGATTGTTGGTAACGTGCTGAGTGAAGCAACGCTACGTCGCGAGCCTCGTCCACCTGGTCCAGCGAATTCTCGCGGTCCCGCTGGTTTTGGTCTTCCTGGTAGGCCTTGAGCCTCGGAGACCCGTACTCCAAGTCTGTTGGGAGGACGGCTTCGGCGCCATAGACGAGGAAGAACGGGCTGAAGCCTGTGGCCCTGCTTGGGGTTGTCCTGAGACTCCAGATCACCGATGGCAGCTCAGCAACCCACTTCCAGCCAAACTTGTTCAGCTTGTTGAAGATTCTTGGCCTCAGGCCTTGTAGTATCATGCCGTTGGCACGTTCTACTTGGCCGTTCGTTTGTGGATGTGCCACGCCCGACCAATCAACGTGAATGTGATGGTCGTCGCAGAACTCCAAGAACTTCTTGCCGGTGAATTGGGTGCCGTTGTCAGTGATGATCGAGTTGGGTACCCCAAATCGGTGGATGATGTCGGTGAAGAACAACACGGCCTGCTCAGATCTGATGCTGGTGATGGCCCGGACCTCGATCCACTTCGAGAACTTGTCGATGGCTACCAAGCTGTGCCTGCGCGAGTGCGGCTTCACTCGCTGGCTCGGCGGGCGCCGGTGGCGGTTCGTCGTGTCCGGCTGAAAGTGCATCTAGGCACTTATATGTTTTGGTGATTTTGGATGACAACATGATTAGTCATTTAACTTGTTTGCTTAAGTGTATAAGCAGGAAATAACAAAGAAAGCAAACAAGTGGTAATCATCCCATGCAATCAATAAAATGACAAGTGTTTGGAAATGACAAATGAGACAAGGACTTAAGCATATTAGTTGGTCTCACTTAATAAGATACTTGTCAAAGGTTTTGGGATAAATCATTTGAAGAAATTAGGATTTCTTTGGGCTTGATCCATGGCAATTGTTATATTCAAAATGAGACATGATTCTATGGTTAGTATATGGTCTCAAGTGCATTGAAGCTTATGGACAAGTCAATTACCAAAGAAGACATTCAAATCAATTGAAGAATTGGATTTCAATGTGAATCTCATGATGATGCAATGCAAAGCAAAGCTTAATTTGGCAAGAGAGGACGGAAGGGATCAAGCTAGATGGTAGTGACGTTCCTAACAAGGTAAAGGGCAAGTTGGTCTTGTAGCCGAGGGACTTTGTTGGTGGAAAGGTCTAGCATCTTAGTTTGGGTTCTATACGTTGATCAAGCCATATCAAGTGAAGCAATGCGAAGCATCTAATCTTTATTTGATCATATAGTGGAATGGCTTATGAATTCTTTCATACAATGGAAATTCTAAGTCATTGGCTCAAGATGGATGTGCTCATCAATATGAAGACGTTGAAGCCCTCAAAGTTGAGAATGATCAAGTATGGCATCAATGAAGATTTACAAGCTCAAGTGGTAGATTCTATTTATTGTTTTAATCTTGAGTTTAGGAATGTCGTACTATCAAGAGGGATGCAACATTAGTTGTCTTGGTATACACCAAAAAGTGCTCAATAGATCAACCCATGAGAGATAACCTTTGGAGAGAAGTCCTTTAGGGACTTAGTGTGCTGAGAAGACCAAAACCGGTCGCGGTCTGACCGCTTTTGGGATTTGTGTGCTGAGTCGACCCAAACCGGTCTGACCGGTTTGGGAAACCGGTCTGACCGGTTTGGGCTCTGACAGGTGTAACGGCTAGTTTAGTTCGTTAACCGGTCTGACCGGTTTGGGAAACCGGTCTGAACGGTTTCCAACGGCTATAACGGCTAGTTTTGGTTGTGTGGGGTATTTATACCCCATACCCCTCTCCTTTGAGGGGAGCTGGTTGCCCATTCATTCTTGTACGCCTAGAGCTATCCCAAGCACCAGCAAGCTCTCCCCAAACCTCTCTTTGTGAGAGTTGATTGATTTAGTTCATATCTTTGGATTTGGGTTGAGGGATGTATGTGTATGAGCAATAGATAGCAAGTGATAGCAATTATCAGCTATATAGAGCATATCCTTAGTGTTGAGCACTTCCGGTGAAGCCAAGCATCCATTGGAGCATTTGTTACTCTTGGAGGTGATCCTCCTAGACGGCTAGGCGTCGCCGGTGAGCTACCTCGTGTGTGGTGAGCCACGGATTGTTTGTAAAGGCTGGCCTTGCCTCCTTCGTGAAAAAGGGTCAAAAGCTAGTGATACCGAGGAAAGTGGCTTGGAGTGGATAAGCCCGCCTTTCGTAGGCCCTCAACGGAGACTAGGATTCATCGTGTCTTTGTGACGGCCTTAGTGGCAGCGGTGAACTCCGAACTTCGGGAAAACAAATCTTTGTCTCTTGTTTTTGCTTCACAAGTTCATTTCTAGCATTCATATTCGCTTCCGCTTCGATCTATTTGGGTGTGCTCTAATTGTGTGCAGGGACTTAGTGGACCTGCTTGATATCATCTACAAGAGCCCATCATCAAGTTTGGTTTGTGCTAGAACTTGTAGAGGGGGTTAATTTACATAGTCGGTTTTCTCTGTTGAAAACCGGTCTGACCGCTTTGGCAAAGCGGTCTGACCGGTTTCTAGAAAGCGGTCTGACCGGTTCGGCAAACCGGTCTGACCGGTTTCTGTACTGACTATGTGAAAAAGTTTGTAATTTGCAGATTCACCTATTCACCCCCCCTCTAGGTGACATCAAGGTCCTTTCAATTGGTACCAGAGCTTGGCCTCACATCCAAGCTTAACCGCCGTGAGGAAAGATGTCGACCACTTGTGAGGTAACATATGAGCCACTAGCTAGTGACGGCTCAAATTATTCAATATGGTCTTGTAATGTGCTTAATGATCTTAGGACTATGAGTCCTATTCTTGAGAGAGTTGTAGTTGAAGGCATTGATCGTCCGAATGTTGATTGGAGCATATCCAACCCAACCGAAGACGAAATGAATTGCTTTCAACTCAACTCTCGTGTCGCTAACTTCTTATTTGATGTTGTGAGTGATGAAGTTAGAGAATCGATTCTAGAAGATGAAGCAACTCTATTCGATGCTCATCTCATTTGGGCTCGAATTGAGAAGCTTTACGCCAACATCAAAAGCGACACGCAAGACCAAACAAGAGCCAAGTCACATGAGGAGAGCACTACATCAGCAAAATCATGCTCCAAGCCTCATGTGATGACCACCGTGGAGCCACAAGAGCAAGACGGCTCAGCTGCCACTTTCATGCAGAAACCGGTCCGACCGGTTTCCCAAACCGGTCTGACTGGTTTGGGCAGGAAGGGCACAGCTGGCCACAAGAAGGGAGGCCGACGCCGCGCAAGCAAAATTTCAAGCTCACAAGCAACATCATCCTCCAATGATGAGGCAATCATATATTACAAGTCCAAAGAAGAAGAGAAGGCGGAAAACTCAAAGGATGAGACTATCCTAGCTCTCATCAAAGAGCTTGAGGAAGTCAAATTCACAAACGCCGCTTTGGTTTGTAAGTATGATGCAATTGTTGATAATTATGCTTGTGACACTATTCATATGGCTTCCATAGAAAAAGAAAACAAAGTGCTCAAGGATAAATTGGAATTAATTGCTAGCAAGCATGAGATGCTACAAGTGAAGCATGATGAACTCTTGTGTTCTCATGAAGAACTTGTAGAATCATATGCTTCATTAAATATTGCTCATGAGATTATAATTACTTCGTTAAAATATATTGAATCTCAAACTCACATTTGCACATGCTCTCAAATTCAATATAACCTATCATGTGCTAACCCTTGTTGCTCTCAAGCAAAACAATCTTGGTATGATAAAGTGTGTGTAGAGTCTTGTGAAAACCTTATTTCTCAAGAAAATGAAGAACTCAAGCAAGAGGTAGAAAGACTCACAAAGAGCTTGACAACACTTGAAAAAGAGAGCTATGCACAACCTTCTCAAGATAACCGTGAATCCATGGTGAAGAAGCTTGAGAAGGGATCAACCGTGCAAATCTCTTGTACAAATCAAGTCAAGTCCAACACAAGCCAAGATCAAGACAAGGGTGAAAAGATTGCTCACATCAAGTGCTCAAACAAGATAGAAGGCAAGCCAATTATCTCCAAAAGACAAAGAAATATGGAGAAAAGGAGATGCTTTGGTTGCTTTGAGAAAGGGCATCAAATTGCTTCTTGTCCAAACAAGGAGGAACTACAACAAGAGAAGCCCCAAATAAAGCTCAACAAAGGATTTCTCAAAGCCCAAGCAAAATTCAAGGAAGAATTGGCTACCGAGCAACACAAGAAGAAGGCAATCAACATCAAGCATAAGACATGCTACACATGTCGGGAAAAGGGACATCTTGGTAATGATTGTCCAAATGGTAAATCTACTAAACCCGACATTGTCCATTCTATGCATGTGAAGCTTGGGGATTCTCCAAATGCCCCTTGTGCCTCTAAAGTGATTTGTTCTCCAAAGAGTGGCACAAGAGGAATTTGGGTTCCTAATCATATTTGGACTAACAACATCGGACCCAACACGAGTTGGGTACCAAAACATGCTTGATGAGATTGTAGGGACAATGAGATGCATTGGTGACTTGGCTTGAATGACAATCTTCAATGATCAACTAGCAAGCCAAGAAAAGTTGCTTCCGCTACATACTCTATACCCAATGACATCTCGGTAACTTTGTGCTTAAATTGATTATGTTTAAGTCACTAGTACCTTTTGTAGGATCAAGTGTTTCTAAGTGTTGAACTTGTGGCACTTGATAGTGGCTTAGACTACATTCTTGAATTTCATTCATATATGCCATGTGATGCTTTTAATGGCTCTCTAGTAGAGCAATATTGTGTTAAGTTGCAGTGGATCAAGTTCCGACGAAATTTGAATCAAACATCGGAAATCCACGCCAATCGGTACATGTCTGGCAAAACCGGTCTGACCGGTTTTCCAAACCGGTCTGACCGGTTTGGCCCAGACACTTGCAACTTTGTCACATTCTTGAGAAATGAAGTTTTTAATTCATGATTTATGCATATGCCATGTGGTATGTCTAATGGCTCTTCAATGGAGCAAAGTTTGATCATTTTTCAGAGTATACCACACAAGATCCGACACTGAGGCCGGAAGATCCGACCAGATGATCCGGGCGGCTCTGTGACGAAATTTTCCCGGCCGGATGATCAATCGGAAGATCCGAGCTGAAACCGGTCTGACCGGTTTCCCAAAACGGTCTGACCGGTTTGGCTCAGGGAGTTGGGACTTGGCCATTTGTGTGAGAAATGAAGACTCAAGTATTTCATTTCATGAATTTCTCACTCTTGGCATATGCTTTCTATACTAATACTTCATGATGGTATGATCACTTGGCATATTTCATTTAAAGTAATTTTTGTGCAATTTGACCGAATATTGAATTAATCCCTTCCTTGTCATTTATAAGACAAAGTGCATGTCTCATATTGTCTATATATGATGCACATATCTAGGGGGAGATTATTTCAATATTTGTGTCCTTGAGACTAACCTTTTCTTCTAGTAAACTTGTAGTCTCAATGGTAAGAGAGTACTTCTCTCAATTGGAGTTGTCAACTCATCTTGTGATTCATGACGGTAACACTATAATCTTTTTCATCATGAATCTTGATTTCATTCTATGTTTTGACAACTCAACATAATGTAGCTCAAATTCCTTAAAATGATTTAATCTTTCAAAACTAGTGCATATGAATCCTTTCTATCTACAAATGCACTAAAATAAGGAATTTGGTCTATATTGTGTGACTTCGTAATTAATGACATATGTTTTTCATGCTTTATTTATAGTCATTGATTATGAAATCATGTGTTGTGCACTTTAACGTTTTCTCTCTATATTGATCAATTTGTTTATATCATGAGAGAACTCATATGGATAAAATTGATAATATTGCACAACATATTCTACTAGAGGCCAAGGTATGTTTTCTATGAACTAGTATTTACCTTGTGTATCTAGGCCCTTGTCATGCTAGTGTGTGCATGTACATGCAAATATATAAAGCTCGTATGCGTCCATTATACATTTGGTTAACACTTTCTTGGTGAATAGTGTAAGCTAAATATGATAATGACTTTATGTGCTCTATATATGTGCATGTGCTTGTGTGACATAGGATAGATTTTGAAAAATCCAACTAGCATGCTAGGTTGTGCGTTTTTGAAAATCTTTGAGTCTTTGGTCTTTTGACCTTTGTCGACCTATTTGTGACTATAGTTAACTTTGCTTGATTGATGGCTAGTCACAAATAGTGAGATTTTCTCAAGTCCATAAAATCCTTTATCTATCTTTTGTCTCCCATTTCTCTCGGAAGAAACGAAAGAAATTTGATTCATTGAAAATTTTATCTTTTCTATGGACAATCTTGAGAAGTTGAAGACCATGCATATCACATACACTCTCAGATCAAGTGAACAAGTTTTGGATCTTAATTTCCACCATTTTGGACTAGTCTTAGCTGCCTGGGAAAACCGGTCTGACCGGTTTCCCAAACCGGTCTGACCGGTTTGGGCCCAAGCAGCTGGGTGAACTTTTTATGGAAAATCTTGGATTTTTGAAGGCCAAATTTCATCATTATATCTTCTCAGATCAAGGGAACATGTTTTGGAACAGTTTTGAAGCAAGTTCCGACCTTAGGTCGGAAGATCCGACAGGAAGTTCCGAGCGGTTCGGTCTCGAGTTGTTTCTGGCCCGGAAGATCCGAAGTTCATCAGAAGATCCGACAAAATTCTCGGAAGATCCGGAGTTTCTGGCAGACTCACCTCCTGGGAGAAACCGGTCTGACCGGTTTCCCAAACCGGTCTGACCGGTTTGGTCCAGGAAGGTGGCCCACATGTTTTTATCTCATCCCGTGATTCCCTCTCTCTCCTACCATACTCATTCACCACATATCCTCTCTCTCTCCTGTTCTTCACCGCAAGAGGCCCCTCCATGGCGATTTGAGGATTCAACCAAGGAAAAGAAGATTTCTCTTCGGTTTTGGAGTGCCACAAGGCTGTTAGATCGATTCCCCATCAAGTTGTGCACTCAAATCTTCATCTCTCTCGAGTTCAAGGCTCTCAAGGTATTCAAATCTTTCCATCGCCCGATCTACGAGCTCAATGCATATCTTGTAAAACCCTTTGGTAGAACATCTTCTGGCATGTCTAGGAACCTATCCCTAAGAGATCATTCAATTTGGTTGGCTACATTTTGCGTAACAAGGATTTGCATCCTCACTGCGCAAAGCGGTCTGACCGGTTTGGCAAACCGGTCTGACCGGTTTGGGCAGTGAGGGCTCAAGTCTCTGTTTTGCAACGTGTGTGCTCACATATGGACTAGGGATAGATTTTGTACCAATATCTTGTCAATATCCAGATCAAACTCTGTCCAGATTGGCCCCAAACTAGTTTTGGCTCAGCTCAGGCAAAAGCGGTCTGACCGGTTTCTGAAACCGGTCTGACCGGTTTGGCCCTGAGCTGACCCAAAACTTGTTAGGTGCTCTCTTTAATTCTATACTCGAGCCAATATTTTTCTGGGCACTTTTATCATGTTTATCTGTCCAAATTGATCTTCAAATCGAGTTGGCTCAGCTCAGACCAAAAGCGGTCTGACCGGTTCCTGGAACCGGTCTGACCGGTTTTGTGCTGAGTTGACTCAAATCCTGTTGAATGCACTCTATCTATTCAAATATTTTGATCAATCATCTCCTGGGTATTGATACTTTGTGTGTCATCCTGTGAACCCAGGAAGGACAGTAGAAGATGCCAAAAGGATCACATGCCGAGAGAATCAAAAAGGGGAAGTTTGATGAATCTGGAGGTAGTAGCTCACAAGCAGTCAGTGGCAGAGCTTTGAGGCCTAGGAGGTCAAAGAGAACAGCTGAGCAGGAAATTGAGGAGGTGGATGAAGTTGGGAACACCACTGATGAGGATGAGGTTGATGATGAAACCTACAGGGTTGTATACCGGCATGATCAGTTGGGTGGTAATGCTGATGATGAGGAGATGGCAGCCGGTGATAATGAGGAAGAGGAGGCAGCAGGTGATGGTTCACCAGAGGCAAATGCTACTCTCATTCTTGAGATTTGCCGACCCACTGGCCCAGCTAGCAGGAGAGTGACAGATTATCTTGCCAGTGGGATGACTGATGTAGTTAGGAGGTTGAGGAGGACTAGTCCACTTGGTGTGGATAGGACAGCGACCGACTACAGATTTTGGACTCTTTTTCAGCAGGACTTCTATGCCACATCCATTATGAAGAAGACCAAAATCACATCAGATGCACAGTATGTGGATTGGGAGTACATGAGCAAACAAGACAATCCAGTGTTCAATGAGATCATTAGAGTGTGTTCAGAAAAGAGAATCAAGCATCTCATGGGCTTCAAGCATAATTAGAACAAGGAAGTCATTGCTCAGTTTTATGCTACTGTGTTCTTCGGCTACTTTGAGGAAAATGGTGCACAAGAGAGAGCTATGCATTGGATGACAGAGGGACAGCGCTTTCATGTCACCTTTTCTGACTTTGCCTCTATACTCAGAGTTGGACATGAGAGTGATGATACAGTCAGGATACATGATCGGGGTGTTATGGAACCATCAGAGATAAATTTCATGTATCCTAGAGATCAGCATGGCAGTTGGGGGAAAGTGAGTGGTCTCTACACCTACTATGAGACCCTTTACAAATTACTCAGAAAGACACTCACTCCTAGAGATGGAAACACCTCAGATATCTCACTCTACATGAGAAATTTGATGTATTATCTGAGGATTGGTGAGGAAACTCCTCCATTTAGTGTTGCCGATTTCATTTGGCATGAGATCAAGACTATTTCTGAGAGTCCTCAGAAGATTTGTGCCTATGGCCCCTTCATCATGTTCATCATCGAAAGGGTTACAAGTTTGAAGATCAAAAAGGACACCCAACACAAGCCACTTCACCCTCCTGTGCCTCATAAGTTTAGAATGCCTTCTCCTCCACCAGCAGACACAGATGCATCAGCCGGAGGTGATTAGCAGCAGCCACAGCAGCCTTCTCAGCAGCAGGCCAGAACCGGTCTGACCGGTTTGGGTCTGGCAGTGGTACACAGCCAGCAGGACGGACCTCTCCCATTCGGAAATTCATATCTATGTTCACAGGCATTTGCAAAGGTCAGAGGGATGTCCAGGTTGATGTAAGGCAGCAGAGGATTGAGAACAAGAAGACTCGAGATGCGATCAAGAGATTACACACTGCATTGAGTCCAAATGATCCACCATCACCTATTTCACCACCTCTTGAGCTACCTGAGATTCCCCCGCTTCGAGATATCATGACCGATCACATGAATGCGGGATATTTTGAGCAGTATGGTGATATCTTTGGATATGGACATGTTGGATCAAGCTCGCAGCCTCCGCCACAGTCAGTTGGTGCTCCAGGAGCCATGCCATTCATGCCTACTTCAGAGAGTGACTTGTTTGGTTCTTCATTTGGATTTGCACCTCCAGGACCATCTTATGCAGCTGCTACACACCCGTCCTCGTCATATGCATATGGTGGCACATCTTCATCGATGGCGGGAGTACAGTTCTCTAGTGCACCATCTCCATCTCCCGGAGACTTTGCTTCACAGGCAGCAGCTTCTATCTTCGGACCATCTTCTGCTCCTAGTCATGGTATGTCTAGCGCATCTTTATCTTCTTCCATGGCTAGCTCATCCGAATCACTCTATTTTATCATACATACACATTCACTTGAGTGAAGGTTTTCATTGGACCACATCTTCTTCGTCAGATGATCACAGCCCGACCTTCTAGCGGCGGAGGAGATTGGATGTATGATGGGAGCGTGTCTACAAGCTTCTCCAGGCCCTTTATGGATGGTTGATGACAAAGGGGGAGAAGAATGGATTAAAGCTTATCTAGTTAATCTTGTAGTCATATGATTGTAATAATCTTGCACTTTATCTCTTTGTGGACTTGAGAACTTGTAATGTGTGCTTCTGTGTGTTGAACCTTGTTTTATATTCTAAGTGACAATTTGCTAGTGTCTTACATGTATTGATTGATGCAATGTTGTTTCACACATGCTTGCTGTCGGGGTGAAACCGGTCCCAAACCGGTCTGACCGGTTTGGCTCGTGACAGCGGGGTGAAACCGGTCTGACCGGTTTCCCAAACCGGTCTGACCGGTTTGGCCCGTGACAGCAAGTATGTGCTTCTCTTGTTTCATTGAGTGCTACATGTCATATGCATCACACATTGTTTTATCATGTCACACACACTTGTTGCACATGTTGGATGCTGAGATATAGGGGGAGCTCTCATTTTTTTTTGATTTGATGTGCATTTGGCATTTGAGGCCGAATTTTTGAAATTCTATTCAAAGCACATATTAAGGGGGAGCTCACTATATATCTTAGTTATCTAGAGCGTAAATTTCATATATTTTGTAAGCTTTAATCATGTTGTCATCAATCACCAAAAAGGGGGAGATTGAAAGTGCATCTAGGCACTTATATGTTTTGGTGATTTTGGATGACAACATGATTAGTCATTTAACTTGTTTGCTTAAGTGTATAAGCAGGAAATAACAAAGAAAGCAAACAAGTGGTAATCATCCCATGCAATCAATAAAATGACAAGTGTTTGGAAATGACAAATGAGACAAGGACTTAAGCATATTAGTTGGTCTCACTTAATAAGATACTTGTCAAAGGTTTTGGGATAAATCATTTGAAGAAATTAGGATTTCTTTGGGCTTGATCCATGGCAATTGTTATATTCAAAATGAGACATGATTCTATGGTTAGTATATGGTCTCAAGTGCATTGAAGCTTATGGACAAGTCAATTACCAAAGAAGACATTCAAATCAATTGAAGAATTGGATTTCAATGTGAATCTCATGATGATGCAATGCAAAGCAAAGCTTAATTTGGCAAGAGAGGACGGAAGGGATCAAGCTAGATGGTAGTGACGTTCCTAACAAGGTGAAGGGCAAGTTGGTCTTGTAGCCGAGGGACTTTGTTGGTGGAAAGGTCTAGCATCTTAGTTTGGGTTCTATACGTCGATCAAGCCATATCAAGTGAAGCAATGCGAAGCATCTAATCTTTATTTGATCATATAGTGGAATGGCTTATGAATTCTTTCATACAATGGAAATTCTAAGTCATTGGCTCAAGATGGATGTGCTCATCAATATGAAGACGTTGAAGCCCTCAAAGTTGAGAATGATCAAGTATGACATCAATGAAGATTTACAAGCTCAAGTGGTAGATTCTATTTATTGTTTTAATCTTGAGTTTAGGAATGTTGTACTATCAAGAGGGATGCAACATTAGTTGTCTTGGCATACACCAAAAAGTGCTCAATAGATCAACCCATGAGAGATAACCTTTGGAGAGAAGTCCTTTAGGGACTTAGTGTGCTGAGAAGACCAAAACCGGTCTGACCGGTTTTGGTAAGCGGTCTGACCGCTTTTGGGATTTGTGTGCTGAGTCGACCCAAACCGGTCTGACCGGTTTGGGCTCTGATAGGTGTAACGGCTAGTTTAGTTCGTTAACCGGTCTGACCGGTTTGGGAAACCGGTCTGAACGGTTTCCAACGGCTATAACGGCTAGTTTTGGTTGTGTGGGGTATTTATACCCCATACCCCTCTCCTTTGAGGGGAGCTGGTTGCCCATTCATTCTTGTACGCCTAGAGCTATCCCAAGCACCAGCAAGCTCTCCCCAAACCTCTTTTTGTGAGAGTTGATTGATTTAGTTCATATCTTTGGATTTGGGTTGAGGGATGTATGTGTATGAGCAATAGATAGCAAGTGATAGCAATTATCAGCTATATAGAGCATATCCTTAGTGTTGAGCATTTCCGGTGAAGCCAAGCATCCATTGGAGCATTTGTTACTCTTGGAGGTGATCCTCCTAGACGGCTAGGCGTCGCCGGTGAGCTACCTCGTGTGTGGTGAGCCACGGATTGTTTGTAAAGGCTGGCCTTGCCTCCTTCGTGAAAAAGGGTCAAAAGCTAGTGATACCGAGGAAAGTGGCTTGGAGTGGATAAGCCCGCCTTTCGTAGGCCCTCAACGGAGACTAGGATTCATCGTGTCTTTGTGACGGCCTTAGTGGCAGCGGTGAACTCCGAACTTCGGGAAAACAAATCTTTGTCTCTTGTTTTTGCTTCACAAGTTCATTTCTAGCATTCATATTCGCTTCCGCTTCGATCTACTTGGGTGTGCTCTAATTGTGTGCAGGGACTTAGTGGACCTGCTTGATATCATCTACAAGAGCCCATCATCAAGTTTGGTTTGTGCTAGAACTTGTAGAGGGGGTTAATTTACATAGTCGGTTTTCTCTGTTGAAAACTGGTCTGACCGCTTTGGCAAAGCGGTCTGACCGGTTTCTAGAAAGCGGTCTGACCGGTTCGGCAAACCGGTCTGACCGGTTTCTGTACTGACTGTGTGAAAAAGTTTGTAATTTGCAGATTCACCTATTCACCCCCCTCTAGGTGACATCAAGGTCCTTTCACCGGCCCCGTCGCGCGTCTCTTCATCATCTCCCACGGACTCTACTTCGCCGTCGAGGACGAAGCATTCCCGCGTGGGGTCGTATTCCCCCTCGCTGAAGTCGTCGAAGCAGGTGAGGCAGAAGTCCGCGATGGCCTGGAAGGAGATAAGGTCTTCGCGGTCGCGCAACCCGGAGTAGTCCAAGTTCGGGTGCTCCTGCCCGCGCGCACTCTCTCCGTCATCCGACTCGGACTGGGGTCCGCCGGGTGAGGAAATGTTGAGGCCGCGGATCGAACCCAGCTGGTGACCCGGCGAATCCTCGTGCGCGTTCGGGTTGGCGCTGATTGCCGCGGAGTAGCTTGCGGCCGCGTTGTTCATCCCGTGGGGGAGCTGCGCCGGCCCGACCACATTTTCCCAGCGCGCTCCCTCCGCGGGAGCCGCCGGCGGGGGTCCGCCCCCCTGTAATGTGGCAGCGGGCTGGAGCAGCAGGTGTGCGTCCCAGTCAGGGAGGACGATGCGCGGAGCAACGCGCCGCTCCGCGCGGATCTGCAGCTCGCGCAGTCTTCGTCGTCTCCTGAGCTGGGCCGGCGTCGGCGGTGTCGGGGTAACGGGCATCATGTTGGGCGGCCTGGAGGCGAGTCGCATGAGGAGGCCCTCACCGGTCGCTTCAAACTCCAGGCTCCCAAACGTGATCCGGTACCCGCGCGGAAGCGGGCCGGGGGACCCCGTGGCGGATCGTGGTGGCATGGTCTTGACGCGGCCTGCCGTCAAGGGAACTGATCGGGTGTGATTGTCCACAGCGCAGCCCCCTACCTGGCGCGCCACTGTCGGTGCTGGGATCGGTCGACCAATCCCCAGCGCCAAACAGAATGCGTTGTGTCCCGTCCCTTGACGGTTGATGCAAGAGCTAGCACGATGAGACAAGCGTTTATCCTGGTTCCGACCGTGAGGTCGTACGTCCAGCAGGGTGCGCTCGGGGCGCTGTACTATCTTGCACCGAAGTGCTTGCAGAGGGGGGCTACAAGCAAGGCGGGAGAGGAGTCTCCAAGTCCCTGAAAGCGAGTGTGATTGAGGCAAGTGCCAATATCGTGTGTGGCGGTGTGTGTCATCCTCCCCTTTTCTTCTCCTCTTACCTCCTTTTATAGGTCAAGGAGAGAAAGGTGGGGGTAGGGTTTACGAGTACAAGCGTGACGTGCTAAAGGGATATGTACCGGAGAGCATGGCATCGGGCGTGCATCGTCCTTGACCCTGGCGGGGGATTTATGGCGAGCCCCGGCTTCTGCGAGTGTCGTGGCCGTCCCTGTGCTTGTCCTGGAGCGGCTTCGAGGGGTGTCGTTGCCGCAGTCCGCGTCCAGCTGCCCGTTCGCTGGTTGACTTCGAGGGCGGGGCAGGTGAGGAAGGACCGG
Organism: Echinochloa phyllopogon; assembly: GCA_033239725.1. NCBI lineage: Eukaryota > Viridiplantae > Streptophyta > Magnoliopsida > Poales > Poaceae > Echinochloa > Echinochloa phyllopogon. The sequence goes on from BTCW01000001.1 coordinate 7,887,448, forward strand.
AGTTGGCGGTACAGGGGTCGGTATGGTGGTTGCCGTCGACCACAGTGCGCGGCGTGCCCGGTTCACCAGGGGATGGTCGAGAGTTGGCGGATTTGACCCGGCGTTCGTCATCACCAGGCCACGCCTGACCGGAGTCTGTACTCGGTTGCTGTTTAGATATTCTTTCGAGGGTTCCCCATGCTCATTCGAGGGGCGTCCCGGGGGGAAAAGACGGTAGCAGGTGGAACAGTGGTGCAGAATGACGCCTGCCAGTCCGCACAGGGTCTTGCGCAGTGCCGCGTGCGTCCGCACAGCGTCAGTGAGGACGCACAGTGACTGGAGCAGGTGGAACAGCGAGCTCTGCGGTGTCAGCGGCGCGACGTGGGGGAAAGATTGCCTTTTGACTTCGGCGCCCGCCTGATGGGGCGGGCATTAAGTGCCGTTGTCGGTTGGGGCGCCGGGGAGCGCCGCGTTATGTAGAGGAGTGGCCTCGAGCGAGGCGGAGTTGGCTCGCCCGTTCGACGGGGTGCACGACCCTCGAGCGAGGCGGAGTTTGTGTTGTGCCTGCTCGAAGGGGTGCGCGGCCGTCGAGCGAGGTCGAGACGGGGGTAGCGACTCGGGCCCCCCTGTCAGGCGAGTTCGGACGGCCGTTCTTGGGCCGCGACAGGCTGTGACGGGCCGAGCTGCCGACGATTCGGCCTTTCGTGGTATATCGTTCTTTGAGGGTGATCACCCCGATGATTAGGGGACCCCCTGGGTTTGTCCCCGACAAATAGTTTTTTATTACATGGATAAAATTTTACATGATTTTTTTATCTTGAGGTGAAATGCCTTGGGATATAACCTCTGGTTTATGATTTCGGTATTCAGTCTGTAATAATTCAACCAATATTTTCAGGCTCAGCCTGGCCAAAATTTTGCAGTTGCAGTCACCGATAAATCATACATGTAGAACTTTTGCATCTTTTGAATGTGTGGAAATTGTCATAATTTGCTTTGAAGTACCAGGACGATGGCGGCAAGGAGGGCACCAGGACGGGACATGGAACATTTAGAATTTCAAGCTTCATGGGTAAGGTATGTTTACTGAGAATAGATTAAAGGCTTCTCCATCTTATAGCTAAGTAGTCTTCTTGTAATTTTATTGCCAAGTCTGCTATTTGTCATTATTGAATCCTGAAGTTTCTTCCCATTTCATTTTTTTCATGGAGTTGTGCATTCACTGTTAACTATCTTATAATCTGCACCCCACATGTGAATAGTCGCATCTGTTTCAGACAACCAAACTTGTAATCAGGCCTGCCCATATGTTGTCCTAGAGCAAAAATAATTGTACCTATTATTGAGTCGACTAGTGGAATTTTTTTTATCCTAGCATGATGAATAGAATATTAAAAAGTCTGAAGATGTGTTCAGAAGGAATATTATCCAATTAAGTAATGATATAAAACAAGGTTATAAACATGAACTGAAGCTTCATGACTGTAAGATGTACGTTCACATTTGCAGTTTGAGAATCCATAGGGTAAATTGATATTACTCTCTTTAGAACTTGAACGCAGTTTGTGCGGACTGGAAGGCTGATTTTTATTGTTTGATTGGCTTGCAGGTGAAATGATCATTGAGTCAGTTTACTCCTACGCAATGGGATAAGTATCAGTGGCATCCTTTCATGGGTCCACGGCGCTTCATCCAAGTGCTGTTCCTCTGAGTTGTGTTCATGATCGTGGAGCTTAACACATTCTTCCTCAAGTTTTGCCTATGGATCCCTCCAAGGAATCCATTGGTTGTGTACAGGTTGATCCTCTGGTCGCTGATTGCTATCCCAACCATCCGTGAGTACAACTCCTACTTACAAGACAGATTAGCCTTACAGTGCCCATTTGTTAGCAACAACACGCCTGAACGGCCTTTTAACCCCGTTTCTTGATGGATTTACTAATATTTGGTTATGGTTTTGATTATCACGGTACAGCAAATCAGTGAAGAAGGTTGGAGCGTTTTGTTGGCTATCTCTGGCTATATGCATAGTGGAGTTGGCCTTTTAACTCCGTTTCTCTGGCTATCTGCATGAAGTTTGGGCATGGTGAGCTTCTCCATTTCAACTTTCTTGTAATCTTGTCAGATATGACATGATGTATACATGCAAACTGTTTGCCTGACATTCATCAATTTTGAGCAGGGTTATTTCATGACCCAATGCCTACCTGGTTGATCATCTTTTGGAGCTCAGTGGGGATTGCTCTTGTGATTTTTTTGCTAGCATGACCATGGAGAAATCACCAAAAATTCCGGAGAAAGCAGCTGTGATAGATAGCAAGGATTTATCTCAGACCATTTCAAACTCACTTCTTTTTGGATACAAGCGTTGTACATATGTGATATATGATGTAGCTTACGTATCAAGGGAGCCCATTTTTCTGCTGCTCCCGGCAGGAACTTGGTTTGTCACAACTCAGAATAGCTCATTGTTGTTGGCATGTTATTGACGAATACTTGAGAATATTGCAGCATCAAAACCTGGTGTAATTATCCAATAAAGCAATGCCATTGCATGTTTGAGTTCTAAATTTCTTATTGAAAAAAATGCATAAGTCTCTTATCTGCCATTCGGTTTCTCACCATTTTTGTTTTCTTAGTATAGTAAAGCAAATTCAATACTACTTCAAAGTCGAAAAGGTTTGCCCGGTAGTTTTTTTTCTTTTTGGAAAGTGCAGGAGCACCGCTTAGCATTTAAGAAGGAAGCGTGCTCAAGTTACAAATACATCGATATACTAAGATAAGTAACTTTCATGTAATTCGGTGCGATCCATCCATGTATCGTACCCGTAGCAACGCACGGGCACTTACCCGTAGTAGCATGAGACACGAGACCCGTAGTAACATGAGACACGAGAGGACCGGGGCCATTCTGGCTCAGCACGGTTCAAAGTTCCACTCCACCTCTATCTTTTGCAATGCTCTAGAGTCTTAGAGTAGAGAGTATTACCTAGAGGATGTGAGTCATTAGCTAATTAATTATTTGGCATATTATTTAATTTATTTCTCGCTGCCAAATTAATTAGAGGACATGCAATTCCAGTTCATGTTAGAAAAAATTAGGTCGATCCAATGACAGAAAATAAGTGAACTTGTATACCAAGTAGTATGGCATTTGTTTCAAAATATACTAGATCATTTTAGGTTTGTCTTAAATCAAATTTGTTATTAAGTTTATAAAATTATATACCAACATTTATAACATCAAATTAGTTAACGAAGATAGTTTCGTCTAATGTAGTGCCTATAAATATGATTGCACTAGTCAACATGATTAATAAATAGGAATCGTTCTTGGTCACAAAAAAAAAGAAAGAAAGAGAAAACAGAGGGAGCCATAGGACCAACTAGCCACGTAGCCAGTAGCGACATATATGGATCATGGATGCCTTGGAAGTTGGTCGTGTGGGGACGAAGCGGACGAGCAGTCGACACTGATACTCATGCACGATTGATACATTGATACTTGAACTAGGGATGCAGGCGCATGTACGCGTGGAACATCTGACATGTCCTAGCTAGCGCAGAAGATGTATGTCACCAGAACGGCCGAGCCATCTGGATTGTCTCCAGTTTAGCCATCGATTTAATTGCCAGAAAAAAGAAATGAAGGTTTGAGTCCAAGCTGAAGGGAGAGGTAAAAGAACGGTTTGCTCTGAATCTTCAGTTCCAACTTCCAAGTCAAAAAAGAGAGAATGGTAAAAGAACGGTTTGCTCTGAATCTTCAGTTCCAACTTCCTAGTCAAAAAAGAGAAAATGTTGTGGACTGCAACACTGAACACTGTCATTACAAAAGGAGAGCAAAAGTGCAAAACCGATATGCACCAGCCGGGAATCGAACCCGGGTCTGTACCATGGCAGGGTACTATTCTACCACTGATGCTGCGACAAGTTGCAATGCGCAGTTGTACCATTACTGTTATCTTGACAGGTTACAGATTTACAGCCCACACACTGCAAATATGAAGGAAACCTATGAAGCTCCGGGTGCTCCGAGGATTTAAGGAGAAGAACTAGGATGAATAGCAAACGAAAACCCGCTTGGCTCACCTCCAAGTGAACCGCAATGTCAGAGATTATATATGCTACCAAATGCGTCATAGCAAAACACAGCTACTATGAAGCTCCGAGGATTCATGTTTCTGATGAGACAAATAGACAACTGTTGCCAATTTGTTAATCATGAGACTTGGGACAAAAAAAAAACAAGTCATCGTCACAGCCAAAAGGACCATCAACCAGCGAATTGTGAGTTTCTGTCACACGTACGGCTCTCTAATGCGATTTTAGGAGTCATGGTTATTACCTTTCAGTCTGTGCAATTGGATTCCAAATTGAGCACCTAAAAATTTATGTTAACTACGAAAGGCCCGGTACATGCATCAGAATAATCAAACTTGATGTAAGGAGCATTTGCTTAGTTCAAAAAAAAAAAGATGTAAGGAGCATTTGCCTGGGGACACCCGAGACTTAAGGAGCAGAACTAGGATGAATAGCAAACGAAAGCTCAGCTCCAAGTGAACCGCAATGTCAGAGATTATATATGCTACCAAATGCAATGCATCATAGCAAAACGCAGCTACTATGTTATTATGTTTATAAAGAGATAGATACTTGCATCAAACTACGATTTTTAATTAATAAGGAAAAAACATGTTGCATCCTCATCACTGGAGGTTACCTGCTCCCTCCGTCCCGTAAAGAATGCAATTCTCACTTTTCGAGAAGTCAAATCATTTCAACTTTGACCAAGTTTATACAAAATAGTACTAGTATTTATGTCTTCAAATCGATTTAGTATGAAAATATAATCTGTGATTAATCTAATGATACTTATTTTGTATCATAAATGTTAGTAACTTTTTATATAAATTCAGTCAAACTTGAAATGGTTTGACTTCTCAAAAAGTGAGGATTGCATTCTTTACGGGACGGAGGGAGTATGTTGCTTCATTGCTCTGTCAATCATCTCCCGTAACCTTCGCTCGCCAATAATACTGTGGTCTGCTGCATACCCTTCTCGCCTGGCAAGCGTCCTACTGCCGACCTTCACCTTCAGCCGCCCCCTGTCCTCGTCGTCGTCTCCGGCCACGGCGCGGCAGCGGACGCCGGTGACGCTGTCCTCGTGCAGGGCGATGTTGGGCAGCACCCCCCAGGCCTCTCCCGGGTAGTCCACGAACGCGCTCGCCGAGAACACCCTCTCCGCTCTGCACCTCCTGGGGTCGTAGGCGTACACCTCGTGGGCGCTCGTGGCGAGCAGGATCTTCCCGCCGCTCCACGAGGCGAGCGGGAGCACGGTGCGCCCGCTGCACATGCCGTTCCTGATCGCCATGGGCAGCTTGTAGAAGCTGATGCGGCAGCGCATCGACCACGACGGCGGCGAGCCACCGGTGCCGGTGCCGCCGGCGGTCCGAGTCCAGAGCTCGGTCTCGTGGCGCGTCCTGAGGCGGGGGTCCAGCTCCACCATCGCGCACAGGGACCCGTCGAGCTCGGCGAGGCCGGTGACGTGGCGCACCGGCCGCCGCCCCGGCGGCGCCACCCACCCGAACTCCTCCGTGCTCACGGCGAGGGACAGGATGGCTGCTTGTGGGTGGATATGCCAGTAGAAGCACCCGTCCACGAACACCGGTGGCCGGCCGGCGGCGTCACGCCCGCGGTTGGCACCGGCGCCGAAGTCGAACCACATGCTGGCGGCGACGTGCGACGGCGGTAGGTGCCCGGCGCAGGGGCGCCACCCGCCGGAGCTCAGGCCGTAGACCTCGCAGCGCGGCTGCATCTTGCTTTCATGGTAGAGCCTGACCACCTTGTGCTCGCGCGCGGCGGGGTCGAAGCCGAGCCCGGCGCTGGAGAGCCCGAAGAAGTAGCTGCTCGCCGGCGTGCAGGGCGGCAGGGAGACGTGCTCGCCGGTGGAGAGGTTGCAGACGTGGTACGCGTGCAGCTGGGAGAGGAGGGTGAGCCCGCGGCACGGCCTGGTGCCGGAGAAGACGAGATCCGTGCCGCACCGATTGCTGGCGCGCAGGTTCTCCATGGTCACGAGCTCGCGGGCCGGCGCGGCAGCCTCGTCCGACGACGGGTTGCGGCTCTTGTGCGCGGTTAGGTTCAGCTTGCAGGCGTAGAAGGCGGTGGCGTCGGAGCGTGCGTCGAAGAAGACGATCTCCGGCGTGTGGGCGGCGGCGGCGGCTCTGGCCGCGCGGTGCGCCTCGGTGAAGTGGTCGGAGGTGAGCGCGTCGCGCCATGCCCGGCAGACCGCCCGGAAGCGGACGGCGGCGGCGGCCGGGACACGCGTCAGGATGTGTTCGACGAGCACGTCTTCAGGCAGGTGCTGCGGTGCCGGCGCCTGGTCGTCCGGAGGCACATTGGACGACAGCACCCCTGGCGGCGGCGGCGGTGCATGGGATTCGGTCGAAATAGATCGTGTTGGTTTGTGACAGATTAAGGTCGATCAAATCCAAGGATTCGTGGGGCATTCGATCGATCGGGAGACCTATATATGGGATATTCGAAGTACATGTATGGATGGATAAGCATACATAGAGTCCTGGGGTAAGACTTGCACCGACGTTTTCTAAGGTCCCGTATGAGAGGGCTTATAACGATTCTGACTTTACCTGTTTTTCTTTGCAAAAAAATAGATCAAAAGTTTGCATCCATCGGTGAAGAGAAGGATGAAGAAAATGAGGATAAAGAGACAAAACGAAAGAAAGAAGGAACAGAAGGCAAGAAGTGCATAAGTGCATAAGGTACTGTTTGACACAACTCCAACTCTAAAAAATATATAGAGTTTTTGAAGCTGGGTACAAGGAGCTTTAAGAAATTCTGAAGTTAGAGCTGAGATTACATAGATAGTATTTAGATGAATTATTTTATTTATAATTTATACTAAATATTAATATTTAAAATATATTAATTTAGCATGAAAAATGTAAATTTGGACTGGAGTTTGAAACTGGAGTGCCTATGCCAAACAGATCCTAACTTATGGCCCTGGATCCGCACAGAGCGTGGATTAACTAGTTTCATAAACTGAGAAAAAATTGAACAGGTGAAACCAGTTGTTCCTTCACTGGCTTTAACCTATCTCCCTAAAATACTAGGGCCGGGCCTGATTACCAAATTTATGCCGTTTCAGTTTTAGGCACATAAAAATTGATAATATAGTGCTGTATTTACTCAAACTAGCAAATATGTCAGCGCGACACGTGCACGTTACCTGTATTATGGGGGTTATTTTAGACTATTTGGTTGGTGTGGTACGTGAGATGGGTAAAGAAATTCCATTGTAAGAAAATTAATGTCAAAACGGTAAAAAACTCTTTAGAAATATTATCTTTTTTTATTTATGAAATTTTTTTACGTCTTTCCACCGTTAGAAATGACAAGCGGATCCTTTGCGAACGGTGGGTAGAAATTATTTGTGAGAAATATTTTTAAAAGAATTGGATCCTTATGCATAGAATAAAATCACCGTCACAACTCCGGCATATTTTGATTCAATTTAGTCTCAATTAAAAAAATCTCCAAATCTACTCCAAATCTGTCGGGTGCTCAGTCATTCGGGGGTGCTTGCGTACGTGTATTCATAGAGATGAGTGTGCGTGCGTGTGAATTTTTCACGTCTTTCCACCGTTAGAAATGACATGCGGATCCTTTGTGAACGGTGGGTAGAAATTATTTATATGAGAAATATTTTTAAAAGAATTGGATCCTTATACACAGAATAAAATCACCGTCGCAACTCCGGCATATTTTGATTCAATTCAGTCTCAATTAAAAGAAATCTCCAAATCTACTCCAAATCTGTCGGGTGCTCAGTCATTCGGAGGTGCTTGCGTACGTGTATTCATAGGGATGAGTATGCGTGCATGTATGAGCGTCTGCGTTATACTGTGTAATTCTAAAAAAAAGAGTAAAATGCACCATTAGTATATAAACTTGGTGAGTGGGTGCGTTTAGGTACACCATCTCTCTAATTGCTCATTTAGGTGCAACAACTTGGCATGTGGGTGCAAATAGGTCATCACAAGGACACGCGGGCAAAATAACGCCACGTAGGCAGCTGATGTGTTAGCCGACGTTTTTTAGAAAAGACCTTACTCATTGGCCAATTTAGTTTAAATGACATAGATAATTTAAAAAGGAAAAAAAATCAGCATTATCCTCTCCCCTCCTCCTCACGTTGCAGAGATGGGCATCGATTCCACCCGTCTCTCCATTCTTTCTTCTCACTCTCCTGGTGCTGGTGGTGGCCGCCGACACCCCCTGATGCTGCCTCAACTCTTCCCCTTGCTGCTTGGTGCTTCCTGCCTCTCATCCGGGTCATCCCCCTAGCTGCTACTGGTTCCCTTCCCTCTTTGCTGCTGCAGTGGGTGCCTTCTCTCTGGCCCAGTTGTGGCTGCTGCTGCTGCCGCTTCCAAAAGAAGGGGTTGCTGCTGTGCTGCTCGTGCTGTTGCATACAGTTCGAGGGAGGGAGCAGCAAGAGAGAGGCCGAGAGGGAGGGAGCAGCAAGAGAAGGGGTTGCTGCTGTGCTGCTCGTGGTGTTGCATACAGCTCGTGCTGCTATGTTTTGGTGATTTTCAAGGTAAGATGGGATCCTTCTTTTCCCTAAACCAATTTTGCATAAATCGGACACTATAACTAAACTAATCTTACATAAAACACACAGCGGACAACAGAGAGAATTGATGAAACTTACTGTAATCTGGTGGAGCCAGGTTGCTAGGTTCCCTCCGGTTTGGTCCCATCGGTGTGCGGCACGGGAAGGACTAGTGGCCAACGGCGTGGCAAAGATTAGTCCACGGCGTGCGCCAGAAAAAGAACCGCCGGCGGCGGCGCGTGGAAAAAAACGATCGGCACAAATACTTACGTCCGTCTAAACTTGTAGACTAAAAAAACAGTTCTAACAAGCAATAGAAAATTAAGTACGAGGCACCCACTCGCAAAGTTTATGTACTAATGGTGCATTTTACTCAAAAAAAATAAAAGAAACTCGACTCCTGCTGTAACTATAAGACGTCCCCAAGGCAAAGATATACTCCGTAGGGTCGACAAAATTGCCACGAACCCTGGCTATCGCCCTATCGGGGAACTCCATGGAGAACAAACTCGATCTCCGCGCTGCCGCTCTCGGGGTCATAGGCGTAAACCTCGTGGCGGATGCGACAGTAGAAGCAGCGGCCAAGCGAACACTGGAGGTGCCGGCCGTCGAGGCACCACCTGTCGACGGCGTGCGGCAGCACCTGCCTGGCGCAGGGGCGCCACCCGCCGCCGGATCTCAGGCCGAACACCTCGCTGTGCGGCTGCTTGCCTCGGCCGTCGAAGAGCCTGACTAACTTGTGCTCGCGCGCGGCCGGGTCGATGCCGTGACCGCCGGCGGCGCTCGAACAGGTGAAGAGCCCGGCCGGCTTTCCAGGTCGGCGAGACGAAGTAGCTGCCCGCCAGAGTGTGCAGGGGGAAAGCCGGGCAGGGAGACGTGGTACGCCGTCGACGAGTCCATCTGTGACTCTGTGAGACGAGGGTGAGCCCGCTGCCCGCGGCAGCCGGCAGGGCCTGGTGCCGGAGAGGACGAGGTCCGTGGGCCCTGGGCCGTGGCGCGCTGGTTCTCCGGCACCAGCGCTGAAAAAAAAAAGAGCAGAACAAACGAAAGTTAAAATAAAGTTGCACCAGCCGGGAATCGAACCCGGGTCTGTACCGTGGCAGGGTACTATTCTACCACTAGACCACTGGTGCTTTGATGTTGACGTTGAAATGTAGTTTTCCTAATTCGTTATTTGAAATGTACAGGATAAGAACTCAGCCGATCAATCCAAATGCTGAACAAAAGCAGAGCCAAGCCGCCAAATCATATACTCCATCGTCATCTCATTGTGCTCCATCCAAATGGCGTCTGGCAGCAAAAGCCTGGTACTTCCCAGGTTTGTCCAAAATAAAGCCAGGACGGCAGGACAGTCTCACAGTCCCCACAAAACTCTATGCTTCCCCATCACATGTAGTCCGGGCTAGTCGCGAACATGTCAATGTAGGCGGTGTTTAGATGTTAGAATTGAGAGGTTGAATTTGGAAGTAATATGTCACTTCGTAATCATTGCATTTCGTTTGTATTTGTAAAAAAATTATCCAAAAATTGATTAATTAGACTCAGAATGTTCGTCTGGCAGAGTACAATAAAACTGTGCAATTAATTTTTGATTTCATCTAAATTTAATACTTACTCCATGCATGTTATGACATTTTGATACGATGAATAATCTTCTTTTTACATAGTGTATTTGAGAGTTGCTTTTTGGAACCGGGCCGTAATGTAATACAAGCTGCATTTGTTTAGCTGTTGACGCGGACGGACGTGCAGAAATTAAGGTCGCACCAGCATGACTGACAAATCACAAATGCAAGCACGACCTGAAGCCTGAACGCCTCAAGTGCTGAACCTTCGTTCCATTATCGATGAGCATCAACGATGTTAATCTTCAGAGATCGCTTAATTTGTTGCTACTATATCCATCACAAATCCACCCGTAACAATTCCACACTCCTCCCACTACCAGCTTAAATAAATAAACGAACAATAATAATTAAACAAATAAACAACGATTCCAATGCCATCAACACTGCTAGCCTCTCTTCTCTAGCCAGCGGCGATCAAGAATCTCCACCACAATCCAATCCAAGAACTGTGAGATGATGGTACAAGAAGGCGCCGCCGGCGAATGAAACGACGGCGATCTATCTGGCGGTGAGGAGGTGGAGGTTGACGAGGATGGGCAGCACGATGACGGCGACGAGCAGCGCCCCGGCGACGACGGCGACACAGGCCCACTTGCGGCTGCCCTTCTGGTACTCCCTCGCCGCTTCGAGCTCGACGGCTCCCCGGCGCACGAAGGAGCTCGCCCTCGCGACGTGGCTCTCGATGTCGTCCAGCCGGTGCCCCTGCGCCTCCACCAGCGCCGCCATGTCCAGGAACACCTCGTGCAGCTCCCGCAGGCTCCGCTCCATCTCCCGCACCGCGCCGTGCCGCTCCTGGATCTCGGACACCGTGTCCACCACCTGCGCGCGCCCCGCCGCCTGCCCGCCACGCCGGATCGCCTCCTGCAGCAGCGTCTCCCCCGCCCCCGACGAGACCAGCGCCTCCACCGTGCTCTCCTCCGCCTTCTCCCCCGTCACCGTGTAGTACCGCCGGGCCACCGTCTCCTTGTACTCCGCCGCCATCCGCGCCCGCAGGGCCTGGAAGCCGTCCATGAGGTCCTTGAGCTTGGCGCCGAGGCCGGTGACGACGGAGGTGCGGGTGCGGTCGGCGGAGGAGCCCGGGCCGGAGCCGGGGAGCTTGCGGCTGGCGGCGTTGGCGCGGTCGAGCGCCTCGAGGCGGACCTTCACGGCCCTGGCGCGGCGGAGGACGTCGGCGACGTCGGCGTCGGAGCGGGCGCGGAGGGCCTTCACAGCGCCGGCGTCGTGCGCGGTCTTGCCCTCCTCGTGCGCCGACTGCAGACGCCGGTGAAGCGCCTCCAGAGCGCGCAGGTCCTCCTTCACCACCTCCACGTCCTCGAAGAACCGGACCAGGTCCGGGCCCTCGGGCTCCCCGCCACCGCCGCCGCCGGACTCCAGGTCGTCCAGCGCCACCTGCTGCTTCAGGTCCGCGTACTTCTTGAACGAGCCCGACGAGAAGAGGTCGTTCATCTTGCCGGAATCCCGCGACGGAGATCAAGATCGAGCAGGATTATACCAACAGCTGATCTCTACGCGCGGCGCGAGCAAGACGATGATCGCGCGTGCTGCCGCTGCGAGGGAGGCAGCTAGAGCTGTGGGAGAGCTAGCTTCAAGCTTCGATGATGTCCGGACGGCGCCTAGCTTCTCGATTACTTGTGACAGCAACAGCAATGCGGTAACAAGAGCAACAAAGATGTCTCGATGTCTTGTTTCTTGGCAATGGCGCGGAGGGAGGAGGGGGAGGCTGCCAATTGGCGGATGACGGGGGAAGAAGAAGAAGGCGTCGCTCCCACATTTCCTTGGATTCCTAGAAGAGCTGGCATCCAGCTGACGAAATGGACGTGCAGGGATAGAACTGAATCGAAGCCCGCGACGCGTCCCCTCTCCTCATACTCTCCCCTCCCGCGCGGCTCCAACATGTGTGGCGTGCACGGCGTCCCGATCGAGCCAATCATTCATTTCACCAAGAACTAACGCTCTACTTTTTAAAGAGAGTCGGCCGGCAGTCTCAAACTTCGACGGACGAGGGAATCTGAGAACCGTGTGTCACATTTTGGTCCATTTTTGTTAAGAACGAACAGGTCGTCTCCACTTTCTCCAATTTCCCTGAAAAAAAAAATGTAGCTGTACGCTGTAGCTCGACTCGCTGGGCGCAACTGCCGTCAGACGTTCATGTCATTTTTCCTTTCCGGCCGAATTGCAAATTTTGAAAACCCTAAAAACCCTTACTTAAAGGGCCAATTTTACTATAGTAACAATTTGATGGTTCAACTTAACCTCTTTCTCATTTTTCCTGGGTTCACTTACCTCTATAAACCATTTTAATTGGTGAAATTTACCCCTCCAAAACAAAATTTATCTTTTTTCCTCCTTGTATAAAGGCATGCTGTTTTTATCGTTTGAAAAAGGTATGGTGGTTTAAAATTTTGGGGTTCATACCCTATTCTATAAAAAATATAGCAGGTGTTCCCACACTTGTTTAAACCTCGAGATTAATATATAAAATTAATCATGAAATTCTAAAACAATTTTTAATATAGATAATGATGGCATCTATCACCCCTAAAACCTTAATATCCAACTTTTATGGGAAGAAAAAATGGATAAAATTCATTAGTGGCAACGTGATCTAGCATAAATACTTTGGAGGAGTAAAACAAGTCAAGTAGGAAAAGTAGAAAAAACTGAGTTAGTAAAACAGATATGAAAAGTCTATCTATCCTTAGATTAAGCAATGGAAAAAATGCCTTCTAAAATAAAGGGGAAATTTCAACTGCAAATTAAATACTGAAAGCGAACTTAGGCAACCACACATTTTTCTTAGCAGCTCTTAACCCTCTAAACTTTAGATGTGTGAAGGTGCACCCAGATATTGAGGTTCATTTTTTTGTGCAAAAAAACATGCTGATGCACATAATGTGGTTTAGTAGCTTATGCGACTCCTAGTTTGTCACAATTACCTATTCTCATTCTTCATTTTATGATCACCATTCTCCACTTCCATTCAATTCAAGCTAAAATAGCCAATCAATAGTGCATAATTTTCTTTTTTTGTTGCAAGGAAAATATTGATTGTAGAATGTACAATGTTGTCATGTTTTACATTTTTCACCTGCTTCACATTGATCAAGCATTTGCAATTTTGCTCACGAGCCCTTTTTCTTTAAGCGTGGGCAATTAAGCGAGTTTGCTCTTGGAGGAAAACGTTTACGAGGTCTATTCACTGGACAGATTCGGCCCATCAGTAACAGACACCGCCGGGCCACAGCCCGCGCCACACGGCCTATCTCGCTTTACTTGGCCCATCCGCCGCCGAAACACGGGATCCCCAAAATTGGCGAGGCGACGATGGCAAGCCGCGGCGACTGCGGCGGCGGCGGCCGCCGGCCTCGAGCCGTCTTCATGGCCTTCGGCACCCAAGGCGACGTCTTTCCCGTGGCAGTATGTTTCCAGTTCTCTCCTCCTCCCCTCAGTTCCTCTCAGCTGACTTGTGGAGACGATATCGCTTTCTCTTGCTCCACCTGTCAGTCTGTCACTGAACAGTGAGGATATCTGAATAAAGCTCATGGAATCAAATTAGTTTGGGGCTTCTTTCTTTCAGTTTGATTCCATATGTATTGTGTAGGCGCTCGCTGCAGCTTTTGCGCGTGACCAGCAGCAGTATACTGTGGTGTTCGTCACTCATTCAGCGCACTGGGTAAGAAGCATGTGAAAGGGGAACATTTTTCAAAGTTAGGTTTACTTCTTGTGACATAGTGTAATGAACTTGGTGCAGAGTTTGAAAGCACATCTAGCAGGAAGCAACGTTAGGTACATGCCTGTGTCAAGCCCACCTGTCCTCGCCGCCGAGCAGGTTGAGAATATCTCATGTAAGTGCCAGGAAGCTAATCGAATCACATGTGATCTAGTTATTTCCTGCCAAAAAAAAGCCGATTGTTCATGCAACCATATTTCTTAGGTGATTCTATTCAATCAAATCATGAGCATGAATCCTTTTCGCTGCGGAAAAAGGCCATTCAGATAGAGCACAGTAAAGAATGTTTGTCTTCTGTGGAAGAAGTTTTGGGGAATGATACAAGCATTACCGGTGATTTTATTGCAATCAACTTCTTTGCCTTGGTAATTAATTGCTACAAATTAATATCTTTGTTCTTGCATCCGCTGGAACTTGTATGCTAATCAGTTCTATTATTTTCTTAAAATATTTTGTCAATTAAAAATTTTGCACAAAATTTTCCATCACTGAAGGTTCTGGACATATCCATGACAAAATAAAGCAACCAGTTCCATATATAGGAAATCATAATCATTCCTAATACCTAATTCAGCAACAATGTGCATTGATGCTGTCATAATATGAGTCATCTTCTGATTTAGGAAGGTTGGCACCTTGCAGAATTGTTCCAAATAAAGTGCATTGTTGCCGCTCCCTATTTCGTTCCATATAGGTAACTTGGGCTCTATGGAATTCAATTCCACAAAAATGCTCTTATATATGTGTCAATAATTTTAGTGTATTTATGCCTCATTTCCGATAATTCTGTATGCTTGCCCTTGTTTTTTTCAGTGCTCCTGCAACGTTCGAACGCCAATTTAAACATACTTTTCCTCTACTGTACAAGTACTTTCAAGAAGCTCCGACAAACACGGTACAAAATGATCCCTCTCAACAGTGTTTTACCTCTTGAATCCTTTTTCTCTTTGGGTTGGTTCAGTTTTGGAACTTGCAAACAATTTTAATTTTGATATTCTATTTAACTTTCCTGCTATGGCATGTGGATATATTAGCTCATCTCCTAGAGAGACATAGTTTCTTGAGTATTATCATCTTTTTAATTTTCACATGGTATCGATTGCCATAGAAAAGTAAACAATAGATCAATCCATCTTGTAGACAGTAAGCCCTGTGAACTAATAAATTGATGTTGTTAAACATTGGCAGGTCTGCTGGACGGACATTATCCACTGGATGTGGGCACTCTTCATGGGGAGTTGGGGATCATGGAGAGAAGATTGTCTAAATCTCAGCCCTATTCCTTTCACAGTGGGTAGAATTATCTTAATGACTCTTTTTGTTTGTTTGCAATCCTGTTTTTAAGCCACTGGAACTCTACTGAGGTCAGGTTTTCTGATAACTGCAGGATCCAGTAACAAATCTTCCTCTGTGGCATGTGCGAGACGAGTCACCCTTGTTGCTGTAAGTATCATGTCTTTAATGATATATATGAAGCATATGCCTTGTAGGGAAAACAAGTTAATTCATCTTCGTATGTTATAATCTGTGAGCTACTTATAATGGGAAACTCAACCAATGAAAAATATGTGATGAATTGATGGTAAATAACTGGTGGACAACAAACAATTCTTGAATTAGTTTATACTGGATTAATGACGTAGAAGATCGATTGTTTTTTGTTCAGGTATGGTTTCAGCAAAGAAATTGTCGAGTGCCCAGGTGAGCTCTGATGCCTTCCCCTTCCCACATGTCTAAAATCATTTTAGATGTTTACAGTTCTTCAATGCTTATTTGTACCTTTCAATAATACGTACATGATATCATGGCAGGATATTGGCCGTCCAGTGCTCATGCCTGTGGCTTTTGGTTTCTTCCTATGGCCTGGCAATTTTCTTGTGACAAATGCATGGAGTTGTCCAAAAATATTAATTTTTCATTTGGGGGTGTTCTGTGTGCAAATCATTCTTCCCTGGAACTCTTCCTCACAGGGAATTCTTATTCATCAAGACCTATATTTTTAGGATTAAGTTCAATTGGTAGGTGTGTTTCTCATCTGATACAAATTTATGTTGATATTTTTGCTCTTAATCTCTTACTAGCCTGATGCCTGTGCATTGCAATGGATCCCCAATGCAGATTGAAATTATCACCCTACATATTGAGCTATCATCACTCATAAATATTAACCTTGAAATTAAATATTAGTTTTCCGGCCTATCATTAAGCTACAAAGAAACTATTCCAGTACAACTGTGCACAAAGGACTCACTGTGCATACACATATATGAAGAAGTCAATGCACAAAAAATCTTCCTGGTTAAGGCATAGAACTGTAGGACCGAACACTACCGCCACCACTTTTAAAGTAGCATATATAAAGAAAAATTATCAAAGTAGATTATTTACAATCAAAGTTGGTCAGCTCCCGTTGCCTCATTTTCCTTTTAAATAAGGCTGTTGTTAGAAAGCTTTGGGCATATGTTTGCACTCTAGAACATTTTGCGTTATAGTTTTATTTTAGGTGTATATTATATGTTTTCAGGATTTTTTTTCTCTATTTTTTCATTCAAAATATTCTTCGTGATCCTAAAGCTTGGGTTTTTAGAATTTTTCTGATGAATTTCCTTTCGTGACAACAATCTGCTGCAGCATGGGCTTTCTTAGAAATCCTAAAGCATTTCTAATGGTGCTTAAGGCTGCGATAGAGTCCACAGACTACAGATTCATCCTTTTCTCATCTGGATACCAGCCATTGGATTCTGCAATACAAGCTATTGCTTCTTCAATAACAGAATCAAGTGAGGCGGAGACACCCCCCTGTGGTGACAACACTCTTCTTTTTAATGGTCGGCTTTTCTGCTTTTCTGGGTGAGTACTACATTGATGTCATATGTTTGTCCTTCCTTTTGAAATTGGTAGTAAATGATGTTACCTTTCAGATCAGTACCATACAGCTGGCTATTTCCTAGATGCACAGCTGCTATTCACCATGCTGGCAGGTAAAGATAGCTTGAAAATCAAGTGGCCGAGTAGCTGATTCATATTTCATGTTACTGCTGCTTCCACAAAATATTTTATGTTTTTGCTATTTCGATAACAGTGGGTCGACCGCTGCAGCACTACTTGCTGGAATCCCTCAGGTGATAACAACACTTTCTGTATAACTTCACCATATTCGATCCTTTGTCTTTCTTTGGCTCTTTTCTTTTCCTTTTGCTACACTGGTGATACATAGTTATGGTCATATGGACCAGTTCATGTGTACAAAACCAACAATCATGATTGTTCTACCCATGAGTTGGGAGTTGGTAGTGGCCTTTTAGTTCAAAATAAAACATTTGTTTGACTTTTTCTCAGCAATTATCATGATATTATCTGATTTCTGAAATAACTGATAATCCTTCAAGGCTCAACCGCTCAACACCATTTCACCCTTGATAATGAAGAACTGTTAATACACATCTTGTATGTGATTGAGTAATTGAAATTTTGAAGACTCGCATTGATCTATGAGTGTGCATGTCATGCGCAGGGGTTCTTGCACTCCCTATATAAAACTTCCCTTGTTCTAGACTCTGAAGGTTCTGGTGTAAAAGCAGCTGGCATTAGTTTTTTTAGCATTGCTATCTTCACAGTAATTAGATTGAAGTAATTGAAAACTCTCTAGCAATCAACATTCTATCTTATTGCCAAGAAGAAGCATCATGCGCTAATTTTTTCCTATACTGCTGAAGTTCTGATGCTAATTCAAACAATACAGCAATATCTAGATTCTGCGGTTTCTTGATTGTTCAATGATACTGCTTTTTGTTTGTCTGATTCATTGTACTAAATATAACCTGTGATGCAGGTAGTATGTCCTTTCCTGCTGGACCAATTTTACTGGGGAGAGAGGCTACACTGGTTAGGAGTGGCGCCTGAACCCCTTCAGAGACAGCATCTGATCCCAGATATTGATGACGCCTTGACCATTCACAATGCTGCTGATGTACTAGTTGGAGCTATCAGATCAGCATTATCACCGGAAATTAAAGCTCAGGCAATCAGAATTGCTGATAAGCTTTCTCATGAGGTGTGTTGTCTGAATGCAACTCTACAACTATTGAAATTAATGGAAATAGGTCAAGGTTTAAAAGTTAACCCTTTTTTTTTGCATTGCTGTTGAGCCCAGGACGGGGTTGGAGAAGCCCTCGGGATCTTGAAGGAGAGAGTATTGACTCAGAATAAAACCTGAGATGTGATAAATGGAGACTATATAGCAGCACCAGATACATGTAAAATTACTGATCGTGCTAATCTTAGAATGTGTCTGTGCCCTGATTAATTAGTGTGCTATATGAACGCAGTGTATGCAATTCTTGTGTTGGAGCTTTGTGGAAAAAGCTGGATCATTATCTTTCTTGACTTGATTGTGGAATGAAATAATGATGTCATTGTATGATTTTATGATTATTAAACACACATGCGCGCTCTCGCACACACAACCACAAATTGTTCCGTTGTCCCTGACCCACTGATGCTTCGCAGATAGCAGCAGAATTGACAACATTTTTGTCAGCGGGTCAACCGTTCCAATCATTCATGTTTTCCAGTTCCCACCCTTTCAATCTCTCTAATACACAAATATTGAAAAGGTACAATCATAACTCTTGATATCAGTTGTACATCTGTTACATGTTTCAGCCAATCTTTTAATACTTATTTTAAAGCTTCAAATTGCTTCCAGAAAGTCAGCTCAATTTCGCCGACCTTTGAAACAGAATGGTTCAGTTAGGACTCAGTACCTGGAGAAGTTGGAAGTTGCAGAGCTAGCAAACCACTCTCCGGACACAGGAAACCAGTCTTCGCGCCACGCCACCACCATTCCACCGACTCCATGCAACGCAACTCAGCTCTTGAGTCTTGACTGCCAGAGCAAGTAAACAACTCCACAAAAAAGCACGGGAAATCTGGCTCCGATGGCTTGCTTGCCGCTATAAATTCATCAAATCCAGAACGCTCCAACGCAACAGAGAATTCAGCGCATTCACCACCACAGCAGTCAGTTCACTTCACCTGATCACTCATAGCAAAACACTTCCGGGATTCCGTGACGCAACGCAAGCATGCCGCGCCACCTCGCGCTGCACCTGCACGCGATCGCCGCGGCTCTGCCGGCGGCGTCCGGCGTCCACCACCACCTCCACCACCCGGGCGCCGCCGCGGTGGCGGCCGTGGCGGCGTTCCTGGCGGTGTGCGCGCTGGCGCTGGCGCTGTGCGCGTCGCACTCGGCGCCGGGGCCCGGGCGGCTGCGGCGCGCGCTGGCGAGCGTGAGCCGGCGGCGGACGGAGCCCGTCATCGCCGCCGTGCACCAGGTGCAGCCCGGCGGCGGCGAGGCATCGCCGTGCGTGTGGCAGAGGGGCATCCTCATGGGCGGCAAGTGCCAGCTCCCGGACTTCTCCGGCGTCATCAACTACGACCCCGCCGGCAACCTCGTCGCGCCGGCGCTCGGCTGGTGAGGAGGGGGTGGAAGCCCCAGGCCAACGTGAGGCGACGCCTATGTTTGGTTTGGTGTAGCAATATTTGGATTATGGTACTATATGTGTTGACAGCCAAAATTGGCAGTCACCTGGACAAACCGGTCAGACTGGTTTGAGTTCTATAATTCGAGTAGGTTTAGGATTCCGAGTTTGATCCCGTATTGTAACTGAATTGGAAGGGGTACGACTTCCCCGGCCTATATATACGAAGGCTAAGGCCGATTGAGAGTTAATCCCAATCGATTCGACGTATTTGTCCTTTCCTTTTTATCTCTCAAACCCTAATCCCTTTTCCAACCCTAATTGCTGTCCTATGCTCGTCTCCGCGACGTACTAAGGCGTTCTAGGTGGCCTGCCGACCCTAGAGCAACCCTAGATTGCTTGAGCTCCGACGGGGTCCCTCCCGAGCTCGAGTTTCTAGGTCTTCACGACCTCCCGCCAGAAAGCGGTCTGACCGGTTCTAGGAACCGGTCTGACCGGTTTGCCCGAGGGAGGCCGGGTGTTGGCCGTGGTGACGGCCGTGCTGCGATCTCGGGTGTGTTGCCGCATCTTTGTGTCAACACTACCTTAGATCAGTGATCATGTCTGAAAAACAGACTGAAATCTCAAATGACATGTATAAGGTCTACCTCTTTAGAGTTCCCAATGCACTGCAGACTCCCGTTTACCATGATTCCAATCCTGTCGCATAGAGCTTCAGCCTCTTCCATCGAATGTGCTGAAAGTTGAATGGATAGGTATGTTATGTGAAGTTCAATACTTCAGGTGATGAAAATTCTGTGATTATTAGCTAAGCTGGGAATGGACTAGTGTCTGAACATATAGGTGGAATATGGTACTTGTTAGAATGATGGCCCTGTTCTGGTTGGCAGACATCACTGCATTCCACAGAGCTCTCCTTGATGCTGGATCCAAACCAGAACTTGGT
The DNA here is from genome assembly GCA_033239725.1 of Echinochloa phyllopogon. Taxonomy (NCBI): domain Eukaryota; kingdom Viridiplantae; phylum Streptophyta; class Magnoliopsida; order Poales; family Poaceae; genus Echinochloa; species Echinochloa phyllopogon. The sequence goes on from BTCW01000001.1 coordinate 7,907,846, forward strand.
TCATCCATGTAAACAACCTATAAAGTGCTCCAAATACATAACCTTTTACATGGACAAATACTAATGTTTCTAACTGTACAATAAATGCATTCTATCTCCTGAATTCTTGTCAGGTGGGTAAATACAAGTACCTTAGGATCACCAATTAGGGATATAGCGACGCTGAGACTACGCTTCATGCCACCACTGTATTCTGCCACAAGCTTATCAGCAACACCACCATCAAATAAGCGTACACTTTTCAGAGATTGTTTTACAGCCTGGAGGAAAGGAATAGTAAGCTTTGGTTTATTTGCTATACCGGAGATAATTATAATGCAACTAATATTATTGCAACGTGAATAAGGTAAAAGAAAAGGGTACAACTCTATCAGAAAATTCAGAATTAAGGCATCCCAAGTGTGAGTGAGCTCAGGACAGACCAATCCTACAGATGCCATACAGCTTTAAACCAGTAATAAGAGGAAATGAAAAGGGAATCTATCAGCTTCGTGGAAAGAATGTCAAAATAAACATGAACAAAATTAACCTGTTGCCAAACATTACCCTGTCTAATGCTGCACAGCTCAAATTCTTAAGCCTGCCGTAAAACAGCAAATGTTCTCGACCCGTCAGTGTTTCCCATAGCAAGCTGCTTGGAGATTATCAACGGAAAGTAGTTAATTCACCTTTTAAACTATACAAGAATATTTGGGTTTTTTTTTGAAAGAGAGATTGAGAGAGGGGTGGGGAGTGTAAGCTTACTCAAACTGTGGACAAACACCAATTCCTGTGTAAATCTTGTCCATGTCCAATCGAATGTCCCTTCCGTTAATATAAGCCGTGCCAGATGTAGGTTTAGTAAATCCAGTCAACTGTTGTCAGGTTAGGACTTAGTCAAATTTGATAATGTGATGTACTGTAGCAATGAAAAATCAATCATATAGACACATAAACTGATGAATAATAGCTAGAATATTTGGGATAAAGAGGAAAACCTGTTGTTTCCTGATTTAAACACATGTGTCTAGCAACACTCCTAAAATTGGTCATATTTACTTGAAAAGAGAAACTGCAGTATGAAACATGATTTACACAATACTTATTTATGCATCTAAGACTGTTCATACTTACCATGCTAATGAGAGAGGTTTTCCCAGCACCATTTGGACCAAGAATTCCAAAACACTGCCCACGTTGCATAGAAAGTGATAACCCCGTGACAGCAATTTTCTCTGCGTTTCCATCTTTTCCATGGTACACTTTCTTAAGATTGTCGCATATGATCGAATAGCTACTATCTGATTCTTGTAAGAGTTGTTCAACTATTTCCCTCTGAAAAGAAATAGGGGAAAGCAAGTTTATTATGAGAAGAATTTGTTGGAAGTACATTCATGCAGAGTAATTCCACGTAGTATTTTTTTTATCTCAGCTTACTGTATCACATACTATCAACAACATCCGAGTTTGGTGGGAAGAGTTGTGGTATTGGGGGTCAATAGAGTGTTTGAAATATCAAGTTAACAACATCCAGCTAATTAAATAAAGTGTAACATAAAAGCATGAAAACAGAAAGATTTCGTGTAAGCACAAGGATAGTAATCATAGATAATATGGAGGTGCACCTCTCTCAGAACATCAGTCCTGTCCATTTCAACTGAATATTCGAATTCTTGAAGCTGAATAGTTTGCTTCTGAGAATTCCCACCCACGCTTGAGTGACAAACTGATACCATTTTTCTAATTCCATTTCGGAGGGTACCGAATTCATCCAAAAAGAATGTTAACAAAAGGAACACGGCCCACTCGAGTGCCATTATGATCAGTATTTCTTTCATTCCATTTCTGTGATCATTCAAGTCTCCCCACTGTATTCCAGAAAAGTCTGTACGATAGAAAGGTGATGGAGGCGGAGAAAACTCAGATTATGCGGTACAGAGAAAATGGTGGAAAGAACTCCATCAGTGTAGAACAGCTTCCTAAAGCATAGGAAAAATTGATAATTTTCTTAGAAATAATAGTAGATGTATAAGATATATCGCAGTAGATTTAGCCATAATATAAGAAGAAGTTTGGGCACGGACTTGAGAGGGACAAATCTTCAAAAATAGGCCTAAATAAATATTCTGCTAAATAGCCAGACGCAATTGTGAAGAGATATCCAGTCACTACACAAAACAGTTTCACATAATGAGAGTTGAAAATTTGTGGAACCATCTGAAGAAACAGAAATGCGAACACTAGAGTAGAAGCATACCACTAGCAGTCCTGACATTAGAAAAGTATGTTGCCATAAGGAAAGCAAACGAAATTTGCAGGTTCATATAGGCGAAATAGACCAAGAATTGTACCCTGTACTCGCTCAATTTAAATAACATTATACCTGACAACAGAAAGATAAGTAATTATTTGCAAATCAAATTCATAATTCCGAGGATTTGAAATGCATGAGTGGTCCCTGATGTATGCTTTGAAGATTTTCCAAGTAAATTTTGCACAAGTCTAAGCAGCTACTATTAGAAGAAAACAAAATCAAACTTAAGTTTGTCTAGTATCAAACACTTGTGCAGCCCTGACAACTTTAACATTCTTGCCCTTTTTATTTGGGATATTAATGAAGCACGTATCTTCAAAAAAAATGTATCATCTTACCAGCCCATGAGCCAAAAATAATTAAGAAGAACATATACAATAGCGATAGAATAAGAAAGTAACAATATGATATAGTCCAGTATGTCATATCTCCTAGGCCATGCATCTTCATTATACTTCTTAGATTCTGTTGCTTCTCGTAGACTAAATTTCTCAGGATGATCTGCAATGATTCTCCGAGTTAACTAATGTCTACTATATAAGAAAATAAAAAAGTGTCAATTTAATAGATCCTGTTCAATATATGGTAAGGTCATACCGGGAAAAGAAGCATCATCATCCATACAAAAACCACCTTCCCCACTAAGAAAGATACATCAATAGTCATATCAGGTTGAGCAGCTCTAGGCATGTCTTTAACAAACTCAAATTGAATCTTAGTATCACTGCCCCTCAACTGAAGGTATGCATTTGAGACCTGCAAAAGTAGATAGGGGCTCCATAAAAATAAGTAGAACACTGCATCGAATTTGAATAAATTTTAACAAGAAATTATTTTGTAATACAAGATTTTGACTTTCAAAAACATTCAAAATCATAATTTGTTTTTTCTGAGTGTGGGCGGTGGTTGTGGCAGGAGCTCTCAAATAGAAAGCAAGGAAATTTAGAATACATCTTAGCTCCTTATCACATTTATATAAGGTCGTGCAGAGGGTAGAGAAAAAAAATGATACTATGTTGTGGCAAAGATATTTAAACTGGGAAAATATATATTTCCAATATAAGGAAAAATTACCAGATTCAATAGCCGCGGAAGTCGAAGCATGATTGGCGAAAATAAAAGTGAAGATAATGGTGAAAGTGATAATTGAGTAGCACCCTTGTTTGTTGAGTTGTATGAGACAACCAAGTTAAATTTGTTGAGATCTGAGCTTGTGAGGTCATATGCTGTAAACAAAACAACGTAAGTTACACAGTCAATTATAGTGGGCCAATTAGGCGGCAAAAGCAAAGAACAAGAAGAATGGTAAAACCTGAAGCAATTTTATTGGTCTCCTTGTCCTCTTGGTAAAAATCTCTGTATAATTCTCTGTTCATGACCGATGGATTCTCACGCCAAAGAAATAATCCTTCAATACATTCTGCATCTGCTTCAGGCCGGTTTTTCAGTTGAGATTAGCTGTTAGGGTTCATCTTATTTCAACCAACTCATCGAATGTATATGTAGAGAAAACATTTGACCAAAAGTCTAAAAGATAACCATGTTTTCCTTTTCTTAAAAAATCAGGAAAAAAATTGCATGTTGTACCCAGTTGCTATGTGTTAAGCACAACTCTGTAAATACTGTGTGGCCGTGCCTGTAAGAATCTCACCTTTGGTCAAATTGTTGCGGCCTGCTTGGATTGGAAAAGAAAGTTTTGAGTTGGCAGTGCAGTTGCTCTGAAGGAAAAACAGGTGGCTGTAGTTATCAAAATCGGAACCAAGTTCATCAGCACCACTAGAGATAACATGCATTGCATTTGTGCCCTGACAAAGTTTAACAAAAAAAAGTTAGATCGACGAGTGAAAGCAGTGAGCATCGATCACACAAATTAAGCTCAATTCAGGGAACCCAACCAGCGCATAATCAGCCAAGGTGGAGATGTCGGCTACAAACTTCAACCCATCACCATGCTTTTGGAACATGTTGCTCATGACACCTGCAAGAAACCAGAAATCATAAAACTCCCAACCTGCAAGGACTCGTTGCTCACTACCAAAATGCCATTGCAAGTAAAAGAAACTCAGAAACTTTTAACTGAAAAGATGGTGCTGCTGCTACATACTTTCTGCAAATTGTCGGTTGGTACCGGTGACAAGGAATGTCGCCGGGGAGTGTTTCGCCCTCCTGCTGGACGAATCCTCGAGGCCGGTAGAATTCAAGGAAGTGAGCTCGTCCTCAGGGTCTGAATCGAGCGGCAGCTGCAGCACCGGGGGCCATTTCGGCGCGATCGGCAGGGGGCACTGGATTGGGCAATCGAGGCCCCCAACTTTGTTTTCGATCCAACTATTAGCGCCAGGGGTGCAGTAGCTGCAGTCGATCCCAGACTTGTGTGCGCTGCGCGAAGCTATCGTCACGATCAGCTGCGTCCCTCCGAGCAGCAAGCAGATGAGCAGCGGGAAGCAGATGAGGCAGCAGTTCGCCCTGCAATTGCGCCGCTGAAGATTGGCAGCGTAGATCATGTCAGAGTTCAGACAAGGTGGTGCTGTCAGTGAAAAAAGCAGTAGCATTGCAGCGCGGTGAAACCAGAATTTGGGGGTTTTCATATGCGCTGATCGGTGAAAAAGATCGAATCTTGGGGCCAAAACACTTGAGCTGCATTCTGAATTGCTCGAGAAATTCACAGATTCGATCATGCAGTCCTGAATCCTTCAGAAGCAAGAACCCCAAGAAATTGTTTTCCAAAAAAAAGAAGTCCTGATTTTCTAGAAACACGAACCGAGGATTAATTTGACTGATGAGGAGTTGATCGGGGTCAGGGCATCACCTGGATCACGAGGTTCTTCCTGAAGAGCGCATTGGCCTGCGCGAGGCAGTTCGCGGAACCCATGGCCGCTCCTCCTCCCCTTCTTGCTTGTAGAGGAGAGGAGAGGAAACTCTGCTGCTTCGATCTGCTGCTTGCTACACTTGGAATGGGAGCAGGCGTGTGAAGTGTGAAGTGTGAAGAGTACGCGGGCAGCACAGCACACTACATAAGCAGCAGCAGACCATATCCCAAAGACAGTTTTGCCCTCGCAGACCTCGACCTCTGCAAACCGCAGGAGAAGGTTTTCGTTTGCGTCGAAGCAAGGTCAGTTTCAGTAATTCACTCGAAGCAGGACGTCACGGAGCTCGGCGAGGACGCGGTGGCATTGATTCTACGGGGTGGGTGGGTTTGGCTGTTGTGCATGGTCAGATTTAGCAGTGGGTGCCCCCGGCTCTGCTCGGATTTCGATGGCATGCATTTCATTTCAATTTCCTCCACGGCAGCAGGATATCAATATTAGGCCAGTCTCAGTGCACCATTTCACTACACGATTATCTAGACAAAAAACTAGGTAACTGTGTCAAGAGAGTTTCATGGTGATGAAACTCCTCTCACGTACCATGGAACTCTCCCTTCTCTCTCCTATGCCACATCAGCGTATTTAATGCCATGAAACCCCACTAAGACTGGCCTTAGGGAATCCAATTCCAGAAAAGGATTTGGCATTTATTGGAATGCTGTATTGATGGTTGGGTTTGGGATGGGTGTGGGCTCTCCATTTTGAAGAAAGTGCAACTTTTAGGTGGATCGTTTCCATTCATGGGAATTCGTGAGGAACTTCTTCGCTTCAAATTTGAAATGCATTTGTCTCGCTTTGCTCTAATTTTAGTGGTTCTTTTATGTGTGCACGTCTGTTTTTGGTGGCCGGCCTAGTGATCAGATCGAGTATGAATGATTGAGATCCGGCAAGGGTATAACCTCGTACCAAATGATGGGGTTGATCATAGCTTCGGTAATATAAAACTTCTTCATTTTACTTCTTCATTCCGAATGATGGGCTATCTTTCGGATCTCGCTCCCGTCGTCTCGCCGCAGGCGACGGGGGGCGACTCCGCCGCCCTCCCCTCCACAGCCTCTCTCACTCCCCTCTCCCTCCCCTCGCCGCCGCCAAAGTGGGTGGCCGGAAGTCCGGCGACCACAAGGAAGGCAGCGGCGAGGAGTTTCCGGCCATGTGTGGAGCTTCCTCGTGCGGGCGGCGCGGAGCTTCGCAGGCCGGCGATGGCGGCGGCGGCATGGCCGCTCGCGCCAGATCCGGCGAGGTCCCGGCCTGCTCCGTCGTCCTCGGGCGCGGATCCGGTGCGGGCGGTGGCCGGCGGGGTGTGTGGCGGACGGGGCTGCAGGCGGCCATGGCGTCGGCGGCGGCCTGCGCGCGAGGGCGGCGGCGGCGCGGTCGTTGCGTGGCGATCCCTCGGTTCGCGCGGTCTCTCTCCGAAGGCGACTTCTGCCGTTCCTGGCGGCATGGAGGCTACGGAGGGTAACAGTTCCAACGCCTCCATCGCTCCGCGTCGCCCCCACGGGGGCAATCTGGGTGGATTTCGCTAGCTATCGTGTAGCTGCCTTCCCCATGGGTAGGTGACGTCCCTTTGCCGGCGGGACCTTGCTCCGGGTGGTGGTGTTCGTCGATGGCGGCCGGAGCGCGTCTTGTCTTGCGGTGGCGGCGTCCTGTGCGAAGATGCTGGTGTCCTTTTTCGTGAGGGCGACCTCTTAGTTGGCCGGGCGTAGTGGTGACGGTGGTGGCAGCGATTTGGGTGAAATCCTTGTCTGGCATGTTTTGCCGGATCGGCGGCGGTGAAGTGTCTGTGACACACACCTTGTTGAAGGCGCTGCTGAAGTCGTTGGTCATACCATCCCATGTTGCGTCCTTGGATGATCAATAACTGAGTGAAAACCTAGCCTGGTTTCTCCAGGCCAGCGGCGGCAGTGCAGGCGCGTCGTCGAAGTTCTTGTTCGCCAAGGCCGGACAATTCCCCCTTGTGGACACTTTGTTCGTATTCAGCTCAGGGCGGAGGAGGCATTGGATGGCGTAACAGTTCGGATATTGGTTGGCAGTATCTGCACCAAGTCTTCGTGTTGTTGCCTTGGAAGAAGCATCAATGGTGGTTGGTGTCCAGCGTTTTCAGTTCTTTGTAAGGTCCGACAAACGTGTTGTAGCGATCTTGGTGGTCACGTAGGACTACTAGAGCCCCTTGATGGGATGTAATTTTCATGTTTTTTGTTTGGCCGTAGCCGTTTTGGTCAAGGCCGGGTAATATATTATCCATTATCTAAAAATGATGGCTATCTTTTGTACTTCTTCATTTTACTTCCTATTAGTTCATGGAGATAAAACTCATTTGGATTTTTGAATATCTGTAAAAGTAGGGCCTTAGTCGCACATTGGTGTGAGTGAGGCGCCAGAAGCTGCTCACTAGTAAATAAATGAGCATTTAGAAGTATTACAATCGTCCAACAAGTGGTAAGGTTGGCACAACACGAAATGGGTTTTTTTCATGTACCAAATCTGATTATATCATGGATTATAGTCAAGGATGCAAGTGGTACACTAGTAACGCATGGACAGCTCTGGTTTTATCCTATTTATTTACTCAGCTTCAAAATCTACGTTATTAATTTAATTAGTTAAATGTGTTTTTGGGTCGACCAGTGACTGAGAGAAAGCAAATGCCGCATCGTCCCTAATTACACAAGATCAAAACAAATTAAGAAATCAGGGATACATCACTCTGAAGATGTTTAGCTATTGTTGGAAGGAGAAACAATCTTTCGGTTGGGTTGTTGAAGCGTATCCGTCAGTGCTGCACGCTTGCCGATCCTATGCCAGGCCAATGCCGTTCCTGTGCGCTGCTTCCTCGTTGTCGGATGGGCCACAGTGCGCGCGCACGACACAGCTGAAGAACAGGCGCCAGGGGTGGCCAGACAAATATTCCTCTTGCGTGCGTTGACTGGCCCAAACGTCACGGCATCATGGACAAATAAGCTAGTCACACTTTATGGTTGTCTAAAGTCAACCATTCTGAATTTTGGCTTTAAATTATTTGAATGGATTTTTCTCAAAACAATTTCATAAAAGTATACTTTACTATATCTTATTGATAATACTATAATTAAAAAGTAGTCAGAGTTGTGTTTTACATAGACCGCATTGGTGTCGAAAATATAAGGAATATATACCATCAATGGCTACTGTACATAATTAAATAGCCCAATTGATCATTTGGAGAGAGAAAAAAATGTCTAACAAATATCTTCTTTAATATATGGACGATCCAATCATAAGCACGAACTAATTTTTGATAAAAATTAAATCCAAACTAAGGTCTTATTTGGAATACCCTCAACTAGCCACAGCAGCTCGGTCGTCAAAGCAAGCCAAGATTCTTTCCAAGTGTCTGAGCAAAGCAAGCTTTTGAGGAACTACCATGCTAACCTTGCCGAGCCAGGCCCTCCCGGCAAAGCATGAAAGCAAACACGCCCGAAGTAATGTCCAAGAGAGTCCATGTACAATCAAATTAAAGTCCAAGAGACAGTTCTAATCAGGGCATTTCTCACTCTCCTTGGCAACTTTGATGAAGACATCCTCCAGGGTGGTATCAACCAGGCCCCAGGCGACAATTTTCAGTGAGCGCTTTGCCTGCTCCATGGCCCGGAAGACTTCAGAGATCTTCACCCCCTGCTTTGGCATCTCGAACTTCTGCGTCCCTGCGATGTGGTACGTCCTCTTCGCGGTAGGGGAGATGGACCGGACTAGTTTCTCCACTGCCTCGTCCTCGTTCGCTGCAGCTGTTACCGTGAACACAAATGTGCCTCCATACTTGGCTTTCAGCTGGGAGAAACATTGTTGGGGGAATGTTTAGCACCGTACTCGGTCGGTACGTGGTTGTTTCTGAAAACAGAGTCGACTACTAACAGATACAAGTGGTACCTCTTTAGAAGTTCCAGTGCACCGGAGACGCCCATATGCGGATATTCCTATCCGGTCACATAGAGCTTCAGCCTCTTCCATTGAATGTGCTGAAAGTTGAAGGAAATATTTCACTATTTCAGGTCTAGTTATGGTAGCATATGAGAAATGTTGGGATCAGCTGAGATGAAAGTGGGTTTAGTGTATGAAAATATGGGCGTGAAAAATCTTACTTGTGAGAATTATGGCTCTGTCCTTTTTGGCAAACTTCACAGCATTCCACAAGGCATTCCTTGATGCTGGATCCAATCCAGAACTTGGTTCATCCAGGTAAACCACCTACAACATGCTCGAAATACATAATCTTTCATCAATTGGGAAAATACCTACTTTTTCTATCTAAAAGAAACACAGCCTTTTTCATGGATCATGGACAACTATATAGAACAAGTACCTTCGGGTCACCGATTAGAGAAATCGCAACACTAAGACGGCGTTTCATGTCACCACTGTATTGCGACACAAGAGTATCAGCAACACCACCCTCAAATATCCTTAATACCTTTAGAGATTGTTCTGCAGCCTGGCAAAAAGAAATAGAAAGCTTTGAGCCTTTGGCTAACGCTAGTTGCTACACCAGGACAATTATTTTGTCTTACATCCAGGATATGGATGAACAGCTATATACATTATATGATACCTTCCTTTTAGAAAAACAGAAAGCCGTTCGAACGTAGATTTGTATACTACAAATGACTTTTGAACCAACTATATAATTTAGTGTCTATGATAACCCATATTTATCACATACGTTTGTAGAAACCTCTATCATAGAGGTATCGCAGTTGGTTTCTAAACTGTCAATGATAAGGTCAATCAATCAATCCAATAGTATGTAAATAGAATAAACATCTTCTAATTAGATAATGCATGGAAATGGTTGGACGGCTCTTCAGCTTTGAAATGGAATATATCAGACTCATGAACAATGCCAAAACAAATTACAGAGACTAGAGAGTAACGTACACATTACCTCAACTAATGCTGCCCCGTTCAATCTCTTAAGTCTGCCATAGAACATCAAATGTTCTCGGGCAGTTAGTGTTTCCCACAGCAAGCTGCATGGAAATATAAAAGGAGTAGTGATCACAAGTTAACAAATATTTCACATTAGACTGTACTACAATAATATAGTACCAAATCTTGTCAAGGGACTTCTCTTATATTGAAATAACAAAGGGGAATAATATGAATGAAATGCTTCAATTACTCGAATTGCGGACAAACACCTATTCTTGTATAAATCCTGTTCATGTCCGTACGTATGTCCAGTCGATCAATATAAGCCGTGCCAGATGTAGGTTTAGTAAATCCAGTCAGCTGAGGTTAAGAGAATTTAGTAAAGTACCACTAAAAAATCAATATCATTTGCAAATGAACAAAAGCTAGAAACCTTTGCGAAAAAAACATTGGCATAAATCAAGGATTTTTGTTCTATTTCTACATGAACCTCTTAAATTGATGACCCCTTATTGTAAAAATGTAATCTTACACTATTAAATTTGGTCACGTTTAATTTCTTGAAAATAGATGTTTGGTTGTTTTCTTTCCGACCACGAAGAGGTCTTAAAAATACAACTGTAGAGACCAAGGATTAGTCTAACATGCTACCTCTCAAGGATTATAAAAAGGCTCAAGAAATTTACAACGCAAATATGATTTACATACCATGCTAATGAGAGATGTTTTTCCAGCACCATTTGAACCAAGAAGTCCAAAACATTGCCCTTGTTGGATAGAAAGTGAGAAGCCTTTGACAGCAACTTTCTCTGCATTTCCATCTTTTGGAGGGTACACTTTCCTAATGTTGTCAATTATGACTGAATAACTACTATCTGGTTGTTGCAAGAATCTATCAACTATCTCTCTCTGAAAAGAAGAAAGAAGGGAAACAACATCATTATCAACGGATTTAGTGAAAAGACATTCTGCAGGAGAAATATAAAAAATACCAGTACCAAAAATTAAGTTAAATGATATCACACTATGTACTGTATCAAAGTTTGGTTGTGTGTGTATGACTGTTGCGGACGAGGTTGAAGTATTAAAATGATCAACAAAAGCATAACTACAAAACATATATTGTTGTGTGCCGAATAACCAAGGGATTTTGACCCTTCTAGCACTTCCAATCAAAGATTGTCTTTCTTTATATAGAAGGGAATACTTGACCTCTAAGCAACTAATAAATAGAGATTAATCTACTCTTCAATAATCCATATACATCTAGAAGACTAGGGAGAGAGGTAACTTCCTAATATAATACCTAACTTAGGGACACACAACTGCATCTTATGGATGTGGGTGAACAGTATCTACAACCACTCTTCTAAACCCTATGGCCCAAAGGACATACAAATATAAAGATTTAGGGTGCACCTCTCTCATAATATCAGTCCTGTCTATCTCAATTGAAGCTTCAAATTCTTGAGGTTGTGTGGACGACTTCTGAAGAGACTGATAGCTCCCATCGGGGCGAGAACCTGTTGCCAACTTTCTAATTCCATTTTGTAGGCAACCAAATTCGTCCAAATATAATGTTAAGAAAAGGAACATTGCCCACTCAAGTACCATTATGATTAGCAAGACTAAAATTCCGTTCTCCGGATCACTCAGGTCTCTCAATTGTACACCGGAAAAGTCTGAATAAAATCCCGTTGCTAGGGGTGGAGAGAGCTCATAGATTATGCGGTACAAAGAAAATGGTGGAAAAAACTCCATCACCGTAATCAAGCTTCCTGAAGCACAGGACAAAATGATGAACAGAAAGTTTCTGAAACTTGGTAGCCATAATATAGGAAGAAGGTTGGGCACAAACTTGAGACGTTGGTGTCTTCAACAAAAGGCTTGAACAAATATTCTCCTATAAAGCCAGATCCAATTACGTACAGATATCCTGTGACTGCACCAAGCATTTCCATGTAATGAGAGTAGATAGTTTGTTGCAACCATCTGAACAAAAACAAATATGAACAATCAAGTAGAAGCATACCAGTAGCAGTCGTGACAGTAGTAAAGTATGACGTCATAAGGAAAGCAAATGAAATTTGCAAGTTCATGTAGGTGAAATAGATTATGAACTGTAAAACGTAGCTATTCGATGCAAATAACTTTATACCTGGAAACAAAAAAACACAAGTAAATCAATTTATGAAGTGAAGTAATTCCACCCATGATTAAAAGAGCTTAAGATATATATGGAAGGATCATATATAGGTTTTTTTTTGCAATTGTGCAACCATAATCACCTTAGCTTAAGGAACAAAGCAAACTTAATTGGACTAGTGCTTTTCATAAAATTCTGAAAGGTTTCATCTTACCAACAACAGAGCCAAATATAACCAATAAAATCACATAAATTAGTGATATAACAAGAAAATAGCAATAGGATATACTCCAGTATGCTATATCCCCTAAACCATGCATCTTCATCATAGCCCTTAGCTTCTGCTGCTTCTCATAGACTAAATTGCTCAGGATGATCTGCAATATCAACATGTTATATTGTTAGTATATAGATTGTTTTGTTTCCTATTTTAAGTTCCTATTTATTGTTTATTTTTCTCATTATGTATATTTCCCTATTTTATTGTTTGTTTTCCTCTTTTATATTTCCTTATTTCATAAGGGGTTCCATGCATATTCACCACGCATGCTGCATGTGTGTACATGCATATGCTTGTCCTAGTTAGAGTCATCAAATGTGAAGAAGTGATACTCATAACATAATATTACATCTAAAGCTAGAGTTCAGTTTCCTCTCCCTCCTCTAGTTGGTCCTCTTTCACGCGCTTGCATGCATTCCACCACCATCTCCCCATCACTTTGTAATTTTCTCTTCATTCTTAACACTTCGTTTGGGCTCATCATCAAACTATCTCCATCCAAAAGCTTTATCCAGGGCTCCAGGCCATCACCAACACCAATCTTATCTCTGTACTGGAAACCCAGCCTTCGATTTTTCACTGAGCTGTTCCTACATCGGTCTCTGCTGCACTAGCTCCCTTGCTCTATGCTGGTTGGATCGCTCTGTTATTCTGCTACTGCTGGTCTGTTTGTATTGAAGCTGACAGGTGACAGTTTTACAAGTTTTTCATGTAAAAACAACACTTAACAGATTCTCCAAGTTAAGCAGTTAGTTTCAATATTATAAAAGAAAACAACTTCAAAGTAGTGCTGCTAATCTATAGTAAACAGGCCATACCGGGAAAAGAAGCATTACAATCCATACAAAAACCAGCTTCCCCACTAAGAAAGATATATCAGGAGCCTTCATAGGGTGACCATCTCTAGGCATGTCTTTAACAAACCCAAATCGCATCTTAGTACTTTTACCCCTTAACTGAAGGTATGCGTTTGAGGCCTGCAAAGTAGCTACAAACTTTATAAAACCACAATATGTTAAACAAGAATGCAACATACAAACCAAATTTTGGACTTTTGATTTTTGGCTTCTTATGACATGTAGACAAAGGTATGCCAATAAAGGGGTGGAAAATGGTACTCCCTCGTTCTATGAGAAGCAGCAGGCCATTTAGCACCGGTTGCTGGCTGCAACCGGTGCTAATTGGTGCACATTAGCACCGGGTCTTGCCACGACCCGGTGCTAATGTCTTTTGTATATAGCACCTTCTTCTTCCCCCGGCCGAGCCAGCTGAACACTTAGGCGCTGTGTTCATGCTGCTTGGCCGTGGGAGGGGAGGTGCTGCCCAAATTTTTTTCAAAATTTGTGAAGATTCTACTCATCTAAGGAGCACTACAAGGTACACTCTTTCATTCTCTAATGTTTTATTTAGCTTGTAATCCTTCTATGATTTAGAAATAGAGGGATTTGTGAATCAAAGTAAAGCTAGCCAGAGAGAGCTTGTGTTCTTGGAGGAGAGAGCTTGAGTTCATGGTGGAGAGAGTGTTCATGTTGTGTTTTAAATGGAGAGACAAGGCAAGCTAGTTAGTATTTTGTTTTGTATGACTTGTGAATAGTTATAAGGCTTATGTATTTTATGTATTAGAGAGGTTTATTTATTAAAAGTTGGAATAGTTATTTATTAATTTAATGAAATATATATTATTAGTTATTTATTAAAAGGTAGAATAGTTATTTATTTATTTAACGGAAGGTATATTTATTTATTTAATGAATATAGTAATGTAGTTTTAGAAATTTATTTATATAATGGAATATATATTATAATTTGTATTTATTTATATATTAATTTTTTTATCTTTAAATTGTATTGTATATTTGTTATTGGTTAATAATGCAGATGAATAGACAATGGATGTACGGGGACCCCCACGCTCAGGCGTTCCGTGATGACCTTAGGACGTTTCTCGATGCCGCCGAGGCTAACAGGACGCCGTCCGGTTTCATGTTCTGCCCATGCACCCATTGTAAAAATATACAATCGTACCAACAAAGAGGTTGTCTTCAGGTGCATTTGATGAGGCACGGTTTCATGAGGAATTATTCTTTTTGGACGAAGCACGGTGAAAGAGGAATTCTAATGGATGAAGATGAAGAAGACGAGGCCGATGACGACATTCCGTTATTGGCTCAATACTACGGTTCCTTTGCATATGCTGCAATGGGTGATGCCGATGAGGAAGATGTTGCTCGGGAAGGCGATGCTCAGGAAGATGTTGCTCAGGAAAATGAACCTACTGATGGACTCGGGAAAATGTTGCGTGATGCCGAGAAAGACTGCGGCAATGATAAGGAACTGAAAAAGATACAGCGCATGTTGCAGGACCACAAGACTGACCTGTACCCAGATTGCAAAGATGGGCTAAAGAAGTTGGGTAGCACACTTGAACTTCTGCAGTGGAAGGCAGCAAATGGTGTTACTGATAAGGGTTTCGAGGAGCTACTGAAACTCGTAAAGAAGATTCTTCCAGAGGGTAACAAATTGCCATCGACGACGTATCAAGCAAAACGTATTGTTTGCCCTCTCGGTTTGGAGGTGCAGAAAATACATACGTGTCCTAATGACCATATCCTCTATTGCGGACAGTACGAACACTTGGATCGTTGTCCGGTTTGCACCTGCGCACGATACAAGATCAGGCGGGACGACCCTGGTGATGTTGGGGGAGAGCGTTCTAAGAAAAAAATCCCTGTGAAGGTGATGTGGTATTTCCCTCTGATACCCCGTCTGAAGCGTTTGTTCAGGAACAAAGACCATGCCAAACTGATGCGCTGGCACAAAGAAGAACGTAAGCAGGATGGCATGTTGAGACACCCCGCCGATGGATCCCAGTGGAGGAACATCGACAGAGCATTCCCAGAGTTTGATGCTGATGCGAGGAATGTTAGGCTTAGTTTAAGTACCGATGGCATGAACCCTTTTGGTGAAATGAGCAGTAGTCATAGCTACAGAACGACGTGGTGCAATGTCTTGTCAGCTTTGAGATGATATTTCCACCATCCTTCTTCAATATCATGACACATCTATTGGTTCACCTCGTCAAAGAGATTCGTATATTGGGCCCAGTATTTCTACACAACATATTCCCATTTGAGAGGTTCTTCACTGTCCTAAAGAAGTATGTCCGTAATCGTTCTCGTCCAGAAGGATGCATTGCTAAGGGATACGAAACAGAAGAGGTCATTGTTTTCTATGTTGACTTTGTCGACGATCTTATGCCGATTGGTGTGCCCGAATCACATCACGAGGGGAGACTTGGTGGAAAGGGCACACTAGGGAGAAGATCGATGGTGATCAAGGACGTTGAGACATTTCGTAAAGCGCACCTCACAGTCTTGCAACAATCAACCTTAGTTGCTCCGTACATCGAGGAGCACATGCAGATTCTCAGGGACGAAAACTCAACAAAGTCTGCGGCCTTCATTCAACGTCTGCACAATAGTACTTTCGCCGATTGGTTGCGAAGACGTCTTATGGGTGTCGAGGGCATTGATGCGCAGCTAGCTTTTGTAGCTAGAGGTCCATTGAGCACGAATATCTTAATTAAGTAGAAAATACAGTTTAAATATATATAATTCGAGTTGACATGCATGAATATCTACTTTTGTAATATATATGTCTTCTATTTTGATGAAATGTCAGCTAATATGAATATAGAGTCGGCCGAATACGCATTAGAATACACGTATTAGAATATATACGTAGATACACGTATATAGACGTGCATGCATGGCTACTGAAAAAAGCAAAAAAAAAAAGAAATCCGGGGACTTTAGCACCGGTTCCAGACACAACCCGGTGCTAAAGGCCCTGCTAAAGGCGCTGCGGGGCAGACCCTTTAGCACCGGGTTGTGTCTGGAACCGGTGCTAAAGGGACCCTTGCTAAAGGGGTACCCCTTTAGCCTCGGTTTAGTTGCACCGGGTGGGAAACCCGGTGCTAAAGGGCTTTCCCACCCGGTGCAGATATCAACTATTCTGGTAGTGACCCCTCAAATTTTCATATGCGTTTCGACAAAACAAAAACTTGCATGGTATACCTAATATATACTGTATTCTAGTATTTGTAACTCCATAAATAAATACTTAAGTTATTATCACTACAAGAATAACTCACGTCCGCAGCCCTCATATGCCTCGGTGCACTTAAGATCCGGTGCTAATGTAACGTTAGCACCGGGTGCAAAATTGGGGTGCCCTCGGGAACCCTTTAGCATCGGGTTGTAACACCAGCCGGTGCTAAAAGTCCCCTTTAGCACCGGTTGGTGTTACAACCCGGTGCTAAAGGGTCCCCCTTCTTAGCACCGGGTGGTATTACGACCCGGTGCTAAAGGGTCTTTAGCACCGGTTCGTAAATACGATCCGGTGCTAATGTAGGTGTCACATGCTACTTCAAAAGGAGCGCATCTTTAATCCTATCACATGCGCTGTGTAGGTGAGATGGTTAGGTGGGTGCACGCGCGCAAGCCAAGATTTCTTTAGTTCGAATCCCGCAACACGCAAATATGCAAATATTTTTGGCTAGTGCCCCCACCTTTAGCACTGGTTATTTGACCCGGTGCTAAAGGTGGCGACCCCGCACCTTTAGCACTGGAAGATTGGCACCGGGTGGGAAACCCGGTGCTAAAGGGCTTTCCCACCCGGTGCCAATGTGCATGATTCTGGTAGTGAATTGGGTTTCTCTATGTATATAGCAGCTTATACCAAAAAAATGTACATACTAACTCAGTCAGTTGTATACATGTCTCACCTTGGGTGGAACTTTCTGGACCGTACTGGACTTGAAAATGAAGTGTCGAATTCGGTGTGCATTTGCTCTGAAGAAAATAAAGCGCCCCCATACTAAATGCAGAGTCGTAGTTCTGAGCGCCAGGACCCTTTGCGTTTGTCGCCTGCACGCAAAAATAACAATAAGACGCACCACACAATGACACAAGAATCAATGGTCTCATTAATCCAACGGACCAGAGCATAATCAGCCAAGCCGGAGAAATCCGCCGTCAGGTTCGCCGACGCGTGTGGCGGGAACATGTTGCCCGTGAGACCTGCGGCAACAACATTTTCAAATGATCTTCACTGATAAATATATATGTATATATATAAGATCCTCGATTCTTCATGAACATATATATACTTTCTGCGAACGTCTTGTTGCCGCCGGTGACGAGGAACCTTGCCGGCGCGGCGCAGGACTCGGGGCTCCTGCACGGCGGCGGCTTCGTCAGCGACTCCAGGATCTCCTCGGGCGACTCTTCTTTAGCGTCGGGCGGCGGCGGCGGCGGCGGCGTTCTGTCCTCGTCGGTGGCGTCCTCCTTGTCCCCGGGGAGCAGCAGCGCGACGGGCCACCGCGGCGCCAGCGGCAGCGGGCACTCCATCGCGCAGTCGAGCCCGCCGGCGGCGTCCTCCCTGACGAGGCCCGCGCTGGGGCGGGCGCCGGCGCAGGCCTTGCAGTCGGCCTCGGTGTCGACGCTCTTGAAGAAGTTGTCGATGAAGGTCTGCGTCGCCCCCAGCAGCCCGCACACCACCAGCGGGAACAGCACGATGCAGCAGTTCGTCCTGTACGCGCGCTTCTGCAGACAGATTGATTATTGTGGATGCAGACTCCGAATGAGATCTCAGGTCGAACGATATGATCGCCGGCCGATACCTGGATCGCGAGGTTCTTCCTGAAGAGCGCGTCGGCCTGGGCGTGGAAGTCCGCCGCCCCCGCCATCTTGCGTGGAGCCGAGAGCGAGCGCCCCGATCGAGGAAGGCGAGAGAGGAGTCAGGAGAGAGGCGCGAGCGCGACTGATGCAATGGGAAGGGAAGGGCGTCGAACACGCGCGTTCATCGCCACAACTGTATCAAACCCCAAGAATAGCAAAATCAATGCATGTACCGACAATCTGACATAGTGATTGATATTGATACATTTCCATCTGCGTCGCGAACTCTCCGTGATGAATATTACACTGGCTTTACAGAGTTCAGACAGAGAGTTTGCACCAGGGATCGGATCAGTCAGCCACGGTGGACGCTAGGGGTGGACGCCGAGTCAGCTCGGCTCAAACGAGCCAGCTCGGCTCGACTCGTTAAGGAAACGGGCAAAAATGCTGGCTCGGCTCGGCTCATTAAGGAAACGAGCAAAAATGCTGGCTCGGCTCTGCTCGTTAAGCTCGCGAGCTAGAGATAAATTTAAATTTGCCACAATAATATATAAAAAATAAAAAATATAGTAATTATATGGTTCTAATAATTTTAAAATCTACTTTATCATACTATAATAATAAAATATAATCATAGCATCGTCTAGAACCACATAAATAGTATATACATGTTATAATTATTTAATAATTTACTCATTAGTCTATTAAGCCTTCTAGCTCGTTTGGCTCGCGAGCAACTCGCGAGCTGGCTCGAGCCAGCTCGTTAACGAAACGAGCAAAAACAGCTGCTCGGCTCGTTAAAAAATACATCGAGCCGAGCCGAGTCGAGCCGAGTTAGGACTGAGCCGAGCCAGCTCACGAGTTTCGAGCTTTTGGTCCAGCCCTAGTGGACGCGTCGCTGTCCTTGGCAACTCTGACGAAGACGTCTTCCAGCGTGGTATCAGCCAGGCCCCAGGCAAGGATGCTCAGCCTGCTCTTGGCGTCCTCCATGGCCCGGAACACTTCAGAGATCTTCATCCCCGCCTTAGGCATCTCGAATTTCTGCGTCCCGGAGACGCGGTACACCCGGTTTGCCGCCGGCGACATGGACCCGACCAGCCTCTCGGCCTCCTCCTCTTCGCCGGCCGGAGTTGTTACCGTGAGTACACAGGAGCCTCCATACCTGTCTTTCAGCTGAAAATAGGAAACGCGGTGGTAATGTCAGGATCTGAGATCAATGGTGATGTCTGAAAATGTGACCAGAGGCATGTTGTAAGTGTACTACTTCTTTAGAGCTCCCAATGCACTGCAGGCTACCATTGGCGATTATTCCTATCCGGTCGCATAAGGCATCAGCCTCTTCCATCGAATGCGCTGAAAATAGATTCAAGCACGATGACAACATGTGAAAAAAAATACAGTGATCATTACCCCGTTAGAGATAAAGATAAGTACTGTACTGGTGAGAATTATTGTCCGTTTCTGTTTGGCGGACTTCACAGCTTTCCATAGGTCTTTCCTAGAGGCTGGATCCATGCCAGAACTTGGTTCATCCATATAAACAACCTACAAAATGTTAGACGCATGCCTTACAAATGCACAAATATTGGACTATTTGGTAATTTTGAATGATGATCTCAGATAATTAACAAATAAAAATACCTTAGGGTCGCCAATCAGAGAGATAGCAACACTGAGACGTCGTTTCATGCCCCCACTGTATTTTCCTACAAGCTTATCAGCAACACGACCAGCAAACAAACGCACGCTCCTCAAAGACCGTTCAATAGCCTGCAATCAACAAACGGGCGGTTTTTATTTGTTTGTTGTAGAATATTATAGTTTGGTTTTCCAACCAGACAAATTAAATGTTGACAGAATAATTTTTAAGTCTTCCTAGAATCATGACTGCTTAGAACACTAAAATAACTCGGTTATTTCAATTTCATAATCTACTCCGGATATATATCCCTTATTACATTCGTGAAGAGCTAATGAAACCCCTTGGGTCTTTCATATAGGATACTTCTAAGTCTATATTGGTCATCTCAGGACAACTCAGACCAATATGCAATAATGGTGCACTTATATTAAAAGTCATATATGGGATTGACTAGATGAAATCAAGTGATCAATAACAATGGAAATGGAATTGATCATATTCATGAAAGGAAAAATGTCAAAGTATACAAGCTCTGGTTCGCAAATTACCTCAGCTAATGCTGTTCCCTTTAATTTCTTAAGCCTGCCATAGAACATCAGATGTTCTCGACCAGTGAGGTTTTCACATAGCAAGCTGCATGAGGCGATCCGAGAAAGAGGAAAGTTATCACAAGTTTGCATCTACATAAACTAACCTGTAAAACTAATTGAGAAACATCCGATTGAGATGGAATAGTTTACTCATCCTGTGGACAAACACCAATTCCAGTATATATTCTGTCCATGTCCATGCGTATATTCATGCCTTCAATGTATGCAGTGCCAGATGTAGGTTTACTAAATCCGGTAAGCTGTGAAAGGTTAAGGGTGCTTAAAACTTAATAATCTAGTATAAGTGATAGATAACCTACATGTATAAAAGCTAGAATCTGTTAGCCGAAAATTCTGGAATTCAGTTGTATTACTAATTACTACATGAACACATGTTTTCTTATATAAATGATGGTCATCTTGTAGAAACATGCTTCGAGTACCATTCGAGTAAAATATGTAAGCTATAAATCAGATTAACCTATATAAAGTCACTTTGTGATATAGGTTATGGTACACGAAGCATGTTTCTACAAGATGACCATCATTTATATAAGAAAACATGTGTTCATGTAGTAATTAGTAATACAACTGAATTCCAGAATTTTCGGCTAACAGATTCTAGCTTTTATACATGTAGGTTATCTATCACTTATACTAGATTATTAAGTTTTAAGCACCCTTAACCTTTCACAGCTTACCGGATTTAGTAAACCTACATCTGGCACTGCATACATTGAAGGCATGAATATACGCATGGACATGGACAGAATATATACTGGAATTGGTGTTTGTCCACAGGATGAGTAAACTATTCTATCTCAATCGGATGTTTCTCAATTAGTTTTACAGGTTAGTTTATGTAGATGCAAACTTGTGATAACTTTCCTCTTTCTCGGATCGCCTCATGCAGCTTGCTATGTGAAAACCTCACTGGTCGAGAACATCTGATGTTCTATGGCAGGCTTAAGAAATTAAAGGGAACAGCATTAGCTGAGGTAATTTGCGAACCAGAGCTTGTATACTTTGACATTTTTCCTTTCATGAATATGATCAATTCCATTTCCATTGTTATTGATCACTTGATTTCATCTAGTCAATCCCATATATGACTTTTAATATAAGTGCACCATTATTGCATATTGGTCTGAGTTGTCCTGAGATGACCAATATAGACTTAGAAGTATCCTATATGAAAGACCCAAGGGGTTTCATTAGCTCTTCACGAATGTAATAAGGGATATATATCCGGAGTAGATTATGAAATTGAAATAACCGAGTTATTTTAGTGTTCTAAGCAGTCATGATTCTAGGAAGACTTAAAAATTATTCTGTCAACATTTAATTTGTCTGGTTGGAAAACCAAACTATAATATTCTACAACAAACAAATAAAAACCGCCCGTTTGTTGATTGCAGGCTATTGAACGGTCTTTGAGGAGCGTGCGTTTGTTTGCTGGTCGTGTTGCTGATAAGCTTGTAGGAAAATACAGTGGGGGCATGAAACGACGTCTCAGTGTTGCTATCTCTCTGATTGGCGACCCTAAGGTATTTTTATTTGTTAATTATCTGAGATCATCATTCAAAATTACCAAATAGTCCAATATTTGTGCATTTGTAAGGCATGCGTCTAACATTTTGTAGGTTGTTTATATGGATGAACCAAGTTCTGGCATGGATCCAGCCTCTAGGAAAGACCTATGGAAAGCTGTGAAGTCCGCCAAACAGAAACGAACAATAATTCTCACCAGTACAGTACTTATCTTTATCTCTAACGGGGTAATGATCACTGTATTTTTTTTCACATGTTGTCATCGTGCTTGAATCTATTTTCAGCGCATTCGATGGAAGAGGCTGAAGCCTTATGCGACCGGATAGGAATAATCGCCAATGGTAGCCTGCAGTGCATTGGGAGCTCTAAAGAAGTAGTACACTTACAACATGCCTCTGGTCACATTTTCAGACATCACCATTGATCTCAGATCCTGACATTACCACCGCGTTTCCTATTTTCAGCTGAAAGACAGGTATGGAGGCTCCTGTGTACTCACGGTAACAACTCCGGCCGGCGAAGAGGAGGAGGCCGAGAGGCTGGTCGGGTCCATGTCGCCGGCGGCAAACCGGGTGTACCGCGTCTCCGGGACGCAGAAATTCGAGATGCCCAAGGCGGGGATGAAGATCTCTGAAGTGTTCCGGGCCATGGAGGACGCCAAGAGCAGGCTGAGCATCCTTGCCTGGGGCCTGGCTGATACCACGCTGGAAGACGTCTTCGTCAGAGTTGCCAAGGACAGCGACGCGTCCACTAGGGCTGGACCAAAAGCTCGAAACTCGTGAGCTGGCTCGGCTCAGTCCTAACTCGGCTCGACTCGGCTCGGCTCGATGTATTTTTTAACGAGCCGAGCAGCTGTTTTTGCTCGTTTCGTTAACGAGCTGGCTCGAGCCAGCTCGCGAGTTGCTCGCGAGCCAAACGAGCTAGAAGGCTTAATAGACTAATGAGTAAATTATTAAATAATTATAACATGTATATACTATTTATGTGGTTCTAGACGATGCTATGATTATATTTTATTATTATAGTATGATAAAGTAGATTTTAAAATTATTAGAACCATATAATTACTATATTTTTTATTTTTTATATATTATTGTGGCAAATTTAAATTTATCTCTAGCTCGCGAGCTTAACGAGCAGAGCCGAGCCAGCATTTTTGCTCGTTTCCTTAATGAGCCGAGCCGAGCCAGCATTTTTGCCCGTTTCCTTAACGAGTCGAGCCGAGCTGGCTCGTTTGAGCCGAGCTGACTCGGCGTCCACCCCTAGCGTCCACCGTGGCTGACTGATCCGATCCCTGGTGCAAACTCTCTGTCTGAACTCTGTAAAGCCAGTGTAATATTCATCACGGAGAGTTCGCGACGCAGATGGAAATGTATCAATATCAATCACTATGTCAGATTGTCGGTACATGCATTGATTTTGCTATTCTTGGGGTTTGATACAGTTGTGGCGATGAACGCGCGTGTTCGACGCCCTTCCCTTCCCATTGCATCAGTCGCGCTCGCGCCTCTCTCCTGACTCCTCTCTCGCCTTCCTCGATCGGGGCGCTCGCTCTCGGCTCCACGCAAGATGGCGGGGGCGGCGGACTTCCACGCCCAGGCCGACGCGCTCTTCAGGAAGAACCTCGCGATCCAGGTATCGGCCGGCGATCATATCGTTCGACCTGAGATCTCATTCGGAGTCTGCATCCACAATAATCAATCTGTCTGCAGAAGCGCGCGTACAGGACGAACTGCTGCATCGTGCTGTTCCCGCTGGTGGTGTGCGGGCTGCTGGGGGCGACGCAGACCTTCATCGACAACTTCTTCAAGAGCGTCGACACCGAGGCCGACTGCAAGGCCTGCGCCGGCGCCCGCCCCAGCGCGGGCCTCGTCAGGGAGGACGCCGCCGGCGGGCTCGACTGCGCGATGGAGTGCCCGCTGCCGCTGGCGCCGCGGTGGCCCGTCGCGCTGCTGCTCCCCGGGGACAAGGAGGACGCCACCGACGAGGACAGAACGCCGCCGCCGCCGCCGCCGCCCGACGCTAAAGAAGAGTCGCCCGAGGAGATCCTGGAGTCGCTGACGAAGCCGCCGCCGTGCAGGAGCCCCGAGTCCTGCGCCGCGCCGGCAAGGTTCCTCGTCACCGGCGGCAACAAGACGTTCGCAGAAAGTATATATATGTTCATGAAGAATCGAGGATCTTATATATATACATATATATTTATCAGTGAAGATCATTTGAAAATGTTGTTGCCGCAGGTCTCACGGGCAACATGTTCCCGCCACACGCGTCGGCGAACCTGACGGCGGATTTCTCCGGCTTGGCTGATTATGCTCTGGTCCGTTGGATTAATGAGACCATTGATTCTTGTGTCATTGTGTGGTGCGTCTTATTGTTATTTTTGCGTGCAGGCGACAAACGCAAAGGGTCCTGGCGCTCAGAACTACGACTCTGCATTTAGTATGGGGGCGCTTTATTTTCTTCAGAGCAAATGCACACCGAATTCGACACTTCATTTTCAAGTCCAGTACGGTCCAGAAAGTTCCACCCAAGGTGAGACATGTATACAACTGACTGAGTTAGTATGTACATTTTTTTGGTATAAGCTGCTATATACATAGAGAAACCCAATAATAAGTTAAGTATTTATTTATGGAGTTACAAATACTAGAATACAGTATATATTAGGTATACCATGCAAGTTTTTGTTTTGTCGAAACGCATATGAAAATTTGAGGGGTTTTTGCAAAAAAAAAGAGAAAACTTAGCAAGGGATGGACATTTGCAACAAAAAACTTATGTGGGGATTCCAAATGAATTAAGGAAGGGTTTATGTAATTTTACACACATATATATATGAAAGACGTCAGGTTTCCTGGCCAGTCCAGTCACTAATAAGATACAGACTAGACTTCGCCAAGATCTGGTGCGATTATTAGATGAATGAATCCTAGCAGCTATTGCTAATTGAAAATTCTGAAGTTCTGAACAGATGCAAGATGCAGTCAAGGATTGTTTGACTGGCGCGAGAGTTCGGCAGTAATAAACAAAGAATTGTACAGAGGTTACCGCGCAGACAAGGACAAAGAAAGGATAGAGAATACTAACGCCGTTGTTTCAGGTTTTACTATGTTCTTTTTTTCTGCCCATGATTGATACCTCTATCTCTAAACGGTTATGTAACTTATATCCTTTTCTTTACAGCATATGACCTTACAAACTCAGACCTGAAGAACTTTAACTTGGTTGTCCAATACAATCCCGAAAAAACAAACATGCTTCGGGTTGCGCGGTTAATGAATCTGGTAACATTTCTTTCCCAAATTGAAAAGATATTAGGTCATATCTCCTACATAATATACTACTCGCATCATTTAAAAAATATAGCTACTTCTAGTTTTTTTCCTACAAAAACAATCTCAGGTTTTATGAAGCTTATAGAAAAAAAATATTCGCATCTACAACATCAAATAAGTACATCATGAAAATACATTTCATGGTTGATTTGATGATACTAATTTGGTGCCACGGATCTTAATATATTTTCATATAAGTTTGGTCAATTTTAAAGTTTGATTTAGAATAAACCTAAAAATAGCTATATTTTGGGAACGAGGGAGTACCATTTTCCACCCCTTTATTGGCATACCTTTGTCTACATGTCATAAGAAGCCAAAAATCAAAAGTCCAAAATTTGGTTTGTATGTTGCATTCTTGTTTAACATATTGTGGTTTTATAAAGTTTGTAGCTACTTTGCAGGCCTCAAACGCATACCTTCAGTTAAGGGGTAAAAGTACTAAGATGCGATTTGGGTTTGTTAAAGACATGCCTAGAGATGGTCACCCTATGAAGGCTCCTGATATATCTTTCTTAGTGGGGAAGCTGGTTTTTGTATGGATTGTAATGCTTCTTTTCCCGGTATGGCCTGTTTACTATAGATTAGCAGCACTACTTTGAAGTTGTTTTCTTTTATAATATTGAAACTAACTGCTTAACTTGGAGAATCTGTTAAGTGTTGTTTTTACATGAAAAACTTGTAAAACTGTCACCTGTCAGCTTCAATACAAACAGACCAGCAGTAGCAGAATAACAGAGCGATCCAACCAGCATAGAGCAAGGGAGCTAGTGCAGCAGAGACCGATGTAGGAACAGCTCAGTGAAAAATCGAAGGCTGGGTTTCCAGTACAGAGATAAGATTGGTGTTGGTGATGGCCTGGAGCCCTGGATAAAGCTTTTGGATGGAGATAGTTTGATGATGAGCCCAAACGAAGTGTTAAGAATGAAGAGAAAATTACAAAGTGATGGGGAGATGGTGGTGGAATGCATGCAAGCGCGTGAAAGAGGACCAACTAGAGGAGGGAGAGGAAACTGAACTCTAGCTTTAGATGTAATATTATGTTATGAGTATCACTTCTTCACATTTGATGACTCTAACTAGGACAAGCATATGCATGTACACACATGCAGCATGCGTGGTGAATATGCATGGAACCCCTTATGAAATAAGGAAATATAAAAGAGGAAAACAAACAATAAAATAGGGAAATATACATAATGAGAAAAATAAACAATAAATAGGAACTTAAAATAGGAAACAAAACAATCTATATACTAACAATATAACATGTTGATATTGCAGATCATCCTGAGCAATTTAGTCTATGAGAAGCAGCAGAAGCTAAGGGCTATGATGAAGATGCATGGTTTAGGGGATATAGCATACTGGAGTATATCCTATTGCTATTTTCTTGTTATATCACTAATTTATGTGATTTTATTGGTTATATTTGGCTCTGTTGTTGGTAAGATGAAACCTTTCAGAATTTTATGAAAAGCACTAGTCCAATTAAGTTTGCTTTGTTCCTTAAGCTAAGGTGATTATGGTTGCACAATTGCAAAAAAAAACCTATATATGATCCTTCCATATATATCTTAAGCTCTTTTAATCATGGGTGGAATTACTTCACTTCATAAATTGATTTACTTGTGTTTTTTTGTTTCCAGGTATAAAGTTATTTGCATCGAATAGCTACGTTTTACAGTTCATAATCTATTTCACCTACATGAACTTGCAAATTTCATTTGCTTTCCTTATGACGTCATACTTTACTACTGTCACGACTGCTACTGGTATGCTTCTACTTGATTGTTCATATTTGTTTTTGTTCAGATGGTTGCAACAAACTATCTACTCTCATTACATGGAAATGCTTGGTGCAGTCACAGGATATCTGTACGTAATTGGATCTGGCTTTATAGGAGAATATTTGTTCAAGCCTTTTGTTGAAGACACCAACGTCTCAAGTTTGTGCCCAACCTTCTTCCTATATTATGGCTACCAAGTTTCAGAAACTTTCTGTTCATCATTTTGTCCTGTGCTTCAGGAAGCTTGATTACGGTGATGGAGTTTTTTCCACCATTTTCTTTGTACCGCATAATCTATGAGCTCTCTCCACCCCCAGCAACGGGATTTTATTCAGACTTTTCCGGTGTACAATTGAGAGACCTGAGTGATCCGGAGAACGGAATTTTAGTCTTGCTAATCATAATGGTACTTGAGTGGGCCATGTTCCTTTTCTTAACATTATATTTGGACGAATTTGGTTGCCTACAAAATGGAATTAGAAAGTTGGCAACAGGTTCTCGCCCCGATGGGAGCTATCAGTCTCTTCAGAAGTCGTCCACACAACCTCAAGAATTTGAAGCTTCAATTGAGATAGACAGGACTGATATTATGAGAGAGGTGCACCCTAAATCTTTATATTTGTATGTCCTTTGGGCCATAGGGTTTAGAAGAGTGGTTGTAGATACTGTTCACCCACATCCATAAGATGCAGTTGTGTGTCCCTAAGTTAGGTATTATATTAGGAAGTTACCTCTCTCCCTAGTCTTCTAGATGTATATGGATTATTGAAGAGTAGATTAATCTCTATTTATTAGTTGCTTAGAGGTCAAGTATTCCCTTCTATATAAAGAAAGACAATCTTTGATTGGAAGTGCTAGAAGGGTCAAAATCCCTTGGTTATTCGGCACACAACAATATATGTTTTGTAGTTATGCTTTTGTTGATCATTTTAATACTTCAACCTCGTCCGCAACAGTCATACACACACAACCAAACTTTGATACAGTACATAGTGTGATATCATTTAACTTAATTTTTGGTACTGGTATTTTTTATATTGCTCCTGCAGAATGTCTTTTCACTAAATCCGTTGATAATGATGTTGTTTCCCTTCTTTCTTCTTTTCAGAGAGAGATAGTTGATAGATTCTTGCAACAACCAGATAGTAGTTATTCAGTCATAATTGACAACATTAGGAAAGTGTACCCTCCAAAAGATGGAAATGCAGAGAAAGTTGCTGTCAAAGGCTTCTCACTTTCTATCCAACAAGGGCAATGTTTTGGACTTCTTGGTTCAAATGGTGCTGGAAAAACATCTCTCATTAGCATGGTATGTAAATCATATTTGCGTTGTAAATTTCTTGAGCCTTTTTATAATCCTTGAGAGGTAGCATGTTAGACTAATCCTTGGTCTCTACAGTTGTATTTTTAAGACCTCTTCGTGGTCGGAAAGAAAACAACCAAACATCTATTTTCAAGAAATTAAACGTGACCAAATTTAATAGTGTAAGATTACATTTTTACAATAAGGGGTCATCAATTTAAGAGGTTCATGTAGAAATAGAACAAAAATCCTTGATTTATGCCAATGTTTTTTTCGCAAAGGTTTCTAGCTTTTGTTCATTTGCAAATGATATTGATTTTTTAGTGGTACTTTACTAAATTCTCTTAACCTCAGCTGACTGGATTTACTAAACCTACATCTGGCACGGCTTATATTGATCGACTGGACATACGTACGGACATGAACAGGATTTATACAAGAATAGGTGTTTGTCCGCAATTCGAGTAATTGAAGCATTTCATTCATATTATTCCCCTTTGTTATTTCAATATAAGAGAAGTCCCTTGACAAGATTTGGTACTATATTATTGTAGTACAGTCTAATGTGAAATATTTGTTAACTTGTGATCACTACTCATTTTATATTTCCATGCAGCTTGCTGTGGGAAACACTAACTGCCCGAGAACATTTGATGTTCTATGGCAGACTTAAGAGATTGAACGGGGCAGCATTAGTTGAGGTAATGTGTACGTTACTCTCTAGTCTCTGTAATTTGTTTTGGCATTGTTCATGAGTCTGATATATTCCATTTCAAAGCTGAAGAGCCGTCCAACCATTTCCATGCATTATCTAATTAGAAGATGTTTATTCTATTTACATACTATTGGATTGATTGATTGACCTTATCATTGACAGTTTAGAAACCAACTGCGATACCTCTATGATAGAGGTTTCTACAAACGTATGTGATAAATCTGGGTTATCATAGACACTAAATTATATAGTTGGTTCAAAAGTCATTTGTAGTATACAAATCTACGTTCGAACGGCTTTCTGTTTTTCTAAAAGGAAGGTATCATATAATGTATATAGCTGTTCATCCATATCCTGGATGTAAGCCAAAATAATTGTCCTGGTGTAGCAACTAGCGTTAGCCAAAGGCTCAAAGCTTTCTATTTCTTTTTGCCAGGCTGCAGAACAATCTCTAAAGGTATTAAGGATATTTGAGGGTGGTGTTGCTGATACTCTTGTGTCGCAATACAGTGGTGGCATGAAACGCCGTCTTAGTGTTGCGATTTCTCTAATCGGTGACCCGAAGGTACTTGTTCTATATAGTTGTCCATGATCCATGAAAAAGGCTGTGTTTCTTTTAGATAGAAAAAGTAGGTATTTTCCCAATTGATGAAAGATTATGTATTTCGAGCATGTTGTAGGTGGTTTACCTGGATGAACCAAGTTCTGGATTGGATC
Source organism: Echinochloa phyllopogon (assembly GCA_033239725.1). Taxonomy (NCBI): domain Eukaryota; kingdom Viridiplantae; phylum Streptophyta; class Magnoliopsida; order Poales; family Poaceae; genus Echinochloa; species Echinochloa phyllopogon. The sequence goes on from BTCW01000001.1 coordinate 7,937,655, forward strand.
CAGCATCAAGGAATGCCTTGTGGAATGCTGTGAAGTTTGCCAAAAAGGACAGAGCCATAATTCTCACAAGTAAGATTTTTCACGCCCATATTTTCATACACTAAACCCACTTTCATCTCAGCTGATCCCAACATTTCTCATATGCTACCATAACTAGACCTGAAATAGTGAAATATTTCCTTCAACTTTCAGCACATTCAATGGAAGAGGCTGAAGCTCTATGTGACCGGATAGGAATATCCGCATATGGGCGTCTCCGGTGCACTGGAACTTCTAAAGAGGTACCACTTGTATCTGTTAGTAGTCGACTCTGTTTTCAGAAACAACCACGTACCGACCGAGTACGGTGCTAAACATTCCCCCAACAATGTTTCTCCCAGCTGAAAGCCAAGTATGGAGGCACATTTGTGTTCACGGTAACAGCTGCAGCGAACGAGGACGAGGCAGTGGAGAAACTAGTCCGGTCCATCTCCCCTACCGCGAAGAGGACGTACCACATCGCAGGGACGCAGAAGTTCGAGATGCCAAAGCAGGGGGTGAAGATCTCTGAAGTCTTCCGGGCCATGGAGCAGGCAAAGCGCTCACTGAAAATTGTCGCCTGGGGCCTGGTTGATACCACCCTGGAGGATGTCTTCATCAAAGTTGCCAAGGAGAGTGAGAAATGCCCTGATTAGAACTGTCTCTTGGACTTTAATTTGATTGTACATGGACTCTCTTGGACATTACTTCGGGCGTGTTTGCTTTCATGCTTTGCCGGGAGGGCCTGGCTCGGCAAGGTTAGCATGGTAGTTCCTCAAAAGCTTGCTTTGCTCAGACACTTGGAAAGAATCTTGGCTTGCTTTGACGACCGAGCTGCTGTGGCTAGTTGAGGGTATTCCAAATAAGACCTTAGTTTGGATTTAATTTTTATCAAAAATTAGTTCGTGCTTATGATTGGATCGTCCATATATTAAAGAAGATATTTGTTAGACATTTTTTTCTCTCTCCAAATGATCAATTGGGCTATTTAATTATGTACAGTAGCCATTGATGGTATATATTCCTTATATTTTCGACACCAATGCGGTCTATGTAAAACACAACTCTGACTACTTTTTAATTATAGTATTATCAATAAGATATAGTAAAGTATACTTTTATGAAATTGTTTTGAGAAAAATCCATTCAAATAATTTAAAGCCAAAATTCAGAATGGTTGACTTTAGACAACCATAAAGTGTGACTAGCTTATTTGTCCATGATGCCGTGACGTTTGGGCCAGTCAACGCACGCAAGAGGAATATTTGTCTGGCCACCCCTGGCGCCTGTTCTTCAGCTGTGTCGTGCGCGCGCACTGTGGCCCATCCGACAACGAGGAAGCAGCGCACAGGAACGGCATTGGCCTGGCATAGGATCGGCAAGCGTGCAGCACTGACGGATACGCTTCAACAACCCAACCGAAAGATTGTTTCTCCTTCCAACAATAGCTAAACATCTTCAGAGTGATGTATCCCTGATTTCTTAATTTGTTTTGATCTTGTGTAATTAGGGACGATGCGGCATTTGCTTTCTCTCAGTCACTGGTCGACCCAAAAACACATTTAACTAATTAAATTAATAACGTAGATTTTGAAGCTGAGTAAATAAATAGGATAAAACCAGAGCTGTCCATGCGTTACTAGTGTACCACTTGCATCCTTGACTATAATCCATGATATAATCAGATTTGGTACATGAAAAAAACCCATTTCGTGTTGTGCCAACCTTACCACTTGTTGGACGATTGTAATACTTCTAAATGCTCATTTATTTACTAGTGAGCAGCTTCTGGCGCCTCACTCACACCAATGTGCGACTAAGGCCCTACTTTTACAGATATTCAAAAATCCAAATGAGTTTTATCTCCATGAACTAATAGGAAGTAAAATGAAGAAGTACAAAAGATAGCCATCATTTTTAGATAATGGATAATATATTACCCGGCCTTGACCAAAACGGCTACGGCCAAACAAAAAACATGAAAATTACATCCCATCAAGGGGCTCTAGTAGTCCTACGTGACCACCAAGATCGCTACAACACGTTTGTCGGACCTTACAAAGAACTGAAAACGCTGGACACCAACCACCATTGATGCTTCTTCCAAGGCAACAACACGAAGACTTGGTGCAGATACTGCCAACCAATATCCGAACTGTTACGCCATCCAATGCCTCCTCCGCCCTGAGCTGAATACGAACAAAGTGTCCACAAGGGGGAATTGTCCGGCCTTGGCGAACAAGAACTTCGACGACGCGCCTGCACTGCCGCCGCTGGCCTGGAGAAACCAGGCTAGGTTTTCACTCAGTTATTGATCATCCAAGGACGCAACATGGGATGGTATGACCAACGACTTCAGCAGCGCCTTCAACAAGGTGTGTGTCACAGACACTTCACCGCCGCCGATCCGGCAAAACATGCCAGACAAGGATTTCACCCAAATCGCTGCCACCACCGTCACCACTACGCCCGGCCAACTAAGAGGTCGCCCTCACGAAAAAGGACACCAGCATCTTCGCACAGGACGCCGCCACCGCAAGACAAGACGCGCTCCGGCCGCCATCGACGAACACCACCACCCGGAGCAAGGTCCCGCCGGCAAAGGGACGTCACCTACCCATGGGGAAGGCAGCTACACGATAGCTAGCGAAATCCACCCAGATTGCCCCCGTGGGGGCGACGCGGAGCGATGGAGGCGTTGGAACTGTTACCCTCCGTAGCCTCCATGCCGCCAGGAACGGCAGAAGTCGCCTTCGGAGAGAGACCGCGCGAACCGAGGGATCGCCACGCAACGACCGCGCCGCCGCCGCCCTCGCGCGCAGGCCGCCGCCGACGCCATGGCCGCCTGCAGCCCCGTCCGCCACACACCCCGCCGGCCACCGCCCGCACCGGATCCGCGCCCGAGGACGACGGAGCAGGCCGGGACCTCGCCGGATCTGGCGCGAGCGGCCATGCCGCCGCCGCCATCGCCGGCCTGCGAAGCTCCGCGCCGCCCGCACGAGGAAGCTCCACACATGGCCGGAAACTCCTCGCCGCTGCCTTCCTTGTGGTCGCCGGACTTCCGGCCACCCACTTTGGCGGCGGCGAGGGGAGGGAGAGGGGAGTGAGAGAGGCTGTGGAGGGGAGGGCGGCGGAGTCGCCCCCCGTCGCCTGCGGCGAGACGACGGGAGCGAGATCCGAAAGATAGCCCATCATTCGGAATGAAGAAGTAAAATGAAGAAGTTTTATATTACCGAAGCTATGATCAAACCCCATCATTTGGTACGACGTTATACCCTTGCCGGATCTCAATCATTCATACTCGATCTGATCACTAGGCCGGCCACCAAAAACAGACGTGCACACATAAAAGAACCACTAAAATTAGAGCAAAGCGAGACAAATGCATTTCAAATTTGAAGCGAAGAAGTTCCTCACGAATTCCCATGAATGGAAACGATCCACCTAAAAGTTGCACTTTCTTCAAAATGGAGAGCCCACACCCATCCCAAACCCAACCATCAATACAGCATTCCAATAAATGCCAAATCCTTTTCTGGAATTGGATTCCCTAAGGCCAGTCTTAGTGGGGTTTCATGGCATTAAATACGCTGATGTGGCATAGGAGAGAGAAGGGAGAGTTCCATGGTACGTGAGAGGAGTTTCATCACCATGAAACTCTCTTGACACAGTTACCTAGTTTTTTGTCTAGATAATCGTGTAGTGAAATGGTGCACTGAGACTGGCCTAATATTGATATCCTGCTGCCGTGGAGGAAATTGAAATGAAATGCATGCCATCGAAATCCGAGCAGAGCCGGGGGCACCCACTGCTAAATCTGACCATGCACAACAGCCAAACCCACCCACCCCGTAGAATCAATGCCACCGCGTCCTCGCCGAGCTCCGTGACGTCCTGCTTCGAGTGAATTACTGAAACTGACCTTGCTTCGACGCAAACGAAAACCTTCTCCTGCGGTTTGCAGAGGTCGAGGTCTGCGAGGGCAAAACTGTCTTTGGGATATGGTCTGCTGCTGCTTATGTAGTGTGCTGTGCTGCCCGCGTACTCTTCACACTTCACACTTCACACGCCTGCTCCCATTCCAAGTGTAGCAAGCAGCAGATCGAAGCAGCAGAGTTTCCTCTCCTCTCCTCTACAAGCAAGAAGGGGAGGAGGAGCGGCCATGGGTTCCGCGAACTGCCTCGCGCAGGCCAATGCGCTCTTCAGGAAGAACCTCGTGATCCAGGTGATGCCCTGACCCCGATCAACTCCTCATCAGTCAAATTAATCCTCGGTTCGTGTTTCTAGAAAATCAGGACTTCTTTTTTTTGGAAAACAATTTCTTGGGGTTCTTGCTTCTGAAGGATTCAGGACTGCATGATCGAATCTGTGAATTTCTCGAGCAATTCAGAATGCAGCTCAAGTGTTTTGGCCCCAAGATTCGATCTTTTTCACCGATCAGCGCATATGAAAACCCCCAAATTCTGGTTTCACCGCGCTGCAATGCTACTGCTTTTTTCACTGACAGCACCACCTTGTCTGAACTCTGACATGATCTACGCTGCCAATCTTCAGCGGCGCAATTGCAGGGCGAACTGCTGCCTCATCTGCTTCCCGCTGCTCATCTGCTTGCTGCTCGGAGGGACGCAGCTGATCGTGACGATAGCTTCGCGCAGCGCACACAAGTCTGGGATCGACTGCAGCTACTGCACCCCTGGCGCTAATAGTTGGATCGAAAACAAAGTTGGGGGCCTCGATTGCCCAATCCAGTGCCCCCTGCCGATCGCGCCGAAATGGCCCCCGGTGCTGCAGCTGCCGCTCGATTCAGACCCTGAGGACGAGCTCACTTCCTTGAATTCTACCGGCCTCGAGGATTCGTCCAGCAGGAGGGCGAAACACTCCCCGGCGACATTCCTTGTCACCGGTACCAACCGACAATTTGCAGAAAGTATGTAGCAGCAGCACCATCTTTTCAGTTAAAAGTTTCTGAGTTTCTTTTACTTGCAATGGCATTTTGGTAGTGAGCAACGAGTCCTTGCAGGTTGGGAGTTTTATGATTTCTGGTTTCTTGCAGGTGTCATGAGCAACATGTTCCAAAAGCATGGTGATGGGTTGAAGTTTGTAGCCGACATCTCCACCTTGGCTGATTATGCGCTGGTTGGGTTCCCTGAATTGAGCTTAATTTGTGTGATCGATGCTCACTGCTTTCACTCGTCGATCTAACTTTTTTTTGTTAAACTTTGTCAGGGCACAAATGCAATGCATGTTATCTCTAGTGGTGCTGATGAACTTGGTTCCGATTTTGATAACTACAGCCACCTGTTTTTCCTTCAGAGCAACTGCACTGCCAACTCAAAACTTTCTTTTCCAATCCAAGCAGGCCGCAACAATTTGACCAAAGGTGAGATTCTTACAGGCACGGCCACACAGTATTTACAGAGTTGTGCTTAACACATAGCAACTGGGTACAACATGCAATTTTTTTCCTGATTTTTTAAGAAAAGGAAAACATGGTTATCTTTTAGACTTTTGGTCAAATGTTTTCTCTACATATACATTCGATGAGTTGGTTGAAATAAGATGAACCCTAACAGCTAATCTCAACTGAAAAACCGGCCTGAAGCAGATGCAGAATGTATTGAAGGATTATTTCTTTGGCGTGAGAATCCATCGGTCATGAACAGAGAATTATACAGAGATTTTTACCAAGAGGACAAGGAGACCAATAAAATTGCTTCAGGTTTTACCATTCTTCTTGTTCTTTGCTTTTGCCGCCTAATTGGCCCACTATAATTGACTGTGTAACTTACGTTGTTTTGTTTACAGCATATGACCTCACAAGCTCAGATCTCAACAAATTTAACTTGGTTGTCTCATACAACTCAACAAACAAGGGTGCTACTCAATTATCACTTTCACCATTATCTTCACTTTTATTTTCGCCAATCATGCTTCGACTTCCGCGGCTATTGAATCTGGTAATTTTTCCTTATATTGGAAATATATATTTTCCCAGTTTAAATATCTTTGCCACAACATAGTATCATTTTTTTTCTCTACCCTCTGCACGACCTTATATAAATGTGATAAGGAGCTAAGATGTATTCTAAATTTCCTTGCTTTCTATTTGAGAGCTCCTGCCACAACCACCGCCCACACTCAGAAAAAACAAATTATGATTTTGAATGTTTTTGAAAGTCAAAATCTTGTATTACAAAATAATTTCTTGTTAAAATTTATTCAAATTCGATGCAGTGTTCTACTTATTTTTATGGAGCCCCTATCTACTTTTGCAGGTCTCAAATGCATACCTTCAGTTGAGGGGCAGTGATACTAAGATTCAATTTGAGTTTGTTAAAGACATGCCTAGAGCTGCTCAACCTGATATGACTATTGATATATCTTTCTTAGTGGGGAAGGTGGTTTTTGTATGGATGATGATGCTTCTTTTCCCGGTATGACCTTACCATATATTGAACAGGATCTATTAAATTGACACTTTTTTATTTTCTTATATAGTAGACATTAGTTAACTCGGAGAATCATTGCAGATCATCCTGAGAAATTTAGTCTACGAGAAGCAACAGAATCTAAGAAGTATAATGAAGATGCATGGCCTAGGAGATATGACATACTGGACTATATCATATTGTTACTTTCTTATTCTATCGCTATTGTATATGTTCTTCTTAATTATTTTTGGCTCATGGGCTGGTAAGATGATACATTTTTTTTGAAGATACGTGCTTCATTAATATTCCAAATAAAAAGGGCAGGAATGTTAAAGTTGTCAGGGCTGCACAAGTGTTTGATACTAGACAAACTTAAGTTTGATTTTGTTTTCTTCTAATAGTAGCTGCTTATACTTGTGCAAAATTTACTTGGAAAATCTTCAAAGCATACATCAGGGACCACTCATGCATTTCAAATCCTCGGAATTATGAATTTGATTTGCAAATAATTACTTATCTTTCTGTTGTCAGGTATAATGTTATTTAAATTGAGCGAGTACAGGGTACAATTCTTGGTCTATTTCGCCTATATGAACCTGCAAATTTCGTTTGCTTTCCTTATGGCAACATACTTTTCTAATGTCAGGACTGCTAGTGGTATGCTTCTACTCTAGTGTTCGCATTTCTGTTTCTTCAGATGGTTCCACAAATTTTCAACTCTCATTATGTGAAACTGTTTTGTGTAGTGACTGGATATCTCTTCACAATTGCGTCTGGCTATTTAGCAGAATATTTATTTAGGCCTATTTTTGAAGATTTGTCCCTCTCAAGTCCGTGCCCAAACTTCTTATTATATTATGGCTAAATCTACTGCGATATATCTTATACATCTACTATTATTTCTAAGAAAATTATCAATTTTTCCTATGCTTTAGGAAGCTGGACTACACTGATGGAGTTCTTTCCACCATTTTCTCTGTACCGCATAATCTATGAGTTTTCTCCGCCTCCATCACCTTTCTATCGTACAGACTTTTCTGGAATACAGTGGGGAGACTTGAATGATCACAGAAATGGAATGAAAGAAATACTGATCATAATGGCACTCGAGTGGGCCATGTTCCTTTTGTTAACATTCTTTTTGGATGAATTCGGTACCCTCCGAAATGGAATTAGAAAAATGGTATCAGTTTGTCACTCAAGCGTGGGTGGGAATTATCAGAAGCAAACTATTCAGCTTCAAGAATTCGAATATTCAGTTGAAATGGACAGGACTGATGTTCTGAGAGAGGTGCACCTCCATATTATCTATGATTACTATCCTTGTGCTTACACGAAATCTTTCTGTTTTCATGCTTTTATGTTACACTTTATTTAATTAGCTGGATGTTGTTAACTTGATATTTCAAACACTCTATTGACCCCCAATACCACAACTCTTCCCACCAAACTCGGATGTTGTTGATAGTATGTGATACAGTAATCTGAGATAAAAAAAATACTACGTGGAATTACTCTGCATGAATGTACTTCCAACAAATTCTTCTCATAATAAACTTGCTTTCCCCTATTTCTTTTCAGAGGGAAATAGTTGAACAACTCTTACAAGAATCAGATAGTAGCTATTCGATCATATGCGACAATCTTAAGAAAGTGTACCATGGAAAAGATGGAAACGCAGAGAAAATTGCTGTCACGGGGTTATCACTTTCTATGCAACGTGGGCAGTGTTTTGGAATTCTTGGTCCAAATGGTGCTGGGAAAACCTCTCTCATTAGCATGGTAAGTATGAACAGTCTTAGATGCATAAATAAGTATTGTGTAAATCATGTTTCATACTGCAGTTTCTCTTTTCAAGTAAATATGACCAATTTTTGTAGTGTTGCTAGACACATGTGTTTAAATCAGGAAACAACAGGTTTTCCTCTTTATCCCAAATATTCTAGCTATTATTCATCAGTTTATGTGTCTATATGATTGATTTTTCATTGCTACAGTACATCACATTATCAAATTTGACTAAGTCCTAACCTGACAACAGTTGACTGGATTTACTAAACCTACATCTGGCACGGCTTATATTAACGGAAGGGACATTCGATTGGACATGGACAAGATTTACACAGGAATTGGTGTTTGTCCACAGTTTGAGTAAGCTTACACTCCCCACCCCTCTCTCAATCTCTCTTTCAAAAAAAACCCAAATATTCTTGTATAGTTTAAAAGGTGAATTAACTACTTTCCGTTGATAATCTCCAAGCAGCTTGCTATGGGAAACACTGACGGGTCGAGAACATTTGCTGTTTTACGGCAGGCTTAAGAATTTGAGCTGTGCAGCATTAGACAGGGTAATGTTTGGCAACAGGTTAATTTTGTTCATGTTTATTTTGACATTCTTTCCACGAAGCTGATAGATTCCCTTTTCATTTCCTCTTATTACTGGTTTAAAGCTGTATGGCATCTGTAGGATTGGTCTGTCCTGAGCTCACTCACACTTGGGATGCCTTAATTCTGAATTTTCTGATAGAGTTGTACCCTTTTCTTTTACCTTATTCACGTTGCAATAATATTAGTTGCATTATAATTATCTCCGGTATAGCAAATAAACCAAAGCTTACTATTCCTTTCCTCCAGGCTGTAAAACAATCTCTGAAAAGTGTACGCTTATTTGATGGTGGTGTTGCTGATAAGCTTGTGGCAGAATACAGTGGTGGCATGAAGCGTCGTCTCAGCGTCGCTATATCCCTAATTGGTGATCCTAAGGTACTTGTATTTACCCACCTGACAAGAATTCAGGAGATAGAATGCATTTATTGTACAGTTAGAAACATTAGTATTTGTCCATGTAAAAGGTTATGTATTTGGAGCACTTTATAGGTTGTTTACATGGACGAACCAAGTTCTGGTTTGGATCCAGCATCAAGGAGAGCTCTGTGGAATGCAGTGATGTCTGCCAAACAGAACAGGGCCATCATTCTAACAAGTACCATATTCCACCTATATGTTCAGACACTAGTCCATTCCCAGCTTAGCTAATAATCACAGAATTTTCATCACCTGAAGTATTGAACTTCACATAACGTACCTATCCATTCAACTTTCAGCACATTCGATGGAAGAGGCTGAAGCTCTATGCGACAGGATTGGAATCATGGTAAACGGGAGTCTGCAGTGCATTGGGAACTCTAAAGAGGTAGACCTTATACATGTCATTTGAGATTTCAGTCTGTTTTTCAGACATGATCACTGATCTAAGGTAGGTGCTAAAATTTTTCCACCACAAAATCTCTTTTCCAGCTGAGAGCCAAGTATGGAGGCACATATGTGCTCACCGTAACAACTGCGGCAGGCGAGGAGGAGGTGGTGGAGCAGCTGATCCGGTCCCTCTGCCCTGCAGCAAACAGAGTGTACCACATCTCAGGAACGCAGAAGTTTGAGATTCCGAAGCAGGGGTTGAGGATCGGCCAAGTGTTTCAGGCCATGGAGCATGCCAAGACCTGGCTGAACATCTCTGCCTGGGGCTTGTCTGACGCAACGCTGGAAGATGCTTTCATCAAAGTTGCCAGTGACAGTGACATATCCTCTGTGTAGAGGCGGTATTAGGACATTTTTAGATTAAACATAAGTAGTGGATATCTATGGACTGATAATTATGTGTACTTGGTTAATATATATGAGAAATTGGAGTCAATGCGTCCAGTCTCTGCAGTTGTTTATCCATCAAACAAGCATCAACGCCATAGTCACCATTTCCATAGAACGAACCGTCAACAGTCCTAGTCTACACACGTGTATAATTTCAATTGAAAAATGCAAATCGACGCTTGGGGAGCAAGAATGGTGCTTCAGAGATTGTAGCTGAAAAAAATATGTGATAGACACAACTAGACACCAGGAAAAAGAGAGAAGAGAACCATGAAATCCAAGTCTTGCACTCAGTCAAGCTAAAAAATGGGTGAAGAATAACAACAGTAGTCCACTCTTCTAAATATTCTAATACAGTTGAATGGTAGCGGCTGGACATGTCTAGGAAGTAGGTAGGCGTAGTTCAATTGCTCAGATGACATGTGGCTATTTACCAACATGTGCTTATCAAAAGGATTATTTTGGAAAACCTTAATCATGTGGCGTGATATATACTAAAAATCGAAAAAATATAACATCCACAATTCACATTCTTTGCAGTAGTGTCTACGGTTTTGTAGGATCCTTTAGTGGGGAAAAAATGTTTTAGTCAGTTTAGACCAGGCTGTCTCTTCGAATAAAACACACCATAAGACAAGATGCTGACGACTCACACAGACCAGTGACTTGGTATGTAGTATGTTTGATCTTGATGGTTTTCACAAAAACACCTATAAATATAAGCTTTCAACCACACCACCTATGCATAAGGAGGGAGACGAGGTACCTTCAGGAGATTGGATCCATCGCAGAGAGGGATGAGGTTGGGAGCTACTTGCCTTGCCGTGATCCTCTACATGTTGGTGGTGGCGATGATCCTAGTCGGCTTCGCATATGCTCATCCAGGTCCAGGGTACCATGAAAGTCCATCTTGTAAGCTCCAGTCCCTCGAACCCAGGCATCACTTTTACTTTGTTTTCAGCATTTTCCATCTAATCTAGCGTACGTTCTCATAAATTTTAGATTTGTTGGTTTTGGTGCGTGTGTCTTGCAGACTGTGAGTCGCCAAATCCACCACGACGGAGACCACTGGGATGCCCTCCCCTTTGATGGAATTGGAATTAGGAGAGAACCGGGCCAGCAAATCAAGCTGGGGTTTGGAATAAATGGTTTCCTTTCTAATATTAACACTATATTCAATTCAAGCATTAGCTGTAATCATTCACTTGCGAATATTGAGGCTGGATATTGTTACCTCAATCTAAAAAAAAGGTACTCTATTCAAGTATGATCGAATCTTATGTGTAGCGGGAAAACATTTCTCCCTCCTTCCCGTCCACGTCGCCCCCGCGTGGGCGACACGGGCGGCCGCAGCCCGCCGGCGCCTCCTCCTCCGCCCGTTCTTCCACTCATCCGCCGCGCCGCCGCCCGAGCCTGTCCCCGGAAGCCCGTGCGGCTGGCAAGGACGGCGGCGGTGAGGCTCCTTTCCCCTCTTCTCCCATCTCCGGCGGGCGCGGCGGGCGCGGTGGGGAAGCTCCGGCGTCCGGCGGCCGGCGGCCGGATCTGCCTCCTCCACCCCCAGATCCGGCCTTCTCGGGCGCGGATCCGTTGTTCGGGGGACAGGGGCGTGTCCCGGCGGGGTCAACGCCGGCGGGGAGCACTCGGCGGCCGGCGCGAGGTGCATGCCATCCGTGGCGGCGCGTGGGCGCCCGGGCCTGCTCGTCTGGCACCCGGCAACTCGTGCGCGCGGCTCGTGGTCCGGTCGTCGCGGCCGGAGGAGGACGGAGGCGGCGCGGCCTGGTGGCCCCGGGCGGAGCTCCGATGGCGGGGAGCACTCGGCGGCCGGCGCGAGGTGCATGCCGTCCGCGGCGGCGCGTGGGCGCCCGGGCCTGCTCGTCTGGCGCCCGACAACTCGTGCGCGCGGCGCGTGGTCTGGTCGTCGCGACCGGAGGAGGACGGCGGCGGCGCGGCCTGGTGGCCCCGGGCGGAGCTCCGATGGCGGGGCCGCATTGCGGCCTGCGACGCCGTGTTCTGCAGGTGGGCAGCCAGAGCTCCGGTCCTCCGGCGGCGGTGGTCCGGCGGTGCCCGGCGGTGGCGGCGCCGGGGCTGCATGGGGCCCACCGCCTCTCTGCCCGTGCCCTACTGCTTCAACTTGCCGTGGGGTGCTGCCTCCGACCCGAACGTCGCCGACGACGCTATTGCCATTGTGGTACCGGGGCCTCTTCCACCAGATTCACGGTTTTCAGTCTCAACCAGTCAAGGCTGGTGCCGCCCCATCGAGGGGGCGACATGAGATTTGGCATTCTAATCGAGAGAATCCAATCTCCCCAAGGGTGTTGGGCGGCGCTGTAGGTTGCATATGGTTTCTAGTGGAAAGCTTCGGTGGTTACGATGCGACGGCTGTGGATGGACGCGAGTGGGGTGGGAACATGTGCCCTCAGTTCGTCGGGCGTGAACTTTGAGCGTAAGCTCTGACCCTGTTTTGGGTCGGGCATTGGTGGTTACACTACCTTCTTGAGGGTGTTGCCTTTTGGTTCGTGCTCGATGGCGATCCGTGGAAGCCTTCCGAGGTGAAAACCTAACGCTGGCGCCATGCGCCTTTGCCTTCCTGAAGGCATTGTTTGGAGGTCTTCTCGTGGTCTGTGTGTTGGAGCAATATGCTCTGTTTGTGGTCCGGTCCGACCTGTTCTGTTTCGGCTTTTTGCCCTTTAGCTTTTTCGTCTAGGTAGCCCCTCGCTGTCTCTGACGCGTGATCTAGAGGGTCCCGTTGCAGACGGGCTGGTGTTGGATCCGCTTGCGGATGTGTGCTTCATTGTAAACTGGTAATCCCAGTATTTCCTTTATGCTTTATATATAAAGCTGGCTTCGGCCTTTGGAGGAATCTTATGTGTAGCGTTGGACAAGTGAAGTATATTTGTTTTGAGAACTTGTAGTTATTTTGGGTGCCAATATTTTTGCATTATTTCTCGCAACTTGTTTTCATATTGATTCCACATGGCCATTGGTTAGGAAATGGAATATGTTTAGTTGGGCAACACATGGTTAAGCAAAACTGGCTTCGATGTTCCATTTTCCTCCAACGACATGCAAAATGGAAGCTTTTATTTAGCATGCACACTAGATGGCTTTGTTTTTCTTTTTTCTTATTTTTTCTTTACATTTTGTAAGTTTTCCATAATATTCCACCTCCTTTTCATTGTCATCCGAACTTCACCCATCTTTCACTTTCACCCTAAATATTTTTCTTCAAAACCTTTTTATACAAGTTATAGTTCCAAGAAATGTTTCTAGAAAATATTTTTAGAAAACGTTGTGAAAAAATATATTGGCAATGTTTTCCTAGAAACTTTTGTAGGAAAATGTTCTAATTTTTTAATCTTTTTGTAAAAATGGATTCTAACAAAATTTATTAGAAACATCTCAAAATATTCTTCAAAAACAATTTAGAAAATTTATGGGAAGATATTTTTAAACCTTTATTGTGAAAGTGTTTTTATTTGAATTTTTCATTAAATAACCAAAAAATGAGGAAAATATGAAGAAAACCAGGCTAGTCGGTAGCTGTTATGTCATCCTCGTCTACACCTATCACGTGCCGAGCTCACCGCTGCAGATCTACTGAAGAGGAAGAGGAGCATGGCATCCATTACAACATGTTTTAGTTTAGAATTCATATTAACAACTTGACAATTAAGATCAAGAATGGTGCTTCTCAGTTTAAACTAAGGTTGTTAGTAAAATAGAGCCATATTTTGTAATAGGTAGCCACTTGACCCATCTAGGAAATAGGGTGTAGTAGGTCATTTGCTCAAATGACGTGGTCAATGAGATGAACGTACTTAGCAAAAGGATTAATTTAATAACCTTAAACTAATTTACTTATAATTCAGCATCCTAAAAGCGTAAGATCCACACTCTTTGCAGTGGCATGTTAAGGCCCTATTTTAAGGCAAAGTAACGATTCGCTCTTATCGATCTGTGGCTAATACCACCTGTTCGCGATTAATTGACGTTCCCAACAAGAAAATTGTACTGATGCAGGCCAAAAGTTTTTTTTCTGAACGTCATATAAAAGAAAATAGAGGGATTACATTTTATCTCATTTCAGTGGAATAACTCCAGCAAGTACACCATGGTCTGAAGCTGTCAAACAATGATTTTTTACCACTGAAATGAAAAACGATTGCTTTGATGCATCACCTAGTAACGCATATAAATAATGTTCATTCACACTGCCAAATAATGCATTATCCTTGCCGCATGTCGATGTGGGTGGTGGCCATTATGATCGCCATTGCCTCCTTTGCCTCTGCAAAAGCAGAGCCTCTATTTACTGAACATAACATAGGATGAAGGCCAAAAAAGGGCTGAGATGTCAAGTAGAGAGAAAACTTAAATTACCATAATTTTTTATTCAAAGTTGGACCAATATTTCGTTATCTAAACATAAACATTTTTAAGGTGCCCTTAATGGTAAATCTTGTTATACCATTTTTCACGCTGCTTAAATAAAATAGAAAAGGGTTGTTATCAAAGTGTATGGAACTATAAGCAGATAAGTATCTGGAGCTTGTATTGTGCAGAAAAGCTTCAGTATGAGATAGATGATTGATGATGTAGTGCACTAAACAAGAAAAGCCTATGCATCATTTGACTCAAACTTTCAAAGAAAATGCCCTCCTTAAGCAAGAATAATTTGACAATAGAGACCTATCCAGTGTTATCATCTTTCAAAGAAAAAAAAACCTACCATCCACGATAAAATGTTTCTCATCAGTAAAAATTCTCTGGTCTTGTGATCTCGTTCTAATGGAATTGGTCAGGCAAATCCAGGGAGTCAAAGACGAGATCTGTAGCATGCAAACCAAAAAGGTCTACCCCACTAGTCCGCTACAACAACTACCTCAACCTACTACTATAAATTAAGTGTAGAAAGATGGGATTGGTATGATGAAATGGATTGTATTGCATTGAGGCCTCGGCCCGTATATATAAGAGTACAAGACATCTTCGTGGATGTATACTAGCAGTACGGGATTATCCTAACATATACTCTAACATCCCCCCGTAGTCATAGCGGGAGCACTGCAGACGGTGAGACTGGAGAAGAAGCCGAAGGTAGAAACCGACGGATTGACATCCCCCCGCAGTTGTAGCGTCAGCGCAGTGCGGATGCTGCGACTGGAGAGAAAAACCGGCGAGGAACTCATGCGGATGGTAGCCCTTTGTGCCGGTGTCGATGAAGCCGAGACGAGGACGGGTAGCCGTGGTCGAGGAAGTCGTGCGTAGGGTAGCCGTGGTCGAGGATGAGCTGTCGAGGTCGCCGAGGGTAAGGAGCCGCACAGGAAGCCGTGGGCGCACGAGGAGGCGCCATGGTGGAGGCGTGACAGAGAAGACACCGGAGACGAAGACGGCGACGCGTCGAGGCAGTCGAAGAGGGAGTCGATGCCGAAGTCGACGCAGACACGCCATCGGGCGACACATCCCCGGGTTTGCTAGACCCGTGAATGCATCGGGGACGATGGCACGCACCGGTGTTTCCAATACCGGACGTGCGAGGGAGAGGGCACCACCAAGACGCCGTTGTCTGAGGAACCAGTAGAGAAGGCCTCCATGACGGTCGCAGGCGCAGAAGAACGGCGAGGTAGAAGATGCTGATGCAGCCCGCAATTGCTGGAGTAGACGAAGGGGTAGAACGAGACGGCGACGCTGGCGACGAGGTGGTGCTAGACGAAGCGAAGAGGTAACCCCAGACGATCGCGCGCAGGGCTGGAAGATCCGGAGGACGTGGCGGCGGAGCTCGAAGAAGGCGACGAAGAACTCAAACAGCTCGGTGAAGACCATGTGCGCGCAAGCACACACTGATGTGGTCGATGACGATGTCGGAGACGCGGTCGAAGAGGCCGGCGTGGACGAAGTCGAGGACGCGGTCGACGGCGGTGAAGATGCAACGACTGAGTGGACCAGGGAGGGCAGCGCTGCAACCCGAAGAGGCGACGCAGCCGCAACCCTCGTGTTGGCGGAGGTGCACGTGCTGAGGACATCCGTCCCAAATCCGCACGTGTCGCGCCAATCGGTTGATCAGACCGAGGGCGCACGGAGACGACGGACGACGATGCCGCGCAGATCGGAGGAGTGGCGGCGATGTCGGGGACGACCGGCGTAGAGACCATGTTGTAGAGGGCCTGGCGGCGCTACGGGTAGTGCACCAGCGCGCACCGCACGCCAGCCCGAGCGACATGGTATTGAAGAAGAACAGCCGGTGACGATGTCGGAGTAGAGGCACGCGATCGACGGGCGGTGGGCGACTCAATCTCGAGCAGTGCTCGAGTAAAAATCAGAGAAATTACCAAAAGAAATCAGCAGCAAAACTTTGCGTAGACCTCCGGGTGTGCGTAGCACAAACCTCTCAATCTCCTCTTTTTCCTTCTCACCGTCACGGTCGTTGACCGCATCTGAGACAAAAACAGAGGTGAGAGAGAGGGACGACCGCACGCGGTGGTGATGAGGACGGGCGGATGGCTCTCCGCCGGGCTCCGCCTGGGGGCGCCGGAGATCCCGCCGGGGCGGGCGGCCTCCCGCGGGAACAGCTGCGGGCGGCTCCCCGCCGGGAGCGGCCGCGAGCCCGAGGACGGCGTCACGACGAAGGGGGCGGCGGAGCGACGAACGGGACGAGGCGGAGCGGAGGTGCGTCCATGAAGTTCACCAGCGACGAGGCGGACGACCGCGCAGAGGCTCGTGTTGCCACCACGGCAGTACGGGTAGGGCGCGAGCGCCGCAAGGAGACCGCGGCTGCCACCACGGTAGCGAGGATCGAGGTCGTCGTCGATGGCTTCCACGACATCAATGGCGAGGTACGCCTGATCTGCTGCTGCTAGACGACGAAGAAGAAGGCGACAGATCAGGGGAGGCCGCCGCGGAGGTTGGAGAGGGCGCGGCCCCCGGCAGAGATCGACATGGGCGACCTCGCCGGGGGCGCGCTACAAGGCCGTCAAGGGGGCGCGCTGGATCCACGCCGTGGAGGACGGCCGGCGGCGGCGCTAGGGCAGCGGAAGGTTAGCCTAGGGTCTCAAAACCTAATCTCGTGATACCATGTAGAAAGATGGGATTGGTATGATGGAATGAATTGTATTGCATTGAGGCCTCGACCGGTATATATAAGAGTACAAGACATCTCCGTGGATGTATACTAGCAGTACGGGATTATCCTAACATATACTCTAACATTAAGTACTCAATCTGCGTGCTGCTCTAGTAAAATACAATGCAAACAGCTAACATCATGTAGCAAAGAAGCCTATAGCTTTCAAGTTGCCTATGACTTTAACCAGAAATGGACAAGCATTATTGCATCATGAGTTGAAAACTTGGCTTGTAGGCTATGACATGGTCAAACAAACTTTATTTTTCTTAGCAGTATATCAGCATCAAGTGTAAGACTCATGTTAACTCTTTTATTACCGTCGCAAAGTTACATCTATAAATAACCATAAGGCTGCAGGCCTGCAGCCACACCATCACTGAACAAAGATCTCCTTGTGGACAGAAGGTATTGGAGGAAGGAGGAACTACATATCTCAAACCATGAGCATGAGGTCAAGAACCACTCACTTTCTTGTGCTTCTATGTTTCTGGATGTCTCTTCTGATGGCTATTGGCGCTGTTGCCGTTGCTGGGGCTGATTCAAACTGTGAGAGCCTCTAAAATCACCATGGTTTTCATATATATGATTGGTGCTGCTGCTGGTGGTGATACTACAGATTCCATCTTTATTTTGGACTGATTACTTAAGTTTGCTGCTGTTGCAGATTGTGAGTCGCCAAACCCTCCCAGACCACCTCGGAAGCTTTTTGCTGGCATGCCAGGCGGAAGATGTCCTCCTCCATGATGGCTTATTTCTTCTATGTGAGATAGAAGCTTTACTACTATGGAAGAAGAGATGGTCACCTGATTCAAATCGACTCTATCACTTGAACCAGCTGGGTGTGTACCGTGAATCGGTGATGATCATTCCTAAATTTATCAAATACTAATAGGCTTTTATGTTGTATATACGTGTGAGAGCTAAAGAATTGCCAAGGAGAGTGTGCAAACACATCCTCAATCTAGAGTTGGTATACAGTTTTCTTCAAAATAAAATAGAGTTGGTATACAGACTTCGATCATCCTAATACTTTTCCGGCGTAGCTAATTAAGTTTGAACTGTCTTGGAGTCAATGCCATTGGATGAACAATTCCATGAGTATATAGAATACTTCACTATTGTATATTTGGACGATATTGGTCATATACGTGTGTGTTTGGGGGCAATGATTTCTCAGAGTTTCTTGGAGATATATTTAATCATCTTCAACATGTTCACTCAAATTTCATGAAAACTTTCTGTGAACTCTATGAAACTCAGTTTGTTTATAAGTCGCTTCAACTCAAATACAAGAATGTTCAATGGCAAGTTATGAGGAGAATACCTGTCAAATGAAGGCATCACAATTAGAAATATGCTCATTAATTAACTGTAAAATCACTAGAGTACCCTTGCCTATCTGAATGAACCCGGATCTAACATAGCTTCAAGTAGCTGTGGGCATTCGGGTTACCCAAAAAGTTCAGGTTGGGTTTTGAAAACTGTAACCCGAACTTTGCATGACAAAATTCGGATCGGGTTTTTGATAAATTCGGGTTTGGGTAACCCGATCTACTTGCATATTGATGCATCTATTAACTATCAAAACATGCCTTACTAACATAGAGCAATAGTCATTTTACATGAGAGGAGAAAAAACAAGGAGATAAGACCCTTTGAGTTATCTAATAAGCTGCGATATCTAGGATTTCTAATGTATTTCGGATAGATTGGTTACCATGGGCTCAAACCCGAAGTACCCTTATTTAATTCGGGTTATGGGATTTCAATCCCAATCTAGCTTCAGATTTTTTGGATTTCGGTTTTTTTTGGATTCAGGCTTGGGTTTTTCGTGTCCGGTGTTCAGGTATCGGGTTTTGTACCCATCCCTAGCTTCAAGTAGATTGGGTATGATCCTGAACTAAATTTCCTGGTGGATTATATATGATAATTATTTCGGACATGGTCACATGGATATCCATCCATGCCCACCTCTACAATTGAATGTGATACATGCCCTTGGTTATTGACATATGCCTGCCAACTTTAAAGATTAACAGTTTAGGAGAAAGTTGTATTTAAAGTTTGAAACTCAAATGAGGTTCTCGTCGCCACGTCCACTTGGCCCATATCTGCTAGCTCTCCGTCCGCACTTTATGAACCCATAACATGTCTAGAAAAAATTATAATTTCAACTATTGCACAAATATCTAACAGTGGAAACTATGTAGTTAAAAAACTTTTAGAAGCTACATAGGTTTTCCGGATGTGCGCTGCAACGAATCGCTGGTCTAATCGCACGTCAGGCCAATATCCCGTGAAATATAATCGCTGGTCCAATTGCATGCCACACAAAAAATCCACGGTGTGTGAGAGAGAGGACGGAACGATTCCGTGCGCATCTTGATTATCCGCCGACGAAGGTTTTGCGTTGGAGATGCTGACGTGCCTTAAAGAAGCCATTTCCGGATGTGTGATGCTCAAACCTTGCTGATCCCACTTTCCACGTTGAAATTCTGTTCAGTTGCGGACACTGCTGCCTAGCCTACATATATACGTACTACTACTCGCTTTCTATGCTCGTTCCTCCTCTTTGCCTGAAGAAGCATGACCTCGTCCAAAGGACCTTGCTGAATGTGTCGTCAACCATAGAGAGTTGGACTGCCCTAACCATTGTTTGTTCGCTTAATTCTGGTGTGGGGAGAGTCGGGAGACCAAAGCTACCATGTAAATGCATAGTCCTGCGACTGTCTAGATACATTGCTAATCCAAAGACTCGACCATTCGTCGGTCAACCAGGTAGAGCCAGTAATCCACACCTTTTCCACGCCGTGTGAGACTAGTCTGAGTGGAAGTTTCATGAGAAATTTCATAATATTAAATTTGTTGATGTGGCATGTTTTTATGAAGAAAAAATAGGCAGTTTCATGGGATGTGAAACTTATCTGGCACGGTTATCTAGTTTATAGTCTAGATAAATGTACAATAAAACTTTACACTGAGACTGGCCTAACAGCAACACCATCATGTTCGTGGGGAACACGATGGAGGTGAAATTATTAGTGATTAGGGGACTTTTAATTAAGATGGTGGCAGTGACTAGTTATTGCTTTTTATTGGAAAACGAGATAGAGAAAATCAAATAGTACTAGAGCATTTCCTAAAAAAACGAAAAAATAGTAGAGAAGAGGTATTGATTGCTGATGACCAGGATGCTGCTACTCGTGTAGCTTAGTTTTATGGTAGTTCCAACCCAAAACACTACACATAGTTTCATATCTCCATATCATAAAAAAACTAGCACCACACATCCATGAAGATGACAAGTAATTAAAGGAGAGGGAATGGAAACGTCATATTCATGGATATAACGGGTTGAACACGAAAAATGGCTTTTAAGAACCACACATATTTTGGTTCTATTTTCATGAACACAATTAACTTAACAATAAATTGACTTGATGATATTTGTAAACATAAAACCATGGTACTATACCATGGTGGATATCTTGAATAGTTATAATAAGGATTAAATAGTTATATTGATTGTATTATGCAACGGTTATAAATAACTAATCTTCAACGTACTATAAGCATTAGAAAGATTGTATCATTTTCTCTTCATATGACATAACATCTCGGGAGAGCATGATATGAAAAACGCGATAGAACAATACCACGTCATTAATTTATTATTTCGTTATGCATGAGCCGAAATTGTTTGGTGGGGGTCCATATACGAATGAAATAGATGTTTTTTTGACCTAAATCGGGAGGGGAAACACCTAACTATTTTTTAATATTTTTTTATTTCAACCTAGTTAATTCGCTCTCACAGGGAGTTGAATCTGGGTCTGTTGAGTGCTACTCAGGTGCTCTAACCACGAGCCTAGAGACCCTTTCACTGAATGAAATAAATGTTGACCGTGACCATCACACATTCACACCAATCACCATCAACGACCCGTTCGTTAGTACCTTGGCAAATCGACAAACAAACAGTCAAACGTACACTAGGCAGCAGCTATATAAATAAGCCTCCAGGCTTCAGCCATAGCAGTTTATATAAAGGTTTGCTTTGCTTCATTACTTGTGTTGTAAAGCAGTATAGAGAAACACATTTCAAACCATGAGCCGCCTAAGTCTGCGAACTGCTCGGTTCCTTGCGCTTCTCTGCTTCTGGATGGTGTTTCTGATGGCCATGGGCTCTGTCGTCGTTGCCGGAGATGGACAGCCCAGTACCGAGTGTAAGTACCGCGCTCAAACCTCGATGGTATTTTACTATTTTGTTTGGTGGCGTATATACATTTGTTTCTTTATATACCATTCGTCGGTCAACCAGGTAGAGCCAGTAATCCACACCTTTTCCACGCCGTGTGAGACTAGTCTGAGTGGAAGTTTCATGAGAAATTTCATAATATTAAATTTGTTGATGTGACATGTTTTTATGAAGAAAAAATAGGCAGTTTCATGGGATGTGAAACTCACACTACCAGAATGATTGACATCTGCACCGGGTGGGAAATGCCTTTAGCACCGGGTTTCCCACCCGGTGCAACTAATCCGAGGCTAAAGGGGTACCCCTTTAGCACCGGGTGCAGCCACGACCCGGTGCTAAAGGGCCTGCCTTTAGCAGCGGTTGCTGTCTGCAACCGGTGCTAAAGGCTCCGGATTTTTTTTTTGCTTTTTCAGTAGCCATGCGTGCACGTCTATATACGTATATATTCTAATACGTGTATTCTAATGCGTATTCGGCCGACTCTATATTCATATTAGTAGACATTTCATCAAAATAGAAGACATATATATTACAAAAGTAGATATTCATGCATGTCAACTCGAGTTATATATATTTAAACTGTATTTTCTACTTAATTAAGATTGACGACTAGCTTGTTGGACTGTCCGGCACGTCCTCCAGTACTGGCGAGTAGAATTCTCCTCGGGGATTGACGACCTCGTCCCAGATCCATCCGACGAGTTGTTCTGCAGTTGCGTCAATTCTTTCTAGCTCTAGGGACTCTTCCTTCAGGTTGAACATCTGTAATTTACAAATAATTGAAAGATATTTAATCCGCCGAGTTGGAGACAATAATTGTGCACTTAATAATAATGGAAATGTGTTTATTATTACGTACCATAATATCCTGTTGTGTAAGCTTTTTATGTCCCCAATTCCACATGAAATCGCAAACATAGTATGCACATAAATTATTTCCCGGCCCCTGTTTGAATTTCCGATAATAAACATTTTCGATAGTATACATTATACAAACATATAACATTTCCAATATACATTTAAATGAAGCACATATATTTCTAATATACATAGAATTTCCAATATACATTTAAATGAAGCATTTTCCAATATACATTTCAAACATATAACATTTCCAATATACATTTAAATGAAGCACATATATTTCTAATATACAAAGAATTTCCAATATACATTTAAATGAAGCATTTTCCAATATACATTTCAAACATGTAACATTTCCAATATGGTACTAAATACAAAAATAAATTGATATGGTATTGGTGCACAAATTGACACTAAATGTTTGTAGATACAGTGGTACTATGCGGCGGCACATAGGTTGATACCATACTCACTAAACTTCTACATTTTGTTTGAACTTGTTAGTATTTTGGTTCATCCTCTATATAAGTTGACAATGCTATTGCATATAAATTGATGCAAAAAAACTACTATTTGTAAATCGAAGTAGTTGTCAAACTCAATCCCCAAAAACCCAACCTCCTTGATCCCCTGCATGAACTTCTCATCAAAACTCAATCCGGAACACAGCATTCATGCATTGTCAACCTCCAAAACACACACAGGAACAGTGATTCATGCTAGAAAATCTGCTGGCAATGCACATACCGGTTGTTTAAGGGAGTGAGCTAATTATCCAAGTAATCTACCACGGTTTCTAGCAATTATGTCAATGAAACAAGAAGCAATCAAGCAGGCAGACACTTAGAAGATAACTTGGGAGATGCCGGCGCGGGGACGACGGGCGCGGGGACAACGACGGCGGCGGGGACGACGGGCGGCGGCGGCGTGGGCGCGGGGACGACGGGCGCGGGGACGACGACGGCGGCGGGGACGACGGGCGGCGGCGACTGAGGAGACGAGGCGCCGGCGGTTTCAATCTGTGAGATGAGGGCGAAGTGAGGGAGGGGAGAGAAGTCCCCGGCCTATATAGGTCCGAGGCATTTAGCACCGGGTGCAGCCATGACCCGGTGCTAAAAGCCCCCTTTAGCACCGAGTCTTCCCACCACCCGGTGCTAAAGGCCCTTTAGCACCGGGTCTTCTACACCCGGTGCTAAAGGCCGTAACTGTGCACCAGACGAAGGCCTTTAGCACCGGGTGCAGCCACGACCCGGTGCTAAAGGCCCCCCTTTAGCACCGGGTCTTCTACACCTGGTGCTAAAGGCCGTAACTGGCGCCAAACGAACATTGGGGGGCCTTTAGCACTGGATTTTAGATCAACCCGGTGCTAAAGGCCCCAAATTTTCGTTTGGCGCCCAGTTTCCAAACCGGCCTTTAGCACCGGGGGCTACTATTTGGGAATCTTATAAATATAGTTTTTAATATATAGTTATTAATACTTGTTTTAATTCAGTTATTAATACCTATTAAAAATATATATTAAATAAGAAAATCATATAAATTACTAGAAAAACAATATAAAATTCTAGAAAATCTTATAAATTAATAGAAAATCTTATAATTTACTAGAAAATCTTATAAATTAATAGAAAATCTTATAAATTAATAGAAAATCTTATAAATTAATAGAAAATCTTATAAATTACTAGAAAATCTTATAACTTACTAGAAAATCTTATAAATTACTAGAAAATCTTATAAATTACAAAAATTGATAACTAAATGAAAGATTTTGGAACATTAAATGGTCTCAGATGAAAAAGTCATGAATACCAAACTTTCATATCTCATCAAGATCTACAATCTTTATTTAAGTCATTTTTGCATTTGAGAAAGTGGTAGTATACATTGTTCATTAATCCTAGATTCACTCGCAAATTTATAAAACTTTGTTAGAGACTTGTCAAATTTATACTACATATTATTACCCATTTTGAAAATGACAAAATGACCTAAATAAAGATTGTAGATCATGATGAAATATGAAACTTTGGTATTCATCACTTTTTCATTTGACATCACCTAGTGTGAAAAAAACCTTGGTTGTAGTTGTCATTTTTAATTCAAAATTTGGATTGTTCAAACACGAGAAGATTTTTCAAAATAATAACATTAATAAGTTTCATAACTTGATAGAGTATGATTTTAGGAATTTTTAGGAAGAAAAATGATCTTTTTTGAAGTTTGTACGAGGGAGAACGACTAGTTACAACTTTTATACAGAGATTAAAAAGAAAAATTGTTCTTGTTCATCCAGTGACGTGGCTCGTGTGCGCCCGGTGACGTGGCCAGCTGCCGCACGGCCTCCGTGGCCAGGCTGGTCTTTGGCCCCGCCGCACGGCCTCCGTGGCCAGGCCGGTCTTTGGCCCCGCCGCACGGCCCCCGCAGCCCGGTCGTGGCCTTTAGCACCGGGTGCAGCCACGACCCGGTGCTAAAGGCCCTTTAGCACCGGGTGCAAACACAACCCGGTGCTAAAGTACATTTAGCACCGGGTGCAGCCAAGACCCGGTGCTAAAGGCCCTTAGCCCTGGTCGGTGCTAGAAAATCTTATAAATTAATAGAAAATATTATAAATTACTAGAAAATCAATATAAAATGCTAGAAAATCTTATAAATTACTAGAAAATCTTACAAATTACTAGAAAATTTTATAAATTACTAGAAAATCAATATAAAATGCTAGAAAATCTTAGAAATTACTAGAAAATCTTATAAATTACTAGAAAATCTTATAAATTACTAGAAAATCAATATAAAATGCTAGAATTAATAAAAACAATCTTATAAATCAATAGAAAATCTTAGAACATAGGTGGAACATAAATGCAAATATAGTTATTACAAATTGGGTGGAACATAGTGCAATTAAATTACATGGCATCATCGTTTACTCGGACACTAATAAACTTCCTCTTTACAAATGTTCCTTGATTGTGATCACGCCGTAGATACGGTGTCTCCTCCGCCACTAACAGGATGCTTGGGTCATCAGCCACTGAGAATGGAGGCCGGCCATCGAGCATATCATAATCTTCATCCGTCTTGTCCTCAACTCCTACGATTTTTCTCTTTCCAGGAAGAACTATATGACGCTTTGGCTCGTCTTGTGATGGGTCCAATTGCTTACCCCCACCTTTCTTATCCGCCCCTTTCTTCGGTCTGCTAGCCATGTCCTTCACATAAAAAACTTGTGTGACAGCTTTGCCCAGGACGAACGGTTCGTTTAGAAAGCCAATCTTGTTTAGGTCCACTAACGTCATTCCATAGTCTGCTTCAACTTTAACACCTCCTCCAGTCAGCTTCACCCATTGGCACTTGAACAGTGGGATCTTCAAAGGTCCGTACTCTAGTTCTCATATCTCCTCTATGATTCCATAGTATAAGTTTGTATTGCCATTGGTGTCTGTCGCGTCGATCCGGGCACCACTGTTTTGGTCGGTGCTTTTCTTGTCCTGGGCTCTTGTGTAAAATGTATACCCATTGATGTCGTATCCTTGGAATGTCAAGATCGTGCTCGATGGACCTCTAGCTACAAAAGCTAGCTGCGCATCAATGCCCTCGACACCCATAAGACGTCTTCACAACCAATCGGTGAAAGTACTATTGTGCAGACGCTGAATGAAGGCCGCAGACTTTGTTGAGTTTTCGTCCCTGAGAATCTGCATGTGCTCCTCGATGTACGGAGCAACTAAGGTTGATTGTTGCAAAACTGTGAGGTGCGCTTTACGAAATGTCTCAACGTCCTTGATCGCCATCGATCTTCTCCCTAGTGTGCCCTTTCCACCAAGTCTCCCCTCGTGATGGGATTCGGGCACACCAATCGGCATAAGATCGTCGACAAAGTCAACACAGAATTCAATGACCTCCTCCGTTTCGTATCCCTTAGCAATGTATCCTTCTGGACGAGAACGATTACGGACATACTTCTTTAGGACAGCGAAGAACCTCTCAAATGGGAACATGTTGTGTAGAAATACTGGGCCCAATATACGAATCTCTTTGACGAGGTGAACCAATAGATGTGTCATGATATTGAAGAAGGATGGTGGAAATATCATCTCAAAGCTGACAAGACATTGCACCACGTCGTTCTGTAGCTGATCTAAATGGTCTGGATTGATCACCTTCTGAGAAATTGCATTGAGGAATGCACATAGCTTCACAATGGCTTTCCGCACGTTAACTGGTAGCACACCCCTGAGTATGACGGGAAGCAGCTGTGTCATCAACACATGGCAGTCGTGAGACTTCAGGTTTGTGAACTTCTTCTCTTTCATATTTATTATTCCCTTAATATTGGAGGAGTAGCCAGACGGAACCTTGATACTGTTCAAGCATTCAAACATGCTTGCCTTCTCTTCTTTGCTGAGAGTGAAGCTGGCAGGACGCAAGTACTGGCGTCCTATGTCTCTCTTTTCTGGATGTAGATCAGTCCGTTGCTTCAATCGTTTCAGATCCTGACGTGCTTCCAGTGTATCTTTGGGCTTCCCATAAGTACCCAGGAAGCTTATCAAGTTCACGCAAAGATTCTTCGTCAGATGCATCACATCAATCGCGTTACGGACCTCTAAACGTTGCCAATAAGGTAGCTCCCAAAAGATAGACTTCTTCTTCCACATCGCGGCACGACCATCCTCGCCCGTCGGAGCAGCCTGGCTTCCGTCTCCCTTGCCAAACACCACGTGTAGGTCATTCACCATATCAAATAGCTCTTCTCCACTCCGGTGTCTCGGCTTTGTACGGCGGTCAGCATTCCCGCCAAAATGCGCACATTTCTTTCGTAGCTCATGCTTCGCCGGAAGGAATCGACGGTGACCCATGTACACAACTTTACGACAATGTTTCAAATACATGCTTTCGGTTTCCTCTAAACAGTGAGTGCATGCTTTATATCCTTTGTTTGATTGTCCTGATAGGTTACTTAGTGCAGGCCAGTCGTTGATGCTTATGAAAAGCAGTGCTCGAAGGTCAAACTGCTCCTGCTTGTCCTCATCCCACACGCTAACACCTTCATTCTTCCACAGCTGCAAAAGTTCATCAACCAATGGTCTTAGGTACACATCAATGTCGTTGCCAGGTTGCTTTGGGCGTTCGATGAGCACTAGCATCATAATGAACTTCCGCTTCATGCAGAGCCAGGGGGGTAGGTTGTAGATACAAACAGTCACGGGCCAAGTGCTATGACTACTGCTCATTTCACCAAAAGGGTTCATGCCATCGATACTTAAACCAAGCCTAACATTCCTCGCATCAGCATCAAACTCTGGGAATGCTCTGTCGATGTTCCTCCACTGGGATCCATCGGCGGGGTGTCTCAACATGCCATCCTGCTTACGTTCTTCTTTGTGCCAGCACATCAGTTTGGCATGGTCTTTGTTCCTGAACAAACGCTTCAGACGGGGTATCAGAGGGAAATACCACATCACCTTCGCAGGGATTTTTTTCTTAGAACGCTCTCCCCCAACATCACCAGGGTCGTCCCGCCTGATCTTGTATCGTGCGCAGGTGCAAACCGGACAACGATCCAAGTGTTCGTACTGTCCGCGATAGAGGATACAGTCATTAGGACATGCATGTATCTTCTGCACCTCCAAACCGAGAGGGCAAACAACACGTTTTGCTTGATACATCGTCGATGGCAATTTGTTACCCTCTGGAAGAATCTTCTTTACGAGTTTCAGTAGCTCCTCGAAACCCTTATCAGTAACACCATTTGCTGCCTTCCACTGCAGAAGTTCAAGTGTGCTACCCAACTTCTTTAGCCCCTCTTTGCAATCTAGGTACAGGTCAGTCTTGTGGTCCTGCAACATGCGTTGTATGTTTTTCAGTTCCTTATCATTGCCACAGTCTTTCTCGGCATCACGCAACATTTGCCCGAGTCCATCAGTAGGTTCATTTTCCTGAGCAACATCTTCCTGAGCATCGCCTTCCCGAGCAACATCTTCCTCATCGGCATCACCCATTGCAGCATATGCAAAGGAACCGTAGTATTGAGCCAATAACGGAATGTCGTCATCGGCCTCGTCTTCTTCATCTTCATCCATTAGAATTCCTCTTTCACCGTGCTTCGTCCAAACAGAATAATTCCTCATGAAACCGTGCCTCATCAAATGCACCTGAAGACAACCTCTTTGTTTGTACGATTGTATATTTTTACAATGGGTGCATGGGCAGAACATGAAACCGGACGGCGTCCTGTTAGCCTCAGCGGCATCGAGAAACGTCCTAAGGCTATCACGGAACGCCTGAGCGTGGGGGTCCACGTACATCCATTGTCTAATCATCTGCATTATTAACCAATAACAAATATACAATACAATTTAAAGATAAAAAAATTTAATATATAAATAAATACAAATTATAATATATATTCCATTATATAAATAAATTTCTAAAACTACATTACTATATTCATTAAATATAACATTACTATAAGCCTTATAAGATTTATAAGATTTTATATTAATTTATAAGATTTTCTAGCATTTTATATTGATTTTCTAGTAATTTCTAAAACTACATTACTATAAGCCTTATAACTATTCACAAGTCATACAAAACAAAATACTAACTAGCTTGCCTTCTCTCTCCATTTAAAACACAACATGAACACTCTCTCCACCATGAACTCAAGCTCTCTCCTCTCTCTCCTCCAAGAACACAAGCTCTCTCTAGCTAGCTTTACTTTGATTCACAAATCCCTCTATTTCTAAATCATAGAAGGATTACAAGCTAAATAAAACATTAGAGAATGAAAGAGTGTACCTTGTAGTGCTCCTTAGATGAGTAGAATCTTCACAAATTTTGAAAAAAATTTGGGCAACACCTCCCCTCCCACGGCCGAGCAGCATGAACACAGCGCCTAAGTGTTCAGCTGGCTTGGGCGGGGGAGGAGGAAGCCCCTATATTCAAACACATTAGCACCGGGTCGTGGCAAGACCCGGTGCTAATGCGCACCCTTTAGCACCGGGTGCAGCCAGCAACCGGTGCTAATGTGCTCGGCACATTAGCACCGGTTGCTGGCTGCACCCGGTGCTAAAGGGGGGGCATTAGCACCAGGTCTTGCCACGACCCGGTGCTAATGTGTCCGCCCTGACACATCCACGCGCCGCCCCCGCTCCTAGCCGTTGGACCCAGTGCTGAAGCCCCATCAGCACCGGGTCCAAAAATAGCCGAGGCGGAGGAGGCGGGTGGATGTGAAGGATTCTGGTAGTGTCATCTGGCACGGTTATTTAGTTTATAGTCTAGATAAATGTACAATAAAACTTTGAGACTGGCCTAACAGCAACACCATCACGTTCGTGGGGAACACGATGGAGGTGAAATTATTAGTGATTAGGGGACTTTTAATTAAGATGGTGGCAGTGACTAGTTATTGCTTTTTATTGGAAAACGAGATAGAGAAAATCAAATAGTACTAGAGCATTTCCTAAAAAAACGAAAAAATAGTAGAGAAGAGGTATTGATTGCTGATGACCAGGATGCTGCGGACTCGTGTAGCTTAGTTTTATGGTAGTTCCAACCCAAAACACTATTTTCATGAACACAATTAATTTAACAATAAATTGACTTGATGATATTTGTAAACATAAAACCATGGTACTATACCATGGTGGATATCTTGAATAGTTATAATAAGGATTAAATAGTTATATTGATTGTATTATGCAACGGTTATAAATAACTAATCTTCAACGTACTATATGCATTAGAAAGATTGTATCATTTTCTCTTCATATGACATAACATCTCGGGAGAGCATGATATGAAAAACGCGATAGAACAATACCACATCATTAATTTATTATTTCGTTATGCATGAGCCGAAATTGTTTGGTGGGGGTCCATATATGAATGAAATAAATGTTTTTTTGACCTAAGTCGGGAGGGAAACCCCTAACTATTTTTTAATATTTTTTTTATTTCAACCTAGTTAATTCGCTCTCACAGGAAGTCAAATCTGGGTCTGTTGAGTGCTACTCAGGTGCTCTAACCACGAGCCCTGAGGCCCTTTCACTGAATGAAATAAATGTTGACCGTGACCATCACACGTTCACACCAATCACCATCAACGACCCGTTCGTTAGTACCTTGGCGAATCGACAAACAAACAGTCAAACGTACACTAGGCAGCAGCTATATAAATAAGCCTCCAGGCTTCAGCCATAGCAGTTTATATAAAGGTTTGCTTTGCTTCATTACTTGTGTTGTAAAGCAGTATAGAGAAACACATTTCAAACCATGAGCCGCCTAAGTCTGCGAACTGCTCGGTTCCTTGCGCTTCTCTGCTTCTGGATGGTGTTTCTGATGGCCATGGGCTCTGTCGTCGTTGCCGGAGATGGACAGCCCAGTACCGAGTGTAAGTACCGCGCTCAAACCTCGATGGTATTTTGTTTGGTGGTGGTGGCGTACGTATACATTTGTTTCTTTATTTGTCAAAATAAAATATCTCCTTTTGGGTTGAATTCGTTTGCTACCGGCCTTTTGCAGACTGCGAAACACCAAACCCTCCTGGACACGGTTCTTCGGAATGCAAAATTATCCCTAAGCCTTGATGGATGTTAAGTTGTATCTTCTCCTAATACATATGTGTGTGTGTGAGGGATGTTTACTGCACAGAAAACAAGTGCTACTTTTGTAATACAGTATGGTTGATAAACCTTCAGCTAGCTAAAAATAAACAGGATGTTTCTTCTTCTTCTTATTATTATGTGCAATTTCCCGGTGTGTGCCTAACGATCACGTCCAGTAGTTTGCCGTCTCTCGTCAGGCCCAAGATGGATTGACTGCGTCCTTGGCGCCATCGTCAGTTCGTCTCAGCCTCTTGGACAGTGGACGCGCCAGCGATGGCGCTCGGCGATCGTACCAACGCCTCCAGGTCTTCTCCCAGATCCTCGATTCTTTCCAGGACACCACCGGGCGCCGGCTGCTGCCTCGCCACCAGATCCCCTCAACCTCGCCACCAACAACTTTAGTCCCCAGTTTACGGCTGCCGAAACTGGATGCGCTCACTCGTACTGCCCTCCGACCCGCGTGTTTCAGCCGCTTTCCTCTTGACCTTGGTTTCAGACTTCCAGGAGCTTACGTTGATCGGTGCCACTGCTTCTTCCAATCAGATATTTTCTCTGTCCTTAGATAAGCCTATCGTTTTACTTTTCTGTTTCTCAATCGCAGAGGGCAACACTCGCCGTGTCCGTTAATTTTTTTTTTGCGAAAGTCCGTTAATAACTTTTTAAGAGGACAATCAGGAGGCATCTTGATTAGAACATTCTCTTCGCACCGTTTATATTGCTTGACCCATTTTCACGATCAAATTCAGTCCCTACGCCTACAATCATCCCCTGGAAATCCGCATCGCTCTGCCCCCGTGCCCCGTGCGCATACGTCTGAGATCGCCACATCCCACGTATCCCCGAGCACCCTGACCTCGCTGCGCCGCAAATCATGGTGCGCCCACGGCCTCCTCGTGCTAGCTTCAGGTTGTCTCCAAGTCTAAGAACCTGATATCATCCGATTGACTATGAGTTCAATGATCTAATATCGCTGATTTGAGTGGAATTCTTGGTGGTGCTCGACAACATGTAAGGTGTTCAGTGTAATGTGTCTGAGAAGCTGACTTGTGTACATAATGTAGGGAAGTTGGTCTCTACATTGTTGTTGTGCACACTACAAGAGGGATAGCATTTCCTTATTGGCATGTGAGTTTGTTGTGGACAATTGTGTATACGAAGTAGACGAAGGTAGAGGCGCTTCGTCCAAATTATATGTAACAAACTTGTATTTAAAAATAATCCAAATGAGAGTGAGATATTCAACTTTTTGGAAAATCCATATTTATTTTAGAACGATCTCATATTGTAAGACATCCATACATTGAACAATTTGATAACTATAATATACATCAGAATAGAACATACGGTCTCACTATTTTTAACAAAACATCCCTTCATCGCACAATTTAATAACTACACTATCTCGTTCACTAATGTCCATCCACCCTTGTCATTGTCAAATGTCTAAACTAATCCAGGTTGAGACAGCTAGTACTTGGTGCCCCGTCTTGCTGGCTTCATACAGCAGGTACTTTACCAGATACTTTCTGAAAGTGCTCAAAGTGTCCCTCTATACCTGATACATACTGCTTCATGCTCTCAAGATGCCAAGCAAAATCTATTACCATCTTCATCCATTTTCTAGCACTGAAAGTTGCCCAAGCCGAGAAGCTAAATTTGACCTGTTCCATGCAGTCATGGTAAGCCACTTCACTTCCTGAAATGGATATTCAGTAACTCAAAGCCCAACCATAATCTAGTATGCTTGTCTAAATACATCATAGACTGCATCACTCGTGTTACCACTTAAGTCTTGGAGACCACTCAAGTTGGTACATTAATATTCAGCCTCCCTTGTAGGTGCAGTGTGGAATGTCCTCTCTTGGCTCCCAATAATCTTGGCCGCCGACTTATCATGTTTATGTTTGAAAACCTTTTGCTGCCAAAGAATCATTATAATAATTAAATATAAACCTAACCATTCCTCACGAAAATGTTGTTACCAACAACAGATTATTTAAGAAAACATATACTATGTTTGTAACTACAGAAGCATCAAGACAGCTTGCAAATATAAGATTAAAAAATAGTCACTTGTCAATTCCTAAGCTTAAATCACCATACCATCTAAATTGCTAGGCAAGATCCAAGAAGTTAACTGCTTCTTATAATATTATTATTAGGAATTGTATAGCTGATCATATTGATTATAGCTTTCCTTGTATAGCTAATAGGCTTACTATGTATACTTGATTGTATTCTTGTACTTCAAGCCATATTGGCTATATATATACAAGAGGTCACCCCCCTTGTTATGGGTGTGGTGTTTCCTCCAAACCGTGTCTCTCTACAATTATAATAAACATACAGCAAAATTAATTGTATTTTACAAAATGGATGGACAACTCCTTTGCTGCCACCAAATAATGCTAATATATTTTTCATGTAACGTTCATTGGCCATTACAACCATCCAAGTATCCTATATATTTTAAATTTCTATAACCTGAAATCTTGGGCAAAACAATCCATATTCCAAACAAAGAGGTCAATCACTAAACAAGAAGTGCTTATAATGGTGAAGTACACTTAACCTTTTGTTCTGTCTGCGCTTCGGTTTTTGAATCAAAATTTGGAGATTCTACAGATATGCTTGTTGGAATTTGAGAAAAAGAAGATGCCATGGTAGGTAGCACCTACGAGAAACAAAACCAACATGAAACCATATGCTCAGATTGAAGATCTGATTGAATGCCGCATTGGCATAAACTCAATAGCATGGATCTCGAATGCCAAGCACGCCCATGAAGAAATACATCATGCTATGACATCTTACTAGCAGTCAGGAAATTGAAAGATAGAATTGGAAAAAAAAAGGACATCTACGAGAAGGTAGAACAACACCAGCAGACCTATGTGCAAAATGGATTCAAAAAATGCAAACCTCTCATCTGCATTGTCTTGGGGTACGTATCTTGCTACACATTGTACTGGCCAATCAAAAAGTCGGTTTGGTTCATAAAAAAACCCTGTTCATTGCGGATGTAGTTCGCACCCTCCAGAACCAACCAAAATAAACATCTCCCGCCTGCATGAGTTAAATACTGACATAAGGACAACTCCTGACTGCTAAATGCACCATAACATAGTCTTACACCTTTAGTCATCACAATGTTGTAATTGCAAGGAAGATTTCAATCATTGAAAGCGATCACTTAACCCCCCCCCCCCCCCCCCACCACCACCACTTTGACGAAAATGTATCACAGGAAAGTTCGTGGAAACTAAAGTCAGCAATAGCTATGTATGGATTGTGCAGCACGAATGTTTTATGGTATGTATTGCATTATGCAAAATAATACCATCAAACAGGAGAAAATTAAATTGGTGCTAAAAACAGGCTTATTTACAACATACCAATCTGATTCCATAAGAACCTCAAAAACGGTCTTGCTGCACGGAAGCTCTAAGAACAATTAGTAGCATCCTATGGATAATTCAAAGATTGGAAAATCTGTCACCCAAAGAACTGACTGTGCAGACTGGCAGAATATAGAAAATGCAAAGGCAAATGTTAGGAGTATGAAGCAGAAATAGAATCATCACTAGAAACCAAGCGCGGCTTTGCCGCGCACTACTTGGAGCAGGCCAGCTCGAGCCCATCTAAACAAGTTGCCTGGTTCATGCAGACCTATGTGTCCTGATGCCATCTTATAGTTGAAGAAATTGAAATGAAATCGTACATCGACCATGCGCGGTATTGCAGATGTGAACAACAGAGTATTCGCCATTTATGAAAATCTAAAGGCTAAAGCTAAAAGCCTGATCAACACACTTTTTTTTCAGATTGTTCCATACAGTACTGCATAGCTGCTAGCTCATGCAGTTTGTGGGCAGATTTTCCAATCAGTTGCATTACTCTTTTTTAGGGACAACTTTGAATAGAAATAAGGGCAGGTACATTGGTGTCGTCTAATAGACGGTCTCATGCAGCGACACGTAATCTTGAGACGGC
The DNA here is from genome assembly GCA_033239725.1 of Echinochloa phyllopogon. NCBI lineage: Eukaryota > Viridiplantae > Streptophyta > Magnoliopsida > Poales > Poaceae > Echinochloa > Echinochloa phyllopogon. The sequence continues at coordinate 7,972,599 of BTCW01000001.1, forward strand.
TTATCAGACAACCTGTACAATAGGTTGTTGTTTTAGTTGTCTCATAGTAATACAAAATACCTTTATTTATGAAAAAACAAAGAAATATGATTGGTTGCATGGCAACAAAACCCGTCCTCCACATCATAAAAAATCCTACGTGGCTCTGTATGAAACGACCTATGAGACCGCTTACGTGTAGCAATGTACCCGCTCTAAGTGCCTCAGATTAATTAACAAGGCTTAAGAAAAATGTTGGGCGCGGTAATAATCCTTAGTCAATTGGAAATTAAGTTTACTGATGCTCTCTGGTGTTGCCGAGCCTGTGAGGTATACAGTCCGGTCGCAACCATTGCCTTCTCCAGCGAGGAAGGCTTGGAGGGACCTGGGCTGCTGGATGCGGAAGCGCTCGACGAACACCTCGCGGACGGCTCCTAGCGTCGTCAGAGATAGATAAGTCCCTTTTGAATCGGCGAAGGGCCCTAGGAGCTTGAACAGCTACAACAGTCGCTCGAGGACGGGCACAGGCACAGGGCTAGGAGAATCCCAGATCGAGGCCGGTAGGGGTCATTGACTCAACGGTGCCGCCTTCATCCCAGCCTGAGGCACAGGAGCCCAACTGCCCAAGGAGAAGAGTACGCGGGCGCGTCTGCTCGTAGGCATGAGAAGACTGCCGTCGCCATTGCCTTCATTCTTTCCTGCCTGCGAATATAAATCCTGCTGGCCGGCAGCTTCTCCGGTACGATGGAGAATTGGAGATGAGGTGGAGAGAAGATGGGCAACGGCAAGAGAAGTGACTGTGCTGCCAGCCGCCCGCGACGTGGAGATGTCAGCGACGAGAATCGCGAAGCGTCGAGAGTCTTGAGACCTACCCATGCTGCGCATTGACCGTTGATGGAAGATCTGACGGCCACGAAAGATAGGTGACGTGGTCCAATCCCGTGCCTGAGCTTGAACTAAGGATTCGGAAATTAAAGATAAAGAAATAACAAATGATGGCAAAGATCAGCATTCCATCGATGTGCCAGCACAAAGCATATCAACGATAGGGAACATTATATTCCTCATTTTGTGACTCACCGTGTCTATCACATCCAACTTATGAGCAATGAATAACCTTTACCGTCCAAGAATCCTGTTAGCTGATGATTGCTCACCCAGTGCGAACAGGATAAGGTCACCTGCCTTTGCATCCAGAAGTTCCACAAGCTGCTCTTTCTTTTCATGTTTTAGACTTGATACCAGTGGACCAACTCCTTCAAGCTCCCCTATGAAAGCAGATTATATACAAAACAATTGTTCAAGCAATGCACAAAATTTTGTCAAACAGAAAGCAAAGATTTCTATATTTACCATTCTCCATAACTTTGAGGAAAGGCAGGCCCTTGGCTCTAGCTTTGGAAGCTTCAGTGTAAACAGTTCCTTTCTTGTTTCTTCAGGTCAGTGTTTGAAAACAAGTGGCACCACCAGGAACACACAATGCCCTTTATTACACCTCCATTTTCCAATGTATCAGCAAAAACCTTGAAGCTACTGCCCAAAAATACATTACTAACCTGCATTTGACACAATAAGAAACAAAGTTTGGCTAGGCGCTAGTCAGATTCTAGGCGGTGACCCACTGCCTAGCGCCTAGGCGGTCCAAGGCGGTTTTCTAGGCGTTTTGCCAATATAGGCAAAACTAATATATATTATGTATATATAGCAGAAAAAAACGAATATATAGGTTAAATTGTATATGCAAGACTAAAAATTGTACGTTTTTTTTAAAAAAATGGTCTAGATTGAATTAGGATGTATCGAAAAAAGGGTATCTTAGGAACTAATGTTCATACAAATCAAAATGCATGAAGATGGAACCTTATCTAAAAATCTGCTAAAGACATAGCTGACGACAGAGCATGTCATGTGCATTTTCAAACCAACTAAGAAACAAAAAATCTCTGATTGCACATGGCTCCATATGCTAACCTGAGATACGCTTGTGATCAGCCTTGCAAGCATATACAGGAGAGCAACTTGGTAGCACGAGGTCTCCCTAAACCAGTAACCCCAGGAAATTCGAGCCTTCTTCGTACAATTAGGTTTACATTTCGAGATGCAAAAAGACACAATCAGAACAAGCAAAATTTATACGACATACATATCAAATTCGGGCTCTCTTTCATGATCCCATACCCGTTATTTGAAGAGACAAGCATAGACTGTGGTACCGGATAAAACACATAACAGTCTCAAGCAATACAGATATTTAAAGTAGTCTTTTCTCAAAAAAAAAGATATTTAAAGTAGTCTGAAAGGCAAGGCATGGAGAAAAACTGTGAACCTTAATAAAATAGACCCACATGATGAAAGAGCAATACTGGATTCAGACCAACTGCATGCAAAGCAAATCTTTTTGTAGGCACAGATGGCGAACAAACAACAAACAATGCTATTTAAGTAATAAAAGTATATGCTTTAAATAAAGGCTGTTGTGGTCTTGTAAAAAAACCAGTTACATCTTTCAGCTCCCAATCGAATCGAAGATCAGGTCTATCTGTCTCATAGCGATCCATTGCATCTGCACATGTTAACCTTAGAAATGGATTTGGCAGCTTGATATCTCCTACCGCTTGAAAAACCTGTTATATGAATTCTTGCATCATTCACTAATTTAACCACAAACTGTAACTAATACCAAAATCTGGACAGTAGCAAGATGCTGTCGCGGCCATCCATGGGAGGATCTGGCAGCCAAAATTAATTTCAGTGACGTAGCTGGGGTGAAAGTTGAGGGAACTCTGCATCTTTGTTAAGAGTTAATTTTCCCAAAAGAGAGAATACCTCCATGTGACTGTACAAAAAAGTGTTTCCGTAATATTTGTGGAGCTGCTGTTCCACATAATGGTGGTGGAGCTGCCATTCCACAGGATCATCCTAACTGAAAGTAATTGCATGTTGCTAGCACAGAATGAGAAAACAGCACCATAATACAAATCATTTAAAATCCATTAACATCATCCAAACATAAAGGGTGTTGCCACTCCAAGAAGTAAACATTGCAACATTTGAGAGCTGTGCAAACTACTCCTATAGTTCTAAGCTGTTTGTCACGCCCCCTAAAAAATACTCACCACAACAGTCCAGAGCTGGCAAGAAACAGCTGATAGTCTACTACAGGAAATGAACCGGGGTCGACAACAGATGGTCGACCAGATCGAGCACGAACGGGAGACGTGCCTGAAGCCAGGCAATGTTCTGAGTACCTTCCAGGACCATATCAGCGGTTTTCTCTACCAATTCGCCAAGCTCTTTAACTTTTCCTAGCGTCCTCCGTATCAGCTCATCCTCCTCACATCCTTCGATTATTTTCTTAGCGTCCTTCGCCAGAGCTACGAGCTTAACTGCTGAGTTCTTCAGGAGTAGGAGATTTTTCAGGAAGCCCCAATCCAGCTTGGCCTCCTTAGAAACGAGGAGGGGATACAGATCATGCTTGATCTTGTGGAGCTCCACCGCCACGCTTGCCATCAGCGAGAGGAACTCCATCTCGCGGCAGTGGATGTACCTCACCTCAGTCAGTTTGACCGGGCGGTGCCGCTTCCTCTCCTCAATCAGTTTGACAAGGAGTGCACACGAGTCGCTCGCTATGCGCACGGACTCCAGAGAGATGAGATCTACCAACATGCCCCGATCGGAGCGGCCCTGCAGATCTTGGATGTCGGCATGGCAGAAGATGCGTACGTGGGCCATCTTTTCCTTTTGGCGGCGGCGAAACGGAGATGCGGCGGCGGCGAGGAGGTGGTGGTGGTGGGTGATTGTCACACCCGGATTTACACAAAACCCGAATGCGGCCATATGTGTGCCCAGGAAGTCCACCGACACATATAGCGAACAAATATAGTAAAAATCAGAGTACAATGCTTATTTCTCAACATAAAGTAGCGTGTACATCAGAGTTTGCATAAATGAAATACATGGACAGCGGAAGACTAATACAACTCTCTAGCGCAGCCGCAATCCCACAGGGACTCTGACTGGGAGAACGCCAGCTCAGAAGTACGGCAGATCCTCCGGAAACTCCACCTCATAATCAGCCTGACTCCAATCTGTTACCCGTCCGGGATTTTGCCCAAAAATGTTGATAATAGCAAGTGTAAGCAACAGAATTACTTAGCAAGTATAGCACGGGTTATGAAGGCTCAAAAAGGCTAGACACTGGCTTAACTGCATTAGCACTTTTAGTTGGTTCGTTTTAACTTTATCCAAGTTACTACAAGTGAATGAGAACCCAGTTGTAACCCCATTTAATGGTGTAAGTGACATTAAACAAGAATAAATATCATATTCTAATCAAAAAGGATCCAGGCCGCTCGTGACCCTGAGCAAGGCTATCATGATAGATCGTACACTCTGCAGAGGTTTCGCCCTTTACCCACCAGTCGCGTAAAGTTCAAGAGAACTTTGCACCCAACCACGCACATCAACACTTCCGAGGTGTGACTGCATAGGGACGCTACGAGGCTTTCACAAGACACCCTAACAAGTCAGTAGCCGTTGGAGTACTATACGGCGGTGAAAACTTAGGCACCGAGATTGACTGACCCTCAGGGCGCAACGTGAGGGGGTCAATGGCGTCCACGCGCCGGCAAATCATGCCAACAAAAGTAAAAGGCGCGACGTGCGGAGCTCCCGCACTCACGGGGGCTCCCAACACGGGACTGGGTCTAACGTGACCTAGCCGACGGGGCTACCGTCCTCGGTGGAATCGGAGAACACCCAGCACCGTACCTCCCACAACGCCGTAGGCCACTCGGTAACCACTGCCCAGCTAGAGACGTACAAGCTACTCAACCAAGACCAGAGCCCATATAGTTCCGGCGGTGGCGACAGGCTCTTGGGTTGCCGCTTTAAGAACCGGTCCTTATAGGGAGACACTAGAGCAAAGCACACAGCACATGCTCTAGCCCCCTAGTCCATGTTGCTAAAAAGCAAGTTTTATCATTAATGTTGAAGTGGACCATTAAGTCAATATTAACAATTAAGTAAAGGTGACAGGGATTGCGCCTAGCAAAATACTACCCATATGCATAAACCCATAGGAATACAAGGACAGGGAAATAAACGCTAGGAATAACCTTAATGGTAAACAATATTAGACACATGCGTATGTAAAGAACGGTGTATTAAATGAGTGAGTAGGTAGCAAGGATTGTCCGTGCTATAACTTGCCTTCCTCGGAGTACGGCTGCTGCTGAAAATCCTGCTCCGGCACGTCCTCAACGTACTCGTAGTCCAACGCTACGGGCTCACCGACTGGACACGATCATCACGCACGCAATCCAAAACAATCATCACATGCAAGCAAAATTAATCTATTAGAACAGTACACCAAACAGTAAAAACAGTACAAAAACAGGGGCTAGAAATAATCTACGCTTCGCTACGAACACGTGAGCGCGAAAATCACTCAAATCGGACTTAAAACGTGAAAGTTATAGCGTTTCTAAGATTCGGGGGCTTGCTGGCAAAGTTTTAAAATTTCCAGGGGCCTAAACGAATAAAACAGGACCTATTTGCAATTAGTTTCGAAATAAAATGGACTGCGGGTTAAATACCAGAAAGTTCAGGGGCTCTTTAACAAAATTACCAACGCTGACCGGTACCCGGGCGTTGACCTGGGACGTGGCGCGCTGTGGCCCATTGGATCAGAATCGGGCGGTTGAGATTTAAATAACGAAGGGGTATCCGGCCGATCTAATCCTGGCCGTTGGCTGGCGATCGGATGGCTGAGCGCAGGTGCTCGCCGGGGAAGAAGGCCGTGCGGTGGCGCTGCTCGGCCGCGGCCGGGAGTTCGCCGGAGTTGAGCGGTTCACGAGCCACAGTGCACCAAACGCTGCGGGGTTTGAACCTACGGAACCAGGGGAGGACAGCGAGTCTACCAGGGGGGTTCACGACGAGCGTCGACCGGCGAATCGGCCGGACGAGGGTGAGCGGCGGAGCTGCGCTCCGGTGAGGCACGGGGAGTGGGTTCTGAGTGCAAACAGGGGTGGATTTTTGGCTATGGAGCGTCAGTGCACGGAGGTGAGTGATCCTGAGGTGATCTAGACTTGAATGGTGCAGTGAAACGGCCGGACGACGACGGCCAGCGGTCGGCCGACGACGGCGGACGCGGGGAAACGATCTACAGTGCGCTAAAGCTCAAATTGAGGAGAGGAGGAGCTTCGTTACCCACGGGCGATGCCCCTGACGCGAGGAATCGGCCGGAGGGGTGGCGGAGCGACTGGTCGACGGCGAGCGGCGGACGTCGGCCGTCGATGCGCGTCGGGGAGGTAACAGAACGACTCGTGGGCGAACTTGGAGTGGCTCGGCGTGCTCCTGGCAGCGCGTTGGTGCTGCTCCGCGAGTCGGCCGGGGCAGCGGGGCACCGGAGCGGCGGAGCGACGTCGGCCGGCGGCCCTCGAAGCACGGCGGCTCGGGAGCGGCGCTAGCGGGGTCGGCGGCGTTGCTAGGGTTGGGGAAAAATTGGTGAGGGGAACAGAGGCTACGGGGTCGCCAGATTAAGTAGGGAGGGATCGTCTGTCTCGGCGTGCGGGCCCCGGCCGCGGCGATCGCGCGCGTCGGGCGCCATTAGCGCGGGGGAAGAAGGAAGGTGGGGGAAGGGGGGATGACAGGTGGGCCCTGCGGGGCAGTGAGAGGAGAGAGGGGCGCTGCGAGCGCTTGGGCCGAGCGGGGAAAGGCGCGGGGAGTGGGCCGGCTCGGCAGTCGGGGCCCAAGAGCGGAGAAGCGGCGGTTGCTGGGTCGGAGGGGTTGGGCCGGCGGAGAAGAGTGGGCTGGGCCGCGAGGGAGAAAAGAGAAAGAGAAGGGGGGTTGGGCCGGTCTGGGAAAGGAGTTGGGGGAGCAAAACCGGACTTGGGAAAAGATCAGGGTGGGAAAGTGGACCACGGGCCTAACAACTTTTCTAGAGCTCCAAGCAAAGTGATTCAAATTTGAATTTAAATATATTTAAATTCTCGTTTGATTCACAGGCAATATAAAAATAAATGCACCAGCATGAATGCAACAATAAATGTTTCTATCACTTATATTTGATTTTAAATTTGCGAAAATTATTATTTAGCCTTTATAAAAAAGGTGAAGCATTAAATAATCAATTAATTGCCAAAAAATTTTAAAATTGAGCACTTTGGGTGTTACAAACCTACCCCCCTTAAGATGAATCTCGTCCTCGAGATTCGGATGTAGAAGCGAAGAGCTGAGGGTACTCGGACTTGAGATCTTCTTCCCGCTCCCAAGTCGCTTCATCTTCCGAATGCCGGCTCCACTGCACCTTGCACATCCGAATGGTCTTGTTCCTCAGCACTCTCTCTGACACCTCCAGGATCCTGATCGGATACTCCTCGTACGTGAGGTCCTCCTGAACATTCAACTCCTCAATCGGGATCTGCTCTTCTGGCACCCGCAAACACTTCTTCAACTGGGACACATGGAACACATCGTGTACTCCGGCTAGTCTCTCAGGCAGGTCTAGCCGATATGCCACTTCGCCCATCCGTTCCTGTATCCTGAATGGTCCAATGTAACGAGGTGCCAACTTGCCCTTGACATTGAACCGCTTTACACCTCTCATGGGTGACACCTTCAGGTACACAAAATCATCAACTCTGAAGCTGAGGTCCCTCCGTCTGACATCGGCATAACTCTTCTGTCTGGACTGGGCCACCTTCAGGTTCTCCCTGATCACCTGCACCTGCCGCTCTGCATCTCTGAGTATCTCCGGACCAAAGACCTGACTCTCTCCAGTCTGGTTCCAGAACAATGGGGTCCGGCACTTCCTGCCATACAATGCCTCGAACGGTGCCATCTGCAAACTCTTCTGATAGCTGTTATTGTAGGAGAACTCTGCATACGGCAGACTCTTATCCCAGCTAACACCATACTGCAATGCACAAGCCCTCAACATGTCCTCTAGTATCTGATTGGTCCGCTCTGTCTGACCATCTGTCTGCGGGTGATAAGCTGAGCTGAAGTGCAGCTTCGTGTCCATGGACTCATGTAACTTCCGCCAGAAGTGTGAAGTGAACTGAGTACCACGATCTGACACAATCTTCTTCGGCACCCCGTGCAAGCACACAATCCTCTCCATGTACAACTCTGCTAGTCTGGCGCCTGTGTAGGTGGTCTTCACTGGCAGAAAGTGAGCCACCTTGGTCAGACGGTCAACAATCACCCAAATGGAGTCGAATCCTCTCTGAGTGCGGGGTAGACCAGTGATGAAGTCCATGCCAACTTCTTCCCATTTCCACTCCGGGATCTTCAACGGCTGAAGCAATCCAGCTGGCCTCTGATGTTCTGCCTTGACTCGCTGACATGTGTCGCACAATGCCACATGAGTCGCCACATCACGCTTCAGCCCATACCACCAGAATCTCTCTTTGATGTCCTGGTACATCTTAGTGCTGCCTGGGTGGATAGAATAAGCTGAATCATGTGCCTCTCTCAGAATCATCTCTCTGATCTGCGCTATATCTGGCACACATATCCTCTTTCCATGCCACAGAGTTCCCTGATCATCAACTCTGAATCCAGGGGCCTTTCCCAATGCAACATTCCCCACAATCTCTCTGATCTTCTCATCCTGTAGCTGACCTCTCCGGATCTCCTGCTCGAGTGTGGGCTCTACTGCCATCTCGGTGATGCTGGTGACGAATCCCAGACTCATCCTCTCAAACTCTCTGCTGAGCTCCTCGGGCAAACAGTGACCCGTGATCCGGTTCACATAACTCCTCCTGCTCAAAGCATCTGCCACCAAGTTGGTATTCCCTGGGTGATAGTGAATCTCCAGGTCATAATCCTTGATCAGCTCTAACCATCTGCGCTGTCTCATGTTCAGATCTGACTGAGTGAAGACATACTTGAGGCTCTTATGATCAGTGTAAATGTCACATCTGTGCCCAATCAAGTAATGTCTCCAGATCTTCAGGGCATGTACAACAGCTGCCAACTCCAAGTCGTGCGTCGGATAGTTCTGCTCATGTTTCCTCAGCTGCCTGGACGCATAAGACACGACTCTGCCCCCCTGCATAAGGACGCAACCCAGTCCTAGACGGGATGCATCGCAGTAGATGGAGAAACTCTTAGCCAAATCTGGCAACACTAGCACTGGGGCTGTAGTCAACCTCTTCTTCAACTCTTCGAAGCTGACCTGGCATGCCTCTGTCCACACGAACGGGGCATTCTTCTCTAGCAAAGCAGTCAGCGGCTTAGCGATCTTGGAGAATCCTTCAATGAACCGTCTGTAATAACCGGCCATCCCAAGGAAACTCCTGATCTCGCTCACATCCCGTGGCGGATTCCAGCTCAACACATCGCTGACTTTCTTCGGATCAACTGCCACTCCACCATTGGACAACACATGTCCCAGAAATGCCACTTCCTTCAGCCAGAACTCACACTTGCTCAGCTTGGCATACAACTGATGCTCCCGGAGTCTCTGCAGTACCAATCTCAGATGTTCTTCATGTTCTTCCTCATTCTTGGAGAAGACCAGAATGTCATCAATAAATACCACCACGAACTTGTCCAGATAGTCCATGAACACGCTGTTCATCAGGTACATGAAGTATGCAGGAGCGTTGGTCAATCCAAAAGACATGACCAAGAACTCATACAACCCGTACCGAGTGGTGAAAGCGGTCTTAGGCACATCTGACGGACGGATCCTCATCTGGTAGTAGCCCGAACGAAGATCAATCTTGGAGAACACACAAGCTCCTCTCAACTGATCGAACAGATCATCAATCCTTGGCAGCGGGTACTTGTTCTTGATGGTCACTTCATTGAGGGCTCGATAGTCCACATACAACCTCTGCGAACCATCCTTCTTGTCGACGAACAATACCGGTGCTCCCCATGGCGAAGCACTCGGACGAATGTACCCCTTGGCCAACAACTCGTCCAACTCCTTCTTGAGCTGCTCCAGCTCCTTCGCTCCCATCCTATACGGCCTCTTGGCTATAGGTGCAGTGCCAGGTTTTAGTTCAATAACGAATTCAACATCTCGTTCTGGAGGCATACCTGGCAACTCGTCTGGGAACACATCCGGGAACTGGCTCACCACCCTGATATCTTCAGACATTGTCCCTTCGGCTTGATTTGCTTGGCCTTGCTCTGAGGAACTGGCTGCCTGGTACTCCACCTTGTCACCGGACTCTGCTGTTAGCTGAATGGTCCTCGTAGCACACCTGATCACTGCATCATATCTGGTCATCCAGCTCATACCCAAGATCAGATCAAATCCCAGGGTCTCCAGTACTATCGGACCTGCCTTGAACTCTACCCCCCTTATTATGATGGGGACATGGGGGCATCGTAGAGTAGCCCGCTGTTCACCTCCTGGTGAGCTTACTAGCATAGTGTTCATCATGGGTTTCAGAGCTAATAAATTCTTCTTTACAAAAGCAGCGGAAATGAAAGCATGCGAAGCTCCAGAATCAAATAAAACAGTGGCGGGGGTCGAATTGACGAGGAACGTACCCACGACCACATCTGTAGAGGCCTCTGCTGTCTCTGCACCGGTGTGGTTGAGCTTGCCCCGAACAGGAGCCTGCGGAGCACGACCTCCCTGCTGCTGACCCTGCGGCTGCCCAACTCTCTGAGTACTGCTCTGACTAGGGACACCCTGAACTCTGCGAGGACAAGCGTTGGCGTAGTGCCCAGGCTCGTCACAGTGGAAACACCTCTGTCCTGTCACTGCTGGACTGACTGGACCCGGATGCTGAACTGGTCTGGGTGGCACCTGGGGACGCTGAACTGGACCCATCTGCGGTGGGACCTAGGGACGCTGCTGCTGTGGCGCCCGAGGAAACTGTGGACGCTGCTGCTGGTACTGGCCACGACTGAGCAACCCAGACTGGCCCTGGAAGCGCTGCTGGCCTCCCACCTGCTGACTCTGGGGAGGTGTGAAGCGTGGACGACTGCTGCTGCCCACCTGCTGTCCCTGGAGCTTCCTTTTCTTGTCCTCCATCTCACGGCGCTTGTGCTCCAACATCAGCGCGCCGTCCACCAGCTCGTGAAAAGTCGGGAACTTGGTGCACATGAGCTGGTACTGGAGAGCATCCTGCAGACCGTCACGGAACCTGGCCTGCTTCTTCTGGTCGGTGGCCACGTCCTCTGGAGCGTAACGGGCCAACGAGACGAACTTGTCACGATAAGCCGTGACACTCATCCCTTCCTGCTTCAGTGCCAGGAACTCCTTCTTCTTCAGGACCATCAAGGCCTCCGGCACGTGGTGTGCACGAAAGCTGCTGCAGAACTGCTGCCAAGTGATCTGAGTACCGGCCGGGCGTGAGGACTGATATGAATCCCACCAATCCAACGCCGGCCCCTGAAGCTGTCCTCCAGCGTACAACACCTTCTCTCTGTCATCGCACTGGGCGATGTCCAACTGTCTCTCCACTGCCTTGAGCCAGTCATCTGCCTCAAGGGGGTCACTGGCCTTGCTGAAAGTCGGCGGGCGTCCCTTCAGAAACTCGCCCCTCTTGTCTCTGGGCGGTGCAGCTGCCTGGGGGTGATGCTGGCCCTGCTGGATCAACCTCATGGTCTCTGCCATCTGCTGCATCATCTGAACTTGAGCATACATCAGCTGCTCAATGGTGGGGATCTGATGGTTCGGGTTCAGGTTCGGGGGCGGATTCTGGTGCGGCGGCGGTCCGCCCGCATTGCCCCCGGGGTGAGCCATCTATAATCACAAAGGTTAGACATTAGAGGGTTAGTGCAAGATAAATATAGATACCCCCGCTATCAAACAATAAAGTCCTTAAGCCTTATTCCTATATCTAAATGGTCGCAGACAGGTGTCTACGCCCATCACAATCATTACAAAGAACCAAATCAAACATATGCATAATAACAATAAGTACAAGCAGGTAAAGGCATAAATTCACGCAAGACTCGACGGTTAGATTTTAAAATTTTTAAAACATGGGGGTCTCCTAGTAATTTGTCAACCGTACTATCTAGGCTGCGTTCCTACAGTCAGCATGGCTCTGATACCAATCTGTCACACCCGGATTTACACAAAACCCGAATGCGGCCATATGTGTGCCCAGGAAGTCCACCGACACATATAGCGAACAAATATAGTAAAAATCAGAGTACAATGCTTATTTCTCAACATAAAGTAGCGTGTACATCAGAGTTTGCATAAATGAAATACATGGACAGCGGGAGACTAATACAACTCTCTAGCGCAGCCGCAATCCCACAGGGACTCTGACTGGGAGAACGCCAGCTCAGAAGTACGGCAGATCCTCCGGAAACTCCACCTCATAATCAGCCTGACTCCAATCTGTTACCCGTCCGGGATTTTGCCCAAAAATGTTGATAATAGCAAGTGTAAGCAACAGAATTACTTAGCAAGTATAGCACGGGTTATGAAGGCTCAAAAAGGCTAGACACTGGCTTAACTGCATTAGCACTTTTAGTTGGTTCGTTTTAACTTTATCCAAGTTACTACAAGTGAATGAGAACCCAGTTGTAACCCCATTTAATGGTGTAAGTGACATTAAACAAGAATAAATACCATATTCTAATCAAAAAGGATCCAGGCCGCTCGTGACCCTGAGCAAGGCTATCATGATAGATCGTACACTCTGCAGAGGTTTCGCCCTTTACCCACCAGTCGCGTAAAGTTCAAGAGAACTTTGCACCCAACCACGCACATCAACACTTCCGAGGTGTGACTGCATAGGGACGCTACGAGGCTTTCACAAGACACCCTAACAAGTCAGTAGCCGTTGGAGTACTATACGGCGGTGAAAACTTAGGCACCGAGATTGACTGACCCTCAGGGCGCAACGTGAGGGGGTCAATGGCGTCCACGCGCCGGCAAATCATGCCAACAAAAGTAAAAGGCGCGACGTGCGGAGCTCCCGCACTCACGGGGGCTCCCAACACGGGACTGGGTCTAACGTGACCTAGCCGACGGGGCTACCGTCCTCGGTGGAATCGGAGAACACCCAGCACCGTACCTCCCACAACGCCGTAGGCCACTCGGTAACCACTGCCCAGCTAGAGACGTACAAGCTACTCAACCAAGACCAGAGCCCATATAGTTCCGGCGGTGGCGACAGGCTCTTGGGTTGCCGCTTTAAGAACCGGTCCTTATAGGGAGACACTAGAGCAAAGCACACAGCACATGCTCTAGCCCCCTAGTCCATGTTGCTAAAAAGCAAGTTTTATCATTAATGTTGAAGTGGACCATTAAGTCAATATTAACAATTAAGTAAAGGTGACAGGGATTGCGCCTAGCAAAATACTACCCATATGCATAAACCCATAGGAATACAAGGACAGGGAAATAAACGCTAGGAATAACCTTAATGGTAAACAATATTAGACACATGCGTATGTAAAGAACGGTGTATTAAATGAGTGAGTAGGTAGCAAGGATTGTCCGTGCTATAACTTGCCTTCCTCGGAGTACGGCTGCTGCTGAAAATCCTGCTCCGGCACGTCCTCAACGTACTCGTAGTCCAACGCTACGGGCTCACCGACTGGACACGATCATCACGCACGCAATCCAAAACAATCATCACATGCAAGCAAAATTAATCTATTAGAACAGTACACCAAACAGTAAAAACAGTACAAAAACAGGGGCTAGAAATAATCTACGCTTCGCTACGAACACGTGAGCGCGAAAATCACTCAAATCGGACTTAAAACGTGAAAGTTATAGCGTTTCTAAGATTCGGGGGCTTGCTGGCAAAGTTTTAAAATTTCCAGGGGCCTAAACGAATAAAACAGGACCTATTTGCAATTAGTTTCGAAATAAAATGGACTGCGGGTTAAATACCAGAAAGTTCAGGGGCTCTTTAACAAAATTACCAACGCTGACCGGTACCCGGGCGTTGACCTGGGACGTGGCGCGCTGTGGCCCATTGGATCAGAATCGGGCGGTTGAGATTTAAATAACGAAGGGGTATCCGGCCGATCTAATCCTGGCCGTTGGCTGGCGATCGGATGGCTGAGCGCAGGTGCTCGCCGGGGAAGAAGGCCGTGCGGTGGCGCTGCTCGGCCGCGGCCGGGAGTTCGCCGGAGTTGAGCGGTTCACGAGCCACAGTGCACCAAACGCTGCGGGGTTTGAACCTACGGAACCAGGGGAGGACAGCGAGTCTACCAGGGGGGTTCACGACGAGCGTCGACCGGCGAATCGGCCGGACGAGGGTGAGCGGCGGAGCTGCGCTCCGGTGAGGCACGGGGAGTGGGTTCTGAGTGCAAACAGGGGTGGATTTTTGGCTATGGAGCGTCAGTGCACGGAGGTGAGTGATCCTGAGGTGATCTAGACTTGAATGGTGCAGTGAAACGGCCGGACGACGACGGCCGGCGGTCGGCCGACGACGGCGGACGCGGGGAAACGATCTACGGTGCGCTAAAGCTCAAATTGAGGAGAGGAGGAGCTTCGTTACCCACGGGCGATGCCCCTGACGCGAGGAATCGGCCGGAGGGGTGGCGGAGCGACTGGTCGACGGCGAGCGGCGGACGTCGGCCGTCGATGCGCGTCGGGGAGGTAACAGAACGACTCGTGGGCGAACTTGGAGTGGCTCGGCGTGCTCCTGGCAGCGCGTCGGTGCTGCTCCGCGAGTCGGCCGGGGCAGCGGGGCACCGGAGCGGCGGAGCGACGTCGGCCGGCGGCCCTCGAAGCACGGCGGCTCAGGAGCGGCGCTAGCGGGGTCGGCGGCGTTGCTAGGGTTGGGGAAAAATTGGTGAGGGGAACAGAGGCTACGGGGTCGCCAGATTAAGTAGGGAGGGATCGTCTGTCTCGGCGTGCGGGCCCCGGCCGCGGCGATCGCGCGCGTCGGGCGCCATTAGCGCGGGGGAAGAAGGAAGGTGGGGGAAGGGGGGATGACAGGTGGGCCCTGCGGGGCAGTGAGAGGAGAGAGGGGCGCTGCGAGCGCTTGGGCCGAGCGGGGAAAGGCGCGGGGAGTGGGCCGGCTCGGCAGTCGGGGCCCAAGAGCGGAGAAGCGGCGGTTGCTGGGTCGGAGGGGTTGGGCCGGCGGAGAAGAGTGGGCTGGGCCGCGAGGGAGAAAAGAGAAAGAGAAGGGGGGTTGGGCCGGTCTGGGAAAGGAGTTGGGGGAGCAAAACCGGACTTGGGAAAAGATCAGGGTGGGAAAGTGGACCACGGGCCTAACAACTTTTCTAGAGCTCCAAGCAAAGTGATTCAAATTTGAATTTAAATATATTTAAATTCTCGTTTGATTCACAGGCAATACAAAAATAAATGCACCAGCATGAATGCAACAATAAATGTTTCTATCACTTATATTTGATTTTAAATTTGCGAAAATTATTATTTAGCCTTTATAAAAAAGGTGAAGCATTAAATAATCAATTAATTGCCAAAAAATTTTAAAATTGAGCACTTTGGGTGTTACAGTGATGGCGACGACGAAGACGAGGAGGGGTGGTGGTTGTTGCGGCGGATGCGAAGACGAGGAGGGAGGGGTGGTGGTTGTTGCGGCGGAGGCAAAGACGAGGATTGCGGCGGCGATATGGGTCGTATGGATGGGGGATGGGATTTAGGGTTTCTTTCGGTAAGAGTGTCTCTACCGTCGGATCCGATTTGAGGTTTGTCAGCTGGCCCGGGGCGGATTGGTTTGGGCGCTGCCGGCCGGCCGGCGGTTGGGGCTGGCGCCTGGGCGGGGGGCGACGACGGCAACCGTGGCCTGGGCTTGAGACGGCGGCGGGAGGCGCTGGTGGCGGGGCGAGCTAGTTTCTGGCGGGGAGGTGCGCGATGGGGCGGCGGCGGCGGAAGCGGGACTGGTGCGCGCGGGGGATTGAAGTGATAAGGTGAGAGGGGAAGATCTGGTCTACTGATTCTAGATCCAATGGCCCAAAAGTTCGTGCTTGGGATGGCGCTGCCGCTGAGCAGCCCTGGACAGGGACTAGGGGTGGCCACAAAACCCGATACCCGAAGCTCGAACCCGAAAAACCCAAAATCTAGAAAACCCGAAGTTAGATCGGGTTTGAAATCCCATGACCCGAATTAAATTAGGGTAATTCAGGTTTGAGTCCACGGTACCCGAATAACCCGAACTACCCGAAATATGTTAGAAATTCTATATATTGCAACTCATAAGATAATTCAAAGAGTCATATAGTATATATTTCTTTTTCTTTTATGTCAAAACACTGTTGTTCTATGTCAATATGATCTTTTTTAATGGTTAATAGATACATCATTGTGTCATTTTAGGCTTCAATGATGTTAGGTCTCTCAAATGTTACTAAAATTTTGTTTCATTTTGTTGTAATGAGCTAGTTCGAGTAACCCGAACCCGAACCCGAAATTATCAAAAACCCGAAAAACCCGACCCGAACTTTTGTGGATAAATTTCGGGTTTCAATTTTCAAAACCTGAATTTTTCAAAACCCGAAAAACCCGACCCGAACTTTCACGGTAACCCGAAAGATCTAACGTCACTAAGTTTAAAAATAACATATCATTGCATCTATTAACTATCAAAACATGCCCTACTAACATAGAGCAACAGTCATTTTTACATAAGCGGAAAGAAGATATGGGGATAATAAGACCCTTTAAGTTGTCTAATGAGTTGCAATATTTCAGTATAATATTTTCTCTAATATTTCCTGGCAAAAAATGTTGGTAGTACCTTGATCAACCTCTTCTGGCAATCGACTTTTGACGAGACTGCTGGAGAATAATACAATTTGCATGCAGTACTCAGTATCAGACTACTCCACCTACTCATCAGGTAAGGCATATTTTAGGTTATATAATAGTATACATAACTGTATAAATTGATCATTAATTTCTCTTACAATATATTGTGAACTACTGAAGAATCAGTAGCGTGTTAAAAGCACACTACTTCCAATAAAGAAGTTGTGTATTTTGTTTTAGTTTTTACATTAAACATTCAAATAATTAATTTCACTAATATTTTCTTAGAGAAATGCCAGTACAGACATATATACTTAAATGCACGTACACTCACCCCTACGAATACACGTATGGAGACCCTACCCCTATGAGCACAGTTGGCGGATCCGATTTTGAGATTCACAAAGTCACCACTGGTGCCTCACTGGATGGGGACGTATCCTACCACTGAAATAATAGCGCCGGTTAAATCACCCGTGCCGAGTCAAGGACTCGTACCCAGGCGGGCAGGTTCCACCATAATAAACATTACCAACTGATTTACCATCAGTTCGCTAATTTCGCTAATGATCAAAACATACAGAATTTTCCAGATAAAACGTTGTTTGCATTGATGAATGGACGGAGTACAACCTGCCATATTGTTCACCATGTATTGTATGTAGGCACGTACTCCATGCTTACCATATTGCGTCATGACTTGTCTCTACATACATGAAAACTCGAGCAAATGCGAATCCTTTTTTTTAGTAACGTTATTCCAAAGTAGCAAAGTATGTAATGATCCATCTCATCATCTGGACTGACAGAGGCCAGACGGGCTAAATATATGTTCTGTCAATCTCTCTACGATCAGAATTTATGGCCTGGAGACGGCGATGCTAGCCGACCTGCGGACGCTGGCGCCGGCTTCTGTGCTTGCGCACTGGGGCAGGCGTCCCAGCACGTATGTTGATCCGAGAAGCAAGGAAAATTGGGCAGCGTTTGGCAGCAGTAACCGTACTGAAAGTGAGGGCCGTAAAAAATTTGTCTGAAGCATAACCTCACATTAATCTTGCTGCTCTCGCTCATCTCCTCGACACCGCTGCCATGCTGCCGCCGGTGACCACCTGTCAGTCTCTCCGTGTCGTCATCCTTGGCCTGCAAGCGCGCTTCACATATATACCACATCGCATCGATCAGATCGTGCCTAAGTACTTTTTACCTGGTTTTGAGTAACTGGATGAACATTGTATGCTTACACTCTGTGGAGGACACCAGGCAGGCGAAGAACACGACGAAGAGAATTGTTGTCACTTTGGCATCCATCGGACCACTCACCAAAAAGTACAGCTTCTTTTTTAGTTTTGATCGATATACACGTTAAAGCATCTACAAGCAGGTCGGCCACTGGATGTTTTTTCGTGGTAGTAAAATTGTTCGCTGCTTAGACGAGAGATCGAGTCCTATATAAGTACATACCATTGGAATGCAATAATAGTCAGCTAATTATTAGATTCTATTCATTTATGGCTATGGGTTAAATCACATTGTGCATCAACAAAAAAGGTACCTTATTTAGCTAATAATCAAAAGATGCACATTCCCACATGTCATAGAGATATCAATGTCATATAGGAATTTCAACATTTTTCAGTGGAATAGGGAGTTTTTAATGACTATTCAAAAACATATATATGTATGTCTACTTAGTTATTGACCATATTGAGTTGGATACATCTACTAGTTCATCAAAAATCTTAAATTGACATAATAATATACTATATGTGAGCAATATATTCATGTCAGGTCGTTACATCTCGAGAATGGATTTTTTGTAAATGACTAGCTGCTCTGTTATCAAATGCCAACGCGATAATTATTTTTTTGGGGACACGAACTGTCACGAAAAAGATTGTCACCTTTGATTAATCTTGAAAGTTACTATTCTGCAATGGCATCCTGTCACAAAATGTATAGTCCAGAACTCCCACCACAAAACCTGCTAGCATCCCAACAACCCACTGCACTCTGCAGGGTATTGTCACTGCCACTTAATTATGACAGTATGCATCTTTGTTAAGTATTTTTAGTGGCTGTCGACCATCAGCAAAATGCACTTTTTAGCTGTCCAATAATAGCTATGGTTACTGATAGAGGATAGCAGTCGTACAAAACACAACACCAACATTTAGGTGATGGTGATGCCACCAAATATTCTCTACATGCATTTAACATACCTATTGCCATGATGGTTCACTGGTTTTTGCCATACTAGATCGTGAATCATTTTGGTCAGTACATCTCAGATTTCAAGGACACAGGATGTGAACTTACCACAATTTTAAAAGATCATGAATGATTCGTTAACACATTACAATTTTCAAAGTGTGCAAAACTCAATTTATAAAAGTTCTTTGTGGTATCTGAAGGGATCGTGATATCCTAAAGGGGTTAAATTAGATGTTCTAAAAACTAAGACTCCAAACACATATAAAAATATTTTAAATTATATTTAAATGTGCATTAGGTTTTTCTATGTGTTTCTGTCTCTGCCATTCAAAAGTTTTGTACCCTAGGTTCCAGTCCTATCAACTACGCATGATAATCCTAGAAAAGGTAAATGCGTATTATTGAGAATAATACAATTTGCATGCAGTATTTAGGTATCAAACTACTCCACCTACTCGTCAGGTAAGGCGTATTTTAGGTTATATAATGTATACAGAAGTGTATAAATTGATCATTAATTTCTCCTACAATATACTGTGAACTACTAAAGAATCAATATCGTCTTAAAAGCACTACTTCGAATAAACAAGTTGGTGTATTTTTTTTAGTTTTTACATTAAACATTTAAATAATTAATTTCACTAATATTTTTTAGGAAGATCAGTACAGACGTAGGCACTCATAGGCACGCACACTCACCATTATGAATACACATACGCAAACTCTATTCCCAGTGACGGAGGACGAAAAAATCAAGGTATGGCGAAATTCTACAGATAATATAGGAATATTCGAACTAGAAATCATCTATACACTTGTAAAAAGCAATGATCTATCGAGCTTAAATAAGAACACAAATGAAAGATAGCTATCCAAATGGTAATGGTGAAAAAATTAAAAATTCAGTTGATGACTTTCATTTTGACCTTCCGACCGTTCCCGTTTTCATCCAAGACGTTGCGGCGCTGTCAAAACTCGCAATCCCCGGCCAGGCCCGGTCCTGGGGCAAGGCGGACTGGGCGGCCGCCCCGGGCCCCCAAAAGTCAGGGGCCCAATTGCTGGGTGTGCTATATAGGCAGGTAAAGCAAGCCCAGCCCAGGAGTTGTTTGGTAATGCACACTTCTAAACGCATCGAAGGCCGGGGTATCCGTCATCGTAACTGTCGTTCGCCCATTTCCCTTTCCACCTCTTCTCGTCCCAAAACAATGCTGCGGCCTACTCGGCAGCAAGAGATGATTCAAATCAAGCAAAAGACTTCTTCCGCAAAATGTCGCTTCAGTCAACATGATTATCTTCCCTGCCCTCATCCCCTGTTAACTCCTATATTCTCTCCTTCCTCGTCTGGCCACAAAGCACATACTCATGCATCTCTGTTTTTATTTTGTTCATAAGATGCTGGGAAAGGTACAAACTACAAAGAAGTCCGGCCTACATGCTGATTGACGTAGCAAGTTGATGAATGACAACCATTTTGGTTAATTCAGTAATCTGAAACCCCTTTTCTGAACACGTAAACAATTGTTTAGAGTAACCTAGCTAGCTTGCTGTTTCTATTTACATGGCCATTACGCAGAGTGACCTACATTACTGCTTTCTAAATGCATTCAATTATACATAATTTAAGTGTTTTTGTTTGTTGTCTAGGTTGATCTTATATATTAAGCATTTACACTCTTTTTCATAAGATGTGATAATGCACATAAAGAATTTATTTAGAACAATGGGAACCTAGGTTTTATTCACAAACAATGAGAAAATATAAAAAGAAAAGGGATAAGAATTTGATAAAATCCAAAAAGAATCACTTGAGGAATTTTGAATTACACATATACTTACTTAATTCTACATGTAGAGTTGATCTATTTTTTTCATACAAGAAAATAGTAATATTTGGATGTGTATAAAGGGCCCCAAATTTTAATCTCGCCCAGGGCCCCTAAAATATCAGGACCGGTCCTGTCCCGGCGTCACAATGCGGTGCACTCGGCCACGAGCCGAGCTGATTCTAGGCTCTCGGCCGTGCCCTGAGCCGCTCCACTACGGCACCACACGTTTGTGCCTCTTCCTGGTTCCGTCTACAATCGTGCGTGTTCTGGCTGCGGGAGATGGGCAGAAGAATCGGCCGGCAGCAGCAAGGGACTCGATGGAGATGGTCGGCCCAACAAATAAATAAGGCCCATGCAATGCGAGTTGGCCCAGTTTGCATAAAAACGGTTCGCAGCACTTGTTGATCTGACTCGGACGGCTACGGGGCTCTGATTAGGGGTGGTAAAGGGGCTCCTATAGAGCTTTCATTCACTGTTTTTTTAGCTAGCTGGCTTAGGGCCCATTGAAGCCCATCAAGCGGGGCGAGAGGAAAACCAGTGAGCGGCCCAGGCAATAGACGCGCGTGGGACTTTTTCCGTTACCACCATGCCGGCACACGCGCACCTCGATCTCTCCCCTCAACAGTATCAGAAAAACTAACTTCTATCCGTATTGGAGTGGAGCAAGTAATGCGTTTTGACTTTTTTAAACGGACTTTTTTCTCGTTCTTTGACTTTTTTAACGTGCTCAATTATCACTACTAAGTATGTAGTTATAAGGTACAATGTTGCAGTCGACATTTCAAAAATAACAGTTCAACATTCCGATTATACCATTTCAACATTTTCCACATAAAAGCTAAACTAACATGCTCAAAGTGTTAAACTAATACAGTCAACATTTTTCTCAAACTTAATTCAACAATTCGTATAAACTAGATCAACATTTTGTATGAAAATGTTGAAGCAGTACGTCTAAAATGTTTAGTTATTCAAAATGTTGAAATAACATATTGAAAGTGTTGATTCTAAAAGATACACATGTAAAATAAAAATATACTCATATTGGATCTTATTCTGTCGCATTAATTGTAAGTAACATGGTAGTTCAAACGGATTCAAAAAATGATAAACGGTTTAGGAGAAAATCGCATTTAAAGGTTGAAATTCAAATAAGACTAGAAACCCGGGGCGCGGCAAGGCGTTGCCGTGCCGGCTTGGGCTAACCCAGTGGAACCTGTGAGTAATTATTTACAATATAGATGTATATTTGTACGATAAACACATCGATTCTCCATCAAATTTAAGAGATCTTTAACCAGTGGAACGTGGGAGAAATTTCTATTACCATGTGGCTATTGCAAGACAAGTTAAAACAAGGAATCAATCACTCCGTAATATTGCATCAAATGTGGCGTCAACATTATAGATCACCAAAGACTTCAGAAATTTGGCACATTATTTGTCTTCATTTCCGCTAATATTTTAAAACTCTCTGCATGTTACATGTACTGTTCATGTCAAACAGTGTTATGATCTCCAAATAGACACTACTCTTTGCTATCAATTTGGTTGGCATAATTGTAATAGATTTTTCTTTTTGACGAAACAATAGTAAATTTCAAGGAATCTTTTTCTCTGAAAGAACACTATGTAAGTTCTTCTTTGAAAAATACGTTTCAGTGAATTGAACTTGCAGCAACTTTCATCCAAATTTTAGAACCGTGGTGATGGACACATGATGGGAGGAAAACATCAAGTTTCTTTTTCCCTACCATTGCCTCTGGCAAACTCCTTACCATGCGCTGGAGTTTGGTGCGACATTCTTATGCCGAATTCATAAAATTCAGTAATACCAGAAGCCATTCCTGCATCATACTCAAAATGTTCAGTTATATCAATATGCTACAGCCTACAGCTAACAAACTAATTATGGAGGTTTTGAGAAATCTAACACTATGATATTTTGCTGGATAGAAGCTAGTGTTTCAATTCTTATTAATTACATTGTCTTGTTCAGAGTTGTATGACCCTATCACTATCAGGTACCGAGATAACCTGTACAATATAAGAAGTTAAGTGCAACTATTTGTGAGAATCTGACTGGTGTCTGTCACTTTGGATCTATATCATTAATATCAATTGTTGGTGGTTCATCTGCAAGAAGAATTTCAAGCATCTTAAATTATTTGCATCACTACTTTGTCCATGGAAAGATTGCAGCAATCAGCGGAATACTATAACTCACATTCAGCAACAATCTTCTGGAGGTCCCTAATAGCTCCCTCAAGCCTGCTACCTTTTTGGTTTAGTGCCTGAACCCTCCCTACTGACAATTGGGTGCTGACACAGAAAATGTTGAGTTAGAACATTTAAAATCTTTGGTAATACAGGTAAATAGAATATGATTCTATGAGACGTGGGTAGAAAGCTTTCTCTTTTTGCCCACAAAGAGAATGTGAAGTATATGAGAATAGAACTCTTACTGCTGTTTGCGTAGAATATATAACACTACCCATAGTCATGCCAGGATATTCAGTTGCTCCATATTTCTTTTTGCCATGGATTCTATTTGATTGATGTTGATTTTCCATGCTTGCTCTTCTTTGTTGGAAATCAAGTTGCACTGAAGTGCACTTATCCCTGTAAGCTAAATAAACATAATCAAATGTCTTGTTGGTTTTTGACTTATGTGCATAGTCAACAGTTAGTGATGTAGCTTTATGCTTTTCCAATTCTCTTGGTTCCAAAGGAGCATGTGAGACACCCTTACTAATCTTTTAGTTGACTGTTGTCCTCATGGTATTGACCCTGCCTGCACAGTACCTCTTCTAAAGGATTTTCCAGGCGCGTCACTGATATTGGAATAATCAACTGGAGCAAGCTGATGCTAATTAGTCCTTTCTTCTCCTTTTTCTTTGTAGTGACATCTGTCGATGTGCCAGGTTACTGCAAAAGAGGATCAAATTGATGAATATTTGATTGGTGGTTTGCCATTGTCGACATAGATTGTAGGTGTACAAAACATGTAATGATGTTATTTTGATGCATTGCTTTGATTGAACTGGTGTAAATAACCCATCCTAACATAAGCAGAGTACCCAACTTGTCACTCATTTTTGTTTTGACTGTTATAAGCTTAAATACCCATGCCAAAAATTTATGTCAGCTAGCACAGCATGTATATTGAAAATATCATTGTTTGATGTTATACATCCAGCGTACTAACTGCAGCAGGCACACTGGAGCATTTCATTGAACAACTGGGAGGCATGGTGATTCGGCAGGGAGGCAAAGACAGGTTGAGGAGGAGACTCTGCAAGGATGAAAGAGAGAGCATGAGCGTTTAAGTTGACATTCAGACATTCAGAGCCCATCGGTTGCTGGGGAGTGATTAATTGAAGAGGCAAGGCAGAAAGGAAAGCAGAGTGTCACTGTGTTCTCGATGCTTCGGCAGCAAGCGGCGTCCAAGAAGCGGAGGTGGTGTGGGTGGGGGAGCTGGTTGAGGAGACAAAGGGTGGCGGGGGAGGCAAGCATAATCGGCGGAAGGGGTGTGCAGGTAGGCGGAGGCGTTGTCAAAGAGGTCAAGCCAAGGCTTTAGCGCAATGCCTGGAACTACGAGGCAGCACGGAAGGGAGGCCCGCAGGGTTGGCGAGAAGGCGGAGGCCGCGGCATGGCACGAGTCGGGCGGAGCGGAAGGTGGCGAGCGGCGCACTTCACATCAGGCGTAGGGGGAGCAGGAGCGGGAGTCCGGCGTAGCGCATGCGGCGAGGGCGCCTGGCGGAGTGGATGAGATCCTCCCGAGCGCGGGTTCGCGAATCCTCCCGAGCGCCAACGTTGTAGCTTAACGGGCGAGATACCCGCACCGATCTGGATCGAAGGGCTCCCGCGGAATGAACCCCAGGATTCGTTATTTAGAGATTCCCGTCCGTCCCGCGGCTAACGTCGGACGCCGCCCGCTGTGAACTCGTCTCGGATCCGAATAAACATGAGATCCCCACCGTTGCACGGATCTCAAACAGTGGAAGCTACTTTGGCAAAAAAAATAACTTCCGCAAGCCATATAGGTTTCCCGGGTGGTAAAGGGCACTCAATTTTGTAATAAAAATTTTAAGGATCGGGTCCTATTAGAGCCGAGCCATAATACTATTAGTTTTTGAGCTAAAATTTAATAAGGTCATGTTGGATTGTAAAGGAGACAAAGGGCCATAATCCATTGCCACACCCCTAGCTCTAATAGCAGACGGGAGGAGCAGGTCAAGGACCTGATTTCCATGAAAATCAAGGTACGGCGGCCGCCATACCTTCCATATCGGGGCCTCCACCCCTGTGGCCCTGTCTATCCCTATGAGCACAGCCGACGGATTAGATTTTGATATTTATAAAGTTACCACTGACATATCGTTGAACGGGGACGCCGTCTATCACTGAAAGAGTAGTGCCAGTTAAATCACACGTGCCGATTCGAGAACTCAAACCTAAGTAGGCAGGTTCCACCACAATGAACATTACCAACTGATCTACCATCTAATTTCTCTAATGATCAAAACATACATAATTTTTCCACATAAAACGTATTTTGCATTGATGAATGGAGGGAGTACAGCCTGCCATATTGTTCACCATGTATTGTAGGCACTCCATGTGCTTACTATTGCGTCCTGACTTGTCTACATACGCGAAAACTCGAGCAAATGCGAATCCTTTTTTTTTAGTAACGTTATTCCAATGTAGCAAAATATGTAATGATCCATATATCATTGTTTGGACTAACAGAGGCCAGACGCGCTACATTTATGTTCCGTCAATCTCTTTAAGATCATAATTTATGGCATGGAGACGCCGATGCTGGCCGACCTGCGCACGGACGCTGGCGCTGGCTGCTGTGTTTGCGGACTGGGGCAGGCGTCCCAGCACTTCTCTTTAGCCGGGAAGCAAGGAAAATTTGGCAGCGTTTGGCAGCAGTAACAGGACTGCAAGTGAGGGCCGCAAAAAAGTTGTCTGAAGCATAACCTCACATAAATCTTTCTGCTCTCGCTCATGTCCTCGACACCGCTGCCATGCTGCCGCCGGTTACCACCTGTCAGTCTCTCCATGTCGTCATCCTTGGCCTGCAAGCGCGCTTCACACATACCACATCGCATCAGATCATGCCTAAGTACTTTTTATCTGGTTTTGAGTAACTGGATGAACGTGTATGCTTACACTCTGTGGAGGACACCAGGCAGGCGAAGAACACGACGAAGAGAATTGTTGTCACCTTGGTATCCATCGGACCACTACTCACCAACAAGTACAGCTTATTTTTTTAGTTTTGATCGATATAGCCGTTAACAGCACACACTGACATATATATGCATCTACAAGCAGGACGGCCACTGGATGTTTTTTCGTGGTAAGTAAAATTGTTCGCTGCTTAGACGACGAGAGAGTCCTATATAAGTACACATACCTATATTCGAATGCAATAATAGTCTGCTAATTATTAGATTATATTCATTTATGGCTATGGGTTAAATCTCACCTTGTGCATCAGCAAAAAAGGTACCTTATTTAACTAATATAATCAAAAGATGCACATTCCCACATGTCATATAGATATCAATGTTATATAGGAATCTCAACATTTTTCAGTGGAATAGGGAGTTTTTAATGACTATTCAAAAACATATATATACTAGTCTGTATGTCTACTTAGTTATTGACCATGTTGAGCTGGATACATCTACTAGTTCATCAAAAATCTTAAATTGACATAAATAATATATATGTGAGCAATATATTCATATGTCAGATCGTTACATCTAGAGAATGGATTTTTAGTAACTGTCTAGCTGCTCTGTTATCAAATGCCAACGCGATACTTTTTTTGGAAAGAACTGTCATGAAAAAGATGGTCACCCTTGATTAGTCATGAAAGTTAATATTCCACAAAGGTATCCTGTCACAAAATGTATAGTCCAGGACTCCCACCACAAAACCTCCTAGCATCCCAACAACCCACTACTGCACGGTATTTTTTTCGTGACCGTGCTAAGCCTTAGCACGTTTTTCATTAAGAGGAGAGACCCACTGCAGGGTTATTGTCACTGCCACTTAATTATGACAATCACGAAGTCCGGACGGAACGTATCCATCTTTGTTACGTATTTTTCATGGCTATCGACCATCAGTAAAATGCATTTTTTAGCTGTCCATTAATAGCTATGGTTACTGATAGGCGCTAGCGCTACAGCCAGCCGTACAGAACACAACACCAACATTTAGGTGATGGTAATGCTGTCACCAAATATTCTCTACATGCATTTAACATAACTATTGCCATGATGGTTCACTAGGTCATGAATCGTTTTAGTCAGTACATCTCAGATTTCAAGGACACACGACGTCAACTTACCACAATTTCAAAAGATCACGCATGATTCCTTAACTCATTACAATTTTCAAAGTGTTTAAACTCAATTTATAAAAGCTCTTTGTGGTATCTGAAGGGACCGTGATACCCTAAGAAGGGGTTAAATTTTGTGTTCTAAAAACTAAGACTCCAAGCACATATAAAAATCTATTTCAAATTATATCTAAATGTGCACTAGGTTTTTCTATGTGTTTATATCTCTACCGCTCAAAAGTTTTGCACCCTAGGTTCCAATCCTATCAACTACAGATGCAATCCTACGAAAGTTAAATACTGAAGTGGAAAAATAATACGGAATGTAAAGAGTGTAGAGAGTGCAAACTCTGGCACATGGATACATCCGGAGGTATCGGAATGCAATGCCTGGCCTCCATATCGTCACCCTTGGCCTGCAATCGCGCTTCACATTCCACATGCATCAGATCGTGCAAATATTTTTATCTGCTGGTTTTGAGTAACTTGATAAACGTGTATGCTTACACTCTATCAAGGACACGAGGCAGACCAACACAGCGCAAAGAATTGCCGTCACCTTGACATCCATCTGAAGCCCTTGCCAAACTGTAAACCAGCACAACATTTCTTTTTTTTAGTTTTGACCAATATATATCTGTTAACAGTACACTTAGAAAAAATATGCTGTGGAGACAATTCATAGCTCAACAAGATACATGCAAGTATGCAACGTACTACAAGCAGGCCGCCCACTGGATGATTTTGGTGCTAGTACAATCATTCCCTGCTTAGTCGTGTGAAGTACTATATATTTTTACATATCAAGGAAGTATAAGAATAGATACTCTGGTGGGTATTGGATTCACTTCATTCATGGTTATGGATCGGTTAAATTAGGATTTCTGCATCCACAAACAAGGTACCCTCTATTTAGGTAATAATCAAATGATGCCTAAACATATATATGCCATAGTGACAACCATCAATGTCATATAAGGGAGCCTCAACATTTTCAGTGGAATTAGAAGTATTTAATGACCATCAAAAAATTAATCGATAGTAGCCTGTGAATACTTTGTTATAGACCATATTCACTATTGGATACAAATACCTGATCCTCAAAAAGAAATGACAAAAAATATTTGAGTGATATGTTCATACTTGAAGTCATTACATCTTGATAACATATAGAGTGCTTGGAATCAACATTGTAGATATAAACTATGGAGCATATATGTAATGCAACCAAAAGGTGTAAGTGATTATTTGGCTGTTTTACGTTTATATTTAATAATGTGGTGAGAACTTGTTCTAAATTTTTGAACAATTTTGTATACAGTAGTATGAAATTTTATTTAATGAATATGAAAACAATCCATCTACGAGTTTATGCGAATAATAAGCTATGTTGTAAGAATACAAATTTGTGACTTATGTCTCCATAGCCTTCTCTCTAGTTCAACAAGCTCCATTCAGATAGAACCTGTTTAAGATACAGTCATTTAGCACTTAGGATGTAAAATGCGATTTCATCTATTATTACTTTTCATGTCCTATTAATGATTTGGTACACCATTAAAGTTACAATCACCTTGGAGCCGGTTATAATTAAAACAAAATCGGAAGCCGACTCCAAGGCTACTAAAAGCTAGCTATCATATCATTTGGGGGCTCAAGCAGGGACTGCATCTTCTCTGTATCTTTTTTTTAAGTAAAGACAGGAGCACTGCCAATTCATTTAAGAAGAAGAAGCAATTGAACATCACGCGCCGAACCGAACGCCACCACACACAAACAACGCACATAGACAACACACAACAAACACTACACCACCACAACCTGAGAGAAGAGCCAAAAAAGCCACCGCAACCCGCGTCATCGCAAATTGTCACCCGGAGAAGGCAACACAACGTCCGGGGGAACCTGCTGCTGCCGTACCGCCAACTATGGCGCCAGCGCAACTGGTGGCAGTCTGGGGCAGAAATGAAAGCACGTTTGCTGGTCCGGGTAGCAAGCCATATCAGGCTCAGATGGACAGCAGTAACAGGTCGCAATGTGATTTTTGCAACGGCGTTTAAAGCATAACACGGTCATGTTAAACTTCCTGCTCCCCAGCATCTCCTCACTGTCCGGCTGCTGCAGCCTGAGGTTACCTGTCCTCATTTCCCGGTTGTCGCCATCGCCTGCAAGAGAAGCAAATTAAACATTGCACATATGACTTGAATCAAATTTCGGTGCACCAAAAAATTCACGGATGCATCCAGTATATGCACTCACATTTCGCAGAAATGACCAGGCATGCAAAGAGCACGGCGAGCAGAATCGGCGTCATCTTGGCATCCATCTGATCGCCTATCAATCTACTGCCAGAGTGCTAGACTGCCTCTTGTAATCTAGAGTGATATGCCGATGGACAGTGAGGACACAGGAAATGTGCTAGAGTCTTGTGAAATTTATAGTCAGGAGTAGATAAAAATTATCAGCAATATGTGTAGATGCAATTAGTAGCTACCTAAAAGAAGGTTACAAAAAATACATGTTTTTTATTTGGAAGCGTAATTACTGCTTTTTTATATATGTGGTTCTTATAGATCATATATTTATATACTTGTGAATCCCTCACCAAATAAATGACAATATAATTACATATATGCCTGATTTTTTTATAATTTTTTGTTTACATTTTTAAACCGACCATCTCTAGATCAACCATGCACTATTCCATTTTTTTCAATTTCACTCCATCGCACTTTCATCTATAGTAGTTTGTTTAGTAGTTTGTTGTGGTGACGATGTTCAGTCCGATTCTCCCACAACTGCCCTCCTACAACTGTTTATACAATCTTTGTAATACATTGATACTGTCTCAAATGTCCAAGTCACCAAGAATCAACAGGCAATGTACACTTATATATAGCTGATTTGTCCTTAACCGAAAGTGAGTATCATAATATTGGTTTCTGGCTAAGCTAGAAATGCCGGTAATTAGGACTATAAGTTTTCCTTGCTCTGGTTCATTGAGTGGACCCAAAACTAGTTTAATTGGACTAATCTTAATTCGATCAAAGGAAGAGTTGGATAAAGCATACCTAACTAACTAAATCACTGCTTCATGTTGGTCTTGTACTTCTCTATCATGGACCACAACTTATCCCGATACTCTTGCAAACTCTCTGACAATTGAAACCTCTTATCATGTTCCATGTGTTGTTACAGTTACCACATGTCGCACTCGGTTTTAAGAACAAAACCAAGTGTGCACCATATTTGTGTCAGGATCTAGTTTCACACATACACTGCTCTAGTAGTGAATAATAGATATAGCATCACGTAAAAAATACAAAAGAGTTAGAGTTATACTCTAATTCATGAAGCGAAGACTCCATACCTCACAAACAATTGACTGAGGGTTGCATACACTTAGAACTTTGCATCATCTTTATAAATCTTCACACACTTCTTCCTCTGAGCAGCAGTTAACAAAGGTGAGTTTACATATGTTTGGTACTTATCAAGGCCATAAGAAATAACCAGAGAAGAAAATTAATATCAACTTTAAGTAAATTAATCATGTGAGGGTTCATACCGCTCTTGACCATGAGCACGGCTGATATATTAGTTTTACACTCTATAGAGGTTGCACGCTTTCACACGAATTGCATAAACCCCGTCATGTTGAGGTGGACAAACCTCTTACATCACACTACCATGGTGTGCTATGAGGCCTTTACAAAGATTTCCTAATAAGTAGTATGCCGCAAAGGTTTTGGTGTCTAGCGTGTATAAACCTCCCTAATGAGTCAAAAAGGATTTTTCTTGAAGGTTTCCGTTTCCCACTTTATAGTATTGGGTTTTTTAGCTCACCTAAGAAGGATTTTTCTTGAAGATCTCAAGAAATCCAAGTTCTTAATACATGTAGGCATGGTTCCTATACTCATTCATAGATCGAAGGGTGTCCTGCCCCCGTGATACTGCAATGGTAGGTGGTAGGTGGTCATAGCCCTGTCCATCCCTTATAGTCCGCCACGTTTCAGTAGTTCCGTAGGAGTAGCTAGTGCTATGTCTAGTGGCCCCTCTCTCATCACGGAGGCCCCAAATAAGTTCTAGCTCTCAACATATTCTATAGGTGAATGTTAGTCTAGTGACTTTCTCCATGTGTATGAAGAGCAATAGGAATTTAGTCTCATTTTTTTGTCGTCCCAGCTAGCCACCATTATTTAATCTTAGAGTATCATGTGTGTTACCTTGGTCATTACCCTTTTTATCATTAGTCGGAGGATAGACTAAGCATTTATTCATACTCTTTAACCAAAGTGTGTCCCCGTGGAAATTCATAATTGGTAAAATGCTATAATGGTATTGAGACGCCCGGCCCAATTTAGATGGTCCAGTAGGCCTATTAGTGTGGGATGCATATGTTTAGTGTCATCTCGCTAGTTTAAGAATGGTGGAGACAACTTATAACCCATTTACATGACTGAGGATGAAAGTGTAAGCAGGGTGCTATATGTACATGTGCATGCCCCTTGGAAGGGTTGTGCGGTGCGGCTTTGTAGGGTGGGGTGTTACAATTGGTATCAAATCCGATCCTCATAGTTGCATACGGTTGGATGTACGTTCATGTGCTAAGAGGGAACATTTCTGGACATTTTCTCATGTGGGTTAGTTAGGCCGATGAAGACGTTGGATTCTTTAAGGGGTGGGGTGTATGCGATGACCGGCCCAATTTGGATTGCCCTGTAGTGGCTCATTAGTGTGGGATACACATATTTAGTGCCACCTTACTAGTTTAGCAAGTGTGGAGCCAACTTATAGGCCATTGTCTTGCAGCCATAGCATATTTGGGTTAACCCTTTTACATGAAGTGGGACAAAAGTGTAAGCAGTGTGCTATGTGTACGTGTGCACGCCCCTTGAAAGGTTTGTGCGGTTTGGATGGCGAGGTGTTATTCAGAATTAGTATAATTAATTTTAAGACACAAGAACCTCCAACATGGAGACACTAGGTGACATGTTATAATCACGCCACTAGTAATGTCTTTAGTGACGGGTCATTGTTGGCTGTCTCGACTTGAAGACCTTATTACTAGTGCCATATAATGTTATGACCCATCACTATTTGGTCATAGGTGATGTGTCCCAATTGAGGGCCACTAGTCTTGCGTTACTTCATCGGTCTCTAATACATTGATCCAAGACATGCACATTGAGGGCCACTAGTCTTGCGTTACTTCATCGGTCTCTAATACATTGATCCAAGACATGCACATAGGCGGTTCGGTGTGTAGTCACCATGAGTGTATATGAGAATGTACCATTGCACTTTGTTTTTTGAAAAAAATAATGTATACTCCCTAGCTCTATCCTAAAATATAAGGGTGCCGCCAAAGAAAAGATCTAGCATTTATCTAGCACCCTAGCTCTATCCTAAAATATAAGGGTGCCGCCAAAGGAAAGATCTACCAGCTATCTAGCTCTTATATGCCACATCATATAGTGGATTCCGCATGTAAGATGATTTTATTCCATGCCGCAATGCATTATTGTCCAAAGTATATCTGGGGCCCATATGGCAACTCCTCGCCATCTCTCTCCATGGGTGGACCTTAATATATGTTGTGTAGGTTTGGAAGGTGTGTGAGCTAGAGATGAACTACTCTCTTTACTCAACCTTGAGAAGCCCTAACCATTTCTAGTCATGTTCTTAGTCAAAATATGTTTTGTCTAATTTGAAAAAAAAAAACAGTATCAACATCTACCACAATAAAAAAATACACTACAAAAAATGGTTTTATAATAATAATGAATCAAAAATATTAATTGGATGCGATAAATGATATTATTGTTTTCAACAAGCTTAGTCAACCTCATATTGTTTGTCTTAATACTTTATTTTAGGAAAGAGGTGGTGGAGATTAGATATTTTCTTTTCAACTAAGTTGGAGAGGCGGGAGGGATATTTTTTACTTTTTGTGTCCCAAACATAACTATTCTTATATTGGTCCAAGATGAATCATCACAAATTAACCAAATTAATATATAAATATATCTAGATCTATGGCACCAAATTACTGTCATCAAAACAGTTATGATATATATTTTCATGGTGTACTTATTTGGTGTTGTAGATGGGAATATTTTATTCTATAAATTTGGTCAAACCTAAGATATTTTGATTTAGGATAAACCTAATAATATTTATATTATTGGATTGAGAAAGTATGCTTTTGTTAAGAGAATGGGTTAGATATTCTTTTACATGGAAAGATGAAGATACTGCAATGAGATCCTTAACAGCTTGTTCTAGTAGTATTCATTACGAAATGGCACACCTTTATAAAAAAACTACATATTGTCATGGAGATCAGCCCTATTGATATATAGTGCATATAAACTTCTACAATAGATATTTTCTTAAACATTTATAATATGATCTTAAATCATTACATGGACTTTTTATTTTAATTTAAAACGTTATCATTTACACCCAATGTAACATCCCGCAAAAATCGTAGGATTTGTTGGATGCAAAAATCCAAATTTCAAAAATTTTTGGTGAATTGTTGTGCATGTGAATAAACATATAAGAATGTCTTCTATTTTTGCCCCCTATATTCCTAGGCGAATTTAAATTTAAATTTAAAATAAATTGAAGTGCTAAGGATCGAATAGTTTGATTTGATTTTTATTTGGTTTTGTGGTTCTTTGTTTGGATTTGAATTCAAATCTTAGATTCGAATTCAAATCAACTAACGAACTAATTCCTAACTCCTCTAACCCTCGTTGGGCCGAAACCCTTCCCCAAGTCTGCCCGACCTCCCTGAACTTCTCCCAGAGTTCGCAGGACGGCTCCAGCCCAGCCTGCTTCGTCCGGCCCAGCTACGGCCCAATCTTCAGCCGCGCCCCACCTTCCTTCCTTCTGCCACTAACCGGCGGGCCCCGCACGCCACTATACCTCTTCTTTTTCCCTTCTTCCTTCTCCCTCACGCCAGCAGAAGCAGAGCACGCAGCCGCGCATGCCCGTGAGCTCCTCGAGCCAATCCCATCAACGCTTGGGCGGCCCGTCCGATACGCGCCACGTGTCTGAGGGCGTGGACGCCCAAATCTCGCCGTCCGTGCCTTCCCTAACCCTAAGCTCTGCCCTATAAAACCACCGCCGGCCGTCTTCCTCCTCCAAGCCGCCGCCCCAATTGGGGTTTCCAGTCCAATATCCGAGAGGGAGAGAGAGTGGAGAAGGAGCAAAGTTGGGAGGAGAAGCCGAGGGCGATCCAAGGAGGCGACGTGGAGAAGCCGGAGCGTGAAGACGCCGAAGCACATACAAGCCGGAGCGCCGCCGCTCGTGGAGGTCACCGGAGAAGGTCAAGACGGAGCCGTTCGAGGACGCGTGAACACCCACAAGCCGCCGCGAGTCGTCCTCGAGCTGCAGCGTACCACGACTTGTCCCTAGGTGAGCCGCCGACGTCGACCCTCCCTTTTTCTCCCCTGTCTCCGGTCGAGCACCGCCGCCGCCGCTTGCTAGCCTTCCTCAGGGACCCGACCTTCGTGTCGTGGCCATCACCCTCTTGCAGGGACCTCGCCGCTCACCATTCCGTAAGCCGCCGTCGCCCGTTCTCCTCTGCAGCCGAGGCCACCGCGGACCGGGACGCCGGCCGCCGTGTGTGCGCCAAGGCCGTGTCGCGGCCGTGGGCAACCACGACGCCGCGCACGCGCACCCGAACGCCGCTGAGCCGCAGCGTGGCCCAGTGCGAACGGGAGTCCACGCGCACGCACGCGCTAACCCCAACCAATCCTAGCATCGCCGCGGAACCAGGTCGCCGGAGACCCGCGAGCGCCACCGCCGTTGAGCCGTGCGTGCCACGCCGTGCATGCGTGCTAACCCTGTTGCCGGCGGCCGCCGCTGCGAACTCGCCCCGCCGAGACCCCGCGCGCTGCCGCTGAGTTTTTTGCCGCTAACCCAGGCCTCGTCGGCCTTCCCTCGAGCCAAAAACCGCCGCCGGCCGCGCACCAGCGCGCGCGCGTTCGCGCCGGCCGCGGCCACATGATGAACCACACCGAGACGCCGCACAGCCGCCGCAGTAAATCCACCCGAGCCGCAAACCAATCCCGTAGACTCGGCTCACGTGCACCTCTCTCTCGGTCCACGGTTGACAGCACCCACCGCGTCGCAGCCAAGTTCGGCAGCCTCTTGGGCCGCCAGGCCAACCTTGTTGGGCCGGCCTGTTGCTTTCGGCCCAGTTCCACCCAACCGTTCCCTTTTTCTTTTCTTTTGTTTAAACCGCTGACAGCCTGGCCCCACCTGACAGCGACCTAGGTGACTGACATGTGGGCCCGCTGACCCGCCGACCATTGACCGTTGACTGGTCAACGTTGACCAAGTCAACACTGACGTCATCAGGGCCCACGATGACGTCAGCAAAGCCGGCCCCACTGATGACGTCATGCTAACGTCAGCAGTGATGACGTGGCACGCTCTGGTGCTGCCACGTGTCCCAGCGTGTCTGATTTTCTTTTTTGGGAATTATTTAATATTTTCATAAAATGATTTAAACTTAGAAAATTCTTAATAAATCAACCGTAGCTCAGAAAAATATGAAACCAGTTTCTATATTTTTCTAAAATCATGACCTACGCGTTAGTGTAGAGTTTGGTGTTGTTTGGGTCTTCTTGCTTCGCTATTTTGGTATTTCTTTGCTAGTAGCTCCCGTCTTTATTTTATTTCCGCGTAAATAGGAGCTCCGGAGTCGTCGAATGAAGCCGACGACTACACCAACTACCGGAATGAAGAGGACGAGCAATACCCAGGTTCACGCCCAGCTATTCTCTGAAATACCTATTAGACATGCAAACTAGTATGCTAGCGCTTTACTTTACTTGCATGATGATGATATGCCTGCACTGCCTTTTATCTATCCTGTATCCTTGCCACCTATTATCCACTATATGAGAATGCTATGCTTGCATGTGTTGGGATGGTTGTGATTGAACTTCTTGGCGTGAGTTGGGTGGCTTGGGAGGAGTAGTGCAGCTAGGCGGTGGAGGCGAGTGATAACAACCCGGTCGTTTGACCGGGGTGCTTGGGAACTGAACTCGGACAGTTCCTACGGAGTACCTGTTGCGGGTACATGGTTATTTGGTTACTTTTGAGGAGTTTGGGCGGCCATACCTGTAATGGGTGCCGATTGCGGACCATTGCGGCGGATCGCTTTTGAGGAGTTATGACAATATTTGAGCATACCCCAAAGATACTATAAAGATATTATACATGCACGCTCAAGTCAGCAAAAGTGATGCCCAGTCTCCTACTGATTATACAAAAGTAATCATATAATTGCAAAGTATGCTAAAGAAATTATCAAATATATCACTACTTCTCTATCTCTCTTCTACATCTCCATCTTTTTTCTGTCTATATTTGTATATCTATATACATCATAAAAAATGTAGTCCATCCCTACTACTTCACCATTAGTTTCATACAACTGATCTCACCTGTTTTATCTTCTTCCTTTTTTTGAAATACCTGTTTTATCTTCTTCCCTTTTTTTTGAAATACCTGTTTTATCTTCCAAGCCATGCCCACCTGCCACATGTCCATACACCGCACCCTTCTAGTGCTCTTTCCCTTTTATTTTTCTTTTCCATAGCTTTTTTGGTTCCCTATTCCATATTATAATCAGATCATGTCATGACGACCCTCACCCTCATCTCTTTCTTCTCTATGCCACTGCCCTTAGCTTCTAGGTTACCTGGTCGTGTTTGACTCCTCTCATCTCCTGGTAATGGCTTTCACCTTCAAGCGTTAATCTCACATCAATCATCACATCTTGCACAAAAAAGTTACCTATAATCATAGTTAGAACGATAGGAATATAAGTGCTCATGTTGTGTTGTAAACCCTTACAGTTTGCATAGAACACAATGCATCCCAGCACCAACAGAATGG
The DNA here is from genome assembly GCA_033239725.1 of Echinochloa phyllopogon. Lineage (NCBI taxonomy): Eukaryota > Viridiplantae > Streptophyta > Magnoliopsida > Poales > Poaceae > Echinochloa > Echinochloa phyllopogon. Next base: position 8,009,575 of record BTCW01000001.1, read on the forward strand.
CAAGAAGAAACCATGTCACCTTCGCATTCATCACACTCCCAACCGAAGAATTTACGGCTGTCGAGCAATATATCGATAAACAGTTGAGCATATAGGAATAATGCTCGAGCCGTGAGCAATTTATAGGTGGATTAGCAAGATAGCTACAACTATAAGCAGAAGCAAGCCAGTTGGTTCCTGGGTGGTTGCAGCTATCTCCATTAATGTTGGGAGCCTGGGATCATCATGCAATATGTGTGCTTGCATGTACCCCGAAACATAATGCATGAACCCGATTTCCGCCTATACAATTTTCAGTTTTGAGGACTCTGTTTATACATGCATGATAGCATACTGTAAACAGTACGTATGACAGTACCAATCAGCTACAAATTAATATGAATATATGATCAAATGTTCTACTCCCTCTGGTGCCGTTCTTAGTTAAAGACGTTTAGGAAAATCCCATGGCGGATGAACCCTAGCTAGCTAGACTCACCGAGATTACCCGTTCAAAGCCAAGGATATCTAGCTGAGTACACGGTCTAGCATTAGGTCAAATGCCAAATCATCATATAGCTAAGTCGTTCAAAGCCAAGGATATACCTAGCTGATTGAGTACATAGTCTAGCCCTAGGTTAATGCCAAACTAGGTCTAGACATAATTCTCTTTATGTACTTTGCAATGATCTCAATAAGAGGAAGACACGCCATATAAGTTGTTATCCTCCGGGAGGCCCTAACCTTCAAAGTTAAAATATGTGATAGGTGTGTTGTACTGCAATACCCTTACATCGAAGAAGGAAGACGAGAGAGATTAAGGGTTTGTTTAGCACCGCTTCAGCTCCAAACTTCAAATGAGATTTGCATCTTCTATGCTAAATTAAAGTACTTTAAATATTTATATTTAGTACACACTATAAGCAAAATGATTCATTTAAATACTCTCTATGTACCCTTAGCTCCAACTCCAGGATTTCTTAGAGCTCCTAATAATATCCGGCTCTAAGAACTCTATAGATTTTTTAGAGTTGGAGCTATGTCAAACAGAGCCTAAGTTAAAACGTGCCTTGGTCCATCTTGGGGCAATGACTGATTGACAGGTTGTGAAGAAGATAATGATGAAGAGGGTGTTAGCCAAGTCAAGGCGACCATTAAGTTTGCGTCAGGAAGCAGCCCGATGGTGGGGACAGGGATCGGATGAACTTGAAGGCGTCTGGGCTATGACAAGGTGAAGCAAAGCTGTAAAGATTCTGGCCTGTCAATCAAAAAAATTGAAGATGTAGGGTAGTCTTGGAATTCATATGAAATATTAAAAAAATAAGAGGGTGGTTGGTGTCATGACGACCTACCAGTTCTAAATTATGATTCGTTGTTGACTTTTTTTTATAATACTTGATAATTCATCTTCTTTAAACAATTATACAAGTATTATCTCTGTTCCAAATTACTATTTAGTGATAACTTTTTCTTATTACATTTGACCATTTATCTTATTCAAAAAATTATGCATGTATTTAGACTAAAATTTAAATAACATTTTGACCATTTCATATATTTAGACTAAAATTTTAAATAAGATGAATGGTTAAATGTTGCAAAAAAATCAGTAGTGAATAGTAATTTGGAACCGAGGTAGTATCATTTATTTTGTTTGTTACTTACTTTATCATCAAAGGAACTTTGAGCCTGACTTATTGTTTCATATATTTGTACAAAATTTGTGAATAAAACGAATAGTGAAATATTGTGAGAAAAAATCAACAATGAATAGTAATTTGGAACCGAGGAGTATTATCTTAGAAGAAATAGCATATTTGTCACGAGTTTCTAGAAATTGGGTTAATTTTCTATGTGCCGTTATAATTTTCATGTTCCGGAGATCTGCCATTATATTTAAGTATTTGGATCCATGGCATTACAATATGTGTAAAACTGAATCAATACCACCATTGCCATACGTTTGGGGCACAGTTTGACTCAATTTGACTTGGTTTTTTCCTAGTCTACATTCGCATGGACCAGTGCACTCTTCTTCCTTCCCCTTTTCATCTTGTGGCGGATGGCGAGCGGAGGGCGGAGGTTCCTCCAGCGACAACTGAGACGGCGTTGAGTGCCTTCGATGTGCAGGCACTGGTAGCCTGACGAGGCTCATTGGTCATCGCCGTTAGCCACGTGGGTCACACCACCGTGGAGGCAAAAAGGATTATATAGTATCGACCATTAATTTGCAACAAACATATTGCTGATTCCAATTCAAGCGAATAATAAGTGAAATTGAATGTATGTCTGCGAGGCGATTTATACATAAGAGACCAGCTAGCCTTCTCTCTTGTTTAATCTTTTCCATAAATTCTTTAGATATGATGATATGCTTGTAGAAATATTTGAAGTGTTTCGAAACTATATAGTATAGATGTATAAACTTCAACTAGGCGGGCCACTTGTTTGTTCTATTGGAGCCCGAGTGGCAGCATGCAAGTTCTCTCATCCTCCCAAAGACATCACAGATGATGGCCTGCAGACGGCGAGGGCGCCGTAGCTGCACGTACTCATCAGAGGACATGAGCTGCGCATACTCTCAAGCAAGCATCCAGTTCCAAGAAGCAAGGCTTAGTGGCGACCGTTGGGCAGCAGTAGCAGGTGCTTCCCTCGCATGTACTCCTCACGCACGACCCTGCCACCGCTTTCATCATCCTCCTACTGCTGCTGCTTCTCACGGTCATCAGCTGGTCACCGGCCGGCTGCCACCGGCGACCACCTTCGCCTGCAATGCAAGCGTTAATATCACATCAAGTCATAGATCACATCTTGTACCAGAATGTTTTTTTTTTTTTGCGAATATATTGTACCGGAAGGTTACCTAAAATCAGAGGTAGAAAATGGTGAGAATATTAGTGTTCGTGCATGTGTAGACCCTTACAGTTTGCAGAGAAGACGAGGCATCCCAACACCAACAGAACGGCGAGAAGAATCGGTGTCACCTTGGCACTCATCTCTCTCGAAGCCGGAGAAGATCTGTAGCTGTCGAGGGATATATGGATGAACAGCTGAGCACATAGACAATAAGCTCGAGCCTTGAGCTACTATTTATAGGTCGATCAGCAAGACAAGCTAGATAGATGTAACTACAAGCAGAAGCAAGTCAGTTTTTGGTGGTTGCAGCATTTTCCATGAACGCTGTGATCGTCACGCAATACGCGTGCTTGCCCTGTCCCCGGAAACAGAATACAAGCAACGGGTTTCCGTTTGACGACGCTGTGATAGCCTCCTGTAGTAACAGAAGTACGGTACCAAGTATATACAAATTCAATATGATCTACTGTTGTATTTTTATTAAGGGAAAAATCTAGTTTATACCCTTCAATTAGTATGATAGTCTGATTTTCAACTCTAAAGTACAAAACAAGACACCAAAGGTCATTAAATTGTTCAAACCGGATATATTTGGTCCTTCGGTGGTTTTCCAACCTCTCAGAAATTTAAATTTCTTATATAATCTAGAAAATCATAACTAATTCAATTTAAATTAGAAAAATCTAAAATTGGTATTAGCATATTTTTATAAAAATGTAACCTAGATGTAACCTTTCATACATATACATATGCATGTGTCCTAGTGTCATTGCTTTTAGTTTTTTTTAGAATTACACGGTACAACGCAGATGCTCACACACGCACGCACCCTCACCCCTAAGAATACACGTACGCAAACACTACTCTATGAGCATCGGGTTTGTACGGAGTACATGAGCCTCCTGTAGTAACAGAAGTACGGTACCAAGTATATACAAATTCAATATGATCTACTGTTGTATTTTTATGAAGGGAAAAATATAGTTTGCACCCTTCAATTAGCATGATAGTCTGATTTTCAACTCTAAAGTATAAAACAAGACACCAAAGGTCATTAAATTGTTGAAACCGGATATATTTGGTCCTTCAGTGGTTTTCCAACCTCTCAGAAATTTAAATTTCTTATATAATCTAGAAAAATCATAACTAATTAAATTTAAATTAGAAAAATCCAAAATTGGTATTACCATATTTTTATAGAAATGTAACCTAAATGTAACCTTTCATACATATGCATATGCATGTGTCCTAGTGTCATTCCTTTTAGTTTTTTTTAGAATTACACAGTACAATGCAGACGCTTACCACTTAATGCATAGCGCCGGTAAATCCTTGGGAAAATCCCAGGAAAAGGTGCAAGCACCAGGATTTGAACCCTGGTGGATAGCGTCCCACTGAACCTTCCTACCATTGGACTACAAGCAAATTCGCGTCATTGCTTTTAGTTGTGCATGTCTTCCTTTTAAATGGTTATTTTTTACACTCCATTGGATGAGGTAGAAATAACTTCAAATGTAGAACTATTTTTTGAAACTTTTTGGGATAATTTTCATATTTTTACAATTTGAAATAAATTACCTATGGTTTTTAGATTAAATCAGATTTTTTCATTCTTTTATAAAATAGAAAAAACACCTTTGAAACCACTCAAAGGGCCAAATTTATCTTGTTTTAATAGTTGATGAATGTCCCTTCTTACCCGGTTTTGTACTTAAATGTTGAAAATCGGACTATCATACTAATTGGAGGGTGTAAATCGGACCTGCAAACTGATCATAGGTTAGTTAGTAAGGTCCCTTGTGGTGGAACCTGCGTAACAGGGTTCGAGTCGTCGACCCGGCATTGGGGTGTCGTATTTTCCTGAATGTATTCCAGGATTTAACCAGCGCTATTTCTTTTAGTGGTAAGAGCCCGTGTGCAGCGAGGCGTTTGTGGTGAATTCGTGAATCTCAAGATCGGATTTGTCGGTCTAGTCTCTCGGAGGTGCTCATAGGGGTAAGGTTTACATACGTGTATTTATAGGGGTAAGTATGTGTGCGTGTGAGTGTCTGCTTGTACTGGTATTTCTCGGTATTTCTAAAAAAATGGACTTTTCCCCTTTATTATAGGGTGACGTGGAAATGACTATGCATGTACTCCTTCGTTAGTAGAGACAGAAAAGGCAAAGACATTTTCTTTTCTTCAAAATCTTGTGCTTGTTTCTTGCTTCCCTTGAATTTTCTTCTCTACACGTTGAATTTCCAGTTTGTGGTGCTTCGTCAATAGGCATGACAGCATGTCTTTTGTTTTCCATCACATGCGGCCTTCAAGAGCCATAACCGTACGCCACATCAATCTCAGAGTTTCAACATTTTCATATAGTCGCCCAAGACTTGGCTTAATTTTTTTAGCCGAATCTAGTCCTTCAACGTGTAGAAACAGCGTATGGTGCCAAGTTTTTTTTTATACACGCACTGTTCAAGAGACCTCATTCACAAATCGGCACAGGGCCACAGATTATCCGGAAGGGCCGTACCTGGCCACACGATAAAAATCTTGAGTCTCAATCTTTATTCTGAAACTTTGAAAAACTCTGGTTTGAGAATACTATGGTATTATATAGCTCTAGTTTTAAAGACCTTGGTTTTTCAATACTACAGTTTTTGAAAACTGCGACATCCAAACAGGGCCTTACGTGCATATATGCTAGCGAGACCGGAGAACTGTCCGACTGGAGACATTCTCATTTTATTCTCTTATTATTACTAACGTGAATGTGTGATTATACTGACTACGCTGCCCCCATCACATCCGTCCATATACATGCGTTGTATGGATCGAAGCTCAAAAGGTGACACGACGCGATCAAAAGGTGACACGACGTTGAGGACCGTGAAAACTATGGAGAGCCGTCGCCGGAGCAGCCTTCAGGCGGGCAGCGCCGGGGGCAGCCTGGCCGGCGACAGATCGGCCTCGGAAAACTGAACGGAGCTGCGAAATCAAAGCCAAAAAAACACTCATTGTCAGTCGATCTTTGGAAGCTACTGGTCGAAGCCAAAAAACATGCTAGAGGCGCTCGATCCGCCGTCATGACTCGTGAAATCAAGAGAAAGCGGCTGGACTCACGTGGTGGAGCAGTGGTGGTCGTCGTGTCCGGCGACGGCGGCGTCGTCGTCTGCAGGAGGGCGCGGGACGGCGCCACCCCAGCTGCCGGAACACTCCGGCAGAGGCAACCGCTCGTGGCCGCCAGCAAGAGCGCCACGGCGAGCCACGCGAGGGCCAGGAGGCGGCCGGAGCGCCGCGGCAGCACGGCCATCGCCGAATGCAAAGCTAGTTTGCAAAGGGGAAGTGCTAGCTAGCTCTGGTCGGTTTGGCTGGGGTCGTGACTGCGTTTCAGTTGTGCTCACAATCTCTATAATTTATAGGACACCATATACAATCTCTGTTTCAGTATTGTGGACACAACACTACTGCCGCCGATTCGTCGTGTGTACGCGCCGCTGGTAGTGGTCGCCGTTGGTGGCTTGTACTGACACCAATTTTCCATGTACGCCATGTTTGCTGGTCAACAATGTACACGTTACGGAGAAGAAATGCATGCAGCCATTTGATAACGTCCCTGGATAAACCAATGATTGTTGTCCGCATGCACACCCTGGCCCTTTGAATGACGCCTTTGCATTTCGGCGGCTACTTCTAATTAAATTTTCTGTTCAAAAACTTCTAATTAAATTTGATGCCGACGAAATTGGTGCATAAGAAGGTTTTTTGTTTCCTTATTATTAGATCGCGGAAGGCAGCCTCTTGTTACTAAATTCAAGACAACATTTAGTACCGGGCCACCCGTTACTAAAAGATTTTGACACCCAAAAAATTAAAGAAAAGAAGATTTAAACCCCTGGAAGACCCGCACAAGTCACATGATTAAATGTGTGTCATGGTTTAAGCTTGCCATTTCGGAGATAAAGAATGAGCATCCTTAGTGAAGCACTTGGGTTCATAGTAACTCAGAGAGGCATATATCTAAGTGAGAGCCTCTGTATAGACTAGGGGGAGCGTCAACTCCACGATACCACAAGAAAAAAATATGTTTGTCTCGTGTCCTCTCTTTTTAGATTTTGCACTTCATACTTGTTTTTACTTTGTGTATTTTATCTCCTTGCAATACGATCTAGAATGTGTTTCGCCTTAGTGTTTTGAATTTGATCACCAGGATCTTTTCACGTTAGTGTGCTTCAATTAGTTTCTAGTAACGTTTTCTTTGGCATGTACGTGAACTAGGTTTGGGCAACATTAGTTGTTATGCTAAGTTTTTATATTGCTAGGAAGTTTTTGTTTCTAGAGAAAGGTCATAAATTTAAACCCCTCCTATTTGGATCATCTAACCTTTCACTTATATCACAAAAGTTCATTATGGTAAGATCAAAACTTTTGAATCTCAAAAAATACATGCGTGCCCTCTTAAAATATGGAAGGAGTACATCTATTTTCATGCCTAATACAAAGTTTTCCTATCTCCGCTTATAGTTTAAAATGCCATAATGATCTTGATGAACACAAGCTTTACATTAAAATTGCTGCCTGCAATGAGATATACAACTTTTTAGTTGATACTTTTTTTATTTGAAACTATCGATGTTCAAAGAATTATCGAAAAGTTCTTTAACAAAAGTGAAAATGGAAAATATTATACATAGTAGTATAGTACCAATATTATACATAGCTACCGGCCATCACAAAATATTTTTTGATTATCCTTTTTTTTAGAAAGACCAGTACAAACACAGATACTCATACGCACGCACACTCACCCTATGAATACACATACGTAAACCCTATCCCTATGAGTACCTCCGAGAGACTGGACCGGCAGATCTGATCTTGAGATTCACGAAGTCACGGCAGTCGTCTCGCTGTCGATAGGGACCTACCACTGAAAGAATATGGCTGGTTAAATCCTGAAATAAATCTAAGAAAATGCGACACCAATGCCGAGTCCATGATTCGAACCGTGGTGGACAGGTTCCACCGAACCTTAACAACTAACCTATGGTCAGTTTGCTTGATTATCCAAATTAAGTGTAGACATGTATAATGAAAGTATCGATGTTCAAAGAATTATCCAAAGTCTTTTAACAAAAATGACAAAAGAAAAATACTTTTTGGTTAGCTATCAAATAATCGTATATGCATGTGTTATCTTTGTAATCACAAAATTAAGGGCAAAAAATTGGATGGGTCCTCACGTGAGAGGGAGTTTGGGGGCCGTCCCCACCCAATTTTTTTTCTTTTTTCTGGGCAAAGAAACATCCGGATTTGTCGTAAAAAATACTGTATGCGCGAGGGTTGTTTTACAGTGTGAACGTTCGCTATCCACGGAATTTTCACAAATAACACCATCTTTCGACATTTTATAAACTCTGCATCATATTTAATATATGGAGCCTAGCTCAGTAATTTGCAAAGACATTATAGTAAGTACTCCGTAGTAACCAAACACGTACAGCAGTTTATATTTGGATCCTTACAGTCATGCATCGCATGATACATCTTAGATTCTCTATGACACTTATTCATATACATATATATGCAGCCTAACTCTTAGAGTCTAATTGGTACGTTGGTGACCAATTCTTAGGCTGGCCAAAGTTTGGACATGCCAATTTTTAGGCTACCAATTGATTTAGTACTAAAATTTGGACACATCACACGTTGTTTCTACCAAAATATTTGCAGATTTTTTGCCTAGATTTTGGCTTGTCAAAATTTTGGCAAGGAACCAATCAGGCCTTTACTACATGGTTGCTCGATGACCAGTACCTGGGCCAGAGACGCCCCGCAATTCTTTATTCTATTTTCTTTTAATTTGAAGAGTGTGTGATGAGATTAACTAGCTGAGCTGCCCCCATCACGTTGGACCCTGAGATTAAATGACGATGACTTGATGCATGGATACGTTGGTGATGAAAGCTAAGCAGGCGGGACGTGGTCGCCGTAGCAGCGGGGGCCATGGCAGAACGGCGGCGGACGATGACGACAGAGTGGGTTGTAGGGAGGACAAAACGGAGGGTAATGGTGCCACGGAGGAGCTGCAAAAGGAAGAAATTAAAGCAAGCCCTTATGATTATTATCCGATGATGAAATTACTAATATATATATATATATATAGATATCCCGTCAATCAATAATATAAGAAGGTGAGACTTACGTGGAGGGGTTCCCGTCGGCGGTGGTGGCGGTGGTGGCGGCGGCTGCACCGACGGCGGTGGTGGGGACGAAAACGGTGGCGGACAATAATGACAGAACGGGTTCGAGGGAGGACAAAACGGAGAGTAATGGTGCCATGGAGGAGCTGCAAAAGGGAAGATAAAGCAAGCCCTTCCGATCATAAAATTGCTAATATACATATAGATATCACGTCGATCAATAATATAAGAAGGTGAGACTCACGTGGAGGGGTTTCCGTCGACGGCGGCGGCGGCGGCTGCACCGACGGCGGTGGTGGGGACAAAGACGGTGGTGGACGATGACGACAGAATGGGTTCGAGGGAGGACAAAATGGAGAGTAATGGTGCCGCGGAGGAGCTGCAAAAGGGAAGAAATTAAAGCAAGCCCTGACAATTATTATCCGATGATGAAATTGCTAATATACATATAGATATCCCGTCAATCAATAATATAAGGTGAGACTCACGTGGAGGGGTTTCCGGCGGCGGCAGTGGGAACGAAGACGGTGGTGTTGGCAGGTGGCCGCAGGGCGGCATGAGGAACCGAGAGAAGCAGCCACTGGCGGTGGCCAGCCAGATTACCACGGCGAACTGCACCAGCGCTAGGAAGCCGGGGCGCCGCAGCATCACGGCCATCTCGCACGCTCACACACCTAGGCGTACGCTACGTACTCTAGTCCTCTAGATTAGGGATCCTGATCGCCTCCGTTCGTGCTCGTGCATATCATAACCTGTTATTTATAGTGCCATAGGACACCATTTTTCTTGCAGCCAATGGACGACACTGCCAGTTGGCACCATTCCACCAATAAGGTGTACGTGTGTGTCTGCAGGATGCCTGCCGCCAGTAGTGGCCTTCGCTAGTGGCTTCACTCAAAAACTTTCCAAGTCCTCCACATTTGCGTCAACGGATTACTATAAGAAGAAGGAATCTGATAGACCTTGGTCCACTACCGGGAGATCGATAATTCTTATCGTCTCCTTAAGCTAGTCTCGGTGGAGCTTTTACGAGAAGTTTTATAGCATTAAATGTGATGATAAGTCATTGGCCAGAATTTCATGGGATGTCAGGACAGAGAATAAACGCTCCTCCCGCGTCGCCTCCGCGCATAGGGCGACTCGGGCGGGTCCTGCCCTCGGCCACCACCGCCACCTCTCCCTCCCTCCTCCTCGCCGCGCCGCCGCCGGAGCCAACCATCGGAAGCCCGCGTGGTCTGCCAGGATGGTGGCGGCGTGGCTACCCCTCCCCTTCCTTCCCTTTCATGGCGGATGCGGACGCCAATGGTGAATGGAGGGGTTCGCCGCGGGGTGCTCGCTGTTGCCGCCGGGGAGGCCGGATCCGGGCCCCCGATGGCCGGATCCGGCGACTGCGCCGGCGGATCTATCGCCATCGAGGACGTTCGGCGCGCGGCCGCTTCGGGCGACGGCCGGCGCACGAGGCAACACACCGGCGGCGGCGGCCGGCGAGGGCGGCACGGCATCAGGCCAGCCGGATCCACGGCGTCGTGGAGGATCCAGGCGTGTGGATGCCGGCGGCTTCAATGTGCGCGGACGCTTGGCGAGGCCGGCGATTTTTCCGGCGTCGGGCGCCACGAGGCGTGCGGTCCTGGCACCTCATGAGGAAGCCCCGCAAAGCAACCGTTCAGCGCCGGGCGCGTTGCCAGGGCGAGCGGACGGCGGCAGGGCGATTCATCGTCGGTGGCCGGCGTGCGGGTCGTCTTGCGGGGGAGGAGTCAAGTCTGATTTTGGCCCCTTGCCTCCCGAGCGAAGCTGTTCGTGTCCTTCCGGTGAAGGCGACCTTCTGGTTGGTCAGGTGCAGTGTTGATGGTGATGGCGGCAATTTGGGTGAAAACCTTGCCTGGCGTGTTTTGCCGGGCCGGCGGTGGTGGCTGTCCGTGACACACACCTTGTTGAAGGCGCTGCTGAAGTCGTTGGTTTATCCGTCTCCTGCCGCATCAGTGGGTGTTTAAGAACTGGGTGAAAACCTAGCCTGGTGCCTCCAGGCCAGCGGCGGCAGTGCAGACGCGTCGTTGAAGTTCTTGTTCATCAGGGCCGAGGTAGTTCTTCCGTGTGGACATCGTGTTCAGCATTCAGCTCCAGACGGAGGTGGCGTTTGATGGCGTAGCAGCTCGGATGTTGGTTGGCAGGCTATAGCTGTACCAAGTCTTTGTGTTGTTGTCTTGTAAGAAGCACCCAATCTTCGGTGGTCGGTGTCCAAAGTCTTCAGCACCTTTCTAAGGTCTGTGTTAAAGCGACGTTGTCTTGACGTTGGTGATCGTATTCTTGAAGAGTTGACACCGCGGAACAAGCTGGTTTGTCGCGTAGGACTACTTGGACCCCTTGATGGGATGTAATTTTTCCTGTCAGATTTCCTCTTTTTTTATTCTTGATGTAACAGTTTGGGCTGTAGCCATCTTGGTCAAGGCCGGATATTTATAAAATTTCCATTATCTAAAAAAATGTGAGAGGAGTTTCATCACCACAAAACCTTTTTGACAGAGTTAACTATACTTTCTAGTCTAGGTAACTGTATAATGAAAATGTGCACTGAGACTGACCTTATTAGGGTCTTGGGGGAAATGAAAAATGACTTGAGTTGTGCTGGTCCTAGGGATGGCAGTTGGACCCATAGGTGCGGGTTTCGTGCCCATTGGGTACGGACGTGGGTGCAAAATCTCACCCGTGGGTCTACACCCGACCCGACCCATACTAAAGCGGGTACGAGTGTGGGTATAGAATTTCACCCGTGGGTGACCCATGTGCCCCATAATAACAAGAGCTCTCTGGTTTTTTTAAGAGGTCCATAACCTTATGCATCATGAAATCAGCTCGGCTCTCTAATTTGCTATGGATGGGTGGCTGAAGACTGGATCAATGGATAGAGCATGGATGAATAGATAGAAGCTGCAACTTGAACGTGGTTCTATACTTCTGTTGATTGATGGATGCTACCTGTGTGGTTGTGTTGTTGATCTATAATAATATAATGGGTGTGTTCTTTGGTGAAACTGCAAGTCTGCATGTCTAATTAATACGATGTGAATTTTTAAAACTTATTTTACTTAGTTATGTGTCGGTATATATTATTTTTGTTTGTCATATAGAGAACCTGATGGGCACCCGCCACCTTGCGGGCGTCCGACGGGTGCGGGTGCTGAAATTCACTCATGGGTCTCGTAATGAGTGAACGTGACTAAATGTGATGGGTGTCGTAATGGATAGGATTTGGTCCACCCGCACGCGATCCAACTTATTGCCATCCCTAGCTGGTCCCCTACTAGGTGTTGTATATGCACGTCATGCTCCTACTCATCTACCCTATGCTCATATGTCGGGCGTGGGTGGAATCAGGAATCAAGTTGCTTCGGAGGCATGGCATCTCATAGTAGTTATGCTATTTTCTTGCAAAAATTGCTGCCTTCAGGTTCCTCGGGGAAAAAATTCTTGTGTTCCAAATAGGTCATCGAATTATATGTTGTTTACAAGCGCGACCAAACAAGCAAAACAATAATTTAAATAAATACTAAGTATGACTAAAGCATTAAAAACGAGAAACAAAAATAAATAAGATCCAACTAACTCTAAAAAGAGCACCGATATATAGGTTATATTTTTAGAAATTTTATGGTACCGATTTCATATTGTTTAAATTTAATTGAATTAGTCATGATTTTTTAATTATTAAACAATTTTTTTAAGAATCAAAAATCACCTCTAAAACCATCCAAATGTCTAAATTTGCACGATTTTGAAAGTTATATGACTTATGATGTCTAATTTTATAGTAGAAGGTTAAAAATCAAACTTATGTGATAATTGCAGGTTGTTAAATGGACTTTTCTCTTTAGTTTAGCATATATGAGAAATTTATAGTGAAATATGTAAAGCCTCTATTTGGGAGGTACATGCCGAGGGATGCAATGAGATGGCATACAAATGATCATACAAGGCCTTTGATCTTCCTCTTTGCGATGTGGATCTACTTAGCATGGTCCTTTTAGTAAATTTTGAATTTTTTCTAGAACACAGTTGGGGCTTGTCTAACTTATCGCCCGTTACTTCGTAAAGTGGCAGTCGATGCCCCGACCGCAAAATGACAATAGTCTTTTCTTCTTCCTCCTAACGCCTCCCCCGCCAACCACGACCGGCGACGATCATGACGCCTTTGTAATGTCTTCTGGTGGGCATCCTCCTTGGCGCTGCCGCAGGTAGGATTTGTTGTAAATATTGAGATATAAGCGATATGCTTCTACCATATTTAAACAATTTAAATAAGTGAAGGCTGAATAAAACAACACTGCTACTCAGATGACAGCCATATTCAAAAATAACATACATGAACAAAAGGATCTCTAGTACTTGCATGCTGTAAACAAGACTCCAAAAGTTCATCTTAATATTTAATATGGCAGTGGACAGAAGAAGGCAGATAAAAAACATAAATATGTTTGTTTATTTATATTTGCTCTCAAAAAAGCGGGTTACTGCTCAAGGCAGCCTTCCAACACACAAATGGTGATCACTGATCCTAGACAAACGTGACAGTACTAGCTTATCAACACAGGGTTCAGAACAAAGGTTAAATGCCCAGAAACTGCTATATTACCAACAAAAAGCTTACAGTATCAAGTAGCAAAAATAACAGAGATCTGGCTACTGCAGTACGGGAAAGTAATGGACAAAGCCAACACAGGTAATAAGCCAACTAAGACAAGAACGAGTACTGGGCAAATAATATATCAAAGTTGTAACAGATCAAGAACAACCCACTAGAACCCCTGGACTGTCACGTTGTCTCACTACACCGCTTTCATCATCGAGCAATTTAATCCGCCCACAAGATGCAATCACGCCCAAGTAAATTAACTAGCAGATTGCACAAATAAACTGTAAATCGAGAGGGACAATAGATAACTCACAGCACGTAGATTGTCTACGTGGGAAGACAGGCTCAGCGAACACACAGTTCTGTCCCAGAAAACCAATTCCGCCGCTCACGTCCGAGTCTGAACCGGCGAGTGGTTGACGGAGATACTGGAGCCGACGTCGGTGCCGAGGGGAACGTCCACAGCACCAACCCGAGAAGCAGAGGATCACCACGCAGCAGGGGACCCAAGAACCAGGCCACGGTCAACAGCAATCAGAGCAGGCTGCACTGCACCACACAGGCGCAAGAACAGCAGTACCACGCACCAACAGAAGCCGGAAAGACGGCGCAATGAGGCAGCCCTCGAGTGTCGCCGGGCACCAGTTCCTCGAACCGGCACCTCAGCACGACGAACAGGGCCTGGACCAGCAGCGCCGACGGAACTTCGCCGGAGTTGTTCTGCAACGAAAAGGGAGAGAAGTGGATCTTTCTGTTTTGGTGTACAGAGAGAGTGGGATTCGATACGATTTATAGGCCGAGAGAGGGAGCTCGTGCGCCGCAGGACGCGGGCAGCCATCGAGCTGACCTGCCGCCTAGGGCGGGCGTGCCGTTGGCCGCCGCCGCCGCCAGGGGCTTCGTCAGCTCCTCCGCTCTTCTCTGCCTCGTGCATTCCGAGCACAGCAAAAGGATGAGAGGCACCGTATGGACTTGCTGGGCTGCTCGGTCCATTTGGACCTTGTAGTGGCCCAGCCAGCCATCTCTCCTTTTCCTCTTTTATTTTGATGTTTCCATTCTTTTATTTGCTAATAAGAAAATAAAGGGAAAAACCCCATAATGGACAACAGGATTGAGGAGTCGGATTTGCTATCTGCTTTCCAATCTATACTACAAAAGAGTTAGATTTGAAAACAATTATTATCAAAATTAGACCCACTTTCTACCTCATAGAGGATCCATTTGTCATGCCAAAAGTATGACAGAAGAAGGGAGACCCATTTTTTAACGTTTAAGAAGGATATTCCCACAAAATCTGAAACTTTTTTTACCTAAATCGGGCCCACTTAAATCTACCCACACACCATTTGTGTTGCAATATTTAATATATACAATTTGAATAAGTTTTCAAACAGATGATAGGTTTTCTTGGTTGATGATTGTGCCAGATTGAAGTCCAATAATTACCATATTATAGAGTAGGTAGGACTTATATAAATCACGCCAGCCGTCACTTCTAATTTTTCTCACGTCGTCAACTGTTCGCGTACGGCAGCCATGCGGCGTACTCGGCGGCCGGCGGACCGGCAAAAACAACCCTCAACGGCGACTGCGCCACCAAGCGTCGCCACATCGACGATGCCCTGCCTCTCCCATGGTCATCGTCGATGCACGAGGACCTTGTCAGGCTCATCGCCTACCGCGTGTTGCTCACCAGCAACCTTCTCGACTATGTCCGCTTCCGCACCATCTACCGCCGATGGCGCTCCTCCACGCCTGACCCATGTGGTCACGGCCCGTCGGAGCCCCACCTCCACCCTCGTTGATGGATGATGCTACCGAAGGGCCACGGCCTACTCTCAGTCCATGCCAAGCTCCGCAGCCACGGCCGCTTCTTCCACCAGGACACGAGCGTTTTTCCTGGCGTCCACCTCCCGGAGCTCAAGGACCACTGCATCATCGACCCCTCAACGGGCTCCTCCTTCTGCAGCACGTGCGTTCTTGCTATATGTAATGCAATGCAATCTTATTTTCTATTAAACATGTGCGTCGCATATACGTTCTTACTTTTTTTAGAAAAATGCAAAGAGCACCGTATGTCGTTTACTAATAAGATAGTTTACAAAGTACAGAGTGTTAATTTCAAAAAAAACAAAGTACAGAATGCCCGAAAGTTCATTAGATCCAGGACGTGGATCAAAAAAGGCCAGGCCAGAATTAAACTCTCGTCATGCAAATGAAAAGCGGCACAGCTTTTATTTTGGTAGCTAGTATAGCAGCTCATATTGGAGTCAGATATATGATCGATAAACCAGGCGATTTAGCCCCCTGATCGTCGTGCCTGGTAGGTGGTAGTGTGGTACTAACAAGCTGCACCCCTGCAATATAATCTCCGTGGCTGCGATCCAAATCATCGATCATAGAAACTGATTCGTCGGTCGTTTCAGTACCGACCGGCTCTGATTTGTTGTCACAAACATGATGGACAACCAAACCTTTAGCTACTGTACCACATACCATTAGTATCGTGATGTGAAGTACTAGTACATGCCACACGACCTTGTGTTCCATGCCAGCGAGATAGAGACGTCTGTAACTCTTGTCATGGTCATCTCTCGGTTTCCCCAAAAAACGGAAAAGGCTGGATGGGCCCGATACGGCCCAGCCCATTTATTGTATCAGTCCACAGTAGCATGACTTCGCCAGAAAAAAGTCCACAGTAGCGCGGAAAGATGGTTGGATCCAGCCCAACGCTGATGGGAAAAAAAAACTCCGAAAGCTAGCTACATCTGGGCCGATACCCTTTTGGTTTGGGGGGAATGTCTACACGGGAAACCTATGGCTTCCGAAAGTTTTTTTTGTCAAGGTAGCTTCTAATGTTTGAGATCCGTTCAACGGTGGAGATTTCATATTTATCCGGATCCAAAACGGTTCGCGGCAGGCGGGCGGCAGCCGAAGTCGTCCGGCGTCAGCCACGGACGGGAGGGAATCTAATATGAATTCCAACCTTTAAATGCAATTTTCTCCTAAACCGTTAATCATTTTTCGAATCCGTTTGAACTACCATGTTATTTACAATTAATGCGACAGAATAAGATCCAATATGAATATATTTTTATTTTATA
The DNA here is from genome assembly GCA_033239725.1 of Echinochloa phyllopogon. Taxonomy (NCBI): domain Eukaryota; kingdom Viridiplantae; phylum Streptophyta; class Magnoliopsida; order Poales; family Poaceae; genus Echinochloa; species Echinochloa phyllopogon. The sequence goes on from BTCW01000001.1 coordinate 8,026,323, forward strand.
TGTGTATCTTTTAGAATCAACACTTTCAATATGTTATTTCAACATTTTGAATAACTATCTCAACATATTATACTTACTGTTTCAACATTTTCACACAAAATGTTGATCTAGATTATACAAATTGTTGAATTAAGTTTGAGAAAAATGTTAAACCTAGTATATGAAAATGTTGACTGTATTAGTTTAACACTTTGAGTATGTTAGTTTAGCTTTTATGTGAAAAATGTTGAAATGGTATAATCGAAATGTTGAACTGTTATTTTTGAAATGTCGACTGCAACATCGTACCTTCTATAACTGCATACTTACTACTGATAATTGAGTACATTTAAAAAAGTCAAAGTGTGAAGAAAAATCCGTTCAAAAAGTCCCTCACTTCTGTTGGTTGGGCCGTTCCCTCGTCGTTCCTCCTGCGCGGCGTTCATGGGCTTTGGTGGGCTCGTATTAAAAAAGTGCATGGAAGCTACGTAGGTGCCCCCAATGTCTACATGTCATCCGGGTGATTTTTCTCTCTCTTATCTATCACTTTTTGGACCAATGACAAAATGACACGTCATATGTGTAGGGAAATAAAAACTAAGTGACACGGAGAAAAGGAACATAGTACATCCAAAAACCGAGTGAAAAACTTACAGACATCACTCAGATTTCTGTCAACTGAGAATCCTTTCGATCAGAGTTCTGGTAGTGAGTAATTTATGCAGTGTTAACCCTATCTTGCCGTCTAAACTAGTAATGAATAAAACAAAGAATTCATGTTCATCACTAGTAGTGATGAGTAATTTACTGAACACCATGCCTAATTGATAGTGCCTTTGGGCATAGACTCAATCAGCAGATGAAATATGCATAATTGGAAAAGTAGAGAAACTAGAATCGATCAAAAGACTAAACAAATAAAATGGTGCATCAAAGACAGCAGCATTGGCGTTACCAAAAAAAAACTATGAAGCATGGCAAATTTTCTGGGACACGAATGCACATTTATCCACTATGAGAAACGACAGTCGTGTTACAGATAAAATTGAACTTACCTATGATGCAAGTGAGCTCTTCCAGTGTGGAGTTAACAATCTTGACTACCTCTGAATAGCACACTACGATAAATTGAAAATTGATCGTCATGCTTCTTTGGATGCTGTCAGACCTGATGCCGGTGAAAGTGTGTGCTCCATTTGAAATCAGTATAGCAGATTGTTAGTGAGCTCGACATATTAATAACTATGACCAATTTCTCTTGTTTATAGGAGATATTCAACATGCTATATGGTGGTTTCAGAAAAGTAAAACAAAACACTATATACATTCAGAATTTGTTGAACACTAATAATCAGAGAACAATAAATATTCAGAAACCTTAATATATTGACACTGAAAACTGAATGTACTGAACACTGAAGCATTCAGAACATATAACATAGAACATGCTCACCATTTGTCGAACAACAACACTGAATATAGAAGATAGAATACAAATAAAAAATAACTTTAAAATGAAAAAAAAACAATGAAGCAAAGACTGTAATACTGTAGCAATTGAGGCTCACTTGGCTGGTGGTAAATTGAAGCCGCCACGCAATGTCGTTTTCCACATTTCCATCAGCTTGAGGGGCGCCATGGCCATGACCTTAACCACCAACAGTTGAGGGTTATTGTTGAACACTGCTAGTGCCAGCACTGAGGGCAAGAGGATTTGGGAGGTTGCTGGTGCAGGAAATGAAAAGACATTGCTTCATCAAAACTGAGAAACTATCCCACTACCACAACAACAATTACTGCAGAAACTGAAATCAAATCAACACACAATCAAATAAAAATGAAGATACGTCCATGGACCATGGAACATCTGAAAAGTCCATGGAGCGATTGAGCTGCTGCTAGTATAGAGATTAGAGAGGTGACCATGGGACAAATCACTCTGTTGACTTTGCTAGTACTATGGTCAAAGAAATTAAATCGTTAGCATTGGAGTCTCTCATCACCGCCGGCTGTTCGCGAGCAGCGACGACAACGAGAATCCGGCCAGAAAAAGCGAGCTACCGGGCCGACGAAATGAATGGGCTAACAAACACAGTGAACGGACCCCAAACACAGCCAGCAGCCGCACCGATCATGACAGGATCACATCCATTGAAATCTGGGTGAAAAGAAGACAGAAAAACACCGATAGATGGATAGAAATTCCGTTTGGGTTTCTTCTTCACGAGAAAAATACTTCGTCAACCACTCAACCTAGTACGCAACAGATACCTTGCTTGCTTGCTAGGCAATGACAATAATGTGTGGATAAGCTCCCTGCAAAACATCTCCTCTGCCATTGCCATGCACGCGCTGTTGCTGATGCTGCTTCGTGTCGGAGCTTTTTTTTTTTGAAGCAGAATTCGTGTCGGAGCTCAGACCAAGTCAGACACGCGCATATCTCGCCGTACCATCCCAATGCCTTGCGTGACGGCAAGAGAGAGGAGGAACGGGTGTGACGTGTTGTTGGTACACCATATCTAATGCCTTGGTGGCTAAGGTCGATGTTTTTTTTCCTAAAATCTAGGCGGAGAGGGCTCGCCGTTTAGAGCAATCCCGAGAGCCCTCCTAATTGCTATCCTTTCTCCATCGGAAACTGTCACACGCGTGCCTCTTTATTTCTATCGTGGGTCCCACTATTAGCGATGCAATTCTTGCCGTTGCTGAAACTAGCGGACGCGGGGGACCCAAATCATTTCTGATCTCATTTTATCCGCTGCTGGTGTTGTCCTCGATCCGGCGGAGGCGATGCGAGTGGAGGGCGGCGCGCGCAGCGAGAGCGTAGCGGGTTCACGAGCGGCCGCGCATCACGGCGAGCATCACGCTGTGGGCAGGCTACGCGCCCCTCCATGGCCACGGATGGCTGCCTGGGCAACCTCGTTTCCGCCGACACTGACATCCCAGCGTGGGCCGCCGCCGCCTCCACCACCACAACCTCCTCCTCCTTCTCTCGTGTGCCTCCGCCGCCGGCATCGCCCACCTCCACGCCGTGGGTCCCCAAGGGCACGGACATCATGGCGCGGCGCCTCTTCCGGTGCGGCCACCCCGGGTGCTCCTGCAGCGACGTTGCGTCGTGGTCCTCCGGCTCCGCGTCCCCACGCTGCACACGCGCCGCCGCCACCGCGGCCGGGACCCGCGACACGGAGCTGCACTTCCTCGAGTCCTGCTTCTCCTGCCGCCTCGATGGGGATGCCAATTGAGTCGTGTTTTTTCTGTTCGTACGCGTGCGTGTGTTGTTCGTGAGGGATCCCATTCGTTTCAATCTGTTGTTTTATTTAGGGATTCAGTCTGATTGTTTGATTGAGGTATACTAGGGTTCGGTTTGGGGATTTCCTAATTAATTTGTGCTGGATTCTCTACAATCTGTCACCATTTCTGGTCATAATTTTATCCTAACTATCTAGTTTTGAGCAGGCAACATGTGGGTGCAGCAATGAGGATGTTATAGGACGTGAGCATTGCCTGGAGGTGTGTATTTGTGCATCTATGTTCTTATTTCCTCTCTAGGAGTTTTACATCTGTGTAAAATAGAATATGATGAATCCAAGAATATCATTGTTGGATCTTTGTTTAGACTTTAGACCCATGCTTCCCTATGATTCAGATTGTGCCTTGTTTCATAGATTGATTGTCAAGTATTTATTTACAAAAGTATATCTGTCAAGCAAATGACAGCAACCTACATAGAAATGCATGTGGTTATTTTGTTGAAAATGACTGCGTGTGGTTAGTATTAATTAGCTAGTAAGAGTGTCCAATAGGTTTATCTAACTCCTTTAAGTAATTGCTTGTTTTGAGACAACAATAGTTATAGTTTGATCTGTTGTAATACTTACACTTTGCTGGTTTTGAGAAGCCATCAGGCATCAAGCAAAGGTGAATTTTGTACCCATTTTTCCTGTTTGTAATATGTATTGTGGAGAATGGAAATGCATTTATTATATTTACACAGCTAGATGTTGATTGGCACCATACCGTGTTGCCCGTTCTTATTCATGGGGCCTTTGCATACAGTTACAAAATAAAAGTTTTATGGCTACACATTATATATAAAAAATGACTTGTATGTCAGGACATATGAAAGTTTTGTACACAACTCATATTCTAAGTTATAGGTGTCAACACACACAGAGATAAGTTATAGGTGTGCTTGTAGATGACACAACTCGTCCCCTTTTCTAATGTCAGTTAGAAAGTAACTTGTCACTATTTATGTGTGTTTGGAAAACAACTTCTCAGAATTTATATGATATAGAAAGTAATTTGTTCTTACTTCTTATCATATATTCTGAGTTTTCATGTTTCTAACCTTATAACCTAGTTTGATCTAATTGTTGTACCATTTTCTTCCTTCACATTGCAGCAAGACAACAACCATGGTACCCTAGTGGTTCTCGTGAAAGTAGTTTTATTTTATCTATGTTTCATCTCATTTATTATATCAACCATATATTTTTTTATACCCTGAGAGTGCTCTCCATTTTTTTATGATTCATCAAATACCTATCATAACTACAAGATATACAGTTCACCAATAAAAAGGTAAGTCACATGTATTACAGAGTTTGTATGCATCATGTTAGTAACTTTATTGTATATGCTAGTTGAACAGAGTGGACATGCAGCTTAACATAAGCTTAGCCAAGCATACACTTTTAGATTTCTCTATGGTGATAAATTGCTGAACCAAGTCACATTTATATGGTTTCTTTGTTTGTTGTCAGGGTCAGACATTTGTGAGAAACATATAATATGCGGTTGAGTAAAATAATCTAATTTACTTAAGATATAAAGTAACTTAACACCAATTTCAAGCACGTAGGAAGTAACTTATATTAATATCTGGTTATGTAGAAAGTAATTTCTCTATTAATTTATAATAGCAGGAAGTAATTTATCCCTGGTTTTGTCTGATATTTGTTATACCTTCTTTTTTTAGTCTATAATACAGCAAGCTACACGGGTGTATTGCTTTCTACTGTGTGTTTCTTCACATTTCTTGTCATTTTATATCATATTAATAAGTTTGATGTTTACCTAGAAAGTAAACTAGATTTACTTGATAAAAAACTAACTTTACAGCTAATTTGGTTTGGTTTGCCATTGGATTTTGTTTTCAACATGGTCCAACAGGCCACGGATCATGTTGATTTGGTTTGCCAACATATCATATATTTTTCCTAGTGCCCAAACTCAGTGTGCATCATATCATCAGGATGACACTGATAAAGGTATTATTTCTTACTACATCATCCATATGATGGCTTTTCCTCTCCTATAGTGATTAGTCATATAGCTTTTGTACCTTGACTTAGTAAGAGGATTAGGTTGCGGGCTCGCTTGGTTCAGCCCTAGCTACAGCTATGTAACACAGTAATAGTACAAAGTTTTAGGTTATGTTTTGGTTGCCTAGTCGCCTTTTGAAGTTGTTCTTTGATATTTTTTACCATAATGTTCTTTTCTGATCAATTATAGTCTCAACCGGTAGAAATTTAAATAAAGATATCTTGATTTCAGTCAACTTATCTAAGTGAAAGCAAATCTAACCAAAGAATTATTGGATGTTTTCCAACTTGAGCTCATGCTTAGAAAGTCTGAAACAAAGTAATAAACAACCTGATGGTTGATTGGACTGAATTATGGGTGAGTGTTTAATAGAGAGATCATATAAACCGCATTCTCTTTGCTGACCTGACAATGCTCTTGAGCTGATGACCCCCATGGTGCACACCTTTCCTATTTTTTATAGTTATTGATAACATATTAAGTAATTTACGAATTATTAAAAATATAGGAAGTAACTTAAGATTAATTTACATCATATACGAAGTAACTTCCTCTAATTTGCATTTCATAGCAAGTAACTCCTTATTTTTTAGGAACATATCTAATTTGAAGCTCCACAAACCATGTGCTGTTTTGGATAATGAAAAGGAACCAGATAATGCTGATGAAGGAAATCATCGCTCATGTACTATTTTTCCCATCTTGTGAATCTTCATTTTTTTAATGATGAAAAATAATGTTGTTTCATGTCTTTTGAAAAGTGACTTAAGTTCACAATTTTAATTTTTCAGATATTGTCAAATATTTTCTAGATACATACCAAAATATTAGTAAATTAGTTTAATCATTGTGTTGAATGTAGATGAAAGCCACCAGTGAGTTTGGAGCGGTGCTTGCGCGGTATGCTACTACCCAGAGTATAACATGTGGTTGTTTTATGTGCAGCTCATGCAATCACTTTGTGTGGTTGTGTTAGTAGAGCTAGCTGAGTGAGTGATTTTTCTAGGATACAAAATAAAATAATAGATTTTGCATTGTGATAAGTAAACATGTACATAATGTTCTACTATTTGTCTCTAGGATTTTCATGTGCTTTGGTCTGGGTGAAATCCACTAGTTGGATATGAAATCACCACTGCTGAATTATTGTAAGAAACAGTTGTGATTTAGGGTGAAAAGGGATGTGTACTCGTGTGACAAAATCTGAGAAATAGAAATGTATTGATTTAAGTGAAGCAACAGACAAAATTTGAAAAGTAGCATTTGTGACTGTGTAGGTCAGTATTTCTAAACTCAGTGACAAGTTAGTTCATCTCCCTTTCTAATGTGAATTAGGAAGTAACTGGTCAATACTTATATGTCTTTAGGAAGTAACTTATTAGTGTTGTATATGATTTAGAAAGTAGCTTGTCATTGAGTTCAACCATAAACAAAAGTAATTTTAGTGTTCTTTTTTGACACCTATGTGAATAAGTAACTTATGTGTCTGGTTACTGTAGTTTGGATTTATGTACGAATGTTTGCATTATTCCCGTATGATTTGGTTACTTTCTTATTTTATGGCCTGTGTCATGCAGTACCTAGTTTTTTATTGTTGTGTTCATGATTTACTTCTTGTACTTTTTTTTGTTAAACTTTTTTCAAGTCAATGAATATTGGATGCAGCACAGCAAATTGTACAAACATTAAACTGGTATTTCCAAAGCCAAACCTCCCACATGTCCCTCTTTATTGTTATTATGTTTTTTTCTTTCAGAGGATCAATTAATTTTTTGTTGATGGGTAGAGTTAGGCATCAGTTGTATAACAGGCCCACTAAAACCCACCACACCTGATATATGATCATGGAGGTAAAACCACAAGTTTATTTTTTTGTTCTTGCTTTTTGTGACCTTGTAATTCCCGTTGTGGTGTTGTGCAGGATGTTTTTCATTTTTCTACATGTAATTGTATCATTTTTCTTGTTGCCCACACTAAGCATCCATCTGAAAATACTTATTTGTGTGCATGTATTACTTTATTTTTTGCATGTCAATATGAAATATCATCTGTACGAAGTAACTTATCCTATTTGTTGTTCCAAAAATAAGTAACTTTTTATAATATGTACAATATAAAAAGTAACTAAAATCACCTTTTACTATATCCTGATAAAGTAGCTACTCAAGTTCATATTTGAGCAGCAAGTAACCTTGTTTTTTAGTTTACAAGTAAGTAACCTTTCACTTTCATGTAAGTAATCTCTAGGATTTTCCAAATTCTACACCTAGTTGATATTTTGCAACTATACATCTACTTTTTTAATGGAATGCGAACTACTACTGCTATACTTTTTCAAGCCAGTAATTTTCAGTCTTTCTTTTATCTTTTTTTATCTTATAGCAGATACATATCCAAATCTGAGACCCTGGAGAAGGAGAGTGAAGGACGGCTGATTTACATGCAACACAGTTTAAATTTGTTCAAAATGGAAAGCATGCAAAAATCAAACATGTACACTGTATCATATTATTCTAATATCTGAAATGCTCTGAGGTTAATGTTCTAGTTGAACTTTCTAGATATGCGATCCTTGCTCTTGTAATCCTTGCTCTTGAAATTTTGTGGATGGATATATATGGACCTTGCTATTCATCCAGCAATGATTCTTGGATCTGTATGTTATTATCCATACTTGTCCCACCTGCTTTGTCTTTTTCTAAAAGAAGATTCATGGTTGTTTCTTCCATCGCATCTGCAGCGACGCATGGGAATGATTTCTATTCTCTAGATTTTATGTGTTACACTATTAATTTTGGGGTCTTTAGGTCTAATTTACTTTTTCTCGGTTGCGTTTTTTCTCCTCGTTGGTACCCGTTGGGCATTGGTGCTTGTTTTTTGTGCGCTTTGGTTCGGTCAATCGCATAGGCAGGAACGCTGGTCATTCTTTCCCTTTTTATTTCCGTCCAAACATAGGATTGCCATATTTAGCGGGCTCTCCAAATACTGCTATCCGGAGAGGGCTCTCCATGTAGCCACGTCCTTTTTTTTTTCGGGTCTGGGCTAATGAGGTCCACGATGTTAACCAGCACTACCGGCGTGCCGTTTACGTGTCACGGTTCGCGACCGGGGACCCTGCACGCACACATGTTCCGGAGTTTCTGACTGCTTCAAAGTATACATATAGGGCCTAATTAATCAATTTTTGGATAATTTTTCACAAATACAAACGAAATGCTACAGTAGCGCAATGATTACGAAGTGACATCTTACTCCCAAATTCAACCTTCCAATTCTAACATCTAAACACCACCATACATACAGAGATTCACAATTAAGGTTTTTTCGCAGTCATTGGAAACAGGAAAGGAAACCGTAGATTTAGGGGTGGATTGGCGTCTGGCTTTGGAAGGGCCAAGAGCCCAAGACCTACACGTGGGAAAACTACAAATCAGGGTATGCAAAAAATCTATGACATAAGAGCCGCCCGGGTTCTTCTCTGATTGCCGGGTTCATGCATGATTTGGGGCCCTTTTAGTTCCAAAATTCCACTCCCAAATACACTATGCAAAAAGAAGATTTCCCATCACATCAAAATGTCATAACATGTATGGAGTACTAAATGTAGATGAAATCAAAAACTAATTGCACAGTTTTGTTGTACTCTGCGAGACGAACATTTTGAGCCTAATTAATCAATTTTGGATAATTTTTCACACAAACAAACGAAATGCTACAGTAACGCAATGATTACGAAGTGACATCTTACTCCCAAATTCAACCTTCCAATTCTAACATCTAAACACCACCTCGATCAACGCAATGAATGGCTGAATCAATTCCCGATTGACAAGCTCTTGAAAAATAGGAGTACCCAGAAGTAAAAAAAAACATAAAACACTTCAAGTTCTTATATTTAGGGACAGATCGTAGGGGAGCACCCAGCATCCGATGTCAAACTACTCCAATGATCCTACGAGCTGGTGCCAGTGCCACTGGGTAATCTGGATTTGGCGTTGATGTTTGATCGCGCGCGCTCCCAGAATCCGGAACAGTGATCGGACGAGCAGGTATCCGTTGGACGTGCGCAGCAGCAGCGCAGATCGTGGGAGATCGGATGGGCATAGCATGTGCGGTGCTGGGCGCGGCACGAGGAGGCTGTCCCGGCGAGGGGACGCCGCGCCGTCGGGAACCCGCGTGCGCCACCGCCGGCCCGCCGTCCCGGCCCGGAGAGATCTATCAGCAGTGGCAGCGCGTGCGCTCACAGCGTTCGACAGCGTCACCAGATTTGGCCGCATCTGCTTTACTCCCTGGCGTCCCTTGCCCCTTTTTTCTCCCCAGGCTCATGTGCCTCTGTCACCGCCACCTCCGGTCACTACTCGTCACCGTGCTAGATGCCCCGCTCATCTGCCCTAGCTTGTGTTCGTTCCAAAAATTAGCCGCGCATTCTCTGACATAAAACGAAGTATACTACGTACTGCACAAATGGAGTGGTGGCGTGGCAAACACACTGTCACCGTAAGACTTCGTTGCTTTGAGTTGTATAGGGATATTCTGAGATAAAACTTCATATGCAGAGTTGGATTTCCACGTGGCCGCCATCTAATTACAATTTGGTTATAACGTTCACTCAATGATATGATATTATTCATATTTAGGTCTTTTTTGAAACGTAGGAATTTCATAGAAAGCGGGAAAAAATCCCATATTTCAAAGGAGACCTTAATCCAAAAATATCGTTCCTAATATGTATCATGATCACTGTCCCCTGGAAATATAGACATTTGTGTAATACTCTAATCTTGTAAACTCATTTTTTTATATGAAATGGAAACTTTAGGTGTCTTCCTAGGCAAATCGTAAATTTTGAAAACTTTAGGTGGGCTTTATAGACTCCTCGTAAATTCTAAAGTTCTGAGTTGAACTAAGCATGGAATGTCCTTTTCGTTTTGACCAACCTGCTGGATGGACCAACTTTCTTTTGCCTTTATTTGGTCAATATATTTATATGCATCGTGCTTAGTTTTACTGTTAGAAGTGGTATTATATTGACCAGGTGGGGTGGAGAATCCTTAAGAACAAAGAGTAATGATGGGGGGCTCATCATGGTGGTACATGCTGGCTTATACTATACCCATACTACACACAAAGATGAATGAATTCATATAAACATGGTCCCCCTGGTACAATCATCACCATCAAAAGTAAGTTTGGTCAAGTACGTGCTCCAGGCTTTTATGGGAAATCAAATGTGGTGGTTCAATCATCAATGAGTTGAGATCCAATCATCCGGACAGGTGGTGACAATACTTCACCGAGTTGCACTACAGCTAATCAGGCCATATGGTCACATACTGCTCGCATGCTCTATCTTTACCTCCTCTTTGTGTGGTGAAATTAGGCTGCTTTTGACACTGCTTCTTCTACTGCATAATAAGCTAGTACTAATTACCTTCTACTGCATACGAGCTTCTTTTTCCCTAAAAGTTACGCATACCAGTCCTTCTATTAAAACAAAAATGAGCAACTGCCACTGGGTACCACTCATCCTTTTTGTCCCTTTTCGAAGTACAACCATACAAGAAAATTAAAGGCAGAAATTATATCGGAATTTAGAGGTCTACAGTATATCTGTTGCTTTTGACGAGTCTTCCACAATTATTATTTCGTCAACAAAGAGTAGCAAATAGATAGGTAGGAAAAGAAAAAAAATGTAATGTGTTTCCCTCGTGCGTACAACAAAAAATGAAACATATTCCTCCTCGGATCTCTGACTCTCCAACGCCCAACTTCTCATTCATCCGCCCTTTTTCTTTGCTTTCGTTTCACAATATAATTTCTTTTTTTCTCGTTTACCAGTTCATATGCTCCGAACGTGCCAATTACCATCCTAGCACCTTCTTTTTTGAAAAGTATTATTTTGCGTCCGAACACGGAAGAGTAAAAACACAATTCCAACATTTTGGAGTCAGCGGTGGCGGTGCTTATTCAAACAGCGCGCCCAACGCAACGCAGGGTGTATTTGCAAAAGCGGAAGGAGCAAAAAAAAAGAAAAAAAACAGAGGGCCGCGTGCCACGTCAGTGGGCGGCGCCGGGCCGCGGCTGGCCGCTTTGGAATCGACGCCTTTCGGCGCCCAACCGACCCGACCCCGACCCCGACCCCCGTGCGGTCACCTTCACCTCCCCCCACCTCCTCTCCACCGGGCTTCTTCCCCTTTCCCCACCCTCCACCCGAGAGCCCCGCCTCCTCCTCCCCGCAGGTCCGGTCCCGTGCGCGCGGCGGACGCTGCTGGCCTGCTCCTGTCCTGTGCGCCGGCGTTGGAGAGCGCCCAGATCTGCATCAAGCCGCCGGCGCCCAGCGACCTCGCAGCCCCCCCCGCGCCGCCCTCGCCTCTCGCCGCCCGCCGCGCGAGCCCCGGCGCCGTCTCCACGGTCCGTCCCCTCGCCCCTTCCTCTCTCTATCTCCTCCTCAATCGGATTGAATCTCCGCGCGCGGCATCCCTCCGCAGCGACCTAGCTTTCCTTTCCCCCTGGACCGGGCGTCGTGGAACCCCTAGGTGCCTGGGCACCGCCCGCTGCGTTGGGGGTGAGATCCGCTGCGACCCGCGCTTGATTCGTGGGTTCGCGGATTGGTGCGTCCTAGCTTGCTTGCTCGCTTTGCTCTGCGCAGGCCTTTTCTTCGCTGGAGCCCTGAAATCCAGATCATTCGTCCTTGGATAGGTCGCTTGGTCGTTGCGGATTTGTTTGCTGCTACTAGTACTTTTTTTATTTGGTCCCAAACCCGATTTCCCTGGGGTTTCAGCTGGAGCCCCCCTGCCTCATACCAACCCGCCCCTGGTAGTGTACACTGTACGATCTCAAGTTATAATTGTAGTAGTATATTCAGCCGTAGTTACTGCCCACACCCTTTTCAATTGGCCACCCTTTGGTACTGCAGCATTGCTAGTTAACTATCCCATTTAATGCTCCTGATTTGGTCTCTACCTGAATTCCAAGGCATGATCCGTATCCGTGAAACACGGGCTGATAGAGGAGGGTTTTGAATGTTATGATCAACGATAATTCTTTGGTTCTGCTGTATGACAAGCGCCTGATTGTCCTGCGGTACAGCTTGATGGCCTGGTCCTTGTGTACTAAATTCTTAGGCTAAGCTTTGCGTTCAATTTTGCTTCTGGAGAAATGCTGGAGGCAGGCGAAGCGTTGCAACTATATTCCTTTTGTTTTGGGTTTTAGGTCTCTCTGTTTTCTGATTATGAACGTGATGTTCTACGCTTGATACGTTCGTCTCCTGCAGAGCAGAAATGGCGGACATCTGTTTCTCTACACAGCTCATCGATGGAGATGGGGTCTTCAATGTCTCTGGATTGGATAACTTCATGAAGGAAGTTCGATTGGGGGAATGCGGGCTCTCATATGCCGTTGTATCAATAATGGGCCCGCAAAGTAGTGGTATGGGGTCTCTCCTTTCCACTGTTTCAATCCTGTTTACTGGATACTTCCTTTTTTTCTGATTATTACACCGTCTTCCTCATTTTCTTGCAGGGAAAAGTACACTTTTGAACCATCTTTTCGGCACCAATTTTAGGGAGATGGATGCTTTCAGAGGAAGGTATGATGCTTTTCCTTTATATTTGTCTGGAGAAACTGTATTGGCTCTGGCGCAGCCTGTTCTTGTGTAACTTAACTAGCATTTACTGATATGTTCAGGTCGCAGACTACCAAAGGTATATGGTTGGCGAAGGCTCAAGACATTGAACCATGCACCCTTGTAATGGACTTGGAAGGAACTGATGGAAGAGAGAGAGGAGAGGTAATAAAAACGAGCTTACCTCCAATTTGGGAATGGTTTCAACATGTGTTTACTAGGTCATGGAAACCACACTCTTAAACTCGCATTGTTCCTGCGGCCTTCTTTTTATAGAATTTTCTGTCCATTTCACATGTTTGGAGTGTCCTGAACCTTGGTATGGCATCTCATATAAGCCTGGGTGGTTTTTGCATTCAGCTTATTATAATCTCAAGCCTGTTAGGCCCTTCCTATTGATCTCAGATTATTATAGATTTCAAGTGGAGGACTCTGGCTTGTCAAATAAGCTTCAATCTATTATGCATGTTGTGTCCACTGCTTCACCTTTTAACACACTGATATTTGCTGAAACTGACCCTTCTGATCTCTCTAAAAGATTAAAAGTTACATTTTGTGCTGTGGAGCTCTCACTGCACAATGTGCTACTGCCTAATTTGTCTGCATGATATTTCAGGATGACACAGCGTTTGAGAAGCAAAGTGCACTGTTTGCTTTGGCTGTTTCAGACATTGTGTTGATCAATATGTAAGTATTTTTTTACTAGGTGATGTTTCTTTGGCCTATTATTCCTTTGCCCAATTGAGCAAATGCTTTGTTTTTCTTTCTAGGTGGTGTCATGACATTGGAAGAGAGCAAGCTGCAAACAAGCCTCTTTTGAAGACAGTTTTTCAGGTAACATGTTGCGAGTAATACTTTGATTTGACTCATTACCCTACTATTTTGTTTATGCTTGATTTAAGTGGCATTTCAGGCATCGTTTAACCCCAGAAATTGTTCTTATGTTGTAGGTCATGATGAGGTTGTTTAGTCCTCGCAAAACAACATTGTTATTTGTTATTCGTGACAAATCAAGGGTAAGGGCTTGCTATTTTGCAAAATAGGCTTCTTATAACTACGACATGCACTGATCAACTGCCATATTTTTTTTTTCAAATTTAATTATTTGTATGCCAATTAATATAAGCTCTTTCTGGTTTCTAACAGACACCCCTGGAAAATCTTGAACCAATTTTAAGGGAAGATATTCAGAAGGTATGTGCTTACTTGATTTTTCTTTGTTAGTACGTCATTTGTGTTTTTAGTAACCTGAACTGTTCTCAATTTTCTGCAGATATGGGATGGTGTCCCTAAACCCCATGCCCATAAAGAAACTCCACTTGGTGAATTTTTCAATGTAAGTAAAGATCATGACTTTTATCTGTCTTCAAAACATGTTTTGTGCTGGAGTTATTCACTATCAAGTACAATTGTCCTCCATTCCAGGTACAAGTTGTGGCACTGTCCAGTTATGAAGAAAAAGAGGAGTTATTCAAACAGCAGGTTGGTGTATATGAAACGTAAAGAACTAAATGTGTGCTCATTGCTGATGTTGCTAGGATTGTGTCTAATGCAAATAATTTTCTGTAGGTTTCTGATTTAAGAGATAGGTTTCAGCATTCTATTGCTCCTGGTGGACTTGCTGGAGATCGGCGTGGTGTTGTCCCAGCTTCAGGTTTTTCATTTAGTTCACAGCAATTTTGGAAAGTCATTAAGGAGAACAAAGATCTTGACCTGCCTGCTCATAAAGTAAGTACCATCCATAGTTTTCCAATTTGAGCTATCACATCATGTATACTGACATCTTTTATCCTTGAATTCAGGTTATGGTGGCTACTGTACGTTGTGAGGAAATTGGTAATGAGAAACTTGCCAGTTTTACAGCTGATGAGGTGATTATAATTCATACTGCGCTTGATTTATACTAGATCATAGATGCATGCATGGCCTGATTCTAAATGTTCTTTATGTGAAGGAATGGCAACAATTTGAGGAGGCTGTTCAACATGACTATATTCCTGGGTTTGGGAAGAAGATCAGCTGCCTTCTCGATAGATGTTTATCAGAGTGAGTTCATTTTCTTATGAATCTGTTATCTTATTGTGTTCATGGTATTCCCATGGATTAGATAACTTTTTGGGGTTGTTACTGCAATTACCTATCGAGGTGTCTGTCTGGTTGAGGGATCCTGAATACCGGTCAGTTCTAGTTGAGTTAGGTCATCTCTACCCAAGTATGTTTAAGAAAATCTCTCATAGGCATAGAACTCTTGGATCCAACTAATTACTGCAAAACAGCAAACTGCAATGACATGTCATAGCAAGCTGGTCTGAGTCCTTCTCTATTCGGGTAGTCCTTTTCCTGCAAAGTGCAATGACGTGTCATCGCAAGCTGGTTTATGTCTGAGGCTTAGTTATTTAAACTGGAATGGATCGGTGCTTCGACCAGACCACCGTGAAGCTGGGAACCTGCCGGTTTTAAAAATCAGTAGAATGTGGTCAGGACAACGTGTTTTACAGAGAACTGCTGAAAAACTGGATGCTGAGCAGTAGCATGAACCTAGGGATGGTGCGGGAGGAACTCGCGCACGGGAAATAATTAATGCACAAAAAATGGTTGAGGGGATTGACCCGGCCTGTTGGGTTGGGAGCTCATGACTTCACCACCGCACCATGTTGGATATGTGTGTTTGACTTGCAACTTCTACCTATTTTATACCTTCTTCATAGTTCCAAATACTGGGATATAGTGGCGCTATAGCGGTCAGAGTTAACTGCTGCCACAACAGCGTTGTACTAAATAATGGAGCTGAAGCAGTTGACCATAGGTCTCTGCGAAATATAGTAGTACGGATTTTGAACGCTGACCTTATTATATCTGATCTGTGGTTTTCTGGTCCTCACCGGTTCAAACGCTGGTCCAGTCTCAATAAGTGTGGTTTGAGGTTCAAATGAAGAGCACTCTGTAAAGGATATATCCATTTGTTGTAGACGAACTGCGCAGTTTATCTGCCATCAGAGACAAAAAACCATAAATATAAGTATCCAGAAGAAAATTCCTTACCGTTATGATTTTGTCCTTTGATTGTAGGTATGACATGGAGGCTATTTATTTTGATGAAGGTGTCAGAAGCTCGAAAAGACAACAACTTGAGTCGAAACTCTTGCAGGTTCTCATCATTCTTTGATCTGTTATCTCAAACACACTGAATCCATTCTATGAAATAAATTGTCCCTCTCCCCACTTATTATATGTACTGCCTCTGTATATGGATGTCCTCATTTTTCAGTTCTTGATCCATCTGTATCTAAATGTATGATGTTTCGGATGTGGTAGTCTTTACGGGGCAACTCTTTCTTCTACTTTTTAGCAATATCTACTGGTACACTGAAAATTATAGTATCTTTTTTTTTTTGGGTATACTGAAAATATAGTATCTTTGAGGACGAGAATGTATTAAACTTTCATTTGATCAATCTAGGTAGGATTTTATTGTAGTCAATGTATTATTTTTTTCACTGATTGATGTCCAAATCAAATAGATTTATATACAGTTGGTTACTCAACAGTTGCACTGGTATTTATAGTGTAGGTCATAAATCTGTTAATTATTGTTGACCACACTACAAATTTGGAATGGAACTTGGGGAACAAATATTGATGGTCATCTCTGGCTACAGATTGCGACATGTTTTTTTTAACAGTTTAGTGGAAGAGTGGAAGCTTTTTATAACGAAACTGAAACCTAAATTGTGTCCTACAGTGTTCTTTGTTCATTCATTTACCTTCCACGAGTTTCTTTTTTTAGTAGTTGCTTATATGACCCCAAGTTCTCAGCATGAGTTTTGGTTTATTTATTTATTCTGATGTGCTACTAGTTTCATCGTGTTGAAACCAATGCCTTTCTTGTCTCTATAGCTTGTGAATCCCGCCTACCAATCTCTTCTGGGTCACTTGAGGACTAGAACTTTAGAAGCATTTAAGGAGTCCTTTGACAAGGCCCTAGAAAAGGAGGGATTTGCTGTTGCAGCTCGTGATTGTACTCAGACTTTCTTGGAGAAGTTCGATAAAGGATCCGAAGGTATGTTTTCAGGAACATTTGTATTGCATCCTTGTCTGTTGTCTATGTTGGAACATACCTATGTGAGTTGCCAGTCAGATTCATTCTGGGCAATGTTGGAAACATTGAAGATCTAGACTAGAAGTGGAAAGCAGTTTGTATAATCATAGCAGGGCACAGTCCTAGGCTAGAAGTGCACAAACTAACTGCCTAGAAAGTACTTGTTCCACTCCGATCATCCACAGGGACTAACCATCCAAGTTCAGCTAGGCGCTAGTCGGATTCTAGGCGGTGACCCACTGCCTAGCGCCTAGGCGGGAGTAATCGCGCCTAGGCGGTCCTAGGCGGTTTTCTAGGCGTTTTGCCAATATAGGCAAAAATAATATATATTATACTATTACCTCACAAAAAAAGAAAACAAATAGAAGACTACAGCATAGAGATGCATAGAAAGGCCCATAAAAACGGCCCAGCCCACCTTATCCACCTTAAAGTTGGCCCAGCCCACCTTATCCCTCGTCTCCTCCCACCCCGACGCCGCCGCTCGCCCGCGCCTGCGCCTGCTGCCGCCCACGCACCCGACGGCCGCCGCCTGCGCACCTCCCCTACCTTCTCCGAGCACATGCCTCGGCCTCCTCCGCCGCCGCTGCGCCCGTCCCCTGCCTCCTCCGGTGCCGCCACGCCCGTCCCCTGCCTCAGCTCCTCCTCCCCCACCGGCGACCTCCGCCCGCCGCGCGCGCCTGCGCCCGCCGCCGCCGCCTAGGAGCCCGCCTAGCCCCAAATCGACGCGGTGCCCCTCCGATTAGTGCCTAATCGCGCCTAATCGCCGCCTAGGCGCCGTCTAGCTGAACAGGGCTAACCATTTAACATTGGTTGCTGGATATTTCCCTAGTGTTCCTCTTCCAATTATTAAATCTTTGGTCTTTCCTGGTGTTCTCAATTCAAGTATGATTTTTCATTTAAATTCTTCCAAGGGTTTTTGGTTCTGGTAAATGTACCGGGCTACCAGCCAGCTGACTCACGAAAAAGGTCATATGTAGACTTACAATGGAATAATACAGCTTTATTCTTGGCGTTTTCAGCTTTTTAAAGATTATATGAGACTATTGATTGCCAGAGGTAGCTGTATTGCTTAAAAATGACAATCGACACTAGCTGTAATATTTGTTAGCTACTTCTGGATTCAAAAGAAGTATATTAGTATATAGGTCAAACAAGATGCCTGAAGAATGGAGAAGAAGTATATTAGTACCGATCTTCAAGAACAAGGGAGATGTTCAAAGTTGTACTAACTACCGTGGGATTAAGCTGATGAGCCATACGATGAAGCTTTGGGAGAGGGTTATCGAGCATCGCCTTAGGAGAGTGACAAGTGTGACCCAAAACCAGTTTGGGTTCATGCCTGGAAGGTCGACCATGGAGGCGATTTTTATAATACGACAACTCATGGAGAGACATAGGGAGCAAAAGAAGGACTTGCACATGGTCTTTATTGACCTCGAGAAGGCATATGATAAAGTACCAAGAAATGTCATGTGGTGGGCTTTGGAGAAGCACAAAGTCCCAACTAAGTACATTACCCTTATCAAGGATATGTACAAGGATGCGATGACGGTTGTCCGCACTTATGGTGGAGACAGTAGTGATTTTCCAAATAAAATAGGTCTGCATCAGGGGTCAGCATTGAGTCCTTATTTATTTGCTCTGGTGATGGATGAGGTCACAAGGGATATACAAAGTGATATCCCTTGGTGTATGCTCTTTGCTGATGATGTGGTGCTAGTTGATGAGAGTAGAGCAGGTGTTAATAGGAAGTTAGAGTTGTGGAGGCATACGTTAGAGTCCAAAGGTTTCAGACTTAGCAGGACTAAGACCGAGTACATGATGTGCGATTTCAGTGGGACTAGATATGAAGATGGAGATGTCAGGCTTGATGGGCAAGTGGTGGCCGAGAAAGATACCTTTAGGTATTTAGGATCGATGCTGCAAAAGGATGGTGACATTGATGAAGATGTTAGGCATAGAATTTCAGCCGGTTGGTTGAAATGGCGTCAAGCTTCTAGTGTCCTCTGTGACAAGAGGGTACCACAAAAGCTAAAAGGTAAGTTCTATAGGACGGCGATTCGCCCGGCGATGCTATACGGTGCTGAATGTTGGCCTACTAAAAGGCGACATATACAACAACTGAGTGTAGCAGAGATGCGTATGTTGCGTTGGTTTTGTGGTCACACAAGAAGGGATAGGATACGGAATGAAGATATTCGAGATAGAGTCGGAGTGGCACCAATTGAGGAGAAATTGACGCAACATCGGTTGAGATGGTTCGGACATGTCCAACGGAGGCCTCCTGAGGCGCCGGTGCGTAGTGGGGTTCTACAGCGGGCCAATAATGTTAAAAGAGGTAGAGGGCGACCCAAACTAACTTGGGACGAGTCGGTTATTAGAGACCTTAAAGAGTGGAATATCTCTAAGGATTTAGCTATGGATAGGAGCGCTTGGAGACTAGCAATTAATGTGCCTGAGCCGTGATTTTTGGGTTTCACCTCTAGCCTACCCCAACTAGCTTGGGACAAAAGGCTATGTTGTTGTTGTTGTTGTTGTTGTTGTTACTTCTGGATTCAAAACTCTTGCCTAAACTCTCCTTCCGGAGGATGTTAATTTGCATCCTTATCCTTTCCCTCCTAACTCCATACCTTATTACATACATGCATATTCTTTCACAGATGCTGCAATTCAACAAGTGAATTGGGACACCTCAAAAGTGAAGGATAAGCTTAAACGTGACGTTGAGGCACATGTAGCTTCAGTCCGGGCTACTAAATTATCTGAAATTTGTGCCAAATATGAGGTTGGTTCAGTTTGAATTTATTTGTTTATGTCACAATGCAGCATAGAGAATCCTTATCTTATATATGTTATCTTCAGGCACAACTCACTAAAGCTCTGGCTGAACCAGTCGAAGCTCTTCTAGATTCGGCCAGTGAAGATACCTGGCCAGCTATAAGAAAGCTTCTTCAAAACGAGACAAAAACTGCTGTTTTAGGTCTTAAATCTGCTGTTTCGGCGTTTGAACTCGATGAAGCAACCGAGAAAGAACTGCTTGCGAAGCTGGAGAAGCATGGAAGGAGTGTAGTTGAATCAAAGGCAAAAGAAGAAGCTGGTAGGGTCTTGATTCGCATGAAGGACAGGTGAGCTGTGCTCCATATCGACAACTCACATAGATACAAGTATCTTGTGTGCTCAGACTAAACTGAAACAAATTTACAGGTTCTCGACACTGTTCAGCCGAGATGCTGACTCAATGCCCAGGGTGTGGACAGGAAAGGAGGACATTAAAGCTATTACTAAAACTGCCCGTTCAGCTGTATGCCAAATGCTAATATCTAATTATATATTTGAAACAGTACAGAATTGTCTTAGGAGCTGAAGCATATTCATTCTCTCATTTACTGCAGTCCATGAAGTTGCTTTCTACAATGGCTGCAATTAGGTTGGAGGAGGATGGTGATAACATTGACAACACACTCACCCTTGCTCTTGTTGACACTTCAAGACCTGGGACTACAGATAGGAGTATCCAATTGTCTGATCCACTCGCCTCCAGCTCATGGGAAAGGGTAAGGAAGCTGTGTTTATGTTTCTCTGGTGAATAAAATCTCAGTTTTTACTTAGCAGTTTCTTTAAGCACAAAACATATGTTTTGCTGAGGAGAGATGCCCATTCATGAGCAGATTCCCGAGGAGAAGACTTTAATTACCCCTGTGCAGTGCAAAAATTTGTGGAGGCAATTCAAAGCTGAAACTGAATATACAGTCACTCAAGCCATAGCTGCCCAGGTATCTCCACTTCCAGCTACCATATGTGTTACCGAAACCTTCTGTGGTTGTCATCTCAAAGTCGTTATTTTATTAACTCCTATGAAAAATTTGGGAAGTGGGATTGGTCCACTTAAATAAAACTGCATGAGAAGATATATTCGCTAATTATTTGCTGTTACCTTGGTCAGGAAGCAAATAAGAGGAACAACAACTGGCTGCCACCTCCATGGGCACTTGCTGCAATGGCAATCCTTGGATTCAATGAGTTTATGACATTACTGAGGTATTTCTTTTGTCTGCAGAAACATCCTTGGATGCCAGTTATTTTTTTTTTCACTTTTAACCTGGCTAACCTATTTCACTTGAATAACAGGAATCCACTTTACCTGCTTGTCATATTTGTGGTTTATCTTGTTGGAAAAGCCATTTGGGTACAGTCAGAAATTGGCAGGGAATTCCAACATGGATTTGTGAGTATTCAACCACTTTTCTGTTAAACACGTTTTGGCCACCTAAATAATCTGACGTCTTTGTGCTGTGCTTGTGCTGTCATACAGCTTCCTGCCATCCTTTCACTGTCAACGAAATTTGTTCCCACAGTAATGAACATCCTGAAGAGATTAGCAGACGAGGGTCAAAGACCTGCAGCAGGCCCAGAGATGGAACTCCAACCAAAATCCACCAGGAATGGTTCTTCATACAGCAACGTGACCTCAGCAGGGTCATCCAGTGCAACCACTTCGGAGATCGGACCTGAATATTCAAGCCCGGTGGCGCAGTGATCTAGTGGATCCTTAGCTTTTGGCCGAAAATCAACCGTAGCAGTTAAGGCTGCAAAATGGCTGAGCCTAGAGAAAAAATGGGTGAGCGTGCCTTGCGGTTTTTGTAAGCTTGCCCTTCCCAAACAGATGCACGGTGATGAAGGTGGCCTTTGCCACCACGGATATTCAAGGGCTTTTGTCTTTGGGGGCTGGGGTTGTTTGTAAGAGCATTGTAGAATAACTTTCATTTCATTTTTTGGTGTCTGTAAAATGATATATGATGGTTGTATAGAAGATTTGCCAGTCAGGTCAGGAGGAACACGGCAGTGCATTCTACACAAGCTATATTCGGCTGCATAGACGCATAGTTGTGAGAATTATGTAAATGTCTTAAACTGCCATCCGGTTGCCTTGTATCACTAGTTCTGAAATAATATAATGACTTATTCATTTTTTTTCTTTAGGCTAGCTTCTGGTGTTCTTTAGCACCGATTGTACTTCCTCCGTTCCAAATTACATGTCGTTTTGACAAATCTAGATTCATAAGTATGTCTAGATACATATTACTAACTATGAATCTTGAAATGCCAAAACGACTTCTAAATTGGAATGGAGGGAGTATCTCAACTGCACGTCCGCACCTAGGGCATATGCTCAGCATTTTGAGGGAGATAGCATGCTTGCTTCCTTGTCCGAAACAAGTATGCATCTCGGTGGAGGAAGTGACCGTGCCGTATCGATTTACAACACATCTTGTGATCGCCATAAATCGGCTTTGGATCTTGTGGATTTCAATTCCCTAAGCAGAGTGCAGTATATCTCGCGCACTGTTTTGTAGTTGCTTTTAAGGAAATTTGTGTACAGGACACAAAGAATATGTCTTTATCTGTTGAAGAACACAATTATGTTTGATATTGGCACCTCCAAATTGTGGCTTTATCTAGGACATTTGAGGAGGTGGAAAGAGCATTATGCCCTTGGCTTTGTCATACAAAAACCCTGTTGAAGCTGTAACTTTATTCCTTTATTCAAAGTTTCGAACATCGCAGCACGTCACAAATCTCGCTATCACAGAGCATCTGCATCTCTTGAATAAAACATTTGAAAAAAATCTGGGCTCTGACAGTTTATTTATTTCTTCTTAACTTATGTGTGTATCACGATCACATTGATCCAAATCAATGCAGTGATGATGGTGATTGTGGAAACTAAGGCTGGCCCTGGCCGGGGCAGCCTTCAGGCGGGCAGATGGGCGTGGGCCGGAGGCCCGGCCGGCAGAACGGCCCGAAGCAGATCGGCCGGCGATGGAAAGGGCGTCTTAGGCGCCGCCGGAACTGCAAAAGCCAAACAAAACAAAACAAAGCGAGTCCATCAGCTCTCACTCTAAGCTAGCTAGTACAGTGCCACGGCGTCACGTGCGCCGGCCGCCGGGTCATGTGTGGCGACGGCAAGGAAGCTCGGCGACTCACCAGGAGCAGGAGGGGCGTCGACCGCCGGCGGCGGAAGGGACGACGGCTGCGGCAGGACGTGCCGGCAGAGGCAGCCGCCCGTGGCCGCCAGCCAGAGCGCGACGGCGAGCCACGCGAGCGCCAGGAGGCGGCTGGGGCGCCGCGGGAGCACGGCCATCTTAGCTTTGCTTGTTGTAGTGTAGCCGGTCGATCAGATTAGTTTGGCCTTGCTCTCCTTGGGCTCCTGCGTTCGTCTCCGGCGTTATTTATAAGACAGGACACCGTCGTCGTCCTCGCGTTCGGCAGCAGCGAAAGCTCTGCATGCGAGTCCGGGTTTTTCTAGGTCCGCCATGTTTGCCGGTCAGCTTACGTCGAGAAGAAGAAGAAGAAGCTAAATGCAGTCTATGAGTGACGATTTTTCTCGGCTGGGGAGAGACCAATTTTGTTCGTTCCAGTTCCAGCTACATTGGTCAAGTCAGAATATGGTGCACCCGGCAGCAGGATACCAGAAGAGGCCATGCCACGAGTTCTGTTCGGACAAACAAATGCTCCTCTGTTCCCGCCCAAACTCGTGCTCCTCTGCTTGCCGATGCGTTGAACCACACTCAGCCTGGGAGGATGACAGCAGCGCCAGTTCTCAAGGAGCGTGTACGGCAGAAAATCGGTGCATCTCTGCTCCACTGTTTTTTTTCAGGAAAAAGTGGTCAGGTTTCTGGTCGGGCTCTCCAAGTCTTTGGAGTTCGTTGAACTCCTACTAGTGATGATCTGATCTCGGGGCTTCCAATTTCGGCCGATAAAACTTTTCAAAAATAAATAAATAAAATAAATCGGCGGATCTAGCTAGTAGCTGGGTACGGATCGGACTAGAATCCGTAGATTTGCATTCTACTGTAGTATATACTCCCACTGTTTCAAAATATAGATCGTTTTACTTTCTTTACCATAAGTTTAGCCGCTCGTTGAAGCGTCCCCTCAAAAGAGGTGACTAAATGTGATACAATTATCAGTCCCAGGAGGTTGATAACATATTTATTATAACAGATGGTACATCACTGTACAAACATTCACGATGGTGGACACTGAAACACCACTATCACGAGAATTAAAACTACAAACCAAACGAGACTACCAACTAGATCGAGGTCATCATCAGAGACTTGCACCATATGGGGCTCCAAACGGGTGTCCCTAACTCATACGGGACTCCAAACGACTCACAGGTCCATTTACTGAGTTGGAAAAGGCTGCTGCAGTAGGCTTTTTAGTATATGATACAACATGCTTTTTGGTATATGGACAGTTGGCGATGTAATGCCCTTTCTCACGGCAGTTGTAACAAGCTCTTGCATTATTGTTGGTGGTGACTTGGCTGGTGCTGCCCTGCGGATCCTTCATGGTGTTCTGACTCCTGAATTGGGTATTAGGGGCTTGAGAGCTTGTAGCTTGAGACTGAGTTCTGTATTGCATAGGAGTCCGAGATCTGGGTGCAGGGTAGTTAGAGTTTCTCAGCTTCTGAAAACGGTCTTGCTGACGGGCCTTACTTTCCAGGAACTTACGTTTATTGTCCTTCTTTTCTTCTGCTATGGCCATTTCTGTAAGAATGGCCTTGTTTATCAGGGTGTTGAAGTCTGGATAATCATGAGGGGTAAGCAGGGTCCGAAGTTTTGGATTCAAGCCTTTCTTGAACACGTCCTGCCTTTTCTCATCGTTGTCCACTTCTTCCGGTGCATAGCGGGCTAGCTCCATGAACCGGTAAGTGTACTCTTCCACCGACTTATTTCCTTGCTGCAATTTACGGAACTCATCCGCCTTACGTTTCATGGTGACTGTGAGGATATGGTAGCGGCGAAACTCATCCATAAATTCCTTCCCGGTGATGACGGAGGCACTGAAGCGCCGCGCCACTATCACGATTCACGAGGCAGCTCCTATTCGGGGTACTGGACTTCAGCGCCACTATCACGAGGCAGCTCCTACTCGGGGTACTAGACTTGAGGTTCCTGCTCGTGGCTCTCCCTCAGCTCTTCCTTGTTCACAATATGATCTACAGTGCACACACAAGCAACACGCAAATAAATATTCGAATGGAGTAAAAGAAAGAAGTTGTTGTCGTTGACCTCGAATGGAGACGATGACAGTTGAAATGTGTAGCTTATGTTTTTAGTTGAATCTATCTATACTATAAAGATCCAAAGAAATTGAAACTTTTGTCACCTAACAAAAGACCCCCGTACCCCTCACAAAGGACCCACCTGTCACGCCTCCTCCAAAAAATTCCAACGGCGCCCGCTCTCTCCACCGGAAATAGGAAAGTGAAGAGAAATTTTCCTCTCCCTCCACCAGAAAATAGAAAAGTGAAGAGAAATTTTCGCCTCCCTCCCACCGTTTCCCTCCCTCGACGAAAACTTTTGTTACTGCTCCCATTCATCGTACCCGCCGGACCCACCTGACGGCCCGCTCACTTTTTTGACTGGTGTTTTCCCTTACCCAGCCACGTAGCCGCGAGTAACCCTAACCCTCGCCCCTCCTGTCTCGCCCCCGTCCCACGCGCGATTCAGCAGCAGGCGCCGCCCCCGCTTCCGCCCTCGGCCCCGCCCACGCCCACGCCGCGGGGATCATCGTCGGATCGTCGTCGCCGCACGGGATCATCTCCGCCGCGCGGGATCTTCGCTCCGCCGCCGCCGGGCGGGATCATCGCCGCCGCCGCCGCCGAGACGCGGGGCAGTGCCCCATCAAAATCAAAACCTGCGGCAAGGCCCCATCCGGGGCGTAGTGGATGCGACGGTGGCAGCCCGAAGGAGACGCGGCTGGCGACGGCGGTTGCCCAGAGGAGACAGGACACCCGGTGGACCGGCGGAGACACGGTGGGCGGCGGCAGCAGCAGCCCGGAGGAGACACGGCCGGCAGCGGCGGCCGCCCTAGGCCCCGGTTCCATGGGGCCCCGCCCTACACAGGTGTGCCCGGTGGCGGCGGAAGCCCATGGGAGCAAGAGGAGGCAGCGCTCGTCCACCCAACTGGCGCCCCTCCTTACGATCCAGCCGTGGATGTGGCCGCATCACGTGGAGCATCCTTCTCCGATGAGCAGTTACAGGTAAAATCCACCTGTTAGTGAATTTCCTACTACCAACCAGAAAAATAATATGTTCCTAGCACATGTACTGAATCATAAGCTTTAACATTTGTGCAATGTTCTTTTCAGATTGAGATTATAAAATGTAATGTTGTAATTGCCAGCTTTGGTTATTTTTTCAGGAATAAAACAACACTGTCTTTGCATTATCGGCTCTGATGGCTTCAAGTTGACTGAGATAGAAGGAGATCTGGCCATAGGCCATAGCAGCTTCAATTAACACCAGGTAGTAATGCTCACTGTGATAAAAAACTCACCGGGATCTTTTCTCTACATAAAAAACAAGCTGATGTGCTTTTTCATGCAAGATGATACCATTGTGTCAGTGGCTGAAGCTCTTATATATTCGGTATGTGCTCTTTTTTTGTCTCTTTCCTTTTTTTCACATTACGCCTACTTATTTTACTAATCCTGGTTTATTTAGTCCTTCTGAATATGTAACATAGGCTATGCGTGTTAGTGCTGCAACTTATATATGATTTCTATTTCTTTAGTAAAAAAAAGTAGTTTTAGGTTATGGAATCACTGTTGTCTATGTTGCTGCAGGATCACATGAGAAGCTCCTTGAATTCCAGGAGTTTATTTCACCTTCTGACCTTGCTACTTATTCTCTTGCGAAGGTGCTTTTGATTGCCTGCATATGCTTGGTTCGGTTTGATCTGACTGGAGTAATTTGTGCACAAATGAGATGTGATGACTGGTGTGATTCAATATTAATTACTAGCTACTCTTCCAAAGACTCAACTTAGCATTTGTGTTGAAGGACCAAAGGGCTTTCTTGTTTAGCAGTCTGTATGCAGGTTTGATACTCAACATATAAGGTCGTCAGTTTGATTTTGGCATAATCATCAGAAGGTACTTATTTTTCATATGCAGGCCTCACAGGAGCAGGTTACATAACTGAATTTTCTAAAGTGTTCCATTAGAGCATTCAGAGCCACTAATTTTGTTGAACAATGCACATCAACCACTATATTTGTTGTGCTCCTCTAGAGTTGTTTAATAAAGCTATGCTGGGTCATCAGTGTTGGCGTTTGTTAACTGATCCTGAGTTACTTTGTGAAGAGTGCTCAAAGGAAGATACTATCCAAATAAATCTTTTATGGATGCTGGACTCCCATGTAGTAGATCGTGGTGTTCTCTGGTGCGTGGGGAATGGAGAATGTATTAGAATCACTTAACCTGAACTTGCATAGGCTACGTCTTTTTAGACGTGCAGTTCATTTGCTTCGGACCTCTCATATAATCAAGTGATTATTCCTGACTGTCTATCAATTGTACAAAAGCTCCAATCATCAGTTATGAATTGATATCATGTTGGCACGATTTATCCAAGATATCAAGCAAGCAGTGCTTGGTTCTGCTACTTTTTCCCTTATCCATGTTGGTACAAAATGTAATGAGGCAGCACATACTCTGGCTCGGCCTACTGATGGCAGTTTTATTTTGGTTGTATGAAGCTCCATATGTAATCTGACCTCTATGTAATGATCGGTTAATTTAATGAAATGCTGCCGCTACTCACAAAAAATATTACCCTTTTTTAGAAAAACACCATCGATCTTGGCATTATCCTAGCAATAGAAGTACCTCCGGACATAGTTTTTTTTATTTTCTTGTATACTATTATTCAATTTATAGTGGATTATTTTTATTTTTATTATAAATGAAGGTTATTTGATTTTTTTAACACGTGTGTACCGCACGTTCACACAATCATAATCTAAATATGGTGGCACATGAGTTGAAATAAATATGCAGAAGAGAATTTAGCTCCACGCGCGGGCATTGCGACTAGTTAGGAAAAAGAATCAAGTGAATAGGAGTTGGAATGGAGGAGATATTGTAGGTACACGATTGTGCACTAATGAAATCCAAAA
The DNA here is from genome assembly GCA_033239725.1 of Echinochloa phyllopogon. Taxonomy (NCBI): domain Eukaryota; kingdom Viridiplantae; phylum Streptophyta; class Magnoliopsida; order Poales; family Poaceae; genus Echinochloa; species Echinochloa phyllopogon. The sequence continues at coordinate 8,054,327 of BTCW01000001.1, forward strand.
ATGATTTCGGGTCAAAGTGCTTTGATTACACGTGATTGGCGGGTGGGTTTTGGGCCTTGCGTAATGTAGTTGGGCTGCTGGGTTTGTCCCTTGGCGGCGCGGCCGTCGTGCGCAGCGGCCGGAGCTCACTGGAGCTTCGCGGCGATTCCGGCCACCATTTTCAGATCGAAGGGTATGGGGGGAGCGAGAGGAGTGCGAGGGCAACTTATTTATGAGGTTCTCGTGAGGGATTAGAACACGAAAAGGCGGGGGCTGCGGGCGGCCATTGCGGCGGCTCTGGAGCTCGTGGCGAGCTCGGTGCCGGCAGGGAAAGGAAGGAGCGAGGCTTGGGGGAGGTAGAGGGTGGTGTGGAGGTGCTCACCGTCGAACGAATCAAGCTATGGCGGCCGGATGTCGGAGATCGACGAAGCGTCTGCTGCTCGGGAGGAAGAGCAGAGAGAGCTCGATTCAGGGAGGGAAGAGCAGTGCTGCGGAGCTGGGCGGCTCGGCGAGCTCGGGTGGCGATGGAGGGCTGCTCAACCTCGCCTTTTATAGGCCGGCGACGAGGGGGCGGCCACGCGGATGCGGCCGAGCGGCGGCACAGGGTCACCATTAATGGCGGTCGTCACGTCGCGGCAGGGGGGGCCTGTGCTAGTCGGCGGGCCACGCGGCTGCGCTGGTGCTGTGCTTGGCGCGGAGCGCGTGGCGCGACGCGGCGTGCGCGCGCGCGAGGGGAGTGCAGCGGTGAGGCGGTGCTGTGGCGAGCAGAGGCGCGGCTGTGCGGCAGCGACGGGCGGCGCGGCGATGCGACGGGTGCGGCAGGCCTGTCGCGGGTGCACTGTGTAGCGGCGTCGGCTTGCTGCTGCGGTGGTGGGAGCTGTGCCAACGCTCAGCAGGTCATCATTAATGGTGGTGGTTGTGGCCGAGCGGGTGGCCTGCTGCGGCAATGGCGCTGAGACGACGGCAGCGGCGAGGTGCTGGCTGCAGAGCAAGGTCACGTCGCGGGGCCGGGGTGTCTTGCATGCGCGTGTTGCTCCTATGCGTTGAGCAAGGTCCAAGAGCTGTGTTGTGTTGTGCGTGAGTGAAGGGTGAAGATGGTAGATGAGTCAGGAGCTGGTGCTGCACTGCTGTGTTGTCTTTGTTTGCTGTATCTCCGTGCTGCATGTACGTGAGTGCAAAGGGTGGAAGAGCTTAGCATGATGAGAGATATTAGAGAGATGACAGTTGTTGATTAGATGGAGATAAAGGACACGGATGATATTAGACTGGAAATTAGACTAAGGAATTGAGCTCCAGAAAAAGTTCGTAAAAAATTTTGAAGGATAAATTTTACCAAGTGATTTCTTTGGAATAAAAACTCGTCTTATTCAAAAAAATTATGAAAATATAATTAAATTTAAAGCATTTTTAAATGTTTTTATTAATAAAACAAGTCACGATAAAAAATATAATAATTTGTATAAAATTTTATATAAGACGAGCGGTCAAATTTAAAGTTAAAAATATATCTAACGATCTATATTTTAGAATGGATGGTGTAACAACCCTAAAAATTCCCTTAGGATTTGTTGAATGAAAAAATGTGAATTTAAAAAATTTTGGTGAATTGTTGTGCATGCAAACCAATATATAAGATTGTTCTCTATTTTGCTCCCTTTGCTCCTAGGCAAATTTAAATTTAAATAAAAATAATTTGAAGTGCTAAGGACCAAATATATGTGATTTGGAGTTAATTTGGTTTTATTGGATTTTTGGTTGTGTTTGAATTCAAATTCTAGATTTGAATTTAAACAAAAGCTAACTAAACTAATTCAAACCCTATCTAACCCTGTTGGGCCGAAACCCTAACCCAAGTCTGGAAAACCTCCCCGAACTCCTTCCCCGAGTCAACCGACCAATCCAGCCCAGCCGGCCCTCCAGCCCAGCAGCAGCCCAATAACTCACCCGCGTCGCCCCGCCGCCTTGAGCCGCTGACGGGTGGACCCCGCGCTCCTATTCCCCCTTCTTCCCCACGCTTTCTCCTCTGCGCCGGCGAAAAGCAGCAGCGCTGCGGCCAATCCCAGCGCCCGAGCTCCCGTGGCCCGTCGCGATCGCGACGCGTGTCCCTGGCACGGACGCCAAGCCACCTTGGCCGTTCAAACCTTGAACCCTAGCGCGACCGCCCTATAAAACCCCAGCCGTGGAGCCCTCTCCCCCTTTGAGCCGCCGCCGCCCCATTGGGGTATTCTGTTCGCGAGTTGAGAGAGGAGAGGGAGGAGGAGGAGCAGTGGAGGGAGGAGAAGGAGACGCCGGACCAAGGAAGCAGCAGGGAGAAGCCGAGCGCGTCTTCGTCGACGAGCAGCGCCGCCACAGCGCTGTCGCCCGTGGAGACGCCGAGCCGAAGCCGGAGCGGAGCTGTTCGTGGGAGCACGAGGATCGCCGTCGTACCGCGAGTCGTCCCCGAGCTGCAGCGAACCACGACGTGACCCAGGGTGAGCTGCCGACGCCGACCCCCCCTTCTTCTCCCCTGTTCCGGCCATGTCTCCGCCGCGCCGCCTTGCTAGCCCCTTTTCTGGGACCCAGCCTTCGAGCTGTGGCCGTCTCGCTGCAGGACCCCGTCGCCGAGCCATTGAACCGTGTCGCAAACCCTGCCGTCGCTGATCTTGCAGCCAACGCCGCCGCGAGCCGGGATGCCGGTCACCGCGCGCGAGTTGCGGCCGTGTCGCGGCCACGGGCAACCGTGTGCCCGCGCACGCGCACCCAATAGAGGCCGCTACGTCGCGTCCCAGCACTCGCTGGAGCCGCGCGTACACGTGTCGTCTCAGCTGAGCCGCTCTCCCATCCATGACCGCGTGAGCGCCGCCGGCCGCCGTGGCGCCATAGCCGCGCCGCCGCCGCTCGCGTCGGGAAGCCCAAGCCACAGCCAAGCTCCCACCTTCATCTTGCCGGATGATCTCGCGGAACCCTAGCGGAGCCTTAGCCACTGATCCCCAGCCTCGCCGACCTTCCTTTCCGCTGTTCGCCTCAAGCCATCGCCGCCGGCCGCGCGCTGGAGCGCCCCGTGCGCGTCCGCGTCGCGCCGCGGCCGAAGCCACACCGGAGACCACACCAACACGCCACACGCACAGCCGCAGAGGATCCCGTGGCGGCCACACCCTGATCCCGTACACCTGGTGCACGTGAACCACTCGCACGGCGCACGGTGGACCAAGTCCACAGGGCCAGATCCAGTCGCGTCCCCTTCGTGGGCCTAAAGTTCGCGCTGAAGTCCAATTTAACCCTCTGGACTTTTCTTTCGGCCCAACTCCGGCCCAGCAGCGCTTTTCTCTTTTTCTTTTTCGAATAACCGCGCTGACATATGGGGCCCACATGTCAGCCACTGCCAGCCGCTGACCGTTGGGGCCCACTGACCAGGCTGACCCGTTGACCACTGACCGTTGACCGGTCAACGCTGACGTCATCCGGACCCATGATGACGTCAGCATAGGGCTGACCCACTAATGACGTCAGCATGACGTTATGCTGACGTCAGCAAGCTAATTTTTGTCTGTTTTTCCTTTTCGGGAAATTATTTAATATTTTCAGAAAATGATTTAAACTTGGAAAATTCATAATAAATCAACCGTAGCTCAGAAAAATATGAAACCAGTTTCTATATTTTTCTAAAATCATGACCTACGCGTTAGTGTAGGGTTTGGTGTTCTTTGGGTCTTCTTTCCTCGCTGTCTTGGTGTTTCTTTGCTAGTAGCTACGTCTTATTTAATTTTACGCAACCTTAGGAGCTCCGGAGAGTCAGGAGGAGCCGGACCACTATGACAACTGCTTTGACGAGGACGAAGACTTTTGCCCAGGTTCACGCCCGACCAATCTCTGAAATACCTACTAGACATGCAAACTAGTATGCAGTGCTTTACTTTACTCGCATGATAAACCTGCACTGCCATTGTTTATATCCTGTTACCTTGCCATCCTATTATCCACTCAATGTTATATGCTATGCTATGCATGTGTTGGGATGGCTGTGTTTGATATTCTTGGCGTGAGTTGTGGGTGGTATGGGAGGTGTAGTGCAGCTAGGCGGTGTAAGCGAGTAATAACAACTCGATCGTTTGATCGGGGTGCTTGGGGGCTACACTCGGGTAGTCCCTACAGAGTACCTGTTGCGGGTACATGGTTACTTGGCTACTTGGTTCTTTGAGGAGTTTGGGCGGCAATACCTGTAATGGGTGCCGATTGCGGACCGTTGCGGCGGATCGCTTTTGACGCTGATACTCGCTTTACCGACAATTAAGGACCGAGTCGAGTTCCACCTTTGGACGTGGGAATACCGTGCTCGCTATCTACCCAGTATGGGGAGGGTTCCAGCAAGCCTACTCTAGTGCGGTGCTGAGACTGTAGGAGATTCGAGCTTGATATGTGTAAGGGGGACTCGTTGCTGCGTACTCTCCCTGATTTACTACAGCCCCGACTGGCCCCGGTGGGAATGTTTCACACCCCTGGGGCAGATGTTAGTTCAGATGTTTCCCGAGCCCAGGGAGACAGGATTGGCGCCGTTGCTGTTTAGGGTCTTTGCTGTGGGCTGCGTCTCAGGTTGGTTGCTGACTAGCCTTGCAGCCCGGATGGATTCCAGTAGTGCCACCTCTGCAGAGTGTAAACTATACGTATAGCCGTGTCCACGGTTACGGACGACCCGCTTCTGATAAGTCCGACTAGCATGGGATTCTGCTTTCTTACCTCATTCTTGGTTTGGGTTATGAGAGGTTGGACCAGCTGTGGCTGATGAGACAAGGTGGGGAGGGAGCTCACCGAGTCGAATATGAGTGCAAGGTGCTGGTGGATTTTGTTTGCGGGAACCTGTTGAGGCAGGACGAGCCCGATGTGGTTGTGAGGCTGACGGTGGTTTTGGGGAGTGTGATCTCTCTGGTGAGGAAAGGTGCTGGTGATGAGATGGACTTGGGTTTATTGCTGCTGCGCATAGGAAAACCTCGGCTTATATCCCTTGAATACTTTTATTCCTAGCTAGGCCACTTTAAAGCATGCTGCATATATGGTTGGTGACGTGGACCTGTCCCATTTCCTTGGGGACAGACTTTGGGTACGCAGGTGAAGACTGTGACCGTGAGTTCAACCAGGACGGTTGGTACGACTGAAGGGAGCGCGCTACGCTCAAGGATGCCTGTGGAGGAGTGGTCCCTGATGTTCTAGCTACCGCTGCGTAGCTGTTTCTTATTGTCGATTTAGCCCAGAGGGCTTGTACCAGACGCTATGTTTTATATATGTCATGTTTGGATCTCTTTTATCGCTGTATGGATGTGATATTCGACTGAGATGAGTTCTGTACGAGATAGCTGCCATTCCTGGGACTATCTCGAGGGTACAGGGAGTCGGATTCTCGTCGTTGGGAATCCGGTTCGTTTCAGTTGGTATCAGAGCCATACTTGACCGTAGCGCGTAACCCTTAGACCGGAAATCTAGGACAGAAGCTCTAACTGAGTCCTCTATTATATATGAAACTCCTTGGACTATTTGAAAACTATATATAAGTACATCTCAACTATTTACAAAATTTTTACCCTTACCTTACCTTACTAACTTGCTAACTTACTAACAACCCACTAACTGTCTGGCAGATGGAAGCAAGAGGATCAGCAGATGAACGGCGGGAGATCAGGACCACTGGTGCAGACTGTGGATGTTTGGCAGTGCTGTTAAGGGAGGTGCTGAGTACAGTGGGGATAGACGTGGACAACGTCTTCTACGAGGGCTGGACCTACGGCCCTGGCGAGGGAGTACACACCCGGTTGCAGATGAAGGTACCGAATATCATTGGACGTCCAAGGTCACTGATGCTACGAGCAGCAGCCAGTGAGAACACCTTCAGTCGGGCAGTGCAGACCGTCGCCATGAGGATACTCCGTGTGGCCACACTCGTGTACCGGAACCAGCTCAGCAACACCCGCTTCCGGTACCTGCCTCGGGCACTCGAAGAACCTGTTGACAGACATGCAATCAGCCTACTTGCTCACGCAGCTGACCGAGAGCGGAACGTTACTCTGCGGACCACAGTGCAGTGTATGATCGAACATGAGTACTTAAACGTTGGTTTGGAAGAGAACGTCGCCAAGTTAAGGGAGAAGGTGTGGAAGCAAGACACCCAGCTGCTGGAGAAAGACCACAGAATCGCCTTACTTGAGAAGCGCCTCGAAGCTAAAGCAAAAGAAGTCTGTGTCCTGGAGTACGAAGCTCGCCACAACAGGCAGTTGACATGGCTGATCCGAGCAACTCACCAAGCTCGAGACTTCCGCCTGGAAGACCAACTCACAGAGAAAGACAAAGCACTGTCAGCCAAGGAAGAAGAGATAGAAGGATTGAAAGAAGAGGTGTACTGGTTGGACAGCCGCAACTCAGAACTTTAAGAAGAGGTGGATAGCTACAAGGAGAAGAGCGGAAGGAACTACCAGCTGATGAAGCACTTGAGTCTTCAACAGATTATGGCAAAAGATGAAGCTCGAAGAACCCTTAGCAGTTGGGTGAGGTCAGACAGAAAAAGGGTGGCAGAGATGATCACATTGAACCAAGGACTTCCAGAAGAGCGCAGAGTTGAACCCAGGACAGAGCACTACAGAGTCTCACCAAGCCAGGTTGAGCCACTACCACCACCTGAGGCTCGAACCTTTACCTCTGAGATGACAAGACTGACACAAGAACTGGCACCCCTAGCAGAGCAGTTGGCAAGGCCAGAGGTGGACACCGCGAGGTTGGCAGCGCGCCCCGCGGACACTCTCCTCAACAACAGGCAGTGATCGAAACAGCAGGCAGAGGCTGAGGTTGTGAGGTCGGCAGCGTGCCTCACAGGCACTCGCAGCAGTTGGAGACAGATGCAGTAGCCAGTATCAGTAGATGTCAGCAGTAGTGATGAGTCTTGTATCTATCTTCATGAGTAGTTGTTTAGACTTAGTAGTTCATGACCACCTTTTGGCCCAGCCGCGATGTAGCATCCGCTTAGATGTGCTAATCCTCAAGGTTCCGGGAGCTGGCCTCGGGATAGTACTCATGTCTAGGGTGTAATGCTGTTCTGAGTGATCGGTCCATGTGGTTGTTCTTGCGTTTTATTGATGTTCATCTTGAGTGTACGCTAGTGTGAGTCTATTTCATGTGTGCAGCTCCTACTCTAGTTCTCGCTAATCTAACCCATTACCTGACCGCCACTATACCTGCTCTATGAAAAATGCAGCAAGATGTCGATCAGAAGATCCAACCGACTGCTTGCTCGTTTTGAGGAAGCTGAGCAAGAGGAGGCAGCAATGGCAGCTAGGGGCAAAGGACGTGGCAGAGGTCGTGGTCGCGGAAGAGCAGCAGCTGCAGTTGGGGGCAGGGGCCGTGGACGCGCAGCAGGCGTGCTCCAGCCCGAGAACAACGCACAAGGTGGGGAACAGGAAGTGGAGATGGAAGAGCCAGCAGTAGAGCCTCAGCAGAACCAGTAGAACAACCAGCAACCACCGCCACCGCCTAACTTGACAGAAGTAATGACTACTCAGACACAACTGATGCAACAGATGGCACATGCCAACACTCAGATGATGCAAGCTATGCAACAGATCCAGGGAAACCAGAACCAGAACCGTCAGGGACACCGTGAAGAAGACCTGCAGAGGAAGATTGAAAGGTTCATCAGGCTGAAAGCACCCACCTTCGACTACTCGGACGAGCCACTCGACGCACACGACTGGCTGCGTACCATTGAGATGAAGCTGGACCTGACAGACTACACTGAAGAGGAGTGTGTGGCCCTTGCGGCGCACCAGCTTGAAGGAGCAGCGAAGGCGTGGTGGGAGAGCTACTGTGACTCCCACGCGAACCCCGCTCAGATCACCTGGATGGTGTTTTGCGAAGCCTTCAAAGAGTATCACATTCCAGAGCAAGTCATGGTACACAAAGCAATGGAATTCCGAACGATGACCCAAGGCAGCATGAGTGTAGCTGAGTACGCTCGACACTTCTCCAAAAATGTCGAGGTACGCTCCTGAAGACATCACAACTGAGAAGAAAAAGCAGTTCTGGTTTCAAAGAGGACTACACCGAGGCTTGAGAACCGCCCTTGCAGCAAGTTCTCACAGCACACTCAGAGAGCTGATTGACAGAGCTATCGCAGTTGAGAAGGAAAGAGTGGGTCTTGAAGATACTTGGCGAGAGAAGAAGAGAAAGGCTGAACAGTTGCACAACCACAGACTGAGACAGAGGCCGAGGAGCGGCCAGAGCAACATGCTCAGAAGAGGCTTTCAGCAGGGCAACAACCAAGGAGGCTCAGGGTTCAACAGAAACAACTACCAGGGTAACCGAGGCAGTAACAGCAACAGCTTTGGCAGCAGAGGCAACAACTACAACAGTTTTGGCAACAGGAACAACAGCTACTCAGGACAGGGAAGCTCAAATTGGAGAACCAACAGTACGCCCAGAGTTGGCGGAGGGACCTCAGTGGTTTGCTTTGCTTGTGGGAAGCACGGTCACAAGTCCTTCGACTGTCCAGAAAGGAAGAACAAGCAGACCCCAGCTAAGGCACCAGCACCTGGAGGACAAGACAAGCAGCAGGCTTCGGCACAAAGAGGCCGCCTCAACCACGTGACAGAGGAAGAAGCCGAGGATGCTCCCGACGTTGCACTCGATGAGTTTTTAGTAAACGACATTCCAGCTATGATAGTGTTTGATTCTGGTGCAACTAGATCGTATATCTCCTCAAAGTTTGTGAAAGAGCAGTCTCTCCCCACATCTCGTAGAAACAGACCTATAGTCACAACCTCTCCCCTAGGAGAACTTAAATGCACCCATGAGTGCCACCGTTAGCATGGAGATAGGAGGGCTAGAGTTCTCCGCAGACCTGGCAGTCCTAAAGTCCGATGGCATTGAGGTGATTCTGGGCATGGATTGGTTAACATCACATAGAGGAGTAATCAACTGCTTACCAAGATCAGTTGAGTTGACACACCCAAGCGGTATGAAAGTGCTAGTAAAGCCTCAGAGAGCAAACACCGGACTCCGAAAGAATGCCACCAGAGAGTTCGTATACTCACTTAAGGAGAAGACTCTGGAGGAGGTACCTGTTGTGTGTGAGTACCCAGACGTGTTTCCAGAGAAACTACCGGGGCTGCCACCTGACAGAGATGTGGAGTTCATAATCGAATTGCAACCAGGCACAGGGCCTATTTCCAAGAGACCGTACAGAATGTCTGTAGAAGAGCTGGAGGAACTTAAGAAGCAGCTGAAAGAGATGCTAGAAAGTGGGGTGATACGACCCAGTGCATCCCCGTGGGGATCACCAGTGCTGTTCATGAAGAAAAAGGATGGTTCCATGCGTATGTGTGTCGACTACCGATCACTAAACGCAGTAACTATCAAGAACAAATACCCACTACCCCGAATCAATGACCTGTTGGATCAGCTCAAGAAGGCAAAGTACTTCAGCAAGATAGACCTGAGATCAGGGTACCACTAGATGAATATTAGAGAAGGGGACATTCCCAAGACAGCTTTTGTAACTCGCTACGGGCAGTACGAGTTCACCGTTGTGTCCTTTGGATTGACCAACGCACCTGCTTACTTCATGAACATGATGAACAAGGTGTTCATGGAAGAACTAGACAAGTTTGTGGTGGTGTTCATAGACGACATACTAATTTACTCAGAGACAGCTGAAGAGCATGAAGAGCACTTGAGGGTCGTGCTGGAGAAGCTGAGACAACACCAGTTGTACGGGAAGTTCAGCAAGTGTGAATTCTGGTTGGAGAAAGTAGCTTTCTTGGGTCACGTGCTGACAGCTGAAGGCGTAGCAGTGGATCCCGAGGACATTGAAGCAGTGGCAGAGTGGAAACAGCCGAAGAGTGTCACAGAAATCCGAAGCTTCCTCGGATTGGCTGGTTACTACAGGAGATTCATTGAAAACTTCTCGAAGATTGCAAAGCCAATGACAGAGCTCCTCAAGAATAATGTGTCGTTCGAGTGGACAGACAAGTGCAAGAACAGCTTTCAAGAATTAAAGCACAAGCTCACCACAACCCCAGTGTTGACTCTGCCAGATATCCGCAAAGACTTCGTGGTATCACTAGTAGAAATGTTAATATCTGTGATGTTTTCCTCATGACATTTTTTAGTTTCGTCTTTGAACATTGCATATTTATGACGAAAATTTGTTTCTCGTCATTGATCATTAGTGATGGGAATTAGACACTACGAATTTGTGACGAAAATAACGAAAACATCGTGGAACAACAGCCGATTTCGTCACAGACCAACGCTCCATCAACACAACTCGTTTTATGATGCTTTTGTTTAAAATATGACGGAGAATTTTCATCACTCATAAATTACATGTGTTCTCATCTTGGGCCCCGCACATGGTAATTGAACGGCAAAACCCGGTGGGTCCAATGGGCCCCGCAAATAAATTAGGGGCAAAAATATTCCCTTAGTGAGAATTGAACTCAGATTACTTATGAGCAAATTAGTTGGCTCTACCACTAAACCACCTATTATTTATTTATTTATTTATTGTGATTACTAATTAACTTGTTTTGTAATTGTAAGGATGGCAGCGGACCATAATTGCTTTTTTTAGCACATAAGCGGACCATAATTGCTAAACAAACTACAAGCTCTCGTCAGCTTCGCGCCAGCCCAGCCAGCTCGCTCCGTAGGCCCACGAGCGCTCGGCCCAGCTCCCTCTCCCCCGGCCCGGCGCCACTCGCCCCGCCCTCCACCAGTCCAGCCAGCACGCTCCGCAGGCCCACAAGCGCCGGCGGAAGAGAAGCAATTGGTGCGGTGGAGCAAAAATTGGTTGGAAAAATGAGCAGCAACGCTCTAGGTAAGATTCGAACCTGGGTCTTCAGATTAACGAGTAGCGTGGCCAACCACTGCGCTACGACTCCACATGTGTACATGCATTCGTTATATTTTATTTGTATCTTAAATACCAGGGTTAAATTGAAAAAAAGGAACTAAAGTGTGCGCGGGAGACAGGGCGGGAAGGGTGGAATTCATCCACGTGGCGGCATTGGAATGGTCGAGTTCGTCACTGAGACTATTGTTTTTTCTTTTTAATCTACAATTAAAACTTGTAAGTGGTATTTCTCGGTCATCTTAACTCCAAACGTCGTGATTGTTTTTTCTAAAAAAATTCTAAAATGATTCTCTATCAAGTTGTGAGACATACCAATACTATTATTTTGAAAACTCTTCTCGTATGAGTCTGTTTGAATAAAAAATGACAACTATAAGCATAATTTTTTACACTAAATGATGTCAAATGAAAATGTGATGAATACCAAAGTTACATATCTCATCAAGATCTACAAACTTTATTTATATCATTTTATCATTTTCAAAAGTGGTGATAACATATAGTACAAATTTGACAAGTCTCAAACATAGTTTCTTAAACTATGTGAGTAGATCTAGAATTAACGACCAATGTATACTAGCTCCTTTTCAAATGAAAAAATAGTTTAAATAAAGATTGTAGATCTTAATGAGTTATGAAATTTTGGTATTCATGACTTTTTTAGCTGAAATCATTTAGGATTTCAAAATCTTGCTTAGAGTTATCAAGTTTTGAAATTCAAAATTTAGATTATTCAAACTTTATCACATGGATTAATGAACTAAGTAAAGTTTGTAGATCTTGATGAGTTGTACAGCTTTAGTATTCATGACTTTTTCATTTGAAATCATTTATTAGTCTAAAAAATATGTGAATTTTTTAACTTTTAAAATTTTAAATTTAAATAGTTCAATCTAACTTGGATGGAAAAGTGACCAAAATAATAGTTATAGATCTCGAATAGTTCTACAACTATTGTATTGACAACTTTCTCATTTAAAATTGTTTTTTATGTCGTATAGAATTTAATATATTTTTATCACTAAAACAAAATAAATGTTAAATTTACTCAAACGGGCTCAAAGATCTATTTCTGGACTGTTCTTGGGCTCGGTTTACACGGCACAGTTGTTTTCAGCCGTCCATCCTTAATTCGACGGCTCTGATCGCGTTGATATTGTATATAAGCTGAAACCCTAGCTCCTCCTCCCTCCCTGTCCCAAGCCGTCTCTCGGATCCGCCGCCGCTCCTGCTCTCCCTTCCATGGATCACCACCACCACCCGCCCCCACAGCGCTCGCGTCTCCTCCAAGGAATCGCAGCTAGACCAGATCCAACCCTAGCTCCGGTGTTCTTCCACCGCTGGGGGAGCCATGGCAGAGATCGAGGTGGGGCGGCGCAGCAGGAGGGCGTCGTCGGCGAGGAGCACGTGACTCCGGGGAGCGGCGTCCCCGGTGAGGGCACTAGGGTTCTGGCCCCATGCACCCCTCGCCGACAACAGGTAGCAATCCTCTCCATCTCCGACGTTCTCTCTTCGTGCTCCAGCATCAGGGAGCTCTTCCTTTCCCTCACCCTTCCATTCATCTTGACAGCGCATCCCCTAATGGAAATTATCATTTTCTTCTTGCAGCAGGAAATCTTGTGGTTACGTGTCTTAATTTTTTTCTTTTTTTTGCAAAAATTGCTAGATCTGACCTTGTATATGCTTTTTTTATTTGTGAAATCTAGCTATTCAGAGTAGTATATATACATGGGTTGTATTTTTTTATTTGGTTCTACTGGAATGCAGAGCAATCCTGCTATGTGCACATCACCTGTTTGTAGAAATGCATATATACGTGGTCAAGGTGTTCTGTTTGTGTCAAAACTAGAAAGCAGGCACGCAAAATTACCTGTGAGGGTGGCTATTGTTTGATTTATTCTGGTTGCATTTCTTTGATGCAGAGTACATTTGCAAGCTGACCAATCGAATGCCTTTCTCAAACAATGAACGTTAACTTTACTTATGCTGCACATATTCTGGTACCCTTGCTTATGCTATTCTTTGGCTAATTGTGCTATTTCTTTGTTCAGCTCCAATATAGTTTACGTTCTTCCTATTCAACTGACAAACTGTACTGACATGTCTATGATAATCTGGTTCAGATATTTTAAGCACTGTCTATAATAATCTGGTTCAGTATTGTAGAGGAAGGCATGTTAGTCTTGTGTGACATATTAATCCCAGTTACTGATTGCTAATTGTCAAAAACTGAATGTTTAAGAGATATCCTATCAACTGGATGTAGCAGCATGTTTATTCTTGCTACAATGAAAATGATGTATCACTGAACCAGGAGTCCAGGACTGAAAAAATGTTCATTCTTTAGTCTCCAGCAGATATGATTTGTCTTTTGTGGTCATTGGTTGGCACTCTATCTTGCTGATTTGCCAGCAGGTGCTATCCATAATGCATACATTGCTGACTCCGTGCTTAGAATGTACAATTTTCTATGATCCATTCAAACTGACTGTTTGAAATTTCCACCTCTGTTCCTTTTAATTTGGAGTTATTTGCTGCTTTTGGTGTGCACTGCTAATAGATTTGCAATGAGTGAATTGTTTTGTCCTCCAGCTTTGGTTTATGCTGTTGTGCTAATCTATTGCTAATTTTGACTGACAGGTGCATGTGAAGAGGAACTGGTCTGGTACCTTGTTTGTGATCTGTTAGCGCTCGATGTACGCATTCTTGCATTGGTCTGTTCTTGATCTATCATGACCTCATCTGTTGGTTCTTGATTTCTCGTATGAGGTTAATTGCTATAGCTGAACAGAGTCTTGCTAAGTTATGTTTGTAGATATGAAATGTGCGCCTCACACATTAATGTTGTTGTCCTGCTCTCTCATCCGCAATCACTGCTTATCTGTAACTACTCTGGCAGTATGTTCTGTAATGAATCCTTTTAATCCATATATTGCAATGTAGTTGATATATGGTCGCATCATTGAGTTGTCCATGCTGTTTACCTGTCTATTCAATACTGACATGCGGTAACTTAGTCAATCTCATGTATTTGCAACTGATTGTTTTAGTTAGTGCAACTGATTGTCCTAGTCTAAAGTACTAACACGTTTTATTGTTGCTTCTTTCAGTTTGCCTTTTATTACAGCTACTGCAGATGGGTCCAAGCATTTGAGACATCTCTTTGCAGGGCTAAATTTGAGGAGCTATGCTCAGATCTCTTTAATAGGTATGCAACTGTTGCTCTTGCGATGCTCTGAATCAGAACTCACCACTTCATTTCCGCCGGTGTAAACTCAAGCTTTTGCATGCTTATGATGTTACTAGCATCTGCTGGATATGACTTGGAACATTAAGCATTTGTATAGGTCTAACATACTTTCATTTGGAATTTTGGAGATATTGATTGGTTGTTAAACTGGAAATCGGAACTCAAACCTAATCAAACTAACAGTAAACCTACTCAAACATTGAACCAGCAAAATGTCGAATCTGCAGTTCTCCTTATTAGTTGGACATGATCAAGTGACCAATCTGTCCTATTTTTTGTGCACTATTTTATACATTTTTCTCTATGGTCCTTTGTACAGTTTTGATCATAAGGTGGAATTTTCCAACTTTTATGACTTAAGGGGTCAACTGCATGTTTTGTTGACACAATTGAAAAACAATATATCTGAGTCCATGTTCTCATATTTCTTTCTTGTAGGTATCACCTTCAATCTGGTTGAAGGCTTGAAGCTGGGTGATTGCAAATACAACAATTTGCCATGATAGCAGCAAAATATTGGCTCTACGTTTTGAGTTACAGGCTCAGCTTCCCAAAAAGGTTTGGAATTGAAGACAAGTAACAGTTGCATGATGTCTGTATGTGTTGTTGTTTTGATTGGTTCAGACATGTTAGATTTAGAATTTGTGTGTAGAAGAAGTTGTAGCATTCGAGACCGTACTGTACTGTGTGATCAATAGTTGTGATATTGTTTACGACGTGACATTGGATAATATGAGCTTTATGTAAGGGCTGTTTTTTTATTTTATTGGCTGTACGGGAAGAAATGTGGACCAACCAGAACTAGACCAACTAGAAAGAGACACGTGGACCAACCAGAACTTGACATGTGGACCAATTAGAAAGTGACACGTGGACCAACCAGAACGCGCCACATGGACCAACCAGAACAGGCCATGTGGACCAACCAGAACAGGCCACGTGGACCAACCAGAAAGTGCCACGTGGACCAGCCAGAACGAGCCACGTGGACCTACCAGAATGCACCATGTTGACTTCAGGAATTGGCCACATGGGGCGCCACGTCAGCCGCCACCTCACATGCCAGCGCCAGCATGGACCGTGCCACGTGGATCAAAATTTCTGTGACAAAAATCAGGCGGCAAGTCTTTTTCGTCATTGAACAACAACTTGTTTTATGACGAAACATGTCTTTTTGTCTCGGACAAACAAACTTGACGCTCCGTCTTCGACGAATGACATTTCGTCATTAATTCGTCATAGAAATTTTTTAAAGACGAATTTGAGCTCTACTATGATGAAAACTGTACGTCATACATATTAACATTTCTAGTAGTGTATACTGCGATGCTTCAAGACAAGGTCTGGGGTGTGTTCTGATGCAAGAAGGCAAAGTTGTAGCCTACGCTTCGAGACAGCTGAGGAAGCACGAAGAGAACTATCCCACACACGACCTAGAACTGGCAGCTGTAGTCCATGCTTTGAAGATCTGGAGGCACTACCTGATTGGCAGCAAGTGTGACATCTATACAGATCACAAGAGTTTGAAGTACTTCTTCACCCAAGCGGAGTTGAACATGAGGCAGAGGAGATGGTTAGAGCTGATCAAAGATTACGACTTGGAGATACACTCCCACTCCGGCAAAGCCAATGTAGTGGCAGATGCCTTGAGCCGAAAGAGCTACTGCAACAACTTAATGATGGAAGAAAGTCAGCCCGAGCTAGCCAGAGAAATGTACATGCTGAAGCTAGAATTGGTGGAGGAGGGAGAACCCAAAGGGTTACGAGTGAAGTACAACTTAGAGGAACAAATAAGAGAAGCTCAGAAAGGTTGCCCAGAAATTCAGGAAGTAAATGAAGATATACAGCGTGGAGTAGCGCCTGACTTTCGGATAGATGAAGCAGGGACAGTATGGCTTAAGAATCGCATTTGTGTACCACAGAACCATGAAATCAGAAAGACCATCCTTGCAGAAGCCCACGAATCCAAGTACTCTATCCATCTCGGATGCACCAAGATGTATCAAGATCTTAAGGACAGGTTCTGGTGGAAGAGAATGAGAGAAGACATAGCGGAGTACGTCGCCAAGTGTGACTCCTGCCGGAGAATCAAAGCCGAGCATCAAAGACCCGCTGGGTTGCTGAAGCCACTGGAGATTCCAATGTGGAAGTGGGAAGATATCAGCATGTACTTCATAGTTGGTCTACCCCGCACTCAGAAGGGAAATGACGCCATATGGGTCATAGTCGATCGTCTGACAAAAGTAGCACACTTCGTACCAGTCAAGAGTACCTACCCGGTGAGCAAGCTGGTGGAATTGTACATAGACAACATTCTCAGGTTGCATGGAGCACCCAAGAGCATTGTGTCCGATAGGGGACCACAGTTCACAGCTCAGTTCTGGAAGAGTCTACATGAAGCCATCGGGACGTCCTTGGGGTACAACACAGCTTACCACCCTCAGACCGATGGGCAGACTGAAAGAGTAAACCAGATTCTAGAAAGATTTGTTGAGGGCATGTGTTCTGGCTTACATCACAGACTGGGAGAAGAGTCTATCTTATGCAGAGTTTTCCTACAACAATAGCTACCAGGCCAGTTTGCAAATGTCCCCCTTTGAAGCACTGTATGGCAGAAAGTGCAGGACACCTCTAATGTGGTCAGAGGTGGGGGAGCGGACCTTCTTTGGACCGGACATGATAGTAGAAGCAGAAGAAAATGTGGCCAAGATCCGAGAGCACCTGAAGGTAGCACAGAGCAGACAAAAGAGCTATGCAGACAAGAGGAGGCGAGACATAGAGTTCGAAGTAGGGGACTTCGTCTACCTAAAAGTGTCACCTCTCAGAGGGCATAAGAGATTCCAAGTGAAAGGAAAGCTAGCACCCTGATATGTGGGGCCATACCAGATTCTGAAGAGGATAGGAAGGTTAGCCTACAGATTGGACCTGCCAGAAGACCTAGCCGGAGTACACCAGTGTTCCACGTATCGCAACTAAGAAAATGTCTGAGAGTACCCGAACAAGAGGTCAAGGCAGAAGCACTGGATCTACAAGACACCTTGGAGTACCTGGAGTACCCAGAAAGGATACTGGACAGAGCAGTCAAAGAGACAAGGAGTACAACAATCCCGTTTTGCAAAGTGCAGTGGAGCGATCACTCTGAAAGGGAGGCCACATGGGAGAAAGAGTCGGTTCTGAGAGAGAGATACCCCCATCTGTTTAGGCCCTAGGTATCCACAAATCTCGAGGACGGGATTCTTGTGAGGGGGGGGGGGAGACTGTAACAACCTAAAAATTCCCTTAGGATTTGTTGAATGCAAAAATGTGAATTTAAAAAATTTTGGTGAATTGTTGTGCATGCAAACCAATATATAAGATTGTTCTCTATTTTGCTCCCTTTGCTCCTAGGCAAATTTAAATTTAAATAAAAATAATTTGAAGTGCTAAGGACCAAATAGATGTGATTTGGAGTTAATTTGGTTTTATTGGATTTTTGGTTGTGTTTGAATTCAAATTCTAGATTTGAATTCAAACAAATGCTAACTAAACTAATTTAAACCCTATCTAACCCTGTTGGGCCGAAACCCTAACCCAAGTCTGGAAAACCTCCCCGAACTCCTTCCCCGAGTCAACCGACCAAGCCAGCCCAGCCGGCCCTCCAGCCCAGCAGCAGCCCACTAACTCACCCGCGTCGCCCCGCCGCCTTGAGCCGCTGACGGGTGGACCCCGCGCTCCTATTCCCCCTTCTTCCCCACGCTTTCTCCTCTGCGCCGGCGAAAAGCAGCAGCGCCGCGGCCAATCCCAGCGCCCAAGCTCCCGCGGCCCGTCGCGATCACGACGCGTGTCCCTGGCACGGACGTCAAGCCGCCCTGGCCGTTCAAACCTTGAACCCTAGCGCGGCCGCCCTATAAAACCCCAGCCGCGGAGCCCTCTCCCCCTTTGAGCCGCCGCCGCCCCATTGGGGTATTCTGTTCACGAGTTGAGAGAGGAGAGGGAGGAGGAGCTGTGTCGGGAGGAGAAGAAGACGCCGGACCAAGGAAGCAGCAGGGAGAAGCCGAGCGCGTCTTCGTCGACGCGCAGCGCCACCGCCCGTGGAGACGCCGAGCCGAAGCCGGAGCGGAGCTGTTCGTGGGAGCACGAGGATCGCCGTCGTACCGCGAGTCGTCCCCGAGCTGCAGCAAACCACGACGTGAACCAGGGTGAGCTGCCGACGCCGACCCCCCTTCTTCTCCCCTGTTCCGGCCATGTCTCCGCCGCGCCGCCTTGCTAGCCCCTTTTCTGGGACCCAGCCTTCGAGCTGTGGCCGTCTCGCTGCAGGACCCCGTCGCCGAGCCGCTGAACCGTGCCGCAAACCCTGTCGTCGCTGATCTTGCAGCCAACGCCGCCGCGAGCCGGGATGCCGGTCACCGCGCGCGAGCCGCGGCCGTGTCGCGGCCGCGGGCAACCGTGTGCCCGCGCACGCGCACCCAACATAGGCCGCTACGTCGCGTCCCAGTACTCGCTGGAGCCGCACGTACGCATGTCGTCTCAGCTGAGCCGCTCTCCCATCCATGACCGCGTGAACGCCGCCGGCCGCCGTGGCGCCATAGCCGCGCCGCCGCCGGCCACCGTGGCGCCATAGCCGCGCCGCCGCCGCTCGCGTCGGGAAGCCCAAGCTACAGCCAAGCTCCCACCTACATCTTGCCGGATGATCTCTGTTGGCGGTCGTTACAGACCGATTTCCGACGTCCAACCGAGTATAAAACAAACACAATGGAGACACACACCATAGCTATAGGGCTTATCACTGACTATTTCCACAAGTTTTGGTGATTGTCCTCTGTGCAGGTACAAAATGGAGAAACACGTGCTATAAGGGTCAGAAATGACCGTTTCGGCTGAACGACTCCGTTCGGCCGGTTACCCCCCTTAGCCGAGCAAGCCACCGGGAGCCGTCCACGTCAACCAAACGACAACATACGACACGTGGACGACCGCCAAATCATCCCGAAGAACCGACAAGTCACCCTGGGCCAATTCGACATGAACGCCAAGCACCAGAACCCAGCCCAGGAGGTCCAGAGGATAAGGCGGTGCAACAGGGGTAGGCCTGGGCCTTCGGCCCAGTTCGGCCGAATTCTGGCCTTCGGCCGAACCGACCCCGGCTGGAAACCGCCTCCCAGGGAGCAATCCAGACCGTAGGGGCTTGAGTCGGTGGATCCACCGGTTCGGCCGAACTGCCCAGTTCGCCCAAACCGGGGATTTTGCCCGAACGGCCCGGCACCGCCTCCCAGCTGCCTTGGCTGCTACTCTGCCTCCACCGTCCTTCCTTGCTATAAATAGAGGCCCGGTTTCACCTGCAAAACACACAACACGAGAGTAGAGTGCAGGCGAAGCACTGTTAGTTCTCCACTTGTATCAGTAGAGATAGGGAGAGAGGAGAGGTGAGCGTCCCGGAGAGGAGCCGAAGTGTCGGCCCCTCTTCCCGCTGTACCTCTACGGATGCGACTTCACTTCGAGTAACATCCGGGTGTCGTCTGGTAACTCTTGTATCTCTCTCTGATTAATTGAGCATTCAGTTCTTACTTTTATATGCTTGCTGGTTCTTCGTTCAATGCTTAGTTGATTGGTATAACTGTATACTGGTTGCTTAGCTTGGGTGCTTATCTTTCTATAGGAGATAAGTATTAGTTGACTAGTGTAGGCGTGGTGCCTATACTTGAGACTAAATTTGTTTATTCCCGTCGCAACGGAGGTGGTAGCCGTAAGGTGGTGACAGCCCTTCCGGTCTTTGTAGCCCATCACGTTAGTTCCGGTCCGTAGGATTCCCCAGTTGGGAAATAGTGGCACCCCTTCTCATCCCTTTCTGTGTGTCCACCGGCTCCCTTGTCCCGAAGCAAGTATCTATCTGTATCCTCTGATCTGCTCGATCAATCAGTAGAATACCTCTACCAGACTCGTACCCTCTCTACCCTCCTACCTCTTCTCTTCTCTCCTTGTTGTCGTCATCCACCTCATCCATTTCATTCATCCACTCCATCTAACTAGGACAACTTAGTTTAGGATTAGTACACTTCTCGTTCCTCGTGGAAATCGATACCTTGGAATACTCCCGGGTGAAAGCTACATCGGTATCCGTCCGCTTGCGGATTTATCTGTAGGCCGTAAGGAGTGCCAACAAGCTTTCTGGCGCCGTTGTCCGTGTATCCCACCATCATCCATCATATGGATTCCACCCTCACCTTACATCAACTTTTGGCTCCAACGGGCGATTGTTTGGAGCCACCACCATCATCACATCCCATATCCACACCCGGCTATGAGCTACGTCCCGGCTTCATAGCCATGGTTCGTGAGCAATCGCTCAGGAATGAAGGCCGAGAGTCCATACGCGCATTTGCGCGAGTTTGAGCAACTCTGCTCATGCCTGACCATTGCGGGCATGACACAAGAGACACTCAAATGGAAGCTATTCCCATTTTCACTAGCGGGAGGAGCAAAGAAATGGTACTCTCTGGCTGTCAGTACTATGGACGGGAGCTGGGAAGTTCTCAAGGAAAAATTCTGCCTAAACTTCTTCCCAGTCTCCAAGGTAGCCAGTCTCCGAGCGGAAATCATTAACTTTAAGCAATTAAAGGGAGAATCGTTAGGAGCTGCCTGGGCTCGTTTCAAGCAAATACTGGCATCAGGACCGGACCTAAGCCTACCAGAACCTATTGTTTTACAACACTTCAGCCTTGGCCTCTGTCCCGTAGCCACCACTTTCTTGGACTCTGCTTCTGGAGGGTCGTTTTTTCATTTGGTTCCTAGTGAAGCGAGGGTAGTCCTGGACCGTATCCTAGACAACACCCCCTACACTGGAATCTATAATGAACTCCCCGATGAAGAAGAGAAGCAGCCTGAACCTGAACCTAAAGAGCCAATACCAGTCCAATCCAAATCCATTAGCTCTTCCAGTCCATCAGAACCTGAAGCTCATTTCGAACCACAACCATATTCTAGCCCAGACCATTATGATTCACTCTACACCACTCTTTATGATTTTGACGATGATCTATTCGAAGACATCGGGAGTGCAACAAGTTTCCCACGGGAACGATGTGTAGAGCAAAAGGATCAGGCCCCCGACAAAGAAGAACCGGAATACCAGCGGGAGTACATGGGACGTCTCTCTGCTATCATGAGTCGGGAGTGGCTAGATGAGGCCGAAGCCTCGACCGAGGTGGTCAAGATGCCCAGAAAAACCAAAAGGATATTCTGTGAGATCATGGGCCTTGACCGAGAAATTGGGTACGACCCGAGCCTCGGAATCAACATAATCTCTAGCTCTTTGGTGCGAACCGAATTCCCTAATAACTCATGGTCGTTTTCTCAAAAATGACTTAAGTTTACTTCAGGAAGAATCCTGGACTATTTGGGGATCTTACGGGTCACACCCGTTAAGGTCAACAATCCTGAACTCTTCATGGATTTTCACATCTTCCACCTACCTAGCACTACCACACATCCCATCTTCATAGGCAGGCCAATCTTGAAGATTCTGGAAAAAGCACCAATAAACCAGCTAGTAGAGCT
The DNA here is from genome assembly GCA_033239725.1 of Echinochloa phyllopogon. Taxonomy (NCBI): domain Eukaryota; kingdom Viridiplantae; phylum Streptophyta; class Magnoliopsida; order Poales; family Poaceae; genus Echinochloa; species Echinochloa phyllopogon. Next base: position 8,075,959 of record BTCW01000001.1, read on the forward strand.
TAGGATCGGTAAAGAACTTATCCCTGTCTCCTATGCCCAATCTTTGAATACCCCAATAGAGGCAGACCCCGATCCTGACCCGTTAGAGGAAGTCAGGTCAGCTTCTTTGCTAGACCTCGAACAACCTATTCCAGAAGAGGATATTCCATTCTTTACGGAGGAGGAGGAAACTCATCCTCCGATTGAGCTTGATACAAACGAAACTCCAAAACCATCTCCAATCGAGCTCAAACCTCTTCCGCCTAGACTTAGGTATGATTTTCTCTTTGGGGATAAGCAAACTCCGGTGATCATTAATGATAAACTCTCCGAGGTAGAAACCCAACAACTCATCACTATCCTGGAGAAAAATCGATCGGTCTTAGGATATTCTCTCCAAGACCTGAAAGGGATTAGCCCAAATCTTTGCACTCATCGCATCCCGATCGATTCTGAAGCAACACCATCTCGGGAACCTCAATGACGGTTAAACAATGCCATGAGAGAGGTCGTGAAAAAGGAAGTTCTCAAACTCCTTCACGCGGGGATCATCTACCCTGTCCCCAATAGTGAATGGGTTAGTCCCGTTCAAGTCGTTCCTAAGAAGGGAGGAATGACGGTAGTGCGCAATGACAAAAATGAGCTCATCCCTCAGTGCACTGTTACTGGTTGGCGTATGTGCATCGACTATCGTCGACTCAATAAGGCCACCAAGAAAGACCATTTCCCCCTTCCGTTCATAGACGAAATGCTTGAACGGTTAGCCAAACACTCTTTCTTCTGCTTCCTTGATGGTTACTCTGGGTACCACCAAATTCCTATCCACCCAGAAGACCAAAATAAAACCACGTTCACATGCCCCTACGGGACATACGCCTACCGGCGAATGTCCTTCGGGTTATGTAACGCACCTGCCTCTTTTCAACGTTGCATGATGTCTATCATCTCCGATATGATTGAGGAGATTATGGAAGTGTTCATGGACGATTTCTCAGTTTACGGAAAGACCTTTACCGAATGTCTGAAAAATCTGGACAAGGTCCTCCAGAGGTGTGAAGAGAAACACCTTGTTTTGAACTGGGAAAAGTGCCATTTTATGGTGCGAGAGGGGATTGTCCTAGGACATAGGGTGTCGGAACGTGGGATCGAAGTAGACAAAGCGAAGATAGAAGTGATTAAGCAACTTCCACCTCCCACAAACGTCAAGGGGATCCGTAGCTTCCTTGGCCATGCCGGATTCTATAGGCGTTTCATCAAAAACTTCTCCCAGATATCTCGGCCCTTGACCAATCTCTTAGCCAAAGATGCCCCTTTCGTTTTCGATGAGGAGTGCTATGCCGCATTTCACACCCTCAAAAAGGCACTCATCTCCGCTCCCATCATCCAGCCTCCCGACTGGAGCATCCCATTCGAAATCATGTGCGATGCGAGCGACTATGCTGTAGGAGCTGTGTTGGGCCAAACTAAGGACAAGAAGCATTATGCTATCTCGTATGCTAGCAAAACGCTCACTGGCCCCCAGCTCAACTACGCAACCACGGAGAAGGAGCTCTTAGCAGTCGTATTTGCTATAGACAAATTCCGGTCCTACCTAGTTGGGGCCAAGGTTACAGTCTATTCAGATCACGCTGCTCTGAAGTACCTTCTAACCAAAAAGGATGCAAAACCGAGACTCATCCGCTGGATTCTTCTACTCCAAGAATTTGACATTGAGATAAAAGATAAGAAAGGAGTAGAGAACTCAGTGGCTGACCACTTGTCCCGAATGCAAGTCTCGTCCGATCTCCCAATCGACGACTACTTGCGGGATGACACCCTCCTTAAGGTCACCACTGGTGATCCGTGGTATGCCAACATAGTAAACTACATGGTAACGGGTTATGTCCCCCCTGGAGAGAATAGGAAACAACTAGCCTATGAGAGCCGACTACACCTTTGGGACGACCCGCACCTCTTTAGGATTTGTAGCGACGGACTCCTCAGAAGGTGCGTACCCGCACATGAGGCTTATAAAATCCTGGAGAGATGCCACACAGCCCCGTACGGACGACACTACGGTGCATTCCGGACCAATGCTAAAGTCTGGCAGTGTGGTTTTTACTGGCCCAGCATGTATGAGGATGCGAGAGCATTTGTCATGCGGTGCCCCCGCTGCCAGAAACACGGGAACATCAATACTAGAGACGCAATGCCACTCACTAGCAATCTTCAAGTAGAAATCTTCGATGTCTGGGGGGTAGACTTCATGGGTCCCTTCCCAAACTCCGAGGGTTGTCAATTCATCCTAGTAGCAGTGGACTACGTCTCTAAGTGGGTAGAAGCCTTGCCTTGCTTAGCTGCTGACTCTAAGAACGCGAGACGAATGTTTCATGAGGTTATATTCCCCCGTTTTGGCGTTCCTAGAATAGTCATTAGTGATGGCGGCTCCCACTTCATAGATTCAGCCTTCCGTAAGTATCTCTCAAGTTTGGGGGTGCAGCATAACGTAGCCACACCCTATCACCCCCAAACTAGCGGTCAAGCAGAAACTTCCAATAAGCAGATCAAAAACATTCTGCAAAAGACCGTAAATGAGATGGGAAGGCAATGGAAGGATAAACTTCCAGATGCACTCTGGGCTTACCGCATGGCCTATAAGGCGCCCACAGGCATGACCCCATATCAACTAGTCTATGGCAAAACCTGTCATTTACCTGTAGAAATGGAGTTTAGAGCTCACTGGGCCATTAGGAAGTGGGGTATGGACCTTCCAGCTGCCGGCCTCAAACGGAAGATCCAGCTGGCCGAGCTAGATGAGATGAGGGAGAGAGCATACCACAGCTCCCGGCTACACAAAGAACGGACCAAGAGATGGCATGATAAGAGAATCAAGGTCAAAACGTTCAAGCCGGGAGACAAGGTTCTCGTCTTCAACTCCCGTGTCATACTTTTCGGTCACGGGAAATTGAGGAGTAAGTGGGACGGCCCATTCACAGTAATCAATGCTGCATCTCATGGGGCCATCTCTTTGCGAAGCGAGAACGGAAACACCTTCAAGGTTAACGGACAGCGGTTGAAGATTTTCCTAGAACCAGAACCTCCGACACTCGACGAATTAGACGTCGTCGAGTTCATAGAACTCTGAACCCCGTCCATAGAACCCCGGCCCGAATCTGTCATCTTCAAATCCTTCTGGGCCAAAACCTCCTGAACCTTGAAAACCTCCTTGACCCGAATCTCCCATGACCAAAACCTCGAACCACGGCACGGGCCACGCACCTGGGGGCCCAGGGACCTGTTCGGGCGAACAGGCCCAGTTCGGCCGAACCAGCTGATTCGGGCGAATTGGCCTCCCAGGCCCCAGGAACAAATATGCTCGTCCAGATACATCTGCAGTTAGAGATATCCCAAGAGTCGCGAGGGAATCGCCGGGAAACTCCGTTTTTCCGATCTGAAATCCCCGATAAAAACAGAGACTTTCTATCGACGTTTCCCATCTCATCTAAGCCAACTCCATCCCATAGAACACAGCCACCATGGCCTCCTTTTCCTCCAAGGGCGCATCACCGGCTCAGGGCTCGAGCAGCAGTAGCCGGAACGGCAACTCCTCCCGGCAAGAGCACGCCTTCCGCATCTCCGACATCGACGCAGCGGGAGACGTGCACCGGGGGAGGACGCCGGGACGTAGCCCGGTGAGGCGCGGCAACTCCCCTCACCACTCAGCACTCAACGAGCTCCTCGCCCCACTAAAAGGGATCAAGAAACCGCCTCGTTCGCCATCACCAAGGCCGAACGAAGGGCAGCTACGCCCAAGGTCAATATCCTCCTCGAGGGTGTCGGATTTGGCGTTGTTGCTGCCCAGGGAGAAGGCCGGAGAGGAGCCGGGCTACACGCCGGAAAGCCCACCACGTTTCGTCATCAAGGAAGAACGCATCCCGGGAGGAGGGTACGGAAAAGTCCTCGTCCCGCCGCTCAACCGGAACGAGCTGGGGCTGGCAAACTCATCCCAGTCCTCTCCGCCACGGCGCCACAGGCAGCCCCCATCCATCAAAGGGCTGCCCGGGGACATGGCGTTCTCCGATGAGGAGGACAATGAAGAAGAGGAAGAGAAGCCGCCCACCGTGGAGAGCCTGAAGGAGGAACTGGCACTGGCGAAGCAGAGGATCAACCACCTGGACGAGAAGGTGGCGGAGGGCGAGCTCGCACGCATGGAATGGGAGGACAAGATGGAACTCCTCCGCAAGGCCCTGTGCGCAAAGCTCAAGAGGCTCTTCAAGGCCACGGGACACGAAGATCTCTATGGACCGCCTTCAGAATAGTGTCCCGCGATCGTCCCGTTTTTTAGATAGAGCACCGCCAGTTTAGTTTGGTTTGCTAGTTGCTTGATTCGTTTAATTTTCTTTAGATCAATGTTTAGGGTGCTCTGAATTTATTTCCCCTCAAATATTTGCTTCCAGTCATAGTTCGTTGAATAAATAAAGTTTGAATTGTTTGCAAGAAAGAAAATAAAATTGTCGCTCCGGTCGGTGCATTTGAGCCAACCGGAGAATGCCCTGTCTAACAGAGAGTTGCACGAGTACAGGAACGACACATGAATGCATGGCATGGCGGACCGAGCCCCGGGGGCCAGTTCGGCCGAACCAGCCAGTTCGGGCGAACTGGCCAGTTCGGGCGAACTGGCCAGTTCGGGCAAACTGACCGGTTCAGCCGAACCAGCCCGGCTGCCCCCTCTCGCGCACCTGCACGTGAGTTTGCACATTCTTCCCCCCTGTTTACTTTCCTGTGTTGTCTCGTTTCGAAAAATTGAAAATGCATGCCTTACATAAACGAAACGAACTCGGTCTCTCTTTTATATCATGATTGCTGCCTGTTGACGTAAAATCCGCACTTCACGCCAAGCACACAGCAAGCCGAATTAGCTAGCTTCACACGTGGCCCGAGCGTTTGAATCCGAAAGCGTGCCAGTCAATTTTCCTGAAACTGACAAAGGGAGAAAAGATGCTTAAATAACACCTGGAACGTACCGGGTAATACCAGATAGTTCCATATTTGCGGCTACGGAGCCAGTTTCGAGCGACATATAGCTATAGAGAGGCTATCTGTCGGCATTTAAAGCATCATTCGGCAATCGGCAAAGCATGCAGGAAAGCGCACTGCCGAATACGTGACGTAAGCATGACGAAAGATCGGTAGTTGACTGAATAAACACCGATTAACCGGGAACAGAGCATGATAGATAAATAAAAGGGCGAAAACATGACCATAATTTCATAATAAACAAGAATGCATAGACAAAAAGCACTAGTCTACCGCATGTCTAGGTACTTTTCAATCCGTCGAGCATGAAACAAGAAAGTTAATCCACCGCATGATACGACTTGCTTGGAATCACACCACCAACCAAGAATAGATCAATCCACCGCATGATATACTCTAATCGTGGAAGGCTAAAAGCATTCTTTATTTAAAACAAAACCGTGAACATGTTTCGCTCGTGGCGATACTGCCGAATACAGCTATATAGCCGAATCGGGTTCCATGAAGAAGGAACATGCTTCGTTGATGATGATAGGTCTATCAGATCGAATCGAATTCTAATCCACCGGATGATTAGCTCTAAGACGACCCAAAAACCTGCATCCACCGCATGATACCCGGTTCTGTCAAGATCTACACAAGACCAACGAGCTTGAACCCGCAACACATGGCAATCTAGATTGACTTCGAATTCGGCTATGGAAACGCAGTGCATTACGAGCTGGAACCGAATCTAATCAACCTAGACTGGGCAAAGGAGTGTTGTAATGAATTAAACACAAAGGTAAAATCCTGTTGACGTAAAATCCGCACCTCACGCCAAGCACACAGCAAGCCGAACAAGCTGGCTTCAAACGTGGCCCGGGCTTTCGAATCCGGAAGCGTGCCAGTCAGTTTGCCTGAAAACTAACAAAGGGATAAAACGTTTAGATCAAAACCTGGAACGTGCCGGATGAGACCAGACAGTTCCATATTTGCGGCGTTGAAGCCAATCTGAAAGACATATAGCTACAGAGAAGCTATCTGTCGGCAGTTAAACCCACATTCGGCAATCGACAAGGTACGCAAGGAACACACTGCCGAACGTATGACATAAGCATGACGAAAGATCGGCTTTCAACAGAATGAACATTGTAACACGTACTCATAGCCGATTAACGAGAAACAGAGCATGATAGATAAATAAAAGGGTGAAACATGATCATAAATTCGTAGTAAACAAAGGAATGCATAGGCCGAAAGCAGCACCCGTCAAGCATGACAACAAACGAGTTAGGCCGAAAGCAGCACCTGACTCGTTTGAGGCCACACCACTAATCAGACTAGATCAATCCACCGCATGATACAATCTAACCATGAGAAGCTAAAAGCATTCAATGTTTAGTTACGAATCCACAATACAGTCACGAATTTACATTGAAAACAAGAATGCATAGGCCGAAAGCAGCACCCGTCAAGCATGACAGCAAACGAATTAATCCACCGCATGATACAACTCGTTTGAGGCCACACCACCAATCAGATTAGATCAATCCACCGCATGATACAATCTAATCGTGAAAGGCTAAAAGCATTCATTGTCCAATGCAAACCCACGAACACACGTTCACTCGTGAGAGCACTGCCGAATACGGCTATTTAGCCGAATCGGGATCCATGGCGAAGGAACAAGCCTAATCGGTAAAGATAAATCTATCAGATCGAATCGAATTCTAATCCACCGGATGATTAGCTCTAAGACGACCCAAAAACCTGCATCTACCGCATGATACCCGGTTCTGTCAAGATCTACGCAATGCCGACAAGCTTGAACCCGCGACACGTAGCAACCTAGATCGGTTTCGGATTCGGCTGTGAGGGGATAAGTCGTCACGTCATGAAGTAGAGCCGATTCTAGCCGATCTAGATTGGGCAAAGGTGAGTTGCATGAATTAAGCACATAGTAAAAAAGAAGCAACACGGGGTAACTTAATGAATCTGTTAGATCTTGCCGAAATCTAACAGAGCCGATAACTTGGTCCATACTAGATCTTAGCCCACCGCATGGCTCATGACCTAACAGAGGAACCTTCTTGAGACCACAACTTAAATCCACCGGATGATACTAAGCATGGTAACAAGACTACTTGCATCAAAGCTTAAATCCACCGCATGATACTAAGCATGATACAAGGTTGCCGGTACTTACGGAGGTCGACGGATCGATGACTCCTCTCGAAGAACTCGACGACTCGACTAAAGGACTCGATATTGGCACGGGGCCGGTTTGTTGTATTGATTGATTCGATTCATTCTTTTCTTTACAATTGCCATGGGCTTATATTTATACCCAGGTCTTGATACAACTCCCAGTCGGACACGACTGCAATACTTATCCCTAAAATAAACGATGAATCTTCGTGTCCATGTCGCATTCCTTGTTGAACCGGCCTTTCCTTTTATTCCACGTCATCACGCCTTCCCGAGTACTCTTTCCATACGATCAGCGCTTCTGCCGAATGACGACGTGTTCCCGACCGCAGAGCATCTTTACCGAATGCTTCACCTCTGCCGAATGACGACGCGCTCCCGACCGCAGAGCGTCTCCTGCCGAATGCTCCAGCAAAGCCTCCTAGCCGAATGGTATCTTTCCACCAAATCTGGCCCACATGTCAGCTTCTTCCCGGTGCCAATTTTTGGTGTCAACACATGCCCCTTCGATTTCGGGATAAAGGTGATCTTTATTTCGGAATCGACCACAAGCACCAAACATTCTCAAGCCAACTCTACTCGACATCCGCCATTCTCCTTTGAATCCACGAGGCTTCCGCTCAGATCCGCACTCTAGGTCATCAGCGTTTCAAGACTCAACCTCTTCATGGCGAATCAAGATTTCGCACTTCAGGTAAACTTTAATCTCTCCAAGCTCATTCGGCAATCTTTTCTTGATTCCTGTCTCAAATCTCTTTATCCTTTTCCATGCTTGACAGGCCCTAGCTGCCGAAATCCTCATCCCTGTTGAAAAGAAATCTCCATCGTATTTTCTCGGCCCTGTAGGGAACTCAGATCCCTCTGAATTCATCGCAGCCGAATCCCAAAGGATCCCGTTCAAGATCTCTCTGGCCAATCCTCACAAGTGGCAAGACACTTTCAAGAACTGGCCTCTGCCCCCGATTGCAGGCTGGAGGAATTGGTACAAGAGAATATCAAATGATAAAAGCCCCCAAACACAGAACTGGGATCGTCTGCGCATATCTCACTGCTTGGAGTTGTCATTGGCTGAAACACCCAAGAATGAGAATCTTCTGATTGCAGCTTGCCACTTCTGGTCCAATGGTGCCAACGCCTTTTTATTCGGTCATGGTCCAATGTCTCCCACCTTGGCCGATGTATATATGATGACTGGTCTGAACATAACAGAAACTGTTCGACCATATGACCACAAGGGCTCCTCCAAGCAGACAGGAGTCAAAACAGGGGTTGGATATAAAAGATACATCCAAAACTATATGTCTGATGGCCCCTTGACCGATGTAGAGTACAGGGCTTTCCTGAATATGTGGCTGTGCAGGTATGTCTTCTGTGGCAAAGCCAATGAGCCAACTCTGAACCACATCGTGATGGCTGAAGAACTGGCTGCTGGTAAACTCATCCCATTGGGAAAATACCTCCTGGGCAGCGTCTATCACATGCTTAATCAAACTACCCAATTGATGCACACCAACAAGAAAATACCTTGTGTGAATGGTCCCTGGTGGTTTGTCCAGATGTGGCTACAACTGTACATGCACCAGATTATTGCCATTGATCTCAACAGCAGAGAATTCCCTTCCATCAACTATGCAGAGGGAGAGATCAAAAAGACCAAAGGTTGTCAAACTTATGGAGAAGCTGCTTCTACTGTATCCATCAACAAAAATATCTGTGAACTATTTGAGCTCTTCTTCAAAGGCTTTGATCATCCTCTCTGGTTTCCATATCTGGACAATGACAACCTCACCCTCCCCTGTGAATTCGGCTTTGAATCTGGATGCACTGACGTACATTCTATAGCAATTTTTAATGCTTTCATCCATCCTTGTATCCTGCCAGCCGAATTTCATGGGGGAAGACTAGTTCAGAGCACATATGAATACTATCAGCCGAACATAGCAGCCAGGCAATTGGGATGTGGCCAGGTGCCCCCAAGGCTATTCCTTCATGAATTTCTCAAGCCTAGGGAAATCATCAAAGATGCCACAGAAACAAGAAGAATCTTCCCTTATAGACGCTGTGACACAATCTATGCACCTGAGCCCTTTGTGCCAATAATATTTGCACACCCTAGCTTCATAATCTGGTGGCAAGAACTTCATGATCATATCTTCAATGTGCCAATTCATCCTTTCTGTCTCGAGTTGATGTCAGACTACCAACCAAGCTCAGAGGTAATATGTTCAGCTTTTATTCACTTTCAATCAAATAAAGATCCAACTTGACCTTGACTTTACCATCTTTGCAGGACATCATACCTGCCCCTCTTGCCAGGGCAATTGTATACAAGGCAGCAGGCCCAATCTCAGCTCTGGGATATCAATCCCCAACTTTAGCTCAAATAATGGCCAGACAAGCTATCCTGGATCCAAAAATCACCAGGCCATCATCTGTCAAAAGGAAGACCCTTGTCCTGGCAGCCTCCTCAGGCACAAAGAAAAGAAAAGTGGTTCCCAAGAAAATCATCAAGGTCAGATCTCTCTTTCTTTGGCCATGATGTCAATAATATTCTGCTCAACTTCATCTCTCCTTGTTTTTTCAGGCCAAAGCTCAGCAATGGTTGGCTAGCACAGAAATTGCCGATGCCTCATTGGACGGTAAAAAATCTACCACTTCATTTTTCTTAATTTCTTGTCATCGGCATTTACTCTCTTGTCAACTGCAGAACAAGCTTCAACAGATCCTGCCTTGGAAAGCTCTTCCCTTCCTCATGATTCGTCTTCAGCTTTGCTGCCCCTTCCAGAAACAGGAATAGAATCCTCTTCAATTGACACTCCGGTTTCTCCTCAGCCAGATACACAAACTCCCATCATGGAACTTAAAACACTTCCATCTCCCACTCGGGAAGCCAGGGCCGAGGTAAACATAATCACTCAATTCTCTTGACTCTCTCTCATTCGGCAATTCTTTTACTAATTCGGCAAGAACCCTTTTCAGGAGAAATCCACTTCATCACCCAGCTATTCCTTTGCTGTGGATGACTGGGTTACCGAACAAGGAGAAGAGATTACTTCTAGCCAAGATTTATCAGAAGAAACCAAAGCAAAGCTGAAAGACATCTTAGCCTTACTGAATAAGAGCATCCAAGATCAGGCTACACATGCTGTTTCATTAAGAGACGTACTGGACTCCATTGATCAAGAACTCCCAGCTGACATCAAGACCGCATTGGAGCCAGTCTCTCAATTGGATCAGCAATTCGCAGCAGTGATGCAAGCCTTGAGCAATCAATCTTCTCTGCCAGCCTTAGAGCAAAAAAGATCTCTGATCAAGCAGTCAGTAAAAGCCCTGCACTCTCAAGATCAAGAGAATAATGAGCTGTTGACCAAGCTGGTATCTGATCTTGAGAGCAAAAAGGCCAGGAAAGCTGCACTTGAAGCCGAATTGCAACGCTTATCGGCCGAAATTGAAGCTGACGAGAAGAATATTGCTGAGCTTCCCAAGTTATCAGAAAGAATACGAAAAGAAGCTTCAGCCACTCTGAACAAGGATAAACAACTCAAGGCAAAGCTCAAAGCTCTGGCTAAAACCCAAGAAGCTGACAAAAACTTGTTAGACAACATTAGCAACATGATTTCCAATGCCACAAATGTAATTTCAAAATACTTGGGTTTGTAACTTGTAACCAATAACCTGTAGCCGAATAATTGCCTCATCTTGTGAATTCGTAGCTGTTAACTCTTCTTCTCCATCATTGCGAACAACTTATTCGGCAAGATCATCTACAAATAATATTAAGCTAAAAAATGCTTTTAACTTAACGCAGCCGAATCTTACCCAGTCAAAGCCGAATACGATTCGGCAAGGATCCCAAGCGACATGGGAACCGATCGGCTAGAAAATCCCTTCCACCTTCCGAACTCTTCGGAATACGTGCCACGATCTTTGGCCATGATTTTCTCTGCGGGTTCTATAAATAAACACCCAGGCAGCTCACAGTTTCTTCACCAAGTTCTTCGCCTTCCAAGTTCTTGCCAGCCCAAGCCATTCTTTTCCCCATCTACAGTATTTCCTAGGAACTTCCAATGGCTGACAACAACAGGAGGCGCCCGGCCGTTGAAGAGGCCGAAGGAAGTCGCGCCGGTGCTCGCCGCAGGTAAGTAGCTGCTTGCTTCTCTTTGTTCTTCTCGAGATTTCCTCCCTCTTTCTTGACGAATCTTTTCGTTCTTCCAGGGTAATCCAATGGATTGCTGGCGTTAGTGCGCCAGTTGCAGCTCCAGCCGCTGCTCCTGCGGCATCTTCGAATTCGTCTAATCGATCTCTCGAATCGGACGACTACCGCTACACGGACGGCGATGCCCGCCGATTCAAGGCGGAGCGCGACGATTCTCGTCGCGAACTGGAGGCTATCTCCAAGCAAGCCGGGATTGCTGACCTCGAATGGCAGCACGAGCGCAAACAACTGCTCGAAGTCATCGATGGTGAGTCCTGCAATCTGCTCAATCTCAATCTCATCCCCCGAATGATATTAATCTGTTGCCCCTTTTGTAAACTTGCAGCGCGTGATGCCGAACTCGATCGGCTGAAGGCGCTGGTGAATGAGCTGGCGAACAAGGTGAATGCTCCTGGGGACACACCAGAAGTTCGCCTCGGCGCGGTGGCGGGCCGCATTGATGAGGTGGCCTCGCAAGGCATCCGTCTGGGCACTGCCGCAGGCCTAGTCGCCATGTCGACGCACACCAACATCGACTACTCCAGGCTACCAACCGGCTTCGTTAATGGTAACCCGGAGGAGATCGACGACATCGAGGCTTCCATAGACCGCCTTGACGCTCATGGCGCCGCCATTGCCGATTCCATTCATCCTCAGTCCGTCTTGAACAAGCTATTCCATTAGTTTGTACTAGGGATTTATGGAACTTCGGCAATAAAACTTATCTTTTGTGATCTTGCATGAATCATCTGATGTAGTATATTTTGTGCTAAGGGCAATACGTTCAGTACTGGCCATTTTCCTTTTCTGTCAACATTTGTTCTGAAGGCGATTTCTTCCCGAATATCGGCTGTTCGGCAAATTAATATATCAATCACCGATCGATTTCAACACTGGGATAATACCTCTTCAAATATCTTCCATTTATAGCAGAAGCAAATTCTTCTCCCAATAATGTCTTCAAAATATATGCATTTCCAGGCACACATCTAACCACTCTGAAAGGACCTTCCCAATTTGGAGACCACTTGCCGAATGCTGCATATTTGGTTCCAATCGGCAATATCGCTTTCCAGACTAAATCACCTTCTGTAAATTGCTTAATTTTCACCTTCTTATTGTAATACTTAGCAACTCGCATTTTGTTCTTCTCAATATTCTCCAAGGCCCTGAGACGAATTATATGCAAATCTTCTAATTCGTCCATCATTAAATCATTATAATCTTTAGAACTTAAATCCTTTTGCAACTTTATTCTCCTTGAGTCTAATTGTATTTCCCATGGCAAGATAGCATGATGCCCATACACCAACTCATAGGGAGACGTCTGTGTAGCCCCATGTGGAGCCATTCGGTAAGCCCATAAAGCCTCACTGAGTACCGAATGCCACTTTCTCGGCTTCTGATCAATTTTCTTCTGTATAATTTTAATCATAATCTTGTTAGAAGCCTCTGCCTGACCATTAGCTTGAGCATAATAAGGAGAGGAATTTAACAATCTGATGCCCATACTTTCAGCAAAATCTCTGAATTCTGAAGATGTAAATTGAGTCCCTTGATCAGTGGTGATTGTCTGAGGAATCCCGAATCTGTAAATGATGTGCTCTTTAACAAATTCAACCATATTCTCCGACGTCACCTTCTTTAATGGAATTGCCTCAACCCACTTGGTAAAATAATCAGTTGCCAAAAGCACAAACTTATGCCCCTTGCTAGATGGAGGATTTATTTGGCCAATCAAATCTATTCCCCATCCTCTGAATGGCCATGGCTTGACAATGGGATTCAAAGCCGATGCCGGAACTCTCTGAATGTTTCCAAATTTCTGACAGTCTTGACATCCTTTATAATATTCAAAACAATCTTCCAACATTGTCGGCCAATAATATCCAGTTCTTCTAATAACCCACTTCATTCGGTAGGCCGATTGATGTGCTCCACACAACCCATCATGTACTTCACTCATCAGCCTTTTTGCTTCTTCATGATTTAAGCAATGTAACAGCACTCCATCCAGGGATTTATAATACAAATTATCATCAAGAAGAACAAACCTTAAAGCTTTATACCTGAGCTTTCTAGAAACCTTTCGGGATGGATTCTCCAGATAATCGGCAATCTCTTTTCTCCAATCATCTTCTGCCAGATTACTCCCGAATGCATATACATCATTAGCAAAAACTTCTTGAAGCTTTTTATAACCTGATGCACTTTGGGCCAATCTATTTGCCTCTCCATTATCCCCTCTAGGAATGTGTTGTAGAATTACTGACCGAAAGCTCTTCAATATTTCTTTGCATTCTTCATAGTAATTCCTCAAGGCATCACTTTTGCACTCATATTCACCATTCAATTGCTTTATGACCAATCCTGAATCTCCAAAAATTTCAACCGCAATGGCCTCTGCTTCTTTCAAATATTGGAGCCCTGCTCCACCACCTTTGTTGCATGAAGATCCATCGAAGAATAACACCCAAGGAACAATGTTAAGCAAATTTATCGATGTATCATGATGTTCAGTAATGAAATCGGCAATAATCTGTCCCTTAACAGCCTTTGCCGATTCAAACCTTAATTCAAATTCAGACAAAGCTAAAATCCATTTGCCAATCCTTCCGTTCAAAATTGGCATAGACAACATGTGTTTAATCACATCAAACCTTGAATACACAATGCATTCGGCATGTAGTAAGTAGTGCCGAAATTTTGTACAGGAGTAGTAAACACATAAGCAAAGTCTCTCCATAGCCGAATACCTTGTCTCTGGATCTAGTAACTTTCGGCTAAGGTATGCAACCACTCTTTCCTTCCCTTCAAATTCTTGAATGAGGGCCGATCCAATAGTTTGGGCATCGGCCGCCACATACAACTTGAAAGGCTTGTTCAATTGTGGAGGCACCAATACTGGTGGCTTCTTCATGTACTCTTTTATTTCATTGAAAGCCTTCTGTTGTTCGTCACTCCATACAAACTTTTGATCCTTTTTTATTTTCAACAGTGAGGAAAAGGGCAACACCTTTTGTGATAAGTTTGATATGAATCTTCTCACAAAGTTTATCTTGCCAAGCAGCGATTGTAGCTCCTTAAGATTAGTTGGAGGAACAATTTCATCAATTGCCTTCATGCTTTTCTTACCAACTCCTATTCCTCCTTCATGTATCAAAAATCCCAGAAATTCTCCAGCCGAAACTCCAAAAGCACACTTGTTCGGGTTCATCTTAAGCCCATGTCTCCTGGTGCATTCTAGAGTTTTCCTTATGTCGGCCAAATGAGACTCATGATCCAATGACTTGATCACCACATCATCAATATATATTTCCACAATCTTGCCGATCAACTCATGAAAAATATAATTCATAGCCCTTTGATAAGTTGCACCGGCATTCTTTAATCCAAAGGTCATGACAACCCACTCAAACAACCCTATGTGTCCAGGACACCTGAAAGCTGTCTTTACTATATCTTCCAATGCCATATAAATCTGATTGTATCCTGCGTTACCATCCATGAAACTGAGTACTTTGTATCCAGCAGCAGCATCAACCAATGAATCAGCAATAGGCATTGGATATCCATCCATGGGTGTAGCCTTGTTTAAGTCTCTAAAGTCTATACAAACCCTCATCTTTCCATTTTTCTTATAAACAGGAACGATATTAGAGATCCAATCCGCGTATTTACATGGCCGAATGAAATTTGCATCTAGTAATCTTTCAATCTCCTTTTTCACATCGGCCAACACTTCTTCCTTGTAGATTTTTCGGGGTGGTTGCTTGTAAGGCTTGTATCCAGGTTTGATTGGCAACCGATGCTCAACAATAGAACGGTCTAGACCAGGCATCTCCGAATAATCCCAAGCAAAGCAGTCCTTGTATTCTTTTAACAATGTCACCAACTTTTCTTTGAAAACCGAATCCAAGTTAGCACTGATAAATGTCGGCCTTGGCTTGTCACCATCTCCAATGTCCACTTCTTCTAATTTATCGGCCGACACAAATCCACGTCCTAATTTTCCATCAGTTCCGTCAATTGGATTTTCCATCAAAAATTACTATGAGAGCCGACTGCTTCGATCGGCTGTTGATCACTGCTAGCTGGTGCCACAGGACCTTCTCCCCAGTCTTTACCTGAGAAACAATCTATGCCTTGATATTCCCAGAAAGCTGGTTCCATATTTGCCACGCTTATTGAGTCATCTGCTTGGACAATCTCCACCTCATCATCTATCCACTGAATAAGCTGTTGATGCATAGTAGATGGAATACAACAATTTGCATGAATCCAATCTCTTCCAAGCAGCAAGCTATATGCCCCTTTGCCCTCAATGACAAAGAAAGTCGTAAGCAGAGTCTTGGACCCAATCATCAGATCAACATGCACGCATCCCTTGGTGTCCGAAGGATTTCCAGCAAAATCATTTAGAATTATGCTCGTTGGTGTCAAATCTCTAGGACCCATACCAAGCTTCCTGAATGTGGTATATGGCATTACATTGACAGCAGCTCCTCCATCGACAAACATCTTGGTCAATGGTTTGCCATTAACGTATCCCTTCAAGTACAGTGGCTTCATGTGCCGATTCTGGGTTGGCTTCTCAAAAACAGCTTGTTTGTTCAACATCAATTGTGCCATTAACCCAAATTGTTCGGCATCATCTATATCGGGCAATATTTCTTCCTGTACAATTTGATTAGCTGGAGCCATGAATTCATTCGGCAAGAAACATACCATGCATGTAGGAGCCGAATGACCATGTTCGTCAGGCCTGTCTTTTGGGAGCCATATTGATTTCATCCTAGGCCTTGCTTGCTTTAATTCTTGATTCCTCAGGCGTTGGACTCTTCTCTTCTGACTCCTTCTTAAACCAGGTGGACACCACTGTCCTTTTTGCCAAACATACTCACGATCTTCTTGATCTGCTCTTTCAAGGAATTGGTTATAGATGTCAGCTACATCATTATTTTTAGCAAACCTGACATCTTTCTTGAAACCATATGCCTGGTTACTCATCAAGGCCAATCTGTGCGACAACTGGCCCAAATCATCAAACTCCATCCCGAACAGCTTCTCCCGAATGGCAGGCAGCATGCCAGCTACAGCCATACCAGCCAGCTGGTCATCAGGTATGTTCAGAGAAAAGCACATACTCTTAGTTTCCCTAAACCTCCTGAGGAACTCTGTAGGTGTTTCATTATTCCTCTGCCTTAAGCTGGTCAAATCAACCAACTTTTTCTCGGTACTGCCAATGTAGTAATGAGCATGGAATTTCTGTTCCAGGTCTTTCCAAGTACAAATCGACCGAGCAGGCAAAGAAGCAAACCATGTAAAAGCTGGACCCGTCAGTGACAAAGGAAAGTATCTAATTCTGAAAGCCTCGTCTGCCGAAGCCTCTCCAAGCTGCATCAGATATCGAGCTATATGTTCCACAGTACTTGTATCATCTTGTCCTGAGAATTTAGTAAACTCTGTAGGCACTTTGACTCTATTCGGCAATGATACCCTTTGGTACCACTCCGGGAAAGGAGACGAATACATGTATCCCTGATTCTTAGGCTTCAGACCGAATTGATTTTGCAATACATCGGTCATTTTTTGCACCATGAGGTCAATATTGGTATCTTGATTCCCTGGTTTTCCAGCAAGCATACCTGCAGTACCAACATATCCAGGATTCGGGAGAGCGTCGATAGCATTGTAATCCATAAATTCTGAATATCCGTTTCCATACATGTCCCTTTGCAGTCTGTTGTTCAGGGGAGATATCTTGTAAGCAGAAGCAGGCGGATTCCCTGTGGTGCCGAATGCCATATCACCGTATGTGCGAGTTTTCGGCAGTGCAAGCTGAGGATCTTGCCGAATCGGTTGTCCATTTATATTTTTAGCACCAGAACCTCCAGTTTCATCAGCATTTCCTTTACCATGTGGTTTCTGAACTGGTGCTTGAACATTGAAGTATGTCGGGCCACCCAATTGCCCATGTATCTGCTCGAAGGGTTTATCCACATACTGACCAAAAATGCTTACCATTATATGCCGAAAACTGTTCAAGAACGCAGCATTGTGATTGGTCATTGCTTCTCCCAAAGCTTTGTATAACAAGCCCGAGAATCTCTCCCTTCTCTTCTTCTTCAGTAAGATCAGATTGCCCAGGAAGGAGAACTCTTGGCAGATCGGACTTGAGAAAAGGTGCACCACTCCTGTTCTTGGCGAAAGACAGTAAACATTTGTTAATGAATTGACTAGCAGCAGCCTTTACCATCTGTTGATGCTCTTCAGACAATTCTTCCAAAGTGACATCCATGATGTCGCTCAACTCAGGCATCTTGAAAACTCGTGTGTGTCCCACCGGGCGTGCCAAAAAGTGTGTTGACGTAAAATCCGCACCTCACGCCAAGCACACAGCAAGCCGAACAAGCTGGCTTCAAACGTGGCCCGGGCTTTCGAATCCGGAAGCGTGCCAGTCAGTTTGCCTGAAAACTAACAAAGGGATAAAACGTTTAGATCAAAACCTGGAACGTGCCGGATGAGACCAGACAGTTCCATATTTGCGGCGTTGAAGCCAATCTGAAAGACATATAGCTACAGAGAAGCTATCTGTCGGCAGTTAAACCCACATTCGGCAATCGACAAGGTACGCAAGGAACACACTGCCGAACGTATGACATAAGCATGACGAAAGATCGGCTTTCAACAGAATGAACATTGTAACACGTACTCATAGCCGATTAACGAGAAACAGAGCATGATAGATAAATAAAAGGGTGAAACATGATCATAAATTCGTAGTAAACAAAGGAATGCATAGGCCGAAAGCAGCACCCGTCAAGCATGACAACAAACGAGTTAGGCCGAAAGCAGCACCTGACTCGTTTGAGGCCACACCACTAATCAGACTAGATCAATCCACCGCATGATACAATCTAACCATGAGAAGCTAAAAGCATTCAATGTTTAGTTACGAATCCACAATACAGTCACGAATTTACATTGAAAACAAGAATGCATAGGCCGAAAGCAGCACCCGTCAAGCATGACAGCAAACGAATTAATCCACCGCATGATACAACTCGTTTGAGGCCACACCACCAATCAGATTAGATCAATCCACCGCATGATACAATCTAATCGTGAAAGGCTAAAAGCATTCATTGTCCAATGCAAACCCACGAACACACGTTCACTCGTGAGAGCACTGCCGAATACGGCTATTTAGCCGAATCGGGATCCATGGCGAAGGAACAAGCCTAATCGGTAAAGATAAATCTATCAGATCGAATCGAATTCTAATCCACCGGATGATTAGCTCTAAGACGACCCAAAAACCTGCATCTACCGCATGATACCCGGTTCTGTCAAGATCTACGCAATGCCGACAAGCTTGAACCCGCGACACGTAGCAACCTAGATCGGTTTCGGATTCGGCTGTGAGGGGATAAGTCGTCACGTCATGAAGTAGAGCCGATTCTAGCCGATCTAGATTGGGCAAAGGTGAGTTGCATGAATTAAGCACATAGTAAAAAAGAAGCAACACGGGGTAACTTAATGAATCTGTTAGATCTTGCCGAAATCTAACAGAGCCGATAACTTGGTCCATACTAGATCTTAGCCCACCGCATGGCTCATGACCTAACAGAGGAACCTTCTTGAGACCACAACTTAAATCCACCGGATGATACTAAGCATGGTAACAAGACTACTTGCATCAAAGCTTAAATCCACCGCATGATACTAAGCATGATACAAGGTTGCCGGTACTTACGGAGGTCGACGGATCGATGACTCCTCTCGAAGAACTCGACGACTCGACTAAAGGACTCGATATTGGCACGGGGCCGGTTTGTTGTATTGATTGATTCGATTCATTCTTTTCTTTACAATTGCCATGGGCTTATATTTATACCCAGGTCTTGATACAACTCCCAGTCGGACACGACTGCAATACTTATCCCTAAAATAAACGATGAATCTTCGTGTCCATGTCGCATTCCTTGTTGAACCGGCCTTTCCTTTTATTCCACGTCATCACGCCTTCCCGAGTACTCTTTCCATACGATCAGCGCTTCTGCCGAATGACGACGTGTTCCCGACCGCAGAGCATCTTTACCGAATGCTTCACCTCTGCCGAATGACGACGCGCTCCCGACCGCAGAGCGTCTCCTGCCGAATGCTCCAGCAAAGCCTCCTAGCCGAATGGTATCTTTCCACCAAATCTGGCCCACATGTCAGCTTCTTCCCGGTGCCAATTTTTGGTGTCAACAAATCCAGAGCAACACATGGTAACTTAATGGATCTACCAGATCTTGCCAAAATCCAATAGAGCCGATAACTTGTTCCAAGCTAAAACTTAGCCCACCGCATGGCTCATGATCTAACAATGGGACCTTCCTGAACCAAAGCCTAAATCCACCGCATGATACTAGGCATGATGCAGGGTTGCCGGTACTTACGGAGGTCGACGGATCGATGATTCCTCTCGAAGAACTCGACGACTCGACTAAAGGACTCGAAGTTGGCACGGGGCCGGTTTGTTGTATGATTGATTGTACGATGCTTTTACAATTACCATGGGTTTATATTTATACCCAGGTTTCGACACGACTCCTAATCGATTACGATTACATTATTTATTTCCTAAAAAAGATAAACGCCGGGGCACCGTATCCGTCTTTCATTCCAAGTTAAACCAGCCTTTTCCTTATACTTGATCCACGTCATCACGCGCTCCCGAATGCCTTTTGCGAAACAGTCCTCTTGCCGAATGACGATGCATTCCCGACCGCAGAACGTCTTTACCGAATGCTCTAGGGAAAAGCTCCTTTGCCGAATGATATCTTTTCAACGAATCCGGCCCACATGTCAGCTTCTTCCTGGTACCAATTTTTGGTGTCAACACATGCCCCTTCAATTTCGGGATAAAAGATAATTTTATCTCGGAATTGACCAGAAGCACTCAACATTCCCAAGTTAGTTCTGCTCGACACCCGCTTCTCCTTTTGAATCTTTAGAGCTCTCGTCCGGATCCGAACCCTAGGTTATCGACTTCCAAGATTCAATCTTCAAATGGCGAACCAAGATTTTGCCCTCCAGGTAAGCTTCAATCCCCTCAAGCACATTCGGTATTCTTCTTTCGATTTGCATTTTAAATTTCCTCTCATCTCTTTCCATTCTTGATAGGCCCTAGCTGCCGAAATCCTTATCCCCGTTGAGGAAAAAGCTCCATCCTACTTCCTCGGCCCTGTAGGGAATTCAGATCCTTCCGAACTCATCGCGGCCGAATCTCAGAGGGTTCCTTTCAAGATTTCATTGACAAAACCTCATGAGTGGCAAGACGCCTTCAAGAACTGGCCGTTGCCCCCAATTGCCGGCTGGAGAAATTGGTACAAAAGGATATCTGATGACAAAAGCCCCTAAACACAGAACTGGGACCATCTGCGTATTTCTCATTGCCTGGAGCTATCACTAGCCGAAACACCAAAGAACGAGAACCTTCTGATTGCAGCTTGCCACTTTTGGTCCAATGGTGCAAATGCTTTTCTCTTCGGTCATGGCCCAATGTCTCCCACTTTGGCCGATGTCTACATGATGACCGGCCTGAACGTCACAGGAACTGTATATCCATATGACTACAAAGGTTCCTCCAAGCAGACAGGAGTAAAAACAGGGGTTGGATACAAGAGATACATCCAGAACCATATGTCTGATGGTCCTCTGACCGATGTCGAATATAGAGCCTTCCTGAACATGTGGCTATGCAGATCAGTCTTCTGTGGCAAAGCCAATGAGCCAACCCTGAATCACATCGTGATGGCTGAAGAGCTGGCTGCCGGAAAACTCATTCCACTTGGGAAATACCTCCTGGGAAGTGTCTACCATATGCTCAATCAAACCATCCACCTGATGCATACCAGCAAGAAAATCCCCTGTGTCAATGGTCCTTGGTGGTTTGTCCAAATGTGGCTGCAATTGTACATGCATCAAATCATCGCCATTGATCTCAACAGCCGAGACTTTCCTTCAATCAATTACAAAGAAGGAGAAACCCGGAGAACCAAAGGTTGTCAAACCTATGGAGAAGCTGCCTCCACTGTATCTATTAACAAGAACATCGGTGAACTGTTTGAGCTCTTCTTCAAAGGCTCTGCTCATCCTCTTTGGTTCCCATATCTGGACAATGACAATCTCACTCTCCCTTGCGAATTCAGCTTTGAAACTGGATGCACTGATGTACAATCTATAGCGATCTTCAATGCCTTCATTCAGCCCTGCATCCTGCCAGCCGAATTCTGTGGAGAAAGGCTGGTTCAAAGCACTTACGAATATTATCAGCCAAACATGATGGCTAGACAGTTGGGATGTGGCCAAGTGCCCCCAAGGCTATTTCTTCACGAATTTCTCAAGCCTAGGGAGATTGTCAAGGATTCCACGGAGACAAGAAGGATTTTTACTTATAAATGCTGCGAAACTATCTATGCACCTGAGCCTTTTGTGCCAATAATATCTGCCCATCCTTCTTTCACTCTCTGGTGGCAAGAACTCCATGATCATATCTTCAACACGCCAATCCATCCTTTCTGCCTCGAGTTAATGCCTGATTATCAGCCAACTTCAGAGGTAATACGCTCATCCCTCATCTGTCTCAATAACATCAACCCCAATTGATCCTGATTCTGTCATCTTGCAGGATATAACACCTGCCCCTCTTGCCAGGGCGATCTTGTACAAAGCTGCAGGCCCAATATCTGCTTTGGGGCACCAATCTCCTACCTTGGCTCAACTGATGGCTAGACAGGCGTCTCTAGATCCAATACATACTAGACCATCATCTGTCAAGAAAAGAACAAGCAGCAAAAAAGTTATCAAGGTCAGAGCCTTCTTCTTTTGACCATAATGCCATTGGTATTTTGCTCAGCTTTATCTTTTCTTGGTTTCAGGTCAGAGAACAGCAACTAGCAATCAGTACAGATCTTGCCGATGCTTCATTGACTGGTAAAATTCCACCACTTTATCCTCTTAACTTCTTTTTCATCGGCACTTTGTTAACTGCAGAACAATCTTCAATGGATCCAATCTTGGAAAGCTCTCCTTCTCATCACGATTCATCTCTAGCTTTGCAACTTCTTCCTCAATCAGAAGCATTATCTTCACCAAGAAATCTTCCAGCTTCTCCTCAGCAAGATACACAGAATCTTTCCATTGAGCCTGAGAGGCTTCCTTCCCCCATTCAGGAAGTCAGGAATGAGGTAAACAAAATCATTCAACTTTCTCTACCCTTTTTCTCAGCGGATTATTACTAATTCGGCAAGACTTTCTTTCAGGAAAAATCCATTTCATCATCCAGCTATTCTTTTGCTGTGGACGACTTGGTTGCCGAACAAGGGGAAGAAACATCTTCTGGCCAAACTCTGTCAGAAGAAAATCAAACAAAGCTGAAAGATATCCTTGCTTTGCTGCACAAGAGTATCCAAGATCAAGTCAAAGATGCTGATCTCCTAAGGGATGTACTGGAATCCATTGACCAAGAACTCCCTGATGATATAAAAACTTCTTTGGAACCAGTTTCTCATTTGGATCAACAATACGCCGCAGTAAAGCAGGCTCTAAAAAACCAATCTTCTCAACCAGCTCTGGAACAGAGGAGATCCACAGCCAAACAATCTGTGAAAGACCTGCATACTCAAGCTCAGAACAGCAAAGAATTACTGACCAAATTGGAATCTGAACTTGAAAAGAAGCATGTCAGAAAAGCTGCACTTGAAGCCGAATTGAGAGATCTATCGGCCGAAATTGAAGCTGATGAGAAGAAGATAGTTGAGCTTCCCAAATTAACAGAGAAGATGCGAAAGGAAGCTTCATCAGCTCTGAACGAAGAAAAACAACTCAAGGCAAAGCTTGCTGCTCTGGCTAGAACCCAAGAAGCTGACAAAAACTTATTAGAGAGCATTAGCAATATGATATCAGATGCTAAAAATGTAATCTCAAAGTACTTGGGCTTGTAATTGTAACAAACAGTCGATAGCCGAATGCTTTATCAATCCTGCAATCTTGTCATTTCTTAACTCTGTTTTTCTCCATTGTGGATAACTCATTCGGCAAAGCTGATCGTAACAGTGTCAGACCCGAAAACGCCTCAAACACAACACAGCCGAATCTCATTCAGTCAAAACCGAACACGACTTCGGCAAGAATCCCAAACGACATGAAAATCGATCGGTTGGAAAATCCTTTCCACCTTCCGAACTCCTTGGGATATGCACCACAATCTTCGGCCACGATCTCTTCATTAGTTCCATAAATAAGAACCTTGAGCGCTCCTAATCTTTTATCAAATCCTCCGTCTTCCAAGCTTTCTGCTAGCCTGAGCCCCCTCTCCTTCGAGCACAGTAATCTCCAGAAAACCCCAATGACCAACAACAGCGGAAGACGCCCGGCCGTCGACGAAGCTGAAGGGAGCCGCGCCGGTGCTCGTCGAAGGTGATGACTATCTGCCTCTCCTTATCCTTTCCTCCAGATTTTGCCTTATTATCAACTTTCTTTGTGTTTTCAGGCTCATCCAATGGAACCCCGTTACTGCCTTGACTGCGGCTCCGGCTGCAGCGGATGATTCTTCGGAGTCATCTAGCCGATCCCCTAGGCCCAACTGGGATCTGCGCTACTCAGATAGCGATGCCCGCCGATTCAAGCAGGAACGTGACGACACTCGGCATGAGCTGGAGGTCATCTCCAAACAAGCCGGGATCGCAGATCTAGAGTGGCAACACCAGCGCAAGCAGCTGCTTGAGACCATCGACGGTAATTTCTGCGGTTTGCTTAACTTCAATCTGACTTTGGACTAACCCGCCGTTGCTTCGTAATCCTACAGATCGCGACGCCAAACTCGATCAGCTGAAGACATTGGTTGAGTCTTTGGCAAACAAGGTGAATGCTCCTGGGGACATGCCAGAAGCTCGCCTCGGTGCAGTGGCAGGCCGTATCGATGAGGTGGCCTTACACGGCATCCGTCTGGGCACTGCCGCAGGCCTAGTCGCCATGTCGACGCACACTGGCACTGACTATTCCAGGCTACCGCCCGGCTTTGCCAATGGCAATCCGGAGGAGATCGACGATATTGAGGCCTCCATAGATCGCCTTGATGCTCATGGCGTCGCCATTGCCGATTCCATTCATCCCCAGTCTGTTCTGAACAGGTTGTTCCATTAGTTTGTACTAGGGATTATGGAATTTCGGCAATAAAACTTATCTTTTGCAGTCTTTTTTGTGATAACTTGGTCAAACTCATGATGCAAAATATTTGTACTAAGGGCAATACATTCTGGTATTGGCCATTTTCCTTCCGTTGGCATTTGTTCTGAAGGCGGCTCCTTCCCGAATGCCGGCTGTTTCAGTTGTCCTGGCATTGAATATTTCAATCAGCGATCAACCTCAACACTAGGATAATATTTCTTCAAGTATCTCCCATTGATAGCAGCAGTAAACTCTTCTCCTAGCAAAGTTTTCAGGACATATGCATTTCCAGGCACGCATCTGACCACTCTGAAAGGACCTTCCCAATTTGGAGACCATTTACCGAATGCACTGTATTTAGTTCCAATCGGTAATATTGCTTTCCAAACTAAATCTCCTTCTGCAAATTGCTTGACTTTCACCTTCTTGTTGTAATATTTAGCAACTCGCATTTTATTTTTCTCAACATTTTCCAAGGCCCTGAGACGAATCATATGCAAATCTTCTAATTCGTCCATCATTAAATCATTATAATCTTTAGAACTTAAATCTTTTTGCAACTTTATTCTCCTTGAGTCTGACTGCATCTCCCATGGCAAGATAGCATGATGTCCATATACCAATTCATAAGGAGACGTCTGTGTAGCCCCATGTGGAGCCATTCGGTAAGCCCATAAAGCCTCATTTAATACCGAATGCCACTTTCTTGGCTTCTGATCAATCTTCTTCTGTATAATTTTAATCATAATCTTGTTAGAAGCCTCTGCCTGACCATTAGCTTGGGCATAA
This sequence comes from Echinochloa phyllopogon, assembly GCA_033239725.1. NCBI lineage: Eukaryota > Viridiplantae > Streptophyta > Magnoliopsida > Poales > Poaceae > Echinochloa > Echinochloa phyllopogon. Next base: position 8,101,349 of record BTCW01000001.1, read on the forward strand.
TAAGGAGAAGAATTCAACAATTTGATGCCCATACTTTCAGCAAAATTTCTGAACTCTGACGATGTAAACTGAGTTCCTTGATCTGTGGTGATTGTTTGAGGAATTCCAAATCTGTAAATGATATGTTCTTTAACAAATTCAACCATATTCTCTGATGTCACCTTCTTTAATGGAATCGCCTCAACCCACTTAGTAAAATAATCGGTTGCCAAAAGCACAAACTTATGCCCCTTGCTGGATGGAGGATTTATTTGGCCAATCAAATCTATTCCCCACCCTCTGAATGGCCATGGCTTGATAATAGGATTCAGAACTGATGCTGGAACTCTCTGAATGTTTCCAAATCTCTGGCAATCTTGGCATCCTTTGTAATATTCAAAGCAGTCTTCTAGCATTGTAGAACAATAGTACCCAGTTCTCCTAATAACCCATTTCATTCGGTAAGCCGATTGATGTGCTCCACACAGCCCATCATGCACTTCACTTATCAGCCTTTTTGCTTCTTCTTGACTTAAGCAATGTAACAGCACCCCATCCAAGGATTTATAATATAAATTATCATCAAGAAGAACAAACTTTAAAACTTTATACCTGAGCTTTCTAGAAACCTTTCGGGATGGATTCTCCAGATAATCAACAATTTCTTTTCTCCAATCATCTTCTGCTAGATCACTCCCGAAAGCATATACATCATTAGCAAAAACTTCTTGAAGCTCTCTATAACCCGAAGCACTTTGAGCTAATCTGTTCGCCTCTCCATTGTCTCTCCTAGGAATATGCCGCAGAATTACTGACTGAAACTCCTTTAAGATTTGCTTGCATTCCTCATAATAATTCCTTAAGATATCGTTTCTGCACTCATATTCGCCATTTAGTTGCCTTATGACTAATTCTGAATCTTCAAAGATTTCAACTGCAATGGCCTTTGCTTCTCTCAAGTATTGAAGTCCTCTGAGCAACGCTTCATACTCGGCTTGATTATTAGTGACAGTAGGTTGAATAGGAATAGCAAATTCAAATACCTCTCCTTTTGGCGAAATTAACAAAATACCTACTCCACCACCTTTGTCACATGAAGATCCATCGAAGAATAATACCCAAGGAGTAATTTCAAGCAAATTAGCTGATGAATCGCGATGTTCAGTAATGAAGTCAGCAATAATCTGTCCTTTAACAGCTTTTGCCGATTCAAACTTTAACTCAAATTCAGACAAAGCTAAAATCCATTTGCCAATCCTTCCGTTCAAAATTGGCATAGACAACATGTGCTTTATCACATCAAATTTTGAATACACAATGCATTCGGCATGTAGCAAGTAGTGCCGAAATTTTGTACAGGAGTAGTAAACACATAAACAAAGTTTCTCGGTAGCCGAATACCTCGTTTCGGGATCAAGCAATTTCCGGCTAAGGTATGCAACTACCCTTTCCTTTCCCTCAAATTCTTGTATGAGGGCCGATCCAATAGTTTGGGCATCGGCCGCCACGTACAACTTAAAAGGCTTGTTTAGCTGTGGAGGTACCAATACTGGTGGTTCTTTCATGTATTCCTTGATCTCATCGAAAGCTTTTTGTTGTTCGTCACCCCATACAAACTTCTGATCCTTCTTGACTTTTAGCAGTGAAGAGAAAGGCAACACCTTTTGTGATAAGTTTGATATGAATCTTCTTACGAAATTGATCTTACCAAGTAATGACTGTAATTCCTTAAGATTAGTTGGAGGAACAACTTCATCAATGGTTTTCATACTTTTCTTGCCAACTCCTATTCCTCCTTCATGCACCAGAAATCCCAGAAATTCTCCTGCCGAAACTCCAAAAGCACATTTATTTGGGTTCATCTTGAGCCCATGTTTCCTAGTGCACTCTAGAGTTTTCCTTATGTCGGCCAAATGTGCTTCATGATCCAATGACTTAATCACAACATCATCGATATATATCTCCACAATCTTGCCGATCAACTCATGAAAAATATAATTCATGGCTCTCTGATAAGTTGCACCAGCATTCTTCAAACCAAACGTCATGACAACCCATTCAAACAACCCTATATGTCCTGGACATCTGAAAGCTGTTTTCGCTATATCTTCCAATGCCATAAAAATTTGATTGTACCCCGCATTACCATCCATGAAACTAATCACTTTATATCCAGCAGCAGCATCAACCAACGAGTCAGCAATAGGCATTGGATATCCATCCATGGGTGTAGCTCTGTTCAGATCTCTAAAGTCTATGCAAACTCTCATCTTCCCATTTTTCTTGTACACAGGAACAATATTAGAGATCCATTCTGCATATCTGCATGGCCGAATAAAATTTGCTGCTATTAATCTTTCCACTTCTTTCTTTACATCGGTCAACACTTCATCTTTGTAGATTTTCCGGGGTGGTTGCTTGTAAGGTTTATAACCAGGCTTGATCGGCAATCGATGCTCAACAATGGAACGATCTAAACCAGGCATCTCCGAATAATCCCAAGCAAAGCAATCTTTGTATTCTTTTAACAACTCAATCAACTTTTCTCTGAAAACTGAATCCAAGCTAGCACTGATGAATATCGGCCTTGGTTTGTCACCATCTCCAATGTCTACTTCTTCTAATTTATCAGCCGACACAAATCCATGTCCTAGCTTCCCGTCAGTCCCATCGATTGGATTATCCATTAAAAATTACTAAAAGAGCCGACTGCTTCGATCGGCTGTTGATCACTGCTGACTGGCTCAACAGGACCTTCTCCCCAGTCCTTACCTGAGAAACAATCTATGCCTTGATATTCCCAGAAGGCCGGTTCCACATTAGCCACGCTAATTGAATCATCTGCTGGGACAATTTCCACTTCATCATCTATCCACTGAATAAGCTGCTGATGCATAGTAGATGGAATACAGCAATTCGCATGGATCCAATCCCTTCCAAGTAGCAAGCTGTATGCCCCTTTGCCTTCAATAACAAAGAAGGTTGTAAGCAGAATCTTAGATCCAATCATCAGATCTACATGTACACATCCTTTGGTGTCCGAAGGATTTCCAGCAAAATCATTCAAAACTATGCTTGTTGGCGTTAAATCTCCAGGGCTCATGCCAAGTTTCCTGAATGTATTGTATGGCATCACATTAACAGCAGCTCCACCATCAACAAACATCTTCGTCAGTGGCTTTCCGTTGACATATCCTCTTAAGTACAGTGGCTTCATGTGCCGATTCTGGACTGGCTTCTCGAAAATAGCTTGCTTATTCAATACCAATTGTGCCATTAACCCACATTGCTCGGCTTCATCCACTTCTGACAATATCTCTTCCTGTACAATTTGATTAGCTGGAGCCATGAATTCGTTCGGCAAGAAACATACCATGCATGTAGGAGCCGAATAACCCGATTCGTCAGGTTTGTCTTTTGGACGCCATATTGATTTCATCCTGGTTCCTGCCCGCTTCAACTCTTGATTCCTCAGGCGTTGGACTCTTCTCTTCTGGCTCTTTCTTAAACCAGGTGGACACCACTGTCCTTTCTGCCAGACATACTCACGATCTTCTTCTTCATGATCAATCCATCTATAATCAGCACGTCTTTTCATTGGTTGATCATCATTCTTATATATTTTAAAACGCCGATCATCACTAGGGTGTACCCTTCCAATTCTTTCGTGGACGGATCGGCGACTGACAACATTTTGCCTATGTTCGACATATCCATTATTGCATTCAGGACAGTTATTCCATGTAGGCAGCTTTAAACCCTCGTTCCAACAGTGTCTGAAGAAGACACAATCCCAATGTGCACGTTCTTGTTCTCGGACATATTCCTCTTGTTCTTCCTCATACCTTTTTTCTTCGCGCCTCCTCTTCTCCTCCTCGTACTCACGTCTCTGGTAGTGCTCTTTTTCTTGCTGACGCTGCCACTTATTGAGGAGAATGCGCGATGTGACTCTGGGTTTAGAAGATTTCCCAATTTCAAGTCGGCTATTCGGAAAACGAGGCTTTTCCTCGCGAATCTGTTCGATCGTGATTTGCCGATTAGGATCGACTGAGCCATTCTGCTTCGCTTCCTTCGACGTCAGGACTTTCATCCTTCCCTTTTCTCCAGATTCGGCAACACTCACCATATTGATTGAGAACCCAATCATGTTCTGAGGAAACGGGTTATTGTCCAACTTCATCTTATTGTCGAATTTCAGATGCCCTTCTCGGATAGCTTTCTGAATCCTCACTCTAAAAACCCTGCATTCATTGATGGAATGAGAATTTCTATCATGGAATCCACAGTACCTCTTATCTTTCACTCCATCAGGCCGAAGCATAGAATGCCCCTCTGGTAGCTTGATCCGGCCTTCTTTTACAAGATAGTCAAACAATTTATCCGCCTTAGTTACATCAAAATCATAGGTGCCCTTATTCTGTTTAATCCACCTCTGACTCACCATGACTGGTTCTTTACCCCACACTATCTCTGCTGCGGCTATCTCCTCGCTATCTTCATACTCATCTCCTTGATCCGCTCTTTCAAGGAATTGGTTATAGATATCAGCTACATCATTGTGTTTAGCAAATCTGGCATCTTTCTTGAAACCATATGCCTGGTTACTCATTAAGGCCAATCTGTGTGACAACTGGCCCAGATCATCGAACTCCATTCCGAATAGCTTTTCCCGAATGGCAGGCAGCATGCCAGCTACAGCCATACCAGCTAGCTGGTCATCAGGTATGTTCAGAGAAAAACACATGCTCTTTGTTTCCCTAAATCTCCTGAGGAACTCCGTAGGTGTCTCATTATTCCTCTGCCTTAAGCTGGTCAAATCAACCAACTTTTTCTCGGTACTGCCAATGTAGTAATGAGCATGGAATTTCTGCTCCAGGTCTTTCCAAGTACAAATTGACTGAGCAGGCAAAGAAGCAAACCATGTAAAAGCTGGACCCGTCAGCGACAAAGGAAAGTATCTGATTCTGAAAGCCTCATCTGCTGAAGCTTCTCCAAGCTGCATCAGATATCGAGCTATATGTTCTACAGTGCTAGTATCATCTTGTCTTGAGAACTTAGTGAACTCTGTAGGCACCTTGACTCTATTCGGCAATGATACCCTTTGGTACCATTCTGGGAAAGGAGACGAGTACATGTACCCCTGATTTTTAGGCTTCAGACCGAATTGATTTTGTAATACATCGGTCATTTTTTGCACCATGAGGTCAATATTGGTATCTTGATTCCCTGGTCTCCCAGCAGGCATCCCTATAGTACCAACATACCCGGGATTCGGGAGAGCGTCGATAGCATTGTAATCCATAAACTCTGAATATCCGTTCCCATACACATCCCTTTGCAGCCTGTTGTTAAGAGGGGATATCTTGTAAGTAGAAGCAGGTAGATTTCCCGTGGTGCCGAATGCCATATCACCATATGTACGAGGTTTCGGCAATGCATGCTGAAGCTCTTGCTGAATCGGCTGTCCACTCGTGTCTTTAGTTCCAGAAGCTTCAGTTTCTTCAGTACCTTTACCATGACGTTTTGGGACCGATGCTTGAACATTAAAATATGTTGGTCCACCAAGTTGTCCATGCACTTGCTCAAAAGGTTTATCCACGTGTTGACCAAAGATGTTGACCAGTATGAGCCGAAAATTGTTCAGGAATGCAGCATTATGATTGGTCATTGTTTCTCCTAAAGCCTTGTACAACAAGCTAGAGAACTTCTCCCTTTCTTCATCTTCAGTAAGATCAGATTGTCCCGGCAAAAGAACTCTTGGCAGATCTGACTTGAGAAATGGTGCACCACTCCTGTTCTTAGCAAAAGACAGCAAGCATTTCTTGATGAACTGATCTGCAGCAGTCTTCACCATTTGTTGATGTTCATCAGACAATTCTTCAAAAGTGACATCCAGAATGTCTTTTAATTCAGGCATCTTCGAAGCTTGTGGTGTCCCACTGGGCGTGCCAAAAAGTGTGTTGACGTAAAATCCGCACTTCACGCCAAGCACACAGCAAGCCGAATTAGCTAGCTTCACACGTGGCCCGAGCGTTTGAATCCGAAAGCGTGCCAGTCAATTTTCCTGAAACTGACAAAGGGAGAAAAGATGCTTAAATAACACCTGGAACGTACCGGGTAATACCAGATAGTTCCATATTTGCGGCTACGGAGCCAGTTTCGAGCGACATATAGCTATAGAGAGGCTATCTGTCGGCATTTAAAGCATCATTCGGCAATCGGCAAAGCATGCAGGAAAGCGCACTGCCGAATACGTGACGTAAGCATGACGAAAGATCGGTAGTTGACTGAATAAACACCGATTAACCGGGAACAGAGCATGATAGATAAATAAAAGGGCGAAAACATGACCATAATTTCATAATAAACAAGAATGCATAGACAAAAAGCACTAGTCTACCGCATGTCTAGGTACTTTTCAATCCGTCGAGCATGAAACAAGCAAGTTAATCCACCGCATGATACGACTTGCTTGGAATCACACCACCAACCAAGAATAGATCAATCCACCGCATGATATACTCTAATCGTGGAAGGCTAAAAGCATTCTTTATTTAAAACAAAACCGTGAACATGTTTCGCTCGTGGCGATACTGCCGAATACAGCTATATAGCCGAATCGGGTTCCATGAAGAAGGAACATGCTTCGTTGATGATGATAGGTCTATCAGATCGAATCGAATTCTAATCCACCGGATGATTAACTCTAAGACGACCCAAAAACCTGCATCCACCGCATGATACCCGGTTCTGTCAAGATCTACACAAGACCAACGAGCTTGAACCCGCAACACGTGGCAATCTAGATTGACTTCGAATTCGGCTATGGAAACGCAGTGCATTACGAGCTGGAACCGAATCTAATCAACCTAGACTGGGCAAAGGAGTGTTGTAATGAATTAAACACAAAGGTAAAATCCAGAGCAACACATGGTAACTTAATGGATCTACCAGATCTTGCCAAAATCCAATAGAGCCGATAACTTGTTCCAAGCTAAAACTTAGCCCACCGCATGGCTCATGATCTAACAATGGAACCTTCCTGAACCAAAGCCTAAATCCACCGCATGATACTAGGCATGATGCAGGGTTGCCGGTACTTACGGAGGTCGACGGATCGATGATTCCTCTCGAAGAACTCGACGACTCGACTAAAGGACTCGAAGTTGGCACGGGGCCGGTTTGTTGTATGATTGATTGTACGATGCTTTTACAATTACCATGGGTTTATATTTATACCCAGGTTTCGACACGACTCCTAATCAATTACGATTACATTATTTATTTCCTAAAAAAGATAAACGCCGGGGCACCGTATCCGTCTTTCATTCCAAGTTAAACCAGCCTTTTCCTTATACTTGATCCACGTCATCACGCGCTCCCGAATGCCTTTTGCGAAACAGTCCTCTTGCCGAATGACGATGCATTCCCGACCGCAGAACGTCTTTACCGAATGCTCTAGGGAAAAGCTCCTTTGCCGAATGATATCTTTTCAACGAATCCGGCCCACATGTCAGCTTCTTCCTGGTACCAATTTTTGGTGTCAACACTGCCTGTTGTTTATTTCAAACTCAGTATCTAGTACTTGTGAAAAAAAATTCATCATGATAGGACCCCCCTGATCTAGGTTGTTGATGTTTGTAATATGACTCGATAAAATGAACCACTTGTTCACACCAACATTCGGGAGAATCTAATTTGTGAAAAGTTGAAAATCCTGCTCTATCCCTTCATCATGTCCACAAATACCACATATGCGTGAGAGTTTACTCCTGAAACCTATCATATTCTGTATGAAGTCTTGTTGAAAGTTGTGTTCTTGGAATAGATCACATTGTCTGGGGGCTGTTGCAAGCAAATCTATCATCAGAGTGTAGTGGAAGCCCTCATGCCTCAATGATACCCTGAAAAAAAAGGGAAAAGAGAGGAGAAATAAAGGACTCATGAAAGTCCAAGAAAGAAAAAAAATCCCAAAAGGGGAAAAGAAAAGAAAAAGGGGTCAAAAAGGCTGAGGAACAACATGAACTCTCTATCGTTAACTTGCAACATTACCAAGGGCAGTGATGAGAAGCTCCAGGAGCCAATCTTTGGCTTGACCGAAATACTCGACATGACAAGGCCACCACCTGAGAGACAAAGAGAAATACAAAAGAGAATGAGTGAAAGGAGAGATCTCCAGAGAGCTGAGTGCCAGAGATGAAGGGAGATGAGCCATTTAATTGTGAAAACCAGAAAACCCCGAATGCAGGATGAGCAAGAGGACCTTGTTGTAAGAGTCGTTCCATTCACCAACCGCCCAAGATCTGGGAAGTAGCCACCACAAATTCACAGGTATGAGAAAGGTTTGAAATACTCAATATGCAAGTATTCATGATTATAAAAGAACCCTTACTTTAGTCTTGCTCATGTTTTAATTTCTTTACTCGGGACGAGCAAAGATCTAAGTTTGGGGGAGCTTGTTGGCGGTCGTTACAGACCGATTTCCGACCTCCAACCGAGTATAAAACAAACACAATGGAGACACACACCATAGCTATAGGGCTTATCACTGACTATTTCCACAAGTTTTGGTGATTGTCCTCTGTGCAGGTACAAAATGGAGAAACACGTGCTATAAGGGTCAGAAATGACCATTTCGGCCGAACGACTCTGTTCGGCTGGTTACCCCCCTTAGCCGAGCAAGCCACCGGGAGCCGTCCACGTCAACCAAACGACAACATACGACACGTGGACGACCGCCAACTCATCCCGAAGGACCGACAAGTCACCCTGGGCCAATTCGACACGAACGCCAAGCACCAGAACCCAGCCCAGGAGGTCCAGAGGATAAGGCGGTGCAGCAGGAGCAGGCCTGGGCCTTCGGCCCAGTTCGGCCGAATTCTGGCCTTCGGCCGAACCGATCCCGGCTAGAAACCGCCTCCCAGGGAGCAATCCAGACAGTAGGGGCTTGAGTCGGTGGATCCACCGGTTCGGCCGAACTGCCCAGTTCGCCCGAACCAGGGATTTCGCCCAAACAGCCCGGCACCGCCTCCCAGCTGCCTTGGCTGCTACTCTGCCTCCACCGTCCTTCCTTGCTATAAATAGAGGCCCGGTTTCACCTGCAAAACACACAACACGAGAGTAGAGTGCAGGCGAAGCACTGTTAGTTCTCCACTTGTATCAGTAGAGATAGGGAGAGAGGAGAGGTGAGCGTCCCGGAGAGGAGCCGAAGTGTCGGCCCCTCTTCCCGCTGTACCTCTACGGATGCGACTTCACTTCGAGTAACATCCGGGTGTCGTCTGGTAACTCTTGTATCTCTCTCTGATTAATTGAGCATTCAGTTCTTACTTTTATATGCTTGCTGGTTCTTCGTTCAATGCTTAGTTGATTGGTATAACTGTATACTGGTTGCTTAGCTTGGGTGCTTATCTTTCTATAGGAGATAAGTATTAGTTGACTAGTGTAGGCGTGGTGCCTATACTTGAGACTAAATTTGTTTATTCCCGTCGCAACGGAGGTGGTAGCCGTAAGGTGGTGACAGCCCTTCCGGTCTTTGTAGCCCATCACGTTAGTTCCGGTCCGTAGGATTCCCCAGTTGGGAAATAGTGGCACCCCTTCTCATCCCTTTCTGTGTGTCCACCGGCTCCCTTGTCCCGAAGCAAGTATCTATCTGTATCCTCTGATCTGCTCGATCAATCAGTAGAATACCTCTACCAGACTCGTACCCTCTCTACCCTCCTACCTCTTCTCTTCTCTCCTTGTTGTCGTCATCCACCTCATCCATTTCATTCATCCACTCCATCTACCTAGGACAACTTAGTTTAGGATTAGTACACTTCTCGTTCCCCGTGGAAATCGATACCTTGGAATACTCCCGGGTGAAAGCTACATCGGTATCCGTCCGCTTGCGGATTTATCTGTAGGCCGTAAGGAGTGCCAACAATCTCGCGGAACCCTAGCGGAGCCTTAGCCGTTGATCCCAAGCCTCGCCGACCTTCCTTTCCGCCGTTCACCTCAAGCCATCGCCGCCGGCCGCGCGCTGGAGCGCACCGTGCGCGTCCGCGTCGCGCCGCGGCCGAAGCCACACCGGAGACCACACCAACACGCCACACGCACAGCCGCATAGGATCCCGTGGCGGCCACACCCTGATCCCGTACACCCGGTGCACGTGAACCACCCGCACGGCGCACGGTGGACCAAGTCCACAGCACCAGATCCAGTCGTGTCCCCTTCGTGGGCCTAAAGTTCGCGCTGAAGTCCAGTTTAACCCCCTGGACTTTTCTTTCAGCCCAACTCCGGCCTAGCAGCGCTTTTCTCTTTTTCTTTTTTGAATAACAGCGCTGACATATGGGGCCCACATGTCAGCCACTGCCAGCCGCTGACCGCTGGGGCCCACTGACCAGGCTGACCCGTTGACCGTTGACTGGTCAACGCTGACGTCATCCGGACCCATGATGACGTCAGCATAGGGCTGACCCACTGATGACGTCAGCATGACGTTATGCTGATGTCAGTAGGCTAATTTTTGTCTGTTTTTCTTTTTCGGGAAATTATTTAATATTTTCAAAAAATGATTTAAACTTGGAAAATTCATAATAAATCAACTGTAGCTCAGAAAAATATGAAACCAATTTCTATATTTTCTAAAATCATGACCTACGCGTTAGTGTAGGGTTTGGTGTTCTTTGGGTCTTCTTTCCTCGCTGTCTTGGTGTTTCTTTGCTAGTAGCTGCGTCTTATTTAATTTTACGCAACCTTAGGAGCTCCGGAGAGTCAGGAGGAGCCGGACCACTACGACAACTGCTTTGACGAGGACGAAGACTTTTGCCCAGGTTCACGCCCAACCAATCTCTGAAATACCTACTAGACATGTAAACTAGTATGCTAGTGCTTTACTTTACTCGCATGATAAACCTGCACTGCCATTGTTTATATCCTGTTACCTTGCCATCCTATTATCCACTCAATGTTATATGCTATGCTATGCATGTGTTGGGATGGATGTGATTGATATTCTTGGCGTGAGTTGTGGGTGGTATGGGAGGTGTAGTGCAGCTAGGCGGTGTAAGCGAGTAATAACAACTCGATCGTTTGATCAGGCTACACTCGGGGGGTTGAAAGCATCTAGGCCCCTAATTGTGTTTTGGTAATTAATGACAACCCTTGTGGACTAACAATTTTATTTGAGATAATGAGATTAGGTTAGTCCCGAGAGTTGGAATGAGCTTCAAAAGACAATGTGTGGATAGCATGTGTGCTATGGGATTATGGAAGCTCAAGGCAAAGGTATATGATAGGGCTTTTAAATTTGACCGGTCATGAGGCGATTAGTGGGTGAAAAATGACCGGATTGATAGGTTACATAGCCGTACTATCAAGAGGGATCAACGTCGTTGGTTCGATGAAATATTAGTGCCACAATGGTCTTTGATGTGCATGTGGTGCATTTAGAATTTGTGGTGACTAACTTGGAAGGGTGCACTCTGAAATTCTGTTGAAAATCCGCCCTGTCGTGTCTGGCGGACGGTCCGCGGAGTGTTGTCGGACGGTCCGCGGAGTGTTGACGGACGGTCCGTGGTGCTGGCGGACTGTCAACTGTGTTTGCTGTACTGGGGCCCACGTGCTTTGACTTGGAGTGATCTCGCGGACGGTCCGTATTTCCGCTCATTTTCTCCAGGAGCTAGAGCTGTTTCGAGTAGACGGTCCGGCCTTCTCTGGCGGACTGTCCGTGGTGATGGCGGACGGTCCGCAGGTGCTTGGCGGACGGTCCACCGAGCCCCAACGGTCGACTCTGACACACTCTGACAGCGCTTCAAAGCCGTTGTAATTCAAACGCGGACGGTCCGCATGGACCATGCGGACGGTCCACCGTGCACGATCCAGAACGGGTTTTTCCCCAACGGCTAGTTTTGGGGAGAGGGCTATATATACTCACCCCTCACGGGCATGGGGGGTCTCTTGGCACTTTGAAAAGCTAAACACTCATTTTAGAGCCCTTGTTCCTCCCCTCTCTCACTCACTTGCTTTGGGATTGCATTTCTTTGTGAGATTGAGAGACTCTAGTGCATTGCATCAAGGATTTGATCATTGTGGCACTAGGATTGCATCGAGCTCGTGGTTGATTTGTTACTCTTGGAGGTTGCCGCCTCCTAGCCGGCTCGGAGCTCGTGATTCCACCGAGCACTTCAAGAAGATTGTGAAGTTGCCGTGGAAATTGATTGTGAGAGGTTCTTGTGCTCACCTTGCCGGAGCGGTGAAGAGCAACTTTAGTGGAATCGAGATTTGGAGCGGTTCATTGGTTCTAGCCGGCTCATACATCAAGTGGAGACTTGATAGAGGAGCGGTTGAACATTGAATCCATCTCAACGTGGATTAGGGGTGACCGGCAAGTCATCGACACCACGGGATAAGTCTTTGTGTCTCTTTGCTTCTATTACTTGCTTGTATCTTGATTTATTTATTTGAAGCAAGTTAAAATTCATAGAGATTGATCTTTATCTTGTCACCCTAGGTTGCAAAACCATCAACATAGGCGTAGTTTAGCTTGAGAATTTATTCACCTTGTGGTTCTAATTAAATTTCTCTAGTGTTGTGGTTGAAGTTTTTAAAACCGCCTATTCACCCCCCTTCTAGTCGGTAATCCTAGATCCTACAGTAGTCCCTACGGAGTACCTGTTGCGGGTACATGGTTACTTGGTTACTTGGTTCTTTGAGGAGTTTGGGCGGCAATACCTATAATGGGTGCCGATTGCGAACCGTTGCGGCGGATCGCTTTTGATGCTGATACTCGCTTTACCGACAATTAAGGACCGAGTCGAGTTCCACCTTTGGACATGGGAATACCGTGCTCGCCATCTACCCAGTATGGGGAGGGTTCCAGCAAGCCTACTCTAGTGCGGCGCCGAGACTGTAGGAGATTCGAGCTTGATATGTGTAAGGGGGACTCGTTGCGGCGTACTCTCCCTGATTTACCACAGCCCCCGACTGGCCCCGGTGTGAAGGTTTCACACCTCTGGGGCAGATGTTAGTTCAGATGTTTCCCGAGCCCAGGGAGACAGGATTGGCGCCGTTGCTGTTTAGGGTCTTTGCTGTGGGCTGCGTCTCAGGTTGGTTGCTGACTAGCCTTGCAGCCCGGATGGATTCCAGGAGTGCCACCTCTGCAGAGTGTAAACTATACGTATAGCCGTGTCCACGGTTACGGACGACCCGCTTCTGATAAGTTCCGACTAGCATGGGATTCTGCTTTCTTACCTCATCCTTGGTTTGGGTTATGAGAGGTTGGACCAGCTGTGGCTGATGAGACAAGGTGGGGAGGGAGCTCACCGAGTCGAATAGTGAGTGCAAGGTGCTGGTGGATTTTGTTTGCGGGAACCTGTTGAGGCAGGACGAGCCCGATGTGGTTGTGAGGCTGATGGTGGTTTTGGGGAGTGTGATCTCTCTGGTGAGGAAAGGTGCTGGTGATGAGATGGACTTGGGTTTATTGCTGCTACGCATAGGAAAACCCCGGCTTATATCCCTTGAATACTTTTATTCCTAGCTAGGCCACTTTAAAGCATGCTGCATATATGGTTGGTGACGTAGACCTGTCCCATTTCCTTGGGGACAGACTTTGGGTACGCAGGTGAAGACTCTGACCGTGAGTTCAACCAGGACGATTGGTACGACTGAAGGGAGCGCGCTACGCTCAAGGATGCCTGTGAAGGAGTGGTCCCTGATGTTCTAGCTACCGCTGCGTAGCTGTTTCTTATTGTCGATTTAGCCCAGAGGGCTTGTACCAGACGCTATGTTTTATATATGTCATGTTTGGATCTCTTTTATCGCTGTATGGATGTGATATTCGACTGAGATGAGTTCTGTACGAGATAGTTGCTATTCCTTGGACTATCTCGAGGGTACAGGGAGTCGGATTCTCGTCGTTGGGAATCCGGTTCGTTTCAGATGGAGTACTGTATGACAACTAATTTGTAATTGCTCATACAATTATCGAACCCGTTCGATTACCGTACTCTTTTCCTTACTTGTGTGATCTTCGTGATTATATACATCATGAAGATACATACAAGTACTTCCTCTAAGCGGATATATAAGTAGCACGTTAAAACATCGATATAGATTTGACAAACCTTATCCGAAAAAAACATACTATATAAGAAGAGTTATATATCTTATTATTAGTTTTTTCTTAATGAATTTATTACCTAGATAATCTTTTGATTTACCTCTCAGCCTTGGCTGTAGTCTACTCGTCTGTACATCATTCTTCAATTTCTGAATGCAGTTTGTACCATACATGTGCACACACTCATCATAATCTTATATCAATTTCGTTCTAGTTTTTTTAGTTACATCAATTTTATATCAATCTTGTTCTAGTTTTTTTAATACTAGCAAGAACCGACGTGCGACACACATGTTTAATAGAAACGCACATTTATATACTATACAGATTCAAAACTTTTGAGGTCGACGGGTCCACAAATCAGTCACAATAGATTTTTTCGAACCCACGATTTTCATCGGACTCTTTAGTCATACTTTTAAAGAAATAATAAAACATTATGACTCATCACGGTTTAAACGGTCGCACTTTTTAAATTAAACGATGGTAGTATTTTCTATTAAACGTGTGTGTCGTCGCACGTGTGTCCTTGCTAGTAATAGAAAAAAATAAGATTATATAATGGATATTTGGCGAGAGACCGTATTGGTTACAGACTCGACGTTTTCACGTAAGCGCGTGTTTTTTTTTCATGGACTGTTTAGTCAAGCATGGTTTGAAGAAAAAAATGTTTTAATGATTTTGTGGGCCCGTCGCCCTTGAAAGTTTTGGATTTTATAGTATACTAGAATTAATACGTTTTCTGGACAGTAGTAGCTAGACACTAGACGTAATAACATTAATGCAAGGAATGGCATATGTGGTTTATAAAAATTCTAAAATATTAATCAAGCGTTTGACGACTGAGAAGATCTCCCATTGTGTTTTGACACAAAACCAAAAGAGGACAAATGATTTGTAACTACACTCATTTTGTTGATCAGTATATCAATTTATTTACCATACTTTCAACAATACCACAGAAGGAACAGGCCAGACGTGGCTCCATATTTTCTACATTCTGAATATATTGCTGGTTGCTTACCAACAAGTCGTTCTTTTTTATGTTCTACAGGCCGAAGTAGCCGATATTCGTTACCACATTTTCTCTAGCTTGATCCACGACATGATTTTCTACCGGCCGGGTGTGCATAATTCACTATTCAGTAGAGAAGTTTCGCAGGTATACGAGGATCAACCACTGTACATGGTTCTCTGTTGCAGGGGAGGACGGACCGAATCCTCTTGCTCCTCGTGTTGACCTCGACCGTCCATACCTTGTTTTCCCTTCGGCAGTTACGGTAGTCATTGCGGACCACGAAGCAGACGAGGTCAGGGTCGTCGGAGCTCACGACGGGGTACTCCAGCGGCACGCGCCGGACGCCGCCGTACTCCGGCAGCGCCCAGAGCTCCTCGCAGTCCAGCACTCCGTCTCTCACCCACGTTATCGGCTCATCGCCGCCGGTCGTCCTCAGTGTCAGGGTCCATGTCGTCACGGTGAAGGCGAATCGAGACCGGCGGCACGAGCTCCAGCCATGGCCGCCGCAGCAGCACCGGGGATCCACGCTCACATACCTTACCGCGCTGGCGCCGGCGGCGCACATGTTCCGGGAGCACTTCAGGTTAGGCTTATCGTGATCGCTGCCGCAACTGCTGTAGCCGTCCTCCTCCTCCTCGTCGTCGGCGTCGTGGAGAGCCACCGTCGGTAGCCGTACGTACCGTAGCGTGGGAGGGCTCGCCGCCGTGTCGTAGAGGAGGAAGCCGCCGTGGTAGTAGTTGACCCAGCACAAGTACCTGTCTCCGACGGGGATGGCCGCGACGCTGTCCCACCAATCCGGCAGCCCGGCGCCGCCGCCTTTGCCGCCGTCGCCATGGACGATCGGCACCGCCGCCTTGATCTCCCAGCCGCCGCCGCCGCCGCCGCCGCCATCGCCGAGGCGGAGCAGGCTGAGCTCGGCCGTGTCACGCGGCTCCTGGTAGAACGACACGTCGAGCTGCGCCACCAGGAGCTCGTCGCCGCCGCGGCGCAGGACGCCGGTGTCCTCCAGCTTCAGCCGCCGGCCGGCGGGGAGAAGGGACAGCGACGGCGGCAGGGAGGCGCCGCCGGCCCTGTAGACGAAGTAGTCGTCTCTGCGGCTGCGCCCGTACGCGTACGCCACCTTGAAGAGGACGGTGTCGCCGTGGGCAGCGATCAGCGTGGAGTGATAGGACTCGTTCTCGGCGGCCGACACGGTGCCGCCGACCAAATCAAGGCAGAGGAAGGAGCACGCCGGCGGCGCGGCGACGGCGACGGAGACGCGGAAGCGACGGCCCGAGGAGGTGCGGGATTCCGCCGCGGTCATGGCGTCGGCGGCAACGAAGTCGTCGCCGCAGTGGCCGTAGGCGTACAGCATCACCCATCGTGGCTCGGCGGCTGTCGGCGATTCGCAAACCTCCATCTGGTTGGTTAAGTTAGGGTTTCCACGCGGCGCAGAGGTTTCGATCGAAAACGATGTAACGTGTAGGTTCCTGAAAGAGTCCCGGTAATCCTTTTTCGGCCAGAGTACATACATATTATCTGTTCCGGCCTTCTACAGTTCTACATAGTTATAGACTTATAGGCAACGTATCATATTACTGTTGTTTTTAATGAGACGACAATGGTGTGAGTATGAGGTGCAATTAATATTTAACAGTAAATTAATGCCACAAAGAATCAAATTATTTTTTATTTTCTTCTCATCTGAATCAAAAACCCCAGAAGTCCAAAATACAGAGAAGATGTGTAATTTCTATTACTAGCATGAACGCACGTGCGACACACACGTTTAATAGAAACACACGTTTAATAAAAAATAAGATTATATAACGATAGTTGGCCAGAGTCTGTATTGGTTACGAACTGGACGATTCCATGCAAGCGCACATTTTTTCTTACCATGATGAGGCGTAACGTTTTATGATTTCTTTAAAAGTGTGACTAAAGAGTCCGACGGAAATCGTGGGTTCGAAAAAATTCTACGGTGGCTGATTTGTGGACCCGTCGGCGTCGAAAGTTTTGGATCTTTATAGCATAGATATACTCCCTCCGTATCTAAATGCAGGGCCAGCCCTGAGATTTGAGGGGTCCAGCGCAAAGTTAAAAAATGGGGCCCCTTTGATTAGAGTAATAGTAACACTCACAAAAATATTATTAAATATGGGGTAGAACTCTGAAACCCTAAATATAATCTATTCTTCACCAATGTCCAGACTATGAATGATCAGTGAACAATTGCAATTAACACAATCTAATAGTCATTCATAAGTTAAAGTGAAATATCAATTCATCTATGATCATTGTATTTTGGAGCAAGACGTGCTCTTTTTGATCCTATATAATATATAATAGAATGCTGAATCTGGACATTGCAGTCGGACTAGGATAGTCCATTAATCAAGAGAGTAATCTAACAATCTTGATTCGGTGATCATTAGGACCTGGGTAAAATAATTCTACATCGAGAAGATATAGCACAAAGATCATAGTGATCTTAATGTAACTGTATCTTCTCGATGTAATTTGCTAAGATTAATAAAGTTTTACTTATTTCGAAAGAAGTGCCTGCCTGCTTGCCTATGCAGCGGCGTAGATGCTAGTCGATGAAAAAAGAAACGAGAGAGCAGACGCTAACAGCGGACAAGTCAGACGAGGAGAAGCGCAACCAGCCCTTATGTACAGTAGCTATTTATTGTAGGCATATACTATACGTAAAGCAACGTACATTTAGACAACCGGCCCTGTCTACACGTACGTTGTTTCCGCTTCCCGAGAAACATCTTTGATGGAATACATAAAAATATATATTTATATATTAATATTTATGGTACATAATAAATATTATTAGGTAGATATTTGAATCTAGTATTTTAATAAATTTATTTAATAAAAATTAAAATGTTGCACGTATTTACTATAATTTGAAGTAAAGTCGTGGCACGAAAACCAACGACGACGATTATTTAGATAGATAAGCCGTTAATACATGTTTTTTAAACAATATATGTAGAGTACGTGTATTGCGTTTAAAAACCGTGTCAAGACTCCAAGCATCAGACGGCCTGGATCTGTGTAGACTGGTGCCCCGCACGTCTTCAACAGAATGAAAAAAATGAATAAAGTGTATTGCCGGTTCCTAAACTATCACGGGTGTCATTCCGGTCCCAAACTCTCAAATTGATCGTTTAGGTCCTCAAACTTGTTCGGTTGTGTCATTTCGGTCCCTAAACTTACAAATTATCCGTTCAATATCACATTGGTCCTCAAACTTGGTTTTGAGTCGCATCTGGGCCAACACAGGGTGATCTAAAAACTTTATATCAAAAAATAATTATAAAAAACTCGAATGAAGACAAATTTTATATCAAAATTATAGTCCTCAATGCGATCTACAACTTTATAGATGAATTTTTTTTATTTGAAGTCGTTTAATGTCCCAAAATTTAATTTTAAGTTTTAAATTTCAAAAGATATAAATATACAACAATATATTGGCACCTAAACAGTCCTCAAATAAAAAACTTTTCAACTACAAAGTTGTAGTTCACGTTGAGGGCTACAATTTTGATATAAAGTCTGTCTTTATTCGAATTCATATGAAAAAAGTATGAATTATTTTTTGATATAAAGTTGTTAGATCACCCTATGTTGGACCAGATGAGACTCAAAATCAAGTTTGAGGACCGATGTGGTACAACTGAATAAGTTTGAGAACTTGAACAGATGATTTGTAAGTTTAGAGACCAAAATGACACAATCAAATAAGTTTGAGGATCTAAACAATCAATTTGAAAGTTTAGAACCGGGATGACACACCCGGCGATAGTCTAGGACCGGCCGTACACTCTCTTAAAAACAAAAAAAACACGCTTTACACGGACCTTCCTGCAACAGCGCCACTCCCCGACACGGGTCCAAAACTCTCTCCCCTCCCCCCTCGCCGCCCTCGGCCTGCCCACCCCGTCCCCGCCTCGTGCAGGCTCGGCTCCGGCGCCGCGCCGCGAGCCACCGCCTCCGTCCGGCCGTCCGCGCCTCCGAGTTCCGCAATTCTGCAGCCGGCTCGCCCGTTCTCCATCTCCGATCCAGGCGGCCCCACCAGGACTCTACGCCACTCCCCCACGGACGCCCGACTGGCCGAGCCCTACCACCGGCCGCCGGCGTCTTCCCGCTGCCGTGAGACGCCCTCGACCGGCGATCGGCGGACACACCTGCGGAACCAGAGCCAGTCCCCAACCGGCAAATCTCCCCTCGCGGCGACACGTGACTGGTGTGTATGTACCCTGCTCCATCTCAGTCCCGCTTTCGAATCGCAAATTGCAAGTGTAGGTTCACCGTTTCAGTGATTAGTTGGCGTGCCCATAGTCCACTGGAATGCGATTCAGTTGTTAGGGATTGGATTGCTTAGCCTAGCCTGAAAATTGAACTTCTGGTTATTAATCCTGCTCTCGAGTGTCAAATTCCAAGTGTAGGTTCAGTGATTGATTGGTGTGTGCATAGTCCATTGGCATTTGATTCAGTTGTTAGGGATTGCTTAGCCTAGCTTGAAAATTGAACTTCTGGTTATTAGTCCTGCTTTGGGATTGCAAATTCCAAGTGTAGATTCGATGATTAATTGGTGTGTCCATGGTCCATTGGCATCCGATTCAGTTGTCAGGGATCTGCTTTTGAACTTCAAATTGCAAGCGTAGATCCACTGATTCAGTGATTAATTGGTGTGTTCATAGTTCTTTGGGCATGTGATTTAGTTGTAAGGGATTGCTTAGCTTGCCTGAAAATTGAACTTCTGGTTATTGATCCTGCTTCCAAAGTGTAAATTCACTGATTATTGCTTTTGGTTATTTCTTACTTCTATATGCTGTATTGTTGGAGAATTTTGTAGTTGGGTTGCCAAACTATGTATTGTATCATCCTTAATTGCATATTTGAATTTTTGGCTAGGCATACCCTTACGTTCAATGGGCAAATCAGCTGCTGAGCCGGCAGCAGAGACCTCCACCTCTGGCTCCACACAGAAGAGGGCTACGCAGCGTCTACAGATTGAGGGGTACCGTGTGGAGGGCATCTCCATCGCTGGACACGAGACCTGCGTCATGTTCCCCTCCCTCAACCTCACCTTCGACATCGGCCGCTGCCCGCCGTTCGCCGTTTCTCAGGACCTCGTCTTCGTCTCCCACGCGCACATGGACCACATCGGGGGCCTCCCCCTATACGTTGCCACACGGGGACGCAGGAGGATGCGTCCACCCACCGTCTTCGTCCCTGCCTGCCTCGCTGACCTTGTGCGGAGGCTCTTTGAGGTCCATCGTGCTATGGATCAGTCCGACCTTGACCACAAGCTCGTGCCGCTCGAGGTTGGGGAGGAGTACGAGCTTGGAAAGGACCTCAAGGTCAGGGCATTCAGGACCTACCATGTCGTGCCCAGCCAGGTAAACAGCCAATTGGAATCCCTTCATACAACTCTCTGTGTTCTTCAAGAATTGTGAGGATCACTTCTTGCAATGTTTGTGTGGAATTTGAATCGTGTGAGTTGTCTGTAGGGGTATGTGATATACAAGCTAAAGAAGAAGCTCAAGGATGAGTATGCCGGCCTCCCAGGGAAAGAACTCGGTAGTCTCAGAAAGTCAGGAGTTGAGGTATACTTGTCTTGCTGGACGTTGAAATCAAATTTGAGTTCATTCTTGTACAAATCATTGACCAGTCCGGAACATGCAGATTACCAATACAGCGTCGACACCTGAGATTGCTTTCACGGGAGATACAATGTCGGATTTCATCCTTGATCCTGATAATGCAGATGTGTTGAAGGCGAAGATCCTTGTTGTTGAGGTATGGTTTCTTATCAATTATCACTTCGCGATGAATATGTTTGTCTTGCAACTGTTGAGCTTCAAAAAGGGTGACAACTTCCTTTCTAAATTTGTTAGCTTGTAAACAACTGTAATTGCATTAGCAGTAGCACCTCTGTTAAAACCCGTTGCAGATGTCTTATCTTCTGTTTTTTCTGTTATGAATTCTGATTTCTATGCTTAAGCTACTGAATGTTCTCTATAAATTTCAGAGTACTTATATTGATGACTCCAAGTCAATTGAGGATGCAAGAGAAAAAGGGCACACTCACTTGTCTGAGGTTATTCCCAACTCTGTTCGTTAAGGTTCTGGAATTTCACTTTGTAATAATACCGTTAACTGTATGTTTGACAATATGTGCAGATAGCGAGTCTATCTGACAAGCTTGAAAACAAAGCTGTTCTACTGAATCACTTTTCAAATCGTTACACTGCTGAGGTGAGCTAATACCTAACCTAACAGTTATACCGAAGTGTTATGGCCAGTTGCATGATATCGTTTTGTTATTCAAGTCCAGTCAGTGTTATATATATTGCTGATACTATTTCCTAGAAATTATACTCTTGTTAAGTTTTCCTTCTAGTCTACACAAACTTTCTTGGGACAAAAAAACAGTATTTGGTCATTATATCCTGATTACACCAATTGACTATCAGTTTTTGTTTGAAACGGCTTCACAGTGTGTATGTGCATCTCATTTTAGTCTAAACTTGTACTCATAGTCAGCACATGCGCAGTATGTCGATTGGTTTGCTTCCTCTTAAAAAAAGCCATTCTACATTCTTTCTGCACCAAAAAACTAAATCTTGTGACTGCTCTGTTTTCAGGACATTGATACAGCAATCAACAGATTGCCACCATCTTTTAGAAGCAGAGTTTATGCATTGAAGGAAGGCTTCTAGAGTAAAACATGAACTGAGAGTTCAGCAATGAAACTTTTGGACTGGGATCTTTTGGGTATTTTGGCTAGGAACCCTTTTGGTCTTCTGTTCTCTGATGTCGTTGTACTAACCACGTGGCAGTTTATATGAGGGTTTTTGTTTTGTCGGTACTCAAGACCATGAGGCAATGAAATTAAATGAAATGTGAAACAACCTGAAATTTTCTGTGAAGGAATTGCAAGTTCAGGGACAATTTTCTTGTGGCAGGCACTGCAACTAGCAATCCGTGGAAATACAGAATAGAACCAAAATTATTTCTTAGTTGACTTTCACATGTGATTGTATGATTGTGCTGAGATTTATACAGCCGTGCCAAATAAATAAAATTTAATTAAACAAATAAAAAAGTAATTAATAATGTTGGAGGCGCAAGGAATTGAACCACATACCTTTGCTCTACCAATTGAGCTATATCCCTAATGTTTGTTTACCTTTCCACTTTATATTCTTTTATACTATTTTAATTGTAGAAAATAAATAAATAACAATTAATACATTGAAGATGTAAGGAATTGAACCCGTACCTTTATCAAGGTTGATAAATCATCTACTAATTTTTTAGTTGTGAAAAAAATAAAAAGTAATGAAACAAATAAAAAACCAATTGAGCTACATCCCTAATTTTTGTTTAGTTTTGCACTTTATATTTTTTTATACTGTTTTGATTATGGAAATAAATAAAAATAATTAATGTATTGGAAATGTAAGGAATCAAACCTCATACCTTTATCATCATCTTTAATTAATACTTTACCAATTGAGCTAGATGCCTAATTTTTATTTAATTTTGGACTTTATGTTATTTTATAATTTTTAGTTGTGAAAACAAATAAAAAGTAATTAACATATTGAAGATGCGAGGAATAGAACCCTGTACCTTTATCAACTTTGATTAATGCTCTACCAATTGAGATACATCTCCAATTTTTGTTTAGTTTTGCATTTTATATTATTTTATACTATTTCGATTATGAAAATAAATAAATAATAATTAATATATTGGGAATGCAAGGAACCGAACCTCATCCCTTTATCATATTTAATTAATATTTACCAATTGAGCTAGATACCTAATTTTTATTTAATTTTGGACTTTATGTTAGTTTATAATTTTTAGTTGTTAAAATAAATAAAAGTAATTGATATATTGGAGATGCGAGGAATCGAACCACGTACCTTTATCATCAGCTTTGATTAATGCTCTACCAATTGAGCTACATCCCCAATTTCTGTTAAGTTTTGCATGTTATTTCTGTTAAGTTTTGCATGTTGTATTATTTTATACTTTTTGAATGATGGAAAATAAATAAAAATTTAATTTTAGAAATAAATAAAACTAAATAAAACCAATTAATATATTGGAGATACGAGGAATTGAACCCCGTACCTTTATCAGCTTTGATTAATGCTCTACAATTGAGCTAATTCCCAATTTTTGTTAAGTTTTGCACGTTGTATTGTTTTATACTTTCTGAATCATGGAAAATAAAAAAGGTAATTAATATATTAGATACGTGAGGAGTCAAACTCCATACCTTTATTAGCTTTGATTAATATTATACCAATTGAGCTACATCCCCAACTTTTGTCTAGTTCTGCATTGTATATTATTTTATATTTTTTGTGGTGGTAAAGAAAACGGTGTGCATCTTCTTTTCACTCTAAAAACTTGTACTCGCAACCAGCATAATATATCAATTAGTTTGCTTCCTCTATGAAAATTTGTTCTCTTTGCCTATCTGCACGGAAAAATCTAAATCTTGTGACTCCTCTTTTTTCTGGACATTGATGCAGCATGCTACAGATTGCCGGCATCTTTACGAAGCAGAGTTTATGCACTGAAGGAAGGCTTCTAGAGAAAAAAAAACATGATAAAAAAACTTCATCATGGTGGGAGACTCTTACCAAGCTTTGTTCTAATATGTCTTGCTTCGAACCATAGGTGGGATGGGAGTTTCAACGACTCTTGGAGTTCAATGCTCTAATCGGTCCACCGTGAATTCAGGGATGAAATAAACATCTTTTGGGTATTTTGTCTAGAATCCTTTTTGGTCTTGTGCTCTCTGATGTGTTGGGATTGGGACATGAGGTTGAATGAAATGTGAAACAACCTCAAGTATTCCCTATAATCTCTTTTGCAACAATATTAAAATACAAGACTTTCATGTTGTTTTGAACCAATCACAAACTTCATATTGTACGACATGTATACTTATATAGATACACCTGGAATACAAACAACAACCCTTACTTCCTTTGAAAATGATCAAACTGTACTGGAAAAATAACTCCACAAAATACCCAAAAAAAATAATGCAAATGGTTAGCAAAATGATCTGGCTACCCTCCATTCTAAGTGCATCCTCATATTTAATTAATATCTACCAATTGAGCTAGATACCTAATTTTTATTTAATTTTGGACTTTATGTTATTTTATACTTTTTAGTTGTTAAAATAAATAAAAAGTAATTGATATATTGGAGATGCGAGGAATTGAACCCCATACCTTCATCAGCTTTGATTAATGCTCTACCAATTGAGCTACGTCCCCACTTTTTGTTAAGTTTTGCTTGTTGTATTGTTTTATACTTTTTGAATGATGGAAAATGAATAAAAATTTAGTTGTAGAAATAAATAAAAAATCAATTATTATATTGGAGATGCAAGGAATCGAACCCCATACCTTTATTAGCTTTGATTAATCCTCTACCAATTGAGCTACAACCCCAATTATTGTTAAGTTTTGCTCGTTGTATTGTTTTATACTTTTTGACTCTACCAATTGAGCTACATCCCCAATTTTTGTTTAATTTTGCACGTTCTATTATTTTATATTTTTTGAACGATGGAAAATAAATAAAAAAATAACACTTTCATGTTGTTTTCAACCAATCACAAACTTTATGTTGTACGACCTGTATACATATATATATAGGTACCCTGGAATACAAATTAACAATAATTCCTACTTCCTTTGAAAATGATCAAACTGTACTGTAAAACAACTCCACAAAATACAAAAAGTAATGCAAATGGTTAGCAAAATGATGTGGCTACCCTCCACTCTAAGTGCATCCTTGCTTTCTTCCCTGAGGAGACCCCTCATTGCAAGAACCACACAGGGCGCCACGGTTTCACTTCTATCTCCGGCCTGGCCGGCGATGATGTCGGCAGCGCCGCGCGCGCCTCCTTGAAGCCGGCCGGCCATCCCGGCCGGTGATCAGCACGGCCTGCCCGGGCTGCACGACAAGGTGCCGGAGAAGCGTGTGAGCCTGGTGACGTAGGAGCCTGGCTTGGGCTTGACCCACTCGTCCTTTCTGACCTTCTTGGGCACAGCACCGCCGGACGCCTGGAAGACGGCGTCGTTCATGAACAGGTCCTTCTCCGTGTGCCACACCCAGTTCTTCCACACGCCCTCGTCGGCGTAGTGCTTGGTGATCTGCATGCCCGGCCGTGAAGAATCAATATAATTGCTATCAGATTACTATTTCAGCCACAATTACACACTTCAGTCACGATGATTTTTCTGAAGAATAGACTTTGTGCTGATATAACAGATGAGAAGACACATTACCACTTTGGCAGCCATGTTGGGCGGCGCAATGTAGCGGTTGCCCTGGCTGATGATGGTGGGGGCGTTGCTGCCGCCGATGGCATACATGAGCCAGTGTGTGTAGTCGTTGTTCACCACATGGAAGAATCCCCATCGGCACCTGCAACAATGCATTGCAAACTTTCTCATCATCAGACATCTAGGTACATCTACATGATCAATCATATGTGACCAAATTAAAAGACCTTGGCATCCTCTGCACGAGCCCCCTGCCAAAGTGGTTGAAGGCGACTGTGATCTGCATGATCTTGTCCTCCGGGTACGAGTCGCTAGCCCCAAACAGCATGACGTCGTTGTGGTTGGTGAAGTGGCAGTTGGAGATGGTGACCCCGGTGGAGCTCTGCACGACGTCGATGAGCCCGTCCTCGCAGTTGGACATGGAGATGTGGTCGATCCAGACGTTGGAGGCCGAGAAGAGCGAGATGCCGTCGCCGTCGGCCTTGGTCCTGGGCCCCATGTGCGTGGGCGAGTCCCTCATCATCCCGCCCATGGTGTGCTTCACGTCGTGCACGTGCAGGTTGTGCACGATGACGTTGCGGGCGAACTGCACGGTGACGCCGCCGCCGTTGGCGATGTGCACCTGCGCGCCGCGGCCGTCGATGGTCTTGTCGCTGCTGACGAGGAGCTCCTGGGTGAGCTGGATGATCATGGACCTGGCGAAGGTGATCCAGAGGGGCCCAGTCTGGATGGCGCCCCAGCGGAGGGTGCCGGGCCGGGGGTTGACGACGTCGGCGTCGCCGGGGTCGGTGACGACGTAGATCTTGCCGCCGAGGCCGCCGGTGGTGCCGTGGCCGAAGCCGCGGGCGCAGCGGGCCAGCCGCTGCCGGTCGGTGGCCCAGTCCTTGCGGCAGCGCCAGCACTTGTCGATCGGGTTCGTGGCCCGGCAAGGGCCCGACTTCTTCTTCTTCTTCTCCCCCATCTCGCGGCGCAGGCTGCTCACGCTGCATTTGCATTTGCAAATAAATTAAAGCCAATTGCATCGATGGCGTGCATGGAATTGAAGGAAAGAGGATGCAGGCATGTGTGTGTGTGCCTGTGGACGGCGGCGTTGAAGCTGTTGGTGACGTTGTAGGGGTCGGGCTTGTAGGCCGCCATGGCCGAGGCCTCGGCGAGCTCCTTGCGCTTCTGCCAGTGGTCGTCGAAGTCGGCGATGTTGGCGCTCGACACGGCGGCGGAAGCCAGGAACGCCGCGGCGAAGAGGAGGAGGGAGCCGGGGCGGCTCCATTGGAGCCTCATCTCCATATATTGCTGTGCTATATATATAAATATATATATCTTCTCTCTATGGGTACACTCTTGGATCTCTATCTTCTCATACGATTATATAATAGGACGATGGGGTTTATTTCAGCTCTACTATATGTTATCTGCAGGTACTAGAAATGGATTTGTGTTCTTGGAAGGGGTAACAACAGGGTTCTTCTTTATTTGTAAAATTGGTAGTTTGGAAAGAGAGAAAGAACCCAAAGCTCGCGAGGATGGGTGGAGAGGGATTTATAAGGAGGGAGACGTGGTATTATTAGGAACAAGGTGAGGTGAAGCGAGGCGAGAGGAGAGCCACACTCCCCGCCGAGGGAGAGTGCTGCAGGTGTATGTACATGGTTTTGCAAGGTTGATGGAGAAGAGTTTTCCCACGTGTAATGCCGTACGTCAAGGGAAGGCTTGTCATTCCATTTTTCTATTCTGGTCTCTGCTTGTCGAGAGAGAGAGAGAGAGAGAGAGAGAGAGAGAGAGAGAGAGAGAGAGAGAGAGAGAGAGAGAGGAGGGCATAGACCGGAAATCCTTTCCAATATCTCCAAGCATATACCAAAACCTATTATTACTCAGTGATCACCTCGACAGCTTGGTGTTATTAATTATTCTTGGTGAGCTCCCAATTGGAGTCTCCCAGTAGCTCTGATAAGCTTTTGCACGGTTTGGGATCAACTAATCTAGAGTTGGAAAATAGATATCCACGGGAGAGCATTATTCGATCCTTGTGCGGATCAAAGGGGAGCGACACCCTTACATTGATACTCCAACAAGGAATAGGGGATAGTACGGACTTCTCAATACTTGGAGAGAAAAAAATCAGCATTCTGTCTCTCTTTTTACATTTCGATATTTACTTTCTACAATTTCAATTTCTAAAATTGTCACACTACTGTAATAAGACTGGAAATAGGATGCTAAATTTTGCGTGATAATAGACACACTCTCTAAAGATTAAGAGCATGGGTTAATTCGCTCGATGGGTAGATTTTAAGTTCACGAGAAAAGTTGTAGAAGCCTAGTTAAATCTCTTATTAGGCATATCTTGATCCTTTTGTAAGGGTTCAATGTATGTGTGAGTGTTCACGCTAGTGTTATGTTCGGGAAAACAACAGTGCGAGTGAGTGAGCCGAGATGTGGCCGGATCGCTTCATTCCTTTGGAGCTTGTTTGTTTTAGTTCACCGGATAGAAGCATGAAAAGGTTCCAAGCTCTCATTTTTCTCTCTAGTTCTTTACATTACATATTTGCAAGCTTAATTTGTGTGTTCAGCTGTGTGGTATGACAAATCCTCGTGACGCGATTAACAAAATATACTTGAAATCCTAAGTTTTAATCTCAAAAGTATTGTATTAGATGGCAAACCTTTAGAAGATTCTAACGTTGAGGGATGCGTGAGGACGACCACGTGCACAGAGTTCAGTGCTGCTGACGAACCTTGAAAAGGTTGCGCTGTTTATGCGAGCGTGTACAAAACACAGTTACAACGCTTTGCATCCCAGAATGCCAGAGACCCATCTCTGTTAGTCAATAATGACGACGGCAGCTAGGCAGCAACAGAATAGAATGAAACACGCGTTAATTCGGGCTAAGTTAGATAAACTGGCTGACAAACGAACCAACAAGATCAGCTGTAAACACAGACTGTTTAAACGATACAAGAAAAGCAAAGGTTAATTTAGGTTTCACCAGAAAGCACCTACTTTAATCCTCAGATTCAAGCTCTAATAGTACGACAGCTTTTTTTTTGAATGGCAATAGTACGACAGCTTACTTAGTAAGGTTGACAAGAGAGCCATATAATTTGAATAGTTTTTATGATAACCACCACCTAACAGACACTATTTACCGTGGCTGATAATCAGGTACGGTACATCCTATGGCTTGTGGGGGTTGCCCTTGAAAAAACAAGCCCCTGAAATAAAACTTTTCACATCGCTACCAATCTTACAGACCCCATTGCTTTCACTTCCTGGGGACCGATGTGATCAACTATCGTGTAACTAGAAAATGGTACGGTGTACATTGGAACTACCTGCTCTCCATCGACCATGTCAATGGGGATAAGAGTAGAGCCTGGATCCTGCAAACCACTGAATGGCACAAAATTGTGATCTACTGGACGATGAAAAGCAACAAGGCGGTCAACCGGTGACTCCGAGCTGTCTGCGCTTGTCCCCTCATATCTTGGGCATCTAGAAAACTCAAGGACAACCATGAGGTTTCTGTCAAGGACTACTCGTCGTCTCCATTCTCAAAAACTCCAATGCGCTGCTTTCTTTTGTCAAAAACAGCTCTGAAGGATTGACCTTCGTCGCGAAGTTGCTCACTGAACCTTTTCTTGGTCTCATTGTTGGTTTTCCCTTTTGTCCCTGTGGAATTATCTTCAGCCAAGGGGTTGGAGACCTGCAAGATACAGTTCTATGCTTACAAGTTTGCTAAAGGCTCCAGTATGATCCCGGAAGTAATGAGAATGATCATAATTTGTAATATTATCACCCAAACAAAGAATGTAAATCATTGCTTGGGGCCAGAGTACTAAGTTCCAACAGAATCAAGTATAGAATAGTCAAAGCAAAGTAAAAAATAAAGTTGATCCTAGACTACACTGCTTTTATAACATTATATTTGTCATCCTCTATTCCCAGGATTGCAGGATCTACATTTTCTAGATGAAATAAAATAAGATGAACAAGAGAGAACTGTGATCTATATAACAATAAATGGTATGCCAAGATGCGCATATGCCAAATGATGAATAGAAGCAGAAAATGAAGGTGCTACTGATTAAATGTCAGGAAGTTAGCAACAAGCACTCCGTAGATACTTACCAAATTATACCCTGATCCAGGCCCTATGACTAATGATGATGCAAATTTTCTTTTGGTTGCAGCAATGGAAAACCCACCCTTTTCGAGCTGCAAAAGTAAATAAGTTGGAAGAGGTGTATCAATACAAAAAACAACAGTTATGGTTCTTGTTCAGATATATATCATCTAGGCAATTATGGCATTGTTCATTGTTGTGCTAACAGAAACTTCAACATAAACTTGGTCGTCAAGTTCAACCCATGACGTAAACTTGATATATATGACATAACTAAACAAGTATGTCCAACTAGTAAACTAGATACCTTAGAAGCACATTTCGATAAAGAGGTTTTATCTGACTTTTCAAGAGAGGAAACATATAAAGCTCACACTAAAACAGAAAGCATACCCCGTCACCCCAAGTGACTCTTTTTTGTCGAGTGCTATATGTCTTAGCCAGGCCAGAAAGAGCATGTGTATTCTCCTCCTTATTTCCAGACTTCTCAGTGTCATCCTCAAAATCTTTTGACCATTTACTCTGTCCTAGCTCTTTGAAGGTATCCAGATCATCTTCTACTTCTGAGTTCCACTTCTCCCCTTGTTTTAAGAAACCTGCACAAACAAAGTATTGTAGCACTTACAAACCTCAATTTGATGTAAATGCTAAAGTTAGCGCATGCACTATATACTGGACACAAGGATACACTAGATAACACTACAAAAGAAGGCATCTTTGTCTAGTAGATTCAAATATTTAACAGTACATCGATGTCTCTTTTTTCCATTAAATTTTCCCAGAGTATAACCAAAAGAGACAGAGAATAGGTTCACCAGCATATGCACAAACTGTAGCTAGTCTGCAGCTTTTGCTATGTCTCAGGACTTTTTCCTTGGATAAAGCATTTAATGGGATCTTTTGTAGGCTGTACCCTCTAGTTGATGTCATATATGCCTACGCTTAGACTATACTCAATAGTTGAAGCGCTAAAATGTTATTTTACAAGAAATATATATCTTAATGAATCACCAAATCGTAATTTTCTGAGCTTGCAAGTCCAACACCTGCGACCATGTCCCAGCAACAACTGATTATTGAGACAGGCTAGGAGCATGCAAGGCCACATTGTTTGGTTGTGTGCATGTATTCAGTTTGGCTTTAAAAGATGTTGTTTAGGGCATGTTTGGCACAGCTCCAGCTTCAAACTCCAGAGTAGATATACATTTTCTATGCTAAATTAAAGTACTTTAAATATTAATATTTAGTACAACTATAGACAAATGATTCATCTAAATACTCTGTGTACCCTAGCTCCAACTCCAGAATTTCTCGGAGCTCCTAATACCCAACTCCAAGAACTCCACAGATTTTCTGGAGTTGGAGATGTGCCAAACAAAGCCTTAGTTGCCCGCATGACGACACGTTGCATGTGTTAAAAGTGGAAACCTGTGATACCATTACCTTGTTTATTTTGCATAAATATATCCTAGTTGTTCTTAATTTACTTTTGTTAATCCTTAATCAAATACGAAATGCACTAATATTACTTAATATGAACTTATCATGTGCCAATACTGTCATTAGCAGGGTCTGCATAAATGCTCAAACTCCAAGTATCAGTTTAGGCAGGCTGAGGATACACATTTACATCCTGGGAAGCCAAGCCACGTAACCAAACACACCCTAAATTATTAACCTACATCATAAGCCCTGGCTAAAAGGCGTTGTACCTCTGCACAAACCAATATATGAACCTTTCATATTACCTCCCAATTAGTAATTATGAGGGGCCTAATGTTGAGAAGACAAGCTATGACCATTGATATATCCTCAGTCAAAAACATAAGATACAGTAAAATGGCGCACCTTCATATGATACATTATGTGGTGCTTCCTGTACAGCCCTCTGTGAGTTTTCAGGGTCAGCAATGGTACTAGTTGTTTCATTAGCATCATCATCCTCTGTGTCCATATCTACCTATTTGATGGAACAAAATCATTAGCACATTGATTTATTTAAAAGTAACTACGGAATAGTATTACCTCTTGTATCGAGTGGCCACGAAGATTATCATCATGGAATAATGACTGAGAAATAAACAGGATATTAAATGATGAGATACATAATCATGCACTGATAGTAGGTCTTAACTGCAAATATTAATGACAACAGAAAAATATACATGTATATCTAGCTGCGGATACAGTGGTGGAGCCTCTTCCCAGTCTGCTGCCATCATTTTTATCTCCTCCAATGTAAATCCATGCACATTCCTTGCAGCGCAGCCCTATTATTTGTGAGAATATCAAGAATCTGCTATGATATAACTAATAAGGTAATTGCAATAACATTGTTAATCCAGTAAATTTAAAACTAAATACACAGAACAGAAAGAGATGTCATCCTGAAAATGAACATATTACTGTCATAGGAAGAATGATGTGCAAGATACATCCTTCAATCCTTCATTACAGTATCCAGTCAGTAAAAGGTTTCCAAACCCAATAGCAGAATGACTTTCATAGTAGCCCTGTACAAATTTCTACATATTTTCTACTGGGAACAAGTAAAATGCTTCATGGGTTGCCTTTAGCAGAAGTTTATACGTTTGACTGAAGATGGAACACAGTATCAGAAGCTAGTTGATTTCACTGAAAAATGGTGAGCGACTGATATTTGCACATGCTGGCAAACTTAAATGCCTCACATCAATATAATTTCGACTTCCATGTGCACAGTCTATTAAGACTAGCAGATTGGTTAATAAGATTGTGGAACTATGTCAAGAAAGAGGATTGAGACATCACATGGTTCATTTGAGTATGAAAAAGTAGGTGTAGCCAAACACCAATAATAAATACATGTCTAACAGGAAGTAGACTTATGATTGACAGCAGGACACTACCGTTGGATCCTTGTATGGTGCCTCCAGCAAGTACACCTCATATCCTGAGTGCTGCAAAAGGGAAAAGGATATCAGAACCCTACCAGGATGGATTCACTGTGAAATGAGATGATACAGTAATTTTTTTAAAAATCTAAATAACACATTAAGGTAGCCCCTGAAAGACAAGGATATCACCCAATGAAAGGACATATTAGTCTACCGACATACTGCAAACTGATGAGCTTTTATGAAAAACAGAGTCCAACAAGTTATAATACCAAAAACATACAAAAGAAACACACTTCAGTGCAAAAGCACTAAGAGACCAAGAATTAAACAAATATGAGTTCAGCACCTCAACAGTTGATTTTGGCTGTGCATAACTTTCCTGAATAATCAAAGAAAGCAAGTATGGAAGCCAAGCCAGATCAATAGCAAAAGCAAATATTCTTCTGCATGTTAAATGTCAAAGAAAAACAAACCAGCTGTGGAGAAAACAAAGGCAACTAGCGTAAAAAATGGTAAAACAACAGTTATAGCATTCAGGGAGAATGATAAACCTAAGCAGGCATGAAGGTTATGCTGCAACACCAAACAGGTTTCAATAGGTTGAGGGTACTTTTTAAACTAAAGGGAAAGAAAGAACTGAACTGTTGATTTCCTCATAATCGGTCAAAACTAACTAATCCACAGCATGAATAATTCTTGTAGGAAAATAAAAGGAAAACCTAGCATCTCCTCAAAACTGCATTTTTTTATTCTTTTTTTTTAAAGCTGGCGCCTCTTTAAGGGTTCAAAACCCCCAAAGAAAGAAGAAATCCATAAGGAAAGAAACCTTGAAGTCGACACATTAGAGACTGAGGATTTACCTTCGCAGTTGCCCAAAATTGAGCAAAATCAGCTACCCGCAGATTGCGGTCATCCACTAAAAACCGCCAGGAATACCAGCAGTGAACAAGTCAGTTACCAGAAACATAGAATCAGCCGCAGGTGAAATTGAAGGTATTTTCTTGGTGCACGACCGCTGTGTTTTGCTAGGGCAGCTAAAGTGTTATTAAAATGAGTGTTTTAAACAGTACAAAATATCATGAAGTGCCAACAAAAGTGGGCACTGTACAAATGTTCAAGGAATCCATTCCGTCACTGTTGGGAACAAAACAACACATTATTGAAAAACCATCAAAAAGACAATCAATTTTTTCCTGATTGTTGGCCGAAAAAATCATTCACTGCAAAATGATGCAGTTGACTGTTGTAGCACTTATGGTGTGAAAGGAAAAATAAAATGTGATAAACTTTTCACTAATCTATGAACTATTGAGGCCATTATATTTGGACTCCAAGAATGACACATAAAGCAAATACCACCTATGAAGTAATGATTGGGATATAAGTTGCTAGATATTCTAAATAACTTCATACCAATCACAAATGTAAAATTTCCTTCATCAAGGGTCTTCTTAAATGCCTTCAACATGCTTGACCTGTAAGTCTATAACATACACAGGAAAATTAGCAGTGCCAGTCGCGCATTAAACAGTAATTGACAAACAGGTAAATAAACATAGAAAAATAAGAATGCGCTGCAACAAAGGAAAAGGTGACTTGTCCTCTTTTATTCAACGTTCTGAACATAGAAAGCCTAAACGGGGACTTGATTCAAAAAAATATATTGGTGTTCCTGTGCCTCATATTTAAACATGTCGCATTTGTGCATCATACCTTGAAGTCAAGGTACCTCAAAATCCTTTTCTATAGTGACACAAAGTAAGCATTGTCATGAAAGTTGAATTACTACTGCATTTATATGATAATTAGCTTTGCTTGTGTTCATAAGTGACAGCATTTGCGTGCTGTAGCTTGCTAATGTAGCGAGGACCAAATTTTTGCAGGCACATAAAAATTACAGGACTAGTAAAGTAATATCACCTCCTCCATTTCTGGTTCATAACAGTACTCAATTACTTTCTTGGTTAATTGTCTCCTCCCTTTCGACGCACTTGAAGATTTAGAGCTTTCATTGTCTTCCACTTTCTATGAGAATATTATCAAAATTTATCATATTTCAGTTAAAAACAATCACACAAACTAAATAAACATTGAAGAGGACAGTAGTTGCTCATCTCTACTGACCTTCTCAACTTCAATCATGAAATAATCATCCATGGAGTGGATTCTAGGTACACTTGCACCATTCTCAACTTCAAGATCACGCAATGCCTTTGCCAGATAGCTCTTTCCACTACCTGCATGTTGAAATTTGTACAAATTATAGTTCAAAATAATAGCAAATCCCAACAGCAGATTCATAAAATAACTTTAAAGGATGCAAAAATAATAATAATTTGGCACACTGTAGAGCCAATATCATTCAGTTGCATGCACCACATATGCAAGTAGACAATTGCCAATAAAATCGGCAAAACGAAGTTTCCTGATTTCATTGTAATGTAAAAGGGCTCATTTCTCAAATTGTTCAGCCTATCACTTCCATGCTAGGAACTACTAAGTACTATTAGTTTACAAGGAAGTAGGAACTAGTAAATTTATAGGCAGCACAAAAAACATTGTGGTAAAATATACAATAATTCAGGACACAAACAAAATTTTAAGTAAACCTGGAAGCCCCCGGAGGATGATAACAATATGGTCAGGGCGTGAAGAACGAAGGGGCTGCTTGAACAGATCGTATGCATCGATGATTGTGACCTTGGAACTTTCCACAGAATGTTGTGTATTGGTTGACCTTCCATCTATCAAGTGCTGCTGTGGGTGTGATTGATAAATCAAACCTGACCCCTGTGAGTGCACGAGAATACAATGGTAGGTGCTTTTGATGGAAAAGTAAGCCATCCAAAACATTTACAACACATAAAAGTATTGACAGCATACAAGCAAACCTCGTCATTGATGTGTCCGTTGTAAGAGTTTGCATTTGGCATCAGGTGAGCTTGAGGCAAGGTGTGAGCGCTAGGTGGAATACATGCTGTGGCTGGAGAACCAGAAAGGACAGGAAACAACGACGAATTCGGAGTCGGATGTGGCGGCGCAGCACAATAATCCCGGTGAGAGGGAAATGGAGGCTCTGGCGGTGGCGGTACAGCACCTGCCTCAGTAAGCCAAGCACGGGAACCATTGGGATTTGCTGCCTCAGCATATGGAGGCAGTGAAGGGAGCGGCGGCGCGCCAGGCACTGCCTCTAGGTGGAACTGATGGTAATGGCGATCGGCACTTTCGGGATACATCTCGTGAGGCCCTTCTCCTGGTGCAAAACCTTGACCGAAGCCATTGTTCGTATCATGAATTGGCATTGGAGGTGGCAACCTTCCAGCATGGTCAAAATTCACAAAGTCGCCCCCTTGCGGGTATGGAGGAGGAAGAGGATACCCTCTACCTCCTCCGTAACCAAAGCCGCCGTCAGGTGGGCACGGCTCGCCACGCCACGCTGATCCAGCGAATGGATTGCGGCCATGGTCCCGGATCAGGCCGAGCAGCCGATCGCCCTCCACAGAAGCCCTTCCCGGCGGCGGTGGGGGCGCGAATTCGTACGGATCGAACGGGGGCGCCTCGCCCAAGCGCATCCGCTTGTGGGGCCCCTCTCTGCCGGGGAGCTCGTAGGGATGCGGATCGTGCGGCCCAGGAGCCGGAGGGCCCCACATAGGCGGCGGTGGCGGCGGGTGGAGGTCATACGGGTAGGGATGTGGCGGGGGTGGCGGCGGGTGGAGTTCGTACGGGAAGGGATGAGGCGGGAGAGGCGGCGGCGGGCAGAAGGGGAAGTGGCTCGCGGAACAGACCGGGCAGAGATCGGCGCCGGCGGGGAAGCGCCATGGATGGTCCATGCGACGCGGCGGTCCTCGGGTGGGGCTTCAGGATCTGGGGCTTTTGCCGTAAGGAGAGGATCAAGCGGTGGCGAGTAGGGGTTTCGAGAAGGTTCGAGAGGCGGGCGAGCGAGGAGGCGCGCGGCGCGCTTCGCAATCAGCAGGGAAGAAGACGGACAAGCTACTAGCTTTTTACGCTTCCTAGAAGAGTTCGAATTTTCTACGAGAGCTTTGGAGGAAAACCGGAAAGGATCTAAATAGAATTATAAATAAATAAACCTCTCCAAATGTGTAACTGCAAATCTTTTGTCAGGTACTCGAGACTCCGGCTCGCCGCGGCGCGCCGCGGCACCGCACGAGAAATGCCGCCGTCTCGATGGCCAGCGAGCTCTCCGCGACCACCGCCACCACCATGACATGGAAGCTACTCCGGGAGCTCGTCTCCGAGGTGTGTTTGGCTGAACTGTTGCTTTAGAAAAATAGTTATAAGTTACCGGCCCGTTTATTTGGTTGGTGGTTGGCGGTGATGTATGCTGAGAGAAAAATATTATTGGCTGGTGGCTGGTGCTAATTTCTATTGACAGCAAAATATTGTTGGTTAGTGGCTGATAAGCCAAACGAACGGGCTGTACGGTTTTTAAAAGTAGCTATAAGTTGTGGATAGTGGGACGTCAAAAAGTCATTTGGTGGAATAACTATGACTTTTGAAGAAAGTAGCAAGCGAACTTTACATGTAATTCATAGTTTTGGTGTTAATCATACTCGACTGGTCTTACTTAAGGTAGACGATCTTAGATAGTGCAGTGGCGAGTTGATGCAGGTCACTCGAATGACCTTTTGGAAGTAGTCGTACATGCCACCAGGAAGTAGTTACAAAAATAGATGACCGGCGGGAAATAGATGAGGGAGCAAGCAAGCAGTCGTGTAGCCATATACTCCCCAAAACTTTATTCTTCTTCCTATCCCGAGCAGGATCATAAGACAAGGGAATTCAGAGGCCTGCTCACACAAACAAAAGTGCGCGCAAAGCTTGCGTTAGGAGTACAAATAGTAAAACAGTGAGGGAGAGAGGAGATATCTCCTAAGCACGCGAGAGATGTGTTTTACCAGGAAGGAATAGTCTACTTAAATACACACGTGAGGAGAAGGGGATGAACCTGAAAAGAACTTACCCGACAATGGTCCTTCTCAATAATGCCAGCACGTTGCGTCGCGGCTCGGCATGGCTCGACCGTGGCCAGGAGCCACGGCCCGGCCCGGAGAGCGAAGAGGCGAGCGAGCGAGCACGTGTGGAACGTCCTTCTCCTATAGTCGACTTCACAAACGGTACACAACTAGTCCACCACTTAAGTTGGAGTATTCTTTTTTATTCTACATCCGAGATTTAATACCAATAACTTCTTGACATTTATTAGTGGGGCTTTTAATTCTTATTGATTAATTGAGAAGTAATATGGGACAAGCTATATTAATCCAATAGTTTTAGATCATTGTAGTCTTTATGTCATTCTATATGGCTGGATCATGGCTGTGTTTAGTTCCCACAAACTCCCCAAATTTCTCTCTCCAAACTTCACTATTCACCTATCACATCAAATCGCATCAAATCTCTCTCCTCATGCATGCATGGAACACTAAACGTGGGTAAATATAAAAACTAGTTGCATGGTTTTGACGTACACGACTGAAGCGTCCCCTCGAAAGAGAGAACTTAATGTGATACAAATACCAGTCCCAGGATGCTGGTTCACATTATTACAACAGATAGTTCAGTACAAAAACGACATTACGGGAGACGGTGGCATTGCAGGGCCACGACAAACAGAACTAACACTAAGCTCCAGATAAAAAGGTTGATAACATAGAGGTCTTCATCAGAGTGGCAACGCATGCGGCTCCCAGCGGGTGACCCTAACACACAGGCAAAGGTTGGGTGCAGAACGAACCCCCTCTAAACGATATCCTCAGGCACAAAGTCCGGGTCTGCCTCTGCAACAGATTAAGCAAGGGTGAGTACAAACGTACTCAGCAAGCGCAACCACAACCACGGAGGGGTATAACAGAAGTATGCAAGGATTGTAACAAGGGTGGTCTATGGTTTATTTAGCAGCAAAGCAAGTTTTTATTACACATGCAAGGGGTTGGTTTTCGCAATGAGTTTTCACAGCTACTACTTTTGAAAGGAACAGTAAATGTAACATTTTCCTTTGTACAAGATTTTGTTGCTACCAGATTTCCCATCTGTCGTAGCCCATGTCAAAACATTACTCAGCTCAATCAAATATCAACATTTTCTTACACCAAAACAGGGGACTAGTGAAGTGACCAAGCCGTAACTCGCCCAATACCGTGGACACGGCTATCCGGATAGGTTTTAACTCTGCAGAGGTGTACACAACCACAAGTAGGCTACCACAACGTGAACACCTTAGTGCCAGTGCAGCTCCTATCAAAGCCATTACCCACCATAGCTAAACTGACAAGTTAACATAGACGCGACCAGGGGTTAGCAACCTACCAACGAGGTTCTAACCAGGGGCATACCTCACATAGACCGTATCCCCGGCTCCATGGCCCTCTGTTGCTCACCAGCACACCATATAACCAGCAGCTCAACTAGTGGGATTTATGCTAGGCCGTTGCCACATACAACGGTCGAGTGGTGGTACAGTAAAATGGGTTAGGCTAGATGACACATCAACATCATCCCAAAACTTGTGACAGGATAGACAACTCCCACCATGCTCAACCACACCGGTTCGAGCTCACCTCGGTATTTCACGCGGAGATACCGTTTGTCTCATCCCACACGGGTACTCATTTTATTTCCACCGATCATCTCTTTTATTTTAAAGTACGCACACGGTTGCTTTTGTAAACACCAAGTATTTGTCATGTGGGTAATATGGTAAAAAGTCCCTAAGCATTCCTAGCAGTGACCAATATTTAAACAGAGCATTGTCATATTCAAACATTAATCTAGGTTGTCAAGGAAATAGTCATAGCAATCAAGGGGTGGCTATCCAACTGGGTTTAGCAGTAAAATTATGCAAGTTTTATAAATCAGGCCATGGGTTGTGTTTATAAAAACTGGGACAACAGTATGCATCAAAGGGTGGGATTGCACTTGCCGTTCTCCCAACCCTCGGGGGATTCCTGCCCGGGGTCTTGGTCTCCAAGCTCCTGCTCGTAGCACTGCTCCTCCTCGAGTCCTTCCTCGTTCACGACGGAGTCTACGGCACACGCAAACAAACACCCAATAAATAAAAGGAAAAGTTTTTATTGAGCTCCAAAAGAAAGGACGGGGAAAAGGAGAGCGAATGATAAAGACATGACTCTTTTTGAGTATGGACTGGTTGGATCTGGCGAAAATATATCGGTAAATATTGTGGTGGAGTTTGGGGTCAAACGGGATTAATTTGGCGCATGAAATGACGAGTTTAGTGGGGTTTAGGGGCTGTTTATAAAGGACAAGGACCTTTTTGTAATTATAGGAAAACTCAGGGGCTTCTGGTGAAATAAACAGAGAGAGGGGAAATAGTGCTGTGGACTGCGGGTTAATTTGTTTAAAGTCCAGGGGGTCATGTGCAAACGTGCAAGAGAGAGGGGCTCCTGTTTATGTGGACGGCGGGTTGAATAGGACAATCTTCAGGGGGTTATGCACAAAAGTGTTGTCTTCCTCGCGAAACAGAGCGCAGAGGGGGGGGGGGGGCGATGGCGGCGGCGCTGTCCGGCCAATCGCCGGCGATAGGGGTAGCGGCGGTGGACGGGAACAGGGGGAAAAGGGAGAGGGGGTCGTGGCAAGTCCACTGGTGGTCCTACCTCAGGCGGAGGTGGAGTGAGGCGGCCGGTTCACACGAGTGGCGGCGGCGGCGGCACTGGAGGCGATGGCGGCGGCGTTGCGGCGGTGGAGGGGCTCAATTGGAGGGCGGGTGAGCTGGTGGTGAGGGAGTGGGTGCTCAGGACCTCATTTATAGGCGCGGAGGGGCGGTGAGGGAGTGGGCCGACGAGAGGGGTAGGTCGGGCGGCGTTAATGGCGTCCGGCGCTCGGGTACGACGATGGCCGGCTGGTTTGTGGTACGCGCGGCCCTGTTCTTGTCGCGTGCGCGCGTCGTGACGTGGCGTGCGCGCTCGAAAGGATGGGGCCGCCGCGAGGACGGGCGGTGGCGTGCGGCCGCGGCGTGGTGGTCGGCGGTGCGTGGCACGGCAGCGGTGGCGCGATGGTCGAGGGGTTCGGGCTGGCGCGTGCGGCAGTGGGGTACGGCCGTGATGGCGGGGACACGGCACGGGGTAGCTCGGCGGCGTCGGCGTGCGCGATGGGCGGAGCCGAGCGTGCACGGCGCCGGTGGTCGGCGGTTTGGTCGGCGCGAGCGCGGCCGAGAGCGTGGCGGGACGGGCGGAGCGCGCGCGACAGGCCCGTCGGTGGCGTGCGGTGGAGCGGGGTGGTGTCGGCAGCTTGGTCGGCGCAAGCAGCGCGGTAGCCGGGCCCGTCGGCTGGTGTGGCAGTGGACGCGGTGGCGTGCAGAGCAGGTGGGAGGGTGTGGCCGGCGGCGGGTGAGAGCAGTGGAAGCAGAGGAGGAGAGGGGAGAGGGAAGGGAAAGAAGAAAAGAAAAGGAGGAAAAAGAAAAAGGAGAGGGAAAAAGAAAAGGAAAAAGGGAAAAGGGGAAAAGGAGAGGGAAGTCGGCGGAAATCGAGGCGGAAAGCCGACGGCGTCGGGGTTGGTCGGACCCGGCGGTCGACCCAAGGGCGGGCGACGCGGGATGGGACGGAACGGGGGCGGTGGTGAAAAGACGCGGACAGGAGGCGAGGGGAAAAAACGACAGACGGAGAGGGTTGGCGGGAACAGGAGCTCGGCGGTAAAACCTTTGAAAGATTTTCACCGGGTGGTTTACTTAGGTGACTTTCCCGGGGATTAAAACGCGGGCGTTACAAACCTACCCCACTTAAAGAAATCTCGTCCTCGAGATTCGGCTAGTTCCTGAAAATGTGGGGGAACTCTTTCTTCAAGGCATCTTCTCTTTCCCACGTAGCTTCCTTTACACTGTGTCTGCTCCACTGTACCCTGCATATTCGCACTTCGGAGTTTCTGGTTCTCTTGGTGACGGTATCCAGAACTTTGACCGGTACTTCCTGATATCGTAGATCTGTCTGTAGGTCTATCTCTTCTTCTGGTATGTGTTCTTCTTCAGGTACTCTCAGGCATTTTCTCAACTGGGAGACGTGAAATACCGGGTGTATATCTGACATTGCTTCGGGTAACTCCAATCGGTAGGCCACTTTTCCAACTTTCGTTTGCACTGGGTATGGTCCGATATACCGAGGGGCTAACTTTCCATGGATTTGAAATCTACGGGTTCCCCGGATGGGTGAATCCTTGAGATAAACAAAATCTCCTGGATTAAATTCCAGTTCTCGTCTCTTCTTGTCTGCATAGCTTTTCTGTCTGGACTGAGCTGATCTCAATTTCTCCCTGATTTCAGCTACTTTCTCTTCGGCTTCTTTTATGAGTGCGGGTCCCACTAGTGTACGTTCTCCTACTTCTGACCACATTAAAGGAGTCCTGCACTTTCTCCCGTAGAGGGCTTCAAACGGGGACATACCCAAACTTGCCTGGTAACCATTGTTATAGGAGAATTCCGCATAGGGTAAGCTCTGTTCCCAATCTTTACCATAGGTAAGGACACATGCTCTCAGCATATCTTCCATAATCTGATTTACTCTTTCTGTCTGACCATCGGTCTGTGGGTGGTACGCGGAGCTAAAATCCAATTTGGTGCCCATAGCTTTATGCAAACTTTTCCAAAATCTTGAGGTGAACTGGGTCCCTCGGTCTGAAACAATTCTACTGGGCACTCCATGCAGCTTTACTATGTTCTCCACATACAGTTTGGCTAGTTTCTCTCCACCATAATTCGTCCGTACAGGTAAAAAGTGAGCGACTTTAGTGAGTCGGTCCACTATTACCCATATAGAGTCATGTCCCTTCTGTGTTCTGGGTAGTCCTACCACAAAGTCCATTCCTATCTCATCCCATTTCCAAACTGGGATAGGCAAGGGTTGTAA
Organism: Echinochloa phyllopogon; assembly: GCA_033239725.1. NCBI lineage: Eukaryota > Viridiplantae > Streptophyta > Magnoliopsida > Poales > Poaceae > Echinochloa > Echinochloa phyllopogon. Next base: position 8,143,654 of record BTCW01000001.1, read on the forward strand.
TAATCCTGCCGGCTTCTGGTGTTCTGCTTTAACCCTTTGGCAGGTATCACACTGAGCGACAAACTGGGCTATGTCAGCTTTCATTCCTTTCCACCAATAGTTCTGCTTTAAATCCAAATACATTTTGGTGGATCCCGGGTGAATGGAATATGGTGAGTTGTGAGCCTCGTCCATGATTATCTGTCTGAAGTCTCCTTCCTTAGGCACACAAATCCTATCCTTATACCACAGCGTTCCTTTACTGTCGACTCTAAAGTCTGGTGCCTTATTTTCTCCGGTATGCTTGCAGATCTGCACTAAACCCTTGTCCGTTCCCTGGGCATTTCGGATCCGATCCTCCAGAGTGGACCGGATCGTCAGTTGGTGGCTAGCATTCTGGGGGACAATGTGCACATTTAATCGTGCCATCTCTTCTTGCAGGTGGGCACTCTTGGGTTTGTAGGATTTTCGGCTTAGGGCATCTGCCACTACATTAGCTTTGCCAGGGTGGTAATGAATTTCCACATTATAATCTTTAACCAATTCTAACCACCTTCTCTGTCTGAGGTTCAGATCTAGTTGGGTGAAAATATACTTTAAGCTCTTATGATCCGTGTATATTTCACACTTGTTCCCAATTAGGTAGTGTCTCCAGATCTTGAGTGCGTGTACTACAGCTGCAAATTCTAAATCATGCGTTGGGTAATTCTGCTCATGAGGTCTAAGTTGTCGGGAGGCATAAGCCACAACCTTTCCATCCTGCATAAGAACGCACCCTAATCCTTGGCGGGACGCGTCACAGTAAACGACGAAATCCTTGTGAATATCCGGTAGGGTTAAAACTGGGGCTGCAGTCAATCTTTTCTTTAACTCCTGGAAGCTCTTTTCACAAGACTCGGTCCAAACAAATTTCTTCTCTTTCTTGAGCAGTTCTGTTATGGGTCTAGCTATCTTGGAAAACCCTTCAATAAACCTCCGGTAGTACCCAGCTAAACCGAGAAAACTTCTGATCTCGCCCACATTGGTTGGTTGTTGCCAATTTGAGACTGCCTCTACCTTCTCAGGGTCTACTGCTACCCCTTCTGCGGTCAAAATATGGCCAAGGAAGGCTACTTTTTCCAGCCAGAATTCACACTTGCTGAATTTGGCATAGAGCTGGTGTGCTCTCAATTTTTCCAACACTACCCGCAGGTGTTGTTCATGTTCTTCGGCGCTCGTGGAGTAGATAAGTATATCATCAATGAAGACTATGACAAACTTGTCTAACTCATCCATAAATACTTTGTTCATGAGGTTCATGAAGTAGGCCGGTGCATTAGTGAGTCCAAATGGCATCACTGTGAACTCATACTGTCCATATCGGGTGACAAATGCGGTCTTTGAGGTGTCACTCCCCTTAATCTTCAGTTGGTGATACCTAGTCCATAAGTCAATCTTGGAAAAGTACTTAGCTCCTTTCAGCTGATCAAAGAGATCATCAATTCTGGGGAGTGGGTATTTATTCTTGATAGTGACTTCATTTAGTGCACGATAGTCGATGCACAACCTCATACTCCCATCTTTCTTTCTCACAAAGAGCACTGGGGCTCCCTAAGGGGATGTGCTGGGTCTGATAAATCCCATCTGTTGCAACTCTTCTAGTTGTTTCTTTAACTCTGCTAACTCTGAGGCTGCCATCCTATAGGGTCTCTTGGCTATAGGAGAGGTTCCAGGGACAAGTTCAATGGCAAACTCGATGTCCCTATCTGGTGGCATTCCCGGTAGAACTTCAGGGAAAACATCCGGATATTCTCTGATTACTGGGACTTCTTCTATGGTCGTTGTCTCCATACTAAAGATCATAGGGTCTGGCCCACTTCCTTTGGTGTGACAGGCCACTTGTATTCCATCTGGGTTGGTTAGGTACACTACCTTGTCAGCACAACCTATGAGACCATTGTGTTTGCCTAACCAATCCATTCCAAGGATCACATCTATTCCTTTGGATTCTAGTACTACTAGGTCTGCTCGAAACTCTACCCCACTTAAAAGGATCCGCACCCGCGAACAACCTATTTGGCACTTTATATCACCTCCAGGTGTTCGGGTTAGTAGGGGTGTCTTTAGTAGTACTGTGGGTATTTTGTGCTTTTCCACAAAACTTGATGATATGAAAGAATGCGATGCCCCAGAATCAAATAATATGGTTGCCAAAACTGAACTGACTAGGTACTCACCGAGTACTACTCCTTGTGCTCCTTGAGCTTCCTGCGCGTCGATGTGGTTGACGCGGGCTCGTCCATACGACTGCTGGGTGTTGTTGTTGTTGCTGCCGGTGTTGGTGCTGCGGACGGGTACACGGTTGGCTCCAGACACTGGTGGCTTGGGTCCATTCACCGAGTTGGAGTAGACTGATATCGCAGGCTTGCTCCTAGGGTACGGGCAATCGGCGATGTAGTGCCCGGTCTCACGGCAGTTGAAACAGGCCCTTGCATCGCTGTTGCTGGCTGTGGCCTGACTGACTTTGCTCTGTGGTGGTTTTGAGGCGGTCTGGCTCTTGAACTGGTTGTTGGGGGCCTGGGAGCTTGTGGCCTGAAACTGGGTCCTATACTGCACGGGAGCCTGGGGTCTAGGTGCAGCATAACCGGAGCTCCTGGGTTTCTGCGAGCGGTCCATCTGACGGTTCTTGCTTTCCAAGAACTTGCGCTTGTTCTCTTGCCTTGCCTCCATTCTGGCCTTTTCTGTGACAATGGCCTTGTTCATCAGTGTGTTGAAGTCAGGGAAATTGTGGGTGACTATCAGGGCTCGAAGATCTGGTTGTAGACCTCTAATGAAAGCATCCTGCCTCTTTGCATCTGTCTTCACTTCATCAGGTGCATAACGGGCTAGCTCAGTGAACTCGTGGGTGTACTCTTCCACGGTCTTGTTCCCTTGCTTTAGTGCACGGAACTCATCAGCCTTGAGCCTCATGGTGGCGTCGGGGATGTGGTAGTGACGGAACTCTTCTTCAAATTCCTTCCAGGTGATCGCAGACTCGTTCGGGGAAGCTGCACAGTAAGCATCCCACCAAGCTAAAGCAGTTCCAGTGAGTTGATGGGTAGTCAGGAGAACCTTGTCACGGTCTCCGCATCCAAACGGTTCCAGTTTCCTCTTGATAGTTCTCAGCCAGTCATCTGCTTCCAAGGGGTTGCTAGACCCTCCAAAGGTGGGCGGCCTGGTTCTCAGAAAATTGGTCAACTTGTCACCCGCATTGGGTCTACGGGCTGTCTCCTGACGGCGGCTGGCATTCCACACGTTTTGCATGAACAGGGTGTGGTGGTACAACGCTTGTGCCAAGTTGAAATATGGTGGAAGTGGGGGCATAACAAAAGATCCCTCATTCTGACTTCTGGGATGGCTTGCTTCTGGTCCGCCTCTTACAGGCGCTTGTCCTTCGGGCTGGTTCTCTCCCATAGGATCCTGCTGATCCACTTCCTGGTTCTCAGGATTCTCTCTCCTTCCTTCTGGTTGTTCTCCTCCAGCGGGAGGGGCGCGTCTCTGAGAGGCGCTAGCACGATTGTTCACCATCTGCAGTTGAGCAAGGCCTTTGTGAGATTGGGTTAAGATGATGTTTAAGTTGATTAGTTCGCATTTTAAAACAAGGCAGAAACAGCACACGAGCTAACAAACAAACACACCAGGTTCCATTCCAACGGCTGAGGGTTACAACACTTGGGGAGGGTACAACAAGGTTCGCACTACAAGGCGGGGATACAGGACATGGTAGGAAAACTACTTCTAGGGATACAAGGGTTCTCCGGACCAAGATGGCTTCACTCCCATCTGAGTGCTTGACTCTGGGCTTACTCGCGGGGTGAGCTCTCCTCTGGCGGTGCAAGTCGAGCCTGCTCAGCCTCGGTCAATGTCCCATTCTCCCGAGGCGGCTCAGACGGTCCTTCCTCAGCGGGCGGTGATTCCGCCGGAGTTCCTGACAGTGCCAGTGGGTTTCCCACAATTTCTCCCCATGCCATGATCGGTGTCCCAAGTAGGACATGGGGTTCTCCAATAGCCGGAACAGGCGTTCCACTTCTGGTCCAATCCTGGATACGCAGGTCCCGAGCCTGCCTGAGGCTTTCTTGGGCGACTGCCTCATTGCTGATGGCAGCAGCAGCTCTTGCTTCAGCTTGTGTCACCTGGACTTGGTGCATGCGGACCGAGAATTCCGCTTGTTCAGCCCGAGCGGTCTGTTCTCTCAGGAGCTCAGCTTGCTCGTCAAGGAGTTGGTCCAAGGAATTGAGGTAGGTGACCACTTGATACAAAAGGGGTTCCTCTTGACGGCGCTGCTCCAAGTTCCTTATGCGGGCTCGCCAGACTGCACTCCTGACGATCGGCGGAAAGTACCTCATTGGGGTGGGGACCAGGTGCCTTTCGAAGATTCCGCACATGAAGCGGAGTGCTTTCCTGAGAGCCAAGGGGTAGGTGTCCTGGTGCCTGAATCCTGTGGCGGTCGTACGCCATGCTTCGACAGGGTGGAGATCACTCTTGGCGACTACTATGACCACTCTGCAGCGTTGGGTCCCATGGTGCTCATACTCCCTGCTGTAGTACCTCGGGCGTTCAGGCACACCGAGGCGTTCCAGCGCGGGGATCAACAGGCTAGCGAAGGCCGGTGTGACTGGGCAAACTCCCTGGGTCCATCCTCGTTCTGCCATCTGAAACCAGGGGAAAATAAAAGTTTGAACAGATGCAGGATAAAAGGTGATCTTTATTGCATAACATGGTGGGGTACAAAGATCATGGGTACATCGATGCTAAGCTGGTAATGCTACTGGGTACATCAGCCACTACTTAAGGAGGAGCTAAACTATGTGCTAGTCTAAACTAGGACTCTACTCCAGGCAAACTCGGCGTTTCTTCAGAGGGAGCTGACTCTCTGGCACTTCTTCTTCGGTCTGAGTGCCTGCGTCCACATGAGTCATTTCTGGTTCATCTTCCAACAACCCTCTTTCTCTCCTGTACGCTTCCAGGTTATCCATATACTCATAGTAAGCCTGACATCTAGCCTGGTGAGTGGCTAGGGAACTGACAGCCTGTGTGGCCGTCGCCTTCTATACCTCCAGTTCTTCCTTAGTTTCTCCTAGCTCTCTCTTTACCTCTTCTAGCTCCTTCTCTGCCTTCTCGGCTCTGCGGATCTGGTGCCTCAGCTGTCCCGATGTCTCCCGGTACAGCCTGTCTAAGCCAGTGAGCTAAATGGACAAGTGGGACACGGTGTCCTCCATATCCTCATCTCTCCCAAGGTTTCTCATCTGGGCAATCCATTCGCGTCCTCCACTTTCCAGGGGTGGGGCAAATCCTAGTGCTGTTCCCACGAGGTACTGCCTGTAGAGTTCGCGGAGGCACAACAAGGCTCTTCTTGCGGCTTTGCGGTAGGCATTGGGGCGGTCGTAGCCGGTGGCGTGAACAAACCAAGGTGCCACTTCCTTGTACAGCGAGCTTCTCCCCACAAAGATGAACATCCGGCACCGACGGGTTCCATTGGTGGTGCACTCCCGGTAAAAGTACTCGGGGATCTCTGTGACTCCAACGTGCTCCAGGCTGAGCAGCAGAAACTTGGGGAGGCCAGGTTCTGCGGGGCAGACTCCTTCGCCCCAACCCTCGTCAACCGGCTGGGCCATCTGGAACAAGTCAAAAAGCCGTCGGTGAGTACTTGTGTGGGGGAAAAGGATTAGGCAAGAACGAACTGGTGAGAGGGGACTAGGTAGGGTCAAGATCCTAGGGGTACGTCCTACGGCCAACCTATCGGCTCTGATACCACCTGAAGCGTCCCCTCGAAAGAGAGAACTTAATGTGATACAAATACCAGTCCCAGGATGCTGGTTCACATTATTACAACAGATAGTTCAGTACAAAAACGACATTACGGGAGACGGTGGCATTGCAGGGCCACGACAAACAGAACTAACACTAAGCTCCAGATAAAAAGGTTGATAACATAGAGGTCTTCATCAGAGTGGCAACGCATGCGGCTCCCAGCGGGTGACCCTAACACACAGGCAAAGGTTGGGTGCAGAACGAACCCCCTCTAAACGATATCCTCAGGCACAAAGTCCGGGTCTGCCTCTGCAACAGATTAAGCAAGGGTGAGTACAAACGTACTCAGCAAGCGCAACCACAACCACGGAGGGGTATAACAGAAGTATGCAAGGATTGTAACAAGGGTGGTCTATGATTTATTTAGCAGCAAAGCAAGTTTTTATTACACATGCAAGGGGTTGGTTTTCGCAATGAGTTTTCACAGCTACTACTTTTGAAAGGAACAATAAATGTAACATTTTCCTTTGTACAAGATTTTGTTGCTACCAGATTTCCCATCTGTCGTAGCCCATGTCAAAACATTACTCAGCTCAATCAAATATCAACATTTTCTTACACCAAAACAGGGGACTAGTGAAGTGACCAAGCCGTAACTCGCCCAATACCGTGGACACGGCTATCCGGATAGGTTTTAACTCTGCAGAGGTGTACACAACCACAAGTAGGCTACCACAACGTGAACACCTTAGTGCCAGTGCAGCTCCTATCAAAGCCATTACCCACCATAGCTAAACTGACAAGTTAACATAGACGCGACCAGGGGTTAGCAACCTACCAACGAGGTTCTAACCAGGGGCATACCTCACATAGACCGTATCCCCGGCTCCATGGCCCTCTGTTGCTCACCAGCACACCATATAACCAGCAGCTCAACTAGTGGGATTTATGCTAGGCCGTTGCCACATACAACGGTCGAGTGGTGGTACAGTAAAATGGGTTAGGCTAGATGACACATCAACATCATCCCAAAACTTGTGACAGGATAGACAACTCCCACCATGCTCAACCACACCGGTTCGAGCTCACCTCGGTATTTCACGCGGAGATACCGTTTGTCTCATCCCACACGGGTACTCATTTTATTTCCACCGATCATCTCTTTTATTTTAAAGTACGCACACGGTTGCTTTTGTAAACACCAAGTATTTGTCATGTGGGTAATATGGTAAAAAGTCCCTAAGCATTCCTAGCAGTGACCAATATTTAAACAGAGCATTGTCATATTCAAACATTAATCTAGGTTGTCAAGGAAATAGTCATAGCAATCAAGGGGTGGCTATCCAACTGGGTTTAGCAGTAAAATTATGCAAGTTTTATAAATCAGGCCATGGGTTGTGTTTATAAAAACTGGGACAACAGTATGCATCAAAGGGTGGGATTGCACTTGCCGTTCTCCCAACCCTCGGGGGATTCCTGCCCGGGGTCTTGGTCTCCAAGCTCCTGCTCGTAGCACTGCTCCTCCTCGAGTCCTTCCTCGTTCACGACGGAGTCTACGGCACACGCAAACAAACACCCAATAAATAAAAGGAAAAGTTTTTATTGAGCTCCAAAAGAAAGGACGGGGAAAAGGAGAGCGAATGATAAAGACATGACTCTTTTTGAGTATGGACTGGTTGGATCTGGCGAAAATATATCGGTAAATATTGTGGTGGAGTTTGGGGTCAAACGGGATTAATTTGGCGCATGTAATGAGCATGAAAAGCTGGACCCGTCAGTGACAAAGGAAAGTATCTGATTCTGAAAGCCTCATCTGCTGAAGCTTCTCCAAGCTGCATTAGATATCGAGCTATATGTTCCACAGTGCTAGTATCGTCTTGTCCTGAGAACTTAGTAAACTCTGTAGGCACCTTGACTCTATTCGGCAATGATACCCTTTGGTACCATTCTGGGAAAGGAGACGAGTACATGTACCCCTGATTTTTAGGCTTCAGACCGAATTGATTTTGCAATACATCGGTCATCTTTTGCACCATGAGATCAATATTAGTATCTTGATTCCCTGGTCTTCCAGCAGGCATCCCTGTTGTACCAACATACCCGAGATTCGGGAGAGCATCAATAGCATTGTAATCCATGAACTCTGAATATCCGTTTCCATACATGTCCCTTTGCAGCCTATTGTTCAGAGGGGATATCTTGTAAGCAGAAGCAGGTGGATTTCCCGTGGTGCTGAATGTCATATCACCATATGTACGAGGTTTCGGCAATGCATGCTGAAGCTCTTGCTGAATCGGCTGTCCATTCGTGTCTTTAGTTCCAGAAGCTTCAGCTTCTTCAATACCTTTACCATGACGTTTTGGGACCGATGCTTGAATATTGAAATATGTTGGTCCACCAAGTTGTCCATGCGCTTGCTCAAAAGGTTTATCCACGTGTTGACCAAAGATGTTGACCAGTATGAGCCGAAAACTGTTCAGGAATGCAGCATTATGATTGGTCATTGTTTCTCCCAAAGCCTTGTACAACAAGCTAGAGAACTTTTCCCTTTCTTCATCTTCAGTAAGATCAGATTGTCCAGGCAAAAGAACTCTTGGCAGATCTGATTTGAGAAATGGTGCACCACTCCTGTTCTTAGCAAAAGACAGCAAGCATTTTTTGATGAACTGATCTGCAGCAGTCTTCACCATTTGTTGATGTTCATCAGACAATTCTTCAAAAGTGACATCCAGAATGTCTTTTAATTCAGGCATCTTCGAAGCTTGTGTCCCGCCGGGCGTGCCAAAAAGTGTGTTGACGTAAAATCCGCACCTCACGCCAAGCACACAGCAAGCTGAATTAGCTGGCTTCACACGTGGCCCGAGCGTTTGATTCCGAGAGCGTGCCAGTCAATTTTCCTGAAACTGACAAAGGGAGAAAAGATGTTTAGATAACACCTGGAACGTACTGGGTGATACCAGTCAGTTCCATGTTTGCGGCTACGGAGCCAGTTTCGAACGACATATAGCTACAGAAAAGCTATCTGTCGGCAGTTAAAGCATCATTCGGCAATCGGCAAGGCACGCAGGAAGCGCACTGCCGAATGCGTGACGTAAGCATGACGAAAGATCGGCTTTTGACTGAATAAACATTGCAACGCATATTCATAACCGATTAACGGGGAACAGAGCATGATAGATAAATAAAAGGGCGAAAACATGACCATAATTTCATAATAAACAAGAATGCATAGATTAAAAGCACTGGTCTACCGCATGTCTAGGTACTTTCCAACCCGTCGAGCATGAAACAAGCAAGTTAATCCACCGCATGATACGACTTGCTTGGAATCACACCACCAACCAAGAATAGATCAATCCACCGCATGATACGACTCTAAACGTGGAAGGCTAAAAGCATTCTTTATTTAAAACAAAAAACGTGAACATGTTTCACTCGTGGCGACACTGCCGAATACAGCTATATAGCCGAATCGGGTTCCATGAAGAAGGAACATGCTTCGTCGATGATGATAGATCTATCAGATCGAATCGAATTCTAATCCACCGGATGATTAGCTCTAAGACGACCCAAAAACCTGCATCTACCGCATGATACCCGGTTCTGTCAAGATCTACACAAGACCAACGAGCTTGAACCCGCAACACGTGGCAATCTAGATTGACTTCGAATTCGGCTATGGAAACGCAGTGCATTGTGAGCTGGAACCGAATCTAATCAACCTAGACTGGGCAAAAGAGTGTTGTAATGAATTAAACATAAAGGTAAAATCCAGAGCAACACATGGTAACTTAATGAATCTATCAGATCTTGCCAAAATCCAATAGAGCCGATAACTTGTTCCAGGCTAAAACTTAGCCCACCGCATGGTTCATGATCTAACAATGGAACCTTCCCGAACCAAAGCCTAAATCCACCGCATGATACTAGGCATGGTGCAGGGTTGCCGGTACTTACGGAGGTCGACGGATCGATGATTCCCCTCGAAGAACTCGACGACTCGACTAAAGGACTCGATGTTGGCACGGGGCCGATCTGTTGTATGATTGATTGAACGATGCTTTTACAATTACCATGGGTCTATATTTATACCCAGGTTTCGACACGACTCCTAATCGATTACGATTACATTATTTATTTCCTAAAAAAGATAAACGCCGGGGCACCGTATCCGTCTTGCATTCCAAGTCAAACCAGCCCTTTGCCTGCTGGTTTGGGGTCAAACGGGATTAATTTGGCGCATGAAATGACGAGTTTAGTGAGCTTCTTTGCCTGCTCAGTCGATTTGTACTTGGAAAGACCTGGAGCAGAAATTCCATGCTCATTACTACATTGGCAGTGCCGAGAAAAAGTTGGTTGATTTGACCAGCTTAAGGCAGAGGAATAATGAGACACCTACAGAGTTCCTCAGAAGATTTAGGGAAACAAAGAGCATGTGCTTTTCTCTGAACATACCTGATGACCAGCTAGCTGGTATGGCTGTAGCTGGCATGCTGCTTGCCATTCGGGAATAGCTATTCGGGATGGAGTTTGATGATCTGGGCCAGTTGTCACACAGATTGGCCTTAATGAGTAACCAGGCATATGGTTTCAAGAAAGATGCCGGATTTGCTAAACATAATGATGTAGCTGACATCTATAACCAATTCCTTGAAAGAGCAGATCAAGAGGATGAGTATGAAGATAGTGAGGAGATAGCTGCAGCAGAGATAGTGTGGGGCAAAGAACCAGTCATGGTGAATCAGAGGTGGATTAAGCAGAATAAGGGCACCTATGATTTTGATGTAACTAAGGCAGATAAATTGTTTGACTATCTTGTAAAAGAAGGCCGGATCAAGCTACCAGAAGGGCATTCTATGCTTCGGCCTGATGGAGTAAAAGATAAAAGGTACTGTGGGTTCCATGATAGAAATTCTCATTCCATCAATGAATGCAGGGTTTTTAGAGTGAGGATTCAGAAAGCTATCCAAGAAGGGCATCTGAAATTCGACAATAAGATGAAGTTGGACAATAACCCGTTTCCTCAGAACATGATTGGGTTCTCAATCAATATGGTGAGTGTTGCCGAATCTGGAGAAAAGGGAAAGATGAAAGTCCTGACGTCGAAGGAAGCAAAGCAGAATGGATCAGTCGATCCTAATCGGCAAATCACAATCGAACAGATTCGGCAGGAAAAACCTCGCTTCCCGAATAGCCGATTTGAAATTGGGGAATCTTATAAACCCAGAGTCACGTCGCGCATTCTCCTCAATAAGTGGCAGCGTCAGCAAGGAAAAGAACGCTATCAGAGACGTGAGTACGAGGAGGAGAAGAGGAGGAGCGAAGAAAGAAGGTATGAGGAAGAACAAGAGGAATATGTCCGAGAACAAGAACGTGCACATTGGGATTGTGTCTTCTTCAGACATTGTTGGAACGAGGGTTTAAAGCTGCCTACATGGGATAACTGTCCCGAATGCAATAATGGATATGTCGAACATAGGCAAAATGTTGCCAAACGCCGATCCGTCCACGAAAGAATTGGAAGGATACATCCTAGTGATGATCGGCGTCTAAAAATATATAAGAATGACGATCAACCAAGGAAAAGACATGCTGATCGTAGATGGATTGATCATGAAGAAGAGGATCGTGAGTATGTATGGCAGAAAGGGCAGTGGTGTCCACCTGGTTTAAGAAAGAGCCAGAAGAGAAGAGTCCAGCGCCTGAGGAATCAAGAGTTGAAGCAAGCAGGAACCAGGTTGAGATCGATATGGCGTCCAAAAGACAAACCCGATGAATCGGGTCATTCGGCTCCTACATGCATGGTATGTTTCTTGCCGAATGAATTCATGGCTCCAGCTAATCAAATTGTATAGGAGGAGATATTGTCAGAAGTGGATGAAGCCGAGCAATGTGGGTTAATGGCACAATTGGTATTGAATAAGCAAGCTATTTTCGAGAAGCCAGTCCAGAATCGGCACATAAAGCCACTGTACTTAAGAGGATATGTCAACGGAAAGCCATTAACGAAGATGTTTGTTGATGGTGGAGCTGCTGTTAATGTGATGCCATACAATACATTCAGGAAACTTGGCATGAGCCCTGGAGATTTAACGCCAACAAGCATAGTTTTGAATGATTTTGCTGGAAATCCGTCGGACACCAAAGGATGTGTACATGTAGATCTGATGATTGGGTCTAAGATTCTGCTTACAACCTTCTTTGTTATTGAAGGCAAAGGGGCATACAGCTTGCTACTTGGAAGGGATTGGATCCATGCGAATTGCTGTATTCCATCTACTATGCATCAACAACTTATTCAGTGGATAGATGATGAAGTGGAAATTGTCCCAGCAGATGATTCAATTAGCGTGGCTAATGTGGAACCAGCCTTCTGGGAATATCAAGGCATAGATTGTTTCTCAGGTAAGGACTGGGGAGAAGGTCCTGTCGAGCCAGTCAGCAGTGATCAGCAGCCGATCAAAGCAGTCGGCTCTTTTAGTAATTTTTAATGGATAATCCAATCGATGGGACTAACGGGAAGCTAGGACATGGATTTGTGTCGGCTGATAAATTAGAAGAAGTAGACATTGGAGATGGTGATAAACCAAGGCCGATATTCATCAGTGCTAGCTTGGATTCGGTTTTCAGAGAAAGGTTGATTGAGTTGTTAAAAGAATACAAAGATTGCTTTGCTTGGGATTATTCGGAGATGCCTGGTTTAGATCGTTCCATTGTTGAGCATCGATTGCCGATCAAGCCTGGTTATAAACCTTACAAGCAACCACCCCGGAAAATCTACAAAAATGAAGTGTTGGCCGATGTAAAGAAAGAAGTGGAAAGATTAATAGCAGCAAATTTTATTCGGCCATGCAGATATGCAGAATGGATCTCTAATATTGTTCCTGTGTACAAGAAGAATGGGAAAATGAGAGTTTGCATAGACTTTAGAGATCTGAACAGAGCTACACCCATGGATGGATATCCAATGCCTATTGCTGATTCATTGGTTGATGCTGCTGCTGGATATAAAGTGATTAGTTTCATGGATGGTAATGCAGGGTACAATCAAATTTTTATGGCATTGGAAGATATAGCGAAAACAGCCTTCAGATGTCCAGGACATATAAGGTTGTTTGAATGGGTTGTAATGACGTTTGGTTTGAAGAATGCTGGTGCAACTTATCAGAGAGCCATGAATTATATTTTTCATGAGTTGATCGGCAAGATTGTGGAGATATATATCGATGATATTGTGGTTAAGTCACTGGATCATGAAGCACATTTGGCCGACATAAGGAAAACTCTAGAGTGCACTAGGAAACATGGGCTCAAGATGAACCCGAATAAATGTGCTTTTGGAGTTTCGGCAGGAGAATTTCTGGGATTTTTGGTGCATGAAGGAGGAATAGGAGTTGGCAAGAAAAGTATGAGAACCATTGATGAAGTTGTTCCTCCAACTAATCTTAAGGAATTACAGTCATTACTTGGCAAGATCAATTTCGTGAGAAGATTCATATCAAACTTATCACAAAAGGTGTTGCCTTTTTCTTCACTGCTAAAAGTCAAGAAGGATCAGAAGTTTGTATGGGGTGACGAACAACAAAAGGCTTTCGATGAGATCAAGGAATACATGAAAGAACCACCAGTATTAGTACCTCCACAGCTAAACAAGCCTTTTAAGTTGTACGTGGCGGCCGATGCCCAAACTATTGGATCGGCCCTCATACAAGAATTTGAAGGAAAAGAAAGGGTAGTTGCATACCTTAGCCGAAAATTGCTTGATCCCGAAACGAGGTATTCGGCTACCGAGAAACTTTGTTTATGTGTTTACTACTCCTGTACAAAGTTTCGACACTACTTGCTACATGCCGAATGCATTGTGTATTCAAAATTTGATGTGATAAAGCACATGTTGTCTATGCCAATTTTGAATGGAAGGATTGGCAAATGGATTTTAGCTTTGTCTGAATTTGAGTTAAGGTTTGAACCGGCAAAAGCTGTTAAAGGACAGATTATTGCTGACTTCATTACTGAACATCGCGATTCATCGACTAGTTTGCTTGAAATTACTCCTTGGGTATTATTCTTCGATGGGTCTTCATGTGACAAAGGTGGTGGAGTAGGTATTTTGTTAATTTCGCCAAGAGGAGAGGTATTTGAATTTGCTATTCCTATTCAACCTACTGTCACTAATAATCAAGCCGAGTATGAAGCGTTGCTCAGAGGACTTCAATACTTGAGAGAAGCAAAGGCCATTGCAGTTGAAATCTTTGGAGATTCAGAATTAGTCATAAGGCAACTAAATGGCGAATATGAGTGCAGAAACGATGTCTTAAGGAATTACTATGAAGAATGCAAGCAAATCTTAAAGGAGTTTCAGTCGGTAATTCTACGGCATGTTCCTAGGAAAGACAATGAAGAGGCGAACAGATTAGCTCAAAGTGCTTCGGGTTATAGAGAGCTTCAAGAAGTTTTTGCTAATGATGTATATGTTTTCGAGAGTAATCTGGCAGAAGATGATTGGAGAAAAGAAATTGTTGATTATCTGGAGAATCCATCCCGAAAGGTTTCTAGAAAGCTCAGGTATAAAGCTTTAAAGTTTGTTCTTCTTGATGATAATTTATATTATAAATCCTTGGATGGGGTGCTGTTACATTGCTTAAATCAAGAAGAAGCAAAAAGGCTGATAAGTGAAGTGCATGATGGGCTATGTGGAGCACATCAATCGGCTTACCGAATGAAATGGGTTATTAGAAGAACTGGGTACTATTGGCCCACAATGCTAGAAGACTGCTTTGAATATTACAAAGGATCCCAAGATTGCCAGAGATTTGGAAACATTCAAAGAGTTCCAGCATCGGTTCTGAATCCTATTATCAAGCCATGGCCATTCAGAGGATGGGGAATAGATTTGATTGGCCAAATAAATCCTCCATCTAGCAAGGGGCATAAATTTGTGCTTTTAGCAACCGATTATTTTACTAAGTGGGTTGAGGCAATTCCATTAAACAAGGTGACATCAGAGAATATGGTTGAATTTGTTAAAGAGCATATCATTTGCAGATTTGGAATTCCTCAAACAATCACCACAGATCAAGGAACTCAGTTTACATCTTCAGAGTTCAGAAATTTTGCTGAAAGTATGGGCGTCAAATTGTTGAATTCTTCTCCTTATTATGCCCAAGCTAATGGTCAGGCAGAGGCTTCCAACAAGATTATGATTAAAATTATACAGAAGAAGATTGATCAGAAGCCAAGAAAGTGGCATTCGGTACTCAATGAGGCTTTATGGGCTTACCGAATGGCTCCGCATGGAGCTACACAAACGTCTCCTTATGAATTGGTATATGGGCATCATGCTATCTTGCCATGGGAGATGCAGTCAGACTCAAGGAGAATTAAGTTGCAAAAAGATTTAAGTTCTAAAGATTATAATGATTTAATGATGGACGAATTAGAAGATTTGCATATGATTCGTCTCAGGGCCTTGGAAAATGTTGAGAAAAATAAAATGCGAGTTGCTAAATATTACAACAAGAAGGTGAGAGTCAAGCAATTTGCAGAAGGAGATTTGGTTTGGAAAGCAATATTGCCGATTGGAACTAAATACAGTGCATTCGGTAAGTGGTCTCCAAACTGGGAAGGTCCTTTCAGAGTGGTCAGATGCGTGCCTGGAAATGCATATATTTTGAAAACTTTACTAGGAGAGGAGTTTACTGCTGCTATCAATGGGAGATACTTGAAGAAATATTATCCTAGTATTGAGATTGATCGCTGATTGAAATATTTAATGTCAGAATGATTGAAACAGCCGGTATTCGGGAAGGAACCGTCTTCAGAACAAAATATTGACAGAAGAAGAAATGGCCAATACCAGAGTGTATTGCCCTTAGTGCAAATATATTACGAAAAATGAATTTGACAGAGTCATCATATAAAGATTGCAAAAGATAAGTTTTATTGCCGAAATTCCATAATCCCTAGTACAAACTAATGGAACAACCTGTTCAGAACAGACTGGGGATGAATGGAATCGGCAATAGCGGCGCCATGAGCATCAAGGCGATCTATGGAGGCCTCAATATCGTCGATCTCCTCCGGATTGCCATTGGCGAAGCCGGGCGGTAGCCTGGAATAGTCAGCGCCAGTGTGCGTCGACATGGCGACTAGACCTGCGGCAGTACCCAGGCGGATGCCGTGTGAGGCCACCTCATCGATGCGGCCTGCCACTGCACCGAGGCGAGCTTCAGGCGTGTCCCCAGGAGCATTCACCTTGTTTGCCAAAGACTCAACCAACGTCTTTAGCCGATCGAGTTCGACGTCGCGAGCTGTAGGATTACGAAGCAACGACGGATTAGTCCAAAGTCAGATTAAAATTAAACGAACCGCAGAAATTACCGTCGATGGTCTCGAGCAGTTGCTTGCGCTGGTGTTGCCACTCTAGATCTGCGATCCCAGCTTGTTTGGAGATGACCTCCAGCTCACGCCGAGTGTCGTCACGTTCCTGCTTGAATCGGCGGGCATCGCTATCTGAGTAGGGCAGATCCCAGTTGGGCCTAGGGGATCGGCTAGATGACTCTGAAGAGTCACCTGCTGCAGCCGGAGCCGCAGTCAAGGCAGTAGCGGGGTTCCATTGAATGAGCCTGAAAATACAAAGAAAAGTTGAGAATAAGGCAAAATCTGGAGGAAAAGATAAGGAGAGACAGACAGTCATCACCTCCGACGAGCGCCGGCGCGGCTCCCTTCGGCTTCGTCGACGGCCGGGCGTCTTCTGTTGTTAGACATCAGGGTTTCCTGGAGGTTACTGTACTGGAAGAGGAAGAGACTCAGGCTAGCAGAGAACTCGAGTTGAAAGATTTAATAAAAGATTAGGAGTGCTCAAGGTTCTTATTTATGGAACTAACGAAGAGATCGTGGCCGAAGATTGTGGTGCATATCCCAAGAAGTTCGGAAGGTGGAAAGGATTTTCCAACCGATCGGTTTCCATGTCGTTTGGGATTCTTGCCGAGTCGTATTCGGTTTTGACTGAATGAGATTCGGCTATGTCGTGTTTGAAGCGTTTTCGGGTCTGACACTGTTATAGCCAGCCTTGCCGAATGAGTTATCCACAATGGAGAAAAACAGAGTTAAGAAATGACAAGATTGCAAGATTGATAAAGCATTCGGCTATCGACTGTTTGTTACAATTACAAACCCAAGTACTTTGAGATTACATTTTTAGCATCTGATATCATATTGCTAATGCTCTCTAATAAGTTTTTGTCAGCTTCTTGGGTTCTAGCCAGAGCAGCAAGCTTTGCCTTGAGTTGTTTTTGTTCATTCAGAGCTGCTGAAGCTTCCCTTCGCATCTTTTCTGTTAATTTGGGAAGCTCAGCTATCTTCTTCTCATCAGCTTCAATTTCGGCCGATAGATCTCTCAATTCGGCTTCAAGTGCAGCTTTTCTGACCTTCTTATTTTCAAGTTCAGATTCCAATTTGGTCAGTAATTCTTTGCTGTTCTGAGCTTGAGTATGCAGGTCTTTCACAGATTGTTTGGCTGTGGATCTCCTCTGTTCCAGAGCTGGTTGAGAAGATTGGTTTTTCAGAGCCTGCTTTACTGCAGCATATTGTTGATCCAAATGAGAAACTGGTTCCAAAGAGATTTTGATGTCATCAGGAAGTTCTTGGTCAATGGATTCCAGTACATCCCTTAAGAGATCAGCATCTTTGACTTGATCTTGAATACTCTTGTGCAGCAAAGCAAGGATATCTTTCAGCTTTGTTTGATTTTCTCCTGACAGAGTTTGGCCAGAAGTTGTTTCTTCCCCTTGTTCGGCAACCAAGTCATCCACAGCAAAAGAATAGCTGGATGATGAAATGGGTTTCTCCTGAAAGAAGGTTTTGCCGAATTAGTAATAATCTGCTGAATAAAAGAGTAGAAAAAAAATGAATGATTATGTTTACCTCGTTCCTGATTTCCTGAATGGGGGAAGGAAGCCTTTCAGGCTCAATGGGAGGATTCTGTGTATCTTGCTGAGGAGAAGCTGGAAGATTTCTTGGTGAAGATAATGCTTCTGATTGGGGAAGAAGTTGCAAAGCTAAAGATGAGTCATGATGGGAAGAAGAGCTCTCCAAGATTGGATCCATTGAGGATTGTTCTACAGTTAACAAAGAATGAGTGCCGATGAAAAAGAAGTTAAGAGGATGAAGTGGTGGAATTTTACCAGTCAATGAAGTATCGGCAAGATCTGTACTGATTGCTAGTTGCTGTTCTCTGGCCTGAAACCAAGAAGAGATAAAACTGAGCAAAATACCAATGGCATTATGGTTAAAGAAAGAAGGCTCTGACCTTGATTTTGCTGCTTGTTCTTTTCTTCTTTACAACTGAAGGAGCAGCTAAAAGGAGGGTTTTTCTTTTGACAGATGATGGTCTAGTAAGTATTGGATCTAGAGAAGCCTGTCTAGCCATCAGTTGAGCCAATGTAGGAGATTGGTTCCCCAAAGCAGATATTGGGCCTGCAGCTTTGTATGAGATCGCCCTGGCAAGAGGGGCAGGTGTTATATCCTGCAAGATGACAGAATCAGAATCAATTTGGATTAATGTTATTGAGACAAATGAGGGATAAGCGTATTACCTCTGAAGTTGGCTGATAATCAGGCATTAACTCGAGACAGAAGGGATGGATTGGCATGTTGAAGATATGATCATGGAGTTCTTGCCACCAGAGAGTGAAAGAAGGATGGACAGATATTATTGGCACAAAAGGCTCGGGTGCATAGATAGTTCCACAGCATTTATAAGTGAAAATCCTTCTTGTCTCTATGGAATCCTTGACAATCTCCCTAGGCTTGAGAAATTCGTGAAGAAATAGCCTAGGGGGCACTTGGCCACATCCCAACTGTCTAGCCATCATATTCGGCTGATAATATTCGTAAGTGCTTTGAACCAGCCTTCCCCCACAGAATTCGGCTGGCAAGATGCAGGGCTGGATGAAGGCATTGAAAATCGCTATAGATTGTACATCAGTGCATCCAGTTTCAAAGCTGAATTCGCAGGGGAGAGTGAGGTTGTCATTATCCAAATATGGGAACCAAAGAGGATGAGCAAAGCCTCTGAAGAAGAGCTCAAACAGTTCACCAATGTTCTTGTTGATAGACACAGTGGAAGCAGCTTCTCCATAGGTTTGACAACCTTTGGTTCTCCGAGTTTCTCCTTCTTTGTAATTAATTGAAGGGAAGTCTCGGCTGTTGAGATCAATAGCGACAATTTGATGCATGTACAATTGCAGCCACATTTGGACAAACCACCAAGGACCGTTGACACAGGGGATTTTCTTGCCGGTATGCATCAGGTGGGTGGTTTGATTGAGCATATGGTATACACTTCCCAGAAGGTATTTCCCAAGTGGAATGAGCTTTCCAGCAGCCAGCTCTTCAGCCATCACGATATGATTCAGAGTTGGCTCATTGGCTTTGCCACAAAAGACTGATCTGCATAGCCACATATTCAGGAAGGCTCTGTATTCGACATCAGTCAGAGGGCCATCAGACATATGATTCTGGATGTATCTCTTGTATCCAACCCCTGTTTTTACTCCTGTCTGCTTGGAGGAACCTTTGTGGCCATATGGATATACAATTCCTGTAATGTTCAGGCCGGTCATCATGTAGATATCGGCTAAAGTGGGGGACATTGGGCCATGACCGAAAAGAAAAGCATTTGCACCATTGGACCAAAAGTGGCAAGCTGCAATCAGGAGGTTCTCATTCTTTGGTGTTTCGGCTAGTGACAGCTCCAGGCAATGAGAAATACACAGATGGTCCCAGTTCTGTGTTTGGGGGCTTTTGTCATCAGATACCCTTTTATACCAATTTCTCCAGCCGGCAATTGGGGGCAAAGGCCAGTTCTTGAAGGCGTCTTGCCACTCATGAGGTTTTGTCAATGAAATCTTGAAAGGAATCCTCTGGGATTCGGCCGCGATGATTTCGGAAGGATCTGAATCCCCTACAGGGCCGAGGAAGTAGGATGGAGCTTTTTCCTCAACGGGGATGAGGATTTCGGCAGCTAGGGCCTATCAAGAATGGAAAGGGATGAGAAGAAATTTAAGATGCAAATCGAAAGAAGAATACCGAATGTGCTTGAGGGGATTGAAACTTACCTGGAGGGCAAAATCTTGGTTCGCCATTTGAAGATTGAATCTTGGAAGTCGATGACCTAGGGTTCGGATCTGGATGAGAGCTCTAAAGATTCAAAAGGAGAAGCGGGTGTCGAGCAGAACTAACTTGGGAATGTTGAGTGCTTCTGGTCAATTCCGAGATAAAATTACCTTTTATCCCGAAATTGAAGGGGCATGTGTTGACACCAAAAATTGGCACCAGGAAGAGGCTGACATGTGGGCCGGATTCGTTGAAAAGATATCATTCGGCAAAGGAGTTTTTTCCCCAGAGCATTCGGTAAAGACGTTCTGCGGTCGGGAACGCATCGTCATTCGGCAAGAGAACTTCTCCGCGGGAGGCATTCGGGAGCGCGTGATGACGTGGATCAAGCATAAGGAAAGGGCTGGTTTGACTTGGAATGCAAGACGGATACGGTGCCCCGGCGTTTATCTTTTTTAGGAAATAAATAATGTAATCGTAATCGATTAGGAGTCGTGTCGAAACCTGGGTATAAATATAGACCCATGGTAATTGTAAAAGCATCGTTCAATCAATCATACAACAAACCGGCCCCGTGCCAACATCGAGTCCTTTAGTCGAGTCGTCGAGTTCTTCGAGGGGAATCATCGATCCGTCGACCTCCGTAAGTACCGGCAACCCTGCACCATGCCTAGTATCATGCGGTGGATTTAGGCTTTGGTTCGGGAAGGTTCCATTGTTAGATCATGAGCCATGCGGTGGGCTAAGTTTTAGCTTGGAACAAGTTATCGGCTCTATTGGATTTTGGTAAGATCTGATAGATTCATTAAGTTACCATGTGTTGCTCTGGATTTTACCTTTATGTTTAATTCATTACAACACTCTTTTGCCCAGTCTAGGTTGATTAGATTCGGTTCCAGCTCACAATGCACTGCGTTTCCATAGCCGAATTCGAAGTCAATCTAGATTGCCACGTGTTGCGGGTTCAAGCTCGTTGGTCTTGTGTAGATCTTGACAGAACCGGGTATCATGCGGTAGATGCAGGTTTTTGGGTCGTCTTAGAGCTAATCATCCGGTGGATTAGAATTCGATTCGATCTGATAGATCTATCATCATCGACGAAGCATGTTCCTTCTTCATGGAACCCGATTCGGCTATATAGCTGTATTCGGCAGTGTCGCCACGAGTGAAACATGTTCACGTTTTTTGTTTTAAATAAAGAATGCTTTTAGCCTTCCACGTTTAGAGTCGTATCATGCGGTGGATTGATCTATTCTTGGTTGGTGGTGTGATTCCAAGCAAGTCGTATCATGCGGTGGATTAACTTGCTTGTTTCATGCTCGACGGGTTGGAAAGTACCTAGACATGCGGTAGACCAGTGCTTTTAATCTATGCATTCTTGTTTATTATGAAATTATGGTCATGTTTTCACCCTTTTATTTATCTATCATGCTCTGTTCCCCGTTAATCGGTTATGAATATGCGTTGCAATGTTTATTCAGTCAAAAGCCGATCTTTCGTCATGCTTACGTCACGCATTCGGCAGTGCGCTTCCTGCGTGCCTTGCCGATTGCCGAATGATGCTTTAACTGCCGACAGATAGCTTTTCTGTAGCTATATGTCGTTCGAAACTGGCTCCGTAGCCGCAAACATGGAACTGACTGGTATCACCCAGTACGTTCCAGGTGTTATCTAAACATCTTTTCTCCCTTTGTCAGTTTCAGGAAAATTGACTGGCACGCTCTCGGAATCAAACGCTCGGGCCACGTGTGAAGCCAGCTAATTCGGCTTGCTGTGTGCTTGGCGTGAGGTGCGGATTTTACGTCAACAGATACCGTTTGTCTCATCCCACACGGGTACTCATTTTATTTCCACCGATCATCTCTTTTATTTTAAAGTACGCACACGGTTGCTTTTGTAAACACCAAGTATTTGTCATGTGGGTAATATGGTAAAAAGTCCCTAAGCATTCCTAGCAGTGACCAATATTTAAACAGAGCATTGTCATATTCAAACATTAATCTAGGTTGTCAAGGAAATAGTCATAGCAATCAAGGGGTGGCTATCCAACTGGGTTTAGCAGTAAAATTATGCAAGTTTTATAAATCAGGCCATGGGTTGTGTTTATAAAAACTGGGACAACAGTATGCATCAAAGGGTGGGATTGCACTTGCCGTTCTCCCAACCCTCGGGGGATTCCTGCCCGGGGTCTTGGTCTCCAAGCTCCTGCTCGTAGCACTGCTCCTCCTCGAGTCCTTCCTCGTTCACGACGGAGTCTACGGCACACGCAAACAAACACCCAATAAATAAAAGGAAAAGTTTTTATTGAGCTCCAAAAGAAAGGACGGGGAAAAGGAGAGCGAATGATAAAGACATGACTCTTTTTGAGTATGGACTGGTTGGATCTGGCGAAAATATATCGGTAAATATTGTGGTGGAGTTTGGGGTCAAACGGGATTAATTTGGCGCATGAAATGACGAGTTTAGTGGGGTTTAGGGGCTGTTTATAAAGGACAAGGACCTTTTTGTAATTATAGGAAAACTCAGGGGCTTCTGGTGAAATAAACAGAGAGAGGGGAAATAGTGCTGTGGACTGCGGGTTAATTTGTTTAAAGTCCAGGGGGTCATGTGCAAACGTGCAAGAGAGAGGGGCTCCTGTTTATGTGGACGGCGGGTTGAATAGGACAATCTTCAGGGGGTTATGCACAAAAGTGTTGTCTTCCTCGCGAAACAGAGCGCAGAGGGGGGGGGGCGATGGCGGCGGCGCTGTCCGGCCAATCGCCGGCGATAGGGGTAGCGGCGGTGGACGGGAACAGGGGGAAAAGGGAGAGGGGGTCGTGGCAAGTCCACTGGTGGTCCTACCTCAGGCGGAGGTGGAGTGAGGCGGCCGGTTCACACGAGTGGCGGCGGCGGCGGCACTGGAGGCGATGGCGGCGGCGTTGCGGCGGTGGAGGGGCTCAATTGGAGGGCGGGTGAGCTGGTGGTGAGGGAGTGGGTGCTCAGGACCTCATTTATAGGCGCGGAGGGGCGGTGAGGGAGTGGGCCGACGAGAGGGGTAGGTCGGGCGGCGTTAATGGCGTCCGGCGCTCGGGTACGACGATGGCCGGCTGGTTTGTGGTACGCGCGGCCCTGTTCTTGTCGCGTGCGCGCGTCGTGACGTGGCGTGCGCGCTCGAAAGGATGGGGCCGCCGCGAGGACGGGCGGTGGCGTGCGGCCGCGGCGTGGTGGTCGGCGGTGCGTGGCACGGCAGCGGTGGCGCGATGGTCGAGGGGTTCGGGCTGGCGCGTGCGGCAGTGGGGTACGGCCGTGATGGCGGGGACACGGCACGGGGTAGCTCGGCGGCGTCGGCGTGCGCGATGGGCGGAGCCGAGCGTGCACGGCGCCGGTGGTCGACGGTTTGGTCGGCGCGAGCGCGGCCGAGAGCGTGGCGGGACGGGCGGAGCGCGCGCGACAGGCCCGTCGGTGGCGTGCGGTGGAGCGGGGTGGTGTCGGCAGCTTGGTCGGCGCAAGCAGCGCGGTAGCGGGGCCCGTCGGCTGGTGCGGCAGTGGACGCGGTGGCGTGCAGAGCAGGTGGGAGGGTGTGGCCGGCGGCGGGTGAGAGCAGTGGAAGCAGAGGAGGAGAGGGGAGAGGGAAGGGAAAGAAGAAAAGAAAAGGAGGAAAAAGAAAAAGGAGAGGGAAAAAGAAAAGGAAAAAGGGAAAAGGGGAAAAGGAGAGGGAAGTCGGCGGAAATCGAGGCGGAAAGCCGACGGCGTCGGGGTTGGTCGGAACCGGCGGTCGACCCAAGGGCGGGCGACGCGGGATGGGACGGAACGGGGGCGGTGGTGAAAAGACGCGGACAGGAGGTGAGGGGAAAAAACGACAGACGGAAAGGGTTGGCGGGAACGGGAGCTCGGTGGTAAAACCTTTGAAAGATTTTCACCGGGTGGTTTACTTAGGTGACTTTCCCGGGGATTAAAACGCGGGCGTTACAACGACGAGACGAATCTTTTGAGCCTAGTTAGGTCATGATAGGACAACGGTTACCACAAACAAACAAAAAGTGCTACAGTGTGCTACAGTGTTCGATGTGACATTTTCGTCAAATTTTACCACTCACTTTTTGCAACTAAACACAGCCCATATATTTGACCAGCCACACACTTTAGCTGTTTTCAGATTTTTTCCGGATCATGTTCTCTGGTATTTCTACTTGGACTATTTTTTGTTTGCTAGATTATGGAACATGAGTGACATGCTACATGATGTACTCCCGGGATCCCCCTGGCTGTTAGTTTTGTTTCCATTGGAAAAACTTCTCCCTGCATTATTTTCGTTCATGTGAAGTTCCTCACATTTAGCACGATGGAAGTACAATCTGCATTTTCCTGAACTTGGCTTTTTGTTTTGGTTCAACTTGACGAGTCGAGCAACAACACAGATATGCGTGTGAAGGCAGCAATTACAAACCTGGAGCATGGCTCGGGAGAGTAGAGCGAGGCGTGGTATTGTTGCTTGGCTTGCGCGAGGGCAGGGCGCGCCGCTGGTGAGGCGCATCCATGCCATTTGGCTTGTGCGATGGAAGGACAGGACCCTCAGCTCGCACTCCGCTCCGCTGCGCTGGACTCGGCTCGGGTGACAACTATATACCTAAGTTAAGATCGGTCAAAATAATGCCACCTAGGCAATTTTAGGTGGAAATCCTAATTAGGGACTAATTTGATCTACTTTGAATAGGATGAGAGAGTAAACTAAGCCGGCGTTTTGATTAGTGTGTGGGATGGACAAAATAAATAGGTGAGCATGACTTTTTCCTTCCTATTTTCTTAGAGCTAAATCCAATTTTTAAAACCTTTATTTCTTGACCGAAGGAAGCCCCTACCAATTTTTTATATTTTTTATTCTAAATCCAATTATTCGCTCTCACAGGGAGTCGAACTTGGATCTGTTGGGTGGTAATCAGGTTCTCTAACCATTAGACTAGAGGTCCTTTCACACCTCTAGATATATTTCTCTTGTCTTAATATGTCTCTATAATTTTTCAATGAACCTATCTTGCATTTATCATATTTTTAAAATAAAAAGTCAAAACCACCCCAGAACCACGTTTAACCGTTGTTGGGAGGTAGTTTGTCTGATTTTGAAAAGTGGGAGTGTATAATATCCGATTTTTGAGTTCAAGGGGTCTTTTCAAATTTTATGGCAATATCGGGGTAAAATGGACTTTACTCTAAAGTAAAAGGGCTTAAAATGATTGTGGTTCTGGATCACAGTTTTATTTTATTTACAACAAAAAATGCATTGATGTCAGAACTATTTTCCTATAAGAATACTGTAGTATAATTATTGTAGGGAACGTGATTATGAAGCCCTAAGTCCTTGAATTATTATCAAATAAAATCAAGTTGGTGTTTGTATCTCTCATTTTTGTTCTCTGAACTCAAAGTATGATCATCATAATGAAGTGCCGTCATGATTGATGGACAAAAGCTTCCAAGGGGATAAAAGCCGGCAATTATGAGTTCAGAAATTTAGAATTGAAAGAAAACTAAATTAGTACCCCAGCTATGAGCAAAGTCCGAATAATCCCTTAAACATTTTTTGTGTTTACTTATCTCCTTTGGACTACTAAAACCGTGTATTCATCTTTGGTACCTAACCTAGTCCTGTTTTGTTGATGTTGCAGCTGTTTTGCAAAATAATTGCACCAATGTTGATGGTCCTTAAGTACCAAATTTGACATCAAATCCTACACAAAAGCTACTCAGATCAACCACCAACCTTAGTGATACTTAATACTCCACAAGTGTCGTTGAATATTTATGTGCAGGTGCATTTTCTTATAAAAATGAGAGAAAACACACAAAAAAGTAGAACTATGGCCAATCAGGGAGAAGCACACGGATCCATGAGCCCACTATAATAGGCAAATGACCTTAACTTAGTGGGAACCATACCTAACCGTCTTAGGGACCCACCAATAGATTTAAGAACTCATCGGCGTGTACAAGGGAAGTATGTGGCAACACATATAGAGATACAAGGCAGTGCGTTTGGAATTTAAATGTGTGCTAGCATGAACAGTGGCAGAGCTTCAACAAGATTGTGTGTGTGTGTGGGGGGGGGGGGGGGGGGGAGGCGAGGTGATGGGGGCCAAGGTAAGAGAGAAACAAAAAATATGTATATGTGTTAGTTTAGACGGTGAAAAATAGTTTTGATGAAGATCTTAAAACCTACGGGGTCCTGGCTACCTTTGTCCTTAAGGATGAAGCTCTGCCCTAGGCAAGGCAGATAATGGTGCGGATCAAAACAATAGGTTTGGAGTGTGGAAGAAAGAAGATGATAATGAGCACAACAACACACATACTGGATCAATTCTAGAGGTAGAAAATTACATAAAAATAGTGATTAGTAACTTTTGAAGTATTTTTCTACTACAAAATTATCATTAATTCTATCTCCCTCACTAATTTAGAGCTTAAAAGTCAACTCATGCTCAATTGAAATGGTTATGGAGTATTACATCAATCCAACTTTTGTTTAGCAAGTTAAGCAAGCAAAAATCGATTGTTTGATCTATGTTATCACTTGCTCTCCTGCTAGGCTTGAACGTGCCATTCTATTTTTTTTTCTTTTTCACCGCACCCTAATTTTTAAACTCTTAAATCTAATGGGATGGCTTCGATAAACTCTACCCCTCCCTTGTCTTCTTTTACTTTTTTTCGTCCCTATCCCCTTGCGACTTCTGCACCCAACGATCCTACCACGTCCCCGCCTCACCACCACCGCTCTCTGCCTCATGCCGCCAACATGGCATGTCCTTCCCCACCCCTTCCTCCTCTATTCACCCACACCATTCGAGTGGACCTTCGACATTCATCCCCTCTATTGTTATCGTCTCGACCTCTCATGCACGAACTCGTTGCCTGGGCCCCCTGCCTCTACCATCCGACTAGGTGACCATCACCATATCCTCTGCACCACCGCCCTGCTACCTGGGAGATGCAAAAGGGCACCCGGAGCCTGGCTCGTGGATATAGAGCAAATCCTCGTTTCTCCAGAGCTAGGCTCTGACGGTTTAGTTGCGCGTGGCGAGGAGCACACAAACATTCAAAAAGAAAACGTCAATTCTGCTCGGACAGGTACCAAACATGATATCTTGCTAGACTGGCTGGTTAAATGCGGCAACTAATTATGCGGCTTCTGCACTGGCAAGCCTGGCCGCTGCGGGCTTGACAGGTTGGTGCGAGCCAGGCTATGACGGGCAACGAACCAATCAAATCCTCAGGCTCCGCCACGTAGGAGCCAGGTTATGACGGGCAACGAACCAATCAAACCCTTAGGCTCCACCACATAGGAGACATGGCAGAATATGCTCGCGACCAAACACGCCTCATGTTCATGGCTGAGGGGGTATTTATTGTTTTCCTAATTAGATATTTATATATTCTCTTTTTTATCATCATAATTATATTTGCTCCTGATAATTATAAACAGTGCAGAAATTTAAAAAATGAGAAAAATCAATCAGCCCCTGATTTCACAAGTGCCGTCGCCAACCTTCTCGCTCCTTCACCGATTTTCTTCCGTTCCGTTCCTATAAAACCTCCCTTCCCCGTCGGCCATCGCCAACTCGACCCTCCCGTTTCTTCCTTCTCACCAAAACAAACACAAAGCTCCCGCATCCGTCGAAAGGAAGGAAAAAAAATATCCCGCTCCCACAAACCTCAAATCCCAGGGGCGGCGGCGGCGGCGGCGATGGACATGTCCTCCGCGGGCTCCGGCGGCAACTCGCTGCCGTCCGTCGGCGCCGACGGGCAGAAGCGGCGCGTGTGCTACTTCTACGACCCGGAGGTGGGCAACTACTACTACGGGCAGGGCCACCCGATGAAGCCGCACCGCATCCGGATGACGCACTCGCTGCTCGCCCGCTACGGCCTCCTCAACCAGATGCAGGTGTACCGCCCCAACCCCGCCCGCGACCGCGACCTCTGCCGCTTCCACGCCGACGACTACATCAACTTCCTCCGCTCCGTCACGCCCGAGACGCAGCAGGACCAGATCCGCCTCCTCAAGCGCTTCAACGTCGGCGAGGACTGCCCCGTCTTCGACGGCCTCTACAGCTTCTGCCAGACCTACGCGGGCGCCTCCGTCGGGGGCGCCGTCAAGCTCAACCACGGCCACGACATCGCAATCAACTGGTCGGGGGGCCTGCACCACGCGAAGAAGTGCGAGGCGTCGGGTTTCTGCTACGTCAACGACATCGTGCTCGGCATACTCGAGCTCCTCAAGCACCACGAGGTGATGATGATGATGCTTGCCTCTCCTCCGTGCCTTTGCTTCGGTGGGCTCCCGATTAATTAAGTTACGTTTCCGTGTCGTTATGTGGTGATTGGTAGATTAATTCTGCGAAATTCCTTGCTGATGGGTAATTCTATGAAGTTACCTTTGACCGAAAACTATCCTAGAAAAGTTGCTTGGTGATTGTTGTGTGCCGTTTTGGGGTAGATTGGGCCTAGAAGTAGCTATGACAATTTTTCCCCATTTCCATCGTCACCCATTTTGGTTGATGGCCTTCTTTCTTGTGAAGAAATGTTTTGTTAGGTCACTCTTAATCCTTCCGCTGTGCTTAAATCTGATGCCTTAATTAATATTTACAGAGAGTTCTGTATGTCGATATCGATATCCACCATGGAGACGGAGTCGAGGAGGCTTTCTACACAACAGACAGGGTTATGACTGTCTCATTCCACAAGTTTGGGGATTATTTCCCAGGAACAGGGGATATCCGCGATATCGGGCATTCGAAGGGGAAGTACTACTCGCTGAACGTCCCTCTGGATGATGGGATCGATGATGAAAGCTATCAGTCCCTGTTCAAGCCAATCATGGGCAAGGTTATGGAGGTTTTCCGCCCAGGCGCAGTTGTGCTTCAGTGTGGTGCTGATTCCTTGTCTGGGGATAGACTGGGCTGCTTCAATCTTTCTATCAGAGGTCATGCAGAATGTGTCAAGTACATGAGGTCTTTCAACGTTCCATTGTTGCTTCTTGGTGGTGGTGGATATACCATAAGAAATGTTGCACGGTGCTGGTGTTATGAGGTATGATGATCTAAGTAAAAGCTCACTTTCTTGAATTCTTGTCCCTGTGTACTGCAATTGCCAATACAAGTTGGTTAAGCTAACATTATTTATAGATGAGGGAAAGGCGGGCTAGAAGGTTCTAGAACCTGATGTAGTTGTATGTTCCGTTTCAGTCTGCACATAATCTAGTTCAGAGAATACCCATTGTCTTGGTTTTGACTTTTGAGCAATACGTGTAATGAATGATTTAAATGCTTGTATATGTTCTATTGCTAAAATACATATGCTTGTTAAGCTTATAGACCTGTGCAGTGTGTGCAAGCATATGGAATAACAGAGCTGGTTGCCTGGTTGTGTTCCTCAAATTATATTGAGTATTAGCAATAGTGCCTTCTTAGCCAGGTATCAACCTTAGAGTATTACAGAAAAAAAACACCGATAGGTCACTTTCCTATTGTACCAAGGGCTTCTGTTGTTGGTCTTCAAAAATTTTAGATTGCAGATGTTACAACAGTACATATCTGTCCTTTTGTTTTTTTGGCTACCTGCTATTTGTTCTTCCAGTATATGTACATATATATATTTTAGAAAAAAAATTCCTTGTGCAGACGGGAGTTGCTCTTGGTCAAGAACTTGAAGACAAGATGCCTGTCAACGAGTACTATGAATACTTTGGTCCAGATTACACTCTTCATGTTGCACCAAGTAACATGGAGAACAAAAATACACGGAACCAATTGGATGATATTAGATGCAAACTTCTGGATAATCTTTCAAAACTTCGACATGCTCCTAGTGTCCAGTTTCAAGAGCGGGTTCCTGATACGGACTTGCCTGAGGTGAGCAACTGAGCATTCTATTATAAGCAGCAAGTTAGTTGTGTGATGCTATTTGCTCTGGAAAAGAATATGACGAAAGGGCAAACACAGTATGGGATGCTTTCCTGCATGGTTATTCTGATGAAAACTAGATGCATGGTTTCTGTTTGCAGATGCAGATTCATAAGAGCCATATTATATTATTCTCATGCTTTAAATATTAGTAACTGGAATTAAATCCCTCACCCACCTATGTAGCGCTGATTAGAGAGCCTTACAGTCACCAAGTGGTAACACGCCTGTTCCTTGTATAAGGAATAGTAGACCTGTTTTAACATTGTTGTTTTCTCAGTTGAGGTTGCATCCCAAGATCTCTCCACCCTTTTTCCTGGATTTCTTCTATGTGCATTTTGTTCCATATCGAGTTTATTTGATTTATTGTGTTTCAGGGACTGTATTATGGTTATTATGATTCTGTGTGGGTTTTTTTCTTTTGTCTGAAGCACA
Organism: Echinochloa phyllopogon; assembly: GCA_033239725.1. Lineage (NCBI taxonomy): Eukaryota > Viridiplantae > Streptophyta > Magnoliopsida > Poales > Poaceae > Echinochloa > Echinochloa phyllopogon. The sequence continues at coordinate 8,173,884 of BTCW01000001.1, forward strand.
TTTTGATGCTATCATCTCAGGCTTTAGTACTATGGTCCATAGTCTCAACTAGCCTGAATGATAGTTCCGATAAAAACTTTAGCATGCCAAATTGAACATAGATTCATGGTAACACTAAACAAAGACTGGTTGGTTAATATATTTTTTTTCTCGAATACACAGGAGAGCTGTGGGTAAAAACCAGCAGCACAACATCGAGTGACATAACAAAACAGACAAACAAAAAAGAGAGAACCAATGCACCACTAACAAACAAAACACACAACCTTAGATTTATATTGTAACACGTTTTAAATGCTTACTTTGTAGTTGTGCCATCAGAAATGAATTTTTGCGAGTGATCTATTTGTGGTTCAATGTGCCTTGGTCATGTCTTGGAAGTGACAACTCAAAAGCTTATTAAATTTGGGTATATGTATGTTTGATATACAGCCAGATGAAGATCAAGTGGATCCAGATGAAAGGCATGATCCTGATTCTGATATGGAAGTGGATGATCACAAGGCTGTGGAAGAGTCAACAAGGTCTGTGTGTGAGACAGTATTGCTTTCATTTCATTTTGTTTTTTTTCACCCTGATTCTGATCCTGTGTGCCCTTCCTCATTTCATCTTCTCTTGTAGGAGGAGCAACTTTGTAGGTATAAGAGTTAAGAGAGAATTTGGTGAAAATGAGACCAAAGTTCAGGTAGTTTGCATTTTCTTTTGCACTTCACCTTTCTAGACTAAGTGTGATTATCATTCTTATTGATTTTGCATCCTGCAGGATGGTAGCAGAGTTACATCCGAACATAGAGGACTGGAACCCATTATAGAAGACGGTGGTTCCTCCAAGCAAGCTCCTGTAAGTATCTTCTACATCCAACATCTTGGAAGAACAATAGACTTACTCACCATGATTTATGCTCATCAACTAACCAAAGTCATCTTTTTTCCTCTTGATGGTGCTGTCAATTGTAGCAAGCGGATGCCAATGCGATGGCCATTGACGAGCCAGGCAACGTCAAGAATGAACCTGAGAGCTCAACTAAATTGCCGGACCAACCAGCCATGTACCATAAGCCATGACTGTGACAGCTGGACTGGCCAGGTTTCTGGTGTACAACTTCCCAGATGCTTTCGACAGTCCAAAAACCGAAGCGAATCAACTATACAGCCTGCCATTTCAAAATTCAAATTCGAGTTCAGTTCTACTTATCTGTATTCTGTTAATCCCATGGGAGTATTCCATGGCGGTAGTGAAGTTCTCAAGTCCACCGGGCAATGCTTGAGGTTGAGGTAGACGATAGTCTGACTCTGACCCATGTATACATGATATGCCGAGTTAAGTTGTACAGTCATTAGTCAATGCAAATATGCAATGAACCTGAGGCTAAATTTCTTCTGACTTTTGGTTATGCAATTGGATCTCTCTTCAGCCGTATTGGGTATCAGGTTGGCAAAAATGGTAATAGAACAAATCAAACCCTTTAACCCTAAATATGCAAATATGCAATTGTCTGCTAAGGTGTGAACATTCAGTCGAAATTTGTAAATTGGTGCCAGTCGCATTCGTAAGCTGCTAGGGGTGGTAATGGATCGTGGCCCGTTTGTTTCTTCACAATCCAATTTGACCCTAGTTAAATTTAGGTCAAAAATAATAGGGCCCGGTCCTTAAAAATTTCTAGTATAAAATGGAGGGTCCTTTACCACCCCTACTTAAGCATCACTTTGAACGAAATGGTAGCGACCCTCAATTTTGCTTCCATGCGAGCAACAGGCCATTATAGGTACCAACGGAGTGAACTGGAACTCAACCAGAAACATAGAAAGGCAAAAGGCAAACTTAGGCCTTGTTTAGATCCCAAATTTGGTAGGCTAAATTTGAAAGTATGATGTCTCTTCGTAATCATTGCGTCATTGTAGCATTTCGTTTGTATGTGCAAAAAAATGTCAAAAAATGATTAATTAGTCTCAAAATGTTCATCTCGCAGAGTACAACAAAACTGTGCAATTAGTTTTTGATTTTATCTACATTTAATACTCTATGCATGTTATGACATTTTGATGTGATGGATAATCTTCTTTTTGCATAGTAAATTTGGGGGTGGAATTTTGGAACTAAACAGGGCCTTAGGTATGTTTAATATTTCACAGTACGGCGGTACAAACTTAGCTATGTTTAATATTTCACAGTACGGCGGTGAGTACGGCGGTGGCTTTACAGCACGCTCCGTTCACTTGGCTTATTAGCCACCGGTTAGTAGTATTTTTCTCTCAGCAGAAATCAGCATCAGCCAACCAACAATATTTTTCTCTCAGCATAAATCAGCATCAACCAAACGAACACGCCGTTGAGGCAAACTTTACTCAGTTCCTTTCATCCGGATTGAATGCTAATTATAGGGCGTCCGTCTGCACAAAAATATCGGACGCCCCACCGGCCACCACCGCTAGCTTTCCTATTTCTTTCACCCGTCCCCGTTCTGCGTCATCAGTTTCCAAAAAAAAATCTCACATCCCGCATCTCCGTCGCTGCACGACGCCATCGCCGGTGCCGCTGCTCCCTGCTCCCGACGCCACCGCCGCCACCGCCCCTCCCCGCTCCTCCACGCGCCGGCGCCGTCGCGGTTCTCCTCGTCGTCCGCTCCCCCGTGCCGCCGCCATCCTCTCCGCTCACACCACCAGCAGTGGAGCTCATGCCGCCGGGCGTGGGGAAGACGAATACCGAGCTCACGCCACCATGGATCCGGCGTCGCCGGCCCGAACCGGCCATGGATCTGCTGGAGCCGTCAATCCTCCGCGTCGAGTTCCTCTGCATCGACCTCCTCCTGCGCGTCGCCGTCCCTCCGCGTCGCCGCTGCCGCCGTCCTCCGTGTCGAGCGGCTTCCCTCGTCTCCTCGCCGCCGCTGACGTCCATTTTCTCCGCGGTCGCCGCTGCCCCCTCCTCCACGCGCCGCCGCCGCGCCGCTCCTCCGCGGCGGCCGTCGCTGCCCATCTCCTCCGCGGCCGCGGCCGCCACCGCGTGCTCCACAGAGTGAACCGTCGCTCCCCTGCGGCCGAGGGACGGGCGAGTCGTGCTTTAGGCCAGGGCGTCCTTCCTCTTTCCTCGCGTGCATGTTGCGGCAATGTTGATTTTAGATTTTGGTGATGAAACCGTGTACATAGATGTTGCACTGGTTACAATGATTTTTTTCAATGTTACAACTGCATAATTTTGATGTTGCAATACCCTTGTCTTGATGTTGCAATGTTGCGGCTGCATAATTTTGATGTTGCAATAGCCTTGTCTTGATGTTGCATGAACTTTGACTGGATGTTTCATATGAAATTCGATTGGATGTTTCATGAAACATGCTCTGATGTTGCGGCGGGAATTTTTACTCAACTCCTGTAACAACTACATGATATTCGATATTCGATGGCGTGCATTTCTGTACGTGTCTCCGATGTTGCAATCGATGACTTTTCATGTTGCAGATATTGTTCTATGATGTTGCATATGTTATTTTTGAATGTTGTAAAAAATTCATATATTGCATGCAACATTACATACATGTTGCGGTGGGATTTTTGCATGCTACAGTACCGTCCGATATTTTAACCGCCGTCGGACGTCCGGGCGCTAGTGCTACCCATTGAAAAAGGGTTCGATCTTAGCTCCATCGAATTTTAAGAAGGGATTCCTCGCGGTTGCATCTTCTCGTTTCATCCACAAACGAGTTGTTGCTGTCTAGTTTCTCCACCCCCAGTTTTTTTAAACGAATTTACTTTCTAGGTCGTATACTACCGCAGCTTTGCAAAATCGCAAGTATTGACAAACAAACAGCGATACAGAGATTCTAGACAAATGGTTGGGGTTTTCGCGAAAAAAAAGGAGACAGAGTTGGGGACTTGCGACTTATTGGGCCGTACGTAATGGGCTGATTTTTCTGCAGGTGGTGGGCTGGGCCGTAACTTCTGCTTTGTAGTAAGCTTTCCGACGATGGTGATGAGAAAGACAGACAGAGCCTGCGCCATGCTCGCTCGAGTGGCAGCACCAGCTTCAATTCCCTCATAAAAAAGCATCCACCTTCAATGGTTCTCAAGGTCTCATCTCAGAAGAAAAGATATAATAACAAACACAGGAAAACAGATTTCGATTATTGTTTATTGTTTTGGCAACGGGACTCAACATATACGATCTTTACAAGTCTCCATCCATGGAAGCACAACCAGAGACAGGGAGACGATATGTCGGCAACGTGTTTCAGTACAAACTCACAGGATTTGCAGAAATGCTGATACCAATTAAATCCGTGTGCCGTCTGCCTGCTGTTTGTGGTATCCAGTGGCGCCGAACGAAGCTGACCTCCGACGAGAAGTGACGATACATCTGATGACGACACTGCTGACTTCAAATGAGGCTGCTACTAGCTCACGGTATTCACAGGGTACGAGAAGCATAAGCCTTTGTTATTGAACGCGTGGAGACCAAATCCGGGAATTTTTAACTTTGTCTCTGCGTTCAGAGTTCTTTTCAAGGCGGTCAATAACCGACAACTTTTTGTAGAGCACGTGGACCTTTTGGGCTTATGGCCTTATCCATATTCTGCTACGGGGATTCCGAGGCAAGTTAGGCACGGAACTGAGGGATGCAAAATGCAATACAACCACAGAAAACAGTACAGTTTGAGACGAGCATATATTTTTTGTTACCAAAGGTGGATGGTTCATTTAAAGTCATCTTCATACAGGTTATTCACTATATTTCTCTTGATATCAAACTGTGGAGCATAAATTTATTTTCTTTCAATTTACGAAAACGAAAAGAAAGAGACCAAGCCTCGGGAAGCAGTTTAACAAGTCCAAATAAAACCCCAAAGACTACTTGTCCCTGAGTCTCCTTCTGGCCAGAAGTACATTCTGCAAATTGCCAACTTGACATTGGAATCCTATGACTAAAGTTCCATCAAGAAATCGGCAAGGAGGCGTACACTACAAGAATAACTCACATCCGCACCCCTCATATGCCTCGGTGCACTTAAGATCCGGTGCTAATGTAACGTTAGCACCGGGTGCGAAATTGGGGCGCCCTCGGGAACCCTTTAGCACCGGGTTGTAACACCAACCGGTGCTAAAGGGGTTTAGCACCGGTTGGTGTTCCCCTTTAGCACCGGTTGGTGTTACAACCCGGTACTAAAGGGTCCCCCTCCTTTAGCACCGGGTGGTGTTACGACCCGGTGCTAAAGGCCCTTTAGCACCGGTTCGTAAATACGATCCGATGCTAATGTAGGTGTCACGTGCTACTTCAAAAGGAGCGCATCTTTAGTACTATCACATGCACTGTGTAGGTGAGATGGTTAGGTGGGTGCACGTGCGCGAGCCAAGAGGTCTTGAGTTTGAATCCCGCAACACGCAAATATGCAAATATTTTTGGCTAGTGCCCCCACCCGGTGCCAATGTGCATGATTCTGGTAGTGATATATCCTTTGACAAATCCAAAGTTCCACTAGCCATTTTGTACGAGATCCAAATTTGCATACTGAACATTTTTGTGTACTGACTGATGTGATTTCTCGCCCTATATGTTAAACGAGGTCTCTTCATCAGCTGATAGATTACCCAGTTCAATAGATATCAGTTAGAAACACTTAACTAGAAGAATGCACGTTTCTAGATACTGAATACTGCGGATTCACTCTGACTACCAAAGTCCAAAACCTTCAGTGAATCAAGACCAGGATGATGCAAAGCGAAGTGAGGAAGCTACATCCTCGGTTTGCTACTATGTTGACCGACTTACAGATTTGTATCAAAACAAAATATGGACACTATGGTTACAAAACAGTCTTGATGAATGAAAAAGGATCTTTGGTTACAAAACAGTATTGATGAATTGAGAAGGATATTTGGCAACTAAACTGCAGATCTGATCCATTTCTAAGAATCTTCTTACAAGATGTCGACCCGACTGGCCTCGTATGCAAAGAAGAGAATTCAACATTAACCAGATAATCAGAATCAAGGAACCAAAAGCTTAGTGGTAACCTATCGAACCGACCTCAAACTAGCTAATATAACTAGCCGGTACGAGGAGATTGCATATCTAAATATTTAGTAGAGTTAATGCTTTTGAAATACTAAACAAAACTGAAATTTTAATGATATCAGCCTAGATTTGTAAATTTTAGCAATCTCAGCTTTTTACATCGTTGACTAACAGCCCTGAGACATCACCTCCCCAGCATGAGATTAAAATTTGTTAAACATTAGAATGTTTGCTGAAGCGAAGGTACCTTTTTAGAGAAAATAACATGCAATTTAGTCATTTGCTTGCCATGGTAGAGCTTGGGCTTTTGTATGAATAATATTTTACCAACTCTGTGTACCCATTATAAAATCCTAAAGTCTCCTAAGGCATGGGTGGCCAACAAAGTCCTGAACGTGACCAGGCTAGCGATATCTTGAAATGTACTTGCTACCAGGTGCTGTCTCCAACAATATAAACAGCATGAAGACCATCCGGTTGCCTTGCAACTAAAACAAGCACAAACGGCCAGCTAGCTTTCGATCAAGAACCATTTCACAGCGATAATGGTTCTGCTCCTTGAGTGTGTCTTGCTCGCCTTCGTCTCCGTAGCATGTCTCCGTACATACTCAGCACAGACCTCATTCGTAGTTCATGGTGCATCCACATCTACCTCCAATGCTCCCGATCACCTTGTCCTCATGTCATTTAAGTCCAACATAAGGAGCGACCCGTCGCGGGCCCTGGATTCATGGGGTAACCTTTACTGGAACATTCCGCGCGACGGGTGCAGTGGCGTGGCGTGGTGTGTGGCTTGAGAGGGAACCGTCGTGGTCGTGTGGTGGCGTTGGACCTTGCCGAGCTCAACCTCCTTGGCACCTTCACCCCGGCGCTGGGCAACTTCACATACATGAGGCGCCTCAACCTTGCACAAAATCGCTTCCATGGCGTCCTGCCATCCGAGCTCGGTAATCTCCAGGACCTTGAGACTCTGCAACTTAGCTACAATTCCATCCAAGGGTATATTCCACGATCACTCTCGAACTGCAGCCACCTTGTCAACATTTTGATTGACGCTAACAAATTGCAAGGGGGCATTCCAGCCGAGTTCAGCTCATTGCATAATGTCCAGTTAGTTAATCTTGCCAACAATAGACTTACCGGAAGAATTCCTTCCAGCATTGGAAGCCTTGCAAGTCTGAAACAGCTCATCCTAAAGTTTAAAAACCTGACAGGAGAAATTCCAACAGAGATAGGAAGGCTTGTTAATCTCAATGTTCTAGATCTAGGTTTCAATCAGCTCTATGGAATGATCCCTGATTCACTTGGAAACCTCTCAGCATTGACGTTGCTCAGTATCCCCGACAATAAACTAGAAGGACGCATCCCAACACTGCAAAACCTATCATTCCTCAATAAACTTGAGTTGGGAAAGAACAAGCTCGAAGGAACCATTCCGTCTTGGTTAGGGAATCTCTTCACTAGAAATCATTGATCTTCAGAGAAATGGTATAGTTGGTAAAATCCCAGAATCATTAGGAAGTCTTGAGCAGCTCACAATCCTGTCTCTCACAGCCAACAACCTTTCAGGCTCCATACCTCATGAGATTGGAGACCTCCATGCCCTTACTGGACTTTTCATAGACATTAATGAACTGGAAGGTTCTATACCACCTTCGATATTCAATCTATCTTCTCTTCAAATTTTGAATGTACAGTTCAATAACTTGGCTGGGGTTTTTCCACCTAATATAGGCAGCAAGCTTCCAAAACTAACAAAGTTTTGTGTATCATATAATCAATTTCAGGGCATGCTCCCGTCATCCTTGTGCAATGTCTCCATGCTTCAACAAATTGAAGCAGCAGCCAACATACTATCAGGAACAATACCTCAATGCCTTGGAATTCATAAGAACCTGACCGTATTGGTGTTAGCAGGAAATTTGTTTGAAGCAAGAAATGACGTTGATTGGGGCTTTGTGGCTAGTCTAACCAACTGCATCAATTTGGGCCTCTTAGATGTTAATACTAACTCACTCCAAGGTATGCTCCCAAATTCAATTGGTAATCTCTCGACACAATTGGAGTATCTTAGCATAGGACAAAACAGTATAACTGGAACAGTAACCGAAGGAATAGGGAACCTCATTAACTTGGATCAACTTTACATGGCTAATAATCTTCTCATAGGCGCTATTCCAGAATCTCTCGGCAAACTAAAGAAATTGAATGACTTGGATTTATCAAATAATGCTTTCTCCGGACCCATCCCTGCAACATTGGGCAATCTGACGAAACTTACTAACCTTAACCTCAGTACTAATGCAATCACTGGAGCTATACCTTCTACCCTTAGCAGCTGTGCTTTAGAAGTTTTGGACCTTTCTCACAACAATCTTTCTGGTCCCATACCTAAAGAACTATATTCCATATCAACACTGTCAAGTTTCATGAGTCTTGCGCATAATTCTTTATCCGGGACTTTGACATCAGAAGTTGGAAATCTAAAAACTATAGGTGAACTTGATTTCTCATGTAATATGATTTCTGGTGAGATTCCAACATATATTAGTGAGTGTCAAAGCTTGGAATATCTCAATATATCTGGAAACCACCTTCAAGGGATAATTCCACTGTCACTAGGAAATTTGAAGGGTCTCTCGGTGCTTGATCTTTCCTACAATAATCTATCTGGGACCATCCCTGAAATCCTTGGCAACATGAGAGGCCTTTCTTCCTTGAATCTCACATTCAACAAATTCCAAGGTGACCTTCCAACAGATGGGGTATTTCTCAACGCAACTGCAATCGGTATTACTGGAAATGATGGACTGTGCGGTGGCATCCCTCAACTGAAATTACCACCCTGCTCCAACCACACCACCAAGAAGCCAGCTCATAAACTTGCCATAATAACCACAATATGCAGTGCATTTCTTTTTGTCACATTAGTATATGTATTGTCTGCATTTTACCAAAAGAGCAGGAAGAAAAAGGGAAACCTGCAAATTTCAGTCACAAATGAACAATATATGAGGGTTTCTTATGCTGAATTGGCCAATGCAACAAATTATTTTGCATCTGAGAACCTTATAGGAGCAGGAAGCTTTGGTTCAGTTTACAAAGGAAGAATGAGATGCAATGACCAGCATGCTATCGTTGCTGTAAAGGTTTTTAACCTCATGCAACGTGGTGCACTTCAAAGTTTCGTCGCTGAATGTGAAACTTTGAGATGCGCTCGACATCGAAACCTTGTGAAGATATTGACAGTCTGCTCAAGTATTGATTTTCAGGGCCGTGACTTCAAGGCCATTGTGTATGAGTTTCTACCGAATGGAAATTTAGACCAGTGGCTACACAAACATATCATGGAAGATGGTAAACACAGGGGATTGGATCTGATTGCAAGGCTACACATTTCAATTGATGTGGCATCCTCACTTGATTATCTTCACCAGCATAAACCAATGTCAATTATTCACTGTGATCTTAAGCCAAGTAATGTTCTCCTGGACAGCGACATGGTTGCTCGTGTTGGCGATTTTGGGCTTGCAAGGTTTCTCCATCCAGACTCCGAGATATCAAGTGTATGGGCATCAATGAGAGGGTCAGTTGGTTATGCAGCTCCAGGTGAGCTTCTACATGATGTAGCTTTTTATTCAATTTCAATAGATTCTGTAGAGCTGGTCTAAACAAATATTAGTACTTTTTTTGTATTTCACTTGCATTGATGAGCACAGTTCAATGGAACTCATGTTTCATGACTCGGAGAGAGCTGAAACGAGCAAATTATAACACCTAACCATTCCTTCTTGAATATAAATTAAGATACTCAAAACTGAACAGTTTACAAATTTATTCTATACACATATCCAAACATGAGAGCTCCTCTTTTCCATATGTAACTCTCTTTTTTTCAGAGTATGGCCTGGGTAATGAAGTATCCACCCATGGTGATGTATACAGCTATGGCATTCTATTGCTGGAGATGTTCACTGGGAAAAGACCTACAGATAGTGAATTTGGAGAAGACATTGGACTCCGTAAGTATGTTCAAATGGCGTTGCCAGGCAAGGTGGCTGTTATTGCGGACCAACAGCTACTAACAGATACAGAATATGGTGAAGGAAGCACCTCGATTCCCAGGTGCACCAGAGATGTTAGAATTTCTTACATCACTTCCATTCTGCAAGTTGGAATTCGCTGCTCAGAGGAGACACCAACAGAACGTGCGCCAATCAGAGATGCTCTGAAAGAGTTACAGGCAATTAGAGACAAGTGTCAGAAGCACCTCTCCAGTCTCAATTGAAGGATCAAGATCAAGCTGGCATTTTTGGACTGACATTCTAGTGCATAGGATGCTTAGAGTCTGCCAGGGTGCCAGGTAAAATTATTCGGTGCAGGCTGAAATTTGCACGAGTAGTTGTTACCTAGGCTAGTGCTTTAACTTTTCAGAAGACTCTATACTGTCCAAAATAAGAGATAATCTTCCCAAGGTCTTGCACAGAGTAGGAGACCCAAGGCCTTAAAGCGTTTGAGGCCAATTATTGAAGCATCACAATGTGCCAGGATAATAAGCTATGCTGGCTATGGTTTTCAGCAGCTCTTTGCCATTCACAGAAGGCTCATCTTGCTCCACAAAGAAACTTTGAGTTTGCCAAGTACAAAAGGGGATGTTTGATTGTCAACTTTCACATTTCTTCGTGTACCTAACGTTACTGCTTTCAATATAAAGCAGAGATTTTTCTCTTAAGAAAAACTTTCACATTCTTTCTAGTTGGTTTTCTTTCATTTCCCCCCATTTGTTGAACAAATTTGTTCCTACACTGCTTCAGCTATCACTTGGCAAATAACCAGTAGTGATCACAGAGATGGATATAGCTATAGGAACGGGACAGTTTACCTCCCGAGCGGCGGAGATTGCCGTCCGGCGCGGCGACCGGCGCTCGGCAAGCAGAGGGACAGACCCCGGCGGCGGCGGCGGCTTCAGGGGGAGGGTGGGGCTGGGGCCCGCGCGCAGGTGGCGTGGGGCGGTCGGAGGCGCTCGCCGGCGTCTGTTGAGAACTTGAGATATCTGGTGAGGACGCCGGGCCGGGTGGAAGATGCAATTGGAGTGGGCTGATTTTCTAGGCCCAACTTGCAGGTGGAAACTGGACGATTTGCTAATTTGTACAGTCATTAGCCAGTGAAATGAGCTTTATATTAGATTTCTTTGCCTTGTATGTGGCTTTGCAACTCGAAGCACAACCGGAGACAGGCATGCAATAGGTTAACATATATCTAGACATAAAAAAGAAAAAGAAAATAGATACGGTAACATATATCTACACATAAAAAAACAACGCACTGACTTAATCTTTTATTACTTACATCATTCTATCAAACACCTGGGCTACGAAAAAGGCTCTCTAAAAAACAACGTCTTCAATAAGAAAATGGCACGCACACGCACCATCGTTGCCATGGTCCAACCAGTCAAGAGCAGACCATCGGTTTTCACCTTAGAGAACGATTCTTGTAGCCCCAAACAATGACTTCAACAAGATCATTGCTAGATACAACCAATTAAGGTCAGATCTATTCATTTCTCTCCGTAGCCAGGAATCAATACCCAAAGCGTAGTTCCAAGTGTTGCCTCATCCTCCTTTCTGAGCTAATACTACCATATTATCCAGCCTTAGCCAACTACGATCGGCCGCAATCTCTCATCATCCCACGAAGACTATGCTACGAAGTGACCAATAAGCACACGCACAAAGTCTGTAAGATCGGTTTCGGAGCACGCGATGCCGTAAGTCGACGCCAAGGTGACTGATATCTGGGATCGTATGGAAACTACTAACTATTTATAAAGAAGATATCGCGAGCAGTAATTTACCAATATCCAATATTGCTGCCAAATCCAAAAATTAGATCTAGTCGAAGTAGTGGCCAACTGCCGACGAAGATCCTTTATGCACGGCCTGCTTGGCTGCTACCGCTACCACCAGAGTCCGCATCGTGTCACCAACCATCGATCGATATCGGCCATCTTCACGCGGACGGTGTCGTCGCCGGTGAGCACGCTGCCCGACCAGTCACCCCGCCGCCGTCGTCCTTGTGGTTGCCGGGCTTCCGGCGTTTCACTCGGACGGCGGCGAGGAAGGAAGCATTGAAGGGAGAAAGACCGGCGGCGCGAAGAGGAGATCCGTCCGCGTCGCCACGAGGGGCCTGACTATCTCTACCTGACACTAAAGAAAAAATGATCAGAAGATCCGACTCCAATCAATATTAATAAGAAAAAAAATCAATACAAACAACTTGAGAGAGTTGTCCCTCTCCCTCTACCCATGAGCCATGGACCGATGCTCTTCAGCTCTTTGCTCTTGCATGCGAACTTCAGCCTGGTTTAGATCCCAAATTTGGCCTACCAAATATCAAATTTGGTAGTATGATGTCTCTTCGTAATCATTACATCACTGTATCATTTCGTTTCTATGTGCGAAAAATTGTCCAAAAAATGATTAATTAGGCTCAAAATGGTCGTCTCGTAGAGTACAACAAAACTGTGCAATTAGTTTTTGATTTTATCTACATTTAGTATTTCATATATGTTATGACATTTTGATGTGACGGAGAATCTTCTTTTTTGATAGTAAATTTTAGAACTAGACAAGGCCTTCCTGTAGTCTGATTTCAGCAGCTGTACCCATGAGCCACAGTCGTAGTACAACTCTCTGCTGCTTGGACTGTTCATCCATAGCTGCCTGCAGAGTGCAGAATCCCTGACGTGCTGCAGAGTCCTTAGAGCTCATTGACCCAGGGCAGCAAATCCACGACAAGAGCTGTATCTTACTCCCTCCGTCCCTAAATAAATGTCGTCATTGGTTTCCGTGCCACAACTTTGATTTAATTTATAAACAATACGTGTAACATTTTAATCTCCAAATAAATTTATTAAAAAACTAGATTCTAATATCTACCTAATGATATTTATTATGTACCATAAATATTAATATATATTTTTATATATCCGGTCAAAAATGTTTCTCGGGAAGCGAAAACGACACTCTTTTAGGGACAGAGGGAGTAGGAGCAGGTGATAATATCCACCGATAGTGTTTCATCGGATGGTGACCTACTGGGTGGGCAGGGCTAGATGCATCACATTCCCCCACCCAACTTTACTGTTAAAAAGTTTTCGCTGGTTCACGGGAACGCTACAAACACAGCCCGCCCTCGCTTTGTATTTTTGTGTGATGTGATGGCTCAACTTTTTTCTCCCTACAAACTTTCAAAAACAGTAAAAGTTTAAACGTCCGATTAGCCAAAAAGGAGAAAAATGAGACAGAGCACCGGCAAGCAGTTCTCCAAGTCCAAACAATTCCCCCAAGACTTGTCCATAAGTCTTCCTTCTAGTCAAAAATACATTCTGCAAAATGGCCAACTTGATCATGGAATCTTAACCCTTCCGAGAAATACAAAGATCGACTTGCCGTTCTGTATGAGATCCAAATTTGTGCAGTGAACATTTCTGGAAGAAGTCTATTTTTTATTCTCAAGTATTATGAAAATGTGAGTTTTATTTTTAATGTTTTAATTGATGCAAACAAATACCTTAACTATTTGAATCGGTGCACTACTCATTCTTACCTTGGCTTAGTAATGCTTTAGTGCAATTGAACACCAGTTTATACCACATAATCAGTTGACTAGTGCCTACTTAGCCACATCATACCCCGACCAATGTCCGAATTCTAAAACGGACCTATCCTATTGGTCTAAACGAATAACTCCAGTACAACAATAACACTAGTAACGTAAGGCTTCCATTAATTTTCTTATGGCAAAGCATGCAAGCTATATTGCACCATTTGCTATCGATGGTTAGGTGCAGATGCCGGTTCCTTCTTTGATGATCTAATCACGCCATCGACCAATCCTAAAATATATAATGGAAGTCTAGTTACATCTCAACAGGAGAACAAGAACTACAAGTTCAGGGTGTGAAATTGCTAGGTCGACGTGTCAGCTAATTACGTAGCATAAACTGGTATCTAATTACACTAAATCATTATTAAGCCAAGGTAGACATGATTAGTGCACCATTTTAGATAGTTAAGGGGTTAATTTGTATCAATTAAAATAGAAAAAGACTATTTTTTACCATCGACTACAGCCTCGGTTTGGTTTCGACCATAGAACTCGAAAATCAGAATTTTTTTTATCATTGTACCGTACAAACCATGTGTACTAATAGTCACAACACCCCTTCAGCCCCGGTTTTGACTTGTTTTAAGTAGTTTTGACGGCCATGGCGTGGATCCACACGCCATGACACCTTGCTGACTCGGATTCGACCCCACACGTTAGGTGAGCTCGCTTTGATGGCATCCGGGCGAGATTCGTCCCCCCAAATCGAATTGGCTGGAACCCTAGAACAGAAGGGGAGGGCGGCGCGGTGGCGCAACTTGAATTCGTCGTCTGCGAACATCGTCGACAGTAGCAGTCGCAAGCGGAGGACCTCACCTACCTAGAACAGGTTAGTTGTTCTAGACTGGTAGCTTTCCTTCCTCATGCTACGGCTGTTTGATTTGTTTAATCGAATGGGTTAGTTGGGGTTAGATTGTTTATGCTGGTAGATAGTAATTATTTATTACTTGGATATGGTGCATGCGATGTTGATAGTGGTTGTTTAGGTGTTGGTTAGTACGGATTGTTGGTTATATAAGGTAGGAATCGACGATGTGAGTTGTTTAATGGAAGCACTGACAATGATGCTTTTCGTGCTTGTGTTTGTAGATGCATATGATATAGAGTAAGAAAGCAAAGATGAACATGTTGGATACTTTACCAGTGAGATTTCATTTCAATGGAGAGTCCATAAGCACTCTGAACTCTGAAGAGATTGTTCTACTGTGGCGGCAGGGAAGAGATGTCGTACACAGATCGAGACAAAGTGTCTTTCCCAGAGATTTGTGGTCACCTGATGTGTAGGGCTGAATCCGAGTAAGCAAGGTGACATGACATGTGGATCCACTGTCGCAGTCAAAACTACTTAAAACAAGTTAAAACTGGAGCTGTAGGGGTGCTGTGGCTATTAATACACGGTTTACACTGTATAATGGTCAGATATTTCTGGTTTTCGAGTTCCAACCAAACGGGGGCTATAGTTAAATGGTCAAAATTGGACGTTTTCCATTAAAATATAGAGGATGAACTCATACTTCCATAATACTTGAAGGATGAAAAATACATTTTTTTCCAACATTTTTGTTAAAAGAGGTCTCTTCAGCTGATAGATTACCCAGTTCAATAGATATCAGTTAGCAACACTAACTAGAAGAGTGCATGTTTCTAGATACGGCATACTTCTGGTTCACTCTGACTTCCAAAACCAGCTAGCCTTCAGTAAATCAACATCAGGATGATGCCCAACCACTCTGTCTTTGAACGATGCCGCATTGGCCATTGCTCCCTCTTTCGATCTGCTAAATGATAGGAATGGTAAATGAGCATAAGTAAAAAATAAAGCTGACAGCTGGGAAAAAAATTATTCGAACCAAAACGCAACTGATTCCATCGATTAATTTGGTTTCTATGTTTAATCGATTGACCGAGCGTCATGAAGCCAAAGAAGATCCCATGCTGCCACCTGCCAGCCTGTTGTAACTTGAAACAAGCCTACTGCTCTATAGCAAGTGGCAGCCACTTGCGTATTGCAGTCTCTCACGGGCAGCCACATTCCAATTGACAGCGACAAGTTGATTGAAGAGCAACCTTCTGATATAAAATCAGAAGAAACCAGTCTTTTATTTGCTGAAGCAAGCACAAAGAAGCTCCAATGGCAGCAATAATGCTATCCCTTAGGTCGTTCTTGCTTGCCTTCATCTTCCTTGCATCTTCTGCTGGTTCCATGGCGCTCGCTTTAGAGTCCATTCCTGGAACCTCCACAAGCAACATCACTGACTACCTTGCGCTCATATCGTTCAAGTCACTTGTGAGGAGAGATCCGTCGCGGGCCCTGGCTTTGTGGGGCAACCAGTCTGTTCCGATGTGCCAGTGGCATGGCGTCGCATGCGGCTTGAGGGGCAGACGCCGTGGCCGTGTGGTGGCGTTGGACCTCGGTGAGCTCAACCTTCTGGGCACCATCTCCATTGCATTGGGCAACCTCACGTACATGAGGCAGCTCAACCTTTCAGGGAATCGCTTTCATGGTGCCCTGCCACCGGAGCTTGGTGATCTCTATAACCTTGAGACTCTGTACCTTGGCTACAACTCCATAGAAGGGCAGATTCCACCATCACTCTCGAACTGCAGCAACCTTGTCAACATTTCACTCATCAATAACAACTTGCAAGGTGAAATTCCAAGTGAGTTCCACTCGCTGCATAATCTCGAGTTACTCAGTCTTGATAACAATAGGCTTACAGGAAGGATCCGCTCCAGCATTGGAAGTCTTGTGAATCTGAAAGTGCTCTCTCTAGATTTTAACAGCATGATTGGAGAAATCCCAACAGAAATAGGCAGCCTCATCAACCTTGTGACACTTAGTTTAGTTTCCAACCAGTTCTCAGGAATGATCCCTAACTCAATTGGAAACCTCTCAGCATTGACCTTTCTTAGTGTTTACAACAATAGCCTAGAAGGAAGCATCCCACCACTACAAGGCCTCTCATCTCTCTATTATCTTGAGTTGGGACAAAACAAGCTCCAAGGACACATTCCCTTATGGTTAGGAAACCTCACTTCCTTAGAAGTTATAGATTTTCAAGAAAATGGCCTCGTGGGTCAAATCCCAGAATCATTAGGAAGTCTTGAGCTGCTTACAATCCTCTCTCTCTCAACCAACAACCTTTCAGGTTCCATACCCCATGCACTTGGAAACCTCCATGCCCTCACTGAACTTTACATAGACACTAATGAATTAGAAGGCTCCCTGCCTCCGATGTTAAATCTCTCTTCTCTTGAAATTCTGAACATACAATTCAATAACTTGGTTGGGGTTCTTCCACCTGATATAGGCAACATGCTTCCAAAATTAAAGCAATGTCTTGTGGGATTTAATCAATTTCAGGGTGTGTTGCCAACGTCCCTGTGCAATACCTCCATGCTTCAAATCATTCAAATAGAAGAAAACTCGCTATCTGGAACAATTCCACAGTGCTTGGGAACTCAACAAAAGAACCTCGTCTCTGTGAGCCTTGGAGGGAATCAGCTCGAAGCATTCAATGATGCCGACTGGGGCTTTGTGACTAGTTTGGCCAATTGTAGCATTATGACACAGTTAGAACTTGGTGCTAACAATCTACATGGTGTGCTACCAAGTTCAATTGGTAATCTAACGACTCAACTGGAGTATCTTGGCATGAGACAAAACTTTATCACAGGAACAATACCCGAAACAATAGGGAACCTCATCGGCTTAGGTGAATTGTACATGCAACATAATGTTCTTATAAGGGCACTATTCCTGCATCTTTGAGCAAACTGAACAAGTTGAATAAATTATATTTATCAAATAATAATTTGTCAGGACCCATCCCTGTAACTCTTGGCAATCTAACACAACTTAGTATCCTTGACCTCAGTACCAATGCAATCGTTGGAGCTATACCTTCTAGTCTCCACAGTTGTCCTCTAGATTCATTGGATCTTTCATACAACAATCTTTCTGGTCCTACACCCCAAGTTCGGCTAGGCGGCGACTAGGCGGCGCCTAGGCGCGATTAGTCGCTAATCGACGGGCTGCCGCGTAGCCTAGGGGGTTACGCGGTGGCTAGGCGGGCGCAGCGCCTAGGCGGCGCTCAGCAGCGCCTCCGCGGCGTGAAGGCGGCCAAGGCGGCCGCGTAGGCGGGTGGCGGGCTGCGCGGGAGCGGGAGCCAGCGGGAGCGCGCGCTGCGCGCGACGAGCGCGGGAAAATTACACGCCGGCGCGGGAATAATACGAGCCTCGCGCCGTCCTGCTCCCACTCGCGCTAATCCCGCTCCTGCTCCCGCTCATCCTCCTCCGCGGCTCCACCTGCGACGCGCGCCGGAGGAAGTTCAGCCGCCGGCCTCCCTCCTCCCCGCTGCTTCCTGCCGGTGCCGGATCTGCTATCGACGGCGCACCCTCCCTGCTCCCAAGGTGAGTTCCCCTCCCCCGCTGGCTGGTCCCCTCCCTGCTTTCCTTCCCCTGCGGCGCAGCCTCCCCTGCTTTCATCCCCCATCAGGCGCGCACAAGGGCCAGCGGCCAGGGGCGCCGTCGGGCGCGGCCAGCAGCACGGGCCGCGCGGCCGGGACGCGCGGGTGCCGCCACGCCGGCGCATGGGCGCGCACAGGGTCTCCTCCATGGCGCACGAGGGGGACCTGCTCTTTGGTGCCCTCCCCTGCTCTCCCCTCCCTGCTCTCTCTTTCCCTCTCTGCTCATCTATTTCCTCTGCTCAACTGCTCTCAATTTGCTTACTGTCATACTAAATTTCCTTGAATACTGTCTCAATTTGGTTACTGCTCTCATCCTGTCATATTGTCATACACATGCCTGATTTTGCTTGAATGAATATTGCTTGAATGTAAAGGAATAAAGGATGTCATCAGAAACTGCAGCTACACCTTCTGAAACTGATGGAGCTAGAGCGAGTCTCCTAAAAAGAAATTCAGATGATGTTGGATGGGAATATGGTGTTCTTGTTGATGCTAACAACAAAGACAAGGTGAAGTGTAAGTTCTGTAACAAGGAGATGAGGGGAGGGATTTATAGGTTGAAGGAGCATCTTGCCCATGTTGGAAAGAATGTGAAGAAATGCACGTCTACAACACCGCAGGCTCTAGAGGCTAAAGAGAAGTGCAAGAAAGCAATAGAGGCTGCAAAAAGGAAGAGGGAGGAGAAGACTATTCGTGAGCTAGAACTTAGGGAGGAAGTGAATGTATCTAGGGTTGGAGGGGAAGGGGAGTCAGAAGAAGTCACTTGTGTTGGAAGCTCAGAGCCTCACAAATTAGGGCCAATTGACAAATGGACACGTGCTATTGATCCTACCAAGGCTGATTCTTTCAAACAACAGCAGCTGAACAAGGAGCTGTGGAAAGAAAGAGAGCATGAGGTGCACAAGTATATTGCAAGATGGGCCTATAATCATGGTAAGCAGCTAGTATACTATGCTGTTTTCACATTTTAAAATTCATTACTTGCTGTTATTCATAAACTGAACACTAATTAGACTACATTTTTTAATCATTGGCAGCAATACCTTTCAATGCATGTGACAATGATGAGTTCAAGCAAATGTGTGAAGCAATTGGACAATTTGGACCAGGACTTACACCTCCAACTCAAGATGCCTATCGAGGTAGTTTGCTAGAAGAAGAACATGCAAGAACCAAGAGTTTGCTGCAGGAACGTGAAGACGAGAAGATGAAAAATGGGTGCTCTATTATGACCGATGCTTGGTCAGATAGGAAGAGGAGAAGCATAATGAATATATGCAGTAATTGTGTTGATGGAACCTCCTTCATTAGCTCAAAAGAGATGTCAGATGTGTCACACACAAGTGAAGTCATTTTTGAATTAGTGGACAAAGCAATTGAAGACATTGGTGAAGAAAATGTGGTGCAAGTAGTCACTGACAATGCCTCTAACAACATGGGAGCAAAGAAGCTATTGCTTGTGAAGAGACCACAAATATTTTGGACCTCTTGTGCAGCTCACACAATAAACTTGATGCTCCAAGGAATTGGCAACTTGCCTCGGTTCAAGAAAGTGATTGACCAAGCAAAGTCATTTACCATATTTGTGTATGGTCACACAAGAACATTGGAGTGCTTGAGATACTTCACACAGGGGAAAGAGCTACTGAGGCCAGGAGTGACTAGGTTTGCTTCATACTTTCTCACTTTGAATAGTATGCAAGAGAAGAAGGACCAGTTAAGGAAGATGGTGGTTCATAGTAGGTGGGACTCATTAAAGGATGTGAAATCAAAGAAAGGAAAAAATGCCACAGCTACTATATTGAGTCCAGCCTTTTGGAAGGATGTGAAGCTAATGTTGGCTGTTTTTGAGCCATTGGTCAAAGTCCTCCGTTTGGTTGATGGGGATGTGAAGCCATCCATGGGTTTCCTTTATGGAGAGCTACTAAAGGCAAAGAGAGAGGTCAAAGAGGCCTTTGGCAATGTTGAGTCTCGATTCAAAGATGTTATGGCTGTTATTGAGAAGAAGATGAATGGAAGACTTGATTCTCCATTGCATTTGACAGCTTTTTTGCTGAATCCACACTATAGCTATGCTAACCCATCAATCTTTGATGAGCCAAAAATGAATGAAGCCTTCATATCTTGTGTTGAGCAATTTTATTATCACGATGAGGACAAACAAGAACAGGCCGCCAACTTTGAATTGAAAAAGTTTCAGAATAGAGAAGGACCATTTAGCAAGAAGCTTGCAAGAACTTTTCAAAACTATGATTACATTCCAGGTAGAGGTACTTGTTATTACATGGTTATTTTCTGTTTTCTAACATGGCTGTTTGCTGTTTTTTAAACTAATAGATGTGTTTCTAATTTATTTCAGCATCATGGTGGCGGTTATATGGAACTGAAACACCAGCTTTACAGAAGATGGCTACAAGGATATTATCTTTGACATCAAGCTCTTCTGGTTGTGAAAGAAATTGGAGTGGGTTTGAAGGGGTTAGTACCTATCTATTATGAACATTTCAGCAGCATTATGATTAAATTTCAGAACTGAAAATGCTCTTGTTTTTAATTTATAGATACACACTAAGAAGAGAAATAGGCTGACTACAACCCGCCTCACCAAGTTGGTCTATATTCAGTTCAACAACAGGCTGATGAATAAGAGAGAAAAGATTAAGTCAAAGAAAATCACTGATGTTCTCTTGTCTAGTGATACAACTGAAGCTCAAGGATTTCTCCAAGAGGGTGGAGATGATTGTGCACAAGTTGTCTTTAGAGATGAGGAAGATGAGGATGAGATGGAAGGTACAGGTATACCTTGGTCTGTTATTGGAGAGGCAATGGGAGCAGAAGAACAACTTGAGCCTCGTAGAAGTGCAAGAGTGAGAGAGCTCTATGAAGGAGAAGAGTTTGAGTCTGAAGAAGAAGAGTTTGAAGAAGATGAGGATGATAATTCGGATTGATATTGATGAGGATATCTTGGTCTATGTGACTGTGGGGATACCTTGGTCTATGTCACATTGTCACTGTGTGACTGTGTATCTTCTTTTGTTTGTGCTGTTAGAGACCTAAGAACTATTTGTTTGTGTTATCATGAACTTGTATTGCTGTCCTATACTCCTATCCACTTGTTTGTGCTTTGAAATTTGCTATTACTAGCTGTCTAGCTGCTGATATGGTCAATTACCAGCTACTGATATGGTAAATTGCTAGCTGGGAGGTGGCTGAAATCATTCAGATAAGTGCAACTTATCGTTTTCTATTTTTCTGTATCAACTGCTAGCTGTATATTGAATATTTAGTATTTACCAGCTGTCAAAATGTGTTGTAGGAGCTAGGAACATGCAAGACTAAGCCACCAAGGAATCAGATAAGTGACCCTCTCTTTTTTATATACTGTAACCTATGGCTATAGTCCAATATATTCAATAATCAATATTTGTTTTGCTATATATACATAATATATATTATTTTTGCCTATATTGGCAAAAACGCCTAGAAAACCGCCTAGGACCGCCTAGGCGCGATTACTCCCGCATAGGCGCTAGGCAGTGGGTCACCGCCTAGAATCCGACTAGCGCCTAGCTGAACTTGGCCTACACCTAAAGAGCTATTTTTCATATCAACCTTGACGAGTTTCATGCATCTTGCCCATAATTCCTTATCAGGGACGCTGCCATCAGAAGTAGGGAATCTCAAAAATCTTGACAAACTTGATTTCTCTAATAATATGATTTCTGGTGAGATTCCAACCTCAATTGGTGAATGTCAAAGCTTGGAACATCTCAATATATCTGGAAACCTCCTTCAAGGGACAATTCCATTGTCAGTAGGAAATCTAAAGGGTCTCTTGAGTCTTGATGCTCGACCTTTCCTACAACAATTTATCTGGGACCATCCCAGAAACCCTTGGTAGCTTGACTGGCCTTTCTTCCTTGAATCTCTCATTCAATAGATTCCAAGGTGGTATCCCAATACATGGGGTATTTCTCAACGCATCTGAAGTCTTGGTCAGGGGCAACGGTGGCCTATGTGGTGGCATCCCTCAGTTGAAATTGCCACCCTGCTCAAGCCACACCACCAAGAAGACAGATCAGAAACTTGCCATAATAGTTTCAGTATGCAGTGGATTTATTTTTGTCACTTTAGTATTTGCACTATTCGCGTTCTACAAAATGGGATGGAAGACAAAGGTAAATCTACAAATGCCAGTTGTGAGTGAGCAGTATGTAAGGGTTTCTTATGCTGAATTGGTCAAGGCAACAAATGGTTTTGCACTTGAAAACCTCATCGGAGAAGGAAGTTTTGGATCAGTTTACAAAGGACAGATGAGAATCAGTGGCCAAGATGTAGTCGTCGCTGTTAAAGTTCTAAACCTCATGCAACGTGGCGCATCTCAAAGTTTTGTTGCGGAATGTGAGACTTTAAGGTGCACTCGACATCGAAACCTTGTGAAGATATTGACAGTATGCTCAAGTATTGATTTTCAGGGCTGTGACTTCAAGGCCCTCGTGTATGAGTTTCTTTCAAATGGAAAT
This sequence comes from Echinochloa phyllopogon, assembly GCA_033239725.1. Taxonomy (NCBI): domain Eukaryota; kingdom Viridiplantae; phylum Streptophyta; class Magnoliopsida; order Poales; family Poaceae; genus Echinochloa; species Echinochloa phyllopogon. The sequence goes on from BTCW01000001.1 coordinate 8,196,554, forward strand.
TTAGACCAATGCCTGCACCAACATATGACGGTAAATGGTGAACAGAAGGCACTAGATATAACTGCGAGGCTATGTGTGGCTATTGACGTGGCATCCTCACTCGATTATCTTCACCAACATAAGCCAATGCCAATTATTCACTGTGATCTTAAGCCAAGCAATGTTCTCCTCGATAGTGACATGGTTGCTCATGTTGGTGATTTTCGGCTTGCGAGATTTCTACATGAAGAAGCGGAGAAATCAAGTGGCTGGGCATCAATGAGAGGATCAATTGGTTATGCAGCTCCAGGTTTGCTTCAGTTTGCTGTCGATCTTCTAATATATTCAGGCAGTGTTGGATTCAATCAAAATTCAAGGATCCCTTTGTGTTTCACTTACTTCAATATAATATAAGTATGGCTCAATATAACTAAATTTTCAAGAATGTGAAAGAGCTGCAATATGTGAAATTTCAATGAACTAGAATAAGTACCTAAACGTGATGCTTTGGGAATGGGTTTTATACAAAATTATTTCATGAAAAGATCCATAATTTTTTCAGAAATAACTTTCTTAAATGATATCTCGTGTAGCAAATTGGGATAGGCTATTGGTATGGCTCAACATAACTAAAAATTTGAGAATCTGAAAGAGTTGCAATCTGTGAAATTTCAATGAACTAGAATTAAGTTCCTAAACGTGATGCTTTGTAATTTGTAAATGGAGTTTATACAAAATTATTTCATGAACAGATCTAAGTTCTTCAGAAATAACTTTCTTAAAGGATATCTTGTGTTGGTTGCTTTCAGAGTATGGATTAGGCAACGAAGTGTCGACTTCTGGTGATGTCTACAGCTATGGCATACTATTGTTGGAGATGTTCACAGGAAAAAGACCAACGGCCAGTGAATTTGGAGAAGCCATGGGTCTCCGTAATCATGTTCAGATGGCGCTGCCAGACAGAGTGAGCACTATCATGGATCAACAGCTACTAACAGAGACAAAAGGTGGTGAAGCATGCATATCAAACTCTAGCAGTATTAGAGATATGAGAATTACATGTATCACTTCAATTTTGCAAGTTGGGATTTGGTGTTCACGGGAGACACCGATGGATCGCCCACCAATCGGAGATGTTCTGAAAGAGCTGCTAGCCATTAGGGATAAGTTTCACACGCATCTCTTTGGTGAAGGAGAGCCATCAGTCCCTGAAGCACTAGGTCCTTTTATGGGATGACGTGTCTTGTCTTGGTACTTTCAGTCTGCCAGGTTACTGTTGTCAGAAAGCCTCCATTTTGTTCCCGATAAGAGATAAGCTTCATAAAACTTCTGTAATGACTTGCTTTTGGGACAGACGGAGTAGGGAATAAAGCATTCACGGAATCTTTACAAGCAGCTAGGAGCTGCTCATTTTCTCCAGTTTCTTGTTAATTTGTAGTATCAAAAATAAGGCTTCATCTTTTTGCACATAGAACTTCAGTTCTGGTGACTTCAAAAGGGTGAATAATTGGCCTGCTCGGTTGCATCTTGCAGGTCTGGTTATTTGAGTGATTTTATTCAGCTATAGGTTATTTCTCTTTCTAAACGATTTCTTTCTTTTCTTGTACAAAGTGCAACTTTCACGCGTGTAACCACTGTGAGTGATCACAGAGACATCTGTAAGGGAAGCGAGAGGAGTTTACCTCCGGAGCAGAGGTGAGGACGAGAACGAGGGAGCGCAGCGGCTTATAGAGGTTCCCGTTGAGTAAGGCGACGGCGAATCGTAACCTGGGGCCGGATCCGGGCAGCATCGACGACTTCACCAAATCACCAGGAGGAATCACCAACCATCTGGGAGTCGGGCCAGTGCATGAGATTTCCTCCGGGCGGCGGGGGACGCAGCCGTGTGACACTGAGACGAGAAGGTAGGCAACAGATAGCGCAGGTGGAGGACGACCTGGTTGGGGCTTGGGCCGTATTAATGGGCTGATTTGCTAAGCTCAGCTTGCAGGTGGATGGGCCGTAATTTTGTTTTTGTAGTGCTCCTCCTCCTCGGGATTCCTATGTAGCTTACGCAAGTTTTTTTTTTGCATGCTAGCTTTCACATTGACAGCCGTCCGATATCCACCCTCATCCATCCGATTTCTTCTTCCTCGAGAGCCCGCATCGTCTTCTTCTTCCTCGAGCCGCGGGCGGAGGGGCGTGGGCCGGCCGGCGGGTGGGGGCGGACGGCGGCGAGGGCGCCGCCGGCCGCGGACGTTGGGCGAGGCCGGCGGCGGCGGTGGCGGAGGGTGGAGGTCAGGGTTCGGGGTTGCCGGTGGAGTGGAGCTCGGGGCCCTCCAATGGCCTCCGGCCATAGAAAAGAAGGAGGTGGGGAGGAATCGACCGGCGGTGGTGGCGGTGCGGCCGGTGGCGGAGGCGACGCGGCGCCCCGCGCCGCCGGCCGGGCGGGGTCGGACGGCCGGTGGGCGGGGATCGGCGGTGCGGGGGCGGCGAGCCCACCGGGTTAGGAAGGGCGGGGGTGGGCGGGCGGCGCGGCGGCGTGGCAGCCACCGTCGGCCGGGGCGGAGGACGAAGGCGGCGGGGGCGGCAAACGAGGGGGCGCGAGCGGAGGAAGAAGAAGGGCCGGTAATGGGATTTGGTGGGCCAGAAGCTAGCTCTCTTATCTAGTTTCCGTGCGCCACATAGGGACCCCCTCCTCCTTCCTGATCCAATGATGACGGCGACCTTGCTCAGAATGAATCAATGGCATCGGATCTAAAAAAAACAATGGCAGCGCCATCTTAACATCTGGAATGGTTCTCTCACAACTCATGGCTGACAACCGACCCCTCTTTCTATCTCTATTTGTCCAGCTGGACTGGAAGAATGCACCAGATTGGCAAATTGGATTATCGTAGAACTATTTTCTAAAACAAACGTTTGAACTTGGCTTCCTGGTACGCTGGTTGCTGCATGTTTCTTCCATATAGAACGCAATATGTTCCTTCCGTGGAATTCCATGATGTGCAGTGAAGTTGCATACAAGAAATGCTGTCAATTTGTACAGTCAGCCAGTCAAATATGAACTGCAGGGTTAGATGTAGGCTGTGTTTAGTTGGTGAAAATGGGGTGGTAAAATTTGATGAAAATATCGCATCGGACACTGTAGCGCACTGTAGCACTTTTCGTTTGTTTGTGGTTTTCTGTTGCATGACTCGACGCGAATGTTTGTAGTTTTTATTTATTATAAAAATAATGGAACTATGGTTTAATGATAGACAACGTGAGATCATTGATAAACTTATGGATAATTTGGCAATCTTAATAATAGAAGGCGGTATTGGTGATCTGCGCAGTGGACTTGCACTAGACAAGTGAGTTCGGCTAGCTGATGGTGAGAGGGAAAAAAAATGACGACAAAGATTGAGGCTCACAGTTTTCTGAATTGGGATATCTACGGTACAAAAATTTTACCACAATATCTCGTGTCTGAATCTCAAATAATGGAAAACAATATAGTATGAGTAGTTCAATAGCAATAATTAAACGTAGTATATCTAGTTTGCGGTTGAGCAAGGAATTTTATCATACTCAATAAGACCTTTTTTTTTCTCTTTTGTGTTTGGAAAAGATAGTAACACATGATTTCTTGAGATGCTAGCGTGAGTCGGAAGCTGAGCCGCCACGGCATACGGATCTGCATTTGTTTTTTGTGTTGTCAGACATCATTAGCTAGGTCGTCGCCGCTCCCGATAAAGATTATTTGCAGACGATTCTGCAGTTCAATTTTATCTGGTGGACGTGTTTCTTTCATTTCCGAATTTTTTTTCCAAAAAAAATCTTACATGCAATGTAGTATTAAATAAAGTCTATTTATAAATTTTTTTAGAGATGAGCGTAACTTTACGTGACTAATCTAATGAGCATAATTAATCCATGATTTACTACAGTAATGTTACAGTAACCGTCATCTAATTGTACGATCAAGACCTCATTAGACTTGTCTCGTGGATTAACCTGGGTTTGCGAAGGTAGTTTTATAAACTGACTTTATTTAATATCTTTACTTAATTATTGGTGAGTAAAAAAATATTTTCATCCAAAGAAACACAACCACGGTATTGCTCGGGCAATGCAACGTGCCAATCTGGTGAGTAGTTCCGCGGAATTTTACTTTGATTTATCCAGATCTCTTTGCTTATTTTTATACGCATGTCTTGGTCTCTTGGAGGGTGGGCATCGATGCCGAAAAGAAAAGGGTCTCATCGGCCCTATATCATTTTCTACGCAACTGCAATCCGCTGGTTTGAGTGGTTGTGTCTCTGACTTCGAACGAATCGATCAGGCCACGTTGCACAAGATTTAGCGGGAAAACAATGTTTTACTTTGTGGCATCGATTTAAATAGATGTGTCGAGGCTAGCATTTTTCTTATGCACATCGCCCTTTCAGTGTGCAAGCATCGATTTATTTCTTGTTTCTTCCCACCGAGCATCGTTTTTTAGTATGAAGTTCGCTAGCGCTAGTTTTGTTGTTACGGCTGCCCTGTCCCACTGTATCGAGGGCAACATCAAAACAAGTAACAACATATCGGCGAATCAGGTGACTTTATATGGAAAAGCTTGTATAAATGACTTCATCTACCAGAGTTCAAATCCAACTAGTGATTTGCGCGCGTCCAGCGCGCGCGCCGAATGTTACACGATAATATACAATAATATTATGTGTTAGTATAAGATATTTAGAGAAGGAAAAAAGAACGGTAAATCAATGATAATCTGATAGATGAACACATATTGTTTAGCATAGTTTAGAAGCACTTAGCTACACATTAGTTCAATCCATGCATACTGACATATACATATATACATAATTTACAATGCACGGACACATGCATATTAAGTAGACACTGGTAGCTAGTTAAAATTCATAACACAGGAACTCGGAGATGGAATCGTGGGTGCAAGCAGCAGTAGCATGTGAGAGTGGATGCAGTGATGGCTGCTTCAGGATGTTGAAATACTTATGCGCACCTCCATTCCTTTGGTTCGGAGTCAGAGAAGGCACAGCTGATAGACTCAAAGCTCCATGCTCCTTGCGATTGTGGCTGTAAGTAGCCTGCAGTGTATAAAAGAATTACAAAATGCTATATTGTTAGTTTCATCACAGTGAACATGCAGAATTGCAGATTAACATGAATTGTACAAAGATATAAGTCCGCGGAGCTCCGTACATGGCAATGCTGTTTCTGTCATGAGTACTTGCGTCAGAGGAGTAAGCACTGTTATTTTCAATTGGAGCTTCCAGTTATTTTTGTGCCGCGGGGTTGAGTGAATATATATTTCAGGACTTTGCAAGATGAGAGGAATTAAAGGAGGATGTATTGTAGTATGTACCTTCATACATTCTCTCATAAGCTTCCTCGGACGCCTCTCTGCTGCGGCCATACTTTGGTATCCCCTTGTTGACGACCAAAATTGGATCTGTAATTCGAGTAGGTTTAGGATTCTGAGTTTTGTCCCATATTGTAAACCGACCTAAAGGGGTACGACTTCCCCACCCTATAAATATAAAGGGTCATGGCCGATTGAGAGATATCCAACATCCAATCGAATCTATCTTTTTTATCTTATTTATCTTTTATCGTTTTCTTTACTTTATTGTTCTGCATTACTTTTATCTCCAACTCCTAGCTTTTCCAACCCCATATCTTCTGTTCTTCTCTCGTCTCGACGACGTTTGAAGGCGTTCTAGGTGGTCTGCCGATCCTAGAACAACCCTAGACTCTCAAGCTCCGACGGGGTCCCTCCCGAGCTCGAGGTTCTAGGTTTTATCGTCGCCCCATCAAAAAGCGGTCTGACCGGTTTCAAAAGCGGTCTGACCGGTTTAGCTCCAGGAAAGCGGTCTGACCGGTTTCACCAAGCGGTCTGACCGGTTTTGCTCCAAGGCATCGGCGACTTCGTTGGCGCGGTTTCGTGTCAACATATTTTTGGCGACTCCGCTGGGGACGAAAGCAAAGAGATCTGTTACTATGGTTAATCTACCAAAACCTAGTGACGTTGATTCTTCTAATATTGTTAAGCTGATTGTTGATGAATTATCGGCTGAGGATCGTCAAGCTTATGAGGCCTTCATGAAGGACCGTGAGGAGAAGGAAGCCCGACGCAAAGCAGCAGAAGATGAAAAAGCCACTCAGTGGTTTTTATCTCACTTCTCCAAGAATCGGAAGGGTGGCATCTCCAAGGACAAGGAGATAGTCTTCGTTTCGAGCGAAGACGAACATGACGAAGAAAAAGACACTGTGAGTACTACAGCACCACCTGTTACTTTGGAGAAAATTAATCAATTATTAGTCAATGGTCAAAAACAGATGTTTGCTACTGTCCAAAACATGATTGATAGCTCGTTAGGCAAGCAATCTATGATCAATGATAGTAATACTCCTAAGTTTGATGTTCCTAGTACTTCACAAAATCATGTCATGCCTCCCGGATCATCGGCAACACCCACGCCTCAATTTGGCATGCCGATGAATTATTTTGAAGGTCAAACGACTCCAGAACCACACAATGCGGTCAGACCGGTTTTACAAACCGGTCAGACCGGTTCTGGTAGACCGGTTCAAACCGGTCAGACCGATTCTGGTCCTATAGTTGCTTATCAATCATCTCCTGAACCAATTACTAGTATGCATCCTGTTCAGGTTGATCTTAACCGAACAAATGTATTTGCTGGTAATTTTGTTCCTCCATATGCAACTACATATTATCCTATACCTCCCCAGAGTTCAGGTTATTCATATGGTACAGTGCCAAACAATGTTTATTTGCAACAAGTACCGTATGTACAGCCGAACCAGGTACCATATCATACACCGAATAATCTTACTTCTAGTGTGCAAAGGCCAAATGATCCTTATCATGATCAATTGCTTGAAAAATATAAAAAGGATTTGGCCATTATGTTTAAAGAGACTTTCGGTGTAGAACTTAAAGACAAAACTCTAGTGTGTCAAAAACCATATCCTGAGAGTTTTGATGCTATACCATATCCTCACAATTTTAAGGTACCCGAATTTGTTAAATTCACCGGGGAGGATAGTAGAACTACATGGGAGCATGTTAGCCAATTTAATGCACAAATGGGTATTCATGGTAATCTTGATCATTTAAAAATCCGAATGTTCCCTTTGTCATTATCTGGTACTGCTTTCTCATGGTTTTCAGCATTATCCCTTAATTCCATTCATACATGGTCTCAATTAGAGAAGAAATTTCATGAACACTTTTACAATAGTGATAATGAATTGAGACTTTCTCACTTAACATCGGTTAGGCAAAAGAGTGATGAGCCTGTTTCTGAATATATTAGAAGATTTAGAGATACAAAAAACCGATGTTATAGTTTGGTTATTTCTGAAAAGGATCTTGCTGAATTATGTCTTAAAGGTTTGAGATCTCATATCAAAGAAAGATTAGAAGGCTATGAGTTTCTAACCATTAATCAAGTGATGCAACGAGCTTTGGCTCAGGAAAGCCGAAGTAAGGATTTTAAGCCTAAACCCGATCGTCTTGGTGTGCATACCGTCAATTATGATTCTTCAGACGATGAGGGTAAAGAGGTTTATGCTGCTGAATTTGTATGGTCATCTAAAGATAATCCTAGCACTTGTTCTTCTCTCAAGCCGATTCAGAAAAATCGGCACGAAGAAGTAAAATTTATCTTTGATGTAACCAAGTGTGATAGGATCTTTGATGAGCTTGCAAAAGCTGGGAAACTGAAATTTTCTCATACTATACCGCCGAATGATGAGTTGAAACGGCGAGCTTATTGCAAGTTTCATAATACTTATTCTCATGCTACCAATGATTGCAATGTTTTCCGTAGACAAATACAATCGGCCATCAATCAAGGACGATTGTCGATTAATGTAATGAAGGTTGATGAGAACCCTTTTCCTATACACATACTTGAATTGGTGAATCCGAAAGTGTTGATTCGGCCGCATCAAGCCGAAAAAGCTAAAGGGAAAAATGTGATCATCGGTAAAGAAAGACCTACAAAGATGCCATCAGAAAAGACCCCTCGGTTCAAGTCGAAGACTCAAACACTCGGGGGGCAAAACAAGAGCAAAGACGCCGGTCCTGCACAAACCGGTCTAACCGGTTCCAGAAACGGTCTGACCGGTTTACGTGGAAAAGACAGAAACAAAGCAAGGCCGAGCTTTGAAGAGCTCTTGGCCAAATATAAGAAGATAGGGGCTGCTCAGGAACAAAAGAAGCTTCAGAACAAAGTCAGAAGTGTGAAGCCATGTCAGAAGCAGTCAATGAACAAACAAGAATCATTGAAGCAACTTGCAAAGGTGGTGCCAACAAGATCAGCGACAATCAAGCAAGTATGGAAGCCAAAACAAGTTGTTTCATCATCAACTTGAGATAAAGCAAGGTATGGCCGATAATTTATCGCCCTTAGAACTTATATATGGCCGATGTATTATTCATCATCGTCCTTAGATAATTTTGGTCCAGAAGATTGTTTTCTAGCACGCAAGCTTTGCTAAAAAACAGGGGGGCATATGTTGACGACCAAAATTGGATCTGTAATTCGAGTAGGTCTAGGATTCTGAGTTTTGTCCCATATTGTAAACCGACCTAAAGGGGTACGACTTCCCCACCCTATAAATATAAAGGGTCATGGCCGATTGAGAGATATCCAACATCCAATCGAATCTATCTTTTTTATCTTTTATCGTTTTCTTTACTTTATTGTTCTGCATTACTTTTATCTCCAACTCCTAGCTTTTCCAACCCCATATCTTCTGTTCTTCTCTCGTCTCGACGACGTTTGAGGGCGTTCTAGGTGGCCTGCCGATCCTAGAACAACCCTAGACTCTCAAGCTCCGACGGGGTCCCTCCCGAGCTCGAGGTTCTAGGTTTTATCGTCGCCCCATCAAAAAGCGGTCTGACCGGTTTCAAAAGCGGTCTGACCGGTTTAGCTCCAGGAAAGCGGTCTGACCGGTTTCACCAAGCGGTCTGACCGGTTTTGCTCCAAGGCATCGGCGACTTCGTTGGCGCGGTTTCGTGTCAACACCCCTGGACCTGGAGTGATGTAGCATCGATAGTGATATGTCCAAGGAAATAAGGTAAGAGTGAAATTAGATCCCTGGAGTACTTAGTGGTTTAGGACAGCATCACATTGTTCTTTTGTGGGAAACTGCAGGACAATATCAGATTGTAGGGCCATACTGTTCCAACGGTATGGTCTGAATGTCTTCGACAGATTGTATACTAGCATGGAACAATCAAGAGGCCTTGCCAGGATTGCTTTTTGCAGATAGTTTAAGTTGGTCTCCATTTCTCTGTTGAGCTCCACAAAAAGCGAACATTGTCTTCGATGATGATCCTTACAATAATATAAATAGGCAAAATGGGAAAATAGAGTAATAAACGTAGTGTTGCATCACTATTTTGTAATCTAATAACTCGAATCCTGGACCCAAACCGCGCGCGGCTAACGGGTCCACGTCGCCCGTTAGCCCGACGGCCATCAGATCTGGCGAGAAAGAAATAGAAGCCGTTCGATTCGGGTCGGAGCGATCCTTTCGCCCGTTAAGCCACGAGCCCGCACGCTCGCGAATCGTCACGAACGAGCTCGCTCCCCTCCGCCTGCTCCCCTGCCGCCCCTCCCTCCGCCGCTCGTTGCCCTCCGCTCGCCGCTTGCGCCCCCTCAGCCCCCTCGCGACTTCTTGCGTCGCAGGAGACCGGTAGCGCACTAGCGCCCCGCCGCAATCTCGAGCATGATGCTCCTTCACCGCGTGGTCCCCTCCTCGTCTGGCTGTTGAAACCTGCTGTGTGTTGTCCTCAGCCATGGCCGCCATTGACGTTTGAGGTGTCGACGCTTGAGGGCTTGAGGTCGTGAACGCTCAGCTCCAATTGCTGAAGCACAAACCACACGGCCATCCTCGCGGCACATGCTATTCAAGGCCACAGGGAAGAGCAGTGCCATGGTGGCTCCTCCTTCAGTCGTATCTGCTGTGCCCACGAAGTGCTCGACCAAATGCTGTGTTCATGGCAAATTAAATTGAGGTATGTCTATCACTCTATCACATCTGGTCACTGGAATTCTGGATAGTCCCTATTACGTAACAAACCCTGATGGAAGTATGGAAGACATATATCTGCACTTCTTATTTGGCTTTCACAGTCCTCATTGACATATACTATCTTTTGGTATTTAGGTGTAATGGAAATATTTATATTTTTTATATATTATCCATGATTCGGTACCTCCCTTTTCTCTTAGCACTGCACTAACATTATTCTAGGTCAATGCTGTATGAGGCTAAACAGAAAATGAAATTATGGTTATACTACGGAAAGGCCTTTAGCAAAAACCTAAATCTCATGAATAATAAATGCTCTATTTGCAGAAAATTGAAGCTTTTCTACAGCTGCCGCAACAATTGTGTCAATCTCTTTCACAGTTTCACCTTGCTGTTGCCTTACCTCTGTTCAGAATGTTCCAACTTCTGCTACTCACCCTTTCCACCTTTGGTGACAATTTGAATGGACAAGGGGAATGGAATTAGAATATCAAATAAGATAAACTTATGATTCTGTAAAAGTAATATATATCCATCTGTTTTCAGCTTGAAGATTTAGAGGAATATTACTTCTGAGAACTGAGATCATTTGGTACTAATCAACTTAGCATGTAGTGAATCATGCATATATACTAGAAATTAGCAAGAACAAACTTTGTAGTCCACAAAATGTTTAGGGCTCAGTTCTCAGATTTCTGATATTTTCTTGGACCTGGGTAAGTATATCTCTATTATTCTACTATTTCCTCAAGCTACTGAATCCTAATGAGCAGCAACAGTAACAATGACACCAATCCTTGAAAGCTCTTTTACAGACATACCTGTCAAGAACTTCAATGTTTGATATCTGAACAAATCTATAGACTCCTGTTCTTTGCCAAGACATATCCAAAAGCAATATATATCAGCTGTTTCTCATTATTCCCACATGTCTCATTTCAGAGACAACTAGACTCCCTGGGTCGGTTGTCACCATGGCTCCCTAAGAAAGAGTGGTAACAAAGAAACGTGGACCATTGATGTATCCTTGAAGTCTTGAACTGTGTCTTAAAGTGTCTCCTAGAGTCCAGGTCATCATGTTGCATGCCTGTCCAGTGCTAAAATTTTTCATCATTTTTAAAATGTTCCTCTTGGATACCTCCTGCTTATTTCAACATCTATTCATATATCATCTGAATATACCTAGAATCTTGCACACAATCTGGTGCTTATATGCTTACCAAAGAAGCTACGCAGGAGTACATTACAATTGTGTGACCTATACTCTAATTGAGATATTGGTTTTGATGGCAGTAAGTTTAATATATGTTCTTATTGGCCACACTTTTTGAAAAATTTATGCAATGAATCTAAAGATATACGCAGCATAGCTAAGCTCCAAGTTCTGAAGTGCCAACAGGATTTGCATTTTGTAAAGATAGAATTGTAAGTGTTGTTGAACATGTGGATGCCTCTGTAATTGCTTTTACATACTAAAATGGCATGCTCAATGTTAATACATACCTAGCTATCTACAAAAAAAAACTTGGAGTATATATTCCTTCTTGGTTCTTCAACGACCTAGCAGCAATTACATTTTTGTGAAGCCATGGAGACATTGGTTCGGATTTATATAGAGTACTAGCAAACATACTTATATGTTATGATGAGAGAGAAAATTGGGTGTTTCTTAAATATATTACAACTGCAACTATATTAGTAGTAAAGCAATAATTTCACCAGTTCAACTGATTTATCCTTCCTGAATACAAATGAGAAAGAATTGGTACCTGACGGGAATAAATGTGTGTTAAGTAGTTTAAAATTTCAATGTCGAATCCTCTCTTTGTGCTTAAAATTCATGTATACGGCTCATTTTTATGATTATACCAAGGCTCTGCACAACAATAATAAAAAAACACAGCCTTTTGGCTGGTTCACACCAACGAGAGCGTGCGCGGCAAAGCCGCGCGTTGATTCTAGTATGGATCAGAAAGGTGCATAATATTACTTCTTACCATGTGGTGTGGTCTGAAGGAAGCTGCTTTATCCTGAAAATTTGTAAAATTACAGTTGATATTTTTGTAATCAAGCCAATAAAAAGAGAGTGCAGTGTATAGCAAGACTGAAGAGAAGCATGTCTTTTGATTTGTTCTTGTCAATATGGGTTAGCACTTAACATCAATGATCTACCCAACAGATCTATGCTAAGTCATGTCTCGAAAGTAGATCTAGAATTTGATAAAAGCAATGGAAAATGATGCAGTCGGAGAAAATATTGTTTGTTTGAACAGATAACTCAAATATTTTGTTTCTTGGGTTACCATCCGTGCCTAAGAAAAGATGTATGTGGCATTAGAACCAGGCAGATTGGAATGGATACAGACAGAAGGATAGCAGAAGCAGCATGAGGAAAACACAATTAAACAAGGAAAGGAAAACAGAAGAAGAAAAAAACAACCGGCACCTTACCAGGCACCATGTAGTAGTGCAATAAAGCACCCACAAGAGCAACTCAGTAATCATAAATATAAAGCAGCATGGCAGGTATATACATTCGTATGTATGCTAATGATTCATAGCATTACTTCTACAATGTAACTGTGCATGATTACTGTCAGCATGAGTCATAAACGTACAGTTTCTTATGGCAGCAGCAGTCACAGCAAGTGGAAACCGTAACATTGTTTTGCCTGTACGGCACACAAAATAGCAAATGTCATCAGTAATGGGTCCAAAATCAATAGGAGGAGGCAGTGCTAGCATAGAGAAGTTTATCTTACAAAGTAGGCTCTTTTTGCTCATGCAATCAGGGTCACATGCAACACGAAATATTTGCATGTATTAATCTAAACAACAACAACAAAGAGCAATGAGCTGTAGGTAACAACAAATAAACAAGCACTGTCTATCAGAAACATAACATGGGGAAACAACTAAATTTACTGGTATGAAATGAACTGTGTAAGAATGAACTCATCTCACCAGTAGAAGCTGTTCTGAATCTCCTACTCCGAATCCTCCTGATGAGGAAACACCAAGCTGAACCCCTCCTATATAAACAATTATATAATCACACGAAATCATGCCGCTGCTATAGCCACAGCAAAGCACACCGTTGCTGCTGAAATAATGTAAAGGGCCATGGAATCAAGTCTTGTTTGGAAATACCACCTATGCAGTTAATAATGTTGTTACATTAGGGAGCAGGAAGAGAGCTCTACATTTTACCATTAATCATACCATCACACATAAGTAGAAGAAATGGACTCATCCAGCTTCAACTCATTACAATATTATAATCATTCACTTTTTTTAATCAAGTAATGGTGCACTAAACTGTTTTTATTCAGCAAACCTGAAAAGCTCAGTGCATATATAAGCTATAGATATGAAGGCAGAATATAAAAACCACAATATAAAAATACTATAGAAAAGAAAGTAGTAGCATTATTGTAAGCACCATGAAGGAATTATACTTGAGATATACCTTCTCAGGGCTCACCACTTATGTAGGCATGTGGGTTGTACCCATCCTAAACATTTGAGAGACAGACTTCTGCATCCCAAAGGCTGTAGATGTCAGGGCTGCATCAAAATTAGATTATCAAAGAATTACCAATCCGAACTCAACCTATGTTAGTATGTTTGAAAACAAAAATAGTAAAATTTTAACAACAACAAGAGAAGCATACCATGAAACACTAAGGTTGGATAGATGTGCCTATAGTACTTCTGAAGCAAGATTGATGACATGAGAACAACGATAAGCAAAGGAAGATATGTATCATACTTCTGTTGGAAGCAAAACTATATGGTCACTGTTGTTAGCAGTCCCAACATCGACCACGATAGCTGTAAACTCAGTGCCCACTTCAAGGAAAACCTCTATAATAACCTTATCATCGATTCCCTGTCAACCGACACAAGATTTCAGATTTCAAAATTTTAACAGTGTTTGACCTGAATGTTTCCAAATGATATGTATCACACTTCTGTTGGAAGCAAAACAATATGGTCACTGTTGTTAGCAGTCCCAACATCGACCACGATAGCTGTAAACTCAGTGCCCACTTCAAGTAAAACCTCTATAATAACCTTATCATCGATTCCCTGTCAACCGACACAAGATTTCAGATTTCAAAATTATAACAGTGTTTGACCTGAATGTTTCCAAAAGTATAGTAGAAAGTATCCTGCACCTCTAAAATTCTTTCCTCAGCTTTCTCAGCAATGTCTTTCGCACCATACCACGCCAATGCTTGACCAAATCCTCATAGGTTTGACCTGTGCAAGCACATCAGAAGTTACCTCTTCACCAAGCCAACCATGAAAACAACATTTTAAGTGTGAACTATCACTTACAATCACTTGCTATTTTATTTTTTCAAATTGATAGTTTGGAATCATGCCTCTAACTCTGACTTATCTAACTTATCCTTCTACTTTGTCATATACATAATGGCAGGATACATGGTCAGGTCACCACAGAAGAGCATCAGAATCAGTAACTACATGACGCTAGATGACCTGGCAATTTGCATAGGATTTGTTCAAGTTATTACTAAATCATAGAGATCTTGAACTGGCAGAGAAAAACGAGATGCATTGTATTTATATTTTTTTGCAATAAAAGCCTTGGTAAGTCAAATGTTTTGTTGTGTCAAATGAAGAGAATTGTTGATATATTTCATAAATGACACACAACTCTGACTATTGAACCATTGCTAAACTTAACAGAAAATCAAAGAACGCGGAGACTGTTCCTGTGCAGTAGAAAGAATTGCTGACTGATAACTAAAACATCTATAAGGCTATGCCCAAACCAAAAAAAAACATCAAACATGGTCGAATCAAATTGTTGGCCGCTTGGCTAGGATACCGAATCATACTGTTGGCTAGCATAAACACAAATCATATCTGTTCAATTTATGGAATAGCTGTTCACTACTGTATTTTTTTTAGAAGCACAAATTCACTTGATTTGCCAAACATGTTGTTACAGGCTTACAACAATAGTGGGTCTGCAAAGCAAGCTGTACAAGCTGTACAGGCACCTGCATCAGGCAATTTTTGGTTATATAAGACATTACCATAGAATCATTAATCCGATAATAGAATTCTAAGGTTTTATTCTCATTTAAATGCACTAATTGCCATTCCATCAAACACCTTGGAGGCATGGTGACCCTAGCATAGTGATCAATGCGTAAACCACCAGCTCCAATCTACATCTCACCACCGGTGTGCTGCTGGCATGCACCACTCACTTTGAGGAACACCTATTCTCACAGAAAATAGAATCGAAGATAAGGGATTAGAGAAAAGATGCAAGTGCCCTTCATCCGTGCGAGAGAATAGACCAGTCAACGGTCAATGGTCAGCGGTCATCGGTGGTCAACTGGGCCCACATGTCAGTCACCTAGGTCGCTGTCAGGTGGGGCCTGGCTATCAGCGCGGGAGGAAAAAAGAAAAGGATTAAAGGCTTCGCGGGCTGGTCATGGGCCGAAAGAGCTGGGCCGGCCCAACAACGCTGGGCTGGCGGCCCAAGAGACGCTGAGTGCAGGCTGCTGGTGCGGTGGACTTAATCCACCGTGGACCGAGAGTTAGGTCCACAAGCACCGGGTTCATGGGATCTGGTGTGGTTGCTCAGGATTTTCTGCAGCGCGGCTGGCTGGACTCGGTGTGGTTCACGGTGTGGCCACCCGCGTGCGGACGCACGCACACGACGCCGTGCGACGCGCGTGCCGGCGAGCAGCGGCGACTTGCGACGGCGAGGGTCGTTGTCGCTCGGCTGGTCTCAGGAAGCGGGGTGAGAGCTCGGGCTAGGTCTCGCGAAAGAGAACGACAAGAAAGATGGAAGGCTCGGCGGGCGAGGCGGCTTCCCGACGAGAATAGGCAGCGGCGCGGCCATGGCGTCATGGCGGCGGAGAGGTTCGCGGTGGAGATCAACGAGAAAGGCACGACGGCCACGCACGGAGTCTCGGCGGAGTGAGTCCACGGCGCGGCGGCCGACAACGGTGTTAGCGCGCGTGCACGACGGCGAGCGGTCCAACACGACGGCGGCGCTCGCGGGGCTTCGGCATCCCGGTCCGCGACGGTGAGAGGGCTTGGTGAGAATGGAGCGCGCGCTCGCGGGCTCCAGCGTGCACTGGGCCGCGCCACAGCTCTGCAACTACAGCTGGGTGCACGTGTGCGAGTTTGTGGTCGCCCACGCTCGCGACACGGCCTCGGCGCGCTCGCGGTAGCCGGCGTTCCGGTCCGCGGCAGCTTCGGCTGCGGTGAAGGGCGACGGCGGTTTGCAAGGAGGCTAGCGGCACGACGGGAACCTGCAGAGAGGTTCATCGGCTCGAAGGCCGGGACAAGGGCTAGCAACGGCGGCGGCAGCGGCGACGGCGGAAAGGGGAAAAACAGGGGAGAGCGGGGATTCACGGTGGTGGCTCACCTAGGGAATCGTCGTCGATCGCAGCAGCTCGGGGACGACTCGCGGTTCCCTGACGATGCCTTGGCTCCTCCTCGTGATGCTGCTCCGGTCCGGCTCCTCCTCAGCGATGGCCCCACGAGCGGCGGCTTCGGCTTCGTCGGCGTCGCGGCGACGAAGTGCTCCGGCTTCACCTCTACTTCCACCTCGCGGTGCTCCCTCCTTCTCTTCTCCGTCTTGGCTCCTCCCCTCTCCCTTCTCAACTTAGCGGTGAAGGAATCCCCAAAGGGGAGAGCGGCGGCGGCTGAACAGGGGAGCGGCTGCTGCGGGGATTAAATAGGACGGCGCGACTAGGGTTCCGCGGGCGCGGACGGCGAGAGATGGTGGCGTCCGTGCCACCTTTCCACGCATCGACATCCGGACGGGCCGCCAGGGCTGCAGGCTGGGGCGGTGCCTTCTGCCGGGCGTGGGAGAGAAGAAAGACGAGGGGAAGAAGAAGAACAGGGCACGCGAGCCCGCTGGTCGGTGAGGAAGGATGAGGGAAGGGTGGTCGGCTGAAGCTGGGCCGGCAGTTGGGCCGAATGGACGGCTAGGTGGGCCGGTTGGGTTAGGTTAGTAGGCTGGGCCGGCTGAAACGCTGGCTGCGGGAGAGAAGGTAAGGTGAACTGGGCCGCGGTTAGATGGTTAGGGAGGTTTTGCGGTCTTTAGGAAGTTGATTCGGCCCAAGAGAGTTTAGTTAGCTTTTAACTCGAATTCAAATCTAGGATTTGAATTCGAATTCAAACAAAGAACCAAGAAGCCCAATAAAAACCAAATCAAACTATTTAATCCTTAGCACTTCAATTTGGATTTTAATTTAAATTTAAATTCGCCTAGGAATAAAGGGAGCAAAATAGAGGACAACCTTATATGTTTGTTGGCATGCAATCAATTTCACCAAAAAATTTTAAATTGGATTTTTGCATTCAACATTCTCCTACGGAATTTTCGGGATGTTACAGAAACACGGAGCGCGTCTCTACCGAGGTGAAGCGGTCGCCAAGCTTCTTCATCTCGTTGAGAGAGAGCTTCATATTGGGTGCTTTTTTTAGAGAACCATATTGGGTGCTTTTGGTGTTGGGTGAAGTGATGGTAGACATTCTGGGTGTTTCAGGTGCGAGAACACGTCTCTATACCAGAATGTTTACAAACCGGGTAGATAGGGATCCAGATGAAGTTTCAACCGGGTAGTTTTATAAATTGACTTTTGTCACACCCGGTTTTAAAGGCAAAACTAGATGCATCTCATATGTGCGCCAGGATCAGTTTACACACATATGGTAGACGTCACAAGTGAATATCCATAACCATGCATAACGAAAGAGTATTAAAGTGCATTTATTACAATCTCAAAGTTGACACAAATGTCATAGCGGAAGACTTAGATAAATGTTCATCTAACGAAGCAAAAATGACTCCAACTCCACAGGCGTTGACTGGGGGAGACTCGCCTAGAACTCCTCAAAATCAGCAGTGAAATCCTCAAAATTCTCCCAATCTGAGCAGCATTCCGGGTGTGGTCGATGCAATATAAATAAACAACAAGCGTGAGTACATGCCGTACTCAGCAAAGTTTGGAAATAAATGACATGCAAGGCTTTATAAAGTGGGTAGCTAAAAGGCTAGCTGCATTAAGCATTTTTAGTTGGTCAAGTTTTATTAAGCAACTATTTACTAGCAAATATAAGTATATACCAACCACAATTAAATGAATGACATAACCCAACAAATTCTGGTAACCACAGTTTAGTTCATATTCAAGTAAAATTATCATGTAAGGGTCCAGGCCGCTCTTGACCGTGAGCACGGCTGCTATAACAGTTTTACACTCTGCAAAGGTTTTACACTTTCACCATAAGCCGTGATTCCCATTGCCGAAGCATGCACCTGTCCCACACCACGTGGACCGAATAATTAGTTTCAGTATGAGACCTTTACAAAAGCACTCTAATAAATGATAGCCCGCTAAGGTTTCCGGTTCAGAAGCAAAGCATAACCCTCCCTAATGAGGTCTGTCTCTTACCAAAGCCCACAGCTCAAGAGGACCGAGCTATACCCCATCAACCGCCGCCCCACATGCCCCTTCCGAGTAAAGCTACCATAAACTAGAGCACCTAATTAGTCAGTCAAAGCCAGAGCCACATGGCACTCGTGGTTGTACTGTTTTCCTGGGTGGTTCTCCATGTTCCAATTAAAAGATGTGATCTTATCCGTTAATTGATTAAAAGGTAGTAATGGAACATAGAGTAGGGGTTTCATTTAACCAATCCCAGTTGAGCAAGCTAAGCATCATCTACCATCAAAATTAATTAAGTACCCCAAGCTGCAAGGTATGGTAAAGGAGACTAGGAAATCCTTAATGGGACCCAACAATATGATTGCAAGCGATAAATAACAGTGTAATTAAAATGCATGTCATTCAGGTACAAACGGGTATGATCAAGGAATACTTGCCTTCTTCCCAACCCTGCTGCTGCTCAAAGTCTTCAACGACCGGATCTTCAAAGCTCTCCTCGAACGGTACGTTTCCTATACGCATCACACATTCACATGCAAAGAAACAATACAATAAATAAGAAACAGTACACCAAACAATTCCAACAGAAGAAAACAACAGCACAAAACTAATCTACGCGTCACCACGAATGCGTGAGCGCGAGAATCACTAAAATCGGAGTTAAAACGCAAAAGATATGGCTTTTCTCAGGTTTAGGGAGTTGCTGGCAAAGTTTTAAAAGTTACAGGGGCTTAACTGCGAAAATCCGAGGGCTAAAACTTAATTTTGTATTAAACTACGAGGGTTTTCATGTCAAAAGACAAAACTTGGACCTCAGGCGCAATTTTAAAACTTGCAGGGGCTAAACCGAAAGAAAAAGGACTTAATTTGAAATATTTTTGAACTGCTCAGGACCGCGGGTTGATTTTCAAATCTTGGAGGGCCTTTTTGCAAAATTGCCACGGTCTGCCGGAGTTGACCGGTACGCGGCTGGTTTGACTCGGGCTGGGGCGCAATGCGAGGCGTTGGATTTTGATCCGACGATCCAAGATGGATCTGGCAAGGGCTTCGCCGGCGAGGGGAGAAGAGCGGCGGCGCCGCTCGCGTCCACGGCGGAGCATCGCCGGCGTTCACACGAAGTCGCGCTACGGGCCACCAAACACGACGGGACTAGGTCGAGGAGAGAGAGGGGGAGATGGTGAGTTCACCCAGGTGCTTCTTGACGGCCGAGAACCTGCGACGGCGGGCGACGACGAAGAGGGGCGGCCGGCGGCGCTGGAGGGAACAACGGCGACCGATTTCGCTAGACACGACGGGAGAAACCAAGCACGAGCAGCACAGGGTGCTTCCTCACCTCGAGACGACGGCTGTCGCGGGGCCTAGCGGAGCCTGGGTGCGCCGGAGCGCGGAATCGACGGCGGCGGCTCAAACTCGGCAATGGCGGCGGCTAGGGTTTGCGGGCTCGGTTGATTTGGAGGAGAGGGCAAAGGCGGCGGCGGCCGCAGGTTTAGAGGCGCGGGGATGGCTCAGGCCCACGCCTTGGCGTGCGTGCCACGGAGACGGCGCGGAGGCGGCGCGGCCGAGCCGGGTCGGACTCGAGCTCGAGTCCGGCTCAGGGACGACGATCCCGACAGGCGGGCCCCGCCTGTCAGCGACGCGGGGGAGAGGGAGAAGGGAAACGGGCCAGCGCGGGAGACTTGGGCCGGAAGAGGACTTGGGCCGAGAAAAGGAATTTGGGCCGGCTCGGGAGAGAAAAGAAGTAGAGGGGGCAAAGCCGAGCTGGGCCAAGAGTTGGAGGGGCAAAAACAAACTCGACAGAAAACAACTATTCTAAACCTCAAACAAATTCAAATTAAATTCGAATTTAAATAGAATTTAAATTCCAACTTAATTGAACAGCAAGCAAAAGACAAATGCAACAGCATGAATGCATCAACAACTTATTTTTGACTAAAATTATTTAACATGATATTTAAATTGATAAAAGGCTAGAAATTCCAATTAAATCATAGAAAATTTATTTAAGCCTTAATAATTCCTAAAAAAATTCAGAGAGTTGCTACAATTTAATTGTGATGAATTTTAGGGTGTTACAACTTTATCTGAAGCAGGAAGAAAAATATAGAGATGAGTGAGTAGAGGAATAATTTTATATTCTGTTACGTCAATGTTCTTGAAGGCAAGTCCTAAGATTTTCAGGGCCCGGGACGAGACTCAAACTAGGGGCCCTTAGTAATAATAAATAATAATAATAACGACAATAATAATATGCACATACATGGTAGTGCTTTATACTGATAATAAAAAAGAAAAATCTGACTCGCTAAGTTATAGCAGGTCTAAAAATTAGAAATTCCAAATCCCAATCAATATAATACTTTAAATCTTATCACGCTTACGCTTGAATCCTTGTCTGCTTGCTGATTGCTGATTGCGTTGAAAATTAAAGATGGATGCGGGATGATTGGGGCTAATTGCATCATTCACTACCAGAATAGTTGAGATTGGCACCGGGTGGGAAAGCCCTTTAGCACCGGGTTTCCCACCCGGTGCCAATCAACCGAGGCTAAAGGGTGTACTCTTTAGCACCGGGTGGAATAACCGGTGCTAAAGGTACCCTTTAGCATCAGTTGCAAACAGCAACCGGTGCTAAAGGGCCTGCCACCACAGCGGGGCTGGCAGGGCCTTTAGCACCGGTTGCTGTCTACACCCGGTGCTAAAGACCCTGGTTTTGTTTTTTTTTGCTTTTTTCAGTAGCCATGCATCCACGTTTATATACGTGTGTGTATATATATATATATATTCTAATACGTGTATTCTAATGCATATTCGGCCGACTCTATATTCATATTAGCTAGCTAGGCATTGTAATCTAATATATAGAAGACATGTATATTATAAAATATATATCGGACTCGAGTTGTATATTTAAACTGTATTTACAACTTAAGGCGGTGCATGACTTGTTGAACTTTGTGGCACGTCCTCCACTGGGACGTGGAATTCTCCTCGGGGATTGACGACCTCGTCCCAGATCCATCCGACGAGCTGTTCTGAAATTGCGTCGATTCTTTCTTTCTCTAGGCTCTCTTCCTTCAGCTTCAACATAAATAATTAGCAAATAACTAAAACATATTACATCCGCCGCATTGGAGACAATAATTGTGCACTTAATAATAATGGAAATGTGTTTATTATTACATACTATAATATCATGATGTGTAATCTTTTTATTGCCCTAATTCCACATGTAATCGCAAACATAGTATGCACATAAATTATTTCCCTTCCCCTGTTTAGCACACTGTTGACGCAAAATCTGCAGTTCGCGCCAAGCACACAGCAAGCCGAATTAGCTGGCTTCACACGTGGCCCGGGCTTTTGAATCCGGAAGCGTGCCAGTCAGTTTGCCTGAAAAACTAACAAAGGGACAAAAACGTTTAGATCAAAACCTGGAACGTGCCGGGTGAGACTAGACAGTTCCATATTTGCGGCATTGAAGCCAATCTCGAACGACAAATAGCTACAGAGAAGCTATCTGTCAGCAGTTAAAGCCTCATTCGGCAATCGGCAAGGCACGCAGGGAGCGCACTGCCGAATGCGTGACGTAAGCATGACGTAAGATCGGTCTTTAAGTAAGCAAAGAAAGCAAAGTATATCCGTGACCGATTAACGAGGGCATATGTGGTATGAAAATAAAGGGTGAAACATGATCATAAATTCGCAGTAAACAAGGAATGCATAGGCCGAAAGCAGCACCCGTCAAGCATGATAACAAACAAGTTAATCCACCGCATGATACGACTTGTTTGAGACCACACCACTAATCAGATTAGACCAATCCACCGCATGATACAATCTAACCATGAAAAGCTAAAAGCATTCAATGTTTAATTACGAACCTACAACACAGTCACGAATTTATATTGAAACAAGAATGCATAGGCCGAAAGCAGCACCCGTCAAGCATGGCATCAAACAAGTTAATCCACCGCATGATACAACTCGTTTGAGGCCACACCACCAATCAGATTAGATCAATCCACCGCATGATACAATCTAATCGTGAAAGGCTAAAAGCATTCATTGTCCAATGCAAACCCACGAACACACGTTCACTCGTGAAAGCACTACCGAATACGGCTATTTAGCCGAATCGGGGTCCATGGCGAAGGAACAAGCCTAATCGATAAAGATAGGTCTATCAGATCGAATCGAATTCTAATCCACCGGATGATTAGCTCTAAGACGACCCAAAAACCTGCATCTACCGCATGATACCCGGTTCTGTCAAGACCTACACGATACCAACAAGTTCGAACCCGTGACACGTAGCAACCTAGATCGGTTTCGGACTCGGCTGTGAGGGGATAAGTCATCGCATCGTGAAGTAGAGCCGATTCTAGCCGATCTAGATTGGGCAAAGGAGTGTTGCATGAATTAAGCACAGAGTAAAAACGAAGCAACACGGGGTAACTTAATGAATCTGTTAGATCTTGCCGAAATCTAACAGAGCCGATAACTTGGTCCATACTAGATCTTAGCCCACCGCATGGCTCATGACCTAACAGAGGAACCTTCTTGAGACCACAACTTAAATCCACCGGATGATACTAAGCATGGTAACAAGACTACTTGCATCGAAGCTTAAATCCACCGCATGATACTAAGCATGATACAAGGTTGCCGGTACTTACGGAGGTCGACGGATCGATGACTCCTCTCGAAGAACTCGACGACTCGACTAAAGGACTCGATGTTGGCACGGAGCCGGTTTGTTGTATGATTGATTGGATCGGATCCTCTTTACAATTGCCATGGGTTTATATTTATACCCAGGTCTTGATATAACTCCTAGTCGGACACGACTATAATGCTTGTTTCTAAAAATAAATGACGAATCTTCGTGCCCATATTGCGTTCCTTGTTCGAACCGGCCTTTTCCTTATATTGATCCACGTCATCATGTCTTCCCGAACGCTACCACTCTTCGCCCGCGGAACAATGCCTCTACCGAATGATGACACATTCCCGACCGCAGAGTATCTCTGCCGAACGCTTCAGAGAAAACCCCTTAGCCGAATGGCGACGCGTTCCCGACCGCAGAGCATCTCTGCCGAATGCTTCAGAGAAAGCCCTTTAGCCGAATGGCATCCTTCCACCAAATCCGGCTCACATGTCAGCCTTTTCCTGGTGCTAATTTTTGGTGTCAACACATGCCCCTTCAATTTCGGGATAAAGGATACTTTTATCTCGGAATTGACCAGGAATCCCCAACATTTCCAGGCTGAGCCCGCTCGACATCCGTCTTCCGCTCTCAAATCCTCAGAGTGCGTTCTCAAACTCAAACCCTAGTTCGTCGAATCTTTCAAGTTCCGATCTTCAAATGGCGAACCAGGATCAAATTCTTCAAGTAAGTTCCGTTTTCTTCAATCACATTCGGCATTACTCTTTTCAAGCTGCATTTTGAATTCCCGAATCGCTCTTCTTCCGTTCTCAATAGGCTCTGACCACTGAAATCTTGACCCCTACGGAGGAGCAATCCGCATCTTTCTTCCTCGGCCCCTCAGGGAATCCAGATCCCTCCGAAATTATTGCGGCCGAGTCCCAGAGGATCCCTTTCAAAACTTCACTGTCGAGACCTCACGAATGGCAAGATTCATTCAAGAACTGGCCTCTGCCCCCAATCGCCGGCTGGAGAAACTGGTACAAAAGGATTCTTGAAGATAAAAGCCCCCAGACGCAGAATTGGGACAGTCTTCGTATTTCTCATTGCTTGGAGCTATCTCTAGCCGAAACACCCAAGAATGAAAATCTCCTGATTGCAGCTTGTCACTTCTGGTCCAATGGCATGAATGCCTTTCTCTTTGGTCACGGACCAATGACTCCAACCCTGGCCGATGTCTACATGATAACCGGCCTGAACATTACAGGGATAACACACCCATACAGGTACAAAGGTTCTTCCAAAAAGACAGGGGTGAAGACTGGAGTTGGCTATAAGAAATACATCCAGACTTACATGCATGATGGTCCTCTGACTGACGTTGAATACAGGGCCTTTCTGAATATGTGGTTGTGCAGATTTGTTTTCTGTGGTAAAGCCAATGAGCCGACTCTGAATCACATAGTAATGGCCGAAGACCTGGCTGCAGGCACACTTATCCCTCTCGGGAAATATCTCTTGGGAAGTGTCTATCACATGCTCCATCAAACCATTTATCAGATGCACACCAACAAGAAAATTTCCTGCGTCAATGGTCCCTGGTGGTTCGTCCAAATGTGGCTGCAACTGTACATGCACCAAATTGTCTCCATTGACCTCAACAGCCGACACTTCCCCTCGGTCAATTACCAGGAAGCAGAAGCCCAGAGCACCAAAGGCTGTCAAACCTATGGGGAAGCAGCCTCCACTATTGCTATCAACAAGAGCATTGGAGAACTGTTTGAACTTTTCTTCAAAGGCTTTGCCAATCCCCTCTGGTTCCTATACATGGACAATGACAGTCTCACTTTTCCTTGTGAATTCAGCTTCGAGACTGGATGCATAGATGCAGAGTCCACAGCAATTTTTAACACTTTTATTCGGCCTTGCATCTTACCAGCCGAATTTTGTGGAGGAAGGCTGGTTCAAAGTTCATATGAATATTACCAGCCGAATACAGTAGCCAGGCAATTAGGATGTGGCCAAGTGCCCCCAAGATTATTCTTCCATGAATTCCTCAAGCCTAGGCAGATCATCAAAGACTCCACAGAAACAAGAAGAATTTTTGATTACAAGTGTTGTGCAGCCATCTACCAGATCGAACCTTTTGTGCCAACAGCACTTGCTCATCCTTCTTTTATTCTTTGGTGGCAAGAAGTCCATGATCATATCTTCAATGTGCCAGTTCACCCTCTCTGCCTTGATTTGATGCCTGACTATCAGCCGAATTCAGAGGTAAATATGCTTATAATCCATCTGTTTTTCCAATAACATCCTTTTTCATCGACTTTTAACTTTGTTATCCTGCAGGACATAGTCCCTGCCCCTCTGGCCAGAGCAATCGCATATAACACTGCAGGCCCAATATCTATTCTGGGGCATCACTCTCCTTCTTTGGCTCAAATAATGTCTAGGCCTGCCAATCTGGATCCAACTCTTGCTGCACCACCTGCTGCCAAGAGAAAAATTTCTTCTCTAACTGCCCCTTCATCTATAAAGAAGAAAAGAACAAGCAGCAAAATAACTGCACAGGTCAAATTTCTCCTTCCTCGAGTAAAAATGCTAATTTCATTCTACTCATTTCTGTTCCTATATGATTTCAGGCCAAATCACAGCAATTGGCCGTTAGCACAGGACCTGCCGATGCTTCAGTGATTAGTAAAATTTCTTACCATCTTGTCCTTTAAAACTCTTTTCATCGGCACTAACTTTCTTTCAGTCACAGAGCAAGTTTCAATGGATCCAATTCCGGAGAGCTCCCCTTTTCATCAAGAACTAGCTTCAGCTCTACCTGATGTACCTCAGCCAGAAGCCTCATTTCCACCAAAGAACCTTCCAAGCTCTCCTCAGCATGACATACAAGAATCTTTGCCTGAGCTTGAGCCGCCCTCTCTCTCCATCCAAGAGATCAGGAATGAGGTAGAGATAATTACCCAGTCTCCCCAGTCCTTTATTCAATGGATAATCATTAATTCGGCAATATCTTTTTCCAGGAGAAAATAACTTCATCACCCAGCTACTCATTTCCCTTGGATGATCTTGTTGCCGAACAAGCAGAGGAAATTTCTTCTAGTCAAACTTTATCAGAAGAAACCCAGGCAAAACTAAAAGAAATCTTCTCCTTTCTGCACAAAGACATCCAGGATCAAGTCAAGGATGCTGATCTTCTGAGAGATATGCTTGAGCCCATTGAACAAAACCTTCCTGTTGATATTCAAGCTTCTTTGGAACCAATCTCTCGATTGGATCAACAATTTGCTGCAGTCAGACAGGTTCTGAAAAGTCAATCTTTACAACCAGCTTTAGAACAAAGAAGAGCCATAGCTAAGCAATCCTTGAAAGATCTGTATATTCAAGCTCAGAGTAATAAAGAATTGTTAGCTAGGCTGCAGCCAACACTTGATCTGAAGAAGACCAGAAAAGCTGAACTAGAAGCCGAATTGAGGACTCTGTCAATCGAAATCGAAGCTGACGAGAAGAAGTTAGCCGAACTCCCTGATCTGACAGAGAGGATACGGAAGGAAGCATCGGCAATTCTAACTGAAGATAAACAGCTCAAAACGAAGCTCTCTGCTCTGATAAAAACCCAAGAAGCAGGCAAAAATCTTTTGGAGACCATTAATAGAATGATATCTAATGCTAAGGATGTAATCTCCAAGTACTTGGGTGTATAGTTGTATTGAATATTTAATTAGCCGAATGTCTTACCAACTTTGTAGTCTCACCAATTTTTGCTTTCTTCCTCGCTTTATTGTGAACAACACATTCGGCAAAGCTTAGTCGTAACAGCGTTAGACTCGAAAAACGACCTAACACAACACAGCCGAATCCAATTCAGTAGAACTGAACCCGATTCGGCATGAATCCCAAACGACACTGAAACTGCTCGGTTCGTGGGGCTTTCCACCTTCCGAAATTTTGGGAGGCGCGCCACGATCTCCTCTGCGGGTTCTATAAATAAACACCCAGGCAGCCCACAGTTTTCACCAAGTTCTTCGCCTTCCAAGTTCTTGCCGGCCCAAGCCATTCTTTCCCCCATCCACAGTAACTCCGAGAAACTTCCAATGGCCGACAACAACAGGAGGCGCCCGGCCGCCGATGAGGCCGAAGGGAGTCGCGGTGGTGCTCGCCGGAGGTAAAGATTGTCTGCTTGCTTCTCTCTGTTCTTCTCGAGATTTGCCCTCTCCTTGACGAATCTCTTTGTTTTCTCAGGGTAATCCAATGGATTGTCGCCGCTGGTGCGCCAGTTGCGACTCCAGCCGCTGCTCCTGCGGCGTCCAGCTCTTCGAGTTCGTCCAATCGATCTCTCGAATCGGATGACTCCCGCTACACGGACGGCGACGCCCGCCGATTCAAAGCGGAGCGTGACGATACTCGCCGCGAGTTGGAGGTTATCTCCAAGCAAGCCGGGATTGCTGACCTTGAATGGCAGCACGAGCGCAAGCAGCTGCTTGAAGTCATTGATGGTGAGTCCTGCAATCTGCTCAATCTCAATTCTCGTCCTCCAAATGATATTAATCTGTTATCCCCTTGTAACTTTGCAGCGCGTGATGCTGAACTTGATCGACTGAAGGCGCTGGTGGAGGAGCTGGCGGACAAGGTGAACGCCCAAGGGGACACACCCGAGGCACGCCTTGGTGCGGTGGCAGGTCGTGTCGACGAAGTGGCTTCCCATGGCGTTCGCCTGGGCGTCGCTACGGGTCTCGTCGCTATGTCGACGCACACCGGCACTGACTATTCCAGGATGCCGGTTGGTTTTGCCAACAGCAACCCAGAAGACATCGATGATATTGACGCCTCCATTGATCGTCTTGATGGCCATGGTGCTGCCATTGCCGATTCCATTCATCCCCAGTCTGTTTTGAACAGGCTCTTTCAGTAGCTTGTACTAGGGATTTATGGAATTTCGGCAATAAAACTTATCTTTTGCATGAACTCTTGATGTAACATATTTTGTGCTAAGGGCAATACATTCAGTACTGGCCATTTTTCTTTTTCTCCAATGTCTCTGTCAATTTCCTTCTAAAGACGATTTCTCCCCAAATATCGGCTGTTCGGCAATTTAATATATCAATCACCGATCGATTTCAATACTGGGATAATACCTCTTCAAATATCTTCCATTTATAGCAGAAGCAAATTCTTCTCCCAATAATGTCTTCAAAATATATGCATTTCCAGGCACGCATCTAACTACTCTGAAAGGACCTTCCCAATTTGGAGACCATTTGCCGAATGCACTGTATTTAGTCTCAATCGGCAATATTGCTTTCCAAACCAAATCTCCTTCTGCAAATTGCTTGACTTTCACCTTCTTGTTGTAATACTTAGCAACTCGCATTTTGTTCTTCTCAATATTCTCCAAGGCCCTGAGACGAATCATATGCAAATCTTCTAATTCGTCCATCATTAAATCTTTATAATCTTTAGAACTTAAATCCTTTTGCAACTTTATTCTCCTTGAGTCTAACTGTATCTCCCATGGCAAGATAGCATGATGCCCATACACCAACTCATAAGGAGACGTCTGTGTAGCCCCATGTGGAGCCATTCGGTAAGCCCATAAAGCCTCATTGAGTACCGAATGCCACTTTCTCGGCTTCTGATCAATCTTTTTCTGTATAATTTTAATCATAATCTTGTTAGAAGCCTCTGCCTGACCATTAGCTTGGGCATAATAAGGAGAAGAATTCAACAATTTGATGCCCATACTTTCAGCAAAATCTCTGAACTCTGAAGATGTAAATTGAGTCCCTTGATCTGTGGTGATTGTTTGAGGAATCCCAAATCTGTAAATGATATGTTCTTTAACAAATTCAACCATATTCTCTGATGTCACCTTCTTTAATGGAATTGCCTCAACCCATTTGGTAAAATAATCGGTTGCCAAAAGCACAAACTTATGCCCCTTGCTAGATGGAGGATTTA
The DNA here is from genome assembly GCA_033239725.1 of Echinochloa phyllopogon. NCBI lineage: Eukaryota > Viridiplantae > Streptophyta > Magnoliopsida > Poales > Poaceae > Echinochloa > Echinochloa phyllopogon. Next base: position 8,225,663 of record BTCW01000001.1, read on the forward strand.
TTTGGCCAATCAAATCTATTCCCCAACCTCTGAATGGCCATGGCTTGATAATGGAATTTAAAGCCGATGCTGGAACTCTCTGAATGTTTGTGTTGACACCAAAAATTAGCACCAGGAAGAGGCTGACATGTGAGCCGGATTTGGTGGAAGGATGCCATTCGGCTAAAGGGCTTTCTCTGAAGCATTCGGCAGAGATGCTCTGCGGTCGGGAACGCGTCGCCATTCGGCTAAGGGGTTTTCTCTGAAGCGTTCGGCAGAGATACTCTGCGGTCGGGAATGTGTCATCATTCGGTAGAGGCATTGTTCCGCAGGCGAAGAGTGATAGCGTTCGGGAAGACATGATGACGTGGATCAATATAAGGAAAAGGCCGGTTCGAACAAGGAACGCAATATGGGCACGAAGATTCGTCATTTATTTTTAGAAACAAGCATTATAGTCGTGTCCGACTAGGAGTTATATCAAGACCTGGGTATAAATATAAACCCATGGCAATTGTAAAGGGAATCCAATCGAATCAATCAACACAACAAACCGGCCCCGTGCCAACATCGAGTCCTTTAGTCGAGTCGTCGAGTTCTTCGAGAGGAGTCATCGATCCGTCGACCTCCGTAAGTACCGGCAACCTTGTATCATGCTTAGTATCATGCGGTGGATTTAAGCTTTGATGCAAGTAGTCTTGTTACCATGCTTAGTATTATCCGGTGGATTTAAGTTGTGGTCTCAAGAAGGTTCCTCTGTTAGGTCATGAGCCATGCGGTGGGCTAAGATCTAGTATGGACCAAGTTATCGGCTCTGTTAGATTTCGGCAAGATCTAACAGATTCATTAAGTTATCCTGTGTTGCTTCGTTTTTACTATGTACTTAATTCATGCAACACTCCTTTGCCCAATCTAGATCGGCTAGAATCGGCTTTGCTTCACGATGCGATGACTTATCCCCTCATAGCCGAGTCCGAAACCGATCTAGGTTGCTACGTGTCGCGGGTTCGAGCTTGTCGGTATCGTGTAGATCTTGACAGAACCGGGTATCATGCGGTAGATGCAGGTTTTTGGGTCGTCTTAGAGCTAATCATCCGGTGGATTAGAATTCGATTCGATCTGATAGATTTATCTTTACCGATTAGGCTTGTTCCTTCGCCATGGACCCCGATTCGGCTAAATAGCCGTATTCGGTAGTGCTTTCACGAGTGAACGTGTGTTCGTGGGTTTGCATTGGACAATGAATGCTTTTAGCCTTTCACGATTAGATTGTATCATGTGGTGGATTGATCTAATCTGATTGGTGGTGTGGCCTCAAACGAGTTGTATCATGCGGTGGATTAACTTGTTTGTTGCCATGCTTGACGGGTGCTGCTTTCGGCCTATGCATTCTTGTTTCAATATAAATTCGTGACTGTGTTGTAGGTTCGTAATTAAACATTGAATGCTTTTAGCTTTTCATGGTTAGATTGTATCATGCGGTGGATTAATCTAATCTGATTAGTGGCGTGGTCTCAAACAAGTCGTATCATGCGGTGGATTAACTTGTTTGTTATCATGCTTGACGGGTGCTGCTTTCGGCCTATGCATTCCTTGTTTACTGCGAATTTATGATCATGTTTCACCCTTTATTTTCATACCACATATGTCCTCGTTAATCGGTCACGGATATACTTTGCTTTCTTTGCTTACTTAAAGACCGATCTTACGTCATGCTTACGTCACGCATTCGGCAGTGCGCTCCCTGCGTGCCTTGCCGATTGCCGAATGAGGCTTTAACTGCTGACAGATAGCTTCTCTGTAGCTATTTGTCGTTCGAGATTGGCTTCAATGCCGCAAATATGGAACTGTCTGGTCTCACCCGGCACGTTCCAAGTTTTGATCTAAACGTTTTTGTCCCTTTGTTAGTTTTTCAGGCAAACTGACTGGCACGCTTCCGGATTCAAAAGCCCGGGCCACGTGTGAAGCCAGCTAATTCGGCTTGCTGTGTGCTTGGCGCGAACTGCAGATTTTGCGTCAACAGTTTCCAAATCTCTGACAGTCTTGACATCCCTTATAATATTCAAAGCAATCTTCCAACATTGTCGGCCAGTAATATCCAGTTCTTCTAATAACCCATTTCATTCGGTAGGCCGATTGATGTGCTCCACACAACCCATCATGTACTTCACTCATCAGCCTTTTTGCTTCTTCATGACTTAAGCAATGTAACAGCACCCCATCCAAGGATTTATAATATAAATTATCATCAAGAAGAACAAACTTTAAAGCTTTATACCTGAGCTTTCTAGAAACCTTTCGGGATGGATTCCCCAGATAATCGGCAATCTCTTTTCTCCAATCATCTTCTGCCAGATTACTCCCGAAAGCATATACATCATTAACAAAAACTTCTTGAAGCTCTCTATAACCTGATGCACTTTGGGCCAATCTATTTGCCTCTCCATTATCCCCTCTAGGAATGTGTTGTAGAATTACTGACCGAAAGCTCTTCAATATTTCTTTGCATTCTTCATAGTAATTCCTCAAGGTATCACTTTTGCACTCATATTCACCATTCAATTGTTTTATGACCAATTCTGAATCTCCAAAAATTTCAACTGCAATGGCTTTTGCTTCTTTCAAATATTGGAGCCCTTTGAGCAATGCCTCATACTCAGCCTGATTGTTAGTAACAGCAGATTGAATGGGAACAGCAAACTCAAATGTTTCTCCTTTGGGTGAAATTAATAAGATACCTGCTCCACCACCTTTGTTGCATGAAGATCCATCGAAGAATAATACCCAAGGAATAATGTTAAGCAAATTTATTGATGTATCATGATGTTCAGTAATGAAGTCAGCAATAATCTGTCCCTTGACAGCCTTTGCCGACTCAAACCTTAATTCGAATTCAGATAAGGCCAAAATCCATTTGCCAATCCTTCCATTCAAAATTGGTATTGACAACATGTGCTTAATCACATCAAATTTTGAATGTACAACGCATTCGGCATTTAGCAAATAGTGCCGAAATTTTGTACATGAGTAATAAACACATAAGCAAAGCTTCTCTATAGCCGAATACCTTGTCTCTGGATCTAGTAACTTTCGGCTAAGGTATGCAACTACTCTTTCCTTCCCTTCAAATTCTTGGATGAGGGCCGATCCAATAGTTTGGGCATCGGCCGCCACGTACAACTTGAAAGGCTTGTTCAATTGTGGAGGCACCAATACTGGTGGCTTCTTCATGTACTCCTTTATTTCATCAAAAGCCTTCTGTTGTTCGTCACCCCATACAAACTTTTGATCCTTTTTTATTTTCAATAGTGAGGAAAAGGGCAACACCTTTTGTGATAAGTTTGATATGAATCTTCTCACAAAATTTATCTTGCCAAGCAGCGATTGTAATTCTTTAAGATTAGTTGGAGGAACAATTTCATCAATTGCCTTCATGCTTTTCTTACCAACTCCTATTCCTCCTTCATGTATCAAAAATCCCAGAAACTCTCCAGCCGAAACTCCAAAAGCACACTTGTTCGGGTTCATCTTAAGCCCATGTTTCCTGGTGCATTCTAGAGTTTTCCTTATGTCGGCCAAATGGGACTCATGATCCAATGACTTGATCACCACATCATCAATATATATTTCCACAATCTTGCCGATCAACTCATGAAAAATATAATTCATAGCCCTTTGATAAGTTGCACCAGCATTTTTCAATCCAAAGGTCATGACAACCCACTCAAACAACCCTATGTGTCCAGGACACCTGAAAGCTGTCTTTACTATATCTTCCAATGCCATAAAAATCTGATTGTATCCTGCATTACCATCCATGAAACTGAGCACTTTGTATCCAGCAGCAGCATCAACCAACGAATCAGCAATAGGCATTGGATATCCATCCATGGGTGTAGCCTTGTTTAGATCTCTAAAATCTATGCAAACCCTCATTTTTCCATTTTTCTTATAGACAGGAACGATATTAGAGATCCAATCCGCGTATTTACATGGCCGAATGAAATTTGCATCTAGTAATCTTTCAATCTCCTTTTTCACATCGGCCAACACTTCTTCCTTGTAGATTTTTCGGGGTGGTTGCTTGTAAGGCCTGTAACCAGGTTTGATTGGCAACCGATGCTCAACAATAGAACGGTCTAGACCGGGCATCTCCGAATAATCCCAAGCAAAGCAGTCCTTGTATTCTTTTAACAATGTCACTAACTTTTCTTTGAAAACCGAATCCAAGTTAGCACTGATAAATGTCGGCCTTGGCTTGTCACCATCTCCAATGTCCACTTCTTCCAATTTATCGGCCGACACAAATCCACGTCCTAATTTTCCATCAGTTCCATCAATTGGATTTTCCATCAAAAATTACTATGAGAGCCGACTGCTTCGATCGGCTGCTGATCACTGCTGGCTGGTGCCACAGGACCTTCTCCCCAGTCTTTGCCTGAGAAACAATCTATGCCTTGATATTCCCAGAAAGCTGGTTCCATATTTGCCACGCTTATTGAATCATCTGCTTGGACAATCTCCACCTCATCATCTATCCACTGAATAAGCTGTTGATGCATAGTAGATGGAATACAACAATTTGCATGAATCCAATCTCTTCCAAGCAGCAAGCTATATGCCCCTTTGCCTTCAATGACAAAGAAAGTCGTAAGCAGAGTCTTGGACCCAATCATCAGATCAACGTGCACGCATCCCTTGGTGTCCGAAGGATTTCCAGCAAAATCATTTAGAATTATGCTCGTTGGTGTCAAATCTCTAGGGCCCATACCAAGCTTCCTGAATGTGGTATATGGCATTACATTGACAGCAGCTCCTCCATCGACAAACATCTTGGTCAATGGTTTGCCATTAACATATCCCTTCAAGTACAGTGGCTTCATGTGCCGATTCTGGGCTGGCTTCTCAAAAACAGCTTGTTTGTTCAACATCAATTGTGCCATTAACCCAAATCGTTCGGCATCATCTATATCGGGCAATATCTCTTCCTGTACAATTTGGTTAGCTGGAGCCATGAATTCATTCGGCAGAAAACATACCATACATGTAGGAGCCGAATGACCATGTTCGTCAGGCCTGTCTTTTGGGAGCCATATTGATTTCACCTTGACCTTTGCTTGCTTCAATTCCCGATTCCTCAGGCGCTGTACTCTTCTCTTCTGGCTCTTCCTCAAACCAGGTGGGCACCATTGTCCTTCTTGCCAAACATAAGCATGATCTTCTTCTTCTTCACGATCAACCCACTTGTAATCAGCATGTCTCTTTCTTGGTTGATCATTAAAACGCCGATCATCACTAGGATGCACCCTGCCAATTCTTTCATGGACAGATCGGCGATTGACAGTTCCCTGCCTATATTCATCATACCTATTATTGCATTCAGGACAACTATTCCATGTGGGAAGCTTCAAACCTTCGTTCCAACAGTGTCTGAAGAATGCACACCCCCAATGCGCACGTTCCTGCTCTCGAGCATACTCTTCTTGTTCTTCCTCAAACCTTTCTTCTTCGCGCCTTCTTTTCTCCTCCTCGTATTCACGCCTTTGAAAACGCTCCTTTTCTTGCTGACGCTGCCATTTGTTGAGGAGAATACGTGTAGTAACTCTAGGTTTAAAGGATTCTCCCACTTCAAATCGGCTATTCGGGAACCGAAGATCTTTCTGGCGAATCTGTTCAATTGTGATCTGCCGAGTGGGGTCAACTGAACCATCCTGTCTTGCCTTCTTTGAGGTTAAAACTTTCAATCTTCCCTTTTCTCCAGATGGAACAGCATTCACCATATTAACCGAGAACCCGATCATATTCTGAGGGAAAGGGTTACTGTCCAGTTTCATCTTGTTGTCGAATTTCAGATGTCCTTCATGGATAGCTTTCTGAATCCTCATCCTAAAGACTCTGCATTCATTAATGGAATGAGAATTTCTATCATGAAACCCACAGTACCTCTTATCTTTCACTCCATCGGGCCGAAGCATAGAATGCCCCTCTGGCAATTTGATTCGGCCTTCTTTCACCAGGAACTCAAACAATTTGTCCGCCTTAGTCACATCAAAATCATATGTTCCCTTATTCTGTTTAATCCACCTCTGATTCACCATGACTGGTTCTTTACTCCACACTATCTCTGCTGCAGCTACCTCTTCGCTATCTTCATATTCATCTTCTTGATCTGCTCTTTCAAGGAATTGGTTATAGATGTCAGCTACATCATTATTTTTAGCAAATCTGGCATCTTTCTTGAAACCATATGCCATGGGTTTATATTTATACCCAGGTCTTGATATAACTCCTAGTCGGACACGACTATAATGCTTGTTTCTAAAAATAAATGACGAATCTTCGTGCCCATATTGCGTTCCTTGTTCGAACCGGCCTTTTCCTTATATTGATCCACGTCATCATGTCTTCCCGAACGCTACCACTCTTCGCCCGCGGAACAATGCCTCTACCGAATGATGACACATTCCCGACCGCAGAGTATCTCTGCCGAACGCTTCAGAGAAAACCCCTTAGCCGAATGGCGACGCGTTCCCGACCGCAGAGCATCTCTGCCGAATGCTTCAGAGAAAGCCCTTTAGCCGAATGGCATCCTTCCACCAAATCCGGCTCACATGTCAGCCTTTTCCTGGTGCTAATTTTTTGTGTCAACACACACTATCGACCAAAAGAAATTAAGTAAAATTCATATAATATATTAGCCGAGGCCTACATGTACAAATTACTTGCTTACCGGAAAGCCAATGTTCCATTTCAGTGTTTCATGTTCAATACCAGGGTGGTCTTGACGAAATTGAACCCACGCCCTACGAACAAAAAAATTGAGTTAAGTCATTGCGAGTGTAAGGGGTGAATTAATTAGGGGAAAATATACATCACCTTGTCATCATGTCAATGATGTTCTGTAGTTTTTCTCTTGGCGTGTGCAACGAATCAAAGACGTTGACGACACCCCGGTCAGGACACAATATGAGTAGGAACTAGTGGAATCTGTATACATGTATACATTATAATCAGAAATGAAATAGTACACAGACAGTATAAGAAGAAGCGTGTGTATGTACTCACTCGATATTGTACGATATTAGTATGGATTCGCAATAATGTTGTTTGTTAATATACTTGTATAGGTTTCCATATGTTTCCTCAGGATTGTGCAGTATCATTGCTTCACTTATCCTTCGAGGATCCACGAAACCAACGTCATATATTCTGGCTCTCCGACATTTTTGAATCTCCATTCTGCATATGTTAAACAATAAATAAAGTTTGTGTCAGCATATATTGGAATTATTGTTTTCAAACCGTGAATTGTAAAGAAGAACAAAGTACTTACAGTGTCCAACAGGCGATCAAATCCACGTCCATGGCGTCGTGGTGGTACAACTCATATATATCCTTAAACCTCAGCCAAACCCAATCCTCGTCGCCATTGTAGAAATCATGGTCCTTTACGCCTACTTTGATCATGCGCCTATTCCTTCTTGATTGTTCCAAGTACCACTCATGGAATCGGCGCATCTTCGTCTGTAGGTTGCTCTCCATTTCAGGAGGGACCAAAGGCTCGCCAAGCCTAAACGGCCACTTTATCGTTGTGCTTACAGGGATATCTTCTATCCCTAGGACTTGCTCTCTGGTTAGTCCTGTCTCGGCCATTGTTCGTTGCACGTTCAGCTCGTGCAGAGATGGCAATGGACCCAAGGACCGCTGAGGTTGGTTTGCCGAGCTTAGGAACTTTTTTGGATGGGCCTGCCTCCTCCTTATCTGCTGCCTTCCGCTTACGGTGAGATTTCAGTAATGAGCGGTCATAGTATGTTATTATTACTTCCTTTTGTTGACCCTCAAATTACCGAGGAATGACTTGACGACAGCGGGGTCAAGCTTCGGCTCCGGCTCTGGTTTTTTCCTCCACTCGGTCATTTGCCTCATTGTGTCTGCTTTCACCCAGGCTTCAAGCTCTTTTGGAGTCTTCTCAGCGGCTTTTTTCTCTGGTGCAAGCTTCTCTTTGGGTTTCCGAACCTTCTTCCCTGGTGGAGTGGGGGCGGAGGCCTTATTGCGGCGCTGCCTCTTCGGCGGAGGGGACGGAGACCTCCGCGGCGGAGGAGACGGGCTTGCATCAGGAGCTCCTGGAGAATCGTCATGATCCGGTGGATCTCTTGGAGACGGGGGAGGTGACGGAGGCTTGTTGGTAGCTGCAGGTGTACCGAGTATGACGACGTCTGCCTTGCTCCATAGAATGATGCAGTGAGAACACTAACCGAGTTTTGTTTCTCCGTCACCTCCGGGGATGTCAAGCTCCAAGTCTTCCCACTTGGCAACGACCTGCTCCACCTCAACCGGTACGTAACCATGTGGAATGTCATTGCAATGCCATTTTTGCCCTTCTTCCACACGTTTGGTCATACCGTATGCGACCTGAAAATTTAGTAGTCAGAAAAAAGTTAGTAAATGAATGGTATTTACGGTGAAATGTATGCGGTACAAACTAAAGTCGCATACGTACCACCACAGTTACGTTCTTCTGCCTGACGACAAGCTCGCACGCGGTCCGTTGAGTTATTTCATCCATGGGGTAACGGACCGGTTCGGTGACATGTGTGGAAGCGTGACTGCTTTGATATTGTTGTGGAGGGCTAATAAGGGCCGCATCATTAGGATCTTGGAGAGGTGCATGCTCTGTGGAACCGGTCCCGCCTGCGACTTATTGGAGAGGCGCATGCTCTGTGGAACCGGTCCCGCTTGTGGCTTGTTGTATCTGCAGCCATGCTACCTTCATCCGCCGCTCCATCTCTGACTCCATTTCCTGGATCCTTGAGCCCTGGGCGGCAACCGTTTGCTCTAGGTCCCTCACCCTCTGCTCATATTCGGCCTTCTTCCTCGAACGGCTCCTATAGGTGGCGGCGTTCTCTTTGAAACCTTTCTTCCATGAGGTGGTTGTCCCTACGCCGCGCGTCCGTCCAGGATGCTCCTTGTTCCCTAAGGCATAGGTTAGCTCATCTCTGTCTCTATCGGGAAAAAATTCTCCCCTCTCAGATGCCCTAAGGATCTCGAGAAGACGTTGAGCTAGTTCTCGCAGGTCCTCGGGAAAAACTAAGGAGCCGTCGATTGGGCTTAGGGTGCCTCCATGACCATAGTACCAATGCTTGGACCGTGTGGGCCAGTCATCTGTCGCTGGAGTGATGCCTCTAGCATATAGATCTTCTTCCATCTTCTCTCATTTAGCGATGCTTCCCTTATAACCTCCCGAACCCATCTTATGGGAGTACTTCTTATTTGAGGCGTTGCCAGCGTTTCTAGCGCTAGCCGTTGCCCCCTCTTCGGAGGTTTTGTACTCCAGGAATGCTTCCCAATCGTCAGCAGTGATCTTCTTATACTTCTCGGGATCCGGGGCCTCTCCGGTTTTGAGAAAATGTGAGTACAACTTCTTCTTGAAATCCTGAAACAGAACTGCCATCTTCTTCATTGTCCAATCCCTCAGTTCCGCTTCATGAGTGCTAGGCCAGTCAAATATTGCCTTTAATTCCCTCCATAGCATCTCCTTCTCTGTATTGGGGAGCACGTACTCCTCAGAGGGGTCCGTGGACTTCCATTTTCTGATGCTAATGGGCACATTGTCCCGTACAATTACCCCGCACTGAGATACAAATTTCTTGGCCACTTTTGGGGGCTCAACTGGCTCCCCGTCATCCCCCACTCTAGTGATGTGAAACTTGACATCCTTCAGCTTCTTCGTGGTCGATCGTTTTGATTTCTTAGCTCGACTTGTAGAAGCAGAGGTGGCCTACACAAATTATATATATACGATACATATTTATGTTAGATATAGAGATGATATAAATAATTGACATATACAGTACAAATTTATGTTATATATACACACCTGACTAGATGAGGGCTCGTTACCGGCCCCTTCAACAGTGCCGCCCTGGACACGTTCGCCCTGGACATTCTCGGCCCCTTCAACATTTTCGGCCCTCGCAACATTGTCGCCCTGGACATTGTCGGCCCCTTCAACATTGTCGCCCTGGATATTATCGTCCTTTCCAATGGCCCTCAACACTTCATCCATGCTTAGGGGTTGGCTTACAATATTAAAAAGTTGATTCGCTAAGAACGTGTCGTTGTCCTCTTGCATGGGTGGGACAGGCTTGTTGTTGTCCGCCATCTATAGAATTAAAAATAATTGATAAGCAACATATTCGCATAGGGGTAAGGTGCGCTTAGTGAACGGATTCGCTAAGGGGTTGAGGGTTCGGGCGTGACGCGACGTGGTTCGCTAAGGGGTCGGGCGTGACGCGACGTGGTTCGCTAAGGGGTCGGGCGTGACGCGACGTGGTTCGATCGTTTGGGGTTCGGGTTCGCGAAGGATATAACATTTCCAATACACATTTCAATGTAAATATTTCAATACATATGAAGCATTTCCAATAAAATAAATTTCTAATATTTTCAATACATATGAAGCATATATATTTCTAATATTTCCAATACAATGCATTTCCGATAAAATAAATTTATAATATTTTCAATACGTATGAAACATATATATTTCTAATATTTCCAATACAATGCATTTTCGATAAAATAAATTTCTAATATTTTCTAATATTTTCAATACGTATGAAGCATATATATTTCTAATATTTCCAATACAATGCATTTCCGATAAAATAAATTTCTAATATTTTCTAATATTTTCAATACATATGAAGCATATATATTTCTAATATTTCCAATACAATGCATTTCCGATAAAATAAATTTCTAATATTTTCTAATATTTTCAATACGTATGAACGCGTTCGCTGAGCAATGCCATGCAGCGGGTACCTGCACACACACACATGACAAGCACGCACGACACGAAGGCCGCGGCTCACATACAAGCACGCACGGCACGAAGGCCGGCTTCACAGGGGGCTCACTGACGGCGACGGGCTGCAGACCGGCGGCGGCGATGGCGCGGGGACGACGGCGAGGGCACGGGCGCCGGCACGAGGACGTCGGGCGGCGGCGCGGAGGGCGGCGGCGTCGGCGGGGATGAAGGGCAGCGGGGACGTCGGGCGGCGGGGACGGCGGGCGAAGAGCGAGGTCGCGGGGACGACGGCGGCGGCGTGGACGACGGCGGCGCGGTCCGACGAGGGCGGCGGCGCGGCGTGGGCGTGGGGACGACGGGCGGCGGCGGCGTGGGCGCGGGGAGGACGGGGCCGACGAGCGTCGACGGAGGCACGGCCGCGGCGACGGGCGGCGGCGGTGGCGTGGCCGGGCGCGGGGACAACGACGGGCAGTGGCGGCGGCGCGGCCGGGGACGACGCGGGCGATGGGCGTGGACGGAGGCGCGGCGACGGGCGGCGGCGGCGGGACGGACCTAGGTCGACGGCGCGGCGACGGGCGGCGGCGGCGGGGCGGTGTCGACGGCGGCGGAGGAGACCAGGGGGCGGCGGCGTCGATCTGCTGGGAGGAGGGGCGTCGATCTGGGCGAGGTGAGGGAGGAGAGAAGTGTGGGGAGGTTATATCCCCACTACCTTTAGCACCGGGTGTTGACTAGACCCGGTGCTAAAGGCCCTTTAGCACCGGGTTGAACAAAGACCCGGTGTTAAAGGCATGAGCTTTAGCACCGGGTCTATCACACACCCAGTGCTAAAGGCCTTTAGCACCGGGTCTAGCCCACACCTGGTGCTAAAAGGGTGCCCAGAAGGCGGCAACCTTTAGCACATCAATGGCCTAGCTAGGGTCCAATTGTGATGGGTCCAATTGCTTACCCCCACCTTTCTTATCCGCCCCTTTCTACAGTCTACTAGCCATGTCCTTCACATAAAAAACTTGTGTGACAGCTTTGGCCAGGACGAACGGTTCGTCTAGAAAGCCAATCTTGTTTAGGTCCACTAACGTCATTCCATAGTCATCAACTTTAACACCTCCTCCAGTCAGCTTTACCCATTGGCACTTGAACAGTGGGATCTTCATAGGTCCGTACTCTAGTTCCCATATCTCCTCTATGACTCCGAAATATGAGTTTGTATTGCCATTCGTGTCTGTCGCGACGATCCGGACACCACTGTTTTGGTTGGTGCTTTTCTTGTCCTGGCTCTTGTGTAAAATGTATACCCATTGATGTCGTATCCTTGGAATGTTAGGATCGTGCTCGATGGACCCCTAGCTACAAAAGCTAGCTGCGCATCAATGCCCTCGACACCCATAAGACGTTTTCGCAACCAAGCGGCGAAAGTACTATTGTGTAGACGCTGAACGAAGGCCGCAGACTTTGTTGAGTTTTCGTCCCAGAGAATCTGCATGTGCTCCTCGATGTACGGAGCAACTAAGGTTGATTGTTTTAAAAGGTGCGCTTTACTAAATGTCTCAATGTCCTTGATCACCATCGATCTTCTCCCTAGTGTGCCCTTTCCACCAAGTCTCCCCTCGTGATGTGATTCGGGCACACCAATCGGCATAAGATCGTTGACAAAGTCAACACAGAATTCAATGACCTCCTCTGTTTCGTATCCCTTAGCAATGCATCCTTCTGGACGAGAACGATTACGGACATACTTCTTTAGGACAGCGAAGAACCTCTCAAAAGGGAACATGTTGTGTAGAAATACTGGGCCCAGTATACGAATTTCTTTGACGAGGTGAACCAATAGATGTGCCATGATATTGAAGAAGGATGATGAAAATATCATCTCAAAGCTGACAAGACATTGCACCACGTCGTTCTGTAGCTGATCTAAATGGTCTGGATTGATCACCTTCTGAGAAATTGCATTTAGGAATGCACATAGCTTCACAATGGCTTTCCGCACGTTAACCGGTAGCACACCCCTGAGTATGACGGGAAGCAGCTAGGTCATCAACACATGGCAGTCGTGAGACTTCAGGTTTGTGAACTTCTTCTCTTTCATATTTATTATTCCCTTAATATTTGAGGAGTAGCCAGAAGGAACCTTGATACTGTTCAAGCATTCAAACATGCTTGCCTTCTCTTCTTTGCTGAGAGTGAAGCTGGCAGAGTCGTCCCGCCTGATCTTGTATCGTGCGCAGCTGCAAACCGGACAACGATCCAAGTGTTCGTACTGTCCGCGATAGAGGATACAGTCATTAGGACACGCATGTATCTTCTGCATCTCCAAACCGAGAGGGCAAACAACACGTTTTGCTTCATACGTCGTCGATGGCAATTCGTTACCCTCTGGCAGAATCTTCTTCACGAGTTTCAGTAGCTCCACGAAACCCTTATCAGTAACGCCATTTGCTGCCTTCCACTGCAGAAGTTTAAGTGTGCTACCCAACTTCTTAAGCCCCTCTTTGCAATCTGGGTACAGGTTAGTCTTGTGATCCCGCAACATGCGTTGTATCTTTTTCAGTTCCTTATCATTGCCGCAGTCTTTCTCAGCATCACGCAACATTTGCCCAAGTCCATCGGTAGGGTCATTCTCCTGAGCACCATCATCCTGAGCATCACCTTCCCGAACAACATCTTTCTCATCGGCATCACCCATTGCAGCATCTGCAAAGGAACCGTAGTTTTGAGCCAATACCGGAATATCGTCATTGGCCTCGTCTTCTTCATCTTCATCCATTAGAATTCCTCTTTCACCGTGCTTCGTTCAGACAGAATAATTCATCATGAAACCGTGCCTCATCAAGTGCACCTGAAGAGCTCCTCTTTGTTTGTGCGATTGTATATTTTCACAACGTGTGCATGGGCAGAACATGAAACCTGACGGCGTCCTGTTAGCCTTGGCGGCATCGAGAAACGCCCTGAGGCCATCACGGAACGTCTGATCATGGTTGTCCCCGTACATCCATTGTCTATTCATCTGCATTATTAACCAATAACAAATATATAATACAATATAAAGTTAATACAAATTTAATATATAAATAAATACATATTATAATATATATTCCATTATATAAACACATTTCTAAAACTACATTACTATATTCATTAAATAAATAAATATACCTTCCGTTAAATAAATAAATAACTATTCCAACTTTTAATAAATAACCAATAATATATATTACATGGAATTACTATATTCATTTTCTAAAAACAAATATACATTCCATTAAATTAATAAATAATTATTCCAACTTTTAATAAATAACAAATAAAATATATTCCATTGAATGACTATATTCATTTTCTAAAAACAAATACTAACTAGCTTGCCTTCTCTCTCCATTTCAAACACAACATGAACACTCTCTCTCCACCATGAACTCAAGCTCCCCTCTCTCTCCTCCATGAACACAAGCTCTCTAGCTAGCTTTATTTGATTCACAAATTCCTTTATTTCTAAAGCATAGAAGGATTACAAGCTAAATAAAACATTAGAGAATGAAAGAGTGTACCTTGTAGTGCTCCTTAGATGAGTAGAATCTTCACAAATTTAAAAAAAAAATTGGGCAGCACCTCCCCCCTCCCACGGCCGAGCAGCATGAACACAGCGCCAAGTGTTCAGCTGGCTCGGTCGGGGGAGGAAGACGGTGCTATATACAAAAGACATTAGCACCGGGTCGTGGCAAGACCCGGTGCTAATGTGCACAAATTAGCACCTGTTGCAGCCAGCAACCGGTGCTAAATGGCCTCGGGCACATTAGCACCGGTTGCTTGCTGCAACCGGTGCTAAAAGGGCTGCATTAGCACCGGGTCTTGCCACGACCCGGTGCTAATGTGCTCGCCCCGCCGTCCCGCAGCGCCGCCCCCGCTCCTAGCCGTTGGACCTGATGTTGAAGCTCCATCAGCACCGGGTCTAAAAATGGCTGAGGCGAAGGGGGCGGGCGGATATTGAAGTTTCTGGTAGTGATTGTATACATGTACTGCAGCATGCGATCGATATGGAGACGGTAATCACCTCTGTGGCTCTGATGTTCTGGCGTACTGGCCGTCAAGCATCGATGTCTGCAGTCAGCAGTCTGCGGCGAATTGGCAATGGCGATGCGACTGTGCGGTAGCCGGCGGGCGGCGCCGGCCGATGCGGCGGTGCGTGTGTGTGAGTCAGCAGACGAAACAAGGCTGCGCGCAGCAGCCGCCGAGGGCCCCTGCCCTTCGCCGTCATCAGATTACTAGCGTGAGTGCCTGACCACGCGAGCGGCGGTCAGCGTGCGAAGACGGAATACCGAAGAGAACGACGGACGTGGTAATTAGTTTGGAAGTTGAAACGAGCCAGGAATCACGATCTCGGGACTCGATCACCGTCACCGAGTAGATAGACCTGCCTTTCAGTTTCAGAATTATTTCATACTAGTACGTATACCTATATGTACCGTGTACCTTTTTTTTTAGAATCATATGTACCGTGTACCTAGGGTGGGGCCCCTGAGAATCGGGGCCCAGGACAGCCGCCCCTCCTAGGACCGGGCCTGTGCTCTTGTTCATGCCTTTCATTCTCACACACACTCTCTCTTTACGGTTTATAATTTTATATACAATCAAATCAATTCACTTTTTTTTAGGGTATTGTTGACGCTTTTTCTGGTCAACACACACGAGTGCCGTATCGCGCAAACGAAGAAACGATGAACTCGCCTCAGCCCCGCCCAAACCGGTCAGACCGGTTTCCTTTGGGAGCTTTGGGATGAACCTAGAATCACCACCTCGGGAGGGGCCCCGTCGGAGATGGCGCGCCTAGGGTTGCTCTGAGATCGGTCAGGCCACTCAGAACCTCCTTGAACGCCGTAGAGACAAGCAAGGAAAGCAAAAGGGTTGGAAAAGCTAGGGTTTGGAGATAAAAAGTAGAAAATATATTGATTGATCGATTGGATGATCCCTCTCAACCGGCCACGGCCCTTTATATTTATAGGGTGGGGAGGTCTTGCCCCGCAAGGAATCTTTTTACAATTTGGAACCGACTAGGACTCCTAATTCTACTCCAACTCGGAATAGAACCGGTCAAACCGCTTTGACAAACCGGTCAGACCGGTTTGGCTGTCGCCAGATCAGCTACAGGGAAACCGGTCTGACCGCTTCCCAGAACCGGTCTGACCGGTTTGCACTTAGTGCCAATTTTGGGTGCGAACACATGCCCCCTGTTTTCTAGTAAATTTTATGCACTAGAAAACATGCTAAAGCCAATATTACAAATTTTACTGACTATTTTTATCCTAATGGCGATTTTTAACATAAATCGGCCATGTTTCTATCAAGCACTTTGCCAAACACTTGGATGAAATTTTTTCAAATACCTCCCGTTGAGAGCTCTAGGCAATTGCTGTCCTTGCAATGTCTCTACCATGTAAGAATTTCCCGAACAAACCTTCACAATCTTGAAAGGACCCTCCCAATTTGGAGACCACTTACCAAACTTGTTGCTTTTCGATCCAATAGGCAAAATTGTTTTCCAAACCAAATCATCTACTTGAAAAGATTTGGCTTTCACCTTTTTGTTGTATGCTCTCGCCACTCGTCTTTTGTCTTTTTCGATTTCTTCCAAAGCTTCTAAACGCTTGTCGGTCACTTCATCAATATTGTCCATCATCAAAGCATAATATGTATCAACATCAAGATTATTTTGCTTTGCAAGCCTATACGCGCCAAGATTTACCTCTACAGGTAAAACGGCCTCTTGACCATACACAAGCTCAAATGGAGTAACTTTAGTAGCACCATGTTTAGAAATACGATGAGCCCATAAAGCTTCAGATAATACCTCATGCCATCTTTTAGGATGATCCTCTACCTTCTTCTTGATGAGCTTTATCAAAGTCTTATTGCTAGATTCTGCTTGACCATTGGCTTGAGCATAATATGGAGATGAATTGAGAAGCTTAATACCATAGGAATTGACAAATTCACGCACCTCTTTGGATATGAATGAAGTCCCTTGATCCGTAGTCAAAGTTTGTGGAATGCCAAACCTATGTATAATATTTTCTCTGACAAACTCAATCACCTCTCTATGTGTCATATTCTTCAAAGGAACTGCTTCCGTCCATTTGGTAAAGTAATCAGTTGCTACAATCACAAAACAATGGCCTTTTGTCGAAGAAGGATAAATTTTTCCAACAAAGTCTAAACCCCATCCCTGGAAAGGCCAAGGTTTGATAATTGGATGCATCATTGCTGCTGGTACCAACTGAATATCTCCATTTTTCTGACACTCCTCACATCCTTTGTAGTATTTAAAACAATCGGCTATCATTTTGGGCCAATAGAAACAAGCTCTCCTAAGGAGCCACTTCATCTTGGGAGCCGATTGGTGAGTACCACAAATCCCTTCATGAACCTCTGCCATAGCCGGCCTAGCTTGGTCAGGACCCAAACATTTTAAAAGCAAATCATCAACAGTCCGACGATATAACTCATCACCGTCCAAAACGAACTTGAAAGCCCACCGTCGAATTTTTCTGTCAACTGTACTGCTAGGATTTTGTAAATAACTAATCAGAGGCCTTCTCCAATCATCTACTTCGTCTTGATTGCAAAGAACATCCGAAGTAGCATCTTCACCAGACAACCGGTCAGACCGGTTCTCTAAAGCGGTCAGACCGGTTGAACCGGTCAGACCGGTTTGAGGAAGCGGTGCGACCGGTTCCTCCAGAACAGAACACTCGGCTTCTAAAAACACCGGTCTTTGTTCTTGAAAATTTCTTTTCTGAACGTTATAACCAGATGCTTGCTGAGCCAGAGCATTTGCCTTTGGATTCTTTTCTCGTGGTACATGACGAATCACAAACTCATCGAAGCAAGATATAATATCAAAGCATCTATCGAGATATGCATTTAAAAATCCATCTAAGCATTGACATACCTTAGAAACTTGTTGTACCACCAGCAAAGAATCACCATAAGCTTCCACATGCTTTACTCCCATGTCATGCAAAATTCCCAATCCGAATAGAAGAGCTTCATACTCGACTTGGTTATTAGTGCATTTATGATTCAATCGGTTAAGTGCTTCAAAAATAGCCCCATGTGGAGAAGTAATAACAATCCCAATACCACAACCACTTTTACAAACCGATCCATCAAAATGTAACTTCCATGGAGTAAAAGTAACATAACCAACATTTAAATCAAGTTGCTTATCTACTCTATGTCCAACAATAAAGTCGGCCACTATTTGACCTTTCATTGAAGTTAACGGCTCACAATGCAAATCATATTCAACTAAAGCATAAGCCCATTTGCCGACTCTACCACTTAGAATTGGTTTATGCAACATGTATTTAATTATGTCGGTTTGACATGCTACTACACAAGTACTTGGTAAAAGATAATGCCTCAACTTGGTACAAGTATGATATAATGATAAGCATAATTTTTCAATAAATGTGTACCTTGTTTCAGCATCTAATAATCTTCTACTCTCGTATGCAACCACATATTCCTTCCCTTCGGTTTCTTGAGTCAAAACACCTCCAATGACATTTTCCTCCGCCGCCACATATAATTTGAATGGAACCCCACTCTTAGGTGCTTGAAGGACAGGTGGCGAAGACAAATATTGCTTGATCTCATCAAATGCCTCTTGTTGCTTTGCCCCCCCAAGTGAAATCAATGTCATTCTTCAACCGAAGTAAAGGAGTAAAGGCATTCACCTTCCCGGACAAATTACAAATGAATCTTCTCAAGTAATTTACTTTGCCCAAGAACCTTTGCAAATCTTTCTTGCAAGTAGGAGCCTTCACATTGTTAATAGCTTCAATCTTCTTAGGATCTATCTCTATGCCTTTTTCATGTACAACAAATCCCAAGAACTTTCCAGCCGATACACCAAAAGCACATTTGAGTGGATTCATTTTCAATTTATATCGACGCATTCTTTCAAATGCAAGTCTTAAATCAGCCAAATGAGAATCTACTCCAGCCGATTTGACAACAATATCATCGATATAAACTTCTACTATAATGCCAAGCAAGTCATGAAAAATCAAATTCATAGCCCTTTGATATGTAGCACCGGCATTCTTTAAACCAAAAGTCATTACTACCCACTCAAATAGACCAACAAAACCCGGACATAGAAAGGCCGTTTTGGCTATATCCTCTTCGGCCATAAATATTTGATTATAACCAGCATTACCATCAAGAAAACTAAGAATTCTATGTCCAGATGCAGCATTAACAAGAAAATCAGCTATAGGCATAGGATATTCATCTTTAGGAGTAGCTCTATTAAGATCTCTAAAATCAATGCAAACACGAAGCTTTTTTGTTCCTTTCTTTTCAACAGGCACAATATTAGAGATCCAATTAGCATATCGACAAGGCCTAATAAATTTAGCATCTAGCAACCGATTGATTTCTTCTTTCACTCGGTCATAAATATCAGGATTAAAGTTTCTAGGAGATTGTTTAAAAGGCCTAAAACCAGGTTTAATGGGTAAACGATGTTCAACTAAATCACGACTTAAACCAGGCATTTCATTGTAACTCCATGCAAAACAATCCACATACTCCTTCAATAACTTTATTAATTCAGATTTAAACAAAGGATCAAGATTCTTGTTTACAAATGTCGGCCTAGGCATAGTACCATCACCAATGTCTACCTCCTCTAGAGGATCGGCTGACGTAAACCCTTGTCCCAACTTGCTTAAATCATCAAAATCTTCAATGGCCTCACACATATCGTTCTTATGCGCCCGATAGTGCTCACGCCTCTGCTGTAACCATTCTAGATTTGGGTCCATCAAATCATAAGAGATGGTATGGCCAGATCTCCAATCGGCCTCATAACAGCAGTAGCAAAACCATCCTTGGTGCAACCAATGATCTCACAATCAGATAAATCTAAACCAGATAAGCATTTAAGATTCTCATGATCATTCATAGTAGAACTATCGGCCACTGCAACACAAGCCGACGTATCTCCATGAACGACTTCTACTTCATCATCTATCCATTGAATCAAAAATTGATGCAAAGTAGAAGGCACACATTGGTTTGCATGAATCCAATCACGACCAAGGATTAAACTGTAGTTACCTTGTGTCTCAGCGACGAAGAACGCAGTAGCCAAAGTTTTGCTTCCAATAGTAAGCTCCATAGAAGCAACTCCCTTGGCGCCCATAGGTTCACCTCCTCCAACGCCGCTAATGGTCATGTTAGTCTTGATCAACTCTTCATCTGAACCTCCCAGCTTCTTGAATAGAGAGTATGGCATCAAGTTAACTATTGCCCCTCCATCCACTAGCATGCGAGAGATAGGCTTCCCATTAATATGACCCTTCATGTATAAAGCCTTCAGATGACTCTCATCAGCTTTGGGCTTCTGGAAAATAGCCTCCTTCGGTCCAAAATCAAGTTGAGCAACGCTTTCTTCTGACAATACATAACCATCCATAGACATATGAATTACGTTAAGCTCAAAATTTGTATGTTCAGGAGAAAAACCATAATCAACAAGCTCTTCATCGTCCTCTAAAGTAGATACCGATGATAGCTTGCCATCACAAATCATAGGAGAAGGAGAAGAAAAATCGGGTGGCGCGTCGGGCAAAGCGGTCTGACCGCTTTCGTCAACCGGTCTGACCGGTTCAATCGGTCTGACCGACTCCTGAACCGGTCTGACCGGTTCTGTCTGAGAGCTGGTCTTAGCTTTCCATTCTTTTCCTTGTGGAATCATGGGCCTGTACTTGTTGAAAGCTTCGTCCCTCTGCTTCTCTAGCTCTTTCTCCTTCATCTCCTGAAACCTCAACCGCTGAGGCTTCCTCCTTTTAGTACGAGATAAACCAGGAGGACACCATCTTGGCAAAAAGTATTTGGAGTTGGAACCACTCCCACTGGCTTCACCATCAGCGACAGAATCTTTCTGAATAGGTGTCTTAACCTGATTGTCCGTGACAATCGGTCTTTTGCCACCGTTTCCAAGAGGAACATTTATCAACCCAATCTGAATAACATCTTGATTTGTAGTCCTCTCTGGGTCAATATCCATCCTATGCACCTCCTCACGCTGCTTTGGCTTGTAAACTTGCTTCATAGGAGGTTTTGCCGATTCCCCAAGGAAACCGGTCTGACCGGTTTGTGGAACCGGTCTGACCGGTTCGGTCTCGTGACCCTGACCGGATTGGCAAGGTGCCAAACGGTCCTGTCCAGGCCTTGAGATCCTGTCTAATGCTGGCCTTCGCGGTCCTCCCCATCCATGTTGAAAAGATTGTTGATATGGCACCCACATCACTCCATTATCATCATAAACTGGACGGGGTGGACATGAACTCGGTGTCTCCCATTGTTGAACAAAATTCCTCTTTGGCTGAAGATACTCTTCTTGATATGGAGGCACTCTCAATCTCTTTTTTACTGGCCGATCACTTGTAACGGCCTTTTGCTTGGAGTACTTGTCAAATAACATATCAAAAGTGACCTTTGGCCTAAGAGCACTCCCCTGATTCTTTGCCACATTGACTTTCCAACTTCCAATCTCCGGACGGCTTGGTTTAATCATTTTTGGCCGACCTCTGGGAGAACCGGTCTGACCGCTTTCCATAACCGGTCTGACCGGTTTGTCCTGTAAAAGCTCAAACGGTCTTTGCCCGGTATGAACGGTCGACTCTTGCCCCCCATGCTCAGAGGCTCTCACAGTGACCTTGAATGTCTCCCTGCCGTCTGGAGTTGTCTCACATGCAACTTCTCGAATCAACTCCTTTCCTCTCAAGTCATGCTTTGTTTCACCGATCACAACATTCTTTCCTTTGGTTGCTTCGGCTTGATGCGGCCGAACCAAAACCTTAGGTTGTTGCAAATCCATAGTATTGATAGGAAAAGGAGCTTTATCCACTTGCATTTCATGAAATGTCAAACGACCCTCATTTATGGCCGATTGAACCTGTCGACGAAACACATTGCAATCATTAGTGGCATGAGAATAAGTATTATGAAACTTGCAATATGCACGTCTCTTCAATTCTTCAAGTGGAGGCAATTTATGAGATAATTTAATATTTCCAGATTTAAGTAATTCATCAAAAATGCGATCACGCTTGGAAACATCAAACGTAAACTTAACTTCTTCTTGCCGACCTTTGTTGACCGACTTAAGTGATGTACAAGAATAAGTTTTTTCTTTAGAGGGTCACACAAATTCAGCAGCAAGTACTTCTTTATCACTATCACTTGAATCATCAGATTCATAGTCAACCATATGAACATTGGAACGACGTGATCTAGAAGTATCTCTCTCTTTTTCTTTATTCATTCGGTTTTCAACAATTAATGCTCTAATCTGAACTTGTGCAACCGAAAGAAAATCAGAACCCTCTATCTTATCTCTTATGGATGATCTTAAACCTTTTAAGCAAATATCAGCAAGGTCCATATCAGTGATTGACAAATTAAAACAACGGTTTTTAGTTTCTTTAAATCTCTTAATGTAAGCAGAAACAGTTTCATCTCTACTTTGTCTAACCGATGTCAAATCTGTCAATTTTAATTGCAAGCTCCCACTATAAAAGTGATCATGAAACTTACGTTCTAACATATCCCAAGATATAATAGAACCGGGAGCAAGCGAAGAAAACCAAGCAAAAGCGGTGCCAGTTAATGACAAAGAAAACAAGCGGACTTTTAAAGCATTATAAGCACCCGCTTCTCCTAATTGAGCTATGTATTGGCTAATATGCTCCCACGTGGTTCGGTCATCATCTCCACTAAATTTAATCAAGTCTGGCATACGCCAACCACGTGGAAGAGGAAAATTATCAAACTCAGCATTATATGGTTTTTGATACAAATTCGTATTACCAATATCAACACCAAGTTTACTTTTCACTACATTAGCCAAATCTTCTCTAAATTTATTAAATTCAGCCCAGTTAGGATTATTTGGCTGTTGGGTTTGCACATTCTCCAAATTCATCTTATTTAAGTAGGGAGCAACCTTAGCTTGAGCTAGCCTATAACTTTCAAAAACATCATCAGGTATAACGTTTCCTTGAGCAGATGTATTAACTGTTGTACTATATTGAGGTCTAGCAGTACCTAAAGCATTAGTGTGAGCATAAACCATCGAATCAGATGAAACAGAAAGCGGTATAGGCTGCTCATGCACCAATTCAAGCGCACTGGTCAGACCGGTCTGACCGGTTCCCTGATCCGGTCTGACCGGTTTGGCCATATTTGGCCCGGTCGGTTGGAACGGCGGGGATTGACCAATGGCAAACTCAGGTGGCATACCATACATGTATTTTTCAGTATTAACATTAGGTATGGGTGCCAAGCTAGGAAAAACTCCACTACTGGAATTAATTTTAGTAGCGCTACTACTAGTTTCATTATTGTTAAAGCAAGTAGTGGTCCTATCTTTCTCAAGATCTTCTAATCTTTCTAAACGAGCAATGTAAGAGGCAAGCAATTCATCTCTTTCTACACTATTTTTAGGAACAGTAGTAGAAGGAGAATTCTGTGATTTACTTACAGTGGGTATTACCTCAACTCGATTGTCGTTCAACTTGATCGCCGGTAGCTCAAATTCTTGCACTCTTGCCACCTTGCCATGACGATCTTTCTTGATGCCAGCCATGAATTGCATCTTCATGAACTCTTGCAGTGCATCTAAATTCTTCTGCTCCTCCGGAGTGAGATCTTCCATTGAAGCCGCAATGATGTTATCCGCGTCAAGATCACATCGAGATCCCATCTGGCCCGGGACTTAGATCGAACGGTCTTTGACAACCAGATCTTCTATGTTCCCCAGCGGAGTCGCCAAAAGTGTGTTGACGCTTTTTCTGGTCAACACACACGAGCGCCGTATCGCGCAAACGAAGAAACGATGAACTCGCCTCAGCCCCGCCCAAACCGGTCAGACCGGTTTGGGGATCCGGTCAGACCGGTTTCCTTTGGGAGCTTCGGGATGAACCTAGAATCACCACCTTGGGAGGGACCCCGTCGGAGATGGCGCGCCTAGGGTTGCTCTGAGATCGATCAGGCCACTCAGAACCTCCTTGAACGCCGTAGAGACAAGCAAGGAAAGCAAAAGGGTTGGAAAAGCTAGGGTTTGGAGATAAAAAGTAGAAAATATATTGATTGATCGATTGGATGATCCCTCTCAACCGGCCACGGCCCTTTATATTTATAGGGTGGGGAGGTCTTGCCCCGCAAGGAATCCTTTTACAATTTGGAACCGACTAGGACTCCTAATTCTACTCCAACTCGGAATAGAACCGGTCAGACCGGTTTGGCTGTTGCCAGATCAGCTACAGGGAAACCGGTCTGACCGCTTCCCAGAACCGGTCTGACCGGTTTGCACTTAGTGCCAATTTTGGGTGCGAACAGGTATCAAATCAATTCCCTTCTGGCCCTAAGCCACTCTGGGCCGGTCCCAAGGACGTTGGGCCTAGCCACCCGCTTGCTTTCGAGATCCATCTCCAGTCCAACAGAACGATTTGCTTCAGACTCATCGTTCAACCCGCATTTTTTTTTCAGAATCCACTTAGTAATTCAGTTCATCAAGGAAAACAGCTGAAGACCCCATGGTGCCATGATTCAAACCCTTTCCTCAGTTGTTCCCCTTCTTCACCGTGCGTCTCCGTGCGAGAAACAAGAATCCTAGCCTAAAGCCATCTGCCTGGAATTGGCGTCAATTCCCGCAGCTCCACTCAGTTGCTTCGTTTCATGCTGCGTTTTCTAATACATGCAACAGAGAACATTTTGCATGCGACGCTCTTAGCTACGTGGATTATATCACGATGCACTTGCCGATAGTGTGGTGGGCGGTGTATTGTTGCATTTTTTTTCAAAGGCTAGATGGCCATCTTTTCATCAACTCTTTGACTTGGGCCAGGCTAATATTTTCTCCTCTAGCGTATTGCAAGCTGAGGCATGCGAGGCTGCATTTCTTCGGTGTGCCGTCAGGCATCAAGAGAAATAGCAGGTTCCTACTTTAGAATTTCCATGCTGTCCTTTTGCTTCTTTGAATATCGTGTCTGGTTTGGTAATGCAGACCATCTATCCCGTCGACCAACAGCCATACTGAGCAGCGAATAAGAGGATGACAAAGGCTGTGACGTACGTTACTCAACTACATCGCCAACCAGTCCCACGTACTCTGTTTCAGTGGGGAAAAAATGAAGAGCAACCTCATCAGGAAACGTCACCATGATGATAAAATAACGACAACAGCGATGTACTGTAGATAACTAGGGATCCATTCAGAAGGAAATCAATTTAAATGTCACCATGATTAAAAATATGCATAAACCGAAGACTTAGATCGAGCAAGTCATCGTTGATGCGCAAGAAAACACCTCCACGAGCGCTATAAAGAGATTCCGTCGATATCGCATGACATATCTTGGCATAGACTTACTCTGTTTCAGGCCTTGTTATTTGAACCAACCGGACCGGCGGTCCAACCGGAAACCAGAGCCTCCGCCGGTCCGGTTCAAGTAAAAGACCAGCTGTGCAATCAGACCGGGAATATTCGATCGGACCGCCCGGTTTAATCGCTCCAAAATGTGCGCTACAAGGGGTTTGAACCTGCGTCTCAAGGGGCTCCCACGCAGACACGTGGCCGAGCTACCACCAGAATGCGGATGTGTTGGTGTTTTATAGGAAATCTCTATTCTAATTGGACCGTGTTGGACCGGCGGTCTGACCAGTTGAACCAATCAAACCGTGAACCGAGGGGATCACCGGTTCAATGTCCGGTCCAGTTTAAATAACTAGGGTTTCAGGTCATTTCCAGTGAAATAACGGCATCTTTTGTGTCACGGCATTGCCCTCTTTTTAGATTTGTTCAATTGTTTTACAACGTCTCCGTCATTTTAATTGTTATTATATGCGAGGGGCTTCCAACGTCTCATTGGTCAGTACAGATAGAGGTGGCTGCCGAGCTAGCTCGGCTCGTTAAGGCTCAGGCCGTTATGGCTCGTTTAATAATGAGCTAATTCGGCTCGGCTCATTAAGGTTAATGAGCTAAAAGTTGAGTTTGGCTCGGTTCGTTTTAAAAGCTCGAGCCAGCTCGTTTGGCTCACGAGCCAAACACCGTTCAACATTAATGTAAAAATTAAATATGATAGTATCCTAGATATTATAATTTAAGCATGTTAATAATATCTAGAAGTATAACTATAGATGATATTATAAAAATAAGTAACGAAAACTAATAAATTGGAATAATGTAGAAGTTTAAAGACTCAAAATAGACTCGATTAATGCTAGATTTGACTTACAAGTTGAATAACAGGTTTATTTTAGCAAAACAATAAAAAACTACTATATTAATAACAACTAAATTTAGTGTTATTATATTTATCGAGCCTAATGAGCCTATCGGACAGCTCACGAGCTAGCTCATTAACGAAACGAGCTGAAAATAAAGTTTGGCTCGGTTCGTTTAAGAGGTCGAGCCGTGCTGAACTGATCCGAACCTATGAACGAGCCAGACGACTGCCCAGATGACCAGCACACTCATCATCTTGCTTCATGAAGAGGCTGACTAGGACCGGCAGCATCGGGCCTGCCCCACTGTTAGTTGTGCAGTAGCACTCTGTCGAGCGACAAGAAAACGAAGAGAGAACGCATTATCAGGAAAACAACATCATGATATGACAAGCAGTAACAAAATTGTGCAGATATTCGTGAGAAAAAAATATGCCGTGAGCCATTTTCTTAACTGATTTCAGCAATGCAATTATGCAAGTGCATGCATATGAACTGGTGACTAGTTGATCAAGTTGCAGCCTATGTATCCATGGTCAACTTATTAGGGTTAGCAAACGTACGCAAACACGGTAAAGAGGAGAGTTATAAAACGAAGAGTGAACATCACATGATGCCACTCGAAGCATACTCTGCTTCATCCATGCGAATGCATCCTATTTATTATGTCAGCGGGCTGGCCCTTCCAACGAGCAACAGCAAGACAGAGATTCCTCCAAACTGGAAATCTCTGAATATTACATGCATGCAAATATCACAAAGCTACAGTGACACAACTCAACATCAACAAAAAAAATAAAAATAAAAATAAATGCGAGTACTGATATTACAGAGGTCCTGAATGTGCAGTGCCTATCGCTGCATATGCAGTGCATGATCACTGGAGGAGACTCGATAAGGAAGCAAATGGAAAACATTGGGTGTAACCATTATTATTTATTTGTTCCATGCTAGGGCGTCCATATCGTACCACAAAGTTTCTCCAGCTCACACCAGAGGCCATCATCCTGTACAAGTGAACTTGGAGTTAGAACATAGCGCTGCTGACCTGAAGCATGCGGGTTGGATACAAGGAACACTAGTAGCAGTGATGATATGCAAATGGTATTCAGGTTAGGATCATATGCATAGAATGGATGCAGGGTGAGGTCCCGTTTGGAACATAGAAATGCCACGGTAATTTCACAATTCCTGCAGAAGTGGAAATCTCGTGAAGTTACAGAGCTCCAAACAGGGCCTGAACCGAATGATGTTCCAAACACCATGCTGCCCATCACAACATCGATTGTTCATGTCATTGTCAGGGTCACGTCATGGAAAATCTCATATGCATATAGCCAGTAAAGATTCCAGCATCTGCCCAGTTTAAATTCCTTCGGTACAGGCAATTGTCCTTGGGAAATTTCAGTTCCCCATGGCAACTTCTTTATTTCTCTCTTTGTTTCAAGTTTGGATCAGAATGCCACTGGATACATTCCAGAGTAACTCAAAGATGGCTCCATGTTCCTTTTAAAACACCTGGCTAAATGCCTGAAGTCGAGCTTAGCTTAAGAGAAGCACTGGTATGGCATGGGAGCTACCACAAGGCTATGAGCACACATATTATCACATATATGAGTTGAGGCCTTGTATCTTTCTCTTCTTTATTATTTTATTAATAGAAACTTTGGCGTCATTCTTCGTAAGATCTCGGTGGGCACATTCAAATGCTTGCCACCAAATTTACTGCGTAGACGGTTGCCTTTTTTTTCAAAGATTGGAGCCCCTTGTCCGTTTTATATTTCATTGCCTTTGCTAAAGAGTGGAGCCCTGGCTGTAAATGTCAGATAGCAAGCACAACTTGGCTCTGAAGAAAATTAGAACTCTCTAGTAAGTCCTTGAAGCCATCAATTCGAGACTTGCAAGTCTAAGGCCAATAGTTCATGTGTGCAATTTCTCCAACTTCCATATTGCAGAGGGTGTTCTGAAGTTTGTAAAGTCGTGCACGCAGCAATTACACCAAATTCTTGGATTACAAGTCAGTCCTCTGATCCATGTCCACTGCACTTTGGATATGCCTATGCTGTAAACTGTAATGTTATGTTATGAGTTTATGACCAACTAAACTTGGTATTCAGCTCAGTTCAGAGATTGCATGGTCAGTCTCAATTTGCAGTTCAGTCAGAACCCATGGTGGATCAAGATTTATCTGCAAGACAGTAATAGCTCGAAAGATTCTAATGCAAAGGTGCACAGCTAATTCCCTTTTACCAGATTTGAAGCACATGAATTAGAGTTATACCTCATTATGCCTTAGTTCCTTCCCGGTGCAGGAAGAAGGCGTAGAAGCCACCGAGCACTGTCACGCCGGCCATGCTCCACACCAGCACCTGCACCGGGAACGGCATGATTGCTGCGACCTTGTACGAGAAGGCAGCGGTGAGCATCGTGGTGAGCAGCCATACTGCCATCTTGAGGTGTTCACGGCGGGGGGAATCCGGGGTTGTACTCTCATACCAACGCAGGCAGTAGAAGAGCGAGACAAGGTCCACATAG
This sequence comes from Echinochloa phyllopogon, assembly GCA_033239725.1. NCBI lineage: Eukaryota > Viridiplantae > Streptophyta > Magnoliopsida > Poales > Poaceae > Echinochloa > Echinochloa phyllopogon. The sequence continues at coordinate 8,254,287 of BTCW01000001.1, forward strand.
GAGAAGGCCACAAAGCAGATGGCTCCCAAGTCTCCATTTGACCGGTAAACCGCCATGCCCGAGTTGAAAGTCAGAAACAAGAAACCAATCACCGTAAGCACTAGGATACCATGGTCTTTGCTGTCCTTCGACGCTGACCGGTTTGCAGGAGGCTTGAGTAAGGCTTCGTCGACATAGGTCGTCTGCTGTGAAGTCATATCAGCAGCTCTTCAGAGATATTGGTGGTGATGGTGGTGGCGGCGGTGGCACTAGCTAAATCAATACTTCAGCTGGTTGTAACAGGTCAAATCACTGGCGACTGGGGGCTCTTGAGCAAAATCTGAAACATACAAGTTTGTTTGGGTGAGCACAATGTGTGGTGCTCTGGCATGCAAATTAGTGCTTGGCCACAATGGTGGAAATAGTTGGTACTGGATATAATCACTAATAATGATTATAACATTTCTTACCCTAGAGATGCAAGTTTCATTTTTTTTTTTGCTTGGAAACGTCTTTGAACTTGGAACTACAGCAACAATAATGTTTGCTCTCTAAAACCAAAGGAAATAATAAGAAGCAGAATGAGAGATGTTCAATTAAGAGTTCCTCTCACTAGTATGATGGTCACTTTTGGGTAGGCTCTGCTCCACTAGTTGTCAAGAATATTTGCTGAACATTGATATACACATATATACAGATTAACAGCTGGCAGGCACTAGCCCTAGATGCTAGTGCGCAAATGAAGGCAAGTAAAATTAACGATTGTGCTCCACTGATAATTGAAGGAGTGAAGCGTCAGCAATGAGAGCAGTATTTGGCTTAGGAAACCATAGGTGCCAGCAGCATGTTGACCCTGCTAAGACCACCCTGGCAAGACATAGCACTGGTGGCGATGGGATCAGATGCACCTCCAGTCTCCAGATCGACATGACATGCATTCATGTTTTTTTCATTAACCTATTAAAATCATCAAATCAACAAGATACAATACCTCTAAGTTGAGCTAGAATATCGTCCCTGGTCCATGATTTGGGCCCCAGTTATTTGGGGATTGTCTCGTGGGTGCCCTGGCCCCCATCCAGGGATGAGTCGTTCCGCATTCGCATACTTGGGGTTAGGAAATCACACAAGCATTACGCATGCACAGATTATTGACACCATCCCCATTGTACTGTGCATTATTTGGGGAAAATCGGAAGTGCGAACAACAAAGAGAAAAAAAAGTAGAATAGATCTCATCTGATTTTGTCACCATACAAGATAGGGAGCCGGCGGCGCAGCAACTAGCGCGCGGGGTCGGAGATCTCCGTCTCCGGTCGGAGATGAGGAGCGCAACTCAATCTCGGCTCTGGATGAGAACGAGCTTTGAGGTTGGGGAGGAGCAGGAGGAACGCGTGGTGGCGTTTATTATGTTGTCTTCCCTGGCGCTCTGCAGACTAGCGCCCTCTTCGCCTCCCATCAGTCACCGGCAATACTTTTCAGTTTACGATAAATGCTACCGGCCAGTGGTACTTTTCTCTCAGAACAAATCAGCATTAGCCACCAACCACCAGCCAAACGAATAGACCGTAGTACTAGAAAGCATCGTCAAAGGGGTGTGTTTAGTTCCACCAAACTTCTCAAATTTTTTAAACTTTCTATCACATCAACATCACATCGAAACATTAAATATAGCAAATGTATGGAGCATTAAATGTAGATAAATAAAAAAATTAATTACATAGTTTTGACGTACACGACGAGACCAATCTTCTGAGTCTAGTTAGGTCACGGTAGGACAACAATTACCACAAACAAATAAAAAGCGATCTAAACACACCCCAGGTATAAACACACCATGCCAACAAGAAATGCCGCGTCGCTTTAGGCAAATTTCATTAACGCCTGTTCGCCATCGGCGATTACGGAGTCATGAGAATGGTTTGGGTTGAAACCAGTTTTGGTGGTTTGGTTTTTTAATTGGATCAACTGGTTTGGTGTATAATGGATCGAGATATATAATGGTTTAGTTCGGTTTGGTTTAATAATTATAATGGTCTAAACCAGTTTGGATCGGTTCAGGCTTAGTTTGACTAATTCAAAAGATTAAATAATAAAACATTGTTATAAATATATGTTTTGACTTAGATAAAAGTCGGACCCTAAAATTTAAATCTCACGTTCACGCAATGAAATTTTAACGTATTTGACTGGACTTTGTTGCAAATGACTCAAAATGACGGTCGGCTACTTTGAGTAAAATTATGTGATGAGATCCACATGTGGGTCCCACGTCAAAAGCCGTACCTAAAACTTAAACCTCACGTTCACACTTTAAAATTTTAGCGGATTTGACTGTAATTTGTTGCAAATGACTCAAATAGACGGTTTGCTACTTTGTACACAATTATGTGATGAGATCTACATATGGGCCCCACGTCAAAAGCCAGACCCTAAAACTAAACCCTCGTGTTCACACTATAAAATTTTAGTGAATTTGGCTGGAATTTGTTGGAAATTTCTCAGAATAAGAGTTAGCTACTCCGTGTAAATTGGTTGAGCTATATCAATATGTGGGCCTCACATCATAAAACATATCCTTATTATGAGTAGTCCGTGAAAACCGGTTTCAATATTTGGATTGAAACCGGTTAATTTGGTTTGGTCATGAGAGAAAAGCTAAATGGTTTGGATTGGTTTGGCTTCAATACTAAATGGGTGGGATTGGATTGGTTTATAAATATATTAGAATTGGACACAGCTGTCGCGCGACCCGTCGCCGACCCCTTCTTCCTTCCTTCCGCCGCCCATCGTCTTCCTCCCCTTTCTTCCTCCCCGTCGGCAGCCTCCGCCGCCGCCCGCCGCCACGCTAACTCCTTGGCCTCCTCCACCCCCCGCCGCCTCCTCCACCGCCGCCGTCGACTGCCGCCTCGCTAATCCGCCCCCATCGTCGGCACCGCCCCGGCCGGCGGCGCCATCGCCGCCCAGCCCTCCACCCATCGCTCGCTGCCACCGCCTGGCCGGCCGCCGCCCCGGCCACCTTTTCTAGGGCCGCCGGAGCTCACCGACCCCGGCAACCCCCGGACCCCTAACCCCAGACGCTAACCCGGCTGGCCGCCTCGCGCGTGGGTCGCGCGCTCCGCTTAGCACGCGACGGGTTGCAGCTTAGATTTGCCGATTAGAATTAGTATGGATGGGTTTGGATTTGTTTTGGTTCCTAACCCATTCTCAGCTTAATTACGGAGGACTGATAGTATTTTCTGCGGGCTAGCAAATGATACTATTTTATTTATTTTTATATACACCCTCCATATGTAATTTAAATTTTATTTTGAACAATGATAAGGTCTTTAAAACGTAACTTTGACTTTTTATTTTATAAAAATATTTATTAAAAATAATATATATAAAAATATTTTTAAGATAAATCTATCTATATGGTTTTCACATTTCCAAACTCAATGACTTAAAAGTTATTCATAATTTATATTTCTAATATTTAATTAAAATTCTATCCAAAATAATATCTAAATTTTATACGGAAGTGAGTATGTATATAAGTATATGGAGTGGTACAATGAGGATAGTCGATATTTTGAAAGAGGTGTGGTTGGTTGCTTGTTTTTTTTGAACCGTAACCATAGCCTATCTACTGTCCATACACGATTTTGATAGGCTAACCAAGAAAAGAACTTGCATTTCGGCTCCGGATCCGGTGCCGCCCCGGCCGGATCTGGGGGTGGCGCGGCAGGGGCGCGCGACCGTCGCTTGGACGGAGGCGGCGGCCGTGGCCGGCGCGGATGGCCCCGGCGGCAGCGGCGGCGGCGGCTGTCGACGTGATGGCGGCAGCGGTGGCCGGTGTGGGGGTGCGCAAGGGGTGGCGGCTTGAGCTGGCGCGATGGCCCGGCGATGGCAGCGACCGGGGCCCGCTGGCTCTTGTCTGATCCGGTCCTTGGCGGCCTGGAGATGGTGGCGAGACAGGGGTGCGCACACGAGCGAGACAGCACGGGTCTAGCCGTCTGGAAAATTTTTTAGGGGAGATTTTTTTTATGTTACCATAATACCCCTGTCAGTATCTAGTTTATACTACCATACGGCACACCGTAAAAGAGCTCAATGAATATTAGATACATATCCGGAAAGGTCTCCTCTCCATTATTTGCACCGAAAGGGTAGACTAATTCGTTTGCGTACTCCTGCCGACAAGCCTGACTTTTGCAGTCCCGTCACATCTCCCGATTCAACCTGTTTGCTTGGCCGGTGACTGTTCGTTGGTGCTGATTTATGCTGAGAGAAAAATATTGTTGACTAGTGCTGATTTATTTTTTTTTAAAAATACTATTGACTTACTGCTGATAAACCAAACGAACAGTACGAATAAGTTCCGACAATACAGCCACAGCACCCGCAAAAAACAATTCCAAATTCTTTACACTTTGCAGTTTTTGTCTCGCTGCAGGATCTCATTCTTTCTTTGGCATTCATCCCCGCCCTCCCCACCTAAACACCATTATAATGTAATGTAGGAAAACTTAGTGCGCCACACGCATGCGCCGACAGCGATAATTCACTGCACGCGTACACGGTGCGTGCCGAGGCGTCAAAGCATGTGCTAGCTGTGCCATAGATATATACGTTGCCAGTGCCAAGAATGATATAACTCCATATTGATTGATGATTGCTTGGTCTCTCGCGTCCGGTCTCCCATCAGAACCTCAACTTGCACCTTCTAGTGAAGTGCGGAACGCACAATGAGAAAAGGCATAGATCCTGCAGAAAGAGGGCGATACCGTCAAGGAACAAACATTAGAAATGAAGAAACCGCGTAGGCAACGAGCATTATTCAAGTCTGCTCGTATCAGCAACCTGCCACCTTAAACATCGGGTTTGCTGGTTTCTTTTTCTTATTAGATAAGTCTCGGTACACAGTTTTATTATATAGTTATCTAGATAAAAAATTAGATAATTGAGTCAAATAAGTTTTATAGTCTATACTAAAAGGATCCTAGAAAATTGAAAACACGTTACACCAAAAAATCCACCCCCACCCATGGCCAACTAAAGTGACAATACCTACGTGTCATCAATAAACGTGCGTGACACATGAGTTGAGACAAATGTATAGAAGAGAGTTTAGCACGCGCGTGCCGCACGGTCATTGTAACTATATTTTATATGTTATGTTTGATTTATTTTATACATGTGCGCTACTAGTGATAGAAACTCCTTCCAGATACAATGAAACTATTTTTCTCTCTCTTATACCACATCAACCCATTTAATGTTACGAAACTCCCCGTGGAATGTCCATGGAGACCAGCCTTAGTAGCATTCAACTTTATTTCATTGTCACTTCGCTTTCAAGTTTGAGTGTGCTTTTATCTTTTCTGAGTTTTCAACTTTAGTACTTGATCTAGACGAGGGACGCACATTGTTTAGGCAGAATTATTTACACACCTGGCCAATGAAAACCCAAGGAAGACGCGGCCGGCAACTCATTTCTTCCCTGCCGGCCAATTACCACTGGCCCAGTTGACAACGAAATCAATGTTCTTGAATGAAAGTCATTGTTTTTACTCGTTCCTCACTTTCTTCCCAGAGATGTTTTATTTTTCCTCTCCAACTATTCGATGGTTCATGACTAATGCTGAGCGGCCAAATGCCAAGACGTCCTTCGCTTGAACTAAACCAATATGGCAGAATAGATATAAATAAATAAAATAGAAGGAACAGAGGAGGAGATTCCAAAGACAAGTGCCTGGTTTTTCCCCCTCATATTTGTAAACAAGGGGAAAATAAGTGTGGAGTAAAAAGTGCTAACAATGCTGGATGGAATCAAAGAAATAGTGAGCACTTTCTTAAAACCCGTTCAAAGAAATAGTGACCCACCGGGGTCCTCCACCGCCCGGCCTGCGGCGTCCTCACCATCGGCTTCCATCGACCGCTGGGCCGGCCACCACCTCCAACGACCCCCTTATGGAGGACCGCTGGGCCGGCCACCACCTCCAACGACCCCCTTATAGATCCTCCGGCGACCGGAGGTGCCCAAGAAAACCCCGGAACCCTAACCTGGCGCCGTCCTAACCCTCTTCTCCGACTCCGGCGGCAGCGCGAGTTGGTCGCAAACGAGTGCGTCTATGCGACCCAACATGCCGTAGACTTAATGCTTAAAGAACTTGTAACTCATATTTGTTTCGAATCACTTGGACAATAACTTATGAATGAACTGACGACTTGAGAGAATCGGAGGGCGTGACTTTTGTGCCCAAGTTAGGTTAAGCTAGGTGAAGCATTTGTATTGATTTCGATCTATGGTCTTAGTTTAGTTTCATTGTAGGACAAGTTTTGAACTTCAGACATACAAGAGTTGAAGCGGTTCCCACTAGGTGTGTCCACAACCATTTGAGCCAGAATGGACTCGAACTGGTTGGACAATTTTTTTGGCTGAAACCTTTCTGAACATGCCTAATGCCCACATTCCAAGCTTCAATATATGCTGAGTTGCTTCTCTCCATTGACGGTTTAGGTGAAAAGAAAGTTCTTGTTACAGCAGTGCCGTAAATTGAAAGGGACCATGCTATTCAGTCTTGTGTATCAGTTTTCACATAGAACACAAAGAGGTTGATTATTTATTGATTAGAATATCTGTTTTACGTAGTTCATCATACCAGCAGATCATGCTTTGTCCTCTGAATTAACTATGCAGACATGCTGTTACAATCGTTGTGTTATTACGAATACAGTACCCCCCATCTTAAAGTATATTTATTTCGTGCGATATGTGGGAAGATAATTACTTTGATAGATGTCAAATTCTCATATTTAATCTCGGGATGGTGACAATGGCATCTATTCTTGATGATGACTCTACAATTTTGCAGAATGTGATTTAGGCTCCAACTAAGATAGCAGGGTTATCCAAAGATGCGGACTCAAACCAAACCGTCGAAACAGCCAGCCCTGCAGCCCTCGCAAGCATCATTTTAATTTCAAAGGAAAAAGTAGAAAAAGAAATCAAAACAACCCCTTTGATACGACCTGACCACATGACCCCGTGATCGATGTACCCAAATTGAACGGAAAAGATTAAAAGAAACAAAGACAGGGGAAGAAACATCCTTGCAAAGAAAAAAAAAGGACAGAGAAACAGAGAAAGACTGTATTGAGAACACGATCCCGTACCGTGAAACCCCCGCAGCTCATGTGGCACCAGCCGTGCCGGACGAACACTGCTTTTATAGGCGACGAGCCGTGGTACGTGGGACGTGCTCCCCGCCGCGATTGCTGAGAGGAAATTTCCTGGAAGCAGCAGCAGGGGAGACGGTGGATCCTTTTTCCATGTTCTTGTTTTCTTGTTTTAGGCTAGCCGGGTCAGGATGAGACGGGAGATGGGAACTGGTGAGACGGAAAGAAAGACTGCTGGAAGATAGGAGAGGAGTGGAGGGGCGGATCTGCTTCTGCTTGCGCCTCCGATGTACGCGTATAATAAGCAACGGCAGCGGAATAGCGGATAGTACATGCGGCGGGTCAGCCGGTGCGTCAACGGCAAGGGAGAAATCTCTAGCTCCATATAAGCATTGACCGCAGATTTCGAATAATAATAATAATAATAACAAGTGGATGGCAATCGTAACACTACGAGAATAACTCACATCCGTACCCCTCATATGCCTCGGTGCACTCAAGATCCGGTGCTAATGTAACGTTAGCACCGGGTGCAAAATTGGGACGCCCTCGGGCAACCGGTGCTAAAGGCCCCGACCCTTTAGCACCGGGTCGGTTGGTGTTACGATCCAGTGCTAAAGGTCTTTTAGCACCGGGTCGTAACACCAACCCGGTGCTAAAGGGGGTGTCAGATGCTACTACAAAACAAAAAAATCTTCTATCTCATCACATGTGCTTCGTAGGTGAGATGGTTAGGTGGGTACGTGCGAGCCAAGAGGTCATGAGTTCGAATCCCCGCAGCAACGCACATATTTTTTGGTAAATGGACACACCTTTAACACAACCGGTGCTAAAGGGCTTTCCCAACCGGTGCTAATGTCCGTTTCTCCGATAGTGTAAAGGGGTGAGTCTCTTATGCGGGTGAGTCACTAAGGGCAATTCCAACATAAAATTCCATAATATCCACATCGATAACAAATTAGTTCTAGATAATACCCTCTCAAATCAAACAATAATTAAATTAAATGATGATCTTCTCTCATTTTATCTTAGATATTGTGTAGAAATCATATCTAATGCAAATCCTAATTTTCTCTTCTTTCTTCATTAACTCACTTGTCACCTCATCTTTTATCTTATATGTCACCTTATTTAATGCTATGGACATCATTCTAGTTATTAGGTTGGGAGTAGCCTGAGGCAGGCCTCGATGGTGGTTCACACAGGAAAGGTGTTTCACATCATCTCACACTGCAAGAAGGCATATCCTACAACCCAAACTACTCATGTGGTAGCTCTAGATGGTCCCTACAAATAGACCTATTTTCTGATCTATACATAACAAGTGTTAGACTTTAAATGGTTGATGTTTAGCTAGATTATAAAATATTTTATTATATTTAGAGAAGATCTATCTCTTGAACATATACTAGACGTGGGGTCTTAGGCGGCCAGTCTCAGTGCACAGCTTCATTACACAGTTACCTAGACTAAAAACTAGGTAATCATGACAAAAGAGTTTTATTGGCCGAGTCTAAACGACGGCGGCTATTGAGTTTATTAGCCTAGGGGTGAGCTAGGGTTGAGGACGCACCAAGGTGGTGCGTCCACAATGGCCGAAGGCTCGGCACGATACAAAGCATTAAAATGCCCAAAATAGGTGACACAACATATTTTAGTGGTCACACAGAATGATCCACGAGGCTTCTGGAGTAAGGACCAGAACAAAAAAAAAACGTCTTGTCATCACGGTTTCAAAGCATCCAAGAACGCATTGATTAGACATCGGGAGATATCGTCGTCTTGGTGCATATCGGCTGAATCCGAACCGAAGACGTTATCTAACATGGTGACGTCTTGTAGCTTGAAGATGATTGCCGGCTTGTGTTATATCCAGCGTGGTGATGCCCTCGTCACACTCTACACTCCTGGAAAGTATCTGGGAAGACCTCCATTCCAATGGACTATTGGTGGAGTTGGAGTATGTTTTGACGCCCTTAAAAAATAAAAAAGCCCGTATTTAATATTTGAAGGGTATAATTTGAGAGCTACTGCTAAAGTTTCTCTAACCTAACAAGTTACTTATACTCATTTTTCATTGCTTGGTTTTCATGTAGACCTGGGCGTGGGTTGAGATCAGATCGAGCTAACAAAAATGCTAGTTTTGTTGGTCTAAAATGGACGAATTCTGCTGGATCTTAGAGAAAGGTTAATAATACGACACGTTGCTAGCTATACATAAATGTCATGTCATATAGAGCCAATAATACAGCTAGCTTATATAATAAGTTGAGTATTAGATTGGCTTAGAAACGATATAAGTATCCTATCATGATTAATTGTGACGTCTATTTCCAAACCATGTGAACATCACAGCAATGATTAATTGTGACGTCTATTTGCACACCATACCTTCGAAAGTACGCAAGCATCTTTTGAAAAACTTGATGAAGCCACAACTCGTCAGTCATATGCACATATTCGTTCATGGCCTCTCCCCTACCAGTACCAGAAGTCAGTAGTTAACAAATTGCTGTGTATTTAGGGGTGTTTAGTTCCTGAAAAAAGGGTAAAAAGTGAGGTAAAAAAGTCACATCGGACACTGTAGCGCACTGTAGCACTTTTCGTTTGTTTGGGGTAAACATTGTCCTATTATGATCTAACTAGGCTCAAAAGATTCGTCTCGTCGTGTACATCAAAACCATGCAACTAATTTTTTTATTTACCCACGTTTAGTACTCCATGCATGAGGAGGGAGATTTGATGTGATAGGTGAATAATGAAGTTTGGAGAGAGAATTTTTAGAAGTTTGGTGATGTGACTGGGAACTAAACAGGACCTTGATAGGAAAGCATCACCAACTAATTAAATTAACTTTTATTCTTGTGTAAACTGCATCCTGCTTGCATACAGTACGTTTTTGCAAATAACAGGTGCATGCCCTTCATTGGAAACTAATTGACATGCTTCAATCTGTACACACGTGCAAGTACATGAGGATTAACCAACTAAGGCTATCGAACACGTACCATGCTTGCAGATCGGAGTCGCTAGGGCTGCAACAGCCCGAGCACTTGCCGACGGAATCTCTTGAGTCTTGAGGCGCCACTACCAGAATAGTTGATATTGCACCGGTTGGGAACTCTCTTTAGCACCGGGTATCCCAACCGGTGCTAAATATCCGAGGCTAAAGGGTGACACCTTTTAGCACCGGTTGCAAACACCAGCCGGTGCTAAAGGGCCTGCCACCGCAGCGGGGATGGCAGGGCCTTTAGCACCGGTTGGTGTCTGGAACCGGTGCTAAAGGCCCCGGATTTTTTTTTTGCTTTTTTCAGTAGCCATGCATACACGTTTAAGCACACTGACCGAGTTTTGTTTCTCCGTCACCTCCGGGGATGTCAAGATCCAAGTCTTCCCACTTGGCAACGACTTGCTCCACCTCAACCGGTACGTAACCATGTGAAATGTCATTGCAATGCAATTTTTGCCCTTCTTCCACATGCTTGGTCATACCGTATGCGACCTAATAATTTAGTAGTCACAAAGAAAGTTAGTAAATGAATGGTATTTACGGTGAAATGTATTGAGTACGAACTAAAGTCGCATACATACCACCACAGCTAAGTTCTTCTGCCTGACGACAAGCTCGCACACGGTCTGTTGAGTTATTTTATCCACGGGGTAACGGACCGGTTCGGCGGCATGTGTGGAAGCGTGACTGCTTTGATATTGTTGTGGAGGGCTAATAAGGGTCGCATCATGCTCTGTGGAACCGGTCCCGCCTGCGGCTTGTTGGAGAGGTGCATGCTCTGTGGAACCGGTCCCGCCTGCGGCTTGTTGGAGAGGTGCATGCTCTGTGGAACCGGTCCCGCCTGTGGCTTGTTGTATCTGCAGCCATGCTATCTTCATCCGCCTCTCCATCTCGGACTCCATTTCCTGCATCCTTGAGCCCTGGGCGGCAACCGTTTGCTCTAGTTCCCTCACCCTCTGCTCATATTCGGCCTTCTTCCTCGAACGGCTCCTATAGGTGGCTTCATCCTCTTTGAAACCTTTCTTCCATGAGATGGTTTTGCCTACGCCACGCGTCCGTCCAGGATGCTCATTGTTCCCTAAGGCATAGGTTAGCTCATCTCTGTCTCTATCAGGAACAAATTCTCCCCTCTTAGATGCCCTAAGGATATCGAGGAGACGCTGAGCTAATTCTCGTAGGTCCTCGGGAAAAACTAAGGAGCCGTCGAGCGGGCTGAGGGTGCCTCCATGACCATAGTACCAATGCTTCGACCGTGTGGGCCAGTCATGTGTCGCTGGAGTGATGCCTCTAGCATATAGATCTTCTTCCATCTTCTCCCATTTAGCGATGCTTCCCTTATAACCTCCTGAACCCATCTTATGGGAGTACTTCTTATTTGTGGCGTTTCCAGCGTTTCTAGCGCTAGTCGTTGCCCCGTCTTCGGAGGTTTTGTACTCCAAGAATGCTTCCCAATCCTCATGACTGATGGATGGATACTTCTGAGGATCCGGGCCCTCTCCGGTTTTGAGGAAATGGGAGTACAACTTCTTCTTGTGATCCTGAAATAGAACTGTCATCTTCTTTATTGTCCAATCCCTCAGTTGTTCATGAGTGCTAGGCCACTCGAATATTCCCTTTAATTCCGTCCATAGCATCTCCTTCTCTGTATCGGGCAGCACGTAGTCCTTAGAGGGGTCAGTGGACTTCCATTTTCCGATGCTAATGGGCACTTTATCCCGTACAACTACCCCGCACTGACTTACAAATTTCTTGGCCACTTTTGCGGGCTCAACTGGCTCCCCGTCGTCCTCCACTCTAGTTATGTGGAACTTGACATCCTTCAGCTTCTTCGTGGCCAATCGTTTGGATTCGTTAGCTCGATTTGTAGAAGCAGAGGCGGCCTACACAAATTACATATATACGATACATATCTATGTTAGATATAGAGATGATATATATAGATAATTGACATATACAATACAAATTAACACCTGAGTAGACGAGGGCTCGTTACCGGTCCCTTCAGCAGTGCTGCCCTGGACACGTTCGCCCTGGACATTCTCGGTCCCTTCAACGTTGTCGCCTTGGACACGTTGAGGTGGATTGTCGGCCCTGTCAATGGCCCCCAACATTTCATCCAGGCTTAGGGGTGCAGTAATAGCATCAAAAAGTTGATTCGCCAAGAACGTCTCGTTGTCCTCTTGGATGGGTGAGCCAGGGTTGTTGTTGTCCGCCATCTATAGAATTAAAAATAATTGATAAGCAATATATACAAAGCATATAGTAGGGGTCTAGGGTAGGGGTTTCGAGGTTTAGGGTTGGGGTTTCGGAACATAGGGTAGGGGTTTCGGGGTTTAGGGTAGGGGTTTTGGGGTTTAGGGTAGGGGTTTTGGGGTTTAGGGTTGGGGTTTCGGGGTTTAGGGTATGGGTTTCGGGGTTTAGGGTTGGGGTTTCGGAGCATAGGGTAGGGGTTTCGGGGTTTAGGGTTGGGGTTTCGGGGTTTAGGGTAGGGGTTTCGGGGTTTAGGGTATGGGTTTCGGGGTTTAGGGTTCGGGCGTGACGCAACGTGGTTCGCAAAGGGGTCGGGCGTGACGCGACGTGGTTCGCTAAGGGTTCGGGCGTGACGCGACGTGGTTCGCTAAGGGGTCGGGCGTGTCACGACGTGGTTCGCTAAGGGGTCGGGCGTGACGCGACGTGGTTCGTTAAGGGATTGGGCGTGACACAACGTGGTTCGATCGTTTGGGGTTCGGGTTCGCGAAGGATATAACATTTCGAATATACAATATACAAACATATAACATTTCCAATATAAATTTCATTCCAATATATCAACATATACATTTCCAATATATAAATTTCCAACATATCAACATATAACATTTCCAACATATCAACATATACATTTCCAATATATAAATTTCCAACATATCAACATATAACATTTCCAACATATCAACATATAACATTTCCAATATATAAATTTCCAACATATCAACATATAACATTTCCAATATAAATTTCATTCCAATATATCAACATATACATTTCCAATATATAAATTTCCAACATATCAAAATATAACATTTCCGATATATAAATTTCCAACATATCAACATATAATATTTCCAACATATCAACATATAATATTTCCAACATATCAACATATACATTACCAATATATAAATTTCCAATATGTAAGTTTCCAACATATAAATTTCATTCCAATATCAACATATATATGCATTTCCAACATATAAATTTTCATTTATGGTAATTCATCACATCACACACATCATCAAAAAAAATGACAGACAAAGAGGGAGCGGCGGCCGGACCGGCGGCAGCGGGGACGGCGAGGTCGGCAGGGACGGTGGGGACGGCGAGGTCGGCGCGGGGACGGGCTTGGAGACGGCGAGGTCGGCGGCCGGGGACGGCGAGGTCGATCGGCGGGGACGGCGAGGTCGATCGCGCGGGGACGAGCTTGGAGACGGCGAGGTCGGCGGCGCTCTTGCGGGCGACGGCGATGACGGAGAGGGCGGGGCGAGAAGGCTGCGGCGGAACGACGGCGCGGCGGCCGGCGGACAAAGAGAGGGCCGGGCGGCTGCGGCCGGATCTGGATCGACGAGAGCCGCTCGACGAGGAGGCGCAACCACGGACGGAGAGGGGCGGAGGCGCGGCGACGACGACGAGGATGAGGGAGGGCGGCGCGCGGGCGGCGGAGTGGAGGCAGGGGCGGCGGCTGAAGCGGAAGCGACGCGGGTGGAGTGGAGGAGGGGCGAGGTGCGTCGGGGAAGACAAGTGCGGAGGCGGGGGGCGGCGCGGGGCTTATAAAGGGCGAGGACTTTAGCACCGGGTGCAGCCACGACCCGGTGCTAAAGGGCCTTTCGCACCGGGCGCAGGCCACACCCGGTGCTAAAGGGTTTACCTTTGGCACCGGGTCCTCTTACACCCGGTGCTAAAGGACCTTTGGCACCGGGGCTCTACAGGCGCTAAACGAAAATTTGGAGGCCTTTAGCACTGGATTTTAGATCAACCCGGTGCTAAAGGCCCATTTTCATTTCGCGCCAGTTCCAAACTGGTATCTAGCACCGGGTGTGGCCTGTTTGGCCATATTCTTTTCATTTCTATTTACCATATTCTTTTCTACCTATTAAATATGCATGGTAAATATATTTATATTAATACTAGTTTTTAATACTTGTTTTAATTCAGTTACTAATGCTATACCTATTAAATATATATATTAAATGAGAAAATTAATGGAAAATCATAGAAATTAATAGAAAATCTTAGAAATTAATAGAAAATTTATATAAAATCTTATAGATTAATTAAAAATCTTAGAAATTAATAGAAAATCTTAGAAACTAATATAAAATCTTAGAAATTAATTGAAAATCAATAGAAAATTGCATAGTCAATAGAAAATTACATGGCATCATCGTTTACTCGGACACTAATAAACTTCCTCTTTACAAAATTTCCTTGATTGTGATCACGCCGTAGATACGGTGTCTCCTCCGCCGCTAACAGGATGCTTGGGTCATCAGCCACCGAGAATGGAGGCAGGCCATCGAGCATATCATAATCTTCATCCGTCTTGTCCTCAACTCCTACGATTTTTCTCTTTCCAGGAAGGACTATATGACGCTTTGGCTCGTCTTGTGATGGGTCCAATTGCTTACCCCCACCTTTCTTATCCGCCCCTTTCTTCGGTCTGCTAGCCATGTCCTTCACATAAAAAACTTGTGTGACAACTTTGGCCAGGACGAACGGTTCGTCTAGAAAGCCAATCTTGTTTAGGTCCACTAACGTCATTCCATAGTCATCAACTTGAACACCTCCTCCAGTCAGCTTCACCCATTGGCACTTGAACAGTGAGATCTTCAAAGGTCCGTACTCTAGTTCTCATATCTCCTCTATGACTCCATAGTATGAGTTTGTATTGCCATTGGTGTCTGTCGCGTCGGTCCGGACACCACTGTTTTGGTTGGTGCTTTTCTTGTCCTGGGCTCTTGTGTTGTCGGGGACAGACCCAGGGGGTCCCCTAACCATCGGGGTAATCACCCTCCAAAAGCGCATTCAGCCACGAAGGACTGAATCACCAGCGACCGAGAAAGGCCACCAGGACAGCTCGGCCCGTCACAGCCTCGCGCGACCCAAGAACGGACGACCGAACTCACCCATCGAGGGGTCCCGGGTCGCTACCCCTTTGTCCGCCTCGTTCAAGGGCCGCGCACCCCCTCGAGCAGGCACACGCGAGCTCCGCCTCGCTCGAGGGCCGCGCAACCCCTCGAGCGGACGAGCCGACTCCGCCTCGCTCGAGGCCGACCCTCTGCTCAATATAGCGCGCCCCGGCGCCCCGCCCGACAGCAGCATTCAAAGCCAACCCCATCAGGCGAGCGCCAAAGTCAAAAAGCAATCTCTCCTCACTCCGCGCCGCTGACACCAACAGAGCACACTGCTCCACCTACTCCACCTGCTCCGGTCACTCAGCGTCCTCTCCAACACTGTGCGGGCGCACGCGGAACTGCGCGAGGTCCTGCGCTGACTGGCTGGCGTCATTCCAAGCCACTGTTCTACCCACTCCCGTCCTTCCCCCCGGTGGGGAGCCCTCGAATGGGCATGGAGGACCCTCGAACAAATGTCTGGGCGACGACCAAGTGCAGGCTCTGGTCAAACGCAGCCTAGCAGCGACGAGTGCCAGGTCTAATCCACCAACTCTCGGCCATCCCCTGGCGAGCCGGGTAAGCCGCGCACTGTGGTCGACTGCAAGCGCCATGCCGGCCCCTGTGCCGCCAACTCTCTGCAGGTGACGGCGACCACCATGCTGGCTGCTGCACCACTAACTACGGTCCTTCTTTACCTGCCCCGCCCTCGAAGTCAACCAGCGGCGGGAAGCAGGACACCGATTACGGCCACGACGCCCCTCGAAACCGCTCCAGGACAAGCACAGGGACGGCCACGACACCCGCAGAAGCCGGGGCTCGCCATAAATCCCCCGCCTGAGTCAAGGACGATGGCAGGCCCGACGCCATACTCTCCAGTGCACACCCCTGTGGCGCACGTCACGCTTGTACTTGTAAATCCTTCCCCCGCCTTACTCTCCTTGATCTATAAAAGGAGGTAGGGGGAGGACAACAGGGGCGAGAGACACGATATTGGCACTCGCCTCAATCACATTCAGGGACTTGGAGACTCCTCCTCCTCTCCCGCCTTGCTTGTAGCCCCCCTCTGCAAGCATTCCGGTGCAAGATAGTACAGCGCCCCGAGCGCACCCTGCTAGACGTACGACCTCACGGTCGGAACCAGGATAATCGCTCGCCTCATTGTGCTAGCTCTTGCATCAACCGTCAAGGGACGGGACACAACGCATTCTGTTAGGCGCTGGGGATTGATCGACCGATCCCAGCACCGACAGTGGCGCGCCAGGTAGGGGAGCTGTTGACGTAAAATCCGCACCTCACGCCAAGCACACAGCAAGCCGAATTAGCTAGCTTCACACGTGGCCCGGGCTTTTGAATCCGGAAGCGTGCCAGTCAGTTTGCCTGAAAACTAACAAAGGGACAAAAACGTTTAGATCAAAACCTGGAACGTGCCGGGTGAGACCAGACAGTTCCATATTTGCGGCATTGAAGCCAATCTCGAGAGACATATAGCTACGGACAAGCTATCTGTCGTTACTCAGAATATCATTTGGTAATCGGTAGAAGCATATAAAAATCACACTGCCGAACGCACAACATCAGCATGACGTAAGATCGGTCTTTAAATAAACAAAGAGAACAAAGTATATCCGTGACCGATTAACGAGGACATATGTGGTATGAAAATAAAGGGCGAAACATGATCATAAATTCGCAGTAAACAAGGAATGCATAGGCCGAAAGCAGCACCCGTCAAGCATGATAACAAACAAGTTAATCCACCGCATGATACGACTTGTTTGAGATCACACCACTAATCAGATTAGACCAATCCACCGCATGATACAATCTAACCATGAAAAGCTAAAAGCATTCAATGTTTAATTACGAACCCACAACACAGTCACGAATTTACATTGAAAACAAGAATGCATAGGCCGAAAGCAGCACCCGTCAAGCATGGCAACAAACAAGTTAATCCACCGCATGATACAACTCGTTTGAGGTCACACCACCAATCAGATTAGATCAATCCACCGCATGATACAATCTAATCGTGAAAGGCTAAAAGCATTCATTGTCCAATGCAAACCCAGGAACACACGTTCACTTGTGAGAGCACTACCGAATGCGGCTATTTAGCCGAATCGGGGTCCATGGCGAAGGAACAAACCTAATCGGTAAAGATAGATCTATCAGATCGAATCGAATTCTAATCCACCGGATGATTAGCTCTAAGACGACCCAAAAACCTGCATCTACCGCATGATACCCGGTTTTGTCAAGATCTACACGATGCCGACAAGCTCGAACCCGCGACACGTGGCAACCTAGATCGGTTTCGGACTCGGCTATGAGGGGATAAGTCATCTCATCGTGAAGTAGAGCCGATTCTAGCCGATCTAGATTGGGCAAAGGAGTGTTGCATGAATTAAGCACAAAGTAAAAACGAAGCAACACGGGGTAACTTAATGAATCTGTTAGATCTTGCCGGAATCTAACAGAGCCGATAACTTGGTCCATACTAGATCTTAGCCCACCGCATGGCTCATGACCTAACAGAGGAACCTTCTTGAAACCACAACTTAAATCCACCGGATGATACTAAGCATGGTAACAAGACTACTTGCATCAAAGCTTAAATCCACCGCATGATACTAAGCATGATACAAGGTTGCCGGTACTTACGGAGGTCGACGGATCGATGGCTCCTCTCGAAGAACTCGACGACTCGACTAAAGGACTCGATGTTGGCACGGGGCCGGTTTGTTGTATGATTGATTCGATGATCTCGTCTACAGCTGCCATGGGTTTATATTTATACCCAGGCCTCGATACAACTCCTAGTCGGACACGACTACAATACTTGTTTCTAAAAATAAACGACGAATCTTCGTGTCCATATTGCGTTCCTTGTTCGAACCGGCCTTTTCCTTATGCTTTTCCATGTCATCACGCCTTCCCGAATGCTACCGCTTTTGCCTGCGGAACTATGCCTCTGCCGAATGATGACGCATTCCCGACCGCAGAGTATCTCTGCCGAACGCTTCAGAGAAAACCCCTTAGCCGAATGGCGACGCGTTCCCGACCGCAGAGCATCTTTGCCGAATGCTTCAGAGAAAGCCCTTTAGCCGAATGGTATCCTTCCACCAAATCCGGCCCACACGTCAGCCTCTTCCTGGTGCTAAATTTTGGTGTTAACACATGCCCCTTCAATTTCGGGATAAAAGATGCTTTTATCTCGGAATTGACCAGGAATCCCCAACATCTCCAGGCTGAATCCGCTTTGACATCTGTTTTCCGCTTCCAAATCCTCAGAGTGCGTTTCCAAACTCGAAACCCTAGTTCGTCGAATCTCTCAAGCTCCAATCTTCAAATGGCGAACCAGGATCAAATTCTTCAAGTAAGTTTTGTTTCCCTCAATCACATTCGGCACTATTCTTTTCGAATCGCATCTTGAATTCCCGAATCACTCTTCTTCTATTCTCGATAGGCTCTGACCACTGAAATCTTGACCCCTACTGAGGAGCAATCCGCATCTTTCTTCCTCGGCCCCTCAGGGAATCCAGATCCCTCCAAAATTATTGCGGCCGAGTCCCAGAGGATCCCTTTCAAAACTTCACTGACGAGACCTCACGAATGGCAAGATTCATTCAAGAACTGGCCTCTGCCCCCAATCGCCGGCTGGAGAAACTGGTACAAAAGGATTCTTGAAGATAAAAGCCCCCAGACGCAGAATTGGGACAGTCTTCGTATTTCTCATTGCTTGGAGCTATCTCTAGCCGAAACACCCAAGAATGAAAATCTCCTGATTGCAGCTTGTCACTTCTGGTCCAATGGCATGAATGCTTTTCTCTTCGGTCACGGACCAATGACCCCAAC
Organism: Echinochloa phyllopogon; assembly: GCA_033239725.1. Classification (NCBI taxonomy): domain Eukaryota; kingdom Viridiplantae; phylum Streptophyta; class Magnoliopsida; order Poales; family Poaceae; genus Echinochloa; species Echinochloa phyllopogon. Next base: position 8,273,448 of record BTCW01000001.1, read on the forward strand.
CCTGGCCGATGTCTACATGATAACCGGCCTGAACATTACAGGGATAACACACCCATACAGGTACAAAGGTTCTTCCAAACAGACAGGGGTGAAGACTGGAGTCGGCTACAAGAAATACATCCAGACTTATATGCATGATGGTCCTCTGACTGATGTTGAATACAGGGCCTTTCTGAATATGTGGTTGTGCAGATTTGTTTTCTGTGGCAAAGCCAATGAGCCAACTCTGAATCACATAGTAATGGCCGAAGACCTGGCTGCAGGCACACTTATCCCTCTCGGGAAATATCTCCTGGGAAGTGTCTATCACATGCTCCATTAGACCATTTATCAGATGCACACCAATAAGAAAATTTCCTGCGTTAACGGTCCTTGGTGGTTCGTCCAGATGTGGCTGCAATTGTACATGCACCAAATTGTCTCCATTGACCTCAACAGCCGACACTTCCCCTCGGTCAATTACCAGGAAACAGAAGCCCAGAGCACCAAAGGCTGTCAAACCTATGGGGAAGCAGCCTCCACTATTGCTATCAACAAGAGCATTGGAGAACTGTTTGAACTTTTCTTCAAAGGCTTTGCCAATCCCCTCTGGTTCCCATACATGGACAATGACAATCTCACTTTTCCTTGTGAATTCAGCTTCGAGACTGGATGCATAGATGCAGAGTCCACAGCAATTTTTAACACTTTCATTCGGCCTTGCATCTTACCAGCCGAATTTTGTGGAGGAAGGCTGGTTCAAAGTTCATATGAATATTACCAGCCGAATACAGTAGCCAGACAATTAGGATGTGGCCAAGTGCCCCCAAGATTATTTCTCCATGAATTCCTCAAGCCTAGGCAGATCATCAAAAACTCCACAGAAACAAGAAGAATTTTTTATTACAAGTGTTGTGCAGCCATCTACCAGATCGAACCTTTTGTGCCAACAGCACTTGCTCATCCTTCTTTTATTCTTTGGTGGCAAGAACTCCATGACCATATCTTCAATGTGCCAGTTCACCCTCTCTGCCTTGATTTGATGCCTGACTATCAGCCGAATTCAGAGGTAAATATGCTTATAATCCATCTGTTTTTCCAATAACATCCTCTTTCATCGACTTTTAACTCTGTTATCCTGCAGGACATAGTCCCTGCCCCTCTGGCCAGAGCAACTGTATATAACATCGCTGGCCCAATATCTATTCTGGGGCATCTCTCTCCTTCTTTGGCTCAAATAATGTCCAGGCCTGCCAGTCTGGATCCAACTCTTGCGGCACCACCTTCTACCAAGAGAAAGATTTCTTCTCTAACTGCCCCTTCAGCTGTAAAGAAGAAAAGAACAAGCAGCAAAATAATTGCACAGGTCAAATTTCTCCTTCCTCGAGTAAAAAAATGCTAATTTCATTCTGCTCATTTCTGTTCCTTTATGATTTCAGGCCAAATCACAGCAATTGGCCATTAGCACAGAACCTGCCGATGCTTCAGTGATTAGTAAAATTTCTCACCATCTTGTCCTTTAAAACTCTTTTTCATCGGCACTAACTTTCTTTCAGTCACAGAGCAAGCTTCAATGGATCCAATTTCGGAGAGCTCCTCTTTTCATCAAGAACCAGCTTCAGCTTCACCTAATGTACCTCAGCCAGAAGCCTCATCTTCACCAAAGAACCTTCCAAGCTCTCCTCAGTATGTCACACAAGAATCTTTGCCTGAGCTTGAGCTGCCCTCTCTCTCCATCCAAGAGATCAGGAATGAGGTAGAGATAATTATCCAGTCTTCCCAGTTCTTTATTCAATGGATCATCAATAATTCGGCAGAATCTTCTTTCAGGAGAAAACCACTTCTTCATCCAGCTATTCATTTGCTGTGGATGATCTAGTTGCCGAACAAGGGGAAGAAACTTCTTCTGGTCAAGCTTTATCAGAGGAGAATCAAGCAAAACTGAAGGAAATCCTCTCTTTTCTGCATAAGGATACTCGAGATCAAGTTACCAATGCTGATCTTTTAAGAGACTTGCTTGAATCATTTGATCAAGATCTTCCTGCCGATATCAAGACTTCTTTAGATCCAATTTCCAGATTGGATGATCATTTTATCGCAGTGAAGCAAGCTCTGAAGAATCAATCTGCTCAACCAGCCTTGGAGCAAAGGAGAACTTTGGCCAAGCAATCTATTAAAGACCTGCATACTCAAGCTCAGAACAGCAAGGTATTACTGACCAAATTGGAATCTGAACTTGAAATGAAGAAGGTCAGAAAAGCTGCACTTGAAGCCGAATTGAGAGATCTATCGGCCGAAATTGAAGCTGATGAGAAGAAGATAGTTGAGCTTCCCAAATTAACAGAGAAGATGCGAAAGGAAGCTTCAGCAGCTCTGAACGAAGAAAAACAACTCAAGGCAAAGCTTGCTGCTCTGGCTAAAACCCAAGAAGCTGACAAAAATCTTTTGGAGACCATTAATAGAATGATATCTGATGCTAAAGATGTAATCTCCAAGTACTTGGGTGTGTAGTTGTATCGAACATTTAATTAGCCGAATGTCTTACCAACTCTGTAGTTTCACCAATCTTTGCTTTCTTCCTCGCTTTATTGTGAACAACACATTCGGCAAAGCTGGTTATAATAGCGTCAGACCCGAAAACGCTTCAACTATGACATAGCCGAATCTCATCCAGTCAAAGCCGAATACGACTCGATAAGAATCCCAAACGACATGGGAACTGATCGGCTGGAAAATCCTTTCCACCTTCCGAACTCTCCGGAATACGCGCCACGATCTTTGGCCACGATTTCCTCTGCGGGTTCTATAAACAAACACCCAGGTAGCCCACAGTTTTCACCAAGTTCTTCGTCTTCCAAGTTCTTGCCGGCCCAAGTCATTCTTTTCCCCATCCACAGTAACTCCGAGGAACTTCCAATGGCCGACAACAACAGGAGGCGCCCGGCCGCCGATGAGGCCGAAGGAAGCCGCGCCGGCGCTCGCCGCAGGTGATTGGCTGCTTACTTCTCTCTGTTCTTCTCGAGATTTCCTTTCTCTTTCTTGACGAATCTCTTTGCTCTTTCCGGGTAATCCAATGGATTGCCGGCGCTGGTGCGCCAGTTGCGGCTCCAGCCGCTGCTCCTGCGGCGTCCAGCTCTTCGAGTTCGTCTAATCGATCTCTCGAATCGGACGACTACCGCTACACGGACGGCGATGCCCGCCAATTCAAAGCGGAGCGTGACGATACTCGCCGCGAGTTGGAGGTTATTTCCAAGCAAGCTGGGATTGCAGACCTTGAATGGCAGCACGAGCGCAAGCAGCTGCTCGAAGTCATTGATGGTGAGTCCTGCAATCTGCTCAATCTCAATCTCGTCCTCCAAATGATATTAATCTGTTATCCCCTTGTAACCTTGCAGCGCGTGATGCTGAACTTGATCGACTGAAGGCGCTGGTGGAGGAGCTGGCGGACAAGGTGAACGCCCAAGGGGACACACCCGAGGCACGCCTTGGTGCGGTGGCAGGCCGTGTCGACGAAGTGGCCTCCCATGGCGTTCGCCTGGGCGTCGCTACGGGTCTCGTCGCTATGTCGACGCACACCGGCACTGACTATTCCAGGATGCCGGTTGGTTTTGCCAACAGCAACCCAGAAGACATCGATGATATTGACGCCTCCATTGATCGTCTTGATGGCCATGGTGCTGCCATTGCCGATTCCATTCATCCCCAGTCTGTTTTGAACAGGCTCTTCCAGTAGTTTGTACTAGGGATTTATGGAATTTCGGCAATAAAACTTATCTTTTGTGATCTTGCATGAACTCTTGATGTAATATATTTTGTGCTAAGGGCAATACATTCAGTACTGGCCATTTTTCTCTTTCTCCAACGTCTCTGTCAATTTCCTTCTAAAGACGATTTCTTCCCGAATATCGGCTGTTCGGCAATTTAATATATCAATCACCGATCGATTTCAATACTGGGATAATACCTCTTCAAATATCTTCCATTTATAGCAGAAGCAAATTCTTCTCCCAATAATGTCTTCAAAATATATGCATTTCCAGGCACACATTTAACCACTCTGAAAGGACCTTCCCAATTTGGAGACCACTTACCGAATGCACTGTATTTAGTCCCAATCGGCAATATTGCTTTCCAAACCAAATCTCCTTCTGCAAATTGCTTGACTTTCACCTTCTTGTTGTAATATTTAGCAACTCGCATTTTATTTTTTTCAACATTTTCCAAGGCCCTGAGACGAATCATATGCAAATCTTCCAATTCGTCCATCATTAAATCATTATAATCTTTAGAACTTAAATCCTTTTGCAACTTTATTCTCCTTGAGTCTAATTGTATCTCCCATGGCAAGATAGCATGATGCCCATACACCAACTCATAAGGAGACGTCTGTGTAGCCCCATGTGGAGCCATTCGGTAAGCCCATAAAGCCTCATTGAGTACCGAATGCCACTTTCTCGGCTTCTGATCAATCTTCTTCTGTATAATTTTAATCATAATCTTGTTAGAAGTCTCTGCCTGACCATTAGCTTGGGCATAATAAGGAGAAGAATTCAACAATTTGATGCCCATACTTTCAGCAAAATCTCTGAACTCTGAAGATGTAAATTGAGTCCCTTGATCTGTGGTGATTGTTTGAGGGATTCCAAATCTGTAAATGATATGTTCTTTAACAAATTCAACCATATTCTCCGATGTCACCTTCTTTAATGGAATTGCCTCAACCCACTTGGTAAAATAATCGGTTGCCAAAAGCACAAACTTATGCCCCTTGCTAGATGGAGGATTTATTTGGCCAATCAAATCTATTCCCCATCCTCTGAATGGCCATGGCTTGATAATGGGATTCAAAGCCGATGCTGGAACTCTCTGAATGTTTCCAAATCTCTGACAGTCTTGACATCCCTTATAATATTCAAAGCAATCTTCCAACATTGTCGGCCAGTAATATCCAGTTCTTCTAATAACCCACTTCATTCGGTAGGCCGATTGATGTGCTCCACACAACCCATCATGTACTTCACTCATCAGCCTTTTTGCTTCTTCATGACTTAAGCAATGTAACAGCACCCCATCCAAGGATTTATAATATAAATTATCATCAAGAAGAACAAACTTTAAAGCTTTATACCTGAGCTTTCTAGAAACCTTTCGGGATGGACTCTCCAGATAATCGGCAATCTCTTTTCTCCAATCATCTTCTGCCAGATCACTTCCGAAAGCATATACATCATTAGGAAAAACTTCTTGAAGCTCTTTATAACCCGAAGCACTTTGAGCCAATCTGTTTGCCCCTTCATTGTCTCTCCTAGGAATATGCTGCAGAATTACCGATTGAAACTCCTTTAAGATTTGCTTGCATTCTTCATAGTAATTCCTTAAGACATCGTTTCTGCACTCATATTCGCCATTCAGTTGCCTTATGACTAATTCTGAATCTCCAAAAATCTCAACTACAATGGCCTTTGCTTCTCTCAAGTATTGAAGTCCTCTGAGCAACGCTTCATACTCAGCTTGATTATTAGTGACAGTAGGTTGAATAGGAATAGCAAACTCAAATACCTCTCCTCTTGGTGAAATTAACAAAATACCTACTCCACCACCTTTGTCACATGAAGAGCCATCGAAGAATAATACCCAAGGAGCAATTTCAAGCGAATTAACTGATAAATCGCGATGCTCAGTAATGAAATCAGCAATAATCTGTCCTTTAACAGCCTTTGCCGATTCAAACCTTAACTCAAATTTAGACAAAGCTAAAATCCATTTGCCAATCCTTCCGTTCAAAATCGGCATAGACAACATGTGTTTTATCACATCAAACTTTGAATACACAATGCATTCGGCATGTAGTAAGTAGTGCCGAAATTTTGTACAGGAATAGTAAACACATAAACAAAGCTTCTCAGTAGCCGAATACCTTGTTTCGGGATCAAGCAACTTTCGGCTAAGGTATGCAACTACCCTTTCCTTTCCCTCGAATTCTTGTATGAGGGCCGATCCAATAGTTTGGGCATCGGCCGCCACGTACAACTTAAAAGGCTTGTTTAGCTGTGGAGGTACCAATACTGGTGGTTCTTTCATGTATTCCTTGATCTCATCGAAAGCCTTCTGTTGTTCGTCGCCCCATACAAACTTCTGATCCTTCTTGACTTTTAACAGTGAAGAGAAAGGCAACATCTTTTGTGATAAGTTTGATATGAATCTTCTTACGAAATTGATCTTACCAAGCAGTGACTGCAATTCCTTAAGATTAATTGGAGGAACAACTTCATCAATGGCTTTCATACTTTTCCTGCCAACTCCTATTCCTCCTTCATGCACCAGAAATCCCAGAAATTCTCCTGCCGAAACTCCAAAAGCACATTTATTTGGGTTCATTTTGAGCCCATGTTTCCTAGTGCACTCTAGAGTTTTCCTTATGTCGGCCAAATGTGCTTCATGATCCAATGACTTAATCACTATATCATCGATATATATCTCCACAATCTTGCCGATCAACTCATGAAAAATATAATTCATAGCTCTCTGATAAGTTGCACCAGCATTCTTCAAACCAAACGTCATGACAACCCATTCAAACAACCCTATATGTCCTGGACATCTGAAAGCCGTTTTCGCTATATCTTCCAATGCCATAAAAATTTGATTGTACCCTGCGTTACCATCCATGAAACTAATCACTTTATATCCAGCAGCAGCATCAACCAACGAGTCAGCAACAGGCATTGGATACCCATCCATGGGTGTAGCTCTGTTCAGATCTTTAAAATCTATGCAAACTCTCATCTTCCCATTTTTCTTGTACACAGGAACAATATTAGAGATCCATTCTGCATATCTGCACGGCCGAATAAAGTTTGCTGCTATTAATCTTTCCACTTCTTTCTTCACATCGGCCAACACTTCATCTTTGTAGATTTTCCGGGGTGGTTGCTTGTAAGGTTTATAACCAGGCTTGATCGGCAATCGATGCTCAACAATGGAACGATCTAAACCAGGCATCTCCGAATAATCCCAAGCAAAGCAATCTTTGTATTCTTTTAACAACTCAATCAACTTCTCCCTGAAAACCGAATTCAAGCTAGCACTGATGAATATCGGCCTTGGTTTGTCACCGTCTCCAATGTCTACTTCTTCTAATTTATCAGCCGACACAAATCCATATCCTAGCTTCCCGTCAGTTCCATCGATTGGATTATCCATTAAAAATTGCTAAAAGAGCCGACTGCTTTGATCGGCTATTGATCACTGCTGACTGGCTCAACAGGACCTTCTCCCCAGTCCTTACCTGAGAAGCAATCTATGCCTTGATATTCCCAGAAGGCCGGTTCCACATTAGCCACGCTAATTGAATCATCTGCTGGGACAATTTCCACTTCATCATCTATCCACTGAATAAGCTGTTGATGCATAGTAGATGGAATACAGCAATTCGCATGAATCCAATCCCTTCCAAGTAGCAAGCTGTATGCCCCTTTGCCTTCAATAACAAAGAAGGTTGTAAGCAGAATCTTGGACCCAATCATCAGATCTACATGTACACATCCTTTGGTGTCCGAAGGATTTCCAGCAAAATCATTCAACACTATGCTTGTTGGCGTTAAATCTCCAGGGCTCATGCCAAGTTTCCTGAATGTATTGTATGGCATCACATTAACAGCAGCTCCACCATCAACAAACATCTTCGTTAGTGGCTTCCCGTTGACATATCCTCTTAAGTACAGTGGCTTCATGTGCCGATTCTGTACTGGCTTCTCGAAAATAGCTTGTTTATTCAATACCAATTGTGCCATTAACCCATATTGTTCGGCTTCATCCACTTCTGACAATATCTCTTCCTGTACAATTTGATTAGTTGGAGCCATGAATTCATTCGGCAAGAAACATACCATGCATGTAGGAGCCGAATGACCCGATTCGTCAGGCCTGTCTTTTGGACGCCATATCGATTTCATCCTGGTTCCTGCTTGCTTCAATTCTTGATTCCTCAGGCGTTGGACTCTTCTCTTCTGGCTCCTTCTTAAACCAGGTGGACACCACTGTCCTTTCTGCCAAACATACTCATGATCTTCTTCCTCATGATCAACCCATCTATAATCAGCATGTCTTTTCATTGGTTGATCATCATTCTTATATATTTTTAGACGCCGATCATCACTAGGATGTACCCTTCCAATTCTTTCATGGACGGATCGGCGAATGGCAACATTTTGCCTATGTTCGACATACCCATTATTGCACTCAGGACAGTTATTCCACGTAGGCAGCTTTAAACCCTCGTTCCAACAGTGTCTGAAGAAAACACAATCCCAATGTGCACGTTCTTGTTCTCGGACATATTCTTCTTGTTCTTCCTCAAACCTTTCTTCCTCGCGCCTTCTTTTCTCCTTCTCGTATTCACGTCTCTGGTAGTGCTCTTTTTCTTGCTGACGCTGCCACTTATTGAGGAGAATACGCGACGTGACTCTGGGTTTAGAAGAATTCCCAATTTCAAATTGTTTATTCGGGAAGCGAGGTCTCTGCTCACGAATCTGTTCGATCGTGATTTGCCGATTAGGATCTACTGAGCCACTCTGCTTCGCTTTCTTTGACGTCAGGACTCTCATTTTTTTCTTTTCTCCAGATTCGGCAGTACTCACCATATTGATTGAGAACCCAACCATGTTCTGAGGAAACGGGTTACTGTCCAACTTCATCTTATTGTCGAATTTCAAATGCCCTTCTTGGATAGCTTTCTGAATCCTCACTCTAAAAACCCTGCATTCATTGATGGAATGAGAATTTCTATCATGGAATCCACAGTACCTCTTATCTTTCACTCCATCAGGCCGAAGCATAGAATGCCCCTCTGGTAGCTTGATTCGGCCTTCCTTTACAAGATAATCAAATAATTTATCTGCCTTAGTTACATCAAAATCATAGGTGCCCTTATTCTGTTTAATCCACCTCTGATTCACCATGACTGGTTCTTTACTCCACACTATCTCTGCTGAAGCTATCTCCTCGCTATCTTCATACTCATCTTCTTGATCTGCTCTTTCAAGGAATTGGTTATAGATGTCAGCTACATCATTATTTTTAGCAAATCTGGCATCTTTCTTAAAACCATATGCCTGGTTACTCATCAAGGCCAATCTGTGTGACAACTGGCCCAGATCATCAAACTCCATCCCGAATAGCTTCTCCCGAATGGCAGGCAGCATGCCAGCTACAGCCATACCAGCCAGCTGGTCATCAGGTATGTTCAGAGAAAAGCACATGCTCTTTGTTTCCCTAAATCTCCTGAGGAACTCCGTAGGTGTTTCATTATTCCTCTGCCTTAAGCTGGTCAAATCAACCAACTTTTTCTCGGTACTGCCAATGTAGTAATGAGCATGGAATTTCTGCTCCAGGTCTTTCCAAGTACAAATCGACTGAGCAGGCAAAGAAGCAAACCATGTAAAAGCTGGACCCGTCAGTGACAAAGGAAAGTATCTGATTCTGAAAGCCTCATCTGCCGAAGCTTCTCCAAGCTGCATCAGATATCGAGCTATATGCTCCACAGTGCTAGTATCATCTTGTCCCGAGAATTTGGTGAATTCTGTAGGAACCTTGACTCTATTCGGCAATGATACCCTTTGGTACCATTCTGGGAAAGGAGATGAGTACATGTACCCCTGATTTTTAGGCTTTAGACCGAATTGATTTTGCAATACATCGGTCATTTTTTGCACCATGAGGTCAATACTGGTATCTTGATTCCCTGGTCTCCCAGCAAGCATGCCTGCAGTACCAACATACCCAGGATTCGGGAGAGCGTCGATAGCATTGTAATCCATAAACTCTGAATATCCGTTTCCATACATGTCCCTTTGCAGCCTGTTGTTCAGAGGGGATATCTTATAAGCAGAAGCAGGTGGATTTCCCGTGGTGCCGAATGCCATATCACCGTATGTGCGAGTTTTCGGCAGTGCAAGCTGAGGATCTTGCCGAATCGGTTGTCCATTTGTATCTTTAGTACCAGAACCTCCAGTTTCATCAGCATTTCCTTTACCATGTGGCCTCTGAGCTTGTGCTTGAACATTGAAGTATGTCGGACCGCCCAATTGCCCATGTATCTGCTCGAAGGGTTTATCCACATGCTGACCAAAAATGCTTACCATTATATGCCGAAAGCTGTTCAAGAACGCAGCATTGTGATTGGTCATTGCTTCCCCCAAAGCTTTGTATAACAAGCCCGAGAATCTCTCCCTCTCTTCTTCTTCAGTAAAATCAGACTGCCCAGGAAGGAGAACTCTTGGCAAATCGGACTTGAGAAACGGTGCACCACTCCTGTTCTTAGCAAAAGACAGCAAGCACTTCTTGATGAACTGATCTGCAGCAATCTTCACCATCTGCTGATGTTCATCAGATAATTCTTCCAAAGTAACGTCCATGATGTCGCTCAACTCAGGCATCTTGAAAACTTGTGTGTGTCCCACCGGGCGTGCCAAAAAGTGTGTTGACGTAAAATCCGCACCTCACGCCAAGCACACAACAAGCCGAATTAGCTAGCTTCACACGTGGCCCGGGCTTTTGAATCCGGAAGCGTGCCAGTCAGTTTGCCTGAAAACTAACAAAGGGACAAAAACGTTTAGATCAAAACCTGGAACGTGCCGGGTGAGACCAGACAGTTCCATATTTGCGGCATTGAAGCCAATCTCGAGAGACATATAGCTACGGACAAGCTATCTGTCGTTACTCAGAATATCATTTGGTAATCGGTAGAAGCATATAAAAATCACACTGCCGAATGCACAACATCAGCATGACGTAAGATCGGTCTTTAAATAAACAAAGAGAACAAAGTATATCCGTGACCGATTAACGAGGACATATGTGGTATGAAAATAAAGGGTGAAACATGATCATAAATTCGCAGTAAACAAGGAATGCATAGGCCGAAAGCAGCACCCGTCAAGCATGATAACAAACAAGTTAATCCACCGCATGATACGACTTGTTTGAGATCACACCACTAATCAGATTAGACCAATCCACCGCATGATACAATCTAACCATGAAAAGCTAAAAGCATTCAATGTTTAATTACGAACCCACAACACAGTCACGAATTTACATTGAAAACAAGAATGCATAGGCCGAAAGCAGCACCCGTCAAGCATGGCAACAAACAAGTTAATCCACCGCATGATACAACTCGTTTGAGGCCACACCACCAATCAGATTAGATCAATCCACCGCATGATACAATCTAATCGTGAAAGGCTAAAAGCATTCATTGTCCAATGCAAACCCAGGAACACACGTTCACTTGTGAGAGCACTACCGAATGCGGCTATTTAGCCGAATCGGGGTCCATGGCGAAGGAACAAGCCTAATCGGTAAAGATAGATCTATCAGATTGAATCGAATTCTAATCCACCGGATGATTAGCTCTAAGACGACCCAAAAACCTGCATCTACCGCATGATACCCGGTTCTGTCAAGATCTACACGATGCCGACAAGCTCGAACCCGCGACACGTGGCAACCTAGATCGGTTTCGGACTCGGCTATGAGGGGATAAGTCATCGCATCGTGAAGTAGAGCCGATTCTAGCCGATCTAGATTGGGCAAAGGAGTGTTGCATGAATTAAGCACAAAGTAAAAACGAAGCAACACGGGGTAACTTAATGAATCTGTTAGATCTTGCCGGAATCTAACAGAGCCGATAACTTGGTCCATACTAGATCTTAGCCCACCGCATGGCTCATGACCTAACAGAGGAACCTTCTTGAAACCACAACTTAAATCCACCGGATGATACTAAGCATGGTAACAAGACTACTTGCATCAAAGCTTAAATCCACCGCATGATACTAAGCATGATACAAGGTTGCCGGTACTTACGGAGGTCGACGGATCGATGGCTCCTCTCGAAGAACTCGACGACTTGACTAAAGGACTCGATGTTGGCACGGGGCCGGTTTGTTGTATGATTGATTCGATGATCTCGTCTACAGCTGCCATGGGTTTATATTTATACCCAGGCCTCGATACAACTCCTAGTCGGACACGACTACAATACTTGTTTCTAAAAATAAACGACGAATCTTCGTGTCCATATTGCGTTCCTTGTTCGAACCGGCCTTTTCCTTATGCTTTTCCATGTCATCACGCCTTCCCGAATGCTACCGCTTTTGCCTGCGGAACTATGCCTCTGCCGAATGATGACGCATTCCCGACCGCAGAGTATCTCTACCGAACGCTTCAGAGAAAACCCCTTAGCCGAATGGCGACGCGTTCCCGACCGCAGAGCATCTTTGCCGAATGCTTCAGAGAAAGCCCTTTAGCCGAATGGTATCCTTCCACCAAATCCGGCCCACACGTCAGCCTCTTCCTGGTGCTAAATTTTGGTGTTAACAGGAGCGCGCTGTGATCGATCACACCCGACAAGTTCCCTTGACGGCAAGTCGCGACGAGACCATGCCGCCTCGATCCGCCACGGGGTCCCCCGGTCCGCTTCCGCGCGGATACCGGATCACGTTTGGGAGCCTGGAGTTCGAAGCGACCGGTGAGGGCCTCCTCATGCGGCTCGCCTCCAGGCCACCCAGCGTGACGCCCGACACCTCGACATCGCCGACGCCAGTCCAGCTCAGGCGACGGCGGAGACTTCGCGAGCTTCAGATTGATACGGAGCAGCGCGTCGCTCCGCGCGTCGTCCTCCCCGATTGGGACGCCCACCTGCTGCTTCAGCCCGCGGCCACATTACAGGGGGGCGGACTCCCACCGGCAGTTCCCGCGGAGGGAACGCACCGGGAAAGTGTGGCCAGGCTGGCGCGCCTCCCGTTCGGGATGAGCAACGCGGCCGCAAGCCACTCCACGGCGATCAGCACAATCCTGGGCGCGCGTGGAAACTCGCCAAGACATCGGCGGGCCCCAATCCGCGACCTTGGCACTTCTTCGCCCGGTGGGCTCCACTCCGAGTAAGCGGACGAAGAAGATGTGCGCGGCCAGGAACACCCGGACCTGGATTACACCGAGTTGCGCAACCGCGAAAGCCTCATCGCCTTCCAGGCCGTCGCGGACTTCTGCCTCACCTGCTCCGACGACTCCAGCGACGGGGAATATGACCCCACGCGGGAATGCTTCGTCCTCGATGGCGAAGTAGAGTCCGTGGGAGAGGATGAAGAGACGCGCGACGGGGCCGGACACGCCGAACCACCACCGGCGCCCGCCGAGCCAGCGGGCGATGCCGCACTCGCGCAGGCACAGCTTGTGCAGGTGCAAGAGCTGGAAGCCAAGCTCCAACAGGAGCGCCAACAGGTACAGGAGCTGCGCGCAGCCCTGGAAGCCCGGCAGCCCAAACGCGGCGAACGCGCACGAGCTGCCGGGCGTATTGCTCGAGCACGCATCATGGGTGACGGCGACGACGCTGGTCCTGCCATGCCGCCACGAGCAAGCCAGAAGCTCGTCGCCGCAGCAACCCTGATTCGGGCCATGCCCGAACCATCGACACCAGAAGCACGCAGCATGCGGCGCCAGGTGCAGGCCCTTGTCGAAGAAGCGGCCGTTCAACAAGCGGAAAGTTCCGCCTCCCGCATGCGCCACCAGGACAGTTCGAGAGCCGGAGGCGGCAAGTGGGATAAGGAGCAATGCATCCACACCCCACCCAGGGGCGCGCGGACGCCTCGCCGTCCAACGAACGACGGAAGGGCGCTCGTGGCCGGCGATGGCGAAACAAGGAGGTCCGCGAAGGACCGACTTGTGGACACGCGGGGCGCCGTCGACGATGGCGACGCGCGCAACGTCCTGAACAGGAAGAGGCAGGACGCGGCGCCTCCCCGCAGCAGGCACCCCCGACGGGAAGGCCGCTATGACAGCGAGGAGGACAGAAGCCTGACGCCGGAACCCCCGGGAACCCCGGTGTTCAGCCGGAAGATCCGTTCGGCCGCCATCCCGCCGCGTTTTCGCCAGCCAACCACCATCACCAAGTATTCGGGTGAGACAAAACCCGAGACGTGGCTCAACGACTATCACCTAGCCTGCCAGTTGGGCGGGGCCACCGACGATGCCATGATCATTCGCAACCTTCCGCTTCATCTCGCGGACTCGGCGCGGACGCGGCTCGAACACCTACCCGCGAACCAAATCCACGACTGGGACGACCTGGTCAAGATGTTCGTGGGTAACTTTCAGGGCACATACGTGCGCCCCGGAAACTCCTGGGACCTGCGCGGGTGCCGGCAGGCGGCCGGCGAGCCACTGAGGGACTTCATCCGCCGTTTCTCCAAACGCTGCACCGAGCTCCCGAGCGTGGGTGACTCCGAAATCATCCACGCCTTCCTCGAAGGCACGACCTGTCGAGAGCTGGTGCGCGAGCTGGGGCGAAACCATCCCACCAGTGTCAACGCTCTATTCGACATCGCCACCAACTTTGCCTCTGGAGAGGAGGCCGTCGGGGCGATCTTCGACGGCAAGACCAAGGGGAAGCGCGCGGAGGAGCTGCCCGCGGAGGGAAGCAAACCCAAGGCCATGACGAAGAAGCAGAAACGGGGCAGTAAAGGCAAGGGGCCCCGGCAAGCCGCGCAGCAGCAGCGGCAGGGCGAGAACTCTGACGACGCCCTCGTGGTCGAGCGAGGCCGCAAAGGCCCTCGGGGCCCCCCTCAGGGGGGAGGCCTGTTCGACGAGATGTTGAAGAAGCCGTGTCCTTACCACAAGGGCCCTGTCACCCACACCCTCGAACAATGTGGGATGATCAAGGGTTACTTCAGGCGCACCTCCGCGAAGGAGGATGGCCCGAAGAAGGATGCGGGCGACGGCGGCAACGACGAGTTCCCCCATGTGGAGAACGTCTTCTTCATCATAGGGGGGCCCGCGGTGAACGCAACGCCCCGAGAACAGAAGCGCGAACGCCGAGAGGTCTTCTCCGTTCACCCCGCAACGCCAGCTTACCTCGCCTGGTCGGAAGAGACCATCTCTTTCAGCCGCGAGGATCACCCAGATTACGTCCCGAACCCGGGGCGGTATCCGCTCGTCGTCGACCCCGTCATCGGCAACACGCGGTTCTCCAAGGTACTAATGGACGGAGGCAGCAGCCTCAACATCCTCTACGTCCACACCTTGGAGCTCATGGGTATTGGTGTAAACCAGCTGAGGCCGAGCAAGGCACCTTTCCACGGCATCGCGCCGGGAAAGCGGGTCCAGCCCCTCGGGCAGATCGACTTGCCCGTCTACTTCGGCACCCCTGACAACTTTCGGAGGGAGACCCTCACTTTTGAGGTGGTGGGATTCCCAGGAGCGTACCACGCTATTTTCGGGCGACCGTGCTATGCCAAGTTCATGGCGGTCCCCAACTACGCCTACCTCAAGATGAAGATGCCAGGGCCAAAGGGCGTCATCACCGTGGGATCGTCGTACGAGCACGCCTATACGTGCGACATCGAGTGCGTTGAGGGCGCGGAAGCGCTCGCCTACAGTGAGACCCTGGTGGCGGATTTGGAGAAAATGGCGAACGAGGCCATCGACTCCACCAAAAGGCACACGGGCACCTTCGAGGCTGCGGAACACACCAAAGCGGTGCCCCTCGACCCCGCTGCCCCCGAGGGCAAGGCGTTGAGGATCAGCACCACCCTCGACCCCAAATAGGAAGCAGTGCTCGTCGACTTTCTCCGCGCCAACGCCGACATTTTCGCGTGGAGACCCTCGGACATGCCGGGGATCCCGAGGGAGGTCGCCGAGCACAGCCTCGACATCAAGCCACACTCCAAGCCGGTGGTACAGCGACTGCGGCGGTTCGACGAGGAAAGGCGCCGCGCCATCGGGGAGGAGGTGCACAAACTCCTGCAAGCCGGATTCATCAAAGAGGTATTTCACCCAACCTGGCTTGCTAATCCTGTTCTAGTTAAGAAGAAAAACGGAAAATGGCGCATGTGTGTAGATTACACCGGTTTAAATAAAGCATGCCCTAAGGTTCCATTTCCTCTGCCTAGAACAGATCAAATAGTAGACTCCACCGCTGGGTGTGAATTGCTATGCTTTCTTGACGCTTATTCCGGTTATCATCAAATCAAGACGAAAGAGTCTGACCAGCTCGCGACTTCTTTCATCACCCCGTTTGGCATGTTTTGCTACGTCACTATGCCGTTCGGCCTCCGAAACGCTGGAGCTACATACCAGCGATGTATGCAACATGTTTTCGGAGGCCACATCGGGCGGACCGTTGAGGCATATGTCGACGATATCGTTGTGAAAACCAGAGAGGCGAGCGATCTGGTCAACGATTTGCAAATCACGTTCGGTTGCCTCCGGGCGAACGGGGTAAAGTTGAATCCGGAAAAATGCGTATTCGGGGTGCCGCGAGACATGCTATTGGGTTTCATCGTCTCCCAGCGAGGCATCGAACCCAACCCCGAAAAAGTCTCGGCCCTGGAACGAATGGGGCCAATTCGGGACCTCAAGGGGGTACAAAGGGTACTGGGCTGCCTGGCAGCCCTCAGCCGCTTCATCTCTCGACTGGGTGAAAAGGGCCTGCCTTTGTACCGACTCCTAAAAAAGCACGAACGCTTTTCATGGACCCCCGAAGCCCAAAAAGCCCTCGACGGGCTAAAAACATCACTCGCACACGCGCCTATACTCGCGCTGCCGCAGAACGGCGAGCCACTCTACCTCTATGTGGCTGCGACAACGCAAGTGGTCAGCTCCGTCATTGTTGTGGAAAGGATGGAGGAGGGTCACGCCCTGCCGGTCCAGAGGCCGGTGTACTATGTCAGCGAAGTGCTGACCGAAACCAAGACACGATACCCACAGATCCAGAAGCTGATTTATGCTGTAGTGCTCGCGCGTCGAAAGCTGCGGCACTACTTCGAGGCTCACCCGGTCACCGTGGTCTCATCCTTCCCCTTGGGGGAGATAGTCCGCAACCCGGACGTCTCGGGCAGAATAGCGAAGTGGTCTATGGAGCTCGTGGGGGAAACTCTCTCCTACGCACCACGAAGGGCGATCAAGTCGCAAACCTTGGCTGACTTCGTTGCCGAGTGGACCGACGTCCAACTTCCGCCGCTGCAGATTCAAGCCGAATGCTGGACCATGTACTTCGACGGGTCGGTGATGAAAACCGGAGCAGGCGCAGGTCTCCTCTTCGTCTCGCCCCTCGGAGAACATGTCCGGTACGCGGTTCGCTTGCACTTTCCGGCGTCAAACAACATGGCGGAGTACGAAGCCCTTCTCGCTGGGCTCCGCATCGCCATCGACCTCGGCGTCAAGCACCTCGATGTCCGGGGAGATTCTCAGTTGGTCGTCGACCAAGTGATGAAGAATGCAAGCTGCCGCGACGAAAAGATGGAGGCCTACTGCAACGAGGTTCGTCATCTCGAGGACAAATTCCACGGCCTCGAGCTGAACCACGTTGCGCGCAGATACAACGAGGAAGCGGATCAGCTGGCCAAGATCGCATCGGAGCGAATCGCTATTCCTCCGAACGTCTTCACCCGCGACCTCGATCAACCATCTGTCCACTTCGAACGAGGGGCCGAAACCCTCAAAACACCCTCGGGGGCTGCGGGGGTCGAACCCATGGAAGAGGACCCCTCGAGGGAGGAGCTCGAAGCGACCAACGTCGAGACTCCTTCAGCCGAGGCCATGGAAATCGACGAAGTCCCACAACCGCAAGACTGGCGCAATCCATACCTCGCATGGATCGACCGCGGAGAGCTACCCTCGGACCGAACCGAGGGACGCCGTATCGCCAGGAGGGCCAAGACCTTCGTCTCGATCGGCGGCCAGCTGTACAAACGCAGCGCTTCGGGGATCTTGCAGCGGTGCATCCCCATCCCTGAGGGACGACAGCTGATCCGCGACATCCACGCCGGGACATGCGGACACCACGCGGCGCCTTGTACCCTCGTGGGTAACGCGTTCCGGCAAGGCTTTTACTGGCCCACCGCCGTGTCCGACGCAAACGAGACAGTGCGCACCTGCGAAGGGTGCCAATTTTACGCACGAAAGACGCATCTCCCGGCGCACGCCCTACAGACCATCCCCATAACATGGCCTTTCGCGGTCTGGGGGCTGGATCTCGTAGGGCCCTTCCGCCCAGCGCCCGAGGGATTCACCCACTTATTGGTAGCAATCGACAAGTTCTCGAAGTGGATCGAGGTCCGGACCATCACCAGCCTTAGGTCTGAGCAGGCCGTTTTGTTCTTCACCGACATCATCCACCGGTTCGGGGTACCTAACTCGATCATCACCGACAATGGCACCCAATTCACCGGCAAGAAGTTCTTGGAGTTTTGCGACAACCATCACATTCGCATTGATTGGTCGGCCGTCGCGCACCCGCAAACAAACGGCCAGGTAGAACGTGCCAATGGCATGGTACTACAGGGCCTCAAGCCAAGGATCTTCAACAAGCTGAACAAGTTCGGCCGGAGATGGGTTGGGGAGCTACCATCGGTGATCTGGAGTCTCAGGACAACTCCGAGCAGGGCCACAGGCTTCAGCCCGTTCTTCCTCGTCTATGGCGCGAAGCCATCCTCCCAACTGACTTGGAATACGGGTCCCCGAGGCTCAAGGCCTACCAAGAGGAACAAAACCAGAGGAACCGCGAGGATTCACTGGACCGGGCGGACGAGGCTCGCGACATAGCGCTACTTCACTCTGCGCGCTACCAACAATCGCTCCGGCGACACCAAGCTCGGAAGGTTCGGCGTCGGGACCTCCACGAAGGGGACCTGGTGCTAAGGCTGTGACAGGACAATCGAGGGCGCCACAAGCTCACTCCTCCGTGGGAAGGGCCGTTCATCATCGCCGAGGTCCTCAAGCCGGGCACCTACAAGCTGGCAAACG
The DNA here is from genome assembly GCA_033239725.1 of Echinochloa phyllopogon. Lineage (NCBI taxonomy): Eukaryota > Viridiplantae > Streptophyta > Magnoliopsida > Poales > Poaceae > Echinochloa > Echinochloa phyllopogon. The sequence continues at coordinate 8,292,234 of BTCW01000001.1, forward strand.
AGAAGGGCGAGCTCCTCACCAACGCCTGGAACATTCAACAGCTACGTCGCTTCTACCCTTGAAACTTTCAGTATTCCTTGCAAATACTTCATGTTCTTAGCTAACAATAATGAAAAGTACAGAAAACTCGGAAACATTGTTGCTAAAAACATGACCAGGGGTGTTTTGAGGCCAAACACCCCTCGGGGGACACTCGGGGGCTTACCCCCACCCCCCAATCATCCTGTTTTCGCTTCCGTTGCACTGAAACTCGAGGCATCCGAGAAAAATACGGGGCGCAAGCCAATTAAGGCTGGAGCCGGTGAGTCGTGGGACCGCCTACGCCCGCGAAGGGATACGGCACCTCCCTCTCCACTCCACGCGTTAGTTGCTCACGAACTCGAAATACCCGGCCAGAATCTCTCTAAAGCCAAGAGCAGCACAACGGAGTGGAAACAAGGTGCCAAGCTTTTCCTCCTTAAATCAAGAAAGGTGAAAGCAGGGCACAAGTCTACTGCGGCCAAGAGGCGGCAGAAGTCGTGGGACCGCCTACGCCCGCGAAGGGCTATGGTATCCCCCTCACCACTCGGCGCCAAAGTTACTAGTGTCCATCTGCCGAAACCAATCTCGAGTTAAGGGGAAAGCGCGGCACGCCAAACAAACGAAACCTCCCCTTGGCCCGACCAATTCGTGTTAGCGGTCACCCTGCAGCCCAGGTACAGACGCCCCCTGGACCGGACCGGCGCGAAACGTCCGCGCCGCCACGAGAAAGGCCGTTCATCATCGCCAAGGACCCCGAGCCCGGCGCCTACGAGCGGGCGAGCGAAAGGGGCGAAGCCTTCGATAGCACCCGAAACGGCAAACAGCTACGTTATTCCTATCCCTAAATCCCTTAGCGTTTTTTCTCGTAGATACTTCATGTTCTTAGTTAACAATAACGAGAAGTTTCCGAAATAAAATTCGGAAACATTGTTGCTAACAACATAACTAAGGGGACCTTGGTTTTATTTTTAATAAAGCCAAGCCCCCCTCGGGGGCTGCAGGGGGGTTAACCCCCCTAATCGTCCCGGCTAATCGTCCCGGTTTTTTCGAAAGTTGTGCTAAAACTCGAAACGCTTAGAGAGAGGCGGGACGTGAGCTAGTCAAAGCTGGAGCCGGTCGAGTCGTGAGACTGCTTATGCCCGCGAAAGGCTACAGCGCCTCCCTCACCACCCCACGCTTTAATTACTCACGAATCCGAAGTTCCCGGCCACAATCTTTCGAAGAGCTAAGAGTAGCACATCAGAACAACCAAACAAGTGTGAAACAGGCAATCGACTTTTAAATTTAGTTTTTATATATGTATATAAGATACATTTGAAGCCCGAATTCTTCAGGCTCTATCCCCCTGCGAGGGCACGATGGACTCGGCAGCAAGGGTCGAGGGGACAGACGAAAGCGCCCCGGGACCACTCTCCTCACCGCTCACCGAAGCAATATCGTTCTCGAGGGCCGCCACGGCGTCGGCCTCCGGGTCGGCCTCGACTTCAGCAGCGGTCGCGGTCCCTGGCTCGGCGTCGGCAGGCGCATCTTCCTCCTCCTCGGGGAAAAGATCGTACCGGAACTTGAGGGCCAAGGCCGTTGCGGCGCTCTCGGCACCGTCATCAGCCTCCTCGAGGGCGGCGAGGGCGGCGTCATCATCCAGGTCAGCGTCAATGAAGTACCCGCGCCCCACCGCCGCGAGGTCGATGTCGTAGTGCGTCGACACCACCCCAAATGCCTTCTTCACCCCGAGGTGAAGCGCGTGTTCGAGACGCTCCGCCACGCAGCCCTTCAGGGAGCTCAGGCGGCTGGACAGCGACGACCCCGACTGCGTGTCGACGCATTGGACGTCTCGGCACGCCATGTCGGCCGCAGCCTTCAGCGCCTCGAGCTCCCCCTGGGCCGCGGAGTAGGCAGCCTGGAGGGCCGTCACCTCGTCCGCCTTCTGGGCCTCGGCCCTCCGCAACCCTGACAAAAAGCTCGGGCATATCAGAGAGCAGTTTTCGACACAAGGAAAAGCCGAAGGAAACATGAAGTCTTACCGTCCACCAGGGCTCTCACCTCGTTGAGCAGGCCGTCCGCGGTCGCCAGCGCGGCCTCCTTCTCGCGGAGCGCGCAGCTCAGCTGCTCGGCCTCCCGGGCCTTCTGCTCCGCCTGAGCCGACGCCTCCACGAGCTGGGACTGCACGGCCTCACGAGCCCGGCGCTCGAGCTCAAACTGCTCTAACGCCGCGGACGAGGTCCGGGCCTCCCGCTCCGTCGCGGCATCGCGCTCCTTCTCCGCGCGCGCCTTGGCCTCCTCGTGCGCTCGGGCCGCCGCCTCCGCCTCCCTGGCTCGGACGGTGAGCCGGGTCACGTCCGTGCCCAAGTCGGCGTTCGCCTGACGGAGCCGGCGGAGGTCGGTGTGCAAGCCCGCAATGCATGCGGTCTTGTCCGCTGCCTCTCGCCGAAGGACCTACCCGAAAAGTCACCAAGATCAAGCCATGAAACCGAAAACGTCTCGAAATACTAAGGATGAAAGCGAGAATACCTCGAAAACCTCCAGCGCTTGCCTGGAGTGGAGGTCGGCGGCGGCCGAGATGGCCCGCTCCAGATCCGTCCCGATCCGCTCGGCCTGGGCCCATATCTCGTTTTCCTCGGCCGCGCTTCGCCAGACCTGAGCGGGGACGCCGGGCCCCTTCGGCCACTCGCTCGGCATGCGCCGATCCTGGAGCTGCGCCGCCTCGGCAGCATCCCACTTGGGCGTCCCTCGGACCGCGGGCATCTGCGGCGGCCCCTGAGACAGGAACCGCGCCGCCGACACCTCGGCAGCAGAGGCCCCGATGAGGGAAACGCGCCGGCTACCGCCTGGAGTTGGCGGGGTGACCGCCTCCTGCCCTCGACCGGCAGGAACCGAAGCGGTGGCACGGCTCCCACGATCGCCTGCCTCCGCCACCAGGGTACCATGCCTCGGCCCCGCCTCGACAACCGGGGCACCTTGCTCCGGCTCCGTCGTTGGCGGCGTCCTCTCCCCCCCCCCCCCCCCCCCCGCCGGTCCGGAGCCTCGCGCCCCCGGCGCCGGTTCCGCCGGCGTCGCCTCGAGCGCCGCTGCGGGACGCGGAGCCCCGCGCGAACGTGCCTCCCCGGCGTGAGGGGAATCTGACCCCCCAACCTTCAGCGCCTTCTTAGGCGCAAGATTAGGGGGAGCCTTGGTAACGCCCCAAGCGCTGGACCAAGAAAAGGGAAACATAGGTCAAAAGAGAAATCGCATGGAAAAACGAAGTCGAAAGAGATTCGAGGAAGAGCTCACCGGATGCAGTCTCGCAGCTTCCGCTTCGAGCCGCTCGAAGAAGGGGCCCTCCCCAAACTCGAGGCCCCCCTCGGGTCATTCGGGGGCTGCGAGCCCCCCGAACCCTCGACGCCTGGGCGCGACGCCGCGCGCTGAGCCGTCGCGGCCGTCGCCCGCATCGCCGCTGGCGCGATGTTGCTGTGGACCGCCACGGCCACATCAGGCAGCGGCGCGGCCACCTCTATTGCCTCGGCGGCGGGTCCCCCCCCGCCGCCGGCAATCTCCTCCTCGCTTTCCTCCTCGCCCTCCTCCTCGCTCGGAGAGTCCTCAGGGGACGACGGCGTCTCCCCGCCGTCCCTCCTCCACCGGCGGAGCGCCGCTTGGTGCGCGTCCCGCCGGGCCTGCCTCCTACGACTGCTGGCCCTTTTCGCCTCCTTCGCCTCCCTCTCGCGGTCGCGGCGGGCGCGATTCGCGGCCCGCACCTCCGGAGTTGGCGCTACGGAGCGGTAGAGGCCGCAGTTCACCCCCTGAAATCACGACAAAATCAAAAAGAAGCTCCAAAAAAAAAAGATGACAAAGAGGAAAAAGGAGGACTCACCGACAGGATGTGGCCCTCGTCGGGGCGTAGCCGGAACGACCGGAGGTCGCTCGGCATGGTATCAGGGTGGACCGCCGTCCGCACCCGCGTGACGACGTACTCCTCGAGGAGCGGCTCCGCCAGCATGCGCGACGCCGCTAGCGCCGCCGGGTCCGCTCCCTCCGTCATCTTGAACAGAGGGAGTGGCCTCTCCATGAGGGGGACCACGCGGCGGCGGTGGCAGTGCGCAAGCACGTGCGCCACGGTCAATCCTGACCCCTCTAGGGAGCGGAGGACGTCGACGACCGGGCGGAGCCTCTGCCGCTGGGCGTCGCCAGAGACGTCGTAGCCCCAGGAGTCGGCCTTCTCCGTCAGGACCTTGCCGGTGTACTCCGGCAGCCCCAGGCCGTCGTTGCGCAGGTAGAACCACCCTTTGGCCCACCCGCTGTTGTTGGTTGTCATCTTGCAGCCCGGGTAGATGCGCTTCCTGGACTCCACCGGCGCAAGCGTGAGGCCACCTGCGCACGAAGAACGGCGCACCCCCCTCCCCGCGCCGGACGTGCTGAGCTCGGCGCGGAAGAGGTGGACCCATAGGTCCTAGTGCGCCTCGACCCCCAGAACGGCCTCGCAGACGCCGACGAACGCCGCCGCTTGCGAGATTGCGTTGGGGGAGAAGTTGTGGAGCTCCACGCCGTAGTAATGGCAGAGCCCCCGCATGAACTGGCATGCGGGCGCGTTGAAGCCCCGCTCGTGGAAGCGAATAAAGCTCACCACGTAGCCCGCCGGTGGATTCGGCGCCCTGGCCGCCAGCGCCGGAACGATCCACGCCGGCCGCGCTGAATCGCCCTGGGGCGACAGTTGCCCACCATTCACCAAGCCCTCCAGGAGGTGCTCGGTGGCGGTCGATGGAGTCCACTCCGTGGCACCCTCAAGGACAACCATGGCGAGAAGAGGAGCTTAGGCGCGGGGCGAAAGTGGCGAGATGCGAGCGGAGCACGACGCGCAGGTTGGAGGCAAACACTAGGCACGGGCGAAAGCTAGAGCGAGAGATGGCAAAGGTAAAAAATCCCCTTCCACTGCTCCCCTTTTATAGGGAACGGGCTCTCCCCGGCCGCGCCACGCCAGCCCGCGCGTGCCGCCACCGAGCCCGCACGCTAAGCGCGGCGGCATGTGGAGTCACTGACACCCGGGCCAGGCGCACGATGAGGATCGCCAAACAACCGGCGCGCGTGGGCGGCGGCATTTATTACGGCACGGTAAGCGGAAACGACGCACCTGCGATGCATTAACTACACGTCGCCTCGCCTCTCCCGCGCGTGCGCCGAGTCCGCCTAAAAAGGCGCGCCCACTGCGCCCATCTCGCCCACTCCGCGCCACGTCAGCCACGACCACGCCCGCCAGCGGTCGTGCGCGGGCCCGAACGACTTAACCGTTGGATTCCTTCCCAGGAAAGACAACGACCCCCCTCCGCCTCGAGGCGCAGGACCCTACTGATCAGGAGTACGAAGCTTGGCCCTCGAAAGGGTTCGACAGGCGCTCCAGATCAACAGAGTCAGGGACGATTCGGGCGTGTCCAACGGACTTTTCCCCGAACGCGAAGTTTAGGGACGCCCTTGTTGTGTTCAAGGCCGGACAGAGGCAGCTAGTGGGGGGATCCCAACGAGGGAGAGCTTTCGCGCCCTCGGTCCCTGCGAAAGGGACCGAGCCCCACCTAGCAAACCTTTGCAAGCGCTACATGGACGTGTCTCCGGACCACGAGCCGACCCCTAGCGAACGGGGCACGGGCGTCCACTTGAATTACCCGCTAACAGCTCACCGAGGCATCCTTGTACGCGGCCCGATTCGAGGGATGCACGGATGTCCTCACCCCTCTCCCCCGCGAAGGGGCAGCGAGGGTCGCGATTCGAAGACAAGAAGCCCCTCCGATCGCCTCCGCTCGGGCCAGGAGCTCGGGGGCTCCTTGCAGCATCTCCTCCTCCTCTTATGCGCGAAACATATCGAAGCCGTGTAGGGTCCGCCCCCCAAATTCCGTATAACTCGGTCTCACCCCCACCACGTCGAAGGGGGAACGACCGGCAAAACCCTCGAAAGACAAAGCCCTTGCACGAGTGAATTCACTCCTCCAAGGGCTCGGGGGCTACACCCGCGGGTGCGCTCGCGCGCCCCCACGGAAGAACGTGCATAATCAAGAAGGAGTAATCCCAGCGAAAGGCCTGGGAACGACCCTGCGAAACCGTTAGCCTCTGGCCGACTGACCAATCAGTCTGCCAGAGGCTCGGGGGCTACTGTCGGGGACAGACCCAGGGGGTCCCCTGACCATCGGGGTAATCACCCTCCAAAAGCGCATTCAGCCACGAAGGACTGAATCACCAGCGACCGAGAAAGGCCACCAGGACAGCTCGGCCCGTCACAGCCTCGTGCGACCCAAGAACGGACGACCGAACTCACCCATCGAGGGGTCCCGGGTCGCTACCCCTTTGTCCGCCTCGTTCAAGGGCCGCGCACCCCCTCGAGCAGGCACACGCGAGCTCCGCCTCGCTCGAGGGCCGCGCACCCCCTCGAGCGGACGAGCCGACTCCGCCTCGCTCGAGGCCGACCCTCTGCTCAATATAGCGCGCCCCGGCGCCCCGCCCGACAGCAGCATTCAAAGCCAACCCCATCAGGCGAGCGCCAAAGTCAAAAAGCAATCTCTCCTCACGCCGCGCCGCTGACACCAACAGAGCACACTGCTCCACCTACTCCACCTGCTCCGGTCACTCAGCGTCCTCTCCAACACTGTGCGGGCGCACGCGGAACTGCGCGAGGTCCTGCGCTGACTGGCGGGCGTCATTCCAAGCCACTGTTCTACCCACTCCCGTCCTTCCCCCCGGTGGGGAGCCCTCGAATGGGCATGGAGGACCCTCGAACAAATGTCTGGGCGACGACCAAGTGCAGGCTCTGGTCAAACGCAGCCTAGCAGCGACGAGTGCCAGGTCTAATCCACCAACTCTCGGCCATCCCCTAGCGAGCCGGGTAAGCCGCGCACTGTGGTCGACTGCAAGCGCCATGCCGGCCCCTGTGCCGCCAACTCTCTGCAGGTGACGGCGACCACCATGCTGGCTGCTGCACCACTAACTACGGTCCTTCTTTACCTGCCCCGCCCTCGAAGTCAACCAGCGACGGGAAGCAGGACACCGATTACGGCCACGACGCCCCTCGAAACCGCTCCAGGACAAGCACAGGGACGGCCACGACACCCGCAGAAGCCGGGGCTCGCCATAAATCCCCCGCCTGAGTCAAGGACGATGGCAGGCCCGACGCCATACTCTCCAGTGCACACCCCTGTGGCGCACGTCACGCTTGTAGTTGTAAATCCTTCCCCCTCCTTACTCTCCTTGATCTATAAAAGGAGGTAGGGGGAGGACAACAGGGGCGAGAGACACGATATTGGCACTCGCCTCAATCACATTCAGGGACTTGGAGACTCCTCCTCCTCTCCCGCCTTGCTTGTAGCCCCCCTCTGCAAGCATTCCGGTGCAAGATAGTACAGCGCCCCGAGCGCACCCTGCTGGACGTACGACCTCACGGTCGGAACCAGGATAATCGCTCGCCTCATCGTGCTAGCTCTTGCATCAACCGTCAAGGGACGGGACACAGCGCATTCGGTTAGGCGCTGGGGATTGATCGACCGATCCCAGCACCGACATGTGTAAAATGTGTACCCATTGATGTCGTATCCTTGGAATGTCAAGATCGTGCTCGATGGATCCCTAGCTACAAAAGCTAGCTGCGCATCAATGCCCTCGACACCCATAAGACGTTTTCACAACCAAGCGGCGAAAGTACTATTGTGTAGATGCTGAATGAAGGCCGCGGACTTTGTTGAGTTTTCGTCCCAGAGAATCTGCATGTGCTCCTCGATGTACGGAGCAACTAAATTTGATTGTTGCAAAACTGTGAGGTGCGCTTTACGAAATGTCTCAATGTCCTTGATCACCATCGATCTTCTCCCTAGTGTGCCCTTTCCACCAAGTCTCCCCTCGTGATGTGATTCGGGCACACCAATCGGCATAAGATCGTCGACAAAGTCAACACAGAATTCAATGACCTCCTCTGTTTCGTATCCATTAGCAATGCATCCTTCTGGACGAGAACGATTACGGACAGCGAAGAACCTCTCAAAAGGGAACATATTGTGTAGAAATACTGGGCCCAGTATACGAATCTCTTTGACGAGGTGAACCAATAGATGTGTCATGATATTGAAGAAGGATGGTGGAAATATCATCTCAAAGCTGATAAGACATTGCACCACGTCGTTCTGTAGCTGATCTAAATGGTCTGGATTGATCACCTTCTGAGAAATTGCATTTAGGAATGCACATAACTTCACAATGGCTTTCCGCACGTTAACTGGTAGCACACCCCTGAATATGACGGGAAGCAGCTGTGTCATCAACACATGGCAGTCGTGAGACTTCAGGTTTGTGAATTTTTTCTCTTTCATATTTATTATTCCCTTAATATTGAGGGAGTAGCCATACGTAACCTTGATACTGTTCAAGCATTCAAACATGCTTGCCTTCTCTTCTTTGCTGAGAGTGAAGCTGGCAGGACGCAAGTACTGGCGTCCTTTGTCTCTCTTTTCTGGATGTAGATCGGTCTGTTGCTTCAATCGTTTCAGCTCCTGACGTGCTTCCAGTGTATCTTTTGGCTTCCCATAAGTACCCAGGAAGCTTATCAAGTTCACGCACAGATTCTTCGTCAGATGCATCACATCAATCGCGTTACGGACCTCTAAAAATTGCTAATAAGATAGCTCCCAAAAGACAGACTTCTTCTTCCACATCGCGGCACGACCATCCTCGCCCTTCGGAGCAGCCTGGCTTCCGTCTCCCTTGCCAAACACCATGTGTACGTCCTTCACCATATCAAATAGCTCTTCTCCACTCCGGTGTCTCGGCTTTGTACGGTGGTCATCATGCCCGCCAAAATGCGCACATTTCTTTCGTAGCTCATGCTTCGTTGGAAGGAATCGACACAACCTTCCTACAATGTTTCAAATACATGCTTTCGGTTTCCTCTAAACAGTGAGTGCATGCTTTATATCCTTTGTTTGATTGTCCTTATAGGTTACTTAGTGCAGGCCAGTCGTTGATGCTTATGAAAAGCAGTGCTCGAAGGTCAAACTGCTCCTGCTTGTCCTCATCACACATGCTAACACCTTCATCCTTCCACAGCTGGAGAAGTTCGTCAACCAATGGTCTTAGGTACACATCGATGTCGTTGCCAGGTTGCTTTGGCCCTTCGATGAGCACTGGCATCATAATGAACTTCCGCTTCATGCAGAGCCAGGGGGGTAGGTTGTAGATACAAACAGTCACGGGCCAAGTGCTATGGCTACTGCTCATTTCACCAAAAGGGTTCATGCCATCGGTACTTAAACCAAGCCTAACACTCCTCGCATCAGCATCAAACTCTGGGAATGCTCTGTCGATGTTCCTCCACTAGGATCCATCGGCGGGGTGTCTCAACATGTCATCCTGCTTACGTTCTTCTTTGTGCCAGCGCATCAGTTTGTCATGGTCCTTGTTCCTGAACAAACGCTTCAGACGGGGTATCAGAGGGAAATACCACATCACCTTCGCAGGAATTTTTTTCTTAGAACACTCCCCCCCAACCTCACCAAGGTCGTCCCGCCTGATCTTGTATCGTGCGCAGCTACAAACCGGACATCGATCCAAGTGTTCGTACTGTCCGCGATAGAGGATACAGTCATTAGGACACGCATGTATCTTCTGTACCTCCAAACCGAGAGGGCAAACAACACGTTTTGCTTCGTACGTCGTCGATGGCAATTCGTTACCCTCTGGCAGAATCTTCTTCACGAGTTTTAGTAGCTCCTCGAAACCCTTATCAGTAACGTCATTTGCTGCCTTCCACTGCAGAAGTTCAAGTGTGCTACCCAACTTCTTAAGCCCCTCTTTGCAATCTGGGTACAGGTCAGTCTCGTGGTCCTGCAACATGCACTTTATCTTTTTCAATTCCTTATCATTGCCGTAGTCTTTCTCAGCATCACGCAACATTTGGCCGAGTCCATCGGTAGGGTCATTTTCCTGAGCACCATCTTCCTGAGCATCACCTTCCCGAGCAGCATCTTCCTGAGCATCGCCTTCCCGAGCAGCATCTTCCTCATCGGCATCACCCATTGCAGCATCTGCAAAGGAACCGTAGTATTGAGCCAATACCGGAATGTCGTCATCGGCCTCGTCTTCTTCACCTTCATCCATTAGAATTCCTCTTTCACCGTGCTTTGTCCAAACAAAATAATTCCTCATGAAACCGTGTCTCATCAAATGCACCTGAAGACAACCTCTTTATTTGTACGATTGTATATTTTTACAATTGGTGCAAGGGCAGAACATGAAACCGGACGGCGTCCTGTTAGCCTCGGCGGCATCGAGAAAGGCCCTGAGGCCATCACGGAATGGCTGAGCGTGGTTGTCCCCGTACATCCATTGTCTATTCATCTACATTGTTAACCAATAACAAATATATAATACAATATAAAGTTAATACAAATTTAATATATGAATAAATACAAATTATAATATATATTCCATTATATAAAAACATTTCTAAAACTACATTACTACATTCATTAAATAAATAAATATACCTTCCGTTAAATAAATAACTATTCCAACTTTTAATAAATAACCAATAATAAAATATACCTTCCATTAAATTAATAAATAAATATTCCAACTTTTAATAAATAACTAATAAAATATATTCCATTAAATTACTATATTCATTTTCTAAAAACAAATATACATTCCATTAAATTAATAAATAACTATTCCAACTTTTAATAAATAACTAATAAATAAAATACATAAGCCTTATAACTATTCACAAGTCATACATAAGTCATACAAAACAAAATACTAACTAGCTTGCCTTCTCTCTCCATTTAAAACACAACATGAACACTCTCTCTCCACCATGAACTCAAGCTCCCCTCTCTCTTCTCCATGAACACAAGCTCTCTAGCTAGCTTTATTTGATTCACAAATTCCTCTATTTCTAAAGCATAGAAGGATTACAAGCTAAATAAAACATTAGAGAATGAAAGAGTGTACCATGTAATGCTCCTTAGATGAGTATAATCTTCATAAATTTTGAAAAAAAAATGGGCAGCACCTCCCCCTTCTTCTCCCGGCCGAGCCAGCATGAACACAGCGCTAAGTGTTCAGTTGGCTCGGGCGGGGGAAGAAGAAGGCGCCATATACAAACACATTAGCACCGGGTCGTGGCAAGACCCGGTGCTAATGTGCACCAATTAGCACCGGTTGCAGCCAGCAACCGGTGCTAAATGGCCTCGGGCACATTAGCACCGGTTGCTGGCTGCAACCGGTGCTAAAAGGGGCGCATTAGCACCGGGTCTTGCCACGACCCGGTGCTAATGTGTGCGCCCTGACACCCCTGCCCGCCGCCCCCGCTCCTAGCCGTTGGACCCGGTGCTGAAGCCCCATCAGCACCGGTTCCAAAATGGCCGAGGCGGAGGGGATGGGCGGATGTTGAAGTTTCATCTGGTAGTGCGCCGAGACATGTCTCAAGGAATAGACACGCCGGCGGCGGATGGGATGCCTAGGGTTTGGAGTTCGATTGGGGATAAATCAGCCATTGCTTTAGGGCTTTAAACTTCGATTTGGCGCGCAAGAAACTGATTTGGGGTGCGGGCAAACGATTTGGCGCGCGGGGAATTGGTTTGGCGGGAGGAGGAAGGCGGGAAGGAGGAGGGGATCGGGAGGATGAAGAAACAGCCTGTTCTTGGGCCATAAACGGGCGTTTGGGCGGCCCGTTTCAGGTGGGATAGAAATTTTCAGTCGGGAACTTTTTCTTTTAAGGACGGCAAAAAATGTGCCGAATTTTTATTAGGAGTGGAAAAAAACAAAACAACAATAACAACTCACTAGAGTGGTAAACTGGCAACAGCTCTTCCTAACAGAGACTAATAACAAAAAAATAACAAAACAACTAGCACTGATAACTATGGATCAACAACAAAGTCACTGCCTCGGTTACTCCCAATCGCCAATTGGTATTGTTGCATATTGTTGACGCAAAATCCGCACCTCACGCCAAGCACACAGCAAGCCGAATTAGCTGGCTTCACACGTGGCCCGGGCTTTTGAATCCGGAAGCGTGCCAGTCAGTTTGCCTGAAAACTAACAAAGGGACAAAAACGTTTAGATCAAAACCTGGAACGTGCCGGGTGAGACCAGACAGTTCCATATTTGCGGCATTGAAGCCAATCTCGAACGACAAATAGCTACAGAGAAGCTATCTGTCAGCAGTTAAAGCCTCATTCGGCAATCGGCAAGGCACGCAGGGAGCGCACTGCCGAATGCGTGACGTAAGCATTACATAAGATCGGTCTTTAAGTAAGCAAAGAAAGCAAAGTATATCCGTGACCGATTAACGAGGACATATGTGGTATGAAAATAAAGGGTGAAACATGATCATAAATTCGCAGTAAACAAGGAATGCATAGGCCGAAAGCAGCACCCGTCAAGCATGATAACAAACAAGTTAATCCACCGCATGATACGACTTGTTTGAGACCACACCACTAATCAGATTAGACCAATCCACCGCATGATACAATCTAACCATGAAAAGCTAAAAGCATTCAATGTTTAATTACGAACCTACAACACAGTCACGAATTTATATTGAAACAAGAATGCATAGGCCGAAAGCAGCACCCGTCAAGCATGGCAACAAACAAGTTAATCCACCGCATGATACAACTCGTTTGAGGCCACACCACCAATCAGATTAGATCAATCCACCGCATGATACAATCTAATCGTGAAAGGCTAAAAGCATTCATTGTCCAATGCAAACCCACGAACACACGTTCACTCGTGAGAGTACTACCGAATGCGGCTATTTAGCCGAATCGGGGTCCATGGCGAAGGAACAAGCCTAATCGGTAAAGATAAATCTATCAGATCGAATCGAATTCTAATCCACCGGATGATTAGCTCTAAGACGACCCAAAAACCTGCATCTACCGCATGATACCCGGTTCTGTCAAGATCTACACGATACCGACAAGCTCGAACCCGCGACACGTGGCAACCTAGATCGGTTTCGGACTCGGCTATGAGGGGATAAGTCGTCGCATCGTGAAGCAAAGCCGATTCTAGCCGATCTAGATTGGGCAAAGGAGTGTTGCATGAATTAAGCACAGGGTAAAAACGAAGCAACACGGGGTAACTTAATGAATCTGTTAGATCTTGCCGAAATCTAACAGAGCCGATAGCTTGGTCCATACTAGATCTTAGCCCACCGCATGGCTCATGACCTAACAGAGGAACCTTCTTGAGACCACAACTTAAATCCACCGGATGATACTAAGCATGGTAACAAGACTACTTGCATCAAAGCTTAAATCCACCGCATGATACTAAGCATGATACAAGGTTGCCGGTACTTACGGAGGTCGACGGATCGATGACTCCTCTCGAAGAACTCGACGACTCGACTAAAGGACTCGATGTTGGCACGGGGCCGGTTTGTTGTATGATTGATTGGATTCACAATTGCCATGGGTTTATATTTATACCCAGGTCTTGATATAACTCCTAGTCGGACACGACTATAATGCTTGTTTCTAAAAATAAATGACGAATCTTCGTGCCCATATTGCGTTCCTTGTTCGAACCGGCCTTTTCCTTATATTGATCCACGTCATCATGTCTTCCCGAACGCTACCACTCTTCGCCTGCGGAACAATGCCTCTACCGAATGATGACACATTCCCGACCGCAGAGTATCTCTGCCGAACGCTTCAGAAAAACCCCTTAGCCGAATGGCGACGCGTTCCCGACCGCAGAGCATCTCTGCCGAATGCTTCAGAGAAAGCCCTTTAGCCGAATGGCATCCTTCCACCAAATCCGGCTCACATGTCAGCCTCTTCCTGGTGCTAATTTTTGGTGTCAACACATATCCTCTTTTATCAAACTTGCTCCACCGTTTTTTCCTCATATTGAAATATTCTTCTATTGTGCTCTTTCCATATATTCCATCAATAATAGATGATGAGTCCGTCGAAAAGTATTATGTTTATTTTTCAATCGCAGCCCTGTACTTCCTCCACCATATAAAGATGAGATTTACTAAAGATTGATGCTGTTGACTCACCATTGGGCAAGTGTTGTAAAGTTGTACCAATTTATCAATTGCAGCCATACCGCTCTTGTGTATGGGCAGTTCTTGCATATGTGTATCGGGAACCATTTAGAATTTATATGACGTGGAGAACCACTATCCATCCGCTCTCCACTATCCATCCGCTCTCTTCTCTCTTCTATTCTCCCTCTTCCAGCTAGGATTTGTATGACATGGAGAACCATTTAATCTGCCGAGTAAATACTTGCTTTAAGAGCAACTCCATGAGACTCTATAAATTCATCATAATTACTAGTTTTAGAGATTTTGATTGAAAAGGTACCTTCCAACAGCTACATATAGAAACTCTCCAAATAAGGATTTAAGAGAGTGGGGTTTAGAGAGACTCTTGGAGATGCTGTAAGATAGCTAAAACAAGCAGGACCGTGGCCATCATTTTTTCTGCAGTTGGATAGCGTCTCTACCCTCCATGTTATTTGTATGTTCTAGGAGCCTCCGATATTTGGCTTCTTTTTTCTTTATCATCTTTTTAAGATATGTTTTAAAATAGAAAGTAACTAGAGAATGTAATGAACAAATAGTTTTATTGATTGGATGTTGAATACAGTAATTACATATATATACTGCTTAAAGGGGTGCAATGTTTATTCGGAAAAGATATGTTTCTTCTCATAGACACCCATTCTAAAGACAGCTACCAAATACGGAGTACTAAATGATCATATTATTTCTAACGATCTGAACCTCAAAATTAGGTTTTAAGATCTGTTTGGACACGTTGATGCACTACTACCACTAAATAAACACGTACACGTATAGCGTCCAACCATTTTTGCTCTTAGTTTAACATGTTTGTGGACGGGATTTATGTGCCCCTTTTAAGTTTAGAAATTCTAGAGGTGCAATTTAAAGAAGCAACTCAAGCATTCTATCCACAAACCTCATAGTTGCATCACATAAGTTTTCGTATAAGTTCTGTATAGATTTACAGTGCAGCAATTTTATATGACCACAAATAACATGTGTATTAGTGGATTACGTACATCAATTTTCATCAACTCTATAAGGTTTGGAAAACCTTTTGTATACTCTTATAATTTATTGAAATACATGTACGGCACACAAAAGTAATTTAAGCTTCCCTCACGACAAAGAGGTAATTTAATCTTCACTAGAACTGATCGTTACACAGGTCACACGATTCAATAATAAAGGACACGATTACGAATTACCGTTGTACTCCTTTTGCCAATAAAAAACCGTCGCCGGCATTAGCTGATGCGGGAAACAGGAATGCGCATGGCATTCCTCATCAGGGAGAGATGACACCGATCGCCATAGACGCAGCTCTAGCAGGTTCGATTGGTGTGTGGGCGTCTAGACTCGAGAGATCGAGGGACGGCGGGGGCCAGCGGGTGCCGCCGGAGATATGCTTCGAGATCGAGCGCGAGGACAGGAACAGGGGAGAAGCCTGCAGCGTGTCCGCGCCGCGCAGCACCTCGCCGACGACGGGCGCCGGCGCCTGCTTGAAGCAGAATAAGGCGGCGAAGCCTCCGGCGACGGTGGCGAGGGCCACGGCCCAGACGAGCGCGGTGGCGGCCGGCGGCATGACGGCGGCCACCTTGTACGCGAACGCGAGCGTCAGCGCGGCGGTGAGCAGCCACACGGCGAGCTTGAGCCAGTCCCTGAGGGAGGAGCCCGGGTCGGCGCGCTCGTACATCCTGAGGAAACAGAGGAGGAGGACGAGGTCGGCGTAGGCGAAGGCGACGAACGCGGCGGCGTCGGGGTCGCCGCGCGAGCGGTGCAGGGCCATACCGGAGCTGAACGTCAGGTAGCCGAACCCAGCGGTTGCCAGCCACGGGAAGCCGCCGCCGGCGGCGGCGTCGCCCGGCTGCTGCTGCGGCGGCGGCGGCGCCGGATGCCGGTGCAGCAAAAGTGGCTGTCGCGCGACGGACGCCCATTTCTTCTGCTGGCGCGCGTCGGACACCGCGGATGTCATCACCACCGTCCGCATCGCGATTTGGCGCCCTTGATTTGCTTGGGATGTACAGTAGTAGCCGTAGTGTGTAAGTGGGCATCGTTAGCAGAAACTGCGCAACAACATTTTATAGCAGTGTTTTGATCCTCGAAATCTTGGCAGGGAAGACTTTGGCAGAAGGGAACTTACGCGGTGGTGACCGGTGAACTTCGGGGAAGTTGATGGCGCAGATGTGATCCCAACCATTCTCGTGAGTCACGGGCTCACAGCAATGTGGGCGACTTGGCGTGTGGCCCCCCGCTCCGCTAGCTTGCAAACTGCGGCCGCGTACGACTCCCAGCGCGCAGCAAGAGAGACACATTGGGCGGAACTGCACGCGCAGGGATGAGAGAGACCTGTGTGCCATGCGACAGAAATCTTGACCAATGAAATTACTAGCATGTACTAGTATAGTTCCGTAGTCTGTCTCTGCAGCCGCCGGGAACGATATCGCTTCTGCGCTTTGTCTGGTATACCAATTGCTCCCTAACTCCTATACAGATAGTGGACATTAAATTTTAAGACGACGAAGTATCAAAAAAAAATTAAGACGACTTGTACTGGTCGTCTCCGTCGAATCTCGACTCGTAGGCATTGTAAAATTATAATAATACCACCCGTGGTACTAGTACCGGTAGAATGCATATTTGCCATCCTGGCGTACGCATCTACTCCGTATATAATTTCAAATTCATGTCCGATCCTCAAGACCTCGACTAGTAGCTAGTTTTCTACTGGTGAGAGTTGTTAGATAGAAATTAGCTAGATATATTTAGATTACTAGAGCTAAAATTAACTTGATCCTCTTTTAGTGTAAACAGAAAGAGTGTGCCCCTACAGAAAAGGACAGAACTATTAGGGTGGATCTAAAAGGATAAAATGGAAAAATGTAACCTATTACCTTTTACTTTTAGGAGGTAATAGATCACTATATAATATTTTTATTTTAAAAAACAGGATAAATAAGAAAAACATCTACATATTAGTGTGAGATACATGTAACCAGGGTACTAACCAGACAAGTAGACACAAATCGACCTATCCGAACCTCATCATCATCACCGTCGAGGTAGACGGGTTAGGTGCAACTTCCTCGACCACCGAGAAAGTTGGAGAACTAGTTTAGCAGTTCTGATAGTTTAGAAACAAATTCGAGCCTTGATACATAGTTCACGACAAAGAATTCACTATTCTTGTAGTGGAGACATTTCTCGATGTTGGAGGGGTGAGTCTTCTCTACAAGACTCTGCCCATGATTTATGGCTCAGTAAAGGAAAGGACAAAAGCGACGTTTTTAAGTAAAGAGCAGATACCTGCGTTGTGAGCCTCGGTAGCTCTATCTTTCTTAAATTACGTGGCCTGTAGCTTTTAGCTGGGGCATATACATTTTGGTAGCTGAGTTGGGCTTGCCCTCAGACTCCCAGCGACCAGGAAGAGATACGAGAAAGTGCCCGGAGATGAGTTGGAGGCCGGGTGGGACTTGCGTGCTCGGCGAATGAAAGAGACCACACACCTACGTAACGACGATTCGTTTCTTCAATAAAAAGAAAGATGACGCCGATTCCTTAGTCTGTGTTAGTGTGTATCTGTATGGCCTAGTGCCACAGCGACTTAAAGCATGTACAATAATTTAGACAGTTGTTGTCTATTTAACACGTACAGACAGCTAAATAGATAGCTATACAATAAGCTGTCTATTTAGTTGTCTATGTGACAATTAATATGCACTGTGTTTACTATTGCTCTACATGGGAGCACGAGAGATAGTAGACAGCAACCCTCTCTTTCCTCACTAAATGATGGTCACATCAGCTCATTTTGCATAGATAGCAACAAAAAGACAGCAGCTGTCTAACCGTTGTACATGCCCTTACACTATTGTGTGCAATCATTGATGTGCCTATAATTTTTTTCCTAATTATTAGTTAAAGCACAGCTTTTGAAATCATCGTCTCCGCCGACTCTACGTGTTGGCGTATCGTCTGCGCTGTCCAAAGTTCATGTGAACAAGCCAATGCATCCATATGGATCGTATTTTTCTAATTTAATTTAGAATTTATCTTGCATTATTTTTTAATAATAGATGATATAGGTCTGTTAATATCGAGACATATGTGATGACTTCGTCCATTCAACATCCACTAGCCCAATCTCTCTGAGATATAGGGATATGGTTAGCTTGCATGTATTTATAAGTATGAGTGTACTTCAAAGTGTCTATATTGATATTTTGCAAAAAAAAAATAATAAAAAACTTACTAATATCTGATCTAGAACGAAATTCGATGCGGCGATATAGAAGCACTAGTGGAGAAGCCTCCGTTAGCACTGTTTTCAAGCCACACCAATCGTGGTTTTGAAACCGGCACTATGCAACCGAGACAGAATGTCGTCTCAAGTATTATATATACTGTTAATATCAGTTAGAGACTTCAACCGGTATTAAAAATGGGAAACTTCTACACACCGCCATGAAGTCACAAAGTCCCGGTTGGTAACACCAGATCACTTTTAGTCACGGTTGGTGTTACCAACCGGGACTAAAGGTCATGCAGGCTCGGATTAATTTAGAAAGAAAACACTCAAGATTGTGCCATATGCATGTATCGTGTGGGTAAGATGGTAAACAAACTACAAGCGAGGTGAGAGGTCTCCACGTGTGCATTTCCACACGAAAACTTATGTGACTTGTTAGGCCTCTTTTATATTTTGTTTCTGGACCGAACTAATGGGGGCATTCTGTACTTACTGGGTTGCTGCAACGGTTTCATTGCAAGGATCTCAGGCCACTATAGCCTAAAAGCCAATTTCCCCTGCACTATAGTTCCTAAGGAGAACTGGACCAATTTCATGTGGAGTAGAGTTGTCACCCAACAAGTGATCTTTGTCTGGTGCCGGTGGAGTTCCCAGATTAGGTTCCGCGTGCATAGGACAACACGAGCCCGAAACTAGAGAAATTTTAAAATGTTTGAGATTAATTAAAGCCATCCATTCTAAGATGATATCGGACGGTGGAAATAAAGAGAGTATCCATAAGTACCTAAATAGAGGTACCAAATTCGTGAGACCAGGTACCAAAAATAGTGAGACCAACCATTATTTTACACTAAGTACTTTTTAAATACCAGTGGGTACCTCTCCGAGCATTGAAAAATAGCTCCCAAAACTAATATAGATGTAAAACAAACATATGTGTACTTCACTACTGGGTCAAGATCGCAAATAGGAGAGCTAGAGATGGGGATACACTTTTGATCATAGTTGAATTGCTTCTATTTTTCTCATGAAATACTAGTACATACGCAAATACTTCCACACACGCATACTCACCTCTATAAATACATTATTTCTCAACTAATAAATAACCTTTAATTTAAGTAGCACCACAATCAATTATATTATTAAAACTTATAAATATAAAATTATAGAAAATAAAAAATATACTGCAATAATTTAAAAATATTTACAAAAAACAGAAAACATTAGTGAATAAAATGACAAGCAATTCACGATGTTTGCGCAGGCCACCTTGTAGTATATATAACAAAAGGAGATATTGATCACTCGGAACACTTCAGCTCAAAGCCCCATTAACTATTCACTTACCATCGTTAACGGCACTACAGCAGAGTTGCCTCACTACACTACAGGGCTTGGTGTTGAAGCCTTGAGCCAAAATTAGAGCGAGCCCACACAAAAAGATTGATGAATAGCAAAATAACGTAGCTAGATAGTAATTACTGCTGCTGCTGCTACTATTTATGTCGCTGCGCGCACATCTCCTCTGATAAAGACAAAGAGCTTGAGTGTCAGGATCATATATAATACGCGTATATGGCAAAGGGAGATATATAGATCATGGCTCTTTACTCTTTAGGAATACTTCGGCTCAAAGCCCCATTAACTCGCTACTCTTCACCAACCGTCGTTAACGGCAGACGTGGTGTTGGAGCCTTTTGAGCTAAATTTAGAGGGAGCCAACGCAAAGGATGTTATGAAGCTAAATATTTTATACTCCCTCCGGTTTGATAAAGAAAGTCGTTTTGTAAAAGATTTGAGTCAAAATTGAGAATATAAATCATGAATAACATTTTAAGTCGTTGAGTTTGAAAATGTGCAAATTATATAAATAGATTAATCTTGAAAATTACATTCATAAAAATGTAGATATATAACTTTTTAAGAAATAATATTTTAGAAAAGAGAAGTCAAAGTTGTGTTTTGGTGACCGTGTTGCTGTTCTAAACGACTTCTTTTACCAAACTGGAGGGAATATAGCAAAATAACCCGGTTATATGGTAGTAGTGTTTCTTAAGATATTGCTAGTCTATACTAAAAGGATCCTAGAGAATTGAAAACACTTCTCACCCAAAAAATCCACCTCCACCCCTCACAAAGGGCCCACCTGTCGGGTTGTAGGACGTGGGAAGACGTGGAAAAATATGGGAAAACAGTGCAAAATACGAAACTTTTTTCACCTAAGACTCTACCCATACCCACGCGGACCCACCTGCTCATGATATACCCACATTTGTAACCACGTCTATACACAATTATCCCGTATTGCTAATAAACAATAGATTGGAGAGTTTTTTCTATATAAATAAAGACCAACTATCTCAAAAATGATGTGCATCTATATTTGAGAATATCTAAAACTCTCTGTACATGAGAGAGCGAATATAAAGTATTTTTAAAAGCGCTTCGCACGACTGGTCTGTTTACCATGGTCCACTCAAGTGATATTGTTTTAGTACATATGTGTCATCAATAAACGTGCGTGCCGCACGTGCGTTCATGCCAGTAGTTTTAAAAAGACGAGGAAAAACGGACTGCCAAACAAACATCATGCTGTACCAAGGGAAATTCAGCATAAATCATTGCGCGCGCGTGCCGCGGTGTCAAAGTAGGTGGCCCAATCCAAACTCGCGACACCATGAAACCCATACTCTTGCGGACTTCTGAAATTGTTGATGAGTTACATTCGAAATTAAGGGCATGTCGACGAGTTTTTGTCTTCCTATATATGCGCCCCGCTTGGTTTTTGCGAGCACATATATCATGGGCTGACGACCATATATAGTACTCCCAACGGTGAAGGCCGCAAGAGTATGGGTTTCACGGTGTCGCGAGTTTGGATTGGGCCACCTACTTTGACACCGCGGCAGCCGCGCGCAATGATTTCTGCTGAATTTCCCTTGGTACAGCATGATGTTTGTTTGGCAGTCCGTTTTCCCTCGTCTTTTTAAAACTACTGGCATGAACGCACGTGCGGCACGCACGTTTATTGATGACACATATGTATTAAAACAATATCAGTTGAGTGGACCATGGTAAACAGACCAGTCGTGCGAAATGCTTTTAAAAATACTTTTTATTCGCTCACTCGTAGAGTATTGTAACACGGGCTGACCGACGACGGTTCGATCGAGTGGAGGAGGCACAGGCACCCAAATTCATGCCTTGTCACCGTAGCAGAAGAAGGTCCAGAAGCCTCCCACAACGGTGGCGAAAGCCATGATCCACACCACCACGGCCACCGCGGCGGGCATTCCGGCCGCGACCTTGGCCGAGAACAGCAGGGTGAGCGCCGTGGTGAGCACCCAGACGGCTACCTTGAGCCAGCCCCTGGTCGTGGATTCGGGCTCGGCGCTCTCGTACCACCTCAGGCAGGCGAACAGGAGGACGAGGTCCATGTACGAGAAGGCCACGAACGCGACCGCGCCTCGCTCGCCCTGCGACCGGAGGATGGCCACGCCGGAGTTGAAGGTGAGGAAGAGAAAACCCAACACGGTGAGCCACGGCACGCCGCTCCAGAACCTCCGGCGGCGGCGCGCATCGTCTTCGCCATCAGCAACGGGCGGCCCCTGCTGCGGCTGCCGGCGAGGCAGCAGGGGCTCCCCCCCAGGTTCATGGGTAGCCTCGTAGTGCTGCCGAGCGTCCATGGACAAAGCAGGAGCGGCAACGCATGCAGCAATGGCGCGAGTGGCTGGCTCTGGCCTCGCGCGCGTTTTTGCTCTTCTGGATCCGGTCCGTTGATTTTATATAGGGAACCCTCGGAGCACAAGGAAGGAAGGTGGGTGGAAATTTCCGGGAAGCTTCCTGCCCTGTCCTGATTGGCTAGATATGGGTCGTCGCACGACTTTGAAAAAGCTAATAAAAGCCGCACCTCACGACACGGCCAAAGTTGCGTACTGATCGTGTCGCCGTCACACCGGCGCAACGTCTCCTCCGGCCAGCACGAGGATGCACACCCAAGAAGAGTATCATCATTTTATCGGATCCCTTCCTTCCTTGCCCAGAACAACTAAAAAACTTGCCTTTGTTTTTTGTCGACCTGGTATAGCAAACTCTCACCTTTTTCAAAAGCCCACCCACCCCATAGCCAGTACTGGTCTGTACAATTTTGGTTCAACTGTTTTGCATCACACGACATGAGACTAGCTAGCTACCTGTACGTTCAACTAATTAACCCGGAGCAAACAAATATTTTTCTGTCGTTGATGTTAGTTAGTAGGATTATTTGAATTTGAGTAGTGGATCAATGGAGCGGACCTGATCAACAAGAACAGATTGGCCAGAGGGAGGTTGATCTAATTAACGTAGATACATATATAGTAGGCATTATTAGTCGTCTACTCGTACATTAGAAACCATCCGAGAATAATGTCATGATTCCAAGAGCGATGGGTGTTGGCGTTTTCGTCCGTGCATGACCAATTCGTTAGTTCTCTGCATTTGCGCAGGCGCAGCAAAGTCTTGTTTCTAACCAATCCCTGCCAGCTCAGCTATACTTTTCAAACTCTGAAGGAACAAAAATCAAACTACGGATCTCCCAATAAAGAAAGAAAGAAAGAAACCCGCGCAGAAGCGCGCAGCTTCATGCCGAAACGAGGAGCAACGGTAAGACCTAGATACAGTTTCCAACGAAGCTCCTCCTCTAATACAACATATATAGATGAATCCCTGAATTACATAGCTGGATGCTGATGAGGACACGTGGTTGTGGTGTTATTCTGGAAATCCGTAATCGAATTCTCAGCTGCAGTACCTATGCTTGTTTGGAAGCAAAACTCGAGTAACTCGAAGAAGGATAGGACGTGCATGGTGCCGATCGAGGAGCCACATCGCCATCTTGAGGAGCTCCCGCCGGGGCGACCGCGGCGGCGTCCTCTCGTACCGGCGCAGGCAGTAGAAGAGCATGGCAAGGTCCAGGTAGGAGAAGACGACGAAGGAGACGGCACCGTGGCCTCTGTGCCACGAGGACACGGCCATGGCCGAGCTGAACGAGAGGAACACAAAACCCAGGATCGTCGTCAGTGGCGAGGGCCCTGCTCCGTCGTGCTCGTGCCCCTCTGGTGCTGGCTGGATCAGTGGCTGCTCCTGCTCGAGCAGGGTTTCAGGCATGGAAAGCTTCTGCTGCTCTGAAGCCATCGAGCCGTGTGCGTGGTTCCCTGATCGAGGTAACTGAACACGCTTAAGCTTAGAAAGTACTCTACACGTGGGACGGGCTTGCTTTGTTATATAGTGTGTGCGAGCTTGCGAGGGGGAAAGCTCAAGCTGCCAGCAATGCGAAGGGAAGGGGATGGCCTGTGAACTTCTGCCAAGCTCCTGTGAAGTTTCAGATGGTTGCTGCCTTCTTGCAAATGGCAAATGAAGTTCCCGCGTTAAAATGTTGGTGGCTGCCTTCTTGGGAATGGCATGGAAGTTCTCCAAACTATAAGTTCCCGCGGAGTTTCTGATATGGTTTGCCACTCTTGCAAATGGCGAATGAACAAAAAAAAATTGCGAGTGAAGTTCCCGCGGAGTTTCTGATGGTTTGCCACTCTTGCAAATGGCGAATGAACAAAAAAAATGGCGAGTGAAGTTCCCGCGTTAAATTGCTAATGGCTGCTTCTTGGAAATGGCTTCGTCCTGTGAAGTTCCCGCGAAGTTTCTGACAGTTGTTGGCTTCTTGCAAATGGGAAATGAAGTTCCCGCGTGAAATCTCTTGTGGCTGCTGCTTGGAAATGGTCCGTTCCCCTGAAAAAGGTGAAGGTGCTTCCCTTGAAAAAAGAAAAAAATCTCTCTCCAAACTCCACTATTCACCTATCACATCAAATCCCTCTCCTCATCATGCATGGGGCACTAAACGTGGATAAATAAAAAAACTAGTTGCATGGTTTTGATGTACAGGACAAGACAAATCTTTTGAGTCTAGTTGGGTCATGGTAGAACAATGTTTATCACATTTCACCCTTTTTTCACTTTGTTTTTGGAACTAAACGCCCCAATATATGCATGTTTCCTGGCCCATTCGTTAATTCTCTTTGTAAAACATTTTGCCTATGACCAATTTATACAAATCACTAAAACTAGAGGTTTTAGGCCTCTTGATTGATAGCGGAGCCAGACAAGAGTTTTTATCCGTTTCATGTTAATTTTAGCCATTTCATCTTTTTGTAAGAAACATATAGCAGAAATCACAAACCCAGTTTATAATCTAGATTATCGTCATTGCTTGTCTGTTGCCCGCTCAAGAACTTATTTTATCTCAGCGTCACTTTATCAGACTTAACTGTCATTTTGCTGAAGTAATCAAGTTTTGAAATTACTATATCTGTGCATTTATCATGTAAATATACTTTGAACACACATTTTATCATTCTTACCGCATGGGCCCTTTTCAGGCAAAATCGGAACGTTATATATATGAGGTGTATGTAATCATGGTAAACACAGTCTTTATGCGAAAAAACACCAGCCAATAATGTATATATATGTCCGTTTCTGTAGTCCGCGTGAGGTTGCCATATAACAGAATGCGTGGAATTCTCCGGCGACGTGCCGTTCCAATATACTCCCTCATTTTGCTTTCATAAGACGTGCATGTATATCAAGATTCAAACTTTACAATTTTTGACTAATAATTTAAGCAATAAATTTTAATTTTATAGTGTAAATTTAGCATCGTTAGATTTGTAATAAAAATTACTTTATAATAATATAAGATAAGATAAATGAATGGTCAAAATAAAATTTAGAAAACCGTGACGAGTCCGACCGTGCCTTGTATAAAAGCAAAGGAGGGAGTAATTGCCATGAGGCAAATTAACCTTGGCCCGCGGACGAGCGTGACGGCATGGTTCAATCTAGCAAAATGAGGCACCAAGTCATGACACAAAGAAGCTAGAGTTAAATTAAATATATCGATCCCAGATGAGCAGCGTACCACCTGATCGATCGCTGAGGCAAACGGCCGGCGGCGTTGGGCATCTGCATGTACTTCATCCGCCGAATTGAAGCGCGTTTTGGCCGAGGGCTATATAGAGGATCGGAGGCGGAGCTCGATCGCGCAACCTTCAATTCCTAGGAGCGAAACTTCCCGGAAGAGCATTTTGGCCTCGGGAAACGGTCAGCTGTATATGCCAACTGCTACCGAGTACTTCCTCCCTCCCAAAATTTACAATATAAAATAAGTATTATTAGATTTATCATATAATATATTTCCATAGGAAACTTATTTGGAAATCTAAATGTTGATATTCGTTGTTATAAGTTCAGTCAAAATTAAATTTGTTTGACCCGTCCAAAAGGTAGAAGTGCACTTATTTTGGGACGGGGGAGCAGGCAACTATGCTACCTCGGGTACCACCTGTCGTTTTCCGAGAAGTTTCGGGGGCGCGCGCGAGACGAAACGGTGGTAAATAAAAGGCTAGCTGTGCTTGCAGTGAGAGGTACACGCGTTGATCGATTCCCCCGTAGTCAAAAGATTCATTCTCTGCGTGTGTCCTCCGGCAAGGCACGCACCACGGATCCTCGATCGACTGACAACGACATGTATCTTTTGGACAGGAGCGTGTATTATATGGTTTCAAATTGATAAAATGGAATATGTAGACGCGGTTAGGATGCGTTTATGCGCTCAGGCGCTCAGCTAGTGTGTTCAGACGATGACGTCACTTTTCCCACTCTTCAGATCACACTGAATGACCTACCGGTACGTGCTTTAATTTGGGACTCGACGAAGGACCATCTCGCCTCTTTAGATATATATATATATATATATATATATATATATATATATATATATATATATATATATATATATATATATATATATATATATATATATATATATATGACAAGTAGCTACACTCATCTCCTATCGGGTTTGCATGCACCGCACCGCCCGCTAGTGAGTCACGGGCGCACAGCTAATATTTCGGAGGGGGCGCTGGGCGAACCCATACATGCAAGATGCAACTACCAGATTGATTCTATTAATTCAAGGATAAAATAAAATAAACATTGAGTAGTGATACCCGCTAACGAAGCCTAGATGATATACCGGAGAAGTATTAGTGCATACGACATCTTTCGTAGAGTATGGATACATACATGCCTCCATGGAGCATATATATACACACGTCGATCTATAGGAGTATCAGTACATACACATTTATGGGAGTATGAGTACATACACTAATTAATGTATTAATTTGGAGCACAAGCATGCGTACCATATGAGTATGCATAGATACGCATATACAAATAATGAGTAAGGAGTACGTACACTGTAAATTAATACGAGTAAATATATCCATTGGAAATATTTGCAAGTGATGCTGGCACGCAAGATCATCATCGACGGAGGCCATCGCCGGCACCGGACGGGACGCGATGTTGCCGTGGAACGCCTGAGGTTCACATGGTTTAGTATTGGCTCCACCGCTGCAGCAAAATCGATGGGAACAAGAACTCCCGATTTGCATTCTGCATGCAGCAAGGAGATTAGGTCAGGCTGAATGACGATGAATGAATTGGTTTGATCATGGTTTCCGTCAGGTCCTTTCGGATGCCAGGTAGAAGAATGAGTACCGAAGAAAGTGGAGCGGGAGATTTGATCATGGTTTAAATTATAAGGAAGATCGGGAGGAGGCCGGGGGACAGCGGGTCTACCCGCTAAACAGAGGTGGGTTCGGTACCCGATAGGACGCACCGAGAAAAAAAAATAGTACAGGAAAGAGAGGAGGGTAGCTACCAGCGCCGGTAGAAAGAAATTTTTCTATATATATATAGAGAGAGATTGCATTCTACACGCGTGTATAGCTACTCCTCCGACTGCGCCTCACTGCTAGTGCAAATTGCGCGCTGCATCTCGGTTCTCGGCGAACAGGTATGT
This sequence comes from Echinochloa phyllopogon, assembly GCA_033239725.1. Taxonomy (NCBI): domain Eukaryota; kingdom Viridiplantae; phylum Streptophyta; class Magnoliopsida; order Poales; family Poaceae; genus Echinochloa; species Echinochloa phyllopogon. Next base: position 8,319,444 of record BTCW01000001.1, read on the forward strand.
GATCACACCTCCTCTTAGTTCCCGTGTGATTTTGATCCTAAACTATTGGGTGCATGCAGATCGGGATTCGTGGGTCTTTAATTTATTCCCGTCAATTTTCTTCTTAGGCCAGTCTCAACGAGGCGTTTCGCTACGCTGTTTCTCATACGTCACATCATGTACAGTGAGATGAAATAATGAATGAAACACACATTCACAATGAAGCATTTTATTTACACGGGTTTCAAAACAAAATAAAATAATTAATTACATTCGGATGTTATCACCATGGTGAAACGAAATCCCCCTCAATGGCCGTTTCACCGCGTTACCGAGACCTAGGTAACAACGCTGAGTCGTTTCACCATGGTGGAATGATTTTCTTCTCTCATTCGTCAGCCGTGTAAACACAAGAAATTGACTTTTTTTATGACGAAAGAGGAATATTTGGTTGCTTTCCAGCCAAAAAGTATTGGTTCTTGTGCGAGAGGCTAGGTTTTTCGTTCAAATATTTTGCACTCGGACTAAATACAAACCCTTTGGCCCGGTCATCATATGAGAAATTGAGAACGACGATGGCAAGTGCAAAGTGATGCGCGTGAAAAAGCAGGGATTCGTTTCACTTTCAGAACTGGCGCTGAGCTTGAACACTACTCCTCCATAGTGTAGCTGTGAAGAACTCAAAGCTTAATTGGTCGGCAACCGTAGTTGTTTTTTCATTACCTTTTCTTTTCGTCACTGATCTTCAAAACAATTTCGGTGATCTTAGAACCGACTGGGCCTTGTGGAGGCCTGCAGGAGCTAGCCCATGCTCAGCCCAACATTTGATCGGGCCAGATCAGTCAGTCGCCTATTATTCTCCTCTGAATAAGTCCTTTCGGCTTCCCTCAACTATTGGCAAAGTCCGATTCCCTTCCCCATCTCCAAAACCGGATGTTCACGGTACCTGAGACTAGTTTCACAAATTTTCCTAAAATTATGTTTATCTTTTGCTGTATAGTTTGGAGTCAGACTTGTTTTTAGGCATAACAGACTAATTGTAATAAATAATAGGAGCAACTACTTAGGGAAAAAGTCTACGTAACCCCCCCAAGTATCAAGGGTGGTCTACTTAACCCCCCCCCCCAACCTTTAAAACCGGGTATTAAGCACTCTAAAGTTTGCAAAACCGGACATGGAACCCCCTGCGGTGGTTTTGTGGGTGGTTTTGCTGTGTTGGCAGTACAAGCTGGCTCAACTTGCTGACGTGGCACAAGGCCCGCTTGTCAGGCTGGTTCGGCCCAAGTAAAATAGCCCAGATAGCCCATGTTGGTAGGTTTGGCGCCAAATCACTGGGAATGGCGGGAAACAAAGGCCAGTAGCAGTAAAGCGAGGGAGTCCATGTAGTGCCAAATTCAACTGCATCCCATTGTTCCATTGGTGGAAAATAACCAGATATTGCACATGAAAAATACAATAATAGAGACACAATTGAACATGTGCTATCATGTTTGATTATGTTGAAATTGAGTACTAGATTATATGTTGTTCATATAACATCAAACAAAAAAGAAAAAAACTGACAAGGAGATAAAATAGCAGGTGGTCCATATAATTACTTTAAATAAGCAACAAGTAGTAGGTTTAGCTGCCCCATACATATAAGCATTTGTCCAAAAGGTGTGTTTATAAGGGCACTCATACTAGATCAGTGTCATGGCGCCAACACAAGTGCAGTATGCACACATTAGCTGCTACATTTAGTATCTCTAAGCCAAAAGACATTCCTTTCTATGTCAACCAAAAGAAAGTATCATTGTGACCACTATCTTAGTAATTGTCCCCAAACAGCAAGTGCTGGAGCCTCCTTTGGCTTGTAGTCCTGTGACTTGGCTGTTGTGTGATGGAGCTCTGTTGTGTAGTTGGTGCTGCCTGACTCTGTTGGGTACCAACATCAGACTGCAGTTCAAACATACATGATTAAAGACCATTCTAATGGAGTTCAAACATACATGATTAATGACCATTCTAATGGAGTTCCATTCTGATAGGTAGATCAGATAGAATGAACTTACCATTGGCTCTCTCTGCTTTCTCTTCAATCCTCGAGTTGTAGAAGGCTTCTTTGGCTTACTGTTCCTAGCTACAGATGAAGATGGCTCACTTTGCTTCTTGTTTCTTCTAGCATCCCTCTTGATGTGAGCATTCTTTTTGTTGCCAGATTCAGGATTTCTTGGACACCTTCTTGAATTGTGATCAGTTTTCCCACATAGCCTGCAACGCATTTTTGTGCCTACCTTGCTTAGCTTTGTGCCCTTAGGTGGTTCTCCTGGCTCCCTTCTTCTCTGGGTTTTGGGCCTCCCTGGCAGTTTTGGTTGGTCAGAAATACAAAACATTGAAAAACATAGCATTACCTTTTGTTGGTCAGAAATCATAACCCATCCTTCCCCTCCATTGCATATGTTAAGATCCTTTTGGAGCAACCCAAGAAACCAATACCATGAATCATAGGTCTCAATAGCTACTGCAGCCCAAGCAATTGGATACATCTGATTATTAGCATCTCTACCTATGGCACAAAGTAAGTTTCCATTGTTGGCACCCTTGAACCAGCAGCCATCTAAGCCTATCATTCTTCTACATCCAGCAAGAAACCCTTTTTTGCAAGCATCAAAACACACATAAAATCTCTGAAACACATTTCTATCCTTGTACTCTGGGTTTAGAGACACCACAACTGTAGATCCAGGGTTGCTTCTTAATAGCTCAGCCTGGTAGTCATACACTCTTGTATATTCTCCCTTCATAGAGTCTAGTGCTTCCTTCAGAACTAAGGACTTGGCTCTCTTACACTTGGAGATAGACACATCAACAAGCATGTCTCTGAGGACTGCATTCTTGATCAGTTCCACTTTCCATGTGGGATTGTCCTTGATCTGATTGTAATAGTGCTTTGCAATTAGATTAGATGTCACCAATTTGTTATCCCTCCTTGGTGGACAGTTGTGCTCATCAACAAATGTCACAACTTTCAACCATTCTGATCTGGTAGTGATTGACCCATAGATGAGCCATGGGCATCCCTTCTAAGAGCATATAGCCCTAACCTTTTTCTTCTCATCCTTCAGAAATGTGATGTGCCTATGTGTTTTCACACCATACTTCAAAATTGCTTTCTTAAACTGCCTGCTGCATCTAAAGGCCATCCCAAGGGAGAACATAGGAACTGGGGCTTTACTGTCATACCTATTCTCTAGGCTCCTCCATCTTTCTGATTCTCCATCACTATTCTCTTCGTATGAGTAATCTTCACTTGAGTCATAATATGGACTGTCAGGATCATCTAAGTTGGGAACTTCAGCAACCAAATCCTCTTCTCCTAGCTGGCTGCCATGAATTCCAATCTTCTTTGCCCTTATGTTTCTCTTTATGTCCTTGGCAAATTTCCTTAGTTCTTTAAATTCTTCATCTTCAGCAGAACTATCCTCCTCTAGTGGCTGCTGATATTCTTCATCTGATGTCTCACTCTCTGAACCTTGTTCACTACCTCCATCTTGGTATTCCTCCTCTTCACTGTCTCCACCTTGGTAATCCTCTTCTTCCTCATCCTTGCTGCATTGGAAAACCTTAGAAGGAGACTTGTAAAATTCTATAAAACTCCTCAAATCCTTATCACACTTCTTTGGACTCTGAATATCAATTGTTATGTCTTCTATTTTTTCATCTACTCCACACATGACAATATCAACATCCTCCACATATATGTCTGCTACACCCCCATCACTAATATGATTTGCCATTGCTTGACAAGAGGCATCATTAGTCAACAACATTAGCCCTTCTGACAGTGGCATCCCAGGCTTCAACCAATGCATACGCACAAAAGATGATGATCTGGCATGATCTTCTAGATGGCCCTTTATCTCAGGCAATGATACCTTGTCCAACTCAACATCAGAAATTGCACTTTGTCCTCCAACATACTGCAGCTGCCCTCCAGAGTTGACAAATGACCCACCAAAGTGAAATTTGACTGTCAGGTACTCCAATTTATCCATCCTGACACCACAAACACATATCTGTCAGTCATACGCCCAAAAAATTGGGATTTATGTCTACTTCTACGACAACCCACAAGAAATTTTATCAAATTTCTGCCTAACCTACTACTACGCCTTCTCTTCTGTATGCAACATGAGAAAAGAAACCAGATAAAAAACCTAATCTTGCATAAAACATAATGCTATTCAAACCCTAGCGCCTCAGTTCCTTACTCAATCGAATCGTATGCCAAGTTGGGGAAAATACCTAGGTCATAGAGAAGCAGTGACTCACCTCGTCCTCCAGCAGCAGTTCACTCAGTGAACTAGGCTCGCGATCATCCCCTCGCCGTCCGCCTCGCCGGAGAGAGTAGGCCGCCGCCGCGGAAGAGAGAGAGACGGAGAAAGAGAGGGGGGTTCGACTGGAAGGGGATGAGTCCGTGCGGTTAGCTATCTGGGCTATTTTACTTGGGCCGAACCGGCCTGACAAGCGGGCCTTGTGCCACGTTAGCAAGTTGAGCCAGCTTGTACTTCCAACACAGCAAAACCACCCACAAAACCATCGCAGGGGGTTCCATGTCCGGTTTTGCAAACTTTAGAGTGCTTAATACCTGGTTTTAAAGGTTGGGGGGTTAAGTAGACGACCCTTGATACTTGGGGGGGTTACTTAGACTTTTTCCTAAAAACTATCAAAACTTTTTGATCTAAAACAATTTTTCCATTAATTTCCTACTAATTTACTTTGATAATTTTCATTATTAATTTTCTATTAATTCGCTTTGATAACTTTTACTAAATAGTTGCTCTCATTATTTTTTATTACAATTAGGGCGGGGCGGGGCCGGTGAGCCCCATCCCCGATAGGCTTAACACGGGCGAAACCGTCCCCGTTCCCGTCCGCGGTGGAGCCCCGCCGGGGACAGAGGCGGCGAGCCGACGAGCAGTGTTGGCGCTGTGGACGACGAACTCGAAGCGGCGCGTTGGCAATAGGCGAAGCCGGGGATGGCGAGTCGCGGGGTCGGCGACGAACTCCGGGAGCGACGGCTTGCAGGGCTACAAGCTAGGTGGCCGGAAGCGTCGTCGGCGTCGCTCGAGAAGCGGCCGCGCCGCGCAGCGGATGGCGACGGCCGTGGGGGACTCGGTGCTACGTGCGGTGGCGGCCTTGGGGTGGTGGGATGAGTATAGTGTTTCCTCTGTGATTTGCTTATTGGATTATATATCTTAGGCCAAATCTTCTATGATTTCGAGGCTTCGCGGCTCCCTACGGGGCAATTCTTCTATGATTATCTTACACCAGCAGATGTAGCACCAGACGGCAGATACGTGGCATCCTGTCATCGTACGTGATATATATCAGCAGATTTCTTGCAAGTATCGTACGTGCCCCTGCCAGCAACACATTATATATTTGGATTGCTAACTTTTGCCCGTCACCGCAATGGGAGATGGCACACATGGTTTTGGCTTGGCCCAGAGGAAAAATGAAGAAGAAAAGAATACAAATAACTCTTAAGTATCTTGTTCAACCCATACACACATGGGCAAAAATGCAGAGACACCAGAGCGGCACCAGACGGCACATTCACCAGGCCGCCCCCCGACCTGAACGATCACAACACTTCTCTCTGTAAACGAACAAGGCAACGAAGCCTCCTGCAGCCGTCGCAAACGCCATCAGCCACACCAGAACCGCAACCGGCGCCGGCATGACGGCGGCAACTTTCCAGGAGAAGGCGAATGTCAGCAGAGTTGTCAGTATCCACACAGCGATCTTGAGCCACTCCCTCTCGGCCGATCCAGCAGGGGCACTCTCATACATCCTCAGGCAGACGAAGAGGGCAACCAGAACGGCGTAGGAGAAGATTACAAAGGCGATGGCCGAGATGTCACCTTGGGATCGAACTATAGCCATGGCCGAGTTGAATGTGAGGAAGAGAAATCCAAGGAATGTTAGCCAGGAGAAGCCACTACTACTGTCGTCGGCGGATTTATGGTCGTCGTTGGGTATGCTGTTGGTGGCCTGCTGATGATCCTTGAGCACAGGGGCGTTGGAGTGATCCGTCATGATCAGGTGCCTGATAGCTGCTGCTCGGAGTGCCGCCATGCCGATGATCTCCGACTCCGAGTAGTGGACCAGACCGTTTGCTCCTGATGGGAAGCAGGGAAAGAAGGCTGATGGGGATCCAAAGCACGATGTCCAACCAGTGTACGTAGTAGTATGATTGAGTGCCGCACGGGGAAGAAGAGCTTCTTAAGCTTGCAGCTGGTTGCTACCGTGGCCAAGGTTGTGGTGCTTCGTGTTTGCTGTGAGCTTGATCGATTGAGGTTTATAGATGAAGAAGCTGAAGCTGGCAGCTTCGGTGAAAACCCGCGGTCCTCCACTCCAGAAGAAGCTTGCAGGAAGTTTACGCCTAAAAGACAACCAAACCGACAAAATGGGCCCGCCCTTTACTTTTTATAGCCGTGGCGGTAGGTAAATAACACGTTCACTTCCACGACTCCGCGTCAGGCCGGCCTCCTCGATCGCCATTTCTGTGACACGCCGAGTTCCAACAGGCCCATTCTCGGGTCAGCTGACAGAGACACTTGTAAGTTTTGAAACCTCCAATTGGCGCTAAATGCTTCAGCAGTCATCGACCAGTTGTGGGCGACTGTGCTGGTTCAAAACCGAGTAGCACGGTATCCTGCAAAGCAAAGAAGCGCGTTGACATAACAATATGAATATATGGCATGGTGGGCGGCACACAACTTCAGTTCAATAACAAGGAGAGTTCACAAAAGAATATCCCGGTACCGCAATCAACTAACACGGCATTTTAAGGCGCTTTCATACATCATATTGTTCAACTTAATGATTTTTTGTCTGTTCTCTGCGTTTGATAGTATCTTTTTCCCAAAATTATGTAAGACTTTTCATTCTGAACAAGTAAGAATCAATCAAAACAAAGAAAATATGTTCTACTTGAGCTCCCAATCCTCAACCTTTTTTGTCCGCATATATGATATATCAAATCGCAATGTACATTGACATATATCACATCCTGTTACTAAAATGCTTCAGTACTACTCTATCTTCCTAAGGCGCGCAAAAATATTACAATTCAAACTTTACAATTTTTTGCTAATAATTTTTAACTTTTATAATGCAAACTTGACCTGGTTGAATTTGTAATCAAATATACTTTTCAATGACCACTGGATTTGTTAAAGCTCCACCATTGTCTGCACTAATCATGATTTATAGCTTTAACTTTTGAAGGACAATTTGCTTTCAAAAGAAAATGAATTTTAAAACGACAAAGAAACAGAGTGGCCCTTTTTTGTTTACTTTCTTCTTCAAAGCAGTTTCTTTTAGTCTCACTCATTCTTTCAGCAACATTTTTCCGTTAAACATGGAACGAGCATTGCTTCATTAATCCAAAAGCTATTGTCCATAATCAAAAGGAGTTCCTTTTAGGTGGATGCGTGAAGCAAGATGGATGACTCACAACCCATAAGGTTTTTGTGTTCATTTTAGGTCCTATGATTGTGGATAAGCATTTGGGTAGAGAAAGTAGAAGTAATGTAGAAACCCCCAAAATATAGTGGACAGAATACATGTTAGGGCAAGTACATTGGTGTCGTCTAATAGACGGTCTCATGCAACGACATGTAATCTTGAGACGACTTATCAGACAACCTATACAATGAGTTGTTATTTTAGTTGTCTCATAGCAATACAAAATCCCTTAATTTATGGGAAAATAAAGAAATAATATTGGTTGCATGGCAACAAAACTCGTACAATGGTGGGAAAGCTGTCTTCCCTACCATCAGCTGCTAGTATTACAATATTCATGGAGGTATCGGATAAATTCACCAATTTCCTAACAGCCCTGCCAAACCCTAGTATAGGTAAGAAAAACAGTCCGAGGAAAACAGAATATCTTCATATACTTACAAAATTACTCCCAATTTATCCTAGTGTCATATACTTTAAAACATAGGGAGGAAAAACTTTATTGAGAAATTATCTTAAGGGCATACAGATCACACCGGCTCATTCTATGGCATCGATACCCCTACTGAAGTGATCCAGCAAAATGTAAGCAGATCAGTACGTGAACGTCCACCAAGCAGCTAGGAGCATCTCCCAAACCTTTCTACCACAACAATCGAGAATGAGAAAGCTATATAGTACCTCTCCAAACCAAAAGCAACTGAGTGGGGGAAGAGCACAGACAAGATGTAACAACGCAACACAATCACCAACAACCACACATTCACATATTCCTTCCACCTCCACATCGGTAATCGTACATACATGTAGACAAGAATGATTTTAAAACATATTATTGTATCTTTATCTCAGCGGGCCAATCTCTCTCCCCCCCTCCCTCCCCTCGCTCTCTCTCTCTCCCTTCTCCCTCTCCCCCTCCCCCTCCCTCCCTCTCTCTCCCCCTCCCTATCCCTCTCCCCCTCGCTCTCTCTCCCTCCCCCTCTCTCTCCCCCTCCCTCCCTCCCTCCCTCTCCCCCTGTCCCTCTCCCTCTCTCTCTCTCTCAAGTATTTCATGCCATCATTGCTATGTTGTTATCGTCTGAGCAGTAGATCATATTGAAATCGCCTGGCATGGCCCAAGGACAAGGACACCAGGATAGTTGCTTCTAACTTCTCTTAACTCTTTTCAAAAAGTCGGCATATTGATGTCACTAAGATACTGCCTCTAATTTCTTGTGCAGGGAGAAACACACAAATGAACCATAATCACAACCCAAGATATATGGGATGTGATGCTCCGAGACAAAATGCAATTCCGTCTATTGTAGGCACACTATTGCAGAACGACACGCATCCACTGCTATGCGAACCGCAACACGCCTCATTCCAGACCTGAGCATTCCAAATCAATGCATTTGTACCAGTCATTATAACCATAAGCAATTAATGACCAATGAATCATAGCTAGGCAACGGTAGTTGAGTCTGCAGACCTAATTTGTGCCTCTCGTGGTGCCTCGTAACCAAAATGCAGATGTGTTCGCCGCTTACAGGTTTATCGAAGAATAAGAGATGCAGATATATCACTCCAAGTGCATCATAGATCTTCTCTTGACCATCAGAGAATCCCAACTTGTGGCACACCATGGTCGCCAAGCTTGGTTACACGTCTGTTGCGCCTCAAGATGAACACAAAATTACTTTTCTGATAGATTCACTACCACAGAATGGAGATTTCATGAGGGCCGAATACCCTCATGAAAATAGCTCCAACTCTCACGAAAAAGCTCTCACAAATATTGGTTCATGAAAACGATGTTTTCATGGCGGTGAACCACCACGAAACGTTTTTGTGAGAGTATTCCGTGATAACTATGTCCACGAAATAGTTTTTGCCACCAAGTTTTCAAAATTGTTTTCGTGAGAGCCCAACATCCACGGATGTTTTTCGTGAGAGCCTCTAACTCCCATGAAAATACAATTTCGTGTCATGTCAAAGCCGCCATGAAATACACGCAAGCCACCATGAAAAAGCTATCAAGGTAAGTCACATATTTCATTTTCATGAGGGGTAGTGCCTTCAAGAAAACAATTGAATTTTCATGAGATCCAGTGCCCTCATGAAAATGCCATCATTTTCATGAGAGTTACTGCCATCACAAAAATGCCATCATTTTCATGGGAGTTACTACCATCACGAAAATACCATGACTTTTCATGAGAGTTCATACAACCAGGAAAATACATGTATTCCTCACATGACACACATATAACCAGACAAGTGCTGCCAACATGCACATAAATGATCCAATATCAGTACAACAACATATAATTCAAGTCCATAGATGCAATAGCCTACAACAATTAGATCCTACAAGTCCATAACTGCACCAGATCCTAACATGTGCATTACAAGTCCATAATTGCACCAGATCCTAACATTTGCATTACAAGTCCATAGATTAATTAGCAAAAGCAGTGTTGCATCAGTTCAAATTGTGCCAAAATATCCCAAAAGTTTGGTTGTGCTGGTTGTGTACTCCCTCCAATCAATTGTTGTCAAGGTCTTCACTACCAGCATTGTCTGAATCAACCATGTCATCAGAGTTCTCCATCTCATCACAGCTCTCCTCATCATCAATGTCGTCGCAGCTCTCCTCATCCCCCATTTGGTAGTCGCCGTCGTCACTATCAGTGTGCATGTCATCTTGGTTGTTATGCATGCCATCTATGCAAGATCCAACATTTGAGGAACAATTCACCTGAAAAAAGAAAACCCATTGCCAAGCACTGAATAAATCTTCCCTGTATTACACAAGACAAGTGCTGCCACAAGCGGTTTGCACAGGACTAAATTAGATGATCATTGTTCATTGAGACGATTAATTATCAGCAACTAAACTGACCAGCTACACATGGTTGAAAGTGACACACATACAAATCAATACATAATTATCTGAACAATGGCCAAACATGTCCTGTTGTTATTGAAACTACTTCTCTCACTTAGACATCACAAAGCAAAAAATCAATAACCAGCAATGTTTAAAATAGCGGGCTAAGCTTCTTAGCTCTTTGGTTCTCCAACAGCTAATAGCAGCTTTAGCTGGCTATAGCTGCAGCTAAGACGTTTAGCGGTTTTGCAAATATAAAGAAGAATTCAGAGAAAATAACATAGATTCAATGATTAATCATCAGTTCTAAAGACATATCAGACTATACTAAAACCATCACCATCAGTATAAGACAGAGGACCCACTTGGTATAACAGCAACAAAGTTCAGGAGAAGTCACATAATAGTTCAAGTGCTCAACAAATAATGACAAGTTGACAACAGGATAATAACAACAGGAGGGAAATAGCAATATGTCTTTGAGCGCATTCTACTCATCTAAATCAGAGACACAGGGAGACCTCTCAGATTCAGAAGAATGCATTGAAGTGTCACCATTTTCATCTTCTGAGCAGCTATAGCAGCTAAATTTTGGACCATATAGCGGCTATAGCTGGATAAGATCAGCTAATAGCGGGTCACAAATCATAGCGGCAAAATATGATTATCTTAGCGTTACCCATCTCCAGCAGCTATCTCCGGTATATTTGGCTTCTCTACCCTAGGTTGTGAAACAATTATTTTTATCTACTGTATATTATCAAGCAATCAGGAACAGACTTTTATATACTACAAAGCAATAAGAATAACAGCAATAACTTGCTAGCATACAAGTGAATACAAAATTTCAGATCAAAACTACAGAGAATAACAGTGGATCAGTAGATTTTATATAACATTTTCATATCTAGACTATAAGTGAATACAGATTTAGACATTTATGTTCTGACCTTATTACGACGGGCTTCCAGACTTTCTAGACGGGCTAGCAGATCAGGAGGTGCTTGTTTGTTTAACTGCTCATAAAGGTGCTGCAATTTATGGGTGGTCAGATGAACATATATACACAAATGAGATAGATGTACATCAAAGGAAAAAACTATACCATGGAAAGATCACGGCCAACACTATTTTCCTCAAGGAGTATATCATTTGTCTCCTTCAGTTGTGCATGTGATTGCTTTAGCCGCTGGTACGCCTCCTTCAATTGCTCATTTTCTTCTATTGCACTTAGATAAGCAACAGTGTTGGTAGAATGAAATCTATTGGATTTTGCAAGTGCCATAACATTTTCCTTGTCCACGGCACCATCAGCTATAGGTAGACGGCCATGGCGCATGCCATTTTCCATGGAATACAACACTTGTCCATCCAACTCTTTTGAATTCTCAGCAGGTTGTGCTCTTGCAGTGTAATCATCCTAAAACAAAATACTAGAGTGCTAAGCATACAAGAAACAAGATTATCTTACATCTTACAAGATGCTAAGAATGACATACGTACCAAGTGCTTTTTTGCTTTCACATTGCGGATTGGGGCAGTTCTTCCGGTACTGTCCACATTTTTGAACCCAGATTTCATTACAGCATAAGTGTTTAGAGTGCCAGCCCTCTCACGACCAAATTTATATTCCTACAAGACCGTCCACTGAACTTAAATAATGACATGAAATGGGGCCACAGTTTCTAAAGAAAGCACAAGGATTTCATACCAGATACTGCTGTGTCTCTGACCATGGCCTTGAACCTCCTCTGTTCTGAGCCATATCTTCATTACTCTTCTCGCGTGCTGCTTGAAGAGCTAACCTCCTTTCTATGAACTCTTTAGAGGCCCAGTACTTGGCCAAGAGGGCCCAAGCCTCCACAGGGCACCAGTCAACCCTACAATCTAAGTATTGTTCTTCTGTCAGTAATGTTCCGCGTGCTTTCTCATCATCACAGCCCTCATGGTCCTTTACAGCATCTAAACGGGCTTGATATATCAGATCAGATACTCTCTTTGCTAAATAAGACTCCAGATTACGGTTGGCTTTCCTTACATTCTGCCGTGTCACGGAGCACTCTGCACAAACACAAAGTCAGATATTGCCTATAAAATACAAGAAAACATAAGCATTAACAGGAAGTTCTAGTTTCATTACCCAAAACTCCTGCTTCACACGTCTAGCATTTGTAACTCCACGTTCATCCATTTTGCAGAAATAATCAAACCATAACAATGCTGGACGCTGACCAACAACATTGCCTTCTTCATCACGGACATCAATCCCACCAGGGTACAGTCGTTTCAAAATAACTCCAACCTGTGAGCCATACTTGTACTCTTTAGGGTGGTAGTTGGCATAGGTGAATTGTCTGTAACACAGAATTTGACATGTCAGCATGTAGTAATTGATTTCAAGATTATTTCTAATGCAGCAAAAAAAATACAACAAGTAGCACTACTGTCCAGATATTGAGAAACATATACTCACTTGGTACCCTTAGGCACCAGCTCTATCTTCCCATCCCTTGGAGGTAATCTAAATTGTGTCCTATTCTTCTTTCCTCTCCCTCTTGCTTTTCTTGGAGGATCCCCCCTAGCACGTGTATTGACAATAGCTTCATTGCATTCATCACCAGCACCTGTACTCACTTGGGAGTTAACTCCAACATCATATCTCTGAGAGTTAGCAGAACCAGTAACAGAAGCAGCAGCAAGTCTTTGGGAGTTAGCAGAACTTGCATTGGCTTGTTGGGAGCAAGCAGAAGCACCACCAAGTCCCTGGGTGGCGGCACAAACAGCGTTGACTTGTTGGGAGCTAGCAGAAGCACCACCAAGTCCCTGGGAGGCGGCACAAACAGCGTTGGCTTGTTGGCAGAAGCACCACCAAGTCCCTGGGAGGCGGCACAAACAACATTTACCTGTTGGGAGCCCCCGCTTGTGGCAGCACGTGCTTTTCGTGCAGGTCTTTTGTGTCGAAGGCTGTGCATATCCTACATTAACAAGCAAAGTCCATATAAAGTGCATATAAGATGAGGCAAGAACATATAAGATATTTGGCACATTCAAGTTAAATGACGAGCCAACATTCAACACATGCAAAGTACATATAAAGTGCACATACAAAAGTCCAGACCATTCGACACACATAAAGTTTACTAGTACAATTCATTTCTAGACATTAAAACAGAATTAAAAATCATTTGGGTCATTAGGAGCATATTCAGCTAAATCATTCTGGGCCTCTTCATCCTCTTCATATATATCCTGATCATCCATATACTCCTCATCTTCAACTTCAGTATGCAGTTTGGACAAAAATTCCAAATCATCTGGATTTGTTATCTCATCTGAGTCAATTGAAGTTATATTATCTAGATCAGCCCCTAAGTCAATGACAAAAGTGCCTGGCAGTCCATCCTCTTGATAGAATGACACATCTTCTGCTGGCCCACTTGGAGGATCTGAATCATCAGTGATATCATTTGGAGGAATACAATTCCGTGGAGAAACATGATATGCAACCCACCAATCCTGAAGATTTGACTTATCCTTGCATGCATAAGGCAAATAATAAACCTGTTTAACTTGACTTGCCATGACAAATGGTTCAAACACCGAAAGCCTAGAAGAATGCTTAATCTCCACCAGCCCTAAGTTTTGAGTATGCCTAGTTCCATTTGGTGTAGGATCAAACCAAACACAATCAAACAGAACCATTTCTAGTTGCAAGCTTCCTTCCCATTTTATTTTTTTGATGTCCCGAATAACACCGTAATACTCAAGCTCATTGTTGTTTTCATCAATGCAAGATACAAAAACACCAGTATTAACAGTGGTTAACCTTGATTTACTATGCTCATACTCCTCCGAACGATATCTATAACCATTCACATCATAGGCCCCATAACTGGTTACCATTTTGCGAAAACCATAAGATATTTGGCGTAAGGCACTATCAATGGTAGAGAACTTCATGCACTGCAGGTTCACAATATATTAGTATGCTGTTAGTTTGAGTAGTATCCAGATAGCTAAATCAATTTTATGTGAAATTAGAAATATCTAGTAACATTACTTCTTCTCTGAACCAATCAAAAAAGTTAGGCCCATGCTGTCCACGACTATTCTTCCAACCCTTCAACCTTAATTCTCGAAGCTGGTCAGGGGTTGCTAAAGTTCGGCCCTTCCATTGTTCCTTCTCAAATTTTCTAAGGGGACAAATTAAGTTAGCATAGGGCATCAAATTAGATTGAAAACAGATTTGAGTATGTACATTATTGAACAGGTACATACTTGAATAATTCATCCATCTCTGGCATGTTTGTCAAAATATACAAAAAAAACTGCCTCATACTTCTCTTTTGAGAGCTCATGAACACCCCGAGGGCTAATGCAACGACCAGGGTACTGAAAAATTTCAAGGTCACATGAAGTTTTGAAGGTAGCTGCACCATCATCATATCGAGGAATCTTGTTTCTAACAGATCGAGCTTGTGGGTTAAAAAAGAGAGAGAGGTTATTTGTTGCCTCTTCAACTAATTCAGCCTCGACAATGCAACCCTCAACACGAGCCTTATTTCGTACTTTTCTTTTAAGCTTTTGGATTTCCCTACATAAACCGAATAATAAATTCAGAAAATATAAACTATTTATATTTCTATTTTTGCAAACAACCAGTATAATATTTCTAATTTTTACCTCTCAAATGGATAGCTCCAACGGGACTGGACAGGGCCTCCTAGTCGAGCCTCACGAGGAAGGTGAATGATCAGGTGTTGCATAGGATTGAAGAAACTAGGAGGAAATATTTTTTCCAATTTGCAAACAAGAACAACAATTTGTTGTTCTAGGGATTTAATGTTATCCTTGCTCAACTCTTTGGCACACAGCTGCCGATAGAAAAAACTAAGCTCAGCCAAACACAGCCATATGTTTTCTGGAAGGAAGCCACGGAATGCAACAGGGAGTAACCGTTCCATGATTATGTGGTAATCATGGCTTTTTAGTCCAAATATCTTCTTTTGTAACAAGTTAACCCCTCTCTTAATGTTGGCTGCATAGCCATCCGGAAATTTGAGTTCTTGAAACCACATAAGAATTTTTGGCTTGTCATTCTTATCGATGCAAAATGGGGCTCGTGGTTTTTCCCATTTTCCATTTGCCTTCAACCTCAAATGTTGTGATGGACGATTACAGATCTGGGCTAGATCTTGCCTTGCTTTGGCATTGTCCTTAGTCTTGTCAGCTATGTCAAGGCATGAGTTCAATGTAGCTTCAGCTACATTTCTCTTGTTGTGCATCACATCAATGTTGTGTGGCAGCAACAGTTTATGAAAGTATGGAAGTTGCCAAAGGCCACAAACATGGGTCCAATTGTGCAGTACACCATAGTTTTTAGTGTCACCTACAAATTTGTTTATTTGGGCAAAGATTTCCTCCCCTGTTAATTGTCTTGGAGGATCATCAAGCACCACCGTGTTCTTACGAAATGCATTAGCTTGATATCTGAATTCATGGTCTTCAGGTAAGAAGCGCCTATGGCAATCAAACCAGCAAGCTTTACGACCATAACGAAGCGTAAATGCTTTACTGTCACATAGGCATTTTGGACGTGAAAACCTACCATGTGTGCTCCATCCAGTAAAGTCACCATAAGCAGGGAAGTCATGGCGGCTCGCATTTTAAAATGTCGCTTTACAGAAGCCTCATAAGTTTCTACCCCCTCCCACAACTTCAATAACTCATCAACTAAAGGCTGCATTAGAATGTTCAGCTTCTTTCCAGGATGCTTAGGACCCAGGACCACAAGCGCAAGGAATATGTACTCTGATTTCATTATTGTGCATGGTGGTAAATTCAATGGAGTAACAAACACGGGCCAACATGAGTAAGGAGCTGCATTCAAACTAAAAGGTGTAAAACCATCTGTTGCAAAAGCAAGTCGCACACTTCTAGGGTCAACAGAGAAATCTGGAAAGTCTTTATCAAATTGCTGCCATGCTTCACCATCACATGGATGGACCATCATACCAGAAGTGCAAGGCTTGTGTGACTTCATTAGCTTTGCTGTGGACGGATGTGCATATAACCTTTGTAGTTTATCAGTAATGGGAAGATACCGTAACACTTTGCGTGGGATTCGATTATGGCCTTCCTCATAGCGAGAGATACCACAAAAATCGCACTTGTCTTTGTTTTCATTGTCTTTGTAATAAAGCATGCAATTGTTATAACAAACATCAATTCTGATATATGGCATACCAAGGCCCTCAAGTAGTTTCTTTGACTGGTAAAAGTCCTTGGGTAACTTAGAATCCGGAGGCAAAAGTTCATGGATTAGTTGCAGGTTCGCTTCAAAGTGTGCAATTGACATGTTATATTGTGATTTTAGAGCAATCAGACGTGCTACAGCTGAGAGAGTCGAGTGCTTTGTGTTTTCATGGACTGACTGATCAGCACTATCAACCATCCTATAAAAGGCTTTGGCATAACCTGTTGGCTCTTCATCAATTTGGGGTGGCGGATGGCCACTGCCTAGTTCAGTCAACATATCATCCATACGGTCAGTTTCACAAAATCCCACATCATGTCCACCTTCAACTTGACTATCAATAGTTCCCTCACCATGTGCTGTCCATATTCTGTAGTCATTCTTAAACCCAAATCTACACAAGTGCATCTCTACTGTAAACCGTTTATGCCTAACACAATTTCGGCATGTAGCACAAGGACACCTAATTGTGCCACCTTCAACTAGGTTAGGCATAGAGAAGGCTCGATCTAAAAATCTGTTGGTGTTTTGAATACAATCATTAGAGGGAGCTTGTGTACGAGACCAATCGGTATACATCTACTCACGATCTTCCATTATTCAGTTCTGTTTTAAAAAGACAGAAATTTAGCACAATAATTTGGCACAAGTATGAGCCAAATACTAGGATTAACCGCCACATACATTTACCAAAACTTCCTATCTATCAGAGAAGCATACTAAAAAACCAGAATGCAGCCAAATTAAATGATAGTTTACTATAGCTACTCGTCACCACATTGATTAATTGGAGGTAGAGCACAGTATATGCCAAACATGAAATGCAGAAAAAAATACAGGGCCTTAGTACCTTAGATGGATTGGAGGCTGGCAGCAGAGATGGTTGCCGGTGTGGGAAGCTCGACGAAGATTGCTGCAGCGGGGAATCCTCGGCCTTCAGCGTCACACCCTGCTCCTGCGACCCAGCGTCATGACCTACTCCAGCTCCGGCATCTGCATCACGAATAGCAGGAATATCAGCAGGGATCTCACACAGGGATACAGGTGGAGGGAGATGCGTTAGAGGGCGCACCAAGGGAGAGGCGAGGGAGGGAGCGACGAGCCTGAGTACGAAGGGACGAGCGGAGGGAGCGGCGTGGGGATGGGGCGACGAGCAAAGGGGCGGCGAGGGGAGAGAGCAGCGATGGGAAGGAGGGGCGAGCGTGGGAGTCGCGGCGGCGTGATGTTTGCTACTTTACAAAATATATGTCTAATTTTCATGAGAGTTTGTCCACGAAATCTAGTATTTTCATGAGCGTTTTTGGAATGCCTTCACGAAAATCTTCATTTTCATGGCGGCCTATAGAATGCCTTCATGAAAATAGGTTTTCATGAGAGTTTTTCTAGCACCTTCACGAAAATTGGCATTTTCATGGAGGCCGGTCGTTCCTCTCACGAAAATGACGCTCCTCTCATGAAATCTCCATTTTGTGGCAGTGATTAACTTGTCTTCCACCTTTGCAGTTGGAAAGTTAACTTCTCATGTTAAAAATGTCGCATCAGACATGTACTTCATTTTTCTTTTTCCTGGCCGCCGGAATGGGATTGCCAGCACTGTTTCGATGTTGTAAACCTTGAAGTGCCCTATATGCATACAGCATACTAACAGTCATGTAAATATAACAAACTAGCAAGGTGTCCCGCGCAAATTTACATGGTTAGCTAGTTTTTTACTAATATTTAGGTTTCTTTATCTTAAATATAATTTTATTTAAATATTTATTGTTTTGTTGCCAATACGATTTGTTCAATTGTACCTAAACTAACGTATCATTTTTTATCATTATGTATGTGGCATAATATATGAATTAATGATGCAAGCTTATTTTTACTAATTATATTTAACGTTGATTCTTCGTTCAACTTATAATTTTCTTATTTTTTAATTTAGAATTTACTATTTATTTACTCTAATCAATGGACTTTAAGGGCTAATATAGATTGTTAATTTGTTAGATCTTACTAAAAACTAACAGTATATATTTATTTTATTTTGATTAATATGATAATAACATTATATTATTAAGATTAACTCCATCAATACTCTCTCAAACCATACTCTCCAAATACTAAATGAAGGCTATCTCTATTTTTTAAGGGCCATAAAAATGTTACAACTCCAGCAATAGCCCTCATAAATATAGGGCTTTCTATAGACCCCCGAGAATGTACGATGGATTTGAAAGCCTACCAAATAGGGGGGTCAAGTAGAGGCCGCAACTTTTCATGGACCCTGTAAACTTGGGATAGGAGCATGTTGGGTCCACTGAAGTTGCTCTAAGATAATAGATTGTGTGACCGAGTATTGAGGTAGTGATCATGGATAAGTGAATAAAGTAATTCAAATAACTTTACATATAAAAATACAACTTAATGACATGAGATACTCCCTTTCTCAACGGGCATGCGAACTATCTCGATGACTCATTGTTGAACGTTGCACCACCTCAGTTACTCCACTTTGTTTTTTCTCTCTATGCTCCTTCTTACACTAACTCGTTAACAAAGACCATCAGACGGGTTTGAGCGTGTGTTACTCGTTTGATGATATTCCACTTGCGTTGGTAAAGACTAAGTGTTGAATGCGGTCATGGTGCTCAATCCCGGCAGCGATTCGCTCCATTCGGACAGAGATAATTGTTCTCTTCTGTTGTGCTCACAACCTTGTTGAACGCCCTAAATTCTATCACCTCTCATTGTTGAACAAATCGACGTGTTACACGTGCAGATTGACGTGTTGTCCTCCGCTCATTGTTGAACATTGCATCCTATATAGAGGAATGTGGTAGGACGGGCTTTATGTTGTCCACACTCGTCGTACTCTAATTTCATCATCTAAAAAAATATTCTTGCTTTGTCATTGGGATTCTACCCTCTATATCAATTTCTTCTGCTCCCATTAACCTCTATATCTCATATTCTATACCAATCCCATCTCTTTTTCTTCTTTTCTTTCACCGACGCCACCACTCCCCTTTTCTTTCACTGACGCCACCACTCCCCCACTCTATCTCTCTCCATCTATCTCCCCCCTGTTTCTAGTGGTGGTGGCGGCGGCGAGGGGTTCCGGTCTCCCCGACCGGCAGCCTTCAGCCCCGCCAGCCTCCGATGTGCGCGTAGAGCAGCTGGACCCCGAACTCCAAAGGCACAAGGGTGGATCCCACAGCGGCCGCGGATGGCTCCCGCGGGGGCAACAGTGGCAGACGGTCGCGTGGCGACGGCGAGGAGTCCCGCAGCGGCCATGGACGACTGTGCGGCGGAGGTGGAGGGCTCCCATGGCGGCCACAGACGGTCGTAGGGCTACGATGGAGGCCTCCTACGGCGGACACGGATGGCTGCGCGGCAGCCACGGCGAGTGGTGCCATCTCCACGGCCGGCAGCCTTCGGCCCTGCTGGCGTCCGGCAACGCGCGGAGCGGCCGAACCCCGAAGGCGAGCGGGGAGCCCGCAGCGGTAACGGCGGTGGACGGTCGCGCGACAACGGCGAGGACTCCCGCGGCGGCCACGGACGGCCGCGCGGTGACGGCGGAGGCCTCCTACGGCGGCCACGGATGGCTGTGTGGCGGCAACGGCGCGGGGTGCCGTCTCCTCGGCCGGCAGCCTCCGGCAGCGCGCGGAGCGGCCGAACCCGAACTCCGAAGGCGAGTGGGGAGTCTCCCGCGGTGGCAATGGCGGCGGACGGTCGCGCGGCGACGGCGAGGACTCCCGCGGCAGCCACGGACGGCCGCGCGGCGATGGCCTCCTACGGTGGCCACGGATGGCTGCATGTGTGGCGGCGGCGGCGAGGGGTATCAGTCTCCGCGGTCGGCAGCCTTCAGCCCCGCTGACCTCCGACAGCGCGTGGAGCGGCCGGACCTCAAACTCCGAAGGCGACGGTGGAGTCCTCTTACGGCGGCCACAGACAGCGGCGGCGGTCGGAATGATATAGATCGTTAGATCTTCATTAAATACAACGATATATATTCTTCTCTTTTTTGGATTAACGGAATAATATAGACAGTTAGATCTTCATAAAATCTGACGCCATATATTCTTCTCTTTTTTAGATTAACGTGAGAATTTCTTGGCCTTCTCGGCGAACGTGGTGGCTCCTTTTAACCTTATTGTATTAATATAATAGATATACATACATTCACATTTGTTGCAAGCCAAGGAAAAGGAAATTGAAAACATCCAAAAAACATTATACAAATAAATCTCAGTTGTTTCTAGCAGATTAAATTTAAAAATTCAAGTATGACAGTGGCTCAGTGCATTTGTGCATCCAGGTGCCCACATCAGAACAACCAAATCAGGACCAGAGATCATAACCTTCTGTTAATCCTTGTCTAAGAATTACCCTTTTTTCTTTTCTTTTCTTTTCTTTTCTTTTCTTTTCTTTTTGATAAGGGCAATTTACCTTTTCTTTTGTAAGGGAACACATGGTTTAAGTTCAGCTGACCTCTTGTGAAGAAAATGGCAACCAAATTAACATTTACCTCAACTCTATATGTGTCAAGATAACGAGAACATTGCAAGGCATGTACAGGCCCGATGATGCATCAAATTTCTAAGCAGGACGGGGTTTGAATATAATTAGAAGAGACAATTGTTGATGATGAACATAAAGTCACCAGGCGGGTCGCCATGTCCTCTCATACTATGGGTGCTTTGCTCCCAAACTTCAAATGTGCATACCAAGGACCCTGAACTTTACGACATCTGTACTAGCATAAGATTATCTTAGTATGAACCTTGGTTCATTAAGTGAGATCTGACAGAGGTCTGAATATAGAGAGGAAGAGAGGTGGGAACTAGCATTTTTTTTGAAATGAAAGGGAACTAGCAGTAAGCCTGAACATACTTTTTGTCCCCTCTTGGAAGATTAAAGTATGAGTCCCTAAAAGAAGGCCAGCAATCGCAGGAGGCACACATCAAAATTCAGAAATAACGTTGGTGTGGAGGCGGCCATAGAGGCTTTTCAAGACATTTGAAGCACAAAATGTCAATAAAAGCATCAAGCTCTCCTGAAGAATGACCATGAAGACGGCCGAAGCCCAGCTTTTTCACCCATGAAATTCAGATGCAGAGGTGGTGGCCAGTGGCCACAGTTGCCACTCATCCAAAGTCATTGCAGCAGGGAGAACATGCAAATGCTCAAAAGAAAAAACTCACCTTCTAGGCCGCTGACTTTTTATGTCCATGTGACCATGTCCAAAGTCACACAGGTGAATTTTCTCAAAAAGAAAAAAAAACTAACACAGATGGATGAATTCAAGTGGATCGAGTAAGCGCCTAACCAAGTGATGTTGGCGGTCTACCTTCGTCCCTTGCAAATGCCCAGCAGGACAACGCTGTTGTCGTTGAAGCTGAAGTTGGGGTAACCATGTGACTATGTGAGACACAGATTCAGTAACGTACCTTCCGGAGTCTGCCCATGCCACCGGATGAATCTCGCCTGCAGTTAAGTCACATGCGGTTGGGTCACTGACACGTGGGCCTGTGGGTGACAGGTGGGCCCGCCACCTACGGGCCCACCTGTCAGTGACTCAACCGCATGTGACGTAACTGCAGAGGAACCACTTCCCATGCCACCCGCCTGAGAGGAAAGTCGACCCCGACGCCGCCCCAATGTCGTGGATGAGAGGGAGAGGAAATAGTACTCAGACGCCGCCCGAGCCCGACGCCGTGGAGGGAGGGGGCGCCGCCGCTGAGACCCCGCGCTCGAGGCCGTGGAGGAGAAAGGGGAACTTTAGACACTACCAACCGTTGGATGGCCTTTCGACGTTGGATATGGGGCCTCCAGTTACGCCGTGACTTGCTGGACTAAATCGTGCTCCAAACATGTGGAGGCATTGGTATTCACGAGCATGGTCTTGCTAGTGCTGCAATTAGAGACAAGTTAAGGTTTCTACTAAACACATGGGAAACACACGGATGTCTGATACAAAAGAGAAAAATCTAAATGCATATTGAAAAGAATATTTGATAATCTTACTATTGTTGTTTTCTGGACCAATGCAGGATAATCTTAATAATTAATTAGTGGTTTATTTTGAAACCTCTGCATTACTCAACACCACATAAGATATGCAAAAAAGGTAAATACTATAAAACACAATAAATCTGGATTGAAAAGCATATAGGGTAATCTTAATATTATTAGCTCATAGAAACTTCTTTTGAAACCTAAACGTTAATCAACACCACATAAGACCTGCTAAACAAACTTAAATTATATAAATTCTAACAACAAAATATAAACATGAAGTCATCAATTCTACAAACTCTAATTATTTATAATAATAATAGCCATTGGATCTATTCTACTTTTTGAAAATACCGATATTTGCTGTAACACCCTAAAATTCATCACAATTAAATTATAGCAACCCTTGAATTTTTCTAGGATTTATTAAGGCTTAAATAAATTTTCTAGGAATTAATTGGAATTTCTAGCCTTTTATCAATTTAAATATCACATTAAATAATTATTTTAGTCAAAATAAGTTTTTGTTGCATTCATGCTGTTGCATATATTTTTGGTTGCTAGTAAATCAAGTTGGAATTTAAATTCTGTTTAAATTCGAATTTGATTTGCTTTTGTTTGAGTTTTATAAAAGTTTAAATAGTCGAGTTTACTATCGCCCCTCGAACTCTTGGCCCAGTCCAAGTTTGCTCCCTGGACTTCTTTCCTCGCTCGTTTTTCCCCGGCCTGTTTTCCATTTTTCCCGGGTCAATTCCTTTTCCCCAGCCCGGCCTTTTCCACTTACGGCCCACTGCCGGCCCGTCCCGGCTCTTCCCCGTCGCCCTCTCTCTCTGTCGCTGACGGGTGGGACCCCGTGTCAGTCCCTTCTTCCTCCCGTCACCGACGCGGACTCCAGCGAGTTCGAGTCCTTTTTCCCCGCCGTCTTCGCCTCCGATTCCGCCGCCGAGTCCTACTGCTGCACGCACGCCGAGGCCCGGTCTCCGGCCTATTTAATGCGCGCACCCGTCCATGTTTTCCCCTCAAATCGAAGCCGCAATTCGAGCCGCCATCGCCGATCCGAGCGCCGCCGCCGTCGATCCGCGCCGTCGCCGCCGCTCTCTCGCCGTTAAGAACCCCAGGAGGTTCGCCTCGCTAACCCGCACCTTTCCTTTGCGTTTTTGCTCGGAATTTGGCCGCACATCCACGCTAATTTCGGCTCGTCGTTGTTCTTCAGCGCCGCCGGCCGACGCTCACCGTCGTTCGTCGCCGTCATCGGTCGGTCTTCGTCGAATTCACTCCTGGTGAGTTCGCCTTGGTCCCATCTTGCTCTCTGTCCAAGTCTCGTCGCAATTCGTGCATCGTAGCGTCGAGTTCATCTTCGCCCGTGAGCTCCGCCGCCGCCCATGGCGCCGCCGTCGTGTTCCGTCGTCGGTGCGCGTCCCTAGCCGTCCAGAACTCCCTAGATGGACTCGTTGTGGTCCAGTGAGCCCGTAGAGCTTGATTTCGTCCCTAACCGAGCCTTGTAGCGTTTTCCCGACGTTCCTCCGGCGAAGCGCCGCCGTTCCGGCCATCGCCGGCGTCGACCCGAGCGGCCGAGTCTCCCTGGCCGTCCGATCGTAATCCTACGGCCTAGATTAGATCTAACCCGAAGTCAACCCGAGCTTACCGGTCAACTGTGGTAATTTGCTAAAGAGACCCTGAGTTTTCTCAAAATTAACCCGCAGTCCAATTTAATTCAAAAATAATTACAAATAGGTCCTTTTTCTTTTATTTTAGCCCCTGGAACTTTTAAAACTTTGCCAGCAAGTCCCTGAATCTTAGAAAAGCCATATCTTTTGCGTTTTAACTCCGATTTCAGTGATTCTCGCGCTCACGCGTTCGTTGTAACTTGTAGATTAGTTTTATGCTGTTGTTTTCTTCTGTTGGAATTGTTTGGTATACTGTTTCTTATTTGTTGTATTGTTTCCTTGCATGTGATTGTGTGATGCGATTAGGAAACGACCAGTTCGAGGATTTCTCTGAAGATCCAACTGTTGGAGAAGGATTTGAGCAGCAACAGAGTTGGGAAGAAGGCAAGTGTATTATGTCATGCAAATGTCCTAATAATTATTAATTTCACCACCCATGCATGTGTCTTAATTTGATGGGTTCCTATTTAAGGATTTGCCTAGCCACTATATTTTCCTGTCCCTGAAACTGGGTTACTTAATTAATGTTGATGGTAGATGATGCTTAGTTGCTCAACTGGGATTGGTTAAATGAACCCCTATTCTATGTTCCATTACTACCTTTTTAATCAATTAATGGACAAGATCATATCTTTTTAATTGGAACATGGAGAACCACCCAGGAAAACAGTACAACCATGAGTGCCATGTGGCTCTGGCTTTGACTGACTAATTAGGTGCTCTGGTTTATGGTAGCTTTACCCGAAAGGGGCATGGGGGGCGGCGGTTGACAGGGTATAGCTCGGTCCTTTTGAGCTGTGGGCTTTGGTAAGAGACAGACCTCATTAGGGAGGGTTATGCTTTGCTTCTGAACCGGATACCTTAGCGGGCTATCATTTATTAGAGTGCTTTTGTAAAGGTCTCATAGTGAAACCCAGTATTCGGTCCACGTGGTGTGGGAAGGGTACAATGCTCTCGGGCAATGGGAATCACGGCTTATGGTGAAAGTGTACAACCTCTGCAGAGTGTAAAACTATTATAACAGCCGTGCTCACGGTCAAGAGCGGCCTGGACCCTTACATGATAATCATACTTGAACATGATCTAAATCATGGTTACTTGAATATGCTGGGAATATGACATTCATTAATTTGTGGGTGGTATATACTTTTATCTGCTAGTAAATAGTTGCTTAATAAAACTTGACCAACTAAAAGTGCTTATTGCAGTATGGTCAGCCAACCTTTTTGCCTCAGCCTTGTATGTCATATTACATTTGCTGAGTACGTATGTGCTCATACTTGTTGCTTTTCTTTCTTTTATTGCATCTACAACCGGAATGCTGCTCAGATTGGGAGAATTTAGAGGATTACACTGCTGATTTTGAGGAGTTCTAGGCGAGTCTCCCCCAGTCAATGCCTGTGGAGTTGGAGTCACTTTGGCTTCGTTAGTTAAACGTTTATTTAAGTCTTCCGCTATGACCTTTGTGTCAACTCTGAGATTGTAATAAATGCTTTAATACTCTTTCGTTATGTATGGTTATGGACATTCACTTGTGACGTCTACCATATGTGTGTAAACTGATCCTGGCGCACATATGAGATGCACCTGGTTTTGCCTTTAAAACCGGGTGTGACAGAAGTGGTATCAGAGCTATGTTGACTGTAGGACGCAAGCCTAGATAGCAATGGTCATTCTCTAAGGATTAGTTTGCTTAACTACTCTTGGTCTACCTATTCTTGGTTTAATTTGCTATTATTCCAGGCTACTGATAATTGTCTCCTCCTTGATTTTGCTTTTCTATTCTCTCTTTTCTCCATCTCACTTGGTTTTAATATCTTTAGAACTGTTCTCACCCCTTTCTTGCTTAAACCATAGATGGTGTTGACAAGGCAAGGTGCTCGTAGATTGGCAAGCACTCTTTCCTCTTTTTCGTCGCATTCGGTGCAAGAAGTGGAACAGGAACCTGAAGAGATGGAAGTAATGGACGAAGAAGTTAACTCCGGAGGAAATGCTTCAGCTGGATCTGAAGGAAGTGAAGGACCCTCTCCGCCGTCTGATGTGTGGGTGGTGACCATTCATCACCACGACGGAGGCAACAGTGGATTTCCAATGATGCTTCGACTGCTCTTCGAGCGTCTGAACTACCCAGTGGAGATAGAATATTGTGGAAGGAGGAGGACACATCCAGATTATCCAGAGGACTGGGAAGTCGCTGTATACATCAGGGAGCCTGATTATGAGTTTGGAGGAACCAAAGAGGCTGCAGTGCATCACGCCATCGCCATGAGATCAACTTTTGAAGCTGGAATTCAGGATGCAGCCAGGAGGGCACTTTCTGTGCTTTGTCATGAGGAGGCTGCTGAAGTGTGTCACACTGCTTGGGCATATCTTCCTCGAAGGCAGCAAGGCACTCCAACTGGGGATGTACCACAACCGCCTGGCTTAGACTCTACACTCAACGTCCAGGTGGCATTCACCGAGATGCTCAACATACACGCCGATAACACTACAAGAGAGTTACAAGAAGTGCGTGAAGAACTCGCTGCTGAACGAAGGAAGAACAAGAGACTGATAGCGGAACTCAAGGGAGAAGCACTTCCGCCCTTGGATGATGATGTAGAAGGATTGATGGGACATTCACCGCCCCGCTAGACAGTGCTTCGTGGATCGTCTAGTTGCTTCGCCATACCTATTAAGATAGGATACCTTTTCTTTTGTTAGTTCAGTACGTTTAGAATCGTTGAGTCTCGTGCGTAGTGTGTGTTTTAGTTTGTTTAGGAGTGTATGCTTCGTGTTTGCTTTTGTGCAAAGTGTGTGATTTGGATCTTTGTAATGAGTGAACTTAATTGTGGAGTGATGACCACAATTGAGTAATTATTAAATAAATAAATTTAGTTAGTTTTGGGCTATCTTGGTCTCTGATCTTAGCCCTAAGCTATCGATTTAACCATACAATTGAACCCCTCTTATAAATCATGTCATGCGACAATCTGTTCTCGCCGCTGCATGATATCCTGGTACTGTCCGAATTGTTTCTGGAGTTTTAGAACTCCGATTGATGTAAATCCAGTTGGGATGGATTAAGGACTTGATAACCTAGGTTCTGGGAATTTTTCGTGATTTGTGGAGATTCTGGCAGAGAGATATCACGATTTTATTGGAGTAATCAGAATCTGTCTCGTGGTCCTGACACATCTGTCTTGTTTATTTTATATCTCGAGCTACAAAATTCCGATTGAGGTGATTCAAGTTGGAATAGTTTCAGAATTTCATAGCCTACGTTCAGAAAAAATATCATGATTTGTGGATAAACAGAATCAGAGTTACAACTGTTTAATTAGAACGAACAGAATCTGTTTCAGAATTTTGATGGCCCGTCATTGACAACTCGTTTTACATTATCTTCACATGAATTGAGATATATCTTTTTACCACTCTCTGAACTTCATGTTCTAACCACCAGATGGTAAATACCAGGTCTGGAAGTGGAGTGGATCGACCACCTGTGATTCGTCAAGGGCGTGCCAACCCCAATCCAAATCCTCCGCCGAATCAAGCATCTGCAGCAATGGATCAGATCCTCGCCAACCAGACTCAGATCCTCCAGGGCATGGCTAACACCTTGGCAGCCATGCAAGCACAGAACAACAACAACAACAACCAGAGAGACAAGCATCGGGAGTTCATGAGTCACAAACCTCCTACCTACTCCCACTCTGCGGATCCCCTTGATGCTGATCATTGGTTGAAGACTGTTGAGAAGAAGCTGGATATGGCTCAGTGCAACGACAGGGAGAAGGTCCTGTATGCCTCAGGACGCTTGGAAGGATCAGCTTCAGATTGGTGGGATGCTTACCTTGCCGCTCATGCCACACCTGATGCAATCACCTGGCAGGAGTTTAGGACCAACTTCAGGAGCCACCATATTCCTGCTGGTGTCATGAAGCTGAAAAAGAAGGAGTTCCTCTCACTCAAGCAAGGTGGGATGACCGTCAGTGAGTACCGAGATAAGTTTATCCAATTGTCCCGTTACGCCCCAGATGAGGTGAAGGATGATGAGCAGAAGCAGGAGCGATTTCTGGAAGGATTGATTCCGCCGCTCCAATATCAACTCATGTCTCACACCTTCCCAACATTTCAGAAGCTGCTGGATAAGTCAATTGGCTTGGAGAGCAAGCGTCGTGAGTTGGGAGAGCAGAAGAGGAAGTTCATGTCTTCAGGACAGTCAAGCAGTAACACCCGCCCTCGTTTCCAGCAACCTCAGCAGAACATGCCCGTTCGTTTTGGTGGGCAAGGGAGTAACTTTGTGCAGAGTCAGGGTCAGCGGTCAGCACCTCCACCTCAGCGTCCAGCATTTCATCAGAACCGCCAGACCACCCCGGCTCAGACTCCAGTGAAGACCCCTGCACCAGGCAGTGCTCCTACTCCGCGTGCCTGCTTCATTTGTGGAGATCCCAGCCACTATGCCCACAACTATCCTAAGAAGAGTGCTCAGACCCCACAGCGCCAGAGTGGCAATGCACCTATGCAGAATACCCCTCAGTAGCAGAACAGGAATGTGAACTCAACGCCCCAGAGTAACAAGGGTCAGCAGAATCAGATGCGGGGCAAGGTGAACCATGTTGCTGCAGAGACCTCCCAGGAGTCCCAGGATGTGGTACTTGGTATGTTTCTCGTCAACTCAGCCCCTGCATCAGTTTTATTCGACTCTGGAGCATCTCATTCTTTTATTACTGCTCAGTACGTAGCTAAGTACAATATACCTATGGTCCCTATGAGAAATTTCATGCTAGTTAGCTCTCCCGGTGGAAACATGAAAGCCAACTTTATCTGTCCCCGAGTTAATCTGAAAATAGTTGGGGTAGATTTTCCTGCGGATTTGATAGTCCTGAACTCTGAGGGAATCGATGTCATACTTGGAATGGGATGGTTAGCTGCTTTTAATGCGGTGATTCAGTGTGCCAAGAGGTCCGTGTTGTTGACTAGCCCTCAGGGAGAGAAGATTGAATTTGGAGCCACACAACCCTCAGCTTCAACTTACTCAGTGAATCAGGCCAGTGATGTTTCTTTGGAGGATATCAGAGTTGTTTGTGAGTTTCCGGATGTCTTCCCAGATGATTTGCCAGGTATGCCACCCGAACGAGACATTGAGTTTATTATTGAGCTTTTACCTGGTACTGCTCCTATTTCTAAACGACCCTATAGAATGGCTGTTAATGAACTAGAAGAACTTAAGAAACAACTTAAGGAATTGTTGGATAAAGGTTACATTCGTCCTAGTTCTTCACCTTGGGGAGCACCTGTAATATTCGTGGGTAAGAAGGATGGTACGTTGAGGATGTGTGTGGATTATCGTTCCTTGAATGAGGTAACCATCAAGAATAAGTATCCATTGCCCAGGATTGAAGACTTATTTGATCAACTGAGAGGAGCTAAGGTTTTCTCCAAGATTGACTTGAGATCTGGCTACCATCAAATGAGAATCAGGAGTTCCGACATTCCTAAAACAGCATTCACCACCAGATATGGGCTGTATGAGTTTACGGCGATGTCGTTTTGATTGACAAATGCACCCGCCTACTTTATGTACCTGATGAATAAGGTGTTCATGGAGTACCTGGATAAGTTTGTGGTGGTGTTTATTGATGATATTCTGGTTTACTCGAAGAATGAGGAAGAGCACGAAGAACATTTGAGGTTGGTGTTGCAGACTCTTAGAGAGAACCAGTTGTATGCCAAGTTTAGTAAATGTGAATTCTGGTTGAATCAAGTGTCTTTTCTTGGTCATGTGGTAACTGATGGAGGTATTGCAGTGGATCCAAGTAAAGTCAAGGATGTGTTGGAATGGGAACCTCCTACCACCGTCTCTGAGATCAGAAGTTTTCTAGGATTGGCTGGATATTACAGGAGATTCATTGAAAGCTTTTCTAAAATAGCGAAACCTCTTACTTCGCTATTAGAGAAGTGCAAGGAGTTTGTTTGGTCAGAAGAGTGTCAGGCCAGTTTTGAAGAGTTGAGAAGGAAGTTGACTACAGCCCCAGTGCTTGTAATACCTGACATTCACAAGAACTTTGATATCTATTGTGATGCTTCTCGTATAGGTCTTGGATGTGTGCTCATGCAGGAAGGCAGAGTTATAGCCTATGCATCCAGACAGTTGAGGAAACACGAGCTGAACTATCCTACTCATGATCTGGAACTTGCAGCCGTTGTCCATGCCTTGAAGATCTGGAGGCACTATATCCTAGGTAACAGATGTGAGCTGTATACTGATCACAAAAGCTTGAAGTACATATTTACTCAGAAGGATCTGAATTTGAGGCAAAGAAGATGGTTGGAGTTGATCAAGGATTACGATCTGGGGATCAACTACCATCCTGGCAAGGCTAATTTGGTTGCTGATGCGTTGAGTAGGAAGTCACAAGTAAATGCAATGTTTGGTCGTCAGTTACCAGCTGAGTTGCTTGCAGAGATGGAAAAGCTGAACTTGGGATTCCTGAATCAGACAAAAGGTGTGACTATGGAAGTTGAGTCTACACTGGAGCAAGAGATTCGGAAGGGTCAGCTTACGGATGAGAAGATAAAGGAAATCAAGGAAACTATGTTAGCTGGGAAAGCTCCCGATTTCACCGAAGATGATCAAGGTACAATTTGGTTTAGAAAGAGGATATGTGTACTGGATATCGAGTCTCTCAGAGAGCAGATATTGAGAGAAGCTCATGATTCCGCATATTCTATACATCCTGGAAGTACCAAGATGTACCAGGATCTGAAGCAAAGGTATTGGTGGTATGGACTAAAAAGAGATGTGGCTGCCCATGTGGCATTGTGCGATGTTTGTCAGAGAGTTAAGGCTGAACACCAGAGACCAGCCGGTTTGCTTCAACCACTCAAGGTGCCTGAATGGAAGTGGGAAGAAATCAGTATGGATTTCATTGTTGGGTTACCCCGCACTCGTGGAGGATATGACTCTATATGGGTTATTGTGGACAGATTAACTAAAGTAGCTCACTTTATACCCGTTAACACTACCTATACCAGTGCTAAGTTAGCAGAGTTATACATGTCCAGAATTGTTTGTCTCCATGGTGTACCTAAAAAGATAGTGTCTGATAGAGGTACTCAGTTTACATCTAGATTCTGGCAAAAGTTGCATGAGTCTATGGATACAAAGTTGAATTTCAGTTCGGCATATCATCCTCAGACAGATGGTCAGACAGAGAGGACTAATCAGATTTTGGAGGATATGTTGAGAGCTTGTGCCTTGAAGCATGGAGGCAGTTGGGACAAAAGTCTTCCATATGCAGAGTTCTCATATAACAATAGTTATCAGGCTAGTTTGAAGATGGCACCCTTCGAAGCGCTTTATGGTAGAAAGTGCAGGACACCGTTGTATTGGAGTGAAACTGGTGAAAGTCAGTTGTTTGGTCCAGAGATACTGCAGGAAGCAGAAAGACAGGTTCAGATTATCATAGAAAATTTAAGAACGCCTCAGTCTAGGCAGAAGAGCTATGCAGACACAAGGAGACGAGAATTAACTTTCGAAGTAGGTGATTATGTGTATCTGAAAGTATCTCCTATTAGAGGCTTGAGAAGGTTTAAGGTGAAAGGCAAATTATCCCCTCGTTTCATTGGACCTTTCAAGATTGTTGATAGAAAAGGTGAGGTTGCGTATCAACTGGAGTTGCCAGCCAGACTGTCAGATGTGCATGACGTGTTCCATATCTCTCAGTTGAAAAAGTGTCTTCGAGTTCCTGAGGAAGAATTACCTTTGGATGAGTTGGATGTGCAAGATGATTTGACCTATAAGGAATACCCAGCTAAGATCTTGGAAACTGCTGAGAGAGTTACTCGGAGTAAGGTGATTAAGATGTGTAAAGTTCAGTGGAGTCACCATGCGGAAAGTGAGGCAACTTGGGAAAGAGAGGATGAGTTGATGGCAGAGTTCCCTCAGATGTTCTCTAGTCCGTCCGAATCTCGAGGACGAGATTCTTTTTAAGGGGGGTAGGTTTGTAACACCCTAAAATTCATCACAATTAAATTATAGCAACCCTTGAATTTTTCTAGGATTTATTAAGGCTTAAATAAATTTTCTAGGAATTAATTGGAATTTCTAGCCTTTTATCAATTTAAATATCACATTAAATAATTATTTTAGTCAAAATAAGTTTTTGTTGCATTCATGTTGTTGCATATATTTTTGGTTGCTAGTAAATCAAGTTGGAATTTAAATTCTGTTTAAATTCGAATTTGATTTGCTTTTGTTTGAGTTTTATAAAAGTTTAAATAGTCGAGTTTACTTTCGCCCCTCGAACTCTTGGCCCAGTCCAAGTTTGCTCCCTGGACTTCTTTCCTCGCTCGTTTTTCCCCCGGCCTGTTTTCCATTTTTCCCGGGTCAATTCCTTTTCCCCAGCCCGGCCTTTTCCACTTACGGCCCACTGCCGGCCCGTCCCGGCTCTTCCCCGTCGCCCTCTCTCTCTGTCGCTGACGGGTGGGACCCCCGTGTCAGTCCCTTCTTCCTCCCGTCACCGACGCGGACTCCAGCGAGTTCGAGTCCTTTTTCCCCGCCGTCTTCGCCTCCGATTCCGCCGCCGAGTCCTACTGCTGCACGCACGCCGAGGCCCGGTCTCCGGCCTATATAATGCGCGCACCCGTCCATGTTTTCCCCTCAAATCGAAGCCGCAATTCGAGCCGCCATCGCCGATCCGAGCGCCGCCGCCGTCGATCCGCGCCGTCGCCGCCGCTCTCTCGCCGTTAAGAACCCCAGGAGGTTCGCCTCGCTAACCCGCACCTTTCCTTTGCGTTTTTGCTCGGAATTTGGCCGCACATCCACGCTAATTTCGGCTCGCCGTTGTTCTTCAGCGCCGCCGGCCGACGCTCACCGTCGTTCGTCGCCGTCGTCGGTCGGTCTTCGTCGAATTCACTCCTGGTGAGTTCGCCTTGGTCCCATCTTGCTCTCTGTCCAAGTCTCGTCGCAATTCGTGCATCGTAGCGTCGAGTTCATCTTCGCCCGTGAGCTCCGCCGCCGCCCATGGCGCCGCCGTCGTGTTCCGTCGTCGGTGCGCGTCCCTAGCCGTCGAGAACTCCCTAGATGGACTCGTTGTTGTCCAGTGAGCCCGTAGAGCTTGATTTCGTCCCTAACCGAGCCTTGTAGCGTTTTCCCGACGTTCCTCCGGCGAAGCGCCGCCGTTCCGGCCATCGCCGGCGTCGACCCGAGCGGCCGAGTCTCCCTGGCCGTCCGATCGTAATCCTACGACCTAGATTAGATCTAACCCGAAGTCAACCCGAGCTTACCGGTCAACTGTGGTAATTTGCTAAAGAGACCCTGAGTTTTCTCAAAATTAACCCGCAGTCCAATTTAATTCAAAAATAATTACAAATAGGTCCTTTTTCTTTTATTTTAGCCCCTGGAACTTTTAAAACTTTGCCAGCAAGTCCCTGAATCTTAGAAAAGCCATATCTTTTGCGTTTTAACTCCGATTTCAGTGATTCTCGCGCTCACGCGTTCGTTGTAACTTGTAGATTAGTTTTATGCTGTTGTTTTCTTCTGTTGGAATTGTTTGGTATACTGTTTCTTATTTGTTGTATTGTTTCCTTGCATGTGATTGTGTGATGCGATTAGGAAACGACCAGTTCGAGGATTTCTCTGAAGATCCAACTGTTGGAGAAGGATTTGAGCAGCAACAGAGTTGGGAAGAAGGCAAGTGTATTATGTCATGCAAATGTCCTAATAATTATTAATTTCACCACCCATGCATGTGTCTTAATTTGATGGGTTCCTATTTAAGGATTTGCCTAGCCACTATATTTTCCTGTCCCTGAAACTGGGTTACTTAATTAATGTTGATGGTAGATGATGCTTAGTTGCTCAACTGGGATTGGTTAAATGAACCCCTATTCTATGTTCCATTACTACCTTTTTAATCAATTAATGGACAAGATCATATCTTTTTAATTGGAACATGGAGAACCACCCAGGAAAACAGTACAACCATGAGTGCCATGTGGCTCTGGCTTTGACTGACTAATTAGGTGCTCTGGTTTATGGTAGCTTTACCCGAAAGGGGCATGGGGGGCGGCGGTTGACAGGGTATAGCTCGGTCCTTTTGAGCTGTGGGCTTTGGTAAGAGACAGACCTCATTAGGGAGGGTTATGCTTTGCTTCTGAACCGGATACCTTAGCGGGCTATCATTTATTAGAGTGCTTTTGTAAAGGTCTCATAGTGAAACCCAGTATTCGGTCCACGTGGTGTGGGAAGGGTACAATGCTCTCGGGCAATGGGAATCACGGCTTATGGTGAAAGTGTACAACCTCTGCAGAGTGTAAAACTGTTATAACAGCCGTGGTCACGGTCAAGAGCGGCCTGGACCCTTACATGATAATCATACTTGAACATGATCTAAATCATGGTTACTTGAATATGCTGGGAATATGACATTCATTAATTTGTGGGTGGTATATACTTTTATCTGCTAGTAAATAGTTGCTTAATAAAACTTGACCAACTAAAAGTGCTTATTGCAGTATGGTCAGCCAACCTTTTTGCCTCAGCCTTGTATGTCATATTACATTTGCTGAGTACGTATGTGCTCATACTTGTTGCTTTTCTTTCTTTTATTGCATCTACAACCGGAATGCTGCTCAGATTGGGAGAATTTAGAGGATTACACTGCTGATTTTGAGGAGTTCTAGGCGAGTCTCCCCCAGTCAATGCCTGTGGAGTTGGAGTCACTTTGGCTTCGTTAGTTAAACGTTTATTTAAGTCTTCCGCTATGACCTTTGTGTCAACTCTGAGATTGTAATAAATGCTTTAATACTCTTTCGTTATGCATGGTTATGGACATTCACTTGTGACGTCTACCATATGTGTGTAAACTGATCCTGGCGCACATATGAGATGCACCTGGTTTTGCCTTTAAAACCGGGTGTGACATTTGCCGCTATGAAAATGGTTTAAAGATCAAAATTTTAATTACCGCCACTTCCATTATGAACAATAACCTAAATTAACCACTTATATTCTTCATCAATATTACTTACATATGTCATTTTTAAAGAAAATATATGTTACAACCTAATTTTGCATTGGCATTAAAAAATAGGCTTAAGGACAACTAAATCCGCATTTAAATGATCTACACTTATAAAAAGTATCCCAATGTACTCAATTATGATTCTAAATTACCCAATTCTGTCACGGATAATATTAAAAAAACAAACTTATGGTATTGTCGGGGACAAACCCAGGGGGTCCCCTAACTATCGGGGCAATCACCCTCAAAAAACACTAACCACGAAAGGCTGAATCGCCGACGGCCCGAAAAGGCCACCGGGGCAACGCAGCCCAACGCAACTCACGGCCCAGGCAACCGCCCGAGCTCGCCTGACAAAGGGACCCGGGTGGCGGCCTCTATCTCCGCCTCGCTCGAGGGTCGCGTACCCCCTCGTGCGGGCGAACCAACTCCGCCTCGCTCGAGGGCACCCCTCTACTCAGCATGGCCCGCGACGGCGCCCCGCCAGACAACGGCTCTTAATGCCCGCCCCATCAGGCGGGCGCTGAAGTCAAAAGGCAATCTCTCCCCCACGTCGCGCTGCTGACACCACTGCGCCTGCTGTTTCACCTGCTCCGGTCACTATGCGTCCCTGCCACCACTGTGCAGACGCACGCGGCACTGTGCAAGACCTTGTGCGGACTGGCAGGCGTCATTCTGCGCCACTATTCCCCCCACTCCCGTCCTTTCCCTCCGGGGACACCCCTCGAATGGGCACGGGGAACCCTCGAACGAATATGTGGACAGCAACCAGGTGCAGGCTCTGATCAGACGCGGCCTGGCGATGACGAACGCCGGGTCAAATCCACCAACTCTCGGCCATCCCCTGGTGAGCCGGGCACGCCGAGCACTGTGGTTGACGGCAATCGCCATCCTGGCCACTGTGCCGCCAACTCCGGTCCTTCTTCACCTGCCCCGCCCTCGAAGTCAACCAGCGACGGGAAGCTGAACATGGACTACGGCAGTGACACCCCTCGAAACCGCTCCAGGACAAGCACAGGGACGGCCATGACACCCGTAAAAGCCGGGGCTCGCCATAAATCCCCTGCCAAGGTCAAGGACGATGGCACGTCCGGCGCCATACTCTCCAGTGCACACCCCTGTAGCACACATCACGCTTGTACTTGTAAACTCCTCCCCCTCCTTTCTCTCCTTGACCTATAAAAGGAGGAAGGGAGCGACGCAAAGGGGAGGAGGGGGGACCAACGAACGAAAGAGACAACAACAGACACTCAATCACCCTCCTACTCGCTTTCAGGGACTTGGAGACTCCTTCTCCTCTCCCGCCTTGCTTGTAGCCCCCTTCTGCAAGCACCCCGGTGCAAGATAGTACAGCGCCCCGAGCGCACTCTGCTGGACGTACGACCTCGCGGTCGGAACCAGGATAAATCCTTGTCTCATTGTGCTAGCTCTTGCATCAACCGTCAAGGGACGGGACACAGCGCATTCTGTGTGGCGCTGGGGATTGGCCGACCGATCCCAGCACCGACAGGTATGCATGCATGACCTATGTCACTATGCAAACCACATATGCATGTATATAAGATTCCATGGGTATATTGGTTTCTATGTTGAACATATAGGTCGACATAAGGTTTCAACAGTTGGGATGCAAAAGGAAAATACTATTAAGGGACAAACAAATAGTGGAAAAAGTTTACAAGACTATTGGTAATTAAACACAATAAGATAATAAAGAAAAATATATCTATATCAGTATTGTGCTATGATATGAATAAATGAGAGAGAGTGACTACGCACATTTATAATGAATTTCGAACACTTACATCACTTTATCTTACTAGCCCCTGCATTCGGGCTTGATTTATTAAGTTTTTGAGCGGCGCTATTTGAATAAAGTACTAAAACACATGAAATTATTTATTTGTGGAAATCATATGATAGTGTTTGTGTCTAGTTTCATGTTCGGAAAACCTTAAGTCTACATTTCAATATTAGTCATGACACTATTTAATTTTCGAGCTTATTTGAAAAGTTTCATTGCATATACCTGGCTCAACGTGCGACCTGAACGGTGCATACGCATTGGAGCTATTGTGGAAAATATAAACATTGTTTTATACATAGAAATAATATATTGTTAGTCCACTACAATACAATTGTTTTAGACTACTATAATACAATTGTTTTATACAGTGATAATATATGTGTACCAACTATGTGTATGAGCAATATATACAAGGTTTATGAACTAATATATGTGTTTTATACTAATATATGGTTCTACGCGGCCTATTTTCCATGGGAGAAATTGTTTTAGATACATGAGCCATGGTAAAAACCGTTTATCTGGAGAGTTGTACGTATATATTGGAGCCATAGGAAAAATATTGAGCTGTAAAAATATTGTTGGCCCACTTGATGCATGGCTGGATTTTTTTTAACGTGAGCATCCGTAATTTGTGTAGTTTAATTTAAGATTAGAGGGTTAATTAAGATTATTTTTTATAGTGGCAGAAGTGGGTAATTTATATATAAATTTAGGGGGTTATTTTAGACTACTTTAATAATGGCAAGGTGGGTAATTTTTAAGACAAAAAAATAAATCTAATGGCTATTATAATTTATGATGATTAGATTTTATCATTGGATGGCCAGATGTTTCTGATTTTTGTGAGATTTTTTAGGATTTATCTTTTTTCTAGCGCGTCTCGTGAGGATTAACGTGGAGGCTCTAAAAGGAGCCTCTAATTAGTAATAGTAAGATATCACTTCGAACTAAATGTCATGACAGTGACAGTCCCCTCAACAATAATGCTGGTGTAACGGAAGCTTCGAGTAGAACTGACAGTGAGCTCGTTGTGACATCACCATTGCTCACAACCGGGCATATATTACTGTCATCCAATTCTCCAAAAGATTCAGCATAATGATAATTTGATTAGAAAAGAGCCCGACCCTTCATGTGATCGAGTCTCACACACATACACCTTTCACCACCCTGAAAGGACAAAAATCTTGATGAAATACCTTTTCTTCGTGATGGGGTAGAGAAACCGATGAATGTTGACCTCAAGAATGCGATTAGTAAGTGGCCTCCCCATCATTTCTTTTCCAGGCATTTCATTGAATAGCTTGTGAGTGCCAAATCAAACCTAATGCTCCTACATATTGTTTCCAACATCATGCATCCCGGAGGCAAAAGTTGAAGCTCCTTTCAGTTCTAACTAATACCAATTTGGTAACAACCCAATCGCACTACCTTCATTAGCAGGCACAACCAAGCACTGGAATAATATCCGATTCAAACTGATACAGAGATGGAGTGTCTTGGGATAGGCAACAAAACATGGGAATGGAACTTGAGGAAGAAGATCAACATGGAAGAATTGAAAGATGAGGAACACTAGAGAGGAGGAGACGTGTTTGTCTGATCTGAACATTTTGATCGATAGCCTCAGCCACGATACAGCTCCTCTTTGTATTGCTCCAATGTCAATGTGCCTGCAGCTGGACCAGGCGCATGCCGCGCATACAACTCGGTCCACCCAATGGAGAAGCAGGGCGCTAACACTTTGCAGGCCGCGCGCTCAGCGACCCGGGGCCTTCTTTATACTCTCTTCCTCACTTCTTCTCTTTGTAAATGAAGAATGCGACGAACCCACCAGCCACGGTGGCGAAGGCCATCAGCCACACCAGCACCGCCACCGGCAGTGGCATCACGGCCGCAACTTTGCTGGAGAAGGCGAAGGTCAGCATTGTCGTCAGTGTCCACACAGCGACCTTGAGCCACTCCCTCTTGGACGAACCCGCTGGTGCGCGCTCGTACATCCTCAGGCAGATGAAGAGGGCCACGAGATCGGCGTACGAGAAGCCGACGAACGCGATGGCCATGGCGTCGCCCTGAGACCGAATGATCGCCATGGCAGAGTTGAACGAGAGGAACAGGAACAAGAGCAATGTCAGACAGGAGAAGCTCCCGGCGCCATCATTATTGTACGCTTCGTGGTGGCGGTCGTCGCCGATGTTGGCCTTCTCGTCGCCGGCGTGATCCATCGGCTGCCTGGAGATAGGTGCTTCGAGTGGCGAATTGGCGATGATCAAGGGGGTTAATGGAGCAGACAGTGAGTGGATTGGTCGAAGCAGTCCAAGGAAATGGAACTAGTGATATCGATCTTGGCGGAGAGAGCTGGGCTGTCGGGTGGATTGTTGGGAGCGAACGCCCACTGCCCAGCCATTTTAAGAACACGAGGAATCTTCTAGGAAGGATACAAAAGAAAAAAAAAGTCGCATGGTGCACCCGGCTCCTTCCAGCGATATTCGCTAGTGAAGCTTCGCCGTAGCTTAGGCTCTCCGTACCGTTTCTCTATCTGTCCTCCCTAAAAAAATATTTCTACCTAATCATTAAGATTCCTTCCTTTATATATTATCATCTATACCTTATTACTCAATACCAACTTTCTGTCCACTTTCTGTCCAGCAATGTTTAATCCCAAACTGCCATAAGGCAAAGCATCAGTCAGAAATTCAGAATGTATTGGAATCGACTTCCAAAAGCAAGATGGCATGTTAGGCGCCCTCTTTGTTGCCCCACTCTGATGGTGGCCCCTTCATGTCCACAGCTAATCGCTCTGCCACACGATGTGTCGCCTTGTAAGATTTACACCCATTTCATACCCATTAGATGGATTCCCTATGCAACGTGTAAATCTGCATTGCAAATTATTGTTCAACCAAGTGAGCCCTTCAAGTTCGAAAATATTTTGCACTAGTTTTAGGACTAAAACAGAATATTAGAAAAAGAATACCAATTACTATTAGAAATGTAGTGTAAGGAATATATAAATCTCTGTTTCCAATTACGTATCAATCAATGCCCTATTGTTTGCAAAATATAAGTCAAAGGAAGAATGCGTCAGTTCAAACCAGAAGGGTGGATATTTCAAACAAATGAGGTGCTAAAATATAGAATATATTTCCTTCACTGACCCACTTAATTTGACGTGAGTACATGATATAAACTCAGTCATAACATATAGCTTGGCACCATTCAAGCAATATCATCAGTTCAACACAACTACCTCGCCTAAGTTCACAGGTACCCGCCCTCCGTGTCATCACATATACACGGCATTTTTAAGGGTATAGTCAAACTTTAGGAACTTTGACAATCAATAGCTTTTAGTAGCTTCAGTATCATTACTTTGACTATCAAAAGCTTTGAATTGTCGTTATAAATTTTGCCAATTCTATCTAGGACTAAGTTAGCTTATATATAGCATCTAAACACGAATGAATCTGGCACAAGCGACTGGTTTTCTAGTTTGCTTAGGTCCATATGTGGCAATCAAACTCCATATGATCCTGTTTTGGATCTTAAACAGATGGTTTTTGTAAATAATCCAAATTTATAGTAGCCCTCAAAACATTCCAAGACATACCCTCACTCCGTCAGCACTTCAGGATTAATTCTAGCTATGAATTTCTTAAAGAGAAGGTTTAGAGATGTACTGTAATTCTGTTAATTCAATGGGTAATATTATAATGATGTACCGAAATAACTCAACCTGTCACATGTACTGAGTTTGATGGGCAATCGATTTCTCAAGAATGAACATTTAAAGAATTAAATAAATGATGGTGTTCTTTGTAATTTCCTTTTTTTTCTCTCTGAACATTCAAAGAGGCTTCCTTTTTATAGAAGGGTAGTTCTTTCCCCTTTGTATGCTTGACTAAAAAGCAGATTTAGTACAAATAAATCTCATTATTTACAAAACAGTTTTCTTTAATGAAATGATCATGAAAGGTGCACAAGCTCAGTTTCACATTATGACTGCTCAGAAACGTTGCAAGATATTATGGAATCTACTGTGCCCAAGAAAAGAGATTCTTATGGAGGTATGGAGCAAGATGGATAACAAGCCATAAGATTTAATGGTAATAACCCTGAGCAACGAAATACACATTTAGATAGATACAGTAGGAGCACATAGAAATTTCAGAGGATATTGACCATACCTGTAATGAGGTTGTTTGCTTTGAATTCAGCTTTCTCACACAATCCCTGGTTAAAGATCCAATTAACAAAATCTTCGTTCAATAATGATAAACCCTATTTCCACCACAAAGCTGCAATCTTCCATCAGCTGCTTAACATTCCTGTCAAATCGGTCAGCTGCCTTTACCAGCTGCAAGTTCCAGAATATTTTTGGACACCTCCAAAACAAATCAGTTGTCTAGTATTCCTTAATCCTTTCAAACCCATTAGCTGCCTTTACCAGCTGCAAGTTCCAGAATATTTTTGGACACCTCCAGAACAAATCAGTTGCCTAATATTCCTGCGAAATCCATTAGCTGACTGACACCTCTGCAACTGCACATCCCAGAATACCTATGGATGCTTCCAGAACCAATCGTCGGCTGCCTAAAAATTCCTGCGAAATTGCTATAAAATATGAGCCATATTTACAGAATTAGAAAATGGAATTTTCTTTCTTCAGAAAGGATCTTGCGCTGGATTTTTGTAGTTCAAAAGTTATTTGGCCATGGAAAAAAAGGTTCAAAACTTCAAATTTTTTAAAGGTATGTGTACCATAAATCCCCCGCTTATAGATGGAAATAATTTATTTTTCGAGGATGCACATAAGAGCCTAGAATTTTGATAATAAAAAAAATAGCCTATGCAGTGTTTCAAGATTGTTAAACTTTAGGGTCCCCTATATGCCCACTAAAAGTAAAAATTGTCAAAATGTTTCATGGAGCACCAGGTAATGATCATAACAAATAATATTTGGAGTATTTCCTGCATGCTCACTCAGTGTCTAAATTTCTCTTGCATCTGTGAATTCAGACGGCCCATGAGAATAAGGATTCAGACCAACCCCTCAAAAAATCTTCATATTCTAGAAAGGAATTTGCAGATTAAAAACTATTTGACCAACAACAGTTTAAGAATGAACTTCTCTTCTAAGGGAACAAACAATTAAAAGTTCAGTCTGCCTATTGCAAGAAAAGGGTACTCGACAATTAACATTATTTAATCATACTAAAATCTTAAGATAACAAGAACATTTCTAGCCATGTGTGCAACCATTATTAGAATTTACAACTGTCATTTGTCAAATTGTTTGTAAATTTCTACATAAGGTCAGTCTAGTCATGCTACCGGTGCTTTTCTCCAGAACTTCAAATGTCAGAACTTTCAGGCATGTGTACTAGCATATATCTTCGATGGAAACTTGGTCCAGTTTGGCGATCTAATATTGACGGCGGGAAAAGTTCTTTACAAAAGACAATCTCCATATTCTGATTGATGAAGTTTGAAGTCTGAACAGGAGAAAGAGACGTGAAATAGCAGTCTTTTTGTATTTGAAAGTCCATCAAAACACGGCTGGGAGTCCTAATCGGGAGGCAGGACGCAAGAGAGCTGCAAGGTAGTGATGGTTTTGGCCGGCAGGCATGCGGCAGCGCCTCATCAGCTCCTGCAGTCGGTGGTAGCTGGGAACCTGGGAGAGGGAGCAGGGTGTGGGTGAGCGGCCAAGTGCCAATTAGGAGAACCGGTGGGAGAAGGCCGCCATGATGGCTGGGGCCTGGGGAGCACCGAGCACCTAACAAAGCAATAAAGCATGCCATGCCTACCCCAACAATCATGGCGACCCTTAGGCAAATCATGGATCAAACAAAAGGGTTTGGAGTTTGGACTGAATGTCTGAATCAACCTGTTCCCCGGCTCCCTAGACAAGTCTGGATCTGGATCCGAATACTCTGTCTTGTCCTGGATTACCCGTTGATTCGATCATCATCAATATAATTAATTTTGCTGTTGCTTTTAGAAAGAGAGAGGGACTGGATCTCGAAAGGGTGGATAGACCATGTACCTCTTGGTGGATCGGATTCAAGTGGTGAAACGCCACCGGCGTGCCTCCCCGCCATCGCCGCCGCCGCCGGCATCGCCGGAGCCGGAGGCGCTGCTTCCGAGGACCTTCCTTCCATTCCTGTCATTTCCATTGAAAGGCCGGCATCTGTTCTGTACCTACAGGCACACGACAGTGTTTCTCCCACCGGATGCGGTCGCCCCGGACGTAGGAAGCTTCCGGCGCGTCGCGCTTACGCGGTGGCGGTGCGACGCCACGCGCGGAAGGTTCCCGGCAGGTGCGGCGAGGGATGGTAAAGCGGCGCCGGCACGGCAAGCGCGTGAGGCAGCGGGTGACGGCGCCGCCCTGGAGGCGCACGCGCAGAGCCCGCTCGCTGGCCGGCGCGCGCACGTGCTCGGCGCGCAGAGAGAAAAAGGAAAGTAAAGCGCAGGGAAGTGAACTTTGCTGATACACGCGGCCACGTTAGCCGTGGCACTATTTGTCCAGTCAAGCCCTGCACAGAAGGCCCATGCTTCTTCTGAAGATGAGCCCAAAATGAGTATAAGCCCAGTTAGGCCCTGGCAGGCATTCCCCAAGAAGTTGTTTTAGAAGTTCTTGCACAAACACGAAAGCCCAGGAAGGTCCAATCCGCGGGTGGCATCCATCGAATCGCAAACGGTAATGCTTGGATTCGTACGTCTACGTCCGACGCGTACGCGTCCGTCGGACGCGGGCCACGTGCTCCCCTCTCCTTCACATATTCTAATTCATCATTTCATCTTATCCTCCCGCTTCTCCCGCAAGCGCCGCTCTATTTTTCTCCCTCGCATGCCCCGCTGCTGCACTGCCGCCGCCGCCGGCTGCTCCTCCTCGGGCGCGCGCCGCCGTCCCTAGCCGCTCCTCCAAGCTCCGGCGCTCCTCTGCGTGCCGCTCCGTGCACCGAGGCCGCAGGACGCGAGCCGATGCGGCCGCCCTCAATGCCGCCCTGCGCTGCTCCTCCACGCGGCGTCGTGCTCCTTCGTCGTCGCGTCAAGCTCCTCCACCGCCACCTCTCCGCCTCTGCGTCGAGCTCCTCTCCACCGCCGCCCCTCCTAAACCGACGCGTCGAGCTCCTCCACAGCGAGGTCGTCCGTTCGAGCTGCCGCAGGGTGGCCCGTGGACGGGGCATGAGCTGCCGCTCCCGACGCCTCGGGCGGTGCTCGTCACTGGGTGGCCGGTCGCGGGCCGGCGTTCCGCGCGGCGTCCCCCGCGCCGGCCGCCATTCAGGTGACATTCATGGCATGTAGCGTCCCCCCGCGCCGGCCGCCATTCAGGCGACATTCATGGCGTGTAGCAGTGTAGCAGGTAGATTTTGGTGTGTTGCAAGAGCATATTTCGGTTGTTTCGGACATTCTAGATGAATGTTGCAACTGTTTGATGAGAATGTTGCAAAATTAGATCTGGAATGTTCTAGGGTTTCGCTTCATGTTGCAACAACATGTTGGACATGTTTCGGATGTTTCAGAAGAATGTTTCAACTGTTTGATGTGAATGTTGCAAAAATAGACATGTGATGTTGCGATGTTGCATATGTTTCGCATGCATGTATCAAGTATTTCATCTGGATGTTGCATTTTTATCGAGATGTTTCAC
Source organism: Echinochloa phyllopogon (assembly GCA_033239725.1). NCBI lineage: Eukaryota > Viridiplantae > Streptophyta > Magnoliopsida > Poales > Poaceae > Echinochloa > Echinochloa phyllopogon. The sequence goes on from BTCW01000001.1 coordinate 8,364,221, forward strand.
GTGTTTGAATGTTTCATGCAACATAAATCGGATGTTGCAGTGGGTTTTATCAATAAATAGATGACAACATTTTTTTCAACGATTTTTTTTGTTGTAAATGTTAAGTTTTGATGTTGCAGGTAAATATTTTTGATGTTGCATATATGTGGGCCCCACTGTCCGATTTTTTGTGTCCGGACGTCCGGGCGCTAGCGCATCTGAATCGCAAATGCCACGCTTTCTGTTTTGTTTGCATCGCTGTAGCTGACGCATCACGCATTGTATCCAGGGGTTGGGTTGTAAAGGGCTCTAAATTTAAGGATAGTGGTCAATTAAGATTAACTAGAGCTAAGTTGGATCATGAAGAAGACATAAAAGCCATAATCCATTCAAACCCCTAACAAATTATGTATCAAAATAAAATTCCAAGTTCACCACTATATTGTTTACAACAAGATTTTCGAAACTAGACTACAGTTAACTATCTTTGTTAACTATGTTTGGATGAAAAATATTGGAAATTTCTATAGGACGAACAATTTTTTTTCCAAATCTGGAGCATTTTCAAAAATTGTTCCATCTTTGAAAAAACATGTTCCCCATTTTAAAAATGTTGCAGTTAGAAAATTATTTAAATATATTTAAGTGTGGTCTTATTTCAAATATCTTGACACATGAAACAAAGTGATGTGATCGGATTTTAAATTGGATATTTAGTTTAGGAAATATGGTTTTTTCCGTTTGTATGTATCTTTTTTTTCTCCCGAAAGCAGCTTCAAGATTGTCCAACCATGCTGAACAGTTTTTAGATAGAAGTGATTATATGCTGATTCCATGAAATGATTCTTTAAATAGTGAAATACATGATAGGTTACTAAACGATTCTCGCATTCTCATTTGGGTCCGTAAACTCTCAAAGTGATCATCTATATCCATCAACTTTTAGGTTGGTCATTCTAAGTTCACCCGAGGTTCAATCATAGGCCTAGATTTACACTTGAAATGAACTACTTAAAAAGTGAAAGGAGCCAGACGATAACTGTGAAAATTCATGAACCTAGATGAGAATGCGGGAATAATTTAAGTACTCGTAGTATAATTCACTCTTCTTTAAAATGAGCCAAGGAATTATGAGCTGAAAAGTAACATCTACTTATTCACTTCTCACGTAGAATCTATTTCTTCATAAAAATTTATCATAGAGAAGCATAAAAATTATTTTCAGCTACATAATTATTTTTTCTTCAAAGAATCATTGTACATAGAAAATTAAAATCAGGTGAAGCTCTACCAAATAATTGATTAATGCATACTCTCTTTTTTGACCAGAGGTGGCCATGGCCCTCGTCCGAGTGGAAACATTATTTAACAGAATTAAAACTCCTATCCTTTGGTTTCTGATCCTCTGCGAAGGCTGAGACAATCAGCCATGCCCAAGCGTTACCACCGTGTGCGCGCGTCGACGTCGAATTGGCCTCAAACTCGCACCATAACTTCTCTCCACCATGGTTCATCTGCGCAAGTTCGCCATGGTCAGCTCCGACGCAGCCACGCCCCCACGCAGCACACAGCTATGTTGGATATTTTCCTTGGCCTAACGAGCTACTCACGTTAATTATTAGCTAATAATTTTAACAAGCCGCAAATTGATCATAGTAAGGTTTCTTGCGAGGGAATCTGTCTATCAGGATTGAGTCATAGACTCAGTACTAGTATCGCATTTCTCTGAATTTATTCTACAGTGAAATGAAATGAAGATTGATTCGACCTTGGGCTGGTTTGGAAGAAATGAATTTCTATAAGAATCTATTAGGTTTTCTTTCCTAATATTTCCACATTAGAGTGCACCACCCTTGAATAGCGAAGAAATTGTTATCTGATGCAGTCATGCAGAGGGATAACTCAAACGGTATCCGTGTCCTCTTTGGGTACTGAATTTCGGCATCAATAATTCTGTTTATTATTCGTGTCGTGTTGTTCAATTTGTTGTCTCGGGTGCTCCAATACAGCCATCATACACGGCACAGCCAAATGCACACGGCATCTGAAAACCTAAGATACTAAATGTTTCCTACTGCAGTACAACCATTTGTATACAGTACGGCGCTATAAGCCTACACTAGTTTTTATCTTGCTCCTACTGCAGTACAACCTAAGGAATGTAAAATCTTGCTCTCTGAGCATGGTCACCAGTCACCACCTCAGAAAGTAGATGGAGTAAAAATCACGACATATAATTCATTGGAGATACATCTCATCAACCGCGCGACTCTTGGATAAGAAGCAGAATAATTTTCTGGCGCTGCTGCTTAGACCTGCAAGTAATTATCAGCCTTTAGAATTTCGGCAAGTTATTAAAACAAAATTTTTGTTTCGCCACTAATAACATGGGGCTATTGCGTTCTTGCCCCTGCTTTGATGTCCAATTATGATTTTACCCTCATTTTTTCTCACTTTGTGATTTTGCCCTTACTTTTTGAATTTGAAGGTAAAGTTTACCCCTACTCCATAAACAACACGTAACGGTGTTAAATAATCTATAAAAAGACATATATACCCTTACGAATACACCCCTGTTTTATTCAGAATTTTATAATTCTACCCCGTTTGATATCAATTCTTTTTCGATGCAGACGAGGATTAGATAACAGATCCGTTGGACCCCATCAATGTGGGGCCGAACTATCAGTGAAACAACCTTTCTCTCTCGTCCCTTCTTCCTCCTGCAGCCCCGCAGCTTGTGCCGTTGCGTGCCGCTCGCCTACGGCGCGCGCTGCCGCATTCTGCTACTCCGGTGCAGCCAGCTACCCCGCCCGTTTAGTCCGCCATCCCTGTCGACAACTAGCCTGCCACCCGATTCATCTGTCGAGATAAAGAATCGATGCAAATCCACTGCTCTTCTACATTCACTACGGGAAACCCGGAGTTTGCCGAGTGCCCCAGGCACTCGGGAAACCCAGGCACTCGGCAAACCCCGAAATACACTCGGCGAAGCCTTTGCCGAGTGTAACACTCGGCAAAGGGGTTACGGCATAGCTCGTGTCGGCAAACAGCCCCTTTGCCGAGTGTCATCTGTCGGGCACTCGGCAAAGGCTTTGCCGTGTGCAAAAGCCGACACTCGGCAAAATAAAGCACTAACAGACGGCCGCGGATGGCACGACGACGTTCGCGGCCGTCCGTTAGTGCCCACGGGACCTTTGCCGAGTGCCACACTCGGCAAAGAATCCGAGTTTTGCCGAGTGCCGCACTCGGCAAAGGTGGTTGGGGCCGACACTTGTTTGCCGAGTGTCTGTCCTGGCACTCGGCAAAAATTTAGGCCATGGCAGCAGAAACGCCCTGCGCTGTTGCCCGGTGTCGACGGGCATCGGAGTCGCCCACATGGTGCACGAGGCATTGGTACTCGACGACTTCGCCATGGAAGAGCTCCGATTCTACGAGGAAGGGGACTACTACAACCAAGGCCTCAAGCTCCATGGAGACGAGAGATACTTCTGAAAGTAGCTCTCGTCCCCATGGAGCTTGAGGTCTTGGTTCTAGTAGTCCCCTTCCTCGTAGAATCAGAGCTCTTCCATGGCGAAGTCATCGAGGACCAATGCCTCGTGCACAGTGTGGGCGACTCCGATGCCCGTCGACGCCGGGCAGCAGCGCAGGGCGTTTCTCCCGAAAAAACAAAATAGGTTACGTGACACAGTTGTGCACAATCTTGGCCTGCTGTATTTAACTGTACGGTATGAATTCTTTGTCATGTCTTTGCGTATCCTATAGTAAATAAGATGTCATATCATCTTATTTACTGTAGGAAACGCAAGAACATGGCAAAGAAGGCACACGGTAAAAATAAATACAAGAGACGAAGAAGGTACACAACTTAAATATGAATCTACGAATTAAATGCTGAGGGGTATGGTTTTGCATGTGCTCACCTACGGGCTCGACGTCGGGCGAGGCGGTAACGCTCGTGTCGGTGCAGACGGCGGGGAACGACGTGCGGCGTCGGGATCCAAGTCGAAGATGGTGCAACAACCTCACTGAAATAAAAACAATTTTTTGTCAAATAAAAAATTCGGCAGCACCTCCCCGTGTAGGGGAGGTTTCTGAAACCACACATCCTGCAAAAAACAAGGATGCGGCACGAAGGCCGACAACCACATAACCGTATCCACGGCACGAAGGCCGACAACCACATAAATATATCAAAATTCTATCAACCGTATCCACATAAATATATATGTTTCTATCCTATATATGAAAAACAACAACTACCACATCCTACACAAAACAGCAACTACCACATCCTACCACAAACTAAGTTGACAACTAGCCATATCACACGTTCTACACATGCATAGAAAATTTTTCATAACAATTTTGCCAAAAAAATACCTTCAGGACGTCGGGCAGGGGCACGAGCCGCCGGCGTGGGAGAAGCAGCGGGCAGGGGCGGCCGGCTGGCGAGGAGGCCGAGGGCGGGGAGGAGGCCAGCGAGGAGGACGGCCGCGGGGAGGAGGCCGGCGGCGACAGGGGCGGCGGCGGCTTGAGGCGGCGTCCGGGTCGGCGGCGTTGGCCGGCGACGGCGCGAGGGGCCAGGGGCCGGCGGCGAGGGCCGGCGACGCGGCGCTTGGGGCGGTGGCGGCTCGGGGCGGCGCCCGGGGCCGGGGCGCGGAGGCCGGCCAGGAGCAGCAGGGCCGGCGGCGCTCGGGGCCGGGGGGCTGGCGGCGGCGGTCAGGCGCGGGCCGGAGGCCGGGCTGGCGGCGGGGCGGAGGGCGGGGAGAGAGGCGGCGGCGGGCGGGGAGAGAGGCGGCGGCGGCGGGCGGGGAGAGAGGCGGCGGCGTCTGTGTGCATGTGTGTGCGTGTGTGGCGCCGGGGGGCGCGTGGGCGGTTAAGTCCCCCGACGCACCCCCCTCTTTGCCGAGTGTCGTAGATCTGACACTAGGCAAATAGATCGGCCACGCGGCCATGCGCTGACCGCTGACGTGGCCGCGCGCGGCCGAGGAGGTGGGCCACGTGGCCTGTTTGCCGAGTGTCTGGCCCAGGGCACTCGGCAAACAGGCATTTGCCGAGTGCCTACACTCGGCAAAGGTGCCACGTCGGCCAATGACGTGGCCCGCACGGGCGCGGGCCGGCCGGCCCACGTGGCCTCTTTGCCAAGTGCCCCCGAGCAGGCACTCGGCAAAGGTCCTTTTTGCCGAGTGTAGCACTCGGCAAACATTTCCCAGAACATTTGCACCATACCAAATTTTTCAAATTTGATCAAATACACATCAAAATATCTTGTCAGATACATTCAACAATGCACATTCTATGCTTCAATGAAATGTTTTCATTATTTCATGCCTATATAGCTCATAATTTCTTCGTAACTTTCATTATTTCATGCGGAGAAGGGCGTAGAAATAATTTAAAAAATATCAAATGGGTCCGGAAAAATATGATAACTTCAAATGAAGCAATCTATGTCATCTATTGCCTATAGAAAAAGTTATGAACTCAAACTCTAATTCAACTTCACTTCGTTTCGAAATCCAGCTGTCTCCTTCTCAACTCTCCGAAACTTCTATGGGGATATGCTCCGATTGGAAAGGGTTGTATATATAAACTTTTCGAAATCATCTCAACTTTTTCCCAATGGCTCCACATAAGATATAAAGAGCCTTTGACAAGTATCACTAGAAAAAAATAAAGTTTGGACCCCAAAAACATAAGTTTAAAAACTAAGGACCTGAGTTTGCCGAGTGTTTATCAAGAAACACTCGGCAAAGGCTAGCTTCGCCGAGTGGTGAACACTCGGCAAAGGCTAGCTTCGCCGAGTGTCGAGTGGTGAACACTCGGCAAAGGCTAGCTTCGCCGAGTGTTGCCTGGTAAACACTCGGCAAACCCACCAAGTTTTACAAAAATATTTTTAAATTTTCAAACTTTTATGTTTGAATTCCAAGTTTTTTAAGAATATTTTCAAATTTTCAATTTTTTTTGCCGAGTGTCTAAGTAGACACTCGGCAAAAGTCCAACCCCGGGACTGGCTGGACATGTGCAGTGCACGTGCCACCTCTTTGCCGAGTGTCGGCTGGAGGACACTCGGCAAAGCTGTGACGATTCAAGCGGCCGTGGGCGCGCGCGGCACGTGCTGGACACGTGCCGCACCTTTGCCGAGTGTCTCTGACCTGACACTCGGCAAATGTGCTCTTTGCCGAGTGTCTTTGACCCGACACTCGGCAAACCAGGGGCCGCCCAAACGGCTACGGACGGCCGCGAACGGCCGGTGGCGTGCGTGGCGCCTGACGAGCACGTGCGCCTTCTTTGCCGAGTGTCTCCGGCCTGACACTCGGCAAAACACCTCTTTGCCGAGTGTCGCTGGCCTGACACTCGGCAAAACACCTCTTTGCCGAGTGTCCCCTCTATACCGAGTGCCTTGCCAAGGGCACTCGGCAAAGTCTTTTTTTGCCGAGTGCCCGACAGAAAGCACTCGGCAAAGAGGGAAGCACTCGGCATACGTAGGGCTTCCCGTAGTGATTAGCACGTAGATAATCGATGCAAATCCACCTTCTGTTGGACATGGTGGAGCAAAGTTAAGACTCGAGCTTCCAAATCCATGCTAGCTGACAGAATTGTGCTACATGTCGTGCAATTGATCCCCTCGCTCGTGATTTGAGCTCCACAGCATCGGAATCGATCTCCTTGCCGGCGAATTTGAGCTCCACGCGTGCTGATTTGACCTCCCCTCATCATCCAAATCGGTGGAGCTCCTGCGCTCGCCCAGCTGCGGCCGCATCCCAGCTCGCTCGTATGACAGCCACTGCTCTCTAACGCTGCCCCCACCGTGGCCTGCTCGAAGCTGCTGCCGCCGCCGCGGCCGCCGCCCAGCTTCTCGTGCATGGGCCCCGCCCGCGCCGCAAACTGCACTGCTCGCCGCCTGCCCGCGTTGCAACCTGTGCTGCTTGCTGCCTGCCCTTGCGGTGCCCCACCCGCGCCGCTGCCCACCCACCGGCGCGGTGCCCCGCCTTGCTCCCAGCCGCCGCGGCCGCCCCTCTGCGCCAAGGACAAGGAGAGAAGCGAGACAGAGAGGCATCGGGGAAGGAGTATGGTGGATTGGATTTCTTGTCCTTTCATCTTATTGCGAAGAGTTTTGTTATTGTTTTATTCTGCTTATTCTAAATTTAACTAACGGGGTTAAAAATAAGGGTAGACGGAGCCTTCATATTCAAAAAACAGGGGTGAAATCACAAACTGAGCAAAACTAGGGGTAAAATCACAATTGAGAGTTAAAATAGGGGTAAGAACGCAATAGTCCCTAATAACATTCTAGCTCAAGATGCAAGTATGCAACAACGTCGGTGAAGCAAGTAGGCGCAGCAGCCTCCGACCCCGAGCGCAGCGGCGCCCGCGGCCGCCACGAGCAGCGCCGATGCGGACGGCGGCGCGGTTCGCACAAACCTGGACACTAGAAGCGCCGCGACCGACAGGCAGAGGAAGAAGACGACGGCGTCCAACCGGCGGCTTCTTCCTCCGTCGGTTGCCGGCGGCTCCCAGCAGCCGAAGCTCCTGGCGAACAGGAGGACGAGGAGCGCGTAGGTCACCCCGACGGACGCCGCGCACGCGGCGTCGCCCCACAAGAGGTATGCGGCCAGGCCGGAGTTGAAGGTCAAGACCCCGAACGCCACCGCGCGCCCCTTTTGGAGCTCCCCACCAGCTCGGTGGTGCTCGACCGTGGTCGGGTGCTTTGCCGAGGGAGGGAGCTGAAGAGCCATTGATATCTGTGGTGGAGAGGAGGAGGAGGAGGAGGAGGAGGAGGGCGGAGAAAGAGCAGGAGCCAAGAGAGGTAAAACAGCTAGGGCGAGGAGTCAGAGCTCCTGCGGTTGCAGTTGCACTGAGTCCATCGGCGAGAGACGTGAGACGCTCGGGCATTAAGGTTTAAGGTGAAGTAATTGCTTTTTTTTCTTCAGAGTTGGTACATGCAGTGCATATATTTCCCTCGCAATAACAAGGGGCTGTTGGATGAGTAAAACTAATTTACAGATTGATATTTTTGGGAGTAGTACCTATCAGTAGCAATATTATATTTATCCTTTTTTATATAAGAAAGGAATTGCGTTTTATCTTCCTTTGCCGATAAGACATGAAAAAGTTAACATCTTCCCAAAAGTCTTTGTAGTTGTTGTCTTGCTCACTAATTAACAAAGGTAGCGAAGTTACGTGGAAGAGTACGGGGTATTGATCAACTTTTAACTTATACCGCATTTCACCATTATTTTAGGTTTTGGTTCCTCAAGCAACCTGATGATGTGAGCGAAGTGCAAAAGTCAGACAATCCCAACCTAAAGACTTTTGGATACTAGTTGTCATGTGATATACACACTACATATAAAAACTATATCCCCTCAATGTATAGTTTCTTCAAAATGATCCTTTTCATTTGATCTCTTCTCTCTCCCTTCCTCTCCAAATCCTCTTTCTTGGTTCTTGCATAAACATGGTTTCTTGTTTTTCTTTTCTTTCTCCTCTTTAACTCTAGTAATTAATTATGTAGAACCACTTCAGTACCGGTTGGAACTAAAGTGGCGCGCACGTTCGTACCAGCTGGTGTTACGAGCATGTACTAAAGTGTGTCATTTAGTACACGAGCCGGTACAAGAGTGTCCACCACCGGTTATTTCAAAAAGGAAAGCATCTCCCACTTAGTCATAGGTGATGCATAGGTGGGATGGTAAGGAAGCTAATGCGGGATGATGGAGGTCATGGGTTTGAATCCTCATGAAGGCGTATGCGCATTTACGCGTGAAAAAATAGCATGACTTGTGACTCCCAGCGGTTCCAATTTTTTTCTTTTTTTCCACGAGTTAGTACCCGTAGGTGTTACCTTTTTTTTTGCGCGGGTTACACTACCAGAATCATTCACATCCGCCCGCCTCCTCCGCCTCGGTCATTTTTGGACCCGGTGCTGATGGGGCTTCAGCACCGGGTCCAACGGCTAGGAGCGGGGGCGGCGCTGCGGGGTGCCAGGGTGAAGACATTAGCACCGGGTCGTGGCAAGACCCGGTGCTAATGCGCCCCCTTTAGCACCGGGTGCAGCCAGCAACCGGTGCTAATGTGCCGAGGCCATTTCGCACCGGTTGCTGGCTGCACCCGGTGCTAAAGTGTGCACATTAGCACCGGGTCTTGCCACGACCCGGTGCTAATGTCTCCCTCGGCCGAGCCAGCTGAACACTTAGGCGCTGTGTTCATGCTGCTCGGCCGTCACCGGGCGCACACGAGCCACGTCACTGGATGAACAAGAACAATTTTTCTTTTTAATCTCTGTATAAAAGTTGTAACTAGTCGTTCTCCCTCGTACAAACTTCAAAAAAGATCATTTTTCTTCCTAAAAATTCCTAAAATCATACTCTATCAAATTATGAAACTTATTAATGTTATTATTTTGAAAAATCTTCTCGTGTGAGACTGTTTGAACAATCCAAATTTTGAATTAAAAATGACAACTACAACCAAGGTTTTTTTCACACTAGGTGATGTCAAATGAAAAAGTGATGAATACCAAAGTTTCATATTTCATCATGATCTACAATCTTTATTTAGGTCATTTTGTCATTTTCAGAAGTGGTAATAACATGTAGTACAAATTTGACAAGTCTCTAACAAAGTTTTAGAAACTATGAGAGTGAATCTAGGATTAATGAACAATGTATACTACCACTTTCTCAAATGCAAGAATGACTTAAATAAAGATTGTAGATCTTGATGAGATATGAAATTTTGGTATTCATGACTTTTTCATCTGAGACCATTTAATGTTCCAAAATCTTTCTTTTAGTTATCAATTTTTGTAATTTATAAGATTTTCTAGTAATTTATAAGATTTTATAGTAATTTATAAGATTTTCTAGTAATTTATAAGATTTTCTAGTAATTTATAAGATTTTCTAGTAATTTATAAGATTTTCTAGTAATTTATAAGATTTTCTATTAATTTATAAGATTTTCTATTAATTTATAAGATTTTCTATTAATTTATAAGATTTTCTAGCATTTTATATTGATTTTCTAGTAATTTATAAGATTTTCTTATTTAATATATATTTTTAATAGGTATTAATAACTGAATTAAAACAAGTATTAATAACTATATATTTTCCACCGGTGCTAAAGGCTGGTTCGGAAACTGGCGCCAAACGAAAATTGGGGGCCTTTAGCACCGGGTTGATCTAAAATCCGGTGCTAAAGGCCCCCAATTTTCGTTTGGCGCCAGTTACGGCCTTTAGCACCGGGTGTTGTATAGACCCGGTGCGAAAGGGCCTTTAGCACCGGGTCGTGGCTGCACCCGGTGCTAAATGCCCCGGATCAGCACCGGGTCGTGGCTGCACCCGGTGCTAAATGCACCGGATCTATATAGCCTCGCGCCGCCCCCCGCCCCGCAGCACTTCGTCTTCCCCCAAACCACCGGCCCTCCTCCTCGCCTCGCCCCCGCCGCCGTCGTGAGGCGCTGGCCGACAGAGCCCTCCGTCAAGGTACGGTAGCATGCCCACCTCACCTGATTCGGCTTGATGCGAGGGTAATTTGGGATCTGTTGCTGTGGGCGATCGATCCTTCCCCGTGGATTGGTGCTTGTTTGCAGGCCGATGCGTTCGATCTTGTTGGATTACCCATGATCCAGAACACCCTGGCCGGATTCAACACGTCCCTCGTCTGCTACGGTCAGCGGGCCAGGTACTTTGCTAAATGCTAATCCAAAGGAGTCGGTTTCCTGTTCTCTGCTTCTCTATTCCTGTTTTCTGATGCAAATATGTACGTGTTGTTGAATGCTTCTAGTGTGGCACTCGCATGGGGAGCGGAGGCAGCTGGGAGTGGATCGAGGCACACACTTTTCTTTTCTTCTTTTGTTGAACTGGCGGAGGCTTCTCTTTTTCTAATCTCTCTGTAATCTAAATTTCTATGTTGAATCTACGTTGAATCTTGAATGTTGTAATTGTTGGATCTTAAATGTTGTGATGTAAATTAAGATATTTCTACTCTTAATTTCTTTCTTTCTCCTCTTATTTATCTACTCTCACCTTCTTCTTTTTTCTGTTCTTGAAGAATAAGAACAAAAATTTTGTTCTTGTTCTTGAAGGACGGAGAGAAGACGACGGTGAGCTAGAAAAGAGAGGAGAGGGAAAGAGACGAGAGTAGAAAAAATATTTATTTTTTTGCGCGTAAAAATTTTTAGCACCGGGTTGTGTCTGGACCCGGTGCTAAAGGCCCTGCTAAAGGCGCTGCGGGGCAGGCCCTTTAGCACCGGGTCGTGGCTGCACCCGGTGCTAAAGGGACCCTTTAGCACCGGTTATTCAACCCGGTGCTAAAGGGGTACCCCTTTAGCCTCGGATTAGTTGCACCGGGTGGGAAACCCGGTGCTAAAGGGCTTTCCCACCCGGTGCAGATGTCGATCATTCTGGTAGTGTTAGTACCGGTAGGTGTTATACGCGTGAAAAAAATCGCATGACTTGTGACTCCCAGCGGTCCAAATTTTTTTCCTTTTTTGCGCAGGTTAGTACCAGTAGGTGTTACTTTTTTTTGCGCGGGTTAGTACCGGTAGGTTTTTTTAGAATTTAGTAACGGTAGGTGTTACCGACCTGTACTAAAATGCGCAAGTTAGTACCCTTCCCCCTGACCGGTACTGATAAGAGTTTTTTTTGCAGTGTTGGCTTGCATCTAGATTGGTTACCCTGAATATTATGGATCAATTATACCAAAGAGTAACATACCTCTCAATCGTATACTATTGTAATATAATCTACATGTTTTTAACCTAATCTATACCGACATAATGTACTAGCTAGATCTTCCAAGGTGTAAAGAAAAAACCGTGGACAGGTTCTTGGCTCCGTTGTGATCCCTGTCTGTCTGTCTATAGAGAAGACAAGTGTAATCACAACGTAAAAAGTCCAGGTTTGAAAGAATTGACGTTTTTTTTTGCATAAAAAAAGAAAAAGAGTGACGCAAGCATGTGCAGTTTACGTGTGGCGCCGCAGGTCCTCCCTTTTTACCCATACTATGACTTCTCGTAGTCATCTCGAAAAGAAAATGATAGAGTGCTCCACGAAATAGATATATACTAGATGATTTCCCGCACGTTGCTGCGAGATTTGAAAAAGTTTTCGATAAACAATAAATCATTGTGGTTGTTTAGTTGCTCGTAAAAATAATGCACTTGTACGTAGAAATTACCCCGAGAGCCATATGAGCTATCTCTTGATGAAAACCATAAACTTTTATGCTGCTTTTGAATGGATAATACATACATCTAATGAGTAGAAAATGTGTACCAAGTTGGTAGAGGGCCAGATTTTTTTTTCATTATTTAAAAAATGTTATTTCTAGTTTCTATGTTATTACTTTCAAACCCACTCTTAGTGCTTGCTAAAAATCATATCACGGTGGAGTACTTGTATCTGTATTACAATGTCAACTAACTATGTAAGTGAGGTAAAAATCAATTTAGTTTCCCATCAGCCAATTTCAAACTTTATAAATTTCCATCATCTAATTTTCAGATTTAAATTCACATTTGAGAATTCAAGATGACGTGCACATGAGAGAAATATCAATTAATATATCTTAGTGGGTTTTTAGTGCATCTTAGTGGGAGGTGATGATGTGGCTTCACGAGACACGAGAGAAATCTTTAGTGGGGACCAATTATATAAGTTATAACCCTTATGAAAGGGGGCGGCTCCGGCGGCCGGCCAGCCGCACCACGTTAGTAAAAATTGTATTTTACCATTGGATCGGGAATCCACGGCGTAGGTGATTGGTGATGCAACGGCGTAGGTGATTGATGGAGCAACAGATAAAATATCTGCTCCAGTACCACACGTCTTTCTGGGACCGACTGGAACACTCTGGACTTCTCCCGTTTGTCCTCCTCTTAGGACGTGTTTCTTGGTGAACTTTTCTCAGTCTCGTCTTCTCCCATTTCTCTTCCACTCTTCTTCTTGGGCGGCGTTGCGGCCTAGCAGGCGGCGCGACGACGGCGTGGGCGGTGACGGGGCGCCGGCAAGCGAGCGCAGCGCGTGGGGGCTGCAAGTGCGCGGGCGGTCGGTGGCAGCAGGAGTGAGCGGTGGATGAAAAGGGAGGTGCACGGGGCGCCGACAAGTGGGTGCGGCGCGTCGACGTCGAGGCCGCAGGTGCGCGGGCGGTCGGCGGCGGCAGCAGCAGCGAGCGGTGGACCAAAATGGAGGTGCTCTCCTTCGCCCCGCGCCGCCACTGCCATCAGCGTTGCTCACACCCCTTTCTCTCGGCGCCACCTCCCACCCCTCCCTGTCTCTCCCATCGGCGGCGTCGCCTCCGCCTCCGCCTCCCCTCGCGCTCCTCCGCCTTTCCCTCTCCCTCTCCTCCGCGCCTCTCCCCTCCGCCGGCGGCCACCCGCGCCGCTCCCTCCCCAGCGCCACGCCGGCCTTCAGCGGTGCGCGGTGGCCGGCTCTTCGCGTATGCGGGGCAGGATAGGCGCGACCTCGTCTTCCCGCTTGGATTGAAAGGAGGCGGCGGCGGCGGCGTGCGGCGGGCGGCGCGCAGCGGGTGGCGGGCGCGACGGGCAGCGTGCGCGGCGGACGCCGGCCGTGACGGCCGCGGACAGCTGGCGCGGCGCGACGACGGCGGATGGCTGAGTTGATCCATGAGCTGCAGAGGGAGCACTAGATGGCCGCCGGCGCGGCGTGGGCATGGTTGCAAAGCCCGTTGGCTGCGGCGATGTGCCTCTCGGTCTGAACCCGGCGGCATGGCCCCCGCTTGAGAAGTCGCAGAGGCAGCAGCCCCATGCGCCGGCGCCCCCAGTCGCAGGCATGCGTGCAGTGTTCCTATCTCCGCCCGGCGCCAAACGCGAGCGTAACACCAGCGGTGTTTTCCTCCCCAGGCCCGCCGGCAATCTCGCCGGCGTCGTCCCTATATCGTCGGCCAGGTATCTTGCTTTACCTTTTTGCTTCAGCACAGGTGCAGCTGTGCAAGGAGGTGCGGCAAGCAGCAACGAGTTGTGGGGCTGTGGGTGTGCTGTGTGCTTCCGTGAGAGCAAATGGAGACGGTGGCGTTGGCTGTTGGCAGGCGTCAAGCATAAAGTAGCCCTTGTCTACCTCGCCGGAGAAGATACTGAGAACCGGAATTCGTAGGTAAACCACAAAAGGATAATCTAACTAGCTGTCTGTAACGTGTTCGACGTTTTGCCTGTGTAGTGTATCTCTTATTTGCTTCTTCATTTATTGTAGTGATCCAGATATTATGGAAAAAAATAAATGTAGACTACGATAGTTAGAGCCAGTTATAAAGTTCAGATTGTCAGCAAAATATGATCCAATTTTTATTATTTTTATCAGCTACTATAGGTTGTTATTACAAATTTACGTAGATTAAACTGTTTCCAGCTGCCCAATGAGCATTTAAAGCTCAATTTGATTATAGAAATATGAGATGAGTAAAATGCAGCAGGTCTCTAAAGGTTCCTAGATTGTGTTAGACATTCGTACCCTTTTCTTGCAAAAGCGAGCATGGTTACCTGAACTATTCGGAATATCAATGCACTACTACAATCAAGGTAAGATGTTCTAAGAGCATAACATCCATACTATGTTCATATGCTTCTGTTAGTTATCTGCCTATGTTGACATTTATATATTCTGCACCAGCCTACTGCCACCAATGCCATTACTGATACGTGATATGCCTTCTTATGGTTATTAACTTACATGCAAGGTTGTGGTTGTGGATAAAGTATAGGCTATAAATAATTCCTGAGGATGGGCAGATTTTGGTTCTAAATGGGTCTTTTGGCAGAAATGATTGGTGGTTAATGATTTGATGGTGGCGTGTTCTTGCAGATTTGGTTTGTCTGCCTAGCACGCCATTATTGGCTAATTTCTGGTGGTGTTTTGACTGTGCCTTCACGTAAGCAATATATAATTTCTTCTCTACATTTTCCCTGCTTATGATATTCATGTGGCCTGGCATGCCATAGTTCAGTAGTGACATAGATTCTGTGCTTAAACGTAAACTGATCAATATACCGATTGATGTTATTGAGCAATCACGTGATGAAGGTTTATTACATCTATATAGCGTTCCCTTTGGTATATTGGTTTTCCAATTCTTTATATTCTCAGGTAACTAACTGAATAATTAAACTTTTGGAATGATCTGGCACGATTTAGGTGGCTCTTGATAGGGACTGAAAACAATGCTGGCTAAGTGAGCATTTCAAAATTCAGCCAGCTTTCCATATATACGTTTGATTTGTTTTTTTTCATTTTGTTGTTTCAAATTCAGATTTTTCTTTTATGGGAATGCATTTGGTTTTCTCCCCTTGGTTATGGGTTAGCACTATAGTACATTTTTTATTATGTAATGCTTATAATTTTATAACATGATTTTGATTCACTGCTTGTGCAATATTTTCAGCATTTGCATTCTTGATCTCGAGAAGGCATATGATAAAGTACCAAGAAATGTCATGTGGTGGGCTTTGGAGAAGCACAAAGTCCCAACTAAGTACATTACCCTTATCAAGGATATGTACAAGGATGCGATGACGGTTGTCCGCACTTATGGTGGAGACAGTAGTGATTTTCCAAATAAAATAGGTCTGCATCAGGGGTCAGCATTGAGCCCTTATTTATTCGCTCTGGTGATGGACGAGGTCACAAGGGATATACAAAGTGATATCCCTTGGTGTATGCTCTTTGCTGATGATGTGGTGCTAGTTGATGAGAGTAGGGCAGGTGTTAATAGGAAGTTAGAGTTGTGGAGGCATACGTTAGAGTCCAAAGGTTTCAGACTTAGCAGGACCAAGACCGAGTACATGATGTGCGATTTCAGTGGGACTAGATATGAAGATGGAGATGTCAGGCTTGATGGGCAAGTGGTGGCCGAGAAAGATACCTTTAGGTATTTAGGATCGATGCTGCAAAAGGATGGTGACATTGATGAAGATGTTAGGCATAGAATTTCAGCCGGTTGGTTGAAATGGTGTCAAGCTTCTGGTGTCCTCTGTGACAAGAGGGTACCACAAAAGCTAAAAGGTAAGTTCTATAGGACGGCGATTCGCCCGGCGATGCTATACGGTGCTGAATGTTGGCCTACAAAAAGGCGACATATACAGCAACTGAGTGTAGCAGAGATGCGTATGTTGCGTTGGTTTTGTGGTCACACAAGAAGGGATAGGATACGGAATGAAGATATTCGAGATAGAGTCGGAGTGGCACCAGTTGAGGAGAAATTGACGCAACATCGGTTGAGATGGTTCGGACATGTCCAACGGAGGCCTCCTGAGGCGCCGGTGCGTAGTGGGGTTCTACAACGGGCCAATAATGTTAAGAGAGGTAGAGGTCGACCCAAACTAACTTGGGACGAGTCGGTTATTAGAGACCTTAAAGAGTGGAATATCTCTAAGGATTTAGCTATGGATAGGAGCGCTTGGAGACTAGCAATTAATGTGCCTGAGCCGTGATCTTTGCTTTCTTTTCTGCCTTCCTCTAACTCTTTTTCTGTTTTTTTTGACCTTTTGGGTTTCACCTCTAGCCTACCCCAACTAGCTTGGGACAAAAGGCTATGTTGTTGTTGTTGCATTCTTGATTTCTGCAATCCATCACTTCCTGAGTCACAAGAGCGGCAGTACAAGGTGGATGAGGGACTGCAGCTAGGTCGGCAGTGTGCAAAGTTCCCATGTGTGGAGATGCAAAAGTAGCTGCTACAACATGGATGCTCTCCCGCCTTGTCATTGGCTAGATACAGAAATATTGCTGGGTGGAGATGAGCTGCTGCTGCATCAATGCCCTCCTACATTGCCATCTAGAGATAAAAAGATTGCTTAATTAGGTATGTTCATCTCTCTCATGTTATGAGAACGCTTACAACCTGTTTGGTTAATTGACCAAGAAATTGTCTATTTGTTTCAAAATAGAATAATAAATTATGGCACATTACTTATTTTTCCTATTTAGGTTCCTTTTGATTAACATTGTCAACTTAAGTTCCTATAACTCTATTCTATGTTCTTTATTAGGTCAGCTCCCTGATTGGATACAGAGTATTAATTCGATGTTGTGACAGGTGCTTCTGATTCTTTGCATGCAGATGTTCAATTTTTCACCTTATTATGCATGATATGTTATAATCTTTCTTTGAAACAGTGATTGACGAATGCGTCATTTTCCTCTAAATTGTGCATATTTTGAATAAGAGGAAGAGTTTAAGGCAATATTGTACTTTGCATATGGTATATTAGTATATGGCCTTTATCTCCTACAAACAATACTTCTCCCTGATTCTATTTGCTTAATGGTTGAGTAGATTTGATATATTGCAGCAAGATGTGTTGATGGCGGCCTATTGATTTGAACTCTTATTCTTCATCCCTTTTGGGATTTTCTAATTTGGATCTTTTAGCTAAAGGTAGTCTGCTTGGTCTCAAGGTATGCCAGGTCCAATACTGCAGCCTGTTGAATATGTTTGTGTGACCTCAAATTTGTTGTCAAGTAATTTGCAGATGCAACCTAATTTCGCCAGTCCTTTATCTGAGTTGATCCAAGTTTGTGAAATGCAATGATACCAGATGTTGTGCCGGATCCATAGTGCTCTGTTTCAATGTGTCAATCGCTAGCAGAGAATTCAGAAACCCCATTACCTAACCACTTTTCAATTTTAGCTTTCATTTGTTTTGGGTGAGGATTAGCAGGTAGGTAGGTGGGGATCTCCATATCTAAGTCCATGACCTCAGTCTGGCTTGTGCACTTAGCAGAGATAGTTCTCGCTGGTAGATTTGCAGAAACTTTGAAAGAAAAAATAGAAAAATAAATGCAAAAGTGTTCAACTGGAAGTTGGCCTTATAATAGTTCTCCAGTTACCAAGTAATTTAGCTTGCCTGATCAAGTTTCTTTCATGTCAAGTCTTGTGCTTCACCTGTTAGGTTATGCTCGAAAAAACCTTCCCTTGCCTTAACATTATTTGCCTTTTTTCAAAAATGTTCCAGGATCTATTCTATTCAGTTTACCTGATTTTAATTAAATTATTTTCCCCAAATTTTATTTAAGTTTGTTGCTTGCAACATCTCAGTTCACTTGGCATGGCTTGAGGCGATTTCTTGATTCAAAGTTCTTTGCTTCCTTATTACATGTATGAAAGTTTTTCTTTATATAGCTTATAACTAAGGCATCTCATTTGGCTTGCACATGTTGCTGAAAAATGCTGTAGCCTGCAAGTTGTTGAAGTTGGCATTGACAAATTCATTTTGAAATGACCAAAGAAGGACCAGCTTTACTATTGTTTCCTGGTGTTAAGGCTCAATGTCTTTAAAGTTCGACGATCGGTACCCTTGCAGTTATAAATATGTTATCAAGGCTTATACTAACCCCTATATTTTGACTGTTTGTTTGCTTCGTTTTTTCTCTCTCGCAGTTTCCATAAGCAAGGTCAAATTACAAGTACCTAGATGGAGAAGAGCAATTTTGGAAGACAGTAAGTTGGTTCCTCTTTTTAAACAAAATCATGCTAGATTAAAAAAGATTCCACATTTTGCGCTGTTCACCATCTTCCTCTTTTTAAACAAAATCATGCTAGATTAAAAAAGATTCCACATTTTGCGCTGTTCACCATCTGGACCAGTTTGGATTGATTCTGTAGTCCTGTTTGCTGATTGTCAGGTCTTGGCTGCTTCTACAAGACTACAACTGCAGTGGACAGTGTTGTGCCATTCCATCTTGCTCATCCATCTTGCCATGGTGCCGGCCTCTAGATGCCCCCTTAACAGTGTTGCCATGCATGTAAATTCTACAGGATGTGTGGATCTTCACCAAGCAAGTAAATTCTATTTTCAATTTTTTATCTATTGAGTTCTATAGAATATACAATATGAATGAATTCAGCTTAAACGGCTGATTTTTTGTTGTTGTATCTATAACTTGGTTCCTGTTGTTAGTAAAATCTGAAACTTTATCAAATGGTCATGATGATGGAATGACATGTTCTTCATGGGGGAGAATGCATGCATGGCTCAATCAACCGAATGTAACTAAATTAAAGTAACTGCTCCCAGATAGTCTATTGATAAGAATATCTATAACTGAAATTTCTTTAGGAGATGAGACACTTGGGGGGAAAAGTCTATAAGGCTCAATCAATTGGAGGTAACTTAAAGTAGCTGGATAATATATTACTAAGAATGTCTATTTGCACACTAAATATTCAGCATAGATCGAATCGGGCAATGTCCTTATCCGCTTCTGTTTCCTGTTTGCATCACTTGGCATTGAAGAGAAGGTTTGATAATGGGTATAGTTTGTATTATGTTTTAGACATAAAAAGCTTTGCCATTTGTTATTTTAATATAGTTGTCGGGACCAAATTAGGGGGTCCCTTAATCGTCAGGGTAACCACCCTCAAAAACGCACAACAAAGACTACCTCCCGCAAACACATGGACCCACGCCAGCAAAATCATGCGGCCCACTACCAGCCATCCAGGCCCGACAATGGCCCGCGAGGGTACGACGCATTCGCACCCAAAACTCCGCCTCGCTCGGGGGTACTACGCCTCCAACTCGAGCCACAAACCCCAGCTCCGCCTCGCTCGAGCTCATCTCGACCCCTCGAGTATGCACCTCATCAGCGGCGCAGGGACCGACGATCCCAACTCCCGCACCGGGCGCCGAAGTCAAAAGAGAAATCCTCCTTGCACATCGCCTCTGACAAGATCTGAGAGCACTGTGTCCCCTGCAACGCGGACAGGCGAGAGCCGCGCGGGGCATGCGCGGCACTGTACCCCTGGTGTCGCTGACTCCAATCGTACTCCCGCACAGCTTCACCGGGGGCCCCTCGTCGCCTCCCACGCCGAAACGCCCTCGAGCGGGTCTAGGGGACCCCACCAACAAGAAACCACCAATGACCGGGGGGCGAGCCCTGGTCAAACGACGTTGCCGGTCCGGCAAGGCAAGCAAAGGGTCTCCTAACCCTTGCCAACCACGTCTCCGGGCGACGGAGCGTACACTGTGGCAACAGTAGGCTGCACACCTACATCACCTGCCCCCGTCCTCAACGGAAGGGGCCCCCCATGGCGAATACAGAAGATTATCGGGCCACCCGAGCGGTGGCCGCCCCGTACGAATACAGCCTGACACCGTCGCCAGGGCAAAAGCCGGCCGTACCGGCCTAACGGAGCAGGCCATATTCTCCTGGTCATCATAACTGGTAAAGGTGTCTGACACTAGGCTGCGGCCTACACCACGCTAGCCTCCGTGCCCCCGGCAAGCGACCCCTCGAAGTGGCACGGAGCCCCCCTCGAGCGAGGGACCAAGCGATAGTCCTGCCGCCTCGAAGCAGCATCGAGCGACCCCTCGAGGCTTTGACAAGACAGATGCAAAGAAGCGCCGTACCAACGGACAGGACCTAAAGACATTCTCAACTAAACTACAGGGGAGGGATACGCCTGAAGCAAGCATGCCCCCTCTGCAAGATACATCGTACAGATCGCACTGTAGTACGCACTGTACCCACGACTGTAATCCTTCTCCCCCTTGAACTATAAAAGGGAGAGGAAGGAGCCCTGTAGAAAGGGGGGACAGTTCGCACGCCTTGGCTCACGCTGAGACACGAACACACAGCAACACACACCCGATATCGGCACCAAACTCAATCACTCTCACCACAAACCAGGGACTTGGAGAACGTCTCTCCTCTCCCTCATCCACTTGCAGCTCCCCTCTACAAGCACCCCGGTGCAAAGTTAATACGAGTGCACGAGCACGCCCCTGCTGGACGTACGGCCCCGTGGCCGGAACCAAGATAAACCCGTGTCCTTGTGTTAGCTTCCGCATCGACCATCAAGGGACGAGACACAGCGCATTTCTGTGCGGTGTAGGGAGTGCCGGCCATTTCCGACACCGACAGTGGCGCGCCAGGTAGGGGGAGCGCTGTGCGATTCGCTTTTCTCACCAGTTCCCTTGATGGCTACTAGCAACGACCATCCGACGCTGGGGCTCTCCGGCGGGGCTCCCAACGGATTCCCACCTAGATTCATCATCCAGTTCGGGAGCCTGACGTTCGAGTCCGACGGATCCGACTACCTCATGCAGCTTCGCCGCACCGATGAGGAAGAGGCCGCTCCGTCGTCGCCCGCAGCGGAGTCGCCGCTGGCTGCAAGGCCTGCAGGTGCAGGTCGAGCAGCGGCAACCCTCGCGGATAAGACTCCCTGACTGGGACGATCCGCAGGCACCACCGCCTGACGCACAGTCAGGTGAAGCCGCGCCGCCTTCAGCGGACCCCGCGGAGGGGAGCCGCCAAGCGGCGGGTGTTGCGCCAGCACAATTCCCGATGGGAATGCGAAACACTGTCGCGACGACCACTTCGTTGGTCAGCGCCGACATGAGCGTGAGTCTCAGTGCCACCAACCCGGAGCGCACCGGGCTACCCCCGACCCACTGGGGACGATGGGGGCGGCGACCACGACGCGTGTGGACGGAGCCAACTCGAGCGTCTCCCCCCACTGCCCAGCGCAGTGGCGGGGGAATTCGCCAACCTGTCCCTCCGCGGGGTAGCTACACGTCAACGCACCGGCGTAACGTGGACGCACCTCGAGGACAGACGGCTGCGCGTCCTGTGCGCCCGCGCAGGGGACGCCATCACGGCCGCCACTCATCCTCGTCGGACGACACGACCCACCACCACGCCGCATCTCATGACGAATGGTACCCACCAGACTCAAGCGGTGAGGAATGGGACTATGCTTGGCCTCGGGATGCCGAGGCGCTCCGGCAGTTCCTGAGCTCCGTCGATTACTACTTCGACATCTCCAGCGAAGGAGAAAGCGATCCTCTGCTGGAGTGCTTCGTTGTCGACGGCGACGTTGGGTCCAGAAACAAAGATGGTTCCGACGACGACGCCGGCCACGACAAGACCCCGGAGGCATCGCCAACTGGCCGCGACCGTCCTCTGGCGAACCCAGAGGTCGTGGTGCCCGCCAACGTCAACGCCACGACGCCGCAAGGCGAAGAAGCGTTGGTACAGGCCCAGCTGGCGCAAGTCAGAGAGCTGGAGAACAAGCTCCAGGAAGAGCGCCGCCAGGTGCAGCAGCTGCTGGCAACCCTGGAAGCGCAGCAGCCTCAGCGCGGCAATCGCGCTAGGGCTGCAGGGCGCATTGCTCGCGCCCGCATCGAAAACGACGACGACACCGACTTGCCGCGCGCAAGCCAAAAGCTCGTCACCGCGGTAACACTGCTACGGGCCATTCCCGAACCGTCTACGCCATCGGCTCGACTCCTGCACCGCGAGGCGCGGAGCCTCGTCGAGCAGGCGGCTGTTCTGCAGGCTGAGAGCTCCGCCTCTCGCATTCGGCAGCAGGCCAACTCGAGGGCCAAAGGCGGCCGGCAGGACAAGGAGGAGTCCGTCCACACCCCTCGCCGGGTAAAGTGGACGCCGAACCATCCAACGAACGACAGCAAGGCGCTCATAACCCAACACCCAAGCGAGCGAAGACCGGCGAGGGACCGGCTTCAGGATATGCGAGGCACTACCGACGATGGCGACGCCCACAACACCCTGAACCAGAAGAGATATGACAGCGCAACGATCCGAGGGTACCATCCACGACGCGGGGGGCGCTTCGACGAGGAGGAGGACAAGAGCCCGACGCCTGAGCCCGCGGGGACTCGGGTGTTCATCCCCGCCATCCGCACGGCGGCCATTCCCCCTCGCTTCCGACAGCCGGCGACCATCACCAAGTATTTAGGTGAGACCAACCCCGAAGTTTGGCTCAACGATTATCGTTTGGCTTGTTAGCTAGGTGGCGCCACGGACGACTACATGATCATCCGCAACCTGCCGCTCCACCTCGCGGACTCGGCCCGTCAGTGGCTCGAGCACCTGCCTGCGAACCAGATCCACGACTGGGGCGACCTAGTCAAGCTGTTCGTAGGGAATTTCCAGGGCACTTACGTGCGCCCGGGCAATTCCTGGGACCTGCGAGGGTGCCGCCAGAAGGCCAGGGAGCCCATGAGGGTCTACATTCGACGCTTCTCCAAGCGCTGCACCGAGCTTCCCAACGTCGGTGACGCCGAGGTCATCAACGCCTTCTTAGAAGGCACGACGTGCCACGAGCTGGTGCACGAGCTTGGCCATAATCACCCCACCAGCGTCAGCGAGCTGTTCGACATCGCGTCCAGCTTCGCGTCCGGAGAGGAAGCGGTTCGAGCCATCTGCGATGGCAAGAAGGGGAAGCGTGTGGAGGAGGCGCCTGCAGAGGGCGGCCGACCCGCAGAGCAAACGAAAAAGCCCAAGCCACATAAGCAGAGCAACCAAGGCCGGCGAGGCCCGAAGCCCGTGCGCGGCCATCAGCGCGAAGACGACCCCGACGAAGCTTTCACCGCTGATCAAGCCCGGCGGGGACCTCGACCCTCGCCGCCTCCGGGGGGCCGGTTAGACAACATGATGAAGAAGCCGTGCCCATACCACAACACCGCCGTCTCGCACACCCTCGAGCAGTGCGAGATGATCAAGAAGCACTACCGACAACTCATCGCGAAAGAGAAGGACGCGAGGAAAGACGCCGATGGCGGCGACGCTGGCGGCGGCGGGTTCCCGGTCGTGGAGAACGTCTTCTTCATCGCCGGGGGTCCCTCAGCGAACATGTCTGCGCGACGGCGACGGCGCGAACGCCAGGAAGTTTGCGCCGTGCATCCAGCCACGCCATCGTACCTGGACTGGTCGATGGAGACCATAACTTTTGGTCGCGAAGACCACCCGGATTACATCCCTAACCCGGGACATTATCCGCTCGTTGTTGACCCCGTGATCGGCAACACCCGATTCTCCAAGGTGTTGATGGATGGAGGCAGCAGCCTCAACATCATGTTATCCAGCACCCTGGAACTGATGGGGATCGGCGTGGACAAATTGCGGCCTAACCTAACTGCATTCGACGGCATCGCGCCGGGAAAGAAGGTCCAACCCCTCGGGCGGATCGACCTGCCCGTTTGCTTCAGCACGCCGGGCAACTTCCGCCAAGAAGTCATCCCCTTAGAGGTAGTGGGGTTTCGAGGTGCCTACCACGCCATACTCGGACGGCCTGCCTACGCCAAGTTCATGGCGGTTCCCAACTACACCTACCTGAAGCTGAAGATGCCGGGGCCGAAGGGCGTCATCACGGTCGGGCCGTCGTTCGAGCACGCCTACCAATGCGATGTAAAGTGCGTCTAGCGCGCCGAGGCCCATGCCTGCCTCGAAGCTCAGGTAGCTGACCTCGAGAAGATGCTCAACGAGGCCGCCGACGCCAACGACAAACACGCGGGCAACTTCGAGCCCGCGGAGTAGACCAAAGCTGTACCCCTCGATCCGAATAATCTCGGGGGTAGAACAGTTAAGGTCAGCTCCACCCTTGACCCCAAATAGGAGGCAGTGCTCGTCGACTTCCTCCGCGCCAACGCCGACATCTTTGCGTGGAGCCCCTCGGACATGCCGGGCATTCCGAGGGAGGTCGCCGAGCACTCCCTTGATATCCGACCTCAAGCCAGACTAGTGATGCAGCGCCTGCGACGCTTCGACGAGGAAAGGCGCCGGGCGATCGGGGAGGAGCTGCGCAAGCTTCTGGAAGCCGAATTCATCAAGGAGGTATTTCACCCTATGTGGCTAGCTAATCCTGTTTTAGTTAAGAAAAAGAATGGAAAATGGCGCATGTGCGTAGACTATACTGGTTTAAATAAAGCATGTCCCAAAGTTCCTTTCCCTTTGCCGCGAATTGATCAAATAGTTGATTCCACTGCTGGGTGCGAGCTTTTATGCTTTCTTGATGCTTATTCGGGCTACCACCAAATCAAGATGAAAGAATCGGATCAGCTTGCGACTTCTTTCATCACCCCGTTTGGAATGTTTTGCTACGTCACAATGCCATTCGGTCTCCAAAACGCCGGAGCTACATACTAGCGATGTATGCAGCACGTGTTCGGAGATCACATCGGGCGGACCGTTGAGGCATATGTTGACGATATCGTCGTGAAGTCTAGGAAGGCGAACGACCTAGTCGGCGATCTCCGAATCGCCTTCGATCGCCTCCGGGTGAACGGGGTAAAACTGAACCCGGAAAAGTGCGTGTTCGGGGTACCACGCGGTATGCTATTGGGTTTCATTGTCTCTCAACGAGGCATCGAGCCCAACCCTGAGATGGTGATAGCCCTAGAGCGAATGGGGCCGATCCGAGATCTTAAGGGAGTGCAAAAGGTACTAGGCTGCCTCGCGGCGCTAAGCCGTTTTATCTCGAGACTCGGCGAGAAAGGCCTGCCCTTGTACCGACTCCCAAAGAAACACAAACGTTTCGCGTGGAGCTCCGAGGCGCAGAAAGCTCTCGACGAGCTGAAGACGACGCTCATGCGCGCGCCCATTCTGACACCACCACGGGACAATGAGCCCATCCAGCTCTACGTGGCTGCGACTACTCAAGTGGTTAGCGCGGTCATTGTCGTCGAAAGGGCGGAGGAGGGCCACGCCCTGCCGATGCAGAGGCCGGTATACTACATCAGCGAGGTGTTGTCCGACACCAAAATGAGATATCCCCACATTCAGAAACTGCTCTACGTTATAGTGCTCGCGCGACGGAAGCTGTGACACTACTTCGAAGCGCACCCGGTGACTGCGGTCTCGTCTTTCCCTCTGGGCGAGATAATCCGCAATCCCGATGTCGCCGGCAGAATAGCTAAGTGGTCGATGGAATTAATGGGCGAGACCCTCAGCTACGCCCCTCGAAAAGCGATAAAATCACAAATCTTGTCGGATTTCATGGCCGAATGGACGTACACACAACTTCCCCCACCACAGATCCAGGCCGAATGCTGGACTCTGTACTTCGACGGGTCAGTAATGAAGGTCGGGGCAGGCGCAGGCCTCCTTTTCGTTTCGCCCCAGGGTGAGCACATTCGCTATGTAGTGCAGCTACATTTCCCGGCATTCAACAACATGGCGGAATACGAAGCCCTTCTCGCGGGGCTCCGCATCGCCGTAGAACTCGGGGTCAAGCGTCTCGATGTTCGAGGTGACTCTCGACTGGTGGTGGACCAAGTCATGAAGACTTCGAACTGCCGCGACGATAAGATGGAGGCGTACTGCAGCGCGGTACGAAAGCTCGAGGACAAGTTCTACGGCATAGAGCTCAACCACATCCCGTGCAAGTATAACGAGGAAGCGGACCAGCTAGCGAAAATCGCGTCCGAGCGGCTTACCGTTCCGCCCAATGTTTTCGCCCGCAACCTCGAAAAACCTTCGGTCGATCTCGAGGGTGCCGAACACCCCCCTCGAAAGACTTCGAGACTCTCGGGGGCTGACGACCCGATGGACGAGAACCCCTCGGAGGGTGATCCTGAGACCCCCGACTTCGAGACATCCTCGATGGACGAAGCCGAAGCAATGGAGATCGATGCCGACCCGCCGCCGCTGCAAGATTGGCGCACCCCATACCTCGCGTGGCTCGATCGAGGGGAGTTACCCTCGGACCAAACCGAGGCTCGCCACGTCTCGAGAAGGGCTAAATCATTCATCTTGATCGAGGGGGAGCTCTACAGGCGTAGCGCTTCGGGGATTTTGCAACGATGCATACCCATTCCCGAGGGGCGGCAACTGATCTGCGACATCCACGCCGGTGTGTGCGGACACCACGCGGCGCCACGGACCCTCGTGGGCAATGCCTTTCGGCAAGGCTTCTACTGGCCCACCGCGATGGCTGACGCCAACGAAACGGTGCGCACCTGCGAGGGATGTCAATTCTACGCACGCATGTCGCACCTCCCGGCGCATACTCTACAAACCATCCCCATCACGTGGCCTTTCGCGGTCTGGGGGCTCGATCTTGTAGGGTTCTTTCGACAAGCGCCCGGGGGCTTCACGCACGTGCTGGTTGCGATCGACAAATTCTCGAAGTGGATCGAAGTTCGGGCCGTCACCAACATTAAGTCGGAGCAAGCCGTGCTATTCTTCACCGACATCATACACCGTTTCGGTGTGCCCAACTCGATCATCACCGACAACGGCACCCAATTCATAGGAAAGAAGTTCCTGGAATTTTGTGATGATCACCACATTTGAGTGGATTGGTCGGCCGTAGCTCATCCCCAATGCAACGGCCAAGTGGAGCGTGCCAACGGCATGATTCTGCAGGGGCTAAAGCCGAGGATTTTTAACAAGCTGAACAGCTTCGGTCGAAGGTGGGTAACCGAAATACACGCAGTGGTTTGGAGCCTGAGAATCACCTCGAGCAGGGCCACGGGCTTCAGCCCGTTCTTCCTCGTCTACGGCGCTGAGGCCGTCTTGCCAACGGACCTCGAGTATGGATTCCCAAGGCTCAAGGCCTACCAAGAAGAACAGAATCAGCGAACGCGCGAGGATTCACTGGACTTGGTGGACGAAGCTCGAGACGTGGCCACCCTGCACTTAGCACGGTACCAGTAGTCCCTGAGACGATGTCAGGAGTGGAAGGTGAGGCGTCGAGACCTGAACGAGGGCGACCTGGTGCTGAGGCTACGACAAGACAACCGAGGCCGACACAAGCTCACGCCACCATGGGAAGGACCGTTCATCGTCGCCAAAGTCCTCAAGCCCGGCACCTACAAGCTAGCGAACGAGAAGGGCGAGGTCTTCCCCAACGCTTGGAACATCCAATAGCTATGTCACTTTTACCCATAGAACCTCTTGTATTTTTTCTGCAATCTTGTTTTATCGTACGATGATAATAATAAAGATTCGTAACAGCATGGAAACATTGTTACTAACAACAATGAAACAGGGCGACTCGCCTTTACCCTCGAAGCTAACTCGAGGTAAAGATGAGCCTCCCTCGGGGGCTACCGGGGGACTGACCCCCAACCGTTCCAACCTTTTTCCATGCGCTTCTTTTTCAAAAATGTGTTGTTAAGCCTCCCCTCTCAGTTCGGAAAGACGTAAGCAAGGCGCAAGCCTACCACGGTTGAGAGCCGGCCGAGTCGTGGGACCGCCTACGCCCCCGAAGGCTACGGCATCCCCCTCACCACTCGACGCCAAGGTTACTTGTGTACCTCCGCCGAAATCAACCTCGAGCTAAGAAGAGAGCACAACACATCGTACATCAAACAAACGCAAACCACTTCTTTTGAAAAACATGTTGCCAAACCTTTCCTCATTAAGTCCAGAAAGATGTAAGCAAGGCACGAGTCTACCGCGGATGAGAGCCGGCAGAGTCGTGGGACTGCCTACGCCCCCGAAGGCTACGTCATCCCCCTCACCACTCGACGCCAAAGTTACTGGTGTTCCTCTGCCGAAACCGATCTCGAGTTAAGAGGAAGGCACAACACGCCAAACAAACGAAACTTCGGTTGCAAAACCCTAACTAAATCCAAACATCCTTATTTATCATACTGCTAACTGCGAAAATACGGGACCAAACTCCCGAAATCACTGCAGGAACTCACGGAAACGGACTCGGCATCCCAAAGATCGCGAGAAGGGTCTGACTTTCCTTCGGTCGAAACCTAGAAAGCGTTATTAGTCCTTTCCCCTCAAAGATCGAGGAAGACTAAAAGCAAGGCGTGAGTTACTACAGAGGACGGTTGGCCGGGTCGTGGGACCGCTTACGCCCTCGAAAGGCTACGACATCCCCCTCGCCGCACAATGCTCAAGTCGCTCACGAAAACGAACTCCTTTGCGAAAGTCATTCCTAAATCATGAGAAAAGGTACAATTTCACACAGAAATCTTTCAATACAAATACGAGATCGTGCTAACCCACGAAAAGGTTATACACAAACATGATTTATTCCTTACACGCCACGAACGGCGAGAGTACGATAAGAAATTACACTCGACAATAGGCCGTTTTAAAGATACAAAGACTAGAGCCACCCTAACGGGGCTCTTGTACTACTTCAGCTAGCCGGCCAGCACACTATCACGAGAAGCAATTTCCACAGCTTTCTCGTCGATTTTCCTCTGGCACCCAGCTAACCGAAGAACCTGGTGGTCGAGCGGCTGCGGAACGGAGGACGTTGAACCACTTGACCGCCCAACAGGGCCTGGCTTCACGCCCTGCCGTGGATAAGCGCCCTCGCAAGGATGACGACCGACGAACGTCATTTGCTAGCTTCCTAGCGAACGAAGCGCCCGCCACAACATCCTTGCAGCGCCTCACCACCAGCAAGGTCACCGCCTCCCCGATGAGGAGCGCGATGCCCTGCTCCTTTCCCGCAACATGCCCATCGCCTCTCGTCGACTTTCTTCTGGCATCAATGGCGCGCGCCAAGGCCAAAACCCCGGACCACTCTACTCCCACTCTCGAACCCATCGGGAGGATGAAGTTTATGACTCTGCATACTTGACAAGCTACACAAGAACCCGGCGATGATCTTCTCCCCCGCCCGGACGCCTGCTTTTATAGGCACCCAGGGGTCGCGACTGTCATTCCCGTGGATAGATAATCGCGAGATTCTCGTGCGGATGCGAACCGCCAGCCGTATCAGACGGGCAGCCTTAATCACCTCCTTGATTCAGCCTGCCCACTGTACGATTCCTGCGCCCAACGACCCACGAGCGAAACAGTCGCGGCCCAGGTGAACGGACCGGGGCAAAGGAAGTCATCCGAAAGCACCTAGACGGGGAAGCTAGCTCAAGCCACTGACGATTGGGCCCGACCGCATGGAAAACCATCCCAAGGCGGGCAACCACGTTTATCCAGTGTGCGGCAAGGTGAGTCGGCGCGCCGGACGTCCTGATCGTCGCGTCTCCTCAGATCTTACCCATACATGACGCTTTGTCATAAAAGGCACGCCTGTTCAACCGCGCCATCAACAATGGCCTGACCGCCCGGTCCGGGGAACACACGCGTCAAGTGCGGCCGTGGGCTGAGCCGCTGACACACGGGCCCCCCTAGCGGAAACCGCCCCGGCGTGGGCGGCCGCATTAATTGCGGCACGGTAAAACGAACCGTCGCCGACTGACACCCTGGGCGCCCCGTCACCTCAACCGCCACCCACGCACGCCACTCTGCCTAAAAAGGCGTGTCCGTGCTCCCACGCGGAGCGCCGCGCCACGTCAGCTGAGATCGTGTGGATGCGAACGGCCGATTCCGGTCGACGGGCCGATGCACTGCCACGCCAACCACGACTCGCGCGAAATGCGGAAGATCACCCCCGGTCAAAGATAATAACGGGCAACGATTGCTTCCAAGGTAAGCTAAATCGCCATGAGGCGTTCCACGAAGGCTAGGGTTCGAAGTCCGGCCCTCGAACGGGTTCAAACGGACGCCCCGGCTGAGTTGGAAACAAACAAGGGAAGGGCAGCTGGCTCGACCCTCGAGCGGAGAGGCTCGCGCGCCTCCTCCGTGGCCTTACTGATCAGAAGCTCGAGCCTGGCCCTTGAACGGGTTCGACAGGCGCTTCAGATCGACGGAGTCAGGGACGATTCGGGCGTGCTCATCATGACTTTTCCCCAGACGGGAAATTCAGGGACGCCCCTGTTGTGTTCAAGACCGGAAAAAGGCAGCTAGTTGAGGGATCCCACCGAGGGAGAGCTTCCGCGCCCTTGGTCCCTGTCGGATGGGACCAAGCCCCTGCCTAGCAAACCTTTGCGAGTGCTCGCTGATGGACGTGTCTCCGGGCCACGAGCCGACCCACAACGAATGGGGCACAGACGCCCACTTGAACTACCTGTTAAAAGCTCAAACGAGACCGCTGCGGTCGCGAACCCGCTCGAGGGTAGCGCAGAGCGTCTCACCCCTCAGCCCTGCGGAAGGGAAGCGAGGGTCGCCTTACGAAAAGACGCGGAACTCGACTCGATCGACCCTTCTAGGCCAGAGGGCTCGGGGGCTCCCCGCACAACGACGTAACACCCCTCGAGGGCAAAGCTCGAGCCCGCGCACGGTACTACCTCGAAACCTAAAACCCGATGCCCGAGGGTTATAGCCTTCGCGCGAGTGAAATCACTCCCGTGAAGACTCGGGGGCTACACCCGCGGGTGCGCTAGAGCACCCCCACGAAAGACGTGCATATCCCAAATCAGGCCCCAACACGGGACGTCACAAGACACCGCCTCGAGATGGATCCTTTATACGAGCGAACCGCTCCCATAAAGGCTCGGGGGCTACTATCGAGGACCAAATTAGGGGGTTCCTTAATCATCAGGGTAACCACCTGTTGACACAAAAGTGCGCCAACAAACTTGAGATCGATCAAATACACAGCACGGCCGTCACCATGACCAAAATCCGGCTTTCCTCAGGGAAACCGGTCTGACCGGTTGTATAAACCGGTCTGACCGCTTCTCGTCGGGAAAACGTGAAGACCTAGAAACTCGAGCTCGGGAGGGACCCCGTCGGAGCTCAAGCAATCTAGGGTTGCTCTAGGGTCGGCAGGCCACCTAGAACGCCTTTGAACGCCGTGGAGACGAGCAAAGAACAGAATATAGGGTTGGAAAAGGATTAGGGTTTGAGAGGCAAAAAATAGAAGATAAAGTATTTGATTCGATTGGAATACCTCAATCGGCCATCTAGCCTTTATATTTATAGGCCGGGGAAGTCTTACCCCTTTCGAATAGGTTACAATATGGGATTAAACTTGGAATCCTAATCCTACTCGAATTACAAAACCAAACCGGTCTGACCGGTTTGGCAAACCGGTCAGACCGGTTTGGCCATGACAGAGCCAATTTTGACTGTCAACACATGCCCCCCTGCGTTTTTAGTGAACTTGAGAACTAAAAAGCAAGTAATTTATAATTCAGGAGCTAAAATTTATGCTAAGGGCGATATCAATATATCGGCCATTGGTCTTCATGCATCCTGCCAAACACTTGGATAGAATTTCTTCAAGTATCTCCCATTGATAGCCTTAGGCAAATGATCTCCCTTGAGTGTCTCTAACATGTAAGAATTCCCAAAAATGACTTTGACAACTCTATAAGGCCCTTCCCAACTTGGTGACCATTTACCAAACTTGTTGCTTTTCGTCCCAATAGGCAAGATCGTCTTCCAAACAAGTTCACCAATCTGAAAATATTTTCCTCGCACCTTCTTGTTATAAGCTTTAGCAACTCGAAACTTATCTTTCTCAATTTCCTTCAAAGCTTTCAATCGCTTGTCGGTTACCTCATCAATATTGTCCAACATCAAGTTGTGGTAATCAACAGCATCAAGGTCATTTTGCTTAGCCAATCTATAAGCGTCCAGATTCACCTCAATAGGTAAAACGGCCTCTTGACCATAAACAAGCTCAAAAGGAGTAACCTTAGTAGCACCATGTCTAGATATACGATGAGCCCATAATGCCTCAGATAAAACTTCATGCCATCGCTTAGGATTATCTGCTATCTTCTTATTGATTAACTTGATCAAAGTTTTATTACTTGACTCGGCTTGTCCATTAGCCTGAGCGTAATATGGAGACGAATTGAGTAATTTAATTCTATAGGACTCGGCAAATTCACGTACCTCTTTAGACATAAACGAAGTACCTTGATCCGTTGTCAAAGTTTGAGGAATACCGAATCTATGAATAATATTTTGTGTAACAAACTCAATTACCTCTCGATGTGTCATATTCTTCAAAGGAATCGCTTCGGTCCACTTAGTAAAATAATCCGTAGAAACTAACACGAAACGATGCCCTTTTGATGATGGAGGATTAATTTGTCCAATAAAATCCAATCCCCAACCTCGGAACGGCCATGGCTTAATAATAGAATGCATCAATGTAGCAGGAACAAGTTGCAAATTTCCAAACTTCTGACATTCTTCACATCCTTTGTAATATTTGAAACAATCTGCCATCATAGTAGGCCAATAGAAACTGGCTCGTCTAAGCAACCACTTCATCTTCGGAGCCGATTGATGTGTACCACAAATACCTTCATGGACCTCACCCATGGCAACTTTGGCCTGATCCGAATCAAGACATTTCAACAACAAATCTTCGGCGTTTCGACGGTAAAGTTCATCGTCAAACAAAACATATTTAAATGATATTCGCCGAATATTTCTATCTGCACCACAACCAGGATCTCTCAAATAAGCAATAATAGGCACTCTCCAATCCTGATCCTCAACTTTGGATTGATTAGCATCATCCAAAGGATTTTTGCTTCTGTCAGGGGACGAAGCGGTCAGACCGGTTTCAGAACCGGTCAGACCGGTTCTGGCAGTCAGTCCGGTCAGACCGGTTTCTGAAACCGGTGTGACCGGTTCGTCCAGAACCAGAACCTCGGCTTTTGTTTGCATCGGTTTTTGGAGATAGAAATATTTCTTTGCAACCATATAACCAGATGCTTTCTGAGCCAGAGTATTTGCCTTGTCATTCTTTTCTCTTGGAATATGTTTGATAATGAATTCATCAAAAGAAGCAATGATATCAAGGCATCTATCAAGATATGCATTTAATGAACCATTATAACATTGGCATACCTTTGATACTTGTTGTACCACCAGGAGCGAATCACCAAAAGCCTCAACATGCTTTACTCCCATGTCTTGCAAAAATTCCAAGCCAAATAGAAGAGCCTCATATTCAACTTGATTATTTGTTCGCTTTTCTTCCAATCGGTTTGAAAATTCAAAGACAGCACCACTTGGAGATATCAAAACAGCACCAATTCCTTGCCCATCATTGCAAACCGATCCATCAAAGTATAACTTCCATGGTGTACAAGCAACATAGCCGACATCGAAATTGTTTGTATCATTTATCCGATGTTCAACAATAAAATCAGCCACAATTTGGCCTCTCATTGATTTTAAAGGTTCACAAGCCAAATCATACTCAACTAAAGCATAAGCCCATTTACCGATTCTCCCGCTAGCAATCGGCTTTTGCAACATATGTTTAATCACATCGGTTTGACACAACCCGATGCAAGTACTAGATAATAAATAATGCCTCAATTGAGTACAAGCATGATACAAGGATAAACACAACTTCACAATGAAAGTATACCTTGTTTCTGCATCAATGAGACGTCGGCTTACATAAGCAATCACATACTCCTTGTTGCCGATTTCTTGAGTCAAAACAGCTCCAATAGTTCTATCTTCAGCCGCCACATAAAGTCTAAATGGAACGCCCCGCTTAGGCGCCCTAAGCACCGGTGGTGAAGACAAGTACTCTTTGATTTTCTCAAAAGCTTCTTGCTGTTTTGCCCCCCAGGTAAAATCGGCTTCATCTTTCAACCGAAGTAAAGGAGTAAAAGCATCAACCTTTCCAGACAAGTTAATTATAAATCTTCTCAAGAAATTTACCTTGCCTAGAAATCTTTGCAAATCTTTCTTGCAAGTAGGAGCTTCGACTTTTTTCATAGCTTCAATTCTCTTGGGATCAACTTCTATGCCGTTCTCATGAATAACAAACCCAAGAAACTTCCTAGCCGAAACACCAAAAGCACATTTTATTGGATTCATCTTCAAACCATACCGCCGCATCCTCTCAAGAGCAAGTCTTAAATCGGCCAAATGAGAATCCAAACCATCCGATTTTACTACAATATCATCAATATATACTTCCACAATAACACCAAGTAAATCATGAAAGATTAAATTCATAGCTCTTTGATAAGTTGCACCGGCATTCTTTAATCCAAAAGTCATAACCACGCACTCAAATAAACCAATAAATCCCGGACATTGAAAGGCCGTTTTGTGCATATCCTCTTCGGCCATGAAGATCTGATTATATCCAGCATTACCATCAAGAAAACTAACAACACGATGTCCAGAAGCTTCATTGATTAAGACATCGGCTATAGGCATAGGATATGAATCTTTTGGAGTGGCTTTATTAAGATCTCTAAAATCAATGCAAACTCTAAGTTTTCCCGAATCTTTCTTTTCAACGGGAACAATATTAGAAATCCACTCCGCATAACGACAAGTCCGAATAAAACCAGCATCTAATAAACGATTAATCTCTTCTTTTATTCGGTCATAAATAGCGGGATAAAACGTCTAGCCGATTGTTTAAAAGGTCTAAAACCGGCCTTTATTGGTAAACGATGCTCAACTAAATCACGACCTAAACCGGGCATCTCACGGTACTCCCAAGCAAAACAATCGACATACTCTTTCAACAAATTTATTAATTCGGCTTTAAACTCAGCCGATAAATTTTTGTTTACAAAAGTCGGCCTAGGAATAGTACCATTACCAATATCTATTTTTTCTAAAGGATCAGCTGATGTAAAACCTTGACCCAGCTTATCCATATCACCAAGATCTTCAATAGCTTCGAACGTACCGGCCGAATGTTCTCGATAATGATCAATTCGGTCTTGAAGCCACTGTCCAGACGCAAACCGGTCTGACCGGTTCCCAGAAGCGGTCTGACCGGTTTGGCTCGATCGGCGCTGTTCAGATCCAAACCGGTCTGACCGGTTTCCAGAAGCGGTCTGACCGGTTTGTTTCTGTTGATTTTGTTGCTCCATTAATTACAGCAAGTAATTCAACTGATTTTCCATCGGCTTTAATGTAGCAGGAACAAAACCATCCTTGGTGCAACTGATCAGCTCATAGTCGGTCAAATCCATGCCCGACAAACATTGGACCTTCTCATTTGCACTAAGAGAATCGGAATCGGCCGTTGCAACAAAGGAAGAATTGTCACCATGGACAACCTCAACTTCGTCGCCGATCCACTGAATGGGATATTGATGCAAGGTAGATGGAATACATTTATTTGCATGAATCCAATCTCGACCAAGAATCAAACTGAAGTTACCTTGTACCTCAGAGACGAAGAAAGCCGTAGCAATAGTCTTGCTCCCGACAGTCAACTCCATAGAAGCCACCCCCTTGGCACCAATGGGATCACCTCCACCAACTCCACTGACCGTCATGTTCGTCTTGATTAGTTCTTCATCTTTCCCGCCAATCTTCTTGTAGAGAGAGTATGGCATAAGATTCACAATAGCTCCACCATCAACCAGCATACGAGAAATCGGCTTCCCGTTGATGTGCCCTCTCATATACAAAGCCTTGAGATGATTTTCTGATTCACTAGGCTTCTGAAAAACGACATCTCGAGGCCCAAGTTGAAGATGAGAAATTTCCTCCTCCGGCACCACATAATAATCAGAAGATAAATAGACAACATTAATTTCCATGTTGTCATGCTCTGGAGAAGGCTCAAAATCAACCAATTCTTCATCTTCAACCACTGGAGGAATTGGCAGAGTAGTATCAATGGTCGAAGTAGCTTCAACTCCCGCTTCTGTTGACAAACCGGTCTGACCGGTTCCAGAAACCGGTCTGACCGCTTCTGCAGCGGTCGACTGACCCAAACCGGTCTGACCGGATTCAGAAACCGGTCTGACCGGTTGTGCTGCTGATTGCACAACGGGTTTAGCTTGCCAGATCTTGTTCTGAGGAATCATAGGTCTATAATTGTTGAAGTATTCATCCCTCATCTTCTCAGCTTCCTGTTCCCTTTTTTCTTTGTTGCGTAGGCGCTGTAACTTCCGCTTTTGTGTATGAGTCAATCCGGAAGGACACCATCTTGGTTGGAAGACCTTCTTCACGCCTTTGCTACTGCTGGCCTCATGATCATTAGCTATGACCGGCCTTTTGACTGGAACAGGAGCCGAATCTCCAATGACTATCGGTTTTCTACCCAAGTCTTGCATAGCCACTGGAATATCGCCAATTTTTATAAAACCATCAGCTTTGGCTTGCACATCCTCCTTCTTCTCCTTGATACGGTATTCTTGCTTAGGAGGAACATGAACTCTTTGCTCAGACCGAAACCGGTCTGACCGGTTCATAAAACCGGTCTGACCGCTTTGATGAGCAGTCGAATAACCTGATTGGTATGAGCCCAATCGGTCATATACAGAACCACCACGGCGCTTGTAAATTGTCAGATCAATCCAACGTTGTGGTGACCTCTGTCTCTTTTTTGTTGGCCGATCAACTTGAACGGCCTTTGTGTACTTGTTCATGAGCTGAGAGAAAGTAGGTCCTTGCTTCAGAACCCTCCCTTGAACTTTTGGCTCATTGAATTTCCAAGTACCCACTTCCGGGCGCTTAGTCTTGAAAGTTCTTGGACGGTCTGGAGACAAACCGGTCTGATCGGTTTGGGAAACCGGTCGGACCGGTTTCGCCTGGCTAGTGAACCGATTCTTTTCTAAGGAACTTTCTTGCCCCCCGGGCCTTGATGTATTAATAGTAATCTTCAGAGACTCTCTACCATCAAGAGTCTTCCCAATCATCACTGTTCTGACCGGAATTTTGTCATCAACTTTTTCCGGTCTTGGATCTCCAATCACCACGTTCTTACCTTTTGTGACGAACCGGATTCTCACCGACGAGAACCCGACTCCCTGTACCCTTGAGATAGTCCCAGGAATAGCAGCTATCTCGTACAGAACTCATCTCAGTCGAATATCACATCCATACAACGATAAAAGATTCATTACATGACTCATATAAAGACAAAGCGTCTGGTACAAGCCCTCTGGGCTAAATCGACAATAAGAAACATCTGCGCAGCGGTAGCTAGAACAACTGGGACCACTCCTCCACAGGCATCCTTGAGCGTAGCGCACACCCTTCAGTCGTACCACCCGTCCTGGTTGAACTCGTGGTCGGGGTCTTCACCTGGGAACCCAAAGTCTGTCCCCAAGGAAATGGGACAGGTCCACGTCACCAACCATAATATGATGCAAGCTTTAAAGGTGGCCTATTCTAAGGATATAGAAATAAACAAGGTTTAAGCCAGGGTTTCTTATGCAAGCAACAACAATAACCCAAATTCAACTCATCTCCAACTCCTGCTCACACACATACACCTCCACACCCCAAAACCAACCATCAGCCTCACATTTCCCATCGGGCTCGTCCTGCCACGGCAGGTTCCCGCAAATCATTATCCACCAACACCTTTCACTCACTAGTCGACTCGGTGAGCTCCCTCCCCACCTCGTCTCAACAGCCTCAGCTGGACCAATCTCTCATAACCCAAATCAAGGATGAGGTAAGAAAGCAGATTCCCATGCTAGCCGGGGCTTCTCAGAAATGGGTCGTCCGTAACCGTGGACACGGCTATACGTATAGTTTACACTCTGCAGAGGTGGCACTCCAGGAATCCATCCGGGCTGCAAGGCTAGTCCGCAACCAACCTGAGACACAGCCCACAGCTAAGACCCTAAACAGTAGCGGCGCCAATCCTGTCTCCCTGGGCTCGGGAAACATCCGATCTAACATCTGCCCCAGGGTCGTGAAACCTTCCCACCGGGGCCAGTCGGGGGCCGTGGTAAATCAGGGAGATTACGCCGCAACGAATCCCCCCTACACATATCAAACTCGATTCTCCTACAGTCTCGGCGCCGCACTAGAGTAGGCTTGCTGGAACCCTCCCCATACTGGGTAGATGGTGAGCACGGTAATTCCCAAGTCCAAAGTGGGGGCACGACTCGGTCCTTAATTGTTCGGTAAAGCGAGTATCTGCAACACAAGCGATCCGCCGCAACGGTCCGCATTCGGCACCCATAACAGGTATTGCCGCCCAAACTCCTCAGGTACTCACCGAGTACTAAACCCCAAGTAACCAGTAACCATGTACCCGCAACAGGTACCCCATAGGGACTGCCCGAGTGCAGCCCCTCAGCACCTCGATCAACGATCGAGTTGTTATTACTCGCTTACACCGCCTAGCTGCACTACTCCTCCCAAACCACCCACAACTCACGCCAAGAGGATCAACCACAACCATCCCAACTCATGCATAGCATAACATATTTATAAAGTGAGTAGTAGGTAGCAAGGTAACAGGATATTAACAAAGGCAGTGCAGGTTTATCATGCGAGTAAAGTAAAGCGCTAGCATACTAGTTTGCATGTCTAATAGGTATTTCAGAGATGGTCGGGCGTGAACCTGGGCAAAGGTCTTCGTCCTCGTCAAAGCAGTTGTTGTAGTAGTCCGGCTCCTCCTAACTCTCCGGAGCTCCTAGGGTTGCGCGAAAAATAAAATAAGACGCAACTACTAGCAAAGAAACACAAAGACAGCGATGAAAGAAGACTCAAATAACACCAAACTCTACACTAACGCGTAGGTCATGATTTTAGAAAAATATAGAAACTGGTTTCATATTTTTCTGAGCTACGGTTGATTTATTATTAATTTTCGAAGTTTAAATCATTTTCTGAAAATATTAAATAATTTTCGAAAAAGAAAACAGACAAATAATTAGCCTGCTGACGTCAGCATGACGCCATGCTGACGTCAGCAGTGGGGTCCGCCTAGGATGACGTCAGCAGTGGGCCCTGCTGACATCAGCGTTGACTGGTCAACGGTCAACGGGGGTCAACGGTCAACGGTCAGCGGGTCAACTCTGGTCAGTGGGCCCCATGTGTCAGTGACTCGCAGAGTATGACAGGTGGGTCCCATACGTCGGCGCTGTTAAAAGAAAAAGAAAAAGAATAAACAGTGGCTGGGCTGGAATTGGGCCGAAAGCGAACGGGCCGGAAGAGTTCAGGGTGGTTAAACAGACTTAATCTGCGAGATTCGGCCCACGAAGGGCTGGCTGTTGGATCTGGCCTGGTGGACTGAGTCCACGGTGCACCGTGAGTGCGTTCACAAGAGCCGGGTGCACGGGATCGATCTGTGGCCGACTGGGATCTTCTGTGCGCGGCTGTGTGTGATGCTGGTGTGGTCTACGGTGTGGCTTCGCCACGGCGCGACGCAGCGCGCGCGCGGCGCGCACTGGAACGCGCCGGCGGCGATGGTCGACGGCGGATCTGGCCGGAGATGGCTCGGCTTGGGTCAAGGATGGTCGGAACAGCATGGCTAGGGTTCGGCGGTCTCGGATAGGATGAAAAGGGGCTCGGTTAGGGTTTGGCTGGGGCTTACCGACGCGAACGGCGGCGACATGGACATGAACGCCGGCGAGCACGACGGCGGCTCGGGTTACGCACGCAACGGTGCACGATCTGGGTTCGGCTGCGCGCTCGTGGCCTCCAGCGACTGCTGGGGCACGGCTAGGTGCACACGCGCGGGCACGTGGTCGCCCACAGCCGCGCGTGGCCTCGGCGTTCGCGC
This sequence comes from Echinochloa phyllopogon, assembly GCA_033239725.1. NCBI lineage: Eukaryota > Viridiplantae > Streptophyta > Magnoliopsida > Poales > Poaceae > Echinochloa > Echinochloa phyllopogon. The sequence continues at coordinate 8,404,214 of BTCW01000001.1, forward strand.
GCGGGGCGAGCGGAGCTCGGCCGCGGCGGCCTCGGCTGCGGGGAACAAGCGACGGCGGGTTGCAAAAGGGTTAGCGGCTTAGGATCCTGCAGAAGAAGATGCACAGCACGAAGGCTGGCTCACAGAGGACTTGGCTCGGGGCAGCGAGCACGAGCGGCGGCGCTCCGCCGGAAACAGAGAAGATAAAGGGGGTCGACGGTGACAGCTCACCACGGGCCTTGTAGACGTACGCTGCAGCTCGGGGTAGACTCGTCGTGGCTCGGCGATGCTCGTGCGCTTCCTCTCGTCCCTGGTCCGGCTCCTCGTCGGCGAGTCCACGGACGGCGGCGCTCCGGTGCTCGGTGTCGACGCGGGAAAGGCGACCGGCTTCTCTTCTTCTTGCTCCGACTGCTCCTCGACCTTCCCCACCCCTCTCCTACTCCTCCCCTCCCACGAATTGGATCTGGATGGAACCCCGAAGGGGCGGCGCGGCTTGGGGAAGAAGAAGGCCGGCGGCGGGTTAAATAGGCGCTAGGCTAGGGTTTGGCGGGCACGGACGGCGAGATTGGGGCGACCAAGAGCTTGCGGACACGCGGCGCGATCGCGACGGGCCGCACAGCTCGGGTGGTTGGATTCACGGGCGGCGCGCTCGGGAGAGAGGGAGCGGCGTCGCGAGGAAGGAGACGCGGGGGAGGAAGAAGATGGCTGACAGGCGGGGCCCAAGCGTCAGTGAGAGAGAGAAGGACGCGGAGTCGACGCGGTGTAGAGCTGGGCCGAGCTGGGCCGAAAGGCCGGCTGGGCTGCTCGGGTTGCTGGCTCGGGAAAAGAAGTTGAAGGGCGAAAGATGGACTTGAGCTCGAGAATTCGGCCCACGAACAGTTAGAAGGATTTGGAAATTAGTTTAGTCAATTAGAGTTTGAATTCAAATCTAGAATTTGAATTCAAACCAACCAAAAATCCAAATAAATCCAAATAAATCCAAATCACACTAATTCATCCTTAGCACTTCAAATTGATTTTAAATTTGAATTGAATTGCCTAAGAGTTTATGGAGCAAATAGAAGACACTCTTATATGTTTATTTGCATGCACTCAATTCCACCAAAAATTTTAAAATTCGAATTTTTGCACTCAACAAAACCTATAGGAAATTTTGGGTTGTTACACCTTTAGCTCTATCGGCTTGTTCCGGCCGAATCAGCATCTTGGTGTTCACATCCAAGGTATGAACAGGAAAAGGAGCTTTATCAACTTGCATTTCGGCGAGCACCAATCGACCTTCATTAAGGGCCGATTGTACCTGTCGTCGAAAAACATTGCAATCATTGGTTGCATGAGAAAAAGAATTATGCCACTTGCAATATGCATGATTTTTTAATTGATCGGCTGGTGGAATTGCATGAGAAAGTTTAACAAAGCCATTCTTAAGCAATTCATCAAAAACACGATCACATTTGGCTACATCAAAAGTAAATTTTTCTTCTTGCCGATTTTTCTGAATCAGCTTCAATGAGGGACAAGAACCAGGTTTACTTTTTGATGACCAAACAAATTCAGCAGCATAAATTTCTTTATCATCGTCCGAACTATCAGAATCATTATCAATAATATGCACATTCGAACGATGAGGTTTAGCAGATTCTTTTGCATTTTTAAATTTAAGCTCTAGACTCATGGCCTTCATTTGCAAGTGATTAATAGTAAGGAAATCAGAACCTTCTAATTTTTCCTTGTAATGAGACCGTAAACCCACAAAAGCTAAATCCGCTAAATCTTTTTCAGAAACAGTTATGTTAAAGCATCGGTTCTTAACATCTTTAAATCTTTTGAAGTAATCAAGAACCGATTCCTCTCGGCTTTGCTTAACCGATGTTAAATCAGACAATTTAGCCTCATTTTCTCCGCTAAAGAAGTGATCATGAAATTTACGCTCCAATTGAGTCCAATTTTGAATAGAATTTGGTGCAAGCGAAGAAAACCATGAAAAAGCAGTTCCAGTTAAAGATAATGAGAATAACCGTATACGCAATGCTTCATAAAATGATGCCTCTCCTAATTGCAAAATATACTGACTAATATGTTCCCAAGGAGTTCTATTATCTTCACCACTGAATTTAATGAAATCGGGAACACGCCAACCATTAGGATAAGGAACCAAATCAAATTCAGGCGGATACGGTTTTTGATATAAGCGTGAACTACCCAATTCAAGCCCGAGCCTTGTTCTAAGTGTGTTTGCTATGTCTTCTTTAAACTTAGCTAACTCGGCTTGATAGTTCCCATCACCTCTGTTTTGTGGAATACGGGGAACACCATACATCGTATTTTGAGAAGTATTCGGAATCGCCGCGTGAAACGTGCCAGATCCGTGGGGTATACTTCCTGTAACCGTAGTGCATGGAATAGTATAAACAGGACCAGAAGAAACCGTATTAGATAAAACCATCGCACTGGATGCTCCTGTACCCATAGAACCGGTCTGACCACCAGAGGTGGCCAAACCGGTCTGACCGGTTGTACAAACCGGTCTGACCGGTTCGTGGACCGAACCAGGGTAAGGTGTTTGTCCCGTATAGAAATTCATCGGCATGCCCAAATTAGGATCTAAAACATTTTCTGGCATGCCTGATGAGCTAGGAGTTGAGTTAGGTAATTCATTAAACTCTACATTATTTTTTCCTTTATCAGAATTACCCGTTATACTAGAAATCAACTCACTAGTAACAGTTTGTGCAGCAAGCAATTTATCATCCATCATGCGAGTAATTTGCTGCATTAAATCAGAGGATTCGCCAGTTACCTTAGGAAGTTCTTCAACTTGGTCGTTTGCCAACTTAAAAGTTGGCATGACGAATTCCTCCACTCTCTTGACAAGACCACCGCGATCCTTCTTGAAGCCCTTCAAGAATTGCGTCTTGAAGTGCTCCTCAGCGATCAAGTACCGTTTCCGCTCCTCGTCCGTGAGCTCTTCCATCGTCGCGGCGATGATGTTGTCTTTGTCAAGGTCGCACGTCGATCCAGACATATTTGGAGTAGATTGAATCGGTTTTGGCACCAGATTAATCTTCCCCAGCGGAGTCGCCAAAAAGTATGTTGACACAAAAGTGCGCCAACAAACTTGAGATCGATCAAATGCACAGCACGGCCGTCACCACGACCAAAACCTGGCTTTCCTCAGGGAAACCGGTCTGACCGGTTGTATAAACCGGTCTGACCGCTTCTCGTCGGGAAAACGTGAAGACCTAGAAACTCGAGCTCGGGAGGGACCCCGTCGGAGCTCCAGCAATCTAGGGTTGCTCTAGGGTCGGCAGGCCACCTATAACGCCTTTGAACGCCGTGGAGACGAGCAAAGAACAGAATATAGGGTTGGAAAAGGATTAGGGTTTGAGAGGCAAAAAATAGAAGATAAAGTATTTGATTCGATTGGAATACCTCAATCGGCCATCTAGCCTATATATTTATAGGCCGGGGAAGTCTTACCCCTTTCGAATAGGTTACAATATGGGATTAAACTTGGAATCCTAATCCTACTCGAATTACAGAACCAAACCGGTCAGACCGGTTTGGCAAACCGGTCAGACCGGTTTGGCAAACCGGTCAGACCGGTTTGGCCATGACAGAGCCAATTTTGACTGTCAACACCACCCTCAAAAACGCACAACAAAGACTACCTCCCGCAAACACATGGACCCACACCAGCAAAATCATGCGGCCCACTACCAGCCATCCAGGCCCGACAATGTCCCGCGAGGGTACGACGCATTCGCACCCAAAACTCAGCCTTGCTCGGGGGTACTACGCCTCCCCCTCGAGCCACAGACCCCAGCTCTGCCTCGCTCGAGCTCATCTCGATCCCTCAAGTATGCACCTCATCAGCGGCGCAGGGACCGGCGATCCCAACTCCCGCACCGGGCGCCGAAGTCAAAAGAGAAATCCTCCTTGCACGTCGCATCTGACAACATCTGAGAGCACTGTGTCCCCTACAACGCGGACAGACGAGAGCCGCGTGGGGCATGCGCGACACTGTACCCCTGGTGTCACTGACTCCAATCGTACTCCCGCACAACTTCACCGGGGGCCCCCCGTCGCCTCTAAAAGTGCATCTAGGTACTTATATGTTTTGGTGATTTTGGATGACAACATGATTAGTCATTTAACTTGTTTGCTTAAGTGTATGAGCAGGAAATAAAATAAAGCAAACAAGTGGTAATCATCCCATACAATCAAACTAGAAGATGACAAGTAATTGGAAATGACAAATGAGACAAGGACTTAAGCATATTAGTTGGTCTCACTTGATAAGATACTTGTCAAAGGTTTTGGGATAAATTATTTGAAGAAATTAGGATTTCTTTGGGCTTGATCCATAGCAATGGTTACATTCAAAATGAGACATGATTCTATGGTTAGTATATGGTCTCAAGTACATGAAGCTTATGGACAAGTTAATTGCCAAAGACAATATTGAAGATATTTCAAGACAAATTGAAGCAATGAAATTCAATGTGGTATTCATGATGATGCAATGCAAAGCGAAGCTTAATTTGGCAAGAAAGGACGGAAAGGATCAAGCTAGATGCAAGTGACATTCCTAGCAAAGTGAAGGGCAAGTTGGTCTTGTAGCCGAGGGACTTGTTGGTGGAAAGGTCTAGCATTATAGTTTGGTTTCTATACGTCGATCAAGTCATAACAAGTGAAGCAATGCGAAACATCTAATCATTATTGATCATATAGTGGAATGGCTTATGAATTGTTTCATACAAAGGAAATTCTAAGCCATTGGCTCAAGATTGGATTTGCTCAAGCAAGATAAAGAAGTTGAAGCCCTCAAGTTGAAAAAGACCAAGTATGGCATCAATGATGATATAAAAGCTCAAGTGGAAGATTCTATTAGATGTTTTTATCTTGAGTTTAGGAATGTCGTACTATCAAGAGGGATGCAACTTTAGTTGTTTGATAACACCAAAAAGTGCTCATAGTTCAACCCATGTGAGATAGCCTTGAGAGTGGTGTCCTTTGGGGACTTAGTGTGCTGAGTCCACCCAAACCGGTCTGACCGGTTTGGGAAACCGGTCTGACCGGTTTAGGACTCAGGTGTGCTGACTCGACCCAAACCGGTCTGACCGGTTTGGGAAACCGGTCTGACCGGTTTGGGGCTCTGACAGGGGTAACGGCTATATTGGTTTGTAAACCGGTCTAACCGATTGGGGAATCTAGTCTGACCGGTTTCCAACGGCTATAACGGCTAGTTTGTGGGATTTGGGTATTTATACCCCTTGCCCCTCTCCTTTGAGGGGTGCTGGTTCATTTGCCTTTGTGGCTCATCCCTGGCCTTCCCAAGCACCAGCAAGCTCTCCCCAAACCTCTCTTTGTGAGAGTTGATTGATTTAGTTCATATCATTTGATTTGGGTTGAGGGATGTATGTGTTGTGAGCAATAGAAAGATTGAGAGAGCAATCAACAGCTACAAAGAGCTTTTCCATAGTCTTGAGCACTTCCGGTGAAGTCTAGCAACAATTGGAGCATTTGTTACTCTTGGAGGTGAAACCTCTTAGACGGTTAGGCGTCGCCGGTGAGCTACCTCGTGTGTGGTAAGGCATGGATTGGTTGTAAAGGCTGGCCTTGCCTCCTTCGTGGAAAATGGTCAAAAGTTAGTGGAACCGAGGAAAGTGGCTTCGAGTGGATAAGCCCGCCTTTTGTAGGCTCTCAACGGAGACTAGGATTCATCGTGTCTTTGTGACAGCCTTTGTGGCAGCGGTGAACTCCGAACTTCGGGAAAACAAATCATTGTCTCTTGTTTACCTTCACAAGTTCAATTCTAGCATTTATATTCGCTTCCGCATCGTTCTACTTGGGTGTGCTCTACTTGTGTGCAGGGACTAAGTGAACCTGCTAGATATCATCTACAAGAGCCCATCACCAAGTTTGGTTTGTGCTAGAACTCGTAGAGGGGGTTATTTCACATAGTTGGTTTTCTCAGTTGAAAACCGGTCTGACCGCTTTACCAAAGCGGTCTGACCGCTTTCCTCTGGCAAAGCGGTCTGACCGGTTTTGGAAACCGGTCTGACCGGTTTCAGTACTGATTGTGTGAAAAAGTTTGTAATTTGTAGATTCACCTATTCACCCTCTCTCTAGGTGACATCAAGGTCCTTTCAATTGGTATCAGAGCTTGGCCTCACATCCAAGCTTAACATATGAGCCACTAGTGAGGTAACATATGAGCCACTAGCTAGTGACGGCTCAAACTATTCAACTTGGTCCGCTCATGTACTTAATGATCTTAGGACTATGAGTCCTATTCTTGAGCGGGTTGTAGTTGAAGGCATTGATCGTCCTAGTGTTGATTGGAGTGTGTCCAATCCAACCGAAGATGAGATGAATTGCTTTCAACTCAACGCTCGTGTCGCTAACTTTTTATTTGATGTTGTGAGCGATGAAGTTAGAGAATCAATTCTAGAAGATGAAGCAACTCTATGCGATGCTCATCTTATTTGGGCTCAAATTGAGAAGCTATATGGCAACATCAAGAGCGACACACAAGACCAAACAAGAGCCGAGTCACATGAGGAGTGCACAACATCAGCAAAAACATGCACCAAGCCTCATGTGGCAACCACCGTGGGGCCACAAGAGCAGGACGGCTCAGCTGCCGCTTCTCTGCAGAAACAGGTCCGACCGGTTTCCCAAACCGGTCTGACCGGTTTGGGCAGGAAGCGTGCAACTAGCTCCAAGAAGGGAGGCCGACGCCGTGCAAGCAAAGCTTCAAGCTCACAAGCCATATCATTTGTCAATGATGAGGCACTCATGCTTTACAAGCCCAAAGAAGACAAGAATGCGGAAAACTCAAAGGATGAGACTATCCTAGCTCTTATCAAAGAGCTTGAGGAAGTCAAACTCTCAAACGCCGCTTTGGTTTGTAAGTATGATGCAATTGTTGATGATTATGCTTGTGATGCTCTTCATTTGGCTTCCATAGAAAAAGAAAATAAAGTGCTCAAGCAAAAATTAGATTTAATTGCTAGCAAGCATGAGACGCTACAAGTGACACATGAAGAACTCTTGTGCTCTCATGAAAAACTTGTAGAATCATATGCTTCATTAGAGATTGCTCATGAGGTTATAATCACTTCGGTAAAATTAATTGAACCTCAATCTCATATGTGCACATGTTCTCCAATTCAAAATAATTTATCATGTGCTAACCCATGTTGCTCTCAAGCAAAACGATCTTGGTATGATGAAATGTGTGTAGAGTCTTGTGACGACCTCATTGCAAAGGAAAATGAAGAACTCAAGCAAGAGGTGGAAAGACTCACAAAGAACTTGACAACTCTCAAAGGGAAGAGCAATGCACAACCTTCTCAAGATAACTGTGAATCCATGGTGAAGAAGCTTGAGAAGGGATCAACCGTGCAAAGCTCTTGCATTCATCAAGTCAAGTCCTACACAAGCCAAGATCAAAGCAATAGTGAAAAGCTTGCTCACACCAAGTGCTCTATCAAGAAAGAAGGCGAGCCAACTCTCTCCAAAAGGCAAAGAAATATGGAGAAGAGAAGATGCTTTGGTTGCCATGAGAAATGGCATCAAGTTGCTTCATGTCCAAGCAACGTGGGACTACACCAAGAGAAGCCCCAAGTCAAGCTTAACAAAGGATTTCTCAAGGCACAAGCAAAGCACAAGCAAGAATTGGTTACCGAGCAACACAAAAAGAAGGTAACCAACATCAAGCACAAGACATGCTACACATGTCGGGAAAAAGGACATCTTGGTAATGATTGTCCCAATGATAAAACCACTAAACCCGACATTGTCCATTCTATGCATGTGAAGCTTGGGGATTCTCCAAATGCTTCTTGTGCTTCCAAGGTGATTCGTTCTCCAAGAGGCGGTACAAGAGCTATTTGGGTCCCTAAGCATATTTGGACTAACAACCTCGGACCCAACACGAGTTGGGTACCAAAGTATGCTTGATAAGATTGTAGGGACTATGAGATGCATTGGTGGCTTGGCTTGAATGACAATCTTCAAAGATCCACTAGAAAGCCAAGAAAAATTGCTTCCGCTTCATACTCTATACCCAATGACATCTCAGTAACCTTGCGCTTAATTGATTAAATTTGAGTCACTAGTGCCTTTGGTAGGATCAAGTGTTTCTAAGCCTTTGACTCATGAGACGCTTGATAGTGACTTAGATTTCTTTATTGAACTTCTATTCATATATGCCATGTGATGTTTTTAATGGCTCTCTAGTAGAGCAATATTGTGTCAAATTTGTAGGAAACCAATCTCCGATGCAAGAAACTCAAAGTGCAACTGTTTGGCAGTACACTACCGTAAATTTACGCCCCTATCGGAAATATCCGTCGCATATGTCGTAAATCTATACAAGAACCGGAAATTTCCGATGAACAGGTAATGTCTGGCAAAACCGGTCTGACCGGTTTGGCCCAGACACTTGCAACTTTGGCACATTCATGAAAAATGAAGATTTTAATTAATGACTTAAACATATGCCACGTGGTATGTCTAATGGCTCCCTAGTAGAGCATTTTTGTATCAAATTTGCAGAGAATGAATCCCCTGTGCTTCGAGACTCAAATATGACCATATGGCTGTGCTTCACCGGAAATTTACGCTGACTACCGGAAATTTCCGTCGCCTTTGCCGTAAATTGGGCTCTAGACCGGAAATTTCCGACAGAGGCAAATTCTGGCAAAACCGGTCTGACCGGTTTGGCCCAGAATGTTGCAACTTGAATTGTCAAGTGTGAAATGAAGATATATTTGAGTTATTTCTTTGGAATATCATTTCTTGGCATATGTTATCTATATTACCTCTTCATTATGGTATGATTACTTGGCATATTTAACTTTGAGCAATTTATTGTACGACTTGACCGAATATTGAATTAATCCCCTCCATGTCGTTTACAAGGCAAAGTGCATGTCTCATATTGTCTACATATGATGCACACATTTAGGGGGAGATCATTTCAATATTTGTGTCCTTGAGACTAACATTTCTTTTAGTGAACTTGTAGTCTCAATGGTGAGAGAGCACTTCTCTCAAAGTGGAGTTGTCAACTCATCTTGTGATTCATGACAGTAAACACTATAGGCATTCTCATCATGAATCTTGGTCTCAATTTATGTTTTGATAACTCAACATAATATAGCATTAAATTCCTTAATTTGATTTAATCTTTCAAAACTAGTGCATATGAGTCATCTCTAACCACATCATCACAAAATGCACTAAAATAAGGAATTTGGTCTATATTGTGTGGCTTCGTAATTAATGGCACTTGTTATCTTGCTTTTATAAAAGTCATTAATTATGAAATTATGTGTTGTGCACTTTAATGTTTTCTCTCTATGTTGATCAAATGGATTATATCATGAGAGAACTCATATGGAATTAATCGACAAAATTGCACAACACATCCTACTAGAGGCCAAGGTATGTTTTCTATGAACTAGTATTTACCTTGTGCATCTAGACCCTTGTCATGCTAGAATGTGCATTTGCATGCAAATATATCTAGCTCATATGCGTTCTTTAAATGTTTTAGTTTACAACTTTCTTGGTGAATAGTGTAAGCTAAATATGTTAATGTCGTTATGTGCTCAATATATGTGCATGCTTTTGGGTGACATAGGATAGAGTTTGAAAAACCCAACTAGCATGATAGGATTGTGTGTTTTTGAAAATGTTTGAGTTTTGGTCTTTTGACCTTCGTCAATCTATTTGTGACTATAGTTACCCTTGCTTGATTGATGGCTAGTCACAAATGGTGAGATTTCTCTCAAGTCCATAAATCTTTATCCATCTCTTTCTATCCCATTTCTTTCGGAAGAAACGGAAGAAAAATAGATTTATTGGAAATCTTATCTTTTCATGGACAATTTTGAGATGTTGAAGACCATGTCAATCACATATACTCTCAGATCAAGTGAACAAGTTTTGGAGCTCAATTTCCACCATTTCGGACTCTTCTCAACTCCCTGGGAGAAACCGGTCTGACCGGTTTCCGAAACCGGTCTGACCGGTTTCCGAAACCGGTCTGACCGGTTTGGCCCAGGAAGGTGGCCCACTCGTTTTTACTGCCTACCCGTGATTCTCTCTCTCTTCCCATACTCATTCATCTCTCCTCTCTCTCTCTCCTCTGTTCCCCACCGCAAGAAACACCTCCCATGGCGATTTGAAGATTTAACCAAGGAAAAGTTGTTTTCTTGTTGGATTTGGAGTGTCCCAAGGCTGCTAGATCGAATCCCCATCAAGTTGTGCACTCAAATCTCTTTTCTCTCACGAGTTCAAGGCTCTAAAGGTATTCAAATCTTTCCATCGCCCGATCTACTCACTCGTTGAATATCTTGCAAAATCCTTTGGTAGAACATCTTCTGGCATGTCTAGGAACTTATCCCTAAGAGATTATTTAGTTTGGTTGGCTACATTTTGTGAACCAAGGATTTTCACCTTCGCTGCCAAAAGCGGTCTGACCGGTTTGGCAAACCGGTCTGACCGGTTTGGGCAGTGAAGGCCCAAGTCCTTGTTTTGCAGCGTGTTTGTCTACATATGGACTAGGGATATCTTATGTTGCAATATTCTTCAAAATTCAAGATCATAATCTGTCCAGATTGATTCCCAACTCATTTTGGCTCAGCCCAGGCAATAGCGGTCTGACCGGTTCCTAGAACCGGTCTGACCGGTTTGGCCCTGAGCTGACCCAAAACTTGTTAGGTGTTCTATATCAATTCCATACTTGATCCAATCTGTTTCTGGGCACTTATATCTTTTTATCTGTCCAAATTGATCTTCAACTCGAGTTGGCCCAGCTCAGACCAAAAGGGGTCTGACCGCTTCCTAGAACCGGTCTGACCGGTTTTGTGCTGAGTTGAATCAAATCCGGTTGAATGTACTCTATCTTTTCAAATTTTTTGATCAATCATCTCCTGGGTATTGATACTTTGTGTGTCATCTTGTAAAAACAGGAAGGACAGTAGAGGATGCCGAAGGGATCACATGCCGAGAGAATCAAAAAGGGAAAGTTTGATGAGTCCAGGGGCAGTAGCTCACAAGCGGGCAGTGGCAGATCTTTGAGGCCTAGGAGGACAAAGAGAATAGCTGAGCAAGAAATTGAGGAGGTGGATGAAGTTGGGAACACCACTAATGAGGATGAGGTTGAGGATGAAACCTACAGGGTTGTATACCGGCATGATCAAATGGGTGGTAATGATGATGATGAGGAGATGGCAGCCGGAGATGATGTGGATGAGGGGGCAGATATTGATGACACTGCCGATGAAAATGCTCCTCTCATTCTTGAGATTTGTCGACCCACTGGCCCAGCTAGCAGAAGAGTCACAGATTATCTTGCTGGTGGGATGACTGATGTTGTCAGGAGGTTGAGGAGGACTAGTCCACTTGATGTGGATAGGACAGCCACTGACTACAGATTTTGGACTCTTTTTCAGCAGGATTTCTATGCCACAACTATTATGAAAAAGACCAAGATCACATCTGATGCACAGTACATAGATTGGGAGTACATGAGCAAGCAAGACAACCCGATCTTCAATGAGATTATCAGAGTTTGTTCTGAAAAGCGAATCAAACATCTCATGGGCTTCAAGCATAATTGGAACAAGGAGGTGATTGCTCAGTTCTATGCTACTGTGTTCTTTGGTTATCATGAGGAAGATGGAAGAAGAGAAAGAGCCATGCATTGGATGACAGAGGGACAGCGCTATCATGTCACTTTTTCTGACTTTGCTTCTATTCTCAGAGTTGGACATGAGAGTAATGACACCGTCAGGATACATGACCGGGGTGTTATGGAACCATCAGAGATAAAGTTCATGTATCCCCGAGATCAGCGTGGCAGTTGGGGAAAAGTGAGTGGTCTTTACACCTACTATGGGATCCTTTACAGATTGCTCAGAAAGACACTCACTCCTAGAGATGGCAACACTTCAGATATCTCCCTCTACATGAGAAATTTGATGTATTATCTGAGGATTGGTGAGGAGACTCCTCCATTTAGTGTTGCTGACTTTATTTGGCATGAGATCAAGACTATTTCTGAGAGCCCTCAGAAGATTTGTGCCTATAGCCCTCTCCTCATGTTTATTATTGAGAGGGTTACAAGTTTGAAGATCAAAAAGGATACCCACACAAGCCTTTGAAGCCTCCAGTGCCTCATAAGTTTAGAATGCCTTCTCCTCAACCAGCAGATGCAGATACGGCAGCCGGAAGAGATTTTGAGCAGCAGCCACAGCAGCATACACCGCTGCAGGCCAGAACCGGTCTGACCGGTTCCCTAAATCGGTCTGACCGGTTTGGGTCTGGCAGTGGCACTCAGTCAGCAGGACGGACCTCTCCCATCAAGAAATTCATATCTATGTTCACTGGCATTTGCAAAGGCCAAAGGGATGTCCGGGTTGACATTAGGCAGCAGAGGATAGACAACAAGAAGACTCGTGATGAATTCAAGAAACTGCGCGCTGCATTGAGTCCAAATGATCCACCATCACCTATCTCACCACCTCTTGAGCTACCGGAGATACCCCCGCTTCGAGACATCATGACTGATCATATGAGCGCGGGATACTTTGAGGAATATGGTGATATATTTGGATATGGACACGTTGGGCCGAGCACACAGCCTCCACCAGCCACTTCTCAGCCAGTTGGTGCTCCCAGAACCATGCCTTACATGCCTACCTCTGAGGGTGACTTGTTTGGTTCCTCGTTTGGGTGTGCACCGCCAGGACCTTCATATGCAGCTGCTACACACCCGTCCTCGTCATATGCATATGGTGGCACATCTTCATCGATGGCGGGAGTTCAGTTCTCTAGTGCACCATCTCCATCTCCCGGAGATTATGCTTCACAGGCAGCGGCTTCCATTTTCGGACCCACTTCTGCTCCTAGTCATGATGATCATAGCCCGACTTTCTACTGACGGCAACGAGTTGACGCATGGTGGGAGCGTGACTACAAGCTTCCCCAGGCCCTTTATGGATGATTAATGACAAAGGGGGAGAAGAATGGATTAAAGCTTATCTTGTTGATCTTGTAGTCGTATAGTACTTTGGATGGATGTAATAATTCGTACTTTATCTCTTTGTGGACTTGAGAATTTGTAATGTGTGCTACTCTGTGTGTTGAACCTATTTATATATTCTAAGTGACAATTTGCTAGTGTGTTATATGTATTGGTTGATGCAATGTTGTTTCACACATACTTGCTGTTGGGGTGAAACCGGTCTGACTGTTTTCCCAAACCGGTCTGACCGTTTTCCCAAACCGGTCTGACCGGTTTGGCTACTTCTGTCAGGGTGAAACCGGTCTGACCGGTTTCCCAAACCGGTCTGACCGGTTTGGCCTGAGACAGCAAGCATGTGATCCTCTTTGTTTTGTTGAATGCTACATGTCATTTGCATCACACTTTGTTTCATTATGTCACACACATATATTTGCACTTGTTGGATGCTGAGATATAGGGGGAGCTTTCATTTTTATTGTTTATATGTGCATTTGGCATTTGAGGCCGAATTTTCGAGAATTTCATTCAAAGCACATATTAAGGGGGAGCTCACTATATATCTCAGTAATCTAGAGCTTAAATTTCATATATTTTATAAGCTTTAATCATGTTGTCATCAATCACCAAAAAGGGGGAGATTGAAAGTGCATCTAGGCACTTATATGTTTTGGTGATTTTGGATGACAACATGATTAGTCATTTAACTTGTTTGCTTAAGTGTATGAGCAGGAAATAACATAAAGCAAACAAGTGGTAATCATCCCATGCAATCAAACTAGAAGACGACAAGTAATTGGAAATGACAAATGAGACAAGGACTTAAGCATAATAGTTGGTCTCACTTGATAAGATACTTGTCAAAGGTTTTGGGATAAATTATTTGAAGAAATTAGGATTTCTTTGGGCTTGATCCATAGCAATGGTTACATTCAAAATGAGACATGATTCTATGGTTAGTATATGGTCTCAAGTACATGAAGCTTATGGACAAGTTAATTGCCAAAGACAATATTGAAGATATTTCAAGACAAATTGAAGCAATGAAATTCAATGTGGTATTCATGATGATGCAATGCAAAGCGAAGCTTAATTTGGCAAGAAAGGACGGAAAGGATCAAGCTAGATGCAAGTGACATTCCTAGCAAAGTGAAGGGCAAGTTGGTCTTGTAGCCGAGGGACTTTGTTGGTGGAAAGGTCTAGCATTATAGTTTGGTTTCTATACGTCGATCAAGTCATAACAAGTGAAGCAATGCGAAGCATCTAATCATTATTGATCATATAGTGGAATGGCTTATGAATTGTTTAATACAAAGGAAATTCTAAGCCATTGGCTCAAGATTGGATTTGCTCAAGCAAGATAAAGAAGTTGAAGCCCTCAAGTTGAAAAAGACCAAGTATGGCATCAATGATGATATAAAAGCTCAAGTGGAAGATTCTATTAGATGTTTTTATCTTGAGTTTAGGAATGTCGTACTATCAAGAGGGATGCAACTTTAGTTGTTTGATAACACCAAAAAGTGCTTATAGTTCAACCCATGTGAGATAGCCTTGAGAGTGGTGTCCTTTGGGGACTTAGTGTGCTGAGTCCACCCAAACCGGTCTGACCGGTTTGGGAAACCGGTCTGACCGGTTTAGGACTCAGGTGTGCTGACTCGACCCAAACCGGTCTGACCGGTTTGGGAAACCAGTCTGACCGGTTTGGGGCTCTGACAGGGGTAACGGCTATATTGGTTTGTAAACCGGTCTGACCGGTTTGGGAATCCGGTCTGACCGGTTTCCAACGGCTATAATGGCTAGTTTGTGGGATTTGGGTATTTATACCCCTTACCCCTCTCCTTTGAGGGCTGCTGGTTCATTTGGCTTTGTGGCTCGTCCCTAGCCTTCCCAAGCACCAACAAGCTCTCCCCAAACCTCTCTTTGTGAGTTGATTGATTTAGTTCATATCATTTGATTTGGGTTGAGGGATGTATGTGTTGTGAGCAATAGAAAGATTGAGAGAGCAATCAACAGCTACAAAGAGCTTTTCCATAGTCTTGAGCACTTCCGGTGAAGTCTAGCAACGATTGGAGCATTTGTTACTCTTGGAGGTGAAACCTCCTAGACGGTTAGGCATCGCCGGTGAGCTACCTCGTGTGTGGTAAGCCACGGATTGGTTGTAAAGGCTGGCCTTGCCTCCTTCGTGGAAAATGGTCAAAAGTTAGTGGAACCGAGGAAAGTGGCTTGGAGTGGATAAGCCCGCCTTTCGTAGGCCCTCAACGGAGACTAGGATTCATCGTGTCTTTGTGACAGCCTTTGTGGCAGCGGTGAACTCCGAACTTCGGGAAAACAAATCATTGTCTCTTGTTTACCTTCACAAGTTCAATTCTAGCATTTATATTCGCTTCCGCATCGTTCTACTTGGGTGTGCTCTACTTGTGTGCAGGGACTAAGTGAACCTGCTAGATATCATCTACAGGAGCCCATCACCAAGTTTGGTTTGTGCTAGAACTCGTAGAGGGGGTTATTTCACATAGTTGGTTTTCTCAGTTGAAAACCGGTCTGACCGCTTTACCAAAGCGGTCTGACCGCTTTCCTCTGGCAAAGCGGTCTGACCGGTTTTGGAAACCGGTCTGACCGGTTTCAGTACTGATTGTGTGAAAAAGTTTGTAATTTGCAGATTCACCTATTCACGCCCCCCTCTAGGTGACATCAAGGTCCTTTCAGCCTCCCACGCCGAAATGCCCTCGAGCGGGTCTAGGGGACCCCACCAACAAGATTATCGGGCCACCCGAGCGGTGGCCGCCCCGTACGAATACGGCCTGACACCGTCGCCAGGGCAAAAGCCGGCCGTATCGGCCCAACGGAGCATGCCATATTCTCCTGGTCATCATAACTGGTAAAGGTGTCTGACACTAGGCTACGGCCTACACCACGCTAGCCTCCATGCCCCCGGCAAGCGACCCCTCGAAACGGCACGGAGCCCCCCTCGAGCGAGGGACCAAGCGATAGTCCTGCCGCCTCGAGGCAGCATCGAGCGACCCCTCGAGGCTTTGACAAGACAGATGCAAAGAAGCGTCGTACCAACGGACATGACCTAAAGACATTCTCAACTAAACTACAGGGGAGGGATACGCCTGAAGCAAGCATGCCCCCTCTGCAAGATACATCGTACAGATCGCACTGTAGCTCGCACTGTAGTACGCATTGTACCCACGACAGTAATCCTTCTCCCCCTTGAACTATAAAAGGGAGAGGCGGGAGCCCTGTAGAAAGGGGGGGATAGCTCGCACGCCTTGGCTCATGCTGAGACACGAACACACAGCAACACACACCCGATATCGGCACCAGACTCAATCACTCTCACCACAAACCAGGGACTTGGAGAACGTCTCTCCTCTCCCGCATCCACTTGTAGCTCCCCTCTACAAGCACCCCGGTGCAAAGCTAATACGAGTGCGCGAGCACGCCCCTGCTGGACGTACGGCCCCGTGGCCGGAACCAGGATAAACCCGTGTCCTTGTGTTAGCTTCCGCATCGACCATCAAGGGACGAGACACAGCGCATTTCTGTGCGGTGTAGGGAGTGCCGGCCATTTCCGACACTGACAATAGTTACAATCAACTCCCCCCTTCAAATATTTGTTTGCAACATTGATTCCAATTAGTATCAAATCTTAATGGAATATTGTGGACTTCGGCATTCATTTGCTCCCTTTAATTTTATATTGCTGGTTCTCACCTCTTATCCTTGATCCATCTTCCTTGGGATATATGTTGTACTTCTCAGAACATCACCATGCTTCAAGCAATTCTATTATTGACTTCTTTTTACTACATCTATACCAAGCTTTCCTGTACAGCTTGGTAAAGTAACTTTACATGATATATCATTCAAATTAAATACAAAAAAAAGTTAACTGCGCTTCTAATTGCAAATGATCCTTATCTGCAGAGTCCTTTCATATTAGGACATAGCACAGCCAGAGGCAAACAAGATTTATTCTTTAATTTGTGCAGCTATATTGTACTGTCTTCATTTGAAAGATTTGGCTTTGTCAACAACAACAAAGAGGTTAGAAAAAAGGGATTAACAATTTTTATGTCCCTTGTCTAAGGACTCCTCATGCCATCCTTTTGAAGACAGCTTAAAAAGAAGATACACCAACTACCTTTGCCTTGTCAGTTGTATCGTTGTAGTACAAATCGCAAGCTTCAATTCATTTGCGTGCCACTTTGAACTTATATATATAATTACAAAGCTTTCTGTTCGCACCCAAAATTGGCAGTTGCCCATCAGGCCGAGTGCAACCGGTCAGACCGGTTCCAGGAAGCGGTCAGATCGGTTTCTCTGTAGTCGATCTAGCAACAGCCAAACCGGTCTGACCGGTTTGCCAAAGTGGTCTGACCGGTTTGACTCCGAGTTGGAGTAGATTAGGAGTCCTAGTCGTTTTCAAATTGTAAAAGGATTCCTAGCGGGGCAAGACCTTCCCACCCTATAAATATAAAGGGTCGTGGCCGGTTGAGTTATCATCCAATCGATCAAATATTATCTTTCTACTTTTTATCTCCAAACCCTAGCTTTTCCAACCCCTTTTGCTTTCCTTGTTTGTCTCGACGGCGTTCAAGGAGGTTCTGAGTGGCCTGACCGATCTCAGAGCAACCCTAGGCGCGCCATCTCCGACGGGGTCCCTCCCGAGGTGGTGATTCTAGGTCCATCCCGAAGTTCCCGAAGGAAACCGGTCTGATCGGATCCCTAAACCGGTCTGACCGGTTTGGGCGGGGCTGCGGCGAGTTCATCGTTTCGTTCGTTTGCGCGATCCGGCGCTCGTGTGTGTTGGCCAGAAAAAGCGTCAACACTTTCGAAAGAGCTAAATATGTATGTCATTTGTATTTGATGTCTTTGTCATGTCAACATGTATCAATGTGCTATATGGCTGTATAATTGTATGGCTACTTATGCGTTTAAGGGCGCGCGCGCCAATCACTAGTATAGATACAGATCATTTCGATCACCTGCTGATAGGCAACTTCGTTCTCTTGAGGCTATTCTTTGTTGGTGCAACTACCACATGAGTGCTTGAAGCAACTTATTTTGAAACCGCCACACAAGACAATCGGAAAAATTTGAAACACCTTAATGCATATTGTGTGAAACCGGTATACTATATATGTTTGAACAAATGTAAATTTACTAATCAGTTTAGAACGACAAGTTAAACGACAATCAAGTTGAGGTAATACCCACTGTAAATAAATGGCAAAAAAATCCTTCTACTACTGTTCCTAAAAATAGTGTAGAAAGTGATGAATTGCTTGCCTCATATATTGCTCGTTTAGAACGCTTAGAGGATCTTGAAAAAGATAGAACCACTACTTGCTTTAACAATAATGAAACTAGTAGTAGTGTTCCTAAAATGAATGCTAGTGGGGTAGTTTTTCCTAGCTTGGCACCCATACCTAATGTTAACACTGAAAAATATATGTATGGTATGCCACCTGAATTTGCCATTGGTCAATCCCTGCCGTTCCAACCGACCGGGCCAAACATGGCCAAACCGGTCAGACCGGATCAGGGAACCGGTCAGACCGGCTGACCAATGCGCTGAATTAGTGCATGAGCAACCTACGCCGCTTTCTGTTTTGCCTGATTCGATGGTTTATGCTCACACTAATACTTTGGGTACTGCTAAGCCTCAATTTAGTACAACAATTAACACATCTGCTCAAAGAAACGTTATACCTGATGATGTGTTCGAAAGTTATAGGTTAGCTCAAGCTAAGATTGCTCCCTACTTAAATAAGATGAATTTGGAGAATGTGCAACCACAACAGCCAAATAATCCTAACTGGGCTGAATTTAACAAATTTAGAGAAAATTTGGCTAATGTGGTAAAAACTAAACTTGGTGTTGATATTGGTAACAGAAATTTGTATCAAAAACCATATGATGCTGAGTTTGATAATTTTCCTCTTCCACGTGGTTGGTGTATGCCTGATTTGATTAAATTTAGTGGAGATGATGACCGAACCACGTGGGAACATATTAGTCAATACATAGCTCAACTAGGAGAAGCGGGTGCTTATAATGCTCTCAAAGTGCGTCTATTTTCTTTATCATTGACTGGCACCGCTTTTGCTTGGTTTTCTTCGCTTACTCCTGGTTCTATCATATCTTGTGATATGTTAGAACGTAAATTTCATGATCATTTTTATAGTGGGAGCTTGCAATTGAAATTGACAGATTTGACATCGGTTAGGCAAAGTAGAGATGAAACTATTTATGCTTACATTAAGAGATTTAAAGAAACTAAGAACCGTTGTTTCAATTTGTCAATTACTGATATGGACCTTGCTGATATTTGCTTAACGGGTTTAAGGTCATCTATAAGAGATAAAATAGAGGGTTCTGACTTTCTTTCGGTTGCACAAGTTCAAATTAGAGCTTTAGTTGTTGAAAACCGAATGAATAAAGAAAAGGAAAGAGATACTTCTAGATCACGTCGTTCCAATGTTCATATAATTGATTATGAGTCTGATGATTCAAGTGATAGTGATAAAGAAGTACTTGCTGCTGAATTTGTATGGCCCTCTAAAGAAAAAACTTATTCTTGTACATCACTTAAGCCGGTTAATAAAGGTCGGCAAGAAGAAGTTAAGTTTACATTTGATGTTTCCAAATGCGATCGTATCTTTGATGAATTGCTAAAATCTGGAAATATTAAATTATCTCATAAATTGCCTCCACTTGAAGAATTGAAAAGGCGTGCATATTGCAAATTTCATAACACTTATTCTCATGCCACTAATGATTGCAATGTGTTTCGTCGACAGGTTCAATCGGCCATAAATGAAGGTCGTTTGACATTTCATGAAATGCAAGTGGATAAAGCTCCTTTCCCTGTCAATACTATGGATTTACAGCAGCCTAAGTGTTGACACCAAAAATTGGCACCAGGAAGAAGCTGACATGTGGGCCGAATTCGTTGAAGACATATCATTCGGCAAAGGAGTTTTTTCCCCAGAGCATTCGGTAAAGACGTTCTGCGGTCGGGAACGCATTGTCATTCGGCAAGAAAACTGTTCCGCAGGAGGCATTCGGGAGTGCGTAGTGACGTGGATCAAGTATAAGGAAAAGGCTGGTTTAGCTTGGAATGCAAGACGGATACGGTGCCCCGGCGTTTATCTTTTTTAGGAAATAAATAATGTAATCGTAATCGATTAGGAGTCGTGTCGAAACATGGGTATAAATATAAACCCATGGTAATTGTAAAATCATCGTTCAATCAATCATACAACAAACCGGCCCTGTGCCAACTTCGAGTCCTTTAGTCGAGTCGTCGAGTTCTTCGAGAGGAATCATCGATCCGTCGACCTCCGTAAGTATCGGCAACCTTGCACCATGCCTAATATCATGCGGTGGATTTAGGCTTTGGTTCAGGAAGGTTCCATTGTTAGATCATGAGCCATGCGGTGGGCTAAGTTTTAGCTTGGAACAAGTTATCGGTTCTATTGGCTTTTGGCAAGATCTGATAGATCCATTAAGTTACCATGTGTTGCTCTGGATTTTACCTTTATGTTTAGTTCATTACAACACTCCTTTGCCCAGTCTAGGTTGATTAGATTCGGTTCCAGCTCGTAATGCACTGCGTTTCCATAGCCGAATTCGAAGTCAATCTAGATTGCCACGTGTTGCGGGTTCAAGCTCGTTGGTCTTGTGTAGATCTTGACAGAACCGGGTATCATGCGGTAGATGCAGGTTTTTGGGTCGTCTTAGAGCTAATCATCCGGTGGATTAGAATTCGACTCGATCTGATAGATCTATCATCATCAACGAAGCATGTTCCTTCTTCACGGAACCCGATTCGGCTATATAGCTGTATTCGGCAGTATCGCCACGAGTGAAACATGTTCATGGTTTTGTTTTAAATAAAGAATGCTTTTAGCCTTCCACGATTAGATTGTATCATGCGGTGGATTGGTCTATTCTTGGTTGGTGGTGTAATTCCAAGCAAGTCGTATCATGCGGTGGATTAACTTGTTTGTTTCATGCTCGACGGGTTGAAAAGTACCTAGACATGCGGTAGACTAGTGCTTTTAGTCTATGCATTCTTGTTTATTATGAAATTATGGTCATGTTTTTTTCGCCCTTTTATTTATCTATCATGCTCTGTTCCCCATTGATCGGTTATGAGTATACGTCACAATGTTTATTCAGTCGAATACCGGTCTTTCGTCATGCTTACGTCACGCATTCGGCAGTGCGCTTCCTGCGTGCTTTGCCGATTGCCGAATGATGCTTTAACTGCTGACAGATAGCTTCTCTGTAGCTATATGTCGTTCGAAACTGGCTCCGTAGCCACAAATATGGAACTGACTGATATCACCCGGTACGTTCCAGGTGTTATCTAAACATCTTTTCTCCCTTTGTCAGTTTTCAGGAAAATTGACTGGCACGCTTTCGGATTCAGACGCTCGGGCCACGTGTAAAGCTAGCTAATTCGGCTTGCTGTGTGCTTGGCGTGAAGTGCGGATTTTACGTCAACACACTTTTTGGCACGCCCGGTGGGACACAACAAGCTTCGAAGATGCCTGAATTAAAAGACATTCTGGATGTCACTTTCGAAGAATTATCTGATGAACATCAACAAATGGTGAAGACTGCTGCAGATCAGTTCATCAAGAAATGCTTGCTGTCTTTTGCTAAGAACAGGAGTGGTGCACCGTTTCTCAAGTCAGATCTGCCAAGAGTTCTTTTGCCGGGACAATCTGATCTTACTGAAGATGAAGAAAGGGAGAAGTTCTCTAGCTTGTTGTACAAGGCTTTAGGAGAAACAATGACCAATCATAATGCTGCATTCCTGAACAGTTTTCGGCTCATACTGGTCAACATCTTTGGTCAACACGTGGATAAGCCTTTTGAGCAAGCGCATGGACAACTTGGTGGACCAACATATTTCAATGTTCAAGCATCGGTCCCAAAACGTCATGGTAAAGGTACTGAAGAAACTGAAACTTCTGGAACTAAAGACACGAGTGGATAGCTGATTCAGCAAGAGCTTCAGCATGCATTGCCGAAACCTCGTACATATGGTGATATGGCATTCGGCACCACGAGAAATCCACCTGCTTCTTCTTACAAGATATCCCCTCTGAACAACAGGCTGCAAAGAGATGTGTATGGGAACGGATATTCAGAGTTCATGGATTACAATGCTATCGACGCTCTCCCGAATCCCGGGTATGTTGGTACTACAGGGATGCCTGCTGGGAGACCAGGGAATCAAGATACCAATATTGACCTCATGGTGCAAAAAATGACCGATGTATTACAAAATCAATTCGGTCTGAAGCCTAAAAATTAGGGGTACATGTACTCGTCTCCTTTCCCAGAATGGTACCAAAGGGTATCATTGCCGAATAGAGTCAAGGTGCCTACAGAGTTCACTAAGTTCTCAGGACAAGATGATACTAGCACTGTAGAACATATAGCTCGATATATGATGCAGCTTGGAGAAGCTTCAGCAGATGAAGCTTTCAGAATCAGATACTTTCCTTTGTCGCTGACGGGTCCAGCTTTTACATGGTTTGCTTCTTTGCCTGCTCAGTCAATTTGTACTTGGAAAGACCTGGAGTAGAAATTCCATGCTCATTACTACATTGGCAGTACCGAGAAAAAGTTGGTTGATTTGACCAGCTTAAGGCAGAGGAATAATGAGACTCCTACGGAGTTCCTCAGGAGATTTAGGGAAACAAAGAGCATGTGCTTTTCTCTGAACATACCTGATGATCAGCTAGCTGGTATGGCTGTAGCTGGCATGCTGCCTGCCATTCGGGAAAAGCTATTCGGGATGGAGTTTGATGATCTGGGCCAGTTGTCACACAGATTGGCCTTAATGAGTAACCAGGCATATGGTTTCAATAAAGATGCCAGATTTGCTAAACATAATGATGTAGCTGACATCTATAACCAATTCCTTGAAAGAGCAGATCAAGGAGATGAGTATGAAGATAGCGAGGAGATAGCCACAGCAGAGATAGTGTGGGGTAAAGAACCAGTCATGGTGAATCAGAGATGAATTAAACAGAATAAGGGCACCTATGATTTTGATGTAACTAAGGCAGATAAATTATTTGACTATCTTGTAAAAGAAGGCCGGATCAAGCTGCCAGAGGGGCATTCTATGCTTCAGCCTGATGGAGTGAAAGATAAGAGGTATTGTGGATTCCATGATAGAAATTCTCATTCCATCAATGAATGCAGGGTTTTTAGAGTGAGGATTCAGAAAGCTATCCAAGAAGGTCATTTGAAATTCGACAATAAGATGAAGTTGGACAATAACCCGTTTCCTCAGAACATGATTGGGTTCTCGATCAATATGGTGAGTGTTGCCGAATCTGGAGAAAAGGGAAAGATGAGAGTCCTGACATCGAAGGAAGCGAAGCAGAATGGCTCAGTCGATCCTAATCGGCAAATCACGATCGAACAGATTCGCGGGGAAAAGCCTCGCTTCCCGAATAGCCGATTTGAAATTGGGAATTCTTCTAAACCCAGAGTCACATCGCGCATTCTCCTCAATAAGTGGCAGTGTCAGCAAGAAAAAGAACGCTATCAGAGACATGAGTACGAGGAGGAGAAGAGGAGGTGCGAAGAAAAAAGGTATGAGGAAGAACAAGAGGAATATGTCCGAGAACGAGAACGTGCACATTGGGATTGTGTCTTCTTCAGACACTGTTGGAACAAGGGTTTAAAGCTGCCTACATGGAATAACTGTCCTGAATGCAATAATGGATATGTCGAACATAGGCAAAATGTTGCCAGTCGCCGATCCGTCCACGAAAGAATTGGAAGGATACATCCTAGTGATGATCGGCGTTTTAAAATATATAAGAATGATGATCAACCGAGGAAAAGACATGCTGATCATAGATGGATTGATCATGAAGAAGAAGATCGTGAGTATGTCTGGCAGAAAGGACAGTGGTGTCCACCTGGTTTAAGAAAGAGCCAGAAGAGAAGAGTCCAACGCCTGAGGAATCAAGAGTTAAAGCGAGCAGGAACCAGGATGAGATCGATATGGCGTCCAAAAGACAAACCCGAAGAATCGGGTCATTCGGCTCCTACATGCATGGTATGTTTCTTGCCGAATGAATTCATGGCTCCAGCTAATCAAATTGTACAGGAAGAGATATTGTCAGAAGTGGATGAAGCCGAGCAATGTGGGTTAATGGCACAATTGGTATTGAATAAGCAAGCTATTTTCGAGAAGCCAGTCCAAAATCGGCACATGAAACCACTGCACTTAAGAGGATATGTCAACGGAAAGCCACTAACGAAGATGTTTGTTGATGGTGGAGCTGCTGTTAATGTGATGCCATACAATACATTCAGGAAACTTGGCATGAGCCCTGGAGATTTAACGCCAACAAGCATAGTTTTGAATGATTTTGCTGGAAATCCGTCGGACACCAAAGGATGTGTACATGTAGATCTGATGATTGGGTCTAAGATTCTGCTTACAACCTTCTTTGTTATTGAAGGCAAAGGGGCATACAGCTTGCTACTTGGAAGGGATTGGATCCATGCGAATTGCTGTATACCATCTACTATGCATCAGCAGCTTATTCAGTGGATAGATGATGAAGTGGAAATTGTCCCAGCAGATGATTCGATTAGCGTGGCTAATGTGGAACCGGCTTTCTGGGAATATCAAGGCATAGATTGCTTCTCAGGTAAGGACTGGGGAGAGGGTCCTGTTGAGCCAGTCAGCAGTGATCAACAGCCGATCGAAGCAGTCGGCTCTTTTAGTAATTTTTAATGGATAATCCAATCGATGGGACTGATGGGAAGCTAGGACGTGGATTTGTGTCGGCTGATAAATTAGAAGAAGTAGACATTGGAGACGGTGACAGACCAAGGCCGATATTCATTAGTGCTAGCTTAGATTCAGTTTTCAGAGAAAAGTTGATTGAGTTGTTAAAAGAATACAAAGATTGCTTTGCTTGGGATTATTCGGAGATGCCTGGTTTAGATCGTTCCATTGTTGAGCATCGACTGCCGATCAAGCCTGGTTATAAACCTTACAAGCAACCACCCCGAAAAATCTACAAAGATGAAGTGTTGACCGATGTGAAGAAAGAAGTGGAAAGATTAATAGCAGCAAATTTTATTCGGCCATGCAGATATGCAGAATGGATCTCTAATATTGTTCCTGTGTACAAGAAAAATGGGAAGATGAGAGTTTGCATAGACTTTAGAGATCTGAACGGAGCTACACCCATGGATGGATATCCAATGCCTATTGCTGACTCGTTGGTTGATGCTGCTGCTGGATATAAAGTGATTAGTTTCATGGATGGTAATGTAGGGTACAATCAAATTTTTATGGCATTGGAAGATATAGCGAAAACAGCTTTCAGATGTCCAGGACATATAGGGTTGTTTGAATGGGTTGTCATGACGTTTGGTTTGAAGAATGCTGGTGCAACTTATCAGAGAGCCATGAATTATATTTTTCATGAGTTGATCGGCAAGATTGTGGAGATATATATCGATGATATTGTGATTAAGTCATTGGATCATGAAGCACATTTGGCCGACATAAGGAAAACTCTAGAGTGCACTAGGAAACATGGGCTCAAGATGAACCCAAATAAATGTGCTTTTGGAGTTTCGGCAGGAGAATTTCTGGGATTTCTGGTGCATGGAGGAATAGGAGTTGGCAAGAAAAGTATGAAAACCATTGATGAAGTTGTTCCTCCAACTAATCTTAAGGAATTACAATCATTACTTGGTAAGATCAATTTCGTAAGAAGATTCATATCGAACTTATCACAAAAGGTGTTGTCTTTCTCTTCACTGCTGAAAGTCAAGAAGGATCAGAAGTTTGTATGGGGTGACGAACAACAAAAGGCTTTCGACGAGATCAAGGAATACATGAAAGAACCACCAGTATTGGTACCTCCACAGCTAAACAAGCCTTTTAAGTTGTACGTGGCGGCCGATGCCCAAACTATTGGATCGGCCCTCATACAAGAATTTGAGGGAAAGGAAAGGGTAGTTGCATACCTTAGCCGGAAATTGCTTGATCCCGAAACGAGGTATTCGGCTACCGAGAAACTTTGTTTATGTGTTTACTACTCCTGTACAAAATTTCGGCACTACTTGCTACATGCCGAATGCATTGTGTATTCAAAATTTGATGTGATAAAGCACATGTTGTCTATGCCGATTTTGAACGGAAGGATTGGCAAATGGATTTTAGCTTTGTCTGAATTTGAGTTAAGGTTTGAATCGGCAAAAGCTGTTAAAGGACAGATTATTGCTGACTTCATTACTGAACATCGTGATTCGTCAACTAATTTGCTTGAAATTACTCCTTGGGTATTATTCTTCGATGGATCTTCATGTGACAAAGGTGGTGGAGTAGGTATTTTGTTAATTTCGCCAAGAGGAGAGGTATTTGAATTTGCTATTCCTATTCAACCTACTGTCACTAATAATCAAGCCGAGTATGAAGCGTTGCTCAGAGGACTTCAATACTTGAGAGAAGCAAAGGCCATTGCAGTTGAAGTTTTTGGGGATTCAGAATTAGTCATAAGGCAACTAAATGGCGAATATGAGTGCAGAAACGATATCTTAAGGAATTACTATGAGGAATGCAAGCAAATCTTAAAGGAATTTCAGTCAGTAATTCTGCGGCATATTCCTAGGAAAGACAATGGAGAGGCGAACAGATTAGCTCAAAGTGCTTCAGGTTATAGAGAGCTTCAAGAAGTTTTTGCTAATGATGTATGTGCTTTCGGGAGTAATCTGGCAGAAGATGATTGGAGAAAAGAAATTGTTGATTATCTGGAGAATCCATCCCGAAAGGTTTCTAGAAAGCTCAGGTATAAAGCTTCAAAGTTTGTTCTTCTTGATGATAATTTATATTATAAATCCTTGGATGGGGTGCTGTTACATTGCTTAAATCAAGAAGAAGCAAAAAGGCTGATAAGTGAAGTGCATGATGGGCTGTGTGGAGCACATCAATCGGCTTACCGAATGAAGTGGGTTATTAGGAGAACTGGGTACTATTGGCCCACAATGCTAGAAGACTGCTTTGAATATTACAAAGGATGCCAAGATTGCCAGAGATTTGGAAACATTCAGAGAGTTCCAGCATCAGTTCTGAATCCTATTATCAAGCCATGGCCATTCAGAGGATGGGGAATAGATTTGATTGGCCAAATAAATCCTCCATCTAGCAAGGGGCATAAGTTTGTACTTTTGGCAACCGATTATTTTACTAAGTGGGTTGAGGCGATTCCATTAAAGAAGGTGACATCAGAGAATATGGTTGAATTTGTTAGAGAACATATCATTTACAGATTTGGAATTCCTCAAACAATCACCACAGATCAAGGAACTCAGTTTACATCTTCAGAATTTAGAAATTTTGCTGAAAGTACGGGCATCAAATTGTTGAATTCTTCTCCTTATTATGCCCAAGCTAATGGTCAGGCAGAGGCTTCTAACAAGATTATGATTAAAATTATACAGAAGAAGATTGATCAGAAGCCAAGAAAGTGGCATTCGGTATTAAATGAGGCTTTATGGGCTTACCGAATGGCTCCACATGGGGCTACACAGACGTCTCCTTATGAATTGGTATATGGACATCATGCTATCTTGCCATGGGAGATGCAATTAGACTCAAGGAGAATAAAGTTGCAAAAAGATTTAAGTTCTAAAGATTATAATGATTTAATGATGGACGAATTAGAAGATTTGCATATGATTCGTCTCAGGGCCTTGGAAAATGTTGAGAAGAATAAAATGCGAGTTGCTAAATATTACAACAAGAAGGTGAAGGTCAAGCAATTTGCAGAAGGAGATTTAGTTTGGAAAGCAATATTACCGATTGGAACTAAATACAGTGCATTCGGTAAATGGTCTCCAAATTGGGAAGGTCCTTTCAGAGTGGTCAGATGCGTGCCTGGAAATGCATATGTCCTGAAAACTTTGCTAGGAGAAGAGTTTACTGCTGCTATCAATGGGAGATACTTGAAGAAATATTATCCTAGTGTTGAGGTTGATCGCTGATTGAAATATTCAATGCCAGGACAACTGAAACAGCCGGCATTCGGGAAAGAGCCGCCTTCAGAACAAATGCCAACAGAAGGAAAATGGCCAATACCAGAATGTATTGCCCTTAGTACAAATATTTTGCATCATGAGTTTGACCAAGTTATCACAAAAAACACTGCAAAAGATAAGTTTTATTGCCGAAATTCCATAATCCCTAGTACAAACTAATGGAACAACCTGTTCAGAACAGACTGGGGATGAATGGAATCGGCAATGGCGGCGCCATGAGCATCGAGGCGATCTATGGAGGCCTCAATATCATCGATCTCCTCCGGATTGCCATTGGCAAAGCCGGGCGGTAGCCTGGAATAGTCAGCGCCAGTGTGCGTCGACATGGCGACTAGGCCTGCGGCAGTGCCCAGACGGACGCCGTGTAAGGCCACCTCATCGATACGGCCTGCCACTACACCGAGGCGAGCTTCTGGCGTGTCCCCAGGAGCATTCACCTTGTTTGCCAAAGACTCAATCAATGTCTTCAGCTGATCGAGTTCGGCGTCGCGATCTGTAGGATTACGAAGCAACGGCGGGTTAGTCCAAGGTCAGATTGAAGTTAAGCAAACCACAGAAATTACCGTCGATGGTCTCGAGCAGCTGCTTGCGCTGGTGTTGCCACTCTAGATCTGCGATCCCGGCTTGTTTGGAGATGACCTCCAGCTCACGCCGAGTGTCGTCACGTTCCTGCTTGAATCGGCGGGCATCGCTATCTGAGTAGGGCAGATCCCAGTTGGGCCTGGGGGATCGGCTAGATGACTCCGAAGAATCACCCGCTGCAGCCGGAGCTGCAGTCAACGCAGTGACGGGGTTCCATTGGATGCGCCTGAAAACACAAAGAAAGTTGAGAATAAGGCAAAATCTGGAGGAATGGATAAGGAGAGGCAGACAGTCATCACCTCCGACGAGCACCGGCGCGGCTCCCTTCAGCTTCGTCGACGGCCGGGCGTCTTCCACTGTTGTTGGTCATTGGGGTTTTCTGGAGATTACTGTGCTCGAAGAAGAGGGGGCTCAGGCTAGCAGAAAGCTTGGAAGACGGAGGATTTGATAAAAGATTAGGAGCGCTCAAGGTTCTTATTTATGGAACTAACGAAGAGATCGTGGCCGAGGATTGTGGTGCATATCCCAAAGAGTTCGTAAGGTGGAAAGGATTTTCCAACCGATCGATTTCCATGTCGTTTGGGATTCTTACCGAGTCATATTCGGTTTTGACTGAATGAGATTCGGCTATGTCGTGTTTGAAGCGTTTTCGGGTCTGACACTGTTATAGCCAGCTTTGCCGAATGAGTTGTCCACAATATAAAAAAAAGAAGATAAGAAATGGCAAGATTGCAGGATTGATAAAGCATTCGGCTATCGACTGTTTGTTACAATTACAAGCCCAAGTACTTTGAGATTACATTTTTAGCATCTGATATCATATTGCTAATGCTCTCTAATAAGTTTTTGTCAGCTTCTTGGGTTTTAGCCAGAGCAGCAAGCTTTGCCTTGAGTTGTTTTTCTTCGTTCAGAGCTGCTGAAGCTTCCTTTCGCATCTTCTCTGTTAATTTGGGAAGCTCAACTATCTTCTTCTCATCAGCTTCAATTTCGGCCGATAGATCTCTCAATTCGGCTTCAAGTGCAGCTTTTCTGACCTTCTTCTTTTCAAGTTCAGATTCCAATTTGGTCAGTAATTCCTTGCTGTTCTGAGCTTGAGTATGCAGGTCTTTCACAGATTGTTTGGCTGTGGATCTCCTCT
Source organism: Echinochloa phyllopogon (assembly GCA_033239725.1). Lineage (NCBI taxonomy): Eukaryota > Viridiplantae > Streptophyta > Magnoliopsida > Poales > Poaceae > Echinochloa > Echinochloa phyllopogon. The sequence goes on from BTCW01000001.1 coordinate 8,434,075, forward strand.
GTTCTAGAACTGGTTGAGAAGATTGGTTTCTTAGAGCCTGCTTTACTGCAGCGTATTGTTGATCCAAATGAGAAATTGGTTCCAAAGAAGTTTTGATATCATCAGGGAGTTCTTGGTCAATGGATTCCAGTACATCCCTTAAGAGATCAGCATCTTTGACTTGATCTTGGATACTCTTGTGCAGCAAAGCAAGGATATCTTTCAGCTTTGTTTGATTTTCTTCTGACAGAGTTTGGCCAGAAGATGTTTCTTCCCCTTGTTCGGCAACCAAGTCGTCCACAGCAAAAGAATAGCTGGATGATGAAATGGATTTCTCCTGAAAGATAGTTCTTGCCGAATTAGTAATAATCTGCTGAATAAAAGAGTAGAGAAAGTTGAATGATTATGTTTACCTCGTTCCTGACTTCCTGAATGGGAGAAGGAAGCCTCTCAGGCTCAATGGAAAGATTCTGTGTATCTTGCTGGGGAGAAACTAGAAGATTTCTTGGTGAAGATAATGCTTCTGATTGAGGAAGAAGTTGCAAAGCTAAAGATGAATCGTGATGAGAAGGAGAGCTTTCCAAGATTGGATCCATTGAGGATTGTTCTGCAGTTAACAAAGAATGAGTGCCGATGAAAAAGAAGTTAAGAGGATAAAGTGGTAGAATTTTACCAGTCAATGAAGCATCAGCAAGATCTGTACTGATTGCTAGTTGCTGTTCTCTGACCTGAAACCAAGAAGAGATAAAGCTGAGCAAAATACCAATGGCATTATGGTCAAAAGAAGAAGACTCTGACCTTGATAACCTTTTTGCTGCTTGTTCTTTTCTTCTTTACAACTAAGGGAGCAGTTAAGGAAAGGGTTTTCCTCTTGACAGATGATGGTCTAGTAAGTATTGGATCTAGAGAAGCCTGTCTAGCCATCAGTTGAGCCAAGGTAGGGGATTGGTGCCCCAAAGCAGATATTGGGCCTGCAGCTTTGTACGAGATCGCCCTGGCAAGAGGGGCAGGTGTTATATCCTGCAAAATGACAGAATCAGAATCAATCGGGGTTAATATTATTGAGACGGATGAAGGGATAAGTGTATTACCTCTGAAGTTGGCTGATAATCGGGCATTAACTCGAAGCAGAAGGGATGGATTGGTATGTTGAATATATGATCATGGAGTTCTTGCCACCAGAGAGTAAAAGAAGGATGGGCAGATGTTATTGGCACAAAAGGATCAGGTGCATAGATAGTTCCGCAGCATTTATAAGTAAAAATCTTTCTTGTCTCTGTGGAATCCTTGACAATCTCCCTAGGCTTGAGAAATTCGTGAAGAAATAGCCTAGGGGGCACTTGGCCACATCCCAACTGTCTAGCCATCATGTTTGGCTGATAGTATTCATAAGTGCTTTGAACCAGCCTTCCTCCACAGAATTCGGCTGGCAGGATGCAGGGCTGGACGAAGGCATTGAAGATCGCTATAGATTGTACATCAGTGCATCCAGTTTCAAAGCTGAATTCGCAAGGGAGAGTGAGGTTGTCATTGTCTAGATATGGGAACCAAAGAGGATGAGCAAAGCCTTTGAAGAAGAGCTCAAACAGTTCACCGATGTTCTTGTTGATAGATACAGTGGAGGCAGCTTCTCCATAGGTTTGACAACCTTTGGTTCTCCGGGTTTCTCCTTCTTTGTAATTAATTGAAGGAAAGTCTCGGCTGTTGAGATCAATAGCGACGATTTGATGCATGTACAATTGCAGCCACATTTGGACAAACCACCAAGGACCATTGACACAGGGGATTTTCTTGCTGGTATGCATCAGGTGGGTGGTTTGATTGAGCATATGGTAGACACTTCCCAGGAGGTATTTTCCAAGTGGAATGAGTTTTCCGGCAGCCAGCTCTTCAGCCATCACGATATGATTCAGGGTTGGCTCATTGGCTTTGCCACAGAAGACTGATCTGCATAGCCACATGTTCAGGAAGGCTCTGTATTCGACATCAGTCAGAGGGCCATCAGACATATGGTTCTGGATGTATCTCTTGTATCCAACCCCTGTTTTTACTCCTGTCTGCTTGGAGGAACCTTTGTGGTCATATGGATATACAGTTCCTGTAACGTTCAGGCCGGTCATCATGTAGACATCGGCCAAAGTAGGAGACATTGGGCCATGACCGAAGAGAAAGGCATTTACACCATTGGACCAAAAATGGCAAGCTGCAATCAGAAGGTTCTCGTTCTTTGGTGTTTCGGCTAGTGACAGCTCCAGGCAATGAGAAATACGCAGATGGTCCCAGTTCTGTGTTTGGGGGCTTTTGTCATCAGATATCCTTTTGTACCAATTTCTCCAGCCGGCAATTGGGGGCAAAGGCCAGTTCTTGAAGGCGTCTTGCCACTCATGAGGTTTTGTTAATGAAATCTTGAAAGGAACCCTCTGAGATTCAGCCGCGATGAGTTCGGAAGGATCTGAATTCCCTACAGAGCCGAGGAAGTGGGATGGAGCTTTTTCCTCAACGGGGATAAGGATTTCGGCAGCTAGTGCCTATCAAGAATGGAAAGAGATGAGAGGAAATTTAAAATGCGAATCGAAAGAAGAATACCGAATGTGCTTGAGGGGATTGAAGCTTACCTGGAGGGCAAAATCTTGGTTCGCCATTTGAAGATTGAATCTTGGAAGTCGATAACCTAGGGTTCGGATCCGGACGAGAGCTCTAAAGATTCAAAAGGAGAAGCGGGTGTCGAGCAGAACTAACTTGGGAATGTTGAGTGCTTCTGGTCAATTCCGAGATAAAATTATCTTTTATCCCGAAATTGAAGGGGCATGTGTTGACACCAAAAATTGGCACCAGGAAGAAGCTGACATGTGGGCCGAATTCGTTGAAGAGATATCATTCGGCAAAGGAGTTTTTTCCCCAGAGCATTCGGTAAAGACGTTCTGCGGTCGGGAACTCATTGTCATTCGGCAAGAAAACTGTTCCGCAGGAGGCATTCCGGAGTGCGTAGTGACGTGGATCAAGTATAAGGAAAAGGCTGGTTTAGCTTGGAATGCAAGACGGATACGGTGCCCCGGCGTTTATCTTTTTTAGGAAATAAATAATGTAATCGTAATCGATTAGGAGTCGTGTCGAAACCTGGGTATAAATATAAACCCATGGTAATTGTAAAATCATCGTTCAATCAATCATACAACAAACCGGCCCCGTGCCAACTTCGAGTCCTTTAGTCGAGTCGTCGAGTTCTTCGAGAGGAATCATCGATCCGTCGACCTCCGTAAGTACCGGCAACCTTGCACCATGCCTAGTATCATGCGGTGGATTTAGGCTTTGGTTCAGGAAGGTTCCATTGTTAGATCATGAGCCATGCGGTGGGCTAAGTTTTAGCTTGGAACAAGTTATCGGTTCTATTGGATTTTGGCAAGATCTGATAGATCCATTAAGTTACCATGTGTTGCTCTGGATTTTACCTTTATGTTTAGTTCATTACAACACTCCTTTGCCCAGTCTAGGTTGATTAGATTCGGTTCCAGCTCGTAATGCACTGCGTTTCCATAGCCGAATTCGAAGTCAATCTAGATTGCCACGTGTTGCGGGTTCAAGCTCGTTGGTCTTGTGTAGATCTTGACAGAACCGGGTATCATGCGGTAGATGCAGGTTTTTGGGTCGTCTTAGAGCTAATCATCCGGTGGATTAGAATTCGACTCGATCTGATAGATCTATCATCATCAACGAAGCATGTTCCTTCTTCACGGAACCCGATTCGGCTATATAGCTGTATTCGGCAGTATCGCCACGAGTGAAACATGTTCAAGGTTTTGTTTTAAATAAAGAATGCTTTTAGCCTTCCACGATTAGATTGTATCATGCGGTGGATTGGTCTATTCTTGGTTGGTGGTGTGATTCCAAGCAAGTCGTATCATGCGGTGGATTAACTTGTTTGTTTCATGCTCGACGGGTTGAAAAGTACCTAGACATGCGGTAGACTAGTGCTTTTAGTCTATGCATTCTTGTTTATTATGAAATTATGGTCATGTTTTTTTCGCCCTTTTATTTATCTATCATGCTCTGTTCCCCGTTGATCGGTTATGAGTATACGTCACAATGTTTATTCAGTCGAATACCGGTCTTTCGTCATGCTTACGTCACGCATTCGGCAGTGCGCTTCCTGCGTGCTTTGCCGATTGCCGAATGATGCTTTAACTGCTGACAGATAGCTTCTCTGTAGCTATATGTCGTTCGAAACTGGCTCCGTAGCCACAAATATGGAACTGACTGATATCACCCGGTACGTTCCAGGTGTTATCTAAACATCTTTTCTCCCTTTGTCAGTTTTCAGGAAAATTGACTGGCACGCTTTCGGATTCAGACGCTCGGGCCACGTGTAAAGCTAGCTAATTCGGCTTGTTGCGTGCTTGGCGTGAAGTGCGGATTTTACGTCAACACTAAGGTCTTGGTTCGGCCGCATCAAGCCGAAGCAACCAAAGGGAAGAATGTTGTGATTGGTGAAACAAAACACGATTTGAGGGGAAAAGAGTTGATTCGAGAAGTTGCATGTGAGAAAACTTCAGATGGCAAGGAGACATTCAAGGTTACTGTGAGAGCCTCTGAACATGGGGGGCAAGAGTCGACCGTTCCCGCCGAACAGAGACCGTTTGAGCCTGTACAGGACAAACCGGTCAGACCGGTTAGGGAAAGCGGTCAGACCGGTTTTCCCCAGAATCGTCCAAGAATGATCAAACCAAGCCGTCCGGAGATTGGAAACTGGAAGCTCAATGTTGCAAAGAATCAGGGGAGTACTCTTAGGCCAAAGGTCACCTTTGATATGCTATTTGACAAGTACTCCAAGCAAAAGGCCGTTACCAGCGATCGGCCAATAAAAAAGAGAATGAGAGTGCCTCCACACCAAGAAGAATGTTCTCAGCCAAAGAGAAATTTTGCTCCGCAATGGGAGGCATCGGGTTCATATCCACCTCGTCCAATTTATGATGATAATGGAGTGATGTGGGTGCCATATCAGCAGCCTTTCCAGTATGGATGGGGAGAACCACGAAGGCCAGCATTGAACAGAATATCAAGGCCTAGACACGACCGTTTGGCACTTTGCCAATCCGGTCAGGGTCGCCAGACCCAACCAGTCAGACCGGTTTCACAAACCGGTCAGACCGGTTTCCCTGGGAAATCGGCAACACCTCCTATGAAGCAAATTTACAAGCCAAAAGAGAGGGAGGAGGTGCATAAGATGGATATTGACCCAGAAAGAACTACAAATCAAGATGTTATTCAGATTGGGTTGATAAACGTTCCCCTTGGAGACGGTGGCAAAGGACCGATTGTCATAGACAATAAGGTTGAGACACCTATTCAGAAGGGATCTGTTTCTGATAATGATCATGAGGCTAGTGGAAGTGGTTCTAACTCTAAGTATTTTTTGCCAAGATGGTGTCCTCCTGGTTTGTCTCGTACTCAAAGAAGGAAGCTTCAGCGCTTGAGATTTCAGGAGATGAAGGAGAAAGAGCTAGAGAAGCAGAGAGACGAAGTGTAACAACCCAAAAATTCCTATAGGTTTTGTTGAGTGCAAAAATTCGAATTTTAAAATTTTTGGTGAATTGTGTGCATGCAAACAAACATATAAGAGTGTCTTCTATTTGCTCCCTAAATTCCTAGGCAATTTAAATTCAAATTTAAAATCAATTTGAAGTGCTAAGGATGAAATAGTGTGATTTGGATTTATTTGGATTTATTTGGATTTTTGGGTTGGTTTGAATTCAAATTCTAGATTTGAATTCAAACTCTAATTGGCCAAACTAATTGTCAACCAATTCTAACTGTTCGTGGGCCGAATTCCCGGAGCCCAAGTCCATCTTTCACCCTTCAACTCTTTTCCCGAGCCAGCAACCCAAGTAGCCCAGCCGGCCTTTCGGCCCAGCTCGGCCCAGCTCTTCGCCGCGTCCCCACCGCGTCCCTCTCCTCTTCCACTGACAGGCGGGCCCCGCCTATCAGCTTTGCCTCTCTCCTCGCGTCGACGTCCCCCGCGCGCCGCGCCTCTCTCTCTCTCTCTCTCTCGCGCGCGCGAACGCCCGTGACTCCAACCACCCGAGCCGTGCGGCCCGTCGCGATCGCGACGCGTGGCCCTGGCACGGACGCCAAGCCACCCTAGCCGTCCAAGCCCGAACCCTAGATCAGCCGCCGCCCTATAAATCACCCCCGCCGGCCTTCTCCCTGTTCAAGCCGCCGCCGTCCCTTTGGGGCTCCTAGTTCACCAATTCGAGAAGGGAAGAGGGAAGAGAAGGACCAGAGGAGGAGTGGTGAAGAAGAAGAGGAAGGGAAGAGGAGCAGGAGCACCTCCACGACGCCGCCGCCAAGACCCGGAGCGCCGCCGTCCGTGGACTCGCCGACGAGGAGCCGGACCTGGGACGGGAGCAGGAGCACGAGGACCGCCGGACTGCGTCGAGCCTCCCCCGAGCTGCAGCGTACCTCGTCGTGACCCCTAGGTGAGCCACCGCGTTTCGCCCCCTTTCTCCTCTGTCTCCGGCGATTTCCGCCGCCGCCGCCGCTGCTAGCCCCTGGGACCCGACCATCGAGTCGTGGCCGTCATCTTCTGCAGGACCCCGTCGCCGCTGTCGCACCCGCAACCCGCCGTCGTCTTTTACCCGCAGCCGAGGCCCGCCGCGGCCGAGCTCTGCTCGCCGTGCGCGCGAACGCCGAGGCCACGCGCGGCCGTGGGCGACCACGAGCCCGCGCGTGTGCACCCAGGTGCGTCCCAGCAGCTGCTGGAACCGCACGCGCACACGCATAACCCTTTCCGAGCACTTTTGCGCCAAAACCCCGTGTCGCCGTCGTGCTCGCCGGCGTCCATGGCCCGCCGCCGCTGTTCGCGTCGGTAAGCCCCAGCCAAACCCTAACCGACCCCCTTTCCACCCTGTTCCGCTCCGCCAAACCCTAGCGAAGCCATCCCGGCCAATCTAGCCCCGAGCCGAGCCGTCTCCGACCAGTTCCGCCGCGGACCGTCGCCGCCGGCGTGCTCCAGAGCGCGCCGCGCGCGCGTCGCGTCGCGCCGTGGCGAAGCCACACCGTGGACCACACCAGCATCACACACGCGCACGCGCAGACGATCCCGATCTGACCACACCTAGATCCCATGCACCCGGCTCACGTGGACCACACTCACGGTTCACGGTGGACTTGGTCCACCAGAGCGAATCCAGCAGCCACCCCTTCGTGGGCCGAATGTTCGCGTTCAAGTCCATTTAACCACCCTAAACTTTTCCGGCCCAATCGCTTTCGGCCCAATTCCAGCCCAGCCATCGTTTATCCTTTTTCTTTTTCTTTTAACAGCGCTGTCGTATGGGACCCACCTGTCATACTCTGCGAGTCACTGACACATGGGGCCCACTGACCTGAGTTGACCCGCTGACCGTTGACCCCCGTTGACCGTTGACCAGTCAACGCTGACGTCAGCAAGGCCCACTGCTGACGTCATCCTAGGCGGACCCCACTGCTGACGTCAGCATGGCGTCATGCTGACGTCAGCAGGCTAATTATTTGTCTGTTTTCTTTTTCGGAAATTATTTAATATTTTCAGAAAATGATTTAAACTTCGAAAATTAATAATAAATCAACCGTAGCTCAGAAAAATATGAAACCAGTTTCTATATTTTTCTAAAATCATGAACTACGCGTTAGTGTAGAGTTTGGTGTTATCTGGGTCTTCTTTCGTCATTGTCTTAGTGTTTCTTTGCTAGTAGCCGCGTCTTATTTTATTTTCACGCAACCCTAGGAGCTCCGGAGAGTCAGGAGGAGCCGGACCACTACAACAACTGCTTCGACGAGGACGAAGACCTTTGCCCAGGTTCACGCCCGACCATTCTCTGAAATACCTATTAGACATGCAAACTAGTATGCTAGCGCTTTACTTTACTCGCATGATAAACCTGCACTGCCTTTGTTAATATCCTGTTACCTTGCTACCTACTACTCACTTTATAAATATGCTATGCTATGCATGTGTTGGGATGGTTGTGATTGATCCTCTTGGCGTGAGTTGTGGGTGGTTTGGGAGGAGTAGTGCAGCTAGGCGGTGTAAGCGAGTAATAACAACTCGATCGTTGATCGAGGTGCTGAGGGGCTGCACTCGGGCAGTCCCTATGGGGTACCTGTTGCGGGTACATGGTTACTGGTTACTTGGGGATTGGTACTCGGTGAGTACCTGAGGAGTTTGGGCGGCAATACCTGTTATGGGTGCCGATTGCGGACCGTTGCGGCGGATCGCTTGTGATGCAGATACTCGCTTTACCGAACAATTAAGGACCGAGTCGTGCCCCCACTTTGGACTTGGGAATTACCGTGCTCACCATCTACCCAGTATGGGGAGGGTTCCAGCAAGCCTACTCTAGTGCGGCGCCGAGACTGTAGGAGAATCGAGTTTGATATGTGCAGGGGGGATTCGTTGCGGCGTAATCTCCCTGATTTACCACGGCCCCCGACTGGCCCCGGTGGGAAGGTTTCACGACCCTGGGGCAGATGTTAGATCGGATGTTTCCCGAGCCCAGGGAGACAGGATTGGCGCCGCTACTGTTTAGGGTCTTTGCTGTGGGCTGCGTCTCAGGTTGGTTGCGGACTAGCCTTGCAGCCCGGATGGATTCCTGGAGTGCCACCTCTGCAGAGTGTAAACTATACGTATAGCCGTGTCCACGGTTACGGACGACCCATTTCTGAGAAGCCCCGGCTAGCATGGGAATCTGCTTTCTTACCTCATCCTTGATTCGGGTTATGAGAGATTGGTCCAGCTGAGGCTGTTGAGACAAGGTGGGGAGGGAGCTCACCAAGTCGACTAGAGAGAGAAAGGTGTTGGTGGATAATGATTTGCGGGAACCTGCCGTGGCAGGACGGGCCCGATGGGAAAACGTGAGGCTGATGGTTGGATTGGGGAGTGGATGTGTGTAGGTGTGAGCAGGAGTTGGTGATGAGATGAAATTGGGTTATTGCTGCTGCTTGCATTAAGAAACCCTGGCTCAAACCTTGTTATTTCTATATCCTTAGAATAGGCCACTTTAAAGCTTGCATCATATTATGGTTGGTGACGTGGACCTGTCCCAATCCCTTGGGGACAGACTTTGGGTTCTCAGGTGAAGACCCCGACCACGAGTTCAACCAGGACGGGTGGTACGACTGAAGGGAGTGCGCTACGCTCAAGGATGCCTGTGGAGGAGTGGACCCTGAAGTTCTAGCTACCGCTGCGCAGATGTTTCTTATTGTCGATTTAGCCCAGAGGGCTTGTACCAGACGCTTTGTCTCTATATATGTCATGTAATGAATCTTTTATCGTTGTATGGATGTGATATTCGACTGAGATGAGTTCTGTACGAGATAGCTGCTATTCCTGGGACTATCTCAAGGGTACAGGGAGTCGGGTTCTCGTCGGTGAGAATCCGGTTCGTCACACGAAGCATTCAACAAGTACAGGCCCATGATTCCACAAGGAAAAGAGTGGAGAGCCAAGACCAGCTCCCAGACAGAATCGGTCAGACCAGTTCAGGAGTCGGTCAGACCGGTTGAACCGGTCAGACCGGTCGCTGAAAGCGGTCAGACCGCTTTGCCTGATGCGCCGCCCGGTTTTTCTTCTCCCGTTTCTATGGTTTGTTATGACAAGTTGTCATCAGTATCTACTTCAGAGGACGATGAAGAGCTTGTTGATTATGGTTCTTCTCCTGAGCATGTGAATTTTGAACTTAATGTAATTCATATGTCTATGGATGGTTATGTGTTATCAGAGGAAAGCATCGCTCATCTTGATTTTGGGACAAAGGAAGCTATTTTCCAGAAGCCTAAAGCTACTGAAAGTCATCTGAAGGCTTTGTACATGAAGGGTCATATCAATGGGAAGCCTATCTCTCGCATGCTAGTGGATGGAGGGGCGATAGTTAACTTGATGTCGTATTCTCTGTTCAAGAAGCTGGGAGGTTCAGATGAAGAGTTGATCAAGACCAATATGACCATCAGCGGCGTTGGAGGAGGTGAACCTATGGGCGCCAAGGGAGTTGCTTCTATGGAGCTCACTGTTGGAAGCAAGACTTTAGCTACTGCGTTCTTCGTCGCTGAGACACAAGGTAACTACAGTTTAATCCTTGGTCGTGATTGGATTCATGCAAATCAATGTGTGCCTTCTACTTTGCATCAATTTTTAATTCAATGGATAGATGATGAAGTAGAGATCGTTCATGGAGATACATCGGCTTGTGTTGCAGTGGCCGACAGTTCTACCATAGATGATCATGAGAATCTTAAGTGTTTATCTGGTTTAGATTCATCTGATTGTGAGATCATTGGTTGCACTAAAGATGGCTTTGCTACTGCTGTTATGAGGCCGATCGGAGATCTGGCCATACCATCTCTTATGATTTGATGGATCCAATTCTAGAATGGTTACAGCAGAGACGTGAGCACTATCGGGCGCATAAGAACGATATGTGTGAGTCCATTGAAGACTTTGATGATTTAAGCAAGTTAGGACAAGGGTTTACGTCGGCTGATCCTCTAGAGGAGGTAGATATTGGTGATGGTACTATACCTAGGCCAACATTTGTAAACAAGAATCTTGATCCTTTGTTAAGTCCGAATTAGTAAAGTTATTAAAGGAGTATGTTGATTGTTTTGCATGGAGTTACAATGAAATGCCTGGTTTAAGTCGTGATTTAGTTGAACATCGTTTACCTATTAAACCTGGTTTTAGGCCTTTTAAACAATCTCGCAGAAACTTTAATCCTGATATTTATGACCGAGTGAAAGAAGAAATCAATCGGTTGCTAGATGCTAAATTTATTAGGCCTTGTCGATATGCTAATTGGATCTCTAATATTGTACCTGTTGAAAAGAAGGGAACAAAAAAGCTTCGTGTTTGCATTGATTTTAGAGATCTTAATAGAGCTACTCCTAAAGATGAATATCCTATGCCTATAGCCGATTTTCTTGTTAATGCTGCATCTGGACATAGAATTCTTAGCTTTCTTGATGGTAATGCTGGTTATAATCAAATATTTATGGCCGAAGAGGATATAGCCAAAACGGCCTTTCTATGTCCGGGTTTTGTTGGTCTATTTGAGTGGGTAGTGATGACTTTTGGTTTGAAAAATGCTGGTGCTACATATCAAAGGGCTATGAATTTGATTTTTCATGACTTGCTTGGCATTATAGTAGAGGTTTATATTGATGATATTGTTGTCAAATCGGCTGGAGTAGACTCTCATTTAGCTGATTTAAGGCTTGCATTTGAAAGAATGCGTCGGTATAAATTGAAGATGAATCCACTCAAATGTGTTTTTGGTGTATCGACTGGGAAGTTCTTGGGATTTGTTGTGCATGAAAAGGGGATAGAAATAGATCCTAAAAAGATTGAAGCTATTAACAATGTGAAGGCTCCTACTTGCAAGAAAGAGTTGCAAAGGTTCTTGGGCAAAGTAAATTACTTGAGAAGATTCATTTGTAATTTGTCCGGGAAGGTGAATGTCTTTACTCCTTTACTTCGGTTGAAGAATGATATTGATTTCACTTGGGGGGCAAAACAACAAGAGGCATTTGATGAGATCAAGCAATATTTATCTTCACCACCCGTCCTTCGAGCGCCTAAGAGTGGGATTCCATTCAAGTTGTATGTGGCGGCGGAAGAAAATGTCATTGGAGGTGTTTTGACTCAAGAAACCGAAGGGAAGGAACATGTGGTTGCATATGAGAGTAGAAGATTATTGGATGCTGAAACAAGGTACACATTTATTGAAAAGTTATGTTTATCATTATATCATACTTGTACCAAGTTAAGGCATTATCTTTTACCAAGTACTTGTGTAGTATCATGTCAAACCGACATAATTAAATACATGTTGCACAAACCAATTTTAAGTGGTAGAGTCGGCAAATGGGCTTATGCTTTAGTTGAATATGATTTGCATTGTGAGCCATTAACTTCAATGAAAGGTCAAATAGTAGCCGATTTTATTGTTGGACATAGAGTAGATAAGCAACTTGATTTAAATGTCGGTTATGTTACTTTTACTCCATGGAAATTGCATTTTGATGGATCGGTTTGCAAAAGTGGTTGTGGTATTGGAATTGTTATTACTTCACCACATGGGGCTGTTTTCGAAGCACTTAACCGGTTAGACCACAAATGTACTAATAACCAAGTCGAGTATGAGGCTCTTCTATTCGGATTGAAGATTTTGCATGACATGGGGGTAAAGCATGTGGAAGCTTATGGTGATTCTTTACTGGTGGTACAACAAGTTTCTAAGGTATGTCAATGTTTGGATGGTTTTTTGAATGCATATCTTGATAAATGCTTCGATATTATATCTTGCTTAAATGAGTTTGTAATTCGTCATGTACCACGAGAAAGAAATCCAAAGGCGAATGCTCTGGCTCAGCAAGCATCTGGTTATAATGTTCAGAAAAGAAATTTTCAAGAACGAAGACCGATGTTTTTAGAAGCTGAGTGTTTTGTTCTGGAGGAACCGGTCGCACCGCTTCCTCAGACCGGTCTGACTGGTTCAACCGGTCTGACCGCTTTAGAGAACCGGTCTGACCGGTTGTCTGGTGAAGATGCTACTTCGGCTGTTGTTTGCAATCAAGACGAAGTAGATGATTGGAGAAGGCCTTTGGTTAATTATTTGCAAAATCCTAGCAGTACAGTTGACAGAAAAATTCGACGATGGGTTCTCAAGTTCGTTTTGGATGGTGATGAGTTATATCGTCGGACTATTGATGGTTTGCTTTTAAAATATTTGGGTCCTGACCAAGCTAGGTTGGCTATGGCAGAGGTTCAGGAAGGAATTTGTGGTACTCATCAATCGGCTCCCAAGATGAAGTGGTTCCTTAGGCGAGCTTGTTTCTATTGGCCCAATATGATAGCCGATTGTTTTAAATACTACAAAGGATGTGAGGAGTGTCAGAAACATGGGGATATTCAGTTGGTACCTGCAGCAATGATGCATCCAATTATTAAACCTTGGCCTTTCCGAGGATGGGGTTTAGATTTTGTTGGCAAAATTCATCCTCCTTCGACAAAGGGCCATTGTTTTGTGATTGTAGCAACTGATTATTTTACCAAATGGACAGAAGCAATTCCTTTGAAGAATATGACGCATAGAGACGTGATTGAGTTTATCAGAGAAAATATTATACATAGGTTTGGTATTCCACAAACTTTGACTACAGATCAAGGGATTTCATTCATATCCAAAGAGGTGCGTGAATTTGTCAATTCCTATGGTATTAAACTTCTCAATTCATCTCCATATTATGCTCAAGCCAATGGTCAAGCGGAATCTAGCAACAAGACTTTGATAAAGCTCATTAAGAAGAAGGTAGAAGATCATCATAAAAGATGGCATGAGGTATTATCTGAAGCTTTATGGGCTCATCGTATTTCTAAACATGGTGCTACTAAAGTTACTCCGTTTGAGCTTGTGTATGGTCAAGAGGCCGTTTTACCGGTAGAGGTGAATCTTGGCGCACATAGACTTGCAAAGCAAAATAACCTTGATGTTGATACATACTATGCTTTGATGATGGATAATATTGATTAAGTGACCGACAAGCGTTTGGAAGCTTTGGAAGAAATTGAAAAGGATAAGACGCGAGTGGCGAGAGCATACAACAAGAAACTGAAATTCAAGTCTTTTCAAGTAGGTGATTTGGTTTGGAAAACGGTCTTGCCCATTGGATTGAAAAGCAACAAGTTTGGCAAGTGGTCTCCAAGTTGGGAGGGTCCTTTCAAGATTGTGAAGGTTTGTTCAGGAAATTTCTATATGGTAGAAACTTTGCAAGGACAGCAATTGCCTAGAGCTCTCAATGGGAGATACTTGAAGAAGTTTTGTCCAAGTATTTGGCAAAGTGCTTGATAGGATATGGCCGATTTATGGTTGAGAATTGCCCTTAGGATAAAATGGCCGGTAAATTCTGTAACGTCGGCTTTAGCATATTTTCTAGTGCATAAAATTTACTAGAAAATAGGGGGGCATATGTTCGCACCCAAAATTGGCAGTTGCCCATCAGGCCGAGTGCAACCGGTCAGACCGGTTCCAGGAAGCGATCAGACCGGTTTCTCTGTAGTCGATCTGGCAACAGCCAAACCGGTCTGACTGGTTTGACTCCGAGTTGGAGTAGAATTAGGAGTCCTAGTCGTTTTCAAATTGTAAAAGGATTCCTAGCGGGGCAAGACCTCCCCACCCTATAAATATAAAGGGTCGTGGCCGGTTGAGTTATCATCCAATCGATCAAATATTATCTTTCTACTTTTTATCTCCAAACCCTAGCTTTTCCAACCCCTTTTGCTTTCCTTGTTTGTCTCGACGGCGTTCAAGGAGGTTCTGAGTGGCCTGACCGATCTCAGAGCAACCCTAGGCGCGCCATCTCCGACGGGGTCCCTCCCGAGGTGGTGATTCTAGGTCCATCCCGAAGTTCCCGAAGGAAACCGGTCTGATCGGATCCCTAAACCGGTCTGACCCGTCGCCGACCCCTTCTTCCTTCCTTCCGCCGACCATCGTCTTCCTCCCCTTTCTTCCTCCCTGCCGGCAGCCTCCGCTGCCGCCCGCCGCCACGCTAACTCCTTGGCCTCCTCCGCCCCCCCCCCCCCCCCCCCCCCCGCCGCCTCCTCCACCGCCGCCGTCGACTGCCGCCTCGCTAATCCGCCCCCATCGTCGGCACCGCCCACCGGGCGTACCCCACCGCCCCGGCCGGCGGCGCCATCGCCGCCCAGCCCTCCGCCCGTCGCTCGCTGCCACCGCCTGGCCGGCCGCCGCCCCGGCCACCTTTTCTAGGGTCGCCGGAGCTTACCGACCCCGGCAACCCCGGACCCCTAACCCCAGACGCTAACCCGGCCGGCTGCCTCGCGCGTGGGTCGCGCGCTCCGCTTAGGCAACTTCGTTCTCTTGAGGCTATTCTTTGTTGGTGCAACTACCACAGGAGTGCTTGAAGCAACTTATTTTGAAACCGCCACACAAGACAATCGGAAAAATTTGAAACACCTTAATGCATATTGTGTGAAACCGGTATACTATATATGTTTGAACAAATGTAAATTTACTAATCAGTTTGTTCTAACAAATGCACTCACAAAATTTTCACACACACATGTCTGAATTTATTGATATAATATAAATGGTATTTACAATTATTGTTTTTGAAAATAAAGTGATTTTTAAACTTGATATGAAAAGTTTTATGTTTGTAGATTTCCATTATAAAATGTGTACTTCATGTCATGTTGATGTCCAATATAACAAAGAAAAGAGTCTGGAGGCAGTAAGTACATATATACACAATGTGTAAGGTAGCATATTACTGACGTACGGCTTAAGCTGAGCAAACCATAATATAGGTGGCTCTATTATCAAAACTCTATTATCATTTGACATATTTTTAATTTATTCGTCCTACACATGAACGATAAACCTATCGTAGGGTTTCAGCTAAAATTTGCTCAACTGAAAACAGCCTTGTAATATTTATTAGGTTGGTATATGACCACGAAGTTTAACCATGAATACGAGAGACATACAGAGATAAATTAACATGCCATAATTAAGCTTTGTAAAGTATCGGCAAGATTGGACAATAGATTTTCGTTAAACTACAATTTGCTCAGATGAAGTAGCAGGATATATAGGAGACAAATCATTAAAAATCCTTCGGCTTAATGAAAATTGTAACACCCTAAAATTCATCACATTTAAATTGTAGCAACCCTCTGAATTTTTCTAGGATTTATTAAGGCTTAAATAAATTTTCTAGGAATTAATTGGAATTTCTAGCCTTTTACTAATTTAAATATCACATTAAATAATTATTTTAGTCAAAATAAATTTTTGTTGCATTCATGTTGTTGCATATATTTTTGGTTGCTAGTAAATCAAGTTGGAATTTAAATTCTGTTTAAATTCGAATTTGATTAGCTTTTGTTTGAGTTTTAAAAAAAAAGTTTAAATGGCCGAGTCCGTTTTTGCCCCTCCTAGTCTTGGCCCAGTCCATCTTTGCTCCCTCTATTTCTTTCTCTTTTCCCGGCCTATTCTTCTTTCCGGCCCAACTTTCCTTCGCGGCCCATCTCGTCGCGCGGCCCGCTCAGCTCTCTCTCTCTCTCGCTGCCTGGTGGACCCCGCACGTCAGCATCTTCTTTCTCCTCCCGTCGCCGACCCGGACACTGAGCCGAGTCTGACACCGCGCCACCTCCGACTGCGAGTCCCGCCGCCGCACGCCTTTCCAAGCCCCGGGTCTCCGCACCTATTTAAGCGTGCGGCCGCCTACAAGCCCTCCCATCAAGTCGAGCTCGCGATTCATAGCCGCCCGCGCCATCGCCGCCGCCGAGCTCAAGCCGCCGTCGTCGATTCACGTCGTCGTCGCCGCTTCTTCGACCCGAGCAACCCCAGGAGGTTCGCCTCGACATCCCGAAGCTGCCCATCGTATTCTTGCTCGAAGTTTGGCCGCGCTCCGCGCTAAAATTGCCCGTCGCCGTTCTTGCAGAGCTGCCGACCGCCATCCTTCGTCGCCGGCTGCCGTCGTTGTGTCTCCCTCGTCAAGACCTAGCCCGGTGAGCTCGCCATCTCCTTCTTGTTCTCCTCGGTCAATTATCGTCGAGTTTAGTGCATCGTAGCCTTAGATTGGCTTTGCTCCGGCGAAGCGCCGCCGCGGAGGAGAGCGGTGCCGCCGTCCCGTTCGTCGCCGTCGTTGACAGAGAGCCCGATCCAACCCCGGCCGTCAGATCAAGATCCAACGGTCCGTATTAGATCCCGCCCCAAGTCAAACCCAAGGACAACGGTCAGCCGTGGTGATTTTGCATAAGAGCCCTCCAAGTTTTTGGAAATCAACCCGCAGTCCACTTTAGTTCAAAAATAATTCCAAATAGGTCATGTTTTCTTCTGTTTTAGCCCCTTCAAGATTTAAAATTGTGCCCGAGGTCCTAGCCCTGTTATTTTATGGTTTAGCCCCGGAAATTTTATAAAAATTATGTTTTAGTCCCTGGTTTTTCGCAGATAGGCCCCTGGAACTTTTAAAACTTTGCCAGCAAGTCCCTGAACCTTAGAAAAGCCATATCTTTTGCGTTTTAACTCCGATTTTAGTGATTCTCGCGCTCACGCGTTCGTTGTAACGTGTAGATTAGTTTTGTGCTGTTGTTTTCTTCTGTTGGAATTGTTTGGTGTACTGTTTCTTATTTGTTGTATTGTTTCCTTGCATGTGAATGTGTGATGCGATTAGGAAACGAGCAGTTCGAGGATTTCTCTGAAGATCCAACTGTTGGAGAAGGATTTGAGCAGCAACAGAGTTGGGAAGAAGGCAAGTGTATTATGTCATGCAAATGTCCTAATAATTATTAATTTCACCAACCATGCATGTGTCTTAATTTGATGGGTTCCTATTTAAGGATTTGCCTAGCCACTATATTTTCCTGTCCCTGAAACTGGGTTACTTAATTAATTTTGATGGTAGATGATGCTTAGCTTGCTCAACTGGGATTGGTTAAATGAACCCCTACTCTATGTTCCATA
Source organism: Echinochloa phyllopogon (assembly GCA_033239725.1). Lineage (NCBI taxonomy): Eukaryota > Viridiplantae > Streptophyta > Magnoliopsida > Poales > Poaceae > Echinochloa > Echinochloa phyllopogon. Next base: position 8,451,567 of record BTCW01000001.1, read on the forward strand.
TACTCTTTTTTTGATCAATTAATGGCAAGATCATATCTTTTTAATTGGAACATGGAGAACCACCCAGGAAAATAGTACAACCATGAGTGCCATGTGGCTCTGGCTTTGACTGACTAATTAGGTGCTCTAGTTTATGGTAGCTTTACTCGAAAGGGGCATGGGGGGCGGCGGTTGACGGGGTATAGCTCGGTCCTTTTGAGCTGTGGGCTTTGGTAAGAGACAGACCTCATTAGGGAGGGTTATGCTTTGCTTCTGAACCGGAAACCTTAGCGGGCTATCATTTATTAGAGTGCTTTTGTAAAGGTCTCATAGTGAAACCCAGTATTCGGTCCACGTGGTGTGGGAAGGGTACAATGCTTCGGCAATGGGAATCACGGCTTATGGTGAAAATGTACAACCTCTGCAGAGTGTAAAACTGTTATAACAGCCGTGCTCACGGTCAAGAGCGGCCTGGACCCTTACATGATAATCATACTTGAACATGATCTAAATCGTGGTTACATGGATAAGTTGGGAATATGACATTCATTAATTTGTGGGTGGTATATACTTTTATTTGCTAGTAAATAGCTGCTTAATAAAACTTGACCAACTAAAAGTGCTTATTGCAGTATGGTCAGCCAACCTTTTTGCCTCAGCCTTGTATGTCATATTACATTTGCTGAGTACGTTATGTGCTCATACTTGTTGCTTTTCTTTCTTTTTTATTGCATCTTCTACTACCGGAATGCTGCTCAGATTGGGAGAATTTAGAGGATTTCACTGCTGATTTTGAGGAGTTCTAGGCGAGTCTCCCCCAGTCAATTGCCTGTGGAGTTGGAGTCACTTTTGCTTCGTTAGATAAACATTTATTTAAGTCTTCCGCTATGACCTTTGTGTCAACTCTGAGATTGTAATAAATGCACTATAATACTCTTTCGTTATGCATGGTTATGGATATTCACTTGTGACGTCTACCATATGTGTGTAAACTGATCCTGGCGCACATATGAGATGCACCTGGTTTTGCCTTGAAAACCGGGTGTGACAGAAGTGGTATCAGAGCTATGTTGACTGTAGGACGCAAGCCTAGATAGCAATGGTCATTCTCTAAGGATTATTTTGCTTAAACTACTCTTGGTCTATCTATTCTTGGTTTAATTTGCTATTATTTCAGGCCACTGATAATTGTCTCCTCCTTGATTTTGCTTTTCTGTTCTCTCTTTTCTCCATCTCACCTGGTTTTAATGTCTTTAGAACTGTTCTTACCCCTTTCTTGCTTAAACCATAGATGGTGTTGACAAGACAAGGTGCTCGTAGATTGGCAAGCACTCTTTCCTCTTTTTCGTCGCATTCGGTGCAAGAAGTGGAACCGGAACCTGAAGAGATGGAAGTAATGGACGAAGAAGTCAACTCAGGAGGGAATGCTCCAGCTGGATCGGAAGGAAGTGAAGGACCCTCTCCGCCGCCTGACATGTGGGTAGTGACCATTCATCACCACGACGGAGGCAACAGTGGGTTCCCGATGATGCTTCGACTGCTCTTCGAACGTCTGAACTACCCAGTGGAGATAGAATATTGTGGAAGGAGGAGAACACATCCAGATCACCCAGAGGACTGGGAAGTTGCTGTATACATCAGGGAGCCTGATTATAAGTTTGGAGGAACCAAAGAGGCTGCAGTACACCATGCTATCGCTATGAGATCAACTTTCGAAGCCGGAATCCAGGATGCAGCCAGGAGAGCTCTCTCTGTGCTTTGTCATGAGGAGGCTGCTGAAGTATGTCACACTGCTTGGGCATATCTTCCGCGAAGGCAGCAAGGCACTCCAACTGGGGTTGTGCCACAACCGCCAGGTTTAAACTTTACACTCAACGTCCAGGTAGCATTCACCGAGATGCTCAACGTGCACGCCGATGACACCACAAGGGAGCTAAAAGAAGTGCGTGAAGAACTCGCTGCTGAACGAAGGAAGAACAAGAGGCTGACAGCTAAACTCAAAGGAGAAGAACTTCCGCCCTTGGATGATGATGTAGAAGGATTGATGGGTCATTCACCGCCCCGCTAGACAGTGCTGGGTGGATCGTCTAGTTGTTTTACCCATACCTATTAAGATAGGATACCCTCTCTTTTGTTAGTCCAGTATGTTTACAAGCATTGAGTCTCGTGAGTAGCTTGTAATTTAGTTTGGTTTAAAAAGTGTGGTAGAGATGTTTGCTTTTGTGCAAAGTGTGTGATTTGGATCTTTGTAATGATTGAACTTAATTGTGGAGTGATGACCACAATTGAGTAATTAATAAATAAATAAATTTAGTTAGTTTTGGGTTATCTTGGTCTCTGATATTAGCCCTTAGCTATCATTTTATCCATATAATCGTACCCCTCATATAAATCAGGCTATGCGACAATCTGTTCTCGCTGCTCAATGATATCCTGGTACTGTCCGAATTGTTTCTGGAGTTTCGTAACTCCTTTTGATGTAAATCCAGTTGGGTTGGATTAAAGACTTGATAAACTAGGTTCTGGGAATTTTTTGTGATTTTTCGAGGTTCTGGCAAAGAGATACAATGGTTTTATTGGAGTAACCAGAATCTGTCTCGTGGTCCTGATACAGCTGTCTTGTTTATTTTATACCTCGAGACACAGAATTCCGATTGAGGTGATTCAAGTTGTGTTAGTTTCAGAATTTTATATTCTACATTCAGACAAAAGATCATGATTTTTAGATACACAGAATGAGAGTCACAACTATTTAATTAGGACGAACAGAATCTGTTTCAGAATTTGATTTGCTCCTCATTGGTAACTCGTTCTACATTAACTCTTATCTGTTCATGATTTGAGTTATATTTTTTACCACCCTCTGAACTTCATGTTCTAACCACCAGATGGTAAACACCAGGTCTGAAAGTGGAGTGGATCGACCACCTGTGATTCGACAAGGCCGTGCCAACCCCAATCCAAATCCTCCGCTGGCGCTCGCTCAAACCACCCCAGACAGAAGAAGATGAATAGGAGGTCCAGGTAGGAAAGGGCCACAAAGGCCACGGACTGGAGGTCTCCTTGCGAGCGGTAGATTGCGAGGCCGGAGTTGAAAGTGAGAAAGGCAAAACCAAGGGAGTGGAGCAACGGGTTCCATCCGCGACGGAGAACCTCCGCCGGCGGCGGTGGGGGGTCCATCACCAGAGACAGACCCGCGCGAGCGGCGGCGCAGCAACTAGCGCGCGGGGTCGGAGATCTCCGTCTCCGGTCGGAGATGAGGAGCGCAACTCAATCTCGGCTCTGGATGAGAACGAGCTTTGAGGTTGGGGAGGAGCGGAGGAACGCGTGGTGGCGTATTTATTATGTTGTCTTCCCTGGCGCTCTGCAGACTAGCGCCGTCTTCATCTCCCATCAGTCACCGGCAATACTTTTCAGTTTACAATAAGGCCGTGTACGGATGCCGAATTGGCACCCCCGATTCCGGCCGATTTGGGACTGGCCGGTCTGACGCGCGTTGGGCCGGCCACTGTAGCGTTTCGTTTGCATGTGCGAAAAATTGTTCAAAAATTGATTAATTAGGCTTAAAATGTTCGTCTCGCAGAGTACAACAAAACTGTGTAATTAGTTTTTGATTTCATCTATATTTAATACTCCATACATGTTATGACATTTTGATGTGACGGGGAATCTTCTTTTTGCATAGTAAATTTGGGATGTGAATTTGGGATCTAAACAAGGCCTAAATCACTAATCAGCTACCAGGTACTTTTCTCTCAAAACAAATCAGCACTAGCCACCAACCACCAGCCAAACGAATAGACCGTAGTACTAGAAAGCATCGGCAAAGGGGTGTGTTTAGTTCCACCAAACTTCTCAAATTTTTTGAACTTTCTATCATATCAACATCACATCGAAACATTAAATATAGCAAATGTATGGAGCATTAAATGTAGGTAAATAAAAAAAATAATTACACAGTTTTGACATACACGACGAGACTAATCTTCTGAGTCTAGTTAGGTCACGGTAGGACAACAATTACCACAAACAAACGAAAAGCGATCTAAACACACCCCAGGTATAAACACACCATGCCAACAAGAAATGCCGCGTCGCTTTAGGCAAATTTCATTAACGCCTGTTCGCCATCGGCGATTACGGAGTCAAGGTGAGAATGGTTTGGGTTGAAACCAGTTTTGGTGGTTTGGTTTTTTAATTGGATCAACTGGTTTGGTGTATAATGGATCGAGATATATAATGGTTTGGTTCGGTTTGGTTTAATAATTATAATGGTCTAAACCAGTTTGGATCGGTTCGGGCTTAGTTTGACTAATTCAAAAGATTAAATAATAAAACATTCTTATAAATATATGTTTTGACTTAGATAAAAGTCGGACCCTAAAATTTAAATCTGGTGTTCACGCAATGAAATTTTAACGTATTTGACTGGAATTTGTTGCAAATGACTCAAAACGACGGTCGACTACTTTGAGTAAAATTATGTGATGAGATCCACATGTGGGTCCCACGTCAAAAGTCGTACCTAAAACTTAAACCTCACGTTCACACTTTAAAATTTTAGCGGATTTGATTGTAATTTGTTGCAAATGACTCAAATAGACGGTTGGCTACTTTGTACACAATTATGTGATGAGATCTACGTATGGGCCCCACGTCAAAAGCCAGACCCTAAAACTAAACCCTCGTGTTCACACTATAAAATTTTAGTGAATTTGGCTGGAATTTGTTGGAAATTTCTCAGAATAAGAGTTAGCTACTCCGTGTAAATTGGTTGTGCTATATCAATATGTGGGCCTCACATCATAAAACATATCCTTATTATGAGTAGTCCGTGAAAACTGGTTTCAATATTTGGATTGAAACCAGTTAATTTGGTTTGGTTATGAGAGAAAAGCTAAACGGTTTGGATTGGTTTGGCTTCAATACTAAATAGGTGGGATTGGATTGGTTTATAAATATATTAGACTTGGACAGCGCTATCGCGCGACCCGTCGCCGACCCCTTCTTCCTTCCTTCCGCCGACCATCGTCTTCCTCCCCTTTCTTCCTCCCTGCCGGCAGCCTCCGCTGCCGCCCGCCGCCACGCTAACTCCTTGGCCTCCTCCGCCCCCCCCCCCCCCCCCCCGCCGCCTCCTCCACCGCCGCCGTCGACTGCCGCCTCGCTAATCCGCCCCCATCGTCGGCACCGCCCACCGGGCGTACCCCACCGCCCCGGCCGGCGGCGCCATCGCCGCCCAGCCCTCCGCCCGTCGCTCGCTGCCACCGCCTGGTCGGCCGCCGCCCCGGCCACCTTTTCTAGGGTCGCCGGAGCTTACCGACCCCGGCAACCCCGGACCCCTAACCCCAGACGCTAACCCGGCCGGCTGCCTCGCACGTGGGTCGCGCGCTCCGCTTAGGCAACTTCGTTCTCTTGAGGCTATTCTTTGTTGGTGCAACTACCACAGGAGTGCTTGAAGCAACTTATTTTGAAACCGCCACACAAGACAATCGGAAAAATTTGAAACACCTTAATGCATATTGTGTGAAACCGGTATACTATATATGTTTGAACAAATGTAAATTTACTAATCAGTTTGTTCTAACAAATGCACTCACAAAATTTTCACACACACATGTCTGAATTTATTGATATAATATAAACGGTATTTACAATTATTGTTTTTGAAAATAAAGTGATTTTTAAACTTGATATGAAAAGTTTTATGTTTGTAGATTTCCATTATAAAATGTGTACTTCATGTCATGTTGATGTCCAATATAACAAAGAAAAGAGTCTGGAGGCAGTAAGTACATATATACACAATGTGTAAGGTAGCATATTACTGACGTACGGCTTCAGCTGAGCAAACCATAATATAGGTGGCTCTATTATCAAAACTCTATTATCATTTGACATATTTTTAATTTATTCGTCCTACACATGAACGATAAACCTATCGTAGGGTTTCAGCTAAAATTTGCTCAAATGAAAACAGCCTTGTAATATTTATTAGGTTGGTATATGACCACGAAGTTTAACCATGAATACGAGAGACATACAGAGACAAATTAACATGCCATAATTAAGCTTTGTAAAGTATCGGCAAGATTGGACAATAGATTTTCGTTAAACTACAATTTGCTCAGATGAAGTAGCAGGATATATAGGAGACAAATCATTAAAAATCCTTCGGCTTAATGAAAATCATGCTCAAGCACGATCACGAAAAATAAAAAGACCATATTTGAAAGTTTAACGCTGCACTAGTACATGGTAAAAGTAAAAGCCCCTTCTCAATGAGGGGTTGTATACCCTTCTTATAAGGAAAAAAAGGTAAAAACAAAACACTATGCTTTATAGTAACCACGAGCCTTCAAAGGCCGAGGACTTATCCTTTTTCTGAAAAAACCTTGCATATTTCTTCACTATTTTTCTCCTAAACCACTTCGTCAATACTGTGCCTACTGCTGTGCCGCTGCGCCAAGAAAATACCTATCAAGCCAACGGCAGACATCGCACAGACGAGCAACGCCATTGGAAGCGGCATGAGGGCGATCACTCTGTAGGAGAAGGCAGTCGTCAGCAGAGTCGTCAGCACCCATACGGCGGCCTTGAACCACTTTCTTCTCCAGCCATCCGCTGGCGCTCGCTCAAACCACCCCAGACAGAAGAAGATGAATAGGAGGTCCAGGTAGGAAAGGGCCACAAAGGCCACGGACTGGAGGTCTCCTTGCGAGCGGTAGATTGCGAGGCCGGAGTTGAAAGTGAGAAAGGCAAAACCAAGGGAGTGGAGCAACGGGTTCCATCCGCGACGGAGAACCTCCGCCGGCGGCGGTGGGGGGTCCATCACCAGAGACAGACCCGCGCGAGCGGCGGCGCAGCAACTAGCGCGCGGGGTCGGAGATCTCCGTCTCCGGTCGGAGATGAGGAGCGCAACTCAATCTCGGCTCTGGATGAGAACGAGCTTTGAGGTTGGGGAGGAGCGGAGGAACGCGTGGTGGCGTATTTATTATGTTGTCTTCCCTGGCGCTCTGCAGACTAGCGCCGTCTTCATCTCCCATCAGTCACCGGCAATACTTTTCAGTTTACAATAAGGCCGTGTACGGATGCCGAATTGGCACCCCCCGATTCCGGCCGATTTGGGACTGGCCGGTCTGACGCGCGTTGGGCCGGCCACTGTAGCGTTTCGTTTGCATGTGCGAAAAATTGTTCAAAAATTGATTAATTAGGCTCAAAATGTTCGTCTCGCAGAGTACAACAAAACTGTGTAATTAGTTTTTGATTTCATCTATATTTAATACTCCATACATGTTATGACATTTTGATGTGACGGGGAATCTTCTTTTTGCATAGTAAATTTGGGATGTGAATTTGTGATCTAAACAAGGCCTAAATCACTAATCAGCTACCAGGTACTTTTCTCTCAAAACAAATCAGCACTAGCCACCAACCACCAGCCAAACGAATAGACCGTAGTACTAGAAAGCATCGGCAAAGGGGTGTGTTTAGTTCCACCAAACTTCTCAAATTTTTTAAACTTTCTATCATATCAACATCACATCGAAACATTAAATATAGCAAATGTATGGAGCATTAAATGTAGGTAAATAAAAAAAATAATTACACAGTTTTGACATACACGACGAGACTAATCTTCTGAGTATAGTTAGGTCACGGTAGGACAACAATTACCACAAACAAACGAAAAGCGATCTAAACACACCCCAGGTATAAACACACCATGCCAACAAGAAATGCCGCGTCGCTTTAGGCAAATTTCATTAACGCCTGTTCGCCATCGGCGATTACGGAGTCAAGGTGAGAATGGTTTGGGTTGAAACCAGTTTTGGTGGTTTGGTTTTTTAATTGGATCAACTGGTTTGGTGTATAATGGATCGAGATATATAATGGTTTGGTTCGGTTTGGTTTAATAATTATAATGGTCTAAACCAGTTTGGATCGGTTCGGGCTTAGTTTGACTAATTCAAAAGATTAAATAATAAAACATTGTTATAAATATATGTTTTGACTTAGATAAAAGTCGGACCCTAAAATTTAAATCTGGTGTTCACGCAATGAAATTTTAACGTATTTGACTGGAATTATTTGCAAATGACTCAAAACGATGTAACACCCTAAAATTCCATCACAAATAAATCATAGCAAACTTGGTTTAATTTATTTTTCTAAGGACTTAATTAAATTTTTAATTTAATCTGAGCCTAAAAATATTTAAACATCATTTAAATAATTTTGGAGCAATAAGTGCATGTGCATCATTTTTTGGTTTGCATGTATTTTGTTTGATTTGTGTGTGAATTTCAAAATCATGAAAAAGTCCGGAAACGCTCTCTAAACTTTCTCTCAATCTCTCTTTCACTCCCGGCCCATCTCTCTCTCTTTCTTTTTCTTTCGGCCCAGCAGCACTCGCGGCCCAGCTCCTTTCTCCCCTCGCGCGCGGCCCACTCCTGCTTTTGGCCCAGCTGCGGCCCAAGCCGTCTCCCCCTCCCTTCCTCTCTCACCGCCGCCGACAGGTGGGGCCCACCTGTCGGGCTCACCTCCAACCTCCCGACGCCCTCCTCTGCCTCGCCGCCGACCGAGCCGCTTGCGCTCCCCGCGTCGCTCCCTCTCCCGCGCCTCTTCCTCTCCCATCCCCACCGAGCCCGAGCAACAGCTGCACCACTCCAACCCCTCGCTCCCCCACCGAAACGGCCGCACCACCGAGCTCTCCACCACCGGGCGCCATTAATGGCCGGCTCATCCTTTTCCCTCGGCACCGAGCCCTCCCCCTCTCCTCTTCGCCCTTTAAAGAGCACGACCAAGCCCCCGAGAACCCTCTTCGACCCCTCTCGCCACCCAAATTTCCCCGGAGCCGCTTCAATTTCCGCCGCCGCCGCCGCCCGAGCGCCGCCGCGTCGTCGATCCGTCGCTCCGGCACTGCTTCACCCCGTCCGACTGCACCGAACGCATCGCACCGTGGTAACGACGCTCCCCATCCTCTTCTTGCTCTCTGTTCCGCTCTGTTTGCACTCCGACGGCCTTCGCCGGCGCTCCGCCGCCGCCCTTCGTCGTCAAGCACCGCCACCATAGCAACTTGGACAACTAGGACTCTCTGAACACGCTCGCCAACTCTCCAGCGACCCCCAGAACCATTTCGCGGTCGAAATCGTGGCCGGAACCCCGAGTTCGGGTGAACTCCGGCGAGTTCACCGCCGCCCGCCTCTGTCCGACGCCGGACCACCGCCCTCGCTGCGCAATCCACGACGAGAGCACCCCCATCGTGTTCGCCATCCCTTCCCGAAGCCGTAGCACCTATCCGCGCCCAAAACCGAGGCCCGTGGCTCGATTTCGAGCTTCGCCGGCGAGCTCTCTGCCCGGCGCCGCCGCACGCCGGCGTCCCGCCGCCGCCCGACCTGACCCATCTCCTGTCTGCCGTCCGATCTTGATCCAACGGCCCACGATCAATCTGACCGAAGTCAACCGGTTGAATAACGGTCAACCGAGGCACTTTTGCAAAAGAGACCCTGCCTTTCTCTGAAATTAACCCGCCGTCCTGATTAGTTCAAAAATAATTAGATTTAGGTCCTGAATTTTTCAGAAAACCCCCCAAGCTTCTCTGTTTTTGTATTCCGAAGCCCAGCCCTTGTCTTTTGCGCGTTAGCCCTCGGGTTTAATGCGTATTTATGTTTTAGCCCCTGGTTTTCTTCAGTTTTCTTCAGTTTAGCCCCTGGAAACTTAGTTTCTTTGCCAGCAAGTCCCTAAAACTTGTTTTGGCCATATCTTTTCCGTCCTAGCTCCGTTTTTAGCGTTCTTGGTGTCCAAGCGTTCGTCTTTTCGAGCCTATTAGTTTTAGATGCTTGTTGTAGTCTGTTAAGAATGTTTGATGTACTGTTTTCTTATTGTTTTATTGTGTTGATCGTAGACCTCGTGCCAGTTGCAACCGAGTCGCCCGTCGACGCGGATCCAGAACCACTCTACGAAGAAGAAGAAGATCTTTTTGTAGACCAAGGCAAGTGGCCCTCCCCGCATATTCTTTTTGTCCTATATAACTGCATGTCAAACTAAAATTTACTATTATTGCATTAATATGATGGGAATACCTTTTTAAGGATTTATCTAGTCTTTTACCATGCTCCCTTGTACCAACCCCTGTTTTAAATAATATTTTTGGGTTAGTTCATGCTTAGTGTTGCAATACCTTGGGAATGGTTAAAATGAATCTTTATAAAATTGTTGATCACGATATCTTTATTATTAAATGTCGGTTAATACAAGAGAACAATTATTTAATCGGAACATGGAGAACCACCCAAGAAAACAGTGCAACCATGGTGTCAAAATGGGCTCTGACCTTAGCCAAGTAATTAGATGTGTGATTGTACTGATGGCCTTATCCGAAAGGAGCAGAGGGGGTCTGGGGTTGCAGGGGTACAGCCCGGTCCTCTTGGGGTAGCAGCCTTTGCTAAGGTGCTGACCATTAGGGAGGGTTGTGGACCGCCCTAGCTGTAACTCTTGCGGGTTGTTGGACTTTTGCATACCTTTGTAAAGGCTTCGAAGTGGACCCCTAGCCACTCACCTCGGAAGTGTTTAAGGGCCTTGCAAACCCGGGCAACATGGGGAACACGAGCTATGGTGAAAGTGTACAACCTCTGCAGAGTGTAAAACTGATATATCAGCCGTGCTCACGGTCAAGAGCGGCTTGGACCCTCACATGATAATTAAACTTAAAGATGGAATATAAATCGTGGTTTTACTCGTGGGTTTTGGAAAAAGATGTTCTTTTAAATGCTTAAGTGGGATGGTATAAATTTACATCTAGTAAATAGGAAATTGCTAATAAAATTTGATCAACTCTAAAAAGCTCACTGCTGTGAACTTAGCTTTTCCTTGTGGCCTTGCATTTTTCACCCCGCTTGCTGAGTACCTAGTTAGGTGTACTCACACTTGCCATTTCTGAATCAGAAGAAGGAAATGGAGAAGAATACTACAGCGACTACGATGAGTTCTGAGGCTTGCGTTTCCCCCAGTCAAGATGCCTGTGGAAGATGGAAGCCGAAGACGCTTCGCTTAGCTATCGCTTGTTCTGCGATAAAGACCTTCGTGTCTCCCGAGAGTGTAATATGAATATTATAATAAATCTCTTGTAATTTAGAACACTGTGTTTCAATATTACACTCTTTTGTCTATCATATGTGTGTAAACATGATCCTGGCGCACATATGAAACGCACTTGGTTTTCCTTTGAAAACCGGGTGTGACAAACGACGATCGACTACTTTGAGTAAAATTATGTGATGAGATCCACATGTGGGTCCCACGTCAAAAGTCGTACCTAAAACTTAAACCTCACGTTCACACTTTAAAATTTTAGCGGATTTGATTGTAATTTGTTGCAAATGACTCAAATAGACGGTTGGCTACTTTGTACACAATTATGTGATGAGATCTACGTATGGGCCCCACGTTAAAAGCCAGACCCTAAAACTAAACCCTCGTGTTCACACTATAAAATTTTAGTGAATTTGGCTGGAATTTGTTGGAAATTTCTCAGAATAAGAGTTAGCTACTCCGTGTAAATTGGTCGTGCTATATCAATATGTGGGCCTCACATCATAAAACATATCCTTATTATGAGTAGTCCGTGAAAACCGGTTTCAATATTTGGATTAAAACCAGTTAATTTGGTTTGGTTATGAGAGAAAAGCTAAACGTATTGGATTGGTTTGGCTTCAATACTAAATAGGTGGGATTGGATTGGTTTATAAATATATTAGAATTGGACAGCGCTATCGCGCGACCCGTCGCCGACCCCTTCTTCCTTCCTTCCGCCGACCATCGTCTTCCTCCCCTTTCTTCCTCCCTGCCGGCAGCCTCCGCTGCCGCCCGCCGCCACGCTAACTCCTTGGCCTCCTCCGCCCCCCGCCGCCTCCTCCACCGCCGCCGTCGACTGCCGCCTCGCTAATCCGCCCCCATCGTCGGTGGTACCCCACCGCCCCGGCCGGCGGCGCCATCGCCGCCCAGCCCTCCGCCCGTCGCTCGCTGCCACCGCCTGGCCGGCCGCCGCCCCGGCCACCTTTTCTAGGGTCGCCGGAGCTTACCGACCCCGGCAACCCCGGACCCCTAACCCCAGACGCTAACCCGGCCGGCTGCCTCGCGCGTGGGTCGCGCGCTCCGCTTAGGCAACTTCGTTCTCTTGAGGCTATTCTTTGTTGGTGCAACTACCACAGGAGTGCTTGAAGCAACTTATTTTGAAACCGCCACACAAGACAATCGGAAAAATTTGAAACACCTTAATGCATATTGTGTGAAACCGGTATACTATATATGTTTGAACAAATGTAAATTTACTAATCAGTTTGTTCTAACAAATGCACTCACAAAATTTTCACACACACATGTCTGAATTTATTGATATAATATAAACGGTATTTACAATTATTGTTTTTGAAAATAAAGTGATTTTTAAACTTGATATGAAAAGTTTTATGTTTGTAGATTTCCATTATAAAATGTGTACTTCATGTCATGTTGATGTCCAATATAACAAAGAAAAGAGTCTGGAGGCAGTAAGTACATATATACACAATGTGTAAGGTAGCATATTACTGACGTACGGCTTCAGCTGAGCAAACCATAATATAGGTGGCTCTATTATCAAAACTCTATTATCATTTGACATATTTTTAATTTATTCGTCCTACACATGAACGATAAACCTATCGTAGGGTTTCAGCTAAAATTTGCTCAAATGAAAACAGCCTTGTAATATTTATTAGGTTGGTATATGACCACGAAGTTTAACCATGAATACGAGAGACATACAGAGACAAATTAACATGCCATAATTAAGCTTTGTAAAGTATCGGCAAGATTGGACAATAGATTTTCGTTAAACTACAATTTGCTCAGATGAAGTAGCAGGATATATAGGAGACAAATCATTAAAAATCCTTCGGCTTAATGAAAATCATGCTCAAGCACGATCACGAAAAATAAAAAGACCATATTTGAAAGTTTAACGCTGCACTAGTACATGGTAAAAGTAAAAGCCCCTTCTCAATGAGGGGTTGTATACCCTTCTTATAAGGAAAAAAAGGTAAAAACAAAACACTATGCTTTATAGTAACCACGAGCCTTCAAAGGCCGAGGACTTATCCTTTTTCTGAAAAAACCTTGCATATTTCTTCACTATTTTTCTCCTAAACCACTTCGTCAATACTGTGCCTACTGCTGTGCCGCTGCGCCAAGAAAATACCTATCAAGCCAACGGCAGACATCGCACAGACGAGCAACGCCATTGGAAGCGGCATGAGGGCGATCACTCTGTAGGAGAAGGCAGTCGTCAGCAGAGTCGTCAGCACCCATACGGCGGCCTTGAACCACTTTCTTCTCCAGCCATCCGCTGGCGCTCGCTCAAACCACCCCAGACAGAAGAAGATGAATAGGAGGTCCAGGTAGGAAAGGGCCACAAAGGCCACGGACTGGAGGTCTCCTTGCGAGCGGTAGATTGCGAGGCCGGAGTTGAAAGTGAGAAAGGCAAAACCAAGGGAGTGGAGCAACGGGTTCCATCCGCGACGGAGAACCTCCGCCGGCGGCGGTGGGGGGTCCATCACCAGAGACAGACCCGCGCGAGCGGCGGCGCAGCAACTAGCGCGCGGGGTCGGAGATCTCCGTCTCCGGTCGGAGATGAGGAGCGCAACTCAATCTCGGCTCTGGATGAGAACGAGCTTTGAGGTTGGGGAGGAGCGGAGGAACGCGTGGTGGCGTATTTATTATGTTGTCTTCCCTGGCGCTCTGCAGACTAGCGCCGTCTTCATCTCCCATCAGTCACCGGCAATACTTTTCAGTTTACAATAAGGCCGTGTACGGATGCCGAATTGGCACCCCCGATTCCGGCCGATTTGGGACTGGCCGGTCTGACGCGCGTTGGGCCGGCCACTGTAGCGTTTCGTTTGTATGTGCGAAAAATTGTTCAAAAATTGATTAATTAGGCTCAAAATGTTCGTCTCGCAGAGTACAACAAAACTGTGTAATTAGTTTTTGATTTCATCTATATTTAATACTCCATACATGTTATGACATTTTGATGTGACGGGGAATCTTCTTTTTGCATAGTAAATTTGGGATGTGAATTTGTGATCTAAACAAGGCCTAAATCACTAATCAGCTACCAGGTACTTTTCTCTCAAAACAAATCAGCACTAGCCACCAACCACCAGCCAAACGAATAGACCGTAGTACTAGAAAGCATCGGCAAAGGGGTGTGTTTAGTTCCACCAAACTTCTCAAATTTTTTAAACTTTCTATCATATCAACATCACATCGAAACATTAAATATAGCAAATGTATGGAGCATTAAATGTAGGTAAATAAAAAAAATAATTACACAGTTTTGACATACACGACGAGACTAATCTTCTGAGTATAGTTAGGTCACGGTAGGACAACAATTACCACAAACAAACGAAAAGCGATCTAAACACACCCCAGGTATAAACACACCATGCCAACAAGAAATGCCGCGTCGCTTTAGGCAAATTTCATTAACGCCTGTTCGCCATCGGCGATTACGGAGTCAAGGTGAGAATGGTTTGGGTTGAAACCAGTTTTGGTGGTTTGGTTTTTTAATTGGATCAACTGGTTTGGTGTATAATGGATCGAGATATATAATGGTTTGGTTCGGTTTGGTTTAATAATTATAATGGTCTAAACCAGTTTGGATCGGTTCGGGCTTAGTTTGACTAATTCAAAAGATTAAATAATAAAACATTGTTATAAATATATGTTTTGACTTAGATAAAAGTCGGACCCTAAAATTTAAATCTGGTGTTCACGCAATGAAATTTTAACGTATTTGACTGGAATTATTTGCAAATGACTCAAAACGATGTAACACCCTAAAATTCCATCACAAATAAATCATAGCAAACTTGGTTTAATTTATTTTTCTAAGGACTTAATTAAATTTTTAATTTAATCTGAGCCTAAAAATATTTAAACATCATTTAAATAATTTTGGAGCAATAAGTGCATGTGCATCATTTTTTGGTTTGCATGTATTTTGTTTGATTTGTGTGTGAATTTCAAAATCATGAAAAAGTCCGGAAACGCTCTCTAAACTTTCTCTCAATCTCTCTTTCACTCCCGGCCCATCTCTCTCTCTTTCTTTTTCTTTCGGCCCAGCAGCACTCGCGGCCCAGCTCCTTTCTCCCCTCGCGCGCGGCCCACTCCTGCTTTTGGCCCAGCTGCGGCCCAAGCCGTCTCCCCCTCCCTTCCTCTCTCACCGCCGCCGACAGGTGGGGCCCACCTGTCGGGCTCACCTCCAACCTCCCGACGCCCTCCTCTGCCTCGCCGCCGACCGAGCCGCTTGCGCTCCCCGCGTCGCTCCCTCTCCCGCGCCTCTTCCTCTCCCATCCCCACCGAGCCCGAGCAACAGCTGCACCACTCCAACCCCTCGCTCCCCCACCGAAACGGCCGCACCACCGAGCTCTCCACCACCGGGCGCCATTAATGGCCGGCTCATCCTTTTCCCTCGGCACCGAGCCCTCCCCCTCTCCTCTTCGCCCTTTAAAGAGCACGACCAAGCCCCCGAGAACCCTCTTCGACCCCTCTCGCCACCCAAATTTCCCCGGAGCCGCTTCAATTTCCGCCGCCGCCGCCGCCCGAGCGCCGCCGCGTCGTCGATCCGTCGCTCCGGCACTGCTTCACCCCGTCCGACTGCACCGAACGCATCGCACCGTGGTAACGACGCTCCCCATCCTCTTCTTGCTCTCTGTTCCGCTCTGTTTGCACTCCGACGGCCTTCGCCGGCGCTCCGCCGCCGCCCTTCGTCGTCAAGCACCGCCACCATAGCAACTTGGACAACTAGGACTCTCTGAACACGCTCGCCAACTCTCCAGCGACCCCCAGAACCATTTCGCGGTCGAAATCGTGGCCGGAACCCCGAGTTCGGGTGAACTCCGGCGAGTTCACCGCCGCCCGCCTCTGTCCGACGCCGGACCACCGCCCTCGCTGCGCAATCCACGACGAGAGCACCCCCATCGTGTTCGCCATCCCTTCCCGAAGCCGTAGCACCTATCCGCGCCCAAAACCGAGGCCCGTGGCTCGATTTCGAGCTTCGCCGGCGAGCTCTCTGCCCGGCGCCGCCGCACGCCGGCGTCCCGCCGCCGCCCGACCTGACCCATCTCCTGTCTGCCGTCCGATCTTGATCCAACGGCCCACGATCAATCTGACCGAAGTCAACCGGTTGAATAACGGTCAACCGAGGCACTTTTGCAAAAGAGACCCTGCCTTTCTCTGAAATTAACCCGCCGTCCTGATTAGTTCAAAAATAATTAGATTTAGGTCCTGAATTTTTCAGAAAACCCCCCAAGCTTCTCTGTTTTTGTATTCCGAAGCCCAGCCCTTGTCTTTTGCGCGTTAGCCCTCGGGTTTAATGCGTATTTATGTTTTAGCCCCTGGTTTTCTTCAGTTTTCTTCAGTTTAGCCCCTGGAAACTTAGTTTCTTTGCCAGCAAGTCCCTAAAACTTGTTTTGGCCATATCTTTTCCGTCCTAGCTCCGTTTTTAGCGTTCTTGGTGTCCAAGCGTTCGTCTTTTCGAGCCTATTAGTTTTAGATGCTTGTTGTAGTCTGTTAAGAATGTTTGATGTACTGTTTTCTTATTGTTTTATTGTGTTGATCGTAGACCTCGTGCCAGTTGCAACCGAGTCGCCCGTCGACGCGGATCCAGAACCACTCTACGAAGAAGAAGAAGATCTTTTTGTAGACCAAGGCAAGTGGCCCTCCCCGCATATTCTTTTTGTCCTATATAACTGCATGTCAAACTAAAATTTACTATTATTGCATTAATATGATGGGAATACCTTTTTAAGGATTTATCTAGTCTTTTACCATGCTCCCTTGTACCAACCCCTGTTTTAAATAATATTTTTGGGTTAGTTCATGCTTAGTGTTGCAATACCTTGGGAATGGTTAAAATGAATCTTTATAAAATTGTTGATCACGATATCTTTATTATTAAATGTCGGTTAATACAAGAGAACAATTATTTAATCGGAACATGGAGAACCACCCAAGAAAACAGTGCAACCATGGTGTCAAAATGGGCTCTGACCTTAGCCAAGTAATTAGATGTGTGATTGTACTGATGGCCTTATCCGAAAGGAGCAGAGGGGGTCTGGGGTTGCAGGGGTACAGCCCGGTCCTCTTGGGGTAGCAGCCTTTGCTAAGGTGCTGACCATTAGGAAGGGTTGTGGACCGCCCTAGCTGTAACTCTTGCGGGTTGTTGGACTTTTGCATACCTTTGTAAAGGCTTCGAAGTGGACCCCTAGCCACTCACCTCGGAAGTGTTTAAGGGCCTTGCAAACCCGGGCAACATGGGGAACACGAGCTATGGTGAAAGTGTACAACCTCTGCAGAGTGTAAAACTGATATATCAGCCGTGCTCACGGTCAAGAGCGGCTTGGACCCTCACATGATAATTAAACTTAAAGATGGAATATAAATCGTGGTTTTACTCGTGGGTTTTGGAAAAAGATGTTCTTTTAAATGCTTAAGTGGGATGGTATAAATTTACATCTAGTAAATAGGAAATTGCTAATAAAATTTGATCAACTCTAAAAAGCTCACTGCTGTGAACTTAGCTTTTCCTTGTGGCCTTGCATTTTTCACCCCGCTTGCTGAGTACCTAGTTAGGTGTACTCACACTTGCCATTTCTGAATCAGAAGAAGGAAATGGAGAAGAATACTACAGCGACTACGATGAGTTCTGAGGCTTGCGTTTCCCCCAGTCAAGATGCCTGTGGAAGATGGAAGCCGAAGACGCTTCGCTTAGCTATCGCTTGTTCTGCGATAAAGACCTTCGTGTCTCCCGAGAGTGTAATATGAATATTATAATAAATCTCTTGTAATTTAGAACACTGTGTTTCAATATTACACTCTTTTGTCTATCATATGTGTGTAAACATGATCCTGGCGCACATATGAAACGCACTTGGTTTTCCTTTGAAAACCGGGTGTGACAAACGACGATCGACTACTTTGAGTAAAATTATGTGATGAGATCCACATGTGGGTCCCACGTCAAAAGTCGTACCTAAAACTTAAACCTCACGTTCACACTTTAAAATTTTAGCGGATTTGATTGTAATTTGTTGCAAATGACTCAAATAGACGGTTGGCTACTTTGTACACAATTATGTGATGAGATCTACGTATGGGCCCCACGTTAAAAGCCAGACCCTAAAACTAAACCCTCGTGTTCACACTATAAAATTTTAGTGAATTTGGCTGGAATTTGTTGGAAATTTCTCAGAATAAGAGTTAGCTACTCCGTGTAAATTGGTCGTGCTATATCAATATGTGGGCCTCACATCATAAAACATATCCTTATTATGAGTAGTCCGTGAAAACCGGTTTCAATATTTGGATTAAAACCAGTTAATTTGGTTTGGTTATGAGAGAAAAGCTAAACGGTTTGGATTGGTTTGGCTTCAATACTAAATAGGTGGGATTGGATTGGTTTATAAATATATTAGAATTGGACAGCGCTATCGCGCGACCCGTCGCCGACCCCTTCTTCCTTCCTTCCGCCGACCATCGTCTTCCTCCCCTTTCTTCCTCCCTGCCGGCAGCCTCCGCTGCCGCCCGCCGCCACGCTAACTCCTTGGCCTCCTCCGCCCCCCGCCGCCTCCTCCACCGCCGCCGTCGACTGCCGCCTCGCTAATCCGCCCCCATCGTCGGTGGTACCCCACCGCCCCGGCCGGCGGCGCCATCGCCGCCCAGCCCTCCGCCCGTCGCTCGCTGCCACCGCCTGGCCGGCCGCCGCCCCGGCCACCTTTTCTAGGGTCGCCGGAGCTTACCGACCCCGGCAACCCCGGACCCCTAACCCCAGACGCTAACCCGGCCGGCTGCCTCGCGCGTGGGTCGCGCGCTCCGCTTAGGCAACTTCGTTCTCTTGAGGCTATTCTTTGTTGGTGCAACTACCACAGGAGTGCTTGAAGCAACTTATTTTGAAACCGCCACACAAGACAATCGGAAAAATTTGAAACACCTTAATGCATATTGTGTGAAACCGGTATACTATATATGTTTGAACAAATGTAAATTTACTAATCAGTTTGTTCTAACAAATGCACTCACAAAATTTTCACACACACATGTCTGAATTTATTGATATAATATAAACGGTATTTACAATTATTGTTTTTGAAAATAAAGTGATTTTTAAACTTGATATGAAAAGTTTTATGTTTGTAGATTTCCATTATAAAATGTGTACTTCATGTCATGTTGATGTCCAATATAACAAAGAAAAGAGTCTGGAGGCAGTAAGTACATATATACACAATGTGTAAGGTAGCATATTACTGACGTACGGCTTCAGCTGAGCAAACCATAATATAGGTGGCTCTATTATCAAAACTCTATTATCATTTGACATATTTTTAATTTATTCGTCCTACACATGAACGATAAACCTATCGTAGGGTTTCAGCTAAAATTTGCTCAAATGAAAACAGCCTTGTAATATTTATTAGGTTGGTATATGACCACGAAGTTTAACCATGAATACGAGAGACATACAGAGACAAATTAACATGCCATAATTAAGCTTTGTAAAGTATCGGCAAGATTGGACAATAGATTTTCGTTAAACTACAATTTGCTCAGATGAAGTAGCAGGATATATAGGAGACAAATCATTAAAAATCCTTCGGCTTAATGAAAATCATGCTCAAGCACGATCACGAAAAATAAAAAGACCATATTTGAAAGTTTAACGCTGCACTAGTACATGGTAAAAGTAAAAGCCCCTTCTCAATGAGGGGTTGTATACCCTTCTTATAAGGAAAAAAAGGTAAAAACAAAACACTATGCTTTATAGTAACCACGAGCCTTCAAAGGCCGAGGACTTATCCTTTTTCTGAAAAAACCTTGCATATTTCTTCACTATTTTTCTCCTAAACCACTTCGTCAATACTGTGCCTACTGCTGTGCCGCTGCGCCAAGAAAATACCTATCAAGCCAACGGCAGACATCGCACAGACGAGCAACGCCATTGGAAGCGGCATGAGGGCGATCACTCTGTAGGAGAAGGCAGTCGTCAGCAGAGTCGTCAGCACCCATACGGCGGCCTTGAACCACTTTCTTCTCCAGCCATCCGCTGGCGCTCGCTCAAACCACCCCAGACAGAAGAAGATGAATAGGAGGTCCAGGTAGGAAAGGGCCACAAAGGCCACGGACTGGAGGTCTCCTTGCGAGCGGTAGATTGCGAGGCCGGAGTTGAAAGTGAGAAAGGCAAAACCAAGGGAGTGGAGCAACGGGTTCCATCCGCGACGGAGAACCTCCGCCGGCGGCGGTGGGGGGTCCATCACCAGAGACAGACCCGCGCGAGCGGCGGCGCAGCAACTAGCGCGCGGGGTCGGAGATCTCCGTCTCCGGTCGGAGATGAGGAGCGCAACTCAATCTCGGCTCTGGATGAGAACGAGCTTTGAGGTTGGGGAGGAGCGGAGGAACGCGTGGTGGCGTATTTATTATGTTGTCTTCCCTGGCGCTCTGCAGACTAGCGCCGTCTTCATCTCCCATCAGTCACCGGCAATACTTTTCAGTTTACAATAAGGCCGTGTACGGATGCCGAATTGGCACCCCCGATTCCGGCCGATTTGGGACTGGCCGGTCTGACGCGCGTTGGGCCGGCCACTGTAGCGTTTCGTTTGCATGTGCGAAAAATTGTTCAAAAATTGATTAATTAGGCTCAAAATGTTCGTCTCGCAGAGTACAACAAAACTGTGTAATTAGTTTTTGATTTCATCTATATTTAATACTCCATACATGTTATGACATTTTGATGTGACGGGGAATCTTCTTTTTGCATAGTAAATTTGGGATGTGAATTTGTGATCTAAACAAGGCCTAAATCACTAATCAGCTACCAGGTACTTTTCTCTCAAAACAAATCAGCACTAGCCACCAACCACCAGCCAAACGAATAGACCGTAGTACTAGAAAGCATCGGCAAAGGGGTGTGTTTAGTTCCACCAAACTTCTCAAATTTTTTAAACTTTCTATCATATCAACATCACATCGAAACATTAAATATAGCAAATGTATGGAGCATTAAATGTAGGTAAATAAAAAAAATAATTACACAGTTTTGACATACACGACGAGACTAATCTTCTGAGTCTAGTTAGGTCACGGTAGGACAACAATTACCACAAACAAACGAAAAGCGATCTAAACACACCCCAGGTATAAACACACCATGCCAACAAGAAATGCCGCGTCGCTTTAGGCAAATTTCATTAACGCCTGTTCGCCATCGGCGATTACGGAGTCAAGGTGAGAATGGTTTGGGTTGAAACCAGTTTTGGTGGTTTGGTTTTTTAATTGGATCAACTGGTTTGGTGTATAATGGATCGAGATATATAATGGTTTGGTTCGGTTTGGTTTAATAATTATAATGGTCTAAACCAGTTTGGATCGGTTCGGGCTTAGTTTGACTAATTCAAAAGATTAAATAATAAAACATTGTTATAAATATATGTTTTGACTTAGATAAAAGTCGGACCCTAAAATTTAAATCTGGTGTTCACGCAATGAAATTTTAACGTATTTGACTGGAATTATTTGCAAATGACTCAAAACGATGTAACACCCTAAAATTCCATCACAAATAAATCATAGCAAACTTGGTTTAATTTATTTTTCTAAGGACTTAATTAAATTTTTAATTTAATCTGAGCCTAAAAATATTTAAACATCATTTAAATAATTTTGGAGCAATAAGTGCATGTGCATCATTTTTTGGTTTGCATGTATTTTGTTTGATTTGTGTGTGAATTTCAAAATCATGAAAAAGTCCGGAAACGCTCTCTAAACTTTCTCTCAATCTCTCTTTCACTCCCGGCCCATCTCTCTCTCTCTTTCTTTTTCTTTCGGCCCAGCAGCACTCGCGGCCCAGCTCCTTTCTCCCCTCGCGCGCGGCCCACTCCTGCTTTTGGCCCAGCTGCGGCCCAAGCCGTCTCCCCCTCCCTTCCTCTCTCACCGCCGCCGACAGGTGGGGCCCACCTGTCGGGCTCACCTCCAACCTCCCGACGCCCTCCTCTGCCTCGCCGCCGACCGAGCCGCTTGCGCTCCCCGCGTCGCTCCCTCTCCCGCGCCTCTTCCTCTCCCATCCCCACCGAGCCCGAGCAACAGCTGCACCACTCCAACCCCTCGCTCCCCCACCGAAACGGCCGCACCACCGAGCTCTCCACCACCGGGCGCCATTAATGGCCGGCTCATCCTTTTCCCTCGGCACCGAGCCCTCCCCCTCTCCTCTTCGCCCTTTAAAGAGCACGACCAAGCCCCCGAGAACCCTCTTCGACCCCTCTCGCCACCCAAATTTCCCCGGAGCCGCTTCAATTTCCGCCGCCGCCGCCGCCCGAGCGCCGCCGCGTCGTCGATCCGTCGCTCCGGCACTGCTTCACCCCGTCCGACTGCACCGAACGCATCGCACCGTGGTAACGACGCTCCCCATCCTTTTCTTGCTCTCTGTTCCGCTCTGTTTGCACTCCGACGGCCTTCGCCGGCGCTCCGCCGCCGCCCTTCGTCGTCAAGCACCGCCACCATAGCAACTTGGACAACTAGGACTCTCTGAACACGCTCGCCAACTCTCCAGCGACCCCCAGAACCATTTCGCGGTCGAAATCGTGGCCGGAACCCCGAGTTCGGGTGAACTCCGGCGAGTTCACCGCCGCCCGCCTCTGTCCGACGCCGGACCACCGCCCTCGCTGCGCAATCCACGACGAGAGCACCCCCATCGTGTTCGCCATCCCTTCCCGAAGCCGTAGCACCTATCCGCGCCCAAAACCGAGGCCCGTGGCTCGATTTCGAGCTTCGCCGGCGAGCTCTCTGCCCGGCGCCGCCGCACGCCGGCGTCCCGCCGCCGCCCGACCTGACCCATCTCCTGTCTGCCGTCCGATCTTGATCCAACGGCCCACGATCAATCTGACCGAAGTCAACCGGTTGAATAACGGTCAACCGAGGCACTTTTGCAAAAGAGACCCTGCCTTTCTCTGAAATTAACCCGCCGTCCTGATTAGTTCAAAAATAATTAGATTTAGGTCCTGAATTTTTCAGAAAACCCCCCAAGCTTCTCTGTTTTTGTATTCCGAAGCCCAGCCCTTGTCTTTTGCACGTTAGCCCTCGGGTTTAATGCGTATTTATGTTTTAGCCCCTGGTTTTCTTCAGTTTTCTTCAGTTTAGCCCCTGGAAACTTAGTTTCTTTGCCAGCAAGTCCCTAAAACTTGTTTTGGCCATATCTTTTCCGTCCTAGCTCCGTTTTTAGCGTTCTTGGTGTCCAAGCGTTCGTCTTTTCGAGCCTATTAGTTTTAGATGCTTGTTGTAGTCTGTTAAGAATGTTTGATGTACTGTTTTCTTATTGTTTTATTGTGTTGATCGTAGACCTCGTGCCAGTTGCAACCGAGTCGCCCGTCGACGCGGATCCAGAACCACTCTACGAAGAAGAAGAAGATCTTTTTGTAGACCAAGGCAAGTGGCCCTCCCCGCATATTCTTTTTGTCCTATATAACTGCATGTCAAACTAAAATTTACTATTATTGCATTAATATGATGGGAATACCTTTTTAAGGATTTATCTAGTCTTTTACCATGCTCCCTTGTACCAACCCCTGTTTTAAATAATATTTTTGGGTTAGTTCATGCTTAGTGTTGCAATACCTTGGGAATGGTTAAAATGAATCTTTATAAAATTGTTGATCACGATATCTTTATTATTAAATGTCGGTTAATACAAGAGAACAATTATTTAATCGGAACATGGAGAACCACCCAAGAAAACAGTGCAACCATGGTGTCAAAATGGGCTCTGACCTTAGCCAAGTAATTAGATGTGTGATTGTACTGATGGCCTTATCCGAAAGGAGCAGAGGGGGTCTGGGGTTGCAGGGGTACAGCCCGGTCCTCTTGGGGTAGCAGCCTTTGCTAAGGTGCTGACCATTAGGGAGGGTTGTGGACCGCCCTAGCTGTAACTCTTGCGGGTTGTTGGACTTTTGCATACCTTTGTAAAGGCTTCGAAGTGGACCCCTAGCCACTCACCTCGGAAGTGTTTAAGGGCCTTGCAAACCCGGGCAACATGGGGAACACGAGCTATGGTGAAAGTGTACAACCTCTGCAGAGTGTAAAACTGATATATCAGCCGTGCTCACGGTCAAGAGCGGCTTGGACCCTCACATGATAATTAAACTTAAAGATGGAATATAAATCGTGGTTTTACTCGTGGGTTTTGGAAAAAGATGTTCTTTTAAATGCTTAAGTGGGATGGTATAAATTTACATCTAGTAAATAGGAAATTGCTAATAAAATTTGATCAACTCTAAAAAGCTCACTGCTGTGAACTTAGCCTTTCCTTGTGGCCTTGCATTTTTCACCCCGCTTGCTGAGTACCTAGTTAGGTGTACTCACACTTGCCATTTCTGAATCAGAAGAAGGAAATGGAGAAGAATACTACAGCGACTACGATGAGTTCTGAGGCTTGCGTTTCCCCCAGTCAAGATGCCTGTGGAAGATGGAAGCCGAAGACGCTTCGCTTAGCTATCGCTTGTTCTGCGATAAAGACCTTCGTGTCTCCCGAGAGTGTAATATGAATATTATAATAAATCTCTTGTAATTTAGAACACTGTGTTTCAATATTACACTCTTTTGTCTATCATATGTGTGTAAACATGATCCTGGCGCACATATGAAACGCACTTGGTTTTCCTTTGAAAACCGGGTGTGACAAACGACGATCGACTACTTTGAGTAAAATTATGTGATGAGATCCACATGTGGGTCCCACGTCAAAAGTCGTACCTAAAACTTAAACCTCACGTTCACACTTTAAAATTTTAGCGGATTTGATTGTAATTTGTTGCAAATGACTCAAATAGACGGTTGGCTACTTTGTACACAATTATGTGATGAGATCTACGTATGGGCCCCACGTTAAAAGCCAGACCCTAAAACTAAACCCTCGTGTTCACACTATAAAATTTTAGTGAATTTGGCTGGAATTTGTTGGAAATTTCTCAGAATAAGAGTTAGCTACTCCGTGTAAATTGGTCGTGCTATATCAATATGTGGGCCTCACATCATAAAACATATCCTTATTATGAGTAGTCCGTGAAAACCGGTTTCAATATTTGGATTAAAACCAGTTAATTTGGTTTGGTTATGAGAGAAAAGCTAAACGGTTTGGATTGGTTTGGCTTCAATACTAAATAGGTGGGATTGGATTGGTTTATAAATATATTAGAATTGGACAGCGCTATCGCGCGACCCGTCGCCGACCCCTTCTTCCTTCCTTCCGCCGACCATCGTCTTCCTCCCCTTTCTTCCTCCCTGCCGGCAGCCTCCGCTGCCGCCCGCCGCCACGCTAACTCCTTGGCCTCCTCCGCCCCCCGCCGCCTCCTCCACCGCCGCCGTCGACTGCCGCCTCGCTAATCCGCCCCCATCGTCGGTGGTACCCCACCGCCCCGGCCGGCGGCGCCATCGCCGCCCAGCCCTCCGCCCGTCGCTCGCTGCCACCGCCTGGCCGGCCGCCGCCCCGGCCACCTTTTCTAGGGTCGCCGGAGCTTACCGACCCCGGCAACCCCGGACCCCTAACCCCAGACGCTAACCCGGCCGGCTGCCTCGCGCGTGGGTCGCGCGCTCCGCTTAGGCAACTTCGTTCTCTTGAGGCTATTCTTTGTTGGTGCAACTACCACAGGAGTGCTTGAAGCAACTTATTTTGAAACCGCCACACAAGACAATCGGAAAAATTTGAAACACCTTAATGCATATTGTGTGAAACCGGTATACTATATATGTTTGAACAAATGTAAATTTACTAATCAGTTTGTTCTAACAAATGCACTCACAAAATTTTCACACACACATGTCTGAATTTATTGATATAATATAAACGGTATTTACAATTATTGTTTTTGAAAATAAAGTGATTTTTAAACTTGATATGAAAAGTTTTATGTTTGTAGATTTCCATTATAAAATGTGTACTTCATGTCATGTTGATGTCCAATATAACAAAGAAAAGAGTCTGGAGGCAGTAAGTACATATATACACAATGTGTAAGGTAGCATATTACTGACGTACGGCTTCAGCTGAGCAAACCATAATATAGGTGGCTCTATTATCAAAACTCTATTATCATTTGACATATTTTTAATTTATTCGTCCTACACATGAACGATAAACCTATCGTAGGGTTTCAGCTAAAATTTGCTCAAATGAAAACAGCCTTGTAATATTTATTAGGTTGGTATATGACCACGAAGTTTAACCATGAATACGAGAGACATACAGAGACAAATTAACATGCCATAATTAAGCTTTGTAAAGTATCGGCAAGATTGGACAATAGATTTTCGTTAAACTACAATTTGCTCAGATGAAGTAGCAGGATATATAGGAGACAAATCATTAAAAATCCTTCGGCTTAATGAAAATCATGCTCAAGCACGATCACGAAAAATAAAAAGACCATATTTGAAAGTTTAACGCTGCACTAGTACATGGTAAAAGTAAAAGCCCCTTCTCAATGAGGGGTTGTATACCCTTCTTATAAGGAAAAAAAGGTAAAAACAAAACACTATGCTTTATAGTAACCACGAGCCTTCAAAGGCCGAGGACTTATCCTTTTTCTGAAAAAACCTTGCATATTTCTTCACTATTTTTCTCCTAAACCACTTCGTCAATACTGTGCCTACTGCTGTGCCGCTGCGCCAAGAAAATACCTATCAAGCCAACGGCAGACATCGCACAGACGAGCAACGCCATTGGAAGCGGCATGAGGGCGATCACTCTGTAGGAGAAGGCAGTCGTCAGCAGAGTCGTCAGCACCCATACGGCGGCCTTGAACCACTTTCTTCTCCAGCCATCCGCTGGCGCTCGCTCAAACCACCCCAGACAGAAGAAGATGAATAGGAGGTCCAGGTAGGAAAGGGCCACAAAGGCCACGGACTGGAGGTCTCCTTGCGAGCGGTAGATTGCGAGGCCGGAGTTGAAAGTGAGAAAGGCAAAACCAAGGGAGTGGAGCAACGGGTTCCATCCGCGACGGAGAACCTCCGCCGGCGGCGGTGGGGGGTCCATCACCAGAGACAGACCCGCGCGAGCGGCGGCGGCGCGGTGAGGTCACGTCGAGGCAAAGAGAAGGCAGTGTGCTGTGTCGTCCACGCGCGTGGGATGGGAGAGAAGAGGGCTGGGAAAGGAGGGGATATGGAGTACGTACTTAACGGCAAGGGATTCTATATAGCCTCTTTTTTGCACCGGTCGCGGTCAGGAATGGGACGCGGGACGGCAACGACGCCACGTAGGCGGCCGCGTGGCCTGCGGCACAGTACCTACAAGCAGTGGCGAATCCAGGATTTAAGGTATGGGGGCTGAAATCCCCTTCTTCTTCCTTCTCTTTTTCTTCTTCCTCCTCCTTCTTTCTTCCTTCTTCCTCTTCACCCATGGTTGAAAATTGTAGGGGGCTTAGGGGGGCTCCATGGGTTGCAAGAGGGTAGGGGGGCTCGAGCCCCACCCGCCCCACCGCTAGATTCGCCCCCTGCGTACAAGCTGATGCGATGGCGAGCCGCGCCTATTGTTCCGTTTCCTCGAGAAAGAATGGTAGGAAGAACCAGGGGCGGCGGATGTAGACAAAATAGGCATTGTTGTCCTTTTCATTGTGTTATGATGCTATCTATCATTTGAGCACTAAAAAGTAAATATTCTATTGGAGATTAAGAAAATATATTGGTGTCACAAGACACCGCAAAAAGGCCTGAATCTGCCCTGGGAAGAACGAGATATGAAATATTTTTGGAAAAAAAATTCTATAATCATTGGCTAATCATAACTATATATAGCATTCAGATCAGTGTTGCTCGAGTTATTTTTTTCATTTTGTAATCACAACTATGTAAAACTTGAATCTCTCTTCTACCTTATATGGCATAGCATTGGTTCTACTCTATTGGCTAAAACTTTTATCCCTAACCTGCCACCTAAAAACTCTTATCTTGTAAACATCGTTGTTCATAAATTTTAATCTTTTTGTGTCAAACAATGCTGACTATATTACGTTAGTGTTAGCTAAGAGACATATCAAAGTGACCCATTTACCCAAATACTTAGTCGGGCCACCACTAATTTGAAAGAAACCTAACATTTCTAACACCCCGCAAAACATCATCAAGTTTTCTTTTCCTTCATGTCAAATCCATCATAAACATTTGATTGAAAGATATTACTCATCTGAATATTTTCTTTTATACCTACGCACATAGGTCAGAGAACGCCAACAATCTGATACTTGCTTTTGCCATCTGAAAGTGTCATCCGATCCTACAATCTGAAAATTGCAAGAGACCCTGAAGTATGTTCCAAAGAATAACATTGGCAATATCTCCTATGGACTCCCTTGACACCCGTGAATCGAACACACATAGAATTTGCAAATGCAAGAAAGTGCAAATACTAGACTAGGGAAAATCGGAGGGCCAGAATGGATTAGCAGCGCCATGACTAGCAGCCACACGCATGTGCCGTGCCGAGCACGGAGCGCCCGAGCAGCAGCGCGCTGCCCACGCAAGCAGCCGCGCGCCGATCATATCCAACACCGCTACCTCGGGGAAGACTAGCCTCGACGGGGATCGCATCTCCTATTCGATCTGGTGATAGGCTGATGATAGATAGATGAGGCAGGGGCAGTTTTGGTAATGAAAGATTCCCTATCGGTATCTATAATATAACCTAAAATCTAGAGGGAGAGCCCTCTCCATTTAGCCTTACATGGAGAGCCCCCCAAAAAAGGAAACAAATGCACTGTCTGAACATCATTGAACCAATAAAGGAAAGAAAAGAGAAAGTAACAAAGGGGAAGAAGAAGTAACCGGCGATGGGCGGCGCTCCGGCGAGGTTAGGGTTAGGGTTAGGGTTCGGTGTTAGGGTTCGGGGTTTCGGGGTTGGGGGGTCTTCCATGGCCACCGGACCTAGAGGGGTGGCCGGGGGAAGGGGAGGACCGGCGGCGGCGGCGGCGTGTGGGCGGGGCGGCGAGGCGGCCGCGGGTGGTGGATGAGGGCGGTCGGGCCTGGTTTGGGTGGCGGGGGCGTCGCGGGCGGTGGAGGAGGACGGCCGCAGTGGTTAGCGCCGGCGGCGGCGGCGGGGCGGCGGATCCGGCGGCGATGGCGCCGCCGGAGCCGGGAGGGGTGGCGGTGGTGGCGGGGGCGTCGTCGTCGTCTTCTTCTTCCTCCAGATCTGGCAAAGGAGAGGCGAGGGGAGGGGGGATGGGTAGGTTGTGGGCGGTGCTCGCCGGCGGCGACGCCGGCGAGGGGGCGGGTGGCGGCGGCGGCGGATCTGGCGGGGGGCGGGGGCGAGCTACCGTATTGGTTAGTGGAGGGCGGGGTGGAAGGGGAGGGGTGGGCGGTGGGCGGCGGCGCGGCGGCGAGGGTCGCCGCCGGCCGTGGGGGGTGGTGGAGGTGGGCGGCGGCGGGGCAGCATGGGGGTGGGTGGAGAAGAAGACGGGGGTGGGTGGGCGGGCGCGCGGGCGCCGGGGGGGGGGGGGGGCTCTCGCGATAAGGTTATCGGGAGAGCCCTCTCCCTCTAGTCGCCTCCATAATATAATACCTATATAGATGGACAGATGGTCCTTGCTATACAATTTCTCCCGATCCTTGGTGAGCACATCAGTACCGGTAGATCAAGAGCCTCCCGGCCCCCACCTCTTCTTTACACAGCAGATCAGATCAAGAGACGGACACTAATGACAGCACTAAGGATCATGCATGTGTTGTTTGAACTAATGACTTGACAATAACTTATTTCTCCACTCAAACGAAGTTGAAAAGTCATGCGTTAGCTTGTGGGTTGTGACGTTTGAGCATTCAACCTGTAGGTATATAAATAGATGTGTCTATGAACGATGAAGTTATTGGACTCATTCGAATCATCAAGAAGGCAATCAAAGTAGGAAGGAAGAGATGAGAGAAATCCTTAAGGTGCAATGAGCAAACATGGCGCAAGGTGGGTTTCTGCATTGCACATTTTTATAATGTTGTTTTTCATGATAATATGGTATAAATATTATCATTATTTTATTTAGTTATAAAGTATATGCAAAAGCTCTCTTACATTCCACAGCAACGCGCGGAAAATCACCTAGTGTACTCATGGAAGCTAACGCCCATCTATCTATCTATTATACTATAAAGATCCTAAACAATTGAAACACTTTTTACAGGAAAAAACTTTACCCATCTCTTACACCGGGCCTAACCGACAGGATTTCCGGTTTTTAGGGTGACAGGACGATGGAAATCGATGTTCCCGAGTGAATCCGCCGAAACCAAAAAGTTTTAGTCACCGCGGCTGGAGCTTACCCGGCCGCGCACCCACGCCCGACCCGCCCCGTCAATCACGCCGCCGCCCCGGCATCTGCTACTCCTCTCTCTCCGCCAGTCTCTCCGCCGCGCAATCTCCGCCCGCGAGCCCCAGCGCATCCGCGTCCCCTCCCTCTCCGCCCTTCTCTACGCCACGCCATCCCCGCCAGACATCGCTCCTTCCTCCTCTATTTTATTCATCTTCAACCTTCTTCATTGGTTCAGCGTCTCTCTCCCGGCACCTTTCCATCTCCCCCACCACCGAGATGCCTTCTCCGCCCCGCTCCCCCCTCCAAATCCCGATCTCCCGCGCCCTAGATCCCCCACCAGAGCACGGCGGCGGCGGGGCCCCTGACCCTTGACCCCTACGCGGCACCATCCTCGTCCGAGACATCACCACGGGCTGCGGCGGCGCCAGGGGCGGGTGGGCAAGGCAACGGCGGCGGCGGCGGCCCAAGACATCACCACGGGCTGAGCGGCGGCGCTAGGGGCGGGTGGGCAAGGTAATGGCGGCGGCAGCGGCAGCGGCAGCCCGTGGCGGCGCCAGTGGCGGGTGGGCAAGGCAACGACGGCGGCGGACACTGCTTTGCACTTCGACAGAAAGTGCGTCACCTCTCTTTTTCTTGGTCTAATCCGTTCATTATAGTTTGGTTCATGATAAAAAGGACGAAGGTAAGAGTGGTGTATTTTTCAATTTCGAAAGATTAATGTTTTTGGTGCTTGATATCTATAAATCAATTGCTATCTTGCGTAGCGGGATTGATCCATAGGTATCCTACACTGCATGCTTCATTTGTTAATTTTTGCATGCTTTGAGCTCGACGGAATGCCCGTGGCCAAGACATTAAGCAACTGCGCATGAATTGGCACGCGATTTCTTTTTCTACCTGATTAGAGTTGTTGAGCTGTCTGCTTTTTTTCTCACTAAAATGGCCAGACTGATGAGTTTAATGACTATGTGGGGAAAAGTAGTGGCTGGGCTCATGGAACCTATATAATCTACCTCATGGACAGACTGTTTTTTCTAAAATGCTTTATCTCCCCTGTTCTTTCTAAAATGCTTTCTCTCCACATGGCATAGATGGTCTTGGACGTGTCGGATACCCATTACTTGAAGGTTCTCAGAATCTAGTTATTGTCTGCTGATATCCAATATGTTGAATGTACACTGCAAGCTTAATCTCGGGATCGGGTATAACATGTACAGTATATTTTCTGCATTTATCATGCCCTCTTGACTATTTGCAGGTTACCAGCTATTACGGATTGGGTACTGCTAGAACAGGGAGGAGGGAGAGATCGATGGGAGCAAGACCAGAGGAGAAGGCATGCTTGGATTTGTGTGAGAAGAAGAGCTTCATGGTAATGGTATGCTCACCAATTATCTGAAAGTTATACCTGCCTGTTTTCAGGTAAATTATTATGTCGATGGGTTGTCAGATAACCTCCATGATTCAGATGTTATACCAGCCCATTTTTAGGTAAATTGTTGAGTATCCATACATGTTTTTCTTGTTGTTTCCGTGCATTTTCTCTGTTTGCTAACCTTCCTTGATTACTTTGGAGGAGAGAGGTCTATGATACTTGGGAGCAATATCTTGGGATAGAGTACATTGAATCAGTTATGCAACTTTCTTTGGGACGATGTTGTGAAATTTTCTATATCCTTCGCTTACGCAATTGTGTCTTGCTTTATGGTCTTGTAGCAATAGTTACTGTTTTGTAGCAATTGTGTTTTTGGGCCACAGACGTTTCGGCCACCTCCTCTCCATCACCGTCAAGCGGCGGCCGACAATGGGTGCGGCGAGCCCTCACCCCTCTCGTGAACGCACAGATCCATGGGTGCAGGAGGTGGACGAGGTGGTTGCGACCCACCTCGGTGCCGCCCGGCTGAGAAGTGGGGGGCCCTTAACCACTCAATCGAGCAAGCTGGAAGGAAGCAACCTGCAGCCACCGGCGATTGGGATGCAATGTTGGCGGAACTACAATGTTTGGTTCGTCCCATTTTTTGCCCATCGGGAATTCAATTACCGATCCTGCTAATTCATTTGATTTCGATCTGTTCTTGTAGGTGGCAGCTGTCGCTGGGGATTTCTTGGTTGGTACCTGATTTGCGGTTTATTTGGGGTTCCGCCGCGTGATGCTGAGTCCGCCTGTTGTTCCATGAGGTGGGCTCGATCTATTCATGCTCATTTATTCATACTGGCTAGCTTATTTTCTTGATATGTTTGCGTGTTTTTTTGAGGAATCCTCCTCTGTGTTGGATCAGGGTTAGGAGATGGAAGGGGAGAGGAAGACAATATGTGTGTGTTAGGATGCTTAAATCTAATTTATCAATTCTAAGTAGTTTTCATGGATCGGTCCTGCTATGCGGGTTATTTTATACTTATGTCGCCTGATTTGTTGATGTTCTAAAGCATCGCAGCCTTTTTCCTTCAGATTTTCTTATGTCCTATTTAAATACATCACAAATATCAAATGCCTGCAAAGTTTGACTGGTTTGAGTGGTGCACTAGGGATGCAAATTACTTATGAATTTCAAGCTTATTTATCTGTTCGACAAAAAACCTACTGATCTATCTATACTTCCAAGAGAATTGAAAACACTTCCCACCCAAAAAAAACCACACCCACCTGCTGTAATCTGAAATGCTTTTTGGATGAAAATTGTGTTTTTGAATATCCGTATTTCCTCAGGTAGCACTGACTTGTTAACCTACACTTGTTTTTAATTCTAAGGCATATATATATAAAAGGAATATTATTGGACAAGGTATTGATCAGGGTTCGATTTTTCCCATAGGATAGGCAAGAAGGATAAGTTTGGCAACAATGGTCGATGATCTCTCGCAAGCATGTCAAGCAAAAACATGTAAGCCTGACAGCAATCCTTCTCCTGTGCACTCCATTTTACTCATTCTTTTTTCGTATTTCCATCTGATTTTTTTGGCTTAAATCACTTCTGTTTTTTTCTGCCATTTTATATGAGATTATATAGATGGGTGTAGGATAAGTGCCATTTCAATATGTCTGACGTGCAAGCTTCTTCCATGTTGTATAAGTCTATCTTTTTATAGTTATACGTGAACAATATTTTTCATTCTCTCATTACTAATCATTATACTCTTGTCTCCAGGCCAAATCTCTAGCTGAGAAGAATGAATGAGATATGCAGGTTCAGAGGTACATGCAGAGAGAGATGCAAGTTCTACATTGTCAAGTGTACTCATATTAGTAGGTTTCAACACTCAACAGTTCACTTCTAAATACTCTTGGTGGCTGCTCACAGTGCGTCTAGCCCTGCAGGAGGCTGACGCTAAAGTTGGAGGTTTAGGTGGTACTCCCGTACAGAATTCAACTGAGCCAAACTCCTCGAAAACATCATTGGCAAAAAGGTTCACATCTGCCTCTCAGATTTAATTTTCTTTGTTTTCCCCCTATCATATCAGGGAACTTATTGGCTTTTCTATCATGATATATAGGTTTTATATTTGTGCTATTTTTGTTTTCATCCGTCTCAAATGTTTGATCTATTTTTCTCTTTCATAAAAACAAATCTATCCCTGTTATGTAGGTGATTATTTTTCTCACAGTTATTGAGATCCTGAGCTATACTGTGGTCATAACAGTACATCCCTTATTTATGTTCCATTGTCATTTATATTATCTCCCTGATTTATGTGCCATTGTTATTCTTACTGTTGGAGTATAGTGATATGTAGCCCATAGGGCCCATGTATATTAGGCCCATGTACAGTTAACCATATACCCACCCATCTAGGGTTGGAGGAATACACAACAACTATTCCTCTCTAGCATGGTATCAGCTAGGGTTTCCTTCCTCTCCCTCTCCTAGCCGTCGCCGCCGCCGGCGCCATGGCCGGCCGGCCACCGCCGCCGTCCCCTCCTCTCTCTGCTTTCTTCCCCCCCCTTCTCTCCTACGCAGCCGCAGCTCGGCCTCCTCCCGCCGACGCAGCCGCGCGCGCGGGGGCCTTTATGGCCGCCGCCGCGCCGGATGTGGCTGCAGACGACGCGCCGCCGCCGCAGTCCCCGACTCTCCCCGGCGGCACCCTCGGCACGGATCCGCGCAGCCTCGACGCTGCGGCCGCCGCTGCCGCCGACGCTGTTCGTGCGGGCGGCGGCCTCCTCGGCTCCGATCTGCACGGGACTGACGCCGCCGCCGCTGTGCGCGCGGGCGGCACCCTCCCCGACCCCCTGCTCGGCGCCGACATCTCCGACGCTGACGCCGCGGCTGCCACCGCCGCCGCCGCGGTCCTTGCTCCACGCGGGGGCGCGGGTGGCGTCCCTCTTCCCGCGTTTGACGCGGCCGCCGCTGCCGCCGCGGGCAAGGTCAAGGGCCTCACCGCGGGCTCCTCCAGCAGCGCGTGGGGCGGCCTGGGGATGCCACCGGCGGACGCGCCCATCACCGCTGCTGCGTTTCGCCCGCAGCAGGGGCTCTTCCCCGGCTCGCCACCGGCTGGTGCGGCCCTTGCTGCCGCCCTCCTCGCTGCCAAGACGGAGGCCGCCGCCGCTCAGTCGCGTGCCCGCGAGGCTGCTCTCGCCTGGGAGCGGGAGCAGACTGCCGCTGACGCCCTTGCGTGCCAGGTGGCTGAGGCCGAGCACTTCCTGCTCGCCTCCATGGGACAGCAGCCACCTCCTCCTGCTGCTGCCCTCGTCGTCGAGCAGGCCGCCTCCTCCACCCGCCAGACACCGATCACTGGCTCTCAGCTCGCGTTGACCGATCCCACGGTCGCTCAGCTGCACAGCCAGGCCTCCGGTGTCCTCCACATCAAGCACCTCGTCTCGGTCGTCCTCGACCCGATGTCCACCTTCTACGCCCGCTGGCGTGATCAGGTCCTCATCGCCCTCCGCCGTTACGTCCTCGACGACCACGTCCTTCTCGACACGCCGGTCGTGGCGCGTGACATGGTGTGGCTGCGTCTCGACAGCGTCGTCATGTCTTGGATCAACGGGACCATATCCCTTGATGTCCAGGACCTCGTCAGGACCCGCGATGGCACGGCTCGCCAGGCTTGGCTGGCCCTCGAGGGGCAGTTCCTCGGCAATGCCGAGGCTCGTGCCCTCCAGCTCGACGCCTCCTTCCGCACTTTCGAGTAGGGGGATGATTTCTCTCATTACTCCTGGACTTTTCCTTTACGCGCCAAGTCTGAGACTTTTCCCACCCTCCTCCACTTCTTTGCCTGGGTGTCCACTCAGTTCGGTCTCCCCGTGAAGGCCGTTCAGTGTGACAACGGGCGTGAGTTCGATAACCACTCTTCTCGCTCCTTTCTCTCTCGGGGTGTTCAGTTGCGCATGTCTTGTCCGTACACTTCCCCTCAGAACGGCAAGGCTGAGCGCATGCTTCGCACCACAAACGATGTCATGCGCACTCTTCTGATCCAGGCTTCTTTGCCCCCGCGCTTCTGGGCTGAGAGCCTTCACACCGCCACCTACATACTCAACCGTCTTCCTTCTACTGCTTGTCCTACTCCTACTCCACACCACGCTCTCTTCGGTACCCCTCCCACTTATGATCACCTTCGTGTCTTCGGTTGTGCATGTTACCCTAACATCATCGCCACTGCTGCTCATAAGCTGGCGCCCCGCTCGACACGTTGTGTGTTCCTCGGTTACTCTCCTGACCACAAGGGGTACCGCTGCTATGACCTCACTTCTCACTGGGTCATCATCTCTCGACACGTTGTCTTCAACGAGTCGGATTTTCCCTACTCCACCTTCACTTCACCTTCTCCTAAGCCTGAGTTGGAGTCTATGTTTTCTGACCCGGTGGTTCAGCCACCCATTTCCTTTTTGTCCGTCCCCTGCAGGTCCTCGTGGTGCGTTGCCGTGCGCGGCCCCGGCGCCCCCTGTCGAGCCACGCGAGGCCCCGGCGCCTCCCGCCGCGCCACGCGTGGCCCTACCCCCCCCCCCCCCCCGCTTCGCCGAGCCGGTACTGGGACGCGGGCCCCGGAGCGCTTCGCCGAGCCGGTCCAGGTGTACCAGCGTCGCTCGGTACCGAGACCGGCGCCTGGCTCTCCGACTCCGAGCCCGGAGGCCCCTACTCCACCGGGGGCGTCACCACCGCCGCCGCCTCGCTCCCGTGTCGAGCCGGCCGTGTACCACCCGCCGATTCTCCATCGGAACCCTCGCCATGTGCACCCCATGGTGACTCAGCAGGCGGCTCGTGTTCTTTGACCCGCGGCTCTCTCCGTCACCGAGAGCGAGCCGCGGATCTCTCCGGTACCCTCCTCTGTCCGCGACGCCCTGGCGGACCCCAACTGGCGTCGCGCGATGGAAGAGGAGTACGAGGCTCTTCTTGCCAACCAGACGTGGGACCTCGTGCCGCGTCCGTCTGGTTGCAATGTGGTGACGGGCAAGTGGATCTGGACGCACAAGCGTCGGGCTGATGGTACTCTCGAGCGCTACAAGGCTCGTTGGGTCCTCCGGGGTTTCACTTAGCGGCCTGAAGTGGATTATGATGAGACTTTCAGTCCTGTGGTGAAGCCTGCTACAGTGTGCACGGTCCTCTCGATTGCTCTCTCTCGCTCGTGGCCTGTGCACCAGCTCGACGTCAAGAATGCCTTCCTCCATGGCACTCTATCCGAGACTGTCTACTGCAGCCAGCCAGCAGGGTTTGTGGACTCCAGTCGTCCGGATCTGGTCTTTTGGCTCAACAAGTCTCTCTATGGTCTCTATGGTTTGAAGCAGGCTCCTCGGGCTTGGTACTCTTGTTTTGCCACATTCTTGGTGACATTGGGGTTCACGGAGGCCAAGTCCGACACTTCTCTGTTTGTCTATCGACATGGTGATGAGATTGCTTATCTGCTGCTCTATGTTGATGATATTGTTCTCACCGCCTCCAGTCAGCAGTTGCTTCGGCACATCATCTCCTCTCTGCAGCAGGAGTTTGCTATGAAGGATTTGGGTCGGCTCCACCACTTCTTGGGTGTCACTGTGGAGACTCGTCCTTCTGGCCTCTTCCTTCACCAGCGACAGTATGCTCTTGATATCCTGGAGCGGGCTGGCATGTCAGATTGCAAGCCCTGTTCTACTCCTGTTGATACTCAGTCAAAGCTGTCCGCGGATTCGGGTGCTCCTGTGGCTGATCCTACTGCCTTCCGGAATCTTGCAGGGGCCTTGCAGTACCTCACCTTCACCAGGCCGGACCTTGCATATGTTGTTCAGCAGGTTTGCCTCCACATGCATGATCCCCAGGAGTCTCACCTTACTGCGTTGAAGCGCCTTCTTCGGTATGTCCGTGGCACGGTTGACTTCGGGCTGGTCCTCCACCGGGCTCCTCCTGCTGAGCTGGTCGTCTACACCGACGCTGACTGGGCTGGGTACCCGGACACTCGCCGGTCTACCTCAGGGTACGCCGTCTTCTTAGGCGGCAACCTTGTCTCCTGGTCGTCCAAGCGGCAGCCGGTTGTCTCCCGCTCCAGTGCCGAGGCGGAGTACCGGGCTGTCGCTAACGGCGTGGCCGAGGCGTCCTGGCTTCGACAGCTCTTGGCGGAGCTTCACAGCCCACTCCCCAAGAGCACGCTCGTCTACTGCGACAACGTCAGCGCCGTGTACCTCTCCACCAACCCGGTTCAGCATCAGCGGACGAAGCATGTCGAGATTGACTTGCACTTCGTTCGCAACCGGGTTGCCATCGGGGATGTTCGGGTCCTCCATGTACCGACCACCTCCCAGTTTGCCGACATCTTCACGAAGGGTCTGTCCTCCTCGACGTTCTCGGAGTTTCGCTCCAGCCTCAACATAGCGAGTGGCTAGTTGTGGCTGCGGGGGGCCCTGTTGTGTGTTGTCTTTCTTTGTTGTCCAGTCTTGAACACCGCTGCGCCGGTAGTTCAGACTGCGGGGGGTGTTGGAGTATAGTGATATGTAGCCCATAGGGCCCATGTATATTAGGCCCATGTACAGTTAACCATATACCCATCCATCTAGGGTTGGAGGAATGCACATCAACTATTCCTCTCTAGCACTTACGTCTCCCTGATTTATATGACATTGCCATTCAAATGATCTTTCAGTCTTCTAGCATTGCTAATAATATTTGTTTATGAATTTCAGAAAAATCATATATTCAAATATGAGGCTTCCGGAACTAATGCAGCTGTTGTCAGGAGTGCTTTAAGAGCTGAAAAGCCAGAGTTGCTTACTTTCAGCAACGGCGGACAAGCCCGCAGGCCTCGCATTCCTGGCATGTCACCGGCAAATCACGCATCTCACCGGGCAGTTCCTCCTGTGAAACCGTCAGACCCAGAGACGTGCTGCTGGCCCACAAGAAAGGCGATGACGATGCTGCCGCCGCCGCCGGCCGCTGTCGGCACCATCTGTCCCACGCGACCTCCTTCAACCACGACTGTGGATCCAGGTGTTGCTGCTTTTAGTTATTGAATCAATTCAATTGGGATGGATGTGTCTTGCTGTAGCTTTGCAGGCTTGCTCATTAGTCAATTTAGTTTTAGCTGTTAATTTTCAGAATTTATTTGTCTATCTTGTAGCACCAGTTACCTAAAAATTCAGCTGCAAATAGTCACATTTGCAGATATCTGCAATTCAGTTGCAGATATTAATTTTCAGAATTTAATATCTGAGCTTAGCTGCAAATAGTCACATTTCATCCTCTGCAGCAAACAATGAGATACAGATGACCATTCTTGTTGCCACTGCTCTCTGAATCCTCATCATAGCTGCTGTTATAGCTCACTATTTTTTCTTAAATTTTGGAAAATCTCTCCAGTATGTGTTTTGCACAATTAAAAGTAAATTGGATGGTGGATAAAAGATTGGCATTTTAATTTAGTCATACTGTTCCGTTTCTTTATTATGTTTATCTCTAATTCATAATAGTTTTACTATGCTTCTTTGTCTCAGGCAGAAAGATAAACAAATGAACATGCAAACAATTTAAAATTTGAAAAGCATCTGCAGGCTATTTTAAGGCAATAATTTGTTCGCATCTTTCATATTAGCTTGCTTAAAATACTAACTGCGGTGTTGGAGTTCTACTGGCTGTGGTGCCACATATGCTCCTCTTTGAACAGGTGATTCTACTCGCCCCAATTAATTCGATCTTAATACAATGCTAAATTCAATCACCTCGCCAGACTCGAACTTGCTGTCTCTGGTAACGTTCCTGTGGTTTCTGCTTATTTTTCCTGGTTTATTTGGTGCGTAGTCCATCCCCTTGCAGCACAAAGATATTCTCTGGGGCATTTAGGTGATGTTGTATATACGTGATGTAGCCTGCAGTAGAATTATGCTATGGCACCAACAGTACTGAAATATTAGGTCCACTTGTATTCACCTTTACAGAACTAAAAAGAATGAATACTCTTCATGGCTTGTTTTAATTGACCTGTGTGCAGAGTAAATATGCATGTTACTTGATGCAAAAAATTCAGAAAATTTAAAACTCTTTGCGTGTTTTACTTGACTTGTACATTCAGAAAAAATATGCATGTTACTTGATGTAATTTATAAAGTTACTTGATGGTTAGCTCTTTCATGTGGAAAGCACCTGGCGGCATTTCGCTCCTTTATTCAGGTCATATAATTGTTACCTTCTTAATTCAATTAGAAACTCTTCTGACTTGTAGACCGGGCCAGCGATTGCTCTTCTGAGTGGTTCTTCAGTATGAGATTGCATGTTTTCTTATTGATCATTAATTTTAGCTGAGTAAAGATGAGAACTCAATCTGGTGCTGTTGGAAATAAACACGCCATGGGTTTGTTCCTGGTTGGTGGTGGGTGTTAGTCAGTACGTGTGTGTGTGTGTGTGTGTGTCAGGTAGTTATGGTTTGGTCAGTGTGCAAGGCACCCAAGCTAGCCATATATTGTATTCTCTAGATTGATTGATTGATTTTTCAGCACTTGTTTTCAATGGTGAGGAACATTCCGTTCTGGACTAATGGGGATCTGTAGAATGACAACTTTAAGCTCTGATGTATCTAATTGTATAGTTACTTCATCATTAAAGTCATCTGAGTGGAAGGAAGTTTGATGTTTTTTAATGCAGTTTTTTCTCCAAAAAAGGTCTAAATGCTGACCAATTAATTGTATCTCATATGTGCAAGAATGGATGGATTAGTGAAGTTTTTACATGAGTGTTTAAGTTTTTTTTTTAAATGTTGTCCAGAAGGAATATATCTGCTTTTTTTGTTCTCTTGGGGTCTGCAAAATTTGTTGTCCTGTCTAAGTGCAACATCTTTCTTCAATTTGAGGAGGCAATATTCCTTTATGGAAATATCTAATTATGGATATTTGTTGGCTAACTTTTGTGGTGCTCATCAACATTGATCTGAATACAGGTCAGGAAGGAGTAGAAGAAAAAGAAACAGCAAGGGAGAATGGGACATAACAAGGGGAGGAAAAGAAGGGCATAATTGTTAAGAGTTGGACTCTACTCATCGAGTGTTCAGATTTGGAGGATGGTGACTCAGGTCCAAAAAACTGGCTTTTGTTCTTTCCTGACTACAATCACGACATCTATATTAGGATTGTGGCCGCGATGTGCTTTCTGTCGTTGGCGACAAACAAGGGAGATAGCCTGCTTGTTGTGACCTTGTCTGGAACATTGTACTTTTGCAGAGTAGGGACTTGCATCTCCATAAAGTCTTCATTATGATTTGGAGAAAGTACTGCCACCCAAATGTCTGTACTCTGACTTTTTTTTATATGTACAAGATAATGCATTAGTAAAACGTGCAAGACTTAATTGTTTAGGTGCCCAACACGAGATAATTATGGATTAACCAAAAGAGTGTGGATACTTTGGCTGAAATGAAGGCATGTAACATGTTGTGTCATTATATGGATACTTTCAAAGTTATTGGTCGTGTCAGACTGATTTCCTTGAAGTAAGAGATGTAGCTATGTATAGAGATGTAACTGGTATGCAATAGAAGTTTATTTTAGAGCTTGTAATCTTTGACAGTTGGAATATTTGGTTCCAAAGGAATAGGTGCGTCTCTGATGTGGAGTTCTTCGAGAACTGCAAGCAGGACTCAAGCCTGTGGAGCAAGATCCAGCAGGGTGGGCTTTAGCCTATGCAAGTCAATTTTTCTTAAGGCAATGTTCTGATGCACTGATGTCTTATTTCCACTCGGAGACGACGAAGATGCTGATGGCCCTGTCCAGCGTGTACTGGTTCTGCAAGTACATGTGCAACTCAGAGAGGCGTGGGACCCGGCGGTACCTGGAGATGCTGTAACTGTAAGCACTCAAGTACTGCTCCATGGCCATCACCGTGCCGTTGGCCGCGGAGGGAGAACCCTCCAGCAAGTGATCCTAATATAGCTTTTGTCCTCGGGGTATATTGTCGATTCTATGATTGCACTGTTCTTCATCAGCTAGGGTGAACTTGCACAACATCAAGCATAGTAACTGACTTGTTTTTCATGGTGCCAACAGTATGAACATTAACGTCATGGTTTTCTGGTTGTCGAATTTGAATAATCTGTTCCAAGACATTTTGTGGTTATATGTTATTTATTGTGTCATGGCCTAAGCTTTGCTATTTCTTTTTTATACATGTGCATGCGCACTCTACTATCTACATAACCTTTCCATATACCCAGGAGAGGGAGGAGCATAGCCTGTGAGGCCTGTGCGGTCAAACTTATGGTCAAAAAGTCAAACGACCTATATTTTAGAACGGAGGGAGTAGAAGAGAGTTTAGCACGCGCGTGTTGCAATAGTATAGATTGATATCTTAAAGCTTTTTACAGTAAAATAATTATTTGACCATGTAACTGATCAAATGTTTTATGGTAAAACACTTATTTATACAGTTTGTGTTGGTATTGTGTTGTACTTCTAAGATGTCATGTATGGTTCACACTACAAAGTTCAGATAAGTGGAGGATGCTTGATCCTTTCCCATGTTGTGTCACTATTTGTAGGGATAGTTTGTTCTATATATTGCTCCAAGTTTGTATAAAATGATTTGCATTTTTGAACAACTTCTATGCTCCTAGAAGAGGCAAGTGAATATGCATTCTTGTTAGAGATCATTGCAGATTTTTTTTATGGCTTGTATTATTGGAATGAACAAAGCATGAAGTCAATTTTAATACCATTGTGGGGAAAAAATTAAATAATTTCAAGAGTAATTACACTTACCATACAACAACTTGGTGGGGGGAGCAAATTGGTCCAACAACTTATTAAATGCTCATTTTAGTGCAATAACTTGGCAAATTGGTGCATCTACCGTCCAAATTGGTCCAACTTGTTAAATGCTCATTTTAGTGCAATAACTTGGCAAAGTGGTGCTATTTATAGTTCAAACGTGACAACCGTAACGTATTTCCTAACGGCGGGACGTAATAAATAGTATATTTATTGGGGAAAAAGTTTATTTTATAACCTTCAACTATCACAACAGTTCGATTTTTAACGTTGAACTACAAAACCGGATAACAAAGACCATCTACTGTCAAAACCGTGTAAATTTAGCGCTTAGGGTGGTTTCGAAGGTGGTTTTCCATTTTGTTAAAATTAAAAATAATTCAAATTGTAACCTATCTATAAAAAATACAAAATTGGAATAAAAAATTTTCTAAAAATGTAACCTATCTATTGTCACTATATTTGTCAGTTAATCGGATCCATTTTTTATGTCCATAGTATTTGGTTGTTTATAGTTATGCCTATTATTTTTGAATAATTAAGATTCAAATAGAGCAATAATAGATATGTTATATTTTTTTAAAAAAATGATACTGGTTTCATATTTTTCTGATTTAAGATGAATAAGTCTTGATTTTTTAGATATAATTGGATTTTTTAAATTTTTTTACAAAATACAAAACCACCTTCGAAACCACCCTAAGGGCTAAATTTGCACGGTCATCACAATTGGATGGCCTTTGTTATCCGGTTTTACAGTTTAAGGTTGAAAATCAGACTGTTGTGATAG
Organism: Echinochloa phyllopogon; assembly: GCA_033239725.1. NCBI lineage: Eukaryota > Viridiplantae > Streptophyta > Magnoliopsida > Poales > Poaceae > Echinochloa > Echinochloa phyllopogon. The sequence goes on from BTCW01000001.1 coordinate 8,494,861, forward strand.
TTGGAGGTTATAAAATGAACTTTTCCCTGTTGATTGGGGAGGGGGAGAACTAGGTTGGCTAGAAGGACAATCTTTCAAGACCACAACCATGGTTCAAACCCCCTGGTGACACTCTCGATAGGATTTTCGAAGGTAGTCACCTGATCCCTAAGCGTTTAATGACGTGACGTATCACAGAGAGACCTAGGATCATAGAGAGACCTAAGCGTTTAACGACGTATAATAGAGAGAACCTGTTCCCTAAGCCTTTACGGCGTATCAGCGTTTACGATGTATCATAGAGAGAACCTGCTAAGCGTTTAATGTAGGGGGCTAATCTAGCCTCTAACCCCTATTAATAGATATTAATAGATAGTATATTAACGTATTAATTAGCTATTGATGTTCACATCGCGATGACAATGCATTTGGCTAAGATAAGAACTTTCAGTGCATAAGGAAGTAATGTTGTGTCTTCAATTTATTATTTTTTATATAGTGATTTAATTTTGATTAAGAATATTAATTTTTATATTCAATATTGATAAGTTCGTCCTTGTTGTTTTCTACATATTTGATTATATGTATTTTTCAACTTTAAAAGGAAACCAATATATGTGATTTAGTAGCTTGACATAAATATTTTTTAAAACCTCCTATACTTGTTTCGTAATGAAAAAGTAGCTAAAAGGACAAACATAATTGTTTTCTGCATGATTGTTGAATGCATGAGAAGAACCCCAAAGCAAACCTTAGGTTTCAAAGTCTCTTTTATGTACTTTAGTCTTTCGATAATACTAATTAATTTTGTTATTTTAGAATTTATTGAATTTGGACCAATGAAAAAAATAAGTTATGTAAATATAATAGACAAAAGGTATTCAAAGGTTCATCTACTATACTTAATACATCGATGTTGTAAAATTTAGACTATATATGTACCTATTTGCCAAGTTATTGCACCAAATTGAGCATTTCACAAGTTGTTGGACCGATTTGCACCCCACGTATCAAGTTATTGTACCAACTTGAGCATAGTATAAATTGTTGGACTAATTTACACCCACCTGTCAAGTTATTATACTAAATTGAGCATTTTGGAAGTTCTTGGACTAATTTGCACCCATGTGCCAAGTTGTTATATCATGGATGCAATTTACTCTAATATCAAATATGGTGGCACATGAGTTAGGACAAGTTAGGATAAATAGGTAGAAGAGAGTTTAGCACGCGCGTGCTGCGCGTGCATTGCGACTAGTAGTATGAAAGGGATTACAAATTAAGATCAATGGCATAAACAGGAATTGTATTTTTTTTTCTTAAAGTGGTGAATGCAGGATTTATGTTTATGCCAATAGCACACAAAGAATTTTCTTAACATTTTTAGATTAACAAAATTACCATAAACCTCTTAGCCTTCAAGAGCATGCCACTTAACAAATGTGTAATCATCTGACAATACCATGTTTCACTTAGAGCATATCCAAGAGTTCTTGCATCCTATTAGCTAAATTTAGAGATTTAACCCCTTTGTAAAAATAGAAAACCATCTAATTCTATGGGATAATCCATGAGACTAGATAAAATATGATGGCTAGCTATATTCAAAGAGAATTACTCGGTGTCAAGCGAATGAATTTTGCATCATATATCAGTCGACGTCGTCGTTCCTCCGATGCAAAATCAACGGATCTGTGGCTTCGCGCGTTAATAGCTTAACGGGCCCGCAGCAACCCTGGTGCACCCGTATCTGCTTATTTCCAGGTCCATATGCCGCCCGTTATGTTGTTTATCGGGAGATTGGGGATCCCTTCGTTTCCATTCATTTCGAGGGAGAGGTAGAGTTGAAGCGGTGGGGCGGCGAAGTGGGCGATCCGGCGACCTCGCCGCCGACCATCGCCGGCGATTTGTGTGTCACGCCCGACGTTGGTACCCCTAAAAAAACTCGGACGGTGGGAAAAGATCGCCCCACCGGTATTATCGTAAGAAGAAGCCTCGGCTTCCCCCGACCGAGAAAATCCCCGAACCCCGGCCCCGCCATGACACTAGTGTCGGGGACAAACCCAGGGGGTCCCCCAACCATCGGGGTAATCACCCTCAAAAAACTCCGCCTCGCTCGAGGGTAGCGAACCCCCTCGAGCGGGCAAAGCAAACTCCGCCCCGCTCGAGGGTAGCGAACCCCCTCGAGCGGGCATAGCAGCCTCCGCCCGGTGCACTCCGACGCACCGCCCGACGAAGGCAGTTAATGCCCGCCCCATCAGCCAAGCGCCGAAGTCAAAAGGCAATCTTCCCCCATGCCGCGCCGGACATCAACAGTGCCCACTGTTCCACCTGCTCCGGTCGCCATCCGCCCTTACCGCCACTGTGAAAGCGCACGCGGCGGTACAGAGCACTACACGGACTCTCAGAGGCCAATCCGCGCCCCTGTTCCACCAACTCCCGGTCAGGTGATGGCAAGCGACAGGTCAAGTCCGCCAACTCTCGGCCATCCCCCGATAAACGAAGCACGCCGCGCACTGTGGCCGACGACGACGACCAAGCCGGGCCCTGTGCTGCCGACTCTCGTCCTTCCTCCACCTGCCCCACCCTCGAGGTCAATCAGCGATGGGCAGCTGGACATGGACTACGACGGCAACACCCCTCGAAGCCGCTCCAGGACAAGCACAGGGACAGCCACGACGCCCGCAGAGGCCAGGGATCGCCATGAATCTCCTGCCAGGGTCAAGGACGATGGCAGGCCCGACGCCATACTCTCCAGTACACCCCCCTGTGGCACACCTCACGCATGTACTTGTAAACGCCTCCCCCTCCTTTCTCTCCTTAGTCTATAAAAGGAGGAAGGGACCGACCTGCAGGGGACGGCTGAATCGACTAGAAAAAACACACATCGCCACACACGGGACAGACACATTCGACTACATCCCAACACTCGCTCTCAGGGACTTGGAGAAATCTCCTCTCCCGCATTGCTTGTAGCCCCCCTTTCTGCAAGCACTCCGGTGCAAGATAGTACAGCGCCCTTGAGCGCCCTCTGCTGGACGTACGACCCCCACGGTCGGAACCAGGATAAACACCGCCTCATTGTACTAAGCTCTTGCATCAACCGTCAAGGGACGGGACACAGCGCATTCTGTTTAGGCGTCGGGGATTGACCGACCAATTCCGGCACCGACAGTGGCGCGCCAGGTAGGGGAGCGCGCTGTGATCAATCACACCCGACAAGTTCCCTTGACGGCGAGTCGCGACGAGACCATGCCACCTCGATCCGCCACGGGGTCCCCCGGTCCGCTTCCGCGCGGATACCGGATCACGTTTGGGAACCAGGAGTTCGAAGCGACCGGTGAGGGCCTCCTCATGCGGCTCGCCTCCAGGCCACCCAGCGTGACGCCCGACACCCCGACATCGCCGACGCCAGTCCAGCTCAGGCGACGGCGGAGACTTCGCGAGCTTCAGATTAATACGGAGCAGCGCGTCGCTCCGCGCGTCGTCCTCCCCGATTGGGACGCCCACCTGCTGCTTCAGCCCACGGCCACATTGCAGGGGGGCGGACTCCCACCGGCAGTTCCCGCGGAGGGAACGCACCGGGAAAATGTGGCCAGGCTAGCGCGCCTCCCGTTCGGGATGAGCAACGCGGCCGCAAGCCACTCCACGGCGATCAGCACCATCCTGGGCGCGCGTGGAAACTCGCCAAGACATCGGCGGGCCCCAATCCGCGACCTTGGCACTTCTTTGCCCGGTGGGCTCCACTCCAAGTCAGCGGACGAAGAAGATGTGCGCGGCCAGGAACACCCGGACCCGGATTACACCGAGTTGCGCAACCGCGAAAGCCTCATCGCCTTCCAGGCCGTCGCGGACTTCTGCCTCACCTGCTCCGACGACTCCAGCGAGGGGGAATATGACCCCACGCGGGAATGCTTCGTCCTCGACGGCGAAGTAGAGTCCGTGGGAGAGGATGAAGAGACGCGCGACGAGGCCGGACACGCCGAACCACCACCGGCGCCCGCCGAGCCAGCGAGCGATGCCGCACTCGCGCAGGCACAGCTTGCGCAGGTGCAAGAGCTGGAAGCCAAGCTCTAACAGGAGCGCCAACAGGTACAGGAGCTGCGCGCAGCCCTGGAGGCCCGGCAGCCCAAACGCGGCGAACGCGCACGAGCTGCCGGGCGTATTGCTCAAGCGCGCATCATGGGTGACGGCGACGACGCCGGTCCTGCCATGCCGCCACGAGCAAGCCAGAAGCTCGTCGCCGCAGCAACCCTGATTCGGGCCATGCCCGAACCATCGACACCAGAAGCACGCAGCATGCGGCGCCAGGTGCAGGCCCTTGTCGAACAAGCGGCCGTTCAACAAGCGGAAAGTTCCGCCTCCCGCATGCGCCACCAGGACAGTTCAAGAGCCGGAGGCGGCAAGTGGGATAAGGAGCAATCCATCCACACCCCACCCAGGGGCGCGTGGACGCCTCGCCGCCCAACGAACGACGGAAGGGCGCTCGTGGCCGGCGATGGCGAAACAAGGAGGTCCGCGAAGGACCGACTTGTGGACACGCGGGGCGCCGTCGATGATGGCGACGCGCGCAACGTCCTGAACAGGAAGAGGCAGGACGCGGCGCCTCCCCGCAGCAGGCACCCCCGACCGGGAGGCCGCTACGACAGCGAGGAGGACAGAAGCCCGACGCCGGAACCCCCGGGAACCCCGGTGTTCAGCCGGAAGATCCGTTCGGCCGCCATCCCGCCGCGTTTTCGCCAGCCAACCACCATCACCAAGTATTCGGGTGAGACGAAACCCGAGACGTGGCTCAACGACTATCGCCTAGCCTGCCAGTTGGGCGGGGCCACCGACGATGCCATGATCATCCGCAACCTTCCGCTTCATCTCGCGGACTCGGCGCGGACGTGGCTCGAACACCTACCCGCGAACCAAATCCACGACTGGGACGACCTGGTCAAGATGTTCGTGGGTAACTTTCAGGGCACATACGTGCGCCCCGGAAACTCCTGGGACCTGCGCGGGTGCCGGCAGGCGGCCGGCGAGCCGCTGAGGGACTTCATCCGCCGTTTCTCCAAGCGCTGCACCGAGCTCCCGAGCGTGGGTGACTCCGAAATCATCCACGCCTTCCTCGAAGGCACGACCTGTCGAGAGTTGGTGCGCGAGCTGGGGTGAAACCATCCCACCAGTGTCAACGCTCTGTTCGACATCGCCACCAACTTTGCCTCTGGAGAGGAGGCTGTCGGGGCGATCTTCGACAGCAAGACCAAGGGGAAGCGCGCGGAGGAGCTGCCCGCGGAGGGCAGCAAACCCAAGGCCAAGACGAAGAAGCAGAAACGGGGCAGTAAAGGCAAGGGGCCCCGGCAAGCCGCGCAGCAGCAGCGGCAGGGCGAAGACTCTGACGACGCCCTCGTGGTCGAGCGAGGCCGCAAAGGCCCTCGGGGCCCCCCTCAGGGGGGAGGCCTGTTCGACGAGATGCTGAAGAAGCCGTGCCCGTACCACAAGGGCCCTGTCACCCACACCCTCGAACAGTGTGGGATGATCAAGGGCTACTTCAGGCGCACCTCCGCGAAGGAGGATGGCCCGAAGAAGGATACGGGCGATGGCGGCAACGACGAGTTCCCTCATGTGGAGAATGTATTCTTCATCGTGGGAGGGCCCACCGTGAATGCGACGTCCCGGGAACAGAGACGTGAACGCCGAGAGGTCTTCTCCGTTCACCCCGCGACGCCAACTTACCTCGCCTGGTCGGACGAGACCATCTCCTTCGGCCGCGAGGACCATCCGGACTATGTCCCGAATCCAGGGCGCTATCCGCTTGTCGTCGACCCCGTCATCGGCAACACACGATTCTCCAAGGTGCTGATGGATGGGGGCAGCAGCCTCAACATCCTCTACGTCCACACCCTAGAGCTCATGGGCATCGGCACGAACCAGCTGAGGCCAAGCAAGGCACCGTTCCACGGCATCGCGCCGGGAAAACGGGTCCAACCCCTCGGGCAGATCGACCTGCCCGTTTGCTTCGGTACTCCCGAGAACTTCCGGAGGGAGACCCTCACCTTCGAGGTGGTGGGATTCCCAGGAGCGTACCACGCTATTTTCGGGCGACCGTGCTATGCCAAGTTCATGGCGGTCCCCAACTACGCCTACCTCAAGATGAAGATGCCAGGGCCGAAGGGCATCATCACCGTGGGATCGTCGTACGAGCACGCCTATACGTGCGACGTCGAGTGCGTCGAGGGCGCGGAAGCGCTCGCCTACAGCGAGACCCTGGTGGCAGATTTGGAGAAGATGGCGAACGAGGCCATCGACTCCACCAAAAGGCACACGGGCACTTTCGAGGCTGCGGAACACACCAAAGCGGTGCCCCTCGACCCCGCTGCCCCCGAGGGCAAGGCGTTGAGGGTCATCACCACCCTCGACCCCAAATAGGAAGCAGTGCTCGTCGACTTTCTCCGCGCCAACGCCGACATTTTCGCATGGAGACCCTCGGACATGCCGGGGATCTCGAGGGAGGTCGCCGAGCACAGCCTCGACATCAAGCCACACTCCAAGCCGGTGGTACAGCGACTGCGGCGGTTCGACGAGGAAAGGCGCCGCGCCATCGGGGAGGAGGTGCACAAGCTCCTGCAAGCCGGATTCATCAAAGAGGTATTTCACCCAACCTGGCTTGCCAATCCTGTTCTAGTTAAAAAGAAAAATGGAAAATGGCGCATGTGCGTAGACTATACCGGTTTAAATAAAGCATGCCCTAAGGTTCCATTTCCTCTGTCTAGAATAGATCAAATAGTAGACTCCACCGCTGGGTGTGAATTGCTATGCTTTATTGACGCTTATTCCGGTTATCATCAAATCAAGATGAAAGAGTCCGACCAGCTCGCGACTTCTTTCATCACCCCGTTTGGCATGTTTTGCTACGTCACTATGCCGTTCGGCCTCCGAAATGCTGGAGCTACATACCAGCGATGTATGCAACACATTTTCGGAAGCCACATCGGGCGAACCGTTGAGGCATATGTTGACGATATCGTTGTTAAGACCAGAAAGGCGAACGATCTGGTTAACGATTTGCAAATCACGTTCGATTGCCTCCGGGCGAACGGGGTAAAGTTGAATCTGGAAAAATGCGTATTCGGGGTGCCGCGAGGCATGCTGTTGGGTTTCATCGTCTCCCAACGAGGCATCGAGCCCAACCCCGAAAAAGTCTCGGCCCTAGAGCGAATGGGGCCGATTCGGGACCTGAAGGGGGTACAAAGGGTACTGGGCTGCCTAGCAGCCCTCAGCCGCTTCATCTCTCGACTAGGTGAAAAGGGCCTGCCTTTGTACCGACTCCTAAAAAAGCACGAACGCTTTTCATGGACCCCTGAAACCCAAAAAGCCCTCGACGGGCTAAAAACATCGCTCGCACACGCGCCTATACTCACGCCACCGCAGAACGGCGAGCCACTCTACCTCTATGTGACTGCGACAACGCAAGTGGTCAGCTCCGTCATTGTTGTGGAAAGGATGGAGGAGGGCCACGCCCTGCCGGTCCAGAGGCCGGTGTACTATGTCAGCGAAGTGCTGACCGAAACTAAGACACGATACCCACAGATCCAGAAGCTGATTTATGCCGTAGTGCTCGCGCGTCGAAAGCTGCGGCACTACTTCGAGGCTCACCCGGTCACCGTGGTCTCATCCTTCCCCTTGGGGGAGATAGTCCGCAACCCGGACGTCTCGGGCAGAATAGCGAAGTGGTCTATGGAGCTCGTGGGGGAAACTCTCTCCTACGCACCACGAAGGGCGATCAAGTCGCAAACCTTGGCTGACTTCGTTGCCGAGTGGACCGACGTCCAACTTCCGCCGCCGCAGATTCAAGCCGAATGCTGGACCATGTACTTCGACGGGTCGGTGATGAAAACCGGGGCAGGCGCGGGCCTCCTCTTCGTCTCACCCCTCGGAGAACATATCCGGTACGCGGTTCGCTTGCACTTCCCGGCGTCGAACAACATGGCGGAGTACGAAGCCCTCCTCGCTGGGCTCCGCATCGCCATCGACCTCGGCGTCAAACGCCTCGATGTCCGGGGAGATTCTCAGTTGGTCATGGACCAAGTGATGAAGAACGCAAGCTGCCGCGACGAAAAGATGGAGGCATATTGCAACAAGGTTCGTCGTCTCGAGGACAAATTCTGTGGCCTCGAGCTGAACCATATCGTGCGCAAATACAACGAGGAAGCGGATCAGCTGGCCAAGATCGCGTCAGAGCGAATCACAGTTCCTCCGAACGTCTTCGCCCGCGACCTCGACCGCCCCTCCGTCAGATTCGAATCAAAGGCCGGAGCCCACGGGATACCCTCGGGGGCTGCGGGAGTCGAGCCCATGGAAGAGGACCTCTCGAAAGAGGGGCTCGAAGCCCTCGATGCTGAAATCTCTTTGGCCGAGGCCATGGAAATCGACGCACACGCGCGACCACAAGACTGGCGTGATCCGTACCTCGCATGGATCGATCGCGGAGAGCTGCCCTCGGACCGAACCGAGGGACGCCGCATCGCCAGAAGGGCCAAGACCTTTGTCTCGGTCGGCGGCGAGCTGTACAAGCGCAGCGCCTCAGGGATCTTGCAGCGATGCATCCCCATCCCCGAGGGAAGGCAGTTGATCCGCGACATCCACGCCGGGGCGTGCGGACACCACGCAGCGCCGCGCACCCTCGTGGGTAACGCATTCCGGCAAGGCTTTTACTGGCCCACCGCCGTGTCCGACGCAAACGAGGTCGTGCGCACCTGCGAAGGGTGCCAGTTCTACGCGCGAAAGACGCATCTCCCGGCGCATGCCCTGCAGACCATCCCTGTAACATGGCCTTTCGCGGTCTGGGGGTTGGATCTCGTGGGGCCCTTCCGCCCAGCACCCGGGGGATTCACCCAATTGTTGGTAGCCATCGACAAGTTCTCGAAGTGGATCGAGGTCCGGGCCATCACCAGCATCAGATCTGAGCAGGCCGTGTTGTTCTTCACCGACATCATCCACCGTTTCGGGGTACCCAACTCGATCATCACTGACAACGGCACCCAATTCACCGGCAAGAAGTTCTTGGAGTTCTGCGACGACCATCACATTCGCGTTGATTGGTCGGCCGTGGCGCATCCACAAACGAACGGCCAAGTAGAACGCGCCAACGGCATGATACTACAAGGCCTGAAGCCAAGAATCTTCAACAAGCTGAACAAGTTTGGCCGAAAGTGGGTTGCCGAGCTGCCATCAGTGATCTGGAGTCTCAGGACAACCCCAAGCAGGGCCACAGGCTTCAGCCCGTTCTTCCTCGTCTATGGCGCCGAAGCCGTCCTCCCAACAGACTTGGAGTACGGGTCTCCGAGGCTTAAGGCCTACCAGGAAGACCAAAACCAGCGGGACCGCGAGAATTCGCTGGACCAGGTGGACGAGGCTCGGGACGTAGCGTTGCTTCACTCAGCGCGCTACCTACAATCGCTCCGGCGACACCAAGCTCGGAAGGTTCGGCGTCGGGACCTCCACGAGGGGGACCTGGTGCTAAGGCTGCGACAGGACAATCGAGGGCGCCACAAGCTCACTCCTCCGTGGGAAGGGCCGTTCATCATCGCCAAGGTCCTCAAGCCGGGCACCTACAAGCTGGCAAACGAGAAGGGCGAGCTCCTCACCAACGCCTGGAACATTCAACAGCTACGTCGCTTCTACCCTTAAAACTCTCGGTATTTCTTGCAAATACTTCATGTTCTTAGTCAACAATAATGAAAAGTCCAAAAAACTCGGAAACATTGTTGCTAAAAACATGATCAGGGGTGTTTTGAGGCCAAACACCCCTCGGGGGACACTCGGGGGCTTACCCCCACCCCCCAATCATCCTGTTTTCGCTTCCGTTGCACTGAAACTCAAGGCACCCGAGAAAAATACGGGGCGCAAGCCAATTAAAGCTGGAGCCGGTTGAGTCGTGGGACCGCCTACGCCCGCGAAGGGATACGGCATCTCCCTCTCCACTCCACGCGTTAGTTGCTCGCGAAATCGAAATACCCGGCCAGAATCTCTCTAAAGCCAAGAGCAGCACAACGGAGTGGAAACAGGGTGCCAAGCTTTTCCTCCTTAAATCAAGAAAGGTGAAAGCAGGGCACAAGTCTACTGCGGCCAAGAGGCGGCAGAGTCGTGGGACCGCCTACGCCCGCGAAGGGCTATGGTATCCCCCTCACAACTCGGCGCCAAAGTTACTTGTGTCCATCTGCCAAAACCAATCTCGAGTTAAGGGGAAAGCGCGGCACACCGAACAAACGAAACCTCCCCTTGGCCCAATCATTGTGTTGGTAGTCATCCTGCAGCCCAGGTACAGACGCCCCCGGGACTGGACCGGCGCGAAACGTCCGCGCCGCCACGAGAAAGGCCGTTCATCATCGCCAAGGACCCCGAGCCCGGCGCCTGCGAGCGGGCGAGCGAAAGGGGCGAGGCCTTCGCTAGCACCCGAAACGGCAAACAGCTATGTTATTCCTATCCCTAAATCTCTTAGCGTTTTTTCTCGAAGATGCTTCATGTTCTTAGTTAAGAATAACTAGAAGTTTCCGAAATAAAATTCGGAAACATTGTTGCTAACAACATAGCTAAGGGGACCTTGGTTTTATTTTTAATAAAGCCAAGCCCCCCTCGGGGGCTGCAGGGGGGTTAACCCCCCTAATCGTCCCGGCTAATCGTCCCGGTTTTTTTGAAAGTTGTGCTAAAACTCGAAACGCTTAGAGAGAGGCGGGGCATGAGCTAGTCAAAGCTGGAGCCGGTCGAGTCGTGAGACTGCTTATGCCCGCGAAAGGCTACAGCGCCTCCCTTACCACCCCACGCTTTAATTACTCACGAATCCGAAGTACCCGGCCACAATCTTTCGAAGAGCTAAAAGTAGCACATCAGAACAACCAAACAAGTGTGAAACAGGCAATCGACTTTTAAATTTAGTTTTTATATATGTATATAAGATACATTTGAAGCCCGAATTCTTCAGGCTCCATCCCCCTGCGAGGGCTCGATGGACTCGGCAGCAAGGGTCGAGGGGACAGACGAAAGCGCCCCAGGACCACTCTCCTCGCCGCTCACCGAAGCAATGTCGTTCTCGAGGGCCGCCACTGCGTCGGCCTCCGGGTCGGCCTCGACTTCAGCAGCGGTCGCGGTCCCTGGCTCGGCGTCGGCAGGCGCATCTTCCTCCTCCTCGGGGAAAAGATCGTACCAGAACTTGAGGGTCAAGGCCGTTGCGGCGCTCTCGGCACCGTCATCAGCCTCCTCGAGGGCGGCGAGGGCGGCGTCATCATCCAGGTCAGCGTCGATGAAGTACCCGCGCCCCACCGCCACGAGGTCGATGTCGTAGTGCGTCGACACCACCCCAAGTGCCTTCTTCACCCCGAGGTGAAGCGCGTGTTCGAGACGCTCCGCCACGCAGCCCTTCAGGGAGCTCAGGCGGTTGGACAGCGACGACCCCGACTGCGTGTCGACGCATTGGACGTCTCGGCATGCCATGTCGGCCGCAGCCTTCAGCGCCTCGAGCTCCCCCTGGGCCGCGGAGTAGGCAGCCTGGAGGGCCGTCACCTCGTCCGCCTTCTGGGCCTCGGCCCTCCGCAACCCTGACAAAAAGCTCGGGCATATCAGAGAGCAGTTTTCGACACAAGGAAAAGCCGAAGGAAACATGAAGTCTTACCGTCCACCAGGGCTCTCGCCTCGTTGAGCAGGCCGTCCGCGGTCGCCAGCGCGGCTTCCTTCTCGCAGAGCGCGCGGCTCAGCTGCTCGGCCTCCCGGGCCTTCTGCCCCGCCTGAGCCGTCGCCTCCGCGAGCTGGGACTACACGGCCTCACGAGCCCGGCGCTCGAGCTCAAACCGCTCTAACGCCACGGACGAGGTTCGGGCCTCCCGCTCCGTCGCGGCATCGCGCTCCTTCTCCGCGCGCGCCTTGGCCTCCTCGTGCGCTCGGGCCGCCGCCTCCGCCTCCCTGGCTCAGACGGTGAGCCGGGTCACGTCCGTGCCCAAGTCGGCGTTCGCCTGACGGAGCCGGCGGAGGTCGGTGTGCAAGCCCGCAATGCATGCGGTCTTGTCCGCCGCCTCTTGCCGAAGGACCTACCCGAAAAGTCACCAAGATCAAGCCATGAAACCGAAAACGTCTCGAAATACTAAAGATGAAAGCGAGAATTAGGGGGAGCCTTGGTAACGCCCCAAGCGCTGGACCAAGAAAAGGGAAACATAGGTCAAAAGAGAAATCGTATGGAAAAACGAAATCGAAAGAGATTCGAGGAAAAGCTCGCCGGATCCAGTCTCGCAGCTTCCGCTTCGAGCCGCTCGAAGAAGGGGCCCTCCTCGAACTCGAGGCCCCCCTCGGGTCATTCGGGGGCTGCGAGCCCCCCGAACCCTCGACGACTGGGCGCGACGCCGCGCGCTGAGCCGGCGCGGCCGTCGCCTGCATCGCCGCTGGCGCGACGTTGCTGGGGACCGCCATGGCCACATCAGGCAGCGGCGCGGCCACCTCTATTGCCTCGACGGCGGGTCCCCCCCCCCCCCCCCCCCCGCCGCCGGCAATCTCCTCCTCGCTTTCCTCCTCGCCCTCCTCCTCGCTCGGAGTGTCCTCGGGGGACGACGGCGTCTCCCCGCCGTCCCTCCTCCACCGGCGGAGCGCCGCTTGGTGCGCGTCCCGCCGGGCCTGCCTCCTACGACTGCTGGCCCTTTTCGCCTCCTTCGCCTCCCTCTCGCGGTTGCGGTGGGCGCGATTCGCGGCCCGCACCTCCGGAGTTGGCGCTACGGAGCGGTAGAGGCCGCAGTTCACCCCCTGAAATCACGACAAAATCAAAAAGAAGCTCCAAAAAAGATGACAAAGAGGAAAAAGGAGGACTCACCGACAGGATGTGGCCCTCGTCGGGGCGTAGCCAGAACGACCAAAGGTCGCTCGGCATGGTATCAGGGTGGACCGCCGTCCGCACCCACGTGACGACGTACTCCTCGAGGAGCGGCTCCGCCAGCATGCGCGACGCCGCCAGCGCCGCCGGGTCCGCTCCCTCCGTCATCCTGAACAGAGGGAGTGGCCTCTCCATGAGAGGGACCACACGGCGGCGGTGGCAGTGCGCGAGCACGTGCGCCACGGTCAATCCTGAACCCTCCAGGGAGCGAAGGACGTCGACGATCGGGCGGAGCCTCTGCCGCTGGGCGTCGCCGGAGACGCCGTAGCCCCAGGAGTCGGCCTTCTCCGTCAGGACCTTGCCGGTGTACTCCGGCAGCCCCAGGCCGTCATTGCGCAGGTAGAACCACCCTTTGGCCCACCCGCTGTTGTTTGTTGTCATCTTGCAGCCCGGGTAAATGCGCTTCCTGGACTCCACCGGCGCAAGCGTGAGGCCGCCCGCGCACGAAGAACGGCGCACCCCCCTCCCCGTGCCGGATGTGCTGAGCTCGGCACGGAAGAGGTGGACCCATAGGTCCCAGTGCGCCTCGACCCCCAGAACGGCCTCGCAGACGCCGACGGACGCCGTCGCTTGCGAGATTGCGTTGGGGGAGAAGTTGTGGATCTCCACGCCGTAGTAATGTCAGAGCCCTCGCATGAACTGGCTTGCAGGCGCGTTGAAGCCCCGCTCGTGGAAGCGAATGAAGCTCACCACGTAGCCCGCTGGCGGATTCGGCACCCTGGCCGCTAGCGCCGGAACGATCCACGCCGGCCGCGCTGAATCGCCCCGGGGCGACAGCTGCCCACCATTCACCAAGCCCTCCAGGAGGTGCTCGGTGGCGGTCAATGGAGTCCACTCCGTGGCACCCTCAAGGACAACCATGGCGAGAAGAGGAGCTTAGGCGCGGGGCGAAAGTGGCGAGATGCGAGCGGAGCACGACGCGCAGGCTGGAGGCAAGCACTAGGCACGGGCGAAAGCTGGAGCGAGAGATGGCAAAGGTAAAAAATCCCCTTCCACTGCTCCCCTTTTATAGGGAACAGGCTCTCCCCGGCTGCGCCACGCCAGCCCGCACGTGCCGCCACCGAGCCCGCGCGCTAAGCGCGGCGGCATGTGGAGTCACTGACACCCGGGCCAGGCGCACGACGAGGATCACCAACAACCGGCGCGCATGGGCGGCAGCATTTATTACGGCACGGTAAGCGGAAACGGCGCACCTGCGATGCATTAACTACACGTCGCCTCGCCTCTCCCGCGCGTGCGCCGAGTCCGCCTAAAAAGGCGCGCCCACTACGCCCATCTCGCCCACTCCGCGACGCGTCAGCCACGCCCACACCCACCAGCGGTTGTGCGCGGGCCCGCGGAGCCGAAACGACTCAACCATTGGGTTCCCCCCAGGTAAAGCTGCAACGCTCCTCCTCCCCGAGGCACGAACGCGACTAATCGGGGATTCAAAGCCCAAACCTCGAAAAGGTTCAAAGGGTGCCCCGGACCGAATAATGCGAAGGCCGCCAATCACGCTCGGCCAAGCCTCGAGCCCGCCGCTCGGGAGCAACCCGCATCTTACGCAAGGCCCTACTGATCAGGAGTACGAAGCCTGGCCCTCGAAAGGGTTCGACAGGTGCTCCAGATCAACAGAGTCAGGGACGATTCGGGCGTGTCGAACGGACTTTACCCCGAACGCGAAGTTTGGGGACGCTCCTGTCGTGTTCAAGGCCAGACAAAGGCAGCTAGTCGGGGGGATCCCAACGAGGGAGAGCTTTCGCGCCCTCGGTCCCTACGAAAGGGACCGAGCCCCACCTAGCAAACCTTTGCAAGCGCTACATGGACGTGTCTCCGGACCACGAGCCGACCCCTAGCGAACGGGGCACGGACGTCCACTTGAACTACCCGCTAACAGCTCACTGAGGTATCCGCGTACGTTGCCCAATTCGAGGGTTGCACGGATGACCTCACCCCTCTCCCCCGCGAAAGGGGTAGCGAGGGTCGAAAATCAAAGACGGGGAGCCCCTCCGATCGCCTCCACACGGGCCAGGAGCTCGGGGGCAACCTGCATCTTACGCAAGGCCCTACCGATCAGGAGTACGAAGCCTGGCCCTCGGAAGGGTTCGACAGGCACTCCAGATCAACAGAGTCAGGGACGATTCGGGCGTGTCGAACGGACTTTACCCCGAACGCGAAGTTTGGGGACGCTCCTGTCGTGTTCAAGGCCAGACAAAGGCAGCTAGTCGGGGGGATCCCAACGAGGGAGAGCTTTTGCGCCCTCGGTCCCTACGAAAGGGACCGAGCCCCACCTAGCAAACCTTTGCAAGCGCTACATGGACGTGTCTCCGGACCACGAGCCGACCCCTAGCGAACGGGGCACGGACGTCCACTTGAACTACCCGCTAATAGCTCACCGAGGTATCCGCGTACGTTGCCCAATTCGAGGGTTGCACGGATGACCTCACCCCTCTCCCCCGCGAAAGGGGTAGCGAGGGTCGAAAATCAAAGACAGGAAGCCCCTCCGATCGCCTCCACACGGGCCAGGAGCTCGGGGGCTCCCCGCAACATATCCTCCTATGCGCGAAACGTCTCGAAACCGTACAGGGTCCGCCCCTCGAATTCGGCATAGCTCGGTCTCATCCTCACCGCGTTGGAAGTAGAGCGACCGACACAAAATAAAGCCCTTGCACGAGTGAATCCACTCCTCCAAGGGCTCGGGGGCTACACCCGCGGGTGCGCTCGCGCGCCCCCACGGAAGAACATGCATAATCAGAAAGGAATAAATCCCCACAGGAGGCCCGGGAACGACCCTGCGAAACCATCAGCCTCTGTCCGACTGAACCACAGTCCCCCAGAGGCTCGGGGGCTACTGTCGGGGACAAACCCAGGGGGTCCCCCAACCATCGGGGTAATCACCCACAAAAAACTCCGCCTCGCTCGAGGGTAGCGAACCCCCTCGAGCGGGCAAAGCAAACTCCGCCTCGCTCGAGGGTAGCGAACCCCCTCGAGCGGGCAAAGCAAACTCCGCCCCGCTCGAGGGTAGCGAACCCCCTCGAGCGGGCATAGCAGCCTCCGCCCGGTGCACTCCGACGCGCCGCCCGACGAAGGCAGTTAATGCCCGCCCCATCAGCCAAGCGCCGAAGTCAAAAGGCAATCTTCCCCCATGCCGCGCCGGACATCAACAGTGCCCACTGTTCCACCTGCTCCGGTCGCCATCCGCCCTTACCGCCACTGTGAAAGCGCACGCGGCGGTACAGAGCACTGCACGGACTCTCAGAGGCCAATCCGCGCCCCTGTTCCACCAACTCCCGGTCAGGTGATGGCAAGCGACAGGTCAAGTCCGCCAACTCTCGGCCATCCCCCGATGAACGAAGCACGCCGCGCACTGTGGCCGACGACGACGACCAAGCCGGGCCATGTGCTGCCGACTCTCGTCCTTCCTCCACCTACCCCACCCTCGAGGTCAATCAGCGATGGGCAGCTGGACATGGACTACGACGGCAACACCCCTCGAAGCCGCTCCAGGACAAGCACAGGGACAGCCACGACGCCCGCAGAGGCCAGGGATCGCCATGAATCTCCTGCCAGGGTCAAGGACGATGGCAGGCCCGACGCCATACTCTCCAATACACCCCCCTGTGGCACACCTCACGCATGTACTTGTAAACGCCTCCCCCTCCTTTCTCTCCTTAGTCTATAAAAGGAGGAAGGGACCGACCTGCAGGGGACGGCTGAATCGACCAGAAAAAACACACATCGCCACACACGGGACAGACACATTCGACTACATCCCAACACTTGCTCTCAGGGACTTGGAGAAATATCCTCTCCCGCATTGCTTGTAGCCCCCCTTTCTGCAAGCACTCCGGTGCAAGATAGTACAGCGCCCTTGAGCGCCCTCTGCTGGACGTACGACCCCCACGGTCGGAACCAGGATAAACACCGCCTCATTGTACTAAGCTCTTGCATCAACCGTCAAGGGACGGGACACAGCGCATTCTGTTTAGGCGCCGGGGATTGACCGACCAATTCCGGCACCGACAACTAGGATCTGTAACCCTTGGGAATTGCTTGGGCCATACAACCTGAAATTCGCTCCACGGGGATTCGAACTCAGGACCTGTGGAGTGCTGCTCGAGTGTCTTAACCGCTAGGCTAAGCACCCTTTGGCACGTTGGTACCCCCTCATCCCTTTTCTCTTCCTCACCCGATAGTAGTTGATTCATTTTCTAGGGTTCGATGTGTGTGACGAATTAGCCCGAGAAGCGCTCGATTTGTTCGTGCTTATAGTCGATTGGGGGGACAAGAGGGTGGGGGATCTCAGTGGATTGTGCTAGAGTTTGATTTTCTCTTCATCTTTCCCAACGCCTTGTGTATTTTTTTTCTTTGAGATGGATATTTATTTGATTGTTGGTCCATGTGTTCTGTGCATAGCTGTTTGATGGGCACAACTGAACTGATCTGGAGCTGCAATATACGTGAAGGAGAATCTGCTGCACAATGTCTCTGTGTGCCATTCCCAAGTGCTTGAGTAGAGACGAGTGGCTTGCAGTGCTCCCGTGTGCGCTTGTTGCAGGTTTTGTCAAGGCAGATAAAGATTTTCAGATAGTAGGTAAATAAATCAGTCTGTTCTTGTTCAGCACTTCACCTTATGATATTTAAACCAGATGATATGTTTCTTATACTTATTTAGTTCTTAAATAAACAGGCATACATTGCAGATGTTTTCCCTCCTTTTTTGGAAGCCAAGGCGCACATGTGTCATTTATTGAGATTTGTGCTATTCTTGGAATCTGCTTATTTTTCATGAGCGAATGAGTAACTGCATGTTGAATTAAGGTTGGAAAAATGGATATTGTCAGTCGCCCAGAGGTTTGGACCTCATCCTGAATCCTTTATGCACTAGAACTAAGATATATAGTGTGGATGTTTGGCGTGTAGCTTGTCGGTGCCTACAGTCACCTGTTACAATATGTTTTTAACAATTGAATTTGTGAATGTAATTACAAAATTGTCTTTTATCTCAACGACCGTGAGTTCTCCTTTACCTAGACACATTTTTGTTAAAATGCATTCTAGGATTTTCTTTACCTACACATTTTGTTAAAATACACATGTACTGCATGTGTCCCATATTATTACGTAGTTTCATCTATTTCCCAACCAGTTTCTATTTGTTGATTTAATGTTGAATTGTACACTGCTGTTGTGGCAATTTGTTGATAAAACTTCTTTTACTCAGAAAGAATATGGTTCATTTTCATCCCTTTCGAGGGGCTCTTTTTTTTTGTTTTTTCATTCCATTTGTTTCATTTATTTGTGCCATCCATCTTATTATATTTATTTGTGTTAAATTTCTATCATGCATTTTTATGTAAATTTTTATTTTTAACTATAATTTCTACAAATATTGTTTATAGCAGTGCCATAAATTTGCATATGTCAAATTTGCATAATTTCTACATTTTGTTGATGAGGCATTTGCTACAGATTTCTAGGCTATAGATCGTTTTGCATTTGTTGTTGGGTGGTGGTGTGTTGCTTTAACTGTTGTCTATCTAGTTGTTTCATGGCATGTGTTGCATGCTACTTACAATTAGAGTTTTTTTCCTTCATTATGATGAATTTGGGGATCATTTTTCTTGGGTTTCATGACACCTTATTCTATCGTGCACCATCTTGTTGCAGTTGCTCCCGTGCGCCTTAATTGATGTTTAGCATGGAGTAAATGCATAGTATTATTCTCCGGCAAAGATTATTGTTAGTTTATATGAATGTTACACTATTTGTGTGTGAGGTGTGTTTGTTGTTCCATTTCTAAATTATCTTTCTCCCACATATTTTGCAAATTGCATGCTAACATAGAAATGTTTGTGAGGGGTGTATGTGTGTGTGGCTTATTAGACTGAAAGCATTTTGATTTTGAAACTGGTATAAGCAGTGGAAAAATATAAGTGTTTGTTAGCAATAATCTGGTGTCATTAGTTCTTTGTGGTGCTTCTTTATTCAAATCATCTAACTATTTGCTCCTTTGGCTTTCCTGGGAGCCCTGCAGGAAGGGTACATATTGCAATGGTAAGCTCAGTTTACTCTCTTGGTACTTCTTTTGTGTAGATATAGCTGATGTGATGCCGGTAGGAAGGTCTGCTCTTGGATTCTTAGATTGGATTGAAATGTTTGCACTCATATTTGATGGAAGAAAATATGTACACTAATTAGTACTTCTGCTTTTGTTTTAGAATTGATTCATTTTGGGCAATAGCAGGCGGTGCAGCAGATTTTTCCCTATGGCAGGTTTGTCCCAGAATTTACCTAATTTCCTTCAATATGCCATACATATTACATTAAATGAATTGTCACTGAACCTACAATTAATAACATCTTTCTGTCTTACCGCCCACTCTATATATTTCTAAGCACTATATGTGGCGCCTTATTATGACCAGAAATACTTAGCATATATTGTTTCTAGGCTGAAACATATTGGTGGTTTAAATACAAACAAATATTGTGCGACATATTTTAGTACATCAAAATTATGACTTGTGTTTTTCAAGAAATGTCTGTCTTTTCAAGAAATGTTTGTCTTTCTTTAAGAAACGTTTTCATTATGTATCTGCTATTTTCATTATGTCTGTGTGTCTTGCTATTGGATGTTCTTGGATTGCTTTTAGCACTAGAAAGTACCAGTGGTATAACCTGGTTGGACATTAAACAACGTGTATATGTGAAAGCAAGAGTACTTGGGTCAGTTCATCTTGGTTAAGTTTATATTTCTTGTTCTTTAGCTGCAAATGTTGGACACGACATGCCCTCATGTTTGTTGTGGGGGGGGGGGGGGGGGGGGGGGGGGGGGGGGGGGGGGGGCAGAAAATGTGTGCTACCTTCGCTCTCACTATAGAATTGGTTCTTGCTGGGCAAAAGTAGGCTGTGCTGCAAGCTTTTCCCTATGATAGGTTTGTTCCAAAATTTACCTCTTGTCCTTCTATATGCTATACATGTTACATTTATTGAACTGTCACTGAACCTACGACCAATAGCATCTTCTGTCTTCCTTTATGCACTATATGTGGTGCCTTATGAGGTGCATCTCATCTTGAGATAGAAAATGCGAGTAACATGCATGTGGCCATTATGACTAGTGTAACAGAATTTTGTATCATCTTCAAACCCACTATGTGCCTTTGTATTTGGATTTGAGAGGGTTCGCATAGATTAAGTTTAGCATTTCCTTGGTTATAGAATTTCTTTTATTTCTGTGTTTTTTTCGAGAAATACATGTTTTAGGTAAATAGTTGTGTTTTAAGGAAATACTTATGATTTTTCAAGAAATAGTTGTGTTCTTTTAAGAAATACTTGTCTTTTTTCAAGAAACTTTTTTATCTTTTCTGCTATTTTCATTTGCAGCCTTCGCATTCCCTATAAGCTCAATTTTATTAGGGTTAGTTCTTGTGGGAATAGTTGTTTTTGTTTTTCACTAATAGGCTTCATTTGTAGTTGCATCGGAATATTATGCAGAAAATCCTCCTTCCATGACCAAATATGAGCATCACTTCCATCTCTGTTGCATACTTGAATGGATGGAGGGAAGAGATACATGCTTAGTTTGTGGCCTGGTTAGTACAACATTTTGATCTAGTTGAACATTGTTGTGGGATTATATAGGGATGTTAGATTCTATTGCATAGTTTTAACAACCACTTATTTGTGTTCCTGTATCTAGCTAGCTGCAAGCACTTAACTATCACTTCTTTTAGCCTTTGTTTATGGCATTGCAATTGTTGATCCTCTCCTCTTTATCAGAAAGACGAATATTCTTGCTCATTATCAAACAATCTACTGTCCGGGGCAACAAAATCTCCGCATTACCACGTCATTCAGGTTCCTCTTGGAACATTGTAGTATATGATGTATAATTTGCTTGTGTGATACCGATGTAAAAATTGAACAATTGTACATGTCTTCAGTCTCAAGTTCTTGTATATGTTGTCTGTGTGAAGTGTAAAGCCAACAACTGGGGCTCAAAAATGTCGTTGACTTGAGCAAATCAATAGACAAAAGCCTAAGTGGGTCCGTGGCGGCAGACAAAATGAACCCGTCAGCACTCCTTTCGAATGTTAACGGTCGTGCTACAGTACTCTGTGGGCCCGTTAACATCCACAAGATGCGTAACACTCACATCAATGGTTCATCTGTTGGATCCAACGGCACCGGCTGGTGACTGACGTATAACCTATATTTCAGTCGTCTGACAGCGAGACAGACCCACATTCAAACCGGTCCACGTCAGCACTGACCCACCGGTTTCCAATCGCGATATTCTCTGCGGCCGCCGCCGCCTGCGATGCTGCGAGCACGAGGACGCTAGGCGATCGACGCCATGCAGCATCAACGCTGCATCAAGGCCGGCTGATCAAGTATAAACAAATCCATTTCCAACGCACCCGGGGAAGATCTCCTCGCATTCTCGCCTCTCTTTATCGTCGCTTTATTCGTCTTCTTCTTCTTCCCTTGCTTCCGCTTCTGCTGGGGCCGATCATGGGTGATCAGACGACGGCGAAGCACTCGTTGTCATACACGAGGTTGGGCCTACAGCGGTGGCCGCGGCCGGCGAGGGGTTTCCGGCTGAGCCCGTCCCGCATCTCCGTGCGCCGGCTGCGTGCCAAGCTGTCAACGCTGCTGGGGCTCCTGGGCCGGTACGTGCGCAGCCTGCAGCTTCTCATCAGCTCATGAAGGGGGGCGTCGCGGCGGGCAGCAGCTCGCCCCCTGCCGCTGCCACCGGTGGTAGCAGGAGGTTTCTGGTCGGCGGGCAGAAAGGCGCCGCCGCCGCCGCCGCTGCCGCTGGAAAGGGAGGTCAGGCCGCCCTGAACGGCAGCGACAATAGCTGAAGCAAGGCGCCGCGGAGGCCGCCGTGCATGCGGTCCAACTCGTTCTACGTGCGCGACGTGGCCGAGTGCCTCAAGTTCATCAAGGGCAGCAACGTCCTTGCCGGCCTCGCCGCCGCCGCCGCCGCACGCCATGCCGCGGCGCGGCAGGAAGTGCTGATCGAGAAGGCGGCGCGGGGAAGGAGGGGCTTGGACGCGGGCGAGGCTCGGCATCTTTGCCGAGGGGAGGCCCAGGTATACCGAGCGTGGATGGATAGAGAATCGTTTGCCGATTCTGTTGGAAGTTGTTTTTTCTTCCTTTTTTCTATTTTTTGCTATCCCACAATGCTCTTACAATTGTTATGCACAAATTGCATTCTTTGTGGATACCCAAGGAATTATATGATTTTCAAAATAAAACGAAGATGTAGAGTCTCATAGACAATCCAAGGGATTGTTTGGTCTGATAAATGATTTCATTGCCATCTTATCACTTTTCATATTTTTGTTTAGTTTTAGAAATGAAATGAATTGATCTGTCCCTCCCCCATTATTTGCAGGCCGTCTTGAGTTCTTAATATATCTATACAATAAAAATTTTGCCGGTCAAAAAAAAATACTATAAAAATTTAATATATTAAAAATAATTTTCACCTAAAATTTTTCTACCTACCTCTGAGATCCCCGACATGTCGGATCCATTGAGGGAAATACGTTGATAGTTTTCTGATATCAAACAAAAAAACACTTTTTAAAGGGTCTCCACCATTTTTCTTTATCTTTTTTTCACCCGCTGAAATCCTTACCCGCCCTGCATATCCTCCCGACCAGTGGCGGACCCGGCTTTTGATAAAGACTAGGGCCAAATCCAGCGGTAAAAACAACCACATTTACGCCATATATAAGTTAACAGGAACAATATGAAAAATGTTATAATATCCTTGAAATAACATATTTAATTATGCGAATTGCGATGCAATGTTAAGATTTTTGGGCATATTTATGACCTTATGGTTGGCATAGACCTCCCTAATGTTTGGATGTATTTTTTTAATTGATTTCTTAACACCAGAATCTGCAATAATATCCTCTCAATCCAATACATGATTGGAATCGCCCTCCTCCGGAAAGCAGCATTGCCGTTGTTAGCTTCAATTGCTGTCGCTCCTTGTTCTAGAGGAGAAGCACTAGTTCTGGCTGTTATAGTTTCTTCTCGTGCAGAGGGATCAAATTGGTTCAGTTAAAATTGTTTCTTGTTCTGTACCTTGACTCAGTGGCGTAGCTACATTGGGGCTAGCTGCCCCAGCTAGATCTGTGCTGGTTGGAATACATTCCTTCTTATTCGATGATATTTCTAAACTTCGTCAGCATTTCTAGATGGCGTCATGACTAGCGGGTTCTTATTACCTGCTAATTTGTGTCTTTATTCTTCAAATTTGAGGATACATCTTTAAACTTCACATAAAATTTGTGCAATTGCAGTATATAGATGTGTGAACTAGTGTGTGTTTCATTTTGATTTGGTAGTCGCCCCAGCTAATTTTTTTTCCTGGCTCCGCCACTGCCTTGACTCCTTGATACGGAGGTGGAGGAGATCGATTTATTCCTTGGAGATGAAAATAGAAGGGATTTATCACTACATTCAGCCATTTAGTTGTTTGGCAGGAACATGATGGAAATATGATTTCAAATGATTGCAAGTCTAAGTCTGAAACTTCATAATAAAATGGGCTCGGTACAAAATAGGACACAGATTTCATTACATCAGGGAGATTAGGAAGATTTAAACACCTCAGACTAGCGTGAGTAGAGTGGCCGGCGGTGCCTCCCTCCGACCGTGGATGCACACTGCAGGTCTGCAGCCCGCATGCAACTGATGAGCAGAGGAGGAAGTGAGGAACTAATCACCAAGCTGTGCCGGTGGCCGCAACCCGCAAGTTGCGCTGTCGCAAGGACGCGTCTGCGCAAGTTGAACCTGTTAACCTTTACTCTAGACGACGGGCTGGTGGCCTGGCCTAATAATTTTTTGGGCCAAAACTGAGGAGGGTAGTGGAGATTACTGGGCCACGACTAGGGCCACGGCCCGGGTGGCCCTAGGCGCATATCCGCCCCTGCTCCCGACCCACCTCCACTCTCCACTAATTACACCTAAACTTTCCAAAGTTGTTGTCTCATGTTTGAAAGGTCATCTTCTCTCACCACGCCGAAGGTCCATCGCCATCCTTCACTCATGGGACATCCATCGTTGTCTCGTTGGTGTTCTCTTGTCATTAACACATCAAGCAAACAAGACTGGAATGGCACCTACCGAAGACATCGTTAGTTGAGTTCATCTAGAGCTAGTTCCTGGCAGCATCTTCGATGAGACGGTAGGAGCCTGTGAAGGCAATGTAGAATGGGTGGTTCTGTTGCCTTGGTCATTGGCGTTGATCCCAACTTCGCGGTTCTGTCTCACGCTAACGCAGGAGAAAGTTGTGCCCATATGGATCCCAATGGCAGGCCATTCATGAAGATCCAATGCCAAGCCACTTTTCACGTGCAACTTGCAGTTGTTTAGCTGATGCAAGATTGAAGTTTTTACACGTTCCGCATATTCACTCTAGCAGTCATATTTGTTTTGTTCTTCTGGAACCTTCAACTATCAAAATTGTCTCCCCTCTCTCTATGGGCGCGCTTGGTTTCCAAGCAAGCTCTCTCCTCGCTGGTGGCGCTTGCGTTTAGATACCAGGCAAGGTGACATTGGAGCATATACCAGCAGAGTTTTGGGGGAGAGCAAGTTTGGCTCGCAAAGCGAGGCTTGCTCAGGCCACAAAGGTAAAAAAACAAAATCGGAAACAAACCTGCCATGTTTCTATATACAAAACTAGTGAGTAATGACTATGACAAATATTAATTTTTGTTAAACTATGCGCGTTCATTTGTAGGGGTGGATAACGAGCGAGCTCTAGCTCAACTCGGTGGTGCTCGTTATATTAACAAGGTAGCTCGGCTCATTAACATAACAAGTAAAAATGTCAGGTTAGCTCGCGAGTCAGTGCACAAACATATGCTCTCAGATCAAATAAGGTAGAGAGGTGCACAAACGTATCCTATGCAAACTAGCTTCGTATGCAAACTATGAAAACCAGCACCACATCCACTGGATCCACATCCGATGGTCATATAGAGAGGTGGGAAATTTTAACAATTAAACCCTCCCACTATTAGTTTTCCTAACCATAATTTGTCTAAAACCCCCCATCTCTCTCTCCCTCTTCGCCGCGATGCCGCGGAACTTG
This sequence comes from Echinochloa phyllopogon, assembly GCA_033239725.1. Classification (NCBI taxonomy): domain Eukaryota; kingdom Viridiplantae; phylum Streptophyta; class Magnoliopsida; order Poales; family Poaceae; genus Echinochloa; species Echinochloa phyllopogon. The sequence goes on from BTCW01000001.1 coordinate 8,519,838, forward strand.
AACGGCACGCTGAACTCTCTCGCGCAGTTGCTCAGGCGGCAGCCTGTCTCCTCGATCTGATATGCAGGGCGGGAGCCAGGATGGGGGCGGTCGATGCCGGTGATCCTGACCTCCGGTGGGCTGCCATGTCTGGCGGCGAGGCCGCGGAGAAGGCCGGGCCACTACTGGTCGTAGTCGACGATGTGCAGGCGGCGGCGGCCGGCCACGGCGTCTATATGGTCTTGTTGGAGATGGCGAAGGCCACCTTCTTGCAGCAGCAGGCGGCCATGAAGAGCTGGTAGGCCTCGAGGAAGTCGCGGCGGAGCTGCGGCGGAGCATGAGGGTATGGTACAGGCGGCTGCCCGTGCTGGCGAGGCGGGCCTCCAGGCCGTCGGTGAGGCAGTGCGCCAGCCTCTGCGCGGCGTCGCCCGTGGGGGAGGACTGGAGGAGTGGCGTCGGACCTGCGCCAGCAGATCCTGCACGGTGCGGCGGAATCATTGGCAGATATTTCAATATAAAGAAGCACAACTCAATGCAGACTGTCAATCAGATTCAGGGAGATATAACTACAGGAGCTGTGTGCAAAGGAGTACAGTAGGTCTGATTCATTTATGCTTCCACGAACTGTGCTGGTTCTGTTCGAGTTTTGTATCGACAGAAACGAGGTAATGTTTGTGCTGTTCTGCATGATGGGATCGCAATGCAATCTGTAACGGCATGATTCCTCAGCCAACGGCCTGCGCGCACCGGAGGAGTAGCGCGTGCAGGTCCACCGTGTTGTCAGCGGGTGTTGTCAGTTGCGCCGCCGCGGCGCCACCGTCGGCGCATCGGCTTCTGGTAGTCGACGCCGACGGTGGGGCGGTGCTGCTGCACGTCCTTCATGCATATGTCGTGCTCGCGGAGCATCATTTCGTCGAACATCTGACGGGCGTCGGCTTCGTCGTTGGGTTCCGGCGCCATGATCTTTGTGGGCCTGTCGTCGTCGTCGTGCCCGGCACCGGCAACATTCCTGTTGTGCTTGCTGCCCTTGGTGGGATCGAGGAGGAGGATGGCGTTATTGGTGGGCAGGAACTTGGCGGCTTCCTCCATTCCCTTGAGGAACGCAGAGCTGACCATGGCCCCATCCCCACCACTGACTCCGCCGTCGTCGTTGATGGGAAGCCAGGGGACCTCACCATGCTGGAGCGGTCAGAGTGGTCGAAGCTGCCGGAGGAGGCTGATGATGAGCTGGTGGTGGTGTCGCCGGCGAGGATCTGGACGAAGGGCATCCGTTCCTGAACTGTTAGAAGGAGGTTTTAGACAAATTATGGTTAGGAAAGCTAACGGTGGAAGGATTTAAGTGCTAAAATTTCCCACCTCTCTACGTGGCTATCGGATGGGGATCCAACGGTTGTGGTGCTGGTTTGCATAGTTTGCATACGAAGCTAGTTTGCATAGGATATGTTGCCGATAAGGTATATAGATGATCAACCAATATATAAAATCGTGCATATGCAGCATGCAGATGATTCAAGTAACATAGGCGATAAGTTTTAGTTAAATCAATCAAGACATAAGCATAACATAAAGTTACATAGACTATACTTAAAAAATTTAATTACTCATAGTTAATAGCAAATATCTTGTGACATATAGTTAAAGATTAATACATACGATATATGTGGTCAGGTTTTTAGGTATATTGGACTACATATCGTCGTAGCTTATGTGCTGCTAGCCTGCTAATACACTTAGCTTGTTAAGCTCGTGAGCCGCTCGCGAGCCAGCTCGAACTCGCTCATTATATCATTATACTAACGAGAAAAACTCTTGCTCGGCTCGTTAGGAATATGCACCGAGCCGAGCCAGCTGCGATCCGAGCGAGTTAACGAGTTTCGAGCATTTTGTTCGGTCCTGCTCAATACTCATATGTCTCTGCTAGTATTTTTAAAATAATTTATAATTTATTATGAATAGAGTACTTAATATAAACACAAAAGGCAGCGGAGTAACTCTAAATTATTCAGCGACCCTTCGTTCTCTAATCTTGACAAGGAAGTAGTAGCTGATTCGCTGGTCTCGGCTGCGCACAGACCCTCGCCGTCGACTCTTCTAAACCCTTCGCCATGGCGGCCACGGCAAACGCGGGGGGCGCCGCCGCGCCGCCGCCGCGGCAGTGCAAGTTAGACCCCCAGAGCGAGCTGCGCGTGGAGGTCCCCCCTGACGCGCCCCTCCGCGTGCGCCTCGTCGCCGGCACGGCGGAGATCTTCGGCACCGAGCTGCCCCCCGAGGGCTGGGTCCCCATTCCTCCCCGCTCCAAGATCGCCGTAAGCACCACGCCGCCCCCTCTCCATCTCCCCTTCCCCAGCAAAAGGAATCCACCTGCCCCGCGCGGCTGCTGGCTTCCGCCGCCATCGCTCGGTGCTGCTTGACCTGATTCGCCGTTTCTGTTGTGCCGATTAGATCTTCACTTGGCACGGCGCGACGCTGGAGCTGGACGGGGTCACCGAGAGCGAGTATCCATCCGAGGAGGTGCGCCGTCGGGCTCGGTTTCTTCTCCTGGTCCTAATATCTGTGTAAATTTGCGGTAATGAGGTTCCTGGTGAGATGATTCTATTGCTGTGGGCTGCAGACGCCAATGAATGTCTACGTCAACACTCATGCCATTCTTGACGCGCGGAGGGCGAGGGCGAGGGCTGCTGCAGTGCAGGGGGGTGACCTGGAGGCCTCGCAGGTGAGTGCTCCTGTTCCAATTTATCAGGGTGTCTTGTCATCATACAATTGCAGGGATTGTTGCATAGTTGAGGGTCTGTAAGAGATGCAGAGTATTATCCTATAGAACTGGTTAGAGAGCTTGCCGGTTTTGCTAGTTTTGTCGCATTCTGTGGATTTCACATCCCTAGAAATGGAGAGCAAGTGGTAATTCTGTATTTGTTCAAAAGCATATGTTTCTGACATCACTAGTTAGAGAGCTTGGCAGTTTTTGCGAGGAAGTCTTATATGTTCCTGACATGATGTTCAAAAGACAGACCACAATGTATTATACATTACTCTGTGGGACAAAAAAAAACAGATTGCAATATGGTCCCGTACAATTCTGTAGGAACAAATTGTGATTGAAGTATTGAACCCTAACAGTGTGCTGACAGCCTTAGAATATTATCATAGGTTGAATATAAACATGAGCATAATGTATAGATTGAGCATGAAGATGAGCATTATATGGTTACATGAACAAAACAAATTGTTGTTCTTGGTGTAGGATCTTTTTGCTTATATAGGACTTCATTTCCCTGGACTAAATCACTGAATTTTTCTAACCCTCTGTGGTTTAGGGACCTAGAGTGATTGTTGTGGGACCAACAGATTCTGGAAAAAGTACTCTCTGCAAAATGCTCCTCAGCTGGGCTGCCAAATTGGGCTGGAAACCTACATATGTGGATTTAGATATTGGCCAGGGGTCTATAACGATCCCTGGATGCATTTCTGCTACCCCAATTGAGAAACCTATCGATATAGTTGATGGGATTCCGTTGGAGATGCCACTGGTTTACTTCTATGGCCACCCAACTCCGAGGTAACTCTCCAGTATATTCTTTGGCAGTTCTTTCACACTACTGAATGCACTCTGTATATAAGATTTTCCTTTCTTCTAATCGCTTTGCCACCAAATATATTGCTTGTGTTACAAATAGTGTCAACCCGGATGTTTACAAAGTTCTTATGAAGGAGCTAGCTAAAACATTAGAGAGACAGTTCTCTGGCAATGCTGAATCGAGGGCAGCAGGAATGGTTATCAATACCATGGGGTGGGTTGAAGGCCTTGGGTACGAGGTAAGTACTTGGTTTCAAATGACTAGCAATTTCAGTATGTTTGCTGATGGCTAATTTTATATGCATCATTTGATGATTCCTTATTTTTGCTCTACAGTTACTTCTAAGTGCAATTGAAACTTTCAAGGCCAATGTAGTGCTGGTACTTGGACAGGTGAGTGATGCTTTGCTTTGATCATGCGAACAGTGAGCATGAGGTGTTTTTCCAATATGGGCATTACTATTGATAAATCATCCTTGTTTCCTTTCGCATTCGCTGCATTGTCATAATATTTGGTTTGATGTTATTAACTATTCAAATTGTAGTTGAGTATAATGTTGCTAAGCGTCCTCGGCAGGTAAACATTTTGTTATAATACTGTGCTATTATAAAGGCATCATGTTAATCCTTCTAAAAGATCTAATCGAAGGTTATATACTGTGCTATTATATATGTTGTCCTATATAGTGTTTGTAAAGTAATGGAGATCTAATCGAGTAACAAAACAGTAATGTGTTGCAGCATTAAGACGTGGTTGATCTCAAGTTCAAACAAAGCATAGTCTGCTCATTACTCCCTGGTAGCGTGCTTTCTTATAAACAGGTCATCCACACTAGTTCGCTCCACTTATGCGTCCAGTGTGCCTACTGAAAGTTAGGTGATTTATAATGGCATTTCTAATAATTATAGATAAGGCATTCAAAAGAATGTTCAGTATGTGCCGACTGGCATTCAGAAAGATTTGAATAAATGTGCATACAAGCAAAAATCATCAAGCATGCAGAATTGCGTGTCACGAACAATTGAAACCCTGAAAGATTTCTTGTGTTGGCATACTGTAGTGATATTGCATTACATTGTTATTGAATCTTGCCAGAAACAGTGCCTAACAGAGCTGTACCCCGTTCGTACAAGCAAAAATCACCAAGCATACAGAATTGGGTGTCACTAACAACTGAAACCCTGTAAGATTTCTTGTGTTGGCATACAATAGTGATACTGCATTACATTGTAATTTAATCTTTCCAGAAACAGTGCTCAACAGAGTTGTACCTGTTCGTCGTTTTATCTCGAATGTTGAGTTGTGGATAAATGCGAAACCATATATGAAGCAGCTTGTCAGAATTATTTGATCTATCTCATGGCTTGCAGGAGAAACTCTGGAAGATGTTAAAGGATGCAGTTCAAAGCAAGCCCAACATTGATGTTGTAAAACTTCAGAAATCAGAGGGTGTTGTCCTCAGAAATTCAAAATATCGCCAAAAGACCAGAAGCTTCCGAATCAAGGTAAACTTTAGTTTCTTGAAGTAGAATTTGCCTAACAATGCCATCAAACTTTGGTTGGTACCTAATTTTTAAAGGTTATTGATGAAACTTTAAATGGCTGATTATCATACACTGTCACTCTCTTTGCCTCTTTCTTGTTTTGAATAATTCACATGTAATCCAAACAATCTTTGTGGGGCAATTATTCATTATTTCAACCTTATGTTATGCTGTAAATTGTTAAACCTAAGTCATAATGGGCTCTTGCAGGAATACTTTTATGGGATTGCAAATGATCTGGCGCCACATTCAAACATTGTCAATTTCAGTGATGTCTCGGTGTACAGAATTGGTGGTGGCCATCAAGCTCCCCGCTCAGCATTGCCTATTGGTGCAGAGCCTGTGGCAGATCCTACTCGCCTTGTTGCTGTCAACATCAGCACGGATATGATCCATACAGTGCTTGCCATTTCTTATGCTAAGGAACCTGATGAAATAATTTCTAGGTAAGAATATTGTACCCTTTGCTTATATTACTGGCTATAGGGCAGTAAGTTAGGTTTAATGCAAAAGAGACTCAGACTAGATGTATCACAGAAGCTACATTGTTTCTAGACCATAGTTTTACAACAGCCTTAGGAAAATGAGAATACATCGTGTAAGTAATTGAGTGTTGGGAGTTATTTACAGTTGGTTATCCTATCACATTTTTAGATTCTGAGGTTATTTTCCTTTTCTTCAGACTGATCTGCACAAGTAGCTTTTGTGAGCTATATCTTGTTTGTACATGTTTTGCATCAAGCTATTCCCAGTTATGGCCCTAACCTCACCATATGTAGGTGACTGTTATCCTTATTTCACAAGATCCGAACTGTATATTTTTGAGTTCTGAAGTTTGAGTTCTCAAGCTATATATTTCTATAGGAATGTCTTGCCATGCTTTAGACAGGTACAATAAGGATGATTACGGTTCTTTTTGTATGTGGGTCTCAAAATATCTCCTTGTAACTATTTCCCTATCGTACTGTTTGATTCTACCATTACAACTAAAAAAATTGATGCAAGACCCACAGAATCGGAGCTTGTTTTTCCTTGTCACAAGTTGCATGTACTCGTTTGCTAACATCTACAACATGATTTATTGCAGCAATGTTGCCGGATTCATCCATGTGACAGATGTGGACATCCAAAGGTATGCATGGGACCAGCGTTAAGTTATGTGAGTTTATAGTATGTGTTCACCTGGAAATAACGTTCTTCATTCCAGGAAGAAGCTGACGTACATTGCCCCTTGCCCGGGGGAATTGCCAAGCAGGCTGCTGATTGCGAGCTCACTGACATGGTACGAAGCCTGATCAGCTCGAGACTGAAGATTGTAGCTTAGATGGGCAGTTTGCCCAGGCGGGTATAGCGGCATGTTGTAAAGCCAGGACATGTTGTAACGCTGGAACTGAACGTACTGTGTTGCACTGCTAACCCACAGAAACGATGTACGGGCCAACATTTTGGTTCAGGCGCATATGTTTTGATCATTTGATGTGTTGCTGTCTCCTATCGTGATTCCCTATCGTGCGTGATTCCATGACAAATGACAACTACACAATTGAGCACAACTCGTGTCCTGGTTACGTTCACCTTGTGGACTTTTGTGCCTGCATAACGCCCAGACGTTCCATCACCCATCTCTCAACGGTGAAACAGAACAGCACGTCAAACATGAACTGAAACCTATCTCGTAAAATGGTTTAAAAAATTTGCAACATCCGATTGCTGAATAATGTGGAATTACCACCCTTGACATTAAAAGCCACCATGAAAACCATATTTACCACTGCCATAACCAATAGAATGCCAAACCCATTACAAGACGCCAACGAACTTTATACAGGAGGGCATGCGGACGCTGCAAACCCAAACCAAAAGCATCCCCATCCGGACACGATTTATTCAGCCAGGCAGACGATATGATGATTCTGACCACATGTCTTAGACGAAAAAGAAAAACAAACGAGGGGCAATCCTACTGCAATTTCCCTTCACTGTCTACAAATAATACAAAGTCGAAGTACAACAGAAAAAGAAAAATCCACTGGCATTAACTTTTAACATCTTGTATAAAGATTGGGAAGAAGCAACAAAATCTCCAAACGAAAGAATGGGGAGACATACAGCTCGGGCTCGTGGAACCCGTATCTAAGGACAGAAGATCTACAGACCCTGACGCTGCAGGAGGAGCATCAACACCAGTAAGTTAAAAGGTCACCACCACAATTACAAAAAGTAGTCTGGGGTCTTGCGAGTTGTGTCCGGCTCTATTTGCCGAGGTGCAGGATCGAATTGGAGGAAGTTCTGGTCCATGTTTTCACCGATTTCAAGAATTGCTGCCATGTTACCACATCGGTAACAATAGTTCGGTGCACTGAAAACTGTGACAACATTCTTATCCTGCAAGAATTATAACAGAAACTATTCAAGCTTCCAGTGGGATAGAACTTCGAGAGATAGAAGCATACAAAGAGCAGTACACTAAAGATACATAATCAGCAATTTGCAAATAGGAATGCAACGTCAGTAACCAAAATGGTGCCTAAAGTACAACAAAGCTGTTACTCACTAGATCAGTTTACAACAGAATACACTTAAATGTACTCGGTTGCATGTGTTTGTAAATCTTTGTAAGGGATGAGTTGTATAAGAAAGGAGTTCAGCATGAAGTGCATGTACTTGATTATAAATTTATAACTGCAAGTTGTACAGGAATTCACAATCTAATATTCTTTGGAGGGTAGCCAATACAGTTGGTTCATTAACTGTAAGCAGATAAACAATTTGGAAATGCAACACTGCATTCTTAAGACCCACCTGGCACCAATTGAATCCTTCCATTACAAGCTGATGGGCCCTTGAAATGAGAGAGAGACCATTTGTATGGTTGAATTGCTGTGCAATGTCTTGCCCAAATGTGTAACCAGCTCCTCTTGGTGAAATTCCCCAACCACATCGGTCATCTGGGTCAGACCACAAAAGATCGCACATGGGTCCTTCATGAGGAACCTGCATGCATTTTTTGTAATTTGCTATTTTAGCTGAGGAACAAAAAACCAGATGTATAATATGTTAAATCAACACAGTATAAAAATTAGAAAGTTATCAGTTCAAAACTCATCACCATCAGGCATCAAGATTTCCTAGAATTTCCTAGCATCAATAAGCGTTACCTCAAAATCCAAGGCAAGGGGCACTATGGGCAACTAGTGTTAGCTATATGCACAATGACCCTCATAACAAATGGTGAACTCAAAAAAGAAATGGGTCTCTAAACTAAATGATCCACCCTGTAATCAAAGTATTGGGAATTCAGAGTATCCTCTATCAGATGTAAATGTTACACAGATAAGTATATATATGCTGCAAGATGATAATTAACAAGTAAACCTAATTGCACAAAGAGTGATGCCATCCTGAAAATGAGCAACAATTGGTCACTCCCCTGCCTGCCCCCAAAAAAACCCAAAAAAGAGACAAAGAAAATACAAGTAAAAAACAGACCACTTGAAGAGCCTGAACTAATACTGGACTAAGCAACCCTACAGAATAGACAGCAAGCTCCAAGGAGAACAGTCATATCAATGAGACTAGCCTAATGATTAACTAGGAACGCTACACCACTTGTATATTCAAAACATCTAACTCATCAGTCATTACTAGTCAGAAAATGGAGTATTAATGTTTTCAATCAGAGGTGGCATATCTAGTTCACCACTAGTGTAGGATAACGAGAATTGAAATATCAGTCACTGGATCAACAGTGAATGGTACAGAGTATATAGATAAAGGTAAAATCCCTTGTATAGATGAGTACAATAAAATGGCTAATTTTACTGCTTTTAGTCGTGGTACTTTAGTTCTCCTTAGATAACCTCATCAGAAGATTAAGGGATGAAGTCTCAAAAAAGAAAAATTTAAGGTATGCTAAATGGCCCTCCACAATCAAAAGTATTTTTTTTAAAAAAATGCAACATGACTTAAGATAGTTAAATATCACACCACAGTTTTCTGTGCTAACATCTGGCTGCATAAGTTAATAACTGAATACTGTGGTTGTGGTACCATGTTTGTACCTAGACAAATATTAAGCATACATAAACAAAAGTAAACAGTATGACCACATGGCTGATCAATTATTCGTGTATAACCAACAATACATAAACAGATATACTATTCTCGAAATATCACAATTATCTATAGCATACAATGCATCCATAGACAGGATATAATGATGCTGGACAAGGAAAAAGACAACCTAGTTCATAATAAAAGCTGTACACTGTTGCCTACCTCTTGTATGCGATCAAGAGAACGAATGTTATCCAATGTGTCCAATGATGGAGAGAGGCCACCATGAAGACAGAAGACCTGCAACATGGTTTCTAATATGTCAGGCATATATTCAGCAAGCCCAAAATAGCATCAACCATAACAATTTGAGGTGCATACCTGATTTTCTATAAGAGCTGTGAGAGGCAAATAATCGAACAAGTCTGTAAAGTACTTCCATACATTTGCATTTCCATATTTTCTTAAGCATTCATCATAGAAGCCATACCTGTAATAAAATAGTCAAGGTCAAAAACCATGTGGTTTTATTACAGGCATACGCTATAAAGTTCACATGATAACTGTTAAAAGAAACAAACAGGTCCAGCATGTGCATGTGCTAAACAATTATGATTTGGACTGTGCAACTGAAGTTCATTTCAATGTTCTAGGCCATAGAATAGAGAAACAATAATGAAAGCAGTAAAATCAATGGATGACTAAGGAAAAACACAATAAGGGTGTTTAACCACAGCAGTGTGTTACTAGGTTAAAATTCATGGCAATAAGGTGGTCACATATCTAGCTGGATATCTTTCTGTAAACAAATAGTTGACAATGCCAATCGTGTTGACACAACAATAGCATTGCAGTTTAACACACTAAATCAAGACACTTCTGTTATCATATTCCAGCATAAAAAAGACGACCTATCAAGAGTGTTGTTAAAGCCTTATGTACAAGAACAAAATAATCTAGTTCCAAATTAAACATCTACTGTCTAGACATGTTACATGTGGAGTGAGGAAGTTCATTTCAAATGTTCTGGAAAAAAATAAGATACATCTCAAACACTTGTAGCTACTATGTAATTACTCAATAATGGAAAGCATGAAGTATAAATGAAGTTGCAATACAAAATCCAAACATTGCTAGAAGATGTAAACTCACACTTGGGTGATCTGTCTGCTCTCATGATTTCCTCTAAGGATCGTAATTCTATCTCTGTACCGGACCTTCAAAGCCACTAAAAGAGAAACCGTTTCCACTGAATAGTAGCCACGATCTGCAGTAAAGAACATCATCATCAATTTAACAAACATGACAGTTATGCTAGAAAAACTATACATGGAAATGAAAGCAGCTACTAAATTATTCATCTCCTCGACTCAAAGGAAACATAAAATTTCCCTTCAAGCATTCAAACAAACGACATTGCGTGTGGCATCCAGCATATCTAAATTGCCAAGATAAGCAAGCTACGGTTTTTTGTCTTACTTAATAAAGATCGGCCTGGAACAACGGTCGACTACACTCACAAATATATCTTACAAAACCGCTTGAGCAGGATTCCAAATGCCAATAAATCAGAATGTCGTCTCAACAGCCAAAGGAGCGAAAAAGCAGGCGCCAACAAGATCCTAGCATGCTAGACCCAAAACTCCAAAAGTGAGACAGAAGCAGCACAGCGCATTAGCCTCGACAAGTTGAAACACGAAAAGAACTACAATAGCCTACGTAAGCAGTAAAGATGTTCCCTAATTTCCTGAGAACCAAATTCTTCCAACAATCCAACCGGCCGACCACACAAGAACCAATAACCAATAAACTGTTCAGTTTTTTTTTCGCAGGATCTAAAATTCGCTACTTCGGCCGCACCAATCCCCACAGATAACAGATCGGCTGAATCAGGCATCGGCAGGTCCGAGCACGTGAGTAAGAAGAGGAAGGGCAGCAGGGAAGCAGGGGACAGCCGCGTGAGAGAAAGTTAGGGAGGGAAACGTAGGCACGCACCCACGTAGTCGCCCATGAAGAGGTAGTTGGTGTCGGGCGCGTCGCCGCCGATGCGGAAGAGCTCGATGAGGTCGTAGAACTGGCCGTGGATGTCGCCGCAGACGGTGACGGGGCAGCGGACCGGCTGCACGTTCCACTCCTCCATGAGGATGGCCTTGGCCTGCTCGCAGAGCGCCTTGACCTCCGCCTCGGGCAGGAACTTGCAGTCGCGCAGCTGCGCGATCTGCCGGTCCAGATCCCCGTGCGACGGCATCTCGCCCGCCGCCCGCTCCCCGCCCGCGGCGGATGTGGGGGGTGGGGGCGGCTCCTCCTCCGGCCGGCGAGCCCGCCGGCGGTCAGGTCGGGGCTAGGGTTTGCGGGGGATCGGCGAGGGACGCGGGGGAGGCGGAGCTCATGCCTCCATTTTTTTTCGGCCGCTGCTTTGTTTTATGCGAACGCGAGATTTTTCTCCTGCTCTTCTCTCGGGACGGGGAGCGCCTCGCTGCAGGTGGGCAGAGCGAGCAGGTTGGGGTGGGGTTGGTGTGTGGTTTGGTGGTTTTGGAGGGGTGGGAATGTAATTATTAGCAGGGGGGTAGTGAGCTGGTCAAGGGAGACTTTCCGTAGGTGGCTATGTCATGCTCTTGCCAGCTTTTTAAGAGGGGGGCAGCGTGAGCTAGTCGCCTAATCCATGCATCCATGGTCTTCTGTTGATAATAAAAAGATAGGTGTATTGTTTTGAACCGACTGTATTGATTTTTATTTGATAAAAAAACTAATATAATTTAAGTTTAAGTGGTGACTCGAATTTTATCTAGTCCTTTGATAAATTTTGTTAATTTATATGATAGATGTTGATGATATTGTATAAGAAAAAATATAGCTATATGCATATTGAGCATTGGTATTAGACATTATTAGTTGAATGTAATAAGATGATAAAAAAGACTATAAATTAATAGAGTCTTGACTCGTGATTAATTAGACTAGCTAATTAAATATTTATATCACGTATTATTTAAGTTTATATATTATTATTTATTTTATTCACATAAATTACTAATTTATTTTATAACAATGTTTAAGCTATCCCCAAAAGTATATTTGGATTGGTGATATGAGTGAAAAACATTCGGCACCAGGAAGAGAGACATTTAAACTAAACATTGATAGTTTCTTAAGATTTATTTGTAAATTTATTTAATGTAACTAGATATAATAAAGTTATTCATCATATTTTAATTTTTTTAGAATTATCATATCTCGAGTGAGTCTTTTCTTCTTCTTTTTTTAATCGTGAATTCATGGCTGTCCTTCACTAGTTTCGGGGAGAAGAGATGAATGAATTGACTCGGTTTAAAAGAAAAAGGGGAAAAATGACCGCGTGGAGGGCTTGGGCTCTTCACTAGCGACCAGCCGTCTCAGCGCGGCGCAAAAAACCCTCCCCTAGTGCGCAACTCCGGAGACAGGCGGGTGTCATCAGCCATGCCGCCGCATCCTAAGAATCGCAGCCGCGGTCCGGCGGCGACCGGAGGGAACGGGCGGCCCCCGCGCCGGATGGCGAGCCGGGACGCGTCGGAGCGCGCCGCGTTCTTCGCTCGGCGCGAGGCGGCGGCGGTGCTCCGCCGCGTGCTCCGCGGGGACGCCACCAGGCGCGCCGCGGGCTCCATCAAGTCCCTCGTCTACTCCCCCACCGTGCGCAACAAGCGCGCCACGTTCGCTCTCGTCTGCGAGACTCTGAAGTGTAAGTAAGCGCAGCCCCACCCCTGCATGCCTCCGGCTGCCTCGGTGCCGAGCTTTAGAGAACAATGTGTTCGACGGAATGCCAGTGTAGATACCTGGTGCCGTTCCAGTCCCTTGCAGGTGTCCGATTGGATTGGGTGCCTCAGCTGTGTCGGTTATAGTGTTGGGATGGCTTGGTGGGTTGTGAGGTTGTCTTCAGCGTGTACTGTGTGGTAGAATTGTAGCAAGCAAAGCAAATGCAATGTAGCTGTTGATGCACATATCCAGAGTCATGCAGTATCTTATATAGGTCAGATTTGTTTGTCACACAGTGCAAGAAGCTGTTCTACATTAACTGCTTGACACTTTATTCCTTCTGCTCAAGTCATTTTCTTCTAAAGAAGTCAGATTTTACAAGTTAATACAGTTGTGTAGTTGGGATAGTGTCATTACTCCATTTGAATGTGTCTAGGATTCTTGTGCTGTTTCAGTTGCGCAAATGGCAATTTAGTGTTCTGTTGTACTTTGAGGCTTCATTTTTGTTTTCCTGTGTTAACTTCTTCCCTCATGTTCCTTTGTTTCCTTTTGTCAGATCTTCCGATTCTTAAGGAGGTTTTAGGATCAAGTGGAGTACTAAATAGCAAATGGAAGGTCAGCCAACTGAATCAAATGTTCAGATGGAATAAAATTCCTTCCTGCTGCATCTACTTTTACCAGTGCTGTTGACTGCTTAATATGCTGAGTTTAAAGTTTAGTCACGTCTCTTAATTAGAAATGCATAACACCTTCAGGCAGCAAGGCACAAGTTCACCACTTTTTCTACTTCTATACTTGCAGAAACAGGAGGAATTGGTCATGGTGACTGCCTATGACATTCTCTTTGGTCAGGTTTGTCAGCTTTTTAGACCTTTGAAGTGATCATATTAGTTTAACAGTTTGTGTCTGTTTACCTTATCTAACCCTTATAAATTGTAAGTTCAAATCTTGTTGCTATAAAATATCTATACTTCGAGTTGAGGATTGGATTAAGTACTTGTCTTGCACTCTTGCCAAGTAGTCATTTGCTTCTGTTGAGAAACCTGTTCAAGTTCAACATGTCATTCATCTTCATTACTTATGTTCTTTCTCCTCTTCTTCCTATTGAAGAAATTCTGACATGGAATGACATTTCTAGGGAATTGCAGTTTCTGGATCAGCTGAGGAGTTTATTATGCTACACAAAGACACTCTTACAGGTGCTCTTAAGAGAATTTGCGCCAAAAGGAAAGTCAGCAGCGTTGAAGACTTGCTAGGAAAAAAAACAGAAGGTACCCTTCCCTCTTATCTGCTTGTGTATTTCTAAATTATTATTGCTGGCCATCTAAGATCAAATGTGGTTAGATTCTGCAAAATTTTAGTGGTTCAGAGAAAATACTAGCTTGCAATGAATATTTATCTACATTGCACGATTAGATTGTGCTACCATTTTTAATATAAAATGTCACATATGCCGAGGATTATCTGAGCAGAGTTCAGACTATGTTTCTTGTATTTAGTGTCTTCTAAGTTCATTTGCATAGTTGCAGGCACAGCTGTCTTTTTATGATATTTGACAAATCCTGGTTAACTGTTGGCAAATTATGGATTGTGTTTTTAAGAAATGCCCCCCAAGATAATAATTGATAAACACTGATTGTTGGCAAATTGGCTGGCTTCCTGCAAGCCAATTTGGTTGTAAATATTAGGATTGTAACCATGTTTGGTGTAAGGTGTACATATCAATATATCACATCTGCTTGTGTGCATTGCTCGATTTCTATCTACTTATCAATGATATATAATCCTCAGTAAACATACACTGTATGCTACTAAAGTTATTCATGTACGTGCCTTGATGTTCACTGTTCTCTTTTTCTCCAGTCAAACCAAAGCCCAGGTTTCTCCATGTTAACACACTGAAGACCACTACCGAGTCTGTGGTTGAAGAATTGAGCAAAATACACATGGTACCAAATCTATCTTCTAATGTTTAGCAAGATTATTGATCCAAGTAGGATCGCTCTTGTTTGATGTTTCTTTATGAAGCTGTTTTTGCAACTGCAACCTTACTTTTGATCTCTACTATTCTTTGTGCAAGTTGACTAAATCACTCAGTATTAAATAGGTCGATAAAGACGATATGGTTCCAGACATGTTGGTGCTCCCGCCTGGAACTGATTTGCATAGCCATCAATTGGTCACGAATGGGAAAGTGTTTTTGCAGGTAACTTTGTGATTATCAAGTGTTTACTTTTTGAAAGGACACGTGGTCAATAATATTTTTTTCTTTAACTCATTTGGACCTTCACAGGGCAAAGCTAGTTGTATGGTAGCGGTCGCACTGTGCCCGAATCCAGGTTGGAAGGTTAGTATATCTGTTTTGATATTTTACTCTTTTGCAATCATTTTCAGCTCAGGGAATTTTTTTATTTATACATCATCTGACTTGTTGGTTTAGAAGTTTACAGATTAATACCATCTGGATAGTACTGATATGTTAGTACTTAGTAGTTATTATACTCAATTTTGCAAATGGTTTCCCTTGTTGCTTTTCTGCTCAGAGACAGCAAAATACTTCCTAAATTCTATCTATTCATATTCTTATAACGAAAGTTCTGTTGTTGTTCTGGTAGTAATAAGATATAATAGTACTTCTATATTCTTTACCTACAATTTTGTATTATTCTTATTTTACAAATTAAATTTCCATGCATATCTGTGCCTATCATTCTTTTATGAATGTCATGTCTATTGTAAAGAATTCTGTGCTCTGATGTACCAGATGAAAAAAAATATCACTTTGGTTGTATCACCTTTTAGCTATATAATGCCAAATCATTAATTTCCAGTTGAACATAAAACTTAGGTTATTGATGCATGTGCGGCTCCAGGGAACAAAACAGTCCACCTTGCTGCCCTCATGAATGGAGAGGGGAGTATTATAGCTTGTGAACTTAACAAAGAGAGGGCCAAGACATTGCAACATACTGTCAGAAGATCTGGAGCAAATAGTATCCTTTCTTTATTGCCTTTTAGATATATCTACCTTGCACTTGTATTTTCCTTATGTGTAGTTACAATTAAATCACCCTTGTCAATCATTTGGACGTTTAAAATGTGCAAATTTATCTTCGAAATTGTGCATAATTGCTGCCCTAACTAAATATCTGTTTGTTGGACCTGTAAATGTTGATACAACTTGTCCTGGCAGACATTATCAAAACTTCTACTCAAGTTGATTGTCTGTTTGTCTCTCTTAGTCTTTTGTTGTTAATTTCTTCATGAAAACATAAAAGAATATAAATCTATCTTCAGTGGAGCTAAATTGTCACTAGTTATTTGATAATCAGTTGATGATATGTGTTCCTTGCTCCTGCTTCTCGGGAATATAAATGTACTTCTTTGTCATATGTTATCCACTCCGTCTTACGATATTTATGGCATTTGATGCGTGAACAGCTTTCTTAACTTGTTTCTATAGATATTCAAACAGTTAATGGTGATTTTCTGGACATAGATAGCAGCGATCCATCATATGCTGAGGTTCATAGATCCCTCTACTTCTGTTGATAGCCTACAAACCTCACTGGAGATACATTCTGTAGAATTACCTTCGTCTTACAGAACAACTATCCACTGTGTTGATGCAAATGACATTTGTTGCAGGTCCGTGCTATTCTGTTGGATCCCTCTTGCTCTGGTTCTGGAATCTCTACAGAGAGACTTGACTACCTGCTTCCTTCTCATTCTAGAGGTAACTATCGGCCTTTGTATTTGGTAGCAGCAGTTCTGCAACATACTTAGTTCGTCAATTTTAAAACTTGAATGCTACATTGATTGTCAGGTCAGTTGTTATGACAATTTCACAATGCAGAGCATGTGTGTTGAACATGTGGATTTTGCCCTAGTCATCTCCTACTTATCTTGTCTATTTTAAAACTTGAATTATACATGGACCATCATGTCACTGTTGCCAAGAATTATTTGTATCATCAGCATTTAGGAACTACCTAGTTCGACATATTTGGGGGTTCCTCCATTTTATCAACTTCTTGTTGGAATATTTAGACTGAAATAAACCTTGCTTCTGCAGATAATCAGGATGATGCGAGTACAAGCTCAAGGGTCATGAAGCTCTCTGCTTTCCAGAAGAAAGCCCTCACACATGCTCTATCATGTAAGTCCCTACTAAGCTTGTTTGCTGAATAGTCAAATGTCAGTGCACGACCGTTGCACAAGCTGAAGCTTCCCTCCACCTTTTTGCAGTTCCCTCAGTGGAGAGGGTGGTGTACAGCACCTGCTCAATCCACCAGGCAGAGAATGAGGATGTCGTGAACGCTGTCCTGCCCTTAGCCACATCCCTCGGATTCGAGCTCGGTACTCCGTTCCCTAAATGGCACCGCCGAGGCCATCCCGTCTTCGAAGGATGTACGTTCTCTGCAGCAGCCAAACGGTTACGCAACTCCCGGTGGAATCTCTGAACTTAGCCTCACTGTTGCTTCCCTTGATTTGCAGCTGAACATTTGCTTCGGACGGACCCTGAGGACGGCCTCGAGGGCTTCTTCATTGCATTGTTCGTCAGGAAAGCGGCACGCCGTGATGCAGAAGAACCCAATGAAGATGCTGAAGTTGAAGCGCAGAAAAAACAAGTGCGTAGAGGGCGAAGCAGGGTCAGGGCGTTCAGCTCCTTGAGGTTGTCCAGGATGATGCTCTGCTCCAACGGGGGTTTCTGGTGAAGAAAGATGTTTTCTATGATTCTATCTTGGTTTTGGTGGTCCATTTGGAAGCACTAGCTAGTTTTGAGTTTCTTCCGGACAATCGGATTTACATGGAATAGAAAAACCGATAATCGAGGCCATGTTTGCATACATCGTACCCAATGTCATAGCGATGTAGTAGCAATTGATCCATCATATTCAACCCAGAGAATGCTGGCAGAAAAATACTCTAGTACGTAGTCTAGTACATGCATGTACTGACATTACAAACTCTTATTCCATGGCACACTAATCCACTATTACAGCAAGCAGAACACATACGCCACAGCATCACGTCCTCTCATTATTCGCTCAGCAACCAGCTGATCTGGTGAGAACCAGTCAACCCACCCATCACGCACGCATACGCCGCCTCCTTCACTTGTTCACTCCCCCTGGTGGTCGGCGACCTTGACCTGGACGACGCGCGGCTTCTTGGGCTCCGGCGGCGGCTTCTTGTCGACGGTGACGGTGAGCACGCCATCCTTATACTCAGCCCTGACGCTGTCCAGGTCGGCGCTCTCCGGCAGCGGGAACCGCCTCATGAACTTGCCCATCCTCCTCTCCATCCGCAGGTACTTCACCCCCTGTCCATCAGCGGCGGTGGCGGCGCCGTCCTCGGCGGGGCGCTTGCGCTCGCCGCTGATGGTGAGCACGTTGCCCTCCTCGACCTGGACCCTGACGTCGGCGGGGCTCACCCCGGGCATGTCGACGGCGAGGACGACCGCGCCGGACGGGAGCTCCTTCACGTCCATGGGGGTGTTGGCCATGGCGCGGCGGTCGCGCACGTAGGCCCGCGTCGGCGCGCTCAGCTGCCGATCCAGCTCGTCGGGGAGGTCCATCAGCTGCTGCACCGCCACCGAGAGCACCGGGTCGCTGAAGCCGCCGAAGGAGAACTCCATTGCTCCGAGCTTAAGCTTGTTCTACGCTCTACGGATCAACGATGGCTGGTGATCTGATCGAGCTCGTGTGATCTCTTCATTTTTTGTTCTTTTGTTCTTGCGGTTGGATTGGGGTGGAGAGGGTTAATATAGGGAGGGGAGGGAAGGGTGTGGAGAGTGATGGAAGTGTGGGGGTGTTCGGGGTGGTTGGGTGGGGGAGCTGATGAGTGATGAGTTGGCGGGAGAGATGGAGAATGTTCAGGTGCTCTCCGGAGGTGGGTTCAACTTTGAGCTTTTCTGGGCTCTCCCGCTAGGTCACATGGTTATTCCTGGCGACATGGGCTCTCCACCGGCTGACAGTCACATTGGCCCAGAGGCAAAGAGACTAGTACACGTTCCGGTGCTAAGTGGGCCAAACATGGAGAGCCACCTGAAGTTATCTGGGCCAAATCTTATACCCTATGCCCGGCGCGGCCTCGTTAATTAGTTGTTGGGAGTAATTCTCAAAAAAAAAAGTTGTTAGGAGTATAGCTTGTTTAGTTCTAGCACAGTCCCATGTTAAACAGTTGCAATCACGGATAGAGAGGGAGGGAGTGAACCAAGAAGAAACATCACATACCTCCTCGAACTTTTTTTTGTCATGTTAGTTTTTTCCTTTCTCTTTGTATACCATCTCATTTTTATTGCTCTAAGGCTTGATCTCAGTGGATGTTTCACTGAAATTTTATGGTATTAAATTTACTGACGTGATAGAGAAGAGAGAAGGGAAACTGTGCACCGAGACTGGTCTAACATATCCATGACTCCACCCTACATTAGTAAGTGAAAAATGTTCCAATAGAAGAAAAAGAATGTTTCCCTCGAGGGTCATGTGAAAAATATTCCGGTGTAGGAAAAAAATGTTCCATCGGCGGAGAAGGCTGTAGGCAACGTGGCAAAGTTTTTTTTTTAGTGCGTGCAAGGTAAACAACTCGGTGCATCCGATTCCGATAAGTCGTGCCATGATTATTGATCAGTAAACGCACTTGCCTAACATGTTGAGTAATGAGTAGAGCCGTAGGGCATCCGATTCCTCAAAAATCTCTTAGGCTTCGTTTGGATGTTGACATTGAGCTTGAGGAATTGCATTGGGCTAGCAATACCAAAGTTGGGTGGAAATGGAAATGGCTTTCAATGCCAATGTTGTTGTTTGGATGCATCTGCAATTGATAGTTAGAACCAAGGGTATGAGCCCATTTCAATTTCCGTTTAGATGCACAAACGTTGAATTGTATAATTGGAGGAGTTTGAACAATTTACATTGGTTGTACAATTATGCAAATGTACTTTCCATAACTTGTACATATATTGAAATGCTTTTCAAATACACATTGTCATAAAATATAAATACAGTATATATATTCTGAAAAATAGTATGAATAAGCCAAAAAATCATTAAAAGAGCAGTAATGTATTGGAAAATGTGAGAAAAATATTGACAAAAATAATAAAAACAGCAGGAATGTTTTCTCAAACAAAAAATTCACAAGTAAGTTCATACAACATTTCACAAGCAAGTTCAGACCAACCTGCATGCTATGTTGTAGCCTGTAGGTTAGATGGGGTATATATGGAATGATTTGTGGAGATAAATCGTGGGTGCAGTGGCCAAATGCAAAGGTTGGATCATATAAGACTATGGTGACAATGTGTTACATAATCTGCAAATTAGGATTTAGAAATTGATATACAGTATTAACCCGATTGTAATCTATCCAAATAAATTCAAAAATGGCTTGAGTTAAATTGATCTGCAATACAGAGATGTGTATAAGTTAATTTAAATACAGAACAATATTATTAGTAATTTTTTTTGATACAGCACTTCTTTATAACTAAAGAGTTAGGGCGACTGCAATTTCAGGTTAAACAAGGTAGAAGATTAGGATAAACTGGGATTAAGGAATTTCGGTTGCAAACAGATCTATGTAATGAATGACTTTACTTATGCAACTTCTCAGCTGATGCGTAAGAATTGATCAAGGTGAGAACGTGGTAGAAAGACACTTTCGTAAACTAAAGTTGCAGCATATGGGAGCTTGGCATTTTGTAGAACATTTTGCTGGCAGTGGAGGCAACGTCGGCTACGGCTACGGCAGAGACGATGGAATGGTCGTACTGCCTTTTCTCCGCACACATTTGCAGCAGATAGCAAGTAATAAGTAGAGCAACAAATCTGTCTCACTCTCTGGTCTTGTTCGTACGTCGGAGTGTAATTTTGATGTGCCATGCACGCACCTTTCGGAGATGGTTTCAGCGTCAGTCTGCACGGCGAGCTTCGCCCCGTCTGGCAGCGAGGTGGAGTGCCGCTACGAGCCGATGGCTCTGGGGCTTAAGATGGTGGCCACTGCGGGTATTCTTATCTCCGACGCGACGGGCATCACAGTCCCGCTCCACAACCGCCGCTATTGGGCAGTGGGCGGTGGCGTCCTCGTTCCGGTGGCCTCGGCAGGGGCAGGAGGATACGGGGAGTGAGATGGTGACCCGTGAGAAGGAGAAAAGAGAGGAGGAGATGGGGACGGCGGAGGCCAACCTGCGGAGGAGATGGGGCGGCCGAGGTAGGGAAGGCGGGCGGCGGCCGGCGGTCTCCCTCCGTGTCGCCTCTCCCGCGCGGTCTCCCGCTCTCCCGTCCACAGTTTCTATCGAGCCTGAAGCGGTACGCAGAGATCCAATTCAGAGCAAAATCGAGCCGGAGGCCCCTGAATTGGAGGGGTGCTTGCTGAACGGGGCCGAATACCCCGTGGCATTCGCGGTTGATTCCGTCTACCAATGCCGAGAACCTCCAAACGCCTGAATTCGAGTATACCTCAATACCAATGCCAAATCATAGTCTCCCAATGTCTACTTCCAAACGGAGGCTTATCTCTTTGTTGGCACGCTTAGTCGCTCACAGAGTTCGGCGATCATCTCAAACAAGGTTTCAGCGGCATTAGCGGTAGTGAGTGTGATAGTTTATTTTGCTCAATCACTTCTCTTTTTCCAAAAGGAAGCTTTATTAACTCTTAAGAGTAGTGTATCAAGATGATACAAAAAGTCTTAAATACACTCTCATCTATATATAGTGGGCGATGCATAAAATCATCTATATCTCTAAAACACGAATCGCGGGTCATTCCCCGCGCGGTTAGCGGGTCCACGTCGCCCGTTAGCCCGCCAGCCGTTGGATTCGGCGAGAAAGCGACGTCGGCCATCCGATTCGGGTCGGCGCGGTTCGCTCGCCCGTTAAGTCGCAACCCGAGCGCTCGCTGAGTGTCGCGAACCGGCTTGGCCTCCACTCCCTCCACCTTGCGAAGCGCCGCCGCAGCTACATCCTTCCGCTTGCCGCGCCGCCGGCGGCCTCCGCCTGCCCCAGCCCCCCACCATCCGCGCCTCCCTTTGCCTGCGCTACCGTCCCAGCCTCCAAACCGAATCCGCATTTTGCCACTCTGTCGAGTCGTCTTCTCCTCATGTGGCGCTGGCCATCTCCACCACCACGGACTTGAGCTTCACGGGGAGGAGTGCTAGCAGAGTGCAGAGGCGAGGCAAGATAGGAGGCGAAGCGTGGAACTATGAGCATATACCGCAGCGACGCGGCGCCGATGAAAGCCAGGCTGCGCCCAGCTCGGATTCGTCATCATCAACCCCGCAAATCCATCCCCCGCTCTCAACCTGTTCGACGAAATGCTGCTCTGCATCACCACTGACCACTGCGCGTACTTCCCTTCCCTTCTCAGATTCTATCAATGTCAATAAGCCACTACCGAAGGAAGCATTTTACGGCCACCGTTATCATGCCGTGCGGTGAGCAAGCACGCGAGGAGTGCCGTGCACTAGAGCACGACAGCGCGCGGGTGCGGGGCGGGCGAGCGGCGGCGTGGGCATGGCGCCTGGCACGCAGGGCAGGCAAGCCCATGGCTAACGGACCCGCAAAGAACCTCAAACGCAGCATCCGTAAGCGCGCTTCCACAAGCAGATGTGGAGGGAGGATCCACACAGGCACGAAGGTGCAGCTCGGCGTTCAGCGCCGGCAACTGGCGTATCCAATGCCACACGAAAGACAAGGTATCGGATGAGATAGTAATGTAACTTCCTCTCATTTCATTTGTTTTGATTCAAAAGCCATAGCTCGGTCAAATCGCTTTATTGCCTTTGATACTTCGCTAAAATGCACGCAGGGAGCATCAACCATTGTGTTCATGGCTATAGCTGACAAACATATCCCAGAAGACATATATTCAGGTTATTGCAGCTCTGAATCCTCTGATAATAATGTTATTGCATCATTCAAGCTCTAAAAAGTACAGTGATTCATCTGGTATAGCAGCTTGTCAGGAATTGGAGTTCCTAAATCAAACGGAGCAAGAAATTAGAACCAACCTGCATAAGTAACCCAAGAATTTTTGGTGTACTATTTTGTACAAGAACAGGAGTGAAGACGAAAGAAAATTTTGGTGTAAATAGTCTTGCTGTCCAAGTACAATGATGAAAAAGAAAGGTACTCCCTCCGGTTTGGTAAAGGAAGTCCTTTAAGACAGCGACACGGTCACCAAAGTACAACTTTGACTTCTCTTTTCTATAAAAATATTTCTTGAAAAGTTACATATGTATATTTTTATGAAAGTAATTTTCAAGACCAATCTATTTATATAATTTTCACATTTCCAAACTCAACGACTTAAATGTTATTCATGATTTATATTCCCAATGTTTAACTCAAGCCTTGTCCAAAAGGACTTCCTTTACCAAACCGGAGGGAGTATATTGCAAGCAGATGTCGGTCTCAGCTAACCAGCTAAGAGCAACTCCAACAGTGTAGCCAAATTTCACTCTCTATAATCTAATTTAGAGATCCATTTAGCTAAGATTTCTTCTCTATATTTTGGTGCACTCCAACGGACTAGCCAAAATTAGCTAGGCCTCCTTCCCCACCTGCTCCCCCTTCTTCCCCAACCAACCATCCCCGTCCGCCCCAGCGCAGCAACAACGCCCCGCGCGACCTCGCCGCCGCTCCACGCGACCCGCTCGCGGCCCTTGCCGGAGCCCCCCAATGCTCGCCCAGAAGCGCGAGCGCCCGCCGCCCTCGCCCACCGCGGGCGCTGGGCTCGCCGCCTCCCGCCTCTCCACCGCCGCCAACGCCCACGGCCGAGCCCGCAGAGAAGAAGCCCAAGCTGGAGGAGAACGGGGCCGAGGCCAACGGTGAGCGCTCCCTCGCCCGCCCGCCCTCTCTCCCCTCCACGCTCGTCGACGACGCCCTTCTCCTCGATCTCGGCGCGCCCCTGGAGCTCCTGGCCTGGTACGGCCTCCGGGAGCAGGTCCACTTGCCGACGGCTCGCCGCCGCTCCCCCCGTCCCGGCGCCGCTGCCGGTGGTGGTGGTGGGGGAGCAGCTGGTGCCGCCGCTGCTCTTCCATCTTCGTCGCCGGCCGCGCCGCCGTGCACCGCGTCCTCGACTGGCGGGAGGAGGGGGAGGGCGCCCGCGTACCTGATGCTCACAGGGGAGGGGTCAGCGCCGGCGGTGGCGGTGGGGGAGCAGCAGGTGGCGGAGCAGCCTCGTGGCGGCCTCGACTAGCGGGAAGAGGAGGAGGGCGCCCGACGGGGAAGCGGGATGGCGAATCGCTATGGCTCGGAATCTTTGCCGAACGGGGAGGGGCGGATGCCGAACGAGATGCCGAGCGGATGGATACAGCGAGACTGTTGCATCGAGTTTTTTCTGCCTTCTGTTTTTTTGCGAATAAAATAGATATAGAGAAGCTGTTGGAGTTGCTCTAAGACGAGCAAAAGGAGCAATTTTGTTAGTGTATATAGTCTTGTTCTATAGCGTAGATTAATTCACGAGGAGCTCTACCATAAGATTTGATTACGAGCTCCTCCACAATCTCTAGCTACGTAAACTTATTACTCCGGAAATTCAATTAGTATATATATGTTTTTGAACGAAATTATCATATATTATTATAACCTTTTATTCATATAAAATATTTTCTAATATCACTTTTACGGGTTCTAATAGTTGCCTCCATGTTAGCAGCTCAAGATGGCGCGGCAACTGCCGCGCCAGGGTTTCTAGTAAATACACTAATGGCATGAGCCTGTAGATTAGACCGACAACCATTTTTCACGATCTAGTGATGCCGCTGCAAATAAGGCTTATAAAGAGGATAACCTACAAGAAGAAACACTATTTTTTTAAATACCAACCAGTTTGTATTAATATAAACGCACTACGAGGCTGGGGATCCGAGGAAGAGAATTTCTTTTTTTGGTCTTGTTTAGATATTAAAAGCAACTCCCAAATTTACTATGTAAAAAAAGATTTCTCGTCACATCAAAATGTCATAACATGTATGGAGTACTAAATGTAGATGAAATCAAAAACTAATTGTACAGTTTTATTGTACTCTACGAGACGAACATTTTAAGCCTAATTAATCAATTTTTAGACAATTTTTCACATATACAAACGAAATGCTATAGTGACGCAATAATTACGAAGTGACCCTTTCCTTCCAAATTTGACCTTCCAAATTTAAAACTAAACAAGACCTTGGTATATAAGCAACGTGTTTAGGTGTCATATCAGCTGCGCTCTGCTAAGTTACGTATGAGCGTTTGGTTGGCTCCAAAACTTGCCAAGCCAAAACGAGGGCAAGTTAAACTTTGGCACTTGTTTGGTTTAAGGTCAAATTTTTTTGGCTATCACACTTTAGTACCCAATCAAGTGACAATCTTAAATTCTTGTTCAGATTTTGGCAAAATTTTTTGTCATGCCCAAGATTTAGCATGGCAAATTTTGAACTCAAACCAATTAGGCCCATAAAGACCTTAATTTTTAAAGGTAAAAATATTTTGTATGCAATATTTTCGGTTCGCGTGTTCCTGAAAACATAGGGCTGTTGCGTAGATACTATTCGTGACAAAAAAAAAGAACTTGTGGATTGGATAGGAGCTTTCGGGAGACGTGCCGCGCCGCTCACGACGGCGCAGTTGAGAGCACTTTGTTTCACCAAAATGAACAAGACTCATAAAAAAGCTATTTTTTCCGTTTTAAGTGCAAAACAAAACAAATAACCCGCAGAGCTAGAACCCAAAATCCACGTAGAATATCTGCCCTCTCTTCCCAAAGGGCCAAGTTCCAACCCAATCGATAATCACAAGAAAAATCGTGCGCCAACTTTAAAAACAAAAACAAAAAGAAAAAGAAAAATCGTGTGCTCCTCGGCCGTGCCGTGCCCGCGCGTCCCTCATGCTCCGGCGGCCCGTTACCTGTGACGCCACCGGTGGGCTCCACTCCCACGAGGAAATTAAACCCCCCTCCTCCGCGTGATCTCCGCCGCAGGAATCGGCGTCGCGAATCGTAAAGCGTTTCTTAACCCCCTCCCTTCTTCACTCCCTCTCTCTCCTCGGCTAATCATCAAATCGAGCACTCTTCCTTCCTCCCCTCCGAAGTCTCCGAGGTTTCGCCAACTCTTCTTCCTCCTCCTCCTCACTCGGCCGCATCCATACAGCGATGGCGGCGGAGCAGAGCGCCGAGCAGTTCAGGGGCCAGGCGCGGCTGCCCCACTTCGCGAGGCCGCGGCGGTACGACCTGCGCCTCTCGCCCGACCTCGCCGCCTGCGCCTTCGCCGGCTCGGTCGCGGTGGCCCTCGACGTCGCCGCGCCCACGCGCTTCCTCGTGCTCAACGCCGCTGAGCTCGACGTCGCGCCCGGGGGCGTCGGCTTCTCCGCGCAGGGATCCGACCAGGTAATCAATCGCTTCCTCCGTGTCCTCGTCTCGTCGGCACAGGTGGGAGCGCCTGATCTGCTCGTGTCGGTTGCGGGGTTTAGAGGATCAGATTTGGGGGATTCGTCGCGGGGGAGCTGTCAGATAGGATTACGAGAAGGCGCCTGCTTTGCAACCAGTCGCTTAAACCTTTGATCTGTTCAGCCCAACTTATAGTCCAGCATTGTGTACCAATCGGGGGAACCAGATCGATGTCTTCAAAAGCGTAGGAGTGAAATCCGACGCGTGGATCGTTTTGCGATCCAAGCTTGTTAGTGCTATAGCTCATCAGTTTATTGAGTTTCAATGAATGATTCAGTATCAAAGCTCTTTGGATTTAGTCTGGGCCATGTATGTTTCCTGCAATGTCCTAGCACTCTACTCTGTAGTTGCTCTGAATCGTGTTATCTCTTGCATCAGGTGCTGCAACCTGTGGAGGTCACCAACGTGCCGGAAGATGAGATCCTGATTATTCGCTTCAACGAGGTGCTTCCTCTTGGGGAGGGAACTCTGACGATTGCGTTCCAGGGGACTCTGAATGACAAGATGCATGGATTCTACAGAAGGTAACCATTTCTGTAGTGTTACACCTTTTTGTAAACCAAGCAACATATTCACAACAGAACTTTTTTTTATTTACAGTGTCTACGAGCTCAATGGGGAGAAGAAGAACATGGCTGTAACACAGTTTGAGCCCGCTGACGCAAGGCGCTGCTTCCCATGTTGGGATGAACCCGCTTTCAAGGTTTACTACTTTGATCTTTTGCTTGCATTTATGATGGAATAGAACCCTGCATGGGGCTTGTGGAGAAGCCTCATTCAAGATTCACCACTATGTTTCCTCTCTACTCCCTTTGATTTTTTGGTGTTACCTCATGCTTGCTTTAGCTTCCATTGCACGAGGGAGGATGTGTAGATAATCTTGAATGGAATTTATGAACAAGCTCAGTGCATCGTAGTGCTGCAGCCCGGGTCTGAAGCCTAGAAAATAGTGGTTCATGAGAGTTAGAAATAGATAAAATATGAAAGGTAGCCGAAAGTTAAACTCATCTTAGCTTGATCAGCCCTGGCCTTGATTTGGTTCTGGCTCCACCCCTGGCTCTACCGGTGTTTACAAATGCATAATTGGCAGAGAAGGAACATTCATGGCTTTATATTACATGGCAAACATTATTTTATGTCTAAACATTCCTTCCTCCCTGCAGGCTGTATTCAAGATTACTCTGGATGTTCCTTCTGAGACTGTTGCTTTGTCAAATATGCCAGTCATTGAAGAGAAGGTCAATGGTCCTACCAAAACAGTCTACTTCCAAGAATCTCCAATAATGTCAACATACCTAGTGGCTGTTATTGTTGGCATTTTTGACTATGTGGAAGATTTCACCACAGATGGTACTGTAACTTCTTTGTCACATTACCATCTGCATCTTTATTGTGGCGGTTCGTGCCTTAAAAATTCACTTATTCTCCATTCCCTTGCAGGTACTAGGGTCCGTGTTTACACACAAGTTGGTAAGAGCGCCCAGGGAAAGTTTGCTCTAGAGGTTGCCCTGAAGACATTGGTCCTCTTCAAGGAGTAATTTTCTCATGATACTTGTTATTATTGGAAAGATTGCCTATGTTTTTGTTGAAATGTTCATGGGATACATGGTTTCTTTAACCCAATAATGTTTTTCTTTGGAATTTTGATTCTAATCCTGACCAATCTGCAAATAATTAAGTTCTATATAGGTTGGTTGATTTTATTACATTCTGTCCATGTGTGTGAAATTGTGAATGCATTCCATTGGAAGCTTTGTTTCTTGATGATAGTATAGTTACATAATGAGCTCAGAGCTCATCTCTGGATGTAATGAGTTTTGAAGCGGGCATTTACATGTTTCAAATTGATGGTTGCAGTATTATTGGCCTTTCCAAATTTGTGATGATGTTTTATACTTTGATCATTAGTCAACGTTATGCATCAGAATCTTATAAATTAAATAATATTTTGAGGCATCCACAGCTCTTTCTCTGCCTGGTTTACTGTCACTGTGTCACACAAGTAAAGTTCTCTTTGTGGTTTGAGCTGATGATGAATTTTTATGTCTGCAGGTATTTTGCTGTGCCATACCCTCTTCCCAAAATGGACATGATTGCTATTCCTGATTTTGCAGCTGGAGCAATGGAGAACTATGGCTTGGTTACATACCGTGAAACAGCGTTGCTATTTGATGAGAAACACTCTGCAGCTGCCAATAAGCAACGGGTTAGCCACTATAAAATTTATTGTTTCAGTTATTTGTATAGCTGGCAATATGGTTCACCATCGTAATTAGGTTTTTCCATCGCACATCATTTGAAGTGGCCATAGTGGGCAATGCAGAACTTGACGATGCAACCAATTTCTTTTTACCGACCAATTTAATTGTAATTAGTGCAGAAGGCCGTTATAACATTTTGCAGTGGTTTGATTTACATATGCATTAGCTGTATGATTGTCATGTGCTGTCACACCAACCTTTGACAATTTTTTGCTATTCCATTCTTGTCTATCCTCTCTGCAGGTTGCAGTTGTTGTAGCACATGAATTAGCTCATCAGTGGTTTGGAAATCTTGTGACAATGGAGTGGTGGACACACCTGTGGCTTAATGAGGGTTTTGCAACATGGGTAATAAATTAGAGAAAAAATGTTCTTGAAAAGCTCCATATTTGTATGCTGCTCATTTATGCCCTCTTTTTCATTGCAGGTGTCTTACTTAGCTGCAGATCAGTTCTTTCCTGAATGGAATGTTTGGACTCAATTTCTAGAGGAATCTACAACAGGTTTCAAGTTGGATGCTCTTGCAGGATCACATCCTATTGAGGTAACAAAAAAATTATTACTTGTGTGCAATCCTATGACTTTATGTGCCAAATTTACAGAGATATATCATATTTATTACATTCTATGTGAATTTGGATGTCTGGTACATGGATGTGAGGGCCCAATTGCTTGTCTAATCCGACCAGAAATCAATATGGCTGTCAATAAGCTTTATATTCACCGCACCTTTATTGTGGCAAAACATTTTTGGATAGCTGTATCGGGACTGAAGTTGAGATACACCCATTAGAGTTTATGTTATATATGGACGTTTTGAAATGTGTTTAACACTTTAACTTGGTGCATGCTATTATAACTTTCAAGTTTTATTTTTGTTGTTCAACATATTAATTAGAATACCATGAAAGTATTTTGACGATGAATAGGATATGTGGTTGTACAGTGGCAAAATTTTGGTGCTTGCATGCAAGTAGAATATTTTTATGTGGAAATAGCGTATTTCGAATCAGTTGAAACAATCCGATTTGGCTGGAGATTTGAGAATGAAAATAAAAGGAGGACAACAGGTCCCTACATTTCTAGTATTTTTGGAAAGTGTGTTACGCTGTCACCATTGTTCTGAAAGTTAGCAACCAAATGTCGGACACACTAAGAAGTGATCACACAGTCTAAACGGCACAATCAATGCATGTTTAAATTTTGCCTTAGATATCACTGCACATGTCATTTTGCTTATAATCTGATATTTTCAGGTGGACATAAATCATGTTGATGAAATAGATGAGATATTTGATGCTATAAGCTACAGGAAAGGAGCTTCTGTCATTCGGATGCTGCAAAGCTATCTTGGGGCTGAGGTCTTTCAGGTTTGGTTTACTTTTTCATTACTCCATGTTTTGTCAAATAAAAAATTGCACAGTATGAAGCAATGATATAGTAATTATTATGTGGCTGAAATAGGAGAAGAAGACACACACAAACACACACACACACACGCAGACACACACAGACACACACAAACACAGACACAGTATGTTGGCTGTCACTTGTCAATTTAAATATCTTTTCAGCGGTAATGAGAAGCTATTCTTGTTCTTTTTTGCTAGAAATCTTTGGCTGCATACATAAAAAAATTTGCGTATTCAAATGCAAAGACAGAGGACTTGTGGGCTGCCCTTGAAGAGGGGTCCGGTGAACCAGTCAGAACATTAATGCATTCATGGACAAAACAGCAAGGCTATCCTGTTGTGAGTGTGAAACACAAGGATGGAAAGTTACAGCTGGAGCAGGTTAGTTGTAGGCTATTTTTTTATGGAGATGTGTTTGCAAAATCCTGTATACTTTGCAAGTTTTCTCAGTTTGCAAGATCAAATTTACTTTCTGGTTAGAGGCTTTCTGAAAATAGGTCTCGTTTCTTGCAGACACAGTTTCTTTCAAGTGGCTCAACAGGAGTTGGGCAATGGGTGGTTCCTATCACATTATGTTGCTGTTCATACTCGCGCCAAGAAAAATTCCTTTTCCATGGGAAACAAGAGGATTTTGATTTGTCAGGGTTCACAGGATGCCATAAGAAAGATGACTTCTGGATTAAACTTAATGTCAACCAGACCAGTTTCTATAGAGTGAGCTATGACGAGGAACTTGCATCCCGACTTCGGTATGCAATTGAAACCAACAAATTGAGTGCAGCAGACAGATATGGTAAATTCTCTCAACATCTTCTTTCAAGTGTATTGATCTTACCATATCCAACTGTTCTTACGTTGTCTATTGTTTAATACAGGTGTACTTGATGATGCTTATGCCCTTTGTATGGCTGGCAAACAAAAGCTAGTTTCCTTGCTGCATTTGATTGCTGCGTACAAGGATGAGACTGAGTATACTGTGCTTGCACACGTTATCACGGTACTGTTCTTTCTAATTGAGAAGTCCTTTTTATATACTTGGAATATTTTTTCTAAGCAATAAACTATTTGTTCATATACTTGGAATTTTTCTCTAAGCAATTTAAACTACTCTGTAGACAAGTCTGAACATTGCCGAGATGATGGCTGTTGCTGCTCCGGAGGAGTTGGGTAATCTGAAGAAGTTCCTAATTGACTTCCTTGAGCCATTTACGCTGTAAGTACATTGCTCTATTATTCTATATTGGAATGGAAGACCGTTTTATACTGAGATCTTGCCTAAAATTTCAAAAAAACATTTGCAGGAAACTTGGCTGGGATGCTAAGAGTGGTGAGGGCCACCTGAATGCTTTGTTAAGAGGTACACTCTTAACTGCTCTAGCAGAACTCGGCCATGAGGCTACCATAAATGAAGCTGTTCGTAGATTTAATGTCTTCCTGGAAGACAGGGAGACATCACTCCTCCCTCCAGATGTTCGAAAGGTTAGCATCTTAACAGAATTTTAGTTGTATTTATAGCGAACTATGAAAGGCCCACAGTCCGCTTATTGATCCTGTTTTGTTCTGTAGGCTGCATATGTTGCTTTGATGCAGACAGTGAACAAATCAAACAAGACTGGCTATGAATCACTCTTGAAGATATACAGAGAAACTGATCTAAGCCAGGAGAAAGTTCGCGTGTTAGGTGGGTTTTCTTTTTATACCATTTGAAAGATGAGCTTTTTTTTTGGGACCTCATAACATTTCTGATCCTCTTCCTTTGTAGGTTCATTGGCATCATGCCCTGACCCGGTTGTTGTTCGTGAAGCATTGGACTTCATACTATCACCTGAGGTAATGAACATGCTACATGCGATAATTCTTCATTTTTTGTCAGTTATCCTAAGTGTTATATTGCATGTGGCCTTGTGTGTCCCACATGATACAACTAAACTTTGTTTCATTTTACTGGAATAACTCATGTAATTGCACACACAGGTAAGGAACCAGGACGCGATATTTCTGCTTAGAGGGGTGTGTTCCGAGGCACACGAGGTGGCATGGCAATGGCTGAAGGTATTCACTGATTTCCTTATTTTTCTTGGTTAGCTTTGCCACTTTGTTTATCCTATATGCTAAACTACATGACGGCTATGGTTTCAGGACAACTGGGACTACATATTAGGAGCCTACTCTGGAACTCTGCTCACATACTTTGTCAACATAACTGTCTCGCCAGTACGTAGCATTACCTCATCTCTCTTGTGAGCCGATATACATTATAGCGTGTTCTGACACATCGGGAAACATGGTTTCAGCTGGCCACTGACGAGAAGGGTGATGAGGCGGAGGAGTTCTTCAAGAGTAGAACCAAGGCGAACATCGCGAGGACTGTGAAGCAGAGCATAGAGAGGGTGAGGATCAATGCCCAGTGGCTGAAGAGCATCAAGGGCGAGGCCGACCTAGGCAATGTTCTCAAGGCGCTCGCTCACAAGAACTGAGCCTCGTAGCGTCGACGGGGATGTAAGTTGTGGGATCCAGAACAAGAACAAGTAGATTAATAAAGGGTTACTGATGTGACTTGCTTCTTGCCCGCCTTATGCGTACATGCTCAAACTGTTTGTTTTTTTTCTCCGGTCATGTTGGCGAGAGGCATCAGGTGACGTTATTTCTGTGTGTCTCGATTCTGGATAGACGTGCTTCTGCTGAATTCTGGATAGACTAGCTTCTCCGTAGTTGCATTTCATGCCTCAACTCTGGATACATAGATATGCGCCGAATGAATCGGGATTAAGTTAGTATACAGGCTCTCATACGGGGTAGGAGACATGATAACGTTGTTTGAAAACTAGTATATCTGTGTGAGTTGATTCCAGATGTACACCTCCGTTTGCGTGAGTTGCCTCTAACTCTACTCGACACACAACTCCCTCAATTCTAATCAGTGGCGAAGCTGGCGGATTTTGACGCATAAGGCCACTTAGTAAACGTTTATACCACTCAATCTCAATATAATAGCGATAACCACTCAATCTCAATATAATAGCGATAATCGTAATAGTGATAGTTCATATATCGATAGAAGTGACTAAAATGCATGATTTAGACCAATACATCACAATTTAAGACACATTGACATAACAAAGTTGATAAAATAAATACCTAACTAGTGCCTCACGTGGACTGGGGAATGCAAATCTACAAATCAGTAGACAAATAATATAAGTTCCCGATTCAATCTGCATTCTATAGTTCTACACTATCCTGCCTCGTGTGGATTGGGAATGGAAATTCCAATTTCCAAACAAAAATGAGTAACTGACCGATTTAGAGAGCCACCAAGCCAGTGCAGGTGCAGCAGCGGTGCTCCTGGTCCTGGGTCCTGGCGGTGCTGCCGGTCGCCGCCGCCCACCTTGCTGCTGCGCGGTGCGCGGCTGCGCGCTGGTGCTGCCGGCGCCACCGCCCCGCCCTTGGCAGCCAGGCCAAGCGCCAGCTGGCTGCTGCCGTGCTGCGCGCCGGCGCCAGTGCTGGCGGACGCCGCTGCCTGCCTGGCTCGCCCTGCTGCGCCGCCGAGCCGGTGCGCTGCCCGCCGCTGGCCGCCGCCGCTAGGTTTCGACTTTCGGATGAAGAGGAGTGCAGGCGTGCGGCGCTGCGTGTGCGTGGCCTGGGCTTGGACGTCTGTTTCCACCGAAGAAAGGAAAAGAGGCCGGCTGTCCGCTGTTCTATTGGGCCACAATATAACTTAGATCAAGAAAATATACATGGGTATAAAGGTTTTTTTTGGCCACGCCTAAGGCCATGGCCTGGGTGGCCTTAGGCCCAGCTCCGCCCCTGATTCTAATTGTACGGCATGCTCAAAAAAATTCTAATTGTACGGCAAACAACCTTAAGTTAACATGCACTATGCCTAAAAAAAAAGTTAACATGCACTATGCTCCGTACTCACCATTTAACTTGAGTTAACATGCACCATGCCTCAAAAAAAAAAAAAAATGACGCCGGAAGAAGCGACCGTCACCGGCCGGCAGCCGAGGTCAGCTACCCCAGCCCCCCACGGCGGCCTGCGGTTGAGTTCAGCTTTGGGGATGCCCGGTGCGGGGATCAGGGGCGCGGGGTCCAATCCAATAGCGGCTTCACCGCTTCAACGCCGATGGCGGCGTAGCATGCATGCCGGCCGCGCCGCTCCTTCCCTCCGCGCAGCTGCCCCCGACGAGCCCGTCCTGTAAGCCGCCCCCCTCTGCCGTTCTCTCCCTTCTTCCCCGGGAGATCCCCCCGTGCGCGCATCAACACCGCCACGGTTCCCAGACAAAAAAATCCCCAATGCTAGAGGAAGTACGGTGCGAGGGACTGGTTGGTGCCGACAGCGTGCGGATTGGGGGATTTTGCTTCCAGCTCCTCATCAACGACACGATATATGCCTGTTAAAGATGAAATATTACATTTTATTTGCTGATAATGCAATATTGCATTTATCTGCTGATAATGCAATATTGCATTTATCTGCTGCTGCTCCACTCTTGGTAGTGGTAGTTGACTCGATCATTTGTCACAATATGCGCCTGCTTGATGACAAGGAGGCATTGCTTACATGCTATGCTAGAGTTTATTTTTCATTTTCCCTTGTGTTTCATTGAGTTACTTAGATGAGCTGTGATTCTGTGAATCTCATACCTGTTGAACATTATGCATTTTACAAAATGAAGTTGGGGGAGGGTGTGGGTGTCCAGCTTTTGCTAGTTCGGCTAGTTGTTAGTTAAGAGTAAAAATGCTCTTATTTTTATCCTGCAGCTGCGATTAGGGGTAAAAGGCTAAAGCAAGTCGAAGACATTCTGAGGAATCGCGTGTGTTGACAAAAAAGGAGGCAAACCATAGTTGAAAACTTGAGGCTGATGTTACAGTAAAAGAAAATTTGCATTTACAATTTCACATACATGCACACCTCAAGTTCCCCTTGTATGCTCCCCCGTATCTACATGCTAACAATCTCTTCTGGTTGACCGAAACTATGTTAGGTCCCATCATCGGATGCTGCCGCCCATTATCATTTCATCTGAGTTAGGATCTGAACAAGCAAAGACAGCAGCGGATTTTCAAGACCAGGCCCGGAAGGCAACCCTTAAGTCTGTCTATACTATATACAGTTGAGTATGCTTGATTGGCTTACTGCCATGGAAGATTCTTGCGGCATTTATACGTCATCATTGTTGAAACTATATGGTGCGGAGCTTGAACAGTTTGTGCTCGCGCTGCTGACCTGGGAGGTCTCATACTCTTGCCCAAGATTACGCAGTCTGCTGAGCTCTGGCAGTATCTCCTTCCCGAGATCCGGCCTATCTTTCTTCCGTAGCTCTGCGCATCGCAATGCCAGCTTTGCGAATTCCAGAGCCTCTTCCACCGGCCAGTCTGTCACTGTTTGGTCAAGTATCTCCTGGAAGCTTCCTCTCTCTATGGCGTTTTCGACATGGTGCGTCAGTCCCATGGGTGATCTTGCCGTGATGATCTGGAGCAGCAAGATGCCAAGCGAGTATATATCAGACTTTGTGGTGAGCATGCCAGTCTGCTGGTACTCGGGGTCAATGTAGCAGAATGTGCCGGCTGTGGATGTCATCCTGTACTGTGTGACATCGGCTGCGGACTGTGGCACCAGCCTTGCAAGCCCCACATCACTGATCTTGCTGACAAAGTTGTGGTCGAGGAGGATGTTAGCGGGCTTTAGGTCTCGGTGGACAAGTGGTTCTGGCTTCGCTTGGTGAAGGAAGAGAAGCCCAGTTGCAATGTCGGCGGCGATCTTGAAGCGGATGCTCCATGGAATAGGCAATGTTTTACCTCGTCTGCAGAGCCGGTCCTCTAGGCTTCCATAGTCCATGTATTCGTACACTAGGCAGCCATACTCGGGGCAAGCTCCAAGCAAGAGGACCATATTCGGATGCCGCATGCAGCTTAGTACTTCAATCTGCAATGTCAAAAGCATTGGTTTAAAGGTAATTCCTGCTTTAGGTATGATACTGCTGTTGTTATTGATATTAATAGGTCAATCATTGACAAGCTATTGGTAATGACTGAAATAGTAAATGAGTAATACTAGTAGGAATATTGGGGTGTCCTGAAGAGAAGAAAAAAAGTCTGCTTGCTGGGTGTGAAGAAATTATTGCAAATAAAAGGAAGGTTGCGGGTGTTTGATGGGGGTACCAGTAATATCTGGATAATAAATTCTACAAGTGTAGATCAACAACGCCAATAAATTACTTGTGTTAAAATTTCATAAATTTCATAGCTAGATCAGTTTAGTGTTGCTGTATCATATTTACCTCTTGCTGAAATTGCTTCCTTCCCTGTGATGCGTCTGGTCTTAGAATTTTAATAGCGACATTAGTATGATCCAGTACTGCTTTATATACTGGTCCATATCCACCTTCTCCTATCTTGAGCGCCTTGTCAAATTTATGAGTTGCGGCTTCAATGTCATCGATGGAATATCTCCTGTACCGGACGTCATTTTTGTTGAGTGCATCAGTTGCTTTCTTTCTATCCTCGGCCTCCCTCTTTGCCTTCCATTCTGCTCTCAATCTTTTCTGCGCCTCGAGCTCTGCAATTTTTTGTGCAGCTTCTGCTGCCTCCAGGGCAGCTCTGCACTTTGCTTTCTCCATTTGAACAAGTGCAAGAGCTTCCTCTTCAGCATTCCTTAGTTCTTCGAACTTTTTGGACTCCTCCATCTTCATCTGGTGCATCTGTGCTGCCTGCAGTAACATCATTGTTTATTATATATAGCAGGACTTTTTGGTTAGTCCAGGAACTACATGGCATTTATACTTATAAAGCTAGCAAAGCAGCATCGAACACACCTTCTGTTTAGCATCAATAGCTTCCTTACATGCAGAGTTATACATCTCCATTGTCTGTTTCAGTTCTAGTCTCAGCCGTCTCATTTCAGCTTCGACATCCTTCTGGTTCCAGAGAAACATATAAGAGTTTGTATCATGATATAGTCCCATACTGGGAAGTGAAGCATATGATGTGCAAATGTCTTGGTCACTGCAGTAACTTGATGTGGACACATGCCAAATAAAAGAAGTTGATGTTCTAAAGGAACTTACCCCGGCATAACTTAGGCTTTCCATGGACATTGCTGAGGAGAGCTCCATGGAATCAGCAAAGTCTATTGATGGTAACTCCATGCTCATTGGCAAATCAATATCATCTGAAAAGGAGCTACGAGTCACCGAGGGCCTTGGTGGTGCTATAAAATCAATGTAGTCATCAAAATCCTTCTGGGGTGCTGTCCTAGCTCCAGAAAGTGGCCTATCCCTTGATGGGGCCTTTGCATAGGCAGATAATCGGTCCACTGAATTTCTATTCGCCATTGGAGATGATGTATGAGAATTCTTCTTCCAGTCCCCTCTTGAAGCTCTATGCACAAATCAAAATGGTTCTTTTAGTTGATATTAACAAGCCTATTTTCTTGAAACATGGATGTTTGCAAGTTTTGAAGGCAAAGTATGGCCTGACTAAGAAAGTCCATGCTATCTCAGAATTATAAGAATGCAATTATTCAGATTACTGGGAATCATATTTCTTTCACGGCTACACAATGCAACGAGTGAAGTGTATTTATCCTCATAAACTTACCTTGAGGCATCAGACTCTATGTTTGGTTGGGAGTATTGCTTTGGAGGGAGAGTGCTAAAGGGTGCTGGAGCTTTGGCTGCCTTCACCTGGATAGCTTTTGCCTTGTGTATGACATGTACTGTGCAATAATCAGGTGCCATCTTCATCAAGCATGTTGGGACATCAGGATTTCTAAATCTTCTGCACGGTATAATGACCATGGCTGTTATCAGTACATGCATCAAGGGGATGTAAAAGTTGCTCAGCATGGAAGTTGAGTGATCACGTAATGTACCTGATGAATGTGTTCTTAGTTGATGCCCCAACGACAATGTCTGTGGTGGCGTTGCTAGTGGCATAGTCAATTATTGCTTTGGAGATGTCACTGCCATCCAAGATGACCTCCTTCAGATGCATCTGTGATTTACATATGACACTAGAGTAAGTATTTTTTTACAGTAATTCCATTCCTTTCGGATATTTTTGTTCTTTCAGAATTGACTAACTCCTTGATGCCAAAATTCCATTTTAGGTATGTATCAGTTAATTATATAGTTATGATGATGTTTATGTTGTAGATAAATACTCCAGTTATAAATTCGGAACATTTACCACATTTATACAATGTAGTATTCAATTGGCACTTACCCCTTTACGAGCACAATAGCCTCTGTATGAGATAAACAGCTGTGTTATCTCTGCGTCCCCCTCATCTTTGTTTGCTTCAGCTGCAGCATGGTTATGAAACAAGGAAAGTGTTGATAAATCAAAGTGTTCTTTTTGTATAATATAAAGTGGACTGTTGAATATGAATACGTCTAAATTTGCCTTGTTACAAATGAGAAGAGTTCCTGAAATTGGTTTCATGCAGCTATGAATGGGTATTAATTAGCTTGAGAAATTTGCTTTGGTAGCATTGAATTCAGACAAAAAGGTTACCACATTATTACAAAAAGTAACTGATACTTAATACAAAGAAAACTTTTAGGTTAGGTTACCATCATTTACAGGCTACCCGCTTAATTCTGAAATCGGCTGGTAGGAAAATGGTGGTTTTGCATGCTGCACCTTATGATCCTAAATTAGCATTGTTCAGAGGCTGTTTGATGAAGAAAGGCAATTGACTATTACTCGCATATGTTGATGCAGGAAACTGATGCATTTCACATTGAGTGCCTGAAAAGGTGCCTACCCCTGACATGGACGAGCTGGAGCGTGCTGCCCCTGGTCAGGAGCTTATCCACCGCCCATTTCGCCGCCTGCTGGCTGTTCTTGTCCCTGTCGACGGCCACGATGATGGAGCTGTCCCTTGGGGTCGCCTCATGCTCAGCGCTGTGGGAAGACGAGACAGAGAAGGCCGAGGCGAACATCTCAAATGGTGATCACCACTCCTTTTTTTCCTCAATGCAACAATCAGCTCCCAACCTAACCGAGGTCCGACGAACCCCAACAACAGATTGCAAAGAAAGGAGGCCCCAAGAGGCGAAACGGAGGGGAGAGAGAGACAAGGCGGATTTTGTCTCTCCTCTCCCGTCGCCTTATCTTGTCCTGCTTCTCCCTAACCTCCCTCCTCTGTTTTTCTGTTGCCATTGAGGCATTGAGCCACCCAAAGCTGTAATGCGCGGAGTTTTGCCGTTTCGCCAAATTTGGATCATGAGCTTTCTCCTATTATTGGGCGGCTAAGCTGTTGCGAGGAGTTTGCAGCTCATGTTTTGTTGTGTCCATTCGTCTATTTTTACACACATAAACCTTGTGTGTGTTGGTTGACTGTCAGTAGTCACTGTACCGAGTTTGTGTCAGCCTGTCATCGCTTCATGAACAGAATTCCTGTTGTATTATTTGTAAATACAGATCATTTTTCCAACTAATGACTGATCGGGTGCTCCTTTTTTTTTAGTGATGAGGAGAATTGATGCTGCTGCTATCTCATGCATGTATGATGTAATCCTAATCCTGTCATGGGGTAAGGTCATCGGTCGAGACGTAGAAACAGAGATTTCCATGTTCAATTGGTTGTTTCTTTTCCCAACTGACATGACGGATGATGCTGCCGTATCTTTGTCATGGGAAAGGATGAAGCACTGTTTTGTGCTATCCTTTTGTAAATAAAAAAAGAGAGCAAATTTGGCACTCGTCAACAGCGAAAAATTGAACGTCACGTGGTTGAGATCAGCGTAGTTGCATGGTAGACACTAATTTTCAATGGCCTGATGAAAACAGCATGCAACATTCTTCTCTTTCTTCGATCCAGTATTCCAGTGACGAGCTGACAACAAACCACCCGCGCTTCAATGTGGACATGTGGTGTGACAGTTTAATTATCTGAGTGCTCAGATTTGGGTAACCGAATGAAATGCCCAATGTATTCTTTTATAAAGAGATGCCGATAGTTATTAAACTTTCACGGGAGTACCCGTGTACCCCGAATGCCCGAACTATTAATTCGTTGCTTTAGGCCGTTATAAAGTTGCTAAGTGGTTCACTCGAGATCCAAAACACCTCCGATCCGTGTTGGTTAACTCATGTCATCTAATTTTTCAGCTCATCATTCATATCATTGTTGGTCCACATAGCATCCTATTGAATTGAAAAAATAAAATAAAAATCACAGTACGTAGGACGCATTTGCGGTTTCCTAATAAGTTTAAGGATATAGATGTGCAAATTAATAATTCATCAACCCGTGTGATACCCCCAAATAAGTTTGGTAATTTTTGCATGATACATTGATTGAACAAACAACCTACCTACCGTAGCCCAAACCAAACCAGCATGCCAAATACCAGCGGCGATCATGCACGCACACGCTGACTCGCTGGGAAGAACCCCATCTGTATCACTGACGCTAGGGCCCCACCCCGCGGCGCCCACAACCCCCCACATTTCCCGATCGGCTACAACGAGAAAAAGCGAGCAAGCAGAGTCGAACCAGAGGATTCCCGCGCGCTCTCAAACACAACACCAACACACCCCCGCGCCTCGCTCGCCGCCTCGAGCGGAGCGGCCCGCCGCAGCCGCAGCCGCCGCCACATCCATCCTCTCCTCCCATCCCCACGGCGGCGGCGCGGCTACTTTGATCAATCAGACTCGACCGGACGACCGCCGGAATTAATATAGCGCATGGCCTCCGGCGGCCCGCCGCCGACCGTCGCCGTGGCCGT
This sequence comes from Echinochloa phyllopogon, assembly GCA_033239725.1. NCBI lineage: Eukaryota > Viridiplantae > Streptophyta > Magnoliopsida > Poales > Poaceae > Echinochloa > Echinochloa phyllopogon. The sequence goes on from BTCW01000001.1 coordinate 8,560,573, forward strand.
GCGCCCCGGCGGCAGCGGCAGCCGTCTCGCCGCGCGGTGGGTCGCCGCGGGGCTCCCCGACGACGGCCACGCCGCCGTCGCCGTCGTCTACGTCATCCCCACGCTCACCTACGTCCCGTCCCCCAGTACGTTCCCTTCCCCTTCCCCCCTCCTCCATGGCTCCGTCTGTTCACCGCTCCGAAATGGCCGCGAGCTGATGATGATGATGATGATGTGCGTACGCTTGTGCCGGCGGCGGCGGCGGCGCAGCGGGGGAGCGGGTGCCGGCGGCGCTGGTGGGGCGGGAGGCGGCGGAGGCGTACGCGCGGGACCGGCGGGCGCGCGCCGAGGAGGCGCTCCTCCCGTACCGCCGCCTCTACGGCGGCCGCGCCAACGTCGCCGTGGAGACGGTGGTGGTGGAAGGCGGCGGCGTGGCGGAGGCGCTGCTGCGGTTCGCGCTCGAGTCCGGCGCGCGGAGCCTCGTGCTCGGCTCCGCCTCCTTCCGCTGGTTCCGGAGGTGAGTTTATTTTCTTTTTGTTCTTCTAAAGAAACTTTTCAAGAAAAAGAAAAGGGTATTTCGAGCGCGCAATTCGCACTCAAAATTTCCCAGCCACTCGATCGCCAACCGACGGCTGCTTGCTTTCTTCTTCCTCCCGCTGCCTCGTTCCATTCCTCCACGCCGGTTAGCTCTTTTTTTTTTTTGAATAAAATGCTCTAGCATTTTTAGTTATTTGGTTATTTGTCCTTTCTAGCGGCGGAGTAGCATTGAATTGATGGATTGCGGCTGTGGTCGGTTGGGCTGCAGCTTTGATTGTGATTAGAGAAAAGGTGATCGACAAAACAGATCATCGGCTTCTTTTGCTATAAATTTTGCTTTTTCGGTTGAGGTTGGATCTGAAAGGTGCACCGAGCGATGCCTTTAATATCAACTGATGAATTGTACTTTTAGCAATCAAGTCACCCAGCTTCTTGTCTGGTATGATCGTACGGTCGTACTGTACAGTATCATGTTGTCCACGTTTTTCCCATTTCCTTGAGGGTGTGATGTCTGTCTTCAATGATCAAGTTGGGCATTGCTGATTTCTATTTTCATCTAGGATTGTATTTCTATCCATCATCGTGTCATATTCTGACTAGATACTCGATCAGCTGTCGAATCTGTTTTGCTGGACATGTAGAGTGGAGTTTATGTTTGTTGCTTGCAGAAGTACTCTTTGGTCTAGTTCACTTTTAGGTGTACTTATTACCTTTGATGCTGGCTTCCATGAATTTGACTTAATTGTCCTTGCTCTTATCTGGATTCATCATGGTTGGAAATATTATTACTACACCTATTAATCATAAGGGCCTTTGTCTAAAAAAACTAATTAAGGGCCTGCATGATAGTTCTTTTTGGCTACTTTTTATAGATATATTTTCACTAGGAGTGTCAGTTACTTGTGCAATTGACACATGGGAACACTTGGGTCACTGAAAGTGGGCTAGGATGGCAAATTGTGCGAAATTCATATCATAAGGATGGCAAATTATCGATGCGTGTATAAGAATTATTTCCTTTAGAAAAAGAAAACCTGCCAGCCTCTCTACCACACCTAACCAAGTTCTTACAACATCCTTAGCTGAATCGATGATCACAACTGAAAGGAAAACGAGCACACGGACAAAAGGAAGTAACCATATGTATATTGTGGTTTTTGCAATGAGGCCTTAAGGGCTACTTTGGGAGCCGTAAACCCCGCGGGGATCCGGGCTGCTTCCCCTGGAAATCCGCCCGACCTGTAGGCCAGGCGCGCTTCCCCGGGATCCCGGGTGCCAAACCAGCCCTAACTGCTGCATCGTCGTCAATTATGCAGGGTGTTGAGCATCCCAGATGTCCCCCGTACTGTCATTCAAGCTACGCAAAATTCATGCAATGTATTTGTTGTGTCTAAACGAAGGCTAATTATGAAACTCGCAAGATATCCTCAAACGAGCGGTGTGTTCTGAGTCCTTAAATCTTCAACCTCATATGCTGTATCAATGTTCCTTAATCTAAAAAATATACTGTGCTGATGCCGTGTTTCCTATTGATTGTTTTAATATGCCCATTTGTCTTGGGATATCAACTTCTGCAGAGTCTAATGCAAGCCTGAGGATTGAGTCGATTAATCATGAAACATTTGATCAATCGCATAGGAGTTTATTGTTTGACAACTTTGCTGATGATCAGGCACCTTCAGATTCATTGTCCCAAGCCTACAGCTCACATAGTGCTTCGAATGTTGTTTCAAGTTCAGAAAGTTCGGAACAAGTTGCTTCAGTAAGTTCAGGACTAGACACCGGAGGAACAGAAGAAGGAAGTAAAAACTATGATTCTCTTAGCTCATTGGGGGAAGCTCCGTGTGTTACCTCAAACTCAAGCGAAGAGGTCAGATCTATATATTATTATTGCACGTAAAAATTTTAGACTTTGTTGCTTTCTTTCACGACATGCTAAACATATTGTTCTGACCTTATTACTCGCAGTGCCAATCTATAGATGAAGTGGCGAAACTAAGGAAAGAGCTGCAGGATACCTTAGTAGTATATGATAAAGCTTGTGTAGACCTTATCAATGCTAAGAAAAAGGTTAAAGTTGTTCTGAATCCTTTTTTTATCTGCATAACTTGATGATGCTAAATCTATGGTCATGTTATTAGAATGGCTTACATTTTTTATGTTGTGCATAATCTCCACTAAGTAATTACATATACTGTACGTCCTAAGCTTGCTACATCCATGTTATCATGATGTCACACAGATTCAGGTGCTTTCTTCAGAGTGCTCCGAAGAGGCAAGGAGGGTGAAGCATGCACTAGAATGGGAGGAAGCTTTGAAGCAGACGGTAGCCGATGAGAAGGCGAAACAGCTAGAGGCCATCAACCAAGTTGAGCACGCGAGAAGGTCATTCACCCGAGAGGCTTATTCAAGGCACAAGGCAGAAATGGCTATTAGCATCATCTCTCAGGACAGGGTACAGATCGTCGACGCAATTCTGTCGAAGAGCAGAACTTGCAGGCGGTATTCGAAGGAGGATATAGAGCTTGCCACTGATAATTTCTCTGAAGCGAGGAAGATTGGTGAGGGAGGCTACGGGAATGTGTATAGGTGCACTCTTGATCACACTGAAGTAGCTGTCAAGGTCATTCAGCAAGACTCCATTGACAAAACTGATGAATTCTTGAAGGAGGTAACCGGTGGTCTATGGCATGATGTATACATATGCAGAGGCCATTCTGCTACCAATTTTTCTTTCTCTTATGAACAAGAAGATATCTAAAGCAATTCAATTGTGCGATTTGCAGGTTGAGATTCTCGGCCAGCTTTGCCATCCCAACCTGGTTTTGCTACTTGGTTTCTGTCCAGAAATCGGTTGTCTCGTGTACGAATACCTGAAGAACGGAAGCCTAGAAGACCAGCTCTTCAACAACAAAGGCAGCCAACCGCTGCACTGGTTCCTCCGTATCCAAATCATCTTTGAAGTTTCATGCGGACTTGCCTTCTTGCACGCAAGAAACCCAGAGCCCATAGTGCACCGCGACCTGAAACCCGCTAACATTTTACTAGACAGGAGCTATGTGGGCAAAATCGGCGACGTCGGCTTCGCCAAGCTCATCTCTGATCTTGTGCCGGACTGGCAAACAGAGTACAAGGAGACGATCGTCGCCGGCACACTGTACTACATGGACCCTGAGTACCAGCAGACTGGGACAGTTCGGCCGAAATCAGACGTGTTTGCGCTGGGAGTGATCATGCTGCAGCTCCTGACAGGCAGGCGCCCAAATGGGCTCATTGTGAGCGCAGAAAATGCTATAAAGAACGGTAGAATCCACGATATCCTCGATAAATCTCAGAGTGATTGGCCGGTTGACGAGGCGGAGATGTTTGTGAAGCTCGGGTTGAAATGCACGGCCCTGAAATGCAGGGATCGGCCTGATCTTGAGTTAGAGGTGCTGCCCAAGCTCGATGAGATTCTGCACAGGATCACCAGTTCTGCTGTGAATTTGAGAAACCCAAAGTTAAGTGTGCCAAGTCACTTCATCTGCCCTATAACACAGGTATTTCCTCTCTGCAGCTTGGCTGCATCGATTTCAGCTCTATTTTGCTTCAGGCCTTGAGCTTATTATGAAAAATGAAATTTCCATGACCCAGGAGTTAATGGAGGATCCACATGTCGCTGCTGATGGCCACACCTACGAGCACTACGCGATCAGAGCCTGGCTGAAGAGACACAAGACATCGCCTGTTACGAGGAGCAAGCTTCCGAACTCGTCCATAATCCCAAATCATTCGTTGCGGGCCGCGATACAGCAGTGGAAGTCACATTTATCAGATCAGGCAGAGACATTAAACGGGAATCAGGTTGATATCTTTGCTTGATCTAACTACAAATCTCCGTCAAATTATTTTTGCGAACACAGAGAAGTCCTTGCTTGTCGGAATTTGTTCAACTTGTAAATGAGAAATCATAGTTGTAAATTAAATGTGGTTTGTAATTCAGTCAGAGGTTTTGTTACCATGACAATAGTCATCCATTTCGGCATATAAAGCTTAGTGGCTGTCTTGCTATGGACCCTCTCCGTTTCAAAATATCTATTCAGCCCATACAGTGGTATAAATCCTTTTAGTAGTTCCCAAATACTTGCTCTCTGCAGCCACAAATACTTGGTGTATCGGATAAGATCCAACAAACTTTTAAAACTTTGGCTATCAGTAACTTCTAGAGTATTTTGCTCGGAAACATAAACATATGTAGATTTTTGATGAGATATACTTTCATAGTATCATAAATACCAAACATCAGTTAAATGTTTGTTGGAATTAGAGGCAATTTATGGTTTAGTTTAATCTAAAATATTAAATAAAACATGACATATATGATATAGATGACAGGAGCATGAAAAAGGAGGTTCATGAGAGAAAGCCTGAAGTGGGGCCAATGCCGAAGACACCGCATGCACTGTTACTTGGATTAGTCGACCTTCTGATTGAGCTTATTTGGTGTAGTCGATCAAAAGCTGATGACGTGCAGACGATCGCGGTGCAACTGCATCGCCGGAAAGTAGGGGTATGCCGGTCGCCGGGAAAGTAGTCGTACCTGCCAGTGGTTGCGCTCCCAAAAACTTGATTGCCTTTCTACTCCTGGGTGCAGAGTCTCACAAGAGGGCGCAGCTTCGGAGACATGCTCTTCCAGCGTTCTGTGCACTCGCAGAGTCTCACGATAGCCCGATCAGGGACTACAGAGAACCAGTGCAACGGTGGAGTGTGTTGGTCGCACGCGTAGGAGAAGAGAGGTGGCCTGTAACGCCCGCGTTTCTAATCTCCGGGAAAAATCACCTAAATAAATCATCCGGTAAAAATGGTTTCAAAATCTTTGCCGCCGAGCTCCCGCTTCCGCCGAACCTTGTTCGCCTCGTTGTCACCACCCTCCCTTCCGTCCCATCCCGCGTCGCCCGCTCTTGGGTCGACCGCCGGGCTCTATCGACGATGGCCGACCGCCGTCGACACCGGCCGTCTTTCCGCCGTGAATCCCGCCGTCCTCCCCTCTCTTTTTCCCCTTTTCTTCTCCTTTCTTTTCTCTTTCCTTCCTCTCTTCTCCTTTTTCTTTTCCCCTTTTCCTTCTTTTCTTTCTTCCTTTTTCCTTTTTCTCCTTTCTCTTCTTTCCTTTCTTCCCCTCCTCTGTTTCCTCTGCCCCCGTGCGCTACTGTTCTGCTCGCCACCGGCCCCACTTCCCCCGACCGACGCGCCGACCCCTGCTGCACCACCCACACATGCACACCGCCGTCTCCACGCGCCGGCCACCCCGTACTACCGTCGCTGCCGTGCCGCCCACTCCTGCGCACCTTGTCAACCACCGCACCTCCTGCACGCCACCTTCCGGCTCCGCCGCCGTCGCATCGCCGCGCCGCCCGCCGAGACGCCATCAACTCGAGCGCACACGCCACGACGCGACGAACGCACACGACAAGCACAGCGGCACCACAGTGCACCGACCACGCTGCCCCTCGACGCCGAGCTGTCCCGTCGCGGCCGCGAATCGCGCCGAGCACCATTACTCCCCGCCACCGGCCCGCTGAGCGGCCCCTCGTCGGCCCACCTCCTCAAGCCCCCTCCGCTCCTATAAAAGGGCCCGACGACCTCTCCTTCACCACCTCCCGCTCGCACACCCCTCCAATCGCCCCCACCGCCGCTGCAGCACCGCCGCCCACACTCCATCGCCGCCGCCGCCCGCTGGCCCTCGTGGGCAGCCCACCACCGGCCATCTCCGCCCGAGGTAGGACCATGGGTGAACTCGCCATGCCTCGCTCTCTCTTTCCCCCTGGTCAATTTGACCCATCGCGGCCCGGAACGCCGGCGAGCCGGCCGACCGACGCCGCCGTCGCCCTCTCTCCCCCTTTGCTCTGTTTCGCGAGGAAAGAGATGGCCGTTTTGTGAATAACCCCCTGAACTTCGGCCTATTCTAACCCGCCATCCAAATAACTGTTCGCCCTCTCTCTGTCTGTCTTCCCCGGAGCCCATGACCTTTTAAAAATTTACAGATCAGTCCTCGCCCTTTAAAACAGCCCCTAAACCCCTCTTAAACCTGTCATTTCATGCACCAAATTAATCCCGTTTGACCCCAAACTCCACCACATTAATTACCAGTATATTCCCACCAATTCATTCAGTCCATATCCAAAATAATCATGTCATCACCATCACTCTCATTCTCTGTTCTTTCTTTCAGAGCTCAGCAAAAACTTTATTTCTTTTATTTATTGTATGCTTGTTTGCGTGTGCCGTAGACTCCGCTGTGAACGAGGAAGGACTCGAGGAGGAGCAGGGTTACGAGCAGAAGTTTGGAGACCAAGACCCCGGGCAGGAATCCCCCGAGGGTTGGGAGAACGGCAAGTGCAATCCCACCCTTTGATGCATATTTCGTCCTAGATTTTTATAAACACAACCCATGGCCTGATTTACAAAACTTGTATGTTTTTACTGCTAAACCCGGTTGGATAGCCATTCCTTGATTGCTATGACTACTTCCTTGACAACCTAGATTAATGTTTGAATATGACAATGCTCTGTTTGAATGTTAGTCACTGCTAGAAATGCTTAGGAATATTTTTTACTGTTATACACCCCATTACAATCACTTGGTGTTTACAAAAGTAACCGTGTGCGTGCTTTTAAATAAAAGAGATGGATTTTGTGGATAAAATGAGTATCCGTGTGGGATGAGACAGACGATATTTCTTGTGTGAAATGCCGAGGTGGGCTCGAACCTGTGTGGTTGAGCATGGTGGGAGTTGTCTATCCTATCACAATTTTTGGGATGATGTTGATGTGTCATCTAGCCTAACCCATTTTATTGTACCACCACTCGACCGTTGTATGTGGCAACGGCCTAGCATAAATCCCACTAGTTAAGCTATTGGTTATGTGGTGTGCTGGTGAGCAACAGAGGGCCATGGAGCCGGGGATACGATCTATGTGAGGTATGCCCCTGGGTAGAACCTCGTTGGTAGGTTGCTAACCCCCCTGGTCGCGTCTGTGATAACTTGTCAGTTTAGCTATGGTGGGTAATGGCTTTGAAATGAGCTGCACTGGCACTAAGGTGTTCATGTTGTGGTAGCCTACTTGTGGTTGTGTACACCTCTGCAGAGTTAAAACCTATCCGGATAGCCGTGTCCACGGTATTGGGTGAGTTACGGCTTGGTCACTTCACTAGTCCCCTGTTTTGGTGTAAGAAAGTGTTTGGTGATTGTTGAGCTGAGAAAAGTTTTGGCATGGGCTACGACAGATGGGAAATCGGGTAGCTGTAAAATCTCATGAGTAAAATAATCATGCTCTCTTGATGCAACTAAAAGAAATGTTTGTGAAAACCCGTTGCAAAAATCAACCCCTTGCATGTGTAAAATTGGCTTTGCTGCTAAATAAACCATGAGTCATCCTTGATATTATCCTTTGCATACTTCTGTTGTATCCCTTCCGTGGTTGTGGTTGTGCTTGCTGAGTACGTATGTACTCACCCTTGCTTATTTTGTTACAGAGGCAGACCCGGACTTTGTGCCTGAGGACGTCGTTTAAGGGGTTTGTTCTACACCCAACCTTTGCCTATGTGTTAGGGTCACCCGCTTGGAGCCGCATGGATATCCACTCTGATGAAGACCTCTATGTTATCAACCTTTTTATCTGGAGTCTAGCGTTAGTTATGTTTGTTGTGGCTCTGTAGTGCCACCGTCTCCCGTAATGTTGTTTATGTACTAAACCAACTGTTGTATTAATGTGAACCAGCATCCTGGGATTGGTATTTCTATCACATTAAGTTCTCTCTTTCGAGGGATGCTTCACGCGCCTAATACACACCTCCCGTGTTTGAGAGCGCACGTGCTTAAAATCTCTGCTCACCTCATCATTGCTGCCTGAAAATAGTGGCAACCGAACCAAATGGAGCGGATGGCATTTGGACACTAAAATATGATTGAATGGCATTTGAACATGTGTCATATTTGAGAGTTACAAATGCTGGTTCCTTTTTTGGCCTGGAAAGTTTTTCGGGATGATTTGGAGGACGTTTCGTCTGACTTAACTTTTGAAAGTGATGAAAAATGTCAAATAAAGAATGAATGTCAAATAGAGAACGGAACAAATTTCATGGCTAAGAAAGGACCCGGGTTTCATTTTAGGGTTAAATAAGGATTTTACTCTAGAAACATTATGGGTGCTTGCATTCATTAGCTGGATATAACTCCATCCGAAAAGGTTAAGTGACGATCAAGTTATATCGAATATCACCTAAATGCAATGCTTTCTTGTATGCGTACCAAACACGTATTGTGAAACAAAGCGAAATTAAGTTTTCTCTTGATCAATCAGTATCTCCCAACAACTTGCTGACAGGTGTGCTCATACGAAGATGGTAATGCCACCAAGAACACTCCATCTTTTCAGTAGCTCGCGGCACACCTCGCAGATCTATATGGTGTGTCCCCATCTCTCTGTACTACTAGCGCTGTTCTTGGTAGCATACTCCGTAGATCTGAAGCTGAGCACATGCGCATCTCTGAATATATTGCTCGAGATGCAATCATGCACGCAGGACGTACGGTGAAGGGTGAATAGAGATAGGCCATACGATTTGATGGAACAACGCTTTGATCCATCAGCTACTCGTATCTCTGTACTTGAACACTGTTCGTGAGCACGACAAAACCTGTCTCAGGATCCAGGCGCACCTGTCGGCTCCCTATTTGCGCTCCGTGATCACCTCATCTCCTGCAATTTTTCGTGCCCTGTGTTGAGACTACTACGAAATATGTTAATGAACAGTTACCATGAATATAGGGGCTGTTAACTAGCAGAAAATGTGTGGGGGCAGCTTATTCCGGGCGAGTAAAATACATGAGCGGTAGGTGTCATTTAGATTTCTGAACTCTCAAAATGCATTTTTATGTCACTAAACTTGTTTCAATGTGTCATTTTGGTCCCTACACTATCAAAATACATTTTTAAGTCCCCGAATTTATATAAAGGTGACATCCATATCCGTAAACTCTCAAAAATATATTTTTATAAACTCGCCATGGCCTCATCGATATCATCACCAGTCCAAACACGCGATAAGATGAAGACTTCTTCTAATTCTCGCACTAGATTTCTCTATTTTCCGCCGCATTCTAAGAGTTTAGGGACTCAGATGACACGTTGGGACAAGTTTGATAACTTCAAAATATATTTTGAAGGATTGAGGACCTGGATGGCACACCTGGATAAGTTTGGGATCTAAAATGTATTTTGAAAATTTGGGGACCTAGATGACACCGTACATCGATACAAGTTTAGAAACCGTCCGTGTATTTTACTCTTCACGAGCCAAATAGCATCCTTGTTTTACGTGACAGCCACACATTTGGCGTGGTAAACCAACGGCGGACAACCAAATGCTCTCATAGTATTCTCGTGCTAGACTGCTAGCATCGGAAGATGACATTGCATGCTCTGAAGATATTGATCTTCTCAGTTTAATTTTAGTAAGGTGCCAATTTGTTGCTGCAATTTCTACGTTACTTTTTGCACCTTTGGGCAAAGAGACCTATACGTATGTGTTGGCCTACATATTGACCAGACCATAACATTTTTATACTTTATTAACATGTGCACAATAATTTTTTACCAAACACACACGTACACATACATATCACCATTCACCACCATAGATTCACAAGACCAACTCCTGACATCCGCCATATCAGCTGCAGCACATGCCACCGATGACACCATTGTTCACCATTCCATGCAAACATCTATCACAGCAGACACACCACAATCAATGACAGTACTACACGTGTACGTACTCACACACAGCACAGTGAACAACGGACACGACACTCAATAATCTGATCACCTCTCGCTTCGATTCCCACAGGCCGCCGTCGTCAGGCCTTGCCGTTGCCATTGCCGGCGGCGGCGGCCTTCCTCAGCGACGTGAACGTGACCACCGGCTCCACCGGGTTCTCCTCCACGGTGGCCGCGAACGTGTCGTACCGCCGGAACAGCTCCGCCACCATCAGCCGCCCCACCGCCACCACCATGTCCTTCCCTGGGCACTGCTTGTTCCCCTCCGCCGCCTCGCCGGTCTCCGGCCCGTTCGACCACACCACGTGCTCCAGCATCCGCCGCCGCTCCGCCTCCGCTTCCTCTTCCTGGCCGCCGCCGCCGGCGACCACGAACCGGTCGGCGACGAACTCGCCGCCGCGCCGGAACACGCGCTCGTCCCGCGTCGCCAGCGGCTGGTACCCGAACAGCATCTCCCCCTTCCTCACCTCGTACGCGGCGTCGTGGCTCTCGACGACGGTGTCGCGCCGCGCCCGGCCGTACTGGAACTCCACCGGCGGGTTCATCCGCAGCGTCTCCCACACTACCGACTTCACCAGCGGCATCTTCTCCACGTCGGCGAGGGTGGTGGTGGTGGTCGTCTCGCCGGCGGGGACGACGGCGCGGACCTCGCCGGCGAGCCTGGCGTGGAGCTCCGGCCCGGCGCGGGCGAGCCACTTGACGAGGTGCGGCAGGAAGATCTTGTACCCGCCGTAGGCGTTGAAGACGGCGAGGAAGACGAGGTTGTGGAGGAGCTCGTCGCGCGGGATGGCGGCGCCCGGGTCGGCCTTCTCGGCGTCGTCCATGGCGCCGGCGGCCGCGCCGGCGAAGTAGGCCGTGAGGTCGGCGTAGTCGCGGCGCACGAGGAACGCCGGCAGGCGGAAGGTGTGGAGGAGCAGGTCCTCCAGCGGCCATGGCTTGATCACCCTGCTCGCCAGCGGGTGGAGCTGCAAGGCCAGCCACCTGTACGCCTTCGCGGCGGCGCCGTCGCCGATGGCCTTGCTCGGCGGCGGCGCGCCGCCGAACAGCGTGGCGCAGGTGAAGTCGAGCATGTGGCGCGCGTTGTGCTCGTTGAACTCGGAGCCGGCGCCGGACGCCGCGAGGCCGGCCTCGACGGCGGCGAAAGTGGCGGCGAAGGCGGCGCCGAACGCCGGCGCGACGTGGCGCGCCCGCGCGGCGGCGAGGCGGATCACGGCGCGCTTGAGCGCGGCGTGGCGCGGGTCGGCGGCGTCGAGGAAGGCGAGCGGGCGGTGGCCGCCGAAGAGCGCCGGCGAGGGCGCGTAGGTGCCGTCGAGCGTGCCGGCCTTGTCGACGACGGAGTCGTCGAGGAGGGCGCGGAAGCTGCGCGCGTCGAGGAGGGCGACCACGCGGGGGTCGCCGGAGATGAAGGGCCCCGGCGGCATGTTGACGCGCAGCACGGTGGCGCCGCCGTGGCGGGCGATGCGGGAGCGGAAGAACTCCTCGGCGCCCTGGAAGTAGAAGTAGTCGAGGCGGTCGCGCAGCGGCGAGAAGAAGGGCACGCCGTAGCTCCCCGGGATCTCGAGGATGGGGAGGCCAGAAGGCGACAGCTTCGGCTGCTCGTCGCCGGAGTTGGAGAGCTTGGTCGACGACGCCATGGCCAGAAGCCCGGAAGGAGAGGTCGAGCAGGGAGCGCGGCGTTTACTGTGCAAGTCCTTCACGTACTCCGTGTCGAATGGTTAATTGGATAGATGCGCCCTTGAGCATGTGCTAAATAATAATAGAGCGATGTGTACTGTACAGTGTACAGCCAACAATTTGCGAGGCATATTAATTTTTTTTGTTTCGTGTGTGTGAGTTTGTAGAGAAAATTAGCGCAAATGTGCAATATAATAATGATGTCAAAAGTCACAATTACAGATTATATGGTCAATACCATCATGAAGAGCTATACCCAACGTACAGTGCTCACCCTACTACAGGAGTATTCTTCTTTATCAATGGAATCATTAGTTTTAGGGAGCACTAGGAATAATATAATTGTCAAGCAAAAAGGCTAGCTTGATGCAAAGATCATTGAACAGTAAACTGTCCACTCTCTTATGCATGGTCAATATCAAGCTCAAATAAGCATACTTGTAAATTCCATTCCGGAGGTCATTTCGTTTTTACTCTTGAAACGGAACATTCCGGTACCGGCCGATACCGGTGTACCGTTCCGGACTTTATTATATTAAAAATATATGAATGTATATATACATAAATATTCATATAAATATATACTTACGGCATAATTATGCTTCATCACACTGACATTTTTAGTTTTTTACCAAACTCACATATTGAACGAGGCGTCATTTGGTTTTAGCCCGGTACCGAAATGAGCGGAACAGGCGTTTGACCCGGTATTGACCGGTATTGACCGATATTGACCGGAATTGACCGGTATTGACCGGTATTTGACCGGGATTGACCGGTATTTGACCCGGTACGGGATTTCAGCCCTTCTATACCGGTTTAGGCACCGGAACGGGGCATTCCGGCCATTCCGGCCGGTACCGGAATGGAATTTACAACTATGCAAATAAGGCATGTGGCTGTTATCACTTAACTGAATCTGAGCTAACTTTGCCATCAAGCTTTTCCAAGATGCCAGCTTTTCCCCAACCAGAGCCGTTCTACATGTAACATGAATGATTCAGATCATGTTGAAAAGCTCTGAATTCAAAATACTCCACTACTATGTATCATGTTTTCTGTGAGCTGTTTTTATAAAACAAGTATGATATGTCATTCCAGAATGTAATTGAGGACACCACTTTTCTATCTTGAAACAGCTCAAATGAACAAAAGTTGTTTGAGCTTTCTGTTGGGCCATTTGCATGCATCATGAGCACCACTAATGCATTTGCGAGCAGGTTTCTTTGAACGTACATGAATTCAGATTAAAATTATAATTAACTAGTCTATCAACCCGTGCACGTGCACGGGCTAGCAATATTTTAGAAATTATATGAATATAGAACATTATGTTATGTCAATAATTCAGGATTTATATGTGACTCATGAACATTTTTGTATGTCTTTTTAGTATATTCCTCTATTGAGCCAAGCTTTTGCGCACAATTTTTTTTGGGATTTTCCTTAACATTCACAATATTCCTTTACTTTATGTATGTGTGGCCATACATGGAATAATATTTTTCTTTTCTTTTCTATAGTTTGGTCTCTGGAATGTACAGTGCAGTCAAGACGAAAAGATCTAAATTAATTTTTAAATGTAAAACATGTGTAATGATGCAGGATAGTAATATTGTAGTTTAATTTTGCAAGTAAAATGACAGATGAGAATGACTTGGAAGTGGATCCTTGAGTTTACTGGATTTGTTTCTTTCATACGGAGATGTGTAATTTATAGGTAGGTCCTAACTATTTTATGTTACTTTTCCGTTATGGAACACTTGTAATTTAGATGGTGGAATAATTTGGGTTAATTTTTTTTTGTAATGGCAAACATGGACAGTTTAGAAATAGTAAGACCCAATAATTATTGTTGTCAATAGTGATTACAACTTATCAAAGTTATGGTAAAATGTTTTGTTTATTTCCGTGCAACTTTTTAAATATTTCTCTTCTTTTCAAGCAAACCCAAAAGGCAGTAGCGTGCCAATTAGCCCTTGCTATTGCATACCATACTGTAATATAAATACATAATCACTATGTAAAATGAGTTTTAGCAAAAGATTTCCTACAATTCTAGCTCTTTAATGTAATTTGAAGCCGAAAACTAAATAATTATTTTTGACATCTGTTTAACCTCCTTGTCAATTGTCAATCCAGGATGGGTTAATTTACCTCGTGAAGAAGTGGTACTGCACTGTGCCAAAAAACTATGCCATACTTGTACTTGGGCTGTAAATAACATTCTTTTAGCTCTCATCATTCGTTGTTGAAACCATTGATGTCTTAAACTGTTTGAACCCTGCTGGCCTCCTTATAGCTATGTATACGTTGTCTTGTACAGTTTTATTAGGAAAGATTATTAGGCACGCATAAAGATGGTGGGTTTGACGTACTATAATCCCCTTGGCACAATGGCAGGCGTTGTCAGTTCAATTGTGGGAAACAAAATCGATTCCTCTGATTCTCACTGCGATGGCCTAAAAGGATAAAATAAAGCATAATATAGATTAATAGTTTTGAATGAAAAAATAATGCAAAATAGATTGATTGGAGATACATCCATGCATGCATTATTCTGCTAGCTTCTTGCAGTAGTGCTTGGGCGGCAAACTGCTTGGCGTTGCTGATTTCATCCGTGGCCAATATGGAGATCTCCACGTAGTCCGCGTGTTATCTCTTCATGGGAATATAACATGATGGGAAACACCCCTGCCGCCTCTTTCTTGAATGATCAGCTTCACTGCACTGTCGTGGATGGCATCGATATCGAACGCACGATGAGCCGCTGTCTCCGTCGCAACAAAGGAATAGATCGTTTTTTCACGTATTGGAATGGGGATACCGGTAGTATTAATTACGTCAATTTAAAAGTGGCAGACCTGTGTAATTTAGTTGAAAAATTAAGGGGTTATTTTATGACATTTTACATAATGGCAGATGTAGGTAATTTATAGGAACATTTGATCCGATGGCTACTGCAATTTAGTATACTGAATGGATGGTCAGATGTTTCTGATTTTTGTGAGAATTTGTATGATTTATCTTTTTTCCTAGCATTTCTGGTGAGAATTAATGTGAAGGCTTTAAAAGGAGCCTCCAATTAGTAATAGTAAGATTGTGAATTGATGAGAAACCACAGCCTATGAAAGGAAACTGGAAAAATGAACATAGAAACTTTGTTAGGAAATAGTCTTAAATTACTATAATATAACTAATAAAACTATGAGCATGGTTTACAGGTTAGCATATATGAACCTTTCTTTTCGGTTTATACATAATAAACTGGATATTGAGGAAAATATATCCCGGCCCGTTTTTGCACACACATCGGCATGTTTGGACGCAGCCATGTGGGGAGAAGCCGGCGGGAGATCGGCATGTATATAAGTGTATAATCCTTTAGGGACCTTGACCAATTACACCGGAACCGCCGGTTGACAATTATTTCTATCAGCTTTATGTATGTACTCCCTCCGTTTGGTAAAGAAAGTCATTTTGGGCAAGGTTTGAATCAAACATTAGGAATATAAATCATAAAAAATATTTAAATCATTGAGTTTAGAAATGTGAAAAATATATAAATAGATTGGTCTTGAAAAATACTTTCATAAAAATATACATATATAACTTTCTAAGAAATATTTTTATAGAAAAAAGAAGTCAAACACTACTAGAAAAACTCACATCCGCACCCCTTATAGGACTCGTCATTTTTTGAACCCGGTGCTAATGGTGTATCAGCACCGGGTGCAAAATTGGGGTGCCCCCGGAAACACTTTAGCACCTGTTGGTAACACCAACCGGTGCTAAAAGGTGACCTTTAGCACCGGTTGATGTGATCTGGTGCTAAAGGTGCCACCCCTTAGCCTCGGAGACGTATCACCGGTTGGGAAAACTTATAGTGAAAGTTATGCTTTGATGACCGTATCGCTGTCCTAGACGACTTTCTTTATCAAACCAACCGGAGAGAGTACCGTATCATCTATCACGCATGTGCCCTACACGCTCATTTGCCAATTGCTCTAGCTAGCTAGCTTCAACTTCAATCCCGTGCAAGTCAAATATATATATATGCGCATGTATCGATCAGTTTTGCTTGCCCCACTGCACTGATCTGATCTGAATAGCGTCATTGTTGGGCTTGCGATTATTTCGGGTCTTTTAATTTGTCTCCAATCTTGGATGGTGTGGCTCGTCGTTCGATCAAGAGGCCGGGCTACGAGCTTTGGTGCCTTTTTCACCAGCTAATTTCGTATATTGTGTGGCATATTCTTTTGTTATAACGTACTGTTGCGTGTCTGTGTGCATATTGACCTCAGCTACATGTCTTATTATAGTATTTCTTTCTTTTTAATAAAACACGTGCTCCGGCACATTCTTAAAAAAAGGTCAAAACTGTATTTATTGGTTATACGGACTTTTTCCTTTTGTCTAATATACATATACTGACAAAAATAAACGTACGTATATTAGCACAAGAACAGTACCTAAAGCATGGACGCATATGCTTGCTGTTGGACGTGGCCAGGAGACAGGAGATCAGTGATATATCATATATCAGTTACCCTAAATAACCTGGTATATTATTGTATTGTAGGGACCTTTTGGCCATTTTATCCAATGGAAACGTCAGTCGCCAACTACTCAATATCATGTAAATTATCTTAGCACACATGTCCATTTACCGGCCTATTGCTCTGGCTAGCTTCAACGATATGATACATGCAAGCAAAATATGCAAGAATCGATCAGCAAGGATCCGTTTTCTTGGCAGAATGTGATTACTTTACGTCGTTGTTGTGTCCATCAGAATATCAGATAGCCTCATCATGTCCATGACTCTGCGTGCATCGTCGCGGATCGTCTTTGAGAATTTTATCACGATAAATGATTAAGAAGTGCATGCACAAACCTTGTGGTAGTGTTTGGTCGTCTAAACATTTTTATTTTGGACGTGGACAATATATATGACAACAACACATATGGATACTACTCCCGAAGCCGACCACGTGCAGGATCTAAAAGCTTTCTCATGATCCACGCCATCCATTATCTTAGTGTTGAGGGAATAGTGTTGGGTTGAAGCAAGCAAACCTTCCTCCTAATAGGTCCAAACAGGGAATTAATGGTGCAGACATTAAGGAAGGAGCTGAGCATTAAGCCCTCTCTCTCAAACCATGATGGGGGCTTCCACAAGGGCTCCCAATTAACATAAGAACATCGCCAATTCAACCATCTGTAGGTTCTACCTCAACTAACTACTCTCAATATCCATGTTGTGCTTTGGGATTTAGGAGCCCTAAATAATTGACTATAGAGTATGTTAGGGAGATGTGCGGCTACAGTAACCACTATAGCCGTGTACTACACCATGCATGGACTGTGGTGATGTCATGTTGTGATAATGTGGCCCGTCCCTGGCCGGAATAATATCAGCAGCAGATTAGGATTAGTTGCTCAAGTTTGTAGCATAAGGATTAGTTAGGATATGTACGTTAGTTTGTTAGGATAGAGAACTTTACCTTGGTTTGGATTATTTAGTTTGTTAGGATAGAGATATAAAGTTAAATTAGTTAGTTAAATATTTGCTTAGGATCAAGTTAGTCGTCTCTATAAGAGAGACACTCTTGTATCAGTGAAAAGCAAGCAAGAATAAACTTAAAAGTAGTCACTGCCTCTAGAGAAAGGGTGACAAAAATATTACATATCATCTTAAACCACTCCCGGTTCTTTTGAATTGCAAAACTGAAATCCACGTGCCACCAAATTCAGATACTAATCATCAAAATCGAGCTTAAAGAACCTAGGTTCAAAACTTTTACCAAACCCATGTATGTTTGGTTAACAGGTACCCACGGGTTGTCTATGCCAATTAAATAAAACACATGTTTTAGGAAAACTTGATCGACCGAGAAAAGAGTTCAGCTTTTTTTTTTGAGAATAGAAAAGAGTTCAGCTGATGGTGTGGGCTAGCGGTGTGTCTGCGACGGAATAGTCTGGATGTTTTCAGCCCAATAGTCTGGATGTCGTTGGGCCTGAGCTAAACAGTTAATTGGGTTGAGAAGCCTCCTGAAAGGGATAACTTGTAGTTGGGCTAGGCGCAAATTATTTCGAGAACTTTTCGTTGAACAAGCTAGTTATAGTAAAACAATTTCACATGCCGTGTAAAAAAAAATCCCATGCCGAAGCTCAAGAGATATAGAAAAACTGCAGACTGAAAATACAGTAACAGTGGCTCGAAGTTTGCTTAGTAACAGCTAATATTAATATACTCACTTCTTTAGTTTGGTAATGACAAAAATAACACGGCCATATTCGACTAGTAGATAAAAAAAATACTCTAATATTCAACCATAACTAGTGCCAGCCAAGTTTGAGAAGCTGATCCGGCTTGTTGCTCCGATCCGGCGGCGCTCCCTGACCCTGAGGGAGGCAGTAGACGTTCTTGATCGCCCACGTCAGCTCGCGGTTCATCTTCATCACCTTGTCCCTGTTCATCATCTCCATCTTCCTCTTCGCGATCGACAGCGTGGCCTTCTCGACCTCGAACGCCTCCTTGAACAGCTTGTTCCCCTTGACGTGGGTCAGGAACCCGCCGGCGAGGAACCGCCGCAGGAAGTTGAGCTGCACCACCTTGGCCCACGTCGACGCCCTGATCGTCTCCCTCCGGTCCGACGACGTCCGCAGCGCCAGCGCCGGCCGCTCGCCGCGCTCCAGGTAGGCGGCGACCCGCCGGAACAGGTCCTTCTGCTCCAGGAACAGCGTCTTGTCGGCGCCCTTGCCGGCGGCCTCGATGGCGAGGTCGGAGACCCGGCCATGGATGGCCTCCATGTCCTTGCGCGGGAAGTGCTGCGTCAGGTTGAGCTCCACGCACACCGCCAGCGCCTCGCCGGCGGCCATCCTGACGGCGCGGTCGTCGGCCTCGAGCGCCGCCGCGATGGACGCGACGGCGGCGTTCCAGGCGGCGCGGTCGGCCCTCCGCTGCGCGTCGGTGATGGCAGCGGTGGTCACGAGGAACGTCCACGTGGACAGCGCCGCCGCCACCACCTGCGGGGTGACCTTGCCGGAGATCACCCTGGGGGACTTCGCGTTGGGGACGACGACGCCCCAGATGGCCTTGAGCGACCGCTCCGCCTCCTCCGCGCCGAACGCGCCGGCGAAGGTGACGGCGGCGAGGCAGTCGAGCGCGGCGGCAACGGTGGCGGCGCCGTGCGACGGCGCGTGCTGCAGCGTCCTCGACAGCGCCGGGAACTACTCGGCGAGGATCTCGACGGAGCAGCCGCCGCGGAGGGTGAGCGCGAGGAGGCCGACGGCGCGGTAGGCCAGGCGGGCCTCCCTGCTGGCGAGCGCCGCCGGCGCGGCGGCGGTGCCCCTCTTGATGGCGGCGCCGCAGAGGGCGAAGATGACGAGCGGCCGGGCGTCGGCGGCCTCGTCGAGCGGCACGACCGATGACTCCAGCGCGCCGGCGAGCGACGCCAGCGCCGACTCGCGCGTCGCCGGGGTGTCGTGCTTGTCGTGGAGCGCGGCGACGCACATGTCCACGAGCTCGAACGGGTCCGTCACGGACTTGGGGTTGAAGTTCACGGTCGGCGCCGGGAGCGAGCCCGCCTTCTTCCCCGCTGCCGCCGTCGATGAGGAGGACGACGTCGACGCCACGCCGCCGCCGCCGCCGGCCTTCTTCTTGGTGCCGTCCTTGTTCCTGTGACCCATTGCCGGCCGGAGCGGGGATGGATGTTAGCAAATAAGCCACGCCTTGGACGATGTACATGTGTGTGTGCGCGTGTGCAGGCAAGCTGCGTGTGTCTGTTAGCTTGAACGTGTGTGCGTGCGTGCGTTCAGGTTGCTTAGGTTGTTAGGACTAGTCGAATCAGGTTTAGGGAAGCTAGGGGAGTGCAGTGGTGCTCGAGTATGAGCTTGAGCTGGAGCCATGGCAGCATTCGTGGTGGAACGCCGGTGTGGCCGCGTTCCAGGGCGACGCAGCGGAGCACGCTTGTTCCGGGGAGGAGAAGCAGCAGGGACGTGAGCTCGTGGTTGCAAGCGATTTCGTGCATGAGTATGTGCTCGTGTTGGAGCGCGTCGCAAGCGGAGACAGGACGGTGCACCTGGTTCGGTGCCGGTGCAGCCGGGCGTCGTGGTGAGCTCGTTCCAGCTCATGCTGTTTGTGCGGCAGGTAGTTGGGCGATGCTGTTTTGATGGACAAGGCGTCCGCAGCGGGAGGAGGCGCAACCTGGCAGGCGAGTGGAGGACCGGCTCTCACGGAGAAGTGGAAGTTCAGGGCACGGAGAAGACCGAGTCACTCGAGAACGCGTACGTGCGCGCCGAGCTCGCCGTGATGTTCGGCCTATAAATGGCCATGTACTCCTTGTGTAGTAGTTGAGGCGAGTTGCATGTATCAATAACAAGCCAACATACAGGCCGTTCAAGCGGCCGGGGCGTTCGTCGCCATTTTTCGCTTGTGTTACTGTTCATCGTCTTCAACCTCTGACCGTCACAACATGTGAGAGCTAGAGCGAGCGAGGCGAGGGGGGAGCTGCGGAAACGCGTGTTCCTGGGCGGTTCCAACAATGGAGGCGTGGGCGCGCGGACGGGCGGTGCGTTCTCCGGCCGGAGATTTGGTACGGCGGTTTGGTGCTTGTTGCGGCGAGCGACGGCGGCGGTGTTGAGGCGATGCCCGGTGGAGAGGTGACCTGGGTATTTGTAGCGCGAGGGTGGTGGGGCGGGAGGTGGAGACGGCGTCGGAGTCGGAGACGGAGAGGATTGCGTGCCGAGAGCGGAGACCGTGGAGGTGGCGGGAAGATCGAGTTGGTTTCGTTCGCGGCGCGCCGCCGCTGCCATAGACTCCGTTTCGGGTTCGGACTAGGAAGGCACGCGGTTGGGCCGGGAAGGGTTTGTTGGATAGTTCAGTTTAGTCGGGCCGCGGAACGGGCTTAATGGGCCTTCCGGCTAAAAAGGAAAAGGATCCTGCTTGCAGCACCACTGCACCAGCAGCGTCCCCAATAGGATCCTGCTTCATGATAGCAGAGTGGAGGAGGGTAAGGAGCAGGAGGTTTGTGGTGTTAATAAGGGAGTGCTCCAGCTCTTGCAGCCTGTCGTAGCTGTTTCTCTGAGTGATATGCTGATAATTGTAATGGAGAGTGGTGATGGCGTTTCTCAAATTGTCAGCGCGCCATTGAGTTTGCTCCGAGGTTCAACGGTGCAGAGGAACGTGTTGTTGCTGTTGGTGTTACTAAGATGCGCGTGAAGGTTACTTGGTCGGTATTATTCAGACGTTAAGTGTTGTGTGAGCTTTTAGATTGTCGTATGTATTATTGTTAAGTTAAAGCCCCCCTCCCCCCTCCCGCCCCCCCCCCCCCCCCCCCCGCCTCCTCGCGGGGCGGCTCGCGCGGAAACCCTAGCCGCCGCCGCCACCCACCTCCCCCCCCTCCTCCAAGCCACCTCGCCGCTGCCGGAGGGTGCCGCCGGAAGCCCGGTGGTCCCCGGGATGGCGGCGGCGGGGCACTTCTCCGGCGGGTCGCGCGGCCCGTGCGGATCTGGATCCCGGCGTCGCCGGTGGTGAAGGCCGGCGGGCGGTGCGGCGGACTCGCGCGGGTCGGCGGCGGCCTGGAGCTCGAGCGACGGGTGCGGCGGACACGCGCGGGCCGGCTGGTGGCGGACGAACGCGCGGGCGAGCGGCCGTGCGGCGGCGGCCGGGGTCGGGCGCTCCTGCGCGTGGCGTCGGCGCGCCGGCGGCTGTGGCGTGCGTCCGACGTCGGCTGGACCTCCTCTCCCTCTACGGCGCGGCGTTCGACGGGGTGGTGGCCCGGCGGCGGCGCGGCCCTGGCAGATCTGGGCCGCCTTCGGGCTCCGCTGGATCTGCGGCGGGGCTGCAGCCGGCCTTGGCGCGCCGGCTGGGGTTGCTGTGGTGGGAGGGGTCGCCCGGGACTCCTTCATGGCCGTGGGTACCGCCTCCGGTCTTCGCGTCGCCGATGAAGCTGTCCCCGGAGCGTCGACAAGTCACCACCGCTGGATTCATGTCTTCTTGCCCATTCTGTGAGGCACGGTGCCGTTCCGTGAGGGGACGACAGAAGGTTTGGGACCAATCGAGGGTTCCAAATCTTCCCGAAGGGTCGGGTGTTGTCGTGCAGGTGTATATGGAATCCAATGGTGAGCTTAGGCGGCTGCGATGGTGGGCGATGGATGGAAGCGAGTGGGAACGGTATAGGTGCTTTCGGCTCGTCGGGCGGTGACCCTCAAGCGTAAGCTTCAACTCGTTTGCCGTGTTGGACAACGGCGTATTGCACCCCCTCTTGAGGGCGTTGTCTGCAGGGTCTCGTGCGACGGCGGTTCGTGGAAGCTCTCCGTGGTGAAAACCAAACATTGGCGCCGTGCGCCTTTGCCTTCCTAAAGGCGTTGTTTGGAGCGATTCTTGTAGCCGTTGGTGTTGGAGTCTTTGGCTCCACGGATGGTCGGGTCCGGCAGATGTTGCTTTGGTTTCTTGGCCCTTTAGGTTGGTCGTTTAGAGTAGTTTTTCTATCTCTGGCGAGAGGTCTAGAGAGTCCTTTTATGGATCCGTCGGATTCTGCCGTCTTGTGGTATGTGCTCTATTGTAAACTGGTAATCTCAGTATTTCATTTATGCTTTATCTATAAAGCTGGCTTCGGCCTTTGGAGGATTATTGTTAAGTTAAATGGCAGGGTCGTCTATATATATGTGATGTGCCAACTGCCTGGAACTAGTAAGAGTAGTAACAGTGTGGGTAACAATTACTAATTGTTTATCGATGGACTTTGTTATGTTCAACTGGTGTCTATAGTGTCACTTTGAGAAATATATATTTTGTCCAGTCTTTCAAAAGCGTCGCCTAGACATCCGATATCCAGGCAGACCGAGTTACACCTTGTCGTCTAGGCGTCGCCAGGTGATAAGGTGTTCGCAGCTCGTTTGGGTCGGCTTTGAAACCATGATTTCGTCAGGAAGGTGAGCTGGATCTACTTTTGGCCAGGGAGGATTGAAAGTGTTGTCCAAAAGGAGCAGCAGGGAAGGAAGTGCTCTCGTCGATGACCAGAACCTGAACTCCCGCTGCAGTGGGCAAAGCCGAGTTGAGGCGACCAATGTGCTTGAGGCTAACTTAAGCTAGATTTCTATCCCTTTTCCTTCCTTCTTCCATGTACCCAGTTACTTGTATACCTTCCAGAAGCTTGTAATCTGCTACTGTGCTTGTCCAATTAGTCCATCAAGTGGATTTATGACATAATTGTAGTTCAATAATGCTGATGTGTCAAAGAGTAGAAATTAGGGTGCAAGTGGCGTTATCTGCAGACATGCAATAGGAACATTTATTGTGGCAAGTGTGACAGGTCTTGAATGAGCTCACCTATCCTACTATTTAGTACTGTGTAATTTGAGGTTCCATCTACGTCTATTCAGTCAAAATATTAAATCTTAAAAATTCTCATAAAAAAATTAAAATATCTAGCTATCAATATGCTGTACTCTAGTCATCACAGTCATTATATCTATTATATTTCCTAAAATATTACTTATAACTTCCACTACGAAAATAGTATACACTAATCATGAAATCAAAATTTAAATTATCCATCTCTATCATTACAAAAATAATTTAAAATAACTCTATAATGTTAATCTAAATTACCTCTACTGTTATAAAAATATTCTAAAGTAACCCATAAATCTACATCTAATTACCCACATATACTATTATTAAAAATAATATAAAATAAATCCTAAATCCTTCATTTAAATGAATTACATCCATCCATATAAAAATTACTCCATAGTAAGCACTATTTCTTCAATTGTTAATACAGAACCAACTAACCAACATAATGTATCTATGCATAATGTGTGACACTATTACCATTACATGTTCAGAGTAAGCAATGAGAATAGCGATTTCAATGTTAAACGTATTGTTCAAACAAAAGGTTTTAGTAAAAATATGAACGGAAAACTATGAACGTGGATGGAAAAATATATAGAGTCACTTTTACTTAAGTTAGTTTGTTGTGTTCAAACTCCAAATGTATGCACTCCACAGATAACTAGTTTTGCCATATATCAAAAATCCCTCTTGCCACCCATCCAATCTTCATTGTTGTCCACTCTTCGTCTCGACGACGAT
Source organism: Echinochloa phyllopogon (assembly GCA_033239725.1). Lineage (NCBI taxonomy): Eukaryota > Viridiplantae > Streptophyta > Magnoliopsida > Poales > Poaceae > Echinochloa > Echinochloa phyllopogon. Next base: position 8,584,691 of record BTCW01000001.1, read on the forward strand.
CTACGACATCCTATAGTTGACATGCCGAGCCAAAAGACACTCTATTGTCCATTACACCACGATGGTTCTCTCCTAGGCATGACGCCTTCCAATGCTTCAAGTCCTTTGCCTATCCCGTGTAACCAGCTATTGACCTGCAAAGTCCCATGCTCTACGACAAAACGTAACCGTGTGCCCCCAATGATGATCGTGATAGGCAAAGGACTTTAGGTCAATAGCTGGTTAGAGCATGGGACTTCAGGTCAATGGCTGGTTACACGGGATAGGCAAAACCATACTTCACCGGAAAAGTCAACATCAGTGCTGGGTTCAAACCCCCTTAGTACGTTATTAAATCGATATCCCCAAATAGGTTGGACATTAGTACCCGGTGAAATAACTGAATAAGGAAAAGCAGGAAAAAATATATACTATAAGGATCTTATAGAATTAAAACAATTTGAACTCAAAATTTTTCTGCTGCCTCTTACAGAGAACTCACACATCGAGTCTATGGGAAAAGGTGCCTTGATGAATTTGCTGCGTCAAACAAAAAGTAGCACTTTCTAAAGAGTTTTCACCGTTTGGAGGTAACGTTTTTCACCGACAAAAAAAAACTTACCCGCCTTGTGTAACCACGCCGCTACTTGCCCATGCTATGACCTTCCTAATTTTTTTGGCAAAATTTGCTCCTGGACACCGTTATTCGTCTAAATTGGCCAGAACACACCGCCAACGGCAATATTTGCTGGGTACCATTATGAAATCAAGATCATTTGCCAGAACACACCGCAGCTATTAAAATATCAATTTCTTTGATTTGAGGAGAGAGATAGAGTAGAAAAAGTCTTTTTTGCCCTTCCTAGATATGGGCCCACATGTCAGCTTGTTCTTCCCCTTTGCTACCTCACATCCTCGCGCGAGTCGAGTCGTCTTCGTCGTCGTGCCCTCTCTCGCTGCTCGGCGCCAAGGGAGGGGACGGCCGCCGCGGCCCGCATCGGCGACGAGCAGGGGAGGGGAGGGAAGGGGAGGCACTGTAACAGGAGGGGAGGCCGCCGGCGCCGCGCTGCCCCACCGCCGCGCCGCCCCACCGCCGTGGTCACCGCTGCGTCGTCCTGCAGAGGAAGCAGCAGCGACGCTCGGTCCCGCGCGCTTGGAGCCGCCGCCGCCGCGTCGAAGCTGAGCTGCACGCTCTCCGCCCTCTTCGCTGCCCCCGTTTTGCCTCCGCGACGCGCCGCCGCTATGCCTCTGCGCCCGCCGCGCCGCCGCCGCCGCTCTGCCTCCACCCGTGGGCTTCCCCACCGTGGGCCTCCGCCCCGCTCGGCTGCAGCCCTGCGCCGCCGCCGCCGCAAGCATCGCTGGCATCGATGGTCGCGGTCGCCTTGTTCTGCGCCCACGGAGGAATCCAGGAACAGCCGGCTGCCGAGTCAAGGTGAGGTGATCCGGGATTCCCCCACATCTCCTCTTCCCTCGTCAGCTGCGAGGTCGAAGCCTACCTGACCGGGGACGACTACGCCGGCGAGCCCGACGAGCCAGGCCGAGCCTGTACCTCGACTCTGCACCGTGACTCCGTGAGGTAGCAAAGGGGAAGAACAAGCTGACATGTGGGCCCATATCTAGGAAGGGCAAAAAAGACTTTTCCTACGCTATCTCTCTCCTCAAATCAAAGAAATTGATATTTTAATAGCTGCGGTGTGTTCTGGCAAATGATCTCGATTTCATAATGGTACCCAGCAAATACTGCCATTGGCGGTGTGTTTTGGCCAATTTGGACGAATAACGGTGTCCAGGAGCAAATTTTGCCAATTTTTTTGACTACCTCGGCTAGGCTGTGGCCGCAGTTGGCGCTGCCCAGCCCTAGGTCACCCTTGCCAAGCCTCCAATTGCAATTATAAGATTTTGTGTATTTTCTATATATTAAATTGTGTAGCTTGATCTCGTGGAGTGTTATGCAGTCTTATTTCTTATTGAATGTGCATGTTGCACATGCATTGTTGCTACTATTGTAAATTATGGAGAGAACTCCACGTGAACGCGCGCCATATGGAGAGCCCAAGTGACGCAATTTTCACGTGAAATATGCGTGCGCCATGGTATAGGATTCAAATCTATAACATTTTGCCTCGCGCCCTCGCATGTAGTTTTCTTACCAACTCACCACACAACAAACTAACTTTGAGTAGAGATGCATTTCTTTTGTATACACCTCTAGAGGACTCTTTAGTAGGGGGTGGTAACAAAAACTAATACTAAGGCCAGGTGATGTTACCACTTGGTATTAATGCCAAAACAAGTATTAGTAGGAGATGGTAATATTACTCGGTATTAAAAGTGATCTTTTAGCACCGGTTTTTGTTTCCACTGGATATTTAAGTCCCTCCAATATTAGTAATGGATCTAATTCTCTTTGGTGTATATGTGTATCAGGAGGATAAATGTGGATTTCTTTAGTAATGTTTGTAATTCAAAAGATATGAACCAAGCTACATGGTCCAGGTACGAGTGTGACCTCGCATGGTTGTAATAATTAGGTTCATTGTTTCAACTGTTAACTGTCACACGATGGACATACAACCCAACTAACATATAGTGACAAATTAGCACGACTGACTGACTTGCTCTGGTCTTCGCCTGGTCAACGAAAAAATTGATTACAGATTATCTTAGCTAACCCCAGTGGCAGGGGCTGCATTCGAGTAAGTTGAATATAAAATCCGAACAACCTTGGGGTGCTTCTTCATTCTAAACACAAACACAAAACACTCCATAGTCAGCCTCTCCCCAGCAACCAAAGTCCCATTGGCAACCATGGTGCTATTCTTCCCTCAGTCGTACTTGCTCGCCTTTGTCATCCTTGCATCTTCTTTGATTTCTTCCACACTCATTTCAGTGCCCACTCATGGAGCCCCCACAAGCAACATCACTGACCCAGACCACCTCGCGCTCATGTCGTTCAAGTCACACGTGACGAGTGATCCATGGCAAGCCATAGCGTCATGGGGCAACCTATTATCAGTTCCGATGTGCCAGTGGCCCGGTGTGGCATGCGGCTTGAGGGGACGCCGGCTTGGCCGTGTGGTTGCATTGGACCTTGCCAAGCTCAACCTTGTTGGCACCATCACCCCTGCGTTGGGCAATCTCACGTACTTAAGGCAACTCCAACTTTCATCGAATGACTTCCAAGGCATCCTGCCACCAGAGTTTGGTAACCTCTATGACCTGAAGCATCTACAACTTTTTTTTTCGCGACCGTGCCTTAGCACGTATTTCATTAAGAAGAAAGCAGTTTATAGATATTACTTGTCCCAGGCCAAACAGAGGTTGACCTACACAAGCGTACAAAGGACTAAAAACAGAGAAAAAACTGAAAAAACAGCCAAAAAACAAACGGCCAACAGAGCAACTAGAAGCGAGTGACCAAGGCTCCAGCACAACCAACCCTAATCAACCTAGAAACGACCACACTCCTGAACCTGCAAACAGATAGCCTCGTCAAGGGCGCCAAAGGTCACAATGGTGGCAAAGCATCCACCTAGCAGCACGAACACGGCGGCAAAGCATCCGCCCGAACCGACGATGAAGCAAAGTAGGGGTGGCAAAGCATCCACCAAATCCGAGACGACCATAGCGGCACAACATCCGCCAGAGCAACAGCAGGGGTGGCAAAGCATCCACCCCACCACGACGACCACAGTGGCAAAGCATCCGCCCAGCAGCAGGACAACCAGTAAGACCACGATGGCACAAACATCCGCCAGAGCAACGCAGAGGGTGGCAAAGCATCCGCCAGACGACGACCTAGGCGACCCGGACGAGGTGGGCGTTAGCAGCAAAGACAAGCGCAGGAGCAGAACTGCCAAGAAAGGACGACCAGCAACCAGAAACCCCCGTCAGGAGGAAGGCAAGGCAAGGCCCGTCGGGGGGTTGAACTTCCAAAAACAATGCCTCAAGGGAGGAGGCGACGCCGAAGGCGCCGTCATTGTCCGACCAAACGTGGTCAGGGCTTTCGCCCGGAAGTTCACCGGAGATGGGGAGGAAGGAGGAGGGAGAGCATGATGCCTTCAGCAAGGGGAACGGCGCCTAGAGGTGTCGTCATCATTGGGCTTTCGCCATAATCCCTCTCCCAACCACAACCCCACCCCGACGAGCGGCAGCTGCACATCCACCCCACCGGCGCGGAACAGGGGACAACGACAGGGCCCCACAGAGCAGGGCACCACGGAGGGGCCCCAAAATCTGGCCGAGCTGGAGCCTACCCGAGGCAAGCGCCCCAACCCGCGCACAAGACCACGGTGGGAAACCAACCCATGGCGGCCGGCGGCGCGGGGCAGCCCGACGAGGGTCGACGGCGCGGGCCACCACGAAGGCGGCCAGGCTGGCGACGCGGGCGAGCCGGAGACGGGCCAAGGACCTGCCGCCGACGCGGATCCGGAGCCAAGGGCGCCGGCGGCGCGGGAGGGCCGGTAGCCCAGATCCAGCCGCGGGAACGACGGATCCAGCGGCGGGGAGGATGGATCTGGCGGCAAGGACGACGGATCCGGCCGAGGGACGGTGGCGGCGACGCCGGGGACCGGCGGCGGTTGGACCAAGCTTGGCGGTGGTGGGAGAGGAAGGAAGCACGGGAAGAAGAAGCGGAGGGAGGAGGGGGGGCGCCGCGGCCACATGCCGTAGCGGCGGCGGCGGCGGCCGACGGAGCCCCCGAAGGAGGCCCTAGCCGGCGGCGCGGTGGCGCCCCTCGTATCGCCCGGGAGGGGCGACGCGAGGGGAAGGGGGGGGGGGGTCGGCAGGTGTTGAAGCGTCTACAACTTAACTTCAACTCTATCCAAGGGAACCTTCCCTCGTCGCTCTCAAACTGCAGCAACCTTGTTGAAATTACACTCAATGGTAACAAACTACAGGGTTCAATACCAAGCGAGTTCAGCTCATTGCGTAATCTAGCGATCCTCCAACTCCGTAATAATAGACTTGTAGGAAAAATCCCTTCCAGCATTGGAAGCCTTGTGAATCTGAAATATCTTTACTTAGGATATAACAACATGACAGGAGAAATTCCGACAGAGATAGGTAGCATGATGAATCTCTCTGTGCTAGGTCTAGGCAATAATCAATTCTATGGAATAATCCCCGTGTCATTTGGAAACCTATCATCTCTAAGGATCCTTTCGTTACGACAGAACGAGCTCGAGGGAACAATCCCTTCTTGCTTAGGAAACCTTTCCTCACTAGAGGGCATAGATCTCATAAGTAATGGTTTAATGGGACAAATCCCAGAGTCATTTGGAAACCTTCAGCTGCTTACATGGCTTGGTCTATCAATTAACAGTCTTTCAGGTTCCATACCCCATTCAATCGGAAAACTCCATGCCCTCGCTCTACTTTTACTAGAATATAACGAACTAGAAGGACTTTTGCCTCATTCAGTGTTCAATCTCTCTTCTCTTGAATTTCTACTCGTACAATACAACAACCTGAGTGGAGGTTTTCCACCAAATATGGGCAGCAAGCTGTCAAAACTACAGCTTTTGTTTTTGTCATACAATCAATTTCAGGGCGTGCTTCCCACGTCCCTGTGCAATGCCTCCATGCTTCAAAATCTTGAAATAATAGACACCGACCTATCAGGAACCGTTCCACAGTGCTTGGGTACTTACCAAAAAGACCTGTCTGTAGTGTTGATAGCGAAAAGTCAGTTTGAAGCAACAAATGATGCTGACCGGGGCTTCCTGGATAGTCTAACCAACTGTAGCAATCTGAGGAAAATAGCTTTGGATTCCAACAAACTCGAAGGTGCCATACCAAATTCAGTTGGTAATCTTTCAACGCCAATGGAGTTTCTTAGCGTAGAAGACAACAAAATAACTGGACCAATACCTGAAGGAATAGGGAACCTCATCAACCTAGTGGAACTTGATTTGGATAACAATATTCTTGTAGGTGCTATTCCAGCATCTCTTGGCAAACTCAAGAAGTTGAAAAGATTATCTTTATCAGAAAATGCTATGTCAGGATCCATCCCTGTGGCTTTGGGCAATCTGACAGAACTTGTTATACTTAACCTTAGTGGTAATTCCATAAGTGGACCTATACTTCCAAGCCTTGACACTTGTCCTCTACAAGTTTTGGATCTTTCTCGCAACAATCTTTCGGCGGGTTCGATACCTAGAGAATTATTTTCCATATTAACACTGTCAGATTCCATGAATCTTGCACACAATTCCTTGTCAGGGACTTTGCCATCAGAAGTGGGAAATCTTAGAAACCTCGATGAAATTGATTTCTCTGATAATATGATTTCTAATGAGATTCCAGATTCCATCGGTGGGTGTGAAAGTCTGGTATATCTCAATTTATCTAGAAACATCCTTCAAGGGACAGTTCCGCCATCAATAGTAAATCTAAGGGGCCTCCTCACGCTTGATCTTTCCTATAATAATTTATCTGGAACCATACCTGAGACCCTTGGAAGATTAACAGGTCTTTCTTCACTGAATCTCTCATTTAACAAATTCAGAGGTGGAGTCCCAAGAGATGGGGTGTTTCAAAATGCAACTGTTGTCTTGATCACTGGGAATGACGGATTGTGTGGTGGTATCCCTCAACTGAAATTACCACCCTGCTCCAACCACAGCACCATGAGGCCACGTCATAAACTTGGCATAGTAATCTCCACATGCAGTGCATTTATCTTTGTCAAATTAGTATTTGCACTGTACATGTTCTACCAAAAGAGCAGGAAGGCTAAAGCAGACCTGCCAAGGTCAACGATCAGCGAGCAATTTGTGAGGGTTTCTTACACAGAATTGGCAAATGCAACAAATGGTTTTGCTTTAGAGAACCTCATTGGAGCAGGGAGCTTTGGTTCAGTCTACAAAGGAAGAATGAGGTACAACAGCCAGGATGTAGCCATTGCCGTTAAGGTTCTCAACCTCATGCAACGTGGTGCATCTGATAGTTTTGCCGCAGAATGCGAGACTTTAAGATGTGCTCGACATCGAAACCTTGTGAAGATATTGACTGTCTGCTCAAGTATTGACTTTCAGGGCTGTGATTTCAAGGCCCTTGTGTATGAGTTTCTACCAAATGGAAATTTAGACCAACGGCTACACAACCGTATTGTGGAAGATGGTGAACAAAAGGCGCTAAGTTTAACTGAAAGGCTAAACATTGGAATTGGCGTAGGATCCTCACTTGATTATCTCCACAAGTATAAGCCAGCGCCAATTATTCATTGTGATCTCAAGCCAAGCAATGTTCTCCTGGATAGTGACTTGGGCTCATGTAGGCGATTTTGGGCTTGCAAGGTTTCTGCATCAAGATGCAGATAAATCAAGCGGGTGGGCAGCAATGAGAGGATCAATCGGTTATGCAGCTCCAGGTATGCTTCTATATATTTTCTGCAGCTCTTTATTCTCTTCTATAAAAAAAATTAAGGTTGTGCTTTGTATTAGAATTAATTTTCCGGAATATGTGAAAGAGCTGGGCACTAAAAAGTTACATATTTTTTTAAAAAAAACTAAATTATATTTTTAAACGTGGTGCTTTTGAATTTGAAATTAATATTACAAAACATCATTGCTGACTATCCACATAAAGTTGACAGGGCCTTTTTAAGAAAGAACTCATTTCCATGTGTTTCAGAATACGGTCTGGGCAACGAAGTCTCCACGCAGGGTGATGTCTACAGCTTCGGCATTCTGTTACTAGAGATGTTCACTGGAAAAAGACCAACGGACGGTGAGTTTGGAGTGTAAAGAAGAGATTGGATCAACCGTGTCTTGTATTGATCTCAAGTGAGGTATATATACACATTACACAAAGCCTCAATGGGATAACTACCTCAGCTATTCTACAGGTGAGCCGCGGGCGAGCGGCGCAGAGAGCGAGGCGAGCGCGCGCCGTGCGGAGCGCGTGGAGCGCGGAGCGCGTGGCGAGCGGCACGGCGTGGACTGCGTCGTGCGGGAACACGTGAGAGCGCGTCGCGTGCAGTGCACGGTGCAACGTACATGTGTTCAACATGGAGAAGCCACTGGGCTCCGCAAATATGTTCAAATGGCACTTCCAGACAGACTGAGTATTATCATAGGCCAACAGCTACTACAAGAGATAGAAGAAGATGGTGAAGTAATAAGCACCTCAAACTCCATCAGCAATGGAGGTATGACAATGGCTTGCATCGCTTCCATTCTGCAAGTGGGGATTCGCTGTTCAGAGGAGACGCCAATGGATCGCCCGCCAATCGGAGATGCTCTGAGAGAGTTGGAAGCCATTAGAGACAAACTTCACAGCCACCAACGTGGTGAAAGAGCATGATATATTCATGGTTGCATGCCGCCAGGTCAATCATGCATTGCAATTTGTGATAGGCTTGAAAAAAAAAGACGTGTCCATCCTCCAGAGTAGGAGAGCGTTCAAAAAGTGGCTTGGCCCATATGCAAGGCCCAAAGGAGCCTCCTGGGGCCTCCGTAAAAAAAGACAACAGGAGAGAGCCGAAAGGAATATTGTTGAGGAGTGGATTTTTTTTTACTCCCCATTTGCGATCAGGATTCAGGACTCACCTATCAATAACACATAGGCGCAGGCTGTTTTTTGTTTTTTGTTTTTTATCTTTTAGTTCAATCTTCAGTATATAATATTGTCTATTGGATTATTATCATTTTTACATTTACAAGTGCTTCAACATTTTCTTAAACTTTTTTCAACAATCTACAAAACCTAAAAATTGGCATTTCAAATAAACTAGTTTAACATTTTATATAAAATAATATCCCCAATATTGATTTTTTTAAAAAATAAAATGTATACATGTGGGATGTCATTATGCTGCATTTACTGTTAACAAGACGATGGTTCACGATTCATTCTCAATTGAGGACGACTGAAGCCAAAAATAAACTTTTCATTATTAAAAAAATGTGTGCCTTCTTAATCCCACCAATGTTACACGCCACCTAGAATGTGTGAACTGTGAAGCCGCTCGCATATGATATGAAGTGGAAGTGTGGAATATGCTTATTTTTCCGCGAGCAAATTGAAGGTTAAGACTTTGATTTCTCAAACTAAGGGATGTTAAAGGTTTGGTGGTTGTATCAAATGAAAGTCTGCAAACTAAAGGGCCTTAAAAGTTTGATTTGTATTTCACAAAAAAGAAAGTTTCATTTGTTTGTGCATGTAAAAAGGTGCTTCCAAATATATGGAAAAAAATTACCAAGCATACATGTCATATGCTGGCTTGCCGTAAGTGGCAAGTTTGACGACCGTATGATTCAGACCAATTTGATTCATAAGTTTGATTGCAGAACGCGCATGCCGCGCGCACAGTCGCCGATCGATGTGTCGCGCGGGTTGCCTTTCACTTGAATAGTTTTGGGTTGGCTTGCCCATGTGGGACTAATTGAACCCATCAAGCGGAGCAACAGACGGCATGGCCTTTAATCATGGGCCGATTGGGGTAGCGTGTGATGATGCGACAAGTCGACCACAGCCCAACGAGAGGCCCAATAAGCCTAGCCTTGTTTTGGCGCCAGCCCTTCTTTCGTTTCCCTCCTTCCCGCCTCAAATCTTACAAACACAAACATGGGTTGCACAGAGCACAGTGCCCTGCACATCCTGTGCGGTTCAGCACTTGGGCAGAGCATCCAATTTTCAGATTGGACGCCTGAACCCTAGCGCAGTGCCTCACCACTTTTTATAAATGGATCTTGCGTAACAGAAGCACTGTGCCGACCTCTGCCACTGCAAGAGTCTGCAAAGAGGCAAGCCTTCCCGTGCTTACCGGTCGTCGTGTCGTACTCCGTAGATTGGAGCTTGACCAACTAATGACGCGATTAGCATATAATTAGTATAAATTAAGCGGTATTAATATATTTCAAAGGATATTAAGATTTAATCGATACAGTAAGAGCTACACAAATATATTTACCCGTAATAAATATCTAAATAACATGTGTTTGTTCACTTTTATCTCATACATACGCGGGCAATCAAATACCGTCTCTTCTCAGCCAGGCTCAGTGTATACGTTGCACGCACACAGCCTGTCCCCCGGGAGCCTGGCTCCCACATAGGTTGTACAAGCAACCAATCAGGCCCTTACCGGTCCTGCCTCCTGGGATTTTTCAACAACCATATACAAGTACACGACAGAACAAAGAAAGAATGGATGGAGCAAGAAGCCATTGCCTTTCCATAAAAATATCAAGCTAGATCATTTCAGTGTTCATGTTCACGCAATCACGCCAGCAAAAACACACCATGCAGTAGCCTGGCCCAAGCAGTGCCAGCGCTTGCTGCATGCATGCATACACTACTCTGTAAAATTCAGAGAATTGAAACCGAACAACGAATCCAAATTCAATTGAGCTCGGAGCGTGTGCCGGTGGCCTGCCGTCTCTGCCGCCGCACCGATGATGGCCGGCGGCCAACCACCCACCACCCTCTCCGCCCTGCACTAAGGCCTGTTTAAATGCAAAAAGCAACTCCCAAATTTACTACGCAAAAAAAGATTCTCCATCACATCAAAATTTCATAACATGCATGGAGTACTAAATGTAGATGAAATCAAAAACTAATTGCACAGTTTTGTTGTGCTCTGCGAGACGAATGTTTTGAGCCTAATTAATCAATTTTTAGATAATTTTTCATAAATACAAACGAAATGCTACAGTGACGCAATAATTACGAAGTGACATCATACTCCCAAATTCAACATCTAAACACCACCTAAATGCCATTGCCATCCTCATCTCATCCCCTCAGTAGTATACCCTTGCTGTGATCTCAGTGTACGGTGTGGTATGTATAAATACCGTCGACGACGAATACGGCTTGCGCTTCTCCTCGTCGCCATGATGGATGAACTCACACGTCGGAGTCTGTACGAGTCATCAGATGTTGTTTTGTTATATATATATAGTTCATGTGGTCCGTGTGGCCATGGCGACGCCGGCGAGGTCGCCGCCGTACTCCTCCAGCACCACGAGAAGGTTGCCGGTGGGCTTGAGCCATGACCGCGGCACGTGGTACCACCGCTGGGAGGGGTCGCCGCAGCCGGAGAGGCACCGCCCCTCGCGATACGTCCCGGCGTAGCTGCAGCGCCCGCAGCCGCCGGAGCCGGCGGCCCTGTACGACCAGTAACGCCCGGCGTGGTGGCCGTTCACCCACACCTGGCCCTTGCCCATGCTCCCCATGTCCAGCGCCACCGGTGAGCTCCCCGCCGGCGCGTTGAACAAGGCCTGCGATTTGCACACAAAGTTCGCCGGGATTCAGTTCAGCAATACCCAATACCACCATATGACAAAAGAAATTACAAGATGCAGACAAAAAGCACAGCTGATGAAACGTTGTTACGATGCAGAGTTGCAGACAAGCAGCTGATGAATGCTACTACTACGATGCAGCGTTTCGGTTGGCAAGTTGGAGTGCAGAAGTTATTGCATTGTCTATTACTGCTAGCAGATAGTGGCTGATTGGACTGACTGACCTTGTGCCATGTCAGCAGCTGCTTGCCGCCGGGACCGGCCCATTCCACGGCGGAGCTGCCGGTGACGGTGTGGAGGCCGAGTGACTCACCTTTCAGGCCGACCTGCGCCGCCACCGAGATTCAAAAGTCAGTGTGATTGGGCTTCAAAAACGTTTTTTTCCCTCTCAGGGTGTTAGAAAAGGCACCTGATATGTCCATTTCTGATGGCTGAGGTCCCTCTTCCCCTCGTTCAGGCCAGAGAGGGTCACCGGTCCCAGGACGCCAACGTTCCATGACTCGAAATGGTTCCCGGTGTTCTGCAGCAGTGCCGGCAAATGTCAGTGTTACAAATATTTTTGAGAAAGATGGTGATGTTCAGGATATGGAATTGGTCTGTGGTCAATCAACTTACAGGAAGGCCAACTGCTGAGCTTAGGATGGAGATCTTGTTGCTGCCCTGCCACATCTTCACATGTCCGTTGAATGTTAATTTCGGGTTCTCATAGCCACCGTAAACGGATCCTGCAACACGAGCATTCCATCGGTCTAATGCATGATGTAGATGTGATCGATAATGAAAAATGCTGCTAGGTTAGGTGTTAGTACCATATGACTGCCCATTGACGAAGACCTGCATTGAGTGCCCAGCGGAGTAGATAGTGAGTTGAGGCCACTGGCCAGACTTCAGGAATTGCTCATTGACAGCAATGTTGACACTGCAGCGAGCGTAATTCAAAGTTGAAGATAAGACAGCAGGTTTCAGAAAGAAATGGTTCAAAAGAAACCTTATCAAGGTCAGTCAGTCACTCACTGGGTGGTGTACCACAAATAGTCCGACTTGTCCCATGTCAAGCTCAGCTGCTCAACCAGACCATCCTTGGTGAACGCACTGTCGTCCAGCGAGTTTGTGTCCTCGCTGTAGGACTGCCATGTGAACCGTAACACCGGATTCATCTTCGGCAGCAGAGTTGGCTCTTTCACCTACACAATTATCACATTTTCTCATTACACTCATGATCCCATGTGGCCTAGATAAAGAATGAAAGATTTCAGTCTTCAGTAATCCCTCACCGTGGCAGTGTTGAAGACCGCAGTTTTGCAGTCAGGCAGAATGCTGATGGACCAAGGAGGGAGGTCATAGTGACGCCCATTGAACCTCACTTTTACAGCAGAATTCATGTGGTAGTTTGACAAGAAGGCCGCACATGCTCCATTGTTTGATTTGAAGACATATGCCTGAAACAATTGGTAATGAACATCTGCTGGTCTATTCTAGTATTTGGGAAACCATTATCATGTGGGAAAATTATTAACAACATTAACCTTCTCGTAGTTTCCAAGTGATTGGATTGTCGGATCGCCAGAAATCAACACAGGTTCAGCCTGCTTGATGGCCCTGTGCAGGTCCCTCAGGTGACCCCATTTTGGTTGCCTAAGCAGACCTGAAAAGTTAACCCCATGATTTTTCAGATGCCAAACAACAGGTAAAGCCACACTGTAAACTTTCCAAAAATATCTCTCCAACGGCCAACATGAATTCATGTTCATCAAAGATGGCAATCACTGCATACCAAATTCATCGATTGGGGCATCATAGTCATAGCTGGTTGCGATAAAGGGGCCGCCGGCCGTGCGCCCAAAGTTTGTTCCTCCATGGTACTGCATCAGATTCAGAACATGCAGATGTGGTCACCACAGATAGAACTGCATTCACTGCAACGGCAATACTGGTGTGACCAGCATGGCTTCCCAAATTCTTACCATGTAGTAGTTCACGAATGACCCTCCCTTTTGAATGAACCGCGCCACGGCGAAGGCCAGGTCTTCCACTGGGCGGTGAGGCACTGCACCTCCAAACTTGGTAAACCTTGACATAGTAATATTGTAAATTAGGCCATTCTGAACAATCAAAGCGTTTTCACATGGTTCAAGTGACTTGGGAATTAATTGGATCAAGAGAAGTACCATCCAGTCCAGGCCTCGGTCCACATGGCCGGCTTGTACTTCTTGTTGGGGGTGAAATAGTCACAGTAGAAGCCATTGCAAGTGTTGATCTGCCACGATCAATTTGCACAAGGTAAGAAAGGAAACAACTAAGCTGCCTACCAAATTCAGTAATTTGAGACCAGGCACCATTGAAGGTGCAGCAGTAGTCTGCTCTGCAGCATACCACAGGGTCAGGGGCATCGTCCTGCTTGCACATCACCCACGGCACACCGGTGTTGGTCCCAACCGCCATATTTGCTGCCCAGTTTGTGTAAGACTTGGCGCCGCTGCCAACAACAGACTCCATCGGGCCAAACTCGTTTTCCACCTGCGCAATCAGCGAATGAGCTTCTCAGTTGAGTTCCAATTTCAGCTCCATTACAGAATTCGATCCTAGGGAACCAAGAATTCACCTGAGCCATGATGATTGGGCCTCCCTGCCACTCGAATAGCCCCTCCGACTTCATCATCGACACAATCTTCTCCACGAACTTCTGCATAGCGGCCTGCGGTGAAACAAAAGGAATCAGACACACTCTTGTGGTCCCCCCCCCCCCCCCCCCCCCCCAATTTGCCAACAATCGAAGAATGGCAAATTTTACTTCAGTTCTGAAACTACTCCAGTAGACTACCTTGAAGGGGCCATTGTCCGTTCTGAACCTGATGCCCGGCACATACTTGAGCCAAACAGGAAAGCCACTGAAAAGAACAGAACATACATCAATTGCAATGTCACAGAGACACAGACACAGTAGTTCCAACTCGAAATCGAATTGCAGGACCAAGAACAAGCAATCGGAAATGCAACGATGTTTGTTGGTGGGCGCGCACCCGAAGTTCCACTCGGCGCAGACGTAGGGGCCGATGCGGAGGTGCACGTAGAGGCCGGCTTGCTTGGCGAGCTTGACGAAGCGGACGAGGTCGTAGCGGTCGGAGAAGTAGTACTGCCCCTGCGCCGGCTCGTGGCCGTTCCAGAAGACGTAGGTCTGGATGACGTCGAGCCCCCCGTCCTTGGCCTTCTGGATCAGCCCCGGCCACATCTGCATTCGATCCGGAGCAGCAAGAAGCAATCAGTTTCAGAGCCGGCAGAGGCCTCTGGTTTCTGAAGCGGAGCGGCGGCGGAGCAAGCTGCATTTGGAAACGAGAAGCGGCGGCGGCCATGGGCGCCGCTGGGCAGGTAGGTACCTCGGGGGTGCTCCTGGGGTAGTGGATGGAGCCGGAGATGAGGATGCGGCGGCGGCCGTTGATGACGAGGGAGCGGTGGTCGTACGAGACGGCCGCATTGGCCGCCGGGGCAAGGAGGGAGGCCGCCAGGAAGGCGGCGGCGAGCAGGACGCGCCCGCCGCCGGCGACAGGGAGAGGCAGCGCCCCGGCCATGGCGCCCGCCGCGCACCTCGCCTCACCTCACCTCCCGTCCAAGAACCGTGCTAAGTAACCTGCTTGCTTCTTGGCCGAGCGGAGTGGCAACGGGAAGGGCGTGAGCCGGGTGGGAGTGAGGTGGCGTGTTTATCGAGAGGGGGGCGGCAATGGCGTCGCGCGAAGGGGGGAGGGGGAGCTAGTGCGCGAGCTTTATGCTGGTGGCTTTTGTTTTTGTTTTTTGCCACTCGTTTTGTTTTGATCTCTCCTTTTGCCGCCGCTTTTGGATGGTTACCGCCGGTGAGCCGCCTTGCCTGCCGAGCTTGCGCACTGTGGTGTGGAGTGTGTGCGTGCACGGGAGTGGTGGAGTGGTTGGGTGCGGGAGAGAGGAGAGAGAGGCTTTTATGGATGCTGGCATGCTGCCAAGCTGAGCTGAGTGAAGGCCGTGAGGAGAGGTGGAGGAATGGAAAAGGTAAGCGAGGGTGGCAGAAGAGGTGGGACCCACAGAGTTATGAAGGCCTGTGTTTCATTTTTTTTTCTTTCTTCCTTTTAATTTTTTCCCTTTTTAAAGTTCTTTTTAAAAAATAAAAATGGGAATAGCAGTAATATACCAAGATAAAAAGGGCAAGCTGCATAGGATGTAGGGATGTAAGTGGGTACCCAATGGTGCTTTTTGGATCAGCCACCTTAGTTCATTTTACCTTCCAAATTAATTACACTAGCTGCACGGGCTAGCCATAGAATGATATATTGTACTTCTAATACTCTTTTACTCACAAAACATAATTTATTTCAATTGTAAGTACTAAATAACATTGTGTCTAAGTGTGTAAGGATGGGCTAAATTTAGGTGCTTAAGAACATTTGACAAAGTTAGGGATAAGCTGCTAACCAAGTTTTCAAATATCACATAAATATAGAACATATAGGAAGAAGCTACATGAAACAACAAAAACAAAAATTTATAGCTTTTCGCAGTATAGATGTACCCCCAATCGAGAGTTTAGAAGTAAATAAGCTTTATTTTGTGAAATTGGTTTACCCCGTTCCATTGCATATAACAAAAACAAACTCAACTAAGCTTAAAATTGGTGAAAATAAAGTTATTAATTGGACAACTCTTTTGTTCCCACTCGGCCCCAAGAAATATAACATTAAAGCCTTGTCTGGAACGAAGGAATCGAAAACAGAGGAATGGGAGGAAACATAGGAACGATAGTTCAGTGTAGTAGCGAAACAGAGGAATGAAAAAACACAGGAAATAAGGTATAGAGGTGTTTGGAACGCATGAATTCATAACACAAGAATATCAAAGGATGTGAATGAAATGATAGGAGATTAGTTCTTAATGATTTTGTTAGCTGCACATTTTTCACCCGCTGGCACACGCTGATATTCTGCTGCAGTACCAGGCTTATCCTATCTTGTGTGTTGTCACCGTGTGGCTCTCACTCATCCCTCTCCCAAGGCTGCTCTCTCTCTCTCTCTCTCTCTCTCTCTCAACTCTCAAGACTCCGCGAACGAGCACAGACGAGAGGCTGCAAGATTCCGAACATGAAGCTTCCGGCCCTCCATCGAAGCAACGAAGAAGAAGCAGCAGAAGAGCGGCATGAGTAGTTGTTCAAAAAAGAAGAGCGGCATGAGTTGGCAGGTCTCGACGGCGGGCACGGCACATCGGGAGCTTTTCCATGCGCTGCACACAAGAAAGGTGGTGGTCTAGATCGATCTGTCTCGGGGATGCCGGAGCAGGACAGGACGCGCGGATGACAGCAAGGTACGCCGGCGACGTCGCGACGATGTGGTCCAACTCGTTCTTCAGGCGAAAACTTTCTTTTTGATCTCTCCGGTCTTCCTAATCTCGATTTCCAGTCACGCGTGAAAGCACACCTCCGTCTCTTTCATCCAGCGGCCACCGCTAATGGAGCAGTTAACGCGGGCTTCAGCGAAGGAAGAGAAAACCAAGAGGTGAGAGTGGATTTTCTCGTTCCTATGGAATCGCATGGTGGCTACAGTATTCCAGAGGAAGGGGAGGGCTCCGTTCCTTCGTTCCAAACGCTCAACTCAGTTTCCTTTCCTCTGTTTTGATTTCCTTCAAGTTTCCTGTGAATTTCCTTTGAGCCAAACGGGGCCTAAACATGGTAGCCGAATCAAGTTATTAAGAAATTATCAACACTGGTGTTATGATACCCATATTATACATGAACATATGCTTTGATCAATAGAAAAAGCTGATCGGTATATTTAATGGCACACAGAACATTAATCAAATAAAGTTGTCATCGTCAAACTATTGTGTGGCATATAAGAACAAATGTAGCTAATAAAATAAAGAATTCAATGTACCATGATATCAAAAGTAGTAGCATAGATTTAATTTCCATTTTAGTTTTAAGGGTGCAGTACGGCAGGGTGTATTGCTTATTCACTTTGGTGCTTATGTACTGAATCGGCATCATCTAACTGCTGCACACTAAGCAATTCTTATATATAAATGTAAAGGTGCCATAACCAAGAAAAAATAATCTATTTTAGAAACTCAAAATTTAAATGGAGCATGAACGAATATATCTGCTATAGTGTATGTCTTAAATTTGAATATGTTGTTTCTTCCATATACTTCTTATGATGATTTTGTATATGCAAATAATGCACTTGTATCTCATTTCTTGTACTTAAAAATCATATCTTATATCGTGTATCCATTATCTTACTGTAGATAAACTCATCACGTACTGACCTTAGAATTAGCTTGAACTAATTAGTAAGAGGAAACTTATATAGTCTAGTTTTATATAGAAAGTAGATTATATAGGTACATATGAAATTATTTAAACAAACTACCCTGCTCTCCCATAGAACGTGCTACTTTATTTCCAATACTTGAAATAATCTCAAGTGAAAAAACATATAAAATTTAGGTACCCATAGATCTTGAGTTCACGTTAATTTCCAGACCTCCCAGCAAGAGACTATTCATAGGACGATTTAGGACTTACATAGTGGTGAGTGTTTGTATGATCAGCAGAGCATCAACTTTAATCTCCATGTGGCATTGGATGCATATACTTTGATAGCTGCCACTACTACGGCAGGCATGCATGCTTGCATTTAATTCTGCATGAAAGGGTCATGTAAGTTTTCTACTTTATATTATATAATGCTACCAATACAACATTAAAATATTTAACAAATTTAATGTATATTCAGATTGCACATATTTATTGTCAGACCTGAAACACAACACGCAACTCAATTCCCTGCCGGTATGAAAAATAACTTAATAATGTCATATCATCAAAGTTCCTCTAGGGAATAATTTACTGATGCAAAACATATGAGATTGGTAATTGCGCATGGAGCAGAATTCTGCTACTACCTGCATGATTGCTGACAGAAGATGCCACCTCGATTGATTGGTGCGCGCTCCGTGTCTACTGAAATTTCAAGATGATAGATTGCGAGAAGTCGATGGCCCACGATGCATGCAGTTTTCGACTGAAGAAGGCGGCCTCTCGATTCTCCTCCTGATCATGCCCACGTACTATGCCCAGCATCCTCCTATATGAAGAAGTAATCGAGAGAGATAGGATCAGAAACATGCAGGTGAGAAGACCAGCACAAAAGGGGATCGACATCTATGCAAGATGGCGGCCGAGCAGGAGCAAGGAAGAGGGCGAGTCAGGTTGTAGCCATGACGATTTTTTTTATTTTTCTCTTTTTTAGCATGACATTTTTTTCTTGCAATGATAAGAATATCATCCATCACGTGAATATTTTTGTAAAAACTATTAGAGTTTATTATTTCATAATGGCAGAGGTTGTAATTTAGTTACAAATTTAGGGGGTTACTTTAGACTACATTTATAATGGCAGAGGTGGGTAATTTGTTAGAAAAAGAAATCCAATGGTTATTATTATCAATGGTGATTAGATATTACCGAATAGATGGCTAGATGTTTCTGATTTTTGTGAGATTTTCTAGGATTTATCTTTTTTTCTAGCGCGTCTGGTGAGAATTAACGTGGAGCCTCCAAAAGGAGCATCTAATTAGTAATAGTAAGATGGGATGCCATTCTAGTTCATTTTTCTAAGTTTTGGGTCGACCCAATGACCCAAAAATATAGATACTTGCATCCCTAATAGGATGCCTCTTCTTGCACATCTTAGCCATGCCTTTTGTGTGTGTAAGCAATGCTGTGTCATGTTTGCTTGCTTGATGTCAATGAAATGTAGTCCTCTCATTTTCTGGCTATTCAGGTAGTAATAGCATTTCACTACTTCCCACATATGTCATTTAGGGCATATGGATGCCATACTTTTAGAAAACTCCAACAAATTACAGTCTTGAAAACAGAGGTGTGCAAATACATAATTTTTAAATAATATTGTGTGTAGTTTCTAAAACTCAAAATGAATTGCAGTTTTTAACAATATCATGGTTTCCCAATTACAAGATTTGTTACACCATAACTATTTTGCAAAATGTTCATATAGTTCTTAAACCAAAGATTTTGAAAAAACATTTCATTAAAAAAAATAAAAAAACTTACCGGTTTGGACTGTATGCAATGGAAAACTTGTAAACTCATCTGAATCAATGTCAGCAAGCCCTTTTGTCTTGAAAATTAGCTTCATTTGGACTATGCATGGTTTTACAGTTTTACTAGCTCTTCGAAGACATATTCAAAATCAAACAATAAGTTGATAACAGATGAATCTTTATATCCGTGTCTTAAACAACAATAGAATATATCAAAGGAGTTATTGGTGTCTACAGATTTTTTTTAAATAAAAGGTCCCTATCGATGCGCCTCTTTTTCGGATTTTAATTATGGCTGAAAAGGACATGGAAGGAACTCTGACGTGGGTGCACTTTCGGAGGCACGAAGCGCGTGCCATCCCTTCTCCCCATGGACGCGACCATGGCATGTTGGCTCCAGACAAGCAGATGTTCCAAACATGAAAAGAGAGTGATGCTGGGCTTTGATGGCATGTTGTTGTGGCTCTGGCCAAGCATGTTTAAAAATCCAAATCTATATTTTCTTTAAGAACTATAGCATATTAGAAACCAAATGAAATATATATGCTTGCACAAATCAAATTCTCTCCTCTTTTTTTTTTGAACCGTGTTTTTCCCATTCGACCGATGAACATTCCGGTTATTTATACGAGGTACATATGTCGTGTTTTGAATTTTGACACACTTTTCAAAATATAACTTTGACTAGTATATTTTTGTTTTTTCAGAGAACGTGCTACGCACGTTTATCATTAAGGAGAAAGAAATAACGTTTACAAACAAGGCCTAAGCCCGACCACAACCATCAGGGAACAGAAAGAAACAGAAAGAAAAAGGAACAACAACAACCAACAATCAACCCCTAAGATCAGCCACGCCAAACTGCAGGAACCCAGCTCTCCTCCAAAGCGCCACATCGTTCAGAATCTCGTCGACCAGAGCGACCGGCATCAGCGCAAAGCGCTGGAAGACCCTGGTGTTTCTCTCCTTCCATATTCTCCAAGAGACCAACACAACCAGCGAATCAAAGCAGCGCCTGAAAGATTTGGGGAGAGCACGTCTACTAGAAAGCCACCACCCAACCAGTTGCTGGTCCTGGGACGGAGCAAGCGAAGCCAGGCCCCCCAAGGCAAGCAGCCTGCACCAAATTTCACGACTGAACACGCAACCCAGCAGCAGATGGTCGACCGACTCGGCATGCTGGTCACAAAGCGCACAATTGCCGTTGTTGGGCAGGTTGTGACGTTGCAGCCTCTCAGACGTCCACAGGCGACCGTGAATCGCCAACCAAAGGAAGAAACGACAGTTATTTGGCGCCCTCGTGCGCCATATCTGACGAGCACCCCAGGTCGAAGTGCGGCCAATGAAGAAAGCCTCATAAGCGGATTTGGAGGTGAAAGTACCAGAGGCCGACCATTTCCAGGAGAACGCGTCCTCACGATCCGGGGCGAGGGAGAAACCATCCACCAAAGCCCAGACACGTAGGTAATCCTCAAGAATTTGGACAGTTAGTCGCCCACGAATGTCACCAACCCAGGCCCTGTCGAAAAGGGCAGCAGCCACAGTGCGAGTGTTCTTGATCCGAAGAGGAACGACCAAAGACAGATTCGGCGCTAGCTCCAGCAGGGAACGACCAGCCAGCCATCTGTCCCTCCAGAAGAGTGTTGCCTCTCCATTACCAACCAATACCGAAATGGACGCATCAAACATAGCATGGACCAGGCGCTCGGGTTTGCCAAGGAGTTTAGACCAATCCCGCGACCCATTGGTTCGGCTAAGCCACAGCCAACGCATGCGCAGAGCTAGACCAAAGAGCTTGAGATCCAAAATCCCCAGACCTCCCAAGTGAAGCGGCTGGCAAACACGGATCCAAGCAAGAAGACAATGGCCCCCCGAAACTCTGTCCGAACCGCGCCAAAAGAAGGCTTTCCGAAGCTTATCAATGGACTCAATAGCCCATGGGAAAAGTTGCACCACAATGGACAAGTAGACCATCATGGATGTCATTGTAGTTCTCGTGAGAATCCAGCGTCCAGAATGGTTGAGCAAACGACCCAACCAGACAGGCAGGCGATCTGCCACCGCATCAACCAGGGGCTGGAAATGTGTCTTCCTGAGCTTATGAACTGACAGCGGCGCACCAAGATACTTACAGGGGAAGGATTCGACTTTGCAAGGAAAGGCGGCTTGGACCAGAGCCAAATCCACCTCTGAGCATCTGATCGGGACAATGCTACACTTACTGACATTAGTTTGCAACCCCGAGGCATCCTGGAAGGCCATAAGTATTGCTTTGGTGAGGTTAACGTCAGTCGAGTTCGGCGATATAAACATCACCAGGTCATCAGCGTACAACGAAGCACGGTGAGGGATTGCTGGGCACTTCAAATCAGATAAAAGCCTCAACTCATCGGCCTTGTGAATGAGAGCATTGAGACCTTCCATTGCAAGCAGGAAAAGCATCGGCGACAAGGGGTCCCCCTGACGGAGGCCGTGACCATGGCAAATACGACGGCCCGGAGTCCCATTGAGCAGAACTTTGGAGCTAGTCGAAGATAGGAGAACACTAATCCAATTGCGCCATTTGAGAGGGAAGCCCATGTGCCGGAGCAAGTCCAAGAGATAAGGCCAATTCACAGAATCGAAAGCCCGGGCAATGTCGACCTTGAGCAAGATACGGGCAAACTTCTTGGCGTGCAACATTCTTGCCGAGCCTCTAACAATCTGGAAGTTATCCAGGATATAGCGACCCTTGATGAACGCGCTCTGGTTCGGCCTGACCAGCTTATCCAGATAGGGGGTGACCCGATTTGCCAGCGCTTTAGCAAACAACTTACCTCCACTATGGATGAGACTTATGGGCCTAAAGTCTTTGAGGGAGGCCGCCACCTTGGTTTTAGGCAACAAGGTGATCAAACCTCCATTGATCAAGTGAAAGCTGTGAGTATCGAGTGCTCCAAAGGCCCTAAAAGCATCTATGACAACATTCCTGATAACCGGCCAGGCCGTCTTGTAGAAGCGACCAATGAACCCGTCCGGGCCGGGAGCCTTGTCCGAGGGCATGTTGCGAATGATGGCCCAGATTTCCTCCTCAGAAAAGGCCACAGTCAGCGCCGCTAGATCAAGGGAGGGGAGCTCCAGCCGAGCAAAATCAAGAACACGCGACCGAGACACTGGGGTGCCAAGAATATCGTCAAAGAACCTGAACGCCAAGTCCGCCTTTTGGGTCTTGTCGACGACCGAGAGCCCCTCATGCTCCAGGGAAGGGATGAAAGTCTTACGCTGTCTGAAGTTGGCGTGCTGGTGGAAAAATTTAGTACTCGCGTCACCTTCCGAGAGCCAATTAATCCTGGAGCGTTGTCGTGCAATGGTTCTTTCGAGCGAAGCAAGACCCAAGCACTTGCGCTTGAGAAGCGACCGCAGATCACGTTCCCAAGAGTGAAGCAACCTGAAGTCTTGGGCACAGTCAAGGCGGTGTATCACTTCTTTGGCGATCTGAATTTGCAGGCGGATGCTGCCAACATGCTTCGCACTCCAACTCTGGAGAGCCTTCGCAGTGTTGCGGAGCGACCAATCAAGGCGACGAAACAGATCAAGAAGAACGTTTGGACAGTGCCAGGCATTTGCAACAGTCTCCAAGTACCCTGGGAACTTTGGCCAAATCGCCTCGAAACGAAAGCGACGCCTGGAGAAAAATTGAGCATTGGTCTGTAATAGGAGGGGAGCATGGTCGGAGCACAGAGAGGGCAAAGACTGCAGAAAATTATGAGGGAAGATCTCCTCCCACGCAAGTGTAACAAATGCCCGGTCAATTCGCTCAAGAGTAGGGTGCGCCCGCTCATTACTCCAAGTATAAAGACGACCATGGAGGTGAAGCTCTTTCAGCTCAAGTTCCTCAAGAAGCCGCCTGAAACGGCCCATAATCCTTCTGTTCAAGCGATTGTTGTTTTTGTCCTCCGCCTTGTAGATCATATTGAAGTCTCCACAGAGTAGCCACGGGCCAGAGACTCCACGAAAAACCTCCTGCAGTTCCAACAGGAACACGGCCTTATCACAGCCCCTTGTCGGACCGTACACAGTAGTTAGCCACCAGGATACAGTAGAAGAATTATCGACCAGTTTCAGGGTTAGGGAGTAGTTGCGAGACAAAACGTGGGAACCGGACCAGATGAGTTTGTTCCAGGCCACCAGAACACCACCACACGTGCCAGCAGCAGGCAAATAGGCAAACGAGAAATTCATTCCAAACATAGCAAGTACATCAGCCTCGGCAATGCTTGACAGCTTCGTTTCCTGAATACAGACAATACTAGCCCTCTCGGCGACCACTAAATCACGAAGAACGTTGCGACGAGCGACCGAATTGAGACCACGGACATTCCGAATCAAAATGTTTTCAGACGCCATAAGACACAACTAGCAAACGCGACCGACCAGATAGGACTACAGCTCCTCGGCCGGGGCCTCGTCATCAACTAGAGCTTCCTCAGGCATACCATCAGGGAAGAGAGCAGCAATGGCCCGAGCCTGATCAGCAGAGAGCCCCCGAGCAAAGGTCTGCTCGTAGCGCGCGAACGCCTCAGCATCCGGAGCAGCGCCCTCAACTGCAATGCCAAGCTTGCGCATCAGGACATTCTGAGCAGCGATCAACGAGTTGGAAGTGCGACCCCTAGATTTCGATGCGATCCGCTCGCTCCGCCTTGGCTTCCCTGCAGCAACAGGAACCTTACTCCGACGACGCACCGGCGACAAGAACAGAGCCGGCGCCACCGGGCCAGAGAAGGAGTCGACGAAGTTGGCCGCCGTGACCACCGGCAACGACGCGGCAAGCGGGAGCACCGGCGACACCGGAGAGGGAGGGGCACCGCGAGTCGTGGTGATGTAGGTGAGGTCGACGTCCAACGGGGGGACGGAGGCACCCGGGGACGCTGCACCCAACCCGGCCGGGGAAGCAGAAACCGGCGATGTAGTCTCCACAACCCCGCAAGGGGGCGGGCGCACCGGCGACCCAGCCGCCACCGGTCGGAGCACCGGCGGTGAAGGCGAACCCACAGGGCACCCGCCAACCACAACGGGAGCCCGCAACGGCGCCTCGGACACCAGGACGGCCAACGACGACTGTGACCCAGCGGGGCCCCCAACCAAGTCAGCAGAGTCAGGGGCAGGGGGAGGGAGCGGGGCCAGCGGTCCCGGCCCCCCCCCCCCAACGGCCCATCCAGAATGGCGCCCAAGTCCCCAAGGAGGCGAGAGAACGCCGAACGGACCGAAATGGAACGGGCCACCGAAGGAAGCCCAACAGAGGCCCGGTCAGGAGTGGAGCAACCAACCGCCACTCCACCTGACAAGCACGGCAAGGCGGGCCAATCCGCCAACCCACCAGGCGTATCAACCTCGGGATACTTAGGGGCCACCTGGACCGGGGACAAAGCGACCGAGGAACTCAGTTTGAACAGCGACTGAGAAGGCGACGAATTCTGTTGTACCAATTTGGACATATGCGAGCCAACGGTCCGGTCCAGCCGACCAGTTGCAGCAGGGGGGACAATTGCAGCCTTACTTTTCACTTTCTAGACACGCCGCTGACGAGGGCGCTTCGGACCAAGACGAGCCCGGTGAGAGCGCCGCGGACGACGGCGCCGGACGGCCTGACCGGGCCGCCTCGCCGCCGGCCCAAGACGAGACCACACCGGCGGCCGAGCGGCGGAGAGGTGGGACCAAACCGAATGTGGAGAGGCGGACAGACCGCCCGCATGGCCAGAGCCGCCAGTAGGGGGGAAGGACCCGTCGACCACACCATCCAGGCAGCAGAACTCATACCGGCGAGCCGGGCCACCACCATGGTCGCCGCCCTCGCCACCACCATCACCAGGGCCCCGGCCATCAGGCCTACCTGGCCCGACGCCACCGGGGTGGTGAGCACGAAAATCTTCCACGACCTTGAGGTGAATGACAACTCTATAGCAGAGTGCCGGAAGTGGCCGAGCCGCAGCAACCGGCAACACCGCCGGTAGAACCTCATCAGTAATGACGACGAGCTTCTCCCGTGGGATCCGATCCGGGTCGAGGCACCAAGCATCGACCACGAAACGAGAGTAGTCAGCCTTGGCCAACGTGTCCTCAGTGGCGGAGCAAACCACACAAGACGAGCCAACAATGGCCTGCCCCGTGGCCACCTGCCACGCGTGAGCCGGCACGCCGTCCAACTCCAGCCTGACCCTGAAAGGCAGAGGCTTGGCCACCGCCATCGACTCTGGCCGCCACCTCTTGAGCACCAAGTGCAGCTGGGCACCCGGAGGCTGAGGGGCGTGGAGCACAGCATCCGCATCCTCGCACCGATCGAACAGCAGAAGGAAGTTCTCCGGCGAGTGCAGACGAACCTGGACGCCGACCACCTGGAAGTGCTCGAAAAGGTGAAGCTTTACTTGTGCGACCGTGGCCACCGGCCTGGCTCCCCCCAGCATGGCGACCAGAGCACAGCCAAGCCTGCGCTCCTCCACCACCATCGCCACCGAGCGAGGCAGGACGCAGAGCTCCAGCGTCGGCCTACGCTCCGGCTCTCCCGGAACCAGGGGAGGTGGAAGGGCGGAGAGCGGCGGCCTGGCCCACGGGGAGAGCGGAGGGGTGGAAGCGGCCAGGGAACCCGGCGGCGTGAAACTCTCGGAGGATGCCGGAGACGACCGAGGCGGCGGCCCTTCACGAAGGGCAACTGGAGGCAAGCGACGCAGGAGTGCCGGCTCGAACGCCGGGAGGCGACGCGGGGGAACCGGCGCCGGCGGCAGAGGGCGCGGGCCCGACCGGCGAAGTGGGGGAGGCTCCGGAACCCACCGGTGACCGCGGCCGCTTGCAGCTCCGAGCCATGTGCCCCACCTGGTGGCAGCGGAGACAACGCGACGGGAAGCGGCACGCCGCCGCAACGTGGTCGGAGGCGAGGCAGTTGAAGCAACGGCCAACCAGGTCGGCCGGGACGGGCCGCGCCGCCCGAACCGGAGGAACCAGACGGCTCCATCGCCGCCGTACCGGGGCCTCCTCCCAGCCATCCGCATAAGGGCCACGGCGGCGAGGCGGCGCCGGGGCGAGCTGCACCGTAGGCCCACCGGCCAGGCGCAGGTCGACTCGCCGCCCGTCACGGGAACCAGCAACGGGGCCAGGGCAGGGAGGAGACACCTGACCAGCGACCACCACGACCGAGGACAACCAGGGCGGCGGCGACCGCGAACCCAAGGCCGCGTCCCTGAAAGAAGTCCCCGGCACCACAACGGATGGGGAGACCTCAGGCGACCTAGAACGGAAGGAAGATCCCGAAGAGGAGGACAAGGACGACGAGGACGGGGTGAAGTTGAGCAAGGAGGGGACAGAGGAACTAGACGCAAGAAGGTGGGAGGCTCCGGCCCTCGCAGATCTGAAGGGCGGAGCGTTGGGGTTGAGGGTGGAGGCTCCCGACGGGGTGGCCATCAGCGGGGAGCCCACCGGCGCGGGAGAGGGAGGAGAGGGGCCTGACACCGGCGCGCCGACGCGGAGAGCAGGGGAGGGGGGTGGGGGAGGCCGGCGGGGAGGGAGGGGGGAGCGGAGAGCTTACCATCGCCCTGCTATCCATAATTTTTGTTAAACTAATTAGAAATACAGCAAAATTATATCTTTACAAAATAACATTTCGAGACAAATAAAATACCTAAACTCATAAAAAGTAACATATCTATGTGCAGATGAAGACTTGAATAATAGTTGTAACTTTTTTTTGGAAAAGGGAAGCTTTATTGATCTTAGACAATTACATCGAGGTGATACAATTATAAAAGACAATTATACAATTATACAATTATAATAGTTGTAACTAGAAGGGATGGAGAAAAAACCTTGACTCTCTGCTCGATCACTCTTTCGTTAAAATCAGGTAGAATTAGGACCCATGCGTCTGCGGATGATTCGTACATGACATTCGTACACGTATAAATTTAATGATTTTCCTAATTCTATTCGATAAGACAAAATCAGCAGCAGCGCATGTGTCCGAGATCCAATTTTGGCACATGCTAATCATCAGACGCATCAGGTGGGGGCCGGGCAGCGAGGGAGCATCAACTAACCATGCACGTGATATGAGAAGGGCCAGCCAATGTAGGGTTGAGTACCACGTAGTAGAATTCTTGCCCTCTAGCGTATCCTCCCGTCACACTCACACATGCCACTGTCGCTTGGAGAGCATAAAAATGCCCTTTTCCTTGGGGTGATCATGCATGCTGCTGTTAATATTAATATTCAATTTTCATCTGTGCATCGATCACATTCAACGGCAGGGAATTATCGGTCCGAGCTCTATTCAGCAAGATCAAAGAGGAAGCCAGAACCTGGTGCTTGGCGGGAGCGAAGCATTTGAGTGCTTGTTTGCCGCAAGGCGTGTAATTTTGACCCCTTTAGTCTTTTTCCTTTTTCCTACCTGTATTGGCCCTCCCAGGGGCCTTTACTTGTAATTCTCCTATATTAATAGAAATGGTGCACAGTCTGTGCACGTTCGTTCAATCTGTGCATCGATCAGATGGTCGTACGCGAGGAAGAACAGATGATTATTACTTGAGCTATATCCAATTTTCATCTGTACATCAACTAGAAACAAGAGAGACAGAGAAGGACAAACCAAAGATTTTGGTCTCGTACGAATTACAGCTAAGGCCTAAGGCTCTGTCGGTAACATGCAGGGGAGTTTCAGCAAAATTTGATACCTGCTGTCTTCGGCCAAAAACACTTGATAGTCCATACATATAGCATTTTATGATTTTCTTTTTCTTCTTTGTAGACAGTACATATGCACGAAAATCCTACCCCAAAAGACTGAACCAACATATGTTGAGATTGATGAAGTCACCACAAACGCCTCACTATCGACAGTCACGTTGCATACCACTAAAATAAAATGCTGGTTAACAACTGATCTACGACCAATTCGCACATTTTATGATTTTTGATATGCCTCTTGGTCATTGTTTTCCATTAAAAAGTGTATAAAACTTAACAAATGTATATGATTAGGAAAGTAATTTTCCAAATAAATCTATACGTCACAGTCCCTATCCGTTTGAAAAATTTAAAGGCTTATTCAATTTTGCCAGGAAAGTTTTTTTATCAATCCCTCTACAGTATTACTACCTCCGGACATTAATATATGACGTTGGGACAGTATTTTTTTAGCCTGCAACTAGTTCATTCCTGCTGTCTGAAACGTCAATTATTTCCGACTGGAGGGAGTAATTAATATGCGGCGCCAAAATAATAGGAGTACTTCCTTATTATAATGTGTATCACATAAATGAAACGTAAATAAAAAATTTCCGGTTACTAATGAAACAAAATACACTTTATAAAAAAAGAGATGGAGTATATATCTATCTATATCTATACTATAAGGATTCAGTACTTTCGTGGCCGACGGATCCACAAATCAGCCACAGTAAAACTTTTTCGAATCCACAATTTTCGTCGGACTCTTCGGTCACACTTTTGAAAAAAATCATAAAACGTTACGCCTTGTCATGTTAAAAAAAACACGTGCCTACATGGAATCGTCAAGTTCGTAACCAATACGATCTCTGACCAATGCAACTATCGTTATATAATCTTATTTTCTACTAATCGTGTGTTTTTATTAAACGTGTGTGTCGCACGTGCGTTCTTGCTAGTTATAATCAAAGGTTGAAAAGTTTGATCAGATCATGATTAAAGTGTTTGGAACCGAGTCTAGCCTAATTGGTCGAGTGTACGCCAAGAGCAGCCAACTAATGTAGGTGCCGATTTATTATTCCTTTGTAAAAAGGGCGGAGTTGGTGGTAGATCGAGATGGTGTACTTTGCAATTAAACGCGAAAAAAACCAGCATGCCTTGCTGTCGAACCCAACACGGGAGCGGTATGTCCTTGGGTTAATAAGACACGAAGCGATCGGGATGACCTAATTTACTTGCTGCTAGCACGTGCCATGATCTAGTAATTAATTAACTAATTATATATCCCCTGCCTGTTCACGGGAAGCTCACGGGACAGTGTAAAACACTATCTACAGGGACGGACGCGTTTTCCTCCTTTTTCTTTATCGATTGATCGGATCGTGTACCGGCGGCGTCGATCGTACCACTCGAAAGTCGAAACCAGAAAAAAAAAAGAAATGAAAGCGAAACACCAAGAAACCCTACCGTACCCTTTATTGTTGCATGCGTACGTCGTGCCACGTACATTATCTGTACGTGCAGTACCAATCGATACCAAAAAAGAAAGCAACAGAGTGATTACAGCTCGGTTTGCCTTAATCAGCTGGTAGCGTCAATTACCTTGCCGTGCTAAGACGGCCATTAATGGAGCTCGAGGAGTACATTGTACATGTCCGGCAAGTTTGGCTGCGAATTGAATTAAGACAATTGGGAAAGCTAGGTCACGAGGACTGTTAGTTACCACCGAACAAAAGAAGTTCATAACGCCAGCCGCCGGCAATGCAGATGTATGGATGGAACCTGGTCAATCCAGAGCGTGGTCACGACTCACAAAGTCACGAGTTCCTAAACTCTTAGGCTGGGGTCGTTTTGAACTGTGCATGGTCGGTGATATCGCCGCGGCCCGCGGCCAATCAAACTCCCCTTTTTCTTTTGGGCATGTGGCTTCTATTTCTTTTTCACATAAAACGGTAATAACGTAGGACATGAACGGAAATGTTCGACTAGTTTAATTGGTTTGCTCTGCAACAGATCAAAGGACTGGAGATTGCACATCCTCATCCAATTTGGGTCATTTTAACTCTAAATTAGGGTATTTGCTGTACCTAACATGCGCATGCTAATTTATCTTAGATCTTCTGAGCTTTTAGTTTTGATCTGCAACTGCAACCATGGTGATCTGTATCGACCTCTCTGGCTATATGCCTATATCCTTATCCGCCATCATTGAGAAGTCCCAAGTAAGCAAGAGGGCAGATGCATGAGGGAGAGGTGTTACGAGAAAACAAAAGATAACACTTTTACATATTCCATCAGAAAGGCAAAGAAGATATTAAAGATGATAGCCTTGCCGTCCGAGAGACTAAAAAAGAAAGACAATCGGGTGGCTTCGACATCAAGCATGGTCTCTCGATGTAATGCTTACATGCCACAAAAGAAATCGCCATGTTGTATTAAATTTTATCCCTATATGTATACATGTGTATAATATAGCATGCATGTTACGATATTTTCAATGCTTTCACGTGCAGTTTTGTTTCGTGTATTGGCATATTGCTCGTTTTGGGGTTCCCAAGTACGGAGTACGTACCTTGTTGCCGCGGTAGACAACCAAGGCCAGCGCAGAGCAAGTAAATGCAAGGAAGAGGTCTGTACGTACCTGCCGTATGACACACGGGTGCCAGGCTTGGGCTTTGTACTTTAAACAAGGCTACTGTATCCACAAGGAATGTATGCATCCTGTGTAAAGAAAAAAGTTCAAACTTCAAAGACTCTAATAACGTGTAACAAGATATTTCAATGTTCCTAAGTGTAAAGTTCGACACATCATCAGATGCAACTGCAGTAAAAGAGATTTATATGCATGTTCTAACTATGGTGTTGATGTGTTCCAAACAAAGCTAAGATTTTGATCCAACACTGACTGACTACACTATGAACACAAGATAAGAATCCCTTTTAAGATGCCAAATAATGAACGGTTTCCGTAAGCCTAATCTATGTTGAGTTTAGAGGTCTAGTGAGAACACTAGGTCTCTCAATCATCTAGTCCAAAGCCCCGCAATTTGAAACAAAAGCAAGCTTCGCCGTCGTGCATAGATCACAAGCCGGTCACTGTCAGGTACCATGTAAAAAAAGTTCCCTGATGATAGATGTTGTGCCTAGAATGCTCAATGCTATCGCCGTCGTGCATAGATCAATGCGCACATAAGAATTGTTGAGCTTTTGAGGAATTGACAGGTCCAGGGGCATATCTAAAAGACTTGACAGCACGAGAACATCATCAACTAAAGTGGCAGAAAGTGCAGGTGAACTCATTCACTTGACCTGTAAGCTTGCTTCGATTGGGAACAGAAACAACAGCTACCAAGCTCACATTTAATCTTTAAGATGAATAATGCCAGTCTCAGTGCACCCTAATACTAGTCATTAGCCAAGAGAGACTTTATCATATTCGCTATCCAATAACTAAGAAAATAGTGGTTACTCCGGTTTAAATATTTCTGCTCATTGATGCGCCCCATATGTTACTCCGCTACAAAGTACAAATGACATGTGAGTACTTCTGACCACCGCAAATGACCTTTCTTGTTGTTTAACCTCGCCTTGGGTGCAGTCCCTTCCTAGACTCGAGCTGTTTGGTGGCCTTGATAGAAGTGCAGGAAAGCTAACATATACCTAACAAAAGTGCTACTGTACCAACTCCCAATCTTGCTCTGTTATCCATTTATTTCAAACCAGCTAGATATCTTTGCTGTGACCAACTGTGGTTGCTAAGATCTTGGACTTTTATTTTTCATATTCAAGTCCTTGTTTTATCTTGGTGTCCCTTTCAAGCACAACCGACTTGACCTCTGTGAATTTTGAATAAAAACCAACTACAGATTGACAGTTGTTCTTCCCAAACCAACTGTCAATTGACGCTACAAAACCCAAAAAGAATCGTACATCTCGCAAGCGTCTCTCAATTCAATCCCAAACCAACTACAGATTCACAGTTGTTCTTCCCGAAATAGGTACATCACTGTATAAAAAATGCAGGTGCCAAAAGAGAAGGTAGAAACTAGAAAGTGGAATGGAAGCTTGATCACAGGGAACTCAACCGTATAGCGTAAGCATTCCATGGACTTATAAGAGCATGGGCTTGCCTTTTGTGTGATACTTAAACAACCGGGGTAGAACAAACCGAACAGAGCACTACTGTACTAGTGTATGGATTTGAGCAACCAGAAAACTATGATTTGAGCAACCAGAAAACTATGTGAACTGTCCCTCTATTCCTCTGTCCTTTTTACCTACACTCTAGCTTGCACGGAGCGCTATGCACACTTTTAAGATTTCCCATCAGGTCAGCCCTATCGTTCACATATTTAGCTCATATTACTCTAACGGAATACGAGGAAGCATAGGCGAAAGAATATGTACCAGCATAGGTCCTGGATAGGGCATGCATCTCACGCAACTGCAGTCCACTTGTTAGCTACTAGCCTCACATAATTTCCTTACTCATCACCGATCACTGACCTTGCATCCATTTCCTTTTGTAAATCATTATCAACATGCAAGTTGGCACCCACTTCCAATTCCAGAAACCCATCTTCACTCGCCTGTACAGCAACTGGGTTTGCCAGATAGGAATGTGAAATCAGAACCACCAATTGCGGAGTTCATGGGGCTTGCAGCATTTAGCTTCCAATTCTGGGTCCATGATTCCAGATCAGCACGGTAACAGTCATGCATAGACATAAACGATTCTCCAGCACCGGCACCCAAAGGGTATGCAGTCGACATAGCTAACAGTTGGTGCCATGGTTCATCAGACAAAGCCCCCATCAGACACCCTAATGCAAACAATCCACAGCTTTGGGATCCAAAGCAAGCTAGTGCGCCAGCCCTTCATTCGTACTGGCACATATAGCCAACGAGTCGGCATCTGACGAATCCAGAAAATGCCAGATAGTCCATGCTCAATCTGTTCATCCACTGCTTCCAATCCAAGGATTTCCTTTTACCCTTTCCAACTGCATACTTGTCTTCAGAGAGGCTGGCCTATACCCCTACAATCATCTTTCAGTGACACCCCGCCAACTGTAAGTCAATAGAACAACAAAGTCAGCTCCATATAACATGGCATACAACACATTCTAGCTGAAAAACTCCTCATCTGACCAGCAGCAGTTATTATGGGGCATCCAACAAAGAAGATATCTGACAAAGTGGCATCTAGATATTTGCTGGTTGGGTAAGTGCCCACTGTAGATCCCTGGGACCTCACCTTAATGGAGAACAGCTGAGACAGCACAGAAGCTTTTCCTGCGTTATCATAACCACTCTGACAATGACTTGCCACATACTGATCCTGACTGCAAAAGGTATCATGCAGCAATGCTTCCCCACTGGCAAATCTAAAGCATCTAGCTGTCCTGAAATCAGATCACTCTGGATAACATGTTTGGCAAATGCAATCAGCACTTTTATTTTTGCTTTGCTTTAGTACCGTTGTATGTGCAAGAAACTCTCAATATAGAGCAAGACAATATTGTTGGATGAGATGGACCCTAAGGCTAGTGCAATCATGGACCAGCAGCATGACTTTATCCCAACAAATAATATGGG
The DNA here is from genome assembly GCA_033239725.1 of Echinochloa phyllopogon. Classification (NCBI taxonomy): domain Eukaryota; kingdom Viridiplantae; phylum Streptophyta; class Magnoliopsida; order Poales; family Poaceae; genus Echinochloa; species Echinochloa phyllopogon. The sequence continues at coordinate 8,618,299 of BTCW01000001.1, forward strand.
CCATATACCAGGAACAGAACAAGGCCAGCAGTAACAAATCCATTTCAGTAACTCAGGAGTCAGGACCCACGAACGGGGAAGATGACAGAACTGCATGGAAGCAAGCTCTGTGTTATTGGTTACTCTTACTCATGACGATTTTGCCTGGAAGAGCCTGATGTATAAGGGAGACCAAATCAGAGACATTTTAGAGCTTTGCCTCTATTAATCAACAACTGAGTGTAGCAGAGATGCGTATGTTGCGTTGGTTTTGTGGTCACACAAGAAGGGATAGGATACGGAATGAAGATATTCGAGATAGAGTCGGAGTGGCACCAATTGAGGAGAAATTGACGCAACATCGGTTGAGATGGTTCGGACATGTCCAACGGAGGCCTCCTGAGGCGCCGGTGCGTAGTGGGGTTCTACAGCGGGCCAATAATGTTAAGAGAGGTAGAGGGCGACCCAAACTAACTTGGGACGAGTCGGTTATTAGAGACCTTAAAGAGTGGAATATCTCTAAGGATTTAGCTATGGATAGGAGCGCTTGGAGACTAGCAATTAATGTGCCTGAGCCGTGATTTTTGGGTTTCACCTCTAGCCTACCCCAACTAGCTTGGGACAAAAGGCTATGTTGTTGTTGTTGTTGTTGCTGCTTGTAGCAATGCAGACACAAGCATTGTCAGGTCAACTTCCTGTGATGCTGGGGAAAAGAGAGCATTTCCAATCATGAAATAGCTTCACACCTTCACCTCATCTCCATCTAATGAAACACTCCCAATTTTCCACAGATAGATTCTACTTTGAACATCATGAATTTAAGGGAAAATAAATATAAGTACTACCTCCATCCTTTAATATATGACGTCCACCAGCTCAAAAATGAGCTAAGCAACGTCATATAATAGAAAATGGAGGTAGTATATATTTGTTAGCTTACAACGGAATATATTGAGCACCCTAGTATTACACATGTACAAGAAGACTAGCAGGTGAGTCAGGTCATTATTAGGACGACAATTATTTCATAAAGAAGCAGACAGTCACTTAGTCAGCATTAAGGAAATAATAGAGAAGAAGAATCAAAGCATAACACATTTGTTTATCCCAATGCAATGGGAAACATTACAAATGCAATGTAGAGGTTCTACTGTATACATGTTGTAACAATAGCGAGTACCAAAAGAAAGAAGTTTGATTGCAGTGTTGATGTCAAAAGTCAAATAGTTGCCTGGCAATGCTCCACAAGGAAAGCAGAATTCCAATGTAGCATCGCCAAGTTGACTAATCGAAAATTGCAGCCTCCTCAATGTGGCATTATTGCATGCTGTGCAAAATTATGTAAAAAATATACATGGATATATGCTTTCTATGATGTGCTAACTAAACTACAGTATGATAATGGAACACAGAAAAAGTGCTTCCTAATGACCATTTTCCTTGATAAATGGATAGCATACAGAATATATTTTTCTGACTTTTGACTTGCTAGTTTCCCCATTTACCTGAATTTTGTGCACAGAAAATTTACTTATCAATCTGCATGCAAACAGGTTTTCTGTTAAAAATCTCACCTGCAGTGAGCCTCCAAAAATTTCACTATTGACCTAATGGTATTATTCTTTCATCCTAGACCTGGATATGGATGTATTAATATTTCAAAAGCTGCATGCAGAAAAGCACTACTCAAATGGTTATCAAAACAATCGAACTGATCCAGGTATGTGAAGCAAGAGTAGTAAAGCATATCCCTCAAATTGTTCCCAAAAAATCATGTTAAATAATGAGTAATAACAGAGTAGGCTAGAAGGCGCATACAAAAACTACATACATCAGTTTCGAACCAATACTAATATAGACTAATGAATAAAAACAGAAAAATAATACAAAAAGAACTCCAAAGCGTGTTCTTTTCTTTTTTTTATCCCATTTTGGGGGGTGGGGGGTGGGGGTTAGTATGATTCAGTGCTCTGTGGAAGAGAATGGCGTGTGAGCAATACTCTTCATAGCGCCTACATTGATAACCAGGTTGAAAGTGCCAACAATATACCCATAGCTCCCAGACCATACAGCACAACAGTGTCAGTATTCTTGCCTTCCAGCTGTTCAAGCAGAACTTCTGTCCATCCATGGGGCGTTAATTGTGCCTCCTGCATGTTGCAATTTGTAAAGCATTAGCTTCTCAAAACGAAAAGCATCTCCAAACTATCTTTTTTTTTCAAGACGAAGCTTGACACGATTTCTATTATCACGAATCATGATAATGGAAACCCAACAGTCAGTTGGCAGAACTAGAGAAGTAGAACCAGAATGGCATAAGAGAAAGAGAACAAGACCATCTAGGCTACTTGACTTGGTTGAAGCAAATAACCCATCTCAAAACTTTCGCAAACTAACATTCACCTTTTCCATATTTGATCTTCTTGCACAAGCCTCGTTCTTTAACATAAAATGACCATGTTGATTATCTCTGATGGACATGGGAGTTTCAGCATCATGTGCAGCCAAGAAACCTGTGTAGGCTGAATCTGTGTGGAGAGTCTTCATGACTGATCCGAAGAAATTTGTCACGGGCACCTGATCAATGACAGAAGATAAAGAGAGAAGGAATATGTGTGAACAATCGATTGGTGAATTACAGTCCAGAAATATATATTATCTCAGCAATACCTCATTTAAGAGCCGTTTATAAAGATCCATTCGATAATATGCAGTGGACAACAGCATGGAAGGATCATATGAGTTGAAAAGACTGTAATGTAAGAAATAAGAACATAATCAAAATACAATATAAACACACTAAATAATGCTGCAAGAAGCCATAGTAAACTGCCAAACAAGTTACTGTTGTTATACCATTCTCAAACATCGTTGTGATTGTCTTTACTGACCTTTGGGAATATGTTGTTGATTAAATTTGTAGCTTAACATTGTGGGATAACATTAAACTATATTCAGTTTTCAATGTCAAAAATAATTTAGCTTAGTAACTCTGGATAGCAACACACTTGTAGTTGCATATCCTCTTTGACCTCTAGTGCCCATTTTTATCTTTCCCATGTTTGTTGCAAAAAAATTTGTCCCTCCGCTCCAAAATGTAAGATATTTTAGTTTTGTCCTATGCAAAACTTCTCTAACTGTGACCAAGTTTATAGAAAAATATGGTAACGTCTATAACATCAAATTAGTTTCATTAAATGCACCATGTAATGTCTTCATAGTGCGTTTATTTGGTACTGTAAATATTAATATATTTTTCTATAAACTTAGCCAAAGTTATAAAGTTTGACTTAGGACAGAACAGAGGAAGCAGATGTTATTGTTATGTCCCACAATATAGGTCAAGCTTTTTTGGAATCAATGCACATCCGAGTATGCCTAGAATATGCATAACACATCCTATGTGGAAAAGTTTTGCCTTATAGAGAAGTTGTGAGAAATCACATTTGGAACACAGCAACAGAAGAACTTATAAACAGTGTGCATAACATAAGCCTGTGTTACACTTTTACCTGTTCAATGAGGCATTGCTATACATGTTCAGTTTCTCAAAGAAAGCAAGTGTGTAATAGGTAAACCTATCCACAACAGAAACACCAATCTGCCACAAGAAAAGATCAGATTGATCAGTTTCATGATAACTAATAAGGCCAAATACATTTGCAAAGAGCATCTACCAAAATTGTAAATAGAAAGCATTTACTCACATCTGAATCAAGATGGTGAGAATAGGAGTTTTCACCCTTCATGCTGCTACCGATTGCCAAAACACCAGGTGATTGAAGCTGCAGATATAAAATTTGTCAGGTATGGGTACATAGATATAGTATTCACTATTCAGATATATAAAATGTGTTGACACATCTTGTCTAAAATCTATGGTACTGCATAAGTTGTTGTGGCCCATGTGTGTATATTGCAAGTATTTCTACCGGTGAAACTAACCTGTGAAAAGAGAGTAGCAGCCTGGCAGGTATCTACCATTATCAGTAGCTCTTTAAATCTGTTTAAAGGCAAATAAAAGAGAAGAGGTTAATACAAACTAGTCCAACCAGAAGACAGTATAGCAGCATTCAATTGTTGAAAATTCCTTGATTTGTATTAGAATCTTGTATAGTAAAATGTAAATAATATATACAATAAACTGATGAAGAATAAACCACCTATGTTTCTCCTTCATCTGCTTAACTACATCTGCTAAGTCATGGCTCTGGAGCTCTTCAGAATCTTGGAACTTCAAAAACTCATCACCACCATGCCCAGTCATGTACAGAAGAATATGGCTTCCTTCATCACTTAGAAGACGCTTTGATCTTGGTACTGCACTTTCATGTCTGCCAGTCAAAACTCTCATAAAGTTTTCAACTGTTACCTCATACCCTCGATAGTCAACCTGTCATGAAAAAAGTAGAAATGGGTAAAATTAAAGGATTGTGATATGCTATTATTTTTTAACATATGGACAGATAAGCATCAAGTACTATAGAGTGAATATTCTGAACTGCACTATATATTGTGTTCTTGAGCATTGTGATTATGGTTCAGCAACAATACTTCAGAGTGCAGAGGTTGACCTCAACATTGTCACCATAAAGATTGAGCTGGTGGTTCTCATTGTTGAAAACTTGGGCAGGATAACTGTTCCTAGGATTACAAGCCATATCATCCGCCAACATAAGTATGATCCGCTCGTCAGGTATTCCTAATCTCTTCACAGTCCTGAGAAGAAACAGAAAGAAAGAAAAGATAGAATGAGGAACAACAATATGTAGACAGGACAACTACACATGAGTCTAGTTCAACATGTTACCTGTACAAAGACAGAGTATTGGCCATATGTCGATAATTAAACCTGGGAACATAAGAAATAATTAGTAGGCATTACGTGCAGATAATGCCAAAACATCAGGGACGTAGCTATACGCTATTGCCATATCAGATTATGAGAGTTTAACACCGATCTCAATGGATCTATTGGTAAAACAGCTACACCATATTATTGAACAGGCACGCAAACCTGTTGGAATCTAGACTAGAACATTATGTAGGAATGAATATGAGATTGGTAAGCCAGTGAGTAAACTTGCATAGTGTACAACATAGTTGAAGCATCTGAACTTTGAATCCATAGCTCTTATCCCCACACCCCAGTGAGAAGATGACAGCTTATAGTCCAATTACCCCAATTGTAAAAATCAACTACAGAATAGCACTAAGTTTTGTTGATAATCACAGGTACGGCAGTGAAATAATTAAAACCGATATCTACTCTTAAGTTCCAGAATCCCGAAATGTGGTTCACACTCAGTATAAGCATGGACAACTCCACCCCCATAGAACCAACCAAGATCGAAGCAAGCACCCCATTAGGCCATTACTGCTTGACTGCACCAACACTGACTCGGTAGCTAGTAACAGATATGCAGAAGCCCCAAAACTAGTAACGCTAGGACGATTCAACAGGCGCGATCCACTTCCAATCGAGTCGGAGATTGCATCAAACGCGCTACTCGCGACACCCGCAGCCCAAAAGGCACGCGCCCCGCCGATCCAGCACGCCGCACCCGGACCGGATCCCCAGCCAGCCGGGCGGGGAGGGGGAGACGACGAGGAGCGGCTGGGCGTCCTAGGGGCCTGGCGCGGAGAAATTGAAGGAGGGGCTCACCAGAAGCGGGAGGTGCAGACGAGCACGGCCCAGTTGTTGTTGTGCATCGCGGCGGTGGGCGCCGCCGCCGCCGCGGAGGAGGAGGAGGTTAACGCGAGGAGCGCGGGCAGCAGTAGCGGCGCGAGGAGGGCGAGCGCGCGAGGGGGACGCGAGGGACCGGGGCTCCGGGTGCCGGACGCCATGGCCGGCGCCGGCGAGAGGCCGCGAGGGGGCGCGGGAGTGGGGAAGCTGCTGCTGGTGGTGGTGGTCGCCTGGTCGGGGATCAGAAGGGAGGACGACGGCGCGACCTGGCGAGAGATGGGCCTAAGAGGGCCGGAAAGTGGTGGACCTGAGTAAGCAAGCAGGATGGCATAACGAGCGGGCCGTAGCGGTCTATCCGTGTAGCCGGGGCCCGGGGCGGGCTGGGGGAAGTGGCCCGCACACGAGGGATGACGTGGCGGAGTTCCGGGCCCGGCCCACGACGTGTCCAGAAACGGACAACGGGACAAGCTGTCCCACTCGCGCGTGTCCAGAGTTCTCTCCATGTGCCTCACGCCGACTCTGAGGTGCCCTTCCATCGGGCTAGCTCGTGCACCCCTCCGTGTCACCGGATGCTTCGTGTTCTCCGGTGGAAGCGCAAAATGCGTGTTTCTTTTGCGGCCGTCACGGAAAGCAGGCGGCGGAGAAAGAAGCATGGTGCCAGCGCGAGCGACGTCAGTTCGGTTTCTAATCTAGAGAGAGAAAGAAGCCATGGCACGGACGAAAGTGCACAACGCAAAGCATCCATCTGGCAGCTTGGTAGCACAACATGGCTGAACGAGCGCGTGGCTCTTACGTTACAGGAAACTGAAGTGCACAGCTCCGAGCTCGTCTTTTGGATCTGAACAGAACAGAGAGCCGAAACTTAACGCGGTGTGACGGCTCGCCGTGTCAAAAAAAAAACAGTAACACCCTGAACGAGCGCGTGGTCGCCGTGTGAACGCGCTAATCTCTCGTCCCCACGTGTGGCATACCCCCGCGTACGACCGCTCGCCACGTAACGTCTGCAGTGGGCCACACCCCGGACCCACAAGTCAGCCTCGTCTCAACGCCCCGCCACCTTTCCCCAAAGCCCTTCCTTTTTTATGCTAGCTCCGGGCATCGCCACAGCCACCCCACCACCACTCCTCTCCAGACTCCACTCCCCACACCATCCCGCCGCCGGCAGCTCAGCTCAGCTCCGCCCCGCCCAACCCCACCCCATCCCATCCCAGCAGCCATGGCGGTGAGCAACAACATCACGGCGTGCGTGACCCTCCTGGCCCTGATCTGCGCCGTCCCCATCATCGCCTCGGGCATCTGGTTCGCCTCCGCCCAAGGCGAGGAGTGCGCGCGCCTGGCGCGGTGGCCCGTGGCCATCCTCGGGGGGCTCCTCCTCCTCGCCGCGCTCGCCGGCTTCGTCGGCGCCTACTGGAACCGGCGCCGCCTGCTGGCCTTCTACCTCTTCGCCATGGCGGCGCTCGTCGTGCTCCTCATCGCGCTCCTCGCCTTCGCCTTCGCCGTCACCCGCGGCTCCGGCGGGTACGCCGTCGTCGGCCGCGCCTACGACGACTACCGCCTCGACGGATTCTCCATGTGGCTGCGCGGGTACGTCTCCGACGACCCCGGACGGTGGGAGAAGATCAAGGCCTGCCTCGTCGTCTCCGACACCTGCAGGAAGCTCGCCAGGCAGGGGAGCTTCCTCACCGCCGAGCAGTTCTACCAGTCGCACCTCTCGCCGCTCCAGGTAACTCATTAATTAACCTCGATCACACTGCTCTCAATCCTGATTCGGTGATTCCTGTCCTGTCCACACATTTTTATTTACCTTCGATCCTCATTACTGTTGTTTGGGCTCGTGAGATTTCATCAATGCTCGCTCAGAAAAGAAGTTCCATTTAGGGATTTTTTCTAGATTGGTACTTTAAAATAAAATGCAGTACAAGCTGTGAGCTAGCTAGTAGTACCTTAGTGGTAATAGAATGGTTTTTCTTTAACTATACTAGAATTGTTTCAAACGCAAATTTTTCTTTATCAACATTTGAAAGGAAGGAGTTGCCAGCCACTTTGGACATGCACATTGGTAGGCGCGGTACATAGTGACAGTGTGCCACATGGGTAGCTGAAGCCAAAGAAGAAAAGAAAGGAATATTTTTTTATGCTTTAGGATCGATCGATCAATCTGGACCCCTCTAGAGATGCTAGATGTTACTGCTACTAGAAGGGGTATAAACTTTATGACGGGGATTAGAAAGAGATGCAGTTAATCATCGGCGTCTTTACCGTCACTGTGGCGTGGGCCTGCTCACCTTTGGCCACCAAGCAAAGGCCAAATGGTCTAAAGGGGCATTCATGCGTAGGTCCATATAATAAGTATAATTAAGCTTTTTTCAGGGACGAATCAGAAACTGATATAGACCGGGAACATAATTTCGTGGGGGGCGATTTCTTTGGTCGGAAAAAAATCTCTTTTGCGCAATTGACAACACATTGTCTTTTACTTGGGGCGTGTTTTATTACAAAATGCCCTCGAAAAACCATGTGAAATTATTTAGATTCTGCCTGAGATGGTACACGTGTAAGAATGCTATTGGTAGATGGTAGTGTGATACTAGGAACATGGTCGGTGACAAGGGTCATGGGACGGTGCATGGGGGACTGAGATTTTCTGTTGTTATTGTTAATAATTGCGGATCTCAGTGTTGGCGATAGCAATTTCTACTGCGTACTGCATTTCCATCACCTCGTTCCGGGGCCAAGAACACTTCGTGCTCTGTTGGTTCTTGGATTGGAGCGACGCTGATGCGTGGGCATAATGATACTATTCATCTCGATATATGTAGGCGTCGTCCTCATCTGCGCAGAGTTTGTCTGTCCTCCGCGCCCGCGCGTCGCGGGATGCCATCTGTTCGGCTCGATCTCAGAACCCCGATGGAATCAAGAAACTGAAAAACAAAATGGGACTATCTATTTATCTCAAATTTTATGATGTTGCATATATTCTTTTCTAATGTTGCAGGTATTATCTTTCTATGTTTCATATGAGAGAAATATGTAGTATTGTGCAGCATGCATGCTAGAGTGAACATTTGAAACATCGTAAAATAGCAAATACAACGTCAATAAATCGGCCATATTTTCTCCCCTGAAACATTTTGCAACATCTCATAACATTGTTTGAAACATTATAGAACAACGTATGCAATACCAAAAAAATTCGACAGATGTTTTCATAAAAGATGTGTCTGACAGATAAATAGCAAAACTCAAACAAAATCGAGATGGTCACATCTGGAAATGGTCGAAGGTCTCCTGAAAGTAATGTTTAGCTGATGGCCAAGCTGCTACCTTCAGTTACCTATCCATTCACTCTGAACATCTTGCAATTAATGCTATGCAAACTCGATCTGACGCCGTTGCAAATGTACCTGTATGGATGGATGGATGGATGCAGTCTGGGTGCTGCAAGCCGCCGTCGGTGTGCGGGTACAGCTACGTGAGCCCGACGGTGTGGACAGCTCCGGCGAGGCCGGCGGCGGACCCGGACTGCGGGCTGTGGGGCAACGACGCCGGGCAGCTGTGCTACGAGTGCGAGTCCTGCAAGGCGGGGCTCCTGGAGGCGCTCCGGGACCAGTGGCACAAGGCCAACATCGCCCTCGTCGTCGCCACCGTCTGCCTCGTCTTCCTCTACCTCGTCGGCTGCAGCGCCTACAAGAACGCCCAGGCCGCCGCCTTCTTCCGCCACTACAAGTGATCCATGGATGGCTCGCCGGACATCGGCGATCGGGTGGTTTGGCAAGCTAGCTACTTCTCCGTACTATGTGAATCGTGATTAATTGTGGGTAAGTGTGTAGTTGTGATTGATGTGCTTTCTTCAGACTCTGCTTAATTTGTTGTATTATTACAGTAGTATGTAGTAGGTGATGTAAGATGTGTAAGGTAGGGGAGATGTAAGATTATTGATGGCCTGGTTTATGGTTGAGATGGATTGATTTCGTCGGGCTTTTGTTCTCTGCAGTCGATCAGCAGAGACCAACACATGAGTGACCATGTTATGAGATGTATGGGTTCGGATCCGTCGCTCTGCTTCCTGCTGTCGATCGGAGGCAGTCAGATTTCCTGCTGGGTTTAGTCAGATTTTGTGTTCCCCATGATAGCTAGTGAGATTTGTCGGCATGTTCTTCCCAGCTACGCACACTGTTCTTGTCCTCTTGCTACAGTAGCGTGCGTTCCGACAATACACGTTGCTTCGCCATATGCCCGGATCCTGAAGCCTGAAGATGATCTCGATCGTTCGTTACAGTCTACAGTATGATATATAATATATTGATATATGTATATAGTTATTATCTGATACCCGCTCCACAGACACAGCCCATTTTTTTCTGAACGGTTATTGGCTTGCACGCTAGATCAATCCACACCCACACTGGTAAAGACGTAAAAGAGCACTACACAGACACCTCTGCAGGATGAACTCTTTCAGGAGTCAACGCACGACACAGCAACATCTAAAGATCGACACATCATCAGCCTACTAGTGTCACGCTAAGCAGACACCAATGTAATCTCTGCATGCTGCAGTGCTGCTAGCCTGCTACTTTGCCTTGCTCCTGCGCGTGCTTGGGGTGGTGGTCGTCGGAGCAGTCGACGGCGGCGGCGGGGGGATGGCACTTGCTGAAGACCCTGAAGGCGGAGGCGAGGGAGAGCACGACGAAGCAGGCGAGCGCGGCGGCGTGCAGCGCCACCGACACCGTCGCCTTCCCGCAGAACTGGCCGAAGTAGGAGCACACCTCGCCCCACGACACGTCCCGGTCGCCATGGCGCGCCAGCTGCAGCACCTCCGCCGCCGCCGCCGCCGACGTTATCAGCAGGTACGCCGACGCCTGCATGCGTGCATACGTGCTCCGTCAAGTATCAGGCTAAAGTTCTCCTAAAAAAAAAGTATCAGGCTAAAGTTGGCATGATTCTCTGAACCGGGCAGTCTCACAGCAAAAAAATGATTGACTCGCGTGCAAGGCAGAGATATGTCTTGCTTCTGTCCATTGTCAAACACTTGTCAACTCTGCTAAAGTTGGGTAGTAGTTCATAAATTCCCAAAAACTGTGATGATGTGATGAGTCTTATGGGCCATGAATTAAATCGTTGACATAATCACTGGCCCAATTGAACTATAGTACAAATGGTTTGGTGATGAGCCTTAGCAGCACAAATTCACACTCCTAATTAAACTGCCTACCTTTTTCTGAATTTCAGTTTTCAGATTAGCTCTGTTCTGAACCCTCGCATGACCCTATCCTATTTTCCTATCTGCTTGCTAATACATACTGACCAGTTTTCTGTATGATCAATTGTGCCCTCACCTATCAGTTGGCCAGTAGGACTTTACCTAGCTATCAGTATATTCGAAGTAGTCAAGCAAAAGGTGAAAGACACAGAGAAAGATGTTGGTTCGGACCTGATCCAGGACGAGGATGAGCCAGTCGTACTGCGCGAAGGACTTGAAGGACGACAGCAGGATGGAGACTGCCGCGTAGGCACCTGTGACGGCGTTGACGCCAACCAAATAGCTGATCGATCGAGGCAAACCTTTCATGTCAGAAGAAGCTCCAAAGGGCCGGCACACCAGTACAAGAGTGAAGAAAAAATCAAACTAATTCTTGATGATGATGATGATAGAATAAAGGGCACAGTCCAATTAAGAAGTTGATCTTATTGGTGCTAATTAATTAAGTCCAAACTCTATCCCCACATGGCAAAGAGATGGAATCGAACGAGTGTAGTTAGTAGACATGAACTGAAACAAGAACTGAAGAAGGTGATTGGCGCGCGGCGGCTTACGTGAAGCCCGAGAGATCGGAGAACTTGACCTCCCCGTAGGTGTCGTCGGCCTGGCTGTTGGTGGCCATCCGCCACAGGGAGGCCGCGGCGAGCGGGAGCACGCACAGCCGCAGCGCCAGCTCGGGGAGCTTGATCATGGCCGCCATGATAGAACCTCAGCTCCCTCCTTGAGTGAGTCTTCAGCTCAGTGGAGCCAGCCTAATTTCTTTCTTGATGTGCGCGTGAAGCAAGGCGACGAACAAAGGAAGACGACTTTGTAGTAGCGTCCAAGGCGTGGAGAGCTATATAGGCCCACTGTCATGGAAAAGCTACGCTAGTGTACACGCCATGGACTGCAATGAATGCGCTTGGGCAAGAGAGGGCCCACGGGCTGTTGTTTGGGACGGAGAGGTTGTTGTAGGACGTTCACATGTTGAAAACAGCATGGGGGTGCACAGCATTGCAATCTTGGCCGTCTGATAGAAAAACCCCAAGGGTGGTACTACCGTGCGGCCAGGACCAGGAGAGTTTGTGCACGGGTTGAGCAGAAACGGCTGGATCTGAAACCTTACGGATGGTTGCTAATTTTGTCCTGAACAGTCGTGTGCAGCAGGAGCGGAGAGAGCAGCTGCATGCTTTTCTTGTTGCGAGCGAGCTACTACTGTATGATGATGATGCGGACGTGTGGTGATTGTGCGCGTGAGTGGAGTTGCCTCTGACGGCGGGCGGCAAAATAAATTAAAGATTTAAAGCGCGCGCATGCCCGGCGAGACTACCAGTCCACCACCCAAGTGCCTGAGCGCGCTGCCTTACGCGTACGTATGCCTGACGTCATCGCGCCAGCACGGGTAGTTGGTTCTCTTCTTGGGCGCTAGCGTGGTGGTGCACGGGTGTGGGCGGCCCACTTTGCCCTCATCGATACCTGGGCCAAAGCGTACTCCCTCCATACTCGTAAAGCCGCAACGACACTCTAACAAGACCGGCCTGAAGCATCATTTTCTCCGACTTAATCGATCCAGCACTTTTAATTTATTTCCCCCCCTCTGTTCGTTTCGATCATATATATGCAGACTCAATTTATTCGCAAGGCAATGCAAAAAGTTTAGGTAAAGAGACATGAACGAAACGACAAATTAAAAGTGAATGTGGGAGGTACAATTTTACTGCAAATGGTATACGGCTAGGCGCTAAGCATGACAACGGTGTTTTTGCGTTTGCTCGGGGAGCCATCAATAATGTTTTTGGTTGGCATCACCGATTCATCAGTGAATGTGGCCATCCATGGACGTATGGAACAAACAACCAAACAAGAGCTCGCTGCTCGCGTTGCAGTGAAGGAGCATGGCCAGTGCGCTTTCCCCTCTCGTCGCCGCGCTCAGCTCGATTCAATTCAGAAAGGAAAAGGCCACTGGCACACGCTGCAACGCACTTGTCTTCTTTTTTCCCTGGAAATTAGAACGACGTCGGGGGCATCATTGAGGGTTAACATGGGTCCTTGCAGCACGGGGATCACAGGGTGAAAACCCAGTCCTCTGCGGACGTGCGACGATGGCGTCATTGACGTCATGCCTTTTTTGAAGGCGCCGTATTGGCACGCGCTTCGTTCATCCGAAAGAGCATTCGTGTCAGAGTTCCTTCGGTGCCCTTTTCTGCCATATTAAAATCCGAAACCAGGTACTCCTTTGATATATTGTACTCCCTCCGTCCCATTATAAATGCATTTTGAGGACCGGGAGAGCAAACCAAAGTAGGTGAGAAATTACATTTTTACCCCTGGCAGGGATGGACAGAGCATAGAATAGTAATGATTGCAGAGTACGGTTCGAATGAGGATGCGGATGCTGCCCTGCAGGAGATAGAAAAGTGCAGAAGGAACTTGCAAGAAAAGAATAACGGAAGGAACTAGAGTGTCCTGGGCTCCTGGCTGTACTATTGCTTTGGTTTTTTAATTAACAAATGGGCCCCATGATCTGATGTCCTCCCTGTAAACTGTCATATTGAGTGTTTATTCTGGGAAAAAATTTGAACCCTCTAATTGCAGTCAATGTGGGACAGAGGGAGTATTATCGTTTGAGGCACCCATATGTTGATTCATCTGTTATCAACTTATTGGCTGATTTTTACTCAAAAAAACTTATCGGTTGATTTTCAATATGTTTTCGAAGAGCAAGTAAAACTGTAAAACCATAGTCCTATTGAAGCTAATTTTCAAGACAAAATTTGAATATATGTAATTTAAGATACTAGAGACATTGATTCAGATGATTTTAAAAGTTTCCATTGCAAAATTGTAAAACTATAGTCGTATTAAAGCTAATTTCCAAGACAAAATGGCTTGCTATTTTGAACTTATTTAATCTAGATACTCATAGAGACATTGATTCAGATGAGTTTACATGTTTTCCATAGCATGCAGTCCAAAACAGTAGTGTTTTTTTCTTCAAAATTTTAATGAAATGCCTTTGTTTCTTAAAATACTTTGGTTTTTGAAGAGCTATATGAAGCGTTTTGCAAAAGACATACTCCGTATGGTGTAATAAGTCTTGTAGTTTGAAAACCATGGTATTGTCAAAAACTACAAGTCATTTTGAGTATTAAAAACTACACAAAAATATTATTTAAAAATTATGTATTTGCACGCCTCTGCTTTCCAAGACTGCAGTTTGTTGGAGTTTTCTAAAAGTATAACATCCATATGCCCTAAATGATATATGTGAGAAGTAGTGAAATGCTATTACTACCTGAATAGCCAGAAAATGAGAGGACTGCATTTCATTGACATCAGGCAAGCAAACATGACACAACACTGCTAAGCATGGCTAAATGTGCAAGAAGAGGCATCCTATGCAGCTTGCCCTTTTTATCTTGGTATATATATTACTGCTATTCCCATTTTTATTTTTTTAAAAAGAACTTTAATTCCATAGCTGTGAATCCTTTACTTTAGGCCAAAAAGGGAAAAAATTAAAAGGAAGAAAGAAAAAAAATGAAACACAGCCCTTCATAACTATGCGGGCCCCACCTATTGTGCCACCCTCGCTCACCTTTTCCACTCCTCCACTTCACTCCTCTGTCATCACGGCCTTCACTCAGCTCAGCTTGGCACTGGCAGCATCCATAAAAGCCTCTCTCTCCCGCAACCACTCCACCACTCCCGTGCACGCACACACTCCACACCACAGTGCGCAAGCTCGGCAGGGCGGCTCACCGGCGGTAACCATCCAAAAGCGGCCGCAAAAGGAGAGAGATCAAAAGAAACGAATGGTCAAAAACAAAAACGAAAGCCACCGGCATAAAGCTCGCGCACTAGCTCCCCCTCCCCCCGTCACGCCCTTTCCCGTTGCCACTCCGCTCGGCCAAGAGCCCAAGAAGCAAGAAGGTTACTGGTTCTTGGACGGGAGGTGAGGTGATGCGAGGTGCGCGGCGGGCTCCATGGCCGGGGCGCCGCATCTTCTTGCCGCCGCTTTGCTGGCGGCCTCCCTCCTGGCTTCCGCGGCCAATGCGGCCGTCCCGTACGACCGCCGCTCCCTCGTCATCAACGGCCGCCGTCGCATCCTCATCTGCGGCTCCATCCATTACCCCAGGAGCACAGCACCCCTGAGGTACCTGCCCAGCCGCGCCCATGGCCGCCGCCTCTTCCTGCCTCCCGC
This sequence comes from Echinochloa phyllopogon, assembly GCA_033239725.1. Classification (NCBI taxonomy): domain Eukaryota; kingdom Viridiplantae; phylum Streptophyta; class Magnoliopsida; order Poales; family Poaceae; genus Echinochloa; species Echinochloa phyllopogon. The sequence continues at coordinate 8,633,410 of BTCW01000001.1, forward strand.
TCCTCGCGCCCAAATGCAGCTTGTTCCGCTTCAGAAACCAGAGGCCTCTGCCAGCTCTGAAACTGATTGCTTCTTGCTGCTCCGGATCGAATGCAGATGTGGCCGGGGCTGATCCAGAAGGCCAAGGACGGCGGCCTCGACGTCATCCAGACCTACGTCTTCTGGAACGGCCAAGCAGGCAGGCCTCTACGAATGCGCAGAGTGGAACTTCGGGTGCGCACCCACCAACATCACATCCCCCTTGCGTTTCCGATTGCTTGTTCTTGCTCCTGCAATTCGATTTCGAATTAGAGCTACTCTGACTGTGACATTGCAATCGATGTTTGTTCTGTTCTTTTCAGTGGCTTTCCTGTTTGGCTCAAGTATGCCGGGCATCAGGTTAAGAACGGACAATGGGCCCTTCAAGGCAGCCTACTAGTTTCAACACTGAAGTAAACCGGTGTGTCATGGGTGATGTGCAAGCAAGACGATACCCCTGACCCTGTGGTATGCTGCACCTTTAATGGTGCCTGGTCTCAGTAACTGAATTTGATAGGCAGTTTAGCTGTTTCTTTTCTTACCTTGTGTGAATTGATCATGGCAGATCAACACTTGCAATGGCTTCTACTGTTACTACTTTACTCCCAACAGGAAGTACAAGCTGGCCATGTGGACCGAGGCCTGGACTGGATGGTACTTCTCTTGATCCAATTAATTCCTAAGTCTCTTCGATTCTGTGAAAACGCTTTGATTGTTCTGAATTTCCTAATTCTACAGTATTACTATGCCAAGGTTTACCAAGTTTGGAGGTGCTGTGCCTCATCGGCCAGTGGAGGACCTGGCCTTCACCGTGGCGGAGTTCATTCGAAAGGGAGGGTCCTTCGTGAACTATTACATGGTAATAATTTGGGAAGCCATGCTGGTCACACTTGTACTGCCATTGCAGTGAATTCAGTTCTATCTGTGGTGACCACATCTGCATGTTCTGAATCTAATGCAGTACCATGGAGGAACAAACTTTGGGCGTACGGCCGGTGGCCCCTTCGTCGCAACCAGCTATGACCGTCAGACTTGTGATGCCCTGATCGACGAATTTGGTATGCAGTGATTTCCATCTTTGATGAACATGAATCCATGTTGTCCATCGAGAGATATTTTAGGAAAGTTTACAGTGTGGTTTTACCTGTTGTTTGGCATCTGAAAAATCATGGGGTTTTCTTTCCAGGTCTGCTCCAAAATGGGGTCACCTGAGGGACCTGCACAGGCCCATCAAGCAGGCTGAACCTGTGTTGGTTTCTGGCGATCTGACAATCCAAGCACTCAGAAAATATGAGAAGGTTAATGTTGTTAACAATTTTCCCACATGACAATGGTTTCCCAAATACAAGAAAAGACCAGCAGGTATTCATTGGTTAACCAATTGTTTCAGGCATATGTCTTCAAGTCAAAGAATGGAGCATGTGCAGCCTTCTTGTCGAACTACCACATGAATTCTGCTGTAAAAGTGAGGTTCAATGGGCGTCACTATGACCTCCCTACTTGGTCCATCAGCATTCGGCTTGACTGCAAAACTGAGGTCTTCAACACTGCGACGGTGAGGAATTACTGAAGACTGAAGCTTTCATTCTTTATCTAGGGCATATGGGATCATGAGTCTAATGAGAAGATGTGCTAATTGTGTAGGTGAAGGAGCCAACACTGACGCTGAAGATGAATCCGGTGTTACGGTTCACATGGCAGTCTTACAGTGAGGACACACACTCGCTGGACGACAGCATGTTCACAAAGGATGGCCTGGTTGAGCAGCTCAGCTTGACATGGGACAAGTCGGACTATCTGTGGTGCACTACCCAGTGAGTGACTGACTGACCTTGATATGGCTTCATGTGGACCATTTCTTTCTGTAACCTGATGGGATTATTATTAAATTTTTAATTATGCTCACTGCAGTGTCAACATTGCTGCCAATGAGCAATTCCTGAAGTCTAGCCATTAGCCTCAGCTCACTATCTACTCCGCTGGGCACTAGATGCAGGTCTTCGTCAATGGGCAATCATATGGTACTAACATCTAATCTAGCTGTAGTTTTCATTACCAATCCCATCTGCATCATGTATTAGACCAATTGAGTGCTCGTGTTGCAGGATCTGTTTATGGCGGTTACAAAAACCCAAAACTAACATTCAGCGGGCATGTGAAGATGTGGCGGGGCAGTAACAAGATCTCCATCCTAAGCTCAGCAGTTGGCCTTCCTGTAAGTTGATTGACCACAGACTGATCCCATGTCTTGAACATCACCATGTTTCTGAAAAATGTTTGTAACACTGACATTTGCCGGTGCTGCAGAACACCTGGAACCATTTCGAGTCGTGGAACGTCAGCGTTCTGGTATGTACTTTTTTTTAATACATGAATTTAATGCTTTGAAATTGGGGGCATGAAGTTTTCAATCTGACATTTAAAATTTGTGACATGTCATATTCTTCTGTCTTAACAGTTACAATGGTGGCAAATTTGTGATGAAGCTTATATCAAACCTTGATGGTGGCAGACAACACTTTTTTTTAACCAGTGAGTGTATATTCAACTCTTTCTTCATACACCTTTTCTTGCCTTTGTCTGAGTTTGCAAAAGAATTTGTGCGCTTGCATCTTTTAAAGCTCAGCTATTCCTGTCCTTTCGTGCCTTTTGAACCTTTTTCCTCTGTGGTTATGTGTATTTCTTTCTGTCCAACACACATCCTCACTATTTAGCATGTGCACCAATCTTAGATAAGTATTAGCTTACTCACAACTATCTTCTACATGTTGGTATCACAGGAATCTCACCATCACGGCATATTTGCTTGTGAGGTTCTCTATTTCCTTCTTTCTCCTAGCTATCAGTCATTTTTATATATTTGTCACAGTACCATGTCCATATAGAAAATGAAAGTATACTTATCTAGGTTATGAAGTTCTGTTATAACAAACTTCCAAAACAGCATGGGGGCATTTTAACTAAAAATATCTATACCAATAGGTCAAAAGCTTTATAGTCTCAACTCTAAAACTTTGTCCAACAAAAAAAATACCCTTGCATTTAAAGATCCACAGCAAGGTGGTGGAACAAAGGGATGGCAGCGGGTCGGGTACGTGCGGGTAAGGCATTTACCCGCCCGAGAGCATACCCGCGCTGCCAGCCTTTACCCGCCCGCGAGGATGCCCGCGGGCGAAAAACCTTGCCCGCGCCCGCACCCGCACCCGCACCCGACGGATATCCGCGGGTTTTGGGTTTACCCGCACCCGCAGAGAGATAACATATCAATATGCTCATTTCAGCAAGAACAACAATAATTTGAGATATTTCAACGAGAATAACCAACAATTTGATAGCCATAATGCAAATAAAGGTCAGGAACCACCACAATTTGACAAACATAACACATTGTATCAATTTGTCACACACAACACGTCGACATCTAATTATTACAACACAATTTGTGTTAGTGGGCTTTGGTTATATTTATGGGCCTTCTATTTTAAGCGGGTAATGGATATATCCGCGGGTGAAACTTGCCGCCCGCTAGCTGCCCGCGGGCGGATTTTACTGCCCGTATCCGCGCCCGCGGGCAGATTTTGCTGCCCTACCCTTGCCCGTCGGGTCGGGTATCCGCAGATATCCGCGCCCGCGGGCAAAACTGCCATCCATAAACAAACCCTCATAGAGTTGATCCCTAGCAAGATGGATGTGCCCCTGTCTGCTTTCGAGGGGTGGTCCGTATCTAGTTCATCTACTAGATTGTACCCGACCGGAGCATCGACCTAGTCCTTTCTGTACTGATTGAACCCCCCTCAGCTCTCAATTGATCTTTACCAACTTGCTTTAAATTAGGATCTCACATACTGAGAATGGGAAACGTGATAATAACTGATCAATTAAACCCGGGACCGAGTTATAACATCATATATGACTGCTCGCCGTATTAACTGTGAACCGAAGCGGTCAGAAGCTGATGTGTGGCATCGTGGTCATTTTGTGTGGGGTGTTGGGGAAGGTAGAACTAGAAAGATTTGACATGCAGAGAACTAGGATGCAGCCACATGTAACAACGTAATTATATTAGCTGATAACAAGAGTTTTGACAACAGATTGAATTGCGATGAGAACAAACATCTCAATGTATATGTGAAATCCGTTTTCCTCTTGTTGCCATTGTTCACCGCAGCATTTCACTCGTTATTATTACATTGCTCAAGTAACTAATACTAATTTATTTTGGATAGCAGGCCCTTTTGCATTCATCCACTGAATGATAACAACCATTGCCTCTGTCAGCACTATAACAGCACCAACACTTACGTCCTATGCATGGAAAACCGAGATGGGAGCAAAGTGGTGATGGAATAGTAAATCTCACATCGTCTAATTCATCCATGCCTGCTGTCAAAGTGGGTAAAGATACAATTAAAAAAGGCATCACCATGTTATTTTTTCGTGAGATAAAACAGGCCACCGGTAATATATATATATGGACTAGTGTACGTGTAACTTACATTGCACCGGATCTGCAAGGTTGTTGAGAAGAAGCAGCGATAGCAGCAATGATGCGGCCATGTACTTGGGCAACTCCATGTAGGAATGCACTGCAATGCTTGGTGCTCGTCGACGAGTTAACCGTCTGATAGAATACTAGAATGAGATGCGCTTGATCTGCATATTGTTAACGTATATATAGAGGAAACCTACGCTGTAAATAGTAACTACGAATCACTGTTTCAAATTTCTTGCTGTGTTGTGGTAACTTTCCTAATGACTTTTTATGTAGTAATTAGTTTCCTGACTATAAATTTTTGTATAGATAGATTTCAAAATGGTTTTCATTTTTGCACCAGTTAATAGTTTCCTTCTATTTCTGCGACACGCGTGATTATGAGATGCAAATGGAAACCACCATCCTGCCTGGCATGGTAGCGAGAAACAGCTAGCTAGCATTACTTCTGTTAATTTCACTTCAATTTAAACTAAAAGTGGTACACGATCAATAGGCCTCTTCCTTAATTAGTGGCAATAACGCACTTCTCTTTATTTTTGTGGCAGTATTGTTGTCTAGATTAATAGTTAAAAAATATGCTAACACGTTACTTTGACCTTCCTCCTGGATCATATACAAAAAACCACTCGAGATTCTGTATATATGGGTACCTGGTACTTCTTTTATAAGAATACAAAGTCGATGGATTTTTAGGCTTAATTTCTGCCCTTTATGTGATGTTCCGAGATTTGCATATGTTGTTTGACAGGTAGTACAGTCGTGCTGATGTGAACCCGTTGGGGTTTGTGCCCGATCTTTCGATGAGAGGCGTGGGGGATAACTCGATTGGAGGAGATGACGTTCACGGCCCGACTACAACCTTTCGAAGACTGCGCCTTAGCAACTGATACATCACCTCCTTTGGCTGACGCGATCTTGTGGGAGCGCGACACCCGTTCCTGCAAGCAATCGAAGAACTAGCAAGAACAAGTATGATACAAGTATTGATTTTACTAGATGGGAATGAAGTATCTCAATCTCAAACTCAATCACCAACGAAGTGGGGTTCCGAAGACTCGAAGACGTGCGGCTGGACCAGCACGCGCGCTTACAAGCAAGTAGCAATGGCTAAACTTGATCTAAACAAAACCCGATCTATTTGTGGCGGCTATGAGGATATATGAGAGGGTGGAGGACGACTAGGACCTGGTGGGGGTCGTCCCAAAACCCTAGGACGCGTCCCTATTGGACCCAACTTGATACATGGCCCATTGGCCCAAAATAAGGTGACGCAGCACCGTGGCCAGAAAAGGTCTCTGTAGTAAATCGACGATTGCGGCCGCATCCGCACAGATATGAAGGTGAGTCCAGATCCATCTGAAATTAGACTTGATAAGCTTTCCATCATGTACTTAAACACCCAAAACGGAGCCCCGATGAAACCGTGGCGGCCGTCGCAAGTCAGCACTTTCCTGCAGTCCGAATCCAGCGCCAAAACATGTTAGACTTGATCTCTTTCCATCTTTGGGCTAAAAGTGACGTGGTGGCCTGGTGGAGGACGTGAGGAACACTTGGACTTGGTCCCCAATCAACTTCTTTAGTCCTCCATGCCTTCCATGTGTGTCTAGCACTCTTTTTAATCCACGTATGTATTTCTGAAAATGACAACGAACACAAATCATGGCGCAGCATCAATTCATCAAATGTAGCAACAATAATCGTTGTATAGGATTGATTCACCTTTTGTTTACAAGCCATTAATATGGTCGTGTCTAAGCCGGTGATGTCCTCATCACGTGCTAGTGGTGCGGGCGGCTGGAATGGGAATAGCGTTCCCAATCATCCATGGTGTGGTGTTAAGAGACCCGGCGGGCAGTCCGTTTCAACACAATCCGTCTAGAGAGAATTGGTTGGAGGTAGGGGAGAAGTTAATATTTTGGCCATAGATACATTAAGAAAGGATTGGTCTTTGTAGGTATCCCGAGTGTTGAAAACTTTGATCATCCAAGCGAAAACGACTCAAGGCAGGGGAGAAGGCACGGCAAAGGTAGCAAGCTGACTGACGACAAGAAGAACACTGGACAGTCGATGGACCAAAATATGTGTTCAAATCCACGCCAGGTGCAAAACCATATTATAACTCTGTATTTGCATTGTTATTAATCAATAGTGTGGCATGACTGGATCGAATCTTTTTCACAGGATGCTTTATGGAATGAGAGCATTGCAGTCACCGCCGCAACACGGCTGCTCATCGGGCCTGGATGGACCACTGAGTTATTTTGGGCCTGGGCCAAAGCAGGCTACGATACACTTGCATACATGTCTCCCAACCAAACAAATATCTCCGGATTACCACTCGCGGGCCTCTTTCCCTCCTACAGAAACCATCGTGCATAAGCATAATGAACCATCCATCGTTACACTTACACCGTTACCGTTACACGGAGGTTTATGCCACTTAACCCTACTCCCACCCAAAACAGTAACAATGAAAATCTTAGCCGTAGCCGCACTTGATTGTAGTTTGGGGATCTAAGTGGTGCCATAAATAGGTGTTACAAGTTGCCAGTTAGGTAGTTCGTCATTTCTATCTCATTCTATCAGTTTTTAAATTTGGATTGGTTCAGCTATACTATCGATGTGATGCCAATTAAACCTGGAAATTGGTATATCAAATTAACGAATCATGGAAGTCAAAGTTAGAGCTCTTAGTTCGTTTTGCAATGTCAAAGCTTCATACTGATAACAATAATTGACTTAGAAATAATAACAAAAAACAACTTAAAATTACAAAAAAAAACTGGAACAAATTATATTTGTATTTTGCTGGAAAATTTTAATTTTTGATTTGAAGTGCTACCACCATTAGTCGTTAATAATATTTTGATATGTCAATTCCACAACTACATGTACTTCTAAATTCGAAATTTATTGTGGGCAGCTGACAAGAAACATCCAGCTATTGTTTGTGTTATATAAAAGATTTAGTTGCACATAAGAAACCATAAAGGAAACCAAGAATATAATAAGTCCTAAAACCTCAGGAGCATTATATTTACCTAAAATCTTGCCAACCCATTGGATCAAATGCAATAATGATATGATGCAGTATAGGTTGGCTTGCGTGTGAGACGTTCCTCCTTTGTTGGGCTGTTGTGATGTTTTATCTTACTCTATTAACGAAATGAGGTTGAGCACCAGTACTACCATTGTTAAAATAGAGCACGCACGCACAGAATGTCAAAACTTTCACAAAAAAATAACTAAAAACATGGGATTGGAGGAAGAAATATGAATATAACTTGTGTACAACCAAAATGCACTACAACCGTTGACCCAAACTTTCACTTACATTAAGACACATCAGGCCGGGCGTCAAGGTCGCCTGATCTCGTGCATGAACCATCAGGTAACTTGGCCTTTGTTTTCCGGCCTTGCAGCTTCTTTAAAGGGCGGAGAACAGTGAGGTGTCCACCACCACTAACCCATGGATCTTATTCAAGCAGTTGACATATCTCAGATTTGATTTGGTCTGAAAAATATAAACCCCTCGGCATTCATGCACCCTCGCAGCCTGCAATAATCTTATATTGTTTCAGTTTTGTTTATATATCAATCCTGCCGTCGGAAGGATATATTTTTCTTTACATCCAGTTTAAGTTTGTGATCTGACTGCACACGAACTGACGATTATAATATCGTTGAGCTTTGAAGAAGTCTTACATCCCTGTCACCCCATTGAATATTCCTGCCGGACATCAACTAACCGGAATGTCAATGGAGTAGGATCAAGAGTTCATGCCGTCCTAGAAACCGAGAGTCAATTTCCAGTTTACCTACCTGCATCATTGGTTATTAGTCAGGATTGATGTCATGTGGACAAAATCTCCTGCCGTCTGTTGATCACTACAGTCACATGCTTCTTCAGATGAGTGATATTCTCTTCCGAGTGGACCTAAGTGTTGTGATCTGATCGAATCATAATTCAGAAAAAAAATCCACGATGCATGTTAAATAGCTGTAGTTATGTGGGTATCAGGTCAGCATATAACCCTGGTTTTGTGACATTTACTTAAATGAATGTGATATGATGGTGAATGGCAACAACATATCTTACATTTATTTGAGTTCTAGACTAACTTAGAGCTTACATTTTGGCCACTATGTCTGTAATTAATTAATTTATTTCTCAGCCTGCAAGGCAGAAGAAAAATTGGTCTGAATCTCTACCCATTCTTGATCTTCAGGTGACGATACAAAGAAATATTGCTCTGACCCATAATCATTTCGATACTCTCCACAAGTCAACATCTCAAAACCAAGAGGTGGAGCCTATTAACATAATTTTCTTCTCATCATCAGTCATGCTTCAGGTACACACTTCTCCTTTGCCAAAAGTCAATCCGTTTCAGAATATTCAGAACGATTTCAATAAGGTCCGGAAGCCCTGCTGGACCTCCATTTGTCAACGTCTGCAAGGCCAAATGGTATCCTATAAATACCATGGATGTTCTAGACCACAAAGGACACACAAGCAATCTCTCCTTTTATAGCTTCTAAATCCACAGAGCAGCCAGATTAGCAGCAAGAGATCGAAGCATGGCAAGAACTCGTTTCGTGGCACTCGCCCTCCTCACCAGCTTCATCTCCGTCGTCTCCGGCCAGCTCCGGCCACTGCCCGCCGCCGGCCTCCCCCGCGATCTCTTCGGCCTGGACATCGCGTCCCGGCTCCGCACCGACCGCGACACGACGGCGAAGGCGTCGACGGACTTCGGCCAGATGGTCAGGGCCGCGCCGGAGGCCGTGTTCCATCCGCGCACGCCCGCCGACATCGCCGCGCTCATCCGGTTCTCTTCCTCGTCGCCGGCGCCGTTCGCCGTGGCGCCCCGCGGGCAGGGCCACTCCTGGCGCGGCCAGTCCCTCGCGCCCGGCGGCGTCGTCGTGGACATGCGCTCGATGGGGCGCGGCCATGGCGCCCGCATCAACGTGTCCGCCGCCGGCGAGGAGCCGTACGTCGACGCCGGCGGCGAGCAGCTGTGGATCGACGTGCTCCGCGCGACGCTGCAACACGGCCTCGCGCCGCGCGTGTGGACAGACTACCTCCGGCTCACTGTCGGCGGCACGCTCTCCAACGCCGGCATCGGCGGGCAAGCGTTCCGGCACGGCCCGCAGATCGCCAACGTGGACGAACTCGACGTTGTCACAGGTATCGTCACATCACTCCGGCAAGATAGATGATCAAATTAAGTAAGTAATCTGGAGTAATCTAGAGATCTAAATGGTTACATATCAACAATGCAGGAACGGGTGAGATGGTGACATGCTCCAGGGACAAGAACTCGGAACTGTTCTTTGCGGCTCTGGGTGGATTGGGGCAATTTGGGGTTATAACTCGGGCTCGGATCCGGCTTGAGGTTGCACCAAAACGGGTGCGTCGGGTTCGACTTGCCTACTCGGATGTGGTTATGTTCACCAAAGATCAAGAGTTTCTCATATCCAATCGAGCTAGCAAATTTGGGTTCGACTATGTTGAAGGCCAAGTGCAGCTCAACCGGTCCTTTGTTGAAGGTCCTGAGTCAACGCCATTCTTCGCTGCCTCTGATCTCAATAGGCTGGCCGGGCTTGCTTCAAGGAACCGATCGCCTGCAATCTATTATATTGAAGGCGCCATGTACTACAATGAGAATACTGCTATATCTGTTGATCAGGTACTGACTCGAACATAATTCCAATTTCATGGTTATAATTAAACTTACTGATTTTAATGAAAGAATACTAATTTGATTTTGCTCCCCGAGCAGAAAATGGAGGCCCTCTTGGATCAGCTAAGCTTCGAGCCAGGGTTTGTGTTCACCAAGGACGTGGCATATGTGCAGTTCCTTGATCGTGTGCGAGAGGAGGAGAATGTACTCCGATCAGCCGGTGTGTGGGAAGTGCCACACCCATGGCTAAATCTCTTCATCCCCCGGTCGCGCATACTTGACTTTGATAATAGTGTGTTCAAGGGTCTCCTCAGGAATGAAAACCCAGCTGGGATAATCCTTATGTACCCCATGAACAGAGATAAGTGGGACAGTCGGATGACGGCGATGACACCAACTGATGATGAGGATGTCTTTTATGCTGTGAGTTTGCTTTGGTCGGCATTGTCAGTGGACGACATGAAGCGGCTAGAGAGGAAGAACGAGTCAGTGCTGGATTTATGTGATGACGCGGGCATCAAATGCAAACAATACTTGCCACACCACACATCTCAGGATAGGTGGCAACAACATTTTGGGGCTAAGTGGGGCAAAATTGCCGAGCTAAAGGCCAAGTATGATCCTCAAGCGATATTGTCGCCAGGTCAAAATATTTTCCCATCACGAGACGAGGTTGTTGGTATCGCGACCGCATAATTTGACTTTCTCATGTAGAATGTTGTTGATAGGATTTTTTTTTAGCTAGGGACTGCTTGCACATAATTTTTAGTTGTTAGGATGTAAAAGCTAACTAGCTTTTGCTGGAATTCTAAAAGGCTGATTGGAGGAGAGGAATTTGTAGCTTGAGTTTACTAATTTGTCTTTTTCTGACTTTTCTTTTAGATAAAAGTTACAAGAAATTTTTGTACATGCTTTCGGATTCAAATAAGAGGCAATGAGACATTCTAGTTGTGATTGCCAGCATTTTCACTCTATTTTTCGTTAATCCCAATGTGTTTTGTTAGGACATTCACAATTATAGTGGTTAGTGTTTTGATAGCATGGTCATTGAAGTGTATGTTTATGCAATTATGCATCCGACATGCCAAAAAGTGTGTGTGCGCGCGCGCCAAAAAAAATGTGCACGTTGAATAAAGTCGTTCCAAGACAGGACAAAATCTCCTACAATCAGATGATCACTACAGTCACATGCCTGGCTTCTTGCCAGATTACTCTGATACTCACCTGAGTTTGGCAAGCTCATTTTTTTATGACATGGGGCCGAATATGGAAATTTTAACATCTTTTAAAATAAACGCAAAGTGTTCAAATAGAGAACAGTTTATATTTTATTTGAGTTTGACTTACTGGGAGCTTACTGTTTGGCCACTATGTCGAGTAATTTATGTATTTCTGTGCCAGAATGGCCGAAGAAATATTGATCCCAGCCTCTGACCAAACACGATCTTCAGGAACGAAGAAAAATATGAGGATAGAAAGAAACTGCTCTGACCTATAACCCTCAAGATAGTCCCTACAAGTTTTTTTTTCCCCGAACGCAAAAACTCAAAGCTGTACCTATCAACAAAAGTTTTCCCTGATCTGATGCGTCAGGTGCATCCCGGTATCTTTTCTCCAAAAGTCAATCGGTTCCAAATTATTCAGAAAAAAACGTTACAGACTCTTCTGTGCCTCCATATGTCAACGTTTGCATCTTTGCAAGGCTGATGGCATCCAATAAATACCTTGGATGTTCTTGACCTCAAGAACACAGAGACAATCTCTCCTTTTCTAGTTTCTATATAATCACCAAACCAGTCAACTTCCACCGATCAAAACCATCACCTCAAGTGCATTGTTGCAGCGAATAGAAGCATGGCAAGGATTTCGTGGCTTTCGCCCTCCTCACCAGCTTCATCTCCGTCGTCTCCGGCCATTACCCACCACTGGCCTCCCTCGCGATCTCTTCAGCCTGGACATGGCATCGAGGCTCCACACCGACCGTAACAATGATGGCCAGGGAGGCGATGAAAACTAGGGCAACTATGGTCGTCGGGACATTGATGAGGATTGTGACTTTTGGTGACGAGGGACATATGTATGCAACGAATGGTGGCACACTTATAAGCTAGATGACATCGTGGCTAGTTTATATTAAAGCATACGAACAATAGCTAGTATCTTAGTCAGGTATTCCTATTTCAATAGTAGATTACAGAAACATGTCCTTTCCCACTTTCAGAATTTTTAATCCTTTCTTTTCTACTTGTTAAGTTTGGATGAACTATGGATATGGAAATATGAGTTATGAAATAATGCAGCTTTTCGTTGTTTAGCATTTGTGATTGTTCTTCCTACTCATATATAGATATGTAGTAGTTTTTTGTGGCTATAAAAATAACCACAAGCAGGATGACATGACGATATAAAATATATGTTCGGGTATATTTACATCACCGATGGTATAATGATACCGTTGGATATTTGAAACCTGACAGTCAAATGTGTAGCCAACGGGTGGATAAAACCCTCATGTAAATGTATGGCCGATAGTGTATAATCCCCGACAGTTAATCGGTAAATTCATTTCCCAACTGGTGAACTTCTCCGACAATTAATAAAACATCATCGGTAAATTCATTTCCCAACTGGTGAACTGAACTATCGGGCACATGAATGAACTACTGTCGGTGTTTACTGTTTACTTGCCGACAGTTGACCGTCGACCGTCGGTAACACACCGACGACCACTGGTTCACCGACCGCCCATCGGCAAAAGGAGGAATGGCCGACAGGAAGTGGCCGACGGTATACGCTCGGCAATTCCTATCCCCGACAGTGCAAGTCAATGGCCGTCGGTTAAAAAACTGTTGGCCATTATTACGATTCTAGTAGTGAGATGTCATGTAATCCATCAATGAGTCCCGGTGATCCTCTAACTTGGCCAGTCAGCCATCAAAATCTATGCATGCAAAAAAAAACAACAAATTATAGCTCAAATGATGTATAAATAAAAAAGATTGTGCATTGTCTATAGCTCTAAAACCTCAGGATTTCACTATTTCTAAAGCAAGAAAAAGATAATACTGACTATAAATTATAGGAGGATGAAGATACTTACCTTTAGAGCATATGGGTGATTAAATCTCCATGAAATCATGAAAAAAAGGCATGAACTCCTGCCCCCCTCAAAAGCTCGAGCTTGCCATGAACAAAATAGCGCACGTGTAGCTTGGCCGAGCTTGGGAGGGAGGAGATGACTCTTTTATTCGTGAAGGGACTTTAATCCCTTTTTGTATACCTAACCGAAACTAAAGGGAGGACTTTAGTCCCGGTTGGAGAGACTAAAGGGAGGCCTTCAGTCCCAGTTGGAGCCACCGACCGGGACCAAAGTCCCCTCCCAACGGCTCGGGGGAGGGGGGCGTGTGCCCCCTCTCCCCCCTCCCTCCGAGCTGTTGGACCCGATACTATTCACATTAGTCTGATGGTGGATGTTGGTCGCCTCGGTATATCGAATGTCGTGCGCATGGTAATAAATGCACAGAGAGCAAATATGAATTAACATAAATGAAGAAATATGCGGCCGGGGAAGGCAATATCTGATGGTGGAGGCAGTGTATCAGTTGGCTCGGCATTCTCGACGCCTCCTATATTGACGCCGACCAACTCGGTAGTTGGAAGGTTTTCAATGATGCCAATTGTTGCGCAGTAGAATAGCATGTTGTGTTTGCTATCCAGGTAAAGATGTAAAACTGTTCGAACCACCCGTATAATTGCGGTTTTGATGTCCTAAAAAAGAAAAGTGTCGATCCCAACACAACTCCAGTTGTGGCCGAAATTAGGGACATGAATACCTACATGCATGATCACTGGCCGGAGTACTAGTACAATATCCATTATATTATCTTGTAATGTTTGAGCGAGTTAATAAAATGGCCAACATGCATGGGTCATCGATCTCTCAAAGTGTTAGAATTCTAACAATACCTACAAGCATGATCAACAGACACATATATCGGCTGAAAGGAAGCAACGGCCACTCTTTCAGCATGCATAGGATCTGCGCCACCAACTGTATTCTGCACGCCATAGTCACAAGAACCAAAATAATGAGGCCCATCTGCACGTGCGTCATGAACAAAGTGCACGTGAAAAGTAATAGATTTGCTAACAAGCATGAAGGATTTTAATTTGGAAAAAAATATAGCTTAAAAGATACTTATGCACTCGACGCCTACGACCCGTGCAGAAATTACAGCCACGAAGAGGCCCCAATTAAAGCAACAAGGCGCCCCCCCCCCCCCCCCCCCCCCACACACACACACACACTTGTGCACAGACATAGAGGCCACTAGGCTTCTTGTAATTTACACATCAGCCAATAATTATCAGATAATTATATTTAGCAATTCAAAATCAGGAACTAACCGAATTCAGCAGTGTCTTGGTACCGTGCCGATCAGAAAGTAGTGCAGCGACATTGAGGGGATTGAAGTAGGCACAGAACAACGAATTTTCTGAGAATGTGGAGAAGCCGTGTGCACTCGTTGCGCTATCTAGTGTATCTTTATTACGCGCGACGTGCCTCTCGTGCAGGTACCATGAGGTCTCAAGCTCATCTCCCTTCTCCTTCCTCCAGCAACCTCTTTTCCTCTTCATCTCTGTCTCTTTTTTCTTCTTTCAACGGTGTTCTTAGGGTCTCCAGCCACATAATACCTTATTCTGTAGCCAGGCCAACCGGCTGCACCAATCCATAACCCAACCTCCGCAGTGCATCCCATTTTTTCGTCTCCGGATCCCGGGCCATGCACACCTCCGCCCGTTTGTGTTTTAATTACTCCCTCCATCTATCTTTGTAAGGCGCGATTTGACTTGACATAGTATTCTAAGTTATACTTTTACATTTCCAACCATATCAAGTATGCATTATAAAAGTTAAAAATTATTAGCTAAATTATTGATTAAAGATTATAAAGTTTGAATCTTAATATTCGTGCACGTTTTAGAAAAATAGATGGAGTACGCAGGAGCCAGCCGGCGCCGTACAAGAGCGGAGCGAGCGGTCGTGTGGTGCATGCTGAGCTTGGGTTCAGTAGTCCCCATGGATGATTACCGCTGCCCGTGTTACTAAAACGTACAGAAGATTCTTAATTTCCTTACTGATTTTTGTACGTGCATGCGGGTGCCCAACAGGGTCACGACAACACATGAACGGTATTGTGTTGTCTACAAATGCATATCCAAGTGCACGGAAAATACTAATAATAAACCAAAATTTTCTAATTTTTTTCTTGCGGTTACCACATAATTATTAAGTGCCCCTTGTTTAGTTATGCCCCGGGCCCAGAAATCTCAGGACCAGGCCTGGAAACGGCGCCGGCGAGGAGGCAGGGACCGAGTTGGAGGACCGCCTCCGGCCCGGCCTCGACTCAGTGCAGATCCTCCAGGCAATGCCAAGGCAGAAGAGATTGTGCCGGAGGCCATCGGCTGCCACCACGAATGGACGGAGCTGATCGGCGACGAGCGAGGCAGAGCAAAGCTGGTGAGGACGAAGACGAAGAGTCCCAAGTTCTTGCTATGCTGTTGTTCTTGCTACGGCAATGCAATTGGAGACTGGAGTTGGAGGTGATTAATTACTGATTAGGAACTGAGAAAAGAGCGAGGTTGCTTTTGTGTTCTTTGTGGCCAAGAGCTCCCAACTTCCCAAGGTATTCATAGGATACCGTTTGGCCTGCAAACGTTGACGGAATGGAGGATTGTTTTGTTCTGAATATTTTGGGACTGGCTGGCTTTTGAGAGAGAAAAATGAGAAGGGAATAGGAATGATCCTGAAGATGACTATTAACCGCGCATGCTTAGGTTAGGTCGTCCCAAGTCTTGTTGGGCCGAGA
Source organism: Echinochloa phyllopogon (assembly GCA_033239725.1). Taxonomy (NCBI): domain Eukaryota; kingdom Viridiplantae; phylum Streptophyta; class Magnoliopsida; order Poales; family Poaceae; genus Echinochloa; species Echinochloa phyllopogon. The sequence goes on from BTCW01000001.1 coordinate 8,649,477, forward strand.
TGAATGCCGTGGTCGGTTGGGCCTGGCCCATTGATCTCGGTCCACTACGGGCCTCGGTCACCAGCCGCTAGTGCTTGCATGTGGAATTGTGGAAGATCAAAATGCCTAATATTTCTACTTCTAATGATTTGGATGGAGACATTTTTCATGGATTTTTTATTTCTAAAAAAACAGTCGGCGTAAATACACTAGTGTTGTTAACTTGTCTTGTAATCTCATCTGAGTTATTAAACTTTTAGAATGTTTTATTACTTAGGTCTCTAAAGTTAAATTGGTCACTCCATTTCCAGATATTTCGAACTTTCGTATGCCCTGTCATTTGAATCTAGGCCAAACGTTTAACTTTCATGCCAGTCAAAGTGATTTTGATTTCAAGTGGTGCTTTACCGAACTTAGCATGTTTCAGTTGGTTAGTTTTCTTATGGAACCTATTCATCCAAAATTCAGGTTTTAGACCTAGCACAAATGCTCATATTTTTATGAGTTTATTTCAAAGTAAATGACGTCATTATTTAAGTAGCCGGTGACATGCCATAGTATAAGAGAGTGTGCATTTCTATAAGGTTTCCAGATACATATATAATATTTAAGGGATATAATGCAATACTCTAGCTCATTAGTGTTTTGGTTCCGGGGCATTGTGGCCCGTGTATTCTATTTTGGCGGAATTAATTTCACTTTGATACATAGTCTAAATAGGTCCAGCTCGGTTTTGATTCCATCGCTCCAAACATAGCATATTGGGTTAATCATTTTATATGAAGGGAGAGAAAAATTAAGAGTTGTGCTATGCATATACACAGTCTGTTGTACGAAGGTTCCGGAAAATTCCTCTTAGCCGTGTGCCTGAGGGTTTGCCGTGTGCATTCCCTCGGACACACGGTAAAAAAGGAGTTTGTCGTGTATTTTCCAAGAAACACTCGGCAAAAAAAATACTTGGCAAATTCATACTTTGCCGTGTGCTTTTTCATGGCACACATGTGTTTTTTGGCACACGGCAAAGAGGTGTTTAAAAGCACATTTTGAACCCATAAACGAATTCAAATAAAAATATTTTGAACTACAAAGTTGTACAACTCATCAAGATGAACAATTTTTGTTGCTGGTAGTTTTTTATTTAAAAATTTTAAAGTAAGTTTGTTCATAAATCTTACATGTCTCTTTATAAGTTTCTCTCAAGTAGTGGTAGAAACCATTAGAGAGATGAGATTTCAAATTTGGAATTTTTAAATGACCTCGGATGAACAAACACTTTAAATGAAAGTTGTAAATCTTTAAAAGTTATGAAATTTTGTAGTTGACAACTTTTGTATTTGAGATTTTTTTAAAACTTAAAATATTATTATAAGTTATCTAATTTGAAATTTGAAAATTTAAAACTTTCAAATGATATCAAATATTAATAAGTTATATATCAAAGTTGTACATATCCATGAAATATAAAACTTTGTAGTTGACAACATTTTAATTTGAGATTGTTTAGTACTTTAAAATATTTTTATAATGTATCTAATTTGAAAATTTGAAAATTTAAAATTTTCAAAGACCTCAGATGTAAATATATTCTATATCAAAGTTGTTGGTCTCGAAGAGATGTAAAAGTTTGTAGTATACAACTTTTTCATTTGAAGTTGTTTAACCATCCAAAATTTCGCTACAAGCACATAGAGAAACCACACCTCGCCACTGTCACCGATCCATCCCCTATAAATGGAGCCTTCCTATTGGTCCAACCCTCCTCCGCCGGATCCACCTCCCCTTCCATATAAAAAATGTCCCCCTCTCTCTCTCTCCCCAATCTCTCTCTCATGTCTCTCTCCCTCTCACCTCAGCCATCCGGCGGGGGCTCGCCGGCGCGGGCGGCCGGCGCAACGGCGCGGCCAGCGCGGCGGGGGAGCAGGCATGGCCACGGTCGGCAACGCGGGCGGGGCCACGGCAGCGCGAGCGGCCGGCTGGCCGGCGCGGTGGGGTAGGGTCGTGGCGCGACGGGGCAGGGCGGCACGCGGTGGCCAGGTGGCGCGGTGTGGCGGCCTTGCGGCGCGAGGGGGCGGGCCGTGACGCGACGGAGCAGGGCGCGGCGCGGCGGCCAGGTGGCGCGGCCGGCGGCGCTGCCGGTGGGTGGCAAGGTTGCGCGGGCGTACTGGGTGCGGGGGGACGAAGCGGCGGCCGGCACAGGGAACATGGTCGGGCGGAGCGACGGCCGGCGCGTGTGGCCGACGATGAGCGAGGCTACGACTCCGGCCGGCGGTTTTTTTCTTCCAAAAAATGTTTGCCGGGGTCACGCGGTCGGGCGGCGGCGCGGCAGGGCTGCCTGGGCGTGCGGCTTACGGATTTTTTTATTTTTTGAAAACTTGTTTGCCGAGAGTTGGTTTGGGCAAAGCTTTGCCGTGTGCCCGATATTTGGCCCACGGCAAAGCTGGCTTTACCGGCCGCTGTTTGACATGTGCCTTTTGCCGTATGCCTCTGACACACGGCAACTATGCGGATTCCGGTAGTGTTGTAACCAAATTTTAGACGCGGTATGTTACCCTATTTTTAGAGCAACTTTAACGGCCTCTCTATATCATTTTCTATTTAAAAACGCCAAAAAGCTCCTTCCAACAGCCTCGCTAGTTTCCAGAATCGTTATCTGCCTCGCCAACCTCCCCCTTCCGCTCGCAAGATGTGGCGAGCACAGCCGCCTCGCCAAACCTCTGAATCGCGCGGGCGTCGATCTCTCCCGCGCCAAATTCCCGTTCCCACCCTCCTGCCGCGCCGCGTTCAGCAACGGACGGCGTTGCCTCTGCCGCGCCGCCGCCGTGTCGAAGTGGATCCCCGGCAGCATCCCGAGCCCGCTCTGCGGCGACGCTGGTGGAGAGGACCGCCGGGCGGGGGCTAGCTGGTTCGCTCCGCCCGCGGCCGGCCGAGCGCCGCCCGCGGTGGGGGAGCTTCGCGGCGGGGCTGGAGTGTGCGGTGGGGAGCTTCGCGGCAGCTTCGGGATACGAGAGGTGGGGAGGTGCCGAGGTGGGGGAGAAGGAAATAGATGGGGAGGTGCCGATGTGGGGGAGAAGGAAATAAATAAGGTTCACACGTGGGGTCCATTTTAGATAGTCTATTATAGCTAGACTGTTGGAATGGGTTGTACTTTAAAGGGTGGATCTTAGCTAAATGACTCTCTAAACAAAAATATAGAGAGTAGAATATAAAGAGGCTGTTGGAGTTGCTCTTAGAAAAGTCTGAGATCTACTAGACACCCTCCTCACCGCCTAGCCATAGAACAGCCCCTTTGAGCCCTGAAAACGTAAACGAAACACGGAATGATGCAAGGAACCACAAGAATTACTTGTTGCCAACAGAACCCACGTCATCCCCAACAGAAATGCATGCATGCTAAATAGCCAGGTCCAACAAACTACCGCTAGAGCTAGTACTTAGATACTGTAGCTAGCTGCCTACCTACCTAGGGAAAGCATAGATGGACAAGAACAGTACATTGCATTGCATTGGCTTCGAATCCGACCAAAATAAAGTGTCGTCTGCCATCACATAGATATAAACAGATACAGCGGAGAGGCACATCCACACAAGTTTTCTGCGTAGATTGGGCTGCCACATCTGGCAGCTACAAATGCTAGTACAAGTGAGATCACTGTCCTAGCGTACGCCTCGTACAGCATCGATTGTATAGATAGTACTTCCTAGTAACTATACACTAGTCCAACTTCTCTCGTAGACATGGACCATGCATGTATATCATTCATGCATATATAGGTAAATACAATATATAGTTATCACTTCCAAAATTCGTGTAGATCACAAGCTAGTTATGTCATGTTTAAATCTTTTCTTTCTCAAAAAATAAGATCGGCAAAAACAGTTTACTTTGTCGTAATATATCATTAGAAGAAGAGAATTGGCCCATTTTATAAGTGAAACCAGACCACACCAAAAAAAAAAACCCACGCTACTTAGGAGCAGTCACGTACTCATCACGCCCGGCCAACGAACTATCGCAATTTGCAGGCGGAAAGCACAACCAACATAACATGCTTTACCAACAACTACAACAACTTGGTCAGTACACGAGAATTCATCCCAGACTCGCTACCTAGAAACGACCCTGCCAAAAAACCGACAGGAGAAAGACGAACAAACTCTTAGGGCTTCCTAATGGCAAACCGTCAAGAACTGGCCGATGGCAGTACTGCACCACAAGAGCAAACAAGGCAACCTGCACCATGATTTGATAAGCTCTAATATCACAAGCTTACATGCACAAGGATGTATTACTTCACATTTTGAGAACTACTAAACCCCCATTCAGGGTTAAGGATCCAATTTTTGAGAAACTAATACAATAATTCTAGGAGTATTATGCATTATATATTCTAAACGAGACCCTATTAATGTTTGTAAGCTGTTCTGATATAATAACAAAGTTACAGAAAGTCTGTCCGACCTCTTAATTAATTCTTAAAGTTTCTTTCATGGTGCTCGATCGCCTGCTCGGTGCATATATGGACCATTCATCATCGGTCCAACAACTCCACTGACCCATTTCTCCAACTTCTTTTCCGTTAAAAAAAAACAAGACTTCGATGCCCATGCAAAAAGGCAAACCATCAAAGGAGCCTGCAGCCAAAATGACAATCTGGCGCCTAGCTTTTTCGCGGCACCACGTCTCCTCTTATCCTTCAATTGGTTGCTTGGTTCATGCATGCATGGACGCAGGTTTTACCTCTCTCTGAAATGTTGTATTCATCACTACAGTACAACACCTCTCTACAGTGAAAAGGAGAATCAACTGTAGATCATGAATGCAATGCAAGAGAACAAAATTTTAATTTGGAACCATCGTCTTGTTTGTATCAATTAATGTCTGCGGCCGAACGAATTATATCAGAGTGATTCCATTAATAATTTGGAATTAATGAATGCAAATAAACTAAGATTTTTGGTTTTGAATGGGAACCTCACATAATATGCTCAACCTTGACTCTTGTATCAGGAAAAATTCTCGTTCCAAATGAATCTTTTGATCGCTACGTACAGTAGTGTATATCGTGATACATACACTACAACATGAGCTCTATATGTATATGGCTGTTGCTGTTATTGTTATTGTTAATCGCTATAGATATTTCTTTGTTCTTCTTCCAATTAGTTTATAGGAATGTCTGGCCTTTGGATCGAACTTAATTACTCTGCAGATCTTTTTAACATTTAGAGTATTATAAGCATGCATTTTTCATCCCATAATGCGTGTAGTACAACACAGGAAACTATATAGTCCCTTCGACGTATTTGACATAAGAAATCTTTGAAAGTAAATTTTGAAGTTTAATGTCTTACAGTATTGCCAGTTGCTAAGGAATATAATCTTAAGAACCCTTTGAATATGAAGCTACTAATACAATTCCTTTACACTCAAGATGCACATAATTTGACTTGTTTCTTGTTCAAAACTTGCATAATTTGATTTTTAAGGTCGAAAACAAAAATACGCCTTAGAGAGAAGTATACTTGTGTACAAGGATAGCTAAACAACTCGCGGGAAAACAACATACCTTGGCCGCCTTCAATTTCATTTTAGTGATCCTGGGACCTGGGTATGTAATTCTCGCTCTAGGGATGTTGTTGTCCGGGTCAGATTCAGATTACCACTACCACTTACCAAGGCACTAACAGTGCATGACGGCAGAAAACGCCATGCATGAGCGCATGGCCAGTCCTTGAGGTTCCTGACACTGTCTCAAAAATCGTTACAGCTGCGCCTGCGTTGGGTCAGCTTTGTACGTCTGAGTCCTGACCGGCTAACTTTTACTCCTTGTAGTAATAGTGTAGTTGTACTCATGAGAGAGGTCATCTGTCCACTCCAGTCGGGGCACATGTCAGGATAGGATATACACAGGAAAACAGTAAAAGCACAGCTGCAAAAAACAAACTCTCTCCATGAAGATCGCAATGGCATCTGCAACATATGAAACAACATGCATTAAAGATCTACAGCTACCATGAATAGTATAGCAATAATCCATCCATAATAATCTTTAATTGTGTGTAGCTTGTCAAGGAGTAGGCAAAATAAGGTGATGTTAATTTGGACACTTCTTTTATATGTATCAGTTGCATATTTTTAACATCAAATGGTTGTCGTAGAAACTGCAACATGTGGGAACGTGTGGAAGAAAATGGGTAGAAAAGGTCATGCATTCTAGCGTTCATATTCCAGGGAGGGTGTCCCTTCAAAAAAAAATATTCCAGGGAGGCAAACGTTGTCCGGAGCTGTCGTCCTATACTGTATGTGAAGGCTGCATCTGGTAGAACCCGACACTGATTTTATTTGTTGCCTTGTATTCAGCTTGACTGTGGCTGCTGGTAAAAAAAAAGAACGGCGCAAGCTCTCAATCTAAAAACAAACAAAGGGTTGTTATCTGTTTTTCATTTCTTGTAATTAGTAATTCCTCTTAATTAATTAGGACCTACTAATTAATATTGCGGAAAAAAATAAAGAAAGAACTAATAGCACTTTGTCTAAAGCGCTTTGGTAGAGCTCCGGCCTACTTGGGCCACGACTTTGTATTTATTATTTACTTACTTGACTGATTGGTAGAGCTCCTTAGTGAGGTTGTACAATGCACCGAGAAATGAAACATAGGGAGGTATGCTACAAGTACATAATTGCATGAGATCTTTGTGCATCTTCTTTGGCATTGAACAATATAATGTTAGTATTTAGTTGTCACACCTGCTACTAGTACTTGATACTCCCTTTATTTATTTTTATAAGATGCAACATAACTCGACACAGTCTTCTAAGTTACACTTTATCCATTTATTTAGCGTATATTATATTGTTTATGATTATAAATTTATAATCATTAGAAAGTACTTTTATTATAAATTCAAACATATCAAGTTTGCATTATAAAAGTTAAAAATTATTAGCTACATTAGTGGTTAAATTTTATAAAGTTTAATCTTGATAATCGTGCTCACCTTACAAATAAAAATGGAGGGAGTAGTAAGTTATGCACTGGACAATCGTTTCCAAACATCAAGGCATATATATGTACCACTTGTCCTACTCCCACATAGCTGCCATGCATGGTAAAAGGGGAATGTTTGTCACAAAATAGTGAGGGTATGTGGGATACCTGACAGGCAGTAGCTTGAGATCCTACTATCTGAGCAAGTAGCTAGTAGCAGCTGACATACACATATATAACAGGGAGAAAAATGCCATGAACCACAGACAAGCAACAGACACTATTATAGGCTTAATCCTGTGTTTCTCCTCGATCAATTGTCCATATATATTATTAGCTCCGATATGATGATGGTCCAAAACATAACTAATACAAAGGAACAAATTAAGTTACATAGCATATAGTGGCTTGAATAATTAGCCACAGCTGAAAAAAGGGTAATATAAATTAATTAAAAACCTCTCTCTTATAGCAAATCCTGGTACTAATTACTGGCTAGCGAGAGTTTTTCTCTCTTATTATTTCGTCGCCTTGGGCATGTGATCACTCTATCTCTCCTGCTGATCTTCCTCTTCCTCAACACAAAAAACAAACAAGAAAACACAAGCAATAATATGATAGGGGTAGGGTACTTTGGCTGCAAAACAGATCGCACTCATCAGTGGGGCTCTACTAGTGATCTCTCAGCTGCTAGAAGCTACATCTAGCTGTGGACGAGCCCACAGGATAGGGTCATGAGCAGCATGGCGGCGTCGGTAATCTCGTCGGCCGGGAAGGGGTGGAGGGACATCGCCGGCGCCGGTGGAGGAGTGGTAACCTGCTGGCTCTGTGGACTCGTCCCCGCAGCAGCAACCTGCTTGTCACTGGAGACGTGATCCTGATCCTTTGTCGGAGCTGCGACTGCCGGCGTCGCCTCGGCGGCGGCGACACTGTGATCGGCGGCGACCATCTTGCACCGTTTCTTGAACGGCAGCGACCGGTCAATGTCCACCCTCTTCTCCTTCTTGGCTGGCTTTGCCTGTGCAGTGGCGCTCACCACTTGTGGAGCACCTCCGTTGCTGGCAGCAGCTGCCGCGGCGGCGGCCGCCCGCCGCGCCTTCCTTTGCCTTATGCCGCATGCGTTGCAAAGAGACTGCACCATGCAAAAGGCATAATAATCAGGACACATACATAAATAAAGAGGAAACACACACGCCCATAAATGTGTACTGTGTGGTACTAGGTTGCAAGTGTAACAATTTGGGTACGGTGAAGCTTTTTTTGTTTTTTGAATAAAACCTTGTGTGAAGCTCAAAATCACACGGATCAGGGTTTGCTTAATTGGTAATTCACCTTGGGGCCACAAGGACCACTCCTCCACAAGGGGGTCTTGGTGGTGTTGCAGTCGGAGCACACTCTAACGATACCCATACCCTGCTGCTGCAGTTGCTGTCTCTCATCTTGGTGCGCTTGTGATCTTCTCCTTGGCTTATTTCTCACCGCCCCTTCCGCCGGATACTCGCTCATCATCGCCTTCCTCATGATCTTCATCTTCGTCGGTGGCGCCACTGCCCAGCTGCTGGTCGATCCGTCGGCGTGCTTGTTCTTGATATCATATGGATCATACGCAGACCGCTGGATCATATCATCAGCGATGTTCTGAATAGTCGGGCGGAACGGTGATGGACTAGGGAAGACGTCTGAGCCGCTCATCATCATGTGATCGGCGAACTGTCCAAGAGATAAGGAAGATATAAATTAAACATGCAAGGATCGGAGTTGTGTAAGGTAAAAGAGCTAGCTTTAATTTCCTTGGATATGATGCTACACATGCATCGATATATACCAAAGTTGTGATCCCTAACCTTTTGGTGGGTAGATTCAGCAAAAACTTGCTGCCTCAAGTGCTGATCGCCATAGCTGCTTTGACCTTGGAGCTGATCCACAGGGCTGTTGATCATGAACGGGAACAAGATAGGAGGATCCTTCATGACATGGAAGGCCGGAAAGAGTCCCTGATCCTGCTCTCCCTCCATTAGAGGGAGAGTAGATAGTTGGCTCATGTAGATGGTAGACATGTGAGAAGAGCGCTGGCCAGGAAGCTAGAGAGAGCTGATCTATGGCTAAGGAGATAGAAAGCGTTGAGGGAAGACAGAAAGAGATCAGGGATGCATATAAGCTGCGGGGAGATGGAGAGGCGGAGATCTGCAGTTGGAGGGGCAATTTACAAGGGCACAGGGTGATCATGGACAGTGCGGAGAGGGGCCTGTCCTTTTTATAAAGAGATGCAGCAGAAGACAAGAGCTGCTATCAGTCTCTCTCTAGCTAGGGCCCTAGGGGGATTTAGAGAGATGTCATGTGTGATCCCTTTCCTAGATCGAGTGAGAGAGAGGTGGCCAGTGGCCACGGGCAGCTTGCCAAACCAGCACAGGGAAGGGATGAACCAAGGGGAAACAGTGGAAGGAACATATATAGCGCACTGTGGCTGTGGGTGCAAAACAACATTCATTCCTAGATCGAGCACAACTAAAATCTGATGCAGCACCATACCAATGTGCCCCACCAAGCTAGTGCAAATATTGGGCAATGATTGTTTTACCAAATGGATTAATTTACATGCAATTAATAATTGTGGACTCTGTCGTCGCATTAGATTATATATCACAGATTAAGATCAAGCTGCACCAAGAATACTTACTGTTGTTTTTAATAATCCTACGTTCAAAATTGCATCAACCAGTTGACAAATGGCAAAATGAAAAAAATGGTTAATACTAAAAAGATGAATAAAGTTGCCTGAGAATAACATCCAACATCATGATGACAATCTGAATCTTGAAGCCACATATAAAGGGGGATTCAAAACTTGGCTGCCTAAAACTGAATTCCAACGCATTTCATCCGGCAAAAAAGAAGAACCACTACCGGAAACCCATCCTTCGCCGTGTGCTTTTTATCGGGCACACGGCAAAGCCATACTTTGTCGTTTGTTTTTAAGAGCCTTCACCGTGTGTCAAAAAAACACATACGGCAAAGAATTAGACACCCCCCCTCGTTTTCATTTTTGACAAATGCAATTATTATAGTGGAAACCTCTTTTACCAATATTTTCTGTAATAATTGCCCAGAATAAGGTAAGCGAAAGAAAATATAAATGACAACAACAAAGTTTGAGCCCCTTAATCTGCAATTGTTGATGAACTCTACCATAACACAAATGCAAATTTCACTACACATATGCAGACTATAGAAGGAAATTTAAGCAGTACTATTTCAGTGCTTGTTTTTAGGCAATACTATTTCAGTGCTTTTCTTTTCTTTCTTTTTTGAGGTATAATACTATTTCAGTGCTTTTCTCGAGGGTAACTTGCTACTAACTAACTATTTGCACTAGATAAATCCAAAGATTCCGTCTGTAATGAATTTTTACATTTCACATGTTTTGCTGCTAAATAAGTTATTTTACCCCCAAAACTGATGATGATCTTCTAGGCCATATCAAATGGCTAGCTTTGCAAACAAAATCACACCTTCATTGAAAAGTTCAACACGAAAATGGACTTTTGTGTTGCTTGACTAGGCTAAATACTGATAGAACTTACAATTTTAGCTTGCAGGTACTGGGGTAAGTATGTGTCGCCATGTACATATATATGGCTTATAATCAGTGGAACATTCTTCGGGCAATGTGCCAATATAGATGCATTCCAGCATTAGTATCATGAGTTAATTATATACATATCTCACCACGTTCTCTAAAAAAATTTATATACATATATATATATCCAGATCTTTGTATCTTTTAGGTCCTAGCTGCATATATAGCCTACACGCCATTTTATTAGGTTCCTACTGATGAGCACATCCTCATAAAGATGGTTTAGTCTTTTTTTAAAAATAAAAGGAAACAGTCTATCATGAATTACACATCATTCCTAGATAAGAAAGTTAGTTTATAAAATCTCAAAAAAAAAGAAAGTTAGTTTATAAGCAATCATTGTACGTTCTAGGGCTAGATAACTAACTCTCACATGCCGTCAATGTTCTCCTAGCTAGCTCTCTCTTGCATGCACGTTCTCATACTGTAGTATAAACGACAGATCGGTTGAACAAAAGCTGGAGTGCTTCAGAGGGAGTCCTTTGTTGGGTCTGAGTGATTTCAGCAGCTGGATCATGGACAGGTCTCACTGAGGCTAAGGCTCTCTCTCCCCGCCTCTCAGTAGAGACAAACCAGCATTAAAGCATGAGCGGGCAATGAGATACTTCCTGTGCCTTGGGGCCTATGCAAGCATGGCATTTGGATTTAGTGACAGCAGCAAACAGAATGGAGTACTAAGCTTTGCTTTAACCATAGTCCACAGCTAAAGCAAGCTAGTATTGGCCTGTTATTATTAGGAGAGCAAGTTAGAGAAAATACCTTAGGATCCACACCTACCAAGGAGATGTGATGGGACATTATATGCAACCTTTCACTGAAATTAGGATAGAGCGAGCTCTCTGTTGGAAGGGTGTATTTGGAGCAGTAACTTGAGTGCTCACCTTTTCTTTTAAGCAAATACGCCCTGTTCGCTTGGCTTATCAGCCACCAGCCAGCAGTATTTTTCTCTCAGTACAAATCAGCACCAATCACCAGCCAACAGTATTTTTCTCTCAGCACAAATCAGCATCAGCATTCAGCCACCAGCCAAGCAACAAGCCAAATCTGAAGGCAAAACCTCCCTAAGATCAAGAAGTGTCTTCTGCACCTTCACAAAACATCGGGTGTTGTGACAATTAGATTAATTAGGTGCAATTGATAAATTAAATTCAAAAAATAACTTCCCTAATTCTATATGGATCATGCTAGTTCTGGCCATGCCGTTGAATGCACAGATGCAAGGATATGTGGCAGAATGCTGTTTTGTCGGGATACACGTGCATCATTAAGTTAATGAAACTTGCGGTCAAACATTAGTGGTAACCTCGTTTCACACCGAGAGCATGTTAGGCTTGACTTATTTGGGCTTGTTTCGGTTTATTTACTCTTACATAATACCATTCGATCTATCAGCCGAGCCTATTCATTCTACCAGCTGAACAGGCTCTCAATCCTTCTGGGCTCATGACAATGACGGTGGAAAGCATGGGCCCACATGGTTCTAGAGTCACCTCGTTCATGCACGCAGGGGGTTCAAGTCTTCTGTAGCGGAGACGAGGCGGTCGATTTCAATTTTCGAGTCTTCCTCGTGTTATTCATTTAAATGCTTGCCAAAATTTTGATATAATTTAAATAAATTAATTCAAAACTAAAATAAATAATTATGTTGTCTGTTATCTTGTTTTGTTTGTGTTGAGCTTTTATCTCACCGAAAGAAGGAACATTATTACACATCGTCATAGTTTGATAGGTTGTCTAATACAATGTCACATTAGGTTTTACTACTGTAGAGTACAAATGGCGAGGTGAAGGAAAAAGATCGCCATTTCACGGAACAACCGTCTCATGGACTAAATCTTAGGCCATGGTTAATAACTCAGCCAGTAATCGGTTGTAACCGCAACTTGTGCTCGTTTTTTTATTCACCACCACAGGGTCATTTAAGTTTTCTTGGTCGCGGCAGCCACTAGAAAGCTTAAGGATCGAGCGATGCTAATAGGTCCAACAGTCTATGCGCCCTCTTTTTGCCGGCGTTTCATCACACGCCCGTATTCTTCTCTCTCCTTCCACCATGTCAGATTTCGTCGGCTTCACGTCCATCATTATACTTGCTCTTAGGAGTATGAGATAGCATTCCACCATCGTATAAGTTGTTGCCGTAGGAGTCCGTGTGAATCAGGTTCTTTGCTTTTGACCGGTGCCAAGGATGCTTATGTCCATGCTGCAAATCACGGTGTCTAATGATGCCCACGTCAGTTAATGGTCCCTTGCTCGCACACATCTCAGCGCCATCGCAGCCGTCGTTTCTGGGGGTTATGGAATCCGCTTTGTTGCTGTGACTGGGCAGGAGACAAGCAGAAACTGCTTAAACCTGAAAGCGACGGCTCTTCACACATGACAAGCCCACACCCTTCCATAGGTGTGCGGCCAAATTCTTGGCAACTTGTTGCTCCACTCTCGTGATCCCCATTGGAGACAAACCACAGCGGGGACAAGCGGGCTAGCTAATGGCGCAGATTTGAGCAAGAAAGCGGGCAGCAAGGCCGCGCCCACTGATCGCTACTTTATGTACGTGCACCATGCTCTCGCGGTCAGATATGATGAGAATTGTATAGATCATCACAGTGATGCATGGCATACATACAAAAGAATACACAAGTTGACAAGTCTGCCCGATTGGCCTGCAATGTACGCAATGCAAAGCGGAGACAATCAGAGATCTGCAGGGAAGAGGTAGAGTGGAGATCTGCAATTCAATTTCAGGCACACTGATTCGGAGAACTATATACCTGCAGTGAGCTTTGGAAGAAGTAAGGCCTGCTTGGTAGAGCTCTCGGAGCTGATTCTCTGGTGAATCCAGAAGGAGCCCTGCCAAACACAGTTTTTCAGAGAAAAGTGATTCTCTGCTGATTCTATGAAGAGTGATTTTCTGAGATGAACTAAGAGGCTTGGAGCTGAAAAAAGTAGCTTCTCCTGATTCCGTGAAGTTATTATCTGTCTTGATTTTAAGAGTTTATGATAGAGAATAAAAAAAATCATTTTCAGCTACACAATCACTTCTCTCAGAGAATCAGCTCCCGTAGAGAATCAGAATCAGGTGAAGCTCTACCAAACAGGCCCTAAGTGTGCGAGATCCACGGTGGGTGGGTGTGCCAAATCTCAGCTGGGCTGCATACAGTTTTATTTGGGGAGGACTGGTGAATCATAAGATTCGGCAGGCATAGTTCCAGAGTTCTGAATCATCAGAATTTCAGCCAGAATCAATGCAGAGGTTGTCTTTGAGACATTGGATCCAGTGCCGCCGTCCCGAGATTATGCAGAGGATGCATGATTGAGCTGATCTACTGCAAGAAGAATGCATGCGTGCTGCTATGGTCGACATATAGATTAGTTCAGGAATTTGATCAGATTAATAATGCAGTACATTATCCACAAACAAGAATCTTAATGGACTCTTAGCATGAGGTCAGATCAAAAGTCGAGAGAAACGATGCTCCCATGCACTAATTCGTACAGTCCTTGCTTCTTCATTAATTGATGAGCAACCTGTGCATGCATCAGCAATTCACAAAGAGAACTTGGCAATAGTGGATGAGAATAATCCTAAACAAAATAATTATCTTATTAAAAGCTTATTCTGTGCAACCTACAATTTCAAAGTAATGCCTGAACTTTCAAACATGCGAAGACCACACACTTACTGCTGCAGTTTCCTATGTTATTATTGTACACCAGACGTGCAGGCTAGATCCTCTCGACTCGATGAAATTGACTGGTATAGGATAAATCTGCTGGAAAATGACTACTACTTATCTGGGAAATCTCAATGGACGCCATATATTATTTTTGTCTCACTCGAGATGTCTATATAAAGATGCAAGAAAATTATGCCACAGAATCAGAGCTAGATATAGTATGTGAGCCAAATGACAGCTTTTTGCTAATATGGCACTTGAGATTAACCATGCTAGCTAGTTGAAAATTTCAGAACGCACTCAAACTACCATTCGTACAGATGGATAATGTTTGCTCCAACAGAGCCAGATTCTGGTTGTATGATGGTTAAGGTGCATACGTATATAGTTTTTGAATCACTACTGGAGAGAGATTGAGTGTGTGAGAGTAATTCACTCACTGTCACAAGATGTAAGGTGCCCAGCTCAATGATAGACTTGTGTCCAACAAAAATGTAGCTTTCAGAAGGCTCCGCAAATCCAATGGGATCATGGCTGTGTGCAAAAAGACGCTGTGCACCATGCCTACATGGACCCTCGTGTGTGTGGGCTCATGTGGGATGTATATATGTATAATATAACCATGTCCCTACACTTGGCAGTTGAAGACTAAAACATTACAGTACAAACATAATACACCAGTACAGAAAAAAAAATAGCATAAGCATGCTGCAAGGTCAAACAGTAAAGCATTTGGTTTCGAAGATCTGATGTCACCAGTCCAACATATTTTCAAGAATACAACTAGAAGTACTGTTGCCTAACATGTAGATCAACTTGCTCTAAAGATTCAAGCAACAAATAACATCTGCTACCTCTGAGACTTTTTAAACTTTTTTTTTAAACGCAAGAGAGCTGAGTTTCATTGTATTAGAGAGAGACTTTTTAAAGTAAAAAAGATACAAAATCCAAAAAAAAACTATGTATGGTTAAGACCAAAATCAGCTAAATAGTTATGAATGAAGAACATCAAGTGCTGGCTGAAGTACAGCAATCATTCCAATCACTTGTAACAAAAGCAGAAATTTGCTTGCATAGTCAATATAGTGAAATGAGCTTGTCAATGACACTCAGTTAGATTAAAGTAATTGCAAAATCCAAATTATCAATTCCTTTTCCCCTCTTGCACTTTTCTCTAATTTAAGGAAAATATAGTTCAAGATATTTGAGAAAGGACCTCTGGACTTCTGGAGTCTTCTGTTGTGAAAAAGTTGTTACAAAAGATGATAAATACACAATATCAAAAAGTCCTACAGTAAAACTGGCATGAATAGCTAAAAAGGGTCATTATGCAAAACACACACACACACACACACACAAAGCAAAAACTAGAATGAAAAATTCTATTTTCAGAGACATGATCTTATTTAGGTTTTACTTGGATAATATCTAAGATGAGGATGTGATCACCAAAACATGCAATAAGTGGCTGCAAGTAGCACACGCCTACAACAAGAGGATGTTATTAAGGAAACAACAAAAGGACAGAAGAAAACAGAGAATACACTAACTGTGAGCTACTGGATAAGGTAACCTACGGGTAGGACGAAGGGTTGAGCCACAACCACTTATTTGGGGGCTAAATGCATGCCACAAGATTTCATGATTATGTTAGGCATCAACCACAGATCAGATGAGGTTAGAAACTAATACCAGTATGGGAAAGGGAAAAACTGGTAACGGGTTGCCAAATACAAGCATATATCTATGAGTCATCTCTTGGTACTTTATGATGCACATAAGTTAAATACCGAAATACATGGTTTTAAGATGGGTGTGCCAGCAGAAAGTTTAGAGCAATATGTGGTTTTCTGTAAGTTTTCAGGCTACAGTTGCCACGGATCCATATCAAAATGTTAATTTTACACCTTGAAGATTTGAATCTGTGAATTAAAAAAAACATGAAAAACAGTTGAAATATACTATTGATCAGTAGTAAGTGCTGCCGTTCAAGTTTGTCTGGAGAACATTCTTCACATGGCACATGTTTCGTTAGCATCAGCACATTTTGATTCTTATACGAAAGAAGCAGCAGCACAATACTAGGATACACCAGGTATAGCTTTTTCGATTCATGTCAATCAGATTTTGCAAATGATTCAAAAGATCTGAAGAAATGAAAATGATATAGAACTGACAAAACCAATGTTTGAATCTGCACAAAAGTTCTGAAATATTTTGTGGCGTTAGTATCTTAGTGCCAAGTTAGTATCAGGTGGTAAACTGAGAAGGGAGCAGTTTGCTAAGAAACATGATGCTGACAAGTTCAGCTAGTGGATAGGATGAGGAGAATCGTCAGAATTCTGTTTTTCTAGCATATGAATAAAATAATAGGAGTTGAATCCGAATAATTCCATTTGCCGGTAGACCGGTACCATCCTATATACACTGTTCCATTTTGGTATTTCTACCATTTTTATTTTGTTAAAAGCGGATCTGGAGTTCTGGACCCTACCACCCCACCCCAGGACACACTGATTTCCACTGCATTCTGCATTTATCTGGTGAGGTAATGCTCAATGTGATGTAGCTTTGAACTAATCATTAATCCAACCTAAGAAAAGTAGCTCATCTAGATTTTGACAATAAATTACAAAAAATAAATATCAAAGTAATCTCAATTCGGAAAATACATGCTAGCTAGCAAAAAACAGACCAGAAAAGCATGTGGGCACTGGTTAAAAGATATTTAGTCTCACTGTGGCTTCATACGTCACCGAGCAGAGCATAGATAGAAAATGAATCTGACCTAAAGAAAGAAAACACATTAAACAAACAATGAAATTGATCCAGAGGTTTGAATATGCTTCAAGAACTCTTTCAGATTCGTAAGTTAGTGGTCACAAAACATATGACTAACGCTTATTTACTCCCTCCAGCCATAAATAATGTTATGCGGAATGCATGCAGTCAACATTTTTTTGACTTCTGTTATTGATATCTTTTGCATATTGAGATGAGGATGATTGATTAAACATATGAAAATGATCTGTGCGGATTTACCTTGAAATGTGATTCCACAATATTATTATTAGTCCCTCCCTCCCTCTAGTAGGAAACTGGCCAACCATCCTAAATTCCTAACTCAAAAAGTAAGCACCTTTAGCAATCCAACAATAATACACATTGGAAAAATAATGAAAACGTAACTTCTACCATGAGATGGAGTGGAAATGTTCGGTATATACCACATGCCACTAGTTCAAGATGTTGGAGATAAGGTTGATAAGACAACAGTGGATTTCTTGGTAAACAGGCAGATAACTCACCATTGCCAGATTTCGCAGTAGCAAGTTGTAATCATAAAGAAGTTGTCTTCTCTTCAGCTGATCTGAACCATTGCTGTCTGGCCACCCTCTGCCAAATCTTCACAAGCCAATAAGACACAGCTTAAAAAGGTTTTAGATTTATCCATTATCTAAAAAAAAGGTTTTAGATTTCATTGAAAACTTATATATACAACTTCATGGTGTGTACAAATGTGCAGCGCTAAAATATACATGCTCCAGGTTTGTCCGCGTCACTAGATCAGTTGCTACAAGGACGGCGTCAATACCAGGACCACCGCGCGAGGCTTTTCCAAGTTACTACTCTATATGCGAAACCAAAACTAAGCGCGCACCAAATCGACCATTTCTCCTGAATCCTACTAGCACCACACTGGAACCTGGGAGACCTCGAACCTTGGCGGGCGCATTTCGTCGAACACGTGGTAAACAGCACGCAGCTCCCGCTTGTCACAATACGGGACACCGAAATTCCTCGCTCGATCAGTCTAGCCACTCACGGCAGATTACGCGGGCAGCTCATAGGCACGTGGCGACGGGGACCCCCTCGCCTCCGCCCGCCGGCTTCCACGTAGACATGCGCCTCCCCCGCCCGCCGCCGCCGGCGCGTGGCGCCGGGAAGAGACCGACCGGCGCGGCGTGGAAACGGCGACTGATTGATAACGAGCGGGATAAGCTTTCCCTTTCATTTTAGGCCCATCCTCACTCACACAATTGGGCTATATGGGACCAAAGTAAAAGTTGGGCTTATATGGCCTGTAAAGCGCTGATGGGCCTCGTAGCTCGAATGTGAGCCGTCCAATCCATTTCGCCGCCTCAACATCCAACAGCTGTCATAAGGAGTGGCTGCGCTAGGGTTTTTGGCTACTCCGCCTTCTGCTCTCGCTCTCCCTGCTGCGCTGCTCGCCGATCTCGCTGCGATCTCGCGCTTCCGGCAGCCGTAAGATCCTCGCCTGAGCTGTAGCTTAAGCTTTTCTAAAGGGCGGCGCCGTCGGGAGGGGGCGGGGGCATGGGGCGGCGCGGGCCGTCGAGGGAAGGGAATTCGCGGCGGTGGCGGTGGCGGCGACCGCGGGAGGGTAGCTCGCAGATCTGCGGAGTGGTTTCGGAGGGGCGGCGGCGGCGGCGGCGGCGGCCGTTTTGGGAGGTGTCTGGCAGCGCGGGGAAGCTGATCGTAGGGGGCTTCTCCGCTTCTAGTGTAATCAACTTTGGATGAATCTAACCCCATTGGGGGTAGTTTGTGGCTTTTGGAGCTTCCTGGGGAAGCAAAAATAGGGCTAGCAACAAAGTTAATGCAATTTCGTCAATGTGTTTTGCGTCTGTTGGGTTTTTTATGCCACTGATCCTTAATTTTTTTTCATTTTGGTGTCGTGCAGATCTGAGATCGAGCGAAGCTAGCGGCCCGTGGAGATGGCGCTTGTAAGTGTTGCTAGCTAGCCTTTTTTGTGCACTACTTGTTACCTTCTGGTGCTTGGATTTGATATGCTAGATGTGTTTTATTGGCTAGCTTGTGAGATTGTTAGCTGGGTAATTTGGACTCGATGTGGTGTGACCAGTTAGTTTCTGGTAAATTGTTGTGGCTTCCTGTTGTACAGTCTACAGCAAGGATATCTTTTTATCTGTCTAATGTTCAGGTTTATATAAAATTTTGGCGCAAAATTGTTCTACTATACATGCTTTCCTTCTTTCCTTCTCTCAAAGGAAGGGATGGAGCTAATTGACAAGAGAGCATCTCCATCTTTCACTCCCATCTTTCATTGTTCCTATTTAGATGGTTGTATGATAAGACCTCCCTGTAGTTTGTTCATGTTCTAAATTTGTCCACTGCCCAGCTATTAAGTGGACACATGTGGTTGATCATTCCTAATTTGTATAGGGATTCCACACGTTTAACATCGACAAGTTGATCCTTTCACAATGGCGCTTTGTATAGTGGTTTTTTTCAAAATGTTTAGGTGTATTGAGTTGCTGCTAGCTTATTCATTTGAATATAGCAAGCTAATTCATTTGAAAGTTTTCTGTACAGAAAGCATATTCACCTTTTTAGCTAAGTAATCATATCTAGGATATTGTTTGCATGAACTTATTTGAGATTTATAAACATGTGGATTTGTGCACTTACAATTTCATACTGTAATCAGTTTACACCAATCAGTCTTAGACATTTTGTGATAGATTAAGGATGACTGAGTTAGTAGCACATATGTGTTTGAATCAGCTGCATTTTTATTTAATTTATGCCTGTCTAGTTTGATTCTAAAACTTGTGGTGTTGTTCTACTTTCATCTTCTTCTTTGGTCTCATACCTGGGTGCGCTGGTATGCTTTTTGTTCCTTTTGTGTTGTGTAGGTACTGCATTCTTTCAGTGGTAACAAAAATGCATTCAAGGCTCTTATTGCCGCGGAATACAGCGGTATCAAGGTTGACTTGGCGAAGGACTTTCAAATGGGTGTCTCCAACAAAACTCCTGAGTTTCTCAAGATGAACCCCATTGGGAAGGTATGAAATATTTCTTATCTTAAGAAGCTTAATACAAATAGTCCAGACTGTAATTTGTGCACTGTTTTGCAGGTTCCTGTCCTCGAGACTCCTGATGGACCTGTTTTTGAGAGCAATGCAATTGCACGATATGGTAAGCCAAATGTAGCAACTATTGTTGTTAAATATTTTGTTTGCAGTTACTTTAATTTAGCACTTACTTTTGTCATCCTCCTGAAGTTGCTTGCTTGAAGGCTGACAACCCACTTTATGGATCTTCACTGATTGATTATGTGAGTGATGTTTATATTCATTCAGGATCATTTATTATTTTCTTTTTATCTGTGATTACATGTTTTTGTTTGTTTCAGGCCCACATTGAACAATGGATGGACTTTGCTGCTACAGAGGTTGATGCTAACATTGGAAGGTGGTTGTACCCACGATTGGGATTTTATCCCTATGCTGCTGTGGTATGTATGGCCATGTGGCTAACATTCTTCGTACTTTTCAGCAGCTTGATTATAGTCTTATATTCCCATTGTAGTCTTATATTCCCATTGCCTCAACAGAGTGAGGAAACAGCCATTGCAGCTTTGAAGAGAGCATTGGGTTCCCTTAACACCCACCTTGCATCAAACACATTCCTTGTTGGGCATTCAGTGACTCTTGCGGATATCGTGCTGACATGCAATCTCTATGTGGGCTTTATTGGAATCCTGACCAAGAGTTTTACCTCAGAGTTTCCTCATGTTGAGAGGTACTTCTGGACCATGGTTAACCAGCCGAACTTCAAGAAGGTTCTAGGTGATGTAAAGCAGGCAGAAGCTGTGCCACCTGTTCAGAAGAAAGCTGCACCAGCCAAGGAGCAGAAGCCCAAGGAAACCAAAAAGGAGGCGTCGAAGCCAAAGGCAGCTGAGAAACCAGCAGAGGAAGAGGAGGCACCAAAGCCTAAGCCGAAGAATCCTCTTGATTTGCTTCCTCCAAGCACGATGATCCTTGATGATTGGAAGAGGCTGTACTCCAACACTAAAACCAACTTTCGTGAGGTTGCTATTAAAGGTAAAGTTTCCTTCTAAATTCCTGTTAAAATATTACATAACACGAAATGTGAACATGAGTAACATGCAGCACACTGTCCTTTTTTGGAAATTATAGAAATTCAGTTTTAGCAGGCATCAAAATATAATATCTTTTTTGTTTTTTACACGGTTACCGATTTTTTATTTTATCTGTAACTAAACTCAACTTCAATATGTTTTCAGGTTTCTGGGATATGTACGACCCAGAGGGCTACTCCTTGTGGTTCTGTGACTACAAATACAATGATGAGAACACCGTGTCCTTTGTGACCATGAACAAGGTTGGTGGGTTCCTGCAGCGGATGGACCTGTGCCGCAAATATGCCTTTGGCAAGATGCTTGTGGTCGGCTCTGAGCCGCCTTTCAAGGTCAAGGGGCTTTGGCTCTTCCGTGGCTCAGAGATCCCCAAGTTCGTCATGGATGAGGTATATGACATGGAGCTGTATGAGTGGACCAAGGTTGATATCTCCGATGAGGCCCAGAAGGAGCGTGTCAACGCCATGATTGAGGACCAGGAGCCCTTCGAGGGAGAGGCCTTGCTGGATGCAAAATGCTTCAAGTGAGCTCTATTTGTTTGGAATATAACTGAGGAAGGAGTTGTCTAGAATTTTGGGTTTGGGTCCAGCGCTGAATAGTCCATGCTTCTTCAACTCGTGCATCGGTGAATGTTAGTTTTGATACTGGGTGTACTGGTTATTTCTTGTGCTAGTTAAAACAGTTTTTGCCATGTTAACTGGAGGTTTCACTTGCCTCCGAATGGCTGGATGGTGCGCAACATTGCAATCATTTATGTGCATCCTTGGTAACTAGTGAGCGAATCTGTGTCGACATGAATTTACTTATGGAATTTAGCCTGAAAATCCGAGCTCAGATGAATCTGTGTCGGCATGAATTTACTTATGGAATGTAGCCTGAAAAATCGAGCTCCGAATCTGAGCTCCAAACACAGGACAGCCAGAGCTTTCTCATGTTTGCTTATTATACTTGCAAAATTTATGCAATGTTACGTCTGAATGAAACATGGAATCGGGCCAATAAACATCCTCTAATGTGCGAAACCTGACGAATTGGCGTTAAATTGACCTGCAAACACAGGACAGCCAGAGCTTTCTCATGTTTGCTTATTATACTTGCAAAATTTATGCAATGTTACGTCTGAATGAAACATGGAATCGGGCCAATAAACATCCTCTAATGTGCGAAACCTGACGAATTGGCGTTAAATTGACCTGCAAACACAGGACAGCCAGAGCTTTCTCATGTTTGCTTATTATACTTGCAAAATTTATGCAATGTTACGTCTGAATGAAACATGGAATCGGGCCAATAAACATCCTCTAATGTGCGAAACCTGACGAATTGGCGTTAAATTGACCTGCAAACACAGGACAGCCAGAGCTTTCTCATGTTTGCTTATTATACTTGCAAAATTTATGCAATGTTACGTCTGAATGAAACATGGAATCGGGCCAATAAACATCCTCTAATGTGCGAAACCTGACGAATTGGCGTTAAATTGACCTGCAAACACAGGACAGCCAGAGCTTTCTCATGTTTGCTTATTATACTTGCAAAATTTATGCAATGTTACGTCTGAATGAAACATGGAATCGGGCCAATAAACATCCTCTAATGTGCGAAACCTGACGAATTGGCGTTAAATTGACCTGCAAACACAGGACAGCCAGAGCTTTCTCATGTTTGCTTATTATACTTGCAAAATTTATGCAATGTTACGTCTGAATGAAACATGGAATCGGGCCAATAAACATCCTCTAATGTGCGAAACCTGACGAATTGGCGTTAAATTGACCTGCAAACACAGGACAGCCTGAGCTTTCTCATGTTTGCTTATTATACTTGCAAAATTTATGCAATGTTACGTCTGAATGAAACATGGAATCGGGCCAATAAACATCCTCTAATGTGCGAAACCTGACGAATTGGCGTTAAATTGACCTGCAAACACAGGACAGCCAGAGCTTTCTCATGTTTGCTTATTATACTTGCAAAATTTATGCAATGTTACGTCTGAATGAAACATGGAATCGGGCCAATAAACATCCTCTAATGTGCGAAACCTGACGAATTGGCGTTAAATTGACCTGCAAACACAGGACAGCCTGAGCTTTCTCATGTTTGCTTATTATACATGCAAAATTTATGCAATGTTACGTCTGAATGAAACATGGAATCGGGGCACTAAACATCCTCTAAAGATAAGTGAGCTTAGTGGCATGTTAAATTGACTTGAGGTCGGCGCCCTGTGCTGGCCACGTTAAGATTCTCTTACCCTAAACCAAAAACATTTAAAGATTAAAATGCACATTCACAAAGACGCAAGGTAGCATCTGTGTACATGATATACATAATACATTTGAATGAGGTCTACATCTGGCTGCAACTTTTTGCAGATACCATCAAATTTGACTTCTTTTTTCACCTTTTGTAAGACGTGGAGAAAAAAAACTTCTATCTTTGTGGTGAATTCTGATTCTCAGAATCACCTGTTCCAATCCAGAACTGAACAATTATTTACCATGGCACAGAGCACTTCGTGTCGCACCACTTTTCTTCACTTCAGACTACACACTACACTTTCTCCAGCAGCGCCTTTGCGCAGCTTCAGAAACTCACATTTTCACAAGGTGATGTGCAGAACCTTCGCCCATACACATCTATACCGCAGAGATTCTGAATATATATCTCCACGAGCTTCAACATGAAAATTTTAGCCCTGTGGTAGAGCTTAAGTACTTGACATGTGTCCTGAGATTTGTCTCAGGAAAGGTATGTCAACAGCTTCCGGTAACAACTAAACGTTGTAGTTGCTTTAGAGGTGACAAGAGCTGGGAAAACGACGGCCTTTTGCTTGGATCGCTGCACAAAACATAGGGTTCCTCATCAGTGGCATGAGTAGCTGGGTAAAAACAAGACAATTGTAGAAGTGCGGGGTAATTAATTTAGTCTTACTTATCCCAACATGAAGATATTATGCTAGCCACCTGCGGATCCACTTCCTTGGGGATATCTAGTCGTCTGTTCTGGAATCCAACTGCTCCTACAACTTGCATTGGATTCAACCCACTCCATGGTACACGCATGGTTGCTAGTTCCCATAGGATTACTCCAAAACTGTAGACGTCACACCTGAAGCCAGCAGAAAATGTTCAATGCGCAGAAGATGACATGAGTAACAGAAAAGAGCAACATGTCCATGCATCTCAATGACTCACTTCTCATTTGATGGTTCATTACGTAGTACCTCAGGTGCCATCCACTCTGGCTGCAGATCGACAGGAAATACAGTTGTAAAGATGGGAAGGCAATACTATTGTGGAACACAGGCCACCAATAACAAAATCACAGAATCGACGTCCACATATGTGCATGCTTTTCTATTGAACCAAAGCATTGATATGCAGTTTTAAAAAAAGGAGTGTGAAATGATGAAGTGATTATGCTGAGGATTAAATGATGCATGATGCAGCATCCTAGGATATGGAGTATTTCGCTTGTGCAGGTTTCTGTCCCTATGCAATCACGAAGCAATTTCATTCCAAGGTACAGCTTTGCTATCTGGAAAAGAACTAAGATGGACATTTGCCAGCGTTACATTTCCCTTCCTAACCTAGTCCATAATTAGTACTCTAATTGTCTACAAAATAATGATGCATTTTATACAGCACATTTTGCCATGTTTCTATTGGCAACTTAGCATTGAGCAAGAGGATACTAAATTCAGAATCCTTCCATCATCATTTGAGAATGCCACCTACTATGTATCCATCTTTGGGAGGCTTTTTTGCATCTTTTGTCTAAATAAACTTTGTATAATTGAGTTGCATTCGTGTTAAATCTTCCCTGCCTTACGTTAACCCCATTTTCATGTGGTGAAACAGTATGAGGTTTCAGTAATCTGGCTGTAGTACATTCTAGGTTTGTAGCATCTTAATACTAAAACAATCAATATTAACAAATAAAAAAATAAAGGACGAGGGGTCTTACTGTTCCAGCAGTTGACTTAGAGGAAAGAAAGGTATGATGTTTCAACCTTGACATGCCAAAATCAGACACCTGCAAGTAAAAGATACATATGCATTTTGTGTTGAGATCCACAGAGTTTTGGTGATGCAAGTTAAAAACAAATGGACAGTAAAAATTGATTTCTCCAAAGTAACAGCTTTACAGAGTCTGGGAAAGGCATGGAACCAATAACAGCAATGATGGACAATGCATCTCTTGTTCTTAGCTGGATGAACAATACAATCTTATAAATGGGAGGCAATGCTAATCAGCTATACCCCACAGCTAATGTACATGGAACCCAGTATTTTATGGAATCAACGTAAGTGATGCGTGTGTGATGGCAGCACCCAATCTTGCTGGTAGTTTGGTCCTTTTTGGTGAAGAGAGGTGCCTATAGTTGATGGCAGGGGCTTGAGGCTTAGCCCTCTTGACTGGCCCTCTTCCAGGTGGTTAGAGTAGTGTGAGGTCGTATTTCTAATTCTTTCAAGGCGCAAATGTAAAAACAGTCAATGTGTTGGTGTGGTGTGTGCGTAACAGGGTTCTTATCCCTTTTTCTTCTTAATATAATGAAGCTCAGCTCTCCTGCATTTTTGAGAAAAAAAAAACAGTATGTACTTACCTCTAAGTCTCATAACTAAATCATAATCTAGGTTCAGGGATTCAGTGTCTCACTAAGATTGGATAAACCATGTACCACATAAGCTGATAGATGACACTGACTGTTAGCAAGAGGTCTATTGAACAGTGTAGGAAGGAGGAATCCAGTAGTTCCATGCACAGAAGAAAAAACAAGCTAGGTGCAATCTTTAAAGGAAACATTCTATCACCACAATATTTCTGTCTTGGTATGAGAGGATGCTCTTTTTCAAAAAATAAAAGGCATTGGAGGGTGGTGAAAACTACTAGGCCACCTCTCCCAGAGGAAACGATAGCACGTTAACAAGAAAATGTGATTTTTTTTTTGCACAGAAAGAGATAGTATAGAGGGAAGATTCACCTTGACAACCCAATTTTTATCCACTAAAAGATTTGGGGATTTCAGGTCACGGTGAACAATGGTAGGATGGCTTGAGTGCAGATAGTTCATCCCTTTAGCCTGAAAGAATACAATATTAAATGCTGCATAGAACAAACCATGATATATGTATGACGCCAAAACAACTTGCCCGAACTTACCACATCTAGTGCCATTTTTAGCCTCCGTACTTCATCGATTTGGCTATTTGGCCGATGCAACAGGCGATATAGGCTCCCCCTGACAAAAACAAGTATGTTTTTTTCTTTTATACTCTCTATTCATCACCCAAGAAAGATTGAAATTACCATTTAGCATTCTGACTACAAATAGAGGAACATGTACAAACCTTGGGAGGTACTCAGTTAATATAGACAGATTTGGCGGTTGTGTCACATATCCCAAGAAAAGAACGACATTGGGATGCCTTAATCTCGACATGATTCTCACCTGAGACGTAACAATACACACTTAGCTGAGGAAAAGGAAACCAATAATCATCAAACACAAGCTGGGAGAGAGATTTATGTGCTTAAATTTAACTTACTTCACATTTAAATTGCTCTAGTGAAACACCTGATAAATCCTGGTCAAGAAATTTCTTCACTGCAACCTCCTGAAATTTGCAAGGAAAGGACATCAGGAGAAAGGAAACTATCAAAGAACAGATTCAAGAGTCAAAGGAAGACTGCATATGTTCCTCCACAGAATTGGTTAGCTGCAATACGTTTAGTCTTGAGGTTCCGTGTATAAGCACACGGACACAGGTTCATGCTGACAGCTACATGGAAGGTACTCATAATTATTGACTCATCTCACACGTGTTGCTAGTTCGCTTTTTCCTAAAACCAGACATAAATACAAAGGTAAACCAGAGAAGGCAAACTTTCAACTTTTTGCCTCTATTAGTAATAAAACCTGATGCACAATTTTTTTTTATCGAACGCGCAGGAGAACTGTGTCTTTGTAGGAGAAGAAGTCTAAAATAGACTCACAGAGCCACACCACCACACACACAACTCACACAGACACACACAGCCGAACTCACACACCCCCTAACCACACTACCCACTACCTTACATCTACGGGGTGGAAACCTGACGCACAATGCTTGCTTGCTATTGAACAAAACTCATCCATGTGATATAAAGATGGTAACAGGTTATTAGACCTTAGAACTACAGAAACTGATCAATTAGTAACGTCATCACGTGGTTGCCCAACCGCAAGTCAGCATGCCATTCCATGCATTGGTAGACTTGTTGAGGGAAGGACGTTAATCATGAAAGTCATTATGCAGGAGTTCTCCAGAATACTTCAGACAAAACCAAGGGGTGTAGAGAACCCCCTTATAGGGGGGCAGCCACATGACCTACAAGCACCTGCACCTAGGTTCGAGCCCTGGTAAGAAGCCTCAAATGGAGGCTCTAGCAACCGAGCTATCTCTAGATTCCTAATATTATTATTTTTCTCAAATACCCATGAGAGCTGTGTATCATTGCCTTAAGAAGAATATTCCTAAATTTATGTCAGTAGTTCTGTGCGCCTTGCCCAAAGGTTCAGTTTACAGTCATCTAGAAAATCCAGGCAATCAGAAAAAGGAAAGCTAAAGGGTTAACAATCTATCGGTTGAAAAGTAGCATGGTTTCCCAACATAGTTGCTTTGTCAGCCGTGCTGAACTTCTATAAATGGCATGCCTGTTCCAAGGCCTATAGCCACAATGAAATACTATCATTAACTTTCTGTAACCATGATCTGCCACAGATCGCACACGGTTTAATTCATTAAACGAACTAGAACTAAAGCATATAGAGAACTGCTATATTCTTTCAAAAAAGAAAAAGGAGAACTGTTATACAAAGAAAAAAAACACAACTTTATCAGCATAAGAACAACTAAATGATCTCTTGTTATGTTATGATGCATAAAATTGGTAGTACATGATATGCTGAATCCTTAGCAAAATGTCACGCAAGATTTGCTATTAGAATATTTGACTTACTGTGCCATTCCAATCTGCATGATAAACTTCCCCATATGAACCTGCAACGATATAAATCATTAGTTTGGCAATGAATAGCCATAGCCAAGAAACAAATAGTACACAGAAATGAACAGACCAATTCCCCAAAATGTAGGGGAATTCTCATCCATACAACCACTTTCTCCATGCCACCACTTGAGGGGCACTTTTCATCTATAACATGAAACTAGTCAATGATATGTGGGGTCTCGTCCTACATGTCATTAACACATGCTGATGGTATAGATGGAAAGAGCGCCTCAAGTAGTGGCAGAGATAAAAATATTCCAATATAGTTACACAAAAATAAGCTTACTCTAACAGTACCAAGTACATGCCAAAAGAAGAGGCACTTGAGAGGAATTAATATGGGGAACCTCGTAGTAAAGTCTTAATAATTGTTTCTAATTGTTTTAACAGTCTGTCCACTGCCATTCTTTTTCCCTTTTAATCTTCATGGCCTCATAGATAAATTTTGAAAATTAATTATTCATTGTGACTTTATTAACAGAAATTATAGAAAAAATATTGAAAAAAGAAGTTTATTTTTGATGTGTCAATTAGGTATCTTTGTGTGGTTGTCAAAATACTAAATTTTGATATACACATTTTAAAACTACATTACTAGGAGTGGATGAGATAACGAGATTTAGTGTGGCATTCAAATGGAAGATGATTCAAAAGGGGGGGAAACCATAGATTAAGAAATTTGAAGTATACAAATGCAAGAAAAAGAAAGTTTAATAAAGTTTAATATATGTACATATATGTGTGGATGGAATTAAACAGCAAAGCTTCAAGAGAAAAGGTACAGAAAGATGGCAAAGGTCGCCATCACTTAGTTTCAACAATATATAAAATAATGAAAATAATGGTGAAGTGATACCAAAATGGTTCCCCCAATTTGTAATGAAAAAGAAAGGGAAAAGGAGGGAGAAAAGACAGTCACTTTTGTTGAAATCAGATCCGGGAAACATGAAAATGCTATAAGCCATATAACTTATAGAGCTTGACTGTGCAATTAAATTAATAGAAAATCTACTTCTTTTGACACTGGTTCAGAGCAAATTTCTATTTTCTTCATATATTTTGCTACAGGTTCATTTTCGTTTCAAATACTTCAATGAAGCGTTTCATCTTTAAGAAGCTTCCTATTAATTAGTTTACTACCTGACTGATAAAGGGCTAGGTATCAGGTGCATACCTAAACCAATACGTTCTCCAATGTCAAGATCTTCCCATGGTATTTCAGATTCAGCAACGTCATCTATAACTGAGCTGATCGTTTTTGTACTAGACCAGCTCAACTTGTCCAAATTTCCATTGCTACTCCCTGACATGTTCACCAAAGAATCTTCAGCAACCCTTTGATCCTCATTGGAAACAGCACTAGCAGTATAATCATGCAAATTCAAATCTCTGATAGTTTCTCCTGTATTTTCTGCAGGGTGTTGCGCATTTTCATAAGGCGATGAAGAATCTTTAGCTACAAAACCATTTGGCAAATTTTGCCGTGTTTGAGCAACTAGTAACCATCCTCCACTTTCTCTATCATGAATGTTACAACTATCTTGATCAGGTAATAAATCAGCAGGTAGCAATGCGCCACTCTCCAAAAGCAAGTCATGCAAATTTTGTGCAAACTGCGGGTCCACTACTTCAGGCACAACATACTTGGAAACATCATTGACTTTAATATGTTCAGAAATACCCCCTTCAAGATCTTTCTCAGAGATAAAATCTTGTTTAGGTTCTGCCTGAGATAAATCTGCCAGATTTGAAGTGAGTGCTAAAATAGAACTGTGATCAGATGAGCTTCCTCCAATGTCATTTCTGTTCTCATATCCACCATTAATTTGCTCAAGAGCTAAGCACAATTCTGCGACACTCTCTTCAATGGCATCACTGCCCAGTTGGCTATTGTTAGAATCCTGAAACTGACTGCCAGAAATGTCTGAAGGGATTAAGGTGCCTGGAGCTCCCATCAGATCAATAATATATTCAGTACTGCAACATTTACAGTACAAAAGATTAATAGTTGTGGTCAATCTAAGATCAATTATTTGAACAATGGTAAAGACACATGCAGATACCTGTCAAAATCAACTTTGACCAAATTAACAGCTCCTTCATCTGTTCCAGTGTAACATATTCCTTTCACAAGCTTACATGGCAGATTGACTCGATCAGCAAGTACCTGAAAAACAATTTGGTTAGCTGGTGTCTGTTCTACATAGTCCTACCTCATACTTTAAGCAGTCGAAGACATTTCTTTTAGAAAAACCCTTTGACTACGTAGCTGGTGCCACAAATACAAAATAAACTGATGCATATTGACAAAATAGGCTGAATACTAAAGTCCACTACGATATATCAATTAAATATACTGTTTCAACTGGCACACATTTATGCTACACCACTAACTATAAAAGTTCAAAATTAGAGGTGCTTCTAGCAATAAAGCTAGACACACAGAACACAATGATTTAAAAGATTTTATACAAGCAGCAGGTCCTGCACAACACTGTGACCATGAACACTGAATGACAGAAAGAATACATACAAGAACATTTGTCTGTTCTCAAATCCATTCTTCTTCCTATATCCCATTCTCAAACTTCTTTTCCATGTTCTCCCGTATATTTTCTTGCACTAATGATAAGTCTCAAATGCCAACACTGACAATGCAATTGATTCAGCACAGCCACTGCCACCTTATGATCATTCATCTCAGTCCACCACCACTGCCCAAAGAGCAGTCAGCAGCAACTCACTGGCTGAATCAACTCACCTCCAGACAAAACATACATGTGTTTGTGGCTGCACTAAACTCTTGCAGCCACAGCTTGCAGTTACTGACCCTGGGATGTAACCTTGGTTTTGAAAAAGAACTTTTTAATCCCACTATTTAAATTGTTGAAACAGAAGTTTGAATGTCCAGGGATTTTGCAATCCCAGGTAAAAAAAATTATATTCAGATTGTAAGTTCTCAGATTGAGGACAATATTGAGAAAAAAAACGCATCTCCACATAGGCCTGATTGTAAGTTATAAAAAACCAATATGAAGTTTCTTAAATTGCAATAGAAGTTTTGCTGTTCTTTCTTAAATCTCCCAACATTCAAATTGAAAGATTGGAAGGACTGAATGAACAGGAAGGACAATAGGTGGGCAAAAGTTGAACACTTGGAACTCCATAATACAAAAACCGCCTGCTAGGTTGGAAGCTACTGGTGTTCATGTATTAGAAGCACCAAACTATTGTGCAATGTCTTAATGATTCAGATATGACGATGGAAACTATTAACATCCTTCCCTATACTCTTTACCAACTAATATCATAAGATAACTATCAGGTTAAACATAAGGATGATGCATAGTACTAAGTTACTAACCTTAAATAGCAGTGATCTGTGTCGCGATAGCCCAACCCGAAGCGAACCAAGAGGAAGAACAACACTGTTCAGCTGGAACGAGAACTCACGGCTCTTGATGATCCATTCCCTGCTCATCCCATCGGCATCCTCAACCAGACCACCCATCACATTAACAACAAGACCCGCAATCTTCTGCGCAAGCTCAGCCGAAGCAGCAGCACCATGTTGTGCCCTAGCCTGCACAGCGATCGCGGCAGCCTTGTCTTCCAGGCGTTTTAGGGCAGGATCGT
The DNA here is from genome assembly GCA_033239725.1 of Echinochloa phyllopogon. Taxonomy (NCBI): domain Eukaryota; kingdom Viridiplantae; phylum Streptophyta; class Magnoliopsida; order Poales; family Poaceae; genus Echinochloa; species Echinochloa phyllopogon. The sequence continues at coordinate 8,681,373 of BTCW01000001.1, forward strand.
GCTCCCGGTCCACTAAGACGGCCAGAAAGGCGGCATCGCGCCCCGGCGGAACCGCCCTGAGGAAGTCGAGAGAGGGGAACTTCGCCTGGAACCCGGGATGCAGCTGCGCGCCGCACAAGTCGTAGAAGCCGTCGGGCAGCTGCTCGTCGTAGTTGACGACGCTGTGGTTCCAGTACCGCGCGGAGAGGGCCTCCGCGGGGTGGCTCCGGTCGTGGGCGGCCCCCGCCGCGGCGCCGAGGCTGATGAGCTCGGCCGCGCGGATCTGGACCGAGTCCGCGTCGACGAGCCCCGCGTGGTCCGAGGCCGAGATCGCGAGCGCCAGCCGCACCTGGTAGTCCTCCTCCAGCCGCGTCGTCGCCGCCTCCGCCTCGAGCCCCCTCGGCTCCCCCGCCCCCGCGGGGGCGACCGCCACCGCCACGGCCGCGGGGGTGGCCGCCGGCTGCGGCGGCTCGGGCGCCCCCGCCGCCGCGACGACGACCGCCGGCGGCTGCTGCGGCGGCGCCGTCGGGTGCCCCGAGCGCCGGTGCCGCGGGCGGTGGTGGTCGGGCGCTCCCCCGGCGGGGGCCCCCGCGAGGTGGAGCTTGCGCAGCAGGTGCTTCATGCGGGACATGGGCGTCGGCGCCGCGGCATGCGAGGCGGCCCCCCAACACCCCACCAGGGCCTCCTGCTGCCCCTCCTCCTCCTCCGGCGCCGATCCGATCCGATTCGATCCAACCGCGCGGGGAATCGTCGGCTCGCGTGCTCCGATCGCGTCGACGGCCTGGCCGATCGATCTACCTATCCATTCCTGAGCTGTGCCGCTGTATTCTATTCGGGCGTCGTCGTGGATGCTTCGCGCTGGGGGTCGACGCGGCTGGAGAAGCCTGGAAGAAGAAACAGGGCCGTGTTTCTTTTGACCAAGTATTAAATAAAATCAGTTTACAAAAACTATATTCCCAACATTAAACTATTTCGCGAGACCTATCTAACGAGGTCTTTGACCGCACGATTTGAAAATGATTACTGTAGCACCACTGTAGCAAAACATGGACTAATTAGACTCATTAGATTCATCGCGCAAAGTTACACTCATCCCTAAAAGGATTTTACAAATAGACTTCATTTAGTACTTCTATACGGAGAAGATTTCTTTTAAAAATAAATTTCCTAAACCTAGAGAAACACGGCCCAGCAGCCGGACAAGCGACAGGGTCACCCGCACCAATACCTTGCCCGCTCTGTGCGTTTTTTTTTATTTTTCACCCCTTTAAAACTACTTGCCGCTGCAAGTGGTAAAATTGAAATGGTTTGACGGGCGTGACGGCCAACGGAGGGGTGGAGGGACGGGATGGATAAGCGCGCTGACGTGGCAGGCGCCAATCGTGGGGCTGACGGCTGGGCACGCTTTGCCCGCCCGTGGTCAAGCGTTGGAATTCCAGTTTGGATATTCTCCAGGCTCTATTTGGCTTGGTAAACCCCTTTTAAACCATCTTGCACGTCGGAATTATGGCATTGAAGTATTTTTTTCAAGAAAATGGCATTGGAGAGGCGAATGAACGGGGCAGACGTACGAAGACCGGTCGGTGAATCTGCGATTATAAACATTTTGCATTGGTTCATGCACCGTAGAAATTGGTTCGCAATACATGTCGTGTTTAGATTGGGTGCCAAAAAATTTTTTGGGGTAATAAATATAATTTTGACCACTAATTAAGGATATTAAATAAAGACAGTTTACGAAATATCTTCACAACTCTAGATAAATTCTCGAGACGAATCTAACGAGACCTTTGACCATACGATTATAGGATGATTATTGGCAAATTATGGATTAATTATGCTTATTAGATTCATCGCGTAAAGTTGCACTCATCTATAAAAAGGTTTTACAAATAGACTTCATTTATCCTTTCTCGAATTTTTTTTTGAGAATCATCTAAACATGACCATAAATTGTCATGTGGGTAATATTAGGAGCTATGATAGGTCTCACACGTCAAACATGGATTGCTTGATTAAGAGTAGCAATGTTATTAAATTACTGAAAAGCTAAAAAAATACACTCTAGCACGTTTTAGACAAGCCCAAGATTGGATTATGTACTCATCTCATCTTTTCTTAGGAGTATTATAAAGACAAACCATATCTCATATTGTGTTGCAAAACCACACTACATAACGTTTACCATACAATTTACAGCTCGGATAAGCAAATAAACCACACCACAGACATCAGATATTACTAGATGACTGCCACAAGCTATATAGATACTCTAGGCTTAACAAAGCAAACAGTCAACCACTAGATTCTGCACTATCAACTTGATATCAAATAAGAAAGAGCTCAAGTAAAAGCTTGAATTAAAGATAAGTGGTCACCTCCTGTGTGTTAAGCTTGTATGACATAAAGTTTGCGTGGGAGCATGGCTGAACTACCTCCTCCTCGACTTGTTCACCGTTAGCCATTGTTTTGCTTTTAATCCATATCATCTATTAGGCTGCTGGCACCGGTGTCCTCCAACACTTCCTGGGGGAGATCTTAGCAGAGAGGAGGGCTGCACCGGGGTCCTGGAGGAGCTCCGGTATGGGAGCGGAAGCCTCCGCCTCCCCCAAATCCAGGGGAGGTGGGGGACGTCCCCCACCGTGCCAGCGTGGCGCCGGGGCCCGCACGGCCCAACTGCCCAAGCGGCGCGGCGAGGCGGAGAGGCAAAGGGGGGCGGGGAGGGGACGGAGAGGGCGGCGGCGTCCGGCCCAGTCGCCAAGGCGGTGGAGGAGGCGGTCATCGCCGTGGACCTCCGTGATGCCGTTGCCCGTCGTCGGGCCGACGCCGCTGCCGCTTGCGCTCGCCGTCGTGCCGCCGCTAGCGCTCGCCGTTGCGCCGCCGCCACACTCGCGAAGAGCCACGCCACGCACCTGTCCTCCGCCGCGCTCGCGCCGCCGGCTGGGCCCGCCGCCTTGACGCCAGCCCCTCACGCAGGCCGTGGAAGGGAGAAGAGGGGAGAGGGCGGCGCCGCACTCGACGAAGGAGAGGCGGAGTCGGCCGCCCTGGCGCCTGGTGTGGAGGTACCCGCGCGGCCTCACCGCCACGGCCTCGACCACGAGGCGCCCGTCCGGGCGTCGACGGGGGCCGCGCCGAAGCGGGTGAGCCGGCCGCGAAGGTACGCCACCAGCGCAGCGGCGACTTCCGTGCCGCCCTCGAGCAGAGCTGCGGAGGTACGCCGCGATGGCGAGCGGCGCCGCTGTGTCCGCCTGATCTGCCGCTGGAGAGGGCTGGAGGAGGTGCAGGGAGAGGCGACGGAGGCGGCGCATCGCCGGGGACTCGTCCCCACCGGCGGATTCGCCGGCGCCGGAGCCGGAGCGGGAGCCGCGGCGGTGTGTGGTGGCATGGCGCGGCGGGGAGGTGCCGGGAGGCGGCGGGGGGGAAGGGAGGGAAGGGAGGGGCCGCCGCCGGACGGAGAGAAGGCCGGCGCGCGGAGGGGCCGGGAGGGCGGCGCTCGGAGCGGGCGGAGTTCGGCGCGCGGAGAGGGGCCGGGATGGAGACTCGGCGGGGATGAAGGAGAGAGAGAGAAAGAGGGGGAGAGCGGACGGAATAAAAAAAGAATAAATATATGATAGTTGGTATAGGGGAGATGATAGAGGAGAGATGAGTGCGGGAGAAATTGAGATAGAGGAAGGAATATTAATGACTAGGATATAATATTCTTTTTTGGGGAGATGATAGAGGAGAGACGAGTGCGGACAGCCTTAGTAATATCCTTTCTAACCTCATCCTTTGTGACTCTAGCTTACTCTTCAACATGTCTAAATGGTGTCCAAGCTGGCCGAGCAAAGATAAGTTTTTGAAAGTCCACGAATGCGCTAGATCTATGACAAACATAAAAAAAAGCAAAACAAGTTTTATAGTTTCCACAACATCGAATAGGAGCGGACCCCAACTACAGGGGCCTAAAGCCTGCTTCTTTATTTCCCCACATCCTCTCTCTATCCCTTTGCTTCTCCCCCTCACCTTTTCCTCCCCTAGCTTGCCCTTGTTCGAATGGAGATTGCAACTGGCGGGGGATGCAATGCCTTAGCCTCATCTAAATTCACCGTTGAACCTAAAAGAGTTATAGAATTGAACATAAACACATCATTCTCTTTTTCGCGGGAGTAAAATGCATCACATGAGTAAAATGCATGGGCAGTCTCCGAACTTATCCCAACGTGTTCATTCGAGTCCCCAAGCTCTTAGAATATGGTAGAAAATAGAAAGGATCTAATGCGAGAATAATGTGAAGTCCTCATCTTCTCACGTGTTTGGACTCGTGATGATATTCATAACGAGTTCATGAAAAAAATTAAGGACTTTATGGGCCTAGATGACACCCTTGTGCAAGTTGAAGGAATTCACTTTTAGAGTTTAGGGACCCAGAGAAATTTAGTAACATAAGGGAAAGAAATGATTCCACCGCTTGTGATGTGCGGCCTAGTGCAAAAGACAGAAGAAACATATATGTTAGAAGTTTAAAACAATGAATCGATTAAATTAAAATAATTGATGCAAATGTATAGTAAAAAAAAGTAGAATAACTTCCTTACCCAACGGTTGTCGCGTGGAACCTGACTTGACAACTGTCGACGAATTATGTCGAGCACGTCTAACTGGGGATACTCCAGGGAGTAGATTTGTGTGGGTCTCGCCGAGTTCTAGGAGCGGAAGTACACGAACAACACAATTTAGACAGGTTCGGGCCGCGAATAGCGTAATAACCTACGTCCTGTGTGCTTGGATGTATTGCACGTGTGGTGTTACTTCTGATCTGATCTACCGAACTAGGACCCATGCCCTCCTTTATATACCCAGGGGGCAAGGTTACATGGTAAGTATCCTAGTCGGTTTACAATTGGGAGTCCTAGTCCTAGTAGGAGTACACAAGTAATTGTCCGAGTAGTTCTACTAGGACTCGGTCTTCTGTCTTGAGGGTACCCGGGGATGCATATCCCACAAGCCCTCGAGCATCTTGCACCTTCGCTTCAAGTCTTGAATCTGCTTTAACATCTTCGAGTACTTGGAGCTAAGTCCAAGACGCTCTGATCTTCTCTGACGAGTAGTTTTATTGGTGTGCATCTGATGATGCACCCAATGGGTGTAGCCCCCGAGTCTCCGACTACTTTTTAAGTAGTCAGAGGTTCAAAAGCAATCTTCTGTCTTTATCTTGAATAGTTCAATGGCGTGCACCTAGTAGGTGCACCCATTGGGTGTAGCCCCCGAGCTTCGAGTAGTTTCATGAAAACTAGTCGAAGGTCTTGAATTGATCAACAATAGGCACAAAAAATGTGTACCCCTTGAGTGTAGCCCCCGAGCCTCGAAGCGAATGGTTTGCATTCGGTCCGAGGGTCAGGAACATAATCTTCAAATTACCGACTTGTTTAAAGTACTCGGCTAGCACTGTAGCGCCTCGCCGTTTGAGTACCGACTGGTGCCAGTACTCGTCTCCATGTCTTAGCTAGCTTGCGATGTGTATCCCCCGAGCTTCATACGACTAGATAAAGTACTCAGCATGTGAGCACCGACTAGTATAAGTACTCGATCGGCTCCGCAGCATCATGAAGATGTGAAGTGGTGCCAAGTCTCACTGATGTGAGTACCCAGCTGTGAACCCTGCAATTTAAATATATAGGATGAGTAGTATCCGATCAAGAAAGAGTGAATAATAGTATTTGTAATGCTTGCAAAGCAAATAATAGCACTTGTAATGCATGTAAAGGTTTTCGCTCGTGCTCTTTTAGACTTTCAACCACTCAAGTAGTAGCCCTGTTACGTTTAAACACTTGGTCCCGCTTAACCCGTCCTTTAATGTGAGACTGGTGTCTTCTTTGACGTGTAGGTGCGTAGGTGTTGCAAAGGAGCCGAAGCTTCACGAATTAAGGTGCATGCTATCGAGTGGTGTTTGGTCATTAAGAGATGACAACAAGCATAAAGTAGTCGACATGCGACAAAAGTATGCGTGGTACGTAAAAAAGTAGTCGGTGAGGACTTCCTCCTGTTGGAGAGGTCGCGCGAGGGACTTGATACCCATCGGCGAAAATTATTATTGTTGAGGGATGTACTCTTTTAGAGTAGTCGGCTCATGGCCAAGCGTGTGTAAAACAAGCTGAAAAAATTAATGTAAAGAAAATAAAATAATTATTAAATAAGACTTAGCTTTGTTTGCGGACGATTGTCGATGAAGCCGCGGCGATTGGCGATGAAGCCGACTAGTCGGAGTCGATTCCGATTAATTGTTGATGTAGTTGTAGCCGCTCTCGACTAGTTTTAACTAGTCGAGATGAGTTGTTGAAGTAGTCGTATGAGTCGATGCAGCAGATCCCGACTAGTTTTAATTAGTCGAGTAGTGGAAGTAGTCGTACACGTAAATCTTCTCGAGTGCTGCAAGAATCTTGGAGCTCGTAGCCTTCAGATAGCTTCTGTGTGTGCGGGTAGCAGAGCTCCAAAGATAATTGCTTGGATCGTGTACATGCAGGCTCTCCGGAGTTGTGTTCCGAGTTGTTCTCTGATGCATGCAACGATTGAAGAAATCCACTCGGACTCCGTGTCCGGCTGGTGCATGCAGCATGCTGTTCTTTAATTGTGCACAGGCTGGTACAACTCGGATGCAGACAACACAGCCAAGCGCAGCTTCTGTTTGGAATAGCTGCTGACCAGGATTTTTCTCGCGCTGTAAACCCGCCGAATCCGAAACCATCTTCTATTCCGCCTCGGACTCGCCGTGCAAACACGCCGCATCACCTCTGATCAGCACTGAGCAGATTGATCTTGTTGTTGATGATTGAGGTTGACGAACTCGTCGAGATCTGATTCTCGACGAGATCTTGGAGCGGCTCCAGTGGAGACGCCGGCATCGAGTAGAGCCCCGGTCGATCTGCTAGGAACGACTCGAAACCGAGCTTGCCATCGGAGATGAAAGTCCATGAGCCGATGACGAACGTCGCGCCTTCCTCAATGCTGCTTGCCTTGAAAGTTGATCCCATCGCGCCTAATGTCGAGCTTCGGTGAGATTGCCCCACGGTGGGCGCCAAGTGTCAACGAATTATGTCAAGCACGTTTAACTGGGGATACCCCAGGGAGTAGATTTGTGTGAGTCTCGCCGAGTTCTAGGAGCGAAAGTACACGAACAACACAATTTAGACAGGTTCGGGCCGCGAATAGCGTAATACCCTACGTCCTGTGTGCTTGGATGTATTGCACGTGTGGTGTTACTTCTGATCTGATCTACCAAACTAGGACCCCTGCCCTCCTTTATATACCCAGGAGGCAAGGTTACATGGTAAGTATCCTAGTCGGTTTACAATTGGGAGTCCTAGTCCTAGTAGGAGTACACGAGTAATTGTCCGAGTAGTTCTACTAGGACTCGGTCTTCTATCTTGAGGGTACCCGGGGATGCATATCCCACAGCAACCTCGTACAAGTACGACTGCCAACGGACCCAGACTAGAGCACCAACACGAGCGCCACTCAAATAGGCTTGCAGACCACCATGGTCTATGTCAAACAAGGTCAAAAACTTGTGTATATATATCAAGCTGAAGTAGGTACTTTAATATTTGATGATGCATGTTAAAATTTATTGGGGTACATATGCCCCCACTTAGACTCTAGATTTTGATATTTTCTTGTTCTATTTTGAGAAGCTAATAAAGGTTAATGCATTAGCAGGGCGTGCTTAATTTATTGGCAGGGTCCACCTGCTCTCAAGTGTTAATTATCTTTTCATCAAGCCTCTAGAAAGAAAGAGCTAGAAAAGATAATACATGTCTTCTAGTTTAATTACGAACCATCTCACTTTGAAAGCGACAAATTATAAAACTACGCAACCAAAGATCAAACTGGGCGTCGCCAACTTTGGCACACGTGTGACACGGCAAATTCTACAATGCAACTTAGCTTGTACCTCCCGGTTCCACCTGTCGTGGAAGTGGAAGCACTCGGAGCCAGATCACGAAATTTCCAAATGCAAAACACTAGCAAACAAGAGCAAAGGCCTGGTGGCTCTTGTCGATCATAAAAGAAGAGAGAATGAGCTGGCACGGGCAATTGGACAACGCTAGCTAGTCATGCATGGAGTACTTGTCCCCGTCGATCATCAGCTAAGCATCGAGTTGGCTTGCTTGTACGTACGTCTAGCTCCCTCGCTCGCCATTTGGGTCGCGCGTCGCCTCGAACAAATTTGGTAATCGAGGATCTTAGGTTCAGTCGTTCTCTCAGCTCGATCGCGCTTTCTAGGCGCCATGAGCTGTTCGTGGCATCTACCGGGCAAAGTGCGCAGTGCAGCAGTACGTACACGCGCTCTATGATGACTTTGTTTGGCCGGGAACCGGGGAACCCGGCCCTGATTCCGTACGTGCAGCACACAGCACACGGACTGAGGGCATGTACAGCGCGTTTAGAAGACTCGTCTGTATAATAGCGTTTTTGCGAAAACCCCCGCGGCTACCTGTTGACGGGCTTCGCGTGGCGAGGCCTCCGTCCCGTTGCCCGAGGCGGAGCCGACGAGGCCCATGCGTTGGTGTCGTCTACACGAGACGACGGCGGGCTGGGATCCCGCGCGGGCGAGTTCTTCGCGCCAAATCGCGGATGCAGAGGAGAACGACAAGCTCGGAGGGGAGGGCGGAGGCAGGACAGAGGGACCTCTTGCTTGGCTGCTTGCTAGCTGCTCGGATCCCGGGCGGCCGGGGGCGCAAGCGAAATGAAGCGACCGCCAGTAGCCCAGTACAGCACGGTGCACCGTGCGCGCTCGGATTTTTCCCGTGCGCGCCCTGCGCTAATACAGTTTGCGGTTACTTCCATCTCTTCAGGTTCCGGTTCCTCTTCTTGCACCGAATGCGACGAAAAAGAGGAAAGAGTGCTAGCCAATCTACGAGTACCTTGCCTTGTCAACACCATCTATGGTTTAAGCAAGAAAGGGGTGAGAACAGTTCTAAAGACATCAAAACCAGGTGAGATGGTGAAAAAGATAGACCAGAAAACAAAATCAAGGAGGAGACAATTATCAATGCCCAGGAATAATAGCAAAATAAACCAAGAATAGATAGAGCAAGAGTAGTTAAGCAAAATAATCCTTAGAGAATGACCATTGCTATCTAGGCTTGCGTCCTACAGTCAACACAGCTCTGATACCACTTCTGTCACACCCGGTTTTAAAGGCAAAACCAGGTGCATCTCATATGTGCGCCAGGATCAGTTTATACACATATGGTAGACGTCACAAGTGAATATCCATAACCATGCATAACGAAAGAGTATTAGAGTGCATTTATTACAATCTCAGAGTTGACACAAATGTCATAGCGGAAGACTTAAATAAACGTTCATCTAACGAAGCAAAAGTGACTCCAACTCCACAGGCATTGACTGGGGGAGACTCGCCTAGAACTCCTCAAAATCAGTAGTGAAATCCTCAAAATTCTCCCAATCTGAGCAGCATTCCGGGTGTAGTTGATGCAATAAAAGAAAGAAAGAAAACAAGCATGAGCACATGACATACTCAGCAAATGTAATATGGCATACAAGGCTGAGGCAAAAAGGTTGACTGACCAAACTGCAGTAAGCACTTTTAGTTGGTCAAGTTTTATTAAGCAACTATTTACTAGCAAATGAAAGTATATACCACCCACAAATTAATGAACGTCATCATCCCAACATAATCAAGTAACCACAATTTAATCCATGTTCAAGTATGATTATCATGTAAGGGTCCAGGCCGCTCTTGACCGTGAGCACGGCTGTTATAACAGTTTTACACTCTGCAAAGGTTGTACACTTTCACCATAAACCGTGATTCCCATTGCCGAAGCATTGTACCCTTCCCACACCACGTGGACCGAATACTGGGTTTCACTATGAGACCTTTACAAAAGCACTCTAATAAATGATAGCCCTCTAAGGTTTCCGGTTCAGAAGCAAAGCATAACCCTCCCTAATGAGATCTGTCTCTTACCAAAGCCCACAGCTCAAGAGGACCGAGCTATACCCCGTCAACCGCCGCCCCCATGTGTTGACGTAAAATCCGCACCCCACGCCAAGCACACAGCAAGCCGAATTAGCTGGCTTCACACGCAGCACGAGCGTTTGAATCCGAAAGCGTGCCAGTCAATTTTCCTGAAACTGACAAAGGGAGAAAAGATGTTTAGATAACACCCGGAACGTACCGGGCAATACCAGTCAGTTCCATATTTGCGGCTACGGAGCCAGTTTCGAACGACACATAGCTACAGAGATGCTATCTGTCGGCAGTCAAAGCCTCATTCGGCAATCGGCAAGGCACGCAGGGAGCGCACTGCCGAATGCGTGACGTAAGCATGACGAAAGATCGGCTTTCAGCCGAATGAACATTGTAACGCATACTCATAGCCGATTAACGAGAAACAAAGCATGATAGATAAATAAAAGGGCGAAAGCATGACCATAATTTCATAATAAACAAGAATGCATAGATTAAAAGCACTAGTCTACCGCATGTCTAGGTACTTTCCAACCCGTCAGGCATGAAAACAAACAAGTCAATCCACCGCATGATACGACTTGCTTGGAATCACACCACCAACCAAGAATAGGACAATCCACCGCATGATACGCCCTAAACATGGAAGGCTAAAAGCATTCTTTATTTAAAAACAAAACCGTGGACGTGTTTCACTTGTGACGATACTGCCGAATTCAGCTATATAGCCGAATCGGGTTCCGTGGAGAAGGAACATGCCTCGTCGATGATGATAGATCTATCAGATCGAATCGAATTCTAATCCACCGGATGATTAGCTCTAAGACGACCCAAAAACCTGCATCTACCGCATGATACCCGGTTCTGTCAAGATCTACGCAAGACCAACGAGCCTGAACCCGCAACACGTGACAATCTAGATTAACTTCGAATTCGGCTATGAAAAGCAGAGCATCGTGAGCTGGAGCCGATTCTAATCAACCTAGACTGGGCAAAGGAGTGTTGTAATGAATCGAACACGAAGGTAAAATCCAGAGCAACACATGGTAACTTAATGAATCTATCAGATCTTGCCAAAATCCAATAGAGCCGATAACTTGTTCCAAGCTAAAACTTAGCCCACCGCATGGCTCATGATCTAGCAATGGAACCTTCCTGAACCAAGGCCTAAATCCACCGCATGATACTAGGCATGACGCAGGGTTGCCGGTACTTACGGAGGTCGACGGATCGATGACTCCTCTCGAAGAACTCGACGACTCGACTAAAGGACTCGATGTTGGCACGGGGCCGGTTTGTTGTATGATTGATTTGATTGTTTTTTATTACAGCTGCCATGGGTTTATATTTATACCCAGGTCTTGATACAACTCCTAGTCGGACACGACTACAATACTTGTTTCTAAAAATAAATGACGAATCTTCGTGCCCATATTGCGTTCCTTGTTCGAACCGGCCTTTTCCTTATGTTTTTCCACGTCATCACGCCTTCCCGAATGCTACCGCTTTTACCTGCGGAACTATGCCTCTGCCGAATGACGACGCGTTCCCGACCGCAGAGCGTTATTGCCGAATACTTCAGAGAAAGCCTCTTAGCCGAATGGTATCCTTCCATCAAATCCGGCCCACACGTCAGCCTCTTCCTGGTGCTAAATTTTGGTGTTAACACATGCCCCTTCAATTTCGGGATAAAAGATGCTTTTATCTCGGAATTGACCAGGAATCCCCAACATCTCCAGGCTGAATCCGCTTTGATATCCGTTTTCCGCTTCCAAATCCTCAGAGTGCGTTTCCAAACTCAAAACCCTAGTTCGTCGAATCTCTCAAGCTCCAATCTTCAAATGGCGAACCAGGATCAAATTCTTCAAGTAAGTTTTGTTTCCCTCAATCACATTCGGCATTACTCTTTTCGAGCTGCATTTTGAATCTCCGATTTGCTCTTCCTCTGCCCTTGATAGGCTCTGGCCACCGAAATCTTGACCCCCACTGAAGAACAATCCGCATCTTTCTTCCTCGGCCCCTCAGGGAATCCAGATCCCTCCGAAATTATTGCGGCCGAGTCTCAGAGGATTCCTTTCAAAACTTCTCTGATGAGACCTCACGAATGGCAAGATGCATTCAAGAACTGGCCTCTGCCCCCAATCGCTGGCTGGAGAAACTGGTACAAAAGGATTCTTGAAGATAAAAGTCCTCAGACACAGAATTGGGACAGTCTTCGTATTTCTCACTGCTTGGAGCTATCTCTAGCCGAAACACCCAAGAATGAAAATCTCCTGATTGCAGCTTGTCACTTCTGGTCCAATGGCATGAATGCTTTTCTCTTTGGTCACGGACCAATGACTCCAACCCTGGCCGATGTCTACATGATAACCGGCCTGAACATCACAGGGATTACACACCCATACAGGTACAAAGGTCCTTCCAAACAGACAGGGGTGAAGACTGGAGTCGGCTATAAGAGATACATCCAGACTTACATGCATGATGGTCCTCTGACTGACGTTGAATACAGGGCCTTTCTGAATATGTGGCTGTGCAGATTTGTTTTCTGTGGTAAAGCCAATGAGCCAACTCTGAATCACATAGTAATGGCCGAAGACCTGGCTGCAGGCACACTTATCCCTCTCGGGAAATATCTCCTGGGAAGTGTCTATCACATGCTCCATCAGACCATTTATCAGATGCACACCAACAAGAAAATTTCCTGCGTTAATGGTCCCTGGTGGTTCGTCCAGATGTGGCTGCAATTGTACATGCACCAAATTGTCTCCATTGACCTCAACAGCCGACATTTCCCCTCGGTCAATTACCAGGAAGCAGAAGCCCAGAGCACCAAAGGCTGTCAAACCTATGGGGAAGCAGCCTCCACTATTGCTATCAACAAGAGCATTGGAGAACTGTTTGAACTTTTCTTCAAAGGCTTTGCCAATCCCCTCTGGTTCCCATACATGGACAATGACAATCTCACTTTCCCTTGTGAATTCAGCTTCGAGACTGGATGCATAGATGCAGAGTCCACAGCAATTTTTAACGCTTTCATTCGGCCTTGCATCTTACCAACCGAATTTTGCGGAGGAAGGCTGGTTCAAAGTTCATATGAATATTATCAGCCGAACATAGTTGCCAGGCAACTAGGGTGTGGCCAAGTGCCCCCAAGATTATTTCTCCATGAATTCCTCAAGCCGAGGCAGATCATCAAAGATTCTACAGAAACAAGAAGGGTCTTTGATTACAAGTGCTGTGCAGCCATCTATCAACTCGATCCCTTTGTGCCAACAGCACTCATTCATCCTTCCTTCACCCTTTGGTGGCAAGAATTCCATGATCATATCTTCAATACACCAGTTCACCTTCTTTGCCTTGAGTTAATGCCTGGTTATCAGCCGAATTCAGAGGTAAACATGCTTATAATCCATCTGTTTTTCCAATAACACCCTCTTTCATCGACTTTTGATTCTGTTATTCTGCAGGACACAGTCCCTGCCCCTCTGGCTAGAGCAATTGTATATAACATCGCTGGCCCAATATCTATTCTGGGGCATCTCTCTCCTTCTTTGGCTCAAATAATGTCCAGGCCTGCCAGTCTGGATCCAACTCTTGCTGCACCACCTTCTACCAAGAGAAAGATTTCTTCTCTAACTGCCCCTTCAGCTATAAAGAAGAAAAGAACAAGCAGCAAAAGAATTGCACAAGTCAAATTTCTCCTTCCTCGAGTAAAAATGCTAATTTCATTCTGCTCATTTCTGTTCCTTTATGATTTCAGGCCAAATCACAGCAATTGGCCATTAGCACAGAACCTGCCGATGCTTTAGTGATTAGTAAAATTTCTCACCATCTTGTCCTTTAAAACTCTTTTTCATCGGCACTAACTTTCTTTCAGTCACAGAGCAAGCTTCAATGGATCCAATTTCGGAGAGCTCCTCTTTTCATCAAGAACCAGCTTCAGCTCTACCTGATGTACCTCAGCCAGAAGCCTCATCTCCACCAAAGAACCTTCCAAGCTCTCCTCAGCATGACATACAAGAATCTTTGCCTGAGCTTGAGCTGCCCTCTCTCTCCATCCAAGAGGTCAGGAATGAGGTAGAGATGATTACCCAGTTCTCCCAGCTTTTATCCAATAGACCATCATTAATTTGGCAACAATTCTTTTCCAGGATAAAACAATTTCATCACCCAGCTACTCATTTGCTTTGGACGATCTTGTTGCCGAACAAGGAGAAGAAACTTCCTCTGGTCAAGCCTTATCAGAGGAGAACCAAGCAAAACTGAAGGAAATCCTCTCCTTTCTGCATAAGGACACTCGAGATCAAGTCAACAATGCTGATCTCTTAAGAGACTTGCTTGAATCATTTGATCAAGATCTTCCTGCCGATATCAAGATTTCTTTAGATCCAGTTTCTAGATTGGACGATCATTTTATTGCAGTGAAGCAAGCTCTGAAGAATCAATCTGCTCAACCAGCCTTGGAGCAAAGAAGAACATTGGCCAAGCAATCTGTAAAAGATTTGCACTCTAGAACTCAGAGCAATAAGGAACTGTTAGCTGGCCTACAGGCTGCACTTAAATCAAAAGAGACCAGAAAAGCCGAATTAGAGGCTGAATTGAAAAACTTATCGGCTGAAATTGAAGCTGATAAAAAGAAGATAGCCGAAATTCCTGGTCTGACAGAAAAGTTGCGCAAGGAGGCTTCAGCAGCTCTGAATGAAGAGAAGCAACTCAAAGCCAAACTTTCTGCCCTGGCCAAAACTCAAGAAGCTGACAAGCAGCTATTAGAGAATATCAGCAACATGATCTTGAATGCCAAAAATGTAATTTCAAAGTACTTGGGTGTGTAAATTGTGTCAAATAGTTTGATAGCCGAATGCCTGATCAATTCTACATTTTCCATCATCTTTATTCCAGCTTTGTTTCGTGGTGCATAACTTATTCGGCAACGTTGGCTTCTGCAGTATCAATCTCGAAAAGCTTAGTATAGCCGAATGTGACATCAGCATGAATTCCAAACGACACCGAAACCGTTCGGTTTTGAGAATCCTTTCCACCTTCCGAATTTTCGGGATACGCGCCACGATCTTTGGCCACGATTTCCTCTGCGGGTTCTATAAATAGACATACCGAGTGCCGCTATCTCCTCACCAAGTCTTTTGCCTTCCTCGAACTCTTCCTTTTCCCAAGCACAGTAAACTCAAGAAAACCCCAATGACGAATGGAAGACGACCGGCTGCCGACGAGCCCGAAGGAAGTCGCGCCGGCGCTCGCCGCAGGTGATTGGCTGCTTGCTTCTCTCTGTTCTTCTCGAGATTTGCCCTCTCCTTGACGAATCTCTTTGTTTTTTCAGGGTAATCCAATGGATTGTCGCCGCTGGTGCACCAGTTGCGGCTCCAGCCGCTGCTCCTGCGGCGTCCAGCTCTTCGAGTTCGTCCAATCGGACTCTCTCATCGGACGACTCCCGCTACTCAGACGGCGATGCTCGCCGATTCAAGGCGGAGCGCGACGACTCTCGTCGCGAACTGGAGGTCATTTCCAAGCAAGCCGGGATTGCGGACCTCGAATGGCAGGCCGAGCGCAAGCAACTGCTCGAAGTCATCGATGGTAATTTCCATAACTTGTTCAATCCTAATCCCATCTCTAGTCATTATTGATCTACCTCCATTTTGTAATCTTGCAGAACGCGATGACGAGCTCAATCGGCTGAAGGCGCTGGTGGATGAGCTGGCGAACAAAGTGAACGCCCAAGGAGACATACCCGAGGCTCGCCTTGGCGCGGTGGCAGGCCGCGTCGACGAGGTGGCTTTCCATGGCGTTCGCCTAGGCGCCGCTGTGGGTCTCGTTGCCATGTCGACACACACCGGCACTGACTATTCCAGGATGCCGGTTGGTTTCGCCAACAGCAACCCAGAAGACATCGATGACATTGACGCCTCCATTGATCGTCTCGACGGCCATGGTGCTGCCATTGCCGATTCCATTCATCCCCAGTCTGTTTTGAACAGGCTCTTCCAGTAGTTTGTACTAGGGATTCGGCAATAAAACTTATCTTTTGTGATCTTGTATGAACTCCTGATGCAATATATTTTGTACTAAGGGCAATACATTCAGTACTGGTCATTTTTCTTTTCCTCCAATGTCTCTGTCAATTTCCTTCTAAAGACGATTTCTTCCCGAATATCGGCTGTTCGGCAATTTAATATATCAATCACCGATCGATTTCAATACTGGGATAATATTTCTTCAAGTATCTCCCATTGATGGCAGCAGTAAACTCCTCTCCTAGCAAAGTTTTCAGGATATATGCATTTCCAGGCACGCATCTGATCACTGTGAAAGGGCCTTCCCAGTTTGGAGACCACTTACCGAATGCACTGTATTTAGTCCCAATCGACAATATTGCTTTCCAAACCAAATCTCCTTCTGCAAATTGCTTGACTTTCACCTTCTTGTTGTAATATTTAGCAACTCGCATTTTATTTTTTTTAACATTTTCCAAGGCCCTGAGACGAATCATATGCAAATCTTCTAATTCGTCCATCATTAAATCATTATAATCTTTAGAACTTAAATCCTTTTGCAACTTTATTCTCCTTGAGTCTAATTGTATCTCCCATGGCAAGATAGCATGATGCCCATATACCAACTCATAAGGAGACGTCTGTGTAGCCCCATGTGGAGCCATTCGGTAAGCCCATAAAGCCTCATTGAGTACCGAATGCCACTTTCTCGGCTTCTGATCAATCTTCTTCTGTATAATTTTAATCATAATCTTGTTAGAAGCCTCTGCCTGACCATTAGCTTGGGCATAATAAGGAGAAGAATTCAACAATTTGATGCCCATACTTTCAGCAAAATCTCTGAACTCTGAAGATGTAAATTGAGTCCCTTGATCTGTGATGATTGTTTGAGGAATTCCAAATCTGTAAATGATATGTTCTTTAACAAATTCAACCATATTCTCCGATGTCACCTTCTTTAATGGAATTGCCTCAACCCATTTGGTAAAATAATCGGTTGCCAAAAGCACAAACTTATGCCCCTTGCTAGATGGAGGATTTATTTGGCCAATCAAATCTATTCCCCATCCTCTGAATGGCCATGGCTTGATAATAGGATTCAGAACTGATGCTGGAACTCTCTGAATGTTTCCAAATCTCTGGCAATCTTGGCATCCCTTATAATATTCAAAGCAGTCTTCTAGCATTGTAGGCCAATAGTACCCAGATCTCCTAATAACCCATTTCATTCGGTAGGCCGATTGATGTGCTCCACACAACCCATCATGTACTTCACTCATCAGCCTTTTTGCTTCTTCATGATTTAAGCAATGTAACAGCACCCCATCCAAGGATTTATAATATAAATTATCATCAAGAAGGACAAACTTTAAAGCTTTATACCTGAGCTTTCTAGAAACCTTTCGGGATGGATTCTCCAGATAATCGGCAATCTCTTTTCTCCAATCATCTTCTGCCAGATTACTCCCGAAAGCATGTACATCATTAGCAAAAACTTCTCGAAGCTCTTTATAACCCGAAGCACCTTGAGCTAATCTGTTTGCCTCTTCATTGTCTCTCCTAGGAATATGCTGCAGAATTACTGACTGAAATTCCTTTAAGATTTGCTTGCATTCCTCATAGTAATTCCTCAAGACATCATTTCTGCACTCATACTCGCCATTTAGTTGCCTTATGACTAATTCTGAATCTCCAAAAATTTCAACTGCAATGGCCTTTGCTTCTCTCAAGTATTGAAGTCCTCTGAGCAACGCTTCATACTCAGCTTGATTATTAGTGACAGTAGGTTGAATAGGAATAGCAAATTCAAATACCTCTCCTCTTGGTGAAATTAACAAAATACCTACTCCACCACCTTTGTCACATGAAGAGCCATCGAAGAATAATACCCAAGGAGCAATTTCAAGCGAATTAACTGATAAATCGCGATGCTCAGTAATGAAATCAGCAATAATCTGTCCTTTAACAGCCTTTGCCGATTCAAACCTTAACTCAAATTCAGACAAAGCTAAAATCCATTTGCCAATCCTTCCGTTCAAAATCGGCATAGACAACATGTGTTTTATCACATCAAACTTTGAATACACAATGCATTCGGCATGTAGTAAGTAGTGCCGAAATTTTGTACAGGAGTAGTAAACACATAAACAAAGCTTCTCAGTAGCCGAATACCTCGTTTCGGGATCAAGCAACTTTCGGCTAAGGTATGCAACTACCCTTTCCTTTCCCTCGAATTCTTGTATGAGGGCCGATCCAATAGTTTGGGCATCGGCCGCCACGTACAACTTAAAAGGCTTGTTTAGCTGTGGAGGTACCAATACTGGTGGTTCTTTCATGTATTCCTTGATCTCATCGAAAGCCTTCTGTTGTTCGTCGCCCCATACAAACTTCTGATCCTTCTTGACCTTTAACAGTGAAGCAAAAGGCAACATCTTTTGTGATAAGTTTGATATGAATCTTCTTACGAAATTGATCTTACCAAGCAGTGACTGCAATTCCTTAAGATTAGTTGGAGGAACAACTTCATCAATGGCTTTCATACTTTTCCTGCCAACTCCTATTCCTCCTTCATGCACCAGAAATCCCAGAAATTCTCCTGCCGAAACTCCAAAAGCACATTTATTTGGGTTCATTTTGAGCCCATGTTTCCTAGTGCAATCTAGAGTTTTCCTTATGTCGGCCAAATGTGCTTCATGATCCAATGACTTAATCACGATATCATCGATATATATCTCCACAATCTTGCCGATCAACTCATGAAAAATATAATTCATAGCTCTCTGATAAGTTGCACCAGCATTCTTCAAACCAAACGTCATGACAACCCATTCAAACAACCCGATATGTCCTGGACATCTGAAAGCCGTTTTCGCTATATCTTCCAATGCCATAAAAATTTGATTGTACCCTGCATTACCATCCATGAAACTAATCACTTTATATCCAGCAGCAGCATCAACCAACGAATCAGCAATAGGCATCGGATATCCATCCATGGGTGTAGCTCTGTTCAGATCTCTAAAGTCTATGCAAACTCTCATCTTCCCATTTTTCTTGTACACAGGAACAATATTAGAGATCCATTCTGCATATCTGCATGGCCGAATAAAATTTGCTGCTATTAATCTTTCCACTTCCTTCTTCACATCGGCCAACACTTCATCTTTGTAGATTTTCCGGGGTGGTTGCTTGTAAGGTTTATAACCAGGCTTAATCGGCAATCGATGTTCAACAATGGAACGATCTAAACCAGGCATCTCCGAATAATTCCAAGCAAAGCAATCTTTGTATTCTTTTAACAACTCAATCAACTTCTCCCTGAAAACCGAATCCAAGCTAGCACTGATGAATATCGGCCTTGGTTTGTCACCGTCTCTAATGTCTACTTCTTCTAATTTATCAGCCGACACAAATCCATGTCCTAGCTTCCCGTCAGTCCCATCGATTGGATTATCCATTAAAAATTACTAAAAGAGCCGACTGCTTTGATCGGCTGTTGATTACTGCTGACTGGCTCAACAGGACCTTCTCCCCAGTCCTTACCTGAGAAGCAATCTATACCTTGATATTCCCAGAAGGCCGGTTCCACATTAGCCACGCTAATTGAATCATCTGCTGGGACAATTTCCACTTCATCATCTATCCACTGAATAAGCTGTTGATGCATAGTAGATGGAATACAGCAATTCGCATGAATCCAATCCCTTCCAAGTAGCAAGCTGTATGCCCCTTTGCCTTCAATAACAAAGAAGGTTGTAAGCAGAATCTTGGACCCAATCATCAGATCTACATGTACACATCCTTTGGTGTCCGAAGGATTTCCAGCAAAATCATTCAACACTATGCTTGTTGGCGTTAAATCTCCAGGGCTCATGCCAAGTTTCCTGAATGTATTGTATGGCATCACATTAACAGCAGCTCCACCATCAACAAACATCTTCGTTAGTGGCTTCCCGTTGACATATCCTCTTAAGTACAGTGGCTTCATGTGCCGATTCTGGACTGGCTTCTCGAAAATAGCTTGTTTATTCAATACCAATTGTGCCATTAACCCATATCGTTCGGCTTCATCCACTTCTGACAATATCTCTTCCTGTACAATTTGATTAGCTGGAGCCATGAATTCATTCGGCAAGAAACATACCATGCATGTAGGAGCCGAATGACCCGATTCGTCAGGCCTGTCTTTTGGTCGCCATATCGATTTCATCCTGGTTCCTGCTTGCTTCAATTCTTGATTCCTCAGGCGTTGGACTCTTCTCTTCTGGCTCCTTCTTAAACCAGGTGGACACCACTGTCCTTTCTGCCAAACATACTCACGATCTTCTTCCTCATGATCAATCCATCTATAATCAGCACGTCTTTTCATTGGTTGATCATCATTCTTATATACTTTAAGACGCCGATCATCACTAGGATGTACCCTTCCAATTCTTTCGTGGACGGATCGGCGAATGGCAACATTTTGCCTATGTTCGACATATCCATTATTGCATTCAGGACAGTTATTCCACGTAGGCAGCTTTAAACCCTCGTTCCAACAGTGTCTGAAGAAAACACAATCCCAATGTGCACGTTCTTGTTCTCGGACATATTCTTCTTGTTCTTCCTCAAACCTTTCTTCTTCGCGCCTTCTTTTCTCCTCCTCGTATTCACGTCTCTGGTGGTGCTCTTTTTCTTGCTGACGCTGCCACTTATTGAGGAGAATACGCGATGTGACTCTGGGTTTAGAAGAATTCCCAATTTCAAATTGGCTATTCGGGAAGCGAGGTCTTTCCTCGCGAATCTGTTCGATCGTGATTTGCCGATTAGGATCTACTGAGCCACTCTGCTTCGCTTTCTTTGACGTCAGGACTCTCACTTTTTCCTTTTCTCCAGATTCGGCAGTACTCACCATATTGATTGAGAACCCAACCATGTTCTGAGGAAACGGGTTACTATCCAACTTCATCTTATTGTCGAATTTCAAATGCCCTTCTTGGATAGCTTTCTGAATCCTCACTCTAAAAACCCTGCATTCATTGATGGAATGAGAATTTCTATCATGGAATCCACAGTACCTCTTATCTTTCACTCCATCGGGCCGAAGCATAGAATGCCCCTCTGGTAGCTTGATTCGGCCTTCCTTTACAAGATAATCAAATAATTTATCTGCCTTAGTTACATCAAAATCATAGGTGCCCTTATTCTGTTTAATCCACCTTTGATTCACCATGACTGGTTCTTTACTCCACACTATCTCTGCTGCAGCTATCTCCTCACTGTCTTCATACTCATCCCCTTGATCTGCTCTTTCAAGGAATTGGTTATATATGTCAGCTACATCATTATTTTTAGCAAATCTGGCATCTTTCTTGAAACCATATGCCTGGTTACTCATCAAGGCCAATCTGTGTGACAACTGGCCCAGATCATCAAACTCCATCCCGAATAGCTTCTCCCGAATGGCAGGCAGCATGCCAGCTACAGCCATACCAGCCAGCTGGTCATCAGGTATGTTCAGAGAAAAGCACATGCTCTTTGTTTCCCTAAATCTCCTGAGGAACTCCGTAGGTGTTTCATTATTCCTCTGCCTTAAGCTGGTCAAATCAACCAACTTTTTCTCGGTACTGCCAATGTAGTAATGAGCATGGAATTTCTGCTCTAGGTCTTTCCAAGTACAAATCGACTGAGCAGGCAAAGAAGCAAACCATGTAAAAGCTGGACCCGTCAGTGACAAAGGAAAGTATCTGATTCTGAAAGCCTCATCTGCCGAAGCTTCTCCAAGCTGCATCAGATATCGAGCTATATGCTCCACAGTGCTAGTATCATCTTGTCCTGAGAATTTAGTAAACTCTGTAGGCACCTTGACTCTATTCGGCAATGATACCCTTTGGTACCATTCTGGGAAAGGAGACGAGTACATGTACCCCTGATTTTTAGGCTTCAGACCGAATTGATTTTGCAATACATCGGTCATTTTTTGCACCATGAGGTCAATACTGGTATCTTGATTCCCTGGTCTTCCAGCAAGCATGCCTGCAGTACCAACATACCCAGGATTCGGGAGAGCGTCGATAGCATTGTAATCCATAAACTCTGAATATCCGTTTCCATACATGTCCCTTTGCAGCCTGTTGTTCAGAGGGGATATCTTATAAGCAGAAGCAGGTGGATTTCCCGTGGTGCCGAATGCCATATCACCATATGTACGAGGTTTCGGCAATGCATGCTGAAGCTCTTGCTGAATCGGCTGTCCATTCGCGTCTTTGGTTCCAGAAGCTTCAGTTTCTTCAGTACCTTTACCATGACGTTTCGGAACCGATGCTTGAACATTGAAATATGTTGGTCCACCAAGTTGCCCATGCACTTGCTCAAAAGGCTTATCCACGTGCTGACCAAAGATGTTGACCAGTATGAGCCGAAAACTGTTCAGGAATGCAGCATTATGATTGGTCATTGTTTCTCCCAAAGCCTTGTACAACAAGCTAGAAAGCTTCTCCCTTTCTTCATCTTCAGTAAGATCAGATTGTCCAGGCAAAAGAACTCTTGGCAGATCTGACTTGAGAAACGGCGCACCACTCCTGTTCTTAGCAAAAGACAGCAAGCACTTCTTGATGAACTGATCTGCAGCAATCTTCACCATCTGTTGATGTTCATCAGATAATTCTTCGAAAGTGACATCCAGAATGTCTTTTAATTCAGGCATCTTCAAAACTTGTCGGGTCCCACCGGGCGTGCCAAAAAGTGTGTTGACGTAAAATCCGCACCCCACGCCAAGCACACAGCAAGCCGAATTAGCTGGCTTCACACGCAGCACGAGCGTTTGAATCCGAAAGCGTGCCAGTCAATTTTCCTGAAACTGACAAAGGGAGAAAAGATGTTTAGATAACACCTGGAACGTACCGGGCAATACCAGTCAGTTCCATATTTGCGGCTACGGAGCCAGTTTCGAACGACACATAGCTACAGAGAAGCTATCTGTCGGCAGTCAAAGCCTCATTCGGCAATCGGCAAGGCACGCAGGGAGCGCACTGCCGAATGCGTGACGTAAGCATGACGAAAGATCGGCTTTCAGCCGAATGAACATTGTAACGCATACTCATAGCCGATTAACGAGAAACAAAGCATGATAGATAAATAAAAGGGCGAAAGCATGACCATAATTTCATAATAAACAAGAATGCATAGATTAAAAGCACTAGTCTACCGCATGTCTAGGTACTTTCCAACCCGTCAGGCATGAAAACAAACAAGTCAATCCACCGCATGATACGACTTGCTTGGAATCACACCACCAACCAAGAATAGGACAATCCACCGCATGATACGCCCTAAACATGGAAGGCTAAAAGCATTCTTTATTTATAAACAAAACCGTGGACGTGTTTCACTTGTGACGATACTGCCGAATTCAGCTATATAGCCGAATCGGGTTCCGTGGAGAAGGAACATGCCTCGTCGATGATGATAGATCTATCAGATCGAATCGAAT
This sequence comes from Echinochloa phyllopogon, assembly GCA_033239725.1. Classification (NCBI taxonomy): domain Eukaryota; kingdom Viridiplantae; phylum Streptophyta; class Magnoliopsida; order Poales; family Poaceae; genus Echinochloa; species Echinochloa phyllopogon. The sequence continues at coordinate 8,704,813 of BTCW01000001.1, forward strand.
TCTAATCCACCGGATGATTAGCTCTAAGACGACCCAAAAACCTGCATCTACCGCATGATACCCGGTTCTGTCAAGATCTACGCAAGACCAACGAGCCTGAACCCGCAACACGTGACAATCTAGATTAACTTCGAATTCGGCTATGAAAAGCAGAGCATCGTGAGCTGGAGCCGATTCTAATCAACCTAGACTGGGCAAAGGAGTGTTGTAATGAATCGAACACGAAGGTAAAATCCAGAGCAACACATGGTAACTTAATGAATCTATCAGATCTTGCCAAAATCCAATAGAGCCGATAACTTGTTCCAAGCTAAAACTTAGCCCACCGCATGGCTCATGATCTAGCAATGGAACCTTCCTGAACCAAGGCCTAAATCCACCGCATGATACTAGGCATGACGCAGGGTTGCCGGTACTTACGGAGGTCGACGGATCGATGACTCCTCTCGAAGAACTCGACGACTCGACTAAAGGACTCGATGTTGGCACGGGGCCGGTTTGTTGTATGATTGATTTGATTGTTTTTTATTACAGCTGCCATGGGTTTATATTTATACCCAGGTCTTGATACAACTCCTAGTCGGACACGACTACAATACTTGTTTCTAAAAATAAATGACGAATCTTCGTGCCCATATTGCGTTCCTTGTTCGAACCGGCCTTTTCCTTATGTTTTTCCACGTCATCACGCCTTCCCGAATGCTACCGCTTTTACCTGCGGAACTATGCCTCTGCCGAATGACGACGCGTTCCCGACCGCAGAGCGTTATTGCCGAATACTTCAGAGAAAGCCTCTTAGCCGAATGGTATCCTTCCATCAAATCCGGCCCACACGTCAGCCTCTTCCTGGTGCTAAATTTTGGTGTTAACACCATGCCCCTTTCGAGTAAAGCTACCATAAACTAAAGCACCTAATTAGTCAGTCAAAGCCAGAGCCACATGGCACTCATGGTTGTACTGTTTTCCTGGGTGGTTCTCCATGTTCCAATTAAAAAGATATGATCTTACCAATTAATTATTTAAAAGAGTATATGGAACATAGAGTAGAGGTTCATTTAACCAATCCCAGTTGAGCAAGCTAAGCATCATCTACCATCAAAGTTAATTAAATAACCCAGTTTCAGGGACAGGAAAAATATAGTGGCTAGGCAAATCCTTAAATAGGAACCCATCAAATTAAGACATATGCACGAGTGGTGAAATTAATAATTATTAGGACATTTGCATGACATAATACACTTGCCTTCTTCCCAACTCTGTTGCTGCTCAAATCCTTCTCCAACAGTTGGTTTTTCAGAGAAATCCTCGAACTGGTCGTTTCCTAATCGCATCACACATTCACATGCAAGGAAACAATACAACAAATAAGAAACAGTACACCAAACAATTCCAACAGAAGAAAACAACAGCACAAAACTAATCTACACGTTACAACGAACGCGTGAGCGCGAGAATCACTAAAATCGGAGTTAAAACTCAAAAGATATGGCTTTTCTAAGGTTCAGGGACTTGCTGGCAAAGTTTTAAAAGTTTCAGGGGCTTAACTGCGAAAAACCAGGGGCTAAAACATAATTTTGTATAAAACTATGAGGGCTAAACCATAAAATAACAGGGGCTGGACTGCGGGTGCTATTTTAAAACTTGTAGGGGCTAAAACGAAAGAAAACATGACCTATCTATAATTATTTTTGAACTAGGATGGACTGCGGGTTGATTTTCAAAACTTGGAGGGCCTTTTTGCAAAGTCGCCTAAGTTGACCGGTATGGATCTGTTTGACTTGGATGCTCGGGCTGACGTGGCCCGTTGGATCTCGATCTGATGGTCCAAAACAGATCGGGCGATGGGCTCATCGGCGGGGACAACAGAGCGGCGGCGCCGCTCGCGGACGCGGCGGAGCTTCGCCGGCGCTATGCGCAAAACGCGCTAGAGGCCACCAAACAATACGGGACTAGGTCGAGGAGAGAGAGGGGAAGATGGCGAGCTCACCCCGGTAGATCACGACGTGGGCGAGGCTTCGACGGCGGCCGGCGACGAGCGACGGCGGACGGCGGCTCTGCGAGTTCGGCGGCGAGCAAATTAGCGCGGAGCGCGGCCAAACTCGAGGCAAGAACACGATGGGGAGTTTCAGGGCATCAAGGCTAACCTCCTGGAGTGCTTCACGGCGAGTGCGAAGCTACGGCGGCGAAAATCGACGGCGGCGGCTCTAGCTCGGCAATGGCGGCGGCGCGGGTGGCTAGGGTTTGCGGGCTCGGTTGGATTGGAGGGGGAGGCAAAGGCGGCGGCGGTTTTATAGGCCCGGGATGGAGGCTCGGGCCCACGCCTAGGCGTGCGTGCCCAGGTCGAACACGGCGGCGCGGCGAACTCGGACTCGGGGCAGAGTCTGAGGCGGAGACGACGGGTCCGACAGGCGGGACCCGCCTGGCAGCGACGCGAGAGAGAGATGGGGAGAGGAGTGGAGCGGGCCGGCGCGAAGGGATTGGGCCGGGAGAGAAGCTAGCTGGGCCGGGAAAGAAACAGGCCGGCTCAGGAGAGAAAGCAGGCCGAGCGGGGAAAGTTGAGGGAGCAAAGATGGACTAGGCCCAGAATTGGAGGGGCGAAAACGAACTCAGCCTATTTAACTTTTCTAAAACTCAAACAAAAGCAAATCAAATTCGAATTTAAACAGAATTTAAATTCCAACTTGATTTACTAGCAACCAAAAATATATGCAACAGCATGAATGCAACAAAAACTTATTTTGACTAAAATAATTATTTAATATGATATTTAAATTGATAAAAGGCTAGAAATTTCAATTAAATCCTAGAAAATTTCTTTAAGCCTTAATAAATCCTAGAAAAATTTAGAGAGTTGCTACAATTTATTTGTGATGAATTTTAGGGTGTTACACAAAATCAATCGGCACGAGCATCACGGAAGATATCACGTCTCACGAGCAAGCAGTGAGCAACACCAGCTTCCGTGATGTGATATCCGTAACCAACGGTCTCTAGGGCCCGGACGTCCGATGGTGGTTAAAATATCGGACGGTACTATAGCATGTAAAATTCCCGCCGCAACATGTATGTAATGTTGTATGTAACATGTGAACTTTTTGCAACATACAAAAATAATATATGCAACATTATAGGACAATATCTGAAACATGAAAAGCCACTGGTTGCAACATTGGGGACACCTACAGAAACGGACGCCATCGGATATCATCCTGTTGCTACGGGAGTTGAGTAAAAATTACCACCGCAACATCAGAGCATGTTTCATCAAAACATCCCATTCATATAAAACATCCAATCGAATTTCATACGAAACATCCGATCAAACTTCGTGCAACATGAAGACAATGCTATTGCAACATCAAAATTATGCAACTGCAACATTGAAAAAAATTATTGCAACCAATGCAACATTTTCAGATCTTTTTACAACATTCACATCAATACAGTTGCAACATTCTTCTGGAATGTCCGAAACACGTGAAACATGCTGTTGCAACATGGAGTGAAACCCTAAAACATATCAGATCTACTTTTGCAACATTCACATCAATTAGTTGCAACATTTTTCTGAAATGTCCGAAACACGTGAAACATACTCTTACAACATGCAGCCAAACCCTAACTAAAAAATAGAACTGGATGAGGAGGAGGATGGTGAGCGGGGAGCGTCGGCGGAGGAGATGGCCGGCGACGCCCGCGGAGGAGCGGCGTGGCGGCGACACCTGCGGAGGAACGGCACGACGGCAGTGCCGGAGCCCGCGAAACTCATCGATATGGGCGTCCATCTCAGGCTCCATCTGTAACACGGGATCGTTGATACTGGACTCAACACTCTCCAAAATAGCAGATGCAGGGGCACATGGGGAGAGGGAGCTAGGGCGGCGAGCCAGCAGGAGCACGGGGCAGCGGCTGCGTGCCTGCGTGGGTGCGTGAGGCGGAGGGAGGAGGAGCTTGGGCTGCGAGCCAACAACGGAGCGTCAAAGGATTTGACCAGACTACTGAGTACAGGAACCGGATGGAAAATAGTTGGAGAGGATAAGACCATGGCCGGTGGCAAATGCGACCATCCGATTTTTTATTCGCTCCGGACGACCGTATACCAGCATTACCGTATAACCAACAGTAATGCTAGTAAACAGGCGTCCGGAGCCAGAAAAAAAATCGGACGCGCTCCGCCACTCCCAACGCCTGCGCACGTCCTTATCCTTTCCAACTGCTCCGCCTTGTCCCATTCATTTATGAGCCCCTGCCACTTCTGTCCCCCGCTCGCTGCTCCGCTCGCTCGGCTCGCTGCTCTGCTCGCTGCTTTGATAAGCTACGGAGCCGCGTCGGCCTCCCATGTCCACCGCAGCCGCCGCCGTGCTCCCCTCCCCCTCGTCCCCCACCGGCGGTGGCCAGCATGCCACCCTCACGGTGGACCGCGCGGCGGCGCTCCTCACGGGCTGCGCGTCTGCTCGCCGCGCCTCCGAGCTCCACGCCGCGGCGGTGTGCGCCGGCGTTGACCGCGACAAGGCCGTCGACTTCCGCCTCCAGCGCGCGTACGCCGCGTCCGACCGCCTGGACCTCGCCGTGGCGCTCCTCCGCCGCGCGCCCGACCCGACGCCCGTCTTCTACACCTCCGCCATCCACGCGCACTCCTCCCGCGGCCTCCACCCCGCCGCGCTCGCTCCTCTGCGGGCGCCTCGGCCGCGTCGAGCTCCTCCGTCACCGTCCCTCCTCCGCGTTCAGGCCGGCCTCCCTCGTCTCTGCTTCACCGTCGCCGTCGGCGCGCCCTCCTCCGCGGGCGCCCGTCGCCACGCCCTCCTGGGCGTCGTCTCGCCGTGCTCTCCTCCACGGGCGCCTCCTCCGCGGGCGCCGCCGTGCTCGAGCCAACCATGGATGCGGCGGATGCGTCTCCGGCGAACGCGCGGAGCTCCGTTGTGGCATCGTGGATGATGTGTGCGCAAGGTAGGGGAGGGGGTGGCGCACCGGCCATCCTCCGCCGGTGCCGCCGGCGGCGGCGGCCATCTCCTCTCGTGCCGGCGCCATCTACTCGCCATCCTTCTCCTCCTCCTTCTCTGGTTCTTATTTTTTTCGTTAGGGTTTTGCTGCATGTTGCAAGATCACGTTTTACGTGTTTCGGATGTTCCAAAAAAATGTTGCAAGTGTTTGATGTGAATGTTGCAAAAGTAGATCTGGGATGTTCTAGGGTTTCGCTCCATGTTGCAACAACATGTTTCACGTGTTTCAGATGTTCCAGACGAATGTTGCAACTGTTTGATATGAATGTTGCAAAAGTAGATCTGGGTTGTTGCGATGTTGCATATGTTTCGCTTGCATGTTGCAAGTGTTTCATCCGGATGTTACATTTTTATTGACATGTTTCACGTGGATTTGAATGTTTCATGCAACATAAATTGGATGTTGCAGTGGGTTTTATCAATCAATGGATGACAATATTTTTTTCAACGATTTTTTTTGTGTTGCAAATGTTAAGTTTTGATGTTTCGGATAACTGTTTTTGATGTTGCATATATGTGGACCCCACTGTCCGATTTTTTGCGTCCGTCCGGACGTCCGGGCGCTAGTCAAGCCGTATAACCAAGAGCCAACGCAGCGTCACAGGTACGGTCAACATCCAATGCAAGAGCTTTGTCTAATATTAGTAAAGCTATATGTGTATTTAGCATATAGTAAAAGTGACGTTAACAGACCCGTTTTTTTTTTTGCATTTAGCACAACAATGATTTTTTAGCAATCGATAATATATGCAACAAAGGTTAAAAGCTAAATTCTTCGCATTTCAAAGTTTTCCTTTATGGCGAGGAGTAACGGAAGCATTTCTCTTGGTCTCAAAAAAAAGAAAGAAAGGTGATGTTCTTTTAGTGCCAATCTACTGGTTTCTATTGGAGTCGAGATTCTTTAGTTTAACATTAACTTTTGCACAAGGTTATCTAGGTGTTACATTTCTCTCTTTTCTTGTATGAAATACTAGTTCAAATGTAGACACCTGTATGCACATGCACACACGCTCACCCTATGAATAGACACACGCAAATCCTATCCGTATGAGCGCTTCCAAGAAACCGAATCAATAGATATCGATATGGATGAAGTTACCGCATACAAATATCTATTGACGGACATGTTGTTTATCGCTGAAAGAATAACACCGGTTAAATTCTAAAATAAATTCAGAAAAAACGTGCTGAAATCGAAGACTCAAACTCAGATTTGTACTGTAAAACCTTACCACGTAACATCTTCTTTTTGTTCTTTATTTCTTTCCAAGGAAAATGCTCTTTTGAATTTGTGAGCGACCAATCTGATGCCTAAATTTGAATGACGTACTTGTGGATTTGAAATCTTCCGAGACAAATTTATGTTTTAGCTGCTAAGTCTATTTTTAGTTGAAGACCTCTCATATTAACCGGAATAAATGAATGAAACTTTGATGATACGATAATAATTTACGATGGATCCAGCCGGTTTAGACATTTAAAGGGCTGTATTTAAAGCAAGAAATGGGCCGTAAATAAAATGCCTTCTTGGGCCTCCTCCCGACTCCCACGCTTCTCAACAAAACAAGAGGCGTCGTCGTTTTCATCTCTCTCTCAAAAAAAACCCAAAAAAGAGGCGTCGTTCTAACGGCAACCTCTTGCACTTGTGACGTGCGCCGTTTAGCAGCGGAGCCTTCCCCTTTGCAGCGGCGGATGGCGTCGGCGTCGGGGGGTCCAGAAGCGGCCGAGGCGCTCCGCCGCCGCCGCATCCTCTCCAGCCGGCTCTACCTCGACGACGTCCCGAGCTCCAAGGTCGGTCACCCGTCCCCAATCCCCTCCTCTGCAACCTCGTTTCGCTGCCGTGGGTCGTAACGACCGCCCCGCCGTTCGCGCAGGCGCCCGTGGTCTACTCGCCGGCGTACGACATCTCGTTCAACGGGATCGAGAAGCAGTGAGCTATCTGCCGCACGCCACACGCTTTATCTGCACCGAATATATCGTGCCTGCCTCACGAACTCGTGCAGGCACCCGTTTGATTCGTCGAAGTGGGGCCGCGTGCGCAGCTTCCTTGAGGACGCCGGGCTCCTCCAGAACGACCGGATTCTCGAGCCGCTGGAAGCCTCGGAGGATGATTTGCTTGTGGTGCGTAAGCAGCTGCTTCCATTTTTTTTCCGGAAAAAGCAGCTGCTATCAACTTATTTTGGTAGCTATCTGCACTGTACGACGCAGTGGAGATTTATGGTTTGTGGTTTACCCAATCAGGTGCACTCTGAGTCATACTTGAACAGTCTTAAGAGCAGCGAGAAGGTTGCCCGCATTGTAGAGGTACTGCACTACTGCACATTCAGAATGGCATATTTGACCGTGATTTTTTGCTCCCTTTTTAGAAAAGGGAATATCTATTAAGAAAAGGGAATATCTATTAATATTCCAGCCTCTGTATCGATTGATACATATAGCTGTCCAGAGTCACAAACCAAAACACAAGAACCACAACTGGGTTTCTCGAAACAAAAAAACAACGGTTACCCAACAAACGAGTCATCCCTAACAACTCAAAAAATAAACCCACTGAACTAGTCGACACTAACAACTCAAAAAGCAGGAAGTCTATTATTATGATGATTTTTTTTGCTTGCTATAATCCTTCTATAAGCGCACACTTATTTATCTACTATGTCATGGAAAGCATGATGGTTTCTGACGCACTTGACCATCTGCATATTTTCTAGTACAAACTAGGCCGCTTAACAGTTAATTTTGCTGAAATGGTACGAAGTTACAGGGTGTAGAATTCAATCAGTATTTCCTGATTTATCCTAGGTTCCAGCAGTGGCGCTGTTCCCTAACTTGCTTGTTCAGCAAAAACTTCTTTATCCATTTCGGAAGCAGGTAAATGTTCTGTTGCCCTTTGGTGTTCCCTTGGCTCTTAATTTTGGATGTTCGAAAAGCATGATGAAGTGATCTTTTACCTTTTAGGTGGGTGGCTCGGTTTTATCAGCCAAACTTGCACTAGAAAGGGGATGGGCTATCAACATTGGTGGGGGCTTTCACCACTGTTCGGCAGAGGAAGGGGGTGGATTCTGCGCATATGCTGATATTTCTATGTGCATCCATTTTGCTTTTGTCCGTTTGAATATCTCAAGGTAGGAGCTGTACTTGACATCGGTACCTTCTGTAAACTTACGCACTGATAACTGTTAAGTAGGCCGACCTAGTGTTATACTTCCTTTTGCTAGCAGGTAGTTAGCTTAGCATTATAATTTATCATTGCTCTGCCAAAAGTACTCCAGCAATAAGGAACTATGAAAATTGAAAACTTCTGAAGTATTGATACGAGAGTACATGATAGCTATTTTGGTTACATGAGTCACTTATCTGATTTGCAGAGTAATGATCATTGATCTAGATGCTCACCAAGGAAATGGTCATGAAAAAGACTTTGGCAGTGATGGTGAGCGGCTGAGTGCTCTATTATTTTCTTGTGCATATTTTTGTACTTTCTACTATTTCATGGTTCGTTGACATTTATTCTTCTTTGCAGGAAGGGTTTACACTTTGGATATGTACAATTCTGGAATATATCCTTTTGTAAGTACTTGCAAACGTCTGTCAAACATGATACCTCCTTCCCGAGGCAGTTCATTAACTTATTCTAAAGTATATATCAAACGAAAGGTCATTTGTTTCTGTGTGGTGCATATGGCATATCTGGTTCTGTATCCTGCATTGTGCAGTCACTTAGTACTTTTACTACATAAGAACAGGATAGCAATTACAACCATCTGAATCGTAATACTTTTGTGTGTGTGACTGGCACTGGTAGCTCTGTATCTTTCAAGTCAGTCTTCTGCATTGCAATTAACTTCCAATCTAAAGGTTGATGTTCATTTGTAATAAAGAGAAAATGCAATATTAATTCCCTGTACTTTTACAGTGCACCTGCTCTCAACCTGAACTACAAAACTGAGAATTGTACTTAATAGTTTGTACATCCTAAACTAGTAAACTTTCCCCTGTTCCATGGTTGGAGATGGTTTAACTAACGCGGACCATGCTGTGCCTTGGAGCCAGTTAACAAACAACCAATCCTTGGTTGCCTTTTTCGGGTGGGTTCACCCACCTCATGTGGTTATTTACATACTAAATTGAAAGTTCAGGATGCAGTATACCTGGTTTTGTTGCTCAGGAGGTTCAGCAGATGCACTGTTGAACTTCAGATGGCAATAAAGGCCTTTTTCATTATACATTTTCCTTTGAAATCATTATGCATCGAAAGTGGGTGGCTAGATTTTAGTTCCTTTCCTTTTTGAGTATAAAAGGACATTGTTTGTTTCAGGATCATGTGGCTAAGAAGTACATCGATCAAAAGGTCGAGTTAGATGTAAGTTGCACTCTTTATCCTGTTATCTGTTATATTTTTCTGCATCTGTTACATACTGGAGTTGTAAGTTATACTATACTTATTTCCATTTTTAGAGTGGGACAGAAACAGAAGATTATTTGGAGAATCTTGATAAGGCTCTCAAGGTAACACGTACATTTTGGTAGTATCTTAATCCCTATTAGTTCACCTACAATATCAGTGGTTATGTATATGTTTATTCAAAACAGAAGTCACTATTTGGTTTCTTTTTACTGTGAATGTGATATTTGCACTCTTTGTGTTAAGGATCTGAATTGCGAAACTTGATATTTGGTAAAACAGTCTGGAATTAGATTTATGATATGGTTATATATCATGATGCACTGATGCTATCAATACTGTCATCATAGATTTAATGGTGCTTTGCATGCTTAGACCTCACCAGCCAATTATAGCTGAGGCCCAATTTGCTTAGGATGGTAAACTAAATCAACAATCAACTTTCGTACTCAGGCGAGAACTTATGATGCATGACTAAGCCTCATTTCTTTTTAAGCCAATATATACACAGCCTATTCTGGTGTTTGGACAGATCTGAATGCATATAGTTTCAGGCTTTCAGCCCATTCCTTGACCCAAGATTGGAGTGCGGAACTGTGGATGCACAGCATTGAACTAAGAAGGGGTTGGAAAGTATTAGGAATGAGCACATCATTAACTTGTGGGATTATAAGCTTATGAGTACACCATGATGGACCCTTATTCCAGCACTGACAGTTCATTAGAAGTTAGAACGTTTAGGATGCCAGGATATATGAAATGTTTTCAGCAGTGATCCAACCTTTTTTTTAGTTTGAAGAATCACCAATTTTTTGTTTATGGAGTTTTCATGCCATGAGGGTTCACTTCTGCTTGTAGAAAAATCCACAATTCTAGATCTAAAAGAAGATGGAATAATAGCTATGTACAGCTGGAGAAGGGGATTCAACTCAAGGAGCTCTCCTGGTGTTAGTCCGCTAAATTGGAGCTATTATTACTGCATAGGATGGGATGCACACACTTTTGTATGACGCATTCATGCTATATCAGTAGTTGCAGTTGCACTTCAGAGATGGTTTACAGTTTAGGTCCTTATACCTTCTCTTTTGTTTCCTCTTCATGCTAGTCTCAGGCACAAACTTCTCTTTACGCAAAGGGCTGCTGCCTCATTCGGGTATTGTAGTTCTTCTGCTGCCCAAGGTAGTTGCCAGATGCAAACTTTGTCTTCTCTAGGTAGTTTTGCCATGGCCTGACCTGTCGCAACTCGCAAGACCCTCTATAGTTTTCTTCTGAAAGAAATGGTTTACATAGAGTTTAGATTGGTTTTGAGAGAAAGAACATTGACGATACAGTTCCGGTCAAAAAAAAAACATTGACGATACAGGAATACTTGTTTTGCATGTTAGATTTGCAGCAGTCAATCGTCAATTTAGTTAGGTCTGGGTTATGCATGTGAAACGACATGCTAATTTTTTAGGTTGAATAGCATTACTGTCATGAACTTATGATATGGATGATAAAATATAAACCCAGGGGCCTTTCCTTAGGCAATGAAAGTGTGTAGTTTAGTTCTATACCAGTATGGTTTTAAGCATGCCACCTTGTGACTGGCATTGATTTGTTTATTTGGTCGAGGTCAAGTACCGGTTGTCTACAAAAACAACATGGAGAAAGGGACATAAAATAAATTGATAAACTCTTGTGATATTCTATTCCATACTCATTGAAAAGCTTCTTGATCTGTTTTCTCTTTGAACATTTGCTTGCTCTTTGCTTTCATACATGACCTTTGTCTAGGGATAACTTGTTTCTGCCAAGCTCATTCCCTGCATGTTGCTTAGAAAGATTATTTGTAGGCCTATCCAAAACAGCTTTGCCAGTAAGTAAAATGAAACACATGAATGCAAATTTCATACACATTTCCAGCAAGCTCAAATATTACTCAGCTTTAAAATTGGAAACCCACTCAATCTGTCCTTAAACGGCCCTTGTTGTTTGCAGGTAGCAGAAAGTAGATTTCAGCCCCAGTTGATTGTGTATAATGCTGGAACTGATATCCTTGATGGTGATCCTTTAGGCAGACTAAAGGTATGTCCTTTCGCGTGAACCACATATTTTATCACAGCATTCTTGTAACATGAAGATGTACATATATGCAATGGTCTGTAGGGCTGTACTTCTTAAAAAGCTGCTTAACAATGCATTGGCTGATTCAGTTCTGCACTTCTGCTCATATTATGCTTCCACAATTTCCAGGTTAGTCCAGAGGGTGTGGCTATTAGAGATGAAAAGGTTTTTAGATTTGCAAAGGATCAGAATATTCCTCTCCTAATGCTGACATCAGGTGGGGGACTTTGCTCCTCATTGTTTAAGTTCATCTGCATTGAGTAATATTCTCTAAAGACCTCCTAATGATGAGGCTGTCCTCTCTCTGGATCTCACTCCCCTCAGGTGGCTATATGAAGTCAAGTGCCCGTGTCATTGCAGATTCGATTATCAACCTATCGAAGAAAAACCTGATAGATATAGGTACCCGCTGTATACAAATTGAATAATGGCGATAACCATGTATGCCTGATGGATGCATCATGTAATAATAAATGTTACGCTGATTCTGTACTTGCACATATCAACGTGATGTAAGGCAAATTGTTTGATGTGAATGGTTCGACCCATTGACTTATTGAGGGAACATTAACAGTCGTTCAATGTTCATATTATGCCTCTTTTTTGTCAGCAACCCTGTTTATTTGGAAGATTGACCCAATGACGTTTCTTCATTCACATGTGAAAGCTCATGCCACTCGACTAATCATCTGTAAGTCTTTGTCAGTGTTCTATGTTTGTACATTGGGGGTCTACTGCTCAGCTCCAGTTAATAAATTTTCAAAGTAATTTCAGGAGACAAGTCCCCAGGAATTGTGGCTGAGAGCTACCTGGCTCTGGTCTTTGGCAATTGGCATGTAGCTTGTGCCCTCAGCTCTCTGGCATTTTGACCCAGGAAGAAAGGTGCACATTTGTCCCCATTCAACTGTTGCTGACCGGTTTTTGTAGTTTGATTCCGGTTCTTTTTCAGCTTGTGCATTGTGCTAGCTGGGCGTCATTTTGAGGTATGCAAATCTCCAACGTCTGTCGGAATGTCGGATGATCTGGTGCCTGGTGGTGTCCCACTTAACTTGACGTCAACCCTTCTCCAAGGGCAAGGTCAGTAGTCCAAGATAGCGGGGTAGGTATGCTGCTTAGCAGGGAGCGGAAGCGGATTGGTGACATTGGGTTGTCACAGTCTGTCGTTGTCACTTGAATTGAATGGGTTTGCCCCTCACGTGCCCTAAGACAGTTCTTTCCTTCTTCTGTTACCTTGGGGTGTTTAGTTCCCTGAAAAGGGGTAAAAAGGAAAGGTGAAAATGTTACATCGGACACTATAGCGCACTGTAGCACTTTTCGTTTGTTTGTAGTAAACATTGTCCTATCATAACCTAACTAGGCTCAAAAGATTCGTCTTGTCGTGTACATCAAAACCATACAACTAGTTTTTTTATTTACCCACGTTTAGTGCTTCATGCATGAGGAGAGAGGTTTGATGTGATTTGATGAGATAGATGAATAGTGAAGTTTGGAGAGAGACTAAACAGGGCCCTTCTCCGATGGTACTCCGTAAGACAGTTCTTTCTTCTGTTGCACTATGACTTCCAGGAATATTCGTGGTGTTGGGGGTTTGGGAAGCTTCTGGAGTTCTTGGTAACATCTCTATGATGTGGTTATGAGCTCATCTCCACGAAGTACATGGTCCCTTCTCAGTGTCTGGCATTCTCTTTGTATTTTCTCCCCGCACTTTATAATTTTCCAGCAAAAATCTACGTCCTCCAGTTTCCTGGAAAATTCAAAATGTCACACTAATATGTTGATGGAAATGGGACGCCAAACAGAGGCCGCACAACCCAGATGCCACACCAGGTGCGCTATCCACCAAATCTTGGCTGATTGTCGAATCTTTCTAGCATTCAAGCATGCGTGATGAATCGACTTGTACAAGTTCGAGTAAATAAGACATGTACAATTCAGCAAGGTCATGGGTGCTAAAAAGATCACGAAAACTCACAAGCTGGACACCTGTTCGGCAGGTTGAAGTGCAAAAACAGCGTTGCAAATGGCTACTACAATTTAGCAAAACCTATAGTAATTTGCAAGTTTACAGTCAAAAACATATCGCACCTGCAGGTGACAGAGAATTACTATCCTTATCAATGAACAAAATATGTAACAATGCCGTTTGCACAGGGGTCATCCTTATGAATGAACAAAATATGTAACGTATTGTTAAGGCCAGCCTCCACGAGGAGTTTTGTGGGTCATTTAAGTAGGGAGTTTTATGGGGTGAAATAAAAATTTCATCCCTATAAAACATATTTGGCTCCATTATCAAGTTTTTAGTTTCGGTAAATGTGCCATGAAACGCTACACCGATACTAATGGAAGAGAGATGCTGCAAGGAAAAATTAGCTAACAAATTAAATGTTCTTTAAAACAAACACTACTACAGCTTTTTGATGGTAAAGACTAAAGAACCTCGGTACACTTCATTAAAAAAAGACTTGCAGTGATGATGCCTCTCCTCCCCCCTCCCCAGGTCCCCACGACCGACCCTCGCCGACCGCCACTCCGGCGCCGGCGACCACTTTCCCTCGCCGCAACCACCTACCCTCCCCCTCCTCCCTCTCCCCCGACGCTGCGCCGTTCCATCCGAGCGGGGCCTCCGGCGGCAGGGGCAAGCTCCTCAGATGGCTGGAGGACTCCCCCCGCTCCGACGACGAGGCGGACGACCTCTCCCGGCCCCGCGCCACCTACCGCGACGCCCTGACGAGGCCAGCCATGGAGATGGCCGGCACCGGGGCCAAGACGACGAGGGCGGCGGCGCCATCTTCCCCAGCACCGGCGGGCGCCCCGTACTCCTCCTCCGACAACTCCACCGGCGGAACCAGATCTGTGCACGAGAGGTTGGGTCCCGTGAGGAGGCTCGCTCTGGCCGCCACTGGCAACGGCGCCGCGGCCAGACGCGGTTGGTACACGCCCAGCTGAGGCCGGCCATGGAGACGGCCGGTGCCGGAGCCAAGACGACGACGGCGGCGGCGCCATCTTCCCCAACACCTGTGGGCGCCCCGTCCTCCTCACCCAACAACCCCACCGGCGGAACCAGGTCTGTGCACAAGAGGTTGGGTCCCCGTGAGGAGGCTTGCACTGGCCGCCACCGGCAACGGCGCCGCGGCCAGACGCGGTTGGTACATGGTCTACCCACCCGCCGCCCAGATGACCGGGGCAACAGAGGACGCACCTGCCAGCGCTCAGGCTCCGGCAATCCTCGACGCGCCCCCTCCCTCCCCCTCTGGTGGACGCGGAAGGCTTCACCAGGGTCCAGAGCCGGCGCGAGCGCACCGCACGCCGCCGGCGCCAGAGGCAGCGCGCCCCCCAGCCGCCACTGCCGCGCGTCCGACCGGAGATGGCGGGCCGCTGCTTCAACTGCCTGTCCTACAGGCACATGGTGGCGCAGTGCCGCCTGCCCACCCGCTGCTTCCGCTGCCATGGCCTCCGGCACCGGGCACGGGAGTGCAAGCGGCCACGCAGTCCGGCCAACTCGGCATCGTCGAGGGCGGGAGGTGACCGTCGCCTTCAACGGGCGCGCCAGGGGTCCCTGCCGACCCCTCATGGCCGGTGTGCCTACGCACAGCCCGGGCGGAGGCATGAGGACGGCCGCGGGCAGCACCATGCTGCGACGCAGGACCGGCGGACGGGGGGCGCCGAACCGCCGGAAGCTGCCTCCTCACTGCGCTCTGCTGGCGGGGTACCATCGGCGGCGATGGCGGCCATGGCGCCGCTGTCCGTACTGGCCAAGGAGGACTGCAACATGGGGACAAGCCAGTCGACGGTCAAAAGCAAAAGCTGTTCTCTGCCGGACAGGCCGACCGACGGCCCCGCAGCGTACGCCATCCAGCTAGCCGTTGCTGAAGCTGGCCTGGTGGGGGACCTGGTGCTGCACGACAAGTCGTCCTGCCCAAAGGCGATTGAAAAGGCCTCCTTGCCGGTTCGGGAAAGCAGCGTTGTCGAGGCAGAGCAAGAGACAGAGTTTGGGGTGGACTACATTGAACTTGTCCCATTCGAAGACCAGCGCCCCGCTCGTGATACCACGGTCCCCTCAGCCTGGGATCCGATGCTGCTCGAATGCACACAGCAGCCGAAGAAGATCTCATCACGAAGCAGTTGCACGCCCCAGCCTGTCCTCAAGACTTACAGGAGAAGGGAGCGTTGCGTCCCAGCTCGGCAGCAACCTGACGAGGGGGATGCGCCGGCCGGCTCGGTCGCGAACCCGGATATTCAGCTCACTGAGTCAGCCGTGGCGGGCCTGGCCGAAGCGCCTGATGGGCCGATCACCACCATAGCGGCGACACCTACGACGAGCAACAAACGACGGGCCAGCAAGCCTGACAAGGCACAGGCGGCCGCGGAGTCCGCGGCCGAATCCGTCTCCCGCGGACGGCCCGCAACCAGGGCATCGGCTCTGAAGTGCTCCAAGAAAACGTCCGAGCCAAGCCTGGAGGAGGCCAAGGCAGCCATGGCCGCTTTCCTTTCCAGCGTGAGTCAGGCGCTGCAAATGCCGCTGGCGAGCATGCCGGAGAGAAGGGGCGCCGCACCAAGATCGCCATCAACGGCAATGCCCAGGCGAAGCGGGAGACTCGCCAGCCAAGCGTTCAACTCCAACGTGCGACCATCGGAGAAGGGCAAAGCGCTGGTCATGCGCAAGCTGGGCTACTACTCGACTGAAGACACAACCGGCGAACAGAAGCCGGAGGCGGTCTTCCACGGGCCTCTGGACGCCGACCGGTTCGCGGCCATTCGGGACATCCTCCCAGCCGCACGGGCGCTCTCCGATGCAGAGCTCCTGGCGGCTGCCGCCCAGGCCAACACGGCCACCCGCGCGTGTTGAAGCGCGCTCCACAGGTCGAGGTTGTTCCTCTCCATAGATACGAATTACAATATCCTTGCGTGGAACGTCCGAGGGTTGACCGCGCGCGTACAAGGTGATACCTTCAACATCATCCTCGACGATGGCGGGAGCAAGGCAAATGACAGCATTAGGCTGGCCGGCACCGGCGACTGCGGGACTAGGACTAGCTCTTAGTTTTTCTTAGTCTTGGGTGCCTTTTTCTGAGTTTGGTTGATATCCTAGCCGTATAGTCTGCTAATTGTTGTGTGAGTGTTCAGTGCGTGCGCCCCCGCTGCGGCCCGCGTTGTAATCACAAACTATTTCTTAATGCAAAGATACGCAACTCTCCTGCGTGTTCTCGAAAAAAAAGACTTGCAGTGCTAGACTTTTTCTAAGAGCATCTTCAAGAGACATGCCAAATTATTTTTTAAAGTTAAATTTAGCTATAGTTAGAGAAAAACGTTTTCAACAGACTTTGTAAATGACCCTACAAATTTAGTGGCTCTCCATCCCACCTCATTTGCTAGCTATTTTTAGCTAGCCTACCTCACTAGCCATCTTTACAAAATTTATTGGATTACTCTGTTATCTGTTACTCAAATCTATTTTTGAGAGTAGCTAAATCAGTAAATTTGACTAGTTTTTTTAGCTAATCTCTTGGAGATGCTCTAAGCTACTATAAATGCCTAGCGAAATAAAAAAATACGTTGGATTTGGAATCAACGAAGCTCCCCTTGGGATCAACATGAGTGGATCTGAGCCAACCAATCAACAAACCGATGATTGTCTGATTAGAGAACGCATACAACTTTATCCCCATGGACAACCCAACAGATTTTAAGATTGACAAAGTTGTCATTAATGTCTTATTGTTAACGACTATGTTACCTACCACTAAAAGAATTAGTATTAATTTATACTATAAAAAGAATTAGATTTGAAAACGCTTCTCATCAATAAAAAATTCACACCCACCTCACATAGGACCCACCTGTCAGGAAAATTGGTTGATGAATGGTCAAAAAAGAGGGGGAGGGACATTCCTATGTTGATTTTCCCCTCTAAATCTAAAACTTTTTTCACCCAAAAAAGGGCCCACCTAAATATACCCACATTTGTACCGACGTCTATACACAATTACCCCGTATTGCTAAAAGACAATAAATTAGAGAGTTTTCTCCATATAAATAAATGCCAACTATCATGAGTTTTGAGAATACCTAAAGCTCTCCATACATGAGAGAGCGAATATAAAGTATTTTTAAAAACGCTTTGCACTAAACGTGTTTTAGTACCTACATGTCATCAATAAACGTGTGTGCCGCACGTGCGTTCTTGCTAGTTTCTGAAATAAATCTAGAAAAAAACTACTCCGATGCTGGATTTGCATTGATTGATTCTTCCATCGACCCATCTGTCGGACCACAGTAGCCATCGTCAACTACTCCCACTGATGATTAGTAATGACGCATCAAACATGGCGAACCTTTGTCCTAGTTTATTTGTCAGCAACCCTGTTTATTTGGAAGATTGGCCCAATGACATTTCTTCATGGTACATGTGATGGAAGCTCATGCCCCTTGACCCTTGTCATTATCAACTGTGCAGTTGCTGTCAGTCTTTGTCCAAGTGCAGTGCATACTGGATGGTAACGTCCCAGTGAATTCTTTTACCTTGAAGCAAATTCATGGAGGAAACTAACCCCCACCCATATGCATGATCTGTGGCTGGGGGCTCTCTGGATATGGCCCTTTTGTCGTGTATATCCTCCCCTCTCTGTCACTTTGACCCGGGACGAAAGAAGGTATAATGCATTTCATTTATCCCTGTTAAGTTGTTGCTGACTGGTTTCTGCACATGATTTTTCAGTTATTTTCCCAGCGTCAGTCGTCACTAAGAATCATTCATGACGTACAATGCAAATCATCTTAACGCCTGGCGGCGCCTGATGATCCCATGCATGGAGTCTCACTTCTAAAGTCTGAACCTTCAACTCTTGATGCTTCCCTTCTTCACGGACTCCTACTCGGAACTGCAGTCTATGTGCAGGTTGTTCTCATACCAAGCCGTGTCAACCTATGTCATTTTCCTTCTAGACTTTCGAAGTTTCTTACGAAACCTCGTACATGTCAAGGTTCCGGGTCTCATTTTCATATTCTCGACGTGATGGGAATCTTGCAAACTTTGGTGACTTGATCGATGGGTCTATAGCTGTGTACGTACTTGTGTTTCGTGGTAATTATAGTTCAAATCGACATCATTGGTTATTTTTCCATGAGTTTTCTGGTCCAAGAGCAAGACCAATTATACATATATGCTGCTTAGCAGGGAACAGATGAATGCAAGAACTGAGCTTTCAGTCTGTCAAAATCCATCGTTTCAATCAAATGAATTGAATGGATTCGCTTGTCAGGCGCCGTAGATAATTGTTTCCTTCCTTTTATTTGCTAAATTTTCCAATGAAAGCTGCAGGACTTCCTGGTAAATTTTTCATAAGATTGGATTTCGGAAGCTTCTCCAGCTTGCTTTCGGTATCATCTTTTTATTACTGGCAGCTTTTTGACAAAATCACATTACTCAATGGTATAACCATGATCAAATGGAGAATAAAAGGTTGGCCAACCATGTTCAATCAATGTTAGATGGACCACGATAACGTGCGACGGGTTGCGTCAAAACTCAATGCACGACCCCCTCGATCTCTCCTCCGACAAATCACGCACCCCTTCCCCTGTGACCAATCTAGAGATTGTACATTGTCTGCACTATCTGAATTGACATAAGCACTCACACGCAGCCGTCAATCCAAACATCGTTGATGACATTATCTTTAAGAAGTGGATATATAATTTTTTTAAATGAGCATAACTCCCTAATCATATCAGGCATCCATTTTCAAATCCGTTTGCGCCGCTATGATACTTGCAACAAAATATACAAAACTAGATCCATATTTGATATGTTTTGAAGCTGTTTTACACAACTATAAATTTATTTGCATATATAGTAGCAACATATATACAGGTTGTGTGACAATGTGTTGTACTTTACAGATAATAACTTGTATTACATGTGTACTATGACAACTTATATATCTTTTAGTACCTTTAATTTATGCGGATAGTATGTGTCAACCTTAATGGAGAGTATGTGTATCTTTTTACATAAAAAAATAGCCAAACAAGCAAATTATATAGACACTATGTATTAACTTAAATAGAGACTATGCATATCATCTTTATAAAAAAGCACAACACAAGTAAATTCTATAGATACGGTGCATCAGCTTATATAGAGATTATATACATCATTTTTACATATATATTTTACAATAAAGGCTGCAATAAATAAGTTGATATTACATATATTATTTTTAAAAAAAGACTACATGAGTAGTGTCTTGCGTGATTCTTGTATATCCTTTCCCTATGGAGATAGAGGAGTTATTGTTTGAGCCAAGAAAATAAGTTGGTACATAATAATATGCAGGTTTATACTTTATAATATATGTAGATTTATAGTTCTAATATATGTAGGTTGATAGTCAGAATACACAGATTGATTCTGATTCAGAGAATACACATGTTGATACTCAGACTATATATAGATCGATAGTTATAGTATATGTAGGTTGATAGTTAGAAACTTAGAATACATAAGTAGATACTCAGAATATCGATTAATAGTCATAATATATGAATGTTGATAGTTATAATACATAGGCTGACTTAGCAAATACACATATAGTCTTAATATATACTGGTTGATAATTAAAATATACAGGTCGATGCTCAGAATATATGTAGGTTGATAGGAAAAAAATTTGATAGTGTAGAATATATCACGTCATCATCAGTGTCATGAGACAAATTTGGATGGATAACTTAGACGTTAGGCCAATCCGCATCACCACCTAGCTACTAGCGCGTTGTGTTGATCGACCCATGCCGCCAACATCCATGGTCGCCAGCAAGGAATCGCATCCGATATGCATGCGGGCGAGGAATCGACTCCTCCTGTTGTTGCATTGTTTGTCATGGGGGAGAACAGACCTGATTTATTCACGGGGCCCAACCCCCCACGACAGGCCAACCAAAAAAAGCTAAGGTATGCTAGTAATTTATCTCTACCTAATTATAAAGCAAGGATTGCTTCCACGGTACCTAGGAAACGGTTGATTATGCGGTACGTCGTAATTTTATAAAAAACCCATAATCTATTTTTAATATTAAAGTTGGGTACGTCCTCTTATGTCACGCCTACGTCGTCACCGACACGCAGTGCTTATCGAGTCCACTTCCGTCGCTTCTTCTAATCTGCTCTGCCTCTGATGCCGCGCCTGCCACTGCTTGGCGGGGGCGCGATGAGCTTCAACACCAAGGTTCACTTTAAGAATGGAACCTATGGCCACACACATTTCCTTTCTGCCGTGGCCCTTTTTAATCCGAGTACGGGTAGCGCCACCGGTCGCCGTAGTCGTCCACCACCATGAGCTGTTGAGCTTCTTGCTCGTCGGCACTCGTTTCTGCAGGGTGACCTGGACCATTGCAGCGCGCGGCGATGACAGTGGTGTCATTATTCCAGGCAGCAAACCTGCCGGAACTCCGGAAGCGGCGGCAATAGCGGTCACTGCGACGGTGTCGCTTCTGAGGCGGCAGTCAAAGCTCAAGTGTATCTCGAGGTGCAAGTGCAAGTAGGAAGCTGCCCTGCCGGAAACTACACCAACTTATGGTGCACCTTGAGCACTAGCTGGCCCTCCATTGAGCAAATAAACCAAGCTTCCTACAGGGCTACAAACCAATTTACTTGTGTGCTTGTCGATGTCCTCCGGTGTGCAGAGTGGAACCTGGCCGAGGCTACAACAGCTTCCTACCCAGAGTTCTCCTACTCCAAAACTAGCAATGTATGGAAGAATGGGTGGTTGAAGCAATTTATCGAACAGACATGAGAAGGTGTGTTTGCTTTCACTGTGCGCATGAGCTGTTCGGCAAAATGTTTCAGACATGAGAAGTAGGCCTTTCATCATTTTTTTTGTTTCATTGAGCTGCTTTGTGTGTTTTGCTCCATTGTAACTCGCTCTTCTCGTGTATGTCTGTCGACGAATTATGTCGAGCACGTCTAACTGGGGATACCCCAGGGAGTAGATTTGTGTGGGTCTCGCCGAGTTCTAGGAACGAAAGTACACGAACAACACAATTTAGACAGGTTCGGGCCGCGAATAGCGTAATACCCTACGTCCTGTGTGCTTGAATGTATTGCACGTGTGGTGTTACTTGGTTTTGAGGGGGGTCCCTGCCTCGCCTTATATAGTCTGGGAGGCAGGGTTACAAGTCGGTTTGTACAATCCTAGTCGTATACAACATGGATAACTACAACATGATGCTTTGGGGAGTTTCCTATCAGTACACGACTAGTTATTCCAATCTACTACGCCGTCTTGCACCATAGCCGACTGGTTTGAAGTAGTCGGATCAAACTCCTCTCTGCAGAGTAGATTAATCCTCTGGATAAGTGGCCCTAGGGATCCTGGTCCCACAAGCCCCCGAGTATCTTGCGCCTTTGCTTCAAATCTTGAATAACTGGAGCTAAGCTCAAGACGCTCAATTTTCTCTTGACGAGTAGTTCCATTGGAGTGCATCTTTTGATGCACCCAATGGGTGTAGCCCCCGAGCCTCCGAGTACTTTTGAAGTAGTCGGAGGTTCAAAAGCAATCTTCTGTCTTCATCTTGAGTAGTTCAATGGTGTGCACCGAGTAGGTGCACCCATTGGGTGTAGCCCCCGAGCTTCGAGTAGTTTGTCTGAAAAAAACCAATCGAAGGTCCTCGAGTAGTTGTCCCATAATTATCGGAAAATCAAATCCCAGAATATCCGGTAACAGCCCCCGAGCTTTAAAATAAAAATCTTTTTGATTTAAAGATCAGAGTAAATCCTTCTGGATCCGTTGTAAACTTGAATGTCCGAAATTTTCGCCGCCATCTGTTAAGGAAAGTTATCCCGAAAAAATAGGCGGGAATGTAGAATGTCATGCGCCGCCGCACTGTAGTGAACAGTAACCCTAACGAATGGTTATATAGATCTGACCATCGGACATAAATCAATCACCGGGCCTTTTCATAGTCGCCACCCCCAGAGCGCACTGCGACCTTGAATCCTTTGTCCACTAAAAACCCGCAGCCCCCAAGCTTGAGATTTGGTTGAAGTAGTCACCAAGCTTCGGAGTCAGTGAATGCGAGAGAAATCCAAAGCCATAATCCGCTCCAACATGTCTGAATCGAAGCGAAATGCTGTCTCGAAGAGGGGCGGAAAGAAGAAGTCATTGGTTCCAGAATCATCAGCGAAGCCTGCCTTCGCGGATCCGCCATCCCCAGCTGTTGCTTGGAAGAAGTGTACAGTGAACACCGACGACCTCACTGAATTGGTGGAGCAAGGTTTGCTTCTAGATTCCGTAGCTCTTGAGTGGAAGTCTTGCTAAAAACAACCTTTCCCTACCGAAAACAATCAAGAAATTCATTTGTTTATCTCCTTTTGTGAGCGAGGGGTTGGATTACCCATCTCTTCTTTCTTCAAGGAATTCCTTGCATTCTATAGCTTGCAATTACATCATCTCAACCCAAATGGGGTGCTCAACATTTCTGTCTTTGTCCATGCCTGTGAAGCGTTCTTGGGTATCAAACCCAGTCTTGCCTTGTTCCGCACTTTGTACCACATCAAACCACAGCCAAATAATATGCGAACAGAGGTAGTTGGTGGTGCGGGAATTCAGTTCCGCCAGAACATGAAGGCCAAGTGGTTTGAAATGCCTATCATGGATTCATGCGGCGACTGGAAGAGCAAATGGTTTACTATCGGTGAGTATATCCAAATATCTTGTTTATTTGAATAACTATGCCGTTTGGTTGATATCATGGTGAACCACATGTTTGTGTATTGAAAAACAGTAGGGAACCACTCGTTGAGTTGTCCACCAAAGGATGGGTGGTTTCCCCGAGACCAGTCGAACTGGAACTCGCGTCCGACTGCGGAAGAGGCCAGGGATGTACCCGCTCTGTTGAAGCGGGTACAAGAGCTGAAAGATCAAGGACTCACTGGAGTAGGGATCGCCTTCAGCTTCATGAAGCGAAGGATTCAACCACTCCAGGAACGTCATCACCTGGGTTATGATTATGAGGGTGACTCCGATCAGACCCGTACTGCGCCAGAAGCTATTTCGGATGAAGCGGTGCTGCGGCGGTTGGGGCAGATGTTTACTGATGTAAACGAGAAGCCAGTCATCATCAACGAGTTGTCTAAGGACAACCCTCCACCGGAAGTAAGTACTTGTATCTTGGAATATATTGATATCTAGGAGCATATGACAATAACTTGAATTGTCTTGTTGTGAATAGGCGACAACCTCGGAGCCCACAGAACTTTTTACGCGTAGTGAATGGGAGGAGCTGGAAAGGAGTTCCTCAGAGAGGACCATGACAGACAAGGGCCAAGAGGCCGTTGATGAAGATGAAATTGTTGAGGACTCCAAGACTAGTGCACCGCCCCAAGTACTAACTGCAAGTAAGTGTCTTAATCACTCACAAACAGATGAATGTGAATGTGAAATTTAACAATAATTGTTTGCTGTATGTAGCAGCACCAGATGTACCAGCAGCGGCCAGAAGGAAAAGATCCAACAGAAGCCAGTCCAGGGGAGATGACACTGTGCCATGTGAGGACCCAAGCAAGCGCATCAAGTTATCTCACAGGATTACTGCGGTACAAGGTTCATCCTCCTCGAGTGCTTTGGCAAGCACAACATCTGGGAGTACAACAAGCTCGAAGCGGACCAAGCCCATCTTCAAGCTGCAATTTCAGCCACTGAAAGCTCCAGAACCACCCAAAGAGTAAGTGAAACTAATCAATATAGTACTGATATGCTTGAAAATCTTGATTCTTATGCAAAGCTTATTATTTGATAGGGTACCAGAGCAGCCCGTGGAAAAAGTAGTGCTACGAATTGAAGGTGGGCAACAAGTTGACAAGATTGATGAATCTGCTGCGCATCAAATTATACAAGCTGAGGTGCCAGAACAGGGTGATGCAGCTGAAGCATCGAAAGAAGTTATAGATCTAGAGCAACAAGGCCTTCCTGGTGTAGTTGTTGAAGGTCAAACGGTGGAGAGTCCGTTGGGAGGTGCTGAAGAAATCATCACAGCAACTCAAGAACTACCAGGGGGTCCGCTGCCAGGGGAGACAACTCTTGATATTGCCTCAACCAGTAATTAGGTACTTACTGCTGTATATACCCAAATGACTTGTATTGAATGACGCAAGAGTGGTTAACTTGTTGATTCCTGTAGGTTGAAGGCCACCATGGAGCAGAACAACCCGAGGATGTTGGTCGAGGGATAGCAACAACCAATGTTGTGGAAAATCTTGAAAATGTAAGTTACTTTGTCTGTGTGGTAGATGTATGTGATCATTGTAAACCACTAATAGTTCTCCATTACTGCAGATTGAAGTGAGAGGATCTGTTGATACTGATGAAGCTGAAGAACTGCGTGAGCATCTGCGTCTCGCTCTTGTGAGTATTGTACTCGTTGTGTGATATTCAAGAAATAGTAGTCTGCTGTGCTTATTGAAATGTTCACGCAGATGCTTGTTTACGTGGTGGAGAAGCCTGGTGACGCCAAGTTATCAGACCGCATTCGTGAGTTGGAGAAAGACTTCGTCGATGCTCGTGAACAACTCGAACAAGAACGGAAACAATACAATGAAGATGTCCAGGCTCTCCAGAGGCAAAGAAATAGCCTTGATGATGTGAAAGGTAGATTGGAGATCCGCGTGACCACTTTGGTCAAGGAGAACGCTGGTAAGTTACTCAAAAACTTGATCATGAAACTCGTTAGTTTAAAACAAGTAATATACTGAATAATATGCATTTGCAGAATTGAAGAAGAAAATCAATGAAGAAAAAGGTAAAACCACTAGTTGGTATAACCTGACCCAGCGCCAAGCTGATGAAGTCAAGAAGCTCAAGGCGTCGATCGAGAAGATGGACGCTGAATTCGCTAAAGAACACCGGATCCGCACTGACATGGAAAAGGAAATGACAGGAGCATTGAAGACGGCTCAGCTTAAACAAGAAGAAGTCAACAACCTGCTGGCTGAGAAGAAAGAGATTGAAGAAGCCGTGGAACCAATCATGGAATTGCTGATCCCTGAAGGTGCGGAGTCGGGTAACCATTCTCTTGTCGAGCGTCTTCGCCAAGTGCCAGAGTTGGTGGGGGAATTCTGCAAGGCCACTTTGAAGGATTGCACCAATAGGATCCTGGCACTTTTCAAGGCTCACAACCCAACTGCCAAGCTTGATGTGAAGTATATGCCAGTTGGGTTGACTGATCAACAGTATGAAGCACTTGTAGCGGAGACAGAGCCATTAGCTGAAGAAGTAGTTAATTCTCTGCAGTAGAAAAAACAATGCGACCAAGTCTTGTAATAATTGAAAATACTTTTGCTCTTTGATTCTTGTGTGAGAACAGTTGATGAAACTTTGATATTGTGAGACAAAAGTATTGATATGAAAAGTAGTCGCTTGATAAATATTGACTTTGTGTGCTAATTTGAACTTAGCTTATGAATATGAAACCAACATGATGGTTTTGATAGAATCATGCAAAAGTACATAATGTGCCTAGACCCAGGGTCAAAAGTCTGTTAAAGATTATTGCGTAAACACATATATTGATTGGTTGCTGATGCAGAGCCGTAAAAAAGTAGTATGTACTTATATACTGCATGAATATATGGATGTAATGTATGAAAGGTGAATCTGATGATTTCTTGTTAAGCGCAGTACGGAAACCGGATGCAGTCGGCACGAAGCTCAGAGCCGGATTTCAGTAGAAACAAAAGATTTGATACTAACATCAACTACCATGTGTAGGCAGGTGTAGTTTAACCAGGACTTCTAAGGCTTGATGCCTGCTTTTGTGAAAAAAGTAGTCGTGGCATCTTTTGAGTTGTTGTGAACACAACTATCCCTAATATTTGAATGAAATAAAATGAGATTTGAACACAGGGTTATGCGCGAGTAAAAATATAACTTTATTGATGTCTTGAAGATGAAAAAAGTTCATGAAATAATTCTATAATCCACTGCTATGGATAGAATTTTCGTATATGCTCAATGTTCCAAACATTTGGCAAATCTTTGCCTTTTTGAGTTTGTAGGCGATATGTTCCAACCCCAAGGACTTGTTTTACAATGAATGGACCTTCCCAGCGAGACATGAGCTTATGCAAGCCATCTGTCTTCTGTATTCGCCGTAATACCAAGTCTCCTATGACAAAGGAACGAGGCTGGACATAGCGTTGATGATAACGCCGTAAGCCCTCGAGGTAACGAGTGTTTTGAATAAGAGCCGCTACCCGAGCTTCTTCGATGCCATCGACATCATGAAAACGTTCCTGTTTAGCGACTTGTTCGTCATAATTCTCCAGGCGTGGTGCCTGCCAAAGAAGATCAACAGGTAGGACTGCTTCAGATCCATAGACTAAGAAATAAGGGTTTTGCCCTGTCGTACGACTTGGCTATGTGCGGAGCCCCCAGAGTACCGCTGGTAATTTTTGAGCCCAATTTCCACCATATTTCTTGAGTGGTTCGTAGAGTCTAGGCTTCAAACCCTGCAGTAGCAAGCCATTGGCTTTCTCGACTTGTCCGTTGGCCTTTGGATGAGCAACTGAAGCGTAATGTGTCTCGATCGAGTACTTTACGCAGTAATCTTGAAATGCTTCGCTTGTGAAAACAGAGCCCAAGTCTGTAATGATCTCGTGAGGTATGCCAAATCGATGGATGATTCCATCAAAGAATTTGATTAAATTGTCAGCCCTTGGATTGACTAGGGGTTGCGCTTCAATCCACTTGGTGAACTTGTCGATGGCAACAATGAGCCACTCGAAACCACCAGGGGCTTTGGCTAAAGGTCCCACCAAGTCCAGGCCCCAACAAGCGAAAGGCCAAGATAGTGGAATCATGCGAAGTTCATGTGCTGGTACGTGGGCTTGACGAGCAAAAAACTGGCAGCCCTGACACCTCTTGATGATATCCTCAGCATCTTTCTTCACCGTAGGCCAGAAAAACCCAGCTCTGTAGGCTTTCCCGACTAGTGTGCGTGAGGCAACATGGTTGCCGCAAGTACCTCTGTGAATTTCCGCAAGCAGAGCTCTACCTTGGTCAGCTGGTATGCACTTCATCAGCACGTTGACAGATGCGCCCCGTCGATAAAGTGTATTGTTGAGTACAACATAGTTTGCAGCTCTACGCCTGATACGGACTTGTTCATTCTCGAGCTTTGGCAATTTATGGTCTCGCAGGTACTCGATGAATGGAGTCATCCAATCAGTATCGATGATCATGACTTGGAGGTCAGGTCGCGGTGGTTCTGAAACAGAATCTGCTTGGACTGGTTCTTTGATAGATGAATGATGTAATTCGTGAACAAAAATCTGTGCTGGAACATCTGATCTTTGCGATCCCATCTTGGAGAGGGCGTCAGCAGCAACATTGTAATCACGAACGACATGATGAAATTCTAGTCCAAGGAAGTGGCGTTCAAGCTTGCGAACCTCCTTGACATATGCATCCATTGTTTCCTTCGTGGCGTCCCAATCCTTGTTGACTTGGTTGATAGCAACTGCTGAATCTCCATACACACAGAGTCGTTTGATACCAAGTGACGAAGCTAGGCGAAGGTCGTGTAGCATGGCCTCATACTCGGCTTCATTGTTAGTGACTGGAAAAATAATTTGTAGAACATACTTGAGTTGTTCACCTTTGGTGGAAATTAAAAGAACTCCTGCGCCGCCTCCTTCAAATTTCAGCAATCCACCGAAGTACATAACCCAATGCTCAGGGCGAGTAGTTGTTCTGGAGTATTGAGTTTCCAGCCATTCGACCGTGAAATCAGCTAAAGCTTGAGACTTGATTGCCTTTTGTGATGTAAAAGTGAGATCATATGCGGCTATTTCTGCTTTCCACTTGCTGATTCGTCCAGTTGCATCAGGATTGTGAAAAATCTCACCTAAGGGAAATTTAGTCACGACAGTAATGGGAAAAGCTTGGAAATAATGCCTTAACTTTCTGGAGGTGATAAAGATGGCGTAGAGCAGCTTCTGTACTTGAGGATAGCGGATCTTGGATTCTAAAAGTACTTCGCTGATGTAATAAACCGGCCTCTAAGCTGGAAAGACATGGCCTTCTTCCTTTCGTTCAACCACAATGATTGTGCTGACTACGTGTGTAGTAGCCGCAATATACAAAAGTAAGTGGTCGGTTTTGAGAGGAGCGACAAGTACCGGAGGAGTAGTCAAGTATGTCTTGAGTTGCTCGAAGGCTTGATTTTCTTCGTCAGTCCAGGTAAACTTGTCTTGTTTCTTGAGTAGCTTGAAGAACGGAAGAACTTTCTCTCCAAGTCTTGAAATAAATCTGTTAAGCGCTGCAATGCACCCGGTAAGCTTCTGAACTTTCTTGATTCTTGAAGGAGCTTCCATATTGAGGATGGTTGTGATCTTGGAAGGATTTGCTTCGATGCCCCTATGACTTACAATGAACCCGAGTAGTTTGCCAGCGGGGACACCAAAGACGCATTTGGTTGGATTGAGCTTCCATCGATACATCCTGAGGTTGTCGAACGTCTCTTATAAATCATTAATGAAATTCCCCGGTTCTCGTGTCTTGATTACCACATCATCAACATATGCCTCTACATTCTTGCCAATCTGTGAAGAGAGGCAATTTTGTATGGCTCGTTGATATGTGGCTCCAGTGTTCTTGAACCCAAAGGACATGGTGGTGTAGCAAAAAGCGCCAAAAGGTGTAATGAAAGAAGTCTTGATCTGATCATCTTCGTTCAGTGCTATCTGGTGATAGCCTGAGTAACAGTCGAGGAAACAGAGTAGCGCGCATCCAGCTGTAGAGTCCACGACTTGATCAATGCGTGGTAAACCCATGGGATCTGGAGGGCAATGCTTGTTGAGATCTGTGTAGTCAACACACATGCGCCACTCATTGTTGTTCTTCTTCCTGACCAGGACTGGATTGGCCAACCACTCTGGATGGAAGACTTCTTTGATGAAGCCAGCTGCGAGTAGTTTAGCTATCTCAGCTTTGATTGCGTTACGTCGTTCTTGATCGAAGCGTCGTAATCGCTGCCTCTTAGGCTTTGCGTCTTTCTGAACATTAAGGTTGTGCTCGGCAAGCTCCCTAGGAACACCAGGCATATCAAATGGTTTCCAAGCAAATATATCTTTATTAGCACAAAGGAACTTGACGAGCGTGTCTTCCTATTTACAATCTAAACTTGCCCCTATGAGGGCAGTTTTGGACGAGTCGCCCATCTCAAGGTCTACAGTCTTGAGCTGTACTTCTTCAGAGGGCTTGAAACTCGTATGCGCAGGCTTTTTGGTGGGAACGTCTGATTCTTGTTCCGCTGATTTCTTGGACAGGGCGAGTACTTCCATCATCTGAGTTGGGACTTGAGTAGCCGCAGCGAATTCTACCGCCTCTACATCGCAGTCATGGGAAATCTTGAGGTCTCCCTTGAGAGAAAGGACTCCGTTGGGAGCTGTCATCTTGAGGACGAGGCAGACATAATGTGGAATCGCCATGAACTTCGAGAGGGCTGGTCGCCCGAGAATCGCGTGATATGAAGTTTCAAAATCTGCCACCTCAAACTTGATGTACTCGGTCCTGAAGTTGGTTGCCGTGCCAAAGGTGACCGGCAACGTGACTTGCCCTAGGGGAATTGCTGCTTTGCCCGGGACAATGCCGTAGAACGGGGATTCCATGGGCTTCAGGTATTTGGTGATGTCAAGCCCCATCTTTGTGAATGTCTTGGCAAAGATGATGTTGAGCCCGCTGCCTCCGTCGATGAGTACCTTGGTCAATCTAGCTTGTGCCACGACAGGATTCAGTACTAGGGGATACTTGCCTGGA
Source organism: Echinochloa phyllopogon (assembly GCA_033239725.1). Taxonomy (NCBI): domain Eukaryota; kingdom Viridiplantae; phylum Streptophyta; class Magnoliopsida; order Poales; family Poaceae; genus Echinochloa; species Echinochloa phyllopogon. Next base: position 8,735,142 of record BTCW01000001.1, read on the forward strand.
TTGGCAAAATTGGTCCACTGGTCGACCCTTGAGAATGTGATGGGGACCTCAGACCACTTGAGGTATGTGGGAGTAGCTGGCTCTATCGCCATGATCTCGCGGAGAGATAGCTTCTTGGCCCGCTTTGACTGAGTGAGGCTTTCTCCGCTGAACAATACTGCCACGACGTTGTCGACTTGAGGGAAGCCATTGTTATGGCCATCATTGTCGTCGTCTTTCTTCTTGCTCGTTGGATTCTTTTTCTCAGGCAACTCCCGCTTGTCAAATTCCTTCTTGATGTGGATGCATTGTGCCATCGTGTGCTTCCCATGCGGGTGGTATGGGCAAGGGATATTCAGGTCAGGGGTGCTTTTCTTCCACGTAGAACGCTCAACTGCCGCGACCGTGTTGTCTGGCTTGCGCTTGTTGCGGTTGAAATCACGCCTGTTGTTGTTGTTACGGCGCTCGGGACTACTCTTGTCTCGGTTACTGCCACCATTGGAGTTGTTGTCCTTGCGCTTGTCGAATCGCTCGCGTTCGCGATCGTCTTGATCTGCCCAATCTGCAGCCATGCTCCTGAGCTCCGCAATGGTTTCTGGGCATCGTCTTCCGAACTCGCGATGCAGTTCGCGTGCCCATAGACCGTCGTGAAAGCAGTCGATGATCTCCCTGTCTGACACATCAACGATTGTGGCTCTTTTCTCAAAGAATCTCTTGATGTATTTGCGCAGAGTTTCACCCTTCTCTTGTTTACAAGATGCTAATTCAAATCGGGTTCCGGGTCGTGCCCAGGTTCCCTAAAAGTTAGCAGTGAACTTGCGCGTGAGTTGTTCCCAGGTATCAATGGATCCAGGGCGGAGGCCTTCGAGCCATGTCAGTGGAGCGGTATCCATCATGATTGGAAAGTATCTGACTTTGACGTCGTTGCTGCCACCCGCCATGGTGATTGCCGTCGAATAGACTCGTAACCATTGTTCTGGGTCATGTTTGCCTGTGAACTTCTCTATTCCAGTCGTCTTGAACTTCTGGGGCAGCAGGACTTTCTTGATGCGGCTGGAGAAAGCTGTAAATCCATCATATTTATCAGATGGAGAGCGTTGTCTTCTTCCGCGGCGATCATCATCTTCATCGTCATTGCGGCGATTCGAGTAGTAACTTGGAAAACCACTCGGTTCGGGGTCTTGGCGACCTCGGTCATTGCGATAGTTGCGATCGCGACCACGCGCGGGACGATCACTATTGCCGTCGTCGCCTGGGGGGTCGTTATCGGGTTGATTATCTCTGCCACGGCCATCACGTCCGCGATTGGTGTCGTGTGGCGAGTCTTGTCCCCGACCCTGCGAAGGCTGCTCTTGATCAGCCGGGATTGGACCGTAGAGTTGTTCAAATTTAGTTCGTCGACAAATCTCAGAAGCGATGCGATTGGCTCTGCTGGCATCGATTTGGGAGTGGGCGTCCCGGCTGGCGTTAATCGTGTTGCGGAGATCGCCAGCTGGAGGGTTGGCCCTATTTCCTGTTTGCGGCGCTGCTGCTGCTTGGGGGATCACAGGTTGTCGTGCGTTTCCCTGTTGGGCCCGGCTTGGGTGAGGGGATGATACGGAACGGCTGCCTTGAGTTCTTTGACCTGGTGTCCTCTGGATCATCCCTGGTCCGCCATCGAGGTGAGGTTGGACTGCTGCAAGTAAGTCGAGTACTTGTTGCACCTGTGGTGAGTCGGGCATAGCTCTGATCATCTCAGCGGCGACGGTCAGATTGGTCGGGGCGTCAGGCAAAATGGGTTGATCTCCGACCATCTGAAAGTCTTGATCAAGGTTCCGCATAGCGGCGGCACGCCTGGCTGCATTGACGCGCCTTTGTCTGCGCTTGAGGTTCCTTGTACGCCTTGCCGTCTTCTGCTGATCCGTCTCGTTTGGTGTGGATGGTTCTTCATCAGAGATATCGCCCATAAGCTCTCGCTCGTACTGGTCTCCTTGTCCTTGTGCGCCTGCCATGTAGACTTGTCTGCTTGGATCGGGCAGTCGTAGGCTTACAGCGCCAGAGAAGTTATCCCCCGTTGAGTCAGAGGAAGAAGTAATCGAGGCGGTCTTGCCATCTTGATAGGGCAGTTCCTCGAGTATAGCAGCGCTTAGTCTCGACTCGTTATCCTTAGATGAGTCAATGGGGATCGCACCAGGCCAGTGAACGAGTAGTCCTCCTGGTGAGTTGGTTACGACCAGCCCTGAAGGAAGGCGAACGAGTGGTTGTTCGAGGGTGACGTCAGACTTGAAGTAGGCGCTGCAGTTGAATTGTGTAATATTGTCTGGCGCATCGCTTAATAGGACCGTGAAATCGTCTTCGCTTTCGTCTTCTGATGGTCCAGGGACCAACTCAGAGTCCTTGCAACGATTCCCGATCTGGCTAGGCGATGAGCTTGTCTTATCGCCCAGCTTTGCGACGTACACCTGTTGATATACAGCCGCGGAATTGGATAGGCCGAACGGGAATCGATCTGGGTGGTTATCCGATGGCGTGGTCGGCTCGGAGTCCCCAGCTCTTTCCATGTTTGGAAAAGAGTTGTACCCAGATTCGACTTGGAGAGTCCCGATCGGAGTCCGAGTCGTTGTCGAAGTCGAACCATGAGCCGATGACGAACGTCGCGCCTTCCTCAATGCCGCTTGCCTTGAAAGTTGATCCCATCGCGCCTAATGTCGAGCTTCGACGAGATTGCCCCACGGTGGGCGCCAAGTGTCGACGAATTATGTCGAGCACATCTAACTGGGGATACCCCAGGGAGTAGATTTGTGTGGGTCTCGCCGAGTTCTAGGAACGAAAGTACACGAACAACACAATTTAGACAGGTTCGGGCCGCGAATAGCGTAATACCCTACGTCCTGTGTGCTTGAATGTATTGCACGTGTGGTGTTACTTGGTTTTGAGGGGGGTCCCTGCCTCGCCTTATATAGTCTGGGAGGCAGGGTTATAAGTCGGTTTGTACAATCCTAGTCGTATACAACATGGATAACTACAACATGATGCTTTGGGGAGTTTCCTATCAGTACACGACTAGTTATTCCAATCTACTACGCCGTCTTGCACCATAGCCGACTGGTTTGAAGTAGTCGGATCAAACTCCTCTCTGCCGAGTAGATTAATCCTCTGGATAAGTGGCCCTAGGGATCCTGGTCCCACAATGTCTAGACTCGGTGTCTTCGCACAGCTTGAGGGTTTTGTGTCGTCCAAATGTCCAATGCAAGCTGGTGTGTGTACTTGCTCCTCCTCTAAGATGAGTTTAGAAGTAGTGCTCTAGCGTCACTCCTTCCTCTATATGATTTGATATTTGTGGTGTTTCCTGAATGTCAGGGTAATTGGTTTGGGTTATGGATGTTCCATGTTTCTCGAATTATGTGTTGGCACTGACCAGATATAACCTGATCGACACGTGATTTAGATTGCTAGCTATTCTATATCAACTCTTTTTTTGTAGTTACCGATTTCTATTGTCTTCTTTGCTCATTGGCTTAAGTAAACTATATAAACACACAGCTGTATATATGTTGTTCTTTTGAGATAATATTGCTTATTCTTTTCCGACACTGTGCGCTTCTTGTAGAGTTTTCATTGCTTGAGCGTCTTTGTAAATTTGGTAGTTTGAGAGCATACTTGTGTGAGGATATGAATAGTGGTTGCTCAGTTGGCCAGCAGATTGAATACTGAAGCAGCAAAATAGCTGACTAACATGTAGCCATGTAGACTTGTCATGTTTCAGTAAGCCACGCTATCAATGTAAAATGTAAAGCTTCCGAGAAGAAGCTTGCTTGTTCATTTTACATGCAATTCTTTTGTGGTGAGAGGACTCAACCTTTGATAAACAGAGTGGCCTATGAAAGATGAATTGTTTTTCTTTTGGTACACTTTATCCATGTCTTTGTTTATGTGCAAACGTCAAACATATTGCTTGCATTTCAGATCACCATATGAGATGAAGCCATATTTTTATGATCATTTTTCACGTATGTTGTATAAATTTATTTATATTGCATAATGCCGCTCACCCATAGCAACGCACGGACATATGTGCTAGTATATTAAATGTCAAGTAACAACTTACATTTATGTTGTGTAGCAATGAATGTGGAATGGTCTCCATAAGTTGTTACTACTATTGAATATATGCTTACACAACAAATGAAATAATCTAAACATATGCACTATGGATCTATCATAAAGATTCAGATGATGCAAAGTGAATAGAAAATTAATATTAAATGAGAGAGTAATGATGATTAAAAGAATAAATGGAATAGTATCGAATTTCCCTTTGGTACCTAGCATGCTACTGTATTACTCTACCATTTTCCTCTCTCATGTCATCATAACCACGACTTTCATCAGCCCAACATGATTGCTCGCACAACCAATATAGCTGTAAATACCCATATCACCTACGGGGCCACACGGGGTCCTGGGGATCATGCGCTGCGGCTCGAGCGCGACCACGCACGCAATAGTTTTACCTACATAATAGGCCATTAACCCATATCCCTGCATGGGGCTAACACAAGTATTAGAAAACCGTGAATAAATTTGGGCCATAGGTAATAAAAAGTTGTTTGTTTTGTTATCTCTAGTTTGTTTAACAGTACAAATGCAGATATTTTCTTATCTACACCTTCTGATTGTAATAGACTTTAGTTATTACCAATTACTCTATATCTTTTTTCACTCCCCATGAATAATTTTCTCCTTTTCCTTGTGCCTCCGTATTTATCATGTATTTCGTTCAAATAAACTCAGGTTGAGCTATTTGTTTGCTATGGAAGAGATATAATCATCGCTTCATGCATATATGTATATGTGGTCTGTATGGTAGCACATGCCACGTGTGTATACTTTGAGTTACTTTTTTCATATTAATAATGACACAAGAGGGTTACTTAGAAGCATATGTAGCAGTTATTTTGGTTAGCTTTGGCAATGGTAGGCAATTTAAATACATATTTAGTGAGATGAAGAGGTGGGTATGAAAATTTAGAGGGTTATTTTAGATTATTTTCTATAATGACATGATTAGGTTTATTTAGGTTATTTTAATAATGGTAAAGATGGGTTATTTTACATTATTTTCTTATCTTTGTGGGATTTTTCCTTGGAACATTTTATTCATGTGTTTACCTTTTGAATTTATATCCTGCCCTTAATTAAATTCATATGAGCATATGCCTCTTGAATTCATATAAGCAAACTTACCTGTATGAGCATCTCCGAGCGATGGGAGCGATGTATCTTGAAAATTAACAAAGTCATTGTAGTCGTCTCAGTATGACAAACACATCACCTACTGTTGAAAGAATAGTGCCATAGATTTTTAAATAAATTTATGAAAATATGAGTCAAGGGTTTAAATCCACCCATGTTTCATCATATAAAATTCTAACAACTGATAATTTGCCATCCATATTTGAACACTGAGTTCATTTTACAATAATTCGTTCACTCCAATTTTCATTGACATTCAACATTTCTAAGAGAGCGTTGCATCCACCAGATCTAAACTATTGTGCCTATAACATGCACGTAGTTTACTACAAATTATGAACAGTAAAACTTCCTTGCAGTAAAGAGCCTCGCCAACTTAAAAAAAAACAGCGGCTTAAAGGTAAACTTTTTCCTAAGCTAAGAGCAGCCTACCCAATAAAGAAATATGTGTCATTGGAGCACCAAAACATACAGAAAGGTATATTTTGGATCTGGAATCAGGAAAACTCCACTTGGGAGCAGGTCGAGTGAATCTTAGTCAACCAATCAACCCACTGATCCAACCGACTCGTACTTATTTGCGAGGGGGTAAAATATCAACGGCTTCTCTTTTTTTCTTAAAAAACTGAAATCAACGGGTTCTTTTTCATAAAGACATGTCGTCAACTCATTGCTTCCTCAAACTGGATCTCTACTTTTCTGCATATATTGTCAAGCATCAAGATATCTATGAGCATGTAAGCCGATACCAGTGGAGAAGGTGGGTCCGCAGTTTGGCAGAATCTTAACATTGAATAATATTAATTACCAGGTTGTCATTTTTAGTGACAACAGAATTAATAAATGTTTGATCATATTCTTTCCTCTGCTTAGTCATAGGATATCTAGGATGTAAAGGTAGAAAAAAAGTGTGCAAAAAGGTTACCCATTTTGACTTCACCACTGAACCTCATTGTTGGTTAATCAAGATTAGTTTAGAGTCTTGAAAGGCTGTGAGGATTTATATGCCCCATTGTGCGATAAATGAATAAATAGTGCAAAATCACACAAGACTATTTATTCTTACCAATGACCGCTCTATAATTTGTGCTTTGGTTATTTCTTCATCTTCCTTGCCCTATGGTTGGCTTAGAGTGCTTAAGGGCAATATAACGCTCCGACCATGATGGTTTATGTAGCATTAATTACACCACCAACTTCCATTTTTAACTTATTTGGCACTATATTAAATGAGAGAGAATGAAGAAAAGAAGAAACTATGTCTCATATGCAAGACCCATATTTTTGGGAGGTGGTAATGTCTTCATAATAAATGAAGAACAAATATAATTAGTAAGAGAAGAGAGATAAATGAGTGGACATTAATTACTTAGACTATAGATAGACATGAAACATTGAGAATGATGGTGACTTGAGTGATGTCTATATGATTTGTGTTTATATATAGAAACCATTTAGGTTTGGCAGTGCATACAAGAGTACGTGAGCCGTCTGGGGTGAAATCCCCACGTATATTTAACTAGTTTCCGGGTCTTAAAAACATAGAAAGGATTTTCTGTTGCAGGTTATAAAAAGAGGAATGATTTACTCAAAAATTTTGGCTGTTTCATAAAATACTGAAGAAAGCTCATAACTATCGGCCATTTATAACCAGCGCTAGAAACCTTTTCCTGCAGGTTAAACATGGGAAGGATTTACTGAATTTTTTTGGCTGTTTCATACATTTCTAAAGAAAACCAATAGCAGTCGGCCATTTATATAACAAACGCTAAAAACGTTCAAAATCTATATTAATAGTGGCGCACATAATTTATACCAATAATAAAATTATACAATCACTTGCAGCCGGCCGATCTTCTTCTCGAGATTGCATTGTTTTTATTATCGGCTTGGTTGCTACATCACATCACACAGTACCCGGACGTGGTATCGAAGAAACTACTATACTCGGCGATGCAGCAAAGCGTTGCTTTCATGTGTATATGGACCTCGTTGATTAGTACGAGAGAACACTGTCAAAGAGCACCACACAAACTTGGGTACTCGGTAGGCTGTGTATAATGTTAAACGTACGTGGACGGACAGCGGCTGTCGGACCGAGTCGTTTCAGAGTCAACGTGTACGTTGTCCGATCGGTTGGAATCACATACATTTCATCTTCTGATTTGGACGGAAGCAGTTTGATAGCAACAGGGTTAGTGTCACGTGACAGCATTTTGATGTGATATGCATGAACAACCGCTGGTAATATATAATATAATCATCAAGCCATCGGAGCCTCATTAGCTTTGACCAGTATACGAATTAATATGAGATGAACACGTAGTACTAGGAAGGATTCCATGCTCCACTGCGCTTGCAAATTGCAATTGGAGCTGTGCACCGGGCCGGGAGACCTCTGGTGGGCCCGCGGAGGGAGAAAAGGTCCACGGGCCGGCCGGTAGACCAAATCCCATTTTAGCAGCGGAAAAGCCGTGGACCAGGTGCAGGGTATGACTCATGGGCCCCAGCATCCTCCCAGGGGATTAAGAAATTTTTTTGAGAAAAGGGGATTAAGAATTTAGATTAGGCCTATACGGCTAGGTGCTAACGAGTTCGGTTGGGATGGAAAAGATTGGAATCGCATGGCGCTTTTGCCTGGAGGGAAATGAGATCGCACCAGCTCTGTTCACCGGAATTGACATTCAGATGGATCAACTGATTTGACTGCACTTTGTGTGTTGATGAGCATAAGTCGGAAAAAAGGAGCTGTTTGGCAGCTCTCACTTGCTAGTTGCTACATACTGCTCTTGTAGCCAGTCCAGTCTCCAGGAGGCTGCGCAACACAGAAGGACTGTGTTTTACCGCCCATTGACTACTTACATGGGAGTTTAGTAGTTTACCGCAAGGAGAGTTGCAGGGTGCCACCAATTCGCAAAATGTTATACTCCTGAAGTTACATATGGATCTAGGAGACTTGACGTTTTTTTTCTCATTTTATATTAGTTTCTTTTTAATGTATATATACTGTTAGAGTACTCGTACATACCGCGCGATATCTCAGCACATGTCTAGCTTGGTGTTTATCGGTGGCAGAGCCACCAATCTGGCAAGCTCTGGCGGCCGCCACGCCTCCCAACAGTAAATTCTTTCTTTGTCACGTGATGATAATAGATGGGAAGCAGGTTTAGCGGCGACTTGCCATAGGTAGATTTTGAAGCTACCTCCGCCACTGGTGTTTATTATTCTCTTTGTGGTGTATTACCCTGGGCCGGCATATTTGGCTTTTTTATGAGGGAATTGGAAGAGCTCTTGGCATTTTCATTTTATAATAAATATATTTTTGGTGTTGTTTTACTTTGTAAAAATATAGCAAGTAGAGAATTTATTAACTGAGTTCAAGATGAAAACATTTTTTTTGCAAAACATAGCTAAGATCACTACTAAATTTTGCACTGTAACTGGTTTGCAAAAAAAATCACAATGTAATTACATATTTTTGGCTATAGAAAATAAATAAGTTACCATATTGAACCTTGCATTAAAAACTGTATCTTTAAAGATCACATACCACTTTTCATCTTCTTATTAGTTCATTATTAAAAAAATCTTCTTTTATTCATAAAAATCACATATATTTTTCATAGGCCATTTCCTAAATGTGAATAACTACCTATCCTATTTAATCTATACGATTGGCACGTGATAGTTACATTACATACAAAAACCATATATAGAGAGAAATATCTTTTTCGTGTTCCCGCCAACATATTAATGTATGTCGTCAGTGTACGTATCGTCATTCGTCATAACCGCGTATCCGTGTCCGACTCGTATGCTCCTTTAAGAAACATCACGCTCTTAAAAGGCCAGAATTCATTGAATTAGACCGAAATATCATCGTAAAGACTACAAATGCAAGTTGCAGCGCAAGGTTACTCCTCCAAAGATGAGATCAGCCCCCCATATCCCTGCCACCTTGTTTGACCCTCTTTCAAGCACATCTCTCTCCCTCACCCGCCAACCCAGCCGTGGACCTTTCAACGACTTTGCTGTTTGGTGGCGTCGTCGTCGACTCGTCGTCTTCTTCCCCGCGACTACTTTTCAAACCCAGGCAGAGGCCTCCTCGGCTCCCCGCCATCCACCCGTGCTCCCCAAGCTCGCCAACCTCACCTTCCCCCTCCACCGCGCGCACTACTTTTCCGCCCCACTCACATCCACACAAAGCTAGGCGCAAGTGCATGCATGCCCACGCATACACATTTGTATCCATCGCCCTCGTAGCATCGCCCCCACGCATGGTCGTGCTTATATATATACAACGGCAGACGCGACCAACAACTCAATCAAGCAGCAGCCAAGCTCTTCCATCGAGAAGCCAGCAGCAAGCTAGACAGCTAGCCATGGCCAGCTGATGGACAACCTCTTCGTGCTCGGCCAGGAGTCCCGGTTGCGCATCCTCCAGCGGGCGGCGGCGCGCCTCCCCGGCTGCGCGTACCTCTGCGCCTGGGCCGCCCTCCCAGCTGACCAGCCGCCGCCGGCGCCGTCGTCGTCTTCCTCAGCTGCCACCAGGTACCCATCTGCAATGCATGCATTCATAATCTGCTTGGGTCGGGTTTGATTTGATTACCAAATGAATGAGCACGTACGCACGCATCGATTTGCTGTGCAGCGCCCGCCTGCTGTGCTGCGTGGACGCATGGCTCTGCGACGCCGGCGCCGCCGGTGGCCGCGTGCGCGCGCTCTTCGACGCGTACCGGGGGTCGCTCTGCGCGGCGGTGAGCGGGTGCGTACACTGTACACCAGACCATCGCATTCCGACCATGGCTTGACGACGACTGTCTGCGCAGGTGTGTGCCGGGGTGGGCGTTCAAGGACGGCCGCGCGTTCATGGAGCTGCCGGCGCACGACCTGGCGAACTCGGCGTCGCTGCCGGTGCAGCAGCAGTTCTACCAGGTGATCAGTCATGAACGTCCGAATAATGTTCGTTCTACCTACATGGCATTCACACATTGTGTAGTTTAATTTGTTTGGATTCCATTTGCTTCCATCTCTGAAACTGCATTAAGGTTTGTTTCTTGATCTCATGTCGGTGTATTTGTTTGGATTCATTGTGATGTTTCAGGAAGCTGGCATTAAGGTTTGTTTCTTGATCTCATGAAGTCATAAGCGTCTGTGATCATATACGTGCTCATGCAAGGTATATGTAGCTCCTCCCCCGGATGATGATGGTATGATGATCATCAAGTTTGGCTGCTGTCTTTGGCAATGCGCAGATTGCGGCGTTCATGGGATGCGAGAGCGGCGAGATCGAGGTCGGCATGTCGTCCACGGCGGCGAGCGGCTCGCCCATGAGCCTCGAGTCCAGCTTGCACCAGGTCTTCTCCGAGGACTTCTTCCAGCAGTCGCTGCTCGAGGAGCTCCTCCATCTGCCGCCGACGCGGCCGTCTTCGCCGTCGTCGTCCTCGCTGCCGTCCATCTCCGTGGACAGCCCGGCGGCGGCCGAGGGCGGAGCTGGCTCGCCGTCGCTGCTCCGAGCGACGCCGATCACCACGCCGTCCTCCGGCGAGCGGCAGGCGCCGCCGCCACCGCATCCGCTCCACCACCCGCGCCCGCCGCTCCCGTCCCCTTTCAGCCGCCACGGCCGCGTCCACTTCCCGAGCCCCGACGCCGACGACGCCGCCATGGCGGAGGCCATGCTCGCCGTCATCTCCGCCCCGTCGTCCTCGGCGCTGCCGACTCCTCCGTCCGCGGCGACGGCGGCGCCGGCTCTCCCTCCGGGCAACCACCACCACCACCACGGCGCGCGCCGGTGGCCGCGGCGGCGCGGAGCGACGGCGTTCAGGCCGTACAACGCGGCGCTGGCGCCCAGGACGCCGTGGCGGCCGCCGGGCGCGCCGGGGCAGCGGATGATCAAGATGGGCATGTCCATCCTCAGGAGGATGCACATGCTTAGGTTCAGCCGGGAGCGCACTGCCGGTGGCGGCGCCACGACGGCGGCGCAGCGGGCGCAGGAGGAAGACGACGAGGACCCGTCGCCGGCGCCGACGAGCAGCCAGCTCAACCATATGATATCGGAGCGGCGGCGGCGGGAGAGGCTCAACGAGAGCTTCGAGGCGCTCAGAGGGTTGCTGCCACCAGGATCAAAGGTACTTATATATAATTACGATGCTTAATTGCTTGATCAAGCATGAACATATTGCTTGATTCTGAGTTTAACTTGCAACAAAACACTTAAGTATGTCCATGAAATATTACACGCGTTCGACATCCCTGAAATGCACTAGCTACTGTATTTTATTTTCTTTTGTCGACCATTTTATATATATGCTTACATACTTTTGTTGTACAATATAATAAAGTTGCACTACAAAATACACATAAATAATCTTGCTCAATTTCTGCTACATTTACACCAATTTGTTCTGTGCATTTTACCAACAATGTAGAAAGACAAGGCCACCGTCCTGGCCAAGACGCTGGACTACATGAACATTCTGGTGGCCCAAATCGCCGACCTCGAGGCAAGGAACCGGAGCCTGGAGAGCCGAGCTCATCACCACCACTCCAATGGCGGCGGCGGCGGCTGGAAGGAGAGGCCCTACCCGTCGTCGTCGTCGTCGGAGCTGCAACAGGTTGTCGTGCTCCAGGGGCTGAGCGGCACGTCGGAGCGGGTGCAGGTCCACGTGGCCGCGACCGCCGCCGGCGGCGCCGCCTCGACGTCGTCGCCGGCGGGGCGGCGGGAGGTGGCGGTGCGGGTGGAGGCGCGGGCGGCGCCCGGCGACGTGGGCGAGCTGGTGGCGCGCGCGCTGGCCGTGATCAGGGAGATGGGGTGCTTCACGGTGGTGGCCGTCGACGCCGGGCGGCCCGGCGACGGCATTGCGCAGGCCACATTTACGCTGAGAGCAACGGTATGGAACGAACTTTCATTCGTCATATACAGTCGCATTTGCGAGCTTGAAATTCAAATCTAGGTTATTTTTATTTTTATTATTAAAAAGTTTTTATTTCCTCGAGAGACCATCATTCAAAAAGTTGTGCATGCATGCACTCGTTTCAGACTGAATAGGACTGGAACTTGGCTGATCGATGACACTGGCCTGTAACTTTAAGTGACCGAATCTAAATTCCTTGGATCCAAATTTAAACTTGAGATCCATATAATAGCTGATAAGCAAAGCAGATAATAATGGCATGCAAAATCAACAAATGGAGATCCATATAGGCAGGCAAGCAGACTTAAGCAACTAATGTGACATTTTCTAGTAGGAGATGATTATGATACATGCAGACATTTGTTCCTCCCTTTTATACTAGCATACATACATGCATGCTAATAAGCTCCAAATCAAGACACGAACAAGCAGCCAAATCTATGATCTGCTGCGCCTGGACTGAGGTAGTTATAGCCTATAGCTTTCTTTGTCCTTCTCCCTCGCGGATCGGACAGAGGTTTCTGGAAGGTGGCAACAGTAGTAGTACGTCCTGGTCAAAGTCAAACCAGGGGCACATGCCTTACAGCGACGGCGTGGGGGCCTCGCGTGCCTCCGGCGAAAACTCAACGACTCCTCCCTGGAAAAACCTTGACCGTCCGGCCGCCGGTGACGCGTCACGGCGAGCAATCCTGCGTCGTCCAGGTCCAACAATCCGGCCCCTGTTTCTCCGTCGAAATTCCATGGATTTGGGGCTACCGCTCATCAGCCTCTCTGCACCACCAATAATAATACATTCGTATCCCTGTCAGTCTCCATCTATCGCTCTCCAACAATGACACGTACTGTTGCTGACCATGGCGGTGTTCACTTTCCTGAAAAGTGACTGTGAATTTGGATGAAAATGTCACATCGAATACTGTAGCACTTTTCGTTTGTTTGTGGTAATCATTGTCCTACCATGATCTAACTAGGCTCAAAAGATTCGTCTCGTCGTGTACGTCAAAACCATGTACTTAGTTTTTTTATTTACCTACATTTAATGCTCCATGCACGAGGAGAGAAATTTGATGTGACAGTGAATAGTGAAGTTCAGAGAGAGAAAGTTTGGGAGAAGTTTTGGATTTAAAGGGAAGTAAATACCGCCCATGTCGATCTTCTACCTGCTCCTGCACCTGCAACTAGCTTGGCTCTAGACCACATGACCACATGGCTTCGATCAATGACCTTGACTTGAAAAAAAATTTACCTATAATAACTTCCTTAAGTTCCTTAGTTATTTGCATGTCGCTCCGTATGTTGTAATGTTGATCTCTCCACAAATGACAATGTACTGAATTTTTTGTGCTCGTTGTATAGGCTGGTGAATTCGACGAGGCGTCGCTGAAGGAGGCTGTGATGAAGGCTGCCGAGGATTCGGCGACGCCGCCGCCGGACGACTCGTAGACGACGGCGATGCATGAGGCCATTAAGTCGGACCAGGCGTCGTCACCTGTTTTGACTTTTGACCAGCCTGAGAGCATGGTGGGCTGGTGGCCCACCACCCGGGGAGCCCAGGAGGTCCCAGCAGCCCGGCTGGCTCCAAAGCAGGAGTCCATTGCCCTCTTCTCGACCAATGTGCTTGGCTTTAGCTCCACGGCAGATGATTGATTACTCCGTCCCTTTGTCCTGTGTCATTCCGGTATTTAATTAGCTGTGTTATTGAAATCGAGGCGAAATTTGACGCGTGGACATCGGTTTCATTTCGTCGTCACACGTTCGCTGCCGCACAGAACCGCGCTAATGATGATCGGCCCAAACCGGGCACACAACAGCACACAGATCGGCGCGCATTTGCGTCGTGCCAAAAAAGAAAAATTGCGTCCATGAGAGGAACCGCGGTCGCGGCCCACCGAAGACCTGGGCCGTTAGTGATAAAAAAAGCAGATCTGGGCCGTTGGTGAGAAAAAACCAGACCTGGGCCGCTAGTCCTAGATCAATATTTTCTACTACTTCGACTAGTCAAGGTGGCGCTTCGTTTTAGAATTTGTTTTTAGCGCCGCATCGCTGTCGAAACCCGACAGTCGCAGGCTCATAAGGTCCCGCCGGGACGGCTGTCTCACCGCGGTTAGCAACCATCACAATGATCATGCAATTTGTTCTCGTACTAGTGTAGTTCTCTGTTCTATGCATTCAATACCTAGTACTAGGCTACTAGCTAGCTTATGCGAGCACACTACATGCTGTGCTCTAAGCTTCTTTTTTTTAAAAAAAAATATCTATTTACCGCTATGAAGCTGCATCGATACGGTGTCAATTTTTGTATGGTACCTAATATAAGGTAATTCAGAACTACATGTTGAATTATATTCACTAGTGGACTAAGAACACTATGTCTATATAGGCACCTAGGGCATGTTTGGTTGTAGCCCTAATTCAATTTTGCCTATCTAGCTCGCTGCCTGTGATGTATGTTTGGTTCAAGTCTTGGATAAAACAAGCAGCTGCGTCCTCGGCTCGGCCGTTAAAAATGGATTGCTCGGATGTTATCATTCTCATACATAAGTTTTAACCAAACAGTCGTGCATGAGTTGCAACCAAACATGCTGATGACATCAATTTCTAATGTTCATAGACCCCCACTCCATCAGTTCAACAAAAACAGATATTGTTTTGCAGTTTTATATAACATAGTATTATTTTAGAAAAAGTTGCCTACATAAATATTATCTTGCGGTACTTCGTCTCAGTCCCAATGTAACTAGAGGGCTTTGGAACTCTCATAGCCCATAGTCTTGCTCCCAACCGCCCAGCAAGATATCGAATCCTAAATGATAAAAAAGGAGCGGTTAATCATCACATAGCCTCTAATATCAGATCGGGTGGTTTTATCTTGAGCATGACCGAATGGATTCTAAAACATGATCACTTGTATTGAGTCGAGAAGTCGAATACAGATAGTCACGTCCCACCATAAAAAAACTTTACTAGTTAAATTAAATTACGCTCAGTTTATGATACCACTTACCAATATTGTCAATGCATAATTATAAATTTTTTATACAACCTTGAATGGAGATTATCTTTATCTTCATTTATCTTTATCATATACAAATAAAAGATTATTATTCTCTTTGAGGTCTTTTTCTCGACGGCTGATGAGATCTATCAATTTAGTACGAAACATTTTCTTTATTTTTATTTCAACCCTTTTAGAGATAAATAATTGTGGTGTATTTATATCTCATCACAAAAGTGCTTCTATTACAAATCGTATTCGAATCATTAAAAAAAACTCATTTTCAAAGTCAAAAATACAAAGGATCTGCTTGCTTGATAGAGTCCTATCTTATTTTGATTCTTTACGAGAGCTGATTCTTTAAAAGAAGTGATTCTGTAGCTGAAAGTGATTCTATTTGATCTTTAGCATAAACATTTCAAAATCAGGATATAAAACCACTTCACAGAATAAAAAAAATATTTTTTCAGCTCCCAGTTTTTTAATTCATTTTAGAGAATTACTCCACAGAATAGATAATCACTTCTATATAAAAAACTATTTAGCAAAATTTCTCTATTCACCAAAGAATTAGTTCTGTCCGCCTTTGTGCCAGCTCTCCGTATTTTCGGTTCAACCCAACCGTATCCACGGATCGCACACCGACCCGAGCCCGACAGGCGACAACCAATTTCCTGGACTCGACTCCAATCAGATCCACCACCCCCGCACCGCAAGATCCAGCCATCCAGGCATCTCCTTCCACGACACCACGTCTCCCACCGCAAGTCCTCCCTCCTCCTCTCGCCCACGTCGTCCTCGCGCTGCCGCGGCGTGGAGATCCCATCAACCTGGGCTTCAGATCGACCTCTTCGTCCCCATCGCGGTAAGGAATCCGCGGCCTGCTGAATCGCATTGCTCAGTTGTTCCGCCGGATCTCTTCTCTTCGCCGCCGTGAGCGCCCAGTTCCAGATATATCCCCTCCGCGATCGCTGCTGTGCTCCGATTGATCCGCTTCGTTAGCGTGATCCGTCGGGCTAGGATTCGTCTCTGGTCTAATTCCTTCCGTTGTGTTTCTCGGACGGTGACTCTGGTCGGTGGTGCCATTGTTCCGCAGGTGGTGGTTGCTGCTGCTCTAGGTCGCCGATATGGGTGTGCCGAAGGATGGCGCCGAGTTGGAGGAGGGAACCTTGGAGATTGGCATGGGTCAGTGTTCTGAACTTGCGAGCGTTTATTAATCGTGCGCTTTGTTAGTTGCTCTAGGAAGTTACCGCCAAGCTTGTTTAACATTTCTTTGTTGCACATCCAGTGTATTCTGTTATTGTTGCTATTTGATCCAGTGGCAATGTATAGGTTTGTTAAATTAGTTTGGAGCTGATTGTTTATGAAAAGCGCTAAATGATCACATAATCTTCAGATACTAGATGACCAATATGTTTCGCGGTTATTTGCTAGTAGGCCGGCTGGCATGTTGGTTGGTTAGCTGGGATATTGTGCTGTGTGGTGGACTGGTGATATGGATTCTTAATTTCTTATCTTACATCGGATATGTTCACAATAGAAAGCGGCGAATCACTTCGTGTGATGTGTTTCATGTTCTTAATTTGGAGTTTCATATGTAGATAGCACATATTAATGTGGAATCTAGTACAGAGTTTTAGCGCTACACTTGCATCACATGACAGTATGTTCAATAAACATTTGAATTATTTTCCATGTTACAAATAGCTTCAAAGTAGGCCATCTGAGACTTTTAGTTACTGGAAAATGTTCTTGCGAGGCAGCAAAGATGCTATGATTCTTTTGCCAGGCCATTACTTGCTTGCCCCATTGCCGTTAGTTTTTGAATTTTGTACTAATCTCTGTAGTCACATTATGGATGTGAAAGAACATCCTTTTAGGTACCAAAGATAAGGTACTTTCTATCTACACTGTACTAAACTATTTCTTACTCTGCAGAGTATAGGACTGTCTCTGGTGTGGCAGGACCGCTGGTTATTTTGGACAAAGTAAAGGTATGTTCAGTTTTAATTTTGCATTTCATACAGTTAGTTGGTTATGCAGGCTCGAATGAATCATGGAGGAACCTCATCACATCCATGTACTCAGATCGGTTTCTTTTTCAAAATTATATTAGGGCCCTAAGTATCAGGAGATTGTGAACATTCGATTGGGAGATGGCACCACCCGCCGTGGTCAAGTCCTGGAAGTTGATGGTGAAAAGGCTGTTGTGCAGGTTGCTTCTTTCCTATGGATTCTCTTCTTTTTGACTGAAGAATGGCTATCAAATTTATATGATTCTAATTTTGGTTTGATTTATGTCACATAGTATGATTATTAGTTAGGATCATCTCGCCCTTAATTTTTTTGTACTATTATTGTGGGCTGGTTATCAGGACACTAAACCTTGTGCCTATTTAGGTCTTTGAAGGTACCTCAGGGATCGACAACAAGTACACTACGGTGCAGTTTACTGGCGAGGTATCGTCATGTTTCCATCTCTATTTCCGTTTGTTTTTTATTTTTATCCTGCTCAAGTTCGAAATTAATGGTCAAACTGCCAAATTTCTTGAGCTATACAGTCTCATACTATGTATCCCAATACGGGGATCTGGAAACTACATGGAAAATTGATGTTGTATGTGATATAAACTTTCAATCTTCCTGCCAAATAAATCTAATTCTCAGTTTAGGTTTTGTTGGATCATCTCATTAGGAGTATGATACTTCCTTAGTGTCATGACATTATTGCCAACTGGAGAGAAGGGGTGCAGATGCAGTCAAGCATTCAAAATAAGCATTGTTTCCGTTTTTCATATGTTCCAAGAAGCACATTTTCCCTATTTTCTGCGCCTTTTACGGGTAAGACTTATGAATGCACCTTTTGTTTTACAGGTCTTGAAAACTCCTGTCTCACTTGATATGCTTGGACGCATCTTTAATGGTTCTGGGAAACCTATTGATAATGGTCCTCCAATATTGCCTGAGGCTTACTTGGATATTTCTGGTGAGTGCATCCTTTAGCGGAGACAAACTGACTAATTACTAACTATTCGTTAGAAGAATTTGGGAACCACTAAATTATCCATGCTTGGAGTCATTACCAGTGAGATCTGATGCTATTTCAGGAAGTTCTATCAATCCCAGTGAGAGAACCTATCCAGAAGAGATGATTCAAACAGGAATATCCACCATCGATGTCATGAACTCAATTGCGCGAGGGCAAAAAATTCCTCTCTTTTCTGCTGCTGGGCTTCCTCACAATGAAATTGCTGCTCAGATATGCCGTCAAGCTGGTCTTGTTAAAAGGCTGGAGAATACTGGCAAGCACAAGGAGGTAGTAAACCTAATTAGTTTTATTTTTCAGAGTCTCACTTCTGAATTTGTACTGAGTTATTGTTTGACTCCTTTTTTAAATATTGGCTGACCTCTACGCTTGAGAAAAAAATGGTTGGCCTCTGTGGTTATTGACTATTACTTACATATGCTTAAAACCGATCATATGTTCCTGATTTCAACATCCTGTTCTTTTGATATCTTTCTTGATTTCACTGTTTTGGTGTCTTAAGTGAAATATCTATTTGCCCAAATAGATCTCTGTCATTGTAGATAAAATCTACTGAATTACATTGATAGGTTTTCTACCGTTGCTTATAGTCATACTCTGTGAACTGAGTAATTTTTGTTCTGTTATTCTGTTATCTGAAACAGATTATTCATTCAGCCACTCATTTTTGTTGTTTTTCCCCTTCAGGGTGGTGATGAAGACAACTTTGCTATTGTATTTGCTGCTATGGGAGTAAACATGGAAACAGCCCAATTTTTCAAGCGTGACTTTGAAGAAAATGGTTCTATGGAACGGGTTACCCTTTTTCTGAATCTGGTACCAACTTTATTGTTATATATGGTGAACTTTTGTTAGTAGACCTCAACAACTTAAATTTTTGAGGTGCGAGTACTAAAGTTGCCTCTTGCTACTTCTCTTTATTGGTTTACAGGCAAATGATCCTACAATTGAACGTATCATCACACCTCGGATTGCTCTTACAACAGCAGAATATTTGGCATATGAATGTGGGAAGCATGTTCTTGTCATTCTGACAGATATGAGCTCTTATGCAGATGCACTTCGTGAGGTATTGAAGTCACTCTGTTGTATTGCTTATTTTTCTTAAATTATATGTTTGGGTTGTCTTTTCCTGACACTGATTTGTCTACAAGGTTGAATTCTTAGAATTTTTCACCCACTAGAAAATTCTCACTCTGATGAGCTTATATCTGTTTTAGTACCTACTTGGCTACTCTCTGAACTCAAATATAGAATTTCTCAGAGGATACATCGTTCAATTTTTGGTATAAAACCCAATGGATTTTTTGTGAGGGACTTGAATTTTAATTACTAGGGAATATTTATGTTCAGGTCTCAGCAGCACGAGAAGAGGTGCCCGGTAGGCGTGGTTATCCTGGGTACATGTATACTGATCTGGCGACCATATATGAACGAGCTGGGCGTATTGAAGGAAGAAAAGGCTCAATAACTCAAATTCCTATTCTAACTATGCCTAATGATGGTAAGTCATGACCAAGAAATCTATGTGAGATGGTGTCCACATTGTGTCTAAATTTCTTTGTGCTCCCTCCTGGTCCATCAGCTGCTGTGGTGCCTTCTGGTGCCTACCTGTTGGGCTGCTTACAATGTTCATCTGATTGTAGTTTTTCCTTTATGCCTGGATACTGGGCTTGCAAACAGACTGCCATGTTTTATGTTCTTTGACTGTTTGATCAACAGATATCACACATCCAACTCCGGATCTTACTGGATACATTACTGAAGGGCAGATATACATTGATAGACAGCTCCATAATAGACAGGTCTGTTGCGTGTTCTTCTATTATGGTGTCTATTTTGTCTTCCCTTTTAGCCTTACATGTATTGGCTGTTCTCTGCATACATGATAGCCATGGAAAAAAAGCAATTATGAAAAAATAACAAATATATTACCCTTGTTTTCTTTCTTTATCTTAACAAGATATCTTTGCTGGTTTAGATATACCCACCCATCAATGTTCTGCCATCTCTCTCACGGTTGATGAAGGTACCACTCATACATTTTTTTAATTCTGTTGTTTTTCTTATTTAAAATTGCTTGAATAATCGTATCATAATTATTCACTTACAGAGTGCTATTGGTGAGGGTATGACACGCCGAGATCACTCAGATGTGTCCAATCAGGTACCTGCTTGAGCCTTTGAGTGCAGTGATTAGGTTTCACTCTGCCTCTGATATATTTGTTAATCGGCTAACATGTCTGGCTGTTCAGCTTTATGCCAACTATGCAATTGGCAAGGATGTTCAAGCTATGAAAGCAGTTGTTGGAGAGGAGGCTCTTTCATCCGAGGATCTGGTATGTTACTGGAGAACTGAACTTATGCTATGTGCAAACATATTTTTAAAGTTCAGAAACTAATGCATTGCACCTTTTCGTTCTGTTGTTATGCAGCTCTATCTAGAATTCCTCGACAAGTTTGAGAGGAAGTTTGTAACACAAGGCGCGTACGACACTCGAAACATTTTCCAGTCACTTGACCTGGCATGGTCTTTGCTTCGCATATTCCCTCGAGAACTTCTTCACCGTATTCCTGCAAAGACCTTGGATCAATACTACAGCAGGGACGCCACACACTGATATGTTTGTCCAGAACAAGAAAACACGGTCTTCCAAAGTGCAGCTTGAATAAAGAGGAGAGTTCAAAGACTTTGTATCTTTTTGATATACTACGTATAGCTATCCAATTCTTTCAGTCTCTGCGTGCAAGTTACATCAACTTGCCTTGTGCACAGGCGGCTCTTGTAATATCTTGCCATGTATACTTTAATCCATGCTGGAGCTCATTTGTTGTGGATGGAACCGCGTAGGCGTAGCAGCACAGTAAAGCCCTATTGGCTGAAATGCTCGAATGTGTTGGTTATATTCATTTGTCTCATTGTAAATGAATCAAATAAATATCTTCGTTATATTTCTCTCCTGATGTAACGAAGTTGAAGTTATGTTGCTTCTGCTGCTCATTGTAGTGCACAATCCTTTTCCCTTTGTTCTGCCTTATGATTTGTTGAGGACAAGTTCTGAAAATATAAACGCAAGAGATCGCAGGGTATGTCACACTAGGACGTGATAGATATGTGGATTGCCATTTGCAGCTCCAGTCTCTGACAGTGTTTAGTTCGCGTTTTGTAATGTAGACAGATGACGAAAGAGAGGTACCATCATTGGGCTGCAATGCAGCAAGAGTTAAAACCTTCTGGTGAGCATATTGAGCAGTGAACATCGGTTCTGTTTTGCATTTGGTGGTCTGTTAGTAGATTAGTTCTCACGATCAGTATTCTGATTTGAAGAATCTATTCCAATACCTTGGCAGCAAACCAAAAACTGCAGTGGTATTTAAATACCATTACCATGTGCAACAAACAAATCAAGTAACCAGTCATCCACTGTAATGTTTTGCCGTTTGAACCTATATATACACTCACAGAACTATCTTAATCCACCATTGGAGCTGCTCGTCGTCTAATATCCTCATTTTTTTTTCACGGCCGTGCCTGAGCATGTACTTCATTAAGAGGAAGAAAACTAATTACATAGCCAATGTTTGGTGTCCAGAGCTAACAAACAACGACAGATCAACACATCCTGCGCAGGACCAGCAACGTGCCTCATCAAAGATCGCTGCCACAAGAGAGCCTGCGGGTGTTGGGGTGCCATCGAAGGTCTGCAAGTTGCGCTCCTTCCAGAGCATCCATGTCCTGAGGAGGACCAGTGAGTCGAAGGATTTCCTCTGCATCTTCTCAAGGCGTTTCCGTGCTAACGCCCACCAATCAGGTAACGATGTTTCAGCTGCGCCCGGGCAAAGATGTCGATAGTGCGACGGCCGCAGCACTTGGAACCAGACTTCCCTTGAAAAGGAGCAGCTGATTAGCAAGCAGGTAATTGTTTCACAAAAAAACACAATTGCCATCCTCCTGTAGGTTGTGTCATTTTTGCCTCTCGCTGCTGTCCAGCATCTTCCGTGCAACACAAGCCAGCCAAAGAATTTGCAATGGTTCGGCGCCTTCGTCTTCCACAGCACCTTTGCACCATGCAGGTGTGTTTTTCCAGTGAAGAAAGCATTGTATGCTGATGCGACCGAAAAAGATTGATCTGCAGTCCATTTCCAGTCTAATCTCCTCATTATTACCGCTTCCCTCCATTGCCAATTTGCCACCACCGCCATGCTGCATTACCATCACCTGCAAACCATTGACCATGCTTTTTTTGTCTACTCATGAGCTGAGTCATCGGAGATGAAGATGCTGAGTTATTGCATCATAAATAGAAAAAATTCGAATATGGTCGTAAAATTCGAATAAAGACTTTGGGTGCTTGAATGATAGCAAATCATTTAGCCCCTTTATTTCTTTACTTGCATTAATCCTCCCACCTAGTTACTAATGTTTGTGCTGCAGTTGCCTAAAAAAGACGTTTTCGACCATCCACGAGCACAACCGCACGTCCAATATGTGCCATGATGATATAATCATGTGACTAACATGGACTTTCATGGTATTCTTGGCCCCCATCATTATTTTTGTATTGGAGTAAAGGATATGTGTGAAAACTAAGAATAAACTTGTCCCTTATGTCATTTGCAGTTGAGAGAGACACGGAGTAGTTTATGGTCTTTATTTTTCTTTGGTCGTAATATAAAGGGGCAAGGATTAGTGGCCTGACCGACGTGAGTCTAGAGTTTAGGTGTGGTGCACACTTGTAAAATTCTAGCATTAGGAAGCTTAAATGAAGCCTAGGGATGCAAAAGAACAAAGTCAAAATTTAAAGAAATTGAATTGGACGAGTTTGCAAAGAAATGATGATCACCGAATGAGTCGGTGATCACCGACATATTCAAAGTAAACGGTCCATGTGAACAGTACCTTAACATGTGTCGGCAATGCTATCACCGATTGATACGATGATCTATCAGGGTACAAGTCGTTGATCATCGACATATTCAGTGTATTAGTCGGTGATAGAGTTTCACGTTGAAAACCTTCTGTAGGTCATAGGATGATCTAGTGATGCTCTAAAATTGTGTCGGTGATGCATGCATACGTGTATCATCGAATAAGTCGGTGATTGGCGTCGAGAGCACGAGAATAAAGCAACAACTAGTTTGTGCGTTGAGCTCTATATATACTTGTTCATCTCCTCTAATTAAGCTCTCTTGCCACTCAGAAAGTTCATAGTTATTATTGGAGGTCAAGAGCCAGAGAAGCACTAGAAGTGATTTGTAAGTTTCTTAATTCAAGATTAAGGATATTTTTAGTGCTCAGTGAGTAGCAAGTGTGCATCCACCCATCTTTTTGGCTTGTGTAGGTCAAGTGAGGTTCTTTGCCTGTTACTCTTGGTGATCAACATCACCTAGATGGCTTGGTGTTGGTATTCTTGGTGAGATCTCATGGAGATGTCTCGTGAGAAGCTCCAAGAAGGTTGTGCTCGGTTTTAAAATCCGCCTATCCGGAGTTAGAGAGTGCGTTTTCACTAATGATCGAGCACTTGATCATTGCATGGATCAAGGGGGAGCTTAACCCTTGCGTGGGCCCTCCAACGAGGACTCGGGAGGGTGTTGACTCTTCAATACCTCGGGAAAAATCACTACCAGAATACTCGATATTTGTATCGCTTGGGAAAGTCCTTTAGCACCGGATATCCCAACCGGTGCTAAATATCCGAGGCTAAAGGGATAACCCTTTAGCACCAGGTTAATTAAATACTCCTCATCCCTCCCTCCCCTCCGTTGTTGCTCTTCGTTCTTGAAGTGTTCTTGTTCTTCAAGAACAGAAAGAGAAGAACGGAGAGAAAGAAAGAAGATGAGGAGTAGATAAATAAGTGGAGAAAGAAAGAGATTTCTTCCCTTGAAAAATCAAAAACTGCAGACCAAAACAGATAGTAGATAGAGCTAGAACAAATAGTCCAATCTCAAAATTATCTCGCACGAAAGGAGTAAATTAAATTCATATAAGCAGCCATAGCAATCCAGAGCTATAAAAGACAAATTAAATTCCCCATGTTTCCCTCTGTACTAATTAATTCACCCACTGCCCATGCACTGCGCTAGCAAACAAGCACTCTGGCCTCAAAATCCCAGCTAGATCAGCTCAATCCTCAGCGCTCACCCCGCGTGCCTGCAGCAGCGCTTGCGCCCGCGCGCCGCCGGCCAGCGCCCTCACGCGCCTCGACACGCGCCGCCGGCCAGCGCCCCCGCGCGCCTCGCCATGCGCCGCCGGCCAGCGCCCTCACGCGCCTCGCCACGCGCCGCCGACCATCGCTCGCGCCCCGCCCACCTGGAGATGCCTGGAGAGGGAAGTGTTGACGCGTTTTTCCGGCCAACACACACGAATGCGCTAGACGCGAGGGTCGCGAACGGACCAAACGGCAGGAAGTTGCCCAAACCGGTCAGACCAGTTTGGAAATCCGGTTAGACCGGTTTCCTAGGGTTTTTGCCAGATCGATCGTTTTGCGAGGATAACTACCAAGCTTACGTGCTGGAGAACGACTAGGTTTACGAGCAAACCAGTAAAGAGATAACTACCTTCACTCTATTAGCGATTTGTGAAGCATATGATGGTTGAGAATAATTGGCCTGATGGCTAGAATTAGCATAGCCAATTTTCTCATTCACCGGCATGTTTTGTGGCATAATCACATATTGTGAATTTCTAGCCGATGAATTAATAGATGAAACACCTTGTTGAAAATTAGTAAAATTACTATCATGTGGTGTTCCATAAGGATTGGCCGAACTCACCATATTAGTTTGGCCTTGATATATGTTAACCGACTTTTGAAATTGTTGTACAGCCGGTGTGTGAAGATAATGTTGTATGTTGCTAGTTTCATTAAAATTCAAAGCATGCATATTATTTGACAATGGCTTCTACATATTAAATTCAGAATTATAATTTGCATAATTAAAATCATCTGAATAAGTATTAGCCGGTGCAATATGCCTACTAGTATCAAATATAGCAACATCAACAGAAGGATTCATGGTACTTGCAAAATAATTATTAGACATAGGTAATATATTTGTAAATTGTACCTTGGGCTCGTCGTAATAGGACTGATGTGAAGTATATGGATAGCCCGTCATACAGTCTTGATGCTTCCAATCTTCAAATAGATAAATCCAGAAAATCCAAGCAATCAATGACCAAAACCTTGCTTGTATTCTAGTCTTTTAATATTTAATACCAAGCAAGAAATAATGCAAACGGCTTGAACAGCCTGATGCAAAGAGACAAGTGTAGATACAATCGGTCCTAGAAAACCAGATTCAACTACAGTGGCGAATCAAAGTAATAGATCAATTAGGTAAAAGGCTAGGGATGAATAGAACAGTTTGAGCAACCAGATTTTCTTCCCCAGCGGAGTCGCCAAATGTGTTGACACGTTTTTCCGGCCAACACACACGAATGCGCTAGACGCGCGGGTCGCGAACGGACCAAACGGCAGGAAGTTGCCCAAACCGGTCAGACCGGTTTGGAAATCCGGTTAGACCGGTTTCCTAGGGTTTTTGCCAGATCGATCGTTTTGCGAGGATAACTACCAAGCTTACGTGCTGGAGAACGACTAGGTTTACGAGCAAACCAGTAAAGAGATAACCAACGCACTTACGTGGCGAAGAACGACTAGTTTACAAGCAAACTAGCAAAGGCCGTCGAAGCTCTCGCCCGGGAGGGACCCCGTCAGGGCGTGAACGTCGCTGGCGTGCCCTAGGTTAACCAGCAAGCCTTAGGACTCCATCTATGACCGTGGAGATCAAAGGATGAACATCATGAGGGTTGGAAAGAGAGATTGGAGAGGTAAAAGTAAAGATAGATGTGTTTATTCGATCGTGGATATCCCTCAATCGGCCACATGCCTTTATATTTATAGGCCAGGGAGGTCTTACCCTTTAGGAAACAAATCTCGAGCTAAAATACAACTCCAACTCGGACTACACAGACCCAAACCGGTCTGACCGGATTGGGAAACCGGTCAGACCGGTTTTCCCAGGTGCAGATCTTCCCGAAGTCATAACTCCCTCATCCGGAATCCAAATTAGGCGTTCCACATATGCATCTTGATCGTCTCGACGAGAGCTACGCAATGATGAAGTCCAATCTATATTTTGACAATGTTATACAAACCGGTCTGACCGCTTTTACAAACCGGTCTGACCGGTTTTGCCCAGTCTAGTCAGCTGCTGCCAATTTTGGGTGCGAACAGGAAGAAACCGCAAGTGAGAAAAAGGAAGAGAGGAAAGAAAGAGAAGGAAGAAGAGATAGGGTGAAGAAGAGAGGATGAGATAAAAAAGGGGTTAATTGGATCCATGTCATTACAATTTTGCAAGTTCACATCTGCCATTACAATTCATCTATTCACAACGGTGCCATTATAATTTACGCTTCGTCGGGCTCATGCCATTTTCTACGTCCGCGAGTACTTTGGACCCACTTGCAGGCCGGTGTATTTCCGTATGGGCGATTTTGCCCCTCCCAACTCGATAAGGCTGAACCGCTGAAGCGAGCTCCTCCATGGCGACGGGCATCGGCCGGCCCTGGTGGGCGCCGCCGCCGGTCCCCTCGCCCCCGTCTTTCCCCTCCCCGCCGTCGTCGTTCACGTGGGCGCCGCCGCCGGTCCCCTCGCCCCCGTCTTTCCCCTCCCCGCCGTCGTCGTTCACGGCCGACCCGCCCGCGGAGTTCCTCTGCCCGATCTTCGGCTCGCTGATGGTCGACCCGGTCGTCGTGCCGCCCGGCCGGCTCAAGTCGCCGGCGCACCACCCCGGAAATCCAATCCCGCGCCACCATCTCCACAGTGCACCTCCGACTCCAAGCCTGCCCCGGCGCCTCCTCGCTCACTACCGCTCCGCCGCCCACCATTTCCGCCGCCGCCACGGGCTCCACCGTGGGCAGCTGCCCACAAGCCGTCCTGACCCAATCCAACACCACCATCGGCTTCCCCTCGACCACGCGCATCTCCACGACCAGCCCAAGACCACCCCAGTCACCGGAGCTGCCCCGCGCCGCTCACCGTGTCGCCGTCCGCCGCCGCACTGTGGGCCGGCCACCCCGAGCTCCGTCGACCCAAACCAAGCACACCTACGCACTCCTCGTGACCCCGCGTTACTCCCCATCCTCCCCCCCGCCTCGTTTGCTGCCCCCAGCCATCGGCACGCGCTCGCCAGCGGCCGCGCGGTGGAGCTCGCCGCCGCGAAGCTCGTTCGCGGCGCACACGCGCGAGGCAGAGCTCGCTCGCGGTGGCGGCGAAGCTCGCCCCCGCCGGCACACGTGCGAGGCGGAGCTCGCTGCCGCGGTGGAGGAGGCCACTGCCCACGACGTCGTCCGCCGCCTCATGCCGCCGCCGCAGCGCGAGGACCAGAGCTTGAAGCCGCAGCGGCCGCAGGTCACCTCCTCCGTCCGGGTCAGGAGGCAGAGCGTCGACGGCTTCGTGGCGCAGGAGCCCACCAGCTCCAAGCAG
The DNA here is from genome assembly GCA_033239725.1 of Echinochloa phyllopogon. Taxonomy (NCBI): domain Eukaryota; kingdom Viridiplantae; phylum Streptophyta; class Magnoliopsida; order Poales; family Poaceae; genus Echinochloa; species Echinochloa phyllopogon. Next base: position 8,762,799 of record BTCW01000001.1, read on the forward strand.
AGGGATGACGCCCTGGAGGAGGAAATCATGGCCGTGCTCGGGGCGGAGAGCGCCACCGCCGGGGAGGGGCAAAATCGCCCATACGGAAGTACGCCGGCCTGCAAGTGGGCCCAAAGTATTCGCGGACGTAGAAAATGGTATGAGCCCGATGAAGCGTAAATTGTAATGGCATCGTTGCGAATAGATGAATTGTAATGGCAGATTTGTGAACTTGCAAAATTTTAATGGCATGGATCCAATTAACCCATAAAAAAGAGGAGGGAGCGGCTGTCCGTGCTCTGCTCGTTAGTTTAGCACCGGTTGCAGCCTGCAACCAGTGCTAAAATGTCTCGGTAGCTTTAGCACCAGATGGTGGCGACATCCGGTGCTAATGGGGAATCTTTAGCACCGGATTTTATCCCAATCCGGTGCTAAAGTGCTCCAACCTGCCAAGCCTGCGTGCCGCTCCCGCTCCTAGCCATCGGACCCGGTGCTAATGCAAATTTAGCACCGGGTTCAAAATGTATCGAGGCTTATGAGGGGTGCGGATATGAGTTTTTCTGGCATTGAATCGATGTTCTAACCTTCTCTTTAATTCCTGCAATTTACTTTCCACAATTTCAATCCCTAAAATTGCGATGTTAGCATAGGGTTGGAAACTAGGATGCAAACCTTTTTCATGACTAGATAGTCACACCCTCTAAGGTTTAGGCGCATGTGGTTATTAGACTTGTTCGACAGGTTCTGTTTTTGTGAGAAAAATTTGTAGAGGCCAAATTCACCCCCCTCTCTTAGGCATCTTAATCCTTTCATTAGTGCATAGAGTTTTTGTGAAAAATGCGATTGCTTGTGCGATAGCAAAAATGTTTTACTATGACATGGGTGACGAAGTTGAAATGGCAAAATTGTGGCTTTGTGTGCTGCAGCGTGGGCCTTCTAGCCCCCATCCCCCCTCCCCCTCCCCCACACACCACACACACAATACATCTGATATGGCACCTCCCACCTCCATCCCACCCCATCGCCGCACTTCTTGCCTATATTTCTGGCATGCCACCGCATGTTGCCATTCCTACCATCCTTTGTCATTCCTAGCTCGGCACTATGGTAGAACCGCAGATCCACGACCCTCTACGTACCGCTACCAACCAATAGCTAGGTTCACCACTGTCCTAGCCCAACAGGCTCTTACTTATGCCTCCACCTTAGCCCTCTTGTGGCCATCCCTAGTAGCGTGCCTCAATCAACGATAGTTTGCACCCCACCCACACACGATTTCCCTATTTTGGAGGTCCCTCCATCAAGCACCATCTAGCATCGATTCACTGCCGCAAGGGCCAGAGACACCTTCGCCGCCTTGCCATCCTCTCCCATGAGTGACTGCTCTCATTTTGTCCCCCAAGCCCTAACATTGCCGTCCATATATAGTTGGCACACCTTTGGCTAATGGTGACCGGGAAATTCGGCGTGCCCCACTCATCCACATATTTTATCAATTTCAAGCATCAAAATTATAAGAAGTATGTCACATATCTATTTTTATTTTTATATGAAAGCATATAATTGCAAATTCATTTCATGTACGCAGTACGCCCCATATATAAGTCATGGATTAGCAGCACAGGAGAGGAGCTAATACAGCCATACAAACCCCCTCCGAAATTCAAACACATCAGGCCATTTGTTTGTTTACTTGCTCCCACACTATATATGGTGGGAATTTCGTTCTGGAATTTTGATAATGCCGCTCAAAGCAGTATTCCAAATAAAAATGCCGCTCAAAAAATTTGACGATTTGAAAAATCCCGCCCATAATGACTTGGGGTTGGTGGCGCAATTCACACACGTTTAATTTCCTGCCCGTTTTGCCGTTTCGCTTGCGGACGCGCCCCTGGCATTTCTCAGTGGAAGTGACCAGAATACCCCCCGCCGGCCAAATAGGTTTTGCCCAGTAAAAGCCGTCGTCATCGAGGCAACAGCGAGCGACCAACTCATTTCGGCGCTGTCCTCCGAGAGACAGCAACCCTAGAACCTCGCGCGCCGCCGCAATCCCTCTCCTCGCCGGCGCCGCTGCTGCGACGCGTGTTCTGCTCCAGCCGAACAGCGTGAGCCGCTCGGAATTCTTCGCCTCTCGCTTGTGCTCGCTGCTGCTGCAGCTAGCGCGCGTGGAGTGGAGTAGAATCCCCGCCGCCGGCGACCCCTTATATCTCGGCACGCGCGCCAGGACGCCGCCGCCGATCCATCTCGAGTTCTTCGATCTCCGTCTCTCGCGTCGCGTCTCCTCGCTGCAGCCGGTACACTCAGCACTTCGATCACCTCAGCTGCCGGTAAGAAAGAGATCAACCTCTCGCCTGGATCTGGATATGGGAGTCGTCTGATTGGCTAGATGTTAATTCTTGGAGTTCCATGCGGCTAGACGCGTGAGTTCTTGTAGTCCAATACTCCTGGCAGAAACGCTAGTAACCATGGAACTTGTTAAATCTCTGCGTGTGCGTGCATGGGGCCATGGATCTGCTGTCTCGTGCTGCATCTTTCAATTCGTTTACTGTTTGCTGTGTGGGATCCTGCTGGGAGGATATGATGTGTTTTTTTAATTTAATCTTTGTTTATACTGCTTGATATCCCTTACTTGATATGTCACAGTTAGGAGCCGCGGAGCGCGGACACGCGCGCCAGGACACCGCCGCGCCTTCAAGTTCTTCGATCTTCTTCTCTCGCGTCGCGTCGCGTCGCGTCTCCTCGCTGCAGCGCAGCACTCAGCACTTCGATCACCTCATCTGCCGGTAAGAAACTGACCAACCTCGCCTGAATCTGGATAGATAGGAGTCTGATTGGCTAGACGGTAATTCTTGGAGTTCCATGCGGCTAGACGTGAGTTCTTTGGTGTTCAACACTCCTGCTGGCAGCATCGCTGGTCACCGTGTCGAACTTTGGTTAAATCTCTGCGTGCGTGTGCTGTTTATTTAAATTCGTTTACCACTGTTTACTGTGTGGGATCCTGCTGGGAGGATATATGGTGTGGTTTTTTTAAAATCTTTATACATATGCTGTCCCTTACTTGATATGTCAGTTAGGCGTTCTGACTGTTGCACTCAGACGGTGCAGATTAAGTATAACCTGAGGATATATAACGGTTTGGATGGAACCTATAGTCTTCATGTGACAGTGGTCTACGGGGTTACATTTTTTGCTGGTCAATTATGAGATTCGCTTCTAGGTTTTCGGTATCTTGGTTATGGTTGTCGTTGTCGAAGATGTTGCTTTAATTGGAAAGTAGCTTATTTGTCTTTACCATGTAAACCTTTTTGTTAGATGTCATTTTTTGGATGATATTGTTCCTTGAGATGATATAGCTAGCTCTGTACAATCATATAGGCACCGCTAGTTGCTATAGTAGTTCCTGTCACTTTTGGATGTTCAATATTCTTTGCTGTATTATATATAGCTATGTTCAATTAATAGTCACTGCTAGTTGCTCTTGCAGTTCTCAGTCATTTATATTTGTATGGGTTTTATTTTCAAGTTCTCAATTGTCCTTCTATACTATTATTACAATGTGAAGGATTTCAAGTACTTTAGAGCTATAGATACCACAAGTTGCAGTGGTCTACATGGGTGACATTTTTATTGGTCAATTAGGAGCTTTGCTTCTAGGTTGTGGTTTTCTTTGATTGCCATTGTCAAAGATGTTTTTTTAATATAGGGAAGTAGTTTATTCCTTTGTCTGGTACCATTACCATTTCGTTAGATGCCATTGCTTTGGAATTTAATGTTCTTTGAGATGCTATATATAGCCCTGTTCAATTAATAGGAGGGCACCGTTAGTTGATGTAATAATTCTCGTTACTTTTGGATGTTTAATATTCTCTGTGGTACTATAGCTTTGATCAATTAACAGACATTGCAAGTTGCTCCAACGGTTCTCAATCATAGTGTGAAGGTTCTCAAGTACTTTAGAGCTGTAATACCATATGTAGGAGTGGTCTACATGGGTGAAATCTTTTCTGGTCAATTTATGATCTTCACTTCTCGGTTGTCAGTACCTTTTTGCTTGTCATTATCGAAGATGTCGTCTTTAATATAGGGAAGTAGTTTATTCCTTTGCATGGTATTGTTACAATATTTTGTTAGATGTCATCAGTTAGATGTTAATATTTTCTGAGATGCTAACGCTTTTTTGCAATTAATAGGCAGCGTTAGTTGTTGTAACCATTCTCGTCACCTTCTGATGTTTAATGTTCTTTGTGATATACTATAGCAGTGTTCAATTAATAGCCATTATAGTTGCTCTGATGGTTCTTAGTCACGGAGGGTTTTCAAGAAGTACGGTTTTTATCTTCATTTTGTTGATTGTGCTTCAATATTTTTTTTGGGACATGATTCAATACTATTATTAGAACGTGAGGGTTTTCAAGTACTTTGGAGCTGTAGGTAGCATATATGCTATATTCGAATTCTGAAAAATTTCTCCTTTGCTCAGCATACATCCACGGTTACATTCGATGTCATCAACAGAAAGTGTTCCACCTGCCACAGTAAACAACTCAACAAGAATGATTGGAGAAAAACGCAAAGGTGAACAAGCATGATGTTTTAGGTTTTAATTCTAAGCTTCTCTTTGGTGAATGTGTTTTGGTACTACAGGACTTGGCTGATATACTTTTTGTTTTCTAACATCTTTTTTGTTGGCATTGCCCTGAAGGTATGCCTATGCCACCTATCAAGTATGTGTACAAAAGAAGAGGTAAGGAGCAGAAAGATACTGAAGAAATAAGCAATAGCCCACCAAAAAGTGTCACTCTTTGTGCCACTGCAACCAACTCTAAGGAGAAAGAAGCATCAGAAGACCCCTTCAAAGGTGAACAAGCATGACTCATTTTTGAGGTTTTATTGTAATAAACACCCTTAGGTGAATGTGTAGGACTATTTTGCCGATTTTTTCTGATATTTTTTTGTTGATATTACTCTGAAGGTATACCAAAACCCCCTGTAAAATATGTATTCAAAAGAAGAGACAAGATGCAGCAAGATACTGAAGAATAGGTTTCTACCCAATGCAAGTTCTTCCTGGCTGCAAGGAACCTTCGACTTTTGCCATACGATGTGGTTGCATGTAAACTGTTTCTTGTGATGTGGTCAGCTAGACTTTTGCTATTTGCCTAGAGAAACTTTAAACTAGGTAGCATCTAAGTTTTTTGGAATACTTATGGGGGTTGAAAAACATGGAAATTTTCATACAAAATCTGAACTTTTGTTCCCCAGGACCATATCTTTGATACCGCACTGTTCTTTTTTCTAGATGTGGTGGTGGAAATGTTTATTATAACTTATTATGTTGTTGCTTTTACCCTTTTTTTTATGGTTGCATGGTAGTGGTATATTAATTATTTACTGAGTAATGGTACAGTGTGTTACAAATATGTATGTGCTGCTGATAAGCAAACTTATGCCCACACGTGCAACCAGATATTCTAATCGCAACACATGCTGCAAGGTAGAAAAAATCCCTACGCCAAATTGATGGTAAAATATTTTGTACTCTGCTTGAACCACAATGATATTATGCTTAGTTTTTTTTCCTGCATTGAAACCAAATATGGCAACACACATTTTATTTATAAATCAATGTTTACGATTGTTTAGAGCAGTAACAGGTAAATTAAAAAGACTAAAGAAATATATGTTTTAGTGGTGAGAATGCTTGTGCTTTACTACCCCTTGTCATGGACATCTTATGAGGGCATGGTGCAATAACTCAGTAGATCCAAGTATCCAACTAGGGTAGTCAAACTGGTTTGACAAACAAAACAGGCCCAATATTGGTGGAAAATACACTATCATAATAATGATCACCCTATGCCTGACTTTTTGTAATGCATGAAAAATTTAATAATTCCAGTAGAGGGTGTCTCATTTTCTTTTTCTTTTTTAAGAGAAAGGACAGAAGTCCCAGCCATTGCTTGCTTGAAGACATGCAGGACCGGAGTTCAAGCCCCGGGTGCCTGGCTCGCTGTTAGAGTATATTTGGTAGTTTAGATATTGTAGTATCCGGACTGCCATATGTATCCGGGGTTGCCTTGCACCCCAAGTCTTGTACTCTTATATATACCGGCCGAGGCCTCAATGCAATACATCCAATTCATTATACCAATTCCATCTCTCTACATGGTATCACGATATTAGGGTTTGAGATCCTAGGCTACCTTCCGCTGCCCTAACCATAGCGCCGTCGGCGCCTCTCCTCCCTCGCCGCCGCCGCTTGTCCTGCACGGCGCACCTCCAGGGAGCCTCCTCGACGGCCTCCTAGCGCGCCCCCCGGGGAGGTTCTCCATGACCTCCGCCGGGGGCAGCGCCCTCGTCGATTCCTGCGGCCGATCTTGAATTGGCTGCATTGGAAGCGCAAAGCAGCAGTAGATCATGGCGTACCTCGCCATCCGCCGTGGGAGCCGCTGACGACCTCAACCCGTGCTGCCATGGTGGCAGCCGCGGTCTCCTTGCGGCACCCGTGCCCTACCCGTACTGTCGTGGTGGCAGCACGGGCCTCTGCGCGGTCGTCCATCTCGTCGTCGGTGGATTTCACGGCAGCACCTCCGCTCCGCCCCGCCCCCTTCGTCGTGCCGCCACCCCCTTCGTCGCGACGCCACCCCCAAGCTCACGGCCGCTCCCTCGGCGGAGATCCGCCCCGGCGCACGCAGCTGCTCCCGCGGGAGACCGCCCACCCCAGCGGGATCTCCGGCGCCGGATCTCTGGCGCCCCCGGCGGAGTCCGGCGGGGAGCCATCCGCCCGTCCCCATCACCACCGCGTATGCTGGCCCTCTCTCTCCCTCTGTTTCTTTCTCTCTCACACTCACAGACTAGTTCTGTTGACCGTGGAGACGAAAGCATATGAGGATAAGGTGCCTATTGCTACGCAGACCCGGAGGTTACACACGAGATGCTGCTGGTGTACTTTTTTTTGGTAATTTCTCTGATTTTTTACTCGATCACTGATCGAGATTGAGTCGCCCACCGTCCGTCGATCGTGTGCATCTACTTCGTCATCTTCACCAGCTGTTCTTCAACACCATGTCACTCGGACTAGCGTGCAGTGCGTGCCGGGGCACCCCCCGCAGCGCCTCCAGGCCCCTCCGCCACATGGTCTCCACGTCGGCCGTCCCTGACATCGCCGCCACTCCTTCGATTTGCGCGGCATGGTCGTCCGTCGTCTCGTACGTGCGCCCTCGGTCTGATCAGCCGATTGGCATACGGTCGCGACACGCTCAGATTTGGGACGGATGTCCTAAGTACGCGTGCACCTTCGCCGACACGAGGGTTGCGGCTGCGTCGCCTCCTCGGGCTGCAGCGCCGCCCTCCTTGGTCCTCTCCAGCGTTGTATCTTCACTGCCGCCGACTACGTCCTCGACTTCGTCCACGCCGGCCTCTCCGACCACGTCTCCGACATCGTCATCGACTACGTCAGTGCGCGCAAGCGTGCACATGGTCTTCACCGAGCTGTTTGAGTTCTTCGTCGCCTTCTTCGAGCTCCGCTGCCGCGTCATCCGGATAATCGGGCCTTGCGCCAGATAGTCTGGGTTCCCTCTTCGCTTCGTCCAGCACCACCTCGTCGCCAGCGTCGCCGTCTGATTCTACCCCTTCGTCTACTCCAGCAACTGCGGACTGCGTTCTGCGCCTGTGATCGTCGTGGAGGCCTTCTCTGCTGGTCCCTCAGACAACGGCATCTTGGTGGTGCACTCTCCCTCAGCACGTCCGGTATTGGCAACACCGATGCATGCCATTGTCCCCGATGCATTCACGGGTCTGGCAAACCCAGGGATGTATTGCCCGATGGCGTGTCTGCGTCGACTTCGGCATCGATCCCCTCTTCGACTGCCTCGACGCGTCGCCGTCTTCGTCTCCGGCGTCTTCTCCGTTACGCCTCCACCATGGCACCTTCTCGTGCGCCCGCGGTTTCCTGTGCGTCTCCTTACCCTCGGCGACCTCAACAGCTCATCCTCGACCACTGCTACCCTACGCACGACTTCCTTGACCACGGCTACTCGTCCTCGTCTCGGCTTCATCGACATCGGCACAAAGGGCTACCATACGCATGAGTTTCTCGCCGGTTCTCTCCAGTCGCAGCGTCTGCACCGCATCGACGCTACAACTGCGGGGGGATGTCAGTCCGTTGGTTCCTACCTTCGGCTTCTCCTCCAGTCTCACCGTCTGCGGTGCTCCCGCTGTGACTGCGGGGGATGTTAGAGTATATTTGGTAGTTTAGATATTGTAGTATCCGGACTGCCATATGTAACCGGGGTTGCCTTGCACCCCAAGTCTTGTACTCTTATATATACCGGCCGAGGCCTCGATGCAATACATCCAATTCATTATACCAATTCCATCTCTCTACACTCCCATCTCTCACAGCCCTACCACCGAGCTACACACGTTCCTTATTAGAAATGCCGTAGAAACATATGGGAATTTTTTTTGTAAATCAGTGGAGTTTGGACCTTATTTCATAAGGTATTCAGGCATAGTAGTTAGATGGCCCTCATTCGAATTTTGGCGATCATGAGGTGATCCTTTCAACAGCATCACCTTCTCTAGATCCTATTCCTGATCTTTGGTGGATCGTCTTAGGTATGTTCTCCTCATCCTGAAACGATTGAACTTACTGGTCTCGATTTCCAGCCTGGGATTCATTTTGAGGCATCTGTCCGTCACAAGTTTGGCTTGCCTATCAATCTTAATCGGGATGGCAAACAAGATCATTTCTTCCTTGTGGTTTCGATTGGTCATTGCAAGTTCCATCTCTCAGAGAGCACAGTTGGTCTAATCCTTCAAGCAGTGATTGGTGGATCTGCTCAAGATTTCCTAGTGGAACAGATTGATCACAGGGTTTTTTGTTCTGTGGTTTCTTCAAACGTTATTGGCTTTCACATATATAATCTTCGTTCAATCGAAACAGAACACTTCAAGATATTTTTTCACCTATGGGGCAATGGAGGTGCCCAGTGGAGTCGTGAATTCAAGGAGTTCAGCCGTGAAGAAGAAAGTTCTTGGTCCTCGGCCAATCAGCGGAAGCTTTCAAAATCTAATGCAAGTGCTGTTAAATCAGGTAATCAGATACCTCTCACGGGTGCTAATCTTGTTCCCTTGCGAATAAACAAATTTGATGCAGTGTCAGCTTTCAGCCGTTTGAACTCTTTTGACATATTGAGAAATTTATATTCTAATGAGTCTTTTGTCCCGAAGAACACTGCGGTAAAGAAGCTCTTTTCGGCCTCCCCGAATGATTTTTACAACGGTAAATTGAAAGCGCCTCTCCTCTCACTGGGCCGTCATTTCACCAGATGCCTGATGGGCTCTCACCAAAGGCCTAGTTGCAGAAACAGGATCAGATGCTTTTATTGTATTGGATGGGGGCATGTATCAGCCTTTTGCAGAGCAGATAATCGGCCTGGCTTTCAACCTAAGTCCATAATTGCAGATAATTTCTCGGCTTCCAAACTGTCTTATTCCAGGTGCGGTGATACTTGGAAGGGTTGGTTCCATCCTCCGTTTGGCTCGCATCCGAAACAAACTGCAGATTTCTTTCCAAGCTTCAGAGATTTCAGCATAGCCAGTTTTGGTATATCCGGATCTTATTCTTCGGTGCCGTGGGTTCTGCCATCATCTGAGTCATCGTCAATGACTTGTGGGCCACAAGGTCGAGACCTACCTATCTTTGCTTCTTTTGGTAATTTTTGTGAATTCTACTTGGGTCATCATTCAAGGCTAACCAACGTCGTTTGGTCTTCGATCAATTCACCTCGCAAATCTCTGCACCATCTACGAAACAGTAGAGAAATCACAGAAAACCCCAGTTCTCCCCCTTCGTCGGCGGCGCCGCAGGACCTTGGCCTTCGCCTAGGCCGTCCATCGACCTGCTCCGACATGGCATATGAGCTGGTACACCCGCAACCTTTCATGCCCCAAGGCTTCGCCTACCAATGGATTCCAAATCATGAGAAGTCAGTCCGCGTTGTGGCGGCTCGTCGGGCACCAAAGAATGAAGATCTTGCAATAGTCACCTTCAACCCAATGCCAGCAGAACAGGTGGAGTTTGCTGCTATCCGTGAGACGGTACGTGAATTCTTTGAGGATCATCTCCATGTGCACATTCGTGATATCCAACCATGTCACCTTGGACAAGCATATGTACGATTTGAGTATGTGTATGACAGAGATAGATTTGTGGAAACTAGTCCTCACCCTTTTGCTGGTGGTTTGATCACTGTAGTCCCACACAATAGAGGGCGGAATTGGAAAGCTCTTAATTTTAATCGTGAATGCTGGCTAATGTTATTAGGATTCCCACAAGATTATTGGGACCAAGATGACATTGAGCAGGCTATCTCCACTTTCGGCAGGTTAATGTCATGGGAGGATGATCAGTCATGCATTGCCAGACTCATTATTAAGGCTCGAGTCACTGATCTAGAGAGTGTTCCTGAGTTCATAGTTTTTTCTGATGATGAAGGTTTTCATGGTGAATCTTGGTCAGTTCAATGCGAGATACTTCAGCATAGAACACTTGGAGGCATGCCTGCTGATGAAGATCCAAAACCCAACAATGATGGGCAGCAACCTCCTTTCAATTTCTTTGGTTTTGGTCAGCAAGGTAATGGGTCCCCAGAACATTGGCTACATTAGGATGATCCTCAAATCAATCAGCACCAACCAGCAGCTTGGCCTGTCTGGAATAAGATCCCTGATGTAGCTCCAACTGCAAATATTATTGATGCTCCTGCAAATCACGAGCCTCCTGAAGCTGTTAATAATGTTGCACAAGAGGCACCTGTAGCTCCTTTTGACCTTAATGATATTCCTGATGAACCCATACAGATTGAGGCTGAGATTGAGAAAAATATGCCAGAAGATGAGGAAGAGTTTATTCCTGTGCCCTTTCAGGAGGAGGAAATCAATGAGGAGGTTCATGTCAGTTTCACTGATTCAGTCTCCTTGGGTCTTTCTGACAGTTCTGGTGAACAAATAAATACTGATGCAAAGGCTACCAATGCTGCTCTAGCTCTACATGCACAGTTTGAGAATTTTTCTCCTGATGATGGAATACTGAATGATGAAGTAGAAAATCATGATCACCTTCAAGTTGGTCTGGTCAAGACCTCCTTTGCACATGAAGCAGACCCAGTCTTTGCATTACATCAATTTACACCTCGAGTTGGGCCAAGTGCTGACACTTACAGAAAATGGGTCAAATTCTTTGTAGCTACTACTGGGCCATCTGGGATTAATATCCCTCTTCCTTGGGCTGACTTCTTCACTTCCCAGCTTCTGTCAAATATGCATTATGACTGGACAAGAAACTTCCTGCTTTCCAAGACAGGGGAATTCCTCTCAGCAAACTTAAATCAAACGGGATATCTGTCATTTTCTTTACCAAAATCTTGTCCCATGATTGAAGCTAGTTCAGAGCCTAGTGCCACAGTTGGCGCACCCACAACTCCAAAGAGGAAAAGGTTGCAGAAATCTCCCACACCAATCACCATCTCTGAAGTCAAGAGAAGTGAAAGACTCAAGAACAAATCCAAGGGCTTCAAAACTGGGACATGTGCTGATAGAAATTGTGTTGCATGTACTCCTCCAATTTTATCATCTTCGGTGGTCAAGAACCTGGGTGTAACTTTTTGCCAAATGGATCCAAAACTTGTGTCTGATGATGCACTCTTCTCCAAGAACAAGAAAATCAAAAGAACAATAAAAAAGCCAGCACCAAGCAATGACAAAGAAAGTGACCCCAGGCCTAAGGTGAAAAGGACAACGAAAAAGGAGAAAGAGCCTCATGATGCTGACCATGATGATCAAGGCCATTGAGAAATTGCCCCAAGTTTGTGGCAGTGGAAGACATAGTCTTCTAGATTTTGCTTCCCATTTACAAGTTTTTTATAGAGTTATGCTAGTCTTGAACACACATGTGCACCTCTCTCTCGCTTCCAGTGGTTATTCTCCCTAGTTTGGTTTATTTTGAAGTACTTTCATCATGTTGAATTTCTATCAGTACCAGTTGCCCACATACTACGTGTGAGGGTCAGAACTTTTATGTTTACTATTTATTAATTGATGGCCTCTTATCGATCATGGAAAGTTCTCTGCTGGAATGTTCGTGGCATTAACTCAGACAAAAAGTGGAACTCAATTCGAAACAAGATGACAGAATCAGCTTGTGACATAGTCTGTCTTCAGGAAACAAAAAAAGAATTATTTGATCAAAGTTTTGTGAGAAATTTCTGTCCACGCTACCTAAATAGCTTCTGCTTTCACCCATCAAATGGTGCCTCAGGGGAATCCATTATTGTATTGAATGGTTCCAAATTAGATGGAATGTCGGTTTTTGAGAATGAGTTTGCTCAATGTATTGAGTTCACTTCACTACTTTTAGGTGCCTCTTGGATTTTGACCAATATCTATGCTCCCTGTACTGATGATGGAAGAAGGGCCTTTATTGACTGGTTCAAAAATATAAACATGCCCGATGATACAGACTGGCTAATAGTGGGCGACTTCAATCTCATAAGAAAAGAGGAGGACAGAAACAAACCAGGGGCTAATATCAACAATATATTTATGTTAAATGAAGCGATCAGTGCATTGGGATTAGTCGAGATTCCTCTTAAAGGCAGAAAATATACTTGGTCCAATAAACAAGACATTCCCCTCCTTGAGAGATTATACTGGTTCTTCACATCAGTTAGTTGGGTCACAAATTACCCCACTACAATTGCCACAACACTCTCCATGGAAACTTCTGACCACGTGCCTTGTGTCATTACAATCAATACTGACATTCCAAAAGCTAAAATTTTCAGGTTTGAAATTTTTTGGATGGAGCATGATAATTTCCTCCAAGTGGTCCAGCATGGATGGGCTGTTCCTACTAATCAAATAGATGCGGCTAAGATCATTACTGCCAAATTCAAAAATCTGAGAACGGTATTAAAAGCATGCATGGATGGCAACCATCTCAAATCTTGGTGCAGTTATCTCAAATCTGAAACAAATCATTGAATTCTTTGATATTCTTGAGGAGCATGGAGATCTTGCCCTCCATGAGTGGAATTTCAGAGAAGTGGCAAGTAAGCAACTCATCTCTCTCTTGAATCAGCAAAAAATATATTGGAAGCAAAGGGGAACAATCAAATGGGTGAAATTTGGAGATGGCAATACAAAGTTCTTTCATGACAATGCGTCCATAAAGCACAATAAAAACAGTATTACTTCCATCACTGACTCTGATGGAACACAACATTTCGATCACAGCTCCAAAGCACAGCTCCTTTTTGAAGCTTACAAGGACAGATTGGGTAAATCTGAGTTTCAGAGTATTTCTTTCGACTTAAATGGCCTCTTACATCAACACCAGGAATTATCCTCCCTGGAAGATCCTTTTACCAGAGAAGAGATAGATGCAGTAATAGCAAACCTTCCTACCGATAAGTCTCCAGGACCAGATGGTGTCAATACAGATTTTATAAAGAAGTGTTGGCCCATCATCTGCAATGATTTCTACCTTCTCATCAATGAGTTCCATGCAGGAAATATATGTACTCAAAGTATCAATGTCTCTTATATAACTTTGCTCCCAAAAAAGGATAGTCCTGCTTTAGTGTCTGATTACAGACCTATCTCTTTGCTGAACTGCTCCATTAAAATTATTACAAAGCTTCTTGCCAATAGGTTACAATCAAAGATCATGGATCTCATTCATAGAAATCAGTATTGATTCATTAAATCAAGAACCATTCAAGATTGCCTAGCCTGGTCCCTAGAATGTTTGCACCTGTGTCATAAGTCAAAGAAGGAGCTCATTCTTTTAAAGCTTGACTTTGAAAAGGCTTTCGATAAAGTGGAGCATCAATTCATGATGAAAATACTGCAGCATAAAGACTTTGGATCAAAATGGTTACTCTGGATGGAGATGATCTTCTCCTCAGGAACAAGTTCTATTTTACTCAATGGAGTACCAGGAAAGGTATTTCATTGCAGACGTCGGGTAAGACAGGGTGACCCTCTCTCACCGCTCCTGTTTGTCATTGCTGCAGATTTTTTGCAGACTATTCTTAACAAAGCTAGGACTGATGACCAACTTTCATTGCTACTTCCTATGGGTGCTAGTGAGGATTTTTCCTATTATTCAATATGCTGACGACACATTGACCGTGATGGAAGGATGTGTAGCACAACTGAATGTCCTAAAATCCCTCCTCCAAAATTTTGCCGTCTCCTCAGGTTTGAAAGTCAACTATTCCAAATCAGTTATGGTGCCCATCAACATAGCAGATGACAAAATGGCCCAGCTTGCTAATGTCCTAGGTTGCTCTATAGGCTCCCTGCCTTTCACTTATTGGGAATTCCCCTATGCCTGACCAAGCCTGTTGTCAAGGATTTTCTACCTTTGGTAAAGAGATGTGAGAATAGGCTCCTGGTGACTTCAAATTTACTCTCTCAGGGTGGAAAACTAATCCTGGTAAATGCAATCCTTAGTTCCTTCCCAACCTTCTTAATGTGTACAATGTTACTTCATGATACTGTTATTAGGCAGTTAGACAAATGTAGAAAGCACCTTCTCTGAAGGGGTACAGATCTCAATAATAAGAGGCCATCTAAAGCGGCGTGGGAGATAGTTTGCTTGCCAAAGGAAGGACGATTGGGAGTGCTTGACCTCAAAACCCATAATATAGCTCTACTTATGAAAAAATCTTCACAAATTTTACAACAGGGCCAATCTACCCTGGGTGCAATTGATTTGGGACAATTATTATTCTAATGGGAAGCTCCCTGGTCAAGCAAGAAAAGGTTCTTTCTGGTGGTGAGACATTATAAAATTACTGGATAAATTTAAAGGGTTGGCTGCACCTCTGCCAGGGGATGGTAAAACAATTCTCTTTTGGGATGATGTCTGGTGTGGCCTAGTTCCTAAGCACAGTTATCCTGAGTTATACTCTTTTGTGAAGAATGCTAACATTTCGTTGATGAAGGCTGCTTCCGGTGCCCATTTGCACTCTCTTTTTCATATACCATATCCATGGAAGCTTTTTCACAATTACAACAGCTACAGCTTAACATTGACAGTGTTGATATTAGAAATGCAGATGATATTTGGACATACATTTGGGGAAATGGATTTTATAGTGCTAGTAAAGCTTACCAATCACTAAAAGGGCATAGGCAGACACATCACATATACAAATGGCTATGGAGTAGCACATGTCAACTCAAACACAAAATTTTCTTTTGGCTGCTCCTGAAGGACAGATTAAATACAAGAAATCTGCTAAGGAAAACCATGGAATTACAAAGCTACAATTGTGTTTTATGCACAAATGCTGAAGAGACAGTTCAGCATCTTTTCCTTCACTGCCCCTTTTCGCCACAATGCTGGGCTTCTTTGAATGTTCAGGTCGATGAGCGAATTCTTGGATATGAAATATTCAGACACTTCAAGACGCAGCTGCCATTCCCTTTCTTTATGGAAATTATTATCCTCATGGCCTGGAGCATCTGGACCACGAGAAATGAGTTCATCTTCAGAAATCAACAGTGCACGGTGGACAGATGTATATCCTCCTTCAAATATGAATTTGGCTTGGTTATTCATAGAGCAAAAGGCAGTTACTTTCCGGCTATTACTCAATGGCTAAACTCTCTGCTGTAACTCTGCTCTCTCTCCCTTTGTTTTCTTGTGGACACTTGTAATTTCTTTGTTATTTCTTTAATATATAATCAGTAGGGGTTGCCCCCTCCTGTTACCTCAAAAAATTTTAAGCCGCAGCTAGTAGGCTTCTCGTGATCTTCATTTTCGAAGTAGCTAGTAGGGTGGCTTCTCATCAGGGCACCCATTATTGTCAGTGTAGCAGCAATCAGCAAAAGTTGGTAGGATGGTGCTCTCAACAAATAAACCTCGCCCTGCATTAAATAGCCATACTACTAGGTCCAGCACCGCCGCATCAGGTGCCCTCTGCCTCGCCAATATGTGACACCTTTCATTTAGATGTGAAATGGAACAGCAGGAACAATGAGTTATCTTACACCCATGCTGTTTGTCAAGATCCATCTACTTCACGTGCTGCTTCGTGGATGCAGGGTTCTCGCACACACGTACCTCCCCACCCCTCGTCTATGTAAATTTTCTGAAGACGAACAACCTCGTCAGGTTCTTGTTTGCTCAGTTCTCAATTTCGAGAGTCCGCAGCCCAGTGCCCAGCAAGTGATGGCACAACGACTGCGCACACCGCACTAAGCAGCAGCTCATCCCTTCAGCACGGTATGGTATTTGATGTTCTGGTTTTGCATCCTCGTTTTTGTGTTGCCTCCGTGAGTGAAGGAGTATTATAGATGTGGTTTATATGCTCTTAGTAGAAGGCTTTGGATATCATTCTCATTTGAGTTTATTACAGAATTAGTCTAACTCACTATATGCTCGTTTGGCCATGCTGATTATTCATCGACATGAGCCTGTTTGAGTGCTCTTGATGTATGTATGACGATACAGCTCAGCTGTGTTGTATGTTACTAGGACCAATGCAAAAACACCTTGAGGCCCTACGGACAATTTATCATACGCTTCTGGATGATGCATAATTTGGATATCTAGAAGATCGATCTAACTAATACCTATTCAACGCAATATTATTATCCTCAAAAGATCTAGCAACATATGAATACATTGCAATGGTCAAGTTTGATTGGCATTTTAAACATTGTCTTTATCTACTACAAGGAAAGATCCAAAACTTTTCACACTGTAAAACTGTTGTAATTTTATGAAAACCGCCTAATATTTGTAAAAATCAACCCATGGTATTGTGGTAAGTTGTAATTTTTTAAAAAAAACATAACATTTCATCTAATTAACCCGCAATATCTCGTCTCCTCTCGTTGTCTCGCAGCACCACACCCACCCCTTCGTCTTCTCGTGTCGCTTGCCACCCTGTCGTCGTTCCGAGCACGACGTCTTCATATGCGGAACCTGCGGCATCCATGGCTCCCACACACTATATATGGAAGAATGTTGTGATATTTTATATATCTTATACATATTAAATAACATAGTTTGATCCTATTGAGTGTAGTTTTATTTTTTATTGAACCTGCGTTTTTGCTAGTATTGTAAATTATTGATGATGATATTGGCAGCAATATTATAACTCTCCGAGATGGAACTTCCAATTATATATAGCTCCCATGCATGCAGAGTCACTAAAATTCGTGTTGATGCAAAAAAAAAGTGCCATCATATTAGCACTGAACGTTTCACAAAGATGCTCCTTGCAGTGTCTCTATGAAAAACAGACCCCTTCGGAAGATTCAGTGAAATCTTGCCAGGAGAAACTCGGATAGGGTGTGCCATAGTCTCAATAGGTTAGCTATGGTGCCCCCTCATGCTACGGAGATAAGAGAAGAACAACACATGGGTTTGAAAAAAAAATAGGACAAAGAAAAAAGGTAGAAAAAAGGTATTTGATTGATGAGATTGGATGCTCAATCGGGTCGTGGTCCTTCATATTTGTAGGGTGGAAAGGTTTCACCCAAGTAGAGTCCAAATGCATCATGAACACATATACTTGACTTAAACCTGAACTACAAAGTAAAATAATCCAGATGCCCCAGATTTATAGAAGAGGATGATCTAGTTTTCCATCCTGTAATGATTGACCCAACTCTCTCATCCAGAGTCAAAACTGAGCGATCCACATACATATTTCAACGAGAGCTATGCCATTGTGAAGTCCAATTTATGATTCGATACTTCTCTAAGATCGTATGCTCCGGTTTCGGAAAACTATACGTTGAGACTTCTAGTTCGGCCTAGACCTGCCAATTTTGGTCGTTAACGAGTGCTTTCATTAGTTGCCAAGCACAGTCGTATCATTTTCATCAAATGGCTCGCCTCTTCTATTCTTTCTTTTTTATTATTATTTTTGTGTACCACAACTCATTTTATTTATCTATATGCTCAGAGCATAAGTGATATGCTTTCTCTTTTGACATCCCATCTGTTCCTAGCAATAGACCTCACCGCCGAATGTGTGTCCACTACCATAATATCTTTGTTTTTCTTCATACATTAATATCTTTGTTTTGGAGTTATCTTGCCACAGAACCCTGATCCACCACAGCCTTAGGCCCTCATCTTCCTTATGCGTTCACCCAAGCTATATATCCGGACTCCTATATATAGTATGTTGTCCTAAGCGATGCCCAAATGTCACACATGCACACTTCATCCTAGCATGACTAATATATTCAATTTAGAGCTTACGTACCCTTCCCCCATCCAATGTACCGTCCGATATTGGTTCGCTGCCGATATGTCCAGATACACCTTCATCTCCTCACCCGCAGTCTCCAATATTGGTTTGGCCGTCGTCCCATAGAACCTGTCTAACTCCATCGCTTATAGAGCACAAAAACCTGACCAATAACCTCAAGAGCATTTGTCCGTTTCAAAAAAGCCGCTCAAATTGAAGTGGCCAGCTGCCCCTTCCAAAACTGCCGCTCAAAATATCTCCGAATTTCAAAATTGCCGCTCATGACTTGTGCGGTTGGTGGCGAAATTCACCACGCTCTCTGGCCGTTTTTCCGTTTCCTGATCGAGCTGGCATTATTTCTCGGCGGAAATGACCGAAGTGCCCCCGCGCCGACCTACTCTTGCCCGTTAAAAACCCTCGTCGAGACAGCGACCAACCCATTTCTGTCCTATCCTGGCGACAGCGACCCTAGAGCCCCGCCGCCGGCAATCCCCGCCTGCCCTCACCGCCGCCGTCGTCGCCCCCCGCGTCTGCTCTGCTCCGCTGCAGAAGCTAGCGCGCGTCAAGGGGCGAGTACGTAGTGGTGGAGTGGAGAGCCAGCCGAGCGCGAACTCCCCCGTCGTCTCTTCGCCCGCCGCCGCAGAAACGCGCGTCCGGCCAGGACGCCGCCGCCGCCGGTGGAATCGCGTCTCCGAGCCTTGCTGTAGCCAGGGCGCGCGTGGGCCTCATCTCGATCGGCCGGTAAGGAAGAGCCCAACGTTTCCCTGCTCCCTTATTATTCTTCGTTGCGTCGCGGATCACGTCTAGCTACGAGTTCGATATATTGCTCCGTTTCCATTGCCTGAGGCTAGCCGGTTGGTGAATTCATTCACGCGCTAGAAATTTGTTTCTCGATCGTTCGGTGCTGCCGGATCGACCTCCGTGTTTGCGCCTAGACATGAATGCTTGAGCTTAGTCGGATTATATTATTGCTTGTTAAATCATCCCTGTGTGCATGGATCTCATCTCATTGCTATCCTTGTACTGCCTTTGTTTAGTTTGTGGGATGGAGGGCATGATGGATTTTTTTTTGACCTTTCGTATGGTTTCATTCTATACCCCATACTTGATATGTGGAACACATGCTGGTAGTGCTGGTATAGATGTCACATGCTTTGTGTATAGTAGCACAGTTAGGCCTGTTCCGAGCATTGCACTTTATGGCACAGATTAAGTATGAGAGAGTAGTACGTCTGTATCTACATGGGTGAAATTAATTTGCTGGTCGATTTTGAGCTTCGCTTCTAGGTTATCAGTTGTTGTGTTATCGAAGATGTTATTTTTAGTATGGAAGTAGTTTATTTTCCTTTGCCTGTTATCTTACCATTTGATATAGATATATATATATATCATTGCTTTTGGATGTTTAATGTCCATCGAGATGTTATATATCTGCTCAATTGATAGGCACGGTTAGTTGTTCTAAGGAATTCAGGTCAGTTTTGGCCTCTGTTTGGACCAAGCTAGACGTGAATTCTTGGAGAGCTTAGTCTGATTTGCGTAGGGTCTCAAACGTGTGTGAACCGTTTAAATCCGTGGGTGCATAGGGCCATCCGGCCATGGATCTTACTGCTGCCCTCAATACTGCCTTTGTTTAATGTGTGTGTAATGGAGGACATGCTGGATTGTTTTACATGGTTTCTACCCCCATACTTGATATGGAAACATGCTGTTATAGATGTCCCATATTTTTCTGTTTGGCACAGCTAAGCGTTCCGGCTAGCTGTTGCTTTCAAACGCACAGATTAAGTATAACCAAATCACACATATGATTTGGGAGCCTAGTCTACAGTACATATGAGAGTAGTCTCTACACATGGGTGAAATATGCTAGCGCTGGCCGGTCGATTACGAGCTTCTCTTAGGTTGTCGATTCTCGTTATCGAAAGATGTTATTTTTTAATATGGTAGTAGTTGATTCATTTGCTAGCTTGTTATCATTACCATTTGATAGATATCATTAGCTCTGTTCAATTAATTAATATGCACCGCTACTTGTGGTAACTGTTCTCGGTCACTTATATATATGTTTGTATGGCTTCTATATTAATTTTTAATTGTGCTTCCATAGTATTATTGTAATGATATTTCTCATCGAAGTGTGCAGAATAAGAAATATCTCCTTTGTTTTAACTAGAGTAAATGCAAAGTTATATTTGTTTTCCTTACTGGAGCTTAATTAGCACTAATTTCTCTTTTTTTTCTTTTGATATCTCAGCTTCACAAAATCATAATTTACATGGAACATACAGAGGGCATGCAGCTGGTCTCGGAAAGGACTGAGGGGCGTATTTCGTCACAAGTTGTGGAAAGTATAAGCATGCAGAAGAAGGTTGCGCAAGAGCAGGAACTATCTGGTAACAAGAGATGCTTTGCCTGTAATGAGACATCGCACAATTTGGAAGAATGCAGAATAAAATACAAGCTTGTTACTGTGGCACATCAATTCGGCTATGCTACAAAAGTTCCATTTACCGTGATTCAGCCTTCAGAGGAGATGGTTGAAAAGGAAAAGTTTTACCACCACTGCCTGCTGATCACAACTAATGTCAGCAACTTGGACCTGGGTACATTGAAAGGTGAACTGCAGAAGCTTTGGAACCTGTCTGATGACTGGGTATTAAGAAGAGAATGCAGTACAAGTTTCCTGGCATCCTTCAGCTCTGAGGGTGACGTAGTAAGCAGTTTAAGCAACACTAATAATGTGGAAATATTATTGGATGACAAGGAGGTGCAATTGACAGTAGCAAGGTGGACGGAAGGAGATGAGGAAAGTAGTGAATTGATTAAACAGTGGTTTTCAGTGTGTGGGATCCCAAAAATATACAGAAACTGGAAGGAATTATATCAAGTTGCTTCCCCGTTTGGAGTACTGATTGAGGTGGACGAGAAAAGTTTGGAAGTTGGGGATAAGGAGCCTATTAGACTGAAGATAGCATTGAGAAGTCTTGATGGTGCTCCTTTCTCTTATCACTACGTGGTTGGATGGTCTACCAGAATGGCCATGTTAACAGCAGAAGCCAAAATAGATCCAGAGAACCGCAGCCACAACACAAGGATTGTGAGTTCATCGGACGAAAGTGTGTTGGACTTTGAAGATTGCTCAGGCAAGGAGCATGAAAAGGAAGCACGAAATATAGTGCTGGAAGAGGCGATGCCCTTTCAAGAGTCAAGATTAGATGAAAATACCAAGGAGAATGAAATAAGTGTTCTAGCTGCCACAGTCAACAACTCAAACAAAACAACCATTGAAAGTTCAAAACCTAAAGGGGTACCGTCCACAAGTCAAAACTCATCCACAACGACTGGAGAAGACCAGTTCAAAGGTGAACAAGCATGATTTTCTTTTGAGGTTTTATTTCTAATAAACAGCTTTAGGCAAATGCGTTGGGTACTGTAGGACTACATATTTGGCAAATATTTAATTTTTTTGTTTTCTGATATTTTTTGTTGGCATTTCCCTGGAGTTACAGCAAAGCCTCCTGTCAGTCTTGTATACAAAAGAAGACCTAAGAAGCAGCAAGTCACTAAAGAAATAAGCACAAGCCCATCAAATACTCTGGATAAAGCAATGGGTTCAGAAAGCAGTCATGCCACAAGGATCGGAGCTTCAGAAATGGAACGCAAGAGGGAACTGAATATGGAGGAGATAGCCCCGATCGGGGTAAGTAAAAATTCTGAAGAGCTTGTAGCATGCAGGGACAAGGAAGACAATAGTGTCACTCCAGCTGCCACTACCAAATCTAAGCAGAGGCAAACATCAGAAGACACATCAAAAACTGAGAAAGCCCAATTGATTACTGCACACACGAAAGGTGAGCTAGAATCCCACATACATTTAATCTTATATTCGTTAAATTTTTAAATAAATTATGTGATTTTTAGTTTAGAAGAAAATGTGTCAAAGTATTTGGGTAATGATCTATATAGAAAATAAAACGGTAGCTGATCCTTAATTTTGGCTGTAAACTTGGTAAATGTAAATGTGGCAACAAACTGTTTTGGTTTAACTTCAGTAATTTCAAATTCGGTAGTGCCAGTATCGAAACTCGATGTCTTCATCTACCTCTTCAACAACCTGTGTCCCCTGCACTTTGCTGTGCTAAGTCTGAAACACTTCGTATTTGTGAATGGTATTTAACTCTTGCAAAGATTTGTTTTTAAAGCACTAATTTCAATAGGATGGATTGGGATAAGTGATGGAGGAGGAGGTATTATTTAACTGCTTTTTACTGCAAAACATTGACGATGTTCCTCGATAAATTTGGCAAAACGGCTCCATGTCTTTAAAAAAATGGATTAAAAATATTTTGTTATTAGATATCTTTGCTAATGCTTAGTTCTTCCTTTGAAGGTGTTAGCATGGATCACATGGGATCAGGACTTCAATTCCATGAGAAACAATATGCCTCTACAATGGACACACGGTGTGTGATCTATCATTTTCTGTTTATATATTTGCTTCTGCTTATTTGTTTACTCATTAGACATCACATTCGTATTCACACATTAACTGTCATATAAGGACATACATGATTTCCATCATTGTGTGATACAGGCTACCACAAAATTCTGAGGACAATGGTACCTATGAGAGTTTCAGTGACATGGGTCTTCACGAAAATCTACTCAAGGGAATATATCAATATGGTAATTCATATGTTATCTCTTGTCTTCTTGAGATACCAATACCTATCAATTAATTCTGGACTGCCGGACCCACTTTCACTTATTATCTATTCCTATGCAATTTTATTTAAGGTCTGGAGCAGCCTTCCATGGTCCATCAAATAGGAATTGTCCCATTATGCAAGGGTCTGAACGTTATCCATCAATCTCTTTCTGGAACAACTCTGACACTTTGCTGTGGGGTTATCCAGCAACTTGATTATGCATCTACAGAATGCCAGGCTCTGATTCTTGTACCAACACAAGACTTGGCGCAAGAGACCAAGAAAGTTATTGAAGCACTTGGTCAGTTCCTTGGTGTTCAGTCTCGTATTTGTACTGGGGGAACAAGTGCCCATCCAGACCAGCAAACTCTGTCAAGTAAAGTTCAGGTCATCGTTGGCACTCCTGTTTGCATTCTTGACATGCTGCAACTACATTCATTGTGTCCAGACCATATTAGAATGCTTATTTTGGATGAAGCTGATGAACTACTCACAGGAGGTTCGAAGGACCAGGTTAGTTTTAGTTACCAACCATCTCTATTATGGTAGTCGCAATGAATGATTACGGTGAACGGTGAACGTACCCCTACTAACATTAATTTATGAATACCCATCTTTCTTGCAGATCCATAATATTATTCAGAATCTCCCAACCAATATTCAAGTCGGACTCTTCTCTGCTGACTTTTCCAATGAAGCTCTGGAGACTAGCCGCAGGTTCATGGATAAGACTGTAACTGTAATTGTGCCAAGACATGAAGAGCTAAAGTATATCAAGCAGTTCTATCTCCGAGTTGAGAAGGAAGAACAGAAGCTAGGTAAACTGTATACCCTTTTGAAGACTCTAGATATCAGAAAAGCCATCATCTTTGTGAACACAAAGGATAAGGTCATGTCACTCACAGAAGATATTGGCAAGCATCACACTGTCTCGGCAAGTCATGACGACATGCATCAGCATGCCAGGGACACTGCCATACAGAAGTTCCAGTCTGGGTCATCCAGTATTCACATCACCACTGGCCTTAGAGGCACCAATAATGTGCTGCAGGTTCCCATTGTCATCAACTATGATCTGCCAACACAGCTGATGCAGTACATCCGCCGTGTTCAGCAGAAAAACGGGCAGCCTGGAAGGGAACGTGTGGTCGTCGACTTGGTAACTCCTGCCGATGAACTCATCTTTTCTGACATCAAGAGTTCTTGCTACACAAAAGTGAGAGAGCTACCTTCCAATGTATGACCTCTTGGTGGTTTATGGAGCACAGAAGCAAAACTGTTGATCCTGGTTGCAAGGAAGTTTCGATTTTGACCCTAAGATGTGGTTGCATTGTATTGTAGTAACTGTTTCTTGTGATGTGGTCGGCTAGACTTTTGTTATTTGCCTAGAGAAACGAAACTAGCTAGGCAGCATCTATGTATACTTGCGTGAGTTAAAAAACGTGAAAACTTCCTATAAACCTAAACCTTGTGGTCTCCTAGATCATATCTTTAATATATATCATACTATTCTTTTTACTTGATGTGGTTGTTGTTGAAATGTTGTATGCAGACCACCGCCATTAGACGTAAACACCAGCTGCGAGGAGAACGAACGAACAGAGATCCAAAGCCCTGCGAACAAGAGCAGCACATTTATCTTACATTTTTTTAGAAAGGACGATATATAATTCATAATTTCATACTGAATGAGTTTTCATAATTGATTGGCGATCAGTAGTGTAGTAATGTTGGTAACCAGAAACGCAGACGACGGATGCAACAGCTGCGGCGGTGATCTCTCTCTCCTTGGCAAAGCTCCGGATGCACACACAGCACCTGCGCCATCGCCCACACACGCACAGTACACAGGGAGTCAGGGAGACGAATCATAGAGGAGAAGATGGGAGAGAGGAGACGTGGATCCATTCATGGAGCATTTAATTAGCATTATTCCCGATCTGCTCTGATGATCTGATGATTCTGATCTGAGGACAGAGGTGCTCTGCTCTAAACTCGCAGGTCTTTCTTGCCTACTCCCCTCTGTCCGGGCAAGGCGGCAATGGGCAAAGCAAACGCAGAAGAAAGAGGGCTGGGCTTAAAGTCATGGCAATTTCTGGCCCAGTAAGGCCCAGGCATCGGATTAGCCGTTTCAGGGCCGGGCGTGCTGAGTGCTGTGGCTTGTGACGAGTGACGACACTGATGGCTGAGGCGTCAGATACTGGTTAATTCGGTATTTTTATGCTTGTACAGAAAACCAGGACTATTTGGCACATAAAGTGGCATACAGATGAATATGTAATTACAGTTATAAAGGTGTATTTCGTCTTCTCTTACGGCGAGTCAAGTACGGACACGAATGAGCTGAGCTCAATGAATAAGGGAGACACTACTAGAATCCATCAAAATGCAAGTGGATCATTTTAGTAAGGAAAAAAGGGCCAATACCATACCATGACTCGTGACTCTGCGAGTAGAGTCAGTGGAAAGGTTGTGCACTGCTTTCATCATATACAAGAGTCTAAAAAACCAAGTCTTGCATAGTTGTGCGTACTAGTTTTTTAGGCATGCTTATCTTATCTATACGGTCTCACTCAGCAAGGTTACAGCATAGAAAAGGAGACCTACGACCTAGCGAGAACTGGAACTAGCATTTTTTTCATTACGAAAAAATACACATTTGTAAATTCTAGTAGTTAACAAGGACTACTCAGATCTAGATGGTTGGTACTTGCATTGGGAATTGGGATGCACAACCACGCTAGGCTCACTTCCTTGGCCCTGTTTAGGGTGTTTGGTTAGAGAGCGAGGTGGAATGGAACGGTTCCATTCTAGAATAGAAGGATGGAACGGCTCCATTTTTACGTTTGGCAGCGAAGATGGAATGGCTCTAGTTTTGTGTTTGGTTGAGGGAATATGCATCAATCGGCTCCTCTCCCGTTAGACCACGTTTTATGGACCCCACATGTCATTCACTGTACCCTTCATCTTCCTCCCCTCACCTCCCGCATCTCTCGCACGGGCGCACGGCTCTTCCTCCCCTCAGCTCCGCACGCGCCCTCTGCTCCGCCCGACGCCCGCTCCGTCCGCCGGCTCCGCCTGCCGCCGCTCCGCCCGCGCCCTCTGCTCCGTCCGACGCCCGCTCCGTCCGCCGGCCTCCGCTCCGCCGGCTCCGCCCGCCGCCGCTCCGCCCTTCACCCGCTGGCCTCCGCACCGCCCATCTGGTCCGGCTGGGAGGAAGCGTGAGACGGGGGAAAGACGGCGTCGAATGGGAGTGGACGCGTTCCCTCGTTTTGGGCGAGCGGGTGCGTTCCGAATCTTGAGCGAATATTCCCTCTTGGGATGGCTCCGTTCCCACATCTGTGAACCAAACAAAGCATGGAACAGCTCCATTCTAGCTGGCTCCTCAACCAAACGCATCCAGTTCCCTTGAAAAGCTAAAAATTCTCTCTTCAAACTTCACTATTCAACTATCACATCAAATCTCTCTCCTCATGCATGCAACACTAAACGTGGGTAAATAAAAAGACTAAGTATATGGTTTTGATGTACACGACGAGACGAATCTTTTGAGTCTAGTTAGGTCATGTTAGGACAACGATTACCACAGACAAACGAAAAGTGCTACAGTGCGCTACAGCGTCCAATGTGACATTTTCACCAAATTTTCTCTTTCACTTTTTTGGAACTAAACACACCCA
Source organism: Echinochloa phyllopogon (assembly GCA_033239725.1). Classification (NCBI taxonomy): domain Eukaryota; kingdom Viridiplantae; phylum Streptophyta; class Magnoliopsida; order Poales; family Poaceae; genus Echinochloa; species Echinochloa phyllopogon. The sequence goes on from BTCW01000001.1 coordinate 8,789,460, forward strand.
TTGTATCAGGGTGACTAGTTTTATTTTCATGCAGAGCTGCACGATATGGTTTGGCTAGTATCATGGGATGACTAGTTCATATAATTTGATCATAAGTCATAACACTGTATAATAATAAATGCTATTATTTATCTACTGTTATTGAAAAGGCGTGAAACTTTCCATTGTAGCGAGTTGTTATGGTTTTAAAGCCCTCCAAATGATGTGATGCTTGAAAAAACCATAATCAAATATGTCATTGGAAGTAGACATATACTAGCAGACCTGAATCCCAAGTCTTACATAATAATACTCCGTAGTACTGGTACTTGTTTTCCGGGCTCGCTTGTGTACCGGCAAGCTTTACCTAACCGTATTGTTTGCAAAGCGCTACGGAATTTTGTTTTCTCCCTGCGCCAAGGAATGACGTGGCTCTGTGAAGAGTTAAGCATAGGGCCGGTCCTGAGATTTTTGGGGCCCTGGGCGAAAACAAAAACAGAGGCCCTTGGATCAATTGGTAGGTAGCATCTATATTGCGCCGATTATACATGTGTAATTGGCCTAAATGCTTTTGTGGTGTATATAGCACAGCTAAAAATGCAAGCAAATAGCTCATTTCTTCAGTGTGATTTGAGGAATACCTTTTAGACATTAACATGCATCTTGACAGCTACCATTGTGCTCTCAATTCTTCAAACCATTTACGCACATTCATCTCATTCATCACCCATAGCTAGTAGTAAATTAATATTCAACGGTCATCAAGTGAAATATATGACGGCGATAAGCATATGTATGGAATTAGCGACACAAGCTTACAAATTACAATCACAACAATGTTTATACTAGTACGCTAACGGGCACAAGCGCTGGTACTCTAGCGACAGAAAGCAATAAGCAGTAGCCGGACTACACGTACACAACCAGAAAACTACAGATATGTAATGATGTATAACCTCTAATCTACTGTAATATTGTATGGTGTATATATATACTCAAGCTAGTACCATTCAAGCTCAAGCAAACACGGCGTGCATGTAAAAAAATATAATTAACAGTAATAAGAGTAAGAGCAAATATGAGCCAATGACACGCCCAAGCGGACGTACTCCAGGAGGCTGGCCTCTGGGTCTAGTACACGCCCCTGGAATTGCAACGAGGGGACGAGTCGTTGAAGCGGAACTGGGAGGCCTGGCTATAAGCATAATGGTACTCTCACAGACGAGGTAATTAGCAAGATACAGATACACAGATTGTACAGTTTCCATTATTAAATTTGACAATGCATGTGTGTTCTGGATTGTTATACAAAAAGTAAAGCAGAATACGCGGCAAGCAACATTTCCACTCAGCTCCCTCTAGTAAAATGTAATTCGCGTAGGGATCTCTAGGCGGTGCCGGTGCGGCGGAGCGTGTCCCGGTAGCGGAGGATGGAGTCGAGGCGCTGCAGCCGCAGCTGCTCCCGGAACCGCCGGATGAAGTCGTCCGCGCGCGCGTCCACCTCCACCGCCCCGCCCGCGAGCGCCGCCGCCTCCTCGGTCGCCGCCCTCCGCATCCTCACCGCGCGCGGGCGCCGCTGATTCGGCGCCGCCGCCTCCGACCGGCTCCTCTCGACGCGCGCCTCGTCCTCGCCGCGCTCGCGGTCGGTCTCCGCCGCCGGCGGCTGAGGTGACGGGGACGGGGACGGCTCCGGCTCCGTGGCCGCGGCGGCGGCGGCGTGGGCGTGGTCGGCGGCGAGGCCGAGGCGGGAGAAGCTGAGCGACGCGCGGAGGCGGTCGACGGCGAGCGAGGGCGCGCGCATGAGGCCCCGCCGCGGCTCGTCCCCGCCGGCCGCGGCCGCCGGGCCCACCAGCCTGGACGCGACGGCGATGGTGGCGATGACCAGGTTCACCACCACGAACAGCACCGCCGGCGTGAGCCACCCGCGCGCCGCCTCCAGCATCTTCTCCTCTGTCCTCTCGACGACTCGGTTCTGTCCGGCACACTCTCTGGTCTAATCCGGCTTCAGGGTTTTGGACGACAGGTGGGGGGTTTTGCTGTGGGGTGGCGTGGCCGTGGGGAGCGCAACGCAACGGATCCAGAAGCCGCGTGGGTGACAGAGAACTGAGAAGTGGGCGAGGTGTGTTTTAATGGCGGTAAAGAGGAAGTAAATGTGCATGTGGGGCACATGGAGACGGAGACGGAGGACGAGGAGTCGAGGATGGAGGGAGGAAGGCGACGAGGGGAACCGAGCAAAGAACGTGGGGGCGTGGTCAGTCGCTGACAGAAAGGGCTATAGGTTATGGTCTCTGCGGTGGGGCGCGCGTGGATAAGGACATCGAGTAGACGCGGTAGGGTAGAGAAGAGGACGGGGAGTAGTAGTAGTATAATAACACTTTGTCATTGGCTTCTAGATCGTCTGCCAATCTCTGTTAATGTTCTTTATCAGAAAAGAATCTCTGGTAACATTTGGTTAAGAGTTTCAGATGTATATATGCAGTCCTCTATGTTCTCCCATCCACTCCCACTTATTTAGAACTAAATAAGACATATACGTAATAGCTTAGTTCCCCTGGTGTGAGACCTGGCTTTGCGCTTGAAAACCGGCCTACAGCCATAGAAAATACGGCCCAATTACATATTAGTTTTTTCCCTTTTATATATATTTTTTTCATTTGTTTTGTTTTGCTCAAGTTTGATCAAGATCCAGCGCTTTAAGATTTCATCTATGCTTCCTGTCCCACGCCACACTCCCACAAGCATGCGCATGCATGAATGGTCTTGCCTAGGGGTGGGCATTCGAGTTACCGGAAAATTTGGGTCGGGCTTTTCGGATTTTGAAACTTTTGGGTTTTGAAAATTAAAATCCGAAATTTGTCCATAAAATTTCGGGTCAGGTTTTTTAGGTTTTTGATAAATTCAGGTTCGGGTTCAGTTGACCCGATCTGCATCATTATAACAAAGTGAAATAAAATTATAGTAAGATTTGAAAGACCTAACATCATTTGAGTCTAAAAATGACAAAATGATGCATCTATTAACCGTCAAAAAAGACCATACTAACATAGAGCAATAGTGTTTTGACATAAGAGGAAGAGAAATAAAAGAGAAGACCCTTTAAATTGTCTTATGAGTTGCTGAAAGTGCATCTAGGCTCTCCCTTGTGGGTTTTGGTTGAATGATGACAAATGTAATCAAAGAGCTAATGGTTTGATTGAGTTTGTGGACAGGTCACAATGTAATAAAATTCATATTTGAAGTATGATGATGTATCCCTATGGATCATGATGGACGGCATGGAGAATGAACGATTTAAATTATTTTCCATTTTGAATTTGAGTTAGGAACGCCGCACTATCAAGGGGGATGCGTATTGATTGTGCCATGGATGTTAAAGTGCTCAAAAGAAATAACAAGTGCACAAGAGAGACACAAAAATGCACTCACGGGCACCAGTTTTTCTGGAGCCAGATACTCCGGCAAGGGGTCGGAGTATTCTAGTCCAGAATCAGGGTCAAAGCTTCGTGTTCATTTCTGGAGCCAGATATTCCGGGAAGGAGCCGGAGTATCCAACCCAGATCTCGCAGACAGCATAACGGTTAGATTTTGGGGGCCGAGTATTTATACTCCCACGCCCCCTCTTCACTTGGCTGCCGACTCTACTTGCAAGAAACACTCTCTTGAGCCTTCCTTCCACTCCCTCATCCTCCTAGAGCTAATCCTTGTGAGATTTGAGAAGGGGATTGAGTGAGCTTGTGGATTTGAGTGTGGGTGAGCATCAACTCCAACTTTGAGCACTTGAAGCATCCTTCGGCCATCGATTCGCATTTGTTACTCTTGGAGCTTTTGCTCCTAGACGGCTAGGCGTCTCCGGCGAGCGCTCAACTCGTGTGAGCTTGCCCCGGAAAGTTTGTAAAGCCATCCCCTCGGGGAAATCATAGTAAGTAACCCTAGCTTGGCTTTTGGGCCCTAGGGGGAGGGTAGGGTTGTGGCTCAACCCGGTCTCTTTGGAGGCACCTCAACGGAGACGTAGCTTCCTTTGGGAAGTGAACTTCGGGAATCAAATCTCTTGTCTCGTGTTGTTGTGCTTGTTTATCTAGTTCATACTTGTTCTTCACGTTCATCATGTTCTTCCTAGTTCATAGTTGACTTTCATACATTTGCTTCGATCTACTCGTGTGTGAAGTTTGTAGTGCAGCCCTTGGTTGGAAAGTATCTTGAGACAATTCCCCACCTTTCTATTCAAAGGAAATCAGCTAAGTTGCAAAGGATTTTGAATCACGAGCTCATAAATTTCTGTTACAGGAAAATCTGGGAACCTGCCAGATACTCCACGACTGTCAGAGTCGGAGTATCCGGTAGGGTGCCGGAAGTTCCGGGTACTAACCCGAGATTGAGCTGAATTGTGTGCAGATTTTTAAGAAGATCCTATTCACCCCCCCTCTAGGCATCTTGTGATCCTTTCAATTGGTATCAGAGCTTTGGTCTCCGGATTAAAAGCTTAACCGCTTGGAGAATCAAGATGTCGGGAGAAGAAGGATCGAAGAAAGAGGTGAAGCCCAAGAACAATGATGATCGTGAGCTTGAGACCCTCTCATCCGATGATGACTCGGATTATGAAGAACAAGAGAAAAAGAAGCGGGAGAATAAGGCTAATCCTCAAATTCCCTTTGATTATTCTCGCTTAAGTTATTCAACTACATATACCTCTATCTCCATGGGCAAACCTCCTCGTTTTAAGGATACTACTTATGCCTCATGGAGAGATGAGATGATTGCACATTTGATCGGGGTCCACCCGGCCCTTTGGAAGATTGTGTGTGTAGGTGTCAACTTTCCGAAGGACAACTCTCCTCTTTCGACGGATCAAGAACATAAAATCCATCGCAACATGCAAGCCAAAGCAATTATTCTTAGTGCCTTGGAACCGGAAGAGAAAGAAAAGGTGGATGGGATACAATCCGCCAAGAAGATTTGGGAGACACTCCAAATCAATCACGAAGGCACAAGAAAAGTTAGAGAGGGAAGAATTCGATGCTTGGAAGGAGAGCTCAATAGGTTTGTGATACTTCCAAGTGAGTCACCACAAGAAATGTTCTCTAGATTGAACAAGATCATTAACAAGATAAGAGCACTCGGAAGCACCAAGTGGGGTGACCGTGAAGTAGTTGACAAGATATTGAGCGCATATATGGCAAGATATGTGAACCTTCCCACATTGATTAGAGAGAAGAGAGGTTTCAAGAGGTTCACTCCCGCCGATGTCATTGGAAGATTTGAAGAGCATCTCATGACCGTCAAAGAAGCTCAAGTATCTCAACAAATGTCACAAATCTATGAGCAAATTGAGAAGGGAAGTGGTGTAGCACTTCAAGCAAGCACCAAGAGCAAAGGCAAGGAAGTGGTCAAGGCTCAAGAAAAACTCAAGAAAGAAGAGAAGGAAGAAAGTGATAGTGATAGTGATAGTGATAGTGATGATGAAGAAGAACTTGCCCTCTTCATGAAAAACCTTAAGAAGACGTTTAAGAAGACCGGTTTCTTCAAGAAAGGGAACTTCAAACGAAAGACAAGACGAAGGTCCAACAAGCCATGCTTTGGTTGTGGGGAAATTGGTCATTTTGTGGCCGATTGTCCAACACCCAAAAAGAGAGATGAAGAAGGCCACAAGAAGAAGAAGAAGCACACCGGTGAAGCTCACCTTGGTCAAGAGTGGGATTCAACCGAAGAGACCTCCGATGATGAGGAGGTTGCAACAATTGCGGTGCAAGCTACTACCACAAGCACATCACTCTTCGGAGAGCTCACCGATGATGAAGATGATACTACTCCCACTTGTCTTATGGCAAAAGGGGTGAAGGTAGTTCCTCAATCACTCTCTCTTCCTCATGATGATGATGATGATGATGATGATAAAGAAATTATGTATGAAAAACTAGCTAAGCAATTTGGTAAAAAGGCCGCTTGTAGAATTAGAATGCTAGCGGAGGAATTAGAGGTTAGGGAAGAGACTCTTGAGACTCAAGAAGAGTTGATGAGGCGTGAGCAAGAGAAATCCATAGCCCTTGAGAAATCCCTATCCCAAGAAAGAAAGGGTTTCAAGGAGCGAGAGGACTTGCTCAATGCCAAAATTGACAAATTTCTTGTGCTTGAAAAGTCTCTAGCTAAAGAAAAGGAAAATGTTGAGAAGTTGACTAAGGAACTTTTCTTAGCCAATGAATCAAATGCTAACCTAAAAGGTGAAAAAGGAACACTTCAAGAAAACTTATCATGTTTGAATGCCAAACACGTGGCTCTTGAAGTACAATTCAACACTCTTTGGGATAGTACTTCCTTATGTTCTAATGATGCAACCAAATCCTCTATTCCCTCCACTAGCAATGGTTGCGCTAGATGTTATAATGTTGATATAAAATCTTGTGGTACTAACCTTGCCGAAGCACAAGCTATGAAGAAGGAAATAGCAAGGCTCACCGATCTTCTCAAGAAAGAGAAGCCACATCTCAAGATAGGTGAGTTTGAAAGGCACTCGAAGGCTTTTGGTACAAACTACATGAAGAAATATGGCTACAAGAATGACAAGGGGCTAGGTAAGGATGAGCAAGGTGATAGAAATCTTATCTCCGTCATCAAGAACAACAAGACCTCCGGCCTTGGTGTGAAAGGTGGCTTGTTGAAGCACTTTCAACACACAAGGTATCATTGGAGCAAGGGGGAGGAACACAAGGCCAACTACACCAAGCCTATGAGTTTTAAGTCCTCTCATATTGTGTCTTATGAGTATGAGAGACCACAAACTCAAACTCAACCCAAGAAGGAGAAACTCACCAAGACCAACTTGAAGCAAGACAACAAAGTGAAGGCACATGCTCCACAAAGTACCTTCTATGCCGATTATGTGTTGGCTTGGGACCATCGTGGTAGGGTGGTTGCCAAGTATGTTGGGTATCGCACTAGAGATACATTGATCAAGAGAAATGTGTGGGTGCCCAAAGTTCTTGTGACTAACGCCAAAGGACCCAAATCTATTTGGGTACCTAAAACAAAAGCTTGATTTGTTCTTGTAGGCATACTCCTCCGGTGGAACCAAGTGGGTGCTTGATAGTGGATGCACAAATCATATGACCGGAGAGAAGAGTATGTTCACTTCATTTGAGGCAAATGAAAATTCAAGTGACAACATTGTGTTTGCCGATAATAGCCAAGGAAAGGTAAAAGGTCTAGGTAAAATTGCAATATCTACCGACCATTCAATTTCCAATGTTTTCTTGGTGGAATCGTTGGACTACAACTTGCTATCCGTCTCACAACTTTGTGAGATGGGTTACAATTGTTTGTTCACCGATAAGGATGTGACCGTCTTTAGAAGAAGTGATGACTCCGTTGCTTTCAAGGGTGTGCTCAAGGGAAAGCTTTATCTTGTGGATTTTACATCGGAGAAAGCTCAACTTGATGCATGCTTGTTAGCAAAGTCTAGCTTGGGTTGGCTTTGGCATCGCCGACTAGCTCATGTTGGGATGAGAAATCTTGACAAACTTCTTAAGGGCGATCACATTCTTGGACTAACAAATGTTTCCTTTGAAAAAGATCGTCTTTGTAGTGCATGTCAAGCGGGAAAGCAAGTTGGTGCATCACATCCACCCAAAAGCATCGTCACCACCAAGACTCCGCTTGAGCTTCTACACATGGATATATTTGGGCCCGTGGCCTACATTAGTATTGGTGGTAACAAATATGGTTTTGTTATTGTTGATGATTATTCTCGTTTCACTTGGGTGTTCTTTTTGCATGATAAGGGTCAAGTGCATGAGATATTCAAGAATTTTGCAAGAAAGGCCCAAAATGAGTTTAATTGGAAGATCAAGAAAGTGAGAAGTGACAATGGCACCGAGTTCAAGAACACCAACATTGAACAATTTCTTGGAGAGGAAGGAATTGGGCATCAATTCTCCGTGCCATACACTCCGCAACAAAATGGTATTGTGGAGAGGAAGAATAGGACACTCATTGAGATGGCAAGGGCAATGCTAGATGAGTACAAGACTTCGGACCAATTTTGGGCCGAAGCCATCAACACCGCATGCCACGCCATCAACCGTCTCTACCTCCACAAGCTCTTGAGGAAAACGGCATATGAGCTTCTCACAGGTAAAAAGCCCAATGTGTCTTACTTTAGAGTTTTTGGAAGTAAGTGCTTCATTCTAAACAAGAAGCCCAAAAGCTCTAAGTTTGCACCTAAATGTGATGAAGGTTTTCTTCTTGGTTATGCATCAAATGCCCATGGCTACCGTGTTTTCAACAAGACCTCCGGTTGTGTTGAGATAGCGTGTGACGTGGACTTTGATGAAACTAACGGCTCTCAAGTAGAGCAAGTTGATCCAAATGATGTAGATGAAGAACCTCCACAACAAGCAATTGAGAAGCTAGCCATTGGAGAAGTAAGGCCTCAAGATCCAAGTGAGCAAAACAAGCCAAATGAAGACAAATCATCACCAACACAAGTTGAACCATCCGCACCAACAATCGATCAAGACCAAGCACAAAATGGTGTCAACTCAAGTCAAGATGATCATGATGATGATGGTCCAATCCAAGCTCAATCAAGTGTACCACATCCAAGAGTCCACCACACTATCCAAAGAGATCATCCCGTGGACAACATTCTTGGAAGCATCCAAAGAGGGGTAACTACTCGTTCTAGATTAGCAAGTTTTTGTGAACATTACTCGTTTGTTTCCTCTTTGGAACCTCTCAAGGTAGAAGAAGCACTTGATGATCCGGATTGGGTAATGGCCATGCAAGAGGAGCTCAACAATTTCAAGAGAAATGAAGTTTGGTCATTGGTAGAAAGGCCCAAGCAAAATGTAATTGGAACCAAGTGGGTCTTTAGGAACAAGCAAGATGAACATGGTGTGGTTACAAGAAACAAGGCAAGGTTGGTTGCTCAAGGCTTCACTCAAATAGAAGGTTTGGATTTTGTTCTAAATGGGCCAATTTCCGAATTGGTATATGTGGAGCAACCACCGGGCTTTGAAGATCCCAAATATCCTCACCATGTGTACAAGCTCCATAAGGCGCTCTATGGGCTCAAGCAAGCCCCTAGAGCATGGTATGAATGCCTTAAGGACTTTCTCTTAAGGAAAGGTTTTGAAATAGGCAAGGCCGATCCTACTCTCTTTACACGCAAGCAAGATAAAGATATTTTTGTGTGCCAAATATATGTCGATGACATTATATTTGGCTCTACTAACAATGTTTGGTGTGAAGAATTTAGTAGGATTATGACAAAGAGATTTGAGATGTCCATGATGGGTGAGTTGAAGTTCTTCCTTGGATTTCAAATCAAGCAACTCAAGGATGGCACCTTCATTAGTCAAACCAAGTACACCACCGATATGCTCAAGAAGTTTGACATGGAGAATGCCAAGCCCATCAAGACTCCTATGCCAACAAATGGACATCTCGATCTAAATGAAGATGGGAAGGCCGTGGATCAAAAGGTATATCGCTCCATGATTGGTTCTCTACTTTACCTTTGTGCATCTAGGCCCGATATTATGCTTAGTGTGTGCATGTGTGCAAGATTTCAAGCTAACCCGAAAGAGTGCCATTTGATGGCCGTTAAGAGAATTTTTAGATATTTAGTGCACACTCCTAATCTTGGCTTATGGTATCCCAAAGGCTCAACTTTTAGTCTACTTGGCTATTCGGACTCCGATTATGCCGGTTGTAAAGTAGACCGAAAAAGTACAACGGGGACTTGCCAATTTCTTGGTCGGTCCTTGGTGTCTTGGAGCTCAAAGAAGCAAAATTCGGTTGCTTTGTCAACCGCCGAGGCCGAGTATGTGGCGGCCGGCGCTTGTTGTGCCCAACTACTTTGGATGAGGCAAACTTTGAGTGACTTCGGTTGTGAGTTTAGTAAGATTCCACTCTTGTGTGACAACGAGAGCGCTATCAAGCTAGCTAACAATCCGGTGCAACACTCCCGAACAAAGCACATAGATATTCGTCATCACTTCTTACGGGATCATGAGGCAAAGGGAGATATTGCTTTACGTCATGTGAGCACCGAAAGGCAACTTGCCGATATCTTCACTAAGCCTCTAGATGAGTCAAGATTTTGTGCTTTGAGGAGTGAACTAAATATTTTGGATTCTCGTAACGTTGCTTGAACTCTTGCACACAAAATTGGTTGATAACTAGATAGGAAAAATATTTCTCTTGTGTGAGTTCTTGAAAATATTTGGCTCTTGTGATCGTTGGATCATGTTTTGGCTCTTGTGATCATAGTTATGTATTGTTGTTTGTTGGCTGATCACATGTGTCAAAATTGTTTCTTTTATGTCCATCTCTCTCTTTATCAAATCTTGGTCAAAATCTCTCTATCCTTCTATGCTCCCTGTCTGCTGGAATTTCTGGAGTCGGATACTCCGGGTCAGTGCCAGAACAAAAACATTCCGAGAAGGCTCTCGGGAATCCATGTTCTCGGAGTATCCGGCCTTTCATGGAATATCCGGCTCCAGGTTGACCAGTTTCCTTGCGCTGATCGTTTTTCTCCGTCTTGACCTTATCCACTCGTGTTGACTTTTCTTCCACGCCCAACCGGTCCCACATATGGTCCCCACTCGTCAGCACTCCATCTAAACAAAAAAAAACACGTCCTCCTACTGCTTCGTCCCGAGTCGTTCCGTTCTGTTCGCATCTCGCCCTCCCGTTCAACAGCGCCGCCGCCGCCGCTCTTTCTCCGTCGCGAGGGGATTCAAAGCTCCTGCGTCAGCAAGTCCGGGCAAGCCCCTCGTGCTGCCTCTCTCCACCAGGCCGGGCACTCCTTCACCGCCGCATCCCTCTCGCGCGCGCAGTCGCTGCTCCTCTCTCAATGGTAACCCTAACCGCCAAGTCTCTCTCTTGATCTACTTGTACAGGCGGTTCTAGTGGATTTCGTTGGGTAGAAATGATCTATAGATGCTGTTGAGTCTATCCTAAGAATCTTGTTGCAATCCATTGGCTACTTTTAGAGATCGATGATTATCATGTTCATCCCTAAATCGGTTTCTGTCAGTTCCTATCCAGTCTGTTCATGCTCCTCTCTCCGAGTGAACTTGTATCTTTATCTGCTATTGAAGTCTTGGCCTAGCACGTTGTGAGACCCAATTCTCTCCCCATCTGTTCAGGCAAATTCTAGTGAATCAGAGGGGGCTGGCAGTGAAGATGATGTGCCACTTGCTGCTCGTGCAACGAGTCTGCGTGCAAATCCCCCACGAGCTGCACGTGATGGGGGTACCGGAGGCATGGGCAGAGGAGGGGCTGGCAGGGGTGTTGTGGCTGGTACTGGTTCTGTCAAAGCAGCGGCAGCAAAGAAGAAGACTTCCAAGAATGCTCCAGCCGGCACTAGTGACAAGAGAAAAGCTCCTGGTGCTATTAATGAATCTGAGTTGAGAGGGCAGGGCAGAGGCAGAGGTGCTGAGGGCATACACATCAGAGAAGAGGGGACTGGCAGTGGCTCTGTTCCAGCAGCTAGACAAGGGAAGAGAGCAGCAGGGAGGCCTGCTAAGCACCCTTTGGCTATGGGAGGCACAATGCTCAAACCACATCAAGCAAAGCGCAAGACAACAGATGATTTTGATGGAACAAGAGAGGATTACAAGAAAGGGACACAAGTTTTGTGGGATATCAGATACACCAATCCTGACAATGTGCCAAAGGACAGCTCAGTTGATGATGTTCGGTTTTGGAATCGCTTCCAAGCCGACTACTATGATTGTGCCGTGATGACAAAGGATAAGAAGACTGTTCCGATGCAGTGGATTGATTGGAAACACTTGAGGAATCATGGTGACAGATATATTGATCTTGTTATTCAGCTTTGTGAGAAGAAGAATGTTTACAACATCTTGCAGTTCAAGCATGACTGGAATGAGGAAATCATTGGACAATTCTTTGCTACTCTTTGGGTTGATGTTGATGCCCAACCTGCTACCTTGCATTGGATGACACAAGGCCAAAGGCTCTCTGTGACCTATACTAGATTTGCTGAAATTTTGGGGTTTGATGAGAGTGACCGTGAGAAGTATTGGATCCATGATGATGATGTGTTCAGTGATGGTCAGATTGCTTTCATGTATGATGAGAGGTATGGGCCAATTGAGTATGGAAAGACACATGGGATGAAGCCCTACTACCGGTACATTCACAACCTTTTTCGCAAGACACTTATTCCTAAGATTGGTGATGCTACCGGAGTTCTCAACACAAACAGAAACCTGCTGGTTTGGATGGCACCAAAGAAAAATGATTTCAGCGTTTTTGATTTCATTTGGAATGAAATAATAGTGTGCTCCACCACACCTTCCAAAAGCTGTGTTTATGGCCCTTATGTCATGGCTATGATAGAAAAGGTGACCGAGAGAGAGTTCCCATGTGACATGAAACACAAGCCTTATCGCCCTCGTGTTAGTGATTGGACAGCCGAGGCAAAACCCAAGAGTACCACAGCTGGACAGCCATCCACCTCTTCTGCTCAGCCTTCTTCTTCTCGAGGACCAGCCAGCTCACCACACAAAGAAAAGTGCAAAGGCAAAAAGAACACGAGTTCCTCATCTTTTCTTAGCCGGGCAGTTCAAAGCTTGTTCAAAGTATGCACATTTCAGGCTGTGGCAGTTCAGAAACAGCAAGAACTTCTTGTTGACCACATTCAGAAATCTGAGGAAAGGCAGAAGAAAATCATGGCAAGCTTGAACATTCCACACTCCCCTCCTCGTGTCTTTGCTCCTCTTCCTCCTATGCCTCATATTGATAACCCTTGGGATGAAAATGATGATGACGAGGCTGCTGCTGAAGCTATGGATGAAGATGATCTCCTCAATGACCTTGGTGATCCAGATGCGGCTGCTGCCGAGGGAGAATCTGAGGAGACAGCTGGGGAGGATGGAGGTGATGACAGCGACTCTTTATAGTGTTTTTGCTGCTGCTGCCCCTTTTTGGTGCTTGATGCCAAAGGGGGAGTAATATGTAGAGGTGTTGCTGCTATCATTTTGGGGCTGCTGATGATTCTTTTGTGCTGCTACCGCTGCTGTCATGGTGCTGTTGCCGCTGAAGTGCTGCTACTGCTGAAGTGTTGCTGCTGCTGACAGATGTATTCTTTTGGGTTGTAAGCCGGAGTATCTGGGTCAGTGTTGGATACTCCGGGCCTGATGGTGGCTGAAAACTTATCTTAGCTTAACTTAGGTTTCTCATGTGATGGACATGTAAAACTTTTATGTGGTGGTGTGATGTAATGTGTGCCAGGTGACACATTTGATCTTTTAGGGCTTAATTGCTAGTGTGATGGGAACTTTATGCTATTTATTCGATGTCATGCTTAGTATTGTCTTATGTTGGTGTATTGTTTATTTTCACTTTGATGGTTGTTTAAGCATGTCATGAGCATCACGTATTTTTATTTCACACTTTGCACCCCACGAATGCATGGATATAGGGGGAGCCCTTGTAAATATGTGTCATATGTTGAGAATGACATATATGTTGGAGAAGCACATATTTAGGGGGAGCCACCTATATAGATGAATTCAAAATGATTATAAATTTTATTGTGAGCTTTGGTTATGTTGTCATCAATCACCAAAAAGGGGGAGATTGAAAGTGCATCTAGGCTCTCCCTTGTGGGTTTTGGTTGAATGATGACAAATGTAATCAAAGAGCTAATGGTTTGATTGAGTTTGTGGACAGGTCACAATGTAATAAAATTCATATTTGAAGTATGATGATGTATCCCTATGGATCATGATGGACGGCATGGAGAATGAACGATTTAAATTATTTTCCATTTTGAATTTGAGTTAGGAACGCCGCACTATCAAGGGGGATGCGTATTGATTGTGCCATGGATGTTAAAGTGCTCAAAAGAAATAACAAGTGCACAAGAGAGACACAAAAATGCACTCACGGGCACCAGTTTTTCTGGAGCCAGATACTCCGGCAAGGGGTCGGAGTATTCTAGTCCAGAATCAGGGTCAAAGCTTCGTGTTCATTTCTGGAGCCAGATATTCCGGGAAGGAGCCGGAGTATCCAACCCAGATCTCGCAGACAGCATAACGGTTAGATTTTGGGGGCCGAGTATTTATACTCCCACGCCCCCTCTTCACTTGGCTGCCGACTCTACTTGCAAGAAACACTCTCTTGAGCCTTCCTTCCACTCCCTCATCCTCCTAGAGCTAATCCTTGTGAGATTTGAGAAGGGGATTGAGTGAGCTTGTGGATTTGAGTGTGGGTGAGCATCAACTCCAACTTTGAGCACTTGAAGCATCCTTCGGCCATCGATTCGCATTTGTTACTCTTGGAGCTTTTGCTCCTAGACGGCTAGGCGTCTCCGGCGAGCGCTCAACTCGTGTGAGCTTGCCCCGGAAAGTTTGTAAAGCCATCCCCTCGGGGAAATCATAGTAAGTAACCCTAGCTTGGCTTTTGGGCCCTAGGGGGAGGGTAGGGTTGTGGCTCAACCCGGTCTCTTTGGAGGCACCTCAACGGAGACGTAGCTTCCTTTGGGAAGTGAACTTCGGGAATCAAATCTCTTGTCTCGTGTTGTTGTGCTTGTTTATCTAGTTCATACTTGTTCTTCACGTTCATCATGTTCTTCCTAGTTCATAGTTGACTTTCATACATTTGCTTCGATCTACTCGTGTGTGAAGTTTGTAGTGCAGCCCTTGGTTGGAAAGTATCTTGAGACAATTCCCCACCTTTCTATTCAAAGGAAATCAGCTAAGTTGCAAAGGATTTTGAATCACGAGCTCATAAATTTCTGTTACAGGAAAATCTGGGAACCTGCCAGATACTCCACGACTGTCAGAGTCGGAGTATCCGGTAGGGTGCCGGAAGTTCCGGGTACTAACCCGAGATTGAGCTGAATTGTGTGCAGATTTTTAAGAAGATCCTATTCACCCCCCCTCTAGGCATCTTGTGATCCTTTCAGTTGCAATATATAGAATTTCTAATATATTTCGGGTAAGTCGGATTATTCGGGTACCATGGACTCAAACCCGAATTACTCTAATTTAATTTGGGTTACGGGATTTTAAACCCGATCTAACTTCGGGTTTTCTAGATTTCGGGCTCGGGTTTTTTGGGTTCGAGCTTCGGGTATCGGGTTTTTTTGC
Source organism: Echinochloa phyllopogon (assembly GCA_033239725.1). Taxonomy (NCBI): domain Eukaryota; kingdom Viridiplantae; phylum Streptophyta; class Magnoliopsida; order Poales; family Poaceae; genus Echinochloa; species Echinochloa phyllopogon. Next base: position 8,804,561 of record BTCW01000001.1, read on the forward strand.
CCACCCTACTTGGTATATGAATGTTTTTGCTCTACTTATCTGGTTCAAATGGCATGGGTAGAACAATGGAGGAAGAGGGTAGACATTTTGTCCCGCAAGCACACAAGATTTTTTGAGCGAACAAGCACACAAGATTTATTTCGGGCGAATGGTTTTTGTTCCAGATGAAGCCTTTTCTTGGCTTAATGAAAACAAGTTTATTGTATATCTACAATAGTTTTTCTCATGAATCTCAAAAATCCATTTCAGGTTCTATCAACAAATTGATACGCTTCTATAAAAAATGTTCAAGACAAAAAATATCATCCAAATATATTGGTCTTGTTTTTTGAAGACTTTATCAGAAGAAATTCAGTGGTACAATCATAATTTAATTTAGACTTCTGGTTTAGGAAACATATGAATGATACATTTTATTTTTTATTTTACTTGGGAGAATGAGGAGATCCAGGAGCTGAGTTATATGTTGATCCGTGTCCGACGCCCATGTTCAAACAAGCATTGGAATCCGGGGCGTCACACGAGTGCAATGTAGTTGCAGCTGCAAAACAATTGGAACTAGAAAAGCAGGTAGAGTCCACATGAAGGATAGGATCCTACCAGTTTATTAAGACATACTGCGAGAAACAAAATATATATATACACACGAGACTACCCTGGTCCCTGGTCGCTGGGCTCAGAATTTCGAGCAAAAATGTTGCGCCAACAAAAGATAAGTGTTTAATGTTTAGGTTAACAATAGGATGTTCATGTTCATGTTGGATGAAACTTATCATAGTACCTACAACCAACCTTTGGACTATCTGTGGTCCCAAGGTGATTTTAGAATGGACTTTTACCATACTACCTTTGATTATAAAACAAACAGAGCCTAAGATGGAGATAGTTAAAATGTGTTGATTTATTTGTGCCCTTATTTGCAACTTGATTACTTGAAGCAAACTGCGCCCAGCGTAATTGAAGTATACAGAGTAGGGCAATAAAAGTAAAATGGGATTTCTGTAAGACAACTGGTGGGACCATATCTTGGTTCTACAGAACAATCAATGTTTTGGCCTGCCTATCCAATTGTTTCTGCCAGTTTGTGTCATTTCTAATACGGCAGTCACAAGCACGTGAGAATACGGCAGTCACAAAACCACGGGCGCACAGGTATGGGCAGTGTCGTTTGAGAATCCATGGAGCATAATTCGATCCTAGGCCCAAAGGCAGAGGCTCCAGCCAGGTTCAGAACCGGGAACATTTAGGATGATACAGAAACAAAATTCTGTAAACATTCCACCAGAATGCAAATTCTATGCAAATACGTAGCACAGTCGCACAGATGTCCAGCATAATAGATTTACATCATAGTTCCCGGGCATCCCATAGTTTGCATGTCAAGAGATCAACAGTCAATTAGAAGATTAAACCAAATCCTTTAATGTGTTCCTAATTATAATCACCACAGATGGCAACAGTCGCTTGCAAAAGCAATGCAACAGCACAGAATATAGTTCTACCGCATCAAATACTGTCCTATCATAAAACGCCTGTTCTCAGGGTTCTAAGCTCTCTGCATACCAAACTAAAGAATACAACACAGGTTTCATGTGTAACTTCTGCAGCAAACAAAAGGCAGACGGACGGGCTCAGCGGCTTTGATTACAGAGTTGTTCTAGTAGCGACTTAGTTCAACCCAACAATGTTCCAATGACGCTGATTAGGTGACATCGCATGAAAACTGAACTTCTAGGAGGCATGAGGAACCCCTGGGGCCCCTAGGAAACCAGATTGAACCTGTCGCTTATTTTCCATACGGATGATACCTGCTAGAACCCCGAGCACCTGAACTCCCACCACCAGCACCACCTGCTGCTCCACCAGCTCCCCCGTAACCACCATATCCGCCAGCGCCATAGCCACCTGGGGCACCACCATAGGCACCACCTCCATATGCACCGCCTCCATATGCACCACCTCCATAGGCACCGGCACCGTAAGCACCATATGCACCATAAGCACCCCCATACATGGAGCCACCATACCCAGCGCCAAAACCAGACCCAAAGCCAGCATTGCCTCCATAGCCATACCCTCCTCTACCATAGCCATATCCTGCTCCTGCACCACCATCATATCCATAACCTGCCGCAGCTGACCTATAAGCACCACCATACCCATAACCACCACCACCACCGCCACCGCCAGCGCCGCCACTGCTGCCACCACTGCCGCTGCCAGCTCCACCACTACGGTAAGAACTACGGTAACCACCACCCCCATGGCCAGATCTACCATTACTGCTGTGATCAGATCCATGCTTCTTTGGTTCAGCCTTCTTTATTTCAACCTGAAAACAAAATTAGTCCAAACCTTGCAAATCACTTCAACTTGAAGTACAGTTATAATAGGTACAAACATCTTCAGATTAACTGCAGTGCATATGACTAAACAATGTGAGGTTAAGAGAACACAGTGAGCAATACCAAAGAATAGATGAGAATCCAGAAGATGAAAAGAAGTCTAGCTGCTGAAAGAGGAACTACAGAACACAGTATGGCAATAACAACGAAGCCTTGTTACTCCCAAGAAAATTGGGATAGGCAGAGCTACATAGCACCATTCAGAATTTTAAAGTAGCCAGCTGGTTGCAAATCAGGCGCTATAACTCGTGCTCAGCTGGTTGCAAATCAGGCGCTATAACTCCTCGTGCTCTAAAATGTCAATAGTATGTGCACAAAACTATATCCTTTTTCAATTGAAGATATATGAGATCCGTTGCAGGTTCAACAACAGCTACTATGACTACTGCAACTACAGAGTTCACAGCAAAACACAATAAAAATCTAACCTGCTTCCCACCAAGATCACGCATTCTCCCCTCTGATATGACCCTTTCAACAGAATCCTCGCTTTCAAAAGTGACAAAACCAAACCCTCTAGAACGCCCAGTGCTATGATCAAGCATTATCTGATGTTCGACCACCTTACCGTAAGCGGAAAAGTGATCCTTCAAGTCATCTGAAATTTTGTACCTTCTCAGTATCATCATATGATGTATTACATATTTTATTGTTTGTAGGAAACACCTACCTTCAGTAAGTGATGGTGGTAGCCCACCGATGAATATCTTTCTTGTCTTTGGGCCATCTTTGGTGGTCATTTCTTCCCTAGGGACCGTCCTCTTCACTTCAACCTGCATAAACGATGAAGTTGAGAGGGGTTGACACAAGCTAAACTTTATTTTATTGCAGAACTTTGCAAATGAGAGTAAACTGCAAACTGAGGTCCCACATTACGGCCGATCTAAATTTAGATGTCCTACCGTTCTGCCATCTATAACGTGCTCATCCTCCAAAACCTTGTCTATAACAGATGGATCAGAAAATGTAACAAATCCAAATCCACGAGGCATCTTAGTATGCTTGTCCTTCATAATTACAGAATCAGTTATTGCCCCATACTTCTCAAAATGCTTGGAGAACGTTTCTACATACAAACAAATAAACCATACAGATTTGTCAATTGGGAAAAACAGAACAGAACCACAAGTAGCAGGACACGGACAAATGAGATAAGGGTAAAAATATTTCACAAAAGATCAGATCAAGAAACCTCAATCAAGGAACCAAAAAAATAATTGACAGCTTCAAGTCTAGAAACATCCTAATTCACAAATGCCATGTACCCATGACTATTTTCTTTTAAACGGAGAATATATGAACCTTCTTGCACAAACCAAATTTGTGTATGTATTCCAGCATTTAAAGGGGCTCATGATCATGTTCAAGCTATCTCACTACTGCGACCCGTGTCATTAGTTTAATCTGGGCAGCATATTCAGGCATCACGCACTTATGTACCAACAAAGTAGAAATATTACTTTGACAATCTAATGTACATTGTGTAACACTTGTCAAGAGAGATAAAAAAATGGGCCAGCTTCTTTTCTCGCTGGTGTACCCTTCATCCAGATATACTTAGTGGGCTATAAATCAACAAAAATATGTGAAGTTCAGTACAGTGAGTAAAACAAATCCAAGAAGTTGCAGAATGTTAGCGTCATACTGCAGCGCTCCATACTGGAAATAAGCTCAAAGTGCAGTTTACCAAAATATATTAACAGAGCATAACATGCAGAAATAAATTAGTAAGAACCCTGCATGTCAAGCACATCAACAAGTACGCACATAATTTTTAGGACTTAGAACCCTGGTATTCGGTACATTATATTATATCTTATTAACATCCCACTAGGAGTAGTAACGAAAATTGACAAACTAAGTAAACTACATAGAAACATGCACACTGCGTCCATCATACCATTACAGCAGCAAGTCAAGCAACATAACAAATAACGCCATGGACAAGCAAACAAATACAAAGAAAACACGGACAGCATTAAGCTTATAGCCAAAACATGGATGGCATTAAGCTTATAGCCAAAACATCAAGCAGCAAACAAGGAAAACAGCCAACACATATGTGCCCTGTTGGACATTTAACAAAAATATGCTAACGGAAACACTACTCAGGGCACATAACAAAATCATGCTAACGGAAACACTACTCTCCACAATAATAACCGCCCTGTTCACCCTTAATGACGAACCTGCAGCTATACATCATGCTATTTTTTTTCTATTACAGCATCCAAATTTATAGAACACCAAACTGGCCACATCGAACTTTGGGGCACGCCCAATCAGTAGTAAATGACATAGAGATTCACCTTCAGTCGTCTCCCAAGCAACGCCTCCGACGAAAATCTTCCTGCAAAAGGGAACAAGTATTAGCTCTCCCGCTCCACGCATCCTTCGAAATCCGGAGCCAATCGAAACCTTAGAGCCCAGATCGCTCACCCCGACGAGTCGCCGCCGGCCCCTCTCCCATCCTCCCCGGCGTCGCCGTACCCGGAGCCCCCATCCCGGCCTCCCCGCCTACCGGGGTGGCCCTCCTCCTCGTCGACCTCCTCCTCCTCGTACCCGTTCAGCGCGTGCTGGTTGTCCTCCGGGTAGCCCGCCATGCCGCAAGCGTTCTCGCGGCCGCTGCCTGCGAACTGAAACAACGGAATCTGAGCAAACACGCGGAAGCGCGGAAACCCTAGCTCGGGCCCGGGGTGAGGGGCGCGGGGGAGGCGCGGATTACCTCGGAATCGGAGCGATCGGAGGGCGGGATTCGGGGGCGGAGCAAACCCTAGGAGCGCCGCTGCGGGTTTAAAGGGAGAGGTGGGATTACTGGTGGAGGGTATAGGAGAGAGGGGATGAGAGGAGACGGAGGCGGCGGCGAGGTTTGGTTTTGAGTCCAACGCGCAAGCGGCTCGGGGACTTTATATGAGCCGTGCGCAACGGTGGGTTGGAGGCACAGAGGGTTTGGTTTGGTTTTGTGGTTTGTAACGAGAAAAAGCTTAGCAATGCAGCACGATTTCTGCATTTATAATCAGAAGATCTAGCACGGTTTCAGAAAACAAAATGGAGGAAATTGTATCACCGTTCATGTAAATCAGATGAAGTCGTATTAAGGTTCAAATCAATCTTTCCGTGGCATGCTTGATTTTTTTATTAAAAACAATATAGTATAATCATGTTTGTTTTTGAAATAGATAATCATGTGAGAGGTATTTGAAAAGTACGTTTCTTCTTGCAGAATTAGTGGAATGTAGCGCATACGTGGACGGTGACAAGACAAGGGAAGCAAAAAATAACTCTACGATTACAGAAATAGAAACGATAGTCAATAGACTGTTAAAAATGGAGATACAACATACACCTATATGTGTCTAGAAACTTGAATATACGGCCCAATCGACGGCAATTACTGCAGCTTATTTGGGGTTGTAGAGGTGCAGCGCAGCCGGTTTGCCCATTGGCTGCAGCCCGCAGCAAACAGTCTAAACAGCCACACACTCAACGTCTCCAACTTTTACCGTGTGGCTCTCTCGTTCGTGCGGCGAAGGCACCATGTCTTCTTGCGCCAACTCTGTCGTTGCAAGTTAAACAAGTGCAACCAGGCTTGTTGCTGCTATAGCTGCCTTCAAAGACAGCGTTGTTTACAAGTTTCCGTTGCAGCCGCAGTCAGTGCGGCCGATCGGACCCATACTATCTATAGTTGAAGATGAAAATAATCCAACGAAATAGATCCAACAACATCTAGAGTTTTGTCGTTAAAAAAACAAACAATGCACATATAGTTTGTCAACCGAAGATTGCCTCTTTAGCCTTTCTATTCCTCTCATTAAAACTTTTTTAAAATAGCACGGTAGCTATCCTTTACCGGTAGCTATTAGTGTCCAAAAGAATATATGACCTAAAAGGGATAGCTATGAAGACGAACAAAAGGAGCTAGTGAGGATCGACTAGCAATATTTGAAATGCTACTCATGTATCTTTTTTTATTAAAAGATTGCAGTATTAAAACTATCTTGTAATGTGATCATTGAAAATAAGAGATACGACTCACAAGGTTCTAGAAATTATATGTAAATCAACATCTTTGTGAGTGTTTTAATGTAGTTTATATGTGTAATGGTTATATATTTATACTATAAAGATTCAAATTTTTTGACAACCGATGAATCCTTCAATCACTGAAACTCTATCTCTTTTTAGAGACCCACATTTTTTTCGTCAAATTTTTGACAACCGACGGACCCAACCGTCATTAAAACACCATCTCTCCTAGCGACTCCATATGTCAGGTTTTTTTCGTCAAACTCCCCCGCCTCACTTGTCCATCTCTATTGTACGAAATCGTCGAGTTCCTAACCAACGCGGCCTCCGACCAACTATATATTATGTAATCTTATTTTCTATTATACGTGCATATCGTCGTACGTTTTTGCTAGTGCCAATGAGAAAAGTCAATAATTTTTTTCTACCCTCACCTCCGAAGCTGGTGGTATGAAAAAAAAACGCTCTTACCTCATGTGAAAAAGATAAAAAGCAAGTCCAGTTCGGTTTTGCTATCTCAAAATGGGCTTAGTTTGCTGGGCGCCCACCTGAATTGGGCCAAGAACTCGGCCTATTTTAACCAGACTTGCGTACGGTCCACGAGAGAGATTACTACTACCACCATTTATTTGTCCTAAAAAAAATACTACCACCATTTACTCCACGCCATGGCCCACATGTCATACAGCAACCGAGAACAGTACAGCTGAGAGTGGAAGTGGACTAGTGACCAAATCTCCGCAGTTCCCACGTCTCAAAGCAAAAAGCACCGAAAAAAAAAAGAGAAGGGCCCGAGCGGCGACTCGTCGGCCATGGCGAAGCCGGCGGCGTCGAGGAAGCCCTCGGCGGCGTCCACCGTCGCGCTGACACTGGCCCTGGCGCTCGCCTCCGCGGGCCTTCTCTTCCTCCTGCTCCACCTCTCGCCCTCCTCCCCGTCCCCCACCCCGCACCCGCACCGCCGCCTCCGCCTCCGCGCCCGCGCCCGCGCCGCACCACCACCAGATCCCGTTCGACCCCGTCGTCGCGGACCTCGAGCGCCGCCTCGAGGACCGCGAGTGGGAGCGCCTCGCCGCCGCGGGGCTGCACGCGCCCGGCATGGAGGCGGCGCCCGTCCCGGAGGACCTCTCCGACGGCGAGGCCGGCGCCGACGAGGACTACATCAACGACGCCGCGCGGTTCAACGTCACGCGCCGCGTCGAGGAGCTGTTCCCGAAGATCGACGTGGGCCCCGCCGACGGCGCCGTCACGGGCGACGAGCTGGCCGCGTGGAACCTCGCGAACGCGCGGCGGGAGGTTCTGCACCGCACCGCCAGGGAGCTCGAGCTGCACGACCGCGACCACGACGGCCGCGTCGCCCTCGGCGAGTACGAGCGGCCCAGCTGGGCCTGGCGTTTTGACGGTAAGAGCATTGTGCATTTATGCATGTACGATTCCAGCTATTTGGCGTTTGTTTCTTCATTGAGGTTTGGATCCTTGTACTAAAATTTGGGCGTGTATGTTTAATTTGGAAGCTTGCAATGCTAGCTGGCTACCTCGGTAAGCTCTGAATCTTGGTGCTGAGATTTGTTTGACGACGTGCTCTTGTAGTTGGATTTGGGGATCCATATGCTGATTGTTAGGCCACATTGCGATGTTAAGTCATTTTACGGAATGCCAATGTGGTTATGCACACTAGAAATGATTCATCTTGCTAGTCCATTTGCTTTGTATACTTTGGCCATGTTGAAAACCGAGCAATTGAAGTGCTGTGTAAAAGTTTTGGCAGAAGTGCTGTTTTAGTAAGGTATTCTGTAAATCCTTTCACTGAGATTTCCGGTTGCTTAAATGATCATATTGAGCAGTTCTCACCATTTTCAAATGAAATGAAATTAGTGGAGTCATTCACATAATGCTCCTGTGCCTGAATTAGTGCAAAAAAAATAATTTTGTAAAATTAGGAGGTAGACTATGTGGGAATTAGGAACCTTTCCATTCTCTGTTGATGGAATATAACCTGAGTAAACATGCCTTTGTTACTTATATTTTTTTTTGTCATGAAACTTTGATTGTACTTGTATACTCATGTGAATGTTACTCCAGATCACCACCTACTTAGTGGCATGACATAGGCTGCAAGAGATATTGTCATCAAGTTGGACTTCTGAAACATTTGGAAATATTCCAGTTCATTTTCAATATGTTCCCTGGGTCAACCAATAAATGCTGAACATGTTGAACAAAGATTCATCAATAGATGTCAGCTTGAACAGTTCTCAACTAGTCACATACTCACATGGATTGATCAAATTGTATCCATTACATGGGGTTAAAAAAGTTTCAGTGTGCCTGCCAATCTCATATAAAATAGTCCCATTTACATCTGGATCATAACTTAACTATTGTACCATGTTATGCTGGAAGGAGTTCAATAGACCATAGCCTGCAGTGACTAAATTATTGCATGCATATCTTAGCGATTTGAGCACTAAGCCTTGTCTATGTCCAGATTATAACTCAACCAATGATGAGGTGGGATGGTGGAAGGAGGAGCATTTCCGTGCCGCAGATATGGATGATGATGGCTTTCTCAATCTGACCGAGTTTAACGAGTATTACTTCCTCTCTGACCACTTTTTCCTAAACCCATTTTTTACCTTGCATTCAATATTCACTTTGAAATTCTGTTTTCAGCTTTTTGCATCCATCTGATAGTGCCAACCCAAAGCTAATACATTGGTTGTGCAAAGAAGAAGTCAGGTAGAATCCACCCCCCTCCCCAACCCAACTTTTCCATTACACATTTGCAGTAAACTGCATTGTTTTGCATGATCTTAGTATTATTTCAGATCTGCACAAGAACAATGATGATGGTAAAGTTTCTTTCCTGTACTTCAAGGAAACAAAAAAAATGAGATGTTTTCTTACCAGAATTAGTGATTATAACAATAGAAATAAATAAAGAAGAATGTTGATGTGTTTGCCAGTTGCCACAGACGGTTTATGGCACTAACTAAATACTGCAGGCCGCTTCATAAGTAGTAGTCACCATGCAGTTCATGTGAGGTTTATAACTAATTTGATAACGAATCAGTAGTTTAATTTTCATCAACTGTTGTAATCCTGCCCATTTCTCATATTATGCTGTTGATACTAAATAGTATTATATATTGACTGTCCGTAACACAATGTTTAGTTGATTATAGTTATAGCCGGATCAGATTATGGCTACATATTTGAGATGTTTTATATCATCATCAAAATATTAAGTTCTTATATCTGATTGTCAACTATGTCAAACGGCTGCTTGATGCACGATCCTTATTTGGAAATTCCTGGTAGTCAAACTAGGCTCTGGGTTTTTAATGGTGAATATGCTTGAGTTAGTTTTTTTTTTCAATGATTGCCTATGCTGATTCTTGCTGCGTTCCACATCATTTGTGATGTAAATGCAGTAAGTTCAATGCTCCTGAAGATGTGGTTGATTTTGTTTTTTTTTTGAATAATCATAAAGTCCACCAAGTTACACTGGAATTCAATCAAAAGCAAGCTACTTCATGTCTCTGTTTTGGAATGTCGAAATTATTTGCAGTGGCATACTATCTAGTATCAATACTGGTTATCCTGCCTGAAATGGTTATATTAATGCTGCCGGAGCCACATTCCTATTTGAGCTTCTTAGCTGTCTGCTCTAAAATGTTATAATTTTAAGATGGATTTCTGTTCACTATTCAGGGAAAGAGATAAAGACAATGATGGAAAGCTCAATTTTCAAGAGTTCTTCAGTGGATTATTTTACTCGATTCGACATTATGATGATGAAGGCATAACAGATGATACTGGTGGCTCTGATGCACCAGCTAAAAAGTCATTTTCGCACCTTGATCTGGATAATGATGGGTAAATATTACAACATTCAGTGTTTTAAATTGTTTCTATGCATTTATCAGCGTAGAACTTTTCCGACTGACGTGTAAGGTTCGTCATTTTGAAGGCTATTATCAGCAGATGAACTAAAGCCTGTAATTGGTAATCTCCATCCATCTGAACATTTCTATGCCAAGCAACAAGCTGACTATGTAATATCGCAGGTAAGAGTAGGCTGCATCTTGCTTTACGTTCAGGATAAGTTGGGATTCCTTCATCTTTACTGTGGTGTTTGGGAACAGTTTATCCTTATTTATTGCAATAATCTTCAATTGTGCTGAAAGTGACATCATCTAGTAGACTAGCACAGTATGTTTCTCTAGGTAAACTTGGTGACTTTTGCCATCTAGTAACCCTATTCTCCTTTGTAGGCTGACACAGACAAAGATGGACAGTTGAGCATGAAAGAGATGATTGAGAACCCCTATGTCTTCTACAATGCTTTGTTTACAGAAGATGATTATGGGTTTCATGACGAGCTCCGTTAGTTCCTTAGACAAGTAAGGGCACAAGCTTGTACTCTGTTATGCTTCCTTCATCTTCCAACTTTCATTTCTTCACAACTCTGCGTATTGTAGCAACACAAAGCTTTGCGGAATCACCACCTCCGGGCATCAGAACACTTTGTTATGCACTGCTGTGAATAGACCATTTTCCACGGTCTGTCTGATTTTGTCCACGGGCTGCAAGCACATTTGATGGTACAACAGTTTACCTGCTTTTTTGTTTTATTAACTTTCAAACCACAAATATTTATTACCTGGCGATTTTTGTTTCTTGGCAGGTGATTCTATATGTACAATACAAAATGTTGTTTCATGCACCTGTTCTAGAAGCTGTGTTCTTTTGTAGCCTTTATAACCTTTTCTAGTTTGTTTTTCATCATATGTACGGTGAGGATGTGAGTTTTTGTTCTTTCATTTTTTTGATATACAAAAGTAGCTTCTTGTTCAAGAACCACAGTTTGTAAACCAAACAAAACCAGGAAGGTGTTACTGTAAGCTATGAATTGGCCTTCCTGAACACTATTTGTAAACATCCTGCAAATCTCGTAGAAATTGTTCAAATTTATAGCACTAGCAGGTGGAGAAACCCCTGCATCATAATTCATACACATTCTTGTACGGAAGCTGTACCAGCAACACATTTACCGACAGTCCAATGCATCGCAATCTTCTTCAGCTATTTGTACGTAATACGATTTCAGAATATGTTATGCTATACATATGGATACAATCTACACACAAGAAGACACCATGGCGCTCGTCATCTCTGATGCTGCAGTTCCACACATGACCCCAAGCTAGCCAATAAGTCTCCCTCACTCCCTCCTGATGGCCCTGAGCTTGACGCCGTGGCGGAAGGCGAGGACGAGGTCGAAGTCGAACTGGATGGGCGACTCCATGGCCGGCGAGTGCCGGAACACGTACCGGCGGTAGAGCTCCACCACGGCGAGCTTCACCTGCTGCAGCGCGAACTTGCTCCCGATGCACGCCCTCGGCCCCACGCCGAACGGGATGTGCGCGTACGGGTGCCGCGCCCGCTCCTCCGCCGCCGCCGCCGCGAACCTCTCCGGCCGGAACTCCTCCGGCTCCGGGAACTGCGCCGCGTCCCGGGCCAGCACCCCCGGCGCCAGCCACACGCACGCGCCCTGCCGCCGTATGTAATCAAACACACCGCCTCGTGTGAGTCACGTTTTGTTTGTCTGTTGGTTGGTTGCAAGTGAACGAACTGGCTGGCAGAGGTGTTGAGCTCGCCGGCGGCGGCGCGTTACCTTTGGGAGGACGTAGCCGCCGATCTCGACGCGCTCGGAGGTCTGCCTGGCGATGAGCGGCGACACGAGGTGGAACCGCATGGCCTCCTTGATGACCTGGTCCAGGTAGGGGAACCTGCTCTGGAGCTCGTCGGCGCTCGGCGTGCGCGGCGGCGCGCCGAAGCCGTCGAGCTCCCGGAGCAGCTCCTCCTCCACGCGCGGGTGGCACGACACCAGGTACACCACCGACGACAGCGTGAATGCCGTCGTCTTCGTCCCGGCGATGAGGTGCTCGTACGCCAGCGCGCGGACGTGCCGGTCCTCCAGCGCGAAGTCCTTGCCGCCGCCGCCGCTCTCCATCGCGTCCAGCAGCGCCGCGATGAAGTCCAGCGGGGCGGACCGGGCGGCGGCGACGGCGCGGTTCCGCCGGCGGCCGGCTATGATCGCGTCGATGCGGCGGCACAGCCGGCGCTCGTTCCCGTCCATCTTGTAGTCCGCCGTGCCGGGCACCCGCCGCAGCAGCCGCCTGCACGGCGTCTGCAAGCACGGGAGGAAGAGCCCGAGGATGGTGGACAGGGAGCTCGACAGGTCCATCTTGATGAATTCCATGGCCCGCTTGTACTCCTTCAGGAACTCCCTGACGTCGTCGTCTGCCTCTGCCTCGCCGGCGGCGTCCGCGGAGTTCTTTGACAGGCCGAACTCGACGCCGAAGGCCGTCTTACCGATGATGTCGATGGCCATCCTTAGGGAGAGCTGGCAGAAGGGGATGCAGTCCTGGTCCGGGCAGCCGGCGATGTTAGCCACCAGCACATCCACGTAAGACTGCATCACCGGTATGAGCCCAGCAAGCCGTGCCGGCTGGTAGAGCGGGACCACCGTGTTCCTCATCGCCGACCACTTCGAGTCCCTGACATTGCATGAGCACACTGTGTTAAGCTCACTACCTCACCTCACCCGGCAATTTCAGACGATAAGTGTTCCCATGCTTTCTCTGAACATTCCAGTCTAGCCAGCAAAATGTTTCAAACTACTAGTCAGTTTATTCAGTAAGTGGAACTCACTAGTACCTGGTGAGGAAGAGTGCGTCCTGGTGCAGGGAGCCGACGGTTGGTGGCGGGGTGCTCCGGTTGCGGATGTCCTTGAACTTCTTGATGCCAACTTCCTTGCACAGCTCGGCATTGGCCACGATCACCAGTGGCTGCCTTCCCATGTGAAACCTGCACATGGTAACCATGGTTGCTTTCTTCTCCATCTACTCATTATTACTAAATCTGCAGAGCCTTCAAATTACAAGGATTACCTGAAGATTGGACCATACTCCTTTGCGATCGCTCGAAAGACGTCCGGTCCATTCTTGGCAAGAAGATGAAGATGGCCTACAGGAAACCTGGTTGGAGGTCCTGGAACTCTCCTCACTCTCCAGAAGGGTGCATAGAAGTATACCAGAAATGCGCTGAACAGAGATAGAAAAGATATGAGCGCCAGAACAGGTATGCTTTGGGGCACAACAGGGCCGGCTTCGAGTGCACCATTGCTACTGGTTGCAGTCTCCATGGGATAAGCTTAGACACTGGCACGTGTGGAAGAGAGGAGCTGCCTAGCTGCTCAGAGTTCTGGTGTTCAACTGGTGCTGCTCATGCCAATTTATAAAAAGGGTGAGGTAGATAGCATCCAATGTTGTCCTCATGCTGAGCCAGTCGATCTGCACCATATGATCAAATAAATCAGAGGAATCACATGCTGCATATTGGTGACACATCAGTAGTTACCAATCCAGAGGTTTCATAAAAAATCTCAATTATAATCTTATAATGTTCTGACTTTTCATTCTTGTGAATCACATGCTGCATATTGGTGACACATCAGCAGTTACCAATACAGAGGTTTCGTCAATCTAATTAATCTTATAATGTTCTGAATTTTCATTCTTGTGAATAATTCTATAAGGTGTTACCAACCACAGTTTTGCCTACAGGCAACTATTTACATGCAATGGCTAATTCTTCTATCCTTGTCAACGCTTGCTTAATTAGTTTATTCTTCTAATCCAGTTCATATATATACACAGTTCCCTTGCCTTATCAAGACATTGCAGGGAACTAGAAAATGGATTTTACTGCACATACTGTTAATCACAAAGGATCACAGGAGCAACTACAGCTATTTAGGTCAGCGGAAGAAATTGGTCACAATTTTATTATACTATTATAACCGAATAGCAGTAAAAGAATTATGTGAGGAAAACAGAAAAGTATAAAAATGTATGCATGTATTGGTATACATATCCTTGATTTGTTGTATAAGAGCTAAATTGCCTAATTAAGATATATAAATTGATACCTATCCAGATATATCAACCTGCAGCCAACACTTGTATGAAAGCACAAACTGAAGAAAATACTAAGCTCCGGAATAGTTTTTCCCACATCATTTTCTCATGGAAATTGGGTCTTGTAATCGACTAGTCGTAGGTCTCCTTCATACACTTTGTAAAGCACATGTCGCAATAACATTGGTGACACGATTGCGACAATGATAAATCACATTGGAAGGAAGAGTTGAATGGACCAGACCGAAGTACTGATCCCGGCACTGTAATGTGGCGAAATTTGCACCATCTATTTCTGTGTGGGATGTTGGCCAATTACAATCACTGTCTGCTAATCACTGTATGGACAGAATAAACTTTCTAAGGATCCTAAGGATCTCCAGATTCCATGTATGCTAGTATTGACACTATGATTCTGACAAAACAAAATTGACACCATGATACTAGACCGGCATGTATCTTTCAACTTATTTTTCTTGCTATGTGTTTATAGACTAATCAGTTCCTAATCTATCAGCTGAACAGTTAACAGCTGTAAACTTGTAATTGACTGGTTATTCAAGAATCATTACATGATAAATTTTCTCTGAACTAAAAGTCGAAACTATACTTGATGACAGCTAGTCTAAGATAAAACAATATTTTCTATTCACATAAGGCTTTGAAAATCACCCAGATGATTATGATGAGGGATGATACTATAATAGAAGCACTGTTAAATTAGATGAATCCAAATCAAATTTTCTCCAATGTGTCCTACAAGTTTGAAAAGGATGGTCCACATTCTTTGGATATTGGTTGCAGGGTTGATATTGTTTCTCTTGTTGCTATCCCCTTGAGGAGAGATTCCTCTGTGAGGAAACTTTTTCCAAGGCTGTTAGCGAGATGAATCCATGGCGTCTTACGGTGATGGCATGGTCCTTCCGAATTGATCTTTCCATACAGAAGGGCCGTGCTTCGACTGGGCAGATGTATATTCTTTCTTCAATGGATGTCAATCTTTACACTTCAATTTTTTATTTTTTGACTAGCGTTTTTTTCTTGGATAAACTGGAGAGCTGTGTATCTTTGTATTGATAGAGAAGAAAGAATGGACTTGTTGGTGTTTTATATAGTTATCATTGTGTCTTCTTTCTTTTTTTCATTTATACTGAAGTTTGGTTAGATCCATCAAGTTCTAGATGTTGATTTGATTTTGTTGTTTAAAAAAAAAAATTTCAGCTTTATGGTTGCAAAAATACGGAAGCTCTTTTTCCAATACATGTATGTATCAGTACATTCAAATTCTTAGTCCAACATTGTGGGCTTTTCATCATATAGCTCCTCTCTGCTTGGTTAGTTTACGTCAAAGTATTTTCACTACATCCAGAAACTGTCCAAATGTAAGGTTTGACAGAACACAAAGAGTCTAGGTACATTTGAGGTTAAGTGCAGAACTATCTAGTAAAGCAGAGAAAGATGGAGAAGATAAATCTAGCATAAAAAGAACATGACCTCTCAGAACCTGATCTACCCTTCCTTCCCTTCTCATTTCTCAAGGTAATTATCAACCCAGAAATTTCATATGATGCACCCGTAAATGAATCAAATACGAGAATCCTTTACATATTGTCATTATAATTTCACTCTGGTTTCATTTTATCACAGATGGCATGCATCAGTTACCACAACTGAAGAATAGCTAGCAGAAAGCTTGGCATAAGATATTTCGTAGGCTGATAGGCTGTACCAATAACCTCGAATATTCTTGGACACGCCAAAGTCAGAAATGTACCCCAGCTACACAGCTTATCCCATTAGGAAAATGTGAGTGAATGATACAGGGACCACCAAAGGTGACTAAAGACCTGTCACTTTTTTGGGCCAACTTGCAAACACACCACAATGACAACGATAATCATATTAGACAAATAGCCAAGTCATAGTGCCTCTACTGGAGTGTGAAATTCTCCTGGTTGTCGTGGCGTGGTACCTAGTTTCAGAACTGAGTGGAATTGGTGATTCACCATTATCGAAACAAACCTCACATGGCTGGCTATTGCAGTGTACTACTTCTGGAGCCTTTCTGATTCTATAGTGGTTTCAACAATATATTGCGCCAATACAATATGATATATCAGTAAAACTTTACTGCAAATATTTTGATTTGATGATTGGTCCCACTAGAAAGGACTCACCCTGGGCTCATTAATTTAGAGGGCCCCCCTTCCTTGCAAGATCAGGGTCGATGAGCACCGTGAGAGGAAAAGAATTAACAGGACAAGCCCTAGCTGGCCAATTATTGTACCAAGGGGTTTCAACTGCTGCTATTGCTCTTTTGCATGATGTTTGGTGTGTGATGTGCACTCTTTGCTCCTAAATTCTGCCTCTGCCTTTTTCTGACAGTGATGTGCAGAAAGCCGAGAAACTCTCATTTTTGGACGTGCAACTTGATGGCTCAGTGTTTGGAGATGGTTGTCTGGGCTGATTCAACCTGTATAAGATGGGTCAATGGGTGCATCTCAGTAGGAAGGTAGCTGGGTGGGTTTTCACACTTTATGTGGATACCAAGGATTGATGATTGATAACTGAAAGTGAAGCTCTCACATTACTCTGTGTAACTACACTCACATCGACATCTGTTGGGCCAGTCCTGAATCTTCGTTAACCATCAGGTATTCAAGTTTGTAGATTCAGATTCAGAAAGTGAAGGTGATGCCAATGGGCAATTGTTGAAGCCAATCATTTGGGGTCTTCTCAGAATTTCACAAGAAACAGTATAATCTCTCCAGACCCCACAAGAACGCTCCATTCTAAAAGCAGCACTGGACCATCAGATCAGCAATTGAGCAGATCACATTGCGACAGGAAACAATGACAATCAGTTACCTTTCAATAATTCATTGGCTATCTAATATCTTGTGGGAGAACAGCATCCCATGCCCCAATTGGACAAGAAAAGCGAAATATTACTTGAACGCAAAGTCTCCTAATCCTTTAGATAGCATAGAATCTCCCCTTTAAATAGCTTAGAATCTCCTATCTTAACAGAGCATTGAACAGTTAAAATCTGACAGGCTCATAGCCAATAAGTGTTCTAAAGTTGCCCCACCATTTCTGTGGATCAATCTGGCAAGAGTACTTTCCTTTGGTCCTATTCATACTTTACATGGCAGGTGATCATGCACATGAGGCCTCCTATGCTACGAAGATCCTTTTTGGTCTTTGGATTTGCCTTCGCCTAATTATTCTCTTGTTTGTAGAGTGTCAGTGAATGGCATTAACAGACAAAGGTCACAGGAGTATCACTGCATCAGGTCAAAATGCTAATGATCTAGGTCCTCACAAAGTGGTGGCATCCGTATGCTAGCTGGCTACGCATAGTCAAGTGCTTGATTTGACTACAGTGGTCAGTGTGCCTCCTATTTAATATATAGTTTATCATATATAAATTAGATAAATTTATGTCATGAATAGTAAATTTCAAGCAACATCAAAATTACCAATTTCAGAGAAAACTGGCTATGAACTTTCATGAGATATTTTGTCCTTATGGTTATGGGACTCATACTTTCCTGCCAAGGTCTCTCTCCCCGAAAGAAGAATAGTAAACAATTTCGCTCATAAATGGCTGCAATCTATGGCTTCCTGCAGATAGTGTAGGTGATTACGCATCCTAGCTACAAATAAAGTAATTTTCAAGTGACATATATGGAATGTAGATGCAGACATGCGGTTACTTGTTCTCGAATATGTAGAACATGTTGTCCTTCTCAATAACGATACCAATAATAAGCATGTAACAGTCGGAATTGAACCAGATTCTTAGATATAAAAGTTATCGATCTTCCACTAATTACACTACTTCTATGCAAAGGCAAACTAACAAACCAGTAGCATTTCACACAATGTTGATCTCATGCGTGAAGAGCGAGGCTTTGCAAACAAATTTCCCAATCTTAGCACATAAACAGCACTTGCAATTCCGCGCATGATGCATGACGCATTTGTTGTTTGGATTGAACAGAACCGGACCACGATATGTATAATAAAAAAAAGGGACAAGAGGGATTCAAACCAGGGCACTCACAATTTGATGCCGCATCGCAGCACGATGCGGCGGCTAATGTACGGCAGCGGCAGCGGCGGCGCGCCACCTTCACCGCCTCTTGGGACGGTTCTAGCCGATTCTACGTCCGACATGAGGCAACACCCGCGGCGGCAACCGCCGCCGCCGGCGAGGCGGGGAGCCGGATGAGGCCATGGCGAGGGTGGAACAGAACGGGGGTAAAACGGGGAAAACGGCTCGCCCACTGTCATTGGGGCCCACTCGTCAGGGACATGTCGGCATGATATTCTCCTCCTCCTGGGTCCACTCTCCTTTACCACCCTCAACTCCGGCGGCGGCGGCGGCGGTCACCCCGCACATCCCTAGCCGCGACGACTCCTAGACCGTCGGCGAATGCCGTCGCCTCCGTCCCTCCTCTCCGCTCCGGCAGCTCCCACGCGTCCGACCATCACGCGATTAATCTAGCGCCAAGATTGGAACTGAATTTCGCAGTCCCCATCGTTTCATTTGTTGAATTGTTTATGCCTCCGATTCAAAGAAGCATGCTTCAGGTCTGGATTTTCGATTTTGGTATCCCAAGTTTAAAAAAAAGATTTTGGTATCCATAGCTCGACGCGGTGGAAATGGGAGCAACTTATCAAGTCCGGAAGGCCCAAAGGTACCAAGAGCTCTTGGCTTCTTGCTCCCAGACGTTTTGAATGTCTGAGTGCGAAAGCCCCAAAAGATTTGATGCTTGCATAGTCCAGCAGTCGCGTTGCGTTATCTCTGCCATTGGCTTACACACCCATGGTATGGTTCAAAAATGTGCACATCTCATCTCATAGGCTCTCACAACACTTGCTCTAAATCTGGGGTATTGGTTGCAGGTTGTCACAAACTGATTTCAGTGGCTTGCACTCCAAGTAGCAAACATTTTCCAGTCAACTAGTGGCATCTTTGTTTGACATAGTTTCCTTTCCATGACATTGTCTGACATGTCAACATGCTTTGAAATATTTTTTGAAATGTTGTATGAGGGGAAGCTTCTTGGATACTACCTCGGTACCTTCTCTCCATCCCCTCTGTTGGCAACTTATCAGGGACACGTATATATAATATCATTGAAGCCCCTCCGCCTATCCCCATCCATTTGTTCAAGAGATTGTTCTAGTTCTAGTTGGCTGTGTTGTAAATTAGTAGCACACAAATGGATATGCAGGAAGGAAGGAAAGGGATACCATCTTTGCTCTCCTCCCAGGGGGAGTGCATTGCGTCCAACATCACACAGGTGGCTAAATTCCCTCCCTGTATCATCCTTTCTATGAATATATGGAAGTGTTAAAAAAGTCTGTTATTTTTTTCTGTCGATGCTTTCTGCATTTTGTTTTAAGTAAATTCTCTGCCTTTCAGCTAATCGGTTGGACGCCACTGATAGAACTGAAAAATATTGTCATGAAGGATGGCATAAATGCTCGGCTGATTGGGAAGTTTGAGCCGTACCAGCCCCTTTCCTCTCTCAAGGATCGAAGTGCTCTCAGGTGACTGCTCTACTTCTTGAGATGACATAACATATTGTTATTGAAGTAATTCAGATACAACATGGCAACATGGTAAACCTATCTTAGGATATCAAAAGTGTCAATGTGTCATAACACTCTTGTGAACTTTGATCTTGTCTCTTGTCCTGTTTCTCTTTGGCTCTAGAACTTGTCTCATTGTTATGACATATTGCTTTCATTGTGAGCCAGGGATGTTTAAATATAGTCCAAGTAGCAGAAAAAACGTTAATCGTATGAAATGACTGGTAATGGAACATGACTTAACTGGTACATATGAGGCTTGATTCCTTTCTTTAATGTATATTTCTTTTCTCCAATATAAAATACAACTGTTTGTGAGTTTGCACAGAAATACAACTAAAATCATTAAATTGCTTTCCTAACATTTTTGGAATTCCAAATTTGCAGATTGATCGAAGATGCAGAGGACAAAAGCCTGATCTCACCTGGCATAACAACACTAGTGGCGGTCACAAGCGGTAATCTTGGTATTGGTGTGGCATTTGTTGCGGCTCAGAAAGGCTATAAGTTCATTGCTGTCATGCCAGCCAAAATCGCAATAGATAAGCAGATACTGTTGAGGTACTTGGGCGTCGAAGTGATATTAGTTGGTAAGAAGCTGTACACCCCGTCCATCATACCAGTTGAGTAACTCTCTCTGATGGGAACCTACTTGTCTCTTGCAGATCCTGCAATTAATGGATTCAAGGGGCTACTTGATAGAGTAGAACAGCTGAAGAATGAAATGGAAAATGTTTATGTTGTAGACCAGTTCACTAATCCTTCGAATCCTGATGCACACTTCAGATGGACTGATAACGTGATCTCTTCAAAGTAAATTGGATGTTGTTGGAATAATGTTAGATGTTTGATTCTCCCTGGAACCAAGCTATCTTAGTATTTTGCCCTGTTGTCAATTGCTTCCTAAGAGTTGTGATGAAAACATGAACTTCTGAAATTAGTTAAACCGTGGCATGAGTCAAGGTTGTGCTGACTTTTACATGAATACACGTTTCAATGAAAATGTCTATGAAGTACCAACTCTATCTTAGAAAACGGACATTGGTAAAGTATTACTTTATTCCTGAAACCTCGTCCTGACTATAACTTGTCAATAGGACCCGAGATATGGAAGGATACAGAAGGTAAAGTGGACATATTTGTCTCTGCGTCTGGTTCAGGAGGCACCTTGACAGGCACAGGGAGATATCTGAAGATGAAGAATCCATCTGTAAGGTTAGTCTGCGTTGAACCAGCTGAAAGTTCTGCAATTTCAGGTGAGACATTTGATCCCCTATCTATGTTGACCCCCTATCAGCTTAGTGAGGAAGATCTTTATCTTTGTGTATTATTATCATTTGCAGGTGGTGAGCCAGCGTATCATAAAATACAAGGGATAGGGCCTGGTTTTGTCCCAGAAATTCTAGACACATCACAAATAGATGAAATCATAACTGTAACTGCCCAAGAAGCCATGGACATGGCGAGAAGGTTGGCAAGGGAAGAAGGATTACTCGTTGGCATATCTTCAGGAACTAATGCAGCGGCCTGTTTAAAGGCATGCTCTTGCTCAAATTCTGCAGTCATCTATACCTGCTTGTTGCATGGTCATCTGATTTGTGTACTACTTTGCAGGTAGCGGCTGAGGAGAACAAGGGTAGGGTGCCTGAACTCAGAACTCTTTGTGCAGGTGAAAGAAGAATGTGTCAACATAAACATGGCCTTCTGAACGTTCAGCTCGAGGTAATGGCTGCATACGGCTAACCCCAAAGTGCAATGCTGTTCTACTGTCTGCAAGCTTTCATGTTCATTTAGTCTGACTTAGTGGCTTATAAATTGCAAGGAGTACCTTTGCAAGTTACATAAAACCAGGCAATGTATCCATGCCCTTTTACCAATAAAGGAAATGCAATTAACTGCTGTGATTAGTTCCGTTGATGAAGCATGGACTTGCTGTCAGATTATCATACATCAACAGCTTGCCACTTTTCTTTACACAGAATCAGAGAGGTATTTGCTTGCCCACATTTTTTAAGACCCGTACGTTGAGCAACTTTGTACTTGACAGGTATAAGAAGGCTTATATGATTCAATGTCAAAGCAAGAAAAAGAACTATTTATTTCATTTTTTACCTTTTTTGGTTCATCTGATACATATTGGAATAAATGCACACAAAGATCTGAAACTGAAATAGGGAAGAAATATGGTGGCTTACAATTAGTAGAAATATTTTTCACCTAAATAATTTCTATCCACCTCTTACAGAGGACCCACATGTCAGGTCTAATGGTGGAAAAAGACGTGGAAAATTTCTACAAACAAGAAAAAACGATGTTTCTAGAGAGTTTGTGCCGTTTTGGCATTACTTTTCTAACCATGAAATTTCTTTACCCACCTCACGTACCAACCAACCAAATAGTCTAAAATAACCCCATAATAAATGTATCACACGTGTGTCACACGTATATATTTGCTAGTGTAACTAAATGTACGTCTCAAATACACCCGAGATGCAAACTTTGGTATGATAGGAGATTGATCCTTGTAGTATATGCAACGTAGCTGCACTACCTTTTTGTCCTCCTTGGATAGTTGAAATCTTAACATAATTATGTAGGGTCCGCCTCCAATTTTCAGAAGTATTGAAGCAGCCCCCTCATCCTGCTAGGGAGTGAGTTTGAGTAGGCAGCAGAAGGGAGAAAAAACAAGTGTAAATGTTTTCCTCACATGGGTGGGGAACATTACCTCACCTTTTGTTTCTTTGAGCCTCTCATCTCTTTTCTCTGGTGAATACCGCCTGAAATATCAGTTACATTCACATAAACCTCGCATACCTGCTTTCCGTAACTCATGAAGATGCACACGGTTATGCCTCTTTCAAGAAAAAAAGGTAATTTTGGAAAACAAAAGCATCAGCTAGATGTGAAAGTGTAGTAGCACATGCATGATTGCAGCCTTCAGGGCAAAAATGGATGATCTCTTCTTGGCTTGTACTCCCAACATAACAACTCTGGCTATAAGTTAAGATCTTTTGAGGACAACTTTCTGTATAAATGGTCTACATCCAATGTCTTGTTCAAGTAACCTATCTCTTGGTCCCCATGGTTCAAATAGGTTTCACAAATAATAATCTACATTCTACAATAGTAGTCGTGAGGCGTTGGAGCAAAACAAACCATCATAATATGTCTGAAGGAGGAGACATGAGGGATTTGACAATAGAGGTTGGCACCATGCCAGCCCATGATTGAAACATATTGTAAATTTAGCATGGAGTGTATTTTAGGGACCGCAACAACAGATCTCAAATAAAGTTCCAAGTACACATTAGACTAGTGAAGCTAATAAATAGGTGTAATGTTAGTGGAGTTCTGTTGTACGTATCCAACTGGCCCAAATTGCGCATATGATCAGTGAGCATATAGATATAGCTTCTTGCCACTCACTGTCTCACTACTATCTTTAGAGTAACCATTTGTAGTGTGTTGCTTCTCTTTGTTTTCTATCAAATCTAGTTCGTATGCCCTTTTGGTTATTATTCACTTGTTTTTCTTTCTTGATATTACAAGTGGTTTTTAAATCCACCTATTGATAGTACTCATGAAGATGCACACATTCCTATTTCCTTCATGCAAAAAGTAGTTTTAGATTAAACATAAACACCTGCTATTTTAAATATATGTTTGTCTGTGCCAGCAAATCGGCCTATGCTGACTTCTTTGTGGGAACACTAGACCACTTTTCATGGAAATTTACCCAATCTGGGTTATATACTAGCAAATCGGCATATGCTACCTTATTTGTGGAAACCATCAAGATTGGTCCCTGGAGAAGGATACGGAAGAGCTGGGCTCCTCGTTGTAAATTCATCTGGTTGGTCTTTCACAATCAATGTTGGACAGCTGATCGGCTTGCAAAGAGGGGTTTGGCACATCCCGTGGCTTGCCCTCTGTGTGATCAGGCAGAGGAGACCATTCACCACCTGCTAATCGGCTGTGTTTTCACTCGCCAAATTTGGGCTATGATCGTCATCAGCTGGGCCTATCCATGATGACCCTAGACCGTTCAACATGAAGGTTTACTTACTGGCGTTGGGCAGCTATCTCGACTGTGCCCAAGGAACTGCAGAAAGGTCGCAACTCCTTGATAATCCTGGTGGCTTGGGAGGTTTGGAAACACCGGAATTCTTATGTGTTAAAAAATGCTAGGCCTTGCATTCAGGAGGTTCTTACGGCTGTTGGTACCAAAGACAGCCTTTGCTGTAGTGATGGAGCTAAAAAAACTCCAGGAGCTCTTGCACAGGTTGATGACCTTGG
The DNA here is from genome assembly GCA_033239725.1 of Echinochloa phyllopogon. NCBI lineage: Eukaryota > Viridiplantae > Streptophyta > Magnoliopsida > Poales > Poaceae > Echinochloa > Echinochloa phyllopogon. The sequence continues at coordinate 8,828,880 of BTCW01000001.1, forward strand.
GCGTTTAGGCTCTAAAGGTCTCGGGTCAAATCCATTGGAAGTTTGTGGCGCACCTTTTTTAGTTTATGTCTTTGTACTCGGGAATGGTCTAACCAGGCTCGTGTACTCTTTTTTTCTACCTTAATGAAATGACACGCAGCTCTTTTGCATAGTTCGAGAAAAAAAATCAAAAAAATATATATTTGTTTGTCGACAGACTATTACTTATAAATGTGCCATATTTTTTTTACTGTTACATTGAAATCCAATAGCTCAGATTCATACTTCATTATAAAAAGTGGGATAAAATTGGAACTTTTATTTCTATACTTAGATCATTTTATTTCACTATGAAATATTTTTTAGACAGGAATATTGCTGACCACATAAATTGTTACCGACAAATCTGTCAACCCTGAATTTATAGAACATTTTATTTCCCAACCTGGAACATTTGATTTTACTACCAAAACATTTATCTTAGGTTGAAACCTTGCAAATGTAATTTTTTTATCAAAATAAATCTGTTGACAAATAAATAGTGTTTTCTGTATTATTTCCAGTCTGTGCACCCACCTAGACATATCCACTAACTCACAAACATCTAAATAAGACCACTTGGCTCCGCCAGTGATCCTAGAATACAAGACATCCAAGTATTTAAAATTTATACCCAAATAAAAGATATTCTAGACACATATGGGCAATTATATTCATTTAATTGTTCTTGGAGTTGGCAAAATTAGATTGGCTGATTGGTGGATTAGTTGAAGTGGAGTTCTTGTTATCCACAACTGCCATTAAAACAACTACGAGACAGCACAATTCTGCATGCTATAACTCATGAATGCCTGCACCTTTTGCTAGTCCTCCTAAGGCCATTTTCAGTGCAAGATTTCATTGCATGATTTCCAATAATCTAACGATTTTTAAGTTGAAACTAGGTCTCTCAATGCAAAGTTTCATTTCACAGTTTCATATATTAGCATGTCATTTTAATCTTTCATCGAAGACCAATGGGAGTTGATGAATGTATGGAGATGTAACTCAAAACTCCTCAATTCAGTTTCGTTCCAACTTAAAAGCGTTTGGTAACTCTGTACACCAAGTCTCATCCCTATGAAACCGAAATATCCTGTCTCTTCATAAATTTCATACCATGTCATTTTTGCCTATGTGGCATGTCATTTGATGAGAATGAAATTCATATGAAACTTGCATCAAGAATGGTCTAATCCATCCTAAAATCTCTAGAATGCCTTGTATTCTAGGACCTAGGAAAAAACTACAACCTCTGCGCAGGACTGATGAAGGGGCGATCTTACTTTTCTGCTTCCTTCACGCAGATAGTGATTGCAGAGGGGAAGGATAAGCTATATGTGATAGTGCGTGTCTGCATGGCCAAAATAGGATGACTTAGTATAGCGTGACATTCTGAAATTAAAGAAAATTTCAAAGAATGCTTTCGATATAAATGGTGAATGGTGAAAGCTACAACTGTGCCTTGTCAAGCCCTTCGTTTCTCAAGTCATCTGATGGTTCCATTGGATTGCACCGCTGCTACACCATGGTTGCCGTGCGACATTGGAGCAAAACAATCCTACCTAGTATGTTGAAAATGGTTTACTTAACCCATGACTTATGAATGCTTGTCAACTTAATCCTATCATCTATAAAACTGAGCATAGTGAAAAGGCTACTGATGAGAGCACCTGAGTAGCACCTAGAAGGCATGTGCTCCAATTCTTGTGACCGGTCAAGGTTGAGTTTCTTTTTATAAAACCAGGTATACACAATATGGTGGTTTTTTTACTACATGGTATTAAACGTGGATGTGATGTTGCAACAATATGTTCACAAGTCTATTTCACCCCCAAACTATTGTGGTTCATCAACATAACCACATCAATTATATGATTGGATATTGCTAACAACATGTTCACAAGTCTATTTGACCCCAAACTATTAAGGTTCATCAATATAGCTGCCTCAATTATATGATGGAATATTTAGCCCTCCAAGTATTCAATACTGTTTAAATCATCGGGGCGGTTTTTCTGAGGCGATTTTGACTACATGGCACTACAGGTGGGACATGACGTGGCAACAACATGTTCATCACAAGTCTAGTTCACCCCAAACTATTTAGTTTCATCAACATAACTACCTCAATTATATGATTGGATATTTAGCCCCCCAAGTATTCAATACTGTCTAAATCATCCTGGGACGGTTTTTTATGCCACTTTGCTCATGTGGAGCATTGCATGGAACATGCTGTGATATTGACCCATCCATCTCTCTCTCATATAGACACACATAAACACGTCCCACTACTCTTCTCTACACTGTGCCTAACTCATGAAGCGGCTGGCACTCTCTCATATACATGCTGTTTATGGTCAAATTTGGCATCCCAATCTGTACGCCAACAAATGCATGACCTCAGGGGGAAAAAATGAATGGCTAATTTCATGGTGTGTGGCCACATCAATATCATTATAAATGGTAATTGGTGAAGCCACACTGATGTCTTGTTGAAGCCATTTGTTTCTTGAGTCTCATGGTTCCTCCAGCTTTCACTTTCACAACTAATATATCGTGTTGTCGTGAGGCATTGGAGTGAAACAAGATAATCTTGATGTTTTGACAATGAAAAGGCAGTGATCTTGGTACATGACAGTGTCCAGCACCATGCTGCCTGCTGTGTTGATAAATGAACTATAAATCGATCATATATATAATGGTCCTGCTTCACTAATAGAAGCGACAAACAATAGATAATTGTATCCATTGTAGTGTTCAGTAACTTTTCAGTTATAAAAAGCTAAGCAATTAATTGTACTTTGATGTGATAAGATTAATTATACTAGTGAGCCAGGTGTACTCTTTGGTGATGCAGACTTTCAGATTTGTATCTGAATTGTAAGGTGAAACTTTTCTACCATGGTTTTCAAAAAAAGTTAACTGTTTGCATGAGACATGGAATAGAAATGTGAGTACGAGCAGATATTATGCATGAATGCATATATAGCTTCATCCAGTCATGTTGTGTTTGTTGCTATCGACCGCTAGTTTCATCTAATGCTCAACTCCTCACATCACTTGAAATATTGTTTGCGTATTCTAATCCGTGGTGTGGTGTGTTTGTTTCTGTTTGTATCAGTGTATATAACTTATTTCAGTCATCAAAGTGTTTGTTTCTGACTTTCTGGTCAAGTTCATAGTTCAGCCCTTGAAATGTTGTACATCACTTGAATGTAATTTACTTGCTATGCCACTCCTTGAGCAACAGCTACTTTTGGTCACTGGTCCTGCCTGCCACATTCAGTCTTGTGTTTGTTACTACTTGCACGGTCATTTTTCTTTATCAAATTCTACAATGAGCCAAGTGATCAGCTGATGGTCATTAGACGCCTGACCGTTTCATAATCTTATGGTGTTTGCACTCACTGACAGGTCTCAGCAGGTGAGCGAACACGGGCAAGATGACCCCGGCGATTTTTCCCAGCAGTGAAGAGATAAAGGTAGCTGAACTCGTAACTCTTCTCCTTCCCAGATGTTCTGATTGCGGTAACGTCCTCATCTAGTTTGTAATCTTTTAGGAATGGCTGCTTGAGATACTCAAGAGCAAGTCACTCTTTGTATTATCACTTTATCAGAGGAAATGAGATGCACCAACGCAAGCTGCATCCTACCAACCGGAGACAGGGTACTAGTGCTGCTTGTACAAGTAAACACAAAGTTCTTCCTCCTGATGCTATTCCTCGAGCTTCAGGAATGGAGTGCCTAGCATCTAGCAAGCAGAGTACGCAAGGCTCTGCTTCGTCTCTTCAAGGGACGCCGGTTCAAGTGACGGGCCGGGCCGGAGTAATCGGGCCAGACAGAAGATCACTCGTCTTCATGGGCCATGCGTATTTTCATAACTGATTAACTCATTACATTCCTGAAAACATCAGGGCTTCAACAAAGATCCTCTCGGCCAAACCGATCCATTTGCACCGAGATTCCTTGGCTAGCACATGTTTTTGTTGTATTTCACTTTCTTGTACGTGCTCTCGTAGTAAAAGTCGCTGCTTTAAATATTCTGTTTGTGGCAATGGCGGTGTAAGGGTGATCCTAAAGCACAATTATACCTTATTTTCAAGACTTCAAATGACGATGTTTGAACTAAGGCCATGATAAGAAACAACCTCCGCTGTGCATAACTCATGAAGTGGACACACTGTTCTGCTTGAGCTAGACGTACGAAAGGGCAGCGAGACAGTGATACACTGTTGGTCAAATTTGGCATCCCAATCTGTACCAATAATTGCATGAAAAATTATAAAAAATCTTAAAATATGGTTTAATTGTGAAAAATATAGAAAATTTGTTTTAGGCTAAAAAATATGAAATTACTTTATATTTTTTCTAAAATAATGTTTTCTTTCGTTGCCTAGTTTTGAGTCTGATATGGTTGAAAACTAGTATGGCTTCAAACTAGGCACCAAAAGAAAAACATGATTTTAGGGAAAAAAAATAAAAATAGTCTCATAATTTTTTTGATCTAAAAATTTTTTTTTTAATAATTTTTTAAAGATTATACAAGATTTTAAGATTTTTTTGAATACTTGTTCTAAGAAAAAATATCCGCATAACTTTTTTTTTCAAAAAGACTATTTTACACACTCAAACTTTCAACTAGAGTTCAATTTACCTCCTCCGAAACTATCCTTAAAACCGTCGATGATGAAAAACAACTGGGTTTTAGAGTTCAGAGACAACATCTGGTTTTAGAGACGAGGGAAAGGAATCAGACTTAGACAATAGTTGAAGGATGCGAAAAGGACCTTTTCCTTTTCAGAACTGATTGAAGGAATCAGACTTAGACAATAGTTGAAGGATTTCACCTTTTTGTACGTGCTATCGTAGTAAAAGCCGTTGCATTAAATCTTCTGCTTGTGGCAATGGCGGTGTAAGGTTGATCCTGAATCACAATTATCCCTTTTTTTCAAGACTTCAAGTGATGACCTCCGTTGTGCTTAACTCATGAAGTTGACACACTGTTCGGCTTGAGCTAGAGCTAGGTGTACGAAAGGGCAGCGAGACATTGATACATGCTGTTGATGGTCAAATTTGGCATCCCAATTTGTACCAACAATTGCATGACTGCAGAACAAAAAATGAATGATCTTCATAGTGTGGCCACATCAATATGATATAAATGGTGATGGGTGAAGCCACCCCTGTCTCGTTCTAAGCCATTTGTTTCTTGACTCTCATAATTTCACTTCCGTGACTAATATATACTGGTGTTGTAAGACATCGGAGTGAAACAAGTATACTAGAACAATAAATGGGGAGTCTTGTCGGTTACAAAGGCCAGTGTTGATAAACAAACTGGAAATCGAACAACTGGTGTCAGTGGCTTAGCCAGGAAAAAAACCAGCGGGGGCGAACTTTTAATGATCGACCGAACCGAAATCAAGCACGTTGCAATTCACATCGCATTAATGCATTCATACATTGCAATCACACAATTTTAATGCGAAGTTGACATATTACCTCAAATTTGAAGAAAAAATTTATGATTCTTGCACTAACACATGGTAAAATCGCTGCCGGAGCTTTAAAAATCACCGGAGAAGAAGGGGATTTATAGGGGCGAGCTGGGGCCCCAACATAGATCCGCCAGTGACTGGTGTTCCTACTTCACTGCTAGTAGCGACACACATTGTAAACAGGAATCCAATAACTATTCTGCTGCCCAAAGCTAATATAACCAATATCAAAGCAATTGAATCTAATTTAATGTAAGAAGATTGGTTAGACTAGCGAGCAAGGTGTGTACTACTCTTTGGTGATGCTAACTTTCAGATATGTATATGGCATGTAAGGTAAAATTTGTCAACCATGGTTTTCAAAAAAAGGATAACTGCTTCCTCAAGTCGTGTAAGAAAAATGTGAGTACCAGCAGGTACCACACTTCATTCAATCATCCATGGTGTGTTGTGTTGTTTGGTTCTGTTGATTGCTATTCTTGTTATGCCACCCCATGAGCAACGGCTACTTAAACCCAAGTGTGAGTGTGCTCATCACTGCCACATTCAGTTTTCTGTTCATTACTGCTTGCATGGTCGTTTTTCTTTTGCAAATTCTACAGTGGGTCAAATGATCAGCTGATGGTTACAAACGCCTGATTATGGCATAATCTCAACCTCACGAGTTTTGCACTCCTTGACACAGGTCACAGCAGGAGAGAGAAGAGGGGCAAGATGGCCGTGATGATCTTTCCTAGCAGTGGGGAGAGATTTCCCTTCCCCAATGTTCTGATTGCGGCAATGGCAGTTGAAAGGTGATCCTGAAGCACAGTTACTTAACGTCCTCATCTGGCTTGTAATCTTTTAGGTATGTCTGGTTGAGCTACTCAAGAAAGTCACTGTTTGTATTTTGAGACAATGCCCTCGTTTGGTTTCTAAATTCCACCCCCAAATTCCACTATGCAATAAGAAGATTCTCATCACATCAAAATGTCGGCACATGCATGGAGTATTAAATGTAGATGAAATAAAAAAAACTAATTATACAGTTTTGTTGTACTTTGTGAGACGGATATTTTGAGCCTAATTAATCAATGTTTGAACAATATTCACAAATACAAACGAAATGCTACCGTGCGCATTTACGACGGAATCCAAAGTTTGGACACTTTGAGTGTCTAAACAAGGCCAAAATGAGATGCACCGAAACACGCTGAATCCTGTCAGCCAGAGACAGAGTACAAGCAGCACTGGCACTCTGTCTCTCGCAAAGTTTCTTGTACAAGCAGCACTAGTACTCTACTAGCATTCATATTTTGAACATTCCTGAAAACATCCGGGCTTCAGCAAAGGTTCCTCGGCTAAACTGATCCATTTGCACCGAGATTCCTTGGCTAGCACATAGCCAATTAGCCAAAGCATTGGCCTTGTGTTGCAGCCAGCACCTAGCATCTCCAGGTACAAGCATCATACTTGCGGAGTCTTATCAAAGGAAAGGAACCGGGCCATTTCGCACATACATGCATCAAGGCACAAATACTGGTCACGTCTCACATGTCTTCAATTAATGTTCCATTCCTCGGTAATCACCAAACTTAACTAGTGTAGATTGATAGACACAAAGGCAAATATAGATGACCACACCCCAAGCAAGAATCATAGTCACTTATTAGTTAATCCTCGCAACTGCTGACAAATAAGTCTAAATCATACATGCTGTAACAAATATCCATCTATTTCTCATTAATAGCATGAAGACTAACTTCACCTATCACCTAGGAGAATAGTCTATCATAATATTTTTCTATTATACTCGACCTTTGCCCAATAATAGAAGACTTCTACTGTAGCATCAACACAAAACATAAGTTGGAGAAAATATTTGTTTGCTGGGACAAGGTTTGACCAACTTGATTTTTCTTAGGTCCTGAAGGTGGTTTTCATAAATTCAGGGCTGGGCCTACCCTGTACCACACGCCAGCAGCAGTACCACACGCCAACAATCGTTACAGTTGCCTTCATGTCCAAGTATAAGATAAGATCTAGATTCCTGGTCGCTGGTCGGCTATAGGTAGGACGGCTAGCTTGGTTTAGGCAGGCATGATGAACCCTAGAATGCAGTAACTAGGCGATTCTTCCTGATATATACAATCTATCTCTAGTCAATCTATAAAAATCAGGTTCAGCCGACCCAACCAAAATTTATAAATCATCATTTGAGTTCAAAGCTCACACTGTCTCGTCATGTAATGGAGCTGACTGGCCCGACAAAAATCTTGGCTAGCTTTGCCCCTGATAAAATCACCCTCTAACAACGACTATAGATTTCTCACATAGCTTACCTCCAAAGGGCAGTTACTAGGCGATTCTTCCTGATATACGATCTATCTCTAGTCAATCCATAAAAATCAGGTTCAGCCGACCCAACCAAAATTTATAAATCATCATTTGAGTTCAAAGCTCACACTGTCATGTAATGGAGCTGACCGGCCCCGACAATAATCTTGGCTAGCTTTGCCCCTGATAAAATCACCCTCTAACAACGACTATAGATTTCTCACATAGCTTATCCAGACATAAAGCTTAATCTTATCTCTACTTTTCCAGTTTGCCGTTTGGCTCGATTTCTGAGAAATGATTTTCATTTCTTTGGTATTGCTGTGGAGCCATATCACTTTCTTGCCCTTGCATAGCTTCAGAGCTTCAAGGTGTGGACACTTGAAGATAATAACAAGCTCTCTCGATTTGTTTGTGGAGAAGAAACTGACTAGCTGGGAGGAGACTTCCAGTCAACGGAGTACTCCAAAAAGAATAGTTCAGTTCCCATTTTTCTGCACAGCATATGAGACTGCAACTAACACAACAGGCATTTGCCATCCCTCTCTTATCAAGAAACCCTTGACCAAAAGGATTAAGCAGGGATGCCCAACAACTGCTGTTCTAGCCTCTTTCTGCTCATCCCATTACTGCTTTCTTTTCGAGGTCTTTTACGGTATCTTATACTACTGATTAGAAGGATTAGTATATAAAAATCGGACGGTTAGAAATAATTGTATACCATTGTAACCTTTGATCAGTAGCATGGGTAGTATAGGATAAGTGATATGGGTAGTATATGGGTATTATTGGAAAAACGTTACTATAATTTAGATATTCTTCCTTTCATCTCCATTTCTTCATTCCCGTTTCTGCCTTCTCTCCGGACGGCAAGCGGCGGCGGCGGCGCTTCATCGGGAGATTGCGCCGGAGCAGCTGGGCCCGCGGCCGAGGAGCGCCGTCGTCGGGAATTCGGCCGGGGGCCGCGGCCTAGGCACCTCGCCGGGGATGCGGATCTGGCCTGCTGCCGAGGCACGCCGCCGGCAATAGCTCTTCCCGCACCACCATTCCGCTCAACTTGCAGCGTACTCCGTCCTGTCGTGCTTGTGCAGGTGTGTTCAGTGTCTAATGTGGACTTTCGGCTGAGATTAGCATGTGGTGATGGAGCTTCCGTCCCTGCTTGGAAACTTATCAGAAGCCTGCACTGCATTCGATGGATGAAATGATGATGGTGGTGATGGAGAGCTTCGGTCCCTGCCTGTAAGCTTATCAGAAGGCCGGTAGTTTAGCATGTTGATGGACTTTCTCTGAAGCAGTGCTCTCTCTCTCTCTCTCTCTCTCTCTCTCTCTCTCTCTGAGTTAGCATTGTTTTTGTAGTATGTCACCACTTACGTGACTTTCTCTGAAGCAGTGCTCTCTCTCTCTCTCTCTGAAGTAATCTTGGTTTGGCCGTAATGCATGCATTGTACTTTTCGCATCGTAATGTTAATGAAAGTTCTATGTTGTCGCACCATTGTGCTACCATGTTCCTGATGTAACCTGATACTTCCTTAGCTCGTCATGGAACTGAACAATTAAATTGTCTGTTTACGGACAAGGAGATAAATTCGATAAGGCATAGTCCGTCGATTGCATGTCCGCTTCCACAAACAATATTGTTCCATGGACATACAACGAAATTGTATCAACACTTGCAGATTCAAGTCATTCATTTTTTTAACTGATTCAAATCTTGATCATTCATGTACCAATTCACATCTTGTTACCGTTCATAGCCCAAGAGACACTTGCTACTAGTCGTAACAAGAACTTTCACAAGAGATCAGAGTATATAATAAACACCACAAATACACAATATTAGTCAATTATTCGAAACACATATGGAACATCATGTCTCAATGTGTGTCCGCTCATCAAAGAAGTCACAAATTAAACTTTTGTCTCAGCGGAATAAGCATGGAAATAATAGGGGATCTGAAATAGGCGGAACCGGAGCACGTCATCCGGCAGCCGCGGCATGGAAAGCTGGACTCATGGGGAAGCGACGTCCTGTGGAGGAGGATGCGCCCTGCGCCCTGGTGCGTCGCACGGTGGCGGCCGGACACGAGTGGTAACGGCGAGCGGCGTGGAGGCGGCCTGGAACGTGAAAAGAAAAGAATCGGCAGGGGCTACACAGGAGAAAAGAAATTACCCTTTCTCTATACCATATACTACTGAATAGCAGTACGAGGGGCACCGTAAAAGACCTCTTCTTTTCAGCCCAAATCTTATGCCCAGTCCACAAATCTCGATGACCACCAAATCCTTCTTGGACTCGAGCAACACTGGGGGAGGAATTCACCTTCACTCGGCAGATGGAACTCCACTTCTGCTGCTCATTGCAATTGGGAAGGAGTTCATGCACAAATGGTGCGGTGACTGGCATATCCCTACCAAACCAATCCTTTATCAAGCCAATCCCTCCATCCCTTTGCTTCCTCAAGGATCTTACCAGATTGGACCTCTCATACAACTTCTCCACATCATTCCCCATCACGCTCTACAACTGCTCCAAACTGAATTACCTAGATCTTTCTAATAATTTGTTTGTTGGGTACCTCCCAGATGACATAAATAGTTTATCGTTGCAGCTCGAGCATCTCAACTTATCAACTAATAGCTTCACCGGCAGAATTCCACCATCAATTGGATTGCTCCCAAGACTCAAGTCATTGGTCCTTGACACCAATAGTTTTGATGGAAGCTATCCGGCAGAGGGAATTGGTAATCTTTCGAACCTTCAGACTCTCACTCTAGCATACAATCCATCTGTTCCGGCTCCAGTGCCATGGGTGTTCGGCAAGTTGACGAACCTCACCTACTTGTGGCTATCAAATATGAACATTACTGGTGAGATCCCTGAGAGCCTGTCAAATCTCACAAAGCTCGAGATCTTGGACTTGGATGAGAACTGGATGCAAGGCACAATTCCCATGTGGATCTGGCAGCTTAAGAAGCTTCAGAAACTGTACATGTTTGACAACAATTTCACAGGTGAGATTGTAGCCAATGTCACAGCACTGAATTTGGAACAGATCGACCTGTCTATAAACAGATTAACAGGAACAATACCAGAAGACTTTGGTAAGCTTATTAACCTTACTATATTATTTATCTACAGCAACCAACTCAATGGATCAATTCCACCGACCATTGGGTTGTTGCCAAATCTTGCCGACATCCGTCTGTTCAATAACAATATCTCAGGTGCCCTCCCACCAGAGCTTGGGAAGCACTCCCCGTTGGGCAACCTTGAGGTCGCCAATAATAACCTCTCTGGTGAGCTGCCTGAGGGTCTTTGCTCCAACAGAAAGCTATATGATATAGTTGTGTTCAACAATAGCTTTTCTGGTAAGCTTCCAGCATCGCTAGATGGCTGCTATCTGTTGAATAATTTAATGATGTACAACAATCATTTCACTGGAGAGTTCCCCAAGAGCCTCTGGTCTGTGGTGACAAATCAGCTCAGCATAGTTATGATCCAAAACAACAATTTCTCAGGAACATTCCCTTCCCAGCTGCCATGGAATTTTACACGGCTTGACATCAGCAACAATAGATTCTCTGGTCCTGTTCCAACGTTGGCAGGCAGAATGAAAGTATTCAGAGCAGCGAACAACATGCTTTCAGGTGAAATTCCCTGGGATCTGACAGGCATTTCACAGGTAACAGATTTGGACCTCTCTGGGAATCAAATTACTGGCCCTATACCCATGACAATTGGAGTGCTGAAGGGGCTTAATGCACTTAATATAAGTGGAAATCAGATATCTGGTAATATACCTGCAGCGTTTGGGTTTATGTCAGTGCTAACCATCCTTGACCTCTCATCAAATTCACTATCTGGAGAGATCCCAAAGGATTTCAATAAGTTAACACTGAGCTTTCTGAACCTCTCCATGAATCAGCTGTCAGGTGAAATCCCAACATCGTTGCAAATTGAAGCATATGACCTACGCTTCAATCCAGGTCTCTGTGTCTCATCAAATAGTTCCAACCACAATTTCCCGATTTGTAGGGCAAGATCAAACTCCAGCAATGATCTCTCCAGGAGGCTTATAACCATATTTTCTGAGCTCTTTTACGGTGCCTTATACTACTAACGGGTAGTGTATGGTATAGAGAAAGGTTAATTGGGTAATTATCTAACTGCTAATCCAGAAAGATTTGTTTTTTCGCGTGATCCGTCCGCCGCCGCCGGCGCCCGTTCCTCCCCTGTCCGTCCGGCATCCACGTGCGTGGCCGCCGGCCCCCACATCATCTCATTTGCACCTGCTCGCCGGCGCCGCATCATCCCTGTGCCGGCCAGCTGCCGCATCCTCCCCATGCTCTCCTGTCCAGCCGGCGGCCGCATCCTCCCCGTTTCCGTGATGCCCCTTCGTCATTGCCAACTGCAACCGTCCGCCCAGAGATTCAGTAGTGACCACCGTAATAGTCCACCAGCCCCTGCAACGCCGTCCTCCAACTCCACTTAATTATGATCTTCCGATGATACCCTTATACTACCTATACTACACATTCTATACTATCCATACCACCACTCAAGGTTGCGGTAGTATACAATTAATCTCAACCGTCGGATGTTTATATACTAGTCCTTTTTAAATCTAGTATAAGGCACCGTAAAAGACCTCTATTTTCTGTCCTTGCCAGCATCATATTTTTTGGTTCAGCAGTAGGCGGCTTCTTGATCTTGAGGAGGCAAAAACATAGACAAGATCCCCTACCGTGGAAGATGACTCCATTCCATGCATTGGATTTCACAGAGCATGATATTCTTTCTGGGCTCTGTGAACAGAACTGGATTGGAAGTGGCAGGTCTGGCAAGGTATACAATGTTCATATTGCAGATGAAGCAGGTGCTGGCAGTATGGTGGCCGTGAAAAAGATATGGAGACTGCAGAATCTTGATGAGAATCTGGAGAAGGACTTCCTTGCCGAGGTCCAGATATTGGGTGAGATTCGGCACACGAGTATTGTCAAGCTGCTGTGCTGCATCTCAAGCTCAGAGGCAAAGCTTCTTGTTTATGAATATATGAAAAATGGCAGCCTGGACAGGTGGTTGCACCAGAGGGAGAGCATAGGTGCACCTGCGCCTTTGGATTGGCCCACAAGGTTGCAAATAGCCATTGACTCGGCAAGGGGTCTCTGCTACATGCACCATGGCTGCTCACCTGCTATAGTGCACCGAGATGTCAAGTCTGCTAACATCCTTCTGGATTTCGAGTTCAGAGCAAAGGTAGCCGACTTTGGGCTTGCTCGGATTCTTCTCAAAGCTGGAGAACCAGAGTCAGTTTCTGCCATTGGCGGAACTTTTGGCTACATGCCTCCAGATTACAACTACAAATGCAAAGTGAAAATTAGCAAATAGATTCGCAGAAACTTGTATCATGTGCTAATGTGGGACTTTGTTTGCAGAGTATGGATATCAGAGGAGGGTAAATGAGAAGGTCGATGTTTACAGTTTCGGGGTGGTCCTATTGGAGCTCACAACTGGGCGGGTGGCAAATGGTGGAGGTGCAGAGTACTGCTTGGCGCAATGGGCATGGCGACAATATCAAGAAAATGGCTTGTCGGTTGATATTCTTGATGAGGAGATTCAAGACCCAGTGCACAATGAAGATATGTTGGCAGTTTTCACACTAGCTGTGATTTGTACTGCAGGACAACCTACAATGCGACGATCCATGAAGGATGTTCTTCATGCACTTCTCCGGTTTGACCACAGATCCCAAGGAGTAAGCCTACAGCATGCTACCTCTGAAGATACGGCACTTCTTGGATCCTAGAAAGACAAGTAAAAGGTTTTCAGTCAATGGAGTAAGCAAGTTATGGGAACGTATGCATGCAGATAGTGTGTCTAATTCTACATTCATTCGCTTCAACCAGTTATCCACCAATGCTCTTAACATTTTATATTTTAATGTCAACATAAGGCATGCGAATGCGGGTGCAATCACAAACTACACATCAAACTGTAAGGCTATGGCACTATGCCACTATGGATCATGAGATTATATGGTCATACGGATCCTTTAATTGGCAAGTATGTGCGGTATGTCAATATTAGCTTCATAGGAGGCTTACAGTCACTTAGTGGGATTGTCGGAACTCCCATATTGTATAGGGAGAAAGAAAATGGTACTGAATATTACAAGACCCGAGCAAGTAACATCTAAATCTGAAACAAGCTGTCAGCCCCTGATTTTTTCTTAAAAAATTGCGAAAAAATTTAGTTTAGGAGCTTCCTTTACCTACTACCTAGTGAACGTGCACTTCTCCTAACTAGATCTAACAGCTCAAATACTATCATGAGAAAAAAAGAGAAAGGGACTGGCTAAGTGCTCAAGTAATAATAATTCTATAGTTTTTTTTTCCTTTTCTTTAGGCAGGACGCCTAACCCTGTAACTAATGAGCATATGCAGACAAAGCTCCCATTTCTCAGCACAAGATTGTCAGTCCAAACTGATCTCTATTTTACACAAAAAGGATGTGCTGCGTAAGTGCATTTACGGAATCGGAAGAGCAAATTATTCGCACCTGTTCCAGCGTTGAACCACAGATAACACGCTCCGACTGAGACAAGGGGTGCTGCCGCCGCGAAGGTACGGCAGAGAGGAGCTCTGGCTCGTTTTCCCTTTCATACGAAGGCTCCTTGCGAGTACCACCGCAGACACGGCGAGGTCTACGTTGCGGGCGGCGGCGGCGGCGCCGCCGGCGATGGAAGGGCAGGGAGGCCCAGCCGCCCAGGGCAATGGAGAAGAACAGAGGGGTAAACCCGTAAAAGAGCGAGAAGGGAGCAATCACGCTGAAGTTCGGGCCCACTTGTCAGGCTAGCCCTCCTCCATCACTCCATCAGTCAACGTTTGAACCGGGAGCAACACCTCCTCTCTGCAGACAAGGGGTGTGTTTAGTTGGAATGAGAAAATTTGGAGAAAATATCACATCGGACGCTGTAGCGTACTGTAGCACATTTCGTTTGTTTGTGGGAATCGTTGTCCTATCATGATCTAACTAGGCTCAAAAGATTCGTCACGTCATGTACATCAAAACCATGCACTTAGTTTTTTTTATTTACCCACGTTTAGTGCTCCATGCATGAGGAGAGAGATTTGATGTGGTAGGTGAATAGTGAAGTTTGGAAAGAGAATTTTGGAAAGTTGGTGGGAACTAAACATTGCAAAGACCAGGAACGGGCCAACCACACAATGCACAAGGCCTAAGAGAAATGTGCTGGCGTGTCACAAGCTGATTAAGGTTTGATAATGCGCAACTTCAACTGCTCCATCCACGAAATGTTTTGCTTCATTCACACACGTTCTCCTTACGAGTGATACCCAACCACACACGTTGTTCTAAAGATGATCCGGTTAAGATAAGAAACATGAGACGTTCGTGAGAGAAAAATAATGCATGCATGATGGCAAAGCAAATTCTCGACGATGAGCCAGCAAGCAAGCCCACCTAGTTATTTAAAAAATCCGCACTGGGAGGTGTTCGAACTTGGGTCGGGGGATTTCCACCGTAGCTAAGCTACCATCAGACCCGTTGGTGAAATATAGAAGATCCATATTCTATTTGAACCGTGTTGGACCAATCAAACCATGAACCGAGGGGTCCACCAGTTCGATGCCCGGTCCGGTTTAAATAACTATGAGCCCACTATATCGTCGCCAGCGGCTAGGAGAGCATGATATTGAGTACTGATGAAAATATCATCCTAACCTCAGCCTCGTATGGACTCAATCTTCGACCCCTGATGTAGATGTGGGATGGAAATACTTTACCCCTGACTCAATCTTCGACCCCTGTTCCAAGATTACCAATCATGACTGTAAAAGTGAAATATAATAACCTCAGCAGATTCGGCCTAGATGTAAACTGATCTGTTATCTTTTACAATAAAGCCGGTTGTAAACTAGTCTGTTATCTTTTGCAATAAAGCTGATCATTTTGACTTTGGTAAAAAAACTTTCTTGATGTTCATCCATTCTTGTGAGAAGATCCTAAAATTAACATCACTACTAATACTTATGATCAATGTTTCATAACGCACAATCAACCTAATGGTAGCAAATAGCAACAGATATTCTTGTGAGAAGATCCTAAAATTAACATCACTACTAATACTTATGATCGATGTTTGATAACGCACAATCAACCTAAGCAAATAGCAACAGATAGCTGTGCATATACTTGTCTGATTTGATGGTTAGCAGACCTGCCTGTATTGATAAAATGAATATTAAGACCAAATGCAGGACACGAACCCAAACGTAATAATTAAAAACACCTGGCACTACTCGACTGGCTGTGCTCATCTCGCGCATCGGCCTTTGCCATCACCGGAGTAGGCGCGTGATTGCAGCAACAGCGGG
This sequence comes from Echinochloa phyllopogon, assembly GCA_033239725.1. NCBI lineage: Eukaryota > Viridiplantae > Streptophyta > Magnoliopsida > Poales > Poaceae > Echinochloa > Echinochloa phyllopogon. Next base: position 8,845,115 of record BTCW01000001.1, read on the forward strand.
TGTGTTTAGTTAAAAAATGGTAAAATTTGATGAAAATGTCACATCGGACATTGTAGCGCACCGTAACACTTTTCGTTTGTCTGTGGTAATCGTTGTCCTACCATGACCTGACTAGGCTTAAAAGATTCGACTCGTCATGTACATCAAAACCATGCAACTAGTTTTTTTATTTACTCACGTTTAGTGCTCCATGCATGAGAAGAGAGATTTGACGTGATTTGATGTGATAGATGAATAGTGAAGTTTGGAGAGAGAATTTCGTGAAACTAAACACACCCAGCATCATGTTGGGCCTAACGCGTATCGAAGCCGCACAGCCACGGCCCATGGCACACTTTCCTGTCTGCTGCAGAACCCCACTGATATGCGGTTCTGGAATGTGCCATGGATGCAAGCAGTCATCCCATGCGTGTGCTCCCTAACTAGAAAATCTTTTTTTCTTCAAAAACATGCACCGTGCGTGGTTAATTAAGAGAGGAGTAAATTTATTGGAGGTCTTTAAACTTATACACGACTTGTTGTTTAGATTCCAAACTTAATTTTTTTATATTTAAATATCTAAATTTGTACGGTGGTGTCGTTTGGATCTAAACTCATCATTTTTAATGTTTTTCTAAACTTGTACGTGGTCCTCAAGAATACAGATGGTGGCTGTGCTCCGGCCGTGACTGGAGGCCGAATGGGCAGAGCTTCAGGCGAGTTGGAGTTGGGAGTCTGCTGCTCCGGTCTTCGGCACCCCTCACGAGTACACTCGATCTCCGCGCACCCGCCGTTGCTCATCATATGGCCGCAATGCAACCGGGTCGAGCTCGTCGCCTCGTCGGTGACTGCACCGGCGCTCGATAAGCTATTGGTCGCCGACAACGACGTCGTTCCTGTGGTCATGAGCACCCAATACATCGATGCGGAGCCTCGTCTGGAGATGGATCGTCTCAGAGCCAGTCTCCATGGCCGACGTGCCGACAACGCTGCGGCAAAGTGCCTGAATACTGTTCTTAATTGGATAATTTTGGGCGACGCCACGTTAACGTTCCATGGTGCCAATGCACCAGTGTGTTCCTTGAGCTGTGCACCAAGTTAAATTCCTTGCTAGCTTCGCCCCTGATTCTGATGGATGTTTGACTTTGCCAGCGAATTGGATTTGATTGGATTTTTCTCCCATCTAATTAGTTGGACTAGATTGAACGTGGAATTTCCTTTGATTTGGATATGGACTGTCATCCATCCATTACTAGGTACACTTGTCAGCACTGTTCAACGGCGTCCAACACATAATTAGCTGGCATTCATATATGTAGAAGTAGGGAAAATATCTTAATATAGTTTAATAACAAAAAATATCTTAGTATAGTTTAATAATTGTTATAAATGATGAGACGAGAAGTAAGAGAATCAAACCGCAGGAGACACGAGATTTTTAACGTGGAAAACCCTCCCAGTGTAGAAGGGAAAAACCACGGGCGCCAGCCAGCAAAACTTTACTATATCAGATGTGTGTTTACAACGCCTATTGGCGGCTTACAAGAGGATGATTTTTCATCAAGGGCAAAGCTCTATTATATAGGCAGCTCACGTGACCGTGCTTGGTTGTGTTGCCGATGTGGGACTAAACTATGCACTCATGAGAGGAAAACACAGTACCCCTTCGCTCCGGCCCAAACCTCTGGTGATGGGCCTCCGCTTCACTACGTAGGTGCATTTGGATCATATCACAACAAACTCCACCTTGAGACAAATTCTCTTGCAGCATCTTCACTTTATCCTGAATCATCACGAAGAAAAATACAACTGGCGCCAAATAGCCTCTTGGGCTAATTAACTAAACCAACTAAGGTTGAGCACAGCTCAAACTTAGCAACAGGAACATGTTTAGTCATCATATCAGCTGGATTATCATGAGTGTTGATCTTGCATACCTTCAGCTTACCTTCTTCAACCACATCTCGTACATAATGATACTTCATGTCAATATGCTTTGTCCTCTCATGGAACATCTGATCTTTGGTAAGGTAAATAGCACTTTGACTGTCACAATATAGATCAATGCAAGAATCAGCCCCAACCAGCTCAGAGTACAATCCGCTCAGCCAAATTAATTCTTTGCACGCCTCAACAATAGCCATATATTCTGTCTCAGTAGTAGACAAAGCCACAACAGACTGCAAAGTAGCCTTCCAGCTCACAGCACAACTGCCAACAGTGAACACATAACTTGTGAGCGACGTTCGCCTATCAACATCAGCAGCAAAATCTGAATCAACATAGCCAATAAGTCCCTTCTCCGTTCTGCCAAACTTCAGACAAAAATCTGCAGTGCCTATGAGGTACCTGAAAATCCACTGAACTGCCTTCCAATGTTCTTTACCAGGATTAGTCATATATCTACTAACCAGACTCATAGCATAAGATAAATCCGGACGAGAACAGACCATGGCATACATCAAAGAATCAACAGCACTAGAATAAGGAACTCTGGACATGTACTCAATATTCTGATCTGTACTAGCACACCGAGCAGCTGACAATTTAAAATGAGGTGCAATAGGAGTACTGACAGGCTTAGCATCATCCATGTTGAAACGCTGAAGAATTTTCTGAATATAATTCTGCTGACTAAGAAATAACACACCAAATTTTCTATCTCTAGTAATTTCCATGCCCAAAATTTTCTTAGCAGCACAAAGATCTTTCATGTCAAATTCGCTACTCAATAATTTCTTCAACTTAGCAATTTCGACTTTACTCTTGGCAGCAATCAACATATCATCAACATAAATGAGCAAATAAATAGTTGATCCATTAACATGCATGATGTAGACACAGCTATCAAATTTAGACCTCTTAAAGCCGTGTGATAGCATGAATGAACCGAACCTTTTATTCCACTGGCGAGGGGACTGTTTCAAACCATACAAGGATCTCTTCAACTTGCACACAAAATTCTCCTTGCCTGGCACTATGAACCCTTCTGGCTGGTCCATGTATATATCCTCCTCAAGTTCACCATGCAGAAATGCAGTCTTCACATCTATCTGCTCGAGCTCAAGATCATGTGCAGCAACAATACTAAAGAATGTTCGAATGGAACTATGCTTTACCACAGGAGAGAAAACATCATTATAATCAACACCAGGAATTTGACTGTAGCCTTTCGCTACTAACCTTGTCTTGTACCTTGGAGGCTCGCTTGGAGATAAACCCTCCTTTCTCTTAAAGATCCACTTGCAGCGGACTGTCTTCTTCTTCTTTGGCAATGGTACAACATCCCATGTGTGATTGTTCTCAAGTGACTGCATCTCCTCATGCATAGCAGAAATCCACTTCTCTTTATCAGCACAATCAATGGCCTCAACATATGTGGCCGGCTCATGTGAATTCTCCACCTGTTCAGCACAACTCAAAGCATAATGTGTTAGATTACACTCATCAATGAGATGTTTAGGAGGTCCACAATTTCTCTTTGACTTGCGCTGAGCAATAGATAAATCCTCCTCTAGCTGCAAAACATGTGGTAAGTGCTGAAAATCATCATGAGCCTCGTCATCAACAGCCTGATTTTCCTGATCATCCATAGGCGGCTCCTCCTGCTCGTCTGTATCATCATGCACATGTTGCTGCACATGCACACTTTTCTCATCACCCACATGTTCCACCTGCACGGTCATATGCTGAAGCCATTTATCAAAATTATTTGAAACATGATCTGAGGACAAACTATCATTAAACATCACAGATTCATTGAAAACAACACTCCTGCTCATGAAAGTCTTTTTAGTTTCGGGATTCCACAACTTATATCCTTTAACCCCCGAACCATAACCAAGAAAAAGACATTTAATAGCTCTAGGCTCCAATTTTCCATTATCAACATGAGCATAAGCAGTGCAGCCAAAAACTTTCAACTGTAAATAATCAGCGGGTGTGCCAGACCATACCTCAATAGGTGTTTTCTTATTAAGTGGAATAGAAGGCGACCTATTTATCAAGTAACATGCGGTGTTAGCTGCTTCAGCCCAAAAACGCTTGCTCATCCGTGCATTGGACAACATGCAACGAGCCTTCGAGATGATGGTCCTGTTCATGCGTTCAGCCACATCATTTTGCTGCGGAGTATACGGTATGGTATGGTGCCTGACAATGCCTTCCTGCCTGCAATAATCATTAAATGCAGCAGAACAAAATTCTCCACCATTATCAGTACGAAGCACCTTCACCTTCCTATCGGTTTGCCTTTCTATCATCACTTTCCAATCTTTAAAAGCAGCAAAAGTATCATCTTTATTTTTTCAGAAAATAAGGTCATACTCTTTTAGAGTAGTCATCAATAATAGTAAGCATGTAACGAGCACCACCATAAGATGGGTTACGAGAAGGGCCCCATAAGTCAGCATGTACATAATCAAGATTACATTTGGTGGTATGAACTGTAGTGTTGAACTTTACCCTTTTATGCTTCCCAAAAATACAATACTCACAAAACTCCTTGCTACTCAAAATACAATCATCCAGTAGGTTTCTCTTCATCAATTCTGCCATACCAAGTGCACTCATATGTCCAAGACGCATATGCCAAAGGTTAGTCTTATTAGGTTCAGCATTACTAACAGCAGCAGCGGAAACAGAACCATGTAAAGTACTTCCTCTTAGGACATATAATTTTGCAGAATTCAGATCATCTACTAAACAAACAAGAGAACCTTTTGATACCTTTAAAACTCCGCCTAAACCGGATTACTTGAATCCTTCTGCATCAATTGTGCTGAGCAAAATCAGATTTCTGGTCATCCATGGTATGTATCTCACATTCTGTAGCGTGCGTGTCATGCCATCAAGAGCCTTGATCTGAACTGAGCCGATCCCCACAATGTCACACGGATTATCGTCTCCCATACGCACAACATCTCCTTTCTGCACAGGCTTAAGCCGCTTAAACGAACTAAACCAATTTCTGTTAGTGCAGATATGAAACGAACATGCAGAATCAAGTATCCATTCATCATGACCAGAAACACAACCAGCAAGAACAATCAGACCATCTCCTGAATCAGAAGAATTCCCAGCACCAGAAACAACAGAGGCATTACCATCCGAATTATTTTTTCTGTTCTCTTTGTTCTTAAGCTTCCAACACTACTCAATAAAATGTGATTTTTTCTTGCAATACTTATAGAACTTCTTGGGTGGTTTGGACTTAGAACGACCTCTACTTTCTTGGCTCTTGTAACGATCATTACTTTCATTAGAAGATCTGTGCTCCGGTCTGCCTCTCACTTGCAAAGCATCGCCCTTGGACGACGACGATCCGTCAGGCTGCACCATGCCTTTCATCTTTTCCCTTGATTGGAGTGCCTCATAAACTTCCGAAATAGTTAGTTCATCACGGCTAATCAACAAGGTGTCACGGAAATTTGCAAAAGAGTTTGGCAGAGAACATAACAATAGGAGACCTAAGTCTTCATCATCATACTTAACCTCCATCGACGCTAGGTCAGAAACAATCTCCTTGAACACAGATATATGGCTCATCACTGAATCACCCTCCTTCATCTTGATCGTGAACAACTTCAACTTCATATGCATTTTACTGGTTAGATCCTTCGACATGCAGATCGATTCCAGTTTCAGCCAAAGTGCTGCAGCAGTCTGTTCCTGCAGACATTCTTGCAGAATATCATTAGACAGATAAAGCTGAATTAAAGACAGAGCCTTACGATCCTTGTGCTTCTCCTCATCAGACCATTCGTTGGACGACTTGCCACCAAACTTGTCCAACGCCTCATCAAGATCATGAGTTTGCGCCAGAACAGCCCGCATCTTGACTTGCCACAGCGCGAACCTCGTCTTGTAATCCAACAACGGTAGATCAAACTTCATCGTCGTCGACATCAAGGAAACCGAATCTGAAACCGGCTCTGGTACCACTTGTTATAAATGATGACGAATAAATGACGAGAAGTAAGAGAATCAAACCGCTGGAGACACGAGATTTTTAACGTGGAAAACCCTCCCAGTGTAGAAGGGAAAAACCACGGGCGCCAGCCAGCAAAACTTTACTATATCAGATGTGTGTTTACAATGCCTATTGGCGGCTTACAAGAGGATGATTTTTCATCAAGGGCAAAGCTCTATTATATAGGCAGCTCACGTGACCGTGCTTGGTTGTGTTGCCGATGTGGGACTAAACTATGCACTCATGAGAGGAAAACACAGTACCCCTTCGCTCCGGCCCAAACCTCTGGTGATGGGCCTCCGCTTCGCTCCGTAGGTGAATTTGGATCATATCACAACAATAATTGTTACACGCTACATGTGTAGTATGTGTTCCTCTCCTACGTGTTCCTCTTCAATCAGCCTCTTCACATATATCTCACACACGACACAATATTTGCTCCCAATCGGGATACATTGAGCACTCTATACTGTCAAGGCTCAAACCATGAATGCCCAAAGGCAATCACGCATAAAAAAACTAAGTTAATGCTTACAAGTGAACTACATGCTTCTCTTGCGGACACAATAGACTTGTTTGTTTCACTCCAATACCCCACATCAAAACCATAGTATTAGTTTTGGGTAACCATGGTAGGTCACAACAAGCATCACAATGGATCGGAGGTAAGACTGACGCTTCAACAAGGACACCACGTCTCAGTAGCTTCACCAGTTCTTTGTGTGTAATTTTATACCAACCACCTCATCGAGGATTCACCCCATAGTCATGCATGCATGTATTACTGTTCCTTTATATTGTCTCATGATTTTAATCTTGACCAATTCACCTTTTGTGTGAAAGGAAGCAGGGCATTTAACTGTGGTGTGGCCTCTTCATATGTTGCCGAAGAATGGCCGTTCCTCGTCTACGGGGTTCACGCCACCATGGCCCCATGGTTGGTTAGCTCAGTAGCTCACACAAACCACTCGATCTTAGTCATTTTAACATGGGACTAAACCAACCAATTGCAACTAAAAGTGCATTTATAGTTTTTTCATTGAAGGATTGGCTGCCGATCATCAAATATTCAAGTCCGCGTATATTAGTCCATTTACAAAGAAAAAAACAGTCAAATTATGTATGGTTTGAACATATTTCTTTATGATAATCATTTTTTTCTGAGGCAACTTTAGGATAAACATTTTTTTGAGGAAACTTTAGGATATATTTGATTTAGGAAAAATAAGAACGAGTAGAGATTAAACAAATCGATCAATAAATGAAAACATTGCATGCTCTCCACACACATGAAGATTATTTAGTTATGATTCAGTCACGTCAGCACAATTAAAGCAATTTCTTTCGCTAAGTTTTTCATTTGCTGCCGTGCCGTTTTTTTATTAGACACAGACGTTCATTTTCTTTCTTGCTATGTATGAAGACACACTAATACTGTACTGCACAACTTTTACTCTACTTGAGCACCAAATTCACCTCCCTGCCAAGGGATGAAAAGCATAATTGGAATTCTCATTTACTGGGGCTCATTTCCGAATATTACAGAAAAATAGATGTTTTTAATTTCTTTAAGTTTCGTATTATAGGCGCTACTGAATAGTTAAATTATGAAATTGGTAATCTTACTATTACTAATTAGACGCTCCTTTTGGAGCTTCCACGTTAATCCTCGCGAGAAGCGCTAGAAAAAAAGATAAATCTTAGAAATTCTCACAAAAATCAGAAACATCTAGACATTAATTTGGTATACATAATCATCCCAACCGTTGGATCTACTCTATTGTAAAGAAAATTACCCACCAATACCATTATGAAACAACAGCCCGAAATAACCCCCTATGTATACATATGAATTACCCACCACTGTCATTGGAATTTTTTTTGCATAACTCGAATAACCGAAACAAAGAATAGTACGACCCGCTAACTATTCTTTGTACGGCTCCTTTTTGTTTTGGAAAAAAATATTAAATAACCAACCAATCTCCATGGCTCCTTAAATGCTCTTATTCGAATCTGAGAGAGAATCTTGCCCATATCTCAAAAGAATATTCACAATAAAATGTATACGTAAACACTAATAAAAATAATTGGAAGCAAATCATCAGGCCTTCTTAAATAAATGGACGCTAGCAACAAGTACTTATCCAACCCAAGCAAACTATGTTAATCATTTCATAATATAATTTTAAAATACTAATAATGTCAATATAAGGGCAATAGAGTTAATTTTCTAGAACCACTTTGCAGCCATAAATAATTTGAATAAATTGTTCATACGTATCTAATTTCAAATTATTGTGGTCTCATTGAGGAACCAGAAAAACACATCACGCATAGATACCTTGAGTAACTATTTTGTATATTGACTATAGAAAAACGTTAATTTCAGATCATCAATGGGTGTACTTTGAGATTCGATTTAAAAATGCCAAAAGTACACAAATCTATATATGTCTTAGTAAAATTAAGGTTATTAATTTTTTTTTAAAAATACAGTACAAATGCAGACGCTCACATACACATTGGCACACTGACTCGTAAGAATACATGCATGTAACCCTACTCCTACTAGAACCTCCGAAAAATGAATCGACATATCTAGAGATCGACAAAGTCACTACATGCGCCTCACTGTATTTGGGAACATCACCAACCATGTGACGAACCGGATTCTCACCGACGAGAACCCGACTCCCTGTACCCTTGAGATAGTCCCAGGAATAGCAGCTATCTCGTACAGAACTCATCTCAGTCGAATATCACATCCATACAACGATAAAAGATTCATTACATGACATATATGAAAACTGAAGCGTCCCCTCGAAAGAGAGAACTTAATGTGATACAAATACCAGTCCCAGGATGCTGGTTCACATTATTACAACAGATAGTTCAGTACAAAAACGACATTACGGGTGACGATGGCATTGCAGGGCCACAACAAACAGAACTAACACTAAGCTCCAGATAAAGAGGTTGATAACATAGAGGTCCTCATCAGAGTGGCAACGCATGCGGCTTCCAGCGGGTGTCCCTAACACACAGGCAAAGGTTGGGTGCAGAACGAACCCCTCTAAACGACGTCCTCAGGCACAAAGTCCGGGTCTACCTCTGCAACAGATTAAGCAAGGGTAAGTACGAACGTACTCAGCAAGCACCACCACAACCACGGAGAGGGGGGGTATAACAGAAGTATGCAAGTATTGTAGCAAGGATGGCTTATGGTTTAGTTAGCAGCAAAGCAAATTTTATTACTCATGCAAGGGGGTTGGTTTTCGCAATGGGTTTTCACAAATATTACTTTTAAAAATGAATAGTAAGTGTAATACTTTTTCGTACAAGATTTTGTTGCTACCAGATTTCCCATCTGTCGTAGCTTGAGTCAAAACATTTCTCAGCTCAACCAAACACCAACACTTTCTTACACCAAAACAGGGGACTAGTGAAGTGACCAAGCCGTAACTCGCCCAATACCGTGGACACGGCTATCCGGATAGGTTTCAACTCTGCAGAGGTGTACACAACCATAAGTAGGCTACCACAACATGAACACCTTAGTGCCAGTGCAGCTCCTATCAAAGCCATTACCCACCATAGCTAAACTGACAAGTTATCACAGACGCGACCAGGGGTTAGCAACCTACCAACGAGGTTCTAACCAGGGGTATACCTCACATAGACCGTATCCCCGGCTCCAAGACCCTCTGTTGCTCACCAGCACACCACATAACCAGCAGCTCAACTAGTGGGATTTATGCTAGGCCGTTGCCACATACAACGGTCGAGTGGTGGTACAGAAAAATGGGTTAGGCTAGATGACACATCAACATCATCCCAAAACTTGTGATAGGATAGACAACTCCCACCATGCTCAACCATACCGGTTCGAGCTCACCTCGGTATTTCACACGGAAAATACCGTCTGTCTCATCCCACACGGGTACTTATTTTATTTACACAAAACATCTCTTTTATTTTAAAGTACGCACACGGTTGTTTTCGTAATCACCAAGTATTGGTCATGTGGGTATAATGGTAAAAAGTTCCTAAGCATTTCTAGCAGTGACCAATATTCAAACAGAGCATTGTCATATTTAAACATTAATCTGGGTTGTCAAGGAAGTAGTCATAGCAATCAAGGAATGGCTATCCAACCGGGTTTAGCAGTAAAATCATGCAAGTTTTATAAATCAGGTCATGGGTTGTGTTTATAAAAACTGGGACAACAGTATGCATCAAAGGGTGGGATTGCACTTGCCGTTCTCCCAACCCTCGGGGGATTCCTGCGCGGGGTCTTGGTCTCCAAGCTCCTGCTCGCAGCACTGCTCCTCTTCGAGTCCTTCCTCGTTCACAGCGGAGTCTACGGCACACACAAACAATCACCCAATAAATAAAAGAAAAAGCTTTTATTGAGCTCCGAAAGAAAGAACGGAAAAAGAGAGCGGATGTTGATGACGTGATTATTTTTTAGTAAGGACTGGTTGGATTTGGCGAAAATATATTGGTGAATATTGTGGTGGAGTTTGGGGTCAAACGGGATTAATTTGGCGCATGAAATGACGGGTTTAGTGGAGTTTAGGGGCTGTTTACAAAGAACAAGGACCTTTTTGTAAATACTAGAAAGTTCAGGGGCCTCTGGCGAAATAAATAGAGAGAGAGGGAATAGTGACTGAAGGGCTGCGGGTTAATTTGGTTCAAGTTCAGGGGGTTTTGTGCAAAGTGCCAAAGAGAGAGGGGGTTCCTGTTTATTTGGACCGCGGGTTATAATTGGAAAAAGGGTAGGGGGTTATGGGCAAATGTGCCCTTCTTCTTTCGCTCGACAGAACAGAGAGAGAGAGGGGGAGATCGGCGGCGATGGCGGCCGAATCGCCGGCGACTAGAGCGGCGGCGGTGGACGGGAACAGGGGGAAAGGAGGGAGGGGAGTATGGCAAGTCCACCAGTGGGCTTACCACGGCCGGAGGTGCAGTGGGGAGGGCTGCCCACGAGGACCCGAGGCGGCGGCGGCGCTGGCAGCGGGGCGGCGGTGCTATGGCGGTGGAGGGAGCGATTGCGGGGGTGAGTGAGTGCGAGGTGGTGGAGGAGAGGCCGACTGGCCAATTTATAGGCGGGGAGAGGCGGCGAGGGGACGGGCCGACGAGAGAGGGGCCCGGCGGTCGGTGAGCTTGGCGGCCGGCGGGTGGATCTCTTTAATGGCGGCCGGAACACGCACGGTGATTGGTACGGCGGCGATGTAGAGGTGCTGCTCGGCGGTGTGCTTGGCGTGACGCGGGGACGGGACCGAGGAGGGGCCGGGCGGTGGTGTGGTCGGCGCGGCGTCAGTGGCGGTCGGAGTGGCGGTGGTCGTGGTAGAGAACGGCACGGCTGTTTCGTATGGCGGTCGGCTGTCGCAGTGGCGGTGGTCGGCGCAGGCGGGGAAACGACGGCGGTGGGCCAGACGGAGGTGGGCGGCATGATAAGGCGGTGGCGCGGCGGGTGGCGTGGCTTGCGCGCGTGCACGCGGGGACGGTGGCGCGGAGCGGAGCGTGCTTGGCTCAGAGTGGTGGCGTGCGGGCGAGGGCAGCGGTGGAGCGAGAGGGTCGGCGGTGATGGCGTGACTACGGGGTTGTGGGGTCGCGGAGGAGGGCGGCACGGCGTCGGCGAGCAGAGCGGTGGTGCCGGCGAGCAGAGCGTGCACGACGCCGGTGGCGTGAGGGCGGGACTGCCCAGTGGCGCTGCGGGTGCGGGAGTGGAGGTGCGTCGGCACGAGCGCGGCCGAGAGCGCGGCGGTGTCGTGGTGGAGAAGCGAGGGGGCAGCGAGTGAGGCCGGCCGGGGGACCGGCGGTCGGCGGCGAGCGGGACAGGGGAGTGGTGCTCGGGGCAGAGGAAGAACAGAGGAGGGAGAAGGAGGAGAAAAGAAAAAGGAAAAAGAAGGGGAAGAAAAAAAAAGGAAAAGAAGAAAAAGAAAAAGAGGGGGAAAAAGAAAAAAAAAGGGGGAGGGAAGCGGCGGGATTCGCGGATGAAGGACGACGGGCGGTCGACGACGGTCGGCCAGCGGTGGGTGGTTCCGGCGGGCGACCCGAGAGTGCTCGACACGAGGCGGGACGGAAAAAGAGGGGGCGGTGACAACGAAGCGAACAGGGAAAGGAGGGGGAAAAACAAGGCGGAGAGGATTGGCGGAAAAAGGGGAGCTCGGCGGTAAAACATTTTGAAAGATCTTCACCGGGTGGATTATTTAGGTGATTTTCCCAGAGATTAAAACGTGGGCGTTACAAAAACATAGCGTCTGGTACAAGCCCTCTGGGCTAAATCGACAATAAGAAACATCTGCGCAGCGGTAACTAGAACATCAGGGTCCACTCCTCCACAGGCATCCTTGAGCGTAGCGCACACCCTTCAATCGTACCACCCGTCCTGGTTGAACTCGTGGTCGGGGTCTTCACCTGAGAACCCAAAGTCTGTCCCCAAGGAAATGGGACATGTCCACGTCACCAACCATAATATGATGCAAGCTTTAAAGTGGCCTATTCTAAGGTATAGAAATAATCAAGGTTTGAGCCAGGGTTTTCTTATGAAAGCAGCAGCATTAGCCCAAATTCATCTCATCACCAACTCCTCCTCTCACACGCACACACATCCGCTCCCCAGAACCACCCGTCAGCCTCACATTTTCCCATCGGGCTCGTCGTGCCACAGCAGGTTCCCGCAAACATTATTCACGAACACCTTTCTCTCTCTAGTCGACTCGGTGAGCTCCCTCCCCACCTTGTCTCAACAGCCTCAGCTGGACCAATCTCTCATAACCCAAGTCAAGGATGAGGTAAGAAAGCAGATTCCCATGCTAGTCGGGGCTTCTCAGAAATGGGTCGTCCGTAACCGTGGACACGGCTATACGTATAGTTTACACTCTGCAGAGGTGGCACTCCAGGAATCCATCCAGGCTGCAAGGCTAGTCCGCAACCAACCTGAGACGCAGCCCACAACAAAGACCCTAAACAGTAGCGGCGCCAATCCTGTCTCCCTGGGCTCGGGAAACATCCGATCTAACATCTGCCCCAGGGTCGTGAAACCTTCCCACCGGGGCCAGTCGGGGGCCGTGGTACATCAGGGAGATTACGCCGCAACGAATCCCCCCTACACATATCAAGCTCGATTCTCCTACAGTCTCGGCACCGCACTAGAGTAGGCTTGCTGGAACCCTCCCCATACTGGGTAGATGGTGAGCACGGTAATCCCAAGTCCAAAGTAGGGGCACGACTCGGTCCTTAATTATCGGTAAAGCGAGTATCTGCATCATAAGCGACCCGCCGCAACGGGCCGCAATCGGCACCCATAACAGGTATTGCCGCCCAAACTCCTCAAGTACTCACCGAGTACCAGTATCCAAGAACCATGTACCGCCTAGCTGCACTACTCCTCCCAAACCACCCACAACTCACGCCAAGAGGATCAAATCACAACCATCCCAACACATGCATAGCATAGCATAATTCATTAAGTGAGTAGTAGGTAGCAAGGTAGCAGGATAACAACAAAGGCAGTGCAGGTTTATCATGCGAGTAAAGTAAAGCGCTAGCATACTAGTTGCATGTCTAATAGGTATTTCAGAGAATGGTCGGGCGTGAACCTGGGCAAAGGTCTTCGTCTTCGTCAAAGCAGTTGTTGTAGTGGTCCGGCTCCTCCTGACTCTCCGGAGCTCCTAGGGTTGCGTAAAATTAAAATAAGACGCGACTACTAGCAAAGAAGCTCCAAAACAGCGATGAAAGAAGACCCAATTAACACCAAACTCTACACTAACGCGTAGGTCATGATTTTAGAAAAATATAGAAACTGGTTTCATATTTTTCTGAGCTACGGTTGATTTATTATTAATTTTTGAAGTTTAAATCATTTTCTGAAAATATTAAATAATTTCCGAAAAAGAAAAACAGATTAATAATTAGCCTGCTGGCGTCAGCATGACGTCATGCTGACGTCAGCAGTGGGGTCCGCCTAGGATGACGTCAGCAGTGGGCCCTGCTGACGTCAGCGTTGACCGGTCAACGGGGTCAACAGGTCAACGGTCAGCTCTGGTCAGTGGGCCCCATGTGTCAGTGACACACAGTGTATGACAGGTGGGTCCCATACGTCAGCGCAGTTAAAGAGAAAAAGAAAAAGATTAAACGATGGTTGGGCTGGAACTGGGCCGAAAGTGACTGGGCCAAGAAAGTTCAAGGGTGCAAACCAGACTTAATGTGCAAGATTCGGCCCACGAAGGGGGCGCTGCTGGTGCTGCTCTGGTGGACCATGTCCACCGTGAACCGTGAGAGGGGTCCACATGAGCCGGGTGCTCGTGTGGCCGGCTTGGTGTGGTCGTTCGTGTGGCGTGGCCACGGCGCGACGCGACGCGCGCGTGGCGCGCACTGGAGCACGCCGGCGGCGACGGTCAGCGGCGGTTCTCGCCGGAAAAAGCTCGGCTGGGCTCAAGATCGGTCGGAATGGCTTGGCTAGGGCTTGGTGAACGCGGACGGGGTGAAAAAGGGGTCGGCTTGGGTGCGGTTTGGCCCTCCCGACGCGGACTGCGGCGGCGCCGCCATGGCGCCGGCGAGCATCGACGGCGGCTCGGGTTTTTGGGTTCAACAGCGCGCGGATTGGGTTAAACGTGCGTGCGTGCGGCTCCAGCGGCTGCTGGGACACGGCTAGGTGCACACGCGCGGGCTCGTGGTCACCCACGGCCGCGCGTGGCCTCGGCGTTCGCGCGCGGCGAGCAGAGCTCGGCCGCGACGGCCTCGGCTGCATGGCTCGAGCGACGGCGGGTTGCAGAGGGGTTAGCGGCGACGGGTTCCTGCACACGAAGATGGCCACGACTCGAAGGTCGGGTCCCAGGGGGCTAGCACGGCGGCGGCGGCGCAACTCGCCGGAAACAGAGAAGAAAGGGGGAAAGCTCGGCGGTGCTCACCTAGGGGTTAGTAGTCGATCGCTGCAGCTCGGGGAAGGGCTCGTCGTGGCTTGGCGAAGCTCGTGCTCCTCCTCCCGTCCCTGGTCCGGCTCCTCCTCGGCGGCTCCACGGACGACGGCGTTCCGGCCTTCGGCGACGACGCGGGGAAGACGCTCCGGCTCCTCTCCTTGCTCCTGCTCCCGCTCAACCTCTTCCCCACCACTCCTCGCACCTCTCACCCCTCACGATTGGATCGGGAATACCCCAATGGGGCGGCGCGGCTTGGGGAGGAAGAAGGCCGGCGACGGGTTTTATAGGCGATTGGCGCTAGGGTTTCAGGGGCTCGACGGCTGGATGGGGTGCTCGAGCGCCCGCGGACACGCGGCGCAATCGAGACGGGCCGCGGAGCTCGGGTGGTTGGAGGTCACGGGCGTGCGCGCGGCCGCGAGAGAGAGAGAGAGAAGCGGCGCGCGGGGGAAGATGACGCGAGGAAGGAGAAGGCTGCCAGGTGGGGTCCGCTCGTTAGAGAGAGAGAAGGGCGACGCGGCGGCGACGCGGTGAGGGAAAAAGGATGGGCCGCTGCTGGGCCGAATGGCCGACTGGGCCGCTCGGTTGGCTGGTTCGGGGAAAGAAGTTAGAGGGGGTTAGATGGACTTTGGCTTCGGGTTTAGGCCCATGAACAGTTAGAAGAGTTTGGAAATTAGTTTAAATAGTTAGAGTTTGAATTCAATTCTAGAATTTGAATTCAAACCAACCAAAAATCCAAATAACTCCAAATCACACTATTTCATCCTTAGCACTTCAAATTAATTTTAAATTTCAAATTTAAATTCTTTAAGAATTTTAGGGAGCAATTAGAATTAATTTTAAATAATGGTTTGCATGCACAACAATTCACCAAAAATTTTGAAAACCATATTTTTGCACTCAACAAATCCTAAGGGTATTTTAGGGTTGTTACAAACCACTTAAAGAAAAGCGTCGATTAAATCTTTGAATAAATCTAAAAAAATGTGACATCAATACTAAGTTGAGAACTCAAAAACTGATGGACAAATTCTGCCACAACAAACCCTTACCAACTGATCTATAATAAATTGGTAAGCTTATTAATTGATGGACTTGACGATCTAAAATCGAGTCGCTGAATCTCCGACTAAGTACAAGTTTTGCATCTATAGCTAAATATTGTCTCAGGTGATAGACGTCTTACCAACCAGCATGGAAAAAAATATAAACCTAAAAAATCCTATCCTTAACAAAAATATATAGAACTTACATTAACACAACTGGTAACCAAAAAAAATGTGTTTACATACTTCATCTCAAAATAAAAACATTATTAATCAAAAATAAAAATGAAAAATAATATGTATCATAGTTTATATTTTTTAAAAAAAAACTAATCTATCTCTACACCTCTAATATTCTCTCACTCGACAAAAAAATAGAATTGCTATCTACTGTATATCTAAACCACTCATGTTCACACCTATAAAAAGAATAGTATGTATCCCTTCCACATTGTGTAAAATCGATTTGTGCAATAGCTACATCACTACACACGGCGTTAGAGGGCACATCAACGACAGATCCTCACCTGCAACTAGCTATTGTCATCGATCACCATCTTCATCACAACAACCTTCAAATCTACAATGATGTTGCAAAGATCAACCAGGTAATCTTCCAAACAGCATACTCTATCAGTTGGGAAACACTCAATTCAAAACAATTGCCGCACTTTGGAATATCTAGATTTGAAATATCGACACATAATATTGCAACGGGAGATCAAAAGAACTAAGATTATTGTACATTAGTTTAATTAGGACCTATTTGTCTCAGGAAGATTATATAATTCAAGTTATATGTGCTACATTATATAATCCAAATTATTATCTGATGTACACAAATAAGCTGTAGGGGTGTTTGGCAAACCACATTGTTGGAGTTTTATATTATTATTTTTGAATAATCTAAAACAACCTATATTAAAATTGGTCGTGTTTAACTGAGATTGTTGACATTAGTTTAGGGATTATTTGTTTCCTAGGAAGATTATTATATAATTCAAGTTATATGTGCTACATTATATTATCCAAATTACTATATGATGTGGAGAACAAGCTCGAGAGGTGTTTGCCAACCTACATTGTTGAAATAAGCTAAAATGACCTAGATTATAATTTGTCGTGTTTATTGTCCATATGAGATTATATAATCTACAGGCCAGGAAAATAATATGAAACAAACAGACCCTTAGCAACACACGAAGGATGCATGTAGAGATCCTATCCGAGCCAACTAAACTAGATTAAATCTTTAATCTTCTACAAAAATGCAATTATGTTAAACAAATTCCATTTATCACATGTATTAAGCAATACTGGATAAACTAGAACATAAGACACCGTAGGGACATACAAACTGTGACAAAAAAAACAACAAGATGCAACTGAAATGAGCGATATGAGAGAAGACCAGGTTCGAAAGGGGTATTACCACCATCTTTTTGAGGGCGTATTATTTACAAGGGACAAAACTACCAAGATGCTTTGGCGACATGAGGTCATTCCGATAGATGCCCTGTCTTATTTGTATCATTTACGTGTAATAACACCATTGAGGAAGAAGAAGGTCAGAACCATCATAGGACATATGTCACATGAATATATAATACCATATTAAAGGAGAAATTGAATCAATTGATGAAGGATAAAAAAAATAGAAGACACTTTGACGGAAAATATCTAGGTATGATCAGAACATTTCATATTCAACCATGTTATTAATTAATCATTTACGGGTGAACTAACATTTCTCATTTTTACGAGTGAACTAACAATTGTAATTTTTAATGTAGTTGTCTACACGGTTGAATTCGAAAAAACAGAGACCTCCGATGTATCCAAATCCAAGTACTCAGATGTTTTGACACATGTTAGACTCGGACACAAACGGGAAAAACCAGGTCAGAAGACTGCCCATAGTGTCATGGATCCCATAAATAAAATTGAAGTTATTTCTTTCTAGCAATTTTCAAAAATTTAATGCGATGCAATTTTTAAATTGTATTAATCTTGCTACCAAAATGACTATGTAATGCCCTACTATACTATATTATAAATTAAAATTAAACACAATCGAAGTTTGAAATTTTGTGATTCTACTTAAGATAACATATATAGAAGGCAAAATAGAAATTTGAGAAATTAAACACCCTCAAATAAAACAAAAAACTAATATTTAAAAGACCTAGCCCGTGCGGTAGCACGGATTGATTGGCTAGTATTTCTAATCACCCGTCACTGGTCGTTTCTATATAGATACTATCGTCACACTGGCCGTTTTCGATCGTGCTCATCCGAGAGCACCACCAGGCACAGTTCCACTCCTCCATCTCTACCTCTCTCAAATTAGCAAGCATCAGCTGCGCTCCGCCAGGACTAGCGGCGTCAGCACGCGCGCCACTGAGTGGCTTGTGCTCCTGCCCCAGGCCACGCTCGCCCAGGCCAGGTGCTAGCCACGCGGCGCCGCCCGAGCTGCGCTCACCCACTCTCGCGGGAACAGGCGGGATGCACGCCGGCGCAGGTTTGCCGGCCTCGCGACTGCTCAACACCCGTGGTGCCACCTCTGCCGCTTGGACTGTCTAGACTAGTGCCACCGCCGCTGCGTGGTGTGCCGGCTGCCGGAGCCATCTCGAGCCACGAATCTTGTCCGTTAGCTCGGCTCCTCTTGTCCTCCTCCATGTTTATGCATGCCGCCGCCCTGAACCTGAAGGAGACAAGCGCTGCAAGCCTGCAATTCATTAATTGGAATTTTCGATTGAAAGTTGAATCATCTATGCCCTGAAATTTCAGACCTAGGCTTGCAGTCGGTAACTTGGTACTGAAAAATTAGTAGGTCCAGGACTTCATCTTATTTCAAACGTCATCTCAATTTGGAGCCTTTTCCGTACTGTTACTGCGTGACATATATATGAGTTCTTGAACGCAGTTTTAGCCTATATGGCTATATGAGTTGTTGAACGTAGTTTTAGCCGCTGAATTTTTGCCATGGTATTGACCGAAAGCTGCGTCCATCATAATCCTCTGCTCTGACAGTCTAACAATTCATGAAGAGTCTATCAGTCTACCACGTACGTTGTCATTCCTTCATGCAAAAGGTTACCTGATAAAAGATAAAAGTCACGCGACATATGTGAAAAAAATATATATATGCATGACTGCTGGGCAATTCTTGATGAGCTAGTGATATAAATAGACAAAGACCTCATATTTATCTAAAAAGATAATCAAAGACATAGTGAACATAGATTAATTGGCGTTTTTATTCTTGTTCAAAGGCATGTGTTTCCGAACTAATGCTTTAGTTATGTCCTGTGGGATGTCGGAGCAAAACAAATAATCATGTTATCTATTTCTGATCAACCGCCAATCATTTCTTCTGATCAACCGCCAATCATTTCCGTATAGATAGTATCATCACCAACCATTTTCGATCCTTTACATCCGAGAGCACCGTCAACCAACAAATCCTACCATTCCACTCCTCCATCTCCTTCTCTCTCAAATTCGCAAGCATCAACTGCACTCCGCCAGGCCTAGCGGCGTCAGCACACGCCAGGCCAGGTGCTAGGCACGCGGCGCCGCCCAAGCTGCGCTCACCCGCCGAACCGGCAGGATGCACGCCGGCGCACGTTTGCCGGCCCTGGCTCGACCCGCTTGTCTCGCGACTGCTCAACACCCGTGTCACCTCCGCCGCCTGGACCGTCTAGTGGCGCGGCCGAGCTGCGTCGTGCGCCGACTGCCCATCCATCGCGAGCAACTAACCTTTCCTTTAACTCAGCTCCTCTAGTCCTCCCCGTAAACGTAAAGCCGACGCGCGGGCTGTGCTGCTACGATGCTGAAGGAGACAAGTGCCACCGGCTGCTACGGAGATCCGGTGGTGTTAACTGCTACTCAAAGTTACCACTGCACGTGATCTGAGCTGTTAATTTTCAGAGATGTCACTGCTTAACTTGCAGTGTTAGTGACTACTGCACCGCATTCTGATCCGGCTGGCTGCCAGCCTACCTATTTTGAGCCTATGAGGTGTTTATCTTCTCGCTAATTTCATCTTTTCTAGTTTCTATTCAATTCATTAACTGGAATTTTGGGTTGATAGTTGAATCATCTATACCCTGAAATTTCAGACCCTAGGCTTGCAGTCGGTAACTTGATTGGTACTGCAAAATGAATAGGAGCAGTACTTCATCTTTATTTCGAACATCTTCTCAACTTGGAGCCTTTTCGGTATTGTTACTGTGTCACATACATATGGGTTGTTGAACGGTAGTTTTAGCCGCTGAATTTTGGCCCTAGTTTTGACCAAAAGATGGGTCCGCCACAATCCTTTGCTCTGATAGTCTAACAATTCATGAACAGTCCATCAGCCTACCACATACGCTGTGCTTCCTTCATGCAAAAGGTTACCTGATAAAGATAAAAGTCATGAGGCATATGTGAAAAAATAATATATGGATGACTGCTGGGCAATTCTTGATGAGCTAGTGATATAAATAGACAAAGACCTCAGATTTGTCTAAAAAGATAGTCTAAGACATGGTATTCAAAGGCATGTGTTCCTCCATCATAATGGATGTAGTGTGGGTCGTTACCGAACTAATGCTTTAGTTATGCCGTGTGGGATGTTGGAGGAAAACAAATAATCTTGTTATCTATACAAGAGGAACAACAAGCGCACCACTGCGGCGAAGGAGGCCGGTGATGTGTCTGTCGTCAATGCATGCAACCAACTCACCGCGGCTTAAGCAGTGTTTGGAATACTTCATTAATAGTAGTAGCATATTTGGGTTTGTAGGATAGCGGAAGGGCTCAAAAGAAATTTTGGATAGGTTCGTTGAGTTGCCAACAAACCGAGGAACTTTTTCTTCCATGCGGAATTGCCAATCTCGGTTACATTTTGTTTGATTGTAAACTTTTTGTTCATGAGCCCTTGACATAAAGCTGTACAAATCTTTTTCCGTAAGATGAATCGTACTAAAAAAATGTCCATGCGCATCAAGAAAACTGTTCACCATCTAGAAGCAAACGATGAATTAAGGTGGACATACCGACTTCAAGCAGTTTAGCTTTAACCATGTTAATGGTCTCACATTATTAGTCTACAGAGAATCAAAAGTAAATTTACCAATGAGTCGCGAAATGCTATAGTTCTTCCATATGATTTCTGGAGTTATTCAGAAGTAATTCATCGAGATCGTGCACCTTTTCTTATTTATGCAAAAAATACTAAAAAATATTCTAAAGTGCAGCCGGATAGATCCAATTTATTCTTGAAATAGATAACTAGCACACACTCCCTTTCCAAAAAAGAATAATACACCAACCACTACAGTTAGATTTATTAGATTTGTTGCTATAAGCCCGAAACTCCAAGCGAATGGCCAATGAGCTAAAAACATGAAAGAATAAGTTACATTCTTCATATGCTCTCCTCTTATAGATAGGACGAACAAAGAAGAAAATTTTTCGATCACTAATTAATTCGCTCGCCCTTTTTTAGTCCTTTTTAATGCATTTTTTATTTTTATTGTATAAAAAAGAAATTCAAAACATTTAATAAATAGGAAGGAGAGTAAAACCTCCATACTTGAACAAACGTCTTCACAATTATTCATGAAAATCTCCAATTAGGTCATCTGACAGCCATTGCGTGCAATATTTAATTTCCAAGTCAATTTTAACCCGAGATCAAGGTTTAGCTACCATTGAGCTCTAAACTGATTTGTTTAACTGGGCCGGGGCCATCCAAATAACAAGGCCTAAAAGAAACGAGCCGAGCCGGGCCGGTGCCACCAACTGATCAATAATGCATTTTTTTTGGTCCTATATTTTTTTTGAGATTATTCTTTGGTCCTATATGAACTGCAAGAGAGCTGATCATGCGACGTTAAACAAAATAAATAGTGCTGACAAGCACGCTTGGCTAAGCCCGGCCCAGCATAAGCTGTACAGCCTATCATAACTTGTGCGGCCCATGAACAAGGGGATCCAGTCTGGTAGTCTCACACGCTCACCGTTACTTTCCTCCGTCACGCAGGTAGGTAATCTCCTCTCCCAGCCATGCGCCGCCAGAATAATTGTCGGAGGTGCCGCTGCCCGCACCGCCGACGCAGGAGAGATATGGTAATCGCCCAAGTCGTTGTGGGTTTAGGTGACGCTAAAGCCGGTCAAGGCCTGGATGCAGGAGGTAGAATTTTTGCTTAGAAAAGTGGTGTTCTCTGATTTTAGTTGTGCAAAATCTAAATCCCTAATATATTCTGAGATATGGTTGAGGTAATTCTTCACTACTCCTTTCTGCAACGGAACTTGCTCCCCATTTGTGTTGCAAAGTGCATTACCATTCTTTCGCAAAAAAAAAGTGCATCACCATTCTACTGATAGAATGCTGGTATGCATATTTCCCAGCCGCTTTGGTGCAGTCACAGTCACCGGTGGGCCAAGCAAGATCCGTAGACCGTAGTCCTCTACGCTGAGTGGTTCTCTTGCTTATGGTGCTTGTTGCAACCCTGCAGCTGCTGGGGTGGATCTTGCTTGGCCGATGGTGGCTTCAGTTATTGCAAACTGGCCTGTTAATTAAAGAAAAAGCCTTAGTCTGATCATTTATGTTGGGCCGTGCTTGTGTGGTGTTTCGTCTGATCATTTGTGCTCACCGTTGGATGGGCGATCCACGACCAACGGCGTCCGACATCCCTTTAAGGTAAAATCCTCTACTGCAGCGGATCTCGTTCCTTTTTTAAAAAAAATGGATAAGTTTTATTGCTTTCAAGCAGGGGTGGACGCCGAGCCAGCTCGGTTCGTTTTGGCTCGGCTCGTTCTGGCTCGTTAGTCAAACGAGAGCCAGCTCGGCTCGGCTAGTTAAGGAAACAAGTAAAAATGCTGGCTCGGCTCGTTAAGCTCGCGAGCTGGCTCGTTAAGCTCGTGAGCTAGAGATAAATTTAAATTTGTCATAATAATATATATGAAATAAAAAATTATAGTATTTATATGATCTTAATAATTTTAAAAGTTATTTACCCTACTATAATAATAGAATATAATCATAACATCGTTTAGAACCACATAAATAGTATATACATGTTATAATTATTTAATAATTTACTCACTAGTCTATTAAGCCTTCTAGCTCGTTTGGCTCGCGAGCAGCTCGTGAGCTAGCTCGAGCCAGCTCGTTAATGAAACGAGCAAAAATAGCTGCTCGGCTCGTTAAAAAATACATCGAGCCGAGCCGAGTCGAACCGAGCTAGGCCGAGCCGAGCCAGCTCACGAGTTTCGAGCTTTCGGTCCAGCCCTACTTTCAAGAATATTATATGGTGAGGTAAAGGACAGTTGCCGTCATCACTGTCTCAGCCCTCACGCTGTCGTCGTTGGTTTTGTCCACACACACACCCGAAGTTTATGTGGTCGTGCTAGGACGGACGGAAAAACACGTATGTCGGCGAGCCCAAACAAAGGTTGTCCGCACTCATATTCCCCTGTCTCCTTCCCCTAAAGGGAATATTTATCCTGGTCATCGAGATTCTTTCTTCTATCTCAATTTCCTCCGCACCTATATCTCCTCTATACACTCCCCTATACCAACTACTAAGTGGGCCCCACTCATTTTTAATCATTTTTCTCCCTCCCCACCCCTCTCCCACCTCTCTCTCTCCCTCTTCTCCCCCGCTCTCTCCCCACGCCCACCTCTGCTCTGCATCCCCGGCACGCTGGCGCCCTGCCGCCCCTCGCCTGACGCCGCCCTCTCCCCCACCCTCCCTTCGCGAAGCGCGACGGCGCGGCCCGGAGCGACGGCGGGGCCGGAGCACACCGGCGCCACCTGGCACGACGGCAGCACAGAGACGGCCGCGGCGGCCCGGCTCCGGCACAAGGGCCAGCGGCGTTAGTGGCAGCGGTGCGGAGCACGACGGCGGCCCCTCCGCCGTCT
Organism: Echinochloa phyllopogon; assembly: GCA_033239725.1. Classification (NCBI taxonomy): domain Eukaryota; kingdom Viridiplantae; phylum Streptophyta; class Magnoliopsida; order Poales; family Poaceae; genus Echinochloa; species Echinochloa phyllopogon. The sequence continues at coordinate 8,868,953 of BTCW01000001.1, forward strand.
CCCCTCGCGCTCCCCACCCTCCGTCTACCGCTCCACCTCCCCTCGTGCTCCTGCTGCGCAGGTGGCGGTGGGCGCCCGAGTGCGCGGGCGGCGCGCGGTGGCGGGTCGCGACGGCAGCAAGGGGTCGCGCGGCGGGGAGCGGTCGAGCCCGAGGTGCACGTCGTGGATGGCGAAGCCGCGGGCGGCGTCGAGGGAGAGGCGTGCCGCGGCGGAGGCTCCAGACGTCAAGTAGCGGAGTGGCGCACGACAGAAGCAGCGGTGGCGGCCTGCACAACAGCGGCGAAGGAGGCAGCCCCTTCGTCCGCGCCCCGACTCGTCTCCCCTTGCGCCGCCGTGACGACATCCGCATCCGTATCGGCCTCCCGGCGGGGGTCTTCCGCGGCGCGAAAATGAGGAGGCCGAGCGGGCCCAGGCCGGTAGAGCGCGGCGGCCGAGCCGGGCCGAGTGGCCTCGCTCCTCGACGACGTCCACAGGAAGGGCGTCGCCCTCCAGCTCGTCAGCGCCACCGCCGCCGACCCCAGTAACGCTGCGCCCCCTCCTCCCCCCTATCTGAGCCTCTCCGCACTCGCCTCTCCCTCACCCTCTCTGGAGCTGGTCCGCAGGGACCTCGCTCGACTACCGGATCCCGGCGGCCGCGAGGCGGAGGAGCCCGAGGAGCAGGCGAGGGTGTGCGGTGGGCGACGATGACGGGACTAGGCGACGGTGTGCGGCGACAGCTACGACGGGCGCGAGGACGGCGCGATGGCGGTTGCGAAGCGGCGACGCGGAAGGCGAGCAGCGGCGCATGAGTTGGCGCGGGCGCCGGAAGGCCGCGACAGTGGTGGGCCCGCTGCCACCGTGGCGGTGTAGCGGGCCCCCGCTACCTCCGCTAGGTTTGGCAAAAGCGGCGGCCTCCACTGCCATAGCAAAGCCGGTAGGGGTCGCCGCTGCGGCGGTTCACTCCCCTATACGTTCATGCAAGAACGTATAGGGGACGCCGGTGCGGGCAGCCTAAGGCTCCGTTTGGCAGAGCTCTTAGAGCTAATTCTCTGGTGAATCCAGGAGGAGCTCTGCCAAACACTTTTCTAGCGAGAAGTGATTCTCTGCTGATTCTGAGAAGTGATTCTCTGAAATGAACTAAGGTGCTGGATCTGAAAAAAGTAGCTTCTTCTGATTTTGAGAGTTTATGCTAGGAAATTGAAGAGAATCACTTTCAGCTACAAAATCACTTCTCTAAGAGAATCAACTCCCATAGAGAATCAAAATCAGATGAAGCTCTATCAGGCCCTAAATACTGACCTAGAGGCACCCAATTAGCTTGCTCTTCCAAACTAAATTCACGAATTGAACGAAGACACATAAACTTTTGCCGCACAGTGTAGTATAATCACTTGAACTAAGGGGTGTTTGGATCTAAGGGGCTAAAGTTAAACAAACTAATTATATAAGTCATATCTACTTCGCGAGACGAACCTAACAAACCTAATTAACCTATAACTATACATAATTATCACATGTTTACTGTAGCACCACATTGTCTAATCATGAACTAATTAGTCTTAATAGACTAAATAGCTCTCGTTTATGTAATGAATTTTTTAATTAATCTATATTTAATACGTCTAATTAACACGCTTCTATCCGATAGAACGGGACTAATTTTTAGCGGAGGGGATAAAAGTATAACTTTCTCTTTCCGTACAGATAACGGATGCTCATACGAGAAACATCTAGCACTGTGTCTGAGAGAAAAAGACAACGGCACGCGCGCGTTGTACGCTGCGCCGACTGACTGATCACTGGTCGCCAACGACCATTCCTCAAGACACGAAGAAGCCACCACAAGTAAAATACTGCTTCCTTCACACTAAAGGCGATCTGGTCATCAGACTCGACGAAAATCATCAGACAAATATGAATGAATAGTAAGAAATGCATGACCTTATGGCACATCCTCTGATATGGTTCATATAAATACACAAAGAAACCTGCTGTGAAGCTACATAGACGCGATGTTCCTTGTTCAATAGCTTCCTCCATTCCAATGGTCATCATTAATCTCTACAATGGGGCTATCCAACTAATGCTATGGTCTAGCTGTGAGATATTGGAGTAAAACAAACAAGCATATACAAGAGCAATAGATAGTATCCCTTAAGGCAACAATAGGTTAGTTTGTCCTGATATTGAAGCTTCAGCCATGCAAGAGACTAAGAATATTAGTTCAAAAATTCACATGTTCCTTTGTAGGGAGCCGAGGAGGGATGGAGCATGCGCTGCCGATGCTCCTTTGCACCGGCCTGTATATATGTGCTTGGATCAGAAATGCAAGTTAACATCCACTCATGGATAAGTTGAATCATGGAGTAAAAATTTGTAATCCAACTTTAGCTGTAGATTCATTGCGAGTTTGAACATCATTGAGCTCCAAACTCAATCTGGTGTCATTTGATTCTAACTTTAACTTCCACGTCATTGATTAGTCCGTAAGATAAAATTAAGCGACTTGAACATCTTTATTAACAAAATAAATGGCCCTAGATATTATTCCAATATTTCTGTCAAAAGATATAAATTAAACCAGCTATGAATGACATTTACAGCATGCTAAAACCATTTACTTTTTGTTAATAAGAAATTCCTTTGCATAAGAAACAACTTGTTACATGCATGCTTTTGGATGTAAAAGTTGGCCTGTTGCAGCCTTGAAAGCGCAAAGAATTATTAGGAGAAATAAGACACTTCACACCATATAGTAACATATTGGCTCAATGTTTTTTTTAGAATACGGAAAATATCTGGCCTCGACATTCCTGGAGGAATGCCCACAGCCAAAAGTTTACAACCGGAACATGGTCATTAGACCGACTTGACTCAATGTTTGGTCATTGCAATTAAAGAGATGGTAAAAAAAGATAAAGCTAAAGCTTACTCGAGTGTTTCTCTGGCCGCCCTCACTCGAATTTTGTCACCGTCTGATCTTAGTTTGTTTTATGTCCGCACGATCTGATCTGGCTGCTTTTTAGTTGTTTGGTCCACTGTTTTTTTGGCCCCACATGTCTGTCTGGTCAGTTTTTTTGGGACCCACACCTCTTTATTTTGGTTGCTGTGCGCTGAAAGCATTTCGCCTTCCCCTTCCATTTCTTCGCTCGCGTCAGACGAGGAGTCTAGGTCAGGCGATTCCCCCCTCCCCAAATTTGGGCATCTGATTCATTTTGTGCTGTAATTGTATGATTCAGCCGTTACCTCCGCGATTTTTGTCGATGTGCCCCATTTCTTTGTAGTTAGGGATTTCGCTTTTGTTGCTGGAGAGGCTATTTGTTATTTCGCTTCGATTTTGCTCATATAAATCCCTCTAATCTGTAGCTGTAATTGAGGTTGCGTCGAGGTTTTGATCCATGGAGTGTATCCGTGATTTTTCCGGTGCATGCCCCAAGTTGTTTCTCTCTGTAGATATATGAGACTGATGAATAGTGCCCAGCTATTGGCATTGTCGCCCCCTTCGAAATTGCTCATATGATTCCCTCTATTATGTTTTTTAATTGAGTTGAGGTAATGATCTAAGCATTCTATAAGAGATTTCGATTTGATTTGTATGCGCGTCTGGTGTTTATCTCTGATCTCATTTACCCTGGGTTCCTTTCTTAGTTTTTTACATATTCATGTATATATGTTTGTTTTTCTCATTATTACCTGACTCTTTTTTTACGAATTTGATCCCAATCTGGTTGGTGTATAAGATCAATCAAGTTAAAAGGTACTCTTTCTAAATCTAAAATCACCCTTGTTGATTTTTCTAGATGGTTAAGGTTAACTACCTATAGTTGGGTATTTCATTGATTTTGTTCTATATCTACTCAAAATTTTAAATTCTTAAGGCCATTTCTTTTACTTTATGTTGGCCTCACAAGTATTGAGTAGTATTGTGTTTATTTAGTTCACATTACCCATTCCTCTAGTTCCACTAGATGGCAGTCATCCCACTATTGTCAATTTAATTTGATTGTCATGTTAAGGTTAAATCATAGTTTGCAATTTAAAATTTGAAGACTCTTAGTCATGAATCATAAGGTCTATTGTGTGTTAATAGTCCAATAATAGTGTTGTATACAAGTCTGTACCAACCTGCAAAAATGTGTGACTGGCACGTAACTCAATCCGATTCTTATGTAATTCAAACCTAAATGAGATTGACTAGTTCTATTCTCCAAATTAGGTCTGTGTATCCTCCTAGAGTATATTTGCATTGCTTCCTAAGATTTCTGTCTCCATTCTTATTTTTAGATGATTGGTCCATTCTTCCTAGTTCTTTGCCTTCTCTCATTTGCATTTTTAAGATTCACTTGCAACCCAAATTACGTTTATGGCTAAATATGTTGGCCCCACATGTACTAAGTAGTATTTTGATGTCTTTATTTAGTTGACAGTACCCATTTCTCTAGATGACAGTGATCCCATTACTGTAAGTTTAATTTGATTGTCATGTAAGTGGATTTGCTACTTAGTTTTTCATTGTTTGCAATTTAAAAATTGAAGGCTCTGAGTGATGGATCATTTTTTTTCTTGAATTTGATGTCTTCCCTTAGTTTGGAAACTTGTCATATTAAATCTAAGTTATATGTTCATAGCTAACCAGTAGTGGACATATCAATTGCCACAACCCCTGGCAGCACTCAATTTTTCAACTATTGTCTAATTGAGTATTTTGTTGAGGTAAATCACACTAGTGCTAAGGCTGCTAAAACACTTGGGTGGCATATAAACATATTGTGGAAATTTCGTTCAGTTTCCTGATAACATAGTTTAGTAGATATTAGCATGTACTACTATGTGTTAAAGTGCAAGAAACGCTCACTAGTCACTGACAGTGGCAATTGTAGTGTCATTTTGATTATATTTACATGTAATTGATATCTCTTATGTCTCCTTTTGAATTTTCTCGGGTTTTAGTAGGATCCCAGTTAAATTTGTAATATGAATGACTATAGAAAAAAATCTTGTATCATTTGAATTATTCTTTAGCTTCTGAATTTGATATTTCCGTCATGTTTTCTTATGTTTATTAAGCTGTAGTTATATAGTCTCTTTCTTTTTTTATATCATAATGTTTCATGCTAAATATTTTGGTTAATAACCATGAAAATAATCCGTGCTCACATATTTAGTTATTGAACCCGACCAATCTGTGCAGAATAATCTTTATCTATTTGTTCTACTGTACTTTCTTTTGGACTTTAGTATAACCCCATTTCTTGAGTACATAGTTCTTTAGGCTTGACCATATACTGTCCATTCTCCATGTGCTGATTTCTTGGTTAGCATTTGTATGCATTTTGTTGATGGTAGCTCAATTGCCCATGAACCAAGTGCTGATTTGGCCACGTAGTGTTAGCTAGGTGGTTTTTTTTCACATGTGGCATAAAACTTTATCTGTTGCTCACACTGACAGTACAAAGAAATGATCTAGTCCTTCAACTCTTTTTCCTTGAAACTGATAGTATGCATTAAGAGTCTGGCTACACATTGACAGTACAAAGACTGTTATCAGACAGTGGTAGTTGTACTGTCATTGGCATTACATTTACATGTAATTGGTATTTGTTTATTTAAATTTTGCATTTTCCAGGTTTCAGTAGGACCCCAGTTCATATGTATAGTTTAGTGGTTGTCTGGGTGTTTGAGTCTCTGTATGACTCTTCTTCTCCTATTGATACAATTATACACAACTGTCTTGTATATGTTTCTTTCATTTCTTTGTTATCATCACTATATTCTTAAATTTGTTGTAGTTTCATTTTCTTAGTTCATCTCTGTTCCTTCTTTATTTTATATATGCATTGCTTATGTATGCAATTTGAGCATGGTAGCTCATGTATGCAATGTATGCTTTGTTTCTTTCATTAAAATTTATGCTTTGCTTATGTATGCAATTTGATCATGGTAGCTCATTTTTCAGGTCACTACATCTCTAGTGTGTTTCTATAGAACCGATGCAACGTTTAGGTTGTTGAATTGATTAAATTAGTTTCAATTAAGAGTCATGTTAAACTGACAGTACACAAGCCACTAATTGACAGTGCTACGTTTACCGTCACTAATATTTTTTGTACATGTAAATGATATCTGTTTATTTTCTATATGCATTTTCCGGGTTTAGTTACGGCCCAAGATATTTGTAATCTGACTGACTATAGAAAACATCTTCATCTTGTCTTTGTTTCTTTCATTCAGAAAATTTTCTTCTTGCAATTTTCATCTGTTTGCCTATGTAATGTTTCTTTACATTCTGGAATTTTCTTATTGCAATTTGCTTGGAACATATTCTAGTGTCCCTTAAGGTAAGCATATGCTAAATCTTGTTTTAATATTTATGTGCTAATATTTTATTGAGATTCAGTGTTACAAAATCAGTTTTGTACCTGTTAGGTTACAGATTCAGTAATATGGACATAAGGATGCTATTTTGATAAATCTACCTCATTTTGCCTTGCATCACGTCCTGATTTTGCAACATAGTAGATAGCTACCTTTTGCTCTTCATTGATGATGTATTGGTGCATATGTAGAGCATCTTATTCACTAAATGGTACGGTATAGTGCTTAACCCCTTATTATAACCTACTAGTTTGCATTAAGAGCTCTAATACTTAGAGACAGTAAATAGGCTGCTAACTAACAGTAATAGTTGTACTGTCATTTCAAGTACATTTATGTGTAGTTAGTATTTTTTTTGTATTTGCATTTTCTGGGTTTTAGTAGGGACCCATTCATTTAGTATGTGACTGACTATAGAAAAAAATTGTTTATGTTGTGTTTTTCTCTTTAAATTTGAAATTTTATTATATTTTATTTTTGCATGGTCAGTAAGTTTGATTGGTAAAGACCTTAGTTGTAAGTGTCATAACGTTAGGTGCTATTTCATGCAATTTTTGGAGTTCTTACCCAGTTGCGTTTCTTGCCTCTCTTAAGAGGACATCAATTTCGGCATGCACCAGGTGTTTCATACATGTTGATACTGTTTGCTCTTTCGTCAAAATTTATGCTTATGTATCCAATTTGAGCATGGTAGTTCATTTTCCAGGTCACCACATCTCTATTGTGTTTCTATAGAACCGATGCAATGTTTAGGTTGTTGAATTGATTAAATTATTTTCAATTAAGAGTCATGTTAAATTGACAGTACAGAAACCACTAATTGACAGTGCTAGGTTTGCCGTCATTATTATTTTTTGTACATGTAAATGATATCTGTTTATTTTCTATATGCATTTTCTGGGTTTAGTTACGGCCCAAGATATTTGTAATCTGACTTACTATAGAAAACATCTTCATCTTGTCTTTGTTTCTTTCAGAAAATTTTCTTCTTGCAATCTTCATCTCTTTGCCTATGTAATGTTTCTTTACATTCTGGAATTTTTCTTATTGCAATTTACTTGGAACATATTCTAGTGTCCCTTAAGGTAAGCATGTATATTTGTAATCTGACTTACTAGTTTGCATTAAGAGCCCTGATACTCACCGACAGCGAATAGGCTGCTAACTGACAGTAATAGTTGTACTGTCGTTTCAAGTATATTTATATGTAACCAGTATATATATTTTTTGTATTTGCATTTTCTGGATTTTAGTAGGGACCCATTCATTTAAAATCTGACTGACTATAGCAAAAATGTCTATATTGTGTTTTTCATTTTAAATTTGAAATTTTATTAGATTTGTTTCTGCATGGTTAGTGAGTTTGATTGGCAAATACTTTAGTTGTAAGGGTCATAACGTTAGGTGCTATTTCATGAAATTTTTGGAGTTCTTATGTAGTTAAATTTCTTGTGTCTCTTAAGAAGACATCAATTTCACCATGCACCGGTTGTTTCTTGCTGGTTGATACTGTTTGCTCTGCATGGTCCAGGGTGGTAACAAGCACCGAGAGCCTTCCCGTGGAACAAGCGCTATATTCTCGTCCACTTGAGGACGATGGGGAACTCTGGAGGTCGGCAATTGTGGGAAGCAAGCCGGTAGCAGAGGAGAGCGAGTTCTGGAAGCTGAGCAATGAGGAGCTCAATAGGAGGGCTGATGATTTCATCACACACGTCAAGAGGGAGATGAGGCTACAGATCAACCAGGAGGCAGGAGTCTGATGGATCACTTGATCAGTTCTACCGGTTATACCTCCCGGCTGGGCTAGTCTGAAGAAATATTTTTAGTGTGTAGGCTTTGTTGTAATTACCAGGACATCAATTTTTTTATTTCGTAAATAATTTATGTACTACTTCATTGCTGCGTGAAGATATGAATATATGAGTATGGTTGCCACTATGTTATGTTTGAAAAATATTCTTATCAGTGTTGATCTCATCATTATTATCAACAAAATTATATCAGTGTTCTTATAAATATTTGTCTTGCAACGTCTGATGTTAATCTGATAGTTATAAAATTCGTGTGATATCAGTGTTTTGTGGGGCAAAATCACCCGTGTGCTCGGGTCTTCTAAAATGCTCAAGTGGCAAATAGACAGATCCAAAAAAAAAAGGCTTCAAGATCACTACTAGCAGAATCTATAGTCATGCAGATTATTGCTTCTCATTGATGGAGATTCAGTAATAGGATTCGCTACTAATTAATTTGGTTATGTCTAAAATTTGGTATTTGTTGCTCAAAAGAAAAATCTAATTTTACCTCAAAAAAGTGATGGGCGTGCTAACTACTTTCAGTTGATCATCTTGTCTTTGGGCTTGTAATACGTTGCACGGATGCGTCGTGAATAAATTTCTCGATGCGTCGCCTTCAGACATGTTGGTAGCACAATGGCGCCCCCGGCCGGCGTCTCACGTCTGCTTCCATTGACGATGGGGAGGCACGACACAGAATCTTGCTCCCCATCTTCGAGGATTGTGGGGCCCGCTTGTATTAAACTATGTCAAGAAATTTTCTTGGTCCTATGGATTTGCAGGATCTGATTGTGTGGTGGACGTCGATGAATAAAAAAAGACTAGCTAGCACAAAATAATTACGGAGAGGAATTTGGAGCAAAATGTGCCTCCTTTTTTATGCTACGGCCGTGTTTCACGACTTTTGGGAAAAAAAATTCTCCAGAGAATCCAGAAACGCATTACCAAACGTATAAGCGACCGCCGTGATTATTGCATGGTCTTGCATGTCACACTTAAATGTTGTAATTTTTTTTAAAACTTTATACACATAATAGTAACAAGTAGATGTAAAACATACCAAAAGTTGAGATTCAAACAAATGTTGTCAAAATTCATACCAAAAAAACAAATTTCAGCCACTAGAGGACAAAATTCAGGATGGCTCAAATTTGTTTTTTTCATATGAATTTTTACAACATTTGTTTGAATCTCAACTTTTGGTATGTTTTACATCTACTTGGTACTATTGTGTGTGCAAAGTTTCAAAAAATTTTAAAACCTCTAAGTGCGACATGCAATAAGCCCCGCGGTCGCTTGTACGTGCGGTTTTTTCCGTCTGAAGAGAATCTTACATGCATGAAGTATTAAATAAAGTATATTTGTAAAACCCTTTTAGGGATGAGTGCAACTTGCGCGATGAATATAATGAGCTTAATTAGTCCATGATTTAATGTTACAGTAATCATCATCTAAGGCCTCCTTTGGAACATAGGATTTATGGAGGAATTTTGTAGGATTGAAATCCTATAGGAATTTTTCCTATGTAGCCCTTTGGAACAAAGGATTGGCTATCCTAAAATCCTTCAAAATTCCTATGGAATGGCCCAATCCATTGCAATTTTGGAGGAAATCTAACATGAGGTCCAACCTCTTGGAAACTTTCCTTTGTGTCTATCTCTCTCTTCACATTCTTGTGTTTTTCCTATGTTGCATCCAAACACTATGTAACAAAATTTCCTATGTTTTCAAACCCTATAGGATTGCAAGTTACATGCACCTCAATTCCTATGGTTTTCCTATTCCTATGTTTTGAGAATTGTGCAGTCAAAGATCTCATTAGATAGGTCTCGTGAATTAATCCGAGGTTGTGAAGTTAGTTTTGTAAACTGACTTTATTTGATACCTTTAATTAGTGATCAAACGTGGTCGAAATCTAAAGAAACACAGCCTGATCATATTATTCTTGCAGTGCCTCCTTTTGCTTGAACTTGACACGATCCGGCAGAGGCTGCCGACACAAAACAAAACACTGCACCTTCTCTTGGCGTCCCGGTCGCACAAACCGAGCATTGATCCCCAAACTATTCATGAAGCCCTTGAAACCAGTGTGTACCTTGCTCATGAGGTGATCCACGCATGATTTCCCCGTCCTCCCCAGCTGCAGATACATGCATCCGGCGCTGCTCCAACGGCACGGCCCGGCTGTCAACGTGTAAGAAAATGATCGAGCCAGGCCACGTTTCGCTTTCATATAATGGGACTGATCCACACTCCATCCGCACGCCATTAACCCGTGCACCTGGGCTAGCAATATTTTAGAAATTATATGAATATAGAACATTATGTTATGTCAATAATTCAGGATTTATATGTGACTCATGAACATTTTTGTATGTCTTTTTAGTATATTCCTCTATTGAGCCAAGCTTTTGCGCACAATTTTTTTTGGGATTTTCCTTAACATTCACAATATTCCTTTACTTTATGTATGTGTGGCCATACATGGAATAATATTTTTCTTTTCTTTTCTATAGTTTGGTCTCTGGAATGTACAGTGCAGTCAAGACGAAAAGATCTAAATTAATTTTTAAATGTAAAACATGTGTAATGATGCAGGATAGTAATATTGTAGTTTAATTTTGCAAGTAAAATGGCAGATGAGAATGACTTGGAAGTGGATCCTTGAGTTTACTGGATTTGTTTCTTTCATACGGAGATGTGTAATTTATAGGTAGGTCCTAACTATTTTATGTTACTTTTCCGTTATGGAACACTTGTAATTTAGATGGTGGAATAATTTGGGTTAATTTTTTTTTGTAATGGCAAACATGGACAGTTTAGAAATAGTAAGACCCAATAATTATTGTTGTCAATAGTGATTACAACTTATCAAAGTTATGGTAAAATGTTTTGTTTATTTCCGTGCAACTTTTTAAATATTTCTCTTCTTTTCAAGCAAACCCAAAAGGCAGTAGCGTGCCAATTAGCCCTTGCTATTGCATACCATACTGTAATATAAATACATAATCACTATGTAAAATGAGTTTTAGCAAAAGATTTCCTACAATTCTAGCTCTTTAATGTAATTTGAAGCCGAAAACTAAATAATTATTTTTGACATCTGTTTAACCTCCTTGTCAATTGTCAATCCAGGATGGGTTAATTTACCTCGTGAAGAAGTGGTACTGCACTGTGCCAAAAAACTATGCCATATTTGTACTTGGGCTGTAAATAACATTCTTTTAGCTCTCATCATTCGTTGTTGAAACCATTGATGTCTTAAACTGTTTGAACCCTGCTGGCCTCCTTATAGCTATGTATACGTTGTCTTGTACAGTTTTATTAGGAAAGATTATTAGGCACGCATAAAGATGGTGGGTTTGACGTACTATAATCCCCTTGGCACAATGGCAGGCGTTGTCAGTTCAATTGTGGGAAACAAAATCGATTCCTCTGATTCTCACTGCGATGGCCTAAAAGGATAAAATAAAGCATAATATAGATTAATAGTTTTGAATGAAAAAATAATGCAAAATAGATTGATTGGAGATACATGCATGCATGCATTATTCTGCTAGCTTCTTGCAGTGCTTGGGCGGCAAACTGCTTGGCGTTGCTGATTTCATCCGTGGCCAATATGGAGATCTCCACGTAGTCCGCGTGTTATCTCTTCATGGGAATATAACATGATGGGAAACACCCCTGCCGCCTCTTTCTTGAATGATCAGCTTCACTGCACTGTCGTGGATGGCATCGATATCGAACGCACGATGAGCCGCTGTCTCCGTCGCAACAAAGGAATAGATCGTTTTTTCACGTATTGGAATGGGGATACCGGTAGTATTAATTACGTCAATTTAAAAGTGGCAGACCTGTGTAATTTAGTTGAAAAATTAAGGGGTTATTTTATGACATTTTACATAATGGCAGATGTGGGTAATTTATAGGAAAATTTGATCCGATGGCTACTGCAATTTAGTATACTGAATGGATGCTTAGATGTTTCTGATTTTTGTGAGAATTTGTATGATTTATCTTTTTTCCTAGTATTTCTGGTGAGAATTAATGTGAAGGCTTTAAAAGGAGCCTCCAATTAGTAATAGTAAGATAGCTTTGTTGTTGTTCCAGCCTTCATTCTGCGTGTACCGGGTGAGACATGCGTACGTACGTGCACGTGAAGGATGGTTGCCAAGATATTTCTGGTCTGGTTAATCCCATGCTAACAAAGCCGGCCACCTAATCAATAGAACTAGGCCGGCGTGTCACAACTCATAATCCATGCCACAATATATTGACGAGCTTCCTGCTTCATGCAAAATTAAGTTGATGCGATCGTGAATAAAATCACGAGGTAGATATCAAAAACAAATAATACATGCATGACTGTTGGCGAATTCTCCATGAGGTGGTTGATATAAATAGACCAAGACCTAGCGAAGCCATCGAGAAACTCTTGCTCAAAGCCATGTGTTCCCCCAACCTGATGATGGTTGCAATGGGTTACCCAACTACTATTGTGGTGTGCTGTGGGGTATTGGGGCAAAACATAGAAGCATATAATGTCTTTAGGAACAGTGAGCACAGCACTGTTCCAGCAATGGAAGTCAACAGTGTGCTAATCCATGCATCGAACCAATTCGATACCGAGCCCCCACATCTCGCGGAGCACTTTATTGTCATAGCAGCGGATATTGAAGAAGGGAAAAAGTATGCATTAAGAATTTCATTCATCACAGACAGCTTAGGCAATCGGCCGGATTGGTAATGGGCAAATAGGTTCAAACAACAGCATGTCAAGCTTTAGAATGAAACGCTTTCTGTTTAGTATCGTGATCAAGCGGATCAAGTAAAAGTCCCGAGTCAAACTCAACTGCTGCTTGTCTGAAAAAAAATCTTGTTATTAACTCCATTTGAAAGTTTGTGTATTCTTGTCTATCAGACAAAAATGTATAATGTGCCAAATACAGGAATAGAAAGTAACTTAAGGAAGGTTGTTGGTTTTGTGCTCACAGCTCACATAAAAGGTACCAGTCTAAAAAAAATATAACATAACTAATGGTCCTAATGTGTCTGGGGATCATGTAAAGATTGCATTCATTGATCGATTTGCTTCGTCTCCGCTCGTTTCTAATCGCAAAAATCACATATCTTGAGGACATGTAAAAATTGACAAGTCTCCAAAAAGGTCCTCTGACAACTACTGTGAGCAATATTTGCAGCTCAGAACTGGACTGAACAGACAAGTTTGGCCAGCATTAATCTCCAAACTAAACCGTTTAGATGCGCCATTCTGCTATCCAAGAAATCGACGGCGGACGGGTTTCCGCTCTCTGTACGTGCAAAAACACGCAGAGATGAATCCCGGTTTAGCTGTAATGGACCAGGTCCTGCACGCAAGGACTTGTTTAGCTGGACCAAGACCATTCAAAGAAGGGCGTCCGCCAGGTCATGATATTTGCATGATCAAACTTTTATTAGACAGCTGATATCCCAATCCAACTAGCATATCGACACAGTCTCCAAAACGTAAATTTTAACTTCTTATTGTTTACAAAAATATTTATTAAAAAATAGAAATATAATATATGTATACTTTTATAAAAATATTTTTAAGACAAATCTATTCATATGGTTTTCCACATTTCTAAACTCAACGACTTAAAAGTTATTCGTAATTTATATTTTCAATGTTTGACTAAAATCTTATATACGGACGGAGTATAAATCTCCGAGTTGATGCTACTGAATACCGATCATATTATTCTTGCGGCATAATGTGCCTCCTTTTGCTTGAACTTGACACGATCCGGCAGAGGCTGCCGACGACACAAAACAAAACACTGCTCCTCTTGGCGTCCGGTTGCACAAACCGAGCATTGATCCCCAAACTTTTCATGAAGCCCTTGAAACCTATGCTGCACGGATACGGATACGTCTATCAGTATCGTGAAAGTTGAAACCTTTGCCTCCCATGGAGCAGCAGAAAACATGCACCCGGCCTTGTCCCTTGTGTGTGCACCTTGCTCATAAAACCAGAGAGGTGATCGACGCATGATTTCCCCGGCCTCCTCGATCAGCCGCAGATACATATATACATCCGGCGCTGCTCCCCCGACCCGCTGTCAACGCGTGCAATAAAATGATCGAGCCTCGCTTTCATATGACGGGACTGATCCACACTCCACGCCATATGGATCTGAGCTAGCTATAGCTTTGATGTTCCAGCCTTCATTTTGTGTGTACCGGGTGAGACATGCGTAGTGCACGTGAAGGATGGTTACCAAGATATTTCTGGTCTGGTTAATCCCATCCTAACAAAGCCGGCGACCTAATCAATAGAAATAGGCCGCGTGTGACAACTCATAATCCATGCCACAATATATTGACGAGCTTCCTGCTTCATGCAAAAGTTGATGCGATCGAGACTAAAATCACGAAGCAGATGCCAAAAACAAATAATACATGCATGACTGTTGGCGAATTCTCCATGAGGTGGTTGATATAAATAGACCAAGTCCCCGTGAAGCTATTGAGAAACTCTTGCTCAAAACCATGTCTTGCCCCAACCTGATGATGGTTGTAATGGACGATTACCCAACTACTTGTGGTGTGGTGTGGGTTGTGGGGTATTGGGGCAAAACATAGATGCATATTATGTCTGCAGGAGCAGCGAGCACAACACTATTCTGGCAATGGAAGTAAGCAGTATGCTAATCCATGCATCATACCAATTGTATGTCGAGGCCGCATCTCGCGGAGTACTTCATTGGCCGCATCCTCGAGACATGAAGAAGCAACCACCACACAAACAAGTCCGCTTCGTTCAAACAGAATCGAGTCTTGGTAGAACTACTCGTATACTTCGATTAGAACTCAGCTCTCATATTGTAACCGACTAGAAGAGTTGCCATTTAACCTGCTTCCTAAGATGTATAAAGCAGGGCCGGGGTCATCCCTAGTTCGGTAGGCAACAAAACAGACTACCAACTCTCAACACCTCAGCATAGGGCACAAATTATACAATCCTCAATACAGAACATAGGGTATTACGCTACCCTGGCGGTCCGAACCTGTCTAAATCTTTATGTCTTGTGTCATGTGTTTGACCATCATGTTCTAGATCCGGTGGTGCCCCGTCTACTCTCTACCGTGAGGTATCCATAGGAAGATACTCGATGCACAAACATCGACATCTGGCGGCCACCGTGGGCAGATCGCTACGTTATTAGCCATGCCCTAAGGCCAGTCTCAGTGCATAGTTTTATTGCACCGTTAACAAAACTAAGTAACTGAGACAGATGATTTAAATGGGGATGAAACTCTTCTCACATCTATAAAACTCTATCTTTTATCTCCTTTGCCACATCAGCAAATTTAATGCCATGAAATTCTCCATGAAATCCTAGTGAGACTAGCCTAAAACCTAGTTTCGATAAAAAAAACTATACATAAACACTAGTAAATTATGCATTAGGATAGGATAGTGTCTTCATTATTATAGATAAAAACAAATATAATTGGTAAAGAGAAGAGTGAGTGAATTTATTATAGACTCACACCAAGAAATCAGGGTTGAAGAGTGTAGTTTCTAGAGAGAGTGTTTTGATGATATGTCATTGTAGATATTATACATAGACACTTTAGATTGAGACTGGCCTAATTGCTGTTTTTTTCAGCTCTTGCGTGTAAGGACGATGGTCGGAGAATACGGATTCAAAAACGTATCGTGTGGCCCGTGTTTATTAATTGTGCCAAGATATTTCATATAGTCTCATCACACTCTCCCTTAAACCGTAGTACGTACGTACGTATTGCTACCGTCTAGCACAGATGGTCATACGAGAGAACATGTAGCAGTGTCCGAGAGAAAAGACGACGGCACACGCGCGTGGTACGCTGCGCCCACGGACTGACTGATCACTGATCGCTCTCCTCCTACTGCTCATTTGGTCCCGTCTTCTGTACGCACCCAAGTCGGGAAACAGAGGACGACGGATCTGAGAGGAATGAACACGCCGGCTCACTGCCAAAAATGAGTGAGAGAAAAAGAGAGCAAACACTTTCGTCGTTTCCCCGGTACACGATCTACATGTGTGTTCCATATGCATCCAAGAAAGAGGTGAGTACTGAGTATATTAGTGGGGTAACTAGGGCAGTTCTCCTCGTTAACCTTCATCTAGAGTAAGGTTTACTTGAAAGGATTATGTATCAGCTTACCAACCAATGGACCATGATGGCATGAACTAACGCGCGCACTGTGGACGTGAGGAACGGCCATTCCATCCTCAAGACATGAAGAAGCCAGCACAAATGAAAATCTGGGTTGCTTCCTTCACGCTAAAGGTACCGACCTGATCTGGTCATCAAGAACTCAAGACGAAAATCATCACACAAATATGAAGGAATAGTGTAGTAAGACATGCATGACTTTATGGCACATCCTCTGATATGGTTGATATACACAAAGGAACCTGTTAAGGGCCATCAGTTAGCTTACTCCATTCAGAAGGTCATTATTAATATGTGCAAAATGGTGCTATATATATGCAACTAATGCCTCGGTGCTGCTGTGAGATGTTGGAGTAAAACAAACAAGCATATACATGAGCAATATATGGTATCCCTGAGGCAACAGTGGGTCAGTTTGTGCTGATATTCAAGCTTAGGCCATGCAGGACCCCGAGAATATCAGATGAAAAATCCACATCTTCCTGTGTAGAACGCGGAGGGACGGGGATTCAGGGGCGGACGTACGTTGATTCGTCGGGGTCAGCTGACCCCGATGACTTTCCGAGAACCTCTTATACCTGTGTTTTTTGGTGAGCTATGACCCCGATAAAAAATAAACGTGACCCCAACGGCCAGTGTCCGGTCCATACAAGAAGCAGGCCAAAAAAATCTCCACGCAGTAGGGACACACGTAGCAGGCCAGCAGCCCACCAAAATACCAGAGGCGGCCCACAGAACCAGCCCACCGGCCACCGCGCAAACAGAAACAATAGATTGATTCAGCCCCTGCATCGATTCCTCTCCCAAACCCCTCGACCCGTCCGTCCCGTCGTCCGACGTTTCCTCTTCGTCTTCGGCTCTTCGCGGTCGGCGGTCGCGGCAGCCGGCATCCTGGCCTGGCGGCGAGCAGAGCAGCGAGCCAGCGACCGGCAAGGCTGGACGTCAGGAGGCAGGAGCAAAGACATGGTGTGAGCCTATGAGCAAGGTACGTAACTCTCCAAATCCCAATTTTGCAATTGACGATGAAGGATGATCCAATTTCTTGATTAGGATTTTCTTTTTATTTTTCAGTCATATATATACTTTAGTCCGAAGCAAAGCAAGTAAGGAAGTTTGTCTGCATTCTCACGCAAAGTCAAAGATTTCATCATCCGGATCAAACAAAATGGCAGGTACAAAAATTAGTGATTTCTAATCATATATTTGGCTGCTCCCAAATTTAATTAGTATTTAGTGTTTAATTATTTTCACTAATTTACAGTCAATCAGAGCACAATGGAACGATTCTTGAAAAGGAAAAGCCCAGCTTGTGAAAATGATAATCCTGTAGGAGGCACTTCAAGTTCAAGAAGAGATGGCAGTGAGGTTCCTGGTGGAGGCACTTCAATAAGAGATGTCAATGCATCAAATGCCAATCGTGCTATTAATCGGTCTTCACGGATATCACGACATGAGGTAAATTTTGATGAGCTTCCATATGATCCAGCACTTGCTTAAACCATGCGGCTATACCAGATGACGACCTGTGCCTGCTTGGATCCAAAATGCAAGTTAAAATCCACTCATGAATAAGTTGAGTCATGGAGTGAAAATTTGTAATCCAACTTTAGGTGTAGGCTCACTGCAAGTTCGAACATCATTAATTGAGCTCCAAACTCAATCTGGCCTCATTTTATTCCAACTTTAACTTCCGCATCATATGATTAGTCTGTAAGCTAAAATTAAGCGATATGAACATCTATTTATTGGAAAAAAATAAATGCCATAGATATTATTCCAATATTTCTATCAAAAGATGTAAATTAAATTAGCTAGGAACGACATTTACAGCGTTTTAAAACCATTTACTTTCTGTTAATAAGAAATTTCTTTGCATAAGAAACAACTTGTTACATGCATGCTTTTGGGCGTAAAAGTTGGCTGGTTGCATCCTTGAAAGCGCAAAGAATTATTAGGAAAATAAGACACTTCACAACATATAGTAACATATTGTCTCAATGTTTGCTCATTGCAATTAAATAGATGTTAAAAAAAGGCTTGAAGATCACTACTAGAATCTATAGTCATGCAGATTATTTCTTCTCATTGATAGAGATTTAGTAATAGGATTTGCTACTGATTAATTTGGTTATGTCCAAAATTTGGTGTTTCATATTCTATCCTGGCTTGTTTTATTTCATCGCGCATGGGCGACACCACGTTATGTTACCATGCTGGAAAGGCACCAGGGTGCATATATCCAATTTGTCATCTGAGTAAATTGAATATTCTTCACTATATAAGAAAATGAGTTTTTCTTTTTATATATGCTGCTTGAGTTGTGCACCACCTTCATGTTGACGCTAGCTTAATTAGCTTCCCCACTGACACGCGTCATTTGCTCAGCCTAGTGGTGCAGTTTATAATAAAGTTAGACCGATCTCTCCCTTGAAGAAGGAAGCTGGATAATTTATTTTCATCATTGTATAAAAGAAGAACTTCAAAATATTTAATAAATAGGAAGGAGAGTAAAACCTCCACGCTTGAAGAAAAGTCTTCACAATTATTCATGAAAATCCCAAAATCTCCAATTAGGTCATCTGACGGACACTACGTGCAGTATTTAATTTCCAATTCAATTTTAACCCGAGGTTAAGGTTTAGCTAGCATTCAGATATAAACTAAACCAGCTACTATTCTGCCATTCAAATATCACTTTTTTTTAAAATTACAAAGTACAACGCTGACGCTCACACACGCACGCACACCCACCCCTAAAAATACACGTATGCAAGCCCTACCCCTATGAGCACCTCCGAAGGACTGAACACCCGGCAGATCTGGAGATTCCCGAAGTCACCATTGATTGGCGCCTCATTGTCGACGGGAACGCCGCTTACCACTTAACGCATAGCGCCGGTAAATCCTGGGAAAATCCCAGAAAAAAGTGCGAGTACCAAGATTTGAAGCCTAGTGGGTAGCGTCCCACTGAACCGTCCTACCATGAGACTACAAGCCAATTCGCATTCAAATATATCACTTGAACAAGCCCCACACGGCACAACAATAAATTATGCCCGACAAATATATCACTTGAACAAGCCCCAATCCGCATTTGATTAATTATTATAAATAAATGGAGCATCTTCTAGAAAATAAACACACAAAAGGTCATAGAAAATTAAATAATTCTTGGATATTCGCTATAAGATAGAGTAAAAAAAAGATAGAGTATGATTTTAGGAGAAAAAGAGACCAAGGTATTTATTTTTCATTGATAAAACAAAATTTCTATGATTTTTTCTAAGATTAGTTATGATTGTTATATTTTTAATTGCATATTTTTTCTTATAAAATATTTAGATAATATTTTTATAAATCATTTGTATAGTTTTTTTGTTAAGTGTATTTGGCCTTGAACTACCAGCATTGTTCAATTAGGTTCTTTCAGGCCGACGTGGCGCCACATAGCTAGGATGGTTGATGTGTTGCCACGTTAGCCAAAACCACCATCAAAACAGCTAGAGCACAAAAAATAACCGGTTTATGAAGTTAAGGGATAAATAATACCTGATTTTCTAATTGAGGGACGAAAATCAGACTAGAGAGATATATGAGGGAGTTTAAAATGACTTTGTCCTTTTTTAAATGGACTAATTCCTCGACACGGAGGGATTTGCTTAACTGGGCCGATGCCATCCGAACAACAAGGCCGAAAAGAAACGAGCCGAGCTGGGCCGGTTCCACCAACAGATCCATAATGCATTTTGTCGACCAGCTGATGCGTGGACATCTAAATTATTGTCTCTCTCTCTCTCTAAAAAAAAGATCACTAATTTAATTTCCCGATGCATCGCATGCATGCACGATGATGCAAGGGTAGAAAGCTAAGATTTCTGTGTTGTGCAGTGTGCAGGCAGCTGAGGCGTGCATGCGAAGGGAGACATATGGTTGGGCGATCCAATACGACAAGAACCATTTATCAGAAAATAGAAAGACGCTGACAAAATTCTCATCCAAGCGGGGTCAGTTCTATTGGGATAAATTAATTTACAAAGATGGCCAATGCATATTATGCTGCATGCTTATGATGCATATAAGGGGTCCAGTAGTGATAAAAGAAATGAACAGGTGTATACATAAAAGAAAGGAAATCGAGAAATAATAAAAGGACGGCCGCCACTATACTAAATTTAAAAAAACGAAAAGGAATTTAAAAAAAACGAAAAGGAATCGAAAAATATTATATTAAAAATGTCGACAACAGTGAGAGTCAAACCCATGGCCTTCCTATCCGGAGTCAGCACGCTAATCCACTGAGCTATAGAGGTCTTAAGTGCCAAAACTATTATATTAGTAAACACATATTATAACATGAATAGTGGCTGTGGTGTAGGGCAGGGGGCTCGGCGCCCGCGTTTATGGCGCCGAGCCCCCTGCCACATCGGATGCCACCGAGGCGGTCTCGGCGTTGGCTCGGCGCCACATGTCATGGCGCCGAGACGTGTAACCTCGGCGCCATGGTGCATGGCACCGAGCTTAGGGTCTATTATTTGAAATCTTTCTGTCAGTGACGTATTTATAAATTTCTTTCGCAAAAAGGGCTAGAAAACAAAAAATTCTACAACACCCACCGTACGTCCTGGATCTTTGGGGCCGCCGTGGTATGAGTCCATCCATGTACGTGAAGATATTTTCTTCGGTCCTATGAATTGCACGAGCTGATCGTGTGGTGGACGTTTGCCGACAAGCAGCACACGCCTGGACAGCTAGCATACCTTGCTCATAAATAAATTAAAACGAGAGGTACGTACGGTGGCGCATCGATTTCGATCCTTCCCATATCATCTCCAGCCGGTGATAGAGCTAGTGCGGCATTATGTTGCTACCGTACGTCAAGGTGCAAGAAAACGATCGGACCGGCCGGCCGGGCCGTGTTTCATAACGGCACTGGTCCACTCCATCGATGGATCAGCGCCGGATCGACGTGCTAACCGCAGGGAAATTAACAATAAGCTAACCATTCTTCATTAGGAACGTACTTGCGATACGTACGATCCATGTACGGATGTTAATTTCGTAGTTGAAATATATATCCATCGATCTATCGACGAGAGTGACGATTCGACATGCACGTCGAGTCGCCGTCGTCGTGCAGAGCGCGGTCGGTGCCCTGACATCGTCGGATTAATTAGCTTAGCAACCGTCCGCCATGGAATCATGGATGATGTGGGCTACCCGGCCGGTCTATTAGCAATAAAGCTTGCTGTTGTATGCAGGCTTCCCGGATTTCATATTCTGCGTACGTACGGCCGTACGGATCGATGACATGCGCGCGCGCGTCAAGGATACTCTCGGCCGAGAGTCGGAGAGACACAGATCATACAAACCTATCGTACGTGGGGCCGTGTCTATTAATTCTGCCAAGATATTTCATGGTCTTAATCACTCTCCAAAACCGTACGTCGTCTGGTACCACCAGTACGGAATGGTCGTCATCGTCATCAACGGGGCCAGCTACAAAAAAAAAAAATCTGGAAATGCATATGGCTCCACACATACGGCTAGCTCCATCGTATATGGAGTACATATGGCTCTAGCTTTGCACACGACTCTGAACCTGATGCAATTCACCCCTGTTGGCTGTTGGCTGTCTGCTAGCTATAGCTTCAGATAAGGGTCGCCTCCATCGTTTTCAGCGCACAGGATACGATCCAAGTGGTTTTCGGAAACAGCTAGCAGCGCACGCAGCTCCGTCGTCCGTCCGAGAGAAACGACGGCACGGTTCGCGGCCCACGGACTGACTGATGATCACGTACTCATCGCTCTCCAGCCTACTGCTCACCGGTCGCGTCTTGTCCGTCCGCGCGCCCAAGCAAGTCGGCAAAAAACGGCCTCTTTCGTCGTCGTTTCTTCACGGGACACACGATCTACATACATGCGCGACGATCTATCCAATCCAAGGATGATTTTGCGCTGCTGACAGATGGTTCTCCGATCCCTGGGCACATAGATTTCATATTGCATACATTTACTTGTAATAATAGGTCTAGCTCCGGAAGTGAAACAGACTTAACAGTTGAAGGTGAACTGCTGTGGTAGCCTGCAGGGTACATCCTGACCCGTATCTGTATTTAGTCATAGTCAGGTTCTTTTCTTGCTCTGCGTATGATCATGGTGGGATAATTGGCCGAATGCGGCCACCACAGCAATAAGACAAAATAAAACTAGATCGTTTCAAAATGGCAGTGGAGTCTGAGAACGCGAGGGAGGCCGAGCTCATGGTGTAGGATCTGTAGAAGTAGCCTCCAGGGACGCGAGCTTCATCACCCTCTCCCTGCGCAAACTACCTCACTCCATCCTTGTGTTGCCTTCGAAGGGGAAGTGGAGGGTGCCACCTGTGAGGAGCCCACCAGTTCCGAAGGTCGCGTGGGAGGAGGGGCAGGCAGTGACGGAGCTAAAGGGGGGCTAGGGGGGCTCTAGCCCCCTACTCATCTGTAAGCCCATGGAGGCCTAAAGAGAGAGAAAGAGAAATTAGAGGGAAAGGAGCGAGGAAGAAGAAGATCTGCCCCCTGAGGAGGATCAACCCCCCTAGGGGGCAATCCTGCCTCCGCCCCTGAGGGCAGGCATGGTGGACTAGGCGGAGGCGGACTAAGAAGCAGAGCATGAGAAAGGCCCGAACGAATAATTGGGTTCGAAATAAAAAAATATAAAAAAAATAGGTAGGGGCTTCCCCTCCCAACTTCAGTCAAAAAAAGAAAGGCCCGAGCGAGTTTGCGAGCTCTCCTCGAGCTCCATCCAGCGGAGGCGAGGCGGATAAGATGTGCCTTGGATCGACTGCTCATCAGAGGCGGGTTGACAGCAAGTGCGAGCTCGTCAAAGGGGGAGGTGGGAGAAGAAGGTGGTGGTGAGCGGTCATATCCCTAGCGGCGACATCCGATGAATAGTGCCTCCGTTCCAAATTACAATTTTATTGTCTTTTTCTCGCAATATTTGATCATTTGTCTTATTTAAAAAATTATACAAGTATTATTTATTTTGTTTGTGATTTACATTATCATCAAAAGTATTTTAAGCATGAATAATTAGTTTATATATGTAGACTACATTTTTTGAATAATATGAATGATCAAAGGTTGCAAGATAAAAATCAACAACTAATAGTAATTTTGAATGGAGGTAATAATAAAAAAATAATATCATTAGTCATAAAAATAACTTTCAATTATTTCAATAATGTACTATCATTAGTAATATCACAATTAATATCATTTGCTATTATTATAAATATAACATCAAAGTATTTAGTCTAAACGAATACGAATTTATCGGATATTGTCGAATACAACCTGGAATAGAATAGAGAAAATCAATGAAAAACGAATTCAGATGTATCCATTTTAGTATATATATATTAAAAGTTGCATACAAATATGGATATTCAGATTAGTTGTGAACCGTAAATTTATGATTGCAGGAAACTAGGCGCGCTCTCGAGCTGTCAGCTGTGGTGCCGTCTGATACTCTGATAGATGATGGCCGTGGTTTTGTCCGCTCCCAGCTGATGAGCAGGTCGGCGCAGGCGAGGACAAGCAGGACACGCCGAGTCGGTCGGTCCTGAGTCCTGACTTTGTTGTCCAGGAGCTGCACGACTTTGCCGGCGTTCGATCTGCTCGCGAATCCACGGCGCGTCCTTTGGTTGTCGGTCGAGGGGTCACCACCGGCGTGGTTCGTCGGCCCAATAGCAGAGCTGCACGGCCGCCTGCTGCCGATTGGGTCGCGAGCCCAGCGGAGCTTAGCCCATCTGTGGCCATCAATCATCGATGCCTCTGTCGCCACTGTCTCCATCAGCTGAGGAGAAAGAGGTTCAGGATCAAGAAGCAAAAAAGAAAAAAAAAAAGCTGAGGAGAAAGAGGAGATGAGAATTTGTTCGTGGGACTTTTCCGTCGCTTTCATGGCCAAAGCAAACGCAAAGCTATTGCTGTATTGCAGGCAGGCAGGCAGAGGCGTCGTGTCTATTACACACGCTGCTGGCCGGCCGGGTGCTGGCTTAGACGAAAGCTACGGGCACTATGTATCACTGTGAAGTCTGCATCTCCCGGCCGGCGAGGCCGGATCTGATCTTATCCTTTCACGTCGCGGATCTTGGCGGAACGAAAAAGCAGGGCATGGATCGAATTGGCCAGGGTTTCGTGGCTCGGAGTAGGCGGAAATGAGGAGGATTTCGTTTGGTTTTGATCTATCAAATCTACCATCATCGTCTATCTGTAGGTGTGGTGGCGTGCTGCTCTGCTGAGGGAGCTCTGGTCGTGCTCGAGTTTTCTTCCTCCATGGTCCCTCAGCTCCGTCCCTTTCTCCTGTATCTTTTGGGTGCGTGACTGACGACTGAGAGTGGATACCAAGCCTAGCTTTCCCCCGCAAACCGAAGACGTGGTTCAGATGATCGATGTGTTGTGTTGTACGTGTTGTGTAGTGTTGTGTCGCTTCGGTTTCATTCAGCTAGAACCGCTACAATCCAGCTGAAAGGGAACTGGGGAACTCCCAGTCGTTCAACTTAGCTCTCAAATTTGGGCACTCCGATCCATAGCACTGAGACTCGGGATGGAGGGTCGAGTCAAGGGAAATGCATGCTTCATGCACGACTGGTTTGTACGACTAGTGTAGTGGTCTGCCCTAGGGCCAGCAATCCTCTTCCGCGTGCGATCCCCTCGCATGCTCACGTGAACAACACATGATGCTAGCCGTTGGATGAAGGTAATTGTACAAATCCCAGCTTGATAAGTCACACCAAGTTTAATATTGCCCCAATAAATCATTTTGTTGTAAAAACACCCATTCTCGCTATAACTGGATTGGATCAGCTATAATCCATATCCAATTGCATTTTAGTAGTTGGACTCTATTGGACTTGGACCTAGCTGGATACCGGACATCCATATACTTTTCATCCACTAGTGTTGGATCACATTGGACTCAAACGAAACAAAGGACCAGCTCCTCGCCTCCTCAAATTTTAGTGAATTTGATTGAAATTTGTTACAAATGACTCAAAGCGACGGTCGGCTACTTTATGCAAAATTATGTGATGAGATCCACATGTGGCCACCGCGTTGAAAGTCGGACCCTAAAACTTAAACCTCGCGTTCACACTACAAAATTTTAGTGGATTTGGCTGAAATTTGTTGCAAATGACTCAAAACGACGGTCGGCTACTTTGTGCAAAATTATGTGATGAGATCCACATGTAGGCTCCACGTTGAAAGCCAGATCCTCAAACTTAAACCTCGCGTTTACACTACAAAATTTTAGCAGATTTGGCTGAAATTTATTGCAAATGATTCAAAACAACGGTCGACTACTTTGTGCAAAATTATATGATGAGATCTACATGTAGGCTCCACGTTGAAAGCCAGATCGTCAAACTTAAACCTCGCGTTTACACTACAAAATTTTAGCAGATTTGGCTGAAATTTATTGCAAATGATTCAAAACAACGGCCGACTACTTTGTGCAAAATTATATAATGAGATCTACATATGGGCCCCATGTCAAAAGCCGGATCCTAAAACTAAAACCTCGCGTTCACGCTACAAATTTTTAGCGTATTTGGCTAAAATTTGTTGCAAATGATTCAAAACGACGGGCAGCTACTTTGTGTAAAATTATATGATGAGATCCACGTGTGGGCCCCACGTCAAAAGTCAGACCCTAAAACTAAAACCTCGCGTTCACACTATAAAATTTTAGCGAATTTGGTTAAAATTTGTTCGAAATATCTTAAAATAGGAGTTAGCTACTCCGTGTAAATTGGTTGGGCTATATCATCCACGGCCTGGCGGCGGCAACTTCTTGCTGGCTTGCTTTAGGTTGAGCAGCGGCGTTAGGCTGAGCAGCGATGTTTGGACTGTGTTGGATGGATTTGGATGACAGAGTAATTAGTAATTAGTAGGATTGGATTGGACAGGCCGGTGGTGGAATAGGATTTTGTTGGATTATGTTGAATAGGATTTGGATGTTAGGTATAATTCTAGCCGATGTACAGCCACCACATCTAGTTGAGTCAAATGTGTCTAGCTATATATCGGCACATTGCATGGAAACTTTTTCTGAAAATAGTAAATCGCAGTACAACAATGTTTAATATCTCGCGTTAGCAATTTTATATTTCGAACCTTGAAAAAAGTGCCAAGATCGTACTCTAGAAGTACCTACTCTCAGTAAAAACCACATGGCAGATTTGTAACAAAATTGAGTAGACGGTGGACATTTGCAATAAATAACTTTTGCGGGGCAATAAGCAATATCAAATTTGCAGTGAATTGCGAGAGAAGGTACACATTGTTTTCTTGGGTGAACCTCCTTAATTGCCTGTCAAAACTCAAGACGTTCTCTCTCTCTCTCTCTCATCCCTTGTTTATGCACTCGCCCCTTCTTCTCAAACTCACTCACTCTCTCTCTCTCTCTAAGCCCCCTTGGTACGAAAAAATCACCCACAACCACAAATATCGATGGTTGTTTTCCCGACTCCAAAAAGATCCTTTATCCATCCCTTTTCCCGTAGATGGCTGCGTACGTGGCGCGACAGCATTCACCAATCACCACGTCGCACGCACGCACGAACCAAACTAAAAGATCCCAGGGGGCACGTTCCTGGCACGACACCGTTCGTGCCGCCAACGTGACAGGCCGGCGGCGAGACGTGTCGCGCTCTCGCCTCCGCACTGCAAGCTAAGCTATGCATGGCGGCTTCACCTCCAATATATTCCATCGTGCGCGGTAGCTTTCCGGCCACCGGGCATTGCATCACCTTTCGTTTTTACGTGTTCAATGCCCCGACAGCCACGGCCGGGCCGGCGCGCGCGCGTGGTGTGGCCGGCCGGTGCCGGAGCGCGAGCTGGACCACGCCGGCCGGAGTGCGACGCGACGCCACCGGCGGCAGAAAAAGGCTAGCTAGCTTCGCCACCGGCCGGGCGGTTGGATTGTATCTTTGTTCGCTGGGCCCTGTTCGTTGGATGATGGAGAGGAATGGGACTGTGATTCATTCCCGGGTTAAAAAATTTCGGCGAAATTTCGGTGGACACCGAAAGAGAATTCTGAAATTTACTATTACACTTACGCATATGCTTTATTATAAATATAGTACTTTTTATGTATATTTGCTATTGTTTATGTTGTATAGTCGTCAACTTAATAGTTGTATAGCCATAAATTATATAAATTCTTTAATTAGATGCAAAAACTTTAGAAAATCTTGTAATTTGGTGAAGACTCTAAAAATATTTCGATGAAATTTCGTCGAAATTTCCACAATTTCGGTGATGACCGAAAAAAAATCTGAAACCGAAATTTAAAACCTTGATTCATTCATCCTCTCGGGTTCCAACTTCTTCTTTTCTTTTCTTAGTTCCCATACGATGCGCTTGGGTACTCTTTTTTTTGTGATTGTAAATGTATACATATATATACTCCATCAGTTGCTAAATGTACGTTGAGAACACAAGCGAATTAGTTTTTCAAAAATGAACTGATTAGTTTGCTCGTTCTAAACGATATGTAATTATATATATTTGACAATAGAGGTAGTAAGAACATTGTTGTGTGTTGTACTTGAGAAAAAAAGTTCAATAACAATCCATCTCAGACGACCTTGGGGGCCCCGGCCTTACTGTGTTATGAAACACGACTCATTTGTTCATGACAGTGATAGCTTTTTTTTTTCCACGAAAGCGATCGTATTTATTAAGCCAGGGCAACAGGTTAGTCGTAAGAGATATCTTATTACAGATTTACAGGTACAAAAAGGTTCAAAAGATAAGAATATAGCTTACTGTCTCATTCTAGAACTCAAATTTTGTCCCCCAATACTAGTCATTTTATACCATTTAGTGCATGCAACAACCAACTAGTGTTGAATATAGCTAATAATTAAATTAAATAGGAGCAATCAACAGTGTTATTATTTTGGAGTATTGTAGTCTTTTCTTTCTTTTTTTTTTGACAATCACCATATGTACACATAGACATGCTAAAAACCATGCTGTAACTAAACAAAAAAAATGATATCTCTTGCGAAAATCGACGAGCATATACCTTTTGTCAATTTGCACTACAGTACTCCAATTTTGTTTTTCATGGAAGCACTTGGTTCTTTTTATTGGCTAAATTTGTTCTTTGTAGCTCAAAATGACATTACAAGACAACTTTTATCTTTTGTGATGCCATTTTCAGTGGTACAATAATAAGTACGGCCGAAGCACTTTCATCATCACTTCTTCAGAGATGTTTTTTTTAAAAGAAAAAGGGAATCATGTGAAGATCATATCCTTTCCCTTCCCCAACACTAGATCAGAGGACAGTACTACATTATTCTCTTGCCTTTCAATACAAAATAAATCTTGCCACGAAGTATTAGGAAGCAGGCCAAAGGGAGGAACGTAACGAGCAAGCTAGGAGCCTAGGATGGAGACATCGCAAGAAGCTTAAAGTTGGGGTTAGGTTAACAGTAGTGGCGTAAGATTTAGGAAGGGTTGATAACTTGATATGTGAATGTGACCAGACCACTCTATCCTGTCTTTAATTTGCTTCACAGTTCTGAGCCAAATTAGTCATACTTTTTCCTTCAAAGAAATTTGTCAGACTTCAGCTTAAAATGACATCACAGGGCAACCTTTTCTTCTCTGATGCTATTTTCACAAGGCGAAGTACTGTGGGGAGATGTTTTACCTTCACTTTTGCAAACGGAAATAATGAAAACACTCATGTCAAATTGTCAAAAGTCCCCTTCCTTTCACTTTTCATCCACCACAGAATCTGATCAGAGAACACGTGCACTGGATGTGGTGATATATAGTAAGAATGATGAGATACATTCTTTAGACCTTTTGACCAAGTCACCAACAAAACAAATCGCATCCTTCCAAGTAGTGAAGTAGGCTAAAAGGCTTACCAGGAGAAGAAAGAAAGAAAGAAAACAAGCTCGTAACCACCAGAGCCTCTTACCCCCAGAGAACTATAAAAAGCTAAAAGCCTCATTATTGACGATGATTGTAGGCCTAAACCACAACTTGAGAACGTTTTAAAAAAAAAATCCACCCGCATCTTAGTTCGATATTACTACGATCTGAAACCTACAATTTTTTATGTATTTGTTTTTTATATATTTGTTTGTTACCCATAACGGTCGATGCTCGAAAGATACCTACAATTGTACTACCCTCAATCAGTGATCTCTCCCAAACGGTTGCTCACATCTCACCCTTCAAATAAAGCTTGCGTGAGGCACATCCATTGCTGTTGAACCACAGCATGCACATCAAGCTCATTGATCCCCAAATTGACAACCTTAATGTCACATTAAATGCGATGAGGAAAATTGAGCAGCAGCTTCTCCCCCACCGATCGATCTCACCTGTCAATTCTCGCATCCGACCCCTCCCGTGGACGGATCAACACCACCCGTCAATCCCCAACATCCAACGGCCGAGAAAAACCCGCACGGGCCAGCTCCTCACCACCCACAGCTACCTTCGCCGCAGCGGATCCGAGCTCCCCCCACACCACTCGCCACTGGCCATAAGAAGCAGCGCCCCGCGCGCCAGCGGCCTCGCCATTGCCATTGCTTGCTTGCTTGTCGCCGAGCAGAGCAGAGCAGAGCACGCCGGGGAAGAAGAGAGGAGCAGGGAGGGAGAGAGAGAGAGAGAGAGAGAGATGCCAATGGAGAGGTCGGTGTCGTGCGCGGAGAGGGGGAGCGCCATGTACGGCGGCGCGGCGGGGGCGGCGGACCTCCGGAGCTACAGCGCCTCGTACGCGCGGCCGGCGGCGGCGCAGCCGCCGCCGTCGAGGGCGGTGAAGCGCGCCAGGAGCGTGAGCTCGTGGACGCGCCCGGCGCCGCCGCTGCCCGTGCAGCGGAGCGGGAGCATGAAGAGCGCCGCCGGCGGCGGGGGCCGGCCGACGCCGGGGCTGAACCTGAGGTCCTACAGCGCGTCCTACGCCGCCTCCTACGCGCCCACCTTCGCGGCCGACGGCGCCGGCGCCGGCGGCGGGGGCGAGCTGAAGCGCTCCGGCAGCGTCACCAACTGGACCTCCGCGAACCGCCGCTCCGTGAACCTCCGCGGGTACACCCCGTCCTTCGCCGCGCTGGACGACACCGCCGCCGTCCCGGCGGCCAAGAAGGCGGCGGCGGCGGCGGCGCTGGACGACGCCGAGCTGCAGCGGAGGAAGCGGCTGGTGGTGTACAAGACGTACGACGTCGAGGGGAAGGTCCGGGACTCCGTGCGCCGCGGCGTCAGCTGGATCAAGGGCAAGTGCTCCCGCGTCGTCTACGGCTGGTGGTGATCGTCCATGGATATGAACGCCGGCGCCGGCCGGTCTCTCCTCGCCGCGCCGCCGCCGCCGCCGCGCCATGCCCGGGTCTCCTCCTCCAGCTCGATCGTCCTGGTACATACGATAGCGAGATCGATCGATCGATCACTTCAGAGTTCAGAGTGTGGTATTATACTACCTATGAGTTGAGTGTTTCTTGCTGCATGCCGTCATCACCACTCTCTCCTACTTTTGATATCTTTTTTGTTCTTGGAGTTAGGATTTGGTTTTGATTTTTTTTAGGAGATAGATTTGGTGGCCTGTAGCATATGAGCAGTGGAGCTTCTCTTGGTGCTTTGTGTGGGGAGGGTAGGGGGTGGGTGGAGGCTTGGTTGTTGGGATGATAGATTCCAAGAGAATGCGCTCCAGCATGTGTTGTGCTTGCTCCCTGTACAGATATCTTCTTTCCAGTGTACTTACCAGTTACTAGTAGTGTATCTGGTTTATGTAATTTAGGTACTTATATACATGTATAGAATAAGATTTTGTAAATTACTACAGTACTGCTTTACAGGTACGTTAATCACTTTGTCTTCTTCTTTCTCTGCCACTGAATTTACTCTATCTCCAGCTCCAGTAGAAAATTTTCTGCAAATTCATTATTTACTTTCCTCTATCAATTCCTGAGGGATGCACAAGAGCAGGTTTTTCAACAGGTGGTATGTGTGTCGTCTTCTTCTCTCATTGAGGCACCTCTCTTGCTCGTTGAATGTGTTATGAAAAAGGCAGACACGTACAGCCAATGGGGTGGCCGGATGGGGGTCCCAGTGGTCACACACCCATGGCGGATTCTCCCTGGCAACGCCTCTCTACTCTCTCCTCCTCTTGAATTGCAACCACGTAACATGAACTGGCAGTTGGTGGTGTGGAGTTTTCTAGAGTTCACATTTCATTTTTCTTTCTTCAGATAATTGCATCCAACCGGACAGAACATTTTTGTGTGGGTTATATAGTCAACTCTCCAGTAGATTCCTCTCCAAAGCAAAAAAAAAGCTCCATTAGATCAGGAGCTTGGTATCAGCAATTCAGAACAAGTTCTTTCAGCATCTAATCGCAGCGAATTATTCTCTGCCCTTTTTTAGATTTACAGAAGCAAAAAAGATTGTTCTCCGATCCACTACTTGCGTGATTCTACTCAACACTTTACATAGTGGTTTCAGTATGTGTACTCATCCCATCGGTTTCATCTTGTCTGCGTGGTTGAAATGGAGTCCACATGAAAAGCTCTATCTAGTACACTTGTTCACTGATGATTGGCTTTGCTAGCTTGCTGCTCATCAGCATGGGTCCCCTTCTTTGCCGATTTGTTGCTTGAACAATCGGCGAGCTTAACTTCGGTGACGTGTATGTGCTACTGATAGCGCCATTCCTCGATGAGTTCGATCTCCAATCTTCACCCAGTGGAAAAAGAATATTTCGAGTCATTTTCTTTCATCCACCCCGCCCCGTTGCGAGCGCCTAACACCACAATCATACATACGTGGACGGAACTTCTTGTGCTCTTTAAATCTTTCAGTATCTCATCCCAAAAGTTATTTGGCGCACTTCTATTATTTGTGCACCAAGGATGACATGTCTCATGCATGATTCTCAACTCATTTGGCATCCACCTTACAAATTCCTCACAGGTATATCATGTGCTCTTTCATTTGTGACCGTCTCATCCAGGGGCGGAGCTCCAACTAGGGCCTCCCAGGCCGAGGCTCTAGTCGTGGTCCATAAAAACCCACATAACCCCAATAATTTTTGGCCCAAAAATCATGTCTTTGAGGAATTTATCACTAGAAATTTATTTTTGTATGTTCCCTAATTCTGTAATCCATACAGTTCTCAACTATTGTATCATATTAGTAAACGATTATTAGTTTCTTTGTTAGTTTGGACTATTTACTGCACATTTTGCTATTAATTTATATCATGTCATATATAAGGCCATTTTGGCGACTGAATCTGGCCCTAGTCGTGAGCAAAAGGTGGCTCCGCCACTGGTCTCATCCAACATTATTAAAAGGTTAGCTGATCAATCTAATATTAGTTCTCTTGGAAATAATCCAATTATCTAAGGTAATCGCTTCCTTTCAAAGCCCAAGACTCCAAGTATGTGAAGTAGGATAATATAAGTGACCAGTGACCTGGCGCACTTTTTTTGACTTCTGTGGGCTACCGAGATACTGCCGTTAATTAGTCGATGAGGAGTTCACCCTAGCTAGGGAAACAAAGAATTAAGTCGTTTTCGTTCATCCACCGTGTCCCATTTCTAATTGTTAACATCAATTTCGAACTCGTCTTCTTGCTCTCTTTATCTATGACTCAACGTTTTGGCAATGAGATATTTTCACCCTGGGTGTGGAAAAAGAATTTCAAGTCCTTTTCTTTCGTTCGCCATGCATGCCTTGTTTCTAATACCTCACAAACCTCAAACTGCACCTTCTCGTACTCTTTTGTGCTCTCTCATCCAACACAGCAACGACGTTATCCATCCCGTATAAGCTCCGTCACGAGAAATCGGATCGGTGGCATATAGTACCCGGTGAACAACTACTGGCAAACTTCTGTGACTTTAGTTTCGCTGATGATAATGCCATTCACTGAATAGTTTATCACTCCTAGAAGAAAAATAATTTTGAGTCACCCTTTCATCCATTATGACTCTTTCCTACCGCTTAAGACCGATCCCTAACTCGACTTCATGTGTCTTTTTCCCTCTTATGCTCTCTCTACCAATCATCCAGTGTAAGGTTATCCATAATCCAGTATGAGTTCCTTCCAAAAGCCCAAGACTCGAAGTATGTGATCCAGGTCGGATAACTGAGCAGTTACTTGGTGCACTTTTCTTTGACTTTGTGTGCTACCAATATGTCAACAGAACCATTTTGTCGTTGAGTTCCTGACATCAGTGGAAAAGACAATTGTGTCGATCAATTTCTTTCATCCACCATGGCCCATTTCTAATATGTACTCAACATTCAATCTCAAATTCGTTTTCTTGTGCACTTTTATCTTTGACTCAACATTTGCCGATGAGTTCTTCACCCCTAGTGAAAAATGAAAAATTCCAAATAATTCATTTTTCCTTTACCTTGCCTCCTTTTTAATACCTCACCAATCTCAGACTAATCTTCTTATGATATTGTCGTTGACTCTCGCTCCCACCCAACACGATAGTTTTATCCATCTAGTATGAGTTCCTTTCAAAATTATTGGAGTTTTTTGCACAACTTGGCGAACTTTTCTGACTTGCGTGTAGACTGCTATTAGTAACATGATTCGTCGAAGAGCCCTGCCCCATTCCTAATACATACTAATAACATCAATCTTGTCAGTGGCGAAGTTGGCGGATTTTGACGCCTAAGGCCACTTAGTAAACGTTTATATCATCCAATCTCAGTGTAGTACACATAATAGTGATAGTTCATATATCGATAGAAGTGCTTAAAATGCACGATTTAGAAATTAGTAGATAAATAATATCAGTTCCCGATTCAATCTGCATTCTACAGTTCTACACTATCAAATCAAACTCTTTTTTTCTTCTTCAAAAGAAACAAGTCAAACTAGCTAGCGAACCTGTAATCATCGAAAGGATACGGCGTAACTTACCGATGAAATCGAGGACTAATTTCCCATCAGAGATGCGACGGCCAGGGGTGCGCGCGGGCTCGAGGACGCCGCCGCCGCCCGCCCTGCGCCCCTGCTGGCTGCTGCTGCGCGCTGGTGCTGCCGGAGTGCCAGCCGCCACCGCCCGCCGTGAGCCTGTGAAGGCAGCCAGAGCCAGGCCAGGCACCTGCTGCCGTGCTGCGCGCCGGTGCTGGGCTGCTGGCGGACGCCGCCGCCCACCCTGCTGTGCTGCCGCGCCGATGCGCTGCCCGCTGCCGCTGCTAGGCGCTAGGTTTCGGAGAGGAGTGGAGAGGAGTGCGGGCGTGCAGCGCCGGAGCTTGGGCTGGGGCGTTCTGTTTCCAACGAAGGAACAAGGAAGCAGTGGAGGCCGGCTGTTTTATTGGGCCACAATGTAATCTCCCTTTTCATAACACTTAGAACCAATGCCGAACCGCACGCCTTTTCTTATCTCACTCTCTCATCCATCACTGTAAGCAGGTTACCCATACAGCACAATGGGTACATTTCGGAGTTCGATCTGGTGAATTCGAATCACCAAACAGTACTGCTCTACCATTCATTGTTACAGATCGCTTTCTCGAATCGACCTTTTCCCTTGCGCCTTACCGTCATATGGACAACATTTTCTTTCTGGATGATAGCAATGGATGTGTGTAGTTGCAGCGGCTATATGGAGTGATTTATGAGGCCAATGCACTCATAGTATCCGTATACTAGCTGTCTAAGCCGCCGTGTACGTAGTATGTACTAAGTTTCATACTTGGCATGGCCCCCACTACCTGTCAACGTGTACTCACTTATTAGACCGGATAAACAGGTGGGTGGATGTGGTTGGATGACATGCACGAGTTGTAGACGGCAGCAGGATGATGCCTCTCAATACAATCTTTTTGAACAAAAAATAGTTCATCACTTCATCAGTTTATATAATTCAGTCCAGTGGTGCTGTCTAGTTTATCTGGACAAATTGTGCTTTGTACTGATAGGCTTGTACTTTGAGTTACTCAATGTGATTCTGTTTTCTCTTTGTTCTATGATTCTGTTAATTCAGTCCAGTTCTCTTTGTTCTTCGTCACCAAGAAATTCACCGCCGGTGGAAGAGAGAACAAATAGATAGCCAAACAAGATATGGATAAACACTAATTTATCAATGGATTTTGAAGACCGTATAGCATAATTACTTTGATCCTATTTTAATTTTTAATTAAAACAGAACTAATATTTTTTCCTTGTAAGGGTAGGCATTTGATACTGTGTTTGACTTGTTACTTGGACCCACCACTTTTTGTAGAATACTTTTAGCATGACGTTGACCACACTTTGTGGTGCATTGGAAACATCAGTATATATGTACTCCTATATAGTAGGCGATATCTTGCAGACCATACCGATTGATTTGGATGAAAGCCTGAGAATGGCAATTGGTCAACTTTTCAACGGAAAGGATGGCACCTCCACGCATCCGCAAGTTGTCGTATAAAAATCTGCCTGCAATATCCGTAGGGCATTACGTCGTCATATCCGTGATCACACACACATAATCCAGTAGCTTGTTGCTTTCAGCTTGTTATGGGGCCTCTGGTTTTGCCAGATTGCCATCGAAACCTTGCAATTTCTTTGTCAGTTGTTTGGTTCAGTGTGCTACAACAATTAGGCGCATCACTGTGCCTTAACATCATTACCCCAGTTTGGCGCATATTTCTTTCCGTCAAAAGTGTGGCTTGATGAGTAATTAAAGAGCGATGAGTTAGTACGGCCATGAACCAAACTATGGCGAATTTTGGATGTGTGTGTGTGTGTGGATATTCAAATTCTTACACCAGATCGATCATAAGTATATAACGTGCAGTACCATGTGCGGTGGAGCTGTACGTGATGTCCTCCTCTCACAAAAAGGCATAGAAATGAAAGTGAAAAAACATTGAGGTCCTTGCGGATCTGAGAGACTTGTCTGAAGATTGGAATGGACCACACATGCGTAATGCGTTGCTCCATCAGCCTATGCATGCCTATCTATATATCTAATTGAGCAGCTAGTGATGAGTCTCTCATATATACAGATCAATCAAGTTCTCCTCATGGTGATTTTTAGATTAAGGATTAAAATCCGGCCTCTATATCCATAAGTGGATATATGCAGCCAATCTTCTCGGGGTGATGATAATGATATGCAATAGGCGGGCTTGTCTAAATGAATCCTTCCGCCCGTGTGAGTGATGGATGGATGTGCACCCCGCATGCATGTCGGCCGGCTTCGAGCCATGGAGGCGACTCATGTGTGCGTGACCGATTGATTTGTGCTGTTAATCTTAATCGTCGATCGAATCCATTGGTACACATATGGTACTTACTTGCCAACGATTGATGCCCTTGTTGAATATGGATTACTATCCTATGTCGTATGTATATGGTTCACAATTCGGCTTCGAGCTGATGATGCATAATCAGGCCGGGCAGGGTCCCTCGATAGGAATAATCATCAATAAATAATCCATATGTTCCATCTCTCTCCCTAGCTAGGCCTCTTGTGACCGGTGACGACGAGTCAATTCACATAACTCTAGAGCTCCGGCGATCGTCCGCCGTCAGATGCGCGGGGCCATGGAGTGATGAGTGATCATATGACTGATGGCACGAATTGGAAGAGTAACCGTCTCTAGTCTGAATCATGCGTATATACCATCATTACGATATACGAATTGTGAAGAGAGGAGGGCCGTGTTTCTTTAGGTTTTGGAAATTTATTTCCAAAAGGAATCTTCTCTGCATGGAGCACTAAATGAAATCCGTTTGCAAAACCCTTTTAGGGATGAGTGCAACTTTGCGTGATGAATCTAATGAGCCTAATTAGTCCATGTTTTGCTACAGTAGTGCTACAGTAACCATCTTCGAATCGTGCGGCCAAAGGCCTCATTAGATAGGTCTCGCGAAATAGTCCAATATTGTAAAGGTAGTTTTGTAAAGTGACTTTATTTAATACCTTTAATTGTTGGTCAAAGGGACTGTCAATTCTTTGCCAGGCCAAAGAAACACGGCCGAGGAGATCCAAAGAGGAGACCTACTAGCAGATGATGATATAATAATACAACACACCTGGTCGGCAGGAGTGGGTGGGTCAACCCTAATCTGGAGGCATCAGGGGCATGGGCACCTTGCATTGGCCACCGAAAGGCAACCCAAAGAGAGACCAATAAGGCCTACTCTTGCGTCTTAATCGGAGCGGACAGCGACATGGGCCGGCCACGCACGCACTCTGCAATATGGATGGACACAAATTATTGAAAACCGGCGTGATGGATCCGCAAGTCAACGGCTGTGTTATGTGTGGGGCATGATGTTGTCGCTGTTGTCGGGCGCATCCTATTGTGCCTGCACTGTTCCAGGTTAGATCGGAGAAGAAAGGGTGATCGAGGAGGCCGGTGTTCCATTGCATTCCTACGACGAGAGGTCAAAGGAGGAGAAAAGTCGTCGACCATATCTCATGCGGTGTGTTGCGTGAGCTATTAAGGTACGTCGTTCACATATGCATAGGCCTAGCACGTAGGTTGCGTGGTTCTAGGCTTTGAAGATTGTGAGTCGTGAACCTGTGCACTGTGACCACGGTTCGAACTCCGGCAGTGCCGTTTCTCCCTAGAATTTTGAGGACGGTATCGATCAGACAACATATTATAAAAGAGAAGTTAGTCTCCATAGGTCTAGGTGACGTGGGGTCGTGGGGACTAACTAGCAGGTAATATAAGGTTGGATCTATATATCCTGAAAATAAATAAACTTATTTTTGCAGGTTATCTTTTTTATCACGGACTGGCTCCATACTTCGGCTATCCTTGAGAAGCCTAGTATGCAGGGATTGGTTATAGCGGCATCATCTATGTGCTTAGCAAACGATCAATAATACTTTTATGCATACACATAAGTAGCAAATCTAGTTTTTAGAATGATGGTCATCAGAGTGTCTATATCCTTCTTCTTTTTTATGGCTATATTGGCTGTCTAGCGGGGGCCGAGAGGTTGGCGATTGTTTTGGAATCAACGGCGTACGACTTGTATAGCAGGACGACTGGCTGACTGCCTGGGCACAGACAGAGCGGCCGGCTGACTGACTGCCTCTCACGGCCCAGTAAACCCCACCGCCAACACAACTGTTGGGCCGCGCTCGCGGAAACAGAGCTTGTGGACAAATGGACAAGTGTTGGACGGAGAAATGGACATGCGCGCGCAGCCCAACAGATGCTGATGCGCGCGCGGCCCAACAGCT
Source organism: Echinochloa phyllopogon (assembly GCA_033239725.1). Lineage (NCBI taxonomy): Eukaryota > Viridiplantae > Streptophyta > Magnoliopsida > Poales > Poaceae > Echinochloa > Echinochloa phyllopogon. The sequence continues at coordinate 8,907,527 of BTCW01000001.1, forward strand.
CCGTACGCGCACACCACCCGTGAAGCTGGGGGAGTGTGGAGGAGGAATGAATTCTCCTGCGGCAGCAAAGTCAGAGGCCCACCTCACCTTCTCGGACCGACCAATCGCAACCATCCACATGGACATGGACCTTCCTCTCAAAAAAAAAAAACATGGACATGGACCTCGGTCGATCAAGCCTTCTCGTTGGTCGTCAATGCAATTTGATCCAAACTACTGTATATATACGGAGTAGTACTTACTGTAACATAGTATAACCAACGCCCAAGAAAATGTCCATCTGGATGCCGCCATGGCTTCCCTTTTTAGATAATGTAAATTGTTCCGGCCTCAGCTTAACATTGGTTGCAAGCCTACTCCCTACATTGCAAGTGATACAACAACTACGGCCCTGCTTGGTTTACTTTCAATTTTTTTGCTTGCCACAGTTTAGGCAAGCTAAAATCAGGGTAGAGAACTTATCAATATTTTAGTAGATTCAGACTTTGGTACAAAACCAAATAGTGGCTAAATAATTGGTATGTTGTCAAAATTTTGACATGCCAAAATTTTAGCATTGAACTAAGCAGGTCCTACAGTAGGGCATTGTTCAACAAATTGTTTTCTCAAGTTTTGTTCCGAGCAAAAAGTAGCTATTTTCTTCTTACTAGCAGAGTCGCACGTGCGCACACACGTGTTTAAAAAGATTCACATGGGTTCAATATTAAAAAAGAAATGCTATGATATGACAATTTAAATGATTAGAACTATTGTTTAATAACTTAACAACAATACAGTGATTTAAATAGTAAAAAGATATTGTTTACCATGATTAGAACTATTGTTAAATATGAGGTTTGTACATGCATGCTGCTAATGGTGACAAAATGAGCCTGTAAAGTGATCTAGACGAATTTAGGATGGTGTTTAAAGTGCAAGTATACCATTATGTGGGTCCACACAGGTTTATCTCTTTTCTGGAGTGTACGGTCAGTATGGTTTTTGCATTGTTGTCTAAACCACAATCATGTTAATCGAAAACACTTGGGTATTATTGTTCAGAGTTCGTGAATAGGACGCAAAGTGTAAAGTATATGTGCTACTCGTTGTCCTGCAAAGTATTTGTTTTCTATAATCAATAAAATAAGCATTCAAGTGACAATCCTAGTTCAGAACTCCACATCCCAAAAGTTCAAATGTAGCACTTATTTTCTAACCACTTTTCGAAGGGTGCAGCTATATCTTTTATGTGACTTCTCACGCGCATCCCTTTACTTGCACACTGCAGATCGATGATGCCACAGTGGTAGTAACTGAAGTACATTGTTAGGCACAAAGGCAGTTTAAGTGGAGCACAACACGCTACACTCTTCTTGATCTTGAAATTCTTGATTGTGAGAATAAAATTGGTCAGTTGAAAATTCACAAATTAACTGAAATGATAACAAATGTTAACTACAATATTAAAGATTAATTTTCGTTTGTCTGTACTGCTAGTAAATTTGCAGCACGTGGTTTCAAAACCCGAAAAAGCAAAATTTGTATTTATCAAAATTTAGTAAATATTAATTTTATATTTAACTATTTAGAGCAAATAGGTACATGTGACAATGACATATTTTCAAAAAGCCCATACCACAATTGTTTTCGCTCACTTATATTTATTATCTCTATTTGATAGAAACTAACAAAGACATATATTTATTATCCAACCCACTAATATTATATTATAATGAATTTTACCTAACAACAACCAACTTATTTAGCAGACAACTCTGTTGAGTTTAATGTCAAGCATGCATCCTTTACCATAAGAAAATAATAATATAGGTTATTGTAATCCCACTATTGTGTTCTCTTGAAGTTGTGCATTTATTCTTATCAAATGCCTGTTGGATCAATTACACCACAGTAGAAAAGAAGAAAAAAGAAAAAAGAAAAGGCACTTATTCCACAAATGAACAAATTAGCCCCATCGGCCAAACAAAAAATGGTAGAACAGAATACACACTCAGCATTCTCCAGCGACAATTTCTGAATACAAGGCAAGCAGGCAAATACAGAGCATATCATCTGTATTCTTCTTCCCATCCATGTCATAAACGTAAGCACCCTGCTATATAAATATACGATGTAAAGCAAAACTGACTAATACTGTGATGTGATAAGAAATCCAACTTGCCAATACCCATCTTGCAATTGCTAAGCTATAATAAAAGTGCAAGAGTGCAGAGACCCTGATCTTCTTATAATCAATGGATACAAATTAGTATTCTTCCATCCTACAGTTAATATGCCCCTATTTCTGTTAATTTTTTCTATTGATTTGTGCTAGTGGACCAAACACAATCTAATTAGTGAAGAAGCTTGGACCTATCCTTGACAAAAACTAAAAGGAATAAGTAAAATTTTAAAAAATGCGGAGGAGGGTTACAAAAGTTGGTGAGATGGAAAAGAGAAAAATAAGATTGTCCTGTTGTGGGCTTTTGGGTCGACATTTCACAAATGGTAGTGCAACCAAAATTTATCTACACTATATAGTTACCAACAGGATGAATATTCATAGAGCACAAGTAAAGGAATTCCAAAATCCCTAGAAACTATAAAGCAACCAAGGCAATATTTAACTCCTTTAGTGTTTTAGTACATTATTGGTTTAAAGTTTCTATGCATTGAAAGTGCCAGGTGCGCAGCCATGAGCTTAATGAATGGACATGAATGCTTTGCTACAATGAAGCAAACACTAATGCATTGTCTAAACCTCAGGGCATGGGACAAACATTTGGAATCTGAAAAATGTAAAAGTGGCAACAAACTTATCATACCTTTGACAGGAGCTCCATCCATCTGCTCAAACTTAGCAAGAGTTTCAGTTTCAACAACGATCAGATTTAGAGAACAACCGATGAAACCTTGCCTAATAGGAACATATTGGAAAATCATGAAAACAATAGCCCTTCTTCAAGCTTACAACATTACGATGTGTGGGTGTGGTGTTGAGCTGAAAAGCAATGGTCAAAAGTTTTGTTCTTGTTAAGATTGTTCTGCAATGAGTAAGATTTCAGAAAGCAAATATAGGATGATATTAGTGACGTTACCTTGACCAGTTTAAAGAAAAAACCACAAATTAACTTACTTAATAAAGATGCATTTTGTCTAAACAATAAGGATGCATGGGAACCGACCGTGGTATTGTACCTGGATCAGAGGACCTTCAGAGTTCAAATTTTGGAGAGTCTAGTGCACTTCTGAGTTATCCTATTGACGACATGGCGAGTTTCTATTGGAGGCAGCATGTAAAACATGAAAAACTCACGAGTCACGAACTCACGACTATGTACCTGCTCCCGGCGTTCCTCGACGTACGTGTAGATGCTGTGGAACCCCATGACGACCCTGGCGCCCTTGTGCTTTGCCGGTGTTAAGCTCGAACGGCACCATCCGTGTCCGATCTGCATGTCCAGGAGTCGTCCGGCGCGATGGTGCCCCGCCACGCAACGACGATGTCACGGTGGCCGCCGGCGCGGCTCGCCTCGGCGGCGCAGGACACCGCGACGTACCGATCCAGTTGGCGTGGCCGGTCCAGGCCTCGGCGTGGAGCTGGCGCCGGAGCAGCCGAGCCAGCGGGGGACCTTGCCGCCGCCGTCGCAGCCGGTGGCGTAGATGAACGCGGTGACGACGTAGGGTGGAGTTTGACGGGAAGACGTATTTGGTGCGTCAAATTAAGGAGTTTGACGGGAAACCCTTTTCTTGGTTTTTTTTCTTTCCAAAAAATAGGTGGGTACAAAAAAACACAGGTGAGAAAAAAAAGGGTTTAGAGGTGAATTCACATGGGTTTTTTCGCTCTACCAAAAAAACTTCCACAATATTTCCTTTTTTTCCATGCAACGTGGGTTCAGGTGGGTCCAGCCTGAGGGGTACACGGGGCTTTCGTTGGTAGGAAAAGTTTTCAAAAGAACTGTATCCTTTTAGTATAGATAGATAGAACAATGGATTGATCTGAAATTTTTAATCCTCCTCCCCCTCTATTTTCTTGCTTGTTTGTAACTCTTTTTTTAATACATAATTAGTAGGGGTTTCCCCTTTCTTCAAAAAAAAAGCAGATACTGTACACATAAAAGAAAAAGAAAACAAACAGAAGGCACATAGTTCAATACAAGACTCGTCTTTCCCCATCCTTCTAGGACTCAATACAACTTCTAGAGCTCCACTCAGGACCCTGAAGATCTCCATTTACAATCTCCGGTAGCAACATTTTTCAAGGTTAAAGCTTCTTCCTCTTGCAGTTTGACAACAAAATCCCGACTGTCCTGCCATAACTTTGCCGCCGCCTTCCACTAATCGACTAAAGCACTCCTAAATTTTTTTTGAACGAACAACACTTGACGAATGCGTTTCTATTGATATAGCAGAAAAAATACAAGACTATGACCTAGAAGGCCATAGGCAGGAAACAAAAACGAAAAAGAAACAAAAAAACAACTCGCCCGGTTGGACTGGGACATCAACACGGGTTACCCTCGCCAACACTCTCTGGCCGGTTGGATTGGGACATCAACACGGCCACTCACTACACACGACGACAGAGGGGACAAGCACAGACACAGCTTCCACCTACAACCGTCCACCTGCGGGTATCGAAACCTCTGAAGCGATCTGATGCCGATAAAGAAGCAGAAGAGGTAGACACCACGACACCTAGAGGGCCGCCGCTGTGCAGGACCCACCGCCGCCGTGCTGCTGCACCCAAACCAACCGCACGACGGCAGAAAATCACCGAGTCCGAAGCAAACTCAACGCGCGGGGGCCTCGCCACTTCCGCCGTCTCTCGCGTGCGCGGGGACCTCCAACCCGCAACTCAGCACGCCTCGCTCTTGTGCGCGGGGGCCTTAACCCTGCCACACGGCTCCACGCTTCGAACTCATCTCAAGGATTGCCGCCGAGGAAGCAAGAAGGGGCACCCCACCCCCCAGGGACTGTCTCAAACCTCCAGACCGTCGTCGTGGCTCGAATCATCATGTTGCTTCCCCCCTCGCACAAGCCATCACCATCGGGTCGGAAGACCGAAGATGTCGCCTGCGCCGTCTTCCGACGTTGTACCGCACCAGAAGAGTTCAGCCGTGCTGAACACCCCGCCGCGATCCGCTGCAGGCCAAGTCATCACGAATGAAGACCGCCGGCCACCGACCGTAGAGCAGACGTCTTGGCGTGAGGTAGACAACCCCCATATCCGCATGCCCTCCAACAGATTTGTCACCGCCAGCCGGAGCAATCGCAGTAGTAGGCCGGCCGTGCCACCGGGCGGAACGTGTCCCTAGAGACGACGCCTCCAAGGAGGTCACGACGCCCACAGGCGCCGCCGTCGCTCGTCTAGGAACTGGACCGGATTTTCACCTAGAGACTCGTGCAGCAGGGTTCTAGCTCCCGAATGACACCCTCAACAGGGAAAGCGACGCCCGAAGGCGCCGCCGCCATTCCTCCAGAATGAATCTGGCGGGGGCTTTCGCCCGGAGTGTCGAGCCCTGCTGCACGCGTTCGCCGTAGCCGACCGACACCACTGTTGTGGCCGTTCCAGCCGGAGGACGCTGCTGTCGGAGTACCAGGCCATGCCGCCGCCGAGCTGTGTCACCCTGCCGCCGTCTTCACACCGGCGCGGAATCGCCGGGCGCCGCCACTGTGGCCTCGTGCTACCCCGGCCGCTCGCTCAGGACGGCCCCGCCAGCCGCATCTCGCCGGCCCGCGCGCCTCCGCCGGTCGCTCGCCACGCCGGACGCGCGCCACGCCGGCCGCGCAACCTCCTCCCGCGTGGCTGTCGCCCGCTGCAGAAGGCTTCCCGCAGCCGGCTTGCTCCGTCGCCGGCCTGCACAACTCCACCTCCTCCCAGGCAGGAGCGCCGCCGACCATCCCGCGCTCCATCACCAGCCATCGCGCGGCCCGCGACCCCGAGCGCCACAGCGACCCTGCAGCCATTAGATCTGCCGGCGCGTACGCCGGATCCGGCCATTGGGGGCCCGGATCCGGACTCTCCGGCAGCGGCGGCGTGGAACCTGCGCCGGGCTCTGTCACCCTCCATTAATGGCGGCCGCGTCCGCCGTGGGAAGGGAGAGGAGGGAAGAAGCCACGCCGCCACCATCCCGGCGGGCCGCGCGGGCTTCCGGCGGCCGGCTCCGGCGGCGGCGCGGCGAGGGAGGAGTGGCGGCGGCGGCCGGTGGATGTGCCGCCCGAGTCGCCCTACGCGGGGATGACGCGGGGGCTCACTCCTAAATTTTCGTGTCTCGGCTGGATGAGAATCTAGGAAGTGTGTAAATAAAACAAATCATAAGATTCTTGTAAAACGAACCAAAGCCAGACCACACAATTGAGTTGACTGTAAAATACGATCTGGACCAATTAGATTATTATTGTTTTTCTATGGCTGTAAACACACAGTTTGGTCACTTTGGTGCATGGCTTGCCTAGAAGTTTCTCCTTTTGCACGTTCCTCTGGTTCCAAATCGGCCGGGGTGGTTGGATAGGCGCATCAAGTAATTATGATCGACAAAACAGTGCCTCTAGCTATACATTGAAACAGGGGGAAATTCTCGAATGTTCCTACAAGACCTCTGATACAGGGATTTGCTTCCACCATACGAGTAGTAAAGGATTTGTCGTTATTTTCTAATCGGGGAACAAATGCTTTATGTCGGCAAAGATAAGCGAGGTTAGAAACTACTTGTGCATACATACTGGTGCAACATTTTTTTACTTTTGTGTTGCAGTAAAATGCTTACATTCAACAAGGCTATGCCTAATGTTGAAACTGTGTCCAACTAGAAAGAAAGAAGGAAAAGGTACCGCCAAGAATTAATTTCTGTGTACGTGCACATCACATCTCAACTAACATTATATATATCTTACAACAAACCAATGCATCCATATAAACACCAAGAATTAATTAGGACCCCCATGACTTGAAAAATATCTGGCCGGGTAGCAGGTGGTTAGCAAATATAAGTCGTCATATATGAGGTTAGAAACTATCAGTGCATAAAGCTTTTAATTAATACAGGTACTCAAAAAAATATACTGGCGCAACACATTCAATCTTTTATACTACAGTAAAATTATTAGATTCAACAAGGCTAAAACAAAGTGGTGAAACAATGTTTAAGTAGAAAGAAAGGAAAAAATATATGTCCATTTCCGTGTGTGCACATCACAATCCACATCTCAACTAACATTCTATTCCACAACAAACCAATGCTGGTGGTTTACAAATCTCCAATAATTAATTAGCCCCATAACATAAAAATATCTGGCTAGCAGGTGGTTAACCAATCTATTCAGAGCTGCCAAGAGCTAGATAGGCTATGTTACCAGTTAAGAGACACGACAAGCATATTGCCCTATACTCTTAACGCCCGAAAATGAATGAGTAATTAAACGCCGCCTCATCCCAGCAGATGATGTCGCTTGAATCACGGTTGGTTGATCATTGAATTGTCAAATGGACGATGACTTTTCCCGGTTGAGAATTCAAGCCTACTCAGCAAACATTAGCTGGTTATTGGTGATCAGTTATTAATTTTGGATGGTGTATATCACGCCACACTTGTACATATACCACAAATTAGTGAGCTTGAAAATTGAAATGTGAAACCAACACTTGCGATGTGCATGCCCAATTTATGTGAATTTTAGAGTTTTGTATGTCAGGGTTTAAGCTTTAAACAGCAGTTCGGGTGGGGTGGATGGTAGCGCGCGCGGCAATATATAGGAGATGTAGATACAGTAGACGAAATTTCAATCAATTTATAAAGTACAATAAAATTCAGCATTTCTTGAGTGTTTTCCTCGAACACTCTGTTTTCCCCTTGGTAAATAACTCTCTGCAAAATTCTGAATTCCCGCTCGCCACTTTTGTTTGTAGGAAATGAAAAGTGAGCCATTAGCTTGATGAAACTATTCCATCACTTATGGTTAGTTCAGAAGACTCTCAAATAAATAACAAGTGGAATAAAAAAAGACTGTTGTTCGGAAAAATCTTGTGATGTTGTGCATCAGAGAAGATGCCGGAAAATGATCTTTGTCGATGATTCTAAGCATCGAAGCATAGCGGAAGAAATTGTTTGCCCTAAGCTAGCTGCTTTTATTATTCCAGGACAGGCCCCCTCGTCTTTTTGCCGGCAATGCCCGCACGTTGATGCGCCAGTGGAAATGGCATTCGAAGCCTCCGTCCTTATATAGTTTTTAAATTTCATCCTCAAATTCCATTATGCAAAAAGAAGATTTCCATCACATCAAAATATCGGCATATGCATGAAGTACTAAATTGTTGGCCCTAAGAGATGAATATTTTAAGCCTAATTAATCAATGTTTATATAATTATTCATAAATATAAATGAAATGATACAGTGACGTAATGATTAAAAAGTCTCAACTTTGACATGCCAAAGTTGAGAACTAGACAAGACCTCGATTACATTGCTGATGCCCTACTGTCTGTTTTAGAGCACCATTGATTAATTTAATCATATCTTTGCGCCGACAACTGAAGAAAAATCGTGCGAATAAAAATGGAGTCTAGATCAGCTCCCGCGCACCTTCCTCTGTCCTGTCACCAGATATAGATCAAGACCGGAGAGGTGAAATCAGCACCTGAGCTTGAACTTCACCATTGCAATGTTGTTAAAATGCAGATTGGACTTCACCATTGCGTAGCTCTCGTCGAGACGATCAAGATGCATATGTAGAACGCCTAATTTGGACTCCGGATGAGAGAGTTATGACTTCGGCAAGATCTGCACTCGGGAAAAGAGGTCAGACCGGTTTGGAATCCGGTCAGACCGGTTTTTAAGCTGTAATTCGAGTAGGTTTAGGTTTTCTGATGTAATCCCATATTGTAACCGACTCATGAGGGGTAAGACTTCCCCGGCCTATAAATATAAAGGTTAGAAGGCCGATTGAGATATATCCAATCGAATCAAACATTACTTTATCATTTACCTCAAACCCTAATCTCTTCCAACCTCCATGCTTCTCGTCCGCTGATCTCCACGACCAGAGATGACGTCCTAAGGCTCGCTGGTCGACCTAGGGCACGCCGGCGACGTTCACACCCTGACGGGGTCCCTCCCGGGTGAGAGCTTCGACGGTCTTTGCTAGTTTGTCGTAAACTAGTCGTTCTTCGTCACGTAAGTGTGTTGGTTATCTCTTTGCTGGTTTGCTTGTTAACCTTGCCGTCCTCCAACACGTAAGTTTGGTAGTTACTCTCACAAACAGTCGATTCTAGCGAAACCCTAGAAACCGGTCAGACCGGTTAAGCAAGCCGGTCAGACCGGTTCGTGCGAACTTGCTGATCTTCGTTCGTTTCAAGTACTCTCGTGTGTTGACCGAGACTTGCGTCAACACATTTTGGCGACTCCGCTGGGGAACGATAATTCTGGTTATTAAAGCAACCAAATTTTTCTACCCTAGCCTTATACTTAATTGATCTATTATTTTGATTCGCCGCTATAGTCGCATCTGGTCTTTTTGGACCGATTGCACCTATACCTGTGACTTTGCATCAGGTTGCTCAAACCGATTGCATTGTGTTTTGCTTGCTACTTCATATTGAAGATTAAAGTAGAAGCAAAGTCTTGGTCATTGATTGCTTGGATTATCTTGAATATCTAGATTTATCACAAGACTGGAAGCATCAAGACCTATTATGGCGGGTTATTCATATGCACCACAACAATATTACTACGCCACGCCTGAGGTACAACATGCAAGTACATCATATGTTTCTAATGATTATTTTGCTAGTACCACAAATTCTCATGTTGATGTTGCTAGATATGATACTAGTAGGCATATTGCATCGGCTAGTAATTATTCAGATGGAGTTACTTATGCAAATTATAATTCTAAAATTTTTATGCAAAAGCCATTGCCAAATAATATGTATGCTTTAAATTTTAATGCTACTAGCAACATACAGCATTATTCTAACACATCGGCTGTAGAACAAGTTCACATGCCGATGAACAATTATCAAGGCCAAACTTACATAGTGGGTTCGGCCAATCTTTATGAGACATCATGTGCGAATGATTTTAATACTGTTCAGCAAGGTGTTTCATATACTTATTCATCGGCAGCAAATTCAGAATATTTCACTCAAAGCATGCCGATGAATGAGAAAATTGGCCATACTAATTTTATATATCCGGCCAGTTATTCTCAACCATCATATGATGTACAACATGTCCCTCAAGTGAATGGTGCATCTACTTTTTCAGCACAACATGTAAGTGCTAATAATCATGATTTGGCTCAAAATACTTCTGATAACTTTAGCCAAATTAAATTTTTAGCAAAGACACATGAACTTATTGAGAAGTATATCAACTTATTTCATGACAATAAGAAAAAGAACGATTCAGATTTGACTAAAAGTTCGGTAATTACAACAACCGAACGATCTGGATCTGTTCAAACAAAAGAAACAAGCTTGGCTGTACAAAACCTTATCACTAGTAAGAAAACAGCTGTGCTTAAATTCCCACATGAAGTTGTGTATTTGTCTAGCGATTATTCTGTTTTCAATAAATGTCAACTCATGGCTGGGAAAAGTTCATCCAACCAAAATGACGAAGATCATGGCGTTGGAGGCAAGGAGGAGGCACTGACATGTTACGACTTGGTGATTCCCAGTAAAATTGGGAAAACCGATCTAACCGGTCCTACAATCCGGTCTGACCGGTTTCTACAGAAAGCAACTGCTGTGGGCTGCCATCAAGAGAAATACGACACCATCTATATCAAGGTTCCACGCCTCTCCAAAAATTTTAGCAAGGTATGCTTTGCAAGTAACTCCCAATCAGATCATGCATTTTTAATTAATTCATCTACTAGTGGTGATACTATGAATATTTCTAAAAGATCGATTAAGGATGGTAATTTACTTGCTAGCAGTGTCATACCTTCAGATTATGTCGGCCATTGTAATATAAAAATTAGGAAGGCCGATAAGAGCAAGATTTTGACATTTAAAATTTCTCCATCATCATTGCCAAAGTTTTTCTCTACATGGTTTACTTATGGTCATTCTGGGATTAAAAATAAAAAATCAAAACCGAAAAGCGTTGTGAAATCCGATGATGATATAGTGATGAACTCTAAAGCATCGGATGTGAGAAGCACAAAGAAAAGTATAGCCGAATGGATTAATGAGAAATCTAAGCCATTCGTTTGCTCAACCTTAAAACCTTCTCCACAAAAGCATCGGTTAGAGAAAATAAAATATACTTTCGATTTGACTTTGTGTGATAATTTATTTGATATATTGCTGGAGAAAAATTTTATTAAACCTTTTGGTCACAAAATCTTGCTGTCATCTCTTGATGCAAATGAGCGAAATTATTGCAAGTTGCATAATTCATTTGATCATAATATTCAGAATTGCAATATGTTTCGCCAAATTATACAATCGGCCATTTACTCCAGACGATTAAAATTTTCTCATGCACAAGAGAATGACCAGTTGAAGTCAATTGGTCTTGATGATAAGAAGTTACAAAATTGGCCAACATCGGCTAGTTTATGTAACAATGAAAATATTGGTGAGGAGAAAGATTCTGAGCCCTCAAGTGGTATAGAAGACATCATCCAAATTGAAGATGTGTCAGAGGACGATGAGCTTAATAAAAATCAGGAAAATACTGGGGGGCAAACAGGTTCTTCACAATCGGAACAAGAACCGATTACTCCTGCTGTGCTGACGAGACCGATCAGACCAGTTTGTTCAACCGGTCAGACCGGTACGAAAGCGGTCAGACCGGTTGCTCAAACCGGTCAGACCGGTTCTGATCAGGGTCGCCCAGAAATATTGAAGTCAGGGCGTCCTAAGATGGATGGAGGTAAAGACCGTGTTAAGCACAATAGTAAAAGGTCGAAGCTCACTTTTGATGAACTTCTGGCTAAATATCAAAAAGAAAATGAGGCCAAGCGTGCTAATCGGTCAAATGGATCTAAATCATCAAGATCACCTCCTAAACATAATTCTGGGAATTGGAATTGGCAATGGAAGAGGTTTAATTCAGCAGCACCATATTCTTCTTTTGGTCTATCAATGCCAATTCCATGTGCTCCACATCCCATTAATTTTTATTCTTACTCATCACGGGGGTGGAATGATTCATGGGCACATACTCCTTCATATTTTAGGCCATATTATATAGAGTATGCAGCTCCACAAGAATCATCATATGCAAGACAACCTTATGTTAAAAATGACCGTTTCAAGCATAAAAATCGGTCTAGAGTTCAAAATAAGAAAAAGATTGTCAAGCAGATTTATGTAGTGAAGAAGGATGGTCGCAAAGCTACAAGTTCAGATCTGAATACAATTGATGAAGAGCCAATTAATGTGTTAAAGACTTCGGCTATTAATGGCAATGAAGAGAAAAATTCAGCTATTGATATTCCAAATGCTAAATCTGAGCAAAAGAGGTTAAATGAGCCAAAAATCAAGAAAGAGTTGTCACTGTCCAAAGCTCAACCACAGCCGAAGCATTTACTCGGTTCGTCAGATTGGCAAAAGAAGAAGCTCCAGAGACTTAGTGCCCAAGAGCTAAAAGAAAAAGACATGGCGTGGGTTCCTAAAGGAAGCATTCAAACTCAAGACGAAGACGATGTTTCCACAGAAGTTGCAATGCAATTAAAGAAGAATAGAAGGTCCAAGAGACGATCTTCAAATATAAGGTTTGCACCAAATCATCAAAATTATTGGTCAATGCATCGTCTATTTGGTTCACAAATACCATATACGCCTGTGTATTGGAATTCATCCATGAATATGTTTGGTTATCCCTCATGCTCTTATTTTGATCCTTGGACGTCATATGGGTCTTTATATCAAGGAGGGTTATCACTAAATTGTTATGCCTTTTGATTAAATTCAAAAGCCGAAATATTTAGTTTTTAGAGATGGTTTTTATTCTGGATTTATATATCTCTCTACACTATTTCGGCTATACATATTCTTATGGATGAATTTACTGTACATGATAATTTGTGTCATCCTTGGCAACATATATGGCGGATGAATGCTTTTGATCATCGTCCTGAAGTGTTAAACTTCCCGATCAGATATCACTTGGTTATTTTAATGCCCGGGGGCAAGAAAGTTCATCAAAAGAAAGTTGGTCAGCTGATCAGGCGAAACCGGTCAGACCGGTTTCCCAAACCGGTCAGACCGGTTTGTCCCAGGATTAATAGAATGAACATTTTTTTCCTTATGGATTTGGTATTCTTTTTGGATCGGCATGAAAGAGTTCTCAAGGCATTGGTGCTGTTTTTGTTTCATCAAATGATGCTATAGCCGGTTTAAACATTTTATATCAATATTTAGGCCGAATATGAAGTTTTGTATTCGAGCTAGAAATCTTGTGATCCATTGGTGTGGAATAGCCAAAAGCGTTTGGTAATTCAAGTGCTTACGCTGAACTGATGATTATTTTGTTCACAAAAGGAGTATCATAAAGATGCCTGGATGTTCAACCAACCGTTTTATGAGACCGGTCTGACCGGTGTATGTCTACTATTCTGGCTATTGAAACTATAGAATTTGTTGCGGCCGAGGCTAGTAGTTAGAGAAGGCTTATTTTTGAATATTTGCATGATCCAAGATGCATTGCAAGATCAAGAGAAAGACAAACAAGAGGAATTCAAGAGTAATCCGGCTATTATCAGCTTCAAGGTAGTTGTGTCATATTCATCTTTTGGCCGATTATTCACTTTTTGTGATGCAAATAATTTGTGGATGCAATATTGAATTAATTTACTATTCTTCATTCTCAAGTTGAGAAGTATTTCAAAAGACCAATTAACATTAAAAGCAATTTGGTCATTTTTATGCATCCATGATGGCTTACAAGTGTGAGGATGGTTTCTCCAAAATTTCATTGCCAAGACAGCATGTACTTAGACTTGTTCACTAACACAAGGTGTCCAAATAGTAGCAGCATGCTGAATTCTTCATATTGGATAGAATCAAGCGATATGGCCAATTGGAATATTTTGCATTAACAAGCAAGCTGGATATGGTTCTTTTACTTCGGCTAGAGGTTTATAATTCAAGGATGTGAGGCTGGTGGACACAATCAGTTGCAATTATAGAAGACAAAAGACCAATTGATATTAATTGTAATTGGGTCAATTTGTGCGTCCATGGTCATTTGAAGCATGAGGTTGACTTTGAACCAAATTTCAGACAATCATAGCTGAAGTAGTGTATACTCAGGTTCATATATCATGGGAGATGCAGAAATATGAGTAGCATGGTGAAACCATCGTCTTGAGCCAAATGAAGATATGTGGATAATTGGACTTCTTCATCATTAGAGACAAGATGTGATATATGTACAAGTGCTTATCATTGTTTCAGTGCAGTTTTGGCTTGGAGAAATATTTCTTGATACGCAAGCTTTACCAAGAAACAGGGGTGCATATGTTGACACCCAAAATTAACAGACAGTGCAAACTGGTCTGACCGGTGTGCACAAACCGGTCAGACCGGTTTGGATAATGTTGTTAAAATGCAGATTGGACTTTACCATTGCGTAGCTCTCGTCGAGACGATCAAGATGCATATGTAGAACACCTAATTTGGACTCCGGATGAGAGAGTTATGACTTCGACAAGATATGCACTCGGGAAAAGAGGTCAGACCGGTTTGGAATCCGGTCAAACTAGTTTTTAAGCTGTAATTCGAGTAGGTTTAGGTTTTCTGATGTAATCCCATATTGTAACCGACTCATGAGGGGTAAGACTTCCCCGGCCTATAAATATAAAGGCTAGAAGGCCGATTGAGATATATCCAATCGAATCAAACATTACTTTATCCTTTACCTCAAACCCTAATCTCTTCCAACCTCCATGCTTCTCGTCCGCTGATCTCCACGACCAGAGATGACGTCCTAAGGCTCGCTGGTCACCCTAGGGCATGCTGGCGACGTTCACACCCTGACGGGGTCCCTCCCGGGTGAGAGCTTCGACGGTCTTTGCTAGTTTGCTCGTAAACTAGTCGTTCTTCATCACGTAAGTGTGTTGGTTATCTCTTTGCTGGTTTGCTCGTAAACCTTGCCATCCTCCAACACGTAAGTTTGGTAGTTACTCTCACAAACAGTCGATTCTAGCGAAACCCTAGAAACCGGTCAGACCGGTTAAGCGAGCCGGTCAGACCGATTCGTGCGAACTTGCTGATCTTCATTCGTTTCAAGTACTCTCGTGTGTTGACCGAGATTTGCGTCAACGCCTTGAATAGGGTGTGCTCGAACAATTTCTAGCCTGGTGGTCTAGTTGTATCCTTAGTCAAGCAAATTGAAGAGCCATGCATTCATGTGTTTTTCCCATTGACATTTTGTTGTTCCTTTTATTCTCTGCTGCTGTCCGGTTGGTTGCAGTTTTTGCAAGAAAGTCGTCGTCAACTCATCATCGTCTTTGCCCATGCGTGCCAAGTTGGCATTGCCAAAACCATCGGTTTCACACTCACGTGGTGACTGGCGTGGGCCTTGTTCTTGATGCATGGTTGTTGGGCCATATTTCCTTGCGTGCAATATCTAAGCTCGCTCCAAGCTGAATATCGTATTCAAGAGTACGTTCAAAAAAGTGTATGGCTAACAGAAAGGCTACTTAATTCAAAATTGGGTTCATCGAGTCAGTATGCTAACAATTTTGAAAGTGTATTTTACAATAGTTAGGGCGCGAAAAAGTAGTTCCTTCAGAGCTTCCCAATATTGAACTCGCCCTCTCTCCCCTCCCAGCCGTGTTGGCCGCCGCCCCGCCTCTCCCTCTCCTCTCCCCTCCCTTCTCCTCCCTCTCCTCGGTCGCTTCCTCCTCTTTCTGCCCCAACTCCGATCCAGATCTGGTCACCCATGGTCGGTTTCTCCGGCCACCTCCCGCCGCCGTCAGCCTCTCCCGCGCCGGATCCGGCCTTCCGCCGGCTTCTTCGCTGGGTCGCGGTGGGCTCAGCCACCTCCTCCGTCATCGGCGCGTCCGCCGCCGGACCCACCGCTTCTGCCCCCCGACTCCGCCGCCGGGGGCCCGGTGTCGCCCGCTGCCGCCTCTCGCCGGCGATGCCCCGCTTCGCTGGTGTGGCGCCAGTGAGCGCCGGTGTTGAACGCCGGCCTTCCGGGTTCTGCGTGCCGCTGCCTTCCACGCACTGGCCGCCCTCGGATCTGGGCTGTCCTTGACCGCTTACCCGTCGTCGCCCCAGATTCGCGGTAAACGTCCTTTGGCTGCACCACCCCTCAGGTGTTGCGTCGTCTTCTGCTGGGGTGACCGCCGGCGGTGTGCTTGGTTGGGAGATGGCGAAAGCCCTGTGGTGGTGACGCCCCTTGGCGCCATTTACCTTGCTGAAGGCATCATGCCCCCTCCTCTCCGGTGAACTTCTGGGCGAAAGCCCTGACTACGTTTGGTCGGACAACGACGACGTCTTTGGTGTCGCTCCCCCACTTGAGGCGTTGTCTCGAAGTTTCTGTTGACGTCACCCTGGAGGGGCTTTCCTAGCCGTTCGCTTGGTGGAGGTCGCCGGTCGTCCCCGTGGAGGTTTCTGCTCCTGCGCCTGTCTTCGCCTCTATTGTCCACCTTGTCCGGGCTGCCTTGGTCGTCGTATCATCATCTGGCGGATGCTTTGCCGCCCCCTGGCACTGGCGGATGCTTCACCGTCGTTGTTGTATCGAATGGGTGGATGCTTTGCCACCCCTGCTTTTAGCTCAGGCGGATGTTATGCCGCCGTGGTCGTCTTGGTTGGTTCTGGCGGATGCATTGCCGCCGTGGTCTTGGTTGGGTGGATGCTGCCACCCCTCTCGTTGCTCTGGTGGATGCTTTGCCGCCGTGATCGTTTCGGATGCTTCTTCATCGGTTCGGGCGGATGCTTTGCCGCTATGTTCGTGCTGCTCGGTGGATGCTTTGTCACCATTGTGACCTTTGGCGCCTTTGACGAGACTATCTGTTTGCAGGTTCAGGAGTGTGGTCGTTTCTAGGTTATTGGGTTTGGGTGTACTGGAGCCTTGGTCGCTCGCTTCTATTTGTTTTGTTGGCCGCTTGTTTCCTGGCTATTTTTCAGTTTTTTCTCTTTTTTTTAGTCCTTTGTGCGCTTGTTAGGTCAACTCATGTTTGGCATGTGACAAGTAATACCTGTAAAATGCTTTCTTCTTAATGAAATAGCACGGTCGTGAAAAGAAAATAGTTAGGGCGCTGAAAATTCTAAGATGAAGGACTTCTAGTAGTGATGATGGCCAGGTCCAACAAGAACCACCAGTGATGGTGGAGGGAGGCAGGGCAGCGTCATACGAGTTGAGGAGCGGGGGATTAGGTTACAAAGGGACGTGAACTTGGACTATTGGATAGATCAAGATTCAATGGTAAAAATTTGATGTACATGATAACAAAATATCAGTCAATTGTTAGTAAGGCAGACCCTACAATCTCCAGCTAGCATAAGCGACTGCTAGAGCACGTTGTCGTCCTTGACGACGCGTGCTTAGTTTGACTGTGACCATCAAGCATCAGCAGCTGCACTTTGAACCCCTCGCGTGTGTGCGGCGTCGTCCGAAGAACGTCAATAAAAAAACATGTTGAATGTGCATATCAGGCATCTAAACGTGAAGCGTTTCTGAAATCTGAACTAGCTCCACATGGATATGGTACATCCGTACATGTTGAACCCGGCCCCGAGTATACACAGGCCCTGAGTATAATTGACTCGATTACAAAGGACCCAAGGTCCCGGCCCACAGCTACACACTCTTACACAGTACACTTCTGTTTTCCACGCGTGCATCATATGCATGCATGCATCTTAATTAACTTGTTCTTTTATATGAAGACACGGGATTGTTGTGTCAGGTCTACTCTGAAGACCATTTGGCATGTTATTGGTACGTGTACTTCATAGAAAATATTCTATAATTGATCTAGGGTAGTATTGGTTCTAAAGATCGTGATTAATTTTACTTCTTCCAAACCAGGTGATACGGTGAAGAAAACGTCATTTTGTTTGGATGGAAGGTCGCCTTAGCCTGACTTTATCTCTCCTAGCAGGTCCAAGTCATTAGCTTCTTTTTAATTTCTTTAGTCTGTTTTTAACTCGGTCGTATATATTTTTTCTAGTACCTTCCATGTCAATGCTAGTAGCATCCGTATTCGTAAACTTATTCATTCTAAGCCGATATTTAGTGTGTCTAAGAAGTGAGAATCTATATCTTAATCGTTTGGTACAAGTACAATTAATGCATGAAGCGCGTCAGCCAACGTGGTCCAAAATATCACTCTTATGGTTTGAAAACCATGAGCGCTATGACTACACAAAAAAAAAATTGCAGCACTACAGGCACTCAAAACTTATTTTCAAACCCTACTATCACCATTTCAACTTAAATCAAAATGTGAGGCTGATTCCTAAACATAATTCAAATGCGATCATACAAAGTGCACTGATCCAAAAGGGTAAAAAATCCATTTGTGCTCAGGTGGGAACTATATTTCTTAACAGTTTTTACCATCTGCAACTACACATGATGATACCAATATACCACAACAAAAAGCAACCCTGACCATGGGGTTGTCCTCTTAGTTTCCTCACATCATTCCCCATATGATGCTGGATTTCCTAAAGGATCAAGGAGGCATACAATAAGGACATAAAGTAGGAGGATGCCATAATTAAGATATAGAACTAAAATTGGACGGTTACATTAATATTAAACTGCTAAATTAAATTATGTTTCAATTATTATGTGCATCAACACCCTATGTCAATCAAAGTTTGCAATTCCATGGTGATAAGAAAGCAATTATAATTCTATAACCGTAGATTGTGTAGAGTAAATAGTATCAAGCTTGCAAACTAAAAAATAATATTTTAACTATGTTCTCGGAGACTTGTCGGTCTCGCTTTTATGCAATATACTCATTCTATACCAAAATATACATATCTTTATGCTTGTCCTAAATTAAACTATCTTATATTCTACAAAATGTATATGAAAATATATTAGGATATGATCTATGGCACGAAAGCAATATTGTTAAATCAATCATAAGACATATTTTTCATGTGGTACTTATTTGGTGTTGCGGGATGTAGTGGTGGACCTAAAATATAATCCAATGATTAATTCGGTAAATAGCTATAGAATATGATTTGATAATACATTTAAAAGATAACGTAATAGTTTAAATTCAAACATTAAGTTCAAAACTAACGTAGGTTACAATTTAATAGTTCAAGCATACCTTAATTCGGTGTTATAGAACCATAACTATAAACAAATATGAAATGGATGAACAATCAATCCATGAATCCTTAATTCTACCTACTATTGTGTCAATGCAAAAGCATCTCCCGTAGGGATCCAGAGGGACCCCTTTTAGATACTCGGCTTGGAGGAAGAATGATCGAGTGTATATTAGCGCATGGATAGAGTTGAGGCAAATGCAATTGTGTATGCTAGGTGGAGAACATAGTTTTTAGACAAGTTCGAGGCTGCACTCAGCATAACACCTTAGGTCCTGTGTGTTCTTGTTCAAGGTTTTGATCCCCTTTTTGGAGGGCATGTACATATATTTATATATAGTATATGAGTTACCTCCTTATGTGTGAATAGAATCTTTCCCGGTTGCCCCCTGCGTTATTTCTGACATCATCTTGTGGTACACCCCCTATTTGAATCTCCATGGATACATGCCCTAGGGTTTCTCTTATTGTTCATTCATGTTCCAGGCACTTGGAGCGGAGCCGCTACCTTAGCTTGGAAGGCAATCCATGTGCCGCCCCCGAGATGTCCATAGATCAAGGTTGGGCTCCATCTTCATTGTTTCTTTCGTTCTTGCACAGTGGCGGATCCAGGAATTTTGCTTAGGGGAGGGGGGATAGACATGATCGATATATAGTTAGAATTAGGTTGTCAACAAATTTAAGAATTTGAATATACTTTTCACCATATTTGGTACCTATGCATGCACTAGTCTTTGTAAACAGTACAAATGGTAATTCTTTTATGTAAAAGCAAGTGGTATTATGCCAAAATATTTAGAACTTGTAAAGTTTTTTTCCATTTTAGTCATACTTTGAGCACTTTAGTTTTAACAAAGCTTCATTATAGAGAACGCACGCTCCTTGTTGCAATTGAAAGTGTCCTCAACGTGTCAGATCATGCATGATCGTTGCTAAATAGTTAGTGCTCAATAAATAAATTAAGCACTTTAGCCTAATATCAATGGGTAAAATTTATTTTGCTACTTTGTTGAGGGGGGCCGTGGCCTCTGCCAGCCCCCTGGCTCCGTCGTTGTTCTTGCACCGCCAATTGTATTGCATTACGGTGACATGACAAGGCGGTGATGTCCCATCGCTACGTCTTATCCTGCTCTTGCCCACACACCATCTCGTTATGATGGTGTTTTTATGGGGAATCAACACGCAGGGTACATTAAATGCACTATATGTCTGCCTTCTCTGACTGGGATGAGGCGGTTTCTTGGGATCATCCCTCGGATGTGCCCCGTGTACCATGACCTCACCCTACCATGGGCCATACATTCCTTTCCTTTTGGCTACCACATTGGGTCCATGAGTTGTGGCAGCTCCACGGCAAACAAATCTTTTTTCTTGCCCCAAGGGGCCTCATATAGTCATATGCATGACACCAACAACTACATACTTCAATGATGAATGTTTATTCATTTAAAAATCAACCACAACCCAAAGCCAAAAACTAGGCTTAAGGGTTAAGTTGCATAACTTGAGTCTATGATTCCGCACGCATGGAAGGCCAAGTTTGAGCCATGAGAATTGATTAGACTTGGAGGTGGTGCACACGTTGAGGCATGTGTTAGGAGTTGGAGCCTGTACACTGGGGTTAGCGAGGTTTGAATATTGTATCGAAGTTTGGAATGCAAATGGCGAGATATAATGGGTTAGGCCGAGAGATATGTTGTTGCATGGGCGGACTTGTGGTGATCTAACTATTGTGGAGGGTGTAGGTGTCGAGCGCCAGCGCCAGTGTTTGTGATAAAAAATAGCATTGCTCGATTTTCTGGACGAATCTGGCCAAACCAATTTTATTAGAAACCAGTCAGATCATTTTGTATGATTGTGTAAAACTATAATTTAGACTTCTCCATTGCGTAGATATTGTCAAGGTGATAAAAAGGAATTTGTAGAAAGTCCAATTTGGACTTCGGATAAGGGAATTATGACCTCGAAAAGGTTTGTACTCCTGCAACGAGATATCACTCGGACCCAGTTTTGGATCATCCGAGTCATATTTGGAGATTCGTGCGGAAAAGTTCCACTACAAAAACTTTTACCAACTTACCTATGATTGTACTAAGAAAGTATCACGTTCCACTATGTATATTTCTATTTAGAATTTAAACTGCAAGTTTGTTTTTTTAACTTGATACTCACGCTCGACCTTTGGCTAGTTGGATGGCTGCATCAAGTAATTATTATTGACAAAACATGTGCTCTAATTATACACTTATATTAGGCAGACATTCTCGAAAGTTCCTACTCACCCTTTGATACTGCACCACTCACAATTATTTTCCTCCAACCTCATTGTTCAAAGATATATACGCTACAATGTACGCTTTATCACAAGATGGAAAATGCGAAGTTAAAGTAGGGAAGTTTTGATAACACTCACAAAAATACTTTTGTAACAATATTCATATTTGTTTTTTGTTTGGTGGTCATAAGTGGTAAAATTGTGTCCAAAAGCAGAGAAAAAGAGAAAAAGAAATGCCCATTTATGTGCGGCCATCACATCCCGACTAATATATCCACAACACTTCAAAACAAACCAACCCGTCCATAAAAATCGCAAGAGCTAACTAGAACATGACATGAAAAATATCTAGGCAACAGGTGGTTCGCAAATCTATTCGAGCTGTAGAGAGCTGAGCTACCAGTTCAGGGGCAGGACAGGCATGCCCGATTACTCTTAACGCTCAAACAGAAAGGTCAATTAAATGCTGCGAAATGGAGCAGACTCCAGGCCGGGAGCAAATTAAAGTTAGACACGATCCGACCATTTTGCTTGTAGTACTGCGGTTGGTTAATTATTCTTGTCAAGTGTTCAGCATTTTTTTCTCGAAGAGACGATTGAGAATTCAAGGATAACCAACCGCTGATTGATGGTGCATATGGCGGCACCGTACCCAATAGACTGATCCAAGGTATATATGGCGAGCTTGCCAGGTGTAAAATAATTGTAGCTGACTTCTATTTCAATGTTTGAGGCCTGAAGGAAGAACCTACCCATGACCATGAGGAGTGTTAAAGGACAAGTGAATTGTCCATCTTTTTCTATCAGCCTAATTTTTTGGGTTGAAATGATTGGTACATGCAACTCAATAATTAGGTGGGGGCCTGATCGATGATAATGTTGTATGCTCCTTCAAATAAACTTCATGCCAAGACGCATGTCGTCCTTTCGGGAAAAAATAGTAAGAAATTGGAACAATTTGAGCATAGAAATATTTTCCTAGCACCGCATGAATTGATTTAATCTTGTCATCAGCAGCTACAACCTGTCAAATTCTTCAAATTAAAATAAAACCTCTAGACCAGCTCCCCAGTATGTCACCATGACTGTCGCGCGCAAGAGCTTGGAGATGAAGAATCAGCACCTGAGCATGACAAATAATAGGTTTTACTTGAACAATTCTTGCATGGTGTTCTTGCCACATGCTTTAAGAGTCAAGCAAATTGTTCCATAGGGGCTGGTATATAGAAGTCTAGCGAATTGAAGTGACATGCATGCCTACATGCATGTGTATTTTCTATTGACAATTTGTGCCCTCTTCCATCATTCTCTTTCGCTGTCGAGGATTGCAATTTTTCAAAGAAGTCCCGCATCAACTCATCGTCATCCTTGGCCATGCATGCCAAGTGGGCATTGCCTAAGCCATCAGTTTTGTGTGTCCTTGTGTAAGTTTGACCTGGGCCTTCTCCTGTGTCTACTCGTGGGCTCGAATTAATCGTAGTGCAGGGTGCGATGTAGGTAGGTCATGGTAATCTATCTATAACAATTATATAATTGGTACCCACTAAAAGTCTAACCCCTATTTCTCTCCACATGCAAGATGTTCACGTCACCATAATTGGTACCCACTAAAAGTCTCACCCCTATTTCTCTCCACATGTAAGATGTTCACGTCACCATCCACTAGATCTTCTCTCAACATGCAAGCTGTTCACGTCACCATCCACTAGAATTATGAATTTATATCTTCTACTGATTTTCTGCGGCTATGCATTGTGTTAGTCTTTGTGAGTACCATGCTACAAATTTCTAAGTAGTTCTCTCTCAATAAAATAAATGTGTTTTCCTCTATATTGTTGTTTACAAAAAATATTGCAATGCAATTATTTTAGATTTTGTATAAATTCTCGCAGCAACGCTGTAACGCCCGCGTTTTCGATCTCTGGGAAAATCGCTGAAGAAATCATCCGGTAAAAACGTTTTCAAAATCTTTTACCACCCGAGCTCCCGCTTCCGCCAAAACCTTGTCCTTCTTGTTACCACCGTTCCCACCCCCTTTTTTCCTGTTCGCTTCGTTGTCACCGCTCTCTTTCCCATCCCACCCTGCGTCGCCCGCTCTCGGGTCGACCGCCGGGCCGACCGTCTCTGGCCGACCGCCGTCGGCGCCTGTCTTTCCCGCCGCGAATCCCGTCGTCCCCTCTTCCTTTTCCCTCTCTTTCTCTTCTTTTTCCCTTCTCTCTTTTCTTCCTTCCCTTTTCTTTTTTTTCCTTTTTCTTCTTTCTTCTCCCTTCCCTCCTCTGCTCCCTCTGCTTTCACCCGACGCCGAGCTCCACTCCCCTGTCCTGCTCGCCGCCGGCCCACCCCCCCCCCCCCCCCCCGCCCGCTCACCCCTCTCACCGCAGCCACCCTCGCTCGCGACATCGCCGCCGTGCCCGCCACCACATCGGCCCCACCACTCCTCGGCTCCGCTCGCCGCCGACCGCCGGTTCCCCGGCCGGCATCACCCCTCTGCCGCACCACCTCCGCTCCACCGCATGCCACCGCCGGCTCTGTCACGCGTGCTCTGCTCGACCGACCGCTGGCCGCCTGCGCGCACGTCACCACGGAGCACCGACCTCACCGAGCCACACCAGCGGCACCGACCACCAATGCACCGCCGTACCCCCCCCCCTGCGCAGTCCCGCCGGCACGCTGCCGTGCCACCGTGGGTCGCCGACCGCTCCGTCCTTCGGCCGGCCCCACTCTCCACTCGTCCCGCTGCCCGCAACCGTGCCGCCCTCCACCGTGGCCCTGCCACCACCATCGCCGACCACGGCCACCGCCGCTCTGACCGCCGTACGCAGCGCTCGCGCGTGCACGCCACCGCCCGGCCCGCTGCCTCTCTAGCTCACTCGCACCTCGTACACCCAAGCACACACGCCACCACGCGACACCAGACCGCCCTCGCCGCCGTACCAATCACGGCCATAATTTCCGGCCGCCATAACTCCGCCCGCCGACCTCCACAGCCGCCCAGGGCCCCTCCCGTCGGCCCACTTCGCCCGCCCCTCTCCACGCCTATATGTAGGCCGGCCAGCTTCCTCACCCCCACCTCCCGCTCACAAGCTCTCCAGCTCACCTCCACCACCGCCGCAGCACCGCCACCCGCTGCCATTGCCGCCGCCGCTCCTGATCCCTGTGGGCAGCTCACCATTGCCCATCCCCGCCCAAGGTGAGACAGTGGATGGACCCCTCTCACTGCCCCCTCCCTTTCCCCCTGTCCAATTTCCGCCATCGCCGCCCACAGGGCCGGCGAGCCCAGCGCCGCCGCCGCCAATCCCCTCCCCTGCTCGCCGCTCTGTTTCGGGGAGAAGAAGAACGGAACATTTACCCATAACCCCCTACCCTTTCTGCCATTCAACCCGCAGTCCAATAAACAGGGCCCCCTCTCTCCTACGCACTTTCACAGAACCCCCTGAGCTTTTACCGAATTAACCTGCGGTCCATCTGACACTATTCTCTCTCTCTGCCTTTTTCGCCAGAGGCCCTTGAACTTTTCCATAATTACAGAAAGGTCCTTTTCTTTTTAAAACAGCCCCTAAACCTCCACCAAATTCGTCATTTCATGCGCTAATTTAATCCCGTTTGACCCCAAACTCCACCACAATAATCACCAGTATATTTCCACTACCCCAACCAGTCCATACTCAAAAATAATCGTGTCATCATCATTCGCTCTCATTTTCCGTTCTTTCTTTCGGAGCTCAATAAAAGTTTTTCTTTTATTTATTGTGTGTTTGTTCGTGTGTGCCGTAGACTCTGCTGTGAACGAGGAAGGACTCGAGGAGGAGCAGTGCTACGAGCAGGAGCTTGGAGACCAAGACCCCGGGCAGGAATCCCCCGAGGGTTGGGAGAACGGCAAGTGCAATCCCACCCCTTGATGCATACTTTTGTCCCAGTTTCTATAAACACAACTCATGGCCTGATTTATAAAACTTGCATAATTTTTCCGCTAAACCCGGTTGGATAGCCATGCCTTGATTGCTATGAATGTTTCCTTGACAACCTAGATTAATGTTTAAATATGACAATGCGCTATTTGAATATTAGTCACTGCTAGAAATGCTTAGGAACATTTTACCAGTATACCCCATGACAATCACTTGGTGTTTACAAAAGCAACGGTGTGCGTGCTTCAAAATAAAAGAGATGATTTGTGTAAATAAAATGAATACCCATGTGGGATGAGACAGACGGAATTTCTATGTGAAATACCGAGGTGAGCTCGAACCTGTGTGGTTGAGCATGGTGGGAGTTGTCTATCCTATCACCAGTTTTGGTATGATGTTGATGTGTCATCTAGCCTAACCCATTTTACTGTACCACCACTCGACCGTTGTATGTGGCAACGGCCAAGCATAAATCCCACTAGTTGAGTTGCTGGTTATGTGGTGTGCTGGTGAGCAACAGAGGGCCATGGAGCCGGGGATACGATCTATGTGAGGTATGCCCCTGGGTAGGACCTCGTTGGTAGGTTGCTTACCCCCTGGTCGCGTCTGTGATAACTTGTCAGTCTAGCTATGGTGGGTAATGGCTTTGATAGGAGTTGCGCTGGCACTAAGGTGTTCATGTTGCGGTAGCCTACTTGTGGTTGTGTACACCTCTGCAGAGTTAAAACCTATCCGGATAGCCGTGTCCACGGTATTGGGCGAGTTACGGCTTGGTCACTTCACTAGTCCCCCGTTTTGGTGTAAGAAAGTATTGGTGTTTGGTTGAGCTGAGAAATGTTTTGACATGACCTACGACAGATGGGAAATCTGGTAGCAATAAAACCCTGTATGAAAAATTATTACTTTTACTGTTCCTTTTAAAAGAAACATTTGTGAAAACCCATTGCGAAAACCAACCCCCTTGCATGTGTAATAAAATTTGTTTTGCTGCTAAATAAACCATAAGCCATCCTTGTTACAATACTTGCATACTTCTGTTATACCCCTCCGTGGTTGTGGTTGTGCTTGCTGAGTACGTTTGTACTCACCCTTGCTTAATCTGTTGCAGAGGCAGACCCGGACTTTGTGCCTGAGGACGTCGTTTAGAGGGGTTCGTTCTACACCCAACCTTTGCCTGTGTGTTAGGGTCACCAGCTGGAAGCCGCATGCGTTGCCACTCTGATGAAGACCTCTATGTTTTCAATCTTTTTATCTGGAGCTTAGTGTTAGTTCTGTTTGTCGTGGCCCTGCAATGCCACCGTTTCTCGTAATGTTGTTCTTGTACTGAACTATCTGTTGTAATAATGTGAACCAGCATCCTGGGACTGGTATTTGTATCACATTAAGTTCTCTCTTTCGAGGGGACGCTTCAGGTGGTATCAGAGCCGATAGGTTGGCCGTAGGACGTACCCCTAGGATCTTGACCCTACCTAATCTTTTCCCACTAGTTGTTCTTGCCTAAACCTTTTCCCCACACAAGTACTCACCGACGGCTTTTTTGACTTGTTCCAGATGGCCCAGCCGGCTGAGGAGGGTTGGGGTGAAGGAGTCTGCCCCGCAGAACCTGGCCTCCCCAAGTTGCTGCTGCTCAGCCTGGAGCACGTTGGAGTCGCAGAGACCCCCGAGTACTTTTGCCGGGAGTTCACCACCAATGGTACCCGTCGGTGCCGGATGTTCATCTTTGTGGGGAAGAGCTCACTTTACAAGGAAGTGGCACCTTGGTTTGTCCACGCCACCGGCTACGACCGCCCCAACGCCTACCGCAAAGCCGCAAGAAGAGCCCTGATGTGCCTCCGCGTACTCTACAAGCAGTACCTTGTGGGGACCGCGTTAGGATTTGCCCCACCCCTGGAAAGTGGAGGACGCGAGTGGATTGCCCAGATGAGGAACCTTGGGAGAGATGAAGATATGGAGGACACTGTGTCCCACTTGTCCATTTACCTCACTGGCTTGGACAGGCTGTACCGAGAGACATCGGGACAGCTGAGACACCAGATCCGCAGAGCCGAGAAGGCGGAAAAGGAATTGGAAGAAGTGAAGAGAGAGCTGGAGATACAGAAGGTGACAACTACTCAGGCTGTCAGCTCCCTAGCTGCTCAACACGCTAGATGCCAGGCTTACTCTGAGTACATGGATAGGCTTGAAGCCTACAGAAGGGAGAATGGGTTGATGGAAGGAGAGCCCGAGATGGCCCACATGGATGCAGGCACACAGACCGAAGATGAAGTGCCAGAGCACCAGCTCCCTCTGAAGAAACGCCGAGTCTGTCTGGAGTAGAGTTCTAGTCTAGACTAGCACCTAGCCTAGCCTCTCCTAGAGTAGAGTCTGTTGTTTCCAGTAGCACTACCAGCTTAGCATCGATGTACCCATGATCCTTGTACCCCGCCATGTTATGCAATAAAGATCGTCTTTTATCCTGCATCTGTTCAAGTTTTGTTTTCCCCTGATTTCAGATGGCGGAAGAAGGATGGACCCAGGGAGTCTGCCCAGTCACACCAGGCTTTGCTAGCCTGTTGATCCCCGCGCTGGAACACCTCGGTGTACCTGAACGCCCGAGGTACTACAGCAGGGAGTATGAGCACCATGGGACACAACGCTGCAGGGTTATCATAGTGGTCGCCAAGAGTAACCTCCACCCAGTCGAAGCATGGCGTACGACCGCCACAGGATTCAGGCACCAGGACACCTACCCCTTGGCTCTCAGGAAAGCCCTCCGTTTCATGTGCGGAATCTTTGAAAGGCACCTGGTCCCCACTTCAATGAGGTACTTCCCGCCGGTCGTCAAAAGTGCAATCTGGCGAGACCGCATAAGGAACTTGGAACAGCGCCGCCAAGAGGAACCCATCCTGTACCAAGTGGTCACCCACCTCAATTCCTTGGACCAACTCTTTGACGAGCAGGCTGAACGCCTGAGGGAACAAACTTCCCAGGCTGAACAAGCAGAATTCTCGGTCCGCATGCACCAAGTCCAGGTGGCCCAAGCTGAAGCAAGAGCTGCTACTGCCATCAGCAATGAGGCAGTCGCCCAAGAAAGCCTCCGGCAGGCACGGGACCTGCGTATCCAGGATTGGACCAGAAGTGGAACGCCTGTTCCAGCAATTGGAGAACCCCATGTCCTACTGGGGACACCGATCATGGCATGGGGAGAAATTGTGGGGAACCCACAGGCACTGTCAGGAGCCCCGGCAGGATCACCGCCCGCTGAAGAAGGACCGTCTGAGCCGCCTCGGGAGAATGGGACCTTGACCGAGGCTGAGCAGGCACGACTTGCACCGCCAGAAGAGCGCACCAACCCAGAGGAGAGCTCGCCTCGCGAGTAGGCCCAGAGTCAAGCACTCAGATGGGAATGAAGCCAGCTCGGTCCGCAGAACCCTTGTACCCCTAGCAGTAGCTTTCCCTAGCATGTCATGTACCCCGCCCGAAAGTGCGAGTCTTGTTGTAACCCTCAGCTGTTGGAATGAAACCTTGTGTGTTTGTTTGTTAGCTTGTGTGCTGTTTCTGCCTTTTCAAAATGCGAACTAATCAACTTAAACATCATTTAACCCAATCTCACGAAGGCCTTGCTCCAACTGCAGATGGTGAACACTCGTGCTAGCGCCTCGCAGAGACGCGCCCCTCTTGCTGGGGGAGAGCAACCAGAAGGAAGAAGAGAGAACCCTGAGAACCAGGAAGTGGATCAGCAGGATCCTATGGGAGAGAACCAGCCTGAAGGACAAGCGCCTGTAGGAGGCGGACCAGAAGCGAGTCATCCGAGAAGTCAGAATCAGGGATCTTTTGTTGTACCCCCGCTCCCACCGGATTTCAACCTGGCACAAGCTTTGTACCACCACACCCTGTTCATGCAAAACGTGTGGAATGCCAGCCGCCGCCAGGAGACAGCCCGTAGACCCAATGCGGGTGACAAGTTGACCAACTTCCTGAGAACCAGACCACCCACCTTTGGAGGGTCTAGCAACCCCTTGGAAGCATATGACTGGCTGAGAACTATCAAGAGGAAGCTGGAACCGTTTGGATGTGGAGACCGTGACAAAGTCCTCCTGACTTCCCATCAACTCACTGGAACTGCCTTGGCATGGTGGGATGCTTACTATGCAGCTTCCCCAAATGAGTCTGCAATCACTTGGAAGGAGTTTGAAGAAGAATTTCGTCGCTACCACATCCCCGATGCCACCATGAGGCGTAAAGCAGATGAGTTCCGTGCACTGAAGCAAGGGAACAAGACCATGGAAGAGTACACCCACGAGTTCACTGAGCTAGCCCGTTACGCACCAGATGAAGTGAAGACAGATGCAAAGAGGCAGGACGCTTTCATCAGAGGGTTGCATCCAGACCTTCGAGCCCTGCTAGTCTCCCACTGTTTCCCTGACTTCAATACACTGATGAACAAGCCCATTGTCACAGAGAGGGCCAGAATGGATGCTAGGCAAGAGAACAAGCGCAAGTTCCTGGAGAGCAAGAACTGTCAGCTGGATCGCTCGCAGAAACCCAGGAGCTCCGGTTATGCTGCACCTAGACCCCAGGTCCCCATGCAGTATAGGACCCAGTTTCAGGCTACAAGCCCCCAGGCTCCCAACAACCAGTATAAGAGCCAGAACACCTCAAAGCCGCCACAGAGCAAAGTCAGTCAAGCCACAGCCAACAACAGCAATGCGAGAGCCTGTTTCAACTGCCGTGAGACCGGACATTACATCGCGGATTGCCCATACCCTAGGAGCAAGCCTGCGATATCAGTCTACTCCAACTCGGTGAATGGACCCAAGCCACCCGTGTCTGGAGCCAACCGTGTACCCGTCCGCAGCACCAACACCGGCAGCAACAACAACAACAACATCCAGCAGTCGTATGGACGAGCCC
The DNA here is from genome assembly GCA_033239725.1 of Echinochloa phyllopogon. Taxonomy (NCBI): domain Eukaryota; kingdom Viridiplantae; phylum Streptophyta; class Magnoliopsida; order Poales; family Poaceae; genus Echinochloa; species Echinochloa phyllopogon. The sequence continues at coordinate 8,937,850 of BTCW01000001.1, forward strand.
GCGTCAACCACATCGACGCACAGGAAGCTCAAGGAGCACAAGGAGTAATACTCGGTGAGTACCTAGTCAGTTCAGTTTTGGCAACAGTATTTGTTGACACCAAAAATTGGCACCAGGAAGAGGCTGACATGTGGGCCGGATTCGTTGAAGAGATATCATTCGGCAAAGGAGTTTTTCCCCAGAGCATTCGGTAAAGACGTTTTGCGGTCGGGAGCGCATCGTCATTCGGCAAGGAAGCTGTTTCGCAAGAGGCATTCGGGAGCGCGTGATGACGTGGATCAAGTATAAGGAAAAGGCTGGTTTAACTTGGAATGCAAGGCGGATACGGTGCCCCGGCGTTTATCTTTTTTAGGAAATAAATAATGTAATCGTAATCGATTAGGAGTCGTGTCGAAACCTGGGTATAAATATAAACCCATGGTGATTGTAAAAGCATCATCCAATCAATCATACAACAAACCGGCCCCGTGCCAACTTCGAGTCCTTTAGTCGAGTCGTCGAGTTCTTCGAGAGGAATCATCGATCCGTCGACCTCCGTAAGTATCGACAACCCTGCGCCATGCCTAGTATCATGCGGTGGATTTAGGCTCTGGTTCAGGAAGGTTCCATTGTTAGATCATGAGCCATGCGGTGGGCTAAGTTTTAACTTGGAACAAGTTATCGATTCTGTTGGATTTTGGCAAGATCTGATAGATCCATTAAGTTACCATGTGTTGCTCTGGGTTTTACCTTTGTGTTAAATTCATTACAACACTCTTTTGCCCAGTCTAGGTTGATTAGATTCGGTTCCAGCTCACAATGCTCTGCTTTTCCATAGCCGAATTCGAAATCAATCTAGATTGCCACGTGTTGCGGGTTCAAGCTCGTTGGTCTTGTGTAGATCTTGACAGAACCGGGTATCATGCGGTAGATGCAGGTTTTTGGGTCATCTTAGAGCTAATCATCCGGTGGATTAGAATTCGATTCGATCTGATAGATCTATCATCATCTACGAAGCGTGTTCCTTCTTCACGGAACCCGATTCGGCTATATAGCTGTATTCGACAGTATCGTCACGAGTGAAACACGTCCGTGGTTTTGTTTTAAATAAAGAATGCTTTTAGCCTTCCATGTTTAGGGTGTATCATGCGGTGGATTGCTCTATTCCTGGTTGGTGGTATGATTCTAAGCAAGTCGTATCATGCGGTGGATTAACTTGCTTGTTTCATGCTCGACGGGTTGAAAAGTACCTAGACATGCGGTAGACTAGTGCTTTTAGCCTATGCATTCTTGTTTATTATGAAATTATGGTCATGCTTTCGCCCTTTTATTTATCTACCATGCTCTGTTTCCCGTTGATCGGTTATGAATGTACGTCATAATGTTTATTCAGTCGATTACCGATCTTTCATCATGCTTACGTCACGCATTCGGCAGTGCGCTCCCTGCGTGTTTTGCCGATTGCCGAATGATGCTTTAACTGCCGACAGATAGCTTCTCTGTAGCTGTATGTCGTTCGAAACTGGCTCCGTAGCCGCAAATATGGAACTGACTGGTATTGCCCGGTACGTTCCAGGTGTTATCTAAACATCTTTTCTCCCTTTGTCAGTTTTCAGGAAAATTGACTGGCACGCTTTCGGATTCAAACGCTCGGGCCACGTGTGAAGCCAGCTAATTCGGCTTGCTGTGTGCTTGGCGTGAGGTGCGGATTTTACGTCAACACACTTTTTGGCACGCCTGGTGGGACCACAAGCTTCGAAGATGCCTGAATTAAAAGACATTCTGGATGTCACTTTTGAAGAATTGTCTGATGAACATCAACAAATGGTGAAGATTGCTGCAGATCAGTTCATCAAGAAATGCTTGCTGTCTTTTGCTAAGAACAGGAGTGGTGCACCATTTCTCAAGTCAGATCTGCCAAGAGTTCTTTTGCCGGGACAATCTGATCTTACTGAAGATGAAGAAAGGGAGAAGTTCTCTAGCTTGTTATACAAGGCTTTAGGAGAAACAATGACCAATCATAATGCTGCATTCCTGAACAGTTTTCGGCTCATACTGGTCAGCATCTTTGGTCAACACGTGGATAAGCCTTTTGAGCAAATGCATGGACAACTTGGTGGACCAACGTATTTCAATGTTCAAGCATCGGTTCCAAAACGTCATGGTAAAGGTACTGAAGAAACTGAAGCTTCTGGAATCAAAGACGCGAATGGACAGCCGATTCAACAAGAACTTCAGCATGCATTGCCGAAACCTCGTACATATGGTGATATGGCATTCGGCACCACGGGAAATCCACCTGCTTCTGCTTATAAGATATCCCCTCTGAACAACAGGCTGCAAAGGGACATGTATGGAAACGGATATTCAGAGTTTATGGATTACAATGCTATCGACGCTCTCCCGAATCCTGGGTATGTTGGTACTGCAGGCATGCTTGCTGGAAGACCAGGGAATCAAGATACCAGTATTGACCTCATGGTGCAAAAAATGACCGATGTATTGCAAAATCAATTCGGTCTGAAGCCTAAAAATCAGGGATACATGTACTCGTCTCCTTTCCCAGAATGGTACCAAAGGGTGTCATTGCCGAATAGAGTCAAGGTGCCTACAGAGTTTACTAAGTTCTCAGGACAAGATGATACTAGCACTGTGGAGCATATAGCTCGATATCTGATGCAGCTTGGAGAAGCTTCGGCAGATGAGGCTTTCAGAATCAGATACTTTCCTTTGTCGCTGACGGGTCCAGCTTTTACATGGTTTGCTTCTTTGCCTGCTCGGTCGATTTGTACTTGGAAAGACCTGGAGCAGAAATTCCATGCTCATTACTTCATTGGCAGTACCGAGAAAAAGTTGGTTGATTTGACCAGCTTAAGGCAGAGAAATAATGAGACACCTACGGAGTTCCTCAGGAGATTTAGGGAAACGAAGAGCATGTGCTTTTCTCTGAACATACCTGATGACCAGCTAGCTGGTATGGCTGTAGCTGGCATGCTGCCTGCCATTCGGGAAAAGCTATTCGGGATGGAGTTCGATGATCTGGGCCAGTTGTCACACAGATTGGCCTTAATGAGTAACCAGGCATATGGTTTCAAGAAAGATGCCAGATTTGCTAAACATAATGATGTAGCTGACATCTATAACCAATTCCTTGAAAGAGCAGATCAAGAAGATGAGTATGAAGATAGCGAGGAGATAGCTGCAGCAGAGATAGTGTGGAGTAAAGAACCAGTCATGGTGAATCAGAGGTGGATTAAACAGAATAAGGGCACCTATGATTTTGATGTAACTAAGGCAGATAAGTTGTTTGACTATCTTGTAAAAGAAGGCCGGATCAAGCTACCAGAGGGGCATTCTATGCTTCGGCCCGATGGAGTGAAAGATAAGAGGTACTGTGGATTCCATGATAGAAATTCTCATTCCATCAATGAATGCAGGGTTTTTAGAGTGAGGATTCAGAAAGCCATCCAAGAAGGTCATCTGAAATTCGACAATAAGATGAAGTTGGACAATAACCCGTTTCCTCAGAACATGATTGGGTTCTCGATCAATATGGTGAATGTTGCCGAATCTGGAGAAAAAGGAAAGATGAGAGTCCTAATGTCGAAGGAAGCGAAGCAGAATGGCTCAGTCGATCCTAATCGGCAAATCACGATCGAACAGATTCGCGAGGAAAAGCCTCGCTTCCCGAATAGCCGATTTGAAATTGGGAAATCTTCTAAACCCAGAGTCACATCGCGCATTCTCCTCAATAAGTGGCAGCGTCAGCAAGAAAAAGAGCACTGCCAGAGACGTGAGTACGAGGAGGAGAAGAGGAGGTGTGAAGAAAGAAGGTATGAGGAAGAACAAGAGGAATATGTCCGAGAACAAGAACGTGCACATTGGAACTTTGTCTTCTTCAGACACTGTTGGAACGAGGGTTTAAAGCTGCCCACGTGGAATAATTGTCCTGAATGCAATAATGGATATGTCGAACATAGGCAAAATGATGCCAATCGCCGATCCGTCCACGAAAGAATTGGAAGGATACATCCTAGTGATGATCGGCGTCTAAAAATATATAAGAATGATGATCAACCAAGGAAAAGACATGCTGATCATAGATGGATTGATCATGAAGAAGAAGATCGTGAGTATGTCTGGCAGAAAGGACAGTGGTGTCCACCTGGTTTAAGAAGGAGCCAGAAGAGAAGAGTCCAACGCCTGAGGAATCAAGAGTTGAAGCGAGCAGGAACCAGGATGAGATCAATATGGCGTCCAAAAGACAAACCTGACGAATCGGGTCATTCGGCTCCTACATGCATGGTATGTTTCTTGCCGAATGAATTCATGGCTCCAGCTAATCAAATTGTACAGGAAGAGATATTGTCAGAAGTGGATGAAGCCGAGCAATGTGGGTTAATGGCACAATTGGTATTGAATAAACAAGCTATTTTCGAGAAGCCAGTCCAGAATCGGCACATGAAGCCACTGTACTTAAGAGGATATGTCAACGGGAAGCCACTAATGAAGATGTTTGTTGATGGTGGAGCTGCTGTTAATGTGATGCCATACAATACATTCAGGAAGCTTGGCATGAGCCCTGGAGATTTAACGCCAACAAGCATAGTTTTGAATGATTTTGCTGGGAATCCGTCGGACACCAAAGGATGTGTACATGTAGATCTGATGATTGGGTCTAAGATTCTGCTTACAACCTTCGTTGTTATTGAAGGCAAAGGGGCATACAGCTTGCTACTTGGAAGGGATTGGATCCATGCGAATTGCTGTATACCATCTACTATGCATCAGCAGCTTATTCAGTGGATAGATGATGAAGTGGAAATTGTCCCAGCAGATGATTCAATTAGCGTGGCTAATGTAGAACAGGCCTTCTGGGAATATCAAGGCATAGATTGCTTCTCAGGTAAGGACTGGGGAGAAGGTCCTGTTGAGCCAGTCAGCAGTGATCAACAGCCGATCGAAGCAGTCGGCTCTTTTAGTAATTTTTAATGGATAATCCAATCGATGGGACTAATGGGAAGCTAGGACGAGGATTTGTGTCGGCTGATAAATTAGAAGAAGTAGACATCGGAGACGGTGACAAACCAAGGCCGATATTCATCAGTGCTAGCTTGGATTTGGTTTTCAGAGAAAAGTTGATTGAGTTGTTAAAAGAATACAAAGATTGCTTTGCTTGGGATTATTCGGAGATGTCTGGTTTAGATCGTTCCATTGTTGAGCATCGATTGCCGATCAAGCCTGGTTATAAACCTTACAAGCAACCACCCCGGAAAATCTACAAAGATGAAGTGTTGGCCGATGTAAAGAAAGAAGTGGAAAGATTAATAGCAGCAAATTTTATTCGGCCATGCAGATATGCAGAATGGATCTCTAATATTGTTCCTGTGTACAAGAAAAATGGGAAGATGAGAGTTTGCATAGACTTTAGAGATCTGAACAGAGCTACACCTATGGATGGATATCCAATGCCTATTGCTGACTCGTTGGTTGATGCTGCTGCTGGATATAAAGTGATTAGTTTCATGGATGGTAATGCAGGGTACAATCAAATTTTTATGGCATTGGAAGATGTAGCGAAAACAGCTTTCAGGTGTCCAGGACATATAGGGTTGTTTGAATGGGTTGTCATGACGTTTGGTTTGAAGAATGCTGGTGCAACTTATCAGAGAGCCATGAATTATATTTTTCATGAGTTGATCGGCAAGATTGTGGAGATATATATTGATGATGTTGTGATTAAATCATTGGATCATGAAGCACATTTGGCCGACATAAGGAAAACTCTAGAGTGCACTAGGAAACATGGGCTCAAAATGAACCCAAATAAATGTGCTTTTGGAGTTTCAGCAGGAGAATTTCTAGGATTTCTGGTGCATGAAGGAGGAATAGGAGTTGGCAAGAAAAGTATGAAAGCCATTGATGAAGTTGTTCCTCCAACTAATCTTAAGGAATTACAGTCATTACTTGGTAAGATAAATTTCGTAAGAAGATTCATATCGAACTTATCACAAAAGGTGTTGCCTTTCTCTTCACTGTTAAAAGTCAAGAAGGATCAGAAGTTTGTATGGGGTGACGAACAACAAAAGGCTTTCGATGAGATCAAGGAATACATGAAAGAACCACCAGTATTGGTACCTCCACAGCTAAACAAGCCTTTTAAGTTGTACGTGGCGGCTGATGCCCAAACTATTGGATCGGCCCTCATACAAGAATTTGAGGGAAAGGAAAGGGTAGTTGCATACCTTAGCCGGAAGTTGCTTGATCCCGAAACTAGGTATTCGGCTACCGAGAAACTTTGTTTATGTGTTTACTACTCCTGTACAAAATTTCGGCACTACTTGCTACATGCCGAATGCATTGTGTATTCAAAATTTGATGTGATAAAGCACATGTTGTCTATGCCAATTTTGAACGGAAGGATTGGCAAATGGATTTTAGCGTTGTCTGAATTTGAGTTAAAATTTGAATCGGCAAAAGCTGTTAAAGGACAGATTATTGCTGACTTCATTACTGAACATCGCGATTCATCAATTAATTTGCTTGAAATTGCTCCTTGGGTATTATTCTTCGATGGATCTTCATGTGACAAAGGTGGTGGAGTAGGTATTTTGTTAATTTCGCCAAAGGGAGAGGTATTTGAATTTGCTATTCCTATTCAACCTACTGTCACTAATAATCAAGCCGAGTATGAAGCGTTGCTCAGAGGACTTCAATACTTGAGAGAAGCAAAGGCCATTGCAGTTGAAATCTTTGGAGATTCAGAATTGGTCGTAAGGCAACTAAATGGCGAATATGAGTGCCGAAACGATATCTTAAGGAATTACTATGAGGAATGCAAGCAAATCTTAAAGGAGTTTCAGTCAGTGATTCTGCGGCATGTTCCTAGGAGAGACAATGAAGAGGCGAACAGATTAGCTCAAAGTGCTTCGGGTTATAGAGAGCTTCAAGAAGTTTTTGCTAATGATATATATGCTTTCGGGAGTGATCTGGCAGAAGGTGATTGGAGAAAAGAAATTGTTGATTATCTGGAGAATCCATCCCGAAAGGTTTCTAGAAAGCTCAGGTATAAAGCTTTAAAGTTTGTTCTTCTTGATGATAATTTATATTATAAATCTTTGGATGGGGTGCTGTTACATTGCTTAAATCAAGAAGAAGCAAAAAGGCTGATAAGTGAAGTACATGATGGGCTGTGTGGAGCACATCAATCGGCTTACCGAATGAAGTGGGTTATTAGGAGAACTGGGTACTATTGGCCCACAATGCTAGAAGACTGCTTTGAATATTACAAGGGATGCCAAGATTGCCAGAGATTTGGAAACATTCAGAGAGTTCCAGCATCGGTCCTGAATCCTATTATCAAGCCATGGCCATTCAGAGGATGGGGAATAGATTTGATTGGCCAAGTAAATCCTCCATCTAGTAAGGGGCACAAGTTTGTACTTTTGGCAACCGATTATTTTACTAAGTGGGTTGAGGCAATTCCATTAAAAAAGGTGACATCAGAGAATATGGTTGAATTTGTTAAAGAACATATTATTTACAGATTTGGAATTCCTCAAACAATCACCACAGATCAGGGAACTCAGTTTACATCTTCAGAGTTCAGAAATTTTGCTGAAAGTATGGGCATCAAATTGTTGAATTCTTCTCCTTATTATGCCCAAGCTAATGGTCAGGCAGAGGCTTCTAACAAGATTATGATTAAAATTATACAGAAGAAGATTGATCAGAAGCCAAGAAAGTGGCATTCGGTACTCAATGAGGCTTTATGGGCTTACCGAATGGCTCCACATGGGGCTACACAGACGTCTCCTTATGAATTGGTATATGGACATCATGCTATTTTGCCATGGGAGATGCAGTCGGACTCAAGGAGGATAAAGTTGCAAAAAGATTTAAGTTCTAAAGACTATAATGATTTAATGATGGACGAATTAGAAGATTTGCATATGATTCGTCTCAGGGCCTTGGAAAATGTTGAGAAAAATAAAATGCGAGTTGCTAAATATTACAACAAGAAGGTGAAGGTCAAGCAATTTGCAGAAGGAGATTTGGTTTGGAAAGCAATATTGCCGATTGGAACTAAATACAGTGCATTCGGTAAGTGGTCTCCAAACTGGGAAGGTCCTTTCAGAGTAGTCAGATGCGTGCCTGGGAATGCATATATCCTAAAAACTTTACTAGGAGAAGAGTTTACTGCTGCTATCAATGGGAGATACTTGAAGAAATATTATCCTAGTGTCGAGATTGATCGCTGATTGAAATATTCAATGTCAGAACAACTGAAACAGCCGGCATTCGGGAAGGAGCCGCCTTCAGAACAAATTCCAACAGAAGGAAAATGGCCAATACCAGAATGTATTGCCCTTAGTACAAATATTTTACATCATGAATTTGACCAAGTAATCACAAAGGGACTGCAAAAGATAAGTTTTATTGCCGAAATTCCATAATCCCTAGTGCAAACTAATGGAACAACTTGTTCAGGACAGACTGGGGATGAATGGAATCGGCAATGGCGTCACCATGAGCATCAAGGCGATCTATGGAGGCCTCAATATCGTCGATCTCCTCAGGATTGCCATTGGCAAAGCCGGGCGGTAGCCTGGAGTAGTCGGTGCCGGTGTGCGTCGACATGGCGACTAGGCCTGCGGCGGTGCCCAGACGGATGCCGTGTGAGGCCACTTCATCGATACGGCCTGCCATTGCACCGAGGCGAGCTTCTGGCGTGTCCCCAGGAACATTCACCTTGTCTGCCAAAGACTCAACCAATGCCTTCAGCCGGTCGAGTTCGGCGTCGCGGTCTGTAGGAATACGAAGCCACGATGGGTTAGTCCAAGGACAGATTGAAGTTAAGCGAACCGCAGAAATTACCGTCGATGGTCTCGAGCAGCTGCTTGCGCTGGTGTTGCCACTCTAGATCTGCGATCCCGGCTTGTTTGGAGACGACCTCCAGCTCGTGCCGAATGTCATCACGTTCCTGCTTGAACCGGCGGGCATCGCTATCTGAATAGCGCAGATCCCAGTCGGGCCTGGGGGATCGGCTAGATGACTCCGAAGAATCATCCGCTGCAGCCGGAGCCGCAGGCGGGGCAGTAACGGGATTCCATTGGATGAGCCTGAAAGCACAAAGAAAGTTGAGAATAAGGCAAAATCTGGAAGAGAAGATAAGGAGAGGCAGACGATCATCACCTCCGACGAGCGCCAGCGCGGCTCCCTTCAGCTTCGTCAACAGCCGGGCGTCTTCCGCTGTTGTTGGCCATTGGGGTTTCTGGAGATTACTGTGCTCGAAGAAGAAGGGGCTCAGGCTAGCAGAAGGCTTGGAAGATGGAGGATTTGGTAAAGGATTAGGAGCGCTCAAGGTTCTTATTTATGGAACTAACGAAGAGATCGTGGCCGAAGATTGTGGTGCATATCCCAAAGAGTTCGGAAGGTGGAAAGGATTTTCCATTCGATCGGTTTCCATGTCGTTTGGGATTCTTATCGAGTCGTATTCGGTTTTGACTGAATGAGATTCGGCTATGTCGTGTTTGAAGCGTTTTCGGGTCTGACGCTGTTATAGCCAGCTTTGCCGAATGAGTTGCCCACAATAAAAAGAACAGAGATAAGAAATGGCAAGATTGCAGGATTGATAAAACATTTGGCTATCAACTGTTTGTTACAATTACAAACCCAAGAACTTTGAGATTACATTTTTAGCATTTGATATCATATTGCTAATGCTCTCTAATAGCTTTTTGTCAGCTTCTTGGGTTCTAGCCAGAGCAGCAAGCTTTGCCTTGAGTTGTTTGTCTTCGTTTAGAGCTGCTGAAGCTTCCTTTCGCATCTTCTCTATTAACTTGGGAAGCTCGACTATCTTCTTCTTATCAGCTTCAATTTCGGCCGATAGATCTCTCAATTCGGCTTCAAGTGCAGCTTTTCTGACCTCCTTCATTTCAAGTTCAGATTCCAATTTGGTCAGTAATTCCTTGTTATTCTGAGCTTGAGTATGCAGGTCTTTCACAGATTGTTTGGCTGTGGACTTCCTCTGTTCCAGAGCTGGTCGAGAAGATTGGTTTTTCAGAGCCTGCTTTACTGCAGCGTATTGTTGATCCAAATGAGAAACTGGTTCCAAAGAGATTTTGATATCATCAGGAAGTTCTTGGTCAATGGATTCCAATACATCCCTTAAGAGATCAGCATCTTTGACTTGATCTTGGATACTCTTATGCAGCAAAGCAAGGATATCTTTCAGCTTTGTTTGATTTTCTTCTGACAGAGCTTGGCCAGAAGATGTTTCTTCCCCTTGTTCGGCAACCAAGTCGTCCACAGCAAAAGAATAGCTGGATGATGAAATGGTTTTCTCCTGAAAGATGGTTCTTGCCGAATTAGTAATAATCTGCTGAATAAAAGAGTAGAGAAAGTTAAATGATTATGTTTACCTCGTTCCTGACTTCCTGAATAGGAGAAGGAAGCCTTTCAGGCTCAATTGGGGGATTCTGTGTATCTTGCTGAGGAGAAACTGGAAGACTTCTTGGTGAGGATGGTGCTTCTGATTGGGGAAGAAGTTGCAAAGCTAAAGATGAATCATGATAAGAGGAAGAGCTCTCCAAAATTGGATCCATTGAGGATTGTTCTGCAGTTAACAAGAAATGAGTGCCGATGAAAAAGAAGTTAAGAAGATAAAGTGGTAGAATTTTACCAATCAATGAAGCATCGGCAGGATCTGCACTGATTGCTGGTTGCTGTGCTTTGGCCTGAAACCAAGGAGAAATAAAACTGAGTAAAATACCAATGGCATTGTGGTCAAAGAAAGAAGGCTCTGACCCTGATAACCTTTTTGCTGCTTGTTCTTTTCTTCTTTACAACTGAGGGGGCAGTTAAAGAAAGGGTTTTCCTCTTGACAGATGATGGTCTAGTAAGTATTGGATCTGAAGAAGCCTGTCTAGCCATCAGCTGAGCCAAGGTAGGAGATTGGTGCCCCAAAGCAGATATTGGGCCTGCAGTTTTGTATAAAATTGCCCTGGCAAGAGGGGCAGGTGTTATGTCCTGCAAAATAACAGAGTCAGAATCAATTGGGGTTAATGTTATTGAGACAGATGAAGAAATAAGCATATTACCTCTAAAGTTGGCTGGTAATCAGGCATTAACTCGAGGCAGAAGGGATGGATTGGCATGTTGAAGATATGATCATGGAATTCTTGCCACCAGAGAGTGAAAGAAGGATGGGCAGATATTATTGGCGCAAAAGGATCAGGTGCATAAATGGTGCCACAGCATTTATAAGTAAAAATCCTTCTTGTCTCTGTGGAATCTTTGACAATCTCCCTAGGCTTGAGAAATTCGTGAAGGAATAGCCTTGGGGGCACTTGGCCACATCCCAACTGTCTAGCCATCATGTTTGGCTGATAATATTCATAAGTGCTTTGAACCAGTCTCCCTCCACAGAATTCGGCTGGCAGGATGCAGGGCTGGATGAAGGCATTGAAGATCGCTATAGATTGTACATCAGTGCATCCAGTTTCAAAGCTGAATTCGCAAGGGAGAGTGAGGTTGTCATTGTCTAAATAGGGGAACCAAAGAGGATGAGCAAAGCCTCTGAAGAAGAGCTCAAACAGTTCACCAATGTTCTTGTTAATAGATACAGTGGAGGCAGCTTCTCCATAGGTTTGACAACCTTTGGTTTTCCGGGTTTCTCCTTCTTTGTAATTGATTGAAGGAAAGTCTCGGCTGTTGAGATCAATAGCGACGATTTGATGCATGTACAACTGCAGCCACATTTGGACAAACCACCAAGGGCCATTGACACAGGGGATTTTCTTGCTGGTATGCATCAGGTGGGTGGTTTGATTGAGCATGTGGTATACACTTCCCAGGAGGTATTTTCCAAGTGGAATGAGTTTTCCAGCAGCCAGCTCTTCAGCCATCACGATATGGTTCAGAGTTGGCTCATTGGCTTTGCCACAGAAGACTGATCTGCATAGCCACATATTCAGGAAGGCTCTGTATTCAACATCGGTCAGAGGGCCATCAGACATATGGTTCTGGATGTATTTCTTGTATCCAACCCCTGTTTTTACTCCTGTCTGCTTGGAGGAACCTTTGTGGTCATATGGATATACAGTTCCTGTGACACTCAGGCCGGTCATCATGTAGACATCGGCCAAAGTGGGAGACATTGGGCCGTGACCGAAGAGAAAAGCATTCGCACCATTGGACCAAAAGTGACAAGCTGCAATCAGAAGGTTCTCATTCTTTGGTGTTTCGGCTAGTGACAGCTCCAAGCAATGAGAAATACGCAGATGATCCCAGTTCTGTGTTTGGGGGCTCTTGTCATCAGATATCCTTTTGTACCAATTTCTCCAGCCGGCAATTGGGGGCAAAGGCCAGTTCTTGAAGGCGTCTTGCCACTCATGAGGTTTTGTCAATGAAATCTTGAAAGGAACCCTCTGAGATTCGGCCGCAATGAGCTCGGAAGGATCTGAATCCCCTACAGGGCCGAGGAAATAGGATGGAGCTTTTTCCTCAACGGGGATGAGGATTTCGGCAGCCAGGGCCTATCGAGAATGGAAAGAGATGAGAAGAAATCTAAAATGCAAATCGAAAGAAGAATACCGAATGTGCTTGAGGGGATTGAAGCTTACCTGGAGGGCAAAATCTTGGTCCGCCATTTGAAGATTGAATCTTGGAAGTCGATGACCTAGGGTTCGGATCTGGATGAGAGCTCTGAAGATTCAAAAGGAGAAGCGGGTGCCGAGCAGAACTAACTTGAGAATGTTGAGTGCTTCTGGTCAGTTTCGAGATAAAATTATCTTTTATCCCGAAATTGAAGGGGCATGTGTTGACACCAAAAATTGGCACCAGGAAGAGGCTGACATGTGGGCCGGATTCGTTGAAGAGATATCATTCGGCAAAGGAGTTTTTCCCCAGAGCATTCGGTAAAGACGTTTTGCGGTCGGGAGCGCATCGTCATTCGGCAAGGAAGCTGTTTCGCAAGAGGCATTCGGGAGCGCGTGATGACGTGGATCAAGTATAAGGAAAAGGCTGGTTTAACTTGGAATGCAAGGCGGATACGGTGCCCCGGCGTTTATCTTTTTTAGGAAATAAATAATGTAATCGTAATCGATTAGGAGTCGTGTCGAAACCTGGGTATAAATATAAACCCATGGTGATTGTAAAAGCATCATCCAATCAATCATACAACAAACCGGCCCCGTGCCAACTTCGAGTCCTTTAGTCGAGTCGTCGAGTTCTTCGAGAGGAATCATCGATCCGTCGACCTCCGTAAGTATCGACAACCCTGCGCCATGCCTAGTATCATGCGGTGGATTTAGGCTCTGGTTCAGGAAGGTTCCATTGTTAGATCATGAGCCATGCGGTGGGCTAAGTTTTAACTTGGAACAAGTTATCGGTTCTGTTGGATTTTGGCAAGATCTGATAGATCCATTAAGTTACCATGTGTTGCTCTGGGTTTTACCTTTGTGTTAAATTCATTACAACACTCTTTTGTCCAGTCTAGGTTGATTAGATTCGGTTCCAGCTCACAATGCTCTGCTTTTCCATAGCCGAATTCGAAATCAATCTAGATTGCCACGTGTTGCGGGTTCAAGCTCGTTGGTCTTGTGTAGATCTTGACAGAACCGGGTATCATGCGGTAGATGCAGGTTTTTGGGTCGTCTTAGAGCTAATCATCCGGTGGATTAGAATTCGATTCGATCTGATAGATCTATCATCATCTACGAAGCGTGTTCCTTCTTCACGGAACCCGATTCGGCTATATAGCTGTATTCGGCAGTATCGTCACGAGTGAAACACGTCCGTGGTTTTGTTTTAAATAAAGAATGCTTTTAGCCTTCCATGTTTAGGGTGTATCATGCGGTGGATTGCTCTATTCCTGGTTGGTGGTATGATTCTAAGCAAGTCGTATCATGCGGTGGATTAACTTGCTTGTTTCATGCTCGACGGGTTGAAAAGTACCTAGACATGTGGTAGACTAGTGCTTTTAGCCTATGCATTCTTGTTTATTATGAAATTATGGTCATGCTTTCGCCCTTTTATTTATCTACCATGCTCTGTTTCCCGTTGATCGGTTATGAATGTACGTCATAATGTTTATTCAGTCGATTACCGATCTTTCATCATGCTTACGTCACGCATTCGGCAGTGCGCTCCCTGTGTGTTTTGCCGATTGCCGAATGATGCTTTAACTGCCGACAGATAGCTTCTCTGTAGCTGTATGTCGTTCGAAACTGGCTCCGTAGCCGCAAATATGGAACTGACTGGTATTGCCCGGTACGTTCCAGGTGTTATCTAAACATCTTTTCTCCCTTTGTCAGTTTTCAGGAAAATTGACTGGCACGCTTTCGGATTCAAACGCTCGGGCCACGTGTGAAGCCAGCTAATTCGGCTTGCTGTGTGCTTGACGTGAGGTGCGGATTTTACGTCAACAGTATTATTTGATTCTGGAGCATCACATTCCTTCATATCATCAAGTTTTGCGGAAAAGCACAAAATACCTACAGTACTACTAAAGACACCCCTACTAACCCCAAACACCTGGAGGTGATATTAAGTGCCAATTAGGTTGTTCGCGGGTTCGGATTCTTTTAAGTGGGGTAGAGTTTCTAACAGACCTAGTAGTACTAAAGTCCAAAGGAATAGATGTGATCCGTGGAATTGATTGGTTAGGCAAACACAATGGTCTTATAAGTTGTGCTGACAAGATAGTGCACCTAACCAACCCAGATGGAATGCAAGTAACCTGTCACACCCAGGGAAGTGGACCAGACCCTATGATCTTTAGTATGGAAACAAAAACCATAGAAGAAGTCCCGGTAATCAGAGAATATCCTGATGTCTTCCCTGAAGTTCTACCTGGGATGCCACCGGATAGGGACATAGAGTTCGCTATTGAACTAGTCCCTAGAACCTCTCCTATAGCCAAGAGACCCTATAGGATGGCAGCCTCAGAGTTAGCAGAGTTAAAGAAACAACTAGAAGAGTTGCAACAGATGGGATTTATCAGGCCCTGTACATCCCCTTGGGGAGCCCCAGTACTCTTTGTAAGAAAGAAAGATGGGAGCATGAGGTTGTGCATCGACTATCGCGCACTGAATGACGTCACTATCAAGAACAAATACCCACTCCCTAGGATTGATGATCTCTTTGATCAGTTGAAAGGAGCCAAGTACTTTTCCAAGATTGACTTAAGAACCGGGTATCACCAACTGAAGATTAAGGGGAGTGACACCTCAAAGACCACTTTTGTCACCCGTTACGGACAGTATGTGTTCACGGTGATGCCATTTGGACTCACCAATGCACCGGCTTACTTCATGAATCTTATGAACAAGGTATTTATGGATGAATTAGACAAGTTTGTCGTAGTCTTCATTGATGATATACTTATCTACTCCAAGAGTGCCGAAGAGCATGAACAGCACTTGCGGGTAGTGTTGGAAAAGTTGAGAGCACACCAGCTCTATGCCAAGTTCAGCAAGTGTGAATTTTGGCTGGAAAAAGTAGCTTTCCTTGGTCACATTTTGACCGCAGAAGGGGTAGCAGTAGACCCAGAGAAGGTAGAAGCAGTCTCGAACTGGCAACAACCAACCAATGTGAGTGAGATCAGAAGTTTTCTGGGTTTAGCTGGGTATTACCGGAGGTTTATTGAAGGATTTTCCAAGATAGCTAGACCCATGACAGAGTTACTCAAGAAAGAGAAGAAATTTAATTGGACTGAGTCGTGCGAAAAGAGTTTCCAAGAGTTGAAGAAAAGACTGACCGCTGCCCCAGTTTTAACCCTACCAGATATTCACAGGGATTTCGTCGTTTACTGTGACGTGTCCCGCCAAGGATTAGGGTGTGTCCTCATGCAAGATGGGAAGGTTGTGGCATATGCCTCCCGACAACTTAGACCTCATGAGCAGAATTACCCAACGCATGACTTAGAGTTTGCAGCCGTAGTGCACGCACTCAAAATCTGGAGACACTACCTAATTGGGAACAAGTGTGAAATATACACGGATCATAAGAGCTTAAAGTATATCTTCACCCAACCGGATCTGAACCTCAGACAGAGAAGGTGGTTAGAATTGGTTAAAGATTATAATGTGGAAATTCATTACCACCCTGACAAAGCTAATGTAGTGGCAGATGCCCAGAGCCGAAAATCCTACAGACCCAAGAGTGCCCATCTGCAAGAAGAAATGGCCCGACTAAATGTGCACATCGTCCCCCAGAATAATAGCCACCAACTGATGATCCAGTCCACTCTGGAGGATCGGATCAGAAATGCCTAAGGATCGGACAAGGATTTAGTGCAGATCTGCAAGCATACCGGAGAAAATAAGGCACTAGACTTTAGAGTCGACAGCAAAGGAACGCTGTGGTACAAGGATAGGATTTGTGTGCCTAAGGAAGGAGGCTTTAGACAGTTAATCATGGACGAGGTGTAACAACCCAAAAAAATTCCTATAGGTTTTGTTGAGTGCAAAAATTTCGAATTTAAAAATTTTTGGTGAAATTGTGTGCATGCAAACAAACATATAAGAGTGTCTTCTATTTTGCTCCCTAAATTCTTAGGCAATTTAAATTCAAATTTAAAATCAATTTGAAGTGCTAAGGGTGAATTAGTGTGATTTGGATTTATTTTGATTTATTTGGATTTTTGGTTGGTTTGAATTCAAATTCTAGATTTGAATTCAAACTCTAATTGACTAAACTAATTTCCAATCCTTCTAGCTGTTCGTGGGCCGTTTTCCCGAAGCTCAAGTCCAAGAAACCCCCTCCAACTCTTCTACCCGAGCCAACCTACCGAACAGCCCGGCCGGCCTTTCGGCCCAGCAGCGGCCCATTCCTTTTCCCCGCCGCGTCGACTCCGCGTCGCCGCCTTCTCTCTCTGACGCCGGGCCCCGCCTGTCAGTTGTACCTTCTCCCCCGCGTCATCTCCTTCCTCGCGACGCCGCCGCTCTCTCTCTTCCGCGCGCCGCCCGTGACCCAACTGCCCGAGCTCCGTGCGGCCCGACGCGATTGCGCCGCGTGTCCGCAGCCGCTCGAGCACCCCTATCTCGCCGTCCGTGCCCAGCGAAACCCTAGCGCCTATCCCCTATAAATCGCCACACCGGCCGCACTCCCTGTTCAAGCCGCCGCCGCCCCATTGGGGTTTCCTAGATCCAATTCGAGTGGGGGAGAGGGAGGAGGAGGACCAGGGGAGGGTCTGAGGAGGAGAAGAGGGAGAGAAGAGAAGCCGAGGCCCCTTCCCCGCAGCGCCGCCGCCGAAGTCGCCGCCGCCGCTCGTGGACCGCCATCTCCAGGCCGAACCAAGGAGCGAGAGGAGGAGCTCGAGGACCGCCGGACTGCGTCGAGCCTTCCCCGAGCTGCAGCGTACCTCGACGAGACCCTAGGTGAGCTAACCGCGTTCGCCCCCTTTCTCCTCTGTCTCCGGCAAGTTCCGCCGCCGCGCGAGCCAGCCCTTCTCTGTGCACCGGCCTTCGAGCCGCGTCTCTTGTGCAGGATCCCGAGCCGCTAACCGTGCGCAGACCGCCGTCGACCGAACCTTGCAGCTGAGGCCCGCCGCGGCCGAGCCTTCCTCGCCGCGCGCGCGAACGTCGAGGCCACGCGCGGCCGTGGGCGACCACGAGCCCGCGCGTGTGCACCCAGGTGCGTTCCAGCAGCTGCTGGGACTGCACGCGCACACGCACAACCCCTTTCTGAGCACTTTTGCGCCAAAAACCCGAGCCGCCGTCGTGCTCGCCGGCGTCCATGGCCGTGCCATCGCCGTCGCACGTCGAGAGCCCAAGCCAAACCCTAATCCGAGCCCTTTTCATCCTATCCGTGACCACCGAGCCCTAGTGAAGCTAACCTGGCCGATCTAGCCCCGAGCCGAGACATCTCCGGCCAGTTCCGCCGCGGACCGTCGCCGCCGGCGTGCTCCAGAGCGCATCGCGCGCGCGTCGCGTCGCGCCGTGGCTATGCCACACGCAAGACCACACCAAGTTGCCACACGCGCACGCACAGAAGATCCCGAGTCGGCCACAGATCGATCCCATGCACCCGGCTCACGTGGACCCATCTCACGGTTCACCATGGACCCAGTCCACCAGACCCGATCCAACAGCCACCCCTTCGTGGGCCGAATGTTCGTGTTTAAGTCTGTTTAACCCCCTTAAACTTTTCCGGCCCAATCGCTTTCGGCCCAATTCCAGCCCAGCCATCGTTTATTCTTTTTCTTTTTCTTTTAACAGCGCTGACGTATGGGACCCACCTGTCATACTCTGCGAGTCACTGACACATGGGGCCCACTGTCGGGGACAAACCCAGGGGGCCCCCCAACCATCGGGGTAATCACCCTCAAAAAACTCCGCCTCGCTCGAGGGTAGCGAACCCCCTCGAGCGGGCAAAGCAAACTCCGCCTCGCTCGAGGGTAGCGAACCCCCTCGAGCGGGCGAAGCAAACTCCGCCTCGCTCGAGGGTAGCGAACCCCCTCGAGCGGGCATGGCAGCCTCCACCCGGTGCACTCTGACGCGCCGCCCGACGAAGGCAGTTAATGCCCGCCCCATCGGCCAAGTGCCGAAGTCAAAAGGCAATCTTCCCCCATGCCGCGCCGGACATCAACAGTGCCCACTGTTCCACCTGCTCCGGTCGCCATCCGCCCTTACCGCCACTGTGAAAGCGCACGCGGCGGTACAGAGCACTGTACGGACTCTCAGAGGCCAATCCGCGCCCCTGCTCCACCTACTCCACCTGCTCCGGTCACCCAGCGTCCTCTCCCACACTGTGCGGGCGCACGCGGAACTGCGCGAGGTCCTGTGCTGACTGGCAGGCACCATTCCGGGCCACTGTTATACCCACTCCCGTCCTTTCCCCCGGTGGGGAGCCCTCGAATGGGCATGGAGGACCCTCGAACAAATATCTGGGCGACGACCGAGTGCAGACTCCGGCCAGGCGTGGCCTGGTGATGACGAACGCCGGGTCAAATCCGCCAACTCTCGACCATCCCCTGGAGAACCAACTACGCCGCGCACTGTGGTTGACGGCAGCCACCATGCCGACCCCTGTGCCGCCAACTCTGGTCCTTCCTCACCTGCCCCGCCCTCGAAGTCAACCGGCGAACGGGCAGCAGAGCATGGACTAGAGCGACGACACCCCTCGAAGCCGCTCCAGACAAGCACAGGGACGGCCACGACGCCCGCCGAAGCCGGAGCTCGCCATAAACCCTCCGCCAGGGTCAAGGACAATGGCACGCCCGGCGCCATACTCTCCAGTGCGCACCCCTGTAGCACACGTCACAATCGCATTTGTAACTCCTCCCTCCCTTCTCTCCTTGGTCTATAAAAGGGGGAAGGGGGCGGAGACCAAAGGGGAGGAAAAAAACGAACAACCCGAAACACAATCACATACACCGCTTCACACGATATTGGCACTCCCCTCAATCACATTCAGGGACTTGGAGACTCCTCCTCTCCCGCCTTGCTTGTAGCCCCCCTCTGCAAGCACTCCGGTGCAAGATAGTACAGCGCCCTTGAGCGCATTCTGCTGGACGTACGACCCCCACGGTCGGAACCAGGATAAACACCGTCTCATTGTACCAAGCTCTTGCATCAACCGTCAAGGGACGGGACACAGCGCATTCTGTTTAGGCGCCGGGGACTGACCGACCAATCCCGGCACCGACAGTGGCGCGCCAGGTAGGGGGGCGCGCTGTGATCGATCACACCCGACAAGTTCCCTTGACGGCAAGTCGCGACGAGACCATGCCACCCCGATCCGCCACGGGATCCCCCGGTCTGCTTCCGCGCGGATACCGGATCACGTTTGGGAGCCTGGAGTTCGAAGCGACCGGTGAGGGCCTCCTCATACGGCTCGCCTCCAGGCCACCCAGCGTGACGCCCGACGCCCCGACATCGCCGACGACAGTCCAGCTCAGGCGACGGCGGAGACTTCGCGAGCTTCAGATTCATACGGAGCAGCGCATCGCTCCGCGCGTCGTCCTCCCCGATTGGGACGCGCACTTGCTGCTTCAGCCCACGGCCGCATTGCAGGGGGACGGACCCCCACCGGCAGTTCCCGCGGAGGGAACACACCGGGAAAATGTGGCCAGGCTAGCACGCCTCCCGTTCGGGATGAGCAACGCGGCCGCAAGCCACGCCACGGCGATCAGCACCATCCTGGGCGCGCGGGGAAGCTCGCCAAGACCTCGGCAGGCCCCAATCCGTGATCTTGGCGCTTCTTCGCCCGGTGGGCTCCACTCCGAGTCAGCGGACGAAGAAGATGTGCGCGGCCAGGAACACCCGGACCTGGATTACACCGAGTTGCGCAACCCTGAAAACCTCATCGCTTTCCAGGCCGTTGCGGACTTCTGCCTCACCTACTCCGACGACTCCAGCGACAGGGAATACGACCCCTCGCGGGAATGCTTCGTCCTCGACGGCGAAGTAGAGTCCGTGGGAGAGGACGAAGAGACGCACGACGGAGCCGGACGCGACGAACCGCAACTGGCACCCGCCGAGCCGGCGAACGAGGCCGCTCTCACACAAGCGCAGCTCGCGCAAGTACAAGAGCTGGAAGCCAAGCTCCAGCAGGAGCGCCAGCAGGTACAAGAACTGCGCGCAGCCTTGGAAGCCCAACAGCCCAGGCGGGGCGAGCACGCCCGAGCCACCGGGCGCGTAGCTCAAGCGCGTATCCTGGGTGACGGCGACGACGCCGGCCCGCCCAGGCCGCCACGAGCCAGCCAAAAGCTCATCGCTGCGGCGACCCTGATTCGGGCCATGCCCGAACTGTCAACGCCAGAGGCGCGCAGCATGCGGCGCCTGGTGCAGGCCCTTGTCGAAGAAGCGGCCGTTCAACAAGCGGAAAGCTCCGCCTCCCGCATGCGCCACCAGGACAGTCCGAAAGCCGGAAGCGGCAGGTGGGATAGGGAGCAATCCGTCCACACCCCGCCCAGGGGCGCGTGGACGCCTCACCGTCCAACGAACGACGGAAGGGCGCTCGTGGCCGGCGGTGGCGAAACAAGGAGGTCCGCGAAGGACCGACTTGTAGACACGCGGGGCGCCGTCGACGATGGCGACGCACGCAACATCCTGAACAGGAAGAGGCAGGACGCGGCGCCTCCCCGCAGCAGGCACCCCCGACGGGGAGGTCGCTATGACAGCGAGGAGGACAGAAGCCCGACGCCGGAACCCCCGGGAACCCCGGTGTTCAGCCGGAAGATCCGTTCGGCCGCCATCCCGCCGCGTTTTCGCCAGCCAACCACCATCACCAAGTATTCGGGTGAGACGAAACCCGAGACGTGGCTCAACGACTATCGCCTGGCCTGCCAGCTGGGCGGGGCCACCGACGATGCCATGATCATCCGCAACCTTCCGCTTCATCTCGCGGACTCGGCGCGGACATGGCTCGAACACCTACCCGCGAACCAAATCCACGACTGGGGCGACCTGGTCAAGATGTTCGTGGGTAACTTCCAGGGCACATACGTACGCCCTGGAAACTCCTGGGACCTGCGCGGGTGCCGGCAGGCGGCCGGCGAACCGCTGAGGGACTTCATCCGCCGTTTCTCCAAGCGCTGCACCGAGCTCCCGAGCGTGGGTGACTCCGAAATCATCCACGCCTTCCTCGAAGGCACGACCTGTCGAGAGCTGGTGCGCGAGCTGGGGCGAAACCATCCCACCAGTGTCAATGCTCTGTTCGACATCGCCACCAGCTTTGCCTCTGGGGAGGAGGCTGTCGGGGCGATCTTCGACGGCAAGACCAAGGGGAAGCGCGCGGAGGAGCTGCCCGCGGAGGGCAGCAAACCCAAGGCCAAGACGAAGAAGCAGAAACGGGGCAGCAAAGGCAAGGGGCCCCGGCAAGCCGCGCAGCAGCAGCGGCAGGGCGAAGACTCTGACGACGCCCTCGTGGTCGAGCGAGACCGCAAAGGCCCTCGGGGCCCCCCTCAGGGGGGAGGCCTGTTCGACGAGATGCTGAAGAAGCCATGCCCGTACCACAAGGGCCCTGTCACCCACACCCTCGAACAGTGTGGGATGATCAAGGGCTACTTCAGGCGCACCTCCGCGAAGGAGGATGGCCCGAAGAAGGATACGGGCGATGACGGCAACGACGAGTTCCCTCATGTGGAGAACGTCTTCTTCATCATAGGGGGGCCCGCGGCGAACGCAACGCCCCGGGAACAGAAGCGTGAACGCCGAGAGGTCTTCTCCGTTCACCCCGCGACGCCAGCCTACCTCGCCTGGTCGGAAGAGACCATCTCTTTCGGCCGCGAGGACCATCCGGACTATGTCCCGAATCCAGGGCGCTATCCGCTTGTCGTCGACCCCGTCATCGGCAACACTCGATTCTCCAAGGTGCTGATGGACGGAGGCAGCAGCCTTAACATCCTCTACGTCCACACCTTGGAGCTCATGGGTATTGGCGTAGATCAGCTAAGGCCGAGCAAGGCGCCTTTCCACGGCATCGCGCCGGGAAAGCGGGTCCAGCCCCTCGGGCAGATCGACTTGCCCGTCTGCTTCGGCACCCCTGACAACTTTCGGAGGGAGACCCTCACTTTCGAGGTAGTGGGGTTCCCGGGGGCATACCACGCCATTTTCGGGCGACCGTGCTACGCCAAATTCATGGCGGTCCCCAACTACGCCTACCTCAAGATGAAGATGCCAGGGCCAAAGGGCGTCATCACTGTGGGATCGTCGTACGAGCACGCCTATACGTGCGATGTCGAGTGCGTCGAGGGTGTGGAAGCGCTCGCCTACAGCGAGACCCTGGTGGCGGATTTGGAGAAGATGGCGAACGAGGCCATCGACTCCACCAAAGGGCACACGGGCACTTTCGAGGCTGCGGAACACACCAAGGCGGTGCCCCTCGACCCCGCTGCCCCCGAGGGCAAGGCGTTGAGGGTCAGCACCACCCTCGACCCCAAATAGGAAGCAGTGCTCGTCGACTTTCTCCGCGCCAACGCCGACATCTTCGCGTGGAGACCCTCGGACATGCCGGGGATCCCGAGGGAGGTCGCCGAGCACAGCCTCGACATCAAGCCACACTCCAAGCCGGTGGTACAGCGGCTGCGGCGGTTCGACGAGGAAAAGCGCCGCGCCATCGGGGAGGAGGTGCAAAAGCTCCTGCAAGCTGGGTTCATCAAAGAGGTATTTCACCCAACCTGGCTTGCTAATCCTGTTCTAGTTAAGAAGAAAAACGGAAAATGGCGCATGTGCGTAGATTACACCGGTTTAAATAAAGCATGCCCTAAGGTTCCATTTCCTCTGCCTAGAATAGATCAAATAGTAGACTCCACCGCTAGGTGTGAATTACTATGCTTTCTTGATGCTTATTCCGGTTATCATCAAATCAAGATGAAAGAGTCCGACCAGCTCGCAACTTCTTTCATCACCCCGTTCGGCATGTTTTGCTACGTCACTATGCCGTTCGGCCTCCGAAATGCTGGAGCTACATACCAGCGATGTATGCAACACGTTTTCGGAAGCCACATCGGGCGAACCGTTGAGGCATATGTTGACGATATCGTTGTTAAGACCAGAAAGGCATATGTTGACGATATCGTTGTTAAGACCAGAAAGGCGAACGATCTGGTTAACGATTTGCAAGTCACGTTCGATTGCCTCCGGGCGAACGGGGTGAAGTTGAATCCGGAAAAATGCGTATTCGGGGTGCCGCGAGGCATGCTGTTGGGCTTCATCGTCTCCCAGCGAGGCATCGAACCCAACCCCGAAAAAGTCTCGGCCCTAGAACGAATGGGGCCTATTCGGGATCTGAAGGGGGTACAAAGGGTACTGGGCTGCCTGGCAGCACTCAGCCGCTTCATCTCTCGACTGGGTGAAAAGGGCCTGCCTTTGTACCGACTCCTAAAAAAGCACGAACGCTTTTTATGGACCCCTGAAGCCCAAAAAGCCCTCGACGGGCTAAAGGCATCGCTCGCACGCGCACCCATCCTCACGCCGCCGCGGGGCGGTGAGCCTCTCTACCTATACGTGGCTGCGACAATGCAAGTTGTCAGCGCCGTCATCATTGTGGAACGGCTAGAGGAGGGCCGCGCTCTGCCGGTCCAGAGGCCGGTGTACTATGTCAGCGAAGTGCTGACCGAAACCAAGACACGATACCCACAGATCCAGAAGCTAATCTACGCCGTAGGGCTCGCGCGTCGAAAGCTGCGACACTACTTCGAGGCCCACCCGGTCACCGTGGTCTCATCTTTCCCTTTGGGAGAGATAGTCCGCAACCCGGACGTCTCGGGTAGAATAGCGAAATGGTCTATGGAACTCGTAGGGGAAACTCTCTCCTACGCACCACGAAAGGCGATAAAATCGCAAACCTTAGCGGATTTCGTCGCTGAGTGGACCGACGTCCAACTTCCGCCACCGCAGATCCAGGCCGAGTGCTGGACCATGTACTTCGACGGGTCGGTGATGAAAACCGGGGCAGGCGCGGGCCTCCTCTTCGTCTCACCCCTCGGAGAACATATCCGGTACGTGGTTCGCTTGCACTTCCCAGCGTCGAACAACATGGCGGAGTACGAAGGCCTCCTCGCTGGGCTCCGCATCGCCATCGACCTCGGCGTCAAACGCCTCGATGTCCGGGGAGATTCTCAGTTGGTCATCGACCAAGTGATGAAGAACGCAAGCTGCCGCGACGAAAAGATGGAGGCGTATTGCAACGAGGTTCGTCGTCTCGAGGACAAATTCTATGGCCTCGAGCTGAACCATATCGTGCGCAAATACAACGAGGAAGCGGATCAGCTAGCCAAGATCGCGTCGGAGCGAATCACCGTTCCTCCGAACGTCTTCGCCCGCGACCTCGACCGCCCCTCTGTCAGCTTCGAATCAAAGGCCGGAGCCCACGGGAAACCCTCGGGGGCTGCGGGAATCGAGCCCATGGAGGAGGACCCCTCGAAAGAGGGGCTCGAAGCCCTCAACGTCGAAACCTCTTCGGCCGAGGCCATGGAAATCGACGCAGGCAC
This sequence comes from Echinochloa phyllopogon, assembly GCA_033239725.1. Classification (NCBI taxonomy): domain Eukaryota; kingdom Viridiplantae; phylum Streptophyta; class Magnoliopsida; order Poales; family Poaceae; genus Echinochloa; species Echinochloa phyllopogon. The sequence continues at coordinate 8,962,772 of BTCW01000001.1, forward strand.
GCGACCACAAGACTGGCGTGATCCGTACCTCGCATGGATCGATCGCAGAGAGCTACCCTCGGACCGAACCGAGGGACGCCGCATCGCCAGAAGGGCCAAGACCTTCGTCTCGGTCGGCGGCGAGCTGTACAAGCGCAGTACCTCAGGGATCTTGCAGCGATGCATCCCCATCCCCGAGGGAAGGCAGTTGATCCGCGACATCCACGCCGGGGCGTGCGGACACCACGCGGCGCCTCGCACTCTCGTGGGTAACGCGTTCCGGCAAGGCTTTTACTGGCCCACCGCCGTGTCCGACGCAAACGAGGTCGTGCGCACCTGCGAAGGGTGCCAGTTCTACGCACGAAAGACGCATCTCCCGGCGCACGCCCTGCAGACCATCCCTGTAACGTGGCCTTTCGCGGTCTGGGGGTTGGATCTCGTGGGGCCCTTCCGCCCAGCGCCCGGGGGCTTCACCCACTTGTTGGTAGCCATCGACAAGTTCTCGAAGTGGATCGAGGTCCGGGCCATCACCAGCATCAGATCTGAGCAGGCCGTAATGTTCTTCACCGACGTCATCCACCGATTCGGGGTACCCAACTCGATCATCACTGACAACGGCACCCAGTTCACCGGCAAGAAGTTCTTGGAGTTCTGCGACGACCATCACATTCACGTTGATTGGTCGGCCGTGGCACATCCACAAACAAACGGCCAAGTAGAACGTGCCAATGGCATGATACTACAAGGCCTGAAGCCAAGGATCTTCAACAAGCTGAACAAGTTTGGCCGGAAGTGGGTTGCTGAGCTGCCATCGGTGATCTGGAGTCTCAGGACAACCCCAAGCAGGGCCACAGGCTTCAGCCCGTTCTTCCTTGTCTACGGCGCCGAAGCCGTCCTCCCAACAGACTTGGAGTACGGGTCTCCGAGGCTTAGGCCTACCAGGAGGACCGAAACCAGCAGGACCGCGAGAACTCGCGGGACCAGGTGGACGAGGCTCGCGACATAGCGTTGCTTCACTCAGCACGCTACCAGCAATCGCTTCGGCGATACCAAGCTCAGAAGGTTCGGCGTCGGGACCTCCACGAAGGGGACCTGGTGCTAAGGCTGCGACAGGACAATCGAGGGCGCCACAAGCTCACTCCGCCATGGGAAGGACCGTTCATCATCGCCAAGGTCCTCAAACCCGGCACTTACAAGCTGGCGAACGAGAAGGGCGATCTCCTCACCAACGCCTGGAACATCCAATAGCTACGTCGCTTCTACCCTTAAAACTCTCGGTGTTTCTTGCAAATACTTCATGTTTTTAGTCAACAATAATGAAAAGTCCAAAAAATTCGGAAACATTATTGCTAAAAACTTGATCAGAGGTATTTGAAGCCAAACACCCCTCGGGGGGACACTCGGGGGCTTACCCCCATCCCCCAATCGTCCTATTCTCGCTTCCGTTGCACTGAAACTCGAGGCATCCGAGAGAAATACGGGGCGCGAGGCAATTAAGGCTGGAACCGGTAGAGTCGTGGGACCGCCTACGCCCGCGAAGGGATACGGCATCTCTCTCTCCACTCCACGCGTTAGTTGCTCGCGAACTCGAAATATCCGGACAGAATCTCTCTAAAGCCAAGAGCAGTACGACGGAGCGGAAACAGGGTGCCAGGCTTTTCCTCCTTAAATCAAGAAAGGTGAAAGCAGGGCACAAGTCTACTGCGGCCAAAAGGCGACAGAGTCGTGGGACCACCTACGCCCGCGAAGGGCTATGGTATCCCCCTCACCACCCGGCGCCAAAGTTACTAGTGTCCATTTGCCGAAACCGATCCCGAGCTAAGGGGAAAGCACGGCATGCCAAACAAACGAAACCTCCTCTTGGCCCGACCAATTCGTGTTGGTGGTCACCCTGCAGCCCAGGTACAGACGCCCCCTGGACCGGACCAGCGCGAAACGTCCGCACCACCACGAGAAGGGTCGTTCATCATTACAAAGGACCCCGAGCCTGGTGTCTGCGAGCGGGCGAGCGAAAGGGGCGAGGCCGTCGTTAGCACCCGAAACGGCAAACAACTACGTTATTCCCATCCCTAAATCTCTTACCGTTTTTTCTCGTAGATACTTTATGTTTTTAGTTAACAATAACGAGAAGTTTTCGAAATAAAATTCGGAAACATTGTTGCTAACAACATAACTAAGGGGACCTTGGTTTTATTTTTAATAAAGCCAAGCCCCCCTCGGGGGCTGCAGGGGGGTTAACCCCCCTAATCGTCCCGGTTTTTTTGAAAGTTGTGCTAAAACTCGAAACGCTTAGAAAGAGGCGGGGCGTGAGTTAGTCAAAGCTGGAGCCGGTCGAGTCGTGAGACTGCTTATGCCCGCGAAAGGCTACAGCGCCTCCCTCACCACCCCACGCTTTAATTACTCACGAATCCGAAGTACCCGGCCACAATCTTTCGAAGAGCTAAGAGTAGCACATCAGAACAACCAAACAAGTGCGAAACAGGCAATCGGCTTTTAAATTTAGTTTTTATATATATATGTACAAGATACATTTGAAGCCCGAGTTTTTCAGGCTCCATCCCCCTGCGAGGGCACGATGGACTCGGCAGCAAGGGTCGAGGGAACAGACGAAAGCGCCCCGGGACCACTCTCCTCGCCGCTCACCGAAGCGATGTCGTTCTCGAGGGCCGCCACGGCGTCGGCCTCCGGGTCGGCCTCGACTTCAGCAGCGGTCGCGGTCTCTGGCTCGGCGTCAGCAGGCACATCTTCCTCCTCCTCGGGGAAAAGATCGTACCGGAACTTGAGGGTCAAGGCCGCTGCGGCGCTCTCGGCACCGTCATCAGCCTCCTCAAGGGCGGCGAGGGCGGCGTCATCATCCAGGTCAGCGTCGATGAAATACCCGCGCCCCACCGCCGCGAGGTCGATGTCGTAGTGCGTCGACACCACCCCAAGTGCCTTCTTCACCCCCGAGGTGAAGCGCGTGCTCGAGACGCTCCGCCACGCAGCCCTTCAGGGAGCTCAGGCGGCTGGACAGCGATGACCCCGACGGCGGGTCGACGCAGTTGACGTCTCCGCACGCCATGTCGGCCGCAGCCTTCAGCGCCTCGAGCTCCCCCTGGGCCGCGGAGTAGGCAACCTGGAGGGCCGTCACCTCCTCCGCCTTCTGGGCCTCGGTCCTCCGCAACCCTGACAAAAGGCTCGGGCATATCAGAAAGCAGTTTTCGACACAGGGAAAGGCCGAAGGAAGCATGAAGTCTTACCATCCACCAGGGCTCTCGCCTCGTTGAGCAGGCCGTCCGCGGTCGCCAGCGCGGCCTCCTTCTCGCAGAGCGCGGCCTCCTTCTCGCGGAGCGCGCAGCTCAGCTGCTCGGCCTCCCGGGCCTTCTGCTCCGCCTGAGCCGACGCCTCCGCGAGCTGGGACTGCGCGGCCTCACGAGCCCGGCGCTCGAGCTCAAACCGCTCTAACGCCGCGGACGAGGTCCGGGCCTCCCGCTCCGTCGCGGCATCGCGCTCCTTCTCCGCGCGCGCCTTGGCCTCCTCGTGCGCTCGGGCCACCGCCTCCGCCTCCCTGGCTCGGACGGCGAGCCGGGTCACGTCCGTGCCCAAGTCGGCGTTCGCCTGACGGAGCCGGCGGAGGTTGGTGTGCAAGCCCGCAATGCATGCGGTCTTGTCCACCGCCTCTTGCCGAAGGACCTACTCGAAAGGTCACCAAGATCAAGCCATGAAACCGAAAACATCTCGAAACACTAAAGATAAAAGCGAGAATACCTCGAAAACCGCCAGCGCTTGCCTGGAGTGGAGGTCGGCGGCGGCCGAGATGGCCCGCTCCAGATCCGTCCCGATCCGCTCGGCCTGGGCCCATATCTCGTTCTCCTCGGCCGCGCTCCGCCAGACCTGAGCGGGGACGCCGGGCCCCCTCGGCCACTCGCTCGGCATGCGCCGATCCTGGAGCTGCGCCGCCTCAGCAGCATCCCACTCGGGCGTCCCTCGGACTGCGGGCATCTGCGGCGGCCCCTGAGACAGGAACCGCGCCGCCGACACCTCGGCAGCAGAGTCCCCGACAAGGGAAGCGCGCCGGCTGCCGCCTGGAGTTGGCGGGGCGACCGCCTCCTGCCCTCGACCGGCAGGAACCGAAGCGGCGGCACGGCCTCCACGACCGCCTACCTCCGCCGCCGGGGTGCCACGCCTCGGCCCCGCCTCGACAACCGGGGCACCTTGCCCCGGCTCCATCGTTGGAGGCGTCCTCTCCTCCCCCGCCGACCCGGAGCCTCGCGGCCCCGGCGCCGGTTCTGCTGGCGTCACCTCGAGCGCCGCTACGGGACGTGGAGCCCCGCGCGAGCGCACCCCCTCGGCATGAGGGGAATCTGTCCCCCCAACCTTCAGCGCCTTCTTAGGCGCAAGATTAGGGGAAGCCTTGGTGACGTCCCGAGCGCTGGACCAAGAAAAGGGAAACATAGGTCAAAAAGAGAAATCATATGGAAAAACAAAATCAAAAGAGATCCAAGGAAGAACTCACCGGACACAGCCTCGCAGCTTCCGCTTCGAGCCACTTGAAGAAGGGGCCATCCTCGAACTCGAGGCCCCCCTCGGATCACTCGGGGGCTGCGAACCCCCCGAGCCTTCGACGCTCGGACGCGACGCCGCGCGCTGAGCCGGCGCGACCATCACCCGCGCCGCCGCCAAAACGACGTTGCCCGGAGACGCCGCGGCCTCATCCGGCAGCGGCGCGGCCACCTCTGTTGCCTCGACGGCGGGTCCTCCACCTGTCCCACCGCCGGCAATCTCCTCCTCGCTCTCCTCCTCGCCCTCCTCCCCGCTCGGAGAGTCCTCGGGGGTCGACGGCGTCTCCCCGCCGTCCCTCCTCCACCGGCGAAGCGCCGCTTCATGCGCGTCCCGCCGGGCCTGCCTCCTACGACTGCGGGCCCTTTTCGCCTCCTTCGCCTCCCTCTCGCGATCGCGGCGGGCGCGATTCGCGGCCCGCACCTCCGGAGTTGGCGCTACGGAGCGGTAGAGGCCGCAGTCCACCCCCTGAAATCACGACAAAATCAAAAAGAAGTTCCAAAAAAGAGACAACAAAGAGGAGAAAGGAGGACTCACCGACAGGATGTGGCCCTCATCGGGGCGTAACCGGAACGACCGGAGGTCGCTCGGCATGGTATCAGGGTGGACCGCCGTCCGCACCCGCGTGACGACGTACTCCTCGAGGAGCGGCTCCGCCAGCATGCGCGACGCCGCCAGTGCCGCCGGGTCCGCTCCCTCCGTCATCTTGAACAGAGGGAGTGGCCTCTCCATGAGGGGGACCACGCGGCGGCGGTGGAAGTGCGCAAGCACGTGCGCCATGGTCAATCCTGACCCTTCCAGGGAGCAGAGGACGTCGACGACCGGGCGAAGCCTCTGCCGCTGGGCGTCGCCGGAGACGCCGTAGCTCCAGGAATCGGCCTTCTCCGTCAGGACCTTGCCGGTGTACTCCGGCAGCCCCAGGCCGTCGTTGCGCAGGTAGAACCACCCTTTGGCCCACCCGCTGTTGTTGGTTGTCATCTTGCAGCCCGGGTAGATGCGCTTCCTGGACTCCACCGGTGCAAGCGTGAGGCCGCCCGCGCACGAAGAACGGCGCACCCCCTCCCCGCGCCGGACGTGCTGAGCTCGGCGCGGAAGAGGTGGACCCATAGGTCCCAGTGCGCCTCGACCCCCAGGACGGCCTCGCAGACACCGACGAACGCCGCCGCTTGCGAGATTGCGTTGGGGGAGAAGTTGTGGAGCTCCACGCCGTAGTAATGGCAGAGCCCCCGCATGAACTGGCTTGCGGGCGCGTTGAAGCCCCGCTCGTGGAAGCGAATAAAGCTCACCACGTAGCCCGCCGGCGGATTCGGCGCCCTGGCCGCCAGCGCCGGAACGATCCACGCCGGCCGCGCTGAATCGCCCCGGGGCGACAGTTGCCCGCCATTCACCAAGCCCTCCAGGAGGTGCTCGGTGGCGGTCGATGGAGTCCACTCTGTGGCGCCCTCAAGGACAACCATGGCGAGAAGAGGAGCTTAGGCGCGGGGCGAAAGTGGCGAGATGCGAGCGGAGCACGACGCGCAGGCTGGAGGCAAGCACTAGGCACGGGCGAAAGCTGGAGCGAGAGATGGCAAAGGTAAAAAATCCCCTTCCGCTGCACCCCTTTTATAAGGGACAGGCTCTCCCCGGCCGCGCCACGCCAGCCCGCGCGTGCCGCCACCGAGCCCGCGCGCTAACCGCGGCGGCATGTGGAGTCACTGACACCCGGGCCAGGCGCACGGCGACGATCACCAACAACCGGCGCGCGTGGGCGGCAGCATTTACTGCGGCACGGTAAGCGGAAGCGGCGCGCCTGCGATGCATTAACTACGCGTCGCCTCGCCTCTCCCGCGCGTGCGCCGAGCCCGCCTAAAAAGGCGCGCCCACTACGCCCATCTCGCCCACTCCGCGACGCGTCGGCCACGCTCACACCCGCCAGCGGTTGTGCGCGGGCCCGCGGTGCCGAAACGACTCAACCATTGGGTTCCCCCCAGGTAAAGCTGCAACGCTCCTCCTTCCCGAGGCACGGACGCAACTAATCGGGGATTCGAAGCCCGAACCTCGAAAAGGTTCAAAGGGTGCCCCAGATCGAATAATGCGAAGGCCACCGATCGCGCTCGGCCAAGCCTCGAGCCCGCTGCTCGGGAGCAACCCGTATTTTACGCAAGGCCCTACTGATCAGGAGTACGAAGCCTGGCCCTCGAAAGGGTTCGACAGGCGCTCCAGATCAACAGAGTCAGGGACGATTCGGGCGTGTCAAACGGACTTTACCCCGAAACGCGAAGTTTTGGGGGCGCTCCTGTCGTGTTCAAGGCCAGACAAAGGCAGCTAGTCGGGGGGATCCCAACGAGGGAGAGCTTTCGCGCCCTCGGTCCCTACGAAAGGGACCGAGCCCCACCTAGCAAACCTTTGCAAGCGCTACATGGACGTGTCTCCGGACCGCGAGTCGACCCCTAGCGAACGGGGCACGGACGTCCACTTGAACTACCCGCTAACAGCTCACCGAGGAATTCGCGTACGTTGCCCAATTCGAGGGTTGCGCGGATGACCTCACCCCTCTCCCCCGCGAAGGGGGTAGCGAGGGTCGAAAATCAAAGACAGGAAGCCCCTCCGATCGCCTCCACACGGGCCAGGAGCTCGGGGGCTCCCCGCAACATGTCCTCCTATGCGCAAAACGTTTCGAAACCGTACAGGGCCCGCCCCTCGAATTCGGCATAGCTCGATCTCATCCCCACCGCGTTGGAAGTAGAGCGACCGACACAAAATAAAGCCCTTGCACGAGTGAATCCACTCCTCCAAGGGCTCGGGGGCTACACCCGCGGGTGCGCTCGCGCGCCCCCACGGAAGAACGTGCATAATCGGAAAGGGACAAGTCCCCACATAAGGCCCGGGAACGACCCTGCGAAACCATCAGCCTCTGCCCGACTAAACCTCAGTCCGCCAGAGGCTCGGGGGCTGCTGTCGGGGACAAACCCAGGGGGCCCCCCAACCATCGGGGTAATCACCCTCAAAAAACTCCGCCTCGCTCCCATGCACCCGGCTCACGTGGACCCATCTCACGGTTCACCATGGACCCAGTCCACCAGACCCGATCCAACAGCCACCCCTTCGTGGGCCGAATGTTCGTGTTTAAGTCTATTTAACCCCCTTGAACTTTTCCGGCCCAATCGCTTTCGGCCCAATTCCAGCCCAGCCATCGTTTATTCTTTTTCTTTTTCTTTTAACAGCGCTGACGTATGGGACCCACCTGTCATACTCTGTGAGTCACTGACACATGGGGCCCACTGTCGGGGACAAACCCAGGGGGCCCCCCAACCATCGGGGTAATCACCCTCAAAAAACTCCGCCTCGCTCGAGGGTAGCAAACCCCCTCGAGCGGGCAAAGCAAACTCCGCCTCGCTCGAGGGTAGCGAACCCCCTCGAGCGGGCATGGCAGCCTCCACCCGGTGCACTCCGACGCGCCGCCCGACGAAGGCAGTTAATGCCCGCCCCATCGGCCAAGTGCCGAAGTCAAAAGGCAATCTTCCCCCATGCCGCGCCGGACATCAACAGTGCCCACTGTTCCACCTGCTCCGGTCGCCATCCGCCCTTACCGCCACTGTGAAAGCGCACGCGGCGGTACAGAGCACTGTACGGACTCTCAGAGGCCAATCCGCGCCCCTGCTCCACCTACTCCACCTGCTCCGGTCACCCAGCGTCCTCTCCCACACTGTGCGGGCGCACGCGGAACTGCGCGAGGTCCTGTGCTGACTGGCAGGCGCCATTCCGGGCCACTGTTATACCCACTCCCGTCCTTTCCCCCGGTGGGGAGCCCTCGAATGGGCATGGAGGACCCTCGAACAAATATCTGGGCGACGACCGAGTGCAGACTCCGGCCAGGCGTGGCCTGGTGATGACGAACGCCGGGTCAAATCCGCCAACTCTCGACCATCCCCTGGAGAACCAACTACGCCGCGCACTGTGGTTGACGGCAGCCACCATGCCGACCCCTGTGCCGCCAACTCTGGTCCTTCCTCACCTGCCCCGCCCTCGAAGTCAACCGGCGAACGGGCAGCAGAGCATGGACTAGAGCGACGACACCCCTCGAAGCCGCTCCAGACAAGCACAGGGACGGCCACGACGCCCGCCGAAGCCGGAGCTCGCCATAAACCCTCCGCCAGGGTCAAGGACAATGGCACGCCCGGTGCCATACTCTCCAGTGCGCACCCCTGTAGCACACGTCACAATCGCATTTGTAACTCCTCCCTCCCTTCTCTCCTTGGTCTATAAAAGGGGGAAGGGGGCGGAGACCAAAGGGGAGGAAAAAAACGAACAACCCGAAACACAATCACATACACCGCTTCACACGATATTGGCACTCCCCTCAATCACATTCAGGGACTTGGAGACTCCTCCTCTCCCGCCTTGCTTGTAGCCCCCCTCTGCAAGCACTCCGGTGCAAGATAGTACAGCGCCCTTGAGCGCATTCTGCTGGACGTACGACCCCCACGGTCGGAACCAGGATAAACACCGTCTCATTGTACCAAGCTCTTGCATCAACCGTCAAGGGACGGGACACAGCGCATTCTGTTTAGGCGCCGGAGACTGACCGACCAATCCCGGCACCGACACCCACTGACCAGAGTTGACCCGCTGACCGTTGACCGTTGACCCCGTTGACCGTTGACCGGTCAACGCTGACGTCAGCAGGGCCCACTGCTGACGTCATCCTAGGCGGACCCCACTGCTGACGTCAGCATGGCGTCATGCTGACGTCAGCAGGCTAATTATTTGTCTGTTTTCTTTTTCGGAAATTATTTAATATTTTCAGAAAATGATTTAAACTTCGAAAATTAATAATAAATCAACCGTAGCTCAGAAAAATATGAAACCAGTTTCTATATTTTTCTAAAATCATGACCTACGCGTTAGTATGGAGTTTGGTGTTATTTGAGTCTTCTTTCGTCGCTGTCTTAGTGTTTCTTTGCTAGTAGCCGCGTCTTATTTTCTTTCCGCGCCCCTAGGAGCTCCGGAGAGTCAGGAGGAGCCGGACTGCTACAACAACTGCTTTGACGAGGACGAAGACCTTTGCCCAGGTTCACGCCCGACCATCTCTGAAATACCTATTAGACATGCAAACTAGTATGCTAGCGCTTTATTTTACTCGCATGATAAACCTGCACTGCCTTTGTTATCATCCTGTTACCTTGCTACCTAGTACTCACTTTATATATATGCTATGCTATGCTATGCATGTGTTGGGATGGTTGTGATTGATCCTCTTGGCGTGAGTTGTGGGTGGTTTGGGAGGAGTAGTGCAGCTAGGCGGTGTAAGCGAGTAATAACAACTCGATCGTAGATCGAGGTGCTGAGGGGCTGCACTCGGGCAGTCCCTATGGGGTACCTGTTGCGGGTACATGGTTACTGGTTACTTGGGGTTTGGTACTCGGTGAGTACCTGAGGAGTTTGGGCGGCAATACCTGTTATGGGTGCCGATTGCGGACCGTTGCGGCGAATCGCTTGTGATGCAGATACTCGCTTTACCGAATAATTAAGGACCGAGTCGTGCCCCCACTTTGGACTTGGGATATACCGTGCTCACCATCTACCCAGTATGGGGAGGGTTCCAGCAAGCCTACTCTAGTGCGGCGCCGAGACTATAGGAGAATCGAGTTTGATATGTGCAGGGGGGATTCGTTGCGGCGTAATCTCCCTGATTTACCACGGCCCCCGACTGGCCCCGGTGGGAAGGTTTCACGACCCTGGGGCAGATGTTAGATCGGATGTTTCCCGAGCCCAGGGAGACAGGATTGGCGCCGCTACTGTTTAGGGTCTTTGCTGTGGGCTGTGTCTCAGGTTGGTTGCGGACCAGCCTTGCAGCCCGGATGGATTCCTGGAGTGCCACCTCTGCAGAGTGTAAACTATACGTATAGCCGTGTCCACGGTTACGGACGACCCATTTCTGAGAAGCCCCGGCTAGCATGGGAAACTGCTTTCTTACCTCATCCTTGATTCGGGTTATGAGAGATTGGTCCAGCTGAGGCTGTTGAGACAAGGTGGGGAGGGAGCTCACCGAGTCGACTAGTGAGTGAAAGGTGTTGGTGGATAATGATTTGCGGGAACCTGCCGTGGCAGGACGAGCCCGATGGGAAAATGTGAGGCTGACGGATGGTTTTGGGGTGTGGATGTGTGTGTGAGCAGGAGTTGGTGTTGAGATGAATTTGGGTTATTGCTGCTGCTTGCATAAGAAAACCCTGGCTTAAACCTTGATTATTTCTATACCTTAGAATAGGCCACTTTAAAGCTTGCATCATATTATGGTTGGTGACGTGGACCTGTCCCATTTCCTTGGGGACAGACTTTGGGTTCTCAGGTGAAGACCCCGACCACGAGTTCAACCAGGACGGGTGGTACGACTGAAGGGTGTGCGCTACGCTCAAGGATGCCTGTGGAGGAGTGGTCCCTGTCGTTCTAGCTACCGCTGCGCAGTTGTTTCTTATTGTCGATTTAGCCCAGAGGGCTTGTATCTGTCGCTTTGTCTTTATATGAGTCATGTATTGAATCTTTTATCGTTGTATGGATGTGATATTCGACTGAGATGAGTTCTGTACGAGATAGCTGCTATTCCTGGGACTATCTCAAAGGTACAGGGAGTCGGGTTCTCGTCGGTGAGAATCCGGTTCGTCACAGTTGGTATCAGAGCCATACTTGACCGTAGCGCGTAACCCATAGAACGGAAACCTAGGACAGAAGCTCTAACTGAGTCCTCTATTTTATATGAAACCCCTTGGACTATTTGAAAACTATATATAAGTACATCTCAACTATTTACAAAACTTTTACCCTTACCTTACCTGACTAACTTGCTAACTTACTAACAACCCACTAACTGTCTGGCAGATGGAAGGAAGATCAGCAGATGAACGACGGGAGATCAGGACCACAGGAGCAGACTGTGGAGGTTTGGCAGCGCTACTGAGGGAGGTGCTGCGTACAGTGGGAATAGATGTGGACAACGTCTTCTACGAGGGATGGACCTACGGACCTGGTGAGGGAGTACACACTCGGTTGCAGATGGTTGTACCCAATATCCCTGGACGACCAAGGTCACTGATGCTACGAGCAGCTACCAGCGAGAGCACTTTCAGTCGGGCAGTGCAGACTATAGCTATGAGGATACTCCGACTTGCCACACTTGTGTACCAGAGTCAGCTCAGCCACACTCGTTTCCGGTACCTACCGCGAGCTCTTGAAGATCCGACAGACAGAGACGCAGTCAGCTTGCAGGCCCACGCAGCAGACCGAGAGCGGAACGTGACTCTGCGGACCTCAGTTCAGTGCATGATTGAGCAGGAGTACTTGAACATTGGCTTAGAAGAGAAAGTTGCCAAGCTAAAAGAGAGGGTATGGAAGCAAGACCTCCAGCTGATGGAGAAGGACAACAGGATCGCCTTACTTGAGGAGCAACTCAGAGCTAAAACAAGGGAAGTCAGAATCTTGAACTACGAAGCTCGAAACAACAGGCAGTTGGCAGGACTGATCCGAGCGACTCACCATGCTCGAGATGTCCGCCTGGAAGATCAGCTCACAGAAAAAGACAAGGAACTAGCAGCCAAGGAAGAAGAGATAGAAGGTCTGAAGGAAGAAGTATACTGGTTGGACAGTCTCAACTCAGAACTCCAGGAAGAGGTGGATAGCTACAAGGAGAAGAGTGGACGGAACTACCAGCTGATGAAGTACCTGAGTCTTCAACAGATTATGGCAAAGGATGAAGCTCGAAGAACCCTGAGTAGTTGGGTAAGATCAGACAGGAAGAGGGTAGCAGAAATGATCACAGTGAACCAAGGACTGCCAGAAGAACGCAGAGTTGAACCCAGGACAGAGAGCTACAGAGTTTCACCAAGCCGAGTTGAGCCGATACCACCACCTGAGGCTCGAAACCCTACGCCCGAGATGACAAGACTGAGACAGGAACTGGCACACCTAGAGCAGCAGTTGACAGAACCTGAGAGGGACATAGTGAGGTTGGCAGTGCGCCTCACGGACACCCACCAAGACAACAGGCAGTGATCAAGCAGCAGACAGAGACTGAGGCTGTGAGGTTGGCAGCGCGCCTCACAGGCACCTTCAGCAGTAAGAGACAGATGCAGTAGACAATTTCAGCAGATGACAGCAGTTGATGAGAGTTGTATCTATCTTCATGAGTAGATGTTTAGACTTAGTAGATCATGACCACCTTTTGGCTCAGCCACGATGTAGCATTCGCTTAGATGTACTAATCCTCGAGGTTCCAGGAGCTGGCCTCGGGATAGTACTCATGTCTAGGGTGTAATGCTGCAATGATTGATCGATCTTTTTGGCTGTTCTTGCAGTTTTATTGTTGTTCATCCTTAGTGTACTATAGTGTTGAGTCTATTTCATGTGTGCAGCTCCTACTCTAGTTACGCTAACCTAACCATTACCGACCGCCACTAAATCTGCTCTATGAAAAATACAGCAAGATGTCGATCCGAAGATCCAACCGACTGCTTGCACGTTTTGAGGAAGCTGAGCAAGAAGAGGCAGCAATGGCAGCTAGAGGCAGAGGACGTGTCAGAGGTCATGGTCGCGGAAGAGCAGCAGTTGCAGTTGGAGGCAGGGGTCGTGGACGCGCAGCAGGCGTGCTCCAGCCCGAGAACAACGCACCAGGTGGAGAACAAGAAGTGGAAATGGAAGAACCAGCAGTGGAACCTCAACAGAACCAGCAGAACGAACAGCAACCACCGCCACCGCCTAACTTGGCAGAAGTGATGACTACTCAGACACAGCTGATGCAACAGATGGCACAGGCCAACACACAGATGATGCAAGCTATGCAACAGATGCAGGGAATTCAGAACCAGAACCGTCAGGGACACCATGAGGAAGACCTACAAAGGAAGATTGAAAGATTCATCAGGCTGAAAGCACCCACTTTCGACTACTCGGACGAACCACTCGACGCACACGACTGGTTACGTACCATCGAGACGAAGCTGGACCTGACAGACTACACTGAAGAAGAATGTGTTGCCCTTGCGGCGCACCAACTTGAAGGAGCAGCAAAAGCGTGGTGGGAGAGCTATTGTGACTCTCACGCGAACCCAGCTCAGATCACCTGGCAAGAGTTTTGTGAAGCTTTCAAGGAGTACCACATACCAGAACAAGTCATGGTGCATAAAGCAATGGAATTCAGGACAATGACCCAAGGAAGTTTGTCTGTAGCTGAGTACGCTCGACACTTTGCTAAGATGTCAAGGTACGCTCCTGAAGATGTCAACACTGAGAAAAAGAAGCAGTTTTGGTTCCAGCGTGGTTTACACAGAGGTCTGAGGACAGCACTCGCAGCGAGTTCACACAGGTCACTCAAAGAGCTGATTGACAGGGCTATCGCAGTTGAGAAGGAAAGAGTGGGTCTTGAAGATACCTGGCGAGAGAAGAAAAGAAAGGCTGAACAGTTGCACAACCACCGGCTGAGTCAGAGGCCGAGGAGTGGCCAGAGCAACATGCTCAGGAGAAGCTTTCAGCAGAGCAACAGCCAAGGAAGCTCAGGGTTCAACAGAAACAGCTACCAGGGTAACCGAGGCAGTAACAGCAACAGTTTTGGCAGCAGAGGTAACAACTACAACAGCTTTGGTAACAGAAACAACAGCTACTCAAGTCAGGGAAACCCCAACTGGAAGCCGAACAACACACCCAGAATTGGTGGAGGGACCACAGTGGTCTGTTTTGCTTGTGGGAAACCCGGTCACAAGTCCTTTGACTGTCCGGAGAAGAAGAACAAGCAAACCCCAGCCAAGGCACCGGCACCTGGAGGACAAGACAGACAGCCAACTTCAGTGCAGAGGGGACGCCTCAACCACTTGACAGAGGAAGAAGCCGAGGACGCTCCCGACGTTGTGCTCGGTGAGTTTTTAGTAAATGGCATTCCAGCTTTGATATTGTTTGACTCTGGAGCAACTGGATCTTATATCTCGACAAAGTTTGTGAGAGAGCAGTCACCCCCGACAATACCTAAAGCTAGACCTATAGTCACTACTTCTCCCTTAGGAGAGCTTAGGTGCACTTTAGAGTGCCCCGCAGTTAGACTGATGATAGGAGGCCAGGAGTTCGAAGGAAACTTGACAGTCCTGAAATCGGATGGAATTGACGTGATACTAGGAATGGATTGGCTTACAGAGCACAAAGGAATAATCAGTTGCTCACCCAGAACAGTTGAGTTGACACACCCTAGCGGAGTCAAAGTAACAGCGGAACCACAAAGAAAAAGAACAGGGAAGAGATCCGGAACATGTATTCTGAGACAGTTGGTATACTCCATTGAGAAACAGACGATCGAAGAAGTACCTGTAGTATGTGAGTACCCGGACGTGTTTCCCGAGGAACTACCAGGACTACCACCAGACCGAGACGTAGAGTTCATAATCGAACTGCAACCAGGCACGGGGCCTATTGCCAAGAGGCCGTACAGAATGTCAGTGGAGGAATTGGAGGAACTCAAAAAGCAGCTGAAAGAGATGCTTGAAAGTGGTGTGATTCGACCAAGTGCATCTCCATGGGGATCGCCAGTGTTGTTTGTGAAGAAGAAAGATGGATCAATGCGCATGTGCGTAGACTATCGATCCTTGAACGCAGTGACGATCAAGAACAAATACCCACTACCTCGAATTGATGATTTGCTAGATCAGTTGAAGAAAGCCAAGTACTTCAGTAAGATTGATCTGAGATCGGGATACCACCAAATGAAGATTAGAGAAGGTGACATTCCCAAGACAGCTTTTGTGACTCGGTACGGGCAGTACGAGTTCACCGTTGTGTCTTTTGGACTGACCAACGCACCTGCTTACTTTATGAACATGATGAACAAGGTATTCATGGAGGAACTGGACAAGTTTGTAGTGGTGTTCATTGATGACATACTAGTTTACTCAGAAACAGCCAAAGAACATGAGAAGCATCTGGGGATTGTACTAGAGAGGCTGAGGCAGCATCAACTCTACGGAAAGTTCAGCAAGTGTGAATTTTGGTTAGAGAAAGTAGCCTTTTTGGGTCACGTGTTGACAGCTGAGGGCGTAGCAGTCGACCCAGAAAAGATTGAGGCAGTAGCAGAATGGAAGCAGCCGAAGAGTGTTACGGAGATCCGGAGCTTTCTGGGATTGGCAGGATACTATAGAAGATTCATTGAGAACTTCTCCAAGATTGCCAAGCCAATGACCGAACTACTCAAGAACAATGTCCCATTCGAGTGGACGGACAAATGCGAAAGGAGTTTCCAAGAACTCAAGCACAAACTCACTACAACTCCAGTATTGACCCTGCCAGATATTCGCAAAGATTTCGTAGTCTACTGCGATGCTTCAAGACAAGGTTTGGGATGCGTTCTGATGCAAGAGGGCAAGGTTGTTGCCTATGCATCGAGGCAGCTGAGGAAACATGAGGAAAACTATCCCACGCACGACTTGGAACTGGCAGCAGTGGTACATGCATTGAAGATCTGGAGGCACTACCTGATTGCCAACAAGTGCGATATCTACACAGATCACAAAAGTTTGAAGTATTTCTTCACCCAATCCGAACTGAACATGAGGCAAAGAAGATGGTTAGAACTGATCAAAGATTACGATTTGGAGATACACTACCATCCTGGCAAAGCTAATGTCGTGGCGGATGCCTTAAGTCGAAAGAGTTATTGCAACAACTTGATGATAGCAGAAAGTCAGCCAGAACTAGCAAAAGAGTTGTACATGCTGAAACTCGAGCTAGTAGAAGAAGGAAAACCCCAGGAAATGAGAGTGAAGTACAACCTAGAAGACCGTATCAAAGAAGCACAAGGAAAGTGTCCAGAAATCCAAGAAGTAAGAGAGGATATACAACGAAGAGTAGCACCTGACTTCCGGATAGATGAAGCAGGGACAGTATGGCTGAAAGACCGTATCTGTGTACCACAGGGCGAGGAAATCAGGAGAACAATTCTCTCAGAAGCTCACGAGTCCAAGTACTCGATACACCCAGGATGCACCAAGATGTATCAGGATCTGAAGGATAAGTTCTGGTGGAAGAAAATGAGAGAGGACATAGCAGAGTATGTAGCCAAGTGCGACTCTTGTCGAAGAATCAAAGTTGAACATCAAAGACCAGCAGGACTGCTGAAACCACTGGAAATTCCAATGTGGAAGTGGGAAGATATCAGCATGGACTTCGTAGTTGGCCTACCCCGCACACAGAAAGGAAATGATGCCATTTGGGTCATAGTTGATCGGTTGACGAAAGTAGCTCACTTCATACCAGTCAAAAGCACACACTCAGTAAGCAAACTAGCAGAGCTGTACATAGACAACATTCTCAAGCTGCATGGGGCACCAAAAAGTATTGTGTCAGACAGAGGACCCCAATTCACAGCTCAATTCTGGCAAAGCCTACATCAAGCCATCGGGACAACCTTGGAGTATAGCACAGCTTACCACCCTCAGACAGATGGGCAGACCGAAAGAGTGAACCAGGTTCTCGAAGATTTGTTAAGGGCTTGTGTTCTAGCATACAGCACAGACTGGGAGAAGAGTCTATCCTATGCAGAATTCTCCTATAACAACAGTTACCAGGCCAGCCTGCAGATGTCACCCTTTGAGGCACTTTATGGCAGAAAATGCAGGACACCTCTAATGTGGTCAGAGGTGGGAGAACGAACATTCTTTGGGCCTGACATGATTGTAGAGGCAGAAGAAAATGTGGCCAAGATCCGAGAGCACTTGAAGGCAGCTCAGAGCAGACAAAAGAGCTATGCAGATAGAAGAAGACGAGATCTGGAGTTCGAAGTAGGAGACTTCGTCTACCTGAAAGTGTCACCCCTCAGAGGGCATAAGAGATTCCAAGTGAAAGGAAAGCTAGCACCCCGTTTTGTTGGACCGTACCAGATACTGGAGAGAGTAGGAAAGCTAGCCTACAAGCTAGGCCTACCAGAGGAACTAGCGGGGGTACACCCAGTGTTCCATGTATCTCAGCTGAGGAAGTGTCTGAGAGTACCAGAACATGAGATTAAGACAGAGGCTTTAGACCTACAAGACACCTTGGAATATCTGGAGTACCCGGAGAGGATACTAGACAGAGCAGTCAAAGAGACCAGAAGCACAGCTATCCCGTTTTGCAAAGTGCAGTGGAGCAATCACTCAGAAAGGGAAGCCACTTGGGAGAAGGAGTCAGTACTGAAAAAGAAATACCCCCACTTGTTTAAACCATAGGTAATCACAAATCTCGAGGACGAGATTCTTGTGAGGGGGGGGAGACTGTAACAACCCAAAAAAATTCCTATAGGTTTTGTTGAGTGCAAAAATTTCGAATTTAAAAATTTTTGGTGAAATTGTGTGCATGCAAACAAACATATAAGAGTGTCTTCTATTTTGCTCCCTAAATTCTTAGGCAATTTAAATTCAAATTTAAAATCAATTTGAAGTGCTAAGGGTGAATTAGTGTGATTTGGATTTATTTTGATTTATTTGGATTTTTGGTTGGTTTGAATTCAAATTCTAGATTTGAATTCAAACTCTAATTGACTAAACTAATTTCCAATCCTTCTAGCTGTTCGTGGGCCGTTTTCCCGAAGCTCAAGTCCAATAAACCCCCTCCAACTCTTCTACCCGAGCCAACCTACCGAACAGCCCGGCCGGCCTTTCGGCCCAGCAGCGGCCCATTCCTTTTCCCCGCCGCGTCGACTCCGCGTCGCCGCCTTCTCTCTCTGACGCCGGGCCCCGCCTGTCAGTTGTACCTTCTCCCCCGCGTCATCTCCTTCCTCGCGACGCCGCCACTCTCTCTCTTCCGCGCGCCGCCCGTGACCCAACTGCCCGAGCTCCGTGCGGCCCGATGCGATTGCGCCGCGTGTCCGCAGCCGCTCGAGCACCCCTATCTCGCCGTCCGTGCCCAGCGAAACCCTAGCGCCTATCACCTATAAATCGCCACGCCGGCCGCACTCCCTGTTCAAGCCGCCGCCGCCCCATTGGGGTTTCCTAGATCCAATTCGAGTGGGGGAGAGGGAGGAGGAGGACCAGGGGAGGGTCTGAGGAGGAGAAGAGGGAGAGAAGAGAAGCCGAGGCCCCTTCCCCGCAGCGCCGCCGCCGAAGTCGCCGCCGCCGCTCGTGGACCGCCATCTCCAGGCCGAACCAAGGAGCGAGAGGAGGAGCTCGAGGACCGCCGGACTGCGTCGAGCCTTCCCCGAGCTGCAGCGTACCTCGACGAGACCCTAGGTGAGCTAACCGCGTTCGCCCCCTTTCTCCTCTGTCTCCGGCAAGTTCCGCCGCCGCGCGAGCCAGCCCTTCTCTGTGCACCGGCCTTCGAGCCGCGTCTCTTGTGCAGGATCCCGAGCCGCTAACCGTGCGCAGACCGCCGTCGACCGAACCTTGCAGCCGAGGCCCGCCGCGGCCGAGCCTTCCTCGCCGCGCGCGCGAACGCCGAGGCCACGCGCGGCCGTGGGCGACCACGAGCCCGCGCGTGTGCACCCAGGTGCGTTCCAGCAGCTGCTGGGACTGCACGCGCACACGCACAACCCCTTTCCGAGCACTTTTGCGCCAAAAACCCGAGCCGCCGTCGTGCTCGCCGGCGTCCATGGCCGTGCCATCGCCGTCGCACGTCGAGAGCCCAAGCCAAACCCTAATCCGAGCCCTTTTCATCCTATCCGTGACCACCGAGCCCTAGTGAAGCTAACCTGGCCGATCTAGCCCCGAGCCGAGCCATCTCCGGCCAGTTCCGCCGCGGACCGTCGCCGCCGGCGTGCTCCAAAGCGCGTCGCGTCGCGCCGTGGCTATGCCACACGCAAGACCACACCAAGTTGCCACACGCGCACGCACAGAAGATCCCGTGTCGGCCACAGATCGATCCCATGCACCCGGCTCACGTGGACCCATCTCACGGTTCACCATGGACCCAGTCCACCAGACCCGATCCAACAGCCACCCCTTCGTGGGCCGAATGTTCGTGTTTAAGTCTGTTTAACCCCCTTGAACTTTTCCGGCCCAATCGCTTTCGGCCCAATTCCAGCCCAGCCATCGTTTATTCTTTTTCTTTTTCTTTTAACAGCGCTGACGTATGGGACCCACCTGTCATACTCTGCGAGTCACTGACACATGGGGCCCACTGACCAGAGTTGACCCGCTGACCGTTGACCGTTGACCCCGTTGACCGTTGACCGGTCAACGCTGACGTCAGCAGGGCCCACTGCTGACGTCATCCTAGGCGGACCCCACTGCTGACGTCAGCAGGCTAATTATTTGTCTGTTTTCTTTTTCGGAAATTATTTAATATTTTCAGAAAATGATTTAAACTTCGAAAATTAATAATAAATCAACCGTAGCTCAGAAAAATATGAAACCAGTTTCTATATTTTTCTAAAATCATGACCTACGCGTTAGTATGGAGTTTGGTGTTATTTGAGTCTTCTTTCGTCGCTGTCTTAGTGTTTCTTTGCTAGTAGCCGCGTCTTATTTTCTTTCCGCGCCCCTAGGAGCTCCGGAGAGTCAGGAGGAGCCGGACTGCTACAACAACTGCTTTGACGAGGACGAAGACCCTTGCCCAGGTTCATGCCCGACCATCTCTGAAATACCTATTAGACATGCAAACTAGTATGCTAGCGCTTTATTTTACTCGCATGATAAACCTGCACTGCCTTTGTTATCATCCTGTTACCTTGCTACCTACTACTCACTTTATATATATGCTATGCTATGCTATGCATGTGTTGGGATGGTTGTGATTGATCCTCTTGGCGTGAGTTGTGGGTGGTTTGGGAGGAGTAGTGCAGCTAGGCGGTGTAAGCGAGTAATAACAACTCGATCGTAGATCGAGGTGCTGAGGGGCTGCACTCGGGCAGTCCCTATGGGGTACCTGTTGCGGGTACATGGTTACTGGTTACTTGGGGTTTGGTACTCGGTGAGTACCTGAGGAGTTTGGGCGGCAATACCTGTTATGGGTGCCGATTGCGGACCGTTGCGGCGGATCGCTTGTGATGTAGATACTCGCTTTACCGAATAATTAAGGACCGAGTCGTGCCCCCACTTTGGACTTGGGATATACCGTGCTCACCATCTACCCAGTATGGGGAGGGTTCCAGCAAGCCTACTCTAGTGCGGCGCCGAGACTGTAGGAGAATCGAGTTTGATATGTGCAGGGGGGATTCGTTGCGGCGTAATCTCCCTGATTTACCACGGCCCCCGACTGGCCCCGGTGGGAAGGTTTCACGACCCTGGGGCAGATGTTAGATCGGATGTTTCCCGAGCCCAGGGAGACAGGATTGGCGCCGCTACTGTTTAGGGTCTTTGCTGTGGGCTGTGTCTCAGGTTGGTTGCGGACCAGCCTTGCAGCCCGGATGGATTCCTGGAGTGCCACCTCTGCAGAGTGTAAACTATACGTATAGCCGTGTCCACGGTTACGGACGACCCATTTCTGAGAAGCCCCGGCTAGCATGGGAAACTGCTTTCTTACCTCATCCTTGATTCGGGTTATGAGAGATTGGTCCAGCTGAGGCTGTTGAGACAAGGTGGGGAGGGAGCTCACCGAGTCGACTAGTGAGTGAAAGGTGTTGGTGGATAATGATTTGCGGGAACCTGCCGTGGCAGGACGAGCCCGATGGGAAAATGTGAGGCTGACGGATGGTTTTGGGGTGTGGATGTGTGTGTGAGCAGGAGTTGGTGTTGAGATGAATTTGGGTTATTGCTGCTGCTTGCATAAGAAAACCCTGGCTTAAACCTTGATTATTTCTATACCTTAGAATAGGCCACTTTAAAGCTTGCATCATATTATGGTTGGTGACGTGGACCTGTCCCATTTCCTTGGGGACAGACTTTGGGTTCTCAGGTGAAGACCCCGACCATGAGTTCAACCAGGACGGGTGGTACGACTGAAGGGTGTGCGCTACGCTCAAGGATGCCTGTGGAGGAGTGGTCCCTGTCGTTCTAGCTACCACTGCGCAGTTGTTTCTTATTGTCGATTTAGCCCAGAGGGCTTGTATCTGTCGCTTTGTCTTTATATGAGTCATGTATTGAATCTTTTATCGTTGTATGGATGTGATATTCGACTGAGATGAGTTCTGTACGAGATAGCTGCTATTCCTGGGACTATCTCAAAGGTACAGGGAGTCGGGTTCTCGTCGGTGAGAATCCGGTTCGTCACACGAGGCTCACAACTCGCAATATTCCATTCACCCAGGATCCACCAAAATGTATTTGGACCTAAAGCAGAACTATTGGTGGAAAGGAATGAAAGCTGACATAGCCCAGTTTGTCGCCCAGTGTGATACCTGCCAAAGGATTAAGGCAGAACACCAGAAGTCGGCAGGATTATTACAACCCCTGCCTATCCCAGTTTGGAAATGGGATGAGATAGGAATGGACTTTGTGGTAGTTCTACCCAGAACACAGAAGGGACATGACTCCATATGGGTAATAGTGGATCGACTCACCAAATTCGCTCACTTTCTACCTGTACGGACAAATTATGGCGGAGAGAAACTAGCCAAGCTTTATGTGGAGAACATAGTAAAGTTACATGGAGTGCCCAGTAAAATTGTCTCGGACCGAGGGACCCAGTTCACCTCGAGATTTTGGAAAAGTTTGCATAAAGCTATGGGCACCAAGTTGGATTTTAGCTCTGCGTACCACCCACAGACCGATGGCCAGACAGAAAGAGTAAATCAGATTATGGAAGATATGCTGAGAGCATGTGTCCTTACCTATGGTAAAGATTGGGAACAGAGTTTACCCTATGCAGAATTCTCTTACAACAATGGTCATCAGGCAAGTTTAGGTATGTCACCGTTTGAAGCCCTCTACGGGAGAAAATGCAGAACTCCTCTAATGTGGTCAGAAGTAGGAGAGCGTACACTAGTGGGACCCGCACTCATAAAAGAAGCCGAAGAGAAAGTAGCTGAAATTAGAGAGAAGTTGAGAGCAGCTCAGTCCAGACAGAAAAGCTACGCAGACAAGAAGAGACGAGAATTGGAGTTTAATCCAGGAGATTTTGTCTATCTTAAGGTTTCACCCATCCGGGGAACCCGTAGATTTCAAGTCCATGGAAAGTTGGCCCCTCGGTACATCGGACCATACCCGGTGCGAAAGAAAGTTGGAAAGGTGGCCTACCGATTGGAGTTACCCGAAGCAATGTCAGATATACATCCAGTATTCCATGTCTCACAGTTAAGAAAATGCCTGAGGGTACCTGAGGAAGAACACATACCGGAAGAAGAAATAGACCTATAGACGGATCTGAAGTATCAGGAGGTACCGGTCAAAATTTTGGACACAGTCACCAAGAGAACCAGAAACTCCGAAGTACGGATACGTAGAGTACAGTGGAGCAGACACAGTGCAAAGGAAGCTACGTGGGAAAGAGAAGATGCCCTGAAGAAAGAGTTCCCCCACCTTTTTAGGAGCCAGCCGAATCTCGAGGACGAGATTACTTTTAAGTGGGGTAGGTTTGTAATGCCCGCGTTTTCGATCTCTGGGAAAATCGCTGAAGAAATCATCCGGTAAAAACGTTTTCAAAATCTTTTACCACCCGAGCTCCCGCTTCCGCCAAAACCTTGTCCTTCTTGTTACCACCGTTCCCCCCCTTTTTTCCTGTTCGCTTCGTTGTCACCGCTCTCTTTCCCATCCCACCCCGCGTCGCCGGCTCTCGGGTCGACCGTCGGGCCGACCGTCTCTGGCCGACCGCCGTCGGCGCCTGTCTTTCCCGCCGCGAATCCCGCCGTCCCCTCTTCCTTTTCCCTCTCTTTCTCTTCTTTTTCCCTTCTCTCTTTACTTCCTTCCCTTTTCTTTTTTTTCCTTTTTCTTCTTTCTTCTCCCTTCCCTCCTCTGCTCCCTCTGCTTTCACCCGACGCCGAGCTCCACTCCCCTGTCCTGCTCGCCGTCGGCCCACCCCCCCCCCCCCCCCCCGCTCACCCCTCTCACCGCAGCCACCCTCGCTCGCGACATCGCCGCCTTGTCCGCCACCACATCGGCCCCACCACTCCTCGGCTCCGCTCGCCGCCGACCGCCGGTTCCCCGGCCGGCATCACCCCTCTGCCGCACCACCTCCGCTCCACCGCACGCCACCGCCGGCTCTGTCACGCGTGCTCTGCTCGACCGACCGCTGGCCGCTTGCGCGCACGTCACCACGGAGCACCGACCTCACCGAGCCACACCAGCGGCACCGACCACCACTGCGCCGCCGTACCCCCCCCCCCTGCGCAGTCCCGCCGGCACGCTGCCGTGCCACCGTGGGTCACCGACCGCTCCGTCCTCCGGCCGGCCCCACTCTCCGCTCGTCCCGCTGCCCGCAACCGTGCCGCCCTCCACCGTGGCCCCGCCACCACCATCGCCGACCACGGCCACCGCCGCTCCGACCGCCGTACGCAGCGCTCGCGCGTGCACGCCACCGCCCGGCCCGCTGCCTCTCTAGCTCACTCGCACCTCGTACACCCAAGCACGCACGCCACCACGCGACACCAGACCGCCCTCGCCACCGTACCAATCACGGCCGCAATTTCCGGCCGCCATAACTCCGCCCGCCGACCTCCACAGCCGCCCAGGGCCCCTCCCGTCGGCCCACTTCGCCCGCCCCTCTCCACGCCTATATGTAGGCCGGCCAGCTTCCTCACCCCCACCTCCTGCTCACAAGCTCTCCAGCTCACCTCCACCGCCGCCGCAGCACCGCCACCCGCTGCCATTGTCGCCGCCGCTCCTGATCCCTGTGGGCAGCTCACCATTGCCCATCCCCGCCCAAGGTGAGACAGTGGATGGACCCCTCTCACTGCCCCCTCCCTTTCCCCCTGTCCAATTTCCGCCATCGCCGCCCACAGGGCCGGCGAGCCCAGCGCCGCCGCCGCCAATCCCCTCCCCTGCTCGCCGCTCTGTTTCGGGGAGAAGAAGAACGGAACATTTACCCATAACCCCCTACCCTTTCTGCCATTCAACCCGCAGTCCAATAAACAGGGCCCCCTCTCTCCTACGCACTTTCACAGAACCCCCTGAGCTTTTACCGAATTAACCTACGGTCCATACGACACTATTCTCTCTCTCTGCCTTTTTCGCCAGAGGCCCTTGAACTTTTCCATAATTATAGAAAGGTCCTTTTCTTTTTAAAACAGCCCCTAAACCTCCACCAAATTCGTCATTTCATGCGCTAATTTAATCCCGTTTGACCCCAAACTCCACCACAATAATCACCAGTATATTTCCACTACCCCAACCAGTCCATACTCAAAAATAATCGTGTCATCATCATTCGCTCTCATTTTCCGTTCTTTCTTTCGGAGCTCAATAAAAGTTTTTCTTTTATTTATTGTGTGTTTGTTCGTGTGTGCCGTAGACTCTGCTGTGAACGAGGAAGGACTCGAGGAGGAGCAGTGCTACGAGCAGGAGCTTGGAGACCAAGACCCCGGGCAGGAATCCCCCGAGGGTTGGGAGAACGGCAAGTGCAATCCCACCCCTTGATGCATACTTTTGTCCCAGTTTCTATAAACACAACCCATGGCCTGATTTATAAAACTTGCATAATTTTTCCGCTAAACCCGGTTGGATAGCCATGCCTTGATTGCTATGAATGTTTCCTTGACAACCTAGATTAATGTTTAAATATGACAATGCGCTATTTGAATATTAGTCACTGCTAGAAATGCTTAGGAACATTTTACCAGTATACCCCATGACAATCACTTGGTGTTTACAAAAGCAACGGTGTGCGTGCTTCAAAATAAAAGAGATGATTTGTGTAAATAAAATGAATACTCGTGTGGGATGAGACAGACGGAATTTCTGTGTGAAATACCGAGGTGAGCTCGAACCTGTGTGGTTGAGCATGGTGGGAGTTGTCTATCCTATCACCAGTTTTGGTATGATGTTGATGTGTCATCTAGCCTAACCCATTTTACTGTACCACCACTCGACCGTTGTATGTGGCAACGGCCAAGCATAAATCCCACTAGTTGAGTTGCTGGTTATGTGGTGTGCTGGTGAGCAACAGAGGGCCATGGAGCCGGGGATACGATCTATGTGAGGTATGCCCCTGGGTAGGACCTCGTTGGTAGGTTGCTTACCCCCTGGTCGCGTCTGTGATAACTTGTCAGTCTAGCTATGGTGGGTAATGGCTTTGATAGGAGTTGCGCTGGCACTAAGGTGTTCATGCTGCGGTAGCCTACTTGTGGTTGTGTACACCTCTGCAGAGTTAAAACCTATCCGGATAGCCGTGTCCACGGTATTGGGCGAGTTACGGCTTGGTCACTTCACTAGTCCCCCGTTTTGGTGTAAGAAAGTATTGGTGTTTGGTTGAGCTGAGAAATGTTTTGACATGAGCTACGACAGATGGGAAATCTGGTAGCAATAAAACCCTGTATGAAAAAGTATTACTTTTACTGTTCCTTTTAAAAGAAACATTTGTGAAAACCCATTGCGAAAACCAACCCCCTTGCATGTGTAATAAAATTTGCTTTGCTGCTAAATAAACCATAAGTCATCCTTGTTACAATACTTGCATACTTCTGTTATACCCCTCCGTGGTTGTGGTTGTGCTTGCTGAGTACGTTTGTACTCACCCTTGCTTAATCTGTTGCAGAGGCAGACCCGGACTTTGTGCCTGAGGACGTCGTTTAGAGGGGTTCGTTCTACACCCAACATTTGCCTGTGTGTTAGGGTCACCCGCTGGAAGCCGCATGCGTTGCCACTCTGATGAAGGCCTCTATGTTTTCAATCTTTTTATCTGGAGCTTAGTGTTAGTTCTGTTTGTCGTGGCCCTGCAATGCCACCGTTTCCCGTAATGTTGTTCTTGTACTGAACTATCTGTTGTAATAATGTGAACCAGCATCATGGGACTGGTATTTGTATCACATTAAGTTCTCTCTTTCGAGGGGACGCTTCAAACGCGCGGGGTACCACATAGTTCTTGTTTATAGCATAAACCACTAATTAAGTAATTTCTAGCATAAGCGGCAGCTAGTGGACATTGTTAACCTGTTGACCATATATGACCACCGAGACTGGATCCTCTAAGTAACAAAAGAGAGGTGTTTGACAAGTGATCTACATTATTTACATAATCGCAATGAATCGACGTAGCCCTTACAAAGCATATGTAATAGCAGCACATATCAACCATATCGATCTTGCATCTTCAGCAACACTTCATAGATAATAATGAGTAAGCACCAGCGATAACAGTATTTAGCAAACGATCGTTGCTGTCATGCTGCGTGTCGAGTTAACAATAGAAGGGCTGTAAATTACACTTAATTTTCATATTAAAATGCTGATACTTGTTCTCCGCCCAATCCTCAAATTTGCAAAAGGGTTTAGTATTAGTTATGGAGAAGACGCCTTGTGCCATGTTCAGACCATCCAAAATGTGTATGGAATGAGCTAATAATCATAAACTAGGCGATGCTTGTGTAGTTTCATGACACGAATGCGATGAGAGGACACACTTTAGAGATTTGCCACTCGAGATTTGGACACAAAAGTTTGTTTTGTTCAATAATTGAGGAGAGACAGATGAGATGATCGAATGAAGTGTTCACGCCACTCGTTGAGTTTAAGAAGTATATCGCCCGTCATCAGCTTTGCAACCGATCAACTCCACGGGCTACGGATTGGAGGAAACATATATAAAGTGTAAGATGAGAAGTCATCGTCGTACCTGATAAACACTGGAGGGTTACTTGTATCCAAGTTTCTGTTTTATGTGTTCTATCGATCCCTTGTCGATTCTAGATGCATGATCTTTGTATATATATATATATATTTATTTATTAAAAGTTGAGCATTATATATACACCTTTAGATCGAGAAGATGATATATTACGATTTGTCTGCCACTTGGAATGGGGACAATAGATTCTGAACCAAGTTGAGCCGTTTAGTTTGTCCAGATGCATGCAGAAAGTCACGATGCGCCAATGCCAACCGGAATCTTCAATACTGAAAGGGGTTTGTGGAGCAAAAGGTCCCGTTACCTTTGTATAATTTGCTCCATTTATAATTTGCTCCATGGTCTCTGTATCCACTATGGATAAGTGAGGCAGTGGTGTTGTACGTATTGTGAGGCAGCAACAGCCAATTAAAAATTAGCCAAACCCCTCTGTGCCGCAGCGGGGTTCTGGTTTCAGCCCTTGAAATATAGGCTACTGGTCCATGGAGATTCTGCTATACATGAGCATCGTCTTCACTTCAACAACAGGGCCGTTCGTGCATAGCCGACATGCATGCTGGCCTGGTCATCACTTCTTGATCACCCAATGATCAATTTCGTAGGATGATGATGAAGGTACAACATGATGCCCTCTAACCTGACCACAACTGGGAGATACTGCGTCAGTTTCGTAGCAGCTGTTTGATTAGGGCATGTAGGACCAATGCTGTCTCATTCGACATTTATGGACGTGTCTCTTGGCTTATGCATGAAAGTCAAATTATCATGCTCCTGTATATCCCCTTCATAAGTCATAACCATAGGTTAGGTACAGTGGGCATGGTGACCGTGGGTGGATCTATCTGAGGACTAAATTAGGACCATGCTAGTATCATAGCAACTATCTAGGCACACCAATAAGCGCACCCTAAGCCACACAAGCAGCTATCTTGCAGAGTCATTTAGCCACCGCGCCGCTGTCAACTCTGACTCATCAGCAGTCACGGCTAATGTATGGCAGTAAACATATGCTTCTAGTTTTGCTTTGAAATGTGATGCTGGGTATATATATACTCATAGCACAAGAATGACATGGCCGGCTATAGTAAAGTTTTTCACATATAGAATCTATTAGAGATGGTATGTTAAAAGGCCCTTCTTGTTTCTCTTTCACATTATTTCGGTCGAATGTTGAAGTTCATCAATGTGTGGGTTTTTAGGTTGAAACTTTTGGAAACTTACAATTTGTGTTAGACTACTAGTTTCTACATTTTTGTTCAAACTTGAATCTGAGATCAATATGTATGAAAACTAGAAGTTGTTTCCAAAAACTCAATTGAGACTTCTATGCAACCTGAAGCCTTTATGATTTGAAGTTTGCTTTGAAACTCATCAGGACTTCTATTTTTCTTTATTAATAATTGGCATACTAAACCTAATAGATGTCCTTGGTCCCATAATTTATAGGTATACTGTGTAGCACCTAGATAGCATTGCGACTTTATTCTTTCCTTAAAAATCTTAAGCCTATGCTAGGGGGTCAGGAATGTGCTCACATATGGTGCCATGCACACTTTAGGAAGTTGTAATCTAGAAAAGGAGACAGCAAAAAAGTCAGGGACTAATCATGGCTAGCGAAAAGGACAACGGCATGTCGCTTCACTGTGGGTTGGTAAATTCTTGTCTAGTACATAGACGATGACTTCTCTAACACAAATTGTTGATTGATGATCACATGGTTTGTATATGAAACCACACTTCTTAACCACACAAAAAATTGAAAGGTGAAATCCAACATAACTTGCAATTTAACGTCAATTTGTAATAGTTAAGTGATGGTAGCACACAGTGTTAGGATCTAAGATATGCACAGATACACCAAACAGATTCTAATTAGTTTTTCACTTCTACTCATAGACAGTTTTTTTCAACAAAGCAGAGAGGTATAGCTTGAAGCAGAGCCTCTGACATATATATAGAAAAAACGGTGTCCATCCAAGATTGTATATCAAACTATTATATTCTCTTAAACTGAAAAAGGAATTATAACATGCTCTACAATAATAATCTAAGACAATAACTCTTTTTCAAACAGCTGCTTCTCCAGTTATATAATTATTTTTCAAAAAACTATTCATAACCTTAATTCAACCCCAGCATTATTTCAATAATGCAGAGGTGTTTTTTTTACGAAACATAAATGTAGATGTACGTGTTTGCTTGTACAACCATTATATATACAGGTATGTATCTGATAATTATGATTTATGAGTAATCATATAGGAATCAGGTTGATTAAGCTGTTTGTTGGTACAACTTTCTTTTAATATATTTTATGAGAAAAAAACATGGCCAGCTAGGACAACACATCTCTAGGTCTAGTTATTTTTTTAATAGTTTTATTTTTCTTTTTTTTTTGCTATGGACTTGCGGCGGTTATCTCTTTCTATTAGTTCTGCGATCATGGAGATAATATTTGAAAGAAATAGTGGAGTTGAATAAAGAAAAGGATTAATGGAAAAAAAACTAGCAGTGTTGTGCGTCAGAAGAGAATATGGTTTAAGAGAGCATCTATTTGTCAACGTTGAAATAACCAAGTACGTCTCATCAGGCAGGCATATCAATTGGCAAAAGATGTTAAATACACAAAATTGAAATGGTTCGTACATTTTACATCATTTTCAGTACTTTCAAGAAAATGCCTACCAATAATGCCAAAATCGAATTTGACATGGAGTGGCCAATTTATTGGGGAATAGGACCCTTTGTTGGCACATGACATGGATACACTTAGGGTCGTCTAGATCAAATGGTTGTTGGAGCAATAAAAACACTACATAGCAGAAACCAACCGCAGTTCTCAACAATTTCTCTTTATGTCAAAATACAATTTCAACACTACTAAAAAATATAGCTCCACAAACATAAATAAAATCAAATAAGCTCAAATTCTGAAACGTAAGATTCCAGCAGCATTAATTCGATTGCAGTGGGCATATGTTGACAATTGCAACGTGTCAAATCATGCTAATAAATTGACCTGCAGGCTAGCTCCCACCTTCCATTTCCTTCATTCTCCATGAATGGCTCAAGAGGGCGATGAAGGATCAGCAGCTGAGCATGAAAATTCAATAGGGTGTGCTTGAACAGTTCTAGCATGGTGTTCCTACCGCATGCCTGAAGAGTCAAGCGAATTGAAGATTGGGTGTGCAAGAACAATTATTCTAGCATGGTGTTCTCCCTGACTATATGCATGAATTTCCCATTGACATTGCTGTGCTCCCTTTCCATTCTCTCTTCAGTTGCCCTAAAATTCAGCTTTTCAAACATGTCCTCAACTCATCATCATCATCTGGCCATGCATGCCAAATTGGCATTGCCTGACCCATATGTAGTCATGTCAGGGTTTCGTGGATCAATGGAAGGAGGCATGGATCGACACCTTTCCCATGTGGCAACAGGTGGGCCCCTGTATGTTGATGGGTGGGCCATATTCCACTACATGCCGGTTAATAATTCATCTATATATGAAAACAGAAATATAAAACAGTTCCATTTTTTCAAAGTTTTTCTGAAGGCACGTTTTGTTGTGGCAGAAAATAGTAGTATTTTTATCAGTCTTTTAGACGACTGAAAATTCAAAGAAGAAGAATTCATAGTGCCATACCTTTGTTTTCTCCGGCCATCAACACAATGGCGTCCAAATTGTACCACGAAGTACAACGCAGGTGCATCTTAGTTTCAGGACTCTCGTGGTTGACAAATTATACAGGGTCCCATCATCCATATATAAGCGGCAGCTAGTGCACGTTGTTGATCTTTTGACCGGACCCTATTGAACTAGTTATAGTCTCCTTGTGCGCTCCATCATTCAGCATGCATAATAAACAAAACCGAGAGCACAGTATTCTTGATTTCTGTTTCATGTTCCATAGTAAGTTCTTTTTATAAATCAATATAAATTTCACATATAAAAAAAACCGAGAGAACACTAAATTAGCATGAGTAACCAGCAGGAAATGCACATTTCAGAGAGAAAGAGAGCGTGCGCGCAGGAATGTTTTGGTCATGAGGACCGTGTGCCTAGTGTTTCTGCTAGCACTCTACAAACTAAAAGTAACCTAAAGTATCAAAACAATTTGAAGATGTGAGACATACTGATTTAAAATCCTAAGTTTTGATATTTTTTTTCGTATGTATATATGGTCCGGCTCAAATTGAGATACCTCTGTTTATTGATCAGGTGAAGGGGAGAAAAAACAAAAATATTTTTTTCCTGTTGAATGAAGGGTTGCCTGACTTGACCTCTGCCCAAATCTAAATCCCTAATTTTTTGATTCATTCCTGTACTGTTAAGCTGAACTTGAGGGCCATGTCTCTATATATGTTCTAGCAGCTTCCACGTTAATGCTAACCACCAAACCTAATCCTAAGCCGATAGTTTCCGACATTTTACACCAATGCAGGAAAACCTAAGTGCGTCTGGATTGTCTAGAAATTTTATAATTAATGCATGAAACTTACAGGCCAACTAAAGTCCAAAATATCCTGTGGTTCCAAATCCATGTAGTATTAACTATAGCAAAAGCTGTAGCACAATAGCTACCTAAAACTTATTTTTCAGCCCCAGTTTTCCTTGAAGTAAGGTGACCCAATGAAGCGTCCCCTCGAAAGAGAGAACTTAATGTGATACAAATACCAGTCCTATGATGCTGGTTCACATTATTACAACAGATGGTTCAGTACATAAACAACATTACGGGAGACGATGGCACTGCAAGGCCACTACAAACAGAACTAAAGCTAGACTCCAGATAAACAGGTTGATAACATAAAGGTCCTCATCAGAGTGGATATCCATGCGGCTTCAAGCGGGTGACCCTAACACACAGGCAAAGGTTGGGTGCAGAACGAACCCCCTCTAGACAACGTCCTCAGGCACAAAGTCCGGGCCTATCTCTGTAACAAATTAAGCAAGGGTGAGTACATACGTACTCAGCAAGCACAACCACATCCACGGAAGGGATATAACAGAAGCATGCATAGGAATATACTCAAGGACATGTTCATGGTTTATTTTGCAGCAAAGCTAATTTTACACATGCAAGGGTTTATTTTACAAAAGGTTTTTACAAACATTTCTTTCAGTTGCATCAATAAACTTAACTGTCTTTCTCACAAGATTTCTATGCTACCAGATTCCCCATCTGTCATAGCCTATGCCAACATCTTTTCTCAACTCGACATTTACCATACACATTCTTACACCAAAACCAGGGAACCAGTGAAGTGACCAAGCCGTAACTCGTCCAATACCGTGGACACGGCTATCCGGATAGGTTTTAACTCTGCAGAGGTGTACACAACCACAAGTAGGCTACCACAGCATGAACACCTTAGTGTCAGTGCAGCTCCTTCAAAGCCATTACCCACCATAGCTAAACTGACAAGTTACCACAGAAGCGACCAGGGGGTCAGCAACCACCAACTAGGTTCTACCCAGGGGCATACTTCACATAGACCGTATCCCCGTCTCCATGGCCCTCTGTTGCTCACCAGCACACCACATAACCAACAGTTTAACTAGTGGGATTTATGCTAGGCCGTAACCACATACAACGGTCGAGTGGTGGTACAATAAAAATGGGTTAGGCTAGATGACACATCAACATCATCCCAAAAACTGTGACAGGATAGACTACTCCCACCATGCTCAACCACAAAGGTTAGAGCTCACCTCGGCATTTCACACAAGAAATACCGTCTGTCTCATCCCACACGGGTACTCATTTTATTCAAAAAAACCATCTCTTTTATTTTAAAGCACGCACACGGTTGCTTTTGTAAACATCAAGTGATTGTAATGGAGAGTATAACAGTAAAACATTCCTAAGCATTTCTAGCAGTGACTAACATTCAAACAGAGCATTGTCATATTCAAACATTAATCTAGGTTGTCAAGGAAACAGTCATAGCAATCAAGGAATGGCTATCCAACCGGGTTTAACAGTAAAATCATGCAAGTTTTATAAAACAGGCCATGGGTTGTGTTTATAAAATCTAGGACAAAAGTATGCATCAAAGGATGGGATTGCACTTGCCGTTCTCCCAACCCTTGGGGGATTCCTGCCCGGGGTCTTGGTCTCCAAGCTCCTGCTTGTAACCCTGCTCCTCCTCGAGCCCTTCCTCGTTCACAGCAGCGTCTACGGCACACACAAACAAACACACAATAAATAAAAGAAAATAAAGTTTTGCTTGATGCAAATGGAGATGAGAATAGTTGGAAAGGATGGCTTATGATTTTAGAAGAATTTAGGAACAAGAATCAAGTAAATCGGAGTTGGAATTGGGGAGATATTGCATTTGCAAGATGGGCGATTTAACTAATTCCGAAAATGGAATTACAAAACTGAAGGTGGGCTGCTCGGGCTTGCTTCCGTGTGATTGGTTCGAATGGATTTTGGGCCTTGCGTAGTGTAATTGGGCTGCTGTATTTGTGAGTGGCTTGCTGGTTTATTAAACTAAAGAGAGGAGGGGGTACAGAACAGAGCAGAGGGAACACGACGTCCCGTGGCGCGCGCGGCCGTCGTGCGCAGCGGCCGGAGCTTCGCCGTTTCGACGATTTCGGCCACCGTTTCCAAATCCGAGGGTATGGGGAGAGAGAGGAGAGTAAGGGCAACTCATATGTGAGGTTCTTGTCAGGAAATAGTGCACGGAAGGGAGGGATTACGGGGTGGCCATTGTTGCGGCTCTGGAGCTCGTGGGGAGCTCGGTGCCGGCAGGGAAAGGAAGGGGCGAGGCTTGGGTGAGGTAGGGAGTGGTGTGGAGGTGCTCGGCAGCTGCTTACCTCAGCGGGGAAGTGCTCCAGGGAGGAGATCGACCGGCGGTCAATGCTCTGTTCGTGGAAGCAGAGCGGGAATGAGAAGAGGGAGGGAGAAGCTGGCAGAGCTTGGGCGGTTCGGTGGCTTGGTATGGAGATGGAGGGCTGCTCAACCTCGCCTTTTATAGGCTGACGACGAGGGGAGGTAGGTGACCGGCGGGTGGCGCACAGGAGGAGAAGTAATGGCGGACGATGAGGCTGCGGGGCGGCACGGCAGCTTGCCGGGCGGCCGGGGCCGGCGGTGGTGCTGATGCGATGGAGCCGTTGACGGCGGGCGCGTCGAGGCGGCAAAGCCGGCGAGGACGGCTGCAGCGGTGTTGGGCAGCACGGCAGCTTGCCGGGCGGCCGGGACTAGCAGTGGTGCCGAGGTGATAGTGTCGTTGACGGCGGGCGCGTCGAGGCGGAGGTGGGGCCACGGCGAGGGGCGGCACGGCGTGGTGCTGGGTGGCAGTGAGCGGTCGATTCACGAGGCCGAGCTGTCGACTGAGCAGAGCAAGGTGAGCATGGCCAGGGGGGCCAGCGTATGGAGCTTTGCATGCGGCGTGCTTGTAGATGCTTGTGGTGCAAGATAGCACGCTGCTGCTACGTTGTTTTGGATTGGAGAAGACAGGCATAGAGGTAGAGTGCACACATGTATGCTTGTACGTGAGGGTTGGTGCTGTGTTGCTCTGTCTGTACATGCATGAGATGTAGCAGAGAAAGAAAGAAGAGGTGTGGCCGGGTAGTTTTAGATCAAACGTGAAGAAAGGGGGTTGGCAGGTTGATGGCTCAATAAAAAGGGAAGGTAGAGGTTTGCACTGACTTTGCGAAGGGAAGTAATTTAAAAAGGGGTTATACTGGGTATGGATTATGGATGAACAAGAATTGAGCTCAAGCGATGGAAAAGATTTTGAAAACATTTTTAGCGAGTGCTTTATTTAGTGATTTAACCAGAGATAAAAACGCGGGCGTTACACCCAATCAAATTTTTATCAACCCTGTGGCTGATTTTCATTTGGTACATGGTTCAGATTACATACATCCTTAAAAATTCCTTGATCCAATTCCGATGGCAGAATGGCCTAATAACCTAATTAATACTTGGCAATGGTGTATATGCTCTCCTAGTACAAAGAATTGCAAAATTCTACAACAATTACAGGAGAGATAAGAATCATATTATCTGTTCACATGGGCAGCGAAACTACAGCCAAAGTTCAGGTGTGCTAATACTAGCATGTACTCCCTCCGTCCTGAAATACAAAACATTCTTGATTTTCTAGATATACAGTAGAAGTTATATATATGCACCTAGACACACTGTTCTGAAATACAAGGCATTCTGGCTTGTATTTCAGAACGTGGGGAGTACGGATCACTGAGCGCGCATACCACACTCGATATGGGACCATACATTGAGAGTTAGATTGGGTCAATCGCTAATGATGAGGAGGGAATTCACGGAGCGTACACTGGTCCGCAGCATCTTTATTTCTAAGTTCGATCGATTCATGGGAGACCTTCAACAACCTAGACTTGTTACTCTCGTAGCTAATATAATGGTAGCTCGGCTCATGAACTTCCCACCAAAAACCTGCTGAAAATTCAAGAGAAGCCAAACAGGACATCCCATTCATTGAAAAAGGGAACAGATTGAGAGATAGCAGGTCGTACGACTAATAATGGGCATAAATGGTTACATATATGTTAGCGTGGGTGCGAATTTTTCAGTGGAACATGTCCATTTTATTTAGTAGTAGACGACGTGTATGTTAATATCGAGATATGTATGCTAAATTTTCCAAACGTCTCAACAATATAGGAGGGACAGTCAGACAGACACTGTGCACTTCTAGCTACTTCCAATGAGGAGGTGTTGCCTGTGGGGTGGAAATGCTTCAGTTTGGGTTTTTCCGGACTTTGAGTTTTAAATTTGACAAATATAGTTAGTTTTAACTTCTAATATATATACATCATAGAAAGATTGTAAAGTGGTTTTTTCAAGATAAATTAATCTACACAAGGAATATACTAATGCATAGCTGGCACATCAGCGGCCGTCTCTTCCAATTAAACCAACCACCAAAGCTTGCAGCTTCAGTACTCGGCCAAATCGCCACACTCCAAGCGCTCTACAGCACCGAAACCCTAAATATCAACTGAGACCGTCGTAGTCGTCATCGGCTCATCATAACCAGACCCCATACATATATAAGGAAGGTTGGGTCTCTCGTTTCTAAGGCTAAACATTCTGTTTCAGCTTTCTTACTCCTTCAGTTTGCTTACAAGCACCCCCGTTGTAAGCCGTTGAGCCCTTGAACTTAAGGAACGCGAACCCGACCACCAACTGGACGTATAGCCATCTCCCAAACCTAATTCCTTATGTTTGAGTGCAAGCCATCGAGACTAGGGAAGCGTAACATACATTTACTAGTCGGCGGTACGAAACACTAACACAATTCTTTACAAAATTCTCAACATAACCATTTATCACCAAAATAAGAGAAAGGAGCACAAGGTACCAATAAGAAATTATCACCACATGGATGTAACATTTATGAAATTTCAGCCACACTTTGTTAATGATTATTAATATATATTAGCATGTAAGGATCATCAGCAGCATTAATATAGCTACCAGATGAGCATCCGCTCTACCATGCAGTTGCAAATCCGATCAAGTTGACAATAGAACGGCTCTAAATAACATTATTTATCTTTCTAAAACTATATATTTACGCTTGTTCTATGCTTAATAATCCCCATATTTGCAAAAGATATTAGACTACGGAAGAACACGTCATGCCATGTTGTTCAAACCGATGCATATGTTTGCTGAATGAGCTACAGCATAATTTATAAATAAAGCGTACGTGACGCGGTGACAAGAGGACACCTTTTTGTACAAATGACGAGGAAAGGGGATTTGTTTTTATGAAATAATTGGGGATAGATGAGGTGGTCTACCGATGATGATGAGAGGAAGAAGAGGGATTTGTTTTTGTACAATAATTGGGGAGAGGTGAGGTGGTCTAGGTTATTACGTACGCCACTCTAGGTCAATGCTGTAATTGGACAGTGTGGTGGAGAGGTTAAGAAACTTTTTGGTATCGCCAGTCATCATCACCGTGCAAAAAGAAGGTAATATAAAATGGCGAAAAGTTATGCTATCTGTACTACGTTAGACAACGCGTGCAGGATAGATGGTATATATTCCCGTCACTCAAAAGTTTATATATGTTTGACATCGTCCCAACAAGGATGATACCACGCAGACGCAGTAAGAAGTCGCCGTGTATGCCTGCATCATCAACTCCCCTGGGGTGGCCGGTTATGTTCCTATCTGTGCTATATATAACGGACACGGTGTTCATCAGATGATGAGTTATGAAGCAAGATCAATAGGGAATGAAAGCCCCTTGGCGCCGTAGGATGCAAGCTTATCAAGCGTGCAACGGCTGTGACAAAGCGTACGTAGTAATTAATGTGCAACTGATGGGAAATTCAAGGGGCAGTTGGAGAGGACAACAGAGCGAGGCGCCCTACATACGTCGTAGGGGTGGTAAAGGGCCCTCACTTTTGTACTAGAAGGATCGGATCGGATTAGGGCCGGGCCAAAATAATACTAGTTTTTGAGTTAAATTTTGTTAGGGTCAAGTTAGATTGTGAATGAACAAACGGGTCATGATGCGTTACCACCCCTATACATACGATCGAGAGAGAGCAAGTAGTACGACTAATAATGTGCACAAGTGGTTACATGTACATTATTATTGTACACATCATATCTCTCTATCGGGCTTCGGTTCACTAGCTCAGCTAAGAAGCCAGAGACTACCACCCCATAGTGAAAAATACTTGAAGTTCGTTGTTGACTTTTTACGGTCTTCGAGTTTCAAATTTGGCAACTATTGTCGACTGGAATATAGTTGTCATGTATACAACATAGAAAAGATTGTGAAGTGGTTTTCAAGATAATTAAACTATTGCATATATAGCTGGCACATCATCAGCCTTCTCTTCCAATTGAGCCAACCGCCAAAGCTTGCAGCTTCACTGCTTCAGTAGTCACCGAAATCGACACACTTCAAGCACGCTACACCACTGATAACCCTAAATATCAACTGAACATCATCATTTTTACCGACATGCCCTCTTAATAAAAATGTGCTAAGGCACGGTCGCGAAAAAATTGTTACCGCCATGCTGCGTGTCGAGTTAACTGCAGACAGACTGTAAATGACACTATTTAACTTGCCTGAAATGCTGATGCGTGTTCTCCTCCCAATCCCCATATTTGCAAAAAGGTTCATTAGTCACGGAGAAGATGTTAATGTCATGTTCACACTGTGGATGATGAGCTTGCTTGTAGCGTGTAATCAAGGAGAGGGTGAGAGGACGTACGCTTGAGGAGGGAGGGATTTGTCATTCCATTGGGGGCGTAAAGCACTTGTTTTTTTGTCCAATAATTGGGGAGAGATGAGGTCACCAACTGAATAGTTCACGCCACTCAGGGTCACGTGATTGGATGAGAGTTTCAGAAGCTTAAGTATCAACAACTGGTCGACCATAACAGGGGAGAACCGGCCAAGATAAGTCCATTACCTACGGATTAGTGAGAGAAAAAGTCCAAGCAGAGAATAAAAGTTGATTGTTTGTTCTTAAGCATGAATGTTTGGGGAAACTAACAGCAAGATGAAATTGGTGCGCATTTCGTCAAGTTGGTGATGCAGACTCAAAAATTGATGAGGGGCCGAAATATTCCAAATTCGTTTTCGGCCTTCATGAACTGAC
This sequence comes from Echinochloa phyllopogon, assembly GCA_033239725.1. NCBI lineage: Eukaryota > Viridiplantae > Streptophyta > Magnoliopsida > Poales > Poaceae > Echinochloa > Echinochloa phyllopogon. Next base: position 9,001,551 of record BTCW01000001.1, read on the forward strand.
CTAGTCTGTGCCCGGTTTAGCTCAACTGGCTCCCATGCAACTAGGGGTCTAGCAAAGGCAGATAGCTCCATTCCAAGGTCTCTTTCTTGACTCTGGATAAGGGAGGCAATGTTGGTTGAGTGATGAAGCAGCAGCTACAGGCCGGGAACACCCTTGGCGCCACAGGATCGGATGCAAGTGCAAGCATCAACGGCTGTGATCCCACCCCCATCCATTTGGTAAGTGAATTACATATGCAACTCGATGCATGCCTTTTGAATTAGGCTTGTGAATCCAAAGAAAACGCTTCAATCTATCGTAGCGGCTTCAGCAACCAAGCAGACTTCTTGTGTGTGTGTTGAGCAAGCGTGCAGTGTGGAAGCATTTTGTTACTTGAAAGTTGAAACTAGTTCAAGACCGTTCAATATGTACTACGCAAATTGATTTGATAGCCTCGATCTTCTTGCTGCTCGTCAGGCACCGTTGAGCACTTCAACGAAGGTTCCTGCTCACCCGGACTTCAATTGTTGTTTGCCATATCTCGATCAATCATATTTCAAAAAATATCTCGATCAATCTTACAGTCCACGAACACCAATTAATTCATCAGGCTTAATTATTTGCTCGCCCTGCCCATGGATAATCATACGAATTGTCCCGTCCACTTGCGATTGCGAAGCAAAACCCTCCCCGGCGGAAACCTAGAAGTTATCAAGAACAGGGACAGCACAGCTTGATTGCCTGTTGAAAAAGTGCACAGGGCAGGAAGAAAAAGCGTGCGGTACGTACGGCTAATAGATGGATCGGATCAACGATAGCGAGATCGAAACAGCTGGGTAACGTTACACATTCTTAGTGGCTGGTTTAATTTTCACTAAGATGAAGAAACTATATATCCATCTAGCTTAGCCGTTCTGGTCGGGAATTAAGTCCCGAAAATGAGAGGTTGACACGTTAGAGAGGGAGTACTGTAGCATCAATTGATGAAGCAGCCAGTAGCTCCGAGTTGGGTTAGCTATGTTACGAATTCCTCCACTACGAGAATTAGTGGGCTCATACCTTAATGCCCTGTAGTGCTTTGTAAGTTACTAGATGAGCCTTGAAGGCTACATCTATATATATATAGGAGCTATATGATATACTAAATTGATGAATGAGAAGAGAGATGGCTCCCCTCAGAAAATTGTCTCCTGTGTTTATCCTGTGATGATCTTGTCTATTAGATATAGGGAAACGGGTCTATCTACAATTTCTTCACGCCTTGTTCGATTGGGACTTAGGATATCGGATCGGAGATCCAATTCTTAACACGTTATCAGCACCTCTCCACTGAGTTAAGGTATGATTATCATTTTCTTTTTCATCAAATTCTCCCTTCGATGGATTCGATTGGTACGATGGAACAAACAATTTTCTTCTGTTCAGAGGAATTTATTGTTTTATTTTACTAGCATGGTCCTGGTCCGCTAGAAGATTTGTCGTATGTTCTGCTAGAACCTGAAGTTTCCTCTCGTAAGCAGTAGCTTACTAATCTTTAGTAGATCCACTTTCTGGTAAATATATCATGTAATAAATATAATCCCTGACGAATGATTCTTTTTGCATCGGATACACGTAACCATGCTAGTTGTTGATTTGTTTTTGGGTTATCACAGATCATTAATCAGTTTGGACTCTAGTTCAGATTAACTAGCTCACGTCTGATGCTCATGACCGATAGCCAGTGGCACGCTAATCAGTATGCTCATTAATCAGTACGGAGTATGTATCTATTTTGATCAGGCCTGCAGCTTTTTGATCTGATTGTCTAGCGTGTGACCATTAAAATCCTGCAGATTCTCTTATTGCCTCTGGCAGACTAGATGCGTGCTAGACTGCATCTAGACGCATGGTGCTTTTTCGTATGTAGGAGATTCAATCAAGATTAAGTGACTTAAAAAGAAATAACCAGTTTAGAACCCCAGCAGATTGGTTTCGTTTTAACTAGTTATACACACTAGATTGGATCACTTACTAATGGCACCGGCTATCCCAGCATAGAGATTATTTTCTTTTGCTGTACTGCCTGAAGTCGTACACACTTTTCGTCATGCACCAAACTGCTATTGGGTATTAAAATTCAGTACAAATGGCTTTTTAGTTCAGCTATTATATCAGTGTCCTAACTGAGCCCGCACCCCGGTGTCACTTTGCACACCTCTACGCTTGGGACTTACTAATACCTGAAGTCTATTATTTCTGTATGCAGTACCAACTTTTGCATTTAAACCCCTGAAGATTTAGGTTTTTAATATAATCTGTATATGAAGTGCCAGCTTTACATAATAACCTCCCTGAAGTTTTGGTTAATAACTAAAGCAGATTGCACCACCTACTTTTTACATTCTACTACATGTTTACTTGCAGTAAACTTACGTACATATATGTCTCATTTATATCTTGTAGATATGTCTGATCCTATAAAGAAAGATTATCTTGAGCTTTGCCCGGATGGTAGCAATTATCTGTTATGGTCTAAAGAAACACAACTATTCCTTGAAGGATATGGTTTGTGGAAGACGATACATCCCGAGGATGATGCTGAGAATATTAGTTCCACAGATAATATCTCAGCTATACGCTACATTTGGTTGCACTTGTCGCCTGTTCTTAAACAGGAATACATATCTGAACAAAATCCAAAGGTTTTATGGGACTCTCTATATGAGCGATTCCAGAAGATAACAGAAAAACTGATTCCAGAATATCAGTGTGCTTGGAACAATCTTCATTTCCAAAATTATAAAACCTTACAGGAATATAATGTTGCCCTATTTAAGATCACATCAGGCTTGAAGCTATGTGCTCTTATGGTCACAGAAGAAGAAATGGTCAAAAAGACGTTGTCTAATATTGTTCCAGAAGAAGACCTCTTGAACCAGAAGATCAAGACAAACGAATACAAGAAGCATTCTGATTTAGTGTGTGACCTTGCTCGGGATCAAGCAAATACTGAATTGGAATTCAGGGACAAATTTATATATAAATCGGGACATTACCAGTGTATTAAATGTGGACTACCAGGTCACACGAAACGCATGTGCCGCATGCCTAGAAGGCTTGTGAATGCATATCGCAATTATATGGAAAAGTAAGAAGCTACCTTGTGAGCTTGGACCTACATATACATGTGGGGACACAGAATCGTCATCCAACTTGTATCGCACTGGCTACTAGCATAAATAATGAAAAATCAAGTAGTAGTTTTGCATTAAACTTATGCTTGGAATATTTGGGGAATAAATGAATTGTCTATTCATAAAATATGACCATATCTGACCTTTTGCTTTCTGCTCATGCTTAACTTTTATTTACCTGAAGTAAATATGCAACAAAAGTGCATGAATATGATTGGTCCGTTAAGATATCATATAATTCAGGATTCAATCTAGTTGCTCTGAATGGCACCGAATACCTTACCTAAGCTGTAATTTCCATCCTTACAATCTCAATCATGCTATTGCTACTCTAGGAGTTGGCATTATTTTGTTCTCGCTTTGCTACTGAAAGAGCAAGAGGAATTAGCATACGTATGGTTTTGTAAACCACGGTTTGTTGACTTTGAGATAAAATACAGCATCCCTCTAAGCAACATGAAGTTGACTTTATTTTCTGCCATGTCGGTATGAAAACCAAAGTATGTCAGACGAAGAATCATACTATTTTATTTTATCATTAACCCAGAAGTGTGTTGTTTATAAAAACTCATAGTTGACTAGTCTTTGATGAGACATGGACAAATATGAGTAATCTTTGTTGTATCTTATGAAATGGAAATGTAACACATAAATGGTAAGGACTTAAATAAAATATTAACCATACCTAATCATTGAATCCCACATCACCATATGACCAGAAGTTAACTTGCATTTTTTTTGTCGTCGTAGTTGCTCTAGCTCCTGAAGGGCCACATATAGAACTAGACCACACAAATGCAGTAATGACTTGAAGTCTAAGATGGTACTTAAATTCGGAGAGCAATATTGATAGTCTAAAATATGTTCCCGAAGAACATTGGTTACTTCTGCTCATACCAAGCAGTTGACATCTTTCGCTTAGTTGATTACTTTGCATTAAGATTAATATTTCTCAAATCATAAAGATTCTTGTCTTATTTGTTCTATTCAAAAGTTTCTTTTCATGCTGAATAGTGAATTGATCCAAGCTATGCTTTACCTAGAACATGAAATATGTTGCAGTAAAATGTAAAGTTTATTAACCCAATTTTTCTATATGGTATGAGTAATTGGGTTAACTTTGGGCAATATACAAATGAGCCGGACTAAAAAGAACTCTGCATCCAAAATTATGCATGGCAGAAATGGACAAATGCCACGTACATCGCAATCATTTTTATGCACACTTGATGCGTCTGAAGCGTATCTACATTGATTTATCTTGCCAACATGTCACCTTGAAGGTTGATATGCATCATGGTCAGAATGACCCTCAGTTTTATGGCAATTTATTAAAAAAATGTGCATATAGATGGTAAGTCCACAAGACTAGGTGCACATTGCATAGAAAGAATAAATTTAAATATTTGCACATATGTATCCACTAGAGTTGTGGATATTTGCAGAAGTTGAATGTACTCTTCTAGTAGAAAGAAACATATGCATTTTTACGTATCAGTCCAAGCTCGCTGCATAAAAAATAGACAAACCCCCTATGGTTAAAAGTGCGTACTATTTCCCATGAAAATCACCACCTAAGCATGCATACACCACTCGAAGCTGGCAATTAGGGATTATTTTTGTATGTTATTAAATATCTCAGCATTAGGGGGAGAGAATTTAATGCCCATATTGGTAAATGCCTTGATATTTATGAATCAAAACGCACAAAAGCAAACTAGACCAGTAGTTTAGTTTACATTGCCAGATGTTTGCTTGAAGCACTGGGTCTTGCCAGAAAATTGTTTGAATTATGGAGGAGCAACTACATGAAGTAGATGTGAATATACCCGGGATTAATTTCATATTCACATATGACTTATTAGCATCTGATCAAATTCTGTGGGGACGCTGTCGACGAATTATGTCGAGCACGTCTAACCGGGGATGCCCCGAGGAGTAGTTTTATGTGGGTCTCGCCGAGTTCTAGGAGCGAAAGTACACGAACAACACGATTTAGACATGTTCGGGCCGCGAATAGCGTAATACCCTACGTCATGTATGCTTGGATGTATTGCACGTGTGGTGTTACTTGGTTTTGAGGGGGGTCCCTGCCTCGCCTTATATAGTCTGGGAGGCAGGGTTACAAGTCGGTTTGTACAATCCTAGTCGTATACAACATGAATAACTACAACATGATGCTTTAGGGAGTTTCCTATCAGTACACGACTAGTTATTCCAATCTACTACGCCGTCTTGCACCATAGCCGACTGGTTTGAAGTAGTCGGATCAAACTCCTCTCTGCCGAGTAGATTAATCCTCTGGATAAGTGGCCCTAGGGATCCTGGTCCCACAATCCCCCAAGCATCTTGCGCCTTTGCTTCAAATCTTGTATAACTGGAGATAAGCTCAAGACGCTCAATTTTCTCTTGACGAGTAGTTCCATTGGAGTGCATCTTTTGATGCACCCAATGGGTGTAGCCCCCGAGCCTCCGAGTACTTTTGAAGTAGTCGGAGGTTCAAAAGCAATCTTCTGTCTTCATCTTGAGTAGTTCAATGGTGTGCACCGAGTAGGTGCACCCATTGGGTGTATGTAAAACCCTAAAAACAACATCACAAATAAATCATAGCAACATGGTTAGATTTAATTTTTTTTCTAAGGACTTAATTAAATTTTTAAATTAATTTGAGCCTAAAAATATTTAAACATCATTTAAATAATTTTGGAGCAATAAGTGCTTGTGCATCATATTTAAGTTGCATGTCTTTTGTTTGATTTGTGTGAGAATTTCAAAACCATGAAAAAGTCCAGAAACCGTCCCTAAACTCTCTCTCAATCTCTCTTTCTCTCCCTCAGCCCAGCCCACTTACCTCTCTCCCTTTTCCCTCCCGTCGGCCCATCCCCCTTCTTTTTTTTCCTTCTCCGGCCCAAGTCGCAGCGCATCGCACCTCCCCTTCTAGCCCAGCCGTGGCCCAAGCTGCTTCTCCCTCTCGCAGCCACCGACAGGTGAGGCCCACCTGTCGGGTTCTCCCCCAACCTCCAGCCACGCCCCAGCCTCGCCGCCCGACCGCACCGCTCGGTCTCCTGGCACCCATCGACCTTCCCTCTTTCCCCTCCCCCACCGAGCGAAGCTTTGATTGCTCAGTGGAACACTCCCGCCTCCACCGCCACGCTCCCCCACTCGAAACGGCCGCACCACCAAGCTCCCCACCACCGAGCGCCATTGATGACCGACCACTCCGTCCCCCGCCGTGCCGGCCTTTCCTTTCTCCCCCTCTGCTCTATAAATACCTTGGCCGAGCTCCGCACACCCTCGCTCGACCTTAGCCAATTAATTAGGCGTGTGATCGCACTGACGGCCCTATCCGACCACGAGGAGCAGAGGGGGATTGGGGTTGCAGGGGTCACAACCCGGTCCTCTTGGGGTAGCAGCCTTGGCTAAGGTGCTGACCATTAGGGAGGTTTGTGCACCGCCCTAGACTGTAACTTTGCGGGTCGTTGGTCTTTTGCACACCTTTGTAAAGGCTTCGTAGTGGACCCCTAGCCACTCACCTCGGAAGTGTTTAAGGGTCTAGCTAACCCGGGCAACATGGGGAACACGAGCTATGGTGAAAGTGTGCAACCTCTGCAGAGTGTAAAACTGATATATCAGTCGTGCTCACGGTCAAGAGCGGCTTGGACCCTACCATGATAATTGAACGTAAAGATGGAATCTAAATCGTGGTTTTACTCGTGGGTTTTGGAATAAGATGTTTTTTTTTTGCTTAAGTGGGTTGGTATAAACTTACATCTAGTAAATAGGAAATTGCTAATAAAACTTGATCAACTCTAAAAAGCTCACTGCTGTGAACCATAGCCTATCCTTGTGGCCTTGCATTTTCACCCCGCTTGCTGAGTACCTAGTTAGGTGTACTCACGCTTGTCATTACTGATTCAGAAGAAGGAAATGGAGAAGAATACTACAGCGACTACGACGAGTTCTGAGGTTTGCGCTTCCCCCAGTCAAGATGCCTGTGGAAGATGAAAGTTGAAGACACCTCGTTTAGCTATCGCTTGTTCTACGATAAAGACCTTCGTGTCTCTCGAGAGTGTAATATGAATATTATAATAAATCCCTTGTACTTTAGAATACTGTGTTTTGATATTACACTCTTTTGTCTATCATATGTGTGTAAACATGATCCTGACGCACATATGAGATGCACTTGGTTTTCCCTCGAAAATCGGGTGTGACAGAGTGGTATCAGAGCCGTTTTGACTGTAGGACGCAGCCTTAAGTTAGAACTGGTCGGAAATTAAGGACCCAACATCTAGAAAGCCATGTCATCTTTCAAAATTACCCTATTTTCGCATAAAAATCTAATTTATATTGTTCTTTGTTAAAAGATCTCATCATTTTGATTTATTCTATACTGAGTCAAAACTTTTTGCCTTTGTCAGATGGTTCGTGAGTATCAGACCTCTCGTGCTGTCACCGGAGGTTCACGCCCAGCTGGACCGTCAGTTCCCCAGCATCCCGAGGAGGCACCGGCTGAGGAAGCCCCGGTACAGGTACAGCCTGAGGCACAGGCAGAGGCACAGGAGGAGGAGCCACCTCAGCTCTTCGACGGCACTGTGCTTGAGGTGGACGCCGACGGAGACATGGTGATTCCACCAGCTGCTCCTGCTGCCGGCGACGCTGCACCTGACGCTACTGGTGGAGACCCAGACGACTCTGGGGACGACAGCGACGAGGAGGAGCCTAGTGACGGGGATGACACCGACGTGGAGGATGAGGACCAGGACAACGACAACAACGACAACAACGACGACGAGGAGGATCCAGGGGAGCCTCGCCAGCGTGGTCCGGAGTACCACCTACACGCCTCGTTGGGTGGGACCGGGCAGTTCTGCAGACTGCTGGAGGAGTTACTGGAGTTTTTAGAGTTCACTCTAAAGCCTCAGTATGTGGTCGAGCACTTTGAGGAGCCCAGCCTGGAGGACTACTACACAGCTCAGGTACACATCCGGGTACCTCAGCCAGAGGCTTCCGGATGGAGGATCCGTTCAACGCACTACAGTTGTGTTCCCTTCTCCACCGAGGACGCCGCCATCAACGACGCTGCCAGGAGGGCACTTTACTCCTACAGCTACCGTTTCCGCGACCAGCTGCACTACTCTGACTTCCGCCACATACCCAGCCAACCTGTTGGTACCGAGGACACTGTGGTACCAGCTTCTCAGACAGGAGACGACCGAGTGGACATCCTTGCTCGAGTCACGGCTGCGCTCAACACCGACCTGGAGGGTGCCACCTCCGAGATCGAGGGACTGCACGGGAAGCTCCAGGACGCTCAAGCCAAGATCGCGCAGCTTGAGGCGCAGCTTGTGGGGCAGGCACCCCCAGAGGAGATGGCACAGCACTGCACCACGTCGTCTCCACCGCACAAGAAGCTTCGCTACGGCACCCCAGGAGCTACCACCAGTCTTGGCTAGGAGTCTTAGATGTATACCTTTTTCTTTTGTTAATAATTCCGTTCCTGCAAGGACGATGCGTTGTAATAATGGTTGGTTGGTTGAACACATGCTTGAGTTGGATCTTGGTGATGAATGAATGCTTTTGTGGAGTGATGGCCACAACTGCATTAATAAAATAATTAGTTTAATTAATCTTAACCTCTTATGCTTTACTAATCCTTATCTGTTCAGTTCTTATCTAAAATACCTTTCTCTAACAATCAGATGGTAAACACCAGGTCAGGAGCAGGACATGATATCCCACCTGTGATACGAGCTCACATCGCCACTCAGCAAAATCAAGCACCACCTCCCCCACCAAACCCACCAATGGATCCGGCTATGCAACAGTTTCTGGCTGCCCAAACTCAGCTGCTGCAGACTCTCACCGCAACAGTGCAGAACTTGCAAGCACAGCAAAATCAGCCACCACAACCAGCACCAGCACCACTACCGCCCAGAGACAAGCACAAGGAGTTCATGAGCCACCGTCCGCCCACTTACTCTCACTCATCAGATCCTTTGAATGCTGATGACTGGCTAAAAGTTGTCACCAGGAAGCTGGAGATGACACAATGCACCGATCGTGAGATGGTGCTATACGCTGCAGGCAGACTTGAAGGACCAGCGGCTGACTGGTGGGATGCGTACACCGCTGCACATGCCGCACCACGGACCATCACCTGGCAAGAGTTCAGGGATAGCTTCAGAGCTTACCACATTCCCTCTGGAGTTATGAAGCTTAAACAGAAGGAGTTCCTCGCACTGAAGCAAGGAAACATGTCAGTCAGCGAGTACCTAGATAAATTCACCCAGTTGTCTCGCTATGCACCAGAAGAAGTCAACACTGATGTCATGAGACAGGAGCGATTCCTAGATGGTCTCATAGGACCACTCAATTATCAACTGCAAAGTCATATCTTTCCTGACTTTCAGATTCTTCTGAATAAGGCTATTGGCTTGGAAAGCAAGCTGTTGACACGAAGATGCGAGAACACACTCGAGATCGCAGCACGGCCGTCACCACGGCCAACACCCGGCCTCCCTCGGGCAAACCGGTCAGACCGCTTTCTGGCAGGAGGTCGTGAAGACCTAGAAACTCGAGCTCGGGAGGGTCCCCGTCGGAGCTCAAGCAATCTAGGGTTGCTCTAGGGTCGGCAGGCCACCTAAAACGCCTTAGTACGTCGCGGAGACGAGCAAAGGACAGCAATTAGGGTTTGGAAGAGATTAGGGTTTGAGAGATAAAAAGTAAAGGACAAATATGTTGATTCGATTGGAATAACTCTCAATCGGCCTTAGCCTTCATATATATAGGTCGGGGAAGTCTTACCCCTCATGAGTCGGTTACAATATGGGATCAAACTCGGAATCCTAAACCTACTCGAATTACAGACTCAAACCGGTCTGACCGGTTTGACAAACCGGTTTATCCGGGTGACTGCCAATTTTGGCTGTCAACACATGCCCCCCTGCGTTTTTAGTGAACTTGAGAACTAAAACGCAATATACAAGTAATTACAACCCAGGAGCTAAAATTTATGCTAAGGACGATATCAAAAATCTATCGGCCATTAATCTTCATGCGTCTTGCCAAACACTTGGATAGAATTTCTTCAAATATCTTCCATTGATAGCTCTAGGCAAATGATCTCCTTGTAATGTCTCCAGCATATAAGAATTCCCAAAAATAACTTTGACAATTCTATATGGCCCTTCCCAACTTGGTGACCACTTCCCGAACTTGTTGCTTTTCGTCCCAATAAGCAAGATTGTCTTCCACACAAGCTCTCCAATCTGAAAATATTTCCCTCGCACCTTCTTGTTGTAAGCTTTAGCAACCCGAAGCTTATCTTTTTCAATCTCTTTCAAAGCTTTCAACCTCTTGTCGGTGACCTCATCAATATTATCCATCATCAAATCATGATAATCAACAGCATCAAGGTCATTTTGCTTAGCTAGTCTATAAGCGTCCAGATTCACCTCAACAGGCAAAACGGCTTCTTGACCATATACAAGCTCAAAAGGAGTAACTTTAGTAGCACTATGTCTAGATATACGATGAGCCCATAATGCTTCAGATAAAACTTCATGCCCTCTTTTAGGATTTTCTTCTATCTTTTTCTTGATTAATCTAATCAAAGTCTTATTACTTGACTCGGCTTGTCCATTAGCCTGAGCATAGTATGGAGATGAATTGAGCAACTTTATTCTATAGGATTCGGCAAATTCACGTACCTCTTTAGACATAAACGAAGTACCTTGATCCGTAGTCAAAGTTTGAGGAATACCGAATCTATGAATAATGTTTTGTGTAATAAACTCAATTACCTCTCTATGTGTCATATTCTTCAATGGAATCGCTTCGGTCCACTTGGTAAAATAATCTGTAGCAACCAACACGAAACGATGTCCCTTTGATGATGAAGGATTAATTTGCCTAATAAAATCCAACCCCCAACCTCGGAACGGCCATGGTTTAATAATAGGATGCATCAATGCAGCAGGTACCATTTGTAGATCTCCAAATTTCTGACATTCTTCACACCCTTTATAGTACTTGAAACAATCCGCCATCATAGTAGGCCAATAAAAACCGGCTCGTCTAAGTAACCACTTCATCTTGGGAGCCGATTGATGTGTACCACAAATACCTTCATGAACCTCCCCCATGGCGACTTTAGCCTGATCTGAGTCTAAACATTTTAAAAGCAAATCTTCGGTGGTTCGACGATAAAGTTCATCATCAAGCAATATGTATTTAAATGATAATCGTCGAATATTTCTTTCTGCACCACGACCAGGATCTTTCAAATAAGTAATAATAGGCACTCTCCAGTCCTGATTTTCAAACTTGGAGTCATTAACATCATCCAAGATCTTTTTACCGCTGTCAGGAGACAAAGCGGTCAGACCGGTTTCAAAACCGGTCAGACCGGTTCTGGCGGTCAGACCGGTTTGTGAAACCGGTTGGACCGGTTCGTCCAGAACCTGAACCTCGGCTTTTGATTGCATTGGTTTTTAAAGGTAGAAATATTTCTTTGCAACGATATAACCAGATGCTTTCTGAGTCAGAGTATTAGCCTTGCCATTCTCTTCTCTTGGAATATGTTTGATTGTAATTTCATCAAAAGAAGCTATAATATCAAGGCATCTATCAAGATATGCATTCAACAAACCATTATAGCATTGGCATACCTTAGATACTTGTTGTACCACTAGGAGTGAATCACCAAAAGCCTCAACATTCTTAATCCCCATATCTTGCAAAAATTCTAAACCGAATAGAAGAGCTTCATATTCAACTTGATTATTGGTACGCTTTTCTTCCAATCGGTTTGAAAACTCAAACACGGCACCACTTGGAGAGATCAAAACAGCATCAATTCCTTGCCCATCATTGCAAACCGATCCATCAAAGTATAACTTCCATGGTGTACAAGCAACATAGCTGACGTTGAATTCACAAGTATCATCAATTCGATGTTCAACAATAAAATCAGCTACAATTTGGCCTTTCATAGATTTTAAAGGTTCACAAGCTAAATCATACTCAACTAAAGCATAAGCCCATTTATCGATCCTACCACTTAAAATCGGTTTTTGCAATATATGTTTGATAACATCAGTTTGGCATAATACGATGCAAGTACTAGATAATAGATAATGCCTCAACTGAGTACAAGCATTATATAATGACAAACATAACTTCTCAATGAAAGTATACCTCGTTTCTGCATCAATTAACCGTCGGTTTATATAAGCAATCACATATTCTTTAGCATCAATTTCTTGGGTTAAAACAGCTCCAATAACTCTATCTTCAGCTGCCACATAAAGTCTGAACGGAACCCCTCTCTTAGGCGCCCTAAGCACCGGTGGTGAAGACAAGTACTCTTTGATCTTCTCAAAAGCTTCTTGCTGCTTTGTTTCCCATGTAAAATCGGCTTCATCTTTCAACCGAAGTAAAGGAGTAAAAGCATCAACTTTTCCAGATAAGTTAATTATAAACCTTCTCAAGAAATTCACTTTGCCTAGAAACTTTTGCAAATCCTTTTTGCAAGTAAGAGCTTCAACGTTCTTCATAGCTTCAATTCTCTTGGGATCAACTTCTATGCCATTCTCATGAATAATAAATCCCAAAAACTTCCCAGACGAAACACCAAAAGCACATTTGAGTGGATTCATCTTCAAACCATACAGTCGCATCCTCTCAAGAGCAAGTTTTAAATCGGCTAGATGAGAATCCAAGCCATCCGATTTAACTACAATATCATCAATATACACTTCCACAATAACACCAAGTAAATCATGAAAGATTAAATTCATAGCCCTTTGATAAGTTGCGCCAGCATTCTTCAATCCAAAAGTCATAACCACCCACTCAAATAAACCAATAAATCCCGGACATTGAAAGGCCGTTTTGTGCATATCTTCTTCGGCCATGAATATTTGATTATATCCGGCATTACCATCAAGAAAACTAACAACACGATGTCCAGATGCTTCATTAATCAAAACATCGGCTATAGGCATAGGATATGAATCTTTCGGAGTAGCTTTATTAAGATCTCTAAAATCAATGCAAACTCTAATTTTTCCCGAATCTTTCTTTTCAACGGGAACAATATTAGAAATCCACTCCGCATAACGACAAGTCCGAATAAAACCAGCATCTAGCAAACGATTAACTTCTTCTTTTATTCGGTCATAAATAGCGGGATTAAAACGTCTAGCCGATTGTTTAAAAGGTCTAAAACCGGCTTTTATTGGTAAGCGATGCTCAACTAAATCACGACTCAAACCAGGCATCTCACGGTACTCCCAAGAAAAACAATCGACATACTCTTTCAACAAATTTATTAACTCGGCTTTAAACTCAGCCGATAAATTTTTGTTTACAAAAGTTGGCCTAGGAATAGTACCATCACCAATATCTATTTTTTCTAAAGGGTCGGCTGATGTAAAACCTTGACCCAGCTTATCCATATCACCCAGATCTTCAATGGCTTCAAACGTACCTTCTGTTTTTTCTCGAAAATGATCAATTTGCTCTTGAAGCCACTGTCCAGACGTAAACCGGTCTGACCGGTTTGGTTTGATTGGCGTTGTTCAGGTCTAAACCGGTCTGACCGGTTTCCTGAAGCGGTCTGACCGGTTTGTCTTTGTTGACTTGTTTGCTTCAACAATTACAGCAAGTAATTCAACCAATTTTCCATCGGCTTTAATGTAGCAGTAACGAAACCATCCTTAGTGCAACTAATCAGCTCATAATCGGTCAAATCTAAGCCCGATAAACACTTAATATTTTCATTTGCACTAATAGAATCGGAATCGGCCGTTGCAACGAAGGAAGAAGTATCACCATGTACAACTTCAACTTCATCGCCGATCCACTGAATAAGATATTGATGCAAGGTAGAAGGTACGCATTGATTTGCATGAATCCAATCACGCCCAAGAATTAAACTAAAGTTACCTTGTACTTCTGAGACGAAGAAAGTTGTAGCAACGGTCTTGCTTCCAATGGTCAACTCCATAGAAGCCACACCCTTGGCGCCAATAGGATCACCGCCACCAACTCCACTGACCGTCATGTTCGTCTTGATCAATTCTTCATCCTTTCCGCCAATCTTCTTGTAGAGAGAATAGGGCATAAGATTCACACTCGCCCCACCATCAACCAACATTCGCGAGATTGGCTTCCCATTGATATGACCTCTCATGTATAAAGCCTTCAAGTGATTGTTTGATTCTTGCGGCTTCTAAAATATAGCATCGCGAGGCCCAAGCTGAAGATGATATGTTTCCTCCTCTGGCACCACAACGTAATCCAATGATAAATAGACAGCATTAACACCCATATTGTTATGCACTGGAGAAGCTTCGAAATCAACCATCTCCTCATCTTCAACCACTGGAGGATTTTCAAATGTAATAGCTTCATTTATAATGGGAACAGATGTGCTTTCTGCCTCTGGTTCTAAACCGGTCTAACCAGTTCCAGAAACCGATCTGACCGGTTCCAGAAACCGGTCTGACCGGTTCCAGAAACCGGTCTGACCGGTTCCAGAAACCGGTCTGACCGGTTCCAGAAACCGGTCGGACCGCTTTTGTTGCGCCCAAACCGGTTTGACCGGATTCTGAAACCGGTCGGACCGGTTGTGCTACTGGTTGCACAACTGACTTGGCTTGCCAAATTTTCTTCTGAGAAATCATTGGCCTATATCTGTTGAATTGCTCATCCCTCAGTTTCTCAGCTTCCTGTTCCCTTTTCTCTTTGTTTCGCAAGCGCTGCAATTTTCTCTTTTGTGTATGAGTCAAACCAGAAGGACACTATCTTGGTTGAAATACTTTCTTCACAGCCTTGCTACTTCCAGCTTCATGATCATTGGCCATGACATGTTTTTTAACAACCGAATCTCCAATAACTATCGGCTTTTTACCCAACTCTTGCATAGCCACTGGAACATCACCAATCTTAACAAACCCATCAATCTTGGCTTGCTTTGGGTCCTCTATAAGCTTCACTTCCTCCTTCTTCTCCTTGACACGATATTTTTTGCTGAGGATGAGCATATTGTTTCTGTTCAGACCAAACCGGTCTGACCGGTTTGGAAACTGGTCTGACCGCTTTGCTGGCTAACGCCGGACCTGATTGATATGAGCTCAATCGGTCATGTACTGGTGTCCTAGGACCATTGCCCATGTAGTCTTGAGGTGGTTGTGGCATGGGAAAGCACTGCATCCACATTCCTTGGTCCCATGTTGGATATGGAGAACCTGACGCCGGAGGTGCCCATGGCATAATAGCATACATCTTCTGCGGGGGAAACACAGTAGTAACATTACCACAATGCTTGTTATTATCTGAAGAATTATCCCAACGCGGTGGTGACCTTGTTCTCTTTTTTGTTGGCCGATTGATTTGAGCGGCCTTTGTGTACTTGTTCATGAGTTGATTAAAAGTAGGTCCTTGCTTCAGAACCATACCTTTGACTTTAGGCTCATTCACTTTCCAAGTACCCACTTCCGGGCGTCTAGGCTTGAAAGTTCTTGGTCGGTCCAGGGGAAAACCGGTCTGACCGGTTTGGGAAACCGGTCTGACCGGTTTCGCCTGATCAGCGGACCGAGTCTCAATTGATGAACTTTCTTGCTCCCCGGGCCTTGATGTGTTAATTGTAATCTTCAGAGATTCTTTACCATCCAGAGTCTTTTCAAGCATCACTTTTCTGACCGGAATTTGATTATCAATTTTTCCCGGCCTTGGCTCTCCGACTACCACATTCTTCCCCTTAGCTCCTTCGGCTTGTTCCGGCCGAATCAGCACCTTGGTGTTCAAATCAAGGGTATGCACAGGGAAGGGAGTCTTGTCAACTTGCATCTCAGCTAGTACTAACCGACCTTCATTAATAGCCGAATGTATCTGTCGTCGGAAAGCATTGCAATCATTAGTAGCATGTGAAAAAGAATTATGCCACTTACAATAAGCATGATTTTTCAATTGATTGGCTGGTGGAATTGCATGAGAAAGTTTAATGAAACCATTCTTAAGCAATTCATCAAAAATACGATCACACTTGGCAACATCAAAAGTAAATTTAATCTCTTCTCGCCGATTTTTCTGAACCGGCTTCAACGAAGGACAAGAACAAGGCTTAGCTTTTGATGGCCAAACAAATTCAGCAGCATAAACTTCATTATCCTCATCACCCGAGCTATCAGAATCATTATCAAGCAAATGAACATTGGAACGATGAGGCTTAGTATTTTCTTTAACATGTTTTTACTTTAATTCGAGACTCATGACCTTCATTTGCAAGTGATTAATAGAAAGAAAATCAAAACCTTCTAATTTCTCTTTCAAATAAGATCGCAAGCCTGCAAAAGCTAAATCTGCTAAATCTTTTTCAGAAATTGACAAATTAAAACATCTATTCTTTGTATCCCTAAATCTTTTGAAATAATCCATAACTGATTCTTCTCGGCTTTGCCTAATAGATGTTAAATCAGTTAATTTAGTTTCATTTTCTCCGTTAAAGAAGTGCTCATGAAATTTACGCTCCAATTGAGACCAACTTTGAATAGAATTAGGAGCAAGCGAAGAAAACCAAGAGAAAGCAGTTCCAGTCAAAGTTAATGAAAACAAGCGAACACGCAATGGCTCATAAAAGGCTGCTTCTCCTAGCTGCAAAATATATTGACTAACATGCTCCCAAGTAGTACGATTATCTTCACCATTGAATTTAACAAACTCAGGAACACGCCAACCATTAGGATATGTAACTAGATCAAACTCAGGAGGATATGGTTTTTGATATAGACGTGAGCTACTCATATCTATCCCAAGCTTTGTTCTAATTGTATTAGTCTGATCCTCTTTGAACTTAGACAAATCGGCTTGATAATTTGCACTAGTTGTATTCTAAAAACGAGGAGCACCATACACAGTATTATGAATAGTATTTGGAATTGGTCCAAAAGAGACACTAGATCCCATAAGTGCACTTCCTACAACAGTAGCGCGTGGGGGTGTAAAAATAGGACCAGAAGTAGCTGTATTGGATAAAACCATTGCATCCGTTGCACCTACACCCATAGAACCGGTTTGTCCAACTAAATTGGGCAAACCGGTCTGACCGGTTTGGAAAACCGGTCTGACCGGTTCTTGGACCGAACTAGAATGAGGTGGCTGGCCTTGATAAAAATTCAGTGGCATACCCAAATTATGATCTACAATATTTTCTGGTACACCTGATGTACTGGCATCAATTTTAGGGCATGCATTAGGATCTTCTAAAGTATTCTTACCCTTATTAAACGCCTCAAAATTACTAGCCATGTTAACAATTAACTCACTTGTAACAGTTTGTGTAGCATGCAACTTTTCATCCATCATGCGAGTTATTTGTTGCATTAAATCAAAGGGTTCACCGGTTACCTTAGGAAGCTCCTCAACTTGATCGTTAGCCAACTTAAAAGCTGGCATGAAAAACTCTTCAACTCTCTTGACGAAGCCTCCACGATCCTTCTTGAAGCCCTTCACGAATTGCGCCTTGAAGTGTTCCTCAGCAATCAGGTACCGCTTCCGCTCCTCGTCCGTGAGTTCTTCCATCGTAGCGGTGATGATGTTGTTCTTGTCGAGCTCACTGGTTGCACCCGACATCTTCGAGGTAGATTAGATCGGTCTTGGAACCAGATTAATCTTCCCCAGCGGAGTCGCCAAAAAGTATGTTGACACGAAGATGCGACAACACACTTGAGATAGCAGCACGGCCGTCACCAAGGCCAACACCCGGCCTCCCTCGGGCAAACCGGTCAGACCGGTTCCTAGAACCGGTCAGACCGCTCTCTGGCAGGAGGTCGTGAAGACCTAGAAACTCGAGCTTGGGAGGGACCCCGTCGGAGCTCAAGCAATCTAGGGTTGCTCTAGGGTCGACAGGCCACCTAGAACGCCTTAGTACGTCGCGGAGACAAGCAAAGGACAGCAATTAGGGTTTGGAAGAGATTAGGGTTTGAGAGATAAAAAGTAAAGGACAAATATGTTGATTCGATTGGAATAACTCTCAATCGGCCTTAGCCTTCATATATATAGGCCGGGGAAGTCTTACCCCTCATGAGTCGGTTACAATATGGGATCAAACTCGGAATCCTAAACCTACTCGAATTACAGACTCAAACCGGTCTGACCGGTTTGACAAACCGGTCAGACCGGTTTATCCGGGTGACTGCCAATTTTGGCTATCAACACAAGCGCAAGGAGATTGGAGAACACAAATGCAAGTTCCAATCTCAGGGACAATCCAGCAGCAACACTTGCCCCCGCTACAACTCTCCGCAGGGTTCTCACTTCCGCTCAGGTGGACAGTATGGAGGTTACTCGCAGAACATGCAGCTGCAACGCTCGTTTCAGCAGCCACAGCGCTTCAACCAGCAATCACCACGCACGCCGAATCAGCAACAGAATCGGCCAAGCAACAACACAGCTACTCACCGCCCAAGCAATGCCACAGGCGCTCCAGTGAGGAACAATGCTCCAGTGCCACCAAATGGTTGTTTCAAATGTGGAGAATTGGGACACTATGCTAACAGCTGTCCTCAGCGTGGAATGCATACTCCACAGAGAGGCAACGAACAGAGAACTGAGAAACCTTCATCACAAGTTCGACCAGGAAACTCAAGTGCACAAGACAACAGGGCTCAGCGGAATTTTGTTCGTGGAAGAGTGAATCATGTGACCGCGGAACAGGCCCAAGACGCCCCAGGAGTTGTACTTGGTACGTTCCTTGCCAATTCCATACCTGCAACAATTTTATTCGATTCTGGAGCAACGCAATCATTTATTACTGAACAATTTGTGGCAAAACATGGCATGACCATGAGAGCTATGAAAAAGCAATTACTAGTTAGTACTCCAGGCGGAGAGATGCAAACCAATTTATTCTGTCCACAAGTAACTCTTAAAATCATGGGAGTATATTTCCCAGCCGATTTGGTAGTATTGAAATCGGTGGGAATCGATATAATTCTGGGAATGGATTGGTTACACCAGTGGGAAGGATCTATTCAGTGTCGTAAGAAGTCAGTACTCTTAACCAGCCCTCAGGGAGACAGAATTGAATATGTGGCAACTCCCTCACTGACAGAAGGTGGGACAGTAAATTCTATGGAAGGCAAGACACTGGAAAATGTCAGAGTAGTGAATGAATATCCGGATGTATTTTCAGATGACTTACCAGGTATGCCACCTGACCGAGATATTGAATTCAGTATTGAACTTTTACCTGGTACTGCTCCTATATCTAAGAAGCCTTATAGAATGGATGTTAAAGATTTGGTTGAACTAAAGAAACAAATAGAAGAATTATTAAGTAAGGGATTTATCCGCCCTAGTTCGTCACCATGGGGAGCCCCTACTCTCTTCGCGGATAAGAAAGATGGTTCTCGGAGATTATGCATAGACTATCGATCAATTAACGATGTGACCATCAAGAACAAGTATCCGTTACCTAGGATTGAGGATCTGTTTGATCAGATGAGAGGTGCAAAAGTGTTCTCAAAGATAGATCTGCGATCAGGCTATCACCAGTTGAAGATCCGACCGGAGGATATTCCTAAGATAGCTTTCACTTCCAGATATGGACTGTATGAGTTCACAGTCATGCCATTCGGATTGACAAATGCACCAGCATACTTCATGTATTTGATGAACAAGGTGTTCATGGATTATTTGGACAAGTTCGTAGTGGTGTTCATTGACGACATTCTGATATTTTCTCAGAGTGAGGAAGAACACGAAGAACATCTGAGGCTTGTGTTGCAGAGGCTTCAAGAGCATCAGTTGTATGCCAAGTTCAGCAAGTGTGACTTTTGGTTGAAGGAAGTTTCATTTCTTGGCCATATCGTCACCGATGGAGGAATAGCGGTAGATCCAAGCAAAGTTCAGGATGTGTTGAACTGGAACCCTCCAAAGAATGTGCCTGAGATCAGGAGTTTTCTCGGATTGGCAGGCTATTACCGCAGGTTTATCGAAGGCTTCTCAAAGATTGTGAAACCGCTTACAACCTTACTAGAAAAAGGAAAAGAATTCAAATGGGATGATAAATGCCAAGCTAGTTTTGAAGAATTAAAGAAAAGGTTGACTACAGCCCCTGTATTGATAATGCCCGACATTCACAGAGGGTTTGACGTATATTGCGATGCTTCGCGTCAAGGTCTTGGGTGTGTTTTAATGCAAGAAGGAAAAGTAGTGGCTTATGCTTCCAGACAACTGAGGAAACATGAACAAAATTATCCCACACATGATCTAGAATTGGCTGCCGTTGTACACGCGCTGAAAATTTGGAGACACTACATGATTGGCAACAAGTGTCAGATCTTTACCGACCATAAGAGTTTGAAGTATATCTTCACCCAAAGAGATCTCAATCTTAGACAGCGCAGATGGCTAGAATTAATCAAAGATTATGATCTGGACATTCAGTACCATCCCGGAAAAGCTAATGTTGTAGCAGATGCTTTGAGCCGGAAGAGCCAGGCAAATATGCTCATAGCACGATTGAAACCACAAGAGTTGTGTTGGGAAATGGCACGGCTCAACTTAGGGATTGTTGCCCAGAATGAATCTATGACTTTAGAAGTCGAATCAACACTGGAACAAGAGATCAGGAAAGGGCAGTTGACAGACGAGAAGATTAAAGAGTTTGGAGAATTGATTGATTCAGGAAAGGATTCAGATTTTAGGAGGGATGATCAGGGAACCATATGGTTCAGGAACAGGATATGTGTGCCAGAAATTGATAGTCTTCGTGAGATCATATTAAAAGAAGCTCATGATTCAGCATACTCTATACACCCTGGTAGCACCAAGATGTACCAAGATTTAAAACAGAAATACTGGTGGTATGGAATGAAAAGAGATGTTGCAGCTCATGTCGCTATGTGTGACATATGCCAAAGGGTAAAAGCAGAGCATCAAAGACCCGCCGGATTGCTGCAACCACTGAAAATACCTGAGTGGAAATGGGAAGAAATTGGTATGGATTTCATTGTAGGGCTACCTCGTACACGTGATGGTTATGATTCCATATGGGTTATCGTGGACAGGTTAACCAAAGTTGCTCATTTTATACCAGTTAAAACCACTTACTCAGGAGCCAGACTAGCGGAGTTGTACATGTCACGGATAATATGTTTGCATGGAGTTCCCAAAAGGATAGTGTCAGATCGAGGCACTCAATTTACATCACATTTCTAGAAGAAACTACATGAGTCAATGGATACAGAGTTGAAATTCAGTTCAGCATATCATCCACAGACTGATGGACAGACGGAAAGGACAAATCAAATCCTGGAGGATATGTTAAGGGCTTGTGCTTTAAAGCATGGAGGTAGCTGGGATAAAAGTTTACCGTATGCAGAATTTGCCTACAACAACAGTTATCAGTCTAGTCTCAAGATGGCACCGTTTGAAGCCTTGTACGGAAGAAAATGCAGAACACCTTTGTACTGGAATCAAACGGGTAAAAGTCAACTCTTTGGACCAGAAATTATAAAAGAAGCTGAAAGACAAGTCGAGATAATTCGGGAGAATCTTAAAACTGCACAGTCACGCCAAAAGAGTTACGCTGATCCTAAGAGAAGAGAAGTGGTATTCGAGGAAGGAGATTATGCTTATCTCAGAGTATCACCTATCAGAGGATTACGAAGGTTTAATGTCAGAGGGAAGCTATCACCTCGTTTTATCGGACCTTTTAAAATATTGGAAAGAAAAGGAGAAGTGGCATACAGGTTGGAATTGCCAGCTCGATTATCGGGAGTTCATGATGTGTTCCATGTGTCACAGATGAAGAAGTGTTCAAATGAGATTAGGGTGGAGCACTTACCATTGGAGGATTTAGAAGTGAAGGATGACTTGACTTATAAGGAGTATCCTATCAAAATCCTAGACAAGTCACAGAGGGTCACACGGAGCAAGGTGATAAAAATGTGCAAAGTTCAGTGGAGTAATCACTCAGAAAATGAGGCTACTTGGGAAAGAGAAGAAGAACTGATAAAGAAATTTCCACAGCTGCTCACCGAATCTTCCTGAATCTCGGGACGAGATTCTCTTTAAGGGGGTAGGATTTGTAACACCCTAAAAACTCCATCACAAATAAATCATAGCAACATGGTTAGATTTAATTTTTTTTTCTAAGGACTTAATTAAATTTTTAAATTAATTTGAGCCTAAAAATATTTAAACATCATTTAAATAATTTTGGAGCAATAAGTGCTTGTGCATCATATTTAAGTTGCATGTCCTTTGTTTGATTTGTGTGAGAATTTCAAAACCATGAAAAAGTCTAGAAACCGTCCCTAAACTCTCTCTCAATCTCTCTTTCTCTCCCTCAGCCCAGCCCACTTACCTCTCTCCCTTTTCCCTCCCGTCGGCCCATCCCCCTTCTTTTTTTTCCTTCTCCGGCCCAAGTCGCAACGCAGCCCACCTCCCCTTCTGGCCCAGCCGCGGCCCAAGCTGCTTCTCCCTCCCGCAGCCACCGACAGGTGAGGCCCACCTGTCAGGTTCTCCCCCAACTTCCAGCCACGCCCCAGCCTCGCCGCCCGACCGCGCCGCTCGGTCTCCTGGCACCCATCACCCTTCCCTCTTTCCCCTCCCCCCACCGAGCGAAGCTTTGATTGCTCAGTGGAACACTCCCGCCTCCACCGCCACGCTCCCCCACTCGAAACGGCCGCACCACCAAGCTCCCCACCACCGAGCGCCATTGATGACCGACCACTCCGTCCCCCGCCATGCCGGCCTTTCCTTTCTCCCCCTCTGCTCTATAAATACCTTGGCCGAGCTCCGCACACCCTCGCTCGCACCCCACACTCTCCTTGGCGCAGCTCCAATCCGCGTCGCCGTCGTCGCCGGAGCGCCGCCGCGTCGTCGATCTGCCAACTCAAAGCCAATCCACCCTGTCCAACCACACAGGAAGAATCGCGCTGAGGTAACGAAACTCCCCGACCCCTTCTCGCTCTTTGTTTCGCCCCCTAGCACCCCCATCAATCTCGCCGGAGCGGTGCCGCCGCTGTTCGTCGTCGACAGCCGCAGCCGCCGCAAACCCGCCGACCACAACCCCCGAGACAATTTTGCCTCGTCGCCCTAAAGCCATAGGTGCCAATCCCGTTACAAACCGAGCCCCGCAGCTCGAGTTCGAGCTTCTCCGGTGAACTCCCGGCCCGGCGCCGCAGTGCGTCGGCGTCCTGCCGCCGCCCGACTGCCCCCCTTCTCTGCCAGCCGTCCTTCGCGAGATCAACGGCCCAAATTAAATCTGACCCGAGTCAATCCAGCCACGTACCGGTCAACCCTGGCCTTTTTGCAAAAGAGACCCTAAGCTTTTCCTTAATCAACCCGCCATCCTGTCTAGTTCAAAAATAATTAGATTTAGGTCCTGGTTTTTACAGAAAACCCCCTGAGTTTCTCTGTTTTTGTGTCCCGAAACCCAGCTCCTCCTTTTTACGCGTTAGCCCTCGGGTTTAATGCGTATTTGCGTTCTAGTCCCTGGTTTCTTTCAGTTTAGTCCCTGTAAGCTTAGTTTTCTTGCCAGCAAGTCCCTAAACCCCGTTTTAGCCGTATCTTTTCTGTCTTAGCTCCGTTTTTAGCGTTCTTGGTGTCCAAGCGTTCATCTTTTCGAGCTTGTTAGTTTTAGATGCTTGTTTTAGTCTGTTAGAGATGTTTGATGTACTGTTTTTCTTATTGTTGTATGTTTTAATCGTAGATCTCGTGCCAGTTGCAACCGAGCCGCCCGTCGACGCGGATCAAGAACAACTTTTTGAGGAAGAAGATCTTTTTGTAGACCAAGGCAAGTGGCCCTCCCTGCATATTCTTTTTATCCTAAACAATTGCACGACAACTAAAATTTACTTTAATTGCATTAATATGATGGGGATACCTTTTTAAGGATTTACCTAGTCTTTTACCATGATCCCTTGTATCAACCCTGATTTAAAAAAAATGTTTTGGGTTAGTTATGCTTAGCGTTGCTATACTATGGGAATGGTTAAAACTGAATCTTTATAGAATGTTGATCATGGCAACTCTGTTGGTGAAACGATGGTTAATACAAGAGAACTTTTCTTTAATCGGAACATGGAGTGACCACCCAAGAAAACAGCGCAACCATAGGGTTAATGGGCTCTGACCATAGCCAATTAATTAGGCGTGTGATCGCACTGACGGCCCTATCCGACCACGAGGAGCAGAGGGGGATTGGGGTTGCAGGGGTCACAACCCGGTCCTCTTGGGGTAGCAGCCTTGGCTAAGGTGCTGACCATTAGGGAGGTTTGTGGACCGCCCTAGTCTGTAACTTTGCGGGCCGTTGGTCTTTTGCACACCTTTGTAAAGGCTTCGTAGTGGACCCCTAGCCACTCACCTCGGAAGTGTTTAAGGGTCTAGCTAACCCGGGCAACATGGGGAACACGAGCTATGGTGAAAGTGTGCAACCTCTGCAGAGTGTAAAACTGATATATCAGTCGTGCTCACGGTCAAGAGCGGTTGGACCCTACCATGATAATTGAACGTAAAGATGGAATCTAAATCGTGGTTTTACTCGTGGGTTTTGGAATAAGATGTTTTTTTTGCTTAAGTGGGTTGGTATAAACTTACATCTAGTAAATAGGAAATTGCTAATAAAACTTGATCAACTCTAAAAAGCTCACTGCTGTGAACCATAGCCTATCCTTGTGGCCTTGCATTTTCACCCCGCTTGCTGAGTACCTAGTTAGATGTACTCACGCTTGCCATTGCTGATTCAGAAGAAGGAAATGGAGAAGAATACTACAGCGACTACGACGAGTTCTGAGGCTTGCGCTTCCCCCAGTCAAGATGTCTGTGGAAGATGGAAGTTGAAGACACCTCGTTTAGCTATCGCTTGTTCTACGATAAAGACCTTCGTGTCTCTCGAGAGTGTAATATGAATATTATAATAAATCCCTTGTACTTTAGAATACTGTGTTTTGATATTACACTCTTTTGTCTATCATATGTGTGTAAACATGATCCTGGCGCACATATGAGATGCACTTGGTTTTCCCTCGAAAATCGGGTGTGACAGTGTAGCCCCCGAGCTTCGAGTAGTTTGCCTGAAAAAAAACCAGTCGAAGGTCCTCGAGTAGTTGTCCCATAATTATCGGAAAATCAAATCCCATAATATCCGGTAATAGCCCCCGAGCTTTAAAACAAAAATCTTTTTGATTTAAAGATCAGAGTAAATCCTTTCTGGATCCGTTGTAAACTTGAATGTCCGAAATTTTCGCCGCCATCTGTTAAGGAAAGTTATCCCGAAAAAATAGGCGGGAATGTAGAATGCCATGCGCCGCCGCACTGTAGTGAACAGTAACCCTAATGAAGGGTTATATAGATTTGGCCATCGGACTTAAATCAATCACCGGGCCTTTTCATAGTCGCCACCCCCAGAGCGCACTGCGACCTTGAATCCTTTGTCCACTAAAAACCCGCAGCCCCCAAGCTTGAGATTTGGTTGAAGTAGTCACTAAGCTTCGGAGTCAGTGAATGCGAGAGAAATCCAAAGCCATAATCCGCTCCAACATGTCTGGATCGAAGCGAAATGCTGTCTCGAAGAGGGGCGGGAAGAAGAAGTCATTGGTTCCAGAATCATCAGCGAAGCCTGCCTTCGCGGATCCGCCATCCCCAGCTGTTGCTTGGAAGAAGTGTACAGCGAACACCGACGACCTCACTGAATTGGTGGAGCAAGGTTTGCTTCTAGATTCCGTAGCTCTTGAGTGGAAGTCTTGCTACAAACAACCTTTCCCTACTGAAAACAATCAAGAAATTCCTTTGTTTATCTCCTTTTGTGAGCGAGGGGTTGGATTACCCATCTCTTCTTTCTTCAAGGAATTCCTTGCATTCTATAGCTTGCAATTACATCATCTCAACCCAAATGGGGTGCTCAACATTTCTGTCTTTGTCCACGCCTGTGAAGCGTTCTTGGGTATCAAACCCAGTCTTGCCTTGTTCCGCACTTTGTACCACATCAAACCACAGCCAAATAATATTCGAACAGAGGTAGTTGGTGGTGCGGGAATTCAGTTCCGCCAGAACATGAAGGCCAAGTGGTTTGAAATGCCTATCATGGATTCATGCGGCGACTGGAAGAGCAAATGGTTTACTATCGGTGAGTATATCCAAATATCTTGTTTATTTGAATAACTATGCCGTTTTGTTGATATCATGGTGAACCACATGTTTGTGTATTGAAAAACAGCAGGGAACCACTCGTTGAGTTGTCCACCAAAGGATGGGTGGTTTCCCCGATACCAGTCGAACTGGAACTCGCGTCCGACTGCGGAAGAGGCCAGGGATGTACCCGCTCTGTTGAAGCGGGTACAAGAGCTGAAAGATCAAGGACTCACTGGAGTAGGGATCGCCTTCAGCTTCATGAAGCGAAGGATTCAACCACTCCAGGAACGTCATAACCTAGGTTATGATTTTGAGGGTGACTCCGATCAGACCCGTACTGCGCCAGAAGCTATTCCGGATGAAGCGGTGCTGCATCGGTTGGGGCAGATGTTTACTGATGTAAACGAGAAGCCAGTCATCATCAACGAGTTGTCTAAGGACAACCCTCCACCGGAAGTAAGTACTTGTATCTTGGAATATATTGATATCTAGGAGCATATGATAATAACTTGAAATGTCTTGTTGTGAATAGGCGACAGCCTCGGAGCCCATAGAACTTTTTACCCGTAGTGAATGGGAGGAGCTGGAAAGGAGTTCCTCAGAGAGGACCATGACAGACAAGGGCCAAGAGGCCGTTGATGAAGATGAAATTGTTGAGGACTCCGAGACTAGTGCACCGCCCCAAGTACTAACTGCAAGTAAGTGTCTTGATCACTCACAAACAGATGAATGTGAATGTAAAATTTAACAATAATTGTGTGCTATATGTAGCAGCACCAGATGTACCAGCAGCGGCCAGGAAGAAAAGATCCAACAGAAGCCAGTCCAGGGGAGATGACACTGTGCCATGTGAGGACCCAAGCAAGCGCATCAAGTTATCTCACAGGATTACTGCGGTACAAGGTTCATCCTCCTCGAGTGCTTTGGCAAGCACAGCATCTGGGAGTACAACAAGCTCGAAGCGGACCAAGCCCATCTTCAAGCTGCAATTTCAGCCACTGAAAGCTCCAGAACCACCCAAAGAGTAAGTGAAACTACTCAATATAGTGCTGATATGCTTGAAAATCTTGATTCTTATGCAAAGCTTATTATTTGATAGGGTACCAGAGTAGCCCGTGGAGAAAGTAGTGCTACGAATTGAAGGTGGGCAACAAGCTGACAAGATTGATGAATCTACTGCGCGTCAAATTGTACAAGCTGAGGTGCCAGAACAGGGTGATGCAGCTGAAGCATCGAAAGAAGTTATAGATCTAGAGCAACAAGGCCTTCCTGGTGTAGTTGTTGAAGGTCAAACGGTGGAGAGTCCGTTGGGAGGTGCTGAAGAAATCATCACAGCAACTCAAGAACTACCAGGGGGTCCGCTGCCAGGGGAGACAACTCTTGATATTGCCTCAACCAGTAATCAGGTACTTACTGCTGTATATACCCAAATGACTTGTATTGAATGACGCAAGAGTGGTTAACTTGTTGATTCCTGTAAGTTGAAGGCCACCATGGAGCAGAACAACCCGAGGATGTTGGTCGAGTGATAGCAACAGCCAATGTTGTGGAAAATCTTGAAAATGTAAGTTACTTTGTCTGTGTGGTAGATGTATGTGATCATTGCAAACCACTAATAGTTCTCCATTACTGCAGATTGAAGTGAGAGGATCTGCTGATACCGATGAAGCTGAAGAACTGCGCAAGCATCTGCGTCTCGCTCTGGTGAGTATTGTACTCGTTGTGTGATATTCAAGAAATAGTAGTCTGTTGTGCTTATTGAGATGTTCACGCAGATGCTTGTTGACGTGGTGGAGAATCCTGGTGACGCCAAGTTATCAGACTGCATTCGTCAGTTGGAGAAAGACTTCGTCGATGCTCGTGAACAACTCGAGCAAGAACGGAAACAATACAATGAAGATATCCAGGCTCTCCAGAGGCAAAGAGATAGCCTTGATGATGTGAAAGGTAGATTGGAGATCCGCGTGACCACTTTGATCAAGGAGAACGCTGGTAAGTTACTCAAAAACTTGATCATGAAACTCGTTAGTTTAAAACAAGTAATATACTGAATAATATGCATTTGCAGAATTGAAGAAGAAAATCAATGAAGAAAAAGGTAAAACCACTAGTTGGTATAACCTGACCCAGCACCAGGCTGATGAAGTCAAGAAGCTCAAGGCGTCGATCGAGAAGAAGGACGCTGAATTCGCTAAAGAACACCAGATCCGCACTGACATGGAAAAGGAAATGACAGGAGCATTGAAGACGGCTCAGCTTAAACAAGAATAAGTCAACAACCTGCTGGCTGAGAAGAAAGAGATTGAAGAAGCCGTGGAACCAATCATGGAATTGCTGATCCCTGAAGGTGCGGAGTCGGGTAACCATTCTCTTGTCGAGCGTCTTCGCCAAGTGCCAGAGTTGGTGGGGGAATTCTGCAAGGCCACTTTGAAGGACTGCACCAATAGGATCCTGGCACTTTTCAAGGCTCACAACCCAATTGCTAAGCTTGATGTGAAGTATATGCCGGTTGGGTTGACTGATCAACAGTATGAAGCACTTGTAGCGGAGACAGAGCCATTAGCTGAAGAAGTAGTTAATTCTCTGCAGTAGAAAAAACAATGCGACCAAGTCTTGTAATAATTGAAAATACTTTTGCTCTTTGATTCTTGTGTGAGAACAGTTGATGAAACTTTGATATTGTGAGACAAAAGTATTGATATGAAAAGTAGTCGCTTGATAAATATTGACTTTGTGTGCTAATTTGAACTTAGCTTATGAATATGAAACCAACATGATGGTTTTAATAGAATCATGCAAAAGTACATAATGTGCCTAGACCCAGGGTTAAAAGTCTGTTAAAGATTATTGCTTAAACAGATATATGGATTGGTTGCTGATGCAGAGCCGTAAAAAAGTAGTATGTACTTATATACTGCATGAATATATGGATGTAATGTATGAAAGGTGAATCTGATGATTTCCTGTTAAGCGCAGTACTGAAACCGGATGCCGTCGGCACGAAGCTCAGAGCCGGATTTCAGTAGAAACAAAAGATTTGATACTAACAGCAACTACCATGTGTAGGCAGTTGTAGTTTAACCGGGACTTCTAAGGCTTGATGCCTGCTTTTGTGAAAAAAGTAGTCGTGGCATCTTTTGAGTTGTTGTGAACACAACTGTCCCTGATATTTGAATGAAATAAAATGAGATTTGAACACAGGGTTATGCGCGAGTAAAAATATAACTTTATTGATGTCTTGAAGATCAAAAAAGTTCATGAAATAATTCTATAATCCACTGCTATGGATAGAATTTTCGTAGATGCTCAATGTTCCAAACATTTGGCAAATCTTCGCCTTCTTGAGTTTGTAGGTGATATGTTCCAACCCCAAGGACTTGTTTTACAATGAATGGACCTTCCCAGTGAGACATGAGCTTATGCAAGTCATCTGTCTTCTGTATTCGCCGTAATATCAAGTCTCCTATGACAAAGGAACGAGGCTGGACAAAGCGTTGATGATAACGCCATAAGCCCTCGAGGTAACGAGTGTTTTGAATAAGAGCCGCTACCCGAGCTTCTTCGATGCCATTGACATCATGAAAACGTTCCTGTTGAGCGACTTGTTCGTCATAATTCTCCAGGCGTGGTGCCTGCCAAAGAAGATCAACAGGTAGGACTGCTTCAGATCCATAGACTAAGAAATAAGGAGTTTGCCCTGTCGCACGACTTGGCTATGTGTGGAGCCCCCAGAGTACCGCTGGTAATTCTTGAGCCCACTTTCCACCATATTTCTTGAGTGGTTCGTAGAGTCTAGGCTTCAAACCCTGCAGTAGCAAGCCATTGGCTTTCTCGACTTGTCCGTTGGCCTTTGGATGAGCAACTGAAGCGTAATGTGTCTCAATCGAGTACTTTTCGCAGTAATCTTGAAATGCTTCGCTTGTGAAAACAGAGCCCAAGTCTGTAATGATCTCATGAGGTATGCCAAATCGATGGATGATTCCATCAAAGAATTTGATTAAATTGTCAGCCCTTGGATTGACTAGGGGTTGCGCTTCAATCCACTTGGTGAACTTATCGATGGCAACAATGAGCCACTCGAAACCACCAGGGGCTTTGGCTAAAGGTCCCACCAAGTCGAGGCCCCAACAAGCGAAAGGCCAAGATAGTGGAATCATGCGAAGTTCATGTGCTGGTACGTGGGCTTGTCGAGCAAAAAACTGGCAGCCCTGACACCTCTTAACGATATCCTCAGCATCTTTCTTCACCGTAGGCCAGAAAAACCCAGCTCTGTAGGCTTTCCCAACTAGTGTGCGTGAGGCAGCATGGTTGCCGCAAGTACCACTGTGAATTTCCGCAAGCAGAGCTCTACCTTGGTCAGCAGGTATGCACTTCATCAGCACGTTGACAGATGCGCCCCGTCGATAAAGTGTATTGTTGACTACAACATAGTTTGTAGCTCTACGCCTGATGCGGACTTGTTCATTCTCGAGCTTTGGCAATTTATGGTCTCGCAGGTACTCGATGAATGGAGTCATCCAATCAGTATCGATGATCATGACTTGGAGGTCAGGTCGCGGTGGTTCTGAAACAGAATTTGCTTGGACTGGTTCTTTGATAGATGGATGATGTAATTCGTGAACAAAAATCTCTGCTGGAACATCTGATCTTTGCGATCCCATCTTGGAGAGGGCGTCAGCAGCAACATTGTAATCACGAATGACATGATGAAATTCTAGTCCAAGGAAGTGGCGTTCAAGCTTGCGAACCTCCTTGACATATGCATCCATTGTTTCCTTCGTGGTGTCCCAATCCTTGTTGACTTGGTTGATAGCAACTGTTGAATCTCCATACACACAGAGTCGTTTGATACCAAGTGACGAAGCTAGGCGAAGGCCGTGTAGCATGGCCTCATACTCAGCTTCATTGTTAGTGACTGGAAAAAGAATTTGTAGAACATACTTGAGTTGTTCACCTTTGGGGGAAATTAAAAGAACTCCTGCGCCGCCTCCTTCCAATTTCAGCGATCCATCGAAGTACATAACCCAATGCTCAGGGCGAGTAGTTGTTCTGGAGTATTGAGTTTCCAGCCATTCGACCGTGAAATCAGCTAAAGCTTGAGACTTGATTGTCTTTTGTGATGTAAAAGTGAGATCATATGCGGCTATTTCTGCTTTCCACTTGCTGATTCGTCCAGTTGCATCAGGATTGTGAAAAATCTGACCTAAGGGAAATTTAGTCACAACAGTAATGGGAAAAGCTTGGAAATAATGCCTTAACTTTCTGGAGGTGATAAAGATGGCGTAGAGCAGCTTCTGTACTTGAGGATAGCGGATCTTGGATTCTAAAAGTACTTCGCTGATGTAATAAACCGGCCTCTGAACTGGAAAGACATGGCCTTCTTCCTTTCATTCGACCACAATGACTGTGCTGACTACGTGTGTAGTAGCCGCAATATACAAAAGTAAGTGGTCAGTTTTGAGAGGAGCGACAAGTACCGGAGGAGTAGTCAAGTATGTCTTGAGTTGCTCGAAGGCTTGATTTGCTTCGTCAGTCCAGGTAAACTTGTCTTGTTTCTTGAGTAGCTTGAAGAACGGAAGACCTTTCTCTCCAAGTCTTGAAATAAATCTGTTAAGCGCTGCAATGCACCCGGTAAGCTTCTGAACTTCCTTGATGCTTGAAGGAGCTTCCATATTGAGGATGGTTGTGATCTTGGAAGGATTTGCTTCGATGCCCCTGTGACTAACAATGAACCCGAGTAGTTTGCCAGTGGGGACACCAAAGACGCATTTGGTTGGATTGAGCTTCCATCGATACGTCCTGAGGTTGTCGAACGTCTCTTGTAAATCATTAATGAAATTCTCCGGTTCTCGTGTCTTGATTACCACATCATCAACATATGCCTCTACATTCTTGCCAATCTGTGAAGAGAGGCAATTTTGTCAGGCAAAACGGGTTGATCGCCGACCATCTGAAAGTCTTGATCAAGGTTCCGCATAGCGGCGGCACGCCTGGCTGCATTGACGCGCCTTTGCCTGCGCTTGAGGTTCCTTGTACGCCTTGTCGTCTTCTGCTGATCCGTCTCGTTTGGTGCGGATGGTTCTTCATCAGAGATATCGCCCATAAGCTCTCGCTCGTACTGATCTCCTTGTCCTTGTGCGCCTGCCATGTAGACTTGTCTGCTTGGATCGGGCAGTCGTAGGCTTACAGCGCCAGAGAAGTTATCCCCCGTTGAGTCGGAGGAAGAAGTAATCGAGGCGGTCTTGCCGTCTTGATAGGGCAGTTCCTCGAGTATAGCAGCGCTTAGTCTCGACTCGTTATCCTTAGATGAGTCAATGGGGATCGCACCAGGCCAGTGAACGAGTAGTCCTCCTGGTGAGTTGGTTACGACCAGCCCTGAAGGAAGGCGAACGAGTGGTTGTTCGAGGGTGACGTCAGACTTGAAGTAGGCGCTGCAGTTGAATCGCGCAATATTGTCTGGCGCGTCGCTTAATAGGACCGTGAAATCGTCTTCGCTTTCGTCTTCTGATGGTCCAGGGACCAACTCAGAGTCCTTGCAACGATTCCCGATCTGGCTAGGCGATGAGCTTGTCTTATCGCCTAGCTTCGCGACGTATACCTTTTGATATACAGCCGCGGAATTGGATAGGCCGAACGGGAATCGATCTGGGTCATTATCCGATGGCGTGGCCGGCTCGGAGTCCCCAGCTCTTTCCATGTTTGGAAAAGAGTTGTACCCAGATTCGACTTGGAGAGTCCCAATCGGAGTCCGAGTCGTTGTCGAAGTCGAACTTGATGTTGAAGTTGAGGTTGATGGACTCGTCGAGATCTGACTCTCGACGAGATCTTGGAGCGGCTCCAGTGGAGACGCCGGCATCGAGTAGGGCCCCGGTCGATCTGCTAGGAATGACTCGAAACCGAGCTTGCCATCGGAGACGAAAGTCCATGAGCCGATGACGAACGTCGCGCCTTCCTCAATGCCGCTTGCCTTGAATGTTGATCCCATCGCGCCTAATGTCGAGCTTCGGCGAGATTGCCTCACGGTGGGCGCCAAGTGTCGACGAATTATGTCGAGCACGTCTAACCGGGGATGCCCCGAGGAGTAGTTTTGTGTGGGTCTCGCCGAGTTCTAGGAGCGAAAGTACACGAACAACACGATTTAGACAGGTTCGGGCCGCGAATAGCGTAATACCCTACGTCATGTATGCTTGGATGTATTGCACGTGTGGTGTTACTTGGTTTTGAGGGGGGTCCCTGCCTCGCCTTATATAGTCTAGGAGGCAGGGTTACAAGTCGGTTTGTACAATCCTAGTCGTATACAACATGGATAACTACAACATGATGCTTTGGGGAGTTTCCTATCAGTACACGACTAGTTATTCCAATCTACTACGCCGTCTTGCACCATAGCCGACTGGTTTGAAGTAGTCGGATCAAACTCCTCTCTGCCGAGTAGATTAATCCTCTGGATAAGTGGCCCTAGGGATCCTGGTCCCACAGACGCCTGCAAATAAGATCTAGTAGCCTTAGTCAATGCTTATTATTAAAAAGCAATCTTCTATTTATATGAGAAGATACTCATCCCGAACTCCTGTAGAGTACTCATCCTGTTGGTGACGTACCTCACTACGAGGTTCATCCTGGAGATGTAAATCCTAGCAGCGTGCGCATAATATGATGCTAGGAAGGCGGAATCAAAATGGATCAATCTGTTGACGTAAAATCCGCACTTCACGCCAAGCACACAGCAAGCCGAATTAGCTAGCTTCACACGTGGCCCGAGCGTTTGAATCCTAAAGCGTGCCAGTCAATTTTCCTGAAACTGACAAAGGGAGAAAAGATGTTTAGATAACACCTGGAACGTGCCGGGTGATACCAGACAGTTCCATATTTGTGGCTACGGAGCCAGCTTCGAACGACATATAGCTACAGAGAAGCTATCTGTCAGCAGTCAAGGCATCATTCGGCAATCGGCAAAGCGTGCAGGAAAACGCACTGCCGAATGCGTGACGTAAACATGACGAAAGATCGACAGGGCAATCGGCAAAAGCACGCAGGAAGCGCACTGCCGAATGCGTGACGTAAGCATGACGAAAGATCGGTATTTGACTGAATAAACATTGTAACGCGTAATCATAACCGATTAACGAGGAACAGAGCATGATAGATAAATAAAAGGGCGAAAGCATGACCATAATTTCATAATAAACAAGAATGCATAGATTAAAAGCGCTAGTCTACCGCATGTCTAGGCACTTTCAACCCGTCAAGCATGAAACAAGCAAGTTAATCCACCGCATGATACGACTTGCTTGGAATCACACCACCAACCAAGAATAGACCAATCCACCGCATGATACGATTCTAAACATGGAAGGCTAAAAGCATTCTTTATTTAAAACAAAACCATTGACACGTTTCACTCGTGGTGATACTGCCGAATACAGCTATATAGCCGAATCGGGTTCCGTGAAGAAGGAACATGCTTCGTTGATGATGATAGATCTATCAGATCGAATCGAATTCTAATCCACCGGATGATTAGCTCTAAGACGACCCAAAAACCTGCATCTACCGCATGATACCCGGTTCTGTCAAGATCTACACAAAACCAACGAGCTTGAACCCGCGACACGTGGCAATCTAGATCGACTTCGAATTCGGCTATGGAGACGTAGTGCATTATGAGCTAGAACCGAATCTAATCAACCTAGACTGGGCAAAAGAGTGCTGTAATGAATTAAACACAAAGGTAAAATCCAGAGCAACACGGTAACTTAATGAATCTACTAGATCTTGCCAAAATCCAATAGAGCCGATAACTTGTTCCAAGCTAAAACTTAGCCCACCGCATGGCTCATGCTCTAACAATGGAACCTTCCCGAACCAAAGCCTAAATCCACCGCATGATACTAGGCATGGTACAGGGTTGCCGGTACTTACGGAGGTCGACGGATCGATGACTCCTCTCGAAGAACTCGACGACTCGACTAAGGGACTCGAAGTTGGCACGGGGCCGGTTTGTTGTATGATTGATTGAACGATGCTTTTACAATCACCATGGGTTTATATTTATACCCAGGTTTTCGACACGACTCCTAATCGATTACGATTACATTATTTATTTCCTAAAAAAGATAAACGCCGGAGCACCGTATCCGTCTTGCATTCCAAGTTAAACCAGCCTTTTCCTTATACTTGATCCACGTCATCACGCACTCCCGAACGCCTCCTGCGGAACAGCTTTCTTGCCGAATGACAATGCGTTCCCGACCGCAGAACGTTTTTACCGAATGCTCTGGGGAAAACTCCTTTGCCGAATGATATCCTTTCAACAAATCTGGCCCACATGTCAGCCTCTTCCTGGTGCCAATTTTTGGTGTCAACACATGCCCCTTCAATTTCGGGATAAAAGGTAATTTTATCTCGGAATTGACCAGAAGCACTCAACATCCCCAAGTTAGTTCTGTTCGACACCCGCTTCTCCTTTTGAATCTTCAGAGCTCTCGCCCAGATCCGAACCCTAGGTTATCGACTTCCAAGATTCAATCTTCAAATGGCGAACCAAGATCTTGCCCTCCAGGTAAACTTCAATTCCCTCAAGCACATTCGGTATTCATCTTTCGATTTGCATCTTTAAGTTTCTTCTCATCTCTTTCCATTCTTGATAGGCCCTGGCTGCCGAAATCCTTATCCCCGTTGAGGAAAAAGCTCCATCCTACTTCCTCGGCCCTGTAGGGAATTCAGATCCTTCCGAACTCATTGCGGCCGAATCTCAGAGGGTTCCTTTTAAGACTTCATTGACAAAACCTCATGAGTGGCAAGACGCCTTCAAGAACTGGCCTTTGCCCCCAATTGCCGGCTGGAGAAATTGGTACAAAAGGATATCCGATGACAAAAGCCCCCAAACACAGAACTGGGACCATCTGCGTATCTCTCATTGCCTGGAGCTGTCACTAGCCGAAACACCAAAGAACGAAAACCTTCTGATTGCAGCTTGCCACTTTTGGTCCAATGGCGCAAATGCTTTTCTCTTCGGTCATGGCCCAATGTCTCCTACTTTGGCCGATGTCTACATGATGACCGGCCTGAGTGTTACAGGAACTGTATATCCATATGACCACAAAGGTTCCTCCAAGCAGACAGGAGTAAAAACAGGGGTTGGATACAAGAGATACATCCAGAACCATATGTCTGATGGCCCTCTGACCGATGTCGAATACAGGGCCTTCCTGAATATGTGGCTATGCAGATCAGTCTTCTGTGGCAAAGCCAATGAGCCAACCTTGAATCATATCGTGATGGCTGAAGAGCTGGCTGCCGGGAAACTCATTCCACTCGGGAAATACCTCCTGGGAAGTGTCTACCATATGCTCAATCAAACCACCCACCTGATGCATACCAGCAAGAAAATCCCCTGTGTTAATGGTCCTTGGTGGTTTGTCCAAATGTGGCTGCAGTTATACATGCATCAAATCGTCGCTATTGATCTCAACAGCCGAGACTTTCCTTCAATTAATTACAAAGAAGGAGAAACCCGGAGAACCAAAGGTTGTCAAACCTATGGAGAAGCCGCCTCCACTGTATCTATCAACAAGAACATTGGTGAACTGTTTGAGCTCTTTTTCAAAGGCTTTGCTCATCCCCTTTGGTTCCCATATATGGACAATGACAACCTCACTCTCCCTTGCGAATTCAGCTTTGAAACTGGATGCACTGATGTACAATCTATAGCGATCCTCAATGCCTTCATCCAGCCCTGCATCCTGCCAGCCGAATTCTGTGGAGGAAGGCTGGTTCAAAGCACTTATGAGTACTATCAGCCAAACATGATGGCCAGACAGTTGGGGTGTGGCCAAGTGCCCCCTAGGCTATTTCTCCATGAATTCCTCAAGCCTAGGGAGATTGTCAAGGATTCCACAGAGACAAGAAGGATTTTTACTTATAAATGCTTCGGAACCATCTATGCACCTGATCCTTTTGTGCCAATAACATCCGCCCATCCTTCTTTCACTCTCTGGTGGCAAGAATTCCATGATCATATCTTCAACATGCCAATCTATCCCTTCTGCCTCGAGTTAATGCCTGATTATCAGCCAACTTCAGAGGTAATACTCTCATCCCTCATCCGTCTCAATAATATTAACCCCAATTGATTCTGATTCTGTCATCTTGCAGGACATAACACCTGCCCCTCTTGCCAGGGCGATCTTGTACAAAGATGCAGGCCCAATATCTGCTTTGGGGCACCAATCTCCTACCTTGGCTCAACTGATGGCTAGACAGGCTTCTCTAGATCCAATACTTACTAGGCCATCATCTGTCAAGAGAAAAACTCTTTCTTTAGCTGCTCCCTTAGTCGTAAAGAAGAAAAGAACAAGCAGCAAAAAAGTTATCAAGGTCAGAGCCTTCTTCCTTTGACCATAATGCTATTGGTATTTTTGCTCAGCTTTATCTCTTCTTGGTTTCAGGTCAGAGAACAGCAACTAGCAATCAGTACAGATCTTGCCGATGCTTCATTGACTGGTAAAATTCCACCACTTTATCCTCTTAACTTCTTCTTCATCGGCACTCATTCTTTGTTAACTGCAGAACAATCTTCAATGGATCCAATCTCGGAAAACCCTTCTTCTCATCACGATTCACCTTTAGCTTTGCAACTTCTTCCCCAATCAGAAGCATTATCTTCACCAAGAAATCTTCCAGTTTCTCCTCAGCAAGATACACAGAATCTTTCAATTGAGCCTGAGAGGCTTCCTTCCCCTATTCAGGAAGTCAGGAACGAGGTAAACAAAATCATTCAACTTTCTCTACTCTTTTATTCAGCAGATTATTACTAATTCGGCAAGAACTATCTTTCAGGAGAAATCCATTTCATCATCCAGCTATTCTTTTGCTGTGGATGACTTGGTTGCAGAACAAGGGGAAGAAACATCTTCTGGCCAAACTCTGTCAGAAGAAAATCAAACAAAGCTGAAAGATATCCTTGCTTTGCTGCACAAGAGTATCCAAGATCAAGTTAAAGATGTTGATCTCTTAAGGGATGTACTGGAATCCATTGACCAAGAACTCCCTGATGCTATTAAAGCTTCTTTAGAACCAGTTTCTCATTTGGATCAACAATACGCCGCAGTAAAGCAGGCTCTAAAGAACCAATCTTCTCAACCAGCTCTGGAACAGAGGAGATCCACAGCCAAACAATCTGTGAAAGACCTGCATATTCAAGCTCAGAACAGCAAAGAATTACTGACCAAACTGGAATCTGAACTTGAAAAGAAGAAGGTCAGAAAAGCTGCACTTGAAGCCGAATTGAGAGATCTATCGGCCGAAATTGAAGCTGATGAGAAGAAGATGGCTGAGCTTCCCAAATTAACAGAGAAGATACGAAAGGAAGCTTCAGCAGCTCTGACCGAAGAAAAACAACTCAAGGCAAAGCTTGTTGCTCTGGCTAAAACCCAAGAAGCTGACAAAAACTTATTAGAGAGCATTAGCAATATGATATCAGATGCTAAAAATGTAATCTCAAAGTACTTGGGTTTGTAATTGTAACAAACAGTCGATAGCCGAATGCTTTATCAATCCTGCAATCTTGTCATCTCTTAACTCTCTTTTTTTTTATTGTGGATAACTCATTCGGCAAAGCTGATTGTAACAGTGTCAGACCCGAAAACGCTTCAAACACGACATAGCCGAATCTCATTCAGTCAAAACCGAATACGACTTCGGCAAGAATCCCAAACGACATGGAAATCGATCGGTTGGAGAATCCTTTCCACCTTCCGAGCTTCTTGGAATATGCACCACAATCCTCGGCCACGATCTCTTCGTTAGTTCCATAAATAAGAACCTTGAGCACTCCTAATCCTCCACCAAATCTTTCAACTCGAGCTCTCTGCTAGCCTGAGTCTCTTCCTCTTCCAGCACAGTAATCTCCAGAAAACCCCAATGACCAACAACAACGGAAGACGCCCGGCCGCTGATGAAGCTAAAGGGAGCCGCGCCGGTGCTCATCGGAGGTGATGACTGTCTGCCTCTCCTTATCCTTTCCTCCAGATTTTGCCTTATTCTCAACTTTCTTTGTGTTTCCAGGCTCATCCAATGGAACCCCGCTACTGCCTTGACTGCGGCTCCGGCTGCAACGGGTGATTCTTCGGAGTCATCTAGCCGATCCCCTAGGCCCAACTGGGATCTGCCCTACTCAGATAGCGATGCCCGCCGATTCAAGCAGGAACGTGACGACGCTCGGCATGAGCTGGAGGTCATCTCCAAACAAGCCGGGATCGCAGATCTAGAGTGGCAACACCAGCGCAAGCAGCTGCTCGAGACCATCGACGGTAATTTCTGTGGTTCGCTTAACTTTAATCTGACTTTGGACTAACCCACTGTTGCTTCGTAATCCTACAGATCGCGACGCCGAACTCGATCGGCTGAAGACATTGGTCGAGTCTTTGGCAAACAAGGTGAATGCTCCTGGGGACACGCCAGAAGCTCGCCTCAGTGCAGTGGTAGGCCGTATCGATGAGGTGGCCTCACACGGCATCCGTCTGGGCACTGCCGCAGGCCTAGTCGCAATGTCGACGCACACTGGCACTGACTATTCCAGGCTACCGCCCGGCTTTGCCAATGGCAATCCGGAGGAGATCGACGACATTGAGGCGTCCATAGATCGCCTTGATGCTCATGGCGTCGCCATTGCCGATTCCATTCATCCCCAGTCTGTTCTGAACAAGTTGTTCCATTAGTTTGTACTAGGGATTATGGAATTTCGGCAATAAAACTTATCTTTTGCAGCCCTTTCTATGATAATTTGGTCAAACTTATTTTTTGTAATATATTTGCACTAAGGGCAATACGCTCTGGTATTGGCCATTTCTTCTTCTGTCAATATTTTTTGTTCTGAAGACGGCTCCTTCCCGAATACCGGCTGTTTCAGTCGTTCTGACATTAAATATTTCAATCAGCGATCAATCTCAATACTAGGATAATATTTCTTCAAGTATCTCCCATTGATAGCAGCAGTAAACTCCTCTCCTAGTAAAGGTTTCAGGATATATGCATTTCCAGGCACGCATCTGACCACTCTGAAAGGACCTTCCCAGTTTGGAGACCACTTACCGAATGCACTGTACTTAGTTCCAATCGGCAATATTGCTTTACAAACCAAATCTCCTTCTGCAAATTGCTTGACCTTCACCTTCTTGTTGTAATATTTATCAACTCGCATTTTATTTTTCTCAACATTTTCCAAGGCCCTGAGACGAATCATATGCAAATCTTCTAATTCGTCCATCATTAAATCATTATAATCTTTTGAACTTAAATCTTTTTGCAACTTAATTCTCCTCGAGTCTGACTGCATCTCCCATGGCAAGATAGCATGATGTCCATATACCAATTCATAAGGAGACGTCTGTGTAGCTCCATGTGGAGCCATTCGGTAAGCCCATAAAGCCTCATTGAGTACCGAATGCCACTTTCTTGGCTTCTGATCAATCTTCTTCTGTATAATTTTAATCATAATCTTGTTAGAAGCCTCTGCCTGACCATTAGCTTGGGCATAATAAGGAGAAGAATTCAACAATTTGATGCCCATACTTTCAGCAAAATCTCTGAACTCTGAAGATGTAAATTGAGCCCCTTGATCTGTGGTGATTGTTTGAGGAATTCCAAATCTGTAAATGATATGTTCTTTAACAAATTGAACCATATTCTCTGATGTCACCTTCTTTAATGGAATTGCCTCAACCCACTTAGTAAAATAATCGGTTGCCAAAAGCACAAACTTATGCCCCTTGCTAGATGGAGGATTTATTTGGCCAATCAAATCTATTCCCCACCCTCTGAATGGCCATGGCTTGATAATAGGATTCAGAACTGATGCTGGAACTCTCTGAATGTTTCCAAATCTCTGGCAATCTTGACATCCCTTGTAATATTCAAAGCAGTCTTCTAGCATTGTGGGCCAATAGTACCCAGTTCTCCTAATAACCCACTTCATTCGGTAAGCCGATTGATGTGCTCCACACAGCCCATCATGCACTTCATTTATCAGCCTTTTTGCTTCTTCTTGATTTAAGCAATGTAACAGAACCCCATCCAAGGATTTATAATATAAATTATCATCAAGAAGAACAAACTTTAAAGCTTTATACCTGAGCTTTCTAGAAACCTTTCGGGATGGATTCTCCAGATAATCAATAATTTCTTTTCTCCAATCACCTTCCACCAGATTACTCCCGAAAGCATATACATCATTAGCAAAAACTTCTTGAAGCTCTTTATAACCTGAAGCACTTTGAGCTAATCTGTTCGCCTCTTCATTGTCTTTCCTAGGAATATGCCGTAGAATTACTGACTGAAACTCCTTTAAGATTTGCTTGCATTCCTCATAGTAATTCCTTAAGATATCGTTTCTGCACTCATACTCGCCATTTAGTTGCCTTATGACTAATTCTGAATCCCCAAAAATTTCAACTGCAATGGCCTTTGCTTCTCTCAAGTATTGAAGTCCTCTGAGCAACGCCTCATACTCGGCTTGATTATTAGTGACAGTAGGTTGAATAGGAATAGCAAATTCAAATACCTCTCCTCTTGGCGAGATTAACAAAATACCTACTCCACCACCTTTGTCACATGAAGATCCATCGAAGAATAATACCCAAGGAGTAATTTCAAGCAAATTAGTTGATGAATCGCGATGTTCAGTAATGAAGTCAGCAATAATCTGTCCTTTAACAGCTCTTGCCGATTCAAACCTTAACTCAAATTCAGACAAAGCTAAAATCCACTTGCCAATCCTTCCATTCAAAATTGGCATAGACAACATGTGCTTTATCACATCAAATTTTGAATATACAATGCATTCGGCATGTAACAAGTAGTGCCGAAACTTTGTACAAGAGTAGTAAACACACAAACAAAGTTTCTCGGTAGCCGAATACCTCGTTTCGGGATCAAGCAATTTCCGGCTAAGGTATGCAACTACCCTTTCCTTTCCCTCAAATTCTTGTATGAGGGCCGATCCAATAGTTTGGGCATCGGCCGCCACGTACAACTTAAAAGGTTTATTTAGCTGTGGAGGTACCAATACTGGTGGTTTTTTCATGTATTCCTTGATCTCATCGAAAGCCTTTTGTTGTTCGTCACCCCATACAAACTTCTGATCCTTCCTGATTTTTAGCAGTGAAGAGAAAGGCAACACCTTCTGTGATAAGTTTGATATGAATCTTCTTACGAAATTGATCTTGCCAAGTAATGACTGTAATTCCTTAAGATTAGTTGGAGGAACAACTTCTTCAATGGTTTTCATACTTTTCTCGCCAACTCCTATTCCTCCTTCATGCACCAGAAATCCCAGAAATTCTCCTGCCGAAACCCCGAAAGCACATTTATTCGGGTTCATCTTGAGCCCATGTTTCC
Source organism: Echinochloa phyllopogon (assembly GCA_033239725.1). NCBI lineage: Eukaryota > Viridiplantae > Streptophyta > Magnoliopsida > Poales > Poaceae > Echinochloa > Echinochloa phyllopogon. Next base: position 9,044,255 of record BTCW01000001.1, read on the forward strand.
TAGTGCACTCTAGAGTTTTCCTTATGTCGGCCAAATGTGCTTCATGATCCAATGACTTAATCACAACATCATCAATATATATCTCTACAATCTTGCCGATCAACTCATGAAAAATATAATTCATGGCTCTTTGATAAGTTGCACCAGCATTTTTCAAACCAAACGTCATGACAACCCATTCAAACAACCCTATATGTCCTGGACATCTGAAAGCTGTTTTCGCTATATCTTCCAATGCCATAAAAATTTGATTGTACCCTGCATTACCATCCATGAAACTAATCACTTTATATCCAGCAGCAGCATCAACCAACGAGTCAGCAATAGGCATTGGATATCCATCCATGGGTGTAGCTCTGTTCAGATCTCTAAAGTCTATGCAAACTCTCATCTTCCCATTTTTCTTGTACACAGGAACAATATTAGAGATCCATTCTGCATATCTGCATGGCCGAATAAAATTTGCTGCTATTAATCTTTCCACTTCTTTCTTTACATCGGCCAACACTTCATCTTTGTAGATTTTCTGGGGTGGTTGCTTGTAAGGTTTATAACCAGGCTTGATCGGCAATCGATGCTCAACAATGGAACGATCTAAACCAGGCATCTCCGAATAATCCCAAGCAAAGCAATCTTTGTATTCTTTTAATAACTCAATCAACTTTTCTCTGAAAACCGAATCCAAGCTAGCACTGATGAATATCGGCTTTGATTTGTCACCGTCTCCAATGTCTACTCCTTCTAATTTATCAGCCGACACAAATCCATGTCCTAGCTTCCCGTCAGTCCCATCGATTGGATTATCCATTAAAAATTACTAAAAGAGCCGACTGCTTTGATCGGCTGTTGATCACTGCTGACTGGCTCAACAGGACCTTCTCCCCAGTCCTTACCTGAGAAACAATCTATGCCTTGATATTCCCAGAAGGCTGGTTCCACATTAGCCACGCTAATTGAATCATCTGCCGGGACAATTTCCACTTCATCATCTATCCACTGAATAAGCTGCTGATGCATAGTAGACGGAATACAGCAATTCGCATGGATCCAATCCCTTCCAAGTAGCAAGCTGTATGCCCCTTTGCCTTCAATAACAAAGAAGGTTGTAAGCAGAATCTTAGATCCAATCATCAGATCTACATGTACACATCCTTTGGTGTCCGAAGGATTTCCAGCAAAATCATTCAAAATTATGCTTGTTGGCGTTAAATCTTCAGGGCTCATGCCAAGTTTCCTGAATCTATTGTATGGCATCACATTAACAGCAGCTCCACCATCAACAAACATCTTCGTCAGTGGCTTTCCGTTGACATATCCTCTTAAGTACAATGGCTTCATGTGCCGATTCTGGACTGGTTTCTCGAAAATAGCTTGCTTATTCAATACCAATTGTGCCATTAACCCACATTGCTCGGCTTCATCCACTTCTGACAATATCTCTTCCTGTACAATTTGATTAGCTGGAGCCATGAATTCATTCGGCAAGAAACATACCATGCATGTAGGAGCCGAATGACCCGATTCGTCGGGTTTGTCTTTTGGACGCCATATCGATCTCAACCTGGTTCCTGCTTGCTTCAACTCTTGATTCCTCAGGCGTTGGACTCTTCTCTTCTGGCTCCTTCTTAAACCAGGTGGACACCACTGTCCTTTCTGCCACACATACTCATGATCTTCTTCTTCATGATCAATCCATCTACGATCAGCATGTCTTTTCCTTGGTTGATCATCATTCTTATATATTTTTAGACGCCGATCATCACCAGGATGTATTCTTCCAATTCTTTCGTGGACAGATCGGCGACTGACACCAGTTTGCCTATGTTCGACATATCCATTATTGCATTCAGGACAGTTATTCCATGTAGGCAGCTTTAAACCCTCGTTCCAACAGTGTCTGAAGAAGACACAATCCCAATGTGCACGTTCTTGTTCTCGGACATATTCCTCTTGTTCTTCCTCATACCTTTTTTCTTCGCATCTCCTCTTCTCCTCCTCGTACTCACATCTCTGATAGCGTTCTTTTTCCTGCTGACGCTGCCATTTATTGAGGAGAATGCGCGATGTGACTCTGGGTTTAGAAGATTTTCCAATTTCAAATCGGCTATTCGGGAAGCGAGGCTTTTCCTCGCGAATCTGTTCGATCGTGATTTGCCGATTAGGATCGACTGAGCCATTCTGCTTCGCTTTCTTCGACGTCAGGACTCTCATCTTTCCTTTTTCTCCAGATTCGGCAACATTCACCATATTGATTGAGAACCCAATCATGTTCTGAGGAAACGGGTTATTGTCCAACTTCATCTTATTGTCAAATTTCAGATGCCCTTCTTGGATAGCTTTCTGAATCCTCACTCTAAAGACCCTGCATTCATTGATGGAATGAGAATTTCTATCATGGAATCCACAGTACCTTTTATCTTTCACTCCATCAGGCCGAAGCATAGAATGCCCCTCTGGTAGCTTGATCCGGCCTTCTTTTACAAGATAGTCAAACAATTTATCTGCTTTCGTTACATCAAAATCATAGGTACCCTTATTCTGTTTAATCCACCTCTGATTCACCATGACTGGCTCTCTGCCCAATACTATCTCCGCTGCAGCTATCTCCTCACTATCTTCATACTCATCTCCTTGATCTGCTCTTTCAAGGAATTGGTTATAGATGTCAGCTACCTCATTGTGTTTAGCAAATCTGGCATCTTTCTTGAAACCATATGCTTGGTTGCTCATTAAGGCCAATCTGTGTGACAACTGGCCTAGATCATCGAATTCCATTCCGAATAGCTTTTCCCGAATGGCAGGCAGCATGCCAGCTACAGCCATACCAGCTAGCTGATCATCGGGTATGTTTAGAGAAAAGCACATGCTCCTTGTTTCCCTAAATCTCCTGAGGAACTCCGTAGGTGTCTCATTATTCCTCTGCCTTAAGCTGGTCAAATCAACCAACTTTTTCTCGGTACTGCCAATGTAGTAATGAGCATGGAATTTCTGCTCCAGGTCTTTCCAAGTACAAATTGACTGAGCAGGCAAAGAAGCAAACCATGTAAAAGCTGGACCCGTCAGTGACAAAGGAAAGTATCTGATTCTGAAAGCTTCATCTGCTGAGGCTTCTCCAAGCTGCATCAGATATCGAGCTATATGTTCCACAGTGCTAGTATCATCTTGTCCTGAGAACTTAGTGAACTCTGTAGGCACCTTGACTCTATTCGGCAATGATACCCTTTGGTACCATTCTGGGAAAGGAGACGAGTACATGTACCCCTGACTTTTAGGCTTCAGACCAAATTGATTTTGTAATACATCGGTCATTTTTTGCATCATGAGGTCAATATTGGTATCTTGATTCCCTGGTCTCCCAACAGGCATCCCCGTAGTACCAACATACCCGGGATTCGGGAGAGCGTCGATAGCATTGTAATCCATGAACTCTGAATATCCGTTTCCATACACATCCCTTTGTAGCCTGTTGTTCAGAGGGGATATCTTGTAAGCAGAAGCAGGTGGATTTCCCGTGGTGCCGAATGCCATATCACCGTACGTACAAGGTTTCGGCAATGCATGCTGCAGCTCTTGCTGAATCGGCTGTCCACTTGCGTCTTTGGTTCCAGAAACTTCAGTTTCTTCAATACCTTTACCATGACGTTTTGGGACCGATGCTTGAATATTGAAATATGTTGGTCCACAAAGTTGTCCATGCACTTGCTCAAAAGGTTTATCCACGTGTTGACCAAAGATGTTGACCAGTATGAGCCGAAAACTGTTCAGGAATGCAGCATTATGATTGGTCATTGTTTCTCCTAAAGCCTTGTACAACAAGCTAGAGAACTTCTCCCTTTCTTCATCTTCAGTAAGATCAGATTGTCCCGGCAAAAGAACTCTTGGCAGATCTGATTTGAGAAACGGTGCACCACTCCTGTTCTTAGCAAAAGACAGCAAGCATTTCTTGATGAACTGATCTGCAGCAGTCTTCACCATTTGTTGATGTTCATCAGACAATTCTTCAAAAGTGACATCCAGAATGTCTTTTAATTCAGGCATCTTCGAAGCTTGTTGTCCCACCGGGCGTGCCAAAAAGTGTGTTGACGTAAAATCCGCACTTCACGCCAAGCACACAGCAAGCCGAATTAGCTAGCTTCACACGTGGCCCGAGCGTTTGAATCCTAAAGCGTGCCAGTCAATTTTCCTGAAACTGACAAAGGGAGAAAATATGTTTAGATAACACCTGGAACGTGCCGGGTGATACCAGACAGTTCCATATTTGTGGCTACGGAGCCAGCTTCGAACGACATATAGCTACAGAGAAGCTATCTGTCAGCAGTCAAGGCATCATTCGGCAATCGGCAAAGCGTGCAGGAAAACGCACTGCCGAATGCGTGACGTAAACATGACGAAAGATCGACAGGGCAATCGGCAAAAGCACGCAGGAAGCGCACTGCCGAATGCGTGACGTAAGCATGACGAAAGATCGGTATTTGACTGAATAAACATTGTAACGCGTAATCATAACCGATTAACGAGGAACAGAGCATGATAGATAAATAAAAGGGCGAAAGCATGACCATAATTTCATAATAAACAAGAATGCATAGATTAAAAGCGCTAGTCTACCGCATGTCTAGGCACTTTCAACCCGTCAAGCATGAAACAAGCAAGTTAATCCACCGCATGATACGACTTGCTTGGAATCACACCACCAACCAAGAATAGACCAATCCACCGCATGATACGATTCTAAACATGGAAGGCTAAAAGCATTCTTTATTTAAAACAAAACCATTGACACGTTTCACTCGTGGTGATACTGCCGAATACAGCTATATAGCCGAATCGGGTTCCGTGAAGAAGGAACATGCTTCGTTGATGATGATAGATCTATCAGATCGAATCGAATTCTAATCCACCGGATGATTAGCTCTAAGACGACCCAAAAACCTGCATCTACCGCATGATACCCGGTTCTGTCAAGATCTACACAAAACCAACGAGCTTGAACCCGCGACACGTGGCAATCTAGATCGACTTCGAATTCGGCTATGGAGACGTAGTGCATTATGAGCTAGAACCGAATCTAATCAACCTAGACTGGGCAAAAGAGTGCTGTAATGAATTAAACACAAAGGTAAAATCCAGAGCAACACGGTAACTTAATGAATCTACTAGATCTTGCCAAAATCCAATAGAGCCGATAACTTGTTCCAAGCTAAAACTTAGCCCACCGCATGGCTCATGCTCTAACAATGGAACCTTCCCGAACCAAAGCCTAAATCCACCGCATGATACTAGGCATGGTACAGGGTTGCCGGTACTTACGGAGGTCGACGGATCGATGACTCCTCTCGAAGAACTCGACGACTCGACTAAGGGACTCGAAGTTGGCACGGGGCCGGTTTGTTGTATGATTGATTGAACGATGCTTTTACAATCACCATGGGTTTATATTTATACCCAGGTTTTCGACACGACTCCTAATCGATTACGATTACATTATTTATTTCCTAAAAAAGATAAACGCCGGAGCACCGTATCCGTCTTGCATTCCAAGTTAAACCAGCCTTTTCCTTATACTTGATCCACGTCATCACGCACTCCCGAACGCCTCCTGCGGAACAGCTTTCTTGCCGAATGACAATGCGTTCCCGACCGCAGAACGTTTTTACCGAATGCTCTGGGGAAAACTCCTTTGCCGAATGATATCCTTTCAACGAATCTGGCCCACATGTCAGCCTCTTCCTGGTGCCAATTTTTGGTGTCAACACAATCATTTTTGGGAAATAATGTTGGTCTGGAATAAACATATAAGTGGGACAAATGTGTATACACTTATTGCCTCTATAATTGCTAAGATTCTCCATGAGAGAAATCGGATCCGGAACAAAGTCCATGGCATAAGTGCTAGAAGCATTTATATTGGGTCAAATGAAATATGCAATTGAGGCTGAACCAAACAAATTGCTATTGTTGGTATCTCTATGGGTCAAATAAAATTACAGGTGGTGAAAAGCAATGGTTCAAAAGGTCCTGAAAAGGATAAAGTCCCCATAAAAATTGAATAAATAACATTCCAAATACATCTGGCAAATGGCATGAATTCCAATATGCAGATAAGAGATTCTGAAAATTCAGAAAGAGATCCTTGAAGGTCTTGAAATAAATGTGAATTAGCAACATGTTAATCTCATACCAATATTGTCTTCCTGGAGAAAGACACCTCTTTGTAAAGAGAACGCTTCCCTGTATGAGTTTGGAATGATGATATCCTCTAAATATCTATACGATATATTTGGTGTTATTGGCAACACTGTGTCCCGTGTGCCAAAAATATAGACTAATGATGCTTTATTATTCTATTGTGATACAAACAATAATCAAAGATTTGAAAGAATGCATAGTAAATCCCAGAAGGATGCTTGGTTATTATCAAAACTTGGTGGTTTACTAATCACGTCTAGAAGATGTGTATGATTGCAACTATGCAATCTTGTACCATTAAATTTTAGGTTATGTAAATTGCACAATCGTAAATTGATTTTGATGTGTGCATGATAGCAATAAACAAGTTGCTCCTAATAATCTTTATTCCCAACATTCTCGAAGAATAACATGACAAATGTCCTGAAGACTAAATGTTATGAGAGCTTTGCATTTACACTTGAATTATTTTGGTCTAGGGTTTATTGGACGGGAATAATGTGCTTTGACAAATGTTGTCATCAGGGGGAGCATATACAAAGTATCGATCATCAAAACCTAGATTTTAAAAGGTCTCAAATTGTACCTAGAAGGTACTAATATGATGGTTTCTTTATAGTTGCTCTTTGAGGGCTTTATTATGGCACTAATCAATGTTGGGCTCAGTAGTTGTCATAATCCACATCCCTACACCATGAATTCCAGAAGAAAAGGTGATATTGGAATTATGAAATGGTTTTTGCAATGGCATACAACTTGTTTGTTGAGTCTCCATTTAAACATACTTCCTATAGAAAGTATTCTATCCATATAAGATAATTTTGTGTTGTTTAGGAGGAAACTTTACCTAAACATTTGCACTTATTCATGATTCCAGAAAGGTCATGATGTGGCCCAAAAAGGTCATAATATTGTCTCGAAGACAATTGTTGTACTCTTTTTTCCTAGTGAGTTTTTCAGAAGTTTCTCACATAAGGTTTTTAGCGAGGCAACAATATGCAAATGCATCAAAGCGGCAACCATGTACTCTTTCTCCATATTTTTCCCACTGGGTTTTTTCGGAGTTTTAGCGAGACATGTGTTGGTCGTGGTATTCGCCCAAGGGGGAGTGTTACGAATTCCTCCACTATGAGAATTAGTGGGCTCATACCTTAATGCCCTGTAGTGCTTTGTAAGTTACTAGATGAGCCTTGAAGGCTACACCTATATATATAGGAGCTATATGATATACTAAATTGATGAATGAGAAGAGAGATGGCTCCCCTCAGATAATTGTCTCCTATGTTTCTCTTGTGATGATCTTGTCTATTAGATATAGGGAAACGGGTCTATCTACAATTTCTTCACGCCTTGTTCGATTGGGACTTAGGATATCGGATCGGGGATCCAATTCTTAACAAGCTAGACCATTCATGGGCGATGGAATTATCCCATAGCTAGGTTACTATTACTACCCACTAGTCTATCAACCCGTGCTTATGCACGGGCTAGAAATTTAAAAAGATAAATACTCAAAACAAAAAAAGAGATATAATTACGTATTAAAATCTGAGGACAAATTTGAAAGGCATAAGCTAATTAAAATTTCTTATATTTGCTCTCCCTTTTTTGTTCTTATTATTTCTCTATCATCGGAGGTATATTCCACTCATAGTTCTTCTTTATTTGAGTTAGAAACTCAAACCATTTTAAACTTTGCTAACTCTGCTTGTGCCACTCCAAATTTTAGCTTCCAATTTCACACATGCCACAATTTGTAAGAAAAATATTCCTTTTGCATGTTAAATTGAAGCCTCAGTGTTTGTTCTAGCTCTCCTTCTATACTCTCTTTTGATTTTATTATGAACTTGGATTCTAGGTCCTAGACTAAAGATAGTAGTTACTACAACAGTATAAACATGTGCTTTTATTAGCCTAAATCAAAAATTCTCTATCGAAGATATGCATTTAATTGTATAAATTTTGAAATCCTTGGAGTGCTTATAATTCAACTATACTCCCTCCATCTATCCCAATCTTATTGATATACCAACAGCTCTTCATTCTACATCAATCTTTGAAATTATGCATGTATATTATTAGTTGTATAATTACTGTGTACTCCAAATAGCAATTGTTCGATCCTGAGCAGCTGAGCAAGCCGTCCCCTTCCCTGTTGTCTACTACGTTGTTGTGTTGTTGCCTTCACTGCATGCTTAACAGCTGCCGGATCGCATCACATGTTGCTGGATCCTGTCATTCACGTGAAAATACACCTGACGTGCATCCAAAACACCACTGCTGGGATTCTTGTTCGAGCATGTATGTAACCTCTACCGTGTGGCCACTGAAATACTGAATGGTTGTGGCGGCGGCGTGATCTGTTTGACAGCCTTGAGGCCCTGTGCATGCACTGCCGTTGGATGCTAGTTTGAGGTAGTCGTGTGACCATGGCCGCAGCTGGTAGTCCGCACCACATTTGCATTGATGACCATGCAGATCGATCTGCTGCCCGCCATGCGGCAGTCGCCAACGATGATGTGATCTCTATCTTTATATTGTATTTGTTTACATAAAGATTGTATTGTATTTGTTTACTCATTTTTATATGCACGCCCTGTAGAGAATAGGTAATTGACACGGAGAGAGCTAAAAGGTTGATTACCCTACGGAAAGAAGATTCTTACTTTTCTACAACTTACAGTTAGACTTCCATCAAGGTCCACCTCGGCGGTGGGGTCTCAATGGAGGAGAACTTTCCTGTTCATCCTACACTACAGCATAGGCAAGATCTCATCCTTCAGTGAATCTAGGGGCTCAGAAGCGAGCCCCAAGGATAATGAATTGGTATGCCGGGTGCTTACTTGAGCAAGAAGCCAAGTCATCGATAATCAAAGAAAGGTGTGAGTGAACGAGCCCAACTTTCCGATTCAAATATGACTCCTTTCCACTTTCAACAAATAGAGAAATCTCCGCTAGGCTAGCAGTGGGTAACCGATTGAATGCCATAACTCTGATTTGTATTTTACTTTTTATTGGTGCAGTTGGGAAATCTGCACACATAGGATTGCATACTTGGTTACCCGATGCAATGGAGGGTCCCACTCCAGTATCTGCTTTGATCTTTTCACCTTTCCCTCACGGTACTTGTACGCTATCGGTCATTGAGGAATACTTAGGCTTAGAGGGTGGTCCCCCTTTCTCGCGTAAAAGCGATCATCATTCGAACACGCCGCGTTTTACTGGGAAGGATCGAACCATGGGAACGGAAGAGGTCATCGCAAGGCGGCTAAACATCCACGGGGAAAACTTCCAGGGGTGGCCCACTTCCGGGTAAACTCCCTTAAGAAAGATACTTACAGCCCGTGCCAAAAGAAGGGTACTCCCTTTGATCGATATAACACTTTGATGGCATATGTTGGTAATTTCTAGACAATATTAGGGGGTTACTTTAAGCTTTTCTCTATAATGGTAAAGGTGGGTAATTTTTTAAAAAGTATAATAGATCTAAGGGCTATTATTCTTGGGATGATTAGACTTGGTCAAATTGATGGCTAGATGTTTCTGATTTTTATGAGAATTTCTAGCATTTATCTTTTTTCTAGATCTAAAGGCTTCAAAAGGAGCCTCCAATTAGTAATAGTAAGATGCAAGATAGCTGTTGACTGTTGTGTATCATCTATATATCTATCATTTGCCTCTATGAACGTACTGATAACACATTAATTAATTTTAGAGTCATCAACTTCTTTTTTAAGTGTTTTTACCTTTTACAAGAAATCTGTTTAATTGTTTCATACTCCGCTACCTCGTCAAGGCTTGTGTCACACATACTATACAACTTTTGCTCCAATTCAATTTCATTTCCTTTTTTAGACAAAATTCAATTTCATTTCTGTGCGAACCAACGTCGTCCCACCACGCCATCTGTAACAATCGCCGAGGCGTGTCGCATTGGTGGCCGATGGGATTTCGACATCTACTATGTTTCTAAACTAATTGTCGAGAGTAATATTGTATTGTTTGAATCTTTGCTGAGGGTAATTATGGATCGCCGACGAGGTATTCATCAATGAGCTATTACCGAGCTAATTATTGTAAGGTGGTTAGAATACGATATGTCCCGTCGGCCACTTCACATAAACTCTCGGGCGGTGTTTACTTCCCTTCAAATCCAAAACTTTCCCTAAACTTTCTCTCTAAACTTCACTATTCACTGTCACATCAAATCTCTCTTCTCATGCATGGAACATTAAATGTAGGTAAATAAAAAAACTAAGTACATGGTTTTGATGTACACGACGAGACGAATCTTTTAAGCCTAGTTAGGTCATGGTAGGACAATAATTACCACAAACAAACGAAAAGTGCTACAGTGTGCTACAGTGTTCAATGTGACATTTTCACCCAAATTCACAAGTGAACACCGCCTCGGTAGTTTTTACAATTCTAGTAGTGTGTCCTGGCACGAGTGACGAGCCGATGCTCCGTACTCCTTTCATCTCCTTCGTACCATCAATAATCCTACGTGACGGGCTTATACAGAAAAACAAATAAAATAGGTGAGCGTGGCGTACGTGTCTATATATGTGTCTATATATATCTGGACATAGGACATGGCTCTCGATCGATCCATACGGACCGTGCATGTTGTCATAGCCACTAGGACGGCAGGACCACCACCACGTACGCACCCGCAAAAGCCAGGAAGATACCATGCATCATGTCCAGTCATTTTGGAGCCACTGCTATCGACCCTGACTCATCACCTCTAGCTGCAATATCACTATATATATGTCAGTGACAGCGAGCATGGTAACTACAAGAGAGACGACACGAAAAATGTGCAGGGCATCATCAACAAGCTCGACGGCAAGTACAAAAACGAGGGTGCATGCCACGGCTTCAACCCTATGAAGTGCGGCTTAATTTATACAAAATATGTTATAAACTCAATGATTTGAACTAGATTTCATTCCGTAGGCTTTGCTCTACTAAGATGGTGTTTGAATCTAGGTGCTAAAGTTTAGTGTTTTAAATAAGTGATAATTAGATGTATTAAACATGAACTAATTATATAAGTCATGTCTATTTCGCGAGATGAACCTAACAAGCCTAATTTTGCTATAATTAATACATAATTACCATATGTTTACTGTAGCATTACATTGTCTAATCATGGTGTAATTAGACTTAATAGATTCGTCTAGTAAATTACTCCTCGTTTATGTAATGGATTTTTAAATTAATCTATATTTAATACTCCTAATTAACATATTTACATCCAATGTGATGGCGCTAAAGTTTAACATATTTACTTGAATGAAAGGTCAATATGAGATTCTATAACTTTTTTTGGACTCGAGTAAGTTATATGTCTACGAAGTAGTAGAAACTTTCCTGGGAAACAATAATTAGTTTTTTTTTGCTTTTGAAACTTGCACCAAAAATGTGGAGAAAGAAGGCGAGAATAGTTTAATTGGTTAATCTCGGTGAATTCTATGTCACATCAACAAATTTACTAATGTAACAGGATCATTATATAAAGAGAGAAGGGAAAGTTTCATATCCACATGACACCTATCAAACATAGTTACATGTTTCTCGGTCTTGATAACCACGGCCTCTGAGAGTGATCTTAGGCCCCATTTGGTAGAGCTCCCAGAGCTGGTGAATCTAGGAGGAGCTCTGCCAAACAGTTTTTCAGTGAGAAATGATTCTCTGCTGATTCTGTAAAGTGATTCTCTGAAATGAAAGGCAGGGAGCTGAAAAAATAGCTTCTCCTGATTCTGTGAAGCGAAGTGATTCTCCATCCTGATTTTGATAATTTATGATAGAGAATCAAAGAGAATCACTTTCAGCCATAGAATCACTTCTCTTAGAGAATCAGCTCTCATATAGAATCAGAATCAAATGGAGCTCTACCAAACAAACCCTTAGGCCCCGTTTGGCAGAGCTCCTAGAACTAATTCTTTGGTGAATCCAGGACGAGCTCTGCCAAACGGTTTTATGAAGAGAGGTGATTCTATGCTGATTCTGTGAAGTGATTCTCTGAAATGAACTAAGAGGTTGGGAGCTGAAAAAAGTAGCTTCTCATTATTCTATAAAGTGGTTCTCCCTCCTGATTTTAAGAGTTTATGCTAGAGAATTGAAAAGAATCACTTTCAGCTACAAAATCACTTCTCTCGGAGAATCAGCTCCTATAGAGAATCAGAATCAGATGGAGCTCTACCAAATAGGCCCTTAATATCTCAGTAGACGACTTTATTTTTGTTTTTTTTTTGCTCAAGTCCCGTGCTCGAAAGGGGGGGCTCAACGTTTATCGCCGAGTTTGATGCCATAGTCGTTTCAACGTGTGCTAGGGCACATATACTCGTGTACCGTACCGTTGTATACAAGCTAAAAGCCTAAAACAACTCAATAGCGATTGCATATTTCAATATTCGCATTGTGATGGAACTCAAGCTCCGGTGACGCTTTGTTGCATCACGTGTAATGCAAGTGGGATCACAATGGTGCAACAAATGTGATAAGAAAAAAATGTGATAAGAAAAAAAAACATTTTTATAAAAGAAAGTCAACGTGGCTAGTACATGACTACATGAACAGGCTACGTGTGCCAGCCCAAGCCTAACTGCCGCGAGCAAGCACCAACCAACTCCGGTGACGTTAAAGACGACGTAGATGAATTAATAAAACCTCGCAAAAACAACACCACGGTGGCCGACGGCCGGCCTTCCAATCCAAGCGACACAGCAACAACATTTTCTTGTTTTTTTCCTCTTGCCCCATCAAACAGGGTTGAAAGAGAATTTGGATCAGTATCAGAAAAAAAAAGAGAATTTTGATTTTGTTTAAAAAACGAATGAAAAAAAAAGTCAGAGCACGGACGGCCGCATGGGACGGGTTCGTGGCGCCACCGTCGGGACCCCACCCCCAAAAACGCGCCAAAAGCTTGGTCGTCACAATCCTCCCAGCGGATTCCGTCCATCTCCAACCAGCAACCAGTGTTTGTTTGCTCGCACAGTTTCTCTATTAATCCTAATCCCCCACCTTTAAAAGACCCGGCTCGTCTCATCCTCATCTGGGTGCGCTAGCTCCGCTGTCGGATTCCGATCCCCTGCGATTCCAATTTCCAAGCCTTCTTCTTCTTCCTCTCCTCCGCTCTCGGTTTGTGAGAGTTCTCGACCTCGATCGATGGGGGTGTGCGCGTCGAAGAGGCGGGTGGAGCAGGAGCAGGAGTGCGACGAGAACGTGGTGTACGTGATGGACGAGCAGGGCCGGGGAGGAGGGGAGGATGGGGACGACGGCCATGGCGGCGCGGCGGCGGCCGGCCGGAAGGTGGCCTCGCTCTTCTCGCAGAAGGGCAAGAAGGGGCCCAACCAGGACGCCGTCATCCTCTGCCAGGTTCGCTCGCTCTTCCTGCCGTCGGGGTTCTTCATTTCGCTCTGCTGCACTGCATCCATCAATCCCCTGTTCTGTTCCTGTTCGCACCTCCTGCTCAATTGCTCTCGCAATTCCTCTTTTTCTTTTCTTTCTTTCGTGTTTCTTTGATCGATTGTTTGTTTCTGTGCATCACGCACTCGTGATCCCTGGATTCAGCATCTTGGTTGGTGTGATGGTGTCCATGGCGCCACGAGCCCACGAAGATCGTATCGCATCGCATGAGCGGTGCCATGGACTGCCACAATGGCACAGGGACCCCAAATTTGTTCTCCAGAGTCCAGACACTATACGAGGGGGAGAAAAAAAATGTTACTTTCTCAAAACGCTTTCAAATTCCTGCTTTTCGGCCTTTCGGAGGGTTATTTACTTATTCTGAGTCGTCGATCAGACATGGATTTCAAGGTCAAATAGGCAGGAGTTCATGTTCCTCGTGATGCCGCCTGCAGAACTCTCTCTGCAGCTTCCTACATCTCTCTCTACTGTATTTTTTACCATAACTCTGGTAGATCTGTAGCAGACTACGTAGATATTTGCAGCCACAGTTTCCAGGCTCAAATTACCCCCACCACATGTACGGTCTTTCGGTTCCACATCATCAGTTCCAGACTTCCAGAAGCAAAAACAAATCGGCGGCTTGTGCGGCCCTGTCCGTACGTCCATGCGCCGGCCAAGGCCAGGCACTTGACCTGCAAGGTCAAGAAATTCCTGGTAACTGTACCTTGAATCACCCGTACCACACAGCAGCCATCACCACACAGTAAAAAAAAAATCGTGATGATTTCCATTTCAACGCACGGGTAGTACGGTTTTATCCCACGGCTTGGGTTTTGGTACGAAGGTGAAAGAATTCACAGGTTTTCTGGCTAAGGGGTCGGTTTCGTCAATTTTCATACGAATAATTAGATGGCGACTACTGGAATTTCTGCTTTGCCAACAATTTCTGTAGTATTCTAGGTTATCCTCCCTTTTTGATGCGTCGCAATGATGCTTGATCCCATATTTCCCCTTAATCTTTTACACATTTTTCCTATCCTTGCTTGAAGCAGCGATCTCAATTCTCACCTATCATTTGGGCTCAATTGTCCAAGATACTAGGATTAGCAAATGATCACTAATTTCTGCTGACGCCAATGTGTTCTGAACCTGGTGAACTTTGTAGAGTTCGATCTGATGTTTGCTAACTTTATTAAAAATTCTTCTTCAGGGGTTCGGCATGGAGGACGGCGTGTTCTGCGGCGTGTTCGACGGGCACGGGCGGTGCGGCCAGTTCGTGAGCAAGCTGGTGCGGGACTACCTCCCCTTCATGATCCTGAGCCACCGGAACGCGCTGCTCCTGGGCGCCGGCGGCGGCGACGACGACGACTGCTTCAGCGACGCGTCGCCGTCGCCGTCGCCGTCGTCGTCCACGGATGGCAGCGGCGGCGGCTCGTCGCCGTCCCCAGCGCAGCTGCTGGAGGAGTGGCGCGAGGCCTGCGCCAACGCGTTCGACGCCATGGACAGGGAGCTCAAGCTCCAGGCGCCCAACCTCGACTGCGGCTTCAGCGGCACCACCGCCGTGTGCGCCATCAAGCAGGGCCGGGACCTCATCGTCGCCAACCTCGGCGACTCCCGCGCCGTGCTCGCCACCATGTCCGACACCGGCTTCCTCAAGGCCGTCCCGCTCACCACCGACCACAAGCCCAGCCTCCCTCGTGAGCCCTCCCTCAAAAACCTCCTCCATCCATCCATGGATGAACGAATGAATCGTGAACGGAAGAAGAATTGAGTGATTGATTGATTGGATATTTGGATTTGCAGAGGAGGCGGAGCGGATCAAGCGCTGCAACGGGCGGGTGTTCGCGCTCAAGGACGAGCCGTCGGTGCAGCGGGTGTGGCTGCCCGACGAGGACTGCCCGGGCCTGGCCATGTCGCGGTCGCTGGGGGACCTCCGGCTGAAGCGCCACGGCGTGGTGCCGGAGCCGGAGGTGACGCACCGCCGCGTCGGGAAGGGGGACCTGTTCGTCATCCTCGCGACGGACGGCGTGTGGGACGTGCTCAGCAACGAGGAGGTGGTGTCCATCGTGTGCGCCACGCCGCGCAAGGAGCACGCGTCCAAGGCCGTGGCGGAGGCCGCGGCGGCGCGGTGGCGGACCAGGTACCCGTCGTCGCGCGCCGACGACTGCTCCGCCGTCTGCCTCTTCCTCAGGGACCAGAACTGGGGCGGCACCGTCGCCGCGGCAAAGGCCAAGGCCGCCGCCGCCGCCGCCGCGAGAGCGCCGCGCGGCCACAGCTAAGCTAAGCCGATCGAGGCGGCGAACGAATTATTGGAGCTCCGTCACTCCGGCGAGAAGCCGCCGGTTGAGCTCGCCGTGTGCGCGGCGCGGCGGTGCGCTCGCTCTACTGTGAGGTGCCGCGACGGCAAGTGTTCTATCGATACCGATACCAAGAGTGTAACTAAGTGCTGTAACATAGTGGTGGTGATTAAGCTCTTGATGTGTTTTGTTGACAACAATGAAAAAGGAGAGATGAGGGGAGAGGAAAGGGAGGGTGATTCTCAGTTTTGACTCTTGATCAGTGAGGATGAACTGACCATGGTGGTGAGGGAGAAAAGGGTAAATGGCTGGCGGGAAGCCGTTTGTACTCTACTTCTGTAGCATGTAAAGTTACCAATTCGAGTGCCTTTTTGTGTCGTATGTAAATAAATATATTGCTCCCGCCATTTTAAAATACACCGCGTATATTTTCAAATATCCAAACTAGCGTACAAAACATGATTTGTGATCAAAGTTGCATTCGAAATCACAAACCAGACGCGGCCCAGAATGCAGTTACAAGGCATATAAAACCGTCGATCACAACTGTTCTAAAGAAAAAGCTAAACAACCTTACATTTACAATCATGAGTAAATAATAACCCTGAGATAGGGGGAAATCACCTGGTGCCCATGGTGGGAGCAAGTCATGCTGCTACAATCCCCAGATCCATCAAATCCTACTAGTTAGCGTTCTCTACACGTGCGAGTGCTTCCGGTCAGCCGTCCCCGTCCAAACCCACACCAAAGAAGACATTCTGATACATTCAGCCGGTCCAGCACGCAGTTTTGGTTGCAGACAACCATGGTCTGGTCCAGCGATCCAGCGGCTTGACGGCGAGACTTGTGGCTGTACAATTTGGAATGCCACACCAACTCAGGCACTCAAGCAAGGATAAGCTCCGGTTGAAAAAATAAGCTTTGCCAAGATCAGCAACAGCAGCGAGCACACGCATCGTCTTCTCCTTCTCTCCAGCTGGGATGTTTGGCCATCACGGTCAAAAGCAAGTGGAAGGGGAATTGCCTGCCAAACTTTGAGTTCCAACCCCTCCCACACCCAAATTCGCCTACGCGCGTGCCCGTGGAAACTCAAACACGCACCAACTTGCCCCAACTCGACGGACTCTCCTAGGGTCCATCAACGAAATGTTGGCTGGGTGGTTGGTCTCAATACAGCGAATGAGAAACTTCAAGGTGCAGTTTTTAGTTTTGTCCCCTGCAGATAGCACCTCCTACCTTCCTCAGATGAAAGCTCACGGTCTCCAGAAACATGACCGCTTCAATGGAGTATGATTGGCCTCCTTTCTGGAAGCCAAGCCAAGATGCTCTCAAAGTCATGAGCACATCGTCACATGTGACGTGGATTTACTGCTCCTTGTGGTCGCTCTCAAGTCATGAGCACCTCGTCACATGTGACGTGGCTTTACTGCTCCTTGTGGTCAGCTATACAAGTACAGAGTTAGTACGGAGCAGCAACCATACAAGAGGGTAGACCATTCGTTGCGCCGCGTAAACCAGGCTCGACCGCACAATTCATATCAGATACAGATATGCAAACGCTACGCAAAGAGCATACTGCAAGATCAAATGGCAAAACATGATACTGGAGACTTATTCGAACAACACAAAGAATAGAACTGCAGCGGCGAATGACTACAAAAGCTATGATGATAAATTCTTTTTATGTTCAACGGTCTCAAGGTTCATGACAACTGGTGGTTAGCCCTGGTCAGGTCACCTTACATGTCGTAAAAGTGAGATAAAAATAACTTACAGCCTTTGTGATATATGAGAGCAGGCATTCCTGTGAACTTTTGGTGGAATTAGCATCAGCTGTCGTCTGTCTATCTGCTGCTTTATCCTTCAGCTGCCAATTTCACTACAAGGCAGCTACTACAGTCATCATATCTGGGGGCCAAAAGCTTCGGCATGATCACAATACATGCTTCACATTTACTAAAGAACCCCGAGGAGGCAGTCCACTATGGGCAGCAAATAGCAACATGAATCATCTTGTGGGCGATCACCAACTGCCTCTTGTTTTGGCCCCAGCCATGGAATTGCCAGCAATCCCCTGGACCATATCCTCTTGTTGCATGTGAAAGGCAACGGCTTTCACGTCGAGCAAAAACAAAAACAATTCGATCTTCTCTAGCATGTTCCCTATGCATAATACATGTACAAGCTATTTGCCGCGGCACACGCGATGGAGTTCTCAGTTGGGTGCCACGCAAGATGAAGCAGTTTTGTCGAGAGGTCATAAGAATTCCCATTGGCGTCAACTCCTGTATTCTCTCCACCTGCACCATATGAGCTTGGTGGTAAGAAGCAGGCTGGTTGAAATTTGCACCAGGACAACAGAGTCAATCTAGCATGTGTACATTTTTTATATATATATAGAAAAAGGGGTCAAGACTGACCACGCAAGAGAGCCACTTACCTCTCCTCATGGGACGGGTCAAAGAGGTCAGAGTCCGTGTAGGCCTTGCTGGATTAGAAACCTCCCGCCTGTATGTGTTTCCAATTCCAATAACAAATTAGGTGTTTAGCCAGGCTTATAAAACAGTCTGTACGTAGAGTGCATGTTGGGTTGGTGGTGTCAACATCACGTTTTTATACCTACTAGTACATGGTCATTGATCACCTATATTGAATTGTTTGGTCACCCAACCAACTTTGAAATAAGGTGCTCATCATAAGAGAGATGTTCTTTGGTAGGTAGTTCCGAAGTGAGAAAAAATAGCATATGAAGCATCAAGCTAACTTGGAGCAGAAAATTAATTGAGGAGCAAGGGGCTTTTCTTTGGTAGGTAGTTCTAAAGTAACAAAAAAACAGCATATGAAGCATCAAGCTAACTTGGAGCAGAAAATTAATTGAGGTTGAAGGGGCTTATAAATTACTCCCTCCGTTTTTAAATACATGACATTTAGGACAAGCTATAGTTCAAAAGCAAAGGGAGTATCTTGAAATAGTCCATATTCAGGTAGAGTATATTACTTAAACGCACTTAAAAACATACACATTACACATTAATAATACTCTCCATATTTGACTGACCTCATGGGATTTCTGCTGGCTTCCAAAGTGGATGCCTCCGTACTTCCAGGAACACAACCAAAAACACGAAACAAATTACTGCAATTATGGGGACACAAGAGTTATCATCATATGGAAGCGTTGAATAAATCAACAGCTAGCAATTCTTGCAGCTCATAAAGTGAGAATAAGGATATACCTATAAGAACCAGTTGCAACACGGAGCCCATCCCCACTGAGACAACATTCAAATTTGTCAAAAATTGAATCATTCTCGTATAGATCACAAAGCTGCAAAAGACCATGTTAAACACAGTGTTAGATTACAACAGGTATTGGCATGGCTCTTCAATTTTCATTCAGATGATAGAACTTTACCTTAGGTCTTAAGTATTCATGAACTTGGAAAGTTGCAACTGGCCCTGAATCCATATTTAGATCCCATAACTGAAGAAAGAAAAATAATTAAATAAAATGTTTGTAGCAGACACCCTTTTATCACGACAGGTGAGGCAGCAAAAGTTCTTCAGTCCTCAAATTTCAGTGTGCTATCATTTAAACAATCGACAGAATCAATTCCATGAGAGGTGCACAGAAATTTCCATCACTAGGGGGTTCAAATAAAAAATGTATGGGTCCCTAGCCAGTCAGTTAACATCCCAAAATCACCACAAGATATCTTTTGAATCACGGGATCAAAATCATACCGTCATTAACTATTATTAAGCGTGCTTAGAGAAAGTTGAGACCAAACAATAATTTCCAACACAGGATTCGGTGATGTTGAACACAGCTTATTCGAAACATCAATGTTGAACTCAATATGATTTCATTTATCGAGAAAAACACTATGAAGTTCAAGGGCATAAGTTGCAAACCTTGAGAGTCATATAATCACGACTAAGAATGTGTCTTCCATCCCTTGCAAACTTTATATCTGAAACTGATGCAATTATCTCGGTAAAAAAGGATCTTGATCCAGGTGCATCATGCTCCTCAAATCTGTACAGGATGCCCCAGTTAAATCAGATAATAGCACGAAATTTTAGTAATATAAATTAACTTACAATGTTTGTAGCCATTGGAAATGATAAAAATATATTAAGCACTGCCTTATAATAATGATAAATGTTACTCAAGAAGTTCAAGGATATTACTAACAGTTTAGCATGGTTGTCACACAGTGCTGACTGTCGCAGGTCAATCAGCCGGATAGTACCCTTTGAGCTACTATATGCTAGTGTATTACAATGAGTTGGATGGAACTCCGCACATGTAATCACCTCTGAAATTTCACAGAATTATGTAATGGGTGTCACCACATAACAAGAAGGAACCAGCAGGAATTGAATGAGAGAATAAATGAACACTGACAAAGATCTACTAACAGCAACAGCTAAAGGTGTCAAGCTACCAGTCAACAAACAAATTTTGCTAACGTAGATGCAAGTGTACTAGTTTTGTTTTCACACAGTAAGCTGCTACAGTTCGTTTTGTGCATCTAATTGTGACTTCTCCACAAAGCAACTACTCTATTTCTGATTCTCTTGCATGGTAGATACCAATTATCAACAGTTGGCATAGAGCAAGAAAATCTACACAGATGGAACTGGTAGATAGCATACTAACATATATCTTCAGAGAGGTGATTGAATGATTGGTACAGAAGATGGCAGGTTCAGAGAATTGGAAGTGCATTTCCATTCCATCCCATCCCCAATAAACACTGTCCGTCATGGTCAATTCTGACCCTACCCAAATAGGAGTTGCAGTAAGTAGACCTGATGCAGATTTCTACTCCAACCATATTGGAAGGTCACAGGAATGAAAATCGTATACATTTTTATGACCATCAAGAGAACATGCATACCATGTAACATGTCCACCATGGCAATGCTTTGCAGGGTGAAATGCGAAGGCACAAATACCTTACTCCACATACTCTGTGGTGCATCCAAGTCCACTAATCAAGAACTCTATTGGATTGTCAATCTACCAGTTTAATAACATTTGCATGTTCAACATTTACAACAAACCCACAGGCCACAGCTCACTCATAAATAGTTATCAGACTGAAAAAGTTACCAGTTAGATCCTCCATATTTGCGGGTTTCACGTCAACAATGTTAAAGCTCTGATTGCTAATTTCCAAATTCCAGAGGTTTATTCGCAGATCATCTGCTGATATGAATGTTTCTCCATCGCTGTCAGTAAAATAAAGTGAGAACACAGTACCACCACAGTAATCAACACAGGCAGCAAAATATAAGTCCCAGAAAACTCAGCGACATGAAGTCATCCAAAGGTAAACAAACATATAGTAGTTCATGTTACCCTCAACATCAGTAATTCTTATTTATCAAGAATAAATTATGCTTCTTTGGTTCAATCCACTTCAAAGCCTTGTATTACATAAAGTCGTTGTCTAGTAACAAAAGTGGCAATGCCACCGGGACAGGTTTTTCTCAGCATAACTGGCTAACTGCTATGAAACTCGCAGCTAAAAAACCAAGCAAACCATGATAAGCATCACTGTTATTCTACATTTGGATCTGCAGAGGACACTTATGGGTGGGTGGGTGGGTGTGTGTGTGTGTGTGTGTGATCAGCAGTCGCAGACTAGAACATGTGGATCTAGGACTTCACTCTTTAGTGTTTCGTTGTTGGCAGGCTAGGCTGGACTCAACAGGCATGGAAACTCCATGGTCCGATTTCATGAAAGAATTGCCAAGCTCAGCTGTTTTAAATTTTGAAGTCCAGAGAAATATGTCAAAGAAGAGTATGCATCTAAAAAAAAGATCAAAGAAGATAAAAGAAAAAATAATCAAAATGAAAGGAAGATGAGACTATGAGAGACAATCTAACTGTAATGTTCTTTCCAGTACAAAAAGAACGCATTTTTGCAAATTTGATTAGACACCCATAGTATTTTCAAGGAAGCTAACCTATTATTTGAAATGGAATTAACATGGTAATCATGAGCATGTGCATATACACGTCGGCATCTCGCAACATGGTTTGAATCTTGTCCTGTAACCTGCATACATTGTAAGCGAAACTACTCAGACTTGTCCATTGATATTACCTATAGTTGGTCAGAAGAACGTCTACTGGTCTCATGACATAAGAAAAAACTACTGTACTGTATATGCAAGCACTACTGATGCATCATGATGTACAGCACTTCAGATGATGGATAAAGCGGGTTAAGTACAACCACCACAGGCAAACGCAGTGAAGCGCATCCTCCAGGAGGAAATGACATATTGTTGTTTGGACTGTACAACTTTTCTGAGCATCCACCATTTGGAAGAAGAGCTTTGCAACTATTGGTACCAGGACTAGAAGTTGAACCGTTGTCTGAACTTTGGGAGGTATCCAAATTCATCACTGAAACTCGTTTTACTTTTTTCTCTTGAACCTACAGAATATCAAAGCACCAAGGCGACATCATTGCATAGATTATGCTTTGATTTGCCAATAACAAGAAAGCATAAAAAGGCAAGCAATAGCACTGCCGAATATTAAAAGTGTAACAAGAAAATGCATGATTTGAGATCAAAAATTTTAAATGTTTCGTGAATATATTCCCATTCATGTCGAGAAAGGGGAAAAAACAGATAAATCTGCATTAAGGTGCCATGAACATGTTTTGAACTATACAATATGGAGACAATTCCAAGGTATAACAACTAAAAAGTCTAATCTGAAAATTGTGAGCTGTGAAGTCATAGCCGTTGGAAATTAAACCAATAAGCAACTTTTCTATCCATACCTTCCAATACTTGATTGTTTTGTCATTTGTAGACAAGAGAAAGAGTGCATTGTTGGCTGTTTGGCACCACTTGATCTTGTTAATCTTCTCCTCTATTTCCAAACTTTTTAGGTAGTCAAACTACACAAATTGCACACAAATCAGAACAAAGGATTAACAGTTTTGCATATATATAAGTACAAATAGCGTCACTTAGGCAGCATGGAGTATGGATGATTTTATGTTGCCTTTTCTGGTAAACTACTGCAACCAAAGCTACGGATATATTTTCAGAGCCCATAATGTTAATGACCTCATAACTCTTTGTCAGAGACTTTTAATGTCTCTAATGTGTAACTTACTTTGATCATTGATATCATGCACTCATGCTATGTGCTAAAGAAAATAAAAGAAAAATCTGAAGATTGAGTTGTCCAGAAATACTAGAGTTGCTTTCGTTTTATGTGACTAAAATCTTATTTTGTAAAGTTGAAGGTTTAATTATTTGATTACATGCATAAAAATTAAAAATCCCCTTATTCATGAACAATGTATTGAAAACCTTGCAAGGCAGCCATGTTTTTGCAGATTACAATCTGCGGTTTCATAATTGGTAATCTAGTTGTTTGCCTCTAACAGTACAAATTATGAGTTTACTGGTAAGCAAAGAATAACTCAGTTGATAAACTGGATTTGGCAGTTAAAATGGAAAAGCACAAGTTGCCACTTTTTATTCTTAGTACTCCTTCCACTTCTTTATATAAAGCATGCGTGCATCTTAATATTCAAACTTTGTGATATCTGACTAACTGATTGCCGAACGATATCCAGATACTATTTGATTCATATTCGAAAGTAGTTTCCATTATCACAATTCTAGTTCTAGACATACAAACAGAAATTAGCAGAAAAAGTGTGATTCTGGAAATCTTGCCAAGTCAAACCACGCCTTACATATTGAATTGGATGGAGCAACAAGTAATCTACCTAAGAGAACATAATGAATGGATATGAGGTCATGATGCAATTTCCTCCAAATATATTATGTAAAGTTCATCGATCAATTTAAATTTGATCACATGATTCTTGTAAAAATTGACACAAAATAAAGCATGCGGTGATATTTAATGTTTCATTTTCACATCAAAATTTCTAAGAAATCATCCAAGTCAGACACTGACATTCATAACAAAGTTGCAACTACTACCACTTTAAGACCCACATACCTCAGGTTCATGACTCTGAAATTCGGTCCTGTAGCGGAACTCAGGATGCCTAGCAATTGGGTATTCTTGCCTCTCAAGTTCTCTTCGACTAGCACTCTGCATGTACATTAACACTATCGGCACAACAGACTCAAGCAAGAAAAAAACAAACTCATATACAGAAGTACTTACATCAACGGAGTCCGTTCTTTCAAATAAAACCACACGTCCACCTCTATCTCCAGTGGCAAGATGATCACCAGATTTGTCAAACTCAATTGCAGATATTATGTCCACTGAAACAAGTAACATTTTGATCAAGATACAAACTGAGTTGGCTGGTTAACAAAAAAAGGCATCAAAACAAATATCAGGTGAAATGAATATGACAATAAATACAAGTCATTTGGATTTATTAGCATAAAAAGTAAGTCTACTTTTGCTCCCCCAACTCTCACTGTGACTAATTCTCATCATAGATTTCAGTGTCGTCTAATTTTGTCTGCCCAGATGGTCAATTTTCAGTTAAATTTTATATGGAAAATGGTCGAGCTGGGACTATGGATTGAGAGGATCCTAAGATCAAAAAGGGAAGGGGGGAATCATAGCTATTGCAGGTAAGATTTAATATTGGTCAATTTATCTTTGTGAACTGCCTGCAATAATTGAACAGGCTTTGTCCATCAATATTAGTAGTCTTTGGAAACACGTTGTAGTGGATAACGAGATTAGGTGAAGAGATCAACAAAAATGTAGTATCATAGGACTATTTGTGGAACTATTGAAAAAAGTCTGCCTAACAGTTTATATGAGCATCCAAACTGTACTCTCTCTTCTATGTACCAATGGCTTTGGTCTCAAATAGTATCATATAGTCAACGGGACCACTAGATGATACTATGTTCCTCATGCTAGGCCGCACATGGGAAACAACAGTTGAATTATTGAAACAAGAGCACAATGAACGAGAGCAATGACAGCCGACTGCAAGGCTGGAATTGAAGCAGTGACATGTTTGTACCTTCAAGTCAAATAAGCTCTAGGTAAATAGGAAAAGGGATACCACGCACCATGATCAACCGTTACATAACGCACGTTGCTATTCCTCGACAAGTAATAATATTCAAATAAACACCATTTCAACAAAAATCAAAGCAAAAATGAAATCCAAATGAAAAACTAATAAACCGTCACATGATCCCACGCGTGCCTAAAGAGCACCAAGGGGAAGTCAGGTAAACTAGTAGCAAGCATCCCTTGTGCCCTCGGCATGCTTCTCGACTCTACCCGGTATCAAATGCTCAGGATGTTATGGTGCAGCTTAATCTTCAAAGCATGCTACAGAAGACATACAGCTCAGAACCAATAATAAGCAACAAGATATTCCAAAAGACGGCATTACTGTAGACACCTCTGCAACAAACTTACGGTTTGTGCAGCCAGACACCAGAAGCTCATAAATTAAGTATTACCAGATTATCCTAAGAGGCTAAGACCATAAGAAAACCTCAAGGAAATCAACTGCCCAAGTCCCCAACATATCATGAGAATACAAGTTTGAACCTTGGAACAATGAGCCAGCATACCATGTTTAATAGCACCAGCAGAATTTTCTACAAATACATCCCACATTCCTACTTCAATGCAACTCCTGACGCATATACCCATTTGACAAATACTGATCATACCAACTCTCAGAGCGCACCAACCTGCTGGAGCTAAATTACATGGTGAACTAATTGCTCGAACCAGACATAGCTAACCCAAATAACAAAACCTCGCCTGGTCAAACATTACTAAATCACGGTCAAGACACTGTGAGCACTAACACTCCCTACGAGTACGACCCGACAAACCGAACGCATCATCAACACCCAAATCACCCGCAACACGCTCCCCGGCGGCTCGCCGCCACCCGCGCGACCCACCGAACCAGGCGGCGATCCCCGGGCACCCGTGGCGACGAAACGGATGGCGCTGCTAAACCCGCCGGAGCGAGCAGATCTCGCGGGAGAGGCGCGACGGGACGAGCCGAGAGGCCCGCGGCGGTGGTTCCATTACCTTCCTGCACATCCTCGCCCGCGCCGCGCTCGCCGAAGACCTGCGCGAACCGCCACTCCAGCGGCAGCGGCTGCTGTTGCTGCGCTGACTCCGCCGCCGCCGCGGCCTCGGGGCCGTCGTCGGGGGACATGGGCTCCCGCTCCATGGCGCCGCCTCCGCCGCCGCCGTCACGACACCATGGCTGCGCGGGGATCTCGGCGGGGGGAGGGATCTCGGGTGCCGGCAGCGGGCGGGCTCCGGGAGGTTCACGGGGGGGCGGGGAAGGTTCTAGAAGAATGGCGGGGGAGACGGGGCGGCGGGGATCGATGGGGTGGGGACTGACTGGGGGGCGTGGGGAGCGCGTGCTGCAGCGGGAGGATGTGGGGAGGCAGCGAGCGAGCGAGCGAGCGCGTCACGGCGTGTGGCCGAGTCGACCGGCGCAGCGCCCCCGTGTATTTGTTTTGTTTGCGCCTTTCTTTTCCTCCTCCCGTCCTCGTTCTCGTCTTCGGCACGGGACGTTTTCGCCATCGACCCATCGTCCCCGCCTCCCAGAGAAATTTTGCTTTCAGAAGAAGTATTTTACGTTGTTAGTCCAAAAAAGCATTTTACGTGTCAAAATGTATAAAAAATTAGTTTTATATATATATGTTATTGTAATTATCATATTTCAAATATATACTATTATAATTCATGATATTAGAAATATAACATTGCAAATCTTTCACTTACGCCACTCTATGTCCTCTACATCATTGGCGCCATTATGTAGACACTTGTATTTCCATACCGACTAAAATACCCTAGCTTATACATGGGTCCCGTATGTCATGCCGCTAGTGCGCTTCCTTCCACGTATTCTTTCGAGCCCTATGTGCATGAACGTCTCGTCTCATGCAGTTCCACCGATTGCGAGAGGCCATCGTTTTGGTAGGCCCGTATCTTGAAGCTTGATCATGAGACAACCCCAGAAGCACGGCTCCATTACGATGAGGTTCATCGAGCATCCACTGTGATATTGCTCTCGAAGGTGCAAGGTAACAAGAGATGGACCATAGAATCACGGCGGATCAAAATTCAACTCGACATGGGCAAGCTTTCCTGACTATGTGGAGTCGCATTTGGTGCTGCAGAACCTTGAAGGATCAACATCTCAAGTAGCGGTGGAGGAACTCATATCTAACATACCGAGATTGCAAAATCGCAAGTAAAGAAAAGCATGTCATGTTTCTTGTCTTTTTCTATCTTACTAAAAAACTACATTTGTTTTCAAGAGCCTTGGCTTTCCTCTCATAAGCAATAAAAAAACTACGGGTACATGCCACCGACCAAAAACCTACCAGACACACCTATGGCCGGCTAATGAACAAGAGACTAGGAAAGAGTGGACGAAGGAAAAAAACGAGGGTATTTTGGTCCATATAAATACTTGTAGCCAAAAAATGAGTAACTCGAGTCAAACCATGTCCTAGGCGCACAGCATGGTATGGATCTAGTGTTGCACATATTATGATGGCATGGTTCCATATACATGAATAGTAATGGTAAATCTTCAAACTATGTAAATTACATGGAAATGAATTCAGTGCACCCATAAAAAATTGAACTAGACTAAACTTAAACTAGGATCAAACGTTTTACAAGTTGAGATCGGGAGTGGAGAAAGAGGTGTGGAGAAATAGGGGATGGAGAAAGAGGGGATGGAGAAACAATGGCAACATTGGATGGCATCAAAACTTGAAGTGTTCCTTTATCTAGCTCTACATAATCGCCTTCAAACGAGAGCTACACTGAAACATGTAAAATGGAAAAGGGATGTGAATTTATCTATGGGATGATAGAAGCATGTGCTTATGTGTTGTTTCCATGTGTTATGACAAGGTTTTTGTGTACTTGTCTTAAGAAAACATTGAGCTAATAGAATTGGCTACGTTTAGATTGAGACAATTATGAGTTTAAATTATTTGTCCTTGCTTTAGTGGGGCTTTACGCAGCAACCCCAATAAGAACCTATTAGGTAGAGCCCATCTAGTTCTGATTCTCTATGGGAACTGATTTTATGAGAGAAGTGATTATATAAATGAAAGTGATTCTCTTTTATTCACTAGCATAAAACTCTCAAAATAAGGATAGATAATCCCTTCATAGAATCAGGAGTAACTATTTTTTCACCTACCAGCCTCTTAGTTCATTTAAAAGAATTACTTCAAAGAATCAACAGAGAATCACTTCTCTCTAAAAAACTGTTTGGAGCAGTTCCTGTTGAATTCAACAATGAATCAATTCTAGGAGGTCAACAAACAGGTTCTAACATTACAATTGGAAATAAGATCCAAAAACATCCTAGTGACATTATATTAAATTTTCTTTCTATGACGGAATTGTAATGTTATGTCAAGGATGCCGATAAGGTAAATTGATGGAGGAGCGGAAGAAAATGGTGACATCCTAGAAATAGGGCGAGTAGGCAGGAGTCCATGGAAGACTTTATGTGATCAATGTTGTTTTTTTTTGTCTATTTTATTGTTGATTAGATAGTGGCTTGGTCTTAGATTGCTACTTTGATCTTAGATGGTATATCTTGGTTTGGTGAGGTTATGACTCCTGTCATTTAAGTTCTCTTGTGTTGTAATATGAAGCTGGATAAGGAGTTAGGTTCTAAAAACCTATATGCTTTTTTTTAAAGAAACTAAATAATTGTGATGGGTCTCTTTGAAGCCAAATATATACTATAAAGATCCAAAACTTTCGACGATCAACGGGGCCATAAATTATTGAAACATTACCCCTCCTGTATTGAAGAGTTTAACTAAACAATCCGTGGAAAAAAACACGAGCTTGCGTGGAATTGTTGAGTTCGTAACAATACGGTCTCTGACCAACTATCCATTATATAATTTTATTTTCTATTAAACGTGATGTTTATAGTATAGATTTTTTTTATTAAACGTGCGTGTCGCACGTCACACGCACGTGCTTTCTTGCTAGTGACTTAAAAGAAACTAGTTTTTTTACTCTCGACATATTATTTCATTTTAGCAAGCATTCATATGAATAATTCTGCAAATTCTTATTGTGTAGATTTCCTAAATCACTCTACTTCAAAAAGCTTTACTATATACACCTTGAAAACTAGAGTTCCCTATATTTACGTCTAACATCTGGCATATATAACTCGCGCACAATATGAATCCATCCATGACACTAGCTGGGGTGGCTGACGAGCTAGCTCGGCTCGTTAAGGCTCAACCCGTTTTGGCTCATTTAATAACGAGCTAGTACGGCTCGGCTCATTAAGCTTAATGAGCTAAAAGTTGAGTTTGGCTCGGTTCGTTCTAAAAGCTCGAGCCGGCTCGTTTAGCTCACGAGCCAAACATTGTTCAATATTAATGTAAAAATTAAACGTAATAGTAACCTAGATAGGATAGTTTAAGCATATTAATAATATTTAAAAGTATAACTCTCGATGATATTAAAAATAAGTAATAAAAATAATAAATTTAAATAATATAGAAGTTTAAAGACTCAGTTAATGTTAGATTTAACTTACAAATTGAATAATAAGTTTATTTTTAGCAAAACAACAAAAATACTACTATACTAATAACAACTAAATCTAGTGTTATCATATTTACCGAGCCTAATTAGCCTACTGAACGGCTCATGAGCAGTTCACGAGCTAGCTCGTTAAGTAAACGAGCTAAAAATGGAGTTTGGCTTGGTTCGTTTAAGAGGTCGAGCCGAGCTGAACCGAGCCGAACCTATGAACGAGTCGAGACAGCACACGAGCCTCGAGCTTTTCTGCCAGCCCTACACTAGCATTACAACTACTTTTCTTGCTTCTGTCTCTATCCTTCCTCTCTTCACCGATGTTCCATTTCCTTAGTGGCAATGTGGGAGCTTGGATTGAAATAGAGTAGACAATGAAAACATATGAACTAGCACAATGGTCACTTAAGTGGTAGAACCAAGTGCGTCTTAGATAACTTTTTTAATCAAGGTGCCGGAGTCCGGGAGAAACAACCAAGTGTTATTTAGCTTTTCCCTAATTAAAAGCCGTGCTTACACAACATCAAAGCTTGGTGCAGCTACAACTCATTGCTTGCATTGGTGGATAAACAATGAATTTGGGTGGATCAACTTGACAGCTCCACATGAATAGCGTCGGGGCGTGTACAATAGATTTCCCTACTAATTCTCCATGCCTGCTACGAACAACTATGCCATTTAAGGTAGCAACACTACATGATTTGAAGTGGGTGGCGGCGGCGAGACAAACACACGGAGACATGAGGCTTAGGATCATATCTTATCCGGTGGAATCCATGTTACTCGTAAGCCAAGGATTAGATTGGAAGATGATACAAATCATAGTCTTTTTGGGTTTGCTTTTTTATTTCTTTGGATGTAAGGATTCATCCATCGCTGTCTCATGATGGATAAAATAATAAAATAACTACCGTATAAACAGTCTTCTCGATTTAGATATAGGAGAGATACATACATAGAGTAGATAAAAAAGACCATATTTTTATAAACCAAAATAACCTATATTTTAGGATAGAATAGGATAGAATGAGCACTATGGTACGTTAATGTAGCGAATTAGATTTTCAGAGAACAGTGAAAGTATTTGAGAGTAGCTAAATCCGACTCATACGGAGTATGGTAAGGTATGAAAGTTGAATACTCTGTATTCTCCATCCGAATTACGGAGTACTGAGAGCAACACGGTGTCAGTCGGAGCCCGAAGGGGTAATCGAACTTCGTAACAACGTGCACGAAGTAACCAGGACAAGAGAAAAATAGAAATCGGGGGTCGCTCTATAAATTTCAACGCGCTTGAAGCCTGCTAGGGTTTTCCGCCGTCTTATCCCTTCGTCCACGCTGCCCCGCAGCCTCCGCCCAAACCCTAGCAACCCGTCCTGCGCCATGGCCGACGACCACTACTCCTCCAAGCGCAAGTACGACGACCCCTCGCCCCCGCCGCGGCGCACGGGGTTCTCCTCCGGCCCGCCGCCCGCCTCGCCGCCCGCTGGCGGCGCCCCGTCGTACAACAGCGTGCCGCCGCCCCCCGACGAGATCCAGCTCGCCAAGCAGCGCGCGCAGGAGATCGCGGCGCGGATCTTCAACGCCGCCGAGGCCAAGCGCCCCCGCGTCGACAACGGCGACGATGACGTCGGCGGCTACGGGGGAGGAGGGGGCTCCCTGGGCGGCAGCGGTGGCGGTGGCGGCGGCCGCATCGGCGGCGGCGGACTTGGGTTCTCGTCCTCTGCAGGTGGTGGTGAGTGACAGGACTTATTTCTCGTGATGCACATGCTTTATCGCGTAGATCTGTTCGTGGGCGCTTCCATGATTGGATTTAGGGGGATTTAGGGTTGTTTTAGGCATCGATTTGGGGGTTGGATCAATAGATCAATGAGCGTGAGCTGTTGTGATATGCTCATATGCTTCTTAGCACGCCACAACTGTTATCAAGTATTTTTGCCAGTGCTTTTGATCGTCACCATCTTATAACAACACGAGTTGCAAGCGCAGAGGGTTAGTTTTATAGCAAGTGCTGAGGGTTAGTCTGTTAACAAGCTGCAAGTAACCACGTGACATCCTTGATGTTTTAGCTGGTGTCTCTGCAACCTTCACGCTGCAGTGCAGCAGATTGGTGGAGGAATAGTGTCTCATCTAACTAGATAACGTTGTCCAACCTTTTGTATTCTGTTGAGAGTTTGGTTCTGGTAGAGAGGGTGGTCAGCTGGTCAAGTTACTCTTTTGCAGAGTAAGAGGACATGGGATTTACGGGCTCCATGTGAAAAAGTCTAGTAGATGGGTAAATAACTGCTGTCATCTTTGTAATAGACAATGTCATTATATAGCGTAGTGTACATACTGATTTCTAGATGCTTAAGTGAGAAACACCAAATGCTATTGTGATCTTTATAACTTGATGATAACATTCATTGAACTGTTAGATACATGGTGGATTGGACCTTTCTTGATGTGGCGTCAATGTAAAACTGAACCAGTGCTGCATCCTAGCTCTCTTGCTTAACAGGAATCTGTTATTTGTCTTAAAAGTAGTATGTTCATTCGGTACCCACAGTATGTATTTCACGTAGTTAATTTTGTGTTTAACATGTATCCCTTCCCGAAAATGTGGTCTGCATGAATGTTATTTCTCTGCGCTTCATATACATCAATGAATTCCATAACACTTGATTACCACTAATGGATTTTGAGTACTGGTGGTTTCTGTATCAGGTCATGGGGCTTCTATCCCACCGTTATCTTCACAGAGCAGCGGCCCTCAGTACACTTCATATGGTGGATATCAGGGTACAAGCAAAAAGATTGAAATACCAAATGGAAGGGTAAGCTTTGTTCATTTTGTTTTCAATCACTGAATTTATAGTCGTTGGGAGGTGCCACATGAAGTGTGATGTTTTTAGTAACATTAACCGCCACTGTTGTTGACTTGCTGTAGGTTGGTGTTATTATTGGAAAATCTGGGGAAACTATCCGGTATCTCCAACTTCAGTCAGGAGCAAAGATTCAAGTAACAAGAGACAATGAAGCTGAACCAGGTGCACAGACAAGACCAGTTGAGCTTTCAGGCACTCCTGAGCAGATAAGCAAAGCTGAGCAGTTGATCAAAGAAGTACTGGCAGAGGTATCACTTCTATGCTCACAGTTTTTTGTTCAGTTGTGCAACCACACCACCCCCCATCCCCCCCCCCCCCCCCCCCCCCCCCCGGCCGCGCGCGCATATATCATATTGATCTTGCAATCTTCTGCAGGCTGATGCTGGGTCATCTGGTGCTGGATCTGGTGGCCGGAAATACAATGCACCACAGCCAGGTGCTGAGACATTCCAGATGAAAATTGCTAATAACAAGGTAGGTTCACATTTTGTTCTTTCTGGATAAGGGCTACTTTAAGATGAGAAAACTACACTTTTATCAGTTTCTGACATGAGCACAGGTGCCTATTTGTCAGTTTGATATCAATTGCGAGTATTGCTGCAATTATTTCATGATTTTTTGTTCTGCTTGTGATTTGTTTCTTTTTAGGTGGGTCTGGTTATTGGAAAGGGCGGTGAAACTATAAAGTCCATGCAAGCCAAATCTGGAGCTCGTATTCAGGTTTGCTATCTTGTTCTCCTGCTTCCTTAACTCGGTGGCTGCTTATTTTGCCGCGCCAAGTGAATTTGAGTGCCGGTTATAGTAGATTGATGATTTAACCTCATTTTTGTTATGCCTGAGTTTCTTGGGTCATATTTTGATTTATACACCCCATTCGTTCCAAGCTGTTCACCTGTACTTCAATCATTTATGTATGCTGTATTTTTTTGTTGATCTGTATTCAGTTATTCATGTCCTTGTAAATTCTTGTGCAGGTTATTCCTTTGCATCTGCCTGCTGGTGACACTTCAACTGAAAGAACTGTGCATATTGATGGCACACAGGAACAAATTGATATTGCAAAGCAGCTGGTGATTGAGGTTACCAGTGAGGTCCGCTTTCTATCTGTTGCTGTGTATATTCCCGATATCCATGTTTGCTTTGCTATGTTTGTTTCTTTCTTCTTTGACGCTTGCTTCTGCTTCATTTTGTGCGGTGTCCATTGTACGATCTTTCACTGGTTTTCTTTTGAAAAAATGATTCTTTTTCTTCTTTTTTGCCCCATTGATGGCTATGACATGCAAGTAGACTGTCATATGCCTTCCCTGTTTCTGAACATAACTAATAATGGTTTTGTGCAAGGTTTGAGACTTGAATATACTATAAAATGAATAAACTTACATTGTAACCTGCTTCATTCTTTATATATTAGCCACTTTGTTCGGCACGTTAAAGTGTTCTCCACCGAACTGCAGTTCAAGTTTTGAGAAGCTAATTCTTTGTAATTCATATGGTTGTTCACATGTGGCGATGTTCTTGTTATGGACAAAATTGATAACAAGTGACAAGTCCATGTTGCCACCTGTTCTATTCAGTGGATATTGTGTATTTATTTCTTCACATATAGTCATATTAGTATCCTTAGCTTGCCAGGAGGACTGCAAACTATCCTGGAGAGCAGGTTTGTTACTGTTCAATATAAGTATGTCCTGAATAGAACACGGTATTTTAACCTAACATGGTTATGGATTATGTGAGCTGACATGCTATATCTGGTATTTGTACCGTTAAAAATTTGCCATATGCTTCTCCTGTACCTCTGGATTCATTGCTTTACTCAGGGCTTGTTTGGAAGGAAGAATTGCTCTAAACAGGCCCAGGTCCTCAGGTGTTCAGTTTGTTTATGGTGGGCATGCACTCCAATTTAGGTCCTACATTCTAGTTGCAAGTGTTTAGGGCTCTGATGTTCATAATGATCAGTGGGGCTAGGTTTTCATTTTGAGCCACTGTTAGCCCTGTACACAAATGCTTAATTATGGTTTGCATTCTCGTTTTACCATAACCTTGTGGGAGCCAAATAATGTTGTGCATCTATTTTAATTTGGAGTATTCGTGAAGATCATAAATGTTAAACTGTTTCATGTCGTGCATGAGGCTGTTTTATGTGTCATTATGCCTGTCTGTCTACCTTGTGACTTTGCAGGTTGATGTCACAATCTTTTCTTTGTGCCTAAATCTGAACTCAAATGTCTCTGATGTAAATTTGTTAACTTTTAAACACTTTTTGGATGACATTCTAATGAAGCATTTTTTTATATCATTTCATTTAGCAATGAATTATCTTTTAGATAGTAGTGGAATCACCTTTGATTATCACTAATATGTAAACATATATTGAAAATCTAATGGTATTGCTATTCAACATACACAATATATATGTATTCGTCTAGCTGTCCAATCTTCATTAGCCCCATAGTTTTGCACATGGGCGACGGTAGATGGGCATCTCCCATGGGCGACGGTGAGTTGCTCCTTCCATTTTTCTTGGTGGTTCTGGAATTTATCTGCAACATGTCTTGTGTTTGTATGTCTGCCATTGCACTTCTATTTTTCTTTGCATTCTGTCCTCTGTTCTTTTGTTGTATACATATACAGATGTGCAACTACATTTTTGCAGAATCGTGCCAGAAATCAAATGTCAGGTGGCTATTCTCAGCAGGGCTATCGCCCTCCTCGTCCTCAGTCAAACTGGGGCCCGCCTGGTGCACCACCACAGCAGCCTGGTTATGGTTATATGCAGCCTGGAGCTTATCCTGGGGCACCGCCACAATATGGTGCACCGCAGCAACCTTATGGTAGCTATCCTCCTGCATCTGGTGGTTATCAGACTGGATGGGATCAGTCTCAAAACCAGCAATCTCATACAACTCCCCCTGGGACTGGTTATGATTATTATAGCCAGCAGCAGCAGCAACCTCAACAACAGTCTGCCCCTGGCACTGCTGCGTCTACTGATGCTACTAGCTACAATTATGGCCAGCCCCCATATACTTCACAAGGATATGATTCTACATACTCTCAGCAGAGTGGTGGGCAGCAAGCATATGATTACTCTGGTTACCAAACCCAAGGGCAGCACCAGGGCTATTCTCAGCAGACTGGTTATGATCAACAGGGCTATGGTGCATCCGCTTATGGATCAGCTGCAAACTCGACTCAGGATGGGTCTGCACCCAGTTATGGTGGTACTGCTGGGGCCAGTCAGGCTTCTCCAGGGCAGCAAACTTCAACCCCAGCTGCTGGGAGCCACCCTGGTTATGCCAGCCAACCACCTACTAGTGCTGCTTCAAGCTACCCAGCGCAAGGTTCTGCTCCACCATCTGGCTATGGCGCTCCACCGCCACAGTCTGGCTATGGCACCCAGCCACCACCGCAAGGTGGGTATGGTCAGGGTGCTTATGGACAGCCTTCTCCACAGGGCCAGAAGCCTCCTTCATCCTCTCCCTATGGACAGGCGCCACCTCCTGGATCTGCTCCCCAGGGATATGGACAGTATGGTTACAGCCAGCCTGGTTATGGTGCGCCCTCTGCAAGCCACCCAGGCTATGGCCAGCAACAATCTTATGGCGACGCTTACGGCAGTGGAAGTTATGGGCAGCCCGCATACTCTACTGAAGCAACAGCAACTGCTGTGTCCCAGGATCAATCTGCTGCACCTTCCTCTGCTGGTGCTACTACAACTTCTGCTCCTGCTAACAGTGGTGGTGCACAAGCATCAGCAGAAAGTTAAGCTTCACTGGCTCCTTGGAGAGCAAACATTTTTCAAGCATCTGCTGTGGTTTCCTCTGCTCTGTTTCTAAATATTTATTCTGCATCTAGTTTAGGGATGGTCCGTATCTACGGGTTATATTGTTTTCCATGTTGCCTTATGTTTGACTTATCTTAAGTTGCTATTCGTTAGTACTGTGTTATCTTAAGCCTGTACGTTATGATGCTATGTGTACTTGTGGTTGCTCGGGTTGGACCCTACTGTACTGGGTCTGGATGCTGGACCTCTGCCATTGCAATTTGCAATCTGAACCTTTCTTTCATTATGTGCTGCCTGAGGTATCAACTGGTGATTGGATGGATCAAATAGTGATATCATTGTTATCCATCAGTTTTGTGAGGTTTACCTGTAGTACTGTACTTTTGCCGAGGTTTATGCTTTGGTACTGCACTCTTAGTTTGAATCTCCCGAATTTTGTTTGTAAATTCTCCTTTTTATTTGTAGGTGACTAGTCGATAATCTTGTGTTTCAAATAAAAACACCCCTCCGCTTCAAGTTTACACAGCTTGCTAGCTCGTAAATTTAGTTGCATTTGTTGAAAGGGAATACAGATCAAGTTATGTAATCGGCTTGCCAAACTTATCAAATTGAATGGTGAGGTCCATTCAGTTGCATTTCTAAGGGCATGTACAACCCTTAGACAGCAACCCGTCTGTAGAATCTCAAACTGCGCGTACAGACAGATGTACAGACAGCTCATACAACCCATGGACAGAGAGGCTGTCTAAGCTGTTTAATGCTTTACATAGGGTTTAAGATCAACTACAAATATATTTGTGTGTACCATTGTGTGGCTCGATTAGATTCTCTATGTGAACTTTGATAACCGATTTCTACAAAGTCGCTTTTGCTTCCAATCACTAATTTTATCTATGAATTTCTACTAAGAGCAACTCATCAGATCACAAGTTCTCTATCATCTTGTTCGCTTGGATGGACTCGCTTCCAATCTCCTCTTTCTCTCTCTGTCGGTGGCTTAAAAAAATCTCTCGAACTCACATCAAGCAGAGCACCACCTCCTCTCTCCGTCGGTGCAGAGGAGCAACATCTCCTCCGAGCTCCTCGCGGCAGAGGTCGCGACGGCTGGCCTGCCCGCGGTGGGCTCCCTCACCTGGCCGCGGTGGAGCAGATCTTTGAGGTGGAGCTCGTCTGGGAGCGCGCCCGAACGAGGAGGAGCTCGGCCAGGTCGCTATCGCCAGATGCGCCGACGGGAGAGCTCGGCCATGGCGACCACCAGCTCCAGCTCCCTGCTCCAAGCCCTCTCGCCTGCGCCGGTGGACGCGGCGGAAGGCTCCCCGGCTCCCTTCTCCAAGCTCTCGCGCCGCCCTAAGCTCTAGCTCTCGCACCGCTACAAGCTCTCGCGCCGCCCCAAGCTCTCCCGCCCACGCCGGCCACCGCCCGGAGCCTGCGCTCTCGCCCGCGCGGTATGTTTGGCGGGGAGGCAGCGGACCGCGGGAAGGGGATTTGGAGGGGGAGGGCTGGAGCGCGGGATCCCGCGCGGCGACGGCGCCTGGAGACGGCGTCGTAATCCCGATGCTTCGGCGTCGATTGAGCGTGGGAGAACGGGACGAGGCCGTCGCCCGGTCTAGCGACGCAGCCCGGTCTAGCGACGCAATGCCCGTCGCTGCGGACGTGGGAGGTGTTTTTCGCAAAATTACCGGTGTAGCGACGGGCTGAGGCATACGCAAACTTGACCCTAAGCATATCCAAGACTCAACTAGCATCTTGATGAACGCATCCATTATGACGAAATCGACAAATCTCATCCTAATGAACACATCTATTATGACTGAATCGATAAAGCTTGAGATTGTTAAAATGATTATAAACCTCTGTCCACAGGCAGCATTTATTCTAAAATAAAACTAAAAAATACGAGTAATTGTTCTGGCTCTCAAACCTAGCTGGAAAGACCTTGAAATTACATTGTTCATTTTGTTTCTTCTTATGATTATATAATTGTGCCAATTTACAGTACATGAGTATGACTCAACCAGGCCGGCTGGCACAGATATGTACTACTACAACAGAAGGGCAAGGCTACAAAGGCCCAACCCAATTAATTGTGGGCCCCTCTTTCTTGAGTTGCGTTAGGTTACTTGGCCCACGCAAACTCTAGCGATCCAATAAATATATTGACGAACCCAATGGCCGACGGCGCTTTGGAGTGCGGTTCAAGGCCACTCTCCTTGGCTTCCACCATGGCGGCCTCCCCTTCCTCCCTCTCGCCGCCGGCGGTGCCCATGGAGCTGCACGCCGGCAACCGTGACCGCCTCGTCGCCGCCCTCCGCGGCCAACTCTCGGCCTCCGGTCGCCCGCTACGCGGCCTCGTACTCCTCCAGGTCGGTCCCATTCGCAACCTTTTTTTTTTCTTTTCTCTCCTCGGATTTATTGATCTGATTGATCCTTTGTCGCTGCTAACTTTTGGGGTGCTGTTCGTGCTATTCTTCGTGCGAAGGGCGGGGAGGAGCAGACGCGGTACTGCACCGATCACCTCGAGCTCTTCAGGTGCTCGCGCTGAACTCCAGTTTGTGGTCCTCTCGTTTTTTACCGGTACTTTTGGATGTTCAGATTCAGAGACAAATCGGGAAATGTTGCAGGCAGGAGAGCTACTTCGCTTATCTCTTTGGGGTGCGGGAGCCAGGGTTCTACGGCGGAATCGTGAGTATTCTCCTCTTTCTTTTTTTTTCTTCCCCTTTTCCGGTACAACTGAATCCGGTTTCAGGCTATACAGCAGTCAACCTTACTTTGGGCTGCAGCTCTTTGAACCTGTTTAATTGTTGGGCTGTTATAAGATTAGAAAGGAAAATTTGTGCCTCATTCTATTTGCACATATATACTGTTGATGGATGGAAATACCCCCATTACTTAGGCATATGCTGGAGATTCACAACAGTTCTTCATCTGAATGAGTTGCGCTTCTCAATATGTACCTTTGTGGTTCCCTATCTTCTGCTAATTTATACCCTGATCACAATCTCTGCCCTAACCAGGGGGTGGTTGCTTGATCATCTAAAATCACTATTATGGAATGGAAAATGCTCAGTTGGGCTTTCTTGGCCCCCACGATTGATTCCTAAAAAAGGAAAAAAATACTGCTCATACATTTAATATCTCCCGCCCCATGCTACAGATACTGATTTGCATTTTAACTGTTGTCAAAGGACATTGCCTCTGGACAGTCAATTTTGTTTGCTCCAAGGTTGCCGGCTGACTACGCTGTTTGGATGGGTGAAATAAAACCTCAGTCTTACTTCAGGGTATTTCCTCTTCTGTTTTTTTGTTCTTTAGTTGTCACTACATTCTGAAACAATGTAATCTTTCCATGCATATGTACAGGATACATACAAGGTCGATATGGTCTTCTATGTTGATGAGATCGCACAGGTTGTGCAAGATCGTTTTGGGGATCACGGGAAGCCTCTCCTGTTTCTCTTGTATGGAAAGAATACTGACTCTGGAAATTTTTCAAAGCCTGCTAGTTTTGAGGTACACGATGTGCTGTTATCTCAATTGGCAATTTTTCTCACACAAGTTATGCTTTGCTAGTCATGTACTTTTGAAGTGAGCAAACATTGCGATTCCTGTACTCATGTTTCCTAGAGATATCAAAATTATGTACTAAAAAAATAATATATTTATATGATAGATGTGCTTAACTATCGAAACAATTTATCTCTCTCGTACTCTCTTCTGATTTTGTGAATATTTTTTTTCACTCTATGCCAGGGGATGGAGAAGTTTGATACTGATTTGAGTATGCTTCATCCTATTTTAACCGAATGTCGTGTGATCAAATCGGACCTGGAGCTTGCCATCATCCAATATGCTAATGATATAAGCTCTGAAGCTCACATTGAGGTACAAGATTCCTACCGAGTTTTTTTATTTTCATACGAGTCACGGACAAATCATGGCCGCTCAATTTTTCGCTTTGCTATTATAGCCCCAACTTGCCAGATATCATTGGTTGAAATTCAGTGGTGTGAGTTGAATTTTGCTACGACTGGTCATGGTCCAAGACTTTCTATTCTTTTTCTTTTTTTCCTTTGGTTGTGGAAGTACTGTAAAGACTTGCTGAGTTGGACAATTACTAGTAATGTTCTATCTGCTAGAAGGTTTATTAATACAAAGAAGAGATAAAGTTGCTAAGCATTAGGCCACCTACAGAAATGCAGAACACTGACACCAGCAAAGCAACCACTTTCTCAGACATTCGTAGAAGTACCCCGTATAGGCTATCCTCTGAGCACTATGATTACCAAACACGTTTTAAATGGATCTGATTGCTGGCTTGAATTTTACAAGGTTATGAGACGAGCAAGGCCTGGCATGAAGGAATATCAGTTAGAAAGCGTCTTCCTTCATCATGTTTATATGTATGGAGGTTGCCGGCATTGCTCATATACATGTATATGTGCTACAGGAGATAACAGGTGAGAATGTCTAATGCTGATAATTACAATTTGCAGAAATCGGGAGTGGTTGAAGAAAAGTCCATCAAATGTTAGATCCCCATCGATTGTTTATTTCACCTCTTGTTTTTATTCAAAGTTCTGATAACAATTTCTTCAACCTGTTGAAGACCACAAATTTATAATGATAGCATACAGCCTTTTTCATACAGAAATTAGTTGCTGAAATTTCAGTGAGGCCTCCTCTTATTTGTCACTTATTTTAAGTGGTGTATCTGTTATAATTTGTTGAATTAGGCAAGGAAACATGTAAAGTTCTGTAGGTACTTTCTATAAGAAAATAGACCATATGGTATTAGTCTGGATCTGAATTGAGTCTATCTTGGAAACTGGAATTTTGGCTTTCAAGATTGGAAACTAATATTCACATGAAACTTTGTTACATTGTGTTGTGCTCTTTGCAGTGCTGTTCTCCACTATGGACACGCAGCAGCTCCAAATGATCGGGTATGAGGGCACTTGATCTTTTCACTTCTGACCTGGAATTGACTTAAATTTTCTTTCCATACTCAGCAAATGAACTTAATCCTCTAAGAAATCAAATATCATGAATTTTGAATTCTTATATTCCCATCTACTTGAGATGGTATTGCTTAGATGAATACTCAAAGCAATGATAGGAGGAAGCCTATTGTTTTTACCTACCAAGCATGTCTGCTGCATTCACTAGTTCGGAAAATACATGTTCATTTTCCGTGCTGAAGTACCTTGATATGAACATATGCATGGTAATGGACAGGCTAGGAAACTTTTGAACGCATTATTTGCAATCAAGACCAAATGTTTAATGACAGCAATACCAAATATCATCATGGTATAGATTACAAGAATTGGTGTCCAAAAGAAGAAAGAGAAAGCCACTGTGTTGTCAAATCCTGAATTTACCCCAAATTTATGAATTAGTGGGCTTACAAGATATAAATCCAACAAAAAGATTCTAAAGAATGGGGTTGTTTGTGTGACTGTAGGACGATATGTTCATTCACCCTTCCTTTTTATTTGTGACCGTCTGCATGCTTTTCCTTTTTGAGGGAGGTTTAACTTTTATTTGGGGCGAGGTTTAACTTTTGTTCCATCTTGTGGCTTATTGTTTCACTTTGGTTATTGATACATGTTTTTTGTTTGATTTTCTCAAATTCAGACTTTGAATGATGGAGACATGGCACTAATGGACATGGGAGGTGAATACTATTTCTATGGATCTGATATCACATGCTCATACCCTGTAAGTACTTCAGAAGTCTAGAGCGTCTATTTTGGAGGGTCCTAAATTTCAATTTCTATACTATTGAAGCTGTTCCTTGTTTTCCTTTTAAAAGCACTAACACTGCTGCACTGTATATGTTGTACTATGAACTGAATTATGCGTGTCATCAGCTTCAAGATGTTATTGTTTCTTACAAAATCATTAGTATGGGCCTACAGCGAGGTACCATGTTTTTGTTACATGGGTTCAATTTTATGTTTACTTTAGCCTTTGCTATCTGAATGAATAGATATCTACGTGTTAGATCATTACTAGTGCCTTTTGAGACTACAGGATAGGAGATAAATGGATGAGTAAAATACATCACCGGTCCCTAAACTTGTTATGGAGTGTCATTTAGGTCCTAAACTCTCAAAATGCATTTTACATCCTCGAACTTGTCTAGGTGTGCCATCTAGGTCCCCAATTTTTCAAAACTTATTTTCAAGTCCTCGAACTTGTCCCAATGTGTCATCCGGGTCCCCAAACTCTCAGAAAGTGGTGAAAAAAGATATAGATAGTGTGAGAATAAGGTAGAGTCCTCATCTTCTCGCGTGTTTGGGCTCGTGATGATACCCATGGCGAGTTTATGGAAATATATTTTAAGAGTTTATGGACCTGGATGACACCCTTGCACAAGCTCGAGGACCTAAAAATGCATTTTGAGAGTTTAGGGACCCATACGACACATCAAGACAAGTTTAGTGATATAAAAATGCATTTTGAGAGTTCAGGGACCTAGATGGCACCTCGAGACAAGTTTAGGGACCGCCCATGCATTTTACTCTAAATGGATGTTTGTTTTTGTCTCCCCTCCCCTTCAGTTAACACATCGCATGCAGTATGTTCTT
This sequence comes from Echinochloa phyllopogon, assembly GCA_033239725.1. Lineage (NCBI taxonomy): Eukaryota > Viridiplantae > Streptophyta > Magnoliopsida > Poales > Poaceae > Echinochloa > Echinochloa phyllopogon. The sequence goes on from BTCW01000001.1 coordinate 9,086,989, forward strand.
TTTCAAAGGGAAATACAGTAGGGGAGGGCCAATTGTTGTCCCATGGAGTATGACACTAGTTCTGTTTTCCTCTACCTTTATTTATCATTTTGTTTTTCTATTCTTTGTTATCAGATCATTGATACTGAGCAAAACCAAGCTTAGTATTAAGTACTATACTACTCCCTCCGTTCCTATTTGTAGGTCGTTTTGGCTTTTCTAGGTTCATAGATATTATTATGCATCTAGACATACACTATATCTAAATACATAGCAAAAACTATGCACCTAGAAAAGCCAAAACGACCTACAAATAGGAACGGAGGGAGTACTATTTTATAGGTTCAAGTGGGCTCTCTTAGATATTTCTTTCCTTTTCTTTTACTTCAAACATTTGCTACTTTAGGGTTGTAGTGCTGCCGGCACCTGGCAGAGGCACACATCCATAACGTTAATCCATTGTTTGCGATATATTTCTGGAATCTGGATTATAACTTTAATTTGCACAGGCCTTGATGTAACCACATGCTTTTGTTTACCACATCTTACAACATTTTTTTTAATAATTTCTTCTGATGGGTTTACATGTTTTCAGATAAACGGGAAGTTCAACAGCAATCAGATAATAATATACAATGTAAGTACCTACGGTGAAAAAAATTGATTTTTATGTAACCCTATCAATTTCTGTTTGTGGTATGGAATTTCAAAGCATTTACTGTCTTTGTTTCTTCTGAGCTTGTTCTCAACTCTCTTGATTAAAGTGATTCACATTTTGTACAGGCTGTGCTTAAGGCTCATAATGTTGTCATATCACACATGCGGCCTGGAGTTAGTTATTTGGATATGCACAAGTAAGAATGCATTATAGAAATTTAAGGACATGCAATTTGAAACACAACCCTGATGAAGTATTGATAGAGAGTGGAGTCATTTCATTTTTACAATGCATCTTTTTTGTGTATACAATATTTACTGTTCTTTCTTTTTTTTTTAAAAAAAAATACCTTTCACAATCACAACTTGATTTGATTGTGGAAATGTAATGTGAAATGTGATTATTATCAACCTAGATATAATTTGAATTTCAGGACTTTGGAATAACATATCTGCTGATTCACCACACATTGTTTTTCTCGTGTTTAAACATACTTTTTCAATAAGTCAAGCATGGTTCAAACCTTTTTGCAGACTGGCAGAACGGGAAATACTTGAATCTCTCAGGAAAGAGCAAATTCTCCAAGGGTGTGTGTAACTCACTGTGCCTATCAAACTTCAATAAGTAATGCTATTTTTCTGACTTCTGTTCCCTGGAAACCATTTTTCTTCAGGGATGTTGATGATATGATGGCTCAAAGGTTAGGAGCTGTTTTCATGCCTCATGGTCTTGGCCACTTACTTGGGATTGACACCCATGATCCAGGAGGCTACCCTGAGGTCCGTTCAATCTTCATAGATTGTTATGGACACAGTTGTCAATCTACATTTGTTTGCTTCTTTTAACTGAGAGTAATGCTTGCCACTATATACCTTTTAGGGATTAGAGAGGCCAAACGAGCCAGGATTGAGCTCCTTGCGGACCACAAGAGAACTCAAAGAAGGCATGGTCAGTTTTTTGTCCCATTAATTTATGATCTAGCAGTGAAAAGTAATACCGGAAAGTTCTGCTATATTGTATGCATCTTGATGAATCATGACTGAGAATGAGATGGGATTGGGTTATACAATTTATTCCCAGAAAAAACCAATGAGCATCTCCTTACCCCCACCCTACAACCTTTTATGCTTTCTGCTCTGGTCATTGCACATTAATCTTAGGTAGCGTTCCCTTGATTGTGCAACAATGCAATATTTTGCATATGTCGTATTTCTTGTTCACAGTTTGTTGGCAAGATAGCAGAGCTCCCCTCAGCTGGTTGTAGGATTTCAGAATTTCACATGCTCAATGCTTGATAAACAAGCTACCTAGATCAATTGCGCTTGCGCTGTCTGGTCTTTGGGAAATAGCAACCGAATTGAAAGTTTGGAATGATAATACATATTAAAGAGAGACCATTGGTAGATTTCTGGCTTTGTATTAAGGAGAGTATCAGACCCTGGCTGGACAGATAACGCGCTGAAACCTCAAGGTGCCCACATTTTGCTAGCACAGGTTTGATCCTTGGTGGGGGCAATGACAGGAGGCGGCCAAAAAGCTGACTCAGTTCTCAGGAATGATAATAATTGAAATGTAACTAGGCAAAAGTGCTTCAACTATGTGCTTTCAAATACCTGACATCATTTGGTATACTAAATCTTTATTTTATCGCATTAAATAAAATATTGGAGTTTGGGAATGAAGGTAAAGGTAGTTTGTATCTTCGGAACAAGAAAATAGTCACTGTCTTTGTAGTACAGTTTCTGCGTGTTTGAGCAAAAACTTCGTAGTACAGTTATATGGACATTTGAGCTTCTATGGTCTGGATTGCAGGTTATTACAGTGGAGCCAGGTTGCTATTTCATCGACACATTGCTGACTAAAGCAAGGGGTGATCCAGTTTCCTCAAAGTTCTTCAACTGGCAAGAGGTTGAAAAATACAAAAGCTTTGGTGGTGTTCGCATTGAAAGTGACGTGGTATGTCTTGAACTCTTGATTACCCCATTTAGTAATTATTTCTGCACAGGGGCTTCTGGTGCACCACTATATGTAATTTTGCACAGTTAGGTAGTAAATCAAATGCATCCTAGTGTTTTTAGCAGGAAATCTTGAATACGAGAAACATAAAACTGATAGAATGTGCGTTCCTGTGTTGCTGAGCCCCTGTTGAGGCAAGCTACCTTGCATTGTTTTTGTGCTATGGCATGGATCACAGTAAAAGGAAAAGATACATCTGATAGTTGAACAGTATAGATACGTCTGGCTGTTAGGACCAGTTTGCATAAGTCTGTTCAATAAGTAATTCAGATCAGGTTTGTGGATCTGACCAAGCATCATGAGCGTAACAAATGACAAATATACAAAACTATTTGACATACTTAGAAGATTGGTCCTGGGGACCTTTTATCTCACATTATTACAATAGTTTGAAGAGTAACAACATGATATTCCAGATTCTAATGCATTTTACATTGGGTAAAACTGCGCGTAAGTGTAGCCTCTTATATTTTTCTTTAGCTAGTTTCTCCACACTAAAATTTGAGGAATCACAAATTTGGCAGGCTTTAAATCTTGAAGGCTGACTTTAAAAATGCCTTTCATTTAAAGTTGATGCACGTTGGGTTTTTAGTATGAACATCATGTCTTGTCATTCGTAGTGAACCTCAAAGCAGATAAGCATTTGAGTTTAGACAATGGTGACCCTTCTCCTGCAAAGATTAAATCGATGCTGATATGTGCTTCTGTGATGTTCACCCTCTTTGTTCTGCACACTAACAGTAGTCATGTGTTTTTCTGCAGTATGTGACGGCTCAAGGATGCCGGAACCTCACAAACTGCCCCCGGGAGACGTGGGAAATCGAGGCCGTAATGGCTGGCGCACCATGGCCTTTGCCGGCTTCCAGTTCCACCGCGGCGGCAGCAACAGAGAACAGCGTGTCCAAAGCATCCTCTTAGTTTTCAATTTCGTTCTCCACAGTGGCCGTGGTTTGCCCAAATTCGAAACCAGATTAGGGCGTAGATTGGGTGCATTCAATAATACTAGTGTGGCCCAAACCTGTTGCTGGTTTGATGATCAATAAACATTTCATAAAGCTGCAGTATTCCCAGACTACTGGTAGGTTATCCTGTTGGGTTTGAGATGAATGTCGAAAGGTGAACAGAAGATGGAATGTCGAAACGTGAACAAGACCGTTGGAAGTTAACCCTCTCCCTTTGCGGCAGTTAGAGAGCAGCAGCGGCGATAAGCTGAGATCCGAAACCCAACTCAGTAGCCATGGATACGAAGAGTACTGATCCTCAGCACTAGAGTTTTTTTTTATACTTAGCACTAGAGTTGAGCGTGGCTCGAGATTGGTTATACTGTGGTTCTGTTGACAACATGTGTGGCCTGTGCAGTGCTATATGTTCTCTGAAATGGGGATATAGGACATGCTGGCAGTTATCTAGCTAGGCTCCAACAAATCGAAAGAGCAACCGTTAGCCTTAGGGTAGATACATTGCTACACGTCGGCGGTCTGATAGGGCGTCTCATGCAGTGTCACATGGGATTTTTGCTGATGTGGAAGAGAGAGCGAGGTGAGAGAATGAGGTCATTGTTTCGCGAAACAACCGCCTCACGAGTTAAATTTTAGGACTATGAGACAACTTCCCTGCTATTGTACGAGTTTTATTGCCATGCAACCAATAATATCTCTCTATTTTTCCATAAATTAAGAGATATTTGATTACTACGAGACAACTAAAACCACAACCTGTTGTATAGGTTGTCTGATAAATCGTCTGAAGATTACGTGTCACCGTATTAGACCGGCTATTAGACAGCATAAATGTACCTGCCCTACAATCTTAACTGGCCTTATACAATAGAACGCCGGAAACATATTGGTCCTACTTTTGGGAACACTATTGTAGCAAAGCGAAGAAGACAGCAAGGGCATGCTGGCATGGTCACCTAGACTTTTATCCCATTATCTAAAAACCAGATAGACATAGAAGTGATCAAGATTCAAGACCACCAACTTCATCATGGAGATGGTCAGAAGAGCGTGCGGGCCTGAATTTCAGAGTGGGCTTGGGCTGCCTCGGTCTTGTCCGGTAACCTTTTTGGGCTATCTACCGGACGGACCAGTAGTGCGCGCCCCCGGTGAGCTTCCAGTTCACCAACGCCGCCGCCGGCCGCCGCGCGCGCTCATCCCCGTGGAGCTGGAGCACACATGCAAGTCCCCTCGCGCCGGGTTCTTCGCCTCCTCCGATGCCCCAGGGGCGCACCTTCTTCTGCCCGGATGCGCCACATCTTCCCCCCATCGCGACGATCTCTCATCTCCTCCATGGCTTCTTCTGGTCCGGCCCTGGCTCTCGCCCGGCGAGTTGCTTCAGTCACGGCGGCGCTTAGGCTCAACCCACCTCTCCGTCATGTTTCCCGGTTTGTGTTCTCTTGTTCTGACGCAAAAGATTGCGCATTTAGTCTGTTCCTGAAGTTTTCGACATGGAGGAATTTAGGATTTTTTTTTACAATCATTTGTTCTTATTATGTTGATTTTTAGGGTAATGCTAGGGATTTTTTTTCGATGAATCACATTTGACTCTATCAGGGAACAAAAGGACGAAACAAATTAGATTTCAGACATATATTACAAGACGATTTCAGTCGTGACTGATGGCACTTGAATCGGATGCAAAGGGTGACCCTTTTATACTCTCTTTACTCATAGGTTTCCCCGTGGATCTCAGAACATGACCAGCGACAGCAGAGTGAAAGGCAAGGGATTGGGTAAACCTGACAGGCACTGCCTCATCCCTTCTGCCAACGATCCTATCCACACAACCAAAGATATTATGATTTCCATGAATAAGCACTTTCCCATTGAGGAGAATAAGGCTGGAGTCGAGGAGTTCGTCCCTCGTTATAGTGATGGCCATCCTGCCAACAATGAAGATGGGAGCAAAATTGCCATATATGGCAATGAACATGTTTGTAGGACAACCGTGGAGGTCACTGATGGCAGACAAGATCTTAGGGGAGCAGTCCAGGAGGTAAAGGATGGTGAAGATGCAGGGGACCAAATGGCCAGCGAGGTCAGTGATGACGATGCATATGAAGAGTTCACTGATGACGATGCAGATGAGGAGTTCTCAAGTTGCGAAGATAGCTACCCCCGTGATGATTCTATCCATTGGATGGCACTTAGAAGGAGCACCCACCGTGATGGTTCTATATACAGGGGCACCTTTGGATCTGGCTGGAAAAATGATTATCGTATTGCAGACCGTAGTGAGAGTAAGTGATCAATATCTGTTTTCTTATTGCTATCTCTTTTGTTCTTAGGACCTGTATCAAGCTATAGGATCAGCTAATATATTGTTATCCATTAATAATGGACAAGTTGCAGAAAACCACATGTATAAGAAAAGATATCGCACTTAACCTCAGTTATTTGTGAATTGTGGTGTAGCTGCTAGAGACTACGAACGAGAAATTACACTTGACCACATGTCTTGAACAACAAACAAGACAAGATTTTTCTAAGAGAAAGAGTTTGGGGTCTAGTAGATTAGGATCTTACCTTTTAAATAGATATGTATCTCCCATTTAAGTTAGGGAAGGATGGCATAATAAATGAAATTTGTATCAAGCTACAGTTCTGAATACTGGAAGAATTTTTTTTCACTGCACACTACAAGTGTCCTAATCTGGGATCTGCTATCGAAAAAGATCTAATATGGTCTATGGCATCGACGCTGCAAATTTCATGACCTGTTAAGACATGACACCATGAGTCCATGACGGAGGTGTAAAAGGAATTATTTACCCTGCCTTCTTATAATTCCACTCCCTTGCCTTTTTCTTTCCTCTTTCTTTGTTGATCTGTGTCCATGGTCAGTTGCCAGCTTGCATTAGGACGCCATGATCCTCTATGTTGATATCCACTTCCCAGGTGACATTCCCATGGCAGCTGTGACTGAACTGATGATGTCTAGCTCGATGGCGCCGCTGAACAGAGGCTTTGTACCATGGCCAGGGTCGATGAAGTTTCACGGAATGAAGTTGCATGCTGCGTGCTTGAAGTAGACAATTGTGGACCATTGCAGCAAAGACCCCTCAACTCCAATCCATGGTGGTATATTCCCCAATTTGGGCCCAGATCTCCTTTTCCTTTTCTCCTGTCTGTCTGAGATAAGTCGTTACTGGAAATTGTGTTGGACACAAAACTGATTTTTTTTCCCTTATATTGTCCAATATGAAGTGATCTTGCTTCCGTAATTAGGTGGGGATATGGATGGGGGAGTAAAGTGAGATGGTCAGACAACTAAAAACTTGAGTGAGTATAGTGGACTTTCAATATTTACTTTATTATACCGTGCATGTATTTGCTATTGCATGTAATCTTGGATAAAGCTCGGTTGGAGGCAATGATGTTATCAGATCCTAATGAAGATTGCATCCTGGAGGATGGAACTTGCTCAAGGCATTTTGCACATTCTATGTTGCAAATTTTCTCAGTAAAGTTGGCTAAAACTCATGTTGTTGATGGCTCAGTAGAGTTGTATGGATACATTGCGGCACGGGATCTTCTGGATCCATTGCTTAATTATATTGTCAATATTGGCAGGGATGATCCCGCCATTGTGGAGAAGGTATACTTCCATACTTCTCTATAGTTACTTCGAAGTACTTTATTGTTTCATGGAATAAGGCCAAAACTTTAACATGCATAGAACAAATGTGATTAGGCTTAGTTTTTGTTGGTATCTTACAGTCATTTAGTCTCTTTTACATTACTGAAGTTAGGATAGAGTGGAAATATCATATTAGCTATGCTCTTAATTGATAGTTGTAGGTTTAGTTTGCAATTTTGTTGTCCTTAACTATTTGAAATAAGATTAGTCTATGGTTTTGGAGCCATATACATTTCTTATGTGGTGGTTTACCTTTTCTTTTCTGATTCGGAACAGGCGCCAGTGTGATTTTCAAAAAATAGTGTTTCTATTCTAGTAAAATAAATAGCACACGTGCCGAAAAGGGGCAGCTAAAATATTCTAGTATTATAGCTGCAAAAGGATGTTTCCAGGTGATTGATAAATGATATATCCAAAAGATAATATTTTGGTCTAAAGGGGAAAAGGACTTTGTTCTGATGGGTCGATTGGATCATTCATGTTATGCATTTTCATATGTCCATACTATCAATTTTATGTTGCATACTAGGCAGACACAAGGGTTCGACCCATCAGAACAAAGTCCTTTTCCCCTTTACATTTCAAATAAGATAATATAATTAATATGGTGGAAACGTGGAATTCAAAATTAACACATGTAGTTTAGGGGCAAACCTTCCCTCTCTGAAACTCTTACACACTTCGTAACCATCCTGTTTTTATATGTGACAAACCTTTTAGGAATCAACTATAAATAATCCCTTTAACTAGATATGTTTAGGATTCCATATTTTTATTACGAAAACATCACAAGGGAAGTATTTAGCTTTAGGTACATTTTACATTGCTATAAAGAGCTACTAAACAATAATCGTTTTGTAGGGTTCCCAAATCGAAATGACTGGCCCAAAGTGAGGGATCGAATCGTCTTGCACTGTTCTGATTGAATATGACATGAGGATCAAGACAGGAGAACAGGAGAAAGATGATCTACAGCTGATTGATGGCGCGTCTATCGTCGACGAGCTACTGATATCAAGTAAGCCATGTATAGGGCGCATTCATGGTGATTGTGGCGCAATTGACATAACTCGAATGTGTGTTGACTATGCATTTGAGGCGACCATAGAAGTTTCCATTTCAGAAGTGCAGAGCAGTTTTGATTTGTGTCTGGGCTGTTTTACCAGTGGGTTACACGAGGAAATTCGGCTCTTCGATGGTGTGATTGGTGAGTCACGTGGCTTGAGGAGGCATGTGGTTGCTGTTAGGGAAGACAAGTGTATGGATTTGAAGTTCAAGGTAGGTTTAGGATCTGACTGTTTCACTGAACATTGCTGTTCCTTCGAAGCAACCAACCATGGATGTACCAGCGAACAAATAAAGATTGGGTTTGCCTTGATCTCAGTCAAGGTGACTTGGTCGGCTATGGAATATTGTATAAATTAATTCATCATGTATACTCCATTTTTTGTGTCCCAACAGAAACTAATGTGACAACTCAGTCATTTGCTTTTGGTTTGTCAATGCAATAGAGGACGGGGCACACATGTATGCTTGTTCTGGAGAGAGGTTAGAGTCTAGAGAACGTGCGGGCCTAAATCTAAGGCCGTATTGGGCTGGTTCGTTGCTCTTGACTTTTGGGCTAGCGAGCTCACACTCCACCACGAACCGAGCCAGCCCAAGCCCGCTCCGAGATTCAGGCCTGGTCCTCTCTCTCCACCGCCGCCGCCGCCGCCCGCCGCGCGCTGACGAACAAGCAAATCCCCTCAAAAAAAAAAGAAAGCAAATCCCCTCGCGCCGGATTCTTCACCTCCTCCGCGCCGCATCTCCCCACCCTTGCGATCTCTCCTCTCCTCCATGGCTTCTGGTCCGCATCGCGGGTGGCTACCTATGCTTGCGCGACGAGTTGCTTCCGTCAGGGCGGCGCTCAACACTCCTGTCCGTCATGTTTCCCGGTGCGTTCTCTGATGCTGAAGTCCGCACCTTTTGCCTGTTGCTAAAGTTCAATGTTGATTCTGTCGAATTTTGGATTTTTGTTGACATTTATTCGTACTTAAATTTTTAGGAGTGTTCTTTGTTATATGGTGATTTTCGAAAGGCAGAAATTGATGTTATTCTTCTATTTGTTTCACGTGACTCCAAAATCAGAGCAAAAGGTCTTGTTAAAAAATCAGAGAAAAAAGCGAAAAAAAACCGAATCAAACATATATATTACATTACGATTTCAATCCTAACTGAGTCTGATGCTGAGCTTTTATGCTCTTTGGTCATAGGTTTCCACATCGATCTCGGAACACGGCCATCAGCAGTGGAGTGGAAGGCGAGGAATTGGGTAAACCAGACAGGCGCCACCTCCTCCCTTCTGCCAATGATCCTATCCACACAACCAAAGACATTACAATTTCCATGGACAAGCACTTTCCCATCACTAGGGGTATGGAAAAAGAGAAGAATAGGGCCTCAATCGAGTTCATAGCTCGTTATGGTGATAGCCATCCTGCCAATGTTGAAGAAGATGTGAGCAAAGTTGTGGATGCCATCTATGGTGATGAGGATGCAAGGCGCGCAGCCCAGGATGTCATTGCTTTGTGTAGTGATAACAGTCCTGGGAACAGCGAAAAAGAAGGTGCTAGGAATGCGAGGGGACAAAGTGCCATTGATGTCAGTGACAGTGAAGAAAGGCAAGCAGACATCGCTAATTTTTATGAATATGACTACCCTTGCGATGGTGTTCCCCGTTCGGTTGTATTTGAAGAGAGCAGGCACCAGGATGGTTCTATATACAGAGATAACTATCACTGGAAACAAGAATATCGTATTGCAGACCGTAATGAGAGTAAGTTATCAATTTGTCTTTTCCTATTTTTGTCTATTTTTTTTGTAGGACATTTTTCTCAAGATATCGGGTCAAGTAATATATTCTCTGCAGAAAAGGTTAATGTGTGTTATCTCATTTCACTTTTAGAAGGATAAATTACACTTTGCTTACCTATCAATGGATGAGTAGCATAAAACCACATGTATAAGAAAAGTCTCGCTTAGCCTCAGTTGTTCATGCCAAACACCCCCATTTACTGACCTATGTTGCAAAGATGGTGGAGGGTAACAGAGTTTGGTGTAGCTGCTAGAGACGATAAAGAAGTAAGGCAACGACTAAATGGACAAGTTGGTCCAGTGATTCATTTTCTTTTCGTGAATAAATGGGGTGCACGAGACTTCTCAATAGACAGTAATTTTGCATGGCAAAAAATTCCAGGGGAAAGTGTAATTTTCTGTTGGATAAATTCCATTTTTACTCCCCAGAAGTTTTTACATAATCCCTTTAACTATTTTTTTTCGTTTTACCACCAAAAACTAAAACTGGATCACTTGACATACATTTTCATATCTCATGGGTTAAACTGGCGTTAAGTGATGCTAACTGTTATATGCTTAATGGTCCAAGATCTAGTTTGCTTCCAGCATTGCTGCGGCATCTGCAACCCTTGGGTGCCAACCTATGTCTTCCGGCACCCACAGCATGGCCAGCTGACCTACTCATATGGTATGGCAGGCAGGATGAAGTGTTATCTCAATTGGAAGAGTCTAATTGATCTGGAAGTTATATTTTAGATATAAATATATCTCGTGTTTAAGTTAGGAAAGGGTAGGGTATGATGTTGTCTATTGGCCTGCATGAAGTTATGCAAATAAAATAAGGTTATCTAGATAGCTGAATAGCTTGAATGAGTAAAATGGACTTTATTGTGGGTTGGGGGGGGGGGGGGGGGGGGTTGTAAGGTGTGACGGGAAAATAAAATGAAGACAACTCAAGTGAGTAAAATGAACTTTATCCCTTACTTTTACTATACCCATACATATATTTTTCGACTGTTAGTTTCCTATTTAATTTTAACACGTAATCTTTTATGAAGCTCGTTTGGAGGCAATGATGTTATCTGATCCCAGCAGAGATTGCATCGTGAAGAGTGGAAAGTGCATAAGCCATGAACCATGTCCTATGTTTCAAATTTTATCACTAAAGTTGGCTAAACTTCCTGTGGACAGTGGCTCGGTAGAGTTATATGGATACATTGCAGCACGGGATCTTGTGGATCCATTACTTAATTATGTTGTCAATATTAGCAGGGATGACCCCATCATTGTGGAGCAGGTGCGCACATCTGTACTTATCTGCAATTTAGCTGTACATGTTTTACTTTGCTATGATGAGCTACTTAACAGTGACAATTTTGTAGGGTTCCCTCATCGAAATGAGTGGCCCTAAGCGAGGCATCGAATTATCTCGCACTGTTCTACTTGAATATGACATGCGAATCAAGACAGGAGATCAAGAAAAAGATGATCTACCACTGATAGATGGTGTATCAGTTATTAATGAAGTGACCACACTGCCCAGACCCTTTACAAATCGCATTCATGGAAATTATGGGGCAGTTGACATGACTCAAATGTGTGTTGACAGCGGAGTGGAGGCAACAGTAGAAGTTTTCATATCAGAAGTGCAGAGTAGCTTCAATTTGTGTCTCAGCTGTTTTTCCAGTGGGTTACATGAGGAAATTCGGCTCTTTGATGGTGTGATTGGTGAGTCACGTGACTTAAGAAGGAGGCATGTGCTTGCTGCTGTGATGGGTACTTGTATGGATTTGAAAGTAAAGGTAGATTCGGGGTCTGACTGTTCTGTTGAACATTGTCGTTCCTTCAAAGCGACCAATCATGGATGTGCCAGTGAACAAATAAAGATCGAGTTCGCCTCAATCTCAGTGAAGGTAACTTGGTCAACATTGGATTTACAAATGCCGAAACTACTGTGACAATCTCAATGTAATGGAACCAAGCTGACCAGTTTTGGGACAGTGATGACTTGTCGAACATGTGGCAAGAATGACCACAGTGGCAGAGGTTGTATGGATGTATGCTTAATCAGGAGGCTAGGACGAAGTGAATAGCATACATAAAAGATATGCTAGCTACTGGGGACTTAATTTAGGAGAAAGAAGATCACTACAGAGGTTGTTAAGCAACCTAGCTAGTAGAGGAAAAGAAATTTGGCAGAGCTTGTAAATCTGCAAGATAGATCGGTAATTGAAGGTTTGACCATTCCATTCATTTCTAGGAGATGCTCCATGCTCTGCGCATTCGGTGGCTCTGGTTCCAGACGACAGAAAGCAATCAGCCATGGAAAAACCTTGAACTGGACTTTGGTGCACATCGCAAAGTGCAGGCTATATTCGAGGCATCTATCGAGGGGCAGCTAGGAGACTGGAGACGGAAACCTGGCACTGTTATGGAAAGACGGTTGGCTTGGAGATGAATCGTCAGCTGCCGGCTTGGAGATGAATTGCCGGCTGCCATTGCGCCTGAGCTCCGCAGTTGCAGATGCCTCTGAGACTGACGAGCAATGTATAAAGGACATTGCAGTGTTCAACGTGTGCAGCTGCAAGCAGGAGTTGAGGACATCGTCGATCTCTGCCACTCCGCTTACGTGATGTTCTTTCAAGGATCCAACAGATTTGCAGGCGCCAAATAAACCAGTTTGGAAAGCCTTTGGCTCCACTCAAGGTGAAGCTCTCCATGTGGCTTGCACTACTGCAAAGGCTGTGTGGACTGCTGATACTCTGGTAGGCGGAAACGCCATGTTTTGCCGAGCGATCCCAGGTGCCTTTGCAACCAAGAAGAATAAACTGTGGACCACCTGTTCATAAGATGCAGCTATGCCAAGCAGGTTTGGTCCGACATTTTGAAACACCTGGGCTTGCAGTATAATATAGTATAGTTCACCACTTTCCATGTAGCAACGATGGACTGATGGAACCAATGGTGACAGTGGTTTAGACAGCTCTCTTGCATATTCTCGAAAAAGACAGAGTTTAGAGATGGTGACCCGTCCTCAGTAAAGTTTGAAATAGACGATGCTGATATGAGTTCTAAAAAATCTTGCTCTACTCTTCACGTATACAATTGTTTTCTGACCAAAGGAAATTGATAAGCCTGTCAGACATACCATACCAGTTCCGATCCAATCTCACTAACGAACATGGGTGGTAGAGGACCCTCACTTGTACTAGAAATTTTAAGGATCGGGCCGGATTAGGGCCGAGCCAAAATAATAGTTTTTGAGCTAAATTTTGTTAGGGTCAAGTTAGATTGTGAAGGAACAAACGGGCCATGATCCGTTACCACCCCTACTCATGAACCCCTCTTCTTCTCGCTTGTTTCGTTTCGGGGTGATGACGAAAGCGGCGGCACCGGCACTCAACAACGGGGCAGCGTTCCACGCGCAAGCGCCTCTTCCTGGAATCCTGGTGCATCGCGACATGTGATATATATGTTAGCGGCAGATTCCTAGCCATCAAAGGAGCTCGATCAGCCGCGACTGGCCACTGCGAGCTCATAGATGCCCAGCAGCCGGCGGCGGACATTGGCCTTACCATTATCGTGGAGAGCACTGCTTTAACATCCAAATCATACCATATACGTGCAGTTTTATAAAATAGGTGTACCGGAGCAGTTCTCCTCTTTAACATCCACATCATACTTAGCTTCGCCTAATCAAATGTTTACCCTAGCTCTTCCTTTTGCACGCCCCATAATGTGCACCATGGCTTTGCATGATTCAAGTTTGACTGGGAAATATATGGCATATCAACTTTGAATTGCATTCTCCATATTCGTGTTCAAAGTTCAAACAAAATTATATGATGGGGCATATTAAATAAATATTGAGGCACAAAATAGCAGCTGGTTTTATAGTCAATTAACATTTCATAATGATAAAAAGAAACATCGGCAGACTATTCTGTTGTAGGTTGAGAATGATGCAAACACAATAATTAAAACAATTCATCGACCTTCCAATTAGTTCAGACATCTATTCTCTACCTGTTATTCCTGGCATTTTTTTCTTCTTTGAGAAAAAGTTATCACAGACCAGGATGGATATATAGTGGCAGACTTACATTGACACTAGTGAGGGCACAGACCCTCACTCAAAATCTTGATGCCAAGGTAAAATAATTTTTCACCAAGTTCAAACTTCATTGATCTAGCAATTCATAATGTATGCCCTCTCTTAAATATTTCCTGGTTCCACCCCAGTGGATATACGTTTTTTTTTGAAGGGGAAACGGATATACATTTTCAATAGAATTAGGAACGTACAAATGAGTACCTCTTATTCCTCTAAGATCAAATTTTATTGTGTCACTTTTGTTTTGTTTAGGTAGAATGTACGTCAAGTGTTACGATAACTGCTTTATATAATTGGTGATGGGGGCATCCTTATTTATTTGTAAACCCCTGCCTGAAGAATTTGGCCCATAAATATGCACAAACACTTACCTAACAAAGTTGGCATATAGCTCCCTTTCTACTGAGCACACACAAAAGAAAATAGTATTAATAGAAGTCTTAACTAATCTCACTCTCGACATACTCCGTAGGTTTAGATGTAGAGCTTCGTGCGTAGTGTTCAATATAAGGTTTCTCCATACACATTTTGTAGGACATAGACCAAGGGTTATTTTCCATAGAGTATAACTTTTTTCTTTGTCAGGGCGTCATTGGAGTAATTTTCAGAAACATTCTCATTTTACTGTTATGAGGTTGTATGAAGCCTAACCAAGTGACACCTAGGCATCATGGTAACCCAACTTCCATCTACAACTACAAGTAGGGTTGATATGTAAGATCAGACGGCATATAAGTTGAATCTTGGTTTTGTGAAACATTGTGACCATGAAATCCATATTTAGAAAATTTTCTAGTGTCTAAAAAAACATGGCAACTACAGCATGAAAGTTGTGGGTTTCTGATATTCAATCTATACTAGCAATTTAAATTCTTGTAAATCCACGCAGCATCTCAAGACTGTAGCAAACAAAATTTTCCACAAAAGTGCATCAAAATTTGGCAAGCAATCGTATCTGCTTCAAGTGGTCAAGTGCACATGGGAGTTATGAAGGTGTGGAGCACCATAAGTTAAGCACTTAAGCCTAGACCAAGCCATAATTTAGCTACAGTTCTTTGACCAACAAGACCTGCACAACTGCACGGTGGCAATAATCAAATGAAGATGGCCCCTGCTTCAAACAAACTAAACCCCTCAAAATTTCCACACCTGATTGAATTCAACTGAATAAGCAAGCTGCACTTTGAATTTCTCCAATTGGTCAACATTTTGTCCCTGCCAGCTCACATATATTGTAGTCTATGCTTCCTTCAGAGTATGGCCATTGTCCCAATATTCTGCAGTTGCCTGCAACAAGCAAATTAAAGTTGAGGCGTGTATGTTGAACTGCAAAAGCTAAGACAGAACAGTGGCTTGAATTGCTGTCCAGAACAGTTCCTTGTCCTTTATGCAACTCTAGAACATGTGGCCTTCCCTGAAAGCAGCCAGGGCTGCAGATTGGTTGCTTGTATTGTAGGGTCTCTTCTGTTATGGTGGTTGCCAGGTTTGGTGAGGTGAACCCATTTTCAATGCTTATTATAATTGTCGTTTTCATAACCTTTGAAAACTTATTGGGAGATCTACAAAGTTGTCAAAATTGATGCCTCACAAACATTGTGCAATTTTATTATATTGTTAGTTATTTCCAAATTTCACCGACTACTATACCCATACAGCTAGAAAATATTTAAGTTGATTTTCGCTTTTAGGTTAGTACAGTTTTACCCCTCCTAATATTAACCGCTTTCTCTAATATTTATACCTTTTTCCTAGGAAAAAAGAGGCATCTAAAGGTTAAAACATACAGTACTGTAACATTTGCACCTAGATCAACATCAAGAAAGATACACCACATGACAAAATGATTTGGAATTATGTAGCTTTTCTTTGTCCAGCTGTATTCTTAGCTCCTACTGAACAACTTCGCCAATTCTTTTGTATTGTGGTGTTCCACCTCTAACTAACCTACCTTTTCCACACAAGTTGGCCAAACACCATGCTCCTAACTCTCCAAAATGGGACCTCCTAGGAGAATATTCATCTAATCTTCCAACTCCTCTTCAACGGCTTGACCACAAGAACATATGTACGTGTACAATTTTTCAGAAAATAGAGTTGCGAGTCCATATGGAACGGTTGTTAGTAGAGCATGCCGCTCAGTTTATTCTTATGACAAGTCTATTTCTCGCCGCAAATCACGGTTTTTAAAGATTTTGTTGTTGAGAACAATTTTATATCCTGTTTGATTTTTGTTATGTATTGAACAGTTAGTGAAGTAGAAATCATAGTATAAGGACGTAATGAAATCTGACTATTTTAATAAGGATGGAAGGACATGGGCAAATCACATTCTTTTCGCATCACTTATGCCATCAAACAATAAGTAACATTGAAGGGGAAATGTGGATGGATACTATTATTCTGTTTATTGCACTCAAATAATAAAATTCCACATTATATTGCTCATCCTTCCTGCTCCATGGATTGTGACATGAGAAGTGGATGTTTTAACATGCAGTAGGTAGTGATATATTGTAGATACAATAAGCTTAATATCCATGTTTATGTGTAGTGGTTGACTTGCATTTTTCAATAAAGTTAATTTAGTAGATTTTGTTTGAAGTTTATCTCCACGTGTTGTTCAAAACTACTTAAACTAGTGTCTTCTAGTTCTATAGACTTTGTCTTTGTGGTCAAGGGAATGTAACTGGGCGGCGCATGTTTGCGCAAGTTTGCCTTCGGTGTTAGAACTTGAGTTGGTTTGGGTAGGGAGTTTCCCGCAGCGTCTCCTGGAAGTGGCTGGAGCTTATCGTAACCCTGTTATGACTTAATGAAGCTCTTGTGATCTTCTAAAAAAAAAACTAGAGCTGTGTTGTATACTTGTATTGTATCAAAATGTTGACCATGCCTGGCAGTCTGTCACTAACGACATATTTAGATTCTTGACATGATTTCATAAGCACTAGTAACTGCCAAATAATTGTTAACCTGCTTTTGCAAGAAAACAATAAAAAGGGAAAAGTTTTAGCTATAAATTACAATTGTCATTTTCGGATAGGCTGGCAACCAAGCAGTTCCTGTCACCTTATAGTGCAAGCAAAATTGAATAGGACCTCGCCGACTGCTCATCACTATTTTCTCAGTTTGCTTAATTTCCTTTGAAGATTACACAAAATAATCGCTAATTTCTCATCAAGATAGACTAAAATTGAGCAGAAGTCCATCAAGCAGATCCCACGAAATGAAGTTAACTATTTGCAAACATGGACTTCGTACAATTTCGTCATCTAGCTAGCCCTATCACCCAACTAACAAGGCCACTTGTCTTCCTTAATTTTCCCATTGTTTTTTTCTCCGTTACATTTGGTAGCTAAATGAGCCATGCGTTGATCCTATAGCCTGACACTACACAAAAACACACAACATGCATGAAAGCAACATTTGGTTTCCCCTCCCTTTTTCCCTTTCCAAAAGAAAGTGTGACAGTAACAACCGTGGAAAGAGATTGCCTCACCTAAAAGAAAAAAAAAGTAGCATCAGAGAAACAAAAGGAGTAAAGAAAAAAAAATGAAGTAGCAGTGTGATAGAGACTAAAGTATAAATAAAGAGAGGGTGTCCTATCCTCTCCTCTGCCAACCAATCCTTAGCTACCCCCATCTCACCTCGGCACACCACCGTTTTCCCAATGATTTGCAGGTCATGGTTTTATCGAAAAGCAAATGGAAGCGTCAGTTTGCTACGCATGAGTGTGTCATCGTTTCGTTTGTTTGGAGCTGATAGGATGTAGAAGGTGAACTACACAGACGGAACAATAGTTATATTTAGTAGGGTTAATTCAGTCAATTAAGTTAAAAGTACATTAATTCTTGATTCTTGTGTTTAAGTAGTGTTGTTAGGTTTGAAATAGAAAATAATTGTGTCATAGTCAGTGTGTAGGGGCTAACCGGGCTTTATCACGAGATATGTATAAAGATACAATACATATATGTATAGCATCGGATCAGTAGGATGTACAATTGAACAAATAAAATGTAAATAAGCGCAGCTAGCTAATTGAAGTAGACAAACGGAAGGGCCAAATAAACCTAGGAAAATCTGATAAAGAAATAAAAATAAAAAAGCATCGAGATCCTCTCTCCTAGAGGTAGGAGTAGAATATAGCGTTGTCAGCGATGAGAAATCACATTTTACACGCACGCATGCACCTGCCAAGCACCCTTTTGTAGCTACACTACATTATCTTTTAGCAAAATAAAAAAACTATATGCATTATCTCTGGTTCTTTCTGTTAGAGAAGATTGAGCACGCCGGGCCAATCGCAAGCGGCCACCCTCACACGTTCACGGCCAGAGATCGAGTTGTGGAGACATGTTGTTCGGTTGTTTCAACGCTAATTACACTACAAGAAGTTAAGCGGCTTGTACTCATTCTCCAATCAACTAAACTAGTTATAGTCCCAAAATAAAAGGTGCGATTTAACTCAGCACCCTCTTAATATTACCTTAGCTTTGACCGCTAATTTTTCTTATAATATATAGCTCATGGCAGCAAAAAAAGCTTTGATAATCGAAAAGTATATTTTCCTAAGGAAAAAGTCTAAATTATTCCCCTCAAGTATAGCGAAAGTCCGGATAACCCCCTAAATTATGTTTTGGTTTAATTTACCCCCTAAACTATGTTATTTGGTCCAACTTACCCCTTAACATAATTTATCTTTTTTGTTTCTCCATGCACAAGATGAATTTTAATTTGAGACTTTGCAGGGAGGTAGTGAACATCATAATCTATATTAGAAAATATTTTATGATTTTTTCATCACTACTTTCTATATAATATTGTATTTTAAGTATAACTTCATTATTAAATATATTACCCTATAAAAACAGTGACAAAAAATTATGATATATTTTTTTAACATGTCTTATATTGTCTCCTATAATTTTGCAAAAGTTAAACTTTAAATTCCACTTGTGCATGGAGAAACAAAAAAGACAAATTGTGTTAATGGCTAAATTGAACCAAATGACATAGTTTACGGGGTAAACTGAACCAAGAATTACTTTAGCGGGTTATCCAAACTTTGGCTATACTTGAGGGGAGTAATTTAGACTTTTTCCTTTTCCTAAATACAAATCTAATGCAGCTATCGTGTTGTCATTCCGAGATCAATCACAAAATCCAAATTTGAATTTCACCCCAGTGGATATTGGTACTCCTGCGCCGAGTGCCTCTGAAATACTCCTATAAGCTTATGCAATTCTTTTTAGTGGCTCAAATATTTCTATTACTTTTTTAGCAGTTCTTTTCATATACTAACTATGATGGAAATTAAATGTATAATAATGTCTTAAATGTTTCTAGAATGTCAATCATAAAATTTGAACTTTTCAACATATTATGAAGAGACCTTAAGAAATTTTCTTTTTAACTCGTGTCACACTCGGTGGTACATCGCATGATGTCAAAGTGTGGGGCTGGCCTCATGTAGGCCATAGTAGTATGCTATATGTTAACCTGATCTTCCCTAAGACACTAGCTATTTGCAACACAAGATACGACCTTGATTTTTATTTACAAGTAAACATTGATATAAATGCTTATAATTTGTACGTATTCTGTGATTCCAAATAAAGCATAAATGATACGGTCTCTAGTCACAGATAAGTCACGTTTTGGAAATATTGATATGGTCTACAAAGCTAACTCTGTGGCCCTGAGGGACTACCTTTAGTTAATAATATATATTTTTTCAATATGTAGGGTAAGTAGTATACTACTACTACATCTGCTCGTATGATTTTTCAAATATTCAAATTGAGTGTATGGATTTAGATTTGTAATAAACTTTTGAAATGATAGAGTTCAAACAGCTTACAAAAAATGTTTATCTTTATTTTTAGCTTTTGCGAAAACATCATTTAATTTGTGAGAAGAGGAAAGCGTGTCTCGAACTCTCGAGCACGGAACTATACATATGTAGCCTAAAACTACTATAGGTAGATATTCGGAGTAAAAACACAAATACAGCGTTTGTAAATTTTGTATAAACTGATGGAACTATGATTTCTAGTTGTTTTTAGGGAAAAAAGTTATGAGATAAAAGCAAAAGCATGCACAATATATACTTTTGAGCCCACAATAGAAAGCAGACAAATTAAAGGCCTTATTTAGTTCCAAAAAGTTACTCCCAAATTCACTATATAAAAAAGAAGATTTCCCATCACATCAAAATGTCATAACATGTATGGAGTACTAAATGTAGATGAAATCAAAAACTAATTACACAGTTTTGTTGTACTTTACGAGACGAATATTTTGAGCCTAATTAATCAATGTTTGGATAATTTTTCACAAATACAAACGAAATGCTACAGTGCACATGAAATTCCGTACTTCCAAATTGGGAGTCCCAAATTTGGAAACTAAACAAGGCCAAAGATTGACTTCCTTTTGAGCCGAGTTGTACAAAGTCTTCTCTCAAATAATGGTCCCTAAACTAAACCATTTTAACACATTCCTGCACATAAATCTTTTCCACAAATCAGCAGCAGCTCTACTGAAATCCGCTCGTGCACAGCAGCAAATAAATCATGATTTTTGCCCTCCGAAAACCCACATTTCCGCGCACAAATAAATGCAGCCGCAAACCCCCCGCCGGGCGGACCAGCCAGCCTTCCCCCGCAGACAAGTGGGCCCGGGGGACCGTGTCCTTCTCCGCCGGCAGGCCCCACGTGTCTTCGCCCTCTGCCGCTGATCCCTACCGACACCTTGGTGTGGGACCGTACGCGTGTACCAGCGAATGGAAGGCGGCCACGTGGCCGGAACCGACACCTAAGCCAACGGTCGTCTGGTGGGCCCGCCGCGGGAAATGCTAGCGTTGTCGCAGGCGGTCCTTCCGTGACATGTGGGGTCGCCTTTCCAGGCCCCCACAGGACTGTCTCCCGGGCAAAGAGACATGACACGTGGCGCGATCTGATCCGTCGAAGAGGAGCCTCCAACGGTCAGATTCCTCTTGCTACGGTGCGGGTGTGGTCGCCTGGCCACGGCCGTCGGTGCCTCCTCTGGACCTGACCTGATGACGTCTCCGTGGGACTTTGGTAATTAGAGCATTTACATATGGCCCCCTGGAGTCTTTCGAATTTGCGACACAGCGTGTAGGGTTAATTGTAGCTTGTTTTGGGCGTTTGGCCTCCAATCTCACCGCTAATCTTGGGTGGTTAGGCCTAGGACTACACCACCGAGTCAATAGCAGTGATGTTGCCAGGACACTCTTTTCGGGTGGAAGAACGTAACTGCAACAGCTAACACAAGCTTAGATTAGACCACACGCATCTTTATACTTCCATCTAGCACCATCGTGTATCACCATGTCATTGTTGATTGAAAACCATATGGCGTTGTATGCAACTCAAATGTGATAAATTAGGTTCATGTGCTTCTACTGTGTTCAAAAAGTGAGCTTCCTCGCTAGGTTTTGGCTATGGTACATTTACTGAGCTCGGTTATTTTCATATTCTTAATTGTTTATTATGGCTTATTATATGCTTAGACTCTTTTTCTTTAGTTTTGTGAGCACCCGATTTTCCGACCATGGAATCGTGATCTAAGGTTCATATGGCCGTGAGCTTAAAAATGATGCAATGTTTTCAATCTATCCACCTCTTTCGTCTCTAGTGGTTCATTGTTATTTGATTCGCTGGCTCATGTCATTATCATACAAACTCAATTTCTTCAAGTTATCGCCTCTCGAGTTCCCTAGCCACCAGCCATGCCCAAGGCTCGAAGTTCCCGTAACGCCCTAACTCACAAACCCTAAAATTAAGCCTAGTCACTATGGTGCTAACCGGAAAATAAAGTGCCTAGGAGAATAGAATATTCGAATGTCATTTATCTTCATCGTATAATTTTGCTTTTTTGGGTACCATTTATTCTCATTTAAGATATAAATTCTGCAATAAGTGAGTTCCAAACAAGGGCAAAGATCTTTGTAGAGTCTGGTGACTTTCTCGTCCCATGGACTGCTAGTCCTAGTTTGATTTTTACACTTCTGGTAACATGCCAAATGGAGCGAGTAATCAAAGCAGAACGGGGGGCTGCCTTGCAATAATAGGAAAGTACAGGAATGCCGGAGCGAATATAGGAGAGGGAAAGAAAGACCTCACAGCCCCCAAAGGCTGGAAGGGAAGAGAGAAGAGAGGACGCCGGGGAGAGAGAAGCTGTGCGCCTGCCTGCTTCTCCCTCCTTCCTTCCGTCGTTTATAAGCGACGCCAAGGCAGGGAGACGGGGTAGAGAGAGAAGCAGAGAGGGAGAGAGAGGGGCGCACGAGGCAATTTATAGGGAGGGGGCAGGGCCTGAGTAGCCCGGGCCAGCCAGCCAATCTCTCTCGCCTGCGGCGGCGCCAGGGATGGGGGACTCCGGCGGCTCCGTCGTGTCCGTCGACGTCGAGCGCATCTCCTTCGGCGGCAAGGTCCGGACAACAGCCATAGTCCCCCGCTTCTCTCTTTCTTGGCTGTTTCAGCGCGCTCTGGATTTCCCCCCCTCTGTTCTTGCTCCCGTTGGTTCTTGGGTGCTGAAAAGATGCCAGCTTGGTGTTTTTTTGGGGGAGAAGGGATTGGGTTCTCGAAATTCCTTGGCCGCTGGTCGGATTTCCCGGGTTGCATTGGGTCTCCGTCTCTGTCGCGGCATTCGGTCAGTTGAATCACTTGTTCGCTTGTTGTGTTCTTACTCATGGGTCCGAAATCCGAATCCCCGCCCTCCCCGCTATCCTAATCGGATTGTGAAGTCCCAATGGAATCCATCTCAATTTTCCTTTGGCCCTAGTAGTATAAAACAGCAGCCGCCGCCGTGAATTCATGGCATGTTGTTTCCGCCGCTTGCTCTTGCAACTCGAGTTCTCGAAGCTGCATTCAGCCGGCTGCTGAAGCAGTAGCTAGCCTTCGAGCTGCGAAGATGGGGGATTTGTCGACGCCGCTTCTCCTGCGCGCGTCGTCTGCCAACGTACGCCTCTTCCGTGACGTTTTTTTTTCTTCCAATTTTCCCTGGAGCTCACGGTTGTTGCCTGGCCGTTTGGGTTTGGTGCTTGCCCAACCTGGCTGACTAGTTAATTCACGTAATCTAGCTCACCAATTGCCTGTATCGTGTATGCCTATGCCGTTCGTCACGCAATTTTTAGCGCCAAAGATTCCGGTGTGACGCTCGGCTCTTGCGTGCTGCTTCGGTGTCCTAACCACCACTTTTTCTTGTGTCTTGTTTAAGCAGGGGTTCTTAAATTTGTCTAGGTTTTTGTTTGCTTGGTTGGGCTTGTTTGGTTCTCCATGGAGTATCTCTCTTAACAGTTAGTTCCTTACTAAGCTAATGATCCAGCGTGTTTGGAAATTGGACAGTTGTTTCTTAAAAGAAGGGCGTGAATTTTATTTTCCTCCTGGTTTAGATGTAAGATGTTTACATGGAACTTGTTTGGCGTAGGGAACCTTCATGTGGTTCAGAACTTCAGATAGTTCAGTTTGACTGGTAGTGTCTGTCTGTCTGAGTAAACGGGTGAAAAATATTAGTGTAGTTTGCAAGTCCCTTTCCATGTGAATTTCTTTAACTTTCAGTAGTATGCTTGTGAGCTGGCAGTCAAATCATTCCTCTATGCAATATTTATGTGGCAATCACTCTTCCTGTGCCAGAAAGTAACTATAATGTTTGTTGTTCTTGGCATATTCTTTGCTTGAGAAGTATTGTTATAGCTATTGCTTGTGTAATGGTGGAGGAATCATTTGTGGCCCAAATTATGTTCTGTACCACTTCTCTCTGTTGTACGAGAAGCAACGGTTGTGGAACCATCACTTTAGCACCACTTCATCATAACAAAACTATTATATTCTCCTCCTCCTTTTGCTAGCATCTTGTCAGCCTTTTAGTATTCTATACAGAAAACAAAGATCCTTCAATCATGAAGTCATCACCTTTGCGTCATTTGGGAGAAATCCTTGCCTTGAAGCCTCAGGGGAGGTCTGCTAACTTTTCTCCCCTGAAAGAAATATTGGAGATACTCACCTAATTTCTTTCTTGACCGGGTTTAAAGGACCACTTCTCTTTGCATGGTGTTTCTTGGCTGTACCATGGCTACCCGCTGACAGCTTCGTTGCAGTATGAAGACACAGAAAGTGCATGACAGCCTAACTGTTAAGCATTAGGTTGATTTAAATAGCTTTAGTTTATTTGACACTGCTCATATAATGCTATAATCTACAACCACATCTCCACTTGACTTGCTATATGGTGCGTGCGCTAGCCTCAAACAGTAGTTGATTTTGGTAGCCATGTCTTCTGCCAGCATAAGCAGATGCATGCCTACAACTGTGAACATTAGTTCACTCGTATTTTCTAGTGTAAACTGCAACGTGTATTAAAAAAATCAAGATTCCTGCTGGTTGAGTTTTTTGTGAGGAATTCTCACTATCTTTTTACCAGCATTATTTGACATTCTTTCTTTTCTTGTTTATTCAGGAACACCATATACAAACAAATTACGGACCTGTATCTGTTGCGGTGTATGGTGACCATGACAAGCCTGCTCTTGTTACTTACCCAGATATTGCTCTGAATCGTAAGTACTACCCACTATACTAGAAGGAGACTAGTGTTTTCTGCTTATTATTCCAGAAATTTACATGTATTCACTTTCCTCCTTGTTATAACCTGTCAGATATGTCTTGCTTCCAAGGATTATTATTCTGCCCTGAAGCTGCTTCGCTGCTGCTTCACAATTTTTGTATTTATCATATTAGCCCCCCAGGACATGAGGTTAGTGGTTTACAGTTTACTACTAGAAATAAAGCTTGCATTTGCCCTTAATGCAATCCACTCGTTTATGACCTCACTAGTGACTTTTCATGCATATATGATAATCATGCAGTTAGGAGCTGCTCCAATTTCGCCAAATGCTCCTATACCATCTGTTGACGACTTGGCAGATCAGGTTGCAGATGTCCTTGATTTCTTTGGGTATATCCTCTATCAAAATGATCTCTCATAAATCTGAATGTATCAAATTATTGTAGGAATAACCCTGTGATGTCTGGTTTAATTTGCTCCTTCCAGATTAGGCTCTGTCATGTGCTTTGGTGTTACTGCGGGTGCCTACATTCTAACTCTGTTTGCGGTATGCGCTTCTTCAGAATTAATGTGTTATAATTATTGCCTGTCCATCAGAACCTTTTATTGAGTGATATTTTCTTTGTTGCAGTCAAAGTATAGGGAACGTGTATTAGGTCTTATCCTTGTTTCGCCTCTATGTAAAGGCCCCACATGGACTGAGTGGTTATACAGTAAGGTAGCTTTACTGCAAATATCTCTATTGCTCCTCTGATGTACATATTTTTCAAAATCACGTGACTGTATTAACATAGTTGGATTCTCAGGTGACATCCAATTTGCTGTATTATTATGGGATGTGCGGGTTGGTGAAGGAGTGCCTACTTCAGCGGTACTTCAGCAAGGTAGATAGTTTATCTTGATTCCATCCATGTTGCATTTCCTGGGTTGCTCTTGAAAACATCCTTACGATATTTTGAAATCCTTAGGAAGTGCGAGGATCCTCTGAATTACCCGAATCAGACATAGTGCAGGCCTGTAAAAGCGTAAGTACCACATGGCTTCTACTTTATTAATTATTCTGTTTTTAACTTTTTATTTGAATGTATTAAGTGTTAACATCTTCCAATACATCTTGTAGTTGCTAGATCAGCGGCAGAGCATGAACGTATGGCGCTTTGTACAGACGATGAATGAGTACGTACACATTTCACACTTGTTTATTTCGATGATTATGCAGTGGAATTATACCCCGTACCAAATTGATGACAAAGTACCATACCTAATTGCTTCTAAATGGTTTTCAGGAGATATGACTTGACTGAACAACTGAAGCAGCTTCAGTGTAGAACCCTGATTTTTGTCGGCGAGAATTCTCAATTTCACATCGAGGCTGTTCACATGACGTCAAAACTCGATAGGAGATATTGTGCTCTTGTTGAGGTAACTAATAATCACCTCCATAGCCTCTCTAGAATCTAACCGTTACTGGTTTCTAAATACTAAGTCAGGCAATTGGCATGCATTGCAGGTGCAAGCATGTGGGTCACTCGTAACCGAGGAGCAACCTCATGCAATGCTTATACCGATGGAGTACTTCTTCATGGGGTACGGCCTATACAGGCCGAGCCAACTCGACTGCAGCCCACGCAGCCCCCTGAGCCCATTCTGTATATCACCGGAGCTCCTGTCGCCCGAGAGCATGGGAGTGAAGCTAAAGCCAATCAAGACACGGGTCAGGCTTTAAATGTAGCATAAGTGAATATCGGGTGGTGCTTAGGGCTGACATGGTGAGAGTTTAGGCTAACCTGAGGGTCTGTCTTAATTTTTGGAGGTAAAGTAAAGTGAGATACCTGTTATACTGCCATGTATATATAGGAATTGCTAGGTTGGCGAGTTTCGGTGGGGTTGGCGTGGTTCTTGTATTCTTTGATTTGTAGCCTGATGAAACATGTAAATTGTTATACATTGTTATCAAAGGAAAGCAAAGGAAATAATAATAGCGGAAGGTGAGGTGTTCCCAATCATTTGCTGCCCCTTCTCATTTGCCTGTCTTGAAGGGAAGAAGAATGTTCCTGTGAGCTGGACTTGTGAACTCCTAAATCCTAAATCAGTGTACAAGCTTATGCCATTATTCTGGCTGAAGCTCTTGGCATATGGCTGGCGTTGTCGCATTGTTTTTCCATAAAGAATGTGCTGTTCAGATACTGGTTCCCAAAGAAGCATATATGCACAGAAGTGACCTGTATTTGTGCGATTTGTTTGTTGTTGATTCCTTTGCCTTGCTTAGGATTTGGACTAGGTTTGTATGCACAGCCAGGTGCCAATTGGCTTGTAATTCTGTCATCTTGATGTGTCCTGCTGTAAGCATATATGCCAAGCTATTGGGCTAGGTGCATCTGTCAAACTGCTCAGCATATCACGTCTGTCCAATAGCTGCCAGATGTATTCCTCAACCTGTGTTGATGGAAACTAGCTTGTTCATACATTGGGTATCTTCACTATATATCTTGCAATGTGTCTGTTGGAAGCTGGTGGTTCATGTAAACAGTATTTTCTTTTTTTTGGGATTTATATGATCTATCTATTGCCACCATCCCTCTAGATGGCTTTGCATTGTTCACCCCATGATATCTGGACCAGAGGCGATGGTTACATGAGAGGATGGCTCAGTCGATGACTCGATGCACACCTGCAGGTCCTTACATGACAGTGCTGGTGTAACCACCCAAGTACACGCGTTTGAAATTGTTGATGTTGCCGGTTTCTGTCCCTCATCGATCCAGCAGAGTGGTGTCACATCGGCTTCGGCTCCAACCTCTTTCTGCAAAGTTGTGCATGAGCAGCCTCATGAGTTTTAGTAGTTTCAGATAGAGTGTTCGTACTTCGTAGCCTCTTGTTACTTGTGATGATGTTCGCGGCACCATGCATTCATGATGTCCAAAGTGTTTTGCTGACACGAACGTACGGTTTCTGAATTTCTGGTGGATCGTTCTGAAATATTTGGTAGGGGCATTTGTTACTCCTAGGAGATGGATATGGCCTAGGGCTTCTAGTTGTAGGCATCAGTGGATGGCATCATGGCAACACAGTCAGAGGGCATGCATGTTCTTCTGTTCTGCAGCTTTGGTGCAGCTACTGGTTAATCTTTTGCATTATTGGAATCCACGAATTCAGTAGCAATTTGTGTGGAGGGGGGAAAAGGTGCACGCTCGCAGATGCTATGAACCATTGCAGCATATATATATAGGGATTTTGGATTGTGTTTCCCACGAGAAACGAGAGAAACCCTACCAAACCAGGCAGTTTGATTTTCAGATTGATGCAAGAAGCAAAGAGAGAGACGTTTCTTTTCCTTTTTTTTTCTAGCAGGACAAAAATGTTGTTTCTCACATAAAATCTTTAAGTAATATGATGCCACCTTAATTAGCCAAACGATTGCACAAAGTGATTCTGATTCACTAGAGAAACGTTTCCAAGGAGAAACGGAAATCGAAGCATGAAACCTACCTAAATGGAGCCCAAATAGAGAAATGAGTAGCACTGAAGAGTCGACTTGTGGGGTTTGAACCTCTTGAAATCTTGGAATTTTAGAAAAGGACACGCACTTTGTGATCTTTAGGATCAATGCAGCTTATATATTTTTCTTACTTTTGTTCCGTTTGAAGAAGCTTTCATTTTGTATGTTTCAAAAAAAAGAAGCTTTCATTTTCAGAGAGAGCAACGACGTCTGATCATATTTATTTCGACTTCAGAACCGGAGGCACATCAGCCCATTCTTGAGTTGGCCGTGGCCCGTACTTCCCTCCCATGCAACTGACTGGTTGGTTTGGCCCATGTGCTGACGGAAAGGCCCATCAGTGGAAAGTGGAGTATATAGCAGAGAAAAGCTAATAAGCGAGTTAGCATTTGCTCCCGAATCTCCTTCAGAGTTGCAGCAATTGACAATTTCTGTGTCTCTATCAAAGTCCACAAATGCACCAGCTCCTGGGAATCGGTCTCAATGACCACTGTTGCAGAACTTGCAGCTCCAGTCTCCGTGGTCATGATCAAGCCATCTCTACATGCCAACGATTCCATAGCAAAAGCATCGTCCATGCAATATAATGATCATATCATCTCGCCGAGGCACCTAGTAAGCCACCAACATGATCATGAAGCACCGCACCTGTTGCACCACTCTCATCGGAGTAGAAAGCACCATCAGGCTGCATTTGTTTCATCTGTCGCTCTAATTCCACTTAAAAGAAAAAAAAATGACGTTACCATCGCGGGAGTGATTATATGGAGCGTTTAAAAATTGAATTATTTGATTTGACAATGGATGGTTTGAGGGTATGGCCACTAGCCAACTACCAGCATATTCCCAACTTAAACTAGGGTTTTATTGCGGGAGAGCGAAACAAAATGAATGCCGCAGGCAAGAACACAAAATTAAATTAATGATAGCTTTCTTTTTTTACACGAAATCAGTGGCATACAGCCTTGCTAGAACTGGCGATGGTCTAACGAACCAACACCAGTCTTTGTTATGCGTTTGGTGGCTAGAGATTTGGCTGGGCCTTCGGTCAATGAAACAAACTGATAAGTCCATCCAAAAATACCAAATAACAATTTTGGACAGCCCTCATATCATGGAAATGTATTTGGCTTATATGGCACAAGAAACAGGTATTAGGTACAACAGATTTGTTTGATGTTCGTTAAAAAAAGAACAGATATATATGTTTGATTACTATCTTTATCTACTTCGTTTTCTGGCTAGAGATCTTTATCTACACAAAGAGTACATGATGACCCATCTATTTAGCTAAACATGAAGGCTAGGCTTTGTCCTTTTTTATATTTAGTTTGACTTCCTCATCATGGTTGCACAGATCTCAAGGATGATAACGGTTTTCTATATGTTTTCATCAGGTTGCATTATTGTTTTTCTATATGGTAATCCAATTAAATATTCACATCTAACTTGGGTGTTTGATTTTAAAGTTTCCCGGCCCTTAGATTATTGATTGGTCCACCCTATCCATATGAGAACCATCTATTTATGAATTTGGTCTGGAAATGTCACTACTTCTTTTAATACTGCACTTAGACTTTTTTTAGGAGGTAGATGAGGTTGCCCCTTGATATAATTGCAGTACACTTATTAGGGGGTAATGAATGATGCATCAACCAATTCTATACACATACCAAACTGGTGGACAAAATTAATGCGTGATTAGGATTGTCCATCATGTCCACTCAGATTAATAATGTACAACTTGCACAAGGACGAGTCCCTTCCAATCCATCCCATCAACAGTTTTCCTCCTCTCACCTCTGGCAGTACGCTACAATTATACTGCAATACTGCATAGTTGCATACTTTCATATAGGATTAGGATGATAACAGTTTGCACATTTTGTCATGGCTCGCATAATATATATACTTATGGTTATTCACTTAACAGTGAATTTCAGAAATGGACAAATGGTCCATAAACTTGTCCCATAATCCTAAGTCTAAACCGGTTCAAATCAGCGCCCGAACGGGCCAACACTGTCATAGTGGTGGCTGCATGGCTCAGGCCAGAGTTTGAATCCTCTAATATTATTTTTAGTTTGGCCCCTAAAAGCCATATAGTATTTCCATCCAAATTACATTCGATGTACCACGCCACTACCCACATTCCTTCAACTATTCTTTTTTTTTCAAAAGTAAAGAAAAACGTAAACCTAATCATCGAGCTACATGGTTACACCCACACCACGGTGGCACGCCACATAGGCAGCCATGGTGATCTTTTTTTTTTCTTTTTTCAAAAAGACGGAAAGAGATTTGCCGAAATTATATTAGAAGAGAGAAAAACAGGAACAAACAGACTAGCTAGGGGCCTTAACCGCTACAATGACTAGAATTACAAGTGAACAGAAAGAACTCCAAAACTAAAGCGAAACCACGGAAAGAATAGAAAGAGGAGGCCCAACAGCAGGTCACGGCTAAGAGCAGAGCACAACTAGGAGAAAACTGCAAAAGGAAATTAAGCAAGCTAAGACTACTTGATATGCTTATTTGAGGAAGGGTGTCAACTGGAATGCTGAAGGATTTGAACCTTCCTGAAAACCTAAATTGTTAATTTACAAAGACATAGTCATCATTAAATCACAATAGAACCCCTTCATAATGCGATTGAACGGTATATGGAGGACTTAAATGGGGCAGTTTCCAGATAGTCAGATACTGACATCGAATGAATTATAACAACAGTACGTGATATGATAGGCTAAAATTTTGTTCTATTCCCCTTCAAAAAAAATGTTCTATACATCTTGTTAAATACAACGAATGAATTTTGTCATCTTTACATCTACAAAAAAAAAGGATCAAAACACACTACACTTATGAACACTTGATCACTGTACTCTCTAAAGCTAGTAGTTTTGGTCAGCATAATCTAGAACAGTTTCCCGGCGAAATCCCTGATATCCTCGTCTTTGAACGACGGCGATGCCATCGCCCTGAACTGCCCGAGCTCCGCCGCCCTCCGGCCGAGCAGCAGCGCCACCTTGGCCTCGAACACCTCGCCGTTCTCCCTCCTCTCGGCGTCGGCCTCGTCCAGGCACGCCTCGATGTCCTCCTGCACCTTCCGGTAGAACCCGGCCACGTTGCGGCAGAGCTCGAAGAGCATGCCCAGCTGCCCGCCGTGCTCCACCGTGTTCACCGCCGCCGCCAGCGCGCCGCAGAGCGCGGCGCCGCCGGACGCCCAGGTCCCGGCCTCCCAGGCGCCGGCGAACGCCGCGGCGACCGCGGCCGCGCCCGCGAGCGCTGGCCCCGCCACGGCGAGCCCCCGGTTGACGGTGAGCACCAGGCTGCCGGCCTTCACGTACTCCTGCTCGTCCTTGGCGCGCAGCACCCGCACCAGGCCGCGCATCTCGTCTTCGAGGTCTTGCGTCCAGCCGTTCCTGCCGCCGCCGCCGGCGGCAGCGGCGGTGGAGCCTCGCCGGGCGCCGCCGTTGATGGCCCTGGGGTGAGCCGCCGCCGCCGGCAGCTTCCGCTTCGGCCACCACCGGGTGGGCTCGAGCGTCTTGGGGAACTTGTCGAGCATGCCCCCCAGCAAGGGCAGCGGGTACGCCGCGTCGAGCGCGAGCACCCTGTCCATGGCGTCCTGCACGTCGGCCTCGGTGATCGCCGCCGCCGCCGCCGTCATGCGGTGGTGGGCGTCGAGGGCGGCGCGGACGTCGCGCTCGAGCTGCCTCCAGAGGCGCGTGGCGTTGCGCTGCTCCTCGGCGAGCTGCGACGGCTGGATCTTGTTGACGGCGGCCATGGTGACGGCGGCCGTGGCGAGGAGGACCCCCGCGGAGGCCTTGAGCGCGCCCATGGCGGGGGCACCCGGCGCGAGCGCGGCCATGGCGGAGGCCGCGAGCGTGAGGGAGTTGGTGGAGTGGAGCAGCAGGTGGTTCCAGTTGTCCCGCTGGCGGCCGATGATGTCGTGCATGTCCGCGCGGTCCGCCGCCGCCTCTGCCACCGCGCGGAGCTTCACGGCCGCCACGGCGCCGGCGCCGGCGTCCTCCGGCGCCGCGCGTCCGGTCGCGTGGACGTTGCCGTCGTCGCCGCCGCCCACGACGACCGCGTCGTGGACGAGCCTCAGGTCATCGATGGTGACCGCCAGCTGCCGGACGCCGCCGCGCGCGCTGGCCCGGGCGCAGAGCGGCCGGCTCTTCCCGCCGCGCCGGCGCGCCGCCGGCCGGAGCAGGGCGGCGCCGCCTTGCGACCGGAGAAGTCCTTCCATGATCGACGACCGTGACCCGTCTGTGTAGCTTCTTGCACACAGCACACTCGTGTTACGGTGCAGGCGGGGGTTTACCAAATGGCTGCTTGTTGTTTCAGTCTCTGAAGAAGATGATCAAGCCGTAGACGCTGTCTGTTCTTGGTTGCTGGTAGCTGGAGGAGTGAGAGGTGTGGGGATATATAGGCAGCAAGCAAGGAGAGGGAGTCATGTTGACGAGGGCAACAAGGCCATGCAGCAGACTGGTCAGGCACGGTTTGGTTAGTTGTGCTGGGTCTAGGATGTGGACCTTGTTAACTTTCAGATGAGATACGGTCTGAGGGAGCCTCCTCCTGGTGTTGTTCTGTGTTGAACGGCTCCAACATGAGGAGAGGATGAAGGAGTCAAGGGCATTGAATCAACTGATGTTGACGAGACCCGGCCGCTACTGGCGACCCTGCTCGCTCGCGATCTCTCTCCATGAAAATTAAAAAAGAAAAC
This sequence comes from Echinochloa phyllopogon, assembly GCA_033239725.1. Classification (NCBI taxonomy): domain Eukaryota; kingdom Viridiplantae; phylum Streptophyta; class Magnoliopsida; order Poales; family Poaceae; genus Echinochloa; species Echinochloa phyllopogon. The sequence goes on from BTCW01000001.1 coordinate 9,120,041, forward strand.
AAATGTTCTTGAGCCACAAAGGGCCAAGGCCTGTTTAATTTTGTACTAATATAAGTAGCACTGTACTGGGTACCACACCAGTAGTACCGGGAATGGCACGGCAATTAGTCAATGTTTCACCGGGATGTGAAAAGTGAATTGTGTAAGGGCAGATGAAAAACTATGTGATAACACAGCTTGCACCTGTATTACTTCCTTTTTTTTTGTCATTTGTAATTTTGCCAAATAAGAGATTGTCGTTGAGATATCAATGACAAATAAGAGAGTGTCCGTCATCACAAATTACAATTGCTTATTTAATTTGATTTTTTTAGATGCAATAATTTTATTATGCAACTAGCTATATATATACTCCATACATAGAAACGCCAAAACGAATTGCAATTTGGGACTAAGGGAGTAGTAGACAGGAACTCAGAATCAAGTGGTTCGATTAATTCCATGTTGAATCTAGAAAACCGCTCTCTCGTACGTAGTGTTTTCAAATCGATTGATTTCTCAATAAACAGTTGCTCTCTCAGTATGTCCACTGTCAGCATCAAGTTGCGTTTGCCACTAGCAAATCAATTATATTGGTAACATATATGCAGGAGTATCCCGATCAAGGAAGAAAGAAAATTCGAATTAGTTGGACCTCTTCCTCGGCCATGCCCATGCACATCCTTAATTAGTCAAACGTTGGCCGCATGCAGATGCAGCTGGTCAAGTGTATGCTAGTAGCATGCATGCACGCACCTTTTCTCACCGAGATCATCGTCAAGCTAAGCTAGTAGATGATCGATCTGAGACGCCTTGGTCTGGACGTCGCTTGACAAATCAGCTAGCCCTAGGGCACACGGCGACCGTCGCACACGGATCGGACCTGACGAACCGGCCAAGTTAATTACGTACCCCTCTACATCGGGAACGTTGTGGAGCACAGGTTACGGGCCATTGTATTTGGCTGATGACCTATATAATTAAGGTCATCATCGTATTCACTGTAGTACATCCTCGCACACTTGCTGCGGATGGACGGCGGACCAACTTTAATTTGCCGTACGGTTTTCGTTTAGTTGATGATCATGCAGCTATCGTGTTCGCAGTGTACGTGTCATATACATTAAGATCACAATCGATGTGCTAATGACTATGTTTTGCAAAAGGTAATGAGAGAGATATTAAAATTATAACTTTTCTTTGGTAGTAGACGTAGAATGTATCTAGGTGTGTATAGCATAAACTATGTATTTAGAAAATTTAAAATAATCGATCTCATGGTCTGTGCCAGTTTCAGACTTTCGTGCTTCGGTGAGCTAGTCTCCTTCTGTATGCAACGCGAGCTTAGGCACGGGTGGATGGCCTCGGCTCACTACCGGAAAACGGTAGTTTGCCGTGCGCCGGACTGTTTGCCGTGCGCTAAATATCGCGCGCACGGCAAACACCATCTTTGCCGTGCGTCTACGAGGCAACACACGACAAAGACTCGACGCACGGCAGAAGGGCTGTTTGCCGTGCGTCAAATGTAAAGCGCACGGCAAAACTAATCTTTGTCGTGCGCCGCTGAATGGACGCACGACAAACCTCATGGGACCCATCCACGAACGGCCGGCCGGTGACGACGGCAACGACCGTTTCTTTTTGCCATGCGCCGTCGTGGAGGCGCACGGCATACTGGTTTTGTTTGCCGTGCGCCTCTCAGGTGGCCCACGGCGAACAGCCGTCACGTGCCCATCGCATGCACGGCGCGAACGGCCGTCGCTCGGACGGCTAACGGCCATTGCACGCGCCGTGCACGTGCCAACGTTTGTCGTGCAGGTGCCGAGCAGCGCACGGCAAACTGGTAGTTTGCCGTGCGTCTGCCCCAGGCGCACGGCAAACAACTAGCTTTACCGTGAGTCTTTTGGTGGCGCACGACAAACTTTTAAAAAAACTTTTGAATTTAACCCCTCTATGTATTTTTGTAACTTAAGACCATTATTTTATACTACATACTCAAATGTGATACATTTCTTGGTATATTTACTATTTTTAAAAGTTTTCTGTCCTTTAAAGGATTTATTTCGTTAAAGTCAAATTTGAACTGCAAGTGCATAAAATAATAGATCAATGTTCTTGGAAAAATGATATTCATGTAATTGAGTCATTTTTAAGACCTCACCAATGAAATTACATTCAATTCTGAACATTTTATTAGCTATGCGTGAAGATTCACGTGCAATTGAATGGTTTTTTAATTATATAAAATAAAAACAAAGTTTGAAAATCATGAAAGTTGTCCAGAACACATGATATTCTATGTGGATGCTGTGATAAATCACTGACAAGGATTTGAACAATTCGTTACCTAAAGTGTTCAAAATCGAAACATCTAAGTAGAAGTTTCAGAGAGTTAGAGTGAGATGATCATGTTTGTAGTATTAGGAAAGTTCAAATTAGATTTTGAATTTAAAATTTTTTCTATAGTGAACATACATCATCTACATAGTCTCACGTTAATTTATGGTAATATATCAAGAACTTAAATGTATGGTTACAAATTTGATAGATGCAAGTTTAAATTGCATGAAATAACAAGCCCTTTGCCGTGCGCTTTGACCAAGGACGCACGACAAAGGGCTTGTTTACCGTGCGCGTTGACCAGGGGCGCACGACAATGGACTGTTTGCCGTGCGCTTTGACCACGGGCGCACGGCAAACGTTTGGGGCCCACGCAGCCCACACAACTTCGCGCCGAGGGGAAAGTTGCAAAATTCGAAACGTTTGCCGTGCGTCCTAGATCTGACGCGCGGCAAACAGCTTACCCTAATAAAACGTTTGGCCAGCCCGTGGCCGGCCACAACAACACCCACCCACACGCATGCCCACACCGCGCCGCCACCGCCGCTGCTGCTCGCCTCCCCGCCCGCCGCCGCTCGTCTCCCCAGCCGCCGGCACCGCTCGTCTCCGCAGCCACCGGCGCACCCGACCCCGCGCGGCGTCGTCTCCCCGGCCGCCGAACCAACCCCGCGCGGCGTCGTCTCCCCGGCAGCCGGCACCTCCCGACCCCGCGCGGCGTCGTCTCCCCGGTCGCCGGCTCCCCCGACCCCGCGCGCCGTCGTCCCCAACGCCGGCCCGCCCGTGACGCCGGCACGGCCTCGACGCCGGCGGCCCCTACGCCGGCCCGCCCGCCGGCCCGCGCGCCGTCGTCCCCGGCCCGACCCCGACGCTGGCGCCCCCGACGCCGGCTTGCCCGCCCACCCCCGGCCGTGCCTGCCCGGTTCCGCTCCTCCTCCGGCCGGCCGCGCGACCGGCTCCTCCTCCGGCCGGGCCGGGCCCTCCCGCTGCCGGCCTCCTGCGCACCCCTGCCCCTGCCCCTGCCCCGGCCGGTGAGTTTTTTTATTTGTAATTTAGATATATAGTTTAGTTTAGTTTAGATATAGCTTAGTTTAGTTTAGGTTACATATATAGCTTAGTTTAGTTTAGTTTATATGATTTAGTGTAGTTTATATGTGTAGTGTAGTTTATATGATTTAGTTTAGTTTATATGATTTAGTTTAGTTTTAGTATATAGTTTAGTTTAGTTTATGTGATTTAGTTTAGTTTTAGTGTATTGTAATCTTATTTAGATAGTTTAGTTTAGTTTATATAGTTTGGTTTTGTCAATTTGTCATTTATGCCAATTTGTCATTTATGACAATTTGTCAATTTTAAGGAGAGGAATTCATTGCGCCACTTGGACCGTTGGAGGCAGAAGAGGTCGTGGTGATCGTCATTGCGCTTTGGCCCTATTGGTGAGCTTTGTGTCTGGCCATCGAACCGTGTGAAGAAAACAATTGTGTAGCCCGACCTTCGTGTCGTGGCTTGTTTCTTTTGCAGGATGTGGGGTTTTGGTAACCTCCCCGTACAGGGGAGGTGCTGTCGAAATTTTTAAAAATTGCTAAGTGTTGATCTACTTTTGCAGGACTTTTCCCATCGCCGCAAGCATCGCCTGAGGAGTAGGAGGCCTCGGAGGCCTCGCCGAGGTCGTCTTGCCGTCCGCCCGCGCCTCGCCGTCGAGTCACTAGGTGAGGACATGCATAACTCTCCTTTTTGCGCATATTGTTCGTAGACTAGGCCGGTAACCTATAGTTAGGTGTGTCTCCCGTTCGAAAGAGATACGGTTGCAAATATGCATGTAATTGCATATGTATGACCGTATCTGTTTCGAATTGTCCACGCTATTTGGACAGCCTAAGGGTGTGTAGACGGGGTTAGTTTCCATGCTCTGCTCCTGTCCGAGACATAATTTCGGCATCACCTCCCTGTTGTTCTCCGGATACACAATCTCCTTGTCTGGACGTGTATCGGGAGAACAGCGGGGAGGTGCTGCCGAAATTTTGTCTCGGATAGGAGCAGAGCATGGAAACTAACCCTGTCTACACATCCTCGGGTGGGATTAGGATCTATCTTTACCTATTAGAGCATGATAGACATCGTGTATATGCAAACGATTTTTATATCACATGCTCATATATTCACTATTACAAATCTATTAATGTATGACGAACATCATTCATCATAGAACTTATGCAATTCGTCACAAAGAAACTCCAGTGACGAAAAACTTTTCATCATAGAAGTCGCGTCACAGAAGTTTCTTCATGACAAAACGGCAAATTTCGTCACAGAACTGCATTACATCTATGACGAAATACACTTCATCACAGAATAGTGTCCATTTTATGACATAAACATAACGTCACACATTTGAACCATTTTCATCATAAAATCCGTTATCACGTGACGTGTCACATGACATGGATGCTGCCACGTTGTCTCTGATGCTGCCACATGGCGCGCTGTGGTTGGTGCACATAGTGTGTTCTAATTGATCCACGTGGCACATTACAGTTGGTCCATGTGGCGTGTTCTGGTTAGTCCACATGACGTGTTCTGGTTGGTCCACGTGGCATATTCTGGTTGGTCCACGTGGCATATTCTGGTTGATCCACGTGGCATATTCTAGTTGGTCCACGTGTTTGTTATATACAATCCGTTTAAATGATAAAATTATTTAAGACCCATTTATATTATCTTCTAGTACCATAAAGAATTACAGAGATATATTAGTTACACATTATAATACATTTACATCATCCACAAATACCCCACATTATGCACTGTAACTGTTCCAGTAGGATGGCATCAGCCAAATCCAAGTAAATAAAACTTAGCGGCATTCAAGTACCACATATTAGGCACAATAAGTCAAGAACTGCTCCGGGCTCCAGTGGCGTGACATCAGCCAAATCCCAAGTAAATATAACTTAGCAGCATTTCTCTTCGCTCGTGGTAATCTGGTAGATAACATACAAAGTGATTAGTACATGAAAGTATATATGCATCTCTGAAAATATACATGAAAGCCTATACTAAATTCTTCTATTTATCTGTACAGCTACATGGAGATTCAGCTCAATCCTAAAAGCACAATTTTCTCAAGCAGCAACTTAACTTGATTAGTGTCATAAATTTAACATGATGATATATGATCTCCTGTCTTCTCCAAAAACGAACAAGCAGCACTGCCAGAGCACACAAGTAGCACTGCCAAGATGCACCTCACAAGAGTGGCAGATAATGTGCAAATCATTATTTCCATTTTCAGCAACATAAACACACAAGCAGCACTGCCAAAGCACTAACAGTTTTGGCTCACCTCATGGGAGTCAGAAGCATGTCAAGGTTCAGTGAAATCAGCTACTCAAATTTTAGGAGTTAATGGGACTAAATAAACTGTGGTGAGCAAATTATTACTAGCAACTGAAGGCCTTCCCAAACAGACTTCCTAATGGCATGACATGATGAATAGAAAATTAGCAATTACTAAAAGGCAACAAAAGCACCATAATAGTGTCACTACAGAAATGATTACCTTCTGTAGAATCCATGCATCTTGTCATTCAGAGTCCACTGAACTGAGCCTGTGAAAAATCAAACCCTGAGTTATGCAGATTGTAGATCACATAATTAGAAAAGGTGATTACTTGTTCTCCCACAAGTAATCACCTATACTTGTTCTACCAACATTAGCTAACTGACGAAACATGAAGGAAAGACCTGAACTCAGAAATATTCCAATGGAAACAATTACAAAAGCTGCATACAAGGTCTAATTATTTCTATGAGACTCACAGCAACAATGCAGATTCAATTTTTCAGGACTGAACAGACATGCCAATCAACAATATATATCTCGATGCCTCATTTGATTTTGGTACTGAACGCTTTCTCTGCTCTTTAAATTCTCCAACACTGAACTGACGCAACAAATGATACTTCTATTTCCTACTCACCCAAGCGCCTCCAGCAGCAAAACGACACATCATGGAAATTACGAGACCAAACAAATAAACAAAGCAAAACATGGAAGAGGTGCTAGCTGAGGAGTTGCCGACTAGGTAAGGCTCGATGGAGGGATCCACTCTGCCCGAGATGCGTCTGTCAGGGACGGAGCTCACGCCGGAACGGATCTTATCATCTGTGCCGCCTAGCAAGGTCCTCGGCGAGCGCGTGCCCCCGGAGCCCAGGACCTCGTTGAGCCCAGGTCCTCGTCTGCGGATCTCCCAAGATAGGGATGGGGAGGGGAGAGAGCATGGGGGCGCTGGCCAGCCGGGGAGAGGAACAACGGGCACACATATTCTCTTGTGCACTCGTCGGAGGGCCGGAGGCGCACTGCGCCAATCCAGGGAGAGGGGAAGCGGCTGCCAGGAGGAGCTGCGGGTGGATCTGAGGAGGAGCTGCGCGTGTGGATCTGAGGAGGGAGCAGCGACGTGGGAGGCGAGGAGGGACACGAGAGGTGAGGAGAGGGAGCGGCGGCGGAGGTGTGGAGGGTGGTGGCGGAGGTGTGGCGGGGGAGGCTCGTCGCCTGGAGGCGGGTGAGGGGAGAGTGGGCGGGTGAGGGAGGAGAGCTAGGGTTCCTGTTCTTTTATATGATAGTGGGGCGATGACAATCGTTAGATTGGTGATGAACGCCAGAATTAGCTGGGCCGTTTGGGCCGATATGGGCCTTAGTGTATTTCTTCTTATGATAATGCTTTTCCTTTTCTTTTTTCATTTTATTGCATCATTATGAAGTAGCACATAAAAATAATTATCTTATATATACCAACTCATTTTTATATGTAATAGACTACGCATGAGTTGTCTTCTAGAAGTTTAAAAAAAATTGGAATCGATTTACTATTTTCTATATGTTAAATGAATTTCTAGGTGGTTATCAAAATTAATTTTAAATTGAACTACATGTGCACCTAATAAGATAAAAAAAACTGCATAAAAATAAAAATTAGGCTCATGTGTTCCATTCTAGTCCATGTCATAGAGATAGATGAAAATTTTAAATGTCTTGTAGGGACAATTCAAACTTCTTTCACCAAATTACCACATAATAATTACAATAATATCAAAATTTGCTTAAAAAATTCTAAATTTTCATATGACTACATAATTTTGGTCTATAAACTTGCCATAAATAAATTAGATAGTTTTAGTGAAGTAATATCATACATTGTCCACAAATGAATACATCTCTCATATCGTTTCATATAACTCTAGTGTAACTTTGAGGTTTATGTAGCACATCACATTTTTGAACTCATATGGAACTCAAACTTGGATACAACCTTATATTCACCATAACATTACAAAATATGAAGTTAGATGATGTGACAAAGATTCAAATCACTACTTTTGTTTTCAAAATTCAAAGTTCTTTCAAACAAAACCTAAAAGTCCATCTTTTCTGCCTAATTTATAGCTCAAACCAAAAATCGTCCAATATGAAAGTTTTAGAGAATACAATTTTGAGCAAATTTTGTTTGGGCCGATTTTCTTGTTTCATTACAATTTTTTGTTTAAATCACAGTCAAAACGAGTTTGACTCCGGTGGGCTGGGCTTCGGGTGGAGATTTTTACAAAAAGGCAGGGGCTTAAACGTGAACTGAGGGAATATTTGTGAATATTTTAGAACGGATCTGGATGGAGGGTTGATTCGTAGAAAATGTAAGGGCTTTTAAGCAAAACTTTCCACGGTTGACTAGTATGCTGTCGGGGTGACGCCGGCGACGGCGGGGACGGCGGCGCCGCCAGTTCCTACGGTGGTTCCTCGCCGGAGCGACACAGTTCTCGAGCTAGCGGCCACCAAAACGAGCATGGTAAGGTCCTAGAGACTCAGGGTAGTATGGCGAGCTCAGCTCGCTAGCTTACGACGGGAGGAAAGTAGCGACGGCGGCCAGCGGCGGTGAAAGGCGGACGGCGGCCCTGGAGAATCGACGGCGAGCGATATAACTCAAATCCGAAACCAAAGCTAGGAAATAAAGGAGTCGGGAGCCTTCACTACCCCCTTACGAACCTCATGAGGTGAGTCTTGGCGAGGGAGAGGCGGCGACGAAGGAGTTCACAGGCGGCGGGCGGGGAGCTCCGATGGCGACGGTGAAATCGGTGAGGACGACGCTAGGGTTTGGCGACCTTGCAGAAAAGAAGGTGCGAACGGCGGCGGCGCGCTTTAAAGAGCCGAGGAGGCCTTGGCTTGGCGCAGGCCCATGCCTAGGCGTGCGTGCCCGACGCGGGGTTGGGGAGGCTCGAACCAGACTTGAGTTCGAGTCGGAGGAGGGGGATGACGACATGGGCCCACATGGCAGTGAGCGAAGAGAGAGGGAGACGGCCACGACAGCTGGGCTGGCCCGGCTATGGCCCAACAGGGCGGGGTGTTGGTGCGGCTGCGGGGAGAGGAGAGGGAGGCGGACTGGGCCGGGAGAGGAGATTGGGCCGGCTCGGCTGGAAGAGAAGAAAGGGATGGAAAACAGACCAAGAGTTGGAGGGGCAAAAATGAACTTAGAAGAAACAAACTGTTCTACAACTCAAATAAAAGCAAACTAAATTTGAATTCTACCAATGCGCCAATTTTTGGACTAATTCCTATATTATGTATATTAAATGAGTTTTTATCATGGATTGACAGATTTTTTGTAGTGATGTGCACCATAACAACAAACGGCGAGTGGCTCAGTGATACAGCGCATATTTCCCATTTGTGAGCTCGCGTGTTCAAGGCCTTTGCTCGCTGCATTTTTTACCTTATTTTCTAGATTATATTTCCCATTCGTGAGCTCGCGTGTTCGAGGCCTTTGCTCACTGCATTTTTTACCTTATTTTCTAGATTAACTATGGTGTAGTGGTAAGTCCACCACATGTGTGGAGCTCGAGGTCTCCAGTTCAAGACTTGTGAAGGGCAATTTTTTGGCCTTTTGTGCCATATATTTACTAATTTAATTTCAAAATTTGTTCTTTCGGTTCTCTATTTTGCTGATTTAATTTCGCAAATTGTTCTTTTGGTTCTCTTTTAGTTCAACGACTTGGTGTTAAGTAAATCAAGAAAACGTTTCCAAAAAGAAATGTAGGCAAGTGCAGTCCGTCTCATGACTTCAACTTACGTTTATTCTATTGTATGTTATGACACCAACATGGCAATGTGGGCCGATGGAGACCAGCACCACGGTGGACTCGGTAACCGTGACCACAAGGGAATTCATCGTTTAGTTCAGTGTTGAAAAGAGTGGGTCACAATTTTAAAACAAAACTCCATAAATGAATATTATAGATGGTGTGTTGTTCTATGACGAAACAAGATGTTGTTTTATGACGAATATTTTACTTTCGTCATAAATTCATAGTACCAGACCTCTGCCGCTAAAGATCTATGACGAATCACAAATTTTTGTCATAAATATGCATTATTCAATGACGAAATTTCATATTGTCATGAGGAAAACGTCATAGATGTGGACATTTCTACTAGTGATTATATGTTGAAGGATGGATAATCGTGACTGGATGTACACGGGTTGGATAAGTAGTAGTGACTGGACCAATGAATTCATAAACAATGTCAATGATTTCCTGCTCAAGGCATTTGACCAAGGACAACGTAAAGCTCCGTGTCCCTGCAAAAAATGTGAGAACAAGAAAGACCAAGCTCAGCTTGAAATGGGTAAACACATTTGTAGATATGGGTTTATGGCAAACTATACCCGGTGGATCTGTCATGGTGAAACCCATCGTGCGAGAGACGAGGTCATCAGGCAACGCATCGATGATTATGATGCTGAAGCCGGGTGCGGAGACATGTTGGATGACTATCATCAAGCACACTTCAATGGAGGGTCGAGCCATGATACGGAGGAGCCTCCAGAGGCAACCGCAAAGGCTTATTACCATATGTTGTCAAGTGCACAGAAGCCACTTCACGAGCACACTGACGTGTCTCAACTCGATGCCATCGGCCGCGTAATGGCCCTAAAGACTAAATTTGGAATCAGTCGAGACGGCTTTGATGAGATGATGACCGTCTTTGGTAGCCTGCTTCCGAAAGGCCACAATCTGCCACACAACATGTATGAGGCACAGAAGATGCTTGGGGTACTTAAGATGCCTTACGAGGTGATACATGCTTGTCCGAAAGGATGCGTCTTGTTTCGGAAAGAACATGCAGATGCAATTAAGTGCCCGAAATGCAAGGCATCTAGGTACCTGGAGGTAGATTCCGGTGACGGTAAAAAGAGACAACTCTCCATTCCAGTAAAAATCTTACGTTACCTTCCATTCATAGAGCGGATCCAACGGATTTACATGACCAAGGAAACCGCAAAACAGATGACATGGCACAAACATGGCATACGATATCGTCCTGAAAACATGGTACATCCAGCCGATGGTGATGCGTGGAAATCTTTTGACACACGTCATAGTGAGAAAGCATAAGACGCTCGAAATGTACGCGTTGCACTGGCAACAGATGGGTTCAATCCATATGGAATGACGGCTGCGCCACACACTTGTTGGCCTGTGTTCGTTATCCCCCTGAATCTCCCCCCCGGCGTCATCTTTCAGCGACAGTTCATATTCTTGTCGTTGATAATTCCAGGATATCCGGGGGACAATATGAATGTGTACATGGAACCTCTTATTGATGATTTGCTTCATGCTTGGGAGGACGGGGTGGACACATATGATCGAGCTACAAAGACAAACTTCAAAATGCGAGTGTGGTACATGTACTCCCTGCATGACCATCCGGCGTATGGGCTATTTTGCGGCTGGTGTGTCCACTGGAAGTTCCCATGCCCAGTATGTAAGGCAGCTTTCAGGTTCATCTGGTTGAAGAATGGTGGAAAATATTCTTGTTTCGACTTACACCGACAATTCCTTCCTATGGATCATCAATTCAGACAAGACATCAAGAACTTTACAAAAGGTGTCGTTGTTGATGACCCCCCGCCGCAGATCTTGACAGGTGCCGCGGTTCGTGCGCAGTTAGACGCGCTCAAGGAAAAGAAAGGGGGTGGTTTTGTGGGATACGGTGTCTCACATTCCTGGACTCAAAAGTCGGGCTTGTGGAGGCTACCGTACATGGATGACCTTCTTCTTCCACACAACATCGATATGATGCACACGGAAAAGAATTGGGGCGAGGCACTCTGGGGTACTACAATGGACATTCCTGATAAGACAAAGGATAACGTTAAAGCAAGAGTTGATCAAGCTAGGTTATGTGATAGACCAAAATACAACATTCCGCCTCCCAAAGATGGCAAGAAATGGAAAAAGCCCCCAGCCCCATACGTCATTCCAAAGGAACATAGGAGGGAAATACTAAGATGGTTTCAAACTTTAATGTTTCCAGATGGGTATGCCGCAAATCTAAGGAGGGGGTGAACTTAACTACTATGCGAATAAATGGGCTCAAGAGTCATGACTACCACATATGGATTGAGCGGCTTCTTCCGGTAATGACTCGAGGCTATCTCCCTGACCATGTGTGGCTAGTGCTTGCAGAGGTAAGCTACTTCTTCCGCATCCTCTGTGCTAAGGAGTTATCCCGGACACTGGTTGTACAATTGGAAGCTTCCGCTCCGATCTTGCTTTGTAAGTTGGAAAAGATCTTTCCACACGCATTTTTCAATCCGATGCAGCACATGATGTTGCACCTCCCAACTGAGGCACGACTAGGGGGGCCTGTGCATGGCCGTTGGTGCTATGCAATTGAAAGACAACAAAAGGTTCTTCAAACCAAATGTAAAAACAAATGCAAGATTGAAGCTTCAATTGCGGAGTCATACTGTACTGAGGAGGTGACAAACTTTACAACAAGATACTATGCTGACACTCTTCCTAGTGTGCACAATCCACCCCCCCCCCCCCCCGTTACAATGCCGATGATAATGAGTCGAACCTTAGCCTCTTCATGGGGCAACTCGGAAGTGCAAGTGTTTCGACTCCTAAGAACTTGCAATATGAAGAATGGCGCACAATCATGATTTATGTGTTGACCAATCTATCTGAAGTGCAACCATACATTGAGTAAGTTCTCAACAAAGTAGTTATCTATTGTTGCTAGCTTATGATCACTATATTAATGGTATCCAACTCTCTCATTCGTACAGTGAATTTCTTAGAAAATTCTGGAAGCAACGAAGGGTGCCAACCCAGCGGGAAGTTGATACCCTTCTTGCTACGGGCACGGGACATGGAAGCCCTGATTTCATTTATTGGTTCAAGCACAAGGTACGGTCGTACTTTACATATGTTCGACAATACACATTCCTCATACGTGCTTATAAATAAACAAAACGTCTTGCTTGTACTTGCAGGGCCAAACTGATGGGTCTATGGATCCTGAGTTGATACAAGTTTCGCGTGGGTGTGACTCTAGGGTCATGTCATATGGCGGCTATAACATGAACGGGTACCGCTTTCACACACATAGGCACGAGCAGAGTCGGCCCAATCGAAGAACCACTGTAGACGTAAAATCCGCACCTCACGCCAAGCACACAGCAAGCCGAATTAGCTAGCTTCACACGTGGCCCGGGCTTTTGAATCCGGAAACGTGCCAGTCAGTTTGCCTGAAAAACTAACAAAGGGACAAAAAAACGTTTAGATCAAAACCTGGAACGTGCCGGGTGAGACCAGACAGTTCCATATTTGCGGCATCGAAGCCAATCTCGAGAGACATATAGCTACGAACAAGCTATCTGTCGGCAGTTAAAGCCTCATTCGGCAATCGGCAAGGCACGCAGGGGGTGCACTGCCGAATGCGTGACGTAAGCATGACGAAAAATCGGCTTTCAACCGAATGAACATTGTAACGCATACTCATAGCCGATTAACGAGAAACAAAGCGTGATAGATAAATAAAAGGGTGAAACATGATCATAAATTCGCAGTAAACAAGGAATGCATAGGCCGAAAGCAGCACCCGTCAAGCATGATAACAAACAAGTTAATCCACCGCATGATACGACTTGTTTGAAATCACACCACTGATCAGATTAGACCAATCCACCGCATGATACAATCTAACCATGAAAAGCTAAAAGCACTCAATGTTTAATTACGAACTCACAACACAGTCACGAATTTACATTGAAAACAAGAATGCATAGGCCGAAAGCAGCACCCGTCAAGCATGGCAGCAAACAAGTTAATCCACCGCATGATACAACTCGTTTGAGGCCACACCACCAATCAGACTAGATCTATCCACCGCATGATACAATCTAATCATGAAAGGCTAAAAGCATTCGTTGCCCAATGCAAACCCACGAACACACGTTCACTCGTGAGAGCACTACCGAATGCGGCTATTTAGCCGAATCGGGGTCCATGGCGAAGGAACAAGCCTAATCGGTAAAGATAAATCTATCAGATCGAATCGAATTCTAATCCACCGGATGATTAGCTCTAAGACGACCCAAAAACCTGCATCTACCGCATGATACCCGGTTCTGTCAAGATCTACACGATACCGACAAGCTCGAACCCGCGACACGTGGCAACCTAGATCGGTTTCGGACTCGGCTATGAGGGGATAAGTCATCGCATCGTCAAGCAGAGCCGATTCTAGCCGATCTAGATTGGGCAAAGGTGTGTTGCATGAATTAAGCACATGGTAAAAATGAAGCAACACGGGGTAACTTAATGAATCTGTTAGATCTTGCCGAAACCTAACAGAGCCGGTAACTTGGTCCATACTAGATCTTAGCCCACCGCATGGCTCATGACCTAACAGAGGAACCTTCTTGAGACCACAACTTAAATCCACCGGATGATACTAAGCATGGTAACAAGACTACTTGCATCAAAGCTTAAATCCACCGCATGATACTAAGCATGATACAAGGTTGCCGGTACTTACGGAGGTCGACGGATCGATGACTCCTCTCGAAGAACTCGACGACTCGACTAAAGGACTCGATGTTGGCACGGGGCCGGTTTGTTGTATGATTGATTGGATCTTGGATGCATTCTACAGCTGCCATGGGTTTATATTTATACCCAGGTCTCGATACAACTCCTAGTCGGACACGACTACAATACTTGTTTCTAAAAATAAATGACGAATCCTCGTGCCCATATTGCGTTCCTTGTTCGAACCGGCCTTTTCCTTATGTTTTTCCACGTCATCACGCCTTCCCGAATGCTACCGCTTTTGCCTGCGGAACTATGCCTCTGCCGAATGACGACGCGTTCCCGACCGCAGAACGTCCTTGCCGAATGCTCTTGGGAAAAAACTCCTTTGCCGAATGATACCTTTTCAACGAATCTGGTCCACATGTCAGCCTCTTCCTGGTGTCAATTTTTGGTGTCAACACATGCCCCTTCAATTTCGGGATAAGAGGTAACTTTATCTCGGAATTGACCAGAAGCACTCAACATCCCCAAGTTAGTTTTGTTCGGCACCCGCTTCTCCTTTTTGAATCTTCAGAGCTCTCATCCGGATCCGAACCCTAGGGTCATCGATTCCCAAGATTCAATCTTCAAATGGTAAACCAAGATTTTGCTCTCCAGGTAAGCTTCAACCCTCTCAAGTACATTCGGCATTCTTCTTTCGATTTGCATCTTAAATTTTTCTCATCTTTCTCCATTCTTGATAGGCCCTAGCTGCCGAAATCCTCATTCCTGTTGAGGAAAAAGCTCCATCCTACTTCCTCGGCCCTGTAGGAGATTCAGATCCTTCCGAAATCATCGCGGCCGAGTCTCAGAGGATCCCCTTCAAGATTTCACTGACAAAACCCCATGAGTGGCAAGATGCCTTCAAGAACTGGCCTTTGCCCCCAATTGCCGGCTGGAGAAATTGGTATAAGAGGATATCTGATGACAAAAGCCCCCAAACACAGAACTGGGATCATCTGCGTATCTCTCATTGTCTGGAACTGTCATTAGCCGAAACACCAAAGAACGAGAATCTCCTGATTGCAGCTTGCCATTTTTGGTCCAATGGTGCAAATGCTTTTTTCTTCGGTCACGGCCCAATGTCTCCCACTTTGGCCGATGTCTACATGATGACCGGCCTGAACGTCACAGGAACCATATATCCATATGTCCACAAAGGTTCCTCCAAACAGACAGGAGTAAAAACAGGGGTTGGATACAAGAGATACATCCAGAACTATATGTCTGATGGCCCTCTGACCGATGTCGAATACAGGGCCTTCCTGAATATGTGGCTATGTAGATCAGTCTTTTGTGGCAAAGCCAATGAGCCAACTTTGAATCATATCGTGATGGCTGAAGAGCTGGCTGCTGGAAAAGTCATCCCACTTGGGAAATACCTCCTGGGAAGCGTCTATCATATGCTCAATCAAACCACCCACCTGATGCATACTAGTAAGAAAATCCCCTGTGTAAATGGTCCCTGGTGGTTTGTCCAAATGTGGCTGCAATTATACATGCATCAAATCGTTGCTATTGACCTCAACAGCCGAGATTTCCCTTCAATCAATTACAAAGAAGGAGAAGCCCGGAGAACCAAAGGTTGTCAAACCTATGGAGAAGCTGCTTCCACTGTATCTATCAACAAGAACATCGGTGAACTGTTTGAGCTCTTCTTCAGAGGCTTTGCTCATCCTCTTTGGTTCCCATATTTGGATAATGACAATCTTACTCTCCCTTGCGAATTCAGCTTTAAAACTGGATGCACTGATGTACACTCTGTAGCAATTTTCAATGCCTTCATCCAGCCCTGCATCCTGCCAGCCGAATTCTGTGGGGGAAGATTGGTTCAAAGTACTTATGAATATTATCAGCCAAACATGATGGCTAGACAGTTGGGATGTGGCCAAGTGCCCCCTAGGCTATTTCTCCATGAATTCCTCAGGCCTAGGGAGATTGTCAAGGATTCCACAGAGACAAGAAGGATTTTTACTTATAAATGCTGTGGAACTATTTATGCACCTGATCCTTTTGTGCCAATAATATCTGCCCATCCTTCCTTCACTCTCTGGTGGCAAGAATTCCATGATCATATCTTCAATATGCCAATCCATCCCTTCTGCCTAGAGTTAATGCCTGATTATCAGCCAACTGCAGAGGTAATATGCTTATTCCTTCATCTGTCTTAAAAACATTAACCCCAGTCGATTCTGACTCTATTATTTTGCAGGACATAACACCTGCCCCTCTTGCCAGGATAATTTTATACAAAACTGCAGGCCCAATATCTGCTTTGGGGCACCAATCTCCTACCTTGGCTCAGCTGATGGCTAGACAAGCTTCTTCAGATCCAATACTTACTAGACCACCATCTGTCAAGAGGAAATCCCTTTCTTTGACTGCCCCTTCAGTTGTAAAGAAGAAAAGAACAAGCAGCAAAATAATTGCACAGGTCAAATTTCTCCTTCCTCGAGTAAAAATGCTAATTTCATTCTGCTCATTTCTGTTCCTTTATGATTTCAGGCCAAATCACAGCAATTGGCCATTAGCACAGGACCTGCCGATGCTTCAGTGATTAGTAAAATTTCTCACCATCTTGTCCTTTAAAATTCTTTTTCATCGGCACTAACTTTCTTTCAGTCACAGAGCAAGCTTCAATGGATCCAACTTCGGAGAGCTCCTCTTTTCATCAAGAATCAGCTTCAGCTTTACCTGATGTACTTCAGCCAGAAGCCTCATCTCCACCAAAGAACCTTCCAAGCTCTCCTCAGCATGACATACAAGAATCTTTGCCTGAGCTTGAGCCGCCCTCTCTCTCCATCCAAGAGATCAGGAATAAGGTAGAGATAATTACCCAGTTTCCCCAGTTCTTTATTCAATGGATAATCATTAATTCGGCAATATCTTTTTCCAGGAGAAAATAACTTCATCACCCAGCTACTCATTTCCCTTGGATGATCTTGTTGCCGAACAAGCAGAGGAAATTTCTTCTAGTCAGACTTTATCAGAAGAAACCCAGGCAAAACTAAAGGAAATCTTCTCCTTTCTGCACAAAGACATCCAGGATCAAGTCAAGGATGCTGATCTTCTGAGAGATATGCTCGAGCCCATTGAACAAAACCTTCCTGTCGATATTCAAGCTTCTTTGGAACCAATCTCTCAATTGGATCAACAATTTGCTGCAGTCAGACAGGTTCTGAAAAGTCAATCTTTACAACCAGCTTTAGAACAAAGAAGAGCCATAGCTAAGCAATCCTTGAAAGATCTGTATATTCAAGCTCAGAGTAATAAAGAATTATCAGCTAGACTGCAGCCAGCACTTGATCTGAAGAAGATCAGAAAAGCTAAGCTAGAAGCCGAATTGAGGACTCTGTCAACTGAAATCGAAGCTGACGAGAAGAAGTTAGCCGAACTCCCTGATCTGACAGAGAGGATACGAAAGGAAGCATCGGCAATTCTAACTGAAGACAAACAGCTCAAAACGAAGCTCTCTGCTCTGATAAAAACCCAAGAAGCAGGCAAAAATCTTTTGGAGACCATTAATAGAATGATATCTGATGCTAAAGATGTAATCTCCAAGTACTTGGGTGTGTAGTTGTATCGAATATTTAATTAGCTGAATGTCTTACCAACTTTGTAGTCTCACCAATTTTTGCTTTCTTCCTCGCTTTATTGTGAACAATACATTCGGCAAAGCTTAGTCGTAACAGCGTTAGACCCGAAAAACGACCTAACACAACACAGCCGAATCCAATTTAGTAGAACTGAACCCGATTCGGCATGAATCCCAAACGACACCGAAACTGCTCGGTTCGTGGGGCTTTCCACCTTCCGAAATTTTGGGATGCGCGCCACGATCTCTTCTGCGGGTTCTATAAATAAACACCCAGGCAGCCCACAGTTTTCACCAAGTTCTTCGTCTTCCAAGTTCTTGCCGGCCCAAGCCATTCTTTTCCCCATCCACAGTAACTCCGAGAAACTTCCAATGGCCGACAACAACAGGAGGCGCCCGGCCGCCGATGAGACCGAAGGGAGTCGCGGTGGTGCTCGCCGGAGGTAAAGATTGTCTGCTTGCTTCTCTCTGTTCTTCTCGAGATTTGCCATCTTCTTGCCGAATCTCTTTGTTTTCTCAGGGTAATCCAATGGATTGTCGCCGCTGGTGCGCCAGTTGCGGCTCCAGCCGCTGCTCCTGCGGCGTCCAGCTCTTCGAGTTCGTCCAATCGATCTCTCGAATCGGACGACTCCCGCTACACAGACGGCGACGCCCGCCGATTCAAAGCGGAGCGTGACGATACTCGCCGCGAGTTGGAGGTTGTCTCCAAGCAAGCCGGGATTGCTGACCTTGAATGGCAGCACGAGCGCAAGCAGCTGCTTGAAGTCATTGATGGTGAGTCCTGTAATCTGCTCAATCTCAATTATCGTCCTCCAAATGATATTAATCTGTTATCCCCTTGCAACCTTGCAGCGCGTGATACTGAACTTGATCGACTGAAGGCGCTGGTGGAGGAGCTGGCGGACAAAGTGAACGCCCAAGGGGACACACCCGAGGCACGCCTTGGTGCGGTGGCAGGCCGTGTCGACGAAGTGGCCTCCCATGGCGTTCGCTTGGGCGTCGCTACGGGTCTCGTCGCTATGTCGACGCACACCGGCACTGACTATTCCAGGATGCCGGTTGGTTTTGCCAACAGTAACCCAGAAGACATCGATGACATTGATGCCTCCATTGATCGTCTCGACGGCCATGGTGCTGCCATTGCCGATTCAATTCATCCCCAGTCTGTTTTGAACAGGCTCTTCCAGTAGTTTGTACTAGGGATTTATGGAATTTCGGCAATAAAACTTATCTTTTGCGATCTTGCATGAACTTTCTGATGTAATATATTTTGTGCTAAGGGCAATACATTCAGTACTGGCCATTTTTCTTTTTCTCCAATATCTCTGTCAATTTCCTTCTAAAGACGATTTCTTCCCGAATATCGGCTGTTCGGCAATTTAATACATCAATCACCGATCGATTTCAATACTGGGATAATACCTCTTCAAATATCTTCCATTTATAGCAGAAGCAAATTCTTCTCCCAATAATGTCTTCAAAATATATGCATTTCCAGGCACGCATCTAACCACTCTGAAAGGACCTTCCCAATTTGGTGACCACTTGCCGAATGCACTGTATTTAGTCCCAATCGGCAATATCTCTTTCCAAACCAAATCTCCTTCTGCAAATTGCTTGACTTGCACCTTCTTGTTGTAATATCTAGCAACTCGCATTTTATTTTTCTCGATATTTTCCAAGGCCCTGAGACGAATCATATGCAAATCTTCTAATTCGTCCATCATTAAATCATTATAATCTTTAGAACCTAAATCCTTTTGCAACTTTATTCTCCTTGAGTCTAATTGTATTTCTCATGGCAAGATAGCATGATGCCCATACACCAACTCATAAGGAGACGTCTGCGTAGCCCCATGTGGAGCCATTCGGTAAGCCCATAAAGCCTCATTGAGTACCGAATGCCACTTTCTCGGCTTCTGATCAATCTTCTTCTGTATGATTTTGATCATAATTTTGTTAGAAGCTTCTGCCTGACCATTAGCTTGGGCATAATAAGGAGAAGAATTCAGTAATTTTATCCCCATACTTTCAGCAAAATCTCTGAATTCTGAAGATGTAAATTGAGTCCCTTGATCAGTGGTGATTGTCTGAGGAATCCCGAATCTGTAAATGATATGTTCCTTAACAAACTCAACCATATTTTCTGATGTCACTTTCTTCAACGGAACTGCCTCAACCCACTTAGTAAAATAATCAGTTGCTAAAAGTACGAACTTATGCCCCTTACTCGATGGAGGATTTATTTGGCCAATCAAATCTATTCCCCATCCTCTGAATGGCCATGGCTTGATAATGGGATTCAAAGCCGACACTGGAACTCTCTGAATGTTTCCAAATTTCTGACAGTCTTGACATCCCTTATAATATTCAAAACAATCTTCCAACATTGTCGGCCAGTAATATCCAGTTCTTCTAATAACCCACTTCATTCGGTAAGCTGACTGATGTGCCCCACATAATCCGTCATGCACTTCACTCATCAACCTCTTTGCTTCTTCTTGATTTAAGCAACGTAATAATATCCCGTCCAAGGATTTATAATATAAATCTTTATCAAGAAGAACAAACTTTATAGCTTTATACCTGAGTCTTCTAGAAACTTTCTGGGATGGATTATCCAAATAATCGGCAATTTCTTTCCTCCAATCCTCTTCTGCCAGATTACTCCCGAAAGCATATACATCATTAGCAAAAACTTCTGGAAGCTCTCTATAACCTGACGCACTTTGGGCCAATCTATTTGCCTCTCCATTATCCCCTCTAGGAATGTGTTGTAGAATTACTGACCGAAAGCTCTTCAATATTTCTTTGCATTCTTCATAGTAATTCCTCAAGATATTACTTCTGCATTCATATTCACCACTCAATTGTTTTATGACCAATTCTGAATCTCCAAAAATTTCAACTGCAATGGCTTTTGCTTCTTTCAAATATTGGAGCCCTTTGAGCAATGCCTCATACTCAGCCTGATTGTTAGTAACAGCAGATTGAATGGGAACAGCAAACTCAAATGTTTCTCCTTTGGGCGAAATTAATAAGATACCTGCTCCACCACCTTTGTTGCACGAAGATCCATCGAAGAATAATACCCAAGGAATAATGTTAAGCAAATTTATTGATGTATCATGATGTTCAGTAATGAAGTCAGCAATAATCTGCCCCTTGACAGCCTTTGCCGACTCAAACCTTAATTCGAATTCAGATAAGGCCAAAATCCATTTGCCAATCCTTCCATTCAAAATTGGCATTGACAACATGTGCTTAATCACATCAAATTTTGAATATACAACGCATTCGGCATTTAGCAAATATTGCCGAAATTTTGTACATGAGTAATAAACACATAAACAAAGCTTCTCTATAGCCGAATACCTTATCTCTGGATCTAGTAACTTTCGGCTAAGGTATGCAACTACTCTTTCCTTCCCTTCAAATTCTTGAATAAGGGCCGATCCAATAGTTTGGGCATCGGCCGCCACGTACAACTTGAAAGGCCTGTTCAATTGTGGAGGCACCAATATTGGTGGCTTCTTCATGTACTCCTTTATTTCATCAAAAGCCTTCTGTTGTTCGTCACCCCATACAAACTTTTGATCCTTTTTTATTTTCAACAGCGAGGAAAAGGGCAACACCTTTTGTGACAAGTTTGATATGAATCTTCTCACAAAATTTATCTTGCCAAGCAATGATTGTAACTCTTTAAGATTAGTTGGAGGAACAATTTCATCAATTGCCTTCATGCTTTTCTTACCAACTCCTATTCCTCCTTCATGTATCAAAAATCCCAGAAACTCTCCAGCCGAAACTCCAAAAGCACACTTGTTCGGGTTCATCTTAAGCCCATGCTTCCTGGTGCATTCTAGAGTTTTCCTTATGTCAGCCAAATGGGACTCATGATCCAATGACTTGATCACTACATCATCAATATATATTTCCACAATCTTGCCGATCAACTCATGAAAAATATAATTCATAGCCCTTTGATAAGTTGCACCAGCATTTTTCAATCCAAAGGTCATGACAACCCATTCAAACAACCCTATGTGTCCAGGACACCTGAAAGCTGTCTTTACTATATCTTCCAATGCCATAAAAATCTGATTGTACCCTGCATTACCATCCATGAAACTGAGCACTTTGTATCCAGCAGCAGCATCAACCAACGAATCAGCAATAGGCATTGGATACCCATCCATGGGTGTAGCCTTGTTTAGATCTCTAAAATCTATGCAAACCCTCATTTTTCCATTTTTCTTATAGACAGGAACGATATTAGAGATCCAATCCGCGTATTTACATGGCCGAATGAAATTTGCATCTAGTAATCTTTCAATCTCCTTTTTCACATCGGCCAACACTTCTTCCTTGTAGATTTTTCGGGGTGGTTGCTTGTGAGGCCTGTAACCAGGTTTGATTGGCAACCGATGCTCAACAATAGAACGGTCTAGACCGGGCATCTCCGAATAATCCCAAGCAAAACAGTCCTTGTATTCTTTTAACAATGTTACCAACTTTTCTTTGAAAACCGAATCCAAGTTAGCACTGATAAATGTCGGCCTTGGCTTGTCACCATCTCCAATGTCCACTTCTTCCAATTTATCGGCCGACACAAATCCACGTCCTAATTTTCCATCAGTTCCATCAATTGGATTTTCCATCAAAAATTACTATGAGAGCCGACTGCTTCGATCGGCTGTTGATCACTGCTGGCTGGTGCAACAGGACCTTCTCCCCAGTCTTTGCCTGAGAAACAATCTATGCCTTGATATTCCCAGAAAGCTGGTTCCATATTTGCCACGCTTATTGAATCATCTGCTTGGACAATCTCCACCTCATCATCTATCCACTGAATAAGCTGTTGATGCATAGTAGATGGAATACAACAATTTGCATGAATCCAATCTCTCCCAAGCAGCAAGCTATATGCCCCTTTGCCCTCAATGACAAAGAAAGTCGTAAGCAGAGTCTTGGACCCAATCATCAGATCAACGTGCACGCATCCCTTGGTGTCCGAAGGATTTCCAGCAAAATCATTTAGAATTATGCTCGTTGGTGTCAAATCTCTAGGGCCCATACCAAGCTTCCTGAATGTGGTATATGGCATTACATTGACAGCAGCTCCTCCATCGACAAACATCTTGGTCAACGGTTTGCCATTAACATACCCCTTCAAGTACAGTGGCTTCATGTGCCAATTCTGGGCTGGCTTCTCAAAAACAGCTTGTTTGTTCAACATCAATTGTGCCATTAACCCAAATCGTTCGGCATCATCTACATCGGGCAATGTCTCTTCCTGTACAATTTGGTTAGCTGGAGCCATGAATTCATTCGGCAGAAAACATACCATACATGTAGGAGCCGAATGACCATGTTCGTCAGGCCTGTCTTTCGGGAGCCATATTGATTTCACCTTGACCTTTGCTTGCTTCAATTCCCGATTCCTCAGGCGCTGTACTCTTCTCTTCTGGCTCTTCCTCAAACCAGGTGGGCACCATTGTCCTTCTTGCCAAACATAAGCATGATCTTCTTCTTCTTCACGATCAACCCACCTGTAATCAGCATGTCTTTTTCTTGGTTGATTATTAAAACGCCGATCATCACTAGGATGCATCCTGCCAATTCTTTCATGGATAGGTCGGCGATTGACGGTTCCCTGCCTATATTCATCATACCTGTTATTGCATTCAGGACAATTATTCCATGTGGGAAGCTTCAAACCTTCGTTCCAACAGTGTCTGAAGAAAACACAATCCCAATGTGCACGTTCTTGTTCTCGGACGTATTCCTCTTGTTCTTCCTCAAACCTTTCTTCTTCGCGCCTTCTTTTCTCCTCCTCGTACTCACGTCTCTGGTAGTGCTCTTTTTCTCGCTGACGCTGCCACTTATTGAGGAGAATACGCGATGTGACTCTGGGTTTAGAAGAATTCCCAATTTCAAATTGGCTATTCGGGAAGCGAGGTCTCTCCTCGCGAATCTGTTCAATCGTGATTTGCCGATTAGGATCTACTGAACCACTCTGCTTCGCTTTCCTTGACGTCAGGACTCTCATTTTTTCTTTTTCTCCAGATTCGGCAGTACTCACCATATTGATTGAGAACCCAACCATGTTCTGAGGAAACGGGTTACTGTCCAACTTCATCTTATTGTCGAATTTCAAATGCCCTTCTTGGATAGCTTTCTGAATCCTCACTCTAAAAACCCTGCATTCATTGATGGAATGAGAATTTCTATCATGGAATCCACAGTACCTCTTATCTTTCACTCCATCAGGCCGAAGCATAGAATGCCCCTCTGGTAGCTTGATTCGGCCTTCCTTTACAAGATAATCAAATAATTTATCTGCCTTAGTTACATCAAAATCATAGGTGCCCTTATTCTGTTTGATCCACCTCTGATTCACCATGACTGGTTCTTTACTCCACACTATCTCTGCTGCGGCTATCTCCTCGCTATCTTCATACTCATCTTCTTGATCTGCTCTTTCAAGGAATTGGTTATAGATGTCAGCTACATCATTATTTTTAGCAAATCTGGCATCTTTCTTGAAACCGTATGCCTGGTTACTCATTGAGGCCAATCTGTGTGACAACTGGCCCAGATCATCAAACTCCATCCCGAATAGCTTCTCCCGAATGGCAGGCAGCATGCCAGCTACAGCCATACCAGCCAGCTGGTCATCAGGTATGTTCAGAGAAAAGCACATGCTCTTTGTTTCCCTAAATCTCCTGAGGAACTCTGTAGGTGTTTCATTATTCCTCTGCCTTAAGCTGGTCAAATCAACCAATTTTTTCTCGGTACTGCCAATGTAGTAATGAGCATGGAATTTCTGCTCCAGGTCTTTCCAAGTACAAATCGACTGAGCAGGCAAAGAAGCAAACCATGTAAAAGCTGGACCCGTCAGTGACAAAGGAAAGTATCTGATTCTGAAAGCCTCATCCGCTGAAGCTTCTCCAAGCTGCATCAGATATCGAGCTATATGTTCCACAGTACTTGTATCATCTTGTCCTGAGAATTTAGTAAACTCTGTAGGCACCTTGACTCTATTCGGCAACGATACCCTTTGGTACCATTCTGGGAAAGGAGACGAGTACATGTACCCCTGATTTTTAGGCTTCAGACCGAATTGATTTTGCAATACATCGGTCATTTTTTGCACCATGAGGTCAATACCGGTATCTTGATTCCCTGGTCTCCCAGCAAGCATGCCCGCAGTACCAACATACCCAGGATTCGGGAGAGCGTCGATAGCATTGTAATCCATAAACTCTGAATATCCGTTTCCATACATGTCCCTTTGCAGCCTATTGTTCAAGGGAGATATCTTGTAAGCAGAAGCAGGCGGATTCCCTGTGGTACCGAATGCCATATCACCATATGTGCGAGTTTTTGGCAGTGCAGGCTGAGGGTTTTGTTGAATCGGCTGACCGTTTGTATCTTTAGTACCAGAAGCTCCAGTTTCATCAGCATTCCCTTTACCATGTGGTTTCTGAACTGGTGCTTGAACATTTAAGTATGTTGGGCCACCCAATTGCCCATGCATCTGCTCGAAGGGTTTATCCACATGCTGACCAAAAATGCTTACCATTATATGCCGAAAGCTGTTCAAGAACGCAGCATTGTGATTGGTCATTGCTTCCCCCAAAGCTTTGTATAACAAGCCCGAAAATCTCTCCCTCTCTTCTTCTTCAGTAAGATCAGATTGCCCAGGAAGGAGAACTCTTGGCAGATCGGACTTGAGAAAAGGTGCACCACTCCTGTTCTTGGCGAAAGACAGTAAACATTTGTTAATGAATTGGTCAGCAGCAGCCTTTACCATCTGTTGATGCTCTTCAGACAATTCTTCCAAAGTGACATGCATGATGTCGCTCAACTCAGGCATCTTGAAAACTTGTGTGTGTCCCACCGGGCGTGCCAAAAAGTGTGTTGACGTAAAATCCGCACCTCACGCCAAGCACACAGCAAGCCGAATTAGCTAGCTTCACACGTGGCCCGGGCTTTTGAATCCGGAAACGTGCCAGTCAGTTTGCCTGAAAAACTAACAAAGGGACAAAAAAACGTTTAGATCAAAACCTGGAACGTGCCGGGTGAGACCAGACAGTTCCATATTTGCGGCATCGAAGCCAATCTCGAGAGACATATAGCTACGAACAAGCTATCTGTCGGCAGTTAAAGCCTCATTCGGCAATCGGCAAGGCACGCAGGGGGTGCACTGCCGAATGCGTGACGTAAGCATGACGAAAAATCGGCTTTCAACCGAATGAACATTGTAACGCATACTCATAGCCGATTAACGAGAAACAAAGCGTGATAGATAAATAAAAGGGTGAAACATGATCATAAATTCGCAGTAAACAAGGAATGCATAGGCCGAAAGCAGCACCCGTCAAGCATGATAACAAACAAGTTAATCCACCGCATGATACGACTTGTTTGAAATCACACCACTGATCAGATTAGACCAATCCACCGCATGATACAATCTAACCATGAAAAGCTAAAAGCACTCAATGTTTAATTACGAACTCACAACACAGTCACGAATTTACATTGAAAACAAGAATGCATAGGCCGAAAGCAGCACCCGTCAAGCATGGCAGCAAACAAGTTAATCCACCGCATGATACAACTCGTTTGAGGCCACACCACCAATCAGACTAGATCTATCCACCGCATGATACAATCTAATCATGAAAGGCTAAAAGCATTCGTTGCCCAATGCAAACCCACGAACACACGTTCACTCGTGAGAGCACTACCGAATGCGGCTATTTAGCCGAATCGGGGTCCATGGCGAAGGAACAAGCCTAATCGGTAAAGATAAATCTATCAGATCGAATCGAATTCTAATCCACCGGATGATTAGCTCTAAGACGACCCAAAAACCTGCATCTACCGCATGATACCCGGTTCTGTCAAGATCTACACGATACCGACAAGCTCGAACCCGCGACACGTGGCAACCTAGATCGGTTTCGGACTCGGCTATGAGGGGATAAGTCATCGCATCGTCAAGCAGAGCCGATTCTAGCCGATCTAGATTGGGCAAAGGTGTGTTGCATGAATTAAGCACATGGTAAAAACGAAGCAACACGGGGTAACTTAATGAATCTGTTAGATCTTGCCGAAACCTAACAGAGCCGGTAACTTGGTCCATACTAGATCTTAGCCCACCGCATGGCTCATGACCTAACAGAGGAACCTTCTTGAGACCACAACTTAAATCCACCGGATGATACTAAGCATGGTAACAAGACTACTTGCATCAAAGCTTAAATCCACCGCATGATACTAAGCATGATACAAGGTTGCCGGTACTTACGGAGGTCGACGGATCGATGACTCCTCTCGAAGAACTCGACGACTCGACTAAAGGACTCGATGTTGGCACGGGGCCGGTTTGTTGTATGATTGATTGGATCTTGGATGCATTCTACAGCTGCCATGGGTTTATATTTATACCCAGGTCTCGATACAACTCCTAGTCGGACACGACTACAATACTTGTTTCTAAAAATAAATGACGAATCCTCGTGCCCATATTGCGTTCCTTGTTCGAACCGGCCTTTTCCTTATGTTTTTCCACGTCATCACGCCTTCCCGAATGCTACCGCTTTTGCCTGCGGAACTATGCCTCTGCCGAATGACGACGCGTTCCCGACCGCAGAACGTCCTTGCCGAATGCTCTTGGGAAAAAACTCCTTTGCCGAATGAAACCTTTTCAACGAATCTGGTCCACATGTCAGCCTCTTCCTGGTGTCAATTTTTGGTGTCAACAACCACAAACACCGGAGTTTGTACGAAAGGCAATGATGGCAATGACTATTATGGAAGAATTGAAGAAATCTATCAACTCACGTTTTCTAGTCGCAAAAAACTTAAACCTGTCATTTTCAAATGTCACTGGTTTGATCCTAATGTTAAGCGAGAGAACCTTAATATTGGACTAGTCGAGATTCGCCAGTCCTCCGTCTATGCAGGAGACGATGTCTTTATTGTGGCTCAACAAGCCACGCAAGTGTATTATCTCTCATACCTGTGCAAAAATGACAATCTACTGGGTTGGGACGTCGTGTACAAGGTATCGCCACACGGTAGACTACCTATCCCAAATAAAGAAGATTACAACATATACCCAAATACGTACGACGGAGAGTTCTTCCAAGAGAATGGGCTATCAGGCAGTTTTGTGATAGACTTAACCGAAGCGATTGAAATAGAAGATGATGATGAAAGTGGTCATGACTCGGACGCTGGAGATGAGGTTAATAATGATAGGGACGTAGAACTACTTGAGAAAATACAGTTAGGGATTGATGAAGACATTTCTTCATCGGATGAACAACCTAATTATTTGGACAATATAGATAGTGATGATGAGTATCATCCAGATGGTCCCGATACAGATATTTATTTCTAATACATGTATGTTTCGATATCATATTATTTGCAATATCAAGTTATTTTTACTAATTATGTAATCTTCATTTGTTTACTGACTATTTTTTGATTTAATTTCAGGTGATAGAACAAAGATGGTGGGCGGCGGACTTGTGCGTGCGTGTGCCTCCACGTACAAAAAAGTCGCGAGGGCAGTCGTCACGAGGGCAGTCGACGTACCCTCGCCTCCGAGAGGTAAAGGCTTGGGTCGAGGGAAGGGTGGCCCCAAGAAGCGCGCCCTCAAGAAGGGCCGAGCGCGGGAGGTGCGCCGGGAGGAGGAGGAGGAGGAGGAGGAGCAGCAGCAGGAGCAGGGGGACTCCGATGAGGAGTACGTGGCAGGGGAGGGGGGAGGAGGAGGTGGGGGGGAGGGGGAGGACGACGAGGTGGACGGTGACGGGGACGGTGAGGGGGACGAGGAGGTGTCAGGTGGAACGTCAGGGGGAAGCTCTAGTGTGACCATGTGGCAGCGAGGACCCTCGCGACTCCCGGCGAGGCCAATAGCACCAGCTCTACGCCCGCTGATTAAACCCTCGGGCAAAAGGTTTGTGCATTGTCAATATCTTTTTATTTGGTCTTTTTAAAATCGAAATACAAACTAATATTTCATATTTTTGACTTGTGACAGGGGTTGGTCAAAAATTGAGCGTGTTGGTCACAACCGCCACGTCAACGGCATCCTCGGCCTGTTGTGCAGGGAGCACTTTCCAGGCATGGTCTGGGTCGATGAGACCAGGGAGGAGCCGGCCTGGACGTGGGCACACTACCACCTTGCCAAGGATAATAGGGATAGGACCCTAGCGTCGTACCCGAGCAAGGCGGCACGGGTGAAAGCCGAACTCTAGGTCAGTCTTTTCTTGCACTACATTATTCGGTACATCATATTGACTGCATATTTTTCAATATTGACTTGAGATCATTGTCTTTGTATGCAGGATTTTTTCAGGCTTCAGGATGGATATGCCGACGAGGCGGACAAGGTGATGGAGACGGTATGCCCGAAGCTAGTGTTGGACATGCACTACGAGGCGCAAGTGCAATGCGTCATAGACCACTCCGTCAACAAGTTAGGGCGGAAGATGAGCAAAACTGAAGCTAGAACCGTGAAGCTGACCCGAGAGGAATACATACAGGTGAAATTGGTTTTATTCTCGAGTTCAATACATTGTTTAATATGATATTCTTACCTGTCTTTGGCTTGATGACGTGTAGATGCCCATGAAATGGTGTCGTAACGATACCTATTGCTAGGAGCGCATCGTCAACAAGTGGTTCACGCCGGAGTGGATCCAGAAGCACGAGCAAGGTCGTGAGAAGCGGTTGCTGAAAAAATATCCTTCCCACCATCAAGGCAACCTGAACAACGAGGAATACAGGGCACGATGGGTATGGAGCGAGCCTCATTTGTTTGTTGTAACGTTCAATTCTGCATAATTTGTAATTAACTTGCTCTTTGTTCGCAGTCCAACTCACACGGAGGCGCTGCGTGCAACGAGTTCATGGGATGGGCCTTGTCGCACAAGGGCAAGGCCACGTCGTCCGAGGCCACCTACAACCCCGAGGACCCGCCCGAGGCGTACACCGACCCCTCCATCCACCGCCGCATCACTTCGTACACGGAGATGGGTAGGCAGATCCATGGGCCAGAGTGGGATCCGAGCCGTGCGCCGCTTGATGGAGAGGTGATCATGAGGGTTGGGCAAGGAAAGAAGCATGGCCGCTACTATATTGCCGACAGCATGGTAGACACGGCGACTACTCCCACTCTCGCGGCCCTCCGAGCCAGGAGCACGGGCAGTAGCCCTCCGATACTCCCACGGCCTTCTGCAACACAGGTCCAAGTGGACCGACTTCAGGTTATTTCTGAAATATTCATCGTTACTCAATTTCTACATATATATGTTTCCTTTGCATTGTGATAATGAGACGAACATATGTGTTCTTTGCATTGTAATTGTAGGCCCGGTTCGATGAACAAGCAGTGGCACAGCAGGCGGCCTTAGTCCAGGTTGAGCAGCGGGTGGTCACACAGGTGGCCAATCAGGTGGCCGAGCATCAGCAGCTGATGGCCCAACACCATGCTACGCAGCAGCAGCTGATGGCCGAGTACATGCAGGGATGCGCGGCAGCTCTTTTGAGAGGTCTACCGATGTCTCCGATGCCTCAGATGCCTCCAATGCCCCAGATGCCCCCGTTGGTGTTCACTTCGCAGTCGGCTACGTTTCCGGCAACTCCCGTTGTGAGTCACTTGCAAACCTCGCTGACTTTCAATTCAACTCGCTTAAACATCTAGAGATACTAGAGATTGACATATATGACATAATAACTTAGATACAAAATACTCCTTTTTGTTTGTAGAATCAGTCCGCGGCATCCAACACTGTTGATGTGTCGCCACCGGGGTTAAACCCACAACAGCTGTTCCCTCCTGCTATCGGAGCCCCACCGCCGCCGTTCCAGCCACCTCCTCCTCAGTGAGCGCCTGCCAAACGATGTTGTGGTTGTTTGAGTGTATGACGATGAACTATGGTCTCGACGAACGATTGTGAACTCGTTTATGTACTCATGAATAAATTCGGAACTTGTTCATGTCTAGTTTGTGTATTTATGGATTTAATGATGGTTATTGTGCTATATATATAATGCATGTGATGTTTTATATGATATATTTATAATGCCTGTGAAATTTGGTTGATGGGGACCTTTTAAAGCGAAAAACAAAAAAAATAGGGATTTTATGGCACGTTGCCGTGCGCCGTGCATGCAGGGCGCACGGCAAACGTGCCATAGTTTGCCGTGCGCCTAGCAGCTGGCGCACGGCAAAGAGACAGCGTTTACCGTGCGCCTGCCCGCTGGCGCACGGCAAAGAGGCAGCCGTTGCCGTGCGCCGTCCCCGCGCCGTTTCCGTCCGCCGTCATGCCCCGCCGTCCCCGCGCCGTGAGCACTTTACTTTGCAGTGTGCCCACCACGGCGCACGGCAAAGATTGTTTGCCGTGCGCACGATATAAAGCGCACGGCAAAGGCTCCTTTCGCCTTTGCCGTGCAAAGCTACGCCGTGCAGCTTTTACCGTGCGCATGGGCAAAATGCGCACGGCAAAGCCTTTGCGGTGGGCTTTTGGGCCTTTGCTGCTGGCTCCGGTAGCGGCTCTCGGCAACCTAGCACCGTTGACTTTGATTGTCGTTGCAATATGTATATATACAAGTGCCGGTAAAAAGTTCTCAATAATTCCACTGGCGTTGGCTTTACGCCTACTGCTGCTTGCTAGTACTAATAATATATTCTGCGCATTTCGGTGATGTAGCACCACAAGCAGATCGAGGCGGGTAGTTGACCTTTTGATATTTGCCGTTTCATGTACGGAGTACAAGTACAGAGTGGTGTGGGAGCTGCACAAAATGGCCGTTGACATTGCCCACACAGATAGATCCAATCGTTGGACGGATCCGGCCGCCTAAAAAAAAAAAGAAGAGATCTCTCACCGACGAGATCGACAGAAAATAAAGCAGGGCGACTCGGTTAATTTAGCTTTGATTTGTCCGTCCGCAGGACGTCTGATAACGTACGCGTAGCCACACTGCTTTGTTAAGTTTCTTCTTCGATCCGGTTCCGTTCCCGCCTGAACGCAATGCAGGTCAACGTACGGGGGAGGCGTGTATGCATGCACGCACGCATGGAGATGCAGTCCGGCGCTGGCATTGCCATATGCAGCATCGTCATGCATGGCGTGTGCACGTCGGTCAGGAGGAATAATCGGAAGTCAACGAAAACAGCGCATGGATTCCATCGTACCGCGCTGCATGCAGGTTTGCGCGCGTTCACCTGTAGTCATTATTCGCGTGGCCGGACCCAGCTAGCAGGCTCATATATGCATGCAGCTAGCGTCAATTGGCTGGCGCGTTGAAGATTATGCTTGGCAAACAAGGAGCTTACACACACTGACAGAAACACATGGTGCCTGCCTACCAAGGCGTCTTGGGCAGGAGAGCCGGCGGTCAGAGTTGATTTTTAGAGGCGTATATCGAGCGGCGAACACGTGTACGTACACCCGACTTTCAACAGAGACGTACGACCGAAATGTCGCACGGCCGGGTCGGAGCGACGACGCCGCGTACACACATACAACAATGCATATGGTGTAGCTCTTAGCGCCAAAAGAAAAAGGCGGAATAGCCAAATCCGTCTCTGAACTATCATCGAAAACTCAATTTCATCCCTAAACTACGAAAACGGTCGTTCTCGTCCTCAAACTTTCACATCCGGCTCAATTCTGTCCCTTAACTACGAAAATGACCGTCCTCGTCCTCAAACTTTCGCAACCGGCTTAATTTGATCCATGTCCAGTCAGCTATGGTCGTGAATTACCGATTCTACCCCCTTAGCAATCTCTTTCAGAAAATATGTGATGCACAAGGACAGGAAGAAACTTGGAGCTATCAGAAATAGAAGATAAAAAAATTCATTTCGATGAGAGGAGGGTAGATCAACGAGCTTCTATGGTTTATTTAAAATGAATCAGGTGGACTTCAAGGCTGAGGAAAAAGATGACCAAAGGGGTAGAATCGGTAATTCACAACCATAGCTGACTAGGCAGGGACGAAATTGAGCCGATTGTGAAAGTTTGAGGACGAGAACGGTCGTTTTCATAGTTCAGGAACGAAATTGAGCGGGTTGCGAAAGTTTGAGGACGAGAACGGCCGTTTTTGTAGTCCAAGGACGAAATTGAGCTTTCGGCAATAGTTTAGGGACGGATTTGGCTATTCCGCCAAAGGAAAAAGAAAAGAAAAGAAACGAAAAGAAAAGAAAAGAAAAGAAAAGGGACTCCGCCGACGTTGTTTAGTTTTGTAACCCGGCCGACGGGGAAGAATATTATAATGCAACAGGCCGGGTACTGCTACTAGCAGATGCATGGGAAATAAAACCGTAGTACACGTCGTTATACTAGCTAGCTAGTGTACGTACGTGACGGTGTCAGTTGTTGTGACTGCATGCGTTATATTAACCCGTAGTACGTACGTTGTTGTGCATGTAGAGAGTGCGGATGCATGATGTATCATATGTCATCTGTGAGCACCAATAATTAACGAATCCAACGGGAAGCAGCAAGCGAATGGCGATCTGCATAATTGAAAGCGAAAGCTCCAGGAAGCTGGTACATACGGCGCCTGGCCGGCGTACAGGGTAGGACACGCCCATGCATGTTGTCGGGAGCGGGCGGTGATGTGCAGTATTCGATTTCAGAGCTCGATCTGGATCGTCGGCAAAGACAGCCAGGCCAGCGATGCCACACTACCCTGCTACTCCTGGGCAGCTAGCTGGACAGTGGACACGGCATCTGTCGGCGCGGTCTCCACTCTCCTGTACGTCTCCAACAAGCACAACCCAGCCGGCAAGAACCACCCTTCTCGATCGCCTTCACACATCACTGCATGCATGCATGCATGCCGAAAGAGTACC
Source organism: Echinochloa phyllopogon (assembly GCA_033239725.1). Taxonomy (NCBI): domain Eukaryota; kingdom Viridiplantae; phylum Streptophyta; class Magnoliopsida; order Poales; family Poaceae; genus Echinochloa; species Echinochloa phyllopogon. The sequence goes on from BTCW01000001.1 coordinate 9,153,760, forward strand.
AAGTAAGTACTAGTATAAAAACAAAAACGAGTACCGAGCGGGGAAACGGTGACAGTATGTAGAAGAGTATTTCCACCCAACAAAAGAAGAAAAAAAAATGCACGGATTGAAGAGTATTAGATTAGCTTTCTATTTTAGGAAACAAATCTCGCACACGTAGTTATAGCTGTCGCTGCAGGCCTTCTATTTACTGCCAGCCCACTACCCACCCCAACGTAATCCAGACAAAAGCAATTATTCCACAATCGTGCACATAAATTATCCAAAAAAAATTCCTGTAACTGCACGCATGCAAATCTGCACATAAACTGCATATCGCGCTGATCGTGCAACATCTCACGAATTCTTTGACAGCCTTATCTATACTTCAAACTATTTTGCTCTTAGTTTTCTGTACAAAAGCATCCTGATCTGGTTTTCTTAAATTTCACCCATTACAATTGCAAATATTTGCATTATCTGGGCACAACCGTATGACCTGTCAGAGGCAATGATCATAATTAATTTGGATGCACACAGTAATTTGATATGCTGTAGCATATGCATTGTCACAAGAAAAAATTATCTTCACCAACGATGATTGCAAACAACGATGACTGCACACCTGCTTCCCTTCATGACCTGCAATGTGTTTAAGGAAGAACATAATGCATAATTAGAGAAGCACCAGAGGTATAAGGCTTTTGCAGTATTTTGCCTACATAAAACATTAGATTGCCCCTACAAGACCAAATATAGGGTTGACTAGAAAAAAAAGATGAACTGAAAAAAAACTGGCAGTAACAAAGGGCGACATAAAAAAACAGATGTAAGATCATGTAATTCTAAAGGCAGTACAATTGCTAATAGTTTGCTTCTAACCTACTACTGAAAGCAAGACATCACCGAATAGGGGGCAATGTGGAAAATAAATGGTAACACATTGCCTAATAATATCACTGTTTTTGCTTCATGCTTTTTAACAGGTGGCTCCTCGCATACAATAATTCCAGCAATGCTACTATATCCACTAGTTTTTATCAGAATTCAGAAACAATGGATCTCGTATAGCGTTGGTACTGCTAGTTCCCTTAACTTTGGTTATATTATGTTAATCTAAACAACACGTGAAGCACCTGCTGCTATATCTAGGAATGATACCTTGCCTACTAAATTAAACTGAAGAACATTACTGTCTAACTAATAATAGTATTTTCCTAGCTAATAATACTACTTTGCCTATATAAGAATAGCACATTGCCTAACTAAGAGTAGTAATTTGCCTAACCAATAATAAAAATAATGATACCATTTTCGTTTTCATCCCTACATGAATGAGCTGCAACTTCACTGCTGACAATGATGATCTGGTGAACTATCAGGCCACTGAACACCAAACTACAAGAAAAAGGGGACATATTGGTAGAAGCTTTAAAGTTGAAGAGCATGTTATAGTGCTGATTCACTCAGGAAGCTTGGAGGCAGAAAAGAAAGGCACATCAGGTTCCAAACACCATTTTGTGGGACTGAAATGATGAAAGAAAAGCTTAGATTAGTGAAAAGAATAGCAAGTTCAGTTAGTATCAAGAGTAAAATATCACCAAGCCTAATTACATATAGTAACAAATATTATCAATTCAATATGACCTAATGAATTAAAACAGTAAAATAATCAGGTAACTACGAGTTCAAGAAATTTGGCAAAGTATTGAATTTTCCTATACTTTACTTTGCCTAAAAGGAGAACATTACTTCTGCCTAATTGACAGTAATAATTTGCCTATACAAGAACATTAGTTTTGCATTCCTAATTTCCTATGAAAATGAAAAATAGTCAGCATTAACCAGGGACAGCACTCATCATCTATTAAAAATTTTAGAAAGTGAAGCACAAAGGGAAACAAATCAACATTAAATAGTAAGCATCTTACAGGCTACATTGGCACACAAAGGCACAAAAAAGAGGCAAACACTAAAATTAGCTTATGTAGTTTGGTACAAGCGCAGGTGTATTTAGATAGAAAACGGAGAACCATACTACCATAGTTGTCTATTTCAGAACAATATCATTGTCTAATCAGAACCATATTGTTGTCTATTGGAGAACCATATTTTGCCTAATTTGTGTCCATACATACACTAGACAAGGTGAAGAATGAGAGAAATGACGAGCTGTCGCGGCAAGGATGTATCTTTGTGTCTATAGGTAAAAAACAGCAAGGGCATCAGCAGCGACAGTAAAAAAAGGAAATGGACACAAACAACTATTAATGAGAGAAAACAGGGATAAGCTAACAGAATACACCAAATAATGGATCTCATGGTGATGCTATATGATCAATAAAAATGATATACTTCTATATCCTAGTAGCAATGATGGTGTCTTTGCATAGAAAACTGAGAAACATAGATTTGCCTATATCACAACTATATTATTGCCTGATCAAATCTATAATATTGCCTAATAGAAACCATAGTGTTGCCTACTTGAGAATCATAATACCCAGACAAGTAGTTGTAGTACATATTATTGCCTAATCAGATCTATAATATTGTCTAATAGAAACCATAGTATTGCCTATCTTTGTGTTTTTATAGGTATAAAAAGCAGTAAGGGACCTGGCGGAGTGGTAGAGACTCTCCACTTGTGGCCTGGAGGTCCTGGGTTCGAACCAGCCTCTTTGCAGAATTTTAAAAAGAATTTTGCAAGGGTAAGGCTGTCTAGGAACCTTCCCCAGACCCCACCTTGTGTGGGAGCTTTTGCACTGGGTACGCCCCCTGGAAAAAGTTAAAATTCAGATCCTAGCCAAAAACCAGAACATGTAATGCATACACATGCATGTGGCATATATACAGAATAAAAACTACTAATACAAATAAACAACATGCCACTAATAAACTGCCTACATACATCCAACTTACATGTTTCTTGTTACATCATTACAATGCTTGTTGATTCTATTTCCCTACTTTTTTCTGTAAGCAAATATTTAAGACCATGGATCTCAATCAGCTCCCGTCAGATTTTATTTTGACTTCTTAGATGGCATTGATGAAATAAATGAAGATCCAGATAGGTCCAATCCACCATTTTGCACACAGCAATCACCCAACCTTCCCACTATTTCAGAAGTCAGACTATCCCTTGAACATGCTGTTTTGGAAGAGGCAGAACATGATCCAACACATCCTGCCCCAGATCCTCCTAAGAACAGCATAGATGATGAAGTTGTAGAAGAGATTTGGTCTACGCCTACCATACAATGGACAGTCATTTGCCTCCAAGCAAGAAGCACGTGATTATTACAATGCCTATGCAAAAGGCTTGGTTTTTCAATCTGCACAAACACAAGCCGCCTATCAACCGTGACGTGGGAGCAACAAAAAGTTCAGTTTGTTTGTAACAAGGAAGGCCGTTGTAGGAGAGGTAAATTACAGGAAGCAAATGTTGAGTCATCTGGTGATGAAAACTCTGATGGATTGGACTGTGAGCCTGAAAACATTGGTGTCGCTGAAACCAATGAGGGAGAAACAGAGAAGAAGAAGAAACTTGATGGAGGCAAGAAGAGAAAGAGGGAAAAATGTGGTACACTGATTGCAAAGCAAGGATGGTTGTGAAACTAATTAGTGGGAGGTGGCATGCGGTACACTGATTGCAAAGCAAGGATGGTTATGAAACTAATTAGTTGGAGGTGGCATGTAATATACTTTGTACCTGACCACAACTACGATCTTGTCGTTAAGCCTTCGCTGAAAAATTTTCTAAGGTCTCACAAAGGAATCCCCAAGCATGAGAAAGACTTCATTGTATACTAACGATTAATATAATGCCTAGATCCTTGTATACTAACGAACATATTTTATAACACTAATCATATAGGATGTAGATAGTAGATAGGAGCTCCCATTATGCTATCAGCAACTCTCTATCTTGCTAAAAATATTTCCATGATTATTTACTAAACTTTATTAGGCAGTAAGAAAAGCAATATTATCTATGAGAACAAGCAAATAAATGTACTGTTATTAGGCAATATTATGACAAGATTAAGGCAAAATAGTGCAAATCATTAGGCAATTATTATGAGAACAAGCAAATTAATTCATGTCTATCTTTTCTATTCTTGCATTGAAAAAAATGTATACAAATAGCAATGCCCCTTGTTAACATACCGCATTGGTTGGTGGTGCATGATCTTGCTGCCACTTGGGTAGTCTAGGCATTGTACTGAGTATCTAAAAAGAAAACATCAATGTGATCAGCTCTGGTTTCTCACACATTGCTAATATACAAATAGGTGCCTGTATGTATACAAAAAAAGAAGCACTGTACCTGTATGTGACATAGCTTGTGCTTTCCAGTAGAAATCAAAATGTAGACATCCTTACTTGCAAAAACAGAAAGTCAGGAAAGTATATGAGTGCAGACCAATAAAAAAAGTACAATGTGGGTACATTGGCTGGTATATATCCATAAAAAGGTGTATACCCATCTATCAGTCACAACAAACTAGCCTCCAAGCCTCATTGTTTAGCAACAGAAAGAGCGTGGACTGCCTCCATCATGTTTGTGTGAGCCTGCTATAGCACCAAAACAAATGATTGAATCAGTATCAAATAGAGGAGGGCAGATAATCAGAATATTACTTTGCTAACTAGAAGGTAAACTAAGAATGTATTTTTTTTCTTATAAAATTTGAACATCAAAACCAAAATACCAAAATTCGCAAACATATAAAAGGCTGATAAAACCATAACACGGAAATGCCAAACAACAATGGATAAATTGCATGTTGATCTCGCATAAATTACATATTTCAGTAGCATGTTATTGCCCAATAAATTACAATGTGAGGACCGGTATGGTCAATGTTACACCTAAAACAAAATGAGTTTGGTGTCCTATTACAAATGCATCTATGCTTGCAACTATTGCAGATTTTGCCTACTACACAGGGTCCTACTGTAGTTGTGCCTATAGATGCATCATCTAACCCTAAAATTATTTTGCACTATTTGCCTAATCAAAACTATATTATTGCCTAATCAAAACCATATTATTGCCTAGTGCGATATATTATTTTGCCTATTTCAGAATCATATTATTGCCTAAACCATATATTTTCCTAATCAAAACCATATTATTGCCTAATACGATATATTATTTTGACTATTTTCAAATCATATTATTACATATTCAGTAAACCATATTTTTGTCTAATGAGATACACTGTAAAAGAAACTTTTGTACTATTGCACTATATTAGAGGCACTGCATTCGCGCATTGACCCGCATTGACCAGTGTAACAGTATATTTTTTCTAGTAGTGCTACATGACCTGCTGAAGACAAGCAACCAGAAAAAAATAGCATGCACCTAATAGCATCGTCGGAAATAGACAAAAAGAGATCGAAACTCACATCACGCCTGCACCGACCTCTTCTTTCGGAAATCGATCCAGCTTTACACTGCAAAAATCAGAGAAACAGAAAACAATATCAGTTTACAAAATACGCAAAGAGAAGCTGCAAATTCCTCACCAGCTTTATTTGCCTTTTTTAACTACTAGTCGCGCTGGTCACCTGCCGGAAACGGTCGGGGTCTTCCGTCTCCAAGCTTGGACGCGATCTCGGCCTCGGGGCGGGGCAACCCCCCATCTCCCGTCTCCTATTCCCATCCCCTCCGACGCGGTCAGTCAAACCCCACCACCTGCCCACCATTCCCGATCGAGTCCCCGCCGTCTCCTATAAATACCCCCATCATCCTCACCAACGAACCAAGCAACTCCGATCCCGATCGATCGCCTCTTCCAAATCGACTCACTCCTCCATTGACCGCAAGGCCAGCAGCAACTTTCAATCTCCACACGCACAGCGGCATCTCCTCCAATGACCAATCCAACCATGGCGGCGGCTCTCCAGCTCCAATCGCAGCGCCTCTTCCTGACCGCCTCCACCTCGTCTTCCTGGGCCGGCGCGCGCCGCCCGCGGCGGACCACCACCTGCCGCGCCGCCCTGCAGACGACGTCGTCGCCCCCCAGCCCCACCGCACTCAAGCTCGACTGGATCGACGCGCGCGTCGTCGCGACGCCGGCGCCGGCGCAGGACGGCGGGGCGGCCGAGAAGCTCCGCGCGGTGGCGGAGGCGGCGGCGGACCGCGCCGAGATGCACGACATCATCGGCCGCCAGCGGGACAACTGGAACCACCTGCTGCTCCACTCCACCAACTCCCTCACGCTCGCCGCCTCCGCCATGGCCGCGCTCGCGCCGGGTGCCCCCGCCATGGGCGCGCTCAAGGCCTCCGCGGGGATCCTCCTCGCCACGGCCGCCGTCACCATGGCCGCCGTCAACAAGATCCAGCCGTCCCAGCTCGCCGAGGAGCAGCGCAACGCCACACGCCTCTGGAGGCAGCTCGAGCGCGACCTCCGCGCCGCCCTCGACGCCCACCACCACAGGACGGCGACGGCGATCACCGAGGCCGACGTGCAGGACGCCATGGACAGGGTGCTCGCGCTCGACGCGGCGTACCCGCTCCCCTTGCTGGGGGGCATGCTCGACAAGTTCCCCAAGACGCTCGAGCCCACCCGGTGGTGGCCCAAGCGGCAGAGCAAGCCGGCTGCGGCGGCGGCGGCTCACCCCAGGGCCATCAACGGCGGCGCCCGGCGAGGCTCCAGATCCAGCTCCAGCGCCGCCGCCGGCAGGAACGGCTGGACGCAAGACCTTGAAGACGAGATGCGCGGCCTGGTGCGGGTGCTGCGTGCCAAGGACGAGCAGGAGTACGTCAAGGCCGGCACGCTGGTGCTCACCGTCAACCGTGGCCTCGCCGTGGCGGGGCCGGCGCTCGCGGGCACGGCCGCGGTCGCCGCGGCGTTCGCCGGCGCCGGGGAGGCCGGGACCTGGGCCTCCGGCGCCGCCGCGCTCTGCGGCGCGCTGGCGGCGGCGGCGAACACGGTGGAGCACGGCGGGCAGCTGGGCATGCTCTTCGAGCTCTGCCGCAACGTGGCCGGCTTCTACCGGAAGGTGCAGGAGGACATCGAGGCGTGCCTGGAAGAGGCCGACGCCGACCGGAGGGAGAACGGCGAGGTCTTCGAGGCCAAGGTGGCGCTGCTGCTCGGCCGGAGGGCGTCGGAGCTCAGGCAGTTCAGGCGGATGGCGTCGGCGTCCGTCAGGGACGAAGACATCCAAGACTACGCCGGCAAGCTCTTCTGATCGAGCAGCGGATTTTTCAGCGGATTAAGATAGAGAATAGAATTCATATGAGAATGTGCATAGATACAAACAAACCAGTAGTGCTAGTTAATTGGGGTCCCGAACAAATTAACGTTCATGGGAGCTCCATCCATTCATTCATTCTTTTTGTAACACAAGTGAAATTGAATTGACAATTCTTTGATTCATTATCCACTTGATGAAGTTTGACGATTCTTTTGTTTTATACTAGTCCATCAACCCGTGCACCTGCACGGGCTAACAATATTTTACAAATTATATGGATATAGAACACTATGATATATCAATGATTCATGATTTATATGTGACTGATGAGCATTTTTGTCTGTCTCTTTAGTACATTCCTCCATTGACCAAAACTTTGCACACAATATTTTGGGGATTTTTCTTAACATTTACAATATTCCTTTACTTTATATATGTTCGGCCATACATGGAATAATATTTTTCTTTTATTTTCTATAGTTTGGTCTCTGGAATGTACTGTGTAGTCGAGGAAAAAAGACCTAAATTAATTTTTTAAACAAAAATCATGTGCAATGATGCAGGATAGTAATATTTTAGTTTAGTTTTGCAAGACAATTGCAAATGAGAATAACTTGGGAGTGGATACTTGGGTTTACTGGATTTGTTTCTTACAGACGGAGATGCGTAATTTAAAGGTAGGTACTAAACTATTTTATGTTACTTTTTCGTTATAATACACTTACGTAATTTTGAAGCAGACGGTGGAATAATTTGGGTTAACTTTTTGTCATGGCGAATATAGACAGTCTATAAATAGTAAGATCCAATAGTTATTGTTGTCAATAATGATTACAACTTACCAAAAAGTTATGATCAAATATTTTTTTCCTTTTCATGCAACTTTTTTAATATTTCTCTCCTTTTCAAGCAAACTCAAAAGACAGTAGCTTGCCAATTAGCCCTGCCTATTGCATATCATAGTACTACTTTAATGACATACTATAATATAAGCGCCATGTAAATGAGTTTTAGCAAAAGATTTCCTACGGTTTCTGCTCCTTTAACCTAACTTCAAGCCAAAAATTTTAAAATAAATTTTGACATGTGTTTAACCTCCTTGTCAACTGTCAACCCAGGCAGGGTTAATTTACCTCGTGAAAAAGTGGTAGTGCACTGAGCCAAAAAAATAATGCCACATTTGTTTATTTTATCTTGTATACTTGGGCTGTAAATAACATTCTTTTAGCTCTCATCAATCGTTGTTGAAACCATTGATATCTTAAAAGCACAAAGTATGATTGATACGGTAATTAGTATGCACCCTGCTGCCATCCTTATAGCTATGTATACATTGTCAGCATAAAGATGGTGGGTTTGACTACTCACCTTGGCAGAATGGCACAGGCATCATCAGTTCAACTGTGCGAAACAGAATCGATTCTAATTCGCACTGCAATGGCCTAAAAGGATAAAATAAGTCATAATATAGATTAACATTTTGAATGAACGAAAAATAATGCATAATAGATTGATTGGAGATATATGCACGCATGCATTATTCTGATAGCTTCTTGCGATGCTTGGGGTGGCAAACTTGGCGTTGCTGATTTCATCCCTGGCCAACATGAGATCTCCACGTAGTCCTTGTGATCTCTTCATGGGAATATAATATGATGGGAAACACCTTGAATGATCAACTTCACTGCGCTGTCATGGATAGCATCGAACGCAGGATGAACCGCCGTCTTAGGCGCAATAGAGGAATATATGTTTTTTTCATGTATTGGAATCAGGTGGTTGGGGATACCGGGAGCATTAATTAGGTCAATTTTAGAATGGCAGGCCTATGTAATTTAGTTGAAAAATAATGGGTTATTTTATAATATTTTACGTAATGGCAGAGGTGGGTAATTTATAGGCAAGTTTGATCCAATGGCTACTACAATTTAGTATACTGAACGGAAAGCTGGATATTTCTGATTTTTGTGAGAATTTCTAGGATTTATCTTTTTTCATAGCGCATCTCGTGAGAATTAATGTGGAGGCTTCAAAAGGAGCCTCCAATTAGTAATAGTAAGATAAGATAGAATGGATAAAGTATATAACATTATTTTAGAATGTTGTGGTTTTAGAACATAGAATTATATTAGAAATTATGCATATTGGTGAATACTTGGAAGAGGACATACTTATTTAATATAGCAACTACATATGTTTTCAGTATTAGATACATATATAAATGATAAAGTTGTAGCAGTGCTTATTAACATATTACAACTACATGCTACTTGAAACTGGTATTTCCATGTGCATGCCCAATTTCCCGGAGTGTTTTTCTTCGAAATGCACAAGAAAATTTTATTTCCTTATCCTTTTTCAATTATTGAATCCACAGGAAAATTCGAAAACTGCATGTGGAAACAATACATTTCTTATTTGTATGGTAAAGCCCACAGGAAAAGTAACACAACACACCGAAAAATTGCATTACCCTATGGGGAAAATTGCAGGCAAACATATATGTGAGAATATAGTTAACTCTCTCATCTCTCCTCTTAACAGAAAGTAACTAAAGAAAGTACTCCAACTATTATTGTTTGCAAATAGAAATGTACATTTATTTTTAACAATAAAATCCACTCATTATGTATGCATCAACAACTGTAAAGTATAAGATGAACATTTTTTCCTTTTATGCCAAGAATGACATACCATTAATTTAAGATAATGCTATAATATACCCTCATTATATATGGGCACATAGAAACTATTAATTCAATATTTGAATGAAGTAGCATATTCAAAACTTGATTTCAGTTCAGAATGTGACTTGTTCCATACTATCTATTTCATATAAATTTCCAAAAATTTTGGATGTCAATTGTCTTTATTGTATTATTTATCAGCGTTTCAAAGGTTAGATCATAAGAGTTCATCCACGTATTCCCTGCAACTTCGGGAGACGTATTCTATTATCACTCCATCTTGTCATGTAAGTCTGAACCCACTATATACACGGACCACTCAGGTAATATAGGATATATCCTACGATGGGATGTTATTTTCTATTTGACATTTTTTTATTCTGCGGACAAATGCAACTCTAGTTGTGCTATCTTTTTTATAAGTATAGTATTATGATGATAAATTTTATAGTATATAATTCCAAAATACATTAGTCCCTAAGCATTGAACTGATTGAATACACGTGTTCTAAAATTTCGAGTAGAAAAGAAAGCTCATGTGTCACTACTCCGTATCCTCGTTGCAGTTGTCAAAGTAGGGGAATCATCCTTTAGTATGTTATGCTCACTATTACTACTACAGTTTCATAGTGAAAGCGTACATCCAATCAGTGCCATGGATTATTTTTTTTTCACGCTACCATATGACATTACTATTGGGTGTGTGTGCACACACATGTTTATTTACATGACTCATGGTCTACACATTAATATTCAGTGTTAATTAATTTAGACCATGCTTGTACAATGAATGCAAGGTTAGAATGAAACATATATCTAGAACTCATGGACGGAGCCAGGAAAATTTTTAGAAGGGGCTGAACTATAAAGCTATATCGACATAACACCACTACGACCTCTTAAAATAGATAAATATAACAATTGAGTCCCTCCTATTATACGTATTTGAATACAAATTTTAACGGGAGCTTCGATGAGGCTATACATATCTGCGAGCAGTAGGGGGGCTCGAGCCCCTCCCGCCCTGCCAGTTGCCTCCGTAGCTGCTAGAACTTGATATATGTACATGTACGTCAATCCAGTAATCACAATTTATTCAAATGTGTACTGTGTAGAAATATTTACTCAATGTGATCAATAAGTATATAAGGAAGTGCCTTTCTTTCATGAAAGTAAGCTATAAAAATCTGGTACCACTGTTTGCTAGGAGATCATCGCAATTTTAATGGATGATTGTGCTATCACGAAGAGTCGAGCCCGTCTTACATCCTCCTGAAGTTTCTTGCCGATTCCACCTCTGCTGCACGGTAACCGTGGCCACCTTGCTGCCATCCTCATGCATGATCCACTCTACGCTGCAGCAGAAGCTTTGCATATATTGCCTGCTCGCCATCTCTGGGATCAACACGTCCTGCACAAGTCATCAAGCATCATCAGCCATCTGACCCTACCGGAAGATCAATAGGTCATTATGATGCGGTAATTATTCCATGGCAACCCGTGAATAACTGGGACATAGGGAAGCTAGCCGATGTGCTCGGTTTGTGGTGCTTGTTGCCGGACGGCGGCGCAGGCAACTTCTACGAATTTAGTTAGGAGATACGGAGTATGCTACAGATTGATTTTGATAGATGTGGTAAATTTAGAATCCGGTTAATGTATTATTTTTTAATGGCAAAGGTGGGTAATTAATATATAGATTTAGGGGGTTACTTTAACATATCTTTTATAATTGCAATGGTGGGTAATTATTTTAAAAATAAAATAGATCCAATGGCTATTATTATTGGTTTTGATTATAGTCTATAAATCATTGGCTAGATGTTTCTGATTTTTGTGAGAATTTCTTGGATTTATCTTTTTTTCTAGCACGTCTCGTGAGAATTAACGTGGATGCTTTAAAAGGAGCCTCCAATTAGTAATAGTAAGATAGTTTGTGCGGAGCATATTTCACATGGCCATTGTCTCCTTTTGATTGCCTGCGTGTGTTGTGTGTCCTGATGATCCGAGCACTGCCATGACGACACCAGCTAGCGTTTCACATTTTCTTTTGTTCTTGCGAGACACGGAGACAGATGAGACGAGACAAAACGGGGGTTTCAGACATTGACCGGGCGGCAAGCTCGTGAACGCGGCCGATCAATCAGTCTACCTGTTTTGTTCGGTGTCGTTGGGCATGCTGGGATGAAGACAGCAGGGTGGTCAATTCAACCTTTCAAGGGAATGGATCGATCAACGATGTTATATTTACCACTGACCATTGTCTACCTCAATGGCTCAATGGAGGGTATGTTTGCATGTTTATATATATAGTGTGAGAACTCATGGCGAGGGATTTACAACTTATAATGCTTGACCGGCAAAACAAATCTAAAGCGAAGTGATTGATCTACAACAGCAGAAACATCTATGATATAGAATGAACTTTACATGTGTGGACTAACAGAAAAGATATGATCTCATCGCTTGGGGTGACCATATGGATGTGATAAGAACTAAACATATTCAAAATTAACAGTTTTAGATCAAGATGATTATGTGGTGCCTAGACAAGAGGATGCTAGCACAAAGTCGAAGTTGGAAAACAAATAAATTGGCGGTGTGTATGGCATGCGGGGTAACAACATTAACTAACAAGACAAAGAAATATTATAAAGGTTGGAAGTGGGATGACATGGCTCATCTTCAACCTTTAAAACTCTAATAAATTTGTTATATCCAAACATCCCATTCTTTCCAATACCTAAGTATTTTACAAAGCCATGGTATTTCTCAAAAACTCCATAAATACTTTGTATCCAAATATAACCTAAATGTTTTCAAAAATAATTCACCTTTTCTCTTGATACATTGGTTTTTTTTATAGCCGATTCAATCGGAAAGCTCAACCTGTCATATTGATACATTGATCTTTTTTCATAGCCCATTCAATCGAAAAGCTCAACATGTCGTATTGATACATTGGTGTTTTTTTTATAGCCGATTCAATCGGAAAGCTCAAACCGTCATATTGATACAGATTCAGTCGAAAAGCTCAACCTGTCGTATTGATACATTGGTCTTTCTTTTATAGCCGATTCAATCGGAAAGCTCAACCTTCGTATTGATATATTGGTCTTTTTTATAGCCGATTCAATCGAAAAGCTCAACTCATCGTATTAATACATTGGTCTCTTTTTTATAGACGATTCAATCGGAGAGCTCAACCTATCGTATTGATATATTGGTTTTTTTTTTCTATAGCCGATTCAAAAAAAAGCTTAACTTGTCGTATTGATACAGTTATCTTTTTTTCAATACAATTGTCTTTTTATTATAGAATATTCAATTGGAAAGCTCAACCCGTCGTATTGATACATTGGGCCTTTTTTTCTATAGCCGATTCAAAAAAAGCTTAACCTGTCATACTGATACAATTGTCTTTTTTCAATACAATTGTCTTTTTTTTTATAGCCGATTCAATCGGAAAGCTCAACCTGTCGTGTCCACGACGGGGAGCTGAATTCGTGTGTTTCGGCGTCGATTTCAGGTGGCCTCTCCGAGGCAGACCGATCGACATTTCAAACGACTTGAAAGAAGACCGTGTGGTTCCACAGTGGCAACATTCTGAATACTTGGTCAATGGTCATTGCGATGGTATAATGGATCTGTCAAGGTTCTACGCTTGCCAATTACGAGCCTGATACGATCAGCAAGCTGGGAATGGAATTATTCAGAGACGGCGCGGTCAATTCAAGGTAACGGTTTCAACACGAGCTGTCGTGAAAGACGGCACGCGATATCAAAGCTCAAATGCACGAGCTACGACGCCGGACTGCGAGTTGATTCACAGCGAAAATTCAGTTCAGGTCTTGGTGTAGAATACGACTTGGATCCATGTGTTCTCTACAAAAACTTGGTTTGAATTTTCAGGTGTGTTTCGATAAAACCTTTTGTCTGAGTTTCAGCCGGTCTTGCACGGTGTGGCCAGACAGCTGGGGAATTGCAAGGACCTGGAAAAATGAATGTGTCATGCACTCATGCTGGTCAATCCATCCAGTGCCTGATTCTGAATACTTGGGTCATTTATAAAGTTTGAATGGAGCTCAGAAGAGCATCTAGTAAGGCAAAGTCTAATTACCAGCCACAATAGTAGTACAGGAACAATCTCATTACCACCAGTCATCAGTTGAAAAATAGAACGAGCTCATTCTCAAAGGCATGCCAATTCGTGATATACTTTGGTTCCATCGCAACCCACAAAAGCTTAATCTGTCTTTGCATGCGTCGACAATCAAACAAACCGACCACTACCGGATAAAGAATGACTCCAACAAATACGGTATACACAGCATCCTTGTTATCTGCCCGGTTAGAACCGGTTTGGGGCTGCGCTGCTATTTCTTCCTTCTAAACCATCTAAGCCTGCTTCAGAGACATGGCCCTCGCGCGAAGGTTGAGAAATATCCCCCTGCAGAAGGGACAAAGAGGGATGACCATATTACAAGTGAGATCTGCCAAGTAACACATTGGGAAACAAGTCTCGTAGAATGATCAGGACAAGAGAACATTACCAACAGCAGGCGACAAAGCTGTGGAAGATCACGCGGAATTGCAAGGGCATGTACTGATAGTTTATCCAACCAACAATTGGCCAAAACTGCAGATCAATCAGATTTATGAATGGTCCATTGGAGGGAAATTCAAAGACAAATATCAACGCCGAAAGCAAAATACATACCATCCAAGCGCTCAATTGCACGGAAGGATATTGTTTCTTCACCCTGATCTTCACCTCATTCAAAGGCCTCCCTAAATTGCAAGATGGGATAAGTATCCTCGGACTGACCATATGGTCAAGGTATATGGAAGCAACAATGGTATTGTATTTCTATAGGTATTGTATTTCTATAGATGGCCATATCATTCAAGATGCACGACTCTGGTTTCGTATTTCTGCTTATGATATTGCCATCTTTTGGGAGACTGACAATGGGAAAAACGTGATATATAGAGATGGGAAAGGGGGGAATTTTGAGATTGTAACTGGCAATTTGGTAAAGCATGCTGTCAACAGAACTTTTTTAATCACAACAAACCACACTAATTTGAAAGTTAACACACTTACTCTCAACAACGTATCCATAATAGAACAAGAACAATATATTGTTCCAGGGAGAAGATGTCAGTTGCTCCACCAACACCTGAAACGAGTAGCACACATGAAACGTTGTATGCTAAGCTACAAACATCATACTGATTAAAGCCTGTTAACCACAGCTTCACTTTAACCCAGGGTTCCAAATCCCACCGGTAAATGAAAGGGATGTCATAATTTGGTAGTAGTTCGAACAAGTTAACCAATATAGAACTACTTCTGTGTCAAGCTAGCAACATGAACTGAGAAAAAAAAAACACTTATTGCTGGAATCTATCAGTAAATCAGCCTGTTACTCACTGGTTACAGGTGTCCCAATGATATCCAGGATTTTTACTGGAAGCAGCAAAAAGAATGTTGCTCCAATCAAGACCTCGGGCAATTCTCATGTACTAGTTCTATATTACTTCAGTACAATTCTTTGCTGTTCGTCAACTATTAGTTGGCTACTGAAGTCAAAACATTTATTCCATATTACATTTGATTTCTATAGTTTGCAGAAGTACAAACTATTTATACACAGCCTGCACAGAAAGAAGTGAGGTATGGTGAAAATTGTCAATGACAAACAGTATACCTTCTTAGCTATAGTTTTGGTATCTTTCTTCCCTTTGAAGATATAATCCAAAATTTTGTGCCAGAAATGTCCAAATGGGCCACCATATGCAAAACCAAAGAGCTGCAACATGGTATCAGTATCTGGTGTCAGAATACAAAAGAGAAATACATGGAAGTGGGCATGATTGAAACAGAGGCATATAAAGAAAACACCTGTTGGTGAATAAATTATTTTGGGTTACAGACATAGCAGATTGGATGAAAGCACCATTTGTTTATCCGCAATCAATAAAGCAAAATAAGAAGTACAGAAGCATAGCTAAAGTTAACTTTTTTAAGTTTCATTTGGATTCAACAAGTCAATACCCTCATAACATTTTCATGAAGGTTATACAATATGTTACACAGATAACAATTAGGAGAATTGGGACTTGAGACCACAAGTTTCATGCCAATAGAAGAGATGCTTGGGGTGCACAATTTTTCTGAAAGAACTAAGCAGGGAAAACCACCAAACATCCAAAGCAAAGCTGCTTATCCTTATTTTGAGAAACAACCCGACATAATTTTGAATAACTAGCAACACTTGATTTGATAGCATACACTAGAAATACATGTTTGCACTCAGCGTACACTAGAAATTCATGTTTGCACTCAGCACTATAGATTTATTTGCAACCCCAACCTACGGCAACATAAATCACAGAAAAAATAAGACCAAGCAGAAGGCCCACATTGCCGCAATTCAATGGATGAACTGAAACTACTTCCCAAATGGCTTGAGCTGAAGCAATACATCCTTTAATATGCCCCCACATCCTACCAAGAATTTTCCCCAAAACCAGTAGATAACAACTATTCACACTCCTACAACAACGAAAGTACAGTTGAGGCGATATGTAAATACATTACAGACGAGCATATCACCATATCCATTCGTCCTATACGATTCCACGGCAACTAAACTCGCTGACTGCCAGAAACTAAATACAAGGCATCATGCTTACCATCTTGAGGAACAGCCGGCGCTTCTCAATCTTCTGGTACCCTGAGAGCTTCTGCGCCACGGAGTCGCTGACTCCAGCAAGGCACCCCGCCGTGATCATCTGCATCAGCCAACCAAACCAACAATTCAAGAACCCCCATCTCTTCCGAAAGAAAAAAAAAACAAAAATCCAAGAACAAGGAAGCGAAAGATGAGACCTTTGTGCGAAGCGGGTGCTGCTGGAGCTGGAGCAGGTACTGCCTCCACGCCCTGTACGCCAGCGACCCCTCCGCCTTCCCTCCTCCGCCTTTCCCTCCTCCCCGTACTACTCCTCCCGCTGACGCCATGGCGGCCGTCCTCCAACCCCGCCGGAACACCCTCCGATCGATCTGCTCCGCCCACCTACTCCTCCGACAATCGAGCACTGCGCACGCGCCCTATGTACTACGCTCGCTGGATTTTTTTGGGGACAGGCGGATTCAGCGATGCTTGGGTAGTTGGAAGAGTCGGCGAGAGAGGGGAATCGCGTGGGAGTGATTCCGGCGGGTGGCTGCCGCGGTGGTCCCTCGCCGGCCGGACGATGCACGTGGTGGCTGACGTGTGGGCCCAGGAGGAAGTTAACGCCCTCTCCGGGGTAGCTGCAGCTTTTATTAGGCCCAGCCGACGCTCTTGTGTGGGCCGTGGTTTCGATGGCCCAGCTGAGATATTATTAGGCTTTCTTCTTTCTTCGAAAACTATTGGGCCGGGTGTTGTTAGAAAAGTTAATTTGCGCTGAAAAATGAAATTTCAGTTAGTGGCTAATGAGACTGCTAAAAAAAGTTAGTGGCTAATGAGAGATCTCAACACGTGGAAAGTATAGAGATTAGGTCACGGGGAGAGATTAGGCCTTCTTCAATGGTTAACTCTTAGCTAGCACATAGAATATTTTCTTATATTTTAATAAAAGAAAGAAGAGCTATCTCTTGATAAAGAGATAGTCTCATACACACACTTTGAGATTATGTGACGACGATATGTGGGGTCATTCATACTATGAGTTATGTGCTAAGAGTTAGATCATTTGAAGAATTGTCTCTTAGAGTGTTTAGAGCTAGGTACTAGCTCATACCATTGGACAAGGCTTGGTACTCCCTTGCTTTTATAAGACGTGCACGTATTTCAAGATTCAAACTTTACCATCTTCAACCAATGATTTAACCAAAAAATTTTAATTTTTATAGTATAAATTTATAGTAGTTATATTTGTAATCAAAAGTACTATCTCATGATCATAAATGTATAATCATAAATAATATAACATAAAATAAAATAAATAAATAAATAAATGGTCAAGTCTAACTTAGAAGATCGTGTCAGATTAACTCATACCTTATAAAAGCAAAAAAGAAGAGTACTGGAAAGCAAATCTAACCCGTGGCCATTGGAAAAAGCGACGGCACAAGGAGTTGCGACCGAAATCAAAATTCTGAAATATTTTTTCTAAAAAAATATGTACCAATATACCATGTCTTTTCTTAACGTACCTACATGGTACTTATATCCCACTACACGTTGATGGAGGAAAAGGGAAGACCACTAGGGCTATGGCCCTAGATACGCGAGTCCGCTTCCTCTATATTGCAGCGTAATAAGGTATTCTCCAATGGTTGATGTTTAGTTAGCTCATAAATTATTTTTCTCATATTTTTACAGAAGAGATAGTCTCATACATATATTTTGCAATTACATGAGAATAATATGTGGGATATCCATATTATGAGCTATACGCTAAGAGCCAAATTATTGGAAGAGTTATCTTTTAAAGTGTTTAGAGTTACGTACTAACTCAAAGCATTAGAGAAGGCATAAGGCATGAAAGTTCACTCTATCCAGCAAAGTCAGTAGTCCATGGAGTTGCCCTAGGAGTTGGGTTGGCCCCGGCTCTACTCCTGCCACTACAGCAAGACCAATAATGGTGCTATTTTATAGGTCGTCTTGTTTGCAACCATCGCTAGGGGACAGGCAATTTTCTTAATTTTTTTTGCATATGGTTGGGACAAATGTTTGCAAATCTAGCCTATAAAACCATTTAAAATTACTTCACCTCAAGGCAAGATTCTGACTCCACAGCTACTATATATATGCTTCCATCAACATTAGCTTTGGTGTCACCCTCGTCGTGGTCACCACTCACCACAGGTGTCCCTGTGGTTTGGTAACCGGCAGCAAGAATCCTCAACCATCAGCATTCACCAACAGCAGTATCACACACCTGAAAAAGATCGAGAAAAGAAACAAACAACATTGACCAGTGCATGAAGGATGTGATTGGAATGACCTGCCAAGGTTGTGAGCGAACTCGGGTCTATATCTTCGCATCTCGCATGGTGCGGGGCATTGTTAAACCAAAGGTTGTTAAAACCAAAGGTTGTAAAGCAGCTCCATATTGATAGGTTGCCTCTTTATCAAGGGGTGAAAAGGAAACACCAAATCTTTGTACCACTTGTGCTATATAATTGCTTCACTACATAGACGTATCATGGTGATGGTGCTCCATCTTTTATCTCTTTGTTTGAATGGAAAAAAAAAGGAGGAATGGGAGTGCAAAATACTAGGATACCAAATTGAATATTCATGCAATGGCCAAATCGGTGAGTTGTTCATTTTGTTGTGTGCTAGTAATACAACATGATCAAGTTACACGAGGAATTTAAATTAGGTACCAATTATTTACCAGGTAACATTATTTGAAGGACGAAACTCCAAAAAGAATTTTTGGTTACCAGATACTAATAGCTTTTTTTTCAAATATGGTCATTTTGTTGGTCCACAAATATTGATCTTGGAGTCGAGCTAATTTTTATACCAATTAACTTTGTGGTAGCTGATTGAGACACTGAAACAATGCCATCGTAACCACCCCTAATATGCACTCAACATCAAAGGTCCTTATTATTGTATATATGCCATACAAAGTGCATAATGTCGCAACATATATGTGGTCGCTGTCTCTAGAAAGAGTGTCACTAACTGATGCAAAGAGATCTTCTGCATTTTTTGGCCTGATCTATGGCTATTCATGGATGGGGGAAAAAAGGAAATAAACGTCTCCAATAGCGACCTGGTGATCAAAAGGCAAAATAGCATATATTGCTGCTCTGTCCGACCTCACTGGAAGAGCATTCATGTTAAATTAGCATATCGATACCAACAGACACATTTTCGTATCCTTTACATCTTGATAGCCTACGAATGTATGTGGGGTCTTCCTCTAGTCTAGCTTAAAAATATTCCATGGGGGCAGCAGCAGCCTCCAAGCTACTGAACAGGTAGCAGCATATAGGTTACCCATCGACAGCTAACCATAATTCGGAGATACCCTAAACTCGTAGAAAATCTGTTGGTCATTGGACTTCAAGGTGGATTACATGCTAGTCACAATTTACAAGGGCTTCAGGTGAGTGAAAATTTTGGAGCCAAATCCAGGGAGATGGCTGGAGAGTGCTACGAAATAAGGAGAATTTTTCACTCACCTTAGTTCATCAGCTCTGCTGACTAGCCCGGTCAAAGGGATCCGAAATTTGTGAATTCTCCGGCTCCAGCTCCGGCTCCTTTGATGCTGCAATGGTGGAGCGATGCCCTAGATAGGACGAAGGCTCTCTATTTGTGGATACATGGAGCCAAATGTAGGGAACCACTTGAAGAATGCTCCAATTTTGGGTACAGAACCAAAATATTGCACTATGATGAGTCTTAGTATTTCTAATGAATAAATATTGTAAAATGTATTCTTTTAACGCCATGGATAATAAATAGTACAGCACAGCATTTATCATCACGGAGTAAACAATTAGAAAAGAAATGCACCGTCAATACGTTTGCATTCTATGCAACTCATTTTGAAGTAAACTCTCCGTCCAACGCTGCCAATTTCTTAACGCTGCCAGAAGTAAAATTTGGCAGCGGTTATATACTGACTATTTTATAATTAAAGATATTATTCAATTATGGAGTAAATCAAGCCAAAATTTTGTTGAGTGGGTTAATTAGTAGAAAAGGTGGATATAGATAATAAAGTGGACTTTTTCCGATTTTGATGGATCGGATCTCATCAAGTCGAGGTGTACCGCATCCCAAAATCTATAACGGGAAAAAATATAACGGCACCGTACCAAGCCATCTAGTTGCATCGATCACTACTCCTCGTGGAGGCCGGCGGAAGCGAGTGTTGTTTCTTTCTTTCCTGCTGGAGCTAGCAAATCTCAATGGCATATATGCAGAGTGCCTTCCGTTTCGAAGCATCTCACGACTCGCGAGAATGGATCATCAGTGACACTGCCATCCTCGGTCTAGCAGAAGGAAGTGCACGTACGTGTACGCTCAACGTGACAAGGATTTAAAGTACGAGAAACGACCCCCATATTCCCTGCAAATATAAACATCAGTCCATCTCACTATCTGATAGAGTGCCTGTTATCCTCTTCTTAATTTTGGCACATATATGTTCTGCTACGGCAAAACTTCGACATGGATAACGAAGTGACTATGGCAAGCATATCCTGATATCCATCCACACGGTCCCGTGCTATGTAACGAGCAGAGAGGACGATCAAGTCGCAGGGGGACGAATCAGAAACCCTGATCTCAAACCACAGCCTGATCCTTATGCATTAGGTTCCCTACGAATGATCCGGTCGACAGAAGAGACGATTGTTGCATTGGAAGTTTGAAACGAAGAATCGATGCATATATATGTGCGTGCTCGATCGTACCTTGCACCCAAGGGGCTTATTCCGCACAAATTAAAAGTTATCATTGTCTTCTTATTCGTGGGTCCAATCCGTGCTCCAGCAGGATTACCCGACTAGCTGATAATTTTAGAAACACAACTGTTATATACATTCACCAATAAACTTCACTGCATGGTATTGAAGATTTTTTTTCATTTCTTTTTGCAAATTACTCAAGATTTGGTTTCGTATTCTGATTTCATTATTCACCGGGATGGAAAACAAATTAGCAATCATGGCCACATAATAAATAACTCTACGGATTATTAGGTCAGTCTCGATCAAAGTTTCATGATATTAAATATGCTGATGTGAAATATTTGTATGAAGAGAGAAGAGGGATAGTTTCATGGAATATATTTCATCCTCATCTAACTCAGTTACATAGTTTGTGAATATACAATGAAACAGTGCACCAAGACTGGCCTTACTTTTTTTTAAGTAAATCATTGAAAAACCTATTAAAAGCTATTTGCAAAAGAAAAAACTTGATGAACTATTGAAATCTTGTAAAGTATGGGTCTGCAGCTTTGTTTACTTATACCACGCGCGTACACATTATTCGATCCTGAGGTGGGTATTTTCTCATATTTATCCATTTGTAACATGCTTTAGTTGTTTATTAGCCTACACATTTTTTCCACCCGTCCCGTTCGTCTGGCTTATCAGCCACCAGCCAACCAGCCAGTAGTATTTTTCTCTCAGAAATCAGAACAAATCAGCCATCAGTCACCAGCCAGAAATATTTTTTTCTCAGAACAAATCAGTACCAGCCACCAGACAAACGAACAAGCTCAATATGCTTTATCTTTCCACGTACGTATGTACATACGTGGTACGTACAGTGGACACATATCATGATCCATGCATACTACAGGTACACGTCGTGCAGTCGGGCAGAGGTTGTTATCCAAAGTCCCAGCTGGTAGAGGTTGTAATTTGATTCTGCTACTGCTATACGTAGGAGCAGCCTTGTGCCTCGTGCCGGCCGGTCACGACGAGCGTGATGCACTACGGGAAACCTCTATACATCACGAGTGTCTGACTCTTTGCCGAGTGTATTTTTACGGACACTCGGCAAACAAGCTCTTTGCCGAGTGTTTTTTTTTGACACTCGGCAAAACAAAAACACTCGGCAAAGAGCTTGTTTGTCGAGTGTCAAAAAAAATAGAAACTCTTTGCCGAGTGTATTATAGTTGACACTCGGTAAAGAATTGTTGTTTTCATTTTTGAACCGCAGGTGATTCAAATAATAAAATTGAAATGAGTAGAAAATTTATATGCATGTTGTTTGCCGAGTGTCAAAAAAATACACTCGGTAAAGAAGCTCTTTGCCGAGTGTACTATATTTGACACTCGGCAAAGAATTGTTATTTTCATTTTCAAACCGCAACTGATTCAAATAATAAAATTGAAATGAGTAAAAAATTTATATGCATGTTGTTTGCCGAGTGTCAAAAAAATACACTCGACAAAGAAGCTCTTTGCCTAGTGTACTATATTTGACACTCGGCAAAGAATTGTTATTTTCATTTTCAAACCGCAAGTGATTCAAATAATAAAATTGAAATGAGTAGAAAATTTATATGCATGTTGTTTGTCGAGAGTCAAAAAAAATACACTCGGCAAAGAAGCTCTTTGCCGAGTGTATTATAGTTGACACTCGACAAAGAATTATGTAATTTTCATTTTTGAACCGCAAATGATTCAAATAATAAAATTAAAAAAATTGTATGCATGTTGTTTGCCGAAAGTCAAAAAAATACACTCGGCAAAGAAGCTCTTTGCCGAGTGTATTATAGTTGACACTCGGCAAAGAGCTTCTTTGCCGAGTAGCTCTTTGCCGAGTGTATTTTCTTTGACACTCGGCAAAGATGTGAGTATAAATAATTTTTAAATTCTAAAACAAGAAAATTAAGTCTAACAATCATGGAATTTGTCATGGAATGATTGTATCACATATAGAGGTTGTGATAAAAAGTTGAGAACATTTCGCATATTTTATCATAACGATATGATGTTTACCAAATCTAAATATCTCACAAGAAGTGTATGGGTGACTTATGTGATAGAGTTAGTGGATGTATGTTTTGAATACAAACTTTTTTATATGATCTCATATGAAAAAACACTTTATACCAAAGTTGTACACCTCGATGAAATCTAAAACTTTGTAGTTGACAACTTTTGTATTTGAAATTATTCAATGCCTCAAAACATTATTATAAGTTATCTAGTTTGAAATTTGAAATTTGAATGTTTCAAATAACCTCGCATGTGAATATGTTCTATATAAAAGTTGTAGGTCTCGAAGAGATGTAAAAGTTTGTAGTTTATAACTTTTTAATTTAAGGTTATTTAATACTTTAAAATATCTTTATAATGTATCTAATTTGAAATCTTAAATTTTTAAAATTTTTATAAGACCTCGGATGTAAATTTGTTCCATATCAAAGTTGTAGATCTCGAAAAGATGAAGAAGTTTCTAGTTTACAACTTTTTCATTTGAAGTTGTTTAGCCATCTGAAATTGCGTTACGAGTGCACTAAGAAAACATAAGCGCCACGTCAGCGATCCATAGCTTTGAAACGGTGGCCTCTCATTGGTCCAAAAGTGGTCACATGGATTGCTCCCTCTCTCATCTAAATAAACTACTGGCTCTCCATCATCTTCTACCTATCTCATCTCTCTCTCCTCTCTCCTCTCTCTCTCTCCCTCTCAATCTCACAGGCGCAGCGCGGAGGCCAGCCCCGGCCAGGGCGCGCCACGACGCGGCGCGGCGGCCGGCCCCGGTCGACGGGCGGCTGGGCGGCCGGAGGCCGGCGGCAGAGGGCAGCTAGGTGGCCGGCAGCGGGGCAGCGCGGCGGCCCTGGCCGGGGCGAGCGGTAGGGCGCGGCGCGGCGGCACGAGCCTGAGCGAGCGGCATGGCGCGGCGGCCGGCGGCGGGGCGCGGCGCGGCGACCCGAGCCTGGGCTAGCGGCAGGGCGCGGCGGCGGGTGGCTCGGCGACCGCCGGGGCTGCTGGCGCGGACGGAGCGTCTAGCGCGGCGGGGCGGCTGGCGCGGCCGGAGCATGCGCGGGCCGGGCGGCCGGCGGTGGGGCGATGGGTGGCTGGCTGGGCGGCCGCCGGAGCTGCTGGCACGGCCGGCCGATGCAAGCAGTGCGGGTGAGCGGCAGGGGCGGGCGGGGCGGCGCGAGCGTGGGCGGCCGGCGTGGGCGGCGCGGTGCTGCTGGCGCGGCCGGCTCGACCCTTTTTTTATTTTTTGAAAAAGTGTTTGCCGAGTGTCGGCCGTGTTTTTTTAAAAATTTCTTGAAAAATGTTTGCCGAGTGTTGATTTTGGCACTCGGCAAAGGCTTTGCCGAGTGCCCGACGAAAAACACTCGGCAAAGAGCGTCTTTGCCGACACTAGATATGTCGAGTGTCCTTCGTCGAGTGTTACACTCGGCGAAGGCTTTGCCGAGTGTTTTTGGGGGTTTGCCGAGTGGCCCAGACACTCGGCAAACTCCGGGTTTCCCGTAGCGATGATTTAGAGAACTTGGAACGAAGGGACGCACGTACGCGTGGCTGCCGGGAGTACTCGGAACAACCCATGGAGCTCTTGCTGTCGGACACGTACGTGAGCAACTAGCAGATAGCCATAAACGTACCTTAGCCCTGCTTTTTGTGCAAACCGCATGGCGTACGTATGTACACATATACTTACGTAGCAGCAGCAGCTACGAGCGTGCGTTGCCGGTATAGTATGCTGATGAGGCTTGCACAAGCTTCCAGATATTGCTTGTTCTTCTTCTCCCATATCTCTTTTATTTCCTTTTATGGACATATGCCTTTATATCGCGTGTTTGAGTCCATGAAAATTGAAAAACCTTTCGTAAAAGTTAAAGCATCGGCTTGATCAATCGTAAATAATACTCCCTCTATTGTCTGTACTTTTCCAGCGCTGTTGAGTAGTAAAATTTATAGAAAAAGTAACACCAACCTAACATATATGATACCAGACTAATTTCGTCGAACTCATCGTGAAACGTACAGAGTATAAACATAATCAAAACTAAAAGAGAAGTTTGATGTAGGATAAAATTTAAAGGTTCCCTTCTTTTCAAGGAGAAAATAAATATGAAAGATTTGAATGTTTTATTTTTAAAAAAAGAAAATAAATATCAAAGTTTGCAAGGACAAAAACCCAAGGTCGTCCCTGGAAGATGCACGTACCCGATCGACACCAGTATGCTTTGCGGCCTTCCCCTGAAACCTGGGACTCATTGCCACGCACTGGCCGTTATAACCGCCTGGCCGGAGGAAAGAAGCGGTGGCGGGAAAGCTTAAACGCTAATCAAAATCACAAATTATACAATACAAATTTGAACCCCGGCCAGCAATATTCCCGATCGACAACGATCCTTGCTGATTCCCGCCGCGAAAAATTCATCATCTGGCCCCTGAATTGTAGTTTCCGGTGCACCTGATGCAAGGGGGTGCAAAAAGGTTAGGTCTTTGTGGGACGCCGACGACGACGCCATAATGCGGACGGCATCAGACCGCATTAGCGATGAGCGAGCAATGCCATTACTTGCTCCATCTCCCAACGTACTCATGGCCCGGCCCGTTCTAGAACGCTGCCATCGCATGGCTGCTATGTCGTCGCACCGTTAGTTCGTCTTCCCCTCTATAAATACGTACCGGCGCCAATGGCGATGGCCATCCCATGCCAGCCGGTGCAAGGCATCAGTTAGCTAGCTTCGATCACATCCTCTCGCTCTTGTCACACAAAGCAGCAAGGGAGTTGCAATTAAGCGCAGCAGCTAGCTAGCTAGCAATGGCGGCGATCAACGGCGGCGGCGCCCCCCTGGTGGTGTTCGACTTCGACAAGACCATCGTCGACTGCGACAGCGACAACTGGGTCGTCGACGCCCTCGGCGCCACCGCCCGCTTCGACGACCTCCTCCGCCGCCTCCCATGGAACCACGCCATCGTAAGTGCCATGATGCGAGTGACACGGCACGGATTGATGCGCATTATTATTCCTCATCACCAACCATGGCACGCAGGACGCGATGATGGGGGAGCTCCACGCGGAGGGCAGGGCGGCGGCGGAGCACGTCGCGGCGTGCCTCCGGGCGGCGCCGCTGTCCCCGCACGTCGCGGCGGCGATCCGGGCGGCGCACGCGCTGGGCTGCGAGCTCAGGATCCTCAGCGACGCCAACGCCTTCTTCATCGGCGCCGTCCTCGCGCACCACGGCCTCGCCGGCTACTTCTCCGCCACCGACACCAACCCGGCGCACCTCGACGCCGCCGGCCGCCTCCGCATCCGCCCCTACCACGACTTCTCCGCCGCCGCCGGCGCCGCCCCAAGCCACGGCTGCAAGCTCCCCTCGTGCCCGCCCAACATGTGCAAGGGCAAGGTCATGGAGAGGATACTCCGGGAGGAGGAGGAAGCGGCGGCGGCGGCGGGGAGGCGGCGGCGGAGGGCGGTGGTGTACCTCGGCGACGGCCGTGGCGACTACTGCCCGGCCATGAAGCTCCGCGAGGGGCACTACGTGATGCCGCGGCTCGGGTACCCCGTGTGCGAGCTCATCGCCGCCGCGCCGCCGGCCGCCGCCGTGCGCGGGTGGGACGGCTTCGAGGACCAAGCCGCCGTGCTGCTCGGCATCGTCCACGGCGAGATTGCCCGCGCCGCGGCGGACGAAGAAGAAGATGCCGCCGCCGTGAACGCCGGCGCGGCGGTCGTCGCGCCGGGCTGCCGCGCGATGCCGATGCCGGCGCGGCAGGAGGCGGCGGCGCCGCTCCTCCCGCCGGCGGTGCGCGTGCCAAACTGATCGCCGGCGGCGGCGGTCGGGTGGAGGCGTACGTGCCAGCCAAATAACTCTAGCCTCCATGGCTCCATTGGTTACTACTCTTACTTACTACTACTAGCGAGATTGTCTTGACTGAACCACGCAGGAAATCTGACTGCAGCATGCATGTCCTGCTTCGCCTCAAACTGGAAGCATTCAGTGTGTACCATGATATATACAGTACTATGGACTATATACCATTACCATCCAGCCATGATATGTTGTTATGTTGTTCGTTTTTAAAAGATTGTATTGTATTATCTTGTTTCCAAAATGGGCTCTCGCATCTCTCTGTGTTTCTTCAGGAAGAAAAACTCCATTTCCATTTTTTTTAGGGATATTTCCCATTTGAACTCTCGTGGATTTCAAGCAAGGCCCAATCATGCCAACTTCCATTGGGCCTTTTTAATTTAAGTTTTCCAATTGGGCCCATACATGCTTATTGTAACAAAGAATGCGCCCATGCTTGTTGTCACGAAGAATGTGGGCCTTGGTCCTGAATGATTTGGTTGACAATCGGCCACCGAGATGTCAGATACTCAGATGTGTATTCGAGAACTCTCCCGAGGAGCCGTCCCCAACCTGCTTCCGGAGTCTCCCAGATCCAGCGCCGCCGGCTGCCCGGCTCCCTCCTCTCCGTCTCCGGCGTTCTTCACCGGTGATTGGATAGGAGTGGAGCCACCTCGCTAGTTTCTGGTATAGTTCTATAGTAGTTTAGCTAGTATATTTATGAAGCTCTCCCGGATGGAAAAGTCGTCCCTTGCTCCCGCCGTCGGAGGTGCCGTCATCATTCTCATCACCGTCGTTCTCGCCATTCTCGGTGCCGGCGACTTGGGAGCAAAGGTGAGTCGAAATAAAATAAATCCCTTGCTTGCCCTCACTTCCGGCCATCCTCGACCCGATCTCCTCGTCCTGTCATCAGCGACGGTGAAGGTTGAGGCCTGCGTGGCCGGCCGTGGTGCAGGCATGAATGCTTTTGTCCCTCCTGCGTCTTTTGTCTTCTCGGAGTCGATCTTGGGAGGTTTGCTTACCAACACAAAAGTAAATCGGTTGGTTTTCTGATCTCACTAGTCTTGGTGGTTCAATTCCCCTTCGGGGTTCTTCGTCGTCTGGCGATTTGGGGTTGCTGGTCCCTGAGGTGCCAGAATCCTCAATGTCTGGCGTTACGCTGGTTTATGACCAGCTTTTTCAGCCGGTTCGTTCAGCGTTAACAACGCACATCGATTTCGATGGGCTGCTCAAGACGGCGATTAAAAACTTTGTTCCTTCACCGGAGAGGAAGTCGGCTTTAAGATGCGTTCTCCGACCCGGTGGCGAGGCAGACCGGGAGCTTACAAGGACCAGGATGTATTTTCACTTTGTTTTAAAAGTGTCTTTGTAAGTTTTGGAATGTAATCATCAAATATTATTATGAATGAAATATATCAACCCGGTTTCTAAAAAAAAATACTCAGATGTGTACCTGTACCTCACCTAAAAAAAAGATGCGTACCTGTACCCCTTTCGTTCCGCAAGTTGGACTCTCCAACTCATCAGAAACGAATCTGCACATGTTGGCCCAAGGCCCCAAGCTCAACTTGCCTAGCCATGCAAAGCTTCTCTGCCGCTTCCACTCCCGTAACACTTTCTCCTAGGGGCACAAAAAATTGTGTAATCAGTCACACAGACGCGCCACTCTGTCCTACTATGTGGGACACACAGTCTATCTTGTTTATGGTAAAATCTACTTCAAATGACATATTCTTGGCTAATACACTTGGGTGCTTCATGTGCACATCCTCTCTCTCTCACACACACACGCACAAACAGAGAATTCTAAAAGTTTTTAAAAACGTTTTAACAAATTCTAATCACATATTTCCGGTGGAGTACTTTCTAGACATTCTTATTGTGCGAATTTTAGCTGGTATACGTACACCACGTGTGCAACAATGTGGTTGAGGCAAGCATGGATCATGCGGTCTCTCGATCTATCTATAATTAAAAAAAACATTCCAAAGCATCCGTGCGGCTTTTCTTTGGCGCGCCACCAACCAACCGCCACCGATCCGATCCCGCCCCGCCACGGCTGACCGGCCGGCGGCTTCCCTTCGCTTTCCGCCGCCGCGTCCACGTGGCCCCACCGCTCTCCCTTACACGTGGGCCCCTCCGAGTAAACAACCAACCCCGCCTGCTTTGCTTTGATTGGATTCCTCTCGGTTTCCCTTCTCCTCTTCCCCTCTTCCTCCCCCCTCCTCAATTCGAGGACGCCTCTTCTCCCCCTCGCTCTCCTCCCGACGCACCACGCGCGCGAGAGGAGGAGGAGGAGGAGGAGGAGGGGAGGGAGGCGCGGCATGGACGGAGACCGGCGGGCAGGGGCGGAGGCGGCGGAGACGAGCGGCCGCGGCGCCGGGCTGCCGCTCGCCGTGCGGGAGCTCCTCGCCGGAGGGGTCGCCGGCGGCGTCGCCAAGACCGCCGTCGCGCCGCTCGAGCGCGTCAAGATCCTCTTCCAGGTAACCCTGATCCTTCCCGCCAAGCGGAAACAGATTGTCCTGCGTAGGATTGCGATTGCACAGTAATCTTGACGGGGTTGGAGGATTATTTCGGGCTCTCGCCGGATGTTCCCGTCGCTTTGTGGAGCCCGGATTCTTCCCCCTCAATTCGGATGTGGGATGATTGACGGTGTATTCTTTGTTATTTAGCCGACATTCCAGGGTTGTCGAGTCTTGTTCTAATAGATGCAAGTTGCGTGATCATGGAATCTTGAATGGTGGTAGCACCGTAGCCGTACGTTCCGTCTTAGAGCCTTAAAGGCTCTTGCCGACACAAGGCACAAGCTTCAAGCTTGCAAAGTCATTATAGGATGCTTACAATTGTTACATGTTGTCGGTAGGTGGAGTTTTATGGTCATGCGACAGTTTGGTTGCAGTTTTATGTAGGTATCGGGGTTAGGATCCGTCTCGGCAATCCATTCTTTGTGCGAGAGAAGGATAAATGATTGGGAAGATTTGCGGAAGTCGTTCTTTTTTTAGAAACAAGTTGATTTTACAGCTCCATTGTTAAAGGGAACCTTTGATGGAATTTGAAGCTGGAAGGAATCAAATTGAAACGAATTGACTGATGTTCTCCTGTACAGCAGTCTCATCCTGGATGAGGGTAGATCCCCATTGGGTGTTCTAGCTTAGATGACTACTGCTGAACTGCCTGTATGTCTTGGTACAGGGCTTAATGAAATTGATGATACCAGATTTTGTATTATGTAACACAGAGTAAAGCACTGAAAGCAGGACGCAAATTGATGCTACCAGCCTACCTGGTGAAGTATCATGTAACAGCAAAGGAAGCCGTTTTTTTAAGAGCTTGGCAAACATTTCCAGCAACCTTGATATGAACATTTAACTGACTGCTCGTTTAGCTGATGGTCAGAATTCTTCTTTTTGAAGTACCTTGTGTGTGCACCATAGTTCAAAGTGGGAGCCGAGATGAAAGAGTGGAAGATATGTCACATCAATGATACAAAATGGATGACCATGGAGATTTCCACACAAAAAGAAAATTGTTTCAAGTGCCAACCTTCGTAATCTAATTACAAAAAGTTGAAATAATTATCATCAATCAAAAGTACAACTAAAGAATATTAATTCATTTTTGGGGGTGCGGGATTCTAGTTGATTTCTTTCATATTGGTGGACTATACAGATAGGAAAAATCTGATCTGTTGTGTTATGTATTTTTTTTATTATATAAACTGTAAATGTTCATCATGAATCTTTGTTTGTTGTCACTGTTTGAAAGAATTATGGTCCAGGTCACATTGTTCTTGTCATTCTTTCAATCTTTGGTTATAAAGAAGCCCCTTCATCTCCCTCATGAATCTTAAGTAGCCATCTGATGTTTGAAATTCTGTTTGGAGCTTTCAGACAAGAAGAGCAGAGTTTCGCGGTTCTGGACTGATTGGATCCTTCCGAACAATCTATCGGACAGAAGGTCTTTTAGGGTTTTACAGGTTGGCCTCTTCCTAGTTTACATGGCAAATGGTAGGCTATTAATACATGTTGAACTCTAGAGCTTGACTTTTGAATTGTCTTTCCTTAGGGGAAATGGAGCTAGTGTTGCTCGAATTGTTCCTTATGCAGCTTTGCATTATATGGCCTATGAAGAATACCGCCGATGGATCATTCTTGGTTTTCCTAATGTTGAGCAAGGGCCTGTTCTTGATCTCATGGCCGGATCAATAGCTGGAGGAACAGCTGTCATATGCACATACCCTCTTGATCTAGTCCGCACAAAGTTGGCTTATCAGGTTGGTTCAAATCCTTCTTGTATTCTTGATTGAACTGGGAAACCACATTTCTTCTGTTGGGTTTAAGACACCTTTGATGTATAATGGGTCAACATATTCTCTTAGCAATGATTACTTGATTAGCTTCATTTACTGATATTGCTGTGTTTGAGGATCTATTTAGCATACCCTTTTTTTATATATCACTCATTTCCTTCGATTGTCAATACCTTTCTAATTAGTAGTCCACTCTGCAGGTAAAAAGTGCAGTGAACGTTGGTTTTAGAGAATGTAAGCCCTCTGAACAGGTTTACAGAGGGATCACGGATTGTGTCAAAACAATATACAGACAAAATGGATTGAAAGGCCTATACCGTGGCATGGGTATGTATATATTGTATTTTCCTGTTTTCTCGATGCCAGTTTCTATTACACTCACCCTCTATTAACTATGATTTCTTGTTCTTCAGCTCCATCGCTATATGGAATCTTCCCGTACTCTGGTCTTAAATTCTACTTTTATGAGAAGATGAAGAGTCATGTTCCTGAAGAGCACAGGAAAGATATCATTGCAAAACTTGGTTGTGGATCATTTGCTGGTTTGCTAGGACAGACAATAACATACCCCCTTGATGTTGTTAGGCGGCAAATGCAGGTATTGTTTTGCTCATAGCATGTGACCATTAACCATTTATATGTTCTAGTAAATAATAATATGTGATGCACCATTTTCAGGTTCAGGCCCTTTCATCATCCAGCCTTGTGGGGAGAGGAACATTTGAAAGCATGATAATGATAGCGAAACGGCAAGGTTGGCGACAACTATTCTCAGGATTGTCTATCAACTATTTGAAGGTGAGATATTTCCTTTTATTGTGCCACTAAAAGTTAATTTAGTTGTTTTTTATAAAAAATTTGTAGGAGGCAGACAAATGTGACAGGTA
This sequence comes from Echinochloa phyllopogon, assembly GCA_033239725.1. Classification (NCBI taxonomy): domain Eukaryota; kingdom Viridiplantae; phylum Streptophyta; class Magnoliopsida; order Poales; family Poaceae; genus Echinochloa; species Echinochloa phyllopogon. Next base: position 9,186,129 of record BTCW01000001.1, read on the forward strand.
AGCAGAAGCTGTTGAAACACTGCAATTATCATTTGTCTTGATTGTAGACCTTGACTTTGGACAAGCTAGAAGTTCTGATATGTATTGTCTGAATCCAAAGCCATTTTCTTTTAAGCAAGCACTTGCGTTTTTATGTCAGTTAATTAACTTGCTGAACAATGGAGTTGCTAGAACGCTTTTATCAATGTCAGTTAATTAATATTTTAGTTTGTCTACACATCAGCAGATTTTCTTTCATTTCTGTGCTCCTGCCAAAAGAAAAAAGAGTGCCTCATGGGATATATATTGATTGATATAATTATGAATTATGACTCGTGAGAACTGGCATATATAATGGTCATCTCATCTTCTTAAGTTAGTAAAGCAAAGAGTTCAATGCCAAAACATACATCTTACACACTCTCATTCACAGGTGGTGCCATCAGTAGCCATAGGATTTACTGTTTATGACTCGATGAAGGTTTGGCTCAAAGTCCCGTCAAGGGAGGAAACTGCTGTTGCTGTCTTGACAGAAGACCGAAGTAATACATCTCCTATCCCCTCCAGTTAGAATGAGTTCTAACTCTTGCGGTGCTGCCATGCTCCTTGCTGCCTTAGCATTCATAAGGCGTGTAGTATAGCATTCTTTCTAGGAGCTGCATCACCATAGCGGTTAGGCTTCTCCAACTCAATGGAGACAAATAATTCGACCATCAATAAGTGCATAAGCAAGTCGGCCGATGCCAAGAAGAATCTTGGCATATTAACCGGAGGAGGAATAGAATTCCTTGCACATTACCGATTCTTTGTGTAATTTAACCCTGTACAGACTCTGTATAGTTGAATAGCTGTGTCAAATGGAGAAGTTAAAGTCAGAATTCAGAGCAAACTGTGTTTCTACCTGTTTGTTATGGCCATAGGTAGATTTTTGCCTTCAGATTATGACTTTTATGCGTCGATCTTTCGCCATGTAACGAGAATCTATCATGCCTTGGATTCAGAACAATATTGGATCCAAGCGAGTTGCAACACGGCATCTTGGATTTTGGTCAGATTCTTGCAAAATTCAGATTCCTTTGCCGCTATGGACGGTAGCCTGTACTGGCTCTGGATACGTTCGAAATCGGATTTACATTTTACAGTTGAGTTGTCGCCTTTGTACTGCTCCAATTTTTGACGATTGACAGAAGCCATGGTTTTTCAACTTTGCAGCCTGAACTTCCGACTCTTTATGCTTGACACAAGTATCCTCAATTTGTGGTTACTTAGGTTCATCTAAAAGCCCTTTTGTGACAATCACTTGATGCTTTGTTACAAATGAAGTGCAATGTATTCTCGTATTAGCATTTTGAGTACACTACAGTGTGCAGCGGTGGGTGAATTATTAGCTTCTCCACACACACCCACCCAGTGAAAAGAAAAAATAACAATGAAAAAAAATGTGTGCAGGTGCCGGTGCAGGCACAAGGCTGGGAACCAACCCTGGCACAGGTTGCAAGGGAGCAGGGCAGGGACAGGCACAGGCTAGGATCCATAGGCTACTGCCGTGGAGGTCATACGCCTTCTTGCAGTGGATTACCTCCATGTGCAGTGCAGCTGCAGCTGTTGCTGCAGACCTAAAATGCCTGACCACATGTGATTAGCAGGGGCGAAAACAGCAACAGAGAGGAGTATTCATTTTCATCTTGCACAATTCGTGGCATCGAGAGAAAAAAGAAACGTGAAGAAGAAAATGGTTTACACATCATTCGAATGTTTTCACCTTCCTACCATTACTATCCTTGTTCCTTTCTTCCCCTACGTTACGCGGAGTCTGGTCGTCTGTACAAGTATATGTGTTGGATTTCTCATCATCGTATATTCTGACCGTAGCACTAAACATGGTAAACATGATAGGAGTATATCATCTGATCAGCCAGGTCACGTTGGTCTGTTTGACTGGTGAGGGGACCCAAGGATCTTTCGTCATTAACTACAAGTATCAATCCTACACGTTCATTCATGGGCTTGCATGCTCTTTGGTAACTGGATCTGAACTTGCTCTTTTAAACGTGTCTTTCATGGTTCTTTGCTTTATTAGGAGATACTCCATCCAATGTCCTGGTATCGCCTTGTTTAGATTGAAAAGCAACTCCTAAATTTACTATACAAAAAGAATTTTACATCATATCAAAATGTCATAACATGCTATGCGAGACGAACATTTTGAGCCTAATTAATCAAATTTTAGACATTTTTTCATAAATAAAAACGAAATGCTACAGTGACGCAATAATTATGAAGTGATATCAAACTCTCAAATTCGCCCTTCCAAATTCAACATCTAAGCAAGGCCATGTTCCACGCATGGGCTAATTACTTCTCATGACGATCACTTGTTTTCTTGAACGTGTCCGGCCTTCGAGAGGTGCGTGTGATCGTGTCTGTCCTCCATCCGAAGTGCACAAAAGATTTCCTACAATTTCTTTACACTTCTGAACCCATTTCCCAATGGTAGAAATTTTCCCCGAAAGGATCCGAGGGTCGGTCGTTGGGAAACCGAGAAAGCCACGATGACAGGGCTTCCTCGGCTTTGCAGCTCAACGAGCAAGAGCATCACTGGCCGTGTTTCTTTGACCAGGCAAAGAATTGTACACAACATTAAGGGTATTAAATAAAGTTAGTTTACAAAACTATCTTCACAACATTGGACTATTTTGTGAGACCTATCTAATAAGGCCTTTGACCACACGATTTGAGAATGGTACTGTAGCACTACTGTAGCAAAACATGGATTAATTAGGCTCATTAGATTCGTCGCGCAAAGTTGCACTCATTTCTAAATGGGTTTTGCAAATAGACTTCGTTTAGCACTGATGCCACTTCTCCAAACCCTTCAGCTCTGCATCTCACTGCTCTTCATTTGTCAGCAAGTAAAGCCTCTTTTCAGCGCCCCCATCCCCATGTTGCTACAGTGACATGCCAATGATTATGCTTGAGCTCGAGGTCGACTGATCGAGACCCATCCTCCATTAGAATTTAGACGGTGTTTAGACGTTAGAATTGAGAGGTTGAATTTGAAAGTAAAATGTCGCTTCGTAATCATTGCGCTACTGTATCATTTCGTTTATATTTGTGAAAATTATTCAAAAATTGATTAATTAGGCTCAAAATGTTCATCTCGCAGAGTATAATAAAACTGCGCAATTAGTTTTTTATTTCATCTATATTTAGTACTCTATGCATGTTATGACATTTTGATGTGATGGAGAATCTTCTTTTTGCATGATGTATTTGAGAGTTGTTTTTTGAACTAAACAGGGACTTAGAAATTGACCATCCTTCCTTAACGGTCTAATCTAACCGCCGCCTTGTACCTTCAGACACATTCTGCGCAAGATCATGGCAAACAAATCTTTGATTAGCAGGCTGCTTAAGGGCACAGTAATCTGAAGGTACATATATGGAGGCATAGAATAGAACCATAGCAAGGCAGCTAAGCCTTTTGCAGGTAAGTAGGCTTTGCTGTGCATGAGGTCAGTGAGGGGGCTCCCTGATACTGCTCACTCTCTCTGTTGCTGTTTTATGGCTGGTCCATCTGTCAGAGATCTACCCAAGATTTCGCTGACATCATCACCGACCCTCTGTGTGTCCATGCCCTGTAAAATTATTAGGCTATGCGCAGTGATGTACTGGGAGGGAAACGGTACAGGCTTATAGCGCGTACGCAAGCCCAGAAATTGCTGAAGCGGAAAGCGCTACCGCGTGCGGCATGGCCGCCGAGGCGAGCTCGAACGCCAAACCGAGCGCACTAGTGAACGTGCGCTACCCCGCCACGGTGGCGCGGGGCCCGCGAGCGGCAACGGCTGCGCGCGCGCCAGGAATAGGGAGGGAGGGGGCCGGCGGAGATGGGGCCGGCGGAGAGGGAGCGAGGGAAAGGGAGGGAGCCGGCCAACAGCTGCGCACTGACGCTCCGCCATGGCCCGACGAGAGGAAGACGAGGAGGGCCGGCACCGGCGGCGCGCCGCTTCTTCGGCCTCCCCGCTCGCGTCGGCATCGACGAGCTCCGCCATCGTCGTTCTTGAATCACGCGTACGCCGCTCGCCCGCCCGCCCGCTCCACCACGGCCGCCCGCGTGACGGAGAGGAGGAGAGGATGGGCAGCGTGAGGGAGAGGCTGTGCGGCCATGACGGCCACGGCGTCGAGCTCCGCCATGGAGCTCCGCCTCCGCTCACCATGGCCGCCACGACCAGCTCCGCCATGGCCGCCATCGACGAAGGTGCCTCGGAGAAGGAGCTTGTCGAGCTGGAGGAGGTCGCGCCGCGAGGGAGAAGGGGGAGCCGCCGCCGGCCCCGCCTCGCATGAGTCCCCTCGCCTGCGCGCCGGCCGTCCGCCGCTCGGGGAAGAGGCCGAGCTCCGCCGCTCGGCTGCACGACGGAGAGGGAGGAAAGGCGAGTGGCCGCCGCCGCCGCACGACGCAGCCCCGCCGCCGTCTCGCGCGGAAGGGAGGGGAGCCGCCGCCGCCGACGACGATGGAGGCCATGGGCTCGCGGCACTTCCCCGAGCCGCCGCACGCCCATGCCGCTGCCGCTGCTCCAGGACCCGGCCGCCGCCGCGAGCCATCCTCGTCGTCGGCCGCAGGCCATGGCAGCGGCTGTGGATGGATGAATGGCGGCGGCGACCGAGGGGGCGGCGCGCGGAGGGAGAGGGAAGCGGCGGCGGGGAAACAGGGCGGCGGCTGGCGGCGAGGGGGAGGGGAGGGAGGCGGGGGCGGCGCGCGGGAGGGGAGGAAGGCGTCGGGCGGCGGGAGGCGGCGGAGGACGCCGAGCGGGGGGGAGGCGGAGGTGCGGCGGCGGTGGGGGAGGAGGGGGCGCGGCGGTCGGAGAAAACGAGAGGGAGGAGAGAGAAGGGGAGGAGTCAGAGAGAGAGAGGGGGATGGGAAGGAGATAAGGAAAAATATATATATTTTATGTGGGTAGTTGGTATGAAGTATGAATTATAGGGTATGACGAACGTAGAGAAATATGAACTGTACTGTAAAAAATACGTGATGATCATGACAGAATATTTCCTTTAGAGAATGTGTTTGAAGTACGACGAGCACGAATAGCCTAGCCTTCCCGACGCAATGCACTGTCTGCACCCATTCCCAGCTCACTCCACTGTGCAGAGTAGAGTACCCGGATGTCCGTGCGTCGTCCACCTCCTCTTATTCCTTCCAACAGTTCGCCATGAATCTTGCCAGCTCCTCACCGTACGTCCTCGCTCGTCTCCGTTTCACTTTCACCGCACGAGTACGTGTTGTTACTGGGGGAAAGATTACCGACAACAGGCCGCTGACAAGCTTTCTTTGTTGCGCCTCACCTCACGCGTCTAAAAGCTCGAGGTTGAATCTCATAAAAAAACTTCTAAGTTGCAATTAAGTCTTTGGAAAAAGCATATGAAAAAGTCATAGGACTGAAATTCATGTTCTTTTTTGAGAAGACCACAGCTGCTCGATCTATCCTTTAAGAGTAATAAAGAAAAGACCCTGAGCTCGATCTATAGCTAGTTAGGTGCTTATAGTTATAGATGACCTTGGTAGAGGACAATATATATATGAGAGAGCCCCAGATGTATGTCCAGTAGTCATGTTCATCATTAAAATAGGATGTTCAAACAATGAGAAAAGTCAAGCAACTGGTTATAGAGGAAATATGCAAATTAAGGAGCTGATTTAGAGCTGTACTATTTGGTCGTTTGGACTGATATACTCTTGCATTTGGTAAAAGATCGAGTAAAGCTCTGGAAGAACCTGACATGGAACCCTGCCACACCAAGGGTCATTCCAAAGCAACCATCATCATCCATGTTGCATTAGCACTGAAGCCACTCTCTTAAACGAATTAAAAAATTTCAAAGTAACTCTCCAAGAAGGAGCCTTTCTTAATGTTGCTTGGTAATTTCCCATTTCTATAATGCTTCTACAAACCTGATGAGACCAGGGCAATCAGCCCTATTAAAGAATTTACAAATATTCTTCATCAGTAAAGCCTCATTTTATGTTTTCAGTTTCAGAACTCTAAGTTCACCTTCACATTTGGGAAACACACGCAATTTCCCAGGCTGGGAATAGGTTGCAAATGGTGATGTTTTTGCATTAGATCAGTTGTTTGGAACAAGGACTGCATGGGGGATGCAGGCATGACATGAGTTACCCAAAGTGACTTGTGTCAAGCAGTCCTGGGACTGGGAGCAGTACTCCTTTGTCTCGGGCGGTGTTCACTTCTATGAAAAGTGAATGTGAATTTGGGTGAAAATGTCACATCGAACACTGTAGCGCACTGTAGCACATTTCGTTTGTTTGTGGTAATCATTGTCCTATCATGACCTAACTAGGCTTAAAAGATTCGTCTCGTCGTGTACATCAAAACCATGTACTTAGTTTTTTTATTTACATACATTTAATGCTCCATGCATGAGGAGAGAGATTTGATGTGATAGTGAATAGTGAAGTTCAGAGAGAAAGTTTGGGTGAAGTTTTGGATTTGAAGGGAAGTGAACACTAGCAAGTTGATGCTCACAGCCTGCCTACAGCTGCAGGCTGCAAACTCTACGCTGCTGCACTGAGATCTTTTGGCTGCCTGGATCATTTGCACCGAAGGCCTTGGTAGTTCTAAATCCGGGAGGTCAAATTTAGGAGGAAAGAGTTACTTCGTAATCATTGCGTCAATGTAGCGTATGTGTGAGAAATTATCCAAAAATTGATTAATTAGGCTCAAAGTGTTCGTCTCGCAGAGTACAACAAAACTGTGCAATTAGTTTTTGATTTTATCTACATTTAATACTCCATGCATGTTATCATATTTTAATGTGATGGAGAATCTTCTTTTTTCATAGTGAATTTGAAAGTTGCTTTTGGAATCCAGCGGAAGATGAAGATGAGCAACTCCAACGCATGGAGCGGTGTGCAAGCGTACGCAGAAAAGAAAATAAAAACGAACAGGCGTATGTACGCATGGAGAGAGAAGATGAATGTTCTCATCAGTCATCAGAGAGAGAGAGAGAGAAAGCCTGCACAAAGAGTAGCAGAACAGCAGGGTAGTGCTCAAACGATCCCACAGCTCTGAAACCAGCAGATTTGGACACATTTGCTTGGCCTGGCTCTCCTCGGCTACTCTTCCTCCTATTGCCCTGTGCATTATGATTTCTGCTTTCCTTGACTGCATTTGCTCGAGCAACCGGGAAGCTAGTGAGGTGTGTGACAGCGGCAGCTTAGCAGCCGCAGGGAGAATAGCGAGAGGCCCAGAGGTAAATTCTTGGATCTCCTTCTTTTTATCATGCATGATGCCAAGATTGTTCTTGGATCAGACATATGCTTGATGTGATATAGGCCAACCCTCGCTCTAATGGCTGTGTTGAGTTCTCATGAATTCTCTCTCTAAAATTCACTATTCACCTATCATATCAAATCACATCAAATCTCTCTCCTGATGCATGAAGCACTAAACGTAGGTAAATAAAAAACTAGGTGCATGGTTTTGATGTACACGACGAGACGAATCTTTTGAGTCTAGTTAGATCATGATAGGACAATGTTTACCCCAAACAAACGAAAAGTGGTACAGTATTCGATGTGACTTTTTCATCCTTTTTTCACCCACTTTTTGGAACTAAACACCCTCAATTTGTTGTTCAACTCCTGTGGATCATGACTGATGAGTGATGGACAAGGGAAGCGCCTATTTGGGCACATGCATGATTCATCACACTCGCATTCCATTTTAAAATGTCATGGATCGAACTTCCTTCCAAAAAATATGTATATATTATATTATATATGCTGCAAAACAGCTTGCATTTGGATTAGCAAATACCTTTCTTTATTCCTACTACTAGCAGCTGTGGATCATGGCCAATGATGGGTTGGTAAATCCCATAAACCTTCTTATCCTTATCACCCATAAGCTTCTTATCCTGTCTCCTCAAACCTCTTTTACAACTTGAGCACCTACACAGGCCTCAGGAGCTCTCATGTCAAGCCATGCCATGCCACTGTCCTCTAGCGTTGCCACAGTATATAGGATGGGCGTGTATGCCTGTATGGGCGCCAACACCTTGCCATTGCAAGTATCAGAAAAAGAAAAAAAACACATTGCCATTGCTGCTTGGGAGAAGCAGGGTCCCTCCATATTTCTGATGGTTTGTGAGGGAAAGAGAGCCCAGGCCAGATAAATCTCTGATCACAGAGAGAGAGAAAGAGAGAGAGGAGGAGGAGGAGGTCTGCTCCCTGGGGGCTTTGATGCTTGTATGTTCTCAGCTGCCCCCTATTAATTTTCTTTCAGTTCCATCATAATGCTTGCTTGTCTGAGAAGTGTGATAGCATCTCCCCTGCCGGCTATATCCCCGATTGCTGTCTTGCTCCTTTTAGGCGTTCCATTTGGAAGCGCTCGTCTTTCCATTTTAGGATGTGCATGGGGAGTTGAATCTTAAAGAGTTCTTGATTTTTGTTTTGTTATTTTTGTTTTGTTATTTTTGTTGTTGTCTCCTTGGTTCTTGACTTCTTGTGTTCGGCTTGCTGCTTGCTCCGGAGGAAGCTCATCTCATCTATCTCAGGCTGCTCCTCTTCAGGTCGCATCTTACTTACAGTAGTTTATTGTTCATGAAACATTCATATGCTGGAGTTTTGTTAGGCTCCATGTACCTTTCCAGTGACAGGAAGATGCTACGGAGTACTAGTTTTGAGAACCTGGAGCTTGTGGCTTTTAGCCTTTTTATCCCCTTCCTTTTTCTTCCCGGTGATCATATTGCAATCACCAATGGGGGATCCTTTTAGAACTTGTACGTCTTGTTATGAGCAACTGCATCCCTTTTTCACCAGAACTTCTATATATCATGATCTGCAGTGCTGTAATTGATTCCACTGAAAAATTGTGACGAACAATTTGTTCAGTAATCTAATTCATGCTGCTGTTTGGTGTTTGCAGGTTTGCTGAAATCACAGAAAAATTTCGAGATTTCCTGGCATACAACTACAATGGCGAGTAATCCGTGGACGTTTTCGCCAATCGGGGTGGATGCCATGACCGGTGGCTACTTCGGCGGCGGCGGCGGCGTGATGAGCGCCGACGTGCCGCACTTCCACCCGAGCGTGCTTCTCGAGCATGGCGGCTTCGGGTTCGGCCTTGGCGACGCGGCGGTCGGCGGCGGCGGCGCCGCGACGGCGCCGGACATGGGCGCCAACTTCGCGGCGAGCAGCGTCACGCTGGCCTCCTTCGCCAGCCAGCTCTTCGCCACCGCCCCCGCGCCGCTCGAGGAGGTGATGGACGGCGGCTATGGCGTCGCCGGCGGTGGCAGCTGCAGCGTTGCCGCAAGCCAGTCGGAAGCCATGGCGGTTTGGCCGTCGCCGTCGTTCAAGAAGCCGGCCGGCACCTGGAGCAGCGCCGGCGGCTCAAGAGCCGTCTCGGTCCACGAGCCGTACTACCACCTCGCCGGACTCCCCGACGCTGCCGGCTTCCACTACCAGCTTGCCGCCGCCGCCGCCGCCGCCGATGCGCCGGCGTCGAGCGAGCTGTCGCTGACCCTGTGCTCCACGTCCTCGGGCAGCGCGCTGCACGCCGCCGCCGACCAGTGCTCGTCGGCGGCGAGCCGCTCCGCGCTGACCGAGCTGCCGCCGGCGCTGTACCCGCGGGCGCGCCCCGCCGCCAGGCCGGCGCCCTTCGCCGTGGTGGTGGCGCGCTCGCGGTACGCCGCCGTGGCGCAGGGGTTGCTCAACGACGCCGTCGGCCGCCTGCTGGACGGCGTCGCCGGCGCCGCCGCCGACTCGTGCAGCGGCGCGCCGTCCGTGGTGAGCTCCAACTCCAACCGTCTCATGGCGGCCTCGTCCGACGACGGCGGCGCGGCGCAGAGCGCCAAGAGCGACCTCCTCAAGATGCTTCAGCTGGTGAACATTCGCTCATGCTATTTCCCAGTTAAATTTCAATAAAATTTCAGAATTTCAGATCATCTGTTAAGCATCTTTCGATGATAATGATAATGGTGATGATATTGATCTGCAGATAGATGAGAAGTACAACCAATGCCTGGACGAGATCCAGAGCACGATGGCCAAGTTCAACACGCTGATGCATTCCGGCGGCGGCGGTAGCATCTGCGCGCCGTTCGCGCACCGCGCCGTGTCGGCCTTGTACCGCGGCCTGAGGCGGCGGATCTCCGGCGAGATCATGGCGGCGGCGGCGGGCGGGCCCACGTGCTGGGGCGAGTCGTCGTCGTCGGTGACGGTGACCGCTGCCGGCGACGCGGAGCGGAGCTGGGAGTCGGCGTTCATCCAGAAGCACTGGGCGGCGCAGCAGCTGCGCCGCGGCGAGCAGCAGTGCTGGCGGCCGCAGCGCGGCCTGCCGGAGAAGTCCGTCGCCGTGCTCAAGGCGTGGATGTTCGCAAACTTCCTGCACCCGTAAGTCCATGATCATGTTTGCCGCATGAATGAAATTCTTTAGCGAAATCGACATTGTTGATCATGATCAGACTGGTGCTCTGCTCAGGTATCCCAAGGACAACGAGAAGGACGTGCTGGCTGCAAGAAGTGGCCTTACCAGGAACCAGGTACACATGCTTCACTCTGCCTGAAACAAACCAAATTCATGTCAAATTGAAATCTTTTTGTGATGAATTTGAGTGGATTGTTGTGGGTAGGTGTCGAACTGGTTCATAAACGCGCGAGTTCGTCTGTGGAAGCCGATGATCGAGGAGATGTACCAGGACCTGAAGAAGGGCTCGGGTGTAGGAGGGCAGGGACAGGCGATGGAGCAGCACACGAGCAAGCGTAGAATTTGTGAGCTAGAGGATGGCCAGTGACCTGCATTGAGACTTGAGAGTGTTGATCTGTAGCTGTAGCATTCAGCTCCTGCCATTGTTCTTCTATCTACCCTTGCAATTTCCTTGTGTTATGTACATATCACTGCCAATGCATCATCTGTGCCTTCCCTCCCGATCTTGGTCATTTAGCTTGGAAGGGAGACAGGGGGGATACTGCTGAATGAATTGAGCATATATCCGTTCAGTTGGTCATTCAGATTTCAGATGGTGATTCTAGTTGACAGAATGGGCACTTTCAGACAGCAGATTCCATGCTTGTTTGTTCACAATTCAGATGTGATTCTAGTTGACAATATGGCCTACTAGTCGGTAAGGTTTTGCAAATTTGGAGCCGGTTTTCGCTGGGACCATGAGCAAGTCTCAGCGAATTTAGAACACACTATCAAAAGTGGAACTGTCATAAGTACCCGAAGGTGATGACAACATAGCCAGCAACCATCGAGTTATGAAGTGAGATTTGTAGAGAAAAGAATATCACGTGCAAGCCACTCCTGTATGCGTTTAGACAGAAATCATCGAGTTATGAAGTGAGATTTGTAGGGACCAAAAGTGATTTAGACATACTCCGTACGCGTTTAATATAAAATAGTACTAAAATTGATCAACCGGGTGTCTTTAACATGGTCGTCATAGCTCCGGCTGTAGGAATTCTTAGAGATAAGAACGACCATCTTCTCCAAAAAATCTTGGAGATGGAGGAATGCCAAACATGACCGTTATATGCGCGCTCTATCTCTTTTTCCTGAAGAAAGAAAATTTCGAAAAAAAACATATTATGAATAGATCTCCTATAGGATTTTTTTTTGTTTCTTACAATTTCAGCTATTTTTGGCCAGATTTTGGCCCTGTTTAGTTCCTAGTCACATCACCAAACTTTCAAAAATTCTCTCTCCAAACTTCATTTCACCTATCACATCAAATCTCTCTCCTCATGCATGAAGTATTAAACGTGGGTAAATAAAAAAACTAGTTGCATGGTTTTGATGTACACGACGAGACGAATCTTTTGAGCCTAGTTAGGTCATGGTAGGATAATGTTTACCACAAACAAACGAAAAGTGCTACAGTGCACTACAGCGTTCGATGTGACTTTTTCACTCCACTTTTCACCTTTTTTTCAGGAACTAAACACCCACATTTGATAGGTTTGGACATTTGGTTGCTCAAAGTACAATGTGATGCTGGTGTAGATTGGACTATCCGCATTACAACATAATGCTACTTGTTGGATCCTAGCTAGGTAGGATGTAGGTAGCATCCCGTTTCTTGATCCAGGATGTCGTCCAAGTTGGCCGCATGAAGGCACATGAGATGCTGGGCCTGATTTGTGGTGTCTTTACGCAGGCAAGTTGGAGTTGTAGTAATCTGTGTCACTGTGTGACATGACATTTCATGGAAACAAAAATATTAACAATCATGTGAAAAACAGGGGTAACTAGATCAGCATCAACCGCATAATTAAGTTTTTTTGAAAAAAAAAGATTGGAGAGGCAACCCTCTATTGATTGATATGTAGAAAAGCTAGTTTCTTCTTAAAAAGGAAAAGGAAAACGACGTACATACACAGCAATTAAGACAATGTTATATTAGTTCATCTATCCATTCAAAAGAAAACCAAGCGATCCCCTAAGCCCTAAGTATGTCCTATTTCTTTCGTTGGGAATAGAAGTGGCTATACTACCCCGTCCATTAAAGAAAAAAAATCAAACTCTATATTTGTCCATCATCGATAGGGTAAATGAGAGAACTTCATCAATCTTAGAAATTTGATGCCACAATCTCTCATAAACATTCATAGAGGTGCTATATTATTGATAACATCGGAACACCTAGAGAGCAGATAGAAAAGGGAATATCGAAGATGTCTCTAGGTTATTACTACGAGCACGTTTGGCTCACAGCCACACCTGGCCACGCCAGCTGCGGCGGCACCTAACTTGCGCGCTGAAAATTCGCACCACAATTGTGCTAAGTTATAAGACAAGTAAGCATCGCCAGACTATACAAACACACGGCGAGCCCATGCAAGGACTTGGTTAATACATGTCAAATTCCATCGAGTACAAAAATGGAACCAACCATACATGCCCCCCAAGTATATCATCTAAATCATCTACACTAACAGTCAATCCTTCTCCCCAAAAGAGGATTTTAGTAAATGGCCAAATAGGGCTAAGGGTTAAATTGGTGGTTTTCTTACATCCGTCTACCACCCGGGGTAGGTATCATATACACTGCCAAAATAAAGAGATTTTATGTTGTGGAGGCTTGTGGCAACTATATCATTTTGCTCAATCAAATAACAACTTTTTCTCTAAGGCTGCGGCATGTTAGGCTTGGCAAAGCGCGGTGTGCAACCAAACACCCCCTATACCTCTAGTACCTCGCTTAAGGAAGACTTTGCTAGTGAGTAGTGGCTCCTGACTAGATGTCATCCGGACTATGTATGTATGCTCTCTTGAGAATACTAGCTTTCAAAGATGCAATACTAGAACTTATAGAAACCTACGAGTCTATGATGTAGCACTTCAACCGCCGGCCGCAAGAGGCATTCATTAGCTCCCCATGAGTTCATTCAAAAGGAAAAATATCTCTTACCCAATCAGTTGTGCTCTGTAGTTGAGATGGTAGGGAAGCTATATATGTATGATGCCATAAATCATGGGTTCAAATCCTTACACTGCACACTGATAGGCCTCACCAAGATTTAAAGTATTCTTTTTTTTGGAACTTTTACCCCTTTAGTATAGGGTCATCCATCCGGCATTAAAGATGGAGATTATTAGTCTCGACCACGTAGTACTGGTTCCAAAATTAGGATTAAAGAGGTTTTGGACCTATACTAATAGAGAATTCTAGGTGTAGGGCATGGCATCACCTGTTGTTGTTCTATGAAATTCGACAATAGAAGCAACAAGATTGGTAATACAAATATCTTAGCAAACAAAATAAAAAATAATGTTTACAAATTACACATTTTAAAATATAAAATAAACCTTCAAATTTGGACCTATGGTTAATCTATTCATCAATATGAATTTGGCATTGTTTGATAAACTAATATACTAAACAAACTAATCTATAACAAAAATCAAATTAAGTAGCAGATCATAGCGATGCTTACAAAATTAGGATTGACTATACTATCTATTCCCATTTATACTAATAATTTTGATATATATGGTTTTGTGAACTTAAACGGTTCACATACGTTAGACAGGCAGGGGGCACATGCACCTATTTACACAAAATGTCAAGAGTCAAGATCAATTGCTCCCAAAAGGATATTACAAAAGGCAACGTAGGTAACAAAATGTAAATGTACAAGTAACTAAAAACTTCGTAACTTAAAATATAATCCCAGATGTCACCTTTAGTGTAAAGGAGCTTATGAGAAGAGCCACACATATTTGAAAGTTTTGCAGTAAGTTAAGTATAAGGAGCTTTTGAGAAGAATCACATATATTGGAAGCGTTGCAATAAGAAACTAGTTAGAAGCAATACCCAATTAATTGGATTTGTTGTTATCACCATAAACTAAAGTTAGTTCATTGCGTATATGAAGAATTTTGAAAAGGAGTAAGTGGAAAAGCTCAAGGAAATTAACGTGAGCATTGTAAAGGATCCTTGCAGAAAGGCCAGCCACCTGTGGCCTTGGTATGTAACCCTCCTCCAAACATCGTTGGTATTTAGTCTATTTATTTATTTGGCTGTTTCTTTCAATGGTGGGGCTCGTCCATTGATAAAAAGGTAGCAGTGATGATTTCTTAATCTTAAAATATCCAAGAGCCTATCTAAAATGGTCGACATAATTTTCTATAGACGGTTACTGCTACTATGATTGAGCATCTCGAAGAGTCTATCTAAAATATACTCTCTAAATCATCATTGGAGAGTCATTTGAGTAAAAAATATTTTCTATATCTTTATACTTTCCAACAGCTTTTCTATATCTCGTGTGCAGAGTCATCTCGCTCTTCATCTTTGACTAGCGAGAAATCTGAAATAGAGGATATCTATATTTCGATATCCAATTGAAGAGACTGGAGGGTGTTTTTTCACCAAAATATTTATTTCTGTAAATTAGTTTTGATATAAAGAGTCTCTTGGAGATGCTCAAAACACTTAAAACTTGAAAAGTGGAATAGATGGTAACATAATTTTTCTCTTATTAGATTTGACAAGTGACATCGTCAACTCTAAATTAAGAACAACTCCAACAATAGCCCCAAATAAAGACTCTCTAAACTAATTAGGGTTGCATCTATTTTCTGATGGCCTAATAACTTATTCCAACTCCAGTAATAACCCTTACGAATGTAGATCTCCATAAATACCCCATAGGAATGAAATGCGGGGAATAAATTTGGAGGCCTGTCAAAATAAGGGTCAAATAGAGAGGTTGCTGGAGTGCGCCTTTTTTATTTAACTATTTAAATTTGAGTTAGTGATATGTTTAGAGGGACTACTGAAGTTGCTCCAAGATATATATACGGCTCCAAAATAGAGGTACGCTCTTAAAAATTTCATCAGATTTTAAAAATAAGACGATAGAACTCCTATGGTGCCTACCAATTCCGTGTAGCGGAGCACATCAACTAGCCGCAAGAGGCATTCACTGGCTTTGGACTGGCATGATAACAAACATAATATACTACTACGTACTGGCCGGTGTGGCGGTGTCGTAGCCTTGCCTTGTACTTGTAGAGTTGTAGGAATACGGTCACCTCCTTGTCAGTGACGCTCGGCGTTTCGTCTGAGCTGACCGTTCATGGCAGGCATTCCTGTCCTGCATGACACGGCCGGCAGAGAGCTTATATATATGCATGGGTCCAATCCGATCCTAATCACACGTATATGGTCCATAGGATCCCAAATCCTATGGACGCATACATGGGATGGACGCATTGTAAGCATCACACGTATACTACTACGTACTACTACCTCATAGCTAGGCTCCCATATATGTGCCGTTTGGCAAGTCAGCAGGTGACACCTAGCTACTTCACTTAGTTTATGCAGTGTCAAGTTTTGGCAAATCTGTCTTATGATATGATCGACAGAGTGTGACAAGCAGGCTTTGACCATTGGATGGAACATGGATACACGATAGATCAAACTGACCGGAACTCCTACAGTGTGTAGCACGACATTACTCTCACAGTCGAGTACGTACTGCATATGTTACAGTATTCACTGGCACACGTACATATTCAGTACCTCTGCCGGTATAAATCTCGTCTGCAAGTCAGAGAGGGATGGTGACTACACACGCTGCATACTGGATCACTTCACTTGGATACTGAGGGTTTATACTGAACCATCACCCATCCATGCATGATGCAGCTGAGAAAGGGGCCCTTTTTCAGGCATGATACAGGGCACGAATAAAATTCAGACAGCACAATCACATGGCAGGCCTGGTTTTTAGCCGCTAGCTGCTGAAGCCGGCGACAGGCAGAGCACAACGCTACAACTGCCGAGCTCGTCAGGTAGCTGCAGCAAGCAAATATCCTTCTCAGTGACGCAGAGCCCTTTGCTCCCCGTGTATACTGTTACTGTTGCTGCTGCTGCGCTCAACGCTTCAGACTTCCTTCGACTCGTCACGTCACGGGAAAAGCCGTAGCCAACGGCCATTCTCGTGGGCCGGATACGGGACACACTCGATTGCTCACCATTCTGTACTGGGCCAGGCCCATGCTTGTGTTGTGAAACACCAGGCAGCAGAGCGTTTCACGGGATGTGGATGAACTGGAGCATTCAAGGCGGTGTTCACTTCCTTTCAAATCCAAAACTCCTCCTAAACTTTCTCTCTCTAAACTTCACTATTCACTATCACATTAAATCTCTCTCCTCATGCATGAAGCATTAAATGTAGGTAAATAAAAAACTAAATACATGGTTTTGATGTACACGACGAGACGAATCTTTTGAGCCTAGTTAGGTTATGGTAGGACAATGATTACCACAAACAAACGAAAAGTGCTACAATACGCTACAGTGTTCGATGTGATATTTTTACCCAAATTCACGTACCTTTTTCAGGGAAGTGAACACCGCCTAAGGCCCGGTGCACTGACTAATCAAGCTGTCAAAGCATCCTGATCGAGCCAGGCAGCCGCCACCAAGTCCATCACCTTTTGTTGTTTTTTCTAACGCTGGTTTCAATGAACATTTCATATATATTAAATTCTATACTATATTAACAAATTTATTGACAGATAGGAGGAAGACATGAACTTTTTGCAACATCATAATACTTATCAGCCTTGGTCACTAAGACAGATCTATGATATATTCACGCGGTTCGTCTCATTAATCTACGTGGTCATCTCTGATGTGGTGCGGGAGTATTTGTTGTCGTTTTGTGGAAGTTCTTCCTAGGATAAGATAATTGACCTGTTTGCTTAGCTTATTAGCAGCCAACCAACAATATTTTCTCTCAGCACAAATCAACATCAAACAATAATATTTTTCTCTCAGCACAAATCAGCACCAGCCAACAGCCAACCGAACATATGGATAGCAGGCAAGGTCCCCATAGCACAATGAATTGAGTGTAGCTCAGTTGATGATGTTCGTGGCCCAACTTGACCAACTGGATTCAACTATCGGAAGCGAAGCTGTCCATCTACGGTGGTGTGTTTGTGGTGCGTTCATCAATATGAAAATTCATCGGTTAATTTTTTTTAAGAACCGATAGTAGTAGGGTCTGTACATATATATGCATGGAATGTTTGTAGAAATATATATGGGGGTGCAATAAAAAGGACAAGTATGCGTGCATACGTGTAGGCAAAGTTTTCTTCCAAACACATAAATTTCGTTATTCTTATTCTGTTCAAAAAAATAATTTTAGTAAACCTCACATTCCAAGCAAAGTCCATAATGCTTTCCTTATCCTCCCTGTTTTCGGAGTAGGGATAATAGCGAAAATATTGCAACGGTTCTCTTGTATATATAATATTTAAAGTGGCGTGGCCACATTGGGGCGAGCTGGACTAGTTCGAGTACATCCCTTTTTATCCGACGATATTTCTAAGCTTCGCCAGCACTTCTAGATGGCGTCATGCATGGCTAGCAGATTCTTATTACTTGCTAATTTGTGTCTTTATTTTTTAAATTTGAGGATACATCTTTAAACTTCACATAAAATTTGTGCAATTGCAGTATATAGATGTGTGAACTGGTATATGTTTCATTTTGGTTTGGTACGTCGTTACAGTCGCCCCAGCTAATTTTTTTTGGCTCCGCCACTGTTTAAGTATCTTGTGAAACTGTGGTGACGAAAGAGATTATTATGAAATAGAGGGTCGTGGTGGATGCATGTCTATTTGCAGAAAATATAATGTGTTCATATCGCATAAATACAACATAACTCAGCTATTAATAAGAAAAATTACAGTGAAATAAAATACAAACTAACTGCAAAATAAATAAAACTAGAATAATCCTAACCATGGAGGGATAATTCAGTGCTTTATTAGGGAGATAATTGTCGTTTTGTGATGGTTCTGGCTGAGCAAGAGTTGACCGGAATCAGTGCTCAAGTTAAGACGGGGTAACCTAGATTAAATATGCATATGTCAACCTTAACAGTACTGCGGCGGCAAGATCCAGGTACTAAGGAGCTGTTTGTTTCGCTCATTTTACTCTGTAATCAGGTCACGTCGTTACTTGATTACGTTTGTTTCTGTTTGTTTTAGATAGACTGTAAACAGATTGCACGGTACCTGTTACCCGCCTAGTACAATCCCGATACCGCTCAAAATCTTCCGTATTATATACTCCGTATTAGCGGCGGCGAGCTAGCTAGCTCCTCCAACATACGAAGTGGGAATTTAGGAATACGTGGACTCCAAGGAGAGCCAGGAGGCAGGCACGGTGACCAGGAAAGCAAGGCGCCGAGGCTGCGGATGATGTCGACGGTAGCGAGGACTTTTGCGATTGATAAGTGATACCGTTACCTGGTATGAACCAAACAAAGACAGTATTGGGTTACTTTGTAACAGACCCCTTCGCTACCTGATATCGTTACCATTGCCGTTTACATTCCTCAACCAAACACTACCAAGATGCTATAGGTCTACAGCAACTTAAGTTTTCTTCGCAAGTCGCAACACATGGTGAACGAACTTAGTAGAAATTTCATGGTTCAAGCTACTATTATAGGATCCCAGAAAATTAACTTCAATTGATCCCAAATTGACACAAGCCCTTAACGCTTAACTTTATTTCCATTATTGAAGTCCTTCATCAATTATAAAAAAAATTTATTATAGTTTTTCTAAATATATAGTTTTTGCTTCTAGAAAAGCTAAAATGAATTGTAATTTGGAATATAGAGAGCACTTCGTATAATTTAATCTTGATTAAAAAGCAGTGACTCTGAAAACAGGTTCTTATCATGAAATGAAGGTTGAGTGCATGGCTCTTTGTGGAAAATGGATTCCTGTGGCATAAATAAAAGAAATAGTGTCAGCTCCATAGTCCATACGCTCACCACACGCAAAAAGGAGAGAGCACTTCTAATCATGAAGGGAAACCTTGTCTTTCGAGGATATCGACTGATAGGTCCTGCTTCCGCTAAAAAAAAAACTGATAGGTCCTGCAAGCTTAAACTATAGAAACCGAAGAAAAATCATTAAACAATTCAGCAACATTTCCCTATTTTTCTTTCCGTTCCCCATTATGTATTTACATTGCATAATGTAAGGATAATAATAATAACTTATCTCATGATGAACTAAATTCATTACATGCAAGTTGCATGTTTCCTGGCGCATCCTATTATTGTTTAATCCTATTATTAGGAAATTGACACGTCAATTATTTTGTAATTCTATGTATTCTCATGCTATCATGACGGCGTTTGGCTTGCGAATGCAAATGTAAAGCCGTTGTCGCCGTGGGCAGTTGTCCAAATGGTGGCCCCTGCATAGAGTGGAAAAAATATTTTTTGGGGTCTTTCTTTTGCCTCGTCCATGCAGGGGCACCTGCATCAGCTACTTGCTGAGTTTGCTTCACTTACCAAGCAATGCTGGCCACAGCTTTTTGCAACTTGGCCCCCCCTTTTGCGATATACACATGATTCGTTAGGTCATAATTTGCTTGGGAAAGGCACTGAAAACAATAAATAATCATCAAATGGATATGATAATATCAATTTTATTATTCTACAACTTGCTGAAGGGAGGCACAGCAAAGCTAGATTTGGATTCGGTTGTACCTGTAGTATTTTATTTGATTTCGAGGTCTTCCTCTTCATGTGTCCACATATGTCCATTATCTAGAAAAAATGTATCCACATATTTGAGTAAACGCATTTGGAAAAGAAGCAGGTGATCACACCAGTATTCTCGTGAAGGGCACAATATAATTAATCACATTATTCCGCTAATTACGAAAGCAATGAAATCATGCAATACAAATTCTCAACAATTCATTATCTTTCAACACCTTCCACATCAAGATTATTTTATTACAACTTTGTACTCCCTGCGTTCTTTTATGTTGACGCTAGTTGGCTCAAATTAAACTGATCTGATCAATATCATATATAAAAGAATAGCGGGAGTATACCATTTTTATTTCATTTTGTGTCAATATTAGTACTTCCTCTGTCCATCACCATAAGCCATATTTTTATTCAAAAAAGTCAAATTTGAAAGCTTCGACCAACAAATTAGTCAATTAGATGACATCAACAGATTCACATTAATGAATGGCTGCTACGATGACATCTACTCTGTATGTAGAAATTAGCATTATATTATAAGAGCGTCGAGTTTAAAATATATATGTTTGAGGATATTTCGTTCCAAACTACACACCTTATCTATACTATAAGGATCCTCCAATTCTTTTGAAAATACTTCTCACTTAAATAATTTTTACCCACCCCTCTATCCCTCACAGAGGACCCACATGTCAAGTCTAACAATAAAAAAGATATGAAAAGTTGCCACAAACAAAAAATGAGCATTTATTTTTGAATTACTTTTCTTACCATGAAATTTCTTTACCCACCCAACTTACCCATCAATCAGATAGTTATAGATAAAGGTAGCACACGCATGCCGCACGAGCATATTTGCTAGTACATTTATAAGATGGAGTGTATGTAGAACGTTGGGAAGTAGTAAAAGGAAACATCATATTCTGTTGAATTGCTGAAAACCCCTCACAAATGTATCTTCTTATTAGAAGTTTCAAAACTTCGTTCATAACACGCTTTTTGGAGGAGTCTTCACTATTCATCAAATATTCAATCATGATATTTAGATATAGGATAGGAGAAATCAAAACTTTCTTATAACTTAATCAATTTTATAATTTCTTTGCTGACTTATCACTATATAGATAACCTTTTTGGTATCGCTAATATTTACATATATTAGGGATGGTAGAAGTTATATGTAATTGGGCACTTCTCACAAGTTACAAAACCAATACCATGTATATATATTATTTTGATATATATAGGGGGGCGTGTAATAATAATTCACATATGATAGAAATTAAAGACAAATTAAACTTATGTTTTGTGCTCTTAACAAAGGATATTATGAGCAGATCCTTGACAGTTGACACACATTATGGTGTACATGTATATATCATTTCTCTAATTTCACAATATATAATTATTTCTATTGACATAAGTGTTTTGGGGCGCGAGCATGGCTAGGGCAGCATGGCATGGCGTGTTCGACGGTTGGCAACATACCATAGAGCGGCGAAGCATGGGGAAGGTGTTGAAAGCAATCCATCAGCATCCATGACGAGCTTCCACATTAGGTGACGACATAAGAGGTTGGGTGCAGGCGAGCATAGATGCAATTAATTAGGTGAAGCTGAAGGTAAAGGGTCCTCTCCCTCTAAGCCCTTCGTTTGGTACCTGTAGCAAATTTGGCTTGATGATCCACACATCACATGATCCACTTGATCAGGCTAAGGAAGAGAAAAGCAAAGTTTCAGCTGAAGCACATGAACACTGTATACATATATAGGTGTACGGTGCCAAAACTAGCTGAAAATTTTATTCAAAAACTCCAAGGCTCTCCAAGAACATGCCTTCTACTAATAATTTGTTCTTTCTTCTTCCTCGTCAAATAAACTTGCTGATTCAGTCCAAGAGAACCAGACAAGAAATAGATGTCTTAAAAGTATGGGTACCAACTACCCAGCCTTGATTGACAGAAACAAAATAGACTGACGGCATTATGACATTGCAGGGATAAGGATAGAGCAGACATATATATATTTACAAAGAAAAAAATCCAAGGGAAAAATAACACCAACTTGCAACCGCTTTCGATGTCACCAACTCATCTGATTTGCAATAACAAAAGGCTGAATTAATATGAATAATACAAGAAAGCTTCCTCTCAATTGATTATGGTTTAATTTTAGCAAATCGACAGCATTTTCTCTTCTTGTTTTTTTGTTGTTGTTGAAACTAGCTTGAAAATGAGGACTGAAAATGAAAACCAATGCAAGAAGCATCACCATGCAGCTAGCAGCCATGTGTGGTGGTGTACAGTCCACCATGAAGAATTGAAGATCGAAGAAGATCGACATGGACGAACACGCGCTGGCCGGATCAGTGATGATCCGTGCCGCCGCCGCCGCCGGAGGGCCGCGGCGAGGACGACGAGGAGGTGGCGATGGCGGCGAGCTTCTGGAGGTTGAGCTTGACGACGGTGTCGGTGAACATGCGGGTGTCCTCCTCCGTGTTCCCCTCCGGGACGTCGACGACGTATGACTCGACGACGACGCAATACGGGCCAGCGGCGGCGGCGGCGTCGGCGTCGCCGGGCGGCGGTTGCTGGAACTCGGTGACGGATGTGACGGAGCGGTAGTTGCGGAGGCGGTGGTCGCCGCCGACGACGCGGAAGCTGAGGATGTGGCGGCGGTCGTCGAGGATCTCGAGGCGCTCGGTGCTGGTGGAGGCCGGGAGGCCCGAGACGACGGTGACCTCGCGGACGCTGCCGACGGTGGCGCCGTCGCCGGAGCGGAGGTCGCACGACTTGATGAAGTGCTTGTAGCGCTGCGGGGCGGCGAAGCCCCGGACGATGGGCCACACGGCGGAGAGCGGCGCGTCCACGCGCTGCGTCACCAGCGACGTGCACGTCCCCGGCGCCCGCCCCGGGAACGTGTGGTGGGCGCGCACCACGGCCTCGAGCTCGCGCTGCTCGGGCTCAGATAGGCCCTGACGCAGCGCGCTCTCCATGTGAGGCTCCATTGCTGCTGCTGGCTGCTCTCTCTCTCTCTCTAGCCACCCGGCCGTGTGTATTATACTAGTCTCTCTCTCTCTCTCTCTAGGTTGGGCTGCTAGGGCCTAGGGGCAGTGTGGAACCAAGGGTGGCCTTTTGTTTGTTTTTTTTATTATTGATTATTGATTGATAGTTATAGAAGGTGTCTCACCTCACCTAGTCACTTTTATGGTTGGGTTCTTCAGCTGTGTTGATGCCTTGTTTGGGTTTTGGCCGTTCAGCCTAAGGGGCCATTTTTGTCCGACGATCTCAGTTATGAATCCTCAAAACCGGGAAATGATGTAACGCTTTGGGCTACCACTTTTCGTTGGCGACTTCTTTTGAAGTCAAATAAAATTGTAATTTGGCTTAATTATTGAACAAAATAGTATTTTCAGTGTTTCAATTGTTTGAAGTCAATTTCTTCATAAAATTCCTTGTAAAGCATATTTAAGCAAGGCAGTACTTATTTTCATTTTTTTAGCCTACAACAAGACCCTAATTTAGCTGTCAAAGACAGGCCAATTACAGTCGTAACAAGACCCTAATTTTTGAGGCCTTTTGTTTTCTAAGGGGAAAAAAAATCTAGATCACCCCCTCACCTATGGAGGTTGGACTACATAACACCCCAACCTATAAAATGGTCTATATCACCCCCTCGAACTTTTCAAAACCGATCAAATTACCCCCTAAAGAAAATTTGAAAAATCATAGTAAATCACAGAAAAATCATAAAATGGAAAATCCAATTGTGTTGAAATTCAAAGGAGTATATACACAGTGAACATATAATATGGCAGCAAAAAATGTACTAAAGCATACCATATTATATTTTCACTGTGTAGATATACTCATTTGGAGTCCAACACAATTGAATTTTCTATTTTATGATTTTTCTGTGATTTACTATGATTTTTCAAAATTACTTTAGGGGTAATTTGATCGGTTTTGAAAAGTTCAGGGGGTGGTATAGACCGTTTCATAGGTTGGGGGGTTATATAGTCCAACCCTTATATGTGAGGGGTGATCTAGACTTTTTCCTTTTTTAAGGTTAATTTCTTCAAGAACTTGCTCCAAAGCCTTAGACATGTAGCCAACAAATCTTAATTATGGTTATAACCTGTAGGCCAGCTAGAGGTGAAACTCATGGGACAAACACATTAGTTTCAAAATTAGATTATGTGAAGGTTTTAGATCGCAACCACTTTTTTTGGCCATTTGTTTTGAAGTCTACAATAAAATATTGGAATTTGGCTTAATTGGTGATCATACGTATTTGTGAGGCATCGATGGTGATACATAGGCCTCTAATGTTTCTTTCAATGCTTGATGTACGAAATATTTATATATTTTGGAGATAATGTTGGTTGAGGCGCTTTCCTTCCCTCTCCGCTAAGGCCCCGTTTGGCTCACAGGAATTTCACGGGAAATTTGGAGGAATGTGTTCCCGAGGAAAGGAATGGCGTGCTGGCGTTTGGAACGAAGGAAAGCTGGGAAAGGAAACACTCGATGAGCAAAACACAGGAAATAAAACATCTACTCCGATCCAAGGGAATGCATCTTTGCTTGCTCTTGCTCATGCTGCTGCTCGCTTTTGTTGCCGCGCACCATGGCTTGAGCGAGCACTGTAGAAAATTTTCCTCAAGGACTCACCTTTCCCCATGGATCTACCCGGTCTTGTAACTTTCGATTTGGGCAACTATACTTCAATCAAGACAATGGATACAATGGAGAGAGTGGAGGGCATCCGATTTTAACAACCCACTACAGAGAATATGGCCGGATGCCAAGGATTTGGCCGGCGTGTTGCTGTATAGGAGAGAGAGAGAGGAGCAGGAGGAGAACATCTCACAGGAAGAAGGGAGAAAACGATCCATGTGTGTACGCGCTAGCTGGGAGTCGGAGATAACTACGCTACGGGCACCATCTACGTATACTAATTTATAATTTGAGTAGAGACCGGTATAAAAGAATAACTATCAAATGACTATTTTTTAGGCAAATCAAATGACTAATTTTTTATACTGAATGGCCAATTAATAAGCACATAAATTATCACTAAATAAACAAAATAAATGTAAAAATACATTTTTCTCCTAAATATTAAAGTGTTTTGCTTCTTAGAGACATGTGATGATGCAATTTATTTCCTGCGATCCAAACAACTCAAACTTTCCATTCCTTTGTTTTAGAATCCTGTAGTTTTCTAGTTTTCCCTTCCTCTCGTTCCTGCGTTTTTTCCTATTCCTCTATTTTGCAATCCTTTGTTCCAAACAGGCCCTAAGCATGCTTGGTCTTGCATCTACATTGAAATCAAACTATTCCCATGTAATTTATCGCAAATACTATGCACAAGTGCACAACCTTCTTTGGTTCCTGATGCATTTGAGACACGCACAAATGGAATGTGTGTTCATGTGAAATTCATGCGGATTACGGAGAAATTCAACTGTTTCAAACAGGGCAAAAAGATATTTGCAAATGTGTGCCTTTCAATCTGGACAGTACCACAGCACTGATGACAGATGAGCATCGATCAGCAGGAGCAGAGGATCTAACGTGAGGCTGGAAACACGGGGGAAGGGTTTGATGGAGATGCGGTGCACGGGCGGGAAGACTGGGGAAAGTCAAAACACTTCACGGAATCCTACAAGCCCCAATTGTGCATGCATGTGAGTATGTGACAGGCAGAGGAGACCTTTCACTCAACCGATAGACCTTCTAGTATGATGTAGTACTAATTAACACCGTTGACCATCACTGTTCACTACTAAAAAGTACTAAACGCATTTGGTCTCGCAAGATAAACAACAATCTGATAGTATAAATATCTTGATTAGTATGTAAGTACCTCGAACCTATATGATAATTGAGAAGTAGTAGTAGCTTATACTAGTATATAGAAACCGATGCTTCTTAATTATGTATATCGTAATATGGGAACAAATGCAAGTTGATGCACGGGTGCTTTGATATGAAGAGCGGTGTGCTTTGAGAGACCCAGCAAATGCACACATGCATATCGAGGCAGTCGAAAGGAGCCGTGAGATTTGTAGGGCATGTGAGGCTGATAGCGACAAAGCAAAGGCAGCAGCCTGGCGCCCTGGCCGCTGGCCGCTGACCAACTACTACTCTTCTCCAATCACTGTGCACTTATTTAAGCCCTTTCCCCCTTTAAATTTGTATCAATCGATAGATAAATGAATTGGGCGAAACCATCCCAATTCATCAGAATTTCCAGTTGCACTGCGCACCAGAAAATTTACTGATAGCACTAGGATATTTGAAAAGAGTGTACACATATAGGGCGAAACCATCACGCTTACTGCCAAAATGAAAAAAAACAAGACAACCTATCTATGAGGAATTATGTAATTTTTCACTTAAAAAGAAAATAGACACCCAAATTTAAGTTGATAGATGACATGACCCTAGGTGGTCGGCTGCACACTATATGTTTCCCACCATTACCATCCAGCCTTGATCAGTATCACCACAGGAAAAATAAGCATCATGCACATTGAGCTTCAACATCACCTGATGACCTTTGCAAGGCTTTTGATGGTTATGACGCAGATGTCAATTTCATTATTTTGGTGATTATGACTGCTGCCTTGTCAATAAAACCAGTAGGGATCTTTCAAATTCCTGAACAGTGTAGGGCGCGCGCGTGGAGCTTCACACTGCCATGCCATGTTTGCATACATCACATAAAAACACTTACAAAAGGATACATGGTTGGTGGTAACACACTATATATAGATATTGTATCATACATCAGATTGTAACCTGGGCAGTAGTTGTCGATGAAGGCAAGGCACTCATATTTATAATGTGAAAGCTAAAATAGATATCAGTTACAAGCAGCAACTTTGCACAATCTATTTTGCAAAATTCAACTGCAAGCAGAGAAAAGGTTTCATCATCAATTTTAAGGAAAATCATCATTGGAAGTTTTGTCTGGTTACAACGCATGGCACAAAAGAAATGATGGACACAGATTATTATAGAAATATAGTGTGAAGCACCTATTCTAATGAGTACTCTATGATAAAGCAGTATTACCATTTGGACTCATGATGAAGAGGTTCAGTGATAGCAGCTTTGAATAGATAAGGCATCTCAATGACTCAATATAAGACTACTATGCAAATAGTCTATAAACTTCCATAAAAATTATTTTCAAGGAAGAAGATCAATAGCCAAAATTAACAATGAACTGAATCAATGTTAGAACACATCAAGATTTTAAAAATATGACCGAATCAGGAGATGTTCTCTCCATGGTGAAGCATTGATTGGAATTATTAACAATATAGCTCTGAAGAGATGGTATTATTAACAATATATAAGGTTTCTGCACAGATTCATAGATGGAAGGGTAACCATGTTGACAGGTAAAAGCATATTCTCATATTCCGAGTTCCATAAGCACCTCCTAAGTTCCACTTTCTACTTTTCTATGCTCAATATTTTTGCAAGGATCAGAAGAGGCTAGATTATACATTTTTTATATATCATCTAAAAAATCATCAGCAGTGTGATGTCATGATGTGACAATAATGGACCTATACTAAATGTTATTTTCTTGCTAATTGACAATGATGATATATCTAGCAAGCAACAGTTGATGTGATATGGGTGATGTGTTATAGGTCAACAATTAATCTAATGTATCACTTGAGGTTATCACTTTAAATTCTATAGAAACTATTAACACCATCAAAACCATTGAAAATTTGAGGCACTTAATCGGCGCATGGCAATTTGTTTATGAAATACATAGATAAGTTACCGCCAGTTCCCTAAGAGCGTGGACTTGATACTATTTTCTAAAGATAGAAAAGGACAATGGAGTTGGACTCATTTGCATTGGGTGAGAACATCAGTTTGTACTATACTACAGTATGTTCCCTAAGATTAAAGTTGGACATATGTTCAATATAATATCATCCATTACAGTCTGGGCATTTTAAGTAGGCTCAATGGGATGAACTGTTAGGCAGATTCATAGTGGTTATGCACTGGACATCGAATATATCTTTGTAAGCCTTAGATGTAATGAAAACTACACTATATATATGGTTTCCTACAAACTTATTAGCTATTATCCTGCTACTTCTACGGCAGTGGCAATAACTTCTTATTGCAAGAACAACATTATTGGTATTTTTAGGTTTTTATGTTTATAAGAACCTCCATTATATCTGCAGGTAGACATACAGTGTATATAATGTGCCAAGTTCTGAAAGAAGTTGTCTAACCACTAACCTATTTCATTGCTGTAAAACTGACTGTAATGTATCAACTATGGCAGCAGCCGAATGAAGTATATCTTAGCGTCTTGCACAACAATGAAAATCAGCATACTTTGACTTGCTAAAATTTATAACACCTACAATTACATATATTACAAATTGGTAAATCAAATAAGGTAGATAAGGCCATTGTGGAGTATATCATCGATCTAATGGTTATATAATTTCATATTTGATTTTCTCTTGAAAAGCACTTTCAACAAACTTATGACTGAATGGGGTACCTCTATTCCAGCAAATGGAAAGTGATATGTTCATGGGACCAAGAAAAATCCAAAGGCAAGATGATTCAAACCATGATAAGATGAGTTAGGCAGCCAATAACCAAGGCATTTTAAACCAAATACTACCCTTTCATTCTGCAGCTAGATCATAGCAGCACACTGGTAGCTGTGGTAAGATGGAATGGGATTTTACAATCTATTCTCCAGGACATAAAAGTTTGACACGATATATTATAATTACAAAATAATATTAATTTTTTCATAGATTCATACATCACTTCACCTTGTAGTAGCTAGATTGGATATTCTCTTGCATCTTCATGTAGATCCTCTTGGAATGGCAACTAAATTTCTTCCCTCCTGTATTTGTAAAGGGACAAAAAAAAGCATAGATGCATCACAAACCGATTTAATTTTTAGTGATTTTAATAAGGTGAACCAATATGATATTGGGTTTCACAATAGCTCAAATGTCATGAAGAACACCGACCTGCTTATTAGGTAATAACCACTGCTTGTTTATGGACACTTTGCACAGCACTTGACCTACACAAACCTGCACACCATTGGAGTTGAAATCCTGGGTTTTACTTTAATTCACCTTGGAAATCAAAAGAACTGGATGAGAGTCACCCGGAAAAATAAGTAATATACCATGTGATGACACAATGGGTTACTATGTTATGCAAAAAACTCAGGTTTAGCTCCTAGACAAATGGCACAGGGATGAACTATGGTAGTCATTCTTCCATTAATATGGACATTACTCACGAATATAATAGGCAAATTGGTCCCTAAACTTTTACTTAGTGGTCAACTTCGTCCCCCAACTCTTGAAAAGGCCGATTTAGTCCTTGAACTTCATGTTTCTGGTTCAATTCCATCCCTCATCCAAGCTGGACAGCCATGTAGGCGTGCCACGTCATCCAACCGGATCTTGGGGTTTCACTTTCACAGGCTGGCTAGGCTGGTTACTTCATCCATAAACATAAATGATAACCCCTGGCCTAGAAAACGACTCCAATTATCTAACTGAACCATCTCTAGGCATGCATCTAAAAGTTGCACCAATAATATTTGCATTGCGTTGATTTTGCATCTTAATTGTTTCGAGAGAATTACTTATGAACATTGGCTGATATGAATGAATCGGATGTGGTACACTATGCCCCTCCCTTGATCTGTTGTAGCATAGTTGGATGATGCGGCGCGCCTACTTGGCTGTCTAGCTCAGACAAGGGACGAAATTGAACTAGAAACCCAAAGTTTGAGTGCTAAATCGGCCTTTTCAAGTGTTGGGCGACAAAATTGACCCCTGGGCAAAAATTCAGGGTCTAATTTGCCTATTTTGCCAATATAATATATGGAGAAAATGAGGTAAAAGGACCAGGCCTGCAATGCACATACTACATTAAGAAAATGTGGTCAGGCATCTCTACCCATAAATATTTTGCTAATAGATGATTATATTTAGCCATACATCTTACTGAATCCCTCAACTAAAGCTAAAGCTACACCAATGGTGTAACAGAATGTCAAAAATATAGATTCCGGAGCCTGGGTACCATTTGTGGCCAACATGAAACAAAATTTTAGCCTGCTGAGGATACAGCTCCTTTTCATTATTCAAGGTGAAAATTTACCTAATCCATTGTATAATTGTATACATCAAAAGATTAAAGAAAATGTACTTATAACTATGCTAAAGCTTGAGGGAGAAAGTTATGTTTCGTTTGAAAAGGAACAGCTGAAGCATTCTCCCAAATACATATGCGAAACAAAAGGAATTGCCAGGCTATAGCGACGGTGCACAGAAGAGAATAAAGAAACACCTCTTGTCTTGTTCACAATTCCCTCCCCCAGTGCACGCGTCCTTGCATCTGTGACCCACCAATCTTAGTTTTTTACATGTACAAAAATGATTCAAAAGCTACACCAGAACAGGCTGAATCTTGGTCTTATTTTTCCAGCTAAACTGCTGCCCCAGTCTGGTTTTAATAACTACGAATGTAGGTACTAACTCTGACTGTTACAAGATAGATCCTCACATTTTGAATATAGTCTTCCCATAGGATGACGTATAAATGTTCTAATCTCTTCTCAAGATTTCCATCATCCAAGAATTGTCCAGAACTGAGGTATCAGCCGCCATGCAATACTCTTGATACTTATCATTCTGCTGAGTCAAGACTACTAATGTATGTTTCATGGTGATTGGACAATTATTGGAGACACTTGCAACATTGTATACAGATTGTGGATCCCACAAGAGGTATGCAACCGAAAGAACCATGGTAGGCCACCAATCATCATACTGGACTTACAACCCAACCTGTAATCCGATTTGGCTTACGTATTCTTACTGTTCGTTGAGATCTACTTTCCAATCGCTCAAGTATTGAGTAAGTTATCGAGTCAGGAGTCAACCCCTGTTGCTTCAGAGTTTCATAAAGTTTATGAGCTTCTGCTGTCTTCCCACGTCTCTCCAAACAGTCTAGTAAAATGTTATAGGTTACAATATTAGGAACACATCCCTCTGCAATCATCTCATCAAACAAACTGCAGGCCATATCAACCTTATTGGATTTCCCAAAGCACTCAATCAATATGCTGTAAGTAAAGACATCAGGATCATATCCTTTCTCTTGCATCTCTTTGAAAAGCATGTGGGCTTCATCCAAATCTCCATTTTTCCCAAGGCAGTTTATCACAGAATTGTAGGTGATGACATCAGGCTTACAACTGCTAGCCTCCATTTCTTCAAAAGCTTCAACCGCCTTATCAACTAAGCCGACCCTACCAAAACTTGATATCATAATATTGTACGTGAAAACATCAGGAACAACCCCATTAATTTTCATCTTATCATAGAGATTGCTTATGAAAGACACCTGCTTCAGCTTCCCAAGACCAGAAAAGACCATATTGTACATTCCAACATCTGTAGCAATCCCCTTTTCAGGCATCATATGTAGCAGATCAATAGCCTCTGCTGTTTTTTCAGCATTGCATAGCACCTCAAGCATTGATACAAAAGCATCCCTGTCTCCTTTTTTATGGGAACTCCACATACGACAGAATACATTATGAGCCTCACTTGCATGCCCAGATTTGCAGAGGGACTTGACCAAATAAGAATAAATTGACCTGTTCAGATGTCCACTGCAGATATCTATAACCTCATTCAACCTGTGTAGTTGTCTTCCTGTTGCTAAAACATCCAGGATAATGCTATATGTGAATTCATTGGGCTGGCAGCCACTCTCAACCATTTTAGAAAGCATAAAAATCACTTTGTCAATCATCTTGTTCTTACCAAGAGCCTCAATAACAGTATTATAAGCAATCAGGTTAAGAACACATCCTTTGGACATCATTTCCTCCAAAAATGAGAGAAATTTAGTGGTCTTCCCAGCCTTTCCAGACATTCTAATCAGTATAGTGTATGTGTATGCATCCGGCTCACAGTTGTTCTGCTTCATATCTTCGAAGACTTGGTAAGCTTGTTCAACCTGCTTGAACCAAACTGTTACTTGTTAGATTGAAACTTTTTTGAGAGGAAAGAGCAATTCATTGTTTTCAGATACTGCTGCAAAAGGACTTAAATGATGACTCATGGTACACCATCCCCTACCACCTCCCTAACTGTAAGACCGGCTTTAGCCAATGTGGGCGTGTCAAAGCAAGTTGGCCCATGGCTCACCAGTAAGTGTATGCAAAGCCATAAAAGGCAGCACCGTGTACTGAGGGAAGGATCGGACAAATTGATTGATTGCAATCTGGATGCATTGACGATTTATTTTCATGGCACAGCAATCTCATCGGAGGCCACGTGAGATTCTATTTGGTGAGAACTTGTCGGCTTCCTCATGTCCCAGTCCTCACCGCTGGTGACCGTGGGGTGTGACACCTACCAATGTCAAAGAAATACACCTATCCAACAAGCAGATTGACCTGTAACTATCTTTGTTTTTATCAAAACAACATTCTACTCCCTCCTCCTGTGCCCTCATCCTAGTCATCCATTCTCTTTATTCCCAGTACGCCACTAAGCGAGGCTACCTCCACCAGTCCAAGGAGGGTCTAATTTGGCTACATAGCTATGTGACACAAGGATGGTGGTGCTGGACAATACTAGTGCAGGGCAGACGGTGCAGCACAGGATGAGTATAGCAGCAAAGGCATTTGGCAGGGTGCATCGGAGCTCCACTGGGTATAGCAGATCATTCCTCCACACCACTAACTCAAACATATCAGGGACATCTAATTCTGTTTATATGTAGCAACACACTAGCATACAACAATTAGTGGAAAAGGTGAAATAATTGCAGCAAAAACAACCTTTCTACATCAAGTTTGAATTCTTCAAGATTTGCAAGTGTCTAACTCCAACATTAAACGGTGTCTCCTAGCACCAGAATGGCCAGAATCCACAATTATATACCTTAGTTAATTCATTCATATAACAACATCAACTACTGTACAGTCTAAACTGCACAAATTTCGTCCTCGGGAAATACTTGGAAATGTATCTCTCATATTCATGGTTCCTAATGCTATGGTCAAATTATCAGAACTAAACATATCAACAACATTTTTCACACATCCATTCCTACCTCCTAAGACCACAGTACGGCAAATAACATGGCCAAATATATGTGATC
This sequence comes from Echinochloa phyllopogon, assembly GCA_033239725.1. Lineage (NCBI taxonomy): Eukaryota > Viridiplantae > Streptophyta > Magnoliopsida > Poales > Poaceae > Echinochloa > Echinochloa phyllopogon. The sequence continues at coordinate 9,219,401 of BTCW01000001.1, forward strand.
GTGCTTATTATCATACCATTCCAGCCTTGGCGAGTGCATGAAGCAACATGTTATATGCAAAGATGTCCAGCTTGTAGCCCTTCCTCCGCATCTTCTCGTACACCTCGAACCCCTTCCACACCTCCCTGCTCCTCAGGTGCGCCTGCACAACGCACTTGTAAGTGTACCCGTTCAGCCTCAATCCCCACTTCTTCGCCAGCTCCAGGCACTTCTCCACCTCCACGCCCATCCCGACCAGCAAATTCACGGTGGATATGTTGCCGGGCACGCCGTCGCGCTCCATCTCCGCGACGAGCCGCACGGCCTCGGCGGGTTCGGCGCGGTTGCGGAAGAGGAGGGCCAGGATGCGGTTGTAGGAGAAGGCGTCGTGCCGGAAGCCCGGGAGGGAGGTGGCGGCGAAGCGGAAGAAGCCGAGCGCGAGGTGGGTGCTGGGGGCGAGCGCCTTGATGACCTCGGAGGCCTCGTAGGCGGTGAGGGAGAGGCGGTGGGAGTCGAGGTAATGGGCGAGGTCGAGCAGCGGGGAGGGGGAGGCCGGGGAGCGGAGGATGCGGGCGACGGCGCAGACGAGGTGGCGGCGCGGGAGCGGGAAGCCGCGCGCGTCGACCGGGGTGGGGGGCGGAGTCGGGGTGACGGTGACGGTGAGGGAGGGGCCCGTGGGGGAAGGTGTCGCGGCGGCGATGCGGCCGGAGTAGGTCGTCGTGAGGCGGCGGGGCATTTTGGCCGGCGGCGATGCGGGCGGAGCAAGTGGCGCGGGGGTTTGGGGGATTTTGGCCGGAATCCGAAGGGCTCGGAGCCTACATGTTTCACTGACATGCGGGGCCAGATGGTTTCCGCCGAATCCTGGGACCACATGTCAGTGGCGCTCTGTTAAAGATAGTGGAGCTCGAGTCAAACGGTTAAACCCTATCTTCCTCGCTGCTCTGGCCTCCAGCTTCTCCCCTCATCCTCGGGCCAAAGGTTCTAGAACCTTCTAGACGCCTCGCTGCTCCAGATGGCGCGCCTCCATCACATCCTCTCCCGCGCACTCGCGTCGCACCACCTTCTCCCTTCGTCGGCCACCTCCAGCCTCCGCCCCAATCCGTGGCGGCCTCTCCCTCTCCCCCCTCCGCCGCCTTTTTCTCATCGCAATGGTCGCACCCTGCTCCCCTTCGCCGCCGCCAAGTCGCGGCAATACGCCGCGTCGAGCTTCAGGCGAAGGCGCTCGTCGTCGCCGCCGATGCTGCTGAGGCGGAAGAGGGGGAGGAGGCCGACGCGGAAGGGCCCCGGCGAGCTCATTGTGCAAATTGGCATCGAGGAGGACCTCCCCGACGACCCTGAAATCATGGTATTGCTTAGGGGCCCTAGTTCCACAACTTTCAACCAACGAAGCTATGCATTTACTGAAAATTTCCCCAGAATTGTGCGTGCATTTGATGATTTGAGATTTTGAAGCCACTCTGATATTTCCCTTTGCATTTTTATGAAATGTTAAATTGGCAATATATGCGACCTCATTGCGAATTGATGTGCAGAGCATTGCAGAAGCACTCCGAACCGATGTTGGGAAGGCGGCGAAGGTGGCCTTTGACGACCTTGAAGGCTCCGAGTACAAGACCAGAGATCCTTCTATAAGCAACTTGAACAAGTATAATAGCGTTGAGGTCTCTCTGCTTCTTTGTGATGATAGTTTCATCAGGAAGCTGAACAAGGAATGGAGGGATGAGGATCGTGCTACTGATGTTCTGTCAATGTCGCAGCATATTCCAGGGCTTGATATTCCCATTGTATGGCATCCTACTGAATCAATCTATTTGTTTTGGATGCTTGTAATGCGATCTTTTTCTTTACATGTTTTGTTTTGCTCCAACAGCTGCAGTTGGGTGATATAGTAATTTCTGTTGAAACAGCCCAGCGGCAAGCAGAAGAAAGAGGCCACACACTTCTTGATGAGATAAGAATTCTCACGGTTGGTTCATTTTTCTCATTGCTTCTAGTATTTCAACGTTTTGGTATTGTAGTGCCCCATCTATGTTCATTTCCTAATATCTAACTGCAACTTCTCCAGTTGCATCAATGACACAAAATCTGTGTACTTCTTGTTAGATTTATTGATATAGTGATGTTGACCTCATACTGCATTTTGAACCTTCTCAAGAGGCAAATACAACATTGAGCAAAATTGTACTAAAAGTCCAGATAAATAGCTCTGTACTTCATAGGGGCACCATTTGAAGGGGGAAGTACACTGTTTGAAAAATAAAAAGCTTGTTGGTTTAATAGAGACTACAGTTAGTGGTGAGTTGTCCTATGCATAATACTCAACTGATCTTCCATCCGCCATTGCTTGTTTTTTTATCCGAAGACAGCAAGGGAGGCCCCCGCTGTGAAACCACCATTGCTTGTTGATAGCTTGAATGCCTCTAGGCTTAAAGGGTTACTTATTTCTATCCTAAATTGCTAATGCTGCTGTAATTTGTGAAGCTGACCTGCATACTGCAGGCAACATCTGAACAGCTTCTATGCTGTTTGTGCTAACCAACTTGATTCAACAGGTGCATGGATTGTTGCATTTATTGGGATTTGATCACGAACTCAGTGAAGAGGCTGAAGAAGAGATGGAGAAGGAAGAAGAACATATATTAAAAACTCTTGAGTGGAGAGGAAAGGGATTAATTAAGAGTGCGCATGACATTGCTACCGATAAGGAACATTCGCAAAATTCTGTTGGTAAGTTACCTTTCCACATTTTAAGTATTTATACATTTTTTATAAAGGAAAAATGAATGTTAATCTATTTCTTGTAACCTGGAGTTATATGGATTGACCTGTTCTGTACAGAAGCCAATAGCAATGTAGAGAAGGTGAGACTACAGGAGGAACGTCAGCCCAAACTAAGCCATATCATTTGTGATATAGATGGTGAGTTGATCAAGTGCCTAGACGTAGTTGTCTTTTATTGGATCTTGCCAAGTTCTAGCGGATAATTCTGTAAAATTGGTAAGGTACTATTTTGGATTATGAAGGACGCCTGCATGAAGAATCAATAGAATCTTTGAGAGAGGCAATTGTATCAGGAGTAAATGTTATTATGGTTACTGGAAAGGTGGGTTCCACACATTCATGGTATTTATTCATCTAAAAGTCAATGATACTAATCTGAAGTGAAGGCTAGTGTTAAACAACTTTTAATATTACAAATCATATGCCAGCTTTCAAAACCCAGAAAAGAGTACGTGGGATATTCTGGAAAGTTCTCAGGAAAGCTGATAGTAAACACAGTTCTTTAAGTGAATCTGATCAACTCAGATTGCTTCCTAATTCTCTTTGATTATCTACAGGCTAGTTACATATGTTTATTAATTGAGAAAATATATGGAACACTTTCAGAAACTTCTACTTTTTATTTAGGTAATTAAGTAACCTGGAAAAGGAAAATTCTATTGTACAATAGTTACTGAATTTTTGTAGTCAAGTTCAAGAAGAACAGATATAATATCACTTGACGAATCCAGAAGTAAAGGATGTAACTAACCTCCAACAGCTTCCTGTATTTTTACTTGCCATTGTGACTTACTTTCTCATGAGTTATTGATTTTTTTTTCTTCAACTAGAGCCGGGTTTCCACCATTAGAACCTTCAAGCTTCTTGATCTCCATGATAAAGTTGATTTTGTATCAGAGACATCACCTGGTGTATTTTTACAGGTACATTCTGTCCCACTTGAATAAGAATTCTAGATTTGGGGAAATTTGTTGTCAAAGTTGTGTGCCCTTACCTTGTTTATTATTGTGATTTAGTGTGAAGATGTTTCTAACATTAACTACTTCCTTTACTTCAAGGAATATTGTATTTCACTCACCGTTGCAGAGGGCCAATAATTCATATGTGTGGTTCAATGGTTTAACATAGCCAGATGCAATTCCTTAAACCTTTCACTGAGTACTAGTTTACACGACATTCAATTTTTCTCCTACGAAATAGCTGAAAACTTGCAAAGTTACATGCGATCCAATGAAATCTTACTTTGTTGCACAAATAGGACATGGTTAAAAGCTTATAGTTTGTAATACGCAAGTCAACTGAACTTATTTAACTCTGCTCAATCCATGTCAGTTTTTTCTGCAACTATGTATATGCATTCCATCAGCTGCATACAAATGAAAACAATATTTCCTAATTCCAATATGTGAGGAAAATGGATATCAACTGTTGAGCTCTCCCCATCATTTTTCCTTATCTAACAAACTTTTTGCTATAATGACATGTGATCTTTTGTAAAGTGACACTTGCCTCCAAATGGTTATATTTCTGCTATATTTGGTTCAGGGTTCCCTTGTCTATGGAAGGCATGGCCAAGAAGTTTATAGAACAGAATTGGATGTTGATATCTGCAAGGAGGTGGTTACTTAAAATCATGCCAATGAATTGTTTTTTAGTGGCAGCTATACTTCTCGACTTTTATTCATATATTTTAGATCTGCTATTTCCATTGAAGTTTTATTTCTTCACCCACCATTCCTTTAGTAGGAAGAACTATTCTTTAGATTAATTTGGGCGTTTTCTGTTTTCTGTATTGGTTTTGGATCATAGGCATGAAATGCATTCCCCTTGAGTATAAGCTCCTTTTACTACTGTTCATATCTTTTTTTCCTCTATTAATGATTCTACGTCTCCTTTAGGCATTTTCACTAAAAATATCTATCTAGGAGCCTGTGCTATCTATAAGTTCCCTTTGTTCCATTCGCAGGCATTTCTATACTCCTTAAAGCATAAAATTCCTGTTGTTGCGTATTGTGAGGAACAATGTTTGACCTTGTTTGAACATCCATTTGTTAACTCACTGCACACTGCGCATCATGAGAACAAGGTATGTGATCTATATATATTTGCTAGGCAGACTACTGTTCTTATTGTGGCAGGCTTTTTAGGCAGTCAAAGCAAATTTGAATTTCATTTTCATATCAGGTTAAAGTGATGCATTCTGTCGAGGACCTTCTGGAATATTCATCTATTCAGGTTTGGCTTGTACTCTTACTGTAAGGCCAGCAAGCACATATTGATGTATTTAAGAGACTGGCAGCCATTTTTTTTCATTTTTGGGGCGATTTTCCAAGTAGCAAATCTAGAGAACTTGATGCAATCGTAAGCTCATAGGTCATAGCCTTATAACATGCTCATTGGTCTTAAATAGCCCAAAGTGTAGTTTCATTTTTATATATTTGGATCATTCAAACGCACTAGCAGGAACAGGAAGACTCCCTGCTTAGAAACACGAATCTTGAAGCATCACTTTTATTACAAATTTGTTAGGATATGTATTATCACTTTACTTCATAAGATTGGCCTCTTCTCTACATGAACAAAGATGAAAGAAGTCGGGTAGAATAATGAAGTGTCGAGCTAACTCATAAAATGTCTTCAACAAATCTCTTTAAACTGGAATTGTTGGAAAAACAATGGGACAGCACTCTGTACATCTTCAGTATTTGAGATAAATAAGTATAAGGTCTGTTTCACTTCCAGTGGACTTACACGTATCTACCTGTACTTGCAGAAGTTGCTACTCTTTGACAGTGCTGAAGAGGATTCATCTGTCCTGAGGCAGCATTGTTCAGGACTGGCAGAAGGGAAAGCCCATGTTCTCAAAATGCAGCCAAATACAATTGATATTGTCCCACTCAATGCTTCAAAGGCTGCTGGTATAAGAATTCTACTTGATCATCTCGGAATAACAGAAGATGTAAGGATTCACTCCCATCGAAGAACTATATTTAGCGTTCATTTTTGTGCCTTTTTGTCAATTTTTGTGGTGTCCTCTGTTAAAAAGTGTTAAGTGCTGACATTACAGTTACGAATATCTGTCTGCAGTGTGATCTTGACGCTGTTGGAGATTATAGAAGATGGCTGAGCCACAATTGATTCAACTGAAATGATCACTGGCTCTTTCTTAAGAAAAAGCATGGTGATCTAGAGCTTTCGAGGTTAGAGAAGCAATGGTATACATGTCATGCACCAAAACACAGAATAATCACTTTGGACATGTTTACTCTGAAGGCTGCAAAAATCATATGTTCATAGCAAATCCTTTATGGCTGGCAATTCATGTATTTTATATTTTGGAAAAAGGCAGGGGGTGGTGAATGGCAACCTAGATATTTCATCATTCAGGTAATGCAGGTCTCAAATTTTAAACTGTGTAATTTCAGTGTGAACTTGCTTTTGTTTAGGTATAGATAACATAAATTCCTTTGGTTGTCTTCTTAACAGATCTTTTTAGTGAGATGTGTGAAAAGAGAATTGAATGAGGCAATGAGCCACAGCCATGTGAGCAAAGTCACCTTCATCAGTTCATGACAATTAATGACTCCATGTAGAATTTTGTATAGTTGTTTTTTGTGTATTATTGCAGAATGTTTGCTCAGTAAATGTGTAAATGGCTCCACTTTTGTGGATATTTATTTATCATGAAAAGACTACTGAAGTGTAGGACTGTAGGCTGATGAGTAGGAGTTCAACGGAGGCATTGTGATAAATATAACTGTATTTTCTGCCATGTTGAGTTTTGTTGATTATGATTCACCCTTTCTCATCCAAACGAAATTATGTTGACCTAGAAGGAAATATACTTTGAACTTCCATGTGTACAGCATACAAGAAGCACAGCTGGTCGATGGGAAGTGGATGCTTGGCATGTTAGTTCTTATTTGTTCCAGGTTTCACTTTGTTACAGACCAATCTGCATCTGTGCATCTCTCTTTTTCTGGTGTGCAGATGTTTAGCGCTGCTGTATGAGTGGCCGGTGGCGCTAGTTCCGGACATTACTCTAGCAACTGAACCATTTGAGGGCCTCTTTGCTATCACCTTGGTGCACGGCCTTGGTAAGTTGTTTGACCGTTTGTTCATGTCTAATCCCGCTGAATAACTTTTACATGTCTTCATCCTCTTACTGTATGAAATTTTCTTTGCAAGGTCTTGAACACATGTGGCATCAGATATTGATGTGAATGATTGGGACTTCCCTTGGTAGTACTTGGACAGCCCTTTCCTGTGTAAATTAAATTATGTGTAAGTGAATTTGATTGCTTGGCAGTTCAAGTGGAGTTTATGGTCATATTGGGAACTTTATCCATTAGAAACATGACATTCTGTTATCCAGTTATTCAATTTTTCAGCAAATGTACAAACTGAAGTAGAAGTCAGTTGCATCCTTATAATAGATTGTGCAAAGGGGAACCTCTCCTAGTTAGGACATATGATTATCCCCTTTTGTTAAACTGAATCAAGTGATTTCGCAAGTTGTTTATAACAAATAAACAAACCATTTCATTGTCTGGTAGGGGCAAACTAGCCAGTATTAACACAAGATAATAGTATGAAGAAATAAAAAATTTTATTCGAGCAATGTGATTTTGAGGCTATCTCCGTTTCTGCCATTATCATGAATGTCTAGTTTTGGAGCCAGGTGACAAATTATGGTTTGTTATTAGGAATTGGAAAATGCAGGCAACAAATTTCATGTCTTTAACATGTATCCTCACATGCTGTTGCTTTCTCTAAATGAGTAATTGGTTACACTTGTGCAGGGCGCAAATATACACACCTGATTGGAAGGTGGACTAGCAGCGAGGACAACTCGTACAGTGGACCCTCAGCATCCAGCTCCAACATGCTCGAAGATGCTGAGGATGGCTCAGAGGGATGCCCAGGTGACGTTGCATCATCAGACAGATTTGAAGCTGACGAGCACACGGATCGGCTGGATGCACCAGAGAAGGAACCAGAGTCCGCTCGTTGATTGCTCCTCTCATCATGACACAAGCGTACCCTGTGAGATGGTAAATTGCAAGGCTCTGCCATTCATAGGAAGCTCTGCTCAATGTTTGGAAGGAAAGGGATGCAGCTTATGTGGATATATATAGAAACGCGGGAAGAGAGAGACGTTCACATGGGTAGATAGATAGGCATCTTGCTTTTTCGGATTGGTTTCATTTCATCAACTGGAGAGTTACTTGTATCCAAAAATAAAAATGGAGATCAAGTGACAGTTACCCTTACTCCATGTGATCTTATGTTAATTGCTTATGAAGTCCGTCTCTTCGTACTTCACATATGCGAAGGAAGAAATTGACATCAGTCTGAGTAAGTTGGGTAGATCATTGGTAGCCTGATGGGGGAGCATGTGAAAACGACGTCCTCTGGCTGCTTCAGATAAGCATCTTATCCCAGGCTAAGAAAAGAGGTTTATCCCCTCGGATTAGAAAGGATAAGGTAGATAATGGCCGCAAGAAGGCGCTTTCTGTTAGCTAGGGGATCATGCCTAGGTTGTTAATTATGGTAACTAAGAGTGAGATTAGTTTCTTTATTGTGATCCATTAGACTTGTACAGACGGTCGGCTGGATCTCAGTCAAGTCGTCATCAGAGTAATTAAAGAAACGACGCTCCCTTATCCTGCGCATGTTCTCAGGATGGTAGGGTTCATGCTCTTTGCTCCAGGATGCATGTTTACGGACTTGCGGTATACCCGGGAGAAAGATAATGCTTTCTGAAGGAGTTTACTACATACAGTACTGTACCGAACTTAGTTACTTAGGACAAAGAGCATGTTTGGAACTCATGAATTTATATAATGCATAAATGGTATAGCTTCAGTCGTGATATGTCGCAAAGGAGTCTCTGGTTCCTACAGAGGCAGTTGTCACTGACAAATGACAACTCGTCGGTTACGTGCATTACCTTCTGTCCGAGGATGTATGCATTTCCAGGAGTGAACAATTACGCGCAAAGAGTTATCCTCACGTTACGGATAAGCCACCCGTAGAGTTTCTAAATTTTTAATTACATCATTTGTCAATCGGACGGCAATATAAAAAGGGAACTTTATGCACTTTTCCTTAAGAACCCACGGAACTGAAGGCTTCCCTGCAGAAACTCCTCCAGCTGCAGTACAAGATAAATTTTTGAAGAGGCCAAGGAGGAGATAGCCTTACTACACTGGAACCGTTACGTGCAAGCTTGCAACGACGGTGCCGGCCAGTAGGGATGCATGTGGGTACCCAATGGTGTTTTTTAGTCAGCCATCCTAGTTCATTTTACCTTCCAAATTAATTACAAGGGATGCCATTCTAGTTCATTTTTTTAAGTTTTGGATCGACTCAATGACCAAAAACATAGATACTTGCATCCCTACCGGCCAGACATTGGATAACGCAAGCCATGTAGGAGTAGGCTTCTTTGGATTCGCAGGATCCTCAAAAATAATTTTGTAGGATTGTAATCTTTAGGATTTTTTCGTATCAGTGTTCTTTGAAAATAATGCAATTGGCCTCTCAGACTCAAAATTCTGAGGAATGGGCTTGGAGGATTGCTAACGTAAGGAATCTCTTAAACTCGAATCGCGGGCTCATAGCGAGCTCATTTCGAGCAATTCCAGCAAGCCACGTCACATGCAAAATCTCCACCGTAGGATCACATGTAGACGGCTGAAATCGTGCAGGGCGTCTCAAACGAGAGAGCCATCGCGAGTCTTCCAAACAACTCGCCGACGCTCCAGCCACCTCCGCGGTTCCGTCTTCTCGAAACGCCGGAGCTCGAGGAGAGCCCACGCTTTTTTTATGGCATCGTCTCAGTGCTGGCCTGCCTCTGCGCCTCCGCCTTCTTCGGTCACCGGTCTGCACTCAACGCGTTGTTGAGAAGACATGGATGCGGGAGTGGGTGCCCCTCCGTCGGCCAGGCAGTGGTCTGTCCTCGACGCTACCGCGCGGCAGGATGCCATGACTCATTGTGGATCATTATCCTGGTTTCTTTCCGGCTGCTGCTCCACTCGCTCGTGTCCGCTTGTCTTCGGGTACCACTCCCCTCCGTGTCTGCTCCTGCCCTTGCCGCGGCCACCGGTGGAGAACAAGGACGCCACCAGCCGACGCCAGCAGCACAACGCCCGCGCCAGCGGCGGCTGAGGAGCGAGACCGTGATGCCCGTCGCGTCGCGTCGGAGATGAGGATGCCCGCGGTGGCCACCATCTTGAGCCCCAGAGCCACCACCTCGTCGCGGCACTCCTCCTCCTCGCTGCCAGACGGGGCGCAGCTTGCCGTGGAGACAGACGTTGAAACCATCGCCGAATGGTGCATGCATGTCGCGTCACAATCGCACTCCAACGTACGTATGAACGAGACCAGAAACAAAGAGAGACAAATTGGTTGCTTTGCTTACATGCTATCTGCTGCAGGTGTGTGCGGAGGAAAAGCAGTATGATGATTCCATCGTCTCTGCCGTAGCCAACGTTGCCGCCACTGCCTGCAAAGTGTTCGATAAAATGCCAAGCTTCCAGTTGTTTGGCAACTTTAGTGTATGAAGGTGTATTCTAATACTCGTGTTCAAAAAATAACGTCAACAAAATTCAGGAAAAGATGGAGTTCTCAGGCTTTGACTAAAAGTTCTCAGACTTGCTTATGGGCATATATTAAAATAGAAAGAGCAGTTCCTTTATCTAAAATAATTTTGGGATTTCCTTGGGTAACCACCAGACCAACATATGAGAATAATGATCTGCTTCATTTATTAATTTCCATTTATGATGTTATGGAGCGTATTTCATCTAATCTCGCAGGTTGCCATTCAAGAGTATTTCATCTAAGGATACAAGAGTATAGGATAGATAATGCAAGCGTATTTCATCTTACAACCATCTAAGCATACAAGCGTATTTCATCTAAGCATACAAGAGTATGGTAACCATCTATCCTATAGGCTACAGCATAGCAGGTTGGTCTGCTACGGCGAGGACCTCTCATATTGGTTTCAGTATGTGTCTAACGAATAATGGACTTTATCTTCACTCGGTTTTTTACCACATACTTACGTCGAATGATTTTATTGCGTAAAAATTCCCTCGTCTGTCCCACACCAAAGCACAGGTTTAAGGCCGGCCAAATCTCACGTATGCTGTGGTGCCGCTGTGTATGCATGGGGCAGGGGTTCGGGGATTTTTTCGACCTGTGTGAGAAGGTCTTCTTCTTAATACAATACCGTGGGGGTGGTATTACCCTTTATAGGTCGAGTTTTTTTATTGCGTAAAAATTGATTGAAACCAAAAAAAACACTCGTAGTCACTGTTCCTGTGATTTAAGAATGGGCTCTGCGTTTGCAAACAGATGAGGCCGTAGCCCGTAGCAGCCTACAAGGAGAAGGAAAAAGTTTACTTTGCCTCCCTCATCTGTAACTGAAGTTTTGTTTGGCTCCTTCATTTTAAATATCGGGTAAGCGACCTCCCCCATCTTACAAAACCGGTCACTTTTCCTCACTCGCTGGTTTTAGACCCTGGTTTTGACTGTTGACTTGCCACGTCACCTGCCACGTCGGCTTTTGACATGTGGACCCTGCTGACTCAGCTCATGCGAAAACAAAAATACCCGGCCCGACCCGCCCGCTCTCTCTTCCAGCGATCCGTCGCCACGGCCATGCCCGGCGGCGCCCGATAGATAATACAAGCGTATTTCATCTTACAACCATCTAAGCATACAAGCGTATTTCATCTAAGCATACAAGAGTATGGTAACCATCTATCCTTTTTTGAAAGAAATACCCCAAGGAGACCCCTGAAGTTTAATGTGCCTCACTCAGGATTTGAACCCTGGGTGGGAGCCTTCTAGCTAGTGGCCTTTGCCACTACACCATGAGCTCCCTGGCAGTAACCATCTATCCTATAGGCTACAGCATAGCAGGTTGGTCTGCTACGACGAGGACCTCTCATATTGGTTTCAGTATGTGTCTAACGAATGGACTTTATCTTCACTCGTTTTTTTACCACATACTTACGTCGAATGATTTTATTGCGTAAAAATTCCCTCGTCTGTCCCACACCAAAGAACAGGCTTAAGGCCGGCCAAATCTCACGTGTGCTGTGGTGTCGCTGTGAATGCATGGGGCAGGGGTTCGGGGATTTTTTCGATCTGTGTGAGAAGGTCTTCTTTTTAATACAATACCGTGGGGTGGTAATAAAGGTCGAGTTTTTTTTATTGCGTAAAAATTGATTGAAACAAAAAAAACACTCGTAGTCACTGTTCTTGTGATTTAAGAATGGGCTCTGCGTTTGCAAACAGATGAGGCCGTAGCCCGTAGCAGCCTATAAGGAGAAGGAAAAAGTTCATTTTGCCTCCCTCGTCTGTAACTGAAGTTTTGTTTGGCTCCTCCATTTTAAATATCGGGTAAGCGACCTCCCCCATCTTACAAAACCGGTCACTTTTCCTCCCTCGCTGGTTTTAGACCCCGGTTTTGACTGTTGACTTGCCACGTCACCTGCCACGTCGGCTTTTGACATGTGGGCCCTGCTGACTCAGCTCATGCGAAAACAAAAATACCCGGCCCGACCCGCCCGCTCTCTCTTCCAGCGATCCGTCGCCACGGTCATGCCCGGCGTCGCCGCGGGCGCCGCCGGCCGACCTGCTTCGCGACCACACGCGCTCGTGCACCTCCCCGCCGCCGTCGCGCGCCTCCGCCTCGTGCACCCGTCCTGGGAGCGGGCGCTCGCGTCCTCACTCTTCGCCGTCGCGCACGCCCCCGATGATGCGCTCTTGCAAGCTGAAGCCGCTTTCATGACGGAGGGAGCGGCCTTGCTGCTTCTGCAGCCACCGGAGGTCACACGAAGCAACCAATTGACCGTGGAACCACTGATTGAAGCTTCCGTCTCCCTGCATCTCACGCAACCATGGTATACGAACGAAGCAAGAAGTCAAGAACCAATCAGCTAGCACAAAAATCAAACATTCGAGCGATTTCTCAATCATGATTCCTTCGTGGCCCATGCTTGCACTTGCGTGGATCACCTATTCTGGGGAGTGGACGACCACGCGCGAGCAGCGGCTGGCCCTCACCTGCTCTGCCTCAGTGCCTCCATCTTCGTCGCGGTGCCAGCAGGCACAGGCATATGTGTGGTGGGTCGTCGACGCGGTTGCGCCCGCCAAGGGCCTCGTCCCCGTGTCTGGCGTGGCAGCCGGCGAGACAGCGTGGTGGCGGACCAGCATCGGCACCGCCGTCGGGTACAACCCCGTCACTGGGCGCTTCCATCTGGTGATGCGTCCACCCGTTGGGGCCCGACAACGCGGCGGCCGTCCGCTCCCCGGATGCCGGATGGCGGCACGGCGCGGCTGAAGTCGGCGACGCCGTGCAAGGTGAGCCGGCGCGTGGACCCGGAGGGCAAGTGTGTGTTGTACACGGCTGCCCAGCGCGGGGACACCGCGGGCGGCGGGCTCGGTGGTGGAGACGTAGACGAGGTGGGCGCCGCCGGGGGTCAGCGATGGGTGGTCCTTGAGCAGTTGAGCGCGATGGGGTCCGACAGGAGCAGCGGCGTGAGCGGCAGCACGTTGGGCACCTCGAGCGCCTCGCGGCGGGATGTGGAATCGGAGGCGGAAGGGACAAGGGAGATGTAGAGCGAGCGGGTCGGATCGGGTATTTTTGTTTTCGCATGAGCTGAGTCAGCAGGGCCCACATGTCAAAAGCCGATGTGGCAGGTGAAGTGGTAAGTCAACGGTCAAAACCGGGGTCTAAAACCAGTGAGGGAGGAAAAGTGACCGGTTTTGTAAGATGGGGAGGCCGCTTACCCGGTATTTAAAATAAGGAGACGACTACACGGAGAGCCCTCTCCGGATAGTCTTATCTGGAGAGCCCCACCCCCTAACCAAATATGGACGCCCGCGCCTAGTATTTCTATTTCGGGAAAGACCACCTAGGCGCGCACGCGGTATATGGCTGCTAACCACGGCTACCCCTGTCCCACCAACCGACGCTGCAAATCAGACGCGGAAAAAATTACCGCGAGAAGCGCACGGGACACAGACGCCTGAAAAAAGGGCGGAAAAAAAATAGAAGGCTTGGGTGAACAAAAAAATTAGTTCAATCTAAGAGTTGATCGAATAGGAGGATTAAAAAACATCATGGGTGATGGGTGAACAAGGAGATACAGGTATTGTTACTTCTCCCACTCCTGATCTGATTTCCTTGTAAATTTCAACAACAACAGTTTGACAGCCAACATCTAGAACTAGACAGATCCATTTCATAATCATGGTATTGTGAACATGTTACTTTTCATTTTAGAACTAGACAGTTTGACAAAGACGCATTTTAGAATCACGGTGCTGTGAACATTTGTTTTTCTGCCGTACTTTCACATGCTTGCAACTTCACCAAAAACATAAATTTTAGAGAAATATATACATCCTTGTTTCAGTATTTGGCCTTCAAGTTCAGATATGTGCCTGCAAAAATAAACATAGGACAGATGGTGAGGGCAAATGCCTGTAAAAAAATAGAAGCATATCTGAATGTTACATTCATTTTTCAAATAAATAGAGAACAGAAATATCTGAATATAGTGCAAAAAAGTTACAAGATGACGAAAGTTACATTATATGGAACGTCTTTCTCTTGGATAACTACTTCTTGTATACATAAGTTACTTCCTACATTTATAACTTAATTCAGTGTCATTTCTGCCTAAGTTACATTCTGTTCAACTATTTTTTCTGGAATATTTACCTCCTCTATGCATAAGTTACTTTCTCAATGAATAAATTACTCCATACGCAGATTTCGATTATGACAAAAGTTATTTGTTGTACAAGATCATTGATGGGGTTCTTTAACCTCAACGTAGCAGCAACAAATAGTTATTTGGAGCAGAAGCAAAATGAAGAAAGTACAAGCCAATTGTTATTTGAACAAGAAAGTGCAGCTTTGGTTGATAGGACTGCTTCACAAAAAACTAGGAGTACTATGATGTGTGCAAATGCTACTGGAGAAACTCTACCAAGTACTGACTACATGTCTACATAGTCACGAGACCATAGGGACAGCTGAAACAACATCAATTTAAAAGCTCTAAATATACAACAAAAGGGACATTGAGGGTGGTAGCCTTTGCACAACAACATGTGAGAGGCGCTAATGACCAAAACGGATACTATATGAAAAAAATGACCAAATAATACAGGTACATAGTGCAAGACTCATACATATATTCAAAACCATAGTGACAAGTCACATATATTAATTTCTAAGACAAACAAGAGCTATATAGTCATATAATATGAACTACTAGCCACAGCAATAGTAAAATTACTCTTTATAGTTCAAATCAGTGACGAGTTACTTTCTATCTCTTGTAAAACACTGGTAAGTTACTTCCTATAGACACATAAGTAGTGACAAGTTACTTCCTGACTGATATTAGAAAGGGATGACCTAACTTGTCACTGGTTTAAGAAATACTGACCTACATAGGACAAGTGCTACTTCTCAGATTTTGTGTGTTCCTTCAATAAAATTATTATAGTTATATTTCTTAGATTTTGTCACACAAGTACCTCAGGGGCATCTGATCGCATAGATCAAACAACAACAGTTAAAGATGCTCTAAATCTACAGCAGAAGGGACTTTCAGGGCAATAGCATGACTACATTCAACACAGTAAAACGTGAAGGGAATGTGAAACATGGTACCTTCAAGCAGAGGCATATCAAATAGCTATTCTGAGAGGCGCGAATGACAAAAATGAATACTGCATAGTGAAAATAAATGACGAAACAATACATGTACATAGTGCAACACTTATACAGAAATTCAAAACCATAGTGATAAGTCGCATCTATTAATTTCTAAGACAAATATGAACCGTTGTAAAGAAGAAAATGGAACAGAAACTGAAAAGAATAGTTACATATTCTGAAATGCAAATGAAGAAGAAAAGTTACTTACTGTATCATATATATTAATCCTAAGTTACTTCCTATGTCATATAAAATTGGTGAAGAGTTACTTCCTGTAATATAAAATCAGCACATGTTTGTAGCCCATCAAGTCATCCAAGATTTCACAACTAAACAACCATATTCACAACAAAACTGTAGAATACTCATCAAGCAAACCAAAAAGAACAGGCTAAATGCATAGAAATTGCTCCTCTTTCAAGTACACAAACAGTTAAAGGACACAAATAATTCTTTTTTTTCTATTTGGTTCAAATACACAAACAGTAAAAGGGATACGATTGTCATAATGTGACAAATATCCTCATTTTGATTAAAAAGTTATTTACTCATTAAAGAACAATGGATGAAAGAAGAAATCGCCATCAATTCAAGCCGACAATTGCGTCCTATACAACATGCCCACAACACAGAAACATACCTGAGCTAAACAGGTAGCGATAAGACTAGGTGGAGGCATTCACAAAACATAGATAAAAAAAAGTTGCAGGCATATGTGCTCACGCTTAGTGAATAGTGACAAACCCATATAGATACATACATATATCTACAGCACACACCCCAACCCACAGCGGGAACTAACAATGAAGTGTAAATTATCACTAAAGAGGCAAAGTTACTTTCATTAGACATATGATAACTGCAAAGTTACTTTATAAGGTCGTTAAACATTATCAAGCTACTTTCTGTATAATATGAAAAAAATAAGCTACTTTATTCAATATGTAAAGCACTGATAAAGTTGCTTTCGAAAAAACATGAGACATCACCGTATCAATACTACTACACCAAGAAATAGACCCCGAACTAGAGTACCACTACACCAAGAAAAAGTGTTCCAAAAAAACCCACAGTGCACACATAATGATTAATGTTGGCATCCTAAAGTAAATGATAAGATATGATCATAGAGATTTGTGGGATGCATGCATATGAATCATGGTTTAAACATTCAAAGACACAGTGCACGAAATAGAGATCTGTAGAGAAGTCATTATAGACTGAATTTATGTCAATTACTAATAAAACGATAAGATGATACCTTTGAATGTCTGAATGCTTGACCAGCCAAGTAATAGGAGTCTCACAAACAAGCGGCAGTATAAAAAAGAAGTGGAAGATTGAACTCCTCCGCTTGCTTGCAAACAAATAGAAAAAAGCAAAAATTCCAGCTGTGATATGTAGTAAAAATACAAGGCTAAGAGGAAAAAAAGGAGAAAAGAAACCGCATTCATCCCGGGATCCATCAAACTGGGGATTACAGGGTTCTGCAGGCTCAAATCATCATCAGGTGTGCAAAAAAAGTGCAACGCAAACCCTGACAATTTGAACCCACAAACCAGAAACCACTTGCTGGATTTCCATTGGATCAAAAATAGACTTCAGCGGCAATGAAAGAAAACACTGCACAACATAGCAAATAACTTAATGGAGATGCAAATAACTGCACCATCAAAGAAAAACACCTATTGTGGCAAATGTGAAGAGCAAACGATTGAAACCTGCAGGTAAGAAAAGCAAAGTAAGAGGACGAAACATTTAAGCAGATTATGATTATGCATATAACATATAAGTACAAATAAGAAACTATCATAGCAAGCTATCTATTTTGTACATGTCAACACAATTCTTTAAAAAAAATCAACAACTACAAAAAGTTACTTTCTCTATCATATAAAACACTAACAAGTTACTTCGGAAACACACCTAGATGGTGACTAGTTACTTTATAGTTCAGATAAAATAATATTGGGGGTAGGAGATTAATTACCTACAAAAAACAAGAACTACTTAACAGTATACTAACGTTGCCTTAGCTACACCTGCAAAAGGTCAAAAGAATATAAAATCATAAGTTACGCAAACTAGTTGTTGTTGATGCACACATGAATGTTCATTTATAGTAAACTATTTTTGTTCTGTACAAATAACATGGTATGGGGGTAGGATTAAATGGACATGAGGAAAAAGATGTTGTACACGAATGTATGCATAAAGTAGTAGTAAATTTCTTGCTCTATACTGTGTTTTCAAATAATAAAAAAGCTACTTCGTATCTCATGCAAATAATTGACAAGTTGCTTCCTGAGTCACCTAAGTAATCAAAATGTTACTTCCTAGCAGTGAATTGTGGTAATCTTTACAGTTAACCTACCATTTGTAGTGTATGCAAGCTACTTGATGAGTCACAAGAACTAATATGGTACTTATGCAAGCTATTTCTTAACAATCTGATAGCAAAAAATATGGTGACCAACGAAATTAGTAACTAGTATACACAAAAAATGTGTAAATCATTGGCATATTTAATTCTTAAAATCTACTAGAAAGTGTAAGGTTACTTCCTAGCAGTATAGACTAGAGTTCCATTCTGTCAAATATAGATCCATGCAAAGATAACAAATAACGTAGTACTCACATCAACACAAATGATATCACAAACAACAAGAATTTTTCTGATATGATAGAATATGCACGGACAGAAACCATATACTACTTGGTAAACCAAACTAAACCCAAATCACTGAGGGGTACAGAGCAATAATCCATACATATGTACAATGCTATATGGATGGACTCTTGTGGAGAACATGTCGAAAATAAATGAAATACACTTGATTAGATCCGGTTACATCCAGAGGGGACAAAAATGGAGGGGAGCTGTAGACCTAGATCGATACAACGTGAAAAAATCATAGACTAATAGGCAAGCCAAAATTAACGGAACCATGATGAGTTTCATACTTTTGAGCAGGATCTGATTGCAACCAAATCCATCTAGTTCGATCCGATAGTTACATGATTAAAAGGGGAACGAGAAAGGAGTAAGCACCTGGACAAATTAGTGACAATGCGTCGCACACTAGCAGAATCCGCCGGCCGGTAGACGAAGGGGATTTGTACTGCAGCGGCTCGTCGATGACATCGTCTCCCATACCATGTCACTGAAGAAGCTATCTCCCTTGTTGGTTCGCCAGAGACGACGCCTCCCTTGGTTCAACGTAGACCCCCTCCTACCGGGGTCGAGATCCACATCAAGCGACGGGTAGGCCGCATCAACTCCTCCTCGCCGTAGCTCACCGCAGATGATCTTGCTTTGCTGGATCTGCCGCCTCCCCTTGGTTCGTCGCGAGGTCCCCCACCAGCACCAGGACGAGATCTACGACTGCGTCGCCGCTTCATCGACACAGTTCCGTCGATGTGGTCCGTGGAGATTGGGAAGAGAAATGGGAGATGTTCTCTCTCCTCAACACAACTCCCTAGATTTAAATGGATTTTATGTGAAGCCTTCCGTCCGGTGATCAGACTAGTTGGTCATGATGAGTTAATAACAAGCATTGGATCGAATACGTACGGAGATGAGGAGGGGTCTCGAGATAAGCTTAAAAGGAGAGTCCTCTTCCGGTAGATTTTAGGTTAAAATAAAGGATCCAAACCAAACTTCGGTTACAGATGAGGGAGGCAAGATGGACTTTTTCCTAAGGAGAATGCGTTCAGTCCTACTCGTACAAGTCGTGGGCTAGCTGTGTGGAGAGAGGTCGACCGAGTCTCCGGGGAAAGCTTGGCCCATAGGCCCAGTTGTTTGAACCTGAACTGCTTTGGCCCATAGTCAGATTGAAATCGTTGAAGCAGCACTTTGGTTGGTGAATGCTACCTCAGTTTCTCTCTTATGCGTAGCTTACTGGTAGAGTTCAATCAGCCAATGAAATCCACGCTGCCGAGCGATTCATTCATGAGGGCTAGTTTGGCAACCTGCTTTCCCGCGCGGAACCCCGTCATTTCCCCGCGCCGGCCTCCCATGCGGAATCCTCCCACGCGGAATCCAGCCTGCGCCTTTGGAAGCCTGCTAGGACGGGGGTTTCAGCCCGATTGAGCCCAATTACCCCGCGGAAACACACCCGGCCTAGGGAGACCGGGCAGCCCTCCCCGTCTCCCGTCCCCCGTCCCTGTCCGTCGTCTTGCTTCGCGCGGCTCTGTCGAGCGAAAGAGCGCCGCCGCCGCCGGCGGCCGATCTCCCTCGCCGGCGTCGCGTCTGTTGCCTCTCCTCCACGATCACCTCCGCTGCAACCTCCGCCTATGCATAAGGTGAGTCCACATCCGCGCACCCCTGCTTCCTGCTAGGGTTTCTCCTCTCCTCTCCTCACACCCTTTCTTGTAGATCCTGTACAAGAAGACCTGAGACCTAGGAACCGAGTAAGATCCTGGGCATGGATCTGACACGCGCTCCTCTCGTTCCTCCCCGGCCTCTCCTAGGTTAACATCTCCCTACAGGTATGCCCCTCTTTGCCACGCATCGTCTTGCTCATGTGCTTTGTGCATGTTTGTCTGTGTTGATCTGGTTGAATCAAAAGCCAATCGAACTGCCAGTGACATGGGATCCATGTTTGTTTATAGAACTACTGCAGATACCTGGTAGTGATGTACACACTGCATAATCTTTACTTGTATAGCATGTGCTGGTTGATAGCATGCCCCAATCCATCGAATGTGCTATCATTCTTCTTTTCCGGTTACTTTCAAGAAAAGTGACTATGAGTATATGTTTTATTGTAGCTCAATTTGTTGACCGTTAGTTAAAAGTGACCTAAGTTATTTTCTCACTGAATATATAAGTCAATTCTATGATGTAATAAAAATAACATGATTGTGCTTGATGCTTATGAAATTTTTGGAATTAATCTGGTATACTGTTAGATGCTATACTCTTTACTAAAAAACAATCTGTTAGGAGATAATGTGCTCCTGGGAGGACCAAGTTAGGCAGTTCTTGCCGGAGGAGGAGGAGGAGGAGGATGATGAGCTATTCTTTGTACTTGTTCCTGCTATAATTCCGTACCTATCAGAAGAGGAAGTGCCCGTACACACTTCTTCTCTTCCCGGTGCCGAAAAGGTTAAGGAAATCCTTCAAGGGCACCCAAGCTGGTGTAGAGTTGAGTTCCGAATGGAGCCTGAAATATTTAAATCCACATCAAATTTTCTTAGGAGGGAGCATTTGTTGCGTGACACACGAGGTCTTGTTGAAATATTACATGAGTATAAAGATAACCCAAAATACAAAGGTCAAAATGGTTGGGTATCAGAGGGCTGGAGAATGATCACCACCAAGTTCAATGAGAGGTTTCGCCTAGCTCATTTCACAAAGCAACAGATACAGGAAAAAGAGAAGGAGCTTAAAGCCAACTACAAGGCGGTAAGAGATGCAAAAAAGGACAGTGGTAATGGTTGGAATGAATCTTTGTGCATGATACTTGCTGAGCCAGAAGGAGATTAAGAAGTGTGTTAAGCAAGTGGAAGGTATGAATGAATTAACGGATGAAGAGAAGTCATATGCTTTGGATCTCTTTGAATCTGATACAAACAGATAGATATTCATGACTACCAAAAATCCTAAAGTTCAACTAATTTGGATAAAGAGAAAAATCAGGTATGTCTCTTGGAATTTGCTCAATGTATGATTCCTGAAATACTTGTCTAATCATATATCGACTTAGCTAAAACTTCTGATCATGTCTCACACTTTGACTTAAAATGCAAGTGGAGTTGGTATAGATATGATTGAACAGATAAATGCTTGTGTGTAACCATGTAAACTGATGTCATAGGCCTAGAAGTTGGATGAGCTAGACACTTTCTTATGAAACAATGCTTACACTCATGCTGTCACAATATATGTCTACAATTTATCTGTTTCTCCTTGCTTGACACAGAGTATTTAGAGCTAAACTTATCTGCATTCAATATTCAGTATTCAGCTTTATGAGGTTTTCTTTATGTTACTTGCAGAGCACTTAGTGGAAGAAATGCATAGAAGCTGGCACAAGTGCAGGAGTGTGGATTGGTCACAGTTCATTATTGTATTGCTGGTGACTTTGATATGCTGTTGGGCAACGGAGTTCCAAGGCTGATGCAATCTTTTACTTTCTAGTTTTGATTGTTCTCAGTAGTGTGTAATATATATATAGGAGTTACATAGCGTGAATCGCTGAATCATTTTAGCTGTCATCTTATTCTGAGTGTGTTGGTGCTGGTCGAGATGGATAAAGCTTATATCGGATAGCATAACTTGTGGACTAATATGACATAGGTCCTGCAGTTCTGTTCTATTTATTTCCTGATAAAATGTTGCTTATATGGTCTAATTGAAACATAGTCTGCAATTTATATTGCCCGTACGTGCCAGCCAATAGAAAAATTTCCGTAGAAGCAAAAGCTGGCCAACCGTCAACGTGGGAAGGGAACACCAGGTGTGGCCAACCGACGATGTAGGAGGCGAACACCATGTGGTAGCTTCCAAATAGCGCAAGGGAAATACTCCACGCGGGGCTATCTTCCCTGTGGTCGGAGGGGATCCGAGTTGCGCCAAAAAATCCGCGCAAGGGAATTTCTTCCCTGGGCTAATTTGCCCCAACTGCCAAACTAGCCCCTAGTGCTACAACATATCACCCCAGTAGCCCAGTGGGTGCTTCAATTCTCTCCTCTCTCTCGATCTCCTTTGTGGTTTTGCCATTCCTCAAGCTCATGGAGACAGAATAATGTTATAGTAGATCGAAGAAGGATTGTCGCCGACATTGCAAAGACTGCCAATAAGTGGGCCGCCGGCCGGGTACCTAAGCACTAACGAGTGATCGTTCGTCAAATAAAGGTTACCTGACCAGTGCGCGCGCAGCAGAGCCGTACGTAAGTATGCCCAGGAGCTAGGTTTCCTTCCCAGCTAGGCAGCATATATAGATCATATCGGACGTCGACACGTTCTATCGTCTCGCAGCTACTGCTTTCGACTTTTGCACTTGCTACAAGCTACGGAGTAGTACGTATAAAAGGCAACCTTTCATGCTGCAAATACATGCATGAAGCAAGGCACATGATGAATGCATTTTACACTACCAGAATAATAGATATTGTCACCGGGTGGGAAAGTCCTTTAGCACCGGGTTTCCCACCCGGTGCCAATATTCCGAGGCTAAAGGATAAGCCCTTTAGCACTGGGTGGAATAACCGGTGCTAAAGGGTATCTTTAGCACCGGTTCCAGACAGCAACCGGTGCCAAAGGCCCTGCCATCCGCGCACCGGTGCTAAAGGCTCCGGGATTTTTTTTACTTTTTTCAGTAGCCATGCATGCACGTTTATATACGTGTATATATATATATTCTGATCTAATACGTGTATATCAAATATTCAGCCGACTCTATATTCATATTATAGCTGTATACCAAATAGAAGACATATATATTACAAATATAAGACATATATATTACAAAATATATATCGGACTCGAGTTATTGTTTAAACTGTATTTACAACTTAGGATGATGCATGACTTTGTGAGCTTTCCGGCACGTCCTCCACTGGGACGTGGTATTCTCCTCGGGGATTGACGACCTCGTCCCAGATCCATCCGACGAGCTGTTCTGAAATTGCGTCGATTCTTTCTTTCTCTAGACACTCTTCCTTCAGCTTCAACATCTATAATTTACAAATAACTGAAAGATATTTCATCCGCCGCATTGGGGACAATAATTGTGCACTTAATAATAATGGAAATGTGTTTATTATTACGTACCATAATATCATGCCGTGTAATCTTTTTATGTCTCCAATTCCACATGTAATCGCAAACATAGTATGCACATAAATTATTTCTCTTCCCCTGTTTGGCACACTGTCGACCAAAACAAATTAAGTAAAATTCATATAATATATTAGCCGAGGGCTACATGTATAAATTACTTGCTTACCGGAAAGCCAATGTTCAATACCAGGGTGGTCTTGACGAAATTGAACCCACGCCCTGCGAACAAAAAAATTAAGTTAAGTCATTGCGAGTGTAAGGGGTGAATTAATTAGGGGAAAATATACATCACCTTGTCATCGTGTCAATGATGTTCTGTAGTTTTTCTCTTGGCGTGTGCAACGAATCAAAGACGTTGACGACACCCCGGTCAGGACACAATATGAGTAGGAACCAGTGGAATCTGTATACATGTATACATTATAATTAGAAATGAAATAGTACACAGACAGTATAAGAAGAAGCGTGTGTAGGTACTCACTCGATGTTGCGCGGTATTAGTATGGAGTCGCAATAATGTTGTTTGTTAATATACTTGTATAGGTTTCCATATGTTTCCTCAGGATTGTGTAGTATCATTGCTTCACTTATCCTTCGAGGATCCACGAAACCAACGTCATATATTCCGGCTCTTCGACATTTTTGAATCTCCATTCTGCAAGCAATAAATAAAGCCCGCGTCAGCATAGATTGGAATTATTGTTTTCAAACTGTGAATTGTAAACAACAACAAAGTATTTACAGTGTTCAACAGGTGATCAAATCCACGTCCATGGCATCGTGGTGGTACAGCTCATATATATCCTTAAACCTCAGCCAGACCCAATCCTCGTCTTCCACATCGCGGCACGACCATCCTCGCCCGTCGGAGCAGCCTGGCTTCCGTCTCCCTTGCCAAACACCACGTGTAGGTCCTTGACCATATCAAATAGCTCTTCTCCACTCTGGTGTCTCGGCTTTGTACGGTGGTCAACATTCCCGTCAAAATACGCACATTTCTTTCGTAGCTCATGCTTCGTTGGAAGGAATCGACGATGACCCATGTACACAACCTTCATACAATGTTTCAAATACATGCTTTCGGTTTCCTCTAAACAGTGAGTGCATGCTTTATATCCTTTGTTTGATTGTCCTGATAGGTTACTTAGTGCAGGCCAGTCGTTGATGCTTATGAAAAGCAGTGCTCGAAGGGCAAACTGCTCCTGCTTGTCCTCATCCCACATGCTAACACCTTCATCCTTCCACAGCTGCAAAAGTTCGTCAATCAATGGTCTTAGGTACACATCGATGTCGTTGCCAGGTTGCTTCGGCCCTTCGATGAGCACTGGCATCATAATGAACTTCTGCTTCATGCAGAGCCAGGGGGGTAGGTTGTAGATACAAACAGTCACGGGCCAAGTGCTATGACTACTGCTCATTTCACCAAAAGGGTTCATGCCATCGGTACTTAAACCAAACCTAACATTCCTCGCATCAGCATCAAACTCTGGGAATGCTCTGTCGATGTTCCTCCACTGGGATCCATTGGCGGGGTGTCTCAACATGCCATCCTGCTTACGTTCTTCTTTGTGCCAGCGCATCAGTTTGATA
Source organism: Echinochloa phyllopogon (assembly GCA_033239725.1). NCBI lineage: Eukaryota > Viridiplantae > Streptophyta > Magnoliopsida > Poales > Poaceae > Echinochloa > Echinochloa phyllopogon. The sequence continues at coordinate 9,244,300 of BTCW01000001.1, forward strand.
TGGTCCTTGTTCCTGAACAAACGCTTCAGACGGGATATCAGAGGGAAATACCACATCACCTTCGTAGGAATTTTTTTCTTAGAACGCTCCCCCCAACATCACCAGGGTCGTCCCGCCTGATCTTGTATCGTGCGCAGCTACAAACCGGACAACGATCCAAGTGTTCGTATTGTCCGCGATAGAGGATACAGTCATTAGGACACGCATGTATCTTCTGCACCTGCAAACCGAGAGGGCAAACAACACGTTTTGCTTCATATGTCATCGATGGCAATTCGTTACCCTCTGGAAGAATCTTCTTGACGAGTTTCAGTAGCTCCTCGAAACCCTTATCAGTAACGCTATTTGCTGCCTTCCACTGCAGAAGTTCAAGTGTGCTACCCAACTTCTTAAGCCCCTCTTTACAATCTGGGTACATGTCAGTCTTGTGGTCCTGCAACATGCGCTTTATCTTTTTCAGTTCCTTATCATTGCCGCAGTCTTTCTCAGCATCACGCAACATTTGCCCGACTCCATCGGTAGGGTCATTTTCCTGAGCACCATCTTCCTTAGCATCACCTTTCCGAGCAGCATCTTCCTGAGCATCGCCTTCCTCATCGGCATCACCCATTGCAGCATCTGCAAAAGAACCGTGGTATTGAGCCAATACCGGAATGTCGTCATCGGCCTCATCTTCTTCATCTTCATCCATTAGAATTCCTCTTTCACCGTGCTTCGTCCAAATAAAATAATTCCTCATGAAACCGTGTCTCATCAAATGCACCTGAAGACAACCTCTTTGTTTGTACGATTGTATATTTTGACAATTGGTGCATGGGCAAAACATGAAACCGGATGGCGTCCTGTTAGCCTCGACGGCATCGAGAAACGCCCCGAGGCCATCACGGAACGCCTGAGCGTGGTTGTCCCCGTACATCCATTGTCTATTCATCTGCATTATTATCCAATAACAAATATATAATACAATATAAAGTTAATACAAATTTAATATATAAATAAATACAAATTATAATATATATTCCATTATATAAACACATTTCTAAAACTACATTACTATATTCATTAAATAAATAAATATACCTTCCGTTAAATAAATAAATAACTATTCCAACTTTTAATAAATAACCAATAATATTATTTCATGGAATTACTATATTCATTTTCTAAAAACAAATATATCTTCCATTAAATTAATAAATAACTATTCCAACTTTTAATAAATAACTATATTCATTTTCTAAAAACAAATACTAACTAGCTTGCCTTCTCTCTCCATTTAAAACACAACATGAACACTCTCTCTCCACCATGAACTCAAGCTCCCCTCTCTCTCCTCCATGAACACAAGCTCTCTAACTACCTTTATTTGATTCACAAATTCCTCTATTTCTAAAGCATAGAAGGATTACAAGCTAAATAAAACATTAGAGAATGAAAGAGTGTACCTTGTAGTGCTCCTTAGATGAGTAGAAATCTTCACAAATTTTGAAAAAAATTTGGGCAGCACCTCCCCTTCTTCTCTCGGCCGAGCCAGCATGAACACAACGCCAAGTGTTCAGCTGGCTCGGCCGGGGGAGGAAGAAGACACTTTATACAAAAGACATTAGCACCGGGTCTTCCCACGACCCGGTGCTAATGTGCACCAATTAGCACCGGTTGCAGCCAGCAACCGGTGCTAAATGGCCTCGGGCACATTAGCACCGGTTGCTGGCTGCAACCAGTGCTAAAAGGGGTGCATTAGCACCGGGTCTTGCCACGACCCGGTGCTAATGTGTCCGCCCTGACACCCCGCAGCGCCGCCCCCGCTCCTAGCCATTGGACCCGGTGCTGAAGCCCCATCAGCACCGGGTCCAAAAATGGCCGAGGCAGAGGGGGCGGGCGGATGTTGAAGTTTCTGGTAGTGTTATGTTTTGCAGCCAGGAGAAACAAGACGCTGACGCTTGGCAGCGAGGCAAAGATGAGACGCAAACAGAAAATAATTAACCTGGGTGGCGCTATATGATGTCTGGTGACAATGGCTGGAGTTTGAGGAAGACGATGGAGACATCGACAGAAACGGTGTGGCGTGCCCAGAGTGAACTCGACGGGGACGGCTGCAGTTCGACCTTGGTGTGAACTCCAGTGGCAGCTCGGCGACGACGACGAACGACCATGGATCGAACTTCATGATGGCATGGTGAAGCTTTGGGAGCCGGGACGACTTTCACCAACGGCACGCGGCGGCGTGGGGCTTCCTGGGTGACGACGGCCGTGCCGCAAGCTAGGGCACAAGGTGCAAGTTGATTGCTTGCGGAAAACATAGATGCATGAGAAGCAGCAGATCGAGCGGCCTAGAGGGTCCCGTTACGGGTTTGTTAGATGCTGCTCTTCGAGCGGTGTGTGATTTATTGTAAACTGATAATCCCAGTATCTTTCGGATGCTTTATATATAACGCTGGCTTGTACTACTCTGAACTTGTACTTTCGTCTTCCCTGCCAACTTATATTCTTGATTGTTGATTACACACAGTTGATCTCGCCTTTCTCTGGTCCCAAATTTCATGGTCTCTAATGGACACGTGCCATCAATCTAGAGTTCTAAAAAGTCTAATGCAGTAAAAGTATTGAAACATCCTATCGCATAGTAACTTGGTGCATTTCACTGACTCCCAGTAATGCATGGAATCATATTCAGAATTAGTATGCTATTTTTACAAAGAGCTAAGATAATTGTTTGTTTTCCACCCGTTGGCAAAATCAATAAAATTTAACGGTAACTTGAGGTGATTACATTTTTAACTGATTCAGAAATCCTAAAACCAGCAGGGGCATCGACATCATACGTACCTGCAATGCAAAAGGGTGGTGCCACATATTAAAATACCTAAGTTCAAAAAGGCCTTCAAAAGTAAAAAAAAACAAAATTTATTATGTAATAGTGGATGAATCCAAAGATTACTGCTTGTACCCTTTTGTCAGCTTGCCGGACACTAACAGATGTAATGACCTAGTTTATAATGCGGTTGGTGTTAACCCTTCCATTCTATGTCTTAACATTTTTTTTTCTAAGAGCATAAGTTCTTATAATGCCTTTTATGTCATTGGACAACAGACTTTGTGCCAGCTAATTGTGTACCATATATATATATATATATATATATATATATATATATATATATATATATATGAAAATTCAGAAACAACCCTATTTTTTAATTTTATTATGATTATATCATTATATTAGTATATAGAAATTAGTATGTCCACATACTCAAAGTATGCTTACATACTCAACCTACATACCACCCAGATAGTCTAGTATCATCATATACTACATGTACATACTCTTCATTGGGTCATATACGTCTTCTAACATGAGATACACGGGTGAAGGTAGCTACCACCGATGGTAGAAAGGAATTTTCCTATATATATATATATAATATAGCTCTTTCCATACTATTACTTTAAATATGATAGCAAGCATGACCACTCAACAGTAATCTCATAACTTTGACCGGCAACCGGCATGTGATATGTAACAAGTAGTAATTGTTTATCCAGTGATATAACATGATCATGTACCATTTTCATATAGCTCTGTCCATACTATTACTTTAAAACTGATAGCAAGCATATGATAAGTTAATAATAATCTCACAACTTTGACCGGCATGTGATACGTAACAACCAGTAAGTGTTTATCCAGGGATATATCATGATCATATACAGAAAATATATTATGATAAAATCAATCATGGAGCCCCTGGGGAAATTAGAAATATAGTATGCCGCACACAACCAACTTCCGTACTTCTTCAACTCGAAAAATATAATGAAGTGTAAACTTGTGTGACCGGTATACACTGTAGCTCCACCCTGAGTGCCATCATCGCCACTCTTCCACTCGCCATCCCCTGCTCAGATTCCTCCGCTCGGCCTCCAGCTCTTGACGACCGCCATGTGGTGCCCATGGCGGAGTATGAGGCCAAGGAGAGCACGGTCGTGTAGGCCATGGTGCTCCGTCTCGCGGAGGCCACGGCCAAAGCGGCGATTCTGGCGGCGGATAGGGAGGCCATCCTTCACAACTTGGCAGTGGCAGCGGCCAGATCTACGGACGACATGATAGAATCCGCAGCCCAGGCATAGAAGGCGTTTGCTTCCACCGCCAAGGCCACGACAGATGCCTCCGCGACGACGGCCATTGGGAGGGTGATTGGGATCGGGGCCCGGACCAGATCTATGATGAACTGCTAGTCTTAAGTCTATTTAAAGTTCATGTATGTTCTTTATTTAACTGTTAGCCATGTTTATGTTATTGTGGAACTTTTACTCATGTTTATGTGTTTGTGAAACGGGTATACATGTTTATATTGGTGACTTAGTATATCTCAGATTTCTGTCATGTCCAAACTGATGATGAGAGTAATATATGGTTGCTATGAACGTCTAGGACATATACATGTTTACTCGTGAATCTGATTGGACATGATTAATGGATAATTATTCTTTTGGCTGGTTCGACATTATTCGCAGCAGTGCTGATTTAACCCGATGCAAATAGCTAACACAAGATTAACTGGTTATATATTCTAGAGCGCTATTACGATTAGAATGAAATAACATGACGGTGCAAAACAAGAACCGATGGGCAAGTAGGAATAGTGGACTCGAACGTACCAACCCTTAACAAACCGATTAGAATACTAACGTTATTAATGTCGGTTTTCACATCACCAACATTCACATCGGCTCCATGTTACCGGCTCCGTCACCGGTATGAATGAGGTTTTTATGCTGGCACGTATGAGGGTCCCAGCAGCAGTCGAAGCAACCAAGACATATACCATATAATTAACACAGCATATGTTTTAAAATATAATTCGAGTACTACAAAACAACAACCGCCTGTTCAGTTCATCAGGGGGCCCCACAGGGCTTGCGCACACTGCAAATCCAATCCTCCTATTCAAATAGTTACTTTGCTATTTATTTCACTTCCATAGCATAAGCTAGCAAAGTCTCAAGCCTATAGTAGTTATGGTCGACGGCACAGCTTCCAGCGGGGAACAACTTCCTATAAATTTGAAAGGACAATTTAGTACCATGCAAAAGAAAAAACAATACACAGGCATGAGGTGGCTGTCTAGATTTAGATGTACTATAAACTCAAAAATTGGAAAATTAAATTTAGTAAAACAGTAGTAGATTGTGTAGTACTTTTTAACATGGTTCTTCACTTTAATGAAATATATGTACTGCTTTGCATATTGTCACGAAACATACATGTTAGTTAAATTGTTTTTGCTAGTTTGTAATTTCATTTTCCCAAGTGAAACACCAGTAAAGCTTTTAAGACATATAATACAACTTGGCATTATGGACCATTCCTCAATGGATCAGTGTTTCCAGTGTATATCAAATAATTATACGAAATGCATGGGAAACTGGACATGCTAGTCTCTGTACATTGAGTTTCTGAAACATAGCAGATCAGCACATGCATACACACTACTAGAATCAACTAACGGATTCTTAGACAATGGAGAAGTATCCGGCTATAGGTCACAAGTAACACGAGAAGTAAATTTTACATATATAAATAACTAAAATCACATAATTGCAGTTAGTCTAGAAAATATTAGAAGTGGAGAAGTACCTCAGATTGATCATGCTCATAGCGAACCATGAATGTGCAATCACATTCCCTTGAATCATAATGTGTTTGGACTCTACGAGCCATCACAAAAGCATCAAAGTAGAGACAACTCTGTTCACTTACCTGAACATTTCAGAACAGAAATACATATTCATGAGAGACCACACTATGAATGCAAACTATAGAACTGGGGAACAATATTTGTTCCTGTCAGTAGTACTTTAAACATATTAGATAAACATGACAAAAAACAAACAAAAAACCACAGTACAACCTGCAATTATGGCCTGTAGTTTTCTTGGAACATTTTCTGGAAGTAACAGTTACTACATGCATATTTAGTCCCTGGTTTATTGATAGTTTTCATATATTTGCTTATTTCATTCCATAAGAATTATGTTTAAATCTTTCTGAATATTAGGTTATACCTATATGGAGCAAATTCACATCCAGCTCGTTACTAAACTCAACACTATTACATGTATATACTATATGGCATCCTCTAGTACAAGTATTATGATAAATTAACTCAGCTCATCATGCTCATTTTTAGTCTCTAGTTTGTTCCTTCATTCCCAGGCCACTATCTCTCATTTATTCTCCTTATGACGAGTCCAATGGTACCCTTCCCCATGAACTCTTCCAAAAGCAATCTTGAGTATGCAGTTACAATCAGAAAGATAGAAAAGTCTAAGCGTTATGGTCCTAGATGCAATCATTTCAGGACAGAGGGAAAAATGAAGTTACAGAGCTAATAACCTGATAATCTCGAGTTCTTTTTCAATACGTAAAGCCAGAATTGTTGTATGATAATTAAGATAGCAGAAAATGCCAATTAAGATAGGAGCAAAAAGGGGTTTAAGATTGCAATACCTTATAACAGAGAACAATGTCCCTACATTTAACAAGTTCACATTCTGAGGACTTCAAACGAAGTGAACGCTGTCGCAAACAAGTAAGAGCGTTGACCCATTCAGTTTGGTCAGCTCCACATCCAGAGAATCGGACCATAGCTTCCTGGAACCATAAACACAAGCAAAAAGAAAGCAGTTAATAAATGACAAATGAAGAAAGAACAACATAAAATGACACAGCACACAAGCATTGTTTGTTTGTATTTCAAAAAAAACATGTAGGTTTATTTATGCTAATATAACTTCAATAATTCAATAAATAATCCTCAGCTGCAAAGTAAGGTTCCAAGATCGAATGCGCTAAGTATATATGGCCCTTCTCCCCACAGATTTGTTACATGGTAGAAATAGACATCTAGTAGGGGTACGTGGTTCACTTACGTCTTGAACAAGACTATTACCAGAACAAAGACATATATCACACCTCGTGCTTCGCCTAGCCGTTACAAATTAAAGTATTAGAAGACTGACTGAACTTCTTCACATCAGTAGGCCGGCCAGTTTGCTAAACTCACAACCAGATCAAAACACTATCCTATTATTTACTTAGAATAAAAGGAGTAGACAAGACAACTTCTGACAAGTTAGTATTATTTTGACTTGTAGTGGAGCCCAGTAAGATAATCTAAAAGTTCGAGATCAAGTAACATGGGATAGTTTTTGCTATTTGCTGAAATAACATACTTGATTTCTTAAAAATAATATCTTGACTTGTTTTCTTTCTAAAACCTTGCTCCTACCATAAGTTGAACTCAATGACCCTGTACTACTCTGAACTTGTACTTTCGTCTTCCCTGCCAACTTATATTCTTGATTGTTGATTACACACAGTTGATCTCGCCTTTCTCTGGTCCCAAATTTCATGGTCTCTAATGGACACTGCCATCAATCTAGAGTTCTAAAAAGTCTAATGCAGTAAAAGTATTGAAACATCCTATCGCATAGTAACTTGGTGCATTTCACTGCACTCCCAGTAATGCATGGAATCATATTCAGAATTAGTATGCTATTTTTACAAATAGCTAAGTTAGATAATTGTTTGTTTTCCACCCGTTGGCAGAATCAATAAAATCTAATGGTAACTTGAGGTACTTACATTTTCACCTGATTCAGAAATCCTAAAACCAGCAGGGGCATCGACATCATACCTGCAAAGCAAAAGGGTGCCACATATTAAAAAAACGTAAGTTAAAAAAGGACTTCAAAAGTAAAAAAAAACAAAATTATTATGTAATAGTGGATGAATCCAAAGATTACTGCTTGTACCCTTTTGTCAGCTTGCCGGACACTAACAGAAGTATGTAATGACCTAGTTTATAATGTTTTTGGTGTTAACCCTTCCATTCTATGTCTTAACATTTTTTTTTGCTAAGAGCATAAGTTCTTATAATCCTTTTTATGTCATTGGACTACAGACATTGTACCATTTTCATATCGCTCTTTCCATACTATTACTTTAAAACTGATAGCAAGCATATGATACGTAATAACAATCTCACAACTTTGACCGGCATGTATACCAACCAGTAAGTACGTGTTTATCCAGTGGTATAGCATGATCATATATAAAAAAATATATATTATGATAACATGAATAATCATGGATCCCCTGGGGAAATTAGAAATATAGTACGAGGCACACAACCGACTTCTGTACTTCTTCAACTCGAAAAATATAATGGAGTGTAAATATCTACATACCATGCACCATCACTATTTGACTTGGCTTCATATTTGATCCGGCGTCCCTCCACTGGACTTTTACCTGCTAGTTTATTTAATCAACAACGTTAAGAATTAGAAAAAAATAAAGGACATGAGATAGTAACGAATTCGATCATGATGCACATGTCTGTATAGTTATAAGATAGAAATGATTATAAAGAACTGGATCAGGGGAGAGGCGTCGCCTGACCAAACGCTGGAGTGGCCAAGACCGTCCAGGAAACATGCTGAAATTTTCTTCACTATAACCACTTTACACAATAAGACGGGCACATGACTTGCGCCGCCACTGGGTTCAAGCCTGGGGGGATGGCATCTCAGCTGGATGCTCTAATATTACACTTTTAATGCATGCATCCGCTATAATAAGACAAAAAGTTTTAATGTAGAAATAATATTGAAAGCTCTAATGTAGAAAATATATAATGAATCGCATCTCTCAGTTTTGTATGATATGAAATGATTTTTTTTGTCAAATTACAATATATAACAGGGGTGGGTTCCTGTTGTGTCATCTCATAAAAATGTCCAGTAAAAAATCACGCATCCCAAATCCTTACACAGAAAAGAAGAAGAAGAAATAATCACCAACCAGATACGAATAACTCCATGAAGATATATAGGTGCACATACATAGATCAAGGCATTGTTGGAGCCTATAGTAAATATTCTACCGGATTTGCACAGACAAGCAGATGTTGGATTAGCATAAAGAAGTGCACACCTGAGGAAGAGAACTGACATGCACAGCGGATGGCATCTCACTGGATGCTCTACCACTACAGTTTTAATGCGTCCACTAAGATAAAAGTTACAATGTAGCATAATAATGAATAAGATGAAAAAAAACAAGTTGAGCAGAAACTATGATGAAATGGACTAATTCAACCTATCAGGTTGCATGAAATGGTATGATTTTTTTCGTCAAATTATTATAATCTCAAATGGACATGGGTTCTGTTGTGTTCTCCCATTAAAATGGCCTATAAAAGCACACACATTCCAAATCCTTACACAGAAAAGAAGAAGAAACAATCAGCAATCATATACAAATAACTCCTTGAAAATAGGTGCACATACATACAGACCAAGGTATGGTTGGGGCCTTATAGTAAACACTACTATAACAACAGCATTCACAAACGGGTAAAAACTCGTTTGTAGGAGCGGACTCAGGGCCCGCTCCAGCGCATCTATAAATCACGGATAATGAGAGCGGACACTAAGCCCCGGCCTCCTGCAAATGCCATTTGCAAGGCCGGCCGACGGCTCACCCACACCCACAGATCCTTTTTTCAGGAGCAGGCCATACCATCAGTCCATCACCCACGCCTGTAAATCTCTTTTTAGGATCAGACCATGCTCTCACCCGTGGATGCAAATTAATTAAAATAATAAAAAATTATCCATAGCGTCTGGCCGGCCATGCAACCCAGCCACGCTAGTGCTTCACATCGCTCCCTCACGGCGCCCGTCTTGCCGCTACACCCTCGGCCACCGGTCAAGCCACCACCATGCGGGTGATATGCACAGACAGACAGTCAGACATTCAATTGGCAGGACGAACTGCACACCTGAGGGAGAAAACTGCTGGCATGCACAACGGATATGGCATCTTATTGGATGCTCTACCAGAACACTTTTAACATGTCCCCTAAGACAAAAGTTACGTTGTGTAGCATAACAATAATGAACAAGATGAAAAAAACAAGTCGAGCAGGAACTATGGTGCAATGGACCAATTCACCTATCAGGTTGCATGAAATGGTATGATTTTATTCGTCAAATTATTACAATGTCAAATAATGGATGTGGGTTCCTGTTGTCTTCTGTCATAAAAATGGCCTACATAATTAAGCACACATCCCAAATCCTTACACAGAAACGAAGAACGAGAAACAACCAATGCTACAATCATACTATACCAATAACTCCTTGAAAAAAGTTGCTCATACGGACCAAGGCATGATTGGAGCCCTAGTAATTAAATAATCAAGGCCTAGCTATCTACCAGCATGACGTGCGATAGATATTGGATTACATATAGAAACGCGTGCACACCTGAGGAAATACCGGCCTGCTGCACAGCAGCCGAGGGACCCGCAGCATTCTTCTTCCGGTCAGCCCTAACCCTACGGCGGGCAGAGAAATTCCCCTGTGCCTGCCCTGCCCTGGCGGCTTTGCCCTCACGCGAGTTGTAGCGCCGGTTGCAGAACCAGTAACGGACCTGCGCAAGTACTCGATCAGATCTGAGTGAACCGAGTTCAGGCCTGAATTCTGACTTTGGAGATGAGGAATAATTCGATCTGAATCTTCAGATCACGTCGAGAACCACTGCACCTACCTGATTTGGGCTGATGACAATCCTGCCGGCGATGCGTTCAGCGGAGGCGCTAAATTTCGTAGCGAGCTCCTCTATGACGACGGGGTTGGTGCTAGGGTTGCGGAGGGGCTGCAGGCGCGCTTCCATCTCCGCCACCTCGGCCGGCAGGAATCGGAACACCATCGCGCCGCCACAAACCTCAGCCGTCAGAGAGAGAGAGAGAGAGAGAGAGAGAGAGAGGGGTCACTAGTGCAGTGAGGGAAGGGATGAAGAACACCGCTGCGTGCTCTGTGCCCTCTGGCATCGTTGTCTTCTTCTTTTCGCTCACGACGTAAGCGTGGACTGACAGCTCACTGCTTGCTTGCTTGCACACATTGTCGTCCCACCCCTGGCCTGACTGTCTTTTTGCCACGAGGAGACTAACACTACTATACCATCCGAAGAGACTCAATCCCAGACTCAAGTTGTCCCACGCAATAGAAATCAAAAGCCCCAGGTGGCGTATCGCCAAATTCATTTGTCAAATCAGATTGCCTTGGAATATTGAATAAAAATACATATGCGCGCGGTCCTTGGTAATAAGATTAAGAGAAGTACTCTCAGGGAAAATATTACAAGCTTCGATGGAACAAAAATATAGTATTTTTTATGAACAAAAATATAGTATTTATAACACTCTAAGTATAAACTTGTTTATTGAACTTGTCCATGTGCGTATCTCTAATTTTCTATGTACAAAGCGAATAACTTTCTGATAATGGATGGCATATTTACGGCTTCAGATATTTAATTCCGAGAACACATTAAACCACTATTGTTATATAAAGTAGCTACCGGTATAAGATTAGGCAAATGTTGCAAGAAACATGTCAACATCATTAGTTCTGATGTACAATACAAAAATAATTAAAAGAAAATGATGGAATTCAAAATCATCTCCAATTTGCAAGTTGAGAAATCCTCCTTTTCATGGCTTGTTTGGTAATATATATCAACTCCAAATGAACCAACTTCTCCACAATTTAAGTGAATGTGAAACAGGACCATGAGCCAAATCAAATATAGGGAAAAAGAAAACAACTTCATTTATTGCTCGAAGCAATGACCACCGAACCAAACATTACGTACACCACCATTCCAGTACGGGTTAAAACCAATTTCTAGAGTTTATTTTTCAAACAAAAATCATGCATAGAGGATCACAATATACTGTAATCAAAGTATTCTTTCAAATAACTACACATGGGCCCTGTTTAGTTCCAATGAAAAGCCAAAAATTCTCTCTCCAAACTTCACTATTCACCTATCACATCAAATCACATCAAATCTCTCTCCTCATGCATGGAACACTAAACGTGGGTAAATAAAAAAACTAAGTACATGGTTTTGATGTACACAACGAGACGAATCTTTTGAGCCTAGTTAGGTTATGGTAGGACAACGATTACCACAAACAAACGAAAAGTGCTACAGTGCGCTACAGTGTCTGATGTAACCGTCGCCCCGGCCTCCTGCAGAGGCAGAAAACGGACGCCCACATCATCCCAACCTTGATCCATCTCATCTCAAACCCGTCTCGCCCAATCTATCGTAGTTGGCTCCGTCCCTGTCAAACGATTCAAGCGATCGGTGATCGGAGGAGGAGCTTCTTGGAGGTGATCGGCCGATCTCGTCATCCCTAGCTGCGATCGGTGATATCGTCGTCGCGGTGTGCTTGTCACAGCTCGTGTCTCTTTCTTCATCACCCTTGCAGAGGTCCATGCATGGCTGCCTTTTTGTCTTGCTAAGGACCACCACAATCAGGAGGTGCCGTCGATCCTGCCTGCGAGCACGAGGTAACAGACCCTGAGAAGTTTGGCCCTGGCACCGATCGGCAGTCTCGTCTTCGCGTCCCTGCGATCGGCAATCTCGTCCGCCGTCCCTGTCCGCTCGCCATCTGCATTGTTGCCGTTGTACACGTTCATGACTGAATGATCTATTTCTATGTATCATCAACTGCTCTGTGATCCTTAGCTGCGCTTAGCCTTCTTATTTTCAAGTGATATTCGTATCTGCACCTAATTAACGTGTTTCTTTATTTAGTGATTGCACCATGGCTTGGGAGGGCCTGCAGAAATGTTGCTGGACATGCTAGGCGCGTGATGGTAAAATCATCTTGGACTTGAAGTTGTTATTTGGTCATAGTGTTTTTATTTAAGCCACACAAAAATTCAGTTGCGCATTTGAAATTTATATAGCTTGATTGCTGGTTCTATTGGATAATTAGGCAATTGCATGATTAAATTCCAAACTATATTAAACATGACAAGAACAAAACTAACATGCTAATTTCTAACATACTAGTGATCATTAAGCACATCATTACAATCTCAGAAAACATCATGAAAGAACAGATCGGTTCACGGCGTATACTTAGCAGCCGCAGGCGCAGCCGTGTTGATGAAGGTTGTCAGGGCGATGACGATGTTGTGGTCGGGCGCAGCAACCGGCGTCACAGACGACGGGCTTTTGCAGCACCGGACTGGGACGGAAGACGAGCCGTGCCTAAGACCTCGAGAAGTCACGTGGAGCGCTTCCCAAAAATCTTTTCCGCCCTCTTCTGGTACAAGATCACAAGGGTGAACGGTTCCGGAGACTTGTTCTCCCGTTCACTGGTGCACGCCAGTGCTTAGGATGGAGTAGACTACGGAGGTGGCGTAACAGCGAGAAGAGGCAAAACCCTAGCTAGCTTGAATAGATGTGTCTAGCAAACTTAAAGGCCAAGTAACCAAAAAATAAAACAATAAAAGGAGGGGCTGGATTTCCGCGGACCATTCATGTAGGTGTCACGCGTCCGCGCCAATCGCCCCGCCCGGCGAGGCGAGCGAACCTATGTGGAGCTATCCTTCTCTCCCCATACACATAGCTTGGAGGAGTGGAGATAACTTTCATATTTATGTTGATCATCCTAATTCTCCACTATATCAATGTAGGACTAAGTTTTACACTACTTCCACCACTTCCTAATGCACTAGGGATGCAAGTATCTATGTTTTGGGGTCATTGGGTCGACCAAAAAACTTAGGAAAATGAACTAAAATGGCATCACACGTAATTAATTTAGAAGATGAAATGAACTATAGTGACTGACCCAGGATACACTATTGGGTACCAACTTGCATCCCTAAATGCACACATGGCCCTTTGAGATTTCTTAGGAATTCTGAAGTTTCTTCGTGTCCAAGCTCAAAATTCCAGCAGGTTCCATTATTTTGAGTCTTGTTTGGGCTAGAGTGACAATACAAGGAAGTGATCCAAAACAATGGTTTTAACATGTGGTCCTCTCAGATGTGTTATAAATGATGACGAATAAACGATGACAAGTAAGAGAATCAAACCGCAGGAGACACGAGATTTTTAACGTGGAAAACCCTCCCAGTGTAGAAGGGAAAAACCACGGGCACCGGCCAGCAAAACTTTACTATATCATATGTGTGTTTACAACGCCTATTGGCGGCTTACAAGAAGATGATTTTTCATCAAGGGCAAAGCTCTATTATATAGGCAACTCACGTGACCGTGCTTGGTTGCGTTGCCGATGTGGGACTAAACTGTGCGCTCATGAGAGGAAAACACAGTACCCCTTCGCTCCGGCCCAAACCTCTGGTGATGGGCCTCCGCTTCGCTCCGTCGGTGAATTTGGATCATATCACAACAAACTCCACCTTGAGACAAATTCTCTTGCAGCATCTTCACTTCATCCTGAATCATCATGAAGAAAATAGAGCTGGCGCCAAATAGCCTTTTGGGCTAATTAACTAAACCAACTAAGCTTGAGCACAGCTCAAACTTAGCAACAGGAACAGGTTTAGTCATCATATCAGCTAGATTATCATGAGTGTTGATCTTGCATACCTTCAGCTTACCTTCCTCAACCACATCTCGTACATAATGATACTTGATGTCAATATGCTTTGTCCTCTCATGGAACATCTGATCTTTGGTAAGGTAAATAGCACTTTAACTGTCACAATATAGATCAATGCAAGAATCAGCCCCAACCAGCTCAGAGTACAATCCGCTCAGCCAAATTAATTCTTTGCACGCTTCAACAATAGCCATATATTCTGCCTCAGTAGTAGACAAAGCCACAACAGACTGCAAAGTAGCCTTCCAGCTCACAGCACAACTGCCAACAGTGAACACATAACATGTGAGCGACCTTCGCCTATCAACATCAGCAGCAAAATCTAAATCAACATAGCCAATAAGTCCCTTCTCAGTTCTGCCAAACTTCAGACAAGAATCTGCGGTGCCTCTGAGGTACCTGAAAATCCACTGAACTGCCTTCCAATGTTCTTTACCAGGATTAGTCATATATCTACTAACCAGACTCATAGCATAAGATAAATCCGGACGAGAACAGACCATGGCATACATCAAAGAACCAACAGCACTAGAATAAGGAACTCTGGACATGTACTCAATATCCTGATCTGTACTAGCACACTGAGCAGCTGACAATTTAAAATGAGGTGCAATAGGAGTACTGACAGGCTTAGCATCATCCATGTTGAAACGCTGAAGAATTTTCTGAATATAATTCTGCTGACTAAGAACTAGCACACCAGATTTTCTATCTCTAGTAATTTTCATGCCCAAAATTTTTTTAGCAGCACCAAGATCTTTCATGTCAAATTCGCTACTCAATAATTTCTTCAACTTAGCAATTTCGACTTTACTCTTGGCAGCAATCAACATATCATCAACATAAATGAGCAAATAAATAGGTGATCCATTAACATGCATGATGTAGACACAGCTATCAAATTTAGACCTCTTAAAACCGTGTGATAGCATAAATGAATCAAACTTTTTATTCCACTGACGAGGGGACTGTTTCAAACCATACAATGATCTCTTCAACTTGCACACAAAATTCTCCTTGCCTGGCACTATGAACCCTTCTGGCTGGTCCATGTATATATCATCCTCAAGTTCACCATGCAGAAATGCAGTCTTCACATCTAACTGCTCGAGCTCAAGATCATGTGCAGCAACAATACTAAAGAATGTTCGAATGGAACTATACTTTACCACAGGAAAGAAAACATCATTATAATCAACACCAGAAATTTGACTGTAGCCTTTCGCTACTAACCTTGCCTTGTACCTTGGAGGTTCGCTTGGAGATAAACCCTCCTTTCTCTTAAAGATCCACTTGCAGCGGACTATCTTCTTCTTCTTTGGCAATGGTACAACATCCCATGTGTGATTCTTCTCAAGTGACTGCATCTCCTCATGCATAGCAGAAATCCACTTCTCTTTATCAGCACAATCAATGGCCTCAACATATGTGGCCGGCTCATGTGAATTCTCCACCTGTTCAACACAACTCAAAGCATAATGGATTAGATTACACTCATCAATGAGACGTTTAGGAGGTCCACAATTTCTCTTTGACTTGCGCTAAGCAATAGGTAAATCCTCCTCTAGCTGCAAATCAAGTGGTAAGTGCTGAACATCATCATGAGCCTCATCATCAACAGCCTGATTTTCCTGATCATCCACAGGCGGCTCCTCCTGCTCTTCTGTATCATCATGCACATGTTTCTGCACATGCACACTTTTCTCATCACCCACATGCTCCACCTGCACGCTCATATGCTGCAGCCCTTTATCAAAATTATCTGGAACATGATCTGAGGACAAACCATCATTAAACATCACAGATTCATTGAAAACAACACTCCTGCTCATGAAAGTCTTTTTAGTTTCGGGATTCCACAACTTATATCCTTTAACTCCCGAACCATAACCAATAAAAAGACATTTAATAGCTCTAGGCTCCAATTTTCCATTATCAACATGAGCATAAGCAGTGCAGCCAAAAACTTTCAAATGTGAATAATCAGCGGGTGTGCCGGACCATACCTCAATAGGTGTTTTCTTATTAAGTGGAATAGAATGCGACCTATTTATCAAGTAGCATGCGGTGTTAGCTGCTTCAGCCCAAAAACGCTTGCTCATCCGTGCATTGGACAACATGCAACGAGCCTTCGAGATGATGGTCCTGTTCATGCGTTCAGCCACACCGTTTTGCTGCGGAGTATATGGTATGGTGTGGTGCCTGACAATGCCTTCCTGCCTGCAATAATCATTAAATGCAGCAGAAGAAAATTCTCCACCATTATCAGTACGAAGCACCTTCACCTTCCTATCGGTTTGCCTTTCTATCATCACTTTCCAATCTTTAAAAGCAACAAAAGTATCATCTTTATTTTTCAGAAAATAAGGCCATACTTTTCTAGAGTAGTCATCAATAATAGTAAGCATGTAACGAGCACCACCATAAGAAGGCTTACGAGAAGGACCCCATAAGTCACCATGTACATAATCAAGAGTACCTTTGGTGGTATGAACAGCAGTGTTGAACTTTACCCTTTTATGCTTCCCAAAAATACAATGCTCACAAAACTCCTTGCTACTCAAAATACAACCATCCAGTAGGTTTCTCTTCATCAATTCTGCCATACCAAGTTCACTCATATGTCCAAGACGCATATGCCAAAGGTTAGTCTTACTAGGTTCAACAGTACTAACAACAGCAGCGGAAACGTACAGAACCATGTAAAGTACTTCCTCTTAGGACATATAACTTTGCAGAATTCAGATCACCAACTAAACAAACAAGAGAACCTTTTGATACCTTTAAAACTCCGCCTGAACCGGAGTACTTGAATCCTTCTGCATCAAGTGTGCTGAGCGAAATCAGATTTCTGGTCATCCATGGTATGTATCTCACATTCTGTAGCATGCGTGTCATGCCATCACGAGCCTTGATCTGAACTGAGCCGATCCCCACAATGTCACACGGATTATCGTCTGCCATACGCACAACATCTCCTTTCTGCACAGGCTTAAACGAACTAAACCAATTTCTGTTAGTGCAGATATGAAACGAACATGCAGAATCAAGTATCCATTCATCATGGCTAGAAACACAACCAGCAAGAACAATCAGACAATCTCCTGAATCAGAAGTATTCCCAGCACCAGAAACAGCAGAGGCATTACCATCCAAATTATTTTTTCTGTTCTCTTTGTTCTTAAGCTTCCAATACTCCTCAATAAAATGTGATTTCTTCTTGCAATACTTACAGAACTTCTTGGGTGGTTTGAACTTAGAACGACCTCTACTTTCTTAGCTCTTGTAACGATCATTACTTTCATTGGAAGATCTGTGCTCCGGTCTGCCTCTCACTTGCAACGCATCGCCCTTGGATGACGATGATTCGTCAGGCTGCACCATGCCTTTCATCTTTTCCCTTGATTGGAGTGCCTCATAAACTTCTGAAACGGTTAGTTCATCACGGCTAATCAACAAGGTGTCACGAAAATTTGCAAAAGAGTTTGGCAGAGAACATAACAATAGGAGACCTAAGTCCTCATCATCATACTTAACCTCCATCGACGCTAGGTCAGAAACGATCTCCTTGAACACAGATATATGGCTCATCATTGAATCACCCTCCTTCATCTTGAGCGTGAACAGCTTAAATTTCATATGCATTTTACTGGTTAGATCTTTCGACATGCAGATCGATTCCAGTTTCAGCCAGAGTGCTGCAGCAGTCTGTTCCTGCAGACATTCTTGCAGAATATCATTAGACAGATAAAGCTGAATTAAAGACAGAGCCTTATGATCCTTGCGCTTCTCCTCATCAGACCATTCGTTGGACGACTTGCCACCAAACTTGTCCAACGCCTCATCAAGATCATGAGTTTGCGCCAGAACAGCCCGCATCTTGACTTGCCACAGCGCGAACCTCGTCTTGTAATCCAACAGCGGTAGATCAAACTTCATCGTCGTTGACATCAAGGAAACCGAATCTGAAACCGGCTCTGGTACCACTTGTTATAAATGATGACGAATAAACGACGACAAGTAAGAGAATCAAACCGCAGGAGACACGAGATTGTTAACGTGGAAAACCCTCCCAGTGTAGAAGGGAAAAACCACGGGCGCCAGCCAGCAAAACTTTACTATATCAGATGTGTGTTTACAACGCCTATTGGCGGCTTACAAGAGGATGATTTTTCATCAAGGGCAAAGCTCTATTATATAGGCAGCTCACGTGACTGTGCTTGATTGCGTTGCCGATGTGGGACTAAACTGTGCGCTCATGAGAGGAAAACACAGTACACCTTCGCTCCGGCCCAAACCTCTGGTGATGGGCCTCCGCTTCACTCCGTCGGTGAATTTGGATCATATCACAACAAGATGATGCTTTAGGTTTCCCTCTGTCAATCTTGTTTACTGTAAGGGCATAAGTCTGCATCCCATCTAATTCATTTGATCTCAATATACTATCCTTTTCTTTTAATTTTGATCTTCTATCCAATTGTTGTTATGGGTCGTTTTCTAGATTACAATGAGTATATTTTGTCAATGCATTTATATAACACTGTTATGCGGAGTGCAACACTGAGGTCTACTTTAATTGTGTATCCATCTCGTAGGTGTATGCTTTTACTGCAGCAGTGCAATTTAGTTTGTTATTGTTTTATGAACCTTATAATAAAATTTTGAATTTCTACGAACCTGGCATTCCAAAAAAAAATGTGGTTGCTGTCGAGCCCCTCTAAAACTCTTTAAAATATACATGTTAGCTATAATGTGGATTGACACTGATTGCGACATATGACATGGGATTAAACTTTTGTTGTATATGCATTACCCCTTTTTTGTCATTGCAGGAGGATGACTACTGCTATGCTTGATTGAAGGTGTTCTGCGAGTACTCCTCAGTTTTAATGTTACTCACCTCTGTTATATATAAGAAGGGTTCTTTGTATGTGAATTTGCAAAAAGTAAGAGTTTTCATTGATCATACTGCTGCTTGTAATATTTTTTGCAGTGCATCGTGTCATGTTGAAATATTGACCATGAACGTTTACCTCAATGATCACTGCAAATATTTGATGTCTTTTGTGTTCTTACTCTACCCGTGGGCAAATTGGTTGTAGACTACGTGGTTTTGTACTCATTACAGTTTAACTGATTGAGATTAACCTCCATGAAGATGCTAAGATTTTCAAGGGGAAGTACGTACTACTGTGTGTTAACTATTAGTTTGTCATAGATGCTGCTTGGCACTTTCTCCATTTTGATAATCTTTCTTCTCTCTAATAGAAGGCCGATGTATTTTTCCTGTTTCTCTTCCTTCCAGAGTTATCGTCCAGTCATTAGTAGTATGGTGTGGATTATTCAAAAATCCCAACTGATCCCTGCATTATTTTTTTTCATAGCTGGATTTATATTTTATCACATAGTTTATATGCAAGTTTGGAACAATTGTATGGCAATATTTATAGACACGTGAGTATGATTTTTGTATCTCCTGTACGTAGCAACACACGGGCACATATCTAGTCAGTATAAAAGTGAAATTGTCCCTGCTTTTGTTCTGTTCAGTTTTTTGTTGCTAGCCTATTTCAGGACACCTAAATATTTCCATTCATTGAGGATGACTGTTCTTTCGGCAGACACTCCATTGATCACAATATATAGGAATAAAAATACTTCCCGTACATGCATGGTATTTATGACTTGATCCAAATGGGCATAAGCATAATCCAATTTGATTCCTTGTTTCTAAAATTGAATTTTCTTCCTCCATGTGTTCTCGTGCAAATATGCTACGGAAGGGGTTGCCCTCACCCTTCTGGGGACCAGCATGCATGGTTTGGTGCATGTGCCCCCGTGTCCTGCAGCTCGCCCTTGCCGTCTCCGCGCTCGCCGTCATGGCCTCTAGTGCGGCTGACGTGGTAAAACCATCCTAATTAAACTGGTTTAAATGTGGTAACCATGGTATTAATCATGCAATCAGGATACCACACTTCAAACAGTCCAACTAGACAATCTGTCGAGTCAAGCCCAATGCAACCACAGAATCCGATCGAACAGATGCGCTTAAACCTCCCACGACGGAGAGCACAGATGATACAAGCTCCATAATATTTTACAACATAAGACACACAGCTGAGTCTTACAAACTGGGTTCAAATACATAGATAGTACAAACCAGAGTTATTTACATTGAAATAAACAAAAAAAAGGAAGCTCAACAACAGATACAATAACATAACATGTTTCAAGTCCCAGATACAACGGTTGCAGCAATGAGTGGATTACTCCTCAATCCACTCCATAGTTCAGCATGCTGGAACAACTAGAGAAGCCACAAAAAAGGCTAAGTAACTAGTACTTAGCAAGACTTACCCAATATGGTTTATACACTAACTCCTAATCATGCGAGGCTTTTGGCTGAGGGGATTGTTTTGCCAAAAAGCGAACAAAGTTTATCCTTACTTTCAGCATTTTAGCATAAAGTTGCAAGAAACATTACTAGATTGGCAACTATCCAATAAACTTGAAGGTGGGAAACAAATCATAAACATAACCAACAATATTCGTCATCCATCATTCACTTTCTTACTATGATGCGACACAGTGAACAAGTGGTATCCATATCCGAGGGCCACCACGATCATGGCCAATTTTAACACCTTGCAAGGGAAACCTAATCACACGACACGCAAACGTTCCTAGAGCCTTACATGGCAACTTTTCCCATCATCTCTCGCGTATTTAGACTAAACCCACTAATCCTTGAAGCAAAGCCCCACTGGTCTCAGACCACGTAGCGAAAACGACATCCACCGTCACAACACTCCCAGAGTAGTGGGAAGAAGTCCAAATACTTGGTCAGTTCAGGTATCTCAGTTTACTGGGACCAATGATGCCATCATATGATCAGTATGTTCAAAACTTGCCCAACATTACAACAATGGACATCTTTATATGACACAGACGGAAACATTGGCAACAAGGCGTAGACTTTTGACAACCCATTCTAACATCAACATGCTTTACGCTCGGTTTCCTATTAATTACCATCATTTATTCTAAGCAGAATGAGATAACCATCAAAGATCTTGTATATTGTGAGTGATAGGAAATCACTCGACTTCTACCAAGTCCTAATTAGCATGGAGAGCTAACGACCTATACATACTAGTACTTGACATAGGAACCTAAGGATCAATGCATACTAGGGTTTCAACCATATCCAAAACATAAATGCACAATACTTAAATAAATTAAGTTGCATAGGTTTAGAAAATAGTGTCATGCCTATGGTCCTTGCCTTTCTACTCAACAGCCTTGGGCTCTTCCGAACTTTAGTTCGGGTCTTCAGTCACGGGCTCAGCGACTACAACAGTCTTCACGGGTTCAGCAACAGGATCGATAACCAGCTCATACATGCCGTCTGGAACTACAGTATCTACATGAAATTCAACCATACATGAGTGCCATGAATGCATAAACAACATGAACACGATGCTTAAGAATGCAACAACCCATCATACATACATCGTCATTTAATGCTTTTCACTAGCTTTCTCCTTAAACTCATATAGACAATTATACTAAGCTTCTGATCCCCAAACTTGTTGTACCAGCAAACTTTAACATGATTATGTCACTGGTGAAAACTTGCATGCAAAAACATTACGCAAAATAATATAGAAAATGCATAACTTGCACACTATAAAATGAAGAATACATCATAACTTTTACAAACGGATGTTCTGGTGATAAAAGTTTTACACCAGGTCACATACATGAATAAATAATAATTTCTATAAACTTTACAGTATTTTTGGACATCTATAAACATAGTTATGAATTTAGTCAAATTAGTAGGCTGAAAAGAGCAAGAATTTATATCTCAAGTTTTATTAATGTATCAAACCTTACCGAGGGCTATGCTGGACCTAAGTTAGCTACCGGAACAGTTTAATTAACACCGATTGGTGGAGCATACAATTTTACATGAATTTATCTATTTAAACAAAGGTATAAAGTCACAAAATCATAGATTTACTTTGGCAATGAATATATGAATTCATGAGACTCATACACAGAGTTGGACCTACATAAACACATATACTGCCCAAGTTTCATATATAGGATTCCATAATGTAGGAGTATAGACATAAATATAGCATGCTTTATTGGGATGAATCAACATGCATTTTTAACTCATTCCAGAATACAGAACTGATGCTCAGACTTCTACACGAGCCTAAAACCATGATGATGAGCATGTTGTACAAATACTAGCAAATATGCCCGTGCGATGCTACGGGACGGGTACGAGCGCGAGGCGTGAAGACCTAGGATCGGATCTATCCGATGGAGCGCGTGTTACTCGCACGGCAAATCATGTTGGAAGACAACATGAATCATGGTCTTTTCGCTTTCTTTTTTTATTTTTTGGACCCAAGAATTCACCCATCGATATCTCATGACGGACCACAGATCAAATTACTACGGAAACAGTCTTTGCTTTAGAAAGAGGAGAGATAACATAGTGTCTATGCGTTGCTTACAGTTTTATCTTTGAGACGCACATAGATTTTTATTTTTATTCTATTTTCATTTCACTTAATTGATTCTTTATATGTTTAAAATTTTTGACTTATTATGCCCTTTCTATTTAGTCACTGTGTCTCTAACATTTTTTGCATCTCTCTCTCTCTCTAACTCAACGGCGGCCCTGCATCCCAATCATTTGTTGACTCGTTGTGCTTCATTTGATTGCTCCATGGTATAGATCTTTGAGAAACTTGACTGTATTCGGTGATGCAGGCCTGCAGCTGCCACTCGGCCACCAACCCAAGGTAAACACAGGGGGGAAAAATTTCCTTCAAAAGTTTCCGTATGTTTCACAAAAATTTTCATATGTTTCACAATAAAATTTGAAGAGCCAGCTACTGTTTTTAGTAAACATGTGTAAACTTTTGTGTAAATTCTTCAACTTTTGTTGTGAAACATATGAAAATTTTTGTGAAACATATGGAAACTTTTGAAGGAAATATTTTCCCCTCCTATCTAAACACGACCCAAATTCTTCCGCGTTGGTGAATAGGCCCGTCTCCTCCCTCCATAGAGGACGTCACGGGCTCGCGGCACGAATCAAAGAGCAACTGCACGCCACCACCATAGCCGTGCGAGGGCGTTCCTCAGGATCCATCAGCCATGTTTCAGCTCCAGGATGGCAGGGCCTATCCCCATCGGGCCTAGGAGTTGTGCGTCGTCGCTTTCGGCCTCCCATCGAAACCATGCGATCGCCACTGTGGATGGAGCAGGAGGATCATGCTGCTGTCATAGGGGCAGGAGGAAGGAGAAGGCGTTTCACGGATGAAGGATGCGCGCCGCCACTATATCCGTGAGGGCATCGGTGGAGCATAGTGGATGAATCGGATGAGGTGCATGGTTAGCGGCCGTGCGTGGATATGCATGCGGGAAAAAATCACAGGGACGGAGGCGTTCCGGTTTCTTCGTGCCCTCGATCGCACGCGTGGAAATCCTTTTTACGATGGCCATTAACTTGGAAAAAAAAACACGAGGCGGACGGGCGAAAGAGAAGAAAGAGAAGATATTCCTGTTGGTGTCGTGATTTACTTTCTCCGTTGGAACCCCGAAGCAAGTAGTCTGTGTAGGACAAGAATTCAGTTGGAGAGTTGTAAAAGTTGCTATGGATAAAAGGACGGTGGGTTGATTTACAAAAATATTAGGGGGTTTTCTATAAAATTATGACGTACCGCTGAATCAATCAATGCTTTACAATTAGGTAGAGATTAGGCACATGCAAGCTATGGAACTATACAAACCAACTATGCAAGCATTTAGTAGCATGAATTAAACAGAAGGGTAACCTTGTCTTTTAACAATTATTACTCATATTTTTCCTGTGTAGATTTAGTCATGGGGAACTCTAACAAATTTTACATTGAATCTTCAGAATTTTTCTACATATATTATTACGAATTTTACAAGTTACAGCTGTTTACAAAACTCAAGAGAACTATCTCCCTCGCCCTGGGCCTAAACTACTCTTGGCTGGTTTCGGACTTTCCAACATGCTTCCCCTCCTCTCCTGGCTGGTTCGGACTTTCGGAGTATGTTATGTCTTTTGCACTGTCCAATGCGGAACAAATTATTGTTCACGTACGCCAAAGCATGATCCATCGATCCATCCACTTTTGTGTCACCGATTATCACTTATATGCGGCCGGCGTAGTTGTTAGAAATCTAGGCATTTTTTGGTATATTTTAATTCCAGAAATTATTAACAAATTCACGACCATAGTGAGTGATCCAGTGAGAGCAAAGCATGTGCTAGTGTTCAGGTTAATTCCCAAAAGAAACATGAACAACAAGCATAACCAGAGAAGGTTTAGTTTGTACCCAGGAACGGAACCGGAACCGGAGGCACCGGAAACGCTGTTACCAGTCATTATGACTAGCCTGCTTGAAGTAGTCG
Organism: Echinochloa phyllopogon; assembly: GCA_033239725.1. NCBI lineage: Eukaryota > Viridiplantae > Streptophyta > Magnoliopsida > Poales > Poaceae > Echinochloa > Echinochloa phyllopogon. The sequence goes on from BTCW01000001.1 coordinate 9,269,278, forward strand.
ATCAAATTCGAGGCAGTGGCGAGGCGATGCAGTGAAGTCCCTCGAACAGCCTCCGGGGTGTAGTCGTTCGCGTGATGGAGAGGACGTAGTCGTACAGCGTGTGGTCGCCGGGTTGGTGGAGATGTCCGCCGGGAAGTAGACGAAGTAGTCGTTCACAGCAGCGAGCAGGCGCGTACGAGTACGCTCCCTAAAAACCTTATCGCCTGCCTATCCCGAGCAGGATCTCAGGGCAGACGGGGTTCGGAGGCAACTGCTCACGCAAGCAGAGTGCGCGCAAAGCTTGTGTTGGGAATGCGAGAGAGCAGCAAACAACAGGGAGAAGGGAATGGTTTCCTGAAAGGAATACCAGAGAGAGAGCTTTCGATTTTTTGTCCCCCCTGGGAGGAAAGGCCTCCTCTTATAGGCGCTCAGGGAGAAAGGAGAGGATGAACCTGGACGCGTTCAGCAGGGCAGCAATGACCATTATGCCGTCAGTTACTAGTCAGCCCTGCCGTCAGTTACTAGTCAGCCCAACGGTTACATTCTCTGAATAACAGCTATGACTTAATGACTGTCATTAGTGGCAAAACATTCATCACACAGCACACGCAGAGCGGCTCGGCTCGGCTCGGCGAGCGAGCGCGCGCGCGCGTGTGGCACGCCCTTCTCCTTTTACCAACTTCACAAGTGGTCCACCATTTAAGTTAGTTAGGATTCCCGTTGACTCTCAATCCGGGATTTATACCCCTAGCATTTATTAGTGGACCTTTACTTTCTTTTGATTAATTGAGACTAAAATGGGCTAATGGCCCAATTAATCCAACAATCCCCACCAAGAATTTCAAGGTTCACAACAAATGCCCTCGACTCAAATGTTGTTTTGATATATCGGCTTCATGGTGAAGACTGTTAAGTTGAACATCCACCTGAGGCAAAAGCTACACTCATTCACAACTGACCAATGGACTATGCCTTGAATTGGCAGTTTCGTGCAAACAAGCTTGACTAGAGCCCCTTACCAGTACTAGGCTGCTGTATGCATCCCCTCGGGTTGGAGCGTATAAGTCATACTCCGTGCCTTTCATGGGTATCTAGAGATCACCCTATCTCATAGATTGTGACTAGCAATCGGACCCATATAGGTGTAATCCTTTAAGATGTTCTGTAGGCCAACATCTTTGCTCCTCACTGAGCCACTCGGATCACATTAAGGTTTTCACCAACCTGTCATACAGTTTTAGAAGAGAAATGCACCTCTATCGGAATGAGCCTTTTATAAAGGTTCTCTTCTCTCAGGTAAACAGTAGCTTGTTTCACCATCCTGATTCACGAGATCTCCGATCACATAGGACAGGTTACCACTACTGAGTAACATTCATGGGTCTCAAGCCCAATTCCCTGGATGCATTATCTATCACGTTACGTGAAAGACCCTTTGTGAATTGATCTGCCAGGTTCTTAGCCGTTTGGATGTAGTCCAAGGCTATTACTCCGGAGTTTCTCATTTTCCTGACAGACTTCAGCCGCCTCTTTGCATGCCTAGATGACTTCATGTTGTCCTTTGAACTGTTCACCTTGACAATCACCGTTTGATTATCGCAGTTCATGAGGATAGCCGGTATCGGTTTTTCAACTACCGGCAGATCCATAAGGAGTTCACGAAGCCATTCGGCCTCTACTGTGGCGGTGTCTAATGCAGTGAGCTCTGCCTCCATAGTAGACCTCGTTAAGATGGTCTGCTTGCAAGACTTCCAGGAGACCGCGCCACCTCCAAGTGTAAACACATATCCACTTGTGGCTTTAATCTCATCTGCATAAGATATCCAATTTGAATCGCTATAACCCTCTAGTACCCTAGGGTACCCAGTATAGTGAATCCCGTAGTCCACAGTACCTTTTAGGAAACGCATCACCCGTTCGAGAGCTTCCCAATGAGCCTCTCCTGGGTTAGACACAAACCGACTCAGTTTGCTCACAGCATACGCGATGTCGGGTCTAGTAGAGCTGGCTAGGTACATCAGTGAACCAATGATCTGGGAGTATCTCAGCTGATATCTCATTATTCTCTTGTTTTTCCGCAACACTTTACTAGCATCATAGGGTGTTGGAGCTGGCTTGCAGTCATTATAACCAAAACGACTCAAGATCTTCTCCACATAGTGGGATTGTGTAAGAACAACCCCACCATCACCTTCTCTCACTAGTTTAATGTTCAGAATCACATCAGCCTCTCCCAAATCCTTCATCTCAAAGCTTTGGGACAAGAATTCTTTGACTTCCTTAATCGCATTAAGGCTTGTCCCAAATATCAGTATGTCGTCCACATACAGACAGAGGATCACTCCTTCACCCCCACCATAGCGATAGTACACACATTTGTCAGCTTCGTTCACAACAAAGCCAACTGATGTTAAAGTTCTATCGAACTTTTCATGCAATTGCTTAGGAGCTTGCTTAAGGCCATACAAAGACTTGACTAACCTACACACCATTCCTTCTTGACCTTCTACTACAAATCCGTCTGGCTGATCCATATAGATCTCCTCCTCCAACTCTCCATTTAGGAAAGCTGTCTTAACGTCCATCTGGTGAACGATAAGACCATGAGAAGCTGCCAAGGAAAGTAATACTCGAATAGTAGTCAATCGGGCAACCGGTGAGTAGGTGTCGAAGAAGTCTTCCCCTTCTTTCTGAGTATAGCCTTTAGCCACTAGCCTTGCTTTGTACTTTTCAATTGTACCATCAGGCCTAAGCTTTTTCTTGAACACCCACTTGCATCCAACAGGTTTGCACCCATAAGGACGCTCCACAACCTCCCAAGTACCATTAGACATAATTGAATCCATCTCACTCCGAACTGCTTCCTTCCAATAGTCAGCATCTGGAGAGGAATATGCCTCTTCAATGGTTCTAGGAGTGTCATCCACGAGGTACACAATGAAGTCATCACCAAAGGACTTTGCAATCCTCTGTCTCTTGCTCTTTCTGAGAGCTGCTTCATTGTCATCCTCCTCAGGATTCTCCACATGTGGTTGTTCATTGTGTTCTATCATAGTGGTGGGTTCTTTAGGTTTATTGTTAACAGACAATTCATGACTAGATGTGCTATCTACCTCTTTCATAGGAAAAATATCCTCAAAAAATGTAGTGTCTCTAGACTCCATGATAGTGCCAACATGCATGTCAGGTACTCCAGACTTCACTATTAAAAATCTATAACCCACACTGTGGAAAGCATAACCAAGAAAGACACAATCCACTGTTTTAGGTCCTAATTTACGTTTCTTGGTTATAGGCACATTCACTTTGGCCAAACAACCCCAAGTTCGTAAATATGAAAGGGTTAGCTTTTTCTTTTCTCACTCCTCGAATGGTGTTATCTCTTTGTTCTTCATGGGAACACGGTTCAGGACATGACATGCAGTCAATATAGCCTCACCCCGCCATTCCTTGGAAAGTCCCGCTGTGTCTAACATGGCATTAACCAAATCAGTTAGAGTGCGGTTCTTTCTTTCGGCTACCCCGTTTGACTGAGGTGAATAGGGAGACGTCCTCTCATGAATTATTCCGTGTTCCTCACAGAACGTAGTGAAAACATTAGAAAAATACTCTCCACCACGATCAGACCTAACTCTTTTGATCTTTCTCTCAAGTTGGTTTTCTACCTCAGCTTTATAGATTTTAAAATATTGCAACCCTTCATCTTTAGACTTTAACAAATAAATATAGCAAAATCTAGTGCAATCATCTATTAGAGTCATGAAGTACTTTTTACCACCTTTTGTCAACACGCCATTCATTTTGCACAGATCAGAATGAATTAATTCTAGAGGTGCCAAGTCTCTCGCCTCAGCCGCAAAGTGAGGCTTACGAGGTTGTTTTGATTCAACACACACATGACACTTAGAATTTTTGACTAAGGTGAATTTCGGAATTAAACTCAGATTTGCAAGACGCGTCATACAACCAAAATTAACATGACAAAGTCGCGAATGCCACACATTAGACTCATCATTAACACTTGAAATATGGTTCACAATTTTATTACAATCATCTGACAAAGAAAAGCGGAACAAGCCTCCGCTATCATAGCCCTTTCCAATAAAACTTCCAAACTTAGAAATTACACATTTATTGGATTCAAAGACTAACTTAAACCCGTCTCTACATAGGAGAGACCCACTGACTAAGTTCTTCTTGATGGTGGGGACATGCTGCACGTTCTTCAGTCGAACGGTCTTTCCCGAAGTAAGCTTCAGATCGACCGAACCAGCACCAAGAACATGCGCATGCGATCCGTTCCCCATCAACAAGGAGGAAGTCCCGCCTGCCTGGTAAGAAGAAAACAAGGAAATATCAGCACAAACATGAATATTAGCACCAGTGTCAATCCACCACTCAGGTGAATGACATAGTGAAAGAACTGTAGGTAAAAGCCCGACGTTCCACCAGTCTCACTAACAACCATGTTGGCACTGTTGCCATCGTTCTTATCCTTGCGATCCGTACACTTTGCAGCAAAGTGTTCGGTGCTACCACAGCAGTAGCACTTCCCAGTTGGAGACTTCCTCGGCTTGAACTGAGTCATCTGTTTAGCCTTTGTTTGGTTCTGATGCGGCTTGTTCTTCCTTTTGTTGGACGCATTGTGGTTCTTCTTCTGCACCAGATTGGCACTAGAAGTCCCAACAATCCCTTTACCACGTTGGTCCTTTGCCCTCGCCTTCTCTTCAACATGAAGAGTGCCGATAAGATCGACAACAGTGAACTCTTGTCTCTTGTGTCTCAGAGAGGTTGCAAAGTCCTTCCAAGAAGGTGGTAACTTGGAGATAATACCTCCAGCCACAAACTTGTCAGGCAACTTACATGGTGCATCCTCGCTATGGTTCTCAAGATCTCTAGCCAGCGCCTGAATCTCATGGGCCTGCTCTACCACAGGACGGTCTTCAACCATCTTGTAGTCATAGAGCTGTTCCATGACACACAGCTCACCACCAGCATCAGAGACCCCAAACTTACCTTCAAGCGCATCCCAAACTTCTTTGCCGCTTGGCAGCAAGAGGTACGTATCCACGATGCTTTCGGCTAGAACACTCAAGATGGCACCTCTGAACAGGTTATCGGTCGCCATGAAAGCTCTCTCCTCCTCAGGAGTTTGCGTTTCGGGCTTCCCCTGTGTGACATGCATGATGTTCATGGCCGTCAGCCACAACGTGACCCTCTGCCGTCAACGCTTGTAATTTGAGCCATCGAAAACATTTGGTTTGATTGACGCAGCAAAGGTAGTTACCGAAAGCCTATTAATATCATAAGGTTTTTGGATTGTTAGAAATCTAGGCATTTTTCGGTACATTTTAATTCCAGAAATTATTAACAAATTCATGACCATAGTGAGTGATCCAGTGAGAGCAAAGCATGTGCTAGTGTTCAGGTTAATTCCCAAAAGAAACATGAACAGCAAGCATAACCAGAGAATGTTTAGTTTGTACCCAGGAACGGAACCAGAACCGGACGCACCGGAAACGCTGTTACCAGTCATTGTGACTAGCCTGCTTGAAGTAGTCGATAAAATTCGAGGCAGTGGCGAAGCGATGCAGTGAAGTCCCTCGAACGGCCTCCGGGATGTAGTCGTTCGCGTGATGGAGAGGACGTAGTCGTACAGCGTGTGGTCGCCGGGTTGGTGGAGATGTCCGCCGGAAAGTAGACGAAGTAGTCGTTCACAGCAGCGAGCAGGCGCGTACGAGCACGCTCCCCAAAAACCTTATCGCCTGCCTATCCCGAGCAGGATCTCAGGGCAGACGGGGTTCGGAGGCAACTGCTCACGCAAGCAGAGTGCGCGCAAAGCTTGCGTTGGGAATGCGAGAGAGCAGCAAACAACAGGGAGAAGAGAGTGGTTTCCTGAAAGGAATACCAGAGAGAGCTTTCGAGTTTTTGTCCCGCCTGGGAGGAAAGGCCTCTTCTTATAGGCGCTCAGGGAGAAAGGAGAGGATGAACCTGGACGCGTTCAGCAGGGCAGCAATGACCATTATACCGTCAGTTACTAGTCAACCCAACGGTTACATTCTCTGAATAATATCAGTAACGGCTATGACTTAATGACTGTCATTAGTGGCAAAACGTTCATCACACAGCACACGCAGAGCGGCTCGGCTCGGCTCGGCTCGGCTACTTTTACCAACTTCACAAGTGGTCCACCTTTGGTCCACCATTTAAGTTAGTTAGGATTCCCGTTGACTCTCAATCCGGGATTTATACCCCTAACATTTATTAGTGGACCTTTAATTTCTTTTGATTAATTGAGACTAAAATGGGCCAATGGCCAATTAATCCAACAGTAGTAGTTGCTAATTACTGTCAACTTGATACTGCAGCGACAATCCTGCACCATCGGCAGTGGCCACCAAAAGTTCCCAAATTTCCCTGGTCTGATCTGCTTCTTTTCAATCCTGCCCAACCTAAATTCTTTCCAAAGACATTATTGATTGGGTTAAAAAAACCGCAAGTCTGTATCCACCAGGACCGTGCCGGCGGGCGGCGCCGCGCCTGCCGAGCGAGTGAGAGAAAGAAAGAGAGAGGAGGTGCCTGCGCTTTGGAGATTTACGGGAGATTCTCGGCGACAAGACCTGTGGCGTCGAGCTTGTTGCTTTGTTGCTTTGCTGCTATGTAGACGCCATCTCATCTTTCACTCGCACCTCAGCGCTACGAATTCTGGCGCCAAGACGTGTTATATCGGTGTCGTCGACCCTTGGAGTTAGGCTAAAATGAAAAAAAGGCGGCCCGTGGCCGAGCCAACGCCGTCCCCGACGGCCGGGAAGCCAGGGAGGTCGCTCATGCCGCCCACGACCACGAACATGTTCTTCTCGTCTGCCACGCCGGCGCCTGGCGCTCGCGTCAGTGTCACCGGCGTTCTTGGCGGCCGGGAGCGAGGCAGTGGTGGTGGACGCGCTGCCGTCGGAGCCGCCTGCCGGCACGGTCCTGGCCACCGCCGCGGCGTGCACCGCCAGGGCGACGCAGAGCACCGAGAGTGCGATGCGGCGCTTGGTGGCCATGGCTCACCGATCGATATGTCACCTAATCATACAGCTAGATATATAGATGATAATAGTTGCGCTAAACAAAGGGAGGTGTTCCTCTGCAATTCAATTTTATTATTATTAAATTTGTGCCAGAATTTTCCTGCGTGCCGCAATGGAATTGTTGTTGTCGGGCACCCCTTGCGCACGCTCGCTGTCAATCTAAGCTCTGCCAACCTCCTCTGTTTTTCTTTTTTCTATCTTCCGTGTTATGAAATTTGTCACTCCAGTTTCATCTCTAACACATGCATGAGCTACCTCCTTATATGTTCTGCTTATGTATTTTTTTGTGCATATTTGTTTTCTAATGAAACTCTTTTCGAATGGTGACCTCAAGTTGTTTGTTGATCATGACATTTAAGACTGATTTGCTCTGTTTTGTTTTGGTGCCACCGTTGCTTCGCTAATGATATATTCTGGCTACAGCAACTCTGGCCGTATTAGGATGAGAGCATTTAAGTACTACACATATTTGCATTGTTAGCCTCTTCAGGCTTAACGTCCCTTTAATAGCTCATCAATCAACTAGCAAGATTATGCCACACAATTGCGTATTCAGTTTTGAAGAAGTAATTATATTTTATAACTTTCTTGAGGGATAAGGTTGTGTATGCGGGCCCATTGCGTGGGAACAGGATCTTGCACTCCATTAGACTCTGTTACCTTTCTCACGATGAATTGTGGTAGTTGAAAATCTATCGAACGACACATTTGAGGGGGGCACATGCCCCCCGATGCACAAAAGTTGTTCTGCATTAATAAACATCATAATATTATTGCTTATACTTATTGGTGCATGCAGTTGCTGGCGTTCTTGATGGTAGCTGCATCGTGGTCCATAAACACAAGGGCCAGATTGGTCGCAGGGGCATTCTTTTCTCTCTGCCTATTTGAGCTTGAAGATTGCCATCTCTCACCAGTGTCGAGCACAGGAGTAGACTTGTATGTCTAGGTACACTCTTGTGTGCGTGTTGTGTAAACGGCCGGTCATTCAGTGCATTTTACCTATCTAGTAGCTAGAAGAATAATTGGAAGCTGTGGTCAGCTACATTTACTGCATTAGAATAGGGACTTCCCACTTCTTCATACTAGTAGTATTGCTATGTATGCTTTTGCACACTCTCACAGCAGTTCCGAGATTGTGCAAAAACATGAAATATATGTAGCATAATATAAGACACTTGCTGAAAGTTGTTGCGTATCTATAAGATAATTCAGCTGGAATATATATCTCGTATGTGAATGCTTAGCAATTCATCATCTCAAGCACAAACTCTCAAAACTAGTATCACAATTACAAAATAAAAAAATAAAAAATGGGATATTATTGGTTTGTGAAATACAAAATGATAATGGAAACTCAAGTGTGTGCTGTCTGGTGGCAAGCTAGTTTCACAACAAGCTGCCAGGGAGCATAGAACAGTTGAAATGGCAAGAAGAAACAACTTGTGTTCTGCGTGCTTTTGTGTTATCAGCCATCAATTTTTTTTAGAAGAAAGATGCATTGATCTTAGCCCATTACACCGGCCCTTTTACAAATAGGACTCCAAAGAAAAGGAAAATTACAAAGAAGTCTAAAACTCCTGTTCATCTTCCTCGAAGCCTTCAGAGATCTGTTTGTCACCGCCGCCGAAGCCGCTTCCCAATCATCGCCGGACACCAAAGCCAATCTCCACAAGGTGGAGGCCGTAGAGGAGGCATACTTCTAGGCGAATCAGCCGAGTACACTGTCTCCCAGGCGCATCGGCCAACTTTGGTACCCACGACGCATCCTTTGATTCCTGCCGGCAACCCGAGCAAAGCTCAGATTTTCACCAAAGATCATCTTCCTCGAGATTAACAGGGTCAACACCATCATCATCTGAAGAAGACGACGATACGCCAGCCCTCGACTCCTGGACAAGTCTCCCCAGTCTCTCCGTTGACGTCGGAGTAGATCTCCATCGGAGAACGGAAGAAGCTGGGAGAAATTATTCCTCTGCAACGTCATCGCTTCTGCATCGCCGGCGCCGCCAGGAAAACCTAGTCGCAGATGAGCCATGCTCCTCCGGCAAAACCTAACTCCACCGCCGAGCATCGGCAGCGAGCAAACCCTAAACCTAGAAGGACTCGATTAGAACTCGATCTACTAAAGAATGGACCCCCGCTCCCCTCGCCACCGGCTAGAAGGCCGGGGACGAGGGAAGGGCCAGACCTGGCGGTGGCGGCGGCGGCGAGCGCCCGCGCGGAGGCGAGTTCGGCCCGAGTCGCCTACCGGGCGACGCGGGGACAGGTGTCTTCCTATTTTCTCTGTTGACCACGCGTACTGCAGTTGCTTGTTTGCCTGTTATCAGCCATCAATTGATCATTGACCACTTGCTATCAATTGATCAGTTGACCACTGTTGGTATTTCTTATGGTCAAAAGACTAATACATGATTAATTAACTCTGCAAGCACATAGATGGAATGACCATTGTAGTATTTCGTCCTAAAGTATTCCTTGGGTACCATATTTGTATTTTTCACGTGGAATCACTATGGTTAAGATGGCTGATAACCAAATCTGATGAAAAATACCTTAACTAAGGTAACAAATGGGCGTAGTAGGTTTTAACACACAAGAACTATCAAATGTGCTTAAAACGTGATCTTTGACCTCACTTTTGTCTCGATCTGTTGGGTTTCTATCAAATGTCCCTTACTGAAAATTGTAGTCCTATCAACCATATCTACAACTTTGGTATTCAACTCTTAATAAAGCTATTCAGTTATTTTTGGAGTTATGGCCGGTCGAAGCTGTGCTGTTCAGTGAACGCCACGAACAACACAGTTCGCGATCACCAGTCCCTAGCCATGAGTGTCGCTATGCCGCCGTCCATCCCTTTCCTGTGCAGCCCGTGCCCTTTCACCTGCCCCATGCCAAGCCCTGTACTCTGCACGACCCACCGCTGCCCGCCATGCGCTGCTTGCTCGCGTCACGCCACGCCACCTCGACGACTATTTGGGATTGGAAAGTTGGATACAGTGAAAGAAATAGCAAAAATCAGGAGCTTACCTGGTATGCAATGCAACGGTGAAGGGAGGTGATTTCATGAAAAGCCATATGCAACCGATGGCGAATCAGTTTGTGGTATTGGTAAATGGTAATGGGAATACTCCCATTCATCTCGGTGACGCAACTTCGTTTTACGACGAGGAGGCGAGCGATTGGGGGAGTTTATCTTGCTGCTGAAACTGGGACGGCAATGCGTCTTTTTTTTTTAGGGAAGGACGACAATGCGGCTTGCAGTTGCGCTTCCAAACACTGCGCCAGCGGCCCTTGTGCTCCGTTATGGGCCGACTGATCACCTATGAGTTTGGGCTGATACATACTGCTTGGACCAGGCCAAGAATGAAATGTGCTCGGCGCATTCGAGTCAGATGGGAACTGTGACTAGCATAAATTTGACTGTTCATTCCAAAATATATGACGTGTTTTATTTCCAAAATACATTTACGATTTAAGGGAGTAGATTATTGAATTCCACTCCAATTCAAAAGGCTCAGTCACGATCAAAACGTGCAAGTATCTAACATCACACCCCTCCATCTCATGCAATTTTAATTTCATGCCCAACACGATAACAAGGTAGTGGAGAATTGGAGATGAACTACAAGTAGAGAAACACAACTTATTTGGACCAACGGAGTAATCACTGTCAACATGATACTGCAGTGGCAATGAAGTAGACCAAAACTTGATGCATTCCTTTCAATTTTATAGGTAGTTGGAGTACATGACTAGGGATAACCACATAGCTGTTTTGTGCATAAATAACTAGAGTACCTTGAGCCCTGCACTAACTTCTCTGCATACGGCGAGCCCCCACTAATTTCATCTAAATGGCTGCTTCTTGTCTGTGACGCACATGCACGTCCTCCATGGTTCTCGGTTGTGGTGTCTCATTATAATCCTTCACAACTAGAGCATCGCTTTTCGCGCATATATCCGCTGTAAGATTTGCAGCAGCTTCTTCAGCAAGCAAAAGAAATCTTCACGACCCAACTTACCGACCAGCATCAAACGCAATATCCATTCAGCAGCCGGCAGCCATTGATCTCTTCTTGAACAGTTGACGCCATATGAGATGGGTACTGTCAAAAAGAAACAGGCAACAAAAACACAGCATAAACATATATAATAGAGAATTGTTTATGCTTAGGACAGAAGGGTTTGGATCCATAGACATGCCTCAGCTCCGCTTTCTGGCCTCTTGAGTGCTATCCAATTTTGCACCTGCATCACCCTTCAAAACCACTTGAATCACATGTTCCGTCGACTTTGAAGATCAGAACAGTTAGGAAATAAAAAAAACTAAAGAACAAGCATAGAGTTTGGATCATATCAAAATAGGATTTTAATTGAAAGAATATATAGAAAGCAAAACCTCTGTCTGAAACGCCATTTCAAATCACTTCATCTCCACTTAAATGCATGTTCTCAGCAAGAACTGCACTCTCTAGAAACTCAGCACAATTGCTGCTCGCCAAGCTTCTGATTCCTTCAAGCCTTGTTTCATCCTTCTGAGCTATGCACTCTGAAGCTGTGTGCACTGCCGTTGTCTGAACTGTGTCAACTTCAACATCCGATGTTGTCAAGCTACCAAGCTTGCTAGATTCATCAGCCAGAACAACTGCTCCTACTGTTGCACAGCTTGTGCCTGATGCTGAGGTATCCTCAGATCCATGTGATGAACTAGTTAATTGTGTTTGTTCGAAATTTACATCATGTGATGGAGAAATCTGGGCCCCGTTGCAAAGGACACTAGAAACTAAGTTGACTGGACTGTCACATAGGATCTTACTGACACTATTTCCATGATGAGGTGGGGTTTCCTCACCAGGTGGGCTTACTGAAGCCCTTTTTACAGATTTGCAAAGTTCCACATGGCCATCTCCATCAGAATCGTACTTTCTCTTAAGTTGACCATCCAGATCTGGACTCAATGTGCCATCTCCATCAGACTGCTCTTGTTGGTTTGCATGCATTGTAGGGCAGGGTTTCTTGTATCCTTGCTCAAATACATAAGATGGGACCTGCTCCCTACGGACATGGGTGACAGCCAGATCCATTCCGGGCTTCCACAATGAATACATGCCAATTTCACGCATAAATTCATCTACTGTTCCACGGATATCAAATCGCTGACCACGTTTTTTCATCCCCTCTTTCCTTGATAAGCCCATGTAGAAGGCACAGTGTGCACAATCTATTGAGGGATCTGAATACTCACATGGGTAAGGATGGCACTGCAGAATACCTTTAGTATCCCGCTCAATCTGCATTTCAGAACATATACCATAAGGAAATAGCCTTTCGCAGTAAAATATCTGATGAAACCATGCTTTTCATGTGCATTCCATTTCTCTAACCAAGTAAAGTAACAGCAGTTAAATAAATGATGCACCGAAATAAGAACCCAAAGGGTACCTTTAAAGTAAGTTGTCTCAATCGAGATTCAACCCATCCCTTCCAAAGCCGAAGATCATCTTCATCCTCCGCAACAATGTCAACCACTAGAAATTTTCTATATGCCTCAAAGAAATGGAAAGGCTCAAATAAAGCATTCCAGTTGGCCTTGTTAACATCAATTTCCTGCATGAAAGATAGGCAGTGAGACCATACCAAGAGCATTAGCTCTCATGCAAATTTTCAGGTACAAATTAATGCGTACCTGACAAATTTTGTTGCCAAACTGAAATTGCTCCATTATAACCCTCAGTGTGCTGGTTGAAACATTGTAACTAGAGTTCATGCATGGGTAGGCTGGAGTGATGATGGGCATTAGATGGTTTCTATCACGAGGATTTTTGCGTGGATCCCATATAGAAAAACCAAGATCATCATTCTCAATGGCACATAGCATCACTGGATTTGGCCATTGCCACTGGGTAAAAACTCTGAAGAATCTAGAAACCAGCATACTTGGCACAGCATTAGGATAGAGTTGGCAGACACGAGCAACCAGAAGAGCCCAATTGACACCACCAAGGAATCCAGTAATCTGACAAGGAAAATACTTTAACATCAGAACAGTTTGTTGCATGATCGCAAAAAAAAAAGAGAACAGTTTGTTGCAAGGACAATGTCATTTTTATTAGTCGGTTTTGGCCAGCTACAAAAGAAACTTTGCAGACAATTGATGATAAACTCAGGCTTACATTAGAATAAACACCCCTTCTCTTTGCCCAGTACTTCAAGCATCTGAGTGTTGTCCGGAAGTTCTGCAAAGCATAAACTTTGGTATACTGACACAGTGGGACCATACCCTACAGGAATAAAGGTGGGAGGAGGATGTTTCATATAACCTCAGCATTTGGAACAAGCCGAAGAATCTGATCTGCCACTCTGCACCCATTAAGACTTCGAACAGTTGCTTCATCAACATCACAAAGCACAGATCCTTGAGAAATATCAAAATCCTGCAGCATTGCAACAAGAAAATAATACAACTAATTAACATCTAGCAGGCGTATGTGTTTGAGAGAGACCTCCCATGTTAACTTGTATTAAAATCTCCTTTATTTACAAACACTGGTATAAGGACCGAAGGCCAAATAAACAAGGTTAATGTTTAACCAACTGCATTACATCAAGATTAAGGAAAACATTGTGAATACTATTCAGCGGCGCTTTCACATTAACATATACATGCAGAACATTTTAAGAAAGCAGCTGTCAAAAATAAAAGCCAAAAATCTATCACAACTTCCACTCTTGAAAAGCAGGAATTCATTTGACAAATGTGACAGAACAAGGACACATCAACACATACAGATATTCCATCAAGTGACTTACCTCAGGTATTACTGAAAGAGAGAGGCTAGCATAGAGAAGGTCAATTGATATCCCACGAAATTTAAATTTCAAAACAGGTACATGAGCATCTGGTACAGGTTGCAACTCAGTCACTTCTTCTTTTTCTGCTAATATGCCATGGAGTGTGACAAAGAAATCCTCCTGCAGAATATTATTATTAGCATCCATCATAAATCGTTATGGAATCTATAAAATAAATAGGACAAGCGAATTCACCTCTCGGTTCACATATGAAGGTCCAACGCAAAGGGTATCAATATCAGCTCCAGGTCCATGAACCTAACGAAAAAGTTACAAGAAATTTACCTCATAAAGTGTTTCATGCAAAAGAGATCATACTGTATTAGCACCTTGTAAAATCAAGTAAAAAGGGACAGAAAACCTAGGGAAGGATGTTTTTGTTGCCTTACAAAAAAAATTTGCCAAGTTAATTTGTGTGATGCAGCGGCAAACTGGTTACACAATAGCTATTAATAAACCTCTATATTCTAGAACCCCTTATTCCTGCAAGTTAGTGCTAATAAAAAGAAATGCAACATGTCTAAATTCTGCAGTATCCCAGTAACAACTAACAAGTATTGATCTTGTCTACAAAATAAGAAGTGCAATCTGTCACTTTTCCTTGAATCAAGATATCAACTAGCAAGAGGGCAACCATAAACCAGCACTGTATGCTCCAGTACAAAACTACAGTCCACTGCAACATTCCTTCATATTACTTCTAATCAGCTCTTAATCTCAACAGCAATTCACAGCAATTTCTTAATGTAGTATGTCAATTTAAGGAAAAGTGGAGTAACAAACTTGAAAGCACATAGTAGTTCTTAAGTTGCAAGATCTTCTGCTTATGCAAAACATAACACTAAGTCTGAAGTTTTGAATGCTGAAGGACCATTGAAAAAGGCCTAAGCAACAAAATGTTTCTACTACAGAATAAAAGGAGAAAGGGAGGAACAAAATGTATGGTAAGTAAACGGTAGAGATTTTAGGCTACATTCAGTTAGTGGAACTTGAATTCCATTAACAAGACTATTTAGATGCAATGAGTTGTGCTATTTCAAAAACTGAATGGCGGGAAAGTTGTTACTGATGAAAGAACCAAATGAGGCACATACCCCCAATCGGTAAGACCCGAAAGTAAAAAGGACTGCATTTGCTTGTTCAACCAATTGCTCCGCATATCCTTTCTTCCTAGTCAACTGCTTTACCCATTCCTTGACTATCTGTAAATTCAATAAAAAATATATGTACAGGTTAATGTGTATGCAATAAACCAAGCAAAGAAAGATTAAGGAAAAATAAAGAGGCAGCAAAGCAAAACAAGGTCCAGTATTCTAAGTAGCAACGGAAAAGAAACTATGTTAATCTACATTATAGTGTGCAGCTAGAAAAAACTGAAAACAGATGCTAGTACCAAACTCTATAGGTGCTGAAGAAAATACATGCAATGCACAGATAATCATGTCGTCTCCACATTAGCCATTTATTTCCTTTTAAAAAATGCTGAAGCAAATATAGAGTAACCACATCCAACAAGGCAGTTCACACCACACAAAGCTCGACTAGAAAGTACATTCATAAGTTCCGTTCCTAGTTCACCTGCCAACTTCAATCATGTCTGATATGTCAACTTGCCAATTCCAGTGGGGTAAACAAGCAGCTAAACAGCGGGTAAAAAGGAAGGAATTACCTGACCAATCTCGGACAGCACCTCCTCCCGCTTTGCAGACTCCTCCTTCCCCTCATAAAGGCCCGCTTCAACCAAGAACTGAACCAAGTTTCCAGCAAAACAAAAGGAAATTCGTCACAATGGAACCCACGTACGCCGAAGACGAAAGCAGCGACAAAGGACAACCTTCTCCAGCTCGGCCGTCCTCTGGAGATCCGCCACCGTCGGCCCGGCCAGAGACAGCGGCGGGTCCGTGCCGGCGTACCGCTTCGGGGACGGGGACGACCGCGGCGCCGCCCTGCCCACGCCGACAGATCCCGCCATTAACACAGCCCAGCCAAGCGCCCAAGCGGCTAGGAGCTAGCTACCGAATCCCTAGAGATCAACAACCCGCGCCTAGGACCCCCAAAAAAAACTTCAGCGAAAACGCCGCTAAATCAAGCCCGCCCTCTCACCCAACAAATCCGCGCCCCGCCGGATGCAAATCGACCGGCCGGCTTCGAAACCACGCGACGCTGCCCGGGATTCCGCCCGCAAAGTTCCCCGCGGTGCGGGCGAGTCGGAATCCCCTCCCTGAAATGCAGGGCGGCGCTACAGGATGCGGGGGCGACGGCGGGGGCGGCGGCGGGGGCGGCGGCGGCTGAGGAGGAGGGTGGCTAGGAATGGAAGAGGAGGCGGAGGAGTGGATCCAGGAGAGATGGATTCGTGCGCCCAGGTGGCGTGGGCGGCGGAGGGGAGGAGGAGGAGGGGGCGCGTGCCTGCGTGGGCGAAGCCGTGTGGGAGTGGGAACGCTTCGCCGGCTGCTGGCTGCTCTTGCGGCTGCGAGTCCAGCCGTCCAGAGCGAGAGGGGTTCCGCCGGCTGACAAGTGGGCCATGTCACGATTATGAATTGCCTTCCATATCTGTGCTTCCTTGGAGAGGCACAAAAATGTCCAATAGAATCGGTTAGTGATGATTGGAACATAAAATTGCTCGCACGACACAAAATGTCTCCCGTAGGATAATGTATTCTATTGAAGTACTCAACACACAAGACATAATGTAGCATATGCATAATTGCTTATTTAGTTAATAATGAACCCGCAAAAATACAACTTGAAGAAACATTAAGATATTTCAATTGATATGAAAAGGTAGGGCGTTCGGGTAATTCGGGATTTTCAGATCGGGTAATTCGAATAATCAAAATTTCGGGTAATCAAAACCAACACCCGAACTCCTCCCGAATCCTCCCGAACTAAAGGAAAACCCGAACTTTCAGGAACCCGATAATTCGGGTTCGGGTAATCCGAACACCCGAGTTTCAGCATCCTTTTCAAATCTCAAGCTTCTTTGTGCACAAGGTTGCATGCGCACTACAAATTTAGGCATTTAGCACTTAGATCAATAAGAAAATGGATGGAAATTTAAGTTCACAATTAACATAACATAAGACAAATCATAAGTTCACAACTCACAAGTAGCAAACCGTAGACAATAGACACTCCCACGTCACATATGACACTACATACTACACAATTTCGGATATTTCAGGAATTCAGGTTCGGAGAATAAGAACCCAAAATTCCCGAACTAATTTCGAGTTTTCTAACTACTAATTCAAAATAGGGTATGGGTAATTCAAGTCCGGGTAATTTGGGATCGGGTCTCAGTAATTTGGGTTCAGAAAATTGTGCCTACCGTGACATCTTTCCTTGAAGCTTTACTCGCAAAGAGAAACAAAAGCCCCCGGCCGCTCACATCTCACCAATATGAAACAATAGTTTATTTTATGGAGACATATCCAGTCCAAACCAACACTTCCGTGCAAACTCTGGAAAATTTACGAAATCACAGGGAACGCGGGAAGGAGGATTGACAAAACCAACATGCATGGGGACATGTATAGAAGGTGGGAGGCCCATTGAATCAACATCGTGTGGATCAGATTGTGGTTTTCAAAGTTTGCACGGAGGATGATACGTTGCCTTATTTTATACCTAAAAATAATTTTTATTAGAGCATTTCTAAGAGATTAGCTAAAAAGACTAGTCAAATTCACTGATTTAGCTACTCTCCAAAATAGATTTGACTAACAAATATAAAGTAATCTAACAAATTCTGTAAAAATGGCTAGTGAGATAGGCTAACTAAAAATAGTTAGCGAATGCTGTGGGATGGAGAGCCAATAAATTTGGAGGGTCATTTACAGAGTTTGTTAAAAACATTTTTCTCTAATAATAACTAAATTTAATTTTAGAAAACGATTTGACTTATCTCTTAGAGATGCTCTTAGATGATACTCACAATCCCAGTTTTCATCCTAGCGCGAGGTTGCATTTCTAGCTTGTTTGAGTCCTGATCCTTTAGAGTTTGGGTCGTACTCTAAAAGCTCTTCCTAATATTCCAATATTATCTACAGCTTTTATTTGAATGATGCTCAATAAAAAAAAATCAAGTAACTAGACAAGTGTAATGAAGCTTTTTTTTCACTAATTGACATGGGTGCTATTGCCTACATTTAGCATATAATATTTAGCATATAGGATTGACTAAAGGTAACCTTCAACGGGGTGACGATGTCAACAATTGAGTTGGATTTATTTTGAGAAATAGAGGTAAGACAGGATGTGAAACACCAGTCTAAGAGAATCTGCTGAGGGTGAGCGAGAAAGAAGAAAGATGATGAGATTAGATTTAGAATGACATGTAGACCAAAGGCAAGTAAAATATTGCGGATAGATAACTCATTGAGTTTGTTGACTTTTTGTTTGTCTATAGATAGATTTTTTTTGAGGAAAGATTTGTCTATAGAAATGACCTGGCACGTACATGTGTAATTGTTGGAGGCTTGGAGCTGCTCTAGGCTAAGAGCATCTCCAAGAGCCTCTGTATATCCTGCTCACTAGCTAAAAAAGAGAAAAAAAGACAAAAAAATCGCATCCAACGGACTAGCCAACTCCCTCGCTGTATTTCCAGGCTCGCTATCCCATCCTCCTCGCTTGGAACTTTTCCCGAGCCGTCGGCGCTCACCATCCGCGCTTCCTTCCCCTCCGCATGCTTTCCCTGCCCCCTGTGCTCCCTCCTTCCCCTCTGCCCCCTCGTCGTCGCCCTCCACTACCACATCGCCCCCGAGCACTGCCTCCCCGCAGCCATCGACGACGCCGCGGACGCGCCCCTCTGGCTCGCCGAGCACCGCCTGCACGACCGCCGGTGCCGGCGTGGGAGGCGCCGCTGCTCGCTGAGCCCCGCCGGCGCCGCCACGGCGCCGCCACCGCCGCACCCCTTCTCTGCGGAGAGCGTAAAGAAGCTCAGGGGAGAGCCAACGCCACGGACTACGCCATCGGTCTTGTCGTCGCCGCGCTCTGCCGCGTCCCCACCGCTGATGCCTACGTCCGGTGCCGCGGCTGGGCAGACCACGGCGACAGCGAGTACCCTCTCGCCACCAAGGTCCTTCTTGATTTGATTTCAGCTACAAATTTGACATTGTGAGAGTGATTGGTTCGCAGGTGAGCGGCAAGCGCGTGGGGATCGTCGGACTCGGCAACTCACGGTCGCCGAGGCCATCGTCGCCGTACAAATTCTTCCCGCCCTGGCGGCGGACAGTGACGTGTTGGTGCTGTCGTGCGCGCAGACGGAGGATACGCGGCGCATGGTGAGCCGGGAGGTGATGGAGGCGCTCGGCAAAGGCGGCGTGCTCGTCAACGTCGGCCGCGGCGGGCTGGTGGACGAGACGGAGCTCGTGCGGTGCCTCACGAGGGGGTCATCGCCGGCGCCGAGCTGGACGTGTACGACAGGGAGCCTGATGTGCCTGAGGAGCTTTTCGCCATGACAAAGTCGTGCTGTCGGACCACAGGGCCGTGCTCAAGCCGGAGCCGTGCCGTCGCCGCTCCTTCCTCGCCGGTGTTGAATGAGATTTGTATGACATGTGGGAGCCACTGACATTTAATGTATACAGAGTCCATTTTTAGAGAGTATGTTGGTTTACCCCTGTTTTTGAGAAGCTTTTCATTTTTTTAGCTAGCCTCTTAATCTTCAAATTTAGCTAGGATTATTGCTAGTCTCTTGGAGATGCTCTAATAACGGTGGGCCATGGTAGAGATTAGAGAACTACTACTAGGTGGCTAAGGCTGCTCGCACTCGTGTTTCTCTATTTTTCTCCTCTAAACAGAATATTCTGTCCTGGTCATCGAGATTCCTTCATCTATCCTAATTTCTTCCGCACCCATCTTTCCTCTATCATCTTCCTCTATCCCAACTACCATCCACGTGGGTCCCATATTTCCTTTTTTTTCTTCCCCTCCCATCCCCCCTCCCTCTCTCTCTCTCATCCCCTCTCCTTCCCCGCCTCCCGTACCGGCCGCCTCGTCCCCGTCGCCTCGCCTCAACCTCGCCGCGCCGCCCGCCGCCGCTCTTCCCCTTCCCCTCGCCGCCTTCCCTCCTCTCTCTCCCTCACTCTCTCTCTCGCACCCCCTCCCCTCGGTCCTGCCGGCCTACCTCTCCCTTCCTCCTCCCCTCCAGTAGCGACGAGCTCGCGAGCTGCCGGTGGAGCCGGCCGAGCGGGCGGAGCGCACACGACGAGGGCGGCTACGCGGCCGGCGGCGTCGGGCGGACGACGGCCTCCCTCCGCCGGCCCTCCCTCCCCTCCCTCCCTCCAGGAGCGACGGCGGCGTGCGGCATCGGCATCCCCACGCGTCGCCGCGGCCACGGAAGCGGGAGCGGCGGCCGCCGGCGCTAGTCCGGAGCCCTCCGCACGCGCGCGGCGGGCGCCTCTCATCGGAGCTCCGGTCGTCGGTGCCAGAGTCGGGCGGATCCGCGCAGCGGGCGACGTCGGCTCCATGGGTCCGGCCATCTTGACCGTGGGCAACGCGGTGAGGTGCGGCCGCGGGAGCGGCAGAGGAGCTCCTGGGGCGACTCCTTGCTCCGTCCCGGATCCATGCCAGCCTTGCTCTCCGCAGCTCCTCCCCGGATCCATGTCGGAGGTGGAGGTGGTGCTGGCGGCGGCTTCGGTGGTGGCGCCGGCGGAGGAGGCGGGCTTGGTGGCGGAGCGGGTCGTCTTCGGCGGCGTCCTCGCCCGGGTGGCCGCCGCGGAAGAGCGGGTCCACGGGCTCCATCGCGCGGTGGCGCCACAAGAGGGACCTTCTCGTCGTCCGCAGCCACAGCGACGACAAGGAGAAGTTGCTCCCCGGCCCACCGTCGCCGCTGCTCCCTCTCCCCATCTCTCTCTCTCCAACGGGGTGGCGGGCGTGCACGCGCGGGTTTGCGTCCTCGAGTTCGCCGACAGCGACGAACTCCGCGCGCTCCTCGAGTCCTCGTCCTCCCTCTTCTCCCGCCACCGTCGATCCTCGCCGCGGTGAGCCGATCTCGTGGACGCGGCGACGGCGGAGGGCTCACGGCGTGGAAGGCTCCAGCGGTGGTGAGCCAACGGCGGCGGCGGTGCGGAGGGAGCAGCGACGCGGCGACGGCGGAGGGCTCGCGGGGGGCGCAGGCCGGGCGGGAGTGGAGCTGCGAGGTCGTTGCCGTGTGGGTCCGCCGCCACGGTGGCAGGTAGGGGAGCTCCGCTGCCTCCTCTGGATCTTGGGGAGGCAGGGGCCTCCGCTTCCGTAGGGGAAGCGATTCAGGACCTCGCTGCAGCTCGTTTTCCTGTAAAAGCTTCCTGCAGAACCCGGTGCAGGACACCGGTGTAAGGCTGCTCGCAGTGGGCTCCTGAGCCGACTCCTGAAGGAGCGTTTAGGGGAAACAACTGCCGCAGCGGTGTCCCCTACCACCTTTGATATGGCAGCGGAGGCCTCCGTTTTCCCCAGATCTAGCGGAGGTGGGGGAGCTCCCCTACGCCGCCAGCGTGGCGGCGGGCCCACCGCTGTCGCTGCCTTCCCGCGCCCGCGCCAACTCCCGCCCGGACGCCCGCACGCCAGCCGCTCGCACGCCGCCCGCCGTCCGGTGCACCGCCCACAGTTGCCCGCCCCGCCGCGACGCGAGGTAGATGAGGACGGCGAGGAAGAGGAGGAGCCCCGCTCGGCCGCCGTCGCACCGCCGCCTTGGCCTTCCCGGCCGCCGCCCCGCAGCCTGGGCTCGCGCGGAGGAGAGGGAGCCGCGCGCCGCCCAGCGGCCGCCCGCCACGCCCGTCCCGTCTCCACCACCAACACCGCCCTGTCTCCGCCCCCGCCTCCACCACCACCGCTTCCCGTTGCCCGCCTGGCTCAGACTCGGACTCGGACTCGGCCGCCTGGCTGCCGGCGCGGAGCAGCAGGACAGGTCGATGTCGAGGCCGGCACGGAGCCACCGCGAGCCACCGCCGGCGCTTCCCGCGAGCCACAGCCGCGGCCTTGCCCCTCGCGGCCGCCGGGCACGAAGCGGAGGGGACCACCACCGGCGGGAGCTGAAGAAGCCGTCGCGGCCGCCGGGCACCAAGCGGAGGGGACCACCGCCGCGGCCTTGCCCTCCCTGTCCGCTCGAGCTCCGGCCAGTCCGCCGTGTGGAGGAGCTCCGCTCGAGCTCCGTCGGCCGGGGAGCGATGCGGCGTGGAGGCGGGGACGGAGGTGCGGGATCTGGTCGCCGCCCGCGCCCACCGGCCGCGACCTGCACGGTAGCCGCCGTCGCGGGGGAGGCGGGGACGGGGCGGCGACGGTTGAGGTGGCGGACGGGGACGGGAAGGCGAGGACGGGGCGGTGCCGGAGGGATGGGAGGCGGCGACGGCCGTCGCGAGAAGCCGCCGCCAGCGGCCGTCGCGACGAGCCGCCAGCCGGGGAAGAGGGGTTGGGGCGGCGCGTGGGGAGGAGGGGTTGGGCCGGCGCGTGGGGAGGCCGGGGTGCGGCGGAGCAGCGGCGGCGGGAGGCAGGGAGGCGGCGGTGGGGAGGAGGGGATCAGGCGGCGTGTGGGGAGAGAGAGAGGAGGGGGTGGGCGGTCCGGCGGAGTGAACGAGAGAGAGCAGAAAAGAGAGAGGAGAATGGGAGAGAAGAAGAGAGGAGGTGATAGAAAAAATAATAAAATATGTGTTAGTTGGTATAGAGGAAGGTGACAGAGGAAAGATGAGTGCGGAAGAAATTAGAATAGAGGAAAGAATCTTAATGACCAGGATAAAATATTTCTTTTAGATGAGGAAGATAGGGTAACATGACTGCGAGCAGCCTAAGGCCTGCGTCTGCGCGGGCCGCTGGTCGTCGGTCCGACCCGCCGCCGCCAGCAACACCGAGCGGAAATAAAGTTATCCTTCGCTCGCTCGCTCGCCGTTCTATTTCAGCCATTCTCCGCCCACAGAGAAGACGACCAGAACTCCAGCAGCGGTGGGAGGTACAGTAGAAGCCTAGAGCTCGGAGAGTCCAGGGAGAGTCGTACCATGGCCGGCAGGAGCTTCACGATCCGGTCCCCCAAGGAGGAGGAGTCGGACGCCGCCGTCAGAGGTAGCATCCACCGGAACACATCTCCCCCTCCGTTCCCGTTTCCCTACCCTGCGCCATCCAGGTCCCGATCCATCCAAAATCGGCTCCAATTTCTAGGGATATATAGGTGGAATTCTCGTGCTCGCGCAAGGGAGCTGGCCGTGCAAATCTGGATGCCCCCAGGGTGGATTCTTTTTTTTTAAGGGTGGGGCGGTGGTTGGTGTCATACTATTGGGATCATTGCGGAGCCGAAGATGGGGTTTTGCTTCGGTTTCGTTCCCCCATTCTCCCCCGAGGGGCTACCCTTATCTTGACGCCTTAGTTTAGCGGGTATCTACTACCTAGTACCTAGAGATGGCTATGGCCTATTATTGCTTCGATGATTATACATTTCATTCACATGGTACTTCTCTTGATCTGCAGTTCCTTGTGAGTTAATCTAGTATTCAGTATCCTATTTCCTACAGGTGTTCTTTTCTGATGTCTTAGCAACCTGTTGATGAAGTTGCTAGGCTGTGGCATATTGTCTTCTGAATGAATAAAGTGGCAATGTGGTTTTCCTTTATTTGGCCTTGCGGTATTATGGATGAATTCGGCTTGTGCTTTTCTTTGGCTGTGATTTTAATTTCTAAAGTGCTTCTGTTACAGAGGCTGTACTACTGGGAGCCAAGAACGCTGCAATTGCTGGTACTGTGGTAGCAATTCCCACGGTGTGTAATTCTTTCACCATTATTAGTAGTTTGTAGTTCATGTGCACTTCCTAGTTCCTATTTTTTTTCAACTATATCTAGTTATATGGTTTGGGGAAGTTCTAGTTTCTCCCAAGAAATTTAATACCCATGCTTGAGGGAGGGTATATCATTCTTTCGTCTTTCAGGAAAAATATGCGTATCATTTGGTATCTTTGCTTTTTTTTTTCAAGCAATTGTTCTCTCAACCTGTTATATCTCTTATAATTTAGTAAAAAAAATGAAGTTCTGATGACTTTAAAAAACTAACTACCTACCTTCTATAGCTTCCCATATTCTTAACTATGAAATGATTTGGATCTCTTGCATATAGTTCTGATCTACATGAAACTTCTATATCGTGCAGCTGGTTGCCTGCCGTGTCCTTCCTTGGGCTAAGGCTAATCTCAACTACACCGCACAAGCACTCATCATATCTGCAGGTACTGTTCTACTGGAAACTAGTTATTGCTCTGATGTAGCTGTAATGACTGAAGACAATTTTCATATAGTTGGAACATAATATTGATTTTTTTTGGTAGCTTAAATATTTTAGTTAGGCACTGTGTTACAACTCCTGTTTGATGGATAATGCTCACATTGTTTTATGATATAAATTAACCATATGAAGATGCATCAGTAACCAAATGGAACATGGTGCCTATATCTTGGGATATGCTGAAACACACTTTGAAGTTTGAATCTGTATCCTATCAGTTCAGGCTTTCGAGTTCTTGGTTTTGCATTATAACAATGTATTGTTCTCTCCTATTTAGGGCATGCATCAGATGTTCTCTACTTACACTTATCCCCTGTTCCAAAAAAAAAATTCTTAGAATTCGGTACTTAACATTCAATTCTCTATGATTCACACTTTTTTTTCATTTTCTTACTGATGTATCTTTCCAGTACTTTGTCTATAATCGAAATTCAATCTACTTTGGCTTACATCAACTTTACATTTTGCTTGCATGTAATGCCAAACATTGAGGAATAGCATGTGTGATGTATGAATAAAGTTTGACATTCTTTGACTGGAAGGAAAGCATTTGGCACCCAGCTTACATTAATGAATGATTCTTCAATGCTTACTATAGAAAAGTAGGATCCCTTCTTTTTTTCTGATTTTGTTAAGAGGGAACATAGAACAGTACTTGGGGTGCTGAATTACTGGCACGTTTGTGTGACTAGTAAGACAGATCAAATACCAGTATTTGGAAAAGAATGCATGCGGAGTCGGCTTTTGTTTTGCTTTCTTTGTCAAGTGGGTAGCTTTAAATGTCTGGTCCGATAGTAGCATAGAAGACATAGGAGTCATATCACCAGTCTTTGTCATAATTAAGATGCAAAGCAAAGGTTTGTGCATAACATAACTCCACAATAAATGGAATATGTTGGATTGTTGATTATGTCTGTCTGGTGGTTATTGGTTTATTATAGGGCTTATTCAAATTATGCTGCACAAGTGAAATATTTGAACAAGTACAGATTGCCAACTTTTCACGTCTTCTAATTTATTTGTGTACTCTCTCCTACTCCCTCTGTTCCAAATTATAAGGTGTTTTGGCTTTTTTACATACATAGTTTTACTATGTATCTAGACATAACATATATCTAGGTGAGTAGCTCAAATTTGGGACGGAGGGTGTAATTTTTAAGGTTTGAACTATAAGTTGGAAAAGCCAAAACGAACTATAACAGCTGTCCCAATGAGGTTACTATCTTGTTTTCAGAGTGGACTTGGACAACAGAAAGTACTATTGTATTTTTGAATAACAATTTCACTGATCTAATGGTACATGAAGCAACTATGGACTAGTGATCATCAGAAGTGGTGTTACAGTTTTACCATGTTTTGATAACATATAAATGCTATTGGCAATACACAAAAACTGATCAAGCAACATGTAGTTGTTTCGTTTGGCGCATTATCTTATACGAGCTCGATGTATGATTTAGCATGCTTATTGGACAGAAGGCTATTCAGAACATTCTGAAATTTTTTACCGATTTTATTTGGCAGCCTGTATCTCTGGCTTCTTCATCACGGCGGACAAAACCATTCTACGTAACGCAAGACAAAACACCATCGGGAAGCTTGACAAGTCAACTTGATGCAGACTGTAGCTGCTGCTTCTGTTCACCAATTCGGGGAAGTTGATGCGGGTATTCTCACCCCATATGCTGTGAAGACTTGCTTACCTGATGGACTCAAATCCAGTTTTCTCCAATTTGATTTGGAATAAAATCCGGGGCTGTGGGTGTATGCCTGTGCAATGTGGAATGTGAGACCTGCATCTGTGGTCTCGGTGGTTGTAATTTGTAAGTCTGTTCAGTGAAATGCTATATGCTGTTTGTGCCCCCCCCCCCCCCCCCAAGTTCGATTTTTATGCTCTTCTTCGATATTCTTCATGCACTGCATGTTGCCCCTTCTCGCAGTCTGCTACTCCGATTAGCCGCACGAGTTTGCGCTGCGCCGAGTATACATCGTCCCTAACGTGAACCAGAGTATCAGAAAGAAATCCAGGTAGCCGAGAGAGACCAGCGATTCGATCAAAACGAAACAAATAGTAGCTGCTGGCGGTTCTTATATATAGTTCTATATGATCCAAATCAAAGCGACCGGTGATCCAAAATGAGCACATCTTTTTTTTTGAGAGGAAGGTAGGCATTTATTTATTCATAATGTTTTGAGGTACATGCATCAGTTCTGGAGGCAAACATATCTCCCTGGTGCCAAATTACAAACACTTTTAGCAAGAACACGTGCCTCAATATTAGATGCTCTACCCTCATGCTTGAAATTGACTTCCTCAAATACAACACTTCTTGATTTTATCTCATTTAAGATAGATGAGTATGCACACAAGTTTAGCCTATTAAGGTTCATAATCACTTCCAAACAGTCCGAAGCTATTACACATTTGCCCACACCTATGTCGAGTGCCAAGGAAATTGCTTCATTGCATGCCAGCGCTTCCAGAGAAGCTGGATCAACCAGGCCACTAATAACATTAGCACTAGCAGCAACATAATTTCCTGCACTATCTCTGCACATTACACCAACACCTCCTTTGTCTTCAGATCCTGACACTGCAGCATCAACATTAAATTTTAGGAAGCCATCAGGAGGAGCTATCCACTTAGGAGCAGATTGTTTATTCTTCATTTGTGATATTACTCCATTTCCTTCACCAAATTCAGCCATTTTCATATCATCAAGAAATTTTGATATAAAGTGAAAAGTTGATAGTGGGCTTTGGAAAATACCTTCATGTAAAGCCTTTCGTCGAGCCCACCAAATTGCCCAATATATGACTAGAAGTTTTTGGAAGTCCTTTTCAAATAAACATCCGATAAAATGAACACATCTGGGCACGCGGAAATGAACACATCCCTACTGATGTCAGCTGTATTGGCGACAAACAGGTTAAGGCCTCGTTCGGTTAGGCCATTCCGGGCCTGGAACGTGGCCCGTTCTGGCTGGTTTGGTTCGGCCTGGTTTCGTTTCGGGCCAAACCAGGAATGGGCATGCCGAAATGAACACATCCCTACTTTCTTTTTTGAGATTAATGAACACATCCCTACTGGCGTCAGCTGTATTGGAGACAAACAGGTTAATAATTGAGTGTGCTCCACCTGGGGCTCGCGGACCTGTTTGCGGCGTCAGTCAGTGAGCGCTCCTCCAGTTCGGCCCAACACCCTAAGGTGGTGATGTCAGAATTGGGAGGTTGAATTTGGGAGTAAGATGTTACTTCGTAATCGTTGCGCTACTATAGCATTTCGTTTCTATTTGTGAAAAATTATTCAAAAATTGATTAATTAGGCTTAAAATGTTCGTCTCGCAGAGTATAACAAAACTGTGCAATTATTTTTGATTTCATCTACATTTAATACTCCATGCATGTTATGACATTTTGATGTGATGGAGAATCTTCTTTTTGCACAGTGTATTTGGGAGTTTCTTTTTGGAACTAAACATGCATTGGCAGGCTTCTTCTAACTAACACTGTTTGGATCCAGCACGTGGCGGTGGTGTGACACCTACTTTTTTGACGAAAAAAAAACCTATTTCGCGACCCATATATAACAAGTTGTTGGGCCTCCGAAAGCCGTTGGACGTCCCGATAAATAGCCCGGCACCTTATTGCGCGGGAGGCCCAATTAAGTCAAGCACAATTACTCGACGAGGCCTCGTGTCTGATCAGTTCGCTTTTGATATTTGATAAAAAAAAAGTTCGCTTTTGATATTGTGACACCCACTCAAATTTTGTTTCAGAAAAGCACTGGTATTCGAATTTCTGCAAAAGTGTCTAGGGCTGATCATAGCTTTTTACAGTTTTATTAGTGAACTTTCCTTAGCTTCTACGTGAAATGAAATGCATTATGTATTCCCTAAGCTTAAAATGAGTGAACATCTTTGATTTTGGCGCATTACTATGTACAAGCTGCATTTATATAATTTAACATGCTTATTGGACACAATACGTTCTTTGGACACTCTGAAACTTTTTGCTGATTTATCTGTCGGAGTGGCTGTCTATATCGCTGCTGCTTCCGCGGAACACATGACAGAACACCTTTGGGAATTATCATGCATATGCCGTCCGGTACCCATCAAGAGCAAATTGACACGTGGAAACACTGCCTCCTAGCGCTCGGAGCCCTAATTTCAGCTGCGCGTGCATTTGCTGCTGATGCTTTATTCATTCTGATTCCGTCTGGAATTGAAGCAAGCAGCAGAGCTCGACGAACTAGCGAGGAGGGAGAGCTCGACAAGTTCCGGAGACGCTCGGCGCCTACATCGCCCTGCTCCAAGGTGAGTTTTCTTCCGGCCACTGGGCGGACCCAGAAAAAGCCTAGCGAGGGCATATGCCCCCATCTTTTATTTTTTTTCAGTGGCCTTTGACCCATTTTGCTGAGGGCATACGCCTCGGCTTCCATGCCGTATGGCTTACCGTTCCCAGTACGGATAGCCTCAGCGCCATGTTGGCGGTCGTAGCCATGTCATTAACCAACGACTTCTCTACTGTAGATGCATTCATGTTAGTTTGCACCAACCTTACATACACATCCCATTCTTCTCATTTTGTTTTCACATTATGAAAGCTAATAGAGGTGAGGTGTGTATTTTGAAACCAGCTTCCTCCTTGCAGCAGCGAGTCTGTAAGCTTTATGGTCCTTCTTGCTGGTAGCTGTCGATGTAGTTGTCATGATCACACACTTTCCTTTACATCAACACTGAGCGGCTTCTAAAATTATCTTCGGAGACGTGTACGTAACATAAAAGATGTAATTCATACTTGTGTACGTAAAATAAGAGATGTAATTCATACTTATGTAATTTTTCTTATTTGTATTTTATCGACGACCCAAAGATCATGGGCTGAGCAGGCCGTTGGAGGAGGGGGCTTGTGCCCCCCCATGATCCACCCATGGCATCATATCATACAAAACTATATTAGAGCTCCCCACTACAGGACTTTCCTGGCTTCTCAGCGTGCCACATCATCATCGGCTGATGTCATCACTACTAATTGGATGGCAGCTCAAGCGGCTCCCTAATTTACTCAGAACTTTCAACAGCCCAAACGACTGGCACGTACAGCAGCTCAAACGTCAGGTAAGGGGTGGCCGTGGGAGAGCAACCGCTCCATTTTCTCCAAAACCTGCTGCCTCACAATATATAACTCGATCATCGCCATCACCTCAGCCTGGGCTCCGCTAACTGGCCTCCTCCTCCTCTTGGATCTCTGATCTAATGCCGGCGGCTTGGCCATAGTCTCTAGCTTATAGCTCACTCTCGCTCTCTAGATTATCACTCAATCTCGACTACAGAGTATAAATAGCTAGCCAGCCGGCAGGCGTCGTGCACCTGCGATTAAGCTCATCTACCTATTCCTCATCGCATCTATCTCTTTTCCTATCGCTCTTAATTTGAAGAACCCTAATAACTAGCAGCTATCTGGGCGACATTTGACCGGCCGGCTGATTGATTGGGAGTAAGGTCGGTGGCGGTTGCATGAGTGAGCTGAGAGGACAATCCGAGTTGGTCGGAATCACTGTCATCTGCTGCAGGTAAGGTACGCATGCATATGAATAGACATTCTCATCAGTTTATTGAACGGACATGCCATGGATCGTGCATGCTGAGATGATTTTGTTTGCTTTTTCAATATATCCAATCACATCACATGCCTACGACTTAAATCACTAAAAGTTAGTATTTTTAGTACTCTTATGAATATATTAACACATACAATTCGCATTACATGAATCGGTAAGTGGTAGATGAAATGAACAGTAATTTTTGCCACCAATCTCTTGTGTCTACTCCACTAACCCACCCGTGAGTTACAACTCTTTTATTAAACATGAGCCATCCACATGTCATCGAAAAACGCTATCTAAAATCCCGCAGCAACGCGCGGGGAATCACCTAGTATGTATGAGAGTTCTACAGCCCATGACAGCATCGTACTAAACACGAGCCGATACTAAAAGTGTGTCATTTAGTACCAGCTCATGTTACCAGCCGATATTAAAGTGTTCTCCACGAGTTACTTTAAAAAGAAAGCATCTCCCCATTAGTCACAAGTGATGCATATGTGGGATGGTAAGGAAGCAACGCGCGACCATGGAGGTCATGGATTCGAATCCTTGCGGACACGTATGCGCAATTACGCGTGAAAAAATCACGTGACTTGTGACTTGGGACGTCGCGGTGTGCGAGCCTTCCGGCGATCCAAAATAGTTTTTCTTTTATTCTTTTGGGCGCGGGACAGTTTAGTACCGGTTGGTGTTACTGACCGGGTGATTACATAGAACAATATAATCAGCATTTCTCCATAGCATAATTTTGCTTAAGTCAAGCTGGTAATCCAAGACGTACACAAGACAAAAAGTCAATTTGAGAAACAAAACTCTTGTCATTGTGCAGCGCTCAGGTCGGGCAGCTGATTCCGTCTACTTGTGTGGCCATCTACGTCTGGTGTGGGGATATCGTCCCCTTCATCACACTCAAGTACTCTATACAGGTACACAAAGATGATGATGATAGATGCCATCCTTCTTCATCACATGGGTTTGCTTTTGATCGCCAGTAAGGATTGTGTTGTAGTAGCAATTTGCTCTGAACTGGATCATATGAATTAAGTTTCGATGATCACTCATAGATAGTCCCTAATGATGGGCTCCAGCCAACGAAGGGGAGCCATTATATATTGTTGCCTTGTTGGTGGACACATAACACATCAGTTGCATCCCTGTAGCTGGGGCTGGGGCTTCCTTTGGATTAGCTTGCCTGGACAAGAAATATGGAGAGGAAGAAACAAGAAGTGGCAACTTAAAATTTTATTGGCAAATTGTGGTCCAGGAAAGGCCGTAGCCAACTTTATAGATAAAGCATCCGAAAGATAATGGGATTACCAGTTTATAATAAGGCACACATTGCTCGAAGAGTAGCATCCAACAAACCCGCAATGGGACCCTCTAGGCCGCACGCTAAAGATAGGCAGATATTACTCGCAACGAACAAACTAAAGGGCCATGAGACCATTACAAATCGACTGGACACGACCTTCCGCGGAGCCTACGACTCCACCACTAATGGCTACAGGAAGGACACCAAACAACGCCTTTAGGAAGGCAAAGGCGCGACGGCGCCAGCGTTTGGTTTTCACCATAGAGCGCTTCCATGAACCACCGTCGGAAGAGACCCTGCAGACAACGCCCTCAAGAGGGAAGAGCAAACGCCGTTGCCCGACCCGACACCGAATCGAAGCTTACGCTTGAGGACCTCCGCCTGACGAGCCGAGAGTACCTGAACCGATCCCACTCGCTTCCATCCACCGCCCACCATCGCAGCCACAGAAGCACGCCCCTAGGTTCCATATGCACCCGATGGCAACACCCAACACCTCGGAAAGGTTTGGGCCCTCGAGGACCCCAAATCTCCTGTCCTCCCCTCAATGAGACGGCACCGTGCTTCACAGAGTGGGACTGAAACCATGAACCCGGCGGTGGGAACTTGACGGCGCTACGGGACCGGCTTCGTCGGCGACACGAAAACGAAGGCGGCACCGCCAGCCAAGATGAAGCCGCAAAAAGGAGCTAGGACAAGGGACGACGCCTCCCCGGACACTGCCACCGCTAGCAAAAAGCCTAACGCCAGCCCCGACCCCGACCGGAACCGTTGTCCATGAAGCCAGGGCACCAGGCTGCCACCACGACGGTAACTGCTGCCGTCGCTGCGTCGACGAAGCCCGTCACTCCGTTCAGCGCCAGTAGGGTCCGAGGCGCCAATCTAGGGGCACAGCCCTCAGATCCATCCACCCCAGAAGCGCCGCACCGGAGGCGAGCTGAGGCCGTCGTGCCGGACTGCCGCGTCGTCGCCAGCGCGCGCCCCGGCACGCAGTTCTCCACGCACCCCGCCAGGCAAGTCTCGGTGCACGCCCGTGCTGCCGACCGCGCAGAGGTCCGAGCCGGCCACCGCCGACCTCGCACTGCCCATCCGGCCGTGCACACCCCGTCCTGGGCGCTGTGGATCCGGCCGTCGATGCGCCAAGGAGAGCGGCGCCGCTAGATCCGCATGAGACCGCCGGCGAACTGCCCCGCCGCCGCCATCCAGGGACTACCGGACTTCCGGGGAGGTCCGCCGGCGGCGACGAGGTGGAGGGAGGATAGGGAGGAAGGCGGTGGCTAGGGTTGGCCACCCGAGTCGCCTTTTCATGAACCATCGCACAAAGAAGTACAATCTCTACCTAATTATAAAGCAAGGATTAATTCAGCGGTATGTCGTAAATTTGCAATAAAGACCCCTAAAGTTTTATTAATTAACCCACAATCCTTTTATTTAAAAGAAAACCCCCTCTCCTTTTATAGAATCAACTTGCAGTCCATCTTCTCCCTCAGCCCAGCCGTGCCCATCGGGCAAATCGCCGCGGCCCACGGCCGCCCGCAGCCCCGTCATCGGCCTGCCTCCATTCTCGTCTCCGTCGTCGTAGGCGGGTCTCGGCCTTCATCGTCACCATCGCCTCCTCATGCACCAAGCACGCGTAGTCATCAAGCCGCCAAGCCGAGACGTGATGGCTGCCGTTGTTGGAGACTACTGTTGTTCTGCATTCGTGGCCGACATCCACGTCTAATCTCCAATCTGATCGATGAATTATTTCGTCTGCCTGTAAATCGGTATTCTATTGCTTGCCGGAGGCGGTGATGCTTGCCAGATTTGGAATTGGCTTATCCCGTGGATTTAATTTGGTGTTGAATCTGGTTGGCTGAAGATGGACTAGAGGGGGACGACGGATCCATGATGCCACGGTGGTGATCGAGCGTGAGTGAGCTGCTGCTTGCTGCTGACTTTGTTGATGCGGGGAGGAGATTAGGAAGATCGAGCGCCGATGCTTTGGTTCGTGGAGATAAAAGACATAAGCTGGTGGCCTTGTGGTGCTGCTACTGTGTTCTGTGGTGGAGAAGAACAGGTACTCACAGAAATGGCTAGCGACGACGTGAAGGATTGAGGGAGAACAACGGAGAGAGAGGAGGGGTAAAATGAGGATTAAAATTATGGTAGCTATGATTTATTTTATGTTATAACTATACTAGCAAATATGTCGGTACGTTGCTATGGATAGAAGCTACTCCTCCAAAACCAAAGTACGTCTTTTCGATCGCCCCTCGACATTTCTTCTATACCTTCTCATTAGAGCATAAGCAGCAATCATATTATTATGTTAGGGTATGTTTAGTTGAGAGTTAACAGAGGATGTGACATGGTCTGCAGAGGCCAACTGCGGGGCAATGTAGCCGTGCAGCAGTAGGCGCGAGGTGGGCAGGGCACCATGTAGCGCGTCGCGACCCAGCGGAGGCTACCTTCTGGTGATGCGTGAAGCAGGGCGGCGTGTGGCGCCGCTGGAGCCCGTTGTGGGCAGCGCGACCGTGAGGCAGGTGGGGGGCAACGTGGGGCTGGGCCCGTCTTCAGATGATGCGGCCATGCAGTGGTGGGCGCGCAGCCGCACGAGGCGGAGCAATGTGGTGCCGGTAAATAAGATTATTGGGTTCCTCGACTTTTTATTGCGATAGATTTTCCTATTAACACGTCGGAGCAGCAGCAGGTGAGGCGGCCGAAGTAGGTCTCGCCGTAGGGCGGCTGCGTGACGGTGAGCAGGAGCTTGTCCGCCGCCGACATGTTGACACAGATGTTGCCGGTGTAGCCCAGCGAGTCGCCGAAGTTGAACAGGGCCTCGTAGCTCCGGCCGCCGACGCCGGCCGCAGTGGCCAGGACGAGGAAGCAGCAGCACAGGCACGGGATCGCCACACGTGACTCCGTCTTCGCGGTCTGTTCTTTCCCCTCGTAGCTCCATTAAATACAGTTAATAATATAGTTAGCCGCGCATGTATCCATCGTTAATTATCCTTTGCATGCATGCAGTTGGGAGGCCCGTCGTACGACGTGCCGCTAGGTTTGCGACGCGTGCACGACGAGCCAGGTGGCGGCGAACAACAACATCTCGGTGCCCACATTCAACCTCGAAAGAAGAAAATTAGTGCGGAATGGTTTTCTTGGCCAGTGAAACTGTGAAAGTAGATTATATTATATCTATTAGCAATTTTAATGTTTACGCTTTACACATGCTATGTCTATCTTATTATTTTTTTTGCCGTCAGAGGCATCACCAAAGATGTTAGCATCGGTTCTAACCAAAGTGATATTTTTGTCAATGTTGAAGGTGACGGATTTAAAGATATTACACAAAAAAATAAGCTTAAATCATTTTGACCTCAGTTTACTCTTTATCAAATTACAGGTTAATTTGTTAAAAATTAACTTAAGCTCATCCTCAAATTAATTTTATTTACTATATTTTCTAATACACGCGCGTGTCGTGCGTGCACTCTACTAGTCTAAAAGATGATAGAACCTTTTGTCCTAGCAATTTTTGAAAGATGGTCCCACCATATATTCACCACAAGAGTGATGAACTTAATAATATAATAACTCTTTATGTTGTTCCTTTTTTTGCATTCAACATGTGTCATTTGGTTGTTTGATTTGCACTACCAAATCTTCTCACCATAGTTTTTTGCATAGGTATTATACATATTAATATAATTTGGATCTTCTAAGCTAATAATTTTAGAAGTAGCCAATTATGCTAGGATTTAAGGAGTTTTGTTTCAAGAGAGAAGGAAATAACACGGCAATAACTATCTACAATGGGATCTAGAAATCACAGACAGATACATATACAAAAGGCTAGAAGCAATCGATTCATGATATAGTGTTAATCTATTCTAGACTTTGAAGGCTTTGATAGGTGTTAAATATAATTGGAACAAGCAAGTAAAAAATCCATATGACCGATGCATATTTTGGTAACTTTTCTTCCATTTTTAATAGTAGGAAATTAGAATTTACTAAATTTGAAAAGGACTCTATTCATGATTACACTAGGGTGTTAAATTCTAGATAATTATATTTGTTCCCTATGTTTCGGTTTGTCCTATATATATGAATAGTATATGCGCATTCTCATGCATCTCACTCGAGCAGAACATATACATTTTCCCAAGATAAAAAAGCATTTGTTGTCCACAAAATGGAGAGGCACTCAAGGAACATTGATGCACTAGTTCTGATTTATTTCCTGCTTGTCGGATGCATCGCAATTCATGTGCAATGTAAGTCAAATAAATGAAAAATTTTGTTTCCATTATGTCACAAAGCTAATTACTACGGGATATAGAATATTTCTTACTTTCTAGTTCAATAAAAACATATAGCCACCGTATCTAGTTCTTTCATATAATTAAAATCCATCGCTTATTAATTAGTTGAGAGGCACACTAATGCATTTATATAGTTTCATGACACTGTATTGTTTCTTACTCTATTGTCTATATGTATGGACCTTAATGGGTTAATTTCCATGCTTCAAAAACACAGGCCAATCAACCACTGGTGTAAGGAGTAACCAAAAGATCCACGCATACGGATTCTGCTACTCAACCATTGAATGCTCAGGATGTTTCCCGTATTGTTATTGTTGTAGCAAGGGTAGCAGTGTTTGCTATGCGACAAAGGCTGAATGTGAGCGGAATTGCCCCAAACAATGAATTAATGTTAGTTGAAATAATGTAACCACTTTATGCGTAATTCTGATGAAATGAATGAAAACCCAATACATACACCGCATCTTGTACGTTCACTTCTTCTTCACGTATCAAATAATGTTTTGCATTGAAATAAACAAATAGAAGCGGAAGCGAAATGACGGATACAGTAGCATGTTCTTAGTCCCACAAACATGCTATACAACGATGGTGCCAATGAGTGGATCACTCCTCATTCCACACCATAGTCCAACCAGTTGGAACAGCTTGAGCATTTATGGTCCACATCTCAGTCTCATCCCACACCAAGCAATTCTTGCATTGAAAGAAAAGACAAAAGCAAGCCTGAGTATCTAATACTCACCCAATATGGTTTATAAACTTACTGCTAAACGTGCAAGGCTTTTGGCTGAGGGGTTTGTCTTACCAAAAAAACGACTAAGAGTTGATCCTTTCTTTCAACATTTTAGCATGCATTTAAAGTTGCAAAAAAACAACTAGGTTGACAACTATTTGATACAATTCAAGGTGGAAACCTATTCATTCATATAACCAATGGTTCATTATACATCCTACACTCGCTTACTATGGTGCGGCACAATGAACAAGCGATATCCATAACCGAGGATCAGTACGGCGCGATCATGACGATTTTACACTTTGCAAGGGAAACCTAACCAAACGACATGCAAGCACTGCCAAAGCCTTACATGCCAACCTTTTCACGTCATCTTTCGATCATCGAACTAAACACACACTGATCTTGGGTGCAAAGCTCCGTTGGTCCCGGACCATATAGCTGGAACTGCACCTGTCCCACCTCAGGTGCAAGACCCTACTGGTAACTGACCAATTAGCTGCTACTTGGGCTGCATAAAAAACTTGTGGCTTGTTAGCTTGCTCGACTCGACTCGATAGTGGCTCGGTTCAACTCAACTTTTTGGTAAAATTATAGCGAGTTGAGACAATATTTTAGCTCGGTAGGATAACGAGGCAGCTCGAGCTGGCTCGTGAGCCAAAACGAGCCACAACAAGTCTGGACCCAGACCATCTAGCAATTGATCAATTAAATAGTATGTAAAGTACTCCCTCCATCTGCCCCGCGTCGCTCCCGCGGGGCGGCACGGGGTCCCCAAATCCCCGCCCCCGCCGGTGACCACCCCGGTCCCAACGGCCACCGCCGCCACCGCGCCGGCCTCCCGGCCGCGGCGCACACCCAGCCCACCTCCCCAGCCAGCCTGCGCCCGCCCCGCCGCCCAGCAGCCTACCACGTCTCCCCCAGCCGCCGCCGCCGCCATACCCTAGATCTGGCGCCGCCGTCGCCGGGCCCTGCTTCGTCGACCGTCGCCGGACTTCCCTGCTGGCCACCGCCTCTCACGTCGTCAGCCCCGTGCGCCGCCCGCACACCGCCAGGCCAGCTCGTCGCGCCCTCAGGTCGGCGCCCCCCTCGCGCGTCCGGGTCCCTGGCCGGCGCCGACCTCCGTCGCGTGTCCGGCCGGCGCCGCCCCTCGCGCGGACGCGCCGGAGCCCATCGCGCGTCCGGGTCCCCCTGCTGGCGCCGCCCCTCGCGCAGACGCGCCTCTGACCGGTGCCGCTCCTGTCCCCTGACCGGAGCCGCCCCTGTCTTCTGCAGCTTCTGTTGTTTCCCCCCTTTTTTGCAGCATGACAGTGATTCGGGAAATCGACCCGATCTCCGGCTTGGAGGAGGATGACATCGCCACACCCGTCCCCGACCCCTCCCTCCTCGAGCCGGGGTCATCGGAGGCTGGGCCTTCCATCCCTTCGGCGCGGGATATGTGGCGCTACTCGGCTTCCGGGTCTCCTTCGAGTTCACCTTCCGGTCGCTGCTCGCCTTCTCCCACCTTCAGTGAGGTGCAGAGGGGCTCCGGGGTGCCCATCCCTGCGCGGACACTGCCACCTCCCTCGCCGGCGATGCTCCGCAGGTCGTCTCCGTCACCACCGCCGCCACCGACGGTCGTGCACCACCCCCTGCGGCGTGAGCGCAAGCCGCTCACCGCGCGCCACTTGGGAGGCGGGGACCTCCCAAGTCGACGCACCCACGTGGCGCCCCCCTGCGCGCTTAGGGCCCTCGCTCCCCGCCCCCGCCGCCCCCCCTCGCTTGGGTGCGGAGGCCTGCGGTGGCTGCGCAGCCCCCGCCGCCACTGCCGGTGCAGCCGCGACAGGGGCCTGAGGAGGGATGGGAGGAGGTCGTCAGTCGCAAGCGCAAGGCGGCGAGGTCACCGCCTCCCCCCAGCAGAGAGGTACCAGTTGACCTTGTTGGTCTTTGCTTCAACTGTTTTGCAGGAGACCACATGGCCGCTTCGTGTCACAACGCAGCGCGTTGCTTCAGCTGCAACCAGTTGGGGCACCGCGAGGCGGACTGCAGGTTTCCACGACGGAGGTCTCGGGAGCCGCGCGCTCCACAACCACCTCGGCAGCGCGCTCCTCCGCCCCCACCTCCACCAGGGCCGCAGGTCGCGCAGCACGCTCGCCGCGATGGCGGTCGGGCACCTGGGCTAGCTGTCGTTCCTGCTCCTGGGATGGCGTCGTCAGCCACTTCCCCCCCTCGCCGCGACATGCGGGGACGGCCCCGCGGGTCTGGCGCCGGTCGTGGTGCCGCTCCTGCTGGGCCACGTGCGGCGCCGACCACTGCTGCGGTGCCCCCACTGAGGACCGCGAGGGGCCCGGGCGGGACCCAGGGTGGTGCTGCGGGTCGCCGGGCTTCTTCGCCGGTGTCATCCGCGGACACGGCGACAGGGTCCGCGACGAACTGCCCCACTCCACCGCCGATGCTGGAGGCCACTCCGCCGCCGATGCTGGAGGCCACTCCTGTCGTCGGTGCCCAGGGTGACGTTCCACCACCACCTCCTACACCCCTGGGCGACCCGAGCAGGCGCCCCAAGGTGGAGATCTGTGTGATCCCACGGTCGCTGCAGGTCGTCGCCAACGAGGTCGTGCTCGAGAGAGCTTTGGTCGCTACGGTCGCTGGTACATGCCCGCCGACATCATATATGGATGTCAAGTTGTACTTGGAGGGTCGTTGTGGGGTCGCACCTGGGTCTTTCGTGATCCATCCTCACCATCCAGAGGAGATTTTGATTATGTTTCAGGATGCTGTCTCGATGTTGCAGGCGCTACATGCATCGATTCCGGATGCACCACTCAGGCTTGTCTTCCATAGATGGAGACGCGAGGTGGGGGTTGCCGAGATCCCGATGGACTTTAGGGTGCGCATCGGGATTGTTGGCGTGCCGGCCCATCTTTGGCTCTTCAGCACCGCGCAGGAGATCCTTGGGAGTTCTTGCCACGTCATAGCCTTGGCTCCGGAGACGGAGCCCAAGGCTAACCTGAAGGAGTTCTTTGTGACAACGGGGTGTGTGCACCCTGATTTGCTACCGTGGCAGAAGATCATGGTCGCTCCGATTCCCGCTTCGTCGCCAGACACGCAGCCCTGCCTTCGCTACCGCGTCTCCATCAACATCTACGCGGTGGAGGACCTCCGGGTGGGTGGTGCACCCCCCGAGGACCCGAGTGCTGGGGGTGCTCCGCCGGCTGAGGGTGGTGGCGGCGGCGGGGGTGGTGGCCACCCACGCCCCTCTTCGAGCCACCAGCCGCCTATTGGCGCCCCGCCTGAGCCGCGTCCGGGTCAGGGCGCTCGCAGGGCCTCGAGGTGGGACCAGGGTCCCTCGCAGGCCACGCTGCACTTCGGTGCCCCCGTGCTTCCGGTCGCTCCTCCGGCACGCCTTCCGTCGTTCCCAGCCTGGGGTTTGCAGGGCATACACCTGCCTGCGGCACCTGTAGGCGGGGGGTGTCGGAACTCCCTCTCGGTGACAGCTACTCCCTTCTCCCCCGAGCTCACTTCGCCACCTCAGGGCTGTTGCACCCCTTCGCCGTCGACCTCCAGGGAGTCCACCCCGGCCTCTGTGGGGACTTCACTCCCTGCCGACTTGCGGGGTGCGCGACTGACATGTGAGGAGCCAGATCTTCAGGTCGTTCGACTCGAGGTGGATAGAGTCTGGGTGGATCCTATGCGTATGGAGGCCCAGTTGAGTCCCCCGGCTCTAGCGCCGTCAGGTCGGGAGGTCCGAAGTGTCCCGAAGGTCGTGACGCTGCCTGTGCCGACACGTGTGGTTTTTTGCAGGATCCTCGACGCCCTCCCTTGCCACGTGGTGGGGAGTCCTGAGGTGGTGATAGCCCCGTCGCCGACCGTCTCCGCACTGCCGGCTGGGCGGGGGTCGGAGATGTTGGCGCCTGCGGAGGAGGTACCTTCCGCCCCTCCTCCGGACGTCGTGGTGGCGCCTCCCAGTGAGGCTAACTTGGTCGCGGAGTTCTGCAGCTCCATTCGGGTGGCCACACCACCCGCGGTCGCTCCCACCCTCCCACGTCGGAGACGTGCGCGGCAGCCGGTGCCGACGACCGGTTTGCGGCGTAGTGGTCGCATTGCCGCTCTCTCTAAGAACCGGGGATCGAACCCGGTAACGGTGGGACAGAACATCATCATGCGCCGCTTGGGGATCGTTGGACCGGACGTGGCTCCAGATGCTGATTCCTTCGCGGAGTACACTAGGATGTTCGCCACTGGTCTCTCAGATCAGCACTGTGAGGGCCTTCGGGAGCTCTTCGGCGGGTCGCTTTTAGCAGGAGGGCAGTGTTGCCTACTAGAGGACGAGGAGCGGCAGGCAGCTGTTCAGGAGATCTTTTCTGAG
The DNA here is from genome assembly GCA_033239725.1 of Echinochloa phyllopogon. Taxonomy (NCBI): domain Eukaryota; kingdom Viridiplantae; phylum Streptophyta; class Magnoliopsida; order Poales; family Poaceae; genus Echinochloa; species Echinochloa phyllopogon. Next base: position 9,309,742 of record BTCW01000001.1, read on the forward strand.
GAGGTCGACAGGTTGGACCCAGGCTTGGTGTAGGAGTTTTCTTTTTGGTCGTTTGGTAGCCTTCTTAAATGACGATGAATGAAAACATTGTAATTTGGAATGTTCGTGGCCTGAATAGTCGGGCTAGATGCAATGCTGTTAGGGAACTGACTAGGTCGGAGAGGGTTTCTCTGCTTTGTCTGCAGGAAACCAAGCTCGCTGTTGTACCAAGGAATCTCATGGTTGATATGTTAGGTTTGGATTTTGATTATGTATTTTTGCCAGTGAATCAAACTCAGGTGGTATTCTGGTCGCTTGGAATGTTCATATTTGGTCGGTCTCTAACCCTCTTATGGGAACTCACTCGATCTCGCTCAAGGTCTCCTTGCTAGGCGTCCAAGGAGACCCCTGGTGGCTAACATCGGTTTATGGACCACAAGGGGATGCCGACAAGGTCGCTTTTTTACAGGAGCTAGCCGCCACCCGGGCCACTTTGGCCGGTCCATGGGTGCTATGTGGGGATTTCAACCTCATATACCAGGCAGCGGATAAGAACAATGGTCGTCTGTCCAGGCGCATGATGGGTCGCTTTCGTAGGTTTCTCAACGACATGGATTTGAAAGAAATCTTTCTTCGTGGTCGCTTATTCACGTGGAGCAACAAGAGGACACACATCCAACTCTGGAGCGTATTGATAGGGTTTTTTTACGGTCGATTGGGAAGCTATCTTCCCGTGCTGCTCCCTTCAGGCTTTGGCCACTCGCTGCTCCGATCATGCACCATTACTTTTGCAACTTGATGATGGTTTCCACCCTAAACGTCGGTTCCGTTTCGAGGCCATTTGGCCAAGATTTGAGGGTTATCTAGGTGCAGTGGAGGAGGCTTGGTCTAGGTCGCGACCAATGGCTGATCCACTCAGAACTATTGACCACCTTCTACGAGAGACAGCCAAAAATCTTAAGAGATGGAGCACCAAGACGGTGGGGAGCATTCGCACGCAAATTCAGGTCGCTAAGGAACTAATCTTCAGGTTGGAGGCAGCGCAGGACCATCGGTCGCTCTCGGTCGCGGAAATTGCTCTTCGGAGATTTCTCAAATTACGCTACTTGGGCCTAACCTCGCTTGAGCGCACCATTGCGCACCAGCGTTCGAGCATGCGATGGCTAACAGAGGGTGATGCAAACACAAAATTCTTTCATCTCCACGCCACTCATCGCCGGCGGAAAAACCACATCGCCTCGCTCCAAGTTAATGGCAGAACTTTGGTCGCAGAAGAGGAGAAGGCAGCGGCTGCCTTTGATCACTTTGACGCTATTATGGGATCTCCCAGGGACAGGGCATCCTCTCTAAATTTTGAAGCACTTGGACTCCCAAGGCTTGATCTTGACAGGCTTGGGTATCCATTTACGGAGGAGGAGATTTGGGCGGTCATCAAGGAGATGCCTTTGGATAAATCCCCAGGGCCAGATGGCTTCACCGGTGGCTTCTACAGGTCGGCTTGGCCAATCATTAAAGGGGATACCATAAGAGCCTTTGATGCTCTGTCCTCTATGGACTGCCGAAGCTTCCACCATCTCAATGAGGCACTTTTGACACTCTTGCCGAAGAAGGACGTCCCCTCTTCTATAGGGGACTACTGCCCAATCAGCCTGATTCATAGCTTCGGCAAGATTTTCTCCAAGGCAATGGCGAATCGCTTTGCAACGTACTTGCCTGCTCTTATCTCGCCAAATCAGAGTGCCTTCATAAAGGGTCGACAGATTCAGGACAACTTTCGTTATGTCCAGGGGGCCGCTAGAGCAATTGCGGCAAGGAAGTCGGCAAAATTAATGCTCAAAATTGACCTGGCCAAGGCTTTTGACTCGGTTTCCTGGGTGTTTCTTTTGGAGCTTCTGGTCGCGGTGGGATGTCCGCGGATTTGGACAAATTGGATCTCCACCATTCTCTCCACAGCTAGTACCAAGGTTCTGATGAATGGGGTACCAGGGCGCAGGATTTGTCATGGTCGCGGCCTGCGACAAGGGGATCCCTTATCACCGATGCTCTTTGTGTTGGTGATGGAATGTTTACACATAATGGTCGCCAAAGCGGATGATCAAGACCTCTTTGAACCTCTAGGTTCTGCACATATCAGACATCGGGTCTCACTCTATGCTGATGATGTTATTATTTTCCTGTCACCGGTCGCTCTTGATCTCAAGCTGATCAAGGAAATTCTAGTATGTTTTGAGGACGCCACTAGGCTGGCGACTAATTATGAAAAAAGTTAGGTCTACCCCATCCACTGCTCAGAAGGTCAATTAATGCTTACCAGAGACATCTTGCAGTGTCAGACTTCTACATTTCCATGCACTTATTTGGGGGTCCCACTTTCCATATCCAAGCTGCCAAAGTCTGCTCTACAACCCTTGGTCGATAAGGTCGCTGGTCGTCTCCCCACTTGGAAGGGAAGGTTGCTTAATCGAAGTGGGCATCTTACTTTAGCCAAGTCCACGCTTTGTGCAATTCCAGTCCACATTGCTACTGCAATTGCGGCGGCCCCTTGGGCTTCTAAAGCGATTGAGACCTTGGTAAGAGGTTTCTTGTGGCACGGTACAGATGTCGCTTCCGGTGGTCGTTGCTCGGTCGCTTGGATCAATGTATGTTGTCCTACGGACTTGGGCGGTCTGGGGATTCCTAATCTGCAACTGATGGGTATTGCCCTCAGGTTACGATGGCTCTGGTTAGCACGGACAGATGAGGCCAAGACTTGGAAAGGATTCCGATTTAATATAAATAGGCACGCGATGGCACTTTTCGACGCTTCGGTCACAGTGCAAGTTGGAGATGGGGCCTCCGCTCTATTTTGGAGGGATAGCTAGATCAACGGCTGCTCTATTCGACAACTAGCCCCAAACCTTTGGTGTGTCGTGCCTCCGCGGTTAAGAAATTCACGAACAATGCGGGAGGGTTTAACCGATCGAAGATGGATCAGGGACATTAGGAACGCCCTCACAGTACAGGTCCTGGTTCAATTTCTTCGGATTTGGGACCTACTGCAAGGTCGATCCTTGTCAACCACCCCTGACAGGTTCATATGGAAATGGACAGCCAATGGGGAGTTTACTTCTGCCTCAGCTTATCGGGCATTCTTCTTTGGTCCCACTACTTTACTGGGGGCTCGGCAACTTTGGAAGACCCAGGTGCCGGCGAGATGCCGCTTCTTTGGTTGGCTGGTTCTGCATGGTCGCTGTTGGACCTCGGACCGTCTACGGCGCCATAGCCTTTGCGAAAGAGATGAATGTGCGTTGTGTGCACAACATAGTGAGACTCTGGATCATCTCCTTATTGGTTGTGTCCATAGCCGACGGTGCTGGTCCTTAGTGCTCCAACGGGTGGATCTTCAAATTCTTACGCCTCAACATGACAGCTCATTCGTAGAGTGGTGGATGGGGGCACGCAAAAGAGTGAAGGAGAGGCGCAAAGGATTTGACTCACTTGCATGGTTGGTCGCTTGGTCGCTTTGGAAGGAGCGTAATAGGAGGGTGCATGATCGGGCTGCACTCATGCCGGTGGCCTTAGCCCCCTTGATTTTGGAGGAGGCCAGGGTGTGGGCTAGAGCGTGCTTCACCAGCTTAGTTACGCTTCTTAGAGTTTAGTTTTTAGTTTTTCCCTTTCTTTGTCTTCCTCGCTCTTGGCAGCAGCTCATAATACCTTCGTAAACAATAACATTCTCTTTCTTCTTAATGAAAAACGTGCTACGCACGTTCTCAAAAAAAAGTTGCAATAAATACTACTAGGTTGACAACTATCTGATACACTTCGAGGTGGAAACTAATTCATTAATATAACCAACGGAATTCATTATACATCATTCACTCGCTTACTACGGTGCGGCACTATGAACATGCGGTATCCATATCCGAGGATCAGCACGACGCGATCAAGACGAGTTTACACTTTGCAAGGAAACCTAATCATACGACATGCAAGCACTCCCAAAGCCTTACGTGCCAACCTTTCACGTCATCTTCCAATCATCAAACTAAACCCACACCGATCCTGGGTGCAAAGCCCCGTCCGTTGGTCCCGGACCACATAGCTGGAATTGCACCGGTCCCACTCCACTGGCGAGGCCCTACTGCTCCCTGACCAACTAGCTACCACTTGGGCTGCACAAAAAAACTCGCGGTTTGTTAGCTCGCTCGACTCGACTCGATAGTGTCTCGGTTCAACTCAACTTTTTGGTAAAAGAGTAAAATACACCAGCGGTCCTCAAACTTGTCCCGAGGTGTCATCTAGGTCCCCGAACTCTCAATACATATTTGAATCTCTAAACTTGCTAAACTGTATCATTTAGGTCTAAAATTCCAAAAATACCCCTATGTCATTGATGTTTGTCCATCTCTTGATCTATAATTATCGATATGGTGCAATCAAATAAAGTTATTTAATTATTATGATGGAAACAACCGATTTAGTTAGAGAAATAGTATAAAATTTCATGCTCAATTGGCAGCCATATCATCATGTATAGGGGTATTTTTTAAACTTTGGACCTAGATGACACAGTTTAGCAAGTTTAGGGACTCAAATATGCATTTTGAGAGTTCGGGGACCTACATGACACTACGAGACAAGTTTAAGGACCGCTGGTGTATTTTACTCTTGGTAAAATTATAGCGAGCTGAGCCAATGTTTTAGTTCGGTAAGATAACGAGGCAGCTCGAGTTGGCTCGCGAGCAAAAACGAGCCACAACAAGTCAGGGTCCCAGACCATCTAGCAATTCTTCAATTCAAGAGTATGTATAAAGTACTCCCTCCATCTATCTTTCTAAGGTGCCACGAATATTTATATTCAATCTTTACATTCTTTGACCAATAATTTAGCTAACATTTTTTAACTTTTATAATGACAACTTGATACGGTTGGATTTGTAATCAAATATACTCTTCAATGACTAGAAGTTTAAAACCACAGATGATATAATATAAGATAAATAAATGGGTAAAGTGTAACTTAAAAGACCGTGCCAAGTCAAACCATGCCTTATAAAGATAGATGAAGCATGAACAACTAAAGCGTAACCATGCAGAACAGCACAATCTAGTTTTCTCCTTGTCTTATTACGCATCCACCGCCGGTGGCGCTGGCCTGCCTCGCCACTGCCCATCCACATGATTGTACCCTACGTCTTCGCTCTCCATTCCAAACTTTCGACTCCTCCCGGTCTGCTTTTGCTCACTAATAGAACGGTGTGTGTGATAATTTAGTTCCATAGGATTTTTCCATTTATTCTCTTGATTACTCCATTTTGTTTGCTTATATTCCTCACGAGAGAGATTATTCTTATTAACATAATTTGGATATTCTAAGCTTCCAATTTTAGAAGTAGCCAATTATTCTAGGATTTAAGGAGCTTTATGTTTCAAGAGAGAAGGAAATAACAAAGTGATAACTATCTACAATGGGCAGACAAATATATATACAAAAGGCTAGAAGCAATCGATTATTGCTACAATGTTAATTTATTCTAATCTTAGAATGCTTTGATAGGTGTCAAATGTAATCGGATCAAGCAAGTAATAAATCCATATAATCAATGCAATTGTTTTGGTAACTTTTTCCACCATTTGAAATAGTAGGAAATTAGAATTTATTAACTTTGATAAGGATCCTATACATGATTAGCCTTGGGTGATAAATTCCAGCTAATTATATTTATTCTATACATGTTTGGTTTGTCCTATATATATGAATAGTGTATGCATTCTCAATGCATCTCACTCGAGCAGAACATATACATTTTTTCAAGACAAAAAAGCATTTGTTGTCCACAAAATGGAGTGGCACTCAAGGAACATTGATGCACTAGTTCTGATTTCTTTCCTGCTGCTTCTCAGATGCATTGCAATTCATGTGGAATGTAAGTCAAATCAATGAAAAGTTTTGTTTCCATTGTGTCACAAAGCTAATTACAATGTAGTAGAGAATACTTCTTACTTTCTGGTTCAATAAAAACATATAGCCACCATATCTAGTTCTTTCATATAATGAAAATCCTCCGCTTATTAGTTGAGAGGCACACTAATGCATTTATATAGTTTCATGACGTTGTATTGTTTCTTACTCTATTGTCTATATGTATGGACCTTAATAGTTTAATTTCCGTGCTTGAAAAACACATGCCAATTAACCACTGATGAAAGGAGTAACCAAAAGATCCACGCATACGGATTCTGCTACTCAACCATTGAATGCTCAGGAAGTTTCCCATATTGTTATTGTTGTAGCAAGGGTAATAGTGTTTGCTATGTGACAAAGGCTGAATGTGAGCGGAATTGCCCCTAAGAATGAATTACCGTTAGTTGAAATAATGTAACCACTTTATGCGTAATTCTGATGAAATGAATGAAAACCCAATACATACACCGCATCTTGTACGTCCACTTCTTCTCTCATTGCTCGCGTTTCAAATAATGTTCACTACCAGAAACTTCAACATCCGCCCGCCCCCTCCGCCTCGGCCATTTTTGGACCCGGTGCTGATGGGGCTTCAGCACCGGGTCCAACGGCTAGGAGCGGGGGCGGCGCTGCGGGGTGTCAGGGCGGACACATTAGCACCGGGTCGTGGCGAGACCCGGTGCTAATGCTCCCCCTTTAGCACCGGTTGCAGCCAGCAACCGGTGCTAATGTGCCCGAGGCCATTTAGCACCGGTTGCTGGCTGCAACCGGTGCTAATTGGTGCACATTAGCACCGAGTCTTGCCACGACCCGGTGCTAATGTCTTTTGTATATAGCACCTTCTCCCCCCGCCCCCCCCCCGGCCGAGCCAGCTGAACACTTAGGCGCTGTGTTCATGCTGCTCGGCCGTGGGAGAGGAGGTGCTGCCCAAATTTTTTTTCAAAATTTGTGAAGATTTCACTCATCTAAGGAGCACTACAAGGTACACTTTTTCATTCTCTAATGTTTTCTTTAGCTTGTAATCCTTCTATGATTTAGAAATAAAGGGATTTGTGAATCAAAGTAAAGCTAGCAAGAGAGAGCTTGTGTTCATGGAGGAGAGAGAGGAGAGAGTTTGAGTTCATGGTGGAGAGAGAGTGTTCATGTTGTGTTTTAAATGGAGAGAGAAGGCAAGCTAGTCAGTATTTTGTTTTGTATGTCTTGTGAATAGTTATAAGGCTTATGTATTTTATTTATTAGTTATTTATTAAAGTTGGAATATTTATTTATTAATTTAATAAAAGGTATATTTGTTTTTAGAAAATGAATATAGTAATTACATGGAATATATATATTATTACACGGAAGGTATATTTATTATTTAATGAATATAGTAATGTAGTTTTTGAAATGTGTTTCTATAATGGAATATATACTAAAATTTGTATTTATTTATATATTAAATTTGTATTAACTTCATAATATATTATATATTTGTTATTGGTTAATAATGCAGATGAATAGACAATGGATGTACGGGGACAACCACGCTCAGGAGTTCCGTGATGGCCTCAGGGCGTTTCTTGATGCCGCCGAGGCTAACAGGACGCCAGAGGGAAGGATGTTCTGCCCATGCACCAATTCTGAAAATATGCAATCGCACCAAAAAAGAGGAGTTCTTGAGGTGCATTTGATGAGGCACGGTTTCATGAGAAATTATTCTGTGTGGATGAAGCATGGTGAAAGAGGAATTCTAATGGATGAAGATGAAGAAGACGGGGCCGATGACGACATTCCGGTATTGGCTCAATACTATGGTTCATTTGCAGATGCTGCGATGGGTGATGCCGATGAGGAAGATGTTGCTCAGGAAAATGACCCTACTGATGGACTCGGGCAAATGTTGCGTGATGCTGAGAAAGACTGCGGCAATGATAAGGAACTGAAAAAGATATAGCGCATGTTGCAGGACCACAAGACTGACCTGTACCCAGATTGCAAAGAGGGGCTTAAGAAGTTGGGTAGCACACTTGAACTTCTGCAGTGGAAGGCAGCAAATGGCGTTACTGATAAGGGTTTCAAGGAGCTACTGAAACTCGTGAAGAAGATTCTGCCAGAGGGTAACGAATTGCCATCGACGACGTATCAAGCAAAACGTGTTGTTTGCCTTCTCGGTTTAGAGGTGCAGAAGATACATGCGTGTACTAATGACTGTATCCTCTATCGCGGACAATACGAACACTTGGATCGTTGTCCGGTTTGCAGCTGCGCACAATACAAGATCAGGCGGGACGACCCTGGTGATGTTGTTGGGGAGCGTTCTAAGAAAAAAAATTCCTACGAAGGTGATGTGGTATTTCCCTCTGATATCCCGTCTGAAGCATTTGTTCAGGAACAAGGACTATATCAAACTGATGCGCTGGCACAAAGAAGAACGTAAGCAGGATGACATGTTGAGACACCCCGCCGATGGATCCCAGTGGAGGAACATCGACAGAGCATTCCCAGAGTTTGATGCTGATGCGAGGAATGTTAGGTTTGGTTTAAGTACCGATGGCATGAACCCTTTTGGTGAAATGAGCAGTAGTCATAGCACTTGGCCCGTGACTGTTTGTATCTACAACCTACCCCCCTGGCTCTGCATGAAGCGGAAGTTCATTATGATGTCAGTGCTCATCGAAGGCCCAAAGCAACCTGGCAATGACATTGATGTGTACCTAAGACCATTGGTTGATGAACTTTTGCAGCTGTGGAAGGTTGAAGGTGTTAGCATGTGGGATGAGGACAAGCAGGAGCAGTTTGACCTTCGAGCACTGCTTTTCATAAGCATCAACGACTGACCTGCACTAAGTAACCTATCAGGACAATCAAACAAAGGATATAAAGCATGCACTCATTGTTTAGAGGAAACTGAAAGCATGTATTTGAAACATTGTCGTAAGATTGTGTACATGGGTCACCGTCGATTCCTTCCAGCGAAGCATGAGCTACGAAAGAAATGTGCGCATTTTGGCGGGAATGCTGACCGCCGTACAAAGCCGAGACACCGGAGTGGAGAAGAGCTATTTGATATAGTGAAGGACCTACACGTGGTGTTTGGCAAGGGAGACGGAAGCCAGGCTGCTCCGACGGGCGAGGATGGTCGTGCCGCGATGTGGAAGAAGAAGTCTATCTTTTGGGAGCTACCTTATTGGCAGTTTTTAGAGGTCCGTAACGCAATTGATGTGATGCATCTGATGAAGAATCTGTGCGTGAACTTGATAAGCTTCCTGGGTACTTATGGGAAGCCAAAAGACACACTGGAAGCACGTCAGGAGCTGAAACGATTGAAGCAACGGACTGATCTACATCCAGAAAAGAGAGACAAAGGACGCCAGTACTTGCGTCCTGCCAGCTTCACTCTCAGCAAAGAGGAGAAGGCAAGCATGTTTGAATGCTTGAACAGTATCAAGGTTCCGTCTGGCTACTCCTCCAATATTAAGGGAATAATAAATATGAAAGAGAAGAAGTTCACAAACCTGAAGTCTCACGACTGCCATGTGTTGATGACACAGCTGCTTCCCGTCATACTCAGGGGTGTGCTACCAGTTAATGTGCGGAAAGCCATTGTGAAGCTATGCGCATTCCTCAATGCAATTTCTCAGAAGGTGATCAATCCAGACCATTTAGATCAGCTACAGAATGACGTCGTGCAATGTCTTGTCAGCTTTGAGATGATATTTCCACCATCCTTCTTCAATATCATGACACATCTATTGGTTCACCTCATCAAAGAGATTCGTATACTGGGGCCAGTATTTCTACACAACATGTTCCCTTTTGAGAGGTTCTTCGCTGTCCTAAAGAAGTATGTCTGTAATCGTTCTCGTCCAGAAGGATGCATTGCTAAGGGATACGAAACAGAGGAGGTCATTGAATTCTGTGTTGACTTTGTCGACGATCTTATGTCGATTGGTGTGCCCGAATCACATCACGAGGGTAGACTTGGTGGTAAGGGCACACTAGGGAGAAGATCGATGGTGATCAAGGACGTTGATACATTTTGTAAAGCGCACCTCACAGTTTTGCAACAATCATCCTTAGTTGCTCTGTACATCGAGGAGCACATGCAGATTCTCTGGGACGAAAACTCAACAAAGTCTGTCGCCTTCATTCAGCGTTTGCACAATAGGGATTTCGCCGCTTGGTTGCGAAAACGTCTTATGGGTGTCGAGGGAATTGATGAGCAGCTAGCTTTTGTAGCTAGGTGTTCATCGAGCACGATCTTGACATTCCAAGGATACGACATCAATGGGTATACATTTTACACAAGAGCCCAGGACAGGAAAAGCACCAACCAAAACAGTGGTGTCCGGATCGTCGCGACAGACACCAATGGCAATACGAACTCATATTATGGAGTCATAGAGGAGATATGGGAACTAGAGTATGGACCTTTGAAGATCCCACTGTTCAAGTGCCAATGGGTGAAGCTGACTGGAGGAGGTGTTAAAGTTGATGACTATGGAATGACGTTAGTGGACCTAAACAAGATTGGCTTTCTAGACGAACCGTTCGTCCTGGCCAAAGCTGTCACACAAGTTTTTTATGTGAAGGACATGGCTAGCAGACCGAAGAAAGGGGCGGATAAGAAAGGTGGGGGTAAGCAATTGGACCCATCACAAGACGAGCCAAAGCGTCATATAGTCCTTCGTGGAAAGAGAAAAATCGTAGGAGTTGAGGACAAGACGGATGAAGATTATGATATGCTCGATGGCCTGCCTCCATTCTCAGTGGTTGATGACCCAAGCATCCTGTTAGCGGCGGAGGAGACACCGTATCTACGGCGTGATCACAATCAAGGAACTTTTGTAAAGAGGAAGTTTATTAGTGTCCAAGTAAACGATGATGTCATGTAATTTCATTGCACTATGTTCCACCTATGTTGTAATGACTATATTTGCATTTATGTTGTTTTTATTAATTCTAGCATTTTATATTGATTTTCTATTAATTTATAAGATTTTCTATTAATTTATAAGATTTTCTATTAATTTTGTAGGATTTTTCATTAATTCTAGCATTTTATATTTATTTTCTATTAATTTATAAGATTTTCTATTAATTTTGTAGGATTTGTTATTAATTCTTGCATTTTATATTGATTTTATATTAATTTCTAAGATTTTCTTATTTAATATATATTTTTAATAGGTATAGCATTAATAACTGAATTAAAACAAGTATTAATAGCTATATTTATCATATGTAATAGGTAGAAAAGAATATGATAAATAGAAATGAAAAAAAAATGCCAAATAGTAGCCACGGATGCTAAAGACCGGTTTGGAAAATGGCGCCAAATGAAAAATGGGGGCCTTTAGCACCGGGTTGATCTAAAATCCGGTGCTAAAGGCCCTCATTTTTTGTTTGGCGCCAGTTAAGGTCCTTTAGCACCGGGTGTACAAGACCCGGTGCTAAAGGGTGGGACTTTAGCACCGGGTGTAGAAGACCCGGTGCTAAAGGGTGGGACTTTAGCACCGGGTGCTGTATAGACCCGGTGCTAAAGGGCCTTTAGCACCGGATCGTGGCTGCACCCGGTGCTTAAGACGGGGGACCTATATAGGCGCCCCCGCGCCCGCCGCCCGCCGCCCACGCCGCCGCCGCCCTCAGCCATCCTCCCCGCGCCGCCGCCCGTCCTCCCCGCGCCGCCCGTGCTCCCCGTGCCGCCGTCGTCGCCCTCGCTCACGCCGGCGCCCTCCGCCCTCGCCGTCGTCCCCGCGCCGCCGTCGCCCTCGCCCACGCCGGCGCCCTCCGCCCTCGCCGTCGTCCCCGCGCCGCCGTCGCCCTCGCCCACGCCGGCGCCCTCCGCCATCGCCGTCGTCCCCGCGCCGCCGCACGACGTCCCCGCGCCGGCGCCCTCGCCGTCGTCCCCGCGCCACCGCCCGTCGTCCCCGCGCCCGCGCTCGTCGTCCCCGCGCCGCCCGACGTCCCCGGCCGGCCGCGCCGCCGCTCGTCGTCGCCGTTGTCCCCGCCGACGTCCCCGCGCCGCCGCCCGCGCCCTCGCCTTCTTCCCCGCGCCGCCGTCGTCCCCGGCCGCGCCGCCCTTCATCGTCGCCGCCGGCCCGTCGCCGCTGCCGGCCTGCCGCTGCCGTCGCCGTCGTCCACCGTCGCGGTGAGGACCCTGTGATGCCGGCCTTCGTGCCGTGCGTGGTTGTGTATGTGTGAGCCGGCCTTCGTGCCGTGTCTGTTTGTGTGTGTGCAGGTACCCTTGCATGGCCGAACACGTTCGGCATTCGGCCATGCACATTTGCTTAGCAAACGTGTTCGGCCATGCGTATTTAGTTAGCGAACGCGTTCGCTAACCAAATGCGCTTGGCCGAACGCGTTCGCTAACCACATACATTGGAAATGCATTGTACTGGAAATATTAGAAATATATATGCTTCATATGTATTGAAAATATTAGAAAATATTAGAAATTAATTTATTGGAAATGCATTGTATTGGAAATAAAAATGATATATTGGAAATGTTCTATATATTGTAAATACAGTTTAAACAATAACTCGAGTGCTATATATATTTTATAAGATATATGTCTTATATTTGTAATATATATGTCTTCTATTTGATATACAGCTAATATGAATATAGAGTCGGCCGAATACGCATTAGAATACACGTATTAGAATATATATATATATACACACACACGTATATAAACGTGCATGCATGGCTACTGAAAAAAGCAAAAAAAAAACAAAACCCAGGGCCTTGAGCACCGGGCGTAGACAGCAACCGGTGCTAAAGGGACCCTTTAGCACCGGTTATTCAACCCGGTGCTAAAGGGGTACCCCTTTAGCCTCGGAAGATCTGCACTGGTTGGGATACCCGGTGCTAAAGCCGGTTCCCAACCGGTGCAGATGTTGATCATTCTGGTAGTGGTTCTATATGTCAATAGTTGAGATAATCTCGATTGTATTGTGCAATTTATAACTTCACAATCTTAGTTTATCTGGTTCATTCTTTGATTCTATCCAGTAGAATCTACATTTAGTTTATCTGGTTCATTCTTTGATTCACTGAAGTTCCAAATCGATCCAGGATTGCGATTTTAATAATCTCAAGGTACACGATAAATCCAACCTTTCAAGCAAGTATAATCGTATTATCCTTTTTCATTTGGAGAAGCGATGGTCAATCGACCATTTGTTTCCTCCATGATTTAAAGGACAACTAAACACGAACGATATGCATTCCCAAGATCACGTTTTATGCAATTAAAAAGGCATGATTAGTGTATCATTGAATAAGTATAAAAAATACAAAATGATAGGGTCTAAAAAATGAGATTACACGTCATTGATCTACTAGCAGCGGCGGGCTAAACGTCATTTTATAAAAATCGACTCCCAAGGCTTTTGGCTAAAGGGTTTATTTTACTAAAAAGTGACTCAGAGTTGATCCTTACTTTCAACATTTTAGCATCCATTTAAAGTTGCAATAAACATTACTAGGTTGTTAACTATCCGATACACTTCAAGGTAGAAACCAGTTCATTAACATAAACAACGATATTCATTATTCATCATTCACTTTGCTTACTACAATGAGGCACAGTGAACAAAAGGTATCCATAACCAAGGATCGCGGTGAACTTTCCCATCATCTTCGGTCATCAAACAATCCCACACCAATCCCGGATGCAAAGCCCTACTAGTCCCCGACTATATAGCTGTAACTACACCCATCCTACTCCGGCATGCAAGGCTTTATCAGTCCGGGACTGACTAGATGCCACTACACCCTTCCTTGTTCCATCTGCCGATGCATGGGGAGAAGGTTGTGTCCCGGTCATCTCAATACATCAGTTTACTAGGTCCTATTATACCAGCATGTGATTAATATGTTTAAAATTTGCCCAACATTACAACAACGGTGGTGGGCGAGGCCAGCGGTTAGGGGTCGGGGGGCTTCTAGAGGTGGGGGGATTCCATCGCCGACCTTAGAGAAGAAAGGAGAAAGGCGGCGGCGGAGGACCGATGGTGGTGGCGGCTCGATCTGCGACGGAGGCGAGGTGGCATGGGATGGACAACCGACAGGCGGCGGCTGGCGGCGACCATCAGGCCAGGAAGGATGGGAGATAGGGCGGCGGCGAAAGCGGCAAGAGCAGACGCATGCGCGGAGGAAAAAGGACGCGGCGACGCTCGTGGGTCGTACCTAAGCCACGCTTGTGGAAGCAAGGAACCCCTTTCTCACCATCGAGCTGGCCCCACTTGACTCCACCTCCTTCTAGGGATGAAAACAGTCGGGAACAGTCGGGAAAACTCCTTAACCAATTTCGCTACTGTATTTTTTAGCCGGAAACGGGATCGGTAGCGGGAATGTTCGGACGGGAAAACGAAATCGATATTACGGAATATCGGGAACGGAACATTTCGGGCGGCGATAGCGAATCGATAATTCAAATCGGGAACACCGACACATATGACCACTTCAAACATTCATCTTAATATAAGGAGTACAATCATAACCAAATAGTAAACAAATAATGACAGCACTTAGCATCAGTACAATTTAACAGCATGAATAATTAAGTTCAAACGGCCACAGTACGCCCGCGCCCTGGGGTCTTCAAACGGCTGCGGCGGCGGCAAGAAGAGGGAGAGCGGAGTGAGATTGGGTCAGGACGCCTGGTCACCTCCACGCCTGCTCGCGTGCTCCACTCCGGCTCCGCGGCCCAGCAAGGCAGCAACGCGCCCACAAGGCCTAGCTCGCCTCCGCTCTCGCCGGCCCAACCACGCCCGCACGCGGCCTAGCCGTGCGCTCGTCCCCGCACGCCGCGCCAGCAGCCCAACCGCGCGCGCTGCATGGGGCCCACTGCGCCCCAGGCCCAACTAGTCGCCCCTCCCTTCTTCTACCTCAAGACACCGCCCAGGCGCGCTCGACCCGCGCATGAACACCCTAGCGGCACCCCTCCGACCTCCCGACTCCCCCACAACAAACAGAGAGACGCTTTGCATGTTCCAGGATGTGAGAAACTCATTTACCTAGGTGTATTTGGCTGGAGAAGGGTGAAGGAGGGCTAGCCACGGGAGGGTACCCGCGACGGCCATGGCGGCCCTAGATGTGAAAGTCCGGTCGTCGTGGTGGCCGGCCAAGATTGTGGGTGGATGGGTCGGGGCGTAGCTAAGGCGGTGGAGTAACTCGGGGTTGGATGAATTTGGACGAGGTGCAGTGTGGAAGCCGAGGGAATGAAGGGTGCCACGATAGCTCTTTATGCCGGCCGCGCGCGTTCAACCACGGGTGGGGCTGAAGAAGAGGGGCTCAGCGCGACGTGGGGTGCCTGATCAAGCGAAGGTGGCGCATCAGGTGAGGGATGGATGGCGAGGGAACGTGAGGTGACGCCGGTACTACCGTCGACGTCGACGTTGGTATCATATTTGGTTATCAGCCATGTGGAAAATACAAATGTGAATCCCT
The DNA here is from genome assembly GCA_033239725.1 of Echinochloa phyllopogon. NCBI lineage: Eukaryota > Viridiplantae > Streptophyta > Magnoliopsida > Poales > Poaceae > Echinochloa > Echinochloa phyllopogon. Next base: position 9,325,109 of record BTCW01000001.1, read on the forward strand.
GGAATCCTCTAGGGTGAAATACTACAATGTTCATTCTGTGTGCTTGCATAATTAATCACAAATTAGTCTTTTGACCATAAGAAATACCAACAGTGGCCAACTGATGATCAATTGATAGCACCACATAAAGCACGCAGAACAAAGTTGTCTCTCCTTGCCATTTCAACTGTTCTATGCTCCCGGGCAGCTTGTTGTGAAACTAGCTTGCCACCACACACAGCGCAAACTTGAGTTTCCATTGTCATTTTGTATTTCACAAGCCAATAATAACACATTTATTAATTTTTATGTTGTAATTGTGATATTGGTTTTGAGAGTTTGTACTGCTCGAGATGATGAATTGCTAAGTATTCACATAGGAGATATATATATATATATATATATATATATATTCCAGTTGAATTACCTTATAGAATATGCAACCACTTTCAGCAAGTGTCTTATATTACACGCTACAGATTTTTCAGGTTTTTGCACAATCTCGTAACTGCAGTGAGTGTGCAAAGCAAAAGCATACATTCATTAGCAATACTCCCTATTCCAACGCAGTAAAATTAGCTAGCCACAGCTTCCAATTATTCTTCTAGCTACCAGATAGGTAACATGTACTGAATGACCGGGCGTTTACACAACACGCACACAAGTGTACCTAGATGTACAAGTCCACGCTGGCGAGACATGGCAATCTCCAAGTTCAAATAGGCAGAGAGAATAGAGAATGCTCCTGCCACCAATGACAGGACACAATGAAAAGTAGCCCTTGTGTTTACGGACCTGGTGAAGGAACCCTGGGCCATGAAAAATATCAGTACACTAAGTGCAGAACACGATGCACCCACCATCAAGAACGCCAGCAACTGCATGCAACAATAAGTATCAGCAATAATATTGTGACGTTTATTAATGGATACACATATCGATATTAAGTACTAATAGTATATATAAGATAAGGGATAATCATACCCATTCAAAAATTATGAGTAACACACACAATGATGGCTTCCCGGGCACCGGGGTTGGGAAGCCAAGACACAAGCATACGAACTGGACGAACAGCTCAAGCATGCATGCCAACAATTGGATCAGCAACGTCACTGATAAGTAACTGCATGATGTAAACCCATCAAATAGCTATTCCAGTTTATCACTAGAGATATCATGACAGACAAATATGTGTAGTACCTGAATGCTCTCGTCCTGATGCGGCCAGAGTTGTTGTAGCCAGAATATAACATAAGAGAAGCAGTGGTGGTACCAAAACAAAACATCCTCGAGACGAGGAGGAGCAGATCGGTCTTAAATGCCATGATCAACAACAACCTGATATCATCATTGGGAAAGAGTTTCATTAGAAAACAAATATGCACAAAAAATAAATAAGCAGAACATATAAGGAGCTAGCTCATGCATGTGTTAAGAGATGAAACTGGAGTGGCAAATTTCATAACACGGAAGATGGAAAAAGGAAAACAGAAGATGTTGCCAGAGTTTTGATTGATGTGAGTGTGCGCAAGGGGTGCCCGACAGCAACAGTTCCATTCCATGGCGGCACACAGGAAAATCCTGCCATGGTCCAAGCAGCTGACAAGCGCCATGGATATGTGGCTGCGCCACGATTTCAGCGGTCACAGTAGCCCAAAAATGTATTGAGGGGGCCGATCCAGGGGCCGAAGGGGGGAACAGATTGTGGCTTCAAAGCATTCGGTATATCCAATGTGAGCTTATTATGACTTTGTATTGAAATTATTAAGTGTGAACTCTGTCGTTAGTGATGCTAGTAGATAAAAATTACATATATCTTTTAGGCATCTACATTTTGCGAATTTCTTTCGATCGTCTGCAATAATAAGTAATAACCAGGCGGCAGTTCAAACTTACAGAAAAAGGACAGTGAACTGGCCAATTTCAGTATTTTAACTAGACAAACAAGTCTTTTAGTATACTAATGGCGGAGGAAAAATATAGTGTAACTACTGCCAACATTAAAAGAAATTTTGTTTACTGTTCGGAAGGTGCTAAGGCAAGCAAGGAGAAAACCAAATAACAACTTACTGTCTATTGCTCCAACAGTTAGCATCCACATTTGCACAAATTCAATACTAGATGGACTTGAATTGCAGAGGAACACCTCCCTTTGTTTAGCGCAGCTATTATCATCCATATATCTAACTGTATTATTAGGTGACATATCACCAGCTAAGGAATGTGATACCATGTTAACATCACACTTCATGATAGAGTTGTAGGTAGTCTCATGGATTCTAGGTGATTACATACCAATGAAAGAAGGCTGGAAGAAGACCTCAGGGTATCTGTACCTCTCTGCCCCAGTGGTTATTAACTATCCATCAAGCAACTCATAGGGGCTGTTCTCCGCAGAGGAGCTGGTGGTATAGAATTCCAAATGGGCCGGGCACGATAGGCGGCACGAGGCACGGCCCTAAAAAGCACGGCACTAGCCCGGCCCTAAGGACGATCGATAGTGCCTTGGGCCGGCCCGGCACGAAGAGGGTTTAGTGCCTAGGCCGCCACCTCGGCCCGTAGTGTCGGCCCGAGGCACGGCCCGAAAATGGTCGGCCCGATTGTTGGCCCGATCTAATTTGGAAGCCCACGTATATATACACAAAGAAACCATAATTCTCATTCCATCCTCAGCCGCCGGCCCGCCCCCTCCCCCTCCCCCACCCGAGCCGCCCTCTGCCCCGCCGCCAAGCCGACGCCTTCCTCCACCCTATGCTCCGGCCGGTGGTTGCGCCGGCCTCCTGCCCCGCCGCCGAGCCAGCCCCCTTCCCCTTCCCCTGCTTCGGCATGTGGCCGCGGCGGCCACCTTCTCCTCCTCCTGCTCCGGCCGATGGTCGCGCCGGCCCCTGCCTCGACGCCGAGCCGCCCTGCTCCGGCTGACGGCCGCGGCGGCCCCCTGCACCGCCACCGAGCCGGTCCCTCCTCCGCCCCCCCTGCTCCGGCCGGCGGCCGCGTCGGGTCTCCTCTCCTGCCGCCGAGCCGTCCCCTCCTCTGCGCCGCTGCATGGAGGCCGCGCCGCCGCCGAGATGGTGCGCCGCCCCTGCCGACGGACCGCCTACTGCCGCTGCGGCGCCGCGTGCGCTCCTCCTGCCGCCGGCCGCCGCCACGCCGCCGAGGGCCGGTGCCGCCGCGATGGGCATGCGCAGGCACGATGTGCCGGCCTAGCCCAATGGGCCGGTCGGGCCGCCGTGCCGGCCCGACACGAAAAACAGGCCATCGTGTCGGGCCTTAGCCAGCAGGTCGGCACGACAGCCCAGTCCGGCCCGGCACGATGGCTTGTTGGGCCTGTATAGTGCCGGGCCGCGTCGGGCCGGGCCAGATCGAGCTAGGGCCGGGCCGCCCATTTGGAATTCTATAGCTGGTGGTCACCTACGAGGCTACAAGGATTGGTTCTAGTGGAACAAATTTATATACAAGCTTCTCATTGCTTCTGAAACTCTATATAAGCTTTCAAAAAAAATTTAGATTGGTATATACCTGTTTCTATTGCTCGAAGCAATTGCGTCGACTGAGTACATAGTTGGAATATTTGTAACCATTGGTTAATACCTATAACAAATTTTTCGCAAAAAAAATAAACCTATTATGTGTCAAGCAGGTAGCACTTTGCTTTTCATTGCATGTGAAAAGAAAATATAGCAAAAAATGCGAATTTGGTCAGCCAATTTCTGAACATGAAGATTTCATTTGACAGTAAATGCCGAAATTCTAGTCTATGAAGGATGGAAAGCCAATAGCTTAATATGAAACTGAAGGCACTTATATAGACTTATTTAACTTATGCTGTTATTAAAGGAAGGCAGATACTTAAATAATGGGTAAACCCCAATTTTTATGTGCTTTATTTCTCCTCCTGAACAAAGGCATTGAAATGATCAGTGCGTATCCCTTGAGTAGTACAGGAGGAACCTGCTGGGTGAATCAAAAGCACAAAGGAAGGCCTCTTCAACTATTGATGTACAGAATTTGCTTGGTGTGAGCTCATTCAGAGACTGTTCCTTAAACCTGTCATAATAGAGGAACCTCAGATAAGTCCACATGAGCAACGACTAAATCCAGAATACGCATCTGTCAAAGACACTGTCAATTTGCTGAGTCACTTATTGAAGCATCTTCTGCAGATGGGCAAACAAATAGTAGACAAGCTACTTGGCGTGAATAAAAAATTGCTTATGATCTCTTTTCAAGCATTTACACTTCTTTTCTGGCTTTTAACCCAGTAGTAACTAGGTTTTTACTCTTTTTTAGAAAATGGAAAACATCTGCCCTCTGCGACAACTACGTTTTTACTCTTGTATACCATTGCTCAGAATGACGATGTCTCTGCATTATATGCAATTCAAAGGGCTCGTGTGAGACTTATGTGGGCTGCTGATCAGATGAACTCAGATACTTGGGATCTCATTTGTGCTCAAACAAAGCAGGCACGAAGCGGAAGCAGTGAGGAAAATGGTAATTATGTTGTTGAGATAGAAGACGGAGGACACTTTGGAGGGTGGACCGGTGGACTCTCATTGCTGAAAAACATTACTTTCACTGCTATCACAGTTGGTGATGTGACTTTCTCTACTGAGATAAATGCACAGTATGTGTTATGATGCCTCTCTTGACACACATGCTGATAGCACTACCAGAATGATCAACATCTGCACCGGGTGGGAAAGCCCTTTAGCACCGGGTTTCCCACCCGGTGCAACTAAACCGAGGCTAAAGGGATACCCCTTTAGCACCGGGTTGAATAACTGATGCTAAAGGGTCCCTTTAGCACCGGGTGCAGCCACGACCCGGTGCTAAAGGGCCTGCCCCGCAGCGCCTTTAGCAGGGCCTTTAGCACCGGTTCCAGATACAACCCGGTGCTAAAGGGCCTGCCTTTAGCACCGGTTGCTGTCTGCAACCGGTGCTAAAGGCCCCGGATTTCTTTTTTTTTTTGCTTTTTTCAGTAGCCATGCATGCACGTCTATATATGTGTATATACGTATATATTCTAATACGTGTATTATAATGCGTATTCGGCCGACTCTATATTCATATTAGCTGACATTTCATCAAAATAGAAGACATATATATTACAAAAGTAGATATTCATGCATGTCAACTCGAGTTATATATATTTAAACTGTATTTTCTACTTAATTAAGATTGACGACTTGTTGAACTATCTGACACGTTCTCCAGTACTAGCGAGTGGAATTCTCCTCGGGGATTGACGACCTCGTCCCAGATCCATCCGACGAGCTGTTCTGCAATTGCGTCAATTCTTTCTAGCTCTAGAGACTCTTCCTTCAGGCTAAACATCTATAATTTACAAATAATTGAAAGATATTTAATCCGCCGAGTTGGAGACAATAATTGTGCACTTAATAATAATGGAAATGTATTTATTATTACATACCATAATATCGTGTTGTGTAAGCTTTTTATGTCCCCAATTCTACATGTAATCGCAAACATAGTATGCAAATAAATTATTTCCCTTCCCCTGTTTGGCACACTGTCGACCAAAAGAAATTAAGTAAAATTTATATAATATATTAGCCGAGGCCTACATGTACAAATTATTTGCTTACCGGAAAGCCAATGTTCCATTTTAGTGTTTCATGTTGAATACCCGGGTGTTCTTGACGAAATTGATTCCAGGCCCTGCGAACAAAAAAATTGAGTTAAGTCATTGCGAGTGTAAGGGGTGAATTAAGTAGGGGAAAATATACATCACATTGTCATCATGTCCATGATGTTCTGTAGTTTTTCTTTTGGAGTGTGCAATGAAACAAAGACGTTCACGACACCCCGGTCAGGACACAATATTATTAGGAACCAGTGGAATCTGTATACATGTATACATTATAATCAGAAATGAAATAGTACACAGACAGTATAAGAAGAAGCCTGTGTATGTACTCACTCGATGTTGTACGGGATTAGTATGGAGTCGCAGTAATTTTGTTTCTTAATATACTTGTATAGGTTTCCATATGTTTCCTCAGGATTCATCAATATCATTTCTTCACTTATCCTTCGAGGATCCACGAAACCAACGTCATATATTGAGGATCTCCGACATTTTTGAATCTCCATTCTGCATATGTTAAGCAATAAATAAAGCTCGCGTCAGCATAGATTGGAATTATTGTTTTCAAACTGTGAATTATAAGCAACAACAAAGTACTTACAGTGTCCAACAGGTGATCAAATCCACGTCCATGGCGTCGCGGTGGTACAACTCATATATATCCTTAAACCTCAGCCAGACCCAATCATCGTCACCATTGTAGAAATCATGGTCCTTCACGCCTACATTGATCATGCGCCGTTTATTCCTTCTTGATTGTTCCAAGTACCACTCAAGGAATTGGCGCATCTTCGTCTGGAGCTTGCTCTCCATTTCAGGAGGGACCATAGGCTCGCCAAGCTTAAACGGCCACTTCAACGTTGTGCTTACAGGCACCTCTTCTTCCCCCAGGACTTGCGCTCTGGATAGTCCAGTCTCGGCCATTACTCGTTGCACGTTAATCTCGTCCAGAGATGGCAATGGACCCAAGGGCCGCTGAGGTTGCTCGCCGAGCTGAGGAACCTTTTTGGATGGGCCTGCCTCCTTATCTGCAGCCTTCCGCTTCCGGCGAGATTTCAGTAATGAGCGGTCATAGTCTGTTACTATTACTTCCTTCTGTTGACCCTTGCTCAAATTACCGAGGAATGACTTGACGACAGTGGGATCAAGCTTCGGCTCCGGCTCCGGTTTTTTCCTCTACTCGGCCATTTGCCTCTTTGTGTCTGCTTTGACCGAGGCTTCGAGCTCCTCTAGAGTCTTCTCACCCGCTCTTTTCTCTGGTGCGGGCTTCTCTCTGGTTTTCCGCGCCTTCTTCTCTGGTGGAGTGGGGGCAGAGGCCTTAGTGCGGCGTCCCCTCTTCGGCGGAGGGGGCGGAGACCTCCGCGGCGGAGGAGACGGAGACCTCTTCGGCGGAGGAGACGGGCTTGCATCAGGAGCTCCCGGAGAATCGTCATGATCCGGTGGATCTCTTGGAGACGGTGGAGGTGACGGAGGCTTGTTGGTAGCCGCAGGTGTGCCGGGTATGACGACGTCTGCCTTGCTCCATATAATGATGCAGTGAGAACACTGACCGAGTTTTGTTTCTCCGTCACCTCCGGGGATGTCAAGTTCCAAGTCTTCCCAGTTGGTGACGACTTGCTCCACCTCAACAGGTACGTAACCATGTGGAATGTCATTGCAGTGCCATTTTTGCCCTTCTTCCACACGTTTGGTCATACCGTATGCGACCTGATAATTTAGTAGTCACAAAGAAAGTTAGTAAATGAATGGTATTTACGGTGAAATGTATGCAGTATGAACTAAGGTCGCATACGTACCACCACAGCTAAGTTCTTCTGCCTGACGACAAGCTCGCACGCGGTCCGTTGAGTTATTTCATCCACGGGGTAACGGACCGCTTCGGCGGCCTGTGTGGAAGCGTGACTGCTTTGATATTGTTGTGGAGGGCTAATAAGGGCCGCATCTTGGAGAGGTGCATGCTCTGTGGAACCAGTCCCGCCTGCGGCTTGTTGGAGAGGTGCATGCTCTGTGGAACCGGTCCCGCCTGCGGCTTGTTGGAGAGGTGCATGCTCTGTGGAACCGGTCCCGCCTGCGGCTTGTTGGAGAGGTGCATGCTCTGTGGAACCGGTCCCGCCTGTGGCTTGTTGTATCTGCAGCCATGCTACCTTCATCCGTCGCTCCATCTCTGACTCCATTTCTTGGAGCTTTGAGCCCTGGGCGGCAACCGTTTGCTCTAGGTCCCTCACCCTCTGCTCATATCCGGCCTTCTTCCTCGAACGGCTCCTATAGGTGGCGGCGTGCTCTTGGAAACCTTTCTTCCATGAGATGCTTGTGCCTACGCCGCGCGTCCGTCCAGGATGCTCCTTGTTCCCTAAGGCATAGGTTAGCTCATCTCTATCTCTATCAGCAACAAATTCTCCCCTCTCAGATGCCCTGAGGATATCGAGGAGACGCTGAGCTAGTTCTCGCAAGTCCTCGGGAAAAACTAAGGAGCCGTCGATTGGGCTTAGGGTGCCTCCATGACCATAGTACCAATGCTTGGTCCTTGTGGGCCAGTCATGTGTCGCTGGAGTGATGCCTCTAGCATATAGATCTTCTTCCATCTTCTCCCATTTAGCGATGCTTGCCTTGTAACCTCCCGAACCCATCTTATGAGAGTACTTCTTATTTGCGGCGTTTCCAGCGTTTCTAGCGCTAGCCGTTGCACCCTCTTCGGAGGTTTTGTACTCAAGGAATGCTTCTCACTCGTCATCAGTGATCTTCTTATACTTCTCAGGATCCGGGGCCTCTCCGGTTTTGAGAAATTGCGAGTACAACTTCTTCTTGAAATCCTGAAACAGAACTGCCATCTTCTTCATTGTCCAATCCCTCAGTTCTGCTTCATGAGTGCTAGGCCAGTCGAATATTGCCTTTAATTCCCTCCATAGCATCTCTTTCTCTGTATCGGGGAGCACGTACTCCTCAGTGGGGTCCGTGGACTTCCATTTTCTGATACTAATGGGCACATTGTCCCGTACAATTACCCCGCACTGAGATACAAATTTCTTGGCCACTTTTGGGGGCTCAACTGGCTCCCCGTCATCCTCCACTCGAGTGATGTGCAACTTGACATCCTTCAGCTTCTTCGTGGTCGATCGTTTTGATTTCTTAGCTCGACTTGTAGAAGCAGAGGCGGCCTACACAAATTACATATATACGAGATGATATAGAGATGGTATACATAATTGACATGTACAGTACAAATTTATGTTATATATATACACACCTGACTAGACGATGGCTCGTTACCGACCCCTTCAATAGTGCTGCCCTGGACACGTTCGCCCTGGACATTGGCGGCCCCTTCAACATTTTCGGCCCTTGCAACATTGTCGCCCTGGATATTGTCGTCCCTTCCAATGATCCCCAACACATCATCCATGGACATTGGTTGGGTTACAATATTAAAAAGTTGATTCGCAAAGAACGTGTCGTTGTCCTCTTGCATGGGTGGGACAGGGTTGTTGTTGTCCTCTTGCATGGGTGGGACGGGGTTGTTGTTGTCCGCCATCTATAGAATTAAAAATAATTGATAAGAAATATATACAAAGCATACATATTCCCAATATTTCTAACATTTTCGCTAAGGGGGTCGGTGCGTGAAAAACGGATTCGCCAAGGGGTTCGGGTGCGCGGTGTGAATTGATTCGCTAAGGGTTCGGGTACGCGACGCGAAGTGGTTTGTTAAGGGTTCGGGTGCTTGACGCGAACGGGTTCGCTAAGGGGGTCGGTGCGCGAAAAAACGGATTCGCTAAGGGGTTCGGGTGCGCGGTGGGTTCGGGTACGCGATAGAATTTCCGATAATAAACATTTTCGATAGTATACATTATACAAACATATAACATTTCCAATATACATTTAAATGAAGCATAGAATTTCCGATATAAAATTTCCAATATACATTTAAATGAAGCACATATATTTCTAATATACATAGAATTTCCAATATACATTTAAATGAAGCATATATACATTTAAATGAAGCATAGAATTTCCGATATAAAATTTCCAATATACATTTAAATGTAAATATTTCAATACAATGCATTTCAATAAAATAAATTTCCAATACATATAAAGCATATATATTTCTAATATTTCCAATACAACGCATTTCCAATAAAACAAATTTCTAATATTTTCTAATATTTTCAATACATATGAAGCATATATATTTCTAATATTTCAATACAATGCATTTCCAATGTATGCTAACCAAATGCGCATGGCCGAACACGTTCGCTAAGCAAATGTGCATGGCCGAACGTGTTCGGCCCCTGCACACACAAACACGTACACACGGCACGAAGGCCGGCTTCACAGAGGGCTCACCGTGACGGGCGGCGGGCGACGGCGGCGCGGGGACGAGCGTCGGCGGCAGCGAGGGGATGAGGAGCGGCGCCGGCGCGGGGACGACGGGCGGCGCGGGGACGAGGGGCGCCGGCGCGGGGACGACGGGCGCGTGGACGACGACGGCGGGGGGGGGGGGGACAACGGGCGGCGGCGGCGTGGGCGCGGGGACCACGGGTGGCGGCGGCGTGGGCGCGGGGACGACGGGCGCGGGGACGACGACGGCGGCGGGGACGACGGGCGGCGACGGCGTGGGCGCGGGGACCACGGGTGGCGGCGGCGTGGGCGCGGGGACGACGACGGCGGCGGGGACCACGGGTGACCACGGCGTAGGCGCGGGGACCACGGGTGACCACGGCCAGACGACGGGCGCGGGGACGACGACGGCGGCGGGGACGACGGGCGGCGGCGGCTGAGGAGACGAGGCGGCGGTTTCGATCTGTGAGATGAGGGCGAAGTGAGGGAGGGGAGAGAAGTCCCCGGCCTATATAGGTCCCCCGTCTTTAGCACCGGGTGCAGCCACGACCCGGTGCTAAAGGCCCCCCCTTTAGCACCGGGTCTTCCCACCACCCGGTGCTAAAGGCCCTTTAGCACCGGGTCTTCTACACCCGGTGCTAAAGGCCGTAACTGGCGCCAAACGAAAATTGGTGGGGGCCTTTAGCACCGGGTGCAGCCACGACCCGGTGCTAAAGGCCCTTTAGCACCGGATTTTAGATCAACCCGGTGCTAAAGGCCCCAAATTTTCGTTTGGCGCCAGTTTCCAAACCGGCCTTTAGCACCGGGGGCTACTATTTGGGAATCTTATAAATATAGTTTTTAATATATAGTTATTAATACTTGTTTTAATTCAGTTATTAATACCTATTAAAAATATATATTAAATAAGAAAATCTTATAAATTACTAGAAAATCAATATAAAATGCTAGAAAATCTTATAAATTAATAGAAAATCTTATAAATTACTAGAAAATCTTATAAATTACTAGAAAATCAATATAAAATGCTAGAAAATCTTATAAATTAATAGAAAATCTTATAAATTAATAGAAAATATTATAAATTACTAGAAAATCTTATAAATTACTAGAAAATCTTATAAATTACTAGAAAATCTTATAAATTACTAGAAAATCTTATAAATTACTAGAAAATCAATATAAAATGCTAGAAAATCTTATAAATTAATAGAAAATCTTATAAATTACTAGAAAATCTTATAAATTTCTAGAAAATCTTATAAATTACTAGAAAATCTTATAAATTACTAGAAAATCAATATAAAATGCTAGAATTAATAAAAACAATCTTATAAATCAATAGAAAATCTTAGAACATAGGTGGAACATAAATGCAAATATAGTCATTACAAATTGGGTGGAACATAGTGCAATTAAATTACATGGCATCATCGTTTACTCGGACACTAATAAACTTCCTCTTTACAAATGTTCCTTGATTGTGATCACGCTGTAGATACGGTGTCTCCCCCGCCGCTAACAGGATGCTAGCCATGTCCTTCACATAAAAAACTTGTGTGACAGCTTTGGCCAGGATGAACGGTTCATCTAGAAAGCCAATCTTGTTTAGGTCCACTAACGTCATTCCATAGTCCGCTTCAACTTTAACACCTCCTCCAGTCAGCTTCACCCATTGGCACTTGAACAGTGGGATCTTCAAAGGTCCGTACTCTAGTTCCCATATCTCCTCTATGATTCCATAGTATGAGTTTGTATTGCCATTGGTGTCTGTCGCGTCGATCCGGACACCACTGTTTTGGTTGGTGCTTTTCTTGTCATGGGCTCTTGTGTAAAATGTATACCCATTGATGTCGTATCCTTGGAATGTCAAGATCGTGCTCGATGGACCTCTAGCTACAAAAGCTAGCTGCGCATCAATGCCCTCGACACCCATAAGACGTCTTCGCAACCAATCGGCGAAAGTACTATTGTGCAGACGCTGAATGAAGGCCGCAGACTTTGTTGAGTTTTCGTCCCTGAGAATCTGCATGTGCTCCTCGATTTACGGAGCAACTAAGGTTGATTGTTGCAAAACTGTGAGGTGCGCTTTACGAAATGTCTCAACGTCCTTGATCACCATCGATCTTCTCCCTAGTGTGCCCTTTCCACCAAGTCTCCCCTCGTTATGTGATTCGGGCACACCAATCGGCATAAGATCGTCGACAAAGTCAACAAAGAATTCAATGACCTCTTCTGTTTCGTATCCCTTAGCAATGCATCCTTCTGGACGAGAACGATTACGGACATACTTCTTTAGGACAGCGAAGAACCTCTCAAATGGGAACATGTTGTGTAGAAATACTGGGCCCAATATACGAATCTCTTTGACGAGGTGAACCAATAGATGTGTCATGATATTGAAGAAGGATGGTGGAAATATCATCTCAAAGCTGACAAGACATTGCACCACGTCTTTCTGTAGCTGATCTAAATGGTCTGGATTGATCACCTTCTAAGAAATTGCATTGAGGAATGCACATAGCTTCACAATGGCTTTCCGCACGTTAACTAGTAGCACACCCCTGAGTATGACGGGAAGCAGCTGTGTCATCAACACATGGCAGTCGTGAGACTTCAGGTTTGTGAACTTCTTCTCTATCATATTTATTATTCCCTTAATATTGGAGGAGTAGCCAGACGGAACCTTGATACTGTTCAAGCATTCAAACATGCTTGTCTTCTCTTCTTTGCTGAGAGTGAAGCTGGCAGGACGCAAGTACTGGCGTCCTTTGTCTCTCTTTTCTGGATGTAGATCAGTCCGTTGCTTCAATCGTTTCAGCTCCTGACGTGCTTCCAGTATATCTTTTGGCTTCCCATAAGTACCAAGGAAGCTTATCAAGTTCACGCAAAGATTCTTCGTCAGATGCATCACATCAATCGCGTTACGGACCTCTAAACGTTGCCAATAAGGTAGCTCCCAAAAGATAGACTTCTTCTTCCACATCGCGGCACGACCATCCTCGCCCGTCGGAGCAGCCTGGCTTCCGTCTCCCTTGCCAAACACCACGTGTAGGTCCTTCACCATATCAAACAGCTCTTCTCCACTCCGGTGTCTCGGCTTTGTACGACGGTCAGCATTCCCGCCAAAATGCGCACATTTCTTTCGTAGCTCATGCTTCGCCGGAAGGAATCGACGGTGACCCATGTACATAACTTTACGACAATGTTTCAAATACAAGCTTTCGGTTTCCTCTAAACAGTGAGTGCATGCTTTATATCCTTTGTTTGATTGTCCTGATAGGTTACTTAGTGCAGGCCAGTCGTTGATGCTTATGAAAAGCAGTGCTCGAAGGTCAAACTGCTCCTGCTTGTCCTCATCCTACATGCTAACACCTTCATTCTTCCACAGCTGCAAAAGTTCGTCAACCAATGGTCTTAGGTACACATCAATGTCGTTTCCAGGTTGCTTTGGGCCTTCGATGAGCACTGGCATCATAATGAACTTCCGCTTCATGCAGAGCCAGCGGGTAGGTTGTAGATACAAACAGTCACGGGCCAAGTGCTATGACTACTGCTCATTTCACCAAAAGGGTTCATGCCATCGGTACTTAAACCAAGCCTAACATTCCTCGCATCAGCATCAAACTCTGGGAATGCTCTGTCGATGTTCCTCCACTGCGATCCATCGGCGGGGTGTCTCAACATGGCATCCTGCTTACGTTCTTCTTTGTGCCAGCGCATCAGTTTGACATGGTCTTTGTTCCTGAACAAACGCTTCAGACGGGGTATCAGAGGGAAATACCACATCACCTTCGCAGGGATTTTTTTCTTAGAACGCTCTCCCCCAACATCACCAAGGTCGTCCCGCCTGATCTTGTATCGTGCGCAGGTGCAAACCGGACAACGTTCCAAGTGTTTGTACTGTTCGCGATAGAGGATACAATCATTAGGACACGCATGTATCTTCTGCACCTCCAAACCGAGAGGGCAAACAACACGTTTTGCTTGATACGTCGTCGATGGCAATTTGTTACCCTTTGGAAGAATCTTCTTTACGAGTTTCAGTAGCTCCTCGAAACGCTTATCAGTAACACCATTTGCTGCCTTCCACTACAAAAGTTCAAGTGTGCTACCCAACTTCTTTAGCCCCTCTTTGCAATCTGGGTACAGGTCAATCTTGTGGTCCTGCAACATGCGTTGTATCTTTTTCAGTTCCTTATCATTGCCGCAGTCTTTCTCGGCATCACGCAACATTTGCCCGAGTCCATCAGCAGGTTCATTTTCCTGAGCAACATCTTCCTGAGCATCGCCTTCCCGAGCAACATCTTCCTCATCGGCATCACCCATTGCAGCATATGCAAAAGAACAATAGTATTGAGCCAATAACGGAATGTCGTCATCAGCCCCGTCTTCTTCATCTTCATCCATTAGAATTCCTCTTTCACCGTGCTTCGTCCAAACAGAATAATTCCTCATGAAACCGTGCCTCATCAAATGCACCTGAAGACAACCTCTTTGTTTGTACGATTGTATATTTTTACAATGGGTGCATGGGCAGAACATGAAATCGGACGGCGTCCTGTTAGCCTCGGCGGCATCGAGAAACGTCCTAAGGCCATCACGGAACGCCTGAGCGTGGGGGTCCCCGTACATCCATTGTCTATTCATCTGCATTATTAACAAATAACAAATATACAATACAATGTAAAGATAAAAAATTAATATATAAATAAATACAAATTATAATATATATTCCATTATATAAATAAATTTCTAAAACTACATTACTATATTCATTAAATAAATAAATATACCTTTCGTTAAATAAATAAATAACTATTCTACCTTTTAATAAATAACTAATAATATATATTTCATTAAATTAATAAATAACTATTCCAACTTTTAATAAATAAACCTCTCTAATAAATAAAATACATAAGCCTTATAACTATTCACAAGTCATACAAAACAAAATACTAACTAGCTTGCCTTCTCTCTCCATTTAAAACACAACATGAACACTCTCTCCACCATGAACTCAAGCTCTCTCCTCTCTCTCCTCCAAGAACAAAGCTCTATCTAGCTAGCTTTACTTTGATTCACAAATCCCTCTATTTCTAAATCATAGAAGGATTACAAGCTAAATAAAACATTAGAGAATGAAAGAGTGTACCTTGTAGTGCTCCTTAGATGAGTAGAATCTTCACAAATTTTGAAAAAAATTTGGGCAGCACCTCCCTCCCACGGCCGAGCAGCATGAACACAGCGCCTAAGTGTTCAGCTGGCTCGGCCGGGGGAGGAAGAAGGTGCTATATACAAAAGACATTAGCACCGGGTCGTGGCAAGACCCGGTGCTAATGTGCACCCTTTAGCACCGGGTGCAGCCAGCAACCGGTGCGAAATGGCCTCGGCACATTAGCACCGGTTGCTGGCTGCACCCGGCGCTAAAGGGGCGCATTAGCACCGGGTCTTGCCACGACCCGGTGCTAATGTCTTCGCCCTGACACATCTTCGCGTCGCCCCCGCTCCTAGACGTTGGACCCGATGCTGAAGCCCCATCAGCACCGGGTCCAAAAATGGCCGAGGTGGAGGAGGCGGGCGGATGTGAAGCATTCTGGTAGTGTAGCGTTCAAAATGAAAACTGAATTTTGAATATAAAATCTGCATACTAATGAAATTTGGTTCTTATTACTACGTGCACTCCCAGTTTATTGTTGTTCCTCCGGACCGAGGCCGCGGGGCGCGGGTCGCACGGAGGATCGCCGGCTCGAAGGCACGGGCACTCAGGCAGGTAAGAAGAGGCTACGACGAGCTCGGCGCGGCCGCGCGTTGCATGGTCCTACCATGTCCGTGGGCGTGGGCGCGTGCAAGCGGCAAGAGCCGGGCTGGGCCTAAGCAAGTGGATTGGCTTGGCGACGCCTGAGCAAGGAATGAACGTAACGGCGGCGTCGTTCCGTAGCAGGACTAAGCGGCCAGCACGAAGGCATGGCAGTGCTCGGCTCGCGGACACTCGGCAGCCCGAGGCCGCGGCGAGGCATGTCCCGCACGGAAACGGCCGGCACGGCGACGCGGCGCGACGGCTTGGTCGCAGATCCTCCCGGCTCGAAGGCGCGGAGCAGAGGCAAAGGCGGTGGCTTGGGCGGCGAACTCACCGAGGGGTTCAAGGCGGTGCGGTGACGGGGTTGCGGCCGCGACGTGGTCGACGCGGCGGCGCCGGTCTGGAACGGCACGGCGAAGGTCCGGGGCGGGTCGGCGCGTCTTGGCTTGCGGAAGACGATGGCGCGGCGCCGGGCGACGTCGGGGTTGCGGTCGCAGGTGACGTCGTCGATCTCTTCGCGTCCGCCTCGGTGACGGCGTCCGGCGTGCTCCGCGCGGTTGGGCTCCTCCTCACTTGCGGCGTCGTGGGCGTGCTCGGCGGTCGTCGTGGTTCCCGGCAGCACTCCGATCCGGCGTCCTTCTCCTCTCCGTCGGCTTGCTCTGCTTCCTCTCTTCTCCTTTCCTCCTGCTCCCTTGTTTTCTCTCTGGTTCTGGTGCGGCGGCGCGGAGGGGAAAAGAAAACCCCAGGAGGCGGCTCAGGCATGGAGGTCTCGGCCTTGGGGGGAAAATTAAGGTGGGAAGGACGGCAGTGATCTCGGCGTCCGTGCTGCCGAGCACGTGGCTCGCATCCAAGCGGCGAGCAGGTGGAGTGGAGGCAGCTTTGTCGCTGCGCAGGAAGCTTCGCAACTGATATGGTGGGACCAGCTTGAAGCTCACGCGCGCGCGGGGCGCAGGGGGTGGTTGCGTTGCGTGGGCGCTACGCGCTGCGCCGGAACGGCGATGCCGCATCGACATGATCGACAACAGAACGGAGCTGGGAGATGCGTGGGGGCAGCAGCTGCAGGACCATGAAAGAGCGGCGGATGGGCCAAAGCTTGCATGCTGGGCTGAATCGAGCTGTTGTTGGGCTGGACCGAGCTCGAGGATTGCTGCTGGGCTTCACGCGGAGAAAGGAGCGACTGTGCTTAAAAAAAAGAATTATAACGTGAACAGCAGCATGCAAAGCATAGGTAGATAGATAGAGAGAGAGAGATAGGGTCACGGTCTAGCTAGGATAGATTAGCTGTTAGTTAGGGACTGCGTTAGATTAGTTAGGGTAGGTTAGATGTTAGATTAATTTGTATTTGAATCAAAATTCAAATACAAACTACACACAAGAAAAACCAAATAACTCCGAATCACACATGCACGAATCATTAAATAATTTAAGTGCATATTTTTAATTTACTAGGAATTTAAGATTGGCACAAAAATTAGTTCCTTAGATTATTATAAGCCATTTCGTGATTCCGAATCAATTCATATAAAAATTTTGAAACTCTGATTTTTCATTACAATAACATAACGCAAAAGAGCGGAATATTACAGCACCTATATAGACTTATTTAACTTATGCTGATATTAAGGGAAGACGTATACTTAAATATTGGGTAAACCTCAACTTTTGTGTGCTCTATTTCTCCTCCTGAACAAAGGCATTGAAATGATCAGTCCGTACACCTTGAGTAGTACAGCAGGAACCTGCTGGGTGAATCAAAAGCACAACGGAAGGCCTCTTCAACTATTGATGTACAGAATTTGCTTGGTATGAGCTCATGCAGAGACTGTTCCTTACACCTGTCATAATAGAGGAACCTCAGATAAGTCCACATGAGCAATGACTGAATCCAGAATACGCGTCTGTCAAAGACTTTGTCAATTTGCTGAGTCACTTATTGAAGCATCTTCTGCAGATGGGCAAACAATAGTAGACAAAGTACTTGGCGTGAATAAAAAATTTCTTATGATCTCTTTTCAAGCATTTACGCTTTTTTCTGGCTGTTAACCCAGTAGTAACTACTCCCTCCGTTTCAAGATACAGGTCGTTTGACTTTTTCTACCACAAGTTCGACCGCTCGTCTTATTCAAAATTTTATGCAAATTATTATATTTTTTGGTTGCTTGCTTTATTAATTAATATAAAATCTTTAAAAATATCTTAAATTTGACTATATTTCCATTAATTTTTTTGAATAAGACGGTGGTAAAAAAGTCAAACGACCTACATTTTGTAACGGATGGAGGAGGTTTTTACTTTTTTTAGAAAATGGAAAACATCTTCCCTCTGCGACAACTACGTTTTTACTCTTGTATACCATTTCTCAGAATGACGATGTCTCTGCATTATATGCAATTCAAAGGGCTCGTGTGAGACTTATATGGGCTGCTGATCAGATGAACTCAGATACTTGGGATCTCATTTGTGCTCAAACAAAGCAGGCACGAAGCAGTGAGGAAAATGGTAATTATGTGGTTGAGATAGAAGAGGGAGGACACTTTGGAGGGTGGACCGGTGGACTCTCATTGGTGAAAAACATTACTTTCACTGCTATGTGCTATCGCAGTTGGTGATGTAACTTGCTCTACTATTGCGAAGGAGAATATACAAATTGTTGGGCCTTTGCCTAAACACTTACCTTGCTGATTCCTGTTAAAGTGTCTTAAATATCTTTTATGGAGATAGTCACCAAATTTTGTCAGGAGTCAAAGTTATCCTGTTGTGAGGCCTCTAGAAAGGATTAAAGAACTTGTGATCACTAAGGGTAATGTTCCAGATGATGACTTTTACTTTAGGAGAGTGCAGTGCAGCTACCTGATTTGGTAGGGGGTTAGTACTTCTTTCCTCTTCTCTAGCATGCTTTAGGATATCTCATTCTGATTCTTTTTTAGTGATACTCAGTTGTGTATATGTTTCTCAGGAATGGAAAATGTGCATATATGCTGCTGATTGCAGTGAGATTGGTATCGTCCAAATTAGAGGCTCATGTATGATATCAATTCTGCCTGATTATACTTATCTATATATTATGGGATAATTAATCTCCCTGGTAGACACTCATATGATTTGGTTAATCATGTTTTTATTTTCTTTTTTCCTCTTCTCTAGCATGGCTTTTTTCACTGGCTTCAATACTTGATACACCACTAAATGAGTCATCTGCAAAAATATTTGCAGCCTCAGTTGTTGCTCTAGAAGAACTTCATCAGGTGATTAGTGATTTGCTTGAGTAATTTACACACGAAACATTATATATTCGGTTTGAGATAAATGCACAGGATGTGTTATGATGCCTCTCTTGACACACATGCTGATAGAGTTCAAAATGAAAACTGAATTTTGAATATAAAATCTGCATACTAATGAAATTTGGTTCTTATTACTATGTGCACTCTCACTTTATTGCTGTTCCTCCTGCCTAATATTGAATTTGTTCTCTGTACGCATCTAACTGTGTCCTATGTTCTGGCTGGGTCCATCTAGCTTAATGTTTATCCCTTTTAACTAATATTGATTTTTTTGAGTATATTATCAATATATTCTCCCCTGTTAAATGAAGGTACTTTATCTGTGTGAGATGGCAAATGCCGGGGCCGACTTATTTCAGCACTCTCTGTATCATAACTCTACTATTTTTCTGTGCTATTTGCACTATACTTTGTGCTAATTGTTCATTATGCAATGATTTACAGAGTGGTATCTCACTAGGAAATCTTCTCGCTGGTTTGTCCGTGTGCAGCAGGCTGGGACAGGGAACGTGGTCTAGGTCCACCATAAACCGTGAGATGGGCCCATGAAGACCACCAGTTTGGTGTGTGTTGGTTTGTGGACTGGTGGTCTCCCGGCTGCCCTTCAGTTGTTCGACAAAATGGCTAAGGGCGTTTGCCGCACTTGCAGGGCAAGGCCGGCCGGGGGCAAGGGCACGGGGTGGCGTGGATGCTCGCTCCAATGGCAGCGCTTCAGCTTCTGCTGGTCCGCGGCACTTGCCGCGGCTAGGTAAGGTTCGCGGCGGCGCACACGACCATGGCGAGAATCAAAACACCTGCACGTGGGTGGCGGCGGCGACGACGCTTTGTCTTGTCTCCGCCTTCTCGTCCAAAGTACCCCCGGCGGCGAAGGACGTGGAGGCAGAGTTGCGGGGGAGGAGACGGGGAGCGGAGGTTGCAGAGGCCGGCCGGCCGTTACAGAGTTTGTAGCTGGACATATATATACACTTCGATTCCAACTGATTGAAACAGCAGAGCGCCTGTCTTTACTGTTCATGTACGTGTGGTGTGGTAATGTTGAGAGGGGATCTCATTCCTAATTATTTCGCCGCTCCATAACCACACGTACTCGATCCGATTCCTATTCTTTGGAAACATTACGTGACGCAGCAAGCTATAAGCTGAGTGCAATCAGCACACCAGTTCAGCAATTCCAGCATACCTCCTCTATGAATGACAGCAACATAAATGTGCATATCATGCAGAGATACGTCCTTTTTAACAAATTGCAGTGCGGGAACATGATACAGGAATTGTTGTAAGGCAGGTCCAAATCAGTCATAGAACTGGAAAAACAATGGGTCAAACATGTCATAAAACTTATTTTAGCGATCATTAACTGTCAAAAACTGCGTTGGCTTGGAGGTTTTGCGCAGTCACGAATGTACTTCAGAATTGGCTTCGTTGGGCAACAAGATTTCCATTTTCCAAAGTGAGTATCACTGTATCAGTGCTTCAATTGTTCGAGCAAAGTCTTTTTGGAGGGAAGACACTTGACCATGGCTCAAGGAAGGCCATCAGGTTTGGTTGATCGCTTTCTTAAGAGGTCTTTTACGGTGCTCCATACTACTATCTAGTAGTATATAGTATAGAGCAAGGGTAATATGGTAATTGTTAGTAATTATTGATTAAGATCTGATTAGTTTTTTTTTCGATCTGGTCTGCAAAATCAGCCCGCCGCCATCTTCCCCGGTGCACGAGCTGCCTGTGCACGGCCGCCGCCCTCCCCCTGCTGTTTTCCTCCCTCCCGGCCGGTGGCCTGTTTCTGATTTGATTCAAAACAGTAATCCCAAAGGATAAGTGGCCAAGGTTTAATCCCCGCAGTTGGCCGCAGCTCACGCAAGCAAGGTCGCCGTTGTTGGCCTGTCCTTGCCGCTTGCCGTCCTCCCGGCACTCCGCACCACCGCCGCCGCCGGTACGTGTGTCAACTTGATACGAGAAATGAATGCCCCGTAACTTTATAGAATGAAAAATACATTACCATATGGAAGAGGAAAATATATCACATAAATATAATATTTTTTCCCATAATATTTTTTCCCCATAGTACCCTTATACTATCTATACTGGTTAGTTCATACTACCTATACTACTAAACACAGTTATAGTAGTATACAATTAATCTGGTCCATCCGATTTTAACATACTAGTACTTCGATCTTTATATACTAGTCCTTTTTAAGACTAGTATGGCGCACTGTAAAATAGCTCTTTTTTAAAGGACACTAGCTGACAGTCAGTCACTGAAGATTGGCAGACATACGATGAATGCTTTAGATATGTCGTCTTCTATTTGTGGGGAAAGAAAGACTTTCTTGTGTTGGATTCATTTACTGTGTGGTTCAAGATAATTTCCTTGATAGGCACTCCTATGGTTTGGTTAATCATGTTTTTGTTTTTTTTTAATTTCCTCCTCTCTAGCACGGATGAAATGCAATTTATTTTTATCTTAAGTGTAGGTATGCCGTACTATCAAGAGGGATGCATTACATGGTGTTTTGGTTAAGTCTCAATGCTCAAGAAACCTATGAATGTTGAGAGAGACACAAAAAGCCTCACGTGCACGTTGGTGGTTTTTCTGTATGTATTAGGAAGTTCCGGATCTCAACACCCGGATGTTCCGAGTACATTACATGGGGTTGTAACGGCTAGTTAAGTTTGAATTCCGGTAGTTCCAGATTTTGGGTACTCGGAAGTTCCAAGTACATGTGAAGCTGCAACGGCTAGTTTTTGGAGAATGAAGTATTTATACTCCACGACCTCCACAGTTGCCAGCTGCTGCTTCTGAGGTTGCTGTAGTGCTTCCATGCTTTTCTAAGCTTTGCAAAAGCCAGGTGGGCTCTCCCCAACCTCTCTTTGTGAGATTGCACATTCAAAGTGATATCTTTGTGTTGGGTTGAGAGAGTGATAGCTTGAGAGATAATTTGAGCACAACAAAACCTTGAGCATCTGAGTTTGGTCGAAATCTTGTGATTTGCATTTGTTACTCTTGGAGCCTTGGCTCCTAGACGGCTCGACGTCGTCGAGAGCATCCAAGTCAAGCTTGTGGATTCACCTCGGAAGTTTGTATCACCCATCCTTTGTGGATTTTTTAGTAAGTGCGCTTAGCTCCTTTGTTGTGACTAAGTGGAGGAAAGTGGCTTGGCGTGTATAAGCCCGTCTTTCGTAGGCCCTCAACGGAGACTAGGAACCACTGAGCTTGTAGCTTGTGTAGCTCATGCAATGGGTCTGAACTTCGGTATAAATCCTTGTGTCTCTTTGTGATTGATTATTGTCTTGTGGATTTGAGGGGCTCTCCTTGCTCTTGGAGAGATAATTGTTTTTGTTCGTGGAGGAGCCTTGTAGATCTGCTCAGGAACTCTCTCTAAATCACCTCTACATTTGGGGTTTGAACAAGCAAACTTTACTCGCACTATACTTATTGTACTCACTCTGCTCTGTGTGTACTCGGAAGTTACGAGTTGCAAAACCTGGAAGTTCCTAGTACATATAACTGGTCTGTGTTTACCCGGAAGCTCCGGATTTGCAAACCCGGATGTTCCGAGTTAACAACCAGTGAATTTTATCCGCTGCAATTGAGTGAAATTTATAGGTGCGCCTATTCACTCCCCCTCGAGGCGACGTCACGGTCCTTTCAAGAATTCAGTTGAAGCGCTCCAGAGGTAGGGGCACAATGCCCCTCTCTGCCGCGAGATCCCAAATCGCTTTGTGCTGCTTGTTCTTCTCTCAGGTCGTTGGAGTGATCTCACCGGTGGCCACGGGTGTGACAGCTCCTAACCCCAGACCCCTTAACCAGCGGCACCGGAGCGAAGGTCACTGAGCTGCTCGACCGATCGCGCGATGAGTCGCTGAAGCCACCCGTCGCCCTATAGACTTAACGATCTATCTATCCTTTCGGATCCGTACTTCCGGTGCACTCTGATGACCATGCCCAAGCAAAAACCTCCTGAAAACCCAGCACAGCTAGCGAAATCTCCTTTTGACCCCTTCCCTACAAACGCGGTAACGGTTCTGTTGATTTGTTCCCCAACACCTCTACTGTGCTTTTTGCATTTTAGCCTTCAAAAAAGTATCACGTTTAGACTTCTGGAGGAACGAATTACGTTTTTAGACCGAGGGTTGGTGCCACGGTCCACAACACGTAACACGTCTCGGTACCACGAATCCTGGAGCTGAGGTGCGAACATGGAAAACTAAGGTGGCAGAGGCGGCGTCTATGTGATAGACACCTTGGCGCCATAGTTAGTGGCGCCTAGCTCAGTGCCACATATCTTCCATGGCGCCGAGGTTTCTTTCCTACACTACGGCGCCTCCGAATTCAGATTGAGTGACTTGCCTTCAGCAACACTAATTCACATCTGCAAACGAGACGAAGCTCAGGAATTCAGCACCGCCGGCCAATTCCATCACCGCTCGTCAACAATTCACACCAAGCACTAGTAAAATCGATTCATCATGGCCTCCTCTTCTCTCATATACTTTCAATTTTGTTGGAGATGACATGACTTAATTTGCTCTTAATTTTGTTCGCTAATGGCTGATAGTCCTATGTGGCGCGGGCTATCTCCCTCGCATCCCAGCAAAAGCACGTCCTAAGCCCCACGACGGCCAAGCCACTCGTCTGCTAGGGTCATTAACTGACGAACTGAACGCAGACGACCTCACTTGCAGGAAACGCCCGATTAATTGATTAGCAGTGGTAAAATTATGATTTGAGCGGGGAATTTTGATTTCTAGAGATGTGGAGCAGTGGAGGAGGCCTTTGAAGAATCCCAGCTGCCTGTCTTCCTCGGCATCAGCTTCGATCACTTCCTCGCCACCCTCTCAGCCGGCAACGGCCCCAAACAACATCCCGGCGCGCGTGTTGTTGGGCTGGGGTTATTAATTACAACCTGGAACCGTGGGCCCTTTTGCTTGGAAATGCTAGGAGCTGTTGGATCAGAATTGGACGATGGATGTAGGGCCTCCAGTCACGCCGTGACTTGCTTACTGAGTCCGTCGCTTCGTCCGCGCTCCGCCGGCTCCGCCTCTCCTCGCCTTCACCCTGCAA
This sequence comes from Echinochloa phyllopogon, assembly GCA_033239725.1. Classification (NCBI taxonomy): domain Eukaryota; kingdom Viridiplantae; phylum Streptophyta; class Magnoliopsida; order Poales; family Poaceae; genus Echinochloa; species Echinochloa phyllopogon. The sequence goes on from BTCW01000001.1 coordinate 9,349,198, forward strand.
ACGGTTTGATTTCAAATAGGTTTAATGGGTTGGATTTTGACGTGGAGTGTATTAGATTGGGTTGAAATGAGTTATATTAGTTTGGTTTCCAACCCACTTGCGGGCTGACCTCGCCTAGCGCAATCCGTCGATCCCCTTCGTCCTCGATCGCGCCCGGCGCCGGATCCCTCCGCCCCCGCTTCCCCGGAGCCCTAGGACGATCGGCTTCTTCCTCCCCCCAAGGTAACAAACCTCACCCCTTTCCTCCCCTCGTAGCGCTGCTCTCATTAACTCGGATTCCGTTCGTAGATGCTAAATTGATCCGAGGCGGAAGTCGATTTGTGGTGCTTCTGGTTGCAATTGCTTCAAATCTGGTGAAAATCTGGGCAGGATGTGTGGTCTAGGAGCACCCGAGTAATTACTCCCTAGGCCGATTGTTATCTGGCAGCCTGATAAGTATAACCCCCTAGTACCTTTGGCTGTTGTTGTTCGGTGATGCAATGTACATTAGTCTTTGTTTGGAGAAGTAACCCTGACCCTGCTCTGTTACTCTGGTGTTTCAGTGTTAACCTGGTTTGCCCACCGTGATTTAGCTGATCCAGTGAGCAGTTAGTGCAAATCTAGCGAAAGCTTCTGCAGGCTGTGGCCTAGGAGCTCCAAAATACTAGTTCCTTCCTAGCTGATTGTTATCGGGTAGCTTTTGCCTGGTACTTTTAGCAATTGTGTTGTTCGATGCTGCAATGTAGATTATTTCCATTTTATTTGCTTGTGCGAGGAGCAACGTGGATTGGATCTAACATCGCAGACTGATCCTGATTATGGGCTGTCGATCCTTTTATGTTTATGTTCTGTCTGCTTGTGTAGATCTGGTTTGAGAATGTGAAATTAATCGATTTGGAGCCTAGTTAAACTGATAATCATGGCACAATAAGGAAGATATATAGAGGCCTGGGACTGAGGGTCAACAGGGGATTTTTTTTTTGGAAATACCGGAGCTTTCATTAATTTAACACAGGTGTATTACAATCAGATCTCAGCAGTTCTCGTAGCGACGGTGGTGACTCTTGCCACTCTACCACTGTCAGGCTACTAGAGACCTGCTTCGTACATTCATGGGCGACTCTATTACATAGTCTACCAGCAAAAACTAGCTTAAAGCCCCCAAAGCTCCGGCTTGCATCGCGAATCTCCTTCAGGACAGCTGCTATAGAAGATCTCTGAGCTTCACCACGGCTCCAAAGGTTCACCAAATCCTGGCAGTCTGTCTCAACACATAGATTTTGTATCCCTTTTCGCTGAGCAAACTCCAGGCCCTCTTTACATGCTAATGCTTCCATCAGTAGCGCATCTAGACTGAATTGTTGCCATCTAGCTCGTGCCCCAATGAAGGTCCCTTCATGGTCGCGAAGCACTACCCCAACAGCACCTGAGCCATCAACGGGATAGAATGCTCCATCCACATTACACTTGAACCAGCCTGGGTCAGGCGGAGTCCAAACAGATCTCTTCAACTCTTTCTTCTCTCCTGTATTCTGATGCGCGAACTGCCATAAATCATAGGCTGTGTCTCGCACCCAATTCAAAGTCTGTCTCAATGGTACTGGGGCCTCTCCATGTCGTCTCCTATTCCTGGCCATCCATAGAGACCACATTCCACAAAAAATGATTGCTGCCTCTTTCCTGGAACAAATACTTTCAGAGATTAAATCATGTGCCCAAGTCACCGGGTGCAGCTGTCGAATCTGAACACCAGTGACTTCTTTTGCATTCATCCAGAAAAGTCTCGCAATAGTACAGTCCATAAGCACATGTTTGATGGACTCTTCCTCTGCGCCACATACATCACAAGCTGCTAGTTGTTCAATGTGTCGCCTATGGAGGATTTGCTTCGCCGGGAGGTATTCGTTAACCACCCGCCAGAGGAACACTCGTACCTTCGGCGGTACTTCCACCTGCCAAAGTTTCTTCCAAACAGCTTCGGACGACGACGCCTGCCCTCCCTCAGCTGCACGATCATGCTTCTGTTTATTCAGCAGACGGTAGGCTGAACGCACCGTGTATAGGCCATGCTTTTCCGGTGCCCAGGCCCATGTATCACTTTGTGTCTTCTTGCATGGAGTTCTCAAGATTGCCTCAGCATCGAATGGAGCAAAGGTCTCCCTAATGAGATCCTCATTCCATGTTCCACTTGGCAAAATTAGCTCTGACACCCATCTAATATTATTGAGTGCCGGTGTAATAGGCGAGCCATTAAAATGGTTTGCAATCCACTTCTGACCCCAAACGTCAGTTGTCGAGCCATCACCTATTCTTTTCACAAGACCTTTCATCAAAACATCTCTACCAACCAGAATGGCTCTCCAAGTGTGGCTAGCATGTTTCTTTCTGGCAGCTTTCAGGAATTCTCCATCATGATAATATCTCCCTTTAAGAACTCTTGCACACAAAGAATCTGGTCTTTCCAAGAGTCTCCACCCTTGTTTACCCAACATAGCTTGGTTGAAGAGCTTTAAATCTCTAAAACCCATTCCCCCTTGTACTTTGAACGTGTTAATTTCTCCCAGCTTTGCCAATGCATATGCCGATTATCCGCTGAGCTTCCCCACCAGTAATTAGCAATGGACGCCCTCAACTTTTTACAGGTGTCGACCGGTAGCAAAAAGCAGCTCATGGGATAAGTGGGCACTGCCTGTGCTACTGATTTTAGTAGAGTTTCACGACCTGCACAACTAACTTCGCGTGCACTCCATCCTCCTATCAGGCCCTTGACTCTGTTTGGTAAAGGCATAAAGGCTTCCTTCGTTGCTTTGCCCAAGGCTGTAGGCAAACCCAAGTACTTCTCAGCCAGGGCCTCGGTAGCAATGTGCAGAGTCTGACAAACCTCAATTTTCATGTCATCAGAACAGTTCTTGCTAAAGAAGATGGCAGATTTCTCCCTGTTCACCATTTGGCCTGATCCTCTTGCATAAACATCTAAGATCACCTGCAATGGAGAGGCCCCTCTCCGCGACGCTTCTGAAAAAACTATGCAATCATCCGCAAAGAGAAGGTGGGAAATCCATGGAGCATGCACGCCAACACTAACACCTGCATATTGGTTAACATTGGAAGTTTTGAGGTAGTAGTAGTAGTAGTTTGTCAGACATTCAGTGTTCAGGTTAAATCTGATTAGGAGGTTCTGTGAACCTGGTCTGTTTACTTGCATCTTAATTTTTTATTGGTATTACTGGAAGGGCGGACCTGGCACAGTGGTAGAGACTCTCCACTCGTGGCCTGGAGGTCCTGGGTTCGAACCAGCCTCTTTGCGGAATTTTAAAAGAATTTTGCAAGGGTATGGCTGTCTAGGAAATCCCTTCCCCAGACCCCACCTTGTGTGGGAGCTTTCGCACTGGGTACGCCCTTTTTTTATTACTGGAAAGCTGTATGCCTATGTATATACCTTAATAAGGGGAATTTATCCAGTTTCTCGTAGAATTTTTTACATGTATATACTGATTGGCAGGGAGGGTCATTAATTTAGTTTGGTCGGCCCTTTTTCATGATTTCTCGGACCATATATGGTTGAACATATTAGTCGTTACTATGCAAGCATATGGTTTTGTGTGATTCGTCTGTGCTGTCAGAACAATATTTTTGCTGATAAGATTGAATAGGTTTCCCGCCAGTCAGTGCCAGTATCGGTCGGCCCAATAAGTTTTTGGAGAAAGAGAAGAGGTCCAACCCAACAACAAACTGGCACTGCTGCTCGTAGTATATGGACCCAATAACGGCCTGTTTGAACTTTGTAGGCCCATCTAGCCTCCTCAAGGCCGTCTCCCGAGTCGCGACCCATCAATCTCTCCGTCCGGTTCATCTCCGACGGCCGTCGTCGCAGAGAGTCACCGGCATGCCATCTTCGCCGCAGCCGCTCGCCTCGCCATGCCGCGGGGGCCTCGTTATGCTGCTTCTCTCCTCCTCCGCGCACAGGTCTGCCCCTCGCCGCCCCCCCCCCCCCCCCCTTCCTCGATGCGCTCCGCTTCCATGTTCAACTCCCTCCTGACCGTGCCGTGGACGTTCCCCTGCAGCGCGGAGGGCTCGACGAGGGTGCTTAGCGTAGGCAAGGAGCTGGTGGCCGAGACGATGCCGCTGCGCCACGGCCGGAGTGTCTACAGGATCGACGGGCTGCGGCCGTCCGCGTGGTACGAAGTCAAGATCTCCTACCCGGCCTCTGTATGATCTGTACCCTTCCCATGAGAAAAATGAAGTTGCGGCATCGTTGTGTTCTTAAAGGCTGTGTTTGTGTCTGTATCTGTAGATACCATCCAGCTTTTCGATTCGGCTTGTGGACGATCCTGACAATGCAGACTGGAGCAGCAAGAACAGGAGGCTGCTTAACACAGAGAAGATAATTTTCAAGGCTGAGGGTAGCAACCCGGTTAGTGTTGATCAGTCATCAACCAATGAGCTGAATTTATTGCTTACCTGTAGAATCTCAATGGCATTCTTGACGAGGTGACTTTTGATGAACGTATGTCATCGATTTCAGGTTTATGTTCTTGTCACTGTGGAGCCTGAGGGTGTGGTGGCGAAGCCAAATGTGCCGGAGAGAGAACTTGCACTTTTTAACATTGGTATGGAATTAGAGTTTCACTATTGTTATTTTCAGACGTCTTTTATTATATTAGGATTAAGATGGGTATTGGATGAATCAGGCTCAGTAATTTGGGCATTCCTGCCCGCGGAAACCTTTAGCGGTTCAAGCAACATCATGCATTTCCTAACTTTGGTTCATCACTTGTTATTACATTGTATATCACTGGAAGGTTTGAAGAGATTATTTGGAATCCTAATAGGCTTGGATGCTTGATGTGTGACCTTAAATTTGGCAATACAACTTTCTTCCTACTCAGTTAAGAAAAGACAAAGCTGAGTACACTAACTTAATACTGCAGTACTACCTAACAGCTTCTACTTTTGTTTTTGGACTTGCCTAATTCAATGATCTGAATTCCCTTTTTGTCTGATCTCATCGGTCTTACTAGTGGGTACTTTATGATTGAGTGGTTGGGTGTTCTAACTGATTTGTCTGAATTTCTGCTGTTGCCATTAATAAAAGACAGCATCCGGCATCTGCTTGTTTTCAGTTCCACATTATTATCTGTCATTCCTAAGAGAACAAGTTCTTGCAGTGTGTAGATACACACCCTTGCAAATCCTGTCGATGTTCCCTAGTGAAATTTCAGACTAGAATCAACCTTGATTGTGATGGATTAATGAGTTGCTCATGCATGTATTCAGTTGTCTCTGTTGGCAAATTGTCTACTGTCCTCTTGATAATTGCCTTACTTTAGATCTTCCTATAAGAGTTTTCATTTAACAAGTACCACACTCGCTTTCTGAAAATGAACTTTAAGCACCACATTTGCTTTCTGAAAATGAAAAATTCGGTGGGTCTTGTTATCCTTCTCTTTCTTCTGTTTTTATGGGCTTTTATTATGCAACTGCCTAAACAATGCAGTCGATGAAATTATGGATACTTGATTTATTTTGCAGTTTGCGATGAACTTATGCTTGGGATCCCACTTTTTGCCTGGTGGGTTGGGATCGCAGCACTACTCTGCATCGTGCTGGCGTCTCTGGCACCACTTGTTCTCCCGCTGCACAAGCTCCTTAACTATGAAGGCTCAGATTTGAGCAAAGCTGATGCCGCCAAGATGTCATGATGGGCGAAATAGGTTTGCAAGACACGAATGCTCAGTTTTTCAGGTTAGGCAACTGTAACGGTCTTTTCCTTTTCAGATGGTTCGAGCATCTGACTGTGATTGCTGTGCCCTGTTAGGTTCAAAAGAAAAGATTGATGTGTCCTGGTGTTTATAGTGCTGTACACATCCACTTGAATCCTGTAGTGATAGATCAACTGTTAGAGCTCGGTTTCTGACTTGTGTTGTTCCGATAAAGCGGGATGCTCGGCAATTTTCAGACCTTGGGTTGCAGTTGCCGCTCCGGCATCACGGTGAAAGCTAGCTGACAGTGCGTGGTGTCTGACCTTGTGTCGGAAGTTGTATTCGTTAACAATCGAAAAAAAAACATCTATCTTATATGTGTACAACAAGCTTGTGGTGGCTTCTTCTGCCATTCTTGGTACACTGCAGCATCTTCAGCGCCAACGAAACGGCACTCTTCACTTGCCGTCTATCTTGTACCACCGCCACGCCACCAGGGCCTTGGCCCGTGGCCAAATCAGGTGGAAGGGATCGAGCCCCGGTGGCAGGGGCTCGGCTCGGCGTCGCGCCGGAGCCGAGGAAGAAGAGGCCATGCCATGTGGTTTTCTTGGAGTACGTCGCCTAGCTTAAACAGGATGTGCCACGAAGCCGCCGCTGCTGCCGCTCATCTCCACATCGCCGTCCCAAAACTCTTCACTTTCCAGCGCTCTCTGCTTGCCACCTGCTTGGCTGTCGCCTTGCTTCTTCCCCTTGCCGCCGAGCTGCTGCTCCCGCGCGCCGCGGCCGCCGGGGCCGTCCTCGCTGCCGTGGCACGCGCCGGCGACGCTGGCGGTGCGGTCGTACCGGAGGAGCTGCTGCAGCACCTGCTTCATCGACGGCCGCGCCGCCGCGTCGTCCCCGGTGCACACCACCCCGAGCAGGAACACGACCACCGCGTCGTCCGCGTGCACGTCCCTGTCCCTGACGCCGCCGTCCACGACGTCGCGCAGGGCGGCGGCGGCGGTGGTGCCCGTGCCCCCCGCCGCCGCCGCCTGCTTGTACCGCTGCCACGCCCACTCCACCAGGCAGCACTCGGCGGCGCCGTCGTTCGCCACCCGCCCCGTCGCCAGCTCCAGCAGCACCACCCCGAAGCTGTACACGTCCACCTTCTCGCTCACCTTGGCGCCGCGCCCGCACTCGGGGGCCATGTACCCGAAGGTGCCGCCGGCGGCGGACACGGACTCCGGCTCGCCGGAGCTGTTGGCCAGGATCCGGGCCAGCCCGAAGTCGGCGATCTTGGCGCGGAAGCCCGGGTCCAGCAGGATGTTGCTGGACTTGACGTCCCGGTGCATGATGGGCCGCGCCGACTCGTCGTGCATGTAGCTCAGCCCCCTCGCCGCGTCGATGGCGATGCCCAGCCGCGTCGGCCAGTCCAGCGCCGCCGTGCCGCCGCCGCCGCCGCCGGCGAGGCCCTTGGGGTGGAGCCACCGGTCGAGGCTGCCGTTTTCCATGTACTCGTACACCAGCAGCTTGGTGTCGTCGCTGGAGATGTAGCAGAGGAGGCTCACGATGTTGGCGTGCCGGATGCCGCCCAGGATCCTCACCTCCGACGCGAACTCCCTGTCCAGCTTCTCCTCCGGCTTGCCGCCCCTGCTCCACAGCTTCTTCACCGCCACCACCTCGCCGTTGACGCCGCCGAGGTGGACGCGGTACACCTTGCCGGAGCCACCGCTGCCGATCATGTCCTCCTCGCGGAGGTTGTTGAGGATGTCGCTCTCGGTGAAGTCGATCTTGCGGAACGCCGTCATCTTCCACGACGTCACGTCGCGCCGCCGCGCCGCCTTCCGCCGGACGACGAGGCACCCGGCGGCGCCCAGGAGGAGGACGCCGGAGACAACCGAGAACAGGATGATGAGGCCGGTCGACATCTCGTTGTGGCTGCGGTAATGGCACACCCGGATGTTCGTGTTCAGGTTCACGGCGGCGCAGAGGCCATCGTTCCCGAGGAAGGACTCGTCGTACCCCGGACTCTGGAGAGACCAGGGGAGCTCGCCGGCGAGCTGGTTGTAGGAGAGGTTGAGGTCGCTGAGACGGAGGTTGTTGAACTCCTCCGGTATTTCGCCGGTGAGCTTGTTGTTCGAGAGGTCAAGGATGGTGAGCACCGGCAGCGAGCCGATCGCCGCCGGGATTTCGCCGGATATCTGGTTGCCGCTAAGGTTCAGATAATTCAGCTTTGCCATTGATCTAATGGAAGGTGGAATCGGACCAGATATCCGGTTCCCCGCCAGATACAGCTCGGTGAGGTTGGCTAATCCCGACATGTTTGCCGGTAGCTCGTCGGAGAACTGGTTGTTCTCGGCCTTGAAGCTATTCAGCCCCGGCGCGGATGACGGCACGGTGCCGGTGAATCGATTATTCCCCATCTCAATCCGTGAGATGTTGGAGGATATCACGCTGGGCAGAGTGCCAGTGAAGTTATTGTTCTGTATCTTGACGGTGGTCAGCTTGGGGAACGCCGACCATACCGTCTCGGGGAAATTCCCGGTGAAGTGGTTGTTGTACGCCATGATGTTGTCCAGCGTGTCGCACGCCCCGAGCACCGGCGGGAACACGCCGGAGAAGCTGTTGTTGAACACGACGATGTCGTAGAGCTTCTTGTTGAAGCAGAGGGTGTCCGGGAGCTCGCCGGAGAGCAGGTTGTTGCTCACCTCAAGGTTTCCCAGCGGCGAGTGCTTCCCGAGCTCCGGCGGGAGGGGGCCGGAGAGCATGTTATTGAATAGCCGGATGTCAGCGAGCTTCGGGAGCAGCCCGATGCTCGCCGGAATTGGGCCGGTGATGTTGTTGTAGTACAAGTAGAGCAATGCCAAGTTCTTCATGTTGCCGATGGAGTCCGATATCGGGCCGGTGAGCCGGTTCACCGACAGGTCGAGCTCGCGCATGCTGACGGCGGTGATCTCCGGCCCGATCCTGCCGGTGAAGCTGTTGGCGTATAGGTACAGGAACTCAAGCTTCTGAAGCTTCCAAACCCACGCCGGGATTTCACCGTGGAGCTTATTTTCGTACAGAGCCAGCATGGTCAGTTCGGTGAGCGACGAGAGCGTGTCGAGGATGACACCAGTTAGGTTCATCTCTGACAGCCACATCGTCTTCAGATTGGTAAGTTTGCCAAATTCGTCAGGGATTGGGCCTGGCATGAAGGGATTATTTGCCAGAGTAAGCGTCTCGAGCTTGGTTAGACTTCCAATGGCAGAGCCCGGGTAAGTCCCATTGAAACTGTTAGTGTCAAGAAGAAGGGACTTGAGCTTGGTTAACTTGGCGATCGCCGATGGGACGCTGCCGGTGAAGCCGTTGCTTGACAGGTTCAGGTGCTCCATCTCCGACGACAATTTGTCGATGTCAGCCGGCAGGGAACCCGAGAAGAGATTGTTCGACAGGTCGAGGTAGGTTAGAGCCGAGCAGACGTAGAGCGCCGTCGGGAATTGGTCGGTAAGGTTGTTGTAGGAAAGGTCTAGGTAAGACAGGCTCTTGAGGGTGCAAATGGAGGCAGGGATTGGATTGGAAATGTTGAATTTTTGGAAGGATAGGGCGGTCACTTGGCCATTGTTGTCGCAGCTGACCCCTGCCCAGCTGCAGTGGGCAGAGGCGTTCTGTAAACTCCACGAGCTGAGTGCAGAAGGATTGCCCCAGGCTTTCTTGACTGTTACGAGTGTGTCGATCTCGGTGGAGTTGGTCTGCGCCATGGATTGCGAGAAGATGGAGTTGGAGCTGAGGAACAGTAGCAGGAAGAGGAGAAGATTGTAGTGGGCCATTTCTTTGTGTCAGGAAGGTTTGCTCTTGGAGGTTCTAGCTAGTGTGGTGATGAACGGTAAGTGAACTCAACAAGATAGTTATAGAGAAGTGGCCAGTGGAGACAAGGATCGATGGAAGACTTGGAGTCAAGTGTTTGCAATAATGCTGTCGTGAAAGATACGCCATGGAAATCTTCGTTCATTGAGCACTTATTCGTGCGCCTAGATCGGATAATTTGTCGAGACCCGCATAGCATCTCCAAAAGACTATATTCTATAAATCATCATTTGAAGAATCATTTAAGTTAAAATTATTTTCTATATTTTTATACGTTCAACAGTTTTTTATATCTTGTGCGCAGTTTAGAGAGTAATTGCATGATACAGTAGCTTACAGTTATACGTTTTGTTTTATTTTTTTTAAAGAAATACCCCAAGGAAGACCCTTAAAGTTTAATGTGCCTCACTCAGGATTTGAAACCTGAGTGGAAGCCTTCTAGTTAGTGACCTTTGCCAATACACCATGAGCTCCTTGGCCTATTCGTTTTGTTTTAATAGGCCAGTTATATACATAGATCATAGTAAGGCATATACAGAGTATATCAAGGATGAAAGTTGTGAACCAAAAGAAAAGAAAACGAAAGGCGCTAATGATGGTGAATTTGGCGATTGAGCACCTTGTTCCTTTGTGTTATCCAGTGATAGGTATCTGGGTCCGGGCTCTGCCCTTCATGCTTCCTGCAGCATGTGTGGATCTCGCCTCATCCTTTTGGCAGAAAGTAGGGGGCCTGAGGGAATATATGCACCGGCAGGTCTGGAACTCTGAATAATTCTCTCGATCTTGTTCAGACTTGACTTAGGAGCATCGCATCCATCCCGGCCGGTTTGAGCTAAGGCTTTTCATTGTTAACTGCATTTTTGTTCCAAGCTGAAGGTGGGTGGAATGGTCTCTCAGAAAAGCCGTCCGCGTCTCCATTGGAAAAATGGGAAGATGGGGGCCTCACTGCCGGTGAGAATGATGTCTGTAATCATCGGCGAACAGTGCAAGGTGTCGAGTAAACCACGTCTTAGCTTGTTCCCATCTCTGGCTGGGAGCCTGGGATTGGGAATCTTGCCCATGAGCCTCTCTCGGAGCCGTTCGACGACTGGACGCAACGCAGTGGCGGCGCGAGCCAAAAGTCTGAGTGGCACACAGCACCGAGTTGTGCAGACGACAGCGAGCGGCGGGCCCCACATGCCAGTGGGCCAGCCAACTGATTGGAGTCGTCGCTAGTTCGGGCCCATCCTCGATTGGCGACGACGCCTGCTCACTCGGCTCCAACGTGGCCGCTCGTCTCCCAGTCCCAGGCTGGGATCACAATTCACAAACAGAAGCTGGCCATGATCACAAACAAAAGGCGGCGCCGCGGTGGGCAGTGGCCACTGCGTCGTAGAGGATGATCCCAGGGCAGTTTTTTTTTCCTTTTTTTATGAAACAGGAGGGTTTCCCTACTGATTATATATTAAGAGAAGCAAATCGTAAATAAAGTTACAGAAGAGGTTAGGGAGGAGCTAGGAGTTGCATAAAGTAACTCCCATTACTCTATCAAAGGGAAGTAAGACTGCTTTGGCTGATGAAACATCAGAGCAAATAGCTTCATAAAAACTTCTTTGCTTCTATCAATGTGTTAGGAACAACGCCTTTAAATATCTGTTCATTCCTTGATAACCAAAGTGTCCAAGCCATGATCGAGCCCATGATGAGGATGATTCCATGTAGAATGGCACTGCTAGTTGTACTTTAAAGCTTGCCAAGCAATGCACACAATTGTTATGAGAGCAGCTCCATATGTTTTCGTTTCAAAATATTTCTGGTGCTTAAGATATCATTTAATAGCAACAAAAAGAATTCTTTGTGTTTAGGTTGCCAGGATCATTTTCATAACCATTTGAAAATAGGGTGAACCTCTGGATGTCCCATATATGATATGCTTGTAAGCCTTTGTTGAGGTAAAAATAGGAGAGCCCCATATGTATCCCAATATATCACTTTCTGAAAGTTCTTGCATTATATGGACATAGACCTCTAACTCTAGGAACTGCTTAAAGGCTTCCTCTGTTAATGGCAGATGGAAGAGATTATGGAACTGAGCAGCAACTCTTGCTTTCTGCACTGACATGTGTTTGTTTTTTTTGCAAAAGATTAGAGCTCCGGATATTAAGTTTACGGATACTATTCTTGGAGGATGACTGCGTTTTAGACAACAACTGCGTCTTAGAGTACTATATTCTTTACTGCTCATCCAAAGACTTCAGGTCTTTCGGGCAAATAATTAGTGTCATATATTTTTGACATGGCATGCAGAGTAAAAAAATGAGACAAAAACTGTATTTTCATAGAGATATAACTTTAACTCCATAGCCAAAACTAGAAAATTGTGCATATACCTTGAGCTCATTGTCGCAGATATAACACATCTAACAATTAGTTTACTTAGTGTAACAAACAACACTAGCATACTATGCATTGCCTTTTTTTTTCAGATAACAATTTTAGAGAGTGCCTTGAAGCTATTGTAACCGTACAATTGACAGATGCACTTCCACGAGCCGACCAATAAAAATGGCTATTTGAGATGAAGTGGAATTAGGTTTCACGATTTCTATTTTTCTATTTTTTAACAAAAATAAATTACATGCCACTATTTCGTCAAGAATTGTACTCGATCACTTTGTTTGTGCCAATAATTTAAGTTGCCCTTTGGTGATACTAGAAGGAGCCATCGACCTGATCAAGTGAGGATGAGGACGACTAGCAGTACTGATGTAGGCTTCAAAAGAAAAAAAAACAGTACTGATGTAATATTGAGCTATGGCCTATAGCAGTGACGACCTTGACCAATGCTGTAGGCCGCCCAAATTAATTACTTGGCGGATACTGAACAAGACTTCGGCATAGCACAGTACGTTGGTGGGATGTGCTTCAGATTCAATAACTCTTTGTATTCGGATTTGATTCTCATGAGATCGATATACTAAAACAATTCTGGAAATTCACACAAAAAAAATCAAAACATCCGACCAACTATTAGTGGACTCAATCATAGCTATCGTATCATTCCCAATTAGAGACAAGAGTCTCCACATCCATCTTCTCAAGTTGCACTAGAAAAACGAGATAGAACAATGTGGATATTATAGATCAAGTTAACAAAAAATAGAACAATGATGAACAATTTTGATCCATTATAGGTCCTACATTTATGTACTAACTTCTAAGACGTACGTCTCTTAATAAAATTACAAGCTTGTTGCAGTAGCATGCATTATAGGAAACAAGATATTTGTCGAATGTCTGAACCTTTGCCGAGTGTTTTTTTACACTCGGCAAACAATCTATTCGTCGAGTGATATACAATGGATCTAATTTGTTTGTAAAGTATCCAAGCCTATCACTATAAAAATATCCTACAATAACACCTAAATATTCAAATTACCAATATCTACCATTATTATAAAATATATCTAACTGGTTTCCTAGATCTGCATCTAAATTTACCCAATTTTACTATTATTAAAAATAATGCTAACTAGTCCCTATATCTACATCTAAATTATCCAATTATACCATCAATAAGAAACAGTTTAGAGTAACTCCAAAATCAACCAACAAACTTCTGATACTTAATTATGTCTTCTTAAAACACTTATTCTTCTTGAAGTGCCCAGGTACGTATAGGTTGATAGGACAATATCTGGTATCGTAAAAGACCATATGACGGGGCTGCTAGCCTGGCCTGACATCTGCAGGAGGCTATATACAGAAAGACTTGCAGAAGTAGAATCAGAATAACTCGGAGATCGGGCCCGGCCCTTGACAGTAAAAGCATAGGCCGCGTTTAGATGCCGGAATCGGCGTCCGGGACTGGCCGGCACTATAGCATTTCGCTTGTACGTGCGAAAAATTATCTAAAAATTTATTAATTAGTCTTAAAATGTTCGTCTCTCAGAGTACAACAAAAATGTGTAATTAGTTTTTGATTTTATCTATATTTAATACTCCATACATGTTATGATATTTTGATGTGATGAGAAATCTTTCTTTTGCATAGTAAATTTGGGAGGAACTTTTTGGAACTCATAGTTCTAGAAGTCTACGTGTAATCGCAGAAAACGAGATGATCTATAGCATAAACAGAAAATAATACTTTGCACTGCTGCATGCTCTCTAGCCTGATCGAGAGTACGATGCAACTCTCCTTGAGAGGGAGAGGGAGAGAGAGAGATGCAACTCCTGAACCATATCCCGCACGGCTCTTCACATGCTCGTCGTTCACCGTTGCCAGTCACTCTCAACTCGTCTATTCGATCATGATTGATGAATCCTTTTCTGGATTACACTATTTTTGTTTTGCAAAACAGTAGTACGTGATGTTGAATTATTAAAGACAATGAAATTTAACGACCCGCGGAGCACGCTTACGACTTGTGTGACAATACCAAATGATGTGGTGATAACTGACAAGCACACATGACAACTTGTCAATCGCAACAAGCCAAAACGCATGGACGGAATCCGATAAACGATGTCCTCCAATGACAACGATGCCCTACTTCACACGGTGCTGCGAGTGATGATTTACCCTCCACTCACACGGGCACACAGCGCTGCCGGAGTTGCCCTCGCATGATGTAAAATTTTCGTTTTCTTCCAGCCAGATGAATCTAGCTATACTACTGTTCCCTCCGTCCCATAATATTAACATTCCAAGCATTCAAACTAAAGAAATAACAGAACTGGTAAAAGACCTCTATACCCCTCATTTTACACTATCCACCAACTCTCTACCCATCCCACCAACCCATTTAATTTTGTCCTATCTGTAGAAATGTTTACATTTTGGCACAAAATTTAAACCCTATAAATGTTTATATACTGGGACGAGGGAGTACTGTATATGCAGCACGCCAGCACCCACCCTTGGAGTCGAGCGGACATGCACCGACTCTGTCCAGTGTTGCAGAGTATGTGGCCGGTGTAACTCTGATGGATACAATTATTTGCATCGATCGTCTTGTTCAGGCTGAAGAATAGCATGTCCCTTCAACTCTTCAAGCTTTCTGATCGAGTCAATGGCCAAGGGGATAAGTCTAGATACCATATTTCCAAATTACTTTAGAACCATATTCTCAAATTGCTTTAGATTCCGTTTGGAATTTCACATGGTTGTTCGGCAATGTCTCAAGTAACAGAGCAAACCCCACAGGGATAGGTTGCACGTGTGTCGAAGCTACTGTTGTGCAACGCGTCACCCTAGTGACTCGTTGAGCCACGTGTAGCTTCATTTGTTAGTAGTGTTTATCTATAGTAGTAGTTGATCAATTTAAAGAAATATAAAAGGTGTCCTTACAATAAGGACGAACTCGATCTAGATAGAGATCAAACTCAACAGAGCGTTGAGATCAAAATAACATATCAGGTAGATGGGCGTTGGCTTCGCCACCGAGGCCAGAGCGAGGGAAGTGGACGAGTTGCCTGCGTAGAAGGAAGTGGTGACGAAGGTGATGACCAGAACACAGGTGCTGCACTGGACTGTGGATCTGCCGCCGCCGCCGCCGCCACTGGTCGATCTATGTCGTTTGGTCCGGATCTACCTTGTCCTCCACAGATTTCTGCTAAATCAAGTCGATTTAGTGCTATAGTGTTCTGATTTATTGACATCTTTGGAGACTAATTAATCTTGAGATTCTATGGCCGGATTGTTGAGGACGAAAGAGAATCACAAGAGGAAGGATGGAGAACGGGAGAACGGGACGTACCTGTACCTGACTCTTTGAGAAACATTGCCTGCTCTAGCATGCCTTTCATTCGCTCTCCTGCATGGCTTAATTTCTGGATCTATAGCTTTCTGGAATCTGGACTGCCATGGTTGGAGAGGGAGAAGAGAAAAGATGGCGAGCAAGATGAAGACGGCGCCGCTGGATTTTCCCGGCTGCTTGCGGGAGGACGACTGGACGAAGGACACACGGTGAGAGAAACTTTGTTACTGTACGTGCGGTCAGTAGAAGTTTCGGCCCAGATTTGGACTCTCAATTTGGGAGTACGGAATTCTATGCACACTGTATCATTTCATTTGTATTTGTGAAAAATTGTTCAAAAATTGATTAGTTAGGCTCAAAATGTTCGTCTCGCAGAGTGCAACAAAACTGTGCAATTAGTTTTTGATTTCATCTATATTTAATACTACATGTATGTTATGATATTTTGACGTGATGGAAATCTTTTTTTATAATGAATTTAGAAATTGATTTTTTGAAACTACACGGCCTTCGTTCGACTTATACTGACAGCAATAGTCGATGCAGAAGGTGTCGAGGGAAAGCCAGAGCTCGTCTCTGGTGCTGTCTGTGAACTGACAATATCATGGTGGGTCGTTGACGTCAAGTCGTGCCTTGGCACTTTGGCAGCCCTGCAATAATTTTACTTCCAAGTTCCGACCCAATTAATGCTCCAACTGCGGACAAGGATCAATTAGGCCAGTCTTAGTGGGGGTTTCATGGGAGTTTCATGGCATTTAATGTGCTGATGTGGCAGAGGAGAGAGTGGAGAGTTTCATGGGATGTGAGAGGAGTTTCATCACCATAAAACTTATCTGGCACAATTACCTAGTTTCTGGTTTAGGTAACTATGCGATGAAACGCTGCACTGAGATTGGCCTTGTAGTGGGCGTCACCACCGTCATTATAACGTCGTTGAACCACACTAACATATCCCAATAAAAAGGAACGTTCGATTGTGCACAAATCTCAATTTTTCTTTTTGTTTGAATTGTGTAGGTGTATTTAAACAGGCCAACTCTAGACCAAACATACTCGATCCCCTCATCTAAATTCAGTTATAATTTAAATTTGTGCATGTAATTTGATAGCTAGACCTTGTTGCATGTTCGAGTGGCCGCCGGGAGTTCATCTGGTTTTACCTGCATGTTTCAAATCAGATGCATCAAATCGAATTCCTATATATATATACTACTTGAAATGACGACTTTTATATGTCGTCTGCAGGGGGCCAGTGCAAGGAGACAAACTTGCGAGACGGGGTTCTTGACATCTTGTCGTGCATCAAATTATTATGCAATTGTACCGTAAACAACGAGTGGACACGCCAATCGTCATCAAGGTGTGGCTAATATACCTACCAGTACAAGTAGGAGGCTGTGACCGACTGTGATGCGTCGTCCTCAGTGGGACAATAATATGCCTAGACACTAGAGTGATTATATTCGCCCCGCATGTTCTATTTGAGCACGCAGTGGATTGGGGGAGAGAGCGATATTTCTTCCAAGGAGAATATGTGCTCCTTTCGAATCATTTGACCTCCTAATAACCATCAATCTTCAAACAATCAGGCAATAATCAATAATCAAGCAGTGAGAAGTGGTGTACAATTATTGTACAGCTACTCCTTTTCACAGCATTGGAGTTTAGTTACTTGATATATGTGCAGCTCTGCCTAACGCACCACCTAATCCAAACTCCACTGCATCAATACACATATACAAGAGGTAATTTTTTTACTCATTTTTATACAACCCATCGTATAGTAGCCGCAGCCCACAGTAATACAGACTATTGTTTTTTCTTCTCCATGAGAATACGTGTGCACCACTGCACGTATGTAAATTCCATGGGGAACTACCTATGTTTTTTTAAAGAAAAAGTGGACAACTTCCAATTTCTGCCATGCATTCCAACCCAGGCTGCGATGAGGGTTAGAACGGAACCAGAGCAATATTTGTTTCTCGGGGAGACTGTCCCAGGGTTTTCAATTTTGGTTTCGAATTTTATTTTGGTCACCACCAAAATTCATGATATCTTGCCAAATCTTTTTAGAGTTTTTTAATCAAGAATATGCAACACAATCAATAGAAATATGAGTATAGAATAATATGTTTACCATAAAGCATATTACTAAATTTAGGATTTTTCTTTCGGTCACCATTGATATTACTGAAATTCATGAAATTTAGCTGAAATTGGAAATAGAAATATGAGTATATATAGATAGCTGTTTTCTTTTTCTTCTTTCTTTCTTTCTTTTTGAAGGAACAAGAGGGTCAAGTCCCTGCTGATTAATACAAATAAAATATGACAAATAGAGTAAAATAGATGAATGGCCAGTGTACTTGTTAGCGTGTTCCAATTTGGCCATTGTACTTTGAAAAGTGTAAATCTTGGCCATTGAAATTGCTTGGCTATATCAATACTACCACTAACCAGCTAATAAGCATACACATATTTGGATGTCATAGCGGCTAGTATGGCCTAACTATGTTTCTTTTTTGCAAAAAAGAAGAAGAAGAAACACCAACATATTTAGTGAATTACTCCATCATATTCAATTTATTAGAAAGCATTAATATGTTAATCACTACAGGTTCACTCAAACATGGTTTTCCCTCTTTGGCCCTGACCTCACTACGGGAAACCGGGTGTTTGCCGAGTGCCTGGGGCACTCGGCAAAAGCCCTTTTACACTTGGCAAAGGCGACTCGGCATACCTAGTGTCGGCAAAGGCCGTCTTTGCTGAGTGTTTTCTGTCGGGCACTCGGCAAAGGCTTTGCCGAGTGCAAAAGCCGACACTCGACAAAATAAAGCACTAACAAACGGCCGCGGACGGCACGACGACGTTCGCGACCCGTCTGTTAGTGCTAACGGAGCCTTTGCCGAGTGTTACACTCGGCAAAGGCTGGATCTTGGATGACACTCGGCAAAGCCCCAATTTGCCGAGTGTCTGACGTGTGACACTCGGCAAAGTTACTAGAGCGCAAATGGCCGTCAGTGGCGTGGCACGCGCTGGGCATGTGCAACAGCGTTGCCGAGTGTCACAGACCTGACAGTCGGCAAAGCTGCTTGCCGAGTGTTGTCTCGTTGCCGAGTGCCTGTGTGTGGACACTCGGCAAAGTCTGTCTTTGCCGAGTGCTCGACAAAATGCACTCGGCAAAGAGCCAAGCACTCGGCATACGTCGGGTTTCCCGTAGTGCCTTCGACGCCAACATATATACACTCGCCGGAGATAAGGCCTCGCCATCCACCTCCACTAGCGGACTTCAAGGGTCATATCTGACCCCTCCCATAGTGTCGGTGTTAGTGTATGAGTTGTTATAGAATAGGACTAGAACATGTAGTTTGAGTAGGACTTAACATGTACTCGTATAAAACTCGTACGAGCCTAGACTATATATTAAATTCCAGGCGACTCTAGAGGTCAAGCCATTCCATCAATTATTTCTACAGTCCCCACGTGCTTGCAACCCCAAGATGCTGGTGACCATGCTCCAGCCATGCTCTGGAAATCTAAGACAGGATCTGCCTGCCGCAACTGACACCTCCATGTTCCATGGCCACAGGATGCTGGAGTTTAATTGATTCCAGTAGACAGTGCTTCAATCTAGCACAAATCCATACAGAGGAGGTCTAATTTAGAACACACATGAATTTGCAAATGAGGCAACACACAATACCCAAATTGCCCAATTCATACTAAAACCGCAATGAAATTAAATATTTACATATGCCACATTGAGGATATATAGGACATCATCTTTTGTTGCTGAAATGTACCATAATAGGAGGTGGTGCCTCATTTGGCCAGCTGACTGGAGCCATGGACATCAAGGACTAAAATTTCTGTCACCTTGCTCACACATGGACATGCATCACAGTTTCCTTCCCTCTCTGCTCATCAATTTCCCCTTCAACATAAACCGCGTATGCTCTGATGTCTGATCCTATCTACAGAATAAGCAAAAGGGGCTGAAGACAAATGATACAGATGGAAAATAATAGGAGAGGGAGAGGACATAAGATAGACCAAAAAACACGGATGGAAGGGCATCTGATGTGTTTTTCCATCCATGTTAGAACACAAACCATTAATCAAACCTACTCCATGTCATCCAAATGTGTACAATTAAAGAGCCAATGACTTTATCGCTTTAGTTAGGTGAGTTTTTTTTAGAGTCACCCGGGGGGGGGGACGAAAAGTCCCCTCCTGATTTTCATTAAACCGATGCCGGGCTAGCCGGTAATGGTTATGGTACAAAGCACCTTACATGATTAGGGCATAACCCTGGAGCACAAAGCAGAGGAGCGGGAAGAAGACATAAACACCAACGATATAACAACTACACAACAAGAGACTCCTACGACAAAAGCATGTTGTTGATCACTAAGCAATGGCGCACCACCGAGCGACTATACTCCAACAGTCTCCACTCCACCTACGACTATAGAGCACCGAGTCAAAATGACAGACGAAAGTCGTGATTACATTGTCTTTGGAGAACATTCGGGATCCAATTGACGCCCGCCAATGCCCTTTAAGGGGAGGAAGCCTCAGAGGAGGGAGGGTCGACAATAGGAGAGCGAGGAGGTCCCAGAGAGGGGACCATGGTCTCTCTAACCCGGCATTTGATGAGACGATGCCATCAAGGATCCTGGTTGACGGCGGAGCAAGAACACCGACGATGACCACTGGCCGGCAAACAACTTGTGCAATCATCAAAGGGAGAAGAGAAAGGGTGGAAGCAAGGTTATTTGACCACTGAATGTGTGGGGATCTCCAAAGACGACACCTTCAAGAAGGTAACAACATCAAAAGATGCCGCCATCGCCCATCCGAGACAACGGGTTTTGGTTTTCACCTAGAGAGGCCCGGCACAAACAAGAAAAAAATTTGTTCGACGACGCCTCTAAGGAGGAAATGGACGCACGAAGGCGCCACCACCCCTGCCCGTCATAAGCCGGGTAGGGTTTTCACCCAGAACTAACCATGACAGCCACACACTGCGGGGAGGGCGACCGGTGTGCAGCACGGTGGTGGTGGACCTCGACGGGGGCCCACCGGATCCCATGCAGGGACCGCCGAGACTCGCGCCCACTGGCCAGGGGGCCGCCGGATCAGGCGGGGGGCCATCGGGTCCAGGCGCCACACGGCCGGCGGCGGCGGGTGCCACCGGATCTGGGCGGGGGTGGCGGGGGCCACCGGATCTGTGCGCGGTGAGGCTGGTGGCGAGGAGGGGCATCGAATCTGGGCGCCGCACGGCCGGCGGCTGCGGGTGCCACTGGATCTGGGCGGGGGCGTCGGGGCCGCCGGATCCATGCACCGCGAGGCCGGTGGCGGAGGGGGGCGCCGGACCTGGGCGGAAAGCGGCCAGCGGGCGGCAACCAATAGCAAGTGGATCTTCAATGGGGTGGGGCTAGGAGGGCCGACTTCGGCGCGGCCATGAGCGGCGTCTCTAGCGGCGGCTGCGCCCAGAGGTGGGGTAGAGGGGGGCTGCTGGTTCGGCGGTGGGGTTGGGGTCCTCGAGTCGCATCCCGGGGGAGACGACGCGAGGGACGCGTGGGTGGGCCAGTGTTAGGTCTGCCCTTAGTTATCATTAATACATAAACTAGTCAAGTGGGTGCATCCACCTAACGTTTTGGCTACTATTTTGGTTACTTACTTGGATACATATTTGCACGATGCAACCTAAACGAGGAGGAACACAAAGACATGGACGGAAAGATAATGGAGCTATTGCATTCTTGCCCCTACTTTGAATTACACAATTGTGCTTTTGTCCTTATCTTCATTCACTTTATGATTTAGCCCCAATCTTTTAAAATTGAATGGGCAAACTTTACGAAGTTAAATAAGCTGAAAAAAAAGAAAAATTTACCCTTGTGTATATGCCCCCTACTTTTTTTTAGAATTTAGTGATTTTACCCCTGTTTCACATCAGATATATGACCATATTTGATAGATCTAAAAATAAATGTACAAACAAAACTCATTTAATTAGCATATCGATCCCTGTTGAGCACGTCTAACCGGGGATACCCCAGGGAGTAGTTTTGTGTGGGTCTCACCGAGTTCTAGGAACGAAAGTACACGAACAACACAATTTAGACAGGTTCGGGCCATGAGTAGCGTAATACCCTACGTCATGTGTGCTTGAATGTATTGCACGTGTGGTTGTCTCCTGTCTGATCTACCGAACTAGGACCCCTGCCCTCCTTTATATATCCAGGGGGCAAGGTTTACATGGTAAGTATCCTAGTCGGTTTACAATTGAGAGTCCTAGTCCTAGTAGGAGTACACGAGTAGTTGTCCGAGTAGTTCTACTAGGACTCGGTCTTCTATCTTGAGGGTACCCGGGGATGCATATCCCACAAGCCCCCGAGCATCTTGCACATTTGCTTCAAGTCTTGAATCTGCTTTAACATCTTCGAGTACTTGGAGCTAAGTCCAAGACGCTCTGATCTTCTATGACGAGTAGTTTTATTGGTGTGCATCTGATGATGCACCCAATGGGTGTAGCCCCCGAGCCTTCGACTACTTTTTAAGTAGTCGGAGGTTCAAAAGCAATCTTCTGTCTTCATCTTGAGTAGTTCAATGGCGTGCACCGAGTAGGTGCACTCATTGGATGTAGCCCCCGAGCTTCGAGTAGTTTCATGAAAACTAGTCGAAGGTCTTGAATTGATCAACAATAGGCACAAAAAATGTGTACCCCTTGAGTGTAGCCCCCGAGCCTCGAAGCGAATGGTTTGCATTCGATCCGAGGGTCAAGTACATAATCTTCAAAAGTACCGACTTGTTTTAAGTATTCGGCTGGCACTGTAGTGCCTCGCCGTATGAGTACCGACTGGTGCCAATACTTGTCTCCATGTCTTAGCTTGCGATGTGTAGCCCCCGAGCTTCAAGTGACTAGTTAAAGTACTCGTCGTATGAGCACCGAGTAGTATAAGTACTCGATCGGCTCTGCAGTGTCATGAAGAGGTGAAGTGGTGCCAAGTCTCACTGGTGTGAGTACCCAGCTGTGAACCCTGCAATTTAAATATATAGGATGAGTAGTATCCGATCGAAAAAAGTGAATAATAGTATTTGTAATGCTTGCAAAGCAAATAATAGCACTTGTAATAAATGTAAAGGTTTTCGCTCGTGGTCTTGTTAGACTTTTAACCACTCGAGTAGTAGCCATATTACGTTTAAACACCTGGTTCCGCTTAACCATAGCCCGCAAACGTGAGACTGGTGTCTTCTTTAACGTGTAGGCGTGTAGGTGTTGCGAATGAGCCGAAGCTTCACGAATTAAGGTGCATGCTACCGAGCGGTGTTGGTCATTAAGAGATGAAAACAAGCATAAAGTAGTCGACATGCGGCAAAAATATGTGTGGTACGCAAAAAAGTAGTCTGTTAGGACTTGCTCCTGTAGGAGAGGTCGCGCGAGGGACTTGAAACCCATCGGCGAAAATTATTATTGTTGAGGGATGTACTCTTTTAAAATAGTCGGCTCATGGCCAAGCATGTGTAGAATAAGCTGAAAAAATTATTATAAAAAAATAATTATTAAATAAGACTTAGCTTTGTTTGCGGACGATTGTCGACGAAGCCGTGGCGGTTGGTGATGAAGCCGACTAGTTGGAGTCGATTCCGACTAGTTGTTGATGAAGCCGTAGCCGCTCTCGACTAGTTTTAACTAGTCGAGATGAGTAGTCGAAGTAGTCGTACGCCGAGTCGATGATGCCGATCTCGACTAGTAGTCGAAGTAGTCGAACACGAGTTGATGCAGCCGGACGTTGATGTAGTCGTTCTCGCGTACATCTTCTTATGTGCGGCAAGCGAAGATCTTGAAGTCTTCCTGGTGCATCTCCGTGTGCGTGTAGCAGAAACCATGCAAGGAATTTTTCCTTGTCTTGCATGGGGTCGGCCGATCTGCTCCTTTATTGATTTTGATTTTGTAGCGGAGAAAACGTAGGAGATCCTCAAGCGGTGGTGCAGCTTTTCAGCGACTCCTGATCCAATCCGCTGGCTGCCGCGACAAATACAAAGCCTGTTCCGCTTCGGACTCAATGCAAAAACAATACGGAAGTGATTCCGTCCGGCGAACCGCCAAGTTGTCTTGATGAAGACGTCGATTCTGCTTCAGAACACAGTACTTTGTCTTGCGCTCTTGTAGGACACTGTCCACGACCCGATGGCCGTGTAGATTGATTTTGCTGATGATTGATGTTAAAGTTTGATCCCATCGCGCCTAATGTCGAGCTTCGGCGAGTAGCCCCACGGTGGGCGCCAAGTGTCGACGAATTATGTCGAGCACGTCTAACCGGGGATACCCCAGGGAGTAGTTTTGTGTGGGTCTCACCGAGTTCTAGGAACGAAAGTACACGAACAACACAATTTAGACAGGTTCGGGCCGCGAGTAGCGTAATACCCTACGTCATGTGTGCTTGAATGTATTGCACGTGTGGTTGTCTCCTGTCTGATCTACCAAACTAGGACCCCTGCCCTCCTTTATATATCCAGGGGGCAAGGTTTACATGGTAAGTATCCTAGTCGGTTTACAATTGAGAGTCCTAGTCCTAGTAGGAGTACACGAGTAGTTGTCCGAGTAGTTCTACTAGGACTCGGTCTTCTATCTTGAGGGTACCCGGGGATGCATATCCCACAATTCCTGGACATCAATAGCTATAGTTATCATTCTTAACAAACTAATAGGTACACTCTAGCTCCGGGGCGAAGAACTAAGTTGGCCAGCCGGCCACGGCTTTCAAGCCTGCAACCACGGTTCGAACCCTAGCGGTAGCACTCTCGCTAGGATTTTCGAGGGTAGTCACCAACCTCCGTGGTGACACTGTAGCATATGGTAAAACTACATAGCTTATAATTGCAAATGTTTCAATGAGTTCAGAAAAAAGGTGAAATGAAAAATGAAGGAATTTCAATCACTTGCGAGTTACACTCCTAAGGTAGAAACGCTATGGCTGTGAACAACTTGATCCTTGTATTTCTGAAGCCTTGATAACAAACATTTCTGACTCGATCTGTCATGTTTGTTCTTACACTTCCATGCATGGAGGCGTCTTCTTGGATTCTTGGGATTGACGGTAATGGGTCTAGCGCACCGAGTCTGCGGTGTATTTGTTTGTTTGGCTGGTTTGACAACAGATTATTTGAAGTTGTGGGGTAGCTACACGGCTGAGACTATCAAGCAGTACATTCTGTCATCAAAGTTTCTAAGTAGACTAGCAATGTTAAGAAGTGTTATTTGGAAGAACACAATGCAAGGACTTAGAAGTGTGAAACTTAGTCTTTCTAGCTTTTTTTTAGTACTTTAGCCTTTTCTTGTCTTCTATGGTCCTCAATTTTAAGATATTGAGTCTAAAAACTCTTGTAATAACTTTTGGCTATATATATTCATATATGGATATAGAGGCCGTATCCAATATCTAAAAAAAAGAAAACTTCCATGCATGTCTATCTCTGTCTTTAATTATTTTGGGCCACTATTGCAGTGGATAAGTACATGTGAGCACAGTGCCAATCTACATAGATCGGCATGCAGGCCGGCAACGACTGGGTGGGGCACAAACAACATTATTGTCGTCTCCGTTTCATTTTCATCCAATACGTGACCAGTCAAAGATTGTATCGCGCGCATGCGGCATGCTATATGCTCTTTTCGTCCATACATATACAAGATGGCAGCCGCGAGAAGAGGGGGACGCCCGAAACCTACTAGGGAAAATTGATTTCATAGCACTGAAAGATCACCACATTCAGAAAATACCATTAAAACTTTCTCCATCCATAAAATACCATTGAAAGGTTGAACCGTCCACTGAAAATAGCATTCCGTGATATTTGCCGTCAACGCCGTGTCCTCCTCCTCCCCAATCCCCGTCGCGCGTCGCCTCTCCCTCCCTCCCCGTCGCGCGCCGCCCTCTCCTTCTCCCTCGCCGGCCGCGCCGCCCTCCCCCTCCCTCCCCGGCCGCAACCCTTCCTTCTCGCTCGCCGGCCGCGCCGCCCACCCCTTCCCTCACCGGCCGTGGCCCCTCCCTCGCCGGCCGCGCCGCCTCCCTCCCTCGCTGGCTCGTGCGTCGCTCCTCCTCGCCGGCCGCGCCACCCTGTCTCTCCCTCGCCGGCTCGCACCACCGCCCTTCGCTCGCCGGCCGCAACCCCTAATTCTCGCTCGCTCGCCGGCCGCGCCGCCCACCCCTTCCCTTGCCGGTCGTGGCCTATCTCTCCCTCGCCGGCTCGCGCCACCGCCCTTCGCTCGCACCCACCCCTCCACGTCGCGGTGCAAGCAGGCGGACGCCCTTGTGCTCGGCCAAGGAAGGCGGCTCAGCTTGCAGCGAGTGAGGCCCCCGGCGAGCGGCCAGCCCCGGCACCGGCAAGTGCGGCCCCCCTGCCCGGGCAGTAGCCGGAACGAGCACGCGCGCGTGCTCCGTAGCCTGCATAGGAGAAGCGCGAGCGGTGGCCGGGGTCAGTCCTCAATGGGCTCCAACTCCGCCGCTGTGCCCGACCTCTTCTGCGGCGGACTCCGACGCCTCGTCGTGCTGCTTCTTTGAAGCGGAGGGTGGCCTCGATGACGACGGACGGACGGACGTCGGCACAAATGTGACAGAATGGTAATTTCGGGTAACGGCCGCTCATTTGATGGTATTTCACGGAGTGACGATCTTTTAATGGTATTTTCAGGATTTTGCTATCTTTCAGTGCCACCAGTCCAATTTTCCCTATATAGAATCCTTGCCAACAACGACCAAGACTTGCGGCCTCAGTAGTGATCTATAGAAAAGGATAAGCTTCACTGATCTAACCTAGCCCTTGTTTAGATGCAAAATAGGGGTGCAAACTTGGGAGTTCGGGGTCACGTCGCAATCATTACGTCCTATAGCATTTCGTTTGTATGTGTGAAAAATTATTCAAAAACTGATTAATTAGGCTCAAAATGTTCGTCTCGCAGAGTACAACAAAACTGTGCACTTAGTTTTTGATTTCATCTACATTTAGTACTCCATGCATGTGCCGATATTTTGATGTGATGAGAATCTTCCTTTTACATAGTGAATTTGTGGGTGCAAATTTAGAAACTAAATAAGGCCCTAGCCAATAGCCATGAGGAAATAATGGACTACATGCTTTTCTGGATGGATGAGTCCAAGAACGAACTTTGGAAGCTAGTTGAATGCCGAACACTAATTAAAGCTAGCTACAGCAACAATGAATGATTTATCGAGAGGTACAGTGGGAGAAAATGATGAAAGCTACTAGCTAGGCAATGATGCCTTTTGTCTAGCATTCTTGGCGGAACTTGTGGTACCTGGGCGGTGTTCACTTGAAAAGGAAATGTGAATTTGGGTGAAAATGTCACGTCGAACACTGTAGCGCTTTTCGTTTGTTTGTGGTAATCATTGTCCTACCATGATCTAACTAGGCTCAAAAGATTCGTCTCGTCGTGTACATCAAACCATGTATTTAGTTTTTTTATTTACCCACGTTTAGTGTTCCATACATGAGGAGAGACATTTGATGTGATAGTGAATAGTGAAGTTTAGAGAGAGAAAGTTTGGGGAAGTTTTGGATTTGAAAGGAAGTGAACACCGCCCTGGAATCATATCTATGTAATATATTATGAAAATATATATGTTTTACGACGACCTTATGGTTGTATTTTAGAAATTGATGGTCAAACTAAAAGGCGTCATCAATATATCATCAACAATATACAATTATCTTGGGCTTCCATTTAACACTCATATATGATATATATATATATGGATAGTTCATAGTATAGCAAGTTAACTGATGGGTACGTACAAGCCACGCCACATGGAACAGGTGGTTAGCAATCTTTTAAATTCAAACTCAAAAAGGAGATTTGATTCTATTCTATGGTCTTCATAATTTTTTTTCTATGGCCTTCAATAAGCTGAAAGCATGAGAAATAATTCGATTGAATGGCCTTCATTTTTTTTTCAAGAAAAAACAAAGGACCACGATGATGTTTCATCCTCTTTTTAGGGGTGTGGAGATGGTGTTTCATCTGAACGATGAAAAATCAGTTGCAGGTCCATGGGCCAAGGCAAAGATGTTTTTGTTTTTTCTGTACAGTCCTATAGGTGTCGTGCCAGTGTGTTGCTACGTGCTGCAAATATTTGTAATGCACTAAGTATATATCAATACTACATATCGTTAGACAATAATAGTTAAATCGTCGGTCAGAAAAAATAATAGTTAAATCGAGCACAAACATTAGACATGTAAATAGTTAGAGAATTATATGCCCATGCTATACGACATATCGAGAGACATGATTAGTACTGCATATAGGTTTTATTTAGATAGTTAAATGCCTGTGGGACGATACTGCCAAATAAATCTGTTATTGAAAACTAAAGTTTTGCATGAGATACTTGCAATAACATCCTGTAAAAACAATCAGCATATGCAATACTAACCATTCTTGTAGAGTAGAATATAATGTTGCATGGAAGACATATCATTTTGCTAGGAATACATCTGAAATACACAGAGTAAAATAATTTTCCTGATCGACGATAACCAAATAAATACATCATACTCGAAATCATAATATACAAGATAGCACAAAGTAATACATGAGAGGGGAGCAACATCAAAATCCGGTGTATATAATTGTGTGTACGAAAGCAACAACAACATGCGTAAGAATCAATTCCTATATCAGCTTTTTGAGGCATTCCTAGATCCCAATTTTAGTGGCAATTGTATTATCTAGCAGCTTGCAGCTGTGTTTCTCCACCATTTTGCTTACATATATACACTGGATCTATATTCTACTAGAAGCCTGGGGTAAATAATGACAAGGAATTGCAGCCTGATCTTACAAGAATGGAAGCATCTGAACTGTGTAAGGAGTAGCATACCATTGCAATTAATAGGAAATAAACTCTGGCGACAACTTACAATGGTTTTGGACCCAATGAAATTAGTCCTCATTTCTGAACACCCAGGCAGGGGCAAAGTGACGTCCTTACAAAGATCTGCATTTTTCGTTGTTGCTCAGTTTAGCTACAGAGCATGATCACCTTCCAGGTTTTATTTGTAGAACCAATCATATGGTGGGATAAGCAGCCCAATCAGATTGGGATTTCACATCCCTGTTAGTCTTGTAGATTGTAGAAGAGCAAAAATTTAACCAATACAAGTGAGTTGTTTGCACCAAATTTGACTAACAAAGTGGGTGGTAGTTTTCTTGAGGCCGGCCGGGATGACGACGAGCGTGACGTGGGCGTCGGCGGTTTTATTTAATTAAATTAATAGGAGGAAGGATAGGAGTATATAGAGATAGAGATAAAAGGCCGCATGCATGTGCTTGTGCCTTGTGGCAGCCAAGAAGATTTGCTTGCATGCCAGCGCAGCCCAATCGGATAACTGGCCCAAGTCCAACTGTTTTGTGTTCTCCCCATTTTGAGCTGCCAGATTTGAGATTTCTGAATGCTGCAGTAGTCTGATGACCTGCTGCCATGATGTGCCTTTGCTCGTACTGCTGTCTTGTTTGCTGTTCTGAGAAAACAAAACGAAAAAGGTTCATGTCTCATTTGTTAGTATTATTGTACAATAATACAAGAACACGTTAACCTTTCTGAGAAGGTATTTTATTTATTTGTCCCCAAAAAAAAGTATGGCCAATAAATTCCTCGACAAGATTGTGGCAAAGTTAGTAAAAGAAGTGTCAAGCTGCAGCCGAGAAAATAAATCGTTATATCGTAGTATTGTTATGTTATTTTTCTTGCCTTGCAATTGTAGCCTGTAATATTTAGACATTCACTAATAATGTGCAAATCAGAGAAATCAGATACTCAGCACGAAAACCAATAAAAACAGCATAAATGCCATGTAACTGAATTCACTATTATGTTGTATGAATTTACTATATAGTTATTCTCTCCATTATGTTCAGTTTAGTACAGATGGCCCTCTTTTTTCCCATAAAAAATTAACATGACCACGCATGTGATTTTGTTTTTTTGTAAAGCTCACTAAAACTCGCCATCGCGCATTAGGGTGAGTGTCTGACACTCTACGTCCAAAAAGGCCTGGTCAGTATTAGTAATTGTCACAAGACCCCAATTTCTCGAGATAAAATTGTGGATCTAATAACCTGCTATACAGTATTAATTCATTTTTCTGTACTGCTGAGTCTTTTTTTAGTTCACTACCAGAATAGTTGATATCTGCACCGGGTGGGAAAGCCCTTTAGCACCGGGTTTCCCACCCGGTGCAACTAAACCGAGGCTAAATGGGTACCACCGGGTTGAATAACCGGTGCTAAAGGGTCCCTTTAGCACCGGTTCCAGACACAACCCGGTGCTAAAGGGCCTGCCCCGCAGCGCCTTTAGCAGGGCCTTTAGCATCGGTTCCAGACACAACCCGGTGCTAAAGGGCCTGCCTTTAGCACCGGTTGCTGTCTGCAACCGGTTGTAAGTAATTTTATACAGTTAACTCTTCTTCTTTTTTAGATAATACTATACACTTAACCTTCTACTCCCTCCGTCCTAGAATATAGCTATATTTAGCTTTTGGCTAACTCAAACATTTTAAACTTTGACTAACAATATCTCTAAAAATAAATTACATCAAAATAAAAAAGATTACATATTATACTAGTTGGTTTCACAATAAATCTACTAACATATTTTTTATGTTATTAGTGTTCATGATTATTTTACTATTTATAGTCAAACTTAAAAATGTTCACTTTATTTTAGTCAGCATTCGAGCCCTGTAACAGTCCATTAAAGGAACGTTTCACTCTCCGCTAAAACAGTATACATGAGTTTAGATTTTTTGCATGCCAGCCAGATTAGATTTTTTGCATGCATGAGTTTTCAGTTGTTGCATAACAAACTCCAGGGATCTTACTCTAATTCTGCATCAACATTTGGCCAAAAAAAAAAGGTGCTAACAAACTCGCTCCACCGGCTGCGCTCAGAGATCAGAGCAAACTGGCAGGTCAGTGCTTCTTTTGTCTCTTCTTCTCTTCAATCGGCAGGTCTTACATTATGGTTGGCATTTACTTTTTTTTTCATTTCATCCACATTGTTTTGCCCTCCACGATCTGAGATCAGACGCAGGGGTGACTTTCCGTGTGATTTGTTTCGTTTCTTCATCAGCAATTTTCCTTATTCTACAAAAATATGTTTTGTTTCATGTCCTGGCAGGGGAAAGCTGAGTCATGTGCAAGAGACGTGACTTCTTGATCGATGGATCTCCCACTCCATCACAGCATATCAAAGAGAGAGCGTGAGTGAATTTTTGGCTTGTTCTAACTCGTTTTTTATTTGCTTATAAGTTATTTGATTTATGTGGTCGGAAAAAAATGTTATATCATTCAGTTATATGTCACTACGTCATTGGTCCAAAAATTGAATGCTGAAGTCTGATGACCTGCTGCAACGATGCCTTGCTTTCATGAGAGAAAACAGAAGAGGTTTGTTGATGCATCGTTTGCTAGGCTAGTGTAGAGTTTCATGATACAGTTATCAAGATTGGAAAGTTGATAACTATGACAGATAGATTTTATGAGGATGAAATTTTCCTCTCATCTCATGAAACTCCCTTCTTTGACATTGTCACAAAACTTCTCATAACAACCCCCAATTGAAGCTGGCCTTAATATATATGCACAAATATCCAAGAACCGCATTAACCTTTCTGAGAGCATAGGATCTATTTGATTAGTCATTAACACTTTGCAATGATTAGGATAAGTAAAACGTGGCTTGTGCAAAAAGAGTATGCCCAATAAATTATTAGACAAAATTGCAGCGACTTTGGTAAATAATCAAGTCTCTAAGGTTAAGAAAGTGTGTGGCTTGTGGAAAGCAGGAGCTGACAAAACCAATCAGTTTGACAAGCAATTGCATGGCAGTGTTAATTAGGCTGAAACGACTGTCACTCAATGGCAGTGTTAATCAGTTTAACATGCACACGTGTTTTGTAAGTGGATCCGGTGGTGAGAGTGAATGACATCACTGCACCTTGTTATTATCTCTATTATTCTCAATTACTATTCATTGTTGATTTTATTTTCACAATGTTTGACTATTCGTCTTATTCAAAAATTATACGCGCATCAATTATTTTATTTATGATTTATTTTATCATCAAAATACTTTAAGCATGCTTTTTTAAAAATTTAACCTATATTTTTAATAAGACGAATCATCAAACCGTTGCGAGCAAAAGGTAGCAATTAATAATAGTTTGGAACAACGATGAATATAATGTAAGGTTGAAATCTTTCTAAGTTAGAGGGTTATAAACCATGCACATATGGTTTTGAGGAAAGAAGATAGCCAGCGCTACAGCAGGATGAGAGAGAGCACGTCGTCATGAACGGTAGAAGTGTAGAACGGCCTCGCGATTCGCGAGCTACACACCAGGAAAAAATCGTGGCATACGAGAGTTGGCACGGGCATCCGAGTATCCGATCGATAGGACTCTACCTCGTGCGAGCCACCAAGTATCCAACCATCGTAATATCTTAACTCTCTCACATGCGATCCCCTCCCACCAACTAACTCTTTCATCAACCTTCATGTCGCATGTCGACCAAGCCTAGGCCGAGGCGCCGGTCAGCAATGGAGGGACTAAATTTTAAAATTGGGTGTACATCAGTTATAAACCTATTTTAATAATTTATCATATTGTAAATATAAATTATTATGATATTCTTGGAATACAAGTTATTTCACAAACTAAGTTATTGTGTTACTTATGATTTTTATGAATCATTACATAAATATATTTTATTTACATGGTTATGATACAATCATTTAAATTTAGAAGTGGTGGATTTTACATACAAAACTACAAGTCATTATGCATGTTTGTATAGATTGCGTAATATACTCTTGAATCTTTCTTGTCTCAAGTTCTATGGTGTTTTTAGATTGTTTTTCTTGTGTTTATCGTTTCTAAAAAAAGATCAGAGTGATTCACTATATGTCATATGTCCGTACTATTCAGGTGATAACTTGTTAAATGTCAAATGATAAAGGTTTCACATGCCTTATGTATGGGGTCTAATCCTATATTTATACCATCAATGCGATTTTTTGCTATAAAATATCTATCAATGCGATTTGTTTCTCCGCTATATGATTTAAAATATTTCATAGCATATTTTATAATACAGTACTAATATAAGACTATATTTTTAATTGATATAATGTATTTCAATAGATTATTTGAAATGTCATGGATGAACTTTTAATAGATAAATTATATTGTAAAATCTAATAGAAGATAAATTTCTCTGCTCAGTTTTTAAGAACACGTTAATTTTGTAACAACCTTATTTCTAAATATTATAAATACGAATAAAAATATTCATATGTAGAATTTTTTAGACCACGATTGCTCGGTGAAATTGACTTATATATGTTTGTTCAAATGTTAGCTCTCGGTTTTTATACATTTTATTTTTTCCGTATTGTGGCTTATGATTATTAGAATTAAACTAATTAAATTATGAGCTCTTAATTTTTTATACATATTATTAAATTTTTTGTCATATTATGTTTTTATGATTTATGAAGTCATTTTTGCTAAGACCAACAACTAGAAAGAGATAACCTACTGTAGATAAAAGGGACGCTCTATCAAATAATCATTCATAAGACATTTGTAGTATTATAGTGATTCTATTTCATATAACTCTAACCCAATGTAATATGTCGATACTCAAAACACTTGGATCAATAGCCAACATAAAAAGATCCACCGAACACAATAATGGTTGGAGGAGAGAACAACTCAAATCTTGTGGCGGAGCCGGCATTGAATTCAGGGGGGCAATTTCATCCTAATCTGAACATTTAAATAACTCATGAGCTCAAGTACTATATTATGTAAAGTGAAACTAACTGAATCAAAAAATATAACTAGCGCGAGAAATTCAAGCAATCGGACATGTCAAAGTTTCAAAAAGAATTGGCAAAGACTTGTTGGCGGTAGGCAAACGTACAATAGTTTAAGCATGGCACCGTCTGTGAGATAGCAGAGACGGTGAAGGTTCATGATTACTAGTAGAGAAACCAATGATTACCTTTAAAGGTTGGATGATGCTTGTGTATTGTCTGCATGCATCAGGTGTTTGCCGGAGTAAAAATGTGCAAATGTAAACATGCATACATGCACCCATTCGATTTAGAGCGTAGGATCTATTTGATTGGTCATTAACACTTTGCAATGCTTAGGTTAAGTAAAACGTGGCTTGTGCAAAGAGTATGCCCAATAAATTATTAGACAAAATTGCAGCGACTTTGGTAAAATAATAGTCTCTAAGGTTAATGCTTGGGGCAAGAAAATGTGTGGCTAGTGGAAAGCAGGAGCTGACAAAACCAATCAGTTTGACAAACAATTGCATGGCCGTGTTAATTAGGCTGAAACGACTGTCACTCAATGGCAGTGTTAATCAGTTTAACATGCACACGTGTTTTGTAAGTGGGTCCGGTGGTGAGAGTGAATGCATGACATCAGTGCAACTTGTTATTATCTGCACTATTCCCAATTACTACGTATTCATTGTTGATTTTGTTTTCATAATATTTGACTGCTCGTCTTATTTAAAAAGTTGTACGCGCATCAGTTATGTTATTTATGATTTATTTTATTATCAAAAATACTTTAAACATGCTTCATTTTTTATAATTTAACCTATATTTTTAATAAGACGAATGATCAAACCGTTGCGAGTAAAGTCAACAGTAATTTGAAACAACGAGGAGTATAATGTAAGGTTAATCCTACCGGTTAATATATTTTCAGGTTGAAATCTTTCTACACGTGGTGTATAAAGCATGCACACGTGGTTATGAGAGTTTGCACGGGCTTTCGAGTATCATCATATCCGACCGATAAAACTCTACCTCGTGTGACCCACCCAAGTACCCAACCATATTAATATCTGAACTCTCGCATGGGATCCCCTCCTATACAAACTAACTCGGCGAGGCATAGGCGCCGGCCCTAGCTAAACCTGGTGATCCCGACGATGGCCATAGAAGACGCCGTTGACACCGCAACAACGGCGGCGGACAGCAGCCCGCCTCCGAAGATGATTGTGCCGTCGCCGCAGCGCGGCCAGAAGCGTGGCCGCGGCGCTCAGGACGACGGCGAGGCCGGTGACACGGGCGCGGCGCGCGGCTTGCCTCGACTGGTGGCCGGCATCTACTACGACGCTGTCGTCGAGGAGTCGGAGGAGGAGGCGTGCATGGAGGCGATGGGGGAGAACAACGAGGAGGAGGAGGTCGATGTGGCGAAGGGACTGATCGACTTCTTAGGCGGCATCGACGGGAACCACGGCGGCGACAGCGACGATGCGAAGGCGAAGGCGGGCTATTCATGCGTGCCAGATCAAGATCCCGTCGACGCGGCGGCGGCGGCGCCACGGCGGGCCGTGGGCGTGGCGGCGGCGCTGGATTATTATGAACACGGCGGCCGTGCTCTCTGCGACTTCCTGCTCCCGCCGTCGCCCATCCACTACCACTACCCGGTTCACCCCGCGGCCTACGACACCTTCTACGCCGACGACGCGTCCTATCGCTTCTACGGCGGCGACGCGTCCTATCGCTTCTGCGGCGACGCCACGGCCTATCCCTCCTACCTCGACGACGCGGCCTATCCCCTCTACGGCGACGTGATCGATGGTTACGCCGGCGCGGCGGCGGGCTACAACTACAACACCTTCGCCGCCACCGTGTTCGCGGGCGACGCGCCCAACCCATCTCCGTCCAGCGGGCCGCTCGGCTTCGACTTCAACCAGCAGCCGGACGACGCAGGCTTCCTCGTGGTCCCGGACGACGCGGCCGGCGATGCCTCCGCCGCGGCGGCCGGCGGCGCCGTCGAGCTCGCGGCCGACGACGCAACCACCGCTCGCGCCTCCTCGAGCGGGCTCGACTTCGATCTCAACCAGCCTTGTCCGTCCGAGTTTCCCGACGACGGTGCGTCTGACGATACCTCCGACGTGACGCCGGACCCTGCGCCAGCTCCGGCGGAAGACGGCCTTGCGGTTGCAGACGGTGCGTCTGATGACACCTCCGACGTGCCGCCGGACCCTGCCCCAGCTCCGGCGGAAGAAAGCCTTTCAGTTGCAGGGCCAGACGTCGACGAGCAGCCCGAGCTCCCGGACGGTGGTGCGCCGCCTGTGTCTCCGACTCGACGGCGGCAGCCACTTGGTGGTAGGCTGTGGGGATGGGCTTTCGGGTGGGCAAATGGGCTGGCTCGAAGCAGAAGATGAAACACACAAGAGCCCAGCAAGGAATACATCGACGAACACACAGATGTCTTCCTGCCCCGGTTTTCTTCTCTTCCTCCAGCTAGCTAAGGCGTTCCAGAATTCCCACACCCAAATTTACTATACAAAAAGAAGATTCCCATCACATCAAAATGTCATAGCATGCATGGAGTACTAAATATAGATAAAATCAAAAACTAATTACACAGTTTTGTTGTACTCTGCGAGACGAATATTTTGAGCCTAAGTAATAAATTTTTGGACAATTTTTTGCACATGCAAACGAAACGCTACAGTGGCCGGCCTGACGCGCGTCAGACCGGCCAGACCCGGCTCGGCCTTCTGCATCTAAACGCGGCCTAAATGTCTCCATGCACAACCTCTCGTGTCTCCAGGTCTTGTTTCTTGATCTCACCCCAGCTCGTGTCATATAGCAGCAGCACTACCTTCCGTGGTGTTTGATTTTTTTCTTCTTTGTCATGTTTGATATTGTTATCAGGAGCAGTGTAGCCCTCGTAAGAACTGCACATTTTTTTTTTGTGGTTGCAATTTGCAAACATGATTTTAATCACTACAGACTCGATCCATGCTGTTTCCTTGAGACAACATACATCCATCGAGTATATGGATATCTTTGAATTGCATGGGGCAAAGGTTATACATTATGTGAACATTTCTTATTTGCGTTAAATCTCTGTTTGTCCGAGATTTTGTTCCAACAGTAGAAACAAAAAATTGTGCATCAAGATAGGATGGAAAATCACGTCATGTCACTCTCATATGTCTCAGTTTTCATGCATGCTTGAACGCCCTTATACACCGCTCATCATCTCAATAACGTTCATATATTCATGCACCGGGGTTTTCCTGAGTTCATCATCTTGAATGGTCTTGTTTAGATCATCAATGCTTGTCTTTGATGTACTCATCGACTTCCGAATAAAATTCGTCAAACTCCGCTTCAGGAGCGGACGAAGGAGGGATTGAGGGGGGCCAAGGCCCCCGATATAGGTATCCAACCACTATATGGTTCTAACTTCTTGGTCCCTTATTTCTCTAGGGCTCTTCTCTTCTCTACCAACTGAAGTCAAGCTTTCAGCATTGAAATCTTCTTTTTTTCTCCTGCCCCAAAGAGTATATAGGGCTTTACATTTTAGCTTAGCAATATCTCCACTATCCGTTCTTTCAATGCCTGTAGGATGGCCTCTTAAATAGAAGAAGGGCCCTTCAATTTTTCCTCAGCACGGACTAATTTCTGATTACCAACATCCCAACGTCGAAGTGAAGTTGGAGTAGATACACAGCATCACTTGTAAGCAACCTCTTCAAGTCCTATAATGCCACTTCTGTTGTCATCTCGATCCCTAAGTTAATTTGATCGATAAACAACTTTGACCTACAAAAAAGGATTTTATCTTTTAGCTGAAAGGCTTGCCTTGTCAAGTTTTTCAACATTAATAACACCCTTGATAGTTTTCATATCACGTTTAACATACATACTTTCTACTAAATTGTAGGTTGTTGAACATACATACTCTCAGACCAATTATGTTTTATGCTTTGAATGGCGCCAGCTACTCCGATCCATCATATTTGTTATGGATTGGCTCAAAGGATGGCACGGTGAAGGCCTATGATCTTCGTTCTCAAATGCTCCATTATATAGTCAGCAACAACAATGGTGGGTAGATGGTCAAAATTGTAGTATATATGGTCAATCTAGTGTATGTAGCTGCTTTAGTTAGAGAGTAAATTATGAGAATCAACTGCCCCTAGGAATAAGAGCTTGGCGCTAGCCTAGGGATTGCTACTCCCTTGGTGTCCTCTACATAGGGCCTTTCGCTACATCTCTGAACGTAGATTTCGTTTAGACCCCTCGCTCCCGATAGCAGGGTTTGAGGTTTTGGTTGAAATCACCGGAATCGGGGATTTCATTTTGGCCAATTACCACTTATAAGTCATTTCTTCTTCATTTAGATCCATTATTCCCTTCATATTTATAAATTTCAATACAAATTTTGAAATTTTGTTCTCTCAGTTTTACCGATCCCCTCAATTTTGATAGAAAAAACAGTGCACATGATTTCACCGGAGATCTTCAAGGCTCTCTGCGTGTTTTATCATGTTCATCCTCGCGTCCCATAGACTGATCTGTGGGGGCACTTTTCTTTGTGTCTTTTTAGTTGACCCTTCTTGCACTTTGGATTGTGGAAGAAGGAAGAAACAAGGAAGGGACGAACGGGTCACATACAACACGAGTCGAGTTCGAATTGCGCCCGTGGAATAAGTGCACGAATCCTAGCCGTCCGTCCGATCGCGCAGGTACCATCCGAGGCGTCGAGTTGGGTTCCCGCGCGCGCGCCCAGGCCGAGCCCGACTCCAACTCGATCGCGGCAACCATAACTCGGACGCGTTTCTCCCCTCCGCGTACGATCGCCGCCGCATCCCAAACCAAATCCCCGTCCCCAACGATTCGATCAGCCACCGCCGACTCGCCGCCGACGACGGCCATGGAAGAAGACGCCGCCGCGGCGGGCAGCATCAGCCAGCGTCCGGAACCGGAACCAGCCGCGCGGTCAGAAGCGAGGCGCTCGTCCGGACGATGACGAGGCGGCGGGCGACGGCACGGCTCGCGGCTCACCCCGACGCACCGTCGCGGAGGAGGAAGAGGAGGAGTGCAACATGACCATGGAGTTTTTGGAGGAGGAGGAGCTGGACGATGCGCGGCAGCTGTTCGACTTCTTCCACCACCACGCCCACCCGGGCGCCGCCGACGCCAACGCCGCCGCCGCCGCCGCCGCGGGCTGTTCGTCCACGGCGGGCCGAGAGCCCGTCGACGTGACGCTGAGGCTCGGCCTGGGGCCTCCTGCCGACGGAAGTGACGGGGCCGTCGACACCACGCTAAGGCTGACCTCCGCCGTGCCGCCGGCGCTGCGCGAATACTACGGCCGCCTCCTCCAGTTCCACCCCAAGCCACCTGTCGTCGGCGGCGGCGCGCCGGGTGCGGCGACCAATGCCGAGACGGTCTCCGACGACGGCCAGCTTGAGTTTGCGTGTGGCGCCGCGGCCAATTTCACCCAAGTGTCGCCTCCGCCGCCGCCGGCGGCGTCAGAGGATGAAAGCTTCTCAACGATCGATGGTTTCGCCGCCGGCGACGCAGCCGGCCGTCCGTCCAGCGGGCCGGACCTGAACAAGCCCAGCCCCTCCGCGTGCCCTGACGGCTCACCTGATCCCTACAGCCACGCGCCGGCGCCGGTGGTCGACGACGACCTTGCGGCGGGCGTCGACGAGCGCCCCGCGGCGGCGGTGGCGGTGGCGCCGTTCATCGACTTCTTCTGCAGCCCTGCCCAAGGTGCCCGAGCGCCGCCGGGCGTCGTGACCGCTGACTCCAGCTAACCCTTTGTTCATGAACGCGATCTCTGCGTCGCCGGCCGGTGATCGGAGCAATGGAACAGCACAGCACTACTATTCCGTCCCGTCGTGTTGTTTTATTATTCTTTTCCTGCTATAAGAAGAATCGATGGGTTTTTTTTTCACTAGATCAGTGCTTTCCTGATACTAAGAATCGCGCCTTTTCTTTTCGTTTCTGTTGCAACCGTGATATAACATTATAATCACTGCATTATTTTACCCGACTACTCAATCAATTGTATCTGCAAGTCACGAGAGAGGAATAGATGATTGTACTCTTACTCTCGAAAGGGGAGAGAGGCAATGAGCTGAATCAAAGAACAGCACCAGTAATCACTAATCAGTAGGTTGCAGGCAACAAACAGAATTAGACAGCGTAGATGTAGTGCTCATTCGTCTGAACATTTACATACGGGCATGTCAAATCGCGCCAAACACAATCACTCCTCGGAATCGCGATAGGCACAAACAGGACAGCTAAGAACATAAAGCCCAAAAGGTCGGCGCACCGGATGATCCCTCCAACAAAGTAGGCAAAAGAGAGGAAGAAGCAAAGAAAGAAAGAAAGAAGATACAAGCTCAGAAGATGTTTTTCTTCTTCACGGCACATCACAGGAAGTGTCAACACTCGGCGACCGCTCTTTTCCGGCCTGATGCTGTTAGCTGCAAGGATAACGAGAGAGGTCAGCAATCTGAAGGCAGAGTCAACGTAAACAGGGAGATGGGAAGAGGTACTGACAGATGAAGAGAGGTCAGATGTCTTCAGAACTCGCAGCCTCTTCACTGAAGAAACAAACATCCTGCAGTAATCGAAGTAACATACTAGTTAGCTTGCTTTGCAGTAAGCAAACCTATAAACTTAAGGTGACAGAGTTCAACTTTAGGCAGCATTTTTCTAGGCAGAACTTGACAAAACTCAGTGTGTAAGAATATGCAGTCTTGGCCAATCTGACCAGCATTTTAAATCTCATCAATTATACATTTTACTGTCAAACTAAGAGAATGAAGTATTGTGCTAGTATGAAATTCTGAATGGTAACATCTAAGTGCCACTATCAGATTTTAGCATATCTATAACTTTTATATCCATATAGGTATACATTTTTAACATTTTTATTCAAATGTTGATAAAAAGGAAAACTTACCCCCAGGGAACATCACCAACCAGCACCCTGTCACCTTCATAATCCTCATAAACAAGAGTGTACTTGCCAGTTCCATCTAGTAAACCTGATATCGCCACCTCTTCCTGTGGACACTCCCTTGTACCGGCATCCAGAGGGTCTCGTTGTGCTGCATGCAGAAATAAAAGAGTTGAACAGATTGCATCAGACACTGATCAAGCAACTAACATTCAAAATATTGAAAGCTACATCAGAAAAGGGGAAATGACCTTCCATCATCATAATGTTATAATCAAGCAAATGAAACCAATAATCGGATAAGGGAAAGTCAACACACATTTGTCATGATCTTATATCAATGAAGGGTAAAAGGTACACGAAAAGAAGTAGGATTGAATGTACCTGCAAGGAGTCCACGGAATAGCTTGTCGACAGCCAGAGACAGATTCTCGTAGCTATCAAGGGCATTCAGGTCGATTTTTCTACCAATGGGAATACCATCCATGTTAATCTTCACAAAAGGAGCTCGTTTTGTGGTCACTTCAGCTTTGGCGGCCTTCTTCCCATTCTGGTGATCCAGGGATGCTTTGCTAGAGGTAGCCAGATTTCTTCTGAATGCGCGAACTGGAGGCCACCCGATAACTGGAGCATTAGGAGATCTGAAGTTCGAGAATGAAACAGAGACATGAGAATGAAGCATAATGGTTACTGCATAAATAAAATAACTACAATTAACAAAGAAGTTCCTGTCTAGTGAACGCACAGAGACTAAGGTAGATGTACTGGTAACTGAAACATCTTAGGCTGTTTGTTTCTCAGAAATGCTTCATGTTCAAAACAATTTTGAGTATCAACTTCTTACGACTGATATTAAGAGTCTTTTTAAGTCTTGTAGCGTTTGGCAACAAATTTGCAGTTAAAAGAAAGGAGGCTTCATGTAATCATGTTTACAGTTTTTCATACACCTCAGTGCTAACAAATGATTGGAATTTAAAGAGAGTTTGTGTTTATGCACATGGCAAAGAAGAGCTACTTTCCTGAAATAGAATAATGGCTAGATCAACTAGGATAGTTCCATCTGCTCTTTTGTATTCTCTTCACTGTAACTTTGGTTTTATTTTTTAATAAATACTGTACAATCAGTAGGCCCTCTTGTTCCCTAAAAATGATTGGAAAATGTAAACATCCTCCCAAGAAAAAGG
This sequence comes from Echinochloa phyllopogon, assembly GCA_033239725.1. NCBI lineage: Eukaryota > Viridiplantae > Streptophyta > Magnoliopsida > Poales > Poaceae > Echinochloa > Echinochloa phyllopogon. The sequence continues at coordinate 9,390,475 of BTCW01000001.1, forward strand.
TAAAGCTAGACTAAGCTAGACTAAACATCCTCCCAAGTAGTAGTAGTATAGTAGTTTATGTTTATTTTAAAACTCATACTATGGCATGGTTAAGTTCTAAATGGTGTAATGTAAACTGTAAACAGAGAGGCAACATGGCATGTCCAAATCCAAGCACTGACCAGTAACAAAGAACAGTGCACAGGGGAAAAATTAACTGCATCCCTCATAAATGGGAGGAGCTCCATCTCCATGCATGGCAGCAGACACAGGTAGATGCAAACAAGCCAACCGGGCCTTGATTCCCGGCTGGTTTCACCATGAATGAGGAGCTGTGGCAGTGCAGCAATGCAGGAGATGGAGCCAACTCCCTCTTAAACGCATGCCGGGGCAGACGGGAAGAATAAAGAAATCATTGTGGGGGCATGAACACTTGAACAGCAGAACAGGACTAGCTGCCAGCTCTTGCTACTAAAAAGCTGGTAAGAATTCCCTGTGGGAAATTTAGCATGTGAGGGGTTATGATTGATTCGCACCTTGTCTGGGAGGCATTGTTGGTGGATGCAAGGGCGTGCCCTGTAGCCGCTGCTGGGGACCCCTTTGCCTTGCCTGCACAAGAACAAGGAGAAAGAAACAAGAGGAGCTCATCATGCTGGGAACTTTTCACTTTCATTGCTACTGAATGCTGGCTCAAGAACAGAGGAAGAAACAAACAGACAGACATACACTAGGAACAAATGGAAGCGCTTGCGCAGAACAAGAAGATCACGAGATGAAGCAGAATGAATTCGTGGGTTCTCAAGCTGTAAAGTCCCAGCTGCTGCTTAAATCATACTACTATTTTGTAAGAAATGTTACAATTTAGTATTGAAGTGCTGAGTTTTATGCAAGAACAGTTGTCGATCGCGAACTTAATCTACGACAAAGTTACCTTACCAGTGTGTAGGCATCTCTTTAGGTGTTCACTGAAAAATTAAAAAAAAAACTCTTAAACTAGACTGTACGTAGAATTTTTTAGGCCTTGATCATGTCTTCTGTAAGCTTAGTTTCTGAAGAAGAAGAAGAAGGAGAAAACCAGACATTCTAGCCATGTCTGAAACAGCAAATTTTCAAAAAAAAAATCTGCTTAAAAGCTAGTGCTTGGAATTGCGGGAGAACAAAGATGCTACCTTCACATGCTCGCACACTTGTATATTCATATACTACGCATGTAGGTACACAATCATCTTCACATACTCATACATTTCAACAGAGAGCAGCGCACTCAGCTACGCAACCCAGACAACCAGATGAAGAGCAGCATTTGACTCGAACACTAGTGCGCTGCAATCGAGATTCCGGAGACGATATATACGTACCTTGTGAGCATGGAGAGAAGGCCGCGTTGGAGTAGCCGAGGGAGAGCATGGAGCTGTCGGCGGCAGCAGAGTGGTTGCTCCCCTTGTCTCTTCCCGGCGTCGCCCAGGCGGGTGCCGCCCCTCCTCCGGGGAGCCCGAGGCTGAGCTCCAGCAGCGTCTTCTCGTCGTCGTCCTGCTGGTCGCCGGCCGTCGGCTCGCCCATCCAGTTGTGAAGTGCCTTGCTGCCCTCCGCCGCATCCCCCATCATGCCTCTCCGGCCTTCTCCTTCCGAGCCAAGCAAGCACGAGGCAGCGTGCGCTTATGTATCCTTCGGAGAGAGAGAGGATAGTTCAGGGGAAGGCAGAGTTTATAAAAAAGGAAGGAACAAAACAAGAGCTCGTCGGCAATTTAATTAAAGAAATGCGAGTGTGAAATCACTAGTGACCTCTGCTCCCTCGGCTCGTCTTCTTCCCTTCCCTCGTGTTCTATGACAGCTCTCGATCGATCCCAGCAAAGAGAAGCAGATAGAGGAGTGAGGAGGAGGAGGGAGGGAGGGAGCAATTAAGCGATTGCCGTGCGGGGTTCCAAGTCCCCGGTGGGTCGCCTCTTTTGTGAGCTCGTGAGGGCGCGCGGCGCAAGCAAAATGGGCAGCGAGCGGTTGGCTGCTAGTGGCTGGCGGAGGAGGGTCAGAGGCAAGAGAGGAGCCGGGGTTGGATGGGGGAGATTCCACGGGGCTAGCAGACTAGTAGCAAACGGGAATGGAGCACCGAGCACACGCCAACGGGCTGGATCATCTATAGCTGCTGCTGTCCATCTACTTACTTGCAGGGATGCTGCTGGTCACACACGCACACAGACCCGGCCTCTGAAAAGGTGGCAGGCGTTTAGTTAACCTCTCAGCATTAGCGAAGCGAGGTCGGTTAAGAGAGTCGGTAGAGATCAGAGCAGGGATTACCACTGATCAGTCGTCAGCGATGGCTCGCAGACGAGGAGGAGACCGGGCAAGCGGGCGACAGGAGACGACAAGGGAGAGGGGAGGGGTGGGTGAAGAAGCAGGATAATTAGCTAGGCGTGCAGGCCGGGAAGATTTGCACGATCCCAGCTTTTGGCCGGCCCGTGCTACTCTACTAGCATCATCATCTTTTTCTGCTCTCTCTCTCTCTCTCTCTCTCACCCCGTCCGTGTCCTCGCTGCTACTAGAGTCCCATGAGTCCATGAGAGTATTCATCCACGTACGTGACCTCTCTCCATCCCAGACCCAGCCATCACCCGGCCAGCAGCAACGCGTTGGGCTGCGAGCGCATTGCTGTCGCTGTTCCCCTGGGAGCCGGAGCCTTTGGCTCCCCGTCACATCACCAAACTTCCCAAAATTCTCTTTCCAAACTTCATTATTCACCTATCACATCAAATCTCTCTCCTCATGCATGGAACACTACACGTGAATAAATAAAAAAACTAATTATATGGTTTTGATGTACACGACGAGACGAATCTTTTGAGCCTAGTTAGGTCATGATATGACAATGTTTACCACAAACAAACGAAATGTGCTATAATGCGTTACAGTGTCCGATGTGACATTTTATCCAAACTTTCTCATTCACTTTTTGGAACTAAACACAGCCCTTGCCTCTGCTCCTGACTGAAAAGCTCACAGTGCGCAGGCAAATGTGACAACAAAAATATGCTACGCTTTTCGTCTTCCCTGTTGCTGCCTGCTCCTACCTCTCGTGGCCACCCGCTCCGCTCGCATGGGAACGGCTGGGTGCTTGGCTCAAGAAATAAAGCTGCCCTTTTTCTCAACTTGACCTGCCCAGGCCTCCTGTGTGCCGTTGCAGGCGTCTCAGCCCAGCACACTGGTACGCTAGCAGCTTGCACACCCGTAGTACAACGTGGCAGTAGATTTGTTTGCATTTGCAGATGCCTAATGATGGGTGGCGACTGGCGATGCGTTGAGCTTACCCTGCCTTCAATGTTGACTACTCCAGTGTATTCTTATTCAGGCAATTTGCTCGACAAAAATGGTACTCGACTGATTAAGGTTGGGCGTCCCGCATCCAAAGACGAACATATATATATATATATATATATATATATATATATATACACACACATATATCCGTAAATATATAATGTACAAGTTCCAAATATAAAGATATACAAAATCTTTCTCAAAAGTCATGATGCCAAGAGAAAAAAATCTTGCATTGTTCAGCTCGTGAGGTCGTCTACGCGGGCCGGGTTGCAGTCAGCGGACCAGAGGTCAGGTGAGGATACACTGCTGAGATGTATCAGATACGTGGTACAAAATGCCATGCCAACGCCACCAGCGCTCCACAAAAGTGTGCGTCTCTGAAGATGCTCTGCCATACACGAATATCGACTGTGCTAGCCTGTAGAGCAGCAAAGCAGCATATGCGACGCTACAGTGCCAAGTACCCTCGCTTTATGGGGGTCCGGACTTTGATTTTCTTTTGGATTGGAACTATGGTAAGGTTTGAGGTTTCCCGTGGCCGTACGGACAAGCATGTCTCCGTTGGCTGTAGCAGCTACCAAAATCAAATCAGCACGAGAAGCAAGGAGCAGCTACAATATGGACCGAATTTTTGTGTATTTTATATTATTATATATACCTCCTTCGTTGTTGATTTGTTTGTTGATTTGTCATGTCAGAAGAAATGGGCTTCTTTTTCTAACTAACTAACCATATATACGCCTATATTTTTTGTGATCTTGCATTGCCTTAATTGGTCCGCTTGACATACTCACAGAATGGCTAAAACGTGTTTCTAGACATGCGAGATGACATTTTTATGATGCCTATATTCTTGATATAAATATTTTAAAAACCAAGGGAGTAAGCTGAAATCATATACACTTATGGTTATGGATAAGGGTAACAGCCTCGCGGAATGAACAATGTATGTATATGGGGAGAAAAGGATATGTAAAAGAGGAGATGTGGATATATGAAATATTGAAGTAGCCAAAGCAAATGGTTCCCTCCCTAAACCGCAAATACACAAAGGGGAAAACCATGATTTCCAAGGCAGTCGGCGGTTGGCGCCGCGTATATAGCAGAGCCAAAAGCCCAGAGGAAGCACAGGAGAAACTGGGCGATTGGAAAGTGGAAGCCGGCCAAGTATACGAGCTTTATGTGCAAAGGCACACACCATTACACCAAGCAAGCATCACACTTTCCGCATCTGGGAAGATAAAGCAGCCACTACTACTACTTGGCCAATGATTTGGCAATTAGCTTAGCTTCTCATCTGCGCAATGCATGCAAGTTAAGCATGGTTGGTTGGTTCGGAGGAATCATTGCATCTGCCGATCGATCTGCATTCGCATTTGCAACCACCTCACCTCGCATCGCATCATCAGAGAAATCTTGGCCGGCGGCCGCACTGGTCCCCTACATCCGGGGCTCCGGCCACTGCTGGCCTGATAACTTTGACATGGATGGGATGGATGGATCCGCATGATCTTGACATGAGTGGAGTTCGTCCCTTTCATCGCCCTGTTCGTTTGGCTGGTGGCTGGTGGCTGGTGCTGGTTTTTGCTGAGAGAAAAACACTGCTGGCTGGTTGTGGTTGGTGGCTGGTAGCTGGTGCCGGTTTCTGCTGAGAGAAAAACACTGCTGGGCCGGCTGGAAACAATCCAGGCGAACAGGGCGCATGTGGACCACCCCCCAATTCTATATATGCGGCCTGGCAGTGTATGTAGGCATTTATCTTTATCTATTTGCATTGATCACAAGCATGGCAAACATGGTAATGTCTCTTTTTTTCAGCTTAATTGTTTGGCTGGCTAATTCCAAAAAAATGTTTGGCTGGAGGTAAGAACATTGGGTAATGTTTTTCATGTTTTTATTATTCCCGTATCTGATATGATTTGGCGTGATCGATCGGTTGGAGCCGCTGGGCGTGCTTTTGTGGTGCATGCATATGCATATGCATGGCTCAAACTTTTTGGATGTGGTCCAATATTCCCAAGCAGATGGGGTGGCGCCAACTTTTGGCCGTCCACCCCCTTCACATGATTGTAGATTCATATATCCCAGTCCCACCACTATTCCTCCTCTTCTCTGTACTTGTGCTCACAGTCTCAAACTGCTCTGTCCCACGCCATGCGTGTTCATTCCTCCAAGGAAGAAGCCAGCCCAGGACGTGATGATGAGCATCTCTCTGCTCATTTTTTGAAAAGGAAAGAAACGAAGAGAAAAAACCAGGAATATACACACGTCACAAGGGAAACCATAAAATATAACCTTGCATTGGATGAATCGGAAGACATGCATGTAGGTGCTGTCTGTCACTCTTGTGTAATTTTTTGTCATCTTTTAGCTTGTTTGTGTCAAGGACGCGTGATGCACGCTAGTCAGCTTGTATACAATAATACATATCGGCGTACGCATGTACATGCGTCAAGTGCACTGTTGCTACATATATGGAGTGTGTATCTGCAGACGTACACGCGTGCGTGGGAAGGACATGAGTTATATTGGTCGTTAACATTGAAACGAACATTGATCGTTTAATTTGGTTGCCGATCTGGTGCCTTGTTCGATGACCATCTATTCTTCTTTTGTGTTTTCATGTTGACGGTCGTTTGTCGGTATTCCATATTGCAAACGTTTTGTATATCAAGAGAGATGACGACTACGGGTTTGCTTGCAGTTGCAGTAACCTAACCTAATTAACAAAAGTCTGATTTTCAACCTACAACAACAAAACTAGATAGTGAGAGCATCCAACTGTCCAAACCAGATAGATTTGGACCTGTAACACCCAAAATACTCAAATTTAAAATTTTTGGCATTTAATTAATTATTTAATGCTTTCACCTATTTTATAAAGGCTAAATAATAATTTTCACAAATTTAAAATCAAATATAAGTGATAGAAACAATTATTGTTGCATTCATGCTGCTGCACTTATTTTTGTATTGCTTGTGATTCAAACAAGAATTTAAATATACCTAAATTCAAATTTGAATCACTTTGTTTGGAGCTCTAGAAAAGTTGTTAGGCCCATAGTTCGATTTCGCTCCCTGAACTCTTTCTCGGGTCCACCTTTGCTCCTCTTTTTCTTTAGTCCGGCCCAACCCCACCTCGGCCCAGCTTGCTCCCGCGCCAGCACAGCCCCCCCCCCCCCTGCTCCGTTTTCGGCCCACCCAGCTCCGCGTCCCGCCAAGGCCCAGCGCCCCAATCCGGCCCAGCAGCGGCCCGTGCTCGCAGCGCCCCCCTCCTGTTTCCACTGACCGGTGGACCCCACTTGTCAGGCGTGACGCCAGCGCTTGCGTCACCTTCCTTTCTTCCCCCTCGCGCTTTCCTTCCCCGGCGCCTGCTGATGGCGCGCCTCCATCCCGGCCGGCCCGCACGCCGAGGCCCACAGCACCCCCCGCGCCTTCTTAATTCGGCCGCGACGCCGCCCCGCTCCCCTCACCCCCATCGCCCCAACCCTAGCTCCGCCACAGCCTCCAGTCGAGCCGCTCCCGAGCCGCCGCTTCCAAGTCCGCCGCTCGTCGACGACATTCCGCCGCGCTGGTGCAGCTCCACCCCGTCCGAGCCTCGGAGGAGCCTCACTGGGCTGCCAGGAGCACGCCCGACTACCCCAGGCTCGCCCACGTGCCGTGCTGCCACCTCGCCGACGAACCCCGACGACCGGCGTCCGCCGCTCGTCGACGACCCGCCGCTCCGGTGCTCCTCCGCCCCGCCTGACCACTCCAACAGCTTCGCACTGAGGTAACGAAGCTCCTGAGCCACTTCTAGCCCGCTCGCACGCACCATAGCAGTTCCCCAGCGCCACACCGGAGCTCCGCTCCGCCGCCCGTCGTCGTCGGTCTGATTCGCCGGTCGATGGCCGACTAGAACCCCCTAGGTGCAATCGCCTTGATTCCCTGAAGCCCTAGGACTAGATCTTGTTCAAATCCGAGCTTCCTAGCTCGAGAAATCTCCAACTCCGGCGAACTTCGCCGTCGGACCGAGCGGCGCCGCCGCGGGGTCGTCTTCCCCGGCGAGCTGTCGCCCAGCGCCGTCCGATCTGAGATCAACGGCCTAGATTAGAACCCAGCGTACCCCTTCGCGTTTTAAATCCCGAGCGTCCGATCTCAGATCGACGATCGAGATTAGATCAAGCCATACCCCTTCGCGTTTTAAATCTCAGCCGTCCGGATCAGATCCAACGGCTGCCACGCGTCCGAGCCGGGTCAGCCCGGTCAGCGCTGGCATATTTGCTAAAGAGCCCCTCTATTTTCCCCGAATTAACCCGCGATCCTTTTTAATTCAAAAATAATTACAATTTGGTCTTGTTTTATTCGTTTTAGCCCCTGGAAATTTTAAAACTTTGCCAGCAAGCCCCCGGACCTTAGAAACGCTATAACTTTCACGTTTTAGCTCCGATTTGCGTGATTTTCGCGCTCATGTGTTCGTAGCGAAGCGTAGAATATTTCTAGCTCCTGTTTTTGTACTGTTTTCACTGTTTGGTGTACTGTTCTAATAGAATTACTTTGCTTGCATGTAATGATTGTTTTGGAATGCATGCGTGATGTTCGTGTCCAGTCGGCGAGCCCGTAGCTTTGGACTTCGAGTACGTTGAGGACGTGCCGGAGCAGGATTTGCAGCAGCAGCAGTACTCCGAGGAAGGTAAGTTATAGCACGGACAATCCTTGCTACCAATCTCACATTTAATTCACCGTACTTTACATACGCATGTGTCTAATATTGTTTACCATTAAGGTTGTACCTAGCATTTACTTTCCCTGTCCTTGTACTCCTATGGGTTTATGCATATGGGTAGTATTTTTGCTAGGCGCAACTACTGTCACCATTGTTTAATTGTTAATATTGACTTAATGGTCCACTTCAACTATAATGATTAAAACTTGCTTTTTAGTAACATGGATTGGGGAGTTAGAGCATGTGCTGTGTGCTTTGCTCTAATGTTTCCCACTAAGGACCGGTTCTTAAAGCGGCAACCCAGGAGCCTGTCGCCACCGCCGGAACTATAATGGCTCTGGTCTTGGTCTAGTAGCTTGTACGTCTCTAGCTTGGCAGTGGTTACCGAGGGGCCAACGGCGTTGTGGGAGGTACGGCGCTGGGTGATCTCCGATTCCACCGAGGACGGTAGCCCCGTCGGCTAGGTCACGTTAGACCCAGTCCCGCGTAGGAGTCTCAGCGATTGAGAACTCTGCACGTTGCGCAGTATGGGTGCGATACCCGCGCTCCGGACGCCATCGACCCCCTCACGGTGAGACTCCGTGGGCGTACGTCGATCTCGGTGCCTAAGTTTTCACCACCGTATAGTACTCCAGCGGCTACTGACTTGTTAGGGTGTCTTGTGAAAGCCTCGTAGCGTCCCTATGCAGTCACACCTCGGAAGTGTTGATGTGCGTGGTTGGGTGCAAAGTTCCTTTGAACTTTTACGCGACTGGTGGGTAAAGGGCGAAACCTCCGCAGAGTGTACGATCTATCATGATAGCCTTGCTCAGGGTCACGAGCGGCCTGGATCCTTTTTGATTAGAATATGGTATTTATTCATGCTTAAATGTCACTTACACTATTAATTGGGTTACAACCGGGTTCTCATTCACTTGTAGTAAATTGGATAAAGTTAAAATGAACCAACTAAAAGTGCTAATGCAGTCAAGCCGAGTCTAGCCTTTTGAGCCTTCATACACCCGTGCTATACTTGCTAAGTAACTCTGTTGCTTACACTTGTTGTTATTATCATTTTTGGGCAAAATCCCGGACGGGTAACAGATTGGAGTCAGGCTGACTATGAGGTGGAGTTTCCGGAGGATCTGCCGTACTTCTGAGTTGGCGTTCTCCCAGTCAGAGTTCCTGTGGGATTGCGGCTACGCTAGAGAGATGTATTAGTCTTCCGCTGTCCATGTTTTTATTTCTGAAGCACTCTGATGTAAACGCTACTTTATGATGAGAATAAAACATTGTACTCTGATTTTTACCATATTTGTTCGCTATATGTGTCTGTGGACATCCTGGGCACACATATGGCCACATTCGGGTTTTGTGTAAATCCGGGTGTGACAGGACCTTTTGGCAGTTTTAAAGATGGTTTTATTTATTTATTTATTATCTAAAAAATCATTTTAAATCAGAAAAATATGGATGGGGTATCAAAATTTTCGTAAAAAAGTAAGTTGTATGTTGGCATTCTATTTGAAGTTATTTGGATCTTATTTATTCTTTTATCTTGTGTTTTATTGCTTCAAGCTATGCCTGTGTTATTTATTTAATTTTTCATTTTGCACTCTACTTTTATGTTCATAATATGATTAGTTGATTTCATAATATTTGAGCTCCCCGACCATATTTGAAACATGTTGTTTAATCAAGAAATTAACCTAGCAAAGTACTAACCATGCAAGCCTAAATAGGATCTATATATGGTGTAGCATGACATAATGTGCGGCTAGTGTCATCTTTCCAATTTTATTTGTACTCTTAATTCATTTGACTATCTCGGCCGATCTTTGAGTCTGATAAAATTCATTCAGAACAACAGTGTAGATAGATAGCATGTGTGACTAAAATATTTAAACACTAGGAAAAGGAAGAAATAGGATATAAATAACTCCGAATAGGGCATTAATAACTTACATTTTTAGAAAACTCTTAGTACTTGCGTCATATTTTTCAAATTTAAAATAAATTAGTTATGAATTTTTTTTAGATTAAACCTGTCACACCCCAAAATTTTCGAATTTTGGGATGTGAATTTTTAACGTAATTAATACAATATTTTTCTCAATTTTCTAAAATTTTCCAAGCTTTGTTTAAATTTACAGGAAATTTATAGTAGAAAAATAAAATATATTTATGAATTATAAATAAATTACTTTGAATGCTGCATTCATGCTGGCTGTATTGAGTTTTGGTTGTGTGTAGTTCAAAATTAGAATTTAAATCTAATTTAAATTCGTGTTTGAACTGCGTTTGTTTGGGCCATATAAAAGTTGTTTATGGAAGAGTCCGGTTTTTCTCCCCGTACTTTCCTTTGATCCACTCCAGCCCCTCCTTCCTTTCTTCCAGTCGGCCCAACCCGTCCCCCGGCCCATTTCTTCCTCTCCCTTTCGGGCCGAGCCTGCGAGGCCCGGTACGGGCCGGCCCAACTCGCGCGCGGCCCCAAGCCGAAGCCGCGCGGCCCACCTGCAGCTCCCCGGCCCACAGCATACCACGCGGCCCATGAAGCCAGCGCCGCCGCGGCCCCGCAATCAGCGCCACGCCACCGCTCCGGCCTTCCTCGGCGTGTGCGCCATGCCAAGCACGGGTCCGCGTCCCTTTAAAGCTGCCGCTCCGGGCTCGTGCCCTAGCTGCCGCTGCGCGTCCATGCTCCGCCCTCTCCTCCGCCCAACTTCGCGCAGAGCCAAACGCCGCCGCCTGCAGCTCGCTCCGTCGCCGGGATTCTTCGCCGCCGTTGAGTTTTCCTCGGGCGAAGCCGAGACCACCACGGGGTTCCCCGTGTCGAGCCGCACCCATCCCTGCGCTCCTCGTCGTTGCTCCGCCGCGGGAGCACCTTTGTCCAAGTGAAGGCGCCGCCGCCGGCCGTATCCTCCGCCGGCACGGCCATTGCCGCGGACTCGCCAAGCCTCGTCGCCCTCGGGGCCAACCGACACCGCCACGAGTACCAGCACGCAAAGCCGCACCTCCGCCGCCCGTCCTCCTCGCCGTGCGACCGCCGGAGGAGCTCGTCCGCATTCGCCGCCCGCCGGAGGAGCTCGTCCGCATTCACCGCCCCCCGCCAGCCAACTTCTCCGCCATGGGCCCAAATCCGGCCGCCCCGGTCATCGCCGGAGGGGAAAGACGTCTCCGAAAGCTTCCCCGCGTCGATCCGAGTCAACCCCGCCACTTCAAGCCGTCGGATTGCTGCCGGAGGAGTGCGCCCCCGCGCGGCCCTCGTCGCCGGCCGCCTGCTCCACCGCGGCCCGAATTCCGGCCGATGCCGTCGATCTTCTGTGTTGGTGAGAATACCCTCGTGATCGCCTCTCGCTCCTCTCCCGTTTGCGCCCCTCACCGGAGCTCCCCAACAGCCCAATCGCCGGCGAGCCTGTGTCCCGAACCGCCGCCGGCCATGGATTTGAGCTCCCTGAGCTCTTGCAGAAAACCCCCTCTCGACTATAGATAATCCCGAGTAGATCCCTCAACCTTGTTTTCACCGCGAAATCCACGTTTTAGATCCGTTTCGATCCGTTTTCGTTGCGTTAGATTCATATCAACTTAAACTACTCGTTAACACGGTTAATTGACATCTAATTTGTTTCTGAATTTTATTCAATATTAATTTGACTAAAGATTATTTAAATGTGTTTTATAATTAAAATCCAATTAAGGTTTATACTCGCCTTTTTATATTAAATGTTAAAATTAATTAATAAATTATTCAATTCATTTCTGAATAAAATATAATTAAGTTTCATCTCAGTTCTTGTAAAGAGATGTTAATTTGATTAATGATTACTTAACTAAGCTCTTTCTAATTAAAAGCAATTTAGAGTTAAACCCAGACTTTTCATAAATAAATGCTAACCTTTATTAATATTAACATAAATGTATTTTTGATTATAATATTGATTTAAGCAACACGGTTCATAAAATTATTCGATTAGATGCTCTCACATGTTTTATCTTAAATAAAATATTTAACTTTGCATAATTTATACATGAACAATTATAAATAAAATACGATTAAGTCCTACCTTGGTTTTACAAATTCAAATAGAATTATTACAAATATGCAAAAGGGTAAGTCAAGCTTAAAATACCTACAATAGTAAAGTATGTGACAAACAAAATGGATGGTACTTGTATAATATTTTAAATAAGACGAATGATCAAAGTTGTAGAAAAAAGTCAACAGCGACAAATATTTCGATACAGAGGGAGTATATATAATAAATAGTATTGACATTTATAATTTCAAAGACATATCATATGAACATATATTACATCACAAATCTATAATATATATTAAGTATGATAAATGTTAGCATCTTTTGTTATAAATCTAATCAAATTTATACAAGTTTGACTGAGTACTACGCTAGAATTGCGTCTTTTTGGGACAGAGGGAGTATTATCAAGACATGGAAGAGCACTTCAATCATTTTCGCCTAGGGGCAAGGCTGACAAAAATGCCATTCTGACTATCAATCCTCTGTTTCGACAACTCATTGCGACGTTAACATAGAAGCAGAACTACAGGCCTACTACATACAACGAGCGCTCGAGCCTACAGCTCCAAATCATGTTTCGAAGAACTTCAATAATATTGGAGGGGTAAGACTCAATAGTCCCATCGTCCGAGAATGGGCTAGAACCACCACACGTTCGCGGATAAACTCATGTTAAATCATTGAGCCCAAAAGGTCAAGTCAAATACGAGGGAGAGCCTCAAATCAAATGTAACAGGAGACGATGAAACAGCTCAAAATTCTCTTTCTACTAGTAGATAAAGCATTGCGCAGCAGGGCCTCAGCAACGAGATGGGGGTACAAAAATTCTGATGGTGAACAGGCGGGCGCTAAAACTCGAGACTGCTAGAGTACACTGAAATCTTGCTTATTTCTTCTTGGCATCCCCGGCCTTTGTCTGCACAACCAATCCAAGAGAAGTTTCAGTCACACCAAATATTTAGGAGTAAACCATCATGTTTGCAATGTCAGGATTTCATAGCAAACAGTTATAATTCCTGTGAGAAGTAAAATGGAAACCCCCATGTCCGAACAGGAACAGATATTTCGGGACAACAGTCTGATAATGAGTGCAAATCAACATACCTTCTTCACACCACGGATCTTCTTTGCCCTGTTCTTCCTCTCCTTCATCTGCTTGCGTGACTTCTCCACCTTGGTAGTGTTGGTGTCAGTTTTCCCCGAAGGTCAAACGAAACCAGCAGTAAAGAAACCAGAGATGACTCAATGAAACTTGCAATATATTCCAGAATTCCAAAGATCGCCCCCCTAAAAAGGAGCGCTTGTACCTCCTTTTATAGGGGTACCTGTGCTGTACAAAATACAAGTTTGCCCCTTCCCTGGGGTCCACCATACTATTACTAGAGTTGACTAATTGAACCATACCAGGGATGAAAAGGACATTTTGCATACATGACGTGTGTCATTTGACTACTGACTAAAAGTTTACATGACGCAAGCTCCGACTGTACAAGGTGGAGGCTTGCTTTACACTTTATTCCGACTTAGATCCCTGATGCGCGCAACTTCTGACCCTTGAAGCGACGATCGAAGGTGCTGGGCGCCTCGACGAACTCCCGGCGAACTCCCCCTGACCTTCGCTTGTGTTGTGCTTTCTCGCGTGGCCGCCTAACCGCGTCTTTGTCTTCGCGTTCCAAAGATGCTTTACCTTCGTCACGGTCTTGCTATTCTGTACCTTGACATCCTTAGATTCGAAGGTCACCACGGCTTCTTCGCTGCGTTTTGAATCTCATGAACACCTTCGATCGTGATTTCGTTAACTCTATCCTGTCGAACCTTCATCTTTGATGGAGCCGTGACCTTGTCGGAGGTAAGGCCTTTCTGAAATTCGACCCCCAACAGAAGCCTCTCGATTGTTCGGATCGAATCCCGGGCCGTTACAATCGTTCCTCTTAGAATTTCGTCGCTCTAGCGAAGGTCGTCACCTCCGAACAATTGTTACGGCCTTTCGAATTTTGACCGTTGGAGCGGAGGTCCCCCTAGTGCCTATATAAAGGTGGGTGCGGTAGAAAGAAGATCTTTCTACCGTTTGACAGCGACCCATCAACAATCAATTTTTTCTTGCCTCGTAAATCGTGCCCTGACCTTCGGTTGCTCTAACTCTGAAGCTTTTGCTCTGTTTCGGCCTTACTTCGAGATTTATTGTGGGACTTTCGTCCGTTGATTCTCATACTTCCAGGTTGGTACCTGCCTTTTCTTTGCCTATCTTTTCTTGTGGCTTGTGTTTCGTTCGTCCTTGTTACTGGCTTTGTTTTCCTAATCCCCTCATCAAATGCTTTATTGTAGGCTGGCGCGAGTTATGCGTACTGCTCGCGAAATGACTGCTGAGGAGATTGCCACTCATAACGCTGCTGGTGCTCGAGATGCTGCTACTGGCCAAAGTGGTGCTGTTGCTGAAGAACAACCTGTAGCTGCAGCTCGTGAAGCCCCAGCTAACTTAGCTGGTGATAAATCCACAGAATCCATGGAAGAAGCTGGTGCCTCTCGTGAAGTCGAAGCCTCCGAGTCTGGCGATGGCAGTGACGAAGATGTCTCTCAGAAGGATGCCATGGAGGTGGATCAAGAGGGTGAAGATCTTTCTCTAGTTCAAGTCGACGTTGGTGACTTAGTACCAGGTAAACGCGCCTACGACAAAACCACTCGGTTTGGGGCCTCTTTAGTTTCTGCCTCCACCCTTGGATTTTATGAAAGCAAGGGTTATATCAAGAAGGGTCAAGGTCGACGTCCTGGCAGCGAAGAGTATCCTACTCCCCGAGCTCACGAGGCCATTGTGTTTCGCGATTTCTTTATAGTCGGGCTGCGATTTCCTTGCGATCCCCTTGTTGGTGCTATATTGAAACGTTATCAGATCAGTTTGCATCATCGTACTCCAAATGGAGTTAGTCAGTTGGTGAAGTATTTCTACGCCGTGCGAAGCCAAAACGTTGAAGTCGATGCAGATGCCTTCTGCCATCTTTATGAAGTTCATCACCAGCTCAAAAAGGTTTCCTTTCCTGAAGACTTTGAAACTTATAACACTCAGTTTGGCTGTTTGACTTTTCGTGCTCGCCGGGCTAACAAAGCCCTTGTCAAGATTCAGCTTGTGCCGGCTCAGAAGAACAAGTGGGAGAATGATTGACATCGCTATTGGTTTTATGTGAGTATCCCAAGCGGCCCAGAGGATGTTCCTGCCGATGGTCTTCGGACCTATTATGAACTGCACAGCAAGCCAGAGCTGATGACAATAGTGCATTCTCCGCCTTTCAATACCGGCAAGCTTTTTGAAGAGAACATTCAGGCTTTTCGTGTCATCTGTGCTATGTGCACTGGTCAAGACTTGTATGAAGAGATGATTGTTGCTAATGTTTTTCCTCTGTCGCCTGGTTGGAGACCTCCCATGTTGAAGAAGCTTAACCTGGAGACTGCAGGTGATTTCTTTGCTCCAGACTTCGGCATGCTGAAGCCTGCTGACCTTTCTGATGGAAGCTTCGTTGAAGAAATTGAACGCAGAGTGGTTGACATACTTGGGCATTTTACTCCTGAGGAATGCCGGGCTGCTGAACAGATCCTTTGCCACAGTGGTCGCCTCAATCGAGTTTTTGAGGTAATGGAAATTCATTATGACCCCCGACCGAAGCCTGTCAAAGCTTCGAAACGCTACCAACGGGTTGTGCAGCCCGGGACTGAGCCTGTGGGTCAGGCTACGAAGAAGGCTACTCAAAAGGTGAAGGCTGCGGAGAAGCGCAAGCGCGAAGCTACTGCTGATCATCGCACCAAGCGTTTAAAGGTGGTTGTTGTCGACGAACCATACGTGTCGCATACTGCGGAGAAAGATACTCATTTGGTGATCGAAGGTTCTACTGCGGCTGCTGCGGTCGCTAAGCCTCCGGCGTTAGCTTCGTCTGTTCCGACCGATGGAGAGGGTCAGACTTCAGGGGACCAAGCTGCTGCGACCACTGGGCCACATGTGGCGAGCTCTGCCGTGGACCAGACGCGCCTTGACATTGATGCTCCCCTAGTTGATTTGGAGCTAGGGGACACTTATCTTGCTGACTGGCCAAATTTTGATCTTCACAATCGGACCCGCCCTCCTACCGGGCTTCGTATTGCTGATATTTTTGAGGAAGACGAAGAAGAAATTCGCTATGATGACTTGTTTACCCCGCTTGGGAGCCCTCGAGCTCGGGTCAATACTGGAGCTTTGCCTGGCCAAGGTTTGAGGATGGAAGCAATGGATCCCGATGCCTCAAGTCTTCCTAACGTAGAGCCGAAGGTGCCCGAACCCCATCCTTCTGAGCCGACTCCTTCGGAAGTTGCACTTAAGGCCGCCGCGCAAGCGCTGATTGGCATCTCCGGCCCTGATCAACTTGAAATTCAGGCCACAAGCGAGTCTATTCCGTTGCCTAATGCTGTGCCCTTGCCCCCTTGCCAGTTTACAATTTCTTTAGCAATGTGGAACAATTCCGGGGCTCTTCTTGTGACATTGATATTACCGGTACTAGAGGCGACTCTTCTTATAGTTCTAATGGATCACGCCCGTATCGGCGATTGGCGTTTGCCTCCCTCTCCCGTGGAAAGTGGCTCTGGTTCTGAACTTGCACTGTTTTGCACAGGTGATTCGTCAGATGTTCGTGCCGTCGTTCTGCCTGTTGGGGATCGACCGCCTGAGACGGAGCTCGGCAAGAATATCATCGAGCCCTCGAAGCACGAAGGTGCTTCTGTTGCGCGTCCTGGTGTGCCTGATATTCCAGGATCTTCGGCCGCTCCTGGCTCTGTTGGAAGCCCTGCTACCTCAGGTCACTACTCCTTTGACCTTTACAACCATTTGGCTGACTTCTCTGCCAACTTGTGCTCCGTGATTAAAGAAACCAACCCTGATATTCATGCTCGATTGGTAGATTACGAAAGTGAAATGGAGAAGCTTTACATCGAAGATGTTCTTCAAGATGTTGCGCATCATGCCTTTAAGGTACTTACTTTCTATCCCTTGAATTCCTTCCTTGCCTCATTATTATCTGTAACCCCTTTGTTTTCCTCTGGGCAGACTTTTGCGGGTATTCGCATTGTAGACAAGAAGCTTATTGCGCGCGAGAAACTGGTCCGCGAAGTGACTACGGGTTATGACAGAATGAAGCTCGAACAAGAAAAGCTGAAGGCTGAGCATGATAAACTGAAAGCGAACTTCCACGAAGCTGTCCACATTCAGGATGACATGCAGAAAACTAATACTGAGCTTCGTCTCCAGAACGATGATCTGAATCATCGTTTGGTGAACACTACTGCTCAGGCTCTCGAAGCTGAGAATCTTCGCAAACACAATGAAAAACTTGAGGCTGAGGTGAAGGCTCTCCGAGAGCAAGCAACATCTGATGCTTCCATTATTTCTTCCTTGAAGGACGAGCTCAAACTATCTCAAGCTCAGCTGGCCACCAAAGCAGGTGAAAATGCTCGCTTGCATGATGATGTTAAGTTGATGAAAGGGGTCATAGACCGCTCTCAAGCCTTGGCTGCTGAACGAGGTCTTCAAGTCTATCGGAGCTACCAAGAGGCACTTCGCCAATTTGGCGCGGAGCCTCTACCCTTCCCTGAAGGTGGTGGTGAGACTCGTTTCTTTGACTGGTTGGATGCCGAGTTCAAGTCTTTGTCTGGAGTCATGGGATCCGTTGGGGATCACGCCGCCAATGTGAGCTGTGGGAATCTCTTGTCGATGCTGGAGAGAGAAGGATGCACCCATTTCAAAACCTTTGGCAAGAATTACCAATTCACTGCTGCCGAGACTCCTGATCAATCTTCCACCCTTGTCAAAGCTGTGAGGAGTATTTTCATGCGTCAATTCTGGCAAGTGTTTGGCCGTGATACAGCTCATCGTTATGCTGCGGAGAGCCTTCAAAAGGTACGTTTCTGCTTCTTCTCTTCCATATTGCTTTTTCCTTTCGACTGTACTGATTCTGTTTATACTTGTGCAGAGGAAACTGCGACAAGCTCGTGAAGAACAAGCTCGTAGACAAGCTGCCGCCGCCGCTCCGGGAAGTGCTCCTGCTAGCTCTGGTGCCAGAGCTTCTGTCGACGAAGCTACAACTTCTTCGAAGGTGCCTGACCCCGTTGCTGGGCCATGACTGTTGTAATAGGATAGCTCTTTGGAAACACTTGTTGAGCTGATTGGTTGTAATGAATACTTTTATCTGCGCAGGCTCCTGGAGAAGGACCTGTGCAGCTTATCCTTCATCGTACCGTTCGTAATGGGACCTTGTGTGTTGCCGGAGCCGCATTAGCTGCCTATCAAAATCGTTTTCCTGGTGCTAGCTTTTCTTCTTTTTGGCATTATTGCTGTCAGAGCTTCGCAGAGCAGACCTCCCTTATCGATCTGAGTTTTCAATCTTCCAATACTCGTTCGATGGTGCGTCTCCCAGACCCTGGAGCCGTTTCCGGGCCCTGCGAAGGTCGTGGAGACTTTGATGATTTCTATTATACTTACAACTTGCGCAGAGATGCTGCTGACCGTGCTTATATTGTTGAACTTTCCTTTTGAGCCAATCGCTGACTCTGTAAGCGTGTATTGTTGCCCCTGTAAACTATTCCTTCCGTCCATTGACTTAATGAGGAAAAACCGCAAAGCTGGCTGGTGTATTTTTGTGCTCAATTATCTTCGAATCTGCTTTCGTTTCGTAATGACCTTGTTTCTAGTTAAGTCGACCAGAAAGGTTGACTCGAAGGTTAGTGGTGCTATTTTTTTCGTCTACGTATTTCGCACGTCACCTTCACTTGCGTTTTTGACGTTATTAGTCCGTACCTACTGGCGCTTCTTCGCGAGCCCTTTTGCCTGTGAGCTTTGAAAAGCGTCACCTCCCCTTTCTTAGCGAGGTGAGCAAAAATTAGTCGATCGAAGCTTAGCATGCTTTTCTTTTACTTGAAAATTTAGTATGCTAGCTTCGCATAGATTTATGACTTTGCTGAGTCACAGCCTCTGGCGCTTTTTGCCGGGCTTATTTTGCTCACGAGCTCTTCTTTGAGCTTCGAAAAGCGTCACCTCCCCTTTCTTAGCGAGGTGAGCAGAAATTAGTCGATCGAAGCTTAGAATGCTTTTCTTTTACTTGAAAATTTTGTATGCTAGCTTCGCATGAATTTTTTACTTTGCTAAGTCACAGCCTCTGGCGCTTTTTGCCGGGCTTATTTTGCTCACGAGCTCTTCTTTGAGCTTCGAAAAGCGTCACCTCCCCTTTCTTAGCGAGGTGAGCAGAAATTAGTCGATCGAAGCTTAGCATGCTTTTCTTTTACTTAAAAATTTTGTATGCTAGCTTCGCATGGATTTTTGACTTTACTAAGTCACAGCCTCTGGCGCTTTTTGCCGGGCTTATTTTGCTCGCGAGCTCTTCTTTGAGCTTCGAAAAGCGTCACCTCCCCTTTCTTAGCGAGGTGAGCAGAAATTGGTCGATCGAAGCTTAGCATGCTTTTCTTTTACTTAAAAATTTTGTATGCTAGCTTCGCATGAATTTTTGACTTTGCTAAGTCACAGCCTCTGGCGCTTTTTGCCGGGCTTCTTTTGCTCGTGAGCTCTTCTTTGAGCTTCGAAAAGTGTCACCTCCCCTTTCTTAGCGAGGTGAGCAGAAATTAGTCGATCGAAGCTTAGCATGCTTTTCTTTTACTTAAAAATTTTGTATGCTAGCTTCGCATGAATTTTTGACTTTGCTAAGTCACAGCCTCTGGCACTTTTTGCCGGGCTTATTTTGGTTCCTTTGATTTTGAGCGATTCGCTTGCTAAGTTCGAACAGTTTCGCCCTGGCGATCTCTGTTAGAACTTGACCTTTTGCCGAATTATGCGGCCTTTCTCGGAGGTTGCTTTTTCGGCCAAGAGACACTTCTTTGGGGAACCGTTTGCTTTATAATTTAGCATTTGTACAAAGGTACCCACGTCATTAAAAACCTCACCCCCATTATGGGGTTTCCCCTGTGAGGAAAATAGTACGAGACCTGAATTTCGAAACAAGAAAAGAAACCTAAGAAAGAAAACTACTATGCCTCGCTTTCTACACATAAAACCTTTTAAGGCTATCCACATTCCAGGAATGCGGTAGCTCTTTTCCTTCTTCATCTGCCAAGTAAAAAGGCCCTGGTCTATTGCTTCTGATAACCAAGAATGGGCCTTCCCAATTTTCCTGCAGCTTTCCTGCTTTTCCTGCCTTTAGTTTTAATACGAAATCCCCCAAAGCAATGTCCTTTCTTACTACTTTCTTGTCCCTCCATTTCTTGGTTTCTAATTGGTACTTGTCTAGATTCTTTGCTGCTTCTAGCCTTTCCTCTTCAGCTAGGTCTTTATCCACACCTTCACTGTTCTTCTCCTGCTTTCCCGATGCTCTGCTACTTTTGAAACGGAGCTCCTCATGGGTCATGGCTTCTTCTCCAAATAGTAATTTGAACGGGGTGAATTATGTGGCCCTTGACTTTGTAGTGTTATGTGACCATACCACCTTGGTTAACTCTTCTACCCATTTGCTCTTCTTCAATTCTATCAACCTTTTCTTGACACCTTCGAGGATGATGCCATTGGCCCTCTCTACTGCTCCATTGGACTGTGGGTGATACACAGATGCGAATTTGATCTTCGTGCCCACAGAGTGGCAGAATTCCTTGAACACCTCACTGTCGAACTGCTTTCCATTATCAACTGTGATTTCCCTTGGTACTCCGAAACGACAAATGATGCTTTGCCAAAAGAACTTCTTGATTGTTTCGGCACTGATGTTGACCAGTGGTTTGGCTTCTATCCATTTGGTGAAGTACTCAACTGCTACTACTGCATACTTGTAATTTCCCTGTGCTGTGGGAAGCGGCCCTACTATGTCAATGCCCCACCTCTGCAATGGCCATGTTGGTGAGATTAGCTGTGTCGCCGCTCCCGGGGCTTTTTGCTGTTTTGCGAATTTCTGGCAAGCTTCGCACGTTTTTACGATTTGTTGTGCGTCCTTCAGCGCCGTTGGTCAGTAAAATCCTTGCCTAAATGCCTTCCCTACCAATGCCCTTGAGCCGATATGTGAACCACAACAGCCTCCGTGGATTTCTTTCAACAACTCCATGCCTTCTGTGGATGCTATGCACTTGAGCAATGGTGCTGTGACACCTATTTTGAATAACTCGTCTCCTACCAGAGTATAGCTTCTGCATCTTTGCTCCATCCTTTTAGTTTCGGCTACTGACTCGGGCTCACAAATTCCGCGCAAGAATGCGATTATCTGCGCCCTCCAATCTTCGCCCTGAACAACAAATATCCACGAGACCCTGTTTGCCCTTTCCTTGGCAGATGGCTCCCTCAGGGTTTCAAAAAATACATCTGGTGGTAGCTTTTCTTTTCTTGCTGCTGCCTTGGCTAAGGCATCTGTGTTGACACCAAAAATTGGCACCAGGAAGAAGCTGACATGTGGGCCGAATTCGTTGAAAAGATATCATTCGGCGAAGGAGTTTTTTCCTAGAGCATTCGGTAAAGACGTTCTGCGGTCGGGAATGCATCGTCATTCGGCAAGAGAACTGTTTCGCAAAAGGCATTCGGGGGCGCGTGATGACGTGGATCAAGCATAAGGAAAAGGCTGGTTTAACTTGGAATGCAAGACGGATACGGTGCCCCGGCGTTTATCTTTTTTAGGAAATAAATAATGTAATCGTAATCGATTAGGAGTCGTGTCGAAACCTGGGTATAAATATAAACCCGTGGTAATTGTAAAAGGGAGAATCAATCATACAACAAACCGGCCCCGTGCCAACTTCGAGTCCTTTAGTCGAGTCGTCGAGTTCTTCGAGAGGAATCATCGATCCGTCGACCTCCGTAAGTACCGGCAACCCTGCACCATGCCTAGTATCATGCGGTGGATTTAGGCTTTGGTCCAGGAAGGTTCCATTGTTAGATCATGAGCCATGCGGTGGGCTAAGTTTTAGCTTGGAACAAGTTATCGTTTCTGTTGGATTTTGGCAAGATCTGATAGATCCATTAAGTTACCACGTGTTGCTCTGGATTTTACCTTTATGTTTAATTCATTACAACACTCTTTTGCCCAGTCTAGGTTGATTAGATTCGGTTCTAGCTCATAATGCACTGCGTTTCCATAGCCGAATTCGAAGTCAATCTAGATTGCCACGTGTTGCGGGTCCAAGCTCGTTGGTCTTGTGTAGATCTTGACAGAACCGGGCATCATGCGGTGGATGCAGGTTTTTGGGTCGTCTTAGAGCTAATCATCCGGTGGATTAGAATTCGATTCGATCTGATAGACCTATCATCATCAACGAAGCATGTTCCTTCTTCATGGAACCCGATTCGGCTATATGGCTGTATTCGGCAGTATCGCCACGAGTGAAACATGTTCACGGTTTTGTTTTTAAATAAAGAATGCTTTTAGCCTTCCACGATTAGAGTATATCATGCGGTGGATTGATCTATTTTTGGTTGGTGGTGTGATTCCAAGCAAGTCGTATCATGCGGTGGATTAACTTGCTTGTTTCATGCTCGACGGGTTGAAAAGTACCTAGACATGCGGTAGACTAGTGCTTTTAGTCTATGCATTCTTGTTTATTATGAAATTATGGTCATGTTTTCGCCCTTTTATTTATCTATCATGCTCTGTTTCCCGTTAATCGGTTATGAATATACGTCACAATGTTTATTCAGTCAACTACCGATCTTTCGTCATGTTTACGTCACGCATTCGGCAGTGCGCTTCCTGCGTGCTTTGCCGATTGCCGAATGATGCTTTAACTGCTGACAGATAGCTTTTTCTATAGCTATATGTCGTTCGAAACTGGCTCCGTAACCGCAATTATGGAACTATCTGGTATTACCTGGCACGTTCCAGGTGTTATTTGAACATCTTTTCTCCCTTTGTCAGTTTTCAGGAAAATTGACTGGCACGCTTTCGGATTCAAACGCTCGGGCCACGTGTAAAGCTAGCTAATTCGGCTTGCTGTGTGCTTGGCGTGAAGTGCGGATTTTACGTCAACACACTTTTTGGCACGCCCGGTGGGACACAACAAGCTTCGAAGATGCCTGAATTAAAAGACATTCTGGATGTCACTTTCGAAGAATTATTTGATGAACATCAACAAATGGTGAAGACTGCTGCAGATCAATTCATCAAGAAATGCTTGCTGTCTTTTGCTAAGAACAGGAGTGGTGCACCATTTCTCAAGTCAGATCTGCCAAGAGTTCTTTTGCCGGGACAATCTGATCTTACTGAAGATGAAGAAAGGGAGAAGTTCTCTAGCTTGTTGTACAAGGCTTTAGGAGAAACAATGACCAATCATAATGCTGCATTCCTGAACAGTTTTCGGCTCATACTGGTCAACATCTTTGGTCAACACGTGGATAAGCCTTTTGAGCAAGCGCATGGACAACTTGGTGGCCCGACATATTTCAATGTTCAAGCATCGGTTCCAAAACGTCATGGTAAAGGTACTGAAGAAACTGAAGCTTCTGGAACCAAAGACGCGAATGGACAACCGATTCAGCAAGAGCTTCAGCATGCATTTCCGAAACCTCGTACATATGGTGATATGGCATTCGGCACCACGAGAAATCCACCTGCTTCTGCTTACAAGATATCCCCTCTGAACAACAGGCTGCAAAGGGATGTGTATGGGAACGGATATTCAGAGTTTATGGATTACAATGCTATCGACGCTCTCCCGAATCCCGGGTATGTTGGTACTACAGGGATGCCTGCTGGGAGACCAGGGAATCAAGATACCAATATTGACCTCATGGTGCAAAAAATGACCGATGTATTACAAAATCAATTCGGTCTGAAGCCTAAAAATCAGGGGTACATGTATTCGTCTCCTTTCCCAGAATGGTACCAAAGGGTATCATTGCCGAATAGAGTCAAGGTGCCTACAGAGTTCACTAAGTTCTCAGGACAAGATGATACTAGCACTGTAGAACATATAGCTCGATATCTGATGCAGCTTGGAGAAGCTTCAGCAGATGAGGCTTTCAGAATCAGATACTTTCCTTTGTCGCTGACGGGTCCAGCTTTTACATGGTTTGCTTCTTTGCCTGCTCAGTCAATTTGTACTTGGAAAGACCTGGAGCAGAAATTCCATGCTCATTACTACATTGGCAGTACCGAGAAAAAGTTGGTTGATTTGACCAGCTTAAGGCAGAGGAATAATGAGACACCTACGGAGTTCCTCAGGAGATTTAGGGAAACAAAGAGCATGTGCTTTTCTCTGAACATACCTGATGACCAGCTAGCTGGTATGGCTGTAGCTGGCATGCTGCCTACCATTCGGGAAAAGCTATTCGGAATGGAGTTCGATGATCTGGGCCAGTTGTCACACAGATTGGCCTTAATGAGTAACCAGGCATATGGTTTCAAGAAAGATGCCAGATTTGCTAAACATAATGATGTAGCTGACATCTATAACCAATTCCTTGAAAGAGCAGATCAAGGAGATGAGTATGAAGATAGCGAGGAGATAGCCGCAGCAGAGATAGTGTGGGGTAAAGAACCAGTCATGGTGAATCAGAGGTGGATTAAACAGAATAAGGGCACCTATGATTTTGATGTAACTAAGGCAGATAAATTATTTGACTATCTTGTAAAAGAAGGCCGGATCAAGCTACCAGAGGGGCATTCTATGCTTCGGCCTGATGGAGTGAAAGATAAGAGGTACTGTGGATTCCATGATAGAAATTCTCATTCCATCAATGAATGCAGGGTTTTTAGAGTGAGGATTCAGAAAGCTATCCAAGAAGGGCATCTGAAATTCGACAATAAGATGAAGTTGGACAATAACCCGTTTCCTTAGAACATGATTGGGTTCTCAATCAGTATGGTGAGTGTTGCCGAATCTGGAGAAAAGGGAAAGATGAAAGTCCTGACTTCGAAGGAAGCAAAGCAGAATGGCTCAGTCGATCCTAATCGGCAAATCACGATCGAACAGATTCGCGAGGAAAAGCCTCGCTTCCCGAATAGCCGATTTGAAATTGGGAAATCTTCTAAACCCAGAGTCACATCGCGCATTCTCCTCAATAAGTGGCAGCGTCAGCAAGAAAAAGAGCGCTACCAGAGACGTGAGTACGAGGAGGAGAAGAGGAGGTGCGAAGAAAAAAGGTATGAGGAAGAACAAGAGGAATATGTCCGAGAACAAGAACGTGCACATTGGAATTGTGTCTTCTTCAGACACTGTTGGAATGAGGGTTTAAAGCTGCCCACGTGGAATAACTGTCCTGAATGCAATAATGGATATGTCGAACATAGGCAAAATGTTGCCAGTCGCCGATCCGTCCACGAAAGAATTGGAAGGGTACATCCTAGTGATGATCGGCGTTTAAAAATATATAAGAATGATGATCAACCAAGGAAAAGACGTGCTGATCATAGATGGATTGATCATGAAGAAGAAGATCGTGAGTATGTCTGGCAGAAAGGACAGTGGTGTCCACCTGGTTTAAGAAAGAGCCAGAAGAGAAGAGTCCAACGCCTGAGGAATCAAGAGTTGAAGCGAGCAGGAACTAGGATGAAATCGATATGGCGTCCAAAAGACAAACCTGACGAATCGGGTCATTCGGCTCCTACATGCATGGTATGTTTCTTGCCGAATGAATTCATGGCTCCGGATAATCAAATTGTACAGGAAGAGATATTGTCAGAAGTGGATGAAGCCGAGCGATGTGGGTTAATGGCACAATTGGTATTGAATAAGCAAGCTATTTTCGAGAAGCCAGTCCAGAATCGGCACATGAAACCACTGTACTTAAGAGGATATGTCAACGGAAAGCCATTAACGAAGATGTTTGTTGATGGTGGAGCTGCTGTTAATGTGATGCCATATAATACATTCAGGAAACTTGGCATGAGCCCTGGAGATTTAACGCCAACAAGCATAGTTTTGAATGATTTTGCTGGAAATCCGTCGGACACCAAAGGATGTGTACATGTAGATCTGATGATTGGGTCTAAGATTCTGCTTACAACCTTCTTTGTTATTGAAGGCAAAGGGGCATACAGCTTGCTACTTGGAAGGGATTGGATCCATGCGAATTGCTGTATACCATCTACTATGCATCAGCAGCTTATTCAGTGGATAGATGATGAAGTGGAAATTGTCCCAGCAGATGATTCAATTAGCGTGGCTAATGTGGAACCGGCCTTCTGGGAATATCAAGGCATAGATTGCTTCTCAGGTAAGGACTGGGGAGAGGGTCCTGTTGAGCCAGTCAGCAGTGATCAACAGCCGATCGAAGCAGTCGGCTCTTTTAGTAATTTTTAATGGATAATCCAATCGATGGGACTGATGGGAAGCTAGGACGTGGATTTGTGTCGGCTGATAAATTAGAAGAAGTAGACATTGGAGACGGTGACAAACCAAGGCCGATATTCATCAGTGCTAGCTTGGATTTAGTTTTCAGAGAAAAGTTGATTGAGTTGTTAAAAGAATACAAAGATTGCTTTGCTTGGGATTATTCAGAGATGCCTGGTTTAGATCGTTCCATTGTTGAGCATCGATTGCCGATCAAGCCTGGTTATAAACCTTACAAGCAACCACCCCGAAAAATCTACAAAGATGAAGTGTTGACCGATGTGAAGAAAGAAGTGGAAAGATTAATAGCAGCAAATTTTATTCGGCCATGCAGATATGCAGAATGGATCTCTAATATTGTTCCTGTGTACAAGAAAAATGGGAAGATGAGAGTTTGCATAGACTTTAGAGATCTGAACAGAGCTACACCCATGGATGGATATCCAATGCCTATTGCTGACTCGTTGGTTGATGCTGCTGCTGGATATAAAGTGATTAGTTTCATGGATGGTAATGCAGGGTACAATCAAATTTTTATGGCATTGGAAGATATAGCGAAAACAGCTTTCAGATGTCCAGGACATATAGGGTTGTTTGAATGGGTTGTCATGACGTTTGGTTTGAAGAATGCTGGTGCAACTTATCAGAGAGCCATGAATTATATTTTTCATGAGTTGATCGGCAAGATTGTGGAGATATATATCGATGATGTTGTGATTAAGTCATTGGATCATGAAGCACATTTGGCCGACATAAGGAAAACTCTAGAGTGCACTAGGAAACATGGGCTCAAGATGAACCCAAATAAATGTGCTTTTGGAGTTTCGGCAGGAGAATTTCTGGGATTTCTGGTGCATGAAGGAGGAATAGGAGTTGGCAAGAAAAGTATGAAAACCATTGATGAAGTTGTTCCTCCAACTAATCTTAAGGAATTACAGTCATTACTTGGTAAGATCAATTTCGTAAGAAGATTCATATCAAACTTATCACAAAAGGTGTTGCCTTTCTCTTCACTGCTAAAAGTCAAGAAGGACCAGAAGTTTGTATGGGGTGACGAACAACAAAAGGCTTTCGATGAGATCAAGGAATACATGAAAGAACCACCGGTATTGGTACCTCCACAGCTAAACAAGCCTTTTAAGTTGTACGTGGCGGCCGATGCCCAAACTATTGGATCGGCCCTCATACAAGAATTTGAGGGAAAGGAAAGGGTAGTTGCATACCTTAGTCGGAAATTGCTTGATCCCGAAACGAGGTATTCGGCTACCGAGAAACTTTGTTTATGTGTTTACTACTCCTGTACAAAATTTCGGCACTACTTGCTACATGCCGAATGCATTGTGTATTCAAAATTTGATGTGATAAAGCACATGTTGTCTATGCCGATTTTGAACGGAAGGATTGGCAAATGGATTTTAGCTTTGTCTGAATTTGAGTTAAGGTTTGAATCGGCAAAAGCTGTTAAAGGACAGATTATTGCTGACTTCATTACTGAACATCGCGATTCATCAACTAATTTGCTTGAAATTACTCCTTGGGTATTATTCTTCGATGGATCTTCATGTGACAAAGGTGGTGGAGTAGGTATTTTGTTAATTTCGCCAAGAGGAGAGGTATTTGAATTTGCTATTCCTATTCAACCTATTGTCACTAATAATCAAGCCGAGTATGAAGCGTTGCTCAGAGGACTTCAATACTTGAGAGAAGCAAAGGCCATTGCAGTTGAAATTTTTGGAGATTCAGAATTAGTCATAAGGCAACTAAATGGCAAATATGAATGCAGAAATGATATCTTAAGGAATTACTATGAGGAATGCAAGCAAATCTTAAAGGAGTTTCAGTCAGTAATTCTGCGGCATATTCCTAGGAGAGACAATGGAGAGGCGAACAGATTAGCTCAAAGTGCTTCGGGTTATAGAGAGCTTCAAGAAGTTTTTACTAATGATGTATATGCTTTCGGGAGTAATTTGGCAGAGGATGATTGGAGAAAAGAAATTGTTGATTATCTGGAGAATCCATCCCGAAAGGTTTCTAGAAAGCTCAGGTATAAAGCTTTAAAGTTTGTTCTTCTTGATGATAATTTATATTATAAATCCTTGGATGGGGTGCTGTTGCATTGCTTAAATCAAGAAGAAGCAAAAAGGCTGATAAGTGAAGTGCATGATGGGCTGTGTGGAGCACATCAATCGGCTTACCGAATGAAATGGGTTATTAGGAGAACTGGGTACTATTGGCCCACAATGCTAGAAGACTGCTTTGAATATTACAGGGGATGCCAAGATTGTCAGAGATTTGGAAACATTCAGAGAGTTCCAGCATCAGTTCTGAATCCTATTATCAAGCCATGGCCATTCAGAGGGTGGGGAATAGATTTGATTGGCCAAATAAATCCTCCATCTAGCAAGGGGCATAAGTTTGTGCTTTTAGCAACCGATTATTTTACTAAGTGGGTTGAGGCGATTCCATTAAAGAAGGTGACATCAGAGAATATGGTTGAATTTGTTAAAGAACATATCATTTACAGATTTGGAATTCCTCAAACAATCACCACAGATCAAGGAACTCAGTTTACATCTTCAGAGTTTAGAAATTTTGCTGAAAGTACGGGCATCAAATTGTTGAATTCTTCTCCTTATTATGCCCAAGCTAATGGTCAGGCAGAAGCTTCTAACAAGATTATTATTAAAATTATACAAAAGAAGATTGATCAGAAGCCAGGAAAGTGGCATTCGGTACTCAATGAGGCTTTATGGGCTTACCGAATGGCTCCACATGGGGCTACACAGACGTCTCCTTATGAATTGGTATATGGACATCATGCTATCTTGCCATGGGAGATGCGGTCAGACTCAAGGAGGATAAAGTTGCAAAAGGATTTAAGTTCTAAAGATTATAATGATTTAATGATGGATGAATTAGAAGATTTGCATATGATTCGTCTCAGGGCCTTGGAAAATGTTGAGAAAAATAAAATGCGAGTTGCTAAATATTACAACAAGAAGGTGAAAGTCAAGCAATTTGCAGAAGGAGATTTAGTTTGGAAAGCAATATTACCGATTGGAACTAAATACAGTGCATTCGGTAAATGGTCTCCAAATTGGGAAGGTCCTTTCAGAGTGGTCAGATGCGTGCCTGGAAATGCATATGTCCTGAAAACTTTGCTAGGAGAAGAGTTTACTGCTGCTATCAATGGGAGATACTTGAAGAAATATTATCCTAGTATTGAGGTTGATCGCTGATTGAAATATTCAATGCCAGGACAACTGAAACAGCCGGCATTCGGGAAGGAGCCGCCTTCAGAACAAATGCCAATAGAAGGAAAATGGCCAATACCAGAATGTATTGCCCTTAGTACAAATATTTTGCATCATAAGTTTGACCAAGTTATCACAAAAAAGACTGCAAAAGATAAGTTTTATTGCCGAAATTCCATAATCCCTAGTACAAACTAATGGGACAACCTGTTCAGAACAGACTGGGGATGAATGAAATCGGCAATGGCGACGCCATGAGCATCAAAGCGATATATGGAGGCCTCAATATCGTCGATCTCCTCCGGATTGCCATTGGCAAAGCCGGGCGGTAGCCTGGAATAGTCAGTGCCAGTGTGCGTCGACATGGCGACTAGGCCTGCGGCAGTGCCCAGACGGACGCCGTGTAAGGCCACCTCATCGATACGGTCTGCCACTGCACCGAGGCGAGCTTCTGGCGTGTCCCCAGGGGCATTCACCTTGTTTGCCAAAGACTCAACCAATGTCTTCAGCTGATCGAGTTCGGCGTCGCGATCTGTAGGATTACGAAGCAACGGCGGGTTAGTCCAAGGTCAGATTGAAGTTAAGCGAACCGCAGAAATTACCGTCGATGGTCTCGAGCAGCTGCTTGCGCTGGTGTTGCCACTCTAGATCTGCGATCCCGGCTTGTTTGGAGATGACCTCCAACTCATGCCGAGTGTCGTCACGTTCCAGCTTGAATCGGCGGGCATCGCTATCTGAGTAGCGCAGATCCCAGTTGGGCCAGGGGGATCGGCTAGATGACTCCGAAGAATCACCCGCTGCAGCCGGAGCCGCAGTCAAGGCAGTAACGGGGTTCCATTGGATGAGCCTGAAAACACAAAGAAAGTTGAGAGTAAGGCAAAATCTGGAGGAAAGGATAAGGAGAGGCAGACAGTCATCACCTCCGACGAGCACTGGCGCGGCTCCCTTCAGCTTCGTCGACGGCCGGACGTCTTCCGCTGTTGTTGGTCATTGGGGTTTTCTGGAGATTACTGTGCTCGAAAAAGAGGGGGCTCAGGCTGGCAGAAAGCTTGGGAGACAGAGGATTTGATAAAAGATTAGGAGCGCTCAAGGTTCTTATTTATGGAACTAACGAAGAGATCGTGGCCGAAGATTGTGGTGCATATCCCAAGAAGTTCGGAAGGTGGAAAGGATTTTCCAACCGATCGATTTCCATGTCGTTTGGGATTCTTACCGAGTCGTATTCAGTTTTGACTGAATGAGATTCGGCTATGTCGTGTTTGAAGCGTTTTCGGGTCTGACACTGTTATAGCCAGCTTTGCCGAATGAGTTGTCCACAATAAAAAAAAACAGAGATAAGAAATAGCAAGATTGCAGGATTGATAAAGCATTCGGCTATCGACTGTTTGTTACAATTACAAGCCTAAGTACTTTGAGATTACATTTTTAGCATCTGATATCATATTGCTAATACTCTCTAATAAGTTTTTATCAGCTTCTTGGGTTTTAGCCAGAGCAACAAGCTTTGCCTTGAGTTGTTTTTCTTCGGTCAGAGCTGCTGAAGCTTCCTTTCGTATCTTCTCTGTTAATTTGGGAAGCTCAGCCATCTTCTTCTCATCAGCTTCAATTTCGGCCGATAGATCTCTTAATTTGGCTTCGAGTGCAGCTTTTCTGGCCTTCTTCTTTTCAAGTTCAGATTCTAATCTGATCAGTAATTCTTTGCTGTTCTGAGCTTGAGTATGCAGGTCTTTCACAGATTGTTTGGCTGTGGATTTCCTTTGTTCTAGAACTGGTTGAGAAGATTGGTTTTTTAGAGCCTGCTTTACTGCAGCGTATTGTTGATCCAAATGAGAAACTGGTTCCAAAGAAGTTTTGATATCGGCAGGGAGTTCTTGGTCAATGGATTCCAGTACGTCCCTTAAGAGATCAGCATCTTTGACTTGATCTTGGATACTCTTGTGCAGCAAAGCAAGGATATCTTTCAGCTTTGTTTGATTTTCTTCTGACAGAGTTTGGCCAGAAGATGTTTCTTCCCCTTGTTCGGCAACCAAGTCGTCCACAGCAAAAGAATAGCTGGATGATGAAGTGGATTTCTCCTAAAAAAAAGGGAGGGGGTCTTGCCGAATTAGTAATAATCCGCTGAGAAAAAGGGTGGAGAAAGTTGAATGATTTTGTTTACCTCATTCCTGACTTCCTGAATGGGGGAAGGAAGCCTCTCAGGCTCAATGAGAGGATTCTGTGTATCTTGCTGAGGAGAAGCTGGAAAATTTCTTGGTGAAGATAATGCTTCTGATTGAGGAAGAAGTTGCAAAGCTAAAGATGAATCGTGATGAGAAGAAGAGCTTTCCAAGATTGGATCCATTGAAGATTGTTCTGCAGTTAACAAAGAATGAGTGCCGATGAAAAAGAAGTTAAGAGGATAAAGTGGTGGAATTTTACCAGTCAATGAAGCATCGGCAAGATCTGTACTGATTGCTAGTTGCTGTTCTCTGACCTGAAACCAAGAAGAGATAAAGCCGAGCAAAATACCAATGGCATTATGGTCAAAGGAAGAAGGCTCTGACCTTGATAACTTTTTTGCTGCTTGTTCTTTTCTTCTTTACAACTAAGGGAGCAGTTAAAGAAGGGGTTTTCCTCTTGACAGATGATGGTCTAGTAAGTATTGGATCTAGA
Organism: Echinochloa phyllopogon; assembly: GCA_033239725.1. Taxonomy (NCBI): domain Eukaryota; kingdom Viridiplantae; phylum Streptophyta; class Magnoliopsida; order Poales; family Poaceae; genus Echinochloa; species Echinochloa phyllopogon. Next base: position 9,422,694 of record BTCW01000001.1, read on the forward strand.
GAAGCCTGTCTAGCCATCAGTTGAGCCAAGGTAGGGGATTGGTGCCCCAAAGCAGATATTGGGCCTGCAGCTTTGTACAAGATCGCCCTGGCAAGAGGGGCAGGTGTTATATCCTGCAAAATGACAGAATCAGAATCAATCGGGGTTAATATTATTGAGACGGATGAAGGGATAAGCGTATTACCTCTGAAGTTGGCTGATAATCGGGCATTAACTCGAAGCAGAAGGGATGGATTGGTATGTTGAAGATATGATCATGGAGTTCTTGCCACCAGAGAGTGAAAGAAGGATGGGCAGATATTATTGGCACAAAAGGATCAGGTGCATAGATAGTTCCGCAGCATTTATAAGTAAAAATCCTTCTTGTCTCTGTGGAATCCTTGACAATCTCCCTAGGCTTGAGAAATTCGTGAAGAAATAGCCTAGGAGGCACTTGGCCACATCCCAACTGTCTAGCCATCATGTTTGGCTGATAGTATTCATAAGTGCTTTGAACCAGCCTTCCTCCACAGAATTCGGCTGGCAGGATGCAGGGCTGGATGAAGGCATTGAAGATCGCTATAGATTGTACATCAGTGCATCCAGTTTCAAAGCTGAATTCGCAAGGGAGAGTGAGGTTGTCATTGTCCAGATATGGGAACCAAAGAGGATGAGCAAAGCCTTTGAAGAAGAGCTCAAACAGTTCACCGATGTTCTTGTTGATAGATACAGTGGAGGCAGCTTCTCCATAGGTTTGACAACCTTTGGTTCTCCGGGTTTCTCCTTCTTTGTAATTAATTGAAGGAAAGTCTCGGCTGTTGAGATCAATAGCGACGATTTGATGCATGTACAACTGCAGCCACATTTGGACAAACCACCAAGGACCATTGACACAGGGGATTTTCTTGCTGGTATGCATCAGGTGGGTGGTTTGATTGAGCATATGGTAGACACTTCCCAGGAGGTATTTCCCAAGTGGAATGAGTTTTCCGGCAGCCAGCTCTTCAGCCATCACGATATGATTCAGGGTTGGCTCATTGGCTTTGCCACAGAAGACTGATCTGCATAGCCACATGTTCAGGAAGGCTCTGTATTCGACATCAGTCAGAGGGCCATCAGACATATGGTTCTGGATGTATCTCTTGTATCCAACCCCTGTTTTTACTCCTGTCTGCTTGGAGGAACCTTTGTGGTCATATGGATATACAGTTCCTGTAACGTTCAGGCCGGTCATCATGTAGACATCGGCCAAAGTAGGAGACATTGGGCCACGACCGAAGAGAAAAGCATTTACACCATTGGACCAAAAATGGCAAGCTGCAATCAGAAGGTTCTCGTTCTTTGGTGTTTCGGCTAGTGACAGCTCCAGGCAATGAGAAATACGCAGATGGTCCCAGTTCTGTGTTTGGGGGCTTTTGTCATCAGATATCCTTTTGTACCAATTTCTCCAGCCGGCAATTGGGGGCAAAGGCCAGTTCTTGAAGGCGTCTTGCCACTCATGAGGTTTTGTTAATGAAATCTTGAAAGGAACCCTCTGAGATTCAGCCGCGATGAGTTCGGAAGGATCTGAATTCCCTACAGGGCCGAGGAAGTAGGATGGAGCTTTTTCCTCAACGGGGATAAGGATTTCGGCAGCTAGTGCCTATCAAGAATGGAAAGAGATGAGAGGAAATTTAAAATGCAAATTGAAAGAAGAATACCGAATGTGCTTGAGGGGATTGAAGCTTACCTGGAGGGCAAAATCTTGGTTCGCCATTTGAAGATTGAATCTTGGAAGTCGATAACCTAGGGTTCGGATCCGGACGAGAGCTCTAAAGATTCAAAAGGAGAAGCGGGTGTCGAGCAGAACTAACTTGGGAATGTTGAGTGCTTCTGGTCAATTCCGAGATAAAATTATCTTTTATCCCGAAATTGAAGGGGCATGTGTTGACACCAAAAATTGGCACCAGGAAGAAGCTGACATGTGGGCCGAATTCGTTGAAAAGATATCATTCGGCGAAGGAGTTTTTTCCTAGAGCATTCGGTAAAGACGTTCTGCGGTCGGGAATGCATCGTCATTCGGCAAGAGAACTGTTTCGCAAAAGGCATTCGGGGGCGCGTGATGACGTGGATCAAGCATAAGGAAAAGGCTGGTTTAACTTGGAATGCAAGACGGATACGGTGCCCCGGCGTTTATCTTTTTTAGGAAATAAATAATGTAATCGTAATCGATTAGGAGTCGTGTCGAAACCTGGGTATAAATATAAACCCGTGGTAATTGTAAAAGGGAGAATCAATCATACAACAAACCGGCCCCGTGCCAACTTCGAGTCCTTTAGTCGAGTCGTCGAGTTCTTCGAGAGGAATCATCGATCCGTCGACCTCCGTAAGTACCGGCAACCCTGCACCATGCCTAGTATCATGCGGTGGATTTAGGCTTTGGTCCAGGAAGGTTCCATTGTTAGATCATGAGCCATGCGGTGGGCTAAGTTTTAGCTTGGAACAAGTTATCGTTTCTGTTGGATTTTGGCAAGATCTGATAGATCCATTAAGTTACCACGTGTTGCTCTGGATTTTACCTTTATGTTTAATTCATTACAACACTCTTTTGCCCAGTCTAGGTTGATTAGATTCGGTTCTAGCTCATAATGCACTGCGTTTCCATAGCCGAATTCGAAGTCAATCTAGATTGCCACGTGTTGCGGGTCCAAGCTCGTTGGTCTTGTGTAGATCTTGACAGAACCGGGCATCATGCGGTGGATGCAGGTTTTTGGGTCGTCTTAGAGCTAATCATCCGGTGGATTAGAATTTGATTCGATCTGATAGACCTATCATCATCAACGAAGCATGTTCCTTCTTCATGGAACCCGATTCGGCTATATGGCTGTATTCGGCAGTATCGCCACGAGTGAAACATGTTCACGGTTTTGTTTTAAATAAAGAATGCTTTTAGCCTTCCACGATTAGAGTATATCATGCGGTGGATTGATCTATTTTTGGTTGGTGGTGTGATTCCAAGCAAGTCGTATCATGCGGTGGATTAACTTGCTTGTTTCATGCTCGACGGGTTGAAAAGTACCTAGACATGCGGTAGACTAGTGCTTTTAGTCTATGCATTCTTGTTTATTATGAAATTATGGTCATGTTTTCGCCCTTTTATTTATCTATCATGCTCTGTTTCCCGTTAATCGGTTATGAATATACGTCACAATGTTTATTCAGTCAACTACCGATCTTTCGTCATGTTTACGTCACGCATTCGGCAGTGCGCTTCCTGCGTGCTTTGCCGATTGCCGAATGATGCTTTAACTGCTGACAGATAGCTTTTTCTATAGCTATATGTCGTTCGAAACTGGCTCCGTAACCACAATTATGGAACTATCTGGTATTACCTGGCACGTTCCAGGTGTTATTTGAACATCTTTTCTCCCTTTGTCAGTTTTCAGGAAAATTGACTGGCACGCTTTCGGATTCAAACGCTCGGGCCACGTGTAAAGCTAGCTAATTCGGCTTGCTGTGTGCTTGGCGTGAAGTGCGGATTTTACGTCAACAATCTGCCTCCCCATTCTGATTTCTTGGCCAAAATTCTACAGTGTAGCCTTTGAACTGCTTCTCCATTCTTCGGACCATCTCCAAATATTTTATTAATTCTGGATTCTTTGCTAAGCTTTCCTTCTCCACTTGATCAGTGATAACCTGTGAGTCTGTTTTTACAGTGCAGACCTTCGCACCAATTGCTCTTGCTTTTCGTAGTCCAAGTAACAAGGCTTCGTATTCTGCGATATTGTTTGAGCTCTTATCTTCTTCTTTACAAAATTCCAGTCGTACAGCGTATCGTAGCTTCGACCCATTAGGTGACATTATCACTGCCTCTGCTCCGGCACGATCCTTTCCCCAAGCTCCATCGCACGTGATGAGCCATTCTGGCTCTGGCTCCGGTTACTGGTTGAAATCTGGTGAAGTCCAATCTGCTACAAAGTCAGCCAGAACCTGAGACTTGATTGCCGTTCTCTTTTCAAACGTAACTGGCAAGCTAGACATTTCCGCTGCCCACTTTCGAATGCGACTTGGGGCTTCTCTGTTGTTGAAAATTTCTTTGAGCGGCTGATCAGACAATACTACTACTTTATGTGCGCCAAAGTAATGCCTTAGCTTTCTCGCGCTCATTACCACCGCATAAGCGATTTTTTCCAATTCCGAATATGCCTTCTTGGATTCTGTTAATGCCTCTGAGACAAAGTAGACCGGCAGCTGTGTCTTCATACCTTGAACCTCTTTCTCCTGAACTAATGCCGCACTCACAGCTGATTCTGTTGCTGCCAAGTACAAAAACAAAGTCACCCCAGGATCCGGTGGTGACATGATGGTTAATTGGTGCAAGTAGTCTTTTAGCTCTTGGAACGCCTTCCTTTGCTCCGACCCCGAATTGAATTTGTTTGCTGATCTGAGGGTTTTGAAAAAAGGTAAACTTCGCTCTGCAGACTTTGCGATGAATCTGTTTAACGCCGCGATTCTTCCCGTGAGCTTTTGCACGTCATTTCTTGTTTTTGGCTCTTCCATGTTGATTAGAGCTTTAACCTTGTCTCTATTGGCTTCTATGCCTTTTACTGATACCAGGCATCCCAGGACTTTTCCCCTTCTTACCCCGAAAACACATTTTTCAGGATTCAGCTTGAGTCCCGCCGCTCTCATGTTGGCGAAAGTTTCAGCTAAATCAGCCACATGGTCTGACCTTATCTTGCTTTTCACTACAATATCGTCTACGTACGCGAGCAGGTTTCTTGTAATTTGATCTTTAAACACCACCTTCGACATTCTGGAGAATGTTGGTCTAGCATTTTTCAGTCCTTCAGGCATTTTGATGAAACAGTAAGTTCCTAGAGGCATAATGAAACTCGTGCATTCTTCGTCTTCTTTTTTCATCCAAATCTGATGGTAGCCCGAGAAACAATCTAGCAAAGATAACATCTCACTGTTGGCAGCTTCGTCCACCACCCTGTCAATTCTCGGGAGAGGAAAGTTGTCCTTGGGACAAAACTTGTTTAAGATTGTGAAATCCACACACATTCTCCATTTGCCATTTTTCTTTTTCACAGGTACTGTGTTTGATAACCATGGGGGGTACTTGACTTCTCTTATGACTTGAGCTTCAAGAAGTCTCTGGACTTCAGCTTTCACCGCCGAGACCTTGTCGTCTGACATTTTTCTGAGCTTTTGTTTCCTGGGCTTGGTAGCCTTGTCAATGTTAAGGCTATGCTCAATGATTGACCTGCTTACCCCATGCAAATCTTTAGAAGACCAATCAAAGACGTCTTTGTTGCTGCAAAGAAACTTGATTAAATTCTCCTCTTCCTCTTTTTCGAGATCAGCCCCAATAATCACATGCCTATCCCTGACTGCTGCGTCCAGTAAGACTCTTTTTGTTTCTTGATCGGGTTGCATTGACACCTTTTCCTTATCCGTTTTTTCCTCTTGTTTTGGAACCGGGGCCTCCGTTTGATTCAACATGTGGACATTGCGATGCCCAAGGGTTTCTCCTTTCTCGATGTTTCTTGCCACTTGATGACTTCTGAAAACTGTTATTACCCCTCTAGGTGCTGGCATTTTCATGCACAAATACGGCTGATGCACCACCGCTACGAACTTGTTCAAGAACCCCCTCCCAAAGATTGCCAAATATGGAAAGTAGATGTCCACTACATCGAAAGTCACGTACTCTGTTCTTGCATTTGACAAATCTCCGAAGGAAACTGGTAAGTCGACCTTGCCTAAGACTGGCACTCTTTTTCCTCTGAACCCACACAAGGGATTGTCAGCTGGCTGTAAAATGTTTTGATCCAACTTCATCTCTGCGAAGGTGTTTGCAAATATGATGTCTGCAGAGCTTCCAGTGTCCACCAATATTCTTCCTATTTTCCATCTTGCAATATTAGCTTCTATGACTAGAGCATCGTTATGAGGGAAATTTGTGAGCTTGAGATCTTGTTCAGTGAAAGTGATTGGTATATATGACCATCTTGATCTGATCACTGGCCCTTCGACAGAAATATTGTTGACACTTCTAAAATAATCCTGTCTTTGCTTCTTACTTTCGAACTGCAAGGATGACCCCCCTGAAATGGGCATGATCATTCCTACTGTTGGCAGACAATTTGATTGGGTACCCCTGTATTCTTCTTTTGGGTTCTGCAACCCTTGAGCTTCGCTGAGAGTGAGGTTGACCATAGGCGGTACTGAGGGTACCTGGTTGTTTCTCGTTGGATAAAGAGGCATTGGTTGGTAGGAAAATGCTTGTGTGTTTCTAGCTGGTGTCTGGGCGTAAGATGCTTGGGGACCGTTCTGGATGTTTTGGTGGCTCGCCCAATTCACGCTTTGACTGATTGGAGTGGTGCTCTCAGATTGGACCTTTTCAGGTGCCATTCTCTCTAAGACTTTTTTGCTTTCTGGACAGAATTTGGTTCCATGACCCGCACCTTCTCCGTGAAATATACAATAGTATCTCCTTTCTTCTTTAGGTTGTCTGCCGTGTCCCCGGCCTCTTCCTCTAGAGAACCTTCCTCCTCTGCTGCCTCTGTTATCTCTCTCATTACTTTTCCAACTTGAAAGTTCCTCATTCGAAGGTAAAGTTGGTTGAAGGCGATGTACAATTCGTTCATTGAAGTTGGTGGTTCTCTAGCAAAGAAGTTTGCACAAGGTCCAATTTTGAGACCTTTGATGCAGGCTTCAATTGCTATCTCATCTGGCACCTTCGGCGCCTGAGCTCTGAGTTGAATGAACCGCTGAAAGTACAATTGCAATGGCTCTCTATCTCCTTGAATGCAACCGAATAAGTCGCTGCTGTTAAGTGAATCTCTTTTTATCCCCTTAAAGTTTTCTAAAAACTTGTTCCTGAGATCTTGCCAAGATTGGATCGACAAAGGTTTCAGTAGCGAGTACCAGTTTAGTGCTATGCCCTCGTATGCTATGACAAAAGATTTGGCTAAGACTGTTATCGCCACCTATCGAAGCTATGGCTGCTTCATAGGCCATGAGGAATTGTCGGGCATCTCCGGTGTCGTTGAACTTTGGTATTGGGTGTCCTCTATGTGTCGGGGGCCATGCTGCCAACTGCAGGCTTGGCGCTAAAGGGTCGGCAAAATCCATTGGCCTTGAAACTATCGTGTTTCTGAACGGGTTAGAAGTGTCTACGGCCGTTGGTATTCTGAGCAAGGCGTTTTCCTGATTCTCAAAGCTATGCTCAAGTGAATCTAATTCGGATTATTTCTGGGCCATTACTTGCAGCTCTGTTTGTAGCTTTGCCAACCTTGCCTTCACTGTTGTAAGCTCTTGCTTGACTATCGCAGCGCGCTGCAACGCCGAAGTCTCGGCCAGTATTTTTTCCTTCCAGTGGAGAAGTTGTGATTATAGGTTTGACTCTCCGATGCATTGGAAGTGACTGTGCTACTGCAAACCTTGAAGAGATATACGATCCGATCGCACCAGAGTCAAATAAGACCAACGCTTTTGTGCCATTCACTAGAAACTCTCCAAGTACCATGTCGGGTGCATCCTCAGTATCTTCCCTAGTCATGTGGTTGAGTCGGCCTCTGAGGGCTGTGGTCGGCTGCTTCTCCTGGCTGCCTGGTGCTGGTGCTTTAGCTAGGGACTGCTTGTGCTTTCTTTCTGGGCACTCAAAGGACATGTGACCTGGTGTTCCGCACCCAAAGCAAACACGAGGTGTCTTGTCACCAACTTCTGAGGTGTGGTTCCGTTTCTGGCCTGAACTTTCCTGAGCAGGGTTGTTGCTGGTCTTGTTCTCAAAGCTGTTGCTGTCACCAGTCTTGTTCTCGGTGTTTAGGATTGCACTCCTGTCAAATCCTATCCCTCCTTGGTTAAGCTTTGCCGGAATCCCCTACGGAGCATGTTGCTCTGGCCACTTCTCGGTATTTGACTCAACCTGAGGTTGTGCTGTTGCTCGGTTTTTCTTTTCTTGGCTCTCCAGGTGTCTTCTAAGTCAATTCTTTCCTTTTCCACTGCTATAGCTCTGTCAATCATCTCTCGCAGCGAGCTGTGACTGCTGGAAGCAAGTGCCATTCTAAGTCCCCTATGTAAGCCTCTCTGAAACCAGAATTGTTTCTTCTTTTCAGTGGTGATTTCTTTAGGGGCATACCTCGACATCTTAGCAAAGTGTCGGGCGTACACTGCCACTGACATGCTTCCTTGTCTCATGGTTCTGAACTCCATTGCTTTGTGTGCCATTACTTGTTTAGGAATGTGGTATTCCTTGAACGCTTCACAGAACTCCAGCCAAGTGATTTGTGCTGGGTTCTCGTGAGAGTCACAGTAGCTCTCCCACCAAGCTTTAGCTTCTCCTTCAAGCTGGTGTGCCGCTAGGGCTACACATTCTTCATCTGTGTAATTTGTCAAGTCTAGCTTGGCCTCAATGGTTCTGAGCCAATCGTGAGCATCTAGTGGCTCGTCTGAGTAGTCAAACGTGGGTGCCTTCAATCTGATGAACCTTTCAATCTTCATCTGGAGGTCTTCCTCACGATGACCCTGTTGGTTCCGGTTCACATCTCCCTGGAGCTGTTGCATTGCCTGTGCCATTTGTGTATTGGCCTGAGCCATTTGTTGCATCAGCTGAGTCTGAACAGTCATCACTTCTTCTAGGTTGGGCGGCGCGTTAAACTGTGGCACATCTCTGACCCCAAGCTGGTTCTGCTGAGGTTCCTCTGCTTGTTCTTCCATTGCAACTTCTTGTACTTCACCTCTTGCTGTGTTGTCATCAGGCTGGAGCACGCCTATCGCGCGTCCTCGGCCCCTGCTTCTGCCTGCGGTGGGTGTTCTCCCGCGTCCTCTACCACGACCTCTGCCTCGGTCTGTCATAGCTGTGTCCTCTTGCTCAGCTTCCTCAGAACAGGCTAGCAGACGGTTCGACCTTCTGTTTGTCATTTTCTGAAATTCATGAAGCAGGTAAGTGATGGTCAGGTAGGGTTATAGGCACTGGTAATCTAATTATAGGAGTTGCACACATGAAAACTTAAACAATAGGCTACACTCAAGATGAACAGCAAGAAAGACACTTGTGTTATCTTGAGGCCAACTCCTGGAACCTCAAAGATTAACACCTCTACTCGGCTTATGATCGTGGCTGATCCAGTGGTGGTCATGGACTACATCTACCATGGCTCGACGATAAGCACGAGACTATCATCAGTCACTTGGTCAGAGGGGTTGTTAGCAACAAGAGTTAGCAAGGTTAGATGAGTGAACAATAGCACAAGGTGTGATAGGAAATAGTTCAAGGGGTTTCTTGTATAGCAACAGACTTAGTTAGAGCTTCTGTCCTAGTTTTTAAGTCTAGGGCTGCGCACTACGGTCAAGTATGGCTCTGATACCAACTGAAACGAACCGGATTCCCAATTACGAGAATCTGATTCCCTGTACCCTTGTGATAGTCCCAGGAACAACAGCTATCACGTACATAACTCATTTCAGCGGAAATCACATCCATACATTGATTAAGGTCCTCAAACATGACATAAATACATAGCGGTATGGTACAAGCCCTCTGGGCTAAACGACAGAAGGAAAACAGCTACGCAGCGGATAGCTATAAGCTTCTGGTGCTTCGGGGCTTCACCTCCACAGGCATCCTTGAGCGCAGCGCACAACCCTCGATTGCATCATCCGTCGAGGTTGATCTTGTACTCGGAGTCTTCTCCTGTATACCCAAAGACTGTCCCCAAGGAATTGTGACAGGTCCACGTCACCAACCATAATATGCAGCAAAGCTTTATAGTGGTCTAAACTAGTAATAAAATATTCAAGGAAAGTAAGCTGGGGTTTCCTATGCGCAAGCAGCAGCATTAACCAAGATCATCTCATCTCCAAACACCTTTCCTCACAAGCACATACTCTCCCCAAGCCATCCATCAAACTCACAACCACATCGGGCTCGTCCTGCCTCAACAGGTTCCCGCAATAAACATCCGCCAACTCCTTTCACTCGCTAGTCGACTCGGTGAGCTCCCTCCCCACCTTGTCTAAACAGCCTCAACTGGTCCAACCTCTCATAACCCAAATCAAGGATGAGGTAAGAAAGCAGAATCCCATGCTAATCAGAATAAGCCAGATGAAGGATCATCCGTGACCGTGGACACGGCTATACGTATAGTTTTCACTCTGCAGAGGTTGCGCTCCAGGAACCACCCGGGCTGCAGACGGTAGCATGCCATCTTGAGACACAGCCCACAGCAAAGACCCTAAACAGTAACGGTGCCATACTGTCTCCCTGGGCTCGGGAAACAATCTGAGCTAACAGCTGCCCCAGGGTCGTGAAACCTTCCCACCGGGGCTAGTCGGGGGCCGTGGTAAATCACGGAGAGTACGCCGCAACGAGTCCCCCTTACACATATCAAACTCGATTCTCCTACAGGTCTGGCACCGCACTAAGTAGGCTTGCTAGAACCCTCCCCATTCTGGGTAGATGGTGAGCACTGTAAATTCCAACGTCCGGGTCATCCCGATACGGCCCTTAATTGTCGGTAAGGCGAGTATCAGCGTCAAAGCGATCCGCCGCAACGGTCCGCAATCGGCACCCATTACAGGTATGGCCGCCTAAACTCCTCAAAAGTATCCAAAGTAACCATGTACTCGCAACAGGTACTCCGCAGGAACTGTCCGAGTGCAGTTCCGAAGCACCCCGATCAAACGACCGGGTTGTTATCACTCGCCTCCACCGCCTAGCTGCACTACTCCTCCCAAGCCACCCAACTCACGCCAAGAAGATCAATCACAACCATCCCAACACATGCAAGCATAGCATTCTCATAAAGTGGATAATAGGTAGCAAGGAAACAGGGTAGATAAATGACAGTGCAGGCATATCATCATCATGCAAATAAAGTAAAGCGCTAGCATACTAGTTGCATGTCTACTAGGTATTTCAAAGAATGGCTGGGCATGAACCTGGGCATTGCTTGTCTCTTCGTTCCGGTAGTTGGTGTAGTCGTCAGCTTCCTTCTGCGACTCCGGAGCTCCTATTTACGCGGAAAAGAAATAAAGACGCGGCTACTAGCAAAGAAACACCAAAACAGCGAAGCAAGAAGACCCAAACAACACCAAACTCTACACTAACGCGTAGGTCATGATTTTAGAAAAATATAAAAACTGGTTTCATATTTTTCTGAGTTACGGTTGATTTATTATGAATTTTCTAAGTTTAAATCATTTTCTAAAAATATTAAATAATTCCGAAAAAGAAAATCAATCTGGCTGGGACACGTGGCAGCACCAGGGCGTGCCACGTCATCACTGCTGACGTCAGCATGACGTCATCAGTGGGGCCGGCTTTTTTGACGTCATCGTGGGCCCTGATGACGTCAGCGTTGACTTGGTCAGTGTTGACCGGTCAACGGTCAAAGTCAGCATGGTCAGCGGGGGTCAGCGGGCCCACAGGTCAGTCTCTATCCAGACTATGGTAGGCGGGGCCGGCTTGTCAGCGTTTAAAGGGAAAAAGAAAAAGGTTAAAGATAGCGGGCCTAGAAATGGGCCGAAAGTTACTGGGCCGGCCCACGAAGCCGGACACTCGGCCCACGGGGGCTGGTTGGCTTGGTTCAGGATGGTAGGCGCAGTCCACCGTGGACCGTGAGTCTAGCTCACGTGCGCCGGGTCTATGGGATCTAGTGTGGCCGCAACTGGATTTTCTACGGTGCTCGTGTGTGGAGATGGTGTGGGTCGCGGTGTGGCTTCGGCCAGCTGCGAACAGGTGCGCGCCGGCGCGACGGCGGTGGCGCTCGGGACGCGGCGGCGATTAGGCTTAAGGGAAGGTTGGTGAGGCTCGGTTTAAAAGGGAAAACGCTCGGCTGGGTCTCATGAAGGCGTTCGGCAATATAACGGGGAAGCTCGGGCCGGCGAAGCGGCTCCCCGACGATGGTGTGCGGCGGCGACGGAGCTCGCGGGTGCGCCGGCGTCCGGTTCCGCAGCGTCGCCAACCACCCGACGAAAAGATGGCTCGGTGCATGCTCATTCGACGGCAATGCCTCGGTGTGGCACTTGCGAACGCAGAGCAAGCCTTTGGCTTGGCCGCGCCGCGGCCTCGGCGTGCGCGCACTCCGAGCAATCCCGGCGCGCGGCAGCGCCTCGGCGGCCTAGGTTAGTGAGCGGTCGTCGGCGGGCTGCGGTGTGGAGACAGCGGCGCGACGAGGTCCCTGCACAAGAGCATGGCCACGACACGAAGGTCGGGTCCCCAGAACGGCGAGGTCGGCGAGAGCGGCGGCAGCTCGACGGAATTGGGGAAGAACAGGGGAGCGGCCTTGGTTGCTCACCGCGGGCGGCGTAGACGTGCGCTGCAGCTTGACGTGGACTTGCAGTTCGGCGACGCGACGACGTTTCCCTCCACGCGCTCCGCTGGTCTGGCTCCTCCTTCTCCGGCGGCGTCTTCCCGGGCGGCGACGATCCGCGGCTCGGCGACGTCGTGGCGGGGCAACGCTCCAGCCCCTCTTTGGCGGGCCTCCTCTCCTCCTCCACCCCTGGCACCTCCTCCCTCTCTCCCGAACTGCGACGACGGCATGGAGGAAAACCCCAAAGGGGCGGCGGCGGATCGAAGGGGGAGAGCGGTCGATGGTGGTTTTATAGAGCTGAGCTCTAGGGTTTAGGGCAGCGGACGACCAGGGTTGCTCGGCGCCCATGCCTTTCCACACGGCAGCATCGCGACGGGCCGCACTAGCTCAGGCTCGGGATTGGCCGCGGTGCTCTGCTTCTGTCGGGTGTGAGGGAGAAGAAAGAAGGGAGAAGATACACAGTGGCGTGCGGGGCCCGCCGGTCAGCGACAGAAGGAAGGATTGGGCCGCGGCTGGGCCGGACGAAGCAGGATGGGCTGGCGGGGGTTGAAAGAAAAGAAAAAGGCGCTGGGCCGCGGGGTTAGGTTAGCAGGCCGAACTGGGTTGGCTGCCGGCTTAGAAGAGAGTTCGGGGAGGTTTAGCGGACTTTGGAAAAAAGGATTTGGCCCACGACAGTTAGAAGGGTTTGAAATTAGTTTTGTTAATTGATTCGAATTCGAATCTAGGATTTGAATTCAAATCCAAACAAAGAACCAAGAAACCAAATAAAAATCAACTCACCTCTAAATTTATCCTTAGCACTTCAATTTTAATTTTAATTTTAATTTGAAATTGCCTAGGAATAAAGGGAGCAATTTGAATACATCCTTATATGTTTGTTTGCTTGCACAACAATTTACCAAAAATTTTGAAATTCACATTTTTGCATTCAACAAATCCTACGCAATTTTTCGGGATGTTACAAACTCCCCCTGACCTTCGCTTGTGTTGTGCTTTCTCGCGTTGCCGCCTAACCGCGTCTTTGTCTTCGCGTTCCAAAGATGCTTTACCTTCGTCACGGTCTTGCTATTCTGTACCTTGACATCCTTAGATTTGAAGGTCACCACGGCTTCTTCGCTGCGTTCTGAATGTCATGAACACCTTCGATCGTGATTTCGTTAACTCTATCCTGTCGAACGTTCATCTTTGATGGAGCCATGACCTTGTGGGAGGTAAGGCCTTTCTGAAATTCGACCCCCAACAGGTAGCAAGACCATTCTGCAGAAACATAACAAATTCACCTTGTCAAAAATAAAGCAAACCCATAGTTGGATGGATGTTTCAGTCACATATTCTACAGGTCAGTCAGGTCACAACATCAAGGTTTGGTGCTCACTCTAACTGGCCAAGTCAAACTTCAGCAAACATAAATTTGCATAATAATTTAACAACACCAGTGCCATGTTTCAATAGCTCAACAATAATGAACATACTCCTAGTTCATTGCAATAACAAATTAGGGCTTGCTAAGGAATGGTAGTTACTAATGTACAATGTTCCATTAAGGAATAATCACACACATATATTCTACTTTCATGCAGAGTAATTATTTTTCTCCAATTGACAATCTCAGGGCTTGCATAATACAGAATGACAAAAAGGGAACAAACACAATACTACATCATGAGACAAATCTTGAACCATAATGCAAAATTACAAAGTGGGAACAAGAACAATGCAATATGGTAACTATGCATCATGAAACAAATTTTGAACCAACAGGTAACAATGCAACCATTCAGAAAAAAATTACAGCACATGATAAGGAATGCTACCACTCAGCTGGAACCATATTGCATACAATATATGCGTACAATAATGCATATATACAATGTCATGGACGCGCGATGCACATGTCATGTCATGGACGCGCGATGCACGCTAGGCCGGTTGTATACAATAATGCATATATGCGTACGCATCTACATGCGTCAAGTGCACTGTTGCTACATATATGGAGTGTGTATCTGCAGACGTACACGCGTGCGTGGGAAGGACATGAGTTACATTGGTCGTTAACATTGAAATGAACATTGATCGTTAATTTGGTTGCGATCTGGTGCCTTGTTCGACAGTCGTTTATCGGTGATATCGTCGCAATCGTTTTGTAATATCACGAGACGAGTACGGTTGGGTTGCTTGCAGTTGCAGGAAAAACTAACAGAATTTGATTTTCATCCGAAGGAGTACAACAACAAAACTAGATAGCGAGAGCATCCAACCGTTCAAACCAGATTTAGACGTTTTGGCAGTTTCATAGGCGTTTTTTATTATTTTTTTAATCTCAAAAAATTCATAACTAATACATTTTAAATCAGGAAAATATGATGTGGTAGCAAATTTTTTCCTAAAAATATTTTGGAATTCTATTTGAAGTTTTTTGGATCTTATTTTCTTCTTTCTCTGGCATTTTACTGCTTCAAGCTATGCCTATTATTTATTTAAGTTTTCGTTTTTGCACCATATTTTTTATGCTCACAATATAATTAGTTGATTGCATAATATTTGAGCACCCGGCCATATTTGAAACTTGTCGTTTAATCAAGAAATTAACCTAGTAAATCACTAACCATGCAAGCCTAAATAGGATCTCTATATGGTGTAGCATGACATAGACTTTTTGTAACACCCCGCCCTCCAAAGCCGCACCGCACAGCCCTTCCGAGGGGCGTGCACGCGTACACATAGCACCCTGCTTACACTTTCGTCCTCGCTTCGTGTAAAAGGGTTAACCCGAAGGTGCTATGGCTGGAAGACAAAGGCTTATAAGTTGCCTCCACCCTTGCTCAACTAGCAATGTGGCACTAAACATGTGCATCCCGCACTAATGGGCCACTACCGGGCCATACAAACTGGGCCGGGTGTGACATACACCCCCCCTCAAAGAACCCGACGTCCTCGTCGGCGCACGACCGTACGTCCAGTGCCGGTGCCATAGTCCATGCCGTATGCCCTACCCGGGCCATACGCGCCATGCGCCCTATGCCCGCACACTGCGCCCGTACGCGCAACCGCGAGGGTCCTCGTCGGCGCAACTCACCCACACGGGCAAATGTCCAGGAACGTTCCCCCTTGGCGCACGACCGTACGTCCAGTGCCGGCGCCATAGTCCATGCCGTATGCCCTACCCGGGCCATACGCGCCATGCGCCCTATGCCCGCACACTGCGCCCGTACGCGCAACCGCGAGGGTCAGCTCTGATACCACCTGTAACACCCCGCCCTCCAAAGCCGCACCGCACAGCCCTTCCGAGGGGCGTGCACGCGTACACATAGCACCCTGCTTACACTTTCGTCCTCGCTTCGTGTAAAAGGGTTAACCCGAAGGTGCTATGGCTGGAAGACAAAGGCTTATAAGTTGCCTCCACCCTTGCTCAACTAGCAATGTGGCACTAAACATGTGCATCCCGCACTAATGGGCCACTACCGGGCCTTGAAAACTGGGCCGGGTGTGACACTTTTATGAGAGTTAAAGGATGGAAATAGAACTTTTCCCTTAATGGCCCTGTTTAGTTCCCACAAACTTCCTAAAATTCTCTCTCCAAACTTCACTATTCACCTATCACATCAAATCTCTCTCCTCATGCATGGAGCATTAAATGTAGGTCAATAAAAAAACTAAGTACATGGTTTTGATGTACACGATGAGACGAATCTTTTGAGCTTAGTTAGGTCATGGTAGGATAACGATTACCACAAACAAAAGAAAAGTGCTACAGTGCACTACGGTGTCTTGTGTGACTTTTCGACAAAATTTTACCCACCCCTTTTTACAGCTAAACACACCCAATCCTGTAATATGTTTTTTCAATTCGTTTGCGAAATTAATCATGTAATATATATGTAATAAGTGTGGTAAGTATATATACCGTACTTGCTCGCATTTGGAATTACCGACAGTGCGTGTGAAGGTGAAAAAAGTGCATGTCATCATGTGATCAGCTGACAGCTTTTGATAGAAGCGTGCGCCAGGGTTTCGATTTAGTCTCAAGTGATGATAACACATGGTACATGCATATGGGCATTTGGACAGGATTATCTAGAACCCATCCCCTGCGTGCATGCATGCAGATAATCCTCCATATGATTATATGAATCCAGCGTGTATCGGCGACATGAAAATTAGGGTAATTTTGCTGCAGGACACCGTTCATTGTCACTCTTTGCCGATGGACATTGTCCAATTCAGTCTTTGCTCATAGACACTCTTCAAATATGGCAATTGGCTGATGGACACTATACCTAATAAAATATTTATTTCTTGATTAGAGGAGAGAGAAAGAGCGCGAGAAGAAAAATATTTTAATTTAAAAAATTCATAATTATTTCATTTCAAATCATAAAAATATAAAACCAGTACCATTATTTTTCTAAAAATATATGCACTCTACTGGTGCACTACTTTAAGTCATTTGGATATTATTCGTTTATGTTCCTGGTGCTTTATTATTATTTATAAAAACACTAGGAATATGAAAAATAATATGTAGATAACTCAAAGAAGAGCACCAACATATAGGTTGAAAATCATATTTTTGTGATAGTTTGATGGTGAAAATGGGACTTTTCCCAAGGCAAAATTGACTTTGACAGTCCATGAGTCTGTAAATTAATATTTTATTCGTTACGGTGTCTTGTGACAAATTGACGCAAATGAAAAGTGTCTGCCAGCAAAGACAAGACTGAGCAATGTCTTGTAGCCAATTTCATACTTCTCTAGTGTCCAGGAGCAAAATTGCCTTGAGAATTAAGGAGCTGTGTGGCAGTGTTCTGCCTCTTCCGTGCATGGTTGCTGACTTGCCGTGCATATGCATACATGGTCTCGATTGGCTTGATTACCCTTGACCATCTTTAGGTGATTATTCCTATTAGCAGCTGATTAATTATGCCAAATTGATAGTATAGGCCAATGCATCCCATGATTAAGGTAGTAGCCTCTATCTTGTGATGTGATTAGACTTGGACACGCGACACGGGCGGCGGCGCTGCTAGCTGTTATAGGCTTTATAGCTGCATGCTTGTGTAGTGTGCGTGCATGCGTACGGATCAAAATCGACTCCGACGGGGGACGCCGTCAAGATTCTCCGATCGCGCTCCACTTTCCCGTTCCCGGAGTAGTGACGAGACGAAGAAGGGGTCGCCTTTGCCGCGTGCATGGAGCCAGCAGCCTGCCGGAGAATCCATCGAGTCATCGACTAGGCCTTGTGGGCTCAAATCAACATCCCACAGCAAATTGATATAGGAAAGCTGCTGGCAGGCCCAAACCTCCGGCCTTCTTGTGTTTATACGAAGGCGGGCGGAGCTAGCTGCCAGCGGCCCAATCGTTGGATAAATGTGAACTGATTGGCCTGTATCGGTTCAAATGTAAAAAAATGTATTAAAGCATACCATATTATATGTTCACTGCGTAGATCTACTCATTTGAAGTCCAACACAATTTGATTTTCCATTTTATGATTTTTTTATGATTTATTATGATTTTTCAAAACTGCTTCGGGGGTGATTTGTCCGGTTTTATAAAGTTCAGGGGGTAAAAAATCCATTTTCATAGGTTAGAGGGTGATGTGTTCCACCTCTCATAGGTTGGGGGTGAAGTAGACTTTTTCCAAATGTAAATTCATTTATGTGTTGTGTCCATGATAGGGGCGCATGAAGTGCGCCGGATATTCTTCTAGTCGTTGGATCAAAAGGAAGGCCTCTTCTCTTTTACGATGATGAAAGAGCATTTGAATCGTCGTCGCTTGCGCACGAAGCTCGCGGGGGCGAGGCAGACGAGACCTGCACGTGATTCTCTCATTTATCCGCCGTGCGCCAAAGATACTGCCATTCTGAAGCACGGGGATGCATTCCAAGCTCGTTGATTGGGCCACGACACCGCTAGAGCCTAGAGCTCGTGCATTCCGAGCTCGCTGATTGGGCGAGAACAAATTCATCTATCAGATGAAAAGCTAACGGGTCGATTCACTCCGTCCTTATCACGGAAGGAAACAATTTCATCCTCAATCTCTCCGCGAAGCTTCCCGATTGGGGCGTGAACATTGCACCCCCGAAGTCTTTGCCTACTTACATGTTTGGATCACCTTTAATATCATGACAAAAATTAGTCAGGCTAAGAAAATTTAGTCACCTCCTGTTTGAAAGTAAGAGCTAAAGTGATATTTAAATGAGGAGAGATAGAGCAAGAGCATTAATTAGGAGAGAGGAAGAGAGGATTTTAGTCTCTTTTAGCTACCTCACCCCCTACTAGCAAATTTTAGTCTCAAGACTAATTTTAGCCCTTCTTTAGCCTCACATGTTTGGAAGTTTAGCTCTTGCAGGAGGCTAAAATTAGTCAGGCTAATTAGTCAGGCTAATTTTAGTCACCCTGATCCAAACATGCTCTATGTTTGCCCAGCTAAACTCAGAGCATGCCAAAAAAATTTGGCTATCAATTGGTTTAAATCCAAAAAGATATACACCAATATTTATAGCCAAAACTATGCCAAACCTGTAAAGGAAGTAAAATATGTGCTAAACACCATATAGTATATGAAGATTCCATGTATTCCAATTCATCAGATCAGTCGTTAACTCATTATGACACATAAGGTTGCAGATTAGCTATCTCGCTAGTAAATGGTTCTCTGACAAAATAAATCTTGGCATTTAAATAGTCAAATATAAAATTATAAAACTGAATTTAAGTGTCTAACAGTATTTAACCAAGCAAATTCGGCATTCCAAGCTGTGCGTAAAGATGATCAAATGCCAACCATGTCCCAGCAGGAGCTTTTGCAAAAGCAAACTTTTTAACAATACTGGCAGTAAAATATGTAAAAGAAAACATAATAAGAGTACTGCTATGAATCATAGCATTTGCTTACCTTTACCTCAATTTGACATTTGTTCCATTGTCAAACTCAATTGACTGGTCCCTAAAAATTGATAAAATGACAGACAAGACGGTTATACCAAGGCTATCATGCTTAATGCTTTAACCTGATGGCGGCCGTGCTACAGAAATCCTCAAGCAGGTGGTTGTCGTCCACCTCCATTTCACCCTTGCATTGCAATGATAGAGCAATCAGTGAGACATTTCAGCAAATGGTTGGCGTGCACGATGAGCAGATCACCAAATTTGTTTAATTTCCATACATCAGAAGGGCCATAACTCAATGAGGAGAATTAGACAATGAATCTATTTTGCCAAGAAAATAGCTCACCGATGCTTCTTCTGAAAAATGCAGAACCAAATCTATGCCAGTCTCAAATGGAATACCATAGCTGCAGAAGTATGTGCTCATCCAAAAGAGTAGCAATGTGATTAAAAAACAATGTTCTGTAATGATATTTAACAAGTGAAAAGATCGATGCAGATGTTTTCCTTGTATCAAAGTTGAATAACAGTTATTAGGTTTATCTGTTGAGTACTATGCAATAATTATCTCTTCTTAAATTGTTCTTTAAAACAGTATTACCAGTACTATACGTAGAAACAATGTTGGCCGAGTAAGAGAGAATAGAGAATCAACTGAAGAATTCCATGGCCTATTAACTCTGATTTTCTCTAGACATGGTGTCTCCTTCTGGAATATGACAAAAAAGATTTCACCTGCAAGCTAGAAACACTGCAAGATGCGAGTGCATCCTAGCTTTGTTTTTCTTAAAAAGTTAGCAAGATTCAGATTAGCAAATATAGTTATTTGTAGATGGAGATCTGATCATCTAAATATGCACGATTCCCTCCTCTCTCACTCCCCTCCCTCCTTAATTTGTGCCCAATTTCCCTGTCCCTGATCATTCTTCTTCAGATATCTGAATTGGACAAGAGCACCAATTGCACCTGTTCTTTGAGCTTCGTTCTCTTTGCTCCTTCGATGGAGAAAGAAACAGAGCAACAGAAAAATGAGCTTCGCCAATGGAAACGAAGAGGTACAAGTTAGACTAAATCAGAGATATCAGTTTGGTCTCCATGCACCCAGCAGCTTTGGTTGCGACCTGCATGTGTCATCCAGCCAAGCTCCGGCGATCACCGGCATAAAACGAGAACACACGCGCGAACACTTGGTAGTTGTGACGCCCCAGGGTGCTGGCGTCAACGCGGGGAGAAGACGGGAACAGAGAGTGTGTAAACGTTATGATGTAAGCGTGAGTGAGGGTGGACCCAATATGTCAGGGTCGGTGTTGGTGATATGTAAGCCGGCTGTGTCCGGGGATCAGAGCATGAACTTCTTTACCAAGTCAAATTAGAACTTGCAGCGTTCTCAAGGAAAGGGGCATCTCGCTCCCCTCTGGCTCGCGAGATCCATTATCCTCTGTTTGTTGCTGTGATCTCCCCGGCGGTAACGGGTGTTACAGTAGTATGGTGCTGCGAAATCCAGAGCAGCTAGCGTTTTTCACATTGTATTCATCCTTTTATTTGGTACAGGTACTAACTTGGGCGACGCTCTCGCCGGCATGCCACGATCCGTGACAAACGCTCCATCCCACGTTTGCCTTGACCCGGAACGCGCGCAGCGTCGAGAGCGTCGCCATGACACCTACAGACTCGGTCTCCCGCGCGAGATAAGCTCGACGCAGCAGCAGCTAAACTACCTGGTGCGGCTCACGCACAAGTTTCGGGCTCACGCATGACTCCTTGCAGGAAGGAAAACGAACTAGTCTACTGCTTATTCCTGAACAAGCTTGAACGGCAACTAATACAGCATGCAGACAAGCAACAAAATTTAATTACTGAATCACCTCATCATACATGAAATTGTCGAAATGCTGAATTGACCTGGAGCATCTGGTGATATCTAGGCCATAGTTATTATATCCAATAAACACATATCTTTCATCTGATTATAGCCTTGTTAATTTCCACTATAATTTTAGAAATTGAGATGGCAGTGAAGATTCAAGCAAAAGAAGATCGATTCGTAGATATCTATAGCCAATTCTACGTATACGACTTCTTAAAGTAATTTTTTTTTAGATAAAGGAAGTCCGGCCTCAACCTTCACAAGTGAAGATCTACAGCCAAGGTACAACAACCAACTAATAGAAGCACATAGGCTCACACCACCAGACATGGTTATACAGCGACTCAAGAGAAACAGAAAGTAGAGCCGACACAGTAGCTCCGTAACCCTGAAGTCTATTTCCGAACTTCCATCCAAAATTGTTGAAGATCTCCATTACAACGCTCTCCAACTTTTGGCAGCTCCGTTATAGATTAATCTTCTCTTCTTCTTTAGATAGTATTGCCCAGCTTCTTGTCTAGTAAGTCCCCCTGAAAATTACCTATAAGTAAGAGTTAGCAATTTTTCTTTGGAACACCACATCATTTCTACTCAACCAAATTGCCCAGCAGAGTCCGGCTGCCCCCACCAGCACTTGATTTCTAAGATTAAGGAAAACTTCTAAGCCAAGAACCTAACAAGTTAGAAATGCTAGTGGGTGGTTGAATTCCAAAAGAGAAATGTACTGCATTCCAAATAAATTTTGCCATATGGCAATCAAAGAATAAGTGTTGTATGGTCTCATTAAAGCTACAGAAGCAAAACTTGGGATTGCCTTTCCATTTTCTCTTAATTAGGTTCTCTTGAGTGGCATCTTCACTTTCCTAGGACATACACCTTGATGGTGTTCCTTCCACTTGCATTAAATTTGTATACATGGATTTTACTGTGAACAACCTGTTTTTATTTAAATTCCAATGACAAGCATCATTCTGCTCATTCAGTTCCACCGATGCCATTGCCACGTACGCTAGCCATCAGATGAAGCCACTGCGCCAATTTATCCCCTGTCAATGACCTTCTAAAGGAAACATTAAGCGGGATTGTGCTTAGCACGTTGGCCACAGTATTCTTCTTCTTTCTGGTGATACTATACAAGGTAATTTAGTATGTTTACATGTAAGTTTTCTCAATGGCCGGGCTATAACTACAATCTTATTTCAAACTTATACTACAGGACACCTGTAATTCTGAAAATGTTAACCTCCAAGAGGCAGCTGCTTGGACCACGACATGGAAGAGTGGAGAAGGGGAGACTTTAACCGCACGACTTTTGAAGAAGCCGTCACACGGGATATGTATACGGCCCTCACAGTATTCACACTGGCCTAGCGAGACCCATGATTCAGCCAGGTTTACATATGTGTTTCTCATCTTTGTACATCGAAGGTGAAAATTTAGAGACTGCGACATTTAATTTACCAGCCAAAATGATGAACTATATATATAATATTTAGCTGCAGTACGTATATGATCCAAGCTTCAGCTGTGGCAAATTTTGATACTGTCTTAAAGGTCAGCATTCAAACTAATTATATAAAGTATGATAAACAGTACTGTATATATAACGACGAAAAAACTGGTCCCCTCTGACTAGGCGTGGCAACGCTGCATGCGCCTAACAGTTTCTAGTCTTAATTATACGACGCCCACCTGCTCTATTTCTTCGCGGCGTAGTATGCATAGCGCACGATCGTAAGCTAGCAATCCTAACCAGAGCACGTCATTTTCAGCTCAGGGTAGTATCAGCATATATATATATATGGTTGAAATTAATCTCTTTGTGTGGAATGTGGACGCCCACACGAGAGTCGGAGTCGGAGCGGCATATATGTTCATTCTTGACGCGTAAGAGCAAGAAGACTGGTGGTTAGCTAGTCCAGTAGGAGTAGCGTCAAGCAAGCAAGCTACGACCAGTCTGCAGCCCTGTACGCTTTTCAAATAAGCACGGCCAGTCAGCGCAGCCCATCATGCACAGAAACATCAAGTCCAGCAACATCCTGCTCGACCCGGCCGGGCTTCCGCGCCAAGATCGCCGACTTCGGGCTCGCCCGGATTCTGGCCAGCTCCGGCGAGGCGGACCAACTATGTGTATGAGGCGGCCATCATGTGATTTATTAAGTTTTTGAGCGGCGCTATTTGAATAAAGTACTAAAACACATGAAATTATTTATTTGTGGAAATCATATGATAGTGTTTGTGTCTAGTTTCATGTTCCGAAAACCTTACGTCTACATTTCAATATTAGTCATGGCACTATTTAATTTTCGAGCTTATTTGAAAAGTTTCATTGCATATACCTGGCTCAACGTGCGACCTGAATGGTGCATACGCATTGGAGCTATTGTGGAAAATATAAACATTGTTTTATACATAGAGATAATATATTGTTAGTCCACTACAATACAATTGTTTTAGACTACTATAATACAATTGTTTTATACAGTGATAATATATGTGGACCAACTATGTGTATGAGCAATATATACAAAGTTTATGAACTAATATATATGTGTTTTATACTAATATATGGTTCTACGCGGCCTATTTTCCATGGGAGAAATTGTTTTAGATACATGAGCCATGGTAAAAACCGTTTATCTGGAGAGTTGTACGTATATATTGGAGCCATAGGAAAAATATTGAGCTGTAAAAATATTGTTGGCCCACTTGATGCATGGCTGGATTTTTTTTAACGTGAGCATCCGTAATTTGTGTAGTTTAATTTAAGATTAGAGGGTTAATTAAGATTATTTTTTACAGCGGCAGAAGTGGGTAATTTATATATAAATTTAGGGGGTTATTTTAGACTACTTTAATAATGGCAAGGTGGGTAATTTTTAAGACAAAAAAAATCTAATGGCTATTATAATTTATGATGATTAGATTTATCATTGGATGGCTAGATGTTTCTGATTTTTGTGAGATTTTCTAGGATTTATCTTTTTTTCTAGCGCGTCTAGTGAGGATTAACGTGGAGGCTCTAAAAGAGCCTCCAATTAGTAATAGTAAGATGGTATTAGCCAGGCCACAGAAAAAAAAATTATGAAGGCCATAGAATAGAATCGAATCTATTTTTTTCAGTTAACTTGCTATACCATGAACTAGCCATATATGAGTGTTATAAATGGAAGCCCATTGGTAACTGTATATTGTTGATAATATATTGATGATGCCTTTTAGTTTGACCATCAATTTCTAAAACACAGCCACAAGTTCGTAGTAAAACATATATATATATATATATATATTCATAATATATTACATAGATATGATTCCAGGTACCACAAAGCTCCGCCAGAATGCCAGACACCATTGCCTAGCTAGTAGCTTTCATCTTTTTCTCCCCTGGAGCTTTCGACTAATCATTCATTGTCGCTCTAGCTTTAGTATTCGGCATTCAATTTTCAAGCAGGTTCGTTCTTGGACTCATCCATCAAGAAAGTATGCAGTCCATTATTTTCTCATGGCTAGGTTACATCACAAACTTTCTATAGATCACGTACTGAGGCCGCCAAAGTCTTGGTTGTTGTTGGCCATGGCAAAGATTCTGTATATCGTGCGTGTCAGCGTGTGACTCTCGCGGCGTATACCGGAGACAGGACGTTTACCGTGCGCCGCAAAGTCCATAAAACGCGTTGTGCCTGCTCGCGGCGGCGGTGTTCCTCGAGTTGGCGTCCGGCGTCATAGGGGCCGGCACAGCGTCGCAGGTGATGGGCTGTCCAGGTGCCTGTCGTGTGATGAAGGGGATGAGCAATGAGAGAATGAGAGACGTACGGGAGAGAATGAGAGAACGAGAGAGAAGGGAGAGAAACATATTTTATTTACATGGGTGAGGGATGGATCCATGTAATTGAGTTTCAACGGGAGGTCAGGATTTCCCACCCATGGATCGGTGACGTGGCTAGTGTATTTTCTTTATAGCCATTGTGTTTTCTCCGTGTGTTTGAAACGAAATTTTGGATGGCTAAACAATTTCAACTGAAAAAGTTATAAACTACAAACTTTTACATCTTTTCTAAACCTACAACTTTGATATAGAACATATTTACATCCAAGATCATTTGAAATTTTTAAAAATTTAAGATTTCAAATTGGATACATTATAAGGATATTTTAAAGTATTAAAAAATCTTAAATTAAAAGATTATCAACTACAAACATTTACATCTTACATCTCATCGAGACCTACAATTTTGGTATAGAACATATTTACATTCGAGGTCATTTACAAAAGTTTAAATTTCAAATTTCAAATTTCAAATTAGATAATTTATAACAATATTTTGAGTCATTGAACAATCTCAAATACAAAAGTTATCAACTACAAAGTTTTATATCTTATCGAGGTGTACGACTTTCGTATAAATTGTTTTTTCATATGAGATCATATAAAAAAGTTTGTATTCAAAAAATACATTCACTAACCCTCTCATATACAATCATACATACACTTCTTGTGAGATGTATCAATTTTGTAAACATCGTTATGACTTAAAACATGCAAAATCTTCTCAACCTTTTATCACAGCATCTACATGTGATACCATCACTTCATGATAAATTTCATGATTTTTAGACGTAATTTGCTACTTTTAGAATTTAAAAATTATTTGGACTCAAGAGTTTTGCCATGCGAAAAAAGAAAACGCATCTTTGCCGTGCATCTAGTGGAGGCGCACGACAAAGAGGATAAAAAACTTAGCTGCTAACGGTTGCTAACGGCCGGTGAGAAAAAAATGTTTGCCGTGCGGAAAAAAATAAGCGCACGGGTTTGCCGTGCGTTATGAAAAAGCGCACGGCAAAGATTAAATTTGCCGTCCGCCATAAGAAAACGCACGGTAAATAATAAATTTACCGTGTGTTTTTTTGTTTGCCGTGCGCACTATAAAACACACACGCACGGCAAAAGCTCTTTGCCGTGCGCCCGATAAAAGACGCACGGCAAAGTGTCTCACTCACGGCAAAGATCCCTTCTCCGGTAGCGCGTACGTGGTAAGGGATTCGAACGATTTGTTGGGATTAGCCAGGCTCACCGATCTGTATCTGGCGGGGAACCGGATATCTGGACCGATTCTACCTTCCAATCAGATCAATGGGAAGGCTGAATTGCAACGAGTTTAATCGACTGAGTTAAGTTCAGTTCACATTAATACAAAATCCTAGAGAAAACTTTAGTATAAACACTACAAATAAAAGTATATGATTGAAAGAATCTATAAAATATTCATGTTTTTACTTAAGAATTTTTTTCCAAATACATCTATTTATCAAATCGACTTCAAAAGATCATGGAGGACTTAATTTATGTTGTCTTGTTTATGCTTAGTGTGGACAGAGAATATTGTAAAGAGCGAAGCTAAGGCCCAGCAGCTAGTGTGGACTCACGCTTACGCTGTACACCACCCGCAATGGGTTATAGCTACTTGCTCAGTATTTTATTACCTAGCGGCTAATAGATCTCAATGTAATGTACTCCACCCGTTCCAAATTATTGGTTGTTTTGACAAATCTAGATTTATAGTTAGTAGTATGTATCTAGAAATAAGTATATATGTCTAGATACATACTACTAACTATGAATCTAGATTTGCCAAAACGACTTATAATTTGGAACGGAAGAAGCAATCGTTAGTACATAAAGTGAAATTTGGGGCCCTGTGCCCACTTTGCCCCTGATAATACGGTCGTATCCGAGACTTTGACTCATAGGTCGTGAAACCTTGATTGCAGCCCTAGTGACCACAGCCCACACATCTTATAAGAACGACTTGCTGGGCGTCGTATCCGAGCCTCAAACGAACACACCCCCAAACAGTGTAGCAAATGGCTCACTCATCCTACCTCCTCCTCATCCTGCTTGTGTTCCTCGCCTCCAACTTCAGCACGCAATCCATGGTGCAGACCAACTCCACCGAGATTGACACACTCCTAGCAATCAAGAAAGCCTGGCGCAGCCCTTCTGCACTCAGCTCGTGGAGTTTACAGAACGCCTCTGCTCACTGCAGCTGGGCAGGGGTCAGCTGCGACAACAATGGCCAAGTGACCGCCCTATCCTTCCAAAAACTCAACATTTCCAATCCAATCCCTGTCTCCATTTGCACCCTCACGAGCCTGTCTTACCTAGACCTTTCCTACAACAACCTCACCAACCAATTCCCGACGGCGCTCTACGGCTGCTCGGCTCTGACCTACCTCGACCTGTCGAACAATCTCTTCTCGGGTGCCCTCCCGGCTGACATCAACAAATTGTCGTCGGAGATGGAGCACCTCAACCTGTCAAGCAACGGCTTCACCGGCAGCGTCCCATCGGCGATCGCCGCGTTCCCCAAGCTCAAGTCCCTTCTTCTTGACACTAACAGTTTCAATGGGACTTACCCGGGTTCGGCCATTGGAGGTCTCAGTGAGCTCGAGACGCTAACTCTGGCAACCAACCCCTTCGCTCCAGGCCCTATCCCTGATGATTTCGGCAAGTTGAAGAATCTGAAGACGCTGTGGCTGTCGGAGATGAACCTGACTGGTGTCATCCCCGACACGCTCTCGTCTCTCACTGAACTGACCATGCTGGGTCTGTACGGAAATAAGCTCCACGGTGAAATCCCGGCGTGGGTTTGGAAGCTTCAGAAGCTTGAGATCCTGTACCTCTACGCGAACAGCTTCACCGACGGGATCGGGCCGCAGATCACCGCCGTCAGCATGCGCGAGCTCGACCTGTCGGTGAACCGGCTCACCGGACCAATACCGGAGGCCATCGGTGAGATGAAGAACTTGGCATTGCTCTACTTGTACTACAACAACATCACCGGCCCAATTCCGGCGAGCATCGGGCTGCTCCCGAAGCTCGCTGACATCCGGCTATTCAATAACATGCTCTCCGGCCCCCTCCCGCCGGAGCTCGGGAAGCACTCGCCGCTGGGAAACCTTGAGGTGAGCAACAACCTGCTCTCCGGCGAGCTCCCGGACACCCTCTGCTTCAACAAGAAGCTCTACGACATCGTCGTGTTCAACAACAGCTTCTCCGGCGTGTTCCCGCCGGTGCTCGGGGCGTGCGACACGCTGGACAACATCATGGCGTACAACAACCACTTCACCGGGAATTTCCCCGAGACGGTATGGTCGGCGTTCCCCAAGCTGACCACCGTCAAGATACAGAACAATAACTTCACTGGCACTCTGCCCAGCGTGATATCCTCCAACATCTCACGGATTGAGATGGGGAATAATCGATTCACCGGCACCGTGCCGTCATCCGCGCCGGGGCTGAATAGCTTCAAGGCCGAGAACAACCAGTTCTCCGACGAGCTACCGGCAAACATGTCGGGATTAGCCAACCTCACCGAGCTGTATCTGGCGGGGAACCGGATATCTGGTCCGATTCCACCTTCCATTAGATCAATGGCAAAGCTGAATTATCTGAACCTTAGCGGCAACCAGATATCCGGCGAAATCCCGGCGGCGATCGGCTCGCTGCCGGTGCTCACCATCCTTGACCTCTCGAACAACAAGCTCACCGGCGAAATACCGGAGGAGTTCAACAACCTCCGTCTCAGCGACCTCAACCTCTCCTACAACCAGCTCGCCGGCGAGCTCCCCTGGTCTCTCCAGAGTCCGGGGTACGACGAGTCCTTCCTCGGGAACGATGGCCTCTGCGCCGCCGTGAACCTGAACACGAACATCCGGGCGTGCCATTACCGCAGCCACAACGAGATGTCGACCGGCCTCATCATCCTGTTCTCGGTTGTCTCCGGCGTCCTCCTCCTGGGCGCCGCCGGGTGCCTCGTCGTCCGGCGGAAGGCGGCGCGGCGGCGTGACGTGACGTCGTGGAAGATGACGGCGTTCCGCAAGATCGACTTCACCGAGAGCGACATCCTCAACAACCTCCGCGAGGAGGACATGATCGGCAGCGGTGGCTCCGGCAAGGTGTACCGCGTGCACCTCGGCGGCCGCGGCGGCGAGGTGGTGGCCGTGAAGAAGCTGCGGAGC
This sequence comes from Echinochloa phyllopogon, assembly GCA_033239725.1. NCBI lineage: Eukaryota > Viridiplantae > Streptophyta > Magnoliopsida > Poales > Poaceae > Echinochloa > Echinochloa phyllopogon. The sequence continues at coordinate 9,451,758 of BTCW01000001.1, forward strand.
AGGGGCCGCAGGCCCGAGGAGAAGCTGGACAGGGAGTTCGATTCCGAGGTGAGGATCCTGGGAGGCATCCGGCACGCCAACATCGTGAGCCTCCTCTGCTACATCTCCAGCGACGACACCAAGCTGCTCGTGTACGAGTACATGGAGAACCGCAGCCTCGACCGGTGGCTCCACCCCAAGGACGGCACGCCGGCGCTGGACTGGCCGACGCGGCTGACCATCGCCACCGACGCGGCGAGGGGGCTGAGCTACATGCACGACCAGTCGGCGCAGCCCATCATGCACAGAAACGTCAAGTCCAGCAACATCCTGCTCGACCCGGGCTTCCGCGCCAAGATCGCCGACTTCGGGCTCGCCCGGATTCTGGCCAGCTCCGGCGAGGCGGAGTCCGTGTCCGGGTACATGGCTCCCGAGTGCAAGCGGCGCGGCGCCAAGGTGAGCGAGAAGGTGGACGTGTACAGCTTCGGCGTGGTGCTGCTGGAGCTCGCGACGGGGCGGGTGGCGAACGACCGCGCCAGCGCGAGGGCGCTGGTGGAGTGGGCGTGGCGGCGGTACATGGCGAGGGGCTCCCTACGCAACGTCGTGGACGAGAGAATCCCGGACAGGGACAAATACGTGGACGACGCGGTGGCCGTGTTCCAGCTCGGGCTGAGGTGCACCAGGCGCGACGCGCGTTCCCGGCCGACCATGAAGGAGGTGCTGCGGGAGCTTCTGCAGTACGACCGCAGGCCCAGCATTGCCGGCGCGTGCTGGAAGGTTTTGGGTCAAATTTTGAGTCCTCTTCTGTCCATACTAATTTCGGCAGAAACCATGAAGCTCTTCCCGCAAGGCTATGCAATTACGACAGCACTCGGCATCCTGCTCGTCTTTGCCGCCGTCAGTGCTGTATGTGAGGTTTCAACAGCACGTTGAACCCGAGAAAGCTAAGGTTAGGCTACATAGCTGCCGTCCTGCCAGCTGTGCACAAATACACATTGGGTGTCTTGTTCTTTTAGTGTGACTGCCTTTTTGCGCAGCAGTGTTGAGGTTCAGCTTCATCCCACCGCACCCACTCAGCCGCCGCCGCCCGTTCAGCCGCGCCACCGAAGCTGTCCGTTCCCGGCCATCCGCCACGATCCCTCCTGAAATTCTGCAAGGTAAGTCCACAGACGCGTGCCTCATCTGTTCCCCATTCGAGCGCCCGAAATTTTCGCCGCCGACTGCACTGCTGGGAGCCCGTCCGGCCTCCACCAGTTGATTCTGGTCCAGGGCTCCACTTTATCCCTTCCTTCCACACCCAGCTCTCTCCCTCCCCACCACGCAGATCAGTCTAGGCTCCTGCAACGCAAGGGCCTAGATATGAGGCCGCAGGGGACATGGCGGGCGACGGCAGCGGGAGGGGCCTGACTGGGAGGAGGAGGCAGTATTTGCTTCTTTGGATGCAGAGTTTGTTTTTTTCGTGGATTTGATGTTTTTTGGGTGACGTTTTTGGTTTCTTGGTGCCCCAGATGAGGTAGAGATGGATGGTGAACGACGGCTTGCCAGCAACCGCCACGGTGCCTGTGGACTGTGGTAGGGAGCGCGTCTCCGTGAACAGGCTTCATCCTCCTCCGCTGGCTGAGGCGAGAAGCTATAGTTAGTGGCTCCATCTGCGGGAGCTCTCGCCCACATCCCTTGCGGCGATGGCATGCAAGATGTTGGTCGCCGTTGACCTCTGCTCTACTATTTTTGTTCAGAAAAAAATATAATTGGCTTGTTTTCTGGTTTGTAATGTATAAAATCTATACTTGTGGCCACCAAGGTACCTTCATAGACCGTCGTGTGACATATTCATCGATGCAGTTATACTTGTTCCTGTGATTTTAATTTGGTTAAGCATACAATTGTTCTATTGATTGATGCATGTGTATATGAGATGAATAGATAAAATTAGTTGAAGTGATGTAATTCACTACTAATTTCTTTTTGTAGGAAACACTGCTTTTATAGACTGTGGCAATGGAGAGGTAAAAGGTATTTGCCTGTTTTGTACAGACTATTGCTTCATTTAGTTTATATTGTGACATGGTTGCTCCTACATGTATAATTAAATAAATTGAAGCAACTGGTGTATGCATGGTTGTGATGAATGGGGAATCATTTGTCCATTTAGCGTTTGTATAGTTAAAGTCATATCCGCAATCGCTGGCTATCCGTCGCTCGGCGCGTGGCTGCCGCGCGCCGCTGGTGCCCATCCATCGGCCCACGTGTCGTCGTTCTCTGCCGATTGAATCGCTGCCCCCTCGTCCTTCCTCTCTCTCTCCCATCTGCCCCCGCCGCCTCCTCCCACCGCCGACGCCCCTCCCCTCCCCTCTGCGCCGCGGTGCCCCTTCCCCTCCCCTCTGTCCCCACGCCGCCCCTTCGCCACTTCCGTCCACCCCCTCCGCCCTTCCCCTCCCCCGCGCCACCGCCCTTCCCCCTTTCCCTCCGCCACCGGCGGACCTTCTCGCCGCTGCCCTGGTTGGCACCGCCACCGTCATTTTGGGGGCCTGGCCGGGCATCGTCGCCCCAGATGCCGCCGCCGTCACGTGAAGCGCGGTCGCACATTACCGCTGGTGTCGGCTGGGCGCCACCGCCACAGCCCGCAAGTGCAGCCAACACCTCGCCGTCGGCCCCCATCTACGGCTCAGGCGGCCGGCCGTCGCCGCCTTCACTCGATAACTGCCATTGTGCGGTGTTCCGCGCCGTGCATAACGGATCCACCGTTGGTCGGTCATCGTTAGGAACTGCGGATGGTGCTGACGTCGTCAGGGCGTGGCCGTGTCGGCGCGTGTGCGCCTGCGTCGTGGCGCCACGGGTGGGCGTGCAGGCATCGCCGCCACCGCGCTGGGGCGCGTGCTGGTGCAGTAACGCGCGCCCTGGGCACCCTATGAGGAGGGCGCCAGTGGACATTCACAGACGTGCTGGTGGACGGGCGATTGGGAAGAGAGGAACTGCTGAAGTGCATGAACTTCCATATTCCATCGGTATGTAAATTTGTTCCGATTTTTCTGCATCTTATACAGGCGCGGTGTAGCGTGCCAATCTTCCTGGTTCTTCATGTGAAGCAACAGGGAGAAAATTGCAATTTTGATACTCGAAACGTTGCGCTTCGTAGTTTTGCCATTCCTAACATCGTCTTCGTAAAAATGGGCCTCGAACGGTTCTCCTCTTGTTTTCTATGCCATTTAAGTGTATTCCCACTCTTTTCTAATCAAAATCATGTATTTCGTATCTGAACGTACCCTTCTGCTATTTTTATCTTCACATTGAGATGTACCGTTTCTCCGTATTCTCTACGCCGAACTATTTGCAGTCTCTCCTCCACGCCGAACCCTTGACGTCGCTCAGTTTTCAATGGACGACGGCGCGTCGCCGGCGCTATTCCGCTCGTCGCCGCTCAGGCCGCGCCGCTCGCCCCGCCCAGGCCGGCCAGGGTCTGGTCGCGCAGGCCGCTCAGGGCGTGGCCGTGCAAGATTGTCCAAGGGCCGCGGCCATCCCGTCTCCTGCGGCACCAGACCAGCCTCCGGCGTGCTCCGCCGCTGCCACATCTTTACTTATCGTGCTGTAAAGTTTTTTCTTTGGTTGCAGTATCCTGATTCCTGAACTCTGTGCTTTGGTTTATCCGTTCACAGTGCGCCAGGGCGTGGTCACGCCGGCCGCCCAGGCCGCCGATGGGCTCGGCGACTGAGTTGCATGTGCGTGCAGTGGTGCTCGTGTTCCTAGTCTTACCACGGTCTTGGACTAGACAACATAAGCTGACGCAGGCAGACTGATGAAGCTGGAATACTACCATCCGGACTGCAGATATATGATCAACTATGTTGTCTAGCATGTGAGGGTGTACAGGGAGAAAAAATCGGAGGAACATAACCGAGCACAAAGATATATACCGACGAGATAAAAAAAAAGAGAACAAGTTTGATCCATACAAGCCAGGGCCGGCGACCTGGAGCCTGCCAGCCAGGGCCGGGGATCCGAAAAAAGAGCAAGGGGCAAAACTGTCCGTTCATGTACAAAATACGTATATTTTGACTAGAAAGGAGGGAAAGTACACCTAATGGCATGAAAAACAAGAGAACAATGTTTCGAGGCCCATTTTTACGAAGACGATGTTAGAAATGATAAAACTGCGAAGCGCAACGTTTCGAGTACCAAAATTACAATTTTCTCAGCAACTGGTGTATGCATGAACCCTTTAGTGTGTCACACGCTCTGTATAGGTGTGATTTTACTCTCCACTAGTAGAGTGCACGCGCGGCACACGCGTGTATTAGAAAAATATAGTGAACAATAATTTTATCTTTTTAAAATAGAGTATCTAAATTTAAATGAGTTAAATTCTACAAATTTCATAGTTTATTAAAATTCTAACAAAAGATGGCAGTAATTTAATGGATGAACAGTATGAAACAAAACGAACTTGTAATTTATAGATCCAATACAAAGAAATGTGGGTCACAAATCATGATTGCTCAGTACATCGGTAAATAAAAAAGAAAAAATAATATCATCCTTTGCTATAAGTTGGACATTAGGAAAGCAAATACACAGCTCACTCATCTCAACCCAAAATAGCAAGATGTTTGGTGGTGGTAGTTGGACAGGTGACTCAATGGGCTAGCATTTTTTTCATATGAAAACTTTTAGAAACTTAATAAAATAAACTGGAACTTCTTTACGCCTTCGGCAGGTTGAACGTCCTCAATGCTGTAGCCAAGGGGAGATTCATAGATCATGGAACGACTAGTGCTAGATTTCTTGCCACCTTTAAGTAATCAGAAAACACCTATTCCAGATACTAATCCTCACACAAATAGAAACATCAACCCTCAAATAATCATGAAAAGCCAATTACGGTAATAAACATACAAAACAACATATATAACGTGTTGAATAAATCGACAAGCTAAAGCAGGTTAAAAGAGAATCGGCCAGGTGAGTCATTAAACCTAATCCGCCCGTGCTGGAGTTGTTGACGCCAACTACGCCCTTGGTTTGGGAGTACTTCTTGATCTTCAGAACATGCCAGCTGGTCTCCGTGGTGGCGAAGATCATCGACGAGCTGCCGCCGACGGCGGCGGCCGCATTGGAGCAGGAAGGCATGTCGATTGGTGGTGGTGATGTACGTACGCGTAGCAAGCGCAAGGCGAGGAGAGGCAAGTTAATTAGGGGAGATGAGAATATTTCAAGGCGATGGTCAATCATACAAAACTTAGTTTTGGCTCCCCACTACAAATTTCTTTTAACATTGCCACGTCATCCATCCACTAGGACTATTCATTTATGTCATCCATCGATCTTCTATGACCAATATCATCCATGGTCTTTACAAGTACAATGCTACAAGTACAATGCTACAAAATTCGCACAGTAGATGTCATCCACCGGTCTTCTATTATCAATAGTATCCATGGTCTTTACAAGTACAATGCTACAAAATTCGTACGGTAGAAATACATAGATGATCAATCATTTAAGAGTCATTCTTTCACAACAAAATGAACATAGAACATGTTTTTATGTATAATATTGCCATACAATTACCTTAGTGTTTCTATTTTCAAATTTAATCTTAAATCATGTATAATGTCGTTTGAAAAAAAGTACTAGAAAACACAGGGTGCGGCGTTGCCGCACCATGCTTGAGGCAGCCAGTGGCGTTTCAACATGAGGTGATTACTGTAGTCACCATGTTAATGTGTCTTTACATCATCATTCATCAAAAGTTCTATGGTCCCCATCTAAAATCCTTAGGGTGGGAAGCTCTTGTCTGCACACAAATAACCAAAAGAAAATTTGGAAGATATATGGGCGCTGGCCGACCAAATAATTGCCAATACTAATTGTATCACGATAATAGTTATTTCAAATTCTCCACCGGAGCCATCTCTTGTACATCAGCTAAGCATATAAAGAATCACCGCAATTGAACATCTGGAAATAATTCCTTTCTTTAGAGCACAAATTTAAAGCTGATGTAAACACAATTAATATGATACTGGGTAAGCAGGACAACCAATATAAACCTGAATGAATATCAGTGCTCCTTTTATAGTTTGATGCTGTAACCTAGTTTGAGGTACGAACATTCTTCTCCTTTAGTAGTACTACATATATGAGTTCTCAAGCTATCTTACCAATCTTGAAGCTCTCAATGTTACCACTCATGGACTTACCTAAATTTGCAAGTGCAGACAAATATGCTTACAATGGGTTAGCACTTGTCATGAAGTAACAAATGAGTTTATTCTGTAGAGAGTAAGATCACAAAACATTTTGTATGAATAAATGGTTGTGCTAATAGAAAGGATAATTTGGGTCTAAACATGAAACATTCCTTTTTGATTTAAAACTCAATATCACTATTTATATAAAGCTTGAATGCCAGAACCAAGTCAAGCAAGATAATGGGATGGTGATCACACACTGGTAAGAATGGCGCAAAATTTGCATGATTAAACTGATGGTTGCTAACTTTTGAAGAAGAAAGGAGCGTTAAGGGAAATGTCCGGAACGAATATACCTCCGCCGTGAACATAAAATTTTATATTTGTCATCAGGAACATCAGAAGCATGGCCCTGCCTGCAGATGTTACAAATTATAATGTATCAAAAATATCAATCTCTGGTACAAGTGCATGATACAGAAGGTTAGTACTCAATATTACAGAGCTCAAGGTGAATTCTCAAGCTGGCTCTAGTAATTCTCAAGCTGTTGCGCCTATCTTTCTTGGTGGCTTTAAAGGAAGCTTGCAATAGAGCTCACAGCTTTGAACATCAGGAGTGGAGGGTAATGGAGGCCAACTCTGTGTACATGACACGCAAAAAATGAATCAGAACAAATTCGACATGTTGTTGCCTGCAATGCTGCAAAAACGGGGGAAATAAACGAAGGAATCTGATTCCTATAACTACTTGTCCTTACAGACAAATAGAAGAAATTCAATCCATGTATGGATCGAACTCCACTTCCAGCACCAGTGGCGTTGGTTAACAGCTTGCTTTGGAGGCATTTCATCGAGCAGCTACTGGGCATTGTCAATGTCGACGACTGCTCCACATACTTGGTGCCGGGGCGCTGGCCGACGCACTCTGAAGCCGTATACGGGCACCGGGAGCTGTGAATTCTGGCACTGCTTGCTTGGCTCGGTCCATCGCGTGTGCCTTGCTTGGTGCCGGCATAGACATCCCGGCACCGCAAGCAATGGGTACCGGGCCTCAGCAAGAAGAAGAGGGAGGAGCAGAGGCAGGCTACGGCGAGGGAGCTCTTCCTCTAGCCATTTGGGTTGTTCGGCCGCTAGGTTCAGAGGTTTCTCGGACCCTACCGGCGAGCGCCGCCGGCCGCTTCTGCCGTCGGACGGCTCATGTCTTGTCTGCGCGGGTTGCACGGCCCTCATTCTTGGAGCACATGGTGGAGGAGCGGTGCTGCTTTGGACTCCCAGTGACAGGTGCCGCCTCAACGAGCGCCACCAGCGAGCCCATCACGTGGTGCTCCTGGCCGGCGGTGCTGCACTGGCTAGGTGACGAGGCGGCGGGCGGAGGACCGCGTGCGGCGCGGGCGGCATGGCAGGCGGAGGGGACTCACGCGGGTTCGCGAAGAGTCACGAGCGTCCGGGTTCACAGCCTAACGGGCGCGAGATACGCAATGTTCCCGATCGGACGGTTCGCCCTGCGTATTCATTGGATCCTACGGCCGTGGGCTAACGGGCGACGTGGCTCGCTGAAATTGCCCGATATCCGCCCGCGATGAGCCCGGGATTCGAAGGTTTAAGATTGCTATGCAATCAATTTAGAGTTTTCAAATATTATTTAAGAAATTCCCGCGGCATCGCGCGTAGTACCATCTAGTTCTATATATGTAGCGGACGTCGATGGTACCTGCCATACACGGGTACGGACTCCGTATGCAGCAGTAGGAGTATATACAACATTCTATCGTGTATATTACTATTTTTTTTGAAAAATTATATCCATATCTATCTCATGTTGTTTTTTGCCTCCCGCTAGCACTGCCATAATCAATGTTTGCCTCCTCATTCTAAACTTTTTTTTCAGGCCAGGCCATATGTATGCGTACTCCTAAATTTCATGGATAGAGATGACCGAAGTGAGCCGGATGAAGAACGGGCCGACCTGGCCAACCACGGACGTGCCGATCGCACCGCATGCATCATTTGAATGTCAGTCAGTCTGCCTGCGTGCGGGGCCCACCCGCCTAATGCGCATGCCCTGCCTGGTTGGTTTGACCCGGTCAGATAGCCTGTAAACGCGAGCCGACCAACCAACCGTGCCGCAATTTGTTTTCCATCGCGGACTCATCACAAATTTATTTGAGTTAATTGGATTCGTGCCATTACAATTTTGCAAGTTCACAGATCTGTCATTACAATTCATCTATTCGTAACGGTGCCATTACAATTCGCACTTCGTCTGACTCGTGCCATTTTGTACGCCTGCGAGTACTTTGGGCCCACCTGCAGGCCGGCGTATGCATACGACTTTTCGTATTGGTGATTTTGCCCTTGCCCACTGGATAAGGCCGGGGCGAGCCCCCCTCTGTTTCTCACTCGCTCGCTCGCCCCTCCTCCCGACAAACCCTAACACTAGAAGCGGCGGCGGCGGCTGGTCGGCGGCGACGAGCACTGCAGGCGACGGCGGGAGACGAAGCCTTCTCCGGCGCTAGCTTGGAGGCCTCGACTCGCATCCTGATGAGGGCATCCTCCGGGTCCTCCTCGAGAGTCGGAGGCAGGCAGGGGAATCAGCTCCGCCTGATTGATTGCCCCGACTGCCATGTTCAGGTGATCTGTATCCGGAGCAAGCAAGAGGATACATACGACGAGTTGTTCTTCAAGTGCCCGAACAACGTGAAGGTGAGTTGACTTGAATTGTGTTGCATTGGCTCCATTGTGTTTCGGTTGGGTGATGACAATATTACGGTTTGGTGATTTGTTAGGGAGATCCAAGAACATGTGGATTCATCCGGTCCGAGCATCAGTATAGGGCAATGTTGTGTGGACTGGATGCACAGAAGGCATGCTCGAAGCATAGTTGTTGTCAATTTTAGGCCGCTGAAGATGCTGTTTCAGTGCGCCAACTTCGCCAACTCAAGGACCAGATAGAAGAGATGAAGCTTCAAATTGAAAGTGCTAGTGTTGACATTTTGAAGATGCAGCAGCAGATTGGTGAACTGAAGAGATGGGATATGAGAGCCTTAGTAGTACCTGTTATTGTTGTGATTGGGCTGTTAGAGTTCTGGAAGTGTAGTGGTGTTTAGGTGTGTGACATAGAATGCTTTTGCAATGCCCTGAATGTTGTGTAATGCCCTGAATGATGTGTATATGAAGACTTGCTTTTGTTTCAGAAACATGTAATTTGTGACAATTTCTCAGCAACATGTGAATGCAGTTTCAGCAACCCAAACAATGGCACAAATATGTGAATGCAGTTTCAGCAACCCAAACAATGGCACAAATATGTGAATGCAATTTCAGCCAAGAAGATAACATACATAACATGAGGTTCCCGGCTGAAATTGTTCATAACAAAATGACATGAGGTTCACAGGCAACCATAATAGGAGGTGACCATATCAGGTTCACAGGTTTACAGCTGACCATACATAACATGAGGTTCCCAGCTGACCATACATAACAAAAGAGGAGTTCAACAAGTTCACAGCTGACCACAGCTAGACCACACATAACAGTAGTTCACAGCATTATAGAAGTTGTTGGAGTAGAAAAGGTAGCCCATTTAAGTGGCAGTGTTCAGCCAAGCTGTCAGGCTCCTCACAACATTTGGAGGTGGAGCAGCTTCTGCTTGCTTCTGCTTTTTTTTGGCTGGGGTCTTCTTTTTCTTGGGTGTCTTCTTCTTCTTTGGGGTCTTCTTCCTCTTTGGAGACTTCTTTTTCTTGGATGGTCCAGCTCCAGCAGTGTCGTCTTCAGCTTGCCTATTCCTGCACATAAACATGGGTACCCAATAAAATTGATTAGGCATTGTGAGTAATAGTTACAGGCAATTAAAGGCAATTACAGATTATTACCTCTTCTTGGGAGTTGATGTCTCCCCATCTTCTCCAACCACAGGCATCTGACAAGTCTTTGCGAAGTGACCCAATTCTTTGCACCTGCTGCATCTGACCTTCTTTTTTGTTGCATTTTTCTCTAGGCAGCCCCTAATTCTCAGTTTCCTTGGCCTTCCAACTGATCTTCCCAACAGTGGGGGGTACACTTTGAAACCAAGGTCCACAACTGGCCATTGAGATCTATTAGGCATTGGTTCAACTCTGCCTTCATAGGCAGCCCTGAACCTTTCAACAGAATAATATTCATGAACAAAATTCTCAATTTTCAAACCTCTGTTGGATAAAATCCATGCTAAGGCATGTCTACATGGTTTGCCTGTTATCTGCCACTCCCTGCTTGAGCATTTCTGGTTTACCCGATCCACAGAGTGCCTTCTAGTATCTGGAGCAACTTCAAATATTTTCTGCATATGCCACTTGAACAAGCCCTCCGTGTAGCTTCTAGCAGCTGGATACAGGTGCTCAGTAAAAACATCACCCTGATAATGCTTCATGAAGTTGCCATACAAATGTCTCATGCATTCTCTGTACTCAGCAGTAGGAAATACAGCACCAACTGTTGTTTCTAGACCTTTACATGCATCTGTACATATGACCAAACCATTTGGGGTTCCTACAGCTCTCTGCAACTGTTCCATGAACCAAGTCCAGTTGGCCTCAGTCTCTGAATCAAACACAACATATGCTAAGTGATACAGCCAGTTGTGGCCATCTACAGAAGTGGCTGAAGCCAACTGACCACTGTATTTGCCATTCAGTTTTGTTGCATCTACCCCTATATATGGTCTACATCCTGCTAAAAACCCATCTACACATGGCTTCAGTGCAACAAAAATCCTCTTGAAGCGCATCTTCTTATTCTTACTTTCTACATCTATTTCAATGATACTACCAGGTGAATTGATCTCCATCTACGCTTTCCAGTTGAACAAATATTGAAAACTATCCTCATATTTACCATGAACTTGCTCTAGTGCAAGTTTCATACCAGACCATGCCTTTGAGTACCTCAGCTTGATGCCATAATCTCCCTCTACCTTCTCCTTTGCAACCTTTGGCCCCTTGTCAGGATTAGTCTTCACCCACTCTGAAAGTCTGCCAGCAACCCACCCCTGAGTAGTCATTTTGCTTACCCTAAGCTTGGTAGTTGGGCAATTGTGCTCAGCTGGAAGTACTTTAATCTGAAAAAAACCACAAAATATTAGCAAAACAATTTGGAGTCCACAACCAAGACAGATAATGTTAACAACACTACAATTTGGAGTTACCTCAACTATCTTCTTATCATAAATGATAGAATCATGAATACGCCATGGACATCCTATATGAGCACACTTGGCAATGAATCTAGTCTTATCTGTCTTCAGATCCCTGAACTCGAAACCCCTCAAAACTGCATAATGCCTTACTACTTTTCTGAATGTGACAATATCAGGAAACAAGGCACCTTTCTCAATATTTGGATGTTCAGGATCATGTACAACATTGAACACTTGGGGATCAACATCATTGACCTCAGCCTCAATATGCTAACCACCTACACCTCCTTCAGCATCAGGAACATTTTCATCAGATTCAGTGTGATGTGCATGAGAAGGGTCAGGTTGCTGAGCACTAGGTTGTGATGGTGCTGGAGGTGATTGTGGCACAGTATACATGTGCTCATCATCCACACCAACATATTCCTCCTCATTGTCAAACAAGTCAGGCTCTGGAACATCTGCCTCCTTAGCTGCAGGCTCTTCAGAAACTGCCACTTTGGATGCAGACATTCCAGTTGGGTTAGTAAGCACCCCATCATCAGGTGCCACCACACACAAAGGCTCTAACACATCACATTCCACAACCTCAGTAATTTTGGAATTGTCAACAACAGCTACTATAACATGGCAACGCATCTTTGGCAATGCATCTTTGACTCATACATCTCAAACAACTCCCGCATTTGAACTTCTTCTGTTAATCTAGTGTCCTCACCCAACCTTTTGTGAAAAAACCAGACAGTGGCCGACTGGTTTTGCCCATTTCACCTCGTTTTCCAGACTTGTCATCAGCTAATCAAAAGAAAAAGAGCCAATCTTCACATCCCACTTCAACACCATGCCCTTTGAGTACACTTTCCTACCCATCGAATCCACTGTCAGGAACCCTTCGACCATGATCTCTAGGGAGAATAACTCAGGCCTAGAAAGAAGAAGAAAATCAACCACTACCGACTCAACATCCTACGATTCACACATCCTCAAGTCAGTTGCGGAGAGATCTTGGATTACCTGGACGCCACGGCGTCGACCTCCATCGCCGCCGCCCCGTTGGGGAGGCTGCCGAGGAAGGGGAAGTCGCCATCAGCTCCAAGCGGCCATCATTCCACCCTTGGGTCTTCGTCTCCCGCCGTCGCCTGCAGTGCTCGTCGCCGCCGACCAGCCGCCGCCGCCGCTTCTAGGCTTAGGGTTCGTCGGGAGGAGGGGCGAGCGAGCGAGTGAGAAACAGAGGGGGCTCGCCCCGGCCTTATCCAGTGGGCGAGGGCAAAATCGCCAATACGAAAAGTCGTATGCATACGCCGGCCTGCAGGTGGGCCCAAAGTACTCGCATGCGTACAAAATGGCACGAGTCAGACGAAGCGCGAATTGTAATGGCACCGTTATGAATAGATGAATTGTAATGGCAGATCTGTGAACTTGCAAAATTGTAATTGCACGGATCCAATGAACCCAATTTAATTTTGGGCACGGTGGGTACACGGGTGGGTAACCTCAGTCGTGGTGACAAAAAAATTTTAGAGGAGGTGGACTCACCCCTTCTCAATATAATTTTTTTGTTATGCTTTTGTTTTGCTATTTTCGGGTCCACGAAAAGACCTGACAGGTGGGCCTCTGTGAGGGGTGGGAGAGTTTTTTTTCTGGTAACAAAAGTTTCAATTCTACTGAATCCTTATAGTATAGGTATATAGGTGTGCACATAAATTTGTTTAGAAAAAGTCTCATTTACTCCTCCTACCTATATACTTTGTCCATCCCATCCCCTAACCAAAATATTGGCTTACTTTAATCTCTTATTCTAATTACAATGGATCAAATTATCCCCTAATCAGAAATTCCATCTAAATTTGCCTACTTGGCATTACGTGTCCGGTCCTAGGTATGTTTACTTGGCATTACGTTGTCCGGTCTTAGGTATGTTTACGTATCTAACGTGGAATCCACACGTCAGCAAGCCGAGCGCAAGTCGAGCCAGCGCCCAAGCAGGGCGGCGCATCCTCCCTCACGCGAGCTGAGTGGCGCACCCTGTTCTTGTGCAAGCCAAGCAATAGCTCCACGCGTCACGCAGCTCACGCGTAAATCCATCCACCCGCCGAACGCCCAACCGCCTCTATTCCAATCAGGCACGATTCCATCTGCCCAACTGCATCGGCATCTGTTTCCTCTCTCTGCTGCGGCCGCCGCCGGCGCAAGTAGTGGATGAATGGAAGGGTGTCAACGGATCCTGGAATCTGATAGGACTGAGATTAGTAATCCAAACCCTAGAGTGCTGATCGTTCGCAACATTTGACTATGATCTTATAGGATGGATCAAATATGATGCAGTAGGGCTCCAATCTGGCTGGGTGTAGAGGAATTTGTTTCTTAGCCAGACTGATTGAGATTCTTGCGCAAAGTTGTGATTTTAGAGAGGTGAAATTACTCCGTGGTGAATGACTTGATCCTGTATGTGTATGCGGATGTGCATTGTGAAGCATGTCGTGAATTACATGTGGGAGATGGGATATTGCAGTGAAAATTTTGGTTTATATTGGTTTACATCTGTAGCTTACAATCATACCATAATATTGTAGTTCCCCCTTTACTGTCCTGAGACCCTTCTCTGTTCTTGATATTAAGCATTGTTTTCACTGGGAATGCCGTGTTGATTTCCTAAACCCAGAATATTGTGCTGCTGCTGTCAAACTGTTCAGTCAACATTTTCATTTATTTGTATTAGAGTAGAGGAAAAGGCAGGTATACTTGGATGTATGTTTCAGTGTTTATGCCTGGATGTATGTTTCAGTGTATGAAAGGAAAAGGCAGGTATACCTGCTCCCTCTTGCCTGGCATTATTTTAGACCGGAGCACAATCCCAAGAAGGCATCAACTCAAAAACATCTTCCAAAAGTGACAGCATTTTGGGGTTCCGCTGAAAGCTGCAATCATTTTGTGTTGTTTTACATGTCTATGCATTCCAGTCTTTATGATATTCTATAGGCTGTATCATGTGACCAGCCACATAATTTAGCCGTTATCAAGAAACTCTGAATTGTTGTTCCTTGTTCCTATGTGCAAAATGTTTAGACCAAGCAATAATATGCAGACAGCTGATGACTGAGATTTTGTCCAGATCATGTTCCTGTGTGTTTCTACTGAGACTCGTTTTGTTACATTATTCAGCATAACGAATGTGCTAAGTGATGTACACAGGGATACATAGCTGCATCATTTTTGTTGATGTGAAGTTGACAAATGGCACTTGTACTGCCCTGTGAAGTTCTTCACATTTATGGGAGTACAGTTTGAATGTTTTGGTTCTGTACTGTCCTGCGATGTTAACGTTGTCCTCAATGCTTGCAAGTAGTGTGGCCATGGTCATTTGTTTTGATTCAAATTAACGAGATGAGCATCACCAAATATGTGGGGGAAGGCCGGTTCGGCTTGCACACAAATGACATCCCCAAATAAGTAGTGTTGCAGCTTGGCTTATGTGAGGGAAGGCCGGCTTGCACACCGCTACGCAGGGCTAGGTTCGGCTTGTTGGCCATGCATCACGTCAGGTATCCAATTACAGCTATGACTGGTCAAAACAATGCCACGCCAGCAAAATCGGGGCTAAATATTGACTATGGGCTAATTTGATCCATTATGATTAGTATGAGGAATTAAAGTAAGCCAATATTTTGGTTCGGGGGTGGGATGGATAAAGTAAATAGATGGGGTAGTAAAATAGACTTTTTCCAATTTGTTTTGCATGTTCCGGTTCCACTCCATGATGTCCTTATTTTCTTTGCAGGTACTTGGTGGGTCTGTCTGATGGGTACCAATGCAATAGAGTTTTTTTTCCCTTCTGGTTGCAATGCAAAGCCAAGCAGTAGAGAAGCCTGTGATGTCTAATTTATTTCCATTACCAAAACTTCAAGAAGAGAGGAAGCCACAAGCATATTACACTACACCTGGAGAGGCAACTGAGAGGCACAAATCTTTCATATTCAATCTTAGATTATCAATAACCATTCAGAAGTTGAATTTAATCTCAAATAAATATGGTGCAAATGAGATGCAGGTCTGTCAATTCACTTTATCTTAGATGATTGGTGTGATGATTTACTGGCGACAACGATAAATTTTCCTTTGTATAATGGGAGTGGTGTGACTTTATTAAAGAGTTGACTAATTTAAGAAGTTTTCTGTTCTGGCAATTTCATATGGTGACATTCTAAAAAGACGTTAAATTAGAATTGTGAAAAGGTATATTTGATTGTTAAACGACAGGGCGCGTTTCTATAGTAGTGTAAATAGGGGGGCCTCCTCTCTCCAGAGCTAGGTGGATACTTATTATTTAAAACGATAGCTATCAGTATGCAGGGATCCATTGACTGATGCGGAAACGAACTTAATTGCATCAGTTGTCTTCAAGTGCAATCTTTTCACGCTCACATTCTCTCTTGGAACAAACTGAAGATTATTATCTTTCCGTTCATGTCTTTATTTGTCTGCCTCCTTGAGTAGTTTGGGGGCTCCTATGTGGCTTGTACAAGCCAGGTAGAAATTATAGCTTAGGGTCCAATAGAGTCCATTTCTTCGTTTTCACCAGCGTGTCCCACATCCCCACCGCCTCCTCCACCACCCAAGCTGGTGGAAGCCGGGCCTCCCGCCCACTGTCCGCCGTCCTCTTTCCACCAATTTTTTAGAATAAATATAATAATATTTTATAACACTGACTCAATATTTCTCAATATTCATTCAACAATCTGAATGAATAGCTTCAACTATTTCAATCTTAATGTTGTCGGTTGTCACCCGGGAGGTCAGGACAAGCAAGCAAATGCAATGTAATACTAAATTCAATATTTTTTCAAACTTAGTTCAACAATTCCAGTAGACAATTCAGTATTCTACGCGGGAATGTTGAAACGGTATATTGTGAATGGTAAACATATATATAAAAATGTCGTGTTAGTATTTTTTGAATGTTGATTTTTTTTAAAAAATAAGTATAATATACACATATGAGATCTTATTTTGTTGCATTAATTATAAAAAATATTATGGTTTAAATGGTTTCGAAAACAAATAAACAGTTTAGGAGATAAATGTATTTGAATATTTAAATTGACTCACCTCCTTCCTTAACAGTACCATACAGGAGGCTGCCATGTATTGTCCTCATCCACTAGTATTGGCTTGTTGCATCGCTGTCCACCCAGGCACCCACCAGGGCTCCTATATGGCTTCTGTGCGCTAGTTTACTAATATGGCTTAGTGGCCCAGTAAAATCCAACGGTAGAGCTGATTAAGCCCACCAACAAGCGAAGACCTTCGTGCTTTTCTTGTGTCGCGATTTTTTGTTCAATTCCGTTGTTGCAGCACGATACCTTTTTTGACTTTTTTTTCTCAAAGCTATTCTAACTAAATTTTATAAGTCTAAATCAATATCTCAACATTCTAGATTCAACATTTTTAAAAGTTCGATCAAACATCTAGAATCAATATATTCAATATCTTTTATAACATGGGCAACATTCTTTTTAAAAACACATTCAACATTTTCATAACCTATTTCAACATATTGAGAAGATAAATTCAACGACTTTAAATACAAAATTGAACATTTTGCAAAGATCTAGTTTATGAATTGTTTCATCGTCCTCAGCGGAAGTGCGTAGCAATAGAAATGACGGAGGCAATGGGTCGACACACGAAGGCAAAATCTCTAGAGGCATCGCAAAGCATGCGACAACGACGCATGGAGCTCCATTCGCGAGGGTGATGCATGAAGCAATGGCGGCAGACTTAGTGCACGAGGAAGCAGCGCTAAGCTCGAGCAAGAGTCGGCAATGGTAGGAGCGGCGCGAGCCAGCGACGGAGGAGGCGGCGCGCACAGACAACAACTACGGTGGCGGCACGCACAGACAACAACCATGGTGGCGGCACAAGGAGCAGGAAAAGCCTCCGCAGCGGAGGCGAATGGACTGTTAGGGTTGAGGAAGATGAAGCGCACCTGAGGGACGAGACTCCACGCACTAATCCCCAACACTGGAAGATAAGTAGGAACAATAGTTTGCAGAAGCTATATAGGTTTCCCATAGGGGCTCCTATATGGCTTCCATGTACCATATAAAAAAGATGGCTTAAAGCCCAATAAAGCCCAAAAACAGATTACTAATACCACTGCATGTGAGTGTCAAAATACACTACTAGTTATATCTGACTTCTTCTGTAATATTAGCAGCAGTTAGATTCCACATCTAACTACTACTGGCCACGTCTGACGCCAAAACAAGTATCAAACATTTAAAAAAGATCAGATTTAATATTTTCTAAATAGTATGTCAATATTTAAAAATAGTAGATTCAACAATTTCTAGAAACACATATGAATATTTTAAAAAAAATATTATATTTAATATTTTCCACAACCTATTTCAACATCTTATGAGAACAGATCCAACATTTAGCAAGACCTACATTTGTAAAAAAAGAATATATTGTTTTCTTCTTCTCCGGTGACGACGATTGCGCATAGCAACAACAATTATGACGCTTGGGTCTAGCAGGAACAACATGCATCAGTGGGGCGATAGAAGCGGCGTCATAACAGGAGCCACCATCATGGCTGGTATGGTGCAGACGGTACAAGGCATGGCGAAAGATGACGGCACGGGGAACACATGAGCGGCAGCGGCGATGAGCATGGCATGAGCAGCAACGGGGTATGCACGAGAAGCATGGCATTGGCAGCGGCGGCGACAGTACCCAGAGCAGGAGGAAGAGAAGAGCGGGTGGAAGGCTCACGGCAGCGGCCGCGCGGAGGAAGAGGGGCGGAGGGTTCTGATTGAGAAAGATATCCCATAGATAAGAATTCATGCACAAATCTTAAACACTGAAAGTTAAAGTTACGTAGAGAAAACGAACTTAGAAGCTGTATTGGATGTCCTGGTATAGGTTTGAATCAGGCCCATACGTAACCTTGTGTAGATTTGCATCGGGCCCATAAGTATCCAAGTAATAAGTACGAGTAATCCACAATAGTTGCCAAAAAGAATATAATTTGGAAGATAAGAAACAGATGGCAGATTTCCATCTTCATTTTTTCTTCAACGATACCATTCTGGTTATCATCTCTTCGGAAAAAGGTCATTGTCCAAATCGACGGAAGTAATAGAACTCTAAACTCAGAAACGGAGCACCATGGTTGCAACCACAACGCTTGAGCTCCAATCACGTTTCAGTTAAAAACTTCAATAATGAAGCGTCAAAAGTCTCATCGTCCCAGAATAGTAACACCACAGCATTGCGCAGGATGTCAAATCATACAGCCCACAAGAAGTCAAAATCCGAGAGCCTCCAATCAAAAGGTAACAAGAAACGAAGAAACAGCTCAAAACTCTCTCTCTACTGGTAGATAATAAAGCATTGCGCAGCAGGGTCTCAGCGACGAGATGGGGTACAAAAATTATGATGATAAACAATGCAGCACAGGAACTACACTTAAGTCTTGCTTACTTCTTCTTGGCATCCCCGGCCTTTGTCTGCACAAGCACAACCAATACAAGAACTGTCTTAGTTATATCAACAAAATTTAAGATCATATCCAGTTTCAAATGTCAGGATTTCATAGTAAACCGTTACAATTTCTCTAGAAATGCAATGACTGTACCTTCTTCACACCACGGATCTTCTTTGCCCTGTTCTTCCTCTCCTTCATCTGCTTGCGTGACTTCTCCACCTTGGTAGCAAGACCATTCTGCGAAAACACAAAAATTGTCAAAGATAAGCAAGCAAGCAAGCAAAGCCATATTTGGATAGCTGTTTCAGTCACATTCACATTCTACAGGTTATAGTATTGAGGTTTGACGCTTATTATAATAGGAAGGGCCAAACTCCAGCAAACATAAACTCGAAAAATAATTTTACTCAAGAACACCACTGGCATCAATTGTTCATTCCATGCCATGTTCCATTAGCACAACTGTAATGGACACAGTTCACAAGAACAGCATACACCGAATGACAATAACAAATTAGGTCTTGCTAAAGGATGGTAGCAGCAAATAGAAGCATCCAACATCATTTCTGAATACCTAATGAATAGGGTGTATAATGAATATGTAAATACTAGTTGATTTTTGGTAGACCAAGAACTAGCATATACTAAGAAAACTAATCTCCAATCCATTATTGAATAAGCACACATATTTGAATTCCATAAAGTATTAACACATTTACCCCAACTGACGATATTAGGGAATGAATAATACAAAATGACAAACGGTAAAAACACAATGTGATATGGTCAGCACCATGACTACAAATTTAGAGCCATGAGATAACACTGCAATCATTCAAGTAAATAAAACAACACATGATAAGGGGCCACATTTCACATCTACAACTAACATCTTAATGACCAGACCACCTAATGTCATGAGAATTGGGTAACCAGTGACCTTATCTGAACTGGCAGCCAGTCAAAATGTGCGGTAATTGTAGTATACTACAAATAGCTAGAACTAATCCATGCAAAGATTTGAGATTTTGAGTTTCCAGCGGATACCAGCTAGCGACCCTAAGAAAGAATTCAGTATGCAACACTAAGAATTCAGAGCCGATCGGTGAGCAAAAGGGAGAGGTTCGTACCCTGATGAGCCTGTACTTGGGCTCGAACTTCTTGGCCGCCTCGACGTTGTCGTAGATGAGGCCGAATCCGGTGGACTTGCCGCCTCCGAAGTGGGTGCGGAACTTGAAGACGAAGATGCAGTTGGTGTCCTTGACCTCGTACACCTTGGCCAGCTTGTCCTTGAGGTCCGCCTGCAATGGCAATCGATCGCACGAATCAGCCTCGCCCAAACGATATACCTCGGAGCAAAGGGCCCCCATGTGCGGAAGCAAGCACTGACCTTGGAGACGTTGGCGCGGCCCGGGTGGAGGACCTCGAGCACGAACTGCTTGCGGGAGAGGAGGCGGTTGGTCATGAACTTGCGGGTGCGGAGCGTCACCGCGGGCGCCGCCCTCGTGTCCGCCATGCTTGATGCTGCCTGCCGCGGTGTCGGCTTCGCCGGAGCTCGCTCGCGTGGGGGCGCTTGGAGGCGGCGGCGGCGGCGGGGAAGCGGGCAGTGGGGGAAGGGGATTGTATATATACGTGTGGTGGAACCCTAGATCAGGTCGCAGCGGCTGATGAGTGGGAGGGACGGGCATGGTGGGTTTTGGTGGGCCTTGTTTGGCGTTTACAGAAAGATGGGCTTTAAGGTCTTACTGGGCCTGATTGGGACGGCGCGGCAGTCTGCAGGCCGGCAAGAGCCCAGCACAAGTTGTACAAGTGACTTGCCAAGTGTTTAACCTTCACTTCCTAAAAAAAGGTGTTTAACCTTCATCAATTAAAAAACAATTTTCTAAAAAAGTCTATATTAGAAAAGAAAAAGGTCCGGTCCAAGAAAGAACTCCTTCAAGTAAGTTTTTATTTTCTTCGGTTGGTATTTATTACTCTCTCCGCCACAAATCGTAGGTGATTTTCTAGTTAAAGAGCTTTTATCATGTACAATAACAAAATGTATGCATAACAACTTATAATTTGAAATAAAGGGAGTACTCGACACAGACCAGAGGCTTCCTGTTGTGTTTGAGTCAACACACGGAACTTTCTCAGTCGAAGAAAAAAAAACTCGGAAATTTTCTCAGGCAATAAACAGCCATTGCATTATTAGGGCTTTATTTCCACGCGCGACAGCAACAGGCGCCTGAACCACGTGCCGCATCCCGATGGCTCAGGCCTTCTGGTAATGCTGTCTAGTACTACGACCGCTGTCTGCTCGCAATCACTCACGCATGCAAGGTCCGGTCCAATCCAATACGTTTTTTTTGAAAAGGGATGCTTTATTAATTTTCAGTTGAATACATCGAGGTCATACATCCATCTGAAAACAAGTTCCCGGCCTCTGCCATTACAGCACACAGCCCAATAAAAGTTTGAGACAAAGCCAGACACTACTAACAGCCAATCCTACGACTAGACTGCCATCCAAACGCCCGGCCAAAAAAAGCCTTGGCCACTTGAACCAAGAAGAGCTACGCCGCTGCAAGAGTGTCCTTCAATGATGGCGGTTGAAGGATAGCCCACGAACGGAGCCAATGCGACGTTGTGAATATGACCTGCAAAAAATTTGGAGTTTTATTATCAAAAACCGCTGCGTTTCGACATCGCCAGACCGCCCAACATAAGGCCGACGCGCCCACAAACACCAGAGGTTTAAAATTTAGTGGAACTAGGTTAAGCCATCCATTAAACATATTATTCACACTAAGTGGTTTAGGTAATCCCCAAGTTTTGATCAGACTGATCAAAACATCATTTTTTAGTCCGGTATCACACATTTACGCTCGTCCGCATCGCCATCGCTTTCGACAAGCTCTTTCGTGGCTGCTGCGCTCGCTCCAGCGCACACAACACAACAGCCTCATGCACGCGTACTCCTGTACGTGATCAATTCAAGATTCAACCACGACAAATCCATGGCCTATCTATACTCCTCGCAAAAAACAACAACAACAAAAACATGCCCTGGAGTACAAACTAAATACCACTTTAATAGCCCCCCCCCCCCCCCCCCCCCTCTTTGTATTAGCCAGCAACTTGGAAGTAACCTACCACGAATAGATTAATTAGATCGTAGGAGAATAATCAGCTGGAGGCAACTCTTTTTGTTGATCAAGTTAATGTGGCCTGCGGCGTCGCTGCTGGCGGTGGGCTTGCTGGTCTGCCCCTTGGTCGCCCTGGCGCCGTCCGGCAGGGACCTCACCGCGCTGCTGCCGGAGCTCTGCGGCCTCCTGGCGTCCCTCTACCGCCACTGCCGGGACCAGCTCCTCCTGCTCGCCGGCCTCCGCCACCGGCGATGATAGCGTTCCTGAGCTAGCGAGATTTTCGGTTAGATCGTGGTCATGTTTGTTTTCATTTGATTTTGTTTTTCTCTACGTACGTACTAGCGTACTGTAGTTCACCTGAAATTTGATTTCTTTTTTTAGAGTTGAACCTGATTTTTTTTTGGAACGAGCTGAACCTGAAATTTGATTTTCTTTTTTTAGAGTTGAACCTGTTTTTTTTTGGAACGAGCTGAACCTGAAATTTGATTTGGTTAGTATATAATATGCTGGATTATTGCTCGGTACTCGTTGGTCCACCTGCTGAAATGTATGCTTGTATCATTTGGATCTGCCATCATTCGCTCCGATTGAACTTATAAACACTAGAGCACACATAGGGATGCAAGTGGGTACCCAATGGGTTTTTTGGGTCAGCCACCTTAGTTCATTTTACCTTCTAAATAAATTACATGCCATGCCATTCTAATTCATTTTTCTAAGTTTTGGGTCGACCCGATGACCCAAAAGTAGTCATAGTTGCATCCCTAAGCACACATCATCGTCCTTTGTTTTAAGCTCTCGGTCTCTAATTAAGTGCTAGCTCACCGGAGATTTTATTTTAGTGTTTGTTCCTATTGCTATTGCTATATTGTTATTATTATTGTTATTGTTATTGTGTGATATTATCCTTTTTCTAGCTTGTCTCTCCTCGGGCCTTCTTCTTTTTTTCCTCTAGCCTTTTTCTTTATCTAGCCCAGCAAATTTTTTCGTTCGTTCGTTTCCCTCTAAACCCATGCGCCCCTCTAAACCTGACAACAAAAAAAAGCTTGCCAGGTCCAAATCCTGAACCCTAACCTCGCCAGAGATCTTTTTTCACGACCGTGCCTTGGCACGTATTTCATTAAGAGAAGAAGAAATGAGTTACATCAAGTAGTCCCTTGTGTCACCATGGAATCATGGGGAGAAGGGGACTAACACCACACCGAGATCTTGCCAGAGACAGAAGGAACATGGCGCTGTATTGGTAAGATGAGAAAGAAGAAGTTTTGGGTTGTGAAAGGAGGAAGAAATAAAATTGGAGTGCGAGCGCGAGGGCAAAAAAAAATGCTCTAATAAGGGATAGTGCTTTCGTATATAAAAGACTTCTCTAGTACTATCAGTCACGTTGGAAGATTTTACAGTTTGTGCACGTATCCTGTGTGGTTTTTACTCTTGGTTAGCAAGTGTTTTTGGACATAAAGGGTGTGCACATGAGCTCTTAGCAGCGTCCATAGACACATGGGGCGCTCATGGCACGGCCCACCCGTATATGTTCTAGTTTCCGCCTTTTGTTGTGGGAAATATAATTGACACCGAGGGCTTTGAGACACTTGATCCAAAAGTATTTAGTACTAGTATTTTTGTAACACATAGAACAAAATTAGTAGTTAATTAAATTGATCTAACATGCCGATTATTTATGATGAAATAGAGTAATGAAACTATACTACTCTGACGAAGAAATAAAGTCATCTTACATGTCTTCTCTACATTGGCATTGGATTTTATTCGTGTATAAGGTCAACCTCTTTAACCTATCAACGTACCTCTATCTTCATCTCAAATTGTAAGTCACTTTATCTTTTCTAGATATATAATTTTGCTACGCATCTAGATATATACTATGTTTAGAGATATAGTAAAAGGTATGTATCTAAAAAATAACTTAAAATAGAATAAAGTGAGTAATGTCAAACCATTTAATCTAAACCTCCTAAAATAGGATACACGTTAGCGCATCCTTCTTAGCTGTGTTACAAACCTTCACTGCAGTGTAATATGCACAAAAGCTCCTTTTCATTGGTTCAACGTTAAACTTGCTTGTTGGCATCAACCATTACTTCGTCAGGATTATTGTTCAACCCCCCCTGCTATCTGATCTTATCAGAGAATTCTGACCACAGGAAATGGAAGATCAAGGAAGGTAATAAGGAGCAGGAAGAAACGAAGCTCCAGCACAACCATCGGTCGTCTCTGTCTCATTGTCTCACACCTAACTGTTCAAGCGGCACGTGCAATTGTGCAAATCAACAACCTTCTCTGCGGCTACAAATACACACGCAGGCGCAGAGACTTGACACACTCGAACACCGGCACGCGCGCATAGAAGACCATAGAGGCAGGAGCCAGGCAGGTCCACACGTACGCGCACGCACGCCGGCCGGACGTGATACGATGTTGCCGGCGGCGGCGTCGACGTTCGCGGTTGGCTGCCTTCTGTGCCCCTTCGCCGCCCTGGCGCCGTCCGGCCGGAACCTCACCGCGCTGCTGCCGGAGCTCCGCGGCCTCCTCGGCTCCCTCTACCGCCACTGCTGGGGCGAGTTCTTCCAGCTGGCGGCCAGCGCTCGCCGGCGGTGGTGGTGACGGCGGCGGTAGCTGTTCGTAGCTGATTGTACCGTACCACCGATGATGAATCGCCTTCACTTGGGCACTGTGCAGTGCTCGGTGGTCGCGGGATGTCGTCGAAGCTTTGATAATTGAGGTAGCTGAGCTTATCAACTCATCAATAATATAATTGCAATAATTGTGATACGGTGACTCGGTGATATTGTTGCCTGTTTGTCGGTTTGGTTTGCTTGTAATCTTTCCGGTGCATTGCTTTTATTGTGGAACATGTATATATATCAACATACCATAAAAATCAAGGAATAAGTAACAACACGGAGATATGCATTCTAAATACTAGCTTAATTGTAGCATACTGGAATGAGAATGAGAGGCTATATAGCACCAGAAATACGCGCTCCAATCCCACGTATAACAATATAGGTCCACAAATATGAAGTTTATTGGGGACCGGAGATAAGGAACTCCAACCAACTCTCTAATTTAATCGCTAAAATGAGCTATCCCTCCCACGCTTAAACCCATCAACGTTGTCATCGGATGTCGATGATGAACTCATCCTTGCCACATGTCGTGGTAGCTGTGTGATAATTGAGCTAGCTGAGCTTAAAAGTTCAATAATTGCAATAATTGTGATAAGGTTATTATTGTTCCTTTGTTAGCTTGCTTTGCTTGTACTATTTTCCATACCAACCCATGGAAATTAAATCAAAGAATAATGAGAGTAATGACATGGAGACAATAATATATTTTGTTACCATGTATAAGAAGAAAGTAAAACGTCCAAATTACTACCCTCAAGTATTGACAAAGTCCGAATAACCGCCTAATAAAATATAATTTGGTCCATTTTACGCCCCTAACTATCTTAATTGGTCTAGTTTACCCTTTCATAAGATTTGTCTTTTTATTTCTCTATGCACAAAATATTATTTTGAGTTAAAATTTATTTAAAAATACATTATAATTTATTATTATTATTATTATTATTTTGAAAGGCTATGATATGTAATAATAGATTAACCATATCAAACAATTTTTTTGTGAAATAATTATGAAAAATGTGTATTATATATTTTAAAATTATTATATATGGCTCCCTATCACCCAACAAAATTTTAACTTAAAACACCACTTGTGCATGGAGAAATAAAAAAAATACAAATCTTATAAAGGAGTAGATTGGATTGATTGAGGTAGTTGTGGGAATAAAATGCACCAAAACATACTTTAGGAGGTTATTCAGACTTTATTCATACTTGAGGGTAGTAATTTGGAAATTTTCCTATGAGAAAGTTACCTATCTTTGCTACTTAATAATAACATTTGAGATTGGGGTGGTTGTTGGTTCTACGGTGCCTAGAACTCTTTTGTGAATTGATTTGTGTACGTTTATGTCTGTATTGTGTGCATAAAGGATCTTCCGTGCAGAGTATGTTGTATTCATGTGCATAGAGGATTTTCCAGCGCCTGTGCGGTGCTAGCTCAACCATGACCCTCAAAATATACATGTTTGTATTCTTCTGCCGCTCATCTACACATGTATACTAGTACTTCATTCAGTACAAGAACTTCAAGAACTAACACAGAAAACAAACATTTCTATATAGATATTATTGATGGACGTTAGGAGTTGCATACGGCCATATGAAATGCAACCATATTTCATTATTTTATGAGTGATGGTTTCCATGATTTTATATGTTAAAGATAAATTTTATGACTTTGATGCATGATGTGGTTATTTTAGTATTTATGAAAAACCAAAACAGAAAAATATAGGGACGACAATAGGCGTTAGTATCGACGGTGAAAGGATGAAGATGCCTAAGAGGGGGGTGAATTAGGCTTCTACACAATTTTCTCGTGAAAACAAAGTCTATCGAACAAGCCTAATCACCCCGTTGTGCCTAAACTTTAGAAAGTATGATTGTCTAGTCATGAAAAGGTTTGCACCCTAGGTTCCAACCCTATATTAACATGACAATTCAAGGAAACAAAATTGTAGAAAGTAAATTTCGAAAATTAAAGAGACAATTAGAATGCCAATTTTTTCTGAGGTACTGAAGAGTTGGCGCTCTCCCCTAGTCCTTCTTGGAGCACGCGCGCAAGGGCTAAGCTCCCTCTTGAGTGCGCGCAAGGATTCTGGATCGGCAAATTCCAGAATCGAGCACAACCTTGTTGGGGCTTCTCATAAGATACCTCCTTAAGAGCTCACCAAAAACACAAACACCAAGTCGTCTAGGTGATGCTGATCACTAAGAATAACAAGTGAAAAACCTCACTTGACCTAAACAAGCCAAAGAGATGGGTGGATAAACACTTGCTACTCACTAAGCACTAAATATGTTTTTAATCTTGAATTAAGAAAGATAGCTCAGTAAAACTAGGTTAGCACAAAAAGGTTGTAGCTGCAAACTTGGCCTAACAGGCATACATCATCCGTTACATAAATTGATAACGGTACGGACGTTATTAGTGTCCATTACAAATAAGGCATGCCCCATCCGACAAACATTAAAGTATGTTATCATCAACTTGTTATTGGTAATGGACATCAACAACGCCCGTTATCAATGATACTGGTAACAGACTTTAACAACATCGGTTACCAACGTGGTGAACATAAATTTTATTATTTTTAAATTAATTTTCTAATATTTTTTCTTAAACTAGGAGCACATAAGAGATAGCTATAAGAAAAATAGATGGATTGGACTTAAGGTATGGCCTGTAGAAATTTAACAAGATTCATGAATGTTTATATAAAAGGGGTGTATACTCTTTCTAACCATATAAGTGATAGTCTGGTGCAGTGCTTAGGAAATTCCGACGCGAACCAACAGGTCTTGGGTTGGCTATCATCAAAGCTCACATGGACGTCATATAATACCTATTACCAATGACTGTTATTGGTAACAGACGTTATGTCACGCCCGTTACCAATGATTGTTATTGGTATCGGTCATATGCCGGTTACCGATGATGAATCATTAGTAACCCATAACAAATAACGGTTACCATGTCCGTCATCAAAAATGATCTTTGTCCGTTACTAATTAGGTGTTTTTACGTAGTGCGTGACTGTAACTAAAATTTTCTAGCAAATAAAGAATGACTATATGTCAATGCTGAGCCAACGCTATGGCACAACATTTTTTTTAAAAAAATAAACAACAATTTTTTAAAAAAGGTACCCCACAACAAAATGGACGCCCAAATTAAAGAAACAAAAAAAAAGAAAGAAAATCAAGCTATGTCCAGTCTTCAAGTCTTCAGGACAATCATTCGTTGGATCCGAAAGCTACGCACGTTTGGAGACATCAACGAGCCAACGCTACGGCGCAACATTTTTTTTTAAAAAAAAAGCTACCCCGCAACAAAAGGGACGCTCAAATTAAAGAAACAAAGAAAAACCAAGCTATCTGTCCAGTCGATCTCCAGGACAATCATTGGTCTTACCTACTGTTGAAACACGTGCACAAGCAACAACTTCCTCTAAGCAGGCTACTACAAATTCACGCACTCCCGAGAGGAAGCCAACACACAAGATCGATCACCCGATCGACGGCGGCTGGCCGGAGCTGGAGGCATGGTCATGTCGGCGGCGGCGGCGATGTTCGCGGTTGGCTTCCTTCTGTGCCCCTTCCCCGCCCTGGTGCCGTCCGGCCGCAACCTCACCGCGCTGCTGCCGGAGCTCCGCGACCTCCTCGGCTCCCTCTACCGCCACTGCCGGCATGAGTTCTTCCAGCTGGCCGGCGCCCGCCGACGGCGGCCGCTGCGGTAATCGTAGCTGGCGGCCCTGATTTCCCCGGCAAATCATTTCATTCGGCCGGTGGCCGAGTGCTGCTCGGTGGTATTTCTTCTGCCGCATGGGCTTTTACCTTTTATTTGGGCTCATTTAGCTAGCTCTGTATAAACATTCATTGACAAGTTTATCATTGTACTCGTCATCTAAATTTCGCACAATTGTGCAGATATATGGTTAGATGACCTTAAGAGTTACTTTGATTGGAGCAATTGATCTCAAGTAAAAAAATATCCCCTTTTCTCAATTACTTTGAACTTTTCATTACGATATGATTTTGACCATATAAATAAGAACATAATATAGGGTGACTATTTTCTCTTTCTTTTATTGGTAAATTTTTTTTTGTAAAAATAATATAGTTTTCTCTCCCCGATTGAGCATCTCGGTCATCTACAATAAATCGTCGCCACGTTGCCATATGGCGCCTGTGGAAGTGTGGAGAATGAATTCGAGAGAGAGAGAGATGAGAGAGACGAAGCTTTACCGCCCTTCTCACTGTGCATTTTCCAGCATCTGCCTTCATCTGTTAGTAACATTGCCTTTCTTTACGCCTAAACGATAGTTAGATGATAGCGTATCAGTACCAATCCAGAATGCGTGTGACACGGCAGCTGAAGCTAGCACCCAAAAACATTTCGGGCCCAATATCACTTTCCTGAACGCTTTCGGAAATGCCAGACAGCGCAGAGCTACTCCGTACAAGACAAGCAGCCACGTTTTACACACCAAACAGCTTCTCCGTAACAACAAGAAGCCATGAAGGCCTCTCAGGGCCATGCCAGCGCTATTGTAGAAGAAACGAGGAACACGAGTACACGACTGACGCGGCAGTACACGTGGCGCATGCAGCAAGAAGCCATGAAGGCCTCTCAGGGCTATTGCCGGGCTGGTTCACATTGGGCTTTGGCATGCTCGAGACACGCACATAACGGCATAACGCTCTCGGAGGACTTCAGTTGCGCAATCTTCATGGGCCCTTTGGGCCTCTAGATGGGCTGCGTATCACCAGTTGGGCCTTCCACACAGGAAGGAATGATTGATTCTTCCAAAAAAACAAAATCGAATATCTTTTTTATAAAAAAAACTCGGCCGACCGCCCCACCGGTATTATCTAAGAAGAAGCCTCGGCTTCCCTGACCGAGAAAACCTCCGAACTCCGGCCCCGCCCTGACACTAGGATCCGTAACCCCTGTGAATTGTCTGGGCCATACACGGTCCTCAGGCTGACCTGGGCCGATTCTTAACTAGTGCTTTGGCACACGGGACTGACGAGGGTATTTTTTTAACCACAGCCTGAAATTCGCTCCCACAGGAATTCGAACTCAGGAGCTGTGGAGTGCCGCTTGAGTGTCTTAGCCACTAGGCCAAGCACCCGGTGGTCAAAAACATAAAAAGCTCTCTCTTTCTCTCTTATCACGGAGCCCTCATGATGAAGTTGTATGCGCTTGCTTTGGCGTCATTTGCGTCGATACCATCGCAGCAAATTGCAGCACACACACTGATCGCCAAGAGGCTCAATAATGTGCTGGTCTGATACGGATTCTGCAATGAACGTACAGTAGAGCAGTTTGGCCATGTTGTCAAAAGGGCCCTTTGTCTGTTGCTTCCATCGCCGACACTCGAGTACTGGAACGCATCTGCATCTGCAATTCTGCATGTATAGCCATGTAGGACAGAGATCCCAATGTCACTAGCTAACGTGCGATCCCGATCCACGCCACCAATCAACCATGCAAGTGTGTGTGTCGTCTCTGGCCTAGCTGGCATGCAGCCGGCTAAGCCATGTGCAAAATCATCGCTGTTTATATAAGTATATATACAAAATATTGCAACAGCATCTGTAAGCACGTGAATCGGAGGACGTGGTTATGTATGCAACGAAGCAACAATTTCGATCTGGATGGTTGTACAGTTTCTGAGTGCGTGCATTAGCTGTTTTAGATGCACTTTGTTTCGTC
This sequence comes from Echinochloa phyllopogon, assembly GCA_033239725.1. Lineage (NCBI taxonomy): Eukaryota > Viridiplantae > Streptophyta > Magnoliopsida > Poales > Poaceae > Echinochloa > Echinochloa phyllopogon. Next base: position 9,482,097 of record BTCW01000001.1, read on the forward strand.
TTTTTTTTTTCTAGATTAGAGGTTCACTTGAATAATGGCTTCTAGAATATTAACATGACAGATTTAAGTCCATACATGGAGTTCATTTACCCTGCAAGAAATGAGCTGTGTGTATTTATTTTGCGAATGTATAGTGTTACTGCCTTGTACTCTTATTTAGGAGAGTTAATTTTCACATGTAATTTAGTGTGAAAGGAATGATGTTGTAGATGATTTATTACATACTCCCTCCGGTTTGGTAAAACAAGTCGTTTTGGACAAGGTTTGAGTCAAACATTGGAAATATAAATCATGAATAACATTTAAGTCGTTGAGTTTGGAAATGTAAAAATTATATAAATAGATTGGTCTTGAAAATTACTTTCATAAAAGTATACATATATAACTTTTCAAAAAATATTTTTATAAAAAAGAGAAGTCAAAGTTGTGCTTTGGTGACCGTGTCGCTGTCCTAAACGACTTGTTTTACCGAACCGGAGGGAGTATCAAGTTCTTTGACTTTTCTTCAATGAAATTTGAATGGGTCATGGAACTAGTTTGAGGGTAAACATTCCTTGTTAAATATGGGAAAACCCGCATTGCAAACATAATTTATAGGAGATGGCATGATGTATAATGCAACAAATTAATTAAGCTACAAAGTATTGATTAATTTGTTGCAACTAGTTTTATTCACTTTCAGTTATTGTTTTAAAGTCATATAGTATTCAAATTTAGTCTACCTTTTTTTATTAAAAATTTAGTACATACATACACGTGCAATGGGTTTGCTTTATTTTCTTTTCTAAATTGACCAAAAGCCAAGTTTTCTTACTTGCTAAGCTACCAGCAGGGCTCCTTTTTTATAGTCTGAAGGCTCGAAAAGCAATGAACAATCATATTGCAATCAAATAAGAAATATGGTATAATAAACAATATTGCAACTATATTTAACATGTTGCAAGTAGTTGCTATTTTTTGGGAGTTTTTATGCATTTTTCCATATGTCCTCATTGGTTGTTCACAAGCATATACCAATTGCGAATGCGCATGTAGCAAATTGGTTGGGTTTGCTGGTTGTAGCGCCCACCACCTGCGCGTTCAAGTCTCAGCTCAGGCAGGTTCGCACCGGGGGGTTTCCCCCCTTCGACCAGATTCTAGTTTGACATGGCAGACAGGCAGAGCCAGAAATATGCAGGCATGCCTCATGGAACTGTGCTGTCCTAGCGTTCCTAGGCCTGGATCTGCCATCGTTGCTTTGAGGCTACAAGTTTGCAACGTCCACGAAGGGAGATTTTCGGTGGTGCAATAATTAATAATGGCGGGAAATGGAAGGTAAAGCAGAAATCTGAACCCACACATTGCAACTGCAGAAAAAAGCAGAGGTACCAGAATGATGGAGGAAGCTTGGCTGCGCTCACCACCATCCTTTTCTTTCTTTCTTTTTAACAACTCAGGTCACATTCGTTTTGCTTTCAAGGCCATTGCTACCGGTCTCCCAAAATAAAATTCGCCGGAGACAACGACATCCTCCTCCTCCTTCTTCTCCTCAAAAGTAAAATTAAAAAAAAATAAGAACAAAATAAAAGCTACTACCAGTTGATCATAAACCTGTGCTCTTAATTGCAGCGCCGAAATTCGGCAGAGTACCATGTTGCTGGAGATCGTTATTTATTTGTACGCCATTGGATGCTACGTAGCTTAGCTTAGCTTAGCTTACAATTGTCAGAGTACATTACATGGCATCTCGACAGGCCATTGCCATGATCGAGCTAGCAGAGCTCTCGCAAGTCGCAAGAAGAATCCAAAGAGAGGATCGCATGGACCATGCCGATGGCGAATCGGCGATCAGGACGCCCCCAACCCGGGCCCTCACGAATTAATGATTTGATGTAACCTATAGCGCGAGAGATTCCACAATTATTGGTGGCGACTCGATCCAGCACCAGCAGCGCTCGACGACGTCGATCAGTTGGGCAGCTCGATCGTCAGCCATCACACAACACAACACAAAGGTCACAGCCGCTGCGCTCGGCGATTTTTTCAGGCCTGACGTACGAGGACAAAACGCAGCATCGCCTACTCGAACGCCGGCCAGCTCCGTCGATCTCCGGCCAGCTCGATCGCCATCGTCGTAGTGCATGATCTGGCCATGGCACTGGGATATTATATATTCCTTCAAGTGTTGACGAAGATGCAGCAACACACGGTGTAGTACGTTCTTGCTTCGTCTTGACTGAATGAATGATTGTGGTGGTACACATGCCGATGTGTTGGCGCATATGGTTCTGAAGTGCCGTGCCTTGTCCTCCATATGCGTGCATGGCATATGGTTCTCATCTTGGATCTTGTCAGGATGTGTACTACTGTTGCGTACACAAGGCATACTCGATTTCCGAAGCTCCTGTTTTCTCTTTTTGACTGTTCATTCATGCAGCTCGACCTGCATTCATGTAGCAACTGCTGTACTGATTACCGAGCCACCGAGGGCTAGCTCTAGTGTTCTTCCCATTAGTCAATTGTCAGTCGCTCGCAACGTAGCAAAACTTTTTTTCCTTGACATAATGATGCACGTAGAGATACTAATACGATGTTGCGGCATCATAGTGGTGTGATCTGATCAGTAAACTTGTGTGCACTTATTGCAGAGATCTGATGGCAGCATGACACATGCTATCATTTTGTCCGATCTGTAGATCCTCGATTATGGCCCTGTCACCATGTTGTTGCTTTCAGTTTACAAACCATTCTGGTCGATCCCCCTGATCATTTCGGGGCATCTCTTGCAATTGATTCAGAGGCGGTGTTCACTTCCCTTCAAATCCAAAACTTTCCCCAAACTTTCTCTCTCTAAACTTCACTATTCACTATCACATCAAATCTCTCTCCTCATACATGGAGCATTAAATAGGTAAATAAAAAAACTAAGTACATGGTTTCGATGTACACGACGAGACGAATCTTTTGAGCCTAGTTAGGTCATGGTAGGACAATGATTATCACAGACAAACGAAAAGTGCTACAGTGCGCTACAGTGTTCGATGTGACATTTTCACCCAAATTCACGTTCCCTTCAGTCAAGTGAACGAAGAGAAGTGAACACCGCCAGAAAACGAAACTCCTGTCTGCTGCCTCTGCTCCTACTTTTCTCCCAGGCTGCACAACAACAGGGCAGAGGTGACAGGTCCCTCCTCCCTGGGCTCCCTAGCCTTTTCTTTCACATAAAAATGGCCACACTCGTAGCTATCACAATTCACAACCCACGGCCCCACGGAATATAAAAAAATGTATGTATAATACCTGAGTATTCTAGGGCTTCCAACATTTAATTGTTACGCTGGTATATGCTAAAAATGCATCTTTTAGAGCTTTTGGATCCACCCAGATCGAATTCAATCACTTCGTATTGGGGTCCGGTCTCACATTAGTTTCAGCCACTTACGTACAATACCCCCATAATCTAAGTGGATTCAAAGGCTTTTACAATTCACAATCTACAATTTAGCTTTTCACAACATGGGTGAATCCAAACATGGACTTAGTATGAACTGATGGTAAATCAGATACATGAACGTCTAGTCGCTGGATAACAAAAAATCGTGAATTTTTCTTATCTCACGTAGCCACTGGAGGAGTGAGGACGAAGAATTGGACGAAACCATCACACTCATCTGATGAAAAATGGGTATATATTTCTAAAGAAAAAATAATAGTCGACTGTTGGGCTTGCCTCCAAAAACATGGAAATATCTCAGCAATCTCTGACCGAGACGTGTACGAAACATTGCTTTCAATTTGTACCAACCAGAGAAGGAACACATAGATGCGGCTTTATTGATGCTTTCGATTTGGACTAATGAAAAAAGAGATATTGCATCAAACAGCCATATTATTGAAGCGGAGAATCAGGCCGAACACGACTAAATTAACATCGGATTTCGACGTATTTCGTTGCTGGGCGGGGTTGGTCTTGTCAATTGCCGAAAAGGTGTGCTCGTTGCTTCTGGGGATGGCAAGGCAAACCCAGCATCTCCTTTCAGGAGGCAGCACACTTGGCGACCCAAGAGTGGCTGTTGCTCTCATTCTCATCACTTTGTATTCCAACGAAATTTAAATCGCAGGCCAATATATCTCGGGGGAAAGACCTCTTTATATTATTCTTTTCTATAGGTCGTTCCATATCAAATACAGTAGTGTCTTATTTTTTCTTATTATATATCAGATTTGAGACACTTCTTAGCGTCTCTTTCAAAAAGAAAATCAAGTTGAATTTCACAAGGCTTTTTGTGTGTCAAGGTGTTAGAAAATTCTGGGTTATTTGTAACAATGCTGTTTATTCCCCATGTCGTGAGAAAATTAAAGCCTCGCTACCAAACGAAATTGTATGCTTCCTCACATCCGCGGCCCCAGTTAGCAATCATAGTCCTCATATTTGTATCTACACCACGAATTCCATTTCTTTAGGCAATACGTACTCTCTTAATATTTTCATTTATGTGACAAGAAAATATACTTTTTACAAAGTATTCTTTAAATGTGAATCTAGTAACAATAAAGTCGTGTCACAAAATTATACTAATAAAATAATTGTTTTGGCGAATGCTTGTTCCAGCAAAACGAAATGGGCAGGCTTGCATACATCATAACTTCATGTGAATTATGTGAAGTCGATCACTGCATCTTTCTTGTGCAGGCTATTATGAATTTATGATACACATCATAATAACTTTAGTAATAATGAGCAATTTTTGACCGTTAATCCCTACCAGCACACATCATCATGTAGTGTAGAACAATTACTACTGGCCCAGCTAGATTTTTCTGGATCCCAAGACGTGGACAGTTAAGGTTGAGTAAACTCGGCCGTCACACTCCATGGCTCCAGCTGTTTACGTCCGATTCCCTTCTTTTTTAGAAATCCTTTTGACGGCCAGGAGCATTTCCGCACCGAACCAAGCGAGAGCAACCGTGAATTCCTTCCTGTCATCTTCCTCGCGCCGTTTTAAAAACCCCGCGGCCGTTTTGTCCATTCCGCAGCTCACCCACGATCTGGAAGCGAAGCGGGGGTGTTGTGTTGTGTTACACCACTGCCACGGCGCCATCCTACCATGCCCGAGTTCCAGGGGATTCCATGAGGCCGCAACAGTCCAGCGGCTGACAGATCGGTTCCGGCTGGTCCCTGGCAGGCAGATCGCTAATCGCTTGGCACGACGCCTGCCTGCCGCGGAGCCTTCAAAATCAAATCTTTCGTGCCTGCGCATGTGCTGCTGCTTGCAATTGCAAGTCACAACTCACAAGGGTGTTGGCTGGAAAGGTAGGATCTTAATTCTGGGGTGCGTTCTGGAGGGGATCTCGCCGCCGGTCGCGGAAAGGCCGTGTTTTTATTATTTGCCCCTTGTTTCTCGGTGGCGGCGGTTGCGCGGCCGCGCTGGGGAGGCGTTTCTTTATTGTTACCAGTTACCACCACCAGCAGGCAGCAGCAGCCGGGGGAAGCGTCGCTCTCGTGTCATCACCATGTGGCATCTGGGCACTTGCTCCGCATCCCGCTGAGTCGTTTGTCCTCACTCGCAGGGACGGGACCCTGGTCGCCTCGCCTGCCGCTTCTTCTTCTACTACCCCCTTCCATCCATCTCCTCCTATTCTATTGCCAGCCGGGGGCAGTGAGGAGCAGGAGGGGGCAGAGACGTCGATTGGGGAGCGGCTCTTGGTCCCCATTCGAGCCGCCGCCCGTCGCCTCTGATCTGGACCGGAGGCCGCGGCTCCTCCCATCACTTCTTGGTTGGCTGCCGCCGCCGCCTTCTTCTTCCTCCTCCTCATCTGTTGCTCGAGCTCTGTCTTCTGCGAAGATTGCTTTATCTGCCGCCCCCACATCTGTTGTGGTGGCTGCTTGCTTCGATGCGTTCGTCCTGAGTGAGTTGGGTTGTCTCGCGGTTGCAGGGGCCGTTGTTGTTGTTGGAGGGCAAGATGTCGGGGGCAGTGCTCGTCGCAATCGCCGCCTCCATCGGCAACCTGCTGCAGGGGTGGGACAATGCCACCATTGCAGGTAAATCTTGTGCCCTCTCAGTAGATCGGTTTTGCCAGGCATGTGCATGATGTTTCTCGCTCTCGTGTGGGTCTTGGTCATATTCCCCCTCAGTCCTCAGATCAATCCCTCTGACACTCAGATCGGATGTTGCTGGGTACTATTAGTTATCAGATCGTGTGCAGTAGTATTCTCATCAAATTACTTGACAGAATTCTGTTGGTTGCTATTTTATTCTCAGAAAAAAAACTTGGCCTTATCTTTGTTAATCCATAAAAATATTCCCAGAATTGTAATCATAGTAGTAGCTTTCTCCTGCTTGATCTGTAAGAACAACTCAAGTCTTGGTTATGCAGTGTCCAGCTCCTTTTGCTATTTTTAGTCCTGAAAAATATGGGTGGGGTCATTGACAACATAATTATTTTTCTCCAGGTGCTGTTCTGTACATAAAGAAGGAATTCAACTTGCAAAGTGAGCCCACTGTGGAGGGCCTAATTGTGGCCATGTCACTCATTGGTGCCACTATCATCACTACATTCTCTGGGCCGGTAGCAGACTGGATTGGCCGCCGCCCCATGCTCATCCTCTCTTCAATCCTGTACTTCTGCAGCAGCCTCATCATGCTATGGTCCCCTAATGTCTATGTCCTGCTGCTGGCACGTCTCATAGACGGATTTGGTATCGGCCTGGCTGTCACGCTCGTGCCTTTGTACATTTCAGAAACAGCTCCTCCAGAGATTAGAGGTTTGCTAAATACTCTGCCACAGTTCAGTGGTTCAGGAGGAATGTTCCTGTCATACTGCATGGTCTTTGGGATGTCACTATTGCCATCACCTGATTGGAGAATTATGCTTGGGGTGCTTGCCATACCTTCGCTGTTCTTCTTTGGATTGACAATATTCTACCTGCCTGAATCCCCAAGATGGCTTGTTAGTAAAGGGCGGATGGCAGAGGCAAAGAAGGTGTTGCAAAAATTGCGTAGCAAAGACGATGTCTCAGGTATGTTTTGCCAAAAAAGAATTGATGGGCTACCTAGAGTTCTTCCTGACTAGAAGCTAGTTGTTGTTGCTCTCTAGAAGTACTGAATTGTTGGTTAATTTCAGAAGTGGTACGTGTTTGCACTATATGTTGAATGGTATATAATTCTAGACTTTCTTGTAATGCAAAAAAAAAGAGTTAAAGTTCACAAAATCATGATTGCATAACATTTAGCCATAAATTCTTGATGAGCCAAATGTTTCAGTTTGCTTGACATGTATTTGTATTCGGAATTTTATGTATGGTTATTTTATGGCGATTTACATATTAAGCATGCATAAAAGTGTATTACATTCTTCTTTTGCTCTTTTAGTAAATGCATTGACAGAACTGTGGCTAATAGATGCAACTAGAGTTCTTCACATTGTATAATCTGCTAAGTTTGGAAATTTATACAAGCTGATTATGATATCATGTTTAAAGACAAAAATCACATGTCTGACTAAAAAGACTAATACAGTTCAGACTCCACAATATTGGTTAGAGCCGTTGGCAGCAAGGAAGTTGTTTCACTATAGCCAGACCTGATTTATTAATAATTGAAGTGTTGGCTGAAAGCCTGATACTTGGCTATTCCATCCAGCTCATATTTTAGTTTCTGCTTTAGTCATATTTAATTATTCATTTAGCAGTCACGTCCACAAAAAGGCCATCTGATAATCAAATGTATGTGATTTTGCAGGTGAAATGGCCCTTCTTGTTGAAGGGTTGGAGGTTGGAGGAGACACCTCCATTGAAGAGTACATCATTGGCCCTGCCACTGAGCCAGCTGATGATCACGTTGCTGATGGTGATAAGGAACAGATCACGCTTTATGGACCTGAAGAAGGCCAATCATGGATTGCTCGACCTTCCAAGGGACCCAGCATGCTTGGAAGTGTGCTTTCTCTCGCATCTCGTCATGGTAGCATGGTGAACCAGAGTGTACCCCTTATGGATCCGATTGTCACACTTTTTGGGAGTGTCCATGAGAACATGCCTCAAGCTGGAGGAAGTATGAGGAGCACATTGTTTCCAAACTTTGGAAGTATGTTCAGCGTCACAGATCAGCATACTAAAAATGAGCAGTGGGATGAAGAGAATCTTCACAGGGACGATGAGGAGTATGCATCTGATGGTGCAGGAGGTGATTATGAAGACAATGTCCACAGCCCATTGCTGTCCAGGCAGACTACAAGTGCGGAAGGGAAGGACATTGCACACCATGGTCACCGTGGAAGTGCTTTGAGCATGAGAAGGCCAAGTCTCTTGGGTGAGAGTGGAGAGGGTGTGAGCAGCACTGGTATTGGTGGGGGATGGCAGCTTGCATGGAAATGGTCAGAGCGAGAAGGTGAGGATGGTAAGAAGGAAGGCGGTTTCAAAAGAATCTACTTGCACCAAGAGGGAGTTCCTGGCTCGAGAAGGGGCTCGATTGTTTCACTCCCTGGTGGAGGTGATGCTCCCGAGGGTGGCGAGTTCATACATGCTGCTGCCTTGGTAAGCCAGCCAGCACTTTACTCAAAAGATCTTACAGAACGCCGCATGTCTGGTCCTGCCATGATTCACCCATCTGAGGCAGCTGCCAAAGGCCCAAGCTGGAAAGAATTGTTTGAACCTGGTGTGAGGCGTGCCCTGTTAGTTGGTGTTGGAATTCAGATTCTTCAGCAGGTAGAGTTGATTTAATCACTTTTGCTTGTTATCTTATACAAGTAACCCACGTTATTTTATAGCCAAACAAAAAAGGAAGAAATTAACTTTCAAGTATTAATTCAACCATAATTCTTCTCATAGAGAAATTCATCATATTCTGTTTTGGGTTGTTCCAACATGGATAGCTTAATAAGATTATTGACTGAACTTAAAAATAGCCTACTAACTTTATCTGTTTCTTGTTTAGTTTGCTGGAATAAATGGCGTTCTCTACTACACCCCACAAATTCTTGAGCAAGCTGGTGTGGCAGTCCTCCTTTCCAATCTTGGTCTCAGCTCGGCATCAGCATCCATCTTGATAAGTTCTCTTACTACCTTACTGATGCTTCCTAGCATTGGTTTAGCCATGAGACTTATGGATCTCTCTGGAAGAAGGTAAATTTTTTATTTTCATTGCATTGTCTTAGTATTACCACTTACCAGAATTTTGCAAAATGTGCCAGAATGAGCTTATATGATACACTGTTTCCCTTTCTGCAGGTTTCTGCTGCTAGGCACAATTCCAATCTTGATAGCATCTTTAGTTATCCTGGTTGTGTCCAATGTTATCGACTTGGGTACAGTGCCCCATGCTGCGCTCTCCACAGTCAGTGTCATCATATATTTCTGCTGCTTCGTCATGGGCTTCGGTCCCATCCCCAACATTCTATGTGCAGAGATTTTTCCAACTAGGGTTCGTGGCCTCTGCATTGCCATCTGTGCCTTGACATTTTGGATTGGAGACATCATTGTCACCTACAGCCTTCCTGTGATGCTGAATGCTATTGGCCTAGCGGGCGTATTTGGCATATACGCGGTTGTCTGCTTGATCTCCTTTGTCTTTGTCTTCCTTAAGGTCCCCGAGACAAAGGGCATGCCCCTTGAGGTCATCACTGAGTTCTTTGCGGTTGGTGCAAAGCAGGCAGCTGCAAAGGCCTAATTTCTTTGGCAGCTTTGCTTGCAACTTTTGCGGTGTAAATTGGAAATTTGAAGGGATCTCACAAAGATGCTTGGGAAACATTTATGAGAGAGAAACCGACAACTGCGCATGCTCCCATCAATGGCACACAACAGTTGTTAAGTAGGCAAATTCCATGTCATCTGCCATCAGTTGTTGTTTATTAGTAATGTATTAGGCATGTTTTTCAGCTGTGGTTGTTGGTAGAGATATTTAGAGTAAACTTAATGATCTGATTCTGTGGTACTATTTTGAGCCTCAATAAGTAAATACAGTTTTGCATATCCTCTTGGCAGATTTTGCACCATTCAATTTTGTATTACTTGCTAGAAATTGGATGATTATGATGGCATGCGATATTAAATTTAAGAGTAAGAGATTGCTGTAATATATGCTACTACTTTTTTTTCTGAAACGCCTCTACAAGCACTGAAAGGTTTCTATGATATTGAAGGCCTACTGTCATCCAGCTCTACCTGGATTCACTATTATGTTTCGGATGCACTAAAATATTTGTTTGTAATAGTATAGCTATTGAGCTATAACCCGTTCTAATGCATGGTTTGTGCTTTTGTACTCTTTTGCCATTGAGGATTTTCACCGTTTCAACAGAGGTGTCTTATATTGTAACATGCTAACATCACATAGTGATACACAATACATGAGTAGCAGATGACACACTCATCACTACAAAAAAACAACAGCGACCTATCCGCCTGAGATACAAATTTCCCTATAACCAGCAAAATATCATACCAAGAAGAAAAACCTTGACTACGGTACTCGTTTCGGAGTGCTGCTAGCTCTTGCTGGGGGAGTTGCTTGAGTAGTTGTACTTCTTCGCACACCCGTTGGCACTGTAAATCATACAATATAAGACGTAGAAATAGCAAAGTGGCATGCGCATATGAGAAAACATGCACTTAGAAAAATTAAGCAGCACACAGAATCTAGGGAATAGCCTCCGGGAGTGATAACCAAGAACAGCGTGACTAACATTCTTTGTTTAGTTTTCTATGAGTTGTTCAGGAGTCACACACATTTATAGGAAATTTCAAGATGCAGTAGTTTGTATTGCATTGCATAGATATAATTCTTTTCATGGCCTACATTATTCACTCATCATGAATAGCCTAATTCAACATGGTCAAGATGACCATGATATTTGACAATACAAGCGAAGCGTATAGTCAAATCCATGTACAAACAAATTTTAATCTCCATAGGTATCTGTTTGGTACATTCTATGCACATTCTCATATTCAGATCACAAGTGAATCGTCTGTTGAACTATTGAGTCAGACTCAGATCCATTTTGTTAGAATTAATTACTCTACAGCTGTAATCTCCTAGTTCACTGTGCAGCCTCTCGGCTGACCAGGCCCTTTGGGCTCCCCTCTCCTATCTATATATGTAACCTCTCCTGTAAACATGGATTAATCAATCTAAGCCTATTGGGCTCATTGTCCAATACATTTAACCGAAACATCAGCTCATTAAGCTCCGCATTGTCAGAAAACAAAGCTGTAATACAGTGCAAACTTAGAGGTATCTTACCTGAAGATTTAGGAACAGAAGGATCTCTTGGTTTAGACCGCAAGCTTGATGATTGGCCTACCTTTGGGACTGTTAGCTTCTGGACTCGACTTACTGCTTTGGCTCTACATGAGAAAGAATGAAAAGTTACAGATAACAACCAGGCAAACCACTTGCTGCAGAATTTGTAAGAGCTAAAGATGTCAAATGAACAAAGTATTAGCAAGTAAGACTATAGAGAACTGGAAATACTCACAACCGCTCTTTTCCAGCACTAGATGTTTTTTCTCGTTCTTGGTCCACAACATTGTTCACTGAACTGTCAGTTTCTGCAACTGCTGATATACCACCATCTGATACATCACTTAACCTTCCGTCCGAATCAAAATCACCGAGGGCAGAAACCTCAGGATTAGCAGAGCTCTGACCCAGCTGTTGATTTTCATCCGTGGAGAACAGGGAACCAGCTTCAGAATGCCTGTCACTGGTGTCAGAGAAGTTGTCAAGATCAGAAGCAGCCCCACTGCCAAAGCTTGCCACCTTTCCTAGGGATGTAATGCCTGGGGAAGAGGATGAATGCTTCAACAGGGAGTCACCATGTTTTGTGGATTTCAGTCGTGAGGTGCTACTATTGACTAGTTGCAGCCGATCAATTTCATCATCCTTCTTTGAAATGGTATCCTTGAGCAGCGCAAGCTGCAAGGTGAAACATTAGATGTCAGCAACTGTATGTTTCCTTATGGATCAAATTGAATTTACTAGGCATAATAAAGTTTTGAACATGACATTCTTGATTTTTTTTGCAATCTAAAAATAAAAGTCATTATGTTGACATGTTCGATATTCTGTTTCATATCGATTTCCCTAGCATGTATATAATAAGTGAAGGAAAAGAGGTTACCTGATCCATTAGTTCTCTGACATCCTTTCCCTCCTTAGTGGTCCTTGCAACACCTAGTTCCACCCCCGACACCCGTTCAGCAAATTTCAGTGTACTTAAAGTCTCTGTGTACGACGAAACATCTGGGTTGACTTGCACAAACATTAGGGTCTTTGCATGCCCACCTACACATGGAAAGTTCTTTTTGTCAACAAACGATGTACAAAATTATGATGTAATGCAAACTAAACTTTTAGCAAAGAAGATCACCCAAAGAAGTTTGTAAGACTTGTGTAAGCTTGCTATTTCTGTATGGTACATGAGCATTATTTTGTGACAAAGAAAATATAACATCCCCGAGAGCAGCCAAAGACTTGTTAATGTGTTGTGCTTCTTTGAGCCTGTCTCCTGTAACCTCAGATCGGTCCACCCTTTCACTTCCAGCAAGGTCCACAAGATGCAGAGCGCCACGCAAAGTGTTTCCGGTTTTCAGATCCTGGCCTTGTACATGGATGGTTACAACACTGCACAAGGAAAAAAGGGGTAAGAAGGTTTCTTTATACAGAAAAGATACGCAGCAGAAGTAACTTACCTGTGAGACCTGCTGCTTCTCTCATTCAAGGCTGTTGCACTCATGGATCTATTGTTGTGCCCTGTTTGCATTAGCTCAATAACATGAGAAGTCGAATTAACAGGACACATTGTTGCATCAGGAACTGCGAGTCCATTGGGCTGGGTGGTATTCTGGATCCCTAGTGTGTGCCAGTTAAGGAAAATGAGGGGTTTGTTACATCACTTCAGTCAGCAAAAAGTAATGCATTAAATTGCGACAAGCAATATGATGACAACGAATCTCAAAAAGGATAGAAATAGTGTAACCAACTAAACTTTGCAAGTTTTCACATAGTATTCCTTAAGGAAACTATAATGCATAACAAAAGTTTGCTATAGCAGTTAAGTACTTCAGGAATTGCATAGAAAACATGTATTCCACCATTACATGGAAAGCTATACTGAAACAAGTCTTGAATAAGAAGGATATTTCTTCTGTGAACCACCACTACCAAGAAGATCACGGATTTGCTCATTGTAGATCTCAACCATTTGAACACCAAGTTCATACTTAATTGTGTCTCGCCGATCATGGGAGATATTGAAAAGATCATTCAGTGCTCGATAATTGACACCCCATTCCTTCTCAGTTGCGTTTTCTGGTCCCATCTGAGCAATTCATTAAAACAAGGTATTGTGAATATGTCCTCCATTGCAGAGAAATCCAAACAGACAGAAAGACTTCAATCCTGATAGCTTCATACCATAGTATATGTTTTTCCTGATCCAGTTTGACCATATGCGAAAATGCAAACATTGTAGCCATCAAGAACAGATCTAATTAGTGGTTGAATATCCTTGAAGACCATATCTGTAAAAAACAAGGATAAGTAAACAACGTATAAGTGTATAACTCATAACACTATTTATAAATATGGAATTAGCCACAACTTTACAGATTCAACAGCAGATAATTTGTTAGATTCACAGTCATGAGCACCTTGTGTAGTTGTGGGGCCAAAAACTTTGTTGAATGTGAAGTTCTTGCCTCCTTCCTTTCCTTTCTTTGTAGGGTTTGATAAAACCATTTCACCGTTCTCACCAATATGTTCAACTGAAGTGGACTTCTCATCCTCCCAGGGTCGAAAAGGTCTTATCCGGCAATAAACTCTGATATTTCCTGCTCAAAGATGTTATTTATGTTAAGGTACTATGTTTTGCTTGCACAATGTTATGTTTAATACAGATAGCCAGACAGAAGGAACTATTGGATGCAGTTCAAACAGGAACCTTTCAGTTCTTGGATCTCGTTGAATAATTTTCTATTATCTGCAAGAGCTGTGTGATATTTTTCCGCAGCATTTGTTACCACCTTAAGGTTTTGTCCTGTTGAAAATTAAATTGAAATTTTAGTGCTGTCCTACTGGTGAAAAAGCATTGAGACAACGTAGGCCATAATTAATCAATGCTTCAATCTCACCAAGGCCAGATAGTTCTTCAAACCATCTTTTTTGACAATTTAGGATTTCATGCCTAATGGAAACAGAAGATAGCCTCAAATCCTGATGAAACAGACAACTGTTCACTTAAGTTCAGAATACAGATATTCACCAAAGAGGTAAAGAAAAATGGAAAGGCAGTGGTCTGACTAATACCTGAGCATTCTTTACTTGCAAACCCACAAATTTGTTTACCACTATTTCCTTCTGCTTCAAAAACTGGATTCTAGATTCGGCTGATTCCTCAAGTTCTTTTCTCCTCTTGGTAGAATCTTCTAACATGAGCTCTACTTCTTTAATCCTCTGTTCCAACTCCTTACTTACTTTGGCAGCTTTGGTCTCTAACTGCTGACTATGTGCCTCATGCGACTTTTTGGTTGCCTCAAGTTCTTGCCTGAGTTTCAAAATTACATTTTCATTCATTTCTTTGTCTGTGAGAAGCTTAACTGATTTGGTCTCTAACTGCTGACTATGTGCCTCATGCGACTTTTTGGTTGCCTCAAGTTCTTGCCTGAGTTTCAAAATTACATTTTCATTCATTTCTTTGTCTGTGAGAAGCTTAACTGCATCTTCCTTTTTTGATTCTAACAATTTGCAGAGCTCCTCATGTGATGATCTTAATGATTCCAATTCCTGCTTAAGTTTCATAACCGTATTACTGTAATCCTCCTTCTCTTTCATCAACCTAATTACATCTTCCTTCTCCTCTATTGACCTGTCTGCACCTGCACCTGTTGCCTGTTTTCTGTCTTCAACATTGTCTTTCTTCGAGTCAGCTCTATCTTCTTTCTCCTTCATCAATCTAATCACATCCTCCTTCTCTTTTAGCAACTTAGTGATATCTTCCTTCTCCATTTTTAACCTAGAAAGGGCATCATTGTTCTCCTTGGTCAACCTATCTCGTTCGTCATCTATTGCTTGCTTCCTATCACTAACCTCGCCACCAGCTAAGTTGACCATATCTTCCTTCTCCTTCATTAATCTAATTATACCTTCCTTCTCCTTCAACAAGCAAATCATGTCTTCCTTTTCTTTTGTCAGTTGAACTACAATAGCGTCTTTTTCCTTAAGTAACATATTTTTACTCTCATCTGTTGCTCGCAGTGTATCTTCAACTTTGACATCTTTCACATTAACCATGTCTTCTTTCTCCTTCATTAGCCTAATTATATCCTCCTTGTCCTTCAATAAGCGAACCATGTCTTCCTTCTCCTTCGTCAATCTAACTACAGTATCATCCTTCTCCTTAAGTAACCTATCTACTTTGTCACTATTCAAGTTGCCCGTATCTTCCTTCGCCTTCAACAATCTAACCATATCTTCCTTTTCCTTCAGTAACCTGATCATATCTTCCTTCTCTTTAAGCAACCTGACCATATCTTCCTTTTCTTTCATCAATCTTACCAAGTCTTCCTCGTACTGCATTAATCTAGCCATATCATCCTCTGCTAGTTGTCCCTTGCCTTCAAATTTGTCTCTCTCCACCTGCATCATAAAAGCAGACTTCCATAAATTGAATGGCTCAATTGATGCTCAAGCAATACTTGTTCAAATGAATGGTTTGATGTTATTTGCACTGAGCGAAGAGAGAACTCAGTAATGCCTTCTATTATTTTTAAGCTCTGATTGAAAATGGAGCTGTGCCACTATTATGGTGATACCAAAATTGAAAAAAAACTAAGGGAAGATAGTGTGTAAAACTATGGTGAACATGATTTATATACATAACTGGCACAGGGAAGTAGAAGAATTTACATGTGTTTGCCCACTTGCCCCACAAGCCAGGGCTTCTAGCACTCTTATCCTTGACTGATACTTCTGTTCGCGAGCTTTAATCAGGTTATTTTGCTGGACACAGGTAAGAAAGCACATAGGACAAATCCAATGGCACAACAAAGACAAAGAGTTAGGTATCTTACGTTTCGTATATGCCCAGCCTGAGTAGAAATACGCCTTTCAATCTCCACTATGACCTTCCTGAGAAGGCAAGCAGTGCGCTACAATGAAAGTTTAACATTCATTTATACAAGGAAAGGTGTTAACACATACAGCACTGAATCCTCTTAGATGTGGAAAGAACAAAATGACTACATTGACTTTTTGAGAAGCCTACATAAGGTATTTGTCCATTCTTCCTGTCGATGATCTCATCCAGGATGCTGTTCACAACACCCAAAAGTGACTGGGTGGGAGCATTCTGCATAAAAACATTGCACACAATGTTATTGGCATGGCAAGTTGGCGCCGGAAGGACAGAACACATCCCCTCTATTCGTTTTTTGACTGAAGATTGCTGCACGGCACTCACCTCCAAGCTGGAGGATTTCATCAAGTCCGAAATTTTACAACCAGGTAGATCAGAATATCTTGGCGAATGCCCTTGCCTCGGCGAATGTCCTTGTCTCGGCTGAAATACCTGTGACCGAGAATAGGCATCGGCTCCAAAGGAAGGAGAGTATGTCTCTGAAAGAAGTGCGAACACAAAGATATGTTTGAACCAGCGATTTGAACCTACATTTTCTGTAAACGAGGCAGTTGGCATTGTCATAAAATTGTCCCAATGACGAAGAATTGGTCACCTGACATGATGGGGCTTGAGAGCACCCTTTGCAGCTTGGACTCCATGTTCCTCCGGCCTCCTTCGCTGTCGCACCTGGTGAGGGAGGCAGAGCTGTGGTGGCCTTCGTCGAGGCGCGACGAGAAGCGGTCCTTTAGAGCAAGAATGCAGGTCACCACAGCTGACAGCTCGCCCTGCACGGATTTATTGCCGTGGCATTGGTGAACAAAGGAGAAGGGAACAAATTGAATGAATGCCGTGGCATTGTTGCGGACGAAGAAGGCGGCTTGATTAGTTGATTACCCTCTCGAGGTCGTAGGCGCTGAAGGTGGGCACGCCCATCCGCTCGACGGCGGCGCGGAACCTGCCGAGGTTGTCCGTGGCGGCGTCGTCCAGCAGCGCGCCGGGCAGGAGCCGGCGGAGGAGCGCGCAGAGCAGCCTGCCGTTGGCGAGCGCGGCGCGCAGGTCGTCGTCGGTGGCCTCCGGCGGCAGCTGCAGGTCCGGGAACAGGGAGCGCAGCCACCCGGCGGCGTCCGCCCGCCGCCTCGCTGCGCGCGCGCAACAAGCAACCGATCAGTCAGTCAGTCGGGCAGATCAACGAAACCCCACGAAGCAAATCGAAGAAATGGCGGATTGGTTGCTCGGTACGTACACGGGTCCGGCGGCGAGGCATTGTTGGGGTCGCGGAGGGACATGGGTGGGGGAGGGGAGGGGAGGGGAGGGGGTGAAACGAAACGAAGCGGCGGAGACGGGCGCGCGGGGGATTTAAGGGCGGCGCCATGGGCGCGGGGGAAGGGGGAGGGGTGAGGACGGACGGGAGGGAATGGGGCGCGCGGGAGGCGCGGAGGCCCCGGCCGCGTGTGCCTATGCCCCGTTCCTCTTCCTCCCCCCGTCAGCCTCCAGTCCTCTCCCGGCTCCGGCTATTTTTGGGTGGCGGAGCGGAGACGGAGCGCGACGCGACGCGAGCTTGAGCAGGAGCCTGGACCTGGAGGCGCTGTAAAGGGAGGAGAGGGAAGGGTAGTTGGATGGGACGACGGGGAGGTTCGCGCCGCTCTCCGGCCCCGTAACTCCGGCAGCGACAGGAGCCGGCTCCGGCGTTCCGCCGTCGACGGTGCCGCACCGCCGCCTCGGCCGCTACGAAGCCGGAACTGTTGGGCGGGCCCCGCGCCGCAAGGCCGCAACTGACTGGTCAGTGTTGGGCCGTTTGTGGCCCAGTATTGCAGCTCGTTATGAACTGCCGAAGAAGAAGTTTAATGGGTTTTCTCTCGCGGGCCGGCCCGTTCGTGAGCGCATAGCAGCCGGGATTTCTATATGGCTTCCGGAAGTTTTTTTGGTGGAGTTGGCTTCCACACCGTGAGCCGTCCGATCTTTTTTCTCCACTGTCCGATCTTCTTCTTATACTCTTCTTCCTCCTCGGGCGTCGACGGCACGCCGCCGGCGGAGAGGACGCGACCCGGCCGGCGGAGGGGCAGGAGGTGGGCGGGGGCGAACGGCGGCAAGGGCACCGCCGGCCGTGGGCGGTGGGCGAGGCCGGCGGCGGAGGTTAGGGTTAGGGCTTCGGGTTTGCCGGGTGGGGCCTCCAATGGTCGTCAGACCTAGAGAAGAAAGGGGGTGGGGGCGGCGAAGGACCGGCGGTGGAGGCGAGGCGGCGCCGGCCGGGCGGGGACGGACGGGCGGTGGGCCGGTGACCAGCGGCGGGGGCGACGAGGCATCGGGTTAGGAAGGGCGGGTTGGCGTGGCGGGGGTGGACGGCGGCGCAGCAGTGAGGCAGCCGCCGGCCGGGGCGACGGCGGAAGGGGCGGGGGCGGGGCGGTGCGGCGCAAGGAAAAAGAAGACTTTGTGGGTCTAATGGGCCGGAAGCCGGCACCCTTAACTGGCTTCCGTGCGCCATATAGGCGCCCCCCATAGCAGCCGCTTGCAGAGCAATTCCATCTCAGAAAAGAAAAAACTTTGGAGAGCAGTTTGTTCGAAAGAAAAAGGTTTGCCCAGCATTTTAATTCAATCTTTGTATTCTGGCCACGAGATTACTGCAGCAACGTAAAGTGGAAGCAGAAAATGCAAACCTAGGTGAAACTAGAAAAGTAAAACACCAGCTAAACTTGAAATTCGGCACCAAATCATGGAGAGAGGGCCGTGGTTTGAAATCTTACACCGAGAGCAGGGTCAGGTACGTCAGTACGTGGAGAGGCCGTAGGCAAACGCAGAGTAACAGTTCCATGCATCATGCGGGAAAAGCTTTTACATGCCCTTGCAAGCAAAGCTGTAATGAACATGCAAAGCTTTACGTGAGCCGTCAGAAGCGCTTTGACTGTACTGATGCCGCCGGCTCTGCTAGCTCTGAATAATGCAGGGCATTATTTAGAAGGACGGCCGCAGACCTCCAAACCGGGTTTGGCAAATGAAATGTGCAAGGGGATATGCAAAGCTGCAACGCTTTTCGGTTCTTTATCCTCAACTTGCGTCCCCCTTGACAGGGGAAATCATCATTTACATGTAAAGCGGCACGAAAGAAAGGGTTGAGTATTAACAAGACAGAATGTGAAAGAGGGTTTTGGGAGACAGACAGGGAGAGAGAGGACTGTGCAGAGCTTATCCGGTTATCCCCGTCCTGTACCTGACGAGGCCTCCCTCCCTTTGGTCTTTTGGCCTTTGCTCTTTCACCAAGCCACCTGCAGCAGCTGCTGCCTGCTTCCCTCCAATTCTCCAAAGCTAAAGCACACAAGCTTAAGCACACATGGATGGCAATGGCATTTGGATATATATCTGAAGATCCTCTTTCCCCAGCTACTGCTAGTATCACACTACTTGAGTACTCTAGCTACCTTTACAAACAAAACAAATGGCATTTGGCAATTGGCATTGCCGCCTGCCTGCCGGCGCCATGCCATCCGCAACCGGAAAGCGGCGCCGCATGCGTTTTCTACGGCGACCTGGTAGCTCAAGGTGGCCCAACAAAAGATTGGATGAGCAAGCACCTGCCATAGCGTCCTACTCATGCAGCATTAGCAGTAGCCGACTCTGCCAAGCAGTAGCTATGGTGGTGTAGTACTGCCGTCGCTGTCGTGCCTTTGGAGTTTGGCCCTGCCCTTTCCCTTCCGTTGGAAAAGGTGTGCAGAGGAGGAGGAGGAGCAGGAGCAGCAGAGGACATGGAAAAAGGCTAGGCTGGAGGTTGAGCAGTGGATACCACAGGATATGCCTCTGCCGCTTTCTGCTTCTGACGACCGGTGCTGTACCAGTGTAACAATGCTGAGGCAAGCCGGCCGGCCGGCCGGGCAACAATGCCAATGCCATGAGTTTTACTGACTGCTGATCTTTATGGTGTTTTTTTACTGTTTCGTCCCAAACATGAAACGGGCAAGAACTGCAGTGCATTATGTGGGGAGCCAAAGGAAACCAAACAAAAAGCAGATCAGTTGTATAATGATGATTCTCTGAAATGCTTATGTATAGTATATTGATGCCAGCAATAATTCAGACACCAACCAAGGGTCTCCAACTTATCTGCGGCATGAATGATTTGCCACAGCATTATCCGGACGATAATATAAGTATACTCTGAGGGAAAAAAAGCACTCATGCTAGTGAAACGAAGTGCTCGGGCTTTAAGTAAGCACTATTCAGTGTCACGGGCTTTAAGTAATATATATAAATCTGCAAATATCTTTGCTGTGCCGAGTGGATTTGCAGACCTCAAAGTTTTTGTCACATTCTCGTCCACTAAAGGGACTGCATTATGCAACTAGCCGACAATTGTTTGTTATGACAAAGGTCCATCGATTATCACACATTTGTGAATTTGATACTTAGTAAGTACTCCCTCCGTAATGGTAAAAAAAGCCGTTTAGGACAGCGACACGGTCTTCAAAACAACTTTGACTTCTTATTTCTATAAAAATATTTATCGAAAAGTGATACATGTATACTTTTATAAAAGTATTTTTCAAAACAAATCTATTTATATAATTTTTATAATTTCAAACTCAACAACTTAAAAGTTATTCATGATTTATATTCTCAAAGTTTGACTCAAACCTTGTTCTAAACGGCTTTCTTTACCAATACGGAGGGAGTACAATCTAGGAGAATTGCGGACGATGACTACTTGACAAAACATTTTAGAAAGAAACTATGACAGCATCCTTATGAAATCAGCCTCCTATCGATCCTCAACATCAACACAATTTTGTCTAACGACTTTGGTCCTTATGAAAGAAATGTAAGCATAAGTGGAGAACATTTTGTTAGAAGTGTTTTGGCTACCGGGTGAAATAAAAATACCAGAAGGGGCTGGTAAGACCGGTTTACTGGTTTTGAAAAGAAATTCCAGCTGGTATTTTTAAAATTTGAACAAAATTTTACTGCAATTTGAAGCTATTTACTAATATTGGCCAAAAAAATAACCGATATTACTGGTATAGAAACTTTTTCGGAGCCCCCCCGCTCCCGCGCGGGCGGCCCCAGCGCCGCCGCCGCCGTTACCCCTCCCCCTCAGCCCCCTCCGCCGCCTGAGCATCACGCCGGAAGTCCGCGCGTGTGCTAGGACGGTGGCGGCGGGGCTCTTGCTCCCCTTCCTCTCGTTCGCCGGTGGGCACGGCCGCCGTCGGGAGGACGAGCTCCGGCGATCGGAGCTGTGGAGGACGACCGGATCCGCCACCCCCGCGCCCGGATCCGGCGTCCTCGTGCCCGGATCTAGGGGATGTGGGGCGGGCTGGCTCGAGCGGCCACCGCCGGGACTCGGCTCGGCGGGCGGCGCGGCTGCCTGGGACGCGGCTCGGTGTGGGCTCGGCAGCAGGTGGCGCAGTAGCTCGCGGCCGCGGCTGTGGACATCTGCTTGAAGCGCGGCCGTGCGCGCGGGCCGAGGGCGCGCGTTACCGGACGGCGGCTGGGCCTGCTCGTGCGGCGGCATGGCCTTTGGGCGGCACGTGGGCACTCACATCGTGGCCGGGCGCGCGGGGCCTGCCGCTCGCGATGCGGCCGGTACCAGGCTCCATGGCTCGCGGCTCTGGTGGGGGTCGGGGCGAGCGCTGGCATTTCCCTGATGGTGGCGGTGTCTGGGGAGGTGTCGGCCCCTGTCCTGGCTCCCTCCTGCGGCTTCATCTTGGCCGATGGTTCTGCCTCGGTGTTCATGTCGCCGACAAAGCTGTTTCCGTAGCCACGTCAAGTCCTCGCTTCTAGGTTCATGGTTTCTGTCTCACTTTGTGAAGCACGGTGTCGTCCCATTGAGGGGTCGACAGGAGTTTTGGGGCCAATAGAGGGCCCCAAACCTCCCCGAGGTGTCGGGTGTTGCCATCGGCTGCATATGGAACCTAGTGGCGAGCTTCGGCGGTGGCGATGGTGGGCGGTGGATGGAAGTGCGTGGGATCGGTACAAGTGCCCTCGGCTCGTCGGGCGGAGATCCTCAAGCGTAAGCTTCGATCCGGTGTTGGGTCGGGCAACGGTGGTTGCGCTCCCCTCTTGAGGGCGTTGTCTGCAGGGTCTCGTTCGACGGTGGTTCGTGGAAGCTCCCGTGGTGAAAACCAAACGTTGGCGCCGTCGTGCCTTTGCCTTCCTGAAGGCGTTGTTTGGAGTCTTCCTGTAGCCGTTGCTGATGGAGTCGTAGACTCCGCGGAAGGTCGGGTCCAGTCGATTTGTAATGGTCTCATGGCCCTTTAGTTTGTTCGTCGCGAGTAGTGGCTTGCTATCTCTGGCACGCGGCCTAGAGAGTCCCATTACGGGTTCATTGGATGTTGCTCTTCGAGCGGTATGTGCTTTATTGTAAACTGGTAATCCCAGTATCCTTTGGAGGATGATTTATATATAAAGTTGGCTACCGCCTTTCCTGGATATTTACCGGTATAGACTTAATACCGGCCTCTACCGGTAGGACCGAAATACGTCGAACACTTGTTAGAAGGAACTAAATCTCTGTTTTTTTTAGAAAAACTAAATCTTTGTTTAGAGACTGCATACATACTCTCTCCGGGCCAAAACATACTTCACATTTCACGACTTGGTCGAAAATTTGAAGACTTTGACTGCCAATAGCTTTAGGATAATCTGTCGCTTGCATGAAGGCCAATAGCAGTTCTATACATCACAGCATGGGAACAATATTAGGAAACAAATTTTAGTTGCAGCTATTACGTTGCGATTTGGTGGCGAAGTCGTACTGATGAGCTTTTTGGAAAATCACAAATACACCCTGCAATTCAGTAATCTACAACTTATTGGACACAAATTTGGCCGGCACTACGGAAGGAGAACACGATAGAAATAGAGTGTCTAGCTTGCCAATCCTTAGAGACAACGATGGACACCTTCGGCAACTCGAGGTACGTAAAGGTTTAGCAATAGATCAAGTTTTCAAAATGAAACAACAGTATATGCTATATCTCATTTGGAAAGATTCTCGTATACCGCTTCCTAGCAGAGAATTCAGTAAACGAGATTACCAGAAAAGATCATGTGTTCTTCTATACATGTGACACTGTCACATGTATAGAAGAACACATGATCTGGAGCTTCTTTTATTTTCTTATTACAAAATTGACTACATATCTCGTTTCTTATCGAAAAATTAATATACCGTCTCTTCATCTGAAAAAAATACACTTGATCAAGAGATAATGCCATGTCCAAAACTTTGAAGCATTATAACCAAAGGGACTTCCGTTGAGAATTCTCTTTGCACGAATGTGAAAAACCTGCGTCATTTCTTCGTGGATCGATTTCCCAGTGCAATGGTTGATGGTGGTCGCGATCGCATTAGCTCGGCAGCCGGCCGGTTGGCGAATCATGGTTCCTTGTTGGGTGCAGCAAAGGCGCCGGGCGGCCATGGCATGCACGCCAATCATGCAAATAAGTTTTCGACGTTGTTGCTTTTTCAGCGTCGCCTTTAAAGAAGGTCCTTATCCGCGAAGTGACGCTGCTTTTTCCAGCAACGTTTTCTCTAATCCCCTCCTCTCTCTAGCAGTAGTGGCTTTCATTCAATTCGTTTATTTCTGCGCATGATTTGGATTGATGGCCCAAATAAAACATCTCAGCTTTCCGGCGGGGGGGGGGGGGGGGGGGGGGGGGCGGCAGGCCGCACGCGTGGCACGCGGCCGATCAGATCAGGTGGTGCAGGCGACTAGTATCGTATTTGTCACCATCTGTGGCTGCCGCGTATTATTTTTTCGCCATGCTTAATCCCTAAGAAACTAGGTACCCGAGTTTTTTCTTTGTGTGCATGGTCTTTGGGGTTTTGTGGAAAAGGATCCGTTTCTAGCCTGGCCTTTTAACAAGTGGCCGTTTAAGCAAAGCGTGTATCAGGGAGTTGTGATTGTATGGATGCCGCCGTAGGTTGAAGCATAGAGATCACAAGTAATAAGTGACCTTTGTGGTCACAATTATTAGTAGTCCATGGGCTTAGGCTACATTCCACGAATGTTCCGGCAGGCACTCCCTAGACCCTACGTTTATAATAAACTAAGTGATATCTCACGCGTTGCTATGAGATATTTTGGTGAAATTTGAAAATAAAAATAATAAAGATAAATTTGGAAGCAAAAATACTAAGGTGATTTCTTCGTATTCTTGTATGTTGAGAGAAATAGAAATCAATATTTTGTAGTAGGATGCTCGTATATATAAAACTATATTAGCGCTCCCCACTAAGAAATTCTCTCAATCCTCAACGTGCCACGTCATCCTCATTAAGCGCCCTACAACGCGCCACGTCATCCTCCACTAAGGCCAGTCTCAATGGCAGGGTCATCAACATTTAATGGACTGCCACATAGGCATTTTTGATGACATGGCACGAAATTAATGAAGGGAGAGAAGATCTCAGGGTCATGGTGATGACCCTGTGTCGACACAGATACCAATGCTACGACTCTCCATTGAGAGCTCATAACCCTCCATTTGATCACAACATATGTAAGATTTAAATGTTGCATTCTATCTATGAAACTGTGCCCATGACCCTCTGCATTGAGAGTGACAGGGTCATCATGCTAAAAAGCTGATGTAGCAGACTTGATAACTGTGCCCATGACTCTACCACTGAGACTGGCCTAAGCACCCCACCGAGATGCATTGATTGCTGATTCTTGCAACGCGCCATGTCATCCTCTACCAAGCACCCCACCAAGATGTGTTGATTGCTCATTCTATATCTATATTAAACTATATACTTCTCGCATGCGGTGGAGCCACATCATCTTAATTGTTTACACAGTCCAATTTTATATCCATATTAAATTATATACTAACAAGTTTTTAGGTCATATTAATTGGAAAAAATCTGATTTACACCCTTCAACGATCATATAAGTTTTTAGGTCATATTAATTGGAAAAAATCTTGAGGATTGAGAGAATTTCTTAGTGGGGGAGCGCTAATATAGTTTGTATGATGACGCTTAGATAAGATAATTAGTTCATTCTATAACTAATTATTATCTGTTCTAAACGTCACGTATCTAAGAGCAGATCAATGGAGTATATAATTTAACAAGACAAGTGGGACAAGCATTAAAAAATTGACGACAAGACTAACAAGTTTTTAGGTCATATTAACTGGAAAAAATCTGGTTTACATCCTTCAATGATCATATAAGTCTGATTTTTAACCCTTAATTATAAAACCAGTAAGGATAAATTGGTCTTTTAGGTAGTTCAAAATGGTTTCTATTCTACGGGAATTTGAAGAAAAATGGTTTAATTTAAAAAATTCATAACTAATTCATTTCAAATCATAAAAATATGAAACCAGTACCATTTTTCCCCAAAAATATCACATCTCTATTTGTGCACTACTTTGAGTCATTTTGGATATTATTTTTTTGTTCCCAGTGCTTTATTATTTTTTTTCTAAAAACACTAGGAATAGGAAAAATAAGACGCAAATAACTCAAAAAAGAGCACCAACATATACGTCACATTTTGAGCAAAATCTTTGTATCGGTTTCATATTTTTTTGGTTTGAAATGAATTATTTGCAAATTTCTTAGGTTCAACCACTTTTCTAATGTCTAAAATGGAAAACCATCTTTGAAACCGCTCAAAAGGCCAAATTTGTTCAGTTTTGATAATTGAATGGCCCTCGCCGCGTTCGATTTCGTAATTTAGGGTTGAAAATCATACTTCTGCAAAATAGGACTTTTCAATTTCTATCCGCATTTGCTGAATGTTGTCATGTTTGTATTCGATGTGGTTGTATCAGAAATGGGCCTAATAAGATGCAGTCCCTTTTTTGAAGTTTTGGAATGGTAACCGAGCAACGGCTTCTTAGAAAACAGAACATAGCAAATGGAATTGGATGTTAACTTATGATGTGTGTGGCTCAAAAATTGCAATATGTAATGATTCTTTTTTAACAATATATCTGTAAGACTGTAATGACTTATCGAATGAATTCAGTGTTTACTACTTCAATTGGCAGTAGCTTTTTACGTAGATGAGGAACTTTCGGTAATGCATCCGGGGCCCTTGCCTGCGCCTGCTACGTGGATCATACAAAGCGTGCTTCTCTGGTCGACAAGTGTCCTTATCCAAAAGTAATGCATGGAGATACTATCCAGTTATTGAGTTTCTGTGTAAAACGGATTCAAGTCTGGTGATTCTGTTATGGTTATCCTGACACGTAGCCCGGTCACAAAGTAGGGCATGCAATGGATGAAATGATATACTCCGTAGGTCACTTTGTTGCTTTCCTGTTGACAATGTATATCACTTCTGGGGAAGTCTTCAGACTTCGTAGCATGGACCTCAAAGACACTATCTTGGACGTACAGGTCAAGAAAGAACACCTGATCTCGTTATCTTGTAAGACTAATGGCCCTTTATTTTGTCAGCATGGCATTTCTTTAGCGAACAGTGTATGCTTTGTAGCGTGTAAAAAAAAGCTAAGAAAGTGTCTAGCGTTCCACATGTAATGGTTTGGCATACCAAAACATTTACAAAATCATATTTAATTTAAAGTGAAGTCCCCCATTCAACTCATTTTTGTTGTGGTTCAACATGTTTTGGGGGAAGTTGATGCTCTCCCTTTGGAGGTGATGTTTGACAACAAACAGTTGTTTGCAATTAAACAGTACGAGCAAACTTAATGTATAGTACCCATATTAAATTGGGTATAGCGACGTGTTTAATCAGTTTTGTCCACTCCCTAGGACGTTTTTATTCCAAGACGATGTTCATGTGCTGAGACATGCTTCAAGCAATTGTTGGGCAAACCCGCCAGCTAGACAGTGCTGGATGCTTCATGGGTAGGGATCGGAGGACGCGTACGTTTTCTTATTTTGAGATCCAAATTTGCTCACCCTAGTCATTGTCCACTCAAAATAAAAACTTGCAGAGAAATCTTGCAACGGTTTTGGATCATATAATCACCTCCTTCATTCGAAATAGTTAGACAACTGTTCCCTTTCTTTTTTTTAATTTGAAAAGAGATTTTGTAAGCCGAATGCAAAAACCTGCATTCATGCCATGCGACAACCTGGATCTCCAGATGGTGAGGTGAGAAAGCATGCGTGCATCCTCACAATAATTTCATCAATGTCCACAGAGACTGGCGAGCAAAGCAATGTAACCCCTGGCTGAGACTGAACCGAGGCAAGCAAGCAGCAGCAAACCAGGAGAGCAGAGAAGAGCAGTGCGGCCCCACAGGCCGCGCCTGGTCTCCCTCCCTCTCCCTTGGGATCGGACCCTGTCCAAGCAAGCAATAATGCACAGCCGCCACCTCACCACCCAACCCAACCCTGCCTTCTTCCTCCTCCCACTTTTGGACCCAAACCGCGGCAACAAACAAAACAGTCAGCCAGGAAACACTCGCTGGCTGCTTGCTCGCTCGGTGTTTGTTAATTTAGCAGCCGGATAGGATTAGCCACTGCGATTAGCAGCGGGTCCGACCATCCCAATCCCTTTCGTGTCCGGCCTTTAAATACCCGTCCGTCCCCGCGCCACCTTCCTCCCAACCAGACAGGACAGTTCCACTTCCACATCGCCAACAAGCCTCCTCAGCTCTGCCAGCTAGCTAGCTACTCGTACCTTCAAGTACTCGCTCGCCGACGAGCACGGCCGGAGAGATAGCGAGAGGAGGAGGAGTAGGAGGGGAGATGGCGGCGGGGAAGCAGCAGCAGCAGCAGCAGCAGGGCGTGGTTGCGGCGTCGGCGGAGCCGGGCGCGGCGCGGCGGCTGTGGCGGGTGGTGCGCGCCGTGCTCTACATGCTGCGGCGGGGCCTGCCGTCGGGCCGCAAGCTCGCCATGGACCTCCACCTCCTCCTCCACCGCGGCAAGATCGCCGGCAAGGCGCTCGGCGAGCTCTTCCTCGCCTTCCACCACGGCAGCCACGGCCACGGCCACCGCCACGCCGCCGCCTTCTCCTACGAGCCGAGCGGCGGCGTCGCCGGCGCCTTCTCGTGCCGCGCGCTGGATGCGGTGCACGAGCCGGCGCCGCGGCGGGCGCGGCGCGAGGTCGAGTTCAGCTGCAGCAACACCCCGTCCGCCAGCGGCGGCCTGGGGCTCGGCCTCCTCGGCGGCAAGCGCCGCCGCCGCCAGCACCACCACCGCGACGACGCCGGCGGATACCTGCAGTACTACAGCTACCCGGACGCGGCCGAGGTGGCCCGGATGTTCGAGCTGCTCAACGACGACGACTACGACGGCGGCGAGCACCGCCGCGTCTTCACCGACGACGACTCCTCCGATCTCGCATCCGCGTCCGCCGCCACCTCCGCGGCGCCGTCCCCCGCCGCGCAGCTGCTGCGCTGGGCGGCCTCCCGCGGCGGCAGCCCCGCCGTGTCAAGCAGGACGCCGCGCGGCGCCGTGGCCGCCGACTCGCCGGCGCAGGTGGACCGGCGGGCGGACGAGTTCATCCGGCGCTTCTACGAGCAGCTCCGCGCGCAGAGGAGTGCCGCCTCGACGCCCGACTACTACGGCTACAACGCCGCCGCCGCCGCCACGTCGCGCTCGCCGCGTCCCGTCGTCACCGCCGGCATCGCCTAGAGCTACTAGCAACTAGTCCTGCCGTGCCGAGAGCTCGCCGTGCGCGGCCGCCGGCTGGCCGGCCGATGAGCAAAAGGTCCCCTTACTTTACTTGAGCCTGCATGCCTCGTGTTCCTTCCTTCCCGCGAAACAACGTACCCCTGCTTGTACACCATTCCCAGCTTCACGTGTTTCGTGCGTGAAACTCCAACTAGCTTTGGCCGCTTTGCTCTTGTTTTTCCATAGTTAATGAATGATGGACACAGGTTTTACTGTCTTACTGCTACAATATGATTGCCAATTTGTCCCAAATTCTTGGTATGGTGCATGCTTAATTAGCTGATGATATGACCTAGTTAGGGTAGGCGATTAGTATTGACAGTAGTATTAATACCACCAGTACGTTTGTTTGCAAGTGGATAGGAGGGGATCGAATTTGGAAACTAGTATTGATTTGGAGGACTGAGAGTTAAGAAGAGACAGGCAGCTAGGGTGAGGACAGACAGAGTCCAGCAATTTGGTTGGGATTTAGCGCGGTACAAGGGTCCAGTGGCTTTAGTACGCCGGGTGTGGTGTGTCGGGCCGGCCGGCCGGTACACCAACATCCGTGGCCGCGGAATCATATGATATATGTGTGTGTAACCACCGGTCCGGTCCTTGTTTATGGTTGCAACCTGTGTTGACCCCGACGGCATGCATGCACAAGGGATCGATCGATGGACCAAGACGTACTAGTGACCGGGAATTGGAATTTTCTGGGTAGGTTTGTTTGGGAATTTATTTGATGCTGACGGGAAAGCGTCAAATCGATGCATATATATGGTAGTAGTGGACTAGTGGTACTGCTAATCTCTCTCCCTCGAGGCTGTCTTGTCTTCGGGCCTCTTATTTCCTAGTAGATAGACTGCAGGGATCAAATTCCAAAACCGATTTGAAATTCAGTGGCCGGATTGGGAGAAGAAGAAATTCAAATGTGGATTTGGGATATGGTTTTCATAGCCGTCGAGCATCGGTCTGCTTGATCTGGAGTACGTCCGTCCGGCCAGCTGAAACGTTGTTTGTTCAGGTGCAGTGCAGGCAAAAGAGATTAGGTTGCTAGCCACTGGTGTTGGATTCTTTGGTCAAGCAATAGAGTAGCAATCCAAGTGGAGAGAAAGGTTACTCGAGAGCAAGACGGTCATGGTCATGATCGTGAGGTCGGCCGAGTGAGTCATCCACGTCCATGCCGGCCGGTCGGGGCGACGAGGTCCTGGTCAGAGCATCCATCAGCTCTGCTCTGCTCCCTGACGACATGCAGCATGTGGAGTGGACACCCGGGGCGAGGCGACGAATTATTACTCAGTCGTTGCATTGCAGCTGCTACTCTCAATTCCCAACTGGCAACTGCTTCCGCTTCGCTCTGAGCTCAGGAGCCTCAGGTCATGGTTGCATGCAGCAGGGACGTTGACGCCGCTCCGTGACGAGCATGACGTGCGGCGCTTGGACTTGGACTCGTAGTACTACTGCACTTCTCTGTACTCTGCGGATTCTGTCCGACTCGCAAACTTGGAACGCTAGCGATAATTAAGAACAAAAGATACAGGTTTGCGAGATGATGTACCTTTCGGTGAAGTAGTACGACACGCGTGGATTTCCATAGCCAACTTATGGTTGAAAATATCGTATAGTCTAGACTCTCTTATATGATATACGAGTAGTCTATGCTGTGGTGTATTGTTTCATTGGGGAGGTGATCTGTGTTAATAGGGACAAAAAACCCTTCATAATTTCATCCGTTACCAATGTGGGATTAATAGAAAGCATCAAAAAAGATATGGGATCAATAGATAAAGTATCCTTCCATATTTAATGGGCTTCTAATTGATAGATGGCCCATTGAGGCCTCTTGGACACAAAACGCCAACAATTGGCGTCGGTTCTTCTGAGGAATTCCTTCTTCGGAGCACCCTACTAGAGAGAGACCTTTTCCGGCCGGCCTCCTACGTCGGCTATGCTCTCTCGGCGTAGCAACAGTAACTGCTCCATCAATGGTAGGAGCCTGAGATCTCTTGGGTCTTCGATGGGGTTTGGCTTCAACGCAGATCCAGGAAACAGAGTACAACACACCAGAGACAGAGTTGCTGGACTGTAGCTCCATCCTCTGCCGGGTGCAGGGTTCCTGTCCCTCTTAGCGAAAGAATGCAACACCAGATAAAGCCAAGGCGAAAGCGCTATGCTAGTGTAGTACTGTGCCACAAGTTCGCGACTAGGCAACAGCCCAACTAGTCCATCAACAAGGCCGTACACCACGGGCCACTAGTCAATCACTCAATCCTGTCCTGTTTTGTGTTGGTGGTTCATCAATACAAGGCCCAATAGAACACTGGCGACCCAGACCATTCCACGAACACCGTCGGCCCATTTACTGATGCAGGATGCCATTACAATTTTTTTTATTTCTATCTATCTATCTATCTATCTATCTATCTATCTATCTTGTTCGTCTATACTATAAAGAGAATTAGATTTGAAAACACTTCTCACCAATATTAGGCCCACCCCCTACCTCATAGAGGACCCACATGTCATGAAAAAAGGACTACGAAAGGGAGGGGGGAGACCCATTTTATCGACGTTGTAAAGTGATTTCATCCTCGAAACCCAAAACTTTTTTCACCAAAAAAGGGCCCACTAAATATACCCACATTTGTACCCACGTCTATACACAAATATCCCGTATTGCTAATAGACAATAAATTGGAGAGTTTTTCTCCATATAAATAAATGCCAACTATCTCGAAAATGATGTGCCTCTAGATTTTGAGTTTTGATTTGAAAAAAACATAAAGCTCTGTATACATGAGAGACCGAATATAAAGTGTTTTTAAAAGCGCTTCGCACGGCTGGTCTGTTTACCATGGCCCACTAAAGTGACACTGTTTTAGTACCTACATGTCATCGATAAACATGCGTGTCGCGCGTGTGTTCTGGCTAGTACCCATGAAACAACAGAGTGAATAAGGTAAACAGTATGAACTTTGGAACTTCTTCATTTTCCGCCTAAAAAATAACGAAATGTGTTGTAAGCTTTAACCTAACGGGAAATAGTACCTTCTGTTTAATTGAACAAACGAAAAGAATAATATCGAGTTGTTCCACTAGACACCAGTACTGTGTATTTTCTGGGGGCTAATGACAGTGTGTTCAACTTAATTGACCTGTTTTGCACAACATAAAAGATCGAGGTGTTACTGGTAAATAAAGCATATGAGTTATTTTCACACAGCACAACGGCATCTTGCCATCTTTGTATTTTTTTTGAGAGAACAGGAGGGGCAAGCCCCTACTGAATATCACCGGCATCTTTGTTAATCGGAGAGTCAGAGCTACAAGACATATTCGTACTCAAGCTCAACACTTTGTAACCTTTGTGGCTTTGTTGCTACCTCAGCTCGATCTCCTTTGTAGTACTTTCCAGAAACATATATACTCCAGCTTCAATTCGTCCCGTCGATTCCAAGCAGTTACTTGAGGTGCATGGCACGAGACCGTGACCACGAAAGCTACGTCGTCGTTCAGCTAAGCTGCTAGCAGCTAATGATGAAGCTAGATATACAGTATGATCATTTGATATACACACAGTACACTGTACACAGACACCTGGTCGGAATAGCTTGCACGTGATCACCATTAAAGGGCAATCTTGACCACCTGGAGTCCTAGACAACTGCTACCAACTGCTACCTCCGTTCCAAATTATTATTCGATGTTGACTTTTTGTCATAACGTTTGACCATTAGTTCTATTCAAAAAATTTGTTTAAATATGCGAAAAAATAAGTCATGCATAAAGTATATATGATGATAAAGTAAACCACAAATAAAAGAAATGACACTTGTAATTTTTTTTAATAAGACGAATGATCAAACGTTACATAAAAAAGTCAACAACGAATAGTAATTTGAAACAGAGGTAGTACTGTAAAATATCGGCTAGCTACGAGTTGCTTTCGCAAAAGTTTAAGTGATAAGTCTCGTGAGAGAAAGGCGACGTCGTCGATGATAAGGTCATGGCTAACGCATGCCATTGTGATCACCTAACGCTCTTATAGAATATCTTCTCGACGATCACTGAGGTATAGTACGTGGTCTGGCGAGATGTGTTGCTGAATCCGCTGAACGTTCTAGACTGAATACAGTGTTTTGCTACGAAACAATAATTTCAGATAGTTCTATAGATCTCCAGCGTTCATGAACAAATTGTAACACTACTGACCCATTCACATATGTAATTATACCTAAGGATTTTCCACAATACAAATGATAGTAACATAGTTCAGAGTAATTCTTAGCAGGAAAAGCAAATTGGATAT
This sequence comes from Echinochloa phyllopogon, assembly GCA_033239725.1. Classification (NCBI taxonomy): domain Eukaryota; kingdom Viridiplantae; phylum Streptophyta; class Magnoliopsida; order Poales; family Poaceae; genus Echinochloa; species Echinochloa phyllopogon. The sequence continues at coordinate 9,515,084 of BTCW01000001.1, forward strand.
GCATAGCTAAAAGAAAAATGCAGGAAGTGCATTCGCCCACCTGTTGAGCTTAGTGGTTACTAAAAAAAAAATTCTTCCACTCTCCTTGCTAAGTGCACTAAAAAAAAAGAGAAAGACACACAAATGTTACATGTTGATCCGACCTCACACTGAAATGATGAGATGATGATGTGTCCAAGTGAATAATTCACTAGCAGAGAATGTCTCATTTGTTCCGGTTCCAAAAAAAAACCCCTTTAATCCCGGTTGGTCGTGTTCCAAAAAAAAACAGCCACACTTGGGAGAGGCCCCAGCAGGTGCGTGTCACCCTCCAATCACAAGTCACACGATTTTTCACGTGTGCAGTCCATAGGACTCAAACCCAGGACCTCTCATCTCGCGTATACCTTCCTTACCAATCTCACCTACAAAGCACATATGACGTAATCTTGGATTTTTTTTAAATTAATCCGTGGAGGACTTTTAGTCTCAGGTGGTAACACCAATCGGGATTAAAAGTGACCCTCTAGACCCCCGTAGATTAAAACCAGGACTAAAGCTAGCATTTGTCTCGGGTCCAAACCCAATCGGGACAAATGTGGTGGATGGAAAGTCGTTTTTGTACCCGTGATTTCAAAATACGTGTGACCCCTAAATATAGTGTAGCAAAACATGTGAGTTGTGAGACAAAATCATATCACAAACTATGATGCTAAATATGAGGGAAATGATATCTCACACACAAGAAACAAACAAAAACTATATAAGTTCAAAATTTACTAAAGAAGCTAGGTTTTCATAGCGAGGTTTCAGTAACACTCGCTCTCCCAGGACTGATAGGCGGGAATATAATTTGTTAGAACTAACCTTGATTTGTTTTCTGCATGTGCATGTTTATTCTTCTATTTTACACGGAGATGAAATTATTCCCTCCCTTTTGGAGAAAAAAATTGTTTCAGTTGTGTTGCTGCACAATATTTCAGGTGACTACTGATGGACGGAAAAGTTTCAGTTGATCAAATAGTAGTTTTTCCATCTGTGAAAAGGAAAAAAAAGAAAAGTAGCAGCCCATCCATATCAATTCCTCCTGCATGCCGCAGCACCCAGACGTCATCACGTACGTGAGATCACAACCTAACCCCAGGTCGAAAGCAGATACTTGTCACAAAGACGCCTTCATGTTCATGTTACTCGTGCCACACCAATCATGAGCTCCCACGCCCGTAATGATAAGCTGATAACTGATCGATAAGCACGCGCCGCACACCTCAGCCACAGGTTGTGCTCGTATCAAATCCAGCGTGTTTAGAGGCGTCCAAGGTTCTGCAATCTCGTCGTCAATTGAGATCACGAGACCAGGGTCGTCACTTTCTTCTCTGCAAGCTCTCTCGATCTATAAATAGGTGCCATGGCGTAGTACGCCTAGCTCTTCGTTAAAACGAAACAACACGAACTCACACACACGTCAAGAAAGAAAGAAAGCACCAACCCACGGCGCCGAATGGAGAAGCGCCGGCGATCGCAGCGGTGGCGCCGCTCTTGGCGACGATCATCGGCAGCTTCGGCAGCGGCGAGCACAGGCGGCAGAGGACCCCGTCGTCGCACGAGCTCCGCAGCTGCGTCGCCGACGACACCGCTGCCGGCAAGGAGGTCGAGCTGCACTACAGCTCGGACGGCGGCGGCGGCGGCGACACGCCGCCGTTGGCAGCGGCCGCGGAGGTGGAGGACGCCGAGTGCGAGTGCTGCGGCATGTCGGAGGAGTGCACCCCGGCGTACATCGGCGCGGTGCGGCGGCGCTTCTCGGGGCGGTGGGTGTGCGGGCTGTGCGCCGAGGCCGTGGCGGAGGAGGCCGGCAAGAACGGCGGCGACAGGGAGGCGGCGCTCGCGGCGCACACGGCCGTGTGCCGCCGGTTCAACGGCTTCGGGAGGACGCACCCGGCGCTCTTCCAGGCCGGCGCCGTCATCGACATCGTCAGGAGGCTCTCGGCGCCGAGCAGGTCGCCGAAGTTCGGTGACGGCGCCAAGAACGCCCTCGCCGCCGGCCGCAGCTCAGGCTGCATGGCGCTCGTCGCCGGCGTGCGCAACGATCCGGTGGTGACCAACTAGATCCGCGGGTTAAGGAGTGTACACGGTACAGCGAGCCGAGCCAGCGAGCCTTTTGCAAGCTCAGGGTGCAGGTCCATGTATTTGTTTTCCCACCCTTTTGACTTGTTTGCAGGTGCAGTGCAGTGCCTGTTGGAGTGTAGACCTCCCCTTTTCGGTGGACTCTTGTTTGGCGCTTTCAACTCGATCTAGTATCTTTCTGTTCAAAAAATAAAAAAACGGCGTTGCAGCGCCCGGACGTCCGACGTCCCGGCCCAGTATCGGACGGTTAGTTTCAGCGGTAACCTCCCACCGCAACATTATATCATGTTGCAATGCAACATAAAAAAGTAGAAATTAAAAAAAAATCTCATCACAACATTAACGAGTGAGAAGAATCCGCCACAACATGAAAAGCGTGTTTCGCGTGTTTCTTGCAACATTTGTCAACCACGGTGAAACATTAGACATTAATCTTGCAACATGAAAAATTAGCAGATGAAACATAAAAAAATAATTGTTGCAACATCTATAGCACAATGAAACACAGAGGTTACAACATAAAAATTAACGTATGAAACATAAAAAACCAACCACTTGCATAGAATCTTGCAACATCCAAAAAAAACCTACTGCAACATCGTGGGATGCCTAACGCAGGGAAGCCTCCGTCGCGTTTGGCCCGCCTGCTACCGGCCATCGCCGCTGCCCCGGAGCTCCTCTGGAGACCGGCCGCGCGGCCGATAAGCTCGGGTACCCTGCACTCGGACGCGCCCCGGCCATGGAGGGAGCGGCGGCCGGCGTCGTGCCCCAGGCTGCTGCCGGCCATCGCCGCCGCCCGGAACTCCTCCGACGACCGGCCGCGCAGCCGACGAGCTCAGCTACGCCCTGCACCCGACCGTGGAGGGAGCGGCAGCCGGCGTCGCGCTCCAGGCTGCTGCCGGCCATCGTCGCCGCCCGGAGCTCCTCCGACGACCGGCCGCGCAGGATCTCGACTACCCCACACCTGGCCGCGCCCCGGCCGTGGAGGGAGCGGCGACCGGCGTCGCGCCCCAGGCTGCGGGGAGCGGCAATCCGCGCCCCTTCAAGGTCGCCCGGCCCTTTCCCGCCATGACCACCGCCTCGGCCCTCCTTCACGGGCACCCGAAGCTCGAGCTCGCAGCGCGGAGCAGCTCCTCCCGGCCCCAGCGTACCTGGCCGCGGCGGAGTCGCCATGCGCACAAGCTCGCGTGCGCTCGCTGTCTTCGTGTAGTAGATGGTGCGTGCGGTTTCTCTCGGTGAAAGGATAAGATCGTTTTGTGGTGAGAGAAAGATGTGGACAGAAAAGAGATGGAGTACATGGACAGGGATAGGCCACGTTGGCGTCCGGAGGCCAAATTTTATCGGACGTCTGCAACTGAGCATTACCGTAAAAAAATAAAAATAAAATACACGAGCGATTCCGAGACTTGTCCCGGGGTGTCGTGTCCCCAAACTTTCAAAATGCATATTTGGGTCCCCAAACTTGCTAAACTGTGTCATCTAGGTCCAAAATTTCAAAAATACCCTGATGACATGGCTGTCAATTCAGCATGAAATTTTATAGTATTTCTCTAACCAAATCAATTGTTTCCATCACAATAATTAGCGAACTTTATTTGATTATACCATAGTGATAATTATAGATCAAGAGATGGACAAACATTAGTAACATAGGGGTATTTTTGAAACTTTGGACCTAAATGATACAATTTATCTAGTTCAAGGACCAAAATATGCATTTTGAGAGTTCAAGGACCCAGATGACATCCCGGGACAAGTTTAAGCACCGCTGGTGTATTTCACTCAATAAAAAAATACAAAAACTCTAGTAGCTTGAGTTTGGAGTGTGAAAAACCCCGTGCTCTCATTCCATGCCAACTAAAACTACATGTCTACACCATGTATATGGTCGCGTCGATAAATAAACTTAACTATTGGTAAAGCGTACAACCCGTACGTGTTGATACTTGCAATCAGATCCAGGTGTATCTCCAGTGAAAATGTGCTAAATGTTAGAAAGTCGAAGCTCTCGTTTCAATCTGCCACGGACGATCTTTGCAAATGCTACAACATTTGCTACACCATTCAGTACATTCCAGCGTTCAAACAAACACTTGCAACAAACTGAAGCAACATTTGCAACAAAATTTCGATTTCCAAACATTTCGCCCATTTTCACAAAAATATCCTCTCCATATTGATCTCAACTGGGTTCACCTGATGCCCATGTGTCAGAAATGGAGTCGGCATGCATCCAGAACAATCAGGGACTCCGAAATATAAGACAGATAACAGCTATCAACCAGGTTAACTCTGGGAATAGGATGGAAACAGCAATGAGTCCAATTCTACCAGTTCATTTACAAAAGGCGTATATGTTCTCTGAAACCTTAAGCTCAAATTGAATTCAAACGAAAAGGCATTAACAGGAAATAGATTGAGATTCGAGGTCAAACGTGCGCCACTGGTATATAGCATAAAGTAGGTGCCCCTGAACAAATAAGGTAACCATTAAACCAAAATGATTATTGAAGGTAACCAAGTCTTGCAAATATCTGCTTCTGCTGTTGCCATCTGAAGCAGTTTCTTTCATTATCGAGGGACACTAAGACCCGTCTCTGCAAGATATCAGGAAAAAAACATAAGTTTCAGGTTGTGACAGCAAAATCATCTACACAACATGAGAATCAGTGCTACAATAAAGCATAGTAGCTGTAGTTCAGAATGCAAAGGAACAAGTCCGAAGCAATCAACTTAAATTTAAGTTAAGCTACAATGATAAGTTGGAGATCAGGACCTATATATACCAGTAAAGTTCAGTAACAAAGAACCAGATGCCCATTATTACCCACTAACTCTTTTGCCGAAAGAACATGGCCCTCTAGAACATTTTGGGTAATGCAAAACAAGACAGTAAAATTTCATCTGTCCAGTAGAAGTATTCATGGACATAAAATCATCACAAATAGATCAAGATTGACTAAGGTGCTCATGAATTTCCATTGAGGGATAGCGTTCAAGTAGAGAGCACTAGGGCAAAGCACGCCAATATTATGCTGATGCACAATGGAAGTTTCAGAGCACATTTCAATAATAGCCACAGATCCATAAAGGCGCAAGCATGAAACTTAAGCAAACTGTTCTTTTGTAGAAATATAAAGTCAAGCAATAAAACAGTCTTCTTCAAACATTTTAAAGTAAAGATTGATTTAGCACATAGGCCAGCTAGAAAAGAAAACCGACACAGACATAGCATATTTCTACCCAAATCTAACAGAAAAAACGAAGCCCAATCTCCAGCAAAGCAACTCCCGGGCTAAAAAAACAAAGCACAAACAGCACTTGAATCAGAAACATAAGAAATGCTTCGAAAATCGGTACTGAACTTGGAACAATTGGGAGGCACATGGGCAGTGATGGTCTAATTCTTTTTTTTTCTCGTGAAGTGATGGTCTTATTCTTGTAAAGGGATTCAGGGGTTGACAAGAAGATGGGAAAGTGCTGGTGGGAGCAAGCTGTGCAGTGTGATGACACATCAGCTGATGTCCTTGCTTAGGCCCAAACTTGAAACCTTGGGTTATAAAAATTTAACTACCCAGAATTAAATGAAAATCTTAGAGGAATAAACTAAATGCCTCAGAATAATAAGTTAACACACTAACCTAAAAAGGTAATATGCTAAATCAGGAATATTTGATGACATCCACACAACTTCTACCACACCAATTTTCCTTTTATCATCTAATTTGACAAACATAATTCTTCTTTGCAGTGAAGGATCATGACAACACAGTTTATCAATGCTGCTCACATAATTTCTCAAGTTCAATTTTTCATCCCTGCTACAACTTTACCATGGACATATATGGCATCAAGGCAATTGGTAACTACAAATATGACCAATGACTCAAGTCAACCTCCACTCTCAACTCCTAAATGAAAATTGAGGGGGAACTATATTGCAACCCTGGAGACATATCAGACTCTGTGTGATTTTCACCCCATGTCATTTTAACTTACATTTCTTATCAACTCCCCTATCTTAAACTCTGTTAAACCGATATGACAATATCAGTGCTCTGCACGTCTAAAAGCAGGCCTTTTGCTGTAGGCTAAGTACATCATTCCAGTTCCAGCAAGTAGGCCCAGCCTTATAACACATAAAAGTTTTATGATAAAACATCTGCCTAGTTTGCTAAGATCAGTGTCAAACTGTATATGTCCACCTAATAATATTGAAACAGTACAAGTCTTCTTAGACAATACCGAATATCTAAAGAAGCTACTACAACTAAGAAACCGTATAAACATTCATGGCTAATATGTATTGTCCTGAATACACGCAGAACTACAAACTTCCAGCTAAGCATTTATTCTATTCCATGTCACCATCTGCTACAGTACCGATTTTGTTCAGCATACAACACAATTTCTGTGCTAAAGATTTTTTTAGCTGAGAAGAAAAAAGGGCTGTGTAGCAAGAACATCATTTGGACAATTTCAGTTGTTGACAAAGCAAACAATTATTTATAAAAGTTACAAATATGGTGTCAAAGACACAAATGTAGGCACATGTTATTGTTTGTGCAACTGTGGATACGGTTGGGGTGTTACACTGAACACAAATTTGCACCATTCTCCTTAGCAGATCATTGACAATCTTCCTAAATAGGATCAATTACTGAAGGAAATTTGCTATCAATGACATGGAAACATATTTGACCCATGACTGTCCTATAATAGTGAATGTGTGTACCCATAGATGTGAATGTGTGTACCCATAGATGAAGAGGACTTTGGCTCCTAAATGTTCCCACCTAAATGGATAACCGAACAAAAACTACATAGATCCAAGTGAAATGGATCTCTCCAAATCACTCTAAATCGAGCCAGACAAATCATAAACAAGAGTAAACATGCAAGCAGGCAATCGGGCAGCCACAACTCACTGTAGCGTTGCAAAGATTAGTAGACTGTATCAGACTCAGACTCCCGGGTAGGAACTGCAGAGCGTACCCTGGGACACGGCCCGGGCCACCTCCGCCCCCAGCCGTGACGTCAGCCGCGCCGCCGAGACCGCGCTGTGCAACGGCTGCAGCGACCGCGCCAGCGCCATCCGCCGCCCCAAGGCCGGAGCCCTGCACCACATAAAACCCAAGCTAAACGGACGCCTAATAAACTGGAAACATTCTCACAGGCCGCGGTGAAAATGGGAGGGGCCCCTTACCTGGGGAGTGGGGCGAGGGAGCGGGGGAGGGAAGCGGCGGGGCTCCGGCTGGCTGCGGTGCGGAGGAAGGCCGCGGCGGCGGGGCGGGCGAAGGAGCGGAGGCGCGACGCCATGGCTTGCCGGAGGCGGTGAGGGGGAAACGAGGTCGCGGCGGAGGAGAGAGGCGGCGAGGCCGTAATGGGTTTTTAGGGTTTTGGACCTTTGTAATTTGAGGACAATACCTAGATGGGCTTTAGTTATCTTTCCAGTTGGGCCTCGATGGTAGAATTGCCAGCCCAACTATTGGGCCCAAATATCATTCGGCCTGGCGTGTACTCCGTACTATGCAATCACATCCTCTTCCTCTCTGAAACCCCAGTTGCGTGTATTCCCCTCCTGCCTTCACCTGGGAGCTTCTTCTAGATGCTTCTCGAAACTTGAATCCACGCTCACCCCGCGATCCCCATGGCCTCCGGCGAGGGTCCCGTCGATCCGCAGGTTGCGGCGGTCGGCGGTGAGGCGGAGGCGAAGATGGAGACGGAGGAGGAGGAAGGGCAGGCGCTGTGCCTCGACCTGACGAGCTATCAGCTGCACGATCTGAGCGAGGTGGAGATCCCGCCCACGCTGGAGGAGGTCGACCTCACCGCCAACCGCCTCTCCTCCGTCGACCCGCGCATCGGGCAACTGGCCGGCCTCCGCAAGCTCTCGTTCCGCCAGAACCTCCTCGACGACGCCGCCGTCGCGCCGCTCTCATCCTGGGACACAATCGCTGGGTTGCAGGTGATTACTGCCTAGAGGAATGTGTGGTTGCCAGGCCTTGTGTTTGTTATTCCTGCAGTTTCTATTATTGCAAAATCATCATTTTTGTGCGACGAGTACCAATCTGTGTTACTCTATATAGGAGCAATAATTATGCATCTATTCTTAATGTTACTCGGTTTGAATGAGCAAACTAGATGGATTGTAAGATGCATTTGGACGTAGACAGCATAATAATATTTATAGGAGGAAAAGATTGTGTATGGTTATGGTGTGATGAGAAATAGAAATTTGATGAAACATGTGTGCAAACTTTAGTGCTCCTCTAATCTCATTCCCATCACTGAGCCTTTTAGTCCCCTGTAGTATTAGGTATCAAGTTAGGTAATTGGTATTGCTAGGCTATTGGTTATTCATTGAGTAAAGTGTACGGTCGGTCCCTAAACTATCACGGGTGTGTCATTCCGGTCCCTAAACTCTCAAATTGATCGTTTAGGTCCTCAAACTTGTTCAGCTGTGTCATTTCGGTCCCTAAACTTGCAAATCATCCGTTCAAGTTCTCAAACTTGTTCGATTGTATCACATCGGTCCTCAAACTTAATTTTGAGTTTCATCTGGGCCAACACAGGGTGATCTAAAAACTTTATATCAATAATTCATACTTTTTTCATTTATTTGATTGTACTTGATATCAACTTGGTTCAATCATTTTAAGAACAAGCAGCCATAATGGTGTTTATGCATCCAATTTTAGCTCTATCCCCTAACAATACAATCAGACCTAGGGAAGAGACTGTATTTGGGTCTACCATGGTTCATGAAAGTTTGCAAATGTGTAGACGACTATATGGACTATTTCTTATAGTAATTTACAGGACCTAATAACAGTTGTAGTCTTGATACTTCACAACATAACCCGATGCATTTCTTTTACAAGTTTCTAGGCATAAGTTTCCAGTTTCACTATGAACTAGGGGCTTGCCATGGGCATAGTTCTATGGTTCTGCTCCAACTTTAGTGATGCTTTAACTTTCAATGCATTCAGTATTTACCTTGGGAATTGGGAAGTGGTTTTATAATGCTATCTAATTCCTGTTTCGTGTTTCAGGAGTTGGTCCTTAGAGATAATAAACTTACAAGGATTCCTGATGCTAGCATCTTCAAGGGTCTTCTGGTGTTTGATGTATCTTTCAATGAGATATCTTCCTTGACTGGGCTGTCCAAGGTTTCCAGCACATTGAAGGAACTTTATGTTTCAAAAAATGAAGTTGCAAAGATGGAAGAACTTGAACACTTCCGTGCCTTGGAAATTCTTGAACTTGGTAGCAACAGGTTAAGGGTAAGTGTTTTAGAGTAAATTGCACTTGACTCCTTGTGTTCATACCTGTGTGCTTGCATGTTATGCTATGGAAAGTTAGCTCCTCTTGCTATTGAACTAAGCCACATGTGATGACTTGTGATGTATGGAATTTGTGTATATCCTAGACCCTGTAATTCCCTACATCCTTACATGTTCATCTTATTTCAGGTGATGGAAAATATTGAAACCTTGACAAATCTACAAGAGCTATGGCTGGGAAGAAATCGAATTCGAACTGTCAACTTGTGTGGTTTGAAACTTATTAAGAAAATAAGTTTGCAAAGCAACAGGCTAACTTCAATGGATGGGTTTCAGGTACTGTACTGTAATATCCCCTATTTGCCTGTTCAAATTGCTGCTTGTTAATATATCTGTTTTGAGATTCAGGAATGTATTGCACTAGAGGAACTGTATCTCAGCCATAATGGTATTCAAAAGATGGAAGGCCTCTCCACCTTGCAGAACCTCCGTGTTTTGGATGTTTCATCTAACAAGCTAACCACTATAGAAGATATTGAAACCTTAACCAGGTAACGCAATATCATGTGATCAATAGCTTCTCATTCTCAGCACCAAAATAAGTCGAAGCACCTGCAAAAATTCATAACAAGAAAGTAAAAAGATAAACAGCAGGATAAAATGACTTTTTGTTATCATCCCAACTTGTTATACAGGTTGGAGGACCTGTGGTTGAATGACAACCAAATACCATCACTAGATGGGATAGAGGCTGCTTTGGTTGGTTCACAGCAGAAGTTGACAACCATATATCTTGAGCGAAATCCATGCGTAAGTATCTCGTATCATGTTTGTTCATTCAATTGAATGTTCTTTAAATCAGAAAGGGAGCCAAGATGTCACATGACCTGAACATATCCTCAGTTACTTATGATTAATTATCATCCGTTGCTGTGTGCTTTATTATTGCAAGTTGTATTTTTCTTATTGAAGGTTATCGTGACAGTGCCCTACTGTATATACTATGTCCAAGATTATAACCAAATTTAAAGTTTTTGGTGTATATTATCAAAATGAGAGCATTTTGCAAAATTCAATGGTACTGCAAAATCACCATTTTAATAGGACTGTTGATGAATTACAAAACATGTTTTCATTGGTTGTCATCTTGAATGAGCTACTAAACCTTTTAAACTCTGGCTAAGGTAGCACATCGGTATTTATCGACTTATCGTCCACTGAGTCGAGCCACTTATAAAGTTGCAACTTTAATGACAGGCTTCCACTTCCATTGATTTCCTGACAATCACACTGTAGAGCCATGCCAAAGTTACCCCTCATTATCTTATGTACTAACTTTTTGTCATTTTTGCAGGCAAAAACTCCAAATTACACATCCACATTGAAGAAAATATTCCCAAATCTTGAGCAAATTGATTCAGATATTATAGCATGAAACTGGCGAACCATTGCACGGCTACTCAGGCAAAGTAGGCTTGGGGTCTTTCCTGAGAAGGCAAATTGAGTTTCTTTTCTTTGTGAAGGAATAGTTTTTATCAGAACTGTAGATGGTATCGTCACGTTATCCCATACCCATGTTGCTACTTTGAAGATGGTGCATTTGCATTCTCTGTAGTTTTATTTGATTATTCCTCGGCGTTTACTTTCCCTCAGAGACGAGGGACAGTTAGCAGTTCATTTGTAAAACTCATGTTATGAAAGAAGGCACATGTAGTTGGACGGCAACTTGTAAGGCTTTAAAGTTTGAAGTGATGAACTGCAACATCTTGAAAAGACCAAATGTTTGTATTTACATTTGATCGTTCTGCCCAACGAATTGACTTCTTTTGATTCTGTGTTTGCCGGGCCTAGGGAGGAGATCATCGGGGTCGCGCACGGGTGCGATGCACCCTGTGGCAGAAGCGCCCGCGTGAGTTAAACGGGTTGATTTCGTCTCTTGCGTCGGCCTGATATTGCGGCCCGTTCTAATATGTATTAGCATAGTGGTTGAAGTAGTTCGAATTTAAGTTATTATTAGTTCAGATCGTTAACATCAAGATCTTTATCAATCAGTTTATCGTTACTTTATGGAGGATCATCCCTGCTCGGTACCGAGTCGTCCGGTACAGTTAGAATCGTCTATTTTTGTTTTTTAGATGTCAAGTAAACGATGCATCTGATCGTGCCAACACAAAGCAGTGGTGATGTGTGAGCATGAACACGGAAAATATTTCAATTCTGCAGTTTTGCATCCGCTCCTTATTGCCGCTGCGCCACCACGTTCTTACATTGGTATTATTACATCGTTCCAACTAAAGATAATTTATCTTTTCGAGCATTGTGCTAGGCAAGCTTGCAGTGTAGAACCGCAAGTATGAACATCTCCATTGCAGCACCAGCACAGATTTGACGTGCATGTATGATGCTTGGCTTGGGAGCATCCTCGTATATTAGAAGTCGTCACGTTACCCCTTTCCTCCATGACTCGGCCTATATATGAGTATAAATCAACACACTAATTTACATTCATGCAAAAATTGGTAGGCATGCCTGACTATACAAAACAGTAAATAAAATTCTACGAAATCAAATATATTGATTATTAGTGGTTGGTGAATCGATTATTATTATTAACACGCAATGGATCTTACAATAAGAAAAAAGAATGAGAAAGCGAATGATTCATCTCAAGCAGATATTTGGCCAGACAACAACCACCTGCATTAAATGACGTGGAAACGACATTTGATTTTTTTTCCTTTTACTTACTTTGAGCATGAATTGCAAAGCATCCGAGAAGAAGCAGGGATAGCAGGACTAATGCATTCATCTGCTTCTCCATGTAGACGCAAGGCACGCTTGTAAGTGACCTCAGGAGAGCAGCTTGTGTTCAAATGGAAATGCTAACTGCAACGCTTACTTGGTGACGTGAATCCGCTGGGGTTTGTGCCCGATCTTTCGATGAGAGGCATGGGGGATAACTCGATTGGAGTAGACAACGTTCACGGCCCGACTACAATCTTTCAAAGACTGCGCCTTAGCGACCGATACACCACCTCCTATGGATGCCGCGATCTTGTGGGAACGCGTCACCCGACCTGTCCTGCAACCAATCGAAGAACTAGCAAGAACAAGTATGATACAAGTACTGAATTTACTAGATGGGAATTGAAGTGTCTCAATCTCAAACTCAATCACCAATGAAGTGGGGTTTCGTAGACTCGAAGACGGGCGGCTGGACCAGCACGCGCGCTTACAAGCAAGTAGCAATGGCTAAACTTGATCTAAACAAAACCCAATATGCTTGTGGCGGCTATGGGGGGTATATGAGAGGGTGGAGGACGACCAGGACCTGGTGGGGGTTGTCCCACAACCCTAGGACGTGCCCTATTGGGCCCACTTGATACACGGCCCATCGGCCCAAAATAAGGTGACGCAGCACCGTTGGCAGAAAAGGTCTCTGTAGTAAATCGACGATTGCGGCCGCATCCGAACAGATATGAAGGTGATTCCGGATCCATCTGAAAGTAGACTTGATAAGCTTTCCATGAAGTACTTGAACGCCCAAAAAGGAGTCCGTATGTGACCATGGCGTCCATCACAAGTCGATGCTTTTCTGCAGTCCGAATCCAGCCTCCAAAACATGTTGTACTTGATCTCTTTCCAGCTTTGTCCCAAAGTGACATGGTGGCCTGGTGGAGGACGTGAGGAACAATTTGACTTGGTCCCCAATCAACTTCTTTGGTCCTCCATGCCTTCCATGTGTGTCTAGCACTCTTTTTAATCCACGTATGTATTTCTGAAAATGAGAATGAACACACATCATGGTGCAACATCAATTCACCGAATGTAGGAATAATAATCATGCTATATGATTGATTCACCTTTGGTTTACAAGACATTAATATGGTCGTATCTAAGCCGGTGATGTCCTCATCATTCTCCCCTTCTTTGCTGCAAGTCGTCCTCGACTTGCTCCAATGGCATTCAAATGTGCTTGCTTCGATGTTGGAACATGGAACGACGACTATGTTGCATGGCCACAACCAGCAATTCTCCCATTCTTTGGGCTGAACCTGTTGAGTAAGAAAAATACAAGGAAAACTTTGCAAGACATTATTAGAGTTAGTGTAGCCCGCTATTTGATCATGGTATTGCAGCCCAAAAGGAGAATTCAGATTAGAGTAAATATAAATTTTGTGCATCAAATACTCTCCTTTGCAACTATACTTGCCAATAAAGTGATATGTATGATTAGACAAGCATGAAAATTCAGAATATGCACAAAGTTTCTCCTCTAAACATTTTAGATCACAAAGAATATCAAATTCAATATAACCCAAAGTATTTAAAGAATACATCAATTTCAATTCATCTTGTGCACAAGTAATAGGATGGAAAAGCTTTGCTTCAGCACATGTGTATGGTTCCAAATAAAATATATCACTCTTATTCACTACTTGTGGCATAGAAGTACAAGAAGCATCATCGCACAAGTTCTCTTTATCATAAGGAACAACAACTAATTCATCTTGTGACAAAAGTAAATCAGCAGCACGTTCCACAATTTCTTGCTCTTGAATAGCATGTATAGTGGACAAATTTTTAGCATTAAGGATCACATCATTCTTGTAGCTATTCACAGATAATAAAATTTCCCTTTCAGCACTCACAGCAAGCGAAAACAATGAAACAATATTGTTGTATGATTTGCTAACTAACAAGGTTTGAATTTTAGAATTGAGCCTTTTCATGAACCTTCTCATATTATCTTCCCTGTATTGTTGTAGTCCACCAAATATGATACAAATTTTAAAATCATGGAAGTATTCTTTGACAGACCTACTACCCTACTTCAATTTGTCTAATTTTGCAAGCAAATAATCCACATAATATTCAGGAACATATTCATCTCGAAAAAATATTTTGAAATCTTTCCAAGTTTGTGGAACTTTGTTGTGCCTACAAATGTGTTTCCATGTAATCAAAGCATATTTTGTTAAAGCACTAGAAGCAGCAAAAACCATTTCATGTTCAGACAAGTCATAACTATCAAATTCTGCATCTACCTTAAGCTCCCAATCAATATAAGCTTCAGGATCAAGCATATAATAGCAAATGTTGAATGATATCCTGAAGATGAGGGTCTAGTTTCAACCGCTCAAAAATCTCTGTATCACCTGCCATGATTAGTTGACAACAAGAAACACGAAAATAAGATGTATCCTCCTGTCAACTACTAGATGTGTTGGTTTTAATTCTCTCAAACTATCCTTGTTCAAACAAGCTCTTACAAGTCCTTACCAAGCCAAACAGGAGGTGACGGCAACCAACAAGACAACAACCTCAAAGATAGTGTATCGATGCCGCAGCAACAAGACGTGTCAAGCTGTAGTCGTATATGTGGAGCTATAGGTGCGCTTAAAACAAGGAATAGCTAGCACCACGTTAGTTAAAACAAAGCAAGCTGAATAATCGTTCAACGGCGGTACCATGCTGGTCCTAGCCTAGACCGTGCTAGATACGCGAGCCTAGACACAAAGGAAGTCACAACGCACCACCGAAAACAAGCACAATGATCAGCCCCTTTCTTTCTTCTTTTTCTTTTGCTTCTTCTTCTTCTTTTTTTTCTGTTTTCTCCTTTTTTTCTTTTCCTTTTTTTGGGGAACTAAAATCTTTTGATTGATGCTATGATAACCAAAACAACTGGCAGCATACAATCCCTATCAAAACAGATTTACAATTCTTATTTCAGCTAGCCAGATGCGCACATCTCCAAGACGATTTCGGAGTGCTCAAAACGAATTTTTGAGCAAGGTCAGTTGCGTTGGAAAGGGCAGGAGTGTAGCTTTCCAGATTGTACTAAAACACCCAATTTGGAGATTGGACGTGGAAACTGCATGTGTTTTCTTCTCGTGCTGACAGGAACTCCGGAACAAAAAGTGGCAAGAACTTGAAACTCTAAAAGACTAAACTAAGACCAACAACTCGATGCAACCGATGCAACCGAAAACTCAACAAGCCCTAACTAAGCAGTACTAGCAAAGGCTCAAAGAGTTTATAGGATTGTAGGTAAACCAATCAAATTTTTTTTTGGCTTTTCTGGACTGTAGGAAATTAAAATCAACAAAGAATTGAGAGTCTCTCACCGATAAACCTCGCTCTGATTACCAACTGATGTGAACCCGCTGGGGTTTGTGCCCGATCTTTCGATGAGAGGCGTGGGGGATAACTCGATTGGAGGAGACAACGTTCACGGCCCGACTACAACCTTTCAAAGACTGCGCCTTAGCGACCGATACACCACCTCCTATGGATGCCGCGATCTTGTGGGAGCGCGTCACCCGACCTGTCCTGCAAGCAATCGAAGAACTAGCAAGAACAAGTATGATACAAGTACTGAATTTACTAGATGGGAATTGAAGTGTCTCAATCTCAAACTCAATCACCAATGAAGTGTGGTTTCGTAGACTCGAAGACGGGCGGCTGGACCAGCACGCGCGCTTACAAGCAAGTAGCAATGGCTAAACTTGATCTAAACAAAACCCAATATGTTTGTGGCGGCTATGGAGGGTATATGAGAGGGCGGAGGACGACCAGGACCTGGTGGGGGTTGTCCCACAACCCTAGGACGTGCCCTATTGGGCCCACTTGATACACGGCCCATCGGCCCAAAATAAGGTGACGCAGCACCGTTGGCAGAAAAGGTCTCTGTAGTAAATCGACGATTGCGGCCGCATCCGAACAGATATGAAGGTGAGTACAGATCCATCTGAAAGTAGACTTGATAAGCTTTCCATGAAATACTTGAACGCCCAAAAAGGAGTCCGTATGTGACCGTGGCGTCCATCACAAGTCGATGCTTTTCTGCAGTCCAAATCCAGCCTCCAAAACATGTTGTACTTGATCTCTTTCCAGCTTTGGGCCCAAAGTGACGTGGTTGCCTGGTGGAGGACGTGAGGAACACTTTGAATTGGTCCCCAATCAATTTCTTTGGTCCTACATGCCTTCCATGTGTGTCTAGCACTCTTTTTAATCCATGTATGTATTTCTGAAAATGAGAATGAACACACATCATGGCGCAGCATCAATTCACCGAATGTAGGAATAATAATCATGCTATATGATTGATTCACCTTTGGTTTACAAGACATTAATATGGTCGTATCTAAGCCGGTGATGTCCTCATCACTTGGTCTATACATGGATTATATATATAAGGAGAAATGAAAATAGGTGTTAATAATTAATTAGTTAGCATGATTTTATCATACATACAATTTAGCATGATTATATCATTCTTAGCTTTTAATATATTGCAATTTTAGGGCGTATTTATACGGTAATAATTCCTTTCATTTATTATGTATACTAAAATTCTTAGCTTTTAATATATTACAATTTTAGGGCATATTTATAAGGTAATAATTCCTTGTATTTATTATGTATAATAAAAGTTGATGAGTGACCTACTATCTATTTCATGACAAATGGAAAACATATTAAATTAGTGATAGAAAAGACAATGGCATAGTAAAGGATAAAAAAAGATCTAAAGGCTGAGAGACTAAGGAGTGTCATATCTAGCTAGCTAGTACTTTTATAATAATGCAATTAATCTAGCAAGCCATCTAGGGACAAATTGATTATATTCTTATAGAAATCTTTACCAAATTCATTTGTTTCTTTTCTTAAATTCACTACTAGAAAACCCCATGCAGTTACGTTGCAGTAGTAACGCAAGCTAAAAGCATCTCTAGGTCGGCATGTAAATATGTTTTCCTGATTTCTCACATTTGCGACAATGTATGGTGCGCACTGTGGTGGGTGACCAACTGACCATTGCAAGGACAGTGCGATGTGTTCATGCGGGAGCCCATTGGCAACCTGGTCGACATTTGGTAACAGTGTTCGGTTACAGAAATGCGTGCATAGTTTCTATCTATGATCTTAAGTGAACTTTGTATTAGAACATGAAAGTGTTCAAGTACTTTTGGCTGTTACATTTGAATTGTAAAGCAATTGCAATCGACTCCTTTGCTCAGCGTATCTCCATCATTTCGTTAGCTGTCAACAAGTACTCGAGCGAAAGTTCCATGTAAAGTTTGTTTTTTGTGAGAGCATAGAAATGCTACTATAAAGTGCTTGTCCAGTATTGCAGAGGAAAAACCGTGTTCCATATTCTTTGTGGTCGGAACGACATAGTCATCACTACCTAAATTTGTTTTCCCAAAGTTTCAACTTTCATGCATGTAACTCGAAATTCAAAGGCGCTTCCATTTTTTTTGTGTCCGTGGACTGTAACTTTGGAAGGAGAAGTCTGAAGGAGCACAGTAGCAGATCCAGGCCGTGGCTAATGAAATTGCTCAGGGCACTCGTCGCCAAGCACGAGCACCTCGTGTGTGCGGCACTGATGGAGGACTGATCGTCTGATCCCCCTCCTGGCTCCTGGGAGCCTCATGTATCACGTGGTGGTAGGAACATATCGTGACTCGTGAGTATGGGTATCGTAAGTCGTGAGTTTGGAATTGTTTTTTCTTTTTCTTTTTGTTTCTTTTATTAGATCGCGTGACTTTGGGATTGTCAAGGATCACATGAATTGCAGCGAGGGTTAGATATCTTTCTGCTATCACGTGAAGAGGGAGCTGAGGGCCGGGTGTTTTGAAACTATTTTTAAGAATTTCTACATTAATTCTCTGTTCTTCTTTTTTTTCTAGAGCTACATATAGTTAGAGTAAAGGTCATATCCTTTTATTATTAAGTTAAATAAATGATTGGCTATATATTTTAGCATTTTTATAATTCAGCTCAACACTAGAAAGCTTAATGATAACTCGATGCCAGAAGTCCAACATGGTCAAATATATATATACTATAAAGAAAATTAGATTTGAGAATAATTGTTACCAATATTAGGACCACCCCCACCTCACCGAAGACCCATCTGTCATGCCAAAAGTTTGACGATGGAGGGACCCATGTTTTCAACGTTAGAGAATGATTTCCGTGCAGCTGATACCGACTTCCATTTCCTCTAATATGTATATGTGTTTCATGATATGCCATTTCATTTATTATCTATTAAAATAAATTTCGATCGACACAGATGACTTATTGGTTTTACCAAAGATATCATTGCCTTACCACTGAACTGTTTACTGGGCATTTTTGGATAAAATCCTATATAGGTACCACCTCTCAGTGTTGTTATGGTTAAATTCTCTCATATCCTAGTGCAGTCTTTTCAAGTCTGCATGCTTGTGCAGCATCAGTCGTTATTTGCCATATACTAGCTTGCTCTGCAACAGTCATGTTTTATTTGTCATCACCTTCCTTTTTCCAAGTATGCTGTTTCATATTTATTTTTTCCCTTAATTATCTCCGGTGACATTGAACTTAAGCTGACCCTACGGGGGTCGACGAACGTCAAGCTTTAACATCAATGTCCGCATTGTCGCCCTTTTTATTGGTTTCTTGATGAACACTTCCATCGGTAATCGCTGGGTTCGTTTGGCTGGTGGCTGGCGCTGGTTTTTGCTGAGAGAAAAATACTGCTGGCTGGTGCTGGTTTCTGCTGGGTTCGTTTGGCTGGTGGCTGGCGCTGGTTTTTGCTGAGAGAAAAATACTGCTGGCTAGTGCTGGTTTCTGCTAAGAGAAAAACACTGTTCCCTGGCTGGCTGGAAACCATCTAGACGAATAGGGCGAATACTCGACCCTTCCATACCAGTTTCAGCTGCAACTCTTCGATACCGTAGGCCTAAGCATTGTACTTCTTTTTTCCTTAAGCAAAAAATTATTTTCTTCACATCGAGAATACCTCAATGGAAGCTCCTTATGCAAATGGTACTTTAAGGGCACGTACAACGGGCGTCGACTGCCGTCGACATGCAATGGATTTTTCCGAAAACCACCCCGCACGACGCGCCTTCCTCCCCAGCCGGCGTCTCGTTCGACTACGGCTCGCGCTCGTGCTCCCAGGCGAGTCGACGAAGACGAAGGCCGTTGTACGAGTCGTAGAGGGGAGACGACGGAGGCGAGGGATCCGCTGCGCGTCGCGGGGATTCCGTTTCGCGCCCAAACTTCGCGCCCTCCTCGCCCGCGAGCAGAAGCGCTTCTCCGCCATGGTGGCACACCTCTGCTCCGCCGCGCCGGTAGCGTCGGGCGGAACGACGACGCCCGCGAGCAGAAGCGGAAGAAGCCTGGGAGCTCGAAGACGAAGGCTACGGCGTGCGGCGCAACTCCGCCGAGGGTCACCGCCTTTGGCCTCCAACGCTCGCAAGCTCACCCTCGCACTTGCCGCGGCCGCCGCCTCGCGCCACTCCTTCGCCGCCGCGCTCCTGCTCGGCGCCGGCACCGGCGGCTGCCCGCTCCTCTCGGACTTTGGGTGGAGCATCCCAGAGGCGGAGCTCCATGCGGGACGACGAGGTCAGCTTCGGCTGGCCCCGCAGATCGAGGATGGGGATTGCTTCGCTGCTTGGAGGATGGGGATTCTGCTGCAGCTTGCTCGTCGCTGGGCAACGTGCGAGCGGTGCTGGTGCGGCTGAAGAGATAAGGTTGAGGGGAGTTAGAGATAAGGTTGAGAGGAGAATAGAGTATATTACTCGTATACATACAGTATGTCTAAAAAAAAGTATATACTCATATATAGGGATTCACTCGTCAGACTGTTTCAAATATGCACTAGATCAAGTATGCAACAAAATGACTATAAAGATCAAGTATGTATTAGATCATCATGATTTGTGTGTCAAATGATGAATTAAACACCCTGCAGACAGCCAAACAGACAATCTATTGTATAAGCCGTCTGTTTAAGCTGTCTCTTTGTGTAAAAAGACAGCAAGCTGTCTACACGGTTGTACTTGCCCTAACCCCGATATTTCAGAAGCTCAAGCCTTTCACAACAGGCAAGTTAAATGTCACATTCCTATTCAAATATACATACTGTCGGTTTGTTTAGTCTTAACCTTAACATAAAAAATAAATGCTATTAAATACAATATCCAAGGTGAACTCCAGCAAAGAAACCAACACAGTCTCCATGCCTTGACCGGTCTTGCAGGACAAGTACTTACAGGAACTCAATGACATGGACCCTTATGATTTCCAGGTTAGCTAATCATGTGCCCTTATGCTGCTTCCAGCAATGTCAATCCCACTATACATCATGGTCATTCTTACGGCCAACAATATGTTTTGTCTTCTTGTATGCAACATAGTAGTGGTTATCATTGCAGAGTCACCATTGCACGTTTAGTCCCACTTGTGTCATGGTGGTTCCCATCATGCAATATGTGTAACAAAGCATCCACTCCAGAAGGTTCAGGCAACAGATGTCGCCAATGCAACTTCAGGGGCTACACTTACAAGTAAGTTATTTATCTCCATACATGATTCTAACATTTTCATCAAAATGTTCGGTTCCTGCAACAGCAAACTATATGCTATCATTTTAAGGCTCAAGCTAGATGGGACCGCTGGAAGAAAAATAATCCGCTTTGGCAACGTTGCTAGATAAATTGTTGGTAAATCAGTTGAGGGACACCAGATGCAGAAGCCATTGTTTCCAATAAAGAAATTCATTTTTGCAGTTACCATGCCAGATTAAAGCTACCATAATCCAGAGAATACATATTTGGTAACCTCTGTTATCACTGCTTATGGCAAACACCGAGCAGTTCTCCGACTCAGAGAAAACCCAGGTAACACCTCTGGTGGTTCTAACAACAGGTTATCTACACGACAACAATTGGCCACTTCATCCCATACGCACCTTCACCATGTCATGTAAGTCTATTAGCTCACACCTAATTGTATCGACTGATTGCTCTTGTCCTGATATCTTCTACATAACACACATCATGCAATTTGGTTATAACATTTTACAGCCGCCTGCATCTAGTCCATAGTTCATATACTCTCAATGTCAGAACAAAAGATGCTCAACCCCTTTAAGTTACTAATTGATTATAGAAAATAAAATGTCTTAGTGAACAAACAAATTCTTTTAAAGACTAATACTTGAATGTTTTTGACCAGGGAACTGGACACACCAGAGTATGTTGCTGCACGAAAAAGACTATTCATTGGTAGAACTCATAATGATCAGGACAGTTTAAGGAAAATAGAAAGTTTTTCCTTGTTTCCTTGTTCATCCAAGATAGGAATCCGATCATGACACTAACAAAAATCAACGTTTGATGACTACTTCCATGCCCGGTTTCAAGGACAAACCGAACACAACTTTTATGCATTCTCAGGATAAATTTTCATGCATAAGTGACATCATCACTGAATATCACAACATATATAATTTAAAAGTGTATATTATTATGAAATGACCAAAGGGTCTTAAAAAAATTACATAGCAAAAAGTCTAATCGCAGCGGAGGCGAGCTGTGGTGAAGCGCGGCGGCGGCGGTTCAACACACGAGCAGGGGAGAGGAGGTGGAAGAAGAGGCTAGCACGGGTGGGGCCCGGGCATCAGCGGGTGCGGGTGAAAGCGCCTTGGCTCTGGGCATCTTCGGCATGTGTAGAGAAGAGGGGAGGGGAGCTGGGCTGGGGTGGACCGGTGGGAGGGGGAGGAGGTGGGCTTGCGGCCCAGCTAGCAAGAGAAGAGTGAAAGAGGTTGGGCCGGCTGCAGAAGAAGAGAGGGGAAATGAAGGGAGGAGGGGTTTGGGTCGGGGTGTGATGTGTGGGTCGAATTAGGCTTGGTGCTTAGGGTTTTAGCTAAAGAGAAAAGAGAGTAAAGAAAATAGGCACATCCCTATATAAATAATATTTGGCCATATAAATATATGGGAAAAGTCTATTTTACAACCTCCAACTATCACAACAGTCCGATTTTCAACCTTAAACTACAAAACCGGATAACAAAGGTCATTCAACTATCAAAACCGTGCAAATTTAGCTCTTAGGGTGGTTTCGAAGGTGGTTTTATATTTTGTAAAAAAATTTAAAAAATTCAATTATATCTAAAAAATCAAAACTAATTCATCTTAAATAAAAAAAATATGAAACCAGTATTAAAAAATTTCTAAAAATGTAACATATCTATTATTGCTCTATTTGAATCTTAATTATTCAAAAATAATAGTGATAAATTTACACGGTTTTGACAGTTGGATGGCCTGTGTTATCCGGTTTTGTAGTTTAAGGTTAAAAATCGGACTGTTGTGATAGTTGGAGGGTGTAAAATAGACTTTTCATATAATCCAAAAGTATTTAGTCCTTAAACTTAAACACGCTAACAAAAACTACTCGAATTTGCAAAAGAGTTTGGAAATCCACACTTTTCTATACAATAAAAACTATGCAAGAGCATGAATGCAACAACCACCTTATATTTATAACCTATATTAAATAGATTTTAACTTTTATAAATTATTATTTTATTTTAAATATTTGTACACACTTTCTATTTAATTCTAACAAATTTTAGAAAATTTTTAAAAACCTAGCAATTCAAAACTAGGGCGTATTACAAATACATTGATGTCTTAGATAGTGAATCTCCAATTGACACCCCACCAAATTTGTTAGAATTCACCTGCATGTGGTCGACCATTCAATTGATCAATATCCCTTTTACTTTGTCATAATACTCTGTTTCTTATTCTGTAGGCCAACTGAGAACAACAAAAAAAAATTTATGAGAAGACTGATTTACTTCCAGGGCATCTCGCCCATCTCGACTCCTAATAAGACTGCGCTGGGGAATTGCGTCCGCCCCTTCCTTCCGTCTGCCATCTGATCCCTCCTGCGATCCCTCCTATGTCCATTATGATTTGGGAAAATTGGATCCATAGCATCAAAAGAACCAACCTTTTGATATATACCATTAAAAGATGATATATACCATTAAAAGGTCAAAATGTAGATTTTTACCACCAAAAGATTACCGGTTACAGCTATCTACAATTCTGTTTACCTTCCGTCAGTTTTGCCGTTGCCGCAACGTCATCCCCTCCAACCCAGACATAACGCCAAGAACAAACGAGTCACTCAAGCTCATTCATGGCCATTGTGGAGTCAGCGCGCTGTGGCTGCTAGCGGAGTCTGCCCACTACGGCGACAACAAGGTGTCATGGGAGGTCGCTGCATCGGCAAAGCCTGGTCCCTGTGAGGGACGCGAGTGGGGCAGGAGCGCGAGTGCAAGGGCCGCTCGGCTGCATGCTGGGCAGCTCCGCATCAGATGGGAAGAGAAGGTAGGAGCCGAAGCACGCTAGCACCTGGAAGATCTTGAGTGAGTTAGACGAAGTCGAACCGAAGGAGTCGAGATCCTAACTGATGCAGGCACAGCCTCTTGGCCGCGTTGCTCTACTGACGTAGGCATAACCTCTTCGTCCTGCTCTCCAACGCCACTGTTTCCATTGACGCACGTAGCCTCCATGCCCGCGAGAAGCAGCCCAGCACCTCGGCTTGTGTCCTCTCTAACAAATGTTGTGTTTGATGGGAAGGCAAAATTGAGGAGAAAATTGGAATTCCGCCATTGTCAAAAGTGGGCTTCGTCAGAATGCCATCTCGCAAAATGGCTTCACCAGAATGCCATTATGAAACAGTGACCATACGCTAGAATGCCCTATGTGACCATTGTGCCCTTCTCCTTCTTCAACCTCCCGCCGCCGCCCAGCTCCTTCTTCCTCTTCCTCCTTCTCTTCTTCTGCTCCCCTCCCCCATCGGCGCCATGTAGCCTCCCCGGCAGCTCCTTCCCGCACCGCCCCCACGCCTCTCCCTTCCACCACCGGCGTCGCCCCCTCCCCTCCCCTCCACCAACTCCCTCGCCTCGGCCCGCCGCCCCCTCCGTGCGGGCCCTCTCCTCGCCGTTGCGGGCGAGCGCAGCGGGCGAGCGCGGCGGCCGGCGGCGCGGCGCGGCGGGCGAGCGCGGCAGCCGGCGGAGAGGCGCGTCGAGCGAGCGCGGCGGCCGGCGGCGCGGCGGGTCGGGCGAGCGCGGCGGCCGGCGAGCGCGGCGGGTCGGGCGAGCGCGGCGGCCGGCGGCGCAGAGGCGGCGTGTGCGATTGAGGAGCTAGGCGGCGGCGGGAGGTTGAAGAAGGAGAAGGGCACAATGGTCACATAGGGCATTCTAGCGTATGGTCACCGTTTCATAATGGCATTCTGGCGAAGCCATTTTGCGGGATGGCATTCTGGCGAAGCCCACTTTTGACAATGGCGGAATTCCAATTTTCTCCAAAATTGAGAGCACATGAGGGAAGAGGAGGCCATGGGCGATTGGTTTTACAAGTGCTTGGTGCAAAATGTTGACTGCAGGTGATTAATTTGGCCGGCGGCTCTGTTGCCTGAGTGCGAGCAGAGGCAAAGAAAACCAGAGAAGAAAGACTGCGGTATGAGCCGCCGTAGCCAAAACTGACGGAAGGCATAGCTATAACGTGGTAATTTTTTGATGGTAAAAATCTACAATTCAATCTTTTGATGATATATCTCAAAAGATTGGTTTTTTGATGCTATGGATCCAATTTTCCCTCCAAATTACGATTTTGACAGTAGGATGTAGCGTACTCCCCCACGCTCGCGACCCCCGTAAAACCCCCGACGCCCGCGCCACCCCCGTCTGCCCTTCAGCCGCCGCTGCCCCACGGATCGACGGCGAAGCGTGGTGAATCCCTAGGCGAGTGGAGGACGATCGACGTCGACACGGATCACAGGTAAAGCTCCTTGCCCATCTTGTAACCCTTACCCCCACACCCCCGTCCGCTTAACCCTAGCCCATGGCCGCGCCGTGCCGCTGGCAAAATGGAGAATCTCCTATGTGGCAGCAGTATAGCTTCTCCAAATCCAAGAATGGGCTTCTGAATTCTTGTTCCATATCTCTGATGCTTTGAGTACAAGCTTAACATTAATTGCCTCGGTCTGTTTTTATGTTTGGGATTCTTTATCCCCTTGTTTGTCACTACATCAAGCATAGGTCAAGGCCCGGCCCAGGTCGTAGCCGTGGTTGGTTTGGGCACTCCTACCGGGGGTAGTTGCAGCAGCCATCAGCCCGGTGGGTCGTCTCACAAGGGTTACGGGCCCCTATGTGAGGGTGGGGCAAAGGTTCGGGGGTTTTCTCGATCTGCGTGAGAACGTCTTCTTCTTAAATGCAATGCCCGGGGGGCGGCTTGCCCCTCGCAGGTCGAGTTTTTTTTAATTTGATCTTCTCACACATAGCTAGCGCCTGGTATCTCTATGTGCCATCTTTGTCTTCCACTTTTTATGTCCCCAGTGTTTACATGTGTTTGGCTTTCATAATAAAGTTCATTACTTTGCATAGTAACGGATTATGATCAAATGTGACTTTATTTTGTAGGATACTTGAACCATTTCTCTCTTACTCTATTGCTTACTGGACTGATCTATTTATTTCTATTAAAAAATTGCAGGAGACCAAACAATTGTGAGGCTTCAGCATTATTTGTTTCATCAAATCAGACGTATGGTGGAATGACCTAACTGAAGCATGCAGGTAAAGTGATTCTATTCAGGCAATGCTTGCGAATAGCCAATGCAGAATTAGATTTCTCACCTTGGACAGATCACAGATACAACCTTGTCATGGGTTTGTTATTTGAGCCATATAGAAGCAGGCATGTCCGTGCTATTGTTTTTCTTTACATATAGGATGTTCGACTAATCATTTTTACAGATTGTGCAGAATGAAACATAAGTATTAATCTACAGGATGAATGCTCCTTGCCGTTTAGCGCTGTTCCTTGTATGCAACAACGAGTATGCAAAACTTCCACACTATAACCAGTGATCTGCAAACTAAACTTGATAATATTATTACTTGAAAATAATTTGTGATATATAAGAATAATTAAACCTCTCTGAATGTTTGTAACAAGGAGCTAAAACACAATAAAATAGCCTTATAGCCTTTAAACGTGTGCAAGTTCGGGGGTAGGATATAACGGCCTATTCTAAATTCAAAGATCCGATTCATTTGTTCCCAAAAACCATTTGGGCATAACATGCTTATTTATTTTTCTCGTTTTTCTAAGGCAAGGAATTCAGTTAGTGGAACTCTGTAGTTTGTTTTGTCAAACTATTCAAACAGGAAGTACACCTCATAGCAGAGATAACTAGATCTTTGTTGCATCGAGTCAGTGATCAATTAGTTTTGCATTACAGATGTTATTATTTTGCATAAAATTGCTATGACACAGTTTATAAAGATCTGAAATAGTTGGCTTGGTAGCATGGAGCCCAAAATTTTAAATTTCTGCACCATGTGCATGACTTAGAGGATGGAGCCCCAAGTTTTGACAATCCGTAGGGCTTAGTATTCTGTCATCAGTTGTTCTCCGTCATTTGATTTCAGTGGGGTTCTTTGATTTCTTAGACTATTCGAATTGCAAGTCATGCGCATAGTTGATAACTTGAGATAAATGGATCTTTGCTGCATTCAATCAGTGATGAATTTTAGCGTGGTGTTACTTCTAAATGTAGATGTAGTCTCTTAATTCTAACGTAGTCTCTCATTTCAGCTGTAGTCTAATCTGAATGCCGATGTAGATCTGAAGTAGCTTGTTCCTAGACTCCATAACTGGGGTTTCAAGTTTGCTGATGAAAAAGAGGGGGACCTATGGAACAATATAGCGTGGTTTCCCACTGAAAAAGGACAAGCATAATTTTTGGCATTCGTTTCCTGTGGTCTTTATTTTTATTTTGTGCTGTTGCGTGTGAGATAGATGCTGGAAGGAAGGATACTTGGAGTTAGTTGGATCAACTCTGGAGTTTTAAAGGTACCAAAGCAAACTTGTTCATACATCCTGATTCCACAGTGTCACCCCCTCTACGGGTACTAATGAATTTATGTTCTCTTCAAAACCTGTTTTTTTGGATGGTTGCGCAGGTCTGAGTTATTGGAGCAAGCCCAATAGGCCTTGATTACTTGATAATGAGAGTTACATAGAGGGTACATTTATAGGGGAAATACAAGGAGCCCAAAGGGCCAGCCAGCCTTGAAGAGGCAAGGCAACTAGGAGATACAGTAAAGAGGGAATTAACTCTAACACCCCCCCTAGTCGGAACGTCGATGGATCGAATATTCAGACTGGAACGAAAATCAGAGAAAACAGAGGAGGGGAGCCCTTTAGTGAAGACATCGGCGAACTGCATCGTGGTGGGAACATGAAGAACTCGGACAACCCCAATAGCAACTCGTTCCCAAACGAAATGGAGATCAATTTCCACGTGCTTGGTACGCTGATGTTGAACAGGATTGCTTGATAAGTACACAGCACTGACGTTGTCGCAGTAGACAAGTCAGGCAGCTTCCAGGGGATCGTGCAGTTCCTGTAACAGTTGGCAGAGCTAGGAGGCTTCAGCGACCCCATTTGCCACAGCATGATATTCAGCCTCGGCGCTTGACCGCGAGACAGTGTCCTGGCGCTTGGAAGACCAAGATATGAGGCTGCCACCAAGGAAAACAGCATAGCCGGAAGTGGAGCGCCGGGTATCAGGGCAGCCAGCCCAATCAGCGTCAGTGTACACAATGAGCTGAGTTGGGGCAGACTTAGGAATGACAAGTCCATGATCAATGGAGCCCTGGAGGTAGCGGAGAATTCTCTTGGCAGCCACAAGGTGAACTTCTTGGGGGTCATGCATGTACAGACAGACTTGTTGAACAGCGTAGGCAATGTCAGGCCGTGTAAAAGTCAGGTACTGGAGTGCACCTACAAGACTCCGGTAAGCTGTCGGGTCAGCCACAGGAGGGCCAGCATCAGCAGCAACTTTGGCACAAGTGTCCACTGGTGTAGAACATGGATTGCAGCCGGTCATGCCATGGCGAGCGAGAATATCCAGAGTGTACTGCCGTTGAGGGAGGAATAAAGAATCCATGTGTCGCTATACTGCCACGCCAAGAAAGTGATGCAAGGGGCCGAGGTCCTTCATGGCAAATTCCTTTTTCAGTGCGTCAATCACACGATGAAGAAGATGGTCAGTTGAGGCAGTAAGAACGATGTCATCCACGTACAGAAGCAAATAAACAGTCTCCAGTCCTCGGTGGAAAATGAACAGGGAGGTGTCGGACTTAGCTTCAGTGAATCCCAGGGAGAGCAAATAAGATGCAAACCTACTGTACCATGCACGTGGGGCTTGCTTCAAGCCGTGGAGAGACTTGTTGAGACGGCAGACATGGTCCGGTAGAGCAGGATCAGAAAAACCAGTAGGCTGGGAGCAGTATATCGTTTCTGACAAAGTGCCATGGAGGAAGGCGTTCTTCACATCAAGTTGATGGATCGGCCAATCCCGGGAGTGAGCCAAAGTAAGGACAGTGCGGACAGTAGCTGGCTTGACGACGGGGCTGAAAGTCTCGTCGTAATCAACTCCAGGGCGTTGGGTGAACCCACGAAGGACCCAGCGAGCCTTGTACCTGTCCAGAGAGCCGTCGGTGTGGAACTTGTGTTTGAATATCCACTTCCCAGTGACCACGTTAGCCTTGGTAGGTCGAGGAACCAGATCCCAAGTGTGATTGTCCAGGAGGGCAGCATACTCTTCTAACGTGGCCCGACGCCAATGAGGACTAGCGAGAGCATCTCGGCATGAGCGTGGCAGCGGGGACAGGGCCTCGGTATGTAAGGCGAGGCGAGGCTGCTGGTAGACGGACTTCCCGCGGGTCGTCATGCCATGGGTGTTGGCGATGGGCGGGATATGGAAACAGCCCCAGGTGGAAGGGAAGAGCTGCTCTTGACGTAGCGTGGCGGAGAGGGAACAATGCTGGAGAGCCGAAGGGAGGCCCCCACAGGAGGCTCGGGCGGTGAGCCAGATGCGGAGGCACGCCTGGAGTAGACGTGGATGACAGGCGGTTTGTCAAAGGAGGGAGCCGCCGAGGGCGCCTAATCAGAGGGCGCCGGGGGTGCTGGTGGCGCAACCAGGGGCGCCACTGGTGGCACGTCCGAGGACGCCATTGGCGCCGGTGGTGCAGCCGAGGGCGCCGGGGGCACTGATGGTGCAGACGAGGGCGCCGGGGGCACCGGTAATGCCCGGGAGGGAGGCCGGGCCGGAAAGCCCGGTGGAGGGGGTCGCGACATTGGTGTGGCCGGGCCGGCCGTGGGTGGAGCACGCGAAAACGCCCGGCCACCCGGTGTACCTGCAGGAAAGGAGGGTACTGGGAGAGAGTCATCATCAGTTAGAAAATCAAGCTCTAGGGGAGGTGGGGAGGGCCATTGAAGGGAGAAAGGGAAAGTTGTTTCGTCGAAGACAACATGGCGGGAGATGATGACCCGATTGGTGGTGAGGTCAAGACACCAGTAACCCTTGTGATCAGGTGAGTAGCCGATGAACACGCAAAGAGTAGAGCGTGGGGCAAGTTTGTGGGGAGCTGTGGCAGTGAGGTTTGGGTAGCAGGTGCACCCAAAAGCTTGGAGATCGTGGTAGGAGGGGTGGGTGCCATAAAGTGCGAAGTAGGGGGTGCCCATGTGTAGAGTTTTGGTGGGAAGGCGATTGATGAGATAGGTGGTGGTGGGTAGAGCATCAGCCCAGTAGGACGGAGGCATGGAAGCCTGGAAGAGTAGAGTTCGGGTGACATTGTTGGTTGTGCGAATCATGCGCTCGGCTTTCCCGTTTTGCTGCGAGGTGTAGGGGCATGGCATGCGGAGAGAAACACCTTTGTCAAGGAAGAAAGCGCGAGAGGCGGAGTTGTCAAACTCACGGCCGTTGTCACATTGCACAGCTTTGGTGGTGCAACCGAACTGGGTGAACACATGAGCGAAAAAGTTAGAAATGGTGGGGAAAGCATCAGACTTTAAGCAAAGCGGAAAAGTCCAAAGAAAATGAGAGCAATCATCGAGAATAACTAAGTAATATTTGAATCCGGATACACTAACAATAAGTGACGTCCGCAAGTCACAATGTATCAGATCAAAATTCTTAGAAGCTCGAGACAAAGAAGTATCAAAAGGGAGGCGAACATGGAGCCCAAGCTGACATGCATGGCAGAGGGAGTCGTCTTCAGGCTTGCTGCAAATGATGGAGGAAGACGGAGCAAGGGTTTGAAGGGTAGCCTTGCTGGGGTGGCCGAGACGTCGGTGCCATGTAGTCGGAGAAGGAGTAGCCATGAGGGCGCATGAGCCTGAGGGAGACGATGGAAGCTGCAAGGTGTAGAGCGGTCCCAAGCTGTCACATCGTAGGAGGGTGTTCCTGGAACGAAGATCCTTCACAAAAACACCAAGAGGATCAAACTCAACGGAAACTGAATTATCAGTAGTAAACTTGTGAACGGAAAGAAGGTTGTGAATAATGTCAGGAGCGATAAGGACATTGTTAAGGCGAAATGGGCCAGGAATGGTGGAGTATCCAGTGCCAACAATTGGAAGAATAGCACCATTGCCTGCAACAATAGAGGAAGGAAACAAGAAGGAAGGAGATGGGGTAACAATACCGGGGTTGGAGGCGATGTGGGATGATGCACCCGAGTCGATCACCCAGTCCACAGATGCTGCAGGAGGGGTGAGGGAGACAGTGCTGAAGGTGTTGGCGAGGGACTCGGGGGTCCATGGCGACCATGTGGGAGAGGGCGCATGGTGAGGCACCTGGTAGTACGTCCCAGGAGCCGGCGGTGGAGTAAAGTAGGCAGGGTCACGCCGGCCACCATGGCGTGCTGTGGAGGCGAGGTGGCGCGTGGTGATGGACCACGTGGACCACCCGGAGCAGATCCAGGCCACATGTGGATGGAGCCAGTCCATGGGTTGAGGACCCATGTGATGTAGAAGGATGGCATCTATCATCACCATCTTTGTACCTATACCAGAGTACTTGAGTGTGACGAAGGGGATGATATCCCCACACCAGAAGTAGATGGCCACAGAAGTAGACGGAATCGACTGCCCGACCTGAGCACTGCAAAATGACAAGAGTTTTTTTTTCTCAATTTGACTTTTTGCCTTGTGTACGTCTTGGATTACCAGCTTGACTTAAGAAAAATTGTGCTATGGAGAAATGTTGGTTATATTGTTCTATGTAATGTTTCTTAGCTTGAACATATCATGTTAACTTGGAGAAATTATGCGGGTTAACCATTTTCTTAAGCAATATCATTGTTCAATCTTTCTCTAGGTAGTGCTCCTTTTTATCGTCGGGACATGCTACATGACTCTTCTCCTTCACATATTTTTTATCAGGAATCTGTCAAATGAAGGCATTCTGAGCTTCATTAGGCTGACTCCAACAATAGAAGGCAAAATTGGAGAGGCACAGGGAAGTTTGCCTCGCACATAGGAATCACAGCTGCAAAGCAAAAAATCTCGTCTCCAACCGTCAAGTGGCAAAGGCAAACACATCCCTGCCCCTCGCGTCCCCCTCTCCTCCCGCCGCCACCCACCCCTTCCCTCCCGCCGCCGGCGCCGCCCCGCCCGTCCTCTTTCCTCCCGCCGCCGGCGCCGCCCCTCCCTTTCCCTCCCGCCGCCGGCGCCGCCCCTCCCTTTCCCTCCCGCCGCCGGCGCCGCCCTCTCCTCGCCTCCTGGCCTCATCCGCTCACCTCGCCGTCGGCTTCTACCTGTGGTATGGCGACTACGCCGCCGCGACGTAGACGTCGTCATCGTCGTCGTCTTCCTCCAATTCGTTCCCGTTCGGCATGGGCGGCGGCGGCGGTGGATGCTGCGGCGACGAGGTGCTCGCCCGCCGCGTCCGATTCCTAGGTGCCAGCGACGGCTGCCGGTGTGGCGGGGCAGGTGGCGGCCGTGCCGCCCGGCAGTATAAGCAACAATGGGGCGGCGTTCATCGGGGTGCGGAGGCGGCCGTGGGGGAGGTCCCCTGCCGTCTGCTCCCCGTCGGCGGAGGAGGGTGGCGCGGAGGTGAGCAAGGAGGAGGGCGGCGCGAAGGCGGCCTCCCTCGGACGGCGGCGGAGTCCGACCGGGAAGAGGCAGAGAAGGAGGCTGGGAGGGCAACGTATTAGAGGAGAGAGGGAATGCATTTTTAGCTCTCATCTCTCCTCCTAGGCAAAATGCCTACTCTGTATGCATGCTCTTTTGGAGAGTAATTGAGTGATTTCCAGTATGGTAGGAGATGCATAAATGGATTTGCATATCTTTGTTGGAGTCAGCCTTATGAGTTAAAACTGTGTATTCTTCTCCAAGGAGACGAAGTACCAATACAATTAATTTGCTTCTTTCATATAATTTCATCTGAAATAGTTCGGAGTGAAGTGGGATTGCAATGTAATGGTCGCTGATTTCTTGGTCCAAATCTGAAGCTACTGCAACAGAAAGTTCTCTCTTAAAACGATACTTACGCTAATAACCGATGATATGGTTTGTTTCTCTTGCCATCATGTCATATCATTTTGGTTTTTATCATTAGTATTAAGGGTAGTCCCAACCTAATGATTATGATGATGTCTATAAAATTAAATAAGCTGTCATCTAGAATAAAAGATGATGTGACAAGTGATTAAATGAAGAAAGAGAAGGAAACTAGGTCTTGCATTAGACATAGTGTCTACACAACATCCAAACCTTTGTCTAGTTCCCAAATCTCACCCCCAAATTCCACTACGCAAAAAGAAGATTCTCATCACATCAAAATATCAGTATATGCATGGAAGAATAAATATAGATGAAATCAAAAACTAATTGCATATTTTTGTTGTACTTTACGAGACGAACATTCTGAGCCTAATTAATCAATATTTGGATAATTATTTACAGATACAAATGAAATGCTACTTTGGCGCAATGATTACAAAGTCCAATGCCAAAGTTGGGAACTAAACAAGGTCAGACAAGATGTGAGATGACTAGCATTAAATTAAAATGTGGAAGAGTGGTGTTTGCATTGAAAGTGTAGTGTCTAGGCTATGGAAATCACGTCTAGTGTCTTGGGTTGGGACTGCCCTAAATAGAGTGACATGTCAGCATTTTTAGTGATGTGGCAAAACATTAATGAAAAGAGAGAAATGAATTTCATGGTGGTGAAATCTTGTGTACACTGTTTTCAAGAGAGATATGAAATGAGTTTCATTTTGAAAAATTAAAAATTATTGCCACGCTTATTAATTTTGAAGTATTTTGCGCGCATTAAATTGGAACTATATATACTTGTTATTCATACATCACGTATGCGAAACAACACTATTCCGATCCATCTAAAAATGAAACGCGATACTGTGTTGTCTTCTCCTAAACAACAAAAATAGAAAACTGAAAAAGTTGCTGGCTGGCCGGTTGGGGAGATGGATGAAGTGGGAGAGTGGACAGGGCTATAGTAGTGTAGGGAGCATGCTGAGGTCATATCCCACTATTAGGTCGGCTCCAACAGTCCAACGGTTGAGAGAACCAGAGCTAAGAGTAAGGATAATAACAGACTGCAAGCAGACTGAATCCTGTTACAAATAATATAGTTGTATATTACAGTGATCAATATGGTAGTTATGGTTTCACCAAAGGGCCTCTCCCAAGGGGCATGTCTTTTGGGGTGGCAACCCCCTCATGCCCCTTGGGCTTGTATATATATGTAACAACACTAGTCGTCTAGTCCTCCATCAATAAGAATCATTCCATTCCTTTCTCCCACTTGTCCATTACTATTCACAACACGTTATCAGCACTTTTGTTCTACTAGTGAGCGCAAAAGAAGTACAGGAAAAGGGCCACAAACTATTGTTCATTGAAAGTGAAGATGCTTTTCTCGCTTTTCCTCTCAATGGCTTTCGATTCTTCGAATTGGACGATGTTTCCTCGTTCTTCCTTTTTTGGTGGCCATCGGCAATGGATGCATGAACGTCCCTGGATCGATTTCCATCGACGAGGCTTCTTCGCACAACATGGACGATGTCGTGTACCACACCATGGCCGACACAACCATCATGGTCGCCGCTTCCGCGGTTGGCTTCGAGGACGCATTCTCGATGGCGAGCAACTTACATCTCTGATGCGTGCACGACATGCACGGCAACAAAATTAGAACAGTATTGTTTGTCTAAAGACGAACACACCTGTGGAAGAATTACACTTTCCCTGTTCCCGGCGATGATGCATATCTCAACAGTCCTTCGACTGGCAGCCCTTCGGGCTTGGCCGCATCTGCGGTGACCGGCTGACCACTCCGGCGGGGGTGGCGTTCCTGCCACCGGGACACCCAGGCTGCATTCACATGCATTTGTTATTTTTGCTGTGTTTAGTTCCCAAAACTTCCTAAAATTCTCTCCAAACTTCACTATTCACATATCACATCAAATCTCTCTCCTCAGTAAATCTCTGTTCTCATGCATGGAGCACTAAACTATAAATAAAAAACTAGTTGAATGGTGTACACAACGAGACGAATCTTTTGAGCCTAGTTAGGTCACAGTAGGACAATGTTTACCACAAACAAACGAAAAGTGCTACAGTGTCCGATGTGACATTTTCACCAAACTTTTTTTTAACTAAACACACCCAGTCAGAAACAAGATAGAGATCATGTGCAAACAAAGAAGCATCAGTTGCTTTCTTGTTTTTGTTGCGCAAGAAGCCGAGAACACAAAAACAATTGGATGATAAACAAATTGATCCCGTCACTTCGTGTAATCAGCGGTTACCCCAGTAACCTGCCGCATGCACCAACACAGGAGCGCAGCGGGGACGGCGACGCATGGCGCATCAGCACCCTGAGCGTCGGCTAAGCCCATGCGCACCACAGGTGTGTGGCGGCACGCGGCAGCGCCACCTCCACCTCCCGGATCCAAGAGCCGCCTCGCGGCCACGGACCGGCGCTCCCATGGAGCCCAGCGGCGCTGTTCTTCTCGAGCACACAAACGCCGGCGACGGCCGGCGGCTGGCCTCAGCCGGCGCAAGGGTCGTGGCGCGGAAAAGAGGAGGAGCGAGAGAAGAGGCGGCGCATCAGCGTCGGCATAGCTGGCACGCGGCGCACGGCAGCGCTTCGCGCACCTTGGCCCGTCGCCATGGCGCATCCGCGCCCGTGGCACCCCATCCAACCCTTTGCGCGGCGACGCGCGACACAAACCGGGGCGGCGCATCGTCGCGGCGGCGGCGATGGAAACCGCCAGCGGCGGCAGAAGCCCAAACCGACGCCACTTCATTTTTTTTACGGGCTGCGCGCCCCTTTGCTGGCCGGCTGGGCCTCACACGTGGCTAGGCTGCGCGCTTGCCCTCGGCCGGGCCGCGTCCGTGGGCCATGCCAATGGCGCCCCGCCGGCGCCACACCCCCACATGGGCCTCGTCCGCGCGCCTTCGGCGCCTCGCGGGCTTCGCACCGCGGGCCCTCGGCTGGGCTGAGCGCTAGCGCTTCAGTGCTGGGCCGCTCGTTGCGCCAGGCCGCCGTGGGCTGAAAAAGAAAAAAAACAGAGAGAGGAAAATCAGCCCACGGGCCAGATTTTCACATTTTCTCCAATGACTTAATTTAGAAGTCCCCTAAACTTCTAATTACCTATCTATTTGGAATATTTCTGTTCTAAATATTTAGTTTGTTGTATTGTTCTGTACATATTTATATGTATTGTCTTGTAATATCCTCAGATATTGGAACCAATTTATTATGATTGCTATGATTACCTCAGTAATTTAGCGATATTTGATCCTCAGATCTTTATTTTGGTTCGACACACTTTACTTTCAGAACAATATTTTCTCATGCCATTATTTTTTATATATTTTGGCAATAACTCTACGAGTTCAATTATGAAAAATATTAATTAAGAAATATTAAATATGATATTTGATCAAACACAAGGTGATGCGACCTAGGCAGTGGCTGCGATAAGTTCCTTGAACTTATTTGCCCTGAGATCCAGGCTTTTAGGCAGCAATTTTGCTCATCACTTGTTGACGTAAAATCCGCACCTCACGCCAAGCACACAGCAAGCCGAACAAAGCTGGCTTCAAACGTGGCCCGGGCTTTCGAATCCGGAAGCGTGCCAGTCAGTTTGCCTGAAAACTAACAAAGGGATAAAAAAAACGTTTAGATTAAAACCTGGAACGTGCCGGGTGAGACCAGACAGTTCCATGTTTGCGGCGTTGAAGCCAATCTTGAGAGACATATAGCTACAGGGAAGCTATCTGTCGGCAGTTAAAACCTCATTCGGCAATCGGCAAGGCACGCAAGGAGCGCACTGCCGAATGCGTGACGTAAGCATGACGAAAGATCGGCTTTCAACCGAATGAACACGTACTCATAGCCGATTAACGAGAAACAGAGCATGATAAATAAATAAAAGGGTGAAACATGATCATAAATTCGCAGTAAACAAAGAATGCATAGGCCGAAAGCAGCACCCGTCAAGCATGATAACAAAACAAGTTAATCCACCGCATGATACGACTTGTTTGTAACCACGCCACTAATCAGATTAGATTAATCCACCGCATGATACAATCTAATCATGAAAAGCTAAAAGCACTCAATGTTTAGTTACGAACCCACAACACAGTCACGAATTTACATTGAAAACAAGAATGCATAGGCCGAAAGCAGCACCCGTCAAGCATGACAACGAACGAGTTAATCCACCGCATGATACAACTCGTTTGGAGCCACACCACCAATCAGATTAGATCAATCCACCGCATGATACAATCTAATCGTGAAAGGCTAAAAGCATTCATTGTCCAATGCAAACCCACGAACACAAGTTCACTCATGAGAGCACTGCCGAATACGGCTATTTAGCCGAATCGGGATCCATGTCGAAGGAACAAGCCTAATCGGTAAAGATAAATCTATCAGATCGAATCGAATTCTAATCCACCGGATGATTAGCTCTAAGACGATCCAAAAACCTGCATCTACCGCATGATACCCGGTTCTGTCAAGATCTACACGATACCGACAAGCTTGAACCCGCGACACGTAGCAACCTAGATCGGTTTCGGATTCGGCTATGAGGGGATAAGTCGTCGCACCGTAAAGCAGAGCCGATTCTAGCCGATCTAGATTGGGCAAAGGTGTGTTGCATGAATTAAGCACATAGTAAAAAAGGAGCAACACGGGGTAACTTAATGAATCCGTTAGATCTTGCCAAAATCTAACAGAGCCGATAACTTGGTCCATACTAGATCTTAGCCCACCGCATGGCTCATGACCTAACAGAGGAACCTTCTTGAGACCATAACTTAAATCCACCGGATGATACTAAGCATGGTAACAAGACTACTTGCATCAAAGCTTAAATCCACCGCATGATACTAAGCATGATACAAGGTTGCCGGTACTTACGGAGGTCGACGGATCGATGACTCCTCTCGAAGAACTCGACGACTCGACTAAAGGACTCGATGTTGGCACGGGGCCGGTTTGTTGTATGATTGATTCGATTCTTTCTCTACAGATGCCATGGGTTTATATTTATACCCAGGTCTTGATACAACTCCTAGCCGGACACGACTTCAATACTTGTTTCTAAAAATAAATGACGGATCTTCGTGCCCATATTGCATTCCTTGTTCGAACCAGCCTTTTCCTTATGTTTTCCACGTCATCGCGCTTTCCCGAATGCTACTACTTTTACCTGCGGAACCATGCCTCTGCCGAATGACGACGTATTCCCGACTGCAGAGTATCTCTGCCGAATGCTTCAAAGAACACCCCTTAACCGAATGACGACGCGTTCCCGACCGCAGAGCATCTTTGCCGAATGCTTCAGAGAAAACCCTTTAGCCGAATGGCATCCTTCTACCAAATCCGGCTCACATGTCAGCCTCTTTCTGGTGCCAATTTTTGGTGTCAACACATGCCCCTTCAATTTCGGGATAAAGGATACTTTTATCTCGGAATTGACCAGGAATCCCCAACATTTCCAGGCTGAGCCCGTTCGACATCCATTTTCTGCTCCCAAATCCTCAGAGTGCGTTCTCAAACTCAAACCCTAGTTCGTCGAATCTTTCAAGCTCCGATCTTCAAATGGCGAACCAAGATCAAATTCTTCAAGTAAGTTCCGTTTTCTTCAATCATATTCGGCATTACTCTCTTCAAGCTGCATTTTGAATCCCCGAATCGCTTTTCTTCCGTCCTCAATAGGCTCTGACCACTGAAATCCTGACCCCTACGGAGGAGCAATCCGCATCTTTCTTCCTCGGCCCTTCAGGGAATCCAGATCCCTCCGAAATTATTGCGGCCGAGTCTCAAAGGATCCCTTTCAAAACTTCATTGACGGGACCTCACGAATGGCAAGATTCATTCAAGAACTGGCCTCTGCCCCCAATCGCCGGTTGGAGAAACTGGTACAAAAGGATTCTTGAAAATAAAAGCCCCCAGACGCAGAATTGGGACAGTCTTCGTATCTCTCATTGCTTGGAGCTATCTCTAGCCGAAACACCCAAGAATGAAAATCTCCTGATTGCAGCTTGTCACTTCTGGTCCAATGGCATGAATGCTTTTCTCTTTGGTCACGGACCAATGACCCCAACCCTGGCCGATGTCTACATGATAACCGGCCTGAACATCACAGGGATAACACACCCATACAGATACAAGGGTTCTTCCAAACAGACAGGGGTGAAAACTGGAGTTGGATATAAGAAATACATCCAGACTTACATGCACGATGGTCCTCTGTCTGATGTTGAATACAGGGCCTTCCTGAATATGTGGCTGTGCAGATTTGTCTTCTGTGGTAAAGCCAATGAGCCAACTCTGAATCACATAGTAATGGCTGAAGACTTGGCTGCAGGCACACTTATCCCTCTCGGGAAATATCTCTTGGGAAGTGTCTATCACATGCTCCATCAAACCATTTATCAGATGCACACCAACAAGAAAATTTCCTGCGTCAATGGTCCCTGGTGGTTCGTCCAGATGTGGCTGCAATTGTACATGCACCAAATCGTCTCCATTGACCTCAACAGCCGACACTTCCCCTCGGTCAATTACCAGGAAGCAGAAGCCCAGAGCACCAAAGGCTGTCAAACCTATGGGGAAGCAGCCTCCACTATTGCTATCAACAAAAGCATTGGAGAACTGTTTGAACTTTTCTTCAAAGGCTTTACCAACCCCCTCTGGTTCCTATATTTGAACAATGACAGTCTCACTTTTCCTTGTGAATTCAGCTTCGAGACTGGATGCACAGACGCAGAGTCCACAGCAATTTTTAACACTTTTATTCGGCCTTGCATCCTACCAGCTGAATTTTGTGGAGGAAGGCTGGTTCAAAGTTCATATGAATATTACCAGCCGAATATAGTAGCCAGGCAATTGGGATGTGGCCAAGTGCCCCCGAGATTATTCTTTCATGAATTCCTCAAGCCTAGGCAGATCATCAAAGATTCCACAGAAACAAGAAGAATCTTTGATTATAAGTGTTGTGCAGCCATCTATCAAATCGAACCTTTTGTGCCAACAGCACTTGCTCATCCTTCTTTTATTCTTTGGTGGCAAGAAGTCCATGATCACATCTTTAATGTGCCAGTCCACCCTCTCTGCCTCGATTTGATGCCTGACTATCAGCCGAATTCAGAGGTAAACACGCTTACAATCCATTTGTTTTTCCACTGACATCCTCTTTCATCGACTTTTAACTCTGTTATCCTGTAGGACATAGTCCCTGCCCCTCTGGCCAGAACAATTGCATATAACACTGCAGGCCCAATATCTATTCTGGGGCATCACTCTTCCTCTTTGGCTCAGCTGATGGCTAGACAAGCTTCCTCAGATCCAATACTCATTAGACCATCATCTGTCAAGAGAAAAACTCTCCTTATAGCTGCTCCTTCAGTTGTAAAGAAGAAAAGAACAAGTAGCAAAATCAAGGTCAGAATCCCTCTTCTTTGACTATAATGCTTTTGGTGTTTTTGTTCAGTTTTATTTCCTTTTGATTTCAGGGCAGAGAACAACAGTTAGCAATCAGTGCAGGTCCTGCCGATGCTTCAATGACTGGTAAAATTTCTCATTATCTCATCTTTAAAGTTCCTTTCCATCGGCATTGATTCCTTTTCAGTTTCAGAGCAAATTTCAATAGACCCAATTTTGGAGAGTCCTCCTTCTCATCAAGAACTAGCTTCAGCTTCTCCTGATGTTCCTCAACTAGAAGTCTCTTCTCCACCAACAGATCTTCCAAGCTCTCCTCAGCATGACATACAAGAATCTTTGCCTGAGCTCGAGCTGCCCTCTCTTTCCATCCAAGAGACCAGGAATGAGGTAGAGATAATTACTCAGTCTTCCAGTTCTTTATCCAATGAATCATCAATAATTCGGCAATATCTTTTTCAGAAGAAAACCACTTCTTCACCCAGCTATTCATTTGCTGTGGATGATTTAATTGCCGAACAAGGGGAAGAGACCTCTTCTGGTTAAACCTTATCAGAGGAGAATCAAACAAAACTGAAAGAAATCCTCTCTTTTCTGCATAAGGACACTCGGGAACAAGTTACCAATGCTGATCTTTTAAGAGATTTGCTTGAATCAGTTGACCAAGATCTTCCTGCCGATATCAAGACTTCTTTAGATCCAATTTCCAGATTGGATGATCATTTTATCGCAGTGAAGCAAGCTCTGAAGAATCAATCGGCTCAACCAGCCTTGGAGCAAAGGAGAACTTTGGTCAAGCAATCTGTAAAAGACCTGCATACTCAAGTCCAGAATGATAAGGAATTATTGACCAAGCTGGAATC
This sequence comes from Echinochloa phyllopogon, assembly GCA_033239725.1. Taxonomy (NCBI): domain Eukaryota; kingdom Viridiplantae; phylum Streptophyta; class Magnoliopsida; order Poales; family Poaceae; genus Echinochloa; species Echinochloa phyllopogon. Next base: position 9,555,987 of record BTCW01000001.1, read on the forward strand.
TGAACTTGAAATGAAGGAGATCAGAAAAGCTGCACTTGAAGCCGAATTGAGAAATTTATCGGCCGAAATTGAAGCCGACAAGAAGAAGATAATCGAGCTTCCCAAGTTAACAGAGAGAAGGCGAAAGGAAGCCTTAGCAGCTCTGAACGAAGACAAACAACTCAAGGCGAAGCTGGCTGCTCTGACCAGAACCCAAGAAGCTGATAAAAACTTATTAGAGAACATTAGCAATATGATATCGAATGCCAAAAATGTAATCTCAAAGTTCTTGGGTGTGTGAATTATGTTTGATAGCCGAATGTTTTATTAACCCTGTAATCTTGTCATCCTTTTAACCCTGTCTTTCTCCATTGTGAATAACTCATTCGGCAAAGCTGGTTTCAACAGTGTCAGACCCGAAAACGCATCAAACGATATAGCCGAATCCAATTCAGTAGAACCGAACCCGATTCGGCATGAATCCCAAACGACACGGTAACTGCTCGGTTCGTGGGGCTTTCCACCTCCTGAAATTTTGGGACGCGCGCCACGATCACCGATCACGATTTCCTCTGCGGATTCTATAAATAAACATACCAAGTGCCGCTATCTCTTTACTAAGCCTTTCGCCTTCCTTGAACTTTTCTTTTCCCCAAGCACAGTAAACTCAAGAAAACCCCAATGGCGAATGGAAGGCGACCGGCCGCTGACGAGCCCGAAGGAAGCCGCGCCGGCGCTCGCCGCAGGTGATTGGCCGCTTACTTCTCTCTGTTCTTCTCGAGATTTGCCTTCTCCTTGACGAATCTCTTTGTTTCTTCAGGGTAATCCAATGGATTGCCGCCGCTGGTGCGCCAGTCGCGGCTCCAGCCGCTGCTCCTGCGGCGTCCGGCTCTTCGAGTTCGTCCAATCGAACTCACTCATCGGTCGATTCCCGCTATTCAGATGGTGATGCTCGCCGATTCAAGGCGGAGCGCGATGATTCTCGTCGCGAGCTGGAGGTCATCTCCAAGCAAGCCGGGATTGCGGATCTCGAACGGCAGCACGAGCGCAAACAGTTGCTCGAAGTCATCGACGGTGAGTCCTGCAACCTGCTCAATCTCAATCTCGTCCTCCAAATGACATTAATCTGCAATCCTCTTTTGTAAACTTGCAGCGCGTGATGCCGAACTCGATCGGCTAAAGGCGCTGGCGAATGAGCTGGCGAACAAGGTGAATGCTCCTGGGGACACACCAGAAGCTCGCCTCGGCGCGGTGGCGGGCCGCATCGATGAGGTGGCCTCGCACGGCATCCGTCTGGGCACTGCCGCAGGCCTAGTCGCCATGTCGACGCACACCAATACCGACTACTCCAGGCTACCGACCGGCTTCGCTAACGGTAACCCGGAGGAGATCGATGACATCGAGGCTTCCATAGATCGCCTTGATGCTCATGGCGCCGCCATTGCCGATTCCATTCATCCTCAGTCCGTTTTGAACAAGCTATTCCATTAGTTTGTACTAGGGATTTATGGAATTTCGGCAATAAAACTTATCTTTTGTGATCTTGCATGAACATCTGATGTAGTATATTTTTGTGCTAAGGGCAATACATTCAGTATTGGCCATTTTCCTTTTCTGTCAACATTTGCTCTGAAGGCGATTTCTTCCCGAAAATCGGCTGTTCGGCAAATTAATATATCAATCACCGATCGATTTCAACACTGGGATAATACCTCTTCAAATATCTTCCATTTATAGCAGAAGCAAATTCTTCTCCCAATAATGTCCTCAAAATATATGCATTTCCAGGCACGCATCTAACCACTCTGAAAGGACCTTCCCAATTTGGAGACCACTTGCCGAATGCTGCATATTTGGTTCCAATCGGCAATATCGCTTTCCAGACTAAATCACCTTCTGTAAATTGCTTAACTTTCACCTTCTTATTGTAATACTTAGCAACTCGCATTTTGTTCTTCTCAATATTCTCCAAGGCCCTGAGACGAATCATATGCAAATCTTCTAATTCGTCCATCATTAAATCATTATAATCTTTAGAACTTAAATCCTTTTGCAACTTTATTCTCCTTGAGTCTAATTGTATTTCCCATGGCAAGATAGCATGATGCCCATACACCAACTCATAGGGAGACGTCTGTGTAGCCCCATGTGGAGCCATTCGGTAAGCCCATAAAGCCTCACTGAGTACCGAATGCCACTTTCTCGGCTTCTGATCAATCTTCTTCTGTATAATTTTAATCATAATCTTGTTAGAAGCCTCTGCCTGACCATTAGCTTGGGCATAATAAGGAGAAGAATTTAACAATCTGATGCCCATACTTTCAGCAAAATCTCTGAATTCTGAAGATGTAAATTGAGTCCCTTGATCAGTGGTGATTGTCTGAGGAATCCCGAATCTGTAAATGATGTGCTCTTTAACAAATTCAACCATATTCTCCGACGTCACCTTCTTTAATGGAATTGCCTCAACCCACTTGGTAAAATAATCAGTTGCCAAAAGCACAAACTTTTGCCCCTTGCTAGATGGAGGATTTATTTGGCCAATCAAATCTATTCCCCATCCTCTGAATGGCCATGGCTTGACAATGGGATTCAAAACCGATGCCGGAACTCTCTGAATGTTTCCAAATTTCTGACAGTCTTGACATCCTTTATAATATTCAAAACAATCTTCCAGCATTGTCGGCCAGTAATATCCAGTTCTTCTAATAACCCACTTCATTCGGTAGGCCGATTGATGTGCTCCACACAACCCATCATGTACTTCACTCATCAGCCTTTTTGCTTCTTCACGATTTAAGCAATGTAATAGCACTCCATCCAGGGATTTATAATACAAATTATCATCAAGAAGAATAAACTTTAAAGCTTTATACCTGAGCTTTCTAGAAACCTTTCGGGATGGATTCCCCAGATAATCGGCAATCTCTTTTCTCCAATCATCCTCTGCCAGATTATTCCCGAATGCATATATATCATTAGCAAAAACTTCTCGAAGCTCTTTATAACCTGATGCACTTTGGGCCAATCTATTTGCTTCTCCATTATCCCCTCTAGGAATGTGTTGTAGAATTACTGACCGAAAGCTCTTCAATATTTCTTTGCATTCTTCATAGTAATTCCTCAAGGTATCACTTTTGCACTCATATTCACCATTCAATTGCTTTATGACCAATTCTGAATCTCCAAAAATTTCAACCGCAATGGCCTTTGCTTCTTTCAAATATTGGAGCCCTTTGAGCAATGCCTCATACTCAGCTTGATTGTTAGTAACAGCAGATTGAATAGGAACAGCAAACTCAAATGTTTCTCCTTTGGGTGAAATTAATAAGATACCTGCTCCACCACCTTTGTTGCATGAAGATCCATCGAAGAATAACACCCAAGGAACAATGTTAAGCAAATTTATCGATGTATCATGATGTTCAGTAATGAAATCGGCAATAATCTGTCCCTTAACAGCCTTTGCCGATTCAAATCTTAATTCAAATTCAGACAAAGCTAAAATCCATTTGCCAATCCTTCCGTTCAAAATTGGCATAGACAACATGTGTTTTATCACATCAAACTTTGAATACACAACGCATTCGGCATGTAGTAAATAGTGCCGAAATTTTGTACAGGAGTAGTAAACACATAAGCAAAGCTTCTCTATAGCCGAATACCTTGTCTCTGGATCTAATAACTTTCGGCTAAGGTATGCAACTACTCTTTCTTTCCCTTCAAATTCTTGAATGAGGGCCGATCCAATAGTTTGGGCATCGGCCGCCACGTACAACTTAAAAGGCTTGTTTAATTGTGGAGGCACCAATACTGGTGGCTTCTTCATGTACTCCTTTATTTCATCAAAAGCCTTCTGTTGTTCGTCACCCCATACAAACTTTTGATCCTTCTTTATTTTTAACAGTGAGGAAAAGGGCAACACCTTTTGTGACAAGTTTGATATGAACCTTCTCACAAAATTTATCTTGCCAAGCAGTGATTGTAGCTCTTTAAGATTAGTTGGAGGAACAATTTCATCAATTGCCTTCATGCTTTTCTTACCAACTCCTATTCCTCCTTCATGTATCAAAAATCCCAGAAACTCTCCAGCCGAAACTCCAAAAGCACACTTGTTCGGGTTCATCTTAAGCCCATGTTTCCTGGTGCATTCTAGAGTTTTCCTTATGTCGGCCAAATGAGACTCATGATCTAATGACTTGATCACCACATCATCAATATATATTTCCACAATCTTACCGATCAACTCATGAAAAATATAATTCATAGCCCTTTGATAAGTTGCACCGGCATTTTTCAATCCAAAGGTCATGACAACCCACTCAAACAACCCTATGTGTCCAGGACACCTGAAAGCTGTCTTTACTATATCTTCCAATGCCATATAAATCTGATTGTATCCTGCGTTACCATCCATGAAACTGAGCACTTTGTATCCAGCAGCAGCATCAACCAATGAATCAGCAATAGGCATTGGATATCCATCCATGGGTGTAGCCTTGTTTAGGTCTCTAAAATCTATGCAAACCCTCATCTTTCCATTTTTCTTATAGACAGGAACAATATTAGAGATCCAATCCGCGTATTTACATGGCCGAATGAAATTTGCATCTAGTAATCTTTCAATCTCCTTTTTCACATCGGCCAACACTTCTTCCTTGTAGATTTTTCGGGGTGGTTGCTTGTAAGGCCTATATCCAGGTTTGATTGGCAACCGATGCTCAACAATAGAACGGTCTAGACCGGGCATCTCCGAATAATCCCAAGCAAAGCAGTCCTTGTATTCCTTTAACAATGTCACCAACTTTTCTTTGAAAACCGAATCCAAATTAGCACTGATAAATGTCGGCCTTGGCTTGTCACCATCTCCAATGTCCACTTCTTCTAATTTATCGGCCGACACAAATCCACGTCCTAATTTTCCATCAGTTCCATCAATTGGATTTTCCATCAAAAATTACTATGAGAGCCGACTGCTTCGATCGGCTGTTGATCACTGCTGGCTGGTGCCACAGGACCTTCTCCCCAGTCCTTGCCTGAGAAACAATCTATGCCTTGATATTCCCAGAAAGCTGGTTCCATATTTGCTACGCTTATTGAGTCATCTGCTTGGACAATCTCCACCTCATCATCTATCCACTGAATAAGCTGTTGATGCATAGTAGATGGAATACAACAATTTGCATGAATCCAATCTCTTCCAAGCAGCAAGCTATATGCCCCTTTGCCCTCAATGACAAAGAAAGTCGTAAGCAGAGTCTTGGACCCAATCATCAGATCAACATGCACGCATCCTTTGGTGTCCGAAGGATTTCCAGCGAAATCATTTAGAATTATGCTCGTTGGTGTCAAATCTCTAGGACCCATACCAAGCTTCCTGAATGTGGTATATGGCATTACATTGACAGCAGCTCCTCCATCGACAAACATCTTGGTCAATGGTTTGCCATTAACATATCCCTTCAAGTACAGTGGCTTCATGTGCCGATTCTGGGTTGGCTTTTCAAAAACAGCTTGTTTGTTCAACATCAATTGTGCCATTAACCCAAATTGTTCGGCATCATCTATATCGGGCAATACCTCTTCCTGTACAATTTGGTTAGCTGGAGCCATGAATTCATTCGGCAGAAAACATACCATACATGTAGGAGCCGAATGACCATGTTCGTCAGGCCTGTCTTTTGGGAGCCATATCGATTTCATCCTAGGCCTTGCTTGCTTTAATTCTTGATTCCTCAGGCGTTGAACTCTTCTCTTCTGACTCCTTCTTAAACCAGGTGGACACCATTGTCCTTTCTGCCAAACATACTCACGATCTTCTTCCTCATGATCAACCCATCCGCAATCAGCATGTCTCTTTCTTGGTTGATCATCAAAACGTCGATCATCACTAGGATGCACCCTACCAATTCTTTCATGGACAGATCGGCGATTGACAGTTCCCTGCCTATATTCATCATATCTATTATTGCATTCAGGACAATTATTCCATGTGGGAAGTTTCAAACCTTCGTTCCAACAGTGTCTGAAGAATGCACATCCCCAATGCGCACGTTCCTGCTCTCGAGCATATTCTTCTTGTTCTTCCTCAAACCTTTCTTCTTCGCGCCTTCTTTTCTCTTCCTCGTATTCACGCCTTTGAAAACGCTCCTTTTCTTGCTGACGCTGCCATTTGTTGAGGAGAATACGTGTAGTAACTCTAGGTTTAAAAGATTCGCCCACTTCAAATCGGCTATTCGGGAACCGAAGATTTTTCCGGCGAATTTGTTCCATTGTGATCTGCCGAGTAGGATCAACTGAACCATCCTGCTTTGCCTTCTTTGAGGTTAAAACTTTCAATCTTCCCTTTTCTCCAGATGGAACAGCATTTACCATATTAACCGAGAACCCGATCATATCTTGAGGGAAAGGGTTACTGTCCAGTTTCATCTTATTGTCGAATTTCAGATGTCCTTCCTGGATAGCTTTCTGAATCTTCATCCTAAAGACTCTGCATTCATTAATGGAATGAGAATTTCTATCATGAAACCCACAGTACCTCTTATCTTTCACTCCATCGGGCCGAAGCATAGAATGCCCCTCTGGCAATTTGATTCGGCCTTCTTTCACCAGGAACTCAAATAATTTGTCTGCCTTAGTCACATCAAAATCATATGTTCCTTTCATCTGTTTGATCCATCTTTGAGTCATTGTAACTGGTTCTTTGCTCCACACTATCTCTGCTGCAGCTATCTCCTCGCCATCTTCATACTCATCTTCTTGATCTGCTCTTTCAAGGAATTGGTTATAGATGTCAGCTACATCATTATTTTTAGCAAATCTGACATCTTTCTTGAAACCATACGCCTGGTTACTCATCAAGGCCAATCTGTGCGACAACTGGCCCAGATCATCAAACTCCATCCCGAAAAGCTTCTCCCGAATGGCAGGCAACATTCCAGCTACAGCCATACCAGCCAGTTGATCATCAGGTATGTTCAGAGAAAAGCACATACTCTTAGTTTCCCTAAACCTCCTGAGGAACTCTGTAGGTGTTTCATTATTCCTCTGCCTTAAGCTGGTCAAATCAACCAACTTTTTCTCGGTACTGCCAATGTAGTAATGAGCATGGAATTTCTGTTCCAGGTCTTTCCAAGTACAAATCGACTGAGCAGGCAAAGAAGCAAACCATGTAAAAGCTGGACCCGTCAGTGACAAAGGAAAGTATCTGATTCTGAAAGCCTCGTCTGCCGAAGCCTCTCCAAGCTGCATCAGATATCGAGCTATATGTTCCACAGTGCTAGTATCATCTTGTCCTGAGAATTTAGTAAACTCTGTTGGCACCTTGACTCTATTCGGCAATGATACCCTTTGGTACCATTCAGGGAAAGGAGATGAGTACATATATCCCTGATTTTTAGGCTTCAGACCGAATTGATTTTGCAATACATCGGTCATTTTTTGCACCATGAGGTCAATATTGGTATCTTGATTCCCTGGTTTTCCAGCAAGCATACCTGCAGTACCAACATATCCAGGATTCGGGAGGGCGTCAACAGCATTATAATCCATAAACTCTGAATATCCGTTTCCATATAAATCTCTCTGCAGTCTGTTGTTCAAAGGAGATATCTTGTAAGCAGAAGCAGGCGGATTCCCTGTGGTGCCGAATGCCATATCACCGTATGTGCGAGCTTTCGGCAGTGCAAGCTGAGGATCTTGCCGAATCGGTTGTCCATTTATATCTTTAGCACCAGAACCTCCAGTTTCATCAGCATTTCCTTTACCATGTGGTTTCTGAACTGGTGCTTGAACATTGAAGTATGTCGGGCCACCCAATTGCCCATGTATCTGCTCAAAGGGTTTATCCACATGCTGACCAAAAATGCTTATCATTATATGCCGAAAACTGTTTAAGAACGCAGCATTGTGATTGGTCATTGTCTCTCCCAAAGCTTTGTATAACAAGCCCGAGAATCTCTCCCTCTCTTCTTCTTCAGTAAGATCAGATTGCCCAGGAAGGAGAACTCTTGGCAGATCAGACTTGAGAAAAGGTGCACCACTCCTGTTCTTGGCGAAAGACAGTAAACATTTATTAATGAATTGGTTGGCAGCAACCTTTACCATCTGTTGATGTTCTTCAGACAACTCTTCCAAAGTGACATCCATGATGTCGCTCAACTCAGGCATCTTTGAAAACTTGTGTGTGTCCCACCGAGCGTGCCAAAAAGTGTGTTGACGTAAAATCCGCACCTCACGCCAAGCACACAGCAAGCCGAACAAAGCTGGCTTCAAACGTGGCCCGGGATTTCGAATCCGGAAGCGTGCCAGTCAGTTTGCCTGAAAACTAACAAAGGGATAAAAAAAAAAAACGTTTAGATTAAAACCTGGAACGTGCCGGGTGAGACCAGACAGTTCCATGTTTGCGGCGTTGAAGCCAATCTTGAGAGACATATAGCTACAGGGAAGCTATCTGTCGGCAGTTAAAACCTCATTCGGCAATCGGCAAGGCACGCAAGGAGCGCACTGCCGAATGCGTGACGTAAGCATGACGAAAGATCGGCTTTCAACCGAATGAACACGTACTCATAGCCGATTAACGAGAAACAGAGCATGATAAATAAATAAAAGGGTGAAACATGATCATAAATTCGCAGTAAACAAAGAATGCATAGGCCGAAAGCAGCACCCGTCAAGCATGATAACAAAACAAGTTAATCCACCGCATGATACGACTTGTTTGTAACCACGCCACTAATCAGATTAGATTAATCCACCGCATGATACAATCTAATCATGAAAAGCTAAAAGCACTCAATGTTTAGTTACGAACCCACAACACAGTCACGAATTTACATTGAAAACAAGAATGCATAGGCCGAAAGCAGCACCCGTCAAGCATGACAACGAACGAGTTAATCCACCGCATGATACAACTCGTTTGGAGCCACACCACCAATCAGATTAGATCAATCCACCGCATGATACAATCTAATCGTGAAAGGCTAAAAGCATTCATTGTCCAATGCAAACCCACGAACACAAGTTCACTCATGAGAGCACTGCCGAATACGGCTATTTAGCCGAATCGGGATCCATGTCGAAGGAACAAGCCTAATCGGTAAAGATAAATCTATCAGATCGAATCGAATTCTAATCCACCGGATGATTAGCTCTAAGACGATCCAAAAACCTGCATCTACCGCATGATACCCGGTTCTGTCAAGATCTACACGATACCGACAAGCTTGAACCCGCGACACGTAGCAACCTAGATCGGTTTCGGATTCGGCTATGAGGGGATAAGTCGTCGCACCGTAAAGCAGAGCCGATTCTAGCCGATCTAGATTGGGCAAAGGTGTGTTGCATGAATTAAGCACATAGTAAAAAAGGAGCAACACGGGGTAACTTAATGAATCCGTTAGATCTTGCCAAAATCTAACAGAGCCGATAACTTGGTCCATACTAGATCTTAGCCCACCGCATGGCTCATGACCTAACAGAGGAACCTTCTTGAGACCATAACTTAAATCCACCGGATGATACTAAGCATGGTAACAAGACTACTTGCATCAAAGCTTAAATCCACCGCATGATACTAAGCATGATACAAGGTTGCCGGTACTTACGGAGGTCGACGGATCGATGACTCCTCTCGAAGAACTCGACGACTCGACTAAAGGACTCGATGTTGGCACGGGGCCGGTTTGTTGTATGATTGATTCGATTCTTTCTCTACAGATGCCATGGGTTTATATTTATACCCAGGTCTTGATACAACTCCTAGCCGGACACGACTTCAATACTTGTTTCTAAAAATAAATGACGGATCTTCGTGCCCATATTGCATTCCTTGTTCGAACCAGCCTTTTCCTTATGTTTTCCACGTCATCGCGCTTTCCCGAATGCTACTACTTTTACCTGCGGAACCATGCCTCTGCCGAATGACGACGTATTCCCGACTGCAGAGTATCTCTGCCGAATGCTTCAAAGAACACCCCTTAACCGAATGACGACGCGTTCCCGACCGCAGAGCATCTTTGCCGAATGCTTCAGAGAAAACCCTTTAGCCGAATGGCATCCTTCTACCAAATCCGGCTCACATGTCAGCCTCTTTCTGGTGCCAATTTTTGGTGTCAACATCACTGCGAGGTCTACATCTTTTGATGATTACCTTCATGGTGTATATCCCAAATTTCATATAAATGGACATATGACTATCAAGTCACATATTTCCACAGGAATTTAAATAACATTTATCACTATCAAATCACATATTCTATCGGGAATAAAATAATATTTTCAGTAGTTTCACTGCACAATGTCCTTAATTTTATTTGTAAGACACATCTTAAATTTAATATTTTTGCATATATACAACACAAATTTACATCAGTAAATTAATTCCATGCATGACTCCTCATGTAAGAAAATGGCTTAATTAGCCAAGAAAGATTTCACTAAACTTGCAGCAGATGTTAGCAACTATCTGACTTGGGCAATGGATGTCAAAATCACGCTCAAAGCTAAAGGTTACATTGCCGCAATCAATGAACCAGATGCAACAGCACCTGTTGCAGAAGACACCAATAATGCAACCTTGTATTTTCTAAGGCATCCCATCCATCGCGATCTCAAAATCGAATACATGATGGAAGAGAGTCCTAGGAATCTTTGGGTTTCACTCAAAGAACGCTATGACCAACAGCAAGCCTTAATTCTGCTAGAAGCAAGACACGAGTGGTCTATGCTCCGTCTAATGGATTTCAAATCTGTTACAGAATATAACTCTGTCATTCATAAGATTTGATCCAAGCTTCAATTCTGCAACAAACCCCTTGATGATGCAGAAAAGATTGAAAATACTTTGTCTACCTTTCTCCCTTCTAACCGGCTATTGCATCAGCAATACCATTGCCATAATTATGCCAAAATTTGGTGGCAAGAAATTCAACAGAATTTCAAGGGAAAATAGAAAAGGCAGAATTATTCGAAAATAAGGGTTCTAACAAAGTCAAATGCACATTTCAACTCGAATTGATAACTCTCAAGTTTGTCAATAGTGTGGTTGTCATAGCCACATCATCAAAAAGTGCCACATGGCCAAATATTTGGTTGACTTATACCATAAATCTGCTGGTAAACAAGTTCAAGGGTACAAGTTTGAAGCTAACTTCACAACTCGACCTTTTGACGCTAGTTGCTTCACTAACGTTCCCACGGAACATGAGAATGAGACGATCGGACCGCAGTCGAACGACTTATTCAGCACGTACTGGTGACATGCTCGTGGAATATCAATCTAACGACATGTTTGGAGACATGAACTGATCTCCATGATCCCCAAAGACTTAGTTCTCTAAGTTACCTTTATGAAATCTTATGTTGTGTTGTACATATATGTTGTCATAAGTATCGTAAGACATATGATACTTAAATTAATTTAGTACGTGTCTTTTTATATAATCTATGGGTCATTTAACTCATTTTAGATTATTATACGGGAACAATCCATTTGGTGAAGGAAATTTGTTTAGTGGACACGGGTACCACTAATACAATACTCATGGGAATTAAAAATTTCCAAACTCTCATCAAGAGTAAAGGAAATGTCACAACTATCGCTGTCGCGATTATGTGATGGTGGATTCAGGTTGAGCCACATTAATTCTCCCTATAGGTACTAAACTGGAAATCGAGGATGCACTCATGTACCATGATTCCACTCGTACCATGTTGAGTTATAAAAATATCCGCCGTAATGGTTTCCATGTTGAAACTCATAATGACAACAAGGATGAATATCAATTCATCACCTAAAATGACGGATATAACAAGCAACATCTTAAGAAAATTCCTTCATTATCCTATGGATTGTATTACACATACATCAAACACGTTCAACATGTTGCATATAAGACAATTTTTCAGAATCTTGATATCTTCAAGACATGGCATATTTCCTGGGTCATCTTGGAGTTGGGATGATGCGAAAAATTATCAGCAATTCAATCGGTCATCATATGCATATATCAAAATTTCCGAAATCTTCGGATTTAGTTTGCACAACATGTGCGATAGGGAAATTTGTCTTAAGACCCTCTTATCTTGAGATCCAGTCTGAACCACTACAATTTCTCGAACGCATTTGTCGGGGACGACCATAAAGGGTCCCCTAATCATCGGAGTAACCACCATCACAAACACAAAAGCAGAAGCGCAGCTGAACCTCCATGGGCCAAAAGCCACCCCAGGACAGCCCACAGCGACTTAGCAGGGCCCAACAGCCGCTCGGGCTTGCCCATCGAGGGGACTTAAAGCTTGCACCTCATCTCCGCCTCGCTCGAGGGTCGCTCACCCCCTCGAGCAGGTACTGTGCAATCTCCGCCTCGCTCGAGGGCCCTCGCCCCCCTTGAGCGAACCCCGCGGCGCCTCTGCCTCGCTCGAGGCCTCGCCTCAACCGCACCACCCCGACAACAACATGAAATGCAAGCCCATCAATAGGACGCTAAGGTCAAAAGGTGCTCTCTCCCCACGCCGCGCTACTGACACGGTCAGGACCACTGTGCTTCCAACCCCGCCACTGTGCGGACATGCGACCACTATTGGAGGCGTGTGGACCCCTGTGCAGACGGGCAGGTGTCATTCCGATACACTGTGCTACCTGCTCCCGTCATTCCCCCACGACGGAGCCCTCGAACGGGCATGGGGGAACCCTCGAGCGGGTGTATGGGCGGCGACTGGGCGCGGACCCCAGTCGACACGACTGCCTGGATAATGACGGCCAGGTCCAATTCGCCTGTTCCGGCCACTGCGCCACCATCCCCGTAATGGGCCGACGTGCGCGACACTATGTCAACAGGAAACGCCACTTCGGCACCTGTGCTGCCAACTCCCGTCCTTCCCCTGCGTCGAGAGCAGGCATGGGAACGCCCCCGAGCGGACACACGAACCACGCCCGGACGAGGTCTCCGGTCGAGCCACCCCTCGAAGCAATGTCAGAACAGGTATAGAAGCCACCACGCCACCCGCAAAAGCCGGGATACGACCTCAACTTGCACCAGAAGCACGAATCCACAAGGACGAATGCACGCCCAGTGCACGATCGCCCGTACACATCGACTGTAGCGATCCGTTGTACCCACGCCTGTAACCGCCTTCCCCCTTCGGTCTATAAAAGGGGAAATCCGGGCGCCCTTCTAGGGGGCGACTCCAAAACACGAACACACGCACGTTCACCACACTCCACCATGATATTGGCACTCGCCTCAATCACTCCACTCTCTGGGACTTGGAGATCTCCTCTCCTCTCTCGCCTTGCTTGTAGCCCCTCACTACAAGCACGCCGGTGCAAGATAGTACAGCGCCACGAGCACACCCTACTGGACGTACGGTCCCGTGGTCGGAACCAGGATAAACCCCGTGTCACCGTGTTAGCTCTTGCATCAACCATCAGGGGACAAGACACATCGCATTCTGATTGGTGTTAGGGAGTGGCGATCATTCCTGGCACCGACAACATTCAAGGTAATATTTATGGTCTTCTTCACCCATTAACTGGACCATTTAGGTACTTGTTAGTACTCATTGATGCATCTACTATATGGTCCCATGTGTGTTTATTGTCCACCAGAACCATTCTTTTTGCAAGGTTTATTGCTTTATCAATTAAGAGCAAATTATCCGGAAAATCTAATAACATCCATCAGGATGGATAATGCCTCTGAGTTTACCTCAAAATCCATCAGGATACTTTAGGCATTAATGTGTAACATATATGTACCTTTTGTATACACACAAAATGGATTAGCCGCATCTCTTATCAAGAGAATCAAATTAATTGCTAGACCATTATTGCAGAATTGCAAAATTCCAACACCGTGTTGGAGGTCATGCGGTCTTACACGCCGCTGATCTGATTCAAATCAGACCTACTTCATATCATATGGCTTCCTCGTTGCAGTTAGTACGTGGAAATCAAAAGTATTTCCCATCTGCGAAAATTTGGTTGCGCTTAATTCGCACCAATATCACCACCGTAGTGTACATCAATGGGCCCCCATGAACACATGGGGATATATGTGGGGTATAAATCACCGTCAATCATCAAATACCTCGAGCCTCTAACAGGGGACCTATATACTGCCCGGTACGCTGATTGCATCATCGATGAGGACGATTTCCAGGCATTAGGGGGAGACAATATGTACCATACAGAATGCCATGAAATAAAATTTGAATGCCATCGGTATTCAGTCCAATGATCCACGTACTATATAATCTGAACATTAAGTTCAAAGGATTATACATTTGCAAAGCATTGCAAATCACTTGCTAGAAGCATTTACTGACTACAAAGGTGTCACTAATCCTACTGTTAAAAGTACCAGGAGGAGTATCAACTCTTACTCAAAGTCTCCCAAATCAAAATAAGAGGGGGAGAGGTACAACTGTAAAGTATATCCGCGGAAAATAGAAGCTCACTTCCAAAGTAGTAAATGCAAATCAACATCATGTAGATAGACACCAATTGGATATTGCAAATCCAAATAATATGGATGTTTCATCAGATACATCACATACCCAGCACAAGTGTGCACACAAATTTTGGTGCTGGGACATCGGAAGACCCTGACTCGACTGTATTGGGAAATCATGAAGAGTCGCAAAGGGTAATAAAATTTTCACTAATCATATTGATTCTGTTGAATCATTCAGAAAGACTACAATTGTCGACACTACTCCTCAAGATTGTAAATAACCTTCAACTGATCCAAACATAAGACCATGGCAGTGCTTCCGCACTTCAAATGGATCAAACTGAAGGAAGCAATCAGGGTAGAATTGCACTCACTCAAAATTGAGAGATATTCGCCGCTGCGGTACCAACTCCTCAAAATATTTTCCCGTGGGATCAAAACGAGGTGGTGAACAATAAAGCAAGACTTGTAACACAAGGGTTCACGCAGAGACCCGTCATCGATTTTGATGAAACATACCTTCTAGGTATGGGTGGTATAACATTCCGATATCTAATATCATTGGCAATACAAAAAAGGTCTATCCATGCGTCTCATGGATGTTGGGACTACATATCCTGATGTGTCACTTGATTCGGATATCTATATGAAAGTTCCTAAAGAGCTTGATATTCCGAACTAGAATCATTCACGCAACATATATTATGTAAAGCTTCAGAAGTCATCATATGTCTTGAAGCAGTCAGAAAAAATATGATATCCGACTAAAGGAATTCCTCCTACAGAAGGGTTATTCCAATAACGATGATTGCATATGTGTTGTCATCAAGAAATCCTCGATTGGATTTTATATTATATTATATTTGTGTATATTGATCTCAATATCATTATGAATACACAAGATGAAAGACGGAACCATCTTAAGACGGATTTGGTTGAAACCAAATTTTTCTTAAGCCTACAGCTTGAGCATCTCCCTACAGGGATTCTAATACATCAATCTGTATATATCCAGAAAATTCTTCAGAATTTCGATATGGATAAATCCTATCCATCAACTAGAGGTTTCATACCTCAGTGCCATTGGAGCGCTAATGTATATTGCAAATTGCATAAGGCTTAACATTGCATTTGTGATACATTTACTAGCTAGACATAGCGCTATTCCAACAAAACGCCATCGGCGGGAGTTAAGAGTATCTTCTGATATCTCTAAGGCACAATAGATCTTAGTCTAAATCTACAGATTTAACCAAGACCAGTATTTAACTGGATATACCGATACTGGCTATTTATCTGATCCCCATATGCCATATTTCATACAGATTTTGTATTCATGGTGGAATGGCTATATCATTGAAGTCATCAAATAGACTCTAGTAGCCACATCCACTAATCATTCTGAAATAATTGCATTATATGGAGCATCACATGAATGTGTATGGCTTCACAGAATGATAAATCACATACAACAGTCATGTGGTTTTGGTTCAATCATGAAACCAACAATTATCTATGGAGATAATTCTGCTTGTATTGCACAAATAAATATAGGTTAAATCTTGCAAACCAAGTCACGTGATAATCTTACAGATTTATTCACAGAGTCTTTACCAAAATCATTATTCCATAAATATGTTTTTGGAATAGGTACGAGACGACTTAAAGATTTGCAAAGTATCAGGGGGAGTAAATCTTCCTATATAACCTATACATAATCTTATGATTATGAATATTGCACTGTTTTCCTAATGAATTTTTCCTATCAAGGTTTTTCTCATATATAGGTTTTTAATGAGGCAATATGCATTAACAAGAAATCACATATGCCATTTCCTCCTATATTTTCCCTTAGGGGTTTTAAGGAGTTTTTCCTATGACATATTCATATTCATCCTCATATTTTTCCCATCGGGTTTTGAGAGGATATTTCAATATGATCCATAGATCATACTATTGTTCTGCTAACTTTATTATGAGTTTTCCTCTTTGAGGTTTTTCTCATATAATTTTGCTATGTAACAATAATTAATGCTATATCATTTCTCCTTATATTTTCCCCATTGGGTTTTAAAGGAGTTTTTCGTAGCATATCAAATATGGTTTCTCCTCAAATTTTGCCCACTGAGTTTTTGGAGGAGTTTTCCCATATGATGGTCATCCATCAAATATCACGTGGTTTCTCCTCGTATTTTTCCTACAAGGTTTTATAGGAGTTTTTCCCACGCAACAATCTACGAATGGAGGACATTTATATGACGCAATTGATCAAGGGGGGTGTTACAAATAATATAGTTGTATATTATAGTGATCAATATGGTAGTTATGGTTTCACCAAAGGGCCTCTCCCAAGGGGCATGTCCCTATATATATGTGTAACAACACTAGTCCTCCATCAATGAGAATCATTTCATTCATTTCTCCCACTTGTTCATTACAATTCACAACAAATCCTACATGGAGGAGACAGAGGAGAAGAGAGAGAAGGAAGTGGGCTGTAAACTTACAGCCAGCTGAGGTACAGGTTCCCAGAAACTTTATGAGAGGAGAGATGGTGGGCCAAGTATTAATGATTCAGTTTGTTTCTTAGCCAACCTATTATATGGGTGGGATTTTTGTTGGCTCTAAGTGATGTGGCAACATCATACAACCTGCTGCTTCGCTGTATTATTAGTCTTGCTCTTATAGCTACCATGCTCGAAACAACACAATATTTTACAGTGGCTTGGATTCCCGTGCGCGAGAGAGCCAACCACCTTAGACTCTGAGCCGTACGATCTCTTCATTTTTGCACTGTTTATGGAATAAAAAACTTATGAGCTACCATATATGAGCCGACTGTTGGAGGAGGCCTCAAATTTCCTGAAACATGTCTCAGCGTTGCAACATGCCCGCTGAAAAGGTGGCGCGTGCCATAATTTTTATTTAAAAGGTGTCCAACATGTTTCAACGGCACAATAACCACTACAAGAGTAGTAAATCATACGTGCTTCAATGAAATATAATTTATAGTTGTGTTATACTGGGTTTATGTACGAACAAATATAGAGAAAAAATATTTGTTCACTGGTTCGTGTTCATTGGTTTAATGGGGCGGACCCAATAAGATGCCCATTAATTATATCGGCAGATTTGATTAATAGGCCATTATAATATCCTCTGTCTCTCTGAAAATGTAATGAGGGTCTTCAAAACCTCAGCAAAATGGGCCAAAGTCCACTGAGAATTAAAAGTTGAGGAGGGGGGCATATGCCCTCGCTAGGCTCTTCTTGGTTATGACAAATCAGTTATGACAAACATATATGCAATTAAAACGTTCATGAACACAGGCACCATGGAAAAATCTTTAGTGGAAACCATGGCAGTAAGGGCCAAGGCAGAAGTCAGACATTGCATAATGCGCAACACTAGACTTAACACGGTACCGGGAGCACCATGGAGATGAAGCAGGTCCGCAATCTCTCGTGCATGCCTAGGCATTTGGTCCGTGTTTGGTGGCACCACCGCATCCGCTGCCCTCTGTATCTCAGGCATCTCCATTTTTAGTCTATGATCTCCAATCCATTCAAAGTTTTCGTAAATTACCAGTATATACGTTTGTGAAAAAAATATGCTATTGACATGTAACATACAACGATTTACAAAGAAGTATCAATATTTGTGAGCATAATAATTATGAAAGAAATATCTGTGAACCTTGAACTAGAGGGAATTAATGTTGGTCGGTCCTTTGTCTAGCTAAACTGGATAATAGAAACGAAAGAAAACAGAGTGTCACACTGGGATATCTGCCGTGAGCCGTACAAAAACAGCGTTGAAACCCGTGCCATGGTTGTTTTCTGTTTTGAAAATTGTTCATACCTCGCTCGAACTTTTGACTTTTGTGATCAGGAAACTTATTTTGGAATACATAATGAAATTAAAGAGTTTTTAGGAAATCATAACGCAAAGAGAGAAGTCATTGATATTTTAAAGCGAAGCAATTAGTTAGTACAATATTCTTACAAGGAGTTGTAATTTTGAGACGTTTCAGAGAACATCGGTACAAATTTACCAGTCTATTGGCGTTTTGAAATTGATGAAAGTTAAGGCATCAACATTCCTTTGTTTCATTAATGTATCAACGTTCCTTTGTTTGCTGAGTGCTATCCATATTCCGAATGGCATAGATTGGCGGCATATACAGGGTGGACCGGGACCTAAAATTTAGTGGGGGTCTTCTATCTAATGGACCTTCAAAACCTCAGTAAAATGGGGCAAAGTCCACTGAAACTTAAAAGTTGAGCGGGGCATATGCCCCCGAGGCTCTTCTTGGGTCCACCCCCTGCATATATTTGGTGCGCGTGTAGGAATAGTTGATGTTGCCTGGTGTGTTTACTTTTAACTTTTTGATGATTTTGACATGTAGTCCCTTGGAGAAACTATGTTCAGATATGGACACTCTCAGTGGTGCCGTGATGTTTGGCGCCGCAGCGGTTCTTGCCCTGCGTTCCCACGTAGTGTGTGAGGTGGAGGACTAATCTGACGTCGAGACAACAGTACGGCACACTGATAATTAACGCTGTTCAGGTGAGAGCATCGTATCCAATCGGGTCTCGTATCCGATCCGCGTCTCTCGACTCGAGCATCGTACGTGCAGCCCCCGATGCGTTACATGATTGGAGGCACGCATATATGCACAGCACACCATCCATCCTGCTGCTATAACTTTGCAGCTAGCTAGCTATATCCCCACTGTGTTATGATGTGTTATTCCATCGGACGTAGAGGCATTGCAGTGTAGCTGAGTTTTGCTCTAACTTGGCGGGGAATTCTTGTATATTTTGTAATTTGATGCACAAAACAAAGCTCTCTCTCTCTCTCTCTCTCTCTCTCCTGCCGGCCGCCGCTCCTCCCGTCTCGCCCGTTGCGCCTACACGAGTGGCGTCGCCCCTTGAGCACGGGATGCCGCGAGAGATCCGGCCAACGTGCATATCAAGCGGACCTCGCCCGCCTCCGCAGCAGCTATGGTTGGACGTTGGTGGGAAGCAACATGGCGATTGAATCAATGGCGCTGTCGTTGGAAGGTGGCTCGGGCCTGCCTACGTCTCTCGTGGGCGGCGGGCGAAACCCTAGCCGTCGTCACCCCCTCCCCGCTTCTACTGCTGATGCTGACAAAGTTTGTGTTTTTTGACTAGAAAGGAATAATAACTGACAATATCAAATTTATGTTTCAGATATACATGATAAATGATAATGTGAATTTGAAATCAAGCCAAGAGTTATATTGAATACATATAGGCGCTTGATATTTTCAAGCTTAGAAATTAGTTAGTATTATATTCACACAACAAGATGTAATTTTGAGACATTATGGAGAGCATCCGTCACATTTAGGGTTTATGAGTGTAGAATTTCTTGTGTTGGATCTGTTTACTGTGTGGTTCAAGATTATTTCCTTGATAGACACTCCTATGGTATGGTTAATCATGTTTTGATTTTCTTTTTTAATTTCCTCTTCTCTAGCATGTTTTTTTTTGAGAAAGCCATCAGCTTGAAAGGTGACAAATAGTTTAATTTTCTATATTCTTTTGTATTCATATTTAATACAGCCTTGATTCTACATGTTTGTTTGTGTAAGGAATTTTTTATACAATAATATATCTATTTGAGAATTTAGATGTATTTATTATGTGTACTTATTTGTTGGAATTGGAATTCAACCCGTTGCTATGCAGAACAATAGCCCAAGACCACCGGCTTACTGAGCCCATGATCTTTGCGCCGTCGATTCACAATCGAATGGTCGACAATGCGCTGAAGCTGTATAAAAACCAACTGCTACCACAGCTACTTACGTTAATAATAGGAAGCTACGTATGTACTCTGCTGCTCAAGAAGATATGCGGCCGGATGCCCAACCCTGTCAGTGCGCCTCTGCTGTGGGTGCGGATCAGAGGAACAGAAAAATAGCCACGGGCGATAGAACAGAACAGCCATGGGTGTGTATATATATACTGTAGTTTGCAGCTCGGCCATCACTGTAAAGTGTAACGAATAAGAACTAACATTTTCTTTAAGTGGAGGACTCCAATAGAGGCACCAGGGGCGGACCTGGACCTAAAATTTAGTGATGTCCTTCTATCTAATGGGCCTTCAAAACCTCAGAAAATGTGCCAAAGTCGATGTGTGTGTGTGTGGGGGGGGGGGGCATATGCCTTGCTAGGCTCTTCTTTACCTGTGTGGCAGCATACCTTTTGCCCTGCATATTTTCATTCTATACCTTAAGACTGTGGAGGGCAATGCTTTCCTAATGTGTTCAGAGATATCTTTATTTCCTTACCGTTACGATAATTTGTGGTCCAAATTAAATTTACAAGCAACACTTATGTTTGTTTCACTTACCCTCCACATGAATGGAAGAGCATCTGAGTACTCTCTCTCACTCTCTCTCCCTTTGCTTTTCTCATTGGTCTTGTTGTGAGACTGATCTTTTCAAGTGACACTTTATGTTCTAATGGCTCATGCAAGTCCATCCATTGAGTAAGTCCAGCTGTTTTTTGTTTGTTCTTCGTATTCTCGCCGTGAGAAAAGTCATTAATGATTAATCTAATCTTCAGCTTATGATTGTAGATGTACTGTGTTGTCTTCTCACTAAAAAGCAATAATAAAAAGCTGAAAAAGTTGTTGGCTGGCCGGCTGAGGTGATGGATGGAGTGGGAGAGGAATTGATGACAGGGCTATAGTGTAGGGGGCATGCACTGGTCATATCCCACTAGTAAATTTCTTGAACTCTCAGCGTTGCAACATGCCCGCTGAAAAGGTGGCGTGTGCCATAATTTTTATTTTAAAGGTGTCCAGCAATTTTCAACGGTACAATAACCACTGCAAGAGTACTGAAAATCACATGTACTTCAATGAAGTATAATTTAGTTGTTATACTGGGTTTTTGTACGAACAACTGCAGCGAAATATCAATTAGCAAAGAAAAAAATAGCAATGGCTCGTTCTGTGTTGGATGCATTACTAAGTGACTGCATATTTTTTTGGGAAACAGAAATAAAAAAAGAATAGGAACTAACATTTTATTTAAGTGAACATATCTGGAAAAGGAGATAAGGAAAACTATAGCATTAAATCATTGTGAAAATAACTGGTAAACTGATTCATTATCATTAGCAAATGATTTGGCTTGAAAAAGATTTCTGCCAGAAATATTCATTACAGGTTACTAGTTCAAGGCCAAAT
This sequence comes from Echinochloa phyllopogon, assembly GCA_033239725.1. Classification (NCBI taxonomy): domain Eukaryota; kingdom Viridiplantae; phylum Streptophyta; class Magnoliopsida; order Poales; family Poaceae; genus Echinochloa; species Echinochloa phyllopogon. The sequence goes on from BTCW01000001.1 coordinate 9,577,652, forward strand.
AGAACAAGTCTCAACAGGACAACAGGTGTTAGGGGGGACTAGGCCACGAATTACAAGTCATCTTGGCTAATGGTCACTTCATCAGGAATGCAAGGACGAGACCAAGGCAAGCAAAGAACATCTAAGCTATAGTCTTTCGCCTTTTATAGTTAAAAAAAAGTGAGTCTAATTGGGTAATATGTTATTATGGTAAAAGAGAAAACACAATGAATGTATATAAAAAATATAAAAGAAATTAAATTTGGCACACTAACATGAGCCGGAACGGGAGAGGAGTTGAGGATGCTTATAATCTGAAAGGATCAGGCGAGCGTAAGAACGAAGGGGAGTACGGTTAAAGGAATTGGTACAACTGAAAATACATCGCAGGCGTACAAGACTATCTCTCTGTTATCAATGCAACAACAGAGAGGTACAAAGCCATTTGTAATCTCCCAAACAGATTTCCAAGACTATTTAATTTCTCCCTCTTTTATTAAAAAAGATACATTATCACCTTACTTTGCCCTCCCAACCGCAACAACATTAGAGCTGCCAGGGCCGCTGCTATGGCCCCTCATGCAGTCATGCCTCCCTGATGACACAATCTGATCATAACTGATTCAGCCCATTTGAATAAAGCCCTTGCTTCTATATACGGAAAAAATAAGCACGCCCAAAATCTGAAAATAGTCGATCATGTAAACTTCAGATTAAATTTTTACATAGGCAGTTCATCCAAGAATCAGAACAAAGGGATATACAAATATGCAAATACACCACAATATTTGCATCTGATCAGTAGATGAATCTGACGATAGAACCCTCAATCAATATATTTTGAAGTAGTACCAACCAATCGACAACTCAGCTCTCTCCAGATGAGCAAGCAACAACCCACCTCTTTCTAAATGGGCAAGCAACAATTCACCTCTCTCCATCGATTCTTGATGCAGCTCCAACCAAAGAACACAATCAGCTTGCACAACTACTGAGTTGGGGCACCACCAGTGAAGCCATGGCCCACCAGCCAGGCTTCCTCTGCGCCGCTGAAGGCATGTTTCAAATCAGTGTCTCTAGGAAGGAGATCAAACTACAAAAGTAGCTTCCTCTGCGCCGCTGAAGGCATCGTCAAATCAGTGTCTCTAGGAAGGAGATCAAACTACAAAAGAAGTAGCTTTGGTTGGGCAACTGGCAACAGAATTGGGACAGAAAATGAGGATAAAAGAAGCACATCTGTTATGACATGAAAATCCTGAAGTAGAAAGCTCACTGCAAAAGGATCGGACTATTAGAAAAAGGCGAAAAAGGCAACAAAGTATTAGAGATATTTGCACAGAACCAGAAATATAACTTGCAAATATTGTTGTGTATTAGAGATATTTCCACCACAGACACATCCGAGAGGTCTTTATGAGGATCCACATAAACGAACTTGAACAAGAAGTGTATATATTGATCAGCATTGTATAAACAAATTGTGCTAAACCCCTATTGTCTATATCAGCTGCTCACATCGGTGCTAAATGCCCCTTCTTCCTCCTCCTCCTTTCTTCCTTCTTCCGCGGGGGCTCCAGCCCCCTATCCCCTTGCTACCTCCGGCCCTGATTATGTCGGCTAATACTATAATAATTTATATTCCGTGGCAATTTGCTTCACAAACTTTTGTGACTCCTAGCCGTTACTTCTACCCCCGACACAGCACCAGCAAAGATCGCACCCCGTGGTGTTGCCAGATCGTCATTGTAGCAACGTCCTTTCCATGAATGAACCTTCACCTGGTTACCTATTTCATCCACGGCTGATTGGCCTATTTTTTAAGCATGAAAAGTAAATCAATCTTTTAAGGTATGTACATACACAGAAATGACCCTAGGATAAGCATAAAACTACTGATGTAATGAAAGTATGAAACTAGATTCTCATTATTGTCCCTCTCAATTATTCGATCTTATAAGAAAGATAAAAATCTTGAAGCCGTATGAATTTTTTAAAATGATGGGTCAGAATAAAAATGTTAGCTACTCTGCAGTAATTAATTAGAGGCCAATGCAAGCAACGCTTAGCTAGGTTTGGTTCACTAACCCTCCGCATGAATATGGAAAAGCTTCTGAGTACTGCCTGTCTCTTTCTCTCTCAAAATAAACTAACCCCCGTATTGCAACTGTTTCAAACAGTGTGCAATGTTTCATGGCACATTTGACCACATCATACTAGATGTATAAAACACATTGCAGAAAAAGAAGTGAAGACTCTAGCAGAAGCACACAGGGGCGGACCTAAACTTAAAATTTAGTTAGGGTCTTTTATCTAACAGGCTAAAGTCCACTGAAAAATTATAAGGGGGGATATGCCCTCTCTTGCCACGTAGTCAATTAAAGAAGTCATCTAACGTATCAATGATTGCCAAGCATTAATAATGGCATTAATTGTTTCTTCGTAGTTGGTCGATCATGTTCGTCCCATCATTTAGCATATGCCCCTAGTGGGGGGCAAACGAGCTACGTAGGTATTTCACCCGTCACCAGAGCCGAGGCTTGGACCGCTACCACACGTACGAACATCTCCATCTTTACGCATTTTTTATTTATTCAAATATTTAATAAATTGTTACCAGTACATATTTGCATGAAAAATATATGCTAAAGGAAATTAACAACCTGCTCGCTGTGGCTCGTGAATAACTTGTACAAAAGCAAGTGAAATCTTGATCCAATGAACAGAGAGAAAGAAGAGAGGCAATCTCGACCGTCGGGCCCGGCGAAGATCCCGTGAAGAAGTTGTTTAGCGTGGAAAATCACGTGAAGCTCTTGATTCGATGCGCCATGGGATAGAAAACAAGACAGTGAGCAAACAGCAGAATCACCAATCACCACTGGTCGCTAGACTGTTTATTCGCTTCGCTGTTTGTCTTTCAACTAGCTTGTCGACCTCGCTCGCAATGAAGCAATGGCAATTACATAGTGTGAACGTAATATAGTGACTTGAGTACCGTACTAGCGGGCACCCTGCATGATATTGTACGATCGGAAGACATTGGTGCGGACGTTTTGCGGCTCACGGCTATGTTTCTTGACTGGTTAATTTTTTTTCATTCTGGGAATCTTGTATGCATGGAGTATTAAATGGAGTCTATTTGCAAAACCTTTTTAAAGATAAGTATAACTTTATACGACGAATCTAATGAGCCTAATTAACCCATAATTTACTACAGTAATGCTATAATAATCATCCTCTAATCATGCAGTCAAATGCCTCATTAGATTTGCCTCGTGAATTAGCCTAAAGGTTATAAAAATAGTTTTGTAACCTGACTTTATTTGATACCCTTAATTAGTGGTTAAACGTGTGTAAAAATTTTCACCCACCAAAGAACACTGCCCACAGTTATTCCCCCGACATAGGCCGCGCCGATCGCGAGCGAGTGCGGGGCTACCAGGCTAGCTACGGGCACGGCTATGGGCTATGGCTACAGCTTGAGCGACCGGCCGGCAGACTCACATGGAGTGAGTATTATTGATGTAGGGCCTTGTTTAGATCCAGAATTCCACCCCTAAATTCCACTGTGCCAAAAAAAATTCTCATCAAATCAAAATATCGGCCCATCCATGGAGTACTAAATGTAGATAAAATAAAAAACTAATTGCACAGTTTTGTTGTACTTTGTGAGACGAACATGTTGAGTCTAATTAATCAATCTTTGGACAATTATTTACAAATACAAATGAAATGTTACAGTATCGTATTTATGTAAACTTTGTAACTCCAAATTAGGATCTAAACAAAGGCTAGGGCTGGGCCGGCCGGGTGGGCGCAGACGGCCGCACATACGCCCTTGCCACGGGGGTCGCGCCGATGCGATGACGTACGGCCACGGGGAATCCCGGCCAATTTCTACGCCGTCTAGGTGATACGACACGAGCTGGCCGGCCGGTAGGTGGGTCTCTATGGGGATAGCGTCCCAGTATAATACTTGCTGTAAACTTGGGCCAACCACTGCTAGCTTGGCTTTGTTTAGTCGGAGGCCATGTTGGGTTCGAGAGTGCCTTCCCTTGCCGTGACGTACCGCCGATCGCTCGAGTTCAAATGGCGCAGAGCAAAAGAGCTGAGAGAAACATAATTATAATGGACAGAATGGAACAACTGCCATTAGAGTATAAGAGAACAACATCAGCCCGAATGGGGTACGTGGGAATAGCCACGTAGGACTTGGTACAGTTCACGCCTAAAGATGACAAAAGCATCGCAAAATAAATTAACCCCCGTTTTACAACAGTTTCAAACAGTGTGCAATGTTCCATGGCACATTTGACCACATCATAATAGATGTATAAAACAACTCCCGATGATGACGCAGTTGTGGCACAAAAGGTCAAAACACTTGTTATCTATTATCAAAATTAAAACTATTTACTTACTACTTCATGTGAAGCCCTAAGAAAAATAAAAATTGCATGAACTATAACAAAAAGGACCAATTGTGCTCGCCGCATCTCTGAATACAAAGAGCGGCCCCATCTAGTGGTTTGTTAAATTCAAGTTTGTGATAATTGCATGAAGGTATAGACTCCATCGAGAATGACTAGACACATCGTTGAAGAAGAAGAAGAAGAAGTGGAGACTCTAGCAGAGGCACACGGGGCGGACCTGGACTTAAAATTTAGTTAGGGTCTTTTATCTAACGGGTCTTCAAAACCTTAGTAAAATAGGCCAAAGTCCACTAAAAATTAAAAGTTAGAAGGAGCATATGCCCTCTCTCGCTAGGCTCTTCTTGGATCCGCCCTTAGGGGGCACATGCCCCTAGTGAGGGGGGCATACGAGCTGCGTAGGTATTTCACCCGCCGTCGGCGCCGAGGTTTGGGCCGCTACCACACGTTCTGGCATCTCCATCTTTACGGATTTTTTATTTATTTAAATATTTAATAAATTGTTACCAGTATATTTTTGCATGAAAAAAATATGCTAAAGGAAATTAACAACCTGCGTGTAAAGAGTAAAGGGCCTACCGAAAAGAACATTATGCCCTGCCGTCGCGATTCACCTCTACTATATTCTTTTATTCTCTTTTTGCTTCCGCATGCGATGGTGCATGTGGAGATATGTCGTAGGAGCCTTTTCTCCCCACTTGGACGCGAATGTGCGATCGAATAGCGAAGCTGAGTCCAGAGACCAGACCACGGTAGTAGCGAGCGCCCAACGTTGATACGAATCAATACAAATCATCGTGTCATTCTTTTTTTGTATCGATTTCCTTTTGTCTGATAATGGTTTTTATCCATGGTGATAGGGCGCGGCGGAGGAGATGAGGAAATAAGCCAGAGACGACGGACGACAGATGAGGGTGGGGCGAATCGAATTTCGTTTACCTTTTTCTCTCGTGCCCTGATATGCCCCAAGTCCAATTATCACCTTAAACCCTTCTCTCAATCAAATCTGCATATACAATGGCGCAAATAATCCTTTAAATGCGGAGAGAGGATATTACAGTAGCCAGAGTATGGCTAGAGTGTTTGAGATACAGGCCGGATACTGACCAAACTAGCTATGTTAACCAATCTAATTAACCAACCTAATAGTGAGGATATATACCAACTGTCGTGGAAACATTAAAGTGGGACAGTACGCTTTTCTGACAAGAGTATCTTTTCTTGATTAAGGAATAAAACTGCATCCGTTGGTTTGTAATCCAAAGACGGCCGGCATGAACTGCCGCTCTAACCCTGCAGGTTAGGGATGCACCCAGACACAGTACCCCTCGAACTGATCAGTAGAACTACATAGCTTGCTTCTAGTGAACTACCTGCGCGGTGAACTACATGTGAACTGCATTTCCTATAAAGAGAGCTAAAAAATTAAAAATATAGGAAAGTACCATGGCATCTTGGCTAGGGATGAAATCGTTCAGAAACGATCGAAAATATTCATTATCATTTTCTAACCATATTTTTTTTACTCGGAAGCGAAACGAAAACGATACGCTCGGAAACGATAACGATAACGGTAAAGTCGATACATCGGAAACGAAACGGGAAAACGGAAACGGTAGACCTCGAAAACGGCATCGGAAACTTTCATCCCTAATCTTGGCGTTGTCTGAAAGTACCGTGGCATCTTGGCGTTGTCTGCCATGCCCGTCGCCTCCCCAATCGTCTTGCTCCTTTCCCGTGATCCGACCCTGCCTGCGCTCATCTTCTCCAGGCGCCGCAATTAATCCATTTCAATTAATCATCTAGGATAAATCATCTTCTCCAGGCGCCGTCCGATGCACGATAAATCTTCTAGGATAAATCATATTGCAGTTTCGTCGCTGATTTCTTGCCATTTTTATACTATTTTGTTCATGTATCTTGAAATTTCTACAATGGGTGAGATACCCATATATACCTAGTGTTTCACACGTATCTTTTGCTTAATATTTGTTCCTTCGGGTTTTACTTTTCTTTTCTCCTGATTTTTCATGGATCATATGCATTGGGGAGGGTCAAAACGGTGGTGGAGGTGAAAGAGTTAAAAAATAATGCTTGAACAGGTAATTTAGTCTCCCCTAGCCTTTGAAAACTTACTGTTTTGTTCATATCATTCCAGCAAATTGTTGTGCATGGCTCCTCCTCAAACCAGACCCGCCCGGGTTCTAGAATTGAAAGTGAGAACCATGTAGATGGGGCAGTCAATATTCAGTTTAGCTTCTCATAGTTTGAGCTATTGGCCAACCCCCAGATACTTACTGACTAATGTGTGTGTGTGTTTTTAGTAGCGCATGTTTTATCCTTAACATATATGACTGAGGCTAGGAATTTGCGTATGCGGTGAATTTAATAGCGCATGAGTTTTACCAGCTGGGAGAGGAGAACCGGGTTCAAGGTTTCATGGGCCGTTTTGGGCCGGAATGCCGTGCATCGGAACATAGTACCCTATTACGATCGCCCCGCCCGGTGGTTGCCGCCAAAAACCCAAGTTTGCAACTCCCCCCATTTCCCCGCCGCGCGACGCGAGTTGACGAAACCGCCCGGACGCCGCCGGCCGTTCGATCCCGTCGAGGACGCTCCCCGCCGGTTCCCTAACTGTCTCGTTCGTTCCCTTATATATCACGCCCTCGCCTGAATCGTCCTCTCCAATCCATCGTCGATCTCCTTGCTGATCGAGTTGTTCCTGTCTCAAGATCGATCGATCTCATCGCAGAGCGAGGCCACTTGCGAGAACCGCCGCCGCACGATCCTCGGCTCGGTCGGCCATGGCTGCATCGGCGACGTCCCGCCGCCCCCTCGCGCCCGCCGCCGCCCTCGTGCTCGCCGTCTGCTGCCTCAAGGCGGCGGCCAAGGGGACGCGGTACAGCGTCGGCGGGCCGGACGGGTGGCGCGTGCCGCCGCCGGAGGACAAGGAGAAGTACTACGCCAACTGGGCGTCAGGCATCACCTTCTATGTCGGCGACTCCATCGGTAATCACCGCCGTCGATCGCCTAGCATCATATCCCTGCCTACCAATCATCTAATCCGCATCTATCTCGTTAACAATCGTTCATATATTCTCTCTTTTGGATTTGGATCGATCGGTCCGGCATTTGCAGAGTTCGTGTACAGGAACGACACGGTGATCAAGGTGGGCAAGACCGGGTACTACCACTGCAACGAGACCGTCCCCGGCGCGGCGCCACGCGACGGCACCACGCTCTTCGTCCTCGACGCCGCCGGCCCGGCCTACTTCGCCAGCGCCGACCTCGCCCGCTGCGCCATGGGAGAGCGCCTCATGCTCGACGTCCTCCTCCCCGCCGCCGCGCCAGGGCCCTGGTCGTCGTGGGCGCCGGCGCCGTCGCCGTCCGCGCACCACTCCGGCGCCGCCGCCACTCATCACGCCGTCGTCGCCGTCGTGCTGGTGCCCGTCGCGCTGATGGCGCTGGCGGCCGGCTTCGTTTGAGCAACTGCGCATTCATTGTTATGTTAGATTGAGCATTGCGATCTGTTGATCTTATCAGACTGTACGTGCCATGTGTTCGTGTGCTGTTTGTGTCGATTATGCTTGTTCATTAGGTTGCTGATGATGTAGAGGAATCGGTTCGATCGATAGGTGGTGTTGCCGTGATGTATCGTTTCATGTTGACTTGGATTATTTACATCGATCGCCTGTTTCGTGTGATCATCTTGTTTACGGGCAGTTGCTCAGTGTTTGAGTGGCCTGTGTTTGATTTTATCAATGTTTTCTTCCACTTTGTTTCCGTCATCTCCCATCACTCAACATGCATATATAGTGGAGAATTGGAAGTTCTGATAATATATAGTAGATGTTTGAAGCTTGTATAGCCACCCCTTTGCATGACATAAGGAGCGTGTCAGTTGGCATTAAGAAAAAACCCTTACGGTAACAAGTAATTTGCAGCTAAATCTTAATCCAGAAAATACAAACAATTCTTCAGAACATTATTCAGAATATTATTTATTTTGTAATTTGTTAGTGGCCACACGATTGCATACCCCTACCACAAAATTATATGACAACAAAGACGGTAAGTCAATGGTCCTCCTCAGGCCAGTCTTATCCTCTCCCCTTTTTTCTTAAAACAAAGACAAGAGCACTGCCGATTCATTTAAGAAGAAGAAGAAACAATTGTACATAACGAGCCGAAGCTTACCCAACACCACACGACAAACGCACATCAACGCAACGCTACACCACCACCACCTGGGAGAGGCGCTGAAAGGAAGCCAACGAACTGCGCCGTTGTCACCAACGCTGAGCCACGCCGAAAGCCGCAACCACCAAGACACCTCCACCACGGGAGTATCACCCTCAAGCTGCACACCCACGGTCGTCGATCACTCTGCTCCATCCTCTCCCCCTTCTCCCCCTAAAATCTCCCCCCTAAAAAGAACGAAGTGGAGACCAAAAATTGGTCCTACTTTTTGCCCACGACGACCGCGGGGACGACCGCGCGCCCGCCACTCGCCCCCTCCCGCTGCCCACGGCCCACCTTCGATTTTGCCCACGACGACCGCGGTTTCCCCCTCGCGCTGCGCACGACCCACCTTTGATTTTTCACGCGCCTCCCCCACCGTCTCCCACCTCCCGAGCCGCCGCCCCTCGCCTGCGCCGAGTCCCCACGCCACCGCCCCTCGCCTGCGCCGAGCCCCCGCCGCCGCCTGTCGCCGCCCGTCGCCGCCCCTCGAGCTGCCATTGCCCCCGTTCGATTCATCCTCCGTGCTGCACGAGCTGAGCGCCTCCCAACGTCCCAACCGCCACCGCCGCCCATCTCGACCTGCCTGCGCCGAGTCCCCGCGGCCGCCCCTCGCCTGCGCCAAGCCCGTCGCCGCCCCTCGCTGCCGTTGCCCCCGTGCTGCACCAGCGAGCTTCGCACGCGTCCAGGACCTCCTCGCAGGCGTGCCCTCTGCCTCCCTGCTCAAGCCTGTCGTCGCCACGCCTCCGGATCGACGCCCCGCCGCCGGATCGACTCTGTCAACGACCCGTCAGACCCTACCTCTCCGATCAGCGTCTCCCGCAAGCACTCGGCCAGTCAAAACGCCATCCGTGCTATCCAAGTTCACCACCAACCGCCTCAGTGCTTCCTCTTCAAACGCGGTTGCGCTCGACGATCCAGCACAAGGTAACTCACAACCACGTGCAGAGAATGCTCAAGGGAAGGAAAATTCAAAATTCAAAAAACTAAAATTATGATTGAGATTTTATTAACTTTCACAATCTTGGTGCGTGTTACTGAACCAATAGGACGAGGATGGGCTCATAGCTTCCTGACAAATGAGTAATTTTGTGTTGAGAACGATCAGGGGAAGGAAAATTCAAAAAATGAAAATTATGATTGAGTTTTTATTAACTTTCACAACGGAAAACATCGGGTGCCCACGGCGGCATGTGTCCCCCTACGCAGAGTGAGACACGTGGTGTTGGTTTGCAGAAGAGGATTAGCAAGGTCGAGGAATTAGTGCTAATACGTAATGGACCTGACAAAAAGTTTCAGCAATTTTTCTGGAGTTTTTTTGAAAGAAAACACCCCCAAGGGAGACCCTGAAGTTTAATGTGCCTCACCCAAGATTTGAACCCTGGGTGGGAGCCTTCTAGCCAGTGGCCTTTGCCACTACACCATGAGCTCCTTGGCATTTTTCTGGAGTGAAGCAAGCGTGTGCAGGTCTGGGGGCCCACAGGCCAAGGAATCTTTTGCGTGCCCACCAGCCACCCCTATCTCTTCGGTAGCTCTCTCTGTTGACACGGTCTCTGCACTGGCCTCCGTGATGGACTCGCCAACGGTTTCAACTGCCTCGCGTGAACTGCGCGCGCTCACAGCGCTCTGCGCCGCGCATGCTCCGCGTACGCCCACGCCGCGCCCGCTCCGTGCGCGCCCACGACGCGCCTCGCCGCGCATCTGTAACAGAGAGATAGCTGTGTTAGTTAGCACACCAAGTGTATATATGTTGTACAATGTCAATCAATACAGCTGCGGTTCTCTCATTCCCAATTCTACATGGTATCAGACACCGAACGATCCAACCTATCCAATCTGTTCGCCTCACATTCTTCTGCATCTCCTTCCATGGCTTCCTCGCCTACGCACTCCTCTTCCAGCGACGAGTATGATGATGCCTCTCCACCTCAACCAGCCGCGGCATCTGTTCTTCAGACGGTGAACATTCGCAATCACATTCCCGTCGTCCTCGACTACGTCACTGCCAATTACAGGGCGTTGATGCTTCGACTCCGTCCTCGGCAAATTCGGCCTCGATGCCCATTTCCGTGCGCCGACGCCGATCGCCAAGCGCACCGCTGAGTGGCGCCAGATCGACAGCTGCCTCGTCAACTGGATCTACACCACCGTCGCCACCAACGTTTTCGACCTCGTCCACAAGCCGCACATCACCGCCTACTCCCTCTGGTCTGATGTTGAGGGTCACTTCCGTGACAATGAGCTCGAACGAGTCGTGCTCCTGGAGGCAGAGTTTCGCTCTGTTCACCAGGGTGATCTCTCCATTCGCGATTACTGCACCAAGCTGAAGCGCCTCTCCGACCAACTCCGCAATGTCGGCCATCCCGTCTCCGAGCCGAGCCAAGTGCTCAATATCCTCCGCGGCCTCAACCCCAAATTTCGCCACCTCAAGCCTGTTATCAAGTCTAAATCCCCACCTCATACATTCAGCAGTGCAATGAGTTACCTATTGCTTGAGGAGGCCTCGGACTCCCACGACGCCAAGGCGGACGCCGCGCAGGCGTACACGGCGCGACAGGACACCACATCGGCTGGCGGCTCCTCCAACGGCGGCTCCACCGGTGGCTCCTCGTCGAGCGCCACCAGTGGCTCCACCGGCGGCTCTGCCCCTACCAATGGTGGATCTTCAGGCACTCCCGGTGGATCCGGCGGGTTCCGGCCTCGGAACCCGAAGAAGAAGGGACGCGGCGGTTTCGGCTACAACGGCGGCGGCGGCGGCCGCGGCTCTGGAGGTCCACCTCATCCCTCCACACCATGGGCTGCAGGATATAATCCATGGACTGGGCTCGTCCAGGCGTGGCCCATGCCCATGCGGGCCCCCGGCTCCGGTGTCCTCGGCCCACGACCACCGTTCCAGCCGCAGCAGGCCATGACGGCCTTTCATCAAGGTCCAGTCCCGCCATCGCCGATCCCTGGCGCTGTCTGGGACAATCAGGCCCTCTACTCCGCGCTCAACAACGCCGGCGTCGCCACTCAGCCACCCATCGCCTCTGAATGGTTCCTCGACACTGGTGCAAGCAATCACATGTCCTCCTCCACCGGTAATCTACCTCTCACTCGCCCCCTTTCTTCCTCCATCATTGTTGGAAATGGTGCTCGGCTGCCTGTCACGCAAGCCGCCGACACCGCTGTTCCCACATCATCTCTCCCGCTGCATCTTCGTAACATTCTTGTTTCCCCTTCCCTTGTCAAGAACCTTGTTTCAGTTCGTCAGTTAACGTGTGATAATAACATTTCAATTGAGTTTGACCCCTCTGGCTTCTCTATAAAGGATCTTCCCACCAGAACGGAGATTCACCGATGTGACAGCACCGGCGATCTCTATCCTCTCCGGCCGCCACTGCCTCAGACCTGAACTGCGACATTGGTGCCCACGGTCGATCTGTGGCATCAACGTCTCGGGCATCCCGGCGCTCCAGTACTGTCACAGGTCTTGGCATCCTTTGAATTTAGTTGCAATAAGTCAAAGACTCATTCTTGCCAATCTTGTCAATTGGGCAAGCATGTTCGTCTCCCCTTCCGTTCTTCTGAATCACAAACTCATTTCCCTTTCAAATTGTTCACTCTAATGTATGGACATCACCCGTACTTAGCAATTCTGGTTTCAAATACTATGTTGTGTTCTTGGATGACTTTACACATTACATTTGGACGTTTCCAGTCCGTGCCAAGTCCGACGTTTTGCCCATCATCCGTTCTTTCCATGCTTACGTGCAAACTCAATTTCGCCTGCCCATCGTCGCGATTCAAACTGACAACGGCCGCGAATACGATTCTCATGCTTCGCGCGCCTTCTTCTCCCCCCATGGAATCGCACTCCGTCTCTCCTACCCGTATACGTCCCAGCAAAACGGCAAGGCAGAACGGGTGTTGCGCACCATTAACGATTGCTTGCGTACACTCTTGTTTCATAGTGCAGCTCCCCCGACATATTGGGCCGAGGCCTTGAACACGGCGACGTTCCTGCTGAATCGCCGTCCCTGCCACGCCACCGGCATCCTGACGCCGCACGAACTCCTTCTCGGCGCGCCACCGCAGTACAACGACCTCCGTGTCTTCGGCTGCCTCTGCTTCCCCAACCTCAGCGCCACGGCCGCCCACAAGCTGAGTCCACGATCAACCGCTTGTGTCTTCCACGGATACCCGGCGGATCATCGGGGCTACCGATGCCTCGACTTGACTACGCGTCGCGTCATCACCTCACGGCATGTCATCTTCGACGAACATCGCTTTCCGTTCCGCGAGCAGATCACCTCACCGCCGAACCACGGTGCACCTACATCGACATCGACACCAGCGCGCCCAGACGACGACGACCCACGTGCTCCAGCGCCGCCCCTCCCACGACACCGGCCACCACCTTCCACGTCGCCGTCTCCCTCGACGCCACCAGTGCCCCTGTCGCCTGCGACACCGGTCGCCTCGCCCGCGGTCGGCGCGATCACACCGACTTCATCACCAGTGTCGACCTCCACATCGCCAACCACGACCTCACCGCCGGTGCTCTCGCCCGTGCCGCTCGACGTCCAGGCACTCCCACCTTCCACGGCCGCTCCACCGGCACACCACATGACGACGCGAAGCAAGGCTGGGGTGTTCAAACCCAACCCCAAGTATGCCATGGTGGCCGCGACTCCATCACTGTCGCCGATCCCCAAGTCTGCCCGCGAAGCCATGAAGGATCCCAATTGGCGCGCTGCCATGCAAGCGGAGTTCGACGCTCTGATCGCGAACAAGACCTGGACACTCGTTCCCCGACCACCTAACGCCCACGTCATCACCGGCAAGTGGGTGTTCCGCGTCAAGCTCAAGACCGATGGCACATTGGATCGGTACAAGGCGCGCTGGGTTGTCCGTGGCTTTCACCAGCGCCCGGGCATCGACTTCACCAAAACCTTCTCCCCCGTCGTGAAGCCGGCGACAATTCGTACTGTCCTCGCTTTGATCGCTGCCCACGCCTGGCCGGCGCATCAATTGGACGTCTCCAACGCCTTCCTTCATGGCAACATCGACGAGGAGGTTCACTGCCAGCAACCCACTGGCTTCCATGACCTGGCGCGCCCTGACGACGTCTGCTTGCTGTCCCGCTCACTCTACGGTCTTCGTCAGGCTCCACGAGCTTGGTTCAATCGCTTCGTCGACCACGTCCTCACGCTCAGCTTCACTCAATCACGGGCTGATCCTTCTTTGTTCGTGCTTCGCGCGGGGAACACCACGGCGTACCTGCTCCTCTACGTCGACGATATCATTCTCTCGGCGTCCTCCACGGCTCTGCTCCAGGACATCATCGCGCGTCTCAAGTCCGAATTTGCGATCAAGGACATGGGCCCTCTTCACTTCTTCCTCGGCATCGACGTACAACAGCGCTCTGATGGGTTTTTCCTGTCTCAAGCCTCGTACGCCCGCGACGTTCTGGAGCGTGCGGGGATGGCCAACTGCAAGCCTGCTATGACACCAGCCGAGGTCAAGGCCAAGGTCGCAAGCTCAGATGGCGAACTCTTCTCGGATGCATCATGGTACCGGAGTATTGCCGGGGCTCTCCAGTACTTAACTCTCACAAGGCCGGACATCGTGTACGCAGTGCAACAGGTCTGCGTTCACATGCATGCTCCTCGCGACAGCCACGCCACCATGCTCAAGCCCGTCCTCCGGTACGTCAAGGGCACGGTCACCTTTGGACTCCACCTCCACGCCGCCGCGTCGACCAATCTTCTTGCCTACACCGACGCCGACTGGGCCGGCTGCCCTGACACTCGGCGCTCCACATCTGGATTCTGTGTGTATCTCGGTGACGCCTTAGTATCCTGGTCGTCCAAACGGCAAAACACAGTGTCCAGATCGAGCGCGGAGGCGGAGTACCGAGGAATCGCCAATGCCGTCGCATAGTGCACTTGGCTTCGTCAACTTCTCGGCGAGCTCCACCATGGCGCGCCATCGTCTATTGTGACAATGTGTCATCGGTCTACATGTCCAAGAATCCGGTCCATCATCGTCGGACCAAACACATTGAACTGGACATACACTTTGTCCGGGAGAAAGTGGCTCTTGGCGAGCTGCGTGTTCTTCACGTGCCCAGTGACAAGCAGTTCGCCGACGTCTTCACCAAAGGCTTGCCATCCGCCCTGCACGATGACTTCAGAACCAGCCTCTGCGTCGGCAACGACAGCTGAGACTGTGTGTGTGGGGGGGGTGTTGACACGGTCTCTGCACTGGCCTCTGTGATGGACTCGCCAACGGCTTCAACTGCCTCGCGTGAACTGCGCGCGCTCACCGCGCTCTGCGCCGCGCACGCTCCGCGTACGCCCACGCCGCGCCCGCTCCGCGCGCGCCCACGATGCGCCTCGCCGCGCATCTGTAATAGAGAGATAGCTGTGTTAGTTAGCACACCAAGTGTATATATTGTAACAACCCAAAATTTCGTAGGAAAATGTTGAATGCAAAAATGAGGATTTAAAAAATTTTGGTGAATTGTTGTGCATGCAAACCAACATATAAGGTTGCTCTCTATTTGTTTCCTCTGCTCTTAGGCAAATTTAAATTTAAATAAAAATGATTTGAAGTGCTAAGGACCAAATAGTTGTGATTTGGAGTTATTTTGGTTTTATTGGATTTTTGGTTGTGTTTGAATTCAAATCCTAATTTTGAATTCAAACAAATACTAACTAAACTAATTCAAAATCCTAAACTAACTTCGTGGGCCGAATCTTCTATCCAAAGTCTGAAAACCACCCTTCAACTCTTTCCCCCGAGCCAACTGTAACGCCCGCGTTTTAATCTCTGGAAAAGCACCTAAAGAAATCACCCGGTGAAAACCCTTTCAAAATGTTTTACCGCCCGAGCTCCCTCCTCCGCCAAACCTGTTCGCCTTGTTTTCTCCGCCCCCTCTCTTTTCCTGTTCGCCTCGCTGTCACCGCCCTCCTTTCCGTCCCATCCCGCGTCGCCCGCTCTCGGGTCGACCGCCGGGTCCGTCTCTCGCTGGCCGACCAACTCCGACGCCCGTCGTCCTTCCGCCGCGAATCCCGCCGCTTCCCTCCCCTTTTCCCTTCTCTCTTTTCTTTTTCCCCTTTTCTTTCTTTCTTCTCCTTTTTTTTCTTTTTCCCTTTTCTCCTCCTTTTCCCCTTCCTCTGCTTCCTCTGCCCCGAGCGCCCTGCTCCACTCACCGCCGGCCACCCCTCCCTCTCTACTCTGCTCGTCACCGACCACCCGTCCTCGGCCGGCCTCACCCCTCTGCTCACTCCTCGCCCTCCAACACGCCACCACCGACCGGCGCCGTGCCACTCCTCCTCCGCGACCCCACCTTCCTGCACACGACCGCCGACGCGCCGCCGGCCGAACCCCACCCGCTGCTCATCTCGTCGTCGCCATCCCGCTACCCCGCCGTGCCGGTCGCGCGCACACGCCATCGCTCCGCCACGGCAGCCACTCTCGCGCACGCCATCGCCACCGCCGCCCCACGTGCTCGCCGCGCACGCGCTCTCGGGCCGGCCCCGCCGCAGCGCTGCCCCGCCACCGGCCACCCGACCACCGTACAGGCAGCCGTGCCGCCCTCCACCGTGGCCCCTCCACCACCATCGCCGAGCCACGGCGTCCGCCCAAGCACGCTGCGCATCGCGCACGCCACCCCGGCCGCCACCGCTCCAACCGCCCGGCCCGCCGTTGTCCTAGCGCCACGCCACCCGCGCCGGGCCACCACCACACCACGCGCACGCCACATCACGACGAGCACAACACCAGCCGGACCGCCGTACCAATCACCACCCATTTTCCGACCGCCATTAAAGCTTCACCCGCCGGCCGCCAAGACCGCCGCCGACCCCTCTCGTCGGCCCACCTCCTCGCCGCCTCTCCGCCCCTATAAAAGGGCCCGACGACCTCTCCTCCACCACCTCCCGCTCACACACCCCTCCAATCCCCTTCACCGCCGCCGCAGCGCCACCACCCACCCGCCATTGCCGCCGCTGCCTCTGGCCCTCGTGGGCAGCCCTCCCCACTGCACCTCTGCCTAGGGTAAGAGCACCAGTGGACTCGCCGTACTCTCCTCTCCCTCCTCCCCCAACCAATTCCACCCGAGCTGCCCCGGTTCGCCGCTGATTTCGCCGCCGCCGACCGCCGTTGCTCTCCCCCCTCGGTACTATTCGGTTCGAGAAAGAAGAAAGGGCAGTTTTGCCCATAACCCCCTGAAGTTTCCCCTATTCGAACCCGCAGTCCAAGCTTAAACCCTCTCTCTCTGACGCGTTTACGCAAAACCCCCTGGGCTTTCACCAAATTAACCCGCAGCCCTTCAGTCACTATTCTCTCTCTCTATTTATTACGCCAGAGGCCCTCGGACTTTTCTGTAATTACAGATAAGTCCTTTTCTCTTTAAAAACAGCCCTAAACCCCACTAAACTCGTCATTTCATGCGCCAAATTAATCCCGTTTGACCCCAAACTCCACCACAATATTCAGCAATATATTTCCGCCAAATCCATCCAGTCCACATTCAAAAATAATCATGTCATCACCGTCCGCTCTCTTTTTCCGTTCTTCCTTTCAGAGCTCAATAAAAGTTTTTCTTTTATTTATTGGGTGTTTGTTGTGTGTGCCGTAGACTCCGCTGTGAACGAGGAAGGACTCGAGGAGGAGCAGTGCTACGAGCAGGAGCTTGGAGACCAAGACCCCGGGCAGGAATCCCCCGAGGGTTGGGAGAACGGCAAGTGCAATCCCACCCTTTGATGCATACTTTTGTCCCAGTTTTTATAAACACAACCCATGGCCTGATTTATAAAACTTGCATAATTTTACTGCTAAACCCGGTTGGATAGCCATGCCTTGATTGCTATGACTGTTTCCTTGACAACCTAGATTAATATTTAAATATGACAATGCTCTATTTGAATATTAGTCACTGCTAGAAAGGCTTAGGAACATTTTACCATTATACCCCCATGACAAATACTTGGCGTTTACAAAAGCAACTGGGTGCGTGCTTTAAAATAAAAGAGATGATTTTCGTGAATAAAATGAGTACCCGTGTGGGATGAGACAGACGGTATTTCTGTGTGAAATACCGAGGTGAACTCGAACCTGTGTGGTTGAGCATGGTGGGAGTTGTCTATCCTATCACAAGTTTTGGGATGATGTTGATGTGTCTTCTAGCCTAACCCTTTTTATTGTACCACCACTCGACCGTTGTATGTGGCAACGGCCTAGCATAAATCCCACTAGTTGAACTGCTGGTTATGTGGTGTGCTGGTGAGCAACAGAGGGCCATGGAGCCGGGGATACGATCTATGTGAGGTATGCCCCTGGTTAGGACTTCGTCGGTAGGTGGCTAACCCCTGGTCGCGTCTATGATAACTTGTCAGTCTAGCTATGGTGGGTAATGGCTTTGTTAGGAGCTACACTGGCACTAAGGTGTCCATGTTGTGGTAGCCTACTTGTGGTTGTGTACACCTCTGTAGAGTTAAAACCTATCCGGATAGCCGTGTCCACGGTATTGGGCGAGTTACGGCTTGGTCACTTCACTAGTCCCCTGTTTTGGTGTAAGAAAGTGTTGGTGTTTGGTTGAACTGAGAAATGTTTTGACATGGGCTACGACAGATGGGAAATCTGGTAGCAACAAAATCTTGTATGAAAAAGTATTACACTTACTGTTCCTTTTAAAAGTAATATTTGTGACAACCCATTGCGAAAACCAACCCTTTGCATGTGTAGTAAAATTTGCTTTGCTGCTAAATAAACCATAAGCCTTCCTTGTTGCTATCCTGTGCAAACTTCTGTTATACCCCTCCGTGGTTGTGGTTGCACTTGCTGAGCACGTATGTACTCACCCTTGCTTAATCTGTTGCAGAGGCAGACCCGGACTTTGTGCCTGAGGATATCGTCTAGTGGGGTTCGTTCTGCACCCAACCTTTGCCTGTGTGTTAGGGTCACCCGCTGGAAGCCGCATGCGTTGCCACTTTGATGAAGACCTCTATGTTATCAACCTTTTTATCTGGAGCTTAGTGTTAGTTCTGTTTGTTGTGGCCCTACAATGCCACCGTCTCCCGTAATGTTGTTTTTGTACTGAACTATCTATTGTAATAATGTGAACCAGCATCCTGGGACTGGTATTTGTATCACATTAAGTTCTCTCTTTCGAGGGGACGCTTCACAACCGACCCAACCAGTCGCTCCAGCCTTTCGGCCCAACCGGCCCAACATCCAGCCGCTCGCCCCTTCCTCTTTTCTCTCGCTGACATGATCAGAGCCGATAGGTTGGCCGTAGGACGTACCCCTAGGATCTTGACCCTAGTTTGTTCTTGCCTAATCCTTTTCCCCCACACAAGTACTCATCGACGGCTTTTTGACTTGTTCCAGATGGCCCTGCTGGTTGACGAGGGTTGGGGTGAAGGAGTCTGCCCCGCAGAGCCTGGCCTCCCCAAGTTGCTGCTGCTCAGCCTGGAGCACGTTGGAGTCACAGAGATCCCCGAGTACTTTTGCCGGAAGTTCACCACCAATGGTACCCGTCGGTGCCGGATGTTCATCTTTGTGGGGAGGAGCTCGCTGTACAAGGAGGTGGCACCTTGGTTTGTCCACGCCACCGGCTACGACCGCCCCAATGCCTACCGCAAAGCCACAAGAAGAGCCCTGATGTGCCTCCGCACCCTCTACAGGCAGTACCTCGTGGGAACAGCACTAGGTTTTACCCCACCCTGGAAAGTGGAGGACGCGAGTGGATTGCCCAGATGAGGAACCTTGGGAGAGATGAAGATATGGAGGACACTGTGTCCCACTTGTCCATTTACCTCACTGGCTTGGACAGGCTGTACCGAGAGACATCGGGACAGCTGAGGCACCAGATCCGCAGAGCCGAGAAGGCGGAAAAGGAGTTGGAAGAAGTGAAGGGAGAGCTGGAGATAAAGAAGGTGACAGCTACTCAGGATGTCAGCTCCCTAGCCGCCCAATAGGCCAGATGTCAGGCTTATTCGGAGTATGTGGATAGGCTGGAAGCCTACAGGAGGGAGAATGGGTTATTGGAAGGAGAGCCAGAGATGACCCACATGGATGCAAGCACACAGAGTGATGATGAAGTGACAGAGTATCAGCTCCCTCTGAAGAAACGCTGAGTCTGCCTGGAGTAGAGTCCTAGTTTAGACTAGCAGTTAGTCTAGCTTCTCCTTAAGTAGAGTCTGTTGTACCTAGTTAGCGCTACCAGCTTAGCATCGATGTATCCATGATCCTTGTACCCCACCATGTTATGCAATAAAGATCACCTTTTACCCTGCATCTGTTCAATTTTTTGTTTTCCCCTGGTTTCAGATGGCGGAACAAGGATGGACCCAGGGAGTTTGACCAGTCACACCGGGCTTCGCTAGCCTGTTGATCCCTGCGCTGGAACGCCTCGGTGTACCTGAACGCCCGAGGTACTACAGCAGGGAGTATGAGCACCATGGGACACAACGCTGCAGAGTGATCATAGTTGTCGCCAAGAGTGACCTCCACCCTGTCGAAGCATGGCGTACAACCGCCACAGGATTCAGGCACCAGGACACCTACCCCTTGGCTCTCAGGAAAGCCCTCCGCTTCATGTGTGGGATCATTGAAAGGCACCTGGTCCCCACTCCAATGAGGTACTTCCCGCCGGTCGTCAGAAGTGCAGTCTGGCGAGCCCGCATAAGGAACCTGGAGCAGCGCCGTCAAGAGGAACCCATCCTGTACCAAGTGGTCACCTACCTCAATTCCTTGGACCAACTCTTTGACGAGCAGGCTGAGCGCCTGAGGGAACAAACCTCCCGGGCTGAACAAGCAGAATTCTCGGTCCGCATGCACCAAGTCTAGGTGGCCCAAGCTGAAGCAAGAGCTGTTGCTGCCATCAGCAATGAGGCAGTCGCCCAAGAAAGCCTCAGACAGGCTCGGGACCTGCGTATCCAGGATTGGACCAGAAGTGGAACGCCTGTTCCGGCAATTGGAGAACCCCATGTCCTACTTGGGGCACCGATCATGGCATGGGGAGAAATTGTGGGAAACCCACAGGCACTGTCAGGAACTCCGGCAGGATCACCGCCCGCTAAAGAAGGACCATCTGAGCCGCCTCGGGAAAATGGGACCTTGACCGAGGCTGAGCAGGCATGACTTGCACCGCCAGAAGAGCGCACCAACCCAGAGGAGAGCTCGCCCAGCGAGTAGGCCCAGAGTCAAGCGCTCAGATGGGAATGAAGCCAGCTCGGTCCGCAAAACCCTTGTATCCCTAGCAGTAGTTCCCTACCTTGTCCTGTACCCCGCCCTGAAGTGCGAGTCTTGTTGTAACCCTCAGCTGTTGGAATGGAACCTTGTGTGCTTGTTTGTTAGCGTGTGTTCTGTGCGTGCCTCGGCAGAAGTGTTTCTGCCTTTTCAAAATGCGAACTAATTAATTTAAACATCATCTTAACCCAATCTCACGAAGGCCTTGCTCAACCTGCAGATGGTGAACACTCGTGCCAGCGCCTCTCAGAGACGCGCCCCTCCTGCTGGAGGAGAGCAACCAGAAGGAAGAAGAGAGAACCCTGAGAACCAGGAAGTGGATCAGCAGGATCCTATGGGAGAGAACCAGCCTGAAGGACAAGCGCCTGTAAGAGGCGGACCAGAAGCAAGTCATCCCAGAAGTCAGAATGAGGGATCTTTTGTTGTACCCCCGCTTCCACCAGATTTCAACTTAGCACAAGCTTTGTACCACCACACCCTGTTCATACAGAATGTGTGGAATGCCAGCCGCCGTCAAGAAACAGCCCGTAGACCCAATGCGGGTGACAAGCTGACTAACTTTCTGAGAACCAGGCCACCCACCTTTGGAGGGTCCAGCAACCCCTTAGAAGCAGATGACTGGCTGAGAACTATCAAGAGAAAGCTGGAACCATTTGGATGCGGAGACCGTGACAAAGTTCTTCTGACCTCCCACCAGCTCACTGGAACTGCCTTAGCTTGGTGGGATGCTTATTGTGCGGCTTCCCCGAATGAGTCTGCAATCACCTGGAAAGAGTTTGAAGAAGAGTTTCGGCGCTACCACATCCCCGACGCCACCATGAGGCGCAAGGCAGATGAGTTTCGTGCACTGAAGCAAGGGAGCAACACCGTGGAAGAGTACACCCACGAGTTCACTAAGCTAGCCCGTTATGCACCGGATGAGGTGAAGACAGATGCAAAGAGACAGGACGCTTTCGTCAGAGGACTACACCCAGACCTTCGAGCCCTGCTAGTCTCCCACTGTTTCCCTGACTTCAATACGCTGATGAACAAGGCCATTGTCACAGAAAAGGCCAGAATGGATGCTAGGCAAGAGAACAAGCGCAAGTTCCTGGAGAGCAAGAACCATCAGCTGGACCGCTCGCAGAAGCCCAGGAGCTCCGGATACATTGCACCTAGGCCCCAGGCCCCCATGCAGTATAGGACCCAGTTTCAGGCTACAAGCTCCCAGGCTCCCAACAACCAGTAGAAGAGCCAGAACACCTCAAAGCCGCCACAGAGCAAAGTCAGCCAAGCCACAGCCAGCAACAACAATGCGAGAGCCTGCTTCAACTGCCGTGAGACAGGACATTACATCGCAGATTGCCCATACCCTAGGAGTAAGCCTGCGATATCAGTCTACTCCAACTCGGTGAATGGACCCAAGCCGCCAGTGTCTGGAGCCAACCGTGTACCCGTCTGCAGCACCAACACCGACAGCAACAACAACAACAACACCCAGCAGTCGTATGGACGAGCCCGCGTCAACCACATCGACGCGCAGGAGGCTCAAGGAGCACAAGGAGTAGTACTCGGTGAGTTTCTAGTTAGCTCAGTTTTGGCAACAGTATTATTTGATTCTGGAGCATCATATTCTTTCATATCATCAAGCTTTGTGGGAAAGCACAAAATACCTACAGTACTACTAAAGACACCCCTACTAACCCGAACACCTGGAGGAGATATTAAATGCCAACTAGGTTGTTCACGGGTACGGATCCTTTTAAGTGGGGTAGAATTTCTATCAGACCTAGTAGTACTAGAGTCCAAAGGGATAGATGTGATCCTTGGAATGGATTGGTTAGGCAAACACAATGGTCTCATAGGTTGTGCTGACAAGATAGTGCACCTAACCAACCCAGATGGAATGCAAGTAACCTGTCACACCAAAGGAAGTGGACCAGATCCTATGATCTTTAGTATGGAGACAAAAACCATAGAAGAAGTCCCAGTAATCAGGGAATATCCTGATGTTTTCCATGAAGTTCTACCTGGAATGCCACCGGATAAGGACATAGAGTTTGCTATTGAACTTGTCCCTGGAACATCTCCTATAGCCAAGAGACCCTATAGGATGGCAACCTCAGAGTTAGCAGAGTAAAAGAAACAACTAGAAGAGTTGCAACAGATGGGATTTATCAGGCCCAGTACGTCCCCTTGGGGAGCCCCAATACTCTTTGTAAGGAAGAAAGATGGGAGCATGAGGTTGTGCATCGACTATCGTGCACTAAATGATGTCACTATCAAGAATAAATACCCACTCCCTAGAATTGATGATCTCTTTGATCAGTTGAAAGGAGCCAAATACTTCTCCAAGATTGACTTAAGGACTGAGTATCACCAACTGAAGATTAAGGGGAGTGACACCTCAAAGACCGCATTTGTCACCCGATATGGGCAGTATGAGTTCATAGTGATGCCATTTGGACTCACCAATGCACCGGCTTACTTCATGAACCTTATGAACAAAGTATTTATGGATGAGTTAGACAAGTTTGTCGTAGTCTTCATTGATGATATACTTATCTATTCCAAGAGTGCCGAAGAGCATGAGCAACACTTGCGGGTAGTGTTGGAAAAGTTGAGAGCACACCAGCTCTATGCCAAATTCAGCAAGTGTGAATTCTGGCTGGAAAAAGTAGCCTTCCTTGGCCATATTTTGACCGCCGAAGGGGTAGCAGTAGACCCAGAGAGGGTAGAAGCAGTCTCAAACTGGCAACAACCAACCAATGTGAGTGAGATCAGAAGTTTCCTTGGCTTAGTCGGATACTACCGGAGGTTTATTGAAGGGTTTTCCAAGATAGCTAGACCCATGACAGAATTGCTTAAGAAAGAAAAGAAATTTGTTTGGACCGAATCGTGCGAAAAGAGTTTCCAAGAGCTGAAGAAAAAGCTGACCGCTGCACCAGTTTTAACCCTACCAGATATTCACAGGGATTTTGTCGTTTACTGTGACGCGTCCCGCCAAGGATTAGGGTGTGTCCTCATGCAAGATGGGAAGGTGGTGGCATATGCCTCCCGACAACTTAGACCTCATGAGCAGAATTACCCAACGCATGACTTAGAGTTTGCAGCCGTGGTTCACGCACTCAAAATCTGGAGACACTACCTAATCGGGAACAAGTGTGAAATATACACGGATCATAAGAGCTTAAAGTATATCTTCACCCAACCAGATCTGAACCTCAGACAGAGAAGGTGGTTAGAATTGGTTAAAGATTATAATGTGGAAATTCATTACCACCCTGGCAAGGCTAATGTAGTGGTAGATGCCCTGAGCCGGAAATCTTACAAACCCAGGAGTGCCCACCTGCAAGAAGAGATGGCACGACTAAATGTACACATCGTCCCTCGAAATAATAGCCACCAACTGACGATCTAGCCCACTCTGGAGGATCGGATCAGAAATGCCCAGGGAACGGACAAGGATTTAGTGCAAATCTGCAAGCATACCGGAGAAAATAAGGCACCAGACTTTAGAGTCGACAGCAAAGGAACGTTGTGGTACAAGGATAGGATTTGTGTGCCTAAGGAAGGAGACTTTAGACAGATAATCATGAGCGAGGCTCACAACTCGCAATATTCCATTCACCCAGGATCCACCAAAATGTATTTGGACTTAAAGCAGAACTATTGGTGGAAAGGAATGAAAGCTGACATAGCCCAGTATGTCACCCAGTGTGATACCTGCCAAAGGATTAAAGCAGAACACCAGAAGCCGACAGGATTATTACAACCATTGCCTATCCCAGTTTGGAAATGGGATGAGATAGGAATGGACTTCGTAGTAGGGTTACCCAGAACACAGAAGGGACATGATTTTATATGGGTAATAGTGGACCGACTCACTAAAGTCGCACACTTTTTACCTGTACGAACAAGTTATGATGGAGAGAAACTAGCAAACTTTATGTGGAGAATATAGTAAAATTACATGGAGTGCCCAGTAGAATTGTTTCGGACCGAGGGACCCAGTTCACCTCGAGATTTTGGAAAAGTTTGCATCAGGCTATGGGCACCAAGTTGGATTTTAGCTCCGCGTACCACCCACAGACCGATGGCCAGACAGAAAGAGTAAATCAGATTATGGAGGATATGCTGAGAGCATGTGTCCTTACCTATGGTAAAGATTGGGAACAGAGTTTACCCTATGCAGAATTCTCTTACAACAATGGTCATCAGGCAAGTTTAGGTATGTCACCGTTTGAAGCCCTAAACGGGAGAAAGTGCAGAACTCCTTTAATGTGGTCTGGAGTAGGAGAGCGTACACTAGTGGGACCCGCGCTCATAAAAGAAGCCGAAGAGAAAGTAGCTGAAATTAGGGAGAAGTTGAGAGCAGCTCAGTCCAGACAGAAAAGCTACGCAGACAAGAAGAGACGAGAACTGGAGTTTAATCCAGGAGATTTTGTCTATCTTAAGGTTTCACCCATCCGCGGAACCCGTAGATTTCAAGTCCATGGAAAGTTAGCCCCTCGGTATATCGGACCATACCCGGTGCAAAAGAAAGCTGGAATGGTGGCCTACCGATTGGAGCTACCCGAAGCAATGTCAGATATACACCCAGTATTCCATGTCTCACAGTTAAGAAAATGCCTGAGGGTACCTGAGGAAGAACACATACCGGAAGAAGAAATAGACCTACAGACGGATCTGCGGTATCAGGAGGTACCGGTCAAAATTTTGGACATAGTCACCAAGAGAACCAGAAACTCCGAAGTACGGATATGCAGAGTACAGTGGAGCAGACACAGTGTAAAGGAAGCTACGTGGGAAAGAGAAGATGCCCTGACGAAAGAGTTCCCCCACCTTTTTAGGAGCCAGCCGAATCTCAAGGACGAGATTCCTTTTAAGTGGGGTAGGTTTGTAACGCCCGCGTTTTAATCTCTAGAAAAGCACCTAAAGAAATCACCCGGTGAAAACCCTTTCAAAATGTTTTACCGCCCGAGCTCCCTCCTCCGCCAAACCTGTTCGCCTTGTTTTCCCCGCCCCCTCTCTTTTCCTGTTCGCCTCGCTGTCACCGCCCTCCTTTCCGTCCCATCCCGCGTCGCCCGCTCTCGGGTCGACCGCCGGGTCCGTCTCTCGCTGGCCGACCAACTCCGACGCCCGTCGTCCTTCCGCCGCGAATCCCGCCGCTTCCCTCCCCTTTTCCCCTCTCCCTTTTCTTTTTCCCCTTTTCTTTCTTTCTTCTCCTTTTTTTTTCTTTTTCCCTTTTCTCCTCCTTTTCCCCTTCCTCTGCTTCCTCTGCCCCGAGCGCCCTGCTCCGCTCACCGCCGGCCACCCCTCCCTCTCTACTCTGCTCGTCGCCGACCACCCGTCCTCGCCTGGCCTCACCCCTCTGCTCACTCCTCGCCCTCCAACACGCCACCACCAACCGGCGCCGTGCCACTCCTCCTCCGCGACCCCACCTTCCTGCACACGACCGCCGACGCGCCGCCGGCC
The DNA here is from genome assembly GCA_033239725.1 of Echinochloa phyllopogon. Classification (NCBI taxonomy): domain Eukaryota; kingdom Viridiplantae; phylum Streptophyta; class Magnoliopsida; order Poales; family Poaceae; genus Echinochloa; species Echinochloa phyllopogon. Next base: position 9,603,997 of record BTCW01000001.1, read on the forward strand.
GAACCCCACCCGCTGCTCATCTCGTCGTCGCCATCCCGCTACCCCGCCGTGCCGGTCGCACGCACACGCCATCGCTCCGCCACGGCAGCCACTCTCACGCACGCCATCGCCACCGCCGCCCCACGTGCTCGCCGCGCACGCGCTCTCGGGCCGGCCCCGCCGCAGCGCTGCCCCGCCACCGGCCACCCGACCACCGTACAGGCAGCCGTGCCGCCCTCCACCGTGGCCCCTCCACCACCATCGCCGAGCCACGGCGTCCGCCCAAGCACGCTGCGCATCGCGCACGCCACCCCGGCCGCCACCACTCCGACCGCCCGGCCCGCCGTTGTCCTAGCGCCACGTCACCCGCGCCGGGCCACCACCACACCGCGCGCACGCCACATCACGACGAGCACAACACCAGCTGGACCGCCGTACCAATCACCACCCATTTTCCGACCGCCATTAAAGCTTCACCCGCCGGCCGTCAAGACCGCCGCCGACCCCTCTCGTCGGCCCACGTCCTCGCCGCCTCTCCGCCCCTATAAAAGGGCCCGACGACCTCTCCTCCACCACCTCCCGCTCACACACCCCTCCAATCCCCTTCACCGCCGCCGCAGCGCCACCACCCACCCGCCATTGCCGCCGCCGCCTCTGGCCCTCGTGGGCAGCCCTCCCCACTGCACCTCTGCCTAGGGTAAGAGCACCAGTGGACTCGCCGTACTCTCCTCTCCCTCCTCCCCCAACCAATTCCACCCGAGCTGCCCCGGTTCGCCGGCGATTTCGCCGCCGCCGACCGCCGTTGCTCTCCCCCCCCCTCGGTACTGTTCGGTTCGAGAAAGAAGAAAGGGCAGTTTTGCCCATCACCCCCTGAAGTTTCCCCTATTCGAACCCGCAGTCCAAGCTTAAACCCTCTCTCTCTCTGACGCGTTTACGCAAAACCCCCCGGGCTTTCACCAAATTAACCCGCAGCCCTTCAGTCACTATTCTCTCTCTCTATTTATTACGCCAGAGGCCCTCAGACTTTTCTGTAATTACAGATAAGTCCTTTTCTCTTTAAAAACAGCCCTAAACCCCACTAAACTCGTCATTTCATGCGCCAAATTAATCCCGTTTGACCCCAAACTCCACCACAATATTCACCAATATATTTCCGCCAAATCCATCCAGTCCACATTCAAAAATAATCATGTCATCACCGTCCGCTCTCTTTTTCCGTTCTTCCTTTTGGAGCTCAATAAAAGTTTTTCTTTTATTTATTGGGTGTTTGTTGTGTGTGCCGTAGACTCCGCTGTGAACGAGGAAGGACTCGAGGAGGAGCAGTGCTACGGGCAGGAGCTTGGAGACCAAGACCCCGGGCAGGAATCCCCCGAGGGTTGGGAGAACGGCAAGTGCAATCCCACCCTTTGATGCATACTTTTGTCCCAGTTTTAATAAACACAACCCATGGCCTGATTTATAAAACTTGCATAATTTTACTGCTAAACCCGGTTGGATAGCCATGCCTTGATTGCTATGACTGTTTCCTTGACAACCTAGATTAATATTTAAATATGACAATGCTCTATTTGAATATTAGTCACTGCTAGAAAGGCTTAGGAACATTTTACCATTATACCCCCATGACAAATACTTGGCGTTTACAAAAGCAACTGGGTGCGTGCTTTAAAATAAAAGAGATGATTTTCGTGAATAAAATGAGTACCCGTGTGGGATGAGACAGACGGTATTTCTGTGTGAAATACCGAGGTGAGCTCGAACCTGTGTGGTTGAGCATGGTGGGAGTTGTCTATCCTATCACAAGTTTTGGGATGATGTTGATGTGTCTTCTAGCCTAACCCTTTTTATTGTACCACCACTCGACCGTTGTACGTGGCAACGGCCTAGCATAAATCCCACTAGTTGAACTGCTGGTTATGTGGTGTGCTGGTGAGCAACAGAGGGCCATGGAGCCGGGGATACGATCTATGTGAGGTATGCCCCTGGTTAGGACCTCGTCGGTAGGTGGCTAACCCCTGGTCGCGTCTGTGATAACTTGTCAGTCTAGCTATGGTGGGTAATGGCTTTGTTAGGAGCTACACTGGCACTAAGGTGTCCATGTTGTGGTAGCCTACTTGTGGTTGTGTACACCTCTGCAGAGTTAAAACCTATCCGGATAGCCGTGTCCACGGTATTGGGCGAGTTACGGCTTGGTCACTTCACTAGTCCCCTGTTTTGGTGTAAGAAAGTGTTGGTGTTGGTTGAACTGAGAAATGTTTTGACATGGGCTACGATAGATGGGAAATCTGGTAGCAACAAAATCTTGTATGAAAAAGTATTACACTTACTGTTCCTTTTAAAAGTAATATTTGTGACAACCCATTGCGAAAACCAACCCTTTGCATGTGTAGTAAAATTTGCTTTGCTGCTAAATAAACCATAAGCCTTCCTTGTTGCTATCCTGTGCAAACTTCTGTTATACCCCTCCGTGGTTGTGGTTGCGCTTGCTGAGTACGTATGTACTCACCCTTGCTTAATCTGTTGCAGAGGCAGACCCGGACTTTGTGCCTGAGGATATCGTCTAGTGGGGTTCGTTCTGCACCCAACCTTTGCCTGTGTGTTAGGGTCACCCGCTGGAAGCTGCATGCGTTGCCACTCTGATGAAGACCTCTATGTTATCAACCTTTTTATCTGGAGCTTAGTGTTAGTTCTGTTTGTTGTGGCCCTACAATGCCACCGTCTCCCGTAATGTTGTTTTTGTACTGAACTATCTATTGTAATAATGTGAACCAGCATCCTGGGACTGGTATTTGTATCACATTAAGTTCTCTCTTTCGAGGGGACGCTTCACAACCGACCCAACCAGTCGCTCCAGCCTTTCGGCCCAACCGGCCCAACATCCAGCCGCTCGCCCCTTCCTCTTTTCTCTCGCTGACATGCGGGCCCGCCGCACTATTCCCCTTTCCCCTACCTCTCTTCCTTCTCTCTGGCCGGCGAAAAGCAGCAGCGCCGCGGCCAATCCTAGCGCCCGAGCTCTCGCGGCCCGTCGCGATCGCGACGCGTGGCCCTGGCGCGGACGCCAAGCCGCCCCAGCCGTCCAAGCCGCGAACCCTAGCGCGGCCGCCCTATAAAACTCCCACCAGGGAGCACTTCCCCCTTCAAGCCGCCGCCCCCCACTGGGGTATTCCGTCCACGATTCGGGAGAGGAGAGGGAGGAGGAGAAGCAGGGGAGGGAGGAGAAGGAGGAGCCGGGGCAAGGAGGTCGCAAGGGAGGCCGCAGCTGCTTCTCCACGCCGAGTGCCGCGCCGTCGCGCTGCCGCCGTTCATGGGGACGCCGGAGAGGAGCCGAACCGGAGCCGTTCGAGGGAGCACGAGCATCGCCGGAGCACCGCACATCTTCCTCGAGCTGCTGAGTACGACGACGTGACCCAGGGTGAGCATCCGTCGTTGAACCCCTTCTTTCCCCTGACTCCGGCCATGTCGCCGCCGCGCCGCCTTGCTAGCCTTTTCTGGGACCCGGTCTTTGAGCCGTGGCCATCGTCTTGTGCAGGACCTCACCGCCGAGCCGCTAAACCTTGTCGCAAACCCTGCCGTCGCCGATCTTGCAGCCAACGCCGCCGCAAGCCGGGACGCCGGTCACCGCGCGCGAGCCGCGGCTGTGTCGCGGCCACGGGCAACCGTGTGCCCGCGCACCCAACCGAGGCCGCGATGTCGCGTCCCAGCACTCACTGGAGCCGCGCGTACGCGTGTCTTCCCAGCTGAGCCGCTCTCCCATCCTTGGCCGCGCGAGCGCCGCCGGCCGCCATGGCGCCATAGCCGCGTCGCCGCCGCTCGCGTCGGGAAGCCAAAACCCCAGTCAAGCTTCCACCTTCTTCTTGATGTTTAACCTCGCGAAACCCTAGCCGAGCCGAAGCCGCCGATCTCGAGCCTCGTCGACCTTCCCCCTCGCCGTTCGCCGTGAAAACGCTACCGCCGGCCGTGCGCTGGAGCGCGCCGCGCGCGTCCTTGTCGCGCCGTGGCCAGGCCACACCAAAGACCACATCAGCACGCCACATGCACAGCCGCAGAAGATCCCGAGTCGGCCACACCCAGATCCCGTGCACCCGGTGCACCATGGACGCGTCTCTCGGCTTACCGTGGACCGCGACCACCGAGCCGAGCCCCAGCCATCTCGCGGACGTGAGCCGCCAGCCCAGCCTTGTTGGGCCGGCCCATCCCTTTCGGCCCGTTGCCAGCCCAGCCATCGTTTTTCTTTTTTTTTTTCTTTTAACTGCGCTGACGCTTGGGGCCCACCTGTCATACTCTGGCAGTCATTGACATGCGGGACCCACTGACTGACTTGACCGTGGACCTCGTTGACCGTTGACCGTTGACCAGTCAACGCTGACGTCAGCAGGGCCCACTGCTGACGTCACCATAGGCTGATTATTTGTCTGTTTTTCTTTTTCGGAAAATTATTTAATATTTTCAGAAAATGATTTAAACTTCAAAAATTAATAATAAATCAACCGTAGCTCAGAAAAATATGAAACCAGTTTCTATATTTTTCTAAAATCATGACCTACGCGTTAGTATAGAGTTTGGTGTTCCTTGGGTCTTCTTTCCTCGCTGTTTTGGAGTTTCTTTGCCAGTAGCCGCGTCTTATTTTATTTTCCACGACTCTAGGAGCTCCGGAGAACCTGGAGGAGCCGGACTACCCCGACAACTACTTTGAAGAGGAGGAAGAAGCTTACCCAGGTTCACGCCCGACCAATCTTTGAAATACCTATTAGACATGCAACTAGTATGCTAGTGCTTTACTTTACTCGCATGATACACCTGCACTGCCTTTGTTAATATCCTATTACCTTGCTACCTACTACTCACTTTATGGAATATGCTATGCTATGCATGTGTTGGGATGGTTGTGATTTGATCCTCTTGGCGTGAGTTGTGGGTGGTATGGGAGGTGTAGTGCAGCTAGGCGGTGTAAGCGAGTAATAACAACTCGATCGTTTGATCGGGGTGCTTGGGGACTGCACTTGGGTACATGTGTATAAAAGTTTTTTTTTTCCTAAAATTTATCTGAGGTTCGTGATCATAGTTCTATGAACTTTACACATGCATCAGACACTAGGTAGTAGCTTAGTGCCCAGCACTTTCTGAAAGTCAATTGGTTAACCATGCATTTTGTACGGGTCATGTTGAATGAATTGATTTGTCATACTATTTGTCACACTATCAGCCCTGCACAGGAACAATGAGAAATTTAGAGTATTCTTGTTTCCATGTCATTTCATCTTTAACTAATTTTCGTCTTATACTGAGATGCAGATCAATTGATTGGAAAGTAGTGTTGAAGTTTTCATTGTGCTGATCTATTGCTTACTTACTCATTGTGTTCAGGTGGACTTCTTGATTACCTGTTCAAGGAAAAATCAACTTCTTGATCACCAGAAGGACGGCCATCTTTAAGTAACAAATTGTTTTACCTTGGTGATTATCTGATTTTTTTCAACTCTAACATTGATGTATTGTGATTAGTTTTAGTCTATCTTGGTACTATGCCTCAATGAGTCAACAAAATTATGAATATTATCTGCAAACACTCAGGCTTCTTATGAAAATGTATCGTAATAAAAATATTTTTTGCCCACCAGTTCGTTAAAAAAAAAGAACTGTCCTCAGCATGCCAATTTAGTCCTCAGCTTGCCAATCTAATTAGTTAATTGTTTCCACCTTTGGTTGTCTGATTCGCAATGACCTCAACCATGTGAAAGTTTCATATATGTTGACCACATGTGACAAGATTTTTTTACCCGACAGACCCTACCTCTCCGATCAGCATCTTCCGCAAGCACTCGGTCAGTCAAAACGCCATCCGTGTGATCCAAGTTCACCAACCGCCTCAGTGCTTCCTCTTCAAACGCGGTTGCGCTCGTCGATCCGGCACAAGGTATGTATTACTCAAGAACTGCTATCCAGTGCTCAGCTTGCCAATTTAGTGGTAGAGTATCTAAGTTGCTCTTAACATGACATTGGATTTCAGTCTGGATTTAAATGGAAGCCTCAGGAACAGGAGATAATTCAACCCCGCTTGCAGATATCACAAACAATAAAAACCAAGGTTTGATGAAGCTGTCAGTACACTGCTAAGTGAATTTTGTTGGCAGCATCTGTATATGTATTGGTCGTGACAGGGGTTTTGGATCGTAATGAGCGGAGGAGGCAGAGGTATGCATCAATGCCAAAGGAACAGAAGGACGACCTCAACAGGAAGAAACGAGAGAGACGTGTTGAGAATAAACGTCGGGCCCATGAAAACACAACACGTGATGGAGGTATTGTTTATTCGAAGCAATGTATACTAATTAGGTTGGGATATGATGGTGACTGATGGTTCATGTCTTTTAGGTGTAGGCGCAACTCCAGCGTCCTAAACCAATAATCATTTTTTTATGCATGTCTATTGTCTGTACTAAATATATATCTGATGTCTGCATGCATGAAAACTTTTGACCAGATCAAGATGAAAATAATGAATGGCTTAACAGTGGACAATTGACTCAAACCAATGAACGGCCAGGTTAGTCTGAAAAATCACATATCCTCTCTTGATTGTGGGTGTTTCTTGGCTATTTCGTTAATGTAGCAATGGAAGAAGATGAATAATGGCTCCATAGGCCAGATTACTTGTTGTGTTCACGGTGTAAAATGCATGTTCTTTTTCTCCAGATGTTGGTGTCCCTCTGAATGAAAATGAAGATAATGATGAATGGCTCCATAGGGTAGATTTCACATCCAAAAGTAACCTAACAGGTTCGTCTGCTGCAGATCACTCCATGAAATGTGTAAGCGGAATTGTGTATGCATAATTGAGATCAATTTTTTTGGACCAGATGACGATGGAGATGACGATATTGAATGGCTCCATAGGGGACAATTGACTCAAATCAATGAACTGACAGGTTCGCCTTGTCTGTACGGTTTTCGCATCCATGCGTAATTATCGTGTCGATGTATGATGTTTGATACAGGTTTTGGTGACGGCGATGGCATAGACGACCCTTGCATCCATACAAGTTATGAAGGAGGTAAATTAGTAATCACAAAAAGTTAGTGCATCAAGTGCTAATATTAATCTAAACAATTGAGTTGTTAGCTGATAGGATATTAGTTATATTTATTGGTTACATGGCCGTTGTAGATGAACCGTAGAAGAACATAAGGTTCCTTCATTTGGCCAATAATTTTTCACATTAGTAAAATGACATATATTTTGGCAGATTAATGCACAAGGCTATAGGACTACGGTTTACCTCTTTTTTGTGTTGATGTCTGTTAGCTGCTATTTTTCTGTTAATTACCTTTACAAGTCCATTGTAAAAGCTTTTTGTTTTTCTATTGTTATCTTGAACACCTGCTTGTTACGCATAGCTGGTGGTGAAGTATTGACCGATGCAGAGACCAGCAGCGATGACATTGATGAAAGTTGCATGGAGACCACTATTGATGAAGGAGGTAAATGTGATGTTAATTTTGTCAACTCTTATTTTTTGGGAGGTGTTGACTACTGCCATCTGTTATTTTCATGTGCCCTCTAATTACCTTGTGTTGTTGTTTAAACCAATTATGTTAATTGTTCTATGCATGCTAATTAGTATATGATTGATTGTGCGTCCCTTATTATATGTGCCATAGATTAAAATATTGTCACTGACTAATATCACATTTTCAACATTTTGTGCGTTTTTTGATTGGGCGATGTCAGCCTTATTATATTGGTTATATTTAGCACAAATTGATGATCTGTATTTTAGGTCGTCATTATGATAAACCCATGTCCGTGGACGATCAATGCCTCTTTCCTGGTGAGCGTAGGCGCAGGAGGGCTAGGGCACGTTATGCGGCAATGTCTCCTGTTGCGAAGGAGGCATTGCAAAAGAAGAGGCGTGATTCAAGAGCTGGAAAGAGATTATTTGTGACGCCGCAACATAAGAAGGAGAATAGGAGTCAGAAAAACATCAAGTACAAAAAGAGGATGAAAGAGCAGCATGCAAACAACTTACATCCTGACTCCATCGACATGGCAAACCCTCAATTTAAACCAGAGCTTATATTCCCTCCTGGTGACAAAGCCCCCTCAAGGCTATCGGAAGAGATGGAGATCCCTGATTTTGGTGGCAACCCTATTTACGTCGAGGCAATTGTTCCAGAACCCCATCCTCAAGTAGAAACCCCGGAGGCCTTTCTATCCAACACCATCCAAACGTCCCAACTGACTCCAGGATTGAGAAATAGGCGACGAAACCATCGTAATCAAGAGTTTGAAGCTAGCATCGGGAGAAACACCCAAGGGACCACTGGTGATAATGATAATTTTTCGAGTCAGCCGACACAGTCCTGTGTCGTTGACAACGGTAAGGAACTAGCCAACTAATGTGTTACAAAACTGATGAGTTAATGAACATTTAACCAATATGTGTTTTACTTCTATAATATAAAGGTATCACACAGACCGACCCTCTAGGTGACAGAATTTCATCTGATGCCGGAGTAGCAGGTGGCAACATTACTTGCGAATGGGGGGAGGGTTGCCACTTTATATGTGTCTTACCTGCCATTCTGCTATTGCAGGAACTTCTAAACATGCACCTGGTCATGAAAGGTGTACTCAGACACGTCCATCCGTTGATGAAGGTATGTGCCCATGAATTGTGAATGTTTAGAGATGTGCATGCTCTTCCAGTTGGGCAAATCAAACCATGTCCAGCTCACCACTCACGTGCATGTGTTGCATCAGATGCTGATGAGACCATCGTGTACGAGGACGAGGAAGAGGATGAAGGGTATCTGTTTGTGGGACAAGGTATTAGACCTCGACGCAATTATCCTTTGTTAATAAATTACCATTCCATGTTATCTAACATATAATAACACCCTTGTGTTATCCAACATAATATAACACCCTTGACCTATGCTAAATATTAACAGATGACGATGATGATGCCAATGTACAAGTCGACCTCGAGGGGGATGATGAAGATATCGATGAACATGATGTACCAGATCCATTCGGTGCAGTCTATGCCAACGTCAAGGACGAGACCCACGTGCTAAAGCCAGTGGATAATTGCGAGTTCTGCAATGCAAAGAAGTTTGAGTTCGAACCGCCAGGATTCTGTTGCCGTAGTGGAGCTATTCATATATCCCCTGCCGACCCGCCCCCGGATGAACTCGTGCGATTGTGGACGGCCTCAGACGCTGATGCCAGGCATTTTTGGGAGCACATCAGGCATTTTAATGGGCATTTCTCATTCACTTCTCTGTACTGCAAACTTGATAGTGCGACGATCGACACTCGGAAGTGTGGTATTTACACTTTCCGTGCCCATGGCGCCCTTTATCATAATGTAAAAAACTTTGGCAAAGAAGAGAAGTATGAACCATCTCACCTCGAGCTTTATTTCTACGACAACGATCCAGCTCTTGATTATAGGCTACAGAAGTGTCATGAGAAGACTGAACAAAAAGATAGAGAGGTCATACGTACGTTGGTTGGCATCTTAAATAATGATGGCACTAATCCCTACTCGGATCACCTTCGCCCTATGGGAGAGGTAGAGGATTTTTCGGATGTCCACATCGAGTTCAACCTTGATCAACATTTGGACCAGAGAGTATATAACAAGCCTTTAACATCGGAGGTGGCGGCCGTATGGGTCGAGGGAAGTGAGCATCGGGGTCAATTCGATAATAGTGTTGTGCTCCACGGGAAGGATAGGTCATGGAAAGGCATCCGGTCGTATCATGCGTGCTACAACCCCCTCTCGTACCCTCTCTTCTTTCCAAGAGGAGAGTTCGGGTGGCACAACTGCATTCCCAAAGTTGGTGTGACTAATGAACAGGTCAACGCAGCCCGAGCCAAACGCAAGGCCCATGCGCAGGGTGGTGGCGATGATGACGCGGGTAATTGCATAAATTCTTCTTAACTAATATGACCCGATGAACATGGATCACGATACTAACTGAGAACCTTTATGTGTGTAGGTTCATCCAGAAATTTATGTGTTTCCGTACGTGATTACTATTGCTACAAGTTTCAAATGCGGCCTGGTATTTTTCAATCCAATACTGTATGGCAAGCGTCTGTTCCAGCAGTTTGCCGTCGACACCTATGCGAAGATAGAAAGCTCGCGTCTTGACTACTACCGCTTCAATCAGGATACAGTGAGGGCTGACCTGTATCAGGGTTTGGTCGACAGCTACCGTACGGGGTTGGAAGACGTGAAAGAGGTTGGGAAGCGTACGGTGCTATCACCTACGTTCATTGGTGGTCCCCGTGATATGAGGCGTCGGTACATGGATGCGATGGCTCTGGTGCGAAAGTATGGCAAACAAGATATCTTCCTCACCATGACATGCAATCCGAATTGGGACGAGATAAAGAATGAGCTATATCCCGGACAACAGGCCCAGGATCGGCCAGATATCATGGCTCGAGTGTTCAGGGCGAAGTTGGAGGAGCTGAGGAGGCGGTTGTTGCACAACGACATACTTGGCAAGGTACGTTCCTATGTATAAGTCGTTGAGTTCCAGAAGAGGGGCTTGCCGCATGCACACTGGTTGCTGATAATAGAAAGGAAGTACAAGATCACGTGCCCTGAGCAGTATGACATGATCATCTATGCGGAGCTGCCGAACAAGAAAAAGTTTCCGGAGCTCTACAGGATGGTGACAAAGCATATGATGCATGGACCGTGCGGGGTGCTAAATCCAGAATGCCCATGCACAGTGGGTCGTACTTCATGTAAGAACCGTTACCCGCGACCATTCTGTGATTCAACATCGCAGGGCAAGGATTCGTACCCAATGTACAAGAGACGTGATGATGGTCGTAAGGAAAAGATTCGAGGTCACATCCTCGACAATCGATGGGTTGTGCCGTACAACCCGTACTTGATACGTACTTTCAACTGCCACATTAATGTTGAGGCATGCAACAATATTAAGTCCGTGAAATATCTGTTCAAATATATCTACAAGGGGCATGATAGAACATCCGTTGCTGTTAGGGAGAATGGAAAGAAAGATGCCAACGGGGACGTTGATGAGATCGAGGACTACAGAGAGGCCCGATGGGTGGGGCCTCCCGAAGCGACTTCGACTTACACCAGTGTCACCCACCGGTGCAGCCGCTTCAATGTCATCTCCCCGGACAGCATATGGTTTCGTTTAATAAACGGGACAAGGTTGAACGCGTTATAAAGCATCCGCGTATTGAGGAGTCAATGCTCACAGAATGGTTTAACTACAATGAGCATCATCCGGAAGCACGAGGAATCCTGTATTGCGACTTTCCACAGTATTTTACATGGAACGTGAAAGATAAAGTTTGGCAAAAAAGGAGAAACTCGAAATACTCCGTCGGGAGACTCGTATCTGCGAATACAGCAGAGGGCGAACGCTATTTTCTTCGGGTTCTCCTGAACAAAGTCCCTGGAGCGAGGTCGTGGTATGACCTCAGGACTATTGATGGGGTGCATTATCCTTCGTTTCGTGAGGCTGCAATGAGGCGATGCCTGATCGAAGAGGACAAATCGCTTGATGATTGTCTTACTGAAAACAGCCTGTTCCAGATGCCATCCTCATTGCGTACATTGTTCGCTACGATAATTGTATTCTGCGAGCCGAAAGATGTGGCTGGTTTGTTCAAAAAACACTTTGATGCAATGGCAGAAGACTACAAGCGCAATAATCCAAACCCGAATGCGGTGCAACAGCTTGTTCTGATTGACATCAGGAAAATGTTGCAATCAATGGGTAAGGACATAAGATCGTTCCCTCTTCCACAAATCGACGATGCATTTGACGACGCTAGTGGGATTCCTCGTGAGATATTTTAGGAGTCGAGCATTGAGACTAATCTGGAAGATGTTACACTAGCTGATATGCTAAACGAGCAGAAGGCTGCTTATGATGTCATAATGTCAACTGTCGACACCGAACGGGGTGGCTTATTCTTTGTTGATGGACCTGGCGGCACAGGAAAGACATTTTCGTACAGAGCACTTCTCGGAACCGTCCGCAGTCAGAACAAGATTGCTGTTGCTACAGCTACATCTGGTGTCGCGGCATCTATAATGCCTGGTGGGAGGACGGCACACTCACGTTTCAAGATTCCCCTTACGCTTGATGACTCATGTTGTTGTAGCTTCACGAAACAGAGTGGTACCGCCAAGCTGCTGCAGTCCGCGTCTCTCATCATATGGGACGAGGCGACAATGACAAAGAGGCAGGCTGTTGAGGCGCTAGACAATAGCATGCGTGATATAATGGGTCGGCAGGATCTTCCGTTCGGTGGGAAGACGATTGTCTTTGGTGGAGATTTCAGGCAGGTCCTCCCTGTTGTACGGAAAGGATCCAGGGCTCAGATTGTCGGTGCTTCCTTACGGAGGTCGTACCTTTGGGAACACATGCGACATCTTAAGCTCGTGCACAACATGAGGGCCCAAAATGACCATTGGTTCGCGGATTATCTGTTGCACATCGGTGATGGCATAGAGGAGGTTAACAATGATGGTGATGTACGCCTTCCTGACGATATATGTGTCCCATACTCCAGGGATTCCGAGAAAGATCATAACACGTTGATTGATAACATCTTTCCAAACCTCAATGAAAACATGACAAACAAGGACTACATCACCTCTAGAGCCATTTTATCAACACGCAATGATTGGGTGGACAATATTAATTTGAAGATGATCAACAAGTTCCAGGGTGGGGAGATGGTGTACCATAGTTTTGACGAAGCGGTTGATGATCCACATAATTACTATCCTCAAGAATTCCTTAACACATTGACTCCCAACGGGCTACCTCCACATGTCCTAAAGCTCAAGATCGGCTGTCCAGTAATATTGCTTAGAAATATTGACCCTGCAAACGGACTCTGCAATGGAACGAGGTTGGTGGTTAGAGGGTGCCAAAGAAATTCAATAGATGCTGAAATTGTGCTCGGGCAGCATGCCAGGAAGAGGGTTTTCCTTCCTCGCATACCATTGTGCCCCTCTGATGATGAGATGTTTCCGTTTCAATTCAAGAGGAAGCAGTTCCCTATTAGGCTCAGCTTCGCCATGACGATCAACAAGTCACAGGGCCAAACAATACCAAACGTAGGAGTGTACTTGCCCGCACCTGTGTTCTCCCATGGTCAGTTGTATGTTGCTATGTCTAGAGCCACAGCCAGAACGAACATCAAGATCCTTGCCCTCCCGCCTAACGCAGAGGCAGAAGAGGAAGAGGCTAGAAGGAAGGAAGAGAAAAATGCTAGAAATGCTAAAAACAAAGGGAAGGGTCTGGGTAATAAAAAAGTTGAGGTAAAAAAGAAGAAAACTGTACCGACGGTGAGTGGCACATATACAAAGAATATTGTTTATAAGGAGGTTTTAACACGATAGATCAGGTAATATTATATTATTATTCATGCGTATTATGCAGTTTTCATTCAACAACTTGCAGTATTAATCAGAGAATTTAATGTTTCCCTTTCTTTAGGTAATATCAAATGCTCCATGATACTATGCATGGTAATGTTGTTTGACCGCTTTATGCTCTTCCTCGATTTTAATCTTTCAGGTAAACAATATGCCTAATGTTTATTTGACAATATTTGAATGTCATATATATGTTGACTCTATACCCGTTACAATCTGATATATAAACAATATGCATAATGTTCATTTTTATTTTCGCGTGGAGAAAAACCAGCCTGTTGACGTACGTTACAATCTGATATGTACCAAAATATATCAACGCCGCGTGTGAGGCTGTAATTTGGACGCCTTTGGTCCAGTCATCCAGCATGGTATGAGGACATCTTTGCCACCGGTGTGTTCTGTGTACAATATGTCCATGTTGTCACCAGTCACCAACTTCACATTACAAAGTAATGAGATTGTTATGGCCTCCCAACCTCGAGGTGTTTATCTCCAAATATTTGCATGCTGTCTTGCCAATCGTTGGCTCAGATTGTATGTGGAATATGTTTATATAGGAGATCGAATAGCTTGCATAAAGATAGATTGTATCATGTAAAGGACAGAGCTGTGATAAAATGTTATTTTATTTTGAAATATTCATTTATCAATTAAACTAGGAAATGTGTTGTCCTTTCCTTTTCAATTCAAATATTATACTGAATTGGTCATGTCGTTATTGCTTTTACAAGTTGGCTGAGAATAAATAACATCAAAGATCGTGATTATCTTATTATTATTATAAAACTCATTGCAACGTCATTTGTCTTGCACATTTGGTATCTTATCTTACTCATGTTGTTACTCATTACAATATTGGGTCACTTAATGTTACTTTATTCAAGAAAATATATCACTCCATCAAAATATCTATACTTATACACGAAGATTATATTGCCCGTAGCAACGCACGGGCACCTTTCCTGGTCCCAAAAAAACGCATTCGCTAACCTGACTACCATATATCTATGAACCAGGCACAGTAGAACATGTACATGTTCAAATTTATTTTTTGGTGGACCTTTTCTCGGCCCAACAAAAGTATATATCGGCCCAACTAAAACTGAAAAATACTCTTGTTGGGCCAGATAAATGTGGAGCGCAGGAAACTCTCAGTTACAAAGCCTGGCCCAGAATCATGTGGACAGTATGTAGGATTAGAAAAGAGACCCTAGGCCGTAGGGCGTAGGCCCGTAGCGATGAAAGTTGTAAGCTTTCACTACAAGGAACTATTTACTCTGTGACATTAACATTATGTCACGGATTGCTGAAAAACCGTCATAATGTTGTGTCTGCGATGATTTAAATTTTCGTGGTGGAATGGGCGTTATTAAATCAAGAAGACGACGTTTCTTAATAAACGTCACAATCCGTGACGTATCTTGATTGTCACGGAGTAGCCCGAAGCCCACTCAGCCCAGCCCAAAGCCCAGTTTTAGTGACGAAAATAACCGTCACGGATTCTGCCTACATGGACGCTAACGTGGCTGCCTACATGTACGATGACGTGGCTGCCAATTTATTAATGGGCTAATTTATTAATTGACTGATTTATTAATGGGCCAATTTATTAAAAGGCCGATTTATTAACGGGCTGATTTGTTAACGGGTCGATTTATTAACGGGCTGATTTCAAGAGTGATTCACTTTTTGGCCCAAAACGTCACAGAATAAATTTCAGTCTAAAATCATTTCAATAGACACAAATTTAAGCACATAAACATAAAAGCATCGGCCCATAAAAATTCTGAGCCCAAATCATTTCAGCCCACCAAAAATTTGGAAGCCATAGATCCCAAAGATTCAGTAGCAATACTTACAACATAATTATTACATCAAAATATGTACAATGTCTCGAATAATATAAAACAGCAATAATAAAAATTACTCTCATCCAATCAGGCGTCATACACAAATACACAAATTTTTTGGCATGCACTTCTCCCATCCAATCAAGTTGAACTATAATTGTGCACGCATGGAAGCTAGTGGACCTGCATGAACATTGATTGGATTGGACCCATGAGCATATATAGCAACTACGAATGTTTTCATCTTAAAACATGCAGTGCATCTGCCAACAATGTGTGTGTGTGCGCAAACAAAATGCCATGTTCAACAGCATACATATTACCACAAGTACACATTGAGCAAGAGAGTTATGCAAACCAATGGTGCCGCGTGGAGGCGAGGAGCACGAGCAGATCCCGGCCACGGCGGCTGGGAGGAGGGGGAGCAGCTCGAGCCTGGGGCGGAGGGGAGAGCGGGCGGCTGGGAGGCGGGGGAGGAGCTCGAGTCTTGAGTGGAGTGGAGAGTGGGCGGGAGGGAGGCCGGGAGTGGTGAGCAGAGGGAGGAGGCGCGGCGAGGGAAGAAGTGTGCGGAGGAGGTGAAAACCTAGGGTTTGGTAGGTTATATACCGTATCAATACGATTGGAGGCGTCGGATAGACAATGGACGGCTGAAAACAATTGGATCGTTTGGGTCAAAATGGGCCTTATTTTATTTCTTCTGTACTTAACGTTTTTCTTTTTCTTTTTTATTTTATTGTACCATTATGAAGTAGCGCATAAAAATAACTATCTTAAATTAACCAATATATTTTTCACACGTAACAAACAACATATAAGTTTTCATGTAGGAGTTTCAAGAATTTTCAAGTAGATTTGCTATTTTCCACCATTTAAATGAATTTCTGCGTGTTTATCGATAGTAATTCGAAACTGACCTATATGTATCTCTAATAAGATTCAAAAAAATTCTAAAAAACTATATTTAGGAAGCTATGGTCCATTCTAGCCCACATCTGGAATATTGATGAAAAACTCAATTGACTTATAACAAAAATTCAAACTTCTACTAGTCATCTTATTATAAAATAATGATAATAATACCAAAAACTTCTCCAAAAATTCTGAAAATTGGCATGTAATCGTTTTATGGATGTTTACACTTGAAATAAAATTTTCATTGTGTTCCATGAAAAAGGAGTATACATTATTCACAAATTGAAAGAACTCTCACATAGTTTCCCTACAATTGCAATCAAACTTTGAGATTTGAACAACTAATAACATGATTGAACTTGTATGCACCTAAAATTTGGACACAACCTCAGGTTCACTATAATATCATGAAATGTGAAGTTAAATTAGCAATTGCTATATAAAAACTATAAATTGAAATTCAAGGTTAAACTAAATTTAAAGAACTTTTACGGAAACTCAATTTTTCTCCTAAATCTAGAGCTCAAATCAAAAACCTTTCAGAATGAAAGTTGTAGAACCTTTAATTCTAAGAAACTTTTGTTTTGATCGATCTTCGAGTTTCAATATGTTTTTCTCTTCAAATCTCGATCGTTTGACCCCGGGTCAACTTTCCTAAATTTATTTTACTACATAAACCACAGCTCAATTCAAAAATCACCGAATATGAAAGTTGTGGGGTTTTAAATTCTAAGAAACTTTTGTTTTGGCCAAAATTCAAGTTTCAACATAAAAACTTCGGGAAACCTTAATCAAACATGTTTGACTCCGGGTCAACTAAAAAACTTGTTCGAAGTGGGAGTGGGCCGAAAGAGTAATGGGCTGGCTTGGAGTTGGGCCGAGCGCTGGAGTTGGAGGACCAAAATCGGACTAGATGGGCTAATTGGGCTACAATGGGCCTTTTATCTGTTTCGTTTATCTTTATCTTTTTTCATTTTATCACACCATTGTGAAAGAACACATAAAAATAACTATCATACACACACCAATACATTTTTTATATACAATAGACTACATATAAGTCGTCATGTAAGAGTTTCAAGAATTTTCAAGTAGATTTGCTATTTTCTACCATTTAAATAAATTTCTGCGTATTTTCTACCATCTTATTATAAAATAATGATAATAATACCAAAAACTTCTCAATAAATTCTAAAAATTGATATGGAATCATTTTATTGATGTTTACACTTGACATAAAATTTTCATTGGGTTCCATGTAAAAAGAGAATACATTGCTCACAAATTGACACATCCCACACATAGTTTCATACAATTGAAATCAAACTTTAAGATTTGAATAACTAATAAAATGACTGAACTCGAATGCACCTAAAATTTGGACACAACCTCAGGTTCACTATAATATTATAAAATGTAAAGTTAAATTAGTAATTGTTATATAAAAACTCTAAATTGAAATTTAAGTTCAAACTCATTTAGAGAAGTTTTAAGGAAATTCAATTTTTCTTCTAAATATAAAACTCAAATAAAAAATCCTTAAACATGAAAGTTGTAGAACTTTTAATTCTAAGAAACTTTTGTATTGACAGATTTTCAAGTTTCAACGCAAATTTCCGTTCAAATCTTGGTCAAACGTCATTTGACCCTGGTCAAAACCGGAGGAGCGATGGTGAACTTGGACCAAAATTGGAGGAGCAACGGTGAACTTGGGCCAAAACTGGGCCCGCTGAGGAAAAGAGAGGAGTTGGGCCGGGAGAAGGGAGCTGGGCCGCTCGGGAAGAAAATGTCGGAGGGGGAAGACTGCGCCGAGAGAGGGAGTTGGAGGAGCGATAGTGAACTTGGGCCAAAACAACTTTTCTAGAGCTCAAAAGAAAACAATTCAAACGCGAATTTAAATTCTAATTTGAACTACAAGTAGTAAAAACTCAAACATTTCAAAATTTTTGAGTTAAACTCCAATTTAAAATTCAAGTTCAAATTCATTTAAAAAAGTTTAAAGGAAACTCAATTTTTCTACTAGATCTAGGAATCAAATAAAAAACCTTCAATATGAAAGTAGTAACTTTTAATTTTAAGAAACTTTTGTTTTGGACAATCTTCGAATTTCAACATTTAAAATTAATCATATTTCATTCATAATTGATTAAACGTTGGGTCATATGGGACTGATTTTTTTTTAATTTATGTTCGTGACGGATTCGTATAAACGTCACAGTGTTTTGGGCCGAACCGTGACAGAATTGAAAAAACGTCATAGTTATCTGGGCTTAGAGCAAAATGCTAACGTTTCTGAAACCGACGCAAGGATTTCGTCGCAATTTTCTGGGTTTCTCTAGGCTTTCTGGATTCAAGGCAAAATAGTGACGTTTTCTGAAACCGTCGCCAGGAGATCGTCACAGAATAAATAGTTTCTTGTAGTGTTTGTTCGACCTTCCCACACTTTGAACCCCTCAATAAAATCTCTGTTAAAAATAAAAAAAATGACTCAATTTTATTTGCATGTAAAAAAACTGACTCATTAGATCCTCTCGCTCGATATTTATTTTAGAAAAACTAGACTGGCTTCAGTCTCGTCAAGGAACGCCAAACCTGCAGCACTCTTTTCAGTCTTCAAAGCAGTCAAAAGACAATATTATATATACATAATTTGTTAGTACGAAGTCAATAGTCAAATGTGTTTTTAGGGAAAAAAACAAGACAAACACGTGATACCGTATCTGGAACTGTGTACTGGTATCCAACTTGATGCCAATGTACGTATTTGACAAATTGACGCACCTGTATGACCTCCCTTTGTTTGGACACTATCTCAACAGTACAAATCTGTATAACAAGGACTGTATATCATTATCATTACTATTTTAGAATATAAAAGATCAATAGTGACAGTATGCTGAAATTAAAACTAGTGATCGACTGTCAAGACTTTCGAATCTGCCGACCAGTCGACCGCGCTATATCCGCTGACAGCTCCTCTTCAAATCGATCCATGGTCGTTATTAGCGCCAAAAAAAAACATGAGCCAGGCGTTCATTTCTACCACATGCATAGATTGAAACTGGAGCACCACTGCATGTTTTGCAGAGCTATCGATCTTTCCTTGCTATGCATGACATATTTGACATCTTGCTTAGCTTTTCAGAGGCAGAACGGGCTGGGTGGGCCCGTGCTCCGATGACGCTCGCGTGCTTGATTTCCACTGTCTGAAAATTGTATCCAACCTACCAACCTACCTAGCAGCCTAGGGTTTTCCTTCCTTTCCCTTTCCATACAGATTCTTACATTCCCTGCTAGTGATATGTAAAATACCAAACACAGTCGGCACAGCATAATTGATGAAGATTTAATTTTCTTTGGAACTTGATAACAGAGGAGTAGGGGATATATATATAAATGATCTTGGGAGAATATGCAAGACCGATGGGATTGTAAAAAAACAGTAGAAAGCATGATATCTTATGATAAACCCCGGTTGTCGTTAAATTAATTAACAGACACCAACTAATGGAGTGTATCATTGGTAAGAAGAAAATTCTTGCGGCCTAGATGTGGTGACCTGCTGCCTACTCGGTAGACATCGTGGTCAATCTATTTCTTGATGTAGACGCATATTGTTATTTTTTATTTGTTCAGCGTCAATCAATCTCAAAACTGCTATTAAAGAAAATGATGTCTTATTGATGGAGCGAAAGCAACATCTATTCTTTCTCTTAACGTTTTTTTGTTTGTGTGTGACAACGATGCATGCACGTACGTACCAACCAAGCACTGTGGGAATATAAGTAGGTACAGCCCTTGATCTTTTCACTTTGTAGATAAATAAAAATATTGTGGATAAAAGAAAATAATTGTGAAACTGAATAATATAAGAGAGGACCGGAGAGATTAATTATATATGCGAATAATATAGTACTATAACATCTGAAAAGAAAATATGGGTGGTGCTATCTATTGTTCATGTGCATAAGATTTGTATTGTTTTATCCATAGAGCGGAACTTATTGAGACCTCATTGCAAGAGGGGAGCGGTGCTAAGTGTCGTTTACTAATTACTACTAACTGCTTCCGCATTGAACATTAAAGATTAAACACCGTAGAACCCACTAATCAGCATTGTGTTTATATATGCATGATGGCCCCTTACCATTCCGGCATTATTTGATTGCCCTATACGACTAAAGACAGATCAAGTTGTGGTTAGGACATTCAATTCTTGGCGCGTAGGGCTTGATCTTGCGTTCGGTACGTATGGACCATGCATGCATGCAGCACATGCCCCAAACCAAACGCAACGACTGTTCAGACTTGGCAGATCGATCCAAAGTGTTCACGGATCAGCAGACCAGGTACTGTTGCATCCAGATATATCGTTCAGTAGTGGTGGGACGGCTGCGATTACGGTGTTCTTAAGAGACAACGGCTCTATATCCAGCGGCTCGATCTGTCATGCATGTTTAATTTCGTGCTCCAGGATCATCGCCGTGACGACATTTCTTTCCCAGCACGTACGTCCGTGTTTTCTTTTTGGCAAATTTTATTATGGGACACCGAAATAATATGTAATTAGCTAGTTCATACCGCAAACCACTGAATTTGTTGGTACCATTACAAAAACGAGTTCGTTTGCCATCATACACGCAGCCATTATAATAAAAATTTCTCTACTGAGCAAATTTCATTAGCGGTATCTAAAGTTGTTCCGAGTTCTCACCCCAATCTTTATACTCTCTAAGTGCAGATAACGGAATTAAACTTGTCTTATTCTCTCATCTTGGTTCTTAAACTTGTTCCACGCTCTCATCTAGGTCCATATACTATAAAAATATGGATTCAGTTATTTAGGAAAAAGACTTAAGACTTTTGTGAGCTGTTTGAAATTTTAAGATTTCAAACCAAGTTTGAATCCCACTCAAAAGTGATCCAAAATTAAAGGGGCAGTCATAATCATGAATTGCATGCGAAATATCAAAATCTATAAAATATTTAGAGGCATTTTCTCATGAATATATAGGCCCACTTAATGATCAAGGTACACGAGCTGCGTGTGATGCCACTTGCAGGACGGGTTAATTGCTCAACTAACGGTGTTGGAACAGCCGTGACTTTTGGGATTAAATATGCTACTATTGTTTAAACCACCAACATAATTACTCCGTCAAATCATTAGGTTCGGCCTTCGGCGAGTCCTAATCAGACAATTAGCAATTGCATTCCTATAGATATCCCCTGGCAGCTCGATAATATTCTACGAGGAGTATAGTAGTAGTAGGCTCCCCCATGCCAAGCCCTTTGCTTAAGACATGTTTGTTTCTGCACCAGTTTATATAATCAATCTTGTAATGTATATAAAATGAAACAAGAAGGTTTTCTTATTAGTCATTATATCCATAATAACGTAACAATCTAAAAGAAAAATCATTAGTCTCTCTGTTCCAAATTACTATTAACTAGTATTATTTTTTTTCACAATATTTGACCACCATTCATATTATTAAAAAATTAATCGAAATGTAAAATAATAAGTCATACTTCATGATAAAATAAGTCAAAAAAATAAATGATACTTGCATAACTTTTTGAATAAGACAAAGTTAAATGTTGTGAGAAAAAGTAAACAACAAATAGTAATTTAAAACAGAGTTAGTATAATCTTTGAAATTTTTGACCAATAAATAGTCTTGTACAATGAAAATTTTATCTTACAAAAGTAATATTATTGGATTCTTTTTTAAAAGTACTTTTATATGATTATAGTTTTATTGTTACAAAGATTATATTATATGAGATATTTACATGTCAAATGTTACTTTTGTAGGTTGTGTCTAGCTAGATTGGTAACGCCTATATTTTGGGGACGGAAGAAACGAGACATGTGAGATATCGGCCAAGCTTTATTGCATTCATGCGTGGCGGCGCCAACCTTTCCATACTGTATTGCATTCATGTACTAAAAAAAGAAAGATTTAGATGGTAGATGGATCGATGATCCAGCCAGTTAGTGCCTGCCTGCAGTTGGCCGACGTATAGTCTCGGCCGCTGTTGATGAATTCATCTTGTCTAGTTGCATATTGCATTGCCTATCGTGTCGGAACACTGCTTGGGGTGACGAGATGGCTTATTTTCATGACATTATTGTAGGTTGAACCGTGGAAGAGTGACCACTACACTCCACAGCAAAAGGATTAATTTACTGATAATAAGATAGTTTAAGGTAGGTGTGACCACAGTCCACAGCCGATAAGATAGTTTAATTTACTCAAGCACTGCTTATTACGACGGCATTTGATTCCGTGGGCCGCAAGATAAAGAATTGTTTTAGCGCAATGCATGCCACAGTAGTGATAGATTTGGCATTGGGATTTGGTGGTCTCTAATTTTCTCACCTAATCGGAGGAATAATATATGCAGATGGTAGCGATCTCGATCATAGCATTTACAAATTAAGTAGATAGGTACTCCGTAGACGACCGTAGTATGCAAAGGTGCTCAAAGTCAAAGTGCAGCATATGCATGTAAACATGGTGGCGCGTTTGCAACCTGCAAGCTAGACTAATTCTCTCTCGATCAGGAGGGAGACGGCGATGTTTAAATCATCAAGCAAATTGCATCGTAGTATGCATGCAAAGATTCTTATTCTCCTTCTAGAATTCCATAGTAGATTTAATTTTTGGCTTTTGTCAAAAAAGAATAATCGCAGGCTAGAGAGGGGCTGTGCATTTGGTGTACTCTACAGAATATACACTATCAGAAAATTCATCATCCGCCCCGCCTATATACCTCGGCACACTCAAGAACCGGTGCTAATACAACATTAGCACCGGACGTAAAATTGGGGTGCACCCGGGGACCCTTTAGCACCGGTTGGTAACACCACCCGGTGCTAAAAGTCCCCTTTAGCACCGGTTGGTGTTACTACCCGGAGCTAAAGGGTCCCCCTCTTTTAGCCCCGGGTGGTGTAACCGGTTCGTAAATACGACCCGGTGCTAATAGGGGTGTCACATGCTACTTTAAAAGGAGCGCATCTTCTATCCTATCACGTGTGCTGCGTAGGTGAGATGGTTAGGTGGGTGCGCGCGAGCCAAGAAGTCTCAAGTTCAAATCCCGCAACACGCAAATATGTAAATATTTTTAACTAGTGCTCACACCTTTAGCACCGGTAACGCCAAGGCTTCCCAACCGGTGCTAATGTTCATATTTCTGGTAGTGATATGCGCGTGGCGTCAATGGCCAACTTGGTGCTGTCCACGTGGCAGCCGGAGGAGATGCCGACAGTCGCTTTCAGTTATTGACTCACTATCGCTACTCGCGACCGAGACATGTGTATACCAATACTGGACATAATATACGTGTATTTCCCAGTTATAAGAAAAAATAGCATGTACAGTGTATATATGTGTACCATATATACACTCATACAGGGCTTGCAAAGAAGTTTAGTTTAGAGAGACCAAATGTAGTGTATATGAATGAAACAAAAACCCCTGCTAATAAGTTGACAAAGTTTCTTTCTGTTTTAGTTTTGTTATAGTGTTATAGAATATTATTGTGACGATCGGATTATGGCACTACATATATGTGTATATTAATTTATCATTATTAGGAGGGCCGGGCTTACTTACTCCATCAGTTAGTAGTACGACGCCGGCCATCAGGCCAGGATCAATGCTAGCTCCAATAACAATGACACCTAGCGCTTGTCTTCAATATAATGGATCGATTAGTCTGATTGCGGACTAGGTGCTGACACAGCCTTCCATCAGCCCCAGTACGTCTTGAGCCTGACCTGCCTTGACGAAATTCCCATATCAAATGGCCGGTTTCAACTTGAAGTGAAGGGTGATATGATCCGCTCTATGGAATCTGCCTCGCCGGCGGCCCTCCTCAACTCCTCGTAGAATATCTCCATTCCGAACAGGGTACGATCCTAGCAATCAACCTAGTACTACTAACCTATTCAGACTGGGCCTCTTGGATCAGATTGTTGATGGTCGATTACGTACGGTATGCATGCACGCCAGTAAGCTAATAAGCAATCATTGAATAATGGTGTCCACGTCGATCAGCAGGGGAGAAGCACAAATTAATCTTAAGTAACGAATCAATCTGTACGTTAGTTTTACCCGGCCAATTGATTCAGAGCAGCAGAGAATAATAAGCATGTATAAATATATAATACAGCCGTACCCTAGGATCTTCATGCATATATGGCCGGCCATCCTCTCCCGACAGAATAAGCTAGCCGTAGTAATCATAGTTTTGGCTCTCACTGCAGATTTCCCTGAGGGCCCGTTTGTTTCATCGGAATCGGGCCGAATTGGAATCTGTTTCTAGGCCGGGCTGTTTGGTTGTCACGTGGAAATGAAAAGTGACATTCTGAGCCTTTCCAAGCCCGAATCGGTGGCCTACCACACATTCTTGGCCTGTAAAATGGAAATCGATTCCCACGGACTCTGTCTCCCTCGACCGTCTCTCTCCCGAGTCCCGACCCCCGAGCTCTCGACTCGCCGCCAGCCATGGCGACTAGGGCTAGGGTTGCCTGATGCTGCACCATCCATCGCCCCATCCTCTTCCTGTCACCAGATCGAGAAGGGAAACCGGCCTCCCAACTCGTTGCCCTCCCGAGTCGCACCCTCGATCTCCGATTCCCATCTCCCCGAGCGCCGCCGCCTCTACTCGATCTGCTGCGCCATGCCCCCCTCCATCACCACCTCCTCCACTCTCTAGATCCAGTTCTCCATCAGCAGGATCATCAACTTCCTCAAGGCTACGCCGAGCACGTCGGCACCAACGCCCCTGTCTACCTCGCTGCCGTCCTCAAGTACCTTGCCCCAAAGGTTCATTACATATGGTCATATTTACTTAGTTGCTATTTTTTCTTTGCCCCTGCAGTCCAATATTTTAATCCGCATTAATTACAGACTAAATATGTCCTCTCTTTCCTTTGCCTATGTGCTTTAGATGCCAAACAACAGTGTCCAACTGCTTAACAAAAATATAGAGCAACTATGTAAGAAGAAGAGAAAGAGAGTAGCTGCTTTATTTGTTGTTACTGTGATGGGCATGATTTCCCATTGGTACCATCGGAAAAGACCTAGGCATATCACCGATCCTAATGAAGAGGTGGAGATAGACGTAGCTACAAAGAAGCAGATTCTAAGGAGTCTATACCAAGGCTCCAATCTCCATTGCTATGATAGTTTGCGCCTAACTAAGAGATCATTTTCTGACCTATGTGCCATCTTACGTGAGAGGTGTGGTATGCATGATACTTTAAATGTGTCAGTAGAAGAAAAAGTGGCAATATTTCTGCTTATAGTGGGCCATGGCATTAAGATGAGGATTATTCGTAGCACGTATGGGTGGTCACTTGAGCCAATCAGCCGTCATTTCAATGAGGTGTTGAGAGGTGTTCTATCATTGTGCCATGAGTTTATTAAGCTCCCCGACCCATCAGCTGTACAACCCGAGGATTCCAAGTGGAAATGGTTTGAAGACTGCCTTGGTGCGTTAGATGGCACACACATTAATGTATATGTTCCTTTGGCTGACCAAGGAAGGTATAGGAATAGAAAGCAACAGATCACCACCAATGTTTTGGGGGTTTGTGATCGTAATATGAAGTTTGTTTATGTTTTGGCGGGATGGGAAGGGTCAGCATCAGATTCACGGGTGCTACGTGATGCAATGTCTCGGGATGATGCTTTTTCTGTTCCAAATGGTAATTACCTACACCATAAAACTAAAATAGCCATTATCAGTTTTTGAATTGAAACTTAATGATGTTTATTTCTTAAACAATAGGAAAGTATTATCTAGTAGATGCTGGATACACTAATGGACCCGGCTTTCTTGCTCCGTATCGGTCTACTCGCTATCACTTGAATGAGTGGGCAGCTCAAGGGAATAACCCATCTACTGCCAAAGAATTATTCAACTTGCGCCACTCAATGGCTAGAAATGTAATAGAGAGGACATTTGGGTTGTTAAAGATGAGGTGGGCTATACTAAGAAGCAACTCATACTTTGACTTACAAAATCAGGTATAACGTAGTTTCTAGCCTAGCTAAATGTTCAACCAAGTTATAAGCATGTATAAACTCATTCCTACTAAATTCATGCAGATTAGGATCATTAATGCGTGCTGCATATTACACAACTTTGTGAGTGATAGGCAAAGGGATATGGATGACTTGCTCATACAACAAGTTGATCAGGTGATATCTGTTGAGTCTGCTGAAGTTCAAAATGAAATCAATATAATTACACATGCGCAACCATCAGATGAGTGGACGAACTTTAGGGACACAAAGGCTAACCATATGTTTGCTGATTATCAAGCAAGACACCATCGATGTATGATAAATATATGTTAAAGTTTTTTTTGCAGATTTTATATGCTCCCTAATGCTTAACTAATATCCTTGTATTTTTTTTGAGCAGGACATGGACAAGGGCAAGAAGTCAGGCTCAGGTAGGGCTTATGTTGCTTGGAATGATGAGATGGACAAGGTGTTGCTGGACACCTTTGTGGAATACTATAACAGGGGTGACAAGTGCCAAAATGGGTGGAAGGCTCATGTCTATACTGTAGCAATAAAAAATGTGAAAGAGAAATGCAATGTTACTATCACAAAAGACAATATCTCATCTAGGTGCAAGACATTTGATAAGCACAGCAATATCATCAATGGAATCCTTGCAAGTAGTGGCTTTGGCTGGGATTGGAGCAAGAATAAACTTTCTGTTGATAGTGACTCTTCCTGGGAAGCATATGTTGAGGTAAGTGGAATTCAGAGCAATTTTTACAGAGATAATGTGTTACTATTACCACTAGAGCTTACTTGGGGTTCTTGCCCAGATCTTTTGCCTGTTTAGCTAGCTGCTCAATCTGGTCGATTCTGAGATTAGGAAAATGGAAACATTTCTGCAACTGTAATACAGTTCAAGGAGGATAGCTCTGAAATTGAGATAGCTCTGTTTGTGGATAGCTCTGAAATCTCACCCTGTGTCCTGCCTTGTCTGTTTGTGGATAGCTCTGAAATCTTGTTTGCTATTGATTTAAAAGATGTGATTTCGGTGCTGTCTTTCAGCTCAGCTTAGCTTGTCAAATGTGATCTGCAAGCTAGGGGGAGCAGATTGTTGGATTGTAACAATCTGGCCCGTTTGGATCCCTAGAATTGAAAGTCATTCTAGTAATCAGATTCTAGTAATCAGATTCAATAGGAAATGAATTACATAGAATCTGATTCAATTCAATTTTTTTGTT
The DNA here is from genome assembly GCA_033239725.1 of Echinochloa phyllopogon. NCBI lineage: Eukaryota > Viridiplantae > Streptophyta > Magnoliopsida > Poales > Poaceae > Echinochloa > Echinochloa phyllopogon. The sequence goes on from BTCW01000001.1 coordinate 9,631,467, forward strand.
TGGATATTTATAGAATCCTTTTCCATGAATCAAATGTCGTATCGTGTTTGGATGACTAAACATGGAATCTTTTTAATCAATGCATTCTTTTCAAACACCTGTCTCTAAACACACACTCTCTTCTGCTCTTTCTCTCTCTACACACTCTCTTCTACTCTCTCTCTACACTCTCGCTCTACTACTCTTTCCCTCTATTCTCTCTCTACACACTCTCTCTTCTACTCTTTCTCTCTTTCTCTCTTTACTCTCTCTCCTACTCTTTCTCTCACTGCTCTCTTTTACTCTTTCTCTCTCTACACACACTCTCCACTCTCTACACAAACTGGCAAGGTCTAAAAGGGTAAGAAAAGGCAACTGCCTTAGACATTTGGATACAAAATTTAATCTGAAATAACAAGAGATGGAAGCATAATCTTGTGAGGAAACTGACAATAAAGGGAGATAGGATTTTCAGACATTCTAAGCAGGGGAGAGTTCCAAAGAATACATGATTGCCAAGAACATAGAAGCAGCAAGCTCCCTGGTTTTTTGTTCAAACAAGAACCCATAATGGGCTCTCACAATGTCATAATAGTTTCTAAATAAGTAATAAATAGTATCAGTATGACTCAAGAGCATCTAATTTTACTCTTATCACGAATTTCAGCAAACTATTTCAAATACAAACCCAAGGGGTAATGCTGCTGCAATGTATATGCCTAGCATTATAACATTTCTGGTTCGGTGAAAGTCCAAATCATGCAAAGTTGTACAGTTGTCAAGTAATATTTCTTGGGATGGACACCAAGAACATAAAAAATAAAAGTACCGCACACATAGAGACTTGGTAGCAGTTTAGGTTTACAACATAGGTACAGACTTCAAATGCTAACAATCATGACAGATCCAAGTTTCATAATATTAGCCATCACCTTGACATAATTTATAGAAACAAAACTAGACTTCCTTCACTGTTAAGTTGCTTCATCAGCCATCTCTTTCTCATCATCATAGGAAGTGCCAACAGAGATTCATATTTGCGTGCATCACCAGTCAAAATGTCAAACAAGTCCAGCAAAGTATCTTCTTCTAGTCCCTCCACCTCATTCAGTGTGTTGAGAATTTCCTTCGATGTCGGAGGATTAGGTGCGTCATCTTTTAGAGCTTCAGCAAACTTGTCCAGCTTTTCAGCCATCATTGATGTGAACGAATCACCAGATCGCTGCCTCTTCAACCCTGCTGAAGTAGCCGAGGAGGTTGGTTCTTTGCTATCACTCCCTTCCTTGCTCATCTCTTTTGAGCTCTCAGCTGCGGTCTTTGCAGCAACACCGGTTGCATGGTCTTTACCATAGACCAAGCTGATGGAGTCCCAGTATAATACAACCTTGTGCCTATATGGAGCGGCTTCTTTATTTTTCTGCAAAAATAATATGGTGAGGGACAGAGCTACAAAACACTGTATAAGTAACAAACAAAAAGCTTCTCAGCCTGTACAGACCCTTCCCATCCCGCCAAAACATAAACAAACTTCATATTACGATCACAAACCCCCAAAACATTGGTGGTGATCTGTTGCTTTCTATTCCTATACCTTCCTTGGTCAGCCAAAGGAACATATACATTAATGTGTGTGCCATCTAACGCACCAAGGCAGTCTTCAAACCATTTCCACTTGGAATCCTCGGGTTGTACAGCTGATGGGTCGGGGAGCTTAATAAACTCATGGCACAATGATAGAACACCTCTCAACACCTCATTGAAATGACGGCTGATTGGCTCAAGTGACCACCCATACGTGCTACGAATAATCCTCATCTTAATGCCATGGCCCACTATAAGCAGAAATATTGCCACTTTTTCTTCTACTGACACATTTAAAGTATCATGCATACCACACCTCTCACGTAAGATGGCACATAGGTCAGAAAATGATCTCTTAGTTAGGCGCAAACTATCATAGCAATGGAGATTGGAGCCTTGGTATAGACTCCTTAGAATCTGCTTCTTTGTAGCTACGTCTATCTCCACCTCTTCATTAGGATCGGTGATATGCCTAGGTCTTTTCCGATGGTACCAATGGGAAATCATGCCCATCACAGTAACAACAAATAAAGCAGCTACTCTCTTTCTCTTCTTCTTACATAGTTGCTCTATATTTTTGTTAAGCAGTTGGACACTGTTGTTTGGCATCTAAAGCACATAGGCAAAGGAAAGAGAGGACACATTTAGTCTGTAATTAATGCGGATTAAAATATTGGACTGCAGGGGCAAAGAAAAAATAGCAACTAAGTAAATATGACCATATGTAATGAACAGATACATTCAATAATCTGCAACAAAAGTAGCAAAGCTACAGGTATAGTAATCACATCACATTACCTTGATCTTGGGAGCAGTCGTAGCCACAGGCAGTAGCAAATTGGCAGTAGCAGGTGGAGATAAACCGACAATCTTAGCAGCAGCAGTCTTGACAGGAAACAGACAGCAGCAAGTTGGTTTGCTGGAAAAAAAGGGAAAAGATCTTGGCATGAGTATGCATCATACTGAATCAAACAGTTGTGCAAGACCATGGGGATTCTATGACAGCAAGACTTGCATAAATGATACTAGCCTCCATGACATACCCAAAGCACCCAATCAATTCCCACCAATTCAGCAAAGCACACCTCCTAAACTGAGAGAATGCAGTTATCTCCTAGCAAAGATTTTTCTTCACAAACATATATAAAATGTCTTATATGCCATGCCAATTTTCCCTGCTAATCAACAGATCCTAAATATTTTGCGACACAATATGTATGTATTGCTTTCAGACCTCACCATGATTAAGGATTTGGGGCAGATTGGAGGATGGAAGAGGGGGAGTCTGTACCTGGGCTAGGGAACCGGCCTGCAAGAATGTCGATTAGGTGGCCAGCATGGTTGCACCGTGGAGGACAACAGGAGCCGTAGACAGGTGCCGCCAGAGGAGCCTTGAGGAAGTTGATGATCCTGCCGACACAAAACAGCAAGCTGTCAACAGGTTTTAATTCAATCCATGATCACAGATAATATACTAATATGCCCATATCGGATCTTCCATAACAACAGAAGAACAAATCTCATAAAATGAGGAGGTTTGTATCAGCTTATCAAGGAAATGCCAAGTGCTAATTTACTAGAATTGGCACAACATGTTAAAAATGAACCAAACTGAAAAACTGAAGATAATTTTATTTAACTAGTCAAAAAGTTAGCATTAGCATTCAGTAAAGAACAAGAATTAGTATTAGCATTAGCATTAGCATTCAGTAATGAACAAGAGCACTTTAACTGGCCCTAAGACTCAAAACCCCAGTAGGTTAGTAGTTGGGAGGTCGAATAGCCTCTCTGTCAGCACCAAGACAATGCCCTGTTCCCAACATACTAAATATTAATCAAACTAAAAAATTAAAGCCACAAGAACCATGCCAGTTTTATTATGCTATATGAAAGTTTATCCATTGTGGTTTAGTTCCAGAATATAATTAAAACAGCAAGAGTTTATCCATTGTGGTTTAGTTCCAGAATATAATTAAAATAGCAAGCGTGTAGAATTCTGAAGGAAGTGCACAGAAATAGTATAGGTACATCCAGGAGGCAGGAGGCAGCTCGATTCGGATCTTAGAACAACCGTATAGGTACATGTAAAGGACGTGAGGACCAGATCGAGGCACCAACAGGAACACGAATCACAATCAAAGGGAAAAGGAGCCGGTGTACGAACCTTTGGGGCAAGGTACTTGAGGACGGCAGCGAGGTAGACAGGGGCGTTGGTGCCGACGTGCTCGGCGTAGCCTTGAGGAAGTTGATGATCCTGCTGATGGAGAACTGGATCTAGAGAGTGGAGGAGGTGGTGATGGAGGGGGGCATGGCGCAGCAGATCGAGTAGAGGCGGCGGCGCTCGGGGAGATGGGAATCGGAGATCGAGGGTGCGACTCGGGAGGGCAACGAGTTGGGAGGCCGGTTTCCCTTCTCGATCTGGTGACAGGAAGAGGATGGGGCGATGGATGGTGCAGCATCAGGCAACCCTAGCCCTAGTCGCCATGGCTGGCGGCGAGTCGAGAGCTCGGGGGTCGGGACTCGGGAGAGAGACGGTCGAGGGAGACAGAGTTCGTGGGAATCGATTTCCATTTTACAGACCAAGAATGTGTGGTAGACCACCGATTCGGGCTTGGAAAGGCTCAGAATATCACTTTCCATTTCCACGTGACAACCAAACAGCCCGGCCTAGAAACAGATTCCAATTCGGCCCGATTCCGATGAAACAGACGGGCCCTGAGCTTCTCAGCATGCCACGTCATCATCGCGTCATCCCACTCAGCCCCGCCGCGCCCCCTGCCTTCCTGCCTTCTCCGTCCGCCGCCGCCCCCTCGCCTCCGCGCCGGCTCCCCTTCCCCGCCCCCTCTCCTTCCCACCGCCGCCATAAAACTCCCGAAGCGAGGGTGAGCTCTACCCCAAGCGTGAGTGCCCGACCCACCGGATCTGACCCATCACGCCGCGGCCGGAGTTCCTGCGCAGCCGCGAGATCCTCCTCCGCGTGGCGCCTCAGACGCGGCGGCGGCAGCGTCCCCGGTCTCGCCTGCGCGAATGAGCGACTCCGAGGCTGAGCTCGACGACACCGACGACGAGGAGGACCCTGCGCCCCGAGGCCGGTCAGCGCGGCGCCTGTTTCTCCTCCACCTCGCTGTAGCCTGCTGCTTCTGCCCGGCGCCGGAGTCGCTGGACCTGCCGCTCCACCCGGCACCCGAGTACTCACGAACCTGCTGCTCTGCCCGGCGCCGGAGTACTGGCCGAACTTGCCGCTCCCGCTCCCACTCCTACCCGGTGCCCTCCCAGCCCTCCAGCAGGAGCACAAATATCCAAGATAAATCGATTTCACGTTCGATTTCACATCTAGCAGCACAAAGATCCAAGATAAATAGATTTTTACTTTTGATTTTCTTTTTTTTTTTACATCGTCTGTCAGGAAGCACACTCTTATTTGTTTTCCTTCACCACATACTCGCATTCAGTCCAAAGCTGAAATACTGAATTTGGATTCTAATTTGTTTGGCTTCTATTTTGCAGATTAATTGCTCTGGTGATCTTTGTGGTATTTGTGGCGATCTAGAAATGATTTCAGGTTTAATAATAGAAAATGGAGCATCAGCAAGCTGTGTCACGAAGTAAAAGCAGATATTCACACTTCCAAGTTCTTCACCGCCCAGTTTTTCAATGATTTCAGAACTGCTCAGCTTCATTCTGATGGTCACATGGAGTTCCCTTAACAAGTCCTAGATTCTCATTTAACTCTTTTACAGCAAATTGAGTATACGCAAAATGGTTCTTTCCCCTTGCCTTGCAGCTTCATGATGACCTGCCTCCGCAATAACGCATTTGGTTATGCTGTACTGATGCTGCCCTTGCTCCGGATGGCGCAGGGACAAATGTTAGAGTTGCAGGTTTGGGAATTTGTTTTGTTAATGCAGATCAAAGAAATCCTTGCAAACTGCAACTCATAGCAAGGACCAAGGTGGAGTCTATTGTCATGGCGGAGCTAGCAGCTTTAGTCTTGGCTGCAAAGGTGGCAATTTCTTTACAGGTGCAGGATGTGCTCTTTGCTTCAGATTGCCAGGTTGCATTTCTTCAATTCAGCAAGAGTTTGGATGACTCTTTTTTGGAAGCTTCGACCTTTGATTTCAGAATTCAAACGTCTCCAATCTTCATCGTGTTTTTAGCAGTCCAAGATTAGCAGATAGGTAAATACTTTGGCTCATTGCCTTGCTGTCAAGGCAAAGTCTGTGATTTCTCACCACCTGTTCCTTCTCCTGTACAAGTCCCAATAATTTTCCTTGCTGTGTTCTTATCTCAGCTCTTCAAAATGTGCCCTGGGGTCAGTTCGACCTCCTTGATGTTCTCTGCTGCTAAATAAAGTGATAGTTGACATGCCAAATTGGGGGTGAAAGTAGTGAAAATGGGGTTTATTTGAAGGAAGATTCTGAAATGGACGAGCATGAGACAGAAGTGGCAATCGAGTCGATCTCATTGGATTCCAATTCCACCCACACTACCGACATGGAAGATGGCAGTTTAGGATTAGTCTATCAAGAGGATGGGGAGGATCACTCAAATCGATTTGTTCAGTTGAGAAGGCGATGGAATCAGCAAGTGACAAGCTGGATGACAGGGAGTGTTTGGAATATAATAATGCTATATTGAGTAACCCCTTAGTATTTTTTAGGTATTTCCATTAAAACCGAATATAATAACAGATACAATGTCTCACAACAAATTTTGCATTTTGATTTTGGTCATCAGCAGGTCCTCCGGCTGATTGGTTTGCAGTGACGCATGGAAAAAGATAGTCCGTTCATTGCAAATGCATGTTACTTCGTCAATAAACCGCATATTTATGGTCCCATGTTATCTATATGGTTCTCTGCTATCTATTAAATAAAATAAAATTCATAGAACAATTTACCTTTACGTCAAAAAGCTAAAAACTTTACAAATACATCAAATAATTATATAAATTTATATAAAATATCCCGCAGCAACGCGCGGGGATTCACCTAGTATAATTAAATCTGCGTGCTCCACGCACTTGCAACTTGCAAGGCTCTCACGCACGCGACCTCGACGCGCGCGGCCGGCCCCGCCGCCCGTCGTCGTCGTCTCCGTCGCGGTCGCTCGCACGAAAACCACCAGCTAGCTCATGCTCATGGTCATGGCCGGCAGCTGGCGCCTGGCGCGCATGCATATGCATGGAGAGATATGCGCGCCAAACCACACGTACGTACGGGAGCTCACCGGCCACCGGGCAGCGACGTGACGCTCGACGTGGACGACGACGGCGATCGAGGTCGAAGAATATGCAGCGGTGACCACCCCGGCGGCCTGTGTATGTACGTGCCCCGTCGTCGTCTTCTTGCTTCGCGCGCCACGAGGCTCAGCTCTGCGCAGGACGAGTATGTATTACCGTACGGGCACTCGATCCTAAACCGCCGTCACTCTCGTGGGCGCTGTGCGTGCCCGGTTGCTCCCGGCGCCAGTCGAATTCGAACAATAATAATTGCACAGTTGCCCTACTGTACGTACTTTCGGTGAGTGTGTGTGTCAGTGTGTGGACGGTGGCTTCTTCCAATAACTTGCAAACTGAAAATAGCTTCGTTAGTTATTCACAAATCTCGGCAGATTACCACAATTTTATTAATTGGTTGCCAATAACACCTATCCTGCGTTCCAAACAATAGATATCATTTTAGTTTTTCAAGATATATACGTAGTTTTTTATATGTATATGGATATATAACATACATTTAGGACGAGTTTTTATCTACAAGCGCGTGTAGCTACACCCACCATCAATATATCATCGTGCGTATGTTCGCATACTCATTTATCATTTTGAGTATGTTCATATACTATTTCTAAGATACTTCGAAGCGATTTACACGAAAAAATTTCAAAATCAACCCTATTTTTAATATATTTTGATTTATACCTTTATAACATTATATAAAATAGTATGTCCATTTACTCGATGTATGCTTACATACCTAAAGTATATATATATCATCCCAGATGGTTTAGTATCATCACATACTATGTGTATATACTTTTCGTTGGATCAGATTCGTCATGTATTATGAGATACACAGGTGGGTGTAGCTACACGCGCGTGTAGAATGAATTTTTCCATACATTTATATGCATAACAAAGAATACGTATATCGATAAAAACATAAATGACCTACGATTTAGGACGAGAAAGATAGTAATACGTACTAAATGCAAAGCGTTTCCAGCTTACAAAGCTCAGTTCTATGGTTCAACAAATACAAATTACGACACTTTTAATTTGGAAGGCATGGGCCCCACAAAAATGCAAAAAATGCAAAATATGATAATTTGCACAAAATTTTAAAAAAGACGGACGGTCAAACTTAGAATCAAAAAAGCCAAACGACCTACATTTTAGAATGGAGGGAGTACGTACTACGACTTCATGCAAATAAGGGAATTTCTCTGCCTGAAGAATACAACCGGACTATTTATAGTTACTTAATTCTCGCGAAACTTGTGTGACACTAAACGCGTAATAGTTGGCAATTATATCTACTCGATCAGTTACTTGAAGCTTACCCCTCTCTATAATGCGGGAGCGAGTCTCTTTCGTCTTGTATGACAAATAGGTGCCATCTTTAGTCCTTTCGGTTTCTATCGACTGTCGTCTCACTGTCTGCAAATTCATTGGTTGATTCAGACAATTATCAACAACGTTCCTTTCAGTAGATATGTCTGATGTATATGTTTGTCAAATACTTTTGAAAAGTTAGCACACTTTTGAATTGCTAGAAGGAGATGATGGGTACACGACATACATGTCCTTTTTATGAAAGGTAAAAATGGTACCATATTCCGTGAGGTGTTCTTCATAATAATAGCATACACTTATTTCTACATATACCGGCAGAGCCCAATGTCGACAAAATATACTACATGTTCGTCAAATTTTGCTTCCATTTTCAGCAATTTCCAGCTCATATGAGTATCTTTAAATCCTCAAATTTGCATAACTGATACTTTTTTCCCTACAAGAATGTCATTAGAATGACACTTCTGGTGGTACGTTTAATTTGCAGTTTTCTAATCGCAAGCTTACAAAAAAGCTTCAGCGGCCACAAATTTGTAGTCATCAAAATTTTGAGAAGAGCTAATATAATAGTCTATCAGAGTATTTGCACCCTGCTTGTTCCTGCAAACTAAAGCTACTCCTTTTCAACACTACTGTTGCCTTGCCCTAAAAAAACAAGAACACTACTGTTGCCTTTTCAACACCCCTTTAGAAAGGGAAAGAAACAGAGGCCAGGCCCTGTATATTTCTGTTTGCGAGGACCCAGTACGTGATGGGTCATCTCAGATTGGTCCGCTTGTGGACAACCAAGAGCGGCTGGCAAAGTATTCACACGTGCTGCTACTCCTTCGGCGACTCCGATCCGTCGCGCATGGCCAACTGGAAAGCAGCACACTATTTTGGGGTCCCATAAGGATTTAACGCTAGATCGAGCGAGAGGGCGGCAGCGTTTCAATGGTTTTGGACATGCATGGAGTACTAAATGTAGTCTAAAAATTTTTAGGGATGAGTGTAACTTTGCATGACGAATCTAATGAGCCTAATTAATCAATGTTTTGCTACATTGATGCTACAGTAACCACCCTCTCATCGTACAATCAAAGACCTTATTAGATTTGACTCGTGAATTAGCTTAAGGTCGTGAAGATAGTTTTTTAACTGATTTTATTTAATATCTTTAATTATTGATCAGAGATGCATTAATATCCTAAATTTGTTTCCACCAACAAAGAAACACGGCCTAGTCTATGGCCGTGGAATTTTGGCAGCCATATTTTCATAATATTGTTGTTATGATCTTTTTCTCGGAAAGCTTTTGGCGAAGTAACATGTGTGCAAACTAACAAACTTTTTTCTAAATTTCAGTGTTCGTTTTATATTTTCTAGAAACTAAAAATGTTTTATATAAAAAAGTCATAAATAAATTATTTTAATTCATAAAAATGTGAAACTAGTACCAAAGTTTTTCTAAAAAAATGTAAACTATATCTGCTGGAGCTATATTTAGAGATATTTGGATCAAATCAATCATGCTTATAGTGTGGGTTTTATTTGTTTTATTTTAAATAAATCACTAGGAACATGATCAGATAAGACCGAAATAGCGCACAAACAAATAGGATTAACTTTTAGAAAACTTTGTATCTGTTTCAGATTTTTTTGAATAACTTGTGATTATTTTTAGTTTAAACATTTTTTTTGGGAACTACATTTTTTTTTAAATTGCTATAAATTGTTTAAACTTGTTGTTTTTACCGGAGCACAGAACTGGAAACGTTTCTCAGATTCTACTAGAAACTAGAAAAAACTGTTTCTCATGGGAATCAGAATCAATTTATCTCTGACAATTGTTTGTACCAACCGAATCCAAGCGTCCTTATATATGCCACTTGCCAAAAATAACCGAACATTGCAATTCATCAATCATTATCATCAAATCAAATAAATAACGATCCAGTTATCATTTACTAACGGTAGTTAGCAATAATTACGTTCATTTTTCTTGAATTTTTTTAGAAAAGTAGAAATTATTCAGTCTCTACACATAGTACAGTTCATTTCTCTTGATTAATTGATCGATCCTTACTCCGGTACTCCTGAGACGCCGTTAATTAAATGTGAAAAAATGGATGTGAGATATATCCTGACACATGCAGTGCGGGTGCGCGGTGGCTGGCCTGGGTCTTTCATATGCAGTCGATGATGGGCCTTCGAAAGAGCCAAACGTACGTGAACATCGTCCATTTCTTACATTGGTTAGTTCTGACGTACGTTGAGCTTGAGCCGTCGCCGAACTGTACATGGATCTAGCTGCTGCTGCTGGCACAGCTGTCGACCTGCATGAACATCTTTAAACTGGGCGGGTCCGGCGGCCGTCAGGGGATAAAAACGGCACCTCGATTTTTCTTCTCTCATCTGTCGCCCCAGCTCCGCCTGCCCGTAAAAAAAAAAAAACTCCGGTCGTCCACCTACGTCGGCGGATGAGGCGTCAAGCGGTCGGACGGCGTTGCGGCCCCGCCGGTGAAGGCGGAGGGCCGAAGGCCGCTGGACATTGGCGTATGGTGGGCGGACGGCGTTGCGGCCGCACTGGAGACGGCGGAGGCGGCGTCGAGCGGGTGGATAGCGGCAGCGGCTGCTTCGACGGTGGAGGAGACGACGACGCGCGGGTGGACGGCGGCCGCCGTCGCTGTTGACGCAGGACATGCCCGTGGCTACAATGGTGATGCAGGCTGTGGCGGCGACGCCGGTTGCGGCCGTGCGAGGGCCATCATTGCTGCCGCGCGGCTGCCGCGGGCAGCGCAGCACGCAGGCGGCTGTCCATATCTCAAGGGTGGTCTAGCGTTGGTGAGCTGGCCCTTTAGCACCCTTTCCCTCCTGCATCTCCTTCCCATCTTTCTTACGACCCACCTAATGTTAATCCTCTCTTCATGTGCCATAGTTACAGCTTGCAAGGTGTTTGACAGAATGCTCAAGAGGAGACTTGGGGAGGCCAAAATATTAGTGAGGGGATGCTGGCTGTCTAGACTGGCATTTGTGCTTACTCACATGAACAGCAGGTCTGGTCCTTTCCGTGGCCTGATTTCTTCATTTACCTTCATTGGTTGCTATATACAATAATGTGAGAGTAGAGCCCAGCATATATTCGTAAATTAGTTTTCCACAAATGTCCAGTTACCTAACTGACGATCAAGATGTGTTTGCTTTGTACTGATTAGATAACTGGTGTGATGTGCATGTAATCCATATCCATTGTCTTCTGCTGATGCAATAGGATGTATCACCTGAAACTTGACGTCATACTATTGGAAGCCATTTGGAGAAGATCAACAGTGTGCTGCACAAATGGAGAGCAGCTGCCTTTTTCATGAGCTCAAAATTAGTCCATGAAGTTGGAGATTGATAAATGGAATTAGAGAAAAAAAAGAACTATGTGATTGGTAAGTCTCATATTTTTTAAAGTAAACCTAGCGTTTTTCCATCGTTCAATGAATTAATTTGCGTACACATTGTGTCATAATATCTGTGTGCACCATGCATGAATTTCAGTTTGGAATGCAGCTGTATACCATATAACTAATTTGAAACTCGGCAAAATGAAAACAAATGATATTCCGATCCCCTTTTCCTCTGTTTGTTTCACCCAGACCTGCATGCTGCGGTGTATTCAGCTTCTCCTGTTTTATGGGCTGAGTAAGTTGTCATCAGCTAACTATTCTTTTTCTTCGGTACCTTCTGCTATCTTCTATGTTCGAATTGCACTTAAATATATGTTCCCTTCATCCCTTGCGTAATTGCATTATATATCAGGCAGACTGCACTTCTCTGCTGCAGTTACATTGATAGTCAGAATTTACGATTCCTGCTTATTTGGTAAGGTTGTAACCGTGCTTCCCCTTTTGCCAATCACTTTTTAGTCATTTGAGATTTTGAGCTGCACAGCTAATTGGTTTTGGGTACGGCACTTAATATTCAGCTCATGCTTTACTCAGCTGAACCTTTCATAATATTCTTTTCCTTATTTGTTATGACAGCATTTTGTGGATGACCAATCGGTGTGCTGTCCCGCTGAAGTTGCTCCATGTACTGCTATTGCTCGGTGAGTTCTCCCTACCTTATTCCCTTTTTCTTGAGAGAGTATACCGTGTGCTGCAAATTATGTGTCATCTAATTGCCCAATTGGTTTAGGAATTACACTTCCTTCGTTTGTAATTCATATCTTTGTGGAAGCGTATTAGTAATAAGAATGATGTGTTTATTAATTGCTTAACCTCTGCGATTGCTTTTTAGTAATGAGAATATTTCTATATACTGAATATACAAAGATATTTGCAGGTTCAGTACAAAGATATCTGTATATAGCACCTACAGATAGTACAGGAAATGCAGATTCAGTATTCTGTACTAAAAAATTAGTGTATGTACAATACTATGCATTCAATATTCTGTACTAAAGAATCAAGTTGAATCAGCACATACAGTTAATAGGCAGTACATGTATTTGAAATCTCCCTATTTCTCTCCTACATATCTTAATTAGATGATCTTAGTCTAGAAAATACCACTATCTCCCTGTTTTCCAGTTAATACATTCTCTTACATATCTTATAACAGATAATAGGCCTATGTTTTCATGCACTTTTAGTGCCCAGGGAAACTTATTTTTCAAAGATTTAATTTTCTTTGTATTACAAGATGTGCTTTGATTGTCAATACTCTTACAAGTTTCGCATAGCTCTTTGAAGTATCTTCCAGGGAAACTTATTTGTAGCATTACAGATGCATCCAAACTTTAAAATAAATGTATTTGTTTATTTTATACCTCGTTTTCTTGTCTCTGGTGCTAGCGATGCACACATCTTGGATAAAATACTAAGGTAATTGATAGTAGGTAGTATGCACATCATGCATTTATTATATGAAGAAATCTCTATCCGTTGAGTATTTGGTTATCCAACAAATAGACCTCTATATGTTGACATAATGTAGTCAGTAGCTTTGTGCAAGTTAAGCTTCACATTATCACTATAAAGCATCAACTTATAAAGCATCAACTTTAGTTGAATTTCTTTGTTCTGTAGTTATTTCATGTCATATTTCATATTGGTAAGTACTGTTTCCACTCAACCATTTATGTTACATTTATGGTACTTGGCACTCTGACAAATGGGCAAAAAGAACTCTGCTCAACTAAGGTCCGCGCTGTGCCCAGGGACCTGGTCATAAATGCCAACAAACTCTAGGTGGCATGCATTATATTCTCCCTTAATCTGACTATTTTCCTTGACTGCATGCTATTAGTATTAGGCTCACTGGGCTACACTTCTCCACTCAATTTGGCATGGCGGAACCATCCAAGCGCTGTTAGATCTGTTGAAGGCGACACCACAATGTGGATGCCTGAAGTTCTTATGCATTCATTTTGTGCTCATTTCAAGTATAACTTTTATTTTTATTTTTATTTTGGGATGTGCTTTGCTTTTAGATAATCTGAAATAACACTGAAATAAGGGAAGAAAGCACCAACTTACCATCTGATGATCTAAACTAGATCTCCAAATGCAAGAATATATAGAACTCCCAAAAGTGACCTGTTTAGATCTACATTATTTACTTCCAGGTGGTTTTACAATAAAGTTGGATGCTCTTTCTAAAATCCTTTGTCTTTTCAATCTTTCTGTCCTACAGATTTTTATGCCCCAACAGATAGGTTCCAAAAAAAAAGGTGTTCAAGGTCTTCAATTTGTTCAGTTGATCTCAATCGCTGAGCAACCATGCAAAAATCTGAACACATGATGTCAAGGATGATCTGCAAGACATCTTGCCATGGATGCTAATCGAGAGAATGGTATTAATTCTGCATGAAGACACCATATAGCACATGTTTGGGTTTGGAAAGGATCAAGCATGCTTTTTTTTTTTCCAAATAGTCGTTCCAATGATCAACAGAAATAGACAATCGCTCTGTACCGATGCACACATCAACTACTAAAAGCCTGATTTCATCCTTAGCTTTACATGTTCAGCAATGAACACATGATTATTAGACTACATTTGATGATGCTGGAATTAAAATATAAAAGAGTTTGTTGTTGGATGCACATGAATTGCCTATAGTTTCAATTGCGATGCTGTAAGAATTCTATATCTGATGACTGATGAACTTATGGTGGAGCTGCTATAGTTTTGCCTCCAATATATATTTCATATACCTGCTATGTCAATGGTGTCTTGCACTCTTGCAGTATAGTTCAGTTTATTGCCTCCAATATACCTCCCTCATATTATTATATTTGATATGCAGATTAATGGAATGATAATTTGCACAAAAGAAACTTAAGTTCCTCCCATCATTTTAGGTACAGTGCTGTTTCTGCCTCCATTATATGTATCATATACTGGCTATGTAGGTCAATGGAATGGTACCATATTTGATATGCAAGCCAATGAAATGATCCTTTGTTGTGCTCTTTCTCTCTCATTTTGTAGATATTGAGGGCCAAACAACAAAACTCTGCTGTCCGTTAGTGTGCTCCTGTTGAGCTTGTGAAGAACCCAAGAAAATTGCTGCCTTGGTAGGAAATGGAATGATGGTTGGTAGAACACAAGTAGTATCATATCTGTAATAGATTTCTTGTGTTCTTGATTTGTACATGTGAAGTTCGAATTCTATTGAACATGGTATTTCTCTAGCAAAACTACTATTTCTAAATAGAAGATGCTATGTTTCAATCGTTTGTATCATTTTGTGCAAAAATCCGCGCGCGCGCAGGGCGCGCGCCAATCACTAGTCCATATGGTATTCCCTGTGCTCAAGATTGCATCACAGTGGCATCTGCGTGGTTTACTATTTATTATAGCTCGCACCTGAGGCAATCGATCGGTTCAGCATGTCCTAGCAAGATGGGATGGTTTTTTTTGAACGAACGGCGAAAGCTTATGCTTTCCCGAATTTTTATTAGAAGAAGAGAGTTGGCCCAGTTTATAAGGAAAACCGGGCCGAAAATCATACAACTCCGATCCAACGACCGTACAACTCGAGGGGTAGAAACCCCAAACAACTCAGGTCCGCAGACCGTACAACTCCGGTGAGCTGGATTGGAACATTAGCACGCACCGCACAACTCAGAACGACTCACAACTCTGCTCGGTCGGATTGGGACATCCACACAAGCCACAACTCGGGAGGGGTAAACCCCAAACAACTCAAGTCCGTAAACGAAACTCCGCTGGGTCAGATTGGGGCATCGACCACCGCCAAGGACAGAACTTCTCTTCTTCTGAAACACATAACTAAGACCACGCAAAACAACAAAGAAAAACGAAAGGGAAAAGAAGAGAAAGCTCTCACTAAAGCAACCATAACCGAAGCGCCACGCCGAAGAAGCCAGACGACACCGTCGACCCCCAGGATGCAAGGCCCGCACAGGAGATGTCCGACGTCACCTTCAGGAAGGACGTGACACCAGTGCGCCATCGACGTCGTCCCAAAAGGGATGAGCTTTCACCCGCATCTCCACCGCGAGCAGCGAAACGACTAGCATCACCAACCTCACCACCATGGTGCTGCTGGGATCCCCACCACCACCATTGGCACCACCGTGATACTGCTGGCAAATGTTCGCACATACCGTCGTCGGCAATGCCACCACGACACCACCAGAAACCTCGCCGCAGGAGAAAGGCGGCTCGGGGCAACCAGCCGTGCCACCAAGGCACCGCTGGTGCACCGCGGCTTGGCCGCAGTCTTCCACGCCACGAAGGCACAGCAAACACAAGACCAGGCAAGCCACCTCTGCCCGCGCCACCGATTCGCCATCACCCTCCAAAGCCGAAGCCATCACT
Organism: Echinochloa phyllopogon; assembly: GCA_033239725.1. NCBI lineage: Eukaryota > Viridiplantae > Streptophyta > Magnoliopsida > Poales > Poaceae > Echinochloa > Echinochloa phyllopogon. The sequence goes on from BTCW01000001.1 coordinate 9,647,425, forward strand.
AAGAAAAGGGCCCACCAGGCCCGCCGTCGCCGCAGGAAGGATGCCGCAGCAGCAGAGGCGCCGAAGGATCCTCGACCACCGAGCCCCCGTCGCCGCCCCGGAGCATGACCGAGGCACCGAGGGAGCCGCCACCAATGGGCCCGTCGCCGCCACGCCGCCACCGTGCACACCCGACGCACCACCGGCAGATCCAGGTGGCAGAGGCAACAGGTCAGGCAGAGCCTAGGGCCGGCGGCCACCCCCGCAGCCAAGGACACCGCAGCCCGGCCGCCCCAAGGAGAGCGCGAGGGAGGGTGGGAGGAGGAGAGGGACCGTAGGACATAGATCCGGCGCAGGGAAGGTCGGATCTGGCCCCCGAGGAGCCAAATCGGACCCCCACACCGCCATCATCACCACGGCCGGCGGGGCCGCGTGACGCCACTCCACCCCCTTGGAGAAGGCGCCGCCAGCCGAAGAAGGCCCCGCCACCGCCGTCCAAGGGGGCCAGGCGGGTCCCGGCAGGCCCCTCCGGCGGTGGCAGGGGAGGTGATCCGCAGTAAGAGCGGCTCGCGCGGAGCACCCGCAGTATAAGAGGGGAGGGGGTGACGGTGGCTAGGGTTTTGCCCGCCGCTCGGGAGAGACGTAGGCAGGCCCGAGCCACCTTCCAACGACAACGCCATTGATTCAGTCGCTATGTTGCTTCCCACCAACATCCAACCATAGTTGCTGCGGAGGCGGGCGAGGTCCGCTTGATATGCACGCTGGCTCGTGTAGGCGTGACGGGCGAGACGGGAGGAGCGGCGGCCGGCAGGAGAGAGAGAGAGTGCGCGAGCACTTTGTTTTGTGCATCAAATTACAAAATATACAAGAATTCCCCTGCCAAAGTTAGAGCAAAACTCAGCTACGCTGTCACGCCTCTACGTCTGATGGAATAACACAGTGGGGATATAGCTAGCTAGCTAGCTACAAAGTTATAGCAGCTGGATGGATGGTGTGCTGTGCATGCGTGCCTCCAATCATGTAATGCATCGGGGGCTGCACATACGATGCTCGATCGAGTCGAGAGACGCGGATCGGATACGAGACTCGATCGGATATGATGCTCTCTCTCTGTATGCGTTCCTGACTCGATGCATCAGCTAGTGCAAGCACCCGGTCCCCCCAGCTTCGCAACGCATCAACTTTTGAAAAGCTAGCACTGGCTCGATCGGTTGGTCCGCAGCAGCCGGCTTGGAGCAAAGAAGCATGTGAATCTGAAGTAGTTTTTCCACGGTGCCTGTGTTCATGAACGTTATAATTGCATATATATTTGTCATAACTGATTTGTCATAACCAAGAAGAGCCTAGCGAGGGCATATGCCCCCTCCTCAACTTTTAATTCTCAGTGAACTTTGGCCCATTTTGCTGAGTTTTGAAGACCCTCACTACATTTTCAGAGAGAGAGAGAGGATATTATAATGGCCCATTAATCAAATCTGCCGATATAATTAATGGGTCATTGGTAGAGGAGGGGGGAGGGCGCGCTGGGGGGCGGTGTAGGCGTCGCCGCCGCTTCGCCCGGGCGGGGCGAGCAGCAGCGATACGGGGGGTATCTTTTCCACCTCCAAAATTATTGCAAGATGGGATGGTGATAGTTCCATGGTGATAGCTGTCCCTCGATCTATCAAGGTGCATGCTGTAACACTTACAAAACAATGAGGTATATTGAGAGATCAGCATGGCATGACAGTAATATAATGTTTGAATCATACTGTCGTTGTGATATGCTATCATTAATTAGTTTTATTGAATGTACCATAAAATATATTTTTGGTAGAATAATATTATAGATATCATTGTATTTTTTTATAAATTGGCAAGATAAATTTGAATTACAACAAAACTAAAGTAAATTCTATATTAGTTTACCCGCAAAAAAGGTGAATTATTAGTTGGGACGGATTGAATATATAGCAAGTACAATATGTAGTGTATAATCATGTTTATGTTTTTTTTCCCATGGAAACCTTTCAGCAATACATATTTTCCAATAGTCTGCATCACTACTCAAGCAACAGTACGTAGGGCACACACGTGCATCCAATGTTGCCAGCCAAAGTATCGGATATGAGCAAAATTAGAGTACGTCCCCACGCTATGGATTGCATTAATTACCAGATGACCTTGCTTATTAGGCTGGACACACCCATGCATATTATTCCCACGTCACTCCTTGGCCTCCTAGCTCTAACTGATCTGTATGCTACACAGTTCTAAATGTGTCCTGGCAGGTAGTGGTTTACGCGTACAGTACCTGCCTTGGTTACGAGACATGCACATCAGTGCACTTGCTCAAACAGTGCGATCGAACACACAATACGTCCTCCGGAGTCAAAAAGTTGTAGTACTTTAATTGCTACTCCACCGTATACCTATACCTAGTACATTATTCCGTTCAGAAGCTAGCTGCAAGGTACAAGCTGCTTCTACAAGTAGTACCATAATGCATGCTTCCAAGGCTCTTGAGCCGAAAGAATAACAGCGAATGGCAAGTAAAAGACGCCATTATTTCAATAGAACTACTCTAGTTGTTTTTCCACCACATTAGCTAGTTGAAGATAGTAAGCACGTACTTGATGGAGCTAGAATGAGTAAATGACAAATCAACGATGCATTGGAAATCATATTGTTGTTAGAATTCTGCTTGATATCTATTACACAAATAATTGAGGGGAAGAAACCATTGACGTACACGTTGACTTTCTAACACTTGTTGTCGGAAATGTATTAGCAATGTACTAGTAGGCAACGAGCAACATAATTGAAGATCCAGCGGCGCAATTATTTCATTTGAGCATTATATAGTGAGGGCGGAGGGATCAATGGCAATTTCTCCATCTCGATTCAGAGAGAAGGGAGAAAAAGGAAAACGGAAAGATTTACAGGAGCTAATTACACACTAGCTGACTGATGATTAGCAAACCGACGAGCAGTTAGTTACAAGTTCCACAAGCCACCAACCGATCGGGCTCAGCCGAGGTCGCCATTGAGCCCGAGCAGGTCATCGTGCGCCGCCGCCGGAGATATGAAGCCGGCGTCCTCGTCCATCCACATCGGGTCGCCCTCGCACCAGGACGCCCGCGCGCCGTCGCGGAACATGAACGTCCCGAGCTCCTCGTCCTGCTGATGTCCCGCGACGGCGGCGGACCCGGCAGCTACCAGCTGGGTGGGCTCCATGGCCGCGGCGAGGGCGGCGGCGGCCTGGACGTCGCTCGGCGCGGCGGCCATCTCCGGGAAGTTGAGCACGGCGGCGGCGGGGCCCTTGACGGCGAGCGCGGCGGCGTCGTGCGCGCGCGCCGCCATCTCCGGCGTCGGGAACGTGCCGAGCCAGATGCGCGACTTCTTGCGGGGCTCACGGATCTCCGACACCCACTTCAATTCCCCGACGCCCGCATCCGCACGCCGCGGTAGGAGGAGGAGGACGGGTGCTCACCGCCGTCGCCGTGCCGCGCCCGCTTCGTCTCCCTTCCGCCGCTGCGCCGGGAGGCCGCCTGGTCATTTGGAGACTGCGGCGGCGAGGACGTGCCATCGGATGATGCCGGGCTCAACACCTCACTGTCTGCTGGCATTGCAAATCGATGGAAATGACCAGGGCTGCAAAACGACGACGACCTCGCATGGAACGCTGCTGAGAAACCAGAAATGCTAGATGAGTGAGAAGGGCAGGAAATGGGGCTCATTTAGTAGAGGCTGGCTCGTGGGATGAGTGGCAGGAATCTTATACTGCAAAGAAAAGAACAATCAGGTCTCATAAAACTAGAAACAATCGGGCCATCAATTTGTAAAATTCAAGTATCGTTGAAAATTAGCTACCTACTATTACTAATTAGAACTCATTTCAATGAGAAAAAGAAGATATTTGATGGGTTGTGCAATTGTGGATTTGGGTTGAAGAAAGTAGATTTGTTTTTGTGCTACAATTAGGTTTTATTGCGACTATCTGAGTTGGGGTTCTCTAGCTTGTCCCGCGAAATATAAGGTGAATCAAGTACTAATTCTGGTCCAAATATGAAATCCTGTAATAGTTGGTTAAAGACTCAAGAGTATTGAAGCCGGTCGAAAAAGTTCTTGTGCTTCCCTAAAAGTTCATTTTTTTTCTGCTTGTCCTTCTCAAAATTCACAGAAAAGTCATCGAAATATTTATCTTTTTATGAGATCTTTTGGAAAAAATATTACAATGTTGTATGCCCATTCTTCAGATTTCATGAATTTTGAAGGTTATTTGGTTGTTTTTTATTTTTCTCCTGATTCGCTGTTGGTTAGCAGTTCTTAAACTTTCTATTGGCTTTGGTTGCAGACAGTTAATCTAGTGCGAACATTCGGCGGTGCACCGGAGCTTCCGATAAAAAGTTTTCGTAAGTTTTTTTAGTTGTATTGATATGATGCTTGAGTTTGAGTTTGAGTTTTCTTGATAAAAAGCTAGTACGTTCAGCCTTTTTCTGAGTTTGAGTTGACCTAGGACACCTTTTCAATAAGCTGTCCCTTTTGTGGACAACAAGCTAGTTCAGCTTCAAATGAGCCTGACGAGCCGAGCTTGAGTTGACCTTCAATCAATCAGAATCAGCTAATGTTTATTTCAAAAGAAAACGTGAGTATAATTAGGGCAATTTTGAAACGAGCCAGTGAGCCTAAAACATCATGCGAGCACTAGTTGAGTTTATTTTGTTCATTTTCTGTGTTTTGCACATTAATTTAAGGGTTAATTGGATATATGCCATTACAATTTTTATTTTTCGGACATATGCCATTACAATTCACGTATTCGTAAATATGCCATTACAATTCGATCTTTGCTTGAGATATGCCATTTTGTACGTATTTGATGCTTTTGGACCCACGTAGAGACTCTGATATTTTTGTATGGACCAAAATGCCCTCACCTCATCTCTAACGTTTAGTCACTGACTCGTGGGCCCACACCATCCCCTTCATTCTCTTTCTTCCCCACGGAGCACCAGCCCAGGCACGGCAGCAGCGGCGGCGCGCCGCCGTGGCTCGGATGCCGAGGTGCGGGCCTCCTCAGCGCTCCCCCGCGCCTTCGCCACGCCGCCCGTACCCCTTTCCCGCCCCACGCAAAACCCTAGCGCCACCGCCCGAGCTCGCTCCGCCACCCCCCATCACCCGAGCTCGCGCGCCGCCGTCGATCCGCCGCATCGTCACCGCTCCGTCCCGTTCGACCTCGCCAGGACCTTCGCCGCGCTCAACGCCGCGAGCCTCACCGTGCTGCTCCGTCCGCTGCCGCACTGTGCCGCTGCCGTGTTGCCCCCCTGCCACCGCCCGTGAGCTCCGCAGCGTCCGCCAAACTGCGCCGCCGCCGCCGCGTGCTCCGCCGCGCCCGCCGCGCTGCTCCGCCGCCGGCACCATGAGCTCCACGGGAGCAAGCGCGGGTGCGCTTCCCCGCCTTGGCACCCGCGACTGCGCCGCCGCCCTCCGTCTTGGCACCCGCGTGGAGCCGACCCGGTGGCGCGTCCTCGCCGGAGCGACACTGCCGTCGCCAACCGTCGTTGCTACGTGGCCGTCATCGAGGACGGCTGGACGACTGGAGCTTGAAGATAAGATGACGTCCAGGTCAGCGAGCAGAAAGAAGAGAGATAGAAAGGGTATTTTGGACTATACAAAAATACGTAGACCTCCGGGTGGGTCCAAAGGAATCAGAGACGAATCAAGAGCATCAAATACGTACAAAATGGCATATCTCAAGCAAAAATCGAATTGTAATGGCATATTTACGAATACGCGAATTGTAATGGCATATGTCCGAAAAATAAAAATTGCAATGGCATATATCCAATTAACCCTTAATTTAATCCGGCCAGTGCAAGGATCTGGTGTTTCACCATGGCATATAGTTTGAATTGAGTTGGTCAGAGCTACCTGCACCTCCCATGCGTCTAATTCTGGTTGCTGGGCTGAGATGGTTGCCTATGCGACTGCCTGCCAGAGTGCCAGGTCTCGCTCTGAACAAGCCCAACATAAGCCATTTTCTCATGGTTCTCTCTATTATTCTGTACATTTACCACTGATCATTCTAGTGTTCTAAGAGAATCATATACGCAACTGCGTTATTTCAAGAGTTTTCTCTCGTGTTTTGCTTCCTGTTTGTATCAAGGCTTTCCTAGCATTCCTCCAAGGTCTGGAGGACTGTTTTTTGGCTATGATGCGAATTTGGCAATCGCTAGAAGATAGGATTTCTTGAATGGGGCCATGACGGGCCATATGCCAACCTGAACTCTTGCTGGCTAGGAGATAAATTCAAGGGTCATTCTAGGACAGGCATTGTTCTTTTTTGTGAAGCGTGTTTATTTGGACTCCCATCCATCCTCTTTGGTCAACATTTCAGTCCTGAACCTTGATAGTATAGAGGATTATAAGGATAGGCGTACAATACAAAGTTAACTTGTGCCACCAAGACAATGATCCTGTCTTAAGTCTGTTAAGCTAATGCAGATCGATTTGATCTAACAATTGGTATCAGTTAGCCTAGATCTAGTCTACCTGGTTCATCTTTTGGTTCGGTTTAAGATTAAACACGAAGTGATGCCTAGATCTAGCATGTTTTAGTTTAGTTTTAATTAAGTCAATAGCTTTCGCATGCTTAGATCTATCGTTTTTAATCAAGTTTTAGTTAGTCAGTGAGTTAGCATGATTAGATCTACAAAGTCAGTAAGTTTATTATGTGATTTAATCATGTTTTAGTTTAGATCTATAAGTTAGGGTTTCGAATCAGTAAGAAAAGTAAGAAGGATTGCGAAAAACACCGAATCGAAAATCACACACGCAAATCCGCAAATCCAAACCCTAACCCTAAGATTAAGTACCCACCTTGGTCGCCGGCCATGGATGGGGTTAAGGGCGCTGCCATAGGACCATTCGACGGCCGCACGCTCACCGCGAGGGGAGCGTGCGTGCCGGCGAAGGGCCCTACGACGGCGCCATTCAGATCCGGTCACCGCCGGCCTAGCGAGCATCAGGGAAGCTGCCGCGGCAACCATCGACGACCGCGCGCTCACCACGAGGGGAGCGCGCGCGCCGGCGAGGGCTACCACGACAGCTTCGCCGCTCCTAGCCGACGTCGTCGCCGTCGTCGCCATGCGCGCCGGCGAGGTCGTCGAGCCTCTCTCTCTCTCACACTCAGAAATGGGGGAGGGAGCAAGAGATGTGGCTGGCCGGAGTTGAGGAAGGGGGCGTGGCTTGGCTGCGCCGCCGGCAGCCGGCCGCCGCCGCGAGCAGCTCTGCTGCTTCCGCGCGCGGGCGAGCCGAGCACTCCTGAGCTGCGGCGCGGGGGAGGAGAAATGAGTTAGGGTTTCCTCCCCCCCTCCGCGCGTTTCGGCGCTTTAAGGCCGAGCGGGCGGACCGTCAGCCGTCGGATCTCGACGGACGGCCGCGATGCGCTGCCGCTTCGCCTTCGGGCGGGCGAGCTCGCGGGCCGATTCGGCGGCCCGCCCGTCTCCGCTCGGACCAGCTTTCAGCCGGGCTGCACAGGCCGCTGCCGCGCGCGCGTTTCGCCACCGGGACGCTGCTGAGTTGCAACGCGATGGGCCGGGCCGCTGCTGCGCGCGCGTTGCTGGGCTACCGCTGCTGCTGCGCTGTGCGCGCTGGGCCGCGGGCCGCGAATTTAAGTTTTGGGCTGAATTCTGAGTTTTAAAATCCATGTCACAAGAATTAGCTCCCCATTTTAAGTTTTTTAGTATTGTTTTAGTTCAATTTTGCCCAAATTTAAGTCAAATTTTCTGTCAAAATTATTAGATTATTTTTAGTTCTGTTTTCCAGTAAGTTTATTATTATTTTCAGTATATTTATTTTAAGATGTTGGTGTTGTAAGTATTTAATCCACCAATATACTTTGAGATGCCTCTAAATAAATGGAACCACCGAGAAGTTTATTTAGAGTAAACTTGTGATTATTTCTGACCTCCGTTGTTTAATCATGAGTAGTAAGATGAATTTCGATTGTTTTCCCCACCGGTGATGCAATTTGTTGTTCATGCGTGATTTTAATCAGACCACTATAGGGTTATTATCATGCTTTAATTCGTATTTCATTGTATATGTTTTACTAAGTTAAGTTTCCTTTAATTTTATTTCAGTTACTAATGTCAATGCTACAGCCTCCTTCCTGAACAACATTGAGCCGCTCAATGGAGCGAACTTTCATGATTGGAAAGGCAAGGTCATGACGTGCCTGGCATGGAGTGATCTTGACATTGCACTAAGGGAGGATAAGCCTACTGCACTTGCTGCAGGAGCCAGCTCTGCTCCAGTTGAGAAGTGGGAGAGGTCTGACTGTATGGCGCTCATGGTCATGATGCAGACTATCAGTGCTAGCATTAAGGGTGCCATCCCCACTAAGAATGCTCAGGGGGTGGATCTGAATACTAAGGAGTACCACGCTAAGATTGAGGAGAACTTTAAGAGCTCGACTAAGACTTATGCTAGTACGCTCATCATGAAGTTGGTGAGTTCTAAGTATAATGGTGAATCTGGCATAAGAGAGCACATCCTCAACATGTGTGGCATGGCTAACCGGCTTAAGGAAATGAAGATGGAGATCTCTGAAGGTTTCCTTGTTCATTTCATCATGACATCACTGCCTGCACAGTATGCTACTTTTAAGATAAACTACAACACCAACAAGACCGTTTGGTCTATCAGTGAGTTGATCAGCTACTGTGTGGAAGAAGAAGAAAGGCTTAAGACTGAGAAAATGAAGGATGTTGTGAACATGGTTGGTAACCTCAGCATTTCAGGCACTCCTAAGAATCAGAATGAGTCAGGAAGCAGTAAACAAGGCCAAAAGAAGAATAAAAAGAATAGGAACAAGAAGATTGGTCCCAAGAACAACAACAAGTTCAAGCGCCAACAGTCTAAGTCTGCATCTGGCAAGTTGTTGTGCTCCTTCTGCGATTCTCCTAAGCATCTTCAGAAAGAATGTCCTAGTTTCAGGCAATGGCTGAAGGACAATGGTAAGTGTGATGTTGTTTCATTTATTGATGAGTTATTCTTAGCTGATTTTCCCCCTAATACTTGGTGGATTGACTCAGGTGCCACTGTGCACATCTCTAATTCATTACAGGCATTCCATTCGATCCGAACTATAAGAAGGGGGGCGCGAAGCCTAAGAGTGGCTAATGGACATCCCGTTGAAGTTGAAGGAGTTGGAAGCTTCGATTTAGAGTTGCCGGGCGGCTTCCAACTAGTTTTAGATGATGTTCTTTTTGCTCCTAGTTTAAAGAGAAACCTTATTTCTGTATCTGCTTTAGATGATTCGGGATATTTTTGTGAGTTTGGCAACAATCAGTGTGTGATTAAGTTTAATGGAATAAATGTGGGTCTTGCTATCAGGCGAGGCAAACTTTATATGCTCTCTCTTAATGATTCTGTGATGAATGTTAATCATGTATCGAATAAGCGTAAGCGTTTTAATGAGACATCTTCGAAATTGTGGCACTGTCGTTTAGGCCACATTTCGAGGGGGAGAATGGAATGTCTCATTAAAGATGAAATAATCGATCAGTTAGATTTCTCCGACTCAGACCGTTGCATTGACTGCATCAAGGGAAAATACGCTAAGACAATTAAGAAAGGAGCCACTAGGAGCTCGGGCGTGTTAGAATTAATTCACACAGATATCTATGTCCCGCTCTCAGTGACATCAGTAGATGGTTATGATTCGTTTATAACATTTACTGATGATTACTCTCGCTATGGACACATCTACCCCATTCGTAAGCGTTCAGATGCGTTAGAAATCTTTAAGATTTATAAGCAAGAAGTTGAGAAACAGCACAACACTATCATTAAAGTTGTAAGATCAGATAGGGGTGGAGAATATTATGGCAAGCTTGGACAATATGGTCAAATTAAGGGACCGTTTGCCAGATACTTAGAAGAGAACGACATTAGAGCGCAATACTCTATGCCGGGTGAACCACAGCAAAATGAGTAGCTGAACGTCGCAACCGTACGCTAATGGATATGGTACGAAGCATGCTTAGCTATTGTAGCTTGCCTGTGGAGCTGTGGATGCAAGCACTAAAGATAGCAGCTCACATACTCAATCGGGTTCCAACTAAGTCAGTTCCCAAGACACCTTTTGAGTTGTGGAATGGGAGGAAACCGTCACTAAGCTATCTAAAAGTATGGGGCTGTCCTGCTGAGGCTGCTGAGGCTAAGTTATTTGATCCACATCATAAGAAGTTAGACTCTAAGACAATAAGCTGTCACTTTATTGGTTATCCTGATAAGTCTAAAGGGTACCGATTCTACTGTCTTGGTCGCTCAACTAAGTTTGTAGAGACCATACAGGCTGTGTTCTTAGAAGATTCAGGAATTAGTGGAGTTTTTCCACAGAGGGATATAAGTCTCGAAGAACTACGAGTTGAGCTTCCCGATTCAGTAGTTCCAGAGCCTACGATGGTATATCAGTTTGTACCACCAGTTATTCCTCAAACAAGCAGCACAGTGACAACTTCAGGGACTCTGGCACAATCTTCAGGGGTTCAGGCGACACCACCGCCAGATGTGCAGGCGCCAGACCCAAACTTTCAGGCGCCAGTCCAAAGGCTCAGGTGCAACCTGAGCCATTAGAACAGCCTCAACCCAATCCTGGACCAGTTGTACATGAGCAATTAAGAAGGTCAACTCGGGCCAGGAGACAGGCTCTTCCTGACATATATGAGACATACTTAAGTGAAGAAATGTATGATGTTGGGAAGATTAGTGACCCTGTCTCATTCAGAGAGGCAGTAGAAAGTGAGAATTCCACTAAATGGATTGAAGCCATGGAAGATGAGTTAAAGTCTATGAGTTCTAATAAGGTTTGGGATTTAGTAGAAATTCCCGAACTAGTAGGTTGTAAATGGGTCTACAAGACGAAATGTGATTCCAAAGAGAAGGTCGAACGATTCAAAGTTAGGCTCGTAGCTAAGGGGTTTACACAGAAAGAGGTGATCGATTATAATGAAACCTTCTCTCCGGTGTCTACCAAAGATTCTTTCAGAATAGTCATGGCTCTTGTAGCTCATTTTGATCTAGAGTTACATCAGATGGATGTTAAGACTGCGTTCCTTAATGGTGATTTAGATGAGACTATTTATATGGCTCAACGGGAAGGTTTTGCTGTTAAAGGTAAGGAACATATGGGATGCAGATTAAGGAAGTCCATTTATGGACTTAAGCAGGCGTCCAGACAGTGGAACCTTAAATTCGATGAAATCATTAAGAGATTCGGATTTAGGGAAACTGATGCAGATAGGTGCATCTACATTAAAGAAAAGGGTGGTAAATTAATAATCCTAGTACTATATGTCGATGACATATTGTTAGCATGCAATGATAAGAATGTGTTGTGTGAAACTAAGAAGTTCTTCTCATCTCATTTTGATATGAAGGATCTCGGTGAAGCCTCGTATGTACTTGGCATTGAGATACACCGAGATAGAGCCCGAGGAGTACTAGGATTATCTCAGAAAGCTTACATTGAGAAAATGCTTAAGAGATATAACCTTGATAAGTGTAGCTCATTACCTGTTCCGTTACAAAAGGGCGATAAGTTGAATGGAAGTCAGTGCCCTTAGAATGAGTTAGAAAGAAGTAAGATGCACGACATTCCATATGCATCAGCTGTTGGCTGCTTGATGTATGCACAAGTCTGTACGCGTCCGGACTTGGCATTTACAGCCGGAGTACTTAGTAGATATCAGTCTAAGCCAGGATGGGCTCACTGGGTAGGTGTCAAGAAGGCATTAAGATACTGCCAGGGCACCAAACACTACATTCTTACATATAAGAGATCAGATAACCTCGAGGTTATATGTTACACTGATGCTGACCTTGCTGGTGATGAAAATGACAGGAAGTCTACTTCCGGTTATGTATTCACATTAGCAAGGGGTGCAATTTCATGGCGTAGCGGTAAGCAAAGTGTAACAGCTGCATCTACGATGCAGGCTGAATTTATAGCGTGTTATGATGCCAGGGACAGACAGTGTGGCTTAAGAATTTTATACCGGCATTAAGAATTGTGGATAGTATCTCGAGACCTATCACAATGTACTGCAACAATCAGTCCACAGTCTTCTTTTGCGCAAACGATAAACTAAGTAGTGCTTCTAAGCACATTGATCTTAAGTATCGTGTCGTGAAAGATAGAAACCGGGACAATACCATTAAGATTTTGCATATAAGTACTACTGAGAATATAGCGGATCCGCTCATAAAAGGTCTACCACCGCACCTCTTTCAGAAGCATGTCCTAGGCATGGGTCTGGTGGGTAGCCTGGATCAAGTCCCGGTTCAGGGCCATTAATCTCCCCAAATAAGAGTAAGAGTTATGATAAAGTTTATTAGTGAGACTATGGGTAATGTTGTCCCAGTATGCTGTTACGCTGCTGATGACACATTGGTCTGGTACTTGCTGATTTTCTGAGGAGAAATTTTAATTTAAGTTAAGTTTTAGTTTAAGTTAGTGACTCAACAGTCATTGGTTAAGTTTAAGTTATTGACCTTCGGTCAAGGGGGAGAATGTTGGATATTTCAATTTGACCTCGGTCAACAACAAACCAACGACTCAGAGGGGATTTCCATCACCCCTAAAACATCGGACTCGGATATTATCCCGAGTCCGTTTTCGCCGTGATCGGCAGGCGAATCCTAAGCCCATTGGGCTCGGCCCCTTGCCTACAGCGCGACTATAAGTAGAGGGTCAACCCCAAGGGTTCCTCTCATCCTTTGCTTCACGCAATCCAAGGTTTACCTAAACCCTAAACCACCCTACCGATCTCTAAGCGCGCTGGAAGGCTCGGAAGCTCGAGCACCATGCCCGGGGCAGTGCCCGTGGAGACCAGAAGGCCGCCGCTACCCCGAGAAGACGCTCAAGGAGCGTCTACGCTACGACCCCAACTCCGCTTTCGCCATCGACTTCGTGACTTCTACACCGACGACGATGGACACCAACGCCGCCGGTATAAGCCGAACTATCTCATGTTTATCCGCATTAGCTAAGTTAGATGTGATCTTGTTAGACTAGATGATCCTGTCTTAAGTCTGTTAAGCTAATGCAGATGGATTTGATCTAACATGTGCATCTTTTCTATCCTCTTGAAAAATAAATTTATGATTCTTAGGGAAAGCTCTATATATTGTTTATGTTGAAACATGTAAAGTTTTATCATTTTCATGGTAAACAAAAAGGACACAAATTTAAGGAAAAAAATCAAAGCTTGACGTCGCTTTCATGAGAGATATGATATCGTTCTTGAAGGACATAGCAGCAACATCGATTTGATTGTAAAATAGTAAGTACGATATCTTTTGATAAGCTCTATTGATCAATAAATAAATAAAAACCACCTATCAAGCCGATCATTGACAAGAAGAAATTATCGTGGCCTGAATGTGCTGAGTAGTGACCTGCTGCCTACTTGCTAAACATCCTAATCGATTCATTTTTTGATATCCTCGCAAAATTATTTCTTGGTATGTTTGAAAAATTATTTCTTGGTATCGACACATGATAATTGTTATTTTGATTGGCGTCGTCCTTTACAAAATTATTTCTTGGTATGTTTGAAAAATTATTTCTTGGTATCGACACATGATAATTGTTATTTTGATTGGCGTCGTCCTTTACAAAATTATTTCTTGGTATGTTTGAAAATGATGTCACGATGACACAAAAGTAAAGCAACTTATGTTCAGCTTTTCTTTGCTTGTTACCATATTGTACTGGAGCTAAGCATCATGGGACACGAACATGTGTGGTGCATTTCTAGATAATTTTTTTCATTTTGTAAAGGGAAATCATTACATATTTCATGGGACTAAAGGTCCCGAGACCTTTAGTTCCGGGTGATAATACCAACTGGGACTAAAGGGTGATTTTTAATCTCGGTTGGTGTTAAAAAGTCATCTACGAGTTAATTTAAAAAGAAAGCACCCAGGAATGTGTCACATATGCTCTGTAGAATGGTATGGAATTGAAGCTACCCACGAGGCAATGGTGTGCGTGTGCGGTGGCCTCACATAGATTCCACTATTTTTATTTTTATTTTTTTGGACCTTTAGTCCCGATTGGACTAAAGTCCCTTCCCAACCCGGACTAGTACACATTTTTTCACTAATGTAATGAGAATGAGGTATGTTAAAGAAAGAGAATGAAGTATAATGGGCATATGGACTTGGACAGAAACTTCAACAATCACAGCCTTGTGTGACACTCATAGCACTAGTCCCAAGTTGCAACTGCTGTTGATGTCTAGTATTGATCATAGTTTTTTTATAAACATAGTCAAATGTAAAATGATTTAGCTTATTATGACAAACCTAAAAGAATATTTATTTTGGGATAGAGGGAGTATTGACCTTCAACGTACATACAAAACTTCAGGAAAAACTCTTTTTTCGAGTAAGACGATACAATATCTTTCTTCGGCAAATAAAACATACTCCCTCCAACGACCGGTGTAATACATGACATTGAAGAGTTCAAATTTTATACCCAAATATGAAACATTTTAGGGATATTAGAACTATTGTCTATCTAATTTCTTCTTAGAGTTAACATGATTAGCATATGTGATTCGTGGATAAGTAAAAGTCGGCTTCTTGTTATGTGCAACTGGAATTAAAACTACCAAAATGACATAATTTTTCACGTAATAAGTGAAAGGTATGTGCATTTTTTGTTATATTCTCTTTAATCCATCTTAATAACTCCAGGATGTCTTGTATTATAGGATGGAGGGCCGAGTATATACGATTAATTGCAAGCATTCGTGTAGTATAGACAGAATAAAATTTCCATCTATCGTTTCAGTATAGACATTAAAAACTATAGAATCCATCTCATTGTTTGCATACACGGCTGATGGGCCCCATGCTAACCATGAGTCTTACCCAAGAGTTAATGGCAGATCTACAGAGGCATGATCCGGCAGGTCCCAGCAATATATAAGAAACCCACCTCTTGATTTGTGGTTAGTTACCGGTTTGAATTTATTGGCAAGCAACGAGCGAGCTTGATTAGCTAACCGGCCTGCAACACTACTCCATGAATTAATTAAGAACATAGGACCAGTTGATCTGGTGTATGTTGTGCGAGTATATATATACATGTGTGTGGCCAGCCAATTTTGCGTCTTGGACCACGGTTATGCATGCCACCAACGGCTGCAGAACTGTTCATGACTCAGCAGACCAGGGACTGTTCATTCAGATTATTAGCGGACGGCTGCGATTGTGATGTTATTCTGGAGTAAATAATAAGGGAAAAATACAAGGCGTCAGATCGCAGTTATTCGATTATCTTATCTTTGATTTCGAATGCCCGGGATCTCGGCAGGGACGACCTCTAATCTGTTTTTCTTATTTATTATTTATTAGCACGTTCATTTTTTTTCTCGAAAGACCACTACGCTAACAAGAAACTGGATCGGTAGATGTCGAGATTGATGAATTTTATTGCTGGCTCCTCACTGTCGATAGGCATGTTGCCTATTTCTAAAACAATAGCGTCGTTTAAATTATAGAATAAATCTAAAAAAAGCAAAGCACAGCATAGCACTTCCTCCAGAATAGCAGCTTTCCGCGTATAGCACCCAACCGCTATATATATATACAAAAAGCAAAAAGTTGCGTGACGCCACTTTCCACCGCTGGTTAATTACAAATTACCGGTGGTGGCGCAGTGCCTTTCGGAATTAGTCTAGCTTAATCATTCCGCGAGTGGCATCATTAGATTCGGTGAAATCTTAATCGTCGGGTAATTAACAATTTCCCCTGCCTTGCTTGTCGATCCAAAGGCTTCACCTTGCAACGGTCGACAGCGATGGCTAGCCGATGATGCGTTGCTCGATCGGTGTGATAGTACAGTACGTCCCACCACCACTACCATTTCTCGCTAATCAATTGCCTAATCACGTACCTAAACCGGATTAGGTTTTTGTTAATCAACACGGGCCCACTCTTATATGCGTGCGTTCTCTGCTGCTGGATTAATTATATATGTTGGCTCCGAACTTCCGAAGCAAGTGACTAACAAGTCAAATCGTTCTGGTGGTAAGTCGTAGTGGGATAATGACTTGTTTACAGCCGGCCGTGCGATCGTCCTCCAGAACGGCCGGCTTCCATCCAGGCGCAGACGATTCATTTCCCGTGGGGGGCCCCTATGTCAGTGTCTTCCGTCCAAACGCGCCGACGCGCGCTGCTTTGTTTCCCCTGTGGGCCCTAGATGTCAGTCAGACGTGAGAATTTCTAGCGTTTTTCAAACGACCCGACTACGCGCCCCTGTTCATTTCCTCCTCCACATATCTCATTTTCGTTTCTCTCTCTAGGGTTCCTTTCTCTCTCTCGACTTCCAGGCGATTCGCCGGCGATTCGACGCTTCCCGTCCTTTCTCCGAGAAGGAATCGCAGATCCAAGGTGGGGGAGAGCGGCGGTGGCGAGCATGCACGGTGAGCTCACTGCATATGCGCTTTTTTCATCGCTTTTTTTGACTCTGCTGCCTCTGTTCCCCGAGATGAACTACTGATTCATCCTGGGATTTCGATTGATTCATCCTAGGACCTAGGGTTTTTGGAGCAGACGGAGCGACGAGCGCCCTGATATCTCATCGGTGGAGATTGGGGTGGGAGCGGTATTTCCACGACGGTGAGACACATTCGATTTGTTTTTGGCGCCCTCACGGTTTGTTTGTGATTTTTCTAATTGTGTGTGGGGTGATTCTCTCTCGTTTTGTGCATGATTTCTACCGGGAGGATTTGGAAGACAGGGAAGGATTTCTACGGGAAGGATTTCTACAGGAAGGATTTCTTAGGGGGAAGGATTTGGGGTCCAGGGGGGAGCACGCACACTGAGGTGAGATTCATCCCCTGCATTTTTCCCCATTCTGTTGACTCGTCATATACTATTGAAGTGCCATGCCTAGATCCATTCCTTCCTGATGCTGCTGCTGTATTTGCTGATTTTGTTGTATTTTTCATGTTAGTACCTGTGTGCAGTGAGTTTTGTCAGTGAGTTTTCTGTTTTGTTATTACGATTAGGTCAGTGAGATGCGATTCAACAATAGCTATCAGGGACAATAGCTTGTTTTTTTACCCTAGCTATTCCAACTCCCAAAGCCATTTCTGCACAGCATTATTATGTGTCTCACTTATGTAGACAGGAACAAAAAAACACAGCACGGTGACAAACAAAGTCCCCCTTCTACTGTTTTCTTGCTCACTCTTGGTACCAATGCCTAACTAGGCAGTGTAAATACTCGTTAGCAAAACTGTTCACATGCCTAATGGACCATCATGCTGCTCCACCGACAGTAGATTATCAGGAGACAATAGCGATAGGGGGGGGGGTAGTGAGATGTGACTCGACAGGAGCTATCAGTGACAGTAGCATTTTTTTATTCGCCGTTTAATGTTGTAGATCATGTGTGTAGCATTTTTTCTGTGTTTGACATGCACGCTTTTTGTGTTATCATGTTGTTTGGTTTCTGATAATCATGAAAAGATACTAAGCATTTTGTTTTGTTGAAGAGCGGCTGTCTTTCGGCTGCTTTTATGTTGTAGCCTGATTTATTATTCTTTTTGCTTTAGGCATTTTATTGTTTTTTAGGTAGGCAAAGTTCTGTTATGAGTTAGGCAAATTATTGTAGTCAGATAGGCAAATTAATACTATTAGTTAGGATTACTGATATGCAAATTATTGTAGATTTTTTTGTCTAGGTTTAAGCATTTTTCAGGGGTGCAAATGTAATATAAGTTACACTTTATCAAACTGATAAAATGATTACTTATAATTGGGCATCATCATTGTCTATCAGTATTAATTCAGTATTGTCTGTCAGTATTTACTTAGATGTTATGGTTGATCTCTCTTATTTTTTTCTTGCATATGTGTGCATGTCATCGGCCAAAGGGGAGGTGGAGAGGCTCTGATATTCTTTTAGGGAACAAAGACTGTTGGTGACTCACGCTGGGACTCTGATTGGGCATTTGTGAGCTTTTTTTCAGAGAGGGGGGAGTATTGCCTGCACTTTTTTCTGCGGCATGCAGGTGAGATGCATTTTTTTATGATCTGTGTCTTTTTTTAAAATATTTTGGCATTACTGGTTTTGATATGTGTTCAATATATACATTAGATAGGCAATTATATTGTTTTACATATGCAATATTAATATTATAGTTAGACAATTATATTGTTATAGGTTATCTCTGTTTTGTAGGTAATGTTCAGATATTCATGCATATAGTAGTTGCAGCATTTTCAGTTCTGTCAATGTGATTTAGCACTTTTTTTAAAATGGTTCTTGCATTCTAGTTCTCTTTTCACCTACTGGTATTTTTTATGGTCATTTTTTTCTGTGCATGCAGCTGAACGAATTACAGCAAGGTGAGGTACCTTTCTGTTTTTATTTTTTTTTGCTCTTTCTTCCCCGAGCAAGGTGAGGCTAGCATTTCTTGCTGCTCCAGTTTGTCCAGTAGTCAGCAAATCTTAATATCTGACTTTTGTATAATGTTTAAGTTCACAAGTGCTAATAGGTCCTTGCTAATTATTCTAGCTTTTTTCGAATCATTTTTTCACCACTGAAGTCTATACCTGAGCCAACGGAAATCCAGCGAGTGGCCTGCGTGTTTGTGGGCTGAAGTTGTCAGGGTCCCCCATCAATGGGTTTTGCACGCCTGATGATGACTTCAGCCTTGCAAACCCTGTAATTCCCGGTTTGGTGGCTCCCAAGATGGATGTGGTTTAGATAGTCAATTATATTGTTTTTACATATGCAATATTACTGTCATATGTAGGCAATTATATTCTGTTTTTTCCATGTAAGAATGACATTTCTGTAGTAATGGTTTGCTGTCATAGGTGAGGCTAGCATTTCTTTCTACTCTAGTTTGTATAAGTCAGCAAATCTTATACAAGTCTTAATATCTGCTTTTTGTATAAGGTATAAGTTCACTAGTGCTAATAGGTCCTTGCTAATTATTCTAGCTTTTTCGAATCATTTTTTTCCACCACTGAAGTCTATACCTGAGCCAACGGAAATCCAGCGAGTGACCTGCGTGTTTGTGGGCTGAAGTTGTCAGGGCCCCCCATCAATGGGTTTTGCACGCCTCATGATGACTTCAGCCTTGCAAACCCTGTAATTCCCGGTTTGGTGGCTCCCAGGATGGATGTGGTTTATATAGGCAATTATATTGTTTTTACATATGCAATATTACTGTCATAGGTAGGCAATTATATTGTTATAGATAGGCAACAGTGTTTTGTCAGATTGGAAATAATACCGTCCCATGCTACCATTTTTCCTGATTTTTCTGTTTTTTCCATGTAAGAATGACATTCATGTAGTAATGTTTTGCTGTCATTTTTCTCACTTAATAATGTTGCTCACTGAATAATGTTTGATGTAGTTCATCAAGATTTTTTTGATCTGTCCTCGGAAGCGCAAGCTGTGGTTACCAGATCTTTGGCAGAATGCCTAGACGACCTAAGCAGCAACAGGAACGTGCACCACCACCCACTGCGGTATGTCCTCGAATATTCTTTATAGCTTCAGAAACAATTCAGATACATCATAATCTATTTTTTGTTTGTTTGTTCGAACACCCATTTCACTACCACGTTTGGCTGATTAAACCCAATTTTTATTCCCAGCTACGCAGGAACAGGGCAACACCTGCCCGACTTGTCAAGCTATACAAGGATATGTCGCCCGATCAGCGAAGGGTCATAGAAGACATGGGTTTCGGTGGTCTGCTCAAGATTGCTTGCCACACATTGCCAGCAGAGCTTTCAAGTTGGCTAATGGCTGACTGTTTCGACGCCGAGTCATGCCAGCTTGTACTACCAGGGAGGGGCAGAATTGCAGTTACAGCCGAGTCTGTGCATGACATATTTGAGCTTCCGATCGGTGGCGAAGAAGTGAAGTATGAGCTTGATGTGGAAGCAATCAACTTCATTCACGAGGAGTACGGTCTTGATAAGGGGTGCGCACGTAGAATTGAGACAATTCTATCAAGATTGAAGGACAACAAGGAAGCTAATGAGGATTTTCAGAGATCATTTCTCATGATTGCTGTATCAACATTTTTGTGCCCTACGAGTGGTCTATGTATCAGCCCTAGGTGCTACCCACCGCTTGTGGATCTGTGTCATGTGGACAAGATGAATTGGTGTCAGTTTGTGGTTCAGCAGCTTAAAGACGCTGCTTTGAAGATTGAACAGAAAAATTCTGTTAGGGGTGTCTTCTTTTACTAGTGGTAAGTTCGTTTTCACCTATCCAACAAAGACGCTGCTTCGATTTGGATTCTGTTAGGGGGTGTCTAGTTTTTTTTCTAAGCTGACATCTTTTCATTTTGGTTTGTGTAGATCCTTTATGTAGATTCATTGGATGCCCCTAATTTGCAAATTTCACCAAGGAAGCCCAGGATTGCTGCTTGGACCAGGAAGTTGCTGGATCAAGTCATCAAACTAGACACCAATCGAGATGGTACATTTGGCAAACTAAAGGTAAGGAAAAGCCAACATCTGTCATGTTTTTTTCATATTGTTGCGCCCCTTGTTGCTTATCAGCCCCCGTGCAAGTTTTTTTAAAGTCTTATTTTCTTGCTGTTATTTTTACATTTTACAGATCAAGGATCTGGGTCATTCTGCTGTCCAGGGATCACTATTCGCCATGGATGACATAAGAAGATTCATATCAGCAAAGGTTCCTACAGGCCTCACAGGTGACTATACATGTTTATTGAAGCAATATAACATGTTTAGTTGAGCAATTATATTGACTTGTGCATGCAAATAATGTTGAATATTGTTTACTATTGCAGGGCCATAGACAATTGTCAAATGCTGTGAGCAAGTTTTGCCAGGGGTTTACAGACCTTATGGGAAACTTCCTTTAGGATCTATGCAAATCAGCAGAAGCTTCTCAACCACAAGATTCAGAACCACAAGCCTCCACATCACACATGCAGACCAGGTCAAAGCGTGCCAGGACAAATGGACAGATGAATACAGGGTTGGATTCAGATTACAATGAAGATGATTTGGATGAAGATGAAGAAACAGATTCAGATTACAATGAAGATGATATGAATGAAGATGAAGATGATATGAATGAAGATGATGACAGCTTGCCCCCTATGGCGAATGATAGAGTCCCTGATGCCTCTGGAAATTCAAATGGACATGGTGACAAGCACAACAATGGAGGTACTCCAACAGATGGACAACAACAAGGAAATGGAGAGCAAGAACCCAGAGATGGAGAAACTGTTGCACCAGCAGGTTCTGCACAACCCCAGGAAGGAGAGCACAATCATCCAGCGGTTCCAGCTCTAGTGGCACTTGCACCAGTGGGACATGTAGATGGACAACGGCAAATAAATAATGATGAGGTGCCACTGATTGTCCGGCTAAAAAAGATCCAATCAAACATGAGGTCAGCTGCCAGATTGGAACTTGTGCCTCTAGAAGTTGTAGCCCCGACTTTTATAGATTTCAAAAGGAGGCGAGATAGGTTAAGGCTGCCAGAACAGATACCAGCTGCCAACATCCAACTGAGCAAAGCTGCTGTTAATTTGTGTCAAGGAGAAGGCAGTACAACAGCAGTAGCCAGACATAATTCCTGGGATTTCACACCACCGGAGTGCAACATAATGAAGTTTGTCGAAGAAGATGAAGAAGAAGAGGATCAGATCGCATATCCAGCCAGAGCAAGCTTCACGCCATATGAGGATGAATGGCTTGTACCTGAAGAATTGCTTAAAAAGATTGAAGAAGATTATTAGAGTGAACGGCAGCAAAATGTCAGTTCACCAGTTGGGCAGCAAAATGTGAGTTCAAAGGTTGGGGAGGCAAGCACTATCAGAACAAACAACATCTAGAAGGTAGTGACTGCTAGTAAAGAAGATATGCCCCCTCCAACACAACTGATCAGGGTAACTCCTCCAGAAATGGTGCCAGAGCCTGGGAGTGCTAATTCGTCTATCACTCCTTCACACCAACCCCCACCAAGAAGGTTATTAAAAAGGCCCGCCGTACTGCAGTCACCATACATTGACTTTGCAGCGCGGAAGGTATTCAATTGCAACAAGGCGGTGCGTGACTTGTATAGTATAGTGTGTGCAGCTCGAGGAAGGTATAACACATGCCTACATATATGCTTCATCATTTCCAGCTATACATTATCTTCTTTTTTGAATCAATGTGGCCTTTTTTGTATCAGCTTCTCACACACTTTGTTGACTTTTCTTCGCTTTTTTTTGCCACAGCTTCATGATAATCAATTACTCGTACTTCCACGTTACCCTAGATGATCTTAAAAGTTCTGTTAAACCAAGGGGAAGCCTGTCCAACACTTGTGCTGAAATCGGATTGTATGTCATTGACCCCAAGGGCAGGAAGGCTATCAAGCGCATTCTCCCACTACGAGTCTCGGTGAGTGCTTTTTTTGCATTCTGTTACATGCCATACAAGTAATATAGTATTAGCAGGTAGGCAATGTAATGTTATTGTACAAGAAATCATAGTTCTTTTGTTAGGCAAATTACTGTTTTTTAAGCATGCCTACTGTTTTTTGTTCATTGATTTTTGGTTTCATAGTTGCGCCACTGCCCCTAGCTGCCATGCTATGCATCGCGTTAGTGCCTGAATGTTGGTGCAGTTTTGGCTTCTCTCTTTTTTTCTGCAGTGCGATTGTGATAGTCTGCATGCTACATGGGGCTACCAGGTCAGGACCCGGGCTGCAGCCCCCCAGCCCGGGTCCTCGTTCCGCCCCTGGTAGTAGCACAACTTTAGCAGCTTTTTTGTACTTGAGCTAGTCTGCACAGTAGGCATGCATAGGACCCACTCTCTGTCCACTGATGATTCTGGGCAAAAAGAATGCACAGCTCTGTTCCCTCAACTATATTTTTTTTTACTTTTCCTCACAACATAGTGCATCCTGTTGGCAATTTATCATAAATCAGCTAGCAAGATATTAACATTACTTTAGCATTTTTGTTTTGTAATCTAAGCATTTTTTATGTTTATGACTATCTGCCATTTTTCATGCTTGGTTCATTATGTCAGTAACAAATGTTGACACTTTTTTCATTCTGCTGCAATGTTGTTCTATTCTCTAGACCTTTTTTCAAACGGGCCAGATTGGCAGAATGGAAGTTCAACGTGTATTCAGGCTTGGGACAAACCATTTAGACCATCGCCAACTGGTATGTATGCCTCTTGCTTTTTGCAATTTTTTCACACATAATAATGCCTACTTATAAAATTTCTTGTTTCTTTTTTTTCACCAGGTGATGTTCCCGGTGCTTCAAAATATTGCAACCGATGGGGCAGAACAGGTTGGCCACTACTTCCTGCTGGTTTTGAACCTTCGTAGCAAAAGGTTTGAGGTCTTCGATTCAATGAGGACATTGGAGGATGAAAAGCTCAGTAATTGCTGCAAGACCCTCATTGCTGCAATAAAACAACTATGGCAAATCCATTACCCAGAAACAAGAACACCAATAGATACATACGAGCTTGTTGATATTGGTGTCCCAATCCAAACAAACAAGTAAGTTTGCAGTGTTTTTTTACTCAACATTTTTCCTCCTGCTTTTTTCTTACATCACCATGACTGCAGCCACAACATTGTTGACTGAAATTCACTTCTTCTATTTTTTTTAACAAACCACAACAATACAGCCATGACTGTGGGTTTCATATGCTGATGCATGTGGAGCATTGGGATGGTCGATCAATATGCAACTTTCAGGAGAAAGACATGGCCAATGTACGGAAGCTGCTCACCCACAAATGGATTACTCATGCAGAAAATGACGCGCCATGGAAGAAAAAACTTAATCTGACATAGGTACGTTCAACTTGTTCGAGCAATATAGCTATGTTTTACAGGCATTTTAAATACACACATCTAGCAATATAACATTGTAGCATAGGCAATTTGTGTACCAAGATATAAGTAATATAACATTCTTGGGCATTCGGCCCCATATAATCAGTACATGCATGGATGGATGTTAAATATAATTCCATTACATATAAGGTAATGCCATTAGGCAAACATCTATAGATATTTTTTTTATCAGACACCCGCAGCCCCTGTATCTGTGGCTTTCTTATCTGGACATTTCGCAGCATTGTGAGTCGTCAACCTGCAAATGCTGCACTTGTTCTTTCTTTTAGTCTTCGGTTCAGCGTTCATTCCCTTCTTTAGTCTTTTATCCTTTTTGCGCCCTTTAACTTTAGACCTGGGGGGTTGCCTATGATTGCTCCCACCGCACCCACTGTTTCTGATGAACTAGGAGTGGTAGTTGATTCACCACAGCTAGGTCCAACAGCACTAAACACGAGACTTGGAAGTGATGCACCCTGTGCTGGTGCTTCACTAACACGTTGATCTGTCCCTGCATCAGCACCAACAATGTGTGGTGAAGCACCATGTGCATCAGGAGCAACAATATCATCTGCAACAACAGGCAACATAGAATCAAATTCAGGACTAGGTGCTGCCCTGTTGCTTTTTCTCTGGTTGTTGGTCCTCGTTCTCTTATAAATTTCATCAAGTTCAGAACGCATCATCTTGATGTGATTCTCCACCACTGTATAGGTTTCATTTGACACACAACCTTTAACTGCTATATCAGCAAATGATGTGGAAATGTTGGTGAACCACAAGGTTTTTCTATTGTTCAGGGGCATACCCCGGGCTACCAAATCAGCTTCCACATGTCCATTACTGCTTGCATTTTCATTTGTACGAACCGCTTCTTGCGTCCACCTTTTCATTATGTATCTGTCGGGGATGCTTTTCACACCCAATCTTGTCATGATCTTCAAAATATGGCAACAAAGTATTCCATCTCTGTCAAACTTGTTGCACTCACAAAAGTAACTTTCTTCATCTTCAATTGCTGTCACTAGGTAATCCCTTTTTCCATAGCCATAAACAGAGTTATTATTAGGCACTAGCCAATATTGGAACTGCGCTTCAGGCTTCACATCATACTCGGCAGTTTTCTCAAATTCTTTTGAGAACCTATAGAACAAGTTCTTGGTGTAAATAGTAGCAGCATGCTTCTCAATCGGGTATTTTGACCATCTCCTCCTTTCGTTCTCATCAGTCCTGAAGTCCTGACCGCCCTGGGCGACAAGGCATTTATCCTGAATCTTCTGATATTGCTCCACAAAATGAAGTAGAGACATATTGGGATTCACATATTTCTTGAGGACATCATTGTACCCCTCACTTCTCTGAGTAGATTGCAAGAAGGGGAAAAATTTGTGCATGTAGTACGCTGGAACAAAACTTGCCCGGATGGCATATAGACGCTGGAAATGAGGGTTCTCTTGCAAACCAAACTTGTCTATCATAGCTGCCCACTTCATCTCAAACTCTGCAGGAGTTACGGTGTGGTTCACACACTCTTTGAAATCCTCTTCCAACTCAGGGTCAGCCTCAAGCAGTGGACCAATTGTTCCAGAAAACTTGTCCATGATGTGCCATCGACAATTATGATGGCATGTAGATGGGAATACAAGTGCTATAGCATTTCTCATAGCACCATCCTGATCAGTGATTATGTTTAAGGGTGCTTTGCCTTTCATTGCCTCAAGGAATGTCTGAAACAACCAAATGTAACTAGGGGTATTTTCATCTCTTAGGAAGGCACACCCCAACTGGAAAGATTGCCCGTGACGGTTGATTCCAATGAAGGGAGTAAAGGGCATATCATACATATTGGTCATGTATGTGGCATCAAAAGACACACAGTCATGGTATGCTTCGATGTACGCGTGTCTAGCTGCACTATCAACCCAGAACAGACACTCAACCCTGTGCTCAACATCTAACTTGAATTTGTGGAAGAATTCAGGATCTTCCTGTTCCAATCCCCTAAATCTGTCCAAAGTTTCCTGCATGTCCTTATACTTTTCTGTCCTCCTAATGGTAGAGCGAAAATTGCCCACATCCTTCCCCTCATACGGAACTAGCTGTGCAGATCCGTAGAACTCGTTCATAAGCTGCATTATGCGCCCTGTGGTCAAGTTGCACCCATGCAACAATACAATGAAGTCCTTTTCTTGCTTTGGAATTCCTTTGTGAGACCTTAGGAACTTTTTCAGCGAAGGTTTGACAACAAGATCATGGTTGTGGTCAGGTATGAAGTAGACTACATGCCACCTCTCACCAATGAGCTTAACAACCATCCTGGCCTTGCAACCAGTGTACTGCATTTTTTCCCTCTTCCTCTTCTTGCCCCCATCAAGCTTTTTCTTCTTCTCTGTTTCTTCATCATTGGTTTCAGCAACACCAATGATTTCATGATCACTATACAAACCATCAGAGTTGCCTTCATCAGACGACGACTCAACAGCTGGTTCTTCTACTTTCCCCCTCCTACCATGGCCTTCTTTGTTACACATAAACTGAACTTTTCGTTGCTCCCTTGTCACAGCTGTCAGGTGGCTTGTGTTTGTGCGGATTGAAAAAACAATCCTCTTTGCATAGGCATTGTAGAATTCCCGTGCTTCTTGTTTGGAGGCAAAAGACTGACCATTGTATGGTACAGGAGGCGTAGACCAAACCTCATCTGCATCTACATCATGGAGATCATCATAACCAGCAACAACAAACTGTGTTGCTTCACCAGCTCCTATAATGTTCTCATGAGTATCTTGGTTAGCATGTCTCGAGTCATGTTCTGTTTCTTCCAAATTTGCCTGCTCAAGCGATAGTCTGACCTCTGAAATAGTGGGCACATCTAGGTGGGGGGGAACTGGCTGGGTGCAAAATGATGGATTCAACATATATGATTCTCCATTGACTTCATTGTTGTCATCTAGGAAGTCAAAATCAAATTCTGGTGGGAGCTGATTCAAATCCATGATGATTGAACACCTGCTTATAGAAAAAAATTAGGCAATTTTGCAGTCACAATTAGGCAAAACACAGCAACTCAGTAGGCAATTTAATTCATGTTTATCAGTACATACTAAATTCTGTACTCAGAAATCAGAGAGCTTCACGTGGGCACTTTTTTCTCATCTTGTTTGTGGCAATGAAAGCATGCTGCAGTTGCTATGACTGAACAATATTTTTTCATGTGAACTGAAAGAAACTTTTTTTGCCTTTTCGATTGCCTGTGTATTTTAGGCAAATATGACTTGATTAATTAGGCAATTTGGCAGTCAAAATCAGGCAAAACACAGCAACTCAGTAGGCAAATTAAGACATGTTTACGGTTCACTATAACAGCTACATAATCATATGTTAATCTTTTTCTTTTTCTTTCATGACAGGCAACCAAAGATGTTCAGAAGCAGTAAGAAGCAATGGAAGGGGGAAGTTGCAAGAACCAGTCTGTACAGTTTTAGCCTAGGATGTTCATATGATGACTCGGTGCAGATAAGAAACATGGAGAAGCCAAAGTCACATCTCCATAGCCGTCGCAGTACACAAACAGGACCTTCTTTTTTTCAATGTCTGTTTGATGCTATGTGCAGCCAGCTAATTTGTGCAGAGAAAAACTTCTAGACAGAACCAGGTCATGCATTCATAATCAGGAACATGTTACTATGAAGCAGTTTTAGCTGTTTTTAGTTGTTCTAGGGTGCAGATAACAAGCAGCGAGGGCAGATCTGTGTGGTGTCCTTTTTTTTTGTAAATTGTTGCTTCCTAGGCTACATCGATCAGATCTGTTCAATCGTTCTGGAATCTAGAATTTTCTGTTGCATCAAAAGTGGTTCTAGGAACCGTGTGCAAGTTATTGATAAAAAGAGGGGACAGAAGATCTGTTATGTGTACCTTCTGTTTCTCTTCCTGTTGATTTTTAATCTGCTTGCATCCCGTCACCCAAGTTGCTTTCTGTCGTCGCTCCGTCGCTGGAGCGCAGAAACTGGAGGCGCCGGCTGATTTTTTTGTTGGTGTTTCCTGCTTTTTTGTTGGCGGCGGATCTTACAGATGGTGGTAGGGGGGAGGTTTCCTGAAGCACGTGGGCTGGCTTTGCTTTGCACAGAGTCACGTGGGAGGGGGGAAGGGGAGGTTTCGTACACCGGAAGGTTTCCAGGTTGGGTTTTTTGTTTTCCAAAAAAAGGTGTGCGTGCAAACTGCTTATTGCACGGCCGGCCGTGCAATAGCCGGGTCCTTTAATTTAGTACTCCTAGACTAGATATATCTAGCTTAGTTTAGAAAATGGATCAAATATTATATGTGCATGACATGCTGACCAGTAGTACGTATCTTGCTTTTGGACCACAATTAACTAGTGGGATAACTGATCCGTACGTATTTAGGTACATAGACATTGGTGTGTATAACTACTCTAACTACCATCCATGCATGTGGCGGCGCCAACTACTTGCCATATTTGCCGCCATGTGCTTAAAAAAAAGGAAGTTTTGTCGCAACGTACGTGAACCCTTGCAGATTACAGATCTATCGATCCGGTCCTGCTGCTAGCTTCGTCCAGCACTCCTGTAAGTATTGGACCATTGGTAGGTATATGATGATCAGATATGATACATGGTTTTTGTATTTGTCATTTGTTGAACAGTCACCAACTTACTGAACATAGAACATGGCAAAAAGATGAAAGGAAAGTTGAGCCTGTGTATGATGCTTTCCAAAGAACAACGACGTGCATGATTGTGAGACGCCGGCGACCGGCCGGCATCTGATTCCAAACGGCGTGTGTTGGCATTTCTTGCTTCTCGGCTTCATTATTTGCTTCTATAAATATGACTTGTACAAGAGCCACACTGATTTGACAAAATCAGTATTCATTCGAAATGGAAGAGCATCGCATCCCTTAGCTTGTTTTAGTTGTTGGCAACAGACAGGAATGATTACTGTAGATCATGCGTCTTTGCGTATACTCCGTACATGTTCCTACATTTGTCCCGGCCCGCAGGAGATATTTTGCAGACTGCAGACATTTCACGATCGAGGAAGAGTTTATTAACTGCCATACCATAGCAATTCCGGCTTAAATTAGTGTAAATGGATCTTTAAATTAGAGAGAGGCGATACCAGTTTATGCTGATCTGCTGAAAAATACTAAGTATTTCAGAGAGAGGCTTTTTGTAGCCGCAACACTAGAGGGGAAACTCAATCGCAGTTCCGAAGAGGACTTCGAGAAATTAAAGAATGTTGCCTAAAGGGTATAAAATACATATAGCAGCAGGTATTGAAAAAAAGAGATATGGTTTTCAGTTTGATGTACAGATAGGTAAATGTCCTCTTAAAAGATTATGTTCCCCAACCTTTTGTGGTGTCTAATCAACAGACGGCCTGTTCGGCTGGCTGGTGGCTAGTGGCTGGTGCTGGTTTTTGCTGAGAGAAAAATAATGCTGGCTGATTGGTGGTTGGTGCTGATTTTTGCTGAGAGAAAAACACTACTAACTGTTGCTGATAAGCCAAACGAATATGGCGAGAATGGATGGACGGGAGCTGGTCCAGCTGGATATGGATCACTTCCAGAAGAACCCTCGGGCCCTTGGGATGAATTTCGAGAAGAGAAAATTAATATAAGGCTGACACAGGATATGATACAGTGACATAGGTCCATCCGGAGAAATCAGGGACTTCTCCGCGACATCTCTTTACAAAGACTCGACTTTTCTTGGAATGGTAAATATTACTCACTCGGTCTTAAATTATAGTTTGTTTAACTTTTTACCACAAATTTGACTGCCCGTATTATTCAAAATTTTTGTGTAAATATAGTTAAATTTAAGTCATTTTTAAAAAAATTGTTAATAAAGCAAGCCATCACAAAAAAATATGATAATTTGCACAAAATGTTGAATAAGCAAGCGGTCAAACTTAGAGTCAAAAAAGTCAAATGAACTATAATTTAAAACGGAGGAAGTAGAATGATGGAGATATAGAAAAAAAACCTCCCCTCTTATGGCGAGCGTTTAATGGAAAAATCCAGTCTGCAGAGAAATAGAGGATAGAGTCTGAGATGTGTGGATACCTTGAAACAACAGAACACGTAATGTTCAGATGCTTGACTGCACAAATTAAATTGTTTGGTAAAATAATTCTTGACAATATTGTTAGCTTGTATGATAAGAAAAACACATAAGACAATAATGTAAACCCTTTTTTTTGTTTGGCTATTTTTGTCTAGAAAAAACATAGAAGGCGATCCCTGGCTGGTAAAACCTCTCAGGATGCAGCAAGCCGTCATTGTGCCACAGAAAAAAAAGCATCTTTGGCCTCGCTTTGCCTAGTCACACAAATTATATGTAATCGTCCTGCATGCCCTAAAACACAGCCATACATTCGACGTCATCTTCCTGCTTACAAGCCTTTTGCCTACTCCGTAGTCTTTTGTGTGAAAAGAATAATCAGCTAGAAATAAGGCCTTGTTTAGATGCAAATTTGGGACGGTGAATTTGGAAGGTAGATGTCACTTCGTAATCATTGCGTCACTGTAGCATTTTCGTTTGTATGTGCGAAAAATTATCCAAAAATTGATTAATTAGGCTTAAAATATTCGTCTCGCATAGTACAACAAAACTATGCAATTAGTTTTTTTGATTTCACTAGATTTAATACTCCATGCATGTTATGTTATTTTGATGTGATGGGGAATCTACTTTTTGCATAATGAATTTGAGAGTTGCTTTTTAGAAACTTTTGGGAAGGCCTAAGAGCTCCGGGGCTGTGCGTCTATTGTCCATATGCGTGGTGTCAGCGCAACTGGGCCCACTAGATGCTGTCCACGTGGCGGGCGGAGGCGATGCCGACAATCGCTTTCGATGTTATTGTAGACCGTCACGCACTCTCCCTACTGGCGACAGAGACGGCTGTCTATGCCTGCGCTCTCTGTTTTTGTTTCACTAGGGTCGTGTTTAGTTCCAGGTGTCTAAAGTTGGACTCTGACGCTATAGTGTCACTGTAGCATTTCGTTTGTATCTGTAAATAATTATCTAAATATTAATTAATTAGGCTCAAAATATTCGTCTCGTAAAGTACAACAAAATTGTGCAATTAGTTTTTGATTTCATTTATATTTAGTACTCCATACATGTGCCGATATTTTGATGTGATGAAAATCTTTTTTTTGCATAGTGTAATTTGGGAACAACAATAGCCGGAAGAAAATGCTAAAACTACGGACCAGGAGTGTAGCATAGCCCACAAGGTATGCACGTAATTTCAATGTTGAAAAATAATACATAGTACTCCACCATATTTTGTCTGGTGCAAGATTTTATAGAGTTTCATGCACATTAATTAGGGTGTCAAGTCAGTATTTTATATGATGTGGCAAAGAATTAATGAGGAGAGAGATGAAATAGGTTTCATCAAGATGAAACTCTGTATATACAGTTTCCAACAAGTTTGTGTCTTGCATGCATTGCCTATGAAACACCAAAATAAAACTCTACATTGTATGGACCATTTCATTTATGAATTAATTGTCTACTTACTTATGTGGCTTTTTAGAAAACACACAAATAAAATTCCCACTAACCACTAAGAATAGCCTTGATACTCCGGCCCGCCGGCGGGAATCAAAACGTCTGCAGCAGTACGTGCCCGGACAATGACACCTAGCTTGCCTCCAATGCATGGATGGATCCATTGGTTTGATTGGCGGAACTAGCTTTAGGTGCCGTCAGCCTTCAGGTGGTGGTCAGGCCGCGGGCCGGGGTTCAACGTGACAGGACGTACGGGCCGGTGGCTTGACAAAATTCACAGCTCAACACAAATTGTGTGTAGTATCGAGCCACCAACATCCAGCGACAGAAATACTATATATGCTGACAGAAATTTTATAAACCCCCCGGGCCCGTAAAAAATGTACTGGTAACAACCTAATGAAGGCTATATATTTCAATCGTTTCGCCACTATTTTGCATGCATAAATATGCTCTCCTACCGCGAATTATGTTTCAACTATATATATGATTAATTACTAAGCGTACGGTATTCCTGTATTGCCACCAACTTCCCATGATCATGATGAAATATAAGCATCCAACATTGCTGGCCTGCTGCGTCGAATTGCGCGCACTCGATCAATAAGGGCAAACAGACACCAATCTGTAGAACTCATCGATCCGTCCGTATAGTATCCAAGGATCCAATGTATATATCATCTAAGGAATAGAAGAATCTTCGATGGAAAGAATGCAACGTCAATTCAAGTCTTTCAATTCATCAAGCTAGGAGCGAGGAGATCGTCATCCGACAACAGGCAGTAGGAGGGCCGGTTGTTCCTTATTCCTCATTAATTATTATGTTATCCCACATGTATGCATGCATGCTTCTCCTAAGAAAAAGCTGTAATTAAGGGATCTTAGATGGACCAGACGGTAACTTTTTTTTTGAGGGACCAGACGGTAACTTTCATCACGCCGCTCACCACAGTTTGCAACAAGTAAGCAGCACACGACACCCGTCGCGCTCGCACGTACACGCGCGCCATGGCAGCTGTCGCATGCATGCATCAAGGGCGATATGATCTCCGTCGACGATCGGCCCCGCCGCCGGCCGGCGCGGGCCACCGGCGACGTGACGTCGACGCCGCGCTTGTTGCTAGCTCTAGCTCAAGCAGTTTGTGATGAGTTGTGACCACACCAGAAGGCAGAAGCGCGTGCCCTACATACCATGCCCTAAGTCACTTTCCTGGCTGCTGTGCACACGCCTGCTTTGCTCCCCAGCTGCTGGCCGGCCGGTGCCGGTCCCGGGAGCTGCTGCGTCCACACGCACTGTTGTCGAGTCTCTTGTGTGGACAGGTACTTGGCTCCACATAGCTTCCAAAAGTTACAAGAAATAGCACACAGGGTCGTCTCTGGAAACAAAAAAAGATATGTAATTTTTTGATAGGTTGATGGATGGAAATCAACGAAAGCTATACTTCAACAACAACACTACACATCTTATTCCGAATACTGCCAGGATAATTGTTGACAAGATACTCTTTGTTCGAGATAATATATGATTTCTCTGCAGTCCCCAACTAGTACGTTTTTATTGTCAAATGCCATAATACAATATTAGTCTATATCGCAGATTATTCTCAAGATTTCTGCTCTGTTCCATGCAAATATATAAAATTAAATATGATAGTAAACACGACAAGGTATGGAGACCATTGAGCTACGTATTCGCCTTACTATTGCCTTCAAGTAATGTCGTTTTCTCGTGCCCGGTGGTAGCAACATGTTGCTACAGTAGCACAGTATGTGTAAAGTATAATAGTACGTGGTGTGGTGTTTTGTTGCTACAATACGGACCACCCTTTTATATGACCCTAGCATGACAGCGACCTCATGCATGGAAGTTGGCATATACTCCTACTATCTATTCTTAAATTTCAATAGTACTCCATACGTACATGTGCCTAGCTGCCGCTGCACGGAATCCTGACCTCTAATTGTCATTTTTTTCCTTTTTAGACGAAAGAGTTTCGAGAGAGCAGCCGTAACATTGCAAACTTGGTTTGATGCACAGCTAAAGACTTTATTTGCTGATAGGTTGAAGTCAAAATTAAATTTCAACCACTCTATTTGATATATTCTTGATCCCATTTTCCAACTTGATCGATAAAACTACCAGAAAGATCATAGTAGAAAATTTGGCATGCTGATGCCACAAGCCACTATGCCACCTCTATTAGTGCTCTTTTATGGTGGCAAAAGCTCTGGCACTCACAGCAGCCATTTGTACAGTTTCGATCTAGGCACCCCACCGGTTCCATCTCATCTCGGATTCCAAATACTTAACACTTTGAATATCTTTATTGGTTTTAATATATGCTTACAATCTCATATTATTACCTCCATTCTAAATTATTTTATTCAAAAATTATAAATATCATTTATTTTATTCCGAACTCACTTTATCACCAAGTAGATTGAAACAGAGCTACTACTATTTTAAAACGGAAGTATGCATGGGTTATATATGTGGACAGTTATGATTGATCCGCTTGTCGACAACCAAGAGCTAGCGGCCGAGACCGCGTATTCAGACGCTGCTGCTGTTCTGATGACACTCTGACGGCGGCCAAATGGCCGGAATGGCCGACCCTGGCCCACCGAGATTTAGCGCCGGATTATGGAGATCGAATGCATGGTCATCGACGACTTCAGTGGAGCCAGCATGTTTTGTCATCTAGTTTTTGTTTCTTTAAGCATGAATCGACCGTGCGAAATGTCAATTTTCCTGCTCTGGTGACCAAGAACAGCAGCTCTGCCTCAACCCACAAGTGGAGTAGTGGACCAATACATCTGGCGATATATATCACCCACCGATATAACGAGGAGATAAAATCCTAAAGCACATAACGACAGTATGTAGCCGGCCTCTAAGCGGCAGATCGAGCCACAAATAAATTCAACAAAACCAAATAACAATCTTCATTTGCGAAGCTCGAGAAATAAGTCTGCTAGCTGTTGAAGGAGACTCGGCAATGGAGAATAGGATCCAAGCCATGGATTCGCCAGACATGATGTGCAGCCCCAAATCCCAATTGGTTGCGCCACAGTGGGAGATGATGAATCCAGGTTGGTGGAGCTGTTGCTAGGTCACGATGACATAACTGCTAGTAGCCAGTGCAGCTCAGCTCAATCGACTGGACATCCTCTGCATGCCAATGACTTTTCAATGCCTCTGTACTGCTGCAGATCTTGGGTGTTCGGATCATATACCTGTGATGTGAATAATAAAGCGGTAAGAGGTATAGCATTATGAGGTTGCGTTGAGGGCATTTGCATATTACTTTGTTTAAGTCTCTATAGATGAAAAATAACAGCAAAAAAATCAGCAAGTTTTTTGTCTAGTATATCTATCATGATGTTATGCATAATCGCACAAAGTTTAATCCCAAAATGTGAAAGATTAACTAGCAAAGAAGTGTTCATGAGTTTGTGTAACACCCAAAAATGCTCAATTTAAAATTTTTGGCATTTAATTAATTATTTAATGCTTTCACCTATTTTGTAAAGGCTAAATATTAATTCTCTAAAAATTAAAATCAAATATAGGTGATAGAAACATTTATTGTTGCATTCATGCTGCTGCATTTATTTTTGTAATGCTTGTGATTCAAACAAGAATTTAAATTTATTTAAATTCAAATTTGAATCACTTTGTTTGGAGCTCTAGAAAAGTTGTTAGGCCCATAGTTCGTTTTTGCCCCCTGAACTCTTTCTCGGTTCGTTTCTGCCCCCTCTTCTTTTCCTTGGTTCGGCCCAGCTCTTTCCCTTTCCCTCTTTCGGCCCACTCAACCAAGTCCACTTTCTCCCCCCCCCCCCCCCCCGCGCCAGCCTGCCAGCGGTCCGGCCCACTCCCCCATCCGGCCCACCAAGCCGGCCTGCTCCGCACCCTTTCCCCCTCTCTCCCTCTCGCTGCCAGCCCGGGCCCGCGTGTCAGGCCGCTGACGCCACGCTGGCGTCACCTTCCCCTTCTTCCCCGCCGGTGATGGCGCGGCTTGCCGCGGCCGGCCCGCACACCGAGGAGCTCACCTCGCCCTACTTAATTGGCCAGTGCCGCTGCCTCCCTCACCCCCATCGCTCAACCCTAGCCGCGCCGCCACTTCTCCACCCCTCCATCGCCGTCTTCTCCTCGCACAGAGCGCCGCCGTCGGTCGCCGCCGTCGGATGCCACCTCCGCGGGCAATTGGAGCAGACCGAGCCGGCCACGAGCTTCGCCACGACGAGCTGAGGCCCTTGGACCGTGCCACGCTGCCGGGTTGCTGCCGGAGAAGCTTCCCCGCGAGGAACCGCCGTCGTCCCCGAGCCCGAGCGCCGCCGCTCGCCGTCCCACCTCTCTAGACCTGCTCCGACCGATTTGTTGCGTCAGCAGCATCGCCCCGAGGTAACAAAGCTCCCCACCCCTTCAATTTTAGCTCCCGAGCACCGTAGCTAGGGTCCCCTCGGCCGCCGACGGCGATCCACCGCCGGACGCCGCCGTCCGGCCACCACACCACGACACGATGCACTTTTACACCTCGGTTGATCCTGTGTCAGTCCCCAGCAGCTCCTGAGCCGAAAAACCGAACCCCAAACCACCCGAAACCCCTATCCCGCACTTCACCGGAGTTCGCCTCCGCCACGCGCCGACGTCCGGCCGCCTCGCCGGCCAAACCACGACTAGATCACCCTAGGCTGACTCGCCGTCCTCCCCTGGTTCCGTAGGTTCAAACCCCGCAGCATTTGGTGCACTGTGGCTTGAGAACCGGTCAACTCCGGCGAGCTCCCACCGTCGCCCGAGCGGCGCCGCCGTGGCACCTTCGTCCCCGGCGAGCCCCACGCCCTGGGCCGTCCGATCCGAAATCAACGGCCGAGATTAGATCGGCCGGATACCCCTTCGCGTTTTAAATCCCAGCCGCCCGATCCAGATCCAACGGCTCCCGTCGCGCCACGTCGCGAGTCAAACCCCGCGTACCGGTCAGCGCTGGCTCTTTTGCTAAAGAGCCCCTGACTTTTTCCGAAATCAACCCACGGT
Source organism: Echinochloa phyllopogon (assembly GCA_033239725.1). NCBI lineage: Eukaryota > Viridiplantae > Streptophyta > Magnoliopsida > Poales > Poaceae > Echinochloa > Echinochloa phyllopogon. The sequence goes on from BTCW01000001.1 coordinate 9,683,915, forward strand.
CCACTCCAGTTCAAAAATAATTACGGATAGGTCCTGTTTTATTCGTTTAGGCCCCTGGAAATTTCAAAACTTTGCCAGCAAGCCCCCGAATCTTGGAAACGCTATAACTTTCTCGTTTTAGCTCCGATTTGAGTGATTTTCGCGCTCACGTGTTCGTAGCGAAGCGTAGATTATTTCTAGCTCCTGTTTTTGTACTGTTTTTACTGTTGGTGTACTGTTTCTAATAGAATTAATTGCTTGCATGTAATGATTGCTTTGGAATGCGTGCGTGATGATCGTGTCCAGTCGGCGAGCCCGTAGCTTTGGACTTCGAGTACGTTGAGGACGTGCCGGAGCAGGATTTGCAGCAGCAGCCGTACTCCGAGGAAGGCAAGTTATAGCACGGTCAATCCTTGCTACCTATCTCACTTTTAATTCACTGTTCTTTACATACGCATGTGTCTAATATTGTTTACCATTAAGGTTATTCCTAGCATTTATTTCCATGTCCTTGTATTCCTATGGGTTTATGCATATGGGTAGTATTTTGCTAGGCGCAACTACTGTCACTTTTACTTAATTGTTAATATTGACTTAATGGTCCACTTCAATCTTAATGTTAAAACTTGCTTTTTAGCAACTTGGATCAGGGAGCTGGGGCTTGTGTGTTTTACCTGGCCCCAGTGTCTCTCCCTAAGGACTGGTTCGTAAAAGCGGCAACCTGGGAGCCTGTCGCCGCCGCCGGAACTATAATGGCTCTGGTCTTGGTTGAGTAGCTTGTACGTCTCTAGCTTGGCAGTGGTTACCGAGTGGCCTACGGCGTTGTGGGAGGTACGGTGCTGGGTGTTCTCCGATTCCACCGAGGACGGTAGCCCCGTCGGCTAGGTCACGTTAGACCCAGTCCCGTGTTGGGAGCCCCCGTGAGTGCGGGAGCTCCGCACGTCGCGCCATTTACTTTTGTTGGCATGATTTGCCGGTGCGTGGACGCCATTGACCCCCTCACGTTGCGCCCTGAGGGTCAGTCAATCTCGTTTCCTAAGTTTTCACCGCCGTATAGTACTCCAGCGGCTACTGACTTGTTAGGGTGTCTTGTGAAAAGCCTCGTAGCGTCCCTATGCAGTCACACCTCGGAAGTGTTGATGTGCGTGGTTGGGTGCAAAGTTCTTTGAACTTTTACGCGACTGGTGGGAAAAGGGCGAAACCTCTGCAGAGTGTACGATCTATCATGATAGCCCGGCTCAGGGTCACGAGCGGCCTGGATCCTTTTATGATTAGAAGATGATATTTATTACTGTTTAATGATGACTTACATTAATTAATTTGGGATGCAACTGGGATTCATCTAAACTAGTAGTTATGATTAAAACGAATCAACTAAAAGTGCTAATGCAGTTAAGCCAGTGTCAAGCCTTTTTGAGCCTTCATAACCCGTGCTATACTTGCTAAGTAATTTCCATTACTTACACTTGTTGTTATTACTATTTTTGGGCAAAATCCCGGACGGGTAACAGATTGGAGTCAGGCTGATTATGCTGTGGAGTTTCCGGAGGATTTGCCGTACTTCTGAGTTCGCGTTCTCCCAGTCAGAGTCCCTGTGGGATTGCGGCTACACTTAGAGAGAGTTTATTAGTCTTCCGCTGTCCATGTATTTCATTTATGCAAAACTCTGATGTAATCGCTACTTTATGATGAGAATAAAGCATTGTACTCTGATTTTTACCATATTTGTTTGCTATATGTGTCGGTGGACTTCCTGGGCACACATATGGCCGCATTCGGGTTTTGTGTAAATCCGGTTGTGACAGATTGGTATCAGAGCCGTGCTGACTGTAGGGACGCAGCCTAGATAGTACGGATGACAAATTACTAGGAGACCCCCATGTTTTAAAAATTTTAAAAATCTAACAGTCGAGTCTTGTGTGAGTTTATACCTTTACCTGCTTGTATTTATTGTTATTATGCTTATGTTTGATTTGGTTCTTTGTAATGATTGTGATGGGCGTAGACACCTGTCTGCAACCATCTAGATATAGGTATAAGGCTTAAGGACTTTATTGTTTAGATAGCAGGGGTATATATATATTTTCTCGTACTAATCATCTGACATCTGACCTTTGTGAATATAGATGGCTCACCCCGGGGGCAATGCGGGCGGACAGCCTCCGCACCAGAATCCGCCCCCGAACCTGAATCCGAACCATCAGATCCCCACCATTGAGCAGCTGATGTATGCTCAAGTTCAGATGATGCAGCAGATGGCCGAGACTATGAGGCTGATCCAGCAGAACCGGCATCACCCCCAGGCAGCTGCACCGCCCAGAGACAAGAGGGGCGAATTTCTAAAGGGACGCCCGCCGACCTTCAGCAAGGCCAGCGACCCCCTTGAGGCAGATGACTGGCTCAAGGCAGTGGAGAGACAGTTGGACATCGCCCAGTGCGATGACAGAGAGAAGGTGCTCTACGCCGGAGGGCAGCTTCAGGGGCCGGCGTTGGATTGGTGGGATTCATACCAGTCCTCGCGCCCGGCCGGTACTCAGATCACTTGGCAGCAGTTCTGCAGCAGCTTTCGTGCACAGCACGTGCCAGAGGCCTTAATGGTTCTGAAGAAGAAGGAGTTCCTGGCTCTGAAGCAGGAAGGGATGAGTGTCACGTCTTATCGTGACAAGTTCGTCGCATTGGCCCGTTATGCTCCAGAAGACGTGGCCACTGACCAGAAGAAGCAGGCCAGGTTCCGTGACGGTCTGCAGGATGCTCTCCAGTACCAGCTCATGTGCACCAAGTTCCCGACCTTTCACGAGCTGGTGGACGGCGCTCTGATGTTGGAGCACAAGCGCCGTGAGATGGAGGACAAGAAGAGGAAGCTCCAGGGACAGCAGGTGGGCAGCAGCAGTCGTCCACGCTTCGCACATCCCCAGAGTCAGCACGTGGGAGGCCAGCAGCGCTTCCAGGGCCAGTCCGGCATGCTCAGTCGTGGCCAGTACCAGCAGCAGCGTCCTCAGTTTCCTCGGGCGCCACAGCAGCAGCGTCCTCAGGGTCAGCCACAGATGGGTCCAACTCAGCGTCCCCAGGTGCCACCCAGACCAGTTCAGCGTCCGGGTCCAGTCAGTCCCGCAGTGACAGGACAGAGGTGCTTCCACTGTGACGAGCCTGGGCATTATGCCAATGCTTGTCCTCGCAGAGTTCAGGGTGTTCCCGGCCAGAGCAGCGCACAGAGAGTTGGGCAGCCGCAGGGTCAGCAGCAGGGAGGTCGTGCTCCGCAGACTCCGGTTCGGGGCAAGCTTAACCACACCGGAGCAGAGACAGCAGAGGCATCTACTGATGTCGTCGTGGGTACGTTCCTCGTCAATTCGACCCCCGCCACTGTTTTATTTGATTCCGGAGCTTCGCATGCTTTCATTTCTGCTGCTTTTGTGAAGAAGAATCTACTAGCCCTGAAACCCCTGATGAACACTATGCTAGTAAGCTCACCAGGGGGTGAACAGTGGGCTACTCTACGATGCCCCCATGTCCCCATCATAATAAGGGGGGTAGAGTTCCGGGCAGGTCCGATAGTCTTGGAGACCCTTGGATTTGATATGATCCTGGGTATGAGCTGGATGACCAGATATGATGCAGTGATCAGGTGTGCTACGAGGACCATCCAGCTGACAGCAGAGTCCGGTGACAAGGTGGAGTATCAGGAAGCCAGTTCCTCAGAGCAAGGCCGAGCCAATCAAGCTAAAGGGACAACAACTGAAGATATCAGGGTGGTGAGCCAGTTCCCGGATGTGTTCCCTGACGAGTTGCCAGGTATGCCTCCAGAACGAGATGTTGAATTCGTTATTGAACTAAAACCTGGCACTGCACCTATAGCCAAGAGGCCGTATAGGATGGGAGCGAAGGAGCTGGAGCAGCTCAAGAAGGAGTTGGACGAGTTGTTGGCCAAGGGGTACATTCGTCCGAGTTCTTCACCGTGGGGAGCACCGGTATTGTTCGTCGACAAGAAGGATGGTACGCAGAGGTTGTGTGTGGACTATCGAGCCCTCAACGAAGTGACCATCAAGAACAAGTACCCGCTGTCGAGGATTGATGATCTGTTCGATCAGTTGAGAGGAGCTTGTGTGTTCTCCAAGATAGATCTTCGATCAGGATATTACCAGATGAGGATCCGCCCGTCAGATGTACCCAAGACCGCTTTCACCACTCGGTACGGGTTGTACGAGTTCTTGGTCATGTCTTTTGGGTTGACCAACGCTCCTGCATACTTCATGTACTTGATGAACAGCGTGTTCATGGATTACCTTGACAAGTTTGTGGTGGTATTCATTGATGACATTCTGGTCTTCTCCAAGAATGAGGAAGAACATGAGGAACACTTGAGATTGGTGCTGCAGAGACTTCGGGAACATCAGTTGTACGCCAAGCTGAACAAGTGTGAGTTCTGGCTGAAGGAAATGGCATTTCTGGGACACGTGTTGTCCAATGGAGGAGTGGCAGTTGACCCGAAGAAAGTCAGTGATGTATTGAGCTGGAATCCACCACGGGATGTGAGCGAGATCAGGAGTTTCCTTGGGATGGCCGGTTATTACAGACGGTTCATTGAAGGATTCTCCAAGATTGCTAAGCCGTTGACTGTTTTGCTAGAGAAGAATGCCCCGTTTGTGTGGACAGAGGCTTGCCAGGTCAGCTTCGAAGAGTTGAAGAAGAGGTTGACTACAGCCCCAGTACTGGTATTGCCAGATTTGGCTAAGAGTTTCTCCATCTACTATGATGCATCCCGTCTAGGACTGGGTTGCGTCCTTATGCAGGAGGGCAGAGTCGTGTCTTATGCGTCCAGGCAGCTGAGGAAGCATGAGCAGAACTATCCGACGCACGACTTGGAGTTGGCAGCTGTGGTTCATGCTCTGAAGATCTGGAGACATTACTTGATTGGGCACAGATGTGACATCTACACTGATCATAAGAGCCTCAAGTATGTCTTCACTCAGTCGGATCTGAATATGAGACAGCGCAGATGGTTAGAGCTGATCAAGGATTATGATCTGGAGATCTACTACCACCCAGGGAAGGCCAACTTGGTGGCAGATGCTCTGAGCAGGAGGAGTTATGTGAACAAGATCACTGGTCACTGTTTGCCGGAAGAACTCGGCCGAGAGTTCGAGAGGATGAGTCTGGGATTCGTCACCAGCATCACAGAGATGGCAGTGGAGCCCACACTCGAGCAGGAGATCCGTAGTGGTCAGCTGCAGGATGAGAAGATCCGAGAGATTGTGGGGAATGTTGCACTGGGAAAGGCCCCTGGATTCCGAGTTGATGATCAGGGAACTCTATGGCATGGGAAGAGGATATGTGTGCCAGACATAGCGCAGATCAGAGAGATGATCCTGAGAGAGGCACATGACTCAGCTTATTCGATCCACCCAGGCAGCACTAAGATGTATCAGGACATCAAGGAGAGATTCTGGTGGTACGGGCTGAAGCGTGATGTGGCGACTCATGTGGCATTGTGCGACACATGTCAGAGAGTCAAGGCAGAGCATCAGAGGCCAGCTGGATTGCTTCAGCCGTTGAAGATCCCGGAGTGGAAATGGGAAGAAGTTGGCATGGACTTCATCACTGGTCTGCCCCGCACACAGAGAGGATTCGACTCCATTTGGGTGATTGTTGATCGTCTGACCAAGGTGGCCCACTTTCTGCCAGTGAAGACCACCTACACAGGCGCCAGACTAGCAGAGTTGTACATGGAGCGGATTGTGTGCTTACACGGGGTGCCGAAGAAGATTGTGTCAGATCGTGGTACTCAGTTCACCTCACACTTCTGGTGGAAGTTACATGAGTCCATGGACACGAAGCTGCACTTCAGCTCAGCTTATCATCCGCAGACAGATGGTCAGACAGAGCGGACCAATCAGATACTAGAGGACATGTTGAGGGCTTGTGCATTGCAGTATGGTCTCAGCTGGGATAAGAGTTTGCCGTATGCAGAGTTCTCCTACAATAACAGCTACCAGAAGAGTCTGCAGATGGCACCGTTCGAGGCATTGTATGGCAGGAAGTGCCGGACCCCATTGTTCTGGAATCAGACTGGAGAGAGTCAGGTCTTTGGTCTGGAGATACTTAGAGATGCAGAGCGGCAGGTGCAGGTGATCAGGGAGAACCTGAAGGTGGCACAGTCCAGACAGAAGAGTTACGCGGATGTCAGACGGAGGGACCTCAGCTTCAGAGTTGATGATTTTGTGTATCTCAAGGTGTCACCGATGAAAGGTGTAAAGCGGTTCAATGTCAAAGGCAAGTTGGCGCCTCGTTACATCGGACCGTTCAGGATACAGGAACGGATGGGCGAAGTGGCATATCGGCTAGACCTGCCTGAGAGACTAGCCGGAGTACACGATGTGTTCCATGTGTCACAGTTGAAGAAGTGCTTGCGGGTGCCAGAAGAGCAGATCCCGATTGATGAATTGAACGTTCAGGAGGACCTCACATATGAGGAGTATCCGATCAAGATCCTGGAGGTGTCAGAGAGAGTGCTGAGGAACAAGACCATTCGGATGTGCAAGGTGCGGTGGAGCTGGCATTCAGCAGATGAAGCGACTTGGTAGCGGGAAGAAGATCTCAAGTCCGAGTACCCACAGCTCTTCGCTTCTACATCCGAATCTCGAGGACGAGATTCACCTTAAGGGGGGTAGGTTTGTAACACCCAAAAATGCTCAATTTAAAATTTTTGGCATTTAATTAATTATTTAATGCTTTCACCTATTTTGTAAAGGCTAAATATTAATTCTCTAAAAATTAAAATCAAATATAGGTGATAGAAACATTTATTGTTGCATTCATGCCACTGCATTTATTTTTGTAATGCTTGTGATTCAAACAAGAATTTAAATTTATTTAAATTCAAATTTGAATCACTTTGTTTGGAGCTCTAGAAAAGTTGTTAGGCCCATAGTTCGTTTTTGCCCCCTGAACTCTTTCTCGGTTCGTTTCTGCCCCCTCTTCTTTTCCTTGGTTCGGCCCAGCTCTTTCCCTTTCCCTCTTTCGGCCCACTCAACCAAGTCCACTTTCTCCCCCCCCCCCCCCCCGCGCCAGCCTGCCAGCGGTCCGGCCCACCAAGCCGGCCTGCTCCGCACCCTTTCCCCGTCTCTCCCTCTCGTTGCCAGCCCGGGCCCGCGTGTCAGGCCGCTGACGCCACGCTGGCGTCACCTTCCCCTTCTTCCCCGCCGGTGATGGCGCGGCTTGCCGCGGCCGGCCCGCACGCCGAGGAGCTCACCTCGCCCTACTTAATTGGCCAGTGCCGCTGCCTCCCTCACCCCCATCGCTCAACCCTAGCCGCGCCGCCACTTCTCCACCCCTCCATCGCCGTCTTCTCCTCGCACAGAGCGCCGCCGTCGGTCGCCGCCGTCGGACGCCACCTCCGCGGGCAATTGGAGCAGACCGAGCCGGCCACGAGCTTCGCCACGACGAGCTGAGGCCCTTGGACCGTGCCACGCTGCCGGGTTGCTGCCGGAGAAGCTTCCCCGCGAGGAACCGCCGTCGTCCCCGAGCCCGAGCGCCGCCGCTCGCCGTCCCACCTCTCTAGACCTGCTCCGACCGATTTGTTGCGTCAGGAGCATCGCCCCGAGGTAACAAAGCTCCCCACCCCTTCAATTTTGGCTCCCGAGCACCGTAGCTAGGGTCCCCTCGGCCGCTGACGGCGATCCACCGCCGGACGCCGCTGTCCGGTCACCACACCACGACACGATGCACTTTTACACCTCGGTTGATCCTGTGTCAGTCCCCAGCAGCTCCTGAGCCGAAAAACCGAACCCCAAACCACCCGAAACCCCTATCCCGCACTTCACCGGAGTTCGCCTCCACCGCGCGCCGACGTCCGGCCGCCTCGCCGGCCAAACCACGACTAGATCACCCTAGGCTGACTCGCCGTCCTCCCCTGGTTCCGTAGGTTCAAACCCCGCAGCGTTTGGTGCACTGTGGCTCGAGAACCGGTCAACTCCGGCGAGCTCCCGCCGTCGCCCGAGTGGCGCCGCCGTGGCACCTTCGTCCCCGGCGAGCCCCACGCCCTGGGCCGTCCGATCCGAAATCAACGGCCGAGATTAGATCGGCCGGATACCCCTTCGCGTTTTAAATCCCAGCCGCCCGATCCAGATCCAACGGCTCCCGTCGCGCCACGTCGCGAGTCAAACCCCGCGTACCGGTCAGCGCTGGCTCTTTTGCTAAAGAGCCCCTGACTTTTTCCGAAATCAACCCGCGGTCCACTCCAGTTCAAAAATAATTACGGATAGGTCCTGTTTTATTCGTTTAGGCCCCTGGAAATTTCAAAACTTTGCCAGCAAGCCCCCGAATCTTGGAAACGCTATAACTTTCTCGTTTTAGCTCCGATTTGAGTGATTTTCGCGCTCACGTGTTCGTAGCGAAGCGTAGATTATTTCTAGCTCCTGTTTTTGTACTGTTTTTACTGTTGGTGTACTGTTTCTAATAGAATTAATTGCTTGCATGTAATGATTGCTTTGGAATGCGTGCGTGATGATCGTGTCCAGTCGGCGAGCCCGTAGCTTTGGACTTCGAGTACGTTGAGGACGTGCCGGAGCAGGATTTGCAGCAGCAGCCGTACTCCGAGGAAGGCAAGTTATAGCACGGTCAATCCTTGCTACCTATCTCACTTTTAATTCACTGTTCTTTACATACGCATGTGTCTAATATTGTTTACCATTAAGGTTATTCCTAGCATTTATTTCCATGTCCTTGTATTCCTATGGGTTTATGCATATGGGTAGTATTTTGCTAGGCGCAACTACTGTCACTTTTACTTAATTGTTAATATTGACTTAATGGTCCACTTCAATCTTAATGTTAAAACTTGCTTTTTAGCAACTTGGATCAGGGAGCTGGGGCTTGTGTGTTTTACCTGGCCCCAGTGTCTCTCCCTAAGGACTGGTTCGTAAAAGCGGCAACCTGGGAGCCTGTCGCCGCCGCCGGAACTATAATGGCTCTGGTCTTGGTTGAGTAGCTTGTACGTCTCTAGCTTGGCAGTGGTTACCGAGTGGCCTACGGCGTTGTGGGAGGTACGGTGCTGGGTGTTCTCCGATTCCACCGAGGACGGTAGCCCCGTCGGCTAGGTCACGTTAGACCCAGTCCCGTGTTGGGAGCCCCCGTGAGTGCGGGAGCTCCGCACGTCGTGCCATTTACTTTTGTTGGCATGATTTGCCGGCGCGTGGACGCCATTGACCCCCTCATGTTGCGCCCTGAGGGTCAGTCAACCTCGGTGCCTAAGTTTTCACCGCCGTATAGTACTCCAGCGGCTACTGACTTGTTAGGGTGTCTTGTGAAAAGCCTCGTAGCGTCCCTATGCAGTCACACCTCGGAAGTGTTGATGTGCGTGGTTGGGTGCAAAGTTCTTTGAACTTTTACGCGACTGGTGGGAAAAGGGCGAAACCTCTGCAGAGTGTACGATCTATCATGATAGCCCGGCTCAGGGTCACGAGCGGCCTGGATCCTTTTATGATTAGAAGATGATATTTATTACTGTTTAATGATGACTTACATTAATTAATTTGGGATGCAACTGGGATTCATCTAAACTAGTAGTTATGATTAAAACGAATCAACTAAAAGTGCTAATGCAGTTAAGCCAGTGTCAAGCCTTTTTGAGCCTTCATAACCCGTGCTATACTTGCTAAGTAATTTCCATTACTTACACTTGTTGTTATTACTATTTTTGGGCAAAATCCCGGACGGGTAACAGATTGGAGTCAGGCTGATTATGTTGTGGAGTTTCCGGAGGATTTGCCGTACTTCTGAGTTCGCGTTCTCCCAGTCAGAGTCCCTGTGGGATTGCGGCTACACTTAGAGAGAGTTTATTAGTCTTCCGCTGTCCATGTATTTCATTTATGCAAAACTCTGATGTAATCGCTACTTTATGATGAGAATAAAGCATTGTACTCTGATTTTTACCATATTTGTTTGCTATATGTGTCGGTGGACTTCCTGGGCACACATATGGCCGCATTCGGGTTTTGTGTAAATCCGGTTGTGACATTTTGTTAATTAGTGAGCGTACCTATCGCATGGGTTAGTAATTTTAAAATCTCCATCTCTACCAAATACTAAATTAAGGATTGATTCAATGGTACGTCATAATTTTACAAAAAGCTCTCTAACATTTACAAGAATCAACCCACCATTCTAAAGTATGTTGTATTTTTTAAAAAAAAACTCATAATGTATTATCTACTAACACACATTACCTCGTCTCCTCTCGTCGTCCCACTGCACACCACCACACGCACCCATCAATCTTCTCATGTCGTTCGCATCCCTGTCGACGTCTCATCATCATTCCTAGGCTCAGCGTCTTCCGAGAATATCTCATTTATCATTGGTCCTAATAAGATGCAAAATCGGCGGTGTCCATGACTCCTGTGCACCTTTGCTAGTGAAGTCCCTTTTACCCGTAGCAATACACATACATTAATCTATCCGCAATATCTCATCTCCTTTTGTCCTCCCACACTGTTACACACACTCTTTCGTCTTCTCACCTCCCTCGCATCCCCGCCGTCGTTTCCAGGCGCAATGTCTACCGAGGATCGTCTCTCCTTTGTCTTGTTCCTCATCGAATGCGGAATCGGAGGGAGGGGGTCCATGCCTCCCGTGTACCTTCGCTCACGAAGTCCCCTTCACCCATAGAAGGGCATGAGCATTTATCTACCCGAAGTAGCTCGTCTCCTCTCGCCGTCCCATACCGTCGGGGCACACACACCCCCTCGTCCTCACATCACTCACATCCCTGTCATTGATCTGCCATCCTTCCAGATGCAACAACTATCGATAATCGCTTTTTGTCGTACTCCTCATCGGATGCGGTATCGAAGACATCCATGGCACCCAAGCGCCTTCACTATGGAAGCCCCTTTCATCCATAGTATTGCACGAGTATTAGTCGACCCACAGTTCCTTGCCTCCTCTTGCCGTCTTGCACCGCCGCACGCACCTCTTCGTCTTCTCAAATCGCTCACATACCCATCGTCGACCCAGCGTCGTTCCTGGCCACAATGTCTGCTAATGATCTTTTCTTTGTCATTCTTCTCATTGGATACGGAATCGGCGGCATTTATGGCTCCCACGCGCCTTCGCTCATAAAAGTCTTCTTGACCCGTTGCATAGCACGAGCATATTTGCTAGTATAGATCAAAAGTATAGAGTCTATGGGTTAATTTCTTTAACATTAAATATTTTGTATGGAGCCATATTAAATCTCACATTTACACATGATCCCATAACTACAACTCCATTACAACACCATTAAATTGAACCATTTGATCCATACATCAATAATACTTGTATCAACAAAATAAATTACATTTATTTGAATTACCCTTCTACATTAGTCTTGCTTCTGAAAACAAAACATATTGACAAAAATATTTTTTATATATTTTTGAGTAAACAAATTATATGAGGATTTAGACATGCATGACATAATAAGGTTAGAGATAATTGCAACATCATTTCTATCTTTAATTCTACCTATTCCTTTTTGATATATCATTTCCCCCATCTTTTAACACATATACATTTTCATACTTTGGAATACTAGATTAATTAAGACATCACCTCAATATGGGTTGCTTGACTATATATTGCACCTGCTTTTTTCCATCTTAATTTTACATCCTCATGTATATTAACTTTTTTCCATCTTTATTTTACATCCTTATATGCTTGCACCATTATCTGTTGAGTTTTTGTGTAAAACTTTCTAATATTTTGTATTTTCTAGATAATGGATGAAAATTTTGGCTTCAACCTCCTATAGTCAGGAGATCACTTAAGAGTATTATTCGCTAGGATAGTCATATAGTCCAAAGTCCTGACGCTATACTCTAATCTATATTATAGTCTTCTATTGTATTTACATCATTGTCTTACAAGCAGAGTACTGCTCGACAGATCCGTGTACTGCTACTCATGCCATCAAGTCGATCATTATACTCGTAAAATCTGGCGCATGTCTTTTCTAATTGCAGTGCATGTCCCTTTAGGTTTTCTTGCAGAAATTTATTAGACTTTATCATAAATAAAATTCACATGTTGTTCTAAAATGACTTCATTTAATTTTATTTTTTCATGATATATGTACATAATTTCAAAACAATTTTTGATGTCATTTTAGACCATTTTCATAATGACATAGGTGAATAATTGTTTATAATACAAAATGCATCCAATGACTATGATTATTAGAGTTTTAGACTTGATGAAGGGGATTTTCTGATTTTGTGGGAATTTCTAAACATAACTTTTTTTTGAGCATGTCTCTTAAGAATTAACGTGGAGGTTCAAAAATAGTCGTATGATTTTACTCGAAGGTTCTAACACTTTTATTTTATAACATCATTGAATATAAATAATCATATCAACTACTGCTCTAATTGCAAATAAATGCCTTTTCGACATACATTAACTTCAAATACAAATGTCCGGAGTAGTGTTTTTGGTTAAAATATTTATAAAACACAAAAAGTATATTTTTATGAAAATAAATTTCGAGACAAATCTACGTGTATCACTTTTAAAATTCTAAAATTTAACACATATAAGATTGTAACCAAAGGTTAAAATGAGTAGCTTAAGATAATCTATATATCTACGATGGGAGCGAGCTATGCCTATACAGCGTGAAGTAGGGGGCGTGCACCCAGATAACTGGTGATCGGATACCAGACACTCATGTCTACATGGTTATCGAATAAGACGTTTTTCCATTCGGGTCCTACCGTTGTGTACAAGCCATTTGGATTTTCTACTGAGGCGAGGAATTACATGCAGCAGGTGCGGTGAAATTGGTGTGACAAGTGTCATGGGATCGATGACTGGTCAGCACTCAACTTGCCTGGAGTGAGTGAGTGAGTGAGTGAGTGACAAATGCATGCACGCAGGCGCACAGTACCTGGAATTATGGTCTCAATATATATTGGATTTTCTACTGTTCGTCTTGACCTCCCCATCAGGATACACTAATAATAAAATAAAAAGTAAAGCTAACACCTTATGGATGCCAATCAACTTCTAGGTTCATCCAAGATCTTTTGGAGGAGTGCTCAGGAAAAGGAGACAAAGCCAACTAGCTCTGATTCTTTTCTATGCAATCATTGGGTGGATCTACTCCTTCGTTCTATAAGTTGTACATCGTTTTAATTTTCTAATAAATCAAAATTCTCTAATTTTGACCAATTTTAGAGAAAAATTTCACCAGTATGGATAACATAAGATTAATTTTCTTAAATCCACCGGAGCCGTACGTCGTGCCCCTCGCCTGAGTTGCAGCTCGCCGCCATGGGAGAGCACGTACGATGGAGCTTTGGGCTGGCGATGCACGCGTTAGTGATGGCGTATCTCTGTTATAGATGGAGATGGCGATGCACAAAACAGTGTCAGTCAACATTGAAAAAAAAATAGCTAGGAATTATGGAGTATCTCTCATACCACTATATCGAAAAGTAGAAACCCAGTTTGGCACACGCAAAAGGGAACACACATTGCATTTATATTACAGTTAGGATTAAGAGAAGAACGTGTGTGTACGCGTTTCTGGAATTTGCCACATAAAGAGTGTTATATAGTACTGTAATTGTTCTTGACTGAATCAACGATGACATAGACGTCATTAATTAATGTGATGAGAGGAATCATTATACCATAGCCCCGGCCAGATGACCGTAATATAGAATCACGATAGTACAATGGACGTAGAGCTCTTTTACGGTGTGCCATACTAGCACCTACTAGTATGGTAGTATAAATTAGATACTAACAGATGTATTATGGTAACATGAAAAAAATCCCCCCTAAAAAAATTTCCAGGCGGCCGGATTCGTGCTGTCTCGCTCGTGCGCGCACCCCTGTCTCGCCCGTCCGAGCCGCCGAATCCAAAAAAACATATGCCATATAATTACATATCTTCCATTCCAAACTTATATGTCAAAATTACATATCTGCCATTTTATTTTTTTTCATAGTACCTTATACTACTTATACTACTGAGTTCATACTACCCATACTAATAAAACGATTACAATAGTATACAATTAATCTGGTCTGTCGGATCTTTACATCCTTCTCGACGCAAGAGATCGGCTCTCAGAAAACCCAACGGCCTGACACATTGCAGTGCAATATGGCTGGGGCTCCCATCTGCAGTTGAAGCCTGCTGCCTACACTCGAGAAGACGTGTTGAGCTCTCGCTGCACTGTGCATGGATCAAGATGCTGTGCTTCCCTGTGTGCTCCAAAATTACATTAACACAGTGTCGCGTGTTGCGAAATAACGCGGACACGATGCGATCGAACAATTGCTCTCTAGCAAGATTATTGATGATCGTGGCTCTCCATATATGTGGCGTAGCAAGGTCGCCGCAGGAACCAAATTAATGTCTGCGTGTTGCACTACCAATATGTTGCGATACCACATCATTAGACTAATTTTCAACAATCATTCCCTTTGAGACACGTTATTAGAAAAAGAAACACGTACATTTTACAAATTCTAAAAAATATATTTCACCATTGATTTGTAGACTCAATCATTCATAGATGATAGATCTAATACTATAGAGGCAGTATGCGATTAGAGGCATGATCTATCAATCGTGCACAGATAGGCAAAGTATAGCAGCATTAACATGCGCAGTATTATGTTCATAATGTGTGCACATACCAAAGCTAGCCAAGAGTGATCGGGCGCCAGCACTGAGCATTTGAGAAAGGCCGGCTGTGATGAATATGACCCCCAAAATCTTATTTGCCCTCTTCTAATGCAGGGTAATAAGAGCAATTAATGGGTGTCAGCGGCCTGCTTTCTGATTCACTAGCGCGCACACAATTTTGATTAGTCGTTGGCTAAATTTTTTCACAAACTTATAATAATTGTGTCTCTTAGTTGCTAGCCCATATATATCATTACAAGAAAACAGAATAACTTGAGCTAGCCATTTTTTTCATAAGAACTTTTATCATCAATGCCTTATCTGTATATCAGTACACGCAGCAGTTCGGGTCCAACACGGTAAAAAAAATCATCCACCAAGGGGACGTAGAAGAGTCGTACTGCGGTCAATCTGCTGGTTCCCAGTGAGAAAGCAGGCGTACTCGCCAAGAATTAATGTAGAACTATTCAGGCTCGCCGCATCCATGCCTGCATGTCGACAAATGATATCCCGATTCCTGACCTGACGCTTGCTTGCATTGGCTCCTTTTTTACAGCTTTGTGCCGTTCCTTTTTTCCACACGTTCGAGGATTGCAAGAAGTACAGAGGGGTAGATCATAGGCGGTGTTCACTTCCCTTCCAATCCAAAACTTTTCCCAAACTTTCTCTCTCTAAACTTCACTATTCACTATCACATCAAACCTCTCTCCTCGTGCATGGAGCATTAAATGTAGGTAAATAAAAAACTAAGTACATGGTTTTGATGTACACGACGAGACGAATCTTTTGAGCCTAGTTAGATCATGGTAGGACAATGATTACCACAAACAAACGAAAAATGCTACAGTGCACTACAGTGTTTGATGTGACATTTTCACCCAAATTCACATTCCCTCTTCAGGGAAGTGAACACCACCATGATGTGAAATGTCTTGCGCCGAGCTATGTAGCGAGGAGCTTACAAATGGACCGGTCCGTGTGAAACACTGTGCCAGTCGGACAGGGGATGTGCACGGCAGTGATGCGAACAGTACAGACAAGTCTGCATGCAGCAAGGAAAAGGGAATTAGCCCCCACTAGGGCTCTAGGACCATGGACTTGCATTGGACTCTCTCCTGGAACTCATTTGTCATCTCTCTACTCTCTCCCAACCACAAAGTGTGATGCTAAATATAATGATTTATTTGTGAAGGACGACGAAATTGCTGATATATGATGTTGTCAAGAGCAAGCCAGAGAAGATCAAAGCAAATGGAGCAGCAAATTAAACAACAAACATGCATGGCGCCATGCTATTATAGAGTCATGGTTCATGACCATGGCAACACATCTGTACTGCTAATTTGTATTTGCATTGGGACAGATATTTGTATGGGGGGATTGGACCATTTTGTGTTTTTTTTACCTCTTTTCAACAGAAGCACCAAATGTGTACTGGCCAGTAGTGGTTTATCTTATACCAGCTCTGCCTGCTTCATGTACACCCAGGGCATGGCACACTAGCTAGTGTACTTTCTCAATGCAAACAGTGCAAACTCCGGAGTCAAAAAAGTTGTGGTACTTGCTTCTTGATCGTACCTCGTACATTGCCTTTCAGAGTACAATCTATATCCCTACGTGTAACATACTCTCTCCGTCCCAATATAAGGACCTGAAGTATTCAAACTCAAGAAACAACAGTGAGATGAAATGACATGTATACCCCTCATTTTACACTACCCACCAACTCTCCACCCACTCACCAACCCATTTAGTTTTGTCTTATTCTTCCATGTCCTTATATTTTGGTACAAATTTTGAACCCTCCAGGATCTTATATATCGGGACGGAGGGAGTACTGTTTTTCCTTACACTCTGCAGTAAGCAAAAAAAGAAGATGTCACATTGTCACCCAATAGGAAGTACAACGCCGCCATTTTGCTGCTAGCCTTCTTTAGTTGCTTTTCCAGCACGGTACGACAATTATTTGTCAACTTGAAAGGGAGTGAGTACTTGAAATCGATGAGCAAAGTGCAGAACGAGTCCTTCAAAGAAAAAACAAGTGTGTAAATGAACCCGTTTGCATTGCATGTACTCTATCTGCTCATACTTTTGGCAGGAATTGAGTTTACAAGAGTAGATTTTGACCATTAATTTCTCTTACAATATATCATCAATAATTCGTATGGAATCAACACCATCTTAACCTTTTTAATACGAATATATATTTATGTATCTTTTGAACACGAATCACACATATAATTTGACTATCGTTTGTAAAAACTTGAAAAGTTTGAGATTTTCGAATCAAGATTCGTCTTATATTGATTCACAAAGGGAGTACATTTTTCTTAATAAGCAATAATAGCGCTCATCAAGGAGGAAGACAAATTCACAATACAAGAGTCCCAAACCGACCAAAAAGACAATGAAAGACACGCCAAAAGCTAGACGACGGATCACACAACCATTCAATCCCAGCAAGTTGCAACATCTTTTTAAAGTAATAGATGTTGCAACTTTCTCTGTGAAACTATAGCAAGCCGCAACTCTCTATTTACAGATGATCATTCATCATATATCATCAGAAGAAATTAGATGGAGGTTTCTTTTGGAAGACAATGACAGGACATGAGTTAATCACACATACTACTAGTTGATTATTATGAGACCGACCAGAGATTACAAGTTCCACAGGAGGGCACCAACCGATTGTGCCCAGCCGTGGTCGCCGGCCGGCCAGAGTCCGAACAGCTCGTCGTGCTCGTGCGCCATGGCCATGTAGCCGCCGCCGTCCATCCACTCCGGCCCGCACCAAGACGCTTGCGCCGCGCCGCGGAACGAGAACGACGGCGTGGCGCCGAGCGTCACGAGCTCGTCGGCGGAGTAGTCCTCGTCGAGCGGTGGGAGCTCGACGATGGCCTCGAGCTCGTCGTCCTGCTGCTGATGCTGCTGCCCCACCACCGGGGACGACGGCGCTGACGAGGGCAATGCCGATGCGGCAACGGCCGCGGCAGAGGCGGCGCCCGGCGTGGTCGTCGGAGGTGGCGGTGATGACATCATGGCCGCGGCGCGCGCCGCCGCCTCCTGGACGTCGCGCGGCGCGGCGGAGGCCGGGCGCGGAAGCGCGGCGGCCATCTCCGGGAAGTTGAGCACGGCGGCGGGGCCCTTGACGGCGAGCGCGGCGGCGTCGTGCGCGCGCGCCGCCATCTCCGGCGTCGGGAACGTGCCGAGCCAGATGCGCGACTTCTTGCGGGGCTCACGGATCTCCGACACCCACTTGCCCCACGCCCGCATCCGCACGCCGCGGTAGGAGGAGGAGGACGGGTGCTCACCGCCGGCGACGCCGTCCCGCTCTCGCTTCTCGCCTGCCCGGCTGCGCTTGGGCGGCGGCGGCGAGGCGTCAGCAGGGGACTGCGGCGGCGAGGATGATGAGCCCCCGGACGACGCCGGGCTGGACACCTCCCGGCCCGGCATTGACGGCATGGAACGTTTCCCGGACTCTTGGGGTTGCTACTTGCTAGCTAATCAGCTAGATAGTGTTGTAAAGATGGAGCTGCGCGCTGCGACCAGAATGGAGAGACGGACGAGAGTGAGAAAGAAGGGCAGGAGAGGGGCGTCTTTTGTAGTTGCTTAATGGCTGGCTGATGGGTAGACAGAGAAATTAGTGGAACAAAATCATAAAACACCATTCTTAAATAAACATGGATAAACTGTTTAATTCATTTGTTCTAAACGTCATGTATTTATATATTTAAAACTATATGATCGGGTATTTATTCGTGTTTAACCTGTTGACTTGTCTTTCACTCTTTTTCATCTTACTCCTCCGTCCAAAAAAAAACAAACTATTTTAGAATTCAAAATTTATTCTAAAATTAAATAAGTTATCATGTAGTATGCATATATATGTGCATGCCGGAATCAATTAAATAAATAGAGAATCAAGATTGTTTTACTTTTTGTTAATCTGTAATGTAATTTCTAAAATGACTTATTTTTTTAAAGGAAGGGAGTACATATCTTTTCATATATAGATATACAACCTCGGAAAATGATCAACCAGTGTCAGTAATCGTCATATCTCTTCGTGTGGCCGTGGATGTTTCCTCTATCTCCAGTATCACCAATCTACCTATTGTCTGGCTCCTCTTAATTTTATATATCTTAATTTTCATATCTAGTTCAGCCTAACATACCTTGTCTCGCAACCTTTTAAAGAAGGAAGAAGTATAATATTATTCGGATTCCCTATATTCCTATACTACAGTCCAACTTGGACTTCTATGATTGTAATTTACTAGGGTACTTCTTATGTAACTTTGCCCTTAGGATAGATAAAGGCCCTGTTTGGCAAAGTTTCCGGAGCTGATTCTTTAGTAAATTTAGGAGGAGCTCTGTCAAACAGTTTTTTCGGAGAGAAGTGATTCTCTACTTTTCTGTGAAGTAATTCATTCTTTGAAATAAAATAAGAACCTGGGAGTGAAAAAAGTAGCTTCTCATGATTTTGTGAAGTGATTCTCCATCCTGATTTTGAGAGTTTATTTTAGAGAATCAAAGAGAATGACTTTTAGCCATAGAATCACTTCTCTCAAAGAATCAGCTTCCAAAGAATCAAATGGAACTCTACCAAACAGGCGTAAAGTAGGACAGGGTCCCTAGAGCGGCATATCAAAGACAACCAACAGAGAGTACCAAATGAGACAAACAACACCCAACACAGGGCAAAATATACAATGCCGCGTAGGGTATTATCATACACTGACAAAACGAACATATCTAAGTCCTTTGTCTTGTGTCCCATGTGTTACCATCTGGTCTTAGGTCAACCCACCACCAACCTAAACTTTACCTCAGAGACCCTCTCGGTAGGTTGCTGGTCCTAAAATACCTGCACATAGTTATCCATAGCTTCTAATGGTAAATCAATATGAGAAAAAAGAGAGGAAAATATTATTGTAAATTCTATTTTCAGAAGGTAATCTTACTATTACTAATTGGAGGCTCCTTTTAAAGCCTTCACATTAATTCTCACCAGAAATGCTAGGAAAAAAGATAAATCATACAAATTCTCACAAAAATCAGAAACATCTGACCATCCATTCAGTATACTAAATTGCAGTAGCCATCGGATCAAATTTTCCTATAAATTACCTACATCTGCCATTATGTAAAATGTCATAAAATAACCCCTTAATTTTTCAACTAAATTACACAGGTCTGCCACTTTTAAATTGACGTAATTAATACTACCGGTATCCCCATTCCAATACGTGAAAAAACGATCTATTCCTTTGTTGCGACGGAGACAGCGGCTCATCGTGCGTTCGATATCATTGCCATCCACGACAGTGCAGTGAAGCTGATCATTCAAGAAAGAGGCGGCAGGGGTGTTTCCCATCATGTTATATTCCCATGAAGAGATAACACGCGAACTACGTGGAGATCTCCATATTGGCCACGGATGAAATCAGCAACGCCAAGCAGTTTGCCGCCCAAGCACTGCAAGAAGCTAGCAGAATAATGCATGCATGCATGTATCTCCAATCAATCTATTTTGCATTATTTTTTCATTCAAAACTATTAATCTATATTATGCTTTATTTTATCCTTTTAGGCCATCGCAGTGAGAATCAGAGGAATCGATTTTGTTTCCCACAATTGAACTGACAACGCCTGCCATTGTGCCAAGGGGATTATAGTAGTCAAACCCACCATCTTTATGCGTGTCTAATAATCTTTCCTAATAAAACTGTACAAGACAACGTATACATAGCTATAAGGAGGTGTAACACCCAAAATACTCAATTTTAAAATTTTTGGCAATTAATCAATTATTTGTTGATGTCACCTATTTTATAAAGGTTACATAATAATTTTCACAAATTTAAAATCAAATATAGGTGATAGAAAAATTTATTGTTGCATTCATGCTGGTGCATTTATTTTTGTATTGCCTGTGATTCAAACAAGAATTTAAATATATTTAAATTCAAATTTGAATCACTTTGTTTGGAGCTCTAGAAAAGTTGTTAGGCCTTGGTTCGGTTTTGCTCCCTGAACTTTTCCCCTGGTCCGCTTTAGCCCCCTCAACTCTTTCTCCAATTCGGCCCAGCCCCCTCTCCCTTTCTTCCCCCCCCCCCGCCTGGGCCGTCTCCTTCCGGCCCAGTATCGCCCGCGCCGCGCCTCCACTCTCCTTCGCTGCCTAGCAGGCCCCACCTGTCATCCCCCTCCCTCTCACCTTCCTTTCCCGGCGACGGTGATGGCGGGCCTGCCGCTGTTGACCCGCACGCCGAGGCCAGCCCCACCCGCACCTACTTAATCTGGTCAGCGCCATCGCCCGGCTCCCCTCACCCCATCGCACCAACCCTAGCGCCGCCACCGCCCCCAATCTCGCCGCTCCCGAGCCGCCGAGCTTGAGCTCCGCCGCCGCTCGTCGTCAAGCTGCTCCGGCCCTCCTCCGGCCGATTCGACCCCACCAGGAGCTTCACCGAGCTACGAGGAGCCCGCTGAGCCTCCCCACGCCCGTTCTCGCGCACCAGAGCACCCCCACCGACGAGCACCGACGACCGCCGCCCGCCGCTCGTCGACGGCCCGCCGCTCCGGTGTTTCTCCGCACCAATCAACCGCTCCAGCAGCTTCGCACCAAGGTAACGAAGCTCCCGAGCCACTCCTAGCCCATTCTCACGCACCGTAGCACCCCACTCACGCCTCACCGGAGCACATCTCCGCCGCGCACCGCCGTCCGGCCACCTCGCCGGCCAACTCACGTCGAGAACCACCCAGGTGAACTTGCCATCCTCCCCTGAACCCGTAGGACCAAGTAGCGTCGAGTTTGGTGGCCTGTAGCTCGAGATTCACCCAACTCCGGCGAGCTTTCGCCGCGGCCGAGCGGCGCCGCCGTGGAGCTGTCGTCCCCGGCGAGCCCAAGATCCAGGGCCGTCCGATCTAAAATCAACGGCCACGATTAGATCCAGCCGTACCCCTTCGCGTTTTAAATCCCGGCCGCCCGATCTCGATCCAACGGCCGAGATGCGGGTCAACCCTTGGGATACCGGTCAGCGCGGGCTAAATTGCTAAAGAGCCCCTGGGCTTTCTGGAAATTAACCTGCGGTCCTTTTTAATTCAAAAATAATTACATTTAGGTCCTGTTTTATTCGTTTTAGCCCCTAGAAATTTTAAAACTTTGCCAGCAAGCCCCCGAACCTTAGAAACGCTGTAACTTTCTCGTTTTAGCTCCGTTTTGCGTGATTTTCGCGCTCATGTGTTCGTAGCGAAGCGTAGATTATTTCTAGCTCCTGTTTTTGTACTGTTTTTACTGTTTGGTGTACTGTTCCAATAGATTAATTTTGTTTGCATGTAATGATTGCTTTTGGATGCGTGCGTGATGATCGTGTCCAGTCGGTGAGCCCGTAGCGTTGGACTTCGAGTACGTTGAGGACGTGCCGGAGCAGGACTCGCAGCAGCAGCCGTACTCCGAGGAAGGCAAGTTATAGCACGGACAATCCTTGCTACCTATCTCACATTCAATACACTGTTCTTTACATACGCATGTGTCTGATATTGTTTACCATTAAGGTTATTCCTAGCATTTATTTCCCTGTCCTTGTATTCCTATGGGTTTATGCATGTGGGTAGTATTTTTGCTAGGCGCAGCTACTGTCACCATTATTTAATTGTTAATATTGACTTAATGGTCCACTTCAACTTTAATGTAAAAATTGTTTTTTAGAAACTTGGATTAGGGAGCTAGTAGCATGTGCTGTGTGCTTTGCTCTAGTGTCTCCCTATAAGGATCGGTTCTTAAAGCGGCAACCCAGGAGCCTGTCGCCACCGCCGGAACTATAATGGCTCTGGTCTTGGTCAAGTAGCTTGTACGTCTCTAGCTTGGCAGTAGTTACCGAGGGGCCAACGGCGTTGTGGGAGGTACGGCGCTGGGTGATCTCTGATTCCACCGAGGACGGTAGCCCCGTCGGCTAGGTCACGTTAGACCCAGTCCCGTGTAGGAGTCTCAGCGATTGAGAACTCTGCACGTTGCGCAGTATGGGTGCGATACCCACGCTCCGGACGCCATCGACCCCCTCACGGTGGACTCCGTGGGCGTACGTCGATCTCGGTGCCTAAGTTTTCACCACCGTATAGTACTCCAGCGGCTACTGACTTGTTAGGGTGTCTTGTGAAAGCCTCGTAGCGTCCCTATGCAGTCACACCTCGGAAGTGTTGATGTGCGTGGTTGGGTGCAAAGTTCCTTTGAACTTTTACGCGACTGGTGGGTAAAGGGCGAAACCTCTGCAGAGTGTACGATCTATCATGATAGCCTTGCTCAGGGTCACGAGCGGCCTGGATCCTTTTTGATTAGAATATGGTATTTATTCATGCTTAATGTCACCTACACTTTATTAATTGGGTTGCAACCGGGTATTCATTCACATGTAGTAACTTGGATAAAGTTAAAACGAACCAACTAAAAGTGCTAATACAGTTAAGCCAGTGTCTAGCCTTTTTGAGCCTTCATAACCCGTGCTATACTTGCTAAGTAATTTCCATTACTTACCCTTGCTGTTATTACTATTTTTGGGCAAAATCCCGGACGGGTAACAGATTGGAGTCAGGCTGATTATGCTGTGGAGTTTCCAGAGGATTTGCCGTACTTCTGAGTTAGCGTTCTCCCAGTCAGAATCCCTGTGGGATTGCGGCTACGCTAGAGAGTTGTATTAGTCTTCCGCTGTCCATGTATTTCATTTATGCAAAACTCTGATGTAAATGCTACGATATGATGAGAATAAAGCATTGTACTCTGATTTTTACCATATTTGTTCGCTATATGTGTCTGTGGACTTCCTTGGCACACATATGGCCACATTCGGGTTTTGCGTAAATCCGGGTGTGACAGATTGGCGTGCTGACTGTAGGAACGCAGCCTAGATAGTACGGTTGACAAATTACTAGGAGACCTCCATGTTTTAAACTTAAAAATCTAACAGTCGAGTCTTGCGTGAATTTATGCCTTTACCTGCTTGTACTTATTGTTATTATGCATATGTTTGATTTGGTTCTTTGTAATGATTGTGATGGGCGTAGACACCTGTCTGCAACCGTCTAGATATAGGTATAAGGCTTAAGGACTTTATTGTTTAGATAGCAGGGGTATATATATATATTTTCTCGTACTAACCATCTGACATCTGACCTTTGTGATTATAGATGGCTCACCCCGGGGGCAATGCGGGCGGACAGCCTCCGCACCAGAATCCGCCCCCGAACCTGAATCCGAATCATCAGATCCCCACCATTGAGCAGCTGATGTATGCTCAAGTTCAGATGATGCAGCAGATGGCTGAGACCATGAGGCTGATCCAGCAGAACCAGCATCACCCCCAGGCAGCTGCTCCGCCCAGAGATAAGAGGGGCGAATTTCTGAAGGGACGCCCGCCGACCTTCAGCAAGGCCAGCGATCCCCTTGAGGCAGATGACTGGCTCAAGGCAGTGGAGAGGCAGTTGGACGTCGCCCAGTGCGATGACAGAGAGAAGGTACTGTACGCCGGAGGGCAGCTTCAGGGGCCGGCGTTGGATTGGTGGGATTCGTACCAATCCTCACGCCCGGCCGGTACTCAGATCACTTGGCCGCAGTTCTGCAGCAGCTTTCGTGCACACCACGTGTCGGAGGCTTTGATGGTTCTGAAGAAGAAGGAGTTCCTGGCTCTGAAGCAGGAAGGGATGAGTGTCACGGCTTACCGTGACAAGTTCGTCGCGCTGGCCCGTTATGCTCCAGAGGACGTGGCCACCGATCAGAAGAAGCAGGCCAGGTTCCGTGACGGTCTGCAGGATGCACTCCAGTACCAGCTGATGTGCACCAAGTTCCCGACCTTTCACGAGCTGGTGGACGGCGCTCTGATGTTGGAGCACAAGCGCCGTGAGATGGAGGACAAGAAGAGGAAGCTCCAGGGACAGCAGGTGGGCAGCAGCAGTCGTCCACGCTTCGCACCGCCACAGAGTCAGCAGGTGGGAGGCCAGCAGCGCTTCCAGGGCCAGTCCGGCATGCTCAGTCGTGGCCAGTACCAGCAGCAGCGTCCTCAGTTTCCTCGGGCACCACAGCAGCAGCGTCCTCAGGGTCAGCCACAGATGGGTCCAGTTCAGCGTAGCCAGGTGCAGCCGAGCCCAGTTCAGTGCATCAGCCCAACCAACACTACACCGGTGGGTCCGAGGGTGTGCTACCACTGTGGTGAGCAGGGGCACTTCACCAATGTCTGCCCCAAGAAGATTCAGAACGCCGCCGGACAGAACCAGCAGGGCAGTACTCAGAGAGTTGGGCAGCCGCAGGGTCAGCAGCAGGGAGGTCGTGCTCCGCAGGCTCCTGTTCGGGGCAAGCTCAACCACACCGGTGCAGAGACAGCAGAGACAGCCACTGATGTTGTCGTGGGTACGTTCCTCGTCAATTCGACCCCCGCCACTGTTTTATTTGATTCTAGAGCTTCGCATGCTTTCATTTCTGCTACTTTTGTGAAGAAGAATTTACTAGCCCTGAAACCCATGAAGAACACTATGCTAGTAAGCTCACCGGGAGGTGAACAGCGGGCAACTCTACGGTGCCCCCATGTCCCCATCATAATAAGGGGGGTAGAGTTCAAGGCAGGCCCGATAGTCTTGGAGACCCTTGGATTTGATATGATCCTGGGTATGAGCTGGATGACCAGATATGATGCAGTGATCAGGTGTGCTACGAGGACCATTCAGCTGACAGCAGAGTCCGGTGACAAGGTGGAGTATCAGGCAGCCAGTTCCTCAGAGCAAGGCCAAGCCAATTAGGCTGAAGGGACGACAACCGAAGATATCAGAGTGGTGAGCCAGTTCCCGGATGTGTTCCCTGACGAGTTGCCAGGTATGCCTCCGGAACGAGATGTTGAATTCGTTATTGAACTAAAACCTGGCACTGCACCTATAGCCAAGAGGCCGTATAGGATGGGAGCGAAGGAGCTGGAGCAGCTCAAGAAGGAGTTGGACGAGTTATTGGCCAAGGGGTACATTCGTCCGAGTGCTTCGCCATGGGGAGCACCAGTGTTGTTCGTCGACAAGAAGGATGGTACTCAGAGGTTGTGTGTGGACTATCGAGCCCTCAACGAAGTGACCATCAAGAACAAGTACCCGCTGCCAAGGATTGATGATCTGTTCGATCAGTTGAGAGGAGCTTGTGTGTTCTCCAAGATAGATCTTCGATCAGGATATTACCAGATGAGGATCCACCCGTCAGATGTACTCAAGACCGCTTTCACCACTCGGTACGGGTTGTATGAGTTCTTGGTCATGTCTTTTGGATTGACCAACGCTCCTGCATACTTCATGTATTTGATGAACAGCGTGTTCATGGATTATCTGGACAAGTTTGTGGTGGTATTCATTGATGACATTCTGGTCTTCTCCAAGAATGAGGAAGAACATGAGGAACACTTGAGATTGGTGCTGTAGAGACTCCGAGAACATCAGTTGTATGCCAAGCTGAGCAAGTGTGAGTTCTGGCTGAAGGAAGTGGCATTTCTGGGACATGTGTTGTCCAATGGAGGAGTGGCAGTTGATCCGAAGAAAGTCAGCGATGTGTTGAGCTGGAATCCGCCATGGGATGTGAGCGAGATCAGGAGTTTCCTTGGGATGGCCGGATATTACAGGCGGTTCATTGAAGGATTCTCCAGGATTGCTAAGCCGTTGACTGCTTTGCTAGAGAAGAATGCCCCGTTTGTGTGGACAGAGGCATGTCAGGTCAGCTTCGAAGAGTTGAAGAAGAGGTTGACTACAGCCCCAGTGCTGGTATTGCCAGATTTGGCTAAGAGTTTCTCCATCTACTGTGATGCATCCCGTCTAGGACTGGGTTGCGTCCTTATGCAGGAGGGCAGAGTCGTGTCTTATGCGTCCAGACAGTTGAGGTAGCATGAGCAGAACTATCCGACGCACGACTTGGAGTTAGCAGCTGTGGTACATGCTCTGAAGATCTGGAGACATTACTTGATTGGGCACAGGTGTGACATCTACACTGATCATAAGAGCCTCAAGTATGTCTTCACTCAGTCGGATATGAACATGAGACAGCGCAGATGGTTAGAGCTGATCAAGGATTATGATCTGGAGATCCACTATCACCCAGGGAAGGCCAACTTGGTGGCAGATGCTCTGAGCAGAAGGAGTTATGTGAACAGGATCACTGGACACTGTTTGCCTGAGGAGCTCAGCCGAGAGTTTGAGAGGATGAGTCTGGGATTCGTCACCAGCATCACCGAGATGGCAGTGGAGCCCACACTTGAGCAGGAGATCCGGAGAGGTCAGCTGCAGGATGAGAAGATCCGAGAGATTGTGGGGAATGTTGCATTGGGAAAGGCCCCTGGATTCCGAGTTGATGATCAGGGAACTCTATGGCATGGGAAGAGGATATGTGTGCCAGACATAGCGCAGATCAAAGAGATGATTCTGAGAGAGGCACACGACTCAGCTTATTCGATCCACCCAGGCAGCACTAAGATGTACCAGGACATCAAGGAGAGATTCTGGTGGTACGGACTGAAGCGTGATGTGGCGACTTACGTGGCATTGTGCGACACATGTCAGCGAGTCAAGGCAGAACATCAGAGGCCAGCTGGATTGCTTCAGCCGTTGAAGATCCCAGAGTGGAAATGGGAAGAAGTTGGCATGGACTTCATCACTGGTCTGCCCCACACTCAGAGAGGTTTTGACTCCATTTGGGTGATTGTTGATCGTCTGACCAAGGTGGCCCACTTTCTGCCAGTGAAGACCACCTACACGGGCGCCAGACTAGCAGAGTTGTACATGGAGCGGATTGTGTGCTTACACGGAGTGCCGAAGAAGATTGTGTCAGATCGTGGTACTCAGTTCACCTCACACTTCTGGCGGAAGTTACATGAGTCCATGGACACGAAGCTGCACTTCAGCTCAGCTTATCACCCGCAAACAGATGGTCAGACAGAGCGGACCAACCAGATACTAGAGGACATGTTGAGGGCTTGTGCATTGTAGTATTGAGTCAGCTGGGATAAGAGTTTGCCGTATGCAGAGTTCTCCTACAATAACAGCTATCAGAAGAGTTTGCAGATGGCACCGTTCGAGGCATTGTATGGCAGGAAGTGCCGGACCCCATTGTTCTGGAATCAGACTGGAGAGAGTCAGGTCTTTGGTCCGGAGATACTCAGAGATGCAGAGCGGCAGGTGCAGGTGATCAGAGAGAACCTGAAGGTGGCCCAGTCCAGACAGAAGAGTTACGCCGATGTCAGACGGAGGGACCTCAGCTTCAGAGTTGATGATTTTGTGTACCTGAAGGTGTCACCCATGAGAGGTGTAAAACGGTTCAATGTCAAAGGCAAGTTGGCGCCTCGTTACATCGGACCGTTCAGGATACAGGAACGGATGGGCGAAGTGGCATATCGGCTAGATCTGCCTGAGAGACTAGCCGGAGTACACGATGTGTTCCATGTGTCCCAGTTGAAGAAGTGCTTGCGGGTGCCAGAAGAGCAGATCCCGATTGATGAGTTGAATGTTCAGGAGGACCTCACATACGAGGAGTATCCGATCAAGATCCTGGAAGTGTCAGAGAGAGTGCTGAGGAACAAGACCTTTCGGATGTGCAAAGTGCAGTGGAGCCGGCATTCAGCAGATGAAGCGACCTGGGAGCGGGAAGAAGATCTCAAGTCCGAGTACCCACAGCTCTTCGCTTCTACATCCGAATCTCGAGGACGAGATTCACCTTAAGGGGGGTAGGTTTGTAACACCCAAAATACTCAATTTTAAAATTTTTGGCAATTAATCAATTATTTGTCGATGTCACCTATTTTATAAAGGTTACATAATAATTTTCACAAATTTAAAATCAAATATAGGTGATAGAAACATTTATTGTTGCATTCATGCTGGTGCATTTATTTTTGTATTGCCTGTGATTCAAACAAGAATTTAAATATATTTAAATTCAAATTTGAATCACTTTGTTTGGAGCTCTAGAAAAGTTGTTAGGCCTTGGTTCGGTTTTGCTCCCTGAACTTTTCCCCTGGTCCGCTTTAGCCCCCTCAACTCTTTCTCCAATTCGGCCCAGCCCCCTCTCCCTTTCTTTTCCCCCCCCCGGCCCAGCAGCCCCGCCGCCCCGCTTTCGGCCCAGCGCGGCCCACCTCCTCCCCTCTCCCCTTTCTTTCCCCCCCCCCCCCCCCGCCTGGGCCGTCTCCTTCCGGCCCAGTATCGCCCGCGCCGCGCCTCCTCTCTCCTTCGCTGCCGAGCAGGCCCCACCTGTCATCCCCCTCCCTCTCACCTTCCTTTCCCGGCGCCGGTGATGGCGGGCCTGCCGCTGTTGACCCGCACGCCGAGGCCAGCCCCACCCGCACCTACTTAATCTGGTCAGCGCCATCGCCCGGCTCCCCTCACCCCATCGCACCAACCCTAGCGCCGCCACCGCCCCCAATCTCGCCGCTCCCGAGCCGCCGAGCTCGAGCTCCGCCGCCGCTCGTCGTCAAGCTGCTCCGGCCCTCCTCCGGCCGATTCGACCCCACCAGGAGCTTCACCAAGCTACGAGGAGCCCGCTGAGCCTCCCCACGCCCGTTCTCGCGCACCAGAGCACCCCCACCGACGAGCACCGACGACCGCCGCCCGCTGCTCGTCGACGGCCCGCCGCTCTGGTGTTTCTCCGCCCCAATCAACCGCTCCAGCAGCTTCGCACCAAGGTAACGAAGCTCCCGAGCCACTCCTAGCCCGTTCTCACGCACCGTAGCACCCCACTCACGCCTCACCGGAGCACATCTCCACCGCGCACCGCCGTCCGGCCACCTCGCCGGCCAACCCACGTCGAGAACCACCCAGGTGAACTTGCCATCCTCCCCTGAACCCGTAGGACCAAGTAGCGTCGAGTTTGGTGGCCTGTAGCTCGAGATCCACCCAACTCCGGCGAGCTTTCGCCGCGGCCGAGCGGCGCCGCCGCGGAGCTGTCGTCCCCGGCGAGCCCAAGATCCAGGGCCGTCCGATCTAAAATCAACGGCCACGATTAGATCCAGCCGTACCCCTTCGCGTTTTAAATCCCGGCCGCCCGATCTCGATCCAACGGCCGAGATGCGGGTCAACCCCTGGGATACCGGTCAGTGCGGGCTAAATTGCTAAAGAGCCCTGGGCTTTCTGGAAATTAACCCGCGGTCCTTTTTAATTCAAAAATAATTACATTTAGGTCCTGTTTTATTCGTTTTAGCCCCTGGAAATTTTAAAACTTTGCCAGCAAGCCCCCGAACCTTAGAAACGCTGTAACTTTCTCGTTTTAGCTCCGTTTTGCGTGATTTTTGCGCTCATGTGTTCGTAGCGAAGCGTAGATTATTTCTAGCTCCTATTTTTGTACTGTTTTTACTGTTTGGTGTACTGTTCTAATAGATTAATTTTGTTTGCATGTAATGATTGCTTTTGGATGCGTGCGTGATGATCGTGTCCAGTCGGTGAGCCCGTAGCGTTGGACTTCGAGTACGTTGAGGACGTGCCGGAGCAGGACTCGCAGCAGCAGCCGTACTCCGAGGAAGGCAAGTTATAGCACGGACAATCCTTGCTACCTATCTCACATTCAATACACTGTTCTTTACATACGCATGTGTCTGATATTGTTTACCATTAAGGTTATTCCTAGCATTTATTTCCCTGTCCTTGTATTCCTATGGGTTTATGCATGTGGGTAGTATTTTTGCTAGGCGCAGCTACTGTCACCATTATTTAATTGTTAATATTGACTTAATGGTCCACTTCAACTTTAATGTAAAAATTGCTTTTTAGCAACTTAGATTAGGGAGCTAGTAGCATGTGTTGTGTGCTTTGCTCTAGTGTCTCCCTGTAAGGACCGGTTCTTAAAGCGGCAACCCAGGAGCCTGTCGCCACCGCCGGAACTATAATGGCTCTGGTCTTGGTCAAGTAGCTTGTACGTCTCTAGCTTGGCAGTAGTTACCGAGGGGCCAACAGCGTTGTGGGAGGTACGGCGCTGGGTGATCTCCGATTCCACCGAGGACGGTAGCCCCGTCGGCTAGGTCACGTTAGACCCAGTCCCGTGTAGGAGTCTCAGAGATTGAGAACTCTGCACGTTGCGCAGTATGGGTGCGATACCCGCGCTCCGGACGCCATCGACCCCCTCACGGTGGACTCCGTGGGCGTACGTCGATCTCGGTGCCTAAGTTTTCACCACCGTATAGTACTCCAGCGGCTACTGACTTGTTAGGGTGTCTTGTGAAAGCCTCGTAGCGTCCCTATGCAGTCACACCTCGGAAGTGTTGATGTGCGTGGTTGGGTGCAAAGTTCCTTTGAACTTTTACGCGACTGGTGGGTAAAGGGCGAAACCTCTGCAGAGTGTACGATCTATCATGATAGCCTTGCTCAGGGTCACGAGCGGCCTGGATCGTTTTTTATTAGAATATGGTATTTATTCATGCTTAATGTCACCTACACTTTATTAATTGGGTTGCAACCGGGTATTCATTCACATGTAGTAACTTGGATAAAGTTAAAACGAACCAACTAAAAGTGCTAATGCAGTTAAGCCAGTGTCGAGCCTTTTTGAGCCTTCATAACCCGTGCTATACTTGCTAAGTAATTTCCATTACTTACCCTTGCTGTTATTACTATTTTTGGGCAAAATCCCGGACGGGTAACAGATTGGAGTCAGGCTGATTATGCTGTGGAGTTTCCAGAGGATTTGCCGTACTTCTGAGTTGGCGTTCTCCCAGTCAGAGTCCCTGTGGGATTGCGGCTACGCTAGAGAGTTGTATTAGTCTTCCGCTGTCCATGTATTTCATTTATGCAAAACTCTGATGTAAATGCTACGATATGATGAGAATAAAGTATTGTACTCTGATTTTTACCATATTTGTTCGCTATATGTGTCTGTGGACTTCCTGGGCACACATATGGCCACATTCGGGTTTTGCGTAAATCCGGGTGTGACAGGAGGCCAGCAGGGTTCAAACAGTTTTAAGACATCAATGGTTTCAACAACGAATGATGAGACCTAAAAGAATGTTATTTACAGCCCAAGTACAAATATGGCATAGTTTTTTGGCACAGTGCAGTACCACTTCTTCACGAGGTAAATTAACCCATCCTGGATTGACAATTGACAAGGAGGTTAAACAGATGTCAAAACTAATTATTTAGTTTTCGGCTTCAAATTACATTAAAGAGCTAGAATTGTAGGAAATCTTTTGCTAAAACTCATTTTACATAGTGATTATGTATTTATATTACAGTATGGTATGCAATAGCAAGGGCTAATTGGCACGCTACTGCCTTTTGGGTTTGCTTGAAAAGAAGAGAAATATTTAAAAAGTTGCACGGAAATAAACAAAACATTTTACCATAACTTTGATAAGTTGTAATCACTATTGACAACAATAATTATTGGGTCTTACTATTTCTAAACTGTCCATGTTTGCCATTACAAAAAAATTAACCCAAATTATTCCACCATCTAAATTACAAGTGTTCCATACGGAAAAGTAACATAAAATAGTTAGGACCTACCTATAAATTACACATCTCCGTATGAAAGAAACAAATCCAGTAAACTCAAGGATCCACTTCCAAGTCATTCTCATCTGCCATTTTACTTGCAAAATTAAACTACAATATTACTATCCTGAATCATTACACATGTTTTACATTTAAAAATTAATTTAGATCTTTTCGTCTTGACTGCACTGTACATTCCAGAGACCAAACTATAGAAAAGAAAAGAAAAATATTATTCCACGTATGGCCACACATACATAAAGTAAAGGAATATTGTGAATGTTAAGGAAAATCCCAAAAAAAAAATTGTGTGCAAAAGCTTGGCTCAATAGAGGAATAATATACTAAAAAGACAGACAAAAATGTTCATGAGTCACATATAAATCCTGAATTATTGACATAACATAATGTTCTATATTCATATAATTTCTAAAATATTGCTAGCCCGTGCAGGTGCACGGGTTGATAGACTAGTATGATATAATTGGGCAGAAACAATATGTATATGTCTAGCCTTCAGGCAGTCACGATCCTCGCTTGTATTGATTTTTTCTAGTCTTTAAAATTATTCAAATAATTAGAGGATTGGAAGTGAAAAGGCCTCTAGCCTAATGGTTAGAGAACTTGAGTAGCACCCAGCAGACCCAAGTTCGACTCCCTGTAGGAGCGAATAATTGGGTTTGGAATAAAAAAAATATAAAAAAAATAGGTAGGGGCTTCCCCTCCCGACTTCGGTCAAAAAAAAATTAGAGAATTGGAATACACATTCATGTCCACTGAAGTATACGACAACCAAACTAGGAGCCTTCCACAAATCGAAGGAAGCCCCATTTCAATGTGGTTACGTAATATATGGTTTGGGCCACCCTGCCCAAACTTTCAGTCCATATAAATATATATTGATGTGGTCTCCCTTCCCCAATTATAGGTTGGCCTTCCAATCTTTAGATCCTCTAACAAATGTGTAAGAAAATAACTCAATCTCTTCATATTATGTCTCTGTCAGACTCTGTTCATTCATTATAACTATCATTTAAGTATGCCACAGTGTGTATAACTATCATTTAATCCATTAACTAGTACTACTTTTCCAATCTCAAATTACTCTAAATAGAAAATATCAAAACTTTCAAATCTACTGACCTCAAACAAATTGACCGCACCTATGTCAAGCCCTTGGTTATTACTATGATCATTCATTTTTTACCACATGGATCTTATTATTATTACTCATTAAAGATTTGTTCTGAGCTTCCATGTTAATTATCATGAGAACAGCTATAAAATTCTTAAACAAAAATAACATTCTTCCATCAGTTCGGTTGACTCTAATCATGATTGGTAACAATACTCATGATATCTATTGTATTTTCTAAAATAAAACATCTCTATCATTATAAAACCAAGAGTTTAAAGCAATCCTATTAATATATATCAAAATTATTCACTTGTGTTATAAAATAAAATAAAGAAAATTATAAATCTGATTATTTTTATAAGGGAAATTTTAT
The DNA here is from genome assembly GCA_033239725.1 of Echinochloa phyllopogon. Taxonomy (NCBI): domain Eukaryota; kingdom Viridiplantae; phylum Streptophyta; class Magnoliopsida; order Poales; family Poaceae; genus Echinochloa; species Echinochloa phyllopogon. The sequence continues at coordinate 9,717,572 of BTCW01000001.1, forward strand.
TAATCTCAAGGATCTTACATCGAGTTGATACAAATAGCTTGAAATACTCCTGACCTTTGCATAAACATGATGTACAGAGCCTTACAATAGGAAATCAAGAAAGAAAAAAAGCCAACACACTAATGACATTCAATTCGATCTTCATCTAAATTGCCACCCATGTTGCCTTTAGTAAAAGGTTCCTTAGCTACCTTGCACTAGCCAGTGAGCTGACATTGTAACCAAATCTAAGTGAAGTTGGCTTCATTCTATAAAAGAGGACATGTATGAAGCCAGTGTATAACCAGATAGATAATTTGCAAACGGGGACAAGGTAGTACTAATTTTATCCGCAACTTCTTAGACTAATGTCTCATAAGTTTTAGCCCTTGCAGGAGCATCTGTCGATGGACTGATATAGAGTAGTCAGTAATTAAAGTTCATCTCTCAATCAGATAATAAGCATTAAAAATTACCTATATGAGTATTGTGTTAGATATGAACACATGAGAGAGAGCGTGCTCTCTTAAATAGTTAAACATGGGCAATTTTAATCAGTTGTGGTGTCTAAACTTATCCTCGAACTTATAATTAACACTTATTACTCTCTCATAAAATTATTAGCTACCTATGCAGAAGCGATGTACTAGTATACAGAAACCACTACTTTAATTTATGCAAGATTGTTTTGCAGGGCTGTAGCATGCATGATATATGTTTGACACTCTGCTTCCCTGTTGTGAGGCAGTATCCAACGGTCATTGGAATTTTGTCCCAGCTTGGTGGACCCAGGAGAGATTACGTGCATGCCCTGTTTTCAACCGACTGAAAATATGTCAAACCTACCTAGCTGCCTAGGGCTTCTCCTTTCACTTTCTATCTTACTTGCTAGTACACTTCAAATCACATAATAACTTTATACCAGATTCGCTCAAAAGAAATTTAGTTGGTAATGTTAATATATATATGAGGATGAGGGGACACACACCACTCACCCTCGCACAGCTAGTGCCAACGAGGCAACATGATAATACATCTTGAAACTCAACTCGGAGAAGATGCGTTCTAAATACTTGAAAAAAAAGGATGATGTGTCCTAAAGGAATTCTATATACTCCCTCTGTTCTCTACATGACATTTAGGACAAACAAATTAATTTATTTTTAACTAAATAGCTAATCCTATTAGCATATATATTTAAGAATGGAGAGGTAGCATATATATTATCAAATCAAATAAGTTGTGTAATGCACTAATGCTCATATAGTAGCTATCTGCATCTATATATGCTAGTCTCTTAAAAGAACGCACATTATGTTTTTCTCAGGAAGGCTATACACATATTTTGATGTTGAAACAGCAAAGGGGAGCAAACAAGAACGATTTCATCATTTTAAGAGTGGACAAAAAGGATTCCCGATGGAGGGAAGAAAGGACAAAACAACCACAAGAAGAAACACAACCCCAAATCACTTTCATGAGATATGATATCGCTCTTGGGAGGACAAAGCACGATCGTCGATTGATTACATTGTAAAATATAGCAAGCACGATATCTTTTGATAAGCCACCGTTTAATCATTTAATAAACAAACACCATCGATCCAGCCGATCGATCATTAACAAGAGGAAATTCTCGTGGCCTGGATGCATGTCGTGACCTGCTGCCTACTTGCTAAACATCCCGGTCAATTTATTTCTGTGATATGGACGCGTATTATTTTTTATTTGTTCGGCGTCCATCTCAAAACTACTCTGAAAATTCTAAAAGTTGTCTTGTTGATGGCGCGAAAGCAACTGGTGTTCTTTCCTTGTAACTTTTCTTTGTTTGTTTACGACAGCGACGTACGTACGTACCCATATTGTCTTACCTGGAGCAATCAAGTATGGGACGGACGAATAAGTAGGTGCAGCTAGCTCTTGATCTTTTCATTTCGTAATGGAAAATTATTGCGTTGGATTAACATTCAAGTAATTCAAGAGAGCAGAAATAAGAACGTATTGTGTTCTTGTATGTAAATATGCACACCTATATACCAGTGAAGAGTGACAATAATATATATGAACTTGATTACTTGAACAGACGAGAGACGACCTGAACAACAACCACAACCTTCGTTCTGCCACAGGCGTTGTCGATGATGCCTAAGAACAACCAGAAATCTCCATGTCGTTTAGTACAGACTACTTTTGAACAGAACATTAAATGTAGAACCCACCTCTATATTTGCATGAATCATGAATGGCCCCTGCCATCAGATCCAATCTACCCATCGCCCAATAGTTAAAGCCCGATCTACACCGAGACGACCGATCTGCCGGGTCCTACATCTGCCTATGCATCACCAGACCCTGTTGTATGTAGAACCAGTAAATAAGTTTCTTAAAAAAAGAATCAGTAAATAAATTAAAATTTGGCATTTAACATTTTTAATAGATTTTGATTAAACTTTGAAAAAGGGTATAGACAAAAATCTTGAAAGGTAGTTTTATGTTGTTACAACTTTGATATATTTTGCGTATATTCAGTCAATGTCGAAATGACACTTTTTTGAGTGAAGGGAGATGGGTTACAAAAACGTACAGTACTCCTCTTGACTGGTTGATCGAGAGGTAGTTAGGGCATTCAATTAGCGCGCAGCGAGAGCGTGATTGGCTGACATGCTGCAGCACTCAATGACTTAAGAATAATAATGCGTGCATGGGACCAGTTGGCGTATACGGAGTATGTGCAGGTATATATATGAGGCTGCCAAATTTTTGTTTTTGTCCATCGATGATTCGATGCACTCAATGAACAGACCAGCACTGTTGATTCAGAGTATTTATTGGGCGGCTGCAATTACGATATTTTGTAAATATAAGGTGAAAGACAAGACATGAGAGATAAGAGTCAATTATTGCTACATTTGTTTGAAATTACAAGATATATACGAGAGATAAAAGTCATTTATCATACGTGCGTTGTTGCTAGTACAAATAAAAGGGGTTAATGATTTTGACCACCTCTACATACACGGATTATGAAATTCCAGCAGGCTTCCCCATATAGCAGCCGCGCTTTTTAATTTATAAACAAAAGCAAAGGCGAATAGTGTGCGTGACACAAGCTTCCACTGGTTAATTACTACAAATCAACGGTGGTGGAGCAGTGCCTTTCCGGATTAGGCTCCATCCCCTGGTTGTTTAAATCGCCCCACTGACATCATTAGATTCGGGGAAATCCTAATATGGCAATTAACAATTCCATCAGCTAGAAAGATCACCCTGCAGCTCGATCGATCGCCGCTACGCACCAAAAGGCTCTGAGATCAGCTAAGCAAAGCCGGATCGACGGCGATGGCCGGCCGATCCCCCTCTCGACCTGCACCGGCGTTGATATATGATAGTACAGTCCCACCACACCCTTTCGCTAATCTATTGACTAATCACTTACCTAAACCGGATTAGGATGTCAATAACTAATCAAACCCCACTCTCTCGCGCCCGGCCGGTCCATCTTTCCTGATTAATTAATTAGCATGGGACGCCATGATTCTGTTGGGTCCTGATTAAGAAGTTAATCCTTTTGTTGGTACGTGGTACTAGCACGATTATTTTAGCACTATTCAAAGATGCATGGCTTAGTTTAGAACGGAGAATGTGAGCAGGCAGGACATGTTGGTCGATCAGTATCTAGCTAGCTTTATTTAATTTGGACCACAATGAGCAGTGTACTAAATGATCCGTACGTATTTGGGTAGTATATATAATCCATGATGTGGCGGCGCGGCGCCAACTTGCCAAGTAGGCATATATTAACATTACATGTGCTCAAAAAGTGGGCCATTTGATCATTCATAACAAGCAGGTCGAAGAAATGGCGTCAGTATACATATGGGTCTAGATGTTGACAATCTTGATATGGTGTACTGTCCAGAGGAAAGTTGTTGAATTGGAAGGACGTGGTGGAGCCTGATTGTCACTGGAGCAGGCAACAAATCGAGAGATCAAAGTGATGAAGCCTAGCTTGTCATGAAGGGTCGAAGAAGTTAAGTAGTCTTGGCTGTGGAAGATGACGATAATAAGCAGGAGCGAAGGGGCGTAGGTTCATCAATTCTTACAGCCTACGCAACAATGGTGATATTGATCTCAGATGTTTACACAAGCCACGTACTCATGTGAGTCGATGGTGATCAGAGAACTATAATCAACCATGCACACGGTTATCTCTAATAACAAGGTACCTTTTGTAACGAAAGCCACCCATGACTTATCTCAAGAAGTACAGTTCACCACTATTGTTCTTATAAAAAAATATAACTACACTGTCCAATAAATTTATAAGATGGTGAAACTATTTTTCAAGACACATCAGATCAGTTTGTGATTATATTGTCTTCTACTTCAAAACTAAATATTTCAGAAGTCACCCATGATCAATACTTTAAATCTTGAACTAGACTTTGTTTAAAACACCAAGAAGTAAATGCATGTGTACGTGGTGGCCGGGGGTTGTGGAATATTTTTTCTTCTCCTAATCAATTGACGGCACATCATATGATGTAATTTCTTCGATATCCATGAAGCACAGCAGTACGTGTGATGTGGTCAAGGACAAACACTCGAATGTGCTGGTGTTGCAACTTGCGAGCTTTGTAAGCCGCTGAGGAGGCAGCAAGCCGTTGTGCCATAAAAATGCACGTACCTAGATCTTTTGCTTTGGCCACACAAATTACTACGTAATACTATCATCCCTGCATGCAAATATTCTTGTTAAGTTTCTTTGGCTTTTTGTCAAAATTAGTAAGAATCATCACCAGCTTGACGCGTAGCGGGGCGTGGTGTCAGTGCAACTTGCACTGGCTCGCTCGATGCTGTCCAGGTGGCGGACGGAGGGGATGCCGACAATCGCTTTCAAAGTCATTTCGTGCCTCACTGTCGCTACTGGGGACAAAGACAGGGGTGTGTTAACTCTTAAACACATTTAATTTAACTTTGTCGACGTATTACTACAAGTAATACCGTTCGTAGCGCATGCATATTTAATTTTCCTGTTAAGAAAAAAGTAATCTAGTACTAGATCACCAAAGGAAGTTTTACACTTTCCATCCCTTACCTTTTCGGAATTTTGGACCTAGATGACATGGTTTAGCAAGTTTAGGGACTCAAATGTGTATTTTGAGAGTTCGGGGACCTAGATGACACCACGAGACAAGTTTATGGACCGCCCATGTATTTTACTCTTTTAATGGGATTGATTATATAAATATATGCTACTATACATACTACGTAGCTATATGATGGGAAGTACTGGAGGGAGAAAAGGAGTTGTCACATCGAGATTAATAAGAGGACGTTATCATGATTAGGAGAGCTTATTCCATCAGTTCGTACGACGCCAGCCGGACTCAGGATGCTGCGAACAGTGACCGAACAATGACACCTAGCCCTGCCTCCTGCCCATAGATTTGTTGATTCGTCAGCCTTCTTGTTCAGGTGGCCAAGCCCGGGGCCCCCGGAGAGCTGGACGTGACACGACCGGCGCCGTGACCTCGACCCGGTTTGACAAAATTCCCAGGGATGCCTCAGTTCTCAACATGCATGAAGTGAAGTGTGATCCAACCAAGAGCTAGATATGCTCTGAAGAATCAATCAAAGACTGGCCAGTAGAGATGGCCCAAAGCTAGATGATCGATCCTATTCGATCTAGAATTGCTCCATTTTGGACAATGTACCGATCCTAGCTTGCGACCCTATTCACATCTGTTGGAGACGTGTGGTAGTCACATGATTATTGTTGAGAGCTTGCATTGTTACGCATGTGTGTACGTGAGTCAAAAAAATCGTCGAATGTAGTAGTAACTCACAAGATTCATGGAAATGCAATTGGGCCAGGCTCAATAATTAATTAGTTGTGCCACTATTTTGGATACCGCAAACTAAGTTTGAAGCTATAATTACCCGTACGGGGGTAGTCCAATAATCTTTCTAATAACTGTACCACCAATAATATATATCAATCATGGAAAAGCTAGCTAGGGTCCGACATTGGTGGATGGAGAGTTCTATGCGATCAACAATGGCCGGGCCTATTTATCTGTGGAACGTACTCATCGATACAGGGGGGCAGGCAGCAGGCCGAGCAGGAGAGTACATCGCCGTACCCTAGGATCCCATGCACATGAATGTCGACCTAAGTAAGCGACAAATTAAATTAACTATAAGCCATAACAATTCTGCTCCAGTTGCGTCGTTTTCCTTGTTTCCTTCGTTCTATTGCGCAATGACTCGCATTGCATATATACTCCGTATATGGTACCGGAGTGAACAAACGGGAACTTTATTTCATCTGGCCGGTGAACCTAGCCGATACTCGCTCCGTACTGAATTACTAATATGTAAATATTATTTATTTTATTTATTTAAAATATGTAAAACAGAATTTATTATTTTATAGATAATATTATGAAAAAATCAATAATAAACCATAATTTGGAACAGAGAGGAGTGTACTGTACTATCTATCAGCAAATTAAGCAATAAGCATCAGTCACCTTCTATCGCACGTGCCAGGGTGTACGTACTAATGTACTATACCACCAGTGCTCCGCTGCACCGTCATGATGCATGCATGCGCGCCAATAAATTCTGTCGCCCGGCCCGCGCCGGCCGCGCGCGGTCAGGCCGGCCGGCGACGGCGAGGTGACGTGTTCGACGCGGACGTACGCACGCGGCGAGGGCGACGCGTTACGAGCAGTCGACGCGCGGCCATGCATGACTAGCGAGCTGAGCATGTGGCTGCATGCGTGACCACCCGGCCGGCACGTCGTCGCCTCCGTCGATTCGTACGTCGCGGCTGTCCCTTTTCCGGGAGCTCGCTCTGCCGACTGCGCGCGTACTTTTACTCGTGGTCGATAGATCTGCGTGCTGCCGACTGTTTCGGCGAATCTGTCCGTGCACTAACATAATGATCGACATCTGCACCGGGTGGGAAATGCCTTTAGCACCGGGTTTCCCACCTGGTGCAACTAATCCGAGGCTTAAGGGGTACCCCTTTAGCACCGGGTTTAATAACCGGTGCTAAAGGCATGCCCTTTAGCACCGGGTGCAGCCACGACCCGGTGCTAAAGGCCCTGCCAGCGCCGTTAGCAGGCCCTTTAGCACCGGGTCGTGGCTGCACCCGGTGCTAAAGGGCCTGCCTTTAGCACCGGTTGCTGCCTGAAACCGGTGCTAAAGACCCCGGATTTCTTTTTTTTTTTGCTTTTTTCAGTAGCCATGCGTGCACGTCTATATACGTATATATTCTAATACGTGTATTCTAATGCGTATTCGGCCGACTCTATATTCATACTAGCTGACATTTCATCAAAATAGAAGACATATATATTACAAAAGTAGATATTCATGCATCTCAACTCGAGTTATATATATTTAAACTGTATTTTCTACTTAATTAAGATTGACGACTATCTTGTTGGACTGTCCGGCATGTCCTCCAGTACTGGCGAGAAGTATTCTCCTCGGGGATTGACGACCTCGTCCCAGATCCATCCGACGAGCTGTTCTGCAATTGCGTCAATTCTTTCTAGCTCTAGGGACTCTTCCTTCAGCCTGAACATCTATAATTTACAAATAATTGAAAGATATTTAATCCGCCGAGTTGGAGTCAATAATTGTGCACTTAATAATAATGGAAATGTTGTTTATTATTACGTACCATAATATCGTGTTGTGTAAGCTTTTTATGTCCCCAATTCCACATGAAATCGCAAACATAGTATGCACATAAATTATTTCCCGGCCCCTGTTTGGCACACTGTCGACCAAAAGAAATTAAGTAAAATTCATATAATATATTAGTCGAGGCCTACATGTACAAATTACTTGCTTACCGGAAAGCCAATGTTCCATTTTAGTGTTTCATGTTGAATTCCCGGGTGTTCTTGACGAAATTGAATCCAGGCCCTGCGAACAAAAAAATTGAGTTAAGTCATTGCGAGTGTAAGGGGTGAATTAAGTAGGGGAAAATATACATCACCTTGTCATCATGTCCATGATGTTCTGTAGTTTTTCTTTTGGAGTGTGCAACGAATCAAAGACGTTCACGACACCCCGGTCAGGACACAATATTATTAGGAACCAGTGGAATCTGTGCACATGTATACATTATAATCAGAAATGAATTAGCACACAGACAATATAAGAAGAAGAAGCCTGTGTATGTATTCACTCGATGTTGTACGGGATTAGTATGGAGTCGCAGTAATTTTGTTTCTTAATATATTTGTATAGGTTTCCATATGTTTCCTCAGGATTCATCAATATTATTTCTTCACTTATCCTTCGAGGATCCACGAAACCAACGTCATATATCCCGGATCTGCGACATTTTTGAATCTCCATTCTGCATATGTTAAGCAATAAATAAAGCCCGCGTCAGCATAGATTGGAATTATTGTTTTCAAACTGTGAATTATAAGCAACAACAAAGTACTTACAGTGTCCAACAGGTGATCAAATCCATGTCCATGGCGTCGCGGTGGTACAACTCATATATATCCTTAAACCTCAGCCACACCCAATCCTCGTCACCATTGTAGAAATCATGGTCCTTCACGCCTACTTTGATCATGCGTCGTTTATTCCTTCTTGATTCTTCCAAGTACCACTCATGGAATCGGCGCATCTTCGTCTGTAGCTTCCTCTCCATTTCAGGAGGGACCATAGGCTCGCCAAGATTAAACGGCCACCTCAGCGTTGTGTTTACAGGCACCTCTTCTTCCCCCAGTACTTGCGCTCTGGTTAGTCCAGTCTCGGCCATTACTCGTTGCACGTTAAGCTCGTCCAGAGATGGCAATGGACCCAAGGGCCGTTGAGGTTGCTGGCCGAGCTGAGGAACCTTTTTGGATGGGCCCGCCTCCTTATCTGCAGCCTTCCGCTTCCGGCGAGATTTCAGTAATGAGCGGTCATAGTCTGTTACTATTACTTCCTTCTGTTGACCCTTGCCCAAATTACCCAGGAATGACTTGACGACGGTGGGATCAAGCTTCGGCTCCGGCTCAGGTTTTTTCCTCCACTCGGCCATTTGCCTCTTTGTGTCTGCTTTGACCGAGGCTTCGAGCTCCTCTAGAGTCTTCTCACCCGCTCTTTTCTCTGGTGCGGGCTTCTCTTTGGTTTTCCGCGCCTTCTTCGCTGGTGGAGTGGGGGCAGAGGCTTTAGTGCGGCGTCCCCTCTTTGGCGGAGGGGGCGGAGACCTCTTCGGCGGAGGAGACGGAGACCTCTTCGGTGGAGGAGACGGAGACCTCTTTGGCGGAGGAGACGGGCTTGCATCAGGAGCTCCCGGAGAATCGTCATGCTCCTGTGGATCTCTTGGAGGTGACGGGGGCTTGTTGGTAGCCGCAGGTGTACCGGGTATGACGACGTCTGCCTTGCTCCATAGAATGATGCAGTGAGAACACTGACCGAGTTTTGTTTCTCCGTCACCTCCGGGGATGTCAAGTTCCAAGTCTTCCCAGCTGGTGACGACTTGCTCCACCTCAACAGGTACGTAACCATGTGGAATGTCATTGCAGTGCCATTTTTGCCCTTCTTCCACACGTTTGGTCATACCGTATGCGACCTGATAAGTTAGTAGTCACAAAGAAAGTTAGTAAATGAATGGTATTTACGGTGAAATGTATGCAGTATGAACTAAGGTCGCATACGTACCACCACAGCTAAGTTCTTCTGCCTGACGACAAGCTCGCACGCGGTCCGTTGAGTTATTTCATCCACGGTGTAACGGACCGCTTCGGCGGCCTATGTGGAAGCGTGACTGCTTTGATATTGCTGTGGAGGGCTAATAAGGGCCGCATCTTGGAGAGGTGCATGCTCTGTGGAACCGGTCCCGCCTGTGGCTTGTTGGAGAGGTGCAGGCTCTGTAGAACCGGTCCCGCCTGTGGCTTGTTGTATCTGCAGCCATGCTACCTTCATCCGTCGCTCCATCTCTGACTCCATTTCTTGGAGCTTTGAGCCCTGGGCGGCAACCGTTTGCTCTAGGTCCCTCACCCTCTGCTCATATTCGGCCTTCTTCCTCGAACGGCTCCTATAGGTGGCGGCGTGCTCTTGGAAACCTTTCTTCCATGAGATGCTTGTGCCTACGCCGCGCGTCCGTCCAGGATGCTCCTTGTTCCCTAAGGCATAGGTTAGCTCATCTCTGTCTCTATCGGCAACAAATTCTCCCCTATCAGATGCCCTGAGGATATCGAGGAGACGATGAGCTAGTTCTCGCAAGTCCTCGGGAAAAACTAAGGAGTCGTCGATTGGGCTTAGGGTGCCTACATGACCATAGTACCAATGCTTGGTCCTTGTGGGCCAGTCATGTGTCGCTGGAGTGATGCCTCTAGCATATAGATCTTCTTCCATCTTCTCCCATTTAGCGATGATTGCCTTGTAACCTCCCGAACCCATCTTATGAGAGTACTTCTTATTTGCGGCGTTTCCAGCGTTTCTAGCGCTAGCCGTTGCACCCTCTTCGGAGGTTTTGTACTCAATGAATGCTTCCCACTCGTCATTGGTGATCTTCTTATACTTCTCAGGATCCGGGGCCTCTCCGGTTTTGAGAAATTGCGAGTACAACTTCTTCTTGAAATCCTGAAACAGAACTGCCATCTTCTTCATTGTCCAATCCCTCAGTTCTGCTTCATGAGTGCTAGGCCAGTCGAATATTGCCTTTAATTCCCTCCATAGCATCTCCTTCTCTGTATCGGGGAGCACGTACTCCTTAGTGGGGTCCGTGGACTTCCATTTTCTGATACTAATGGGCACATTGTCCCGTACAATTACCCCGCACTGAGATACAAATTTCTTGGCCACTTTTGGGGGCTCAACTGGCTCCCCGTCATCCTCCACTCGGGTGATGTGTAACTTGACATCCTTCAGCTTCTTCGTGGTCGATCGTTTTGATTTCTCAGCAGAGGCGGCCTACACAAATTACATATATACGAGATGATATAGAGATGATATACATAATTGACATTTACAGTACAAATTTATGTTATCTATATACACACCTGACTAGACGAGGGCGCGCTACCGGCTCCTTCAATAGTTTCGGCCCTTGCAACATTGTCGCCCTGAACATTTGCGGCCCCTTCAACATCTTCGGCCCTTGCAACATTGTCGCCCTGGACATTGTCGTCCCTTCCAATGATGCCCAACACATCATCCATGGACATTGGTTGGGTTACAATATTGAAAAGTTGATTCGCAAAGAACGTGTCGTTGTCCTCTTGCATGGGTGGGACAGGGGTGTTGTTGTCCTCTTGCATGGGTGGGATAGGGGTGTTGTTGTCCTCTTGCATGGGTGGGACAGGGGTGTTGTTGTCCTCTTGCATGGGTGGGACGTTGTTGTTGTTGTCCGCCATCTATAGAATTAAAAATAATTGATAAGAAATATATACAAAGCATACATATTCCCAATATTTCTAACATTTTCGCTAAGGGGGTCGGTGCGTGAAAAACGGATTCGCCAAGGGGTTCGGGTGCGCGGTGTGAATTGATTCGCTAAGGGTTCGCTAAGGGGGTCGGTGCGCGAAAAACGGATTCGCTAAGGGGTTCGGGTGCGCGATGGGTTCGGGTACGCCATAGAATTTCCGATAATAAACATTTTCGATAGTATACATTATACAAACATATAACATTTCCAATATACATTTAAATGAAGCACATATATTTCTAATATACATAGAATTTCCAATATACATTTAAATGAAGCATTTTCCAATATACATTTCAAACATATAACATTTCCAATATACATTTCAATGTAAATATCTCCAATACATTTAAATGAAGCATTTTCCAATATACATTTCAAACATATAACATTTCCAATATACATTTCAATGTAAATATCTCCAATACATTTAAATGAAGCATTTTTCAATATACATTTCAAACATATAACATTTCCAACATACATTTCAATGTAAATATCTCCAATACATTTAAATGAAGCATTTTCCAATATACATTTCAAACATATAACATTTCCAATATACATTTCAATGTAAATATCTCCAATACATTTAAATGAAGCATTTTCCAATATACATTTCAAACATATAACATTTCCAATATAACATTTCCAATATACATTTCAATGTAATTTCTAATATTTTCAATGTATGTGCTTAGCGAACTAACCAAATGCGCATGGCCGAACACGTTCGCTAAGCAAATGTGCATGGCCGAACGTGTTCGGCCATGCAACGGGTACCTGCACACACAAACACGTGCACGACACGAAGGCCGGCTCACAAAAATTCACGCACGGCACGAAGGCCGGCTCACAAACGTATCACAGAGGCTCACCGTGCAGTGACGGGCGCGGCGGGCGACGGCGGCGAGGGGACGAGGAGCGGCGCGGGGATGAGGGGCGCCGGCGCGGGGACGACGGGCGCGGGGACCACGGGTGGCGGCGGCGTGAGCACGGGGACGACGACGGCGGCGGGGACGACAGGCGCGCGCGGGGACGACGACGGCGGCGGGGACGACGACGGCGGCGGGGACGACGGGCGGCGGCGCGGCGTGGGCGCGGGGACGACAGGTGGCGGCGGCGTGGGCGCGGGGACCACGGGCGGCGGCGGCGACGGGTGGCGGCGGCTGAGGAGACGAGGGGGCACCGGCGGCGGTTTCGATCTGTGATGAGTGAGGGCGAAGTGAGGGAGGGGAGAGAAGTCCCCGGCCTATATAGGTCCGGGGCATTTAGCACCGGGTGCAGCCACGACCCGGTGCTAAATGCCCTTTCGCACCGAGTGGTGGGAAGACCCGGTGCTAAATGCCCCCCCTTTAGCACCGGGTCTTCCCACCACCCGGTGCGAAAGGCCCTTTAGCACCGGGTCTTCTACACCCGGTGCTAAAGGTCGTAACTGTGCGCCAGACGAAGGCCTTTAGCACCGGGTGCAGCCACGACCCGGTGCTAAAGGCCCCCCTTTCGCACCGGGTCTTCTACACCCGGTGCTAAAGGCCCCGTAACTGGCGCCAAACGAAAATTGGGGGCCTTTAGCACCGGATTTTAGATCAACCCGGTGCTAAAGGCCCCAACTTTTCGTTTGGCGCCCAGTTTCCAAACCGGCCTTTAGCACCGGGGGCTACTATTTGGGAATCTTATAAATATAGTTTTTAATGTATAGTTATTAATACTTGTTTTAATTCAGTTATTAATACCTATTAAAAATATATATTAAATAAGAAAATCTTATAAATTACTAGAAAATCAATATAAAATGCTAGAAAATCTTATAAATTACTAGAAAATCTTATAAATTAATAGAAAATCTTGTAAATTACTAGAAAATCCTGTAAATTAATAGAAAATCTTATAAATTAATAGAAAATCTTATAAATTACTAGAAAATCTTATAACTTACTAGAAAATCTTATAAATTACTAGAAAATCTTATAAATTACAAAAAATGATAACTAAATGAAAGATTTTGGAACATTAAACGGTCTCAGATGAAAAAGTCATGAATACCAAAATTTCATATCTCATCAAGATCTACAATCTTTATTTAAGTCATTTTTGCATTTGAGAAAGTGGTAGTATACATTGTTCATTAATCCTAGATTCACTCGCATAGTTTCCAAAACTTTGTTAGAGACTTGTCAAATTTTTGCATTTAATTCAAAATTTGGATTGTTCAAACACGAGAAGATTTTTCAAAATAATAACATTAATAAGTTTCATAACTTGATAGAGTATGATTTTAGGAATTTTTAGGAAGAAAAATGATCTTTTTTGAAGTTTGTACGAGGGAGAACGACTAGTTACAACTTTTATACACAGATTAAAAAGAAAAATTGTTCTTGTTCATCCAGTGACGTGGCCAGCTCTCGCACGGCCTCCGTGGCCAGGCCGGTCTTTGGCCCCGCCGCATCGTGGCCTTTAGCACCGGGTGCAGCCACGACCCGGTGCTAAAGGCCACGACCGGGCCAGTGACGTGGCTCGTGTGCGCCCGGTGACGTGGCCGGCCGCCGCACGGCCCCCGCGGCCCGGTCGTGGCCTTTAGCACCGGGTGCAGCCACGACCCGGTGCTAAAGGCCACGACCGGGCTAGTGACGTGGCTCGTGTGCACCCGGTGACGTGGCCAGCCGCGGTTGTGGCCTTTAGCACCGGGTGCAGCCACGACCCGGTGCTAAAGGCCCGGTCGGTGCTAGAAAATCTTATAAATTAATAGAAACTCTTATAAATTAATAGAAAATTAATATAAAATGCTAGAAAATCAATATAAATGCTAGAAAATCTTATAAATTAATATAAAATCTTATAAATTACTAGAAAATCTTATAAATTACTAGAAAATCTTATAAATTACTAGAAAATCTTATAAATTACTAGAAAATCTTATAAATTACTAGAAAATCAATATAAAATGCTAGAATTAATAAAAACAATCTTATAAATCAATAGAAATTACATGGCATCATCGTTTACTCGGACACTAATAAACTTCCTCTTTACAAATGTTCCTTGATTGTGATCACGCCGTAGATACGGTGTCTCCTCCGCCGCTAACAGGATGCTTGGGTCATCAGCCACTGAGAATGGAGGCCGGCCATCGAGCATGTCATAATCTTCATCCGTCTTGTCCTCAACTCCTACGATTTTTCTCTTTCCAGGAAGAACTATATGACGCTTTGGCTCGTCTTGTGATGGGTCCAATTGCTTACCCCCACCTTTCTTATCCGCCCCTTTCTTCGGTCTGCTAGCCATGTCCTTCACATAAAAAACTTGTGTGACAGCTTTGGCCAGGACGAACGGTTCGTCTAGAAAGCCAATCTTGCTTAGGTCCACTAACGTCATTCCATAGTCCGCTTCAACTTTAACACCTCCTCCAGTCAGCTTCACCCATTGGCACTTGAACAGTGGGATCTTCAAAGGTCCGTACTCTAGTTCCCATATCTCCTCTATGATTCCATAGTATGAGTTTGTATTGCCATTGGTGTCTGTCGCGTCGATCCGGACACCACTGTTTTGGTTGGTGCTTTTCTTGTCCTGGGCTCTTGTGTAAAATGTATACCCATTGATGTCGTATCCTTGGAATGTCAAGATCGTGCTCGATGGACCTCTAGCTACAAAAGCTAGCTGCGCATCAATGCCCTCGACACCCATAAGACGTCTTCGCAACCAATCGGCGAAAGTACTATTGTGCAGACGCTGAATGAAGGCCGCAGACTTTGTTGAGTTTTCGTCCCTGAGAATCTGCATGTGCTCCTCGATGTACGGAGCAACTAAGGTTGATTGTTGCAAAACTGTGAGGTGCGCTTTACGAAATGTCTCAACGTCCTTGATCACCATCGATCTTCTCCCTAGTGTGCCCTTTCCACCAAGTCTCCCCTCGTGATGGGATTCGGGCACACCAATCGGCATAAGATCGTCGACAAAGTCAACACAGAATTCAATGACCTCCTCCGTTTCGTATCCCTTAGCAATGCATCCTTCTGGACGAGAACGATTACGGACATACTTCTTTAGGACAGCGAAGAACCTCTCAAATGGGAACATGTTGTGTAGAAATACTGGGCCCAATATACGAATCTCTTTGACGAGGTGAACCAATAGATGTGTCATGATATTGAAGAAGGATGGTGGAAATATCATCTCAAAGCTGACAAGACATTGCACCACGTCGTTCTGTAGCTGATCTAAGTTGTCTAGATTGATCACCTTCTGAGAAATTGCATTGAGGAATGCACATAGCTTCACAATGGCTTTCCGCACGTTAACTGGTAGCACACCCCTGAATATGACGGGAAGCAGCTGTGTCATCAACACATGGCAGTCGTGAGACTTCAGGTTTGTGAACTTCTTCTCTTTCATATTTATTATTCCCTTAATATTGGAGGAGTAGCCAGACGGAACCTTGATACTGTTCAAGCATTCAAACATGCTTGCCTTCTCTTCTTTGCTGAGAGTGAAGCTGGCAGGACGCAAGTACTGGCGTCCTTTGTCTCTCTTTTCTGGATGTAGATCAGTCCGTTGCTTCAATCGTTTCAGATCCTGACGTGCTTCCAGTGTATCTTTTGGCTTCCCATAAGTACCCAGGAAGCTTATCAAGTTCACACAAAGATTCTTCGTCAGATGCATCACATCAATCGCGTTACGGACCTCTAAACGTTGCCAATAAGGTAGCTCCCAAAAGATAGACTTCTTCTTCCACATCGCGGCACGACCATCCTCGCCCGTCGGAGCAGCCTGGCTTCCGTCTCCCTTGCCAAACACCACGTGTAGGTCCTTCACCATATCAAATAGCTCTTCTCCACTCCGGTGTCTCGGCTTTGTACGGCGGTCAGCATTCCCGCCAAAATGCGCACATTTCTTTCGTAGCTCATGCTTCGCCGGAAGGAATCGACGGTGACCCATGTACACAACTTTACGACAATGTTTCAAATACATGCTTTCGGTTTCCTCTAAACAGTGAGTGCATGCTTTATATCCTTTGTTTGATTGTCCTGATAGGTTACTTAGTGCAGGCAAGTCGTTGATGCTTATGAAAAGCAGTGCTCGAAGGTCAAACTGCTCCTGTTTGTCCTCATCCCACATGCTAACACCTTCATTCTTCCACAGCTGCAAAAGTTCGTCAACCAATGGTCTTAGGTACACATCAATGTCGTTGCCAGGTTGCTTTGGGCCTTCGATGAGCACTGGCATCATAATGAACTTCCGCTTCATGCAGAGCCAGGGGGGTAGGTTGTAGATACAAACAGTCACGGGCCAAGTGCTATGACTACTGCTCATTTCACCGAAAGGGTTCATGCCATCGGTACTTAAACCAAGCCTAACATTCCTCGCATCAGCATCAAACTCTGGGAATGCTCTGTCGATGTTCCTCCACTGGGATCCATCGGCGGGGTGTCTCAACATGTCATCCTGCTTACGTTCTTCTTTGTGCCAGCGCATCAGTTTGGCATGGTCTTTGTTCCTGAACAAACGCTTCAGACGGGGTATCAGAGGGAAATACCACATCACCTTCGCAGGGATTTTTTTCTTAGAACGCTCTCCCCCAACATCACCAGGGTCGTCCCGCCTGATCTTGTATCGCGCGCAGGTGCAAACCGGACAACGATCCAAGTGTTCGTACTGTCCGCGATAGAGGATACAGTCATTAGGACATGCATGTATCTTCTGCACCTCCAAACCGAGAGGGAAAACAACACGTTTTGCTTGATACGTCGTCGATGGCAATGTGTTACCCTCTGGAAGAATCTTCTTTACGAGTTTCAGTAGCTCCTCGAAACCCTTATCAGTAACACCATTTGCTGCCTTCCACTGCAGAAGTTCAAGTGTGCTACCCAACTTCTTTAGCCCCTCTTTGCAATCTGGGTACAGGTCAGTCTTGTGGTCCTGCAACATGCGCTGTATCTTTTTCAGTTCCTTATCATTGTCGCAGTCTTTCTCAGCATCACGCAACATTTGCCCGAGCCCATCAGTAGGTTCATTTTCCTGAGCAACATCTTCCTGAGCATCGCCTTCCCGAGCAACATCTTCCTCATCGGCATCACCCATTGCAGCATATGCAAAGGAACCGTAGTATTGAGCCAATAACGGAATGTCGTCATCGGCCTCGTCTTCTTCATCTTCATCCATTAGAATTCCTCTTTCACCATGCTTCGTCCAAACAGAATAATTCCTCATGAAACCGTGCCTCATCAAATGCACTTGAAGACAACCTCTTTGTTTGTACGATTGTATATTTTTACAATGGGTGCATGGGCAGAACATGAAACCGGACGGCGTCCTGTTAGCCTCGGCGGCATCGAGAAACGTCCTAAGGCCATCACGGAACGCCTGAGCGTGGGGGTCCCCGTACATCCATTGTCTATTCATCTGCATTATTAACCAATAACAAATATACAATACAATTTAAAGATAAAAAAATTTAATATATAAATAAATACAAATTATAATATATATTCCATTATATAAATAAATTTCTAAAACTACATTATTATATTCATTAAATATAACATTACTATAAGCCTTATAAGATTTATAAGATTTTCTATTAATTTATAAGATTTTCTAGCATTTTATATTGATTTTCTAGTAATTTATAAGATTTTCTATTAATTTATAAGATTTTCTAGCATTTTATATTGATTTTCTAGTAATTTATAAGATTTTCTAGTAATTTATAAGATTTTCTAGCATTTTATATTGATTTTCTAGTAATTTCTAAAACTACATTACTATAAGCCTTATAACTATTCACAAGTCATACAAAACAAAGTACTAACTAGCTTGCCTTCTCTCTCCATTTAAAACACAACATGAACACCCTCTCCACCATGAACTCAAGCTCTCTCCTCTCTCTCCTCCAAGAACACAAGCTCTCTCTAGCTAGCTTTACTTTGATTCACAAATCCCTCTATTTCTAAATCATAGAAGGATTACAAGCTAAATAAAACATTAGAGAATGAAAGAGTGTATCTTGTAGTGCTCCTTAGATGAGTAGATTCGTCACAAATTTTGAAAAAAATTTGGGCAGCACCTCCCCTCCCACGGCCGAGCAGCATGAACACAGCGCCTAAGTGTTCAGCTGGCTCGGGCGGGGGAGGAGGAAGCCCCTATATTCAAACACATTAGCACCGGGTCGTGGCAAGACCCGGTGCTAATGTTCACCCTTTAGCACCGGGTGCAGCCACGACCCGGTGCTAAAGGCCTCGGGCACATTAGCACCGGGTCGTGGCTGCACCCGGTGCTAAAGGGTGAACATTAGCACTGGGTCTTGCCACGACACGGTGCTAATGTGTCCACCCTGACACACCTCCGCGCCGCCCCCGCTCCTAGCCGTTGGACCCGGTGCTGAAGCCCCATCAGCACCGGGTCCAAAAATGGCCGAGGCGGAGGAGGCGGGCGGATATGAAGGATTCTGGTAGTGGTGGATGCGGTCGCTATATAGCAAAATAAATTAAGTTTCCGGAACTTCCAAGTATGTTCTTCGGAAATTAGTAAAAGGGTTTTGTGAGTGATTGCTAAGGCGCTTTAATCAAACAATTTAATTTGTTACCGGCCGGAACAAGCGATTTAATATAACGATTATGTGTCTTACAACATTTCTGCAAAAAAAAAATCTCGTTGTTGTATAGTGCATTTTTTTTATTTCTCAACATATTTTTTTCGAACACAATAATATAAAAAAATTTTAAGGAACGAACTGCGGCACAGCTAAAGCTAATCTGTCGGCGTACAAGAGATTATTATTTCTGAATTTAGAGTAGAGACGACCAAAGAACATTGCCGCGTCACACTGTTAGTTACATCATCATTTAGATTCTGCCTCCGACCACGCAAACAAAAAATATGCATGTAAACGAGCAAACATATGGAGACGATTGAGCTACGTAGGCGGTCCCTAACTGTTAACTTCAACTATAATGTCCTTGTCTGGTACCAGTAGATCGACTGACTAGTGACTATCTGTACAGTAGTATATGGCATAGTATTGGCATGTTTGCTACAATACGGACCGGCCTTTTTTGACGACGACCCAAAAGCATGCATGGCAGAGGCTTCACCGCAAATCATTTTAGTAATGGGTCCCATGTCTCTTATTTTCCAGTAGCATAATGTGGAGCACATATATTTATGCATGTGTCGACATTTGGTGATTGTTTGTCCACGTCAAAATAAATTGAGTGTTCCCTAATTTTATCTACTTTCTCTCTACATGCATGTTCTGACTTATCAAAAATTCAAAATTGAGATTTCTTCAAGGAAAAGTTTCTTTTACGACTTTTGAAAAGTGGAGATCAAGAACATCAAATTTGGCAAAGGCACGTATATGCCTGTATACGTACTCCCTCTGTATATGATTTAGAAGTCGTTTTAGATAATGACACTGTCTTCAAAACGTAACTTTGACTTCCTATTTTTACATAAATATTTATTAAAAAATAATATATATACTTTTATAAAAATATTTTAAGACAAATATATTCTTATGGTTTTCATATTTCCAAACTCAATGACTTAAAATTTATTCGTAATTTATATTCTTTTTTTTCGAAATAAATGCATGAGCATTGTTATGTCATTTAAGAATAGTAGCAATTGATACATAACTCGCCGAAGCGGACACCACCACACAAACAAACCCCCGAACAAGAACAAACGCACACGACACAACACACCACCACCCCCGACCACTTGGGAGAGGAGTTCGAAACAGGCTGTCAACACCTGCGTCGTTGTCACTAACGATGTGCCCCGGCGAAGCCGCAGCCCGCTGCAAGTCCGAACGTCCCCCTCGAGCTCCTCCACCATGGGACTGTCAACCTCAAGCCGCACACACTATCGTCGATCCCTCATATCCAAATAAACAACAGCAGAACACTCCGTCTCGGCACCAAGGAAGACCACTGATCCTGGCCTCTCTACGTGCGGGCCTCGCCTCTCCCACCGCCTCACACTCCTCTGCCAAGGACTCAGATATTTGAGGCCGCAATGAGAGCATCTTCTCCGTCCCGCCATCACCAAGATCACCACTGCACCTTGTGTGCCGGCTCAAGCCCTATAGCACCCATGGACCCTCCGCACCTCCACGGCAAAACGAACCAAGCGTGCTTCTCGTAGAACCTCCAAACGACCACCACCACCACAACCACGAGCCGGGATGCGGCTCCAAACACGACGCCTCCAGGGAGGGCACGACGTCAAGACGCCGCCGTCGCACGTCCGTAAATGGACGAGGTCTTCACCCTAAGAGCCCCGCGCGGCAGAAAGCACGGTGCCTCGCCATGATGCCCCCAGCAGGGAGACCGACGCCCCAAGGGCGCCGCCATCATGGCCACCAACAGACACGTTAGTGAAAGCTTTCGTCCGCGCCCGCACCATGCCCGCCGCACACCCGAACCCAGCCCTCTTCACCTCCGCATCACCTCCACCAGAAGGAGCCCGGCGCCGCCCGAAACAACACCACAGTGCCACAAGAAAGCACCAACCAACCCCCTGGCCCTACCACCATGGCAATGCCGAACCAGCACCATCGAAGGGAGGAGAAAATGGCCAATGCCAGCCCAGGCCGGCCGTGGCCAGCCGGGGCCGTCGCCGTAGCAAGCCATGGCCGCCACAGAAGTCAGCTGTGGCCGGCCTCCGCCGCTGGCCACCAACGCCGCTGGCAGCCCGCACGGGCCGCCGCCGTGGCCGCCGCCGGCACCAACCCGCGCACCCCCGCACAGGTCGTCGCCGCCGCCGCCGTCTTCGCTTTCTTGCTCTGCCGCCCAGACCGCCGCCATCGCTGCCGCTCGCACCATCACCATGACGACACCGACTGCCGCCACGCACGCCAACTTGCGTCCCCGACCTTGCAGGCACCAGATCCGGTCGGGGGCGTCCCGGATCCGTGGCCCCCGGCCCTCGCCGTCGCCGCCGCTGTCGTCGCCGATGAGCCCATGGTAGAAGCCATGGCGGCCGCGCCCGCCATAGAGCCTCCAGGAGGGGAGCAAGGCCGCGCCACCGCCTTCACAGGGGGCCTCACGGCTTCGGAGTCCCCCTCAGGCAGCGGCGCGATGGCGAGAGGCGGCGGGGAGGGGGGCGGCGGCGCTAGGGTTTTCCCCGCCCGGCCGCCCACGCGAGGACGACTCGAGCGGGAGGGAGGGAGGGATCGGTCTGTGCAGATTAATTTATATTCTCGATATTTAACTAAAATCTTGTCTAAAAAAATATTTAAATTCTAAATCCTATAAGAAGGGAGTATACAGTGCATTGTACTACCTACAGTATGTACGTGGAAATTGCTCAATATACGAATTTAACGGTGGTTGCGACTTGCGAGAGGATCTTCGGAAGCTACACTTATGATTTATTTGGTCCTCGATCTTGTTGACAGCCAAGAGCGGCGGGTACATATTCACACGTGCTGCCGCTGCTTTGCCGACTGTAATGAGTGTATGCGGTGATGCCAACTTGAAACTTGAAAAGCCAGCACTACCGGAAAACGGTAGTTTGCCGTGCGCCAGTCTGTTTGCCGTGCGCCAGTCTGTTTGCCGTGCGCCAGTCTGTTTGCCGTGCGCTAAATATCGGGCGCACGGCAAACACCACCTTTGCCGTGCGCCTATAAGGCAACGCACGGCAAAGTAACAGCGCACGGCAGAAGGGCAGTTTGCCGTGCGTCAAATCTAAAGCGCACGACAAACTGAATCTTTGTCGTGCGCCCGCTACATGACGCACGACAAACCACTTGGGCCCCATCCTCAGACGGCTGGCCGGTGACGGCGCCAACGGCCGTTTTGTTTTGTCGTGAGCCGTCTTGGAGGCGCACGGCAAACTGGTTCTGTTTGCCGTGCGCCTCTAGGGTGGCGCACGACGAAAAGCCGTCACGTGCGCAGCTCGTGCACTGCGCGAA
This sequence comes from Echinochloa phyllopogon, assembly GCA_033239725.1. Classification (NCBI taxonomy): domain Eukaryota; kingdom Viridiplantae; phylum Streptophyta; class Magnoliopsida; order Poales; family Poaceae; genus Echinochloa; species Echinochloa phyllopogon. Next base: position 9,739,924 of record BTCW01000001.1, read on the forward strand.
CGGCCGTCGCTCCGACGGCTAACGGCCGTCGCACGCGCCGTGCACGTGCCAGCTTTGCCGTGCACGTGCCTAGCAGCGCACGGCAAACAACTTGGTTTGACGTGCGTCTGACCCAGGCGCACGGCAAACAACTAGGTTTGTCGTGCGTCTTTTAGTGGCGCACGGCAAACATTTTAAAAAACTTTTGAATTTAGCCCCTCTGTGTATTTTTGTAACATAATAACATTATTTTGTACTACATACCCAAATGTGATACTTTTCTTGGTATATTTGCTATTTTTAAAAATTTTCTGTCCTTTAAAGGATTTATTTCGTTAAAGTCAAATTTGAACCGCAAGTGCATAAAATAATAGATCAATGTTCTTGGAAAAATGATATTCATGTAATTAAGACATGTTTAAGACCTCACCCATGAATTTAGTTGGAATTTTTAAACATTTGGTTAGCCAAGCATGAAGATTCACGCCTGGTAGAACTGTTATTTAATTGTATAAATTGGAAAAAAAGTTTGAAAATCACGATATTTGTCCAGAGGTATTGATATCCTATGTGGATGTTGTGGTAAATAGTAGATATCATTTTGAGGAAGTCGTTATGTAGGGTGTGTTCAAAAGTCAGGAATCTCACTAGAAGTTTCAGAGTTGTGAGAGTCACGTCTCTGAGTTTGTAGCCTTACGAAAAAGTTGAAAATGTAATTGGACTTCTCAACATTTTTTGTGGTGAACGCACAACTTAGGATCTCTCATGTGAATTTATGGAAATTTTTCGCATAAATTTGATAATTTTAGTAGATTAACTCTAATTATGACATTATAATGAACATATAAATTTAAATGTGAACAATAAGTTAATGAATAAATAAAAAAAGTGTTGTAAAAATGTTATCCATGTTGTAGACTGTAATGGCAAGCTGTACCTGTGAATTGAAATAAAAATTTGAATTTAATCTTAACTTGAACTTGAATTTGTTGCTTGCATGAAATCATGAAAACATTATTTGCCGTGCGCCCTAGGTCAAAACGCACGGCAAACATGATATTTTGCCGTGCGCCCCTGACCCAGGCGCACGGCAAAGGTCCTCGGGCCTGCATGTCCGTGACAGGCGGCCAGCAATGTGGGACAGGGCGCGTTCGCCATGCGCCAGGGTCAGGGGCGCACGGCAAACAGACGAGGCCGGTCCCACATGTCTGTGAGCTGACCCACCCGCCCCATATGGCCCGGCGGTCACTGCCTCGTGGGCCCCGCTGCTGATGTTTGCCGCCCCAGAAACGTTTGTCGTGCGCCTCAGATGCCTCCGGTGCCACAGTTGATGTTGACTCCGCAGTCGGCTACATTTCCGACAACTCCAGTGGTAAGTCACTTGCATCCTGGCTTCATTCAATTCAACTCGCTTAGAGACCTAGAGATATTAGAGATTGATTGAAATGACAGAATATCTTAGATACAAAATACTCCTTTTTGTTTGTAGAATCAGTCTGCAACATCTAACAATGTTGAAGTGTCGCCACCGGGGTTAAACCCCCAGGAGCTGTTCCCTCCTGCGATCGGAGCCCCGCCGCCGCCGTTCCAGCCACCTCCTCCTCAGTGAGCTCGTGTATGAGCTTGTGGTTGTACTATGGTCTCGAGGATAGATTATGAACTCGTTTATGTACTCGTGAATGAATTGTGAACTTGTCCATGTCTAGTTTGTGATATATATGTATTTATGGATTTAATAATGGTTATTGTGCTATATATATAATGCCTGTGATGGTTTGTATGATATATATATGATGCCTGTGAAATTTGGTTGATGGGGTCCTTTTAAATCGAAAAATTAAACAAAACAGGAATTTTTTTGGCTTGTTTGCCGTGCGCTGCCAGCCTGGCGCACGGCAAACGTGCCAATCCTGTACACTGGAATGGCACGTTTGCCGTGCGCTAGGCTGGCAGCGCACGACAAACGTGCCAAACTTTGCCGTGCGCCAGGCTGGCAGCGCACGGCAAAGGCCCTGTCTCCAGCCGTCAGTTACCGCCGTCAAAGCATCGGCCGTCACTGTGCCGTCTGCGCTTTATTTTGCCGTGCGCCACGAAGAACGCACGGCAAAGGTCTTTACCGTGCTCGCGATATAATGCGCACGGCAAAAACGCCTTTGCCGTGCAGCCTTTGCCGTGCGCATGGGCTAAATGCGCATGGCAAAGCCTTTACCGTGCGTTTTCGGGGCTTTGCCGTGCGCCGCAGGGCGAACTACCCGGCTCCGGTAGTGCAGGGATCTTCTTAGCTTTTCGTGCCCAGAGGATTTTTTTTCTACGCGCCCCCACAGGGATATTTAACGCCGGGATTGGTCGATCTCGTTTTCGAATTCTCAGCATATTCATCACAAAGCAATCAAATCCATTGATGACCTAAATACCAAATTGAAGCTAGCATACAGTGTTTTTCCTTACAAAGTACTCCATATATATGGCGGCGGCACAAATATTTTGGATCAAAGATAATCCTAAGGGAAAATTAGGGCTCTAGCCCACACACATGCTGATAACGACCATAGTGCGTGCTAGAGCGCGCACACATGCACGTCGATCGACCACCAACCGAAGACGCGACAGCGAGGTACTGATGTGTCATAGTGTCACCCCTAGCTCGGCGGCAAACCAAGTGGAAAAGTCAAAACGAAAAAAAAAACAGCGTGAATGTCCTTAATTACGAGAGCATTCATTTGCAAGGCACAAACAAAGTTTGCAGACATTCATTTAAATTCGCAACGGTCCTTACGAGATTCTTGGGGGGAAGTGATCGAATTTAATTATATGGGTGGATATGATGGTGTTCATGGAGACTATCCAACGGAGAAGAGGATCCGTGCCGTGAATTCGCCTGACATCCGTACGGTCCCAATTGGTTGCGCCACAGTGAGAGATCGAGGACGGAGAGGGAGCTCTCGGAGCACTTGTTGGTAGACACACGCTTGCTTTGGCAGCGCCATCAGCTGGACCATGCATGCATCCATAGCAACTTTGCTCCAAAGTTCTAGATAGATTGCTAGCCATATGCTGCCGTCAAGAAACCCGTACTAGCTAGATCGACAGGCAGGCAATATCTATTATTGTTACACGGGTTGATGATGTTGACCATCATACAGGCCGGTCCTCCATGTAGGGCAGCACCATTTGTAACTACTCCCTCCATCCCACAATGTAAGCATTTGTTGACTTTTTCTGTTCACGTTTGACTGTTCGTCTTATTCAAAAAAATTATGAAAATATTATTTATTTTGTTATGACGTGTTTTATCATCATATATATTTTAAGTATATCATAATTATTTTTATATTTTCATAAATTTTTTGAATAAGACGAACGGTCAAACGTGATACGCAGAAATCGAGAAATGCTTATATTATGGGACTGAGGGAGTACCACTGGGTGTGTTTTTTTTTGAGAAAGACCAGTACAGACAGAGACACTTACAGTCACGGACACTCACCCCTATGAATATGTACGAAAACTCTACCCTATGAGCATCTCCGAGAGCCTAGACTGATAGGTTCGATCTTGAGATTCGCGTGATCTCTTGTTTTGAATTTGATCTTCTCCCGATAAGTAAAATTATTTACTCTCCTTTATAAATGTATGACGCCCTTAAGAGCTCATTCAAATCTCTAATTTGACTATTAATTTGCGAAGAAACTATTTAAATTGGTGGGATGCATGCACACATATATTTGATATTGCCATACTAGTATTCTTCACTGCTAGCTCTAGCTAGTTGATCGTAGTATATAACTAGTTTTTTTTGGAGTACATAACTGTTGAACTGATGCTTCCGAAATTATAAGATCACTCACATATGTGTAAATACAGCACATGTACGCCATCATTTACTTAGTTTAACCAGGGGTTATCAAATCATCGCTTTGCCCGCAAAAAGAAAACATCCACTTGGATTTTTCTACCGAGGGAAATTGGACAGATCAGGAGCACGTAGGGGCCGGGAAAGTGGTGTGGCAAGTGTAGAGAATATTCAATGTTATATGCATGTCTCACTATATCAGCCAGTATCAACTTGCACACTCAGACTCGCACAGACATGATTCCACGCACACATGCATAGACACATATATGCACGCAGTCACAACTCACACAGTGCTTCGAATTATTGCTTGAATTGATACCAATTTCTAATGCTGCATATTCCACACAGTAGGATTGACCTACTGTTTCACACTTGACCTCCCATGGGAACATATGCCTACCCAGAACAAGAGGGATGCACGTACACCGTAGAAACACTACGGGTTTGGTGGCTAAATAAATATAAATGGTGTTGTGCAAGAAAACAATAGTGTCCTATACCATCATCACTGGTTTAAGTCACGAACAAGTAGCGATATATCCCTCCTAAAATAATAAAGGGTCGTATTTCACCTTGAAGCTTGCCTAATAAGAGAGAAGCTATGTAGCTGCTAGTAGTTCACCCTTCCGGGGAAACTCTGGTGACACATGATTCACGATGGTGCCATATTAGAACATGAAGGCTAGATGGAAGAGTATGAACCCAGATGATATAAATTACAAGTTTATTGATCCAAAAATATAATTTCAAAGTCTGGGGAACTAAGTGATATAAATTACAACTTTATGGACAAAAAAAATGCATTTTCAGAGTCTATTCCAAGTGATACATGCTTACAAGTTAGTAGACCTATAATATGTTTTACTCTTTATGTTTTTTTTGCGGACAACTCTTTATGTTATTTCTGATAATAGCGGAGGTTGCTAATTTAAATATAGACATAGTGATCAATTTAGACTGTGTCATAATGGCATATCGTACCATGGACAACAATAAATAGCAATCATACACCTTCCAGTAGATTAGTTTTATTTGGCAATTCAGTTTACTAACGGTACACTAGAACTACCTCTGTTCCTAATTATTACTTCCCGACATTAATAATAAAATAATTTATAAATAAAATAAATAATATTTGTATAAATTTTAAATAAGACGAATGATCAAATATGATGAGAAAAAATCAACAGTAAAATAGTAATTTAGAATGGAGATAGTATACATTGATTTTCTCTTATTAATCGTCTTATCGACAGACATTGTTAATAATGTGTGATCGAGAAGATGGACGTAACAGATCGACGCGCTCGCCAACGGTGTGCAGATCGACAAGCAGTGCGCGCGGTGGCTGGGGTTCCCTACTGCAGCTGATCGATCTGCCGCCGGCGATGAACGAGAGAGCCGTGCATGCGTGGACTGCACCTACCTGTTTCTCGATCACACTGGAGCTGACGTTGAGCTCTCGCTGCACTGTGCATGGATCTAGCTGCTGGCTGGCCTGCCTGCCTGCCTGCCTGCATGCATTCCTGTGCTCCAAATTGCGGCAACAGTACGTGGCGCCTGCGAGCTTTATTATTAATTCTTTACTCGATCGACCGCCATGGATCGATCACCGATCGTCCTGGCAAGATCGATAGCGATGGCTCCATCATATTATATACATGTGTGCTCCTTTCTGCGATCGAGGCGTAGCACCTAGAAACCCATGCTGAGATCGATCTGCGACCTAGTAATTGGCTGCAATGCATATGTTTGCAATGCTATTATGCTAAGCGTACCAATCTGTTGTGATACACTGATACCCCTATTGATTTTATTATCAGTATACGAAGATAGACCAACCAATGCAACTACGTAGATGAGGATTTACCCCTTGTACTATACTGCTAGTCTCTCTCTTTTCTTCTACTTTCAGGGAAGCTTATTATGACAATATACAGCTAGTGACAATATACAGCAATTGTTCAGGGAATAGCAGGTCCAAGTCCAACACACGCACGTGCAGTCCCAAGGGACAGATGGATTTACACACTGTGGTCAATCTGATCCGGATCATATCCCTGCAGAAGCAGGCGCGTACTTGGCAGAAGTTAATTAAGATCATCCAGGAGCACTATGCAAGGTCGTCGCGGCTGCATGCCTGCATCGATCCGTCCATGCATGCCATTGCCATGCGTGCGTGTCGACATATATACTTTTTCATGCTGCTGATTCCTGAATCCTGACCTGACACTTTCTTTACTTTTTCACAGCCTTGCCCCATTTCCATTTTTTCACACGTTCGAGGTCTTAGCGGGTGCTAGGAACCTTAGATCGTTTATTTTGCGAGTAATCCGCTTTTGCGTTGCGCCTCCCCGCTTGTATTTGACTTTTTTTCTCTACTTAATGCAATGATACGCAGCTCTCCAGCGTATTCGAGAAAAAAAAACACGTTCGAGGCGAGGAGCTCTTTCCAAGTACAGAGATGTGAGATGTCTTCATGTCTATGTTCCCGTCCTGGGCCCGAGCCCTGAGGCAGCTAGCGATAGCCTAGAAATGGACCGGTCCGTGTCCGTGCGAAACGGAACACTGTCAGATAGCGATGTTGATGCGAACAACAGTACTACAGACAGGGCTAGCTGCATGCAGAGAGGAAAAATATAGAGAAGCGAGCGAGCTGGGGAGCCCCCCACCCAATGCAACTTGGAGCAGAGAGGACATTTTGGACTTGGACTAGCTGATGATGATATGATCTTCCATGCATGGGCTCCCAACCACAAGGGTGGTGTTAAATGACCCGTGCAAAACACATTGCTGCTAGGAGCTAGTGTGCAAGGAGAGGCTGCTGTCAAGATGACAACAACCTCGCCGTGGAGGAGAGAAGAGAGCAAACAGGTAAACAACAAACCATGTATATGCATGGATGGCGGCATATATGTTGTGACGTGTCAACATGTGTATAGCATAGAGTAGTATTTCGCATGGAGTTTAGGTGCTTTGCATGAAGAGATGTGTCCTGATGCTGGATGGACCACACTATACATGCATGCTCGATCTCGTGTCCTCGCCTCAACGTACGCAACACACCCAAAATTTCCAAATGTGTACCTTGTAGTGGTTTCTTGTACTGTACTACCTGTTCACCAAAGGGTACTACTACTTGCTCAAACAGTTGAGAAAAACTTGGTGGTTAGGAGTCATAAACTTTGAAGCCCAAAAGAAAAAGGTTGTACTGCTGCTTGCTTACTACTCGGCCGTACACACTACCTCGTACATCTCCATTCAGAAGCTGATGCACGCATCGTACAAGCTATTACTGGTACAGGCAAGTGACCAACAGCGAATGAAGTAAAAGCCGCCATTTTCTATTATTGTAGCTGCTTTTCCACCGCACTACTTTGAAGGAGCTAGCTTAACTTAAGCTTGACTGAGTGAGTGAGTGAGTACGGAGTACTTGAAGTGATGGTTAAATTGGTGCGCCAAACCAACAATTGCATTTGCATGGGTGCATTTACATTCTTATTAATTAATCTGGCCAATAATAGCAACGCCGATTTGGGATAAAAAAGGAGGAGAAATAGAGACAAATTCACAAGACAAGAGCCCCAAGCCCGACCAAAAAGGCCACGAAAAGACCGTACGCCGGAAAGAGAGACGACGGGCACCACTATTGAACCCTTCTTGGCCAAGGCCGCCCAGCCCAAACATCAAGTTGCAACTTTTTTTTTGTTTGAGTAGTTATAATACTCTACCAAGTTGCAACTCTCTATCAACAGATTCTGCAGAGAGAGTGAAATGGAAAGGAGATGCATGGATCGGTTGGAGGAGATTAACAGGAGTTAATTACACACTGTACTAGTAGCTGATTTGTTGATTAGCACTTTAGCAGAGACCGGCCGGCCCACGCACCGCCGCCGGCGATCACAAGTTCCACAGGAGCGCACCAACCGACTGCGCCCAGCCGTGATCGCCGCCGTCGAGCCCGAAGAGGTCGTCGTGCGCCGCGTAGCCGGCGGCGGGGCCGTCGTCGATCATCCACACCGGGTGGCACCACGACGCCGGCGTCGCGGCGTCGTGGAACGAGAAGGGCGCCGCGGCGCCGAACGCCGCCGCCGTCGTCACCGTCACGGCGGCGAGCTCCGCGGCGTAGTCCTCGTCCAGCCGCGGGAGCTCCACGATCGCCTCCAGCTCTTCGTCCTGCTGCTGCACGACCGCCGGAGCAGGCTGCAACGATGTGGCGGCGCCGGCGCCGGCGGCTGCAGCTGGCGGCGGCAGGGCGGGCTCCATGGCCGCGGCGCGCGCGGCGGCGGCCTGGACGTCGCGCGGCGCGGCGGAGGCCGGGCGCGGGAGCGCGGCGGCCATCTCCGGGAAGTTGAGCACGGCGGCGGGGCCCTTGACGACGAGCGCGGCGGCGTCGTGCGCGCGCGCCGCCATCTCCGGCGTCGGGAACGTGCCGAGCCAGATGCGCGACTTCTTCCGCGGCTCCCGGATCTCCGACACCCACTTCCCCCACGCCCGCATCCGCACGCCGCGGTACGACGGGTGCTTCTCCCCGCCGCCGCCGCCGCCGTCCCGCTCCCGCCCCCGCTTCTCCGCCCCGCCGCCGCCGCCGCGCCTCGCGCCGGCCTCCACGACCGGAGACGTCGGCGGCGACCCGGACGACGTCGTCCCCCCGGACGACGCCGGGCTCACCGGCACCTCCCCGTCCGGCATTGCAAACCCAAACTATGGCAATGGCCAGGTGTAGCAGTGTTGCAAAGATCGAGCAAGCTGCTGCTGCTGAGACTGGGAGCTAAGGAAGGAAGGAGACGAGCTAGGGAGCAGGGAGAGAGGAGAGAGGAGAGAGAAAGAGAGATGATGGATGGAGAGGAGTGAGAGAGAAGGGCAGGGGAGGGGGCGGTTTTAGTAGTGGCAGCCTGGTGGTTGGAGTGAGACAGCTGAGCTACCGGCCGGGGAGGGGATCGGACGCTGCGCCGGCGACGTCCATGACGACGTCGAGGCCGGGGGAAAGTGGCAGTAATTAAATACCAGCAGGCGGTTGAAGTGAGCAGGTAAAGTGTGGACAATTAAGGAATGGGTTAATTCAACTGGGGAGATAAAGTAAGAGCCAGTGGAGGGTAGGAGTACTAATTTTGGATCAGTAGCTGTATTAGTTGACGGTAGAGCTCTATAACAGTATAACGTCGACGTGGTCCCTTTCAGGACCATACTTTTTAGGGACAAATAATGTATTACTACTGCTTGACACTTTTGACTCTACGTCGTATAGATAAGAGATCGATAACCTATCGATCTGATATACGTATATTACGACCCAACGAATTGATAATTGTTGCATCAGAAAGGTAATGTAGTAGTATATGATATTTTCACCCCGGCCACCTGGATACTAATTAGACGTCGTTAACGTACGGTTGGCAGGTCATTACCGTCTGGTTTATTATGACTAGACTGGCCTTGTGCTTAAACGGATTATTATATAAATATTTACGATCGGGATGAGTACTTGTCTCCTTGCCTTGATACTCCAAGCTAGGGCCCGGCTGATATATAGATTAATGTTAACGAATAGTACTCGATCAGCTTTTCACATTTTTATTTACTAGCAAATGTGCCCGTGCGTTGCAACGGGTGAAAGAAACATCAAGAGTAGTGATGCGCGGGAGCCATGGGCATCGCCGATTTCGCATCCAACAAGAAGCACGACAAATGATAGATCTTCAGTGGACATTGCGCCTGTTAACGATGGCGGGTCGACTACAGGAATGGGAGCGATGTGAGAATACGAATGGGTCGGGCGGCGGTGCAAGACAACGAGAGGATGTGAGGTACTACGGGGTTTATGAAGAACGACGGGCCAACGATAAGGATACAAGCGACGTGAGAAGGCGAAGGGGTGTATGTGACGGGGCAAGACGGTGTGAGGATACGAGATACTGCAGGTAGATAAATGCGCATGTGTTGCTACGAGTGAAATGAACTTCGTGAGCGAAGGTGTATGAGAGCCATAGACCCCCCGCCCCCTCCCCCCCGATTCCGCATACAATGAGGAGTAAGACAACCAATAGATCCTCGGTAGACGCTACACATGGGAATAACAACAGGGATACCTCCCCCGATTCAGCATACAATTGAGGAGTAAGATAACCAATTAATCTTAGGTAGACACTACACATGGGAATAACGGCGGGGATGCCTCCCTCTGATTCCGTATACAATGAGGAGCAAGACAACCAATAGATTCTCAGTAGACACTATACATGGGAATTACAGCGGAGATGCGAAGATGAAGGGGTGGGTACTGTGGGAGATTATCCAAAGAAAACCACACCTGTAAGACAGATCGGGACAGTAGTGCAACAGAACCTCCACTTATGTAAAACAGAAAAACAGAACTCCTAATGTTTTGATCTTAATCGGATAATATTTCTAGTACTTCGTGTACCAAAATTGTTATCGACTTCCCCAATGTCCTGCTCATGTTTGCATGCCTGAAGGCATGCCGCACACATTAGGGCACATCTCGCAGCCTACGAACAAAATCAAATCACCAGGTGTTCCTACTGCTACAAAATTACACGGACATGCAGTGCTGCGTCAAAAATCAGATCGACAAGTGCTACAGCCATTCAAATCCAATCATGCCTGCCTTGCCGGTTGCCGGCATCACCGAGGCGACGGAGCACCTTGCTGCACACCATGAATTGAAGGTGCTGCGGCACTTCACTGGCTGCGCTTCAGCAGCCGACTTGCGAGAATGTCACGGGATGAGGCAAGGCCGCTGCATCTCTCCACGACCGCAACTGTGCCGGATTTCTCGACGATGAAGAAAATCGAAGAGTCCCTGCCGAGACGATCGGGATACGCGTGTATCGATGGAACAGTAATGTATTGAGTCCGGTTCGATCATGGTTTGGACAGAACGCAAAACAGACGGAATATCAATATAAGAAGGCAGATTAGACGTCAGGCAAATACGGACGTGGGTTGATTTATAGAAATAGTAGGGACTTTTTTGTAAAATTTTGACGTATCGCAGAATCACGTACCGTGGAATCAATCCTGGCTTTATAATTAGGTAGCGATTGTCATTACCGCACAGGCGATTATCATATACATTAATATAATCTGTTCTAAAGAAACAAGGACCACGAATTTTGCAATTAATTTGGTTCCCCTCTCGTTGTTTTAGATCGGCGGCTTGCTATGTGATCGCTAACTGCTGGTGCTGCTGTTGGTACACTAGGGCAGGTTAAAATTACTTGACTTTATTTAAAAACACTAAAAGTATACTGTGTACTAATTTGGACCTGTACGCATATATAGACATGCAGCGTACGTGATTTTCAGAATATTATTGGTCAAAGTCAGAAAAAAGTTAGGTAGGCAAGAATTATAAAATGGATATATATTTTGGATAGGAGTGAGCATATTATTTTAGAACGGCTATCTGTTCATTCGATTCCCACTTGCAAATAATAATTTCCCATTTTTTATTGTGCGTTGTATATAGTGTATATATATTTGAAATGTATATATATTGGGTTTGCATTACGTGTGCATGACCATGCAGAGATGGGCTTATATTGTTGTGTTCGAAACATCCATATCAGATAATGTTTCCGCATGCATATGCATAAGGTGACAAATGATTGTGATATATCTTGTTCTCCAACGGCAAATATCTTATAACCTAGAAGACTCTTTAATTTTTATCCATCAATGGATGGACGATCATCAAGCTAGTGGCTAATTCGATGGGGCTCCGATAAAAACCAATCATACCAGCCAGCCAGGCATAAACACCACATCCTCCCATGCATGGATCGAAATAATTTGTCATTTCTCTTCTGCTTTTGTTTTCCCCATTTGAGGGTATATGTACCATTTCTCTCTCATTTGGCAGCAGATTGATGAGACGTTAATCGGAGGCACACGCATGCAGTCCATTATCATCAACCTCACTATTCTGGGCTGAAAGTCGACGAGGCCCAGTTAGACGCTACCTGATGACTACATGAGCACGCACACTCCTTAATTATTTTTTTCGACTAACTAATTTTTTTTCGAGTAACTAAATTTTTTTCTTTCGAGTAACCCCTCCTTAATTATCATCGATGGATTATTCAACGTTCTAGAAAAGTAATTAATTACGCTGTTCCAGCATGAGCTATCGGCGAGCTACATCTTGCTCCCTGCTGAGTGCATCTTGAGGCTTGGTTGACGCCAGGAACTCGAGCTATGGTCTTTCGCAAAAAAAAGGAACTCGAGCTATGGATGGGGTCCGAGTCTTTTGCAGAAGCTTCATGTATATATATCGTGCTACATGGATCAATGACTTCGCCGATGTTTCTAACCGTACAGTTTCTCTTTTGTTGTATATCTCTCCAATTACCCATGATGACAGAAGATGAAGACTTGAAGATCGAGCACATAGGCTTTTGTTTTAGAAACAAAACCTAAATGTGGGCACGTGTATATATCTGTGTAGTCCCCCCTATTGACTAGTGTCAGTACGTCAAGTCAAACATGAGCTATATTATTTGCGTATAAATCGATTATCCTCTCCGTATGCATCTCACGTCGGTAACCGAATTGTAGATGCAAGTCATGACCTGATTAATAGTGGCTATACAGACACGTACAGAGAGGAATACGTACGTGTACGAGGAGAAAGGGACTAATACGTACTAGAACGCACATTGGCATTGACCAGCCATCTTCTTCTACACGTTTTTGGTGTCTCGAATAAGATTCGATCTGTTGTGCAACCAAGTCTAGCGTGTCAGACCGCACACTTGGTTGTCACCCGTATGTACGCGCTGGAAAAATGGCGGCGAGCACACGAGCAAAATGGAGACATATATATCTCTGCAATCTTCAAAGGCTTTGGGAATTTATATGGAACATCCATGTCGACGATCGGTAATTTGATTCTAACCTATGTTATTATTATTATGTGGAAGCTAGAGGGACTAATTAATAGCAAATACATTTGCGTATATTAGTATTATGTCAGTAGTGCTACACTGATATGAGCTGATGACAGCAGTGCTGGCATTACCTGCATATACAAAGTACGCTTACATACTCAACCTACGTACCACCTAGATAGTCTATTATCATCATATACTACATGTACATACTCTTCGTTGGATCATACACGTCTTCTAACATGAGATACACAGGTGATGATAGCTACCAGCGATGGCAGAAAGGAATTTTCCTATATATATATATATATATAGAGTATGTACCCTATGCATCAACAGTTGAACCATTGGACTATATATAGTTGTTACTATTCGTGTATGAGGGGTTAAGACTATGGAATGAATATTCTGTCCTAGCATCCTTGTTAGAATTATTAACTTGCCGGTGCTTGCACAAGTGGGGCAATTTGCCCTGTTTTCTTTTGGTAGCTTGTTCACAACAGCATGATTGTGTTATGATGCCAGCACGCACATACACCCACTCATAAGTAAAACTAGAAGGTGTAAAATGCATGGTGGGTCATAGGGCAAATCTCTCGACAAGGATTTGCGCACTCTAGTCCCAGATCGAGGCAAGTGGTTCCAGAAAAAAAAGTGGTAAAATTGTTGCATCTTGTTTTTTGATATTTTTCAAATTACAACCATGTTGTTGTGGCACAAATCAGAGCTGAGTAAGATTTGATTGTGCATGCACCTGCTCTCTGTGCAAAAGCGGCCTGAATCTTATTATTTCAATTTGATACAAAGCTTCCTTTGTTAAAAAAAATCATAGTCCGATTAAATGGATGAGTATCAAGGATTAAAAGTATATTAGTGGAGTGCATAAGCTGGGAATGCATTCAGACTTTTAGGAAGCACAAATATACCATGCATGTACCACTATATTTATATATATGCTGCTCATACTGGTGATGTTTTGGTGGTACTACCTGAATATAGTACGTAATCCTAAGAATATAGTACGTATCCTATGCGTCAACAGATGACCCCCCGTTGGAGTATAGTATCATTCCACATGTATATGAGAGCTGAGATTCTGAAATGGAATCATTCTGTACTAACCTCGCTCCATGTGACAATTGTTAACTTGCCGGTGCTTGCACAAGTTGGACAACCTGGCCTGTTCTGCTTGTTGTTGATAGCAGAGCATGATGTGCTTTATGATGTCAGCAGACATCCACTGTGATCAGTAAGAAAATATATAAGTGAAAGCTGACATATAACAGCGGCAGAAAAAGTATCAGTAGTATGGAACAGCAGCATGATCATCAGTACGAGAAAATGCATAGGTGAAAGAGAAATAACTGCGTCAAGCAAGTGGATCGATCTAGACTACAGGAACGTTTCTGTATGCGTGCATATAATTTGCTGGCTCAACAACAACACCACGCCCTGTTCATGCATGTCCTCATCTTATTATCTCTCGATCTGAACGTCTTCGTCTGCTCGATTTGTGGAGCCAATGCAAATGTGCATACTGCCAACCTCTGCAAACATTATTCGAGTATCATCATTGATCTCTACTGTATTCGAGTATCAGCATATGCTTATATAAATATATGGACGCGTCCGCACGGGCTATTGTAACACCCTGCCCTCCACGAGCCGCCCCGCACAGCCCTTCCGAAGGGGTGTGCACGCGTACACATAGCACCCTGCTTACACTTTCGTCCTCGCTTCGTGTAAAAGGGTTAACCCGAAGGTGCTATGGCTGGAAGACAAAGGCTTATAAGTTGCCTCCACCCTTGCTCAACTAGCAATGTGGCACTAAACATGTGCATCCCGCACTAATGGGCCACTACCGGGCCATACAAACTGGGCCGGGTGTGACATACACCCCCCTCAAAGAACCCGACGTCCTCGTCGGCGCAACTCACCCACCCGGGCAAATGTACAGGAACGTTCCCCCTTAGCGCACGACCGTACACCCCCCCTCAAAGAATCCGACGTCCTCGTCGGCGTAACTCACCCACCCGGGCAAATGTACAGAAACGTTCCCCCTTAGCGCACGACCGTACGTCCAGTGCCGGCGCCATAGTCCATGCCGTATGCCCTACCCGGGCCATACACGCCATGCGCCCTATGCCCGCACACTGACCCGTACGCGCAACCGCGAGGGTCGGCTCTGATACCATTTGTAACACCCTACCTTCCACGAGCCGCCCCGCACAGCCCTTCCGAGGGGCGTGCACGCGTACACATAGCACCCTGCTTACACTTTCGTCCTCGCTTCGTGTAAAATGGTTAACCCGAAGGTGCTATGGCTGGAAGACAAAGGCTTATAAGTTGCCTCCACCCTTGCTCAACTAGCAATGTGGCACTAAACATGTGCATCCCGCACTAATGGGCCACTACCGGGCCATACAAGCTGGGCCGGGTGTGACATATGTCACACACGGATTTACACAGAAACCCGAATGCTACTGTATGTGTGCCCAGAATGTCCACAGAACACATACAGCTTACAAATATGGTAAAACAGAGTACATATGCTCGAATAAAAATAGTTTTACATCAGAGTTTACCTAAAACACAGCGGAAGTCTAACTCTCTCGACAGGTAGAGCCTCAAGTTCACAGGGACACCGACTGGTTGACCACAGCTCAGTAGTACGGAAAATCCTCAAGAAACTTCATCTGTTACCCGTTCGGGATTTTGTTGAATAAATAACAAGTGTAAGTAAAGCAATTACTTAGCAAGTATAGCACGGGTTATGAAGGCTCAAAAAGTCTAGACACGGCTTAACTGCATTAGCACTTTTAGTTGGTTCGTTTTATCATTATCCAAGTTACTACAAGTGAATGAAATCCCAGTTGCAACCCAATTAATAAAGTGTAAGTGTCATTAAGTATTAATAAACATCAAATTCTAATAAAAAAGGATCCAGGCCGCTCGTGACCCTGAGCAAGGCTATCATGATAGATTTACACTCTGCAGAGGTTTCGCCCTTTACCCACCAGTCGCGTAAAAGTTCAAGGGAACTTTGCACCCAACCACGCACATCGACACTTCCGAGGTGTGACTGCATAGGGACGCTACGAGGCTTTTCACAAGACACCCTAACAAGACAGTAGCCGCTGGGGTACTACAAGGTGGTGAGTCCTTAGGCACCGAGATCGACGTACACCTACGGAGTCCACCGTAAGGGGGTCGATGGCGTCCAGAGCACGGGTACAACAATGCGCAATGCGCGGAGTTCTCAATCGCTGAGACTCCCAACACGGGACTGGGTATAACGAGACCTAGCCGATGGGGCTACCGTCCTCGGTGGAATCGGGAAAACACCCTGTGCCTTGCCTCCCACAACGTCGTTGGCCCCTCGGTAACCACTGCCAAGCTAGAGCCGTACAAGCTACTTGTCCAAGACCAGAGCCATTATAGTTCCAGCGGTGGCGACAGGCTCCTGGGTTGCCGCTTTAAGAACCGGTCCTTAGAGGGAGACACTAGAACAAAGCACACAACACATGCTCTAGCTCCCTAATCCATGTTGCTAAAAAGAAAATTTTAACATTAAGTTCGAAGTGGACCATTAATACAAGTTTAACAGTTAAATAAAGGTGACAGTAGCGGCGCCTAGCAAAGTTCTACCCATATGCAATAAACCTAAGGTAAACAAGGATAGGATACACAAGACTAGGTACAACCTTAATAGCTACATCAAATTAGACACATGCATGTATGAAATAATGTATTACAAGTGAGTAGGAAGCAAGGATTGTCCGTGCTATAACTTGCCTCAAATCCAGTATAATAGCTGCTCAAAGTCTTTAGTCCTTCATCTTGAATATCTCGAACAACGTTCCTCTACTCGCAACAACATTGGGCACAACACGAGAGGCTAAGCAAGCAAACAAACAAGATACAACTAAGAACATTACACCAATCGAAGGAAAAGCTTTAAAAGAGCACGCTAAAGGATAGGGCTTGGTTCTATGGTCACGTGAGCGCAAGAATCGCTGAAAACAGAGTTACGGTTGAAAAGATACATTTATTGGAAGATTTGATTTATTAAATGAAAGTCTATAAGCTTCATTCATTAAATAAAAACCATGTACAAGTAATGAATATAAATTATATTTTAACCTTTAGAAAAGACGAAGTAAACTTAGTCATATTTTAATTACAAGTGTTCGAGTACAATTTATTCAATTTAAAACATTAACTTGAAATAAAGTATGTGAGAGCATCTAATCGATTAACTTTATAAACCGTGTTGTTTAAATCAATTTTATAATCAAATACATTTATGTTAATATTAATCAAGGTTAACATTTATTTATGAAATCCGAAGTTTAACTCTAAATTGATTTTAGTTTAGAAAGAGCTAGTTAAATAATCATTAATCAAATTAATATCACTTTATAAAAACCGAGATGGAACTTAATTATATTTTATTTAGAAAACTAATTCAATAAATATTAATCATGTTAACATTAATACGAAAAATCGGAGTATAAACCTTAATTAGATTTTATTTAAGAAAACACATTTAGATAACATTTATTCAACTTAATATTAAATAAAAATTAAAAAAACAAGTTGCATGTTAAATAACAGTGCTAACGTGTAGTTTAAGTTGACATGAATCTAACGCAGCGAAAACGGATTGAATCGGAGTTAAAACGCGGATTTTATGCATAAAACAAGGTTGCAGGGACCTATACGTAATTAATCGTAAACTTCAGGGGCTAGCAAAAGACTTTCGCAGGACACACCAAATAGTGCCCACAAAAACAGTAAAGCCTGGGGTTAGATCTGATAAAAGGCTTGGGTTGGACTGAGTTGCGAGGATCTAAAAGTGTAGGGGGTTTTCTTTGATTTCTGCAAGACACAGGAAATCGATCTAAAGAATATAAGATTTCTCAGGGGCTAAAATGCGAGAATGCCACCCCCTTCCTCTAAACAGGCAGGGGAGCTCGTCGGCGTCCTGGGCGACTTGGCTCGATGGCGGGTGGGGTGGTTAGGGCGGCTGAGAGGTAGCGCATGGGAGAGAGGAGGCATAGGGGAACTCGTTGGAGGACTCACCGATGGCGGGGACACGCAGAGGCAGCCGGATTCTCGCCTGCGGTGGAGGCAGGGGCCGGCGGCGGCGGCTTCACACGGAGAGGAGCTCCCCGACGGCGATTCGCAGAGGAACGAGGTGGGGGACATGCGCGCTGAGCTGGTGAATGTCACACCAGGATTTACGCAAAACCCGAATGTGGCCATATGTGTGCCCAGGAAGTCCACAGACACATATAGCGAACAAATATGGTAAAAATCAGAGTACAATGCTTTATTCTCATCATAACGTAGCGTTTACATCAGAGTGTTGCAAAAATGAAATACATGGACAGCAGAAGACTAATACATCTCTCTAGCGTAGCCGCAATCCCCACAAGGACTCTGACTGGGGGAACGCGAACTCAGAAGTATGGCAAATCCTCTGGAAACTCCACAGCATAATCAGCCTGACTCCAATCTGTTACCCGTCCGGGATTTTACCCAAAAATAATAATAACAACAAGTGTAAGTAACAGAATTACTTAGCAAGTATAGCACGGGTGATGAGGCAAAAGAGGCTTGACACTGGCTTAACTGCATTAGCACTTTTAGTTGGTTCATTTTAATCATAACTACTACATCTGATGATTCCCAGTTGTATCCCAAATTAATTAATGTAAGTCAACATTTAGCAGTAATAAATATCATCTTCTAATCATAAAAGGATCCAGGCCGCTCATGACCCTGAGCCGGGCTATCTTGATAGATCGTACACTCTGCAGAGGTTTCGCCCTTTTCCCACCAGTCGCGTAAAAGTTCAGAAGAACTTTGCACCCAACCACGCACATCGACACTTCCGAGGTGTGACTGCATAGGGACGCTACGAGGCTTTCACAAGACACCCTAACAAGACAGTAGCCGCTGGAGTACTACAAGGTGGTGAGAACGTAGGCACCGAGATTGACAGACCCTCAGGGCGCAACGTGAGGGGGTCAATGGCGTCCACGCGCCGGCAAATCATGCCATCAAGTAAACGGCGCAACGTGCGGAGCTCCCCGCACTCACGGAGGCTCCCAACACGGGATTGGGTCTAACGGGACCTAGCCGACGGGGCTACCGTCCTCGGTGGAATCCGAAATCACCCCGTGCCTTGCCTCCTACAACGCCGTAGGCCACTCGGTAACCACTGCCAAGCTAGAGACGTACAAGCTACTCAACCAAGACCAGAGCCATTATAGTTCCGGTGGCGGTGACAGGCTCCCAGGTTGCCGCTTTTACGAACCAGTCCTTAGGGAGAGACACTGGGGCCAGGCAAAACACGCAAGCCCTAGCTCCCTGATCTAAGTTGCTAAAAAGCAAGTCTTAATATTAAGGTTGAACTGGACCATTAATACAAGTTTAACAGTTAAGTAAAAGTTGACAGTAGTTGCGCCTAGCAAAATACTACCCATATGCAAAAACCCATAGGAATACAAGGACAGGGAAAAAAAATGCTAGGTACAACCTTAAAGGTAAACAGTATTAGACACATGCGTATGTAAAGAACTGTGTATTAAAAGTGAGATAGGTAGCAAGGATTGTCCGTGCTATAACTTGCCTTCGTCGGAGTACGGCTGCTGCTGCGAGTCCTGCTCCGGCACGTCCTCAACGTACTCGAAGTCCAAAGCTACGGGCTCGCCGACTGGACACGATCATCACGCACGCATTCCAAAGCAATCATTACATGCAAACAATTTAATTCTATTAGAAACAGTACACCAACAGTAAAAAGAGTACAAAAACAGGAGCTAGAAATAATCTACGCTTCGCTATGAACACGTGAGCGCGAGAATCACTCAAATTAGAGCTAAAACGTGAAAGTTACGAGGTTTTTAAGATCCAGGGACTTGCTGGCAAATTCCTGAAACTTCCAGGGGCTTATTTGTGAAAAACCGAGGACCTATACGTAATTAATAGTATAAATACGAGGGCTAACGCGCAAATCTACGCAGGCTGGACCGCGGGTTCAATTTTTAAAAAAGGGCAGAGGCTTAAATGAATAAAACAGGACCTATTTGTAAATATTTTTGAATTAAAATGGACCGCGGGTTAATTTCCAGAAAGCCCAGGGGCTCTTTAGAAAAATAGCCCGCGCTGACCGTTACGTGGGGTTTGACTCGCGACGTGGCGCGACGTGAGTCGTTGGATCTAGATCGGGCGGCTGGGATTTAAAACGCGAAGGGGTATCCGGCCGATCTAATCTCGGCCGCCGATCTGAGATCGGACGGCTCACAGCGAGCAGCTCGCCGGAGACGACGACTCCGCGGCGGCGCCGCTCGGCCGAGGCGAGAGTTCGCCGGACTTGCGGATAACTCGAGCTAGGGTGCTCGGTTCTCGACGAGATCTGGTCCTACAGACTCAGGGAAGCATGGCGAATCGATTTAGGGGGTTCAAGTCGACCAACGGCCGGCGGAAAGGTCGGACGACGGTGACCGGCGGAGCGAAACTCCGGTGAAGTGCGGGGAAGGTGTTTTGGGTGGTTTGGGGTTCGGTTTTCTGACTCTGGAGCTGCTGGGGAGTGCCGCGAGTGCAACCGTGGTGAACAAGATGTGCATTGAGTGGTGTAACGACCGGACGACGACGGCCGGCGGTCGGCCGACGACGGCGATCGCGGGGAACCCAGCTACGGTGCTCGGGAGCCGGAATTGAGGGGAGGGGGAGCTTCAGTACCTCGTGGAGGTGCTCCGGGCGCGGGGAATTGGCCGGAGAATTGGCGGTGCGGCGTGTCGACGGTGAGCAGCGGTCGGCGGCGTCGGGGAGCGTCGGCGAGGTAGTGGAGCGGCTCGAGGGCGGGCCTGGAGTAGCTCGGCGCGCTCCACTTGGCTTGGCGAAGTTGCTCCGAGGCTCGGTCGGAGTGGAGGTGCTCCGGAGCGAGAGGACGACGGCGACCGGCGGGGCACGACTCGGCGGCGTTGGGAGCGGCGCGATTGGAGTCTGTGGCGGCGCTAGGGTTGGGGCGATGGGGTGAGAGGGGAGCGGAGCGGCGCTAGGGGATTAAGTAAGGCGAGGGCGAGGGCGGCCTCGGCGTGCGGGCCGACCGCGGCAGCCGCGCCATTAACGGGCGCCCGGGAAGGAAAGTCGGAGGAGGGGGAGAAGGAAGGTGACGTCGGCGTGGCGTCAGCGACCCGACGAGTGGGGCTCGCGTGGCAGCGAGAGTGGGGGGGCGGGGCGCGGCTGTGAGCTGCTGGCTGGGCCGAGACGCGGAGCTGGGCCAGTGATGGGCTGGGAGGAGAAGCTGGGCCGGGGAAAAGAGGGGAAGGGAGGAGGGGCTGGGCCGGTCCGGGGGAAAAGAAGAGGGGGCAAAGTTGGACTTGAGAAAAAGTTCAGGGAGTGTAATCGAACTATGGGCCTAACAACTTTTCTAGAGCTCCAAACAAAGTGATTCAAATTTGAATTTAAATATATTTAAATTCTTGTTTGAATCACAAGCAATACAAAAATAAATGCAGCAGCATGAATGCAACAATAAATGTTTCTATCACTTATATTTGATTTTAAATTTTAGAAAATTATTATTTAGCCTTTATAAAATAGGTGATAGCATTAAATAATTAATTAAATGCCAAAAATTTTAAATTTGAGTATTTTTGGGTGTTACAGTGAAGCTCATGGCGGCTTCGGCTTCCCTCATCGAGCGACGGAGGCGGCGAGCCGTGGCGGCGCTCGAGGCGGCAATGGCGGCGGCGCTGCGTGAGGCGGGGAGGAGGGAGCGGCGATGGTGAGGCGACGTCAGCGGCTTAAGTAGTGTCGAGGGAGGGGCAGCTGGTGCTCGAACGGCGAGGTGGCACAAACGCCCAGACGTCCGTGGCGCGCACGCCAAGGCGGGCGGCGGCGACGCTGCACAGCGCCTGGCGGTGGGAGTTCGCCGTGGGCTGGCGACTGGGCCGGATTGGGGCGCTGGGCCTTGGCGGGACGCGAAGCTGGGTGGGCCGGACTGGAGACGGGAAGGAAAGCGGCCGGGTGGCGAGCTGGGCCGGACGGAGGGAGAGATGGGCCGAGCGGAGGCGGGACGCGCGGCGAGGCTGGGCTGAGCGAGTTGGGCCACGAGAGAGAAGGAAGCGGGCCGGTTCGGTTGAGGAAGTTGCTGGGCCGAGGATTGAAAGAGAGTGGAGGGAGGGAAAACGAGCCGGGAAAAGAGTTCGGGGGCCGAAAACAAACTCAGGCCGAAACAACTTTTCTAGGGCTCAGAACAACACGATTGAAGCTCGAATTTAAATTAGATTCAAATTCAAATTTAAACTACACACAAGCAAAACTCAATGCCGCCAGCATGAATGCAACACACACAACATTTTATTTATATTTTTACAAATAAATATATATTTTTTTATAAATTCTCTGTAAATTAAACAAAGCTTGAAAAAATTTAGAAAATTGAGAAAATTATTGGATTAATTATGTTAAAAATTCACATCCCAAAATTCGAAAATTTTGAGGTGCGACAGCTATGCATCCGTTGCACTATAGGATGATATCACCAGTGAATTCATCACGCATGCATGACCCCAATGCAGAAGCGCGTCCAAACTACGTCCCTGCGCATGCAGCCCCCATGCATGCATGTCGGCATGTGTGTGAACGAGGTGATGCCACGTAGGAATCAACTCTAGGAGAAGCTAAGCTGGCTGCAACTGACTGATACAAGTAGATCTCATCTTGAAGTAGCTATTGCGTCGTCGATCTATCGATCATCAGATGTAATAACCGTGTCTCGGTCGGAGGCGACATCGATCGTCGACACATGAGAGATGCATGCATGGGCAGCTGGCAAAAAAGATCGAGAAATTAATCTTTGTTTATTACTATTATTTTCTATTTCTTGCAAGAGATCGATTATCGAATTGAAAAGATCAAGTAGTAGTGGTAGTAATATAAGATCGTGCGTAAGCATCATCATCTCGACCGGTCGCTTTGTGATTGGACCTGTCGATCGATCGTGTGTTAGGGGCCACCGGGGAGAAAAAGGAGGCCATGGAGCGACGTGACGTGTGTTTTTGTTGCATTGTTCCGTGCTGTTCATGATCGATTCCGATCCGCAGCCATGTTGTTACGTATGCCAACTTATAATTATTGTGTAGGCGGAAAAGGGCCTATTTGGCGGTCTAAGAGAAGATACGACTGTTTATTTGCAAGATATACTATTTTCTATGGATGGACCACTCCTTCTGATGAGCTGCCCCTGAAAATATATTTTCAGGTGCAGTTCCTAAGGTAGTAGATTGTCCCTGGAAATCGGCTCGTAGCACGAACTACCTCTAGAAATCAGTTTCAGAAATGAGTTGGCTGCTACAATCACCACTAGATTTGTAACCAATTGCCGCGAGAGGTTTCTTTGAGTGGCTGAGCGGCTGCTCTCGTTACCTTTTTTTTTTCCCTATCAATTCTCGACAGTTCTAGAGCGTCACTACACCATCTCCCGTGAGTAAGAATCGAACCTGTTCGTCTGGTCTGCATCTTGGCTTAGTTCGGCTTATTTTCTCTCACGTAATACTATTCATTCTACGTATCAGCCGAGCACTATTCATTCTATCAGCCGAACAGGCTCTAAGTATCAATCGTAGACAAACTAATCACCGACCACCATAATCTGACGAGGTGGATAATGAAAAGGGCTCCCGTCGGCCACTTTCTAGCTCCTCTCAGTAATTGTGTTAGTTCTAGTAGTGAATTCTGGAAGGGAGCTAGGCAAATGAAGAAAAGATGACTCTCCTAGAAATTGTTTATGTAATATTGCTTTCCATAGATTGTCATCGGAGTCCAAAAGAAGTTATGAAGACCGCCAATATCGGATAGATGAATTCAAGAATGGAGTTGCTCCAAATTCCAAAAGAATCTTTTGGATTAGAGATGTTTTCATGTAATAAAATTAGATGCACAACATGTGGAACCATATTTTTTTTAAAAAAAACCATATATTATTATTATTATTATTATTATTATTATTATTATTATTGCCATATTGGTCAAGTATACATGTGGTAGACTGTTCATAACACGTCGATATCGTTGTAGATTTTGTAATGTACCGGCGACAAAATCCAGTGAACCGAACCTGAAAGTGAAACTGCGTTTGTCCATTGAAGACTAAAAATGTACTACCTCTGTTCCAAAATATAGGTCGTTTAACCGCTCGTCTTATTCAAAAAAGTTATAAAACTATAGTCAAATTTAAGACACTTTTGAAGATTTTTTATTAATAAAGCAAGCCACCACAAAAAATATGATAATTTACATAAAATTTTGAATAAAACAAGCGGTCAAACTTAGAGTAAAAAAGTCAAACGATCTACATTTTACATTTTAAAACGGAGGGAGTAGTACATAACCCGGCCAAAGATGGACAAACAATTAATACTGTAAGAACCCGGCCTTGACTGCAGTTCGAGAACTCATCAGGTAAAGAGAGAAGTCCATCGGTTGACTCTTTCTAGCTAGATGATGCGAAGAACTCAATATACTCATCGATCTATCATATATATCACCTCCCGCCGATCGAACTATACAGCTACACTTTTCTTTTGCATTGCAAATGAGTTCGGCGTGGCTGCTGGAGATGTCGCGATATTGATTCGCATGAACGCTGGACCTGTAGTCGATTCTTTCATGCCATTTTTTCAGATGCCACGAGTTGTTCTCCTCACTCATCAACGCTGGACCACGACGCTGCCGGCCACCATTCCAGGTCGTCGTCCTCATCATATCTCGGTGTACTCTCTGCAGCTAGCGCTAGATAGATATATATAGCTAGCTACGTGATAATTGATGACAAGCACAACAAACGGATGCATATATATATGCTCGCAGGCGGCGCTGTACATGTACATGGTGCATATATGCAGAAAAACAAAACACATCTCTTTACAAATTATATATATAATGATGATCCAAGGCATTATTTAATTTTCTCGGCAGATTATATATTACTCATTCATGTGTAACTATTCTTTTATGCATTATAGATTATTCTCGGCGGACATAATCGGAGCAGACAAAGTTGCACCGGCAGCAAGTACTACACGACTGGTCCAAAAGCGGCTTCCGGAGCTTTGGATCGATCAGAAGTGACAGCACGCGCCCGGACAGGTGGTACCGGGGCGTACTGCTGCTTGGATAGATGCAGCAGCAGCAGCATGGTGTGCCACACCTCCTGTCGCTGCCCTAGCCGCCTGCATCGCTTAGATGTACATACTCCTTCTGTCTCAAAATATATGGTACATTGGTACTAAAGGGTTCAAACTCAAGAAACAAGAGTCAAAGTAAATGACTCATATACCCTCATTTTACACTACTCATCAATTCTCCACCCACCATCCAACCTCATTTAGTTTTGTTTTATATATCCCTTCAGGATCTTATATTTTGGTATACAAATTTGAATCATTCAGGAGCTTATATTATGGGACGGATGGAGTATATATGTAGCAATACATGTGCTGCGCCATGCACTTGGCGTATGTACGTTCTGCGTCTGGATCTTGGTCTGTACTACTGTCCAACTAAGCAAACTATGGACTACGGTCAAGTCTTATAGTCTTCGACGACTGTAGCTTTCGATCGGGATCGACGACACTCTATGACCAGAGATCGTTTTATCAGGTTTCGTTACCATTTTGCGCATATGCGTGCATGCATGTTTCTCATGAAGGAATCACCGAGGAGTCCAAACGCATGCACGACCAACAAGTTAATCGTCGCACTATACGTTTTCGTGGCGGCAGTAGAGTGTAGTGGGGATTAGGCACCTTTTCTTCGATATGCACCCTTCTGATTTTTTTGACCCGGTGCCCAATAATACAATAATTACTTTCAAGGAATGCATTGAACATCCGTATTAACCCCTTTCTCTGTCCCCCATTTGATGTAAACAGCCTAGCTAGCTCACAGCAGCTCACATGCATATAAAATATGGATCCTATTTTATGCGAGCAAATGACAATCTTTTCAAATTTCTTAGGATTCTCAAACCATTGAGGTTCTATAAATTGATAGAAAAATGTGTCTGTCACACCCGGATTTACACAAAAACCCGAATGTGGCCATATGAGTGCCCAGGAAGTCCACAGACACATATAGCGAACAAATATGGTAAAATCAGAGTACAATGCTTTATTAATCTCATCGTAGCGTAGCGTTTACATCAGAGTGCTTCAAAAATAAATTCATGGACAGCGGAAGACTATACATCTCTCTAGCGTAGCCGCAATCCCACAGGGACTCTGACTGGGAGAACGCGAGCTCAGAAGTACGGCAAATCCTCTGGAAACTCCACAGCATAATCAGCCTGACTCCAATCTGTTACCCGTCCGGGATTTTGCCCAAAATAATAACAACAGCAAGTGTAAGTAACAGAATTACTTAGCAAGTATAGCACGGGGGATGAGGCAAAGGAGGCTTGACACTGGCTTAACTGCATTAGCACTTTTAGTTGGTTCGTTTTAATCATAACTACTACTTTAGATGAATCCCAGTTGTATCCCAAATTAATTAATGTAAGTCATCATTAAACAGTAATAAATATCATCTTCTAATCATAAAAGGATCCAGGCCGCTCGTGACCCTGAGCTGGGCTATCATGATAGATTGTACACTCTGCAGAGGTTTCGCCCTTTACCCACCAGTCGCGTAAAAGTTCAAAAGAACTTTGCACCCAACCACGCGGAGGTGGATCAGACCTCACAAACCACACTACCGAGGTGTGATCGCATAGGGACGCTACGAGGCTTTCACAAGAAACCCTAACAAGACAGTAGCCGCTGGAGTACTACAAGGTGGTGAGAACCTAGGCACCGAGATTGACTGACCCTCAGGGCGCAACGTGAGGGGGTCAATGGCGTCCACGCGCCGGCAAATCATGCCAACAACAAGGTAAATGGCGCAACGTGCGGAGCTCCCGCACTCACGGTGGCTCCCAACATGGGACTAGGTCTAACGGGACCTAGCCGACGGGGCTACCATCCTCGGTGGAATCCGAAAACACCTCGCGCCTTGCCTCCTACAACGCCGTAGGCCATTCGATAACCACTGCCAAGCTACAGACGTACAAGCTACTCAACCAAGACCAGAGCCATTATAGTTCTGGCGGCGGCGACAGGCTCCCAGGTTGCCGCTTTTACGAACCAGTCCTTAGGGAGAGACACTAGGGCCAGGCAAAACACACAAGCCCCAGCTCCCTGATCCAAGTTGCTAAAAAGCAAGTTTTAGTATTAAGTTACAGTGGTCCATTATGTCAAGAATTAACATTTAAAAAAAGTATTAGTTGCAGCGCCTAGCATAATACTACCCATATGCAAAAACCCATATGAATACAAGGACAGGGAAATAAATGCTAGGTACAACCTTAATGGTAAACAGTATTAGACACATGCGTAAGTAATGAACAGTGTATTAAAAGTGAGATAGGTAGCAAGGATTGTCCGTGCTAATACTTGCCTTCCTCGGAGTACTGCTGCTGCTGCGAGTCCTGCTCTGGAACGTCCTCAACGTACTCGAAGTCCAAAGCTACGGGCTCGCCGACTGGACACGTTCATCACGCAAGCATCCAAAACAATCATTACATGCAAACAAATTAATTCTATTAAAAACAGTACACCAAACAGTGGAAACAGTATAAAAACAGGAGTTAGAAAGATTCTACGCTTCGCTACGAACATATGAGCGCAAGAATCACACTAATCGGAACTAAAACGTGAAAGTTATAGCGTTTCTAAGGTTCAGGGACTTGCTGGTGAGGTTTTAAAGCTTCCAGGGACCTAACTGCGAAAAACCAGGGACCTATACGTAATTAACAGCAGCCGCCAGGGGCTAACATATAAAACTACGCGAGCTGGACCGCGGGTTCTATTTTTCAAAAACTCAGGGGCTTCAACGAAGAAAACATGACCTATCTGCAATTACTTTTGAACTGGGATGGACCGCGAGTTGATTTCTGAAAAGTTGAGGGGCTCTTTAACAAAAGCGCCTCGGCGAACCGGTACGCACCCGTTGGATCGGATCTGGACGGCTGAGATTAAAAACGCGAAGGGGTATGGCTTGATCTAATCTCGGCCATTGATCTGAGATCGGACGGCTCTGGCGCTGGTGCTCGCCGGGGACGAAGGAGACGCGGCGGCGCCGCTCGGGCCGACGGCGATCTTCGCCGGACTTGAGGATATCTCGCGCTACAGGGCCCCAATCTCAACGCGGTTTGGTCCTACGGGTTCAGGGGAACACGGCAAGTCCACCAGGGGTGATCTAGTCGAGCGTCGACCGGCGTGGTGAACTGACGGCGACGGGCGGCGGAGCTGAGCTCCGGTGAAACGCGGGGAGTGTGTTTCGGATCGGTTAGGGACCGGGTTTTTGGCTCTGGAGCATCAGAGAGAGGTGGCTAGTGCTTCTGTGATGTTCAAGTTGTGCTTCGTGCGGTGTAGCGACCGGACGACGACGGCCGGCGGTCGGCCGACGACGGTAATCGCGGGGAGCCATACTGCGGCGCACTAATGCTCGAATTGAAGGTGTATGTGGACCTGTTACCTTCTGAGGAAGAGCCTGGTGCAGGGAATCGACCGGAGATGGCTCGGTCGACAGGAACGACGGCGATCCCTCCGCGGCGGCGCTGTGGACGTCGGGGAGAAGTTAGCCGCGATCGAGGCAGGAGAAGGGATGGGGAGTGCATGGGGAGCTTCAGTACCTTCTGGCGAACAGCTTGGTGGTGATGGCCGGCCGGGAGACATGCCGGAGCAGCCTGGCGGCGTGTGGCGGCGCTGCGCAAGCTCAGCGGCGCGTGGACAGGGCGGTGGAGTGGCTCGGGTGGACTTGGCGTGCGATGGCGAGGTCGGGTGAGGCTCGGGGGTGCTCAGGCGCCTTATGTAGGGGTTTGGGAAGGCTCAGGGCGACGGGAACGCGCTCGCCGGCGTTTATGGAAGGTTCGCGGCGGCGGCGGGCGTTTTCCAAACAGGGGAGCTGGTTTCCTTTGGTGGAGTGCTCGGGAAAGGAAAGGGAGGGGGAGTGGGCCGGTGCTGGGCCGAAAAGGGGAGGACGGGCCGGACGCTGAGAAAGAAAGGGGAGGAAAGGTGAACTCGGGGAAAAGTCCAGGGGCCAAAATAGACTTCTGTTCGCGGGCCGCGCGAGTTGCCGGGCCGGCTGGAAAGAGAAAGATAGGGGGCAAAAACAGACTTAGGAGAAGTTCAGGGTGGAAAAGTGAACTCTGGGTCGCAAAACTTTTCTAAGGCTCCAACAAAGTGATTCAAATTCGAATTTAAATGAATGAAATTCTCATTTGAACCACCAGCAATACAAAAATAAATGCAGCAGCATGAATGCAACAATAAATGTTTCTACCACTTATATTTGATTTTAACTTTAGAAATTTATTATTTAGCCTATATTAAATAGGAGCAAGCATTAATTAATTAATTAAATACTAAAAATTTTAAATTGACCATTTTTGGGTGTTACGGTGTCAGATTATAGGCCGACTATAAACACGGCGTAATTTCTAGCGCAGCAAGAAAGAACTTCCATGATTTTTAATTTGCACCTTTTTTCAACCAACCTTGGCAAGAGCAGAAATCTCTCCACGTTAATCTTAATAATATATGGGCAAATGACTGAACTGAGCTTTAGAGGAAAGAAAAGTCAGGCTGAATATATAACTCTCATCAGAACCGAGAACAAAACCCAAAGAAACTGTAATAATAATAGGATATACATTCATTCCTAGCGTGTGAAGTTGATACACGCATATATATGGTGCCTCTAGCGAATTTCATTCTTTATATATTTCCCCAAAGACTTTCACTCCCCCATGCGTTCTTAAACTAGCTTTTATGTAACCATCGAAATAGATCTAGAACCCTAGATAGCTTAACTCGTCAGCTGTTGCCGTCCGAAAAGATTTTGCCCGGATAATCTAGCTTTCACCTACATGAACTCTCCCTGCCTGTAGTTGGAAGACGCATGCCACCAAATATATCTACAGTTGAATCAGCGACGACGGCGACAGGCCACGCGCCGCTCGGTGACCATGCACACGCATGCTATACCTCTAGCAGTCTAGCTCTAGCTATAGCTTCTATATATACCGTCAGTAGTCTAACTAGCTCATTTGTTAATTGTCAGAAATTAAATACTGTGGTCAAACAGTAACCTGTTGGCGATCATCGAGCTAGCTGCTAGCTGTTGCTATACTACATGCTGACCTCTGAATTTGTCCTGCATGCTTCTGATGGATGTATATATACGTAGGTTGTCTGCATGCAAGCTGATGACAGCATGCATATGTGGCCCATCAGAAAGAGAGAGCTGAGGGCTATCATAGCTTGGCCAATAATTTCAATGGATGCTGCAGCTAGCATATCTCGCCGACTGATTTGATGCTCTTCTTTTTTCTTCTTCTCCTCCTTGCACAATGGATGTGATCGATTGATCGGTCGATCTCTGAGCCAGCAAGGAAGGTGAAGCTTCACCTACTGTTACGTTGACTTTACTGGCTGCAAAAGGAGTAGCAGTAGCGGCGGACTTCTTGTGTTGCAGGCGTCGTCTGAGGAAAGAATCAAATTCGATCTGTCCTTTTCACTACAATTTATAGTTTTTTCATTTGATTTATGAGTTTGTTTGTGTACTGTTAGATGTTATCAATCATAGATGATGTGTATACTGATCAGCATGCAGTCTGTAGTCTCTACTGTGAGTGACAAGAAAAAAAATAATAGGATGATTGTCCTAGTAACCCGGAAGGTAGAAAGACAGCACATAGCTAGCTAGGAGTGCGCTAGCACACGAATTTCTAGAGGCTCTGGTTTTGTTTTACACGAATGAACGGTCATACTTTAGTTGCAGTCGGCCAAACGAGCTTTTCGAGCTACATTGCTGTAAAAGTTTGTGCTGACTTTGTACGCAGGGAGAAAATTAAAAGAATCATGAACGTAGTTCCTAGCCTGTGGCTAAATTGATGCCAAAATTCTTCCAAAAAACAAACTGCTGGGAAAAAAAAGGGCAGGAACAGCCCATCTATACACCTACATCTATGTATGTATCTACGAGTGGGCTTCTAGAACATAGCCCGGACGTACTGTCCGTGAGCCCAAACGAGCCCGTCTGTCACTCCTTTATTTTTTTTCGAAAGAAGTCTCTCACTAAATACAGTACAGCGGTTTCGCGGCTGACACTAGCAGCCCACCAAGGGTGCGCGCCAGATCTGAGACGCAATATGGGCTTGTTTGTGGCTTGTGGGCTCGTTGCATCATGACTAGAAAGGAATGGAGGCCTCCAAGCAGCAGAGCGGCTTAACAGCCCACTAGCGGCCCGCATACGAGCATTCTTCAGTCGGATTGCCTTGCTGCGAGTCCGCATCCCTCCCCTTCTTCCTTTCATCTCCCCCACCGCGCCGGCGCGTCCAACCCGCGAAGGCATCCATCAACTGCGGCGGAATCGGGCCGCCGAGGTCACTCCACACTCTAATCAAACACCAGCTGGAGTCGTCGCCGCCGCTTCCAGTCGCCGGTGCCATCTTCCCCTTGCTCTACCAAGGACCCCGCCGCGTCGACATTTCGTCGAGCAGGTGCTGCGCGCGCCCGGAACGGAGGCCATGGCGGCGGCGAAGGCCAAATCCGCCGTCCTCTCCGCCACCTACAAGTGCCGGGTACTTGCTCGCCAGCGACATCAGCGCCGGTTACTCCCCTTGTTAGCTACTGCTGTTCTTGCTCTGACCCACATGGCCTCTGGCTCTGCAGAACATCTTGGCCTCCGGCTGGGAGGCCCACCTCAACACCATCAAGGCCGACGCCAAGGGAAGGTGCGTGCGCCCGGTTGCTACTCTCTCGATTCATACGTTTGTGTCGTAGTTTATCTGTGCGAATAAGGCCTGGAAAGAACGGCGAGAGATCTTTGTTTTGATTGGTCTTGGTTGGGGGTGCTCTTGGGCAGCAAGGAGGAGATTTACACGTCCAGGGTGCACTACATGATCCAGAAGGGCACGCCTTACTTGATCGTTCCTGAGAATGACATGCACAACATTGTAAAGCTCTTAGTGCCCTATTCATCATTTACTTATGATGTCCCATCAGTCATAGTTGCTGCTATGGTTAAATTGCATTGCTTGTGTTGGACAGAACATTGTAATCGACGAGCGGGGTTCCCTTGCGGTCTGCAGTCCAATACGGGGTCGGGTTGCGAGCTTGCTCAAGTCACTCAAAAAGGTCTTTCTCTGTAAATTTTAACTTCAGGGCACCAATGTTGTTGCCTGTTTCCTTTTCTCCTATTGTTTATATACATTTAATCACCTTAATATTGTTGCCGAATGCAGACGCCGCCTCGTGTTGCTATGACCGGTGATGTTCTGCGCCTGAGAGACTCCAAGGTAAAACTTGTTTTGAAGTCCCTAGCAGGGATGAGCATTCATGCTTCGTTGCTTATAATAGGCAGTAAGGTGATGCCAATTAACCTCCATATATTGTTCTTAAAGGTTCCAATTATTGCCGATAGCCTGAAGAAAACAATTATGAAGGAACATGAAGCTTCTAGTGAAGCTAGTCATGGCGTGTCAGCAATATTGTCTTCTGCGGGTGCTACCTGCAGGTCACGGAGTGAGGGCCTCCTTAGTCTACTCAATGAGGAGAGCTCTTACAGCATCCTCAAATTTGACATCGGGTCTGTACTGTGTGCTTGTTGATTTTCTGATGTTTGGAATCTTTTCTTTTTATTCAGTTCAGCATAGCCTGATTCATCAATGCAAGTAGTTTCAGCGAATAATCTTCTTCCTTGCAGTTCATGTGTCTACATAGATTCCTCTGGGAGCAGCCATAATATTGAGTTAGACAGCTTTGAACCACCAAAAGCTGATCTGCTAAGTAAGCTCTTTTCTTGATTGTTAAGCAATTTCACCTCTGCATCTGCACCATTATTCATTTAATAGCCTCTACATAGAGACAACATGTTAAGGTAGATATTTAACACTAGGATGCTACTAGTCAGTTGATCTCAACAGTTATGTGTTTCTGCATCTTCTGATTTTGCATTATTATGTTCATTTTCTAAATATATGTTCTCCTTCCTAGTGCCATTCTCTGCGAAGCTTATTGATGGTATCAACCGAAGTGACTCGAGAAGGAGAGCACTAATGCTTTTCTGTTTTGAGTATTTCGATGTGACAGCAAGAGTAAGTGGTTCTCTTATATCTGCACAAACTGTAGTGTTGCATAGCATGCTCTTGTAGTTTCTTACATGAAGTCTTGTCATCCAAATTATGACCTTTCCACTGGTTCAGTACAATTGACTATCATCCTCTGTCTTTGCTTGAAGAACACGGCCATGCTTTCCATTGACCACCATGGTTTTGATGTGCTCGCCAAAGTCCCTGAAACAGCCCTCCTGTCTGATGTCCCTCGACAATACCACTGGAAGGAGTTCAGGTTCACATTCAAGGAACCAGCCAAGGATGCCGAAGAGTTCTGCCAAAGGCTGGTTGAGTTAGAGGATGAAGTTGTGCAGAGTGTGAAAAGCTATAGTGGTTTAGGGTGACAACCCACTTGCCACAGTCTGAACCAGTGAGGAACAATGTCTAATATTTAGATTCCTGTACTCATCTTTTGAGTAATAGTGGCTTATGGTGACAGCCCAGTTGCCACTATCTGAAAATCAGCGATATATTCAAAGTCATGTGCTCATCTTTTGTGGTTGGAGGTATGGTTTGAAGTTGGTGTATTTTTGGACAATGATGTTTGAACATGGAGCAGCAAACTTCCTGTATGAGATTGAATGAACATATAAATCGTTGACAGTGATATTTGATAATTTTTCAGGCTGAATGATTGGTAGCTTCCCGCTATTGCAGTACAGCGTCCTATCTAATATCAGTATTGCTATTTTCTTTCTACCTCAGTTCACTATGCTCTAGTCCTCTGTTGGAGTTGCAACCCTCGATCAAGCTCACTGCTCTCTCACTCGCGCATGGACGGAGGAAGAAGATGAACAGTGCAAGCACTCGATAATGGCGACGAACCCCCCGGCCGCTCGAACGACCTGTATGTTGGCTTGTTATTGATCCTAGCAATGCGACTCAACAATTACAGAGGGATTACAATGCCTTTTGTAGGCTCCACAGCGCACACGCCACCACTGCTCCGAGCTTCCTGCGCACGCACACACGCACTAGCTCCAGTCGATCCGGCCTTATAAGCGCTCCGGAGCACGAACTCCACGCGAGACCAAGTCCTGGGCTCCTCCGCTCGCCAAGTGGTGCTTTTCCGCAGCTGCCGCCCGCATGAATCGGTCTCCCTCTACTTCCGCCTAGCACGCTGGACACGAGCTCGCCATGGCTCGGAGTGGACCCGAACGCAGCCGAACCTGCGCCGTCCTGCCTCCACCTGCGACACGTCCCTACACAAGCACATACTCGTGCACGTAATCGCACAGCGCCACGAGCTTATCCTTCAGCTGACCGGAACGAGCGTGAACACGTCGCTCGCCCCTGGAACGCGGCCACACCGACGTTCCGACTCGATCTAGGTCCATGGCTCCCCCGGAGCACATACTCACGCACCACTGGACACCAGACACACCCCTGACTACGACTCGACCGAACCTAATGACCTAAGCACCGCGAACACCCGCACACACACGATGAACGCGGTGCGCGCGCGCCACACGCGCTGACACGGACTCTCCACGCCATGGACAGACCCTAGGCGTGGTTTATTCCAACATTCTCCCCCTAAACCACGACACCACGACGGCGACCTACAGGAGCGTCGGCTCCTCCTCGGCCTCGCCGAACATCGCCGCCTCCTTCTTGCGCTTCGGGCATTCCCTGGAGAAGTGGCCACGAACGCCGCAGTTGAAGCACCTCCCCCTACCGCCGCCACGACGACTCCCGCTTGCGCCCGAATGCACGCTGCTTGTCCCGTCGTTGTCACTGCTATCTTCATGGCCGCAGCCACGGCCTTCCTTCTTCTTGCGCCCGCCGGCACCGCGCGCGCGCTCCCGCTCGCGGTCCTTCTCCCGGCGCTCCCGACGATGCGCGTCCCACTGCTCCATGGTGAGCAGCAGCTTTCCCTCGGTGTTCTCCGGTGCCACCTCGTTGTCCTCAGCTGCTCGATCCTCCGCCGCACGCAGCCGCCCACCGACGTCCTCCACGGTCAGCTTGCTGAGGTCCGCCGTGACCTCGATCGCGACCGCCACCGTCGAGAGCCGCTTGGGGGCAACTCGGAGCAGCTTCTCCGCCACCTTGCTCGGCTCGATCGTCTCCCCCACCATCCCGAGCTCCGCGACAAGACCTTGAAGCCACAGCACGAAGTCGTCCACGCCCTCGCCGTCCTTGAACCGGATCGATTCGAATTCACGTCGAAGCCGCTGCGCCTTCGCCTTCCTCACCGACTCGCTGCCGATCCGCATGTCCTTCACCGCGTTCCACGCCTCGAGCGCCGTCTCCTTCACCGCGAGCGCCGCCACCATCTCGTCCGACACGGCACTGGTGATGGCGTCGAGCGCCATGCGATCTTCCTGTAGCGTGACGTCGCCGGGCTCGATTGCCTCCCAGAGGTTGCGCGCTTGCGTCTTGATCTTCATCACCAACGACCACTGCGTGTAGTTGGTCTTGGTGAGCTTCGGCCAGTTCACCCCGCCGCCGATCTCACGAACGACGCGCACGATCTCCCCCTTCCCACTGCCGCTAGCGCCATCTCCGCCTTTTCCGCCGGACAGCTTCTTCGGAGAGCCTGGAGGAGTCTTCTCGCCGTCGCCCGCCATGGTCGTCGCTGCCGCACTCCGCCGCAGGACCACGCGCTTCTTGTTCGCCGGCTGTCGAGGTGGGCTCACCGTTCCGCTGTAGAACATGCACCAGCAGACCGCCCTCGCCTCGCCCTAGCCTAGCTCTGATACCAAATGTTGGAGTTGCAACCCTCGATCAAGCTCACTGCTCTCTCACTCGCGCATGGACGGAGGAAGAAGATGAACAGTGCAAGCACTCGATAATGGCGACGAACCCCCCGGCCGCTCGAACGACCTGTATGTTGGCTTGTTATTGATCCTAGCAATGCGACTCAACAATTACAGAGGGATTACAATGCCTTTTGTAGGCTCCACAGCGCGCACGCCACCACTGCTCCGAGCTTCCTGCGCACGCACGCACGCACACACGCACTAGCTCCAGGCGATCCGGCCTTATAAGCGCTCCGGAGCACAAACTCCACGCGAGACCAAGTCCTGGGCTCCTCCGCTCGCCAAGTGGTGCTTTTCCGCAGCTGCCGCCCGCATGAATCGGTCTCCCTCTGCTTCCGCCTAGCACGCTGGACACGAGCTCGCCATGGCTCGGAGTGGACCCGAACGCGGCCGAACCTGCGCCGTCCTGCCTCCACCTGCGACACGTCCCTACACAAGCACATACTCGTGCACGTAATTGCACAGCGCCACGAGCTTATCCTCCAGCTGACCGGAACGAGCGTGAACACGTCGCTCGCCCCTGGAACGCGGCCACACCGGCGTTCCGACTCGATCTAGGTCCATGGCTCCCCCGGAGCACATACTCACGCACCACTGGACACCAGACACACCCCTGTCTACGACTCGACCGAACCTAATGACCTAAGCACCGCGAACACCCGCACACACACGATGAACGCGGCGCGCGCGCCACACGCGCTTACACGGACTCTCCACGCCATGGACAGACCCTAGGCGTGGTTTATTCCAACATCCTCCTCTTAGGAATAAGGTTCAGAATGTTGAAGAACAGCTTCAGGCATTTGTGCAATTCTAGTTATTCAGTACCTGCCGTACGTTGCCAACCAATAAGATTCGAAGAGAAATATAGTCTATTACACTATTTGTAACCATGGTTCCAAAACAACTTAACATAAACTGGGGCCCTGTGTGTGGCCAAAACCAAAAATTGCACGAAGAGTACAGGATCCACTATGGTAGGTTATTTTATACATGGCCTGTAACATCCGCTTTCCTGTTTCATTCTCGGGCAAGTACCACCATCAGGTACAGACTTCTACTGGTTTCCTGTCATGTGCTTCATTTGATTCAATTGAGATCATAATTCCTCATCGGTGCTGTGAAGTTTCAGAGGTTCAAGCACTTCCTGGAAAGCAACCGGTAGAGTGGCGTGGATCATGATAAGTTCCGCGGCAGCTGATGCTTGAATTTTGCATTTGCACTTTGCAGTGCCGATGCTCTAGCGACCTAACTACAATTCAGTCGAAAGGAAGGAAAGAACAACATGATTTATATGGCCTGTTTGGAACAGCGGTCGGGAGAATCACTTCTCAGATAAGCTGTATAAATATAGAAATATTGCTTATTTGAGAAGCGGGTTTGAACCAGCTTCTACGTTTTAGTACAAATGAGAGCGATGGGGAGAAGCGTGGCAAAAAAAAGCTGTAAAAAAGCTTGTCATTTGGCTTTTAGTTTTAGCTTATTTTGGTAATAATAAAGATAAGTTGTTCCAAACAGGCACATACTAACTAGAGGTCGCTTTTGCCACATTTTCTTTTCTTAACTTTTCTTGTTCCAATTTCATTGGTTCACTGATCCCGCTCTGTTGCTGTACCTCAGTCATTGGGTGCGTTGCTACGGTTTGGAGCTATTCAGGTTCAGCAGCTTTGTATTGTTTTGTGCTTCGAGTTTGACAGCTTCGAGTTGTTTATTCAACCCCAGTTTGCTATTTTGTTTGTGAGAATTTTTCTATGTGTTTAATCATTAAAAAAGAGCGGGACCCCAGTATTTTGCAGCTGAACAGTGTTCTTATCATTGCCGATTATTTAACGTGATCACTACTGATGTTAGCAATCCTATTTAGTTACCCCCTTGAATGGGGCCTATAAATTCAGCTATTCTGAAACTGGAGATGGAGTCACATGCAAGGCCATCTACTCATCCTTTTCTCCATTCGCCCTGTTCGTCTGGCTTATCAGCCATCAAGCCAACAGTACTTTTCTCTCACAATAAATCAGCCATCAGCCACCAGCCAGCAGTACTTTTCTCTCAGAATAAATCAGTACCAGCCACCCAGACGAACATGACGATTATTTATAGCCTGCATTTGTAATGCTAGGATTATTTAGTATGGACAGTATAAAGTTATAAATACTCATCTGCAAGGGTCCATGTTTATGCGAAGAAGCAAGTTGAGAACGGCAAAAAGGTAATATTTTATTTTCACACATGCTATTTTTGATTGCCTCGTATGGTTATGTACTCGTGTGGATGCACTAGACGTTTGAGCTCCATGGAAGTGATACCTTCCGTCGGAGGGGAAGTGAAGAATGTTGCAAAGTGATGTGTTGGTCACTACAAGTGGATCGATTATTATATCTTGGCTTTAATTTGTGCTAGTCTTTGAAGACCATGAGTCAACATCGCGACAAACGTGCAAAAAGAGAGGCAAAAGGTGCAAAGCAGGTTCCAGGTGAAACTTTGGTTCGAGATGTGCTTCAAAATTCCATACGTTGCCCGCCGAGGGTTAATAGACGGTGACCCATAGTATAGCAGAGGCATTTCTACGGTAATCTAACATTTTTGGTCAACATAAACAAATAAACGACAAGAAATGGCCATAAAAATTTCCGAAAAAAAACTAAAACAAATAAAATATATGAAACATATTCAATACACTGTGGGACACTTGATGATTAGGGCTGGACAAAATGCTCGAAGCTCGTTAGCTCGTTCGGATCGCAGCTGGCTCGGCTCGATTCGGCTCGGCTCGGTGCATATTCCTAACGAGCCGAGCAAAAGTTTTTGCTCGTTAGTATAACGAGCGAGTTCGAGCCGGCTCGCGAGCTGCTCGTGAGCCAAACGAGCTAGAAGGTTTAATAGACTAATGAGAAAATTATTAATTAATAATAATATATGTATACTATATGCGCGTAGTTATAGATGATGTTATGATTATTTTTTATTGTTACAGTACGAGCCCGGCTCGCGAGCTGCTCGCGAGCCAAACGAGTTAGAAGGTTTAATAGACTAATAAGTAAATTATTAATTAATAATAATATATGTATACTATATGCGTAGTTATAGATGATGTTATGATTATTTTCTTTTGTTATAGTACGATAGAGTAGATTTAAATATATTAAGATCATATAAATACTATACTTTTTTATATTATATATATTATTGTGACAATTTTAAATTTAACTCTAGCTCAACGAGCTAGCTCGCGAGCTTAACGAGCCGAGCCGAGCCAGAGTTTTTGTTCGTTTCCTTAACGAGCCGAGCCGAGATGGCTCGTTTGGCTAACGAGCTCAAACGAGCCGAGCTCGCTCAACATCCACCCCTATTGATGATAACTTTAGGGAAATATTAATTTGGCAGCGGCTATAAGTTTTGTAGATTTTTCCCAAAATGTTTTTGCAAAACTTTTTCTAGAAAAAAAAATAGTTGGTAAAAAACCACCATCAGTCCATCACCGAAGAGTTGAAAATAGAGGTAGAACATCAAAAAATCATTGCACATTGCAGCATAGTTCGACGTAGGCGGCCAAGCTTATAGGTTCCTATGGCAAGAGGGAGGAGGGTAAGGAATTAATGGATGGTGAACCGGAACAAGAACGTTGAGCCAAAGGAAGAGGAAGGGAAAAGTGTTGTGGGCCTCTCTCACGCACAGAAAAGGATTTCGCAGCTATTACCACTAGTTACGTGGTGAAATAAGGTGGCGGTGATTGGCAATGAACGGCATACAACGTACATGTGCTCTAATTCGTTTTCTTGGCTATCCGAAGTTATTTTAGAAATTAACCTACTATAAATTATATTATACTTCCTCAGTCCTAAAATAAGTGTTCATATAACATTCAAATTTTGTTTCATAAAAAGTGTTCATCTAGTTTTTAGACATAATGCTACTTTTGTGATTCCAATTAGGGGTAACATGATCATCTGCCATGACTACGAATATGTCTTAAATTTTCTAAATGAATACTTATTTTGGGATAGAAGGAGTGCATATTTATACATAGTGATAATAACACTAGCGAGTATGGTTGGTCAAACGGTAGATAAAAAACGGTAATACTTAGATACGGTCGTCCGGAGTCGATTAGAAAAATCGGACGCCCACCTTATCCTTCCGAGCCTATCCCTTCATCCGATATCACCCACCATTCCGTTTCGCGTCTCTGCCCCCGCTTTTTTTCACGCGCTGCTGCTGCGCCTGCTTCTCCGCGTGCGACGGCGCCGCCACTCGTTCCTCTGCATGCGTCGCGTGCTGCCGCCTCCGCATGCGCCGCCGCCGCTGCCCTCCGATTGCTCCTTCGTCGACATTGTCTTCTCGCTCCTCTCCGCGCCGCCGCCGCCTTCCTCCACGCGACGCCGCCACCTCCTCCTCCTGCGCCGCCACCATCTCCTCAGCGCGCCGCTGGTCCTCCACGCAGCGACGCAGCCGTCTCCTCCGCGTGCCGGCGCTCCTCACCGTGCTGCTGCCCCGGCCCTCCATGCGTGCCGCCAAGGTCCTCTGCGCCACCTCCGGCCCCCTCCTCCGCGCCGCCGCCGTTCCCCTGCTCCTCCGGGCGGCCGTCGGGCCCTCCTTCACGAGCGCCCCGACGCGCTGCTCCTCGGGGCGCGTCGCCGTTGCCCATCTCCTCCGACAGGGAAGGGGGAGGGGGGTGCGCCGATGGGAGAGCAGAGAGAGGGGAGGTGCCGCATTTGCTCCATATTGCAAGAGTTTGTTTCACGTGTTCCGGACATTCCTGAAGAATGTTGTAAATATTTGATGCGAATGTTGCAAAAGTAGATCTGAGATGTTCTAGGGTTTTGCTCCATGTTGCAAGAGCATATTAGACGTGTTTCGCATGTTTCAGAAAAATGTTGCAACTGTTTGATGTGAATGTTGCAAAAGTAGATCTGGGATGTTGCGATTTTACATGCATATTGCAAGTGTTTCATCCGGATGTTTCATTTTTATTGGCAATTTTTTGACCGCTGTTGTGCGTGACTGAGAGTCGTGAGTGCATGTTTCTAGTGTTGCAGACGATGACTATTTATGTTGCAGATATTATGTTTTGATGTTGCATACGTTATTTTTAGATGTTGCAAAAATTTTACATGTTACATGCAACATCATGCCCATGTTGCGGTGGGATTTTTTCTGTGCTACAGTACCGTCGGGGAGAAATACTTGGCTGTGGTTGCGCCACGCCACCGTCTAATTTTTTTTGTCCTATCAGACGTCCGGGCGCTAGTATAACCGTAAAAAAAAAGAGAAAAAAGTTTATTCGGCGGTATCGACGTATCGTGCTAGCCCACAGATCCAATAAGTGGCGCGCCTTCTTTGTGTCAGTTTGACATCTCTGCTACAGAGCTCTGGTTGCATGCGTCACCATCTTACATCACCCTGGGAATAAGAACCCCACATCACGCGTTGACATTGCTCGGATCAAACAAGACGTGACCAGCCGTGGCGAATCATTCCCGGCCACAGGGCTTCTTCGGCCAGGCCAGCCGCCGATCAGATACCGTGCCTACCACAGAGCAGCAGAGAACGTCTGCTCTCGGTGGCCGTCCGATCGAGATCCGATGTTCCTCCACGCTTGGTAAAAGGAGCAGCTAGTCGTCGTCGTCGTCGTCTCCGGCCGCAGCAAAGCGAGGCGAGGTCAAGAGATGCGGTTCCGATCATCCACACCACACCACCACGTACGTACCCAACACCAGAGGCCATCCGCCCGGTTATTGGTCGGGTCAGCAGTCGTCCCTGCGATCGAGCTCATCGTGCATCTATCTCGTCTCGTGATCTGGTGTTCCGTGCATACATGCAGCAGACCGCATCATTGATCGGGCTCCAACTTTCCCGGACAATGGCCGACCTTATCTGCAGCATTCCTTTTGTTCTTAACTTTTTTTTTCTTTCGAGAATATGAACGAGAGCTGTGTATATTTTTTTGAATTAAAAAGATAAAAAAATACAACACGGACTGCCGGACGCAATAATCTAGACACGAATGTCGAGTGTAACCGAGATGGCCGAGCTTGTTTCGTTGTGGGCGCTGATCAGTGATGTCCAATTAACAACTGAGGAAGATGAAATTCGATGGAAGTGGACATGTGATGGTCAATACACGGCTAAGTCAGCTTATGATGCGCATCTCAATGGCTGCTACTGCACCTTTGATTCCGTGGCCATCTGGACTGCCAAAACTGAAGGAAAGCATCGGTTTTTCGCCTGGCTACTGGTCCAAAACAAGCTGATGACTGCGGATCGGCTTCTTGCAAGAAATTGGCCATGCAATCCGGTGTGTGCTTTGTGTGATCAAGAACTAGAGCGAGCTGAGCATCTGTGCTTGCAGTGTGTATTTGCGCAGGAAGTGTGGTGGCTGGTGGGGCGATGGGTGGATGGACTTGTGACTGTTCCGAATGGCATTGCCAAGTTGGAGCAGTGGTGGAACATGGAACTCCTAAATCTACCGAAAGTGATTAAGCAGCGAAAGGCAACAATCATGATTTACACCGCATGGAACATATGGAACGAGAGGAACAGAAGAATCTTCAGGAACATTTCTTCAACGCCACGTCAAGTTTTCCACTTCATCAAGGAAGAAATGTCTCTTAGGGAGTTAGCTCTTCGCTCACGTGAGATCCATGTTGTTCATTAATGAGTGGTAGCATTATTCGAGCCGAGTGCTATTCCTTTTATGTAATAACGACTACGTAAGAACTCGCATGCTTCTTCTTCTTATATGACCGGGCAGTGCTCCTGCCATTATTTTCAAAAAAAAAAATAATCTAGACAACCAACCAGGGTGAAAGAATTTTTTTAAGCAACTCCTAGCTAAACCCAGCTAAACCAGTTCAAAGATCAAAATACCCCCACCTATTTATATGAATTTTACACTACCACATCACTATGTCCATAATTTATGAAGGATAATATAGTCCAATTAATTCAATTAGCTAATAGATCCAAACACCCCCAGCTAAAGTTTAGCTAGGTACTACTTAGCCAGCTAAAATAAACCACTACAAATTAGCTAGCTAATTTTGAGTTGGGTGGATCCAAACAGGGCCTAAACAAACCACAAAACTAAATTTAGAGGGCCAAACAAAAAAGTTGCATTTCAGCAGGTCCTTTACTTGACCCCATATTGTAGGGAGGCCTCAAAATTCATCCCCACCCCTATTTATGGGTTCTCTAGGGAGCCTTCCATTCTTATGAGTTATTGTTGGAGTTGAAACAAGTTCTGATGCCTAAAAAAATAGAGACATGCCCATTTAACATTTGGAGGGCCCGATTTGAGATTTAATATTGTTGGAGTTGCTCTTATAACTTTTTAATTTGAGTATTTAGATTTCAGTACTACAGCCTAACTTAATCTAGTTTCACATTCAATTCACCTAATAAAGGTGACAAGTTATTAACTGCATGCTTGGTTCACTATTAATTCAAGTAGCAAAGTGACCCACACAAGTACGCAGCTGAGAATCAAAATGTTCATGTGCCACATATCATCATAGGTTTTATGATCAAATTTGTACTTTATTTATATTATGCCATCACTCTTTTTTCTTACCACCACTAGCACTATGCCTACTCCATGTTTTCGACATAATTCCAAACATGGGTCTATCATAACGATGTTTTCTTTTTATTTAATGCATATTCTACTTTGCATGTACTTCTTCTCATTTTTGCTATTCCACTTGAATGGCTTTTGTTTAGGTTGAGCCTCCATCAACTACGTAGTATGTGGAATTGTGGACTACACATTTCACTGTTCCCTTCCTAATTATATATATTGGACCTCGAGTTGAAGCCATGTGCAATAGCACATATATCCTCTTTACTATTTCACCCCCATGCTATCAGTGACTCCATCTTGCTGCAAGAGATTGCGGTTCAACCATCAGCAATATACATACGGGCTATGTATTATTCTGTCACCTACCTGACTTCACCATCTTGAGCTATAGGGACTAAGCCTAGCTAGTGTGCATCAGCATCATTATGTATCTTCCCGTAACAAATCTTGTCTCTCCATCTATTTTTGGTGTCCATATGGGTCGCTGAGTTTCTCCTTTTTGTTGTATTATAGTCTCAATCATGACACTAAATGGTTTTGCTCTCTTTTATGTTGCATCCTACTCAATCATCCGCCATTAGCTGTATAAGCAGATTGAGTTTATCTCTACATTATTCAAACACAACTGTGCTTCATGACATCCTTGGCGCTAATGACCGCCCACCCAACACCACGCCCATCGCCTTGCAATGCACAAATAGGATAATCTAATTGGTCATCTACGTTGTGTAGCAGGGACCAGGGGGTTGAACTTTTTTTTTGAGTGGACGCATGTTTTTTTATTTGACAAGATATATCAAGCATTTCTTTTTTAGTTTAATCTCGTTTCATTTCTTTTGCACCTAGCTATGTTGTCACTTTCATTGTGTTTTATGCCAAAAGATCATTATTTGACTTGAAACTTTGATCTTCTAAATGTGCAATGAACTTATGAATTAATCAAATAATTGAATGTAAGGGTGTTTTGGTTGTTTTTTCTAAAAGAAGTGGTGGAAAATTTATAAATTGTCATAGTGATATTTGGGTTGATTTTTTTTTGTCTAACAGCATTAATTTTACTTCCATTATTCTCTAATTAACATGGTATAATTACTAGGCCTTGTGGGTGAACAAATAAGATTTTGCTAGCCAATTGGTAAGAAAATAGTTAACAATATATTACCTAAAACATGTAATTTTCCTTAACTAACAATATGCCAGTTATATGATTTATGTATATTTGTAAGCTATTAGTCTGTCCAAAATATATATATGCTTGCTAGTAATTAATTCATTATAGCTATGAAGAAATATTTAAATTACATGGAAAAACACACTCGGAATGATCCACTAAAGAAGGCTGCTGCCTAAATAAATGCATGTGTTTTTTTTTTGGGTGAGGAATGCTACAGTACTAGGCATATGACCAATCTGAACTTGTCATTAAAAAGATGGAGTTAATATTAACATCCATGATTTACGAAATGAGGGATAAGGTGGAGAAAGGAGATCATAGCAATAGTTGTCGTGCAGTCGTG
The DNA here is from genome assembly GCA_033239725.1 of Echinochloa phyllopogon. Classification (NCBI taxonomy): domain Eukaryota; kingdom Viridiplantae; phylum Streptophyta; class Magnoliopsida; order Poales; family Poaceae; genus Echinochloa; species Echinochloa phyllopogon. Next base: position 9,784,762 of record BTCW01000001.1, read on the forward strand.
CTTGCACACGTCGGCATTAACAGACTTACCAAAGACCAAGCAAGTCCCCTTCAAACATTGTTCAAAATTTCCTAGGAAAAAAAAAATGCTTTTGAATCCTTCAGGCAATTCAAGTCACCTTCATGTTCAAACTGGAAATGGAAGTCTTCAGACTCCAGAGGGCCTCTTAATAAATTACAAATCATGGATGTTCACTGTTTCTTGTTGTATGTAAAAAGCAAGAAAAAAGTGCTAAATTCTCATAGAACAGAATTGACCACTGTACTTGGTCTACTACTGCAACAGGAAGAAAACCCGCCCGACCCGCTAAGCGAGCCCTATATATATAGTTAGCGCGCACGAGGAACACAACACAGCCAAGATCGTCCAGCTCGCCGGAGACGACTGACACACTGCTGCAACAAGCGGTACGCTGACCGATCGCCACTAGCCGCCGCCGGCCATGGACATGCCGCCTCCGCCGCCTCCTTTCGGTGGCCCCGCCGCCGCCGGTGGAGGTAAGCCTGACAGGAAGACGGTGGAGCGCAACCGCCGCAACCAGATGAACGCCCTCTACTCTCGCCTCGACACGCTCGTCCGCGCCGGCAGCTCGCCGTCGTCTGCTGCACCTGCCGTTCGTGCTCATCCATGCATCTTTACGTGCCATTTATTTAAAATTCATGAAAGAATCTGAGATCGATCTCATGATGGTGTGCAGCGCGGGCCGCCGGCGATGACCCGGCCGGACAGGCTGGAGGAGGCGGCGGCGTACATCAGGCAGACGACGGAGAGGGTGGAGAGGCTCAAGGAGCGGAAGCGGGAGCTGACGGCGGCGAGGGCCTCGTCGTCGTCGTCGTCTGCTGCTGCTGCGGCGGCGGCGGCGGAGGTGGAGGTGCAGCACCTGGGCTCCGGCCTGCACGCCGTCCTCGTCACCGGCGCCCCGCCGAGCGACGGCGCGTCGTTCCACCGCGCCGTGCGCGCCGTGGAGGAGGCCGGCGGCGCCGTCCAGAACGCGCACTTCTCCGTCGTCGGCGCTAGGGCCATCTACACCATCCACACGCTGGTCAGTCAAGCAATAACCGAATGCAGTTAATTCAATTCGGCACTGATCAGAAACGGCCGGTTCCACATTGAATCTTTTCTGCTTACATTTGACGTATTTTTGTACATAAAATTGCTGATAGAAAACTAACCGTACGTACCAATTTTTGAATTTGATCGGTTGCTTATTCGTTCTACGATCGATTTTATATGCAGGTTGCAGAGGGAGGCATTGAGAGGGTGGTGCAAAGGTTGAAGGCAGCACTGCGTGGAGATGCATGATCATAAAAAAGGTTTATCTCAATTTGGATATATTGATGAATGCGCGCTTGGTAAACTATCAACTGATTAGGGAAATTCAAGGTAACTTTGTGTGAATGGTGCATGCAAAGCTGAGAAAACTAGAGTGCTAGCAGCGCGTTGGCGATCTGCAAGTCAACGCGTGCTGTCTGCTCTCTGCTGCTGGGTGGCAGCAGATAAAATTACTGCAAAATAAGGCCTTTTGATCCCTGACTTTGACGACGTAAAAATTGCTTTTACTTATGGGTTACAGGTTCATGAATGCGTAGATCACGCACGCTGCAAACGTGTAACATGAGGCAGTGAAAATCGCCCAAAATCTTACAGCTCTTTAATTAAGTACTTTTGTGTATAATGAAATAATGATGGTCTGATCATAACTATGTTATATATATACCATATGAGTATTGATGAATATAATATTCCATGCAGATGCTTATATGCTTGCTGTGACTTGTATGTGTTATGTGTACATATTGTTTTCACAATTTCACTACCAGGCCGGGCACCAAAAAAATGGATGTATAGTATACAAAAACCAACCTACAGTAATTGATTTGGAAGCTCCAAACGCATTGCAAGATAGTTGGGTCCAATAATTCCAAACCCAAATAAGTTGACCACGTGATTGTTAACTAGTTGCCCTTGAATTGAAACGAAGTTTCCAGGATATTTGAACGATTTTAACCGCCTGCCTATCTTCTGTTCACCTTAATTTATGGACGTGCTGGTCAAACTATAGTATGGAAAAAGTGCAGATTACCCCATAAAGTAAATTTTGGTTTATTTTACATCCACAACTATCTCAATTAGTCCAATCTACCCCTTCACATGATTTGTATATTTTATTAGAGTTAAGTCCATTTTACCCCCTTCATCTTGTCATGAAATCTAAAAAAAACCCCTGAACTTGAAAACCAGATATTATACACCCCTAACTCTTCAAACCGGCCAAACTACCCCCTGCTCCTGGTCAAAGTGGTTTTGACCAATTATAGTTCAAAAATAAATACATGACACATTTTAAATCACAAAAAAAAACTTTTGGCATCCAATCTTTCAAACAAAATTTCCTAATGATATATTGGCACACGAAAAATCCAAATAAAATATTTGGAGCTCATTAGAATATCTCAAAAGGCTTCTAAAAATTGAATTTAGCCCTGATAAAATTGGAAAAATAGCTAGAAAATTCCCAAAACATTCTAATTAATATTGAAATGGATTTTGATATCTTTGCACAGCAAAAGATCACATGAAACTAGCATAAATGCAACACACATTGGTACTGGTTGCATTCATGCTGGTTTGCTCTTGTGTTTTTATCATTATATATACAAGTCCTCAAAATGCATTTATTCACCACTTAAAATATTTTGGGTTTTCTTAGGAATAAACCAATTTTATAAAAGCCTGCATAAATATTTTTCACAAGCTTTATATATTATATTTGGATTTCGTGTCTTAATATGTCTCTATAATTTTTCTTGGAATTGTTTTAGCCTAGAGAATTTTTTTTGTGATTTTAAAAACATATCTTGTGTTTATTAGATTTGTTTCTGAACTAAAAAAAAGTCAAAACCACCCTCAAAAACCACTTGTAACTCTTTCTAGGGGCGGGGGGGTAGTTTGTCTAGTTTTGAAGAGTTGGGGGTGTATAATGTCCGGTTTTTTAGTTCAGGGGGGCTTTTCAGATTTCGTGACAATTTCAGGGGTAAACTAGACTTTACTCATTTTTTTACTCCATTCACAAATGTTGTTTCAAATTGAGATTTTATGGTATAATAAAGGCAATCATAAATTATATTTAAAATATATTATAGTTTTTTCATTATTATTTTAAAAGGCTATAATATGTAATGATAAATTTACCATATCGATATGAAATTTTATGAGAAATAATGACGAAAAAAGTATACTATATATATTTTTTTAAATATGGTCCTCTATCAACTTACAAAATTAAACTTATAACACCACTTGTGCATGGAGAAAAAAAAGAGAAATCTTACAATTGAGTAAGTTGTACCGATTGAGATAGTTGTGTGTGTAAATTAAAATAAACTAAAACATACTTTAGAACTAGTAATTTAAACTTTTTTCTTATTCAAAATGTAATGAGCTGAGTTTTCACAAATGGCTACGGCTAGCGTTTGGTTAGCACCAATGATTCGGCATGCCATACCACCACTGCAGCCAGGTAGTTAATTTTGGATGCCTAAGCACGTCGAAGGTGTATGTACGTGGTGGACATTTTTGTCCACCGCTGCTTTAGGTTCTGTTTGTTTGAGCTGTAGTTTTTGGACCTTCGGCTAAAAAGCTGGTTTTCTGGCTTTAAGATTTTTGGCTGCTGACTCTTTGTTATTGGCTTTTGTAATAAATTTTTATTGTCTCAGCACACCAAAAGCCAGAAAAAGCTCCTCTCAGTCTGCTTTTCAGCTTTCAGTTCATTTCACTGAAAGGTACCTTTCCAGCTTTTCGAAAGCCAGCTCAGCTGGACTGTTTGTTTTAGATTTCTGGCTTCTGGCTGCAAGAAGCTTAGAAAAGCTGCAACAAACGGAACCTTAGGCGTGGTCACCGGTAAACAGTGCGGCACGTTGACCCAAGCAAACCCTTAGAACTTAGAAGGAGCTTTCGCAAAATTCTATTTGCAACATGTATATTTGTAAAAATCTTACATATCTTTGCTAACACGTGCGCTCTTCATTTTTTCCCCTCGTCATTCTGTCATGTTTTTATCTCAGACAAGTTTTGCTAAAGTCAACAAATATATGAAGAGGACTGATGAAAATGCGTGTGCCATATAGCTAGTATCTTCATTATTTTGTCAAGATCCAATGAATCTCACCTCTAACTTCACAGTAAGATCCGCTATTTCTTACCTTCCATGTATGAGTAGTATATATAATGAATGGCCTGACATGGAAGACCAAGCCACTCAGAGAACATATCTAAATATCTAAAGTTCTCGTCTGAAAGAGTGAAATTTGAGTGCCTCTTCGACTCTGAATCTGAGAAAGAAATTAAGGAATACTCGAGTATATGTTACCAGTACCTACATGTTTTAAATGATTGAATTCCAGTTTAGCCAAAATGAACACTATATCAAGAATCAATATTGTAAACAGTGGCAGAGCTTTAAGCGGGACATAGAGGGGACTTCTTCCTTGTTCTCCAAATTTCATAAGAAAGCACTTCATTTCACTAGTTGCTACACTGAGGAAAATATCAAAGTGACCATGCTTCTCTTAGATTCAGTCCCATCCTTATTTCTAGAGTCCAGCTCATCAGTGACTGGACGGTAAAAGACCTCGTTTAAAACAGAAAAATATCAAATCAAATTAAATAATTCAACACACACATCACTCCAACAAATTAACTTAGTCACAAAAAACAAGGTGTTCAATCGAGCTCAAATAGGAAGTATAAACAATCTCTATAACAGGTAAAATGATTATACAATACCAACAGCAAAAGATGCCAGCAATAATACCAATTTACAGCTCATCGCTAAGAAAAACAAGAGAAATGCATATATAAACTCTTCTATCAATCATGCATGCATCACTTTGGTGAGTCTCAGCATGATGCATCTGCAAAATAATGCACCTGGCGGCGAGTGTACGTGCGAGGTGCGACTCTGATCCTCGGCACGCACACGAGATGTGTCCGTACCTCCACCGTGCACGTACGATACGTGCCAAGCAAGCTCACGTCGTCTGAGCTCAGACGATGTCTCAAGCGTAGCCGCACATGCCGTAGGTGCACGGCGTCCCGGCGGCGCAGGCCCGGCCGCAGGCGCCGCAGTTCGCCGCGTCGTGCTCCACCGCGACGCACCGGCCCGCGCAGCACAGCCGCCCGAACGGGCACCGCCGCCCGCACGCGCCGCAGTTGCTCGCGCTGGCGAGCACGTCGGTGCACGCGCCGCCGCAGCACTCGAACCGGCGGTGCTGCTGACCGCCCGACGCGCCGGCGCCGGCGCCGGCGCCGGAGCACGCCGCCGCCCCCGGCGGGTGCCCGGGGCCGGCGCACGCGCCGCGTCGGCCTATTATCTTCCTCGTGGCGAGGAACCGGCTCGCGACGAGCATCCCGCGGTCGTCGTCGTCGTTCGCGGCGCCGCCCGCCGCTGCTGGCGCGCTTGCGGCGGCGACGGCGCACCAGCCCGTCGCCGCCGACGCCGCAACCAGGACGGCGACGAGCAAGGAGGTTGAGATCGCCCGGCCAGCGCCGTCTGTCATGCTACGGCGTCGTGTTGCTCCTCTTCTTCTCTCCGACTCCTAGTCCTAGCTAACTAATACTACCTGTTTCTTTCTGACCGTACCCCTCTTCTCGTTATATGAACAGACTGTGCAGAGCGTTGCCTGTACGTAGTCAAAATTATTTAACTACTACTATAGGCGTAGCTAACTAAAAAAATACGAGGATCTGCCCAATTATCTCTAAATGTGCACTCGTTAACGGAGTCTAGAAGAACGGGCGTTACGTTTCCTTGAGGATCGGAGGACACAGTACACATGCTAGATTCGCGCTTTGCTTCAAAAGTTCAAAAGTGCAAGGCGCCTGTGTAACAGTAACAGGCTACAGTAGCAAAGAATTAGCTAGGTACTAGTGTACTTTGTGATCAAAGCTGGGATATGATGGTATCCCACTGAACGACACGCGTCCAAGTGCGCGCCAAGACGAGGGCTATACACATACACGGCCAAGTTATTAGCGGAGTACTCCGTTCTAAATTTATGTTAATAAAGCAAGCCACCACAAAAATACGATAATTTGTATAAAATTTTAAATAAGACAATCGATCAAACTTAGAGCTAAAAAAGTCAAACGAACTATAATTTAAAATAGAAGGAGTACTTTTTAAAATCATACAGTCGTATGTTATATGAAGTTTTTGAAGATCATATACCCGTACGCATACTTAGTATATCAGTATATGCTTGTCGATAAATGTAGACATATAAAAACATACAAAAATGTAATAACATGAATGATGTTGTTAAAATACTCCGATCCCCTACGATACAATATGCATGCAGGGGTGGAGCCACGGCCTGTTCTGCAGCATGGGCCCTACATGGCACATCTCAAGTAAATATATGAAGTATCTAGATTAAAACACTATAGATCTAGTTTAAATTAAGCTGCTCCAGCATTTGTTCACAGATTCAGCCCTGGCTGGAAGCAATTTTTAGCTCCGCCCCTGAATGCATGCATGTTAGCAAGCTGGAATAGTGTACTCCGTATGCAGTTAGAATGTTTTGAGATTTTCTCAAAGATTTGTACAAACTAAAACTTAATACCTTGACTGGGGACATACTCCCTCCATCCCAAAAAAGAAGACACTCTAGCATTTAAAATTTTTCTCAAAAAACAAGTCATTCTACTATATTTAGTAAGTGTATGTGTATGCAACAACTAATTAGTGCCAAATATAGTTAATAATCAGGGGCAATCAAGGTCATTATACTCTCTTCTTAATCTGTCATATAATTTTCAGAATGTCTTTTTTGGGACGGAGGGAGTAAACTTTAATAAAACACATGCGCGCCGTACCAGATAGGGCTATGAATTACTTAGGGCATCTCCAATGTATAGGAACACCCCCGGTTCTATAGATAGGTCCCACAATGATTTGATGTCTACTGATATATTACCAGCAATGTATAGAACTAGGGGGTGGATCTATAAACGGGTCCCACGTCTCTACCCTCTCTCTTTCTCTCTCCCACTTTATTCTATAAGACCTGGTTCTATGCATGGGAGCGGGTTCTTTATAGAATCAGCATCACGGTAAGAACCTAGTTCCATAGGAGAGAGAAACCTATGGAACCGGTATAGGACCGCCCATTGCGGACGCCTTATGATTTAACTTCATGAGCTAGCTAGTATGTCTAAACTAAATTATCTTCGTTTGTTCTCTCTAAAAAGAAGTTAATAACCTCGTTATATTATATATTAGGGTAATTATATTGATGGGACATGGGAGCTCAGGGAAGAGTATGTAGCAAGTAGCTAGCCAAGATATCGATCGCTTGGTCGTAACTTCAGCGCCGCCATTAATGGCTTGGTCGGGCTCATACAGCTCGAATGCTCAGATGTGAAGTTGACTAACCGGCAGTGAACTCGAGCCGCGACACGGCCAGGCATCGGTTTACCCGGCGGGAAAAATGCGACGCCAAGCATGCGTGAAGTACGCTACCACCTCTCATTTCTGCACCTCCTTGCTATACTATACTGTACGCAGAGATGTAGATACATATGACACGTCGCAGGCCGGCTATATAAGTTTTGTTGTGCTAACTCCAAATAGATGTCTTGACCTACGATATATATGAAGTCAAAGCATCCGTATCAATTTTTGTTTGCGAAGAAAAGAATCCATATCATTTGAATTGTCACAGTAATAAGGGTGTAGCTATGTCGAAGAAATCCATATCAACAGTAATACCAATGTGTACCTATAGTTTTATTGAATGTTGATGGTATATGATTAAGATGTAATTCTCCAACTTGTGCTTAGACTGCTATGGTTTTTTAGAGAATAAATCTAGAGGTGTTCTCTCAAAGAATTTCTTGGCAAAATGATCAACATAGGAATATACCCAAATGGAGTAGGATGGGTTGGGACTACAGAACTTGATGAACATTTAGAAAACAAATGGTTATTTAAGTTAATTACGAAGTGGAATTTTGGTAAGACCTTTTGAGAAACAACGTACTATTTAAGGATCAGACCATAGGCCAACAAGTTCAAAACAAACAAGTGTCTCACATTTCCAGTCAGTTTTGATGGGTGTAATTTGTAAAAGATCCTTTTCTAGGTCTGCCGAAATTTCAGTTAAACAATGGCCACCTGATTCCAATTTATCGCAATAAAAGAAGGTTAACCATGGATTTGGAATCAACCACTTAAATACCAATACCATTTGTTTACAATATGTTCCGCAGACATTCACTTATGAATGTTTTCAAGGCCGGATAATTTTCCCTAATCTGAAAAAAAGCAAAGCAACAGTTGCTAATCTCTTCAGTACCGTTTCTTCGGTATCTTCCTTGACACTTTCTAACTTTCTCTAAATTTTAAGTTTTAGCTCAGATTTGAACTAGATAGGTCCTTATAATTTGGATCCCAGTACTGTGCCCAAATCAAAATATAATCCTGCCCTAAAATATATCGGAGTTCCACGACGACGTCACTACATTCCCCTTTTAAATGCCACAGCTAACAAAATGGGCTCATAATAGCCTCAAGGCTACAAGACTCTTTCCACCGACAAACTCCCACCCCCCAGCAGCACCAACATGAATTTCAGCTGAAATAAGCTGCAGTACTGCCATCCCCACACAGACAAATTTGAGAATAAAGCAAGCTAGGGAGGTGTTTGTACATGTGCTTTCTTCAAGGGCCCCGCCGCGTCACCACTCATCGAAGGAACTGCAACGTTCGAAAATGGCCGCCACCGAGCAGCAGCAGCAGCAGCTACCTCCCGTCTGTCCGGCCCTCCAAAGTCCAAACTCTCTGTCAGGCTCCGGCAGGTCCATGAGAGATCACATGGCATCTCAATCTCGTCGGGACCCAATCACCTCTTGCGCAAGTACAGCTGCTGGCCTCCTTGATTGGAAGAAGACCTGGTGTCAAAAGGTGAGCGTACAATAAATCGGATTTCGAATCCTTTCAGCTTGTGTTTTTTGCGAAATAATTGTCCTTTCAGTTGCACTTAGTTTCAGAAGTTTTCATTCGAAGAGGACCAATGTACTGATGATCACGTCAGTACACAGAATCACCCATAAATCACCCATGAATCACTCATGCGTTTTCATTAGTAAAATGTGAACCAACAATTAAACGAACTAGTGGTGACATTTGCGACGACCTTGAAGGAAGCAGAGGCCCATGTAAATGACAGACGGCATCACATTCAGGGGCTAAAACACATGGCAATATACAGGTGAAATATGCTGGATGAATGCGGCAGCAATGCACTGCGACTACAGTATATAAGCACTAAAAGCTAGGCAGATGCAGTCAGAATAATACACAGAAACGAAGAGGACCATGCACCACTGTTCTGAGTAGTGACAGAGAATAAGCAAACTTTTGAATGTGTGGCAGTAGAATTGCAGTGGGAATCGGCTTCGAAGAAGTTACCAGATGTGCATGTGATGGTATCAGAGATTTGTGAGTTGTGATCAAATCTGGCCAAATCCTGTGCATTTCAGTTGGATCATTCAGCTGCTCCATAGCATTCAGAACAAACTGGAGTTAGATCTCTCGTATTTCAGCTGGACCAGAGAAGCACACCAAACCCATATGTTTCCATTAATAAGTTCGACAGGTTCAGTATTTCAATTTGGGGATCAGATCGCCGAATCCAGCTTGAGGTATAGTTAAGTACACTGAGTAGGTGGCAGGCACCGATTCCAATAAAATCTGCAGGACTGGGAAAAGGATCATTCTCTGTCAAAAGAAGCCTGTCCAACATACCGGGAAGCTCTAAGCTATCACAGCCTCAGTATCCTTTTCCCCTTTTTTGCACAATATCTGTAGAAAATAATGTGGATTAAAGTACTCACAGTGTAAGCTCTTCATTGTGCTAGTTGCGAGCAAGCAGATCACATCCGCGACAAGCTGGACAAACCAAGATCATTAAATGTTGGCCAACTACTAACAGTGTGATGAACATATACAGATCTTTGCATGCAATAGCACTAATGGAACTGTAAGGCACTGCTCGAATGTATATATATGTGCTTGAAGGGTACTCAGTTCATCAACTCAAGCATCTCTAGTTTCTCAACCAGTTCTTCAGCAACATATTCGGTCTTGTCTGTAGACGTTGAGAGAAAGATGGCCAGCAAGATTCTTCTTGTCAGTGTTGTCCTGGTGGGGTTCATCACCCTGAGCTCAGGCAGGAGTCTGGGAGAGTTGTCTGAGCAGAAGACCTACTCTTCTGCTCCCAGCTGTAATATCTCTGACCCTATTCCTTTCATGTAACATATATTTATTCAATCAATTTGCTTCATAGTAATAGTACAGACTTTGTAATATCGTGAAAAGTAGTATTATACTGCATAATCATGCATGTCAATATTTTAGAGAACACTGCATATGACATCTTGCTAAATAATGCGACTACAATTAGTTCAATTCTACTCAACACATGCTTTCTAACCATCAGAATTATGCAAAGCAAAGCAAGTGGCAGCTTCATGCATGCTTCTGAAATAACAGTTGGTGAACCATGTATCTTACCAGATGGCAGCTCCCCAACTCCGACCTACGGGTCCGGAAATGGGTACAAGCCAACCCCAACGCCAACGCCAAACTATGGCACTACGCCGACACCATCTTACAGCTCTACACCAAGCACCCCAAGTACACCTTCCTACGGGTCCGGAAATGGGTACAAGCCAACCCCAACACCAACGCCAAACTATGGCACTACGCCGACACCGTCTTACGGCTCTACATCAAGCACCCCAAGTACACCTTCCTATGGGATCCCTAAAATTCCAAAGCATGGATTCACTGGTTCCTGCGAGTAAGAGCCCATATGAGTATGCCTCATAAATATCAAACACCAAAGAGCAAAAAATTTTAACATGATCGTTTTGGCATCAAAATTGCAGCTACTGGAAGAGCCACCCAGACATGATCACAGCAGTGGTTGGGTCCCTTGGCAACATTGGCAAGACTTTTGGTGCTGCCTGCAGTATAATTGTCGGCAAGAAGCTTGAGAATCTTCATGATGCACTCTCAAACACCAGAACTGATGGTATCGGTGCCCTGCTACGTGAGGGAGCAGCTGCATACCTCAACTCCATTGTGAACAAGAAGTTTCCTTTTACCACCCAGCAGGTGAAGGATTGCATTGTTGTGGCTGTGATCTCTGATAGTGCTGCTTCTGCACAGGCTGGGATCTTCAAGAAGGCAAATGAATACCACTACTAGACAGATGCTTCCTGCATAAATGATGTTCTCAAATGATGCTACCCTTCATTTCTTCTCCATGATGAATTTCCTGTATTTTTTTTGCCCTGTCGTGTAATATCACCTCTAAGATATGTTGATGAATTTCTTGTAATTTTGGTTTGACATGTAATATCACCATCCAATATTATATATATTGATGAATTTACTTTCAACTTTTTGTGGGTTTTCATGTGATACCAATGTCTAAGATATGTTGGATGTTGTAAACCTTTTCCTGTTGCTGAGCTTGAGTTGCAACAATTTCCTATGTTCAGTTTGAACTTTGAAGTTTGAACAGAAGAGTAGTACTACTCAAGTTGTCAATGTTAGATGTTCATGACTGCTGACTGGTTTTATCATCTATACACTGACAACGAATAGCTACAATTTACATATTTTAAGCTCCATATCGAGAAGAAAATAAAATATCTCTTAACCAGAAAAAAAAACCCAACAAAGGGCTAGAACTACTACATGTTTCCTCTAATGGATCTGGCGAATTAACTAACTGTATTCTTGGAAAATCATCCAAATAGTCCACAGAAAAAACCTTGAGATAAATAAGGGATGGATTTTTGCATTTCAAAACAAAGTATGTGTACCAATTTAATCCATGAACTATGAATATGATGAGTTTGACCTATCACTTTAGCTGTTCTTCAGAAAGTTGGATGTGAGATGAAAGCTAAAGTGTCAATTTACTTGTAGGTATTACCCAGGTCGAATTTGGAATACCGAGCTATGAGTCTTAATAGTTGATGGTATTACTTTGCACACCAAGCAGTAATGGTTTGATACCCTAAAATCAACAGATTATGAACATAACCAAATCGAGCAATCCTGCTATTTTCTATCCAACTAATTCCTGTGTGAAAATATTCAGTGCCTTAGAAGGATTGAACACTGTTAATTTGGATGCTTAAGATAGTCACGGTAAATTTAAGAAGCCAATAGTATTTGGTCACTTCAGATAAATTTTATTTTTGCACAGATGCTAATCTGCATCTGGGTAAACTACTAAACTGCCAGATAGACCTGAACACCACAATGATCATGCAAGTTGGGAAATCTCACTAGTCAGTGATAAGTGGTGACAGGTCCCCTCAATCAAGACAAACATTGGATGCCATTTTCAAACAACGTAGCAGTGTTATTGAGCTAATTCACTCAGAAGCTGTGGTGCTCATGTGGAATGGATATATTAAGCCTTTGCTCTATTTTCTTCAGAACACCTTTCAAAGCAAACCCAGGACCAAGGTACCAGAGGCAAAATATCTCAAACAAACATCTTGAGACTACTTTGTAAGTTGCCGTTAAACAGCTCACTTCTCAGCCTCTACCAGCCATTCTAGATATCCAGAATTATTGAGCAGAAGTACGATTTATCATATAAGACACCTAAAACAAATTCACAAAAACTTCTTGAGAAGAATTGCACTTTGGTTGCAAATTTGTGAGGGTGCATGAGGGCTAACTATTTCATATCGCAAGTTATATGGGAATAATTCAGTTTCCAACTTATTTTATTTTTACCACAGATTGCACTTATAACTTTGTCATAACTGACACAATGCACATTTTGCAGATGAATATAATGATTGTTAGAAATGAAATGACAGATTCTATTGCATAGTGAGGTCTTTAATCTGTTCTAAACTTAGTCAAATCAGACTAAAGATTCAGACACTATAACATGAGATTCCAATCAATATATGCAGAGTCCAAAGAAAAACTGGATGCATACAGCAATACTAATGATGGAAATCAACACATTTTTGTTGCTTTCTATAATTTGCACTAACAAGGAACATCAGTGGTAAAGAGAAATAAAAACATAACAGAAACTAGTAAGCTACAAGTGGACATTGTACAACTACAAGCTGTGAGCAGAAGTCTTACATAGGATTTTGCTCTAACTTTCCAGCTATTGTGGATAATGGACAAAAGTTGTTCATCTTCTAACAATCTGCAGACTTCCATGATGATACTGGGTGGCTCAATTACTCAGTTCAACATGGCATGAAGGGCACTGATGCAAACCTTCAGATTTCAGTCCTAATGATTCATATGGGACTCGAACCATTCGAATATCTCACTGTTCTTGAGGCTGGTGAACTCATGGTATGCATAGGCAACATTCAGCTCCTCAGTGACATGCCTCTCCAGATGGAACCCCTCCGGCAAGACCTTGGCCTCCTCCGCAGCCTCCTTCCACGGCGTTCCCCTGCCGTCCTTCTTGAGGAACCCCTTCTCATCCACGAACCCCTTCCGGCGCAGCACGTCCACCAGCGCGTCGGCGACGGCGCGGGTCAGCCCCGGCACCCGCTCTGCCAACAACTCCGCGCTCACGGCGAAGTCACCGCACTTGATCTCCCGCACGTCGACGCGCTTCGCCCTGAGCTTGCCCATGCTGTCCGCCACCAACCCCGCCCTCTCGGCGTCCTTGGGCATGTGCACGAACAGCGCCGGCGGGTACCCAGCCGGGATGTCGGCCATGGCCCCGTACACGCCCTCGGCGATCATGACGGCGACGCTGCTGAACCTGACCCTCGCGGCGAGCGCGGAGAGGAAGTAGCCGCCCGAGGACGCGCCGATGCCGACGAGCGGGAGGCCCGCGAGCTGGGGGAACTCCTCCGTGGTCCACCACTTGATGATGGACTCGACCGCGGCGAGCTCGCTGCCCTCCTCCCCGCCGGCGCCGTCGAGGGACCAGCACTGGGCGCGGCTGGAGACGGCGAGGACGGCGTACCCGCGGGCGAGCGCGGCGCGCGTGAAGCGGCGCTCCTCGGGGAGCCCCGCACAGCGCGGGCAGCCCGGGGAGGCGTCGAAGAAATCGGTGGCGCGGATGGTGCACCCGGGCGCCACGAACAGTGCGGCCCGCGGCGGGGACGACGATGCGGGAGGTAGCTGCCACAGCACCTCGTTGCCGCTCCGCCGGGTGACGCGCGCGTCGAGGCGGACGGCGGCGGCGGCGGCGGCGGTCAGCGGCGGGGTGGGAGGGGCGCGCGGGAGCAGGAGGGCGGTGGCGAGGAGCAGCAGCGCGCACGTCGAGGCGATCAGCACCGCCGGCCGGAGCCACTGCGGGATCCCGGCGAGGATGGCGTGCATCTCGCGTGTCATTTGGATCCGAATCCGAGAGAGATTTTGGGTGGGGGATCGCATCGGATGAAACGGGAGGCGAGTTTGACTTGCCTTGCGGCACAGCGTTGACTTCCGTACGGAGATGGGCCGGGCCCGTGTACAAACGTGGGCCGTAGGGCCGTGATCTTCTTATTGGGCTTTCTGTAGCGTCATCAGACATCCGGCCTGGTAAGGCTAGTGATTTCTTCATCGTCTGGCTGCGCAAGGCTTCGGCGGCCTGCTCGACGCCGACGCCGCCGTGCCGTGCCCTCGTCGCCGTCGGCGTATTCGCTTGTGGATCCTCGGCTTCTCCGTCGCTGCCCGTCTACTTCCGGCGACGAATTGGGCGGTCCTTGATCCGTCTCCTGCTGCTCTCCCCTTCCGGCGAGCGCGGCTTCGATCGGCCGCCATCTCAGGTAGTCCCCCGACGCCTCGTCGATCCCATCCAGGCCTTCACTCCTGCTTCCCATCGAGGTTTGCTGGACCTAGTGCTTGATTCGCCTACCTTGTGCTGTTTATTCGCTGTTACTCGGGCTATTGCTAGTTTGCTAGTACTCCTACTTCCTACTAGTTTATAACCTCACCTCACCCATCCTGCTGCATTGTCTGTTACATGGAGGATTGCTGTTGCTAGGGCTTTGAGTCCCTCTGCTAAAGAATTCGGTAATGGGTACTAAGGATTACTAACATTGCACCCTGTTTATCTTTCATTTCGCCTTTTGTTCATGACCCTGAAATGCATCGTTATGGCAGGGCTAAGGTGCCAAGACAGCAGTAACATTGCCCCGTTTTCTCCCTGTTCCTTGCCATATGGACTATGTTCACATGCCTCATGAAATGTTAATTTTGTGCAAACCATGTCGATCTTATTTGTGCAAGTCGGACATAAATAAGGTCTCAGTTCTTTTGCTTGTGAAAATGGAAACTACTTGTAAGTGGTATTTTATCAGTGTGCAATTGATTATTTTAGCAATCATGGGAACTTGGGAAGCCCTTATTGCATTTTAGTACCACCATGCTTTTCACTTCCGCCTGGCTTTGTTTCCAACACTTCATTTGTTCTTTAGCATGTATAATTTGCCTGCAACCCTTCATTCTAAATCTGGTCTAAGGATTACTAACATTTCGCCATGTAATGGGTACTAAGGATTACTAACATTTCGCCATGTTTATCTGCCATTTCACCTTTTGTACACGACCCTGAAATGCACCGTTATAGCAGGGCTAAGGTGCCAAGACAACAGTAAACATTGCCCCGTTTTCTCCCTGTTCCTTGCCATATGCCCTATGTTCACATGCCTCAGGAAATGTTAGGTTTGTGCAAACCATGTCGATCTTAAATTGTGCAAGTGGGATATAAGGTCTCGGTTCTTTGCTTATCATAATTACTTGTAAGAGCGGTATTTTGTCAATGTGCAATTGATTATTTTAGCAATCATGGTGATCCCTTTTTGTATTCTAGTACCACCGTGCTTTTCAGCTTCAGCCTGGTTTTGTTTCCAACACTTTATTTGTAGTTTAACATACATAATTTGTCTGCAACCCTTCATTCTAGATCCGGTCTTCTTCAGGGCTAGTATATTTTGAGAATATGGGTTCTGATTCTGAAGACTCTAGTGACTATGAGGAGGAGGAGGAAGAACAAGAAGAAGAAGAAGAAGATGATGATGATGATGACCTGATGCTATTCATCTTGCCTGCGTTATATCTAGCAACTACTGAAATTGAAACTCCAGGACAAACATCAAAGCGTAGTGATGCTACCGTAGTTAAAACTAAAGGTCAAGCATCAGATTATGGTGATGCAAAATGGATTTGCAAAGTGCTTGAAGATGATCGGGGCGAAGGATATGGTAAACTTCAAGTTGAGCCTCATGTTCTCCTAGAACTTTCACGCTATCTTAGGTCCAAGAATCTTTTGAGAAATACCAAAGGTGTTTCTGTGGAAGGGAAAATTGGCATTTTTATTTACATGCTATCTCGAAATGCTAATTTTCAAAAACTAAGTGCCAGATTCAAGCACAGTACAGAAACTATCCACAGACATATCAAGGCATGTTTTGATGCAGTCACATCAATGACTGGTGAATTTGTCAAGCCACCTTCAATCCAAACCCATTGGAAAATATCATCTGATCCATGTTATGGGCCTTACTTCGAGGTCAGTATAACTTGTGGCCGTACACATTAGGATTTTTTACCCTTTCTTTGTTACCTTCAGGACTTATTTTCCCTTGCAGAACTGTATTGGAGCAATTGATGGAATTCATGTCCCTATGACATTACCAGAAAGTGAAGCAGCTCCATACCGAAATAGACAAGATTCCGTTTCTCAGAACGTGATGCTTGCTTGTGATTTTGATTTCAATTTCGTTTATGTTTCTTGTGGCCGAGAAGGGTCTGCATCTGATGCAGCAGTCTTATATTCTGCTATTGAATCCGGATTTCAAGTCCCAACAGGCAAGTACTATCTGGTTGACAGGGGTTATCCAAATACGCCATCTTTTCTTGCTCCTTATATAGAAGTCCCTTACGATACTGAAGAGCAAGGGCAGAGCAATTTCCAACCACGAGACTACAGGGAGCTTTTCAATCTTCGTCATGCACAGCTGCGTGGACACATAAAGCGTGCTGTAAGCCTGCTGAAGATGCGGTTTCCAATTCTAAATGCTGCCACATCTTACCGAAAAGATACTCAACTGAAAATTCCAGCAGCGGCAGTAGTCCTGCATAATGTAATCCAGAAGCAAGGAGGTGATGAAGAACTGTTAAGTGATCAAACAATCCCAGTTGCGTCCCGTAAAACTGTTGCTCTTCCTAGCGGTGATGATATGTATGGCTACGATGTTGAAGCTTTCAACAATGAATGCATCATGGGCAGTGCATTGAGGGACAGCATTGCACAGAGCATGTGGGCAGATTATGAAAGAAGCATGTATATGCCCGATTTCACAATGGAAGATGTCGGCCTAACAGAATGTCAAGGCGAGTAAAAGGCTGCTCAATTTCAAGGGGCATTTAGGTTTTACATGATACATATAGTTTGTCTGGTGATGTCCAGATCCTTGCCCCTGATGCGCTTGCGCATGTGATGAACCGGGTTCTGAACTATGGATCGAGACTTGTATGGCTTCTGGGTGAAGATGAAAGTAGTTATGCCCTTCTAGGAATAAGTTGACTCTAACCTGT
The DNA here is from genome assembly GCA_033239725.1 of Echinochloa phyllopogon. Lineage (NCBI taxonomy): Eukaryota > Viridiplantae > Streptophyta > Magnoliopsida > Poales > Poaceae > Echinochloa > Echinochloa phyllopogon. The sequence continues at coordinate 9,802,367 of BTCW01000001.1, forward strand.
AAGTTGGCAGTTTCATATCATGCATCTGTCAATTAAATTAGATTTCTACAAATATGTGTAGCTGGGAATTCTTTGATTAGGAAATCCCGTTGTTATCGTGCCTATTTGAAAATCAGGTGTATGTATCAGGATTCTGTTTCTTGTATGTAGGCATGGCGAGCTAGTTTTCTTGTGCCGTACAGCAGGTAGCAAACCCCAGACGGTCTGATGCACTAGGCGTTTTTCTTTCTTTGGCGCTACTGGCTGCGAAGTTAGGCGTAGTTCTGTTGAGTAGAGCTCCGGCCTGTCTGTAAAGTTCAGGTTAGTAATCAGTGTCTCAAGTAGTAAGATAAATGGAATAGTTAGCCCTGAAATAGAATCCTTGTTCGGAGCAAATCTGTGCCAGTGGTTCATTCCTCTGACCATTTGTTGATGCGTTGTTGCACGGCGTGATCGCTAACCATCCGCTACTGCACATTCTAGCTATGTGATCTGCCACTCAGTACCAAATTATTATTCGCTACTGATCTTAGGGCGTATTTGTTTCAGCTTTTGGGCATCGGTTTTTCAACCTTCTAAAAGTTAAAAAGCTCCCGGAAGCCGCTCGTTGGCTTTTTGGAGCTTTTTGGCTTTTGGAACGTTGAAAAAGCCGAGGCCCAAAAACTCCCCAAAAGCTCAAACAAACACAGCCTTATAATGTTTGACTCTTCATCTTGTTATAAAATTTGTTATAAAACTATGAAATATTGTTTATTTTATCGTTTACTTTACGACTTATTTTTTCTATAATTAGACTATATTTTTCAAATAAGTTGAATGGTCAAACGACGGGCATGAATAATACTACCTATGTTTCAAATTGTAGGTCGTTTGATTTTTTTACCACAAGTTTGACCGGTTATCTTATTCAAAAAATTTGTGAAAATATAGTCAAATTTAAGTCGTTTTTGAAGATTTTTTTATTAATAAAGCAAACCACCACAAAAAATATGATAATTTGCATATTATTTTGAATAATATGAGCACTTAGAGTCAAAAAAGTTAAACGAACTATAATTTAAAACGGAAGTAATTTGGAACCGAGAGGGAGGAAGTGAATCTGACCAAAAAGTTTGGTGGCAATTTGACAGGGTCTCTGTCCGTGGAAGCCTTGAAGGAGCTGGGCAGGCAAGGCTGCACTAGCCGTAGTTGGTAGCGTTCGTGGTTGAGGCTGCCTCCGTTCAAGCCTCAGCTAGGTAGCATGCAAGACGAGAGCTCTACCCCGCTACGCACGAGCCACATGATTCGCCTACCCCCAGTCCACATCCAGGTCTACCAACCAAACAGCATATATTGGTGACGCCATCCAATCCAACTAACACCAGGAATATCTCCGATCCATCAGTAATTCAGTATATATAATAGCAACCCTCGTATCGCTTGTTCTCATCCAGCGAGAGAGGCGGCCGTACACGTCTGCTTCTTCGATCTCCATCGTCTCCTCCGCTAACTCATCAGGTGAGTCGCGTGACTTGCTTTCTCCTCCTCCCGGAACCTGATGTACACGTACTGCACGCGTATGCAAATTAAAAGGTGTCCTCTTGTTTTCACACCACACACTCACGCGCCACCGCCAAGGTATACTTTCATGTTTCATTTTTTAAGGTACGCCGAACCTTTGGAATATCATTCATAATGGGTTAACCGCAAGAACTTGTACTTGGATCACTAGAGCTATTTTTTTTCCCAATGACATTTGCACATCTTGCCATTTGTGTTATGATCCAAGATTAATTTGTTTTGTCCAATTTCTGATGGTAATCTATCCATGATGAAACTTTAACTAGGAAATTACCATCCTGACCATGAGAATCACTTTGCTTTAACAGCACCATCCAGAAGTACCATTACAAAGGGGATATGGCAACGCTGTACAAACCAAAGAACATCCTCATCACGGGAGCTGCTGGATTTATCGCTTCCCATGTCGCAATCCGTATTATCAAGAATTACCCTGATTACAAGATTGTCATCCTTGACAAGCTTGATTACTGCTCTAATCTGAAGAACCTGCTCCCTGTAAGCTCATCTCCAAACTTCAAGTTTGTCAAGGGAGATATTGCGAGTGCTGATCTTGTCAACTTCATCCTTGTCATGGAGAAGATTGACACTGTAATGCACTTTGCAGCCCAAACACATGTTGACAATTCGTTCGGAAACTCTTTTGAGTTCACCAAGAACAATATTTATGGGACACACGTCCTTCTTGAGGCCTGCAGGATCACCGGCCAGATCAAGAGGTTCATCCATGTCAGCACTGATGAGGTCTATGGAGAGACGGATGAGGATGCGGTTGTGGGCAACCATGAGGCATCACAACTACTTCCAACAAACCCCTATGCAGCCACCAAAGCTGGAGCGGAGATGCTTGTTATGGCCTATGGGAGATCCTATGGCCTTCCAGTCATCACTACTCGGGGAAACAATGTCTATGGCCCCAATCAGTTCCCTGAGAAGCTCATCCCGAAGTTCATTCTCTTGGCCATGAGAGGAGAACCTCTTCCGATCCATGGTGATGGATCCAATGTACGGAGCTACCTCTACTGTGAGGATGTCGCGGAGGCATTTGAGGTCATTCTTCATCGTGGAGAAGTTGGACATGTTTATAACATTGGGACAAACAAAGAGAGGACAGTTATGAGTGTGGCAAAAGATATTTGCAAGCTTTTTAGCCTGGAAGCCGACAAAGTCATCAAGCTTGTTGACAATAGGCCCTTCAATGATCAGAGGTACTTCCTGGATGATGAGAAACTCAAGAGCCTTGGATGGTCTGAACGAACTCATTGGGAGGAGGGCCTGAGGAAGACGATGGAATGGTACGTAGCCAATTCTAATTATTGGGGTGATGTTTCTGGTGCATTGTTGCCTCATCCAAGGGCAATGATGATGCCTGGGTTTGAGGGATCTAAGGAGGTTAAAGGAATGCTTGCTCAGTTTAATAGCATTCAGGCAAAGGTTACCCCAACATCTAATAGTGTTCTAGAAACGCATCCCTTCAAGTTCTTGATATATGGTAGGACTGGATGGATTGGTGGACTTCTTGGAAAAATATGTGAGAAGCAAGGGATTCCATATGAATACGGAAAAGGTCGCTTACAAGAGCGTTCTTCTCTCATCCTAGATATGAAAACTATTAGGCCAACACATGTCTTCAATGCTGCTGGTGTTACTGGTAGACCCAATGTTGACTGGTGTGAATCACACAAGCCAGACACCATTCGTACCAATGTTGTGGGTACTTTGACTCTAGCTGATGTGTGTAGAGAGCATGGATTATTGATTATAAACTATGCCACAGGGTGCATATTCGAATATGATGCACATCATCCTGAAGGGTCAGGTATCGGCTTCAAAGAGGAGGACACACCAAATTTTGTTGGTTCATTCTACTCAAAAACCAAGGCAATGGTAAGCTCGTAAAGTGCTTCCTACCTTGTGAAGATCAGTCTTTCTCTATTCAATATCTTGTAGCATTGGTTTTCATAAATTTAAAGCTGTTACTTTTGTGTGTATGTGGTTTTGTTTTCTCTCTCAAAAATGCAGGTTGAAGAGCTATTAAAGGAGTATGAGAATGTTTGCACCCTGCGTGTTCGGATGCCAATATCGTCTGACCTCAGCAACCCCCGGAACTTTGTGACAAAGATTAGTCGTTACGACAAGGTGGTGAACATTCCCAACAGCATGACTATATTGGACGAGCTTCTGCCTATCTCAATCGAGATGGCAAAGAGGAACATGCGAGGCATCTATAACTTCACCAACCCTGGCGTCGTCAGCCACAACGAGATCCTGGAGATGTACAAGGAGTACATTGACCCTAGCTTCAAGTGGACAAACTTCACCCTTGAGGAGCAGGCCAAGGTCATTGTTGCGCCCCGGAGCAACAACGAGATGGATGCAACCAAGTTGAAGAAGGAGTTCCCTGAGCTACTGTCGATCAAAGACTCATTGATTAAGTACGTCTTCGAGCCCAATAGGAAAACACTAGTAAACTGAAGGCCGGTAAAGCCAATAATAAAAAAATACAGCTACCATTATAAGCAAGTCGCATCTATTGTTCAGCGTGAATGATTCGTTTATAAGTAGCAGTGTACCTGCGCTATAGGGTGATCCACAGCTGATATATATCAATAACATGGTAGTGGTTTCCCAGTATGTTGTAGAAATCATTACTACTTGTTGAGGAGTTGAAATATTATTACTACTTGTTGAGGAGTTGAAATATTCACTCTGTCGTATGCCACTTCTATTGTCTCAGCAATGATTCTCCACTCTTTGATCTGTTGGTTCCTATCAATGTAACAGCTAGTACATTTAATTTTTTACCTCAAGATCTTGCCTTTTATACCATGAAAGAAACCCTATATTAATATTTGCACCTGGTACATTGAAAGCATCCATTCCATTTTGTTCCTTATTAACTTATTCTCCCACTCGACAGATATACCAATATACTAATATATGATCCTAAATACTAGCTAATTTCTATAATGCTAAATTACCTACTTTTGCCATTGCTAATGAAATAGATAATTCTATATTGGTAAAATATCCTGCAGTCACATGTATCTCAACTAATAAGAACCTTTCTCGCCATTTAGACATAGTTGTATAGCCCAAATAGAGCGCCAGCATGAAATCAACCTGGTACACATAGTTTGGGCTATACAAAAAAAAGGGAATGAATAAACTATTATCGGATTCTTACCTGAATTGATATTGCCTTTTTTTCTGTAAAGTTTGGTACACATATATAGTTTCACTATTTAAAACAATAGTTCATCAACTCTTGCTTACGCACAAGCTAGTAATTTTGCGAGACATAGATATTATAAATCAATAAAAAGTTAGAGTAATGAAAATTACTCACCTCTCCCTCCCTTTCATTTGCTAAATATTCCAACACAGTACTCGTACGGATGTGCACTTACTACTTTTATATATAATCATATCTGACAGGCTCTAGTTAACAATTTCTAGGAATTTTTTCTCCGAACCTAAAATAAATTTTAAGTCTCCAACTTTACATATGCAACACTATAATGCTAGTTCCTTATTCAGATACTTTCGGATGAAGCCAAGCCATGAAACCAAAAAAAAAACAGAGAGAAAACGTGGTTCAGGGTGAGGTCCAGCCAAGAGCACCATACCACAAGTTTGTGAGTGCAGATGACGAGCACCATGGTAAAGGCCGTAGGAAGAGAGATCATGGTTAATGGGCGAACAATGACCTATCGCAGGGATGGCATGCTATTGTGTGGCTGCCAGAGCAGAGAGGGATGACGACACTGACGAGCTTCCACTCTATTCCCCACTTTGTTTTATCTGTGCAAAAAAGACTAATTTCCGTTCACTCCAAATAATAAACATGGGGAAAAAAGATAATATCTACTCCCACCAACCCCTTTCCCATTCCACCAACCCATGAACCAAACGCCACCAGGTTTCGCTCTGCTTCAGCTCTTCTCTGCTGCCCGGCTCAGCTCCTCTTCCTCTGCATCGATCTCCGGTCATCGCCCAGGCCAGGTCGCGCTGCTCCACAACGATGTGAGTCCCGGCGATCTCAATCTGCATATCGGCTTGATTTTGTTGAGCCATATTTTGACCTCATGAGCTTGATTTAAGGAAAGAATGTACAGTGCACATGGCCCCCATAAAAGCTATGTAGTGGACACAATGTTTCATGCTTATGCAAATGCGTCTCGTTTCACGGATTTGTGTTGCACGTTTTAAATTTTATAAGATCCCTAGCCCAGCCCCTGGCTCTCTATGTAATATGAAAATGTTAATCCAAAATAATGAACTTGTTGAGTTATTCTAAAACAGGTTGTCAGTGAAATTTGCGTACTAGTGTTTCTGAATGACTCCAGCTGTTATTTGATTATTATGGTCACTACGGGTTTGCAGACTCTACGTCTCTACCAATATTACTGTAGTAATGTGTGATGTGGGATTCAAAGTTTCTGATTTTCTTTCTGAGATATATGGGCACTGAAACTGGTTTCTATAGTAATAGTAAATCTAGGAGGAATTCTCTTTAGTCCTATAGTAAACTGGTTTTGTTTAGTCCTATAGCTATTGGAATTCTCTGGTTATCATATGGATAGTAGCAGCAGTAATTTTCTCCATGGACACAACTCTTTCCACATTTCCTTTCTCGTGCAGCCGGCCCCAAATAGAAAACTCCTGCACAAGGCCACCTCCTTCCACTGCTCCACTTACCTTGTCCTGCAGCTCTGTTCTCTCATGTCAAAGGAGAGCGTCACAGCCCCAACTCTAATAACCTTTCCTCTGATGCATTTTCCATTTTTCCCAACGTACATGCATGATTTGTAATGTCTATATTAAGCAAATTTGGGCACCGCTGTCAGAGTAGCCTTTCTTACTTGTCACAACTGACACATTTTACATGCAAAAGTTAGTTATATATTCGATTTCTGTGAGTGTGTATAATCAGGCTTTGTTTCTTAAGTCTTACATGCTAAAAATAACAGGTCAATTCGTTCAATTTTAACTTGTAGATCAAATGACATGGACGGTCCACAAGAGTGCTAAACTATATAACAATTAAATTGTTATCCTGAACTTAGCGAATCATATTATGTTTCCCATGTTTTAATTGCATTCGTGTATCTCCATCCTGAACCTTCAGAATCATATTACGTTTCCCATGTTTTTTATGCAATTCATGTATCTTTGGTGCTTGTTTGATTTTTCACCATCTTCTCATGTCTGATCCCATTTAACCACTTTATTTGCAGAGAAGTATTTTAGAAGTAATAGAGCAGCGATGCCATACAAACCTAAGAACATCCTCATTACAGGAGGTGCTGGGTTTATCGCCTCCCATGTCACAATCTGCATTATCAAGAATTACCCTGATTATAAGATAGTCGTCCTTGACAAGCTTGACTACTGCTCTAATCTGAAGAACCTTCTCCCAGTTTGCTCATCTCCCAACTTCAAGTTTGTCAAGGGTGATATTGCAAGCGCTGATCTTGTCAACTTCCTCCTTGTCACAGAGAATATTGATACTATAATGCACTTTGCAGCCCAGACACATGTTGATAATTCATTTGGGAACTCCTTTGAATTTACCATGAACAATGTATATGGCACTCATGTCCTTCTTGAAGCCTGCAAGGTTACAGGCCAGATTAGGAGGTTCATCCATGTGAGTACTGATGAGGTCTATGGGGAGACAGATGCAGATGCAGTGGTTGGCAACATGAGGCAGCACAACTGCTCCCCACAAACCCGTATTCAGCCACAAAAGCTGGAGCAGAGATGCTTGTTATGGAATATGGGAGATCCTACGGTCTGCCAGTTATCACTACTAGGGGAAATAATGTCTATGGCCCTAATCAGTTTCCTCAGAAGCTTATCCCAAAGCTAATTCTCTTGGCCATGAGAGGGAAACCCCTCCCAATCTATGGTGATGGATCCAATGTCCGAAGCTTCCTCTATTGTGAGGATGTTGCAGAGGCTTTCGAGGTCATTCTTCATCATGGAGAAGTTGGACATGTTTACAATATTGGGACAAAGAGAGAGAGGACTGTCCTTGATATTGCAAGAGATATTTTTTTTGAACGAACCGCACGAGACAGTGCGTGTTTCATTGATATAGCAGAAAAAATACAAGTCTACGACCCTGGAAGGCCGTAGGCAGGAAACATAAAAGAAAGAAAAAGAAAAACTCGCCCGGTTGGATTGGGACCTCAACGCGGGTTACCGCCCACAACCGCTCACCAGCCACAATCCTACACACGAAGACGACAGCAGAGAAAACCAAAACCACAGCTCCGCCCACATGCCGCACCCTTGAAGACATCATAACTCCGGCGTGGGTCGGCGCTGATAGAGAAAACAAAGAAAGTAGACGCCTTCGTTGGACGTTGCAATCTTACAAGACCTATCCGACGGGATGAAAAACACCGAATCCGAGCAAAAACAACGCGCGGGGGCCTCGCCTCATCCGCCGTTGGACGCCTCCTCTTGTGCGCGGAGACCTCGCCACATCCGCCACAACTCCATGCTCCGGACTCGTTCCTTGTGTTGCCGTCAGGACAGCGAGCATGATGCCCCACCTCCAAAGCTCCTCACCAAAACAATCATAACGACGCCATAGGTCTGAATCATCGCGTTGGTTCCCCCCGCATGATGAGGAAGAATCAACACCCTTGAGCATGTCCCACAACGGGATAGCCAACACCGGTTGTCGGAGCAAGCAGTGCTAGAACAGAGTAGGGTCTCTAAAGACGACGCCTCCAACAAGGGAACGACGCAAGATGCGCCGTCGTCGCTCGTCCATCATGGACAGGGTTTTCACCCGGAGAACCCCGCGCAGCAGGGTGATAGCTCCACAATGACGCCCTCAACAGGGGAAGTGGTACCCTAAGGTGCCGCCATCATCAGCACCGCAAAACGCCGGTGAGGGCTTTCGCCCGGAGCGTCAACCCACGCTACACGTACCCGTCATAGCACTCCGAGCCTAGACCAGAGCGGCGCCTCCGTCGTGCTGCCGCACACCATGCTGCCGCTTAGGACGCCTCTGCTGCCTCCTCCTGGCCACGGCCACCTCCGCCCGCGCTCTGGCGCCGCCAGTCGCCGCCAGCCACCCAGCTGCCATCGTAGGCCGCCGCCGTCCTCGTGTGGCCGCCGCCGTCCTCGTGTGCCGCCCCAACGCAGCTGCCGCCGCAGCCCACCACACGCCGTGAGCCCCCAGGAGCGACCGGCCTCCCGCGCCGCTCACAGCCGCCGCTACCACTCGTCGGTGTGGCCTGCTGCCGCCGCCTCGCACGCGGCCTCGCGCGCCGCCCGCTGCCGCTGCCGACGCACGTCGCCCCGGCCGCCGCCACCGCGGCCTCGCCAAAGCCGCCCGCTGCCGCACTAGATCCGGCAGCCAGGGGCCCGGATCCGGCAGCGAGGACACCGGATCCGGCCAATCCCGAGCCGGCGCCGCCGGAATCCGCGCCGGACCGGCGGTCCACTCCAACGACCGAAGGCGGCCGCGCCTGCTTGAAGTCGATGGAGGGAGGGAAGACGCCCCCCCCCCCCCCGCCGCCGTCCTTGCGAGCTGCACAGACTTCCGGCGGGCTTGCTCGGGCGGCGGCGCGGCGGAGGGGGAGAAGGTGGGAGGGGTGGCGGCGAGGTGGGAGGTCCCGGCCGCCCGTGTCGCCCACGCGGGAGAGACGTGGGATTGCAAGAGATGTTTACAAGCATTTAATCTTGATGTTGAGAAAGCCGTGCAGTTTGTTGTTGACAGACCTTTCAATGATAAGAGGTACTTCCTCGATGATGCGAAGCTCAAAAGCCTTGGGTGGGTTGAGCGCACTCCATGGGAGGAGGGCCTGCGGAAGGCAATAGAATGGTACGTAGCTAATTCTGACTTTTGGGGTGATGTTTCTGGGGCACCAGTGCCCCGAGAACATCGATGATGCCCAGTTATAGGGGATCTGAGGAGATCAAAGGAATTCTTAGTCAGTTTACTATCTATAACTAGTCCATCAACCCGTGCTATTGCACGGGGCTAGGAAATATTTAAGATTATTTTATACTATTTTTTCAAAAATTTACATGGCATGTTTATATTCCTACACAAAAAAGGCCATAATTAGTATGTATGCCAAATGGATTCTACTTGTATAATTAAAAAGCATATAGTAAAAATTTCAATGTTGTTTCTTCATTGATGGGAATACGTATTTTTCTTTCAGAGGGATGGGAATAAGTATTGAAAATGTTGTGTTTGCACTTCGAAGTGACTCTAAGTACCCCAAACAAATATTAGAATATATGTTGGGATTACCCATGATGATTCTTAGAAACTCTAATGGAGATTTGTGTGTACATTTCATTTCTAATGCTCCTTTGTCCTTTCTAGTTATTTTAGGTCAACAATTGTTCTTTACTTTTACTTGCATTTATACTTAGGAAGTTAATGTCAAAAGTGTGTATTGGTGAACATTTGAATATGTTTGAAACATCAATATATAGTATATGCCACTAATTTAACACACATATATAACCCATAGCAGGATTTACTATATGAATTAATATCTTAATTATACTATAACACATTATTCAGTATACTACGTTAATTTACTTGAAGCATATATCATGACGACCATGAGACATAAAGCCATACTCTTTCTATCCCACAGAGAATGCAATTATAGCATTGCGGGGTTTAGACCACCTTGGTAGTAGGTCAATCTCACATTTAAGCCACTCATGGTAATTAGCCATCTCCTGTTAGTTGGCCGCTAATTGTGCTGGTTTCAGCTGATCCCTGATCCAATCAATCAAGTAGTATGTTTTTTTGCTCAGGAAAAAAATTTGTGAACTCGTGACTACCAAATCCCGACAGGGCATCTCACCTTGGTGGCTCCATATACACGTCCTAGTGCTGTCAGTGGTCGTTGCTGGCCTGATCTTATGAATCATGTTAGTAAGAAATCAGGATGCACCAAGGAGTAACAAACCTCTACCTGGTTGCACAAGTAGTTCAACATGCAGTGCATACATGACCATATCCAGCGTCCCTTTAGGATGAAGCACGTAGGTGAGCATTGAGATTCAAAAATTTTCCAAGAAGATGAAGAATTAGGGCCTCAGTACGGGTTGCTTGCTTCCTCGCTGAACTTGCTGCCGCGGCTACTGCCATAGCAAGGTCATGTACGTTACTGCGATGGCACGACGCAGCGTCACCCTTGGCAACGGTGATCATCAGTTTTCTCCGAAGGGCTGACCACCCGGCGTCGTTATAGGCGGCGGCGGCATGCGAGGGATAAACGTGAGCAGGCACGGGGAGAGATCATGGCTCCGTGATATTTTTGTATTGTATCTGATTATATTTTGTGGCTAAAAAACAGTTATACGGGAATTATTTTTGAATGGCACAGGTGTGTAATTTAGATATAAATTTAGGGGGTTATTTTAGACTATTATCATAATGGCAGAGGTGGGTAATTTTTTTGAAGATAAAATAAGATCCAGTGGCTATCATATTAAAGACTACCAAATCAACGGTTCAAAGTTTCTGATTTATGTGAGAATTTCTACGATTTATCTTTTTTCTAGCGCGTCTTGTGAGGATTAACGTGGAGCCTTCAAAATGAGCCTCCAATCTCTATCTAATTATAAAGCAAGGATTGATTCAGCGGTACGTCATAATTTTATATTAAACCCCTAATATATTTACAAATTCTGCACTTTGGTCTAATATTTATGCACTTGGATTCTTTGTACGTCTGTCCGTCTTTTCTTCTTCGTGTATCTATCCGTCCGAGCCAAATCCCGCGCCTTGAGTTCCTGACCTCCGGGAGCTTTCGATCCGTTTGTCTGGTGACCAACTCGAGCTGGACTCGAACACGTTGGCTGAGATGGCGCACAACCAGGCGCGTGGGCCGGCAGGTGCGACGGCCAGCCCCCAGGCAGCGCGCGTGTGCCCAAGCAGTTGGACGTGAAGGCTGCCGACCATATGTGGACTCATTCGCCACGCCACGAGGATTAACACTGTGCTTTGACGAATTTGCGGCACTAGCGGAACAAACAACATGCATGCAAGTCCAACGTGAGCGCTGGGCTCTGTAGAAATTATTATTTTTAATATCTGATTGACTATATTTTTATATATATGAATACTACATGTCTACTACTTTTAAAGAGGAAGTCGGTATGTTTCTAAACTTTTGATCTCATTGTCTAACTCGTGCTCAAATTTCATTATCGATATAAAATGTTGGATCGATTGATTTAGAATTTCTATTGTGTCCCTAGATCATTTTATATATGCATATATTGTGAGGAGAGGTGCTTACGATCTTCTCGATGATTTAACACGTCATAGTTTATTTGAGTATAATTATCTAGACTACAGAGATTCGTAAGTTCTTTATTTTAATGTACATTCTAGGATATTCTAAAATTTTATATGAAATAACTTAAGGAAATCAATAAATTTCAGTAGTGCATGGACATTGTCTAATAGTGAATCCTGCTTCCCGTGTTGCGACTCACCACAACCATACAGACCACCTTCCACATAGGCTCAGTGTGGGTGGTGGCGTGGAGATTTCAGCTTCGAAGGTGGGCAATGGCATATATGAGCACGTATGTGATGGCTGATGAGTTAGACAGACAAGAGGTGCATATATGAGTATAGCTGCACCGAGGGCATCATCATCAAGAGCACCAACAAATCGTTGAGAAGGGGAGGAAAACAAAATCTAGCAGCTCTTTTTCTCGTAGGGCAAGAGTACCAGCTATCAAGCGAAATGAGTGAATTGAGTTCGTGACAGTAACGAACTAAGCGCAGATAAGTACCCGTAGCAACGCACGGGCATTTTTGCTAGTTAGTAATAGTAAGATAATTAGACAAATTTGGTGGTTGCTCAGACATCAGAAGATGCTTCTTAGATGCGTGCATGCCTTCAAGTTTCCAAAAGTAAAGCTCTGAATTCCTATTCTGTTAAGTTGACCACATGATTGTGGAAATTAAGCACGATTCACGTCTCTCAATAACCAAGACGGGGTAGATTACAAATTTACTTCATCCGTTACAAATCTGATGACTTGTTGTTGCTGGAAAAGGCAGTCGTTTGGGCCCAATGAAACTTAAACTTGCAGTTACGTACAACAACAGCACAAAATTCTAGTATCTTGCTTGTGTGCACAAGAGAAGCTGCGCCATGAATTCTGCCATTATTGTCTGCTGAACTTGTTCGACCATCCACAACCACCAGGTCATGCCAGCTCACCAAAGGTATTTGAGTTACAACTTTCTACTGGTAGTTAAGAGTTTGCAATCGAGGAGTTCTTCTCTTTAGTTTCTTCCTAAACTCTGTACTCTCTATTTTCAATGAATCAATATTTCAGTTCTAAAAAAATCATTGTTACAAAGTTATGAATAGTGTAGTGTGCGCTTGATATCACAAGGAAGACACAACTGGAATAATTAATCCCTTTTCCGGAGCAAACAGTGCCAGTCCGTTCATAAGTCTTCTAGTTTGAGGATATGGTGAGTTGAGAGTGTTCAGAGATGTGAAAGCATGGCTTCCATGGTTTGCGGATGAAGATTGAAGTGGATGTTCTGTAGCGAGCTGACACCCTACCTGTGAGTTGGCAGTTTCATTCCTGCATCCGTCAAATTGGATGTCTAGAAATATGTGCGATTAGGACGTTTTAATTAGGAGATGTGGTTCCTCCATGTTTTCTCTCAAGACTTAGAAATTACAATATTGACATTGGGAAAGAATCTGTAAAGTGTCCATACACCTATTTACAATTACCCACCGCTAAGTTGTTCATTTGTCTATCAGTTTGTTAATTGCAATGGTGTATGGCGTGATCAACGTTTGCTTTCTAATTGTCCGTGAGCTGCTTTTACCCCTGTTGCTTGGCAGAATGGGAGGCCTTTCTTGTCCATTTGGAAACTGAAATATCCAAAGAGATTATAACATGTTCCTACTTCACTTGCAATCGCAAAGGAAAGCATGCATACAAACTAAAAGTCCAATCATATGGATATATGGGCCCCTTGTGGGACATAGAAATTAGACATGCAAAGACTTGATCGTAGAAGTTATAAATAGCTACCCGGCTGCGCAGGAACCACATGATACGCCTAACCCCATGCCGAGATCCATTCACACAAGAGTGAGACTTGATCGCTGGGTGCTGAGGTTGGTTGGATTCACAGTCAGAACTTGATTGACCAAGGAATTATGAGACGTCAGGTGCTAATTAATCGACCAACAGATGGCTTGTTAGCGTTCCTCCGATTGGATAAACGCACCAACCTAGCGCAAGCTCTCTCCATCCCAGAACGGATTCTCAACTTTGTGAAGGGAAGTCGCCGGTGGGAACTGTACATTGTGTCTAGATAACGAACAGTACTTAGTGCTGCTAAATTTAATAACTTAGCAGTTGTACTATGATGTATAGTTATATCACTTTATAATCTAACAAGTTATAAAATATGCAAATGGATACACAAACTTGTCAAAAACATGCAACTACAGTCATATTTACGCCTTTGTGTGTATTTTGCTATAGTGATTTGGAACGGATGGGGTACTTGGTAGCGTGTATCTTCGCCATGGATGTCACATACTTTCGATGAGCCTATATGTAGCTATCTATGTATATGTTTCAAAACAGAAGCAGGGAAGCCGAAGGCCAAGAAGACACTTGGAGTGCAGGGCAAGCAATAGTTATGTTTCACATCCACCTTTGTAAAATAAGGTTATTAGAACAATTGATCAAGAGATCAATTAGAACAATAGCCCAAGGAAGGTGAATAGGGTACCTCCGATCACTTGATCACTTCAATTGATCCTTTTCTTTTCTCTTGAGATATAATGTTTCAAATACTAAAACTATCAACTATGTATACCCAACTTTATAGAAAGAAAGTAATATTACGCATGCAAGAGTCCGATAACATTCACACAGGTTCATTCTTTTCCTTATTGCACACACCCCCTGTTGATTTCACTCTATTGCTCCATTTTGCACTATATAGCCATACTGAAATGGCAAGCAGTCTTTAAGGCTTCTTATTGGTTGAGCAAGCAGTCTTTCAAGATTCTTATGAGGCATGCTTCTAACGGGCTGCCACGCGGGAGGTACTGGAAGACTTTTCAAAGGGCTAAGTATAGGCACCGGGAAAGAGTGGGGGGTTGAAGTGGAGTTGCCACGACGATTTCTGGTAAGTCGAGTGCGGAGGAACTGAGAGGGAGAAGGCTGGGCTCCCCAGATTGTGCAAATTAGCCATTCCACTTCGGGGCCGTGTGCACATAGCCTGGAGGCAATGCCTTGTGCTGTGGCGTCAATTCTAGCTTCTGATGCGGGAGCTTCTAGCTGTTCGCTTTGAAATTGGCACTTTGAGGGCGGAGCGTGAATTAAGTAAAGGCTTATTTGTCAAATCCAGTTCTGAATGTTTTATTTTTATTAACCAAAACCAACATTTCTCATACTTGCAACTAAGAACCCAATATGACGAGGTATGACGAGCTAACACTCCCAAACCCATTGGATTCAATATGGTGTTCTAGAGACGTCTTAGCATTGTGAACTTAGATCTTGTGTGTGTTTTCGTTCGGACAGAAATATATTGAACGCACTGAAAATACATAAAGCAGTACTCCTTTCGCTTCAAATTATAGTTCGTTTGACTTTTTTTGACTTTAAGTTTGACCGCTCGTCTTATTTAAGATTTTGTGCAAATTATCATATTTTTGTGGTGGATTTCTTTATTAATAAAAAATCTTCAAAAATGCCTTAAATTTGACTATATTTCTATAATTTTTTTAAATAAGACGAGCAGTCAAACTTGTGATAAAAAATCAAACGACCTATATTTTGAAACAGAGCTGGCGCCTTATTAACTTGGATAGTAATGGTACATAGCAACTAGCAAAGGCTACACCAGCCTAGTTACCCTTGCTGGTTGCGTGCTGCTATTCGTTCCCTTCCCTGTTCCCTGAAACCGACCACAACTTGGCCGCCCGTCTCTCTCTCTCTGTTTTGCCTCGTGCTTCTCGTGCTGCAGAAGGCGTCTTCTCCACCGCACCACGTACCAACCCCGCCGCGCCGTGCGCGGTAGTTAGCTTTGCTCTCCGCCGGCCCGCTGATTGAGCTCCCTCCGGCTCCGACCCCTATATTAACAACTCCTTCTCATCGTCCACGCTCTCCCATCATCTAGCCGAGGTCGTTTTATTTGCTACAGACTTCGATCACCATCCCCTTCTAGTCTTCTCCACCAGGTGAGACACATGACTTCTTTTACTTGCGCTCTCCTGTCAGCATCCATGCACTGTCCTGCATGCGTGCTAGGTGCTCTCCTTAGGTCAGTCTCAATGAAAGTTTCATGGACACAATTACCTAGAATGACACATCGTCTAAAAGTGTTTGAAACCAGGATGAAACACATTCCTCTCAATGCATAGTTTCATCAATTGTTGTTTCCTAGGTCACATGCAAGACACAAGCTGTCTAGGTAACTGTGTACATGGAGTTTTATCACCATGAAACTCATTTCACCTCTCTCTTCATTAATATACAGTGCCACATAATTAAAAATACTGACATGACAGTCAATTTATTATCTATGAAACTCACCGAGATTGGCCTTATTTGTGCATGTTCGTGTTCTTAGCTAGCTTGGGGACATACCGTATAGAATAACTTGCCGTGCATTCACAAACTTCAATTTTCTTACCGACTCACAGTGAGCATTGTGAATATGTACATTCACGTCGTCAAACTTGTTTTTTGTGGAAACTTTCCTGAACTTTCAATTACTATTGGGATGTTTTATTTCGCGTTTTCCAAGAGTACCACGCACATCGTCTCAAGAGCTTTGAGTTGATGGACGGAGCAAGGCCTCACTACAAGAATAACTCACATCCGCACCCCTCATATGCCTCTGTGCACTCAAGATCCGGTGCTAATGTAACGTTAGCACCGGGTGCGAAATTGGGGCGCCCTCGGGAACCCTTTAGCACCGGTTGGTAACACCAACCGGTGCTAAAAGTCCCTTAGCACCGGTTGGTGTTACCAACCGGTGCTAAAGGCCCCGACCCTTTAGCACCGGGTCGTAACATCAACCGGTGCTAAAGGGTCACCTTTTAGCACCGGTTGGTGTTACGATCCGGTGCTAAAGGTCTTTTAGCACCGGGTCGTAACACCAACCCGGTGCTAATGGGGGTGTCACATGCTACTACAAAAGAAAAGAATCTTCTATCTCATCACATGTGGTTTGTAGGTGAGATGGTTAGGTGGGTATGCATGAGCCAAGAGGTCATGAGTTCGAATCCCCGCAGCAACGCACATATTTTTTGGCTAATGTCTGTTTCTCCGGTAGTGCCTCAATGCAATTTTCATTTAGTTATTGCATTGCATTGTGTTATGCTTCAAAACAAATTGGGTTTTCATTTCCATAAAACGATTTGGTCACATTGGGATTTAATTTCGTCTCCAAGGCATAGGTAGGTGTGCATAACAATCAAGTTTCATAGTAAACCGATTCTGTCTCTCTTCGTAAATTTCTTGTCATGTGAGTGATTTAGCACATCGCATTTAATGTGATCGGAACTTTTATGAAACCTGGACTGAGTGACCTTATAATGATTCCATCTGTTTACTCTATTTATAAGCTTGTATCTTGAGTTTTTATTTGAAACTCTTCCGTGTCCCAAAAATACAATTATACAAACTAGTCTATCAATCAATATTAGTTGGCTACCGCATGGGCACTCTTAGGTGATATGAATATTAGAAGTTTTTGTTTAATTTTAGAAAGAATAATTAATCAATTTGGCTCTTGCTTTGGGGTACGTTGAGATTTTAAAACTAATTTTTGTTTAAACAATTTATTGTGGAGCCATAAAAAGGACGTGTAATTTTGTAGCAAATCACTATACTCCCTCCTTTTGCTTTTATAAGGCGCACATGTATATCAAGATTCGAACTCGACAAAATTTGGCCAATAATTTAAGCAACAAATTTTAACTTTTATCATGCGAATATAGAATTGTTAGATTAGTAATGAAAATACTTTCTAATGATTATAAATTAATAATTATAAATAATATAATATAAGATAATTTAATGGTCAAAGTGTAATTTGGAAGATCATGTCAAGTCAAGTCGTGCCTTATAAAAGCAAAAGGAGGGAGTAAAACATAATATATTAATGAGCATTTGGTTGTCATGAAGTCATAATTGGGGAGCGAGATCAATAAAATTTGAATGATGTAGTTCATAATATGTATGGAAATTGCTAGATACAGTTAGCTTCAATTTTTCCTCAGAGATCCATGATATTAGTAGCATATCATTATGGATTCCTATCTTCTCCTTTGTCCCATTTGTGCCCTAGTCTTGCAGCTAACTATCATGAAAATCGAGTACGTGTGTGTATATATATCATGTTTTTCATAGATTAAAGTAGAAATATAGTATCTAAATTTTTGTAGTTTCAGGAATAGGTAAATCTACAAAAAAATTTGCTGCATTGGTTGATGACACAGAATACCTTGTGAACATATCAGTCAGTTATTTAATTTCCAAGGTGAGGTTTATTGTAATGACTAATATTGAATGAAGACTTACTGCCAAATTTCCTCACAGTTGTATTGCGATGACATGGGACTTAGTCATATCATCGATTTCCTCAACTTTAGCTCCTAAAAAATCACTGTAACTCAGTAAATTTCATCACTGTAAATTTAGAAGTGAAAAATAGTGTAATTAAAGATACACAAGTAAATCAGTAGAAAAAAATAGTTATTGAGATACTCTATCAACAGGAGTATATTTTAGTTCAACAGGGGTGCTGGTAGCAAGCATATAAACATTGAAAGTTTGGTAGTTATTTTTAAGAAAAAAATATAACAGCATACTCTATCAGTAGCACAATATCAGGGATTTTGGTCAATGCAAAGTTTGGCCAGGTTTATTCTACTGATCCAATATGTTCAGTAACTCGATGGTCACCTCAAATGTAAAGTCAATGATAATGTTTGACCTAAGAGATAAATGTCCACATTTATCTTTTCATTTAGACAGTGTATCAGTGGTGAAGAACTTGAAACCATACTTTGGGGTGTCATCCGATCTTTTCAAGAGTAGTCGCATCAATCAGTGGTTTGGACTTTTTTAAGTATGAGAGATAGAATTAGAAGGAATACGTACAAACATGAGGAATAGAGAGAGGTGAGTCATCATCCATACCTTTTGGTTGATGAAAGCAGCGAGAGGCCAAAACACCAATTAGATGCATTTGATTTGGCGTGGCGCTGTAGCCTACGCAGCAAGCACAAAAGAGATCCTGGCGTCAAGCTTAGCTGCCGTAGATGAAGAGGTGGTGACGATCCAAGCTGCAGGAACTGCAGATCACGCGAAGGCGGCAGCGGCGGAGTTGACACCCTGGCTCGCCGTTGATGGGTATTGATTTTTTTTTATTCGCTGGGATAATATCTTAATGGCATATTTGGGTAACTCAAATATTGATTTAGGGGGCTATTTTATGATAGTTCTTTTATAATGGCATAGGTGGGTAATTTTTTGATGTCGAGTAGATCTAATGGCTATCATTATCATTGATAATTAGACTCCATCAAATCAATGATCGGATGTTTCTGATTTTTGTGAGAATTTCTAGCATTTATCTTTTTTCCTAGCGCGTCTCGTGGGGATTAACGTGAAGTCTCCAAAAGGAGCCTCCAATTAGTAATAGTAAGATTCGAAAATGACTGTACTACTAATTATTGGAATAGGACAGATGGTGTTTCTGTATTTTTTTTAAATTACTTATGCACTCTGAAGTTTAATTAAGGGAATGAGCACAATTATTTGGGCATTTCCCCTAATAAACTAGACATGTAAAAGTTTAAAGGTTAAATGTGCCTCACATGTTGGTACAAAAGCTATACTCACATTCTTTGCGGTTGAATTTTAAGATTATATTCTTTGTGAGACGGAAAGAAGTCTTTTTTTTGTTGGGTGTGTTTCTCATTTTTAGACGGTAAAATCAACCACGCAATAACCATATTATGTTCCCATATCTGAATCAATTCATATCTACAATACTCGATTGATTTTCCATCATGATCTGATTCTTTTTATTTTTGCAAAATCATGCAAGTTAACAAATCTAATCCTATCGAGTCGATTGCTTTCAGAACAGCTTTCGAAGGCAATAACACAGAGGATATGGCGACACCATACAAACCTAAGAATATCCTCATCACTGGAGCTGCTGGATTTATCGCTTCCCATGTCGCAACCCGTATTGTCAATAAGCATCCTAATTACAAGATAGTCGTCCTCGACAAGCTTGACTACTGCTCTAATCTGAAGAACTTGCTCTCTGTGAGCTCGTCGCCAAACTTCAAGTTCATCAAGGGAGATATCGCAAGCGCCGATCTTGTCAACTTCATTCTTTTCACGGAGGACATTGACACTATAATGCACTTTGCAGCCCAAACACATGTCGACAATTCATTCGGAAACTCCTTTGAGTTCACTAAGAACAATATTTATGGTACACATGTCCTTCTTGAGGCCTGCAGGAACACTGGCAAGATCAAGAGGTTCATCCATGTAAGCACTGATGAAGTCTATGGAGAGACAGATGAAGATGCAATAGTTGGCAACCACGAGGCATCACAGCTTCTGCCGACAAACCCCTATGCAGCCACCAAAGCTGGAGCAGAGATGCTTGTTATGGCCTATGGGAGATCCTATGGCCTTCCAGTCATCACTACTCGGGGAAACAATGTCTATGGCCCCAATCAGTTCCCTGAGAAGCTCATCCCGAAGTTCATTCTCTTGGCCATGAGAGGAGAACCTCTCCCGATCCACGGTGATGGATCCAATGTACGGAGCTACCTCTACTGTGAGGATGTCGCCAAGGCATTTGAGGTCATTCTTCATCATGGAGAAGTTGGGCACATTTACAACATTGGAACAAAGAAAGAGAGGACAGTGATGGATGTGGCAAAAGATATATGCAATATTTTTAATCTTGAAGCTAAGAAAGCTATCAAGTTTGTTGACAACAGACCTTTCAATGATCAGAGGTATTTCCTGGACTATGAGAAACTCAAAAGCCTTGGCTGGTCTGAGCGCACTCACTGGGAGGAGGGTTTGAGGAAGACGGTGGAATGGTACATGGCAAATTCTAATTACTGGGGTGATGTTTCTGGGGCACTGTTGCCGCATCCAAAGGCAACAATGGTGCATGGGTACGAGGGCTCTGAGGAGATTAAAGGAGTGCTTGCTCATTTTACAACTCAAAATCAAACAAAGCTTATGGTTGCTCCAACATCAGAACATGCCGCTAATAAATTAGAGGACAAGTTGCACAATGGTTCACTGGAGTACACCAATGGAACTGCTCATTAGATGGGGTGTCCACCAGTGATTTTGTTGTGTGCACCTACCATGTGGTCAAACGCTAATTTCAGGTTATGTTGAGTGGAGTAGTTGGTGTGTGGGTTAATAGCCCACTCTTTTCATGTCCCTTCCATTGTTACTGTTTGCAAAAGTTATAACTATTGGTCATGTATGAGCTTTATTAAGCCTTGTTTGCAACAATCAATACAACATGTTTGTTCATTGCAATGTGTCCATCATTTTATTAATGAAATCATTATCTTGCTTTGGTAAGACAAGGGTGTTGATTAACATATTGCTAGAGATTTGAATTGTATCCCTGTTCAACAATAAATAGAATGACCCAACATATAACAAAGAACACAAATCAGACTTGTTTTCAATCAACCATCCATGACTACAATGGGATGTCTCATCTCATATACTCCTTATTCACCACCACCAAAGGTAATACAACAACCATTATAAGCAAGCAAGTAGGAGCCATTGTTTACAAATGACCTAGAATGTTTGTTTGTTATACTTCAATACTTAGCATCATACCTCAAGTATAATAGGTTGATTCACAGCTGATAAATACATTTTAGAAATTTGTTGGGCACAACATGTTGATTGCCTCATTTGCCATTGAGACCTATTGCCTATCGAGGAGTTAAAATGTTTGTTCTGTATCATCACTTTTGTTCTATTGGGAATGATTTGTTTTAGGTAAACAGGAGGGGAAGACCCCTACTGATCTCTTTTTTATTAATTATGGTAATATACAAAAGACCAAAAAACTGTACAAGGAGACTAGGAAGGCAAAGGAGGGGAAGCAAAGAAGAAAGAAAAAAACTATACAACTGTCGATAGCCAGCAACTAAGAAAAGATTTCTTAGGTTTCTTAACCTTGACCAAAAACACGACTTCATCATGAAGCCTGGTTTTCTAACGATTCAATGAGGTTCTGTCAAAATCAAAGGTAATATCATTTCTAATAAGTGTCCAAAATGACCAAGTAGAAATAATCACAATTTCCAAAAAGATCGGGGAGCCATAAAGACATCATCCATGATCAAGTCTGTCAAAGATGATCCTGTGAAGGTCCCAATTTATTCCTATAAAGAGCTAACACAAGGCACTAAAGTGCATTCAAAGAATAAATGATCTAGAGTCTTTTCCACATTGTGTACACAAGTTCCTTGTGGTAGAACCTGCCCAATAGGGTCCGAGTTCTCGACTCAGCATTGGTGTCGGATTTCCTAGATTTGTTCCAGGATTTAACTTGCGGTTTTCTTTCAGTGGTAGGCGATGTGCACAGCGAGGCACATGTGGTGATGTGACTTCATCAATCTCGAAATCTGTCGATCCAATCTCTCAAAGGTGCTTATAGGGGTGGGATTTGCGTATGTGTATTCACAGGGGTGAGTTTGCGTGCATTCTAAGATTCTCCATCTATACTGTCTTTGCCACACAAAAAAAACATTATGGATGTTAAGAACCAAAAGAAGAATTTGTGAACAGAAAGAAACATTGTGTACATAAGACACATTTATAAGGCGGCACATCATAATGTCTATGTCATTAGGAGATTCCGGGTGTTAAGCCCGTCCAATAAGAGTAACTAAAAGAAGAATTTGTGTTTCTCCCTGCAATCATTTTTCCACAACCATTTGAAAGAGGCTGCAACAGTAGAGAATCCAGACAGAGCTCTCTAAACTTTATTAGAGGTAAAATCCCCAGAACTCCAAATATTCACTATTAGTTGCATCTAGATTCATATAGTCAAGTAAATCACACAACTATTGAAACTGATCTGATGCAATAACTGAAAGGGGGAGCTGAAAGTTCTCATGAGGATGGTGGGCCAAGAAATGTGCTACTGATATGTTGGGATCCCTTGCAAAAGAAAACAATTGTGGAAAGGACAGTTTCAACAAACCTAAGTTCCAAGTGTCCTCCCAAAACTGGACCAAAATACCATCATCTACAAGGAAAGTGTGAACGATTCTCTTTTTTCTGAAAGATCACCAGCAAGAAAATTGTCTGGTACATTGATAGAAAAGGAAAACAATTACAACGACAAGCAACAAAAGAAAGAAAAACCGCACAACGCAAACGACAACAGGCGACCACCAAATACAACAATAAACACCAGCAAAGCCAACAAGACATCAGCCATCAAAACGCCAACTCACACAGCACCGCAACAGGCAGAGGGTAGATTCTCCACGCAGCGATGCCTCCAATTAGGGAATGACATCCATGGATGTCGTCATCGCAAAAGTGAGAACCGGCACAAGGTTTTCAACCAAAAGGTGAAGGGGTAGATGCGGCCTCACGAAAAAGCCTCCAACGAGGGATGCAGCGTCAAAGACGTCGCCATTGTAAGCTTACACAAAGAGTCAACCAGGGCTTTTGCTCGAAAGCCCCAATACACCCCCACACCTCTGCTGTGTGAGCAACCTTAGCCACAAGGCGATGGCTGTAGCGACTCACTACTATAGGAAAGTCACAGCCACAACGAATGTTGCTGCGCTAGCCACAAAGGCTATAGACCATCCCTCAACACACCGACCACCACAGGACACCACACCTTCTGCAACAACCGAGCAAGGACCGACACCAGAGCCGCTGCACCAGGCAATATCGCCACTAAGAACACCTCCAAGAATAGCCGTGTATAGAGGGTCACCAATCGCCAGAAGATGCAGCCACAACAGGCAGGCCATAGGTACGCGTGATCAATCGCTGAGGCGCTAGTCCACATGGACCGCCCCACGTGCAAAACATTGGCCCACTGCAACTCGCACCAGAAAGGGGGCCGCTGGAAAACAAATCCGTCACACAAATCGCCACCACCAAACCTTCAATCGTCCTCCAAATCTGGTAGAAGCCATGTTGTCGGTGACATCCCCACCAGTCATCTCCGCCCAATGAAAAGGACCACCGTGGGCACACCAAACAGAGCATTGCCATGCGGGATCTATCACCATTCCCATGGCCACGACAAACCATCAGAAGCAGACTAACGCTGCCACACCGACCAAATAGACAAAACTGGTTGTCGTGGTGACGATCGCCCAAATATCGCAGCCAACCGCCCAACCAGTCATGGGCCGATAGAGGCGTGCTCTAGCCTCAGCCACGAGGCATGGAGAGAGCGAGCGCAGGCCCAACTGGCGTCGTGCGTGTTAGATGGCACTAAGCCGTAGCTGCCGCGCCAGCCGCTGGCTCATGCCGAAATGATGCGGCGTTGACTGCCTACCGCGCTACGCTTGCTGGCCCGCCGACGCTGCCTGCAGCACTGCCACCGTGCTCACCGGATCCACTATTGGGGATGGCAGATCCGTCTATGGTGATGCCGGGTTCGGCCACGGCAGCCGCACTTCCAGCCTCGATGCTGCCTTCTTTTTGGCAACTGGGCTTCCAGCCCTCCGGTTCATCTTTTTGTTACTCTTTAAGGCCCTATTTTGGGGAGCTTATAGCAGCTTTTGCTTCTCTAGGAAGCTCCAAAAGCCGGAAGTTCCCCCAAATGGGGTTGCTTATCTAAGCTGCCAAAAGCTGAAGAAGCAATGCTTTTCACTGCAAGTCCAAAAGCTCACTCGGAACAGCTTCCCGAGCTTTCCCCCTCTGTCTGACGCGATCTTTCCATCGCACTGCTTCAACCCTACCCATCTCCGCCGACTGCGCCTGTTCGTGCTCCCACTCCCTCAACCCCGCCGCCCACCGCTCCCTTGTCCCTGTCGCCAACTCCTCTTCCATATGGATATGCTCCACGACAGCCTCCATCATTGGCCTGGAGCCGGTTGTCGGGGACATACCCAAGGGGTCCCCTAACTGTCGGGATAATCATCCTCAAAAAATGCAAACGTCACCTACAAATCCCACAGGCCGAAAACCGCCCAGGCGTCACGGCCCGTTACGACCACGCACGGCCCAGCAGCAGCCCAAGCTTGACCATTGTTGGCACTTCTTATGATCCAATATCAGAATTGAGAATCCTGGTACTGGGGTAAGGAGTGTTTCAGTGGTTTTCCTTATGGCTTAGTAAAGTATAGAAATATTCTGCAAGCGCACAGAATCACCGCTGTAGCACTTCACCTGGGAGTATCCCGAGGTATCGTAATTTATATTTCCGCAGGGAAGCTTTGGCAAGATTACTAGTGAACAGATATTCGAGACTATCAGAGGAGGGTACACGACTAGACAAGACAGGGGATAACGGTATTGGATAGGAGTGGATATACCGGACACACAGCTCAAGGGATACTCAGGTAAGGGAGAGAAGAGATAGATAGCTGGGAGGACAACGAGAAGAGATAGAGGACTCGTGGATACTTTATCTACCTATGTCACTCTAGCTTAGAGATACAGCGGCTACAGAGCCAGCACTAGGAGATCTGGGATAACTCTAATGTCTTAGCATCGGGACAAGGGAACCGGTGAACACACAGAAAGGAATGAGAAGGGGTGCCACTATTTTCCAACTGGGGGATCCTACGGACCGGAACTAACGTGATGGGCTACGAAGACCGAAAGGGCTGTCACCACCTCCCGGCTACCACCTCCGTTGCGACGGGAATAAACTAAGGCCACCGACTAGTCTAGGAACCACTCCTACACTAGGCAACGACTACTTACTCTGCTAGCAAGAGCAAGCAAACTTGTCAATACTCTTGGTGACAATTCACCTCCAGTATCAAGCAAGATCGAAGAACCAGCCAAGACAAAGAATTAAACAAGACTACAAGCACTAGAACTATAACTGACTATAGTCTAAACAAGATATAAGCTGCAACTAGGATAAAGTAGAAGCAAGATATAAATGACAAAGGCAATGTGATAAAGATAACTATATTGATACTCAATGTCTTACAAAAAGGAAAAGTAAAAGATACAAGAGCTATTACCAGAGCTTCTGAAGACGACTCCGGAACCTCCGAGGCAAAGCTTGACTCAACTCTAACTCCCAACTAAACTATCCTAACTCTACTAGAATGAAAGTGGAAATGAGCTCCTTGTCTTGGTGTGTGTTACAAGAGGGGGTATGGGGTCCTATTTATAGTTGCATAGGACGGTTGGGGCTGGAGTAGCCGCCAAGGGACCAGGGGGTACCCCTAGCAATTCGGGCGCCAGGGTCGGTTCGGCCGAACCAGGGGGTTCGGCCGAACCCTTGATCTCCACTGCCTTAGCTTGGACGCCTGGGATTAGCCTTGGGGAGGCGGTGCTGGCCTGGGGTCGGTTCGGCCGAACGGGCCTGGCCCAAGGCCAGCCCTCCCCAGCACCGCCTCTGTGTCCTGGCTGTCCTGGGCCGCCTTCTGCTGATGTGGAACTTGTTGTGTGGGCCCAGGATGATGTGGCGTGGGTCCGGAATGAGTTGGCGGTCGTCCACGTGTCGTACGTTGTGTCCGTTTGGTCATCGGTGATGTGGACGGCTCCCGGCAGCTTGTATGGCTAAGGGGGTGTAATCGGCCGAACAGAGTCGTTCGGCCGATTAGCTCATTTTCGGCCCCAATAGCACATATTTGTCGTAGTTGTACCTGCACAAGTGACACTCACCAAAACTCGTGGAACTTTATTAGAAATAAAACCTAAGTACATGAAATGTTGCATATAACCTCATTTATTCCCGAGTATTGGTGGTCGGATTTGGGCTGTAACAACCGCCAACAAGCTCCCCCAAGCTTATCTCTTTGCTCGTCCTCGAGCAAAGATATACACTTAGGCTCGGTGGATCAGGAGTTGCTACAATGTCATTTCTTTTGCAGGTAACTTTATAAACAACTAGTCTTCAAAAATACTTGAATCATAGGCAAAGTTTCAAATCACCTTTTTACCTATGGGGCTTATAGCAATCTCCTTATCTTGGGCGGTTGAAGGGATGAACAGTTTAAATTCAATTTTATTCCACTCTACTCTTTTCAGGATCCCATCTCGGAGTTTTTTCATAAGTTTTGAAAACTACAAATTGTTCCTCATTGGCACACTCAATCACTCAAGTGTATTTGAATCCTCACCAAAGGCTTGTGCCTTCTTTTCATCCTAACATCTAATATGGCTTTTTGTGTGGCTCAGGGACAAAGGATGAAGGCATGCATGCATCTTATATTTTGATAAGTCAAAGACCGGATCTCTGAGGAGACAAATCACATCTTAAGATCGAGACGTGCAAGTGTGTGGATATGAGTGGAGTGGAATATGGTGGAATGATGGAATGGAATATGGTGGAATGGTGGAATGGCATATGGTGGAACTCCTTGGATGAATTTCCCTCTCCTTGATTTATTTTCGAGAACATGGGCTATCTTTTATTCTTATATTTTTGCTATGCCACTTGGCATGCTTTTCTTTTTCTCCTTCTCTTTGCCATGCTTTTTGGCATGCTTTTCTTTTTCTCTTATTTTTGCCATGCTTCTTTGGCATGCTTTTCTTTTTGCATAGCCCATGTCTCTATCAAGAATATTTGTAGAGGGAAATCATAGAACATGGAGCATTTATTTTTGTGGATGGATGATGGAAAATGTCTGCTAACTCCCAGTGTAGGAATTGCAAGTGAGAGGTGGTGTGTGTACGTGGGTCTTGATCTTTAAGAATATGAAAGCTTCACTCAAAGGTCACAACAATTTGACAAAGCTCACTAAGATAACAAGCAGCATATGAGTAGAAATTTTCAACTAAGCTTATCATATGGCTCTGGTAGGTATTTTGACCAATGAGGAACTTGTTTCATTTTGAAAGCATAAATTTCTGAGATTTTCCCCGTACTAAAAGCAGAATAGAATTTAACCAAATTCTCACTATATCAATCCCCACAACAACTTAGACTTGGAATAAAGCATGTGCTCCCACAAGGTTTTCAGGATCATTTTTACTCATGCCAAATAACTCAAGCACAATCTAGCAACTAGTTGAAGCAAAGTACTTGCAAAATTAACGACAGAGCAACTATTCATCATTTCCAAGGTGAGAGGCATATGATTCATTCCATGTATAGTTGGGAGTTATTTTATTCAAGGGAAATATTGTTTAAGGGAAATATTTTTGGTATTTTCATTTTTTTTAAATGCAAACTATCATGAAGGGAAATGAAAGGGAAATTAAATGATCAAAGTGCTGGATAAATCGGGACATACCTATGGGGGTCCTCCCCCAAGCTTGGACTCTTCACTGGTAGGGGTTGAGCCTTGAAAGGTACTGGCTCAGCTGTTCCGCTTGTTCGTGGACGTCGTGCTGGATAGACGCCACCATCCCGCTATTCTCTTGATGGTACTGAGAAGGGTGGGCTAGTGTGTCCTGGATCTCTCGGGTACGGTCGTCGATGAGCTCGACTCGGTCGGAGATGTAGGACAGCTCCCGTCCGTAGTCGAAGCGTGCGGACTGTGAGTATCTGGGGTAGTGTGGCTGGGAGGCACTGTCGTATCCCCCTCCATATCGACTCCCAGACCACTCAGAGTCCGTGTCCTGGCCGTAGTCCCAGCGTCCTGAGGTGAAGTAGTTCGGCTCCTGGTGCTGCCCGGAGCCTCCTGCTCCGGACGTCCCAGCGCCGGTGTACATGTCGTAGGTGGCCTCAAAAGCGGAAGTGTGTCGGTGCGGCATTTGTGGTACATCTTCCGGCTCCTGTGAGGTGGCGAGCCCAGCATCACGCCTGGCTCGTCCCCTCGTGACAGGTCCATCACCTGCAACGCTGTGCCGAGCGGGCTCTCTCCAAGGTGGAGAGTCGTCCGACTCGGTCCTCAACTGAAGAGTTAGTTTCAGCGTGGTATATAACCTTAGTGCTGCACAGGGCAAAGGCACTTCAGTTGTATATCCACGGTAAATCATTGCCAGCGTTGCGTCAGGCGTCCGCCGTATCATGTGGGCTTGCACGAAGTGCTCGGCATCCACGACAGAACGCGCTGTCTCGATTTATGTGAGCCGGGCGCCCTGGAGGACGCCCAGGTGGTTAGCGAGGCGAGTGACTAGAGAAGTCATTGCCATGCTACCCGCACGAGAAATATGAGACAGCCAGTGACCAACCATGTCTTTCACAGGTGAATAGGGAATATGCTTGACCATGGCAAAAAGAACCCGCAACTCGATGGTGTTGACAGGGCGCAAATCTGCCCGGGGGAATACCGTCATAGACACCCAACGATGCTTGAAACGCAAAGTGGGGTTATGTATGCTGTTCGTGCGTGGCGCATGACAGTTGGTATCCCCCGAAATCTTTTTCCAAAATGCCACCCGGTCAAATCTTTTAAGCGCTTTGTTCGGGTCTAATGAACAACGACTTGAAAATCCGAGACCCAAACTAAAATCCCTCCAAGAGCAGAAGAACTCTTGGTTGAAGAATCGAAAACGAATCCCCCCAGTTTCAGAAACCAAAGTCAAGAGGAATTCAAGGGTGAGCAGGTACGAACCTTCTTCGTCGATGTGCCAGAAATTCTCCCAGCCAATGGCCTGGAAAATTTCCGTGAACTCTACGTCCATCCCCGTGTCCCTGAGCAAATCTTGCTCAAACACACGAGTGTGCTCGAACTCCTTCAGCCGAAGCTCGTTGAAGGTGTTCCGCTCCCTTTCTGCTCTAAGGTTGATGTCACTCTCGCTCAGGAGCTGCCTGGCCGGGGGTGTGGCATGGCCCCATCCCGAGCCGGCTGCTCCGTGCTCGTCTGTGTCCATCCGGCTCGAGCCTCGAGACGGAGCTGGGGAACTCCCAGCATCGTCCGATCGTCGGCCTAGCCGGGCGGAACGACGGAGCGAAGTGAAGAACTTCGACATGATTCTTGCAAAAAGTTAGTGCAACAACAACTACCCGAAGGACTGAATATATATGGTTAGCACAAGAAAATCAAGTCAGACGTTCAAGATAGTTAGTCGTTCTTGCGGGGATGAAAACCACCACAAAAGGTTAGTCGTTCTTGTGGGTGTCGGTGACCACCACAAAATCATCTAGAATTTCAGCACAAAGGTCACAACAAGAGCAAAATATTTTTGAAATTTTCTAGTGATGCAAGTGAACCAAAACTTGAGCAAGAACTTGGGAAGAACTTGTCAAGAACTAGAGCGAGAAAATGAGAGAGAGAGAGAGAGAGCTCCTACAGAATTTTTTTCAGAGTGTGCAAGTGTGTGAGAAGCAAGCAAGCTTGCACCCGCATTTATAGGCCGAGGGGGGGGGGGGCAGGTCCCTGGTTCGGCCGAACTGGGTGGTTCGGGCGAACCAGGCCCTGGTGGCCAGTCCACTCCTCCCTGAGTGGAGCACCTCCCCTTGCTTTGATTCCACGAAATTTTGTGTGGCCAACAATTCCCCAGGTCATGTGAGTGGTTTTTAGTGGTAGGTAAGATGGAAATGTGACATGACCAAAGTGGAAATTAGTGGAGTCACCCCCATGCTGCCATGTTTGTGATAATTGGTGAGTGTCCAGCCATTTTTAGTGGGGTAGACATGTTTGTTGCTGGTTGGTGGTGATGGTAAATAATTGGAGATGTTCTAGAAGGGATGAAAATGATAAAAGTTACCAATTACATCCACCCTAGTTAAAATTTCAGCATGTGTCCAATTATTTAAACCAAGCTTGCAAAATTTTCTACTCTCTCTCAAATTAATTACTCAAGTGGTTCATTTATTTTGGAAAGGGAAACATGCAAATGCAATTGAGAATTTAAAAATTGGAAGGGAAATATGGGATACATACCGGTTTTCCTCGCGGCGAGAGCTCAGCTTTTAAGTCCGCGAGCGGGACTTCTCCTGTCTTCAGTTGTTCTTGTCATCGTCCGGTCCCGGAGTGGATGACTCGGATGATGCAACCTTTTTCCGCCACATTTTCTTGTTCTTCTTCTTCGGTGTCCGTGGCGGTGGGATCGGCGTCTCTGGAGAATTCCAGAGGGCTTGTTCTTCCTCGTATTTCTTTACGAGGAAATCCATTTCTTCTGCACCCGTCAGCTTTGGTGGCTCGTTCCATTTGAGCTGCTCACCACCGAGTATTTCCAGCTCTCCATTAATGAGAGCCTTAAGGAAACAATCGGCGCTCCTCTGCTCCGGTGTGAGTGGCTCTGCCTTCTTCTCTTCCCGGGGTTGAAACTTGAAGTAAGTCAACCTTTCGTCGATACGGAACGAGATCTCTCTCGCATCCATATCGATCCTAGCCCGGGTGGTGTTCAAGAATGGTTGGCCCAACACAAGGGGAAACGAATGCTCGTTCCCCGTGTCGAGGACAACAAAGTCCACAGGGACATATCGTCCCCAGACCCGGACCGGTACATTCTCGATCACCCCCTCGGGGTAGCGAATGGTTGAGTCCGCAAGCTGTACCTGGGCAGTAGTAGGTGACAAGGTAGGGTAGCGTAATTTCTTAAATAATACCTTAGACATGATGTTGACGCTTGCCCCCAGATCACAAAGTCCATCATCAATGCGACGATTCCAGATCGTGCACTGAATGATGGGCACTCCGGGATCTTCCTTCCTGTCCGGAGAGGTCTTGATGATCGCCCTTTTTGCAGCTCTCGGTAGGTAGGTCCATCTTGGTGTCAGCACTTGGATGCGTGCGACCTTCCCTGCGTGGTTAGTTCGGAAGACACTACGAGACATCTTACCATGCCTGGTAGTGATGGAATTCACTGTCTCGATGGAAGGTTCGGGTTGCCCCGGAATCTTCCCCGATTCAGTGACAGGAACAGCAGCAGCTAACTGAGCGACTTGAGTTTCTATCATTTTATTAAAGCTCAGTTGACTTTTCATAGCAGAAGAAAATGATTCCATCCTAGAGTCTATGCTTTCCAGAGTTTTATCATTAGCAGCAAGCTTTTTATTGATGTTTTCAGTTATTTTCATCTGGCCAAACACAAGATCTCTAAGAGACAGCTGATTATTGAAATTGCTGGAATTGTAGTTGTTACCTTGTTGAGGCCTTTTGAAAGGGAGGTTTGGGCGCGGATTCCAGCCTTGGTTGCCGTAGTTGTTCGGTCGGTACCCGTTGTTGTTGGAGTTGTTGACGTAGTGGGCATCTTCTCGCGTTTCGGGGCAGTCATTCCCCGAATGGCCAGTGTTGCCACAGACTTCATAGGTCATGCGAGCGTCTATGGCTTGCACCGTTTCTTGAGCAGGGGCCTCCAGTTTCTTCATCAGGAGGTCCATCTTGGCAGCAAGCATGTCCAGAGCTTCAACTTGGTGAACTCCTCGGGTCTTTGGTTGAGTCCGATCATCGGACCAACCTTGGTTCTCGACCATCTTCTCTATGAGGGCCTTCGCACGACTCTCCTCAAGAGAGAAGAACGAGCCTCCAGCAACAGCATCCAGGTACTCACGGGCAGAGTTTCTCAGCCCGTGATAGAAAGTTTGGATTATGAACCAACTCTGCATACCATGGTGAGGACAAGCAGAAATATAGTCCTGGAGGCAATCCCATGCCTCCGGGACTGTTTCATCTTTTAGCTGCTGGAAACTAGCTATTTTGTTCCGGAGGGCGTTGGTTTTCCCAACCGGAAAGAATTTTAGCAAGAAAGCGCTAGTGCATTTATCCCAGGTATTTATTGCTTTGCGGTTAGCATAAAACCATTGTTTCGCCTTGCCTAATAATGAGAATGGAAATAAACGAAGGCGAATGGCATCGATACTTACTCCGCGGATGGTGAAGGTGTTGCAAATCTCCAGGAAATGCTGGAGATGCGTATTGGCATCTTCGTGTGGCTTGCCGCAGAATGGGCTAGCCTGTACCATGTTGATGAGGGCTGGCTTCAGCTCGAAGCTACCATCTCCGACTGGCGGAGCTGGTCCGACACGTACGTTCTCACTTGATGGAGCAGAGAACTCACGGATCGTCTTGGTTGCCATCCTCGATGTAGCCTGGTCAACGACGGGAAGGACTGGGTTCGTCGGAAGGAGTTGCTTCTGAGGAGGTACAACACGGGGTCGTACTTTCCTCACAAGTGACTCCGGATTTTCTTAGAGGTTTGACGGTAGTTAGAAACCAGTCATGCACTGCTCTGCTCCACAAGGACCAACAAACAGAGCAAGGATAAACCCGCTTGAGTAGCGGTACTCAACTAAGATAGCTCAAGATAAAAATTCAAAAGTAATCTAGCCAAAGACTTCCCTGGCAACGGCACCAGAAATGCTTGTTGGCACTTCTTATGATCCAATATCAGAACTGAGAATCCTGGTACTGGGGTAAGGAGTGTTTCAGTGGTTTTCCTTATGGCTTAGTAAAATATAGAAATATTCTGCAAACGCACAGAATCACCGCTGTAGCACTTCACCTGGGAGTATCCCGAGGTATCGTAATTTATATTTCCGCAGGGAAGCTTTGGCAAGATTACTAGTGAACAGATATTCGAGACTATCAGAGGAGTGTATACGACTAGACAAGACAGGGGATAACGGTATTGGATAGGAGTGGTTATACCGGACACACAGCTCAAGGGATACTCAGGTAAGGGAGAGAAGAGATAGATAGCTGGGAGGACAACGAGAAGAGATAGAGGACTCCTGGATACATTATCTACCTATGTCACTCTAGCTTAGAGATACAGCGTCTACAGAGCCAGCACTAGGAGATCTGGGATAACTCTAATGTCTTAGCATC
Source organism: Echinochloa phyllopogon (assembly GCA_033239725.1). Taxonomy (NCBI): domain Eukaryota; kingdom Viridiplantae; phylum Streptophyta; class Magnoliopsida; order Poales; family Poaceae; genus Echinochloa; species Echinochloa phyllopogon. The sequence continues at coordinate 9,835,834 of BTCW01000001.1, forward strand.
GGGACAAGGGAACCGGTGAACACACAGAAATGGAGGAGAAGGGGTGCCACTATTTCCCAACTGGGGGATCCTACGGACCGGAACTAACGTGATGGGCTACGAAGACTGAAAGGGCGGTCACCACCTCCAGGCTACCACCTCCGTTGCGACGGGAATAAACTAAGGCCACCGACTAGTCTAGGAACCACTCCTACACTAGGCAACGACTACTTACTCTGCTAGCAAGAGCAAGCAACCTTGTCAATACTCTTGGTGACAATTCACCTCCAGTATCAAGCAAGATCGAAGAACCAGCCAAGACAAAGAATTAAACAAGACTACAAGCACTAGAACTATAACTGACTATAGTCTAAACAAGATATAAGCTGCAACTAGGATAAAGTAGAAGCAAGATATAAATGACAAAGGAAAAGTGATAAAGATAACTATATTGATACTCAATGTCTTACAAAAGGAAAAGTAAAAGATACAAGAGCTATTACCAGAGCTTCTGAAGACGACTCCGGAACCTCCGAGGCAAAGCTCGACTCAACTCTAACTCCCAACTAAACTATCCTAAATCTACTAGAATGAAAGTGGAAATGAGCTCCTTGGCTTGGTGTGTGTTACAAGAGGGGGTATGGGGTCCTATTTTTAGTTGCATAGGATGGTTGGGGCTGGAGTAGCCGCCAAGGGACCAGGGGGGTACCCCCTAGCGATTCGGGCGCCAGGGTCGGTTCGGCCGAACCAGGGGGTTCGGCCGAACCCTTGATCTCCACCGCCTTAGCTTGGACGCCTGGGATTAGCCTTGGGGAGGCGGTGCTGGCCTAGGGTCGGTTCGGCCGAACGGGCCGCCCGTTCGGCCGAACGGGCCTGGCCCAAGGCCAGCCCTCCCCAGCACCGCTTCTGTGTCCTGGTTGTCCTGGGCCGCCTTCTGCTGATGTGGAACTTGTTGTGTGGGCCCAGGATGACGTGGCATGGGTCCAGAATGAGTTGGCGGTCGTGCACGTGTCGTACGTTGTGTCCGCTTGGTCATCAGTGATGTGGACGGCTCCCGGCAGCTTGTATGGCTAAGGGGGTGTAACCGGCCGAACAGAGTCGTTCGGCCGATTAGCTCATTTTCGGCCCCAATAGCACATATTTGTCGTAGTTGTACCTGCACAAGTGACACTCAACAAAACTCGTGGAACTTTATTAGAAATAAAACCTAAGTACATGGAATGTTGCATATAACTTCATTTATTCCTGAGTATTGGTGGTCAGATTTGGGCTGTAACGACCGCCAACAACCATCGAGGGTGCGATGGGACCGCGCCCTGTCTCCGCCTCGCTCGAGGGTCCCCGCTACCCCTCAAGCAAACAACCGCGCTCGCCTCGCTCCAGGCTTCCCCTCAGTCTCCACAACCGACAGCGGCATTTAATGCCTGCCCATCCACCAGGCACCAAAGTCAAAGGGCAAACCCTCCCCACTCCGCGCCGCTGACACCGTCAGGCACACAGTGCCGCCTGCTCCAGGCACTGTGCTGACACCCCGTCACTGTGTGGGCTGGCAGAGGTCATTCCACCGCGCTGTGCCAACTGCCCTCGTCCCGCTGCGAGGCCCTCAAATGGGTACAGGGCACCCTCGAACGGTGTACGGGCGGCGACCAGGGGCGAACCTTGGGCAGGCGCACCACGAGGGCCGATCAGGCCTAGTCATCTCCACCAGCTCCGGCCACTGTGCCACCTGCCCCCATCACTGTGCGGGCACGACGAGCCCTATGCGGACTGGCGGGTGTCATTCCTCGCCACTGTTCTACCTGCCCCCGTCCTCTCCCCACAGCGCGGCCTTTGAACGGGCATGGGAGGTCCTCGAAGGGGCGTATGGGCGGTGACCAGGCGTAGACCTTGGTCGGATTCGCCCGTACGTGTGATGCGGGCCAGGTCAAGTCCGCCAACTCCGGTCACTCCCTGACGGGACGAGCATGCCACGCACTATGCTCGATGGCGACCACCACTCCGGCTCCTGTACTGCCGACTCCTCGTCCTTCCTCTGCGCCCAGGACCTCGAGCAGTAGGGCGGCACCCTCGATCCAGCAGGAGGACGACGACCAAGCGTGGATCACGATCGGCGCCAACCCTCGAAGCTACTCCAGGACAAACACAGGAGCATACAGAACGCCCGCGGAAGCCGGAGCTCGTCATCCTCTCCCGGACCAAGGACTGCGGCATGCCCGGCGCCATGCTCTCCAGTGCACGTCCCTGTAGCGTCCACTATGTTTGTACTTGTAAGCCCCTTCCCCTTGGCCTATAAAAGGGGGAGGCCGGCACCCGATCGGGAGGGCTCTTTCGGACACGCACACGCACGCACCCGATATTGGCACTGGGCCTCAATCAAACCCCCATCAGGGACTTGGAAACTCCTTCTCCTCTCCGGCCTCGCTTGTAGCCCCCCACTGCAAGCACCCCGGTGCAAGATAGTATTGTGCCACGAGCACGCTCTGCTGGACGTACGGCCTCGCGGCCGGAACCAGGATAAACCCTTGTGTCATCGTGCTAGCTCTTGCATCGACCATCGGAGGACAGGAACACAGCGCATTCTGTGCGGTGTGAGGTTGGGCGACCAATCTCGGCACCGACAGTGGCGCGCCAGGTAGGGGCAACGTTGTGATCGACTCTCTACTTCCATTGGTTCCTCCGATGGCACCTCGCGCCAAGCGCACGCTGCCGCGATTCCCCGCAGCACCCTCGGACCCGCTCCCAAACGGGTATCGAATCACGTTTGGGAGTCTGGAATTTGAGGCAACCGGAGAGGGCTTCCTCATGCTGCTTATCACCAGGACGACCAACGTGGGAGCCACGACTCAGACACCGCCGACACCGTCCCAGCTTAGGAGCCGCCGGAGACTGCACGAGCTGCGGATCCGTGTGGCGCGGCGTGGCGCCCCTCGCACCGTCCTTCCCGTCTGGGACGCACACTTGCCGCTGCAGCCAGCTGCCGCGACGCGGGAGGGAACACCTCCGCTGCGGCTCCCGCGGAGGGAGTGCGCCAGGATTATGCGGTTGGGCCGACGCATTTCCCTTACGGGATGTGCAACGCCGCCGCAAGCTACTCCGCGGCGGCCAGCACCAACCCGGGCGCGTACGAGGATTTGCCGGGACACCAGTTGGTCTCGATCCGCAGCCTCATCATTTCCTCGCCCGAGGGGCCCTGCCCCGAGTCGGACAACGGGGACAATGTGCGCGTTCCAGGACACCCCGACCTGGACTACACCGGGCTGCGTGACCGCGAGGCCTTCACGTCGTTTCAGGCCGCCGCGGACTTTTGCTTCACTTGCTCCAACGACTCCAACGACAGGAAAACGACCCCACGCGGGAGTGCTTCATTCTCGACGGAGAGGTCGGGTCTGCAAGCGAGAGTGGTGACGCAAGCCATGTGAATGGCCACGACAGACAGTCGCCGAACCCGGAAGTCGGCCGCGACGAGCAGCCGGCGAACGTGCAGGCGGTGGCACCTCAGGGTAAAGCCGCACTCGCACAGGCACAACTGGCGCAAATCCAAGAGCTGGAGGCGCAACTCCAGCAGGAACGCCAGCAGCTTCAAGAGCTGCGGGCCACGATCGAGTCCCAGCAGCCCGTGCGCGGCGAACGCGCAAGGGAGGCGGACGCGTCGCCCAGGCATGCATCATGAACGACGGCAACATCGCCAGCCCGGCCATGCTGCCCCGGGCAAGCCAGAAGCTAGTCGCCGCAGTGACCTTGATGTGGGCTATGCCTGAGCCATCAACGCCAGAGGCTCGACATGCGACGCCAGGTGCAGGCACTCGTCGAAGAAGCGGTCGTCCAACAGGCCGAAAGTTCCGCCTCCCGTATGCGCCACCAGGTCAGCTCGAGGGTCGGAGGGAGCAGGCGGGACAGGGAACAATCTGTCCATACCCCGCCCAGGGGCGCGTGGATGCCTCACCGTCCAACGAACGACAGAAAGGCACTCACGGTCGGCAACCACGAAACGAGGAGGTCCGCGAAGGACCGACTCGTGGACACGCGAGGCGCCGCCAACGACGGTGACGCCCGCAACGTCCTGATTCCTGAACCAGAAAAGGCAGGATGCGACGCCTCATCGCAGCAGGCACCCCCGACGGGGAGGCCGTTACGATAGCGAGGAGGACAAGAGCCCGATGTCGGAGCCTCCGGGAACCCCAGTGTTCGGCCGGAAGATCCGCTCTGCCGCCATCCCGCTGCGTTTTCGCCAGCCGACTACCATCACCAAGTACTCGGGTGAAACGAACCCCGAAACATGGCTTAACGACTACCGTCTGGCCAGCCAGCTAGGCGGGGCCACCGACGACGCCATGATCATCCGCAACCTTCCGCTCCATCTCGCGGACTCGGCGCGGACATGGCTCGAGCACCTACCCGCGAACCAGATCCACGACTGGGATGACCTGGTTAGGACATTGGTAGGCAACTTCCAGGGCACTTACGTACGCCCTGGGAACTCCTGGGACCTGCACGGGTGCCGGCAAGCCGCCAACGAACCCCTGAGAGACTTCATCCGCCGTTTTTCTAAGCGCTGCACCGAGCTCCCGAGCGTGGGTGACTCTGAAATCATCCACGCCTTCCTCGAAGGCACAACGTGCCGAGAGCTGGTGCGCGAGCTGGGGCAGAACCACCCCTCCAGCGTCAACGAGCTGTTCGACATCGCTACCAACTTCGCCTCTGGGGAGGAAGCAGTTGGGGCTATTTTCGACGGCAAGACCAAGGGGAAACGTGCGGAAGAGCCGCCCGCGGAGGGCAGCAAGTCCAAGGGAAAGGCCAAAAAACAAAAGCAAGGTGGCAAGGGCAAGAAGCCCCAACGGATCGCACGGCAACAGCAGCAGCAAGACGAGGACTGTGACGAGGCTCTCGCAGTCGAACGAGGCCGCAAAGGCCCTCGAGGCCCCCCCCAGGGCGGAGGCCTGTTCGACGAGATGCTAAAGAAGCCGTGACCATACCACAAGGGTCCCGTCGGCCATACCCTTGAGCAATGCGAGATGATCAAGGGCTATTACAGGTGTGCCTCTGCAAAGGAGGACGGCGCAAAGAAGGACACGGGTGACGGTGGCGATGGTGGTTTCCCTCATGTGGAGAGCGTATTCTTCATTGTTGGAGGACCCACGACGAACATGACGTCACGTGAGCGAAAACGTGAACGTCGAGAGGTTTTCTCCATCCACCCCGCGCCACCAACCTACCTCGCTTGGTCAGACGAGACCATTTCCTTCGGCCGCGAAGATCACCCGGACTACGTCCCGAATCCAGGGCACTACCCGCTCGTTGTCGACCCCGTCATCGGCAACACAAGGTTTTCCAAGGTACTGATGGACGGAGGCAGCAGCCTCAACATCCTGTACGCTCGAACCTTGGAGCAGATGGGTGTTGGCACTTCTTACGATCCAATATCAGAATTGAGAATCCTGGTACTGGGGTAAGGAGTGTTTCAGTAGTTTTCCTTATGGCTTAGTAAAATATAGAAATATTCTGCAAGCGCACAGAATCACCGCTGTAGCACTTCACCTGGGAGTATTCTGAGGTATCGTAATTTATATTTCCGCAGGGAAGCTTTGGCAAGATTACTAGTGAACAGATATTCGAGACTATCAGAGGAGGGTACACGACTAGACAAGACAGGGGATAACGGTATTGGATGGGAGTGGATATACCGGACACACAGCTCAAGGGATACTCAGGTAAGGGAGAGAAGAGATAGATAGCTGGGAGGACAACGAGAAGAGATAGAGGACTCGTGGATACTTTATCTACCTATGTCACTCTAGCTTAGAGATACAGCGGCTACAGAGCCAGCACTAGGAGATCTGGGATAACTCTAATGTCTTAGCATCGGGACAAGGGAACCGGTGAACACACAGAAAGGGATGAGAAGGGGTGCCACTAGTTTCCAACTGGGGGATCCTACGGACCAGAACTAACGTGATGGGCTACGAAGACCGAAAGGGCTGTCACCACCTCCCGGCTACCACCTCCGTTGCGACGGGAATAAACTAAGGCCACCGACTAGTCTAGGAACCACTCCTACACTAGGCAACGACTACTTACTCTGCTAGCAAGAGCAAGCAACCTTGTCAATACTCTTGGTGACAATTCACCTCCAGTATCAAGCAAGATCGAAGAACCAGCCAAGACAAAGAATTAAACAAGACTACAAGCACTAGAACTATAACTGACTATAGTCTAAACAAGATATAAGCTGCAACTAGGATAAAGTAGAAGCAAGATATAAATGACAAAGGCAATGTGATAAAGATAACTATATTGATACTCAATGTCTTACAAAAGGAAAAGTAAAAGATACAAGAGCTATTACCAGAGCTTCTGAAGACGACTCCGGAACCTCCGAGGCAAAGCTCGACTCAACTCTAACTCCCAACTAAACTATCCTAACTCTACTAGAATGAATGTGGAAATGAGCTCCTTGGCTTGGTGTGTGTTACAAGAGGGGGTATGGGGTCCTATTTATAGTTGCATAGGACGGTTGGGGCTGGAGTAGCCGCCAAGGGACCAGGGGGGTACCCCCTAGCAATTCGGGCGCCAGGGTCGGTTCGGCCGAACCAGGGGGTTCGGCCGAACCCTTGATCTCCACCGCCTTAGCTTGGACGCCTGGAATTAGCCTTGGGGAGGCAGTGCTGGCCTGGGGTCAGTTCGGCCGAACAGGCCTGTTCGGCCGAACGGGCCTGGCCTAAGGCCAGCCCTCCCCAGCACCGCCTCTGTGTCCTGGCTGTCCTGGGCCGCCTTCTGTTGATGTGGAACTTGTTGTGTGGGCCCAGGATGACATGGCGTGGGTCCAGAATGAGTTGGCGGTCGCCCACGTGTCGTACGTTGTGTCTGCTTGGTCATCGGTGATGTGGACGGCTCCCGGCAGCTTGTATGGCTAAGGGGGTGTAACCGGCCGAACAGAGTCGTTCGGCCGATTAGCTCATTTTCGGCCCCAATAGCGCATATTTGTCGTAATTGTACCTGCACAAGTGACACTCACCAAAACTCGTGGAACTTTATTAGAAATAAAACCTAAGTACATGGAATGTTGCATATAACCTCGTTTATTCCCGAGTATTGGTGGTCGGATTTGTGCTGTAACGACCGCCAACAATGGGCATTGGCACGGACAAGCTGCGGCCCAGCAAGTCCCAGTTCCACGGCATCGCGCCGGGAAACGGGTCCAACCACTCGGGCAGATCGACCTGCCCGTCTGCTTTGGCACTCCTAGCAACTTCCGCAGGGAGATCCTCACCTTCGAGGTGGCGGGGTTCCCAGGGGCCTACCATGCCATCCTCGGGCTACCGTGCTACGCTAAGTTCATGGCGGTCCCGAACTACACCTACCTGAAGATGAAGATGCCGGGGCCGAAGGGCGTGATCACCGTGGGGCCGTCATATGAGCACGTCTACGCATGCGACGTCGAGTGCGTCGAGGGCGCGGAAGTGCTCGCTTACAACGAGACTCTGATTGCGGACCTGGAAAAGACGGTGGACGGAGCCGCCGACTCCGCCAGAAAGCACGCCGGCACTTTCGAGGCTGCGGAGCACACCAAGGCGGTGCCCCTCGACCCCAACGCCCCCAAGGGCAAGGTGTTGAGGGTCAGCACCACCCTCGACCCCAAATAGGAAGCTGTGCTCATCGACTTCCTCCGCGCCAACGCCGACATCTTCGCATGGAGCCCTCGGACATGCCAGGCATTCTGAGGGAGGTCGCCGAGCACTCCCTTGACATCCAGCCTCATTCCAAGCCGGTGGTGCAGCGATTGCAGCGGTTCGACGAAGAAAAGCGCTGCGCCATCGGGGAGGAGGTGCGCAAGCTTCTGGAGGCCGGATTCATCAAGGAGGTATTTCACCCAACATGGCTCGCTAATCCTGTTCTAGTTAGGAAGAAAAATGGAAAATGGAGCATGTGTGTAGATTATACTGGTTTAAATAAAGCATGCCCTAAGGTCCCATTTCCTTTGCCTAGAATAGACCAGATAGTAGACTCCACTGCTGGGTGTGAATTGCTATGCTTTCTTGATGCTTATTCCGGTTATCATCAAATCAAGATGAAAGAGTATGACAAGCTCGCGACTTCTTTGATCACTCCGTTTGGCATGTTTTGCTACGTCATTATACCGTTCGGCCTCCGAAACGCTGGAGCTACATACCAACGATGTATGCAACACGTTTTCGGGGACCACATCGGGCGGATCGTTGAGGCATACGTTGACGACATCGTTATAAAATCCAGAAAGGTGAACGATCTGGTAAACGATCTGCAAATCACATTTGGTTGTCTCCGGGCGAACGGAGTAAAACTAAACCCGGAGAAATGCGTATTCGGGGTGCCGCGTGGCATGCTGTTGGGTTTCATTGTCTCACAACGAGGCATCGAGCCTAACCCCGAAAAGGTCTCGGCCCTGGAACGAATGGGGCCGATCCGGGATCTCAAGGGGGTACAGAAGGTATTGGGCTGCCTTGCGGCTCTCAGCCATTTCATCTCATGACTTGGTGAAAAAGGCTTGCCTCTGTACCGGCTCCTGAAAAAGCACGAACGCTTTTCATGGACCCCCGAGGCCCAGAAAGCCCTTGACGGGCTAGGGGCGTCGCTCGCACGCGCGCCAATCCTCACGCCGCCAAAGAACGGCGAGCCCCTCTATCTCTACGTGGCCGCGACCACGCAAGTAGTCAGCGTTGTCATCGTCGTGGAAAGAACAGAGGAGGGACACGCTCTGCCGGTTCAGAGACCGGTGTACTACGTTAGCGAGGTGCTAACCGAAACCAAGGCACGGTACCCACAGATCCAGAAGCTAATCTACGCGGTAGTGCTCGCGCGACGAAAGCTGCGGCACTACTTCGAGGCCCATCCGGTCACCGTGGTCTCATCCTTCCCCTTGGGAGAGATAGTCCGCAACACAGACGTCTCAGGTAGAATAGCGAAGTGGTCGATGGAGCTCATAGGGGAAACCCTCTCCTATGCGCCGCGGAAAGCGATAAAATCCCAAATCTTGGCAGATTTTGTTGCCGAATGGACCGATGTCCAATTCCCCCTACCTCAGATCCAGGCCGAGTGCTGGACCATGTACTTCGACGGGTCGGTGTTGAAAGCCGGAGCAGGCGCGGGCCTCCTCTTCGTCTCACCCCTCGGAGAGCATATCTGGTACGTGATTCGCTTGCACTTCCCGGCATCGAACAACATGGCGGAATACGAAGCCCTCCTAGCTGGGCTCCGTATCGCCATCGAGCTTGGCATCAAGCGCCTCGATGTCCGGGGGGACTCTCAATTGGTCATCGACCAAGTGATGAAGAATGCGAGCTACCGCGACGAAAAGATGGAGGCGTACTGCAATGAGGTTCGCCGCCTCGAGGACAAATTCTACGGCCTCGAGCTGAACCACATTGTGCGCAAGTACAACGAGGAAGCGGACCAACTGGGCAAGATCGCGTCGGAAAGGGTCACCATCCCACCGAACGTCTGCGCTCGCGACCTCGACAAACCCTCCATCGACCTCGACCCAAAGCCCGAGGCACCCAAAGCATCCTCGAAGGTTGCGGGGGCTTCGGGGGCTGATCCCATGGATGAGGATCCCTCGAAAGAGGAGCTCGAGGCCCGCGACCTCGAGACCTCCTCGGCTAGCGAGGCTGAAGCCATGGAAATCGACACGGGCGCGCGCCCACAGGATTGGCGCGACCCATACCTCGCATGGATCGACCGTGGAGAGCTGCCCTCAGATCGAACCGAGGCCCGCCGCATCGCCAGAAAAGCCAAGACCTTCGTTTCGGTCGGCAGCGAGTTATACAAGCGCAGTGCCTCGAGAGTCCTATAGCGCTGCATCCCCATCCCCGAGGGGAAGCAGTTGATCCACGATATCCACGCCGGTGTGTGTGGACACCACGCAGCACCACGAACCCTTGTGGGCAACGCGTTCTGGCAAGGTTTTTACTGGCCCACCGCCGTGGCCGACGCGAACGAAGTCGTGCGCACATGCGAAGGGTGCCAATTCTACGCGCGCAAGACACATCTCCCGACGCACGCCCTACAGACCATCCCCGTAACATGGCCCTTCGCAGTCTGGGGGCTGGACCTCGTGGGGCCATTCCGCCCAGCGCCCGGGGGCTTCACCCATCTGCTGGTAGCCATCGACAAGTTCTCCAAATGGATCGAGGTTCGAGGTGTCACCAACATCAGATCCGAGCAGGCCGTGCTGTTCTTCACCGACATCATCCACCGGTTCGGGGTACCAAATTCGATCATCACCGACAACGGCACCCAATTCACCGGCAAGAAGTTCTTGGAGTTCTGCGACAGCCACCACATCCGTGTGGACTGGTCGGCCGTAGCACATCCACAAACAAACGGTCAAGTAGAACGTGCCAACGGCATGATATACAAGGCCTGAAGCCAAGAATCTTCAACAAACTGAATAAGTTTGGCCGAAGGTGGGTGGCCGAGCTACCCTCGGTGATCTGGAGTCTCAGGACAACCCCGAGCAGAGCCACGGGCTTCAGCCCATTCTTCCTCGTCTACGGTGCCGAGGCCGTCCTCCCGACAGACTTGGAGTACGGGTCTCCGAGGCTCAAGGCCTATTAAGAAGAGCAGAACCAGTGGAACCACGAAGACTCGCTGGACCAGGTGGATGAGGCGCGAGACGTCGCATTGCTTCACTCAGCACGCTACCAGCAGTCCCTGCGGCGATATCAAGCTCAGAAGGTGCGGCGCCGCGACCTCAATGAAGGCGACCTGGTGCTGAGGCTACGACAAGACAATCAGGGGCGCCACAAGCTTACTCCACCGTGGGAAGGACCACTCATCGTCGCCAAAGTCCTGAAGCCTGGCACGTACAAACTGGCAAACGAGAAGGGCGATATCTTCCCCAACGCCTGGAACATCCAACAGCTACGTCGTTTCTACCCATAGAACCTTTCGTACTATTTTGTAAATTCATCATATCGCACGATGATAATAACAAAAGGTTCATGAAGACACGGAAACATTGTTAGTAACAACAATAAGAATAGGGTGACTCGCCTTTACCCTCGAATCAGATCCGGGTAAAGCCGAGCCCCCCTCGGGGGCTACTGGGGGACTAACCTCCCAACAGTCCTAAGTTTTTCGTGCACTTTTTTTTCAAAAATGTGTCACCAAGCTCCTTCTCAACAACTCAGAAAGATGAAAGCGAGGTGCAAGCTTACTGCGGCTAAGAGTCGGCCGAGTCGAGGGACCGCCTACGCCTCCGACAGGCTACGGCATCCCCCTCGCCACTTTACGCCAAAGTTACTTGTGAACAAAACTTCCTCCGCCGAAGTCAATCTCAAGACAAGAGAAAACACAACGCATACGAACAATGAACCAACACAAACTCGATTGCAAAAACCCAAAAATGACGCTCGAGTCATATACTTCCATCCGTTGCATGACTAATCACGAAAATACGGGGCCAAGTGCCCAAAATTTCCTCAAGAACTCACGGAAGCAGCTTCAGCACCTCCGACCGCGACGCCAGGTCCGCCGGCATATCCTGAAGGTCACAAGGAGGACTCCGCTTCCCCCTCGGCCGAACCTCGGACGCGTTATCAGCCCCCTTCTCTCGAAGATCATGGAGGAAGAAAGCGAGGTGCGAGCCTGCTACGGTTGAGAGTCGGCCGAGTCGCGGGACCGCCCACGCCCTCGACAGGCTACGGCATCCCCCTCGCCACTCGATACCTAAGTTACTTGAAATGAACCGGATTCTCAACGACGAGAATCCGACTCCCTGTACCCTCGAGATAGTCCCAGGAATAGCAGCTATCTCGTACAGATCTCATCTCAGTCGAATATCACATCTGTTGGCGGTCGTTACAGACCGATTTCCGACCTCCAACCGAGTATAAAACAAACACAATGGAGACACACACCATAGCTATAGGGCTTATCACTGACTATTTCCACAAGTTTGGGTGATTGTCCTCTGTGCAGGTACAAAATGGAGAAACACGTGCTATAAGGGTCAGAAATGACCGTTTCGGCCGAACGACTCCGTTCGGCCGGTTGCCCCCCTAGCTGGGCAAGACTTGTGGACCACGACCACGCCACTCTGGGCCGGCTCAACCCATATCCAGAAGACCGGTGGCCCATATCCAACCCGACGGAGCCCACGAGTCCACCGGAGGCCATCCAGGCCAGCCCAGGACGCGAACCGACCTACCAACCGACCTCAGGAGCTGGGCTAGCACGTGTGCAAAGCAGAGGCGGTGCAGTACTGGGCCGGGCCCACTTCGGCCGAAGGCAGGAACTGCCTCCAGGGTGCGATCCTGGCCTTTGGCTGCTGAGGCGGTGGATCCACCGGTTCGGGCGAACTGGGCAGTTCGGCCGAACCGGGGATTTCGGCCGAACGGCCCGGCACCGCCTCCCAGCTGCCTTGGCTGCTACTCTGCCTCCACCATCCTTCCGTGCTATAAATAGAGGCCCGGTTTCACCTGAAAAACACACAACACAAGAGTAGAGTGCAGGCGAAGCACTGTTAGTTTTCCACTTGTATCAGTAGAGATAGGGAGAGAGGAGAGGTGAGTGTCCCGAAGAGGAGCCGAAGTGTCGGCCCCTCTTCCCGCTGTACCTCTACGGATGCGGCTTCACTTCGAGTAACATCCGGGTCGTGTCTGGTAACTCTTGTATCTCTCTCTGATTAATTGAGCATTCAGTTCTTACTTTTATATGCTTGCTGGTTCTTCGTTCAATGCTTAGTTGATTGGTATAACTGTATACCGGTTGCTTAGCTTGGGTGCTTATTTTTTATAGGAGATAAGTATTAGTTGACTAGTGTAGGCGTGGTGCCTATACTTGAGACTAACTTAGTTTATTCCCGTCGCAACGGAGGTGGTAGCCGTAAGGTGGTGACAGCCCTTCCGGTCTTTGTAGCCCATCACGTTAGTTCCGGTCCGTAGGATTCCCCAGTTGGGAAATAGTGGCACCCCTTCTCATCCCTTTCTGTGTGTCCACCGGTTCCCTTGTCCCGAAGCAAGTATCTATCTGTATCCTCTGATCTGCTCGATCAATCAGTAGAATACCTCTACCAGACTCGTACCCTCTCTACCCTCCTATCACTCATCTTCTCTCTTTGTTGTTGTCATCCACCTCATCCATACCATTCACTCCATTCCATCTACCTAGGACAACTTAGTTTAGAATCAGTCCACTTCTCGTTCTCCGTGGAAATCGATACCTTGGAATACTCCAGGGTGAAAGCTACATCGGTATCCGTCCGCTTGCGGATTTATCTGTAGGCCGTAAGGAGTGCCAACAAGCTTTCTGGCGCCGTTGCCGGGGAACGGTAGCTGTTCTGATTCCGAACCCAAGTTGTCCGTGTATCCCACCATCATCCATCATATGGATTCCACCCTCACCTTACGCCAACACTCGGCTCCAAAGGGCGATTATTTGGAGCCTCCACCATCATCACATCCCATATCCACACCCGGCTATGAGCTACGTCCCGGCTTCATAGCCATGGTTCGTGAGCAATCATTCTCAGGAACGAAGGCCGAGAGTCCATACGCGCATTTGCGCGAGTTTGAGCAACTCTGCTCATGCCTGACCATTGCGGGCATGACACAAGAGACACTCAAATGGAAGCTATTCCCGTTTTCACTAGCGGGAGGAGTAAAGAAATGGTACTCTCTTGCTGTCAGTACTATGGACGGGAGCTGGGAAGTTCTCAAGGAAAAATTCTGCCTAAACTTCTTCCCAGTCTCCAAGGTAGCCAGTCTCCGAGCGGAAATCATTAACTTTAAGCAATTAAAGGGAGAATCGCTCGGAACTGCCTGGGCTCGTTTCAAGCAAATACTGGCCTCAGGACCGGACCTAAGCCTACCAGAACCTGTTGTTTTACAACACTTCAGCCTTGGCCTCTGTCCCGTAGCCGCCACTTTCTTGGACTCTGCTTCTGGAGGGTCATTCTTTCATTTGGTTCCTAGTGAAGCGAGGATAGTCCTGGATCGTATCCTAGACAACACTCCCTACACTGGAATCTATGATGAACTCCCCGATGAAGAAGAGAAGAAGCCTGAACCTGAACCTAAAGAGCCAATACCAGTTCAATCCAAATCCATTAGCTCTTCCAGTCCATCAGAAACTGAAGCTCATTTCGAACCACAACCATATTCTAGCCCAGACCATTATGATTCACTCTACACCACTCTTTATGATTTTGACGATGATCTATTCGAAGACATCGGGAGTGCAACAAGTTTCCCACAGGAACGATGTGTAGAGCAAAAGGATCGGGCCCCCGATAAAGAAGAATTGGAATACCAGCGGGAGTACCTAGGACGTCTCTCTGCTATCATGAGTCGGGAGTGGCTAGATGAGGCCGAAGCCTCGACCGAGGTGGTCAAGATGCCCAGAAAAACCAAAAGGATATTCTGTGAGATCATGGGCCTTGACCGAGAAATTGGGTACGACCCGAGCCTCGGAATCAACATAATCTCTAGCTCTTTGGTGCGAACCGAATTCCCTGATAACTCATGGTCGTTTTCTCAAAAACAACTTAAGTTTACCTTAGGAAGAATCCTGGACTGTTTGGGGATCTTACGGGTCACACCCGTTAAGGTCAACGATCCTGAACTCTTCATGGATTTTCACATCTTCGACCTACCTAGCACTACCACACATCCCATCTTCATAGGCAGGCCAATCTTGAAGATTCTAGAAAAAGCACCAATAAACCAGCTAGTAGAGCTTAGGATCGGTAAAGAACTTATCCCTGTCTCCTATGTCCAATCTTTGAATACTCCAATAGAGGCAGACCCCGATCCTGACCCGTTAGAGGAAGTCAGGTCAGCTTCTTTGCTAGACCTCGAGCAACCTATTCCAGAAGAGGATATTCCATTCTTTATGGAGGAGGAGGAAACTCATCCTCCGATTGAGCTTGATACAAACGAAACTCCAAAACCATCTCCAATCGAGCTCAAACCTCTTCCGCCTGGACTTAGGTATGCTTTCCTCTTTGGGATAAGCAAACTCCAGTGATCATTAGTGATAAACTCTCCGAGGTAGAAACCCAGCAACTCATCACTATCCTGGAGAAAAATAGATCGGTCTTAGGATATTCTCTCCAAGACCTGAAAGGGATTAGCCCAAATCTTTGCACTCATCGCATCCCGATCGATTCTGAAGCAACACCGTCTCGGGAACCTCAACGACGGTTAAACAATGCCATGAGAGAGGTCGTGAAAAAGGAAGTTCTCAAACTCCTTCACGTGGGGATCATCTACCCTGTCCCCAATAGTGAATGGGTTAGTCCCGTTCAAGTCGTTCCTAAGAAGGGAGGAATGACGGTAGTGCGCAATGACAAAAATGAGCTCATCCCTCAGCGCACTGTTACTGGTTGGCGTATGTGCATCGACTATCGTCGACTCAATAAGGCCACCAAGAACGACCATTTCCCCCTTCCGTTCATAGACGAAATGCTTGAACGGTTAGCCAAACACTCTTTCTTCTGCTTCCTTGACGGTTACTCTGGGTACCACCAAATTCCTATCCACCCGGAAGACCAGAGTAAAACCACGTTCACATGCCCCTATGGGACGTACGCCTACCGGCGAATGTCTTTCGGGCTATGTAACGCACCTGCATCTTTTCAACGTTGCATGATGTCTATCTTCTCCGATATGATTGAGGAGATTATGGAAGTGTTCATGGACAATTTCTCAGTTTACGGAAGGACCTTTACCGAATGTCTGAAAAATCTGGACAAGGTCCTCCAGAGGTGTGAAGAGAAACACCTTGTTTTGAACTGGGAAAAGTGTCATTTTATGGTGCGAGAGGGGATTGTCCTAGGACATAGGGTGTCAGAACGTGGGATCGAGGTAGACAAAGCGAAGATAGAAGTGATCGAGCAACTTCCACCTCCCATAAACGTTAAGGGGATCCGCAGCTTCCTTGGCCATGCCGGATTCTATAGGCATTTCATCAAAAACTTCTCCCAGATATCTTGGCCCTTGACCAATCTCTTAGCCAAAGATGCCCCCTTCGTTTTCGATGAGGAGTGCTATGCTGCATTTCACACCCTCAAAAAGGCACTCATCTCCGCTCCCATCATCCAGCCTCCCGACTGGAGCATCCCATTCGAAATCATGTGCGATGCGAGCGACTATGCTGTAGGAGCTATGTTGGGCCAAACTAAGGACAATAAGCATTATGCTATCTCGTATGCTAGCAAAACGCTCACTAGCCCCCAGCTCAACTACGCAACCACGGAGAAGGAGCTCTTAGCAGTCGTATTTGCTATAGACAAATTCCGGTCCTACCTAGTCGGGGCCAAGGTTATAGTCTATTCAGATCACGCTGCTCTGAAGTACCTTCTGACCAAAAAGGATGCAAAACCGAGACTCATCCGCTGGATTCTTCTACTCCAAGAATTTGACATTGAGATAAAAGATAAGAAAGGAGTAGAGAACTCAGTGGCTGACCACTTGTCCCGGATGCAAGTCCCGTCCGATCTCCCGATCGATGACTACTTACGGGATGACACCCTCCTTAAGGTCACCACTGGTGATCCGTGGTATGCCAATATAGTGAACTACATGGTAACGGGTTATGTCCCCCCTGGAGAGAATAGGAAATGACTAGCCTATGAGAGCCGTCTTCACCTTTGGGACGACCCGTATCTCTTTAGGATTTGTAGCGACGGACTCCTCAGAAGGTGCGTACCCGCACATGAGGCTTATAAAATCCTGGAGAGATGCCACGCAGACCCGTACGGAGGACACTACAGTGCATTCCGGACCAATGCTAAAGTCTGGCAGTGTGGTTTTTACTGGCCCAGCATGTATGAGGATGCGAGAGCATTTGTCATGCGGTGCCCCCGCTGCTAGAAACACGGGAACATCAATACTAGAGACGCAATGCCACTCACTAGCAATCTTCAAGTAGAAATCTTCGATGTCTGGGGGGTAGACTTCATGGGTCCCTTCCCAAACTCCGAGGGTTGTCAATTCATCCTAGTAGCAGTGGACTACGTCTCTAAGTGGGTAGAAGCCTTGCCTTGCTTAGCTGCTGACTCAAAGAGCGCGAGACGAATGTTTCATGAGGTTATATTCCCCCGTTTTGGCGTTCCTAGAATAGTCATTAGTGATGGCGGCTCCCATTTCATAGATTCATCCTTCCGTAAGTATCTCTCAAGTTTGGGGGTGCAGCATAACGTAGCCACACCCTATCACCCCCAAACTAGCGGTCAAGCAGAAACTTCTAATAAGCAAATCAAAAATATTCTGCAAAAGACCGTAAATGAGATGGGCAAGCAATGGAAGGATAAACTTCCAGATGCACTCTGGGCTTACTGCACGGCCTATAAGACGCCCATAGGCATGACCCCATATCAACTAGTCTATGGCAAAACCTGTCATTTACCTGTAGAAATGGAGTTTAGAGCTCACTGGGCCATTAGGAAGTGGGGTATGGACCTTCCAGCTGCCGGCCTCAAACGAAAGATCCAGCTGGCCGAGCTAGATGAGATGAGGGAGAGAGCATACCACAGCTCCCGGCTATACAAAGAATGGACCAAGAGATGGCATGATAAGAGAATCAAGGTCAAAACGTTCAAGCCTGGAGACAAGGTTCTCGTCTTCAACTCCCGTGTCAAACTTTTCGGTCACGGGAAATTGAGGAGCAAGTGGGACGGCCCATTCACAGTAATCAATGCTGCATCTCATGGGGCCGTCACTTTGCAAAGCGAGGACGGAAACACCTTCAAGGTTAACGGACAGCGGTTGAAGATTTTCCTAGAACCAGAACCTCCGACACTCGACGAATTAGACGTCGTCGAGTTCATAGAACTCTGAACCCCGTCCGTGGAACCCCGGCCCGAATCCGTCATTTTCAAATCCTTCTGGGCCAAAACCTCCTGAACCTTGAAAACCTCCTCGACCCGAATCTCCCATGACCAAAACCTCGAACCACGACACGGGCCACGCACCTGGGGGCCCAGGGACCTGTTCGGGCGAACAGGCCCAGTTCGGCCGAACCAGCTGATTCAGGCGAATTGGCCCCCCAGGCCCCAGGGACGGATATGCTTGCCCAGATACATCTACAGTTAAAGATATCCCGAGAGTCGCGAGGGAATCGTCGGGAAACTCCGTTTTTCCGATCTGAAATCCCCGATAAAAATAGAGACTCTCTGTCGACGTTTCCCATCTCATCTAAGCCATCTCCATCCCATAGAACACAGCCACCATGGCCTCCTTTTCCTCCAAGGGCACATCATCGGCTCAGGGCTCGAGCAGCAGTAGCCGAAACGGCAACTCCTCCCGGCAGGAGCACGCCTTCCGCATCTCCGACGTCGACGCAGCGGGAGACGTGCACCGGGGGAGGACGCCGGGACGTAGCCCGGTGAGGCGCGGCAACTCTCCTCACCGCTCAGCACTCAACGAGCTCCTCGCCCCACTAAAAGGGATCAAGAAACCGCCTCGTTCGCCATCACCAAGGCCGAACGAAGGGCAGCTACGCCCGAGATCAATATCCTCCTCGAGGGTGTCGGATCTGGCGTTGTTGCTGCCCAAGGAGAAGATCGGGGAGGAGCCGGACTACACGCCGGAAAGCCCACCGCGTTTCATCATCAAGGGAGAACGTATCCCGGGAGGAGGATACGGAAAAGTCCTCGTCCCGCCGCTCAACCGGAATGAGCTGGGGCTGGCAAACTCATCCCAGTCCTCTCCACCACGGCGCCACCCCAGAGTCCGGCGCCACAGGCAGCCCCCATCCATCAAAGGGCTGCCCGGGGACATGGAGTTCTCCGATGAGGAGGACAATGAAGAAGAGGAACAGAAGCCGCCCATCGTGGAGAGCTTGAAGGAGGAACTGGCACTGGCAAAGCAGAAGATCAACCACCTGGACGAGAAGGTGGCGGAGGGCGAGCTCGCACGTATGGAATGGGAGGACAAGATGGAACTCCTCCGCAAGGCCCTGTGCGCAAAGCTCAAGAGGCTCTTCAAGGCCACGAGACACGAAGATCTCTATGGACCGCCTTCAGAATAGTGTCCCGCGGTCGTCTAGTTTTTAGATAGAGCACCATTAGTTTAGTTTGGTTTGCTAGTTGCTTGATTCATTTATTTGTTTAGATCAACATTTAGGGTGCTCTGAAATTTCCATCTTAGTTCGTTGAATAAATAAAGTTTGAATTGTTTGCAAGAAAGAAGATAAAATTGTCGCTCCGGTCAGTGCATTTGAGCCGACCGGAGAATGCCCTGTCTAACAGAGAGTTGCACGAGTACAGGAATGACACAGGAACACATGGCACGACGGACCGAGCCCCGGGGGCCAGTTTGGCCGAACCAGGCAGTTCGGGCGAACTGGCCAGTTCGGGCGAACTGACCGGTTCGGCCGAACCAGCCCGGCTGCCCCCTCTCGCGCACCTGCACGTGAGTTTGCACTTTCTTCCCCCTGTTTACTTTCCTGTGTTGTCTCGTTTTGAAAAATTGAAAATGCATGCCTCACATAAACGAAACGAACTCGGTCTCTCTTTTATATCATGATTGCTGCCTGTTGTTTATTTCAAACTCAGTATCTAGTACTTGTGAAAAATTCATCATGATAGGACCCCCCTGACCTAAGTTGTTGATGTTTGTGATATGACTCGATAAAATGAACCACTTGTTCACACCAACATTCGGGAGAATTTAATTTATGAAAAGATGAAAATCTTGCTCTATCCCTTCATCCTGTCCACAAATACCACATATGCTTGAGAGTTTACTCCTGAAACCTGTCATATTCTGTATGAAGTCTTGTTGAAAGTTGTGTTTTTGGAATGAATCACATTGTCTGAGGTCTGTTGCAAGCAAATCTATCATCGGAGTGTAGTGGAAGCCCTCATGCCTTGATGATACCCAAAAAAAGAGAGAAATAAAGGACTCATGAAAGTACAAAGAAAAAAAAAGTCCCAAAAGTGGAAAAGAAAAGAAAAAAGGGTCAAAAAGGCTGAGGAACAACATGAACTCTCTATCGTTAACTTGCAACATGACCAAGGGCAGTGATGAGAAGCTCCAGGAGCCAATCTTTGGCTTGACCAAAATACTCGACATGACAAGGCCACCACCTGAGAGACAAAGAGAAATACAAAAGAGAATGAGTGAAAGGAGAGAGCTCCAGAGAGCTGAGTGTCAGGGATGAAGGGAGACGAGCCATTTAATTGCGAAAACCAGAAAACCCCGAATGCAGGATGAGCAAGAGGACCTTGTTGTAAGAGTCGTTCCATTCATCAACCGCCCAAGATCTGGGAAGTAGCCACCACAAATTCACAGGTATGAGAAAGGTTTGAATATTCAATATGCAAGTATTCATGATTATAAAAGAACCCTTACTTTAGTTTTGCTCATGTTTTAATTTCTTTACTCGGGACGAGCAAAGATCTAAGTTTGGGGGAGCTTGTTGGCGGTCGTTACAGACCGATTTCCGACCTCCAACCGAGTATAAAACAAACACAATGGAGACACACACCATAGCTATAGGGCTTATCACTGACTATTTCCACAAGTTTTGGTGATTGTCCTCTGTGCAGGTACAAAATGGAGAAACACGTGCTATAAGGGTCAGAAATGACCGTTTCGGCCGAACGACTCCGTTCGGCCGGTTGCCCCCCTAGCTGGGCAAGACTTGTGGACCACGACCACGCCACTCTGGGCCGGCTCAACCCATATCCAGAAGACCGGTGGCCCATATCCAACCCGACGGAGACCACGAGTCCACCGGAGGCCATCCAGTCCAGCCCAGGACGCGAACCGACCTGCCAACCGACCTCAGGAGCTGGGCTAGCACGTGTGCAAAGCAGAGGCGGTGCAGTACTGGGTCGGGCCCACTTCGGCTGAAGTGGCCTGTTCGGCCGAAGGCAGGAACCGCCTCCAGGGTGCGATCCTGGCCTTTGGCTGGTGAGGCGGTGGATCCACCGGTTCGGGCGAACTGGGCAGTTCGGCCGAACCGGGGATTTCGGCCGAACGGCCCGGCACCGCCTCCCAGCTGCCTTGGCTGCTACTCTGCCTCCACCGTCCTTCCCTGCTATAAATAGAGGCCCGGTTTCACCTGAAAAACACACAACACAAGAGTAGAGTGCAGGCGAACCACTGTTAGTTTTCCACTTGTATCAGTAGAGGTAGGGAGAGAGGAGAGGTGAGCGTCCCGGAGAGGAGCCGAAGTGTCGGCCCCTCTTCCCGCTGTACCTCTACGGATGCGGCTTCACTTCGAGTAACATTCGGGTCATGTCTGGTAACTCTTGTATCTCTCTCTGATTAATTGAGCATTCAGTTCTTACATTTATATGCTTGCTGGTTCTTCGTTCAATGCTTAGTTGATTGGTATAACTGTATACCGGTTGCTTAGCTTGGGTGCTTATCTTTCTATAGGAGATAAGTATTAGTTGACTAGTGTAGGCGTGGTGCCTATACTTGAGACTAACTTAGTTTATTCCCGTCGCAACGGAGGTGGTAGCCGTAAGGTGGTGACAGCCCTTCAGGTCTTTGTAGCCCATCACGTTAGTTCCGGTCCGTAGGATTCCCCAGTTGGGAAATAGTGGCACCCCTTCTCATCCCTTTCTGTGTGTCCACCAGTTCCCTTGTCCCGAAGCAAGTATCTATCTGTATCTTCTGATCTGCTCGATCAATCAGTAGAATACCTCTATCAGACTCGTACCCTCTCTACCCTCCTATCACTCCTCTGCTATCTTTGTTGTTGTCATCCACCTCATCCATACCATTCACTCCATTCCATCTACCTAGGACAACTTAGTTTAGAATCAGTCCACTTCTCATTCTCCGTGGAAATCGATACCTTGGAATACTCCCGGGTGAAAGCTACATCGGTATCCGTCCGCTTGCGGATTTATCTGTAGGCCGTAAGGAGTGCCAACAACATCCATACAACGATAAAAGATCCAATACATGACATATATAAAAAAGAGCGGTCTGGTACAAGCCCTCTGGGCTAAATCAACAATAAGAAACAGCTACGAAGCGGTAGCTAAATCTTCTGGGTCCACTTCCCGCAGGCATCCTTGAGCATAGCGCGCACCCTTCAATCGTACCACCCGTCCTGGTTGAACTCGTGGTCGGGGTCTTCAACTGAGAACCCAAAGTCTGTCCCCAAGGAAATGGGATAGGTTCACGTCACCAACCATAATATGTAGCAAGCTTTAAAGTGGCATATTCTAAGGTATAGAAATAATCAAGGTTTGAGCCAGGGTTTTCCTATGCGAGCAGCAGCAACAGCCTAAATTCATCTCATCACCAACTCCTTTCCTCGCCAGCACATCCACTCCCCAAACCCAGCCTTCAACCTCACAATCACATCGGGCTCGTCCTGCCACTGCAGGTTCCCGCAAACATCATCCACCAACACATTTCGCTCACTAGTCGACTCGGTGAGCTCCCTCCCCACCTTGTCTCATCAGCAACGCTGGACCGATCTCTCATAACCCAAATCAAGGAACTCTCATAACCCAAATCAAGGATGAGGTAAGAAAGCAGATTCCCATGCTAGTCGGAACTTATCAGAAGCGGGTCGTCCGTAACCGTGGACACGGCTATACGTATAGTTTACACTCTGCAGAGGTGGCACTCCAGGAATCCATCCGGGCTGCAAGGCTAGTCTGCAACCAACCTGAGACACAGCCCACAGCAAAGACCCTAAACAGTAACGACGCCAATCCTATCTCCCTGGGCTCAGGAAACATCTGATCTAACATCTGCCCCAGGGGTGTGAAACCTTCCCACCGGGGCCAGTCGGGGGCTGTGGTAAATCAGGGAGAGTACGCCGCAACGAGTCCCCCTTACACAAATCAAGCTCGAATCTCCTACAGTCTCGGCGCCGCACTAGAGTAGGCTTGCTAGAACCCTCCCCATTCTGGGTAGATGGTGAGCACGGTATTCCCACGTCCAAAGGTGGAACTCGACTCGGTCCTTAATTGTCGGTAAAGCGAGTATCAGCGTCATAAGCGATCCGCCGCAACGGTCCGCAATCGGCACCCATAACAGGTATTGCCGCCCAAACTCCTGTAGTAACCAAATATCCAACAACCATGTACCCGCAACAGGTACTCCGTAGGGACTGCCCGAGTGCAGTCCCCAAGCACCCCGATCAAACGATCGAGTTGTTATTACTCGCTTACACCGCCTAGCTGCACTACACCTCTCATACCACCCACAACTCACGCCAAGATGTTCAAATCACAAACATCCCAACACATGCATAGCATAGCATATTCCATAAAGTGAGTAGTAGGTAGCAAGGTAATAGGATATTAACAAAGGCAGTGCAGGTGTAACATGCGAGTAAAGTAAAGCGCTAGCATACTAGTTGCATGTCTAATAGGTATTTCAGAGATTGGTCGGGCGTGAACCTGGGTAAGCTTCTTCCTCCTCTTCAAAGCAGTTGTCGGGGTAGTCCGGCTCCTCCAGGTTCTCCGGGGCTCCTAGAGTCGCGGGAAAGAAAACAAGACGCGGCTACAAGCAAAGAAACACCAAAACAGCAAGGAAAGAAGACCCAAGAAACACCAAACTCTACACTAACGCGTAGGTCATGTTTTTAGAAAAATATAGAAATTGGTTTCATATTTTTCTGAGCTACGGTTGATTTATTATTAATTTTCAAAGTTTAAATCATTTTCTGAAAATATTAAATAATTTCCAAAAAAGAAAAACAGCAGAAAATCAGCCTGCTGACGTCATCATGACGTCATGCTGACGTCAGCAGTGGGGTCCGCCTAGGGTGACGTCAGCAGCGGCCCTGCTGACGTCAGCGTTGACTTGGTCAACGGTCAACGGGTCAACGAGTCAACGGGTCAAGTCAGTCAGTGGGGCCTGCATGTCAGTGACTGCCAGAGTATGACAGGTGGGCCCCAAGCATCAGCGCTGTTTAAAAGAAAAAGAAAAAGACGAAAGGCGCTACTGGGCCGGGGTTGGGCCGAAAGAAAAGTCCAGGGGGGTAAACTGGACTTTAGCGCGAACTTTAGGCCCACGAAGGGGACGCGGCTGGATCCTGCGCTGTGGACTTGGTCCACCGTGCGCCGTGTGGGTGGTTCACGTGCCGGGTGCACGGGATCGCTTTGTGGCCGCCACGGGATCTTTTGTGGCTGTGGTGTGGCCGGCTTGGTGTGGTCGAAGGTGTGGCTTGGCCACGGCGCGAAGCGGACGCGCGCGGCGCGCTCTGTCGCGCGGACGGCGGCGACGTCGTCGACGGCGATCGACGGAAAAGGAGGTCGGCGAGGCTCGGGTTCTCAGGAAAAAGCTCGGCTAGGGTTTTGCGAACACGAACGGTAAGAAAGAGAGGGAACTTGGCCGATGAGGCGGCTCCCCGACAAGAGCGGCGGCGGCGCGGCCATGGCATGGCGGACCGGCGGCGCTCGGGCGGCAAAAGGCTCAAGTTGCGGCTTGGCTGGGAAAAGCACGCGCGTGTGCAACGCCAGCGAGTGCTGGAACGCGACGACGTGGCTTGGCTGGGTGCGCGTGCGCGGGCACACGGTTGCCCGTGGCCGCGACACGGCCGCGGCTCGCGCGCGGTGACCGGCCTCCCGGTCCGCGGCGGCGTTGGCTGCGAGACGCGTCGACGGCAGTTTTGCGGCAAGGTTCAGCGGCTCGGCGGCGGGGTCCTGCAGAAGAACGGCCACAGCTCGAAGGCTGGGTCCCAGAGACAGCTTGGCGACGGCGAACATAAGGAGCGGCGGCGCTCAGCCGGAACAGAGTAAGAAAGGGGAGCGGCGGTGCCGGCTCACCTTGGGTCAAGAAGACGTTCGTAGCAGCTCGACGAAGGCTCGCGGTTCGGCGGCGGCTTGATGGCGTCCCTGGTCCGGCTCCCACTCGTCGGCTCCCGGCGTCGTCCTCTTCTCTTCCGCTCACCTCTGCTTCCCTCCCCACCTCCGATTTCTTCCCCTTCCTCTCTCACCCGGCTTCAACTTGGTGGCGAAGAAAACCCCAAAGGGTGTGGCGGCTGGAGTAGGGAGTTGCCGCGGCGGGGGTACTTGTAGGGCGGCGCGGCTAGGGTTCGGTTGGGGCGCGGACGGCGAGATGGAGATGCTTCGCGCCCGCGGACACGCGTCACCATCGCAACGGGCCGCGAGGAGGGGCGATGGGACCGGCTCAAGGTCACGGGCGAGCTCGGCGGAGGGCAGAGCGCCGCGCTCGGGGAAGAAAAGGGGGAAGGAGAAAGCGGACAGGCGGGGCCCGCCTGTCGGCGATAGAAAAAGGAAGGGGGCGCTGGGTGGTGATGCTGGGCCGCTACTGGGCCGGATGGCCGGCTGGGCTAGGTTGGCTGGCTGACTTGAGGGAAAGCTTGAGGGGCGAAAACAAACTTCTCGAAGAAGATTGGGCCCACGCATGCTAGGCTGGTTTTGAATTAGTTTGGTTAGAAATTAGTGTTTGAATTCAAATCTAGGTTTTGAATTCAAACCAAACAAAAATCCAACAAAACCAAATAAAAACCAAATCACTACTATTTGGTCCTTAGCACTTCAAATTATTATTTTTAATTAATTTAAATTTTGCCTAAGAGCAAAGGGAGCAAATAGAGAGCAACCTTATATGTTGGTTTGCATGCACAACAATTCACCAAAAAATTTTAAATCCTCATTTTTGCATTCATCAAATCCTATGGGAACATTAGGGTTGTTATAGTCTCCCCCCCTCACAAGAATCTCGTCCTCGAGATTTGTGGTTACCTATGGTTTAAACAAGTGGGGGTATGTCTCTTTTAGTACTGACTCCTTCTCCCAAGTAGCCTCCCTTTCTGAATGATTGCTCCACTGCACTTTGCAAAATGGGATAGCTGTGCTTCTGGTCTCTTTGACTGCTCTGTCTAGTATCCTCTCTGGGTACTCCAGGTACTCCAAGGTGTCTTGTAGGTCTAATGCCTCTGTCTTGACCTCATGTTCTGGTACTCTTAGACACTTTCTCAGCTGGGATACATGGAACACTGGGTGTACTCCAGCTAAGTCCTCTGGTAGGTCTAGCCTGTAGGCTAGCTTTCCTATTCTCTTCAGTATCTGATACGGTCCCACAAAACGGGGTGCTAGCTTCCCTTTCACTTGGAATCTCTTATGCCCTCTGAGGGGTGACACCTTTAGGTAGACGAAGTCCCCTACTTCGAACTCTAGATCTCGTCTCCTTTTATCCACATAGCTCTTTTGTCGGCTCTGAGCTACCTTCAGGTGCTCTCGGATCTTGGCCACATTTTCTTCTGCCTCCACTATCATATCAGGACCAAAGAACGTTCGTTCTCCCACCTCTGACCACATTAGAGGCGTTCTGCATTTTCTGCCATATAGTGCCTCAAAGGGGGACATCTGCAGGCTGGCCTGGTAGCTGTTGTTGTAGGAAAATTCTGCATAAGATAGACTCTTCTCCCAGTCTGTGCTGTAATCCAGAACACATGCCCTCAACAAGTCTTCCAGAATCTGGTTCACTCTTTCAGTCTGCACATCTGTCTGGGGGTGGTAAGCTGTGCTATACTCCAAGGTTGTCCCGATGGCTTGATGTAGGCTTTTCCAGAACTGAGCTGTGAATTGTGGTCCTCTGTCTGACACAATACTTCTTGGTGCCCCATGAAGCTTGAGAATGTTGTCTATATATAGTTCTGCTAGTTTGCTCACTTGGTATGTGCCTTTGACTGGTATGAAGTGGGCTACCTTTGTCAGCCGATCAACTATGACCCAAACGGCATCATTCCCTTTCTGAGTGCGAGGTAAGCCAACCACGAAGTCCATGCTGATATCTTCCCACTTCCACATTGGAATTTCCAGTGGTTTCAGCAGTCCTGCTGGCCTTTGATGTTCTGCCTTGATTCTTTGACAAGAGTCGCACTTGGCTACATACTCTGCTATGTCCTCTCTCATTTTCTTCCACCAGAACTTATCCTTCAGATCTTGATACATCTTGGTGCATCCTGGGTGTATCGAGTACTTGGACTCGTGAGCCTCTGAGAGAATTGTTCTCCTGATTTCCTTGTCCTACGGTACACAAATACGGTCTTTCAGCCATACTGTCCCTTCTTCATCTACCCGGAAGTCAGGTGCCACTCCTCCCTGGATATCCTCTTTTACTTCTTGGATTTCTGGACACTTTCCTTGAGCTTCTTTGATTCGGTCTTCTAGGTTGTACTTCACCCTCATTTCCTTAGGTTTTCCTTCTTCTACTAGCTCGAGTTTCAGCATGTACAACTCCTTTGCTAGTTCTAGCTGACTTTCTTCTATCATCAAGTTGTTGCAATAACTCTTTCGGCTCAAGGCATCTGCCACTACGTTTGGTTTGCCAGGATGGTAGTGTATCTCCAAGTCGTAATCTTTGATCAGTTCTAACCACCTCCTCTGCCTCATGTTCAGCTCGGACTGTGTAAAGAAGTACTTCAAACTCTTGTGATCTGTGTAGATATCGCACTTGTTGCCAATCAGATAGTGCCTCCAGATCTTCAAAGCATGTACCACTGCTGCCAGTTCTAAATCAAGTGTGGGCTAGTTTTCCTCATGTTTCCTCAGCTACCTTGATGCATAAGCAACAACCTTGCCCTCTTGCATTAGGACACATCCCAAACCTTGTCTCGAAGCATCGCAATAGACTACGAAATCCTTGCGAATATCTGGCAGGGTCAATACTGGCGTTGTAGTGAGTTTGTGCATGAGCTATTGGAAACTTCTTTCACACTTGTCTGTCCACTCAAACAGGACGTTGTTCTTGAGTAGTTCGGTCATTGGCTTGGCAAACTTGGAGAAGTTCTCAATGAACCTTCTGTAGTAACCTGCCAAACCCAGAAAGCTTCGGATTTCCGTGACACTCTTCGGCTGCTTCCATTCTGCTACTACCTCAAACTTTTCTGGGTCTACTGCTACGCCCTCAGCTGTCAGCACGTGGCCCAAAAAGGCTACTTTCTCCAGCCAAAATTCACACTTGCTGAACTTCCCGTAGAGTTGGTGCTGCCTCAGCTTCTCTAGCACAATCCTTAAGTGCTCCTCATGTTCTTCGGCTGTTTCTGAGTAGATCAGTATGTCGTCAATGAACACCACCACGAACTTGTCTAGTTCCTCCATGAATACCTTGTTCATCATGTTCATGAAGTAAGTGGGTGCGTTGGTCAAACCGAAGGACACAACGGTGAACTCGTACTGCCCGTACCGAGTCACAAAGGCTATCTTGGGGATGTCGCCTTCTCTAATCTTCATCTGGTGGTATCCCGATCTCAGATCAATCTTACTGAAGTACTTGGCTTTCTTCAATTGATCTAGCAAATTATCAATTCGTGGTAGCGGGTATTTGTTCTTGATTGTCACTGCGTTCAGGGATCGATAGTCTACACACATGCGCATTGACCCATCTTTCTTCTTCACAAACAACACTGGCGATCCCCATGGGGATGCACTTGGTTGAATCACCCCGCTTTCTAGCATCTCTTTCAGCTGCTTCTTGAGTTCCTCCAGCTCTTCCACTGACATTCTGTACGGTCTCTTGGTAATGGGCCCTGTGCCTGGTTGCAGCTCGATTATGAACTCTACGTCTCGGTCAGGTGGTAGTCCTGGTAGCTCTTCGGGAAACACGTCAGGGTACTTACACACAACAGGCACTTCTTCGATCGTCTTTTTCTCGATAGAGTATACCAACTGTCTCAGAATACATGTTCTGAACTCCTTCCATGTTCTTCTTCTTTGTGGCTCTACTGTTACTTTGACTCCGCTAAGGTGTGTCAACTCAACTGTTCTGGGCGAGCAACTGATTACCCCTTTGTGCTCTGTCAGCCAATCCATTCCCAGTATCACGTCAATTCCGTCTGACTTCAGGACTGTCAGGTCTCCTGCGAACTCCTGTCCACCTATCATCAGACTAACTGCTGGGCACTCTAAGGTGCACCTAAGCTCTCCTAAGGGAGAAGTAGTGACTATAGGTCTAGCCTACGATATTGTCAGGGGAGACTGCTCTTTCACAAACTTTGACGAGATATAAGATCCAGCTGCACCAGAGTCAAACAGTATCAAAGCTGGAATGCCATTTACTAAAAACTCACCGAGCACAATGTCGGGAGCGTCCTCGGCTTCTTCCTCTGTCAGGTGGTTGATGCGTCCCCTCTGCGCTGAAGCTGGCTGCCTGTCTTATCCTCCAGGTGCCGGTGCCTTGGCTGGGGTCTGTTTGTTCTTCTTCTCCGGACAGTCAAAGGACTTGTGACCGGACTTCCCACAAGCAAAGCAGACTACTGAGGTCCCTCCGCCAACTCTGGGTGTGTTGTTTGGCTTCCAGTTGGGGTTTCCCTGACCTGAGTAGCTGTTGTTTCTGTTGCCAAAACTACTGTAGTTGTTGCCTCTGCTGCCAAAGTTGTTGCTGTTACTGCCTCGGTTACCCTGGTGGTTGTTTCTGTTGAACCCTGAGCCTCCTTGGCTGTTGCTCTGCTGAAAGCCTCTCCTGAGCATGTTGCTCTGGCCACTCCTCGGCCTCTGACTCAGTCTGTGGTTGTGCATCTGTTCAGCCTTTCTTTTCTTCTCTTGCCAAGTATCTTCAAGACCCACTCTTTCCTTCTCAACTACGATAGCCCTGTCGATCAGCTCTCTGAGTGATCTATGTGAACTCGCTGCAAGTGCTGTCCTCAGACCTCTGTGCAAGCCACGCTGGAACCAAAACTGCTTCTTCTTTTCGGTGTTGACGTCTTCAGGAGCGTACCTCGACATCATAGCAAAGTGTCGAGCGTACTCAGCTACAGACAAACCACCTTGGGTCATTGTCCTGAACTCCATTGCCTTGTGCACCATGACTTATTCTGGGATGTGGTACTCTTTGAAAGCTTCACAAAACTCTTGCCAGGTGATCTGAGAAGGATTTGCGTGAGAGTCACAGTAGCTCTCCCACCACGCCTTCGTTGCGCCTTCAAGCTGGTGCGCCGCAAGAGCCACACACTCCTCTTCAGTGTAGTCTGTCAGGTCCAGCTTCGTCTCGATGGTACGCAGTCAGTTGTGCGCGTCGAGTGGCTCGTCCGAGTAGTCGAAGGTGGGTGCTTTCAGCCTGATGAACCTTTCAATCTTCCTTTGTAGGTCTTCTTCACGGTGTCCCTGACGATTCTGGTTCTGGTTTCCCTGGATCTGTTGCATAGCTTGCATCATCTGAGTGTTGGCCTGTGCCATCTGTTGCATCAGCTGTGTTTGAGTAGTCATTACTTCTGCCAAGTTAGGTGGTGGCGGTGGTTGCTGGTCATTCTGCTGGTTCTGCTAAGGCTCCACTGCTGGCTCTTCCATCTCCACTTCCTGTTCCCCACCTGGTGCGTTGTTCTCGGGCTGGAGTACGCCTGCTGCGCGTCCACGGCCCCTGCCTCCAACTGCAGCTGCTGCTCTTCCACGACCACGACCTCTGCCACGTCCTCTGCCCCTAGCTGCCACTACTGCCTCTTCTTGCTCAGCTTCCTCAAAACGTGCAAGCAGTCGGTTGGATCTTCGGATCGACATCTTGCTGCATTTTTCATAGAGCAGTTATAGTGGCGGTCAGGTAATGGTTAGGTTAGCGAAAACTAGAGTAGGAGCTACACACATGAAATAGACTCAACACTAGAGTACACTCAAGATGAACATCAATAAAACTGCAAGAACAGCCACAAAGACCGATCACTCATAACAGCATTACACCCTAGACATGAGTACTATCCCGAGGCCAGCTCCTGGAACCTTGAGGATTAGTACATCTAAGCGGATGCTACATCGCGGCTGAGCCAAAAGGTGGTCATGATCTACCAAGTCTAAACATCTACTCATGAAGATAGATACAAGTCTCATCACTACTGCTGACATCTGCTGATACTGCCTACTGCATCTATCTCATGCTGCTGGAAGTGCCTGTGAGGCACGCTGCCAACCTCACAGCCTCAGTCTCTGTCTGCTGCTTCGATCACTGACTGTCGTCGTGGAGAGTGTCCGTGAGGCGCGCTGCCAACCTCACTGCGTCCACCTCAGGTCTTGCCAACTGCTTCTCTAGGGGTGTCAGTTCTTGTCTCAGTCTTGTCATCTCGGGGGTAAGGGTTCGAGCCTCAGGTAGTGGTATCAGCTCAACCCGGCTTGGTGAGAGCCTGTAGTGCTTTGTTCTGGGTTCAACTCTGCATTCCTCTGGAAGTCCTTGGTTCAATGTGATCACCTCTGCCACACTCTTCCTGTCTGACCTCACCCAACGACTAAGGGTCCTTCGAGCTTCATCCTTTGCCATAATTTGTTGAAGACTCAAGTGCTTCATCAGCTGGTAGTTCCGCCCACTCTTCTCCTTGTAGCTATCCACCTCTTCTTGAAGTTCTGAGTTGCGGCTGTCCAACCAATACACTTCTTCCTTCAGTCCTTCTATCTCTTCTTCCTTGGCTGCTAGTGCTTTGTCTTTTTCTGTGAGTTGATCTTCCAGACGGAGATCTCGAGCATGGTGAGTTGCTCGGATCAGCCCTTCCAACTGCCTGTTGTTGCGAGCTTCGTACTCCAGGGCTCTGACTTCCCTTGCTTTAGCTTCGAGGCGCTTCTCAAGTAAGGCGATCATGTGGTCCTTCTCTAGCAGTTGGGTGTCTTGCTTCCATACCTTCTCTCTTAGCTTGGCAACTTTCTCTTCTAGGCCAACGTTTAAGTACTCCTGCTCGATCATGCACTGAACTGAGGTCCGCAGGGTCACGTTCCGCTCTCGGTCAGCTGCGTGTGCCAGCAGGCTGACTGCGTCTCTGTCAGCTGGCTCTTCAAGAGCCCGTGGCAGGTACCGGAAGCGGGTGTGGCTGAGCTGGTTCTGGTACACAAGTGTGGCAAGACGGAGTATCCTCATGGCAATAGTCTGCACTGCCCGACTGAAGGTGCTCTCGCTGGTTGCTGCCTGCAGCATCAGTGACCTTGGCCGTCCAGGGATATTGGGTACTTCCATCTGCAACCGGGTGTGTACTCCCTCGCCAGGGCCGTAGGTCCAGCCCTCGAAGAAGACGTTGTCCACGTCTATCCCCACTGTACGCAGGACCTCCCTCAGTAGCACTGCCAAACCTCCACAGTCTGCACCAGTGGTCCTGATTTCCCGTCGTTCATCTGCTGGTCTTCTTGCTTCCATCTGCCAGACAGTTAGTGGGTTGTTAGTAGGTTAGCAAGTCAGTAAGGTAAGGTAAGGGTAAAAATTTTGGTAATAGTTGAGATGTACATATATATAGTTTTCAAATAGTCCAAGGAGTTTCATATATAATAGAGGACTCAGTTAGAGCTTATGTCCTAAGTTTCCGGTCTAAGGGTTACGCGCTACGGTCAAGTATGGCTCTGATACCAACTGAAACAAACCGGATTCTCAACGACGAGAATCCGACTCCCTGTACCCTCGAGATAGTCCCAGGAATAGCAGCTATCTCGTACAGATCTCATCTCAGTCGAATATCACATCCATACAACGATAAAAGATCCAATACATGACATATATAAAACATAGCGGTCTGGTACAAGCTCTCTGGGCTAAATCGACAATAAGAAACAGCTACGAAGCGGTAGCTAAATCTTCTGGGTCCACTTCCCGCAGGCATCCTTGAGCATAGCGCGCACCCTTCAATCGTACCACCCGTCCTGGTTCAACTCGTGGTCGGGGTCTTCACCTGAGAACCTAAAGTCTGTCCCCAAGGAAATGGGACAGGTTCACGTCACCAACCATAATATGTAGCAAGCTTTAAAGTGGCATATTCTAAGGTATAGAAATAATCAAGGTTTGAGCCAGGGTTTTCCTATGCGAGCAGCAACAACAGCCCAAATTCATCTCATCGCCAACTCCTTTCCTCGCCAGCACATCCACTCCCCAAACCCAACCTTCAACCTCACAATCACATCGGGCTCGTCCTGCCACCGCAGGTTCCCGCAAACATCATCCACCAACACCTTTCGCTCACTAGTCGACTCGGTGAGCTCCCTCCCCACCTTGTCTCATCAGCAACGCTGGACCGAACTCTCATAACCCAAATCAAGGATGAGGTAAGAAAGCAGATTCCCATGCTAGTCGGAACTTATCAGAAGCGGGTCGTCCGTAACCGTGGACACGACTATACGTATAGTTTACACTCTGCAGAGGTGGCACTCCAGGAATCCATCCGGGCTGCAAGGCTAGTCCGCAACCAACCTGAGACACAGCCAACAACAAAGACCCTAAACAGTAACGGCGCCAATCCTGTCTCCCTGGGCTCGGGAAACATCTGATCTAACATCTGCCCCAGGGGTGTGAAACCTTCCCACCGGGGCCAGTCGGGGGCTGTGGTAAATCAGGGAGAGTACGCCGCAACGAGTCCCCCTTACACAAATCAAGCTCGAATCTCCTACAGTCTCGGCGCCGCACTAGAGTAGGCTTGCTGGAACCCTCCCCATTCTGGGTAGATGGTGAGCACGGTATTCCCACGTCCAAAGGTGGAACTCGACTCGGTCCTTAATTGTCGGTAAAGCGAGTATCAGCGTCATAAGCGATCCGCCGCAACGGTCCGCAATCAGCACCCATAACAGGTATTACCGCCCAAACTCCTCTAGTAACCAAATATCCAACAACCATGTACCCGCAACAGGTACTCCGTAGGGACTGCCCGAGTGCAGTCCCCAAGCACCCCGATCAAACGATCGAGTTGTTATTACTCACTTACACCGCCTAGCTGCACTACACCTCCCACACCACCCACAACTCACGCCAAGAGGTTCAAATCACAACCATCCCAACACATGCATAGCATAGCATATTCCATAAAGTGAGTAGTAGGTAGCAAGGTAACAGGATATTAACAAAGGCAGTGCAGGTGTAACATGCGAGTAAAGTAAAGCGCTAGCATACTAGTTGCATGTCTAATAGGTATTTCAAAGATTGGTCGGGTGTGAACCTGGGTAAGCTTCTTCCTCCTCTTCAAAGCAGTTGTCGAGGTAGTCCGGCTCCTCCAGGTTCTCCGGGGCTCCTAGAGTTGCGGGAAAGAAAATAAGACGCGGCTACAAGCAAAGAAACACCAAAATAGCGAGGAAAGAAGACCTAAGAAACACCAAACTCTACACTAACGCGTAGGTCATGTTTTTAGAAAAATATAGAAACTGGTTTCATATTTTTCTGAGCTACGGTTGATTTATTATTAATTTTCAAAGTTTAAATCATTTTCTGAAAATATTAAATAATTTCCGAAAAAGAAAAACAGCAGAAAATCAGTCTGCTGACGTCATCATGACGTCATGCTGACGTCAGCAGTGGGGTCCGCAGACGAAAGGCGCTACTGGGCCGGAGTTGGGCCGAAAGAAAAGTCCAGGGGGTAAACTGGACTTTAGCGCGAACTTTAGGCCCACGAAGGGGACGCGGCTGGATCCGGCGCTGTGGACTTGGTCCACCGTGCGCCGTGTGGGTGGTTCACGTGCCGGGTGCATGGGATCGCTTTGTGGCCGCCACGGGATCTTTTGTGGCTGTGGTGTGGCCGGCTTGGTATGGTCGAAGGTGTGGCTTGGCCACGGCGCGACGCGGACGCGCGCGGCGCGCTCTGGCGCGCGGCCGGCGGCGACGTCGTCGACGGCGATCGACGGAAATGGAGGTCGGCGAGGCTCGGGTTCTCAGGAAAAAGCTCGGCAAGGGTTTTGCGAACACGAACGGTAAGAAAGAGAGGGAACTTGGCCGATGAGGCGGCTCCCCGACGAGAGCGGCGGCGGCGCGGCCATGGCATGACGGACCGGCGGCGCTCGGGCGGCAAAAGGCTCAAGTTGCGGCTCGGCTGGGAAAAGCACATGCGTGCGCAACGCCAGCGAGTGCTGGAATGCGACACCGTGGCTTGGCTAGGTGCGCGTGCGCGGGCACACGGTTGCCCGTGGCCGCGACACGGCCGTGGCTCGCGCGCGGTGACCGGCCTCCCGGTCCGCGGCGGCGTTGGCTGCGAGACACGTCGACGGCGGTTTTGCGGCAAGGTTCAGCGGCTCGGCGGGGGGGTCCTGCAGAAGAACGGCCACAGCTCGAAGGCTGGGTCCCAGAGACAGCTTGGCGACGGCGAGCACAAGGAGCGGCGGCGCTCGGCCGGAACAGAGGAAGAAAGGGGAGCTGTGGTGCCGACTCACCTTGGGTCAAGAAGACGTTCGCAACAGCTCGACGAAGGCTCGCGGTTCGGCGGCGGCTTGATGGCGCCCCTAGTCCGGCTCCCGCTCGTCGGCTCCACGGACGGCGGCGCCGCTGCGGCGCGGTGCCCGGCGTCGTCCTCTTCTCTTCCGCTCACCTCTGCTTCCCTCCCCACCTCCGATTTCTTCCCCTTCCTCTCTCACCCGGCTTCAACTTGGTGGCAAAGAAAACCCCGAAGTGCGTGGCGGCTGGAGTAGGGAGTTGCCGCGGCGGGGGTACTTGTAGGGCGGCGCGGCTAGGGTTCAGTTGGGGCGCGGACGGCGAGATGGAGATGCTTCGCGCCCGCGGACACGCGTCACCATCGCAACGGGCCGCGAGGAGGGGCGATGGGACCGGCTCAAGGTCATGGGCGAGCTCGGCGGAGGGCAGAGCGCCGCGCTCGGGGAAGAAAAGGGGGGAAGGAGAAAGCTGACAGGCTGGGCCCGCCTGTCGGCGATAGAAAAAGGAAGGGGGCGCTGGGTGGTGATGCTGGGCCGCTACTGGGCCGGATGGCCGGCTGGGCTAGGTTGGCTGGCTGACTTGAGGGAAAGCTTGAGGGGCGAAAACAAACTTCTCGAAGAAGATTGGGCCCACGCATGCTAGGCTGGTTTTGAATTAGTTTGGTTAGAAATTAGTGTTTGAATTCAAATCTAGGTTTTGAATTCAAACCAAACAAAAATCCAACAAAACCAAATAAAAACCAAATCACTACTATTTGGTCCTTAGCACTTCAAATTATTTTTTTAATTAATTTAAATTTTGCCTAAGAGCAAAGGGAGCAAATAGAGAGCAACCTTATATGTTGGTTTGCATGCACAACAATTCACCAAAAATTTTTAAATCCTCATTTTTGCATTCATCAAATCCTATGGGAAAATTAGGGTTGTTACATTACTCGTGAACACGAACTCCTTCGCAGAAATCACTCCAGAGTCACGAGAAAGGACAAGATACCGCATAAAAACATCCAGCATGTTTACAAGACCGTGCTAACCCACGAAAAGGTTAGACACGCGAACTAATTTATTCTTCACACTTCGCAAACGGGCGAATTTACAAGGATAAATTACACTCGGCCATAGGCCGTTTAGAGATACAAAGGCAAGAGCCGCTCTAACGGGGCTCATGGACCACTTCAGTTGGCCGGCCAGCACACTATCACGAGAAGCAGTTTCCACAGTTTTCTCACCAATTTTCTTCTGGCACCCAACCAACTGAAGAACCTTGCGGTCACGCAGCTGCGAGAAGGGGGAGCATCGAACCCCCTCAACGGCAAACAGTACCCGACTTCACGTCCTACCGTCGATGAGCGCCCTCGCGAAGTCGGCCATCGGCGAGTGTCATGCGCTAACTTCCTAGCGAATGAAACACCCGCCGCAACATCCTTGCAGGGCCTCACCACGGGAAAGGTCCCTGCCTCCCCGATGAGGAACGCGATGTCCTACTCCTTTCCCGCAGCATGTGTGCCGCCCCTCGCCGAATTTCTTCTGGCATCAATGGCGTGCGCCAAGGCCGGAACCCCGGGCTACTCTATTCTTGCTCTCGGACCCATCAGGAGGGTGGACCTTGTAGCTCCACATATTGGCTAGAGACTCACAAAGGCTCCCTGATGGTTCTCTCCCCCCCCCCATCCAAATGCCTGTTTATATAGGTGCCCGGGGGCAGGGGCTGTTATCTCCATGACGAAACAGTCACCGGGCTCGCGTGCGCATACACACCGCCCTCCGTACTAGGCGGCCAGCCTTAATTGTCTCCCATGACCTAACCCACTCATTCCACAATTCACGCGCCCAGATTCACAGGCGGAACAGTCGCAATGTGAGCGAATATGGGAAGGCGAGAAGGACGACTCGGAGTCATTGAGACACAGTTAGCCACTGGCGCCTGGGCCCAATCGTGGGAAACCACCCCGGCGCAAACTGCTGCGCTCACTGCGGCGTGGCAGGGCGAATCGCTTCCACCTCCGTGACCGTCGCGTCGCCTCAACTGAAGCACCATCACGGCTGGAAAAGTGTGCCCATTTATTCGTGCCAGCGGAACGGCTTGACCGCCTGAGCTGGAGTCCACCCGCGACAAACCCAAACGCAACGTGGGTGGGCCCGGACGCACTAAGAGACGCCGACAACTTGGCCCCACCGCGTGGGAAACTGCACGCGCGTGGGCGGTGGCAATAAATGCGGCACGGCAAAACCAAACGCCGCGGCAACCAGCCTGACCACGCGTCGCCTCGTCGCCCATCACCCGCACTATTCCGCCTCAAAAGGCGCGCCCGCCGCGCCAACCTCACCCACTCTGTGCCACGTCAGCCACGACCGCGCCCGCGAGCGGTCGTGCGTGGGCCCGCAAACCAAAACGCCAACGGCCAGGCGAAAAAGTTCCTTCCAAGATAAGGCAGCGTCCCCTCGCGAGGCGCAAAATTTTACTAATCAGGGGGCTCGAGCCCTGACCCTCGAAGAGGTTCGAAAGGCGCCCCAGATTAAGCGATGCTGGGGTTGCGGGGCGTGCCCGACCAACGCACCCTCGAGACCATATCTCGAGGGCAACCCACACCTTCCGCGAGGCCCTACTGATCAGGGGTTCGAAGCCTGGCCCTTGAAAGCGTTCGACAGGTGCCCCAGATCGACAGAGTCAAGGACGATTCGGGCGTGCTCAACGGACTTTACCCCGAACGCGAAGTTTGGGGATGCCCCTGTTGTGTTCAAGGCCAGACAAAGGCAGCTAGTTGAGGGATCCCATCGAGGGAGAGCTTCCGCGCCCTCGGTCCCTATCGAAATGGACCGAGCCCTGCCTAGCAAACCTTTGCGAACGCTCTCATGAACATGTCTCCGGACCGCGAGCCGACCCCTAACGAACGGGACACGGACGTTCACTTGAACTACCCGCTAACAGCTCACCGAAGCTTACGTGTACGCGGCCCGCTTCGAGGGATGCACGGACCGCTTCACCCCTCAGCCCCGCGAAGGGGAAGCGAGGATCGTAACCTATAGACAAGGACTCCCCCTGATCGTCCCTACTTGGGCCAGGGCTCGGGGGCTCCTCACACATCTACTTTTTTCCTCTAATTAAGCGAATGCATCGAGACCGTGCAGGGTCCACCCTCGAATTCCATGTGAAGCTCACCACCACCCATGAAAAACCACCACGTCGAGTGAACAGCAACAAAGGCGACTCTCAAAATTTCAAAACCCTTGCACGAGTGAAATCACTCCTCCAAGGGCTCGGGGGCTACACCCGCGGGTGCGCTCGCGCGCCCCCACGGAAAGACACACATGGTCGAGGGGGAAAAATCCCCACAGGACGTCCGAGAACGATCCCTCTAAACCATTAACCTCTGCCCAACTGATCACCAGTCTAACAGAGGCTCGGGGGCTACTGTCGGGGACATACCCAAGGGGTCCCCTAACCGTCGGGATAATCATCCTCAAAAAACGCAAACGTCACCTACAAATCCCACGGGCCGAAAACCGCCCCGGCGTCACGGCTCGTTACGACCAGGCACGGCCCAGCAGCAGCCCAAGCTTGACCATCGAGGGTGCGATGGGACCGCGCCCTGTCTCCGCCTCGCTCGAGGGTCCCCGCTACCCCTCGAGCAAACAACCGCACTCGCCTTGCTCGAGGCTTCCCCTCAGTCTCCCCAACCGACAGCGGCATTTAATGCCTGCCCATCCACCAGGCACCAAAGTCAAAGGGCAAACCCTCCCCACTCCGCGCCGCTGACACCGTCAGGCACACAGTGCCGCCTGCTCCAGGCACTGTGCTGACACCCCGTCACTGTGTGGGCTGGCAGAGGTCATTCCACCGCACAGTGCCAACTGCACCCGTCCTCCTCCCACTATGAGGCCCTCAAATAGGTGCAGGGCACCCTCGAACGGTGTACGGGCGGCGACCAGGGGCGAACCCTGGGCAGGCGCACCACGAGGGCCGATCAGGCCTAGTCATCTCCACCAGCTCCGGCCACTGTGCCACCTGCCCCCATCACTGTGCGGGCACGATGAGCCCTGTGCGGACTGGCGGGTGTCATTCCTCGCCACTGTTCTACCTGCCCTCGTCCTCTCCTCACAGCGCGGCCCTTGAATGGGCATGGAAGGTCCTCGAAGGGGCGTACGGGCGGTGACCGGGCGTAGACCTTGGTCGGATTCACCCGTACGGGTGACGCAGGCCAGGTCAAGTCCGCCAACTCCGGTCACTCCCCAACGGGACGAGCACGCCACGCACTATGCTCGATGGCGACCACCACTCCGGCTCCTGTACTGCCGACTCCCCGTCCTTCCTCTGCGCCCAGGACCTCGAGCAGTAGGGCGGCACCCTCGAACCAGTAGGAGGACAACGACCAAGCGCGGATCACGATCGGTGCCACCCCTCGAAGCTACTCCAGGACAAACACAGGAGCGTACAGAACGCCCGCGGAAGCCGGAGCTCGTCATAAACCCTCGCCCGGACCAA
Organism: Echinochloa phyllopogon; assembly: GCA_033239725.1. Lineage (NCBI taxonomy): Eukaryota > Viridiplantae > Streptophyta > Magnoliopsida > Poales > Poaceae > Echinochloa > Echinochloa phyllopogon. The sequence continues at coordinate 9,875,307 of BTCW01000001.1, forward strand.
GGACTGCGGCACGCCCGGCGCCATGCTCTCCAGTGCACGTCCCTGTAGCGTCCACTATGTTTGTACTTGTAAGCCCCTTCCCCTTGGCCTATAAAAGGGGGAGGCCGGCACCCGATCGGGAGGGCTCTTTCGGACACGCGCACGCACACACCCGATATTGGCACTAGGCCTCAATCAAACCCCCATCAGGGACTTGGAGACTCCTTCTCCTCTCCCGCCTCGCTTGTAGCCCCCCACTGCAAGCACCCCGGTGCAAGATAGTATTGTGCCACGAGCACGCTCTGCTGGACGTACGGCCTCGCGGCCGGAACCAGGATAAACCCTTGTGTCATCGTGCTATCTCTTGCATCGACCATCGGAGGACAGGAACACAACGCATTCTGTGCGGTGTGAGGTTGGGCGACCAATCTCGGCACCGACACCGGTCATTGAGGAGGCTGTCGTAGAGCATATCCATATGACCCCGAGGACCCTCACCATGATCTCCCTTCCGAGACAGCAATGACCCCGAGGACCCTCTCCCTCGATGGCCAATCTGTCACACCCGGGTTTACACAGAAACCCGAATGCTACTATATGTGTGCCCAGGAAGTCCACAGAACACATATAGTTAACAAATATGATAAATAGAGTACATATGCTCGAATAAAATGGTTTTACATCAGAGTTTAATGCAATACCTAAATAAAACACAGCGGAAGTCTATTAATTATCTTGACAGGTAGAGCCTCAAGTCCACAGGGACACCGACTGGTTGACCACAGCTCAGAAGCACAGACGATCCTCAGGAAACTCAGTAGCTGACTCATTCACTCCATCTGTTACCCATCCGGGATTTTGTTGAATAATGGCAAGCGTAAGTAAATGTCTTACTTAGCAAGTATAACACGGGTATATGAGGGCTTAAAAGAAAGGCTTGACACGGCTGAACTGCATTAGCACTTTTAGTTGATTCATTTTATCATTGACCAAGTTACTACAAATAAATGAATCCCAATTGTAAACCCAATTAGTAAAGTAGAAGTGAACATTAATCAGTAATAAGCATCAACTTCTAATCAAAAAGGATCCAGGCCGCTCGTGACCCTGAGCAAGGCTATCATGATAGATTGTACACTCTGCAGAGGTTTCGCCCTTTACCCACCAGTCACGTAAAAGCTCAAACGAACTTTAAACCCAAGCATGGCGAGGTGGCCAAACCTCTTAAACCACACTACCGAGGTGTGATCGCATAGGGACGCTACGAGGCTTTTCACAAGACACCCTAACAAAACAGTAGCCGTTATGGTACAACCTAGGCAGCATGACCCAAGGCACCGAGATTGACTGACGCTCATGTAGCGACACGAGGGGGTCAATGGCGTCCAAGCGCGACAAAGTAAATCAACAACAAAATAAATAGCGCAACGTGTGGAGCCCCCGCCATACGGTGGCTCCCAACACGGGACTGTGCCTCACGGGGACATAGCCGACGGATACTCCGTCATCGGTGGATCAAACCATACTCTCATCCATGCTTCCCATAACGCCGTCGGCCCATCGGTAACTACTGTCAAGCTAGAGCCGTACATGCTACTCGTCCAAGACCAGAGCCATTATAGTTCTGGCGGTGGCGACAGGCTCCTGGGTTGCCGCTTTAAGAACCGGACCTTAAGGAGAGACACTGGAACAAAATGAGAAGCACAGGTTCCAGCTCCCTGAACCATGTTGCTAAAAAGCAAGTTTTACAATTACATTGATGTGGACCATTAAGTCAAATTCAACAGTTAAGCAAGGTGGCAGTAGCAGCGCCTAGCAAAATAACTACCCATATGCATAAACCCAGGGTAATCAAGGTATAGGATAATCAAAACTAGGTACAACCTTAATAGGGAACAATTTAGACGCATGCATATGAAGTAAATAAAATAATTACAGGGGGTGTTTGGGTAGCAAGGATTGTCCGTGCTATACTTGCCTCAAATCCAGTATTATTACTCAGTCTTCAGCTCTTGATCTTCAAACTCTTCTTGTTGACATCTCTTGATGGCACTCCTCTACTCGTAGCAATCATTGGCACAAACATACAAGCAAACAAACAAGATTAACTAAGAACAATACACCAACCAAAGGAAAGGCTTTAAAAGGGCGCGCCGAAGGATAGGGCTTGGTTCTATGGTCACGTAAGCGCAAGAATCGCTGAAAACAGAGCTACGGTTGAAAAGATATAACTATCGAAAGATTTTGTATTTAATGAAAGACCATAAGCTTCATTTATTTTAATTTAAGTAAAACCATGTATAGATAATGAATACAAATTATATTTTAACCTTTAGAAAAGACGAAGTAAACTTAGTCACATTTTAATTGGAAATGTTCAAGTACAAATTATTCTAGTTAAAGCATTAACTTAATAAATAATATGAAAACACCTAATCGAATATTTTTATAAGTCGTATTTAAACTAATCAATATTATAATTAAAACATTTTTAAATTAATATTAATCATCATTAGTATTTATTTATGCAATACCGAAGTTTAATTCTAATCATCTTTTAATTCGAAAGAAGGTTTAATTAAGTAATATTGGTTTAGAAAAACCGAGATATGACTAATTATATTTTATTTAGAAATAAATTGAATACTTTATTAGTCAATTTAACATTTAATATAAAAATCCGAGCATAAACCTTAACTGAATTTTAGTTAGAAAAAACATTTAAATAATCTTTAGTCAAATTAATATATTAATATATTAAATAAAATTCAAAAATAATTTAGATGTCAATTAACAGTGCTAACGAGTAGTTTATGTCATTATGAATCTAACGCAACGAGAACGGGTTGAAACGGAGTTAGAACGCGAAAACTGTGCTTAAAACAACACAGCAGGGACCTACGCGTAATTATCCGTAGACTACAGGGGTTAGCCAAGGAAAACAGCAAGACACTGTAAACAGTGCTCGCAAAAAGGGCATAGCTCGGGGTTAAATCTGTAAAAGTGGATCGGGGTGGATTTATGTGTAGGAAGGGAATTTCTGTAGGGGGGTTTTCTGAAAGATCGCCAAGACACAGGAAATATGCTAAAGGTTATAGGATTCTTTAGGGGCCTAAATGCAAAACTTGCATCTTCCTCCTTTTAACAGGCAGGGGAGCTCGCCGGCATTCGGGGGTCGTCGGCTCGCCGGCGACTCCTCGGGTTAGGGCGGCTGTGGGGTAACGCAGGGAGTAGAGGGGGGAGAGGGGATTTCGTGGGGGTCCTCACCGGCGCGGGAAGTCGACGGTGAAGGCTGGAATCTCGCCCGCGGCGGAGACAGTGGACGGCGGCGGCTTGTTTACGCGGGGGGAGGCGCTCCGACGGCGGGGCGGTGACGAGAAGTGGCGGAGAAGCTTCAGTTCGACGAGGAGATCGTCGTGATGGCGGCCGTTTGCCCCGAGGGCGACGGGGCTTGGCGAATCCGCGGCAATGGTCGTGCCGGCGGAGGATACGGCCGGCGGCGGCGCCTTCACTTGGACAAAGGTGCTCCCGCGGCGGAACAACGACGAGGAGCGCAGGGATGGGTGCGGCTCGACACGGGGAACCCCGTGGTGGTCTCGGCTTCGCCCGAGGAAACTCGACGGCGGCGAAGAATCCCGGCGACGGAGCGAGCTGCAGGCGGCGGCGCTCGGCTCTGCGCGAAGTTGGGCGGAGGACAGGGCGGAGCACGGACGCGCGGCGGTAGCTAGGGCACGAGCCCGGAGCGGCGGCTTTAAAGGGACGCGGACCCGTGCTTGGCATGGCGCACACGCCGAGGAAGGCCGGAGCGGTGGCGCGGCGCTGATTGCGGGGCGGTGGCAGCGCCGGCTTCATGGGCCGCGCGGGCGGCTGGGCCAGATGGGTCCGAATCGGGTCTCGCCCGCTCGGCCCGAGGGGAAAACGAGCCCAGCCTTGAGGGAGAGGAGTGGGGCGTGGGCCGGCTGGCCTGGTGGGCCGCGAGGCAGGCGGAGCTGGGCTGCGGGGAAGCTGGGCTGGCTCGGGGAGAAAAGAGGGAGGAGCAAGCTCGGCCAAGAAAAAGAGTTCAGGGAGGAGAATCGAACTTTGGCCAAAACAACTTTTATAGGGCTCCAAACAAAGTAGTTCAAATTCGATTCCAATTGAACTACACACACAAAACTCAATGCAGCCAGCATGAATGCAACAAAAATGTTTCTAACCTATATCGTTTTTAATTTAATTTAGTAAACAGATTTTCCTATACTGAATTCCCTGAAAATTATATAAATGTTTATAAAATTTTAGAAAATTGAGAAAATCATTGTATTAATTATGTTAAAATTCACGTCGCAAAATTCAAAAATTTTAGGGTGTGACACGGGTGTTGCCCGGGGCTCTCTCCCTGACCTCCCCACGTCAATGGTTGATAGCCAAAAAGCTCCATGGAAAAGCTCCCCCAAACATGCTGGATTCGCGTCTTCACAAAGCTGTCTTTGGGGAAGCAAGTGGAGGTTCTCCAGAAAACGCTTCTGGAAAAGCTTCCTCCACCCAAACAGGGCCTAAATAACCTATATAATTGGTACCCACTAACATATCATACTTGATTTCTCTCAACATGTAAACATTCCACGTCATCATCCACTATACGACATGTCACCATCCACTAGATCATACATTTATGTCTTCAACCGATTTTCTATATATGGTTAATATCATGCCTTTGTGAGTAGCATGCTACAAAATTCCCATAGTAGAGAAAAATATAGGATCAATAATTTAGAATGGTTCTCTCTCAACAAAATTATCATACTTCCATATATAATGTTGTTAACAAAAGAATGTTATCATGAAATCACTTTGATGTTCTTACTTTCACATTGCACCTTAAAAATTTGTTTAAAAAATTTCCGCTGCATCGCGCAGGGAATCACCTATTTTGAAATTTCATCTTAAAATTTTATTTAAAAATTTCCGCGGCAATGCGCGGAGTATCACCTAGTTTTTATTTATTGGGGAGTATTTATAGAGCAAAACCTCGACCGGACAAACGGCGCATCTGTTATCTGTGCTCCATTCGAGATCGGCTGTTCGGCACCACAGACACTGACGACGTGTCATAAACTCATAGTGCAGGTTTCCCCGTCTCTCCAGTTTTTTTTTTAGGACATCCCCGTCTCTCCAGTTGATTGTACGAAAAATTGTTACAGAGGACCCATGAGCCAGTTACGGTTGTTCAGCCCATTAAAAGTCCATTAACGGTCCATACTAAACGGCCCATTAGTCACTCATATTGCTCCACCCTCCCAGCCACAGACACCGACGCGTGGGCCCCACCAAACCGACTCGAAGTCGCGGGCCTACCACCAGAAAATCAATCAGCCCACGCCCCCTCACCCCGGCCCCCTTCGTCTCCCCGACTCCAATCTGGGGATCTGACACCAAAACACAACCCCGCGGCTCCCATCCCGACCAAAACCTAGCTAGGGTTCCGCCGTGCCCACCCCGCCGGCGTCTCCCCGCCCGCCCGCCCGCCCCTCCAGCCCGTCGCCGCGATGTACAACGGCATCGGGCTCCAGACCGCGCGTGGGTCGGGCACCAACGGCTACGTCCAGACCAACAAGTTCTTCATCAGGCCCCGCTCCACCGGCGGGCCGGGCGGGCCCCACAGGCCGCCGCTCCCCGACGACGCCGCCGCGGGGGATGGCGGGCTCGGCGGGATGCGCAAGCCCAACAAGGAGATCCTCGAGCACGACCGCAAGCGCCAGGTCGAGGTCAAGCTGCTCCTACTCAGGGACGCGCTCGAGGAGCAGGGCTACACGGAGGGCGAGATCGAGGAGCGAGTCGAGGAGGCGCGCAGGGCCGCCGAGGCCGAGGCGGCCGCCGCGGTAGCCGCGGAGGAGACGGGGCGACCCTCACTGCCGGGAAGAGGGTATGGATTTGTTGCCGTCTTTTAGATTTTGTTTGGTCAGTTGTCTCTTTTCCGTGTTGGGTTTCAGGCTGCAGCAGAGGAGGCCCTATTGCAATTATTTAGTAGCAGCCTGGATTTTGGGTCTCCTAATTAGATATAATCATGTTCAAATGTTTTGGTTCTCTTGGGAGATTATTACTTCATCTTCTAAGTGAATCTAACTGCCTAAAGTTAGTTTTTTCATGCGAATTGTATGTAGCCTCTGTTTATGTTTCATGCGGTTGCTATTAGTAAATGCTATGTGATTACCATTTCAGCAGCTCCTATAACTCTGCAAGTGTGAAAAGTGTCATTTAGAGTGTTTATTAGTTTATTCTTTTGTCCGTTGCGTCCTTTTAGATTTCGTATTGATTCAGATGATAGATGGTGAGAGATGCTTGCAATACTTTCATGTAGCAATTTTTTTTCAGTTGGATGCCTCCATTTAGTTTTCTGCGATCGTGTCACCACTTTGAAGTGGAAATCATTCATTGCACCTACTTCCATGTGCGAATCGTATCTTCTGCTTTTATGACCATGCATTTGCTGTCTGCATGCTGTAATTTGTTCAGTTCCTAGCTGCGGTGCAAAGTTGTCTTGTCATTGCATTTTAGTTTAAGTCGATTCATAACGTGCCACTGATGAAGAGCATAGGCAATGGAAAGTGGTCCGCACAACCTTAATATAGATGCTTTTAGTTGGGTGCCTCAACTTAGTGTTGTGATTGTGTCATTTTTGGGAGCAGAATTATTGCCTATGGATCCTTGCTTCTCTTTACATATTCATGTGCTTTTACTAGCTGCTTAGATGTGTATGTTTCACTATATTAACAGTTAGTAATTCGTATGTTCATTTGTTTATTCTGTTTATTTATGTTAAGTATGTTCTGATGACAAGTTGACATGCTTCTCAGGTTTACCGACACACAAAGCCACCACGTTGCGGCAAGGAAGGAGAAACAGCTTGAGACTCTGAGGGCTGCTCTTGGAATCAAATCCGAGGATGTAAAGAAGGGGGATGTGGAAAGTGATGTGGAATCCGGGGAGCTTGTACCTGGTAAGTATTCTGAGGAACTAGATACTGCTGGGCAGCAGAAGGATAGCAAGGATTTGAAGGATGGCAGAAAGGATGCGAAGAAGAGCAAGAAGGACAAAAAGAGTCGGAGCAAAAGTTCAAGGAAGAGCAAGTACGACTCAGATTCAGAACATGAACATGACACAAAAACCAAGAAGAAGAAGAGTTCTCACCATGATTCTGAAGATGATTCAGAGAATGATCATGATGAGGAGGAGAAACACAGCAAGAAAACTCGTCTTGGTTCACATGGTGGTGATTCTGAAACTGATCGGAAGAAGGCAAGACGTGGAAAGAACTCTCGCCATGATTCTGAGTCTGATACAGATAGTGACTATGGAAAAAAGAAAACAGAACATGCAAAGAACAATCGTGATGAGAGAAAGAAGGTACCACTGAAGAGCTCTCGCCATGATTCTGAGTCTGATACTGATGATGAGTATAGGAAGAAAACAGAACACACAAAGGACAACCGTGATGAGAGAAAAAAGATACCAGTGAAGAGTTCTCGTCATGATTCTGAGTCTGATACAGATAGTGACTATGGGAAGAAGAAAACAGAACATGCAAAGAACAATCGTGATGATAGAAAGAAGGTACCAGTGAAGAGCTCTCGTCATGATTCTGAGTCTGACAACAACAGTGATTATGGGAAGAAGAAAACAGAACTTGAGAAGAACAATCACAATGAGAGAAAGAAGGTACCAGTGAAGAGCTCTCGTCATAGCTTGGAGGATGAGAAGCCAAGAGAGAGCAGGTACAAGGACAGCTCTCGCCATTACTCTGAGGATGGGAAGCCCATAAAGTACAAGGAAAGCTCTCGCCATGCCGAGGATGAGAAACCCAGAAAGTATGAGGAAAGCTCTCGCCGTGATCTTGAGGATGAGAAATCCAGATTAAGCAAGCACAAGGGTGGTTCACACAGTGAATATGATCAGCAAAAGCAAAAATCTGTTAGAAAGAGCAGTTATTCTAGTGAATCCGAGAGTGATTCAGATAGTGACCAAGGTGAGAGATCAAAACGTGGAAAGATTTCTCACCACAAATCTGAACGTGATACACTGAAGAGTGACCGTGACCCAAGGAATGATGACTACAGAACTAACAAATCTATCAAGAGTTTGAGCCATGACCCCAAGGAGGATAAGCAAGCACAACGGATCAAAGAAAACGAGGATAACTATGGGAAGAACATTGATAAGCGCAAGCGCCACGATACTGATTCAGAATCTGACGGTTATCCCCGTGATAGGAAAAGACAACTGGATGCTGCAGTGATAAAAAAGGATGTGCCAGTGAAAAGAAGTGTGTCTAGTTCAAGCGAGAGTTCAGATTACAGCAGCAGCCTCAGCAGCAGCGAGTCTGACATGAGTGCAGATAGCTTTGAGGAACTGAAAAGGAGACAAGTTAAGGGGAGAAGAGATGAGCTGAACACACAAAGGCGAAAAGAGGAAGAGAGAAAGGAGCTTGAGAAGCAAAAGCAGAGAGAGGAAGAGAGAAAAGAGCTGGAGAAGCAAAAGCAGAGAGAGGAAGAAAGGAAAGAGCTGGAGAAGCAAAAGAAGAGGGAGGAAGAGAGGATGGAGATGGAGATGGAGAAGAAAAGGCAGCAAGAGAGGGAGGAGAGACAAAGGGAGAGAGAGCAAGATAGAAGGAAAGGTGGAAGTGGTGAGAGAGACTACAAAAGAAAACTAGAAGATGACCGGTATGACCCGAATTCAAGTAGATATAGAGAGGAGGGATACAGAGGTCACCAGAACAGAGGTGATGAGAAAAGGCATGAAGAGCATGGTCGACACAGAGCTAGAGATCTAGATAGCCACGATTCCAAGAGGTCAAGGCATGATGATGATTCATATTACCATTCAAGGAGGGATCGTGAAGATCGGTATTCTAGAGATGAACATAGAGACAGAAGGCGTCACTGAATGCAAAATGTAACTACAACTGTAAGTCCCAGTTCTTATCTGCATTGTTCTAGATAAATAAAAAAATGTTTGTGTTATTTCCAAATAATACAATGTCTATAGTGAGCTATATAGGAGTAGCTTTTATTATCTGGAGCTTCAATTTTGCATATCTTTGTCAAGTCTTTCACTTATAATCCATTATGGATGGTGCATTTCAATACTTGCATCATCCTTTTCTTCTTGTGGCATTTTAATTGGCTACGCAAATCGTCTCACAATGCTTTAGCACCTCCTGTACAGGTATGTCATGGTGTCTGAAGCAAAAGAGTTGGGCATCTCCTCGAACAATGCTAGTCAGTCCAGGTGGACGTGCTCCCAAGTTTCAGTCGGCCTAGCAGATCTTTGGCTGCGGCAGAGCAAAAATTTGGAACTCCCGTTGCAGCATTACGCTTTGCTTCCGTTTGTATGACTCTTACTGTGCAAAGTTTACAATATGTAATATGGTGTAGCACAGATGTATTGCAGAATTGTTTTTGTTCGAAACCGTTGCCGACCAACGTTACGAGAAATTTTGTTGGGCTTTAAATGTTTGTTTATTTTCGTTGGTATTCTTTTGGCTACACCAAGGTTGTTGAGATTGCAAAGAGGCTCATTTCATCCCATTTTTCTGATAGTTGACCTCATGAAATTGTCTGAACTCGTGAGCTATGTCTTCAGCTGGTCTTATTGCCCTGTGTATTATTCAGTCTGATTGTCAGAAAAGTATGCCGAGACCATACTTCTGTTTTTATCGACTTTCCCAGTGTCAAAGCAAGAACCCATCCATCAAAACTCTTCATTGATCCAATGGAAAGTTTAAGAAACAAAAGAAAATGTTTCCACAACCATCGTGACAGCTTTTACATTGTAATGGTGCCGTGTTCTCACTAAATTATTGCCTATATACTTAACAACAGAAAGTATACACCTCCAACCAAGTTCAGATGCCATGGCCGGTGGCCCCTCGTTTATTGTGTATGCTGGGCTTTGCATGCTGCCGCTCTTCTACAGGGCAGAGCCCGCACGGCGGCGTCTTGTGGCATTTGAGGTGGCAATCTGACCAAGTTCCTCGCTCTGGTTTGGCGGAACTCGTTCTCTGACAGGGGTGTAATGCCTCAGCCAAACGCCTGTGTACACCTGAAGTAATAACAAACATCACCATCAGAAGAAATGTTGTAGAAGTATGTGAAAACATGGTTTATCTTGCTAGGAAACTGCAGCACACCCTGGTTTATCTTGCCTAAAAAACTTCACTAGTTTTTGAAATATATGATGAAAACTAAGTCTTGGAAGCTTAAAATATGATGGTCAAGTGGAAGATCATGTGGGAATTCGTCATTAGCATTTATCAGCTTAACAACTCATTTTGAGAGTTCACATTGGATTCATAAACAGAGGTAGTAACAGTGAGATAATATTTTTGCTATGTACTGACCTGTTGGGGCCTCATAATCTTAGTATCAGGATCATCAAGTGACTCTTTCCAATGTGCTAGCCAACCAGCCATTCTAGGAATGGCAAACAGAACAGGGAAAAATTCTGTAGGGAATCCCATTGCCCTGAAAATAAATACAATAACAATTAACAACTGTGATACCAAAAGGAGAAAGAAAAGAAAAGAAAATCAGATCCTAAAATGATGTACCTATAAATTAGTCCAGAGTAGAAATCCACATTTGGATACAGCTTTCTCTTGATAAAATATTCATCTGACAGCGCTGCCTTCTCCAGAGCAATGGCGACCTGACAAAGCATAACAAAACAATGTAAGGCTGCCCGGTGGCAGTTAGTTTTGCCCATGGAACTCTTCCAGTTGCACACAAGAAGTCGCATTGTCTAGAATCCTCATTTTAAGAGTATGGAATTCTTAGACACTTCCATTTCTTGAGCATCTTCATTATTTATCATACGGAAAATAATTAATTAGCAAAACAGACAATTACAAAAACTTTTTAAAAAAAAAAAAAACTTTACCATGGTGGGAGACTCCCACCAAGCTTTGTTCTAAGAAGCTGCCGTGCTTCGAACCCGGGTCGGGATGAGAGTTTCAATGACTCCCGGAGTTCAGCGCTCTAATCTGTCCTGGAGTTCAAGACTTAAGAAATTGTTTGTGACCAATAAACTGTTTTGAATTGATTAATCAATTTGAAACCATGACCATATGGCCTAGCAACACCACCACTAAACTAAAAAACTGGGAAAACTACAGATGCCAAAATGTCCAGCTATGTAGATCACTGAGATTCAGATGCAAAGTAAATTGCACTCCATCTTACTCGGTTCTATGGGGTAAAAAAGAAAAGAAAGGTCCGAATAATATTGTTTTGAAAGTTACACAAAACAAGGTAACTACCATATTGTCTCCAAAGTTATACATAACAGGTTCACTGATCAGAAGAAACAAACTCTGTTTCCACATTACACAAAACAAGTTCACTGATCAGAAAGAAAAAAATCCATTCCATGTTGCAAGAAAAGTATAACTAAAATTAATTAGAATTGAGATAAAATGTAAGTAGATATTTCCTGAGTATGGTTAAAACAGATGAAACTAACCTCAATAAGTGGATCCCGTCCCACTATTGAGAAAACCTCCTCTGCCAATTTCCGGATGACTTTAGCACGAGGATCATAGTTCTTATACACACGGTGGCCAAAACCAGACATCTTCCTCTTCCTAAAATAGAATAAACAGATAAATCTTGTAAGAAATTTTTCAAAAGCAACCAAAAAGGTAACAAACAGATGAACAGAGTGAGTCACCTGTTCTTTACCCCTTCAATGAAATCTGGAATATTTTCCACACTTCCAATCTCATTTAACATTTTAAGTACTGCCTGAGATACAGAAAATAACATTTAGCACATTTCCACCTGAATGATCTCTAAAAGCTACAGTGAAATTTCAACTATGGTTACGATGTCAGATATTTTCATTTTGACAAAGGATGCATAAAAGAATCATGCTGAACTACATAGCTAAGAAACAAAAAAGGTTAAATAAGCACAAAAATGGATACTTTTATTTGGATGATTCTAAAAAAACTATCACAAAGTAGCTACTTGATGCCTTATTTCTGATGGCAGCTTAAACATGTATAAAATTTTGAATGCAAGAACCTAGAAGCCGCAATGTTCAAAATGGTTTACCTCATTTGCACCACCATGCAGCGGACCATATAGAGCTCCAACACCACCAGAAAGAGCAGTGAAGACATCAACACCACTATAGACATAATATATATCATTAGGAAACAGTTCCATACTCACTGTTTGGAGGTGAATTTAGAAAAGGATTTACCTTGAAGCAAGGTGCCTAACAGCAGCAGTGGAGCAGTTCATTTCATGTTCAGCATGAAGAATAAATAGGACATCTAGAGCCCGTGCAAGTCGTGGGTTAGGTTTATATGATTTGTCACCCCTGCAAAATTAATTTTATTTAGAAAATGTGCATCAAAATTAATTAGGTTTATATTTAGGAATTAGGATTGAGTTAAATGCATGGAAAATAAATGCACATGGGGACAATCAAAATACAAAGTTTCTAGTATTGAAGGCAATGCAACTTACAAAGAGTCCAGCATGTACAAGAAGTTCTCTGAATAAGAAAGAGCATTTGAAGGAAGGATGGGTGGCCTTCCTGCTAATCTCAAGTAAGCAGCAGCTGCTATCGTTGGTGCCTGAATAAATGCAAGGAATCAAATCAAAATGACAAATGCATACAGACATCAAGGAACAATCATTTAGTTTGCATGATCTATTGATTGGATGAACATCCTAAAAATCATAATATTAATTAAAGGAACTAGATGACCAGGCGTACCTTCCCAAGTACTCGCACAATTAGCTTATCCCTCACCTGCTTCGACTTATAAAGATCTTGACCCTACATTAGTAGAATGTGTTCACTGAATGCCCAAAACACTAAATTGAAATATCAAAAATCTAGCTTGGATTCAAAATTCCAACTAAACACACCACACTAGAACGAACCCGTCAAATAATCATCTGTCATGATTGGTGCATTTTGACAGTACTTACTCTAAGAGCAGGGTTTGCATCCGGGTGGAAGACAGAAAGGGTGCTCATTGCACTGGCAAGGACACCCATGGGGTGAGCATCATGGGGCATTGATTGTATGATATCCTGCCAACATTAACAAGTTACAACCTGTTACATTTAACCCATCTCAAACCCAAAAAATTGTGCTATTAAGACCATATCAAGCTATACAAAGGAAGAGATATCAAACCATACCAAAAGTCCTTGAGGAACAGCAGAGTGCTGTGAAATAGCGAATTCCCAGCCTGCCAGTTGGCTCTGAGTAGGTAAATTCCCATACACTGTGAACACAACACATTAGTCATCCAAGCAATTGCAAGGTAACAGGATTACACCAATATTAAAGAGGAAAAAAGGTCAATAACACTTACTTAAGAGGTATGCTACCTCTACAAATGAACTGCTTTCAGCCAACTCTTCAATTGGATATCCCCTGTAGCGAAGGATTCCCTCATCCCCGTCAATGTAGCAGATGGTCGAGCGAACTGGAGCTGTATTGAGATAGCCAGGATCATAAATCTTAAGACCCTTGTCGTCCTTTTCCGTGGTAATCTGCAGAATATTTAGAAAAAACATCAGCATATAACCTTTACCTGATCCTTATATTGTTGCAAAGGAAGCATCACAGAAAGTTGGTGGAAGTAACCAAGAGTTCAGGTAGTGGCTTCATACTGCCACAACCACAGCATGTAATTGAATCAACTCAAGCTTTGAGATGGAATAATGATGGTAGAAGTTATTTTATAATTCTATTGATACTGAGAAACTTTGGCAAGACTTATAAGGAGTAATTGCTCCTATATCTGCAACCGTGCCATGTAATTCAACCAACCCAAGTATTGTATTGTGATGTGGAAATGACTTTATTAGTAATAGAATAGTAATTTGTCGTCTCTACCTGTACAGACTACAGAGCAACTTCAGCTGAATATAATCAGTGATGGCTCCCACAGCTAATTCAACGAAATTCCATGATGAATCATGGTTTACGCATAGATAGATAAATTCACACATTGCTCCAGTCAACGTGTCACACGCTGACCACTACCGCGTGAGAATTATTGAACCGGCAGACAAAATCGAACCACAATTTACAGTTAGATATGCAATCCAAAACCGGTCCCCGCAGCAACTCAGCCTACTTCACGACGGCAATCGCACAACGGAACCCCGAGCCCACCCCCCGCGGATCACGGCACCGCGCCACCGCCGGCACCGTCAATCCGTGTCGCTGTGGGCAGTAGCAGGTACCTTCTTGAAGTCGGTGGCGCGCACGGTGCCGTCCTCGGAGACCTTGACCTCGTGGCGCTTGCCGGTCCTCCCGTCCACCACGGCGAGCGCGCCGGCGCGGGGCCCGGGGGCCGCCGCGGACGCCGGCGACCTCTCCAGCGCCGCCGCCGCCGCCGCCCCGGCGCCGGCGGCGAGGTGGGAGGAGAGCACGGCGAGGCGGGCCCGCGCGGGGTCGGCGCGATCCATGGCGCGGCGGCGCGGGATCGAGCCGGGCGGTGTTGGGGGGGGGGGAGCGAGGAGGAGCGGGAGCACAGGAAGCGGTTGCTTGGACGCTTTGGCTTCGCGCAACTCGATGTCCTGAATTCCTGATGGACGTATTTGGAGTGTGGGCTTTGGGGAGTCGTGGGAAGGTGAAACTCGTGTGCGTAGGTTACTTATCGTCATCCAGCTGTGCTTCCACGTCACGGTTGACGTATTGGCGAAAGAAGGGCTAAATAATCGGATGCGCTAGCGGATGTCCGGACGGACACAAAAAATCGGAAGACGGGTATATGCAACGTCAAAAATATTTACCTGCAACATCAAAACTTAACATTTGCAACACACAAAAATCGTTGAAAAAAATGTTGTCATCCATTTATTGATATAAAACCCACTGCAACATCCGATTTATGTTGCGTGGAACATTCAAACACGTGAAACATCTCAATAAAAATGCAACATCCGGATGAAACACTTGCAACATGCATGCAAAACATATGCAACATCGCAACATCACAGGTCTATTTTTGCAACATTCACATCAAACAGTTGAAACATACTTCTGAAACATCTGAAACATGTCCAACATGTTGTTGCAACATGGAGCGAAACCCTAGAACATTCCAGATCTAATTTTGCAACATTCTCATCAAACAGTTGCAACATTCATCTAGAACATCCGAAACACACGAAATATGCTCTTGCAACATGAAGCAAACCCTAACAACATGCACCAAAACCTACCTGCTACACTGCTACACGCCATGAATGTCGCCTGGATGGCGGCCGGCGTGGGGGACGCCGCGGGGAACGGCGGCCCGCGACCGGCCACCCAGTGAAGAGCACCGCCCTGGGCTTCGGGAGCGGCAGCTCATGCCCCGTCCACCGGCCACCCTGCGGTAGCTCGACCGGACGACCTCGCTGTGGAGGAGCTCGACGCGTCGGTGTAGGAGGGGCGGCGGTGGAGAGGAGCTCGACGCAGAGGCGGAGAGGTGGCGGTGGAGGAGCTCGACGCGACGACGAATGAGCACGACGCCGCGTGGAGGAGCAGCGCGGGGCGTCGGCGGCTCGTGGGGCGGCGTTGAAGGCGGCGGCGCCGCGCGGGGTGGCCGCATCGGCTCGCGTCCTGCGGCCTCGGTGCACGGAGCGGCGCGCGGAGGAGCGCCGGCGCTTGGAGGAGCGGCTAGGGATGGCGGCGCGCGCCCGAGGAGGAGCAGCCGGCGGCGGCGGCAGTGCAACAGCGGCGCATGCGAGGGGGAAGAATAGAGCGGCGCTTGCGGGAGAAGAAGCAGGAGGATAAGAAGAAATGATGAATTAGAATATGTGGAGGAGAGGAGAGCACGTGGCCTGCGTCCGTCCGACAGACGCGTACGCGTCGGACGTACGAATCCAAGCATTACCGCTAAATAATCCACTTCTTTTCAAAATATTTCTCACCTAAATAATTTCTATCCATCCCTCACAGATAACCCACATGTCAGATCTAATGGTGGAAAAAACATGAAAAATTTTACAAACGAGAAAAAAAATAATGTTTGAGTTTCTACCGTTTTGACATTACTTTTTTTATTACTATGAAATTTTTTTACCCACCTCATATATCCACCAACCAAACTAGTCTAAAATAACCCACATAATAAAGACTAGCAAAATGTCCGTGCGTTGCTACGGGTTAAAACAATGTATATAGATATATTATTAGTGTTTCTGCTAATCCGTGTGGGGATCCCCGCCCCGCAATCCAAAGACATAGCATGTAAGAGAATCAACAAAAGATCGAAGGAGCATAAGTTCTATACGAGTCCATTGCCGATTTGATAAACAAAAAGAAAATCAGCTATTAAGAATTGTTGCCACTGCCCCAAAAAATTGAATCCCCGAGAGGAGTGAACTTCTCCGTTCAAGCAAACACAGCCGTTCAAGCAAACACAGGGAGAGAACAAGAAGCTTGGTTGTTTTTATTTAGCACCTATACTCGGATTTACAGGCAAGCTTGCCACCTGACGAAATAACAAAAAAAGCTAGCCACCTGACGCCTCTGCTGGCCACCGCCGCCTGCGCCTAGTCGGCTGCACGCCCACTCGCCGCGGCTCGCCAGTATGGTCGCCTGTGTGGCAGCGCATTCTTGGCTGGCCGCCTGGCCTCTCATGCGCGCCAGTGTCGCTGCTTGCCACCATGGCCGCCAGGGGACGGCGAGACGAGCGGACGAGCGGTGGTCTAACGGAGAAGAGGATAACAAGATAGGGTCGTTTTTTTTAAAAATTTTTTTGAGAAAAACCGGGAAAATATTTCATATATATTTCTGATGGTTTACATCCCAACACTTACAAAGGCACCCTTGAAAAACATGAAAATTACAATCACACCCTTGCAAGTTTCTCCCGGCTGTTCTCGTCGCCGACGGCCGGAACAGTGTCGTTGAAGCCGACCATCCTCCCGACGAAGAAACACAGTTTTTGAGCGGCACCCAGAGCAGCACACCGGCAACACCGACGTACACTTTACTCGCTGAACGAACAGGCCTAAAAACATGGCCGAAGGCCATCACATCGCCGGAGAGCTGGATATCTGACGCCACAACAATAGACGGCTCCAGATCGCCGAACGACGAAACACCCCAGAGGGGAAGGAAACCACCAGAGGTGGGAGTTGAAAACCAATCCGGTTCCTCAAGTTGGTAGAACATACATCCCAATATTTTCGCCGGTAATCGGTGCTGACGCCGACGAAGACACAGGAGGGACACCAAACTCGCCAAGATCCAGAGCCTAAAGACCCCAGATCCGACAAGGATACCCTTTATTCTCCATGGATCGCCGCAGGAAGAAAAAGCTTCAGCCACGCCGGCTCCGTCGCCGGATCCGCCATCACCGCTCCTTCCAACGCCGATCCAGGTGAGCAAAAGAACCGGCGGCCATATAACCCTCACCGGTAACCCTAACCCTACTATATAGCTACTATATACAGGGGAGTCGATCCGCCGCCGATTCAACCAGGCATCCTCCTCCTCCGACGCCGACGAGGCCGCCGGAGGCGAGGACGCCGGCGAATCGGCGGAGGAAACACGAACTCGCCTCGGAGTCGCCGGTCTCTACTGTGGAGAAGGGAAAAGAAAGGTCGAGAAGGCCGAGCGCGCATTATCTGGTAACAAGATAGGGTCGTGGACATGTGAAGTTGGTCTTGGACTCTTGGTCTCCTGGACAGATGCATCGGATAAAGACTTGGCCAGGTGGGGGCTAGATGGGCTGGCTGGGCCCCGACACCTATTGTAGTTGGAATTGGATGGGGCTCGTTTCTTCGATTGGAACTCGAGTCGAGGACGGCGTAGAGACGGAGAGAAATCACGCCCGCGGAGACAATGACGTCAGCGTAAGGTGTGATGACGTCAGCGACGTACCGCAGAATCAATGGTACCGTGGAATCAATCCTTACTTTATAATTAGGTAGAGATAATACGGCGTATCGCACGGACATATTTGCTAGTATTAGAAAGGGTGAGCAGATATGCAATTGCAAAGTAGTATCATTACAATTTATCTATGGGCCCACTCCGTTTTAACTCCTCTCCCTCGCGTCGTCTCGTATCTTCCTCCGGTTGCCTCTCGCGGATCTACTCCGCGGCCAACCACCACCGCCCGCGCCCACTGCGCGAGCCGCCCACGCGCCGCACCGCCCGCCTCCTACCACCGCCACGCTCCCCCGCCCTTGGCTAACTGCTACTGTCATTCACCCCGCCGCTGCCCCCGCCCACCATAGATCCTCCACCACTTGGTCGGCGATGGCGCTAGCCTCGCCACCCACAACCCGCAACCACCGCCAAGCTTCCCACCACCGCCGGCCATCCCTTTATACCTACCGGCAATGGAAAACCCCCCACCCCAGACCCAAAAACCCTAAATTCTTAACCTCACCATCATCCTCGTCGTCTTCTTCATGTCCGACGAGCTGCGACCCGACTTCGACATCGTCTTCATCAAGCACCGGCTCCAAGCAGCCCCGGTCGGATCTTCTTCTAAGAGTGCCCCCGCTACGTCTCTGGCGGCCTGCGCCGCCGGATCCGTCACCGCACTAATCTGGTGAACAAGAAATTACATGAGGATGTAACTATGAGTCTCTCGATTAACCTATAGAACGAGAGTGCTCTTTATTTAGATTTTAGGCTTATCTATTTGGAGAAATGATATTATGTTATTTCTATACCTGAATCATGCCATTTTTTATGTTCTCAATGCTTTTGATCTCACATACAAGCCTTAGTATATTCGTATACATAAAAATGTCTCATTCTGGTGTCATCTCTTGGATCTATCTCATAGATACAGGGTTCCACCTGTCATCACCTTCTCCTTTCCTTTCTTCCCCAATCCAACGTTACCACAGACTCACCATGGGCGGTTGCGTCAAATTAAAGCTGTTCGACCGCCACATGGGTGAACCCTCACGGCCTCACTAGCCACACCGAACCTTGCATAGGCACTCCTCTCTTGACATGCCTTTTTGTGGTGCTCTTAGAGCATGGATAATAACCACGCCGGTTACCGCCGGCGGTAAGAAAGCGCGAACTCACACAAATCGAATTGAAGGAGCAGTGATGGTGGATCCCACCATCCAGTAATGTTAGGGGCAGTGGAGGGATTGGCCGCACCCTGCACGTCGCCCGATTGAGCCGACGTCTCCCGACTCGCCCGCGTCCGTATCTCTCCTGATTTCTCTCACCTCCCCATTAGATTTAGCTGGCTCGTCGCTGTTTATTAGACTTGCTCTTAGAGCAGCTGCCTAGGCAGTCTTTCGACGATGATGGTGGTGGGGTGCCAGGCGAAATGCTAATGTAGAACGAGTGAACGATCATGCGGTGGATGACTCGACAACCGAGTGGAGCTGGCCGCGTTTGCACGGAGTTTGAGTATTCACGAAGCGACACTGCTGAGTAGGAGGTTGATGGCCGTCATGGGTGCGAAGGACGGCAGGGAACCCTCCCTAGAGCTTGCCTCCGCACCCGGCCTACTACCGTCCGCCTCGAGCCTCACCCCATTCCAGAACCGCTCGAATTCGCTAATTCCTTGTTACTCCCTCCGTCCCAGAAAACATGCAATTCTTGCTTCTCGAAAAGTCAACCGATTCTAACTTTAACTAAATTTATATAAAAGATTACTAAGGCTTATAATACAAAATTAGTATCAACAGATTCGTGATGGAATATATTTTTATAATAAATTTTGTTTGGAATATAAATATTAATATTAATTACTATAAATTTGGTCAAATTTTAGTCAAGTTGACCAGCACGATTCCCATAGTTGCATGTTTTTTGAGACAGAGGTAGTACGAATCAGAGGAGGTCAGAGGTGTGGCCTCGAGCTCAGAAACATGATGATTGTATAAGGCCTCCTCCGACAATCGAGACACCACTAACTTATAGCTACATTAATCAAGGGAGCGGTATAGTGTTTTGTAGTGGCTTGGAACTCGTGCGCAAGAGAGCGAATCACCTCGGGCTCTGAGGGAGACTGCCTCACTGCAGAGCGACTGCCTCCTCATTTCGACATTGTTCACGCACTATTCACCGGATTAAAGAACTCAAGAGCCAGCGCAAGAGCCGACAGATGGAGGAGGCCTAAGGCCATCCCAGCAGGCTCGGGACGTCGCCTGTCTACATGGATGAGAGAGACAATTAAAAAATAAAAACGTGAGAGGCACGGCTAACAGGGACGGAGTGTCAGAGAGTATGAAGTTACCGGGGAGCGTACGAAGACGCGCTAGCGCGATCATTTTTCATGCTCTCTCTCTCTTCCGCGTGTTCTAAGAGCCAGCGAAGCGTGAGCTCCGGCACTAGGTGCCAAAGAACAGAAGATGACACGTAGACCCACGTGTCACTAAGATAGAGAAAGAGAGGTGGCATGGATATTTTGGATGATACGAAAGTATGATGGCATACGAATGGGGCCAAAAGCATGTGGAATGGTATCTTTCAGATAAGTGAATTATAACAGAATATCTCCAAACTCAAGTATGTGGAATGGTATATATCCTACTAACTTTAATATAGTGTGTTTGGCATATATCCAAACCTAATTCAGGAGGCTTAATTGTACACTTGAATGTGACATTTTTCATGTTAGATGTTTGTCTCCTGTACTTTTATTATCATCTGTTCTCCTTTCCCTTCTCACTTCTCAGGTCAATAGATCAAACTACCCATTCTCTCTTTTCCATGGAATGGGAATTGAATCCACTCGCTCGTTCTTGCACCGTCGCCGCCACCAGAAATGCCGTTGTAGCTCTCTTCACTCCCCCCGTTCCATGCTCATCTCGCGCTATCTGTGATCCCATGCTCACGCCCTTTCTATGCTCCCCATGCTCAGCGGTTGCTGTGTGTGCCATGCCCTCCTACGCGGCTACGCATGGCCGTGCCCTTTCTCTCTCCCGCACTCGCTGTGCGCCATGCTCCTCTATAGCTAACACGCATGTTCTGCTACTCCCCCCGGGCTCATTGGGTCTAGCAGAGTAGCAGCGCCAGCCGCGCTGGGGGATGATGTGGCGGGGTTGCTATTGATCGACTGCCCGTAGTGTAGGAACATCTATAGGGATGATTGGCCTCACTACCAAATGCGTACATTGAGAATCGTGGCAGCTTTTTAACTCACTTCCTGGATTCAGAGTTACACTGATCATCAGTCAAGATTTGAGATTGAGAATACATATCCTGCATTGTGGCATATATTATCGATTATCCTATCCACTGGGCCGGAATTGGGGAAAATTGATCGACCTGTATTAGAGTAGTACAAGAATGTGATCAACTTGTCACATCTAGCAACCACAGGTACAATTTGTCAGTGACCAGATTAACTGGATCTCTCTTGTGCGTGCGTTTATCTGATCTGCATGCATCAGGTGGAGCAGGGGATGGTCCATGGGAGGTGAGCAATGAGCAGCTGGTGTGTCTGGCAATGGATGGAAAGCGGTAGCCGAGGGAGCGATGAGGTACTACACGGAGGCAACAAACCCATGGCTGATGGCTCCTACTTGGAGATGGAGGAGACGGCAATGGCGTGGCGCTACCAGAACGCCGACCCAGTCCTGGTGGCCGTGCTCTCCAACGAGCCGGCGTCCGTGCCTCCGTGGACCGTGGCTACTATGGGCCGGGATGCCTGAGCCGGGGGGCAGGCATCGTGGAAGTGAATCCTCGGGTACGGTAATTCATGGGCCCATATATGGCCCAGTAGGGGTGACCACCTTCCATATGCTCAATTCTAGTTGGCTGAACAAATAGAGAAACTGTAATCGAAGTTTGAATTCATGATTACTGTACTAGCAATTTATTGTGGCCGTGTTTAGATGGCGAATGGGGCGGAGAATTGGGGTTTAGGGTGACGTCGTAATCATTGCGCTATTTTAGTATTTCGTTTGTTTCTGTAAAAAATTGTCCAAAAATTGATTAATTAGGCTCAAAATGTTTGTCTCGCAGAGTACAACAAAACTGTACACTTAGTTTTTAATTTCATCTAGGTTTAGTACTCCATACATGCTATGATATTTTAATGTGATGAGAATCTTCTTTTTGCCTACTGAACTTTGGGATTGTTTTCTAAGAACTAAACACGGGCTGCATGATTTTACCTTGTTAAAATTTCACAGTAAGGCCCTTTCCTTCCTCAGCAATTACACAGAGGTCCTCCTGGCCCTTAGGTCGGTTTAGGGGTGGATATCGAGCTGGCTTGGCTCGGCTCGGTTCAACTCGAGCCGGCTCGTTAACATAACGAGCCAGAGAAGCTGCTTGGCTCGGCTCATTTGCTAGCTTGAGCTGGCTCAATTAGCTCGCGAGCCCGCTCGTTCATTAGCAACACACATACATTTCTCATAAAAAATATTTATGGCACACTAAAATAAAAGGCCAACTACTCAATACATATTTCAAGCTCAAAAATCAGATAGAAGCAATAGTAACTCACAATATGATATCACGGCCCCATAAATTATTCGTGACCACCACCATTCACCGTTCGGATATCAGAAAATCAGACAAACAAAATACATGTTGGGCTATAGACTCAGCTCGTGAATAATTTAAAATGAGTCGAGCCAGCTACTAATGAGTCGAGTCGCGCGAGCTATTGAGCCACGAGGTTTTTGTCCGGCCCCAGCTAGGTCGGTTTGACCCGAAACACCACAGCACCAGTTCCTAAGCTGCACACGCAGCTGCACACGCAGCACCTAATAATGAGAAAAGAAAAAATATTAGAGCCATATGATGGGGGAGATTACAAGAGCTACAGTAGAAGAGGATATGGATGCTCGGCTTCTTTATCCCTTCAACGGCATCTCTACAAATACAACCACGACACTTCTTTGTGTTATCCCTTTAACGGCATCTCCACAAATACAACAACAACACGTACACGCATGCACATTCATGCATAGTCAGGCCCCAAGAGAACAGATGGCGAGAGACACATAATCAGCAATTCGAGAGGCAATTTTTAGTATAGAACATAATAAAGCTCCAGGTCCGGATGGCTTCTCAGCTGAATTTTACCAGCATTTTTAGAAAACAATTAAAGGGGACTTGATGAATATGTTACATGCCTTATACACCGGCGGACTCCCTCTGTTTAGCCTCAATTTTGGAGTTATAACATTGCTACCCAAAATCAAAGAGGCAAACAAAATTCAGCAATATAGGCCCATCTGCCTACTGAATGCTAGTTTTAAAATTTTTGCAAAAGTGGCAACGACCAGAATTAACTCAGTGGCAGACCATATTATCAGTCTCACTCAAACAATCTTCATGCAAGGAAGGAACATACTGGAAGGAGTCATAACTTTGCATGAAACAGTACACGAACTACACAGGAAAAATCTTAATGGGGTTATATTTAAAATCGACTTTGAAAAGGCTTATGACAAAGTTAAATGGGACTTTCTGATACAGACGCTTTGGTTAGAGGGTTTCTCATCCAAATGAATTGAGTGGATTAAATCCTTTATCTCGGGTGGCAGTGTTGCAGTCAAGGTTAATGATAAAATGGGCCCGTTCTTCCAGACAAAAAAGGTCTTAGACAAGGTGACCCATTATCACCCATCCTCTTCAACATAGTCGCTGATATGCTCACACTCCTTATCAACAGAGCTAAAATAGATAATCAGATATAAGGTGTGGTGCCCCACTTGATTGATGGTGGCCTTTCCATACTACAATATGCTGATGATACAATTTTGTTGTTAGATCACAACCTGGAACAAGCTCGGAACATGAAGAATATCCTTTGTGCTTTTGAGCATTTATCGGGACTCAAAATTAATTTTCACAAGAGTAAAATTTACTGTTTTGGTGAATCTAAGAACTTTGAAGTCCAATATAGAACTGTTTGGATGTAATCCTGGAGCTTTCCCAATCCGATATTTAGGCATTCCGATTCACTTCAGAAAATTGTCTAATAACGACTGGTTGAGAATTCGGGAACGTTTTAAGAATCGCCTCAGTAGTTGGAAAGGAAAAAACCTTTCATATGGAGGACGCTTGACTTTAATCAACTCAGTCCTTAGCAGTCTACCGATGTATATGATGTCCTTCTTCCAAATCCCAAAAGGGGTTCGTAAGAAGCTGGACTACTACCGGTCTAGATTCTTTTGGCAAAGCGATGAACACAAAAGAAAATATAGATTAGCTCGATGGAGCATTCTGTGTATACCGAAAGATCAAGGAGCATTAGGGATACATAACCTAGAACTCAAAAACATCGCTTTACTCAGCAAGTGGCTATATCGTCTGTTGACAACAGATGGTACTTGGTAACAAATCATACGCAACAAATATCTAGGGACCAAGCCTCTAGTTCAGGTCCAATGAAAAAGCGGGGATTCTCACTTCTGCACTAGTCTTATGAAGGTTAAAAATGATTTCCTTAGGTATGGAACCTTCATTATAAAGGATGGGACTCAGATAAGATTTTGGGAGGATAAATAGTTAGGTAACAGACCTCTTCGTGATCAATACCTACAGCTATATAATATACCTCGAAAAAAAAGGATATGGTGGCAAATGTACTTAGTACAGGGATTTCCAATATATCCTGGCGAAGAGATCTGATTGGGCCTAAATTTATAATGTGGAACAACCTTGCGGCACGACTCGGGAATGTAGGTCTCACTGAGGAAAGGGATGATTTTAAGTGGAGTCTAAACCCGACTGGTGTTTTCTCAGCGAGAACACATTATCTGGCCCTAATCCACCAAAATATCCCAAGAACAAATAAAAGACTATGGAAATCAAAAATCCCTCTAAAGATAAAATTTTTTCTGTGGTTTCTCAAACGAGGGGTTATCCTTACTAAATATAATCTTGCGAGACGGAACTGGAATGGCAGCAAACAGTGTAGTTTCTGTCATGAAAATGAGTCAATTCAATACCTTTTTTCGATTGTAGACTCACACGTATGGTATGGGCTTCGGTTTATGCGGCATGGGGCTTATCTAAACCATCTAGTGTGATTAATATGTTTAACGGTTGGCTGAATTTAATTCCACAAAATTTTAAACCTTTGGTGTTTGTAGGCGCCGCAGCTCTATGTTGGGCAGTCTGGCGATGCAGAATGCAGCGGTTTTTGAAAACAAGGTTTCTAATTTTTTGCATGTCATCTTCACAACGTCGCACTGGCTCCGCACGTGGGCTATCCTACAACCGCCATCATCGCGAGACACTCTTGTAGCGGCGTCACTTTGCTTGGTCCAAGTGGCCAAGGATATTTTTGCCCGGGCGTATGGATGGCAGTCTAGTCTTAGGATTGGTAGCTATTAGGGTCTAGGTTTTCTTGATAAACTTTTGTTTGGTTGTGTCGTTTCGACAAAGGTCGGAAACTTTTTTTCAGGTGGATGTATCACCTCGATGTATCTAACTGAAAAATCAATAAAGTGTCCCTTTTCCAAAAAAAGCAAGGGGCCAAGCAGATCGACCAAAAACTAAGGTAAGATGCTGATCCAATTAATTTTTTTTCCGGGCATATGTGCTATAGTATGCATGAGTTAATAAGAAAAAATCAGGGTGGCACGTAGGCTATAGTTGATGACAAAGGAAAACGAAAAGAATAATTCATGCAAAGGATAGCATCACTGACCACAGATATAAGTACTATGAAAGCTGCGAGCATAAAATCTTTGTGCCAATACTATCCTAGGGCTGATCATCCAAGCATCTTTAAACACCAATTAATAATAGAAACGGAATGAGGTAGAAATTGAGTTGTTCCTTCAGCCATATCTATATAACCTATATAATTGGTACCCACTAACAAGCCATGGTTGGATTTCTATCAACATACAACCATTCCACGTCATCGTCCACTATGCGCCATATCACTATCCACTATAAGCCATGCCATCATCCACTAGACCATCTATTTATTCTTCAACCGATTTTCTGTGACCACATTTTTGTGAGTAGCAATTACAAATTACAGGAGTAGAAATTACATGTATGATCAGTCATATTTTCATGTATAATGTTTACTAAAGAACGTTGTAATGCAATCACTTTGGTGTTTATACTTTCACATTTCACTTTAAAATTTTGTTTAACAAATTCCCGCAGCAACACGTGGGGTATCACCTAGTTTATAGTTAAATCTAGGTTTATATGATTAATTTCTGCAATTCTGCCGCTCTGTAGGATTTGTTTTATTTTACTTTCTATTAGGTCGGTTCTATATTTTCTATTGAACATGTGTGCTTGCTAATCTGCACTCCATATATGCACAAGTAATCTCGGATTGGAGTATTTGTCTATTTAAGAAATTTACGACCTTGCACTTACAACTGTGTTGCAAGTTTGTATGAAATTGATCGTTCATTACAATGATTACCAAAGATGATTTTCTTCGAACCCTAGCCATACTCACTGGACAGTGGTGGTAGGAGTTGGAGAAGATACATGATGAGGACAGTACAAGAGGAAGTAGTAAAGGAATATCTAAACAGAGGTTCTTGTTGTATCAGATGATTGCCAAGACCATCTTGCATCTATCTGAAACCTGAACCTAAGCAAACAAAACTGGAACTATTCAATAGATACCAAGGCCACAAGAGTTTTTAAGCATTGGAAACATCACACCTAAAATCACAGAATAAGACTACAAGAGGAATTCAACGGATCAAATCCATATTATAGGATTGCCGGAAAAGTGTCTTCTTAGTTTTCCTACTGCAAATTTAAATACAGAAGGAACTATATCAGGAAAGACAAGCAAGCCATTGTACATATCCTTTTACCAGGAAGTGCATCCTGTGTAGACATAGAGGAAAGTGCATTTTCTATTTTTGGCAGAGTAAGCAAAAAAAATCTTTGTTCACTTGAGATTTAAATATATTGCCAAAAATTCGTAAAATAATCTTTCTTCACATGAGATGCTGGATCTAGGCTAAGGCATCAAGCCTGATTGAGAATACTTTCATAACCAGATTAATTACTTTAAAAAGTTATCTTATTAGTTTTTCATCATTATTTTTATATAATTTTGTATCCCAAAGATTAATTTGTTATTAAATGTCCTAGACTACCAAAATAATTTTAAAAATATTATACTATATGTTTTAAACACATGTTATGATGTGAATTGGTCATAGGTGAGTTGATAAGGTTACTTGTGGTGGAAACTATCCACCCGAGTTTGAGTCCTTCACTCAACACGTGTGTTTGTATTTTTCTAGATTTATTAGAGAATTTAACTGATGTTATTCTTTCAGTGATAAGTGGTGTGCCCATCGACAATGAGTGGTGACTTCTCGTGCGTATGATCTCTACTATCATCGCCTTGCAAAATTTTAACTTAAGATTCCGCATGTGAATGGGAAAATGAATATTATTAATAAGTGGTAAATTGAAGCATATGACATAGTTGTGGGATTAAATTGAACTAAAAACAACTTAGTAGGTTTTCTAGACTTGGGGACAGTGATTTGGACTTTTTTCTTGAAAAAAACTATGTTAAAGTGTTTTACCGGCTCGGCTAACCTTTCCGGGAGCCTGACCAAGCAGTTCTTTAATTTAGTTTCATGACTTTCATCAGAGAAAGGTCTTATTAGCTAAGCCATATAAATTCTAAAATTAATTGAAAGTACATATTTTCTCCGAGCTTTCTATCATGCATGTTTAACCTTATATGCATTGGAAAACTGTGGTTTTCACCCACAACAAAAAAGGAAAACTGTGGTTTTACTTTATAGCCCTTCATAGATTTTTGTCACATAAAAAATCATATAAGTGACTATACGATATTGCATGATGAGAGTTTCCACACACATATATACTGTATATAGCAACTACTTTGTTACGTTAAGTTGCACGCGTCCAAAAAATGTTGTCTACCTTGTACGTTGGTTTGTACTCCATCTATTTTTCTAAGGCATATTAGAGAGTACTGTACTCTATACTTAATCAAAGTACCTTGTAGTTAATTTCCCAAGTACCAAGACAGGGGGGCCAGATTACCAGAAGCCACGCACCAGTGGCGAAGCTGGCGGATTTTGACGCCTAAGGCCACTTAGTAAACGTTTATACCACTCAATCTCAGTGTAGTACATATAATAGCGATAATCGCAATAGTGATAGTTCATATATCGATAGAAGTGCCTAAAATGCATGATTTAGACCAATACATCACAATTTAAGACACATTGACATAACAAAGTTGATAAAATAAATACCTAACTAGTGCCTCATGTGGATTGGGGAATGCAAATCTACAAATCAGTAGACAAATAATATAAGTTCCCGATTCAATCTGCATTCTATAGTTCTACACTATCCTGCCTCGTGTGGATTGGGGAATGGAAATTCCAATTTCCAAACAAAACTGAGTAACTGACCGATTTAGAGAGCCACCAAGCCAGTGCAGGTGCAGCAGCGGTGCTCCTGGTCCTGGGTCCTGGCGGTGCTGCCGGTCGCCGCCGCCCACCTTGCTGCTGCGCGGTGCGCGGCTGCGCGCTGGTGCTGCCGGCGCCACCGCCCCGCCCTTGGCAGCCAGGCCAAGCGCCAGCTGGCTGCTGCCGTGCTGCGCGCCGGCGCCAGTGCTGGCGGACGCCGCCGCCTGCCAGGCTCGCCCTGCTGCGCCGCCGAGATGGTGCGCTGCCCGCCGCCGGCCGCCGCCGCTAGGTTTCGGCTTTCGGATGAAGAGGAGTGCGGGCGTGCGGCGCTGCGTGTGCGTGGCCTGGGCTTGGACGTCTGTTTTCACCGAAGAAAGGAAAAGAGGCCAGCTGTCCGCTGTTCTATTGGGCCACAATATAACTTAGATCAAGAAAATATACATGGGTATAAAGGTTTTTTTGGGCCACGCATAAGGCCATGGCCTGGGTGGCCTTAGGCCCAGCTCTGCCCCTGCCACGCACTATATAATGAGAAAAGCAAAAAAACATAATATGCCTTAGAAAATAGATGGAGAGAGTATCTACAAATGTAGAGATCGAATGCATGCATGTTTCTTGTACAAACGAACCAAAATTGTGAAAAAAACACAGAACAGACATGATCTGTAGTTCTGATGTTCTGTACATATAGAAGAGCAATTTTGTACTGAAAAAGATTGTTTATGTAATTTTCTATTATTTATCTTTGTTACAGATCACTTCTGATCATCTTATTTCACAGCCAATTTTGCAAGTTTCACTTTCCAGCATGTTCATCAACATCTATATACGTTTTTCTTTGTAAGTGCACGAAAAAAGCCTGAAGCGAAAATTCATATGCATAGTAGTAGGCACACAAATAAAATCCTTGTATATTAATATATGTCCTTTAATGATTGCACACATGCTTGTTCGTTTCTTTGACCATACCGCCTGCATACAAAAGGCACACCCAATAATATATGATCCCAAAAAAGGCACACCATGCAATATATATATTTGTATACATCACACCAACAATAATGGCTTAGGGTTTCTGCCATACACAACATCCGATATGATCGATCCTGAGGACCAAACACGGGTATATATATATAGTATGCATATGCTAGAAGCCAACTATACGCATCTAGCATGCACACGGTGCATGATGCACCCCGGCCAGCTACTTATTCGTTTGTATATATAATATAGTGTATTGTACTGCAACTTTCTTGAGATTATTCTCCGTAGATATGTTGTCGTCACCCCCATGCATGCATGCACGCACGTACGTACGTACGTACGTACGTCCTGCAACACTGATCGATCGATTGACATGATCAATGATCAAGCAGCAGCGTGCCTGCCGCCGGTGTACGGGCCGGTGAACCTCCGGCCGCCGGAGCCGTTCTGGCGCTGGCAGTTGAAGTACATGGCGGCAACCGGCGCGCCGAGGTTGTAGCGGCGGGCGAAGCCGCGCGTGCTGAAGTTGTGGCGCCTGGACGGCGCGTACACCGTCTCCCTGCCCAGCTGCCTGAACAGCACCAGCACCAGCCGGTGGATCCCTGTCGTCGGGCTAGGGGCCTCGTAGCACATCGCCTCATGCCCTGCATATATGCGTCCAATGCTTAATTAGAGATTATAAAGTTTGGTAATAATCAGGCACGAGAGAGAGAGAGAGCCGTATCCAACATATGGAAACATAAGCTATATATATAGGCTCCTATCCTATATATCTTGATGCTGCTGCATGCATAATTGCATATGCAGGCGGCGTACTCACTCACCGTAGGTGTCATCGGTTGATGCTGGGATGTCCGTCACCATCCTGCATGATGGACATGAATGAATCATTGTATCAGATATCGGTATATAGTACGAATCAAATAGCATCATGTTCGTGCAACGTGCATATATACGACGACCAACTTATATCGTGAGGTGTCCCACTTGCACTGACACGTGTACAACATGCACCTCTAA
This sequence comes from Echinochloa phyllopogon, assembly GCA_033239725.1. Classification (NCBI taxonomy): domain Eukaryota; kingdom Viridiplantae; phylum Streptophyta; class Magnoliopsida; order Poales; family Poaceae; genus Echinochloa; species Echinochloa phyllopogon. The sequence continues at coordinate 9,905,642 of BTCW01000001.1, forward strand.
ATGCATGGAGGGTGCATATGGTTACAAGCATAGTTGCACATATAAGATAGTGTACGTGGGCAACAAGCCAATAACGGTGAGAATGCTATGGATGTAGCTAGCTGCAAGCTAGCTAGGGCTGAGCTCTCACCAGTGCAGGTACTCCCTCAAGGTCGGATTGCTTGGGTTCGGAGCATCAGGATCAACCATCACCTGTGTTTTACGCGTAAAATTAAGCTTAATATCAAGTTGCATCCAGCATGCATATATTCAAAATTCACAAGTTGTTGCATCCATGTTAAGCAAACACAAAACATATACTGAGTTATTAACATATCGATGTGCTAGGAGGCCCCTAGTCCGACTACAGCACCATCCAGCCGGTGGATCCCTGTCGTCGGACTAGGAGCCCCGTACACGATGGATTACCAAGAGAAACTGAGTTATTACTGCATTGTTCAAAGCGTGTAACAAAGGAAATTATCGCATGAACAGTATATCAACTTACCAGGGTGTATGCAACACGATAATCATCTCCTCCAATCTCAACCCTCGGCCTCTCAGAGACCGTCGGAGAGCGCAACTCCATGCCGCTGACAATAGGCATACCATTGAACAGTACCATCAGATCAATGGAGTTGTAGAAGGGGTCCAAGACATCTCCTATCACACGAGCAGTCACCAAGGAATCGTTGGCCATTTTAAGTTTTAGTTGGAGTGTCACAGTATATATATCTGTGCTTGTGTGTAGTAGGAACCTGGATTGCAAGCTTCGCCTTGAAGGTACAAGCTGCAAGGTGGTGTTCTATTTATAGTGTGCGGCATGGTGCATACCTTGAGAAAAAACAGTAGTTTGGAATATTTTGACGAGGATAGCGACCGTGAAGTCTTTGGAAGCTTGGAGACTGTTGGATATTCTCCTCCTTTAGTTTGAGAGGGCCAGTGAAATATTCTTTCTTGGTATATTTGATTTTTCATTCCAACTTTAATACAGAAGATACCGAGGATTTGAAACTTCTAGCTCCACATAACACCCAAAGTCAACCAATATTGACGGGTAAGTTGAATTGTATGGCCTACCCCTTGTGTATTTTCGTGAGCTCCTTGTCTACACACATGTGTCCTAAAACATATCTATTTATTTTCTCTCTTCAAGTTATTGACAAATTTTAAATTTAACCGAGATCTCCGTCCAGTGTGGTCGTGTGGAAGAATGTAGCACACAATATGTCACAATATATTCTATCAGATAATCAGATAGTGTAAGCACACTGTTTACAACAGAATCTTCTGCGCATAGAGGGGGGCTTTTAGTCTGAGGGTATTAGCCTATTGCCTACTCCGTATACATGTATTTTGGATATAGTTTAATTAATTGAACCCTGTTATAAATGATGACGAATAAACGACGAGAAGTAAGAATCAAACCGCAGGAGACACGAGATTTTTAACGTGGAAAACCCTCCCAGTGTAGAAGGGAAAAACCACGGGCGCCAGCCAGCAAAACTTTACTATATCAGATGTGTGTTTACAATGCCTATTGACGGCTTACAAGAGGATGATTTTTCATCAAGGGCAAAGCTCTATTATATAGGCAGCTCACGTGACCGTGCTTGGTTGCGTTGCCGATGTGGGACTAAACTATGCACTCATGAGAGGAAACACACAGTACCCCTTCGCTCCGGCCCAAACCTCTGGTGATGGGCCTCCGCTTCGCTCCGTAGGTGAATTTGGATCATATCACAACAAACTCCACCTTGAGACAAATTCTCTTGCAGCATCTTCACTTTATCCTGAATCATCACGAAGAAAAATACAACTGGCGCCAAATAGCCTCTTGGGCTAATTAACTAAACCAACTAAGCTTGAGCACAACTCAAACTTAGCAACAGGAACAGGTTTAGTCATCATATCAGCTGGATTATCATGAGTGTTGATCTTGCATACCTTCAGCTTACCTTCTTCAACCACATCTCGTACATAATGATACTTGATGTCAATATGCTTTGTCCTCTCATGGAATATCTGATCTTTGGTAAGGTAAATAGCACTTTGACTGTCACAATATAGATAAATGCAAGAATCAGCCCCAACCAGCTCAGAGTACAATCCGCTCAGCCAAATTAATTCTTTGCACGCCTCAGCAATAGCCATATATTCTGCCTCAGTAGTAGATAAAGCCACAACAGACTGCAAAGTAGCCTTCCAGCTCACAGCACAACTGCCAACAGTGAACACATAACCTGTGAGCGACCTTCGCCTATCAACATCAGCAGCAAAATCTGAATCAACATAGCCAATAAGTCCCTTCTCAGTTCTGCCAAACTTCAGACAAGAATCTGCAGTGCCTCTGAGGTACCTTTTATTCCACTGACGAGGGGACTGTTTCAAACCATACAAGGATCTCTTCAACTTGCACACAAAATTCTCCTTGCCTGGCACTATGAACCCTTCTGGCTGGTCCATGTATATATCCTCCTCAAGTTCACCGTGCAGAAATGCAGTCTTCACATCTAACTGCTCGAGCTCAAGATCATGTGCAGCAACAATACTAAAGAATGTGCGAATGGAACTATGCTTTACCACAGGAGAGAAAACATCATTATAATCAACACCAGGAATTTGACTATAGCCTTTCGCTACTAGCCTTGCCTTATACCTTGGAGGCTCGCTTGGAGATAAACTCTCCTTTCTCTTAAAGATCCACTTGCAGCGGACTGTCTTCTTCTTTTGCAATGGTACAACATCCCATGTGTGATTCTTCTCAAGTGACTGCATCTCCTCATGCATAGCAGAAATCCACTTCTCTTTATCATCACAATCAATGGCCTCAACATATGTGGCCGGCTAATGTGAATTCTCCACCTGTTCAGCACAACTCAAAGCATAATGGGTTAGATTACACTCATCAATGAGACGTTTAGGAGGTCCACAATTTCTCTTTGACTTGCGCTGAGCAATAGGTAAATCCTCTTCTAGCTCCAAAACAAGTGGTAAGTGCTGAACATCATCATGAGCCTCATCATCAACAGCCTGATTTTCCTGATCATCCACAGGCGGCTCCTCCTGCTCGTCTGTATCATCATGCACATGTTGCTGTACATGCACACTTTTCTCATCACCCACATGCTCCACCTGCACGCTCATATGCTGCAACCCTTTATCAAAATTATCTAGAACATGATCTGAGGACAAACTATCATTAAACATCACAGATTCATTGAAAACAATACTCCTGCTCATGAAAGTCTTTTTAGTTTTGGGATTCCACAACTTATATCCTTTAACTCCCGAACCATAACCAAGAAAAAGACATTTAATAGCTCTAGGCTCCAATTTTCCATTATCAACATGAGCATAAGCAGTGCAGCCAAAAACTTTCAACTGTGAATAATCAGCGGGTGTGCCGGACCATACCTCAATAGGTGTTTTCTTATTAAGTGGAATAGAAGGCGACCTGTTTATCAAGTAGCATGCGGTGTTAGCTGCTTCAGCCCAAAAACGCTTGCTCATCCGTGCATTGGACAACATGCAACGAGCCTTCGAGATGATGGTCCTGTTCATGCGCTCAGCCACATCGTTTTGCTGCGGAGTATACGGTATGGTGTGGTGCCTGACAATGCCTTCTTGCCTGCAATAATCATTAAATGCAGCAGAACAAAATTCTCCACCATTATCAGTACGAAGCACCTTCACCTCCCTTTCGGTTTGCCTTTCTATCATCACTTTCCGATCTTTAAAAGCAGCAAAAGTATCATCTTTATTTTTTCAGAAAATAAGGCCATACTTTTCTAGAGTAGTCATCAATAATAGTAAGCATGGAACGAGCACCACCATAAGAAGGCTTACGAGAAGGACCCCATAAGTCAGCATGTACATAATCAAGAGTACCTTTGGTGGTATGAACAGCAGTGTTGAACTTTACCCTTTTATGCTTCCCGAAAATACAATGCTCACAGAACTTCTTGCTACTCAAAATACAACCATCCAGTAGGTTTCTCTTCATCAATTCTGTCATACCAAGTTCACTCATATGTCCAAGACGCATATGCCAAAGGTTAGTCTTATTAGGTTCAGCATTACTAACAGCAGCAGCGGAAACAGAACCATGTAAAGTACTTCCTCTTAGGACATATAACTTTGCAGAATTCAGATCACCTACTAAACAAACAAGAAAACCTTTTGATACCTTTAAAACTCCGCCTGAACCGGAGTACTTGAATCCTTCTGCATCAAGTGTGCTGAGCGAAATCAGATTTCTGGTTATCCCTGGTATGTATATCACATTCTGTAGCGTGCGTGTCATGCCATCATGAGCCTTGATCTGAACTGAGCCGATCCCCACAATGTCACACGGATTATCGTCTCCCATACGCACAACATCTCCTTTCTGCACAGGCTTAAACGAACTAAACCAATTTCTGTTAGTGCAGATATGAAATGAACATGCAGAATCAAGTATCCATTCATTATGACCAGAAACACAACCAGCAAGAACAATCAGACAATCTCCTGAATCAGAAGTATTCCCAGCACCAGAAACAACAGAGGCATTACCATCCGAATTATTTTTTCTGTTCTCTTTGTTCTTAAGCTTCCAACACTCCTCAATAAAATGTGATTTCTTCTTGCAATACTTACAGAACTTCTTGGGTGGTTTGGACTTAGAACGACCTCTACTTTCTTGGCTCTTGTAACGATCATTACTTTCATTGGAAGATCTGTGCTCCGGTCTGCCTCTCACTTGCAAAGCATTGCCCTTGGACGACGACGATCCGTCAGGCTACACCATGCCTTTCATCTTTTCCCTTGATTGGAGTGCCTCATGAACTTCCAAAACGGTTAGTTCATCACGGCTAATCAATAAGGTGTCACGAAAATTTGCAAAAGAGTTTGGCAGAGAACATAACAATAGGAGACCTAAGTCCTCATCATCATACTTAACCTCCATCGACGCTAGGTCAGAAACAATCTCCTTGAACACAGATATATGGCTCATCACTGAATCACCCTCCTTCATCTTGAGCGTGAACAGCTTCAACTTCATGCATTTTACTGGTTAGATCCTTCGACATGCAGATCGATTCCAGTTTCAGCCAGAGTGCTGCAGCAGTCTGTTCCTGCAGACATTCTTGCAGAATATCATTAAACAGATAAAGCTGAATTAAAGACAGAGCCTTACGATCCTTGCGCTTCTCCTCATCAGACCATTTGTTGGACGACTTGCCACCAAACTTGTCCAACGCCTCATCAATATCATGAGTTTGCGCCAGAACAGCCCGCATCTTGACTTGCCACAGCGCGAACCTCGTCTTGTAATCCAACAGCGGTAGATCAAACTTCATCGTCGTCGACATCAAGGAAACCGAATCTGAAACCGGCTCTAGTACCACTTGTTATAAATGATGACGAATAAACGACGAGAAGTAAGAGAATCAAACCGCAGGAGACACGAGAATTTTAACGTGGAAAACCCTCCCAGTGTAGAAGGGAAAAACCACGGGCGCCAGCCAGCAAAACTTTACTATATCAGATGTGTGTTTACAATGTCTATTGGCGGCTTACAAGAGGATGATTTTTCATCAAGGGCAAAGCTCTATTATATAGGCAGCTCACGTGACCGTGCTTGGTTGCGTTGCCGATGTGGGACTAAACTATGCACTCATGAGAGGAAACACACAGTACCCCTTTGCTCCGGCCCAAACCTCTGGTGATGGGCCTCCGCTTCGCTCCGTAGGTGAATTTGGATCATATCACAACAAACCCAAGCCTATTGCCTACTCCGTATACATGTATTTTGGATATAGTTTAATTAATTGAACCCAAGACTTCTTATTCAAACAGAGGCATATCCTATGAATGCGTGTAGCCATATCCAGAATACACGCTGCAGCAAATATATGGTGTTGGCTCAAAATCTGGTTGCTGTTGCCCTAGTCATTATCAAATTTTGGGTCGACCATAAGCTTTGAGTTTTTATCCTCAGGAATCTCTTTTCATAATTTGCATATGCTGTATATATATGTGAAGGTAGTATACAAAAGGCGGTTCAGATGAATTGAAATGTGTAGTAACAATATTAAACAATTATGTCTATGTGGTATTGGTGCAATGAATTTTTTACCTAATAAATCATATGAATATTTGTATAACAAATCACTGAGTGGGTTTAGATTGAATTAGAAGTCACAAATGTAATTAAATATTTGCCACTCCATTGATCATATTTAGCCTATTTGATTTTCCTAGACTTGCCCGGTCCCTCAATCAATTTCCTGCTAGATTGTGGAAGCAAAGGAAAAGAACTTTAAGGCTCACAAAACACAAGCAATTATACATAGTTCGTGGGTTCTGCTTTGCTTTCAATTGCTTAATTAACTTTTCTCGTTGTTTATTATTGGACATTTAGTTCCCTGCTTGTAGATGTACTGGACGATTTAGGCCCTGTTTGGTTCAAGGTGACTTTTTTAGATGACTTCTAGTGACTAAACTTTAGTCAGTTGTCATGTTTGGTAGTAGGGACTTAAAGTGACTAATTATAACTAGTTGGACTGAATAAAGACCATACTACCCTTCATCCATTCCCCATCCCACGCAGCCACCACCACCACCTCCTCCTCCAGCTCAGCGAGCGAGCCCACGCCCAGGCGCCGCCGGTAGCCACCACAGGCTCCCCGCCTGCGCCCGCCGACCAGCGCCGCCGCGCCAGGGACGCCGAGCCCTCCGCGCTGGCCTTCGCCACGCGTCCCGTCAACGCGCGCACCGCGCCGGCGAGGGGAGGGAGCAGGGGATCCGCGCTCCATCGCCCGGCCGCCGCTTGACGCCGAAGCCGGAACACGCCGGGCGCTGGCGGTGGAGGAGAAGCGGAGCGGGTGGAGAGGAGGGCAGGGGCGGCGGGGCGGCTGCAACCCACGGCCCCACCTCGTTCGCCTCCCTTCTCTTCCGCCGGTTCGGCATCTCCCTCGGCGTCGCCGTCGGCAAGGAGTCCTCCATGGAGGAGGCTCGGCTCGCCGCGGCGCGGGAGTAGAGGAGGCGAGGCGGCGAGGCTGCACGGGGAGAGGAGGGGGCGAGGCGGGGGCCGGCGCGAGATGGAGGGGATTGCATCGGGGTGCGGGACAGGTGGGGGTAGTGGAGGAAAAAGTCAGTAGAAGTCCCAAGAAGTCACCAAAATGGAGCTTATGGACTTATGGGGTAGGGACTAAAGTTTAGTCCCTTTTAGTCACCCTGTTTGGCATTTTTGGGACTAAAAGAGACTAAAGTTTAGGTGACTAAAAAAAAGTCAGGGTAACCAAACAGGCCTTACTTTCTGTTGGTCTTTGATATGCACAAACTCGGGTATACCTTTTATCATACACGTAGAAGTCCACATAGCTTTCAATGGTGGGGGCAAAGTATATTCCCAATCATACTCTATGCTACCGTCTACCTCTGATCTACCTGTAGCCGGTTCACTGTAGCATAGTGTAATCTAAGTTGGATGTCTTCAGATTGGTCACTTTCAGAAAAGCACTTCTTTTCTTAGGCATCTATAGTTTCAAATAATAGTTGACAACATATATACATTTTGTGAAGTCTGAGTTAGATACACTTGCTTTTGCCCTTTCCAATTTCCTCACGCGCGTTTGGCTGCCGGCCTTTTCTCCTTTTTGCAAGACTACTTGGGACCGGCCAGTAGTCTCTGCAAATATGCAACACGAATAGTTCAAGACGGCTCGATGCGGATCATATGTCAACATCACCTTGCTAGGTCTCGGACATGGTTAGACCACAACCGCCGTTCTTTGTTGCTGCAATGACCGGGGAAAACCGACCATGTGTATTGTAGAATGGGTCGAGACAGCCGTATTCTGATTGATGGGTTTTGTATGCTCTTTATGAGTTTATCTTCAGGAATTCATGCATTACACATATATACATCACTGGTTATGTAGTACTCAGTTAAAAAGAGTTGGATAAGGTAAAACAAATAATGGGAAAGGAAGAATAAGAGGGAGAGGAAGGTGGAGGAAGAAGAAACATATGTCCAGCAGATTATGAAGCCGTACGCATACCTTGTTTGCTGATTATGAAGCCATAATAAGTACTCCTTCTGTCCCAAAACCAAACTATTCTAGAAATTTTATGACATATTAACAATAAGATAAAATGATATTGCTTATCATTATTTTTTGGGTAAATATTACTTACCATTGTTTATTAGCCATATTTGATACTAATAGGGTATACTCACTTTCCTTTGTTACTTTGCCAGTATTCTTATTTTTTTAAAATTAAATAAATTCGGCTGTGTATCATTAAACATATTTACATTTTCTATAACACTAAAAGAACCAAGATAGTTTCATTATCTTCAAGAGATTGCTCCGCTCAGTGTTATATACCAAGTGGTATGGCACCTATATTCTTGATCTTCAGTTACCACAAGCTCGGGATACAGATAATAACTCATTGTGCTTCAAGGAAGGAAACGGAAAATAAAAGGATTAGTTTTTTACTGATATGGACACAATAGAAACTACTAGTAGTGCCTTGGGTTGGGACTGTTTGGTTTGGGCGGAATGGTAGAGAACTTAAGGCGCCGGAGAGAGTAGTGGCAAGTTGTCTTTATTAATGTCCTTATTATGAGTAGGCAATTTGGACATCTAAAATGATCTCATTTTTCATGGCATTCAATCAATCCCTACGAGCTGTAAATTAATTTTCAAGGAGGAGTTTGCTCTTGTAATCTATCAGGAGAAGAAAAAAATATTTCCCAAATGATCGAAGATTAATCTTTCCGATTTTATTTTTTCAAGTATGGGGCGACCGTCATGTTGATTCAGAAAAAAAAAAGTTTGCTCCGAATGATTTAGGTGCCTTCTTCAGTAACAAGTTTACCTAGACACTTTATACCTATAGTAAGGACATTCTTTTTTGGTAGGACTACAGTAAGGACAATGATATTGATGATAATGTCAAATTTGATCACCTCGTAAAAAGCGTGTTTTTCAATAATTATGCATTCATTTATCTAATGCACCCTATGGCCTCTGGATTCATCATGCTGTGTAAGACGTATAGTACGTGATAGAGATGTACTTCTATTCAAAAATAATAATAGAGATGCACTGAGAAAGCATGTTTATTTTTCATATATATAAATATATATGCCGAAATGTGATGTGCAGTCCGTGTCTGGTACTTTTTATCTTGGACAGAACAGATCCTACACCGTGTGGTGACTGTCGACCGTTTCAATCCCCTCAAGATTCTGCAAGAAGAATGTTCAATGCCCTCGGATAGGGAAAGGACACTAAAGCAGATTCAACGGTCGCCGCCGCAGAACTTGCTAGCCGCTGTTGAATGATCATGGGCGAGCGTGTCTCTCGCTACACCGACACATTTACACAGGAGCAGGCCGGCAATGGACTTGTCCATCTCTGGACGCACTAGTCAATCGGACCCATAATCATGAAACATGCAGCTACATATATGCATGGGATGCTAAACGGTTCCATTTCTTCAAAACAGGGTTCGTCCTCGGTGCCGGCATGGCGATCGATCAGTGTACAATTGAAAGGGGTAAACAGCCGCAAGAGATTATAATCACAGCGTACAGACCTACCAAAAGAAACAAAATAATCTCTCATATATCTAAAACGAGTACAAAAACGAAAGAAACGAAATATATCAGGATTTGTGCCATCTTCCAACCTGATTGTAACACCCCACATCCAAAATCTGCTTACGGCCCGGCTTTTTCGAGGGACGAGCCCGCATATGCGTAGCACTTCTCTTACACTTTCGTCATCGCTTCGTATAAAAGGGTTAATCCGGAGATGCTACGTTTGAAACGACAAAAATTATAAACTGACCCGAACTTACATAGACTACCAAGGTGGGAATAATTCCACCAGAACATGACACATGGGCGAACGAGCCAAAACTAGAATACTACTGTGGGCCGAAACTAGAACACCACTATGGGCCCTTCAATGAAGTTGGTGACGGCGTCAACAACTCCCAAGGTGACATGGTGACTTAGGTGTCCTAACGGCGATGGTGAGATGAAAACACAATTGTCGCCATGGAATAAGTATCTTTGGGCCCTCTTCTAGTTTGCTATGGTTAGATCCAGCCACGACGAAAGGCTTGTGAGAATAATTTTGCCCTTAGCTGATCTTGATTGGTCTTGGGTTGGGTAAACTGGGACCGGTCTCGCTTTTTCTCATCAGCGGCAGAAAAAAGTAGAACAAAGAAGCAAGAAGGAAGAAGATTAGCTCGTCTCTACCTACAGGGATGTTGGTCGTCGTTATTTGCACTACTGAAAAGTGCTAGTTTTCCTAGGGTCAAATTCCTAGGGAAAAGCTGTAAAAACGGTAGGGAAACATTTCCTCTAGGAGTTTTGGTACGGAAACGTTTCTAGGGACAATTTCGACGGGGAATAGAGAGTGCTCCACAATTTCTGACAACAACCCTAGGGAAACAATTTTTCCCTAGGATTTGCAAGTCGTAGGGAACCATGCTCATGTGGCATGATGTCCTACGTGGAAAGGTTCTTTCTCTATTATTTAAACCAGTAGAGAGAATATTTTAAATTTTATTTGTATGTTGATTATTTATGGGTATTTTACTTGTGCAGTATTATTTCTCGTATGTCCATTGTAGTTCACGTTATAAGAATATCGACCAAAAGATAATTTCTTTGATTAGACATTTCATCACATATATTTACATGTCTGTTTACACAAGAAGTGGTCCAGTGGAAGAATAAATCAGATTACATGGCTAATAACTGTACTCTATTAGCAGATACAAAAGAGCTGCACTGTCCATCCAATTAGCAAACTTCGGTTGGCCTTCCAGAATGTGCCAGACAGGTCTTTAAAGGATACTAAATCCCGTCGTTAAGCCTATCATTCAGATCAGAATACAGGTTACATGAGACAGACGCAGTTGAGATCTGAACCAACAAAAGAAAATACAGAAGACATCAGATACGTATTCCATCGATCCATTCTTTTAGCTTCGCAGGAGATGTTCTTACCATGCGAGAGGCCGCCATCTCCGGCAGCGCGCGTGGATCTCCGCTGCGAGGAGGAGGTAGCGCTGCAGAAGAGGAGGCCATCCAAGCTTGGGAGGAGCTGGGATACGCCGCCGCCACCGCTGCGCTGCTCCGCACAAGCTTTCCCCCGCCACCGGGATCCTTGTAGCCGCTGATGGCTGGACGCCGGAGCCACGGCGCTGATGGCTGGACGCCGGAGCCGCTGCTGCCGGGATCTGAGGAGAGGGAGGGGTGGGGAGAGAGAGTGGATGGGAGAGAATGAGAGGATAGAGACAGCGCCTGGTCAATTTAAAAAAGATGATGGAGCGTGTTGGCCGGCCTCGATCGGAACGCTTTAGTGGAAAGATTTTTTTTTACTCACCTTCCCTACGGTTTCCCATCAAATTCCTACGGAAAGCTGGAGTTCCCTACGGTTCCTAAACGCCACCCTAGGGAAACAAAATTTCCCTACAACACTTCGGAATTTTCCTAGGGAAAGAAAATAACCCTAGGGAAATCTTTGGATTCCAGTAGCGTTGGGAGCTAGTGCTCAGCTTGTTTGCTGAGTGTATGCCTATACGACTTTCCACGTGAATCTTTATAAGGGTACGGATTCGAGATTTGGAACTGCATGATGCGTGAGTACAATGTAGATGAAGAGTGTTTCTAATGTAACTTTATTTTTCAGAAGTGTTGTAGCATGTGGAATAATGACGTACTCAGTTTTAATAGAATATAATTATTTCTTTGATGTAAAAAAAGTTGGCTTTCATTTAAAATCACCTAATTTTGATTTTTTTAATAAATTTACGGAATGAGCTATCAAGCAACTTTTTATCCGGCCCTCGTGGCGCTTGTACAGCCATCAAGATGTAAAATAAATTTTAATTTGTACGAATTAATATTTTTGTATGATCTTATATGAAACCATGCTCTAGCAATCATAGAAATCTAAATATTAAGAATTAGATAGAGACATAGAGCATTTTATAGAATATATTGATATTTCAGCCTCTGCATCGAAAAGATACATACAGCTATCATTATTATAAAAGAAAAAGCTCCATTCCTAATAGCACACAGGCCTAGAAAAAAGGAGCAGAAAAAAAGAGCTACCACCATCATTAGCTCCAAACTACCAACACCAAAAAGACACATTTTCTACGACCAAAAGCACATAGCCAACGGTGGTGTTTCATACACCTAACCCTGAATCCACTCAGAGCTGCCACCAACAAGGCCGTCGTCTTCATCCGGCTCCAATTAACCAGCTTTAAGTATCGTTGGCACAATCAACCGGTGTAGAACTGGATCATAGATGAATAAGATCAAGCCTGGTGTCTTGCTGAACGAACACCACCGTGTTCAGTATGCTAGTCGCTGTGTAACCTTGATCAAGAATGGACCTAGTGGACTCGCCATCCCTTTCCTCGCCACAGTGCTTGCAGTCGCCGCAGCTTAACAGAGCATAAAATTCCACAACGACGCCTCCAAGGAGGGAAGCGACGCTGATTGCGCCGCCGTCGCCTGACCCGATGTAACGCCCGCGTTTTAATCTCCGGAAAATCACTATTTAAAACACCCGGTAAAATCGTTTCAAAATCTTTTCACCGCCCGAGCTCCCTTTCCGCCGAATCCTCTTCGCCTGTCGCTTTCCCCCCCCCCTCTCTCCCTGTCCGCATCGCATCACCGCCTCCTTTCCGTCCCGTCCCGCGTCGTCCGCCCTTGGGTCGACCGCCGGACCCTATCGCCCTTGGCCGACCGTCGTCGACCGCCCATCAACTTTCCACCGCGAATCCCGCCGTTTCTCTTCCCTTTTCCCTCTCTCTCTTTCTCTTTTTCTCTTTCTTCTTTTCTCTCTCTTTTCTCTTTTTTCCCCTTTCTCTCCTTTTCCTTTCCCCTCCTCTGCTTCCTCTGGCCGACCACCGCCGTTGCTGCTCTGCTTCCACCCAACGCCGAGCGCCGCTCCCCTGTCCTGCTCATCGCCGGCCAAAACCTCCCCCTGCTCCACGCTCCAGCACCACGGCAGCCGCACGCACGCCAGCCCTGCTGGCCCGACCACCACCGTGCTCTCGGCCGGGCTCGCACCAACGCGCCACGCCACCGCCCAGCTCACCAGCGCTGCCGCCGCTGCAACCGACACCCGGTCGACCCGCCCGCATCTCTGCAGTACCGCTCGTCGCGCACACTACCCCGGTCGCCACCGCTCCGGCCGCCCGGTCCCGCCGCTGTCCTAGCACTACCACACCGCGCGCACGCCATCACCGACCACCGCACCGCCCCGCCACCACAGTCCTCGTCAGCGGCCCCACTCATTCGAGCGCGCACGCCACGTCGCGACGAACATAAACGCCAAGAACAGGGCCACCCGTACCACAAACCCGCCGGCCGTCGTCGTTCCCGAACGCCGGACGCCATTAACGCCGCCCGACCTACCCCTCTCGTCGGCCCACTCCCTCACCACCCCTCCGCGCCTATAAATGGGGCTCTGAGCACCCTCTCCCTCGCCACCAGCTCACCCGCTCTCCAATTGAACCTCTCCGCCACCGTAGCGCCGCCGCCCCACTCGCCATTGCCGCCGCCGCCACTGCTCTCGTGGGCAGCCCTCCACTCCCCACCTCCGGCCGTGGTAAGGGCACGGGTGAACTTGCCATGACCCCCTCTCTCTTTTCCCCCTGTTCCCGTCCACCGCCGCCGCCCCAATCGCCGGCGATTTGGCCGGACAGCGCCGCCGCCGTCGCTCCCCCCCCGGCACTGTTTCGCGAGAAAGAAGAAGGCACTTTTGTGCATAACCCCCTGATAATTATCCTATTCAACCCGCCGTCCAAATAAATAGGACCCCCTCTCTCATACACGCTTTGCACATAACCCCCTGCACTTTTGCCGAATCAACCCGCAGTCCACTGACACTATTCTCTCTCTCTCTATTTATTTCACCAGGGGCCCCTGAACTTTTCCATAATTACAGAAAGGTCCTTTTCTGTAACACCCTAAAAATGCTTATTTTAAAAATTTAGAAATTAAATTATTTTTATTTAATTCTATGCTCATATTTATCTAAGGAAAATAAAATTATTTATGAGAAATAAAATTAAATATAAGGTTAGAAACATTTTTGTTGCATTCATGCCGACTGCATGGTGTTTTGTTTGTGTGTGGTTCAATTTGAATTTAAAATCTGTTTAAATTCGAATTTGAATCGCTTAGATTGGAGCTCTAGAAAAGTTTCTGCGGCCGAGTCCACTTTTCCTCCCTTAACTATTTTCCTCGTCCGATTTTGGCCCTCTTTCTCTTTTTCCCGCAGCGGCCCGCCTCCCTCTCGCTCCACTTTTGGCCCGCTGCCGGCCTGCTCGCTCCAGCTCCCCTGCCCACGCTTTCAGCCCAGCCGCGGCCCAGTTCACTCCCTCTCCCTTCCTCTCGGGCCGAGCCTCGCGAGGCCCGATTCGGGCCCAAGGAGCGACGCGGCCTGTTGCGGCTTTCCTTTCCCCGGCCTGCTCCGCCTCCCCTCGCCCGCGGCCCACCCCACGGCCCAGCAACCGCCGCAACGCCTCGCCCCCCTCTCTGCCGACTGACGCGCGGACCCCCCGTGTCAGCCCCGTCCCCAACCTCCCGCCCGACTCCCTCCCGAACACGGCACCGGAGACCCGACCGGACACGGATCGGACGCCGAGGATTTCCCCTTCCGGACTCTTCCCTCGGCCGCGCCATAAAAGCCCCGGCCGTGCCGCCCCTAACCCCCCCCCCAATTTGCGCCGTCAAACCTCCGCCGCTCGAGCTCGTACTCGCCGCCGCCGAATCCAAACCCGCCGCCGTCGATCTCGCCGCCTGTTGCCGGTCCGTCCCGGCGAGTTGCCCCAGCATCTTCGCGTGGAGGTGAGGAATCTCCCTAGCCTCTACTTGCTCTCTTCCTCCCCCTGCTGCGAGCTCCCCGTCGTCACCCGACCGCCGCCGCCGCTGTAGCTCGTCGTGAGCCATCTCCGCCGCCCCGTCGTCGACGAGGACCCTCCCCCCATTCAACTCGCAGCGTCGCCCTGAAGCCGTAGCTGCCCTCCGCGCCCCGAACCGTACTCCGTAGCCCGAGTTCCACTCTTCGCCGGCGAAGCACCGCCGCTGCCGGTCCAGCGCCGCCGCTCGCCGCGCCGCCGTCGCCGATTCCCTCCCCTAGATCCAATCTCAGCCGTCTGTGTTTGATCCGACGGTCCAAGATCGAGTCCAGCCCGGGTCAAAGCTGACCGTAACGGTCAACCCAGTCAGCCTCAGACATTTTGCAAAAGAACCCCCTCCCTTTTTCAAAATTAACCCGCAGTCCAAATTTATTCAAAAATAATTACAATTAAGTCCTAATTTTTACAGAAAACCCCCTGATTTATTTAAAAATAGTACCCGAGGTCCTGTTTTGGTTAAATTGCAAATAAACCCTCCTGTTTTTTTATAAAATTATGTTTTAGCCCCTGAATTTTTGCAAATAAGCCCCTGGAACTTTTAAAACTTTGCCAGCAAGTCCCTGAACCTTAGAGAAGCCATAACTTCTTCGTTTTAGCTCCGATTTGAGTGATTTTCGCGCTCACGTGTTCGTAGCGAAGCGTAGATTAGTTTTGCAGCCTTCTTTTGTTCTGTTTCTATTGTTTGGTGTACTGTTCTAATAGATTATTATTGATTGCATGTACTGGCTTGTATGGATGCTTGTGTGTTGTTGTATGAGTCCAGTCGGTGAGCCGTACGCGTTTGAGTTCGAGGGTTACGAGGAGCAGGACCAACAGCAGCAGCAAGAGCAACAGCAGCAGTTGGTCGAAGGCAAGTACAGCACGGACAATCCTTGCTACCTAAACACACCTTTACACTGTTTACTGCATATGCATGTGTCTAAATTGTTCCTATTAAGGCCGTACCTAGTTTTGTTTATCCTATACCTTGAATTACCTCGGGTTATTGCATTTGGGTAGAACTTTGCTAAGCGCAGCTACTGTCACCAATGTTTAACTGTTAATCTTGACTTAATGGTTCACTTCAATGCTAATGGTAAAACTTGCTTTTTAGCAACATGGATCAGGGAGCTAGGGCGTATGCTTCATGCTTGGCCCTAGTGTCTCTCCGTAAGGACTGGTTCTTAAAGCGGCAACCCAGGAACCTGTCGCCACCGCCGGAACTATAATGGCTCTGGTCTTGGACAAGTAACATGTACGTCTCTAGCTTGACAGTAGTTACCGACGGGCCGACGGCGTTATGGGAAGCATGGGTGAGAGTATGGTTTGATCCACCGAGGACGGAGTATCCGTTGGCTATGTCCCCGTGAGGCACAGTCCCGTGTTGGGAGCTTCCGTATGGCGGGGGTTCCACACGTTGCGCTATTTATTTTGTTGTTGTTATTCTTTTCCGCGCTCGGACGCCATTGACCCCCTCGTGTTGCGACACGGGCGTCAGTCAATCTCGGTGCCTTGGGTCATGCTGCCTAGGTTGTACCATAACGGCTACTGTTTTGTTAGGGTGTCATGTGAAAAGCCTCGTAGCGTCCCTATGCAGTCACACCTCGGAAGTGTTGATGTGCGTGGTTGGGTGCAAAGTTCCTTTGAACTTTTACGCGACTGGTGGGAAAAGGGCGAAACCTCTGCAGAGTGTATAATCTATCATGATAGCCTTGCTCAGGGTCAAGAGCGGCCTGGATCCTTTTTTATTAGAAATTGATATTTATTATTGTTTAAATGTTCACCTCTACTTTATTAATTGGGTTTGCAACTGGGATTCACCTAATTGTAGTAATCTTGGTTTATGATAAAATGAATCAACTAAAATTGCTAATGCAGTACAGCCGTGTCAAGCTTTTCTTTTAAGCCTTCATTACCCGTGTTGTATTTGCTAAGTAAGACAATTACTTACACTTGCCATTCAACAAAATCCCGGATGGGTAACAGATGGATTAGATGGTACTGCTGCTATTGAGTTTCCTGAAGATCTACCATTCTACTAGCTGTGCTCAACCAGTCGGTGTCCCTGTGGATTATGGTGTTCGTCTTCGTCTTCGTCTTCGTTTAGAGAGAGTTAATATATAGTCTTCCGCTGTGTTATTTAGTTATTTTAGTCAAACTCTGATGTAAAACCATTTTATTCGAGCATATGTACTCTGTTTATCATATTTGTTATCTATATGTGTTCTGTGGACTTCCTGGGCACACATATAGAAGCATTCGGGTTTCTATGTAAATTCGGGTGTGACATTTTCTTTATAAACGGCCCCTAAACTCCACTAAACTCATCATTTCATGCGCCAAATTAATCCCGTTTGACCCCAAACTCCACCACATTGTTCACCAATATGCTTTCGCCAAACCAACCAGTCCATACTCAAAAATAACCATACCATCATCATTCGCTCTCATTTTCCGTTCCTTCTTTTGGAGCTCAATAAAAGCTTTTTCTTTTATTTATTGGGTGTTTGTTTGTGTGTGCCGTAGACTCCGCTGTGAACGAAGAAGGACTCGAGGAAGAGCAGTGCTACGAGCAGGAGCTTGGAGACCAAGACCCCGGGCAGGAATCCCCCGAGGGTTGGGAGAACGGCAAGTGCAATCCCACCCTTTGATGCATATTGTTGTCCCAGTTTTTATAAACACAACCCATGGCCTGATTTATCAAACTTGCATAATTTTTCTGCTAAACCCGGTTGGATAGCCATACCTTGATTGTTATGACAGATTCCTTGACAACCTAGATTAATATTTAAATATGACAATGTTCTATTTGAATACTAATCACTGCTAGAAATGCTTAGGAACATTTTACCATTATACCCCCATGACAAATACTCGGTGTTTACAAAAGCAACCGTGTGCGTACTTTAAAATAAAAGAGATGATTTGTGTAAATAAAATGAGTACCCGTGTGGGAAGAGACAGACGGTATTTCCGTGTGAAATACCGAGGTGAGCTCGAACCGATGTGGTTGAGCATGGTGGGAGTTGTCTATCCTATCACCAGTTTTGGGATGATGTTGATGTGTCATCTAGCCTAACCCATTTTTCTGTACCACCACTCGACCGTTGTATGTGGCAACGGCCTAGCATAAACCCCACTAGTTGAGCTGCTGGTTATGTGGTGTGCTGGTGAGCAACAGAGGGCCATGGAGCCGGGGGATACGGTCTATGTGAGGTATGCCCCTGGTTAGAACCTCGTTGGTAGGTTGCTAACCCCTGGTCGCGTCTGTGATAACTTGTCAGATTAGCTATGGTGGGTAATGGCTTTGTTAGGAGCTGCACTGGCACTAAGGTGTTCTTGTTGTGGTAGCCTACTTGTGGTTGTGTACACCTCTGCAGAGTTAAAACCTATCCGGATAGCCGTGTCCACGGTATTGGGCGAGTTACGGCTTGGTCACTTCACTAGCCCCCTGTTTTGGTGTAAGAAAGTGTTGGTGTTCGATGGAGCTGAGAAATGTTTTGACTTGGGCTACGACAGATGGGAAATCTGGTAGCAATAAAATTTTGTACGAGAAAATGTTACATTTACTATTCCTTTTAAAAGTAATATTTGTGAAAACCCATTGTGAAAACTAACCCCTTGCGTGTGCAATAAAATTTGCTTTGCTGCTAAATAAACCATAAGCCATCCTTGTTACAATCCTTGCATACTTCTGTTATACCCCTCCGTGGTTGTGGTTGCGCTTGCTGAGTACGTATGTACTCACCCTTGCTAATCTGTTACAGAGGCAGACCCGGACTTTGTGCCTGAGGATATCGTCTAGTGGGGTTCGTTCTGCACCCAACCTTTGCCTGTGTGTTAGGGTCACCCGCTGGAAGCCGCATGCGTTGCCACTCTGATGAAGACCTCTATGTTATCAACCTTTTTATCTGGAGCTTAGTGTTAGTTCTGTTTGTCGTGGCCCTGCAATGCCACCGTCTCCCGTAATGTTGCTTTTGTACTGAACTATCTGTTGTAATAATGTGAGCCAGCATCCTGGGACTGGTATTTGTATCACATTAAGTTCTCTCTTTCGAGGGGACGCTTCAGGTGGTATCAGAGCCGATAGGTTGGCCGTAGGACGTACCCCTAGGATCTTGACCCTACCTAGTCTCCTCTCACCAGTTTGTCTTGCCTAATCCTTTTCCCCCACACGAGTACTCACCGACGGCTTTTTGACTTGTTCCAGATGACCTAGCCGGTTGACGAGGGTTGGGGCGAAGGAGTCTGCCCCGCAGAGCCTGGCCTCCCCAAGTTGCTGCTGCTCAGCCTGGAGCACGTTGGAGTCACAGAGATCCCCGAGTACTTTTGCCGGGAGTTCACCACCAATGGTACCCGTCGGTGCCGGATGTTCATCTTTGTGGGGAGAAGCTCGCTGTACAAGGAAG
Source organism: Echinochloa phyllopogon (assembly GCA_033239725.1). Classification (NCBI taxonomy): domain Eukaryota; kingdom Viridiplantae; phylum Streptophyta; class Magnoliopsida; order Poales; family Poaceae; genus Echinochloa; species Echinochloa phyllopogon. Next base: position 9,924,976 of record BTCW01000001.1, read on the forward strand.
TGGCACCTTGGTTTGTCCACGCCACCGGCTACGACCGCCCCAATGCCTACCGCAAAGCCGCAAGAAGAGCCCTGGTGTGCCTCCGCACACTCTACAGACAGTACCTCGTGGGAACAGCACTAGGTTTTACCCCACCTCTGGTGAGTGGAGGACGCGAGTGGATTGCTCAGATGAGGAACCTTGGGAGAGATGAAGATATAGAGGACATTGTATCCCACTTGTCCATTTACCTCACTGGCTTGGACAGGCTGTACTGAGAGACGTCGGGACAGCTGAGGCACCAGACCCGTAGAGCCGAGAAGGCGGAGAAGGAGTTGGAAGAAGTGAAGAGAGAGTTGGAGATTCAGAAGGTGACAGCTACCCAGGCTGTCAGCTCCCTAGCTGCTCAGCAGGCCAGATGCCAGGCTTACTCCGAGTACATGGATAAGCTTGAGGCCTACAGGAGGGAGAATGGACTGCTGGAAGGAGAGCCCGAGATGACCCACGTGGATGCAGGCACACAGACTGAAGATGAAGTGCCAGAGTATCAGCTCCCCCTGAAGAAACGCCGAGTTTGCCTGGAGTAGAGTCCTAGTTTAGACTAGCTCATAGTTTAGCTTCTCCTTAAGTAGTGTCTGTTGTACCCAGTAGCACTGCCAGCTTAGCATCGATGTATCCATGATCTTTGTACCCCACCATATTATGCAATAAAGGTCATCTTTTATCCTGCACCTGTTCAGCTTTTGTTTTCCCCTGGTTTCAGATGGCGGAACAAGGATGGACCCAGGGAGTTTGCCCAGTCACACCGGGCTTCGCTAGCCTGTTGATCCCCGCGCTGGAACGCCTCGGTGTACCTGAACGCCCGAGGTACTACAACAGGGAGTATGAGCACCATGGGACCCAACGCTGCAGAGTGGTCATAGTTGTCGCCAAGAGTGACCTCCACCCTGTCGAAGCATGGCGTACGACCGCCACAGGATTCAGGCACCAGGACACCTACCCCTTGGCTCTCAGGAAAGCCCTCCGCTTCATGTGCGGAATCTTTGAAAGGCACCTGGTCCCCACTCCAATGAGGTACTTCCCACCAGTCGTCAGAAGTACAGTCTGGCGAGCCCGCATAAGGAACTTGGAGCAGCGCCATCAAGAGGAACCCATCCTGTACCAAGTGGTCACCTACCTCAATTCCTTGGACCAACTCCTTGACGAGCAGGCCGAACGCCTGAGAGAACAGACCGCCCGGGCTGAACAAGCAGAATTCTCGGTCCGCATGCACCAAGTCCAGGTGGCCCAAGCTGAAGCAAGAGCCGCTGCTGCCATCAGCAATGAGGCAGTCGCCCAAGAAAGCCTCAGGCAGGCTCGAGACCTGCGTATCCAGGATTGGACCAGAAGTGGAACGCCTGTTCCGGCAATTGGAGAACCCCATGTCCTACTTGGGACACCGATCATGGCATGGGGAGAAATTGTGGGAAACCCACTGGCACTGTCAGGAACTCCGGCAGGATCACCGTCTGAGCCGCCTCAAGAGAATGGGACCTTGACCGAGGCTGAGCAGGCTCGACCTGCACCGCCAGAGGAAAGCTCGCCCCGTGAGTAGGCCCAGAGTCAAGCGCTCGAATGGGGATGAAGCCAGCTTGGTCCGGAGAACCCTTGTATCCCTAGCAGTAGTTTCCCTACCTTGTCCTGTACCCCGCCCTGGAGTGCGAACCTTGTTGTACCCTCCCCAAGTGTTGTAACCCTCAGCTGTTGGAATGGAACCTAGTGTGTTTGTTTGTTAGCTCGTGTGCTGTTTCTGCCTTGTTTTAAATGCGAACTAATCAACTTAAACATTATCTTAACCCAATCTCACAAAGGCCTTGCTCAACCTGCAGATGGTAAACACTCGTGCTAGCGCCTCTCAGAGACGCGCCCCTCCTGCTGGGGGAGAGCAACCAGAAGGAAGAAGGGAGAACCCTGAGAACCAGGAGGTGGATCAGCAGGATCCTATGGGAGAGAACCAGCCTGAAGGACAAGCGCCTGTAAGAGGTGGATCAGAAGCAAGCCATCCCAGAAGTCAGAATGAGGGATCTTTTGTTATGCCCCCACTCCCACCAGATTTCAACTTGGCACAAGCTTTGTACCACCACACCCTGTTCATGCAAAATGTGTGGAATGCCAGCCGCCGTCAGGAGACAGCCCGTAGACCCAATGCGGGTGACAAGTTGACCAATTTTCTGAGAACCAGGCCACCCACCTTTGGAGGGTCCAGCAACCCCTTGGAAGCAGATGACTGGCTGAGAACTATCAAGAGAAAGCTGGAACCATTTGGATGTGGAGACCGTGACAAAGTTCTTCTGACCTCCCACCAGCTCACTGGAACTGCCTTAGCTTGGTGGGATGCTTATTGTGCAGCCTCCCCAGACGAGTCTGCAATCACCTGGAAAGAGTTTGAAGAAGAGTTCCGTCGCTACCACATTCCCGACGCCACCATGAGACGCAAGGCAGACGAGTTTCGTGCACTGAAGCAAGGAAACAAGACTGTGGAAGAGTACACCCATGAGTTCACTGAACTGGCCCGTTATGCACCAGATGAAGTGAAGACAGATGCAAAGAGGCAGGATGCTTTCATTAGAGGTCTACACCCAGATCTTCGAGCCCTGATAGTCACCCACAGTTTCCCTGACTTCAATACACTGATGAACAAGGCCATCATCACAGAAAAGGCCAGAATGGAGGCAAGGCAAGAGAACAAGCGCAAGTTCCTGGAGAGCAAGAACCGTCAGCTGGATCGCTCGCAGAAACCCAGGAGCTCCGGTTATGCTGCGCCCAGACCCCAGGCTCCCGTACAGTATAGGACCCAGTTTCAGGCCACAAGCTCCCCAGGCCCCCAACAACCAGTTCAAGAGCCAGACCACCTCGAAGCCACCACAGAGCAAAGACAGTCAGGCCACAGCCAGCAACAGCAATGCGAGAGCCTGCTTCAACTGCCGTGAGACCGGGCACTACATCGCTGATTGCCCGTACCCTAGGAGCAAGCCTGCGATATCAGTCCACTCCAACTCGGTGAATGGACCCAAGCCACCAGTGTCTGGAGCCAACCGTGTACCCATCCGCAGCACCAACACTGGCAGCAACAACAACAACAACACCCAGCAGTCATACGGACGAGCCCGCGTCAACCACATCGACGCGCAGGAAGCTCAAGGAGCACAAGGAGTAGTACTCGGTGAGTACCTAGTTGGTTCAGCTTTGGCAACAATATTATTTGATTCTGGAGCATCGCATTCTTTCATATCATCAAGTTTTGTGGAAAAGCACAAAATACCTACAGTACTACTAAAGACACCCCTACTAACCCGAACACCTGGGGGTGATATTAAGTGCCAGTTAGGTTGTTCGCGGGTACGGATCCTTTTAAGTGGGGTAGAGTTCCTAGCAGACCTAGTGGTACTAGAATCCAAAGGAATAGATGTGATCCTTGGAATGGATTGGTTAGGCAAACACAATGGTCTCATAGGTTGTGCTGACAAAGTTGTGCACCTAACCAACCCAGATGGAATACAAGTAGCCTGTCACACCAAAGGAAGTGGACCAGATCCTATGATCTTTAGTATGGAAACAAAAACCATAGAAGAAGTCCCGGTAATCAGAGAATACCCCGATGTTTTTCCTGAAGTATTACCTGGTATGCCACCAGATAGGGACATAGAGTTTACTATTGAACTTGTCCCTGGAACCTCTCCTATAGCCAAGAGACCCTATAGGATGGCAGCCTCAGAGTTAGCAGAATTAAAGAAACAACTGGAAGAGTTGCAACAGATGGGATTTATCAGGCCCAGTACGTCCCCTTGGGGAGCCCCAGTACTCTTTGTAAGGAAGAAAGATGGGAGCATGAGATTGTGCATCGACTATCGTGCACTAAATGATGTCACTATCAAGAATAAATACCCACTCCCTAGGATTGATGATCTCTTTGATCAGTTGAAAGGAGCCAAATATTTCTCCAAGATTGACTTAAGGACTGGATATCACCAACTGAAGATTAAGGGGAGTGACACCTCAAAAACCGCATTTGTCACCCGATATGGGCAGTATGAGTTCACAGTGATGCCATTTGGACTCACCAATGCACCAGCTTACTTCATGAACCTTATGAACAAAGTATTTATGGAGGAGTTAGACAAGTTTGTCGTAGTCTTCATTGATGATATACTTATCTACTCCAAGAGTGCCGAAGAGCATGAACAGCACCTGCGGGTAGTGTTGGAAAAGTTGAGAGCACACCAGCTCTATGCCAAGTTCAGCAAGTGTGAATTCTGGCTGGAAAAAGTAGCCTTCCTTGGCCATATTCTGACCGCAGAGGGAGTAGCAGTAGACCCAGAGAAGGTAGAGGCAGTCTCAAACTGGCAACAACCAACCAATGTGAGTGAGATCAGAAGTTTCCTTGGTTTAGCTGGGTATTACCGGAGATTTATTGAAGGATTTTCCAAGATAGCTAGACCCATGACAGAATTGCTTAAGAAAGAAAAGAAATTTGTTTGGACCGAGTCATGCGAAAAGAGTTTCCAAGAGTTAAAGAGAAAGCTGACCGCTGCCCCAGTTTTAACCCTACCAGACATTCACATGGATTTCGTCGTTTACTGTGACGCGTCCCGCCAAGGATTAGGGTGTGTCCTCATGCAAGATGGGAAGGTTGTGGCTTATGCCTCCCGACAGCTTAGACCTCATGAACAGAATTACCCAACGCATGATTTGGAATTTGCAGCCGTAGTGCACGCACTCAAGATCTGGAGACACTACCTAATTGGGAACAAGTGTGAAATATACACGGATCATAAGAGCTTAAAGTATATTTTCACCCAACCAGATCTGAACCTCAGACAGAGAAGGTGGTTAGAATTGGTTAAAGATTATAATGTGGAAATTCAATACCACCCTGGCAAGGCTAATGTAGTGGCAGATGCCCTAAGCCGAAAATCTTACAGACCCAAGAATGCCCACTTGCAAGAAGAAATGGCACGATTAAATGTGCACATCGTTCCCCGGAATAATAACCACCAACTGACAATCCAGTCCACTCTGGAGGATCGGATCAGAAATGCCCAAGGATCGGACAAGGATTTAGTACAGATCTGCAAGCATACCGGAGAAAATAAGGCACCAGACTTTAGAGTCGACAGTAAAGGAACGTTGTGGTATAAAGATAGGATTTGTGTGCCTAAGGAAGGAGACTTTAGACAGTTAATCATGGACGAGGCTAACAACTCGCGATACTCCATTCACCCAGGATCCACCAAAATGTATTTGGATTTAAAGCGAAATTATTGGTGAAAAGGAATGAAAGCTGACATAGCCCAGTTTGTCGCTCAGTGTGATACCTGCCAAAGGATTAAAGCAGAACACCAGAAGCCGGCGGGATTGTTACAACCCTTGCCTATCCCAGTTTGGAAATGGGATGAGATAGGAATGGACTTTGTGGTAGGACTACCCAGAACACAGAAGGGACATGACTCTATATGGGTAATAGTGGACCGACTCACTAAAGTCGCTCACTTTTTACCTGTACGGACCAACTATGGTGGCGAGAAACTAGCCAAGCTTTATGTGGAGAACATAGTAAAGTTGCATGGAGTGCCCAGTAGAATTGTTTCAGACCGAGGGACCCAGTTCACCTCGAGATTTTGGAAAAGCTTGCATAAAGCTATGGGCACCAAGTTGGATTTTAGCTCCGCATATCACCCTCAGACCGATGGCCAGACAGAACGAGTAAATCAAATTATGGAAGATATGCTGAGAGCGTGTGTCCTTACCTATGGTAAAGATTGGGAAAAGAGTTTACCCTATGCAGAATTCTCTTACAACAATGGTTACCAGGCAAGTTTAGGTATGTCCCCATTTGAAGCCCTCTACGGGAGAAAGTGCAGAACTCCTCTAATGTGGTCAGAAGTAGGAGAGCGTACACTAGTGGGACCCGCGCTCATAAAAGAAGCCGAGGAGAAAGTAGCCGAAATTAGGGAGAAGTTGAGAGCAGCTCAGTCCAGACAGAAAAGCTACGCAGACAAGAAGAGACGAGAACTAGAGTTTAATCCAGGAGATTTTGTTTATCTCAAAGTTTCACCCATCCGGGGAACCCGTAGATTCCAAGTCCATGGGAAATTAGCCCCCCGGTATATCGGACCGTACCCGGTGCAAAAGAAAGTTGGAAAGGTGGCCTACCGATTGGAGTTACCCGAAGCAATGTCAGATATACACCCAGTATTCCATGTCTCACAGTTGAGAAAATGCCTGAGAGTACCTGAGGAAGAACACATACCGGAAGAAGAAATAGACCTACAGACGGATCTACGTTATCAGGAGGTACCGGTCAAAATTTTGGACACCGTCACCAAGAAAACCAGAAACTCCGAAGTGCGAATATGCAGAGTGCAGTGGAGCAGACACAGTGTAAAGGAAGCTACGTGGGAAAGAGAAGATGCCTTGAAGAAAGAGTTCCCCCACCTTTTTAGGAGCCAGCCGAATCTCGAGGACGAGATTCCTTTTAAGTGGGGTAGGTTTGTAACGCCCGCGTTTTAATCTCCGGAAAATCACTATTTAAAACACCCGGTAAAATCGTTTCAAAATCTTTCCACCGCCCGAGCTCCCTTTCCGCCGAATCCTCTTCGCCTGTCGCTTCCCCCCCCCTCTCCCTGTCCGCATCGCATCACCGCCTCCTTTCCGTCCCGTCCCGCGTCGTCCGCCCTTGGGTCGACCGCCGGACCCTATCGCCCTTGGCCGACCGTCGTCGACCGCCCATCAACTTTCCGCCGCGAATCCCGCCGTTTCTCTTCCCTTTTCCCTCTCTCTTTCTCTTTTTCTCTTTCTTCTTTTCTCTCTCTTTTCTCTTTTTTCCCCTTTCTCTCCTTTTCCTTTCCCCTCCTCTGCTTCCTCTGGCCGACCAACGCCGCTGCTGCTCTGCTTCCACCCAACGCCGAGCGCCGCTCCCCTGTCCTGCTCATCGCCGGCCAAAACCTCCCCCTGCTCCACGCTCCAGCACCACGGCAGCCGCACGCACGCCAGCCCTGCTGGCCCGACCACCACCGTGCTCTCGGCCGGGCTCGCACCAACGCGCCACGCCACCGCCCAGCTCACCAGCGTTGCCGCCGCTGCAACCGACACCCGACCGACCCGCCCGCATCTCTGCAGTACCGCTCGTCGCGCACACTACCCCGGTCGCCACCGCTCCGGCCGCCCGGTCCCGCCGCTGTCCTAGCACCACCACACCACGCGCACGCCATCACCGACCACCGCACCGCCCCGCCATGCCACCACAGTCCTCGTCAGCGGCCCCACTCATTCGAGCGCGCACGCCACGTCGCGACGAACATAAACGCCAAGAACAGGGCCACCCGTACCACAAACCCGCCGGCCGTCGTCGTTCCCGAACGCCGGACGCCATTAACGCCACCCGACCTACCCCTCTCGTCGGCCCACTCCCTCACCACCCCTCCGCGCCTATAAATGGGGCTCTGAGCACCCTCTCCCTCGCCACCAGCTCACCCGCTCTCCAATTGAACCTCTCCGCCACCGTAGCGCCGCCGCCCCACTCGCCATTGCCGCCGCCGCCACTGCTCTCGTGGGCAGCCCTCCACTCCCCACCTCCGGCCGTGGTAAGGGCACGGGTGAACTTGCCATGACCCCCTCTCTCTTTTCCCCCTGTTCCCGTCCACCGCCGCCGCCCCAATCGCCGGCGATTTGGCCGGACAGCGCCGCCGCCGTCGCTCCCCCCCCCCCGGCACTGTTTCACGAGAAAGAAGAAGGCACTTTTGTGCATAACCCCCTGATAATTATCCTATTCAACCCGCCGTCCAAATAAATAGGACCCCCTCTCTCATACACGCTTTGCACATAACCCCCTGCACTTTTGCCGAATCAACCCGCAGTCCACTGACACTATTCTCTCTCTCTATTTATTTCACCAGGGGCCCCTGAACTTTTCCATAATTACAGAAAGGTCCTTTTCTTTATAAACGGCCCCTAAACTCCACTAAACTCATCATTTCATGCGCCAAATTAATCCCGTTTGACCCCAAACTCCACCACATTGTTCACCAATATGCTTTCGCCAAACCAACCAGTCCATACTCAAAAATAACCATACCATCATCATTCGCTCTCATTTTCCGTTCCTTCTTTTGGAGCTCAATAAAAGCTTTTTCTTTTATTTATTGGGTGTTTGTTTGTGTGTGCCGTAGACTCCGCTGTGAACGAAGAAGGACTCGAGGAAGAGCAGTGCTACGAGCAGGAGCTTGGAGACCAAGACCCCGGGCAGGAATCCCCCGAGGGTTGGGAGAACGGCAAGTGCAATCCCACCCTTTGATGCATATTGTTGTCCCAGTTTTTATAAACACAACCCATGGCCTGATTTATCAAACTTGCATAATTTTTCTGCTAAACCCGGTTGGATAGCCATACCTTGATTGTTATGACAGATTCCTTGACAACCTAGATTAATATTTAAATATGACAATGTTCTATTTGAATACTAATCACTGCTAGAAATGCCTAGGAACATTTTACCATTATACCCCCATGACAAATACTCGGTGTTTACAAAAGCAACCGTGTGCGTACTTTAAAATAAAAGAGATGATTTGTGTAAATAAAATGAGTACCCGTGTGGGAAGAGACAGACGGTATTTCCGTGTGAAATACCGAGGTGAGTTCGAACCGATGTGGTTGAGCATGGTGGGAGTTGTCTATCCTATCACCAGTTTTGGGATGATGTTGATGTGTCATCTAGCCTAACCCATTTTTCTGTACCACCACTCGACCGTTGTATGTGGCAACGGCCTAGCATAAACCCCACTAGTTGAGCTGCTGGTTATGTGGTGTGCTGGTGAGCAACAGAGGGCCATGGAGCCGGGGGATACGGTCTATGTGAGGTATGCCCCTGGTTAGAACCTCGTTGGTAGGTTGCTAACCCCTGGTCGCGTCTGTGATAACTTGTCAGATTAGCTATGGTGGGTAATGGCTTTGTTAGGAGCTGCACTGGCACTAAGGTGTTCTTGTTGTGGTAGCCTACTTGTGGTTGTGTACACCTCTGCAGAGTTAAAACCTATCCGGATAGCCGTGTCCACGGTATTGGGCGAGTTACGGCTTGGTCACTTCACTAGCCCCCTGTTTTGGTGTAAGAAAGTGTTGGTGTTCGATGGAGCTGAGAAATGTTTTGACTTGGGCTACGACAGATGGGAAATCTGGTAGCAATAAAATTTTGTACGAGAAAATGTTACATTTACTATTCCTTTTAAAAGTAATATTTGTGAAAACCCATTGTGAAAACCAACCCCTTGCGTGTGCAATAAAATTTGCTTTGCTGCTAAATAAACCATAAGCCATCCTTGTTACAATCCTTGCATACTTCTGTTATACCCCTCCGTGGTTGTGGTTGCGCTTGCTGAGTACGTATGTACTCACCCTTGCTAATCTGTTGCAGAGGCAGACCCGGACTTTGTGCCTGAGGATATCGTCTAGTGGGGTTCGTTCTGCACCCAACCTTTGCCTGTGTGTTAGGGTCACCCGCTGGAAGCCGCATGCGTTGCCACTCTGATGAAGACCTCTATGTTATCAACCTTTTTATCTGGAGCTTAGTGTTAGTTCTGTTTGTCGTGGCCCTGCAATGCCACCGTCTCCCGTAATGTTGCTTTTGTACTGAACTATCTGTTGTAATAATGTGAGCCAGCATCCTGGGACTGGTATTTGTATCACATTAAGTTCTCTCTTTCGAGGGGACGCTTCACCCGAAGACCAAGACTTTACACCCAGGAAAGTATGCATAGAAGCCGTCGCTGCTATCGTCGCTCAGGAAAGTATGCAGAGACATAGGGCCTGGTTTTATAAAAATATGAAACCGATTGCGCATTCTTTATCTAAAACAATTTTTTTAAGATTAAACTAGATTTTAGGATTTTAGTTGTGTATCTTTACTATAAAAAAATAATACTTTCTGATAAGGTCTATTTGTCGAACTATCATGTAAAGTCCATTGGGGCGGACTTAGGAAAGATTTTAAGGGAGGACACACCTATAGAACAATTAGTTTAAGAAAAAGTTTTTTTTAGCAAAGTTTAAGAAAAAGTTAACGTGGTGAAAATTTACTAACTACTGCAACATCAAAAAATTGAGTGAGGGTATGTGCCCTCACTTCCCTCCACGTAGGTCCGCCTTACCAATTGACCTCTCTCGAAATTAATATGGCTGGTTGACTTACCGTCACGTGGGACAAATCATAGTGCATGGTTTCAGGTGAGGGAGATCAAGTACCTTGTTTTATAAGTCGAGGAAGTCTATCCGGATGATTTTTTAGTCTAAAGTGAAAATGCAAACTAGGACCATTATACAGAGGTAAACTAGAATAGTGTCGGCAACGCGCCGCGCAAAAACTCAGTCTATTTTAATTCTGTTTTATAAAATTTATTGAGTGTATTAGAGCATTTTTAAGAGCCTATCTAAAATATACTCTCTCAATCATCATTTGAAGAGTCATTTGACTAAAAAATATTTTCTATAGTTTTATACTTTTCAACAGTTTTTCTATATCTTATGCGCAGTCTGGAGAGTCATCTCGCTCTCCATCTTTAGCTAGCCAGAAATCTGGAATAAATGATATATATATTTGAATATCCAATTAAAGAGGTTGTTTGAGGGTGTTTTTTCATCAAAATCTCTATTTCTAAAGAGTCACTTGGAGATGCTCTTATGTTTTGTTTGTATCGTGCTTTTTTTCTTTTTCACAATACAATTATATAATTAATGGATCTATACTTGTTAATAGTTAATATAGAGGAAGATAGACACTAAATAATTTTAATTATGTTTTTTAATAACGCTACACCTTCATAGATTCGATATATGACCGACACATTTGACCTGTCACTAAGTTCTTAGAAATGATAGTGATAACGATAAAGTCGGCCTATTGTAAATGGAATCAGCGGAATGAAAACAATTGTAAGTTTGCTAATCATATAAAAATAGAAATAATTCCTAAGAGCCATTATAGAAAGTTGAGATTCTTGATTCATCATTAAAAGAATTGTTACACCTCTTATGCTATTTCTATTACAAATTTTGTAATTCATTTATGTTCTTCTTCTACGCCTATAGTACATCTATGTTCTTTCTATCTTTATTAAGAGTTGTAATGTAAAATTGTAAGGATGTTTATCTCCCTCTGAACAACGATTCACCTTATCTCTCTCTCTCTTTCTGCTAGTGAGGCGTTGACTCATGTTTCTTATCTTTTTCCTCTCCCCCGTGATCCAATCTCTCTCAGATACAGCTAGCCACCGTGGCCAGCAGCTAGAGGCTCGGCCTGGACAGCAGGGCCAACGCGTGGCTGCTCGATGACCGGCGCAGTGGTCCTTCCCCGCTTCCTGCGGATGTCGGAGTGAGTGAGCTGCAAGGCGTCCAACGGGCGGCGCTATGTGGGCAGTTCCGCAACCAGCATGTGACGATCGGCATATGCAGACTGCCGTTAGAGGCGATTCCATCTTTGGGGCACCGTAGTAGCAGCAGGTGAGAGCCCGCCTCGTTTGGAACGCAGGAATGAAAAACACAGGAATAGAAAAAACACAGGAATGGAAAAAACACAGGAACGAAGAAAGTGAGAAAACCACAGGAATAAAAAGTAAAGGATAGGAGAACTAGTGCCGTTTGGAACGCAGGAATTTTTTAAATGTTCAAACATCGATGACACTAGCCATTGCACACAGAAATATGAGTTTTGGTTTTAGAATAATATCAACAGTGCTGCACATTCATAAAAGAAATTTTGTGTACATATATTTTTATTTTTTCGTACAACTATCTGAAATAAAACCTAAAGCACATCATGATATCTGGACTACGATGTATACGGCAAGATTTTAATGCATGCATCTAAAGGTGAATAATCCAGATTTGGAATCTAATAGGATACCTTAGATGACGGGAGGAGCAGAGGAACAGGAGAGAGCAGCAGAGAGAGAGAGCGTTCCCTTAGATTGGACTGGATGTTTTGCTTCCTGTAAAATACACAGCGTCTGCTTCCTTTCCTCCGGAAAGCAAACTTGCTTTCCTACGTTCCAAACGCTTCGCCGCAGATCCTTTCCTGAGGAATGAGTTCCTCCAAAAATCCTTTGAAAATCCCGTGTTCCAAACGGGGCCGGGACTCAAACCCTCTCTCGCTATGGCCCTCCTCTGTCCGGTGGTGTGTCATATCTCTCTCCTTCCTGCATCCCAATCCCTCTAATATACATGTGATCTAATGGTAGTGAATTTTTGTAATGTTGTAATATATTATTTGAGATGTTTGGACCAGTGTTTGTAGATATTTTTGAAGCAGATGATGATTGTTGACATTTGGATTCTGATTTAGAGGAATATTTGATTTCTTGAATCAATTTTGATCGAACCAAATTGTTGAAATTGTTGATTCTTCTCACATATATTTTTGATGTGTTGTCTTTTCTTTATAATTTGGTTATCCAGTTGAGTGGTTTAGAACAGAGAGTCAAAGCCGTCGTCAATATTCTAGAACATGCGAAACAATGATAAGTACTAGGGGAGCTGGTGTACGTCTTCAAATTTTATTTCGAACCATTGGATTATAAATCCTACGCATAATATTCTTTTCAATGATGTGGCGCCATCTTTTTACTGGTTTCAGTCATCCAAGATAGGACCTTTTCTCTCCTCCCTTTTGAGGGCGTTGTCTGCAGGGTCTCAGTTCGACGGCGGTTCGTGGAAGCTCTCCGTGGTGAAAACCAGACGTTGGCGCCGTGGCGCCTTGGCCTTCCTGAAGGCGTTTGTTGGAGGTCTTTCTGTAGCCGTTGGTGGTGAAGTTATAGGCTCCGCTGTTGGTCGGGTCCAATAGATGGTGTCTTGGTCTCTTTTCCCTTTAGATTGGTCATCTAGAGTAGTCTCGGCTCATCTCTGATGCGAGGCCTAGAGGGTCTTCTTAGGATCTGTTGGACGCCGCTCCTTAGCAGATTGTACTTCATTGTAAACTGATAATCCCAGTATCTTTCAGTTACTTTATCTATAAAGCTGGCTACGGCCTCTTTGCTGGAAGACATCACCTTTTCCAAGAAAGAAAAAGTCATTCACTTGTCGACACTAGGGTTGGGCCCAGCGCCAAGGCAACCAACTTTGGTGGTCCACCTCCGGTCCGTTTCTACAGATCTCCAGCCCATGCCGCAATTTGATTTCAGGCCCATACAGTAGGCACGGCCACGGCCCATTTTCAGAGCAACCGCTGGGAACAACAATCTGTCGGCGGCGGCCATGCTGAAACCTCGTAATCTCGCATTCTCGCTTGTCAAGCGTCCCCCGGCTATCCCGTAACCGCCATCAACACCTAGTTCACCTGGTGACCTCCCTTTTCCTCACACCTCGATGGTATTCGCATAAAGCAAACTTAGTTGATATGGTTATCGAGATTCTGCGCTGACGGATCAAACTGGTGTTTCAGGTTGTAGAGTGCGAAGAACCGAACACAGGAGGGAATGCCCTGCATCTGATACTGTCAAAACCTCGCCAAGGCCTTAGACCCGCCTTGTAAATTTTGGAAGCCTTTTACTCTGATAGTAACCATGTAACCGTGAGTACATGTTATAGAGATGCATCAAGACATTCAACTTCTGATAGTCAATCACATGTACAGTACAGTACTACTGTACAGCCATAGTAACCGTGCTCAATTTTTCTCTCCAGTTCATGCCTTGTGTTTCTGAATCCGAACAGACCATTTTAACCGAGTAATTTACCACCTCATCAAGGTTTGCTCAATGATCGCTCTCTTCTCGCCGAGCTACGTGCCATCTTGTCATCTGGGTCGGCGTCGGAGGACACGCACCTACAAGACGTCGCGACGCGGTCATCACTCAGGAGCTCACCATTTACCCGACAGGCTTGAAGCCGTCGTCACGGACACCGTCGCCGGTGATGAGCTCCGCGAGGTCGAACCCGTCCTCTCCCGCCGCATCCGCCGCGCCGTTGAACCCGTCGGCGCGCCTCGCCGCGGCCTCACCCACCTGGCCGGTGCTATCAATAAACAGCCGCGCCCTCTTGGCCGTCCCGTGGTCGCCGTCCTCCGGCGCCGCGGCGTCGATCCCTCCGCCGCCGGCGGCGGCGGCCCTGGCGAGGAGGCGGCGCACCACGCCCGGGTCGCCGGCGGCCTTCGCGAGGAGCGCCACCATCTGCCTGGGCCGGCGCTCCGCCTCCTGCACGCGGCGCCGCAGAGCCGCCACGCGTTCCTCGCTGGCCCTCTGCTCCCGCCTCAGGCGGACCACCTCCGCGGCCACCCTCGCCGCCGCCGCGCTCTCCTCGTCGGCGCCGCCGCCCTTGCGCTTCCCGCCGCCGCCGCCGCCGCGCCGGCGGACGACACGGTGCAGGAGGTGCGTCTGCCCGCGCAGGAACGACGCGTGCGCGAACTCCCACCTGCCCGGGTCAACCTTCCTGAAACCCTGCATGCAGGGTAGGATCATTCAAGTGGTCAGACCACCATTATTCACTGTGACTGTCGTTCTAAGTACTCCGGCAAAATTACTGGAGGAGTAGTGAGTACTCGTACTCAGTTACACTCACGTATGTGTTGAGCTGGCGCACGACGCTGGAGAAGTTTGCGTGCTTGAAGTAGGCGGGGAGCAGAACGCGCGCAAAGGCGAAGGGGTCGGCGACGACGAAGCTGTTGTTCGCCGCGCCCCACGCGATGACGGCGTCCGTGGAAGGGTCGTCCACCATGCGGTACGTCTTGGCCACGAACGGCGCCACCACCCCCTGCAGCGTCGCCATGCCGCCGGCGGCGCCCGTTATTGATACGACGATGATGAATCGATGATCTCCCGAAACAGATACACGGCCGCTTGTTGTATGTGTGGCAAGGGGGGAAAGCGAGCTGATCCAGTCAGTGCCGCGCGCGAGCCAGGTGGTATGGCAAAATTGGCAAGTGCAGAGGAGGAGGTGGGTGGGTGGGGTCATATAATACTCGTCATAGGCTCGCCTGGCTGGGGCGCGAGCGAGAGGCAGGACAGGACGACAGGTGCCATGCCGCAGCCCCCGACGCGTGCTCTGCTCTCAGCATCCAGCTCGCGACGCGAACCCCATTGAGCAGAGCAGAGCAGCGAAACGGCTTGGCTCGATCCGCGACGCGACGCGGCCGATCACGTCCTGCCGCCGGTGGTGCTAATTCGTCGGGAGCCCGCCACGCCACGTACCGCGCGCGCGGCGGCGGCACCCGGCAGGAATCAAAGATTCCGTCGTCGACTCTTCAGCGCAGCGCCGGCCCGCACCAGCGCGCCCGCTCCAATCGGACGCCGCGCGGTGTCGCCCGCCCGACCGGCGCGGCGCGACACATGGTCCCGCCCGCCGCGGGAAATGGCGGCGCGCCATTGGCAGAGGCCCTGCTGCCCTGCCTGGGCATGCCACGCATCCCCTTGTTCCGATCCGTCTCTGATGAGACGAGAGCGCGCACAGGGCGGCAGCGACCCGGTCCGGTGCCGTCCTCCCCGCTCGCCGCACGTGTCCCGCCCGGACCGCACACGGTACAGTCACAGTTACTGCAGCACCCATCGCTCAGCGAAAACCACGACTTGTTACACTTTATTTTCGGGTACTGCTCACTGATCCTCCTTGCCCCTTCTCGGGTCCGTTTTTTTTGTTGTTGTACTTTTTGATCGGGCATCTTTTTTTAATAAAAAAGCTGAAAAAGGCCGAAATATGCTAAGGGGTCATAGACAAACGGCCCAAAGATGGTTTGGTCCCACCAACAACCCAAACGCGCCGCAGCATGGCAGCGACGGCCCAGAAAATTCAACGACCCAACCGTGCCATCCGCCGCAGCCCGCATCTGTGGCCCGACGAAACGCGCTCGAGCGCCGCCGAACGCCCGAGCGGGCTCGGGGGCCAGGGGCAGAGGCCGGACAACAGCAGCAGCAATGCCTCGGAGGGCAGGGCACGCAGGCGGGGCGGCGCCGTTGCGTCGGCCGTCCCGGCGACTCCGCGCATGTCACGATGGCGACATCGATCGTCTTCCTGCTGGCTTGTGCACATCAGCCACAGTACTCGGAATCGTTGCCAAACATCACCATTTCATTTGCAGCGGGAAGCAGCAAGAGGGAGCTCGAAGCGCTACTGACTGCTGTGTGGTATTCACATCACTCGGGGGATTGGAAGCAAACTGAGACCTAATTAACCTACCTGCCTGCCTGCCTAAACAACCAAGGCTTTACACTTTCACAGCCTCCTCTTATTTCCCGCACGCCCTATGCCTCGGCACCAAGACGCGGGGTGGCCCCACAAGTCAGGCACACGTACGCACAGGCCACCCGGCCGGAGAGCTTTCCCCCTTGGTAGGTCTCCGCTACCGTTCGCCGTTGGCTGCCGTAACAAGTATTCCCCAGCAATTCGGGAGGTCGGGCAGCTGAGCTGGCCGGCGACGGGGACACGCACACAACGACAAAACGACGCCGCTGACGACGGCCACCCACCGCTCAGTAGCCGCTGTTCACGGGGAACACGTACGGCGGGGGCTGCAGGTACCCCTCGCCGCCGAACACCAAGTCCTCGCCGCCGCCGCCGCCGTAGAACCCGCCGAATTCGGCGGCAGCGGCGTCGCTGCCGCCGCCACCGCCGTAGATCGGGTCGCTGTCCTCCAGGAGCAGGCGCGCCCTCTTCGCGACCTCCCGGCCGTCCTCGGGGCCCGACGAGGCGAACCCGCCGACCCCGGCGCCGCCGCCGGGAGCTGCGGCGGCGGCGGCGGCTGGCCCGGAGGACCCGGAGGAGCTGACGAGGCGGCGCAGCACCTGGGGGTCGCCGGCGACCTTGAGGAGGAAGGCGAGCATCTGCTTGGGCCGGCGCTCCGTCTCCTGCACGCGGCGCCACATGGCGGCCACCTGGTCCTCGATCGCCCGCTGCTCCCGCTTCAGCCGGACCACCTCCGCGGCCACCGCGTCCTCGTCCGCCGCCGCGTCGCCGGCGTCGCCTGCGCCGTCGTCCTTGCTGTTGCGCCGCTGCCGCTGCTTGCTGCCGCTGCCGCTCCGGCGGGCGATCTGGCGCAGCAGGTGCGTCTGCCCGCGCAGGAACGACACGTGCGCGAACTCCCACCGGTCCGGATCCACCTTCCGGAACCCCTGCAGCATACCAGGTAGAAATCCAATCAGAATCCATCAGCTTAATAAACGCTGAAGAACACGATCAGCGAGAGACACACGATTGATTGATCGATTCAAGACGTGATAGCTACGTACGTAGGTGTTGAGCTGGCGGACGAAGCTGGAGAAGTTGGAGTGCTTGAAGTGGGCGGGGAGCAGCGTCTGCGAGAAGGCGAAGGGGTCGGCGACGACGAAGCTGTTGTTGTCCCTGCCCCACGCGATGACGCCGTCGGTCGCCGGGTCGTCCACCATCCGGTACGTCTTCGCCACGAACGGCGCCGCCCCGGCCACCTCCGCCCCCGCACCGCCGCCACCGCCGCCGCCGCCGCCGCTCGTCGTCATCATAGCCGCTACGCTACGGGTGCCTAGTACTGATGATCACGCGGGAATTGAAGGGAAGAAGGAGTCGTTTCGATTTGGATAGATGTATGTATATATACTCGCCGGCGGCCGACGGTGTGGCTTGTGGCTATGCTTGCTGATCTAACTGGGTTGCTATATGTGGCAGTGGGCGTGGGCGCGGAAAGGGAAAGGGGAGTGTTGCCGGAGCCCGAGATGGTAAGGGGAGGAGGGTGACGAGCCGCATGATATACTGGTGGGTGTGGGGTGGTGGGTGCTCGATCAGGACGGAGCCCGGGCAAGAGGGACAGCTGCCAAGTCAGGCGCGACGCGTGTCCCGGCACCGGAGCCTTCCGTGGCGTCCCCCGCAGCCACAAGTTCCTGGAGGCTCGGAAAACCTGAGCTGAGCTGAGCTGAGCCAAGCCAAGCCTGACCGCCCGCGCGCGCTGCGGTGACGTTAAAGCGGGGAAAGACAAAAGGGAAAGGGCGCCCGCGGGTCGGCGTCGGCCGCACGGTGCCGAGGGGAGGGGAGGGGAGGGGACGGGCTTTTTCCCCTCCGTGGCGGGCCAAGGCGTGGCCTCGTGGAGGGGCATCCCGTTCTCGGTGGCGCGCGGGCATTGGGCAGGGGCAGGATCCTGGGGCCTGGGGGAGAAAACAAATGCTCTGCTTGCCCGCCCGACGGAGAATTAACAGGCAACGACAAGCAACGCCATGTCAAGGTGACGCGCTTGGTTTGGACATTTGGTTACTCATTTTGGACGCAAAATGAAATACATATATTCCCCTCTCCGGGCGTGGGAGTCGCCGTTGCGTTCCGAAGACCAACCAATCTATCCACAGTACATTCGTCCATCATAACCACAAGAAGGGGGAAAAAAAGATCAGTCTCCATTTCGCGTGCCGGGACCGAGAATTGAGGCTCTACGGCGGCGGTTCCCGTACGTGCCCATGTGAAACGAAATCCTTTCGAACCCGGCCCCTTCGTCCCACTCCCACCGCGCCGCTCACGCAGTTTGGCTGCTGCCTCCGCCTCCTCGGCGCCGCGAACGGCCGCGGCTGGGAGTTGCCCACTCCCAGGATAGAAAAGGCCTCGTCAGCTGCCGCCGCTCGCTCTGCCGCGCGCGGTCTGGTCCCGTCCGGCACGGAGCTCCAGGTCACGTGAACGCCTCGGCGCTCGCCACGTCGGCCCGGCCGGCGGGCGACGCGTTCCGCGGCCGTTGGCTCCCGCGCGGGATCGTACTCTAGCTCGCTTGGGGCCAGGCCAGGTGGCGCCGCACGAACGGCGCCATGGCGAGAGCGAGACCCCCAACGCGCGCGCTCGCGGGGCCTCGCCCGCCGTGCCTCTGGTGTACAGTACGCTGTGGCTGGCGGCGCTACGCCGCTACAGTACAGGTGAAGCGAGCCTACCTGGGCGCGCCACGCGTGCCTGCGCCGTGGCGCGTGCGGGCAGAGGCAGCGGAAGCGGCTGGCAGCAGGGCAGCACGCACGGGCAGGCTGCTTGCGCGAACCAACCGATGGATGGACGGGGGTCGGGGGAGTACGTGGCGGTGTCGGCCGGCAGATTTTGATCACCTCCTCGTCACACTGCCCGGCCGGCATCGTTTACAGGAAGAACACGTGTACTCTTTGCTTGGTCCTGAGCGACGTCGCTCCTGTCCCTTGCAGGCGCAGCAGAGAGGTGTTTAGTTATAAAAAAAGATGGGATAAAATTTGGTATATCAGATACTATAACACACTGTATCACTTTTCGTTTGTTTGTAGTAATCGTTGTTCTATTATGACCTAACTAGGCTCAAAGGATTCGTCTCGTCGTGTATATCAAAACCATGTACTTAGTTTTTTTATTTACCTACATTTAATGCTCCATGTATGAGGAGAGAGATTTGATGTGATAGGTGAATAGTGAAGTTTAGAGAGAAAATTTTGAAAAGTTTGTAGAACAGGGCGCAGTGACACGTCTCATCGTCGAAATTTCGCTCAGAGACACTGGGTCCTCCTTTCACGTCCTCCGAGCGAAAGTTCAGTGTGGCACGACAAATTAATCCTGGCTGTTGCGTTTGCGGCTGCATCTCGCCGGCGTGCTCTCTAGCAGTAGAAAAGAAAAGGGAGACCGACCATATCTCGACGGGAATCCAGGGTTCACAGCGCGGATCTTTAATTGTTCTTCTAACCCTCTTTTATCAAAACAAAGCAGCAAGCAGCCTGCCCGTGCGTGCTGAAGACCTCCATCATACCACCATACCATATTCATACGGCAGAGAGGGACCGACCGAGTGGTACGCGGGGGTGGTGGTGAGCTTAATTAGCTGTTGCTGTTGGCACCGTGCGCGAGCAGATGGGGTAATTGCTGTTTGGATCCATCAGCTAATTAAATTAATTGGACTATCCTAATCTTCATTAATTATGGACATAATCATGTGACGGTGGGAAAATTCCATAAATATGCTGGGTATTTTGGTCTTTAAACTCGTTTAGCCGCGTTTAGCCAGGCTCAATAAGCTAAAGGAATCGTGTACCTTTTGACATGTAACTAAAGTTTAGCTGCGCCCGTTTGGATCCCTAGCAGCTAAACTTTAGCTGTTAAAATTTAGCTAGCGGATCCAAACATGGCCTAAAAAAGTGTTAACCAACTAATGTCTATTTTTAGTCCCGTGGAGAGCCGTATGTATCGCGTCATCTCGGCTGATACCCAAACCATTTCGAGGAACTACCGATACGGCCTGACGTGTGATGCCAAGGGATAAACAATGCGAGCGGCAGAAAATCCAGTATGCATACTGCCGAAGTGCCGTGAGGATCTGATGCGCGTGATCGATGCACGTATATATGTTAATTGTGTGTTGGCATGGCTAATCTAGCCCACAAGGTCGATCCTTTGGTCCAACTCTCCAGGATTTGTTTTTTAAAAAGTGTAGTTGTCCAGAAGAAGAAAGCGAGACCTCCATCATGCCATCATACCATATATTCATACGGCAGAGAGGGACCGACCGAGTGGTGGTGGTGGTTAGCTTAATTACTAGCTGTTGCTGTTGGCACCGTGCGCGCGACCGATTGGTGCCATCGCTGTTTGTTTTACTATTTGTGGCAACCCGGCTTGGCCTGTGTCATGTCGCTTTCCGCGCCGAGGGCGACGTGCCTCGGTGCGGTGCGCTTTGTCTGCATCAACCACGAGCACGCGTGGCGCGCAGGCGCGGTGGCCTATCGTATACTACTGCTACGGCAATGTCGAATTTGGGTGAAAATATCACATCGAACACTGTAGCGCACTGTAGCACTTATCGTTTGTTTGTGGTAATCATTGTCCTACCATGACCTAACTAGGCTCAAAAGATTCGTTTCGTCGTGTACATCAAAACCATGTACTTAGTTTTTTTATTTACCTATATTTAATGCTTCATGCATGAGGAGAGAGATTTGATGTGATAGTGAATAGTGAAGTTTAGAAAGAGAAAGTTTGGGGAAAGCTTTGGATTTGGAGGGAAGTGAACACCGTCCAGGAGGAGAAGGGAAGAATCTGCATTGCAGAGCGCTGCAGCCAGGAGATTAGAATCTGCCCAGAGCTCCGGGATACAGATTAGGAAAACGATTATGATCGGAATCGGGTTGGTTTGCTGGCTCGCTGCGTGCTCCGCGTCATCTGGCCGTGGCCGGGCAACGCCCAACACCTTGAGCTCGCCGATTGGTCCCTGCTGTATTATATGTAATTCTAGCTAGCTCGCCGCCTGTCCCCGTCGCCTTTGTCGCCGTCGCCGAGAACGACGTGTGTGTGTGCGCCCCCGGAGCGCGTAGCGACGACACCAACGGTCCCAGGCAGGGTACGTACGTGGCGCGCGTGGCGGCCAAGCCAATGCAAGCGCGACCAAATAAATCCGTCGTCTCAATCGAGCTCATCGATCTACTAGCTAGCTAGCATCAACGTTGTCACCCTTTTTCATCCATTGTTTATCTCTCTGGCGGGATCTGGCACTGTAATCTCTTATCAATTTACCCCATATGGTATGAACCTGACAAGAAAAAGGAGGGTTTAATAAAATATAGAAGAAGAAAAACAGTGCAGATGTCTCGTTCAGGTTGGCAACAGGAGAGAGTGTGATTATTGGAGCTAGCAAGCTTCGGCATCATGTAAGTATGTAACACACGCACAGTGACACAGATTTTGGTGCCAAACTGCTGACCGCTGCAGTCTGACTATCGTCACCAGCTGACGATATATACTCTGGTAGCAACAACTTCAAGATATATAATAGCATAATTTAACCATGAGTGCCATATATTACGCCAAGTTACTTGCGTCGTATACTAACACCGTGAACATCTCCGATCTTGCAAACGGTCAATCGCTGGATGCGCTCACATATATAACGCACTACGTCTTAATTGTGGTGTTATTTGCTATGTTTCAGATTCTACTATGTTTTTGCTATTGATGATCCAGTTGATGGGTTAGTAGTAGTATACTAATTAAACTGGGGAGAAAGATCGGAGCACATGCTTGTCCTCCACGTAACGTTTATGCACGACGACAACAGTATCACTTTCTCCTCAACACAAACAAAACTAAAAGCAGCCGCGCGCACTTGGGCTTTCCACATCCGTGGTGTCGTGTCACGTCATCTCCAGAGATACCGTAATTAATCAACCACTTTTAGTAACTAAAACAAGGATTTAATTTGCGGCCGGCGGGATGACCAAGTAGGCGCGAGATCAAAAAAAGAAGAAGAAGAAAGTAGGCGGGAGATCAAAGATATGGCTGTCGTGAAGAGTCGAAGAGAGACAAAGGGAGGGAGTGCTCTAGGCCCGCTTGGCCGGGCGCGCAACACCTCGCGCCCGTCCGTTGGTGCTCTCGTTCCCTCTCTCTCTCTCTCTCTTCTCCCATCGCTTTCTCGGCGAGAAAGACCTGCGCAAGCATGGCGATGGCTGCATCAACCGCAGCCGGGTACGTGGCGGACATGGCCCTAATTGTCTCGTCTCACATCAGCCATCACTTTCAGATCTCATCTCGTATAATAAGCTTTGATGAGCCTTGTGCGTCCTTGAACTTAGGGAGCAAAAGCACTGCAAATTTACATGTACGTCACAGGTATACTATAACAAGGGGTCTGTGTACCTACTTCACTTTGGTTAACAAACATCAACAGCTCCAAGTTGACGATATATATAGAAAATTCGTTTTCAAAGAGCTGGCCCTAGCATTCCAACTCCACTAATCACTCCCATGGAGTTACTAGGACCAGGTCATGCGCTCATGCAGCGTAGAACACCAGCCCACTACGCTTATAGGCCCAGTCGAACATCCAAATGCGCACCTCGGTGCTTCAATTCCCACTACGGCCCAAGCTGCCAATATGTGTTTCTCAAAAAAAAAAAAGCTGCCAATATGTGTTGCTCGGTTTCAAAATGATGAAATGGTGTCGGCCTTTATTCTTTCAACTTTTCATGTTTTAGTGCCATTCAAAAGAAGAAGAAGAAGAGGAACTTTTCATGTTCCAGTGCCAGAACTAATTAAATTGAAGTAAAAACATTCTCTGGAGGAGCAGAAGCTGGCTCTGGTAGGTAGGACAGCAGTCTCCCAAAAGTATTGCCAATAGCTAAAAACTTAATACCATCTCAAAACCACTTTCAGTATAAAAATATATTGATACAAATTTGTACACTAAATATAAATATGATTTAACTAACTGTTGGTTAAAGTTTATAAAATTTGTTTTTTCTTCTATTATTGCTAAATGGAGAAAGTATTACATATATATGAGCTGATGTTGATTGGAATATACTATTTCAACATTTGCTCAAAAAGCCAATGCATTAATTTTTTTAGAAAAAGGAAGTCTCTTCCCGCCTCTGCGTTACCGCACAACGTTTAAAATTATTACATAGTTTTGGACATATTGCCAATCAAGGGGAACAAACAGAAAAATTATGAAGTATGACAAAGTCTATTATTATGTTTCCATCCATGAGAAGCGAATAGCTCTAACGCCGTAGTCTCTAATGCTCTGCTCACTTTCTTGAATGTCTCCTTTGTCTCCTCATAATGCTGCAACAGTGACCAAAACCGCAACCAATATGCCCCCCTGAATATAGCCTGCATAAAAGATGTATTTTTGCAATTTTTGAATGTTAGATCATTATGACATCTGCAAATTGCCCAACATAATGCAGACGCCACATCGCCAGAATATGATTTCTCTCCTGTATTTATAATTAGAGAGCCACCGCCCTAACATATGGGCTACTGATCTGGGTGAGGTTAGACCAGTAGCTATATAGATAATTCTCCAAATTGTCCTAGCATGATGACATTCATAGAGAAATGTTTGATAATTTTGTTACAATTACAGAAACAACACTTATGTCTGCCTTTCCAATTTCTCTTTACCAAGTTATCCTTTGTCAAAATAACACCCCTTTGGAGGTACCAAATGAATATCTTGATCTTAAGAGAAATCTTTAATTTCCAAATCACTTTATGAGAGAAAGGCGTATTCTGGTTAATCACATGTAGATACATGGACCGGACAAAAAATTGTCTCGTCTTATGTAGGCCCCACACAAAAATGTCTCTTTCGTTATTTAGACAAATGCATTAATTGCATTGTTTAGCCATGATTGGCATAAGTGGCTGTGGGATATGGGTACCACTGGGCCCACTGTCAGACCAGACCACGACGTCCAGGGCCCACCTCTGACAGGCCCATGAGCCGACCCCTAGGCGGCTCATACGGGCTCCCTGACTTGGCGGACAAGCTGATCAAGACTCGACGGATGAATCGTCCGGATATCCAGGGATATTCCAATTGTAACCGACCCGGGCTAGAGTCCTGGTCGGAACCAAGTAGGTTTAGATGGAAACCGACTTATAAACCCTAGCCCGCTACCCTATATAAAGCGGCCTAGGGCACCCCCACGAGGGCATCGCATCACATCCTGTAAACCATACGCTCGCCCTAGCTTCCTGAAGCTCGGCCGAGTACCCAGCAATACAAACGACGCCACCGACACAGGACGTAGGGTATTATACCTCCGGGTAGCCCGAACCTGTCTAAATCAGTGCCTCCTGTGTACCATCAAGCTACTAGCTCATCAATCGCCCGCCTACAAATCAACCACTCGGGTACCCCCAGGTGGATTGCCGGTCCTAAGGTCCGACAGTTGGCGCGCCAGGTAGGGGTAGATTGGTGAGCTTTTTCGATTCGAAAACACCGTTGGCTTGATGGCAGATCGATCCGACGTCGTCTTCCCGGCGAACATGAGCGGCAGCCCCAAGCACCTTCCGGGATGCAGCTTCTTCGCCGGCTCTAGCGACTCCAGCTCCACCAGCGTCAACTTGACGCCGCCGGATTCGACCTCGACAACTCCGGGGACTCCCCCCGACGTGCCCGATCAGCTCATTGAGCAGATCGAGCAGCTCAGCGTCCACGAACGGATTCCGGATCTGCTTCCGAGGCGCCGAGTACCTTACCCCGATGAGATCATCGACGGGCTAAATCGCATCAATGACATGCTCGCTGAGTGCGTCGCCATGTCCGAGCGAGTCCTAGATCGCTCGGGGAACACGTTCCCCCATGGACTGATGAACGCGGCAGCCGACTACTCCGGCCGGCTCCCACACCGCGAGGCCCAGATCCAATCTGGAAACCCTCCCGAACCCACCCAGATTCGCGATTGCGGTGAGTTCCTGGTCGCAACGACCATACTGAGGATCCCCAAGAACTCGGCGGACGCATCCAAGAGCCACACCTCGCGGCCAGATCGCGAGGTACTCGTCTCCGAGGACCAACCGACTCAAGACAACGAGACCGCATCCGCGCGACAACGTCGCATAGATGCAAACACCCTCCGAGCCCAGCGCCGGCAAGCCGAAGCAGCAGACATAGACGCCGACGGCGGATCGCGCCATGAAGACCTGGACCCGCTGAACCCGCGTAACTTGGCACGCGAGTTCGAGCGGGCTCAGGCTGACTACTGTACCCCATCCGCGACGATGGCGGCATGTATCGCCGAGCTGGCACACATGAAGGCACCCCAGAGGCGGCCCGACTCCGAGCTCGGCTGACAGTCGCACAAGACCTCCACCAGAAGGACAGAGAGGCCAGATCAAGATCTAGCCGATCACGCTCGAGCAGATCGAGTTCCCGCCGGACCGGGTATAGCAGATCTGACCGGGGCTGGCGCCGACACAGATCCCCAACTCTGGATGCTATCCCAAAGGAGGTCGATCAAGAACGCACGGCTGACCACCAGTCGGATGAGTCCGAGGGCCCCTCGGAACCACCGCAACGGCGGCAAAAGGCAACGCGATCGACGTCGCAACGACGGCGACCTCCGCGATCGGTTACGTAGGCATGACCGCGATGTACGAGAAGAACTCGACAAGAGGCATCGTGAACGCGACGCCGCAGAGATGGAACGTCGAGAGCGATACGACCGAGATTTCGGGCGACCCGAACGCCGAGCCAATTACTCCGAGTACTCCGACGTTGACGATCACCGTGCACGCCGCGAGCTCGACGAGCGCGACCGGTATGATCGCCGCTACGGCTCACCCAGGGCCCGTGATCGCCGCCACGGCGGCGGCAGTGACAGCTTCGGGGAGGACGACTTCGAGATCGAAGGCTTTCAGGCTTTCACCAAGCGGCTACGCCAGGTCCCATGGCCGGATACCTTCAAGCCGGCCATGGTCGAGAAATTCGACGGCCGCTCCGACCCCAAGCTCTGGATCCAAACCTACATCACGGCGGTCAAAGCCGCACGCGGCAGCACTGACCAGGCAGCAGCCTACTTCCCGGTCATGCTGGGGAAGGCGGCACTCCTGTGGCTCTCAGGACTACCGGAACAATCCATCGATAGCTGGGCACAACTCTGCAAGGTGTTCACAGAGAACTACCAGGCCACCTACACTCGGCCGGGCACTAGGTTCGATCTGGATCTGGTACGCCAAAGTAGGGGTGAAAGTCTCCGAGACTACACCAACCGCTTCTACGACAACCGTAACAAGCTTACAGACGTCGAAGAGGGGGACATCATAGACGCCTTCCGACGCGGACTGTACGACAAGGACGTCTTCCGCAACCTGTTCAAGAAAGACCCCAAGACAGTTGGGGAGATGATGAAGGTGGTCGAGGAGGAGGCTAAAGCCGACGCAGCCGAGCTAGCCCAGTTCAGGACCAGAGACCGAAGAGACAAAGACCACGACCGCCCGTCGGCCGAGCAAAAGGAGGCGGAACCGACACGCAACAGACGCAGCAGGCCTGACGTCGCAACTGTTGCAGAAGGCGAAGGCCGCGTGGAGTCACGACTCTAACCCGAGCAGCTCGCCCGCCTAAACGAGCCGTGTCCTCTCCACAAGGACGCGAAGCACTCGTTCAGGGACTGCTTGTCACACCCCAAAATTTTCGAATTTTGGGATGTGAATTTTTATCATAATTAATACAATAATTTTCTCAATTTTCAAAAATTTCCAAGATTTATTATAATTTTCAGGGAATTTAGTATAGGAAAATTTGTCTTCTAAATTAAATTAAAACAATATAGGTTTAATGTGTTGCATTCATGCTGGCTGCATTGAGTTTTGTTTGTGTGTGGTTCAAATTAGAATTTAAATCCAGTTTAAATTCGAATTTGAATTGCCTTGTTTGGAGCCTTGGAAAAGTTGTTTTGACCAAAGTTCACTTGTGCCCCCTGAACTTTTCCTCCCGGCTGATTTCCCTCCCTCCTCTCTTTTTCCCGAGCAGGCCCAACCCTTCCTCTTTTCCTCTCACCTCGGCCCAGCACTGCGCTCCGCCTAGCCCAGCTCGCCCCTTCCCTCAGCCCACCTCGCGGCCCAGCCGCCAGCCGAGCCGGCCCAGCTCAGCGCCCGCCGCTTCCCAGCTCCAGCCCGTGGCTCTCTCTCTCTCAGCCCAACTAGCCTCCTCCCGCTCCGCAACAGACGCCGCCGCCGCCGCCGGATTTCTTTGCGTGCGTGCCACGGTCACCTCGGCGTGCGCGCCAGATAGGGCCGCATCCGCGCCCCTATAAAGCTCGCAGCCCGGCCTCCCGCGTGCCCTAGCCGCCTCTGCCGCCGCCTCGCTTCTTCCCCGTGCAGCGCCGCCGCCGTGAGCAGAGCAGCGCCGCCGGTCGCCCTCTGCCCCGATCTGCCGCCGTTGAATGCTTGTGCTGTTGCTTGCTTCAAGTAGAAGGAACGAGGTTCGAGAGCAGGAAGATTAAGAGCAAGAGAAAGAGCAAGAGTTGAAGACTCTTAGTAGCGGTATCTCTGTTGGATAAAGGCAAGTATAGCACGGACATTCCTTGCTACCTACACACCCTTAATACATTATTTACTGCATATGCATGTGTCTAAATTGTTTCCCTTTAAGGTTGTACCTACCTTTGTTTATCATGTCCTTGATTACCTTGGGTTATTGCATATGGGTAGAACTTTGCTAGGCGCAGCTACTGTCAACATTATTTAATTGTTAATCTTGACTTAATGGTTCATTTCAACTTGATGGTAAAACTTGCTTTTTAGCAACATGGATCAGGGAGCTAGGGCGTATGCTTCGTGCTTGGCCCTAGTGTCTCTCCGTAAGGACTGGTTCTTAAAGCGGCAACCCAGGAGCCTGTCGCCACCGCTGGAACTACAATGGCTCTTGTCTTGGACAAGTAACTTGTACGTCTCTAGCTTGCCAGTGGTTACCGAAAGGCGCTATGGGAATCGCTCGTGAGAGTATGTCTTGATCCACCGAGGATGGTAGCCCTGTCGGCTATGTCTCGTTAGACACAGTCCCATGTTGGGAGCCTCAGGGGGAGAGAGCTCCGCACGTTGCGCCTGTTCGGCTCGCGTAGCCCCGCGCTCTGGACGCCATTGACCCCCTCATTGTTGCGACTCTGAGCGTCAGTCAATCTCGGTGCCTGGGCCATGCTGCCTGTGTAGTACCATAGTGGCTACTGTCTTGTTAGGGTGTCTTGTGAAAAGCCTCGTAGCGTCCCTATGCAGTCACACCTCGGTAGTGTTGACGTGCGTGGTTGGGTTCAAAGTTCCATGAACTTCTACGCGACCGGTGGGTAAAGGGTGAAACCTCTGCAGAGTGTACAATCTATCATGATAGCCTTGCTCAAGGTCATGAGCGGCCTGGATCCTTTTTGATTAGAAGATGATATTTATTATTGTTTAATGTTCACTTCTACTTTATTAATTGAGTTGCAACTGGGATTCATACACTGGTAGTAATTTATGTAGTACTAAAATGAACCAACTAAAAGTGCTAAAGCAGTACATCCGTGTCTAGCCTTTCTTTGAGCCTTCATAATCCGTGTTGTACTTGCTAAGTAAATATTTTACTTACGCTTGCCATTATTCAACAAAATCCTGGATGGGTAACAGATGGATCAGTGTTGGAGACAGCTACTGAGTTTCCCGAGGATCTTCTATACTTCTAAGCTGTGGTCAACCAGTCGGTGTCCCTGTGGACTTGAGGCTCTACCTATCGAGATAATCAGTAGACTTCCGCTGTGTTATTTACTTATTGCGTTAAACTCTGATGTAAACCATTTTATTCGAGCATATGTACTCTGATTTCCATATATGTAAGCTATATGTGTTCTGTGGACATCCTGGGCACACATATGGCAGCATTCGGGTTTCTGTGTAAATCCGGGTGTGACACTGCTAGACCTTGAAGAAGGAACTCGGCGTCCCCCGGCGCCAAAGAAGCCACACTACAATAACAACTGCGGCGACAGGAGAAACGACGACTGCCGCCCCGACCGCCGCAACGACCGTCGCTGTGAATATAGAGCACCGGGTGGCGACGCCCGCCTACCGGGCTCAGACGCCGCCGCTGCAGAAGAGCAGCGCGGCGACTTCCAGCGCGCCGATCGCTAGGTTAACGTGATCCTGGGCGGACCCGACGCGTTCCGCGACAAAAGTAAGAAGAAGCTCCACAGCCGCGAGATAAATCTCGTAGGTACCAAGGGCGTCGAGTACCTCAGGTGGTCGGAAACTCTGATCACCTTTAGTAGGAAGGATCATTGGGCCCACTTGCCTGAACCAGGCTCATATCTGTTGATCGTCAACCCGGTTGTTGACAGAGTCCTCCTGACTAAGGTACTGATCGACGGAGGCAGCGCTCTCAACATCATCTACACCAGGACCCTGAACGACATGGGATTCGACTACAGCGGGCTCCGAGGCTCCGACCACCCGTTCTACAGCGTCATCCCAGGCAAGGCGGCCTACCCAGTGGGGAGAGTCACCCTGCCGGTCACCTTCGGCACGCCTGACAACTACCGCACCGAGTTTCTGCACTTCGAGGTCGCCGACTTTGGCAGCTCCTACCATGCCATCTTTGGGCGGCCCATGCTGGCTCGCTTCATGGCAATCCCCAACCACACCTACTTGGTGATGAAGATGCCGGCCCCGAACGGGGTTATCAGCGTCAGGGGCGACGTCAAGACGTCGTACGAGTGTGATAGAGAAGCCATACGCCTTGCCGAGCTCTCGCGACAGCTCGGCAACAGCGTGCTCCTCGCAAGTGAGGCCAAGACCAATCCACCCGCCGACTCCAAGGTGCCGGAGCAAGACGCAACGATGACGGCGCTCGAGCCAGACGCAGAGACCAAGGCGATCTCCCTCTTCAGCGACGACCCCAGCAAGACGGCGCTGATAGGCCAAGGCCTGTCCCCCAAATAGGAAAGCGCGCTCACCTCTTTCCTGCGGGACAACTGGGACATATTCGCGTGGAAACCCTCGGATATGCCAGGAGTCCCAAGGGAGAAGGCTGAGCACTCCTTGCATTTGGTGAAGACCGCCAAGCCGGTTAAGCAGAAGCTTCGACAGTTTGCACAAGATCACAAGGAGGCCATTAGGGTAGAGTTGAATAAGCTTTTAGCAACCGGTTTCATTCGGGAGTGCATGCACCCCGAATGGCTTGCAAATCCTGTACTTGTCAAGAAGAAAACCGGTGAATGGAGAATGTGCATTAATTATACCAATCTCAACAAACACTGCCCTAAGGACTCCTTCCCTCTTCCCCGCATCGACCAGGTTGTCGATTCCACGGCCGGGTGTCTACTACTCTCCTTCCTCGACTGCTATTCCGGCTACCACCAGATAGCGCTGAACCCGGCTGACCAAGACAAAACGGCGTTCATCACACCCCATGGTATATATTGCTACAAGACAATGACCTTCGGCCTCAAGAATGCCGGAGCAACGTACCAAAAGGCAAATCCAGGGTTGCCTGGACACTCAGATCGGACGTAACGCCGAAGCTTACGTCGACGATGTCGTGGTCAAGACCTATGACCCGGACACCCTGATCGCCGACCTCCAAGAAACATTCAACAACCTCCACCACTATAGATGGAAGCTAAACCCGACCAAGTGCGTCTTTGGGGTACCCTCAGGCAAGCTCCTGGGGTTCTTGGTAAGCCAGCGGGGCATAGAGGCTAATCCGACCAAAATCGCGGCAATCCGGAACCTGCCGCCTCCCAAAAAAAAGAAAGAAGTAATGAAGCTGACAGGGATGATGGCAGCCCTAAGCCGGTTCATCAGCAAGCTAGGTGAACGGGGGGGGGGGGGGGGGGAGGGGGCTTCTTCAAGCTCTTGAAGAAGGCCGACAAGTTCGAGTGGATGCCAGAAGCCGACCAAGCGTTGGCCGACCTGAAAGTATTCCTTGTCACCCCGCCGGTGCTTACCGGGCCAAAGAAAAATGAACCCCTCCTGCTATACATAGCAGCAACCACCAACGTGGTCAACACAGCCCTGGTCGTGGAGCGCCAAGAAGACGGACATTCTTACCCGGTTCAGAGACCGGTATATTACATTAGCGAAGTGCTGGCCGAGTCAAAAATTTGATACCAGCACCCGCAAAAGCTACTCTACGCACTGTTGATCTGCTCAAGAAAGCTGCGCCACTACTTCCAGGCTCACCCCATACAGGTGGTATCCAACTTCCCGCTCGGCGAAATCCTCCACAACCACGACATCAACGTCCGAGTCGTCAAATGGGCGGTAGAACTCGGAAGCTTTGACATCACCTTCAAGTCAAGACAGTCTATCAAATCGCAAGTGCTGGTTGACTTCCTGGCCGAGTGGACAGAACTACAGGTGCCCACACCCACTGAGCCACCTGAGCACTGGACCTTGTACTTCGATGGCGCCTTGAACCTCGAAGGAGCTGGTGCAGGAGTACTACTTATATCACCAGAAGGCAAGAACCTCAAGTACGTGTTGCAGATCCACTACAAGGCGACAAACAATGGCGCCGAGTACGAAGCGCTGATCCACGGTTTGAAGATAGACATCACCCTCGGCATCAAGCGCCTGCTATGCTTTGGAGACTCAAAGGTAGTGGTCGAGCAAGTCAACAAGAATTGGGAGTGTTCCAAAGAAACGATGGACGCCTACTGCGCGAAAGTTCGGAAGCTAGAAGCCCACTTCTATGGGCTAGAGTGCCGCCATGTGCCGCGCGAAGAAAATGTCGCCGCGGATGTCCTGTCCAAACTCGGGTCCAAGCGATCCCAAGTACCCGCTGGCGTATTCGTACAAGATTTACGGAAGCCATCCATCAAACTAGTGGACGCAGGCGAACCTACAGCCATTGCCGACCAAGTCGTCGCAGCAATCTCGCCTCCTCCAGAAACAGAAGAAGATTGGCGCAAACCATTCATCGCAGCCATTCATCGCGTTCGTGAAGAATGACCTCATGACCATAGAAGGCAAGCTCAAGGCAGACAAGGTCGCCCTCGAGCAGCTCAGTCGGCGAAGCGCCAACTATGTGGTCATCGGCTCGGAACTCTACAGAAAAGCGGCATCATCAGGAACACTCATGAAGTGCATCCTGCGCAGCGAAGGCCTGGCACTACTGCATGAAATACATTCGGGTGCATGCAACAATCATGAGGCAGCTAAGACGCTGGTTGGCAAGATCTACAGATCCGGGTTCTTCTGGCCCACCGCGGTCTCTGACGCAAAGAAATTCGTTCAGCGTTGCGCCGGGTGCCAGTTCTTCCAGAAGCAAAAGCACCTGCCGGCTCAGGCGCTACGCACAATCCCACCATCCTGGCCCTTCGCAGTATAGGGGCTAGACAATGTGGGACCCTTTAAGCCAGCTCAAGGCGGATTCAAGCACCTACTCGTCGCGGTGGACAAGTTGACCAAATGGATTGAGTACAAGGTCGTCACCGACACCAAGTCAGCCACGGCAGCGGCCTTCATCGAAGAAATAACGCACCGCTTCAGAGTCCCAAATCGGATCATCACCGACCTCGGCTCCCAGTTCACAGGACACGAATTCTGGGATTTCTGCCAAGACAGCCAGATCGATGTTTACTACTTGTCTTCAGCTCACCCACGGTGCAACGGACAGGTCAAGCGGGCAAATGGCATGGTCCTGGACGCCCTCAAAAAAGAAATCTACGACGCACTAAACCCACGCGCAGGGCGCAGAGCTAAAGAAGTACCACACGTGGTATGGGGCCCCCGTACCCAACGGAGTAGAGCAACTGGATATTCACCATTCTTCATGGTCTACGGATCGGAAGCTGTATTGCCAGCCGACCTCGCATTCAGCGCACCGCGTGTTAAGAATTACGAGGAGGGAGAAGCCGAGTCCAGTCGACAGGTCGATGTCGACTCGCTCGAAGAACATAGGCTCTGTGCCTTAACTCGGCACGCGCGCCATGAGCAGCAAATACGCCGATATCACGACAGAAACGTCAAGGAACGCTCTCTAAACGTGGGCGACCTCGCACTGCGCCGAGTCATGAGCTCGGCAGGGAAGCACAAGCTATCTGCACCATGGGAAGGTCCCTTCATCATCAAGGAAGTGGTATCTCCAGGAATCTATTGCCTAGAATGGGCCGATGGCAATCCAGTTCCAAATGTCTGGAACATCCAGCACCTTACTAAGTTCTATCCTTAGTCCAAAATACAACTATGTATCTTTACCCTGTTATTTCGTCATTCAATAAAGTCTCTCCACTCAAATTTTGTGCTCTCCGACCAATATATTTGCACTAACTCTCCCACGACAGCCACGTGCTCGTCCTCCAGTTAAGTTACCTACGAGGTAACAAAGCTAACACGGCAAGTCCGATTCGCTATATCCAAAATCTAAACACGCGTGAAAGTACTCGGCCGAGACCCTGCCTACGACTAAGCCTCCATGCAGAGCATCGTAGCATGTAGGAGTGCTGCCTCCATGAGAGCTCCAGCCAGTTCTTCGCCCAAGTGCCTAGTGCTTGTCATGATCGCAGTGAAGCGATAGGGGTTGATAAAATCGACTCAAAACAAAAGCTACAAGCTTCAAAAATAATGATTATTACACAAAAGTATGTCAAGTACTACATGTTTTTCCTTTCTCCTTTCTCCAAGCAGGTCACACGCCGGTCACATCGACAATACTGCGGACTACGTCAATTGCCAAGCCGGCGGAGGATGTAGCCAGATCTTCAAACTGCTGCTCCGACAAGTCCGGGTGGTACCCATCACGAATGTCTTCAAGTTCGAGGTCGGGATGGTACGAGCGGACAAGGGCCAGCGTGTACCTAACCGCACACTTGGCGGTCTCCGTTGCTACCTCTCTTGTGTACCCTGGCAGATGCTGTAGCCGTTCCACAAGTGGCACCGCGGGCCTTTCGCCAGGGACCTGGATCTGGTCGCAGGCAGTCACGGCCGCCTGCGCCAGTTCTTCATAACGACCAGCAGCCGCTGCACATGTGCACGGATTGGATCAAATACCTCGGTATTATGAATACTGAGAAAGGAATAGAACTCGGAAGCAACCCTCACCAGTCATGGCGACATCATGGGCGCCCAGAGCTCGGCTGTGCGCGCCGACGAGCTCCTGTATCTCCTGTTCTGCCTTCGAGACCTTCTCCTCCAGAATCTTTTTCTCGCGGGCATGACCTGCGCAGCAAAACCACCCATAACCAAGTGTTATAGCCTCATGGTCAGTACAAGTGGGAAACTCAAGTCGACGCCGCACAGGCCTCCGCTCACTTTCTAGGGCACGCTTCAGCTCGGCGTCCCTCTCCCGCAGCACGACCGTCACCTCTTTGAATTTCTTGTCCATTGTCGCAAGACGGCCCTGGACGCGCTCCATTTCTTTGGCATGACCTGAGAACACAGCACAATCAAGATAAAAATGCAACGCCATCAAAGTCCAAGCACTTCCACGAAGGAATACTTACCGGTGTTGGCCGCCTCCAGCTGAGCGACGAGGTCCTGGTTGAGCCGCGCCAGACCCTCCGCGTCCGAGTCCTTTTGAATGACAACACCACGAGCCTCATTGGCAATGGTGCAGACCCGGGTTCTGAGCTCCTGCAACTCCAAGTACTCGTCCTCAGCCACACGCATTAACTGCGTGCTTTCCACGGTCCCGGACATCAGCACCTGCACCATTCAAAGCTCAAGTAACAAAGTCAAAGAATACCAATCTCAGATTCAGAAGAGTTACCTCCATATCCTCCAGCATCGAGCTTGACGAACTACGGATCCGCTCGAGCGCCGCCCTGTTCGCCTCGGCGATGCGCTTGAAGCGCTCTTGGCGGCTCAGCACCTCCTCCTCTTCACCTTCCGACTCGGCGTGCTGATCCGGGAGTGCGTCATCCTCAAGCTCCGGCATGACCAAGTCCTCCTCGTCAGGTCGAACGCTGGGGCCGGTCCCCGGAGCGGCGGTCACCACGGCCGCCGAATCCGTCCCATCTGTGGCGCCCTCTGCCGCTGTAGCTGGCGACTCCACCTGGGTTGAAGCCGGTTCCACGGCAGGCGGGCCCTGGGACACGGAGTCCCCCAAGTCACCGCCACTGCCCGACCGAGTACGCGACGTGTCCGACAGTACGGCCACCTTCCTGAAAACATCACAGCAAGGGAGAGCGAGTATCAAGATTCAAGATAACAAAGTACCCGAGCACGACCAACTTAACCAAGTTCAGACTCTAACCTGTTACTCCTGCTCGGCCGCTTGAAGACCAAGCCTGCTGGGCGCGGTGGCCGACCACCCCCCGGTGAAAGCAAGGGCGTGGGGGATCGTACCACGGCAACCTCTGCTACAGCATCCGGGTCCCGACCCTCATCTTCTACCTCCGGAGAGGCAACAGCGTCTTCTCCAGTCGATGGCGCAGGGTCCGACCTATGCCTCTTCGTGCGCAACGCATCAGACGCCTGCGCCTGCGCCGACCTCTTCCGCGACTCGGCCGCCGCGGTCTGTGCCTGCGACGCGTAGTACTTCCGAGTGGCAGCTCGGGTGTGAGTAGCGGCGGCCGCAGATTCCACAACGGCAACATCACCCGAGCTCGGTGGGGAGCTGAGTTCTTCAGATACCCAGTCCTCCAAGTCCTTCAGGACCGGAAGCCGGTCATCCCTCGCATCCTCCGGCCTCATCACCTTCTGCCTTAACGCCGGGTCCCCTTCAGGCAATGGTGCTGGGCAGAAGAAGCGTTTGGTCACCTCCTAGCACAAAGAATGCAACACACACTTAGACAACATGCACTGAAAATATCAAGGAAACAAGAAAAGGACTCGGAATGGAAACCTCACCGCAAGTGGAGGATTTTTCAGCGCGAAAGGACGCGGTGCACCAAGATTGTTCACTTCACCCTTCATCATAGTGCTCACGCGCCTGACGACCTCGTCCGAGTCGAATCCCCGGGACGTCTCCCGGGTTGGGTCCAGGCGACCCGAAAACTCGTACGCCGTGTGAACCCGGTCCTTGATTGGTTGGATGGTCCGGGCCACGAACGACACTGTCACCGCCATGGCGGTCAGGCCTTTCTGCTTCAAGTCAGCAATCATCGCCATAAGATCGGGGATCCCATCGCATTCACCCCCGACCGGAAGATCGCGCCAGGACTCCCGTTCCTTCGGCGCCATACCAGTTCTACCCGGCAAAAGAGGTGGCTGGTCCACCATGTAGAACCACTCACGACGCCATTCCTTGTGATAGTCAAGTAGCTGCAGATCGAAATAATCTCTCTGCCTACCCATGCGTAATGCAATGCCCGCCCCACCGGTAATCCGAGTGGGGCCATCTCCCTTGTTCCCCGACCCAATGCGCTTGACGCGGTACAAGTACCGCCAAAGGTGAAAATGGGGAGCGATTCCAAGAAACGCCTCACAGAAGTAGATGAAGAATGAAATGTCAAAAATCCCATTGGGATTAAGATGAGAGAGCTCCAGACCGTAGTAATGAAGAAGCCCGCGGAAGAAATCACCGGACGGCGTGCTGAATCCACGCTCAACGAAGTGCGCGAAGACGGCTACCTCGCCGGTGTTCTCGAACGGCCTCTTCTCCTTCCCTGTAAGCCTCCACGACAAGATCTCCTTCGGGGGGAGCACGCCGCGGTTCGCCATGTCCTCCAGGCGCTCCATCGTCATCTTCGACTTCCCCCAGGCCGCCTCCTGCTCGCCCTCCGGCGGCACTCCGGCCGCCGCCAGAGCCTCCATAGTGGCGCGCTCAGCAGCTTCATCAGCCATGGCTTCGCTTGGTAGGTGAAGCAAGGGGTGGATGAAAGCTGGAGTGGGAGCGCTCGTCAATGAAGATCAATCTACTCAACCTCGGGAACCTCGCTCGGGTGTAGCGGTGGGCTGAGAAAAAGCAAGGCGGGGAATACGAAGGGTGCGGCGCAATGGTGGGATGACGTCGACGGCGTCCCCAGTCGCGTATTTATAACGCGGCGCTGCCCTGACCTAACGGCTCCGAAACTAACGGACGGAATCCGCGGGATTGGCGATACGCGATCCGCCGGATCCGAAATTGACAGACGAGATATGTTTCCATTTCTTAGGACTCGGCGCGTTCCAAGAGAACCAGGCCAAGTCCCTCACATGCTCGGGGGCTGGGCGCCGCACTACGACTCGACGCGTTCCAAGAGAACCAGGCCAAGTCCCTTGCATGCTCGGGGGCTGGGCGCCGCATTACGACTCGGCGCGTTCCAAGAGAACCAGGACAAGTCCCTCGCATGCTCGGGGGCTGGGCGCTGCATTACGACTCGGCGCGTTCCAAGAGAACCAGGCCAAGTCCGTCGCATGCTCGGGGGCTGGGCGCCGCACTACGACTCGGCGCGTTCCAAGAGAACCAGGCCAAATCCCTCGCATGCTCGGGGGCTGGGCGCCGCATTACGACTCGGCGCGTTCCAAGAGAACCAGGCCAAGTCCCTCGCATGCTCGGGGGCTGGGCGCTGCATTACGACTCGGCGCGTTCCAAGAGAACCAGGCCAAGTCCCTCGCATGCTCGGGGGCTGGGCGCCGCAGTACGACTCGGCGCGTTCCAAGAGAACCAGGCCAAGTCCCTCGCATGCTCGTGGGCTGGGCGCCGCATTACGACTCGGCGCGTTCCAAGAGAACCAGGCCAAGTCCCTCGCATGCTCGGGGGCTGGGCACCGCACTACGATTCGGCGCGTTCCAAGAGAACCAGGCCAAGTTCCTCGCATGCTCGGGGGCTGGGCGCCGCACTACGACTCGGCGCGTTCCAAGAGAACCAGGCCAAGTCCCTCGCATGCTCGGGGGCTGGGTGCCGCATTACGACTCGGCGCGTTCCAAGAGAACCAGGCCAAGTCCCTCGCATGCTCGGGGGCTGGGAGCCACACTAGGACTCGGCGCGTTCCAAGAGAACCAGGCCAAGTCCCTCGCATGCTCGGGGGCTGGGCGCTGGGTAGGTTTCGGTACGTCTACACGACCTCTACTGATCCACTCAAGTGGTTGGACAAAGTCCACCACCGCTAAAACGAACATGTTCATATTCTATACTTTGTGAATCGCAAAGTTTACAAAGACAAAGTACATTTGGCCAAAGGCCATTTCAAGATACAAAGGCATAAGCCGCACTCTTGGCGGTTCTTGAACCACTTCAGTTAGGTGGTCAGCACACAAACGCCGGAACCAGTCTCCACAGCTTTCTCGACGATTTTCTTGTTGCATCCCACCAACTGAAGAACCTCGTGGCTGCATTGCTGGAAGAGGGCAAGGACTAGACATCACCATGGATGGTGCCTAGGCTCGGATCGCGTAGCTCGTCCTTGATGGGCCCACGAAATCAGCCATCAACTCGGCATCACTCGCTAGCTTCCTGACGAAGAGTACACTTACCACAGCCTCCTCGCCCGGACCCGCCGAGAAGTGGACACCTCCCCTACCTATGAGGAGCGCGATGCCCAGCTCCTTTCCCGCAGCATTTGCACCACCCTTCGACGATTTTCTTCTGGCATCAATGGTGAACACCAAGGCATGTACCTTGGCCTACTCTACCTTCGCTCCCAATCCTCTCAGGAAGATGGATTCTCAAGATCCACATGGTGGCTATGTTCTTCTACAACCCGATAAGCAATGAACTACACAGGTGCGTCTATTTATAGGCAGCCGGGGGTCGCAGATCTGGTTGCCTGTGAACCACTAACGCCCGGCTGTGGATACGCATGCGTTTCGCTTTTTCCCGGGCGGGTGGCCATCAATGCCATTGACTGAGCATGCTCAGAGGCGGGATTCCCGCATAGCCAGTAGTAACAGCTTTTGACCGGGCAGGCTCGGTCCATTGTTATCAACGCACTGTTGAGTCACGGGTGCTAATAAATTTGGTCCCTTCCTTGGTGGCAGCATGCTCTCACCCACTCGGAACTCAGCCAATTTGGCTGAGCAAGCCCTACAACTCGGAAAGCATCCTTGGTGGTAGCAAGCCTTCACCAACTCTTGGGCAACATGTTGTCTAGCTGATTTTTGAGCCTTGGCTCGCTTATCCTAACCAACCCAATGCTCGGGGGCTACTGTTATACAGTGCTCCTAATCGTCGCCCTGTAATCGGCTCTCATGAGGACCGATCGACTACCTCGAAGAACTCGGCGTCGTGTTGGGTGTTCTCTCTTTTTTGAGCACCGCCCACCCTTGTGCCGACTACAAGATTGAAGCATCTTCAGCCGACCTCATTGGCCTCGGCACTTCGTCAAGCAGTTCTGTCGGTGCTGGGATCGGTCGACCAATTCCCAGCGCCTAACAGAATGCGCTGTGTCCCGTCCCTTGACGGTTGATGCAAGAGCTAGCACGATGAGACAAGCGTTTATCTTGGTTCCGACCTTGAGGTCGTACGTCCAGCAGGGTGCGCTCAGGGCGCTGTACTATCTTGCACCGGAGTGCTTGCAGAGGGGGGCTACAAGCAAGGCGGGAGAGGAGGAAGAGTCTCCAAGTCCCTGAGAGTGAGTGTGATTGGGGCGAGTGCCAATATCGTGTCTCTGGCCGTCTGTGTTGTTCTCCCCCTACCTCCTTTTATAGATCAAGGAGAGTAAGGCGGGGGGGGGGGGGGGGGGGTAGGATTTACAAGTACAAGCGTGACGTGCTACAGGGATATGTACTGGAGAGCATGGCGTCGGGCGTGCATCGTCCTTGACCCTGGCGGGGGATTTATGGCGACCCCCGGCTTTTGCGAGTGTCGCGGCCGTCCCTGTGCTTGTCCTGAAGCAACTTCGAGGGGTGTCGCTGCTGCAGCCCGCGTCTAGCTGCCCGTTCGCTGGTTGACTTCGAGGGCGGGGCAGGTGAGGAAGGACCGGAGTTGGCGGTACAGGGGTCGGTATGGTGGTTGCCGTCAACCACAGTGCGCGGCGTGCTCGGTTCACCAGGGGATGGTCGAGAGTTGGCGGATTTGACCCGGCGTTCGTCATCACCAGGCCACGCCTGACCGGAGTCTGTACTCGGTTGCTGTTTAGATATTCTTTCGAGGGTTCCCCATGCTCATTCGAGGGGCGTCCCGGGGGGAAAAGACGGTAGCGGGTGGAACAGTGGTGCAGAATGACGCCTGCCAGTCCGCACAGGGTTTTGCGCAGTGCCCCGTGCGTCCGCACAGCGTCGGTAAGGACGCACAGTGACTGTAGCAGGTGGAACAGCGAGTTCTGTGGTGTCAGCGGCGCGGTGTGGGGGAAAGATTGCCTTTTGACTTCGGCGCCCGCCTGATGGGGTGGGCATTAAGTGCCGTTGTCGGTTGGAGCTCCGGGGAGCGCCGCGGTATGTAGAGGGGCGGCCTCGAGCGAGGCGGAGTTGGCTCACCCGTTCGAGGGGGTGCGCGACCCTCGAGCGAGGCGGAATTTGTGCTGTGTTCGCTCGAAGGGGTCGCGGCCTTCGAGCGAAGTCGAGACGGGGGTAGCGACTCGGGCCCCCCTGTCAGGCGAGTTCGGACGGCCGTTCTCGGGCCGCGACAGGCTGTGACGGGCCGAGCTGCCGACGATTCGGCCTCTCGTGATATATCGTTCTTTTGAGGGTGATCACCCCGATAATTAGGGGACCCCCTGAGTTTGTCCCCGACAAGTTCGGACACGCGCCTGCACGTTGCTCAGGGGCTTGTGGGATATGGGTACCCCTGGGCCCACTGTCAGACCAGACCACGGCGTCCAGGGCCCACCTCTGACAGGCCCATGAGCCGATCCCTAGGCGGCTCATACGGGCTCCCTGACTTGGCGGACAAGCTGATCAAGACTCGACGGACGAATCGTCCGGATATCCAGGGATATTCCAATTGTAACCGACCCGGGCTAGAGTCCTGGTCGGAACCAAGTAGGTTTAGATGGAAACCGACTTATAAACCCTAGCCCGCTACCCTATATAAAGCGGCCTAGGGCACCCCCACGAGGGCATCACATCACATCCTGTAAACCATACGCTCGCCCTAGCTTCCTGAAGCTCGGCCGAGTACCCAGCAATACAAACGACGCCACCGACACAGGACGTAGGGTATTATACCTCCAGGTAGCCCGAACCTGTCTAAATCAGTGCCTCCTGTGTACCATCAAGCTGCTAGCTCATCAATCGCCCGCCTACAAATCAACCACTCGGGTACCCCCAGGTGGATCGCCGGTCCTAAGGTCCGACAGTGGCACATTCCGGTCGTGAACATTCTTCTGTGAGGCCATTGGAGGGTGCTGGTCCAAGCTTGTTGAATTGAATGACGGCCAACCTGCTTTATGAAAGAAGAAAACACGTGCCCGTATCAAGTCAAGCCCCACGATATGTTCAAGAGGTCCGATTCGATCCGTTACTATTTTCAACCGATATTGATGTGTTCTTACGATGTTACTGCTGTAAAACAACTGCCATCAACATAGTACTCCTGCTACAGTAATGGTCCTTTACCTAATTCTGAAATGCTCCATCTCCATGCAAGTTTTAACCATTGACCGGGCTAGTATTAAAGGCCGTCCTATATCTTGACAAGTGAGGTTCGATCAATGAGTACTACCATCTGCTGCTTTGCCTTGCCAGCTACCAATTCGGCCACCACTGTACGTAGTATGTTTTCCTACAAGCCATGGCTGCTTCTTCGGTCAGTGGTTTGTTGCACCGTGACGCCTTAAGTGACTAGTACTCCAATAACGACGACATCACGGCAAGAGACTAATCCAAAAGGGAGCCGGGCAAGACGCGTTTGATCAACTAAGAACTAATTAACTCAGTGAGCAAATTAGCAAGCTTGCAGTGCCCATCCTTATTGTGTTGTGTGCTGAGGTTGTGTTTTTCAACAAGATAGAGAT
Organism: Echinochloa phyllopogon; assembly: GCA_033239725.1. Classification (NCBI taxonomy): domain Eukaryota; kingdom Viridiplantae; phylum Streptophyta; class Magnoliopsida; order Poales; family Poaceae; genus Echinochloa; species Echinochloa phyllopogon. Next base: position 9,966,927 of record BTCW01000001.1, read on the forward strand.
GGCCATAGCCAGGGCAATGTCACAAAGCATAGACCGCACCGGGCGGTGCCCTGAATCTGGTAGGCAGCCGCAGCGGTGGTGACAGACTCCCCAAACCGTGTGGAATTAAAACCGCACACCAACCAAGCAAACCACTCTGTTCAAAAAAAAAACCCCAAGCAAACCACGTCGCTATGCGCTGCATGTCTCGGGTACAAGACCCTTATTGGATCCATTTAGTCCTAAAATTAAAGTTTAGTCCCTATTCTATTTGGATAGAGAAACTAAAGGACATTAAAGACACTATAAAAGGACTAAAGCACCCCTCTTCTATCCTGTTGGGGAGAGAAGAGCGACGCAGAGGTGGGGACCGGGATGTAATAATTCAGCTCATATATGTCACCGACTTAGAAAATATCACATCCGCACATTAAAATAATAGTTTAATACTTCTTTATTACATCATAATAATTTAGAGTACATCATGAAGTAAATCAATAAGCCTATGGAACTGAATAATACCATGAAGACATCATTTACACAATGAAATCTAGATTGTCACGCCATCTTTAACTTTATTCATATCTTCATCTCCACCCTAAAATAAGAAAGCTCAAGAACTGCCCTCCATGGAAAAGGATAGGCTATGGCGCTATGCCACCACCGTGTGTGAAGTGAAGGATATATAGTCATGGAAACATTTTTTTCAACGTATTTGATCATTGAGCATTGTTCCTAAAATACCATGTCGCTAGTGATTTTCAAGTCATCATTTCATCAATTGTTTGAGGGATGGGGAAATGGGTGTTGTAAGTTTCTTGATCGTGATCATAGTTCTAAAATAACCCATTATAACCTTTTTTTAGAAATTATCATGATCAACAAAGTTATTTCTTTATTTGTGTTTTCTTTATGGTTAATAGTTTCAATTTCATTAAGAAAAACAAACTAAATAATAGAAAACAAAATTGATAAAATTCCTTTATTTCTTTTAAAACCAACTTTTTTTACGGTATTGTCAATTGTTCTGCTATTGTCCCTGATGGCATTTTCGTGGCTCTAAACACCGCTTAAGTACTGCTATTTACTTTAGTTGTGAAATCATTTTAGCACAACTACTAATTCTATTTTTCGCTGTACGGGCCGATGTTGTGTCGTTTTCTTCGCTTATAGGGCTCAGAAGCCCATTAGTGATGAAGACATATTTCTTATATAAGGTAAACATATATTTTAATTTTTCCATCCATAATTTTTTCTCAAATTCATGTTTATGTTCATTATATATTTTTAATAAAACCATAGCATTTATGGCTTTTGGAGAAGGCCGCCGCTAAAAGGGTTACATAGCTATTTTAAAACTGGGAAACATTTCAATTTTACAATAGAATAGACATAAGATTATTATTTAACAAAATGAAGTTTGGCATTGAGTTTTTACCAAATTATTGTTGGGACACTCTTTGAACAGTGTAAATACCGCGATCTACAGTTTTTCGATTACCTCGCAGGCGTCGGCGTGAGGAGGGGCAGGTGTTGGTTGGTCGGCTCACCGGCGGTGACTATGCCTCCGTCCACGGCTCACCAAAAGAACCCGAGGTCAAAATCCCGAGGCGGCGGCTGCCTCCGTGGGTGGTGTGTGTGCCACGAACAAAACCACAGGCAGACAAGACCTCATCACACTCCATGGTCGCAAGCGATCGAGCTCACCAGACTTGCAGCCGCAGCAACTACTCGTAATAAGCTAGCAAGAGGGAAAGAATTGAAGCGGAGGCGCTGATGGGAGGCGGCTGCCGCCGCGGCGTTCTGGCTTGCCTCCGTCTCCTCCTGCTCCTGCTCCTGCTCCTGGGACTCGTCTGCAGCAATGGCGGCGGGCGGTGCTGGGCGCAGACGACGCGGCTGCCGCAGCAAGAAGGTGAGGGGGCACTAGACTACTACTACCGCTCATCCGCAGTACATTACTCTGAGTCTGAGATGTTTCTCCCCTTTCCTAATTTGCTTCAGCCTCTCTGACCTCTGTTCTCCTGTTCTGTTGCTCGCCGATCCTTCAGCATTTATTGTGTTTCGTCAGAGCTTGGTTTCTAGTATTCCGTAAGAAAATTAGTATTTTGAATACTTTGGGTGAATTTCAGTTTCGCTAAGAATTAATCGAGCACTGAATCGATTCTCGGAGGCCAGAACTAGTGGTTTCTTTGATGACTTCCCTTGGCCACTTGAGACAAAAACGTATCAACAAACTAATGCCAACAGTTTGCTTTTTCTGATACAGAATCAATCTAAGTTTCACGCACACTTGGCAAGAACAAAATTCAATTTTGCGTGATGCTCTGTGAAAAAATAAATCCACCGTCCTTGCTGTTAGGGGTATTAGCGTAAATAACACCTCTAAATCCACTGCCCATGTCGAGATTAGGCCGGCTCCTACATTTGCCCGGCGATGCACCGAGCCAATCAACTAGACCAATTTTGACCCTTGACCTGCGCGTTCGTCTCCAAGATCCGGACTTGCGCGCCAGGGGCCATGTTCAGGGGGCCAGGGCTGTGGGCAGGTTGGTTGGCTCACTGCCAACTTGATCTGATCCAATGGGTGCCGCATGCCAAGTGTTTGACGAAATGGTTGACTGCAGAGAGTTCATTCAGGCTGCTTGTGTCTGTGTGCTGATCTTGCAGGATTGTTGATTCTGTCGGTGAAGCGTGCTAAATGATTGCTGTGAGCACTGGTACCTATGGTATGATGCACAGCCTAGGCTTGTTGGCATGTGTGCTCAACCCATGGCTGTTCCTGACTTGTGAGAGATTTAGGTGCTGGCAGAACTAAGGGACCTATGAACTGAAGGTGGTGTATTGAGTTGTTGTGAAAAGGCATGGCCTTGCCATTCTCAATGGGCATTTCATATTTATGTTTCAAAGGATACCACGTAAGCATAATGTCATTTAATTCGTAGTTGAAATACTTCTCGCTCAATGCAAAATTTATTTGTTGTTTCCAAGACTACATACAAGACGCAGGGTCTCTTGGAAACAGTGTACACATGATTTCACCACCATGAAACTCATTTCATCTCTCTCTTTATTGATTGTTTGCCACATTATCAAAAACACTGATGTCACTGTATTTAATGCTGATGAAACTCTCACTAAGAATGACCTACAATGGTCACAACAAGCACTGCCATATATCCATTGCAAGATCGGGAGCAGCCTCAGCTGTTGATGAAGGAGCAGGCGCTCAAAAGAAATCTGACAACCAGAGGCTTGCTCATTTACACTAGGGAAATTCCATGGCCTTCCTGCTACCGCTAGAATGCTGAGACCTACTGATGGTAAAGAACAAGTATAGCACCAAATATATCAGAGAAAATGGAAAAAAAAAGTTGCGCCTCTCCTTTTCCTCTGCAGTCCTAAATTATTTGTTTCTTGGAATGTTTCATAGAAGTTCTGTGGAATGAACTAATTGTGACGACTGCTTGCAATGTTCTTGATCCGGGGATGCGTCATGTTTCCCCTGTTACTCTGGTAACATTTAACATTGTTAGCCCGTTGGTTTGTTCCCCAATGTCTTACAAATAACTTCTTCATGTGCCACTGGCACACAATTGTAGTTCTGCTTCTTGATACAAAAGCAGGTAACAGATCTTTAGAGAACAACAGAAAACTATGCTACCATTTATTTGTAATTTTTCTTGTTTCTGGGAGAGCAAATTTCCAACAAAGTGTTACAGAAATTGGCAGTGGATAAAATTTGAATTGCCTTTGCCTTTTCAGTTGAAGCGCTCAAAGGTATAGCAAGCAAGCTTAACAAGACGGACTGGGACTTCAGTGTGGATCCATGCAGCGCGTCAGGAAATTGGGTCAATTCCCCCTCCAAATTTCTTGTCAGCAATCTGACATGTGATTGTTCATTCAAGAACCACACGGAGTGCCACGTTGTCAGCTTGTAAGACATCTAAGGCACGCTTCATTCCTATACTAATCTTTGGTCCCATGGTCTGGAATGGTTCTTATCCTGAATCCTTTAAAACTGTTCCACTGTACTCATTTTCTACTTAAATGTTATCGCATCATACCTTTTATATACGTGATAGGCAGCTTATGCGTCAGAACCTCAGTGGAGTTCTACCTGAACAAGTTCTGAACCTTCCTTATTTGCGACATCTGTAAGTCTATCAAGTCACTTGAGTTTCAGTATATTCCACCGGACATCTGGAAAAACTGGTTTGTGCTCCTTGCAGTGACTTGTCACGCAACTTCATTCAAGGACCAATTCCAGCATCCTGGGCAAGCCTACCTGTTTTTAATCTGTATGTCTCGTGCTGTTCCCATCATTTTGTCAAAAGTATGCATGTATACGTGCATCTTTTATTAACATTCTAGTACAACTACAGATCTCTCCAGGGAAATCGCATATCTGGAACACTACCCAAGGAGCTTGGACGCATGCCCATGTTGAAATCTATGTGAGTTGTATCTGCACTACAATCGCAAGTACCTTGTAAAATTTTGAAGGTGATACTGAAAGATACAAAGATCTAACGATGATAACTAAATAACAAATTCCTAGTGTTCTAGAAGGCAATCAGATTGAAGGCCCTATACCACCAGAGCTGGGTAACATCATCAGCTTGGAGAGATTGTAAGCCCTTGTTTCCACTCAGCATTCTTGTATTAATTCTTTATTATGTTTTTTTTTTTGAAAACGCAGGAGAACTGTGTTTCATTGTATTAGAGAGAAGAAAAAGTTCCCATACAACACCCTTTATCTCTCATACGGGAACAATTATTTATGTAAATTCTAATCCACCTGTAAATTTTATCTGAGGAAGTTTATTGTCACATTGCTGTTTATCTTTCATAACTATAAACCCAAAGATGACTAGAAGTGAATGGCAGTTTTTTTTACCCTTTTTAAGAAATCTTCAGCGACTTTGAATCTTGGCATGGCATGAGTTTGGTCAGGTAGCCATATATTCGTAGCATCAAATCATCATTGATGTGTAAAATGCTCCATTATAGTTTATGTGAGTTAGCATAGCTGTACAGTAAGGAATTAACATAAGAAAAATGTAAGTAACCCCTCCTTTTTTCCTCCCTTGACATGCTGTTAAATTTTATTGAATCAAAATGTCATGAGTGCATCTTCAAATAAAATTTATGGTTTCTTTAATATTATTCTTATACAGAGTTTCTTGAATTAAAACTCATTTCTCTCTTACAGTTTCATTTCTGCAAATAACATCACAGGAGAGTTGCCCCCAACCTTTTCCCGGCTAACAAATATGACAGACTTGTATGTCCCATTCATATTCATGTACAGTTGTAAAGCTCTTGCTTCTCAAGGAGGTTCTAACATTTAACTGCAGTCGTATTGATGGGACCAGTATCTCAGGAAAAATACCCAGCTTCATTAAGAACTGGCAGCGCGTGAACAGAATGTCAGTTCCTCTCTGATATAAAACATTCATGACCTTCCATTGAAGTTAATCTAAGATTTTTCATCATTTATTCTCATTTCCATATTAATCTCTCCATTTCGCAGAGACATGCAGGGTACCTTGATGAGTGGACCTATTCCTCAAGAAATTTCCCTGCTAAAGAACTTGACAGAACTGTATGAACGTTCCACATGCTGCATTATTCTGTTGCTACTTATGCTTTTGTGTTGTATTGGGAGTCTTGTATTTAAATAACAATGTGGTTAACCAAAGGTTTTGCATCATCAGGAGGGTGACAGATTTGAGTGGACCAAGCATGAAATTTCCTCCCTTACAAAATGCGCTGCACCTTACAGAACTGTGAGTCCATGTTTCTGAGATTTTTGGCATGTTACCATGAATCCTTTCCACTAGAATTTCTTATCTGTTCCCTTTATGTTAAAGGGTCCTAAGAAATTGCTCCATATATGATGGAATACCTCCTTACCTTGGACAAAGGCAGTATCTTAAAGTCTTGTAAGTAATCTGCTTTGCCTAATCATTTTCAGTGCAAAGTTTCTTTTCATTTAATTTTTTATTTGCAATGTTCGCTATCAATAAGATTATAATGAAAAAATGGGGTGCATGTACTAGCTTTGCAGATGGAAGGAATAGTTGTCGTTAGGTAAAACATGGGTAGAGTCATGGAGAAAGCATTGGTACTCTTAATGTTGCTGTCTGCCCAAGTTACTAAAAACTCATTTCTTTCTCTTTTTCTGTGAGTGTACTTTTATCATCAGTAATTCTAATGTGCATCCATTGTCTATTGTCCAGTTCACATTTGTCATTGCAGGGTATTACAGTGTGCACTATACATTGTTATTGTTCATAGCAATGCACATGGTCACAATAATCCTCTTTTAATCATTATGGTCACTATTTTCAGAGATATAAGCTTCAACAAGTTGACAGGTCAAATTCCAGAAAAATTTGAAGGATTGGCAGAACTGCAATATTTGTGAGATATTAGCTCTGTAATACTGTTATTTTAATTTCCAACTTCTTCTTGATGTTGTGTACAAAACTACAAATAGCTTTGTATCCTGCATTGTGTTTCACCTTCAGTTTTCCAATGGAACCTCATTTCAATTCGTGTAAATTATTAGGTACCTGACTGGCAATGAGCTGACAGGAGATTTGCCTGCTTGGATGTTGAAAAACAGGGCAAGCAATAAAAAAAACATGTGGGCACTGTACAACATAGTACTTCTCCATTGACAGATTATTTGCACTCACATGTTCCTGCATTAGCGTTTAAATTTCTCTTTCATCTTGTTTGAATTCTTCTTCGATGACAGTTAGTCAATGTTGCACAGGGATATATCGTATAATAACTTCACGGGTAACCCTCCATCTGAGTGTCAGCAAGCAAATGTGTATGTGCATTTCAAAGATCCTCACATAGAATTAACTTTATTTTACATGGTTCTCACGTAGCTTGTATGTAATTGCAGAAATATGGTGTCAAGCTTTTCGTCTTCAAATGACAATTCGTAAGATCCTACACAGAACATTTTCTGTTATCAAATATCAATGGAAGAAAATAAACTCTAAAATGGTATGTGGTTATATGTTCTTACCAGATTGCAACCATGCTTAAGAAAGAATCTTCCTTGCACAGGCAAACCACGCGGTAAGTTTACTTTTGTACAGCAGATTGAGTAGCCGTCCTTGAGCTGAGGGCATAGTTCAAATATCTAAAAGTACTGAATATTTCATTCAAATATATTCAGATTCCTCTCTGTTCATCAACTGTGGTGGCAAAAGTGTTGAAGTGGATGAGGTTACCTACAAGGATGACTCGTCCCAAATTGGAACATCAACTTTTGTTTTATCTAGTGATAGGAAATGGGCATACAGCAGCACAGGTGATTTTGTAGGTAATGAGAATGCTGACTATATTGCTAGAAACACATCGGAACTGGCCCTAGCTCATCCCGAGCTATACACTGAAGCTCGTCTTGCACCTCTCTCTCTGAAATACTATGGACTTTGCATGGATAATGGTGAATATATGGTAAAACTTCATTTTGCTGAGATCATGTTCACAGAAGATCATACTTATTCCAGCAATGGCAAGCGTGTTTTTGATGTCTTCATCCAGGTATAGTTTCTGTAATCTCTACCACTTGCTGTTTCCAGCATATCACAATCAGGCTGGCATCTTGGTTTTCATAGCGCTAATTTTCTAGTTTTTCACACGTGCCTTATGTCAGTTGATTTGTAAAAAGATAAGAAATTTATCAATGATCAGCGTTTCACAATCTGAAGCAGTTGCTGTATAACAATCCTACTCGCAAAACAAACATAAAAATCGTATAACGGATTTGTTTCTACTTGTTGGTTCAACTAAACTTTTTATAACGGGTTTGTTTGTATTCTACTTTAGAAGTTCATAGAATACAAATGCAGGATTCGTTTTGTTTTCTAATGGTTTGTTTACTTAACTTTGCAACAACTTTTAAGGGTGCTAAAGTATTGGGGGATTTTAACATTCAAGATGAGGCTGGTGGTGTTAATCGTGCAATCACCAAATATTTTGCAACCAACATCACAGAAAATACATTGGAAATTCACTTATATTGGGGAGGAAAAGGTACCACAGCGATACCTTACCGGGGTGTGTATGGTCCACTAATCTCGGCCATATCGGTGACACAGAGTGAGTAGTTTGCTCTCCATATGACATTTTATCTTGAGTGAATTTCACTGCAGGTCCATGAACTTTTCCCAAGATCTCATCTAGGTCCGCAAACTAAAAAAACGGTCATCTAGGTCCATCAACTTTTCTGAGGTGTCATCTAGGTCCGCAAACTAAATAAGTGGTCATCTAGGTCCATGAACTTTTAAAGAGCTGTCGTCTAGGTCCAAGGTGGTGGCGATGAGCCTGACCTTGACGACCGCTCTTTAAAAGTTCATGGACCTAGATGATGACTTTTAAAAATTCATGTACCTAGATGACCGCTTATTTAATTTACGGACCTAGATGAGATCTCGGGAAAAGTTTACGGACCTAGATGACCGTTTTTTTTAGTTTATGGACATAGATGAGATCTCGAGAAAAGTTCATGTACCTACAGTAAAATTCACTCTTTTATCTTCACAAATTTCATGCTATATCTTTTTAAAAATGCTTTTAGAACTGTATTTTCTTGTATGCTTGGAAATTAGCTCATTCAGTATTGGTACAGCACGCAGGAACCATCATGGAGTCTCAACTGGAGTGGTCATCACCATAATAGCTGTGGCTTGTTCGGCTGTCATACTTCTGCTAATAGCCTGCTATTTGAAATTCTCACTAAGGAAGAATGCTAAAGGTAGCAATGAGTTATCTTTTTAAATATAAGTTTCCATTCCAAGTCCTTTTGTATTAGTACGCATGGTCAGTTTGTTTTCTGTCACTGGTTCAACATGTTCCTTACCAATTTATAATTTAGCATGTGTGGATACTTCTTCTTTTAAAAAGAAAGATGAATTGTGAAACATAATCTAAAAAGTGGCTTTGTTTATTCTATACGGACCTTGGAAATAGTAATATTTTATTTGTAGTCATATAATTCATTTTGTCTTCCATGTACAAATGTACAATTGTGTGGATGCCGTTTTCTTTTTTACTTCCTAATATAGGGGTTTCTTTGCATATTGTATCTCCTTCCAAAATCAACCCGTCGTCCACCATACCAAATATCCCATGTCTCCCAATTCTATATGTAACTTATGATGGAAAATAATTTTATAAACTATTGTATCATATGTGACGGATATTACTTATTTTCCCATAATATGAAAGTATTTTGGTGCCATAACATTCAGATTAGTTTCAAAGATATCCAAATTTGGTGATTTTTAATTTTAAAACTATTTGGATGATATTTATGGTATCCAAGCTCTCCTGTTATTTCATATTTAGAAAAGAAAAAGGTCAAAATTACTACCCTCAAGTACGAACAAAGTTCGGATAACCCCCTAAAGTATGTTTTGGTTCATTTTACACCCACAACTATCTCAATCGGTCCAATATACCCCTTTATAAGATTTCTCTTTTTTATTTCTCCATGCACAAGTGGTGTTTTAAGTTAAAATGTCGTGGGATGATAGAGACCCACATATAGTATTTTTCAAAAATATAATACGATTTTTTCATCAATATTTCTCTTATTTTTTTGTTTGATATAGTTAGTTTATTATTACATAGCATAGCCTTTCAAAATAATGATGAAAATATATAATAGATTTAGAAATATAATTTATGATCCACTCTATTATACCACAAAATTTCAACTCGAAATAACATATGTGCATGGAGAAACAAAAAAGAGAAATCTTACGACTGGGATAGTTTTGTGTGTGTGTGTGGGGGGGGGGGGGGGGGGCTCTTGTAAAATGGACCAAAACATACTTTAGGGGGGTTATACGGACTTTATCCATATTTGAGGATAGTAATTTGGACTTTTTCCTTTAGAAAATGTATGATATTCATGACGCAATTTGATGTTCTACATGACCTCATCTTTTTATCGTAAGTCATGGAAGACTTCACATTTACATAATGAACTAAGATCCATGTACAACTTAGTTTTAACAGCTATGTGCCTACCTTAAGGTTTGGTTTGTCAGGCTTATAAACTTAAGTCATGGCCAAAAAAATCATTGACTTGCTTCACATGTTTTAAGGTTTCTAAGGTAGCTTCTCTGTGCAATGTGCAATGAGTCAGATTATACCACAAGTCTAAGCTTTGAAAAATAAATCTTGTTTTCCAGTGAAGTATTTAAATCACTGTTGTATTTCTGTCATGAACCATTCATATTCTAGTGTCATGTATCATCACAGGTAGACAGTTCTTTAACCAAGGAAGGAGAAATACTTCAGAGCTTCAAACACGAGCACACTATTTCTTTAGCCTGAAAGAGATTGAATATGCAACAAAATATTTTGATCCTGCAAATAAAATAGGTGAGGGTGGCTTTGGACCTGTTTACAAGGTAAAAACTATGAACTTTAATATCCTCGCCCTTCTAGTTGCATGGAGAAAATAATGTACTTCATCACCTCATTTATTTATACATTTTCACATAAATTACATTGTCTCTAACTGTTTGTGTTGCCAAATGCCACAATATAATAATCTAGAAGAAAGCACTTGGAAAGTTATATTATTTTTCCTGTGATGATTTTTGGTAGTAATTCTGCTGAAATTAGAAAACCAACAGTTGATATTCTTTTTGTTTCCAAAGAAAGGGATGGGTAATTTTTTAACAGTTTTCAAGGTAAACAACCATCAGGACGTACTAAGAGGGTCAAGACACAAACGAACAGACCTAGAAAGTAATTTTTAAAGTGAAAATAAAGCCACTAATAGCTGTGAAACAAACAATTTAGTTTACCACCTTTTTGTTTCCTCTCCTTCGATAAATATCTATGTGATCATTTCGCAGTCTCATAAAACACTTTATAAACCTGTTTCTTCAGGGTACATTAGCAGATGGGACTACTGTTGCAGTAAAAAAGCTGTCTTCAAAGTCGAGCCAAGGAAATCGTGAATTTTTAAATGAGATAGGAATAATATTTGCTCTTAGGCATCCAAACCTTGTGAGGCTCTTTGGCTGTTGTATTGATGGGGATCAGCTTCTTCTGATATATGAATTCATGGAAAATAATAGTCTTGGGCGTGCACTTTTTGGTAAGCCTTCATATATTTTGGTGTCATAAAACTGTACTTCCTTCTCTGGCATGCCTTATAGTTAATTAATACAACACCCAAAAGCTAGTAAGCACCTGTTCTGATAATAAAACATTTCTTAGGTCGCCAAGAACATCAGCTGAAATTAGATTGGTCAACAAGGTATAATATCTGCCTTGGAACTGCGAAAGGTCTGGTCTATCTCCATGAAGAGTCTACAATAAAAATTATCCACAGAGACATTAAACCATCAAATATTCTTCTGGATGATACGCTGCAGCCTAAAATATCGGATTTCGGCTTGGCTAAACTGAATGATGACTGCGGTCCTGTGACCACTCGGATCGCTGGAACAGTGTAAGCTGTTTCCCTAGTTGCTGGTGATTCTTTAATTGATCTGTTGCAATCAAATTACCATACTTTGAGCTAGTACATCTGCATAAAGTTTCCTCTGTACAATAGTATTTTTATTTTTATTTTGTATTGGACACATGTAGTTAATGCCTTCCATGTCTGATGCTATTGCTGTGGTGGTTTTCGTGGTTGCAGTGGTTATATGGCACCTGAATATGCCACAAGAGGTTGCTTGACACGTAAAGCGGACATCTACAGTTATGGAGTGGTGACACTAGAGATTGTTAGTGGAATGAGCAATACGAATAGCATGTCAAATGAAGAATATCTGCATCTTCTTGATTGGGTATGATATTTTTCTTTTACCATCTTGCTTTACTTCTGGACACAGTTTGCAACATAATTAACACGATAAAGTTTAATTTTATTTTACATGACAAAGTTGTCTACAAACTCTGTTTTCTGTAAAGGCACTGTTAAACTTGCATGGCTTTTAATGATAGTTGGGCTGTTTTTGTGCTCAAATAATTGCTTTACTACTCCTTTTGTGTCAACCTCAGGCAGTAAGATTGAAGCAGCAAGGGAGGCTGCTAGAAGTTGTGGACCGGCGTCTTGGTTCTGACTACTCGCAAGAACAGGCACTGAGGCTGCTGAACGTAGCTCTCCTCTGTACAAACACATTACCAACCCAGCGGCCAAGAATGTCTTCAGTGGTGAAGATGCTTTGCGGTCAGATCCCAGTTGAGATCATACCTGACGACGACGATCTAATCGAAGACTTACAGCTCAATATCACCCAATCCCACCGCTCCGTGAATAACAGCCAGAACCAGACAGATGGGTCCCAGATGCCATCAAGTGATTGTTCGGTCTTGCTCCACAACAGCAAGGACAGTGGCTATCTCCCGTCTTCGAGCTCCTCTTCTCTGAAGCAATGAGCTGCAGTGCCGAGAATAGCTAGCCAAAGGTCATGGTATCCGCTGAGTTTTTCTTTTTGGTCCGATGCAGCAGTTGTACATAGGCGATCATTTGGTGGTTCAAATTCAATGGTTTCTAAGTCGTTCACTGGTACTCATTAAGGAATCAGGATTATCGTCAACATCCTATGGCAATGGATCACACAGTATTGCGTTGTACATCACTGATCTGTCGAAGTTTTCCGCTTTGACTAGCTTCTAAGTGCTATGTCTGACCAAGTTCTGCACAACATACAACAATTTTTTTTTAGAGTTTCAGGGCTTAAAGCCCCAGCCTTACTAAAAAGACAGAGATCATCACAGTTTACAGCACGCCCAGCGGGTCCACGCCGGCAAAATACCAGGGTACAACCACTCTCACGCCCTCAGTTTAAAGAAGACAACGCCAAAAACATCGAGACCAGAAACGCAAACCTCAGGCAAAAAAAACCTAAACACACTGAATACTCCACATCAAGACGACGAAGCGTTTTCCAGCTCTTGCTCCATCACCTTCCTCCTCAAGCTCCGGTCTTCTTCTCCATCTTCTCATTCCTGACCTCCAGGTGAATTAGCCTCTCGATGTCCATCCACTTTCCAGACCTCTGCCGATCTTCGCACTCTCCTTCTGTCAGAAACTGGTTTCTCCACTTCCCAGGAACGCCCTCCAGAGCATCAGCTCCCGGCACCCATAGGCTGCTTGACAGAAATTGACTGAATTCCTCCTCTAACCCGCTTCTCTCCATGAGAGCCTTTCTACTCTGTTTGCACGCCACTTCAGCTTCACAATGATGTTCTTCAGCTCCTCCCTTTTCTCCATCGGACACAGAATTAGCCAATTCTGCACCAACACTACCACCCTCTGCAGTAAATGTTCCAAATTTTTCCATAAGTGGTTCTGAAAGCATAAGTCATTTCTCAGCTTCCACAGACTCCAAATAACCGCAGAAGTAATCAAATTGGTAAGCATAAATCTTTTGTTACTAATCCAGCAAGTACCAATCGACTCAAAGTTATGCCCCACCTTAAATCCTAACACCTCAGATATTTCTATCCAAAGCTTAGAAGCCACCACACAATCAAAAAACAGGTGGACAGCCGACTCTTTTTCAGTACAGAACAAACAAGTTTCATCCTTTAATTTCTTCTTCTTCTTAACTAAATTATCCCTAGTTAGCACCTTATTTTTAGACAGCAACCAAAGGAAAAACTGTACCCGAGGAGGCACTTTTAGCCCCCAAACTGCTGGAACGAAGACAGGAACAACACCCCTAAAGTTGATAGTTTTATAAAGAGATTGTGAGGAATAAACCCCCTTACTACTAAAATGCCAAATCATGCTATCCTCCTCATCAACTAGATTAATGGTTGAAGCTAGTTGTACTACCTCTAACCATAAATTTTCAAGCCTATCATCAACTATTCTTCTAAAGGTGCACCTCAAATTACTACCATCCCAGAGAGAAGCAATGGTCTGATTCTTCTCATTAACTAACACATAGAGATCCCAAAACTGAATTGCTAAGCTAGAAGACCCCAGCCAATTATCCTCCCAAAATTTAATACTCTTGCCATTACCAATTTTCCATCTAAAGCCAAACTTTGCTGCCTGAGCAGCTGACATAAAACCTTTAAAGAACTGCGAAGAGCCACTAGCATTTGAGTAAAATATGTTTGGAGAATTGGTATTATACTTAAAATCAATCAGCTCTTTCCATAGCCTTCCTGAATCTGCTTGGTATCTTTTAATCCAGGAAGCTAAAAGACACAAGTTTAAGTCCCTAAGGTTTGGAATACCTAGGCCTCCAAAATCTTTACACATACTTACAGTTTCCCAGTTGACTAGGTGATACTTATGTTTACCCTCATGGTCATTTCACAGACAATTTGCTAGGTGAGAGTTTAACAACTTAACTGCCCACTTGGGAAATTTCAAAACTGACATTAGATAGACTGGAATACTAGCTAAACAGGTCTTAATCAGAACCACTCTCCCAGCCTGAGAAAGCAGGTTACCTTTCCAACTAGCTACTTTTCGAAGGATCTTATCCACCAGAGGTTGTAAGTCCTCTCTTTTCAATTTTTCATAATGCAAAGGAACTCCTAGATATTTAATTGGGAACTTACCTACAGGACAGGCAAAGATGTGAGCAGCACTATGAATCTTGTCCTCCTCCACATTCAAGGGAATTAGTTCACTCTTGTGGAAGTTAATCCTCATGCCTGAGAGATTTTCAAACCACAACAGACAGCATTTCAGATTCCTAAGATGACTATCATTATCATCAGTGAAAATTATCGTATCATCTGCATATTGTAATGAAATAATCCCTTCCTTTCTAAAACTAGGTAAGAGACCCCTGATAAGACCATTCCTAGCAGCCCTATCTAGCATTCTGGTTAACACATCCCCTACTAAATTAAAGAGGAGTGGAGAAATGGGATCTCCCTGCCTCAAACCTTTCCCTGGCTTCAAAAAATTACCATCCTCCCCATTCAAGGTAATTCCAATAGAACCCCCCTTCACTATTTTCTCCATCCACTTTATCCAAAGTGGGCAGAAACCTCTAGATCTCAGTATGTCAAACAGAAAATCCCAATTCACCCTATCATAAGCTTTCTCATAGTCTAATTTAAGGATGAAGCCAGGCTCCTTACTCTTCTTCACACTATGCACCAATTCATGAGCAACTACCACACTTTCCAAAATGTATCTACCCTTGATAAAAGCACTTTGATTCTCAGCAATTAGCCTTTGACAGACTTTACCAAGTCTCAACGTTAGAACTTTAGAGAAAATTTTAAAACTACAATTAATTAGGCTGATGGGCCTAAAATTCTTCATATTCCTAGCATTTTCTACTTTAGGGATAAGAGTTACCAAAGCAAAATTTAGTCTATACACATCAAGATCCCCTTTGTGCAAGTCCTCAAACAAGTCCACTA
The DNA here is from genome assembly GCA_033239725.1 of Echinochloa phyllopogon. Lineage (NCBI taxonomy): Eukaryota > Viridiplantae > Streptophyta > Magnoliopsida > Poales > Poaceae > Echinochloa > Echinochloa phyllopogon. Next base: position 9,982,311 of record BTCW01000001.1, read on the forward strand.
AATCTCCCTTAATAATTTCCCAAAAATTCTGGTAAAACAGAAAAGAAAGACCATCAGGACCAGGGCCCCATCTGTATAACAACTAAAAATGGCCTCCTTAATTTCTTTCTCAGAAAAAGGAGCAGACAACATTTCATTTTCTTCACAGGAAACTAGATCCTGGGGGGCCCAGAAATCTCTGTCTAAAGCAATTTTTTCCCTCCTCAGACCCAAAGAGTTTTTTGTAAAAATCTAGAGCTATTCCCATCATACCTTTTTGGTCAGAGACTAACCCACTTGGGCCTTCTAGACACTCTACCATTTTCTTTCTACTTCTCTGGTTTGCTATAGCTTGGAGATAAGCAGTATTCCTATCACCCTCCATGATGTTCCTATCCCTAGACCTCTGTCTGGCCTTAATTTCCTCAAGGCGCCAGAACTCACTCAGCTCATCAGCCACTTCTTTAAGTCTAGCCAGACCAAAAGCTGACAATCCAGTTTGTTCAGCTTCTCTGTCCAATCTATTATGGGCCTGTTTGGTTACCTGTCTAACGCCTAGCCAGGCTCTAGATAGCCAGTCGGTCCATTTTTGGTTGCCTGGTTAGGCCCTTTAGCCAGGCCTCACTTATGCATCGGGGCCTCTTAGCCTGGCTTGCTGGAAACGTGCAAGCCCACAAGCCGCCTCGGCCCAAAACTGCCTCTTCCTCTCACCTTCTGGTATGGCTCGCGTCTTCCTTCTCCACCGCTCTTTCTTCCTCGTCGCCATCATTGGCGCACTGCGGCGCTCTCCGGCATGACAAGCGGAGCTCCACGGGGTGCCGCTCTCCCATACGGCGGCGCTCTCCCGCTCGGCCGGCGCAGGCACGCGCGACGAAGCTCTCCCTGGCCGCGAGGAGGAGCTCGCCCCAACGGCCGCCGAAGACTCGTGCGTCCCAGATCTGGTGGCTGGCGAGATTGAAGCGACGCCTGAGCCCGGGTCACGCGGCAGCCTCGGTGAGCTCCATGGGGCTGCTGCTCCTCTTTGCCCTCTAGGCGCTCGTATGCCTGGCAGCATTGCAGCTGGCAACGTGCGGGAAGAATCGAAGGAATTTCGTCCACGAGTTGAGCCTCCCCTCACGTCGTTGAAGTTCATCACCGACGGAAGCTTCTTTTGTTCGATCTGCTATCAAATCGAGTTTCCCAGGATACAAATCATGGTTAAGTTTGGTGGAATCGAAGCAGCGAGGGAATCAATCTCCCCTTTTTGCTACTTCTCTTTATTTTTCTTTCTTTGTTTGTGAATAGAGAATGCTGATGATAAATTTAGAGACAGACACAGAGGTGATGACTTACCGCAAGAAAGAGGAGGTGATGTCACTCAATTAAACCAACCAAACACACACATACTCTGTCTAGGCTTAGCTAAGTCAAGGAACCAAACGTGACCTCAATGCATTACTCAAGCCAGGCTTATTCTACCCTGGCTAAGAATGCTAGCCAGGTTAGACTTAGCCATGCAACCAAACAGACCCTATATTCCTCAGCTAACTCGGCTCTTCTTTTGTTAGATGCAGCCACCTCGTTAGCAGCCCATCCTCTAACTAATCTCCTAAGACTCCTCACTTTGGCCTGCCATCTGTCAATACTACTAGTTTCAGAACAAGGAGCTAGCCATGCTTTACTCACTAACTCCTTAAAAGAAGCTTTTTCTAGCCACCATTTCTCAAACCTAAACCTCTTTTTTCCAAAGTAAACATTATCACCGGAATCAAGCAATAAAGGATTGTGATCACTAGGGGATTTATTTAAAGCCTTAACCCTGGCCAGAGGAAAAGCCAAATCCCAGCTTGTAGAGACAAAAACTCTATCTAATCTGGCTATAATCATGTTATCTTGATTATTAGCCCAAGTATAGCACCTATTGTGAGGATTCAACTCAACCAAGGCCCATTTGCCAATCCAATCATTAAAAGCATCAGCCCATCTATTATTAATAATCCCATTGCTTTTTTCTCTAGCAAACCTCACCAGATTAAAGTCCCCACCTATAACTAAAGGGCCATTCCATTTAGACATAACAAAATGCAGTTCATCAATGAACTCCTGCTTCCCCTCTTCATAAGGGGAGCCATACACCACTACTAGCTTCCAATTAAAACCAGATTTCTTGTCTAGCAACATAACACTAATAGAGAACTTTAACATCTCCCCTACAGACATGACAAACATATCAGAGTTGACTCCAACTAAAATACCACCTGCAGACCCCCTGGCAGGTAAGTTGCTCCAGGTAAAAGGAATATTACTAGTCAAACTTCTCAGATAACCAGGAGTAAAGCTCTCCTTTTTGGTCTCTATTAAACCAACTACATCTACATGATTCTCTTTCATCTTCCCTACCACAGCAGGAACCCTACCAACCTTTCATAGCCCTCTAATATTCCAAAAAAGAACTCTCATTTAGAACTATCTTTAAAATTAAAACTACCAGACAACTGAGAAGCACTATTAGTACTACTAAACCTGGTTGAGCTATCCTTAACCAAGGATAGGCTCTTTTCTACAACAAGGTTACCACCCAGGTTATTTTTTCCTACATCAGACCTGTCCAGGTCCCTTATCACATTTTCAGGATTTCCATCCTTACCAATAATCTTTTCACTACAGCCAGGGAAATTACAACTATTCCTAAAATTATCACTTCTATTTTCCTCCAAAGAAGCAATTCTAGTTACTACACTCCTATCTAATGGATTTCCATCCAGATCAGTCACCCCAACAACTTCACCAACAAAACCAATATCATTAACTGAAACACAAATATTTAGGTTTAGAGCTGTACCTGTGCTTGCATCATCCTCCCACTTTCTCTTGACATCTTGTGCTTTTTGTGAGATCTGAACTTCATCCTTTATATTTCTCTTGCTTCTTCTGATTGCCTTGACAGGACCCCACTTCTTACTAATCTTGCCTCTCCCCTTCTTTGGCTGTGCCTTCTCGTCTTGGTTATCAACCACATTGACTGAGTTGTCTAACTGATTCCTTTCCTGACCAGACTCTTCAGAGTAGACCCAGTCTTCTGGTAGCTCCATCAAGTCTCCCTCCTCTTCATTAGCAGCCAACTTATCTTGTCCTTCATCATCCTCCTCCAATTCCATAGCTTGCAAGATGTTAAAACTGCTACTTATGTTGCACTCTGTCTCACAAGAACCTTCAACAGTGGACACCTCCAGATTCTGCAGAAGTTTTCTGACTGAACTCTCTGAAATTTAAGACTGATCCTTTTGATTCTTACCCACTGATCCCCCTCCATCACTAACCCTTCCCTGGTCTTTAGGTGGGCCCCCCTCAATGTCTTCCCTCCCCTTGTTTTTGTCTTTAGCCAGCTCATCCTCCAAGAGGTCTTCATCATCAAAATCATCCTCACCATCATCACCATCCTCACCTCCATCAGATTTATCCCCTTCTTGAGCACATTCTTCCACCTTAAAACTAATGAGAAAGAGCTGATTGTCTAACTCCATGACTCTTTGCAGAGGAATTTTACAAGGGTCCTTGCAGCTGACCTTCACCCTGATCACACTAAAGAAACTTGAGAAGAGAGTCTGCCAATCTACCTCCACCAGCCTGCCCAAACTTGAAGTAACCTCATTAATGGTACACCAGTCACTCCATTTAGGTGGAATCCCTCTAATTTGCACCCAGCTCTCAACTAGCTGACCTACAGGCTCAATATCACCATCCCACACCTTAATTGAAGCCATCACCGAGTCTTTTTTCAGGTAGAAGTAAGTTGCTCTACCAAATCCTATACTGTCCACTCTTTTGTAAGGAGGGAACTTGATAAGATATTTATACTCCTCCATCTTCATTAACTGCCACTTCCAATCCTTATCACACCTCTCCTTCAGAGTTCTGATAATTTCCTCCTCTGTCAACTCCCCCTCTTCAACTGTAAAAATCCCAAAGTTGTCCAGACCAGTCCAATGTCTGAATCTCCCTTCCCTAGGTTTCACATCTATGTGATAAAAACCAAGCCCTCTATTTGCACTCCCAAAATACTGAGCTATTGCTTGAGGCTTCTTCCATTCTGGACAATTTTCAGCCACATGCTCCTTTCTATAACAAATGAAACAGACTCTAGCCTTGCCACATCCAGAGCTAAAGTGCCCAGACTCCCCACAGTTAAAACAGATGATCTGAGGGAATTTTTCAGAAACCTTGTCACTGCTAACCACCTCCACAGATTTGGACTCTTCAGACTCCATCTTGTCTACAGACTTCCTTTCAAGTTCCTGTTGTTGCTGATCCAACCTCTCCTTTTGCTGCTGTTGTGTTTTTGCCTGAGTGCCTTGGAGCCCCTGGTTTCTCCCTCTGCCAGCCTGGTACTGGCCTCTAGGTCTCTGCCCCTGCTGCTGCTGGTTGTATCTTCCCTGCTGCCCAAACTGAGAACCAAACTGCTGGGGGGGATTGGTGGATGAGGGTAATAACCAAAAGGTGGCGGTGGATGATGATAGAACGGCGGAGGCGGCCCGAACTGCGGCGGGCACTGGTAGTTCTCCCTCCAGCCATCCCATTCTTCCTCCAATAGTGTACTGATTGGTGATGGGGGATCGTCTGATCATACCATCAGTCAGGAAAGAGCTTGGATGGAATTTTTATCCGTGTACCTTAACCGTTCATATCCAGCGAAGAATGTAATGTAGGAGGAACAAATTTCAGTGTGCTTAACTAGTAAAGCCTTTTTTTAAAACAAACATAACTATTAAAGTTGCTATCTGTTGTGCAGAAAATTAGCAAATTGACGACAATGCAGAGTAAGAGTAAACTTGTCGCTCCAACTCCTGAAGCGGATTCAGTCGTCTTCATAGTGTTTCCTTTGGCCGCATCACGTGGCAAAAGATCTGTGATGAGTTTTTCCATTTCATGGTAATACTATTGCATGGAGATAGCTACGAACACGCTTGTATTGCACTACCGAGTTTTTTTTCCCCATAAGTTGTGCTACGAGGTATATGACCAATGTTATTATGTGAACGCGAAAATCACTTTAGAAAATAACTCGTTGCAGTCTTGCAGCTGATGACAAAATCAGGGGCGATGTCATCATGCCGATTTTGTCACAGTGATGGAGATAGCTACCATCATGCCGTTTTGTCACAATGATGGAGATAGCTACCATCATGTTATCACAATGATGGAGCTACCACAATGATCTAGAACATTACTGAATCTCCATCATTTAGAAGCTCTTGGTAGAACTCCAGTAAGGATACATCATGTTCTAGATGTTATTTACGTTTTGAAGACAGCTACCATCATGCCGATTTTGGATCTAGAACATGATTATGGAAAAGGCTAACTTCGCACTTGGTGGAAGCCCAGACTGCATCCACGGCACTTATTTTGACAAATCAAACAGGAAATTGTACTATATGTAAAAAAACGCATGCTAATCATAATTGGATCATTCTTGCAGATCGATTTGGGCTTCTCTTAGCAGCTCTTTTGCTCGTTTTTTTTCCAAAAAAGAAGTAATGTTGGCAGGCCGACGCGGTGCGGTGGGCTGGGCCGTTTTTAAGTGCGACCTGATGATGGCCAGACGAGATATTTTCCTGATTCGTGACTTTCAGACTGTGGATTCCTCTATTTGTTTTGGAAGGATGTAGTTTAGTCAAGACAGATTATTGTCTGTTTGCGAGCTGTGAACCTTATCGTCGGCAAAGTGGGGCCCTTGCACTGGCCTAGCTAGCATCCCTTTCCGTGGTACTACCTGCTGATCCGGATGCTTAACTATAGTACTATATAGAGTTAAATACATCATTAGTATACAAACTTGGCGGGTGGATGCATTTAGATACACCATCTCTCTAATTGCTCATTTAGGAGCAACAACTTGGCATGTGCGTGCAGATAGGTCACCACGACGATAAATGGCCAAAAAATGGCATTTAGCCAGCGTCGCAGCGATGTGTTAGCTATTTTTTTTGTTTTGTTTTTTTACAAAACTCCTTACTCAATGCAATTTAAGTTAGTTCAATAGTATCCTTTTTAGATGTTGTTTGTAGCAACTGTTAGACAAAGAATATTGTAAAACATATATTTTATGAAAAATAGTTATTTTTGTATAAGGTGAAATAAAATAATATAACAAATTAATAGATATATATTTAGCGTCGATGGTAGGCATCATATAAGCGTAAAAAATTGACTTGATTCATAGCTCAGTTTGCAGTCCCTGCCTCTCAACAAAGTTTGAGTGGTAATATAAATCCTCAACTTATTGTGTTTTGCCGATATATTGTTCATCCTGATGTTCACAAAAACTGATATATATCAAAATGAGGCCTAATAAATAATAAAATATCACCAACATATGATGCCTACATGACGTTATTTTGTCCATGTATCATGTCGGTGATCTATTTGCATATTTATGCCAAGTTGTTGTTCCTATATAAGCAATTAGAAAGATGATGTACCTAAACGCACCCACTCGCCAAGTTTATGTATTAATCGTGCATCTAACTCTACTATATATATACTCATGCGCTGGTGGGCCACTCATATCATTACGCACGGCCGTCATTTTCCATCACCGCGGTGATGGAGTGTACACAAATGGAGGTTATCTGGGGTGTTTAATTTTAGAGACTAAAGTTTAGTTCACGTTACATTGAATATAAAGATGTCAATTAAAAATATTAAATATAGATTAATTAAAACTAATTACATAAATAAGGTCTAATTCGTGAGACGAAGCTATCAAGTCTAATTAATCCATTATTAACATATGTGTATTGTAACAATATATTGTCAAATTATAGATTAATTAGGCTTAATAGATTCGTCTTATAAATTAGTTCTTATTTATATAATGATTTTTTAATTAATTTATATTTTATAATTTTAATTAGTATTATTATATCGAATGTGACCGTGACTAAAGTTTAAAGTTTAGTGCGTCTAACCAAACAAGGCCTGAAACTGTATTACACGATATCACTGAGGACACGTGTTAGTTTCGGACTTCCACAACGAACCATTCGAATAACTCTGCATGAATTAATATAAATAAATTCCGTTTGCACCGTACCATTAACTGTTTAGACGCTTTCCTAGGAATAATAGTGAACTCATAATCGGCATCAGTAGTACGTGATGCATTGTGCATGCGCGCGTTGATGACATTCTTCTGTACATACATGTATTGCACTTCTACTTACTCGCTGACCGATCTATCATATAGTACAGAACCTCAGAGATGACTGAGCTCCAAACCTACCACCTGCTGCTTGCCACCTAACTAACAATTGGCCATTTCACCATGTTCTCATGCATTTCAGCCCTCCTGCTTTGTCCTCGGTGGCATGATATATATGCCGAGAGAAGACCTCTGAAGTCTGAACGGGTCAATAGAGCCAGCTCGCTCCAGCGGCGGCGGCCGATCAAGCGTAAGTCAGAGATATATATAGTAGATGGAGAGCGAGCTGCCACTTTCCACTGATGAATATAATGCCCAACCATATGTACGTGTTCATAGCAAGTGGCAGGAAGAAGCAGTGGGGTATTAATTAGCTACGTACTCCTCTCTTCTCGTCTCTTTATAATTTGCTGACCAGATGGTGGATCGGTGGATGCATGATATACTGTGTATAATATATATCTTAGGTTTCTAGTTTGACATTTCGATCTGACTGAGAGCGGCGTGATTATTATTATTTTTATTCAATTCCAACGGTTTGGTATATTATAAACGCATACATGTTGCTATAGTAGGGAGTTACCAGAAAGGTTAATGTTAGGTCTTGGGAGCCAGCCAGACATCATATCCATGACTAGTCGCAGGATGCATGTGAGGGTGAATATATTTGCTGACCAGATGGTGGATCGGTGGATGCATGATACACGACCGGTGAATAATATCTTAGGTTTATAGTTTGACATTGGCAAAATAACCATTATAGTCCCTCAACTTTTCTCCAAGGCTCAAATTCGTCCCTCAACTTTTAAATCGGCCAACTTAGTCCATCAACTTTTTTTTTGTCCAAACTAGTCCTTGGCCTGATGTAGTGCTGCATAATGTTATAGAATTAATGTAAAAAGTCCTTTTTACCCTTGGCTGCTTCTCATCTTCAATTTTGTTGTATATAATTTCTTGCAAATAAAATGTTGAAAATTGAAAAAAATGTACCTTTTGTAATATTTCCATTATGTTAAATGTGACAACAAAAAAAACATACATAACTTTTTGAATATTCTACTAGACCAAACTTCTAATTTATCTATAGACAATCAAGATTATATATCTCTAAAAAAAGTAGTTTTAAATGTGAACTACTTCTTAATTGTGAAAACCTAATATGTTTTAACATCTGACTAATGTTACTAGTCAGCTCCAGATACTTACACCCAATACTTATAATTATGTATGGTGGAAATTGAGGAAGGAAAGAAAGAGCCAAGGGTAAAAAGGACTTTTCGCATTAGCCTGATACTAGTATGTACTGCCACATCAGCACAATGACCAATTTGACCCAATAACGAAAGTTTGGAGGACTATATTGGCCAATTTGATAGTCGAGGGACGAACTTGATCCTTAGGACAAAGTTGAGGGACTGAAATGTCTATTTTTCCTTTGACATTTCGATCTGACTGAGCGGCGTCATCATCATACAAAACTATGTTTTAGCTCCCCACTATAGATTTCTCTCAACATGCAAGCTTTCCACGTCATCTATCCACTAGGACTATCCATTTATGTCATCCATCGATCTTCTATGACCAATATCATCCATGGTCTTTGCGAGTGCAATGCTACAAAATTCGCATAGTAGATGTCATCCACCGGTCTTCTATTACCAATAGTATCCATGGTTTTTACAAGTACAATGCTACAAAATTCGTACGGTAGAAATACATAGATGATCAATCATTTAAAAGTCGTTCTTTCTCAACAAAATGAACATGTTTTTATGTATAATATTGTTTGCAAAAGAATATTGCCATGCAATTACCTTAGTGTTTCTATTTTCAAATTTAATCTTAAATCATGTATAATATCGTTTGCAAAAAAAAATATTGTTATGCAATTAATTTAGTGTTTTTAAATATTATTTAAGAAAATTTCGTGGCATCGCGTGGGTACCACCTAGTTATATTATTATTACTGTTCAATTCCAACGGTTTGGTATATTATAAACGCATATAGATGTTGCTATAGTAGGGAGTTACCAGAAAGGTTAATGTTAGGTCTTGGAGCCAGCCAGACAACCATGACTAGTCGCAGGATGATGGGCTGACTGATCTGAGCTTATCGACGAACACTCCACATGAAAGTGGCAACCAATCCACTTTCACCGTTTAGGAAAGCAAGAGCGACCGGCTAGCTCCTTAACTATATACAGTATATTGGAAAACTGGGCAGCAAAGCATGACCACGCTTCTCTTCGCTGCTTCCCTTTTCTTTCCCGTTCATCATCATCTTGCAATAACCGCAGGTCGATCCGCAGCAGCAGGGCAAGGAAAAACGAATAATGGAGCAGCTAGCTGCTACAACTAGTGTTCTCGTTGCACGTTAAAGATAGATCCGGCCTTGCTAAGAGCCCGAAAAGAATGCGTTGGTGCATGTATCCATGGACGACGACGCAACTGTGTCAAACGCCAACCTTTTCCTTTCGTTTCCAGCATACTTGCAGTTGCTGGCCAGTGTCACGGCACATGCCACATGCTCTCTCTCTCTCTCTCTCTCTCTCTCTCTCTCTCTCTCCACGCCACAACGTTAATCTAGACTTGGGGACGAAACCGGTGTCAATCCACACGTCGACAAGTCATGTTCTGTGACCTGCTGGTCAATCTGTGTACAAGATCACATGCGGGGCTCAAGGATGTTTCGTTAGATATTTTTATACAGTCACTCGATCGTTAATAGTTCATAACGAGTCCAATTCGGTATGGTCCTACCTCTGATGGGTTGGCTTCTCTTTGTTGCGTATCAGTCGTATACTCGTATAGTCGTATCTCTGACCTTTCTAGTCTACTACAAATATACTCTAGCCAGGAAAAGCAAGCGAGAGCGAGCAAAGATTAAATCATGAAATCCTTTGCTATTACTTACGGTCGTTGCGTTTTCCACACGAGACAGCGGCAAATCATGTAATGTATTATTCTTCCTTGTCACAGGCAAACACAGAAGGAGTAGTAGATCATCGATCGATCATCACGTGCGCCTTTATAGATGAGCGATGAATCGATCGGCAGGCAGACAGCACCCGGGCGGTTGTTACACGTGCTGAATCCGACTGCGTTGATCGGCGGCGCCATCCAAATAAATCCGGTAGTAGTAGCAGCAGCAGTAGCAGCAGCCAGTGTGGCAGCCGTGGCGAGGCGCAGGGCTCCTCTCAGATCGATCAGATCAGATCAGATCGGATCGACCGTGCAGAATTAAACCGCATCAACCACCTACCAGCGGAGAGCGATGTTCATGGTACATGCTAGTAGATGCTGGGCGCCGTGGCCCAAGCTAGTTATCTTTATGGCTGGTAAATTGAGTAAAGCTTCATATATAAGAGCTGATTTTATAAGAGAAACAATTCTTTTGCTAAAAACGATTCTATTTGATTCTCTACCATTAATTCTCAAAAATCAAGGGTCGTATTTAGATTGGAGGCGAAATTTTTTTAGATAATAAATGCACCTCTGACCACTAATTAGGGGTATTACATAAAGGCAGTTTACGAAACAACCTCCACAACTCTAGATACATTCCCGAGACGAATCTAATGAGGTCTTTGACCGCGCGATTAGAGGATGGTTACTGTAGCAAATCATGGATTAATTATGCTCGTTAGAATCACCGCGTAAAGCTACACTCATCTGTAAAAAAGGTTTTGCAAATAAATTTCATTTAGTATTTCATACATGGAAGATTTCTTTTAAAAAAAATTGAGGTGGCATCTAAACACGCCCAAGATGAAACTTCACTTCACATAATCAGGAGAAAGCTACTTTTTTTCAGCTCAGAACCTCTTAGTTTATTTCAGAGAATCAGCAGAGAATTAATTCTCTCTAAATATTATTTAGCAGAACTTTTACTGAATTCACCAGAGAATCAACTCTAAGACCTTTGCCAAATAGGACCTGAGTACTAGCAGTGAACTGACCAAACCCCCAAAACCTACGTAGTTCAGCAACTAATAGAGTAGGTGATATGTTTTGGAAGATATTGTTCGTCCAAGTATAATAATACGGGAAGCCATATTTATATATCCTAACAGACTTGCATTTTGGGACCAGAGGGAGGGAGTGGTAAATTGCAGTCACAGCCGCAACTGCGGAGAGATAAAATACAATCCATTGGAATATATCTGTTGACCAGGGTACTTTCCCTACCAACTTGACACTCTAAAATATTGCAACCAAGGGGACAAAATAGGAAGCCAAAAACTACGATTATAGAGATAAAAAGTGTTATAAAGTAATCGAGAGCTGAAGTCTATCATAGCCAGATTAACAGTTCTATGCGTTCCTAGTTAGTGCATAAAGCAGAAGTTAAATTTTTCATTCAACTGTATGGTTTATCTGTTTCCAAAAAGAAGATTACATATCATTTGTATATATGTATGCATATTCTGTTAGAAAAATAAACAAATAAGATAGAGCAAAGATGAACAATTTTGATACCAAATTTATATAAAAATTGTTAATATTTATACTACCAAATAAGTACCATTAGATTCATTATGAAATATTTTTTATAATGTATATACTTTGATGACACGAATATTGACAAATTTTGCTATAAATTTGATCAAATTTTAAGAAATTAATTTAGGATAAATTCAAAATATTTTTTTAGCGGAGAAAAGGTCCCCATCCATAACACGAGGCCGGATTCAACAACTTGTGTGACATGACTACATGAGAGAAAGGGAAGACTAAATTGCGGCTCAGTCGTTTATTGCACACTTAGTTATAAACACCGGGGCATGACAGCACGTACGGGCGCAGCAACGCAGGGACAGGGAGTTTGGTACAAGTCCGCTCACCGGCGGTGGCCATAGAATTCCGTGCATCCATCCGCACAAATCCGAGGTCAAATCCCGAGGCTGCCGGCGGCTGGCCTGGCCGTGCCGTGGCGTGCCTGCCGCGAGCAAAACACCAGCAGGAGCCTCGCGAGAACGAGAGGCTCACACACAGGACCATCACCACCGGCCTACTCGTACTCGCTCGCTTGCTCTCCAGCAGCTGGCTCGCTCTCACCGGCCTGCGGCTTCAGGGGAGCTTGGAGCTAGCTGATGGGGGCCGCCGCCCGTCTCCTCGTCCTGCTCCTGCTCGGCCTCGTCTGCAGCAATGGCGGCCGCTGCTCCTGGGCGTGGGCGCAGACGCTGCTGCCGCAGCAAGAAGGTGAGGCAGCCAGCACAGCACAGTACATACCCTGAGATTTTTTCCCCCTCTTTGCCTTTGGTTTCAGAGCTCTGTTCTTGTTCTCGGGCCTTTTTCGGGTGCGGAGAAAACTCAGAGGATCTATCAATTGGGCGGTTAAGCATACATTTTTCTTTTTCAAGATAAGGCTAAGCATGCGTCGATTCGTACTGGGATATTTTCTCGGACCTACTCCATTTGTCTCTTTGTTTTTTTTAAATGGTTGTTGTTTCTCAACGAAGGGATATTTGTTGCGATTGGATTAAGAGACTGCTAACACTACGTATGCTCGGGCACATCACATAATTGCGTGTTAACACGACCAAATAAGAACTAGTAGCAGTGAAACTATCTTTTTTTTTGCGGGGCAGTGAAACTATCTTATCTCTACTAACAGTGAGATTATCTTCTTATGTCTATCTTTTCACTTTACAAAGTGCACGTCTTGGCATAGCTTTTCCATGTCGTGTTGGATTTCGCATCGATGTTGCTGTGGTTTTGGTGCCGTCACTCCTCCCCGGCCTCTTCCTTCTCTCTGCCCAGATGAACTCCATCAACTTTAAGTATATAAAAAAAACTCCATCAACTTTCTGCTAATTAAGCTTGGCCAACAGTTTTGTGATACAAAGTCTCGGTATTGTTGATGTTGTGCAGACAGGGCACGATCAGCAAAAAGCCCCCTTCTGCGTGCTGATTCTGCAAACAATTTCCTACTCTGATCTGCTCCGGTAAAACTACACTGTTCGGTGATTAGACTAGTCTCTACCACGAACAGCGTGCAGATGCAAATTGTCGTCGCTATTTATTAGCGTCATTACGCAAAACAGTAGCTCTAGTTCACTGTGCATTATCTGCATGTCGAAGCTATCTATCCTCATAGTCACCGAGATTAGGCTAGTTCCCCACTTGCCGAGCGAGCCAAATAAGAAAAGTAGAAAACTCTGTCTGGCGAGGAATTCTTATCTCGTGTCAAATTAAAAAAAGAGTGGGGACGTTTGACTTTGGTCGCGGTTCGCATTCGAGAGTCCAACCTTCGCGCCTGGGCAATGACAACGGCCGCTGGCAGGTGGCTGGCGGCCGACTTGCTCTGGTCCAATGGGTGGCGCCCGCCAAGTGTTTGACGAAATGGCTGAGTCGCATGCCGGCTGCTTATTGTGTGCTAAACTGCCAAGTTGAGCTGGTGTCGGCATTGTGTGCTCGAGTGATGGCCGTGAGCGCCGCTGTGTACGGTATGCTGTTTCCTGTGCAGCATGATCTTGTTTGGTATTGCCCGGTGGCGGACCCAGAGATCGAATGGAGCCTGGACAAAATCTAAGACATTTTTCCTTCCGTGATCGATTTTAACTGCTAATTGTTGGAGTTGCTTCTATTAATCGGTCCTACCCTCTTTTCTATGGTGTATAGTGCTTAAATGAAACACACGTAAGTATCAGAAAAAAAAGAAACTCAAACACACATATACATGCAAGCTGCCTCGCCTCTATCTGGTGTGCAGCTGGCCGCCGGGGAGCCCGGGCAGTTGCCCAGGCTGGCCGGGCGCTGGTTCCGCCCATGGTATTGCCATGATAATGGTTTTGCAATAATGCTTCTACTGCGCCTGCTGGCAACTGACTGTTGTATGTCTTGCTTGCGGTTGTACGAGGCTCAGGTGGTGCGAGTGTGCCTACTCTGCACTGTTCATGGTGTGGGGATGATTCATGTTTGCCTTGTTACTCTAGCACCATTTATGTCATTTTTTTCCTCTCCAAGGAAGCGGAATGAAATGCAATGTTGACAATCCCGAGTTTTGTACATGCTAATACCTTGGCATTTGGCTGAATTTTGAATTGGCTTTGCCTTGTCAGTTGAAGCACTCAAAGGTATAGCGAGCAAGCTTAACAAGACGGATTGGGATTTCAGTGTGGATCCATGTAGTCGGTCAGGAAACTGGGTCAATACTACTGGATTTCTTATCAGTAATGTCACATGTGATTGTTCGTTCAACAATCGCACCGAGTGCCATGTTATCAGATTGTAAGACATGCCCCATTGTTCTACTAATTTTTTTGCTCTGGAGTGCCTCTCATCCAGAATCCTTCAAGATAAATTCTATTGTCTTTCATTTTAGGTTGATTGTTACTGCATTACGACTTTGTTTATTCGTATTGTAGGGAGCTCATGCGTCAGAACCTTACTGGAGTTCTACCGGAAGAAGTTGTCAACCTTACTTATCTGCAATATCTGTAAGTTAACCAAGCTACCTTAGTTTCAGAATACTCAATGTAAATCAGGAAAACATAATTTGCGTTCATTGCAGTGACTTGTCACGCAACTTCATTCAAGGACCAATTCCAGCATCATGGGGTGATCTACCTGTTTATAATCTGTATGCCTTGCTCTGAACCCATCATTTTGTCAGAAGTATGCGTGTAAGGCCGTAAGGGTGTCGCCTTTATTCACAATTTTGGTGAAACTACAGGTCTCTCCAGGGAAATCGTATATCTGGGATGCTACCTAAGGAACTTGGACGCATGCCCAAGTTGAAATCTATGTGAGTCGTATCTGTGCTCCTATTGCAAGTACCTGCAACTTGCTGGAGGTAAAACTGAAAGATGAGAAGAGCTAACTATACCTTTAAACTATTTCCAGACAGCTAGAAGGCAATCAAATTGAAGGTCCTATTCCACCAGAGCTGGGTAACATCAGCACTTTGGAGAGATTGTAAGCCCTTTTTTCCAAATGTTAAAGATCTTGACCTTGAGTCCTTTTATTTTAATCCATTGCTAGATCTTCATCTGTGGAATTTTTTCTTTGGTTACATCATTGTTTATCTGTCATAACTGAAGCCGCTGAAGCTAGAATTGAGTTGGCAGTTTTTTCTAACCTTCTTAAAAAAATCTGCACAAGCTTTGAATCTTGGCGTGGCATGGATTTGATAGTAGCATCAATGTATCATTGATGTTTAAGTGTTCTGCTATAGTTTGTATGTCAGTTAGCATAACCAAACTGGCAAACTCTATAGTAATTAGCATAACCAAAATGTAAGGAATCCTCTATTTTTGCTTCCCTTGACATGCAGATGAGTTATATTGATTCCAAATATCATGACTGCATCATCAAATTAAATTTATTGTTTCTTGGCACTAATAATTCTGCAGAGTTTCTTGAAGGATTGCTCATTTTTCTCTTACAGTTTCATTTCTGCAAATGACATCACAGGAGAGTTGCCCTCAACCTTTTCCAGGCTGACAAATATGACAGATTTGTATGTCTTGTTCATATTCGGCGTGAAAAGTCTTGCTTCCCAAATAAGTTCTAAACTTTTTTTATCCAAACAATTGCAGTCGTGTTGATGGAAACAGAATCTCAGGGAAAATACCTAGTTTCATAAAGAACTGGCAGAGCGTCAACAGAATGTTAGTTTTACTCTGATATAAAACATTTATAACCTTCAATTGAAGTGAATCAGAAAGATTTTCTTCATCTACTCTTATCGCCATATGAAATTTGTCTCTTCATTTTCCAGCGACATGCAGGGTACCTTGATGAGTGGGCCTATTCCTCCAGAAATTTCCTTGCTGAAGAACTTGACAGAACTGTATGAGCATTTTATATACTACGTTATTGTTAATGTTTTAATCTTTTGGGAGTTTGGTACTTAAAGAGGAATGTGATTGACCAAAGGTAATGCATCATCAGGAGAGTGACTGATTTGAGTGGACCAAGCATGGAGTTTCCTCCCTTACAAAATGCGCAACACCTCACGGAAGTGTAAGTTTATGTTTTGTGATTTTTAACTTAGTTAACCTTCACACTGGAATATTGAATTCCCTGTATGTTACAGGGTCCTACGGAATTGCTCCATATATGGTGGAATACCTCATTACCTTGGACAAATGCAGTATCTGAAAGTCCTGTAAGTAATATGCTTTGACTAGTCATTTTCAAGAGTAGAATTTCTGTTTGTTCAATTTCTTCATTTGCAAATGTCCAATCACCAAGATGGGGGTAACAAAAAAAAACAATATATATGCACCTTGACCATCAAGTAATTCTTTGATGCACATGTCACAAAAGTCCATGATTATGTGATTACTGTGAACTGTACTAATTTCAGGGATATAAGCTTCAACAAGTTGACAGGTCAAGTTCCAGACAATTTTGGAACAATGGTGGCACTGCAGTATTTGTGAGATATTCCTTCTGTGAGATTATTATTTTAACTTCCGGATTTTTTCTTGATGTGTACAAATGGCTTTATGTCCCATGTTAAAAATTCACCTCTGAATGTCCAATGGAATCTCATTTCAATTTGTAAAAACTATTAGGTACCTGACTGACAATATGCTGACTGGAGATTTGCCTGCTTGGATGTTGAAGAACAAGGCAAGCAATAAAGTAAACATGTGAGTATTCATCAACTTGGTGCTTTACTATGGACAGATTATTTGCATTCATATGTTTCTGTACAGGCCACTTCATAACTTCTTAAAGAATGAAAAGCATTCTAATTCCCCATTCATCTCGTTTGATTTCTTCTTCCATGACAATTATTAATGTTCTACAGGGATATATCATATAATAACTTCACGGGTAACCCTCCATCTGAGTGTCAGCAGGCAAATGTGTATGTAAATTTCAAAGATCCTTACATAAAATTAACTTTATTTTATGGTGATGCTTATGTCACGTTGTGATTTCAGAAATATGGTGTCAAGTTTTTCGTCTTCAAATGACAATTCGTAAGATCCTGCTCAGAAATGTGCAGAAAATATTTTCGATTTCTATCATCAAATGCCCAGGAAAGAAAAGAGTCTGAAATGGTTTATGTTTATTTGTTGTTTTGCCAGACTGCAACCATGTTTAAGAAAGAATCTTCCTTGCATGGGCAAATCACGCTGTAAGTTTACTGACACGCAAAGACTGATCAGAAGTCTGCATGTCGAGAACAAAATTTAGACGTCTAACAGCACTGAATGTTTAATTCAAATATATTTCAGATTCCTCCCTGTTCATCAACTGTGGTGGCAGAAGTGTTGCGGTCAATGGGGATACCTATAAGGATGATTCATCTCAAATAGGAACATCATCTTTTGTGTTATCCGATGATAGGAAATGGGCATATAGTAGTACTGGTGATTTTGTGGGTAACGAGAATGCTGACTACATTGCTAGAAACACATCGAAGCTAACCCTGCCATACCCAGAGCTGTACACCGAAGCTCGCCTGTCACCTCTCTCGCTGAAATACTATGGCCTTTGCATGGAGAATGGAGAATATACGGTGAACCTTCATTTTGCTGAGATTGTGTTCACAGATGATCATACTTATTCCAGCAACGGCAAGCGTGTTTTCGATGTCTTCATCCAGGTGAAGTCTCTACTATTTGCTGTTCCCAACCTACATTCAGGCTGGCGTCTTAGTTCCTACATTCAGGATGGCATCTTACTATTCATAGTAACACTTTTCTAGTTTGTCACACTTGCCTTTGGTCAGTCAAGCTGTGCAAATAAGCAATCTGTCGATGTCAAGGACTGAGGTTATAATCTGAAGCAGTTGTATATTACAGTCCTACTGATAAAATTAACCACTGTACTGCAGTTGTGAGCATTAGAATTTGGTCAAGAGATTAAAGTAGCATGCCGCGAGGTTTATATTTTATTTGAGGACCTTAATTCTTGTTGCTTTAACTTATTACTGTAACAAACTCTTTAAACTGTTTATATCCCTGACTTCACACCTTTGGATGGATTTGTTTGATTCCACTTGACAAGTTTACAGAATACAAATAGAGGATTCCTTTGTTTTCTAATGCGTTGGTACCTTAATTTTACGGTAACTTTTCAGGGTGCTAAAGTTCTGGAGGATTTCAACATCAAAGATGAGGCTGGCGGTGTTCATCGTCCGATCATCAAAACTTTTGCAACCAACATTACAGACAACACGCTGGAAATTCACTTGTACTGGGGAGGCAAAGGCACCACAGCAATACCTTATCGCGGCGTGTACGGTCCACTGATCTCAGCCATATCCGTGACAAGTGAGTCCTTCACGCGCTCCATATCTGTTGGCAATTTTTAGGCTCAATTCTTTTTAGATAAAGGGAAATTCTATTTCATCAAGTTAGGCTCGATTCTTGGAAAAAAGAAAAACATTTTCAGAACCATATGGATCTTATATGCTTGGGAATTTGCTATGTTGGTATCGGTGCAACAGGCAGGAAACACCACGGACTCTCTACTAGAGCGGTGATTGCCATTACAGTTGCTGCGGCATGTTTGGCTATCATACTTCTGCTGATAGCTTTCTATTTCAAAGTTTTCTCCAGGAAGAACGAGAAAGGAAATGGTGAGTTCATTCTTCTTATTCGAAGCCATTCTTTTTTATCACTGGCTGAACATGCTTAGTATTAGTTTTATTATTATTACAGTATGCTTGTAGTATAGCATGTATGATTACTTTCCTTTTGAAACATTTTTTTTCTGCGGTGATTCCTTTTGAAACAATTGGCTTGAGTAAAATACTATAGCATAGCCGAGGTCTTTCTCCCCCCCCCCCCCCCCCTGATCGGATAGTTCTACAAGAGTACAAGTAAATCGTGCAATTTGTGCGTATGTCATTTTTCCCAAGGATAGGGGTTTCCTTGCATGTTTCACCACCTTTACCCCCCTAATTCGTTTTTTCAATAATTACCCAAAATTCGTAGATGTAAAAGTAAAACCCTAACCCTCAATCCCCATTCCCCCCATTGCCGCCGTCGCCGGCGTCCACAGCTCCGCCGTCCCATCCGGACCTCGCAGCTTTCCTCCTATCCAAGCGCCGCCGCCGCCGCCGCCGCAATTGCAGAGACGCCCACGCCAAGGTCCCCGTCGCCTGAGGCGCGCACATACGCGGCCGAGCCTCCCGGGCCCAGCGGCGACTCCGCCCCGCCATTCCCCTTTGCCGCCGCGCCGTCGGTCCCCTGATCACCCGTGACCGTGCCTGCTTCTCCGGTGGCTCAAACTCTGTACACAGGAGGAAACTCTGCTTCCTTGTGCAACTCAGGTGAGGAGATGTCTTCTTTCGAGATACCAGAACCCATAGTCAAGCTGGAGTTGAGTGGGAAAAACTATGGGCTGTGGGCATTTCTAACGAGGGTCACCCTCCGAGCCCAAGGTCTCTGGGGGCACATCACCGGCGAGAGTGCCCGTCCTCCCGCCCCTGATCCTCCTCCCCGGCCACCGGCGACTGCTGTCAAGGTTGCCACTGATGCTGCCAGTAAGGCTTTCCAGGACTATCAGAGCGCTTTTGATGCCTACGAGCAGTGGGACATCGACGATGCCCGGGCCATGCTGATCCTGGTTCACAGTGTTGAGGCCAAGATCATCCACCTGCAGCTGGAGAGCGCCCAGCAGATGTGGGCGCACCTTCGGCGGCGCTACCAGCCGGCTGTTGACGCCCTCCACTACTCCCTGCTTCAGCAGCTCCGCACATTAAGCAGGGCGGTGATACGGTGGACGCCTTTTTTTACCGGTTCATGGCTCTTTGGGGCAAGCTCAATTCATTGGTCCCGCTTCCAGATGTTTGCCAAGAATGTGCTTGCTGCGTGAAGCGCCGGCAGCACAATGACAAACGCGAGCTCTATGAGTTTCTTATCCGGCTTCGGCCAGAGTTTGAGCCTGCCAAGACTTGGTTGTTGGGCCGTTCTCCTCTACCGTCTGTGATTGAGGCACGTAATGCCCTTCTTATTGAGGAGATTCGGCTCCAGAGCGCTGCCCCTGTTGTTGCTCCTGCTGAGAAAAAGAAAAGGAGGAAGAAGAAGAAGAAGCATAGTGGCGGTCACCCCAAGTTGAAGTCTTCTGAACCTTCTGAAAGTTCTTCACCGCTGCCCCAGAATGTTGTTGCTGGAATGGTTAACCGGCTTCAAGGCCTAACTCACCAGGAGTCATCAGGGTCTACCAATCTTCCTTTCTCCAGGTACTCCCACTCCTAGGGTGCTGTGCAATTGTTTTTTGTCGGACATCTCACTAATCATGGGTTTGCTGGTTTTGACTCTGCGTCCTGTTCTTTTGCAGAAACTCAGGCAGCGATCATGATTGGGATTGTCTGTTGTAGAGATTATCAGCTCCTTTACATCCTTGATGTACTCAACTTTTATCCACTTCTGCTGCGATGTCCTTGCGAACTGACACTGCCTCTGCTTCCGGTTTCGATGGTTTAGGACACCATGTGGATTGTGGCTATTATAGTTAGTGATTTAGGGCGTCCTTTGCCTTGCTTGCCATGTCATTCTCGACACTTCCATTCCATGGTTGCTATGCTAAGTGTTCCTAGTGATTCCATATCTACTCATCTTTTTTATTTCTTTCACTCCTAATGTATGTGCATCTGCTCCTTATGAAGGATGATCACAAATTTACGATTGTTATGTGGTTTTCGTTGTCTTGGTTTACATTGGCTTACTTCTTGACTAAGAAGTCAATCCCTTACCATTTATCGTTCGTGCTACTATGATTTGAACCCATTAGGCATGAATGATTTGGATAGATTAACATTTTGAATGGCGAAAGTCTACCATATTTGTACCCATATTTCTTACACATCTAAATAAGAATATGATATGAATTGTTAATACTACAGGAAAAATCATGGCATAGTTATATCTCATCTAATATGGTAGTTGAATAAATGGAGTGTATGTATTCATTTATCACCCATAATACCTTCTGCAGTCCATGGTGCCTTGTTTGAGCCCTTCTGTCGTCATTGCTTTTGGTTTCTTTTTTAGTTCTTTCTACTTCCAATCCTGATATGTTTCTTCGCAATTCACATCAGAAGAATGTTTGTTATGCTTGTGCATGACAATCACACAAAAAAGTTTGTATATGCTACGTGCAATGATTTAGTTTATGCCACAAATATAAGCTTGGCAAAATAAATCTTGTTTCCAACATGTATTTAAAATTTTAAATCACTTCCATATTTCAGGTAGACATTCCTTTTACCAAGGAAGGAAAACCAATACATCAGAGCTTCAAACACGGGCACAGTATTTCGTTAGCTTGAAAGAGATCGAATCTGCAACAAAAGATTTCGATCCTGCTAATAAAATAGGTGAGGGTGGCTTTGGACCTGTTTACAAGGTAAGAACTATGAACATTAATATCCCCAACTTCTGGTGGCATGGGAAAAATACTGTACTTCATCACCTTATTGTTGGTGCACTTTCTCATAAACTGCATTATAATAACTAACCTTTTGAGTTGCCGAGTACAACACAATAACTTAGAATGATAGCACTTGCATAGAACTAAACCTTTTCCTGATGATCGATACTGTTGGTAGTTTTGGTGACACTAGAAGACCAGAAAATTGTTTATTTTCATCACATCAGTTTATAGCCTTTTGTTTAAAACAAAGGATGGTCAATTTGTTAACTGTTTTCATGGTAAACAGCTTACCAGGACATACTCATAGGGTTAAGATAGCAATGAACAAATCTGGAAAATAATGAAGGGAGGTCAGCTCATTTGTAGTTGTAGCTGCGAAACAAGGATTTTAGTTGAGCGCATTTTTGGCTTTCTGTTTTCTCTCCTTTGGTGAACATCTATGCAATTATTTGACAGAGTTATGATGCAATGTGTACATTAATCACTTGTCTTCAGGGTACACTGGCAGATGGTACTACGGTTGCAGTAAAAAAGCTGTCTTCAAAATCGAGCCAAGGAAATCGTGAGTTTTTAAACGAGATAGGAATAATATCCGCTCTAAGGCATCCAAATCTTGTGAGGCTCTTTGGTTGTTGTATTGATGGGGATCAGCTTCTGCTGATATATGAATTCTTGGAAAATAACAGTCTTGGTCGTGCACTTTTTGGTAAACCTTCATAAATTCTGTTAGCATTTGTGATTGTCTTACAGTGAATTAGTAAAACATTCAAAGCTAGTAAGTGCTTTCGGTTCTAATAATAAGACATTTCTTAGGTCGAGCAGAACATCAGTTGAAATTAGATTGGCCAACAAGGTACAACATATGTCTTGGAACCGCGAAAGGCCTGGTCTATCTCCATGAAGAATCTACATTAAAAATTGTCCACAGAGATATTAAACCATCAAATATTCTTCTTGATGAAAAGCTGCAGCCAAAAATATCGGATTTTGGCTTGGCTAAACTGAATGATGACTGTGGACGTGTGAGCACTCGGATTGCTGGAACTGTGTAAGCTGCTTCTCTAGTTGCTGGTGGTTATCTAATTTTCTAATGCGATCAAATTGCTTGACATTTTTAAAGAAGTCTCTGGTTGCTTGGATAACATGTTTCTCTGTATAATAGGATTTTATGGACTTGCATGTGAAGTTAATGCCTATGTCTGATGCTACTTTTTATGGTTCTTGTTGTTGTGTCAGTGGTTATATGGCACCTGAATATGCCACAAGAGGATGCTTGACACGCAAAGCGGATGTCTACAGCTATGGAGTGGTGGCACTAGAGATCGTTAGTGGAATGAGCAATATAAATAGCATGTCTAATGAAGAATATCTGCATCTTCTTGATTGGGTACGACATTTTTCTGTTGTTTTTTTTCTTGACTTTAGGACTCAATTTCCACAATTAACACAGTATAAAGTTTAATTTAATCTACTTGACAAAGTTAATTAGAACATTGTCTTATGTAGAGCCGCCGCTAAACTTGCACAACTTTTGTTCGTAGTTGGGCTGATTCCTGATTGTTCAAGTTGTTGCTTTACTAAATTTATTTTCGTCAACCTCAGGCTGAAAGGTTGAAGCAGCAAGGGAAGCTGCTAGAAATGGTGGACCAGCGTCTTGGTTCTGACTACTCACAAGAACAGGCACTGAGGCTGCTGAACATAGCTCTCCTTTGTACAAACACGTCACCAACCCAGCGGCCAAGAATGTCTTCCGTGGTGAAGATGCTTTGTGATCAGATCCCCATTGAGGTCGTACCTGATGATGACGATCTAATTGAAGACTTGCGATTCAACGTCGCCAGATCCCACTGCTCCATTAATGACAGCAAAACAGATTGGTCCCAGACACTATCAAGCGATCCTTCGATCTTGCTCCCCAACAGCAAAGACAGTGGTTACCTCCCATCTTCCAGCTCCTCTGTGAGCTACGTTGTCAGTAGTTGCTAGGCAGTAAGTTTGATGGTATTTGCAAGTTTTTTGGCCCCTATGCAGTTGTACAGAGGCGAGCATTTGGTATGATGCTTCCAATTTGATTGTGTTGATGTTGCTTGTCAGTTCTCTGGCATCTAAATGAACGGTTCCTACAAGTGGTCTGATTGAGTTCTGCTAAAAACAGAGTGGAACTAGATGGTACAGAGATGTGAAGACACAAATGTGTTAAGGCATATTGCCCTTCATAAGGAAATGTGTTGAGCATACTGATGAGTAACGTGTGATTGTACCGTCAGTCATCCAGGCAGGAGATCGAATGTAGTGTGCATATGTGTGCCCTGTGTCGCCTTCGATATCCAGCACATGGATTGTACAAATTAATGAATCCATGTGCTAATCAAGCTGCAGGATCTATGTTGTTTCACTAGCATATTGACCTAACAATTTATCACAAACTTGTTGCTCAACTTGTATAACTTGTTGAGAGCAATCATGTTGTGCCATCTTTATAATCATGTTGCATTTGCCGCGTGACGGGACAAATGATAAACTGATGAGTTATGTTGACCTTTCTTTCTGGTAATTAACAAGCCTTGCTTTTGCGAGGAATTGCAGAATTCCCTCGGTTTTGCGTCTAAAATAGGTACTGCAGACCTCCCCAGCTGTGGTATGTAATGGTAGACAACACAAGTGCACCATTTTCGCCCTGTTTGGAAACGGGCATAGTATAAACTTGAACTGTTTCTTTGAATTTCCTAACGCAACCATCTCCGAAGATAGCTTTGGGACCGATTGGTTGGCTACCGCTACAGCCTACAGAAAACAGGCACAGTAATCACTTGAGCGAGTGAGGCCGTTTCACTTCTCATTCATTGCAGTCCTCGTGACAAATTCAGGGCAGACAGAGTACCTAGCAGTTTGGATCTGGGAACGACCTTCTTCTGAACCTGCTGCGCAGCTGCACTAGCCACAAGTAGAGGCAACAGGCAAGTCGATCAAGCAGGACATTGTAGTACCATCTGCAATCGTAATTGTTGCAGATTTGGGCTTTCGTCCGTGTGTATATATATATATATATATATATATATATAGGTTCTAAAAGCAAAGTGAGGCCCAAAAATAATTCAACCTAAGTCACTGTGTAGTAGTCAAACTGAACACAAAACATCGAAAAATGCTTGTGTGACCCGGCCACCGTGAGAGATTCAATCCTGACGCTGCGTTCGGTTTCGAGATGTGTGTTTCTTTGTCTCATCTATGCGTATTTGCAGCGTATCCATTTTATTTTCTCTCCGTATGACACGTTTGGCAGAGAATCTTACTGTTTGATGTGACAAAGCTGTTGTGTTCTCTGTTCCATGTGGTGCGGCGCTGTCGAGTGCGGGTTTTTATATAATTTATCCCTTTTGAACGTGTGGTCAGGAATTGCTTATATGACATAAAGCTGCGCGGCTCTTCTCCCAATGTATTGTTTAAGTCTGCTCTAGTCACATGGATGTGTTGTTATTATATTTTTTTTATCCATTCAGGTACATCTCAGTCATTCTTATCCGTACCTTGTTATATATTAGGTACACCTTCACAACATGATGGTACATGTTGGTTGCCATCATTATAGGATAAAAAGAGGCGTTGTCTTTTAAATATAAGCGTTTATTCTCTCTTATTAATATGTGCCACACGTTATCGTTTAACATTTAGATGACTAAGTCTAGCAAGCAAGAGACTGTTACTGTTACCGGTACCTGCTCGAGTTTGGGTACCAGTACCTACTCATAGCATAATAAATCCACTAAAAGATTTGTTCTAAACATCATGTATCCACTAGAAACATGTTTCATTATAAATTAGGGCAAATTACATTACTACCCTCGTCCTGAACTCCAATTGCAAGTTTGCCCTTCTTTTTTAGACTTTGCATGTTTGCCCCTATTTTTTGAATCTAAGTAGGCCGTCTGCCCTTGTTTTCGGACGCCGTGACCGGAAGTTCTTTTCACCGATGAAACCAAGAGTTAAAAATAATTGGAAAGGAAAAAAGGATGGAAATTGACCTTCTTGCCCCTGCCTTATCCAGTGCAGACCACAGCTATTCCAGTCCCGTGGGGGAGATTGACCTGGGTCTCTTCCTCATGCGATTGGCGGTGGTTGGCAGAGTAGGAGACGGGCGGGGGAGCGGCGCACGCGGTGCTGGGCGGGGGTCTGCGGCGCTCGCGCGAGGCACGGGAGGGCGTGTGGCCCGGGCGGCAGGCACGCGTGTGACCTGGGCCCGCCAGCTCGCGGCGCGGGAGAGCGCACAAGGGTGTATATGTCTTTTCGCCCTCCCGTCAACACTGTTATCTGCCCTTCACAGAACAGGGGTACACTGATATCTCTAATTCAAAAAACAGGGGCAAAGTTGCAAAGTTTAAAAAAGAGGGGTAACCGTGCTGTTAGAGTCGAAAACGAGGGCAGTAATGCAATTGGCCCTATAAATTAATATGAGAATGTACCACGTGTAGTCGGTACTTGCTTACAAGACCAGTTACATCTCGCAGATTTATTGCAAACGGTGCTAATTAGTATATTTGAACTTAAGTCACTCATATATCACTAATATTTATTAAAATTCTGCTTAAGTTATGTTCCAGAGAGCACTGCAAACTGTGTGAGTATGAATGTGTCAAAAAAATTGCGTGTAAATGAATAAAGGAATCTTTCTTAAAAACAAATAAAATACATAGCATCATCCAAAAACAAAAGTATTAAAAGAGAGAGTACAAATATAGAAGCGTTGTAACTTTATTTCATCTGTTTGGGACACATTCACCGTCTGTTTGGGACACATACCCACTCATGGCTCAAAGAGTTTTGCTTTCACATGGCAGAGATAATGGCAACTAAATCATACAGCAGCAAAAATAAAATCTAGGATTCAACAAATCGGGCTGGAACCATTGCCGTGGGCGCTAGAACCGGGCTGTCCCTCAAATCTGCACTGAGATACTCAATATAGAGCCATATTGTAAGGTTTTATAATAGGGTTAATTTGATATATGCCATTGCAACTATCTGAGTTCGGAGAAACGTCATTACAATTCACTTATTTAGAAACATGCCATTACAATTCACTAAAAGTCCGATGTATACCATTACGTACCCCTTCAACATGTTTTGTAATTTATTTGGACCAAATTGCCCTTCTTCTTCCTCTACCTTCCTCCTATGCTCCGTCTCTCTCTCCCACGCCGACTCCCTCAAAGCCGCCCCATGCCGCCTCCCCCTTCGGCGCCCCCACCGCCTCCCCTCCACCTCCCCTGCCCTCCGTCTCCTCCGCCCTACGCCGTTCCGCGGCTTCTCCTGCAGCGGCTCCTTGCGGCTCCCCGCGCTGCCCACACGTTGACGATGCCATCAGCGGAGCCCGTGAGAACGAGCGCGTCGAACAGTGCCAAGGACGAGGGAGCTCTTGAGCATGTCGAAGGTGCGGGAGGGAGCCGACGCGACAGTGGTCGTCGTTGGCGGCGAAGGGGTCGTCCGTCGGCGCCGAGCGCCGGCGTGCGCCAGACGTGGACCGAGGTCGCTCGGCGTATGCGCCAAGTCCAGAGAGGAGGACGAGAGGAGGAAGAAGGGCAATTTGGTCCAAATAAATTGAAAAACACGTCGAAGGGGTACATAATGGTATATATCGGACTTTGAGTGAATTGTAATGGCATATTTCCAAATAGACGAATTGTAATGGCGTTTTCCGAACTCGGATAGTTGCAATGTTATATATCAAATTAACCCTTTATAATATGATTAATAAAGGAAAAAACTATATTTTTATCGGAAAGTACCTCCAAAGTTATAAACTAATAATAATGAGAAATATGATGGTTAAACGACAATTTGGGCTTTACCTGGTCTCAAACTAAAGCTGACCATCTCACTAGAACAGAAAAATGAAAGACCGCAACACTAATGTTGTTTTCCTTTTGGTCTCGCTCATATGGAAAGATATCTATGGAAGCGACAGTACCATGAAGATGCAACACAGTGACTAATAACAGATTAACACCAATGACTAGGTAATAATTAGATGCGGTACCCGCTTCATAATGCGGTACCCGCTTCAGCATGCGGTACCAGCTAAAATAGCCCCGATCCATGCACTTATCCATTTGTCTGCAGCATCACTATATTATTTAACTTCCTCCCTCTTACTGCCAAACATTTTCAAAATATAATGTAAGGTAATTATTTCAGGAACATTCCGTTCATTACATATTATTACCGATCTAACTGGTTTCTTACAAAATAAACCGTCCAAGGGATCACAGAACAATTTGACGCAACAAAATGAAGTTGAAATCTAATTCAACTGTGGCAAATCACATAATCACCATTCACCTTTGCAAACATTAATTGCCAAAAACATCCAAGCTAGCTGATTCCAAACTCAACCAAATCATAATCTAACTAGAATAGTTCCTGATACTAGTTCTGGCCTGTACAACCTTCTTGAATCTGTTACAGGTACAAGATTCACTGATTTGGACCTGTCCATTCACCGAAGCATGCACCAGCACTCGTTAATTTACTTAATCACACACACCTTAGCTGAGAAACGTCCTTCATTCCAATGTTCATTCCAATGTCTGGATGAAACCATTAATATGGGTGAGGAAAAATGGCTAAAGTGTATTCAAAGTGGAACTGACCACCGTGAAGGGCAGACCATACCTGGTGGAGAGGACTGCTCGGGACGTGAGCAAACGTACTTCCATGATATTACTGTACCATCCAAACACTAAAACAGTTTTAGGTGTTTAGATATAGTACCACTGCTGAGACTAACATCAAACATTCATTAGATTCTCAAAAAAAAATGAAGCATTAAACATGGTCTTGTTGTGCTTAAAGGATGGTGGTAACCAATAGAATGCATTGTGGGACGAGGATCATCTCTAGTACGAAATCAGGTTAGTGCAACTTGATTGTTTAGCAGTCATACAGGCTATATTTAGATTATGAACCATAAATTGGTCTCAACATAAGAAACTTTTAAAAAATCTAAATTGGTCATTGGCAGAGATAAATCACCTTGACCCATAATCTAAATTAAACAGAGCTCACCTGATAGCAGCCTAAAACGACCTATAGCTCAAATTACAGCAAGCAGCAATAAAAATAAGAAAACTAAGTAACAGGAAATCATTTCCTTTTTCGAAATGCATCTCCTGTTATTTCACTACGGTGTTGTATATAATTTAACTGAAATAACCATTTATGTTTGTTTGTCCATGACTCGTAAGGTACTCTGGACCATATTTTACCTTACACTTATACAACAACCAGTACTTAACTTTGTTCTAATGCTCTTTGGATGAACCGTGGTAAAACCAAATCAAATTATCAGCATAGCCATTTGTGTGGTTTCACTATGCAACCAATCGAATAATTAAACTTAAATTGTAATACTCTAGAGAGAGAACCTTGTGGTGGAGCAGAACACAATGCAATGAACAAATTATAAAAGTTAGACTCCTTGCAGGATAACTCCCAATGTAATGAAGTATATATATGCCTTATTCTAATCACTAGCATCAGATTCCTAAAAAAGACTAGCATTATAACAAACATAATCCAAGTCATTTGTCTAGCTCAGCAAAGAAATTGATTGGTCCACAAGATTGTGTTCTGCACACACAGGGGGCAGTCATGACCCATAACCTTCAGATTTGAGGGAGAAAGAGGAAGACGGGATTCACCTTCATGGCCTGCAACGACTACTTGCGACATTATAGGCCTGGAGGGGAGCAGTCGCCGCGGACCTCCTGTTTTTCAATCAAATTTTACACTCCATAGGCAACGATTTGCACTCTGTTCACTAAACACTGAAAAAACATGGAAGAGCACATAGATCAAACAAAAGAATGTGACAAACAACTGTTTGGGACCAATAGAAGTAAATTCATCTCGTTCTCATGGGTTATATCTGAAAAGAAAAGTATGGTTTTCCTGAATAAAAAGAGCACATAGATCAAACAAAAGAATGTGACAAACATAGGAATAATCAAACAAAGATTGGGCATATTGGGAAGATGACTAGTAGTGCTAGCTGGTCAATTGCTTTGTTTCTGGTAGCAATCATACATACTCGATGCCTTTACGAAGGGAAATTCCTGACTATCGCACCAAGCATTATGACTCTGTACGAAGGTGTGATAGTATTTGCTAGAAGGTGAACACTAATACATATTCAGCTAGCTAATGCAGATATCGAAGGGAGCTTGTTTGGACGGGGCGACAACTCCAGGGATTCAGGAACACAGATGGCGGAAGCAAGATGGAAGGAATACGGATGGAGAGGGAGGCGTTCGACCCCGCGTACCTTCTAGCAGCCACCGCGGGTTCCGCACTTCCGCGTCACCCGTAGCAGCGCTCACGCTAGCTTCCTCGGTGCAGGCGGACACTCGGCCGGCACCTACAGCCTGCTGTGGTGTTGCCTGACCTTGAACTCCTGGCTCCCCCGCTGTTCGCAAGGCCACTGTGATTGGCGCATGCAGCCTGCTCCCATCCGGGATCGGTGTCGTGGGCTCCGCCGCAACATCTTGGCCTTCCACCTCTTCCACCTCCACTTGCCCCGCTGCAGGCAAGGTCAACAGACGCCGGCGCCGCGGACGACGAGGCCGCCCAAGAGCAGGCAAGCTGTGCTGGCGCCTTTGACGCCGCGGTCCTGACCAGCGGCAG